>JASUAB010000003.1:12500-10012500 GCA_037013595.1 Dicorynia guianensis
ATGCCTCGCCACTCTAACCTCCATTTGAATATCTGCTGTCTCATTGGCATATGTTAGCTGGAAGTAGAGGACTCTGGCTTTAGGTGACCTTCTCTTGCATAAAATTTTATAAGGGTGCATACAATGCTTGGTTGCTTGCTCAATATGCTAAAAGCAGCTGAGATAGATAAAGTTGGTTTGCACGTATCATTCCGACGTCGTGACATTGTTAGAGCTCTCGTGGCGTCGTTACTCTTGGAATTGTTTTAATAAATCAATTTCACTTTTTTCTAAATGACTGTTAGATTGATTTGTTGCACTTGAGTATTCAGCTTAACTTTTTTTTATCAGCTTTCTCCTCGAGATTCACAAGCATACAATCTGTCACCAGCAAAAAATGAATTTGGAGTTACCTCTACAGAAAGCACTGCTAGTGAGAATGTGCTTGTAATTTAAGTTATATGCAAATTATAGTATATAGATTACTATTCTTGAGCACCTTTTTTTTTTCTTTCAAAGAATCCCTTTGGTAAATGCACTTCCGTTTTAACAGCCTCATTTTGTCATTATATTATGGAAATGCACGTATATATAATATAAACTTTGAGTAGTTTTGCAGTGTTAGGTTTTCTTTGTTAATTTTTCCTTTCTGCTCCCTTTTATCTTCGTATTTTATTATTCTGGAGTTTTGTTTTCTAGGCCAATGGTGAACGTGTGTTTGAAGATTAGAAAAAAGAATTAAATTTGTTTGGGGGTGGGAATGCTTGGTTGTGGAGGCTAATTAACGTCTGTACCATAATAATTATATATGCTGTTTTGGCAATCAATTGATCACCTATTCACATGTCCTTGCATTTTGCATTGATACGAACTTTTATCTTCACAGATATTGGAAGTTACAAAGGCAGCAACTATTGAACAACTTAAACAGGCAGTGTATGCAGTTTTTAGTCACATGCTTTAGAATGTAGCGTGAACTAGGTAGAAAAACTAATTTTGTAAATAAATTTGGTAAGATTGATATCTTTAATTTCATTTTCATTTTAATGTTTAGGAAACAGGATCACTGTTCCAAGGTTGCTGAAGAATCACAATTTGATAGTAAATAATTGTGAATATCTAACATGTCCTAAGATGAATAACTAGTACGGCAAACAATAAGTATTTACATCAATTAGAAACAATGACTAAAGCAAAAATTGCCTTGGATGTTTGATACTAATTTTAATTAGGAATTTTAAGTTATGCATCCCTATCATTTACACCCCTCCCTAGGACTCTTGGAATTTCACAAGTCATAAACCGCATAAGAGGAATTTCCAAATGGTAGGAACTAGTCTATGCATTCAGCCTCCTTGGTTTTTTCTTGTAGTGTTGGATTTTGAGTCAACTCGAACCGCCTTACCTGAGATGCAATGACGCACATGTACTTTGTGGCTGTAAGTTTGGACTGGGAAACTACCTTGGACGTGAACGACCAAAATCAATTCCTTATCTCGTGTGTCTTCACACCACCAATTCTGCGGTATACCATCTACTAATTCTTCTGAAGTATGAAATTCTTCATGACGTACTGAGACCTCCACATGCTGCTCAGGTTTAATCACACCAGCAGCTGGAGTGACCTAGTTTAATAACATTTGTAAAAAAAAAAAAAAAGCATGACTGTCATGATCGGTAAATCAAGAGTAACCAACAATTCAATTCTAATAAACTTATGCCTTAATTAACTTAACCCTTCCCTGATCGAAGCTCACCTCTTATTTTTGATACACAATGATCTCTTCAGTAGGCTTCTCTCTCTCTCTCTCTCTCACCCCCCCCCCCCCCCCAATTATCTCAACAGGGAAGAACACATTCAATCAGAAATGGAGTGACCAACACGAATAGCAATGTAAGGAAGAGCATGATAAGCTCTCAAAGTCAATGCACAGCTAGAGAAATTACAAGCTTAATTGAGAATCTATTAGCGTAAAACATTTTTCTTAAGAATCAATATGGAAGGCGACATTAAAATTTAATGAAGCATGATTTATATAACAGCAAAATTTGCCGAAAAATAAATATTCATTAAAATACAAGATTATAATTGATTATCACGTACATTATAAACAAAAGCAATCATACTTATTGATAAAATACTACTATATAAAAATTCATATGATTTCATGAAAAGCATGGCGCATTTCTAGGCAAGCACTTGTGCTAAATATTGGAAGATTATCATGAAATTAAAACCTATTTTTATGTAAATCTTTATTTTTAGTAATACGTGCAAAAGTCAAATTAATTAACCTAGTAAAGGGAAAAAAAGTGAAATTAGAGACTGATAACTTAATCAGTATAATCTGACTTACATAATAACAAACATTATAACACAATTAACAATAAATTAATTAAAGACAAAAAGCACTTATCTCATCAAAAAAAGAAAAGATATTTGGTTACAAATAATTGCTAGCTATATATATTCCATCTGTCCGCTCACTTTCATTTTCTCTAAGCAATCGAATAAAAAAAGTAAATGAAAACGAATTGTGTAATAGAATATATATTATTTTGCATATTGATACATCTTTTGATGCATTATATATATATATATATAATATTAAAATTCAGAAACTGAATAAAATAAGTTTTATGGAGCAGAGTTTTTAATTTCCATCCATAGAGGAAGAGAACGCATTTTTAATAGCTGTATTGGTGTCACTAATTACTCCTCCATAATAATTGATTATTCATTACTCATTCATCCATCTTTTAAGACATAAGAATTAGTTTATAATTATTCATTTCTTATTCAATCTTATATAAAACTAGAAACTAAAAAATTAAATTTTAAAAAATTGAAAGGAAGGACGAATTCCTCACCAGCTTCCAATCTCAAAAGTAGCGTAAATGGTAAAGTCGAAGATACAGTACCTCGAGCCATCTAGGAAAACCAAAGGCACCTCTTGGCCTAGAAACAGGTTCTTCTCCATCATTCTTGACTGTAGACTGACCTTCACAAGTGATCTTATATATAGCCTTATCCTTCATACTTCCGTTGCTTATACGCAACAACGATGTGTCTTGATTTTGAAGAACTATACTGTTCGGGCTGACGGTAGTTTCTGGAACATAACATAATTCTTCAAGCATAGATTTGATTTTCTCATTTGATGTCATGATTTTTCCAAACTCCTTTCTCCTTATTGATCTATCAACATGAGCAATTTTCACAAAGAATTTACACCGTACAGGTTTGTGATCACTGTCGGTTACATCCATGCATGCATCGTACCTGTTATATGATTTTATTTATTACAAATTGTAGCCAAGAGGACACAGAAAGCAACGGTAACCATATCACTTACTGTAAAATCGATGACACAACAGGGCAGTCCAAATTACAATCAGACACGGCAGCCGATCGGTTATCACGATATATAACTCTGTCACACCAGGCAGGAATTCGTTTTTTCTCTCCAGAATCGTATCCTGATAAAATATATAGAAGTTATGATTTTATAATTTTCTGACCCTTAGAAAAGGAAAACTTGTTGCATTTGAACAGATCTACGATAAGATAATTTGTTTGGATTACTTATCCTCTCAAATGCGCAACAGTAGTGACATCCTAACTGTACGGTAAATGCAGATGCTACCTTGGTACTGGCAAATTTTGGGTCGGGTACTATTCACGTCTTTATACTTTGATGTTGGTTTCAATTTAATCCTTTTCGCAGAGCTTCAATTCAGTTCCATAAGTTACATAACAGTTTCAATGTAGTCCACCTGTCAACGTCAGTTAGCCACTATAGTAGAAATGGCATTCCGACTAAGCCACATCATCAACTCACATCAGCATAGTTGATAAAAGTTGACAGCAGATCACACTGAAACTGTTAGTAAATTAGGGAACAAACTACAAAGTGACTAGACGCAGAGGAATCAAACTGAAATCAGCATCAAACAATCAATAGGAGCCAAAAGTGGTACTTAGCCTGCCAAATATATACCTCCTAAACCTGGTTGGTGCCTCTCAAATTTATAAGTTGGAGGAAATTTGATTAGTGCCTCCCGCATTCCTTGGAAAACTCTTCCTGCTTTCATCTCTGCCCTGAGCTGATCCTTTTCTCTAAGCCAATCAAAGCATCTCTGAGAAACGAAGTCCCTAGCTTCGTCATAAGATATACCAAAAAGCCGGTAGTTGAAATCACCACAAAATACGACCATATCTGCGTCAAATAATTCAGGCTTGGCTTCTTCTGGGTTGATACCTATAGCCTATGACACAACAAATGCTTTCTAACTGTTAAGACCATGATATTGATGATGGAAAGGCAATACATATGTAAGGGTTGAAAGCAAAAGGCTCACATTTGTACCACGAAGCATTTGAACAGAAGTTGAGACACCAGCTGTAACACATAGGACCAATGGCAAGCCAGAAGAGTAAAGCAGCCAAAATAAATATGTGGAGAAGGCAAGAGAGCAAGACAAGAACAGGTATGGCACCATACCAGCTGCAGTATTAAGTAGGTTGGATGATCGGCTAAAGACCATATTTCGATAGATGTGGTCAAAATCAGCATTCCGACGGTTAACGGCTTCCAAATGTGCAGCCAAGTGACAATTCACAAAGCACATGATCCTGTCATAAACCCTGATTCTCAAACCCACACCTCCCTGCTTCATCAATTACCATGTTAGTTTCAACGAAGGAAAGAAAAAAAATCATAGCTCATTAGTGAAAGAGTTTATCAGTACATTGATTTTTTCCAATCTAATGTCTGTTCGAGCAACAGCTAAATGGATATTGTTAAAAACAAAACTCTTAGGTTACAAGTAAATCAGGTAAAATTTTTCCCAAAAGGAGCTTATGCACAACCAAAAAATAAAGTTTACTTTATCTCATGAACTATTTTACTCATATATCAGCAAAGCATTTTATAGCACCATCAGGGTTTATTCACAAATGAGATAACATTGATTTAGTAATAAACATTCTATTCAGTTTAGCACAATCACATTAGTTTTCTTATTGGTGTTATATAGCCTCGAAGAACTTGATAAAATGAAAAGCAATCACAGCTATCTATTTGTTCACCTTCCATAGAAAATCTTTCCTATTAAGTTTTCGCTTCCAATCTTCTTCTTCATTTTTTGGATATAAAAAGAAATATTGAGAGAAGAAAATGGAAACTACAACTACGTTAGGACAAGATATCCTCAAAAACGAGGGAAAATAACAAAGAACAAGATAACATGTAGACTGCAGTAAAGATATCCAGTCTCACATATCAGAGGAGACTCCCTTAGAATAACCATCAGCAGATAACCAACTAGCCAAATATACTACCCTATCCAATCCCATAGAAAATTAAAGCGCATAGATGCTCCGTTAAAGGTGTGAGCACTATGCTCCATCCAAAGACACCAAAGAATAGCAAAGTGTACACTTCCATAAATTCTCCGTATCCTTATTCCTGCCAAGACTGTAGAAACAAACCATAAGAAGCGACTCCGGAGAGGAAGGACACACCCGTAGCTCTACAAGAACCCCAGACAGATTACTCCATGGGTGAGTAGCTGCCTAACAATGCAGAATTAATTAAGTGGGCTACAGATTCTACACTAGAGCTACACAAAACACACTTATGAGGAGAGTTGGACAAGATCTACAAATTTTTCCTTCCATTCATTGTTCTCTCCAGATAAAAAAAGTGATTCAACAACCCAGCTTTCTTTCTTTCTTTTTCCTCTTTTTGTTTTAAATAATCTTTTCTTTGCACTTAGAATTAAAATTTTGAATTAATCTGCCCAACTCCTGATTGTTATCCAAATTTGTTAACATTGAATTAGATCCCTTAGATGAAGCTTAACAATTAACTTTCTCCAATAACCAGAATAACTAGGGTACATACGTAGCATGACATTGAAAATTAAAAAAGTAATTGAAGAATAGCAATTTTTCTTTTTTCTTTCGTAGAGGAAAGAAAGGCAAAATTTTTATTACTTGAATCTCATCCCCTTCAAATTCATTATTCAAGAAAGTGGTTAAAATGATAATGAGCGGTTTTTGACACAATGGTATTGCCTTATATTGTCAGGGTAAAAATACCAACTTGCTAAAAATAATTATTAATAATTAAGTAGTCAGGGAAATTAATACAAACCTTATTTCCAATGGCACGTCCAAAGCCACATGGGACTGCAGCAGCATCAATGTCCCCAACATGTGTCCTAAGGTTTTTTCTTACCCTAATTGAGGAATTTTACTCAAAATATAAGAATGAAATAAAGGATATAATCCAAGTACCCGCATATAATCCAAGTACATTATAGGGAAACTGGAACAGCAGGTTTATTATAGTAACTGGTTCAATCAGCAACAAACATTCATGACAATCACTCACCAAAGAGATATAAGCAAGCCAGCAAGCTGCCTAGAACCCATACGTTCAAAAGTTTTTCCTTCTTCTAATGCCTTTCCTATTGCATCCAGCCACCATTGCCCCACTGAACTTCCTTCAAGCCCTACCTACAATTTGGATGTGAGAGATAAATGCATGTAAGAAATATACAAAATTAAAAAACATGTATTGTTTCTGATATTTATATGTAGTGTACACCTAACTAATACACACAAATTCGAAATTAAAAAAGAGAAGAAATTTATATTGCTCACACTTATACAATTGTCACAGTAACGGCATCAATCATATATGAATGTCAGGTATACCAAAATTGCACCATATTGAGTACATTTTCTTGAGTTCAACTTCAAGAAATCTGTTGGTCAATTTTTGTTTACTATTGGAAAACTTTTGACAACTTGTGGAAGGAAGTTTCATTCAGAGTCTAATTTTCATTTTAAATGAAGACAGTAAAACTAAACTTCAAGGTACTGTAGCTAAATAGCCATTTAAAGGCACTACACATGTGAATGAAATCTTACAGTTTCTTTTGCTGCGGACATTGCCAGAAAACCCGCACCCATGTCCACTTCTTGCAAACCAACCACAACAATGCCTACATCTGATACAGCGGAACCCAGCCATGACATGAGTGAATCCTGAGAAGGTCTTCCTTGACCTACATTCCATGTCCCAATCAAGATTCTGACATTGTGCCGTCTTGTGTAAATAAGTTCTTTTCCAGCCAATTCTGATCTTATTATGCTATCAACAGGACCTGGAGAAGCAATATTCCATCCACGTATGCCACCATGGGTAGCCAAGCTAAAAACATAGTAATTGCCAACAGCCAATCTAATCACAGGACTATTGTGAGCAACCCATCCGGCAATTAAATTACCTTCGAGGTCCAATACTTGGATAATACCACTCACATAGCCTACATATATCCGGGTTCCAAAAGTGCAGAAGCATTGGATTGCACAAGGATGGTGATTAAAATCTTGGATACGGGTCCCATTCCCATCCCATTGCACAAGTAAGCCATTTGTACATCCACTCCATATCATCCCATCGCTTGTTTGCACCACGGCTTCTGTTCTTTTAGTATCTTCAACAAATGCCCCTGCTCCCTTGGTTGCAACTCGACGGACAGCATCAGCAGCTCCCATTATAGCATTACGTGACCGTTGTAGAAAGCTAGTCCCCTGGGATTTCTCCTTTTTTGAGGAGGAAACAAACTTCACCTTCATTTCATCTTCTACAGCTTGATCCTGCTGCACAGATGACATGTCCACTCGATTCTCAATCTGGCCATCAATGTTAAAGACTTTCAGAAGGTCTTTTGTCCGTGCGTCCCTGTACAGAGACATTTGGAGTTACACAAATTTATATTAGGAGATATAGCATATTTTGCATATAGGAGAAAACATTTGGAAAAGCATCTTGTTGCAAAAACTTGTAAATGTTATCATGTTATATGCATGAGTAAACAAGTTCCCTTCCACAAGATGCATTAATATAAAACAAGAACGCAAATTAAATCAAATTTTAGTACTACAACGGCACGTTAACTACATGTAAGAACAGGAAGCGTACCACAGTGAGAAGGATAGAGGCCCCGCACACCAAATTCTACCTTTAACATGATCAGACAACAAACACTTCACCTCTTGAGAAGATATACTGCAGACACCATTAACAGTGACTTGACTTCTGAGGTCCACGAATGACCGCTCCACTAGCAAGGCTGCCATGTGCCTTTCTTCTGGAGACAGAGAAAGAGATTTTTCAATAGATTCCCATGGCCAGATCTTGATGACACCCCCTTCAGAACCTGACCAGAGATCGCCTGGATCAAGGCAACGTGAAGCGCTAGTCAAAATTGGAACGGCAAAGCACAGTGGTTCTAACTTCTACGTAGTCAACAAATGCAATACTATGACGTTTGAGTTACAAAAAAAACATTATATGCTTCTCAGTTCTCATTGTTTCTTTGCGGTCTTGCCTACAAGCGGTAAATTTTTATCCCAAAAACCAATTAAAAAGAAAAAAAAAGAAAAAAAATAAGGAAAACGAGAGAAAGCCCTACCATACGAACTTATGACCATGGCAAGAACGGGACCCCTATGAGCCTGCCACGAAAGACCTTCCTTGAACGGGGTACCAAAAGATTGATCCATTTTCCAAGACCTAATCTTTCCATCTTTATGCCCACTCCAGACCAACCTATTTCCATTGTCCACAGCCAAACAGATTGTGGGAGAGGTATCTGTTGATTCATAAAAAGGCGCCGCGTCCTCATCACCCCTTCTAACCCTTCCACCAAGACCGCAACCGGGTTCGTAGGCATTTTCAAACTCCCACACCCTCACCCCACTTTCCTGGCCAGCCCACAACTGCGCTTCTGTACAGGCAATATTCCTGAGGAATTTCCCAACTTGAGTCTCCCTCAATGGGTGAGGCCTTAACTCAAGGCATGGCGGTCGGCCGGGATGAACGGCTGCTCGAGTTGGAACCTTGAAGATACCAGTTCCACCTCCGCTTCCTATAAATTCAGGCAGCGGCTGGCACTGCGACAAATCATCGGAACTACCGTCCATGCCCGATCTCTGGTCAAGATACTCATCGCCAGCCACAGCAGGGTTCGTACAGGAGTAGGGGAAAAACTCTTCGTCGTCGGAGTCGTAAAAGGGGTCGAGGTTGTTAGGTATACGATCGTCATCAAGACTGTGCTTGCGCACTTGTCGGTGGCGTTTCTGGGCGGAGTTGGATCGGATCTGTTGGCTATAGGAATGTGCTTTACGGTGAGGAGGAAGAGAGTTAACCCCGGCTGAGGCCTCCCCGTCATCGTCTTCAATTCGATCATCCATGACTTTTGTTGGATGATAACTAAAAGTTGTTCAAAGTATGAAAATGAAGGAGCAATGGCCAGGCTAGAATGAAGAGAGAGAAAATGAAAATGAAATTTGCAGCACAGAGCGAAATTAAGGAAAGAAAGAAAGGGTCTATAGAAAGTTCCGATAGAGAGGGAAGCATGCAAGAATGAGGAGCGGGGAGTAAGGCGGGGCTTACTGCAAGCTTGCGGACAGGAATTGTTTCCTTTTCTTTTATTACCCTTCTCCACTAAACGGCCTCGCCAGGGAAGGGAAGTCATTGCATGGCTTTGACAGAAGTCCGCCTTTTTTTTTTGTTTTGGTAATCTGACAGAAGTCACTATATGTGTATGTATATATCTCAGAATTATTAGGCTTCGGTGGATACATTTTTGTAGTTATAAATTTTATAATTCCTTCAAATTTTTTATATTTATATTTTTTAATTTATATATATATATATATATAAATATGTACGTATAATTTACAAAATTACATGCCCATAATATTTTCCTAACATTATTAGATACTGCTGTGGTTTTGACAGAAGTCACCATATATATATATATATATATATTTGTTTTCACAATCATCTCACTTTAATTTTTCTAAATAATTTAAATTATATACATCCATAATTATCATTTCTTTATATCAAAAATATTATGTACTACTCACTTATCTGTTGTGTGTGTGACTTGTGAGCCGTGCCTACCAATCGCCTGCTCGGTTTGATTTTATTTTAGAAATTTTGAATAGGATCAATTTAATTATATTTTTATAATATTTAATTATTAATATTTTATAAGTTAAAATTTAAAATTTTAAAAATTTATTAGAAACTTAAATTATCATTTTAAAAATTTATTATTATATATTCATTTGATTTTATATTATCTTATTTTTATAAAAATAAAATTTAATTTAATTTAAATTTTTATTAACTTATATTTCAAGTCTAATACAATTAAATTTACTATTTAAAATTTAAGTTTCTACAGCAATGCTTTTTCTTACATCCCATTGAAAGTTTACGTTAGTAGATGTATTCACAGGCTCTTCGTTTGCTCCGATCAACTTCCAAAACTCCAAGTTACCAACTCCATTTTATGTTTTTATATGAATTTACTAAATTGAAACTAGTAATGTTCACTACACACAGTTTTTTATAATATTTGATAAAAGTCATTTAAAACTGATAAAACCGTATTTAGCTAAAATGAAAGAGTCGCATTTTAAGTAATTGTTTTATATAAAATATATTTTGTACTGTTCAGATTTTGCATTTCAAACATCGGTATGAGAATTTATTGGCCTACTTTTTTTTTTTTTTTTTGCTAACATGAAGTATCAGGTGTAGCAAATAATTATTTAAAAAAAATTTGTTATTTTCCTCGCAATTTTTTAATAGATACAAGAGGTTAAACTTTTCTCAAATAATCAAAATATTAAATGAAAAATAATTTTTATAATTATGCTAGTATCTTGATATACATTATTTATATGTCAATAGTTTTCTAATATTTAGGATGAATTTTATACACATAAAAGTTCTAAAAATATAATAGAATAGTTGAAAAAAAAAAAACCTAAGAATACCTAAGACATGAACATATATAAAATATATAATTTTTCCTTAAATTCGTGATAAAATGTTAACCATTTATAAATTTTAATTGTTGAAAGAATAGAAGAAAAATTGATTCTATATATTTTAAAATAGTAAAAAAAATGTTTAAATTGTCAGTTTATGTGATTATTTAATAAAACTAGCTTGTTTTTTTATTGCAATGGAATAATTAAATTGTATTTTAATCAAATTAACGAATAATCTAAATAAGAACTCAAAATATTATTATATTTATAGTATACAAAGGGACGAAAAGTAATGTTAATAGCTTTCTTTATTTAAAATATTTAATGAATTTATCAAATGGAAATTAAATTTATTTTTTAAAATATTTCTTAACCTTTTTAGGATTTCATATTATTTTATCGTATGCAACGTATATTTTAATATTTATAAATATATTATATAACATATTAAAAAACCAATATTTAAATTAATTAAATATTTTTATTCATTTAAAAAGTTATATTATTTAATAATACACACATCCGATATATATTAAATTAAATTTAATGCTAGATGAATGTTTTAAAAAGAATACATCTCGTCTCCCTCTAAGAAAAGCTATCTCAATTCTCAGTAAAAAAGGTGAGAGGACGCATTTCTATTTGGCGTCTAGAAGAGGCAGAACATAGAGACGGGGGGTTTTCTTCCTTCCTTTCCATTTTTCTCTCCAGGGATCCTATCTAATATCTATTTATCTTTGTTTCTTATCATCAGGTTCGCTTCTTTGTCTCCTTTATTGTCTCCCGGATTTTAATTGCTTTTGGTTTTTTAAATTGTTCTATGGAATGTGAAATACTGATTAAAATGGTTTTGGTTTTTTAGGATTGGTTATTTATCTTCGCAGTGCTTCCTGTGAAATACTGATTAGGGTTTAATTTTCCAATAACTGTGACTTTGACGCCGATGTTCCAATTATTTATCGACGGCCACGATCGGAAGATTTGGGGTTTTCCAATGCTTCTTCTTAATTAGAGTGTATCTCGATTGGCAGTGAAAGGAAGCAGTAGAATACAGAAGCCGAAATTTTATTATACATTATTCGACATTTCCCCTTTCTTTTAGGGTTCGTATGCGGTTTTTCCGGTGACGTTCGGGTTTTCTGGTACTCGGAACTTATGTTTCTTTTGTTTGCTTTGTGAGGCGTTTGGAGCATTTCTCGAAGAAATTGAAAATTATACTAGAAAACCGGGGATGTTTTAACTTAAAGTTTTGTATTCTGTACTTGCGTTTCACGAATTTGAGATTGAGATATGGAGTCCCTCTTGTTCAATATGATATGTATCCTTCTGGTGCTTCTATGAACTGACTGTTGGCTTCTTTAGGGAGAGGAAAGACGGGAATTGTATATAATAGGGGATGCTGATGGAAGAGGACATGGCATCCGTCATTGGGAATAATGATTTGCTTGAGGTGGATGAAACTAATTCGGAAAACCCCATATTTATGGAAATTGAATCTGAAAATAAACAAATCGAATTCCAAAGAAATGATGATCGAGGTTTTTCATCAGATAAAGGAGAGGATAGCAATGTAGTTTTCTCAAGAGAAGGACCCCTGATGAGTAAAGAGTCAAGAATGTCCATCTGTTGTTACAATGCCACGAAGCTCAAGTGTGGGGTAGTCTCAATAGATTCCAAACTAGGCGATAATGGGCTGGATAAGAAACTCAGTAGACAAGATAGGATTGAGTTGGGCCGGTTGTTTCAGGGGGCAGTTTGTTCCCAGGACTGGGAACTTGCTGAAAGTTTGATTTTGCTTGCTGATCCACAAACACTTAATGATGCATTGTGTATTGCCCTGGATTCTATCTGGTTCTTGATCACAGAGCTAGAGCTTAATGGGATAACAGGATTGATCAAAAAGATCATTGCTAATGGCGCCTATGACTTCACCAGAGCTGCTCTCAGGACTTCATTCCTTGCTTCATGCGTCTCTGCTTGCCATAGCAGAACAATGAGTCTTGCTGATACAGTTACTGTAATGGCCCAAAGGTACAACTTGCCCATCTTCATTGTATATGTGAAGGACATATGATTTGCAAAGATTTGAGTGACTGTACGAAGTAATTGGTTTTGAAGAGTCTGTATATATTCAGATTTAGGTTTAATATCTTTGTGCATCTTTCATTTCTTAGCTATGCTATTCTCTAGCCATTTGTTTTGTAGATAGTTGATCTAGGAATGTACCTTTTTATGTTATTATGCAAGTTTCATGTCATGTGGTGGAGGAGTTTGAATATTATATGGAAATTGGAAACAGGTTATTTTACAATATATCTGCTGAAAGTTCTGTAGCCATTGTGGCTGCAATTGATGTGTTAACTTTTTTTTTATTTTTTGTTAGGTTGCATGATCGTCTCCAGGAATGTAATGGAGATGAAGTTCTGAAGGCAGAAGCTAGTGCTAAGGTTCAAAAGTTTACCGAATGGGCTTTGAAATGCATAGGCTTCCATTCGCGAAGCCAGGATAATAGGGATAGTGTTATACAGAGCTCAGCTGTTGAGATCCAGCTTCAGTTATCTGCCTTTAAGACATTCCTTGATCTTGTTGGCAACCACCTTACAGGGAAGGATTTTACTGAGGCTTTTGATGCAGCATGCTTTCCTCTCACTCTCTTCTCAAGTTCTTTTGATCCAGGTTGGGCATCTGGGATATCAGCAACCGTAATCCAAGGGTTGCTGGGAATGTTAGTAGAGGGGGGTGCTGATAATGTAAATCAGTGTTTCCTAGAGGCCTCACGATTTGGCAGTACAGAACTCGTGCGCATACTATTGCAGGTTGTATGACTTTAAATCTTTTGTCTCCTTTCTCAATCCATCAATATATGTTTCTCCAGCCTTCTAGCAATTAGCAGACTTCTTTGTTAGTGTTATTGATAAATTAAAAGCCATTCTTTTGAATGGTAGCTGATGGCAAACTTACTGGATATAATAATGCAGAAAAGAATGAACAAAAAGTGAATAAATAGTAAATCTTTTTGAGAGAGTTGATCATGAAGTTGTTTAGTGAGAATAATGAGGATACATGCTTTTACATCTGTGATTTATATTAATTTTGGTTTGTTCAGTTACAATTTGACTATTATTGCGTGTCTTTGGCAGAGGATTCTGCAAAGATGTAATTTTCTTTGATATAGCTGTTATTTGGTTAGTGCGTAAACTTCTCTGTTGAAAAATTTTGGAGGTAAGAGGTTTTGGCACTTCCAGTTTGCCACATTTTTTAATGCATGCAAACTGAGGGGTCAAATTGATGATATTAAATGCTTTAATTTTATCGTGTAAGATCTGCTGAATATATTTGGTCTCGTATTTGTTTTGCATTCTGGGAATTGAATATGCAGATTGCGCAAAGGAACAGCTTGGATGTTGATGTTGACTTAGCATTAGGCTTTGCTTCACATTACTGCAAGATAAGTACCATGGAGTGTTTAGTGGAAGAAGGAAATGCCATAGCTTTTCTGGGCCCTTTAATGAGAGCAGCTGAGAGAGGTTGCATGCAAGTTGTTGAGTGGTTTGTGCAGAGAGGTTGCCGGGACATGGAGATCTGCCTTGCCCTTACAGCAGCCACCTCTAGCAGCCAAGTTGACGTTGCTGCTTATCTTCTTCCTCGTGTTCCACAGCATGTGCTTGCAGCACTGAGTGTTGAAATTCTCAAGGCTGCTGGTGAACGCAGCAGTGGATCTCTTGATGGTGTAGCATTTCTTCTCCAAGCCGACTTCTTAGGTGATCCTGCTGCTACTTATGCTGTTGCAGATAGCATTGCTAAATCAGAAGATGATGCTGTTGCTGCTGAGCTAAGGGCTTTTCTTCAGGAGCATTGGTCAGAATCAGCGTTCATGGAGGGGCTCAGGGTAGGGCAAGAGCATTACATGAACCTTGTGAGAATCCTCAAATGGGGTAGGTCTCCTATTTGCCTAAGGGATCTTCCAGCCCCGCTGAGGGTGGCAATTGCTTACCTTCCACTTTATAGAGAGTGTGTTAAGGCAGGTGGCTGCTTGCTTTCACAACGGCTGAGAGGACAACTGGTTGTAGCCGTAAGAAGGCTTGGAGGTAGGGTTTTTGATGAAGTGACCGAAGGTAGAGAATTACTGGTTATTTTGGAGCATCATCTTCCCCAGTTTTTACTCCATTCCACCCGCATAGGTTAGCAAGAATTGGTTATTATTTTTTAAAAGTATTTTGATGCCCTATCCCCTCCCACTTCATAAGTGTTGGCCGCCACTAACGGCAGATTTTAGCTGGGATCTAAGCGATGAAACTTTCATAGTTTGTCAATATTCACATGTGGTTGGCTTTTCTACGTCTAACAGCGTCTTCAATGTGCTTATTTGTTCATGCGTCGCTATAGTTGTCAAAAGTCTTGAAATGGCAAAAATATTTATAGGTTGCTTGGCTAAAGTTGACTTGTGAGGGTTGTTCGACTTGTGTAGGCGTGTTTCCTTTTCCGTGTTTGGCGTTTTTATTTTCATGCTCTGGAAATTTTCTTTTTTTAATTTTATTTTTGAAAATATACCATAATAGATGCTTAAGAAAAATAGATGCTTATTTCTTAAGCATCTATTTGGGTATATATTTGCAGTTTTAGTACACACAGTTGATATTTGCAATTTGGGTATTACATTGAGTACTATGGATCCATTTTTTCCATCAAGAATACTATTATTGAAAATACCAGACTTTAATTTTAATTGGATTCAGTAAAATGATTGTCGGTTGAATCACAGTCAAATATCATCATAAATACATTTCTTATTATCGAATTGTATTTATGATGTTCGACCGAAGATGTCATCGCACTAGAAATATATTAATGCTGTTCGTCTTTTGAAAGACCAAAAGTAACAAAACGTCTAAACCAGTTCACAACGCGATAGTTGAATGCTATTTATGTAATACATAATTTCAACAAAGGCAGAGTATAATCATATATTTTGCAATACTCATGACAAGCACTCAATTTGAGAAATTTAAAAGATGACTTTGTGGTAAGAATATAACGTGTTCTTTAATTAAATATAAATTTTTAATGTATTTTTTGAACAAACACTAATTTTTAAATACATAAAGAAAAAAAGATTTATTCAAACTTTATTTATAATTTTAAAATTTTTTTAATACATAAAAAAAAATAACTTATTCAAACTTTATTCATAATTCCAAAATAGAATACATACAAAAATAATTGTTTATATAATTGCTTACATGACGGCTCATTATATAATCATATCATAGTTTGATTTCCTATTTTGAATAAAAATTAGTCCCATTCAAAAATCTCCAAAAAAAAAAAAAAGTGTAATAGTCAACAATTTAGGTAGAGCAAGAATAACTAAATTGCTTTATTCGTTAATGTGTAATCACAAATTATAACTCCCCACACCCTCAAAGAAAAACTAAAAAAAGAATAAATTATTACTTTCCCTGTTGGTCTGTTACCATCTGCTCAAATAAGAAAATTTTGTACCATTACTTGGATCTACGCTCTGAAAATTATTTACATATACGTGTGAGTTATATCTCTTACATTGGAAGGCATGAAAGCCAAAATCATTAATACTACTAGAATGCCAATGGGTAGTAACAGTAAAAGGAAAGGCGGAGGAGGCAATGGTGGCAGTATCAGTGGGAGGATAAGCAAAGACGCTGTTAGACATACAAGCAAAAGCAATGACTCTAAGCTAAAATAACTGCCTGGCAGCAACCTTCTGGCATTACCCTGTGATAGGGATCTGTGGTATTCCATTATCTTCCCTTGGCGATGCTCTTTCCTTTTACCTTCAACCGATGAATTCATGATCTTCCTTGCCCTTGTATCCATACTGCAAGCACTTCCAACCTTCAGCAACTTCAAAGTTCATTTACAAAACCTGAAACCAGTTCACCATCCTCTCAAACTTTTGAAAAAGAATGCCAATTCGATTAAAGCCCATGCCCTTAAATGGAAAATTGGCAATTGCAGTATTGCACTGCCGAGGTTATAACCCTTTCCCGTCAGCATGTTTTCTCTGTTCACCGAATCCCAATTCCCAAGTTAGAAACTTGCAATCCTACAACAATTGTGGAACTGCTTTTTACCAAGACGGCTTGTATGACAGGATTTTGAGTCAAATACGATGCGAAGACTATCTTGACAATAATAATGAGCAAAGAAGCTTGTTTGACAGAAATTTAGTTCATCTCAAATCTCAATGTAACAAAAAGTCGTCATGCCCAACAATCCAACTGCAAATTGCAGCTGACACAATCACCCTCCCAGCATTATTTGAAAATTTAAATCACTTTCAGAAAAGAGCAACCATTAGGGCGCCTACAGTTCAATCAAGTAATATAATCAGCAGAGTCAATGCAGGCAAACATTTATGTGGCGAAAATGATGGAAGGGCAGGCATAGACTCGAAAGATTCAAATCAGTCGTCTGTATTCTGGAGTGACACCCCCAGGATCTATGAATATGACTACCATGTACACAAAATTGGTGAATATGACATCATGATTTCAATATCCCTCTTTATTCGCCGCCCACGAAAAGAAGAGACAAACTGAAGTTTATTTGAGGATAGAGGTGCCAGGCTTTATGAAGCGTATACTACTCGATTAATCCCCTACGGTTAAAGTTCACTACAGATCAATAACAGCATGGCCCAAAGTTAAAAGTAGTTCTCTGAGTTAACAAGTGAAGGAGAATTATAAGATTAATCAAAGGAGAATACACTACTGAAGGATATCAATTTCTTACCTATGAAGTTGAGGCAGATGCCGTGGCCCTTGACGATGATGAAGGTGCTGGCGAGAAATATGCGTAAATTCCCAAATGAGGCAACAAGAAAAAGAGGCCCCCGTATGCACTTTCTGCATCTCTCGGCCTCACCCTCTTTCGCAGATCCTCGATTTCAATGGCCTGGAACAGAGTGAACAAATCGCCACCGTCACTGATATTTTAGAAACAAGTGAGAAAAAGAATGGCGTCTTGTGACTCCTCAAAAGGTTGCACTGATTATGAAGGAATTGACGGCAAAATGCGGCATAAAAAAAAGGGTGCACCTGTGTCTGGAACGGGATGAATTTTGATGAGTTTTGCGATATTTATTCTATATTTGAATAATGGATACTATTATTGTCGTTATTATTGTTATTATTAGAAAAAGTGGAGCCTGGGTTCAGTGAATTCAAATATCAAGTGGGTTGCCGGCACGCAATTTGCTGATTTTGGAAAGGAAGGCTGTGTCTCCCAAGGTTCATCGCCCCTAGACTGTCTCCGCTGCCTTCCTGCCCGCCTAATTCCATTTTTAACTTTCTCAATTTTCCTAGGCCACCGCTTTCTTCCATATTGGCCTTTTCATTTTAGTATGTTATTGTTAAACTTCAAAACTAATGTTACAAAATTAACTCTCATAAACACTAAATTTGTTGCATAATTGCATTTACATAACTAAAGTTTTTATAATCTCTTCATGAATTCTTATATCACATTTTAAATTTTTGTGAATATTTTGTCATAAAGTCATGAGGTGATAAATTTACGTAAAATTTTATTTTTTTATTTTAAAAATAAGAAGAAAATAAAATTTTAAATTAAAAATAAAGTCTTATTAAATGAATTTTTTAAAAGTAAAATTGAATACTTAATCAAAGATGCTCTATATTTCAAAGATTGAATTTAAAAATTAGTTATGTTTTAAAAAAGATATTAACACTATAAATGTCATTATGATACTTAAATAATTTAATAAATTTATTTTAATTTAATTTGATATTAATTAAAAATTTTAAAAAGAGAGATTTTAAAAATAATGTCTACCCATTATAGATCAAAATTTTATATAAAAATAATTTTAAAAATAATTTTTTATCTATTTTAAATCAAAATTTTAGATAAAAATATTAGAAAAAAAATCCTCTGCACATTCCTAATCGAGATTTTAGATAATAAAATTTGAGAAAATCTCATGCACATTCCAAATAAGATTTTAGATTAAAAAAGAATAATTTATAAATTTTTAATACTTACCTTCCTTAAAATTTATCTCTAAATTTTATTAAATTTTATAGAGTGAGAGATGTCAATATTTCAAAGAAATTAATTAATATTTTAATATTTAATTTCTGAACTTCATTTTTCTAGTTAATTTTTAATTTTGTACTTTTTTGAAATTTCTTTTAACTCCTATGACTTTTTTTTTATAATATTGAAAATATTACAATTTGATTTAAGTCAATAAAATCAAATTCAACTATTTGAACCACACTCAAATCTTTCGTATAAATTTTTTAATCGAGATTATTTCACTCTTCTACGTACTACTACATGCCTTACAATTTCTCCAACTCAACCACTACTGTTCTCATCTTTCTCCTACTTATCTTTTCTATTTCCCATGTTAATTTCTTGGAATCGAGAATTATTGTTTTGGTATAAATAGCGACCAGTACAAGAAAGACAAAATAGCATTAGAGAGGCACATATTATCGTAAGCACATGAGGCAAGTATAATCATTTGAACTTTGTTATTTCTATATTGTTATGAGTAACGTTTGAGTCACAAAAGGTAACGTGGCTAAATTTTAGAATGCACCTCAGTCATATTTAAAACAAAAAAAAAAAGGTACACTCAGCCACATGGCTGAGGTTTTTTTTAAGTAAGAAACTTTAAGTAAATTTTTATAAAAATTAAAAAACGAGAAATCAAACTTAAACACAGTTCAAAAGAGACTTTTACATGTACCAGGTGATCTAATACTCACCGACGGACATGGCTGAGGGTTTAGTGGAGCAGCATGGACATATAATTTCCCTAATCATAAAAAGGTGGCTAAAGAGCAAGAATGAATGGTCCAAAAACGTAGAAACTGACACCAAATCACTCCCACCCAAGGCCCATGCACGGCTGCCATTACTCCCATTGAAGATTTGTTGCTTGGCACTCCCACCCATATCTATGTTCACATGTTCAAAGAACGAACCAATATAGAGCAATTTGAGAGAAATGAGACGCCACAACCCCAACGGGGGGCTTCCACATTAACTTGCTAGAAAAAGAACCACTTGGTGAAGAGCTCCAAATTTGGTAGTCTGAGGAATCAAGGCGGGTGCACCGTCCCCTGCTTTCTTTAGTTCCAAACAGAGTATTCTGCTTCTCTTTGTGCGCTGCAAAGTCTCTTCTTACGCCTTTCTCTTTCCTTCGGTGACAGCGTTCTCAGCTTTTCTCAATAGGCATAATAGATGGGCGTCTCCTTTGGTGAAGCTTTTCACCTTATGCGCGGTGTGCTAGCGCGTGGGAACTAAAATTGGAAAAAATCCGGCTCAACACATGAGCTCTCCTATGCCTAAGCCTATTGAAGGTCGTGAAGTAGGGTGAAGCCGTAAGGAGTTCAGAGTTTCTGAGGTTCGGAAGCGTCTGAAAGAGTTGCCCGCTAGGTTCACGTCCGTGTGTATAGACGAGTTTTCTTGAAATTTTACTCCCATTCAAACTCTAATGACTGATTTTATCTATTAGTTTTATCCCTATATTTATTATTTCTTTATTTTTTGTTACTTATTATATTTTATCTTGAATTTATTTTTTTATGATTTATTTCTTATTTTCTTATTTTCTTTTTATCTTTTATTTTTATTATTTATCTTTATCTTTTATTATTCACCACTTATCATTTATTATTTTCTTTTTTTAATTATCTTCTTTTGCCTTTTATTGGATTTATTTTCTCTTTTAAGTTTATTTTTTTAAATTTATTTAATATTATCAGTTTATCTTCTATTACTTTTTATCATTTTATCATTTTTATCTTTTATTATTTTAATTTTGTCATTTTATTTCTTATTTTGAGTTCAGTTTTAATGTTTGAATTTTAATTTTAGATTTAATTTTAATTTTAGGTTTATTTTTTAATGTTTAAGTTTAAATTTTATTTTATTTTCTATTTAAGTTTAAATTGCAGATTTGGATTCACAAGTTTTATATTAAAGTTTTTAAATTAAATAAGAAATAGATCAAATAAAATATGGTGTCTACATACCTTACCTTGCGTCTGAGTTTATATTTTATTTAAATATATTATATTTTAAAAATCTTTTAATTTAATAAGATTTGAATAATATTTTAAAAACAAAATTTTTAATAAAATTAAGTTATTAATTTGATTTATCAAGCAATAAATCACGTTTTTATCAAGGAATACATATTTCTTAATAACTGAAACTAAAAAAATTACTTTTTAAAAATAATTTTTATCAAAATTATCTCTTAATAAAAATATAAATTTAAAAAATATCTTAATAAAATGAATTTTTTGTAAAAATGTTATATTTTATAGAGAAAATCTTTTATTTTTATTAAAAGAAATTTCTCACTAAATTTTTGAGAGATTAAAAAATTTTCTTGATCAAAATTTTTGAGGCTAATTATATCGATAAATTTAATCTTTGATAAAATATATTATCAACAAATATTTTATTTTTACTGATAAAAAAATCTATTGATAATGAATGATTTCTAGTAATATTATTTTTATGAGTTCTCTTATCCATATATATATTATTTCAATTAATTTATAATTAATTCAAACTATTTCTTATTTATCTAATTATAACATTATTTTTTTCCTCAAAAATTTTTGTCTTTAAAAATTATAGAATAATAGAAAAAAGAAAAAAAGAAAAAAATATTATTACTTGCTTAAAAACAAAAAGTTTGCAACCAAGAATTATTTTTTATAGCTAGCCAGAGACTTTACTTTCACAGTATGCGGAGGCCTCCACTCTCCCGTCAACTACTGTAGGCCATGTGCTTGTCCTTCCCATCACCTTTCTTGCAAGCCCAAGGCTTAAGACGTGGCACCGGTACCAGCACCAGTGTGCAGAATTCTCTGAGGTACAAAAATTTTCTCAATCGAGAGCTATGGAATACCCACATGTCAAAGCTAAAAACTGGTCAAATGAAATTGGTGATAGAAGCCAATATTTGTCTTAAAAATGGTATGGCTACGCCGTTAGGCGTCCCATGTACTTCCGGAAGAGAAACAGATCGTGAAACGATATCGGAAAACTTGTTTCTACGTTGGTTGACTTACACATGAACCACAACAAATAATAAGTAAATAAATAGTACCTTAGGTTTTGAAATAAAAATAATTAAAATGAGTATTTTTATTTTTTAAATTAAAAAATATAGTCAAAACGTTAGTATATTAACGTGGCTATAATACAGTATAATACAGTTCAAACGATATGTTTCATTATTTATTTCAATTTCAGTGCTGATTTGTCCTTAGTTAGAAATCCTGAAAAGAGAGACAGAATATGCTTGCATATTGTTGGACCCATCTATCCAAGTTCCACGAAAGCAACTTGTTGTGTAGGTGTACTACTCCTCTTCTTCACCCTCTCAAGGAGTTTCCTTGGACTGCCACGGTTGACCCGCTGAAAGAATCCCTATTCCTCACATTCAGCTCTGAGAAATCGGTCATCGAAACTGCCATTGGATTGGAAACAAAAATTGAGAAAGTGAAAGAGCTTCTAAACATAGACTCATTCATGTCGTGATCATCATCTTCTCTATCTCTTTTTTTTTTTTTTTTTTCTTTTGCTTCTACAAGCTCCAGAATTACGTCCTCCAAGTATCTCAGAATCATTCTTTTCAATGGTGAGAGCTTTAGATCTGATGTACCACCATCAGGTTCAAAAATTGCGAAATCATAGCAGATAAGAGGAGAATCGTAGCAAAGAAAATTTGAAAAAGAACTCTCTCTAGAAGAAATGAGACCACCTGGGTCAAAAATTTTATTTGCATTGCAGATCTCCATCAAATTCTTGAATAAAACCCTCTTCTTGTCACTAGTTGATGGAGCTTCCATCATTCTAGCTGTTAAGGCATCAAACTTCTTGGTAACATCCTTTCTAGTCATTAAGGTATCAAGCCAATTATCAACACCCATTCCAACTGTTAAGCATCAAACCTCTAAGTGACACGCCTCTAATTGTCAAGGCATCAAGTCTTTTGGCAACACTCCTTCTAATCATCAAGACATCAAGTCTCCTAGAGACATTCATTCCAGCCACCATGCTCCCTGTCATGGAAGTTTGGCTCTGACACCAAATGTTATAGTTGCAAAGCAGCACAAAAAAAAAAAAAAAAAAAAAAAGAAAAGAAGTAAGTTTCTATTAGCAAAATTCAAATACTTTTTCTTATGAGCTCTTGTATCCTCGTATACATATTATTTCAACTAACTAGTTATCTCTTATATTGTAACATTCCTTAAAATCAAAACCAGTTCTGGAGTTCCAAATTTTTCTGCAATTTGAGGAGGGTTCTCTCCAACCTTGTTAGTTGCATTCATGTCAATACCCTCCATAGATAATTAGCATCGAACATTCTGCAGGCAGCCACTTCAGAATAGACAGCAATATCCAAAATCTTCCATTGCCTTTAATATCAACCTTATCTTGCTGGTGACAAACATCACAATCAAATCAGGTATTTAGTCTTCAAAAATGTCTCTACCCAATATAGCTTTATGTTTACATAATTCCAAATATTATTCAATCTATGATTTTCCTTTGCCTCAGTTGAATCCGTTCACCGAGCTGCCAATACCAATGTATAATAAGAGAATTATGAAGAAGAGAGAGAGAGAGACCTGTTTGACGTAAAACATAAAACGACCAGTCAATCGCTCATGTAATTAATTCGATAAAGAGAAAATAATGATTAACCACTCCTAAAGGGACTAATGGCTTATGTGGTCAATTGGTCCTTAGCTGTAAATTTATGTCAAACGGGTCATTTTTTAATTGAAAAACAAACACACGACACACATACACAAAATAAATGCCTACGCTAGAACCAATGTTGCCAAATCACGAAGGCATTACGAGGAATTGTTGGAAAAAAGAGAAGAAATTGTTGAAAAGGGTGAAGAAATTGTTGAAAAGGGAGGAGAAAATGTTGAAAAAAAAGAAGATGATGAATAAAGTCAATAAAAATTAGGTAGGAAGATGAAAATTTAGAATAAAATAAAAAGAAAAAACCTACAATTAACTACTATAAATAGCCCATATCAATCTCTCTTGAGACACACCCAAAACTAAGACACTTAGAGAGTAAGAGGAGAAAGTGAGGAAGAAGAGAGGAAGAGAGCAAGAGGAGAAAGTGTGGAAGAAGAGAAGAAGAGAGGGAGAAGAGAAGAAGAGAGAAAAAGAGAAAGATAAGAGTAAGGAAGTGAGTTAGAGAGAAAAAAATCCCTTTGATTCTTCTAGCTTCCCTTGAACAAGCTCATCACATTGATCTTGAGAAGTTCAACTTTGCCTTTGGAAATCATCTCTTGAAGATCATATTTTCGGTCTTTGTCAGGCTATTCAAGCACTCTAAACCCAGGTTTCACTTATTTCTTTATGTTCTCCCGTTGTTAAACATATTGTTTTGTTGAATAATTGTATGTTATTACAACTTTGCTTATATTTTTTTTACAAGTAAGTATTGAAGTATTGATTATTTGGAGTTGTTAAGAATAGTTGTGGTTTTGCTCCAATCACTTTATAACATCCTATTTAGTTATAATTTTTCCAACTATTTTGATCCATTATCTTGATTAAAAAGAAGCTCCCAATGATGGATAAATATAGTTGTCAGTCAACTAGCCGCTATTGAACTACCCTGAGGGAAATTGCCTCATGATTCTATTGATGCATTAAAAAGAAGCTCCCAATGATGGATAAATATAGTTGCTAGTCAACTGGCTGCTATTGAACTATCTTAAGGGAAATCATGTTACAAACCTAGTCAGTCAACTGGCATGGTTCTATAAATGCATTAAAAATAAACTCCTGACGATAGATAAATATGGTTGTCAGTTAACTGGCCGCTATATAACTATCTTAAGGAAAATTATATCTTGAGTTTAGCCAGTCAACTGGCATGACTCCATTGAGGCATTTACAAATAATCTTAAATCACGATCCCATGTAAAAATAAATTTATCTAACAAAAGACAAAAGCTTAGTTTTGAAATCAAAAGTAACAAACATCAACGTGGTACCGAAAGGGCATTGTAGGGTGCTAATACCTTCCCTACACGTAACCAACCCCCAAATCCATTTTTTCTGTAATACAGACCATATTATTCGGTGTCCGACTTCACCATTTCAATTTAAGTTGGTGGCGACTCCATTTTTTATCATTTTCTAAAACCTCACCTAAACCTTATTATTATTTTTTTACCTCGGGATTGCCGCTCCGCGTCGCGTATCGACAGATTATGTTTGAATTCTATACAATAGCAAGTAGCCATATATAGAGCAATACAAATCTAAAATGATATGCTTGATAATTGCTTAGAATATTTAAAAAGTTTCAATAATTTTAGAAATACTAGAAGATGTGGAGATTAAAGTTTTTTATTATGTTCATTTTTTAAGATAATAATGTTAACTAAAATTAATAAAATATACTAACTATAGATATATTCATCAAGGTAAAGATATACATGCTAGCAAGACCAAGAGTTGGGATTTAATTTTGATAAGGATAGTTGTTATTTTATTTGATAAATAATAAGATTTAAACTAAAAGTCATAACTTCATTTAAGTAAAAAATTAAATACAGTTAAATCATATTTGAGAGTCTAATAATGTTATAAATGAAGAAAAACTGTAAGTGAAAATTTCAGGAAAATTTGAGATAAAAATACAAAATTAAGTTGAATTAAGAAGATTTTAATTTGATTAATATAATTACAATAAAAATTTATTATTTTATTTTATAACAAAGTGTTAAAAGTTTGCTGTTAAAAATGTGAGTCAAAAATATAAAATATAATATTATATTTAATTTAAAATTTAATATTATTTCATCAAACATTAAAAATTATAATTTATTCTTTATATTTTTATTTTAAGTGCTGATATTCATACATAAATTTTTATATGTAATGTGTTAACTTTTCACATTCACGTCTTATATTTTCTCTCACTCCATGGTTCTCTGATGTGGGGAGCCTACGTAAATCATTTCTCTTTATTTTTCTGTGCCGTTGCCCGTGGAGGGCCGGGGCTCACCCTTTCCAAAAGGAAAAGGTAGATTAGATTATTGTAAATAAAAAGAAAGCGAAACCGAGAAGAATATTTTAGGGGAATTCGAGGAAAAGAATTGGAAAGTAAGCCGGGAAGAAGGGATGACTACCACCTTGTCTTTACCCCCACCTCCTGCCGCCATCACTTCCTCTAGTCTCTCTTCAGATTTTACCCGGAAATCCTTCAACAAATCCCTTCCCGCTGAAAACTCTCATTTCAATGGCTATTATTACTTCTCTTGGTCTCAGCTCAGACGTCTTGGGAAGGCCAGACGATTTCTGTCCATACGGACGGTATATCTCTCTTTCTCTGATTGTGCAAGAATAGTCGAGTTCCTTTTAGCTGCTTGCAAAATTTTGCAGATATGTCCCATCAATTTTTTAAAACTTCGGCTTCCCTCTCTATTTTTGGGGTGGGATCTGTTAGTTTTTTTAAACATGTAATTAAAATTTGGTTATTACTTTATATTTTCTCAAGTATACATCTCTCGTTGAAGTCAGTCTCCTTCAATGATCAAAGTGGCTTACTAGTTCCATGTCTGCGGAAATTTATCTGTATAAATTTGTTTTAATTGGTTGTGTGAGCATCTGTCCAAGTCACTGTGGAGAAGAGGTCATACTGTGTTCAAACGAATATCATTTTGGAGAGCTCTTTTCATCGGTTAGATGTGTCAGGCTGCGTCTTTGATTCTCTGACTACGATCAGTTGAGCAAAATGTTCTTATGTAAGAAACTTATAAGTGACTTAGATTCTTATCTTAACCAGCCTGTTTTTCTCTACATTTTACTTTTTGTTGAGATTACTAAGGATAAATATAATTCTAGTGGATTATATGGTACCATGTGTTTGAAGAGTATTTTTATGAACATATGAGTAGCTGGGTCTGTTCTTACTATGCTAAAGTAGGAATGTTGCAAGTAGAGTAATAACGAATTTTGTATGGTTTATTATAACAATTTGGACTAGTTAGTTTTAAATCTTCATTGTAGGTATTGGAATATATTGATTATAAAAGTACCATGAGGCTTATGATGTTGAATTCCAATTATAGTGCAGGAATCTGTAATATAACTATATAAGATTAATGCAAGCTAAATTTTAAGGCAAAGCTTTTGATTAGTACTAAAAGCTATTTATAGTAAATACATCCTGTTACCTGAATTAGAAGGTCTTATGAAAAGCATTGCCGCAATTGTCTTTTGGTCCAGCAAGATTTTACATTTTAATGGAACAGCACCAGTTGAGAATTTCTTGTATCAAGGACCTGCCTGCTAATATTTTCCGGTGACACCTGTCAAGTGTTGGTGTTTTATGGTAGTGGCTATTTGTAGTATTTTCTTGTATTATAGAATGCTTTTGATGAGTTGGGTATGTGACACCTGTCATTATCTTTCGTCTTACTGATGTTATGACTTAGAACCTTGAATCGAATTGATTTAGTCAATTGAGTTTCCTTTTCATATAGTAGCAATATGGTCATTTGATGAGAGCTGATGTGATCTTGATCTTGTGTGATCACTACTCCTTGTGGGCCGTTGTTTTTCACTAAATTTTACTACCAGGGACTCTGTTTTTATGTACTGGTATAGTGGCTTGGTGGACATATGAGGAGAGATGAAGACAGGTACACCAGGAGATATGAAATGGAGATTGGCTTGTGCATGTTTGGTTCTGATCAAGAAGTAGGTAAACAAATTCCAACACAGGCCCAATCCATTGTAGAAGGATCAGGGACAGTTCTGATATCAAAGTTCAAGCCTGTTCCTGATGTTGATTACTTACAGGTATGCAATTCTTTTGCTGCACAGCTTACATTAAGGCAGCGAACTCCTAATTTTGAAAAATTTATTCAAATGATAGCCCCATTACAACTAGGCTTCTTCTGTGAAAGTATATTTTAGTTAGGAACTTGTCCTTTTGAATTTGACATAGTATTCTGACACAACTGATGACTTTTGTAGTTGCAACTGAAAAGTAAACTTTGTTTTTCACCAACATTGGGTCACACAATATCTTAATTTGAGTTCTGATATTCGGCAGGAATTATTGGCCATTCAACAGCAGGGACCTAGAGCTATTGGCTTTTTTGGGACACGAAACATGGGATTCATGCATCAGGAACTAATTGAGATTCTTAGCTATGCTATGGTTATAACTGTAAGATGCTTTGGCTTTACTCCAATGTATTTCAATATATGATCGTGGGCCTGCTCTTAGATCATATGGCATGGTGATGCAGTTCAGGTTCTTACCTTTTTTTTGACAATTCCCATGTATCTGAAAACTTCATGTGCATTTGTTGCTGTAAAATTTTGTTCATAGAAAAACCACATATACACATCTGGAGCATCTGGAACTAATGCAGCTGTTATCCGAGGTGCTTTAAGGGCAGAGAAACCAGAGTTGTTGACAGTGATATTGCCGCAAAGTTTAAAGAAGCAGCCTCCTGAGAGTCAGGAGTTACTGTCAAAAGTAAGGGTTTAAGTTGCAGTATTTATACAGCTTCTAACTTAGCTTGGGGAAAAGTTCAATTGCTTTTCTTATAATATTTTAAAACCCATGATAGGTTTATTTACCTGAACATCCTCTAATATCTATCTTTGTATCTTTAATTCTTTCAGAAGGATTCATATCACTTATCACTTATTATATTTATTAGGGGTGTTTAACAGTTCATTTCGGTCGGTTTTGGAGACAAAACCGAACTGAACCTTACATTTTTGTAGGAAACTAAACTCATTACTGTGTATAATTTATGCTCAGCCGAGCCAAACGAAACCGTTGCTGGTTGGTTTGGTTTAGTTTGGTTTCCCCTATGATTTTTTTTTTACACCACCACTTTCAGGCAAAACAAGAACAGAATTTACACAGATTAAGATCAGCATTATTTAATCCAACATAAAGCAACCTAATTCAACATAATATAACCCAAAATCCTAGATCAAAAACTTATATAATCAACCTGATTCAACATAATTTAATCCAATATAATTAAACCAAAAGAGGCTAAAAAATTATATAGTTAGTAGGTCTTCAGTTCGGTTGGGTTTATGCAAGCCAACAACCAAACCAAACTGACCTAAACACTACCACACCAACCCAAACACTACCACACCAACCCAAACACACCCGATTACAGGTTGATTTGGGTCTGTTTTTTTTTTTTTTTTAAATTTCAGTCACTTCGGTTCAGTTTTGTTTGGTTTTGAGCACCCCTAATATTTATGATCTAGATTAATAAAATGGAGGCTTAAGTGCACTTTTTTTCCCTCTAGTTTCAATTGCAACAACACTGCCCTTTTAGATTTTGAATTGCTGCAGACTTGCAGTTAAGTCTCATTGTTAATCATTTGTTTGAAAATGATGAGGTGGTGCTGCATATGGCAGTCCACATTTGCAATTGAACTACCCATGCAAGTCTGTGCTTTAGTCCACGTTAGTACTACTCCTTTAAATATGGTTACTTTTGTGCCATATAATCATCTTCCATTTACAATTGAATGGTCTAATTAACAAATGGGACTTAATTACAGCAATTCAAAAACTAGCAGGATGACATTGCTGCAATTGAAATCAGGGCAACTAATATATAACCCCTAATAGATTTTTAGGGAGCAAAAGTGTCTTCAAGCCAAAGCATATATAACTAGAACTATTTGAGACCCCACTTTTAGCATGAGAGTGAGGGCAGTGAATCTTGATCATAGCCGTTGTATGTTGCAAGCTACATGAATGATCGGGATTAAAAACGGGTCATAAAGTTACATAACCACTCAAAATAATTGCATGACTTAGTTTTTAAATCTTGACTGTTCATGCAAGATCCAATGATATATCAGATATACACACTCGTGTAAAATGTTCATCTAATAAAGCAGATTTTAGCTAGTGGTACCATGCCCATACATCAGCTCATTTCGGATAGAACATAGACTATTGTCTGCTACTCTTCTTTAGCCTTCTAGTTTAATTTATTGTAAGACTAAATTCCAAATTTAATTCATCTATAATTGGATCATCATATTCTGAAATAGCTATTAGTCTTTAATTTTACTTGCAAAACAAACTCAAAGATAAGATGTGATTTTTGAACATCAAACAAGGGCAAAATGGGAATGAAGGAAAGTTGCATGGGTCATTAAGCACTACATGTTGTGGTTGTAATATTGAAGCACAACCTTACACTGTATTAGACATCATAAGCACGTTAGAAAACTTGCTAGTTCATCCAAACAACAAATTTCTTGAATTCCTAAGCCAATCTGCAAGTAAAAGTTGTAAAATTCATTTGAGAACAATATGAGGTTAGCAACAAGGGAAGCCATAAAGAATTCCTGTCTCATGGAAGATCTTAACTCTAAAGTTAAAAGAACTTTTAAAAATGCTAGCATTCTCACTATGCACTCGTTCTAAAATTCCAATACTCAAAATAACATTAACACTTGTGAAGAAAAGCAGCATTTTTAAATCTTCAAGACATCATTCATCTTAGCCACCTCCCAGACTATCAATAAAGCATGGACTGGCCAAAATGGCATAAGTACTGATGTTAGATGCATATACGTATCATCTGGCATGAACATGAGAATGATGCGGCTGTCAGTTTTTTCACACATAATCTCCCCTCCTCCTTCCTGTTCTCAAAACAACCTTAGACAAGACCTCTGCCTCTGATAGTCTGATTTATTGAGAAATTACTCATCGCAAAGGATGAAGCCATGGACATTCAAGACCAATAAGTGAAGCATTTGCGATTGTGATACTTTGATTTTGTTCTCTGAGGAGGATATGCCTGGACCCTTCAGAAAACTTGTAGATTGACGATGTAAACTTCTGGGTTATGGCAGAGAAAGATTTTAGTGTCCTTTGTTTATTGGTCCTCTCATTTTTGCGATACCTTTTCTGGGACTAGGTTTTGCAGCTTGTTATAGAATATGAAATTTGCTATGTGCTCCTGTGTCTTGAAAAACTCAAACTCTATCTTTTCTGGTTTTTGTACACCCCTTACATCTGGGTTTTGTACTGTGTTTTTGTGCTAATTTCATCTATAAGAGTTTAGAGCTTATACTAGAGTTTAGACTATTTAAAACATATGTAAGTAATGTTATTTATTATTATGAATATTGGTATATATTCTTATATAGTTATATAAATTTAAAATTTCCAAATAGATGCACTAAAACTCAAAAAAAAAAAAAAAAAGTCTTAAGAAGCTTATATTGGGATTGGAAATTACAACTGCCATTTACCGCTTTTGGCTGCTAAGAAATGGTAGAAATGAAGGGATGATTGGCTGAATATGATGGAAGTAATGAGAGACAAATTTGTTCATCCTCTCAGAGCACCAAAGCTATTATTTCTTGTAACTGGGGGAAATGGCATTTGATTGAGCAAAACTTTTCCTGTCTGAAAAGGTTAATAAGCACTGATTGGTTTTTTGGCTTCTGCTTGAAGTTAAATTTACTTTATTATGTATATTTTATTTTGGATATATCATATAAAGTTCTTACCTATACATGTTATATTGCTACAGTTATTTTTTAAAGAGATATAAACAAACCAAAACCACATTGCTTTACAATCCCTCCTCTTCTTTCCTGTCTGGCATTGCATTTTGTAGGTTTCTATCTACTACAGACTGATTCACTGGCCCTTGATTCTTCGCCCACTCATCTTCACTGATACTTGGCAGCTCCTTTGGCTAGAAAGAATTAGATTGAAGAGAGGCAAGGAAACAAGATGAATTTTATATGGAAGTGATCTGTTCTGCTAATATTAAAAGAAGTGTAGGGAGAGAGGAAAAGATTTTGGAGAGATTGTATGGAGCAGTAGATTGGGAATTCATTTCTTAGGGGTCATGAATATCGGAATTCATATTCACAGTAAATTACTTTTTTTGGCTGCTTATTTTTAGTTATACATTCCCCCCCCTCCCCCCTCTCTTTCACCGGGGGAGCACGTGAACATTTAAATCATCTATACTATGTTTCCAGGATCTGAGGATGTTAATTCAATAAGTTTTTTGCAGTTGTGATTTAATGGTTTTCTTGGACATGCAGGTGAAAAATGTGATAGAGAAGCCTCACAATGACCATCTACCTTTAATGGAAGCCAGCAGGTTCAAACTACTTGCTTTTTGATCTTATTATTCTTTATTTCATCAAAGAAAATTATAGTGAAGAAAGAAATCAACATGTAATTATGCAAAGCCCATGTTACAAGTGATTTGGTGTTTTATTATTTTATTCTTTTGAAAGTTGAAACAAAATAGAAAAGCCTCATAAAAATAGACCGAAGTTCAGAAAATCTGCTATGATCACAGATACTGAGAAAAGATATGCAAAACATTGACAAGATTAAAGTGTTCCCAGGCTCTTTTAATACTGCCCTTAAAATCCCTTATAACCCAATTTACAATACAAGGTGCATGAGTTTCAAAGTTTTCAGGGGCATGGACAAAATTAGAGGCGTTAAATTGATGACCCATGGCCCAAATATATTGCAATATAGTTGACAGACACAAAAGATCAATTTCCGAACTTACTAACAATAAACTTAGTAATAGAAAAACCAATGCTTAGTGTTCTAATATCATGATTCATGACACTGAACTGGCTCGTGAAATAAGAGGGGTAGAATGAAACTGGTAACTATGATCTTTATCGTTACAGTTCAATGAACTACTCTGAGCATTTTAAATAGATGAACAATATAATGTCTATTATTGAACTGATTGTGGATGGCAACATTTGATAAACCAAAAGCAAGTAAAGACTCTTTTGTAGAGATAGCAGGGCAAAGGATTGGGAATTAGGGTAGAAGAGGATGAGATTTAATTAGTTTAGAAACGTGTAACATGTCTTAAAAGACAACTTAAACTTGATGTGTTTCAGAGAAAGAGAAATGTAGCTTTATCATTTAGTGGCATAACAAGTTCAGTTTAGTTTGTGCCATTTGTTGAATAAGCTCAAGAGTATTTTGCAATTGTTCTTCGCCTGTAGTTAATTTTTTTGGGATGCTATATTATGATAGCATAGTAGGTACTATTTTCTCTCAATTTCAAATGCAGGCTATGTAACATGGACATCATTTCGCACGTGCAGCAAGTCATATGCTTTGCCTTCCATGATAGTAGGTTGCTCATGGAAACGTGTCAAGAGGCCAAAAATTTGCGCAAGATTGTGACTCTCTTTTACCTTGACTGAAACAATTTCATGCTTGTATATACATTATTTGTTTGGTGGGGTCACGGGTGATTTGTAAATTATAATCTTAATTCAAATGGGAGATTGCTTAAGACTTGATTTCTAGGTTTTAGTTTAAAATGGTATCTAATTTCATTCTTGGAGCATGATCTTTTAGATAGCTAATTTTGGGGGGAAACTGAAGTTAATCGAAGCAGTCTATAATTCAGATTGAGACGAGTGATGTAAGTTTTCGTGGATCATATGAGAGTTGAAAAGGAAAAAAAAGTTTTCATTTTTGTGGTTTTAATATTCAATCTTGCAATTAGAAACTCGTGATCCCCTGGAATGAACTGTTTGTCCACAATCAGGAGTAATTCACTCTTCAAATTTTCACTTGAACCTATTACCGGAAGTTATGTATTATGACACCTATAATATATTTGAGGTGTCTATAATGAAACACTTCCCTTTAATGTTGAACCCTCTTATGTAGGGTTTGGTAGTTGTTTGTTTTCCCGTAGAGCCAAAAAAATTCTCCCTTTAAATATTCTTGGGAATGACTATTGCTTAGAAACAGTATTGTCTAATAATTAGGAAATAAAGTCAGACAGTTTTTGCAAATACAATCCACTAAACAATGAAGAGAATCAAACCCCCTTATTAGGGTATGCAAGTAACATACAACTTGCTCGACCTCTACATGATCCAAATTATTCGAGTGGTTGATAGGTTAAATCAAATAAAAATGATCGGGTTACGAATTGGAAAAAGTATAACATACAACTCAACTTGACTAAATAATGTTACTCTTGTAACGTAATATCTGCCTCTTGGTGAGAAGTTTTAGAGTCTTTTTCTCACTTTCTTTAAATCTCACATTTTCTCTCCTCATATTGCAACACTCGATGACCCCTGCCTATTCTTTACTATCATAGCTGCCTTATTTGTGACAGTGGCAATGGTGGCCGTTGCCAATGCCACTGTTGTAGTCTTGTCCTCTCAAAATCCAAGCTCATAGCACCCATTTCTCTAGAAGAACGAAAACTAAACTAGTTCCTATGTGCAAACCGTTTCCCATTCTTCTTCCATAGTTCCATTGCAAAGCTCTTATGTGCGAACCATTTCCCATTCTTCTTCCACAATTCCATTGTGAAGCTCTTATGTGCGAACCATTTCCCATTTTTCTCCCATAGTTCTATCGCATAGCTCCTGTGTGCCAAGTATGCCTCCATGCCTTCATTGCCAACTGCCATCACTATTCTCATTTGCAGTTGGAACCACTTTCAACAACAGCCGCTCGTAATGGCTGTTGTTGGTGTCCTCTAGGCTCCAACTCGTCCATGCAAGCAGTCCCTTTGACAACATAGTGCCTCCAATGCTAAATAAGTTTTTGATTTTGGTCTAAGCATTATGTCTGATGAAATTGCCTCCTCACACATCTTCTTGTGTTCCTTTAAATCTAGGGAGGAGAGTAGCTTATGAAGGAAAAAAAAGAAGGATGTACACAATGCAAGCTAAGAGAGGGCATAAGTTCACAACCCATTGACTTGTCCGACACCTGATCGCGACTTGATTCAACCCAAAAGTCTTTACCCTATTCCATATTTCGGTTAGGATTAGGTGAGAAATTCTCAAGCGAAATTTGTGTAACCTGACTGAATGTTTGTGTTAACCTAATTCGAAACTCGATCATGCACATCCTTCCCCTTGATCATGGTCCTTTTACCAATTGAATCGATAACATTAAATGATAGAAATCTACCAAACTAGTAACTTAATATTGAAGAGAGAAATCCAAAATAAATAAGGAGAAATTTGACTTTTCTGCCCTAATCTAAGTTAAGTTACACTCTTCCTTATGATCTACCAAAAATGGGACATTTATCTTAATTTTAGTCCATTTGCAAATTTTGCTCCATGTTCAAAACGGCTTCCAATTTGATATGTAATGACTTCATAGGTATATTCACATGAATTTAAATCAAGAATATACATATCTATTTACACATGTCAATCAAATATACATATTTGCCTATCTTCTCATTCTTCACTATTAATAAGAAGATATATCACATTTATTCATATCATTCACAAAAATATTCTCACTTCAAAGTCACATGAATATGCAATAACTAAGGGTGTGTTTAGTGTGTAGAATGAATATGGAGGTTGATACGTTTATTTCCTACATTTGGTATAATATTTGAAAATTGATTCGTAGGAATTTAACTTTTTCAAGATTGGAGGATTCCCATAAAATATAAGAATTTTGATACCCATGTGGGGTAGGAGTCCTTGATTCCCACCTCATGAGAATGTAGAAATTACTTGAAAAAGACTATACTACTCTCATTTAATAAAGTAATTGATTATTGTCATGGTGGTCTAACAATGATGATGATTACAGTAGCGATAGTGGCAACAATGGTGGTGATAGTAGTAGTGTTAGTAATGATGGCAATGGTAATAGTCCATGATAGCAATAGCAACAATGACGATGATAATAGTGGTGCCATTGGCAACAATGATGATGGCATGGTTAGCACTCCTACACAAGGTGCCATGACATGGTTAGCACAACCATGCAAGGTGCCATGGTATGGCCAACACATAGGATATTAAAACAAGACTAACCTGTGGGTCTGGCCCACCTTGCATAAGAGGTGAGGTGGTATATATTTTCTTGACCTACCCTGCCTCACCTCATTTAATTTGTGGGTTATGGCAAAGCGAGCGAGCCAATCTGCATTTTTACATGTAAAAAATATAGGCTAAAATATACATAAGCCCCTTGAACTATGCCTCGATTTCAAATAACTCTTCTAAACTTTAAAATTTTGAAACTAACCTTCTTCAACGATGAAAAATGTGCCAAAAAACCTTTCCGTCAAATTTTTAGTTAAATTTTATATGTCCCTTAGCCAAAATCGACATTAACTAAGAAAAAAACCAAAATACCCTTAAACAAAATGAAAAATTGTCAAATACCCTTAAATTTCTCTTGTTCTTGATAGGTTACAAGCAAGAACTCAGAAGAGCAATGGTCTTTTCCCTTGTAAGTACTAAGATTAACATCTTTGCCCTTAGCATATTGCAATAGAATGGAAGAAACTAGACCAGAGTTAAAATGCTTTAAATTCTAATAGAGGAAACTAAATACCCAACTAGAATTTCTTAAGCTAGCTATGACACATGAGAATTCCAGCCAAGTTAACAACCAAATTACAGCGAGTTTCTACCAAGTCACCGTAACATTCAAATCCAGGAAGCTCATTATCTAACCAAACTCTCATGAACTAAATCATAAAACCAAAGAATTCGAAATTCCTAGATTAAAATAGTAACCAAATCACAGTTAATCCTAATCTTGAAAATCCATTACTTTATGAGATTCCAAACATAATCAGAGCATAGCCCAACCAAGAAGATCATGAACAAAATTTGGGGCAAAACCCAACCGAATACTACAACCAAAATTTCAAGAATAGATTTAAAAGAACCCACAAATCTTTCAATAGGGTGATATCTTTCTAGTCTAGTCTGGGTTAAGCTTCAAATGAGGGTAATGAATTCGACTAGGATAAGGAATGGCTGGGTATGGTGTTGCAAAGGGGATAGGACACCAGAGGTGCTATAATTTGGCAGCGGTGATGTGGTGGAATGATTGGGGGAGGTGGGTTCATAGCATTGGTGTCACAGAATTCAATTGATGTCAATCTTCAAGCAATGAGGGCTTCCACAGTGATGGGCTATTCCCATGCACCATGGCATGATGGCGATGTAGTTAAGGTTGTTTAGGTGGTGATGTTTCTCTTGGGTTGCGACACTAAAGCTTCGAGGAGGAGAAACCCATAAAAGGATACTTTGGTTTTTTCTTTTGTTCAATTTGGTGTTTGATTAAGGAACATCTAAAATTTAACAGAAAACTTGATGGGAAGAAATTTTTAAATATTTTTCATAGTTAAAGAGGGTCAGCGTCGACATCACAACGTAAGCAGTGACCAAAAAAGATGATGTTATGGGAAAATATGGGGTTTTGGAATTTTTTGAAAAATTGGAGTTGCCATCGATCTAATTTTAAGTGGTGAAATTAGACACTGAAAAATAGATCTACATCACAAAAATTAGGTTTGATGGTTGGTGATGTGTAGAGAATGTATTAGCACCTCTACAACACTTTTTTAGTATCACATTGGTGTTTTGTTATCTTTTAACTTCAAACTATGCTTTGATTTTGCAAATTTATTTAATTTTTCTTTGTCTCATTGTGACTTTTACAAATAGTTAAGTGTGACTCGTGATTAATACCATTAATGAGTTGCACTTAGCCATTAATGTGGAAAGAGAAAATTCAATGTTGTGTTTGTTAAAGACTTACATCTAAATTGGCTACTTAACTTAACTAGGGCTTATAGATTCAAACAGATACCTAGTTTAACTAGGATTTGACCTAACTAGATTGAGTTTTAAGAAAGTACCTATCTTGACTAGGGTTTGATCTAAATAGATTGGGTTTTAGGAAAGTACTTAACTTGACTAGGATTTGACCCGAATGGATTGGGATTTAAGAAAGTACTTAGCTTGATTAGGGTTCTCAAAGTTATTTTTGAATTTTGAGGGATTCCCAAGAAAAGGTAAATTTATATTAATTTATCGATTTTTTCAACATAATCCACAACGTGATCACTCTTGGGATAGTTAATAATAATTACTTTCATCAATCACACCAACAATCATTGTCAAGAGCAATCAAAGTTTGAAATGAATTTAGTACTTTAGGGGGCATTGCTTTATGATAGTTACGTTAGAGGAGTTTCGTTGATTTCTCTCACATAACTTATAATATAATTATCTAAGAAAAAATCAATAACGATTGCTTTCACTAACCACATTCACCGTTGTCCTTGGGAGAACTAGGATTCTTAAAAGGTAGGTTAGATTCTCAAGAAATGGTATCGAATATCAAGGTAAGGATATTGATTACATTAAGTGAGTTATACCAATTTCTCTAACATAACTCATAACATAAGTCCCTCAAAATAGCCAGCTACAGTTACTTTCGCCAACTGCATAAATGACCATTGTGGGAAAATAAGGACTTAGAATTGGCAAAGGATTAAGATTATTAGAAACAATTAATTTGCAATTTACACCCATTTTCTTGATTTTTTTCAGTAAAATGGGATTTCAATAATAATAATTCCTTCCTTTCTTTTATTAAGAATTCTCTCAAATTTACACCAAGGGTCATGCCATGTTAATTCAAGAATAATTTTATGGGTAATAGAAACAATCAATGCATACAATACATTTGATGATTTTATCCAAAGTCATTAATTATTTGCCACAACAAATTTAGAGAAACTAATCCTTTCCTTTATCTAGACAAATCTCTTTTGTTTTGCATGACTAAGCCCAAGGCCCAAAGGAACTCTCTTTTCAATTTATATAAAAAAACTTCCTCAAGTGGAAAGAAACTAAGGAGGCTCGATCTAGGCCAAAATATGGCCTAAATTGAGCCTTCACTTTTTGTCCCCTTGCTTCAAATTTTTTTTAAAGAACAAAAACAGACAACAAAGCTCTCCACCCTTTTATTATTATTATTATTATTATTATTTTGATTTTCAACTAACTAAAATAAATAAAATTTACATGTAAAAAATACATCTTAAAGACCTAGTCTTTTACCAAACTCAAAAATTAAAAATACTATACTTTTTTATAAAAATTTTAGAATTAAGTAAAAATTTTTATTTTATTTTAGAAAAAAATTATTTTTCAATAATTTTCAAAAGGGGAAGTATAGGGTGCAACACACCCTTCTTCGTTAAAACTGCACCTTCAAACCCAAGCATGGGTTTCATGGCTTCGGACTACTCCAAAGCCACCTCAGGTGATACACCGAGCAATGGTGATGCCAAAAGAGAGGAATGTAAGTTCCTCTTTGTTTCCATGATCATCATGATGCCTTCTTCAACATGATATCCATGCATGGAAAGTCTAAAACTCCAACTAAGACTCAACTCATGCCTTATAACAGTATATCAAGATCAATAAAAAATGTGACCATAACCAATGTAAGAAAAGTAGGGGGTTGATGGAAGAATAAGCAAGGAATGGATGTACTTCTATCGTCCACTCTCTACTTCTCTCCACATTCCTCTCCTTGTTATCTCGCCCTCTCTTGAGTTCTTCATCTAGCTCTCCCTTGTCTCTCTAACTCACATGACTTGTGTCTAGTCTCTTCGTAACTCTTTGTTTCACTCTTTCACTCTCAAGTATTTTGCCTCTCTCAGCTCTCTCACTAACTCTCTGTATTTCTCCTTGGCTCCCTCATTCTCTATGTGTGTTGCCAAAACAAGTCAAGAAGTCTCTTAAATAGAGCTTCGAATCCCTTTTTGTTCTCTCCATTCCCACTGTTTTACATAAGCTGAAAAAAATCTCCTACACCCATCATTGTGTCTTTCTTCATGCTTTGGGTGCATTAAATGAAGATGGCACCCAATTCATTCCTACCCCGCTAGCCAAGGTGCTTTCTTGCTCTTATTTCATTCTTCCTGTCCTTACAATTTAAAATCATGTAAGTCTTTATAGTTTCCATCACTTATGCTGTAAATCCTTACTATCATTTTTTGTTATAATGTTGTGTGAAATTGCCTAATGTAGCTAACATAAGCATCTACTTGAAATTTAAGTTGGTCCTTATAATTTAAAATAGTATTCAACTAAATTCCTAAGAATTAATATGATAATATTAAAGTCTCTATAATAACTATAAAAACCTACTTATAGTTAATTATATCAAACATTTTTGCATAGGGAGGAATAACAATAGAATCTTTTAAGGTATAAATAATAGAAAATATAAAAACTTACTTATACAATTTTAAACTATAAAAACTTACTAAAATTTCATCCTATTACCCCAATTCACTTAAAAATTCATCCTAACTATATGAACCCACAGCGTCAAGGCAAAGAGCATTACTTAGTATATATTTTATTGTGAATTTTCTTTGCACGTTTTTATTAAATATTTATTCTCAATTTACTTCAAGCAAAACCGTGATTTCTCACGGCTCCGTCGACCAAATTCTCGGCGCATTTCTGCCCTCACAGTGTATTTGTAGCTCGCAACGGTGCATCCTTGAACGTAAATATGCTAATACTCCTCCGAGGTCAGCAGTGTTTTCTCAATTCTCACACTCATTGCCTATAGGTGGTAACTTCCAACTTAACATCTGTTTCTACGCTCTCAATTTTCCCCCTTCATTGCTATCTATTCTAATACCCGCTCCAATCCAACTAAAATAACGATTAAAAAAAACTAAAATTGAGAAAAAACTCCTAGACGCCCCCCAAATATCCCGCTTGAGGATAAAACCCCTTCATTCAGCGATGACAGCCTTTATAAAAGCACTGTCGCAATCACAGTGGAAGAATGTTTACGTACGCACCAACATAAACTCACTAATAGAGCAATTACAAGCTTGTTTTCGTAAAATTCACAATATCATGCTATATTAACAGCTACTGGCTTCCCCCGACCCGTGCAAAATCCTCTGGTGCCATCCGGCATCCGAGGTCCTGGAGGTTGCTTGGCTACAACTTGTTCAGTAAACATAGAGCTATTTGAAGGGGGAGTTCCCACGTGATTTGCACGATTATTTTGAGGACAATGAGCCCTGCCACGTCCCTTGCCGCAGGCCCGGCTACGACCCTTCCTCTGCCTACTCTCTGTCATAAACATGCTCTTCTCCCTGACAAACATGACGTATAATTGGCTATCATTGGGAAATAAATAGGACACGGGTAACAGGAATTAGGAGCCTCAAGCAAATGCATTAATATAAAAGCCTGATATATTTAGGACTGTGCCTATAAGATCATTACTAAAAGTTTATTTACCAAAATGCCATCTAGTTATAAATTCAATTTATATTAAAATTTATCAAATCTCTCTGTTATAATTTAATATTTTCTTTCCCACACTCATTTATTTTCTTTTTAGAGATTCTTCACCAAATTATCTTCTAATTAAAATTTGAAATTATCATAAACATGATCAACTAATAATCTTATAAGAAATCAAATTCCACTTTTGTAAATAATCTTATATAATGCTTCATGATTAACATTGTTAAATACCACTTCCAATACATGTGTCTAAATTTAGTCCAAATGAACTCTTGAACCACTTTTGTATATACCATGCACAATGAGTAAATTAAAACGTAGAGACACCTACCTCATGTTCACGCAGCTAAGTATCAGGCATGAAAGTGTCTTTTAGTTGTTTCTCGTTTGCCAGCTGCTCAGTCACAGAAGTATAATCCTCCTCACAGTCCACTTCAACATCAAGTCCTTTCTTTCCCCGTCCCTGCACGGATTTTGACTAGAAATAAAGTAGTATTAACACAATTTATCTAAACCACATCAATCAATACTTGTCTAACATTTTCATTCTTAAAATTAAAATCTATGTATTAAAAAATAGGAAGGAAGCAAAGCATGCAGTAGGTCGGTCTATCAGTCAGTGGAAGCCATCCCAAAACATTATTGAGACCATCATGCCTAAACCACATCAATGAATGCTTGTCTAACATTTTCATTCTTAAAATTAAAATTTATGTGTTAAAAAATAGGAAGGAAGCAAAGCATGCAGTAAGTCTATCAGTCAGTGGAAGCCATCCCAAGACATTATTGAGACCATCATGCAAGACAACTAGGAGGCCCTGATGCAATTATTCATCTGACAAGTCCAGACCCTGCTTAAGCTGGCCTAAGTGCATCGCTAAAGGCCTAGACGAGGATAACGTATACGGCTATGCCAACAAAGTTACACCACAGATTAAGCTTATCTTCTTATTGTTAGTTTAACCTGTATTAAACTATCCTTGCAGTATCAGATGATCCGGGATCATTTTCTCACATTAAATTGCTACAGCACTGGAGAAATTTCTTTTCCTTTTTTCTCTTTTTTCCCTTTCCTTCCAATTTGTTAAGTTTCAAAATTCCCAAAACAGAAGACAACGTCATAAAAGAATAACAAAACTAAAGCTGTTGACTTATAACAAATGAATCAACCATTGGTTTCATCTTTCAGCGAACCCATTGGACTTGATAAAGAAGATTGAAAAAGAAAAGGGACAATGATGAATACCATGCATCTCTGCATTAGACGGACCCGGAGGCCACTCCGCCTGTTTCCCTCATTGTTAAGCTTGGCAACCTACCAATTGGTTTCAATGTTATATTCGTTAAATAAGTATTATGAACCAATTCCCTGCCAACTGAATTAAAGGAATAATACTTACTGCTCTCTCAGCCAGTTCAACAGTTTCATATTCCACAAATGCATGCAACTGGCACAAAATACAGATTTATATTAGATTGATTCATTTATCTTCTCTTCTATAATACTATAAATGGGAAGGAGAAAGGGAATCTTATCACTTGCATGTCTGCCAAGCACTGGTTCATGTCCAACATTATAAATTTGTTAATAAGCCCAAATAGTATCATGCAACACAGGAGATGTATGTCTATACTTCACAAGTCACCAATAGAAATGCGACTAATAAATCAATAAAAGGAAAACAAAAAAAATTAAAGACTAACAATACCAACAAATGCGCAGCAAAGTTAATAAAACCAAAACTGAATATACTATGTATGAATCCCAATTCCTAAGCCACAACCCCTAACCTTTTGTGTGCAGCCCTTACATTTCCTCACATTCTCTCAATGAATCAATCAAAAATATATAGACATAACGTCTCTGCTCTAAATTTTATTTTAAAAACTCCAGCAACTAGCAGACCTGAAATTCAAATCTTGTAAAAACTCATGCCTCCACACCAAAAAGTAATGGAAAACAAACATAAAGCACAATAATTCTGTAAAGGACTGTCAGCACATGCATCCATGCATATATGTATACCTTGTTAGATAAAGGCATGCCATCAACTTTTGCCAATCTAGATGCTAAAAAAAGCCCCACCATTAGAGGTTTGAGGTGGGCAAGTGCGGATAGTCTTCACACTGAAACAAAACTTAAGATAACTAGATTTCAAGGTTTTGATTTCAAATTTCTAATTAGAGAGAGAGAGAGAGAGAGAGAGAGAGAGAGAGAGAGAAAGTGAGAGAGAAGTTTCTGCAATGAAGCGTCTTGCAACCTAAGCTACAATAGTACCTCCCAACAGAAGAGAAAACCTTCATAAGATTCTGGTGGCAATGATCCTCAGGTAAGTTTTCAGCTACAACAATGCGACGCTACAATTAAAAATAATAATTATAAGATAAGACAGAGTGACTAAAGAGGTAGAATAAAGAGCTGCCAACATCAACAACAAAAAACTGTAATAAGCAAAAGAATAAATTACATGAAGTATTTCAAAATACAACAATCCTGGGAATTGCTTGTTATAGAGGAATGCATATACAGCACTGACAAAACTATCTCTTGGACTCTCACAACCTAAAATAAATCAGAAAAGTGCACTTAAAAAATTACTTGTAGCTCTTCAATATCAGTCAGGAGATGCTGGCGTTTGACTTTCTTCCCATCTTCACTAACTACCTAGAGAATTCAGTTACCATAGATATTAATAAACAACAACAATAAATGAAAGGATCCAGACACGGAACAAAAAGAATTTCAACAACAACATTAGTTCATGAAGCAAGAAAGAAAACAAAATAACCAGCTTTGATGAGTTCCTCAAAACAGTTGCAAGCTGAGAGTGACTACTTGTGAGAGCCTTAATCTTCTTGAAAGATGCAACAACAGATATAGGCACTATATGATATTATAAAAACATTGGAACGCATATGAAATAGCAGGTCAAGGAAACGGAAACCAACTTACAGAACAAGATTCAATATATCAAATTGTACGATGAGTTTATATTTGATCCACTGTCAGTGTAAGACTTGTACTATCATTAAACAATATAAGCCGCATAACTTAAGTAACTAAGGTATTACTAACAGTGACAACACATAGTTAATTGATTGTGTAAAACTTTTACATTGAAAGTTGATGAAAATTAAATTCTTGTATAATATGATACTCATCACATAGAAATTTCATCGTCCCATTAGCTTCCTCAAAAGGGGAAAATAGGGAAGGTTAAGTAGATTGATTTAGCTAAGCCTGAAATAGTTGTGTTACACATGAAAATAGAAAAAGGAAAAAAAAAAAAAGAAAAAGCTAAGAAAAGTCTTACCATAACCTTCGGGATCTTTGTTGATGAACCTCATCAAATGATTTGGTAGTGGCCAAGTTTAAATCACTAAAATAATATTCCACCAACAAATTTTATAAACAATAACATTATCTAAACAATCAAATCCAAAACCAGATATGCAGTGATGGCTCGGAGTTAGGAAAAGCAGCGGATGGTAGTATAAGTCTATAAGCAACCTATGAAAGCATGTCAAAATGTCATAATATACATAAACACAGATACAATAACAATAACAACAAATAAAACATTTTCTCATTAGGTAAAGTCGATTATATAGATTAAACATCGTCATAGAGTTTTATCTGAAATCAAATTTTTTAAAATATCATTCAACCAAATGCCTCTTTTAATAACCTCTTCAAGTGTCTTTTTTGGTCTTCCTCTACATCTCTTCATAAAATTAAAAATCATTTGATCAACCTTTCTTACTATTGCCTCTTTTGGTCTTCTTTGTACATGCCCAAATTATCGTAACCAAATTTCTGTCATTTTCTCCTCAATAGGTGTCATACCAACTTTCTCCCGGATACAATCGTTTCAAATTTTGTCTTTTCTTGTATGTCTTCTCATCCATCTCAATATTCTCATCTCTACCACCTCTATTTTTTGCTCGTGTTGACTTTTTAAAGTCCAGCACTCACTACCATAAAGCATAACTGGTCTAATAATAGTTCGATAAAACTTTTTTTTAAACTTGCTAAATATTTTGTGATCACAAATGACCCCCAAAGCATTTCTCTATTTTATCTACTTATCTTGGATCCTGTGTGTAACATTTTCATCAATCTCTCTATTACTTTGTAAAATCAATCCAAGATATTAAAATCTGGACACCGGTAATATACTATGCTCTCCAATTTTTATTTTCAAATCATTATTTTCTTACCTCTTGCTAAATTTACACTCCATATACTCTGTTTAACTCCTTCTTAAATGAAAACCCTTTGATTCCAAAGCTTTCCTCCATATCTCCAATTTACAATTAACCTTCTCTCTTAACTCCTCTACTAGAACTATTTCATCTACAAAAAGCATATATTTCAAGATTACATCTTGAATATATCTAGTAAGTATATCAATAACTAAAGTGAAAAGGTATGATTTAAGGATGACTCTTAATGCAAACCGATATTTATGAGAAAGTCTTTTGTTACCCCTCCCTGAGTTCTCACACTCGTTGTTACCCCATCATACATATCCTTTATAGTAAAAGTATAAGCAATACAAATATTCTTAGAATTACAGAAATATAATTTTTTCCCTTATTATTATCCATTCTTACTTTTCTTCACATACATTAAATATGCCAAAGTAGTAATGTTCTCAGCTTCCTCATAAAATCCATCTTAAAGATGGCCCAAAAACTCCATCTTTGGATTTGCTAAGGCTGAAAAGTAGTCTCGTATATATAAATGTAATGGTAACTAAGGTATGTCTTCATCCAATTTTCCCCTTCCCTCCTTCACATTGTGATTCCTTATAGAATAACATCAAGTAGAGTCATACTACGAAAAAATAAGGAAAATTGCATGCAATATATGAACCTCAACACCATGAAGTAAAACATTTATTGATTAATGTAATATACATTTATATACAGCATTAAAATTTAGAAGTAAAAATCCTCCTCCACATAGTTCCACTAATCCAAGGAAAAGGCATGATTGATTATTATTTCAAATATGGAAATTACTAGCAATTTTAGATACCTTTCCTATGTAGTGCATTATGCATAATGCTAAAAATACATCAAAATTCCTTGCCCAATTACAGTAATTGGGCAAAAATGATAGTGTAGAACTACAATATTCAATGATGGTGATGCCACTCTTTGGCTATGCTTCAAACACACATGCACTATTCATAGCTCGTAAGCAATAAATTATCCCACATCACAAGTTTAACCCAATTAACTTACAATCATGAAAGTAGTCAGCCATAACATCCTGCGCTCCCCTTCCCCAAAAAATAATAAATGAATTCCCCCAAGGGAAAGGCAGACAATGAAAAGAAATCCATCACCACAAGATGAAGAACCAAAACCCAAATTTACATATGGCAAAGCTATTGTTACAATTATGGACATAGACATCTCAAATGGGCTAGATAACCCTGGAGCCCAAAATGTGGATCACGAAGGAAGGGGACCAGCAAACACAATGGAGCTAACAAAGGAGATAGCCTTAGAAGAATACCAAGAGGACAGGTCTGGAAGGATCTGCAAGCCACTTCACATGGCTTGAGAACACATGGGGGAGGAGGGAGTCATATTGCAAAGTATATTCTAGTAGTAGTTTGTTACTGAATATTGTAATTTTCTTTTCTTTTATTTTTAGCCGGAATAGCTTTTATATAGGGAAGGCATATCAGAAACTTGTATTGCAGATTTTAGCAGTGGAAACACTTAAGAAGTCAGTGGGTAATTGAAATCCTATCTTTTCTGCAACAAAGGTGCTTTCTTTAAGAGAACTGCCCTTCAAGGACACCACCATGGAAGAGGAGGAACTTCTTGATGAGTTCATTTACTCTTGGCAAGCCACACGGCAAAAGTTTGTAGCTGAAAACAAGAAATAATTTAAAGAACTTATGGAGAGTTATTAATAGCGCTCGCTACAATGCATAACGCAGCGTTATGGCCCTTAACACAACGCTATGAGTTATAGCACCTGCTATGTTATGCTATTGATGCACTATAGTGTGCTATAGTGAGCAATCGTGGAACTTAACTGTAAAAAGAGGCATTATAAGGCTTGACATATTTGGGCCAAATCCATCACTCAAAAACCTTCTCCTAGGTTATTATACACTCTCTTCTCGCTAGTCGCTGGTCTCAAACAGTCGTGCCTCCCTTCTCCTCGTGATCGCATCCCGTTGCTTCTAGAAGAACCGTTGTTCTGTTCTATTATGTTCTCTGTGTCAATGGTGGTTCTGTTCTAAAGGTCGTTTTGTTCTATTCTATTCGCTTCTACTTGAGTGGGTGGGCTGTGGGCGAGTCACTCTCTCTATTGTGTTCTGAAACCCTCACATTCCTTTGAAGTCTAGAGTCTGAACCATGAGGGAGGGGAACTCTAGCAAGTAAGGGTATCAATTTACTGCTCTGTTTCATTTCTATTCTTGGTCTTTTTGCTACTGTGCTTTGTATCAAATTGACAAGATGAGTTCTAAAGCTCCAATATGAAAAGTCTCATACTATATCACTACGGTATTAAAAAAAAAAATTATTGCACTTATTTAATTAAAAAATTGTTATATTTATATTTTTGGATGACAACTCTTACCTTCAATCTTGATAGATTTATCTTTTTAATATCAAATTTATTATTTAAAATATCAAATCTTGATTGTAAATAAAATTGTTTAATGTTTGTCATATTTTTTAAGGATATTTTTTTATATATTCTTATAATTTAGAATTATATTACATACACATAAGTATATTATAATTCAAATAGTAATACGTTATACGCAATGCTATACACTATATCGCAACAATAACTTTAAACGTTATAAATATACTATTCATTATTAAAAACTATGAGAGCAAATGCGGTAAATCCAATCTTTCCTTGAGAATATCGACAGCAAAATTGAAGACCTACGCCAAATATTTGTCATGGAGGTAAAAATTTTAGAACCACCTCTTAATACAGATCAAAAGCCCTTCCTTAGAATGGCCTTGCAAGCAAAACCTCAGTCAGTTCATAGCCAACATTCTTTTGTGTCAATTGTCAAATGACCTATCTTGGCTACCACCTCAACCCGAGTCCCCATTACCAACCACCACTCACATTCTAGCTTCAGTTTCACCAGCCCAAAAAGTACCACTGGTTTCCCCTCCTTATCATTCCAAAACCTGTCAATTCCCATTCAGCAATAGGAGTTGAACACCAAATCTTGCACCCACCCTTTACTCCATTTCCATTTTAACACATTTGGGAATTTGAACCAACCTCTTGACTCGGTTATAGCCATGGCATGCTGCCCGTGAGCCATCACTCCTATGGCACACTGCCACTTGACCAGCCACTCTATGGCACACCACTACACGGCCAGCCATACTTCGCCAACCCTTACAGTGGAGAATAGCTGCCTCTTGGATGAAGCAACCCTTATGTGTCAGCAGCTGCTCCCTATGCCGCTCCTTACTCTGCATTTTTAGAAGGACCCAAACCCCTGAAAGATCACCACCAAACCCATGGCGCAAGCAGCTATCCACTGCCATAAAAGCCCAAGGCCCTTCACCATGCCGTCTCGCCAGGATCTTCTAATGGATGTGAGGGATAAACTTCTTTTCAATGCCAGTAGTACTACAACCTTCAATTTGATGGATTCTAGTAACAGGCACAACCCCAAGGAGCAATTTGGGGTCCCCAATGATATGAAATTTTTACTTAGTGGGTCTAAGTTGGTGAGTAAGGTTAAGGTGGATCCCATTTCAAAAATTCATGAAGTTCATGGGAGTATGGGGGAAAAAGCTGGCTGCAAGAGGCTGATTCGGCAGTGCGCAAATTTGAAATCGGTTGGGGATAGATTAGGTGCTCGAACACTTTATGCAGATGAAATTTTGAAAGATGGGTTTTGCTTGAACATGATTGATACCCCCTCTCTCCCCTCCAAAAGTTGTGATTAACATGCAGGGGACTGTACGGGATGCTGACATTGTGATTAATGGCTTGCCTTCAAGGAAAACAGGAAAGTATTTGAAGAAATTAGCAAGTATTGGGAAGAGAGGATTATGGTTCTTGTCATCATTTCCTCGGCAAAAGATGAGGAGGCTAAATTGAGTTTTGTGCCACAAATAATAAGCCCCACTCTAATGATCAATCAAACAACTAGAGTCCCAATGGCAAACATTCTCTATCTTAGAGGACCTAATATTGCCTTGGAGATTTACAACAGGGAATATCTCCTAATCCTCAGTCCGGTTGATTTCAAATTTTCAATAAATTCAGTGCTAAGCTCATTTTTGGTGCTACCCATTTTGGCAAATTGGGTTGACAGCCAGCTGAAAGTTGTGATCAGGCCCTTGTACTCAGATTCGAAACTATTTGACATTTTGTGGGCCAGAGGTAAATTGGGTGATTGGAATCACATTTTCGAGCAAATTGGAATGTTTAGTTTCACAGGATTGAATCCAGAGCAAGTTGCCCTCAGGACTAAAGAATATCATAATATATACTGGACATGTGATAGGAAGAGTAGTATGGCTGGTTGGAACTCCAAATCCGTCCCCCAAGGCTAAAGCAAATTTTGACATTGTGGTCAAGATCAATGTCAGATTGGATAGGCCTTAAATCCTTGGAATAAAATTAGGATGGGCAAGTTGGGCAAAATTCTTGATACTCTAGCCGGAACCGTTACCTTCAATCATTGTTGCAATAAAGAGGGCACAACAAGTCAACAAGGCCTCTAATACTGGTTACTGCTGCCGCTGACAAGAGGGTTCTAAAGAAACAAATCCATATTGACATTGACTTGACCATAGTAGATGATGTTTTAAAGGTTGGCCGGTTATCTACGGAGACACAAGGAAATTCAAATATCTCAGACTCTCTTGTTCTCATTGCAAACTTCACCCTCGTGGCTCGTGCTTCTGCCACAGGAAACTCAACCACAGTCAACCAGATCTCAAATGAAACTGAACAAGAAAGATTGCTCTGGGAAGAAGCACAACACAGGAATAAACTAGGTGCTGCTCTGTGATCTGTTCTCTGATTTTAATTTGGCTCCTGCTGATTAGAGTGCTCATCATAATCACCTTGAGGACAAGGTGGGGTGAATCCCAAAATGAGGATCATGAAGGAAGGGGACCAGCCGATACAATGGAGCTAACAAAGGAGGTAGCTTAGAAGAATACCAAGAAGACAGGTCTGGAAGGATCTGCAAGCCACCTCACATGGCATGAGACACGTGAGGGGGAAGGGAGTGATAGTGTCGAGTATATTGTAGAAGTTATTATTAGCTGGAATAGCTTTTATACAGGGAAGGCATATCAGAATCATGTATCAGAGATGTCGGCAGTGGAAACACTTAGGGAGTCAGTGGTACTCGAAATCCCATCATTTCTGTAACACCAAAAATGTATACATTAACCGTTGTTACAAATCGACGATTGGATATCATATACAATCTCGACGTAACTTCACGGAAGAATTCAGTACACTTAGATAGTTCTTAAAATGCAGTAAAGAAACAACTGAGTAACTATGAAGAGTCCATTATAGATGCGAAAATTTGAATCAAATACAAGCATTCCAATTGGCAATCGCACGGAAGTTTAGCTGATTCAAAATTTTCTGACTAGCTTCCTCGGATAACTTGCTTTTAGAAGATGGAGGATGATCCGGGTCAACTTGAGCGTGATGAACTTGCTGCACACCGGAGTTTTGCTCCCCAAACCCGCCGGCGCCAGCGTTAACATAATGCTGATGCCGATGATGAGGATGAGGATGGTAGTGAACCAGAACATGATGCTGATGAGCACCATGATGGTGGTGGTTATGGAGGGGGACAAATGGCACGTGACCTTGAATCTGCACATGGAACGGCGAACTAGGAGGCGGTTGATTAACATGCACCGTGCCTGGGGGCGGAGGAGGAGCGGGTACTACTGGACGCCTAGATTGCTGCAGATCGGTCTGTGTCGTGGTTCGAGTGGGCACAAATTCTGGTGCCTGTGCGTTGAGCCGGCTAAAAGAAACGCTCCGTGAAAAAGATGGATCTGTTTGGTATTGAATAGGCAACGACGACGACGACGATATATCCGGGATTTCTGAGAGTCAAGAGGGTTTTTCTTTCTTTCGTAATGATCTAGCTGCCAACTTTTTGGAAGGGTACTACTGAGTTTGGTTACTCAACTAAGTGCAGGGGAATATATCAAAGAGGGGATTCCAATACGGTATGCGCTCACTCGACTTCACGATGAAAAAGAATTCTCAAATTTATACTCACCAGATCGACTATGATGATAAAGTACAATTATTTATATATTGGTAATTTTTTATTTTTTATTTTTAAAAAATTGTTACAAACCACATCTACAAACATGTCTGGAGCTAGCCCCACCATCACCTTGATGATATGATGACTTTCGATTGACTAAGAAAGGATGGCGGGGGTGGTGCCCGATGGGGCCCACACACATTCTTCAAAGGGAAGCGAAACCGAAAAGATTTTGGCCCGTACACATTCCAGCCCATAAAATGAATAAATTATACCCACCTTAGATATTTAAATATTACATTTTTATTTTAACTAAAAATTTATAATTAGATTAACCATTTTATCTTCAAAAAATATGAGCAGCTCATACTTTAGTTTTTAAATTTTTTTCAAAAAATTACAGTTTTAGTCAGTTTTATAAATTTATTTACTTTATTAATTAAAAATAAAATAATCTCATTTAAAATCAATTGATAAAAAATAATTTAAAAAATATAGTAATATTTAACAATTTAATTACAAACCCTATTTTTTTCCAATTTTTATTAAAAAATTTATTAATTCATTATCGAATTTACAATTTAAAATAATAAAACTTCAAACATGTAAATTGATTTATATAAAAGAAGAGAAATAATCATGAAACTTGAAACCCTAACTTAAGTGAAAAACTCAATTCTCATTGACAGGCAAATTTATATATGTTGATCAGGCAAGGTTCTCACTTATTCTTTTCTCACAGTACTCTCCTGCTTGATTTGGGTTAGCAGTTTTATTTGATTACCGATGAAAATATATAAACAAGAAATGGAAAATTATGTGTGTGTTATCTAATAATGCAAGAATTACAAGACAGAAATGAAAAAAGACTGCGGCAGCAGTGACCCATTATTGATGGCCATCCAAAGACTGCTGCAATCAGATTGGGAAATCAACATGAGACACATTTACAGGGGCCAAAATCAGCGTGCCAATAATCTTGCCAATCTTGGTGTTCAGGCTAGCTCGGGGACTCATACCCTCCTTAGGATTCCCAAACAGCTTAAATATCTTTTGTTATCAGACCTCCTGGGAGGTGAGATTCCCAGGAGAGTTCTTTTGTAATTTATTTTCTTTTTCTAAAAAAAAAGAAAAGATTGAAGCAGAACAAAGGATGCAGTGCACAAGGAAGAACCGCAAATCCAGTCTAGCAACGGAAGTGATGATCCAAACGTGTACAGATAGACGAGAGTGTGGAGAGAGAATAAAAAATTGGTCCTGATGCGGATAATTTAAAGCAAAGCCTAACAAGTATAGAGTAGGAGAAATGAAGAGGAATCGGATCATGATGGATGGTTATTCACGTTTCTTAACTTTTTTGCTCACTAATTATTTTATGGGTAAAATAGGAATCTAAAATGTACTAAATCAAAAGATATTATTATTGTTGACTGTAAAATAATATATTTTTATTTATGATTAAAAGAACAAACAAATTTGTTAAGCCGATTGTAAATGTAACTTAGTCTTTGAAAGTGTTCCACGATAATCATTTCATCGAGTGACATCAATTTAGTGAATGACATGACACGTGATCTATTATGTGGCACTTGAAGTGATGAGATGTGCCATTGAGTTAATGTTGTGGCATATTATCTATTATAAGAGTATTAAAAATTATGAAAGATAATATAATTTAATTATTATTTAATTCTAAATAAATAAAGTTAATAATTTAATTATGATTTAAATAAATATTTTATTAAAATATATTTATATTTATATTAATTAATTAATATTAAATGAAATATAATATTTTTTTAAATTTAAAATAAATTATTATATAAGTAAATTTTAAAAATAAATACTATTCAATGTAGCATATATTTAAATTTAAAATAAATTATTATATAAATAAATTTTAATGATAAGTAATATAATATTTATTTTAATTTAAAATAAATTATTACATAAATAAATTTAAAGGATAAAAAATAAAATTTATTCTTTTTTTTAAATTTTATGTGCGAATTTATATTTTTTTTAAAATATAAATGTTATGTAATTACCAACAATAAAGGATACTGTTTTGTGAAGCTTTATCATATTTATATTTTTAAAATTATGTATAATAACACATAAATAAATTTTATTATTAATTTTATAATTATTTAAATTTAAAAATAAATATTATATATTTTATAAAATAACGTAAAATATTTTTCACATAAACTAACATTTCACATTATTGTACCGTCATTTTAGAGCCTTACAGTCTTACACAAGAAGTAATAATGAGGTTTATACTAAAAAATTGATAAACATGTTAAAGATGAAAAAATTATCTTCACATCAATATTATACTTTCTTTTAGCATTTCATGCAGTAGGTTGTTTATTGAATTTAGTCAATTTATAAAATTTAATAATTAAAATTTTATTAATTAAAAATTATATAAAATGAAAAATAGAAATATAAAAACAAACGAACAGAGATACGAACTCATTTGGATCTTTTAATTTATTTTTCTAATTTGAATAATTTTTTTATTATTTTTTTCATAATTTATTATATAAAATTCTTTTTTTTTGTTATTAATTTTTTTTCAAATTTGCGCCTCACGATCCTCGCTCGCGTTGTAAGGGGTTTCTTGTAAGCGGCGTCTTAAAGATACTACAAACTTCAAAGCTTTTTTTTTTTTTTGAGACAATGCTTGGAAGTCATCTTATTATGTGAAGGTCCATTTCCTACCGAGCAATCAAAGCATTTGCCCCCTGCAGATATAATATTGTTAAGACTAAATTTTAAGAGGAGCCGGGGAACCCTAAAGCTCTTCTTTGCTTTTCCCTCACTCTCTCTCTGTCTCTCCGTGTCTGAACCCCCGAGCTTGACTTCAAATCAGTGATTCACCATGGATGAAGAGTACGATGTTATAGTCTTGGGCACGGGTCTCAAGGAATGTATTCTCAGTGGTCTTCTGTCTGTTGATGGCGTCAAGGTCTTCTTACCCCTGTCTCTACTTTCTCTGATTCCGCTCTTCTTATAGAGTCGTGAACTTGGTGACATGCTTCGATTAATGGATCTTATCTCTGAGATATAATCAAATCTACTTGAGATCGTAATTGGCAACGATGAATTGTTTCTTTTCAGATCCAGATGATTAAATAGTAATATAATCCGTAATTTCTACATGATTTTATGTGCTGCGTTTAATTTTTCAGTAGGCGGTAAAAATTCGGATATCATCTAATGTACGAAATTGTTTCTATAGTTGATTGAACTGATGTGATCCTCCTACTCACTTATGTAAATCATCATCAGTCTCTTCCTACTTCCTGCTCCCTCTCTCTGAATCTCCGTAAAGATATTGCCTCAAAACTAAATGTTCAGGTGTAAATGGCTAATTGCTTAGTTTCAGTTGGGAGGGTAATAATAAATTATATATTATATTTCAGGTCCTTCATATGGATAGGAATGACTATTATGGAGGAGAATCCACATCACTGAATCTAGTTCAGGTCCATTTTTCTTAACATAGCATGTGTTGATATCTATCTGCATTTGTCTGCTTTATTGTGTTTTCAACTATAATTTATCTTCAGCTTTGGAAGAGGTTAAGGGGAAATGACAAGCCTCCCGCACATTTGGGCTCTAGTAGGGACTATAACGTGGATATGATCCCAAAGGTTATTCACTCATTTAATTCCTTACCTTTCACTTTTGTTGATCTGATACACGTACTTACACCAAACATATTGTTCTCATTTTTGTCATACCATTTTATTTTATTTTATTTGTTTGGCTAGTTCATGATGGCAAATGGCACTTTAGTGCGTGTTCTCATACATACGGATGTTACGAAATATCTATATTTTAAAGCTGTGGATGGCAGTTATGTCTATAACAAAGGAAAGGTATGCCCGTTTTGATTATACTGGGGATATTCCTTTGCTTTAAATTTTATTTAAATTATTGTCTTGCTGGTGGAAAATTCATTGTGGTAGGTTCACAAAGTACCGGCTAATGACATGGAGGCCTTAAAGTCTCCACTAATGGGTATATTTGAAAAACGTCGAGCACGCAAGTTTTTCATTTATGTTCAAGATTATGTTGAGAATGATCCTAAAACCCATGAAGGGATGGACTTGACAAGAGTGACTACTGGAGAATTAATAGCGTATGTATAAACTAATTTTCTTGCTGAGCTTGGTTGTATCCTTTGTGTGTTCCTGATTAAACGCTCTGTAGTTTATGTTAGCTTGATGCTTTGCTTGATAATTTTGCAATTGGTTCAGGAATGGTTTTATTATAGCTGTTAGATTGTTAGTTAGCATCATATTTAATTTGTCAGTCACGCAAAGTTGGTAGTACAAAACAATATATTGAGTATGTGGCAGATTGACATTTAGTAACTTTAACACTGGTTTGGTGTATTAAAATGCCTTTCTTAGTTTGTCCGTTACATGAGTCATATATATTGAGTAAATTTGTGTTTTGTGTTTAGAAGTCCTAACTCCAAGTGTTTGCTATTTATTCTCCTATTTGGTATTCATAATTATTAATTGCAAGTGCACTGGCTCACAATTGTGCCTTGTGTTTTCTACTGCAATAAAATTGTGTTGTGAGATCTGGATTACAACACTATTGTGTGCCATTCTATGTTGTGTGCGTAATGTGCACAATGGATAAATTGACCTCATCAGCTTGAGACTAATTTCTCCCAAATCAAAGTAAACCTAACTTGGCTCCTTTCTAAGTGTCTATCGGCATGCTCTGTCAAAGTCTGAAGTGGTCTCTTGCATTATCTCACACTCTCACTGTTATCTTTTGTATTTATCAATTTCTTCTGTTAGCTTTGTTGGCATTATTGTTTTTCGAATTTCTACATATGTAATTATATGTGAAATTATGTTATGGTGCATTTAATGATGTTAATATTGTTACTTATATTGATTCTTTACCCTTACAATGAGAATGGACCTAGAACTTGTTGAGATTATTACGGATTGTTTTAATAATATTTTGGTATTCTTGTTGACGTTTGTCAGAAAATATGGCCTTGATGAAAACACTGTGGACTTTATTGGTCATGCTCTGGCACTTCATAGAGATGATCGCTACTTGGATGAGCCAGCACTTGACACTGTGAAGAGAATGAAGGTGAGTGTTCTGGACTTCAGGGCTATTATGTGTTTGATCTTATGTCTTAAATTTAATTATAGATTCTCTCAATTGACTATATTATCTGATCCATTTGGTCCCTAAGCTAATTTTTCCTTTCCCTTTCCCTTCTTGTTTCCACCTGTAGTTATATGCAGAGTCTATTGCACGATTTCAAGGAGGATCGCCTTACATATATCCGTTGTATGGATTAGGAGAGCTTCCCCAGGTCTCCTATTGCTTGCTTCTAACCTCCCTCTCTTTCTTTCTTTGCCCTTTTGATTCTTCTTTCATTGGGGTTGTCAGTGGAACTTGTTTCAGCTAAGGTTAGTTGATTTCATTCTATAACTTTCAGGCATTTGCACGACTTAGTGCTGTTTATGGTGGAACATATATGTTGAATAAACCTGAGTGCAAGGTACATTCTTTATTATCATTGTCATATCTTCCACGCCCTCCCTCTCTCTGTGTACATAATTATATGTATCTATACTCTTGTTCGCTCACACATGGGAAAAATTTTAATTGGGTGCAAGTTAATGATCATCTTTCAGCTTCAGTTCATTGAGTTTCTTATTTTATGTAATGTCTGGAGGAACTAAACTGCCAATAATTTCATTAACATGCATTTTCTTGGAATTGTCCTCCTTTCTCTTCTTTTCTTATATTTGTAATTGTCAATTTGATCTGTGTGAGGACAATAGGATGATATGTTGCCATGTTAGGAGTCAATTCTGATTTTGCTCAAATACCAGGTTGAATTTAATGAGGAAGGAAAGGTCATTGGTGTCACATCTGAAGGGGAAACTGCTAAATGCAAAAAAGTTGTTTGTGATCCATCGTACTTGCCCAACAAGGTAATGGCAATTAATATCCATTTGAATTATTTCAGACAATTCAGGTGATGTTGAAAGTGTGAAAATAGTGAATAACCTCAATATTAGTTGAAGTTGAAAATTCGCACTAAACATTTATACTTTTCTGTTTCTGAATGGTATTTAGCTATGCTCTTGTTGGCAAAAATGAAATTATTGGTGCATTGTGAATCACTTTTAAATTTTGAATTGAATCTTGATGGGAGGCTGCATCCATCTATAATTGAAAATTGTAACTTTGTCAACAGGTGAGGAAGGTTGGCAGGGTTGCAAGAGCAATTGCCATTATGAGCCATCCAATCCCAAACACAAATGATTCTCACTCAGTGCAGGTGATTCTGCCTCAGAAGCAGTTGGGCCGGCAGTCAGACATGTAGGCTTTCATATAATGTTTCAAAAAGTATATATGTTTTTTAGGATACATGTAGACCATGAATGCCTATTTTGGAGTTTGGATTATTAATTATCATTGCTGTGACTTCATTGACCAAAGCTTAGCCTGTCACTTTTAACTGCTTATAAGTTGGATGAGGCTAACTTCTTTTGAATAGGTGAAGGGTGAGGTGTCTTAGCTGGATTAATAGTAAAATAAATGCTGGAATGAAGGTTTATTATTGGCAGAGTAAGGGTGCTTTGTACTCTCTAGGATGATGTTGGAGGTGTATGGTTGTTTGCTTGGGTATTGTAAACATTACTTTCAAATTTAACTTCAGGCTTGTTGCATTCTGGTGCATAGTGAGCCAAGAACTAAATAGGGTTATGTAAAAAACACTTGTAGGGTTTTCTAAATAAGAAATCAGGTCCAGGTGGTTGCTAAACTGAAGATAATTAGTGTGGCATTCACATCTAAGCTCTTGTATGGTTGATTGCATGAAGTAAGAAAAGTTGAAGAGGGGCTATGCAGAAGGGAGGATCAGGAATCCTCTTAAGGGAATGGCATCCTATGATCCTATCAGGATTGAGACTTCCTGCTACTGCTATGCCCTTATGTAAATCAACATTGCAATAGAACCTAAATGATTTAAGATGCAATGCTATATACAGCCCATGACCTAGGACCGCTAAAATTACTTGAAAGTCAATTAAAGTTGCAGCTTATCAAGCGAAATAACTATAAATAATTATGATTTAGCAAAAATTAAAGATTATATTGAAGCATCACCAATTTCAAAGACAAAACAAAATGTAGATAATTAGTGATTTGATCTTTGAGTTTGTGTTTTTTAGATGCTCTTGCCATCTGCATCACTAGCATTTTTAATAAATTTCTGAGCATGTTAGATCCAATCTACTAAAAATTCAATCTTGTTCCTCTTGTCTGCTCTGAATATTTCGCTTTGTTGTGCTGTGCAGGTACCTATTTTGTTGTTCATACTCTCACAATGTTGCCCCAAAGGGAAAATTTATTGCATTTGTATCAAGTGAGGCAGAGACTGATCAGCCTGAGATTGAACTAAAGCCTGGAATTGACCTTCTAGGGCCTGTTGAGGAGATATTTTTTGATATTTATGACAGATATGAACCAGTCAATGAACCCACTCTGGACAACTGCTTTATATCAACAGTGAGTGTATTTTATATATATTGTTTCAGTGCATCAGGTTTTTTGATGGACTAACACATTTAGTATTGTTTGACAGAGTTATGATGCTACGACTCACTTTGAGTCAACTGTAATGGATGTCCTTAACATGTATACAATGATAACGGGAAAGGTAAGTTTTGTACCGTCATGTCCATTTGTTTTCTACACTTGAATTCCTTGGTTTTTATTGAATTGTTTTATTATATATCATATCTGTGCCAAAACTGGCATTTTTCTACCTAGGCAATTCGCTCTGGCAGTGAAAACCAGCGTTATCTATTTGGTTTAGGGTTTTTGTCCACAACATCTCCCAGTACACGGTACTGGCAGGGGGCCAGGCATTTTTTTTTGGCTTTCTTCCCAACCCCCCCTCCCCTTGGGACCCCCCGGGGGGGGGGGGGGGGGTGAGGGGGGGAGAAGAGGAGGTTGTTAGGCTTAGTAGTTTTGCTACTTAGGGTTGATGTTGACTTAGGATTTGGCCGCTATGCATGAACTTTGAACTATACCATTAAGTATCAAAAGAAATAAGGTTTCATGAAGCATTAGTTTATAAGTTGTAACAAATTAATTTCTAATGAAGATGTCCAATACAATGGAACCAGGAAGCTATTAGGAATAGGAAATATCTAGTATGCCTTATAATAAGTAGCTCACGTGAAAACGCATTGCTTGACTTATCAGATAACCATTTTTTAAATAAGACTATTTTAATTCAAATAATTCCATTATAATAGTGTTGAAGAGAGGATACTTTACTAGTCGCATCTTTTCTTTTTTCTTCTTCCTCTTCCCCCTTCTCTCTGTCTGACTCTCTTCTCTTCATTATCAAATCTCAACTATGGGAAGTCTGCACCATGCAAACGATTCACGTCTTCCAACTTAGTAATGCCAACTGAGAGGAAGGCGTTACTGGGAAAACTGTCTCAAATGAATTCAGTCCATAATTTCTGTCTCTATCTCTGATATGTACTCCCTATTCCTATCCTCTCAACATGCTTCTAAGTCTGTTTTTTTGCCTACTTATGTTTGAAATTGGGATTGCCACTGGATACAAAAGCCTCAAAGTCACTGTAATTTACTCTGATTATTTTTGTACACTGGCTGTCTGGCTATCAGTTTGATAATATACAGTTTCAGTTATTTTATGCTTTATAGTAGATATTGTTTTTTTCTTCAATATTTTTTTTTTAAATATGAAAGCTTTCTTTGCCAAAATCACCCATGTTATATATGATTAAATGTAACTTTTGATTTGTGTCTGTTCTATACATTCTTGCGCAAATCATTGATGGAGACTTCAAATGAAGAAATTGCACAAGAATGTGAGTGGATCACAAATTGAAGATTGTAGTTGATTGTGTATTGTTGCAATTTCTTTTGCAAGTTCTTGCGTTAAACGGGCCACACATGTACAGATGTACTGGTGAGCTGGTTTTTAATTCCAGCTGGTGGGCATTGGAACTCAATCTGTTGAACAATGATTCGTCTTATTTCTCTTGGTTTAGGGTATATGGCAACTTTTTAATCCTCGATTTGTTGACGGACTAATTTTTGAACAGGTTCTTGACCTCAGTGTGGATCTTAGTGCTGCTAGTGCCGCAGAAGAGTAAGGATAACTCGTGCTGTGCTTTAATTTGTTATGTTGCTGATGAAATCGGTGTAATGGAATTGGGTATGTATGTTATTATCGTTTATAATAAACTGTGATGTTAAGATTTGATGTTTTTAACTCGAATGCTGGACTTGTAGAGTATATTTTTGTGGCAGGGGAACTTTTTCCCTGTCTGTGATGTTATTTGTTTGTACTTCACAATTATTTACATGTTCGGATATGTTTGTGATGGCGTGCGTGAATTCTTTTTTCTTATGCGTTGGTACGGCCTTTTTATAGTTTTTGGGCTACAATCCTAGTTAGGTCCTACCCTGTTGGAGTATTAAACTCGTGGTTATCTAAGGGATATTTTCTTATAATATCGATATTTTTAGCACTTGGAACTCGTCAGTTGAGTGTTTGAGAGTGGCTGGTATATTATTTGAATTTGAGCTTTGAGATAAGGTTAAGTTTACTCTCACACATCAAATGATGTATAAAATTCATCTTGTAGTTTAGGTCTTTAAATTTGTGAAGTTTTACACTTTAATTTATAAAATTTAATAAATTTAATCATGTAAATTTGGTATTTAAACAGTAAGTGAGAATAGACTTTTGCGGCTCTTGAGATAATGGGTTTTGTTTTGTTGTCTGTTTGCATGCGAATCTGATTTTGAAGTTGTCTATTAAGGTATAGGATTGAGGAGTTCGACTTTGTAAAGTTGCAATCAAAGATTAATCGTCCTTGCATAAAATATTTGCACACAAGTATTACATGTAAATCTTATGATCAATTAAAATGACATGAATTGTAAAATTAGAAGATATAAAATTATTCATTAATTCTATGAAAGTTATAATTTATATATATTTGTGCATAAAATCATCCTTGGGTAGCAGCACTTTAGTTGGATGTAAAAATCTGCTATTTCTTGTTTGTGTTTGGTGCACTGAGTTCAAGGATTTCTGGGTTTCGTTTGTGGATTAGCTGGTAGGAACTTGGCTTATTAAGGTATGGATCAAAGGAAAGGGATGTAATAACAGAGACATGAAAGTTAAGAAAAAGAAAAGAAAAAAGTGAAATTGAATACAAAGTAGAAAAAGATAAAGTTATTATAGTTAATGAATAATAAATATAGAAAATTTAAGTTTGGTAATTAATAAGGATATGGATCAAAAGTTTGGTAATTAATGGTTTCTTTTGACAAAAAGTTTTGTACCACAAATACTTTGTTTTTAAATTATAATAAATTTATTAAATTTATCGAGTTTAGAATTTAATTTATAAAATTTAATAAATATAATTATTTAAATTTTTAAAAGGTAAATTTAATAAAATTTAATTTATTAAAATAGCAGACAGTCCTTTCTATGGGTAGCTTGAGATTGGAGAGAATAATGGGGCTACAGGGTTACTTATGGTTGGGGTCTTCATCCTTAGGTTGAGCAAAACCCCACGGCTTTTTGTGGCAAGGATGTAGAAAGTTTACACTAGTCATTGTTTAACGAGTAAGCAACTCAAAAATAGGAGGTAAATGGTGTGCCAAAATATTAATATAATCTACATAATAATATTCAATAAGAATTTAATTGAAAAAAGAAAATTTAAATATTTAATTAAAAATATGTATTTTTAGATATTTAAAAAATACAAAGTAAATTATTCTTATTATTTTCATTTAAAAATTACACTCTATCCCAACAATCTAGTCTAATTGACAGAATATATATAAATGTTTATAGAATATTTAACTAATTACATTAAATTATAATTTGCACAACTTTTAAAATTAAAATAGCTTGTTAAATTTTATTGTATTATAATAATATTAAAATAAAAAAATTTTATTTTTACACTTTATTCTAATAAAGTTGTTAATCATTTAATAATAATATCAATGAAATTTTCTTTTTTAAATGCATTTCTAGTTGTTAAAATACAATTTCAAATTGAAATAAAATAAAAAACACATTATTTTCATGATCACATATATTGTAAAGTCAATCCCAAAATGCTTCTATATTTATACTAAAAGAAAATTTTTACATAATCACATATCATTAAACTTATACTTTACAATAAATATAATTGTTGAATTAAAAATATAGCACTATGTCAATATTTTAGTTATACACTTTTCAAAAATATATTTTAATTGTTTAAAGTAGTTAACCAAATCAAAGTGTACTTTTAAAAACAATTAAAGTAAAATATTATAATCAATTTACCTCTTGTCAATATTTTATTAATATTTAAATATACTCTACTAACTGAATGAAGTAATTAAAGTGTAATATAATTTTTGAATAAAAATAAGTGAAGTGACATATTCAGATACCTTAAAATGGTGAATATAACTTAAATATATTTTTACCCGAAAATACTATTCATGTATGGTATAACAGTACAATAGTGAATCAATTAATTGATTGGTAAAGTTTCTTGAGTGAATAACAAGTATGCGGGTTGGTATAATTGTTCCAATTCGATTACTTGATTTAGCCAGTTAGATTGTGTTCCACACCTCAAGTTTAGAGTGATCTTCTCTTTAAACGAAAAGGAAAAAGATTTTATTTTTATATAATAACCAGAGATTCAATCCCCGCTTTTTTTCTTCTTATATTTTGAACACATTATACTTATTGTATGTACACATTTTAGCTGTAGAGTACTCAAAAGTTTCATAATTCAGGTAAAGACAACTGCTCTTTACCTGAATTGCAGGGAGACCCAGTAAATAGACCAAGTGAGGAGAGGACTGGAGAAAGGACAGAAGAACAGGAGGGGCCTTATGGCCCATGGATGATAGTAACTAGAACTCGTAGAGGTAGGAAACCCACCACCACCTAGGACATAGAGGGGGAGAATGGCCTGAGCCCATCACCACTTGGTCCACTACCAACTGGGAACAATGTGAACCAATCTGAACCTTACACGTGGAAGAGGATGGCAGAACACAACTCAAGATTCAATGTCTTCCAGGATCTGGGGAGAGAACCTGGTGAGTAGGGGCGAAGCAATAATCATTGTCATTTACATCAAAGGAGGGCTCATTTAATGAAGAGATGACAGCAGCCGCAGGTTAGGATTCACTAGTAGGAAATAAATCTAGCCAGAACAATCATAGTGGCTCAAGGTTAGCAAATGATTATGTTCATCACATCACAGCAAATGATTATGGCCAGTTCATTTATGAGGGAACTTGGGAACAAGTTGTTGCAGAGAATATGTCTAATCAGTTGGAGCCTTTCAATAATGTGGAAGTGGCCATATGCGCAATTAATACTAAATGACAAAAATTAATTCAAAGGAAGGAATTACTCAAAATATGGGTGGAGAGTCATCAGCATAATTTTCAAGAAGAAGTGACTACACTCAGCGAACCTATGCCAAACACCTTTATAGACCCAAGCCCACAAATTGTGCTTCAGAATAGTCAGGAGAGATGGGTTGTGGCACTACCCAAACCACCAGACCCCACTTGCATTCTTGGGCATAAGTGCGGCATCATGGACCAAGGAGACCATATGGAAATAGAAGGGACAGTTACAGGAAGTCAATAAAACTAAGAAACTGGCAGTCTGGCAAGAAAGAGCCAACATCTTCATATGCAAGATTCCCAATGAACATTATCATGTGGAATTGCTAGGGGGCAACTAAAAGGGGATGAGTAAAGCAAGAGTTAGGACTGTCAATATTGCAACGCAGAGTGATGACTAAAAATTAATTTAAAATAAAGTTTCTAAAAATGAGATTTTTTAGAAAATATATAAAATTTAAAAAATTTAGAATCGTTACTAATCTAATTTTAAATAGTAAAATTAAATATAAAAAAAAATTTGCATCATAGAAATCAAGTTTGAGGGTTAGTTATGTGTAAGAAAGGTATTAATATCCCTACAAAGCTTTTTAGGCATTACATTAGTGTTTTGTTAATTTTTTATTTCAAAACTATGTTTTGGTTCTACTAAAACAAATTTATTTTGTTCTTGTTTTGTATTTGTCTCATTGTTAGTTTCGCACATGATCAACGTGACTTGTGATTAATATCGTTAGTGAGTAACGTTTAGTTATTATTGTGAAAAGAGTGATTTGATACTTAGTTCATTTAGGATTTATATCGAAAATGGATACCTAGCTTGACTACTAATGTTTGACCAAACTGGATTGAGGTGTAAAAGGATACTTAACTTTATTACGATTTTCAAGGTTATTTTTGAATTTTGAGGGAGGGTAAGAATAATGAATGCCAATAATCATTCTAAAGCAACCCCGTTAATCTCTTGACGAGACTCATGATGTAATTATTTAGAGTTTAAGATTTAGGGATAATTAATAGTAATCATTTTTTTATATCTCAACTAATAACTGTTGTTGAGAATGATATTTGGATTTGAGATTTGTACTAACAAGAGGGTTAAAGAATATCAAAATTCTTAATGACTATGCCAGAGGAATTCTGTTAATCTTTTAACAAGACTCATAACATAATTATTTTTGAAATAATTAGTAACGGCTATTTTTTTAAACTGTAACTAATAATCAAGAAAAGTCTTGGGAATTGAAATTGGAAATAGGCAATAGGTTTTACGGGCATTGATCCATTACATTATCACACTAAAGGGGCTTCATTGATCTCTTGGTGAGATTTATAATCACTCTTGAAATAATTAGTTGCGATCACTTTATTAGATCCTAACTAATAATTTGAAGAATTGAAAATTTTTAGATCAAAAAGTTAAAGAGAATTTGTTACAAAATTTTAGTATTCCATTCCTTTCCTGGAATTGGGTAAACAGTCCTTCAGTTGCTCGAACCACTTCCTTTCTGGCGTAAATGAGAACAGAGTACTCTCGATGAGGAAGCCGAGCATGTAGTGAAGAAATGAAATAGCTCCTCCCCACACACTTCGCTCTTTGACTCTACTTTTTTCTCTATCAGTGAGAGTAAAAATGATGCCCCCTCCGGTGTAGCAGTGTGGTATATGAAAGTGAATATAAGAGTGTTCTCTCTCCCTCTGTGGAAGAGTGTAACCCTGAGCGAATGAGTCTCTCCCTGAGTGTTTTGCTAAAGTAAATGCATGTGTGTGACGAAGAAGAGTGCCCCCGTGAATGTGATGGTGAGGTGTCTCGTAGAGAATGGCAGTCTGTTTTATTTAGCCAAGCGATCCCTCTAGGTGTCCCTCCTTGCCTTGATGTAGGTTCCTCTTGCTTTTTTCTTTTGGTCAGCAACCCACTCTCTGTTCCTCTCAGAACCTCAGAAGAAAAAGATCACCATTCTTTTTCTTCCTTCCCTCAACTTTTGGTATGTGTTGCCCCTCCGTTCTTACCGCAATTATGAGCACATTGATGGATGGGTGGTGAACGCTTGATTGTTTGTGCAAGAGGTCTCTTGCCGCCATTCTTTTGATTTTTTTTGTTTTTCTATTTTCTTGATTTTTGCCTTTTTTATTTTTTATTCTTAATTGAAAAAAAAAACATTTTACTAATTATCAAACCCAAAAGCATTCTTAAATCTTTTCTACTTTTATCAAATTAATCCTTAAAAAATTTCATAATTATGTAAAAAAAATTTTAAAATTTTCTCATGGATTCAATTTTTATTTTTGAGGCCAGACAAAATTAAATATTTACTAGAAAGACTATCAAGAAAATGGGCCTTTCATCTTTCATTGTGCAAGAGGGAGAGGGATACTCTAAGGGTATAAGGATTATGTAGAATTACATGGCCATACCAGTGAGTCTTGTAACTAAGAAGTAACAAATTGTTCAGTGCAAATTGAACCTTCGGACAGACTAAAATTCTGCTTCTAAGTTATTTATGCTAGCCTAAGAAAACAATAGAGAAGTGAGTTATGCAACCACCTAAGAAGTATCAGTCTGTCTGTTCAGGGAACCTGGCTTGTTGCAAGAGACTTCAATGAAATTGCTTCAAAAATGGAGAAAAAAGGTGACGTAACTATTGACCTTAATTAATGTCACTACTTTGCCTCTGTCCTTAATTCATGTGGACTTTTGGATTTATGGGCTATTAAGCTTGCGTTCACTTGGCAAGGACTAAAAATAGGCCCACCTTAACAAAGTCCTCAAAAGATTGGAACGTGCTTGTGCAAATGCAGAATAGAGGACTGTATATGATGAAGCTGTTATATTGGTGTTGTCTCGAGTGAAATCCGATCATAATCCTATGTTAATTTAGTTATTCAAGAAGACTTCAAGAACCTGGCAGGACAAGACCCTCCTGTTTGTAGCTGCATGGCAGAGCCATGAGGACTTTGGACCATTTCTGAAGTAACAGTGGAAACCAGAGGTGGAATTCACCACTATTGCTTACAGATTTGGTTCCCCTACTAAAAGAGTGGAATGACACGGTATTTGAGGCAAAGCTTAAGGGTATTCAAGAGAAGTGAGAACAGGGTAGGAACCTGCTCTTGGAAGAACTGGAAGGCAATTTGAGGGTTGAACTTGAAAACACACTAAACCAAGAGGAGATGGTATAGTTTCAAAAATGCTGAGCTACTTGGATCAGGGATGGAGATAAGAACACCCGATATTATCACACCAAAACCATAATACGTAGATAGTCTAATCACATTAGGGCATTCCAAATCGATTAAGGCATTTGGATTCAAAATGAGGATTAGTTGCGGCTCATGGTTACCACATTTTTAAAGAACTTGTAATCTGAAGACACTCCTAATCAAACCTGGATTCACACAAAGGATAGCTTGCCAATAATAGAGGAGAGGTGGAAGGAAATCCTAAGCAAACCAATATCAACGAAGGAAACTCGAAGGGCTTTCTTCAACGAGGGTGCATTCAAAGCCCTAGGGAAGGTTGGGTTCCGTGCCCTTTCTTACAAAAATAATTGGGACCTAATGGGTAAGCATGTATGTAAAGCTGCTGAACAATCTTGAGAGGTTGGAGGAGATAAATAGTACCCTTATTGTTCTCATACCTAAAGTGCCGAGGCCTAGCATGGTGACACAATTCCGCACCATCTCGCTGTGTAATGTTCTCCTTAAGTGTGTATGCAAAGTGGTGGTTGAAAGAATTAAACCTTGGCTATCAAAATGGATTTCTCCCTTCCAAACTAGCTTTGCGCCACAAAGACATATCCATAACAACATAATTATAGCACAAGAGCTGTTGCATTCCATGCACAAAATGAGAGGGAAGCACTCATTTATGGCCATTAGGGTTGACTTAGAAAAAGCCTATAACAAGTTCAACCGTAAATTCGTGGGAAAGGTGCTGGAGGAAATAGGTTTCCCTACTCAGGTGATTGCAATCATAATGAACGTTGTTACCTCACCTAGGCTAAAAATTCTGTGGAATGGGGCCAGATCTGAAGTCTTCCAACCTTGCAAGGGAATTAGACAGGATGACGCAATATCTTCATATCTTTCTGTGCTCTTAGAAAAATGATCTCACATGATTTCTGACATGGTCAAAAAGATGTCCTAGCAGCCCATTAGAGCAGGAAGAGTAGGGCCTTTGATCACGCATTTGATGTTTGCAAACAACTTAATGCTATTTGCGGAGGCAGAAGAGCATCAAATGAAGTGTATTTTGAATAGACTTCGATCTTTTGGAGAGGTATTGGGGCAGCGTGTCAGCCCTAACAAAACTAACATATTACTTCTCAAAAAATATCAATGAGGAGCTAGCTGGGAACATTGTTGCTAGGAGTGGGTTTAGGAGAGTAAAAAATCTTGGCAGATACCTTGGAACTCTTATGCAACATGGTCGTGCAACTAGATCTTTATACTCAAAAGTGGTTGATAAAGTCCATGCGCGTCTCTAAGGATGAAAGGCCTAATGCTCATCCTTAGCAGGCTGTATCACTTTGGCCCAAATCGTAATCAATGCAATCCCAGCCTTCCAAATGCAAAAAGGGGAATTTCAAAGGCAACTAATATGGCGAGACAGAAGCAAGCCCACTTGGTAGGGTGGGACAAGCTTTGTGGTCCAAAACAAGTGGGCGGGTTAGGGATCCGAACCTCAACCGCAATGAATGATGCGTTTTTACAAAGAGTGGCATGGAAAATCCTTGTTAATGAAGAGGATTCATGGGTCAGGGTACTTTATGCCCAATATGGAGGTCACCAAAGGGACAGGGAAGTCTTTATAGGAAAAAAAAAAAAATCAGGACCCCAGGCATTGGAAAAGCTTGTGCAGTCTTTGGCCTCAACTCGAGAGTCAATTAAAAAAGGAAATTGGCAATGGTGAAGGCAAGGAACTATGGACCAAAAATTGGCTACATGGCAGTGAAGTCCTCATTAACTAGCCTTGCACCCGGTGGTTGCGGATGATTTAGTGAAAACCATTAAAGAGTATGTGGATGAACAAGGAGGCCGAAATTGCACAGCTGGAAAATCTGCTGGATCATCGTACCATCCAAGTACTGAGGGCCTCAATACCTCCCATCATCTACGATGGGGAGGATAAATTAGCATGGAATGGAAAGAGGACTCAAGAATGAACAGTGAAGGAAGCTTATCATATGTTGGCTAGCTTCCAAAGTGTAACAGAGGACAAGAAGTGGAATGAATTGTGGAAATGGAAGGGGCCCTAGGAAATCAAATTATTTGTTAGGAAGATGATGTATGGCAGGTTATTAACAAGGTGAAGAACGAGTTCTTAGAGCAATAGTTATGATATATGCCCGGTTTGCAATAAGGAAACAGAAACAATGTTGCATGCAGTCAGATATTGTGATGAAGCCAGGAATCTGTGGGTTGGACTAATTCATACTAAGCATGGTGCAAGATTCTTCATAGGGGAGTGGGATAGTTGGATAAAGACGAACCTCAGGGGAAACTTGGGCTGCATGCTAGCTGTCGAATGGAAGGGAGCTTTCTTTATTGCTTGCCGGCTACTCCGGGGATGGAGAAATAATACAGTACACGACCCACTATTTAGAAGGCTAGACCAGCCTCATTGTCATGTTTGGCAGCTCCTTACGAAGATAATTAGGGCAATGGAATGTGAGGTTCCACAAAGCCTTAACAGTGCAACATCTCTTATTAATGTGGGGTGGCAAACTCCTCCGAACCAATGGATCAAAGTAAATACGAATGGAGCATCTGAAGGCAATCCAAGACTAGCTGGGTGTGAAGGTGTCCGGCTTGGTGGTTTCCAGTATGGTATAGGAATCTATACGACTCTTCTAGCGGAGCTATGGGGCGTGTTTACGAGATTGGAAGTTGCATGTGTATCTGGCTATAGGAAGATCATCATAGAGACTGACTCGAAGGATGTTACATCCTTGCTTACCTTGCTCGGGAGACACTCTTGGTGTCTCGCATACAAGCATGGGTTCACCAAGCTTGCGAGGTCCAAATTTCCCATGTCTATCGGGAGTGCAATTCTTATGCAGGCTGGATGGCTGACCAAGCCATAACCAACAAAGCAAGGCTTTGGCTATACTCATAAATGCCCCCAGGACCTCGGTATTGCTCTACGGAGACTTAACAAAAGTGCGTTACCACAGCGTAGTTAGTGGTGGGTAGTTTGTGTGTTTTGAGCTGTTTGACCCTTTATTGTACCAAAAAAAAAAAAGTGTGAACTGGTCGAGCCATGTGACGGCAATTTGAGCTCCGTCGAACCCCAAACCCTTTGACCATTAACCCTCCCCCTTCACCGGTTTAATGACTTATTTGGTTTTTAAAATACTGGTATAACCTCATTTCCCCAAAAAACGAGAAAAGAATAAATACGAAAAAAGGATTAATTTATTTTACCCCAAATGTTGTCATTCCCAATCTAAATTAGCAGATCATTATTCAGAAGCACAGCATTTTAGTTCATACTTAACACCAAAAAAATAAAAAGTAACTGTTTATGCGTTCGAAAGCACATTCTTTACCATCCAAAAGCTGACCCTAGCCCTACCGATAGCTTCAACCAGATGCCGAAATTATAATGGAAAAGAATATCCACGCAGATGCTTGGAATCCACACCTGACTCACGGACTAGTGCTATGCGCCCTGTTCGTGCCACCTTCAAACAAGAAAAAAATATCGTATAACAAATAAATAAACAAAACCTTATCTTATTAGTTAGGATAAAACAATCATAAAAACTGAAATTGTAATTGGAGTGCTGCAATAGGATGAAAGAGCTAAAAATTTGCTTTGACTGATGAAGAAGAGAGTATGAAGAGGAGAGAGTGACGTAGTTATCATTTATGTCTCTGGATTTATCCATCCTAATTTTCACTCCTATAAAGACGTACAAAGAACACTAACACCTCAGCCAAGACAGACATTTCATTCCCACGCATACTTATTTCCTTTCTACAAGTAGGAATATTATCACTCGAAAGTCCTAGAGAAAGGGCAGAAAAAATATGAGCAACTACGTGAACCATTATAGACAGCCTTAAGGAATGCATAAAAGTGGCAACGAATGCCGCAAAGGCACCAGCTATTACTACAGAAAAAACTCACTATAAACTCCGGAGGTAATTTTAGAGCTCCGTCTCAGCAGAAGTATATACCATGTACGGGAAGATGATTTATAGAACAAACCTCGCAAATACCGTACGGTTCTAACAATCTCTGCAATGCAACCATCTTGTCCAGATCTCCAGTAAGCTGGAGAAAATGAAGGCCAATAAATTAGGCCCAAAGATAATTATAAAAGACAACAGAGATAAAAGGAGTAAAAGGATCAGAAAACTTGGTTAATTATGAAGAAAGAAGTTGATGCAATGTACGAGGGTGTTAAATATGATGAAAGCAACTTGGTTGAAAAGTTTACACAATGATATGATGAAAGCAACTTGGTTGAAAAGTTTACACAATGATTCACCTCGAGGGTTATCGTGTGATCAGATACATCAACAGCTTTAGCCCTAAAAATGCTGGCAATATCAAGGACATCACGTCGAGCAGCAGCATTTACAGCAATCTTAATTAGCATAAATTCTCGCTCCGCAAATGGCAAATGGGTGAAATCACGAACCTGAATAATTATCAGAAACATTCAATTAACCAGTGAGTATATATTTATAGAAATCCCTTGAATTCCACTAGGGGCATTGTTCTTCAACCAGAAATTGACCCGAGAAATTTTATCCAATGCTATATAATGCTAGCACACCCTAAAGATATACGTAAAGACAGACAACACACACATACACAGATGGTTGGCAGCTAACAAGTACAAGAGAAACAACCTAGAACCAAAGAACCATACAAAAAAGCAATTGAAATAAAGACAGTATACAATAGTCAAAAATTTATGCACAGTCTCACATTAATATAACATTTTTAACGCTTAAGATGCCAAATGCAAAGCAAAAAGCGGCTGACAAAGATTTATGCTACAAGACATTCAAAGCAAATTCTTGGCGCTTCTTCAATAAGTAGTCAAGAAGATCAGAGCAACCCGAAAGTAGTAAAACTTCTAATTAAAAGAAACGATTGCAACTGTCACAACTTTCAAAAATACTTCTATCCATAATCAACCAGCAAACATAAATCCACTGAAAAACTTAACTATCATTTTTCTTGGAGAGAAGAAAAAACAAAAAGCGATGTGCCAAAAATACAGGATTAGATTTTTATTTATGTTTAATTTTCTATTGATGTCTTGTTTGTTATTATTAAGTTTTGGGTAGTAGACAATAACTTATAGTTTCCTGTATAAATAGGACCTAGTAATTCAAGTCTAATACATACTTTTCTTCTTAACCCCTATTCTATGGTCTTGCCTTTCCTTTGTGAGTGTAATGGTCTGTATAAAAGTGCATTTCCTAAATGATGACCAAGGACCATGGACACGTATAACTTGTTTTTAACTATGTTGGCAATCGATCAGAAACAAGTGCATTTACTTAAGAGCCAGCTCATGTATGACACACTTAATATTCCAAGTGCTCTCATTTTAATCCCCAATGAGTATATATATAGCTTTTTCTGCTTACCTGTGTGTAGGTTGTGACATTCCTTGATTGCTGCTTATGGTGACTCTTAATTGTCTGTTTTCCACTTTTACAAGATATGAGTTATGCCCTTGAACATAGGCTCACAAAAATAAAAAAAAATGGAGGTGAAAAATAGATGGTGCATTTAAATTTTTGCTGTTAAGTGGAGTGATATGGACTGCTTTTATATTCTTTTGGAAATCTTGTGTTTCTCAGTAGAGTATTTTGTACATCAATGTTGCTTATTCAGGGTGACCTGGCCAGCTATCTTCAAAAGAAAGGGCGTTTATCCCCATCAAAAGCCCTATGGTTTGCCCTCGATATTGCTAGGCAAGTGATCTACCGAGTAATAATGCTTTCTAAATCTGTATCAACACATCTTGGCTTAAAAGTTTTATGTTTTTACCTTATGTTCATTGTTATCTTTTATTGTATATGTTCTCTGATTTGCTAGTGATGCTTTTGGTCATTTTTGTGGCTTGCTAATTTTACAATGCACAAAAAGATTATAAGTTCATTGGACGTTCTTCTAGGTTGTTTATATAAGAAATCTTGGTTAATTTCTTGTTAGCAGGGCCATGAACTATCTTCATGAATGTAAACCTGATCCAATTATCCACTGTGATTTGAAGCCAAAGTAAGACAACACAAAACAAAATTCGATCTCACATTTACATTTAGTGAATTTTAAATTTGACTTTTCTCATAGGGTTACTGTTCCTTTAATATATGAAATTTTGGTAAGGTGCCAGAAATATTTTGCTGGATAATTGGAGACAGTTGAAGGTAGCTGGATTTGGCATGGTAAGATTGTCAAAAATTTCTCTTGATAAAGCAAGGCTGGTGCAGTCTTGGCTAACATTGACCTTATACGTAAGTCCTAATGTATGTCATAAATTTTGATAATCACTTAAGATTTATATTCCTCCCAAATTGATAGGTAGGTTTTAATTCTTCAATGATGCATATTTTGGCATTTAGATTTAGATTAATAATTCTTTTTAAGCATACAAGATCAATGGATGTTTTACAAGTCTGAATTTAGTATGCGTGTTAAGAGTAGATATCAAAAGACCTTTTTTGTCAGTTGCCCACATTTACGTTAGACCATGAAAAATGATAAAATAGCCATTTTTTATAGGGGGAATTTGTTGCAAGTACCTCCTATTATATCTGAAGTTCAATTTTTGAATTGATCTCTCAATAAATCAAAACTTATGAAGTTGGCAAAACAAGCAGTGGTTGGTGGGGGAAGATTAGTTTTAAGATCCATCTTCTAGGATATGCAAGTTTTGACAATGTACAAGGGTTACCTCCATGGTGATAATTTTATGCACAGCCATATCTTGTTGAGGTTCCAAACCTTCTCTTCAATGACACATTCTTGATCTGGGAAAATGGTTATCATGTGAAGTGTGCCTTGACATGGTTGGATGGATTAGTTTCGTAAGATTAGATGCATTTCTAGTTTTTTTGTCTTATAAAATGGTTCATCTATTGCCTTTTACACGATAAGCATTGGCCATGGTTAGATTCTTCTATTTAGTATAAGGTGGTAAGGGGATGTGTTGAAAACATAGGATCAGTTTCCTATTTATGTGTAATTTTCTATTGATGTCTTGTTTCCTATTATGAAGTTTAGGGTAGTAGACAACCAATGGCCCATAGTTTCTTATATAAATAGGACTTAGTGATATGAGTCTACTACACTTGGTATCTCAATACGACATAGTTCACGCTATGAAGGTCTCTCTCTCTCCCCCCTCTAAATTTCTTACACAGTGGATAAACAAAGGTCTATTTTTGTGTCTGCTTGGACACTGAAGATAAGCCATAGTCAAAGCACTAAAGAGTATTATGTTCAGTGATGCTAAAAAATATATAGCGCAAACCATACAGTTTATTTAAAGGATGTCATGAATTCTATTTGATAGTTGAGAATTTGAACCTCGTGCAGATCTACTAGCTTATAGAGTTGCTGCACTAACTTGCAAATTGACTCGTCTGTACCAGGAACCACAGTTGTAATTCGAGAAAGTCCCTCAACTTCTGCATGTCCTACAGCCAAACTCTAGAAACCATGAAAGGGTAGATTCAAGCAGATGCGAGGACATAGAAACTAAAAAGGATACGCATATGTGAATGTAATTATACACAATCTAGACGAAGCAAACCTGAATGTTATAGCCCCTTCGAGCAAAAACCCCTGTAACAATGTTAAGAACTCCAGGAGCATCATTCACAAGCATGGATAAAGTGTGTGACCGAATTCCACTAGTCTGAAGGCATTAACCAGTCAGTAAGACAGTATAATGCATGTCATAAAAAAATCCATGAACATTACATGCTAACGCACATTGAGTATTGAAATATTGCATATCAGGCTATGTACAAGCAGAACATTTTCTAGTTTACATTACAACTTCTATAGTGAAAAAATCCATAAATCACTTCCAAAAAATGCTTCATACAATTTTGCCTCCTCAACCAACCATTCAATACTTGATTTCTTTAAAAGAAAATTACTTTGAATGAATTAAATATAATTTGAATACCAGAAAATAATGAAAAACAATTAACCATAATGTATTGTACAAGCTTCTTTATTACGAACAATAGGAATTGCAAGAGAAAAAAATTAGAAGTGAAATAATAAGCTTCAGCACTAAAAAAGACTTGATAACAACAAAACTAAAGGGCATGCAACAGATGCCTTCATCAGAAGAATAACCCAAAATGCATTTATAGCAGTAGCTCTCAGAAGGTCATTACAAGAGGTTTGTCTTATTTTCCTGTTACAAATTTAAGCAGTATCAGGTTCTGTATTATCCATGTACAAGGCTGGTTTAGTTATCAGCTGGTACAGTTATCAGCTCATCTTATATGTAGATACAGCTAGTAGCGAGTAGGAACTCTGTTTCAATCAGGTCACTACTCACTACCCTTCTGTGATTATTATAAGTAAAGGGAGGCTTGGATCACTTAGATCAAGCTCTCAAGTTCTCCATTTCATTAAATCTCTGTTTTATCATGAGAATGCAACGATATGGAATTGTGATACCAGGAAGAGTGATAGAGGCTTGATTAAGCTCAGAGAATCTAGAGTAGAATTGCATTAGAAATTTAGGAACAAGTACAGATAGAATCAGAGAATTGGAATACTCTCCCCCCCCCCCCCCCCCCACAAAAAACAAAAAAAAAAAAAAGAGCATAGGAAAGCTCTGCATTCTCTTACAGAGCTCTCTCACTCCACTCAAAACTTTCAATCTAGTTTTCCTAACTTCTTCCCCTGCTGAAATGGTGTTTATAACCAACTGTCATTCTAACTCCCTCATAACTGCCTAACTGATCTGCTGAGCTGTCATAACTGCCTCACCACCTTGCTGATCTGTCCCTTCCAGCTTTCCCCATTCAGTCCCTGATTGATTTGCTAATTTCCCTCGGAACTTCCTCCTTACATAGAACCTTCATTCCCTTTCCTTACTCCTCTTGTGTCTTAACCAAGAACCATATTGAGCTTGTCTTTAAACAATAAATCTAATTTAAAAGTTTGAAATGGCTTAGAAATGTTGTGAAGCTGAGGCAATTTGGAGCAGACACAGAACACTTTTATGTCAAAGTGGCTAACTAAGAGGAGTGTAACCTAGATGGACTAGTTTCAGTTTTAAGAATGGTATTAAAAAAAAAAAGACAATAAAAAATCTGTAGAACTTAGTAAATATGTTCCTATATGTAATCAATAAACCAGATAGAAACACTATTGCTATACAAATGAGGAAAATTTATAGTACATCTACAATGAATAACAAAGAGACAAACAGTTAAAGTTAAAAAACAATAAGAAATAATACACTATCTTACATCCTCATCATTAAGAACACCCCAGTGAGCATCAAGCACTTGATTGATCGAAAAGCCATCTGAAGGCTCTATAGGATAAACATCTCCCTTCACACAAACAGACATATCAAAGAAAAGAAAAGGTCAGGGACTCTATCCGTTATAACTAATGATCAGTAAAAACAACAGAAGGGGCAGCTAATATTGAACAAGTAAATGCGGTGCTTTTAGGTAAATGTTAGCACTTCATTCCTTATGATGATTACACACTTTTTCTTTAAAAGTCAGGCACAGCAGTTTTATAAACTGGAAAATCTCAACAAATTAATTGTAAGAGTAAAGACAATGAACATTAGATTCAAAATCTAATTTAAACCTAAATGTTTTGTCAAAAAAATATTTTTGCCAAAATTCAACCCTCCACAGCAAGATCAAATTTCAGTTTTTTCTAAAGGAAAAACCATCCATTTTTCCTCACTGTGACCGTATTCAAGAGGGAAAAAAGATAAAAATAAATCAAGGATAACAAATATCAGCCCTTCTTAATAACAATGACAACAAACTAATTCAGATTCATGCCAAGCATGAAGGACAGAAGCTAACTATGAGCTAGGTTGGATAAAGGTTGTTGCCAAAACAAGAATAGATCTTTAGGTTCTACACTACTGACTACAAACTAGTGAATACAACGTGACTTCAACCTGCCAACAAAACTAATCCTAAAAAACAACCAATTCCACCAACCCTTCTGCTGCCTAGCTACTTGATGTTAGTTGGATTGTCTTTCTCAACATGAAGTATGTCCTTCACTTTGCTGTTGGATGAAATCTTTCATCAACATAAGCTAGGGTCTTACAAAAGCAACCTTTGAAAAATTACATCAAGTAGTACGACAAATTAAATTTTCTTTGCAATGATATGAACACATAGCAATGTTTTGCCATTCCATATTGGCTGGAAAAAGAAAGGAAACCTTCTTCCTTATATAGCGAAGTTCAATCCATAACTTTCATGATTTCCTACCCAACCCACTTCTTACATAAATAAATCTATTATGGAATTTTGGTAATGAAAATTTTATTCCACGAGAAAATAATACAGGGTTACAAGACTTAAATAGATCCAAGTATGAATAGAGTACATCAGATAAGGCTCAGCTTTTCTAGCTACCTAAAGATAAGGATAATCTGTTAACCCAAAAAAAAGGATAAGGATAATCCTAATTTAAATCTGAAAATAAATAATCCTATCCTAAAAGATAAAAGTGACAGATTATACATAAGTACAGAGAGAGATATCGATATTATCCCCACTCCTCCTCAAGCTGGGCTGAATATGTTGTTCAGACTAAGCTTGCTACTTAAATCGTTAAATAATTTTCTTGTCAGAGCTTTAGTGCAGATGTTTGCAACTTGTAGATTTGTAGGAGTGTAGGTGAGCTCAAATGATCCTTCTTCCAAATTTTCGTTGAAGGAATGTCTGTCTATTTCTACACGCTATCTCCATTCTTGATAGACTGGATTCTTGGCAATCTTGACGGCAGACTGATTGTCACACAGTACTTGACCTGGCCCATTTATCTAAAATTTCATCTCCTGCAAAAATCCCTTTAGCCACTTTCCTTCACAAAACCCTTAAGCCATGGCTCTAAACTCAGTTTTTGCACTACTTCGAGAGACAACAGATTGCTTTTTACTATGCCAAGTAACCAAATTTTCCCATATATAAGAGCAGTAACCAAAAGTAGATATTTGGTCTTGAATAGATCCAGCCCAATGAACATCACTATACACTTCTATTTCTCCATTTGAAGTTTCCCAGAACATTAACCCTTGGCCTGGAGTCAATTTCAAGTACCTTAGGATTCTGTAAACCACTTCCATGTGTTCTTTAGGGTTGTTCATGAATTGACTAACCATACGTTCTGCAAATCCTATATTTGGTCTAGTATGGGATAAATATTGTGAGAGATTAATTTTGAGAGAAAAACTTGAGAGATTAGCCTCTCAGTAGTATTATTTATACTGGAGTTGTACAAATCAATGGGCCTAATTACAAGACTAATCAGCCTAACTATAAGGCTAGTTACAACACCCTAATTACACATAATAAACACATGTCTAGTTCTAACACTCTCTCCTAAGCTGGAGCATATGATCCATAGATATTTTATACACCAAGCTTGTTACATATGTAATATACCCAATGACCCTTTAGTGACTTGGTGAAAATGTCTACAAGTTAATCATTAGAGTTAACAAACTTTGTGACACTTACACCTTCAACTAGTTTTTCTCTTATAAAATAATTGATCTCAATATGTTTCGTCCTATCATGACACACTGGGTTGGAAACAATGTGCAAGGTGGGCTGATTATCACACACAAGCTTCATAGGAGCTACTTCACAACACTTGAGTTCTTGTAGAAGTTGTTTAAGCCATATAAACTCACATGTTGCACTTCCCATGGCCCGACGCTCTGTCTCTACACTAGATCCAGTTACCAGATTTTGGTTTCTCGCTTTTCTAAGAAACGATATTTCCTCCCACAAGAACACAACATCTAGAAATGACCTTCAATCAGAGGGAAAACCTACGCAATCTGCATCTAAATAACAACGAATGTCTGTGTGACCTTTATCCTTATAAAGCATTACCTAGTGCACCTTTTATATATCTAAAAATCTGGACAATAACATCCCAAATGAGAATCACATGAAGAGCTGAGAAAAGCAAAAGCAATATTTGGATGAGTTACAATGAGATAGTTCAATTTGCCTACTAGTCTCTGACAACTCCAAGGGTCTGTAAAGGGCTCCTCCTATCTTGGCAAAAGTTTAACATTTGGATCCATTGAAATGTCAACTGGTTTACAATCTATCATGCCAATTTTTTCTTGGACATCTAATGTATACTTCCTTTGAAAGATTGAGATACTATCTCTTAATTGTACAACCTCAATTCCCAAGAAATACCTGAGCTTTGCCATGTCTTTGGTTTGAAAGTACTTGAATAAGTGCTCCTTCAATTGCCGAGTGCCAACATGATTACTCCTAGTGATAACAATGTTATCTACATAAACTACAAGATAGATGCATTGGTGCAAAAAGGAGTGCCGATAAAAAACTTAAGGATCAATTTCACTTTAGGGGAGCCCTAAACTTGTCAAGCCACACTTGTGGAGATCCTAAAACAAGTAATAACCAAGAAAAAAGTGAATATTACAGTTATGACTTGGGTGATTTTACTTACTGATAATAAATCGAATGAGAATTAAGGACAAAAGTCAAAGACAAAGAAGAGGAAATTAGAGCATTTCCGCTCCCAATGACTCTGGTGGTTGTTTAATTTGCAAGGGAAAGTAGAAGGTTGGAACAAGGTGAGAATACCAATATTACATATCATATATCAGTGGCGCTTGAGTCAATGACCTAATTACGTGAATAGGATATGAGGCAAGCAGTGCTGTCACTTGTCAAAACCAATGTAGCTTTAAAAGATGTATTGGTCCTTGAGAGGCTTGGAATTAAGTATATCTAAAGCACTCATCAGCTGATATGGTGACAGTTTTGTCTCCAATCCACTAGATGCTGAAGTAGGCAAGATACCCTCTTGGGTAACGGTATTAGCAAATCTCTAGCCCTGGGATTATTTCATCTTCTAGCAATTCTTTTTCAAATGTCCTCTCCACACTAGTAGCATACACCTGGACCATCACCATCCCGTCCACCATCATGATCACCTATTTTACCACCTCTGGTTCCAATCCTTCCAACCCCTTGAGCTCCTCCCCCTCTTCCTCTACCCACAAATGCCACTGATTCATTATTTGCTAGAGGCTTGGAAGGGCTCTCTTCAACATCTTTGTAACTTTGAGAAGCTTTGAAATACTTCATCAGGTGAAGGGATGGGGAAAGCCTAGGGTGCGGTCAGAATAAGGGATGAAGAGTAATTAGGTTTAGGGTTTTAATGGAATTTAATGACTCTGATACCATGTTAAATTTTAGAGAGAGAACGAGTAGAAATTAGATGGATAGAGAAAGTTGGGCAAATGGTTATCTTAACTTTTCAAGTTAAGACACCATATATAAACAATCTTGGTTGTGACTACAACCTAATTGGCTCAAGATTAAAAATAAGCCTGGTTGAAGCTACAACTTATTTACAACCTAACTCCCATATTACAACCTAGCCTAGCTGAAGTTAACTCAGCTCCAATAAACCTTTTAACAAGACGCAATAAAATCAACTCAAGAAGTATACACCTAAGTATTAAGAATATAAACTATTGTCCACAACATTGATTTTCATTGCAATATTGTGGTTTTGGCCACCTTCACAATTGCAATTTTCTATTCTTTTGGGGCAAATTACTTGATAATTTTTTTTAATAAAGTAAACCAAAACTGGATATGTCAAATAGCACCAAAAAAAGAGGGATTAAAGAGCAGAGGAGGTCGTACTCCCACAGTTATATCATTTTCGCCGATTGGATTCCTATTTTTCACACCAACAATATCATCAACAGACATTTTTCGTTCAAGATCCGGATAAGAAGCAGCCGAATATCGCCAAAATGGAGCTGATGCACCCATCTTCTCCCTTCTCAATGCAATCTGGAAGGATTGCAACCAGATAAAAATAGATAAGAACATTTCACACACTATCAATATATTACATGTGTACATGACAAGGCAGAGTAGAAGAAAATTATATTATTTATCAGCTATTCCATTGATGTTTCTAACCTTTCCAGTTCTGGCTATTTCTTTAATTCCAAACTTGCTCAAATTTCTTTGGACTGCCACCATCTTCCCTGGATCTCCAGTGACCTGTAACAAGTGAAGATTCAGAATATTAGTGACCTGATGGTATCACTGAGAATATTGAAGATAAATTGCAGATGATAGTGGTGATTGAAATATATAAGTACCTTTCAGATGAAAGACTGCAACAGAAACAAACCAGCAGATAAGGGGTGGAAAGAAAGAGGGGGAAAAATCTCTTACACACAACATGTATTCCTGATACTAATCTATCAAACTATAAATAGCTGATAATAATGAAGACTACAGATAAAGCAACAGGATCTTAAATGAAGATAGATGGAATTCCTAATCATGTAGACAATGAAAGAAAAGAATGAAAACACTGACATAAAAACAGTCGCAGCAGTAACAGAACAGTCACGACTCCAATCTTGGTATCTGGTTATATTTTTTTACCTATCCAATGCCAGGATCACATTAACATAGGGTCTTGTATTGCCAAGATGAGCTGATCACTGACCATAGCATCATACTCTTGTAATGCAACTTTTAAAATTTATAAATCCTTCATTAAAACAACAATTATATATATTTCTTGCTTTTCATAACTTCAATAACTGAGGCACACAGCTAATAACTTGTGGCAAGCTACCAGAACCATGAATGTGGCTGCACAATGAGTTCCATTTGCTACCACCTTCAATCCAATTTCTGTCAAAAACCCTTCACAATGACACAGCTAACACATGCTCAACCCACTGGAACTTTTAAAGATTTGTGAACTCAATTAACCAATCCTTGATCCAACGATCCAAGAGTAACACTCCCAAAAGATTATGCAAGAGAGGTTAGAAAAATCCCAAAAAAAAGGTTTACAAAGCCAACTATAAGCTTTATGTGACTTCTGAACTGATTAGTAAAAGAGATAGAAGATATAGCAAATCAAGAACATTATCTAAAATGCATAAGAATACCAAGAATATGTCCTTCGATTTCAATTTGTCTTACTATTGATGCAAATGCATACTAAACATGCTTTACTATGATCATATATATGATATCCAAAGCTGTCCAGAGATAACCTCTATTGTCACTGAATGTTCTGAGATATCCACAATGTTAGCTCGGAAGATGTCTACCAGCCACTTTATCTGGGAATTCCCCAGAAAAGCAAATTAGTAAAGAAGAGCAAAGAAGTGAATAAACCACATACTCACAAGCATGTACAGCAAAAATGAACAAAATATTTATATAAATGCATACATTATGCATGCACTTAAGACCTAAAAATACTAAGCAACTACCTCAGCACGGTGTTTGGGATCAGCATGCACTTTTATGAGCATTAGCTCACGTTCTACCTGGGGTTCATTTGAAAGATCCTCTACCTGGTTTGTCATTAAATGACAAGAACACAAACCAGTTAGAAGATTCCCATAAATATAAGCTAGGGACAAATGTTCAGGTATAGGCCATATAGTTTCTCATAAAATAAGATAATACGTAGTTATGTACTGTGTTATAAGCCAAAATGTAAGCTAGAGGGGTATCGTAACTTTTAAAACGTTCACAAGCTTGTGAAGCTGTTCTACTACTTGCTGTAGCACCCTTTCAGTGCCAGATACAACTATGGTAAAGAGTGCCTTGTCCTCATTTAGACCAACAGCGAGTGACTCAATATTATATCCCCTCCTTGCAAAGACCCCAGCAATCCGATTTATCATTCCACTTTCATCACCAACAAAAACTGAAATTGTGTGTCGTTTAACCCTGGATCAATATGAATAGCAGCAGAATAAATCAAATAAGCATGTAAAATCAGAATACTTATAGAATAATATGTAGCAATTGCAATTTTAGCATTACATTAAAACTTTGAAAAAAAATACTACGTTCAAATATACAAGAGATGCCTACGAATGAGACATTTTAATAAGAGCAGGAAATATTCAAAACTAGTATAATTGAATTTATGGGTAATGAAAAAAAAAAAAAAAAGAAGGAGATGAAGTCCAAAATTTGAATGACTGACAAAGAGCTAGTCCCAACTAATGCAATAGCAAGTAACAAAAAGCCAAGACGAAATGGAGGAAATAAAGACTGAAAAATAAAATTGTACGCATACTTTGATCGGACGGGCAAAGAAGCAGGGCCGTTAGAAGAGAATGTATCGTCACTCACTTTGTTGTCAGTACTTGTGGCGGAGACCACCAGTTTCTTAGGGCCAAACCTGTAAGATTTGGTAATCAGAGTGGAAGATTTTGGAAGAAGTCGGAGGGTTTTTCCTTTAGAAAACGCTGTATGAAATTTCAATGGTTGAATATGTGTAGGGTGAATTAAAGTGGCTGCCATGATTAAACAAGTATCCGCAAGCCGTCAGAGACTCCAACGCCAGGAAGGGAATCACAGCGTTGGTGGTGAAAGGTGCCTGTGGTGCCGGCAACGAAGCTTATTTAAGACCCGTTAAAAGGTGGAGGGCCGAAGAAGATAGGAACGGGGAAAAACTTCGTTTAGGTAGTATATCTTTATTCGGGTTTATGGCAGATGTAACTTGAGTGCTGCTACTGCTGTAACATTTGGTATGATTACGGTGTCCAAATTCTGTGGCTCTATAATTTTCAATATGACTTACTGATTAAGCTTAAATGTAATTTTTGGTTTTCAACGACAAGAGCTCATGTAATTTTAAACTGAAGAATCGAGTCTTTCACCCTTTTTATATTGATACAATTAAATTTAATTATTTACTAGTTCGTTAATTTATAAAGAGATGTACAATTAACAATTAACACTTGATATGTCTATCATTGAAGTGGCAAATTTCTTCCCAAATTTTTAGGTAGTTTTAATAATTTTTATTGTTCTATACTTATAATTACTTTATGCTTATTGACGCATTTTATAATTGGTTATTTTTTTTATTTTCATACTTTAATTTTTAATTTTTTATTAAATTACGACACTTAACAAAAATGTAAATCAAAGCAACGTAAACCAATCATTTCCGATTTCTAGGCATAATCTCAATATGCGCCTAGGACCAAGTCTCCGTCACCAACCATGGAGACCTCACTGACACCAAGGTCGTGTACGTCAGGAAACAACGGCTCCTCTACAGGACGAGTTCGGCAACAAAGGGGTAGAAGTTTATTGCAGACTCATCTCTGGTTTTCAAGAATGACCGTATCAGAAATGGATATATAGCCTTACAAGCATGGAAGCAAGACAAGATCCGCACAGTCACCGGCTTTGATCTCCGCCGCGACAGTATTGCTAGGAACTTGCTAGAAGGCTTGAGCTTAGACACGTCAATTTTGGTTTGTTTAATTGAAAATTAGAAGATATGTTAAAAAAAATTCAGCCTCAAAAATTTTAGATTTTTGTTGTCGAACCAGCCTACCAAAATTTTTATTTTTTATTTTAATTATTTTACTCTTCTTTTAATATAAAAATTATATAAATATAAAATTTAAACTATAAAAAATTTATAAGTTTATAATTATTTTATTAATTTAAAATTTTAAAATATAAAAATATATATTAATTTAAATTTAAATTTAAATTTAAATTTAAAGTTGACTAAACAATTCATTTAATTACTAATTTTATAAGATTAAAATTAAATTTAAAATCATCCTCTAATCCTATAGGTTAAGGTGAGGCTCAAAATTTTAAAAAATTTTTTAGGGCATTTTTTAACCTAGACCAACTTCTCCTATATTTTATATAGTCGGTTTTAAATTTGGATAAAGGAGGAAAGTTGTGTTAAGTAATTGACAGTTAACGTAAAATTGCGTCGAATCTATATGACATAGATAAACAAAGCTATAATGCTAATGTTAGGTCATTACCCAGAAATAATGCGCTATATGGCTGAGTACAATGTCAAATAAGTTAGAGCCGCCACATCAACACTCGGATGTAGTGTTAAATAAGCAAGAGTCCTTCATCTTTTTCGTGAATGTGGGTAAAGAAGTTCGTCCAGGAGAACAAGATCCATTTTGACACTTGAAATATTGGAACTTTGACCAGAAGGTCTATAGAGGTAGTGGATACTATGATTAGAAGGAGAATTAACATTATGTGTCTTTAGAAAGCCAAATGGGTTGGAGAAAAGGTTAAGGAATTAGATACTTCAAGATTCAAGTTTTGATATATAGGGAAGGCTAGAGTAAAGAATGGAGTTGGTATTATTATGGATAAAACTTGGAAGAATAATGTGATAGAGGTTAAAAGGATAAGGGATAAGATTTTATCCCTTAAAATGGTAATGGAACAGGAAACTTTTAGCATCATAAGTGCGTATGCACCATAAGTGGGGTTGAAAGAATAAGAAAAGGTAAAATTTTGGGAAGATTTGGAGGATTTACTCCAAAGAACTCCCCAACATGAAAAGATTGTCTTAGGTGGAAATCTTAATGGTCATGTTGAAAAAGATGCAAGGCAATATATAGGATTTCATCGGGGTTTTGGTATAGGAGAACTAAATGAGGAAGGATAATCTATTCTGGACTTCTTAATGGCTTATAACTTTAAGATTGTGAATACTTGTTTTAAGAAGTAAGAGGAGCACCTAATCACGTACAAGAGTAGAGTCTCAAGTTAACAAATAGATTTCTATTTGGTACAGAATACTGATAAAATGATCTACATAGATTGTAAAGTTATACTAGGTGAGAGTTTGACCACACAACATAGGGTTTTGGTCTTTGACATGCAGGTAAAGAGTTAAAAACAGCGAAGCAGAAGAGTTATAAATCCAAGAATCAGGTGGTGGCAACTAAAGAGTGAAAAGTAGTTAGTTTTTCAGAGAAAGCTAATGGAAGAGAGAGTTTGAGAGACACAAGATTGTGCTAATCTTTTATGGGAAGAGATGGCAAATGGGATTCGAAAGGTAGCTAAAGTAATTTTATGTGAATCAAAAGGATTCGGTCCTAAAGTTAAAGAATCTTAGTGGTGGGATGAGAATGTTCAAGCGAAGATTAAATATAAGAGGGAGTGTTACAAAGCTTTACATCTTGATAACAAGGACAAAAATTGGGAGAAGTATAGGTCAACTAGAAATGAGACAAAGAAAGCAGTTAGTGAGGTAAGACCTAAAATGTTAGATGGATTTTACCAAGCTTTAGGAGCAAAGAATGGGGAATGGCAAATATATAAGCTTGCTAAGGAAAGGGAAAGGAAAACAAGAGATTTGGATAAAGTGAAATGCATTAAAGATGATGAGGAAAAAGTCTTGATAATAAAGGAAGATATCAGAGAAAAGTGGAGAAGTTATTTTCACAAGCTTTTCAATAAGGGGCAAACAATAAGTATAGACATGAAAAGTTTAACTATTAGGAAAGAGGATCAAAACTTTGCTTTTTATCGTAGAATTCGAGAAGTGGAGGTGAAGGAGGCACTTAAGAAAATGGGTAATGGTAAGGGTTTGGGTTCTGATATCATACCTATTGAGGTTTGGAGGTGTTTGGGAGAGAAATGTATTTCTTGACTTACCAAGTTATTAAATGAGATATTAAGGTCCAAGAGCATGTTAGATGAATGAAGGAAGAGTATATTGATACTCATTTACAAGAATAAAGGAGATATTCAGAATTGTGAAAATTATCAGGAGATTAAACTTATGAGCCATACTATGAAACTTTGAGAAAGAGTAATTGAACATAAATTACGAAAAGAGACTCATATATCAGAGAATCAATTTAGTTTTATGCTAGGAAGATTTACCACAGAGGCTATTTATCTTTTACGGGGTTTGATGGAATGGTACTGAAGTAGAGGAAAAGAATTACATATGGTTTTCATTGATTTAGAAAAAGCTTATGATAAAGTGCTAAGGGAAGTCCTATGAAGGCATTGGAAAAGAAGGGTGTTCATATTGTTTATATTCTTGCCATAAAGGATATGTATGATAGGGTTACAACAAATGTGCGAACTCAAGGAGGGGCAACAGAAGATTTTCCCATAAGGATTGATCTGCATCAAAGGTCATCCTTAAGTCCATACTTTTTCATTTTAGTAATGGATGTATTTACTAGACACATCCAAGATGTAGTCTCGAAATATATGCTTTTTGTTTATTACATAGTCTTAATAGGAGAATCAAGAGAAGAGGCTAATTATAAATTGAAAATATAGAGAAAAGTCATTGAATCAAAGGGTTTTCATTTAAGCAGGAATAAAATAGAGTATATGAAGTATAAATTTAGCAAGAGATGAGAAAATAGTTATTTTGAGATAAAAATTGGAGAGCATAGTATATCACAGGTGTCCAAGTTTCAGTATCTTGAGTTGATTTTACAAAATAATGGGGAGATTGATGGGGATGTAACACACAGGATTCAAACTGGATGGATAAAATGAAGAAATGCATCGAGGGTCATTTATGATTGTAAAATATCTACCAAACTTAAAGGAAAGTTTTATTGAACTGTCATTAGACCAGTTATGCTTTACGGCAGTGAATGCTGGGCTTTGAAAGGTGAACATGAGTAAAAAATAGGAGTGACAGAGATGAAAATGTTGAGATGGATGAGTGGACATACAAGAAAAGATAAAATTCGAAATGATTGGATTCAGGAGAAAGCTGGGGTGGCACCTATTGAGGAGAAAATGATGGAAACCCAGTTACGATAATTGGGCATATACAAAGAAGACCGCAAGAGGCTCCAATGAGAAAGGTCGACCAAGTGGTGTTTAGTCCTATGAAGAAATGCAGAAGAAAACTAAAAAAAGCACTTAGAGTGGTGATTAAAAAGAGATCTTTGGTTAAATGGTATTTCCAAAAATTTAGTTTCGAATAAAAGTTTATGACATCGTTTAATTTATGTAGCCGATCCCACCTAATGAGAAAAGGCTCGGTTTATTGTTGTATTTTTTAATCTAGACTGGATCACCCTATTTCATAGCTTTACCTATCTTGCTTTTGGATCTTGCACTTTTTAACATCAACACCAACAATTTTGGCAATACTATTCCTCTCAAGTTTGATAGACAAATATTACTCTTTGAATTTCATTTATGAAGATTCTGTTGGAATATTTTGATGAACTTATATATATCAGTGATTATTTGTAGTAAAATTCAAATTAATAATAAAATAATAAGATTAATGTGTGACTTGATTTATTATCTAATTATGTGATTATTAAATTATAGATTAATTAACTATTAAGACCCTTTTAGTTACTGTAGACACCCAATTTTGTCCAAACTTTAAAAAATTGGGATAGACCCATGCATGATTCTTTTAAAAAAATATAATAATAAAAAATTAAAAAATAAAAAATGTAATAATAATAAAACAAAAAAATTAAAAAGATTAATAAGGTAAAAAGAAAAAAAAGAAAAAAAGAAGAAAAAAGAAAAAAAGAAATGAAAGGAAAAAAATTATTGACGGCTTTGCAAATAATGCACCCATTATTAACAAAAAGACAAGCTATCCAAATATATCAGCCTGAAGGAGTCAGAACTCATTCACCCACTCCCGGCCTCTTCTCATTGGAAGGGAGTTGATGAGAGTCACGGGAGGCATCTTGACTCAGGAGATTCGTCGATGTTTGGACGCTTCCTATTGGAAAGAAGGCAGCAGAGGTGAATATAGGGGGAGAGAATGCTGAGCAAAAGGGGGAAACGAGATTCAGAAAAAACCTGAGAGAGCTTTAGAGAAAAACCCGAGAGATCATTGAAGAAAGAAAACCTGAGAGAGCTTTAGAGAAAAACCCGAGAAAGCATTGAAGAAAGAAAACCTGAGAGAGCTTTAGAAAGAACGGATTCAGAGAGAGGAAGCACGGGTGAGTGCAAGAGTAGGAAAGAAAAGAGAGTGAGAACCAGAAACACTTGGGCCGAGATGTAGAAACAGGGGGTGTGGCGTTGAGAGATAAGGTGGGAAAACTCTTTTCTCATTTGATTCAGCAAAGTCCCTACAACTGAAAGCCAGGGACTTACGCACGTAGGCCAAGAGAGTTAAAGTCGGACGCGCAAAGACAGGCTCTCGGGTTTACCAGCAACCCTGCATAAAGAAGGGGATAAAGGTGTTCTCGCTTTGGTATGCATCTCATCTGTTCCTTGATTGAATCTAGCTTTTGTATCTCTTGATAGTTCATATCTCTGTTTATAATGACCCTATCGCGTTGTTGTGGGGCTGGAATGAGTGTTGGTTGAGATTTTTAGGACTTAGAATGCCAAAGAAATATGTCAAAATGGGTGTTGCACAGGCGATTACGTTTCTTTCTCCCATGCTATCGCCGGTTGGCACTCCTCCTCGGCATGGTGGTAGTCCAAACCACCACTTGAGACCTACCTATAGCAAAGGGAGTCGCCGAGGGTTGAGAGGTTTCCAACATGGCCGAGGGTCTCGGAGGCACGAGGGGTGCACCCCACCCTTCATGGGGTGTGGTGCACCCAATCACTCCCTCTTTAAAAATAAATAAAAAATCAAAAAATATTTTAGAAAAATAAAAGAAAATATGCAGTTAAAACAAACATTTTTTAAGAAAATTTTTGGTACTAGTTATAAAAATTTTGGAAAGGGGGCCATGACTTCAACATTCATGGCATGGGCTTTGGCCCATGCCGTGATATCCCCTTTTCTTTTTTTAAAAGAAAATAAAAATAAAATAAAATAAATATAATAATATAATAATAAATAAATAAAATTAAAAAATTAAAAAAAATACTAAAAAAAAAAGAGATATAAAATTTTAGAGTCATAATTTCACCAAAAGATGATATAAAGGGTTTTAGGGAAATTATTCACATTCCAAAATGTCCTTAAGCTTCAAATCCCTGATTAAACCCAACGATGGTTGTCGGCACAGTTGACGAAAGTGACTGTAACTGGCTATCCTGAGAGAATTACGTTATGAATTATATTGAAGAAATTGATATAGTTCACATAACGTGATTAGCATCCTCATTGAAGTCCATCACCCTTCTTTGAAAGTTCAGTCTGGTTCTCAAAATCCTATTCCTTCAAGAACCATAATGCAAGCGGTTGACGAAAGTAGCCGCTGTTGACCTTTTTTCAAAATAATACGTCATGGATTAAGTTGAAGAAATTGACAAAATCCTTATGACGTGACTAAACCTCATTCCTCCTAGAAATCCCACCAAAATAAAAGAACAAAAAAAATATGAATAAATATGTTTTAGGCAAAAATCAAAGCACAAGTTTGAAATTAGAAGCAACAAAATCCAATGTGGTACCAAAAGGGTGCTGTAGGGGTGCTAATACCTTCCTTACACGTAACCAACCCCCGAACCTGATTTCTGTGACGTAGACCATAATCTCGGTGTCCGATCTCACCATTTAAAATTAGATCGGTGGCAACTCCAAAAGTTTTCATAACTTTCTCCAAAAAACCTATCCCCCAAAATCATTTGCCATTCAAACCTGATCTTTCTAGGTAGCCGCAACCCCGCGTCGCGATGTACGATAGCTTGGCGACTCCACTGGGGACAACTTGAGGGTTAGGCCATTTCAATTGGTTTTTGTTGCTTTCTTATTTCATTTCTGTGCTTTGTCCTAGTGCCTGTTTGGTTGATATTTTGCATGTTTATATTCTGTTTATTTGTCTCATGGAGTAGGTTTAGATGATTTAGTTTTATTATCTGTTGTTCCTATGGATTATTTTTGGCTGGTTGATTTACAGGTTATGAGGGTAATATCCCCTTCACACACTTGCACTTGCACCACAAGAACTAGAAAAAGGGAGGTGATGACCCCTAAGCTCTCTACTCGAGCTCTTAGGAACTTTTAGGATAGCAGGGACAAAAGTAGGGTTGATCTTCGTGAGACCTTTGGTCTCCGTGCAGGCACCTAAACACCCTGCTTAGATTGATCCTCCCAAGGACAATTTGGGGACCTAATGTAGGAGTCTAGAACCTACCCTTCACACTGATAGTTGCCTTAGTACCACCTTGCGCAAGAGTATTTGACCTAAACCATGGAAGCTAAGGAACAAACCTAGGGTAACCTTGACTTAAGCACAAAGGGGAAAATTCTACTCATGCGTTCCTGCGTTTCTAATTTAAACTTTGCATTTGTTATTACTGCATGCATAAGCATTTAACCAGGTAAAGGCAAAAGTAAGGTCGACCTTCGTGAGACCCTTGGTCTCCGTATAGGCACCTGAACACCTTTACTTTGGTTTCCATAAGCACATGATGTTGTCTTTTTAGGTGATACTAAGTGTGAACATTTGCATCACATCATAATTTGAGTCACTTCTTTTTGCATTCATATTGCATTACAATTTCATGCATAGATTCATTTGTCATTTGTTTCATTTAGAAAAAGAAAAAGAGAAAACTCGAGGGAGGAACCACGGCTCCTATAACGCGATCCCAGTCAAGGTCCATGGCGGAACAGAGACAAGAGAAGTCCATTGAAGAGTTGCATGAGGAAATTGGGAACCTTAGAGCACAAGTAGCTCGACTAACTGAGCTGCTCATATCTAAGGAAAATGTACAAAATGAGCCCCCACAAGGCCCATTAAACCAGCAACCACAAGACCCAGCAGAATACGGGCAGCCCTATATTGTAGAGACAGAGGCTAGCTCTGTTTCAGACTTTGATGAACCAGAGGAGCAAGAAAATTGAGAAAATCCTCTGAAGAAACACTGATTAAGTATGAATTGTTGGAAGCTAGGATGAGGAAGATGGAGGGATTTGCAGATGATGATATCTTAAATGTGCATGAAATTGGGTTAGTACCTGACGTTGTCATACTCCCAAAGTTCAAAGCACCAGAATTCAAGATGTATGATGGGACATCATGCCCTAAGGCACACATGGTCATGTACATCCGGAAGATGGCAGTATATGCAGACAATGAGAAGCTACTCATCCATGTCTTTCAAGATAGCTTGATCGAAGGGGCTGCAGAATGGTACATGAACCTCGATCGTTACTCTATTCGGGCATGGAAAGATCTGGCGGAGGCCTTCATGAAGCATTACAAGTACAATCAGAGTGTAGCTCCTGACAGATTTCAGATCCAAAATATGGCCAAAGAGGATAATGAATCTTTTAAGGCCTATGCCCAACACTGGAGGGATGTGGCAATAAGAGTGCAACTACCTCTTACAGACAAAGAAATGGTCACCATATTCCTGAGTACTCTGACGTATTCATTTTACGGGAAAATGGTAGGATTTGCCAACATGAGTTTCTCAGACTTAATAGAAACGGGTGAAAGGATAGAACGTGGGATAAAAGCAGGCAAGATGGGAAAGTCCTTGCCTAACAATGCCGCGCAAAGAAAGCCTCTACCCTATAAGAAGAAAGAGGATGTCCACTCTGTGGATTACCGCAGTAGAGAGAAGGGAAAAGCTAAAAGTAATCAACAGGCATGTCAAGTGTCTTATACACCGACATTCACATCGGTAAGGGGTGTTACTATACCGCAAGCCGCCTTTACCCCATCACCCTACCAAAATCTATCACAGCCAATGGCTTCATAACCATCTACTCAGTATCAGCCGCACCAACAAGTGCAACCGATATAGTCCCAATCCAGACCACTAACTCAAGCTAATAATCGCAGATACCAGAACTTCGATCCCATACCCATACCATATTCACAGCTGTTACCACAACTATTGCAGAATAATTTGGTAACATTGTGCCCTGTTCGACCTCTTTAACCTCCGTACCCTGCCTGGTACAACGAAAAGCTCATATGTGATTATCACGCAGGAGCCAAGGGGCACACAGTGGATAATTGTACAGCTTTCAAGAGAAAAGTACAGGACTTAATTGATGCAAAGTGGTTGACATTCGAACAGGTTGCTCCAATACCAAATGTAGATGGAAATCCCCTTCCCAGTCATGAGAAAGCGAGTGTTAATGCCATATTCAATGAGTCTATGTCCGTTCCTAAAACTTTAGGCTCACCCCAAGGGCGCATGGATAGTTGCACATCACAACTGAGGAAAAATTCTGAATTTGTAAATATGATTGATGCCACCTCAAGCAAGTGGAAACCACTAGCTATCAAGTATGCAAGTGGTAGTGATGAAATAGGGGTCCCCACTGCGGCCATGAAGAAGTTAACTATTGCAATACCGGCCCCATTTTCGTACAAAAATGATAAGGCTGTTCCGTGGGATTATACTGGTAAGGTGACTGTGGAAGGACCTAATCCGCGAATTGCCAATATATCTGGCATCTCCAGAGTAACAAGGAGTGGGTGATGTTATCTCCTAGAAAGAGGAACTGGAAAGAGGATTGAGCCTAGGCCTATAGAGGTCAGAAGGCTCGAAAAGGGGAAAGGCATTGAGGAAATTGAACCGGAAGATGTTGAGGTAAAGAACTCCCACGACCACAACTTCACAAGAGTTGAAAATTCTACATCGACCCCCCTCAAAAGCTCGGTGACTGAAGAGGAAGCTAGCGAGTTTCTTAGGCTCATTCACCAAAGTGAATATAAGGTGATTGAACAATTAAAGAAGACACCAGCTAGAATCTCACTGTTGTCCTTATTCATGCATTCTGAACCTCACAGAAAAGTCTTGATGAAGATTCTAAATGAAGCCTACGTGGATAAGGACATTTCCAAAGAAGCAATCAATGGAGTGGTCGGAAACATTCTAGCCCACAATTACCTGTCATTCTCCAATGAGGAATTCCCTCCTGAAAGGCGCAGACACAATAAGGCTCTCTATATTTCAGCCAAATGCAAAGGCCATGATTTAGCAAATGTCTTGATTGACAATGGCTTGGCATTGAACATATTGCCAGAACTTACATTAAGAAAGTTAGCCATTGATCAAACCCTTTTAAGGCCCAGTACCATCATTGTGAGAGCATACAACGGAGCCCAAAGTGATGTCTTAGGAGAAATAGAGCTGCCAATGCAAGTTGGCCCATGTGACTTTGTGGTCACTTTTCAAGTTATGAAGATAAATCCTGCTTATAGCTGTCTCCTAGGTCGACCATGGATTCATTCGGCCGGGGCAATTCCTTCATCCCTCCACTAAAAGGTAAAACTAGTGTACCAAGGAAAACTAGTTGAGATCGATGCTGAAGAAGACTTACTGGTGTCTAAACCATCTTCGGTCCCATATATCACGGTAGAAACTGAGATCGGAGGCTCTTTCCAAACCTTTGAGATTGTGAATGTGGAATTCTCGAAAGAAGGAGAGCCATTGCTGGTACCACACTTCTCTAAAGCTGCCTTGATGACAAGAAAGATACTCAAGAGGAATGGCTATATTCTCGGAAAAGGACTAGGGAGTTCAGGACAAGGCATAAGGGAGCCACCAATCCTACTGCAGAATGAAGGGACATATGGCTTGGGATTTAAACCCACTAGAGCTGACAAAGCTAGAATGGCCCAGATTCAGAAAGAAAGAAGGAGAGCTCGTTTAGAGGGCCGAGTTGCAGAGACTGGAAAATTAGTCATCAAAGACCTCCACAAGACCTTTATCACTGCTGGTCTTTGGGTCCTAAACCAAGTGGCCACCCTTGAAGATGGAAGCCCTGAGGAAAAAGGGGTTGGGCTAGGTACATCATACAAGCCAAGCAGCTGGACTATTAAGCCGATTCCTATCATTGTTAGTTTGAAAAACATGTAATTCTTGAACACCATAGTCTTTGGCTCTGCTCAAGGCCTAGGTTAGATTTGCATGGGCACACTTTGTTTACCCGTTCCAAATAAATGGTCAATAAAATACATTTCCTTTGTCCAAAAATAATTTCATCTTTACTCTTGTTAGCATATATCATAACATCCATGACATAACAAGCCATAACAATACTCAATAATCAGGTTGAATAGTGAAGAAAATACTGGAGAAGACTATGCTAAATTCCATAGTCTAGACTTCGAACGCTCAATCAGTTGTGCTATCTATAATGAAGAAGAAGAAGAAGAAGGGGATTGGGAACCACCACCTGAATTACAAAGAATGATTGAACATGAAGGTGAAGGAATTAAGCCCCATGAAGAGCAAATTGATGTGATTAACTTGGGGACAGATGAAGATAAAAGAGAAATCAAGATAGGAGCACAAATGGCCAGTCAAGAAAAAGAAGCGATGGTTTTACTGTTAAGAGAATATAGTGACGTATTCGCCTGGTCTTACCAAGACATGCCAGGGTTAAATACGGACATCGTGGTTCATCGCTTACCGATAAAGCCTGAATTTAAACCAGTTAAGCAAAAACTGAGGCAGATGAAGCCAGATATACTACTAAAGATCAAAGAGGAGGTTAGGAAGCTACTTGATGCTGGTTTCATCGAGGTGGCCAAATATCCAGAATGGATAGCCAATATTGTGCCTGTACCTAAGAAGGACGGTAAGATCCGATTATGTGTAGACTATCGAGATCTAAACAAAGCAAGTCCAAAGGATGATTTCCCACTTCAACACATTGACGTGTTAGTGGACAATGCTGCTAGAAATTCTGTTTTCTCTTTTATGGATGGGTTCTCGGGGTACAATCAAATTAAACTGGCTCTTGAAGATAAAGAAAAGACAACGTTTATCACTTTATGGAGAACCTTTTGCTATAGAGTTATGTCATTTGGATTAAAGAATGCTGGGGCAACGTATCAAAGGGCAATGGTAGCCTTGTTTCATGACATGATGCATAAGGAGGTTGAAGTATATGTTGATGACATCATTGCTAAATTAAAATCTGAAAAAGAACATTTGATGCACCTGAGGAAACTCTTTGATTGTTTGAGGAAATACCAGCTTAAGTTGAACCCAACAAAATGCACGTTCAGTGTGAAATCAGGAAAATTATTGGGATACATGGTGAGCCAGAAAGGAATAGAGGTTGACCCAGATAAAGTCAAAGCTATTGTTGATATGCCTTCACCCAAGACAGAGAGAGAAGTACGGGATTTTCTGGGAAGAATAAACTACATTGCAAGATTCATATCCCAATTAACAGCCACTTGTAAGCCAATTTTTAAGCTCCTTCGTAATCATGGAGTCGAGTGGAATGATGAATGTCAAGAAGCATTTACTAAGATCAAACACTACTTGCAGAACCCACCAATTCTGGTCTCACCGATACCAGGAAGACCACTGCTCATGTATTTAACCGTGCATGAGGAGTCAATGGGATGCATGCTGGGGCAGCATGATGAAACTGGCAGGAAAGAGCAAGTAATTTACTACCTCAGTAAGAAGTTCACGCATTATGAGTCAAAATACTCGATGCTTGAAAAGACGTGCTGTGCCTTAGCATGGGCAGCTCACCGCCTTAGGCAGTATATGATACGTCATACCACATTGTTGATTTCAAAGATGGATCCAATTAAGTATCTCTTTGAAAAACCTGCCCTAACCGGTAGAATTGCAAGGTGGCATATGTTGCTGTCTGAGTATGATATCTAGTGTGTCCCTCAAAAGACAATAAAGGGAAGCATAGTCACTGACCACTTGGCGGAGAACCCCATCATAGAACATGAACCAGATCAATTTGAATTCCCAGATGAAAACATCATGACACTTTCAGCGATTGACAAAACAACTGAAGAAGAAAGGTGGTCTCTGTTGTTCGATAAAGCATCTAATATGCTGGGGCATGGAATTGAGGCAGTCTCCTGAGAGGAAATGCTACCCCATAACTGCCAAGTTATGCTTTGAATGCACAAATAATATAGCTAAATATGAGGCCTATGCCATGGGTGTTGAAGCAGCTTTGAGTCATCGAATTGATTTATTGGATGTATATGGAGACTCTGCGTTAGTAATCCATCAGTTAAAGGGAGAATGGGAGACCAGGGATTCAAAATTGATTCTTTATCAAGGATACATCAGCAAATTGGTAGAACAGTTCAAGGATATCACCTTCAATCATATGTCTAGAGAAGATAACCAAATGGCAGATGCCTTAGCAACACTGTCATCTCTATATCCAATAGTGAAGGTGATGATCTCCCAAAAATCTGCATGAGAAGGCTAAACTCCCCTGCTTATTGTGCAGTTGTTGAGGAAGAACCCGATGGATAGCTATGGTATGAAGACATTAAACGACTTATCACAAATAGGGAGTATCCTGTTGGAGCGTCAGAAAATGACAAAAGGACTCTAAGGAGGCTAGCAATGGGTTTCTTTCTTAATGGAGGAGTTCTGTATAAAAGAAATCATGATACAATACTGTTAAGATGCATTGAAGCTAGGGAGGCACGAAGAATGGTACAGGAAATTCATGAAGGGGTGTGTGGAACACATATTGGTGGGTACGCTATGGCAAAAAAAGTGCTGAGGGCAGGATACTACTGGCCAACTATGGAAACTGACTGCATCAATTATGTCAGGAAGTGTCATAAATGTCAAATCTATGCTGATAAGATTCATACATTTGCTTCAACACTCAATGTACTAACTTCACCTTAGCCGTTTGCAATGTGGGATATGGATGTGATTGGGCCGATTGAACCTAAGGCTTCTAATGGTCATCGCTTCATCTTAGTAGCGATTTGCTACTTCACAAAGTGGGTGAAGGCTACTTCATATAGCAGTGTAACAAGAAATGTGGTTCTCAGATTCCTTAAAAGGGACATCATATGTAGATATGGCCTCCCAGAAAGGATCATCACTAACAATGCCACCAATCTCAACAATAAGATGATGACAGAATTGTGCGAAAAATTCAAAATAGTTCATCACAACTCAAGCCCATATCGCCCAAAAATGAATGGTGCAGTAGAGGCGGCGAATAAAAATATCAAGAAGATTATAGAAAAGATGACTATCACTTATAGAGATTGGCATGAGCTTTTACCCTTTGCTCTTCATGGGTATCGCACATCTGTTAGGACTTCGACTGGAGCAACCCCATTTTCCCTGGTGTATGGAATGGAGGCAGTTTTTCCATTTGAGGTGGAGATACCATCTTTAAGGATATTAATGGAGACCCAACTTGATGAAGCAGAATGGGTTCGAATGAGGTGTGAGCAACTAAACCTGATTGAAGAAAAGAGGCTAATAGCTTTGTCTCATGGGGGACTCTACCAAAAAAGGATGTTGAAAGCCCATGACAAAAGAGTCCACCCAAGGCAATTTTATGAAGGGAAATTAGTGTTGAAAAAGATCTGGCCAATTATGAAGGACAACCGTGGGAAATGGTCCCCAAATTACAAAAGACCCTATGTAGTGAAAAAGGCATTCTCCGGGGGTGCATTAATCCTTGCAGACATGGATGGTGATGAGCTCCCAAATCGATAAATGCAGACTCTGTCAAGAAGTACTACGCCTGAGGGACTACAAGTCTAGGCTGGTGATTGAGCATAGTTGATTCCAGTATTGTATTCATTACTTCAACAAAATTCCTTTCCTTTGCCTTATGACTCGTCCTTTGTTCATAAAAACCCTCAACTAAAAAAGAGCGATAAGCTCTTATCAATAAAAAGTTCCTTTCCTTCATTGCCATCTTGTTACATGACCTAAAAAAAAAACCTTCAACTATGTCGTGTTTGAGAATTACATGTTTTAAATTCTGACAGTGAAGAGGGATAGGTGTGGATGGATTTAGTTATTTGGAAAAAGGGCTCTTCAAGATGATAGCAACAACAAAACTACACCAACAATAGAATGCTTTAAAAGATGAGTCTTGAATTTAAGTTCTCCCATGAATTTGTGATTGGTAAAGCAAGATGGAGTTGTGGAGACTCTTGATCGACGTTAGGTCTTCAAGCATAAGCATAAGCTTAAGATCATTTCATCAAAAGCATGCATCGTTCATTTAGTCCTGTTGTTTTTAGTTCATGTATTTGAGGCCCAAATTAACACTGTTTAAGTCTGAGTTTCATTTGGGCCAGTCAATACACTGAACGCTGGTCTTCCCAAAAGTCGGTCAGCATTGGCGTGTTTTGGTCTTTGATTTTTTTGGGGTATCCTGAGGCCTATTTGTCCTTTGGGACAACATGAGGCCCAACCGCACAAAGGTGCCTTGTCACCCTCTCCGTATGTCTTAATGTTCATGACGTCATTTTTGACTAACTGGGAAGTTCATCTTGGAACCGTTTCACAGAAAAAGAAAGGTTAGAAGGCTTTGCGAAACATCATTTGAGTGTCTGAACTAATCGCCTAACTAGAGAGGTGGAACATGGAGGAAAGCCTTGCGAAACTTAGAAGTAGATTCCCTTCTCTTCCCCAAGATGTACTCAGGAAGATCTACAAGTGTCGGCTCGAATGAATAAAGGCGCTAACACATCTGGGTCTTCCTGAAGATGTGCGTTGGGTCATCAAAGCTAAGGTATGCCTAGCAGGGGAGTTTCAGGAGCCACTTATTAGACATCTGCCCAGAATGGGAAGAAGCTCTTACGCCAAGAGGAGGAGGGCTAAAAGGATGGATGTCTGTTATAAGTGCGCAAGGTGGACGTGTAACGCGCGCTGCAAAGGAAAAGGAATAGTGTCCCTAAATCGAGAAGACAAAATCCGGTTCATCAAGGATGGGCTGAGTAAAGAGTCGTTGGATGATGTCCTTCAAACTCTTGAGACGCATCCTTGTGGACATATGCATCGCGTTCTTCTTGCTCTAGCAGACTTATTCCATAAAGAAAAGGAGCGCTTTTGTCTTGGGGATCTGACATTAAACTACCCTGTTTGCTTATCTGTAAAAAGGTTAGATGGCAAGCAAATCATGGATGGTGTTTAAGCTATGATGGATGTAGTACCAAAGAAAGGGATCAGCCGAGATCACTGTTTGTTAACTTGGTAATGTATTTTTGTTTAATCGCTGATGAACCCACCATTTTCTTTCCAGTGGTGTATGCATGGTTTTGATTAGTACAGTTGCTGTTAATGATTTTTCTTCCTTGATAATTGCCAACGCATTTATCATTACACTGTTGGCCCTTATTGTCCTTTCCCTTTAACAATTGTCGGCACATCTGTCTGCTTTTAATGCATAATTGTCCTTGCTCTTTAGCAATTATTGATGCATCTGTCATCTTGCACTGTTTACTTTTGACTTCACATGCACCATTTCAATTATCAGGGCAGTCGTCTCGTCATTGTCGACCACTTTATGGCCTTCTTTCCACTATAATTACTGCTGTGTTAGCTAGCATATCTTTTCACTTGACTTTCTTGCCACAATGCCTTTATTGCACCTGCTTGCTTTCTGATCACCCTAACCCTGACCAAGTTGCATGACTTCTTTGTCGTGCATTTTTATCTATAAGTACTCTTCCACACTCTTTAGCTTTCATATGGCCGGGGAAGAAAAAGAAAAAGAGGCATCCTCATCATGCGGATTCAAATCCATTTGTATCTTTGATGGCTCTACCCTAGGAAAGGATTATAAATTCCTCAGTACAGCCACCGAGCTCGATAAGGCGTTAGCTACCAGAGGGATAAAAGTGGTGTATGGAGGAGGAATTCATGGATTAAGGGGAGGCGTGGCCGCGTCTGCAATCGTGGGAGGTAGCCATGTCATGGGCATCCTTGCACGACAGGTGGCAGACAAAACTTACTTCACCTTTGGGAATGAGTTAAAAGTTTTAAGCATGCATGAACGTTTCGAACACATGATTTGCACTGTTGAAACTTTTATCATATTGCCTGGAGGTTTGGAGACATTAGAAGGAATTTCTAGTGTGGCATTTTAGGCCAAATCAAATGCTCATAGAAAGCCATTAGGACTGATAAACATCAATGGTTTCTATGATGGTTTATTGGCCTTCCTAGATGATGCTGTGGAACAAGGCTTTGTACCATTGGAGGTCCGTCGTAACATAATAACAGGCTCAAATGTTGATCAGTTAATTGATCAGCTGCAAGTCCGTGCATTTCAATTAGGTCTGTTGGTGAAACAAGTGGATAAAAAGCCTCCCGATGGCAGTAGAAAGCGTAAAGTGGACACTATCCTTCGGTTGTGACTTGTCATAGATTCACTTTTTGTTAGTTGAATGATGTACAAGTCTAAGAAAGATGGTCCGAGTGGAAGAGTTGCTAGTAGAGTTATCGAGGTCGAGGTATGTAAAGGATGGCAGAGTAAAGAGTTGTTCTTAACTCTTGATGCGCATCCCATGCATAACCAGCATTATATGTATTCTCGTCTGTCTTAAAAATGTACTATCTTTTCCTTTTTATGCATGTCTTTGTGTGGTCTCATGGCAGAGTAAAGAGTTGTTCTGGACTCTTGATATGCTTCGCATGCATTACCCATTAGGAACGTCATAGGCATCTCCTGCATAAAACAAAAAGCAAAAAAAAAAAAAAAAAGAAGAAGAAAAGTGTGGCTTTTCCTTTTAAGAGTGTCTGTTGTATAGTCTCAGGATAGAGTAAAGAGTTATTTTAACTCTTGGTGTGCTTCACATACATGACCTGTTAGGAACATCATATGCATATTTTGTTTCCTTAAAAACACTATCTTCCACATTAGTCTCATGGTAGAGTAAAGGGTCGTTCTGAACTCTTGATACGCATCCCATACATCACTCATCAGGAACGTCATATGCATCTTTTGTTCCTTAAGAAAAATGTTGCATTTCTAATTGTGCATTATACTGCTAATGGCCGCACCCAAGGCCTTGGCAATGGTTGTAAGTGGGCATCCTATTGGATTCAATAAGAATCGTGTATTGTGTGATATCAATTCTCATCTAAAATTCATGAATGACTGATGAATGGTAAACGCTCAGGGAAAGGTACCATCGCCCGAATAAGCCAATACTGGGGCAATCGTGGTTATGATATCTTTTCATTTCTGGTGTCTAAGAGCGACAAATTGTTGATCTAATGCCTTGATTTCACCCTAGTCGAATCCATTCCACTAGTACTAAAAAAAAAAAGAAGTCTTGATTGCTTAACAAAGTCCTCAATTCTCAGATGGTGAACAATTGTGTGACATATCAGACTCATGAAATGTGTTGAAGTGCCCAAAATGACAAACTTAACTAATTGTCAGTGAAAAAAAAAAGGGGAAAGAGGTGGGAAGAGAAATCTAGCATAACTCGCTAGAACTTGTTATACCTCTCGATGTCTTCACATACATTATGATGATACTATCACATCACGCAATAAGGCATTCAGTCCTTTTTGTTTTAATGCATTGACCCGATATGAAGCCTTCCTACGTGCCAAGCCCTGTCAAGCAGGTCCGCACGTCAAATCCTGCCAAGCAGGTCACATGCCGAGCTCTGTCAAGCAGATACGCATGTTAGTAATCCCATTTTGGAGGTCAAGCCTCCTTACGTGCTAAGCCCTGTCAAGCAGGTTCGCATGCCAAATCCTGCCAAGCAGGTCACATGCCGAGCTCTGTCAACCAGATACGCATGTTGTAATCCCATTTTGGAGGTCAAGCTTCCTACGTGCCAAGCCCTATCAAGCAGCTCTGCACGCCAAATCCTGCCAAGCAGGTCACATGCCGAGCTCTGTCAAGCAGATACGCATGTTGTAATCTTATTTTGGAGGTCAAGCCTCCTTACGTGCTAAGCTCTGTCAAGCAGGTTCGCATGTCAAATCCTGCCAAGCAGGTCACATGCCGAGCTTTGTCAAGCAGATACAGATGTTGTAATCCCATTTCGGAGGTCAAGCCTCCTTACGTGCCAAGCCCTGTTAAGCATGTTCGCACGCCAAATCCTACCAAGCAGGTCACATGCCGAGCTCTGTCAAGCAGATACGCATGTTGTAATCTCATTTTGGAGGTCAAGCCTCCTTACGTGCTAAGCCCTGTCAAGCAGGTTCGCACACCAAATCCTGTCAAGCAGGTCACATGCCGAGCTCTGTCAAGCAGATACGCATGTTGTAATCCCATCTTGGAGGTCAAGCCTCTTTACGTGCCAAGCCCTGTCAAGCAGGTTCGCACGCCAAATCCTGCCAAGCAGGTCACATGCCGAGCTCTGTCAAGCAGATACGCATGTTGTAATCCCATTTCGGAGGTCAAGCCTCCTTACGTGCCAAGCCCTGTCAAGCAGGTTCGCACGCCAAATCCTGCCAAGCAGGTCACATGCCGAGCTCTGTCAAGCAGATACGCATGTTGTAATCCCATTTTGGAGGTTAAGCCTCCTTACGTGCTAAGCCCTGTCAAGCAGGTTCGCAAGCCAAATCCTGTCAAGCAGGTCACATGCCGAGCTCTGTCAAGCAGATATGCATGTTAGTAATCCCATTTTGGAGGTCAAGCCTCCTTACGTGCTAAGCCCTGTCAAGCAGGTTCGCACACCAAATGCTGCCAAGCAAGTCACATGCCGAGCTCTGTCAAGCAGATACGCATGTCGTAATCCCATTTTGGAGGTCAAGCCTCCTTACGTGCCAAGCTCTGTTAAGCAGGTTCGCACGCCAAACCCTACCAAGCAAGTCACATGCCAAGTCCTGTCAAGCAGGTACGCATGTTGTAATCCCATTTTGGAGGTCAAGCCTCCTTATGTGCTAAGCCCTGTCAAGCAGGTTCGCACGCCAAATCCTGCCAAGCAGGTCGCATGCCAAGCCCTGTCAAACAAGTATGCATGTCGAACATATCATTTTATTACAGCTTGGAACATGGTTTCTTTTCAAGTTTGCTTATTTGTAATCAAGCCCGTTTGCATGCAAAGCCTTATCAAATAGGTATGCATGTCGAGTAGGCCATTTCAGGACAAATTGGAGTCGAGCTTCACTCGTCCCCTCTTTTATTAATTGTGCTAGAGTCAAGCATCATTTGACTCAAACCCTCTAAACTTAGGTGAGCAAGGAAATCCCAGGTCATTTTTAAATAGATCCACAATCCTCATGCATAGGGTGGAGTCAATCGTCGGCCAAAATAGTGTCTTTCAACCTCTGCTCGTCTCCTAATACTTAGAAGACAAGCAGAGGGGGGCAATCTGTAGACACCCAATTTTGTCCGAACTTTGAAAAAATTGGGATAGACCCATGCATGATTCTTTTAAAAAAATATAATAATAATAAATTAAAAAATAAAAAATGTAATAATAATAAAACAAAAAAATTAAAAAGATTAATAAGGTAAAAAGAAAAAAAGAAAAAAAGAAGAAAAAAGTAAAAAGAAATGAAAGGAAAAAAATTACTGACGGCTTTGCAAATAATGCACCCATTATTAACAAAAAGACAAGCTATCCAAATATATCAGCCTGAAGGAGTCAGAACTCATTCACCCACTCCCGGCCTCTTCTCACTGGAAGGGAGTTAATGAGAGTCACGGGAGGCATCTTGACTCAGGAGATTCGTCGATGCTTGGATGCTTCCTATTGGAAAGAAGGCAGCAGAGGTGAATATAGAGGGAGAGAATGCTGAGCAAAAGGGAGAAGCGAGATTCAGAAAAAACCTGAGAGAGCTTTAGAGAAAAACCCGAGAGATCATTGAAGAAAGAAAACCTGAGAGAGCTTTAGAGAAAAACCCGAGAGAGCATTGAAGAAAGAAAACCTGAGAGAGCTTTAGAAAGAACGGATTCAAAGAGAGGAAGCACGGGTGAGTGCAAGAGTAGGAAAGAAAAGAGAGTGAGAACCAGAAACACTTGGGCCGAGATGTAGAAGCAGGGGGTGTGGCGTTGAGAGATAAGGTGGGAAAACTCTTTTCTCATTTGATTCAGCAAAGTCCCTACAACTGAAAGCCAGGGACTTACGCACGTAAGCCAAGAGAGTTAAAGTCGGATGCGCAAAGACAAGCTCTCGGGTTTACCAGCAACCCTGCATAAAGAAGAGGATAAAGGTGTTCTCGCTTTTGTATGCATCTCATATGTTCCTTGATTGAATCTAGCTTTCGTATCTCTTGATAGTTCATATCTCTGTTTATAATGACCCTATCGCATTGTTGTGGGGCTGGAATGAGTGTTGGTTGAGATTTTTAGGACTTAGAATGCCAAAGAAATATGTCAAAATGGGTGTTGCATAGGCAATTACGTTTCTTTCTCCCATGCTATCGCCGATTGGCACTCTTCCTCGGCACGGTGGTGGTCCAAACCCCCACCTGGGACCCACCTACGGCAAAGGGAGTCGCCGAGGGTTGAGAGGTTTCCAACATGGCCGAGGGTCTCGGAGGCACAAGGCCATCCGTTTCCCCGCCTGCACTTACGTGAAAGTGCAGGCAAAATAAAGGAGAAGGGTGCACCCCACCCTTCATGGGGTGTGGTGCACCCAATCACTCCCTCTTTAAAAATAAATAAAAAATAAAAAATGTTTTAGAAAAATAAAAGAAAATATGCAGTTAAAACAAGCATTTTTTAAGAAAATTTTTGGTACTAGTTGTAAAAATTTTGGATAAAGAATGTAACGTTTAACTGTATTATTTCTGTCTTTTTATTTGGTTTTAAAAAAATGTAGAAAAAAATAATTTTGCAGAAAAATATTCTGATTATGTCATTTGATCTAATAAATTTGGTATTATTTTTCAAAAAATATTAGAAATTGAATAAAAGAAGTATCTTAAATTTATCAGAATCACTATTTAAATATATTATAAGTATATAAAAAAAAAGAAAAAAAATAAAAAAGGTTAAAAAGGGGCCGTGACTTCAACATTCACGGCATGGGCTTTGGCCCATGCCGTGATATCCCCTTTTCTTTTTTTAAAAGAACATAAAAATAAAATAAAATAAATATAATAATATAATAAATAAATAAAATTAAAAAATTAAAAAAATACTAAAAAAAAAAGAGATATAAAATTTTAGAGTCATAATTTCACCAAAAGATGATATAAAGGGTTTTAGGGAGATTATTCACATTCCAAAATGTCCTTAAGCTTCAAATTCCTGATTAAACTCAACGATGGTTGTCGGTACAGTTGACGAAAGTGACTGTAACCAGCTATCCTGAGGGAATTACGTTATGAATTATATTGAAGAAATTGATATAGTTTACATAACATGATTAGCATCCTCATTGAAGTCCATCACCCTTCTTTGAAAGTTCAGCCTGGTTCTCAAAATCTTATTCCTTCAAGAACCATAATGCAGGCGGTTGATGAAAGTAGTCGCTGTTGATCTTTTTTCAAAATAATACGTCATGGATTAAGTTGAAGAAATTGACAAAATCCTTATGACGTGACTAAACCTCATTCCTCCTAGAAATCCCACCAAAATAAAAGAACAAAAAAAATATGAATAAATATGTTTTAGGCAAAAATCAAAGCACAAGTTTGAAATTAGAAGCAACAAAATCCAATGTGGTACCGAAAGGGCGCTGTAGGGGTGCTAATATCTTCCTTACACGTAACCAACCCCCGAACCTGATTTCTGTGACGTAGACCATAATCTCGGTATCCGATCTCACCATTTAAAATTAGATCGGTGGCGACTCCAAAAGTTTTCATAACTTTCTCCAAAAAACCTATCCCCCAAAAACATTTGCCATTCAAACCTGATCTTTCTGGGTCGCCGCAACCCCGCATCGCGATGTACGACAGCTACCTAACTTTGTGTAAGTTAACTTATAGTTGGTTAACTAAATTCTACTCATACAAGAAAAGGTTTTTACTATCTACATATTTATACAGTATTGTTGCTCTATTAACATAACACATTTAACACATTCCATTTTAAATAGTAAGTGGAAGAGTTCTCTTTCATAACTAATCATATTATTTAGTTTATTATTTATATGTTTGTTATCTTGCAATATTGATGGATACATTATTGATGAATGACAAAAAATTATATAATGACATTCTTAAATTTCTAAATATATCTGAAAACATTATATATATGATAGAGTGATCAATATCTTTAAAGATAGATTACTATTAATTTTATATTTTGTATGAATACTTTATTTATTAATTCAATTTTTTTCTGGAATAAAGGAAAAAAAACATAGAAAGAAGAGAAACACAGACTAATCTAAGGAGAGCTGCTCCCACCAAATCCCACTAGATGTTCCAATTGTTACCATTCCGAGGATGATAGAGGACCCTCATGCTTGGAGGGTGACTATGAGACATTTGCCATCCAATCTGCAATGACATTGGCTTCGCGAAACATATGTATGAGACGCACATCCCATTATCTACTAATGAGCTCTCGAGGATGTTCAACCAATGTAGCATAGGGATGATTTCGATTACACACTTTATGCACCATTTCCACTGCAATTCTAGAGTCAACTTCAACCAGTAAGTGACGAAAGCCCTGGTCCCAAGTAAAACTCAAACCTACAACTAGGCCCCAAAGCTCCTCTTGAAGAACACTGCCACAGCCAATATTATTGCTAAATCCCAAAATTCATTTCCCATGATAACACCACCACAACCTGCCATGTTGCCTTCATGCTTCATAGACCCATCAAAGTTCAATTTGAACCACCCTTCATCAGGAAAAGTTCGGTTAATGAGCTGCTCCTCTTTATACGTGATTTTCAGGCCCTCGGAAGATCGGACTTCCTGTGCATACTGGACATTAAACACCATCTTTTTGATAGCTATAAGGGCTTCCATGGTTCTTGTAAATACATTATCAAAAATTAATTTGTTTCTTTGTTGCCAAAAGTACTAGCAAGCAATCCCGAAAATTAATGGCCATTCCCCTTGAAGAGATGCTTTCAGATTATTCTGTTTTAGGTTCCACAGAATCCAAGCTTCCAGGTCTAGGTTAAAAAACAATTACCAATGCTCCTCACCAATGACATGAAGCCAAATCACCTAGGACCAAGGGTAGTCCCTCACTGCATGCATGCAAGTTTCTATAGATAGAGGACATCTAGGGCAGCTGTTGTTGTTGGTCAAGTGGAGTTCTCTTCTTCTCTCATTTGTTACTTGTTAGGATCTTATTCCCATCAAAAGCCACAAATGTGTTTTGACCCTTTTAGCTCTAGTCCATGGCCAAATCAGATCCCATTTAGAATTCAATCTAGGTTACTAAGTTTCGCGCAAGAGGAAATAGGCAAACTTAACAAGTCCATCGCCAAATCAGATCCCATTTAGAATTCAATCTAGGTTACCGAGTTTCGTGTAAGAGGAAATAAGCAGACTTAACAGAGAACTCGCCATTGGGGGACTTTGTCCAGGCTACCCTTAACTTGAGGGAGGATGCATCCCCAAAATCTTAGATACCACTTACCTAGGAAGCAACTTCTTGAAGAGCTCCCATCTCCATTGGCCCGAATCTAGAACACACTCAGCCACAGTCAAATTTCTATCAATCTCTGGGACAAAGATCAGAGCAAACTCTAGTGAGGCTTCATATCCGGGAACCCATTTGTTTAGGGAAGCCAAAACTTAGTATCCTTACCATTGCCTAAGATATTTCTGCTTCCCTATACCATGAATCTCCAAGTTTTAGAAATACCCTTCCACAAATTAGAAGAGTTTGCCTTGGCTAAGATTTTTGGGATGAGATCGTCCCCAGCATTGTACTTTTGTCTAAGAAGACAAACCCATAAAGCACTTTTAATTTGTCATTAAGGCATGTCCCACTTTCATGATGAAGGCTTCATTAGCTTTGTATAAGTTTCGGAGGCCTAACCCACCTTCCTTCTTAGGGCTATAGACTTGTTGCCAAGGCAAGAGGTGTGGTGTACTCCTGGTTTCCTTCCTCCCCCAGAAGAAACCCCTCATGTGCTTCTCCATATCATCACAAAGACCTTTGGGGAGTAAACCTTCAGAAAAGTTGAATTTAGGTTTTTTATTAAGTTTAATGATAGAGAGGTGGGAATTGTTTAGGGGTTGGTTCAAATTCAAATTCAATATTAATAAATTATTTTATTTTAAAATATAAATTTAATAAATGAAGAATTAAATATAAAAATTAATTTACTTGATCTTATTTAAAAAAAATAAATTATTTTAAAATAAATAGAATTTAATTATTTAATTTAAAATTTAAGAAATTAAATAATTTTAAAAGTCCTAAAATACCATCCTGTCAAATTCCGTTCTTTCTCTGACCACGCGTTGTGCTCGGGCCATACATCACTGGAGGCACGCGCATTCTTCGGGCTTTGTCATTGAAGTCCTTGGGATCTCGGTCAGGTCTCTGATTTCATCGATCTTGCTCCTCCACTCCTCGATCGGCATCGGGAGCTGTCTCCTTCGTCCAGCTTTCGATCCGATTTTGGGAAAGTAAAGCCGGCAGATTGAGATTAGAAAGAATTACGTAGATACGGTTCGGCAATACGATGTAAATAGTCCTGAACTGCTTCTTGTGCGTTTGAGACGCATTCTTTTAAAACTATAACTGTGTTCGATCCCCACCGAGAGAATCTCAAACGGAAACAATGGAAAACATTGCCGCGCAATTGAAGCGCGGCATCTCGCGCCAATTCTCGACCGGCTCCCTGCGCAGGAATCTGAGCCGTCAGTTCACGCGCCAGTCGTCTTTGGATCCGAGACGGAACAACCTGAGGTTCAGTTTCGGTAGGCAGTCGTCGCTTGATCCCACTCGGCGCAGTCCGAGTCATGAGAATGAGCTGACGGTGCCAGAGAACCTTGACTCCACGATGCACTTGTTGTTTATGGCGTGCAGAGGGGATGTCAATGGAGTGGAGGATTTGCTAAATGAAGGCATTGATGTCAATAGCATTGATTTAGATGGCCGTACCGCGTTGCATATCGCCGCCTGCGAAGGGCATGTGGAGGTTGTGAAGCTCTTACTCAGCCGTAAGGCTAATATTGATGCTCGTGATCGTTGGGGTAGTACGGTATTTCGCTTCTTTTCCCATTCACACTTCTTTCTTTCTGTCTCTCTCTTCTTTTTTTTTTTTTGGTTATTTTGAGCTGAATTGAATTGAATTGGGAGAGTTCAGCCATCGAGCTTATTATATGGACAGGCAGCTGCAGACGCCAAATACTATGGAAATACAGAAGTTTACAACATATTGAAGGCCCGTGGGGCCAAAGTGCCGGTATCATTCGATTCTTCCTTTACACCCATTAATTATGTATATTGAACTTAGAGGCTTATAAATAAATCTTTGATGTCGTTAGAAAACCAGGAAGACTCCAATGTCTGTCGCAAATCCTCGTGAAGTTCCAGAATATGAACTCAATCCATTAGAACTCCAGGTCCGGAAGAGCGATGGTATCTCAAAGGCATGGTTCTTTTCCTCCCGTTCTTCTTGGTAGATTTTTGGTAACTTAATGATTCAATACTGTTATGACTTTCTCTGCATATTATAGAATTTGTTTCCACTATTATTCTATTGGTCCTGGTGTCAGGATTCTCCTTGGAGAAGGCATAGACTTGCAACTTAGACAACTACTAGAGGGAGCTATCTTCTTTCAAATTGGTCAAACTGTAATAATGAGCAGTGTCAATATGTTTTCTAGTGCTGTAGCATGCAGGACTAGTAACTTGGTATATGCTGTTTACCAAGGATTACAGTTTTGGTTTGGTGTAAACTGTTTGCACTAGATTCTGTTTGACAACCATCTGAATATTTTTATCTTTTGTTTTTCCAGTTAGTGTTTGTTTTTTAAGTTATTTTCATTTAATCACTAATAATGGGACAGGGTGGCTAATGTGCAGTGGAACTTTCTTACAATTTAATGCATTTGTTTTTATTGCATGTAGCGTTATGGTTGCCAATGCTTGTTAACATGGTTAAACAATTTACATGGATCTTTGGAACTACCGTAGCAGCCACAAGTTAAATAGATCGACGTTTATCCGGCATAGTTTATTCAAATGTTGATAAATGTTAAAATTACTTGTTTATATGATTCTTCACTCATGTTTTATAGATCACTTTACAGGGAACATATCAAGTAGCCAAATGGAATGGCACAAAGGTTTCTGTAAAGATACTTGATAAGGATAGTTATTCAGACCCTGATAGCATGTATGTATACACCTCAGAAATCCTACATGTTTGTGCTAGTGTTTGTATGATAGTTCTTCCCACTTGACTAGAACCTTTGATTCTTATCCTGTTGGGCTAATTTTTTGGTTGACTGCATACATCACTCAGTACTCTTCTCTTTGACTTCTGGTCTAAGTAGATGGCCCATATTGTTTTTTGCATATATAATTTATTACATAGCTTTGGCACTTAAAAAATTTACTTTTTTTTCAAAAAAAAAAAAAAAAAAAAAACCTTCATGCAGAATTGCTTTCAAGCATGAGCTCACATTGTTAGAAAAGGTTCGGCATCCTAATGTGGTCCAGTTCGTTGGAGCTGTCACACAAAATATACCCATGATGATTGTTTCAGAGTATCATCCTAAGGTAAGCTTCCCTTCCTCTCCCCCTCTCTATCAGCCTGCGCATCTGTATGAGTTTCTGTCTACAAATGTTTGAGAGTGTGTGTGTGTGTGTTTGAGATATGGGGAGGAGATAAATATATATATATATATATAGAGAGAGAGAGAGAGCGAGAGAGAGAGAGAAGGTGCATGTATCAAACATTGAGCTGTGTAAGAATGCATGAGTTCTGGTTCATCTAAGTAAAACAAGAAAATTTAGTGGAAATACTGGAGCAATTACTTTGGGCTTATGATTGTTGTATCTAATGAATGGTGTGATTTGGATTAAATAAAAAAATCCAACGAGAATACTTGGACAAATCCATCTGTCAACTTTCCATCCTTGCATAGGCAGGCATATATAATCCTATACACGTTTTCTATTCCCTGTTGCCTTTTCCAAATCCAGGTTGCCTTTTAATAACATTTTCCGCAACTGCCTTTCACTCTAATGTTCCATAAACAAATTGATGAATATATTCAAACTCTTCTTTTTACCCCTTATTCTATGGTCTTGTCTTTCCTTTTTGAGTGTAATGGTCTGTGTAAAAGTGCATTTCCTAATTGATCACCAAGGACCATGGACATGTAAACTTGGTTTTGAGTTTTGACTATGTCGGCAATCAATCAGAAAGAAGTGCTTTTACTTAAAAGCCAGCTCATGTATGACACGCTTAATATTCCAAGTGCTGTCATTTTTATCTCCAATGAGCATATAAATAGTTTTTTCTGCTTACCTGTGTGTAGGTTGTGACATTCCTAGCTTTCTGCTTATAGTGATCCTTAATTTTCTGTTTTCCTCTTTTATGAGATTTAAGTTATGCCCTTGAACATAGGCACACAGAAATACAAAAGAAAAAAAGGGAGGTGAAAGAAAGATGGTGCATTTAAATTTTTGCTGTTAACTAGAGATGATATGGACTGTTTTGAAATTCTTTTGGAATCTTGTGTTTCTCAGCAGAGAGTTTCTTTTTTGTGTGTGTGTGTGTGTATCAATGCTGCTTTTTCAGGGTGACTTGGCCAGTTATCTTCAAAGGAAAGGGCGTTTATCCCCATCAAAAGCGCTACGGTTTGCCCTTGATATTGCTAGGCAAGTGATCTACAGAGTAATAATACTTTCTAAATATGTATGAACACATCTTTGCATAAAAGTTTCATGTCCTTATCTTACATTCATCGTTATCTTGTATTGTATATGTTCTCTGATTTGCTAGTGATGCTTTTGATCATTTTTGTGGCTTGCTAATTTTACAATGCACAAAATGATTAGAAGTTTATTGGACATTCTTCTAGGTTGTTTATATAAGAAATCTTGGTTAATTTCTTGTTAGCAGGGGCATGAACTATCTTCATGAATGTAAACCTGATCCAATTATCCATTGTGATTTGAAGCCAAAGTAAGACAACGCAAAACAACATCTGACATTTACTGCTAGTGAATTTTAAATTTGACTTTTCTCATTGGGTTACTGTTCCTTTAATATATGAAATTTTGGTAAGGTGCCAGAAATATTTTGCTGGATAATGGAGGGCAGTTGAAGGTTGCTGGATTTGGCATGGTAAGATTGTCAAGAATTTCTCCTGATAAAGCAAGGCTGGTGCAGTCTTTGGCTAACATTGACCTTTCAAGTAAGTCCTAATGCATGTAAAAAATTTTAGTATTGGGCTAACAAAACTGACCTTTCAAGTAAGTCCTAATGTATGTCAAAAATTTTGATAATCACTTAAGATTTACATTCCTTCCGAATTGATAGGTAGGTTTTAGTTATTCAGTGATGCATATTTTTGCATTTAGATTCAGATTAATAATTCTTCTTAAATTTACAAGATCAATGGGTCTTTTACATGTCTAAATTTAGCACACCTGTTAAGAGTAGATATCAAAAGATCTTTTTGTCAGTTGCCCGCGTTTAGGTTAGGCCATGAAAACTGATAAAATAGACAGTTTTATAGTGGGGACAATATTGTAATTACCTCCTATTATATGCGAAGTTCAATTTTTGTATCGAACTCTATATATCAAAACTTATGATGTTAGCAAATCAAGAAGTGGTGCCCCGTGGAGGGGGGGGATTAGTTTTAAGATTTATCATCTAGGATATGCATGTTTTGACAACGTACAAGGGTTACCTTCATGGTGATAATTTTATGCACAACCATATCTTTTTGAGGTTCCAACCCTTCTCTTCGATGACACCTTCTTGATCTGGGGAGATTGTTATCATGTGAAGTGTGCCTCGGCATGGCTTTATGAATTATTTTTGTGAGATTAGATGCACTTATAGTTTTTTCATTTTTTCCTTATAAAATGGTTCTTCTATTGTCTTTTACGTGATAAGCATTGGCCATGGCTAATTTCTTCTGGAAAATGATGGAATGAAAGGGTGAAGGATCAGAGAAGTGCAGTTTAAGAACAGAGAGCTTTTAATAAAGAATTGGTCATTGACAAGAGAGAAAAGTTAACTTGTAGATACACAAGCAGTTCTCCACAACCAGTAAAATGCAGTGGAGGACAAGTAATCTTTGTCAATAGATTTTGAATCAGGCCTAATATGCAGGTTTCCTTTCCTCAGAATCTATTATTCTTTCTAACTACAGACAGAGGGGGAGTCCGCCTCTCTGCTTTAGTACACTTCATAGAATTATCAGTTCACATATCTTCAGTAATTCTCACTGTTGATATTGTTGTTTATATGTGGCAGAGCATTATGCTTTATATATCTGTCAAATATGCATTGATACATCTCTACCTCAAAATGGTATTCCCTTAAACCAGATATTAGGGGTGGGCAAATTTCATGAAACCCATTTTAACCCAACTAAAACCGGTTAAAAAAAAAAAAAAATTTAGGTCGGTTTGGATCAGTTTATGGGTTAAAACAATTTTAAAATTGATCTGAAATGGTTTGAATTGGCTGGCTTCGGGTTCCATTATTTGTGCTCGCGGGAGCCGAAGCAAACCGACTTTCACTTCCTACTTTTACTCCACATATCCTTTATCTTCTCCTTTCTGTCTCATATTTATCTCCTTACCTTTTACTTATTTTATTTCAACACTTTCTACTTCCCCATAACTTTCCCGCTTCCTTGTAAAGCAACATGTCATAATGCTTTGATCCATACTCCTTTAAGCAAGAGAAACTTCTCCTGCCTTCCACCATCCCATCCGTGTAGTAACTACTCACACTCCATCTCTTTCCATAATTGTTCCACTTTCCCATAAAGAAAAAAATCGTGGAACAAAGAGGGTGAGGCTTGTCTTCTCTTTGTCTCACTTCTCTTGTTTCTTTCTCATAATGCTTTCCCCTCTCTCTCTTTTATCTCATCTCTTCTTTTTTTTTTTTCTTAACCTCTTCATCTTTGGATCTTCGATGTCAAAAACAAAACAGAAGCAACAAAGGCCAAAGGATTAATCCTAGCTTCTTACCATCATCCTTTGTGGCTTCTATTTTGCGGCGCTAACAGGAGGACGCTTCAACCAAGCAACCCCCTTCTTCAAGTTGTCAGTGGAATGTTTTATGGAGGGGCACTGGGGCGGAGCCTTGATCCTACTCAATAGACCTTTGAATGGAAGAGCTCCACGGTCCAGGCTTCAACAGCTGTGGAGTAACAATGCTGGCATGGAAGAGGAAGCAACCTGAGCAACCTGGACCGAAGATGAAGTAACCCGAGTAACTCGCTGTAGATCAGTTCTTCCAGCATTTTGGGCGGCAGCGGCTTTGGTATTTTCAACCATGGGTTCCTTCAGTTTCAACATTTGAACTTCAAACCTGTCCCGCCCTGAGCTATGCCCACCTCTACTAGATATACAAGTTATAGGCGGGATATGTATACTAGTGTAGTTTTGAGCTTTCCTTTGAAAGGAAATTTTATTTGAATTACTGCTGATTAATTTTTAAAAAGAAATTTGAATTAAATTGTGAAGGTAACATTTGAAAGCATATAATTAAATATTCTCTTTTATAGGGACTGTCATTTTGGGACAGAATAAGTAATGTGGTATTATTACTAAATATAAATATTTATGTAAATCTGATATGTCTACAGTCTTGAGTCGCCACAAATATTTTTGTATGGTTCATTTGATCATTTGGTTTTAACACCTTTTTAGGTTTGTATGTGGCACCAGAGGTTTACAAAGATGACATATTCGATAGAAGTGTGGATGCATATTCCTTTGGCCTCATTGTATACGAGGTAACACTGACAATATTGATCATCTGTATTATGATTTCTTCTCTTGAAATTCTTAGCTTGACTTTTCTTCATATCATTAATGTCTTGTGTCCCTAATATCATTTAGTAATCTTTTTAAGTTGGAAATAATCACATAAAAATAGTAGTTCCTGAAGATTATTATTGTTACTGCCTTTCTGGTTTCAAGAAACAGTTTTGTAGCATTTCTGCATGCTTTCTCTGCTCGTACCTGGCAGTGTTTTGATTTTTTGGTAGCAAACATCAACGGTTCTCTTTGTATATTTCTTTTATGAGCTCAGATGATAGAGGGCGTACAGCCCTTCCACCCAAAGTCTCCAGAGGAGGCCTTAAAACTGATGTGTTTGGAAGGAAGACGACCACCATTGAAGATCAAAACAAAAAGTTATCCTCCAGATTTGAAAGAGTTAGTCAAAATTTCAACTTAAGAAGTGGTTGTGAAATTTCACTATAATTTTAAGCATTCTGAGTATGATGTTGTATGCAGATTGATCGAGGAATGTTGGGATCCAGAACCTGTTGTCAGGCCAACTTTTTCCGAGGTCATTGTACGGTTGGACAAAATTGTTGTGAATTGCTCAAAACAGGGGTGGTGGAAAGATACTTTTAAGCTTCCTTGGTATGTCTCCTATATTGATTATCTCCTTACTACATGTTAATTTCTTTTTGAAGGAATTCCATGCAGTAAATTCTTTATGTATACATGAATAAACTAAAATCCATCGTCATTTTGACTAAAGACTGGTAGGGCAGTAGGTTTGTGTTGCCATTGAATTAAATTTGGTAACAAAGAGCAATATGGTTAACGAATAGAATATTTGCTTAGATGAAACAGAATTTTACAATATCATTCATTGGAAAAGGTTTCTTTGCAACTAATTGATTTACCTATCTAGTGAATAAAACAATAACAAGGTTAGGAAGAAATTGTATGAAGTGGTAAAAAGTGTATTGATGAAGTTGGGGAAGAAATGAAATAGAAGTTCTTGATAAACTTTGGTTATTTCTTTTTGTTTCAAATAGAGAATGTGTATAATTTTTTTGGTAATATGAGATGTGTATATTTTTTTATCATAGATGTATGTTGACGGAATTTGGTTACTGAAGTGAGTATTCATGTTTGTTATTATAAATACCTAGCTGCCAAAAAGATACCTCGCTGCCAAATTTGGCCTGAAACTGGACTTAATTATTGTGGATGTTGTCAATGAAGCTTCTTTCTTGTTGCAAGAATATTTCAAGCAAAAAGTGAGTTCCAGCAATTATATTAATGCAACAAATATCATCCCCGATATCTGCAGGAAATAACAAGGGAGGCACTGTAATAGCAAGGAAGAGGTAATTCAGGGTTTTATCCTCAACCAATTTCTGAGCTTCATGTTGTAGTGTTAATATCTGCGATTATTCACATTATAATTGTACAAGATTAATTTCGATCTTGTATTTGAGCTTAAAAATGAACTTCCCGCTTAGTTCTGTCTCCGCTTGAGAGTCTGGAACAGCACCTCTATGTAATATGTGCCGCAAGTCATACGTTTGGAACACTTATTCTTGGAGGAATTCTCCTCACGCACCTTTAGTGTCCTCCATTCACACAACTAAAATGCTGTTGTCACGGAATTTTGTGACGATAGTGTCTAGAATTCTGTGATATTATCATTGCTCATCACACAATTCAAGGAAAAATATGAAATTCTTACAGAATTCTATTTGTGAGAACAGCATTGCCTTATTCTTGTAGAGAATAATTTAATTTATATATTTTCGTAATTTCTGTACCCAGTCTCTGGCATGATTTGCAATAACCATATCCTATTGTGAATGTTTGGACGATATTTTCATTTTGGCAGGGCTCGTACGACATATGTGTAGCTTAGTTTGTGGAATTTGTTACTATTCTATCTTTCCAACTACTAATGTGCTGGATGCTGCGGCCTTGGGCAAACAATTAGGCGCTTAACGATGTGTATATATTAAAGTAAACTGATAGGCCAGTGAGCCGTAGCTCACATGGCATCAGTGATGCACTCCCACGAACCCCGACTTGGGTTCGATTCCCCTTACCCTACACAAAAGCCTCTGGGCTCCCACTATCACCAAAAAAAAAAAAAAAAAAGTAAACTGATAGCTAATTTGGTGTCACTATGAATGAATTTGCACCGTCACAAAGTTAACACCGTGATAACTACATTGCTGTCACTACAAGTAGTTAAATAAAATAAAAAGGTTGATATAAATATTAAACTTGTATAAATTTGAGTCTTACTATTGTATAATTTTATTTTAATTTAATTTTTACAACACAAAATTTATATTATTAAAAATAAAATTTAATACATTTAGAAGTTCATATTAGAAGGTGCATTATATAAAATTAAAGATGTAAAAATTTGATTCCCATATAAATCTTGTCTCAATAACTACAACTTACAAAATAGCCGTTGCTCTAAAATGGAAAAAAAGTGCCAAGTCTGAAGACTTGTCCTAAAAATTTAATAATTTAAAAGTGTAAAATTTAATATATTTAATTATTTAAATGATTTATTGAACAATTTTTAAACAATAATAAATTTGTAATAATAGACGCATTTATTGTTGTAGCGGCGATGGCACTATAGTATTGGGCAATTTCCACGCTTGGGGTGAAACTATCAAGAAATGATGTCTTTTAGTTATAAGATGAATTTTGAGATTTTTATCTTTATTTTTTTAACATCTATATCAAATCACTAAAATCAATTACTCACCGAAAGAAAAATCACTAAAATGAATTGAAAACTCAATTCAATTTAATAAAATCTCGATCTCTTAACAACTTTGCATCTCTGCAAAATTTATCTATAAAACAAAAGCCAATTCAAGATTTGTCTTTCTTATCCCACGCTGCGCATTACAATACCAGTAGCAATAAAAAGCACTTTTAACAAATTAATCCTTTCTATAACAAATCAAGAATGACCTATTCCAACTGCGTCCAAATAAAAGCCGTCAAGAAGATAATAGTTTTTTGGACAATAAAGGCCACAAAGCAGGAAAGAAAATGGACTAACATGGGAGGTACAAATGCAAAATTTAAATAATTGAAGGGTAGATTGTTTAGATAAAAGATAAAACCACCGGTCCCACCTTCTAAGAAAAAATACCATAGGATTAGGTATATCTCACGTATATGTTTTTGGTCAAATTCACAAAATTTAAATACACACAGAAAACACAAATACAGAAGGATTTTATATATTAGAACACATGTGAATCTTTGACACTTGAAATTAAAAAAAAAAAAAAAAGGAAGTTCTTACTTGAGAAGTATGTAGCAATATCTCAAGCCTAATAACATGGTTGATAAACTATTTTCCGCCCAAAATATGCATCCGAACAACAATCAATTTTAAATCAATGGAAGAAATGTCCAATAAAAGAAACAGACAAAAGTTTGACAAGAACGCAAATTCAAAATCTATCCGTCCCCGTAATTTTTTTTTTTTTCTTCTAATATGCATCTTTAATTTCGATATGGTGTTTTACGTCAGACATCTGTTAAGAAATATACATTGGAACTAATGAAACTTATCACAAAATTATCCTGAATATTTACTAAATACCTGCAAATTATATAACTATAGGAAATGGAACCACAACAAAATTACGGTTAAAATTTTATGGGTAATATTTTAAAAAAATAACAAATCTTCTAACATATATCACCGTGTCATTAAAGTTGAAATCCTGTTGCACTTATATGTTTGGGTATATAATATATATACTTTCTCACATTTTTTTTGTATTCTTATTTATTTATATATAATGCATAAAATTTATATACACATATTATTACCTTAAAGTTGATCGCTTATATTATAGCAAAAAAAAAAAGGTTGCTCACTTATAAGTAATTATATATACTATCAATTATTAAAAGTCTTATAGTAGATGTAAATGATTGCACATATTTAACTATTTAATGCACCCCAATACATATTGAATATTATTGTTAATATAAATTAATTATACATAAATTGTATATAATCTCTTATATCTAAATAATATTTTTATTTCATTTCAAAAATTTCTGTAAATACATGTGAAAAACGTAACGCGTACCGTTATCATTATTCGAATATATTGCATGCTAACTGGTTGACCTTGCTACTCAAGCAAAGCAAGATCATCGGTGGACTGGACCGTGTTGTCCCCACTCAAACAGCAGAATGAGAGAGGGGCCATAGTTTGACTATTGACGGCTTATAATGAATAATCAGGAGCAGCTCCATATAAGCGAAGTCGTAACAAGTGGCGCTGCTGCACGATATGTTTGAGACCTTAAACCCTTTCCTTCTCCTTTCTGTTGCCGGGCGGGCTTAGACCCTAACTTCTTGTTTCTGATTCCTCCTTCCTTCCTCTACTCGCTCTCGTCTTTCTTTTCTTTCTCTCTGCCTGCGAAATCTCCTTTTCCGGCGCTTCACACAGTAACTGTAAGTTTTATGCTCATTGTCTTCTCGACTTCATCTCAATTCGATACCAATGGAATATCTCTACAATATTTTTCCTTTTTTACTTTTGCGTCCTTCAATATGAATTACTTGGAAAAAGCCGTTTGATTTTTGTTTATGATTCAATTGAATTTAATTTCATTACTAGAATCTGGACCTATTTTACGATTGTATGTTTGTTAGAAGATCTTTGCTTAACTTTTTCTTTTGCTAGGCTCTCTCTCTCTTTTTCTTTTAAAATAATTTTGTTCTAAACGGGCATATAACTTATAAGTTCTAGTTATTTTTTCTCGATTGCATTTCCTTTCCCTCTTTCTTCTCCTCTTTCTTTCTATAAAATAATTATGCCCCAATGTTATTATTTTTCTTTTAACGAATGTGATGCAATTAGAAGTGGCTCTAACCTCTGTATGTGATCTTAGAAAAGCTGAAATTCTTGTTTTGCCTTGCTGATACATGTATTCTATAATTCATCTATGGTTATATTGATAGTGGGTTGAGGTTGCTGCTATTTTCCAAGATGATAAGTATTAACGCATACGTTTTTATATCTGTTGCAATTTATTGTCCACCACTGCCTTTTTTTATCTCTGAAATTGTGACCAATTTTTGTACTCTTGGTAATACGTTGCATCTGTTCATTGTTCATGTTGTTCTGATTGGCACTTTTGTCAATGTTGTCTTTCTATGCTGAACTGGATATTTTCTTACAGATTTACATATGTTAAGAAAGGCTAGATAATGGCTTCTAGAGCAATTTTGAGGAGGAGTAGATTTATAGACCATCATCTGAATGCCTCCACTCGTGCAATTTTAAGTTCTCAGCTTCTGGGGCATGGTATTGCTGTTGAAAATTTGACTTCACATCATTCAATAACATCATATTTGAATGCTCCTGCACATTCCAAGAACATCAAGGGTAATGAGGAAATCTCATTATCTCAAGAAGATTCACTCAGCTTTTCTGGATTAGGACAATTTAAACAGAAATGGTACTATGGAGTTACTAGTTTGGGTCCCAGGGTTGGTAGATTGGAATTTAATACCACAATAGGGGTCAGATGGTTGTCACAATCATTGAGCAGTGCTTCCACAGCTGCAGCTAAACAACATGAACTGGGCAGTGAGGATGAGGAAAGTGATGAAATGGTTGCCAAGAAGAGGAAAGAGGCATCTCCAGAGGAGTGTGATCAAGCTGTTGAAGGTTTAAGCACAGCAAAAGCTAAGGCAAAGGCAAAACGGTTGCAAGAATCTCAGAAGGTTGCTCAAACTGTTTTGGAGCGGGTATGGGCTGTGTTTTTGGGGATTGGTCCTGCTTTAAAAGCTGTAGCGTCTATGAGCAGGTTGGGTGCTTTCTTCTAGATTGCATGCCCTGTTCAATAAATATCAGCCATTTATATTTATTAATAGTGCCTTTTGGCTTTCCAATCCTTACTGCAGGGCAGACTGGGCCGAGAAACTTATTCATTGGAAAGGGGAAATTGTGTCAACATTGCAACATTATTGGTTAGGTTTCAAGCTGCTATGGGCTGATATGAGAATCAGTTCAAGATTGTTACTGAAACTTGCTGGTGGGAAGAGTCTTTCCAGAAGGGAGAGACAGCAGCTGACACGGACTACTGCTGATATTTTTAGGCTTGTCCCATTTGCAGTTTTCATAATAGTTCCTTTTATGGAATTTCTGCTGCCAGTATTTCTAAAGTTATTCCCCAATATGTTGCCATCAACATTTCAAGACAAGATGAAAGAACAGGTGCTAATTGTGCTTGGCTTACTAAAACTGTCTTTGCTTACTAAAACTGTCTTTGCTGGTTGGAAAAATATTTTCCTGAGCACTACACCATCAATAGCGTTGATCTTATCTAATTTGCATCTATACACATTTGGGTCTTGTATTTGGAGCTTGCATTAATATGTTATTGTTTATTTGTGAATCTGTGGGGTATGCGTTATCAGTTGTTGGGTGTTTTGGTCAACTTACTCGCTTAATGTCTAGGAAGCATTAAAAAGGAGACTCAACGCAAGAATAGAATATGCAAAGTTCCTCCAGGATACAGTCAAAGAAATGGCAAAAGAAGTTCAAAACTCTCGCAGTGGAGAAATAAAGCAAACAGCAGAAGATCTTGATGAATTTTTGAACAAGGTTCAATATTCAGTTATTAACAGTTTATAATTCACAATTTTTGCCTAAATAAATTTATTTATCATTTATTTTTATTCTTTTCTACATGCAGGTGAGAAGAGGTGCCCGTGTCTCTAATGAGGAGATTTTGGGCTTTGCGAAGCTTTTTAATGATGAACTCACTCTAGATAATATTAGCAGGTTTATCTCGTAACTTTGTTAAATTTCAATATACTTTTAAGTTTGAGGTGATGTAATGACTCCTATTGGTTTCCTACTTCTCTTAGGTCTCGATTAGTCAACATGTGCAAATACATGGGAATCAGCCCTTTTGGCACTGATGCATACTTACGTTACATGCTACGAAAACGTTTACAGAGGTAAGAAGCATTTCATTGTATTTCAAACTAATTTTATTCATGCACACATGCACAGTACATATGCTTGCATGCAAACGTGAATGTTCATTGAGTGAGTGTGTGTGTGTGTGTCTGCACATGTGTTGCATGCATATGTTTGTGGTCTCTCTCAATAGGCTCCCGAGCTCTTCAAAACAAGGTAGATCAAATGGAATTAATGGATCAAAAGCAAGGCCATTCTTTTTAAGCACAACCTTCTTTAAAGTCCTTTCCCCCCAAAAAGGCTGTTTATTGCTTTATTTGTTGGCTTTTTAAAATTGGAATTATTATATCATGTTATGTTATGACAACAATAGGTTGTCATCATTTGCTTCAGATTGAATCTTAGAACAGGAATACTTACATCCTTTCTTTCTCTTTTGTTGTCTGAGCACATTAAAAGCTATCTATTTAATCTTCAGACCATGGGGAAAACAGAACTCACATGCTGTTTTATAATGCGTGGCCCGAACCCTATTGCTTCAAACTGCCTATTGCATGTTACAGCATGTATTTCCTGCTGATTAATCACGATTAGCAGCATAAGTGACATTAATGCAACATATATTTACTATTTTACCTTCTGAAGTACTTTAATGACACCATAACTCTATAAGACCTCATAATTCTGTGTTACTTGCAACACATTCCACCTTCTTTTAGGATTAAGGCAGATGATAAATTGATTCAAGCAGAAGGTGTGGATTCTCTTTCAGAAGTTGAACTTCGGGAAGATTGCAGAGAGCGAGGCATGCTTGGGTTGCTTTCTGTTGAAGAAATGCGCCAACAGGTTGTGTCAGGAACTGTTCATGTCAATTTGTATCCTTTATTGACCAAGTGATTAAAGTACTGGTTAAATTTTCCAATCTCAGTTTTGATGAATATTAAATGAAACCTTGATACTTCAATTAAAATAATTGTTAAATTGGTAACTTCCCTACACAGCTTCAAGATTGGGTGGACTTATCTCTGAATCATTCTGTGCCATCATCGCTTTTGATACTTTCAAGGTAATTTTACCGCTTCCACTGGCCTGCAGAAAAAAAAGGGGAAAAATTTGGACCACTAAGTTTATTCATCCTGAAGGCTCACTGGATACCTGTTACAGGGCATTTACTGTGTCTGGGAAGTTGAAGCCAGAAGAAGCTGTTCAGGCTACGCTTTCTTCTCTCCCTGATGAAGTTGTAGATACTGTTGGTGTTACTTCTTTACCCTCTGGAGACTCTGTCTCAGAGAGGAGGAGGAAATTGGAGTTCCTTGAAATGCAAGAGGAAATGATTAAGGTGGATCTATGGCAATGTGTTGCTCCTTACCCTTGTTTTGATATGAGCTTTCTTTATTCCATTAGGATGACAAAGTTATTCTGTTTGAGTATTTTCTGATGTTGCATCGGTTCATCTGACATGAATATTCAAAGAAATGCTACATGTTTGATAGAGTTAAAAAAAAAAAATGAAATGATTTTACTGGCAGAAGTCATGTCTGAGTCTAATTAGGTTAAAGCCTCAGGTTTGAGTTGTGCAGAGTTCACATCGAGGTCTTCTTCTAGATTTAAAGACTTGGGTATTGATGAACAGTCTGTAGCTTTCTTGTGACTTAAGATTTCATGGCTGCAAAAGTATTGATGAGCAGTCTGTAGCTTTTTTGTGTATTAAGATTCCATGGCTGCAAAACTGCCATAAGTATCTTTAATGCAATGAATAAAAATGTAGGAGGAGGAAGAGAGAGAAGAGGTTGAGCAAGCAAGAATGGAGTCTAAATCTGATTCAGATGATGTGGCCCTGAAGGAGATGAATATTTCAACAGCAACAGAAGCACACCAACTTGCCATAGCCAGAGCAGTGGAAAAGCAAGGGCAGCTGTGTGAACTTAGTCGTGCTTTAGCTGTTTTAGCTTCTGCATCTGTGAGAACTTCATGTTAAATGCTTTCAGTTGTTACAATATACTTGATTGCTTTTGTTTCTGTCTGCGTCATGCAAATTTGTGTTTATTTACTCTAATGGCAGTCAGTAAGCAGAGAGCGTGAAGAGTTTCTGAGCCTTGTTAACAAAGAGGTATTTTAAAATATGTAACATTTTCTTTGTATCCTTTTGGTGAATTTTTCTGTATGTACTGTGTAGAAGTTTCCATATGCATTTGGAATCTCTCACATCGAGAATTATATATATTTGACTTTAAAAATTGGTTGCCTGTGTGATATTTTATTTACTCTGATTTTCTCTCTGTCTCTGTCTCTCTCTGTTGGTGTAAGTGGCTTGTTGATTTATGTTTACTGGAAGGTAACCTGTGTATTTGAAATTTATAAACAACAGTAATAAGTTAAATTTAGTTATTGTGATAAACTCAATCCATTTGGTGCTCTCATATTCACTCTTCTTGTCTTTGGTTGCTTTGTATGATTTCAGATTGAACTTTATAACAGCATGGTAGAAAAAGAGGGTACAGATGGTGAAAAAGATGCCTTTAAGGCATATAAAGCTGCACGAGAGGAACATGAGCATGCCACTAAGTTGGACGAAGGGGATGACATGTCCTCAGCACTCATAGAGAAAGTAAGGCCTACATATCAATTTTATTAGTTTTAAAGAGAATTTAAAACTAATATCTACTGCTGCAATTATAATTGGTTGAAATTCCTTCAGGTTGATGCTATGCTCCAAAATCTTGAGAAGGAAATAGATGACGTGGATGCCAAAATTGGTGACCGTTGGAGACTACTTGATAGGTTTGTACTTGCTTTTTGATAGTACACTTTTTATAGGTATTCCTGTTGACCTAACCTTACCAGATGCAGTGTCCTACAGCACTTTTGTACATTTAAGTGAAAATTAAACTATAAACTGTGATTGCATGCTTGAATATACTGCTGCAATCAACTTACTAAACAAAAGTAACTTTAGTTACTGTGCTTGCATTTGGTTGTTGGTTGGGATATTTTTTCATTTTGGAAGGGAATTGCTATCAATGATTCTAGAGAGATGGAGAGAGAGTGATGCAAAATGGGAATGTTTGTTTTAAGGTTTTGATTGTTGATTTGGGTTTTCAATTTGTGAATTTAATTTTGAAAATTAGGGATTTTATCCCTCGTAAGGATAGGGATAAATCCTATTCCAGTTTTATTTTTGTTCGGTTATGTCTCATCTTGAGGGCTATAAAACCCCTGTAGTACAGATATCTTTTGATTGCTTATTGGCTTATCCAGAAGTAATTCAGACTATTCTCTGTGCGTTCTTGTTACTGGTTGTACATTAAAGAAAGTGCATGGAAAATTTAATTACTATTTGGTGGAGAAATAGGGCATTGGGTAACAGAAGGGACCTTTTCTGGGTCAGCATCAGAATTTTCAATTAGAATTGCACATTGGAGTTCAATTACATAGAAAGAACTCTGGGTGACTTAACAACCAACTCAGGGCTATTTCCACTAAAGGTTTCATTTAATGGCAGTTAATAGTGATAAATTTCACAGCTGACACTTTTTTTTGGCTTTATTAATCTACAAGTGACTTGTGGTACAATTGAGGTTCACTAATCCATGAATGAACATATAAGGGAGAAGTTTTTAATTTCACTTGGAAATGTTTATCAGGGTTCTGCCATTATATTGGTTCAGAGATGTTTTCCTTGGTTGCAATGCATAAGGACCAGCACCGGGTGGAAAGAATACATTCTACTTCTATGGGATACCAGAGTGTCATCATTTATTTCGCATGATAGATTTGATTGGTTTTGTTGGAACCTTTGCATGATTTTTCCTTGTTTGTGACTGATGCTAGTCTTATATTCGTTTCTTGATACATTGCTTTGTTACAATTTTGTGGATATATTGATATTTTTGGCCGTTCTGCAGAGATTATGATGGAAAAGTAACTCCGGAAGAGGTAGCAGCTGCTGCCATGTACTTAAAGGATACATTGGGCAAGGAGGGTGTTCAAGAACTCATTAGCAATCTTTCTAAAGATAGAGGTCTGTCATATCTCTCTCTTTCTCACTGATCTTTTATTGCTTATTAATTTTGGATGTTGACTGTTCTCTAATGTTTAGAAAAGATGCTTCTGCATTTATAATGGAATTAAGGTGAGTTTCTCACTGAATTTCCCTTTAAAACACAAATTTCTGGACAACATCTGAGATAGCTCAACCAAAAAAATTCTTTATGGATTTTGGAAATGGGCTGTGTTATGATTTTTTGTTGTTTATGTTGATATTTTTATATTTTGAAATTACTAGTGGAAGGTTATTTAGTCATTAATTAACTTTATTTTTCCATTTGTCTCAATTCATGAGCAGGTTGGACTGAGAAATAAACAATGTGGTTGAGTTTACTAGCCCTTCTATTAGGATAATGATGGTTTCAAAATTACTACAAGTTTTCAATCTCTCTTGTGGGTTTATTTTGGGATAATGATGGTTTTAGTTGGGTGGTTATATGTGTTTCCACTTTAAGTGACACTAACCAATGGTTAACAATGTTCAACATGTGGTTAATGTATTAATCATGTTTTGACTCAGTTAACCATTTTTTGGTTAATGTAATCCAAGATGAAAATAATTTTATCAAATCGACTAAAACTGTCATTTTCCCTTTTAAAATTTCAAAAATAAAAAAATTAAAGAAGAGCAAGGTATCTTTGGTTGAATAATTTGCATACTCTTAATAAATCTTCTTTAAATAATGTAATGTAGTGCCTATGTGTTTATTTCTATTATAAAGGAAAGTATCAAGTGTAACGATTCAGTGACTGTGTTTATTATTTATCAAAATATTGGTTGTTGAAATATTAGTTCATGAATACTATTTGGTAAGAAGAAAAGAAAAGAAAAGAAAGAATAGGTTTAGTCCATGAATGCAATAATCATTGCGGTCATATTTGTTGCTACAGATGGGAAAATACTTGTAGAAGACATTGTCAGATTGGGCAGTTGGACAGAAGATGGCAATGCAGCTGAAGAGGGGACAATGTAGAGGGTAATATCTCATATCGGACCTTCTAATAGATTTGGTAGTTGCTTCTATGCTACAAAATGGTGGCTCTTTTGCATGTATACACAAGTAGTTTACGTCTAGCAGTCGAATGAAAATGGAGTATGTGATAGCTCTAAATCTATGACGGCTGGTAAAACAAGCATATACAAGATACAAAATTAAGGTCTTGTTGCCTGTCTAGTTATGTCTATTGTACTGCACATATCAAATAACTCAATGAAATAATTTCACTTGGTTGAATATAAATGAGATATATTCAATGTAGCATTTTGAATGTGAATTTTTTGGTGTCTAGATGCTTAAATATCGTGGATTCCTGAGTGTAACATATTACTAGTTGATTGTTAAACTGTACCTTGAAGTGTTTGAATGTCATATACAACAGCTTTGCAAGACGTCTTCTAACATTCATTTTTACCATCAAAAGATAAAGCGGTGAATTTAGGAAAAGGATAATACTCATAACGCAGTTTATGTCATATTTTGAGGTTGTACTAAGAGTACTAGTTAAAGAAATTAAAATTTTATTAGTTGATTTGTATTTTTATTGAATCTATTACGTTGAAGGTTAAAATTATAAAATAAGAATCTTAATATACATTTTATAATAAAAAAAGCTCTATCTTTCAATAAGCTTAATTTTCTAAACAATTATCCCAAGCGCCATTGATTGTAACAATGCTTTTCTTTTTTTTTCTTTTTGGTACAACAGAAAGAACAGAAGATAAAAACGATTAATCGAACATCTCCTTTTGAAAAGGGTTAGATTCTAAAATGATCTTCCGCATTCCATAATCCCAAGCGGTACACGAGCCATGAAGTAAGGCCCATAACTCTGCTTCTAAAGGTGAGCAAACTTCAAGACCGCAAGCAAATCTTACTAAATAATTTCCTTTTGCATCTCTGAGAGCCTCACCGCAAGCTGCCTTTCCAGACATTCGAATGACAGGTCCATCAACATTTAATTTCAAGCAATTACTTAAAGGACGCTCCCATTTGTTCTTTCTGTAATTTATGGCCACATTTTTTCTTTGATATAGAATCCATGAGTCTTTTGCTGTTTGAATATTCTTTGCATGAATCAGAATTCTCACAATAACTTCTTGCTCCCTAGGATCTTTCTTATCAAAGATGACTTCATTACGCAAATTTCAAACAGTATAGATTGTAACTTCAAATAACACCTCTCAGTCAAGATCTTGCTCCTTTCAATAATTTTATTTTAGATTAGTAGCAATCCAATGAGCCGTTTGGAATGAAAAAAAATCTATTCAGGATTTGGGATGTAATATTCTTTTCCATATATTTATTACTTTCCTACAGTCCCGAATAGTACAAAGAACTATTTCTTTCTCTTGATGGCAAACTGGGCAAACATTTGCATCTGTAATCCTCATCTTCTTTATCTGAATATTTGTAAGTAACTTCCCTTTGGCACACATCCATAGAAGACTTTTAAATCTTGTCAGCAATTTAGCTCTCCAAATCAACTTCCAAATATCTTGCTTATGACAATTACCATGTCCACTCAATCAAGCATAAGTTAATTGGACCGTTAGCTCTCCTATTAGAAAAAACTTCCATTTACAAGCATCATCTCTACAAGAAAGATTTGGAGGAGTGGTCCCAGCAATAATATCACATATCTCCTTTGGAAGTAAATTTTTAATAATTTGCTAGTTCCAATGGCCATTATTATCAAGAAATTCTATAATTTTCTTCTCTTAATCAACTGAGAAAACAGGAGATAGAGTATATCTCCACTCCATTCAACTAGTTATCAATCTAGAATTTAATTTTTGTACCTATGCCTATACTCCAAACAAGGCCCTTCTATAAGTCTTTCCAGGTAGAGGATAGGCCATTCCAAAGATTTGAGACTCCTTTCTTTTTATATATTTGAGGAAAATCACCTTGGCCATATTTATATTTTGACCATAAAACTATACTCCAAAGAGCATCTTTATTTTTAATTAATTCCCATCCAACCTTCATGAGTAATGCCTTACTTACATTTTGCAAACTTCTAAATTTGGTTGACATATACTCTCCCAGTTCACCAAATGAATCCTTTCCTGCTCACATGATGTTCCCAAATAAAATTTTTGCAATATTTTTCTATTTCTTGGCATGTTCCAGCCGGTAGCATTGGAGTATTCATTTAATACAAAGGTATTTGTTCCAGCACCGATTTAGTTAGCACCAACATGCCTGTCATAGATAAATTCTTTGCTTTCCAATTAGATAGCCAAGTAACCACTTTTTCAACCACATGAGCATAAGTTCTCTTGTCCACCTTTTTTTTATGTAAAGGCACACCTAGATATTTACCTAGATCTTGAGTGATACTATATCCCAGCTTATGAGCTATTTGGACTCTAACATTATGATGGACATTCTTTGAAAAATAAATTCTGGTCTTCTCTCTATTAACTTTTTGGCCTAAGGCATTACAGAATATTTTCAAACAATTTTTCACAATTTTAACTTGAGCCAAGGAGGCTTTTGTAAAAAGAATTATATCATCGGCAAAAAATAGATGAGATAATTGTGTTTCTTTTTTATCAAATATAAAAGGCTTCTATATTTTCTGTTGAACTTCATGAAGAATTAAATGTCTTAACTTTTCAATACGTAACAAAGAGATAAGGTGATATAGGATCACCTTGTCAAATTCCTCTGGAAGGAAAAAACTCCACAATTTTATCACCGTTCCACAAAACATTCATTGAAATAGTAGAAATGCATTTCCAGATTATATTAATAACATGATCACCAAGTCCTAATTCTATGAGTGTGCTTTTAAGAAAATTCCAACATAATCTATCACAAGCCTTTTCTAAATTAATTTTAATTGCCACATACCCCTTACTCCCTTTAGCATTTTTCATGCTATGAATAATTTCTTGGGTAATTATAATATTAACTCTCCTTTGCCTCTCAGGAATGAAACTACACTAATTTGGGGCTATCCATTTATCTAAATGGGGTTTTAAACAATTAGATAAAATTTTGTTAACTATTTTATATATTACATTGTATAAACTAATAGGTTTAAACTGAGTAATCTTCTCTAGAGTCTCCAGGAATTAAAACAAGAAGAGTTTGATTAAATTTTCTTACCTCCTTTGGATTGTCCCAAATCTAAGTGATTGCTACACAAATAGGATCTTTGACTCTCTTCCACTGTTGACTAATGAAACATAGCATGATAGACGTCAGGACCACGAGCTTTGAAGCTTCCCATCGAGAATATAGCATCATGAACCTCCTGCATATTTATTTCATTAGATATAGAAGTGACATCATTAATATCTATGATAGGAAAACCATTCACCAAGTTCCTGGCCTGTCTTTGAGGGGTATTTGCTTGATAAAGTTTCTTAAAATATTAAATAGTTATATCTTTTAATTTATTTGCTTCATACACTCAATTACCACAATCATTCATTAACATTTCAATTTTATTTCTTTTCCTACGCATAAGAGTAGCCATGTGAAAATATTTAGTGTTACGATCACTTATGCTTAGCTAATTAATTCTGGATTTTTGGTACCATAATGTTTTTCTGTAAATGTAGTTAGCCCGTATGCCTGCTGTGCACCTTGTTCGGGACAATGGTTGCCGCTAATGCAAAATGATTCATGCACGACCCATTCACTCTGCACATACCCGAAAAAGAAAAAAAAATCCAAAGAAATTTTATTATAAAAGGTGTATATCTAGACTTTCTCAATTACTAATAAAGAAAAGGCATTTTTAATTTTTTAATTTTTTAATTTTTAAGCTAAATAAAATCAATCTTTTTATAATTATAATTAGAATAATGTAAATGAAATCAGTCCTTTATAATTATAATTAGAATAATGTTGTCTCTCTATAAGTATAATTTAGATAATTTAATTTTATTATAAATGTAATTGGAGTAATTTAATTTATCACTTTTAAGATTTTTCTTTTTCAACATGATATGATTAATTAGTAATGATTTAAATTTAATTTTTACTATAAAAATTTCATCATACATCCTTTGCATAAAGTTATTTATTTTTTTGTTAAGTTTTAAATTTTAATTTTATACATCTATACTTTTTTAATTGAGAACAAAATTTACATGACAAGCACATCATATTATAATATAAAAAATTACATTTAAGTCATTATCGGTGAGACATTTCATATCGAAAAAAAATTTAGTATATGAGATATTAAATTGTTTCAATTATAATTGTAAAAAAATTAAATTATTTAACTTAAAAATTAAATAATTATATTATTTTTTAAAAAAAATTAAAAGACTAACAATGTCTTTTCTCCAATTATTAATGTTTACCAAGTGCAAAGAGGTTGGGAAAGCTTAAAAGGGGTGTGTGCTTATAGGCGGCGGAGCTTTTGGATTATACAAGAATGTGCAAAAAGGTATTAACTGCATAGTTAAATAGATCTAGAGGTAATTTATTGGAGGAGACAAAGGACCTCAACCTAAAAGAGAGACACTAAAATAAAAAATGTTTCATTTACGTGATTCTGTTTATGTTTCATTTATGTCTTGTGCCATGATGCAGGACGTGGGTAAATTAGATGAGAGGATATAAATGAGAGATAAAAAAAATTGAAAATAAAATAAAGTGAGAGTGGGTGAAACTCAAGGATAAAAACTTGGAAGTAACATTAGTCTACTAAAATTACTGAGTCGCGTTACTGAACATAAGTAATAGCACGAGTTTCGCAAACTACACAAGCACTTTAGTAGTTATAGCTTACGAGTACCATTGTCCTGTCCAATTGGCTTTAGGCTCTCCGACGAAATCCATTCAAAGGCAATGCAATCCAACCAAACCACTCGGAAAGCATAATGAGAAAGCCACATTACATGTGTCATATCCACGACCTGCTGAGAGTACTCGTCCTTTGTTTGGTATTAATTGGTATATCCCATAGCTTACGGTTATTAATAGTTGCAATTGTTGGTCTCGCCACGCTCCCTCTTATGCGATCGATTTAGATTTCCTCGTGTCTTCGCGACCTCCCTTCTTGGCCTGCTATTAGTAAATGTTGTTCTGTTGACTTGCCCGCCTTTCCTTTCCTTAATCCAGAAATAAGTCCCACCCAATCCAAGTGTTCGATCCACTTACTACGGGATATCGATATGCAACTCACTCTCACCAATTCGTGGAATTGGCAACTCAGACGAACCATACCCCTTTTCAGAAACACCATTTATGATCTCGTTTTTCACAAATCCATTTCTACTGCAACTTCCCACCCTTCTTCTAAACCACCTTGTGGTTCAGAGCCGAAAACATCCCTTCCTATTGAAACTGAAATTGACGCAGGCTCGTCTAACCGCAAACCCATTGGTTTATGGCCGGGCATGTACCATTCACCTGCCACCCATGCTCTGTGGGAAGCCAGATCCTCAATTTTCGAAAACCCTGTTCATGTGCCCTCACAACAAAATCAAACCCTCGCAAAAAGTCCGTCCCAAAGCAGGACTAGTATTTTTTATAACTTTTCTTCTGACTACATACTTAGAGAGCAATATAGGAATCCCTGGAATCAAATTAGGATGGGCAAGTTGGTCGAGGATCTTGATGCTCTAGCTGGAACCATTGCCTTCAAGGTGAGGCGAGCCTTGATATCTTTTTTTATATTTTTTTTCTATGGGAAAATTGCTTAAAAGTCAAGCCATGAATAAATGTTGGACCCAAAAGGGATTAATTAATCATGAATTAATCAAGGCAACAAGTTATTATTTCATCAACTATTCCCTAACTAAGTTAACTATTGTAGTCAACCAATTCCCTCCAAGTTCAACATTTGGTAATGGCTTCCCGGCTTGGTAATTTCCTCTTTTTTTATCATGTTACAGTTTGTCAGGTATCTTCCTTCCAACAGGTGGGGTCCTTGTTGCTTGCAACTTGCTGAATTGAATTGGGTTTGCTTTCTTGAATCTAGTATGAACTATTTGCGTGTTTCTAATAAATCTTCCGCCACAATGCACCTGATACGACTCTCTTGCCAACATGAGCATTTTAAGAATTCCCAGACCTAAGCATGCAAACGACCTGGGCGACAATGAACATTGAGGGCTCCAATATAATAAAAAGAAGCTTAGATACCACATTTTCCAACTTAAGTTTCCACCAACCTAAATAGTTATCTCCACCCGATACAAATATTTATGTTCAGGAAGTGTCCTGAACTTTCTCTTCGTCTAACAGAAAAATTTAAACAACTCCTGCAAATCCTTCACTGATGTGTTAATCGTTATAGTTATTTGAATTGGGATCCTCTAAAGTGCACCATGCACTTTAAAGAATAAAATATGGGGATAACCATTGATCAAAAAATCAATGGAATAGATTATTATAAAATACAAGTAAGTGGATTATAATTCATGTGTTTGAGATGATTTGGACCATTTATTTTTTAATCTATGATCATCTACATGCACTTTATTCTCTACAATGTAACTTACATGTTAGAGAATCTCAATCCAGTTATTTTACTAGCATTCCACTATAGCTAGCTGCGGTTGACACATACATACCTAAAGAACTTCAACAAATTTTCCCCTCTCAAATTTTCATCTGTCAACCATGCCTTAGAAATCCTATTCATTGGGAATAACAAAAGGAAAACGCTATTTGCATACAGTAATGATAGTCATCCGCTCCTATTCATGCACAAAAGGCACGTTTTTGCTTTTATTTTGTCTCACAATGGATGTCTTGTGTGTCGAAAATCTGTGGATGATTATCATATCTCTTTGCATATCACTGGGTGCGTACTTGGTGTGCAGATAATCTGAGCCTTACTGATAAAATTTAAGTGGATCCAATTAAAGTCAGATGCTGCCATGAGTGTAGGTGTGCAAATAGTTTACAGAAAGTAGTGTGCAAAGATCATAGCTCATAAAAAGCATCTAGCATTGGGAAGCAATGTCTTGTACCCCTAGAAACATTCATCACAAAGAGCAAAGATAGCTCCCTTGAATACGTAGCAAACTTAGTTTAGAACTTCTTCCCATAGCCAGCCATGAGGTGATTAAGTAAAAGTGGCAGGAAGGAACTGATATAATATTCTCACAAATCTCCAATTTTTTTTTTTTTATATTTTTATCAGAATATATATATATATATATATATATATATATATTTCTCGTCTGCTGGGCAATGCTTTGTTCCACTTTTTGTTGAGATATATATATATATATATATATAAGTTTGTTTCTTCTTCTTTGGACAGCATTGCTGCAATGAAGATGGCACAACAAGGCCTCTAATATTGGTTACTGCTGCCATTGACAAGATGGTTCTAAAGAAACCAATCCATATTGACATTGATTTGACTATAGTTGGTGCTGTTACATGGGTTGGCCAGTCATCTATGGAGATCCAACTGGAACTGGCTCAGTCAACACAAGGTGCCACAAGATTAATATAAATTAATTACTTTATCTTTAATTATTGTAATTGCCGTTGAATTATGGTTTTTCAACAGTAAGATTCTTTTGATTAAACAAGTCCTTAAGTATTCAAGTAGGAGACGGATGATAGATCACTGTTAGAGTTATTGTACGTATTTTACATGTGTATTATATGTTTTAGTTAGGCCTTGTAATTAGTCATAAATTAAGCCTATTAATTTGTTGATTAGTTGTACAACTTATTATAAATATCAAGCTAAGAGAAGCTAATCTCAAGGTTTTCTCTCCTAATTATTCTCATATGGTATCAGAATCTCCAAAGCAAAAACTGTGAGAGAATAATTGGAAGACAAAAACTTAAAAGATTAATCTCTCTCTGCTTACTAGTTATAATAGACTATACAATCAACAATAGATAATGGGCCTAACATAAGGGCCTAATCTAAGCATAATTACGAGGCCTAATTAAGTAAATACAACACATGTAAAATATGTACATTCTAACACTTTTCTTCAAGTTGGAGCATAAATATCATATGCAGCAAGCTTGTTACAAATGTATTCTATTCGAATATCCTTTAATAACTTGGTGAAGACGTTTGTAAGCTGATCATTGGAATTAACAAACTCTGTGACAACTACACCTTCAACCAACTTTTCTCTGATTAAGTGACAATTGATCTCAATGTACTGGGTCCTCTCATGAAACACTGGGTTGGAAGCTATATGGTAGGCAACCTGATTATTACATACAAGCTTCATAAAAGACACTTCACAAAACTTTAGTTCTTATAGAAGTTGCTTAAGTCATATCAATTCTTGAGCATGGAAGTTTCTTGTAGCAGGAAAGGGATATTCCTATCCTAAAGAAAGTATTCCCTTAATCCTTGATTTACTCAAAGAAACTGGTATGCTGGAAGCAAAACCTTGCGACTCTCATATGGTTCCCAATGTAAAACTAATAGCAGATGACGGAAAAATTTTACTGAATCTAGGTTGCTACAGAAGACTGATACAGAAACTTAACTACTTAACTGTAACTAGGTCAAATGTTGCCTTCCCAGTGAGTGTCGTAAGTCATTTTATGTTTTCTCCTTGAACCTCTCGCTGGGATGCTTGTTCATATTTTGAAAAACTTTAAAGGCTCTCCAGGTCGTGGTATTGTGTACAATGATCATGGACATTGTGAGATTGAATTGGGATTCGAGGTTACAAAACCTATGAAACTATGGTGTGACAACTAAGCAACAATTCACATTGACTCAAATCCTGTCTTCCAAGAAGGGACCAAGCATATTGAAGTTGATTGTCACTTTATCGATGAGAAGCTTCTCCAAGGAATCATCTCAACAAGTCATGTGAAGACTAGTGAACAATTAGCTAATATTCTGACTAAAGGTCTTAGACACTCTAGGATTGACTACATTTGTAGCAAGATGGGCATGATCAATATCTATACTTTAGCTTGAGGGGTATAATCAAAATCTATGCTCTAGTTTGAGAGGAAGTGTTAAATGTTGTTAGTAATAGGTATTTTTTGGTATCTTTGTATTAGTGGTAGTTGACTGTTTTCTTGGTTACTCTCTTTGTACAAGTCTGATATATTCTCTAAGTGTTACTATCACAAATATACACACATTTTTTTGCTGTCTAAGACTCCTCTCTCTAGCTCATTTTCTCTCTCTAAAAATTAACACTCACAATGTGGTCATCATTTTATAAACTAGTGATGCAAATTCTATAGAGAGTACAGGGGAATGGATGAGATTAGGAAAACGTATATTGGAATTTCTGTTATGGAATTGGTGAGCACTTTCAAATATTAGAGGATTAGTTTCTTTGTCTCTTAATAATATAGGTCAATTTGCTATGATCATAATGGCATATAAAAACTGTGTATAAGCACCTTCATAATTTTGAAGTTTTGAAGCTCAAATAATATCTTTGTAATGTTCATGTCTTTTCCACCTGGTATCTATGACTGCTTATTTTTCACTGAAATCAAAACTTGTTGACCGGAAATCCAGATATCTCAGACTCTCTTGCTCTCATTGCAAACTTCACATTTGTGGCTCGTGATTCTGCCACTGGAAAATCAGCCACTGTTAACCAGATCTCACCTGAAAGTGAGCCAGAAAGATTGCTCTGGGAAGAAGCAGAACACAGGAATAAACTAAGGAAGAAAAAGAGAGCAGAACATAAACATGGAGAGCACAGAGATACTGCAAGGCTCGGTGCACTGTTGGCTCAAGGGCGTATTTTTAGTGACATGCCAGCATTGGCTGACAGAGATAGTATCCTGATGAAGGATACTTGCCTAGAAAACTCTTTTATCTGCCAGCCACAGCAAAGAAACATCCATGGTCGTATATTTGGAGGGTTTCTGATGAGAAGAGCGTTTGAACTCGCCTTTTCAACCGCTTATGCCTTTGCTGGTGTGGCGCCTCATTTCTTAGAAGTTGATCATGTTGATTTTATCAAACCTGTAAGTAACCACCTTGTTACTGACCTAGACCAACAACACTGTAATGAATTCACTTTATTGCACATGATTTATGCTATACACTTTCCTCTGATTATGGAGGGTGCGTCCTAAATACTCCTTCTGGTACTCCGTTTTGTGTGTCCAGTGGAATGGCATTGAATTCAATCATCATACGGGTAAAGTTGGAATGCTAACATATCCATATCTATATATATATACATACCTGCAATTACAAAACGGCATCATACTCCCTAAGGTTTTTAAGATGGTCACACGATGTAGGATAGATATGGGGAAGAGAATTATTTATGTCAATTGTTGTAATCAGCATTAATTTTGCAGTACAATCAGTTTTACCTTGGTATCTTTTAATAATAAATTTTCTCGGGGCACAGATAATCATCTTTATCTCTTTTTTATTTCTTTTTATTTTTCTTCGTTTATGGGTTTCTTTGTTTAATTTGAGATTCTTATCACTTCTGGTGTATGGTTTGTGCAACAGAATATTGAATACCCTAAAATGTTTATAGATATTAGTAGAAAAGAATAAATTATATAAAATTTAAATAGGACAAAAAAAACAACTTCTTGATGCAGGTGGACGTTGGGAATTTTCTTCGTCTCAAGTCTTGTGTTCTCTACACAGAACTTGACAACCTAGCTGAACCTCTAGTGAATGTTGAAGTTGTTGCGCACGTTACGAAGCCTGAGCTCCGATCCAGTGAGGTGAGCACTGTTATCATATCATATTTTGTTAAACTTTTTTTGGACACACTCATTTGCCTTTTTTCCCTTGAGATAGTCGAAAAGATAGTAATCTCGTCAAGTTATTTGTTTTTTATTCAATAAGAGAGAGAATGAGAAAGAGAAAGCAGAGCAGAGACTTGCAGGAATTGTTGCCTGGCAATTCCTTGCCAATATTATTTTACAAATTTGGAAGTATAGCCTTCTGATAATGTATATATATTTCTAGCGGGATACAAAAATATATGCCTCGTATTCAGCTTCTATAGTCTATCTTAGCTTGCTCTTCTATTTACCCTTTTTGTTGAGCTGAACTCATTTTGTTATTTTGCTTATATAGACATTAATTTCATTACATTCCTTTTTGCTCTTTGAACAGGTATCCAACAGATTTTACTTCACATTCGTTGTTAATCCTTCTGCCTTAAAAAGTGGATTGAGAGTTCGGAATGTAGTTCCCGCCACAGAAGAGGAGGCACGGAAAGTGCTTGAACGCATGGACGCTGAGGACTCCAATTTTGATTAATCAGTATAGTGATCTTCATGGGGGCAAGAGAAACAAGTTGTGATTGAATAAGAGTGTTTTAGAACGTCTTTTGGACATTTTTCCTGTCACATACTACAATGTTTGGCATTGGAAAGAACTTTGATTCTCTTGCTGCGAGCAAGAAAATAGTTGGCCTTCCTCCTCTTCAATATGCTGAAATTGAACGATGCCTGATGCCGTCTGAAAGCATCTTCCTCTTGCAACTTTCTAATCCACTTTATGACATTTCATTGAATTTTGATGTATCTATTGCCGCAGCAAATAGCTTTTAAGAAGCCAAATATTTGAAGTACTCTTTGACTTGAAAAAAGCAAAATTCTTAAATTTTGTGTGCCATATTTGAAAACATGGCAATATTAAGGGGTAATAAATATTCCCTTTTAGGATAGGTTGCCCTTGTCCATTAATTTATCGGTGTCATTCTGTCACCATGCGAGGAACTAGCCCTCGAACTATAAATTTTTATGATAAGAATGCTATTTTCCTAACTACTAAATATTTATCAAAATATTGTATCATCTAGGTTACTACTGATAAAAACTGCCATGATAAATTTTATACTAAACAAACTTCTTTTAAAGCACGCCTTCTGGCTTAATTCGCTATATACATCAAATAATAAAAGATCAATTCCGAAAGGAAAAATTTAGGTTATCTATCACTTGTGGATACAATAAAGAGAAGTAGGCAACCGACACACACAAGGAAAAATGTACTTGAACTTATTCTAGCAAGCATAAAACCGCGTTATGATGAGCGAGAGGTTTCATCATCTGAGGAACCGGATGGCTGCCCGCCTGTAAAATCTGGGAAATCTGGCAGCAGGATGGGAATTGAAGGCATTGGATATCGACGTACACTAACTAAAGTTCTCTCATTTACTTTCCCAACTTCCTTGCACACCCCGTCAAGTATTTTAAGGAAATCCCTCACAATTATAAAAATCCTAAATCGATGAGCTTCTTCCTTGGCTGAATCTCCATGGAAATACTCAGTTATCCCCTTCACTAAAGCAAAAGCATTCTTCTCCTGGGCCTGGATCCTAAAAATCTCTTCCTCTCCCTTCCTCAAGAAACCTTTCATTGCCTCAGAAAATTTTTGACTTGTTTTCCTCGAAGGTGACTCTTCATTCAATTTAAAAACGTCTGCAACTTTTGCTATCCCTGTGGAGAGTTTAGCTACATCTTTGCTAAGCATGTCAGAATCCATAGCTGCAGCCTTTTTTACATTAATAAGCTCCCCGCTCAAGCTCGTAACAACTTGAAGTCCAAGTTTCCTAAATTCAACTTCATTCTGGAGCGTAGACTGCTGGATTTTGTTGGCATTTTGGTGATAATTAGCACCAGAAATAAGAGAACCTTCAGTTCTGACGATTTCCTGTACAACGAAATGCAAGAGAGTAGTCTTCCCATCGGTTCCTTTAATATCAACCAGCTTCAGAAGTGTGTCCAGTTTGAATGCATGCGCATCACCACGATTGGTGCCAACATTCATTCGGTTGCCAGTTTTGAGCACCGCTTCAAGTAGCTTCAGAAACATTCTGCTATTTCTTAATTCCTCACAAGCCACCTGTGGAAAAGGATGAAATATGAGAACTGCCAGTACATTAGTACAAAATGCAAGTTGCAACAGTCCAACTTGTATATCACACGGAGATGTTGCAATACTGAGAACTTGTTCTGTTAAAAGAACAAAAAACACACTTGCATCTACTTGGAATGGCTAGACTTCCAGCATTTTAATTTTGTTTGGAAACACAGCAATTCGGTCATGCTACACATGAAAACTTTCAACTAACAGCACAAGTCGGTTCTGCCAAATTATGCATTTGTGTTAAAGATTGAACTTGCGAAGCAATATATAATATAAACTTTGACAGCTAATATGAACCATCAAGATGCAGGAAGAAGAAGAGATTGTATTCTAGATAATGCAGGTGTAGCTCTAAATTAATGAATGGGTTTTGTTCTTGCGAGATAGAACAAGACATATTCTTAAACAAGAAAGGTAGAGAAGCACTCAGGAGGATAAGATATTCCCTTACAAGAAAACTGGACATAGAAAAACCCCAAAATAAGAAGTAAAAAGAAAAGTCAACTAGCCAATGTATGGAAAAGGCTTTGATGGGAAAGGTAACGCCTGCTTTGGCAATCTTTCTGCCTCGAAAGGAATTGGTCTTCAGCTGCCAAGGATACTCTGGGTTTCACTCAAAAATAACACTTTGTCGCATAAAAGATGCTGTGGCAAAGCTTTGTTACTGAAAATTCTGGCAGTTTATTTCCTACCATGAAGACCAAACAGAGGCAGAAATTGCACATTATCATAGAACCTTCTTTGCTCCTCCCAGAACCTCCAAAATCTAAAATCAAGAAGAATTCCAAAGTAACTGGACATATCCAACATTTAACTAATATACCATAAAGTCTATTCCATTAATATATAGCAACTGGCAACTGTAATAAGTGTTGGTTACTAGTCTGAGTTGGAAATGCACATAACAGAGTTATCAGGATAAAGTCCTTTGTATCAACATTAAATCTATTGAGAACTACAGTCCAAATGAAAGGCTTCACTTTAGAAGGGGTCTTATGTTTCCAAAGCTGGTTAGCAAGAAGGAAGTTTTTCCCTGATTGGAGAATGTGTAAGGAACTAGAAAAAGAGATGAGGTAAAGATAATTTGATGGTTTGCTAATCACTGTAGGGGTTCTAGCTTTCAATAGACAAATGAAGTATCTAGTTGGCAATCCACTATTATGCTCCAGACAAAAACAATTTTTCCGTACTGATCAGAAGCCATTGTTCAAATTTCACACCCTTCTTTTCAACATGAGTGGCTAGTTCATTCAACACTTTCTGTTTCTCTGGTAATATATAAATACATCTGAAGAAAACAGACACACAATCCCCCTTTTGAGAATCAATGAGGCATAAAATTGCCATTCTAGACATAAATGCGCATCTAATTAGTTGAATAAACCTTTGCTTCTACAGTCATATTATACTTTATACACTCATGTCAATTTCAGGTTGGCCATGGTGGAAAATGAGCTCATGCCGAAAATGTCCAAAATAAATAACAAACAGTAGGAAAATGAGCTCATATTCTACTGCATAGAGTGCAAATTTAAGGTTCTCTTCTCCGTGTCCTAGATATATCCTAGGAAAAAAAAAATTGAACAAACAGTAGATCTATTATTCCTTATATAACAAGTAATTACCAGTATAGCACAGACATGTTTGAAAAACAAGAGCATTTAACGTTAGCATATATTGAAGATCAAAACAACATTTGTGGTTTGGGCAAATGCAAGGAACAGAAGCAGAAGTAGTGAAAAAGTGAACGGGCAGAAAATATTCAAAATAACTTTTCTAGGTGTCTATAAATAAATGCACACAAAAATATGAAGACAAACAAAGTAGGATCCTCAAATATATTGCTCCAGTTCTAAACTCATGTCCGAAATGTGAGCTCCAGCCCTTTCAAGTACCAATGTACATAAAAACATTAATGAAAATATAACAATGGACATAAATTGAGGTTCTGGAAAGGTCACTGTTTCTCAATAAACAAACAAGAAGCAAATGAAATGAACAAATCAATGGAGGGAGGGGCAAAAAGAGAGAGATGGAAAAAGAATTTATACCTCCAGAGTTTCAAAAGACTTCCTGAGGTATTCTACTTCTGAATCAAAATTGCCAATATAAAGCATAGCATCAACTCTTTTAAATGCAAATGGTATATCAAGAATGACTTTAAGAAATTTCTCGGCTGGACCAAGCTTGAAAGGTGATTCATCTTTAAACTCCTTCAGCTTGCATTCTTCATCTTTGGTTGGAGCCATCTTTAATAAACTTTCAAGAAGTTCTGTTCCCAAGGTATCACAATTGCCTATGGGCAGGAAAAGTAAGATTTTGCAAATAAACACAGAGTAACATGATTACAAGTGCATCCGACTGGTAGAGAAAGAAGCAGAGCAGTTTTGGTTGACACGGCATAATAGCACATAAATTGCCTTATGAGACAGGCAAAGGAATCTACAGACAATTCAAGAGAGTAAAATAAGAGTTTATTGTTGTGTCATGACAAGCCTGTTCATTAAGAGAAAGTGTTCAGAAATAGAAGAGACAGAGATTGGAGAACCTAGGAGCAATGCTGCACATCATAAAGTGGGATGGAAAAATTAAATACCTAGTTACATAGACAAATGGAGGAACATGATCACTATAAGATAAGAAGTTAGTTCTGGCAGGGAAAGAACAATCGATTTCATGTTCAGAATTATCAGGGCTATTATAGCTGCAGGCCAACTATAACCAACAGTAGGGACACGTGTATACATTTACACAGATGACCAAAAAGTGTAATGCTGAGCTAATAATTAATAGCGTGTAAATTTGGTCCTTTACAGATTAATTTTGTCAATTTGATGATTTTGATCCCTCAGATTCAGTATGATTCAATGTTACTCCGCCATCCAGGGATTACTGATATTTAGCATTAATACAATGCTTCACTGTTTTTACTAATTCTGGAACTATGTTGAACGCAAGTTGCTAAAATGTTTGCTAAACAAAGCTAGAATATGCACAAGTTTAGTATTAATGTATCTAGTAAATTATTAAACAATAAGTTATCAATGTTCAGTGTCAGATGGATGTGGGATGATATTGAACCAAATTACAACTCTGAGAAACCAAATTGTAACAATTCATTTGTTAAGGATCATATTGACACAACATATTGTGGATATTCAAAATAGAGTTGTCCTCTAATTAAAATCAAGATCCTAACGGCATTAATAGAGGAGTTCGATTTTCTTTGATAATGCATTGCACCACATTATATATGAAGTCCAGGAAAAAGGATATAACGAGTCACCTTCCCTGAGGGCTTCGCAAACTTCGTCAATAGTCACATTTAGTGCCCTAAGTAAAATGGCGATGTTTTGAGACTTCTTCGGGTCGAGCACCCTATTTTCTGTTGGGGAAGACGAAATGACAAATTGACGCCGAGCATTATCTCTAAGAGTGAAACTTGTGTTATTCACTATAAAGAGCGTCTCGATCATTTCCTCGTTCAATCTGCAGCTCAATAAAATGTTTCCAGTCGACTAACTTAAACGGAAAGAAACAGTTTCGTAAATAGCAAGAGAAACTTATAAATTCACAGATCACAAGCTTGCTTTTTCCCCTTCTCTTAGTCTAATAATGATGTCTCATAATAAGTCATAAATCTAAAAAGGGTTTTACGATGAAACTTTATGTCTTACTGGAAAGAACTTGGTTTTAACTGATCCCAAACCATGGCCCGATCCGAGCTGGCCCTAACTTTATCCCAATGTAAAGCTTTCAATTTTGGCTTTGTGGTCTCCTCATTCTTATCCGAAATGGATTTAGCACCATCTTGAAATGGTTCAGCGGATGAAACAGGTTCCGAACCAACAGTCTCTGAGGGCTCATACTTAAATTCTACCGGCATCTCCCAAAACCGTGGAGGCGGAGGCGGTGGGGGTGGCGGAGGCAGTTTGATTGGAACACTTGTTGCGACAGAATTCTTACCCTGCCATAAAACACCTTGTAGATTCTGGTTGTAAGCAAAAGTATGCCCTGATGAGTATGATTTTAAATTCAAAGATGGGGAAGAAGTGATGGATACAGAATATGTAGGTGACGCGGAATTTGAACAAGGGTAAGAAGGAGTTCTTGAATTGAAGCTTTTACTCCCGAAATTATCCACTTCCGACTGAAACACCCTCCGGGAGCTTGATACAGGACTCTGTCTGCGGTCCGAAGAAGAGCCTCTTGGAGAGAAGAACTCCTCCTCATCATCTTCGGAATTACCCTGCTGTCTGAAATTGTGGCGCGGCAATGGAGGTAGTGGTTTGAGTTCGGGCGATCCCAGTTTTTGATAGGCACTGCTGGAATTTGTGGCAGTTATGCCGTCAGCTGCCCCAGTACCCAGATAGAGAGACTCAGAGCTGGGGCTGGATGTGCCGCGAGGCTTATAATTATGACCACTAGTTTCAGTACCATCAGAAGTAGCAGTGTTTGGTGGGTATAGTCGGAGACTGTCGGACCTCGAAGCCTTGTAAGCGGCGGTGCATTTACGGTGTCGCCGGTAGTAAATGAAGGCGGCTAGAGCGGCGATTAGAGCTGCGGAGAATAGAGAGACAGAGACAGCCACGGTGATGATGGGATGGGTGTTGGGGGAAGAAGGTTGCGGAAAAAGTAGGGAGGAGATGTTGGCTGGGAATGTGGCGAGAGCAGTTGGGGAAGGAGGGCTTGGTGGTGGAGAATGGTAAGTGGGAAAAAAAGACTTTTGCGTTGAAGATGACGAGGAAGAGGAAGAGAAAGGAAGCTTGGGCTGCTGCTGCTGTTTGGGTTGGGATTGAGGAGAAGAGCAAGGGGGTTGGATTGGAGGAAAGGAGTCTGTGGGAAAAAATGGTTGGTGGAGAATGCGGCGGTGGTGATTTTGTGCGGCAGAGCCAAAGGAGAGGACAAGTAAGATGAGGCAGAGAATGTTGTAGATTGAGCGCATGGCGTTGAGATGATGATGTTACAATATCAATAATCTACTATTCCAAAGTGGACGGAGGAAAGAAGTAAAGAATTTGAATTTAAAAGGGTGAGAGATCCATCTTGCAGGCAAGGCAGGGCAGGAAGACAAAACATGAAATGTTGTTTGCCGCAATTACCAGAGGAGAAAGGACTCAGGAGAAGAAGGGAACAGTAGGAAGGAAACAAAGAGAGTGATAAACTGGTAGTTCAGTTTGAACTTTGAAAGGCTTGAAGCTCTTTTCTCACTCCTTTTCTCTCTATCTAAAGGGATAGACTGGAAGTAGCAGTAGTTAAGGAGACTAATGAGTTGTTCTCAGAATTGAGACTTACTATGACGCATGTCTGGAAAATGATTATTACAGTCACGGGAAATGGGTCATGTGTAAAATCTGCGTGCCAGAAGCAGAGATTGAGACTTTTCAAAGTTCAAAACCTTGGAAGTGTACGGGGGTGGCCGAGGGGGGAAAATGTGACCAAACGACAGCGGGGGTGAAGAGTGGGGATGGAGGTTAGCTGAGCTGTTTACCCTGTACTGTGCCAGCAGAGTTGAAAGGGAGCGGAATCGCAGCCTTGCCTTCTCTCTCTTACAATCTAATCAGTCTAAAAAGTTGTGATCTTTTGTCTTTACTTGTCCTTGTACCGGAGATGTGGATTGGTGAGTAGTGACGCAGGACAAATTTGATATAGAATAAATTATATTAATTTTTTAAGACGTTTAATTATGATATTTTTTTATTTAAATATTATATTTTATTTTTATTTAATTTTATTTAAAAATTATATTTTAATTAAATTAATTATTTTAAATAATTAATATTTTAATAAATTATATTTTTAATTAAATAATTATATTTATTATAAGATATAAATTTAATAATATATATAATTATAAAAAATAAAAGATTAATTATTTTTTGCATTATAAATATAAGAAATTTTATTTTTTAAATAACTATTAACATTAATAATTATTTTCAGGACCAAAATGTTAGAAAAAAAAGGCTTAAGCAAAAAACTCTAACGCACCAATGATATATATATATATATATATATAGCTTCTTAATATTCATCCTAGTGCAGTTTGAAATTTTAAAATTATAAAAAATGGAATGATTTTCTACTTTTTCGAAGTGCTCTGTAACTTGAAAAAACAATTTGCATATTTATAGAATAAAAAGTTTATGACTTTATGTGAAGAAAAAGGCTTGTGTTGATATATATATATATATATATATATATAGTATTCTAATTTTTATATTAAATATTATTATATATTTATTTAAAAATTTTAAATTTTTGTATTTATTGAATTAAATTATAAAATTTAATAAATTAATGTATCATAATTATTTTATAAATATTTAATATAAATTATTTAATAAAAACCAAATTTTTATTATACACAAAACTTTAAATTAATTAAATTTCACATTTCATATACGTAATAAGATGCCAAATAAGAAGTACACATGAAATTTATAAGTAATAATATATTTACATATATATTTTATACACATTTTTTTTCTCTAGATATTTAAAAAAATTTTCTTCCAAACACACTTTGCAGCTTTAACATTTTTCGAAACATATATGCCATTGATTAAGCATACGAAGCAGATTAGATGTTGACAATATTAAAATAGAGTTGTGGTTTCCAATTTTCACGCACAAAGGCTCCCAGTATGATTTTACAATAGTGAATAGTGGAGGGCAACGCCATCCGAACGGATGATCCTTTCGTCTTCTCTTGATTGGGAATAGAAGTAAATGGTTCTTTTAACTGCAACCTGACGATGGATTGTTTTAGCCCATATATTTTATTGTAAGACAGAGTAGCCCATCTTGCAGAATAAAACTGCAATCGCAAATATGCATACAAGTGCATACTCAGACCAGACAATGTGAGGCCACCAGTGCAAGCCAATATTTGTATTGAGCCATATACGAGCTTAATATTGCTTTTATAATAGGAGGTTTTACGGTATTTAACGATGTTCAACAAGTTGATTCGGTCGAGTTTGTGGCAAAATCTCAATTGAGCCAACCACTCGGAGCGTCCAAATCAGGGACAGGGCTGGCGCCCTGCGGTGCTGTCATTCGAGGAGATGAAGGGCAGTGGAGGGGTGGTTTTGCCTACTCCATTCGTACGTGTGCTGCTTTCCATGCAGAATTATGGGGGATACTGGGCAACTTGTAGTGGAGAGTTGACTCTTTGTCAGCCATCTCTATTCTCAACAGCAATGGTGATGAAGCCTAAGAGATTCATTTGTTATCTCGCATACGGGTCTGGTGTAACAAAGGGTGGAAGGTCACATTCCAGCATGCATATCGTGAAGCAAATTTTTGTGCAAATTGGCTTGCTAGCCAAGCGTCATCAACTGACCAACGAACGCGGGTATTTTGGACCATGTCTCACTGGTGTTAGTAGGCGCAGAGAGGTCTAAGTTAGATAGGTTTTCCTTTTGGGCTTTTGCCCTCTTAATGTACCCAAAAGAAAAAAATTTCAACCAAACAAAATGCTATATTTGAACTCTTCAGAATTCTTTTCTCTACATATACTTCTGATTTGCAATTCATGACTAGAATATTACTATAGTGGGAAGAACAGAAACAATTCCCACATTAGAGCAACCCATTTCGCTGTGGGTACCTCTAATATGATTTATTTGTAACCTATAGTAGTGATTCACGGCCTCCAACAGTGGTTCAAAACTCCAACAATGGTTCATGGCTACAAGCTCCAGCAGTGTGCAATAATGACACATGGAAGGGAAAAGGGGGGAAAGAAGAGGGAAGGGTAAGAGGCAGATAAACAAAGCAGATAACGGGCGTAGAGTGTAGATGAGGAGGGGCAATAAACATACCCTAGGCAAAAGAGAGAAAAGAAGGGGCGGGAAAGAGATGAAGGATTTATAATTAAGTTTAGGAGAAATTTTTATTTCTTTTATTTATTATATAATAAAAATAATATATTAGATTAATAGAGAATCAATACTATATAATAGATGATTTATAAAATTTAATTCTTTTTATAAAAGTTAATATTAACAAGGTTTATTAATAAAAATTTAATAAAAATTAGTTAATTAATAAAATAAGTTTAATATTATTAAATAATATTAATCTAAATTTTATTAAAAATTAAATTTATTAATATATATAAGTTTATATAAAAAATAAAATTTTAACAAAAAATACAAAATATTCTAGGAAAAAAAAAATAGGGATGGGCCATTTAGGAGAGAAGCGATAGAAGGGGGAGGAAAGGTGATGAAAAGCGGAGGGAAAAATATGCAGAAAATTAAAAAACAAAAAACAAAAGGAAGAGGGGATGGGTCATCTGGGAGAGAGACGATAGATGAGAAGGAAGAGGAGAGGGGATGAAGAAGATTTTGGGGAAAAAAAAATTGGATGGGCCTCTAGAGGGACTTCAATGAAGAGGGGTCAAAATGAGGCAGAACATATCCAGATTGCTAAAATTTCAAAACTCATGTTGCCATTTAATTTTTTTTAAAGAGAAAGCCACCCATTCATCTTCATTCCAACCTCCATGAATTTAGCTAATTTTAAAATATTCAGTATCAGTAGGCCCTTCTTTCCTTGCAGATAAGGGAGTTGAAAAATCACTACACCATTACATAACATGTATAAGATGTTTGTATAAATTTATATATATCTTAGTTGGCCAAATTTTTATTTCTCAAACCAAAAACCGAACTTAACCGAAAATTTTTGTTGAGATACCCGATTTAAACCGAATTTTAATCGATTTTTTTTATACAATTTTCGTTGGTTTGGGTGAAGCCAATCAAATTTGTTCGGTTTAAACACCCTTAATGGTCCTCTTACCATTTCTCAGAGCATTTACAGTTAGAGTTGATATTAAATGGATTTGTGACATCTTTCCTTATCAATTAAATTATTAAGTAATAAATCATTTATTAGGCAATCATAATAATTCTTTAAAATTTATCTTTAAATTTATAACAAACTTCATAATTATATTGTTATTTTAATTTATAATTAAACAAATTTAACTTTAATGATCATGGTGAAATTTTATATGAGTATAATCGAGTTTCAATTTTTCACCCATATTGTAAGAGGAATTCACACATTTTTTCCTTAAGTAATGATAGGAGTAAGCGGTGCATACTTCTATCATACAACCACACTCATTAACATCTAAAAAAAAAAATCATAAATACCCTATGTAGTACATAATTATTCTTTTCCTTTGGCTCGTTAAGGAGTTTTTAAATTGACGGTGAAACGGGTTAAAGCTTTTTAAATACTTCTTTTCTTCCTAGACTATTAAGGCCTTAAAGCTTCTTTATCCAATAGCTTTCATAATTTTCTTTCACTTTTTTCTTAATAAATATGTATATATATATATATACATATACATATAAATGATGAAAATTTGTGTAAATTTATTAAAAATAGATTAAAATATACAATATTTTTTAAATTATAAATTAATTTTAAAAATTTCTCATAAACTTTAAAATTTTATATAAAATCTTTTTTAACTATAAAAAATATATAAAATACTTCTTCTATTATATTTTTTATTAACTTATAGATGAAATTTCTAAACTCTTTATCAAACCTCAAATTAACTAAAATAAAAAGACCAAAATGAACTTAACTCCTATTTCCTATCCGTTTTCACATACTTGAGTCTCTGTTTCCTCCGTTTGTAGCACGCCTACTCACACTGTGCAACAAAATCCATTTCTCTTCTTCCCAAAGTTGGTTCCTCTATGACTACAACCAATGTCTTCAGAACTATCCAGGGAAACTAGGAAAAATCTTATTTTGTAGCAACACTTCACTTAGCAAAACTGTAGGAAAACTAGGAAAATCTCCATTATTTGCCCCTTTAGAACTGCTAAGTCAACTTCTTTTCTCCATTCTTTGTCCCTAATTATACCACGAAGACTCTAATCCGGTCTCATTTTAGAAACATTCTAATTCTCAAACTAATAGCTGTACTGTTGTGAAATAATCAGATTCATGTGACATGGTAATGTAAATATTTAATAAAATATAATATTTTTATATTTTTAATTATTGCATAACTTTTGAAAAGCAATCTTAGGTGCTCTTAAAGCATCAAAAGGCAAAGCGTTTCCAAAATAATTTTGGAGCACAAAGTGTTTGGTGTGAGAAAAATCAACTTCTTTGCAAACCCGTAGAAAATGGAAAAGGCAAACCGTACGGTCGCAGAGGAAATAGCAAAGGAAAAATCTTATAGGGAAACTGTAAATCAACTTCTTTTTTCCATTCTTTGCCCCTTCAGAACTGCTATGACCTTACTTTTTGTAGCAAAGGAAGCTACACTTAATTAACTGTGTATGTGTACCCAAGAGAAAATGGAGATTTAGAAGGGGCTATTTCTGCCACGACGCTGCTGGTGCTCATGCGGCTGCGACGAAACGGAGATTCAAATTCACCCTAAAGACGACTTATCTGATATGAAGTCCCAAGAGTTTGACAAGGAGGTGCTGGAGCTAGAGAAGGAGGCTATAGCACTAGGTTTTGGACAAGCCCTTCACAAGTTAGGGTCATTTTAGTTTTTCTTTATGATTAATTTAAAATTTGATTAAGAATTTAGGTATTTTATTTATAAAATAATAAAAAAAGTAACGGAAAGAATTTTTTTTATATTTTTATTAATTAATGAAGGTTTTATATAAAAATTTAAAATTAAAAATTAAAAAATTTATATATTTTAAATAAAAAATATATACATATTCTTTAATTTAAATTATTTATAAATATATTTCAGTTAACAAGAGTATCTCAAACAAGCACTGCATGACAATGGCTCAGGTGTCATTTAAACTATTTTTACAAAAAATATAAAACTTAATAAATATATTTTTTTAATTATTATAATAATATAAATACAACTCTTTTATTTATTTTTTAACTCCATCACGGATAGATATATATCTAACGACCTAATTCTAATTTACGTAAAAGTTCTGCCTCTGCTATGAGATAATGAGTCTTTATAATAATATAATAATGAAGTATATGACGACATCCAAAAGAATTTAAAAAATAAAAAAAATGAAAGAAAAGCAGGAGCAACCGTGCGAGTGTGGAACCGTGCTAAAGGTAACAATCAGATTTAGACTTCACAATTCAATTCAGCTGCATTCGGGCCTGTGATTGACGACGGACCTGACCTTGAACCGACATTCAGCACCAGAAAGTTAGAAAACACCGTCCCTGATTACCCGAATCTATGTTCTTTCTCTTCCCTTTCGTAAAGATCTAATGCCCATACAATGCATATGGATCTTCTTATTCTACTTCTACCCTTCATCTTAATCATTTAGCCATTGCCAATTTTATAATTTTGTGTACCATCTTTCTCAGTTCTCTCTCTGTTTCTTCTTCCACTTGTCTTCTCTTTGCTCCCAACCTCATGGGCAAAAATCAAGCCTACAAAGCGATGCAGAGAGCCAGGCTCGGAGCTGGCTCTGCCGCTTCAGAAGAGATTGAAGACGGAATGGTTTGTACCCTTTCGTACCACCAACTCTCTGTTACATTTTCCATTTCTCATTTCTTCCTTTCTAAATTTGATGCCTTTCCCCTGATATTTTTAATCTGGATTTATGCTTTTACTTTTATTGAATTTTTTTAACTCTCTAGGGCGACCTGCGCTTTACCTAATTTCGTCAATGATCAAATGGGTTGTTATGAATCATGATAGTTTATTTGTGTTCTCATAATTCTTTCTCACGGTTGAATGCGTTATTCTTGTCCACAAATGACTTACTGATGGTTCTGTTAAATGCCATCAGAATAGGTCCATAGTTTTTTGCGGTAATATCTGGCCGTCCAGATGAGCCTGCCTGCGCTTCTTCATTTTACTGAATCCCCACTGGATTGATGATGATTTTATTATCTCATGCTGCTAGATTCTGGTCAGTAAAGGCCCCCTCTCAATAATTATTTTCTAACACCGACTCCCTTGTCAGCAATACTGGAATACCTATCTGTACTCAGTAGCTGACCTGATGATGATATCAGTTAAATTCTCACTTTGTTTTTCAAGATTAAACCAGAGCAATTATTGTCAATACTCAAGAGTATTACACTATGTTTCAATGAGTGGAGGAAAATATTTTGTTTTGAAATGAATACAAACATCACAATAACACACAAATCTTTATTCCATTAGGTGTGGTCGGTTACATAGATCAAATAATGTCATTAGTTTAAATTAAAAACTAGTTTTTCAGAAATGCTATTTATCATAAGATTCTTTTTAACAATCTATTCAAGTGTTCTTTTTGGTCTTTTTCCATTCCTCTTAATTGGGCTAAATATTGATTGACTTTTTCTTACTACAGTAGCAGTCTTCTTTACATATGTTCAAATCACCATAATCGAGTTTTTGTCCTTTTCTCCTCAATAGGCACGATATTAACTTTTTTTTTTTGAATATAATTTTTTCAGATCTTATCCTTTCTTATATACCCACTCATTTATCTCAATATTATCATTTCAATATGTCCACTCATCTTTTCTTGTTTGACATTCTCATCAATCTCTTAATCACTTTGTTAAATCAATCCAAAATATTAAAACTTTAACAATTGTGGTATGATGTACTTAATTTTTACCTCCAAACCATTTTAGCTATCCTCTTACTAAACTCACATTTCATATACTTTCCCTTGCTCTTGCTTAAACGGAATTTGATTCCACGTTCTCTCTCCACACCTCAAGTTTTAAATTAACATCCTCTCTTACCTTCTTTGTTAGGATTATAACATCTGTAAAAAACATATATTTTGGAACTACTTCTTGGATGTACCTAGTAAGTATGTTCAAATCTAAAGTGAAAATGTATAGACTTAAGAATAACCCTTGGTGCAAACATATCTTTATAGGAAAATCATCAATTTAGATTATGTGTAAGTCTTCTTCAGTACCTTTCCATTAAACCCTACAAAAGATATATAACCTCCATGGTTGATGTTGATTTTCTTGGTATAAAACCAAATTGGTTCTATGATATATTAGCATTTTTTTTTAATTTGTGTGCAATCACTTTTTTCTATAGTTTCATAGTATGGCTCATCTTGGTAGTTTCCACAACTTTGAATATCTTCCTCATTCTTGTTGATAGGTATCAAAGTATCCTCCTTCTTTCATTTGGCATCCTCTTAGACCTTAGTATTTCATTGAACAATTTAGTGAGCCAAAAAATGCATTTCTCTCCTAACCACTTCCAAACCTTGATAGTTTTGTTATCAGGACCAATAGTTTTAACGTTGTCCATATTCTTAAGCACTTCCTTTACCCCAATTTCCTCCAATACATTTTCCTTTGATCCAAGCAAAGGAAAATTTTAAAATCCCTTGTTCTCTATTCTCATGTATGCAAACATGGCAGTGAGTTTTTGAGAACCTAACCATGCTGCCAGTTTTGAGCCTTTTTTATGGTTGTTTGTATATGTTATTCAACATTGTCTTTTTTTTTTTAATTATTTTTTTGTCTCTTGATTAGTTGGTAGAGATGCTAGTGGCTTTGAACTAACCAAATTTCTTAGGCATCTCTCTTGGAAAAAACAAGGTAAACCATGATACTTTCCTTCCTCCTCTATTTGCCTGGTGCTTATCATCTTTATTTCCTTCACGTCACAATCTTTTTTGTAGTATGTATTGAAGTCCTTTTGCTGCTAATTTTTTTTTTTTCCTTCTAAGTTTTGGTGGTATAAGAAGCTATTTTAGTCACCATTTATCATGTATGCTAGCACATATATGTCTATAGAGGATTTTGACTACATAAGCTTAGACTAGTCCCAGTAGTTTTTGACCTTTTCTAGGTCTTCAGTGAGCTGCAGCATCTTTAAATATTGATCTGTATTGCACATGCAATCCCACTGCAAATGATCATTTTTTATTTGTGAATCTACAAACCTGTCACCGAAATGGCATTAGTCTGAAATTGTCCTGTTGATAGAATTGCATTCATTGTAACAATAACATAATGCAAAATGACCATTGCTGCATTCAGATCAGTCCAAAAGATGCAACTTTGCTTCCTGTTTGGAAAGCTACATGTAGGTTGTTTGGGTGCACATGAATTGGATAGATAGATAATTTACTTATGAATTATAATGTGGTTCCCCAGGATTGCATGGGGGAAGTAAAGTGAGGTAAATGGAGATTAAAACAAATTGTGCTGTTCTAGACCTAGGAATCGTACCTGGTATAATGTATTAGGATTTGGGATTTTGAAAGGTTCTTGTGTGAATTTGAAGGAATCATAAGGTAAGATTCTAAACTAAAGAATAAATAACTTTTGACGTTTACACTGTATCGAGGAAAAGTTTGAAATAAAAGGGATTGTTGATACATGGAATCAATGAGAAGGAAAGATAAGAACCTAGCTTCCAAACTAGGATTCAATAGTTTTAACCCCAAAATTTTGATCACATTAGACAGCCAAGAAGAGGGCAACTTTGCTAGGACAGTGATTGCAAATTTACTTCTTTATATCCTTTTTAAACCTGGAATATTACCTAAATAGAACCAATCTGTTAGGCACGAAGAGAATATAGAGGGCCATAAGGGGAAAAAAAAAAATATGGAGGGTATATTTGGGAAAAAGAGTGGACTGGTGGCAGAGGAGATTTGGTTAAAGGGGTATCAGCTGTCAGTGGGGGGACTCACTTGGGTATTCTGTTAGAAAGTTTGACAGTTAGAGCTTATACCCTGGGATAGGGGCTGTGCCCTAGGCAGTGGAGGTTATCACTATTAGTTTTTTCTTTCTTTTTCCCGTAATCATCCCTTACAATTTTCTAGTGAAATCCATCCTTTAGCTTTTCTCCTTCCTATTCTACTTTGTTATTCTTTTAGTTCTTAAGAATGGGTCTGACCTGCCGAATCTGATACCTGGCAACCAAGGATGCTAAGCTAGAATCGTTGAAGAAGGAAGTAGAGTCTCTCATGGCATTTGCGGTAGAATGAGGAGCTTTGTGGAAGGCATTTGTGGACTCGACCGAGGATGATATAAAGAAAATTGGAAAAATTAGAAGAAAAGAGAATGTTGCTAAAACTGTGGATGTGGTGTGAGGGAATCAAATTTGCTCCTACTCAGATGGAGGCCCCTCCTCAAAGCAAAGAGGACTTGAGTAGAGACAGTACAGCCTTACGTTGAGAGAATGAGCTTGGTAGAGACAGCATTAAGGAGGAGCAGGAGACCATGTATTGATTTGGAAGTGACAAAAAAAAAGAAGTGGAAACACAAACTATTGAAGTGGAAAAAACAAAAAACACCAGCATTGTTCCTGAAAATAAGAGAAAAGAAGGACTCGAATTTCACCTAGGGACAAGAATCAGTGTTGGAGAAGCTCAAGCTAGCAGAGAAGAGGGTGGAATCACCAAATTTTGATGGCGCTATTCCAGGATTACTGGAGTCAGAAGCATTTAAGACCAAGGGATCAGCACTGCCTTCACTTGCAGCTTCAAAGGAGATGCATAATGGTTCAAAATGGCAGGCGGAGGAGTTTGAAGACGAAAGACGTCTCAGGCTGTTGCTCCCACTAAGATCAAAACGCAATCCTCTATTGAGAATTTGGTTGAAGAGAAGAGGCTAGAAAAAATGGTAGATGGGTCCTAAGTCATTCAATGTATGCGTAAGGGACTCAACTAGCTCTAGACCAGGCCATCCATTTCTTTTAATGGGCCCCAAGTTTCTTTGTTCCAACCAAGGGTGCAAGCCAAAAAGGATTAATGGCGTGCTTCAGATATATGGGAAGGGGGCCTTGACAGATGTTCAAGAATTGTATAAGAGGACATTTGAATTTGAGAAGGTGGGTTTGCTCTTCAGGCCAAAATTAATGGGTGCTAATGGAGCCAGAAATATCAGGATGGGAACTGGTCTGAACACTGCCATGAGCAGTGTACATAGCTCAATCTTGCAAATAGAAGAAAAGGTGACACCATTGACGGAGAAGCTTGATGACTTCGGTATACTTGTGGCCGAGGGTATTGTAGGAATTTGCAAATTGGATCTCAAATATTGGTTCGTCTCATGATTCTTCTGGTAGGGGGTTCTGGCATGGTGCAGCTCATATTGGATCACAACGCTTCCCCTGTTCCCAGTATCAATAGGTACTCCTTTCCTTCACACTTAATCCAAGAATAATTTCAGAAATTTCATGCTTTAAGTCTGAAATAATACATGCATCATCACCAGAGAAAATGGTTTTTGGTGCTCTTGCTATTGCAAAACTTTTGTGCGTGGCCATTGTTAGGTCTTTTCATACCCATCTACTTGTGTACATTCCAAGAGACACCTTTAGCTGGCCGGTAAAATCCATGAGGTTAATCATAAAATTTTTTCATAGAACAGCTGATCTCACTCTTGTGCCATCAGCAGCCATTGGGAGGAACCTCCAAAAGGCTAAAGTAACAGCTGCTAACCAAATACGTCTCTAGAACATGGGTGTTGAATCTGAAAGTTTCTAACCCCAATTCCACTCCCATGAAATGTGATTCAGACTGAATAATGGTGAATCTGTGAAGTCATTGATAATACATGTTGGATGATCTGGAGTTGATAAAAGTTTAGACTTTCACCAAAGGCTCATGGATAGGTTTCCTGGGCATGAATTATGTTTATTGTGAGATGGGTCGTACAGGGAGGAGCTGGAGCAAATGTTTGAAGGTATGCCTGCAATATTAATACGAATGTTAAGTGGGGAAGAACTTTCTCAAGCATATGCTAGTGGAGAGAGTCAAAAACTTTATGCACTGGAAAGTATTTCCCATTATCTCAATTCACTGTTCATGAATACTTACCTGGTACAACTTTATCAGGACATATCATGATCGTTGTTTGAGACAAGCCATTTATGCAGTGGGTTAGGAATGGGCTTTTGTCAGTGGTGTGGTGGCCCATCTCTTGGGTTCAAAATGCAGCTTCTATGTTAAGCAATGATGCAAAAATGGAATTGGATGATTCTGTCAATAGAGTCGAGAAAGCTCTGTTTGCTCTGGAGATACCTGACAGCAGCTTCTATTGCTTGCAGGCACTTGATGGCAAAAGCGGCTTCATATTGGGAATAGTAGTTTCTATTGCAATCTTTGTTATGATGGCAGTTTGGTCTAATAGGGAATTTGTTCAAACAGCATCTATTGACCAGCAAGTTTTTGCATTTGCAGCTCTAGGCCTTTCCCTGAAGACAATGTCTAAAGAGGTACAATTACCAAAGTTCTTAACCAGAAAAAAGAAGAGAACAGACTTGGGAAAGACTTGTACTTCTCAAATTTTAATCAAGACAAGGACCTACCCTAGGAGGAAGCTACTTAGGAAGACACCTCTACCATCAAGGGGCAATTCCCAGACTTCAGGCTTAAGGACAAGGCTGAAATTGGAGGGGAAGGTATTGTTAGGCACAAAGAGAATATAGAAAGCAGCAACAACAACAACAAATAGAGCTTTATCCTACTAGGTAGGGTCAGCTACATGGATTAAATGGTTCTATTAAGTTCTATCCGAAATAAAGTTTTTAAAAATATCATTTAACTAAATATCCCTTTTAATAATCTTTTCAAGTGTCTTTTTTATTCTTCCTCAACGTCTCTTCATTGGACTAAAAATTATTTGATTAACTTTTCTCACTAGAGCCTTTAGTGGTCTTCTTTGCACATGCCTAAACCATTATAATCGAGTTTCTGTTATTTTCTCTTCAATAGGTGCAACACTAACTCTCTTTAGAATACAATTATTTCAAATTTTGTCTTTTTTTGTATGTCTATTCATCTATATCAACATTCTCATCTCTATCACTTCTATTTTTGGCTCTTATTGACCTTTCAAAGCCTAACACTTATTACCATAAAGCATAACTGATCTTATAATAGTTTAGTAAAACTTTCCTTTAAACTTACTAGATATTTTGCAATTACAAATGATCTCTTAGGCATTTCTTCATTCATCTACTTAACTTAAATCCTGTGTGTGACATTTCCATGAATCGCTTTATTACTTTATGAAATCGATTCAAAATATCGAAACCTTGACACTTGTTATATATTATACTCTCCAATTTTTATCTCCAAATTATTATTTGCTCATCTCTTGTTAAATTTGCAACCATATACTTTGTCTAACTTCTATTTAAACGAAAACCTTTTGATTCTAAGGCTTTTCTCCACACCTTTAATTTGCAATTAACCTCTTCTCTTGACTCTTTTACTAAGATTATATCATCTGTAAAAAGCATAATTTTGGACTATATCTTAGATGTGTCTAGTAAGTGCATCTGTCACTAAAGTAAAAAGTATGAACTTAAGGATGACCTTTGATGCAAAGTAATCTTTATGGGGAAGTCTTCTATCACCTCTTCCTGAATCCTCACATTTGTTGTTGCCCCATTATACTATCCTTAAGAGCAGTGTACAGAGGGCAGTAAGGGAAAAATAGATATGGAGGGTATATTTGAGAAAAAGAATAAGGGGGTATCAGCTATTGGTGGGAGGACTCACTGCGGTATTCTGTTAGATAGTTTGAGAGTAGGAGCTTATACTCTAGGATAGGGGCTGTGCCCTGGGCAGTGGAGGTTATCTCTACTGAGTTTTTTCTTTCTTTTTCTTGTAATCATCCCTTACAATTTTCTAGTGAAATTCATCCTCTAGCTTTTCTCCTTCCTATTTTACTCTGTTATTTTCTTAGTTCCTAACATAATCCCCCCACCCTCACCCTTGGAAAAGAAACCTAGAGAGCAAACATGTCAAAATTTTGGGCCCAACTGTGATGACTTTACCCCTAAAGCATACGAATAGCCAAAGACAAATGTGAGAAATGCAAGTACACAGCTTGCACAAGATCATTGCTAATTTTACACGAGATACATCTGAACTGAAACTGCCGTTGAACTGATCGAGTAATATATTAAAACAAGGATCTCAATGTGTTAGAGAAAACAAATTATCCTGTACAGTGATATTATAAGCCCCAAGCCTGAAACCCTGAATCAGATCATGTTGCATTGTTATGTGCTTTTTTTCCTTTTTCATCTGAAATATAAGTATATTAGCCATTGTTGAAGGTGGACCTTCTTGGAACACAGTGAATTTGCCATTGATACAGATGGATATTGTTTAAAATTTATTTTACAAGAATCTGAAGTAGCTACTCTACAGTTTTTTGTATTAGTTCTCTTTTTTATTTGGTTTGGATTGATATGGCCTAGTGGAACTTCATTACTGAAAGTTCAGTATGGAAATGCTTCTCTCCCTCCCCTTCATTCTGTGTGTCTTTCTGTTTATCTGAAAATTATAATGCTTTGTAATACATGTATGTTGGATCTTTTCTTTTCTGGACCTTTATTGATGGGAGAATCGCAGGTGGATGGTTCATTTCATTCACCAGAGTGGCATGCTGCTCGTTTGGCTAGCCTTAAAACTTCTCACACAATTACTTGGGAAGATTTCAAACGGAAACAAAAGGTAACCTTTTCACAAACTAAAATGCATCTCTTTGAATAAAATTAGAGATGCATTATGTATCCCTTTTATTTTTATGTGGATAAAAAATCATTCCTATGTCATTCAGTTTACAAGTGTTCTCGTGGACGATGATTTAGCTTAAAATAATGATAGACGACAGGGAGTCTTATTTCCTTATTAATGGGCTGGCTGCCTACTTAATCAGCAATCAGAATTAGTTGACATTTTTTTCATAGGTACTCTTTTGCTATTCAGTCTTAATGTGGCTACTTTGTCTCTAAATTTTTATTGCTTTTAACCATGTCATTTTTTGTTTCATTTTTGTCCACTTGAATCTATTTTTATGAATTATCTTTATTTATTACACCCGGGGTCACTCACTGAATGTTTTAACATAATTGAATTTTCTTGAGGCATGAGGCCAGGCTTGTCTATTTGTCCTTCATAGCACATGTATCTCTTTTGTTATCAACTGTTGGTTGAGTATGCACTGTGTTCTTTCCTTAAGGAGATCTTTGCTAAAGACTTTTCTTTTCTGGTTATTCACAGCATCTTGGTGGTGTGCTAATGTATTCTTGATGAGTATGTTTGTTTCTATATACTTGTTATGTCAAATTTCTAGAGCTAAATCTGTGTTAATATACTTGTGCTTCTCCAATGTGTAATATATATTATTTAATTTGTATATTTTCTGATGTACTAGGAAGAAGAAATGAGAAAAGGGGAGTTGGAAGCAGATGCAGATCGGATGATGAGAGAGTACAGAGCTCAACTGGATGCTGAAAGGGCACACAAGCTTGCCCAAGGAAGAAATCATTCAGTTACTAAGTCTAATCATGGAAAAGGTATGTGTGGTAAAGGTGCAATGTCTGCAGACGCTGTCTTTGTTTGGCTATCTCTTTATACCATTCGCTACTTCTGAAGGTGAGGGTTGCATGTTTGTACTTTGCAGTTAGGAGGGACAAAATTTCAAAGAAGCACAGTGGCAAAAAGAGAAAGGTGCTTTTGAATTCTAAAAGATTTATATAGATTCTATTGTTGTCTAGAGAAGAACTGAAAAGTTTTATGCTAAATTTGAGATTGTTTCATTCAGTTGAATAAGGTTTTGTGTGACTATAATCTTAACATTGATCTAACTTGTGACTGTCTTTTCTTTCAGTTTTCTGTTCGTTGGATTAATTGTAGGGTAGGTATCAATTGATTGTAAGCATATTTTTAAATTTGTTAGAGCTTGTTTGTCTTCTTTTCTGACTTTCTTTTTTTTTAAATTACAATTATTTCAAATTTTTGGTATCTTAGGTCACTTTCAGGTCTGCATAGGAGATTTGGATGATTTTTTTTTTTTTTTTTAGGTTATAAAAAAATTGATGTAGCTTTCCTGCTTCTCTTTTCTTCAAGATGTCAGTTATGACTTTTGTTAATAGTTGGATGGGGTTATAGTTGGATTTCTGTCTCGTCATGTACTTCCACTTGCTCTGCAGCCTTTGTCTCGATTTTTATGGATGGAAAACTTGCATAACTGAAGTAAAAGTAAATATTGGTAGCCATGAGTTAAAACTTTTTTTTTTTTTAAATCTCGGAGCTGATAATAGTTGAAATGAAATTTAAAATGCTTTAGTACTTCCTCTTGTAGGTTTTTGATGATTTTTGTAAACGATGCTCGTAAAATGTTCTAGCAAATGGTTGTAAAACTATCTGGCCTTCGGTATTTATGATATTGATGGATGAACAACTCTTAAATGGTCTTCCTCATCCCTTTGTTGAATTACTTCTTCAGTAGTTGTGCAGATGAGCAAAGCAATATGGAGCAATAGTTTATGAGTGATTCTTCTGTACAAATGGCGTATATTCATTTTGTGCACAGGACCAATGGGATTAAGTGGTTTGACGTTACAAAGTGGGATACAGTGTTGAACAGATTACAACAGTTACAAATTTTGATTGCCCAGTGCACAAACTGCATCATGCAAATTTTATTTCTGAATGTTAATTTATAATTTTATGCATACTTATTACCTTTTCTATTGTAGCATTCAAGAAAGTCTTCTGGATCTAGCTCCTCTTCATCTTCATATGATTCCAGCAGTGATGAACAGGAGAGAGCGTCAAGAAGATCTAAGTCCAGGTCAAAGAGACCAAAGAAGGATAAGAAGCTGAAGCCAAGAAACAAGGATTCTGGTAGCGACTATGATGATGCAGATGGACCGGTTCCCCTTTCAAGATTCTTTGGGAGTATCAAGAGTTAATGAAGTGGTGGAATACTTCCTTTGTTAACATAAATTCTTCTGCTATGGTATTAGAATTATGGTCAGCCATGACTTGTGGTCTAGTTATTCTTTCTTTACAGATTTGTAATAATTTTTGTACTTTATGGTACTTGTGTTATCCTTCGAAGAGATCAGTTTGTCATCAGTTAATCCGTTTGAGACGGTGGAATCATCGAGAGTTTAAAGACTATATATTGAATCTTCTCTTGATGTTTTGAATCAATAAGAAAATTAAGAAATAAACTCCGTCTGGATGTATTCTTTCTTTCTCTCGGGAACAAACAGTGGCAAAGGACAAAAATAAAGAGGATTTGTGGAGTTAGGCAATTATGAACACCCTCTTCAGCTAATTAATTTCTTAGATAATGCTTTTGCTTTGAAAATGCTACCCCTGCTATTTTGTAGTCCTGCCCAATTGGTGTTTTTTGGTACTCTTACCAAGTTGGCATAATATGATAGTTATTTAATAAAATTTTGGTGCAGAATATTATAATCAATGATGTAAGAGATACCAAAATTAATGGTATTATATAAACGTCCTTCAAAACATTGTATGTGATCTACTTTAGGCTCAAAATGAATAGATGTCAACAAATATCAATTTGCATCAAGTTTGTCCTCCAAACAAAGAAGACGTAACACTGAGAAGAGGTGCGCTTTATGGGTAAATTTAATGAAACATTATCCTATCACTGAAAAGGAAAAATGGGTCGAGTGTAATTTTTGGGGGACTTTGGCGAAGAAAGTAATCTTGGGCATGTCAAATGACCTTCTCATCGTTAAATTATAATTGAGTTGTAGTGTTTCAATATTGATGAACATTGCAAACATCAAAATTCACAAAATTTAAGGACAGTAGAGTTGCATTTTACCTGGCTATTTTTCTTCTTGAATTGCGTCATTTATAATGGAAAGCGTATCTTCCTGCAATCTATAAGGTTTTGGTATGAAGTTATTAATTTGCTATAGTCTTTATCAATAGATTCATGATACTCTTAACCAATTATATAGCAGTTACAGTCTTCCCACAATCACTTAATAATAACTCAATCTGATAATTATCATAAATTTAAATTATTTGAATAACTCACCTCTCATTCACTAAATATGAAAGGTGTATTATTGATGTCTTCAAAGATTTGAGAGTAATGATACTGTAAAATTTTGCATTCACAAATTTATAATCTTGGAATGGTTTTAGATAGTTCTACTATAAATTTATACCTATCATGTTACTTGTACAGTTCTACAGGTATTTGACTTCAATGATCATGTGAGTACGTATGGAAAAGATCAGTAAGTCATAAAAATGAAAGGACACCCAGCTGAGTAAGCACATCGGAATAAAAAAAAGTCACCACCGAACAATTAACTTTGAAATGGTTATGCTTCCAAAATTTTTAAACCCTTAAAGTACACATAATTTAACAGTGACGGGGGAAAATTCTTCAGAAGCTGGCTCAAGCCAACAAATTGGACAACGATGCGAAGCAAATAAGCCGATACAAACGCCCTTTGTTTGTTCTTAGTCTCCCAGTTCATGCCTGTGACAAATAATTTGACTCGAAGGCCATCTGGTTTCACATGATAGATATATATACACAAAGAAATCACTGAATCTATGGACACCGACAACACACCTTCCAAACCCAATGAAAACATTACTTTCACTGGTGCTGATATTCAGGGTTAAATGCAAGAGCCTCTCGGTATATCAGCTCCTTCATCTGTTCCTCAGTCAAAGCATGTTGCTCGAAGTCAAAGCTGAAGGGAGTCATACACACAGGTTCATCGCTGATGTCATGCAGAGATGTTAAGTAGGGATGTGCCAATGCATCTTCAACTAAAAAAACAAAGACAACAAGGAACTTAATCACCATAAAAAGACTTCCATTTCGGCGTTCGCACTTAAATGCAGACGTTAGAATGAAGCACAGCACCGCTTAAATGAAGAAACTGTTCATAATGAAACCAAGAAAAAATTAAGTCCCAACCAGTCCCTATTTGTTGTGCATGGCAACTTAGTGAAAAAAAGTTTGGCGCGTATAGCAGAACCGTAAAACTAAACAGGTGCTAAACCTTTTTTCTTGTCAATGACAACTTCACTAACTTGATTACATTTGTAACAAGTTTAGGATTGATAGAAATTCTGTATATTTATTACTGGTTAGTGAAAAATATATATAAAAGAGATAAACCTAATCCTACCATAAATATTTCCCTAATTCTAGGAAAAATCCTCTCTCGGTCAATCCCTAAACAATAAGAACTAAAATCCTAAACTTAATCTTTTTACAACAATAAAATTACAATTGTAAACCATATGTAATCCCAATTAATTCTAGATTTCCCTAACTCCCCCTCAAGTTGGTGAGTAGAAGTCAATCATTCCCAACTTGCCTATAATGTCTTCAAATCCTGGCTTAAGTATAATCTTGGTCAACACATCTCTCTCTTGTAACCCTGTGGGCACAAAGATCAAATTAATCCCTCTAATTCAGTTTCTTGCTTGATAAAATTCCTGTCAATTCTCACATTTCATCCTGTCTTGTTGGACATAATTTTTTACAATGCTTACTGCTGATTTGCCGTCTGAGAATAGCCTTGTTGGACAACACAAATCCCCATGCAACAGCCCTATATTCAGCTTCTGCACTACTCTGGAAAACTACTGATTGCTTCTTGCTTCTATACGTCACCAAATTTCCCCATAGCTTTATACAATATCCCGAGGTTGATTTACTATCCTCATATGATACAGCCCAGTCAGCATCTGCAAACCCAACTATTACACTCACCACATGTGCAATATCTGGTCTTGTCCATGATAGGTACATTAATTTACCTGCCAGTCTCTGGTATCTTCCCTTATCAATGGGTCTTCCTTTGGATCTTCACCACCCTTCTACCCTCTTCCCAGTGGGGTCCTAACTAGTCTGCTTCCAAATGTCCCAGTTTCTTTTAACAGATCTAAAATGTATTTCCATTGAGAAGTAAAGATCACCTTTTTACTTCAAGCCACTTTCATACCAAGGAAGTATCTCAATTGCCCAAGGTCTTTAACTTAAAACTCTGTTTTCAACTGACCTTTTAATCTTTCTATTTCCTGTGTCATCTCCTATTATGATCATATCATCCACATAGAAAATTGGAATAGTCTTCCTTCATGTGAAGTCTTGATAAACAAGGTATGGTCTGACTGACTCTGTTTGTAGCCAAAGGACTCCAAAGGTAAGCTAAACCTCTTCAACCAAGCCCTTGGAGATTGTTTTAGGCCATATAGAGATTTTTTTTTAACTTGCATACCTTCCCTTTCACTTCAGCAGTCTCAAATCCCAAAGGTATTCTCATATAAGTTTCCTCCTCTAACTCCCCATTTAAGAAGCATTGTTTATATCTAGATGGAGATCCCAATCTACGTTGACAACAAGGGATATAAGAGCTCTAACGGAGTTGAGTTTAGCCACTGGAGCAAATGTCTCATCAGAATCCAAACCAAAGGTTTATGTGAACCCTTGTGCCACAAGTCTGGCCTTGAACCTCTCTACACTGCCATTAGCTCTATATTTCACAGTAAATACCCGTTTACTTCCCACTGATTTTTTCTGTTCTGGTAGATCAATAACATCCCAAAGTCTCATTTTTTAACAAAGCCTTCATTTCCTCCATCACAGCTTCACTCCATCTAGGGTTCTGTAGTGCACTGTCAATATCTTTTGGATTATTTATTTCATCAAGTCTTGTTGTAAATGTTTAAATTCCTGGGACAGTTTGGAAAAAGTTACAAAATTGTAAATGGGATGTTTGATACAGGTTTAGATACCTTTTCTCAGGGTAATGGGGATGGCTAAATCATCATTCCCTTTCTGTTCAGGGTGAACGTCTTGACCTACTGTAAGGTCCAATGCTTGACCATGCTGAAGAGCCTTAGGTCTCTGACTGTATGTTCTAAATGGTACCTAAGAACTCATCTCTCCCCCTTGACAAATTCCTGGTCTGGTCTCAGGTCTGTTTGGAGTGGTTTCCCCCACTAAAATCTCAGAATGCGAGACCTCTAACCTCACATTTTCTCTCTGCACCCTCTGGTTATTCTCAAATCCTGTTTGTTCTCTCTATTCCCTATCGGATTCAGTACTTACAGACTAATTCTGAGAAGGAATTTCTGTGGGATTTATAGGGACAACTGGTAGAGTGGTAGGAATTTCTATCGTAGGGTCCTAATCCACAACTTCTCTAGAATCCTCCCCTTGAAGTGAAGCATTGGGATAAAAGAATTTGTCTTCCTGAAACTGGACGTCAATGATAACAACGAACTTCTTAGAGGATGGAAGATAGCACTTATATCATTGTTGTGTGGCTGGATATCTTACAAAAATTCCTTTTAAGGCCTTAGGTTGAGCTTACATCTGTTTAGGGAATGGTTGTAAACATAGGCAATGCATCCAAAAGTAATGATTCTGGTTTTCGGCATTTTGTTGAGGGATGTATGTACTGGAACTTTGGTGGAAAATACCATTTAAGGCTAGTATTGATTAAATGTGTGAGAGTAATACCCTTGGCTATTGTCAAATCTCAGAATCTGAATTGGTGTTTGGAAGACATTTAGGACCATTTTGTGAAATTGAGTGAAAGTTAGCAAGATTTCAGATTTATCCCTCATAAGGTACACCCAACAAACTGGGGTATGGTCATCTATCAAAATGACAAACCATCTAGACCCATTTAGGTGAGGTATTCTTGATGGACCCCATATATACCATGAACAAGATGGAATGGTTTGGAAGGTTTATATGGCACTATTGGATGACTATGGCACTGTTGGATGGCTAACCCTGGTTCTCCTGCTGCTGCAGTTTGGCCTGCCTCCCTTTTATCACTGTCAACCATATAGGCAGCCTTGTTATTCCTCCTTTGACTTCTTGGCTTCCAATTTGCTAATTTCCCATGAATTTTCAAGCAAGTTTCCCTACTGTGATGGGGCTTACTACAGTGGGCACACCACTGATTTTCTTTGTTTTCTTTTGAACACTCCACTTCTTTCTTCCTAGCAGCAAGAGTGCAGATGAGTTGGGCACTTCAGCAGGTCAGGTTGATTAAGCATCGCCCTGTGCCTGCTTTCCTCCCTCCTAACTTCTGCAAAGGCTTCCCCAAGTGAGAGAAGTGGTTTAGTTCCAATAAGTCTCCCCCTTACTTCATCCAACTCAGGATTGTGTCCGTAGAGGAAGTCAAATACCCTATCCTTTTCCACCATCTTCTGGAATTTTTGAGTATCATTTGGGGTGTCCCACCCTGGTTCATAAAACAAATCCATCTCTTGCCACAATTGCATCGACACACTGTAATACTCAATGACACTGAGATTACCCTCCCTGGTGGTTCTTATGGCAGATCTAATCTCAAAACACTGGGAGGTATTCTCCAAATCTGAATAAGCCTCCTGCACAGCCTCCCAAATTTCCTTAGCACTCTTACAGAATAAGTAGATCCGCCCAATCCTAGGCTCCATTGAATTGATAAGCCATGCCATAATTATAGAATTTCCACCCGCCCATCTCTGAAAATCTACTGAATTTGCTGGTGGCATAGGGACAACTCCAGTTATATAACCGAATCTCCCTTTTCCTTTGATGACAAGAGTGACATAATGAAACCACTCTCTTAAAGTAATTGCCATTCAAACGGTGAAGGGAAACTTGGAGGGAATGATTATCAAGAAGTAAGGTTTCGCTGCTTTGGTTACTGATTGGGGAATTTTTGGGTTGTTTGGACTCTTTGTTGATGATCTTTGGCCCTTCCCCGGCTGCAAGATCATCCTTCAAAGGGTTTTCTATTTCTGGAGATGGGGTTTGATTGGACAGGGAAAGATGAAGATAATTTGGCTATCAAATCACCGAACCAGGCTTTAATACCATGTAACAAGTTTAGGATTGATGAAACTTCTGTATTCATTACTGATTAGCGAAAAAATATATATACAAGTGATAGGCCTAATCCTAGCCATAAATATCTCCCTAATTCTAGGAATAAATCTCTCTCGATCACTCCCTAAACAATAGGGATTAAATTCGTAAACTTACTTCCTTTGTTTATACATTAATTTTCCACTGTAACCTATATCTAATCCAAATTAATTAGGGACATTTAATCCCAATTAATTCGGGATTTCCCTACAACATTGTTCTGAAGTAATAAAGGGAGCATCAAAAAATTTATTCAAACAAGGAGGTTTGTAAATTATGCATGAACTTGAAAGGGGAATTTGGTGTAAGTCTTTAAGGAAGTCTGCATCCATTTTCATAATAGAGAAAAGGTTTATGTAATATGAGTAAATTGCAAAAAGGAAAATGCTATAAGTTTTGCCCCAAATAAAATTTTTCTAGTTCCGCCCTGGACTCTTTTTCCTACATGGTAGGAATGAGGGGAATGAAATGACGAGAGAATGATGATTAACCCATAAGCTTTCATTGAGATAAAACGACAAAACAATGTTTTAGTTGAATACTAGGCAATCTCAAAGAAGGTATTGATTAATTGGCAATGTCAGACAACTTAGCATTTTCCCCACACACTCAATGTAGTTAAAAAAAATACCAGATCTGAAAATAGCTTTCATAAGCTGAATTTGTATAAGCCGTGAAGTGTGCAAGACAACAATATAAGCCTAACAAAGCAAATGGGACTAAACCATGTCAATCTATATATTTAACAAATATATAATAGGTTTGCAACATAAAACATGGCACATTATAGAATATGTCAAGCCAATAAAATGAGGCACAAACAAATTTTTAAGGACAGAAAGATCAATGCAGGTTTGGCACCCCAAAATCAGAATTAATGGCATTTATGGTGAAGCATCAGATGCAATTATCAACAAAAAATGAATAAAACTGGTGATTTTATTATGTCAAAATGCATGAAATACAACAGAGATATTAAATGTACATCTGTAAACAAAGTATAAAGAACGAAAGACATAGAAAAATCACCAGTAATCCTTTGTCTGGGATCAAAAGTTAACATTTTTTCCACCAGATCTATAGCAGCAGGATGGACATGTGGGAACTTTTCTTGGAAAGACTGGCGATGGTAAAGAGGCAGTTGCCTGATGTATCTCTTAGCATTTTCATTCAGAAGCCCCAAATCCTCTTCCGATGGGGTGCCGATCAGCTGCAAGGTGTAGTATAGATCACATATACTAATACATGAATTTCAAAGCAAACTGTTTTTAGAGGTGAACCATACAGATCATAAAGTAAGACATAAAAAAATGAAGATGCTATTTTTGAATCAGTTTCACCAAATTTGATGAAAGTTTCTAAATATAGTCAATAATGAACATAATATCATGAACAAAATTTCCAGCCTCTACAATGCAACCCAAATTTTATGTGCTATTGGTACAACTGGGTAGTTCAGTTAATAAGTGGCTAATTCAAATGAAAGTGGTTAATGTGGAATACAAACACAAGTAGAGGTCAATAACTCTTGAACTCTTCAAACCTGATAGTAGATTATTTACCAAAGAATGCTAAATAATTTACCTCCATAAGTAGACGTAACTGATGCACATGATCTCTGCCAGGAAACAATGGCCTCCGATCCATCAATTCCATGAAAATACAACCAACAGACCATACATCAATAGCTGCTGTGTAATCAGAAGAGTTTAATAGCAGCTCTGGTGCACGGTACCATCTTGTAACAACATATTCTGTCATAAAGTCAGTTTCAGAGGTGACACGAGCCAGTCCAAAATCACAAATTTTTAAGTCACAATTGGCATTGAGAAGAAGATTGCTAGGCTTTAAGTCCCTATGTAGAACATTTGCAGAATGTATGTACTTCAACCCACGGAGAATTTGATACAGGAAATACTGCACCAAAAGAAAAGTTTATTTTGACATCAAGGATAAGACTCAATAATTTCTGAAAAAGGGCAAATGAATTAATGACCATAACACCAAAAGTGAGAAACAAAATTACAAAGAATAAAGGTAAATCTATCTTGAATGATGAACTTGATGAACAAGATGACATAATCAATATCATTACAGCTGTAAAATATTCTCCCACTTCTTGGATTATGCATGCAGCTTGCCAATTTAAACTGAATGTAAATCTAAATTCATATTGTGAAATCTTCCATGGCCAACACTGACATATGCGTAAACATCAGTATGTTACTAGATAAGAAACATGGTAACAATAACTCAGAATGGCAAACCATTAAAAGACAATTGACTGGACATTTTTATATGTGGTTGGCAAGAGGAAATCATTATTATTAATTAATAAATCTATTTTGACATGAGGTTTATGTAACCTTCCAAATTAAGTTTTGTGGCACAATTGTCTCCTCATCGGTATAAAACCTGTGCCAATATAAGGTGAAAGGTTGACTTGGTGGCTGAGACTTTAAGGAACAAAAACTCAATTTAACAAGAATAAGATAATGCGCCCCCCCCCCCCCCCCCCAAAAAAAAAAAAACCAAAATTATGTTCATTTGTTTAGCTAATTGCCTTGACAATTATTAGGAAATAGTGATAATTAGTTAATTGTTTGGGATATTCTAATAATTCTTGTAAGTTTCTTGATCACTTGAGCCTCTAATTCGATACATTGAATTGGAATTCAATATAGATGCTTGAGGTAGGCCGGTTTGGGCTTTTGAACTCATTGGAGGTCTTGGTTGGTGATTTTGGGAGCTGATATAAGGCAGAAGCCTTTGTCTCCGTCTTCAGATGCGTTCTGTCTTCAGTTGTGGTTTTGGGCCAAGTCATCCATGTTCCAATATGCGAACGTGCATGCAACAACGGTTTGATGCTGTCTCATCTCAGTGCCCTGATTCCAGTTTAAGTTTATGTCTGCCACCTTTGTCGTCCATTTCAGACTTAGTTTGTTATATTTCAAGTCTGATCAAGCTGATTCCCAAACCAGTGTTGTGGTCATCAAGGCAGTGATTTGGAAATTAGTTGATTATGTTGTTTGCTTCATTAGCAATTATTCATTTCACAACAGATGGGAGGAATTTAGTGCTTGCTTCCTATGTGGTTCTAGAGATTGTTGCTCAGGGGGAGTTAGGGCTCATTGCCTACCTGTTGCCTAGTTTCTTTAAGTTGTTTGTTACTGAAATTCAGTTGCGAAGTTGTAGTTGTTTAATTCAAGTTGTTCATAGCTGCAAAGTGTTCTTTGCTGCACGCAAAACAAAGTAGTTTATTGCTGCAAGTTGTTTGTTAAGCTCATTGTTGTTCATTGAGCTACAAAGTTGTTTGTTAAGTCTGTTGCTGTTTGCTGAGCAGCAAACTTGTAGTCAGACAAAAATTCTTGTTGGAACCCATTACAAGTTGTGGTCCGGAGCCTATTAAGCTGCGCATTGTCATGGTATAAAGTTTTGTTGTTTTTGATGCTTGAGTTCTGTTTTTCATTTGTTCTTTGTTTTGTTAAACCTGGATGTTCAATATGTAACAAGCTAGGGATGATAGATATATATGCTATAGCTTGAGGGGAAGTTGTTAGATAAAAAGGAAATAGGGGTATTAAATTATTAATTACCTGTTTGGGATTGTAGGGTCCTTATATGAAATTAATGAAGATCAAGATCAGAATTCTCTCTCTCTAGATCTATCCTTTCTCTCTTCTTCGACCCTATCTTTTACTCTCACCAAATATCAGAATAACCATATTTTTTTATAACACTTTCGAAGTCTTCAACATAAAGATTTGTGTCCATTATTCTCAATCATAATATAATAAAGTCAACTAAAATTAATTACAAATCAAGAGCAAATTGCATGTGCGTGCCAAGACAATACTTAAATTGGAAACCTAAAATAAGTTATGAGAATATGTGCCAATCGTGCTCCTCAAACCTTGCTTTCACACATCAAACACGTAGACTAATGGCATGTCACTAAATTCAAGGCAACCCATGCAAGATATAATTAGCAAGTAATAAAAGCTACATACTTATTTAGTATTATAGTGACTGCTTCTCCTGTACTTAACAATATACTTTTAGTAAACCATAGTACCATACCATATTTATTGCAAATTAATTAACCGTCTTCTCACATCAACATTATATTTTAAGTCAGTTTTTTAAGTACATTTAACAAAAAGGTGCAGCTTTGACACAGCATTCCTCGTAAATTATTAACCATCATTCAAAGTTGCAATTAGAAAACCATTTCAAAAGGAGTTGACAAGACACTCATAGGCTCAGAGTACATCTAGACTGTATTTAACATCTTCCAACACCAGACACCACACATCTCAAGATATTTTACCAATGTTCCCTATTTTCAGCCAGCTTCTACTAACTCTACTCCAATACCACTTCACTACAGTATATTCAAGTTCCTAGAATAATCAGAAATTTCTGTAGCACCAGGAATCTTAGTTTAACAGTACTGCATGTGAGAACATGTGTTTGCAAGTTGTTAATGGAGGTTGAAATAGGGGTGATAAAGAGGCAAAGGAAAAAAATGAAGAAAGAAATTCTCTCTAAGCACACATAGATTTATTCTCATCTGAGTCTGTATCAGAGTATTTACCAACTTTACCACCGTTAATAAAGACTTCCCACAAAACAAGACATTAGATGCTATGATGGTGTAATAAGTAATACTACAATATAAAAATTTGGGCTTAATTTAAAAAGACAATATTAACTTTGCACCTGACAGTGCTCCTCTGATAATGCTTGATTTGAACGAATGATTTGGTGAAGATCAGTGTCCATTAGCTCATACGCAATGTAAACATCATTAAACGCCTCCCTCTGAGGTGGAGGTACTATATCCCTGACTGCAACAACCTGCACGACAGTCAACAGATACACTTGGTAAATAAAAAGGATGAAAAATTTCTAATTCTGTAACACTGTACATCTCTTTTCATAAACTTATTAAATTCCCCCATGAATTATACATTTACTGTAGGGCTACAAATTACTTAATAATGAAAATAAATGACAAGAACTACAGATAAACAGAATGCCCACAGATCTACAGTTAATGCAATATTTTTAATTGCACCAATAAAATAACAGCACCATCTTGTCACCTGCCATCTACGTACTTAAATACAAGGTCAAAGAGGAAAGCAACTGCATCAGTAATCAAGGGTTGTTAGGATTTCAACAGATATCATGTTTATCATAGATCTTCCTTTGGGATAAATGACATGATCATAGCTGATAGTCCTTCATAACAGTCATACTAAGTTTTATTGCCAACTAAGGTTAATCCTATACTGCCAAGTAGTAAAAGGATTTTAAAGGTCTAACTGTTGCATTGAAAACCATAGGAGAGAAGAGTTGACATCTTTTATTAGAAAAAACTACTTAAATATTAGATTTCAATACACAGTCGCCGGTGTTTACTTCTGATAGCTAAATACTGTCTGCATGAATATGATAGGAGTATATATTAGAAATATGTGCTTATTGCTCTCCATACTTTCAAGGACATTTACACACTTCCACCATTGTTATCAACACAGGACCATGAGAGTTCTATCAATATATTCTGAAAGTGTTTCTTTGCTGAAATTTTGAAAGCAACACATTATAAGGAGGAAATGGTTGATTGAACCGCTCAAACGTTGATGTCTAAAGAAGCATATTAATCAAGATCTATGGGTCAAACCGACAATTATCATATTCTAGTACATGACTACATATCATAATAAGATATAGCTTAGGAATACCCGAAAACCAGTAAAAGGAGGGGGCTTCTTTCATTAAATTGATGCATATAAATGAAGAAACACTGATTATCACTCACTAACGTTTTCATGATCCATGTGACGAAGCAGCTTGATTTCGCGGAGGGTCCTCTTGGCATCAATTTTGTTGTCAAACGCATTTGCAATCTTCTTTATGGCCACGTGCTCATTCGTCTCGGAATTCAGAGCCGAGCTATCACAATAATACAAAGACAAGATTCCCAATCAATCAAAGAAAGAAGGGGAAAGAACAAGGAAGATTAACAGAGGCGCGACCCATTCCATGGATATAAGAGTCAACTTTCAAAGTGAGTGATAGGGACGGAGAAAGTACCAGACGATACCGTAAGCGCCTTTACCGATGGGCATGATGGGGGGCTTGTATTTAGCGGTGACTTCGAAGATATTGCCGAAGATATTGTATTGAATGAACCTGCCGCCATAGCTAAGCGTTGCCGGGATATTCTCGATGCCTATAGCCGTCGGCGGCTGCTGTGGGTGTTGGGGGTCAGGATGCGGCAGCGGCGCTGCCTCCGACATGATGGTGTCAGCAGGCGGAGCAGCTCCTCCTCCTTCCATTTCTTCCGTTATTCCTGTGTATAATTGGCTGTTCAAGTACTAGTATGAGCCCTAATGCCTATACAGTTGGGAATGAACCATTCATGGACTTAATCTGATTTGTTTGTTCTGTTGTGTTGTGCGCGCCTTTGGTCAAACAGATGTAACTCTCTCTCCAACTCCTGCAAAGGCAAAACTGTGATGCTGCCTTTTTCACTTTATTTTTGTTTTCTAAATTCTTCCCCTTCTATATCTATTCTCCAAACTCCTTTTTAATTAATTTTCTATAGGCAAAATAAAGGTAACAAAAATGTCATTTTTCTCTTTCCTTTTCTTTTTAATGCCAACCCATCTCTTTTACTTTGCTTGACTTCCTTGATTTCTTCTTCTTAAATCAATTACTCTCCCCTAATTTCTCTCTGCAGTACTGACATGCCCTGAATACATTCTCTTGGCTAATTCTAGTGTTCACTTTTAGATAACAACAACTCAATAAAATGTTTTAGGAAAAAAAAGAAGAAACTAAAGATTTTCATCAATAACAACTCTATAATTAGAGAATAAATTGTTCGGTCTATCTAGCACTCTACTGTAGTCTGCGGTAATTGGGAAAGTATTATCATTTTCTCTTTTAGAGAATATCTGCTGTTGTGAATATTTTATCAACTGAACATTAATTAGAGAATAAATTGTTTGGTCTATTTAGCTCTCTACCAAATAAAGTGCTTCATTCAAAGAATATCTGGATAAAAGTTTTTTTTAATTCTTAATAAAATATGATAATTTCAAACAAAAGAATAAATAGGTGAAAATATGGTACAAGTGGCAAATAGCATGGCTACTTTCAGAAAAACAAATTATTAAAGTTTAACAAAATATATATTATCATTTAATATGATAAATGTTACATATTTATAGATCATAGATGAATTCTTATGCTAGGTAAGAACCAATGGTAATAACACTGAAATAAATTTTAAAAAACTAAATATCATAAATTTAAGAAAATAATATATATGTCTATATTAATTAAGTCACTAGAGTATTAAAATGAATATAAGGCTGTGAAAAATAAAATAACATAGTATTTAATGATACGGAAATTACAATTTCATAAGCTTAACTAGAATTATTTCAATTTGAGTAGGTTTTGTTTATTTTTTTTATTTTTTTAAAATATTTAATGTCGATCAATTTTAAAATTTTTTGAAATATGAGTTATTTAAATTTTTCATAATAATACAATATATCAATATTTATTTCAATAATAAATGCTCATATATATGTTAATAAATAAATTGTATAAGATTTAAAGAAAAAAACTTTACAAAAAAAAATAAATCATAAAATGAACTTTAGCATTGTTTATAGCAGCAGAGTGAGCATTAATTATTAATAACAGTGATAACAAATAGAAGTTTGCCTCTTACCAAAAATTATACAAGTCTGTCTTAAATTTTGTCTCAAAAAGTTTAATTGTACCTTTCTTCAATTTGTTTAAGTAAAAAAAATTTAAAAGTCACGCCTTCTCACGTCTATCCGTACCAATTTTCTCTTAACACCACACATTTATGTACATGCCATTCTATCATAAAAGTAACAAGAACAAGAACAGTATGTTCTCATGTCAAATTCACGATCATAATTAATGAGTAAAGAGGTAATAGGTACGAAAATAAGATTCAAATGGGAAAAAAGATGTGAAGGTTTTAAAATTATCCATTTCAATGTAGAATTTTCTAAGAAAAACCAACAAAATATTCCATTAATAGAATTTAGAGAGGAAACATCAGCTAAAATCAACCGGTAACTAATGAATCATACAAATGCTACATAATAAAATGGAACAGTTGTTCAGATTCCTTCAAAGAGTTTCTACCATGTGAATGCAGGCAACACATAAGATGGATAAGCATCACATTTCATTGCAAGTGACTCTACAGATGATAAATTTGCAACTTCCCCATAACTACGGAGTCCAAGTTCAGTTGCATGAATTCCACCAGTGATAAAAACTGATTTGATTCCAGCCGCATTAGCCCCCTTGATATCATGATGTAGAGAATCACCCACAGCAATACAATCAGAGACATCCGCACCAGCCATGGCCATGGCAGATTTGTAGATTATCTGACACACGTCAATAATCATGAATGCTGTCAAGACTTGAGCATAGAATAAGAAAGTATGCATGCGCAACAGGAGAAGATTACAAAGGCCTACAAAGATTATATGACATATAACTAAGCTGGAAATAAATGCGGATAAGATTATTTATTATAGATACAATGATCTGAGATTATGGGGACAAAAATTCATATAAGTTAATTCATTTAATTACTAAGTTCCTATTTTGTTCTCCGGAAAAAGTATTTACCTGATTATTTGCCTGAAAGTTACGAGGAGCAACTTAGCTTGGCATAATAATTTGATATTGTCAATTAACCTTTCCATGTCAAATTCGCAAGCAAATCGTGCACACATGTCACAATATCCTCTTAATTTGAAAATTCTTCAGCTGCTGCTTAATCATTTTGAAGGCTAATATCGGCCTTTTATCAAATCATAATATTAATAAGAGAATAAATTGAAATTCTGATTTATGATGATGTGTTGTTACCTGTATAATTGTATGCGATCTAGAAAGTCTAGGTGCTTAGAATGATATGCGACACACAGGAGAAAACAACAATTATAATAGAATTAAGCATAAATTAGTTCATCACCTTATCAGGTTTGCCCATCCATTTCACTTCACCCCCAAGCTTTTCATATTTGGCTGCTAGTGTACCTTGTAACATTAAAATTCACAAAGTCAAATATCAGTATATAGTGAAACAGGAATAATGGAACATAAGGAACCGAATAATCAAAACAATGAGAATACTCAAACATGTGGCATGAAAACCTATAGACTCGTCTAGTAATACTTATGCTGTAACTTTAGATAATAAAGAGGTGGAAAGCAACATATAATTACTATTAACATGTACTATTATGCTTATAAATACAATTCAAATGAGAAGACAGCATATTTACCAGGCATCACACGCAAGTCTCTTGCCTCAACAGTAACATAATCTGGATTGGCCACTACCATTGGAATTCTTCTGGCAGCACAAAGCTCCAAAATTCTCTCAAAATCTTCGAGATTCATTGAGTGTGCATCCCCAAAGGGGTGCCCTAAAGCTTCGGTGCCATGAGCCAAAACAAACTCAGCTTCTTCTACATTCTCCACGACTTGCAAATCCAGGCCCTAGATCATGAGTGTAAAATGCTGTAAGATTTAAGAGTCCTTTACATCATTTAGCCATCACCATAATACCATATAACACAAGAATTTTAAACACATTTTCTCCCCATAATATAACTAAAAAGAATTATCTTTGCACTCTAAGGTGGCTGATTTCGTATGTAATAAATTAATTTGGGGTTTTTGGAGATCATTGGGTAGCTCCCTTCACTTTGCAACAAATTGTTAGGACTCGAGAAGGTGAAAATCAAAAGGAGTAGATTAATCCAGCGAACAAAGGTCTAAATTAGCAAATCTCCAATGGAGAATGCTTCAGATTTACAGGAATAGAACCCAAAAAACAGAAAAAGAAAAGAAAGGATAACTGAACACAAGATGGACGTGGCTCCCCAGGATGTAGTCCCGTGCTGGAAGAGAATACTCTTCAGCCCAAAGCAAATGCTTTATTCCAAAGAAGATGACTATTAGAATGCCTCCTCCTTCCACTACTCTCTCACCATATACAACTTTCCCTTTCTCGGACCCACTAGCTGCTTCCACAGACTTCTCTCATCTCCAACAACCTTCCCCTCTGATCTGGACTCTACATGGCCTTCTTTCCACTTAGCCCTTCTAAGTATTGGGCTTGTTATAGCATTGGGTTTATGTTGTTCCCTTTTTTCAAGCAAGGGTCTAACACAATTCCTTATGATCTGTTTTAAAGGTTTCAGAAGAAATAAGATGGCTGAAATTCTTTAGTAATGTGCTCTTCATTCTGATCTCTGGTGTATTTGGTTGAAGCATAATGCCTGTATTTTTAAGAGTGTGTCTTTACTCTTTGCCCCAAAGCTTGTTGCGGGACAGCACTGTCATTGTGGCCTCTTTATGATGTTCTCAGCTCTCCTCTCGGTTGTTTGAAAGGAGTAACCATTCCTGATATGCAGCAAGATTGGACTGTGTTGTTACACTCTTGGTTTTTTATTTTTTATTTTTTTCTCTGTTTGGGAGGATAACTTATCCTCCTGTTAGTTGTACTTCCCTTCTTTGTCTCTAATATCACGTCATATATATATAATCGAAATGAATTCAACCTGAATGACTAACATAAACAAAGACCTCAGTACTCTACTCCTAGTGCATTTTGAATTGTCAATTCTATTCTTACATTAATCTTTAGAATGCTTCTGTGTATCAGGAACTTTCATTTCAATTAAATAGAAGGAATCAAAACTGGTAAGCAGACTAATTAATTCCAATATTGCAGTATAAACCTGATTGCTCTTCAATATGCCAAGAGGATAATCACTTCAAGTGTCATGCAATGTTATATTGGACAAGACAATTAAGACTTTAAAAAGCAGCAACTGGATATACTGAACTTAAAAATTCTGCCCTACAAACCTCAAGAGATATTGCTCCCCGGTCATTCCAGGTAAGATGAATACAAGATTTCCCCAATGCTGCAAACCAAGCATCATCTCTCCTGTTTTGAAGTAAAATTTATGAAATAAATGAAGGGTTGAATATATATGTGCGTGCGCGTGTGTGCAGGTGGTATTGATGATTGAATATTGAGAGCATAAGCAAATGTGCAAATAGATGCAAGGCACGAGCAGAAAGCACTAATTGCAGTAGGAAAAAAAAAAGTAGTTTAATTGTAGTTAAACATCGCAAAGTCCTGGATGAAAAGAAAAGAACGATGGATTGAGGCAATGAGAAAAGGAAGACCCGAACCGCAAAATTCACCAATTTACTGCATTTATTTATAAGAAAAGCACCAGCAAGTATTAATCATAGTAATTGGAATGTGCCCCGTGAACGGAAGATACTGCTCTCAACCTTTGCAAGTATTGATGTGTGAGTTCTCCACTAGTGATGGCTCCAATAAAGAGAGAGGTATCAAAACCGAGACTCTTGACTTTTTCCATTGTTGTTGATGAGCGTCTTGAGGAATTACTTATGATAACCATCTTAGCACCAGTCGTAGCTATATTTTCTACTAAGAAAATAAAGTTTTAGTAAAAACATTAGAATTGGATTAGGACTATCTCATGTGCAAAATAAATAATAAGAAAGATTAGATATCTATCAAAACCATGCTGGGCTGAATAGGAAATTTAATACATGTTGAAATTGCACCAGGATAAGGTTGTTTTCCATCATGGAGGACTCCAAATTGATCTAAGAACCATGCCTGCAATTACAAATGCCAACACCCAACTGTAATGTGACTAAAGACTATTTAGTGATTGTCATCAATATCCATCTTCAATCTGTATATGATCAAGAATCTCAACTCAATCCCATAAGTTGCAACTAAACTACCGTATTATATCTCTGCTTCTCCTCTTGTTATTCGTCTGATTGATTACCTCAAAATGGTGTTCAATAATCAATTCAACGGCTTTACAGTTACGGAGGATGAAGGACGACCTTAAAACGATGCGTTTCGGCAAGTTGTTGGAGACCACTCAAGCTCTGAAATTGAAAGTCTTTGGAGGGGATTGAGCATTTGGGCATCATTCGATCTGTGTTTTCTGGGTCTTCTTCAACCTTCTCAACTCTTGCTCAACTACTAATCTTCCTTCCCCTTCGATCCGTGTTCACTATTCAAAGCTTAATAGAATTATTCAGATAGCCACTATGTATCGGAGTACAGAAATTATTGTCTATACATAGTCTACCAATCACTTCTACACTCACGAATAAAAATGCGACACATGGCTCGTGGAAGTAAGCAAGATAAAATATAAAATGAGTGAATCTTATACCAAAAAAGTAGTATGTTTCTGATATCAACAACAAAATAAACAAGAAGAATTTTTAAGTACTCGAAGTAGTTATTCAAGTTTTTTTTTTTTTTGGTGCAACGACTATTTAACTTTAAACATTCAAATAAGTAATTATATTTGATTGCTCACTTTATTAAAATAATTTAATAAGTTGATTTCTATCACAAAGTTAAAATGAAAATTTTTTTCTTAGAAAATAGCTTAGGACTCAAGGAAGCAGCTCATCATTTTATGTGTATTGGTTGTACAAAGGGGCTAATAGCCCAAAAACAGAGAAAAAAAAAAAGAAAAAGAAAAGAGCAATACTGAATATTATTACTAGTGCTAATAATGCACTTTCTCTGGACTCCTGCCATATCTGCCCAAAGGAGATGTCTAAGCTCCTGCGATACATTTCCATTGAATTGGTAGTCTTCGTCAGTTTTCAGGGCAAGCCTTGCACACCAATTCGCACAGAAATTTGCCTTCCTATAGATGTGATTGAATTTAACTTGCCAATCAAGACTACAACAGTATTTTGTTCTCGATAAGATGTTGTTATGACAAACTTTCCTCCTATTCTCTTTAAGCTAAGAAATTTTGAAGAATCATCAGCTTCTTAATATCCATCGACCATGCCAATTGTAAGCCTTTGAGGATTCCCCAAAGCTCTGCTTGATGCGCAAAACAGTGTCTAGTTCTGCAAGCAAAACCTCCTATCCACCTTCCATTGCAGTCCCTTATAACTACACCACAGCTTGCCTTTCCTGGACTTATACCATCCACTCGGAGGCGGGTTCCAAGCAACTAAGATAGCTTCTCGATTCACCTGGTTTGATGCGTTCACTTGTTCTGCAACTACAAATGCATTTATAGTCTGATGCACCTTTTGCAAAATTATTCTAGCTGGGTTATTTGGAGCTTGGAATTGCAAGTTATGAATGGCTTTATTTCTCCATGACCAAATAAGCCATGACGCTGTGAGGAACACATTAATCCATGCAACTGTCTTGCCTTTACCATATTCCTGTAATATATTGTTTCGAATCCATATTTCCTCCCCAAGGCTAAAGAATTCTGTGCGCTTGTTCTGCCTAATCAGATCCTCCAATGCAGTTCTAGCCAAGGTGCAATCTCGCAGACAATGAAGAATAGTCTCTGGCTCTTGCTGGCAAATAGGACAATTAGGGTTCCCACTATACCAACGAGCAATGAATTGACGCGTAGGAAGTCTCCTGTGAAACAGTTTCCACCCAAAACATTTAACATTTTGCGGGCCTTTCCACTTCCATAGATATATCCATTCCTCTAAACTGTTACCCATTCTTCTTTCATTAGTTTCTTGAAGATTTTTAAAAAACCAGTAGGCTTCCCTCACCGTACATTCTCCTTCTGACTTTCCTATCCGCACTAGTTTATCTGCTGGATCCACGCTGTTGGGAGGGAGAGCAGCCTTGAGGATCTGGATATGAGACTCATCCAGGAACGGTGAGATTTTACCAATATCCCATTGTCCTGATTCATTCACCATATCAGCTACCGCTGCTTCCAAGTACTCCTCAGGGATATGCTGCTTAACTTCTAAAATCAAAGGTTTATTTTGCAACAGCCAATTATCTGTCCAGAATTTAGTATTACGTCCATTGCCAACTTCTATTTTTATGTTACGCTTCATGATTGTCTATAGCCTACTGATATTAATCCACAGACGAGAATCACCTTGTTTTGCAACTATATTTTGATCACCCTGCCATCTCTTTTCGTATTTAGCTCTAATGACTCTTACCCACAATTTCTCCGGACAATTATAAATCTGCCATGTTGACTTGGATAAAAAAGCAGCATTCATTTCACATAGCGGCCTCGACCCAAGACCTCCTTTCATTTTTGGTTGGCAGATGACTTCCCTTGACACCAAGCGGGATTTTCTTCTATTGTCGGTTTCACCCCCGATAAATTTACACTGTAGCTTTTCTATTTCCTGTCAAACTTCCATATGCAACTTGCTATGTTGCATTTGATAAGAAGGTATGGCCGATATAATTGATTGGGCCAACGTAATTCTGCCAGCAAATGATAAGCAGTGGGACTTCCATCCTGCCAGTCTCGCATGAACCAGCTGCACAACTTCATCATATAACTCTTTAACCCTCCCTTGCTACACATAAGACCCTAGATAACGGACCATATTTTTGACCCTTTTAAATCCACTTCTAGAAGTAAGCTCCTCAGCTTTATCTTCTTTTATATTTTTAGAAAAGAAAATGCATGTTTTTTCTACATTAATAAGCTACCCTAACATTTGACAAAAAATATTAAGACTATTCAAAATAATTTCCATTTAATCCATTTGAGCTTCTACAAACAATATCAAATCACCAGCAAAAAGTAAATGTGAAATTAAGGGACCCTTCTTTCCTACCATGAATGGCTTCCATCCATACTGCATTATATGATCATTGATGAAATGAGATAATTTTTCCATACACAGTACAAATATGTAAGGGAAAAGAGGATCACCTTGTCGAATACCTCTACCAAGCCTGATCACTTCTGACATAGCTCCATTCCAAAGCGCACCGTAAAATGTGCGGAAGTAACAATATTCATTATCAAGCACATTATGAATGAAATTCCAATTCATGCGATCATAGGCTTTAGCTGAATCAGTTTTTATGGCCATAAAAGCTTTTTACCTCTTATTTTATTCATCGAATAAATGATTTCCTGTACTATAATGAAAATATCTTGCTTCTTCCGCTTAGGCACAAAACTCGCCTGAAAAGGAGATATCATATTGTCTAAGGCAGGCTTAAGTCTATTCGCAACAACTTTGCTCACCTCTTTCAAGATCACATTACACAAAGATATTGGATGAAGTTGTTCCATTCTATTAGGAAATTGGACTTTGGGTATCAGAACCAGCAAAGTGCTATTGAATTTAGCTGCCATATCCGGATTATACCAAATATTGGAAATAGTTTCACACACTTTTTCTTGGACTATAGTCCAATTTTTTTGGTAAAACACTGTCAGAAGTCCATCTTCACCAGGCGCTTTGAATGGGGGCATACTCTGGAAGACACGCCATATCTTTTGCCTAGTAATGGGCATATTCATCTGATCCAAATGCCTATCTTCAAATCTCGGCCAGTTTGTTTGGGTTACTGTCCATTCTCTAATTGGTCTTTCTTCTTGAAGCAACTTCTTGTAATAGTCTCCTACCAACACTTTTATATCTACACTTTTATATTTATAATTTTATTTATGACTATTATCCTTTTTATTCATTTTTATTTTTTTATTTTATTTTTAATAAATCTTACATCAGGTGCGAGATGCCTTAGGACAACAACATTGCCCCAACATTTCTCTCTCCCATAAGCTTTAGCAACTCATCTTCATTATGGACCCAGATGTTGGCTTCATTAAGGAGAGCCCAAATTTTGTTTTTTCTTCTTCTAACTATTGTTTTAGTATGATAGTATTTTGTATTCTTGTCTCCATCAATTATTCATGTAGCTCTAGATTTTTGGAACCATAGAAGTCTTCTTGCTCAAGAGCTCTCTCCAATTCCTCCTTCAATGTTTCGTCTAATTCTTCCAAAAAGGAGTTAGATCTATGGTCTGCTGCCCTTTGAATTCCATTTATTCTGGCCAAAAGTGTATTTTTTCCTCCTGTGAATATTGCCAAATACATCCCTGTTCCAATGCTGTAAAGATTTTGCCAAATCGGTGAGGCCCACCTCCATCTCCCCTATTTTCCTCCCGTCCTCTAATAACACGTCATTGAATTCGGATGCAACTGCCAAGCGGCCTAGAATCTGAAAGGCCTAATACCCTTCGGGTTGTTAGTTCAGCCTGAAAATTTTATGTGAAGAGGATTATGGTCTGAAAATATCTTGGTTAAAACATAGACATCAGCTTCTTCAAACATTAATTTCCACTCCATGTTAGCTACAGCCCGATCCAATCTCATACAAATTCTATTCAGATGAGCGCATTTTGGGCCTTTCCACGCAAATGGTGATCCAATACTCCCCAAATCCATTAGGCCACATTCCCCAAGCACATTTGCGAACTGATGATATCTAAATATATCAACTTCAGCGCCCCCACGTTGTTCTGTTGATGAGAGGATCTGATTAAAATCACCAGCAACTATCCACGCTCCCTAAGAGATCTTCCAGAGGCTTAGTAATTTTCTCCATAACTCTTCTCTTTTTGTGCTCCTTGGACTTGCTTACACCGCTGTCAAGAAGAAAGAGTTATTGCATATAGTCTCTACCCGGAGATGAATGAATTGAGTGTCTCCAGTTAATTCTGAAATAGTAAATTCCTCATTGTGCCATATTACCCATATGCCTCCAGAAAAATCTTCAGCTTCCTGTATGATGTGGGAAGAAACCCAATCTTCTGATTGTTCTTTGAGCATGGTCGCCACTTATTCTGGGCTCTAACACAACAACTAGCTTCACCTGATGTTTGCTGATCCAGTGTTTAAGGGATCTAGTTGCCTGCTTTTCAGCTGCACCACGGATATTCCAAATGATCCAGTTCCTGGTTTATATCTGCAGGTTATTATCAGCCTGGAATCAAGCGTGCAAATCAGTCTCCACTGCCTCTAATGGGCCTATATCCATATCCATTTGAGTATCTCCCCTCGCTCCATGAGGCGTCTCTAACTGGGATTGTAAACTGCCAGCTGTTAAGTCAGGTGGCCTGTCTACGTGCTGATTAATTCTCCCTGGGTCCTGGCCCAGCCTCGTCTTTTTATTGAGTTCAGCTGGCCTTAGCTGAACAGATTTTTGTTTTTCCGATTTTGAACTATAACTTGTAGTTTCACCAAAACATCTTCAGCCACGTGTCTCCTACTGTCTTCATCCTCTCTCCTCTCTTTCGATGCCGCATCGTCCGCCAATTGTCGTAACAGTGCAAATTTTGATTCATCAAAGAAATTGAACTTGATTCTAAAAAAATTGTGGTCCAGCATAAAATCAATCTCTTACTATTTTGTCATAAACAAAATCGATTTAATCACTTGGGTCAGCCCTTGAGGGCGGTTACTACCAATTTAATTTACGGGGAATTCTTTCACCCAACTGTCGCTCTCTTGCCGCATGGTAACTATAACAAAAGCGGGTTGAAGAAGTTCATTCAAACAAGGTTGACCCAAGAAGCACATGGGTAACAAATCCAAAAGAAGGTTTCAAATAGTTTCAGTCAGCTACCATCAGCCTTGTTTTTGAGATATTTTATTGGAAGACTATAATTAACATCAAATTAACTCCAATATTTCTTTCAAACGAGATAAAAAATTGCATAAACTAATCTAAATTAAAATTATCCTTATTCAGTAGTCATGCTATTACATACTATTTGATTAAAGGAAAATAGAAGGAAAGAAAAAAATTTTAATTAAAATTTCTTATGTGATTCAAATTTTTAAAAGGAATGAGTGAAAAAAATGAGGGATTCAAAATTTTTTTAAGTGTGATTTTACTTTTCTTTTAAAAATTAAAAGATTTGTAGAGAATAAGAAGTTGATTAAAAATTTTAAATTATAATAATTAATTTATTTTTATTTATTTTTTTTAATTTTAAAAATATTCTTATCTTTATTTAATTTAACAATTATCATTTCTTTTTCAAAATTCTCTTTACGTCATTTCAACCTAAGACAAAGCACTTCATTTTTTATGAGTTTCTTATTTTTCTTCTTTTATTTACCTTGTTATGTTTAAGTGATTGTTAATTTTTAAGTAGATTGAATATAATTTTTTTTTTGAAAAACAAATAAAAGATATATTTAAATAAATATATAATATATTATTTTTTTTAATTAAAATCTCTCATTCTACTAACTAAATAAGATGAAAAAAATAAAAATTATTTTCCCCTCTCTTCCTTTCGTACGAAGGCAAATATAAGACTTTTTGTCCATCCTCTCCTCCGTTGACCCAAACATTGCATTAGAGATGGCAGTCGTGGTGATGTAGGATAGCCAGAACTGATGCGCTTGAGTTCCAATTCAATGCCTAATCGTCCCAACGCAATGATAACTGCACTCAAGGCTCTGTCAAGGGTATGATCATCATATTTTGGGGCTTTTGCCCACGTCTCATTACCCAAAAAAAAAAGATATGATCATCATGTGAGAAGGAGTGGTCATGCGATACAAATTTCCACTTTCTACTGCCCCAGGCCTTTGATTGAAATAACCATACTCCATCGTAATACAATTACTTTTTTAAAAGCATAATAAAATGTAAAACAAATTCTTTGCACTTTAAATTATATATAAAAAATTCTCTTATAATTTTAATTAAAATAAATAACTTTTTATATTTCAAAAATTATGTAAATCACCCACATTTATTAAGCCAATAATTAAATCCTAACATTGATCAAAGATTACCTCTTTCACATGGTCTGCACATACCTCCTCCAGTTCACCCATTCTTCAAACCTGACCCACAAGAGATAAAACCTGACCCATAGTAAGTAAAACCTACCCCGAAAACGATGATGCAGCTAAAGGGAATCCCACCAGGCAGCGCAACATCACTTGCAATAACATAAACCCATTTGACATTTGGTCACAGGGAAGGGCAAAACGCAAAATATTTAGGTGCTCGTTTGCTTTATATATTTTTATTTTTAATTTTAGTGAAAACAAAATAGTAATAAAAATATATTTCCTTGCAAGAAAGTAAAATTATTTTTAAGAAAATATTTTTCAAAATAAGACAAATTTTAAAAATAATAAAAAATTATTTTTAGTATTTTCTTTGAAAAATTTTAAAAATATAAAATGTAAATTGAAAATATAATAACAAGTTTGAAATTATTACATAAATCCTAAATCTTAAATTTTAAAACCTAAAATCTTTAATCCTAAATTCTTAAATCTTAAATTTTCAAATCTCAAACCCTAAACTATAATCCTAAACCTCATAACTCAAAACCCTAAAACTCTAAAACCTAAAATCCTAAACCCTAAATTCCCAAAACCAAAAACCTAAACCCCAAACCATAACCTTAAAACTATAAACCCTAGAATCCTAAAAGTCTAAACCCTAAACCTTCAACTCCAAATCTTAAACCCCAAAATTCAAAATCCAAAAATCCTAAACCCTAAAATTTCAAACCCTACATCCTAAACCCTAAAGCCATAAACTCCTAAACTCCAAAATCCCAAATTCTAACTCCTAAATTCAAAACACTCAACCTAAAACCCTCAAAATCTAAACTTTAAATCTTAAAATCCAAATTCAAACCCCAAAATTCTCAATTTCAAATCCCAAAATCTTTAACCTTAATTTTAAATTTTAAATCTTAAAACTCAAATCTTAATCTCTTAACACTTAACTCGGACTTTAAATTTTAAAATTTAAATTTTAAACTTTAAATCAAATGTATTTTTATTATTTTTATTTTTTAGAAATAGAATTTAATTAATGTAAACTAAGCATATTTTTATTTAAACAAATTATTTTTAATAAAAATAAATTTAAATAAAAACAAAAAATATTTTCACAAATTAAATGCTCCCTTAGCTTTCAACCTTGCAAACAATGACCCAAAAGTCAATCACAGCATGGGAAGGTGAAAATGCCTTCAACTAGAATGGGTTGATAGAGATGACTCCCTTTTGGGGAGAATTATTCTCAAATTCCCGTCGTTACTGTCGACGAGACAGATCAATACTGTAGCTCTTTTGGTGGTTTTGTATTGGCTATGCGTCAAATTGTTGCTGCTGGTGGACACGGTAGATCCAAAAGGCTAAAGTAAAGCTTGTATTATCTGAGACACTCTCAGTACTAACCTGTTTGAACCCATTCCTTCAATTCCCCTTGCATTCTAGAGTAAAACAATGGTGGGGAGAATAAGGTAGCTTTTCTTGCAGATTTGGGAGTAAGGTGTGGCTAATTTGGGGGTAGGTTTTATTTCTTGTGAGTCGGATTTGAAGAATAGGTGAAATAGAGGCATGTGCATATTATGCGGAGGAAGAATCTTTGGTCAACGTTAAGATTTAACTATTAACTTAACAGATGTAAATGATTAGCATTATTTTTAAGTGTAAAGAGTTATTTATTTTAATTAAAATTATGAGTTTTTTGTCCATAACTTAAAATGTAATAGAATTTTTTATATTTTATTCAAAAAATAAACCCAATTGTTTGATGATTAAATTTCTTTGTTTAATTTATAAAATTTAATAAATTTAAGTTTAATTTTTCAAATAAAAATTTAGTAACAATTTATTTATAAAAATAATAAGACTTAAAAAATACACCTTTGTAATAACAACCAAAAAATAATAACCTAATATGATTCATTAAAAAAGACCTAACATTATTTTTCTAACATTCATAAAAGAAACAGAAAAATTCGAGTGCCAACTTAATTCTACCAATGACTAGTTCATGTACGGATGTACTTCTTGCAAAACAGTAACTTAGTAACAAAACAAAAAATTCTGAGTCATCAGGTTTCGTTGGGACCCTACTAAACTTTTTTCTAAACTGTTCAAATTATATACAACTTTAACAAGGATTGTCAACAAATTTTCCCGGAAAATAGGGAAGGCTTAAAAACGGAGAGAAAATAACATTCGGGGAAAGGGAAAGTCAGAAATGATTTTTTTTTTTTTTTGGGGTACGTTACTAAGTCCTAAATTTGAATATAAGATAGATTTCAATCGGAATCTTAATCTCAACCACCAACCTAAACTAAGCCTAGGTGGCTGGAAATAACATTCACCGCACACAAAAACTAATTTTAACACAAGGCTCCTACAATGTTATTACATCAATGAATATAACTTTACGTTTCATATTACAACAAAATGTGAATATTGCACAACTAATCAATGTTAATTATGAGTAGCAATCAAAGTGCTGAGAGGCTAGCCCATTTCCCAAGGTCAAACGGATCCGCATAGTAATACGGCTTAATTCTATTAGACAAAGACAGCCCAATAGCCAATCGAGAAATTCTAATACCAGAATCATCTTGTTCTGACAGGTCATCCATAAAAGCTGCAACATCTCCAAGAAGTTTGAACAAAATTCTGCGAGTTTGTATCTGCCTAGGGAAATCAAAGTACATAGGTGTTCCAGCCTTGACCTCTGGTAATCGGTACTCAGCTATGGTTACCATGCTGTGGTAGTCCTGCAATCAATCATACCATAAACTGTTTTCACCAAACAGTACAAGCCACACATTGGGCCAAGAAAACGGATTCCATCTCACATTAAAAAAATGTTTCCACATTCACAGATATGATCATCACATGATAAAAGATTATGCCCATGTTTGGCATGCTCTATGGATAAAGAAAGAAGTCCAAATACATGGCAAGGATTGGTGAACAAACCATGCAAGTTTTCTGATGGTGTAGGTGCTAAACAACTATAGCCAAAAAAGGAAACTAGATGAACGAGACAGAGCTCCACCGAAACATTGCAACTGACGGAAGGACCTACCTAAAAATACTAAGCTAAAACAAAATGGTCCAGCAAATACCTGGAGAACAGATACTTGTATATACAACACCGCTGGAGAGATGCATCTGTCATCCAAAAACAATAAATTCTGACTATGTACATCTGAAGCAGGAGAATGCGTAACCCGGGGCTTTATTGCACTGAAGGCATCTAGACGAAATCCAGCAAGCAAGGGAGAAGCAGGAGACAGATACTGCTCCAGGACAAGATCGTTGTCCATCAATCTCTCAGCCTCAACTGGAACCTGAAAGAATGAGAGGTTTATGAATGAAGTGTTTGAGATGAATGATTTGAACTTCAAAAAACAAGCTGGCTTCTAACAAAAGATTAAGCAAAAAGCACAGATTTTACCTTGAATCTATTTAACTGTGGAGCTCTTTCTAACCATCCTTGCAGGTTGAGCAGGTCAGGGAGAGGTTGTGAATTAAGATCAACTTCCTTTCTGACAGGGCTGCCAATTACCAAAATCCTTTTGGCATGAATACAGGGTTCACTTTCTGTAGATCCTCCAAAAGAGGCCCGCCTACTTACTTGTCCAAAAGGGTTTTCATCTAGAGACAACAGATTAAAGTCATTTTCAAGATTAACTGAACTTGAACCAGGTCGCTGAAGACGTAAAGTAATCCAAATTATGCGGCAATGAACGGGATTCCTGAAGGCAAATTGTACATGTCTAGGCACTTTATCCTCTCCGCCTGACTTTTCTGGCCCATATAATTCAGAGGACGCACTAATCAAAGATTGTACATCCCATTTTCCCATAAATGATCTTTCTTCTTTGTGTATTTTATTACTTGCCCAGATTTGTACCTGTACCAGCATAATGAATGTAGATTCATTTCTATAAGACAATGAACTATAAAAACAGAGCACATAGCATATAAGAACATACAATTGGAGCATCAACCAAAGAGTAGCCACATGGACTGACGATCAACGTTACTCCACTAACATCAGAAAGATTACCAAGCACAAGTCCAAATTCAACAGAAGTGGCACTAGGTGGAGCTTTCCAATATGAAGTCCTTGAACCAGAATCAAATGGAGCAAGCAATGACAAGAATGGTGCAGAATCTGCTGCCGTTTCAACCTGCATGATTATCAATAGCTTATATAATTTTAAACAATCATGTGATGTGTATGCTGCAAAGAACACATTAGAGCTCCAGCTCATTTTCATCCATAAAACTATGAAGTTCACATATTGTTTGAAAGCCACATGACCAACAAAGGACCACTCATTTAAGCTTAAGCTGCCAGGTTAGAAGTGAGAACACATGACTTACTATTATATCTCTAACAACCAAATATCATTAGATATTAAAAGATAAGATGTAATAGGATCCCCAAATCATCAAGCACAGACAGATAAAAAAAGGTGTTGTTCGGTTTAACCTAACTTCATGAAAAAGTTGTAGAAAACTTAGGGACTAGATTTTTTCTTATTATAATATTTGAGTGACAATAAGTATATATAGACAAAGACAGCAAATGGTTCAAGATAATGAACAGTCAAAATATAAATCTTGATATGATCTTAGCACAATCTAGGGCTTAATCATAATCCCCAGTAAATTCAAACAGTAAATATGGTCCAATGTTCATGCGAGAGAGCTGCCAGTTGAGATATATGTAGGTTTACCAAAAGGTATCTGCTAACCTTTCAAATATTTCCAGAATATGAATAATTCATGATTTGAATATTATTTCAACTGTGTTATCTGGGCATGTTGTTTAGAAGTTTTTGCCTTAGATCTAGTGGTCAAGCAAAAGAAGATCATGTCATAGTATACTTTGGCTATGAGAAGTAGATCTGTTGATGCAATTTTTTAATTCCAGGGATGAAAAACACAATTTTCCAGCAACTGGATTCTTTTGGGAGCTAAGGTATACTGTCCCATTCCTAGATTAATATCTTATTCTTCCAAGGATTACGCATCAAGCATATACTGCTGAACTGTATATTTCCAGAACTTATCGGTCAAGAAGGTGGACTTCTGTCTTGAAATGCTCATCAACTTAAACCTTGGATATCATCAATTAGTCAGAATGAAGACCCACTAAATCTGAGAAAGTTAAAATTTCAGATACTATTTAAAGGCTTTGTATGGCACTTTGAACTCCAAGTTTTTGTATTAATTAAACCCAAGTGTTTCCCAATCTCCTGCAGTATCATATCAATTTTCCTTCCAGTATTCAAATTTTGGTGTGATTAGTACTTAAGCTCACCCATGCATAAAATGAACAACAGTCGTACATCACTGATGTCAAAACATTGTAAACAGAAATGGTAGTATATGGTGAAGTCAACAACATGAAAAATCTAGACAACAAAATGCTGCAAGGCCCAAAATCAGATTACAATTTCAGTTTAAAAAAATACCGGGTGTAAGAAGCTGGCAAATGGAAATTCAGCCAGGGATTCACATCCATTCAGCAACTGGCACATGGCTTTGCCAGCAAGCTTGCTATCAGAGGCCAGATTTTTTTTCAGAAGACAATCCCAAGAAGATCCAATGATTTGCTTCAAAGCATTATAAGCAGCCTTCTCCACACGAGCAGCTCTTCGTAAGCTAATCAGAACCCTCACATAGTCCAAGATTAATGCATCAAGCACAATATCCTGGCAGCATTGCTTACAAATTATACCATCACGCGCTAATAAGCGGTTTATAGGGATGTCAACCTGGCAACCATAGATTGATCCACTTTGACTTGATGCACCATTATAATTCATGGTCTCTTTTGAGTTATAGCCAGCAAGCAGAAGTGCTCCTCTTCCTGCACAACAAATTCTGCAAACTTTTCTTTCACATTGAGAACACAGAAATATAGGTTCTGAAGTCCCAACAGATGAGCTTACATTAGACGTAGACACTGCCTTTTCAAATTCAGCACGCACCTCACACTTGCCACCTGAACAGATTTCTCCGATCCTGGTAATATTCCAGAAATCTATTGCATTATCATCAATAATCTCAAGACCAATAGCACCAACAAGTTTATCTTCAAGAGAAGCTTCTCCAAGCAGTGCAAGGGTGCTTGCAACTTTAGATAATCTTCCCATGTAAGTTTCATCAAACAGTGTATTTGGATTTATAGTTGCAGGATCCATTCCAACAGCTAGTAGGGCCCTGTCCCTTTCAGCAGCAGAGAGATTTAGCTGAAACCGTTCAATTTCGAGTTTCATGGCTCCTATGTAGTCTAGTTTTCTTTCCTGAAAAATTTATACAGGAAAGACTTCATGTAGTAGATTTACATTGAAGATACTAAAAGAAAAACTACTAATTTATGTTAAATATTTACTTAACACTTGTAGCTGCAAGGTAAATAATTGTTACTGTTACATTTACTACAAAACCTGCACTTATAGTTGCAATCTTCCTAAGTCTCTAGGTTCGATACATCTGATCATATAGATGACAATCTTGAATAATTTTCTATTCTCCTTTTTTCTCCCCTTTTGGAGGAAGACACATAAAAAAACCACATGCAAATAAAATCTAAAGAAAGTAATAGTTCAAAGATACATCCAAATAATATTTATAATGAACTTGCAACCTTTTAACATTCATCATGGCTGGTTCCTTTTTCCCACCAGATGAAATGAAACAAGTATAAGAAGGATAAAGGCAATTAAAGTCCACTTTAAGTGATTTATGGCGAAGATATTATGGATATACTTATGATTAATGCAAAGGAAACAACAGGCCAAAATTAGTTACGAAAGAAAGCCTTATAATAGAGAAGGCTTAAATGAAGATATGAAAGAATCACGAAGAGAGAAAGAACTTTTATGTGATGCATATTCATATAAAATTTAGGAGATGGTTAAAAAGGATGGAGAAAACAAAAACACTTAGAATTGCTCAGAGCAACATTAATGAAATGATAACATACCAAACTTGGCCCTGTGAGAGATTTCAGGCATTTTAAATATTGCTCAGCGCTACTATCTGAGCATCTTGCATCTTCTGATGAGAAGGATTTATGATCAATTTTGGCACTGTGATAATCAACAACTGTTTGGTCCAAGAAACCAAGTGTGTCACTTTCCTTAATGGCAAAATTTTCAGTAACTGGTTGAGCTAGTGGGTGTGGAAGTGGGTCCTCCCCCGTCAAAAGGTCAATCAAAAGTTCAGCAGAACTGCTTCCTTGTACAGGTGGTGACACAATTTCTGTGAATGAAGTATTATGCGGATTGATATCTGAACCAGATAGAAAGGGATTGGTCTCCTCTTGAAACCTTTTGACATGCTCAATTATTCTTGTACCAGGGCCTTCATTCATAAATATGCCTCTCCATGGAAGAGAAACCCCAAGAATTTCAATCTGTAGCCAAACCACATCATCATATAGCAGGAGTGGAAAATTGTTCAAAACTCAAATTTACATCCCATTCTCAGAAATATGATTAGGTTAGACAAAAAGAAATTAATTTCAATTTTCATTTCCATCTTCTAGTTTTTTTAAAAATTATTTCAGGTTCATCAAACTAAAGCTTGTTCTGTAGAACATAAAAGCGATGAAAATCTGCCTGGTATAAAATATTAAAATTATTCTGATTGGGAACAAATTTCCATTATTTTCTGCCCCCCAACCAAATAAACATCCCCAAAGAATAATTTGATTAGCAGAAAAAAATTTAAAATTCAAAGCACAATATACCATAACACTTTTAGTCAGAAAAGAGGCAGAGAGTGCCAAAAATTCCTTATTCCACCATAAAAACTTCTTTCTTTTAGAGAGAAAATAAAATGCAGGCATTCAAGTGATGCACCTTCTTCAATTGTCAATACACCAATAAAGCAACAAGGAGTGACATTCTTGCACTATTTTATCTTATCTTGCCATTTCTACTTAAAAAAGTAATGAGAGAGATTGGAAGGGAAGCACTAACATAACATATTAGGCTCCCAGTGTATGCATATATATGCACAGCAAATAAAATTACAGATACATAAGTACAACCCAATTTCTTAACAAGAGACAACACAGTACATTCATGCAATCCATAAAGAAAATAAAATACAACAGCCAGAAAAAATGATGGTTAGTGAAGCCAGAACTCTTGATATGTCACGTAACATATGTTGTAAATTATCTCTACCTCACCAAGAGTCAAAGGGCTCCTTCCCGAAACAGCAGGATAAAATGTCAATGCAACTACACGTGTAACAAAGTCCAATTCTCCCTCAATTTCCTCAAAATCATACAATAATGGCAAGGACGATGTATCTTGGGCATGTCGACGAGAACCTGCTCCTGTAATAGCCATATCTTCTGCAGTAATTGCCCCAGGTAAAGGTATTAATAGGTTTGTTCCATTTGCACACTGTGGTATAGAAGCACCCTGCCAACAGATGCTAGATGGGTCAGAACTATTTCAAGTTAATTCTGGAATTAGCTGCTACTATAATCACAACAGCACACAATCCAATAATATGTTGGGCCCAAAGAGTTATATATTCTGCTGGAAACTACGTCTTTCTACCACAAATAGATACAGAGACAGGTGTATTATTCAAAATGTGATATTTATAATCACACAAAGGCTTGTATCTTAGTTTTCAACATCATCATTAATCAACACCATTAAGACTTACAATCCCAGCCTTCTAACCAAATAGTTAGAAATTTACTACTGAATCATAGCTGCTAGTTAGCTATCAAAAGTTATTTTTGTTCAGTAAATGTACAAAAAAGAATTACGACAGCTTACTGGTTTATAGGAGGCTAATACTAATCTATTGTTAGCCTTATTGAAGGGTTTTTCCATTTTTTTCCTGCACAGAAGTCTCAATTACCTTTTATGCAGGAAACATCTCTATCATAAACCCACTAAACTATAAAAGCAAACTCCTTTTCCCAGAGAGACTCACTCAACTTCCCTCATATATGACAGTTTTTGAAAAAAGTTACACTTCAATTGAAATACGAATTCTGTTGGCATTGTTTAAGCCCACAGAAACTACCTACCAAAACACATTAAAATTAGACCTTTCTCCATCATTCCATCCATAAATCTAGACTTCCTTTTAGGCATATATAAATTTATGTTATTCATGAACAATTTGCAATCATACAAAAACTGAAAACATCTTATCTAAAGTTCCTTGATCGGAACTCTCGCATTTTCCCTCACAAAGTTGAATAGACATAAGCTCTCCTCTAGCTCAGTAATATCAATAGCATAAAAGATATTCAGGAAACTAAGACGTTAAGAAAGAAAAAAACAGACCTCCAGAACCAATTTAAGCCCATCTAAATGGCATCCAGTCCTTACATCAACTGTTGATGGATAAGTTGAATCATCTACACCATGGGAAATTGTGAGAAGAAGTTGACAAACATGGCAAGGTTCACCAAGATAGATAAAAACTTCAACTACATCTGCAGGCTGTGGACAAATCTGTGAAATGGAGAGGGCATATGCTTTTGTAAGGTGAGATGAATAAAGAAGAGAAATATCAGATGAAAATGGTGGAAAATTCAAGCATCAAGAACCAGTCATAAGTCGTCCAAGGATTTAACTTCCAATGAAGAGAAATAATTAGCATACCCAGACTAAGTCTTTCTTCTTGAAACTCAGAAGACTAGCTTCACCACCAGAACTAGGAAATAAGTTTGCAATTGGCTTAAGAACAAAACCAGATGGTCGAGAGGGTACCTGCAATGAATGGACAGTTCACTTATTCATAGGACTTAAAATTGCCAACATTATAAAATTTTCATGTCCTGTAAAACATTATAAGGCAACTATCAGTAGCAGACACAGAGAGAGAGAGAGAGAGAGAGAGAGAGAGAGAGAGAGAGAGAGAGAGAGAGAGAGAGAGAGAGAGAGAGAGAGAGAGAGAAGGGCAGTTGTGACATCAAATTTAAGAGTTTTGAGAATGAGAGACGAATATGATTATCTAATGAACACAATATTAATTACAAGTGGATTCTAGGAACTGATGCATAAAAAAACTGCAAAAAGATGGCCATGCTCAAATCCTGGTTGCACCCTTTGTATAATTAGACAAAGGACACGTCATGCAAGTTAACATGACAGTTGACAAGCAACATACATGTAGAGGTTGAAGAGAAACTGATGGGAGATGCTTGAAAAGCCTCATTCCTAGAAACATTTCTAAGTTCTTTTGACGAGAACTATCCACAACAGCATTTTTATATCTCCTCTGCAAGGTGATTTTCATGTTCTGCGCTGCAGAAAACTGTTTAAACTTCCCAGCATCTTCATTGAATATGCTAAGGATCTGGCTGTGCATTGCTTTAGACCCAGTGTAAAGAGTTGCATGAATATCCCCAGCAAGCAGAAAAAGATCAGCTAGTTGAGATACCGGAGACAAAATCGTTGATCTCCTGAACTCCTCAAATGTCATATCAAATCTCTTCCATGGTTTATCTGGACATGGATGCATCCATGTGGTGGTTCTGGTATTATGGTCTATATAATATGTTTTTCCTGTTACTGCATCAGATCGCTTCTCCCAGCCAGGTGGCAATGGAGCAGTATATCCACCATAATTATTTAATGACTGATAACCAAATGCCAGGTCACTATCAAGTGATATTCCCAGCCGTCTACATTGCTCCATGAAGACTTGTAGGCAACCAAAAAAGCTAGCAGCATTGGTCCTATCCAGAGAATCGGCACAGTTAAAACGGATTACCCCATTTTGATGTGCTCTTAAGCAGAATGCACCTTCACAATCATCATTGCAGATGACTTCACCTCTGCAATCATTTATTCGTTGTCGTGAAGTTAAATAATCCCCTTCAGAAATGCCTATGGATACAGTGGGTGCTTTTAGAAGTTTCCATAACCCTTCAATTGTCTGCTGTTCACCTTTTAGTTTTACACTGGCATGCCAGTCATAATTTATCAAATGAACCCGAGTATAAGAAAGTTTTCCAGTTGATCTAATATAGTTTAAAGACTCCTCAAAATGCTGAACCAAAATGGACTCTGACTTCCCTTCGCCATTCCGAAGCAGATTAATGCATACAATGGGAACCAAAGCTCTTCGATTTGGATTCTCACTCACACGTACATGAAGATTCCGAGCATCATATCTCTGACTGAGTCTTTGATAATACTGCACACTTCCTTTATAAGGATCACAATCTGAAACATAAATTTCAGCTTCTGCAGCAGTAATTTTCAGTTCTGCACCCCACCAGATAGGAATTGTGCCCCTTCGCCACACATATGTGTTAAAAGGTACACTCTGACCAGCTCGCTTTGGAACCCATACGAGTTGCTCACATTCCACTTCATTTCCTGTCAAACGGATTACATGCACATTCAATATATGGTACTAGTAAGGTACACATAATGTCACTAAAGCTATATCTAAGCAAAGCAGAATAAACAATGAAAGCAGCAGCAGGAGAATTTCCACTAAAGAAGGAATTTGTGTGAAGTGAGTGATCAAGGACCCTTTGCAAATTTTATAATGATACAAAGAAGATTCAGTACTGAAACTGAACAAAAGTACAATATTATAAAAAATATTATTGCATGTCAATGGACAACAAAAGAAGGATGTACAGAATAACTTTTAAAATAAAAAGAGTGAGGTCAACAGAACTGAACCCTTATGGAAAACTGAAAAAGCTTAACATTAAAAGGCACTTCTGTACTTTAGCCTCCTTTTAAGATGGCTAAAAGAAGATTTCTATAAAAGGAACAATATCCTTACAGTTAGCCTGACTTCATTTGTTATGTTTATAACTTTACTCAAAATTTAGATGGAAAAGATTTTAAGTCCAAGAGCCATTGACATGCTTCTTCACCTGTACTGAAACATGAATTTAGTCCCCTTGCCAGGTAACGGGTACCAGGGTGTAACCTGCTTCTTCGGGCGATGAGTGCAACAATACCTTCTAGTTGCCCAGAGCTTCCAAAACTTCGACATTCTGCAAACCCCTACACATTAAGACGAAGTGAGAAAGCAGTATGCATGCATGAACTTTGTATCTTAACTGCAATATATGTATGATCTTTGGAACAGTACCACTACAATAATCAATGGACTACAGTTCATCTGTATAGATTTATGAGACAGATTGTAGAAGCTTTTATCTGGAACTATCTAAAAAAGAAATAACAAAGAAAAAGTTCAACAAAATGTACTAAAACTTACAGGTACAAGCCAATAATTACATTGCCACCATGAAAACTTGAAACTCAAACATATATATTTTGTTTGCTTACTTCATGGTAATCATCAATAACAAATTTTCTTTTTTTGCATGTGTCAAACAATTTGTTACTATGTCAAAACTGAACTCTTGTAGATAAGCAATACTAGAATTTCTCTCAAATGTTTCTCCTCCTTCACTGTTACAATATCTTTGTTTATCAGTCAGACACATCATTTAAACAGTCACATCACCTGAATATCAACAACATGAATATGACTGCTGACACATTTTTCTAAGAATATAGAGCCGTGATGGACAATTTGCACAGACCTAAAGATTTTCTGACAGGTACAAGTAGAGAAGGTAATATGGGAGCAAGAGTGTAAATAGAAGATATCACAATAATCAGATAAGCACCCATGAAGATACAAAGCGTGAAGCAAAACCTGCAGGAGAATGACACAATGCTGGTATAATCCAATGTTCTTAAAAGGTGTTGAAAACCACCCATTCCAAACAAATTCATCGTCAGGCTTGTTCAGTGGCATGCGACTAGGAAAAGGCCGGGTAATATCTCTTGTCTCACAAAAGTAATGCTTGCCATCAATGTCAAGCTCACTCAAATCTTGGATATTCTTGAGCTCTCCTTTACCTTGGGGTTGAGAATTTTGAAGTGATATTTTAATCCACTGGCTTTCAGATACAGTATATACACAGCCTCCACCAGGCAAATTGGGGATGCTTGCGGTTAATCTTGTAGCAAGAAGAAGCAAGCCAAAATTTCCCAAGGCAGCATACCCCAAAATGGCCTTGGCATAAGTTCTACTTCTACATACCCGACGTGATCCATTTGTGATAGTATCCATAGCTTCATTCTCAGATTTGAAGACATCAACCCCAAGCTTGCCAGTGTAGCGGAGGGCACCAGTTGTTGGATCCACATATATAAGCTGAGTGTCAGTTCTAGTAGAGAGGCTAACAATGATATATACTTCACCAGTATCCAAAGTGACGACAATAACGGATGTGTCCCTTAAAACACAGAGGGAAGCTGCAACAAATACGAGGAAGAAAAGCAAAATTTCAGACACACCGAAAACAAAAGTTTAAACAAAAACCTATCATCGTGGTTAGACAGACATGCAAGTCTAACAAGAATAGCAACACAGTGGGGTGCCCTCAGCTCTCTTCCTATAATTCTGTAACTACCTAATTAGATATCCTTAAGAGGATAGACTTGTCCAAATGGAAAGCAAGCTATCAGAAATTTAGGAGAAAAATCATGCTGAACCCCTTCGAGGAAGGGGCCATGAGAACGATCAATATCATATGATTCATATCATTATTGTGTTATCTGGCGTTAGACAAGAAAACGCAGGAAAGCATAATGAAAATACAAATCAATTTCATATATATATATATATATATATATATAATATAACACACACACACATATATACACACTCACCCGCACCCAGTGATTCCATCAGCCCAGAATCAATAACACCGCACAATTCGCACTCTCACGCACCGAAAATTACTAATTCAATCTAGTATATGACATTTGCGGAGATACACGTATATTGTATTTATATGAACCACCGGTCGGAATATAACAGCGACAACGACCACCGGCCAGGATTGGGTGCACGATACTGAAGAAGCAAAGATCTGGATTGGACCCTCACCGATCCGGCCACTCTGGACTCGCCTCTTCTGGCAACTGGCAAGGTCAAGTTCAGAGACATAAGTTTCTCGCTTTCTCGGTTTCGCCAAGGAAATAGTAATTCTTTTTCTGGTTTTAATAGTTTAAAAAAAAAGGTTAAATGGATATTGAATCATAAAATTTCTGTACGACTGTGAATATGTTGTTACTAATAATTAATAAATTTAAGACTAAATTTTTATTTTTGTTCTTAAAAAATTAATAAATTTTTAATTTAATCCTTCACTATTAAGTTTTTTTATTTTAGTCCTTTAAAGTAGGGGTGGGCATTGCATCAGGTCAAACCGTTCCAACCTGCCCCAAACCGTAAAAAAAAAAATTTGGACTGAGTTAAAATGGGGCAAAATAAATATTATGTAATATTTTGTCTTAAGATGGGATAAATTGGATGGGGCTGAATTTTGGTCCCCTCCCCATTGGGTTGCCGCGGGTACCCAACAAAATTTATATATATATATATTCTGAATTCTGATATTATAAAATAGCGTCATTTTGTAAAATGATATCATTTTCTAACTTGCCCTAAAACTAGGGGTGGATATCAATTCAGGTCAAACCATTTTAACCCGCTTCAAACTGTAAAAAATAAAATTTAGACTAAGTTAAAATGGGATAAAATAAATATAATATAATATTTTAGTTTAAGATGGGATAAATTGGATGAGACTAAATTTTTGCTCTCTTTACATTGGATTGCTGTGGTAACCCAACAAAAATTACATATATATATATATATTTTCTACTACTACAAAATGACGTTATTTCGTAGCTTACCCTAAATCTTTCTCAAGTAGCTCTACGACTCCAATGTCACTTCTCGGTCCTCTCTTGTCCCTCAACTCCCTCTCTCGTGAGTGACGAGTTTCGTCCATTGTCTCATCGTCTCTGACAGTCGATGCTGACTACCCTACCTCGTTTGAGTCATCTCGCTCCCTCTCTTATCTAGTCGTCACACTTCGAGACTTTGAATCCTTAATAGTTGACTAAACCTTACTGACTCGCCCCCGCTCGCCTCACGTCTAGCCGTTCCCAAGCCTTCACTCTTTGGCCTATCCTAACCCAAACTAACTCACCCAAATAAAACTGAGTTATTCCAGCCTAAAAATCTTAGTTTGAAGGATCATTTAGGCTGGGGTTGGACTAACTAAATGAGGGATTGGGTTCAAACAGATTGAAAAAATTTTGTCCCAACCCAAACTGCCCCACCTAATGCCCACCCCTACTTAAAACTTCTGCAAGTATAAACAGGCAAGATGCAGCTCAACTTTAGCAAACCAACACTACTCCTCCCTCCCTCGACTCCCTCTCTCACGAGCTACAAGTTTTGTTCATTGTCTCGTCGTTTCCAACAGTCAGCGCTAATCCCTTACCTCCTCCCATCTTGTCTTGACTCGCCTCTTCTCATTTTGGCTCATCTCTTGTCTAATCATCATACTTCGACACTTTGGGTTCTCAATAGTCGATCAAACTTCATCCCCATTCCACCGCTCGCCTCACGTTCGTTTGTCCCCATCGTAACCTAAACTAACCCACCCAAGTGAAACTAAACCATTCCAACCCAAGAATGTTGGTTTGAAGAATTTTTTGGCTGGGGTTGGACTAACTTAATAAGAGATTGGGTTCAACTGGGTTGAGAGAATTTTGCCCCAACCCAAACCGCCCCATCCAATACCCACCCCTACTTTAAAGATTAATTAACTTTTATTTTAGTTACTCGTTGTCAAAAATTTTTAATTAAGTCCTTCAAAAATTGAAATTGATATCAATTAAGTCCCTTAATTAAAATGGTTATTAATAGGATCAAATTTGCCGACGTATCATGATAACATGACAAATTTGGGTGACGTGACATGCTGATACGGTAAAAATTGTTAACGTGGCACAATTTGGGTGATGTGTCATGCTGACATAGCAAAATTTGGCTAACGCGTCATGCTGACATTAGCATGCCACGTCAATCAAATTCTGCCACGTCAGTCCAATTTTGCCATGTCAATAACTATTTAATTAAAGGACTTAATTGATATCAATTTTAATCGTTGGAGGACTTGATTAAAAGTTTTTGACAATGAAAGACTAAAATAGAAGTTGATTGATCTTTGAATGATCAAAATAGAAAAATTTAATAGTGAAAGCTTAAAATAAAAGTTTGTTCATCTTTGAATGATCAAAATAAAGTTTTAGTCTAAATTTAATAATTTAAATTTTTAAAAATTTCAAATTTTTTAAAGGATTAGTGGGTGGAATAAATCTTATAGGGAATTCAAGTGGGCAATCAGCATTAACAATTTTTTTCTTTTAGTAAATGTCTTTTTATATGTACATATTAACAATTAAAATTCACTCAAAATAAACATAAATTTATTATATCAATATATTGATAGCTTGTAATTTATTTTTATAAAAGATTATTATAGATTAACTTTTTAAACCATATTTAAACAATATAAAAGAATAAATGAGCATTTTATTATTGAATTGTGAATAATATATTTAACGATCAATGTTTATATTTTATGCAAATTTTATGCAAAAGTATAACATATAACCATCCTTATTGAGAAAAACTTTTATCCAACAAGCATAATTATCCCTTTTTATGAATAATATTTTATATGATCAAAATAAAATATGAGAAATCATACTTTTCATATTATATATTAGATAAATATTAAGTACTAATACATAATAAATAATTCTTTTAATAAAATACATAGTATTAAGCAAAAATATAGTTTTAGAGAAAAATTTCAAAAGTTAATGTAAATTAATATAAACACGTATTTTTCATAAAAGATGGATCATTTATTTCCTTTATTATCTTTTAATATATTTTTAAAAAATAAATAACATACAATATAAGATAAAAACTAAAGTTAAAATTAAAGAAAATACTACTTTCGCATTCGTTATATTTTTTTGTTATTAAGCAAACCTTTTTTATATTTTAAAATAAAAAATGTTTATATAATAAAAACAAAATATAAAAGAGTTGAAATAATTTACTCTTTTATAAAAATTCTATTATACAACTTGCTTGATACTTAGGGTCAATGGCCAAGTTAATATTTTCAATTCTTGAGATAATGTGGAACAAAATTTAATATAAATCCAACCATCATTATACAAATTCCTAAAAATTATAATAAAAATAAATAACTCGGGAACAATATCTTCTGCTTCTCAAAACATATTTTGACGTAGATGAGACAGATAAATTTTCTGTCCATAGATATTTCACTTTTTAAAATGACAGTAATTTATAGGTAAATTCCTTGTCCACATTATCATCCAAATTTTAAGACAACTTGCTTACAATTTGAGCTGTTAAAAAGTCTATAAATATATAATTAATAAAAAGTTGTAGTAGAGATTAAAATTTTTTAAAATATAAAGTATATAATCTTTTATAAAATATAAATAAATAATTATTAATAATATAAATTATTTTACATAAACATAAATAAATAATTTATAGATATAAAATAATTTATTTATTTAATTTTTTTATTATCATCTATTTATATTTTACAAAATAAAATATATCTTATATTTTAAAAAGTTCAAATCTTAAAAGCAAATATCAAAATTTTCTAAAATACATGTTACACTTTAAAAAATAAAATATAAATATATAATTATTAATAAAAAAATTAAATTATATACATTATCTTAAATTTATAAATTGTAATATACTTACTTTTATTTACAACAATTTATACCATTAATTTTTTTAGTAACAATCATTTATTTTTATTTTATTCTTTAAAATATACTCTGCATTTTAAAAAATCTAAATGTCTAAAAAAATAGTTTAAAATACAAATATTATCAATGAAGATATTATACTAATAAGTTAATAACTATAAACTATAGATGCCCGAGTACCATAGGGTTTAATTATTCAGACCCATTTGGTGACCAAAATAGGGAGGACTAGATAGGATAAGCTATTCCATCCTACTTTAAATCAATATTTGATGAGTTCCGGGAAAGATGATAAGCTTATACAATTGACTAAATTTATTCGATGCACAACAACATAATTAATCTTATGCGAGCTAGGTTACAAATCCACAGGATAAGAGAGTAAAATTTATTACGCTCCTTCCATTCCCCTTTCTCACACTAGACTCCTTTTCACTCTGGAAAAGCAAAGAGAGAGAAAGAATGTGTGTGCGCGCGCGCGCGCGCCAACATTTTGGGAGCACCATCGCTGGCAAGGAGGCATGGAAGGTGCCAGAGCATGACATTACACATGAGGGTGTCTTTAGATAGACGCAAATGCCATCTTTTTCACAAGGACAGGTGAGAATTTGAGAAGCAGGGGAAGAGAGGATTTTATAGAGAATTTGACTTGAATTAAAGACATTAGCGAGCAAAGAGAAAAAAAAATACAAATTCTAATCCTTCTTCCCTCGTTAATGCCTCCTATCCAAGTTAGATTCTCTATAAAACCCTCTCTTTCCCACATTGATTTTCTCTCATTGCTTCTCAAATTCTTACAAACTCTGCATCCTCCCAATAGCACAAGTTACCAATTTTTCTTGTGACGGCGATGACACTTGCATGCTACGTAAGCAGAAGTCGTTGTCTAACAACTATGTGCGCCATATCCTGAAAATTTTCCTACCTCCTTGCTGGCGCTGACGCTTCCAAATCCCTGTCCCCTTGCTGGCGATGGCTTTTTGGGATGCTCCCCACCCTTCAAGAGTGAGAAAAAGTCTAGGGTAAGATAAGGGTATGGGTGGAACATAATAATTTGCTCTATCCTAGTTAACTACAACACCCGGCCAATGCAAGTCACTACAAATGCACTCATTCCTTTTCGGCAATCACCACAAAAACATCCTTCAATGACCACTTCCGTCTATCGTTTTTTGCTGGTGGGTTAATGACTGCTCTCTCAGCATTAGCTAAACGGTAACCAATCATAACCTCTCTTCTCTGCCGGGCTCGCAACATTATTTCATAAAAACTCAGATCCTCACCTTCACAGAGATAAAGATCTGCTTGCCTTATATGCATCTCGTTTCCCTGGGAAAAGAAAAAACTCTCATAATAATTGATTAAATGATAATTAAATGAGATGCGATAAATAAAAAATGTTAAACTGTTTCTGGTCTGTCCAAATCCGGCAAAAAGCTTAACTTCAAATGATAAACTCGTGAATCCAACACTAGAGAAAATCCAGCAGATTGGAACCGACCATCTGGGACTCATGACAACATTAAAGGCAGTTTTTCATCTTGATGCATTAGAATAGAAATGCTTAACTATTTTGCACACATACAGGCATCACTGACTTCATAAGTAAACCAAGTCAAATAACAATGAAAGATAAATTTTAACCACAGATCACCATACAAAATTGTCATCCGCACATCAATATTACAGGAACAGCCGTAACTAAAAGGTTATGAATTTGGATCACAGGCATTACAGCAGAGGTCCTACAAGAGACAAAGATGCTAACATATTTGAAAATTAACCTAAATTCACTTTTTTTTTTTTTAAAAAAAATGCGTCTTTTTTTCTCCTGCTGAGCCCTGCAGTGACTGCAGCGAATCCAAATGCATCATTTTGCTGAATTATGACACCATAAAATAGCAAAAATAATATCAGGGTGGGTTTTCAGGAATAGTACCTCCTCTGCAAAAAGCTCTTCCAAGACATCATTTATCTGTCGATCCTCTGCAACCATGGCTAATGCCATGCTGACGAGTTCATTTGATAAAACATAATCACTAATCTTTGACATGGATAAAAGATTTTTTGTCCTGGGATCCAAAATTTCACTAATTATAACTGATCTATCAGAAGCCTGCTTCATTTCCCCAATCCAGGAGCCTTTTGAGAAGCTTCCTCCACGAGCTTGACCTGCCATAGCTTCATAAGGAAGGCGCTTAGCCTGAAAAACACAAAAATCAGAGCTCCGGAAACAGATTTGAAGAGGCGGGATAATTAAAGATCCCTGGAAAGTAATTTAATATATCACTCAGCAAGCTGTGAAGAAAACCAGAACCAGTATCAATAAATAAGGCTTAAAAAAATGTCCATAAGTAATTGCTCATAAAAGTTCACAGGAGAAAGCCATATGACATCACCCAATTAACAAATATACAAAAAGTAATGTGATCAAATAATGTGAACGAGCTCCTATAACATTAGAGTCTAAAATCTATATCACAGAATTAGCAATCAAGTTGACGGGAGACATGCCAAAAGACGAAACCATATGAATCACTGATGGAATTATACCAAACTGCATCATATAATCTAATATCGAGGTCAGATGTTTACTTGTTATTGCTTTATTAAGATATTATTCTTCATTGGAAGCTTTACAGAAAAAGAATGGGGTGTAACATCTAACCATGGGTAAGGGTAGCAATAGCAAAAGAATGGGACCAGGTAAATTAGGCTTTTGCCATGGAACATTAAAGACAGATACTTTAGAAAACTCACTTGTATGTCACGAATTAGAAGTAGTGTGGCAAGAGATCGAGAGTCAGCTTGAATTGCTGAATCCTCTACTGATTCGTCAGCCAAAATCAATATCTGTAAAATGCAGAATGCCAGAAAGTATCAAATGTATTTCCACCATAGTTAACTCATATAAATGAGTTCCCAATGCATCCAATATTATAGTTTAACTCATACATGTCACTAACTAATGTACTGCCTTTTATAGTGTTTGACCTCCAATCCGCAGAGTTTACATTAGGAAGCATAGACAAGTCCACACAGGAGAAGAGCCTAAGGTTCAAGCTAATTCTGGAATAATTCCCCAATCATTGGGCGATACACATGGAGGGCTGAGAAAGGGAGAGAGGATTGAGTCAGTTAACGGTTTTAGTTAGAATGCTGTTGGAGTGGGAGATACTTGTATGGGGGCGTTGGGGAGGGAATTTGAAGGGAACCTATGGAAGAATTCAATATTGAGAAGGAGGACACTGGCTCCTCGAATTGCCAGAATTACTTTTCTTTACATAGTATTTCGTCAACCAGAGCAACTAGGAAGGGGTCATCGCTCTTTGATTTTCCTCCTAAGTTCTCTCTGTTTTCATCAATTTCTAATAACACCTATTAGTTTCCTATCATATAGTCTATATGACAATGCTCTTATCAAAAGATGCTCCTGTCAATTGCTATCACTAACGACATCCAGCAAGTTATGTGCATTGCAGAACACACAGGTGGTTCCATCTCTTACAAGTGCATTAAGATTCCTCTTCTCACTCTTCATGTAGAATGCCCTCCCCGAACACGTGATAATGATACTTTTAGAGGACAGAACAAATAAATGCCACTTACTGAATCAAATGATTCCAAGGGAAGGCTTTCCAAGTGACGCCGTATAACAGCATTTCCCTCACGATTGACCAATGTTATATTTTCCAATCGATTTATGTCAAGGCCGCCATCAGTTAGCTTCTTTTCCCTCTCCTTTTCTGGAACATCATTGAACATCCAAAGTTCTGAATTAGCTGCTAGAGATGCATCCAGGACCTAGAGAAAGTAAGACAAGCCAAAAAGAACATTAATGCCCATAGCAAATACATGAGTAAAAAAATCATAGGCCTCAATCCTTATTTTGATGCAACAGTTTTGTAATAGGACAAACATTGGAAACTTCTCCATTTTACAATCAGGTCTCTGTCGAAATTCTCATTATGTAACACCATAGATTGTTACAAACAAACATGATATGGTAAGGTCATTTTTTGCGACATTATTCTTTCTTGGACTCAATTGTGATAATTACAAAAATATAATAAAACAAAGAACAAAGAAGAAGATTGGCATCTAAGAAATTAAATAACAAACTTTTGGAAACAAACAGTTTCGTGCTCCAGAAAAGCATATCTCACGGTTTAGAGATAATTTCAGTATACATAGTGATGTAGAACAGTTACCAAAATCAACAGTCAATAATCACAGAATCTCAACTTAATATTCAATTCAATTCATTCAACAAAACTGCTGAAAAAAGGAGCAAGAGGCTCTATTTAGGGAACAAGACCCCTAAAGCCAAACAGTCTAGCCAAACAACAAAATGCTAAAACAGGGATAGAGATAACATTATTCTGGGATAAGGATAGCTAAACGAAATTAAGAATATCATCCCTTATTTCCTAACTACAAACCCTAATTTCAAAATAACTATCAAATTATAAATCCTAACATAAAACATAATAATTCAATTATTAAATCATTATTCTGCATCATTCTCCTGCAGTAGAAAAAACTCGGCCTTGAGTTTCAAAATGAGGCAATAGGAGGAGAAGTGGATGACAAGCTTCATAGGTGAGGACAGGTGAAGATGGTAGTAGAGCTGTCAACGGAAGAAATAGCCATGACACCAACTTTATAGGATTCTCAAGAGTTATGAAGTCAATGTAGGGACCCAAAGCTAAGTCACACTTCCTAGCCACATCTGGTTCTTTTGTAGGATTAACAATTCAGTATGGCCAACACTTCATCAGAAAATTTGTCCATTAGATTCTTCTCTTCTTCAGTTTCTCCACATGGGAAATCAGCAGCAGCAGCAACTTGAAGCGGAAGCTATGGATATTCACCCCAATCATCATCCTCCAAATCAGAAGGAAAATTGCATGATTCCACTATACAATCTTCAACAATTTCAACCTTGCTATCGACCTCAAATTTAGGTTTTTTTCGAAGAGCTGCATTGAAATGTTGTTGTTCTTCAATGATCTTCCTCAGGCATTTCTCGAGCTTGAACCTTCTCTTGCATGTGTCCTTCATAAGTAAGCTTTGAAGCCTTCGGAAATCTGTTATACTTTTTATTGGATGACAGCGGCTACTCTAAAGCTGTTGAAATTGTCTTAAGGTTCTCACTTGGTGCTACAATTTGCTCTTGCATTGTCTTTGAGCCTCAAGCTCCTTACAAAGACTTTGAATTTCTGCTAATTGGAACTGAAATGCTAACTTCTTTACCTTTTTAAAAAATTGCATCCATACATAACCATACCAAAATTATAGTTACTGTTTGAGTTAAATGGCAGAATGGACCTCAAAAATGGACTCAGGAGGTCCAAAAACCTAAGGATAAAAATTCAATGCACTTAGTCAACAATCAACGTAGGTCAAGGTCAACACTGGCTGGTCCACAGGGCCAAGAGTTTAGGTCAGCAGTCAACAGATCCAACGGTTTAGATGCACAGACCGAATCAGACAGCTTAAATGAAGGTGTGGCTCGGCTTCAATGGATTGGAGGCTTCAGACCCAGCATCATGAACAGCATGTGCTGACGGAGCATGGAGGCGCATTCGGCACTGGAACGGGACAAAAGTCTGGCTTCTTGAAGATCGGCATCTCCCAGAGTTGATGGTGTGGCATGTGTTCCTCTAGAAACTCTAGATGCAATGGATTGGACAATGGCGTAGTAGATGCGTCATTTGATTTTTCTGGCAAAGATATAGTAGATTCCAGCGATTAGGGCTCTAGTGATGTTGCGAAGAGGAGCTCGGTGGCTCAGGACTCATTGGTGGAGTTCAATCGATGGGTAATGGTGGAAATCCGTGGTGAGAGCTGCGGGTTGCAATATTCCACAACTCTAGCTGCAGTTGCTGGTGATCCAATCTCGAAGCTGCCATAGATTTGATCGGACATTAGTGTTGGTATGGAGAGAGGGAGCTTGAAGATAAAAAATATGGTGATCTGAGATGCTTAATAATGGGTCTGATATTAAATAATGGGTCCAATGAAGAAGCTTAACAATGGGGTCTGAAACAGAAAACAGAGTCTGAATAGAACATGGTGTAGGAGCCCAATCAGGCTTTGATACCAAACTGATATAGAACAGCTACCATAATCAACAGTCAATAATCACAAATAGAGTCCCAACTCAATATTCATTTCAATTCATTTAACAAAATTGTTGAACAAAAGAGCAAGGGCTCTATTTAGGAAACAAGACCCCCAGAGCCAAGCAGTCTAACCAAACAAGAAAATACTAAAACAGGCATAGGGATAACATTATTCCGAGATAAGGATAGCTTAACTAAATTAAGAATAAAATCCCTAATACCCTAACTACAAACCCTCATTTCCATATAACTATCAAATCATAAATCCTAACATAAAACATACCTAATAATTCAAATATCAAATCCCTATTCTACATCACATAGACTTTCTGGTATTTTTGGTGAATGTTATATTTGTCTAGAGAGATTGCAGCACTTTCTGTCAAAGTTTTGGAGGAGTAGTGAGGGTAAAGGCTCTTCGGCAATGTGCAATGCAGGCAATTATGTAGAGCCTGTGGACAGAGAGGAATAACATAACTTTGTAGGAAAATTTTTGCTGTTGCATCTTTTGTGGCATAAAGTAGTCTTCTTCGCCTCTTTATGGTGCCGAGCTCATGGCTACTGTAAAGGGTTTGCAAAGAGACAAGCAAGCTTTGCTCAGGTTATGTGTTCTTGTATGCTCTGGTCTTTTCTTTCATTTGTCATAGGAGGATATTTTATCGTCTGCTCTTAAGCTGTTAACATTCTCTTCTCTAACAATTTATATCCCTTTCATCCAAAAATTTAGAGGAAAAAAAAAAATACAGCTTATTACAACTCAGTCTCAAATATAAAACGTGAAGCTTTCCTCCCCCAGGAATATTCTCTGGTAACCAACTGAAGTAAAGCTCTCAGCTATTCTATTCATTGTACAGCTGGCTTCTACTGTAATTTTCAAACAGGACCAGATATTTCTTAAAAACATTAACGATCAAAGGTTACAAAGCTAAGTGTAGACATAAAACACAAGCCAATAAGCCACTAAATTCCAGACAACCAAAATACACAGAATCAAGAAAGAAGTAGTCAGACAAATTAATTACAGAACCACAATTTATAATGATGTGGTTATAAAAAGAAATTCCTTTCTGACATGGCATTACCATTTCTTGCACAATGGTAACTCAGCCAAAGAAAAAGAGGGACCATAGCAGCAGATTTCTTATAGCATTACCATGATCATGTCCTCCATATCACGGCGCCAACCACAAAAGAGTATTCTTTCTGGAGACTTTGGATAAACAAAGTCCTTGGGTAAGCTTCCCCTCCAAACCTGCAATCAACAAGGATGTAATAAAACAAAAAAACCACATCATTCAATGTCTCTCACCAATCCACAAATTCAATGCTCTGAGGCTTTGTGGCTGTTTGAGCAATACACAACAATGATGACTGTGAGAACTTAAGGAGCAAACAGATTCTTTTTTACATTGCTTAAAGTCTACAGCAGCCATCATTCAAATTTCAATGGAAACAATTCAGTAGAGATTCACTAACGATTATTTCCAAAGGAAAAAAATTATCTCAAACAAGTTTTCCTATTCATGCCCTTTTCTCTTTCTCCTTTCCAATTAAGTAGTATCGCATGAACTTGTCAAACAAAGCCATAAGAAAGATATCTGACTACGTATTTGCCATGAACAAATCATGAAAGAGATTACAGAAGGAGAAAAAAATAGAACAACAGCAACTTATTTAAGATCCTAGAGTTGGGAGGGGAATGAAAGCACCGTAGGCAATGACGCTGGAGCATAGGTATCATCATCCTCTGCTATAACCAGCACTTCATCTCCTTCTTGTAGAACATAGGAGTCATCCGGATTCAAAATAATTTTACCACCACATGATGCAACCTTAATTCCACAGGGAATTGCATAGGGAAAGCTGATCAATACATCCTCAAATTGCATGCCATCCAACTGCGGCCATCTTTTGATGTAAAATTCACAATTTTCAAACCCAAGTATATCTTCCCAAATCTGCCAAAGCAATCCCATCAAAGAATACACTTAGTACAATATACATAAAATTGTCAACCACAATATAGTTACTATAGTTACTCATTAATTTAAAATCAATAGTCCAGAAAATTTTGAGCCAGATTAAAATTGTGCTTCACACAACTAATATGAAGAATATAATGAAGTACATTTTGACCTGTGCAAGTCCAGGCTGCCGAGCACATTGAATCATCAAGCGTCCTATTACATCATGTGCTACAACAGTTTCAACAAGATCACCACCAACAAGTTTCACGAGGACCTCATTGTCAAGATCACTTAATTCAACCACTATGTGTCCTCTTAATCCTTCTTTTACTCCAGTTAGACTTAAGACTGTTCTCAATGCACGGGCATCACTCTGTACCAAACCAAAAGCAAGTTAATGACTATCTACCCTTATCAAACCAGGAGCAAATCATCAATCAATCAAACCTGATCAGCATTCCCATCTTCAGCAAGGACAACTATTGCACGTGCCTTTGAAACAGAAACCTGTAAGTCACATGGAATCAGTGTAAAAAATATAGAAACAACCCAAAAATAAAAAGTATTATTGACATCATTCAGTGGAAAGTAATCTATGTCACAAAGCCATTGAAGAAAATCAACAGACACAATACCAAAGCCATGCAGCAAGCTATGGTACAAATATTTGATTTTTGTAGAATAAGAATATGGAAAATATATGTAATATTTTGAGTCCCTAAGAATATACAATCTAAGTGAACCTTGCGCCAATCACCGCCCCCCCCCCCCCCCACCCCCCCACAAAAAAAAAACACAAAAGAAAGACCTAATCAAATAACTAAGAAATGGGAAAAAAATGGATCAATGATATTATAATTTCTCAATTTCTTTTTATCATTCTACACTAACAGCATGGGGATCATAGCCTCATACTTCTATTTACAACAACAACAACAACAAATAAAGCCAAATAGCCTCATACTTCTATTTAAAAAAAGAATAAGTTTAACTATTTGAAACCTACTAAAATTAGAATAAACCAAACAGCCTCTCTTAATCAAAGTTGGGCCAACATTCCTTCTCATTTTAACTCCTAGGAGACCTTGTGTAATCAAAAGAAAAAGATACAGATTAACATAGGTAGTAATGCATTGCTATAGGTTTCTCTTGACACTCCTGTGATGCATCAGTCATAATTATAATCATATATTGAGGCACACAAATGGATGGCAAATCTTATTTCCAGACAAACGGATAAAGCAGGATCCTATACCTTTTTTAGATCAGCCAGAATCAGGGGGCTGCCACTTCTGCATATGACAGATGTTCCTTTGAAATCAAATTCCATTTTTGCAATGTCAAGCTCCATTTCTTCTTTGTCTCGCTCAGCCATCACTACAACAATTCCTCCACCCAGGCTCTCATTAGCTATGGCAAGTTGATTTAGTAATGAACCCTGCACATTTAATCTTGTAACCAGTGATGGGATACATGACCAAATATAGAAGCAAAAATCCCTAAGTAAATCTCTTAAGCAAGAAATGACTGACAATAAGATGTATTTTGAATTGTCTGGAATGAATAATTCATTAATCACTACTACAGTAAAACCATGAAAACACTGGTCACAGGATATCCAACGTCAAAATAAAATCAGTCTTACCAATTTATCACTCCAGCCAAGTATCAAAGTGTGATTTTGCTCAACCACCTCACTTTTTCCTTTCCTTAGTGAGTCAAACTTCTCAGAAATTGCATCAGAAACAAGTCCAAGCATCATTGCAAATATAAGCATCCCACCAAAGCTAATTGAAACTGCAACTAACCTCGGACCAATATGTTCAGAACTAGCATGATTGCCTGAATCAGCAACATAGGTCCAAGATAGCCAAAGGCAATGCACTAGATCATCAGTTGTTACACCAAAAAGGGCTAATCCTCCAAGAAAAATTAGCAGCAGTGTCGCAACTAACAGTATGAGCGGCTTAGCATATGGGTGAACTGATAAAAACACATCAACTTGATATGCTATTTGTTTGTTTAGAGAAACTTCTTCTGATACATTGTCAGAAAATCTTGATTTTGAAGATTTTGATACATAATCTATGTACTTCAAAATCATGAGAGGTATAAATAGAAGTGTGAGTGATACAATCAGTGCTACATTTCTTTTAAAATTTCCACTTAGACAATGATCACCATGCTGTGCTGTGGAACCGGTAATGTTTAGTGACTCCGACTTATGGCACGCTTGTAATCTGAGATTCAGATTGAAAATCTCACCCTGCAGAGATATTATTCTTTAGTTCAGTCCTTCAGGACATCATTCAAAAAAAGACCACGATCCCAAATTTTTAAGGCTAGCTACAATCAATCAGAATCCGCAATATGAGATATCTTTTGCCATGCAATCCCTCAGATATTATACCAAGAATTTTAGAATAGAACCAGTGACAAGCAAATAAGTACTTTATTTTAAATTGACATCATTCTTTTCTTGCTTTTAAAAAAAATGAGTCCATGCCAAATCAAGAAAACTAGCTCTAGCCTGCTATGAAAGTCACCTGTAACTTATTGACTTCGCTTTGTAGATGTAAATTCCTGAGCAGCAGCATGGAGGAAGCAATGGTCAAAATCTGCACCCGCAGCAACATAAAACAGTGAGCTGCAGTTCACTTGTAAAATGAAATAGAAAGGGGAAGAGAACCGCCACCATTATAGTTGTCTGCCAACGAAATCCCTCGCTCGGAATGGAAAACCAACTAAGCTTCTTCTTAGCAGATACATTGTCCGCTGAAACGGTGAGAGTAGTCTCATTATTTCTTCCCGGAACTCCGTCCAAAATTTCAGACCTGTCAACGTCATCCTTACTGCGGGAAAACTTAACTCTGCGGCGAATGGCTGCACGATGGGATTTGAAATCGTTATAGAAAGTGGAGTTCGTAGGTAACGGCGAATCGGAAGAGCAGGGCCGAGAGAACCTCGGCTTTGAGGAGAATCTGCGTGCGTGTTGCGGAGAGACTGAGGAGCGGATGAAGGACGGTGAGGGGAAGAACCAGTCTCTACCGGCGGAGGGCGAAGGAGATGACTCGGAATTCAGGGACATAACGGGAATTACGAGCGATATGAAAGCCAGCTGAAATTTTTGGTTTCGAATTGATTATTGAAGTATCCGTCCATCGGCGGGGAGACCTAATAGGAATTATTGGCATGATTATCACGTCAATAACTAATTAAAATTGCGCCGACCAACGCTAGCCTTATGATTAAAAATGATAAATTTACTGGATTGACTTATCTATTAATTTTTTACTTGTAACAATCATAATAGTATAATTTGACTTGAATTTAAAGTATTGCTCTTAATTTTTTAATAAATAATTTAAACATTTAATAAAATTAGTAATTTGTCTTAATTTTAAGATAAAAAAATTTTATCTTAAAACTTTTTATAAAAAATAATAAAATATACAAAATAATTTTTTAAAAATAAAATTAAATTTATTTTAATCTCTCATATATTTACTTTAATTAATTAATTCTTAAAAAATAAACTAAACATGTAAAAATAATTATTCAAAAATATAATTATATCTAATTTATTTTATTAATTAATCCTTTGAAAATAAAAATTACATTTAATTTAATCCCTTTAAAATTTTAAATGTTAAAATTATTATATTTCTTAAAAAAATCTTAAATTTTAAAATTTTAAATATTAAAATCATAAAATCTTAAATCATAACATCGTAAACTTAAACTGTAACCCTTAAATAAAATTCTAAATTATAAATAAGTACATACATCCTAATATATAGATTTAAGATTTATAATTTTAAATTTTAAAAATTAAGATTAAGATTCGTAAGTTAAAAGTTTAAATTTTTAATATTTACTTTGTAGGGTTTATTGTTTTTTATTTTAAATTTAAGAGTATTAAAATTTAAAATCTCAAATTTAGGGAGAATTTTATGATTTAAAAAAATTAAAATTTTAAAATTTTAAAGTTATAATTTAGGTTTTATAATTCAAATATTCGGATTTTATAAATTTAGAGCTTAAACTTTAGAAATTAAATTAAAAGTAATTTCCTATTTTGAATGATTAATTAATGAAATTAAACTTATAAGAAATTATATTAAACATCACATATCTTTAAATAATTATTTTATTTATTTTTTAATGGTCAATTAATTAAATTAAATATATAAAAAATTAAAATAATTATTACTAAATTTTTAAATGATTATTTTATTTTTTTGTCAATTAAAAATATTATTTGTATAAGTTAAATATTATTAAATATTTATTAAAAATAAATTTATTAATTTTATAAATTAAAAATCATCAAACTATTATAAATGGTTAAAATAAAAATTTTGTGTGAGTTAAATTTATTTTTAAAAATTGAAATAAAAAATTAAAGTTTTTAATCAGTTTCATAGTTTATTTATGTTAATACTTATATGAAAATATATGTTTATTTAAATTCAAAAAATCCTAAGCTATTCAAATTACCAAAAGTCTAATATCTGTTAATTTACTCAATTTCGTTTAAAATCTAATAGAATATATAAAAAATGTAAAGATTCAAAAACAAAAACTTTGAAATATGTGACTTTGAAGAATAGGTCACTCATCCTACAAACAATCCCAAAATCTTAACACCCTTCCCTTTTCAGATTGAAATATTAAAATTTTAAATTTTAAATTATTAATTTCAAATAATAAAATCTTAAATTTTAAATTACAAAATTTAAATTTCAAATTATAAAATCACAAATTTTAAACTTTAAATCATAAAATTTTTAATCTTAAATCATGAAATTGTAAACTTTAAATACTAAATTACAAAACACCAAACCTAAAACTTAAACATCAAAAACTTGTACCAACAATTATAAATAACAAAATCTTAAATTTTAAAATACAAAATTTAAAACCTTTAATTGAAAATTTTAAATCTTAAATTAGAAAACTTTAACCCTAAACCATAAATGTTAAATTAACTTTAAATTATAAAATCTTAATCTTAAATTACGAAATCTCAAATTTTAAATCTTAAATTGTAAAACCCAAATCACAAAACTTAAATTGCAAAACCCTAAATCTAAATTTTAAATCTAAAAACCTGAATCATAAATTTTGAAGTATAGACCTTAAATCTTAAACTATGAAACCCCAATCCTAAATTACAAAATTTAAAATCTTAAATTATAAAATCCCGTATCATGAGTCATAAAATCTGAAATCTTAAATTACAAAATCTTAAATCTTAAATTTTAAATTACAACAGCCTAAAACCTTAAACTTTAAATTACAAAATCTCATATTCTAAACCTCAACTCTTAAATCTTAAATTATGAACCCCAATTTTCAAACCATAACCCTTAAAACCACAAATCTTAAAACCCCAAACTAGAAAATATAAAATTCTAAACCCTAAATTTTAAACTATAAAACCTCAAACTTTTACCTTAGATTGTGAAACTCCAAATATTAAATTATAAAATCTTAAATCTCAACCCTTAAACTACAAATCCATAATACTAAAATACAGAAATCTTAACCCCACCCTCAATTACAAAACTTTATACCTTAAATCTTAAATTCTAAATTTTAAATTTGAAACTATAAAACCCTAAACCTATTTAAGATTTGAGGGTTCATAAATTCTTTAAAGTGTAAGATGCACTTTACATAAAATATAAGCAGATAATTATTAATATAAAAATCAATAATATAAATTATCTAAAGTTTATAATTTATTATCTATCTATTTATATTTTATAACAAGTTACATCATTAATTTTTTTGATTAGCGATATTTACTTGTGCATATTATATTTTGAAGGATCCAAATTTGACTTAGAAGGAAACTCCCAAATTGGATATCTTTTTTTTTTTTTTTTTTTAGTATTACGCTAGATTTTGGATTGAATTTGAATAGAAGAATCTTTTGTTAACTTTTTCAAATACAAGAGAATTATTTGTAAAATTTTAAAATATAAGGATTTTTAAAAAAATTACTTAAATATAAGAAAGTTTTATACATTTTATTTATTTATTTTTTCATAAACCACGTTCATATCTTTTTTTGCTCGGTCATTGGCCGGCCAAAGTAATGTTAGTGATTTGTGTAAAAAAAAAAGTAATGTAAAGTGATAATGACCTATAAATTATATACATATATATATATATAGAAATAGAAACCATATATAACATAAAATAGTACATCAACTGCAAGCTGAAAATAAACACGAACACAACGAACGATGGATGCGTTACAAGGAAATCTCTTTTTTTTTTTTAGATGACATCAATGAATAAATACTTCCTTATCAGACATTAACTAAATAAATTAATGCTTAAAAAAAAACACAAACTAAACTAATGCACTGCATTTGCATATATATAATTATGAATGTAAAACGAACTTGATTACGCATTAAACACGTTCACCCGACATCGAGGTTTATCATATTAAAGTTAAGGAGTTATGTATAATTTAAAAAGTTTGACTAAATACAGATTTTGGATATTTACAATTTATACACGAAGACAATGTGAATATATTAGCACATTCTAACATCCTGTAGCAAAATTATTGATTACTCGATCCAAAATGTTGGATATATACGTGTATCTCTTGATTTTTTATACTAACTGTGAAGGTACTTTATTTAAATATTTTTAAAATATAGTAATCATTTTAAATACAATGATAATTTATACTAATATATATTTATTAAATAAGAATTAATTTAACTATTGATAAAAAAAATGCATTAAGTATGTTAGCATGATTAAGTCACTAAATGTAGTTTGATTCATTTAAACATGTTAATTAAGGGTTAGAGTTCACTTTAATTCATTATCTTTATCTTGTTTCGTTTTTGACCTGACCACCTATATGAGGTAAATCAAAATACTATGATACAGATTTTATTCACAGCCTTAACAAAACAAAGCAGTTGACAAGTTGGCAAGACTAGGGAGAAACCGAAATTCTGGCATGAAGATTTTTGATGTTCCTCCGTTTCAGATTCAAGGCTTTCTTCGAAGGGAGATGTACTGGGGTCTCATCCCGAGGGTAATTCTTAGTATTTTGGTTTAGTGTTTTCTGTCTCCTTTGGTATCCTAAACTAAAAAAAAAAAAAAAAAAAAAAAAGCCCTAACAAATATATCCCGATATCATCTATTAAGAGTGGAGCAAAAGCGATGATAAATTTCTGTTTAGATTATGTAACGAATAGTAGGTTACGAATTTAATTATGAGTTCATTTTTTTATACTTAAAATATTGTTTAAATATTTATAAAAAATTAGATTATATTAACAATAAATGAAATGCTACAAATTATGTTTCCCTTACCATTTTGAAATATGCTAAAATGAAGATTTCAACGAAAAAAACCCGTCAGGAGATTCTGGTTTATAATATAAAATATTTTTTTTTTAAAAAAAATATCTCCCTTCACATTAATTATTATCGTTATTATGTATAAATTTTTTACTTTTGTCTGCTGGCCTCCTTCCCCTGGCATGCGGTACAAGGAATACTTCGATGAACCTGGACATATATCAGTGTCACAAAGTTGAAATATGAAATTCCATTTTTTGTTTGCTTTCCCATGTTTACTTGTCAACGAAAACTACAAATAACAAACATGACAAATAATAATGCAAAATGTGCCTACAAATATCTGTATTACTTTTTTCTTTTTTCCTTTTGAATCCAACTAGATACCTCGACTTTACAACAATTGTTCTCAGTTACCAATCAATTGATAGTCCACCCTTACTGAATAATGGCAAACAGTGCATGAGATTTGTAATATGCAATATCTACATATAATATTAGCACATATAATATTAATATATATTTTTGAGTATTTATCGTTTAATATAAAAAATTAATTTTTTTGACATACTGAAAATATTAAAATGAATAAATTTTTTTAAATAAAATTTTTCATATTAAAAATTAAATCAAATATAAAATAATTTATTTAAACTTTCAAATTCTTACCATTTAAATTAACTTGTATTGATATATTGATATACTTTTATTCTCATATATATAATTTTTTAATCTAAATGTTTGTCCAGTGAGCAATCAAATGAAGCATTAATGATACTTTATCTCAACAATTTTTGTTTTAATATTTAGGATATTGAAATACTGTTACTTGAGAATCTCTAACCGGGAATAAGATGTTTACATAAACGACATAAAAGAAAATGCCTGGATGAATATTTGTCAAATTTTTGGGCATATTATAAGTTGTTTAGTTAAGCTATTTTTCGAAGTTGATTATTAAATATTTATTTTTAAATTTAACAAATTAGATCATAAAATTCATAAATTCAATCACTTACAAAATAATTTTTATGGCATTGGTAATTTGGTAGGTTATTTTCCATAAGGTTGTAAGAAAAGAAACTGATAAATTCGTGCTGGGGCTGGATTACTACTGGCATTGGCATATTGTCATCTTCCGTTACTAATAATCATCATTTCGAGCGAAAGCTGCTGCCTGCTATCTATCAGCCCTCTTAAGTTGAATTCAAACACTCTCCATCGCCACTTCTGAAGCGACCATTCTCCACGCAAATAATGGCATCTGCCTCACTCATCAATTCGTTGACTTCTCTCTGCATAACCAAGCAATACCTCTTTACTGATTCTCCTCGGGCTCCTGCACGCTATTGGTTGGGCCGCACCTCATCACTATCACTCCCATTGGGGAACCGGTTTGCAAGAGCAAGATTCTCTTCACCATCCGCCGTTGTCTGCAAAGCTGTTTCTGTGAAGCCGCAAACGGAGGTTGAGGGTCTCAACATTGCTGAAGATGTTACCCAGGTTTCTTCTTACTGAATTACTGAACTAGATACGTTTGCATATGACAGTGTATCGACGAATCTGAGAAATTCATATTTGACTTGAAGAAATGACTACGCTTATATTATAACAATTAGTGTTATTTTTCTGTTTGTGGATCCAAATAAATTCCATATATACAAATGCTATGTATTCATTCAGAGCGACACGCTTTTTGGAAGATGATCCTGTGGATTTTTATGCTTTCTTTTGCTTGTGGTTTATGCATCTCAAATTCGCATTTTAATCATTCTGTGCTGTTTCTTTTTTTTTTTTTTGGTTGCTGCTTACTCAGCTTATAGGAAACACACCGATGGTTTACCTGAATAATATCGTAAAGGGCTCCGTGGCAAATATTGCTGCCAAGCTTGAGATTATGGAGCCATGTTGCAGTGTCAAGGACAGGTAAGAAGAAGCGTGCTTGCCTGTAATTGTAAAACTACCTTCGTGAGAGGATTAAGACATAAAAATTCATTTGACGAAAGCGGTTGGTCTAAATTTGGTACCTATATGTTGTTGAGTTAAACTTTTCTCTCTTTTTTGTTACATGTGAGAATCGTTTATTTTGAATTAAGATAGACGTATATCGAGCTCTTTGTTTGATTCAAGTAAAATCACATACTTCACTATTAGGTGACAGCTTTTAGTTAATTGTTGGGTAATTAAGAAAACCCATAAATGATATATGAAATGGGTGTAAATATTTCTGAATAATTTATTTTGTCCACATATATTATTCATATTGGAGGCTTTATTGGTCTCTAATTGCTTTCAATGTTACTGACAATATTTGTCTTGCAGGATAGGTTATAGTATGATTATTGATGCAGAGCAGAGAGGAGTTATAACACCTGGGAAGGTAATATGTGATAGAATTGACATTTGTTCATTTATGGAGGTCAGTGGATGTAATGTATAAGTAAATCTTAGGCAGTATTTAACTAAATCTCATGCCACTTGTGCACCCTGGCTATTGTGAACTTCCTAAACAAGTTATCCTCCCAATGATTGGACATTTCCATACTAAACAGCTCCATATTTCATCCCTTATTAAAATGGTGTAATTTTTGAAAATATTTTATGAGCAAGATTATTCCAAAGCTGCATATGTGATGCACTGACAGGCCTTAATTTAAAGTCATGGAATAATTTTTGGTAGGAAGAATTCTGTCAAAGAACAATAAATCTTTACTCATGCCTTTTGTTAAGAGATTATGCTTGCCTGTTCTTGAGTGTTCGACATTTTTTTTTGTGACTGCAAATTGGCACTTATGCTGGCTTGCCTAACTCTTTGCTTTGGATGCCAATGTAATTCATTTTCTTTGATTTTTAGTTGCTTCAAAATGTGATTGTTCAGTTTTTTTTTTTTTTTTTTTTGTTAAAACATAATGTCCATCATGGAAAGCTAATATCTTCTTTTTCATCTTCATTTTAGAGTATTTTGGTGGAACCTACAAGTGGAAACACAGGAATTGGTCTTGCATTTATAGCAGCTTCAAAAGGATATAAACTCATATTGACAATGCCTGCATCAATGAGCTTAGAAAGGCGAGTTCTTTTAAAAGCTTTTGGAGCTGACCTTGTTTTAACTGATTCAGCACATGGCATGAAAGGAGCAGTTCAGAAAGCTGAAGAAATTTTAAAAAAAACACCCAATGCATACATGCTTCAACAATTTGATAATCCTTCTAATCCAAAGGTTTGTCATAACTTCTCAGTATTTTTTCTGGTACATGAATCCTTTATTATTGGCAAGCTCTTGCAGGGAGTAGCGTGTGCCATTTGCTACAATTATTATAGTCAAGCCATGCATTGCTCTCATTACTGACTTTAATTTCAATTTTACTTATCCTTGGTTGAAACTCTAGCTTCGACCTTTAGTCAACAAGTCTAGGCCAGCGAAAAAGGTCAAATCAAGCATATAGTGGAACAAGTATCTCATGTAGTCTGTTAAATGCCATCCAAGAGATCCTTGTACCTACGGTTTTGGTGGTATGAGTTTTATGATCAGAAAAAGGAGAATGTTTTATCATTTCAGTAGTGTGAGTTTGCTGCAAATAATGTTTTGGACTTTCAATGATTTTTTGCATTGCATGACACATGTGACATTCACACATGCTCAGAGTTTACTACAGGGTTCCCAGAAGTAGACGAGTCACCCAGTTTGAGAATTACTTTTCTAAAAAAATTTGGTTCCCCAGGCAGTAGTTACCGGGTAAAAAGAAAAAGGGCTTGGGTAAATCTTTAAATTATGCGCTGAGATTTGTTTATCTCTGTTGTGTCTTGTCAAATTCAAGATGATGGACTACATTTCATTAATGCAGTTCTTGTTGTGTTGCATTATTGTCTGATATATGAAGTTGGATTTAACCACGCAGATACACTATGAGACAACTGGCCCAGAGATATGGGAAGATACAAGGGGTAAAGTGGATATTTTAGTTGCAGGAATTGGAACTGGTGGAACCATTTCTGGAGCTGGTCGATTTTTGAAGCAACAAAATCCCAAAATAAAGGTAAATCTTTCTCACTGGCAATGCCAAAACCTTATGTGTCTTTTAATATCAGTCAACATAATGACCAGATAATAACCTAGTATAAATGGTTGTTTGTACTCAGTATAGTGTCATTTCTTGTCACCTGCAGAATCACTTTATAGTAGGAAGGCTTTCTTCTTTCTTAGGTTTCTTCAAACATTTTCTTCCTTATGTGTCAGGTTATTGGTGTGGAGCCTTTAGAAAGCAACATACTATCAGGCGGAAAACCAGGTAAAACATACTTTATTACTGTTTTGAATCTATGTAGTTTTTTGTAAAAGAATTTTTAAACACTTGTTTGTATCCTGTTTCTTTTCCTACTAAAACCACAGGACCTCACAAGATTCAGGGGATTGGGGCTGGTTTTGTGCCCAGGAATTTGGATCAAGATGTGCTTGATGAAGTCATAGAGGTATACTATATCCATATACTTTACCATTGTCTTTTTCTATTTTATTATAGTTGTTTTATGGTTGTTTTTTCCTGTATCAGATATCAATAACTTTAATGTTTCTGTGTCACTGACTAAATTATCTAGGGCTGCTGGAGCTAGTTGGCCCAGGTGCAGTGATGTTTGAAAAATTCTGCTTGATTTTGTTGTGCAGAACTTTTCTGGCCAATATTTATTATGTGAATCCTTCTCTACTTGTTTCTTTACAAACAAATTATGTTAGAGATGATGTACTTACTAGCATCATTTTTCATTTAGATGATAACTTTTAGAACATCTAGTATTGATTGTCATGACATTGAACTATCTCCCTGCTACCATCCAGTTTAATTAACAGCAGCTTAATACTGTTTATGACCTAAAACTACATGGCTTAACTTTAACAAACTTTTATGTGTTTCATCATCTTCCATCTCGCTTGGGTTCTTTCTATTATGAGACTTCAAACATCCATTTGCTTCTGCTCTGAGATTAGATTTACTGAGTTGAATTAGTCCTACGTGTATTGATGTCTTGCAATTCTTCATTTTGAGTAATATGATTTCTCAACTTTTTTTTTCTGGCAAATTTTACTGATATAAACATTCGTTGCTAAACAAGGAATATTAACTGGTATTACATATTTAGATCTTCTCTCAGCTGGATCAGATGTATATGCATCCTGTAGGGCCACCAGGATATTTAGTGCATGCCAAAGTTTTCTTGGTCTGTACTATAGTTAACTGTCTTGTTTTCTGAATTTGGCAGGTATCAAGCAATGAAGCAGTTGAAACTGCAAAGCAATTAGCCCTCCAGGAAGGCTTGTTGGTTAGGGCTTTATGTTCATCTTTTCAATTGTTTGTGTGATTTGAGTTTCTTTGCTGCTTCAGTGCATACATCCCATGCGCTCACATGAGACAACACAAAAGTAGCTGGAAATATATATGTGCCATAGTTATGGAACCTACAAATCAATAATTGGTGGCAATAAGTTGGGGTTTTTCCCAAGTCTTTCAGGCCTTCTTTTGGTTAATTTAGGATGTAGTCAGGTTGCTGAATTGCATAAATGTATCATAAATTGGCATTAGCACACTCTTTATAAATGTTAATTGTAGCATTTGGATTTCTGCATGAGTGATCCTTGCTTCATCCAATTATGATGCGCATAAGAATTTTCTCTTTTTCAGCTTGTCAGTCAAAGTTTATTCTTATCAAAATTTACCACACCTTAATTTCTGGCTCACATGCAGAGTTTATATTTGTGAACTTTATACTTTGGCTCATATATGCTCACCTTAATTGGTTATCAGGTGGGAATTTCTTCAGGAGCTGCTGCTTTAGCCGCACTGAAGGTTGGCAAAAGACCTGAAAATGCTGGAAAGCTTATTGCGGTATGCCTTTTTCCTTCTGCAGAAAATTCTAAGTTATGGTTTATCATACAAAAGATAGTTTATCCACCTGCAGTGGGTTGTAGCTCTGCTGCATTTATGGTTATACTACTGAAGTTGAAACCAATCAGAGTGTCAGATACAATATTTTATCAAGTATGGCTCATTTCAGGTTTCTTCACCCAAAAGTCATTTAAGTTTAGATAATCTAACTTTTAACCTTTTAAACTAGTTCAAGGATCTCCACTTACATGCATGACCCAGGTGTTGGTTCTGATGGACACCTGTGCAGAGGATGTCTACTTTATCGGTGTTGGTGTATGATATCACTTAAAGATCCAGTTGCTTTAGAAAGAGTATCAATATTCATCCACTTAGATTATATCGACAAAAAATGTTAGGAAACACTGTTCCTTTTGTTGGTTATCCTTTTTGACTAGTGGATTAATTCTAAAAGACCTGGAATAAATACTTAGCTGGGCTTTTGCCATAGTTCTTAATCTATCCACACCAACGAGCCTTGCATGGGTAGTAGCTTTCAAAGACTATGCACAGTATTGAGCATGCACAAAATTTTCCCTCCCTATAGCTCTGGGATGACTATCTTCTTTTCTTTCTTCCTTTTTGTTTCTTGTGGTGTCTGACCTTATGGATGGTGCAAGACTAGAATTTGGAAGTCTCCTCCCACAAAACATTCACATAAATGATGTGAGCTATTAGATCGGGTCTTATAGTATGAATTGTAAGATCTAATAAATTTAATAATATAAATTATTTTAAGTAAAATTTTTGTAAATTTTAGTTTATGAAAATAGAAATATTGCTAGAATTTAAAGCAAGCCCACCTCCAAGTTGAGCCCGGGAAGGGGGGTTGGGTTTGTATTGAGCCAGAAGAGGACTACTTTACATTCTTAATTTTGTTGTTTGCTCAATCTTCTTTCTTCTGATTTTTTGTCATCTTCATCTGTCGCTTGAAGCTGCTTGGACTTTTTAAATGTTCAAAATGATAAGATTTCTTATGTGCATTTCAATGTACTCAAAATATTCATTTATTGCAGGTTGTATTTCCAAGCTTTGGTGAAAGATATCTGTCTTCTGTTCTTTTCCAGTCCATTCGTGAAGAATGTGAGAAAATGGAACCCGAGCCATGAAAAAAATTGGCGGGTTACATGTTTCAAACGCATTCTACTTTTTCATCCGCCCTGGCGTTGGACAGATTAGTGTGACCTGTACTTGTTATGTCTATGCGGTAACTTATTTCAATGATAAGGAATTCAGGTAGTTTTTAATCAGATTATAAATTCTCATTGTATTAAAAATAAATAAATATATATATATTTTTGAGTATAACTATTAAATCAAATATGAATTCAGATCGTGATTGATTCTTATAAAATTTGAGATGCCAACTCGATACTAAGTTACATCTATTTTAAGATCTTTTTTAGGGATTTGTTAATTTTCTTTTAATGAAATGTAATGAGAGCCTTCATGACTCCTTTCTTTTCATTTTAGTCTTTCTTTGTTTTTTTGACATTGCCCTTCACTTCTTGATTCATATGGAAAAAACCCTCATGTACATATTTGTCTTAAAATTTTATGGTGAAGTTTTTTCTACGTGATCTTCCATACTTTAAGAGCTGACAAAAGCTTGCTACGTGCCACCCCTTCTTGGTTTCAATTCCTGCACTCGCGTGTTAAAGGATCTTGATTTTGACAACGTTACTCCCAACTCTTTTTTTTTGTTTTTTTTTTTAACACTATTATTTTTATACATTTATATTTATAATTTTTATTAATGATTTTTATCTCTTTTATTTAATTTTTTTTTATTTTTATTGAACAGCTATCACTTCAATTATATTATAAATGTAATTGAAGCGTAAATATTTTTTAGGGTGGACAAAATATTTTCGTGTTTTTTTAGTACATTATGTGGGGAGGAAGGAATCAAGCCAAGGGATGGAGGGTTGAAAATGTAGGCCGATACCACTTGAGCCAAGGATCAAGTGGGGTCACTCCCGCCTCTTAACATGCACATGGATCTCCATGGCACACAAACCCTCTTCCAGGAGAGATTAATTGTTTAGTGAGTTGATTATGTCATGTGATATGGTTACTATGAAATATTATTTCAGTACAGAGTTAATATCGCATATTAAATATTAAATTATTATTTATATAATTTTAATTGTTTATATCTCAATAATAAATTATTATTTATATAATTTTAATAGTTTATATTTATTTTTATAAAATTACATCAAGAAAATACATCTTGATATTACTAGACAGCGTCAACGTCCGAAAGTAGCTCATTCAGGCTCTCCCCCCCTTCTTCCGTCGCTCTGGTCATGAATGTGGGCCGGCCCAATGATAGCCGACAGGGTCAGAGTGGGTTTACCAAATGAGCCGTTTGGTCATTTCATCGTTTCGCCGAGGAAACTAGGGTTTCCCTCCCACATCTGGGCTCTATATAAAGCAAAGCTTTACATCTTCTTAACTGCGGTCTTCGTTCACCATCGTCTCGCCGTAGTCGAGAATTGAGTCGGGAAAGGTTAAAGTTGTAGATTGTTAATGTCCGCGTGTGTGTCTTTTCTTGTATGTGGTGGGTGACAGCCAATTAGCAGAGCAATGGCGTCAGTCTTACAAAAATAATGGCGCATATTGCATTGAAGGTTGGCGAAAATAACACAGGCGATTCTCCGTGCCTATCAAATTGATCTTATATCGTTTTGATTATGGCCTCGAACAAATCGCCACATCTATTATCTTCTTTGCTTTTAAAATTTTTTCGAAATGTTTCTTCTTTTTTTTTTTTTTTTTCTTTTTAAACAAATGTTTTCAAAATGTTTTTTAAATCTTAGTATGATGAGTTTAATGCACGCCATCCGGAATGCTTTCTTGAGGTGGAAGATCTTGTCTCAATTATTTTTCTCTCTTTATTGTTTAAACATAAATTTTGAAGTTGGGCGTCTGGATGGTGATTTGAATCAACCCAACTCTTTTGAAAAGTTTGATAATTTCTGCGAAGGAATTTATTTTATAAATATTTACGCATTTGAACTTAAGTCTTTTTATAAAACAACTCCAATTCTTAGACATTAAACCACAAGCTTGAAGGAAGGAAGGATGCTTTTTTCTGTCGACCTCTTCAAATTGTTTGCAATTTAATTTTCCAACTTTTAAATTAGTAATTTTGTATATTTATACTTGAGATAATTATATGACTCTACAAGTAAATGGACAATATTATCCCACTAAAAAATGAGGCAACTTTTGAAATAACCTTACTCCTAATTCCACCGCCGATCTACAATAAATTTGTAAATTTATTTTCCTGGCCTTCAAATTGCTATGTTTAATATTAACGTATATCAAACAGAAGGTTATAAGTATAATTTAATAACTAAGAGGACACGAGATATAAAATTTCATAAATTGTTTTGCTGAGATCAGATTTATTTATAATTTATAATTTATAATTTTATATTTAAATTTGATATGAGTTTTATTATTGTTGTTATAATTTTTAAAAATATTTTTATTTCTTATTGAATCTTAACTTTTTTTTGACCTTTTTATTATATAATACAAAATTTGAAAAAAATAAAAATTTTAAAAAATTATTCTACAATTAAATTTAATTATAAAATAAAAACAAATTAAAAGTTATTAAGATAAAAAAATATCAGAGATCCTTTGCATTCTTTTTTTGGAAAAACATAGGGCTTTGCTTTCCTAATGTAAGAGGGAAATTAAATTTTTTTATATTTCTTTTTTTCACTTTATCGTAAGAGGAAGACTTTTACCTTTTAAAGCAAAAGCAGAAAATCCCTATCTTACCACGCCCCACGGACTAGCTCTAGTAACAAAAATGACTACTCAACCTAAGTACTAGCAGACTAGTTCCACGAACAAAATGTCTGCTCCGATATCTCCCTATTCGTCGAAACGTCTGTCCTTTCATTCTCCCGCCATTCTTATTTAAACACCCTCTGTACTGTATATGTGAGGGAGCGGTACTCGTCCTCTTACAAAATTAGTTTAAAGTTTAACCTTTATATTGATAAAAATTTCTATTTTATTATTAGTTATAAAAGAGTGTATACTAAGTGTAATGTATTAGTTTGTACTTTGATATTTTCCATCTCTCCCCATTAGCCCGCTGCCCACCCTCTCCAGTTGAGCCTAACAATACACCCACCTTACCTCTCAGCCTTGTCCTCAAGGCTGAAATCAGGGTGTTTGTCCCTGTAATGGTCATGTAATTAGTGACATCGTGGATTCGTTCTAAATTGTTAGTTACTCATACATCATCCTTATACCCATTGAAGCGGGTTATACCGAATTATTACCTACACCAGTGTTGGCACTAATGGTGTAAATGGCAATGCACACTTCACTAGGCAACAACTGAACGACAGGTCTGGGAGAAAAACAGAAGTTAACATATTGCCCCACTCAAATCGACTTGTACGCCGCCCGTGGAAAAATAAAAAATAAAAACCAAGAACTATATTTCCTTTATCATCAAAATTGCCATAAAGAACGTTTGCTTATACTCAGACACACCACTACCAAAAGAAAACGCCATTGCTAATGCTACGGCTGCCCTTATCCGCTTAACCTTTAACTATTGAACCACATAAGAAACAACTGTATCTACAACAGACTCCCAAGTTTACCTTACAAACTGACAGATAGAATTATAGAAAGAAACGAAATTGGCAAACAGAAAATCCCCATCTATCTAGCAGGTTGCATTAGAATTGCAGGAGTGAACATTTTGCGCTTTAATGTGCTCAGAGTTGTACTTCCCTATCAAAAATCCAACTAAATTGAAGGCTTGGTGCTGCTTGCTTGGCTCTTCCTTGAGCTCTCTCCTCCAGCCTCCTGATTCTTGATGGTAATCCACAAACGTAATCCTGGGCCTTTCGTCCCTCACCTGAAAGTCCAGTTAGCTTCTCCACCTTCCACCTTCCAACCAGAAACTCAAGTATATCAGCATAGTCCTTGGCAGTGTAGACCCCAATCCGCTGGGCAACAGCGGAATAGTTTTCAAACAGATTGTCATCACGACCATCATACATCAAGTGAGCTGGCATAGTTATTTTCTTCCTCATCATGTCAGCAAATGCCATTACTGTTCCATCAGGATCAATCTCAAACAGCTTTTCCACTATTTTTGTGTAGGCAGTCTCATGGCGCTTCTCATCTGAGGCAATCATACCACATATCTGAGCCAACTTTATATCACCATGCTCCTTAGCAAGCCTAGCTGTGTTTCCATGGGATATGAAGGTCGCCCTCTCTTGAAATGAAGTGTAAATGAAGCCAAGGTAGGGGCTGTTCTCAGTCCGAGGATCCTATCAATTAATAACAACTATATTAAATCAAATTATTATAATAGAAATGTGGCAAGTGCAACAACTATAAAAATAACCCTCGGTCCTCAACAATCTGATGATTGGTGAATTTCAACTATGATCTGAACCACTTCATGATCTTGTCCTTGTCATCTGATCAGGTAGGAGATCCTCAAGTTACTTGTTTCATTTTGATTGCATGCATTTTAATAACTTAAAAAATGTGAATGCGTTTGATGAATTATTGGCACATCAGTGTATCCTCATGCATTAGTACACAGTTCACATTTTAGGCATGTATGTTCTTATTTCCCTAGAAACATCAGTGTTTATGTCTCTGGATATTATTAATTGGCAAACCAAAAGATACTAAAGTTTCTTTCACATTTCATGACAGGGTAATTCTTTAACGATAATGAAGGAAAAGACCAATATATGTGGGTATCGGATCTTACCATCCCTGACCCAATCAAGTACTGAATAGTCTTCTCAATTTGCTTCATGTCAACTCGTCCAGACAAGTATAGGTACTTGTTAAGGAGGTCACCATGTCTATTTTCTTCGGCAGTCCATGCCCTTGTCCAAATTGCCCAGGACGTAAGGCTGGCCCCTGTTTCATCACGGACTCCATCCAAGGTATTAAGCATTGTTTGGTAAGTTGGAAGGGCTTCTTCTGTGATCATGTCTCCAACCAGAACAACAAAGTAATCATCTGGAATCTCCTTTGCTCTCTCTCTCAATTCCTTCACTTGCTCTTCAAATCCATCTGAGGAAGGATCTGGTAGAAAATCCTGCGGCTGCCAGCATTTTTCTACAGGTTTAAGGTGGACCAAGATGTTTTGCTCAGCCCAATCCTCTAAAGATTTAAAAATTTCGATCTTCTGGGGTGGCATGGAGTGGGTTACTTGAACGTGCACCTCTCTTGGAGGCATGAAAGGCTTCTTGAAATTTTCAACTTCCCTACAAAATAAGCACAAATGACCTTTAGACCAACAATACAACAAGTTCTTGAATGATCTTTTTGTAAATAATTCTATCCATAGTAATTGTTAGATATATAAAATCATTTTGGGATTTGCACTTGATAGTTTAAACTTTTGGGATAATTAATTATTGACATGATATTAGAATTTCTTTGACCAAGTAATCAAGAGTTTGGTCCTTGCCACTTGCATTTGTCAAAAATTGAATTTTGACATAAGGTTTTGGTGAGTCTACGCATTTACCCACACTTCAAGCCCAAATGGCTTTGTGTGAGGGTGTGTTATCTGCACCTAATAGCTTAAGTTTTTAGGATAGTTAGTTCTTGACAGTAATAATAACCCATCACCTATTCTATTAAGTAAAATACCACATTAATTTTTTTTAAAGAAAAAAAAGAAAAAGAAACAGGTTTACAGAACATGCAGTCTACACAGCAACCTACAGCATGCCTTCCTAAACTCAAATCTTCACTCGAAGGCCCAACCAAACAGTCAAACAGGAAATGACTATCATCCAATTTGGCGAATTATCTCTAGCATACAAAAAGGAGAAGAACTAAAAATGATTAGGTAATCAGCCACCTGGAATTTGGCTTGGTTGGAGTGGGTGATAAATTGAGCTAGATGGTGTAGGTTCAAGTTATGGTAAAGACTTATTTAAACTTTTATCAAAATCATATATATGCACAAATTATATAAAATTAAGTAGTAAATAAAAAATATACTTTCGAATCAGAAAAGGAAAATAGAAGGAAATAAAGAAGTTCCTAAAGTGACATGTTGATTGACACATGTTCAAATAACTCTATTATGTTGACATGTCTAGAGAGAGGAAGCAATAAACCATAGAAAGATGTAGAGAACAAACAAAAGAACAACAACAACAACTTAACACTGAGAAACAGAACTATGTCAAATTACAAAGAAGTGGCCCTGTTGCCATCCGGAGAAGTTCAGTTCCATGGCTATGTCCCCAATCAGAATGACCAGTAGCAGCTATAGTGGAAGAAAAAGAAGGCAAAAACACAGAACCTATGTATAAAGGATCTGCACTGGCTTGGTAAATCAGTTCAGCATATTATCAATGGAAACGGATGCCACAACAAAAGGGCGGGAGAAAAAGTGAATATTAATGGGATTTCACAAGATCAGATGACATAGAAAGCAGCAAAAATTATAGCAACACGAGTAAAATTAATTAGAAGAAGGCGTTTAAAACATGTCTGAGCAACACTTGAACAGTTAGTTGTACACGAGTTGTTGACAAAAAAACAGTAAGTGCATGAAGATGCCTCAGGAAAGGACACAATTTGTTAAGTTACAATAGATGAGAAAATTATTGCATGATATCTAAACTTACAACATGACAAACACAAGAACAAATCTCTGGCCTCATAAATGCAAGGAAAATAACAAATCAGTTACTTAAAAAAAGGATTAGCCAAAGTTTAGGCCAAATTCTTAAGGATATGGGGGGTGGGCAGTGGGGGTATAATTCAACTACATAAAAATGACAAAATTATACAATAGAAATTGCCCTGTATGATGCTAAGCTGATTTTCCGAGCTCCGCTTAATTTCAAGATGAATAACACATGGTTTATTTGCACGTTCTCCATCAAGGAGGTTTAAACTACGAATGAGGCATCCAAAAGTAAAACTGTTATTTGTCAATGTACAAATTGATTTTCTTCGTATTACAAAAAATATCTTACCCACCCCCAATCCTCACCAACCAAAGAAAAGACGAGAAGAAGAACATGCCGTAAAACCACGAAACCACTAACCACGAAGAAGAGCAGGGACTCCAATCGAACCACCCCAACCATCAACCTAACGAACCAAACACGACACGAAAGACAAACGCAGAGTTTGCTTGCCGTTGCCGGAATATCCAGTACACATTTGTAAGAAGGAAGAAAATGTCACTTTTAATCACTTCATCTTCCTTAAACAGAAATATTAGAACAACTATGGTGTACATTTTAAGCTCATGCTATCTCTCGGCTTTCGGAAATGGCCTCAAAGACGCCGATGTGGAAATAGGGAACGAAAAAGGGTGAGGAACGGAAGAATATGCTATAAGCATCACCATCATTAAAATATTACAATCAAAAGCGTCTTAGGTTGCGATACGAAAGAAAGAAGCAGATCAAACAACAAGGAATAGCTAAATGCAAACAACAGTTGCTCAACACATTGGAGCAAAAATGATCGAAAGAATAACTCATGCATCAATAAAATTGAACACAAGTCTATCAGTGACAAAATGAATTGAGATTAGACAAAATGCAAGGGAAGATCAGCGGGCTTAAGGAAACAAAAAAAAAGATGTCGGCCCCGGGAATGAATACAAAATGCGCCAATTGCATGTCGAAGTGAAGTAAATGAACAGATCCAAACAAAAATGACACCAGAAAGTAGTCGAGATCCACAAATTAACTGGAAACGTGATTGGTCGAAGAAAGGAACTCACTTGGAGCCGGAATGAAGCGTAGAGGCCATGAAGAACTTGGGAGATCTGAGACTGGCCATTTGCGGGAGGGCAAACGAAGAAAACTTAGGAGACTGGCAAGAAAGAGGGTTGAGTTTCAGAGCCATAGTTGTTCTGTGTCTGCTACTGCGATTATCCGCTCAACGGCTCTTTGGCCTTGATGCACCGCACACAAATAAACACCAGCACAAAGAAAAATGTCTGTTTGTGGGAAGTATTGTCAACCAGGGATGACGGAGAGCCACTTAATGATATTGGCGTGTACGCATGAATAGGAATAAGATACAACTGTAGTTCCAACAGCATATCTAAAAAAAACAAAAACTGCGATGTGAACCATTTGCCATTCTTCTTCCACTAAATTACCCTTTTATCCTCTTTTTATTTATATTTTTAATTAATCTTCCTAAAATATTTTAACTACAGAAACGGACTTTCGAATAATCAGTTATCACATTAAGAAAATTTTAAATAGTTTTAAAAGGTCAGCTAATTCATTTGTTTTGATTCTTTTTTCTTTTTCCAATAAAATCAGGGCCTTTTCTTTTCTATTTTTGGTTTCGAGCTATTTCCTTTTTGTTGAATTCATAAAATTATGGTATTTTCTAATCATAGAATTGGAAATTATAATTTTTATTTTTATAAAATAACAGAAATATTAAATTCTAGAACCTTCTAGAACTATTGTTATATGTATGATTATTATATTTGTAAGTTTTAAAAAAAATAAAAAGATAAGAATGTATCAATTAATAATAAGCGAATATTCGTTATATATACATTTTTATATGTATTCATTTTATATATTTATACAATACACAAAATTACATACCCATATAATTCTCCTTTGCTCTCCAATCGTAATTGTGCTTATACTTTCACCTTGCGTCAACACCACATTAATTGAGTACGAGATTTTCGACGCTATTCCACCGCCATCTATTCCACCCACATTGATTGAGTACGAGTTTGTCTCCATCACCGACCACTTTCATTATCAATTCTCTTCGGTATTATCGAAAGCTGTGGTGACCAAGTTCATGGAAAGAAAAGAAAATAACACGGTAAGGACATATCAGAACAAAATTCATTGTTTTTTTGGTTAATTTCGAGCTACCGTAAAAAAGATTCCTTTTCTTCCGTTGGGCTGGTTTGGGGAAAGTACGCCAAGTCACCAACATCGGCCAGCCAGTAGTAAATTTAGCAGCAACACGTAACTATTCCACCAAGACACGCAACGCAACTATGTTGCAAGTTTTGGTTTCAGGTTTCAGCTCCACTCCACATGATCTGTTCCGGCTTGCTAACTTTAAAGGCATATATTACCTCGGTTTCGAATTTCAGACGATTGTTCTTTGATACCATATTTTCTCATCAAACTAAACGTCCATTTTTTTTGTTTTTTTCTTATACAATTTATTCGCCACTATCTGTATTTATTATATGAGTTGAATTGTCTCTGCAACTTAACTTCATTGAGAAGCAGACAGAATTACGTACGTTGGCTAAGCCTGCAACATATAAGAAGAGGAACGACAAAACGGTATCCATCTATTACTTCACAATCCTTTTTTTAATTTGAAGAATAGTTCTATTTTAAATGCAATATAACTTTCAATTCTTTTTGACAAGTTTAACTAATATTTTTGGTTTTGATGAAGGCCAATTAAGATAATTTTTCAACTGCCCATCAAGAAGGGCCCTTAAAATCTTATCAGAAAAGGATGGGCATGGGGCTTGCTAAGAAGCCTAATTGGCCCGGCGTCTACCATGGCTAGGTAGTGCCTTGTTATCCAGGATACATGAATTAGATCTATATTTCAATCGCAGGCTTTTGAAATCCCCTTTGATCTTGATGGAGGCTTGTTTTCTTGATATACGTCATTTCCATTTCGTTGGAGATGCATTGCACGTGGCTACAGCCCTTTGATTACATAGTATACATACCATAATGAAACCTGAATAGAGAAATTGAATGTTTATGGAACCATTCAAACAAACAAAATACAGTTACAATCAAACCATCATTTTCTATAATATCCTTGTTATTAGATTACAAGGGTATACTCCTTCTCAAACTATCATCATACACTCAGTAATAATATTACACCACCATGGACAAAATTAAAATGGTTAAAAGAATACACCAAAATAAATCACACAAATCTGTTAAACGGCTTTCTTCCAACCCCTGCCGGCAGAGACACTGTTGAATCCACACTCAAGTTTCCTAAAGATTGAAGTGACTGATTTTTATCTAACATCCTCTGAGAACTAGGATCCTTGCTTGAGAACAAGGATCCCTTAGTCCATTTAAAAGATCCAATGCCTTGGGCCAAAGGAAAAGAAAGTCTCCTCTTTGATTCACTGCTCGGAGTCCCAGGAAACCTTTCTCTTGGATTACTACCAGCACGTACTTTAGCCTTAGCTGAAACGGTTGGTGCCATGTAATTTGGTACCGAAAATGGAGGGCAGCTTGTGAGGCTGTCATCATCCTTCAGTGGCACATCAAAAGCCGACTCAGCTCCCCCTGCCCTTGGTCTTGAGTATTTTGACAATCCTGAATTGTTTACTTGTAGGGTTCTATGTGGAGGAGGGGTTCTTGCTGACTTTACAGATGTCAGCATAGTTGATTTAGAGGATTTCGGCGTGGGTGTATCCATAATATCAAACCCAAAATGATGCTGCTGCCTATGGGTGCTTGAGGCGGGTTGTGGACTATTCTTCAGTTCTGAATATGGTCTGGGAGGTGTGAGTTGAAAATTCTTCAAGATTTGGCTTTCTTGCGTAGTTGCTGGGGGCAATTGTCGTTCCAACCAGTTCCACCACCACGGAAAACCCCCAGATCGCATGTCCGTCAGCGGCGTTTGACTTGATTTAGGAGTGGCTTTCCACAACTGTTGGCATAGTGAACAAATTATTACAGATAGAGATATGTTGCAATGAACATGACATTAAAAAATAATTCTAAAATGTACCCTGCATCGACACTTCATCCCTAAAAATTGGAAAAAAAAAAAATAGGAAAAAGAAAGAATACTGGCGATGGATGAAAATTAATGAAGAAAGAGAAAAGCAAAGCATCTAGAAATGGTTTAAATGAAAAGTCTAGGTTGTGTTGGTGAGTACCTGATTGGAATATGCATAAGCCATGGCTCTTTCTCGTTTGATAATTGCTTCCACCTTCCTCTGCAATCTGGCCTCTATTTCCTCTTTTGTCAGTAAGCTATCATCCCACTCTTCATTGTTACCTGCCTCAGACTACACCAATATTCCAAATCATCAAAATCATTGGGCTTCATTTACATAAAATATTAAGGCAGTTTAGAATACAATCAAGCACACATTTGGGAATGATAGGAGAATTTGCATTAGAACCCGGCATTGATTTTCAAGCTGGATTGATTACTTACTAAGCCTATATCTAACATGATAGGTGTTATAAGAAAAATTATAAACATTGGTGGTTAAATTGATCAATATGTGATCTGATATGATTGCACAAACCCAATATTATGCAGTATACGATAATATTAAATATTACAATATCTTACTAGATTCAACAAATTTTACCAGCCTAATTAATCGGGAAATTAAGCCATTAAGGCAACACTATTGAGGAGTAACTAAGTGAATATGCCAAGCTTTATTTCTTGACATCTAAGCCCTTATTGGTTCCCGCCACCTATGCTGAAATAGTTAAATTTTTGTTACCAACCCAATCCAAGTGTTACTTGCATGCATGCATTTATCCAACCTAAGTTGCCATTAGGCAGCCCATAGGTTGGAGTTGCATAAGACTTGAAAGGTAGGTAAAAAGTAAGAACTAAGTTAGAAGCCTTACAGCATGACCTGAAGTCAACTTGCCCAAAGTCCTTGCCAGTTCCCTATCATTCTTGTATTCAGCTTGATATCGTGCCTGGTTTTCCAACATCTGGATCCTTCGAGATTGAATTTGAGATTGAACTCGCACCAACAGTTGCATGTATTTCATGGCATTATTTGTCTGCCTCTTCACATTATGTCCTCTTACCACTCCTTGAAGCCTCACCAGACCCTTTAGGGCTCTAAAACTCCTTCTAGCCTGTACCACATGTACAAAATCACATCAGCTGGGTCTTTTCTGTAATATTAATGCGGAGCAGGTAAAATTAATGGATTTGGGAACATACTGCGTGCAAATTCTATTTCTGATTCAAATCAAGTTGCAACCATAATTTTTCTCAAAGCAAACATGCAAAACAATCATATCCTGTTCATGCTCACAAATTTGGAAGTTGCCAAAAATGATATGGCCAACTTGGTTTTCACAACAAAATACTTGTAAGGTGAAGAAGTGCACATGCATTCTATTCTCTCTAGTCTGAATGCTGGACAGACTTAATTGCCAAGATGCACTTTTATTCAATGAGAAGAATAACAATTTATAATAGTTGTCTAGAAGTTCAGTAAAATCACAATTGTTTAGGATAGAATTCTGACAACAGACATGGGGACTACATAAGAGCTGATCATTGAATTATATGGGCTACCTTAATTCTTTATTCAGTAATAATAAGAGAATATGAAAGCTTACCACATAACCTCTATAAGCAGCCTGGATCTTAGTTGCCAAGGCATGGTGGTTCCATAGAGTTGGTTCTGGTCTATAGCCAACCTCCTTGTGCTGGTATACAGTCCGGGGAGAAGCAGCTCTGGGAGAGACTACCCTAGGGGAGACAACCCGTGGAGAAGAAGCCCTTGGAGAAGCAGCTCTTGGAGGTGCAAAAGGTGGTGTTTTAGGTTGCTCAGGAGGTGTGGGTGGCCTGAAAGTTAACAGTAGTTGTTGCTCTCTTTCAAAGTCTCCAAAGATTTTCTCGATGCTGCTTGGTTCTCTGAAGAGGGGAATGAATGAATTGGCCTCTCCATGCCTTAGTTTTCCTAGACCCTTCCTTTTTTTCTCTTTTGTGCTTTTCTTTTCCGAATCCTGGAATATTATAAAAATCCGAGATAAATTTAAATATCAATATGCAAAGTGGAAAGAAGTTCATGCAAAACGTAACCAACTATCACTTAATGACATCTGGAACACCATAAAATAACTATAACTGTCTAACCACTAGAATTCCAATATCATAAAAGTGAGAAAGTTCAGAATGATGAAATTTGTTAATATTGCTACAGGTCTGTCCAAAACTTGTCCATTATTAGTATTACAACATTTGCTACAGGTCTAACTCCCACAATTCCAGCTTTAAAATGTTCAACATTTATGCTTATAAAGAAAACCAAATATACTATTCCTCCTCCTACTCCTGCGGCCACAACTAATAATATTGATAGTAACAATAATAATCATCATCTTTAAGAAGCAGTTTATATGTATCTGTACAACCAATGTACCAAAACACTTACATTGAATACCTTCTCCTTGGAATGGTGTGTGAAAACCCTCTTGATGGCAGAAAACCAACTCCCCTTCTTTCCCATGTCAATAGCATTACTGTTTTTTTCTGCGAGAGAAAATAAAGGTGTAAATTTATGACATGCGTTTACAGTTATTTGATAATTCCAAATAAATGACTTTTCAGCTGGCTTCAATCATGTTATGAACTTGTATGAGATCAATTTTCGATTCACGTATATACTTCAGCATACTCCAGAGCAAATATACTTGCGGGGCTCATGAATTTTTCATGACAAGACAAAATAGATACGTATAAGATAAAGATTGAGCAGATCTCAAAACAAGAATAGAAACACTTTCTTGGAAAATCCGACAATGAACATGCTAGAACAATAATATATTTCTCCTTATTTTAAGCTAGAAATTGCTAATAGATAAAGCACACCGTCTGATTACCAGCAAGGAGGCAGCATCTCTATTTCAGTTTGCTGATCGCCTAAAAATAAGGAAGGAAAATTAGATGAAAAACCCCTCATATACCTAAAAAAAGAAGCACCTGTATGCACAGTACAGCGCAGAAGATGAAGATAGCAGATAATTTATAATAAATTACATTGGATACCCAAATTAACAATGCACGAAATGATCAAATAACCATGCTAAGGAGTAGAATTCAAGTTGATACGAAATTATCAACAGAAAATGCAAATAAGCAGCCGGTTCCCCTTTGGCATGTTGGTTAGGAGAAAGCCAAAGAATCCGAAAATGCAAATAAGCATATGGGGAAGGGAGAATTGTAGTATTGAAGGCCCACCAAAGAGGATGGGAAAATCCAATTTGATCTGTAAAGCTTAGTCGAGTAGAGAAGAAAAACCGAGCTTTAAAACTTTATGAGAAAGAAAGTGATTGGTTTCTGACAGTTTGAAGACAATAATACTGTAAGAAAACATATTCTGACTCTTGACAAAGCAGGGATCCCGAGGTTGGTTTTTGGTATGTTCAAGATTGATAATCATAATTAAGAAAATTAGCAAAAATTCAAGGTAGTTCTCGAGAGATATATATTAATTAAAATAGACCCGAGAAGATAGATACCTTGGCAGATCGTCCGACGTTGCAAGAACCGGCAAGAGTACAGTTATAAGCAAAAGACAGAGCAAAACAGTGGACACCCGGCCTTGCTCAGCTCTATCTCTTCCCTAGCCTCCCTCCCCTTTCCAGCACCACATGATTCTGCGTTGTTGGCTTTTGCAAAATATTAATCTTTCTCTCTCTCTATTAGAATCGAGTTGCCTTGGTTGAATGAAATTACTTTTCCTGCGGCAACCTTTCCCCTTTTGAAGGATTTATAATTTTCTTTCTTTTGGTGTCATAATAATCATGATGAGGGAGAGAGAAATGAAGGTTTGGCTTGGCCACTTTCTCACTCAATGTGGACCGTGGACAACTTCAACCTACTTTACTTCGATGGGAAGACTATGCGGACAGCAACTAATGAATTATAGCATTATTATTTGTAAACGGTTAGGTTTGGTACACTGCTCTTAATTTCTTCCTGCTCTTTGATTAATTACTCCATATATTGTCACTATATGCTAACATACGACTGACCCAATACTATAATTACTAGAGAAAGAAAATAATAAAGAAAATTAATTTTCACTGCCTACGCTCCTTCTCCTTCAAAGTCGTAGGACACACGGACGCGGAGCAGAAAAACGTCCCTCCCACGCCAATGAAAGAGAAAAAAGTCTCTGGAATGCTAAAATTTGGATCTTAGTATAAAATTTAATATTTAAAATTTTTAGATAGATATTTAATAAGCTACAAATATTCCTTACTATACTGGCGTTCTGGTGCGGGAGGGCAGTTACTAAAAAACGCATCGATCCATGTATATCCAAGATCTAATCGGAAAAATCAGGTAGCATATAGATAAATATTCAAGTCATTTGTTGAGTCAAAACCAAGAGACAGAGTGGGTAAAATTCCAAAAGCAGAGTGTGGAAATCTGTTGGTAGGGCACACAGGGTGCCAGAGTCAGATACCATCATGCATGATGCATCTTATAAGGTAAGAAGGATTATTGTTAAGAGTAAGACTAGAATTATATTAGAATGACGGTGGTGTTAACTGTTAAGAATGCGCAAGCAGCGTGCTTTTCACTCGCCAGAAACAACAGTAGGATTAGCACTTCTACTTGTACCCCACCACCTGTGGAGGGTAGAGATAAATAGATAATGCTAGTGTGGTATGGAGAGCATTCGGAGGAGAGAGGAGCATGAGATTGACAAGTGAGACTCCATCTCCAATTTGGGTCATCAAGTGATTTTCAACCCTTGGATCAGAAGCGCTCTTGAAAAAGCCAACACAACACAAGGCAGGCAGGGAAGCAGCAGCATATCATTAATTGTGTCGTAAAACGCAAGAGTAACTCATTGCTGTACGCATCGTATCAATACCATTTTCTATTAGTATACCGTTTTTCTACAAAGAAAAAAAAATAATAATATACCGTTACGACTACCACCCCCGTGAGTTGTCATTTCATTGAAAGAAACCAGCATAGGGACAGCCCTGGAGCAATCCAAAACAGCATAGGGACAGCCCAGAAAGAGTCCAAGTATCAATCTGTGGATGATAGATTTAGGAAGTAAGGAAGGAACTTGGAGGGAGGGGAATTTCTGGTGGTTGATCTCATTTGTACAAAGCTGTCTCGGCTCTTACGAGGCATGTTTGCTTTGGTAGGTCAACTAAAATTATCATTAACCGCATGAGATGAGGTGAGTAAAACCTTTCCTGTCATTAATGTGGATTGTTGTTGCAGCACATTTGTCAAATCACAATGTGCTTCCCTGTCCCCATGCTTCCCTTTACATATCGCTCTCCTGAGTCCTGCTACCTCAGCTAAATCAGACATATTTTGCTCAATCTGTTCCATTCATTTGTTGTGTTGCTTAATTACTTGTCTTCTTCTTTCACATGTCCTTTGTACTAATAGAGTGCTGCCATGCCTGGTCTTATTAATTTCAATAACTAACTACTACAAATATAAAAATCATCTTTAATCACAGCCAGCGTGAAATACATACGATTGGGCCGAATGTTTGGCAGTTAGCTCCATTTTATTTATAGCTTGATACCTAGAGAGTAAACTGACCCAACTTACTCTTTCTAGCTCTTTAGTTGACTACTTCTCGTGACGGACCAAAAACGATCCGATTTAGCGGTAATGGATACTAATTCAATGTGTAGACATTCTTCTCAACTGTTCCCACTTCTCAACCAAGCAAATCCATGGCTCCGACTACTGCAAACTCAAAAGATTGATCCGCAGATAAATTGCTGCTTTGGTCATAGTTGAAACAACAAATTTCATAATAGCACTCCTGATGAAAGCCAAATTCACCACAGCCCATTTTGAGAAGTAAACCAGATTTAAACATTAACTTCAGTTTCTAGAAGGTGAAAATTGTGAATTACTTACATGGATATATGTTAATATGAAAAAATGTGGAAGGCACTACTCACAGCTGACATGGATGAATGAGATAGGGCGTGGGCATAGGAATTATGACCAAGCGAGATATATATAATGAAAGGTAGTTGGTAAGTTTAAAGAGAAGCCTGTGTTTGTGTACCATCACAGTCACGTTACTGGTGACTAAACAACCTAACTTGGCCTTTCCGATACAAATTAGATAACCACTATCCTTGTTCCACAAATTTTGTTATTGAGTGTCTTACAAGCAAATTAACAAGTCTACATATGGCAGTTGGTTGCTAGGTTTGTTTACTTAAGTTGAAGATGATTGAGGAAGCAATTTATTTTTATTTTATTTTAAAAATTTTTCCATGCAGTATTAATGCACCACTACTGGTCATATATCATGGAATCAATGAATGGAGCTCATCTGGTTTTGAAGTTAATGCACTTGAGGAGACCTATCCTATCCATAACATCATTAAATTTTGGGTCTTAATTAGCAGACATTACTAATTGAGCAGCGGAAAATTGCCCAGCAGGTGAAATCGTTAGGGCAGTGAAAGTAAAAAGTAAAAGGGAATGAATAAAAAAAGGTAAATAGGTCAAGTCTGGGTCTGGGGAGGGATTCAAAATTTAATGTAACTGACTGGATGAACACTAGTGGGGTAGAACTGAATTATTGAATTCGTTGATCAATCTCATCCGCCATAACCATTCTACTAAGAGGACTAGGGCCGGGCTTGTTTCTCCTCAATATACTCCTTCTCCTGATAACTTCCATTTGATTTCTTCTTCTAATTTGCATCATTGCTTCTTCTTCAATGACAAATCTCCTCATTAGAACATCATCCGTCAAGGATTTGCCCCGGAACACTCTTCTTCCCTCCGTGCTAAGCCTAGCGCTAGGAATTCTTATTTCTGGTGATGTCTGTAATGGTTTTGCTCTCGGGTAACTATTACTTCTTCTAGGTGGAACCTCAGCTCGGAAAACCTCGTTGTAGGAGGAGATAGGTGCACAAAGACAAACCCTTGTAAAGGAAGTGGCGACCTTTAGAGATGTACATTTTCTTAGCTTGTTCTTGCTGGAACTTGGAGTTGGCACCTGAGGGGAATTTGTCATTGTTTTCCAAAGAGTGGAATTCGCAGCTGTGGGAATTTCTGTGGATTTGGAAATGGTTTTCCATAGGGTCGCCATCTCCATAGCTCTCTGATACCAGGGCTTCCTGCAACGGGAAATGAAGTGAATGTCATGCATGAGTTCTTGTGATGGTGCAGCGGCTGTATGATTCATACCCTTCACTACATGCATTCTTCTTGCTCAACAAATAACAAAATCAAAGCAAATGAAATTAACTATATAAATTAGTTAACCTTGAGAAACCATTTTTTATGGTCAGCTCTAGTAACAAAATTTATCTTATTCCATGCAATGACTAAACTCGCCTGCTCCAACAGAGAAATACCAAATTTAGGTTCAGCGTTGAAAAAGTCTATTCAGCAATTCAAGTCTACACGGTAATCGTGAATGTTGGTTTGGGCTCCGTCAAATTGTTTGCACTACGGAGGAAGAGGACTACAAATGTGCTCCCTCCTTTCCGCCTCACCAGTGGGATAACCCTTAATTTAGACAAAACGTTTCCAATTAATGGAGAAAATTAATTCCAAAACTAAATTATCATAAATATTTAAGAAAATTATTACATTTATTAGTATCATAGATTAGTTTGTAAAACTAATACATGAAATTCTTTAATAAGATTTAATTTATGAAAACATGTAAAACTACTTAATTTAAGATCTTATAGTACCAATCCCATCATTTCTTACACCAATAGAAAGGGTACTAAATTATATTCATAAATACGTATTCCATGTCAAACTTGTTTTTTTTTTTAAAAAAAAGAAGAAATAACTGCATTCAAAATCTTGCAAAGATTTGAATATAAATTCTCTTACAATATTATATATCTAAACTTTAGATCACATCTAATAGCTTTATCAACCATAGTTTACTTGATGCTTCATGCTACCAGTGCCTATCACACTTACAACCCAGCTCAAGGATACTTGATACAGTGTTGTTTGATCCCTCGTGCGCCCCCACACACATTTCTCTCTAGTAGAAGACCAAATATAACCTCCATTCTTACTTCTTAGAGGTGTACATTACTTTAGTGCATGATAAATTTCTATTGGCAAAAGAGATCGTCGTTCAACAAATTGCTGACGGCTAGGTGCAAGTGTATGATAAATAGATCCCTTTTAAGTTTCACTGCTCAACTCAAAGTAGAGGACATATTTGGTGAAAATCTGGAGGATTCATAACTCTAAATATTCCAATAGTCATTCATATTAATAATTACATATAGATATTAAATATGCGAGAAAAGTCCAATTAAGCGGCACAGAACAAAACAGAGATCCTACAACATTCCAAATGTTGGCTATTCAAAATCATATATAAGTTAGAATTATGTCAATTCTCAGAGTAAGCAAAAGAAGCAGGCCAAGCATGTAGCGGAAAGCTGCTTACATCACATATACATGTAAGATGAATGACCAAGAGACAAGAACATGGATGCCTATTCCAATTTGAGTGTGAGCGAGATAAGGAGACGGCGAGAGCTATGATGGGCATACCTTGTGTTTGAGTCGTTTTTTGGTTCTTGCATGAACAACGAAGACTGAAAGGATGAGAGAGCTGGAGGAAGAGAGCAAAGCAGTTTCATTTGGGTTGACAGTGAAGAAGAAGAGCCTTCTGCTCTGATTTGCGATTCTAAGATGGGGTTGCCCATGTGCTTCTTTCCTTTTCTCTCATTCTTTATTGTAAACCAACCCCCTCTTTTACTTTGGCAGCCATGATTCCTTCTGATTTTGTGAGAGAGAGAGAGAAATTTGAAATCTCAAAGGCAAAGTGAAAAATGTCACTACTTTAAATGAAATTACCAAGGTGTCCCCCTATCGCTTTGGAAAGAGAAGAATACCCATGTTAAATTCGTTACTTTCTGGAGCCTGAAAAGTATCTGAACCCTTAATCATATTTAGCCTCAAATCTTTATGATTGCCAGCAATAACGGGTCACACAAGACATTAATTAATGTAAGACATGCTTGGCCTGCCTTTATGACAGACAAATCATCCAAAGTAGAGCCCTTTGCACTCTGCTCTGTTTACTTACCTACACTAACAAAATACACTCAAGTCTCAACGCATTCCCTATGCACAACAGATTAGTATATTTTAAGCATGTTTACTTTGAGACCTGAGACTGAGACCCTGCATTTAGAGTTACACCCTTTAACCTTCTAGTATACAAATTTGTAGTTAAATGTGTAACTGCACCTAGCTGCAATTATTTGCTTTATGTTGTATCAAAAAACTTATTTGCTTTTTTGGGTGCTGGTTTGAACCCTGGACCTAGTGGTTAGAAGAATATCTTCTTAGCCAACGAGGCAACGGGAAACCAGCAAAAACTTATTTGCTTTATGTCTCCAGAATGTCCACTTACACATTGCATATCTTCCTTCTTCCCAATCCCATATAGTATATTTATGACAAGGGAGCTACTTTTCCCTTTCCCGTGGACGTCACCATTTGAAAACGCTCTGTGTCATGCATTTATATAAGGGAAGGTTATAATTCCCATTAAAGTAAGTGAACTTGTGTTGTGCAATTATTACGCAAGCTCCGGCACCTTTCTATGCTTATGATGAGACGAGGGCATTTCCAACAACCAAAAACTATATTTTTTAGTTGGCCAAACAAAGGTGCTATTAATTCTTGATTCACATACAATCAAAAGCTTTTAGTTTTCATCCCCAACCCCCCACCTCCTTCTTCATTCATAGAGAAATGAGACACATTATGGATAAACATGTATAGTCTTTGGTTTAAAATTTCTAAACTTTTTGTCTAGTTATAAATAATTTGCAAAATTCCTTTGGTTTTTGGGAAAAGGGGGCTGCTACACTACCAGAACCCCAAAAAAGCCGTAGCAAAGAGAGGACACTATAATTGGAGATGTTGGTTGGCACCTTGGCAATTGTCATCGGCACAAATTGGTAGTATGTTAATCAATTCTTAAGAAATTGGCTTCTTATTGTTTAGTGCACAAATGCTGAGACTTCAGTTCCTGTAAGCACTTTTTCTTTGGCAATTGTCATTCGGCACAAATTTGCTTCTAACCATGTTTTAAACTGGCCCCTTTTGCTTCCTTTGTTGTCACTAATGAAGTTCATTTTTCTATCTTGCATAGGAACTTTGTTACAATACCCAAAGAGTTAAACCATCAGAGTTAACATAATTAGCTTCAGTAAATACGAAATCCTTCTTACTTCTGCATATATCTTAATGGCTGGGCCGGAGGGGTCAAAAAGAATAGGAGGTTTCAGTCATCTTTTGCTTTTCGTACATTGTAGACCATGGAAATCATTTTCGTCACTTTTGGATTGGAACGAAAGGATTTGGAAGAGTTTCCAATCAAAAGCAAAAAGAAAGAGATGTATGCTTCTACTGCCTACTGCGGTATGGCGTCTGCAACTTTGCGGACTTTGCGGAATTAATGTCAAGTGAACCTATCAAACGGCTTTCAAGTGAAAAGAAAACCAATAAAAACCCAAAGAAAGGAGTGGGTAAAGATATACAAACTAAACTATACAACATTCAGCTATAACAAACCTTGGCTGAAAACTATCATTTTGTGGTCTATTGAGGTCAAGTGGTGCTTCATGTTTTAATTGCCTTCGTTGGGAACGTAGAAAAAAAACTTTATTTGCGTCTGTTCTTTATGATCCGAGGAATCGAAAAAAAAAAACACACACACACACACAAATAAGGAGCATTCAATAATGTTGTAGAATAGAGTAATACAACGAACAAGGTTACTAGCTTTGACGAAGTCAGACTAAAGAAATATTATATAGAAGCTGTCAATTCATCAGTCACTCATAATTGAATGGAATCGATAAGAGGAGAGCAATGTAACACGATGTCAATGCTTGCTTTTGCTTGGCAGATTGGGACTGGAACTGCTCGTTGGCTCAGGAGTACCTGAAGGACAATGACATTATAATGTCATTCATTTATATCAGATCTTTGGAACAACGCCTTATAATCTCATTTTCTCATTGGCAGATTTTCCACGTTACGTTGGCTGTAGGTACAGTGGTGGATGGGCAGAGATACAGAAAAGTTTAAAGCTGAGATGGAAAAGGCCTAGACCCACCAAATTTGGCCCGGTAAAGTATTTAGCTGGCGTCCCTTTGGAATTCTCACTTGCTGGAGTCATTCTAACAAATGCCACTTCTTGAACCCCTTAAAAGTAACGCAGTTAAACCACTTTGACTGCTTTGTTTCCCTTTCTCCCCCATCTTATTGGCGCGTGATAGTCAGATATGTTCATACTTGCCCTCTTATAACTACCAAACAAGATATTAGTACCATCAATGAAAATCTGTTAGATGAAGTCTTACATTTATACACAAGTTCTTGGTTATGATGACGCGTTCAAAGATTATTTGATATGACCAGGGATCAACTTCTATCAAAACTAGAGCCATTCTCAGCCTTGTACTACTTAAGATGTGACTGACAATTATTCACCGTGTCCTTACAACTAATGAAGGAGAAAAGAATGAGCTACAAATTCGATTGAGACCTCTAACTCACAGGCTATCAGGCTCCCCCGAGCACTTCTTGCTCCAACTACCTGAGCCAGCTTTGCGCTCCCCGCGCTTTCTTTTATTCTTTGGAACATGCACATCCCTATATAAACAGGATTTTAGAGTAGATTGGTCCTGAGACAAAGGCGATTTTGATGCTATGTTGGATTCCGATCTCTGAATAGGGGCAGGATGCAACCTTCCTTCATGTTCGCCTTTCTCCAGGTCCTGTTGCTTCTCAATGTGATGGTGACTTGCACTGTTAAAGGTGGGCTCCTCTGTTTCAGCTACCTCATTGTGTATCAAGACACTGTCTACCATCTGCAGCCATTAATTTCAAATATGAAATTCTTCTCGTGAGTATGCCATCTGTGATAACAAACTTCTAATTTTAGGATTTAGCAATTAGCATTATCTCAAGCAACACATTATGAGAGATATGAGGTTTGATACAACCGTCAGTGAAAGAAGATGACCAAATAAAGCATGTGTTAGCATGAATAATGTACTTAGACAATAGAGAAATGAAGCCAAACCAAATTCTGATGAAACAGCTTAATACCCGCAAGGAACAGTCAAGCACTAAGCATGTACTCTAGAATATTCATAGCAATTAATCATACTTATTAGCTCTGGAATTAAAGAGACTTAACTGCGTGAAAGGTAAACAAAAAAAAAAAATCAGATCATGTGAACTAAACAAGATATTTTACCAAATTTGCAAATTGGAAACTTTGCAGCCACTTACATCGACTAATTTCAATGTCACAATAACAATCAGGGGATTGTTATATTTCCCAAAAAAAGAAAAAAAAGTCAAGGTTTGTCTTAGTGCACAGACATTTTGATGTGTAGATAGTAGTGATTCTAAAAATCAGCTAATCAGCCATATACCAAAACCGTGAGGAATTTATTACGGAAAGTTTTCATACAGCAATTAAAACGTATGGGAAAATGACCAACATAAGATGAAGTTTGTCTTTATCATTCTTTACTTGTTTACTATTGCAATAAATACTTAATTGACAGAACTAATAGCATAACAAATTTTTGTAATCCATAAATTGAGAAAACTTACATCTTCACATGAGTCCCCAGCCTGGGGCTGATGGAGAGTGACATCTGCAGCAGACAGTAATCCCACTGTGCTCTCAATTATGTCAGGAACAGTTGTCACTTCTCCATAACTTGAAACAGCACTATCAGGCATAACCAAATCTCCTAAATCAAACTCAGGTACATTCAGAGTTGAATTATAAATAGCCCCAACTGAAACTGTGTCTCCATTTCCAGCAGAGAATGCAGGACTATGAGCAGAGCTGGTCTGTACATCACCGTGAGGAAGAAGGCTCAAATTCTCTGATGAGGAAAACTTCGAAGCATTTTTGGACATGACCACATCGACTTGACTCTTCAGCTTGTGGACTTTAGTATGCACAGTTTCGATTGTCCAAAGGAGCAGCTCCAAGCAATTATCACCATCGCCAAACTCAAGGAAAGTTTGATCATCACTAATGCCAAATCTGTCAGTCGAATCAGCATGCAGATCTGCAATCACTGTCCCAAAAGAATTATGAAAATAATCAGTCACGAGTCAAAGACATGTTAAATGTAACAATGCAGGATCTGTAATCGAAAGCAGATCACAACTGTCAGAGATGAGTAACGCGATAAGTTACTCTCTATCTGCCACCCCTTTCTGGCTCTTTCAAATGGGAAAAGAGAGAAAAAGAACAGTCCACTTATAGAAACCACTAATATGATCCAGTCGAATTACAAAATCAAACATTTTACTTTGCTTACCTTTCTCCCTAAAAAAAAAAAAGAATGCAAGAGACATTAATGTTGCCTGGTGACTCAAAATGGATTAACATGTTATGCTACAGAGGGGAGGCAATACAAAGCAGAATTCTAACCTGGATTACTGATATCATCAGACAATAAGCCATCAGGATCAGACTTCTTATTCTCTACAATATATGAAAAGGAGAAGTCACAATTTTTCTGAGGCAGGGGTGAGCAGCGGGTAACCAATGAGGAAAGGCATACAAATCATGATAAATGAGTCCAAAGAAGTTTGTACCAAGATAGGAGAAAAGATAATGATGTGATATATAGGATGCCATTTCATTTGTGTCTTCAACTTTCTTTCTTTTCCTTCTCTTTTTGGCCTGACTTCTGTATTGGTGACTTGAAAATGGCAACGACTTTGAACCATATTCTTCTAATCTGAAGTGATCAGATTCCTTACATTTTCTCTGATCATATAGTGCAAGCTCTTTGCTGTACTTTAATGCTTGTGACTCAATTTCCTTAATTCTTAGTTCTGTCCATTTGCAACGCCACATTAGAGGTCGTATAAAGCTCCTCCAATGATCTGTCAACTTCTTCTTCCTATGGTAGCACAGCAAATTAGTATGCACAAATAACTCATACAACTCTAAAAATGATAGTGATGTAACAACAAAATATATCACGAAAGAAGATAATACATTGTGATTTGTGATAGTGAAATGAACTCAAGAGAAAAATTAATGTAAAATGATGTTCTAGATCTGTTATTCACCATAAGATACCCAAAAGATAGCCATAACATCAAAGATGACATATGCCAGCATGGAACATGGTCTCTATAAAAGAAATCAATGATAACAGAGTAGTGATTAAGAGTTCCAACTAAACCACAGAGAAAGTCAAACTCATTCAATAACATAATTTACTGTATGCAAAGCCAAAATGCTTCTAACAAGAGTTATTACTAATGCTATAGATAAGTAGTTTTAAACAATACCTGGCTTTGATGACAGATGAATGTACATGCACCATCTAAGGACTTGTATCGGGTTAAAGTTGGAATAGAACCTAATTTTCTTTCCAAACAATATTATTTCTTAATCGTAACATAATTCACCTCATTTGAAAAGCAGAACCAAATGTATCAAAGGAGCATGCCAAGCCATTGTCGCCTAAGAATTCCGACTCCACTTCAGCTTCACTCAATCTAGAATAAGTTTCAGTGTCAGATGTAGTGTTGGCAAATGAGCTTGAATATTCAGTTGCATCAGGGTCTTCATTCTTATTTGATGCCAAATCACCTTTATTTGTCCAACTCACTATGTCAAGCTCCACATCCTCGAGGACTTTTGCATTGTTAATTTGCTCATCCAGAAAGGGTTCAACCTTAATTATTGGCTTCTCAGAATGACTCGTGTAACCGGAGCTCTTCTCTTCTACCTTCTCCTTAACTGTTGGAACTTTCAAATTGGAGTTTGGTTCACTCTCTTTGCCCATGCTTGGGAATGGGTGAGCAGGACCCATCAGATTCTCTTTCAAAAACTCAGCTCCCTTCTACCAGTAACATCAAAGAGGAACTTCTTTAAAGTTATCCTGATCAAATTCAGAATGTTTAAGGTAATAAATGATACTAATTAAATAATCAAGTCATGTACTAAAACATTGAAATTGACCAAATAGCAAGCAAAAGGCATTACAAAATTAATTAGTATAAACAATCCAGGGCCATCAAAATTGCACTAAAGCATACCAATAATCCAAAATCTCAAAATAGCAACATTGCCGAGAAGGGAAAGCCACTAGACAAGTAACAACAGAAATTCACAATCGTCCATCTTTAAAAGCTCAGAAATTGTCCATGCATGCATGTATGTACTCACAAAGCTAGAGATGTTAAATAGCGTGATTAAGTTAATGTAGACCAAATTACAAAAAACCAAGCAACAAGTAGTTAATTACAAAACTTGGAAAATGGCAAGCAGAAGCAGATATACTGCTGTAGTAAATAGTTTCATAGCAAAAGCAGTATTAACATACAAGTGTGAAATTTTTACGTGCATGTGTACAAAGAACGGAGACAGAGAAAGGGATAGAGATAGTACCCAGCTGACAGTTTGAGAGGAATGAGGATACTTAGCGTTGGCGGCGTGGAGGATGAAATGAGAAGTTAACGTTATAAACCTAGGAGACTTGAGAGTCAGGTAGAAACCCCTGTTGCGGTGCGCTTCCCGCTTTCCGTTGACACGTGACTAGTTCTTTCTTTACTTCAACACCTGTCCAAAGTTGATTGGCTCACCCATTTTTTCAGTGGTTTACCGTGGTTGTCTGCGCTTTTTTTGTGTCTTAAAGTATCGGATAATATTTCTACATTGATGCATATTAGATAGGGTGTATTATATATACTTGTATCTACTTAATACTCATGTGTTGCACGGATGACAGTAGTTTTCTTTTTTTCTTTTTCTCTCTATTATTTAATGAAAGAAAATTTTGATTTTATAAATTTAATTAGTATCACTTACCTTTAAATATTATTCCATTTTATTTTTATTTATTTTAAAATATTATATATCAACAAATTTTTATTTTTAGTATGTTTTTGTTATTTAATTTTGAATTTTTTAATTACAATTTTATGATTATATTGATTAATATTTTCAGTAATACTTTGTTTGACTATCATTTTTAATATATTAAATTTGACTTATAAAGTTAATAACTTTTTTTCCAATAGAATATTTAAAAAATCAATTTTAAATTCATAAGTTTATCTAACATTATCTAAATTTAAAAAAATTTCATTTTCATTTATTTTAAATAATTAATATCAATAAATCTTATTTATTTAATATGAAATATATTTTATATATATAAATTTTATTCTTAATTACAAATTTTTATGGTTGTGGCATGTGTCAAAATTTAATAAATACTCAAATGTATTTAAAGGTTCTCTCTTTTTTAAATATATGAATTTTTACGAGTATTAAAATAAGTTGAACTCTCCTACCATATTTAATAAGTGAAGTTGATTTATATTTTTGTAACCCATCTAAATTGTGGATTCGTCAACTTTTAACAAAATAGGATGAATTGATATAATTTAATGAGAAAATGCATTAATTCATTTAATTGATCCATCCTACCCAATAAATATAGACTAATACAAAGTAGGATAGATTGGATAAGCCTGCTTTGAAACTCTTATAGATTCTTAAAAAATTTTAAGTAAATTCAATTATAATATAAATAAATCTAATAATAAGATACTATTACTATGTGCATTAAGTAAAAAAAATACATAAATTAATTTATTTCTGGATTTGGAACATTTTTAGTCATTTGTTTCTTTTGAACGTGTAATTTAGTGTACTATTTTTAATTTAAACAAATTAATTTATTAAAAAATCAATTGACTATTAATACTTTAGACTCTGAGACCGTACATTTTTGTTCAATTTTAAACTAATAATTTATTTAAATTAAAAAAATAAAGATACTAAATTATAATTAAAAAAATATGAAGCATTAAAAACTCCTTTACTCTAATCATTTTCACATTAAATCATGGCCACATGGAATGAAATTGAATACAATAAACTAAAAATATCCTTTCTCTTTTCATTTCATGTAAATGCATCATTATTCCTTTTTTAACCGGATCTTTATTTTTTTTTTAAAACATAGTAAAATTTTGGTCATATAACCACCATAAGTATAAGATAAAAGCTGGGAAAAATATTCTCACACAAATTCTGTAACATTTATTCTAATCCACACTATTAGATGATGTAGGAAGGTGTGGATCGCATGCCATCTAATGGTAGAAGCTGAAATCATTGACAATTATGTGTTATGAAATTTCATGGCACTAAAATTACTCAAAAGTTAATCTTTATTAGTTTTGTCTTTTTTACAATAATAAGTAACCTATGGATTATACTAAAATAATTTATATCAAAATTTACACATATTAATATAATTGTATAAGTTTAACAATAAGAATAATAATTTTAGTCAAATATAAAAAATTTTATTTATCTTAGGTCATTGTAAGACTTGAATGCCATAAGTTTTATTCAAGTTTGTATGGACATGGTTGAATATGACGAGTTCATAGTTTTCAATAATTTTAATTCACGTGTGTGATCCTTTTTATAAGTACTCTAAAAATTCCCCAATGTTGATGAACTTTTTCAAAGCATATACAATTTTGCGTTGAATGGGACTTTTTGTAGCCAATTCTGCGTTAATTCACATAGCCGCGTTGATGTATTTTCATTGCATAAACATTTATTAGATAAAATCAAAGGTCATTTTTTTTGGAAGATGGCAAGTAAATTACGTTGAATGGGATTTTTTGTAGCCGATTTGATTACATTTAGCATAGGAGTATTAAATGGAAAGATGACTAGAATTTCAATAATAATTTATTAATCTTCCTCTTCTGAACATCAACGCGGTTAATATATTATTCTGTCATGCCACTCCTTGACACTTCCGCCCTCTTGTTTCTCCCTCCAACGGTCCAACTTTGACCCTCTTTCTTGTCCTGCTGCCGTTTACATATGAAGCGCTGCTCGTCTTCCAATTTTGCTCTTGTCATGGCTTTCCCAAATCCTCTGAACCCTAAATGCCTACCACTGAAACTGTTAAGACCCTTCAATTGTTGATCAGTTATATTCATAGTAAATTTACGAACCTCATCACCATGGATTCTTCGGCCCTGGATTTTTTGGTTCCGTCGTTATGGGAGATCAAAGTAACCATCGCTGCCTCCATCTTCGTGATCCTGGCGTATTGGTTTTTCACGTGCACTAGTGGAGATTTTAATGCTGATCGAGCACTTGTTGACAATTCTGGTGCTTCCCCAGACGCTTCTGACGATAAAGAAAAGGTTACCTTCAGTATTCTAATTTTTCAAAGGTCAATCTCATTAAATTTGCCAAAACCTCCTGGGGAAATTTTGGGATATCTAGTGTTTTTTCGTCTCTGATGACCTCTTGATCACGTGGATTGGACGGTTTTTTCTCTCGTGTTCTATGTTCAGTTTGGTTTTGGACCATTAGATAAGACCGAGCGAACATTTGTTGAATATTAAGCTTGAAGCCTTAATCGACTCGTGTCTCCATAATAGTTTAGTTCTCAGGACTGTAACTACCAAGTGCTAACTATAATCGCTAGTTCATTTGTCGTTTACTAATTAAGACCGAATATCCTGTTTGGTTGTATAACCTAACAACCCACAATTTCATGTTAGTTGCTTCGTGGAGTAATTTTTAACTTGTTGACATGCAGTTCTGCACTTATTTTGTAGATTGGCCAGTTCAAAGGGGATTCTCAAACCAATTCAGCATACCTGATCAAGGTATTCCAGTTTTCTAACAATGGTTGGTCCCGCTTAAACGAAAGAAGAAGAACTGCATTGAAGGTTTACTTATGTGTATGGGAAGTTATTAATATGTCGGTTTTCTCCTTGTTTTTTCCTCCTTTGCAAATTCTGTTTGCAGTTGGAACTATTGGCGGCTAAGAACCTCATTGGTGCAAACTTAAATGGCACATCAGATCCTTATGCTATCATCACCTGTGGCAATGAAAAACGATTCAGGTTTAAATTGCTAGAAGTTTGCTTTATTATAGCAAAAGTTCATGGTTTGGAAGAAGCTTGTATTGCTGTTAAGATTGGTAAATTGAACTAAATTTAAATAACTAGATGCTTTCTTTACTCGGAGCTATATCTTTAAAGGTATTTTTCGGACCAAGACTTTAAGCATCTATTGTAATATTAACTCTCATTCGGGACCTCTATAACATTAAATGGTTATAGAACTTAGGACCCAGTTGATTGGTTTTTGATTATGTGATGCACTTATATTGGTTTTTACGTATTGTATTATTTGTTTGTTCATGTTGATAGCAGGCCTAGGTTATACTGTCTTAGGATTTTGGCTTTACTTGACAAACTGGTTTCTGTAGAGAGTTTCCAATTTTCCTTTTGATTATCTTCCTACTAAACTGTTGACTTTCTGGTCTAACTCTCTACCTAGAACAACCATTATGTGCCTCATTTTTTTTTTCCAATAAGAAAAGTTTGGTTGGCTACCAGTCCAGTTTGTAATTGGCATTTATAAGTTTAGAATTGACCTTATTAGGAGAAACGATATATTTTCTTGCTTTATAAACTAGTAAAATATGTATGACTTGTACTTTACTAGGTCCTATTGCATGACATATATTGATGTATTCATGGACCACCTACTTTCACAAATGTATGCGTTTAGAAGTACATATGAAACTTCAGAAAGCCGCTTGTACTTAAATTTAATATTTACTATCAGAATTAATCCTAAAAAATACAACCAGAATGTGTACAATTAGAGACTGTTTAAAGTGTGACTTAAAGGTAATATATGTTTTCCATGCTCAGCACCCTTTGTTCTGATTTTTAGAAAAAGGTTTTTGGTAAACTCTTTTGTTAGATTATGGACATTGTTCATTGGACCTGAATAATTTCTTTTTGTGTGTGCTGATGCAGTTCCATGGTCCCTGGTTCAAGAAATCCTATGTGGGGTGAGGAGTTCAATTTTTCTGTTGACGAACTTCCAGTTGAGGTATCTGGCTTATAATTTTTGTTACTATTTTGAGTATGTTTGGCAAGTGTTTGCTGTTGTTGTAAATGATTTGGTGTGGCTTCTGATGTTCAAGCTATTTTAATCACTAAGCACAGAGAAACGCTAAAGAATTATAAATTTGTTTTTCTGATGATTTGTTTAATATTTTTTTTCACCTTTTTGTTCATTCAAGTGCACTTCAAGTCACCTGAATTTGTTCTTTCAGAGGCCAAGGACTTTTATTTTCCTCCTAGCTATAATTTCTTGCTCGTGATATATATTTTTGGAAGTTGCTGGGGCTTGTAACTCACCATAACTAATATCCTACACAGGCGAAGTACTAACATAAATCTATGCTTTATGTCAACAAACGCTTATCACTTGACTGATTAATTCTGTTATGTAGGATTTTGTGAAACTGACTTCTTTCCCTGCTGACGTAGCAGATCATTGTCACCATATATGATTGGGATATAATTTGGAAAAGTACTGTTCTTGGTTCAGTGACTGTTCCAGTTGAAAGTGAAGGTCAAACTGGTGCAGTGTGGTATACATTGGATAGCCCATCAGGACAGGTAATACCTGTTTTTAGAATTTTGTTTAATAATATGCAACTTTGTTTATTAAAAAAGTTTTGTTTTATGAAGACCATTACAGATCTATTAAGTTGTTAACTGATTGTCAGGTTTGTCTTCATTTGAAAACAAGAAAGCTGTCTGCAAGGTGGGTCTTTAGGTTTCATCTTTTATTGTATTTTATTTAACTGTTTTTCTTGTATTCCTGTCACTCATGTAAAAAGTTGTATATCATCTTAAGTTACTTATGAATTCACTTATAGGATGAATGGCTATGGTGGAACCAACACCCGAGGAAGGATGCCTATGGAAAAACAAGGGCCCACTGTAGTTCATCAAAAGCCCGGGCCTCTTCAAACAATATTTAATCTTCACCCAGATGAGGTTACCAACAGGAAACCAAATTCATCGGTTTTTATTAAGGATTTACCAATATGATATTCTGTTTGTGCTCTGTCCTACTAGGTCATATATCCAGGCACACATGTGCATCTGTTGGTACACCTGTGCTGTCTTGTTCTTTTATGTAATTATGTTTGTGGATCTAACTAGCAAAGTATCTATTTCAGGTTGTTGAGCATAGTTATTCATGTGCACTTGAGAGGTCATTCTTGTATCACGGTCGTATGTATGTCTCAGCATGGCACATTTGCTTCCATTCTAATGTGTTTTCAAAGCAAATGAAGGTCAGACGATCTTTCTATTTTCCCAAGATCGAGTGAACGTTATAATCCTTTTTTCTAACAGGTGTCTGGTCTATCACCAGGACATTGGCAGCTTAATTTTAATATTTTCTCATAGTTTCTTGAAAAGTTGATAAGTATTTTGAGTCATTTTGATTTATATTTTCATGTTTAAAGTTTTGATTCGGAAGAAAATATATTTCAATTAGTCAAATGATGGATAAAGTGGAAAGAGATACTGCATAACATCATTGGCAATGTGGATGATTTGCTGGATTATCAATATGTTTCAGCACATCATATGTTAGGCATATTGGGCATTCCTTCAATGTCATCCAGATAATAGTAGAGAAGATATCACCACAATGAAAAGCCAAGATTTAAATGTTGGGGATTTGTTGCCTAGATATATTTTGGACCTGATTGTTTGTAGTTATATGACTTTAGAACTGATAAGCTTTTTTCCGCAGATCAACATGGCCAATCCACTACTTCTTGTTGATTTCTAGATATTGGTGTTATATGGTATTTTTTGTATTGTTAGAAGCATCTTTTATATTTATTTATTGAAATTCTTTTCTGAGTATTTGACAGGTGGTTATTCCATTTGAAGATATAGATGAGGTGCACTCTTGGTTTCTTTTTCTCTCCCCCTCCCTGCCCCACTTGCTTCATGTTTCAGTTGCAGTTAAACTTATATCTGATGGAATTATCCTGGTTTTCTGAAGATTCGAAGGAGTCAGCATGCATTCATTAATCCTGCTATAACTATTATTCTTCGTATGGGTGCTGGTGGACATGGTGTACCTCCTTTGGGAAGTCCTGATGGTTAGTAATTAAACCTAAACGCTACACCAATACTATGTAATTTTCTGGAAAAGAATAGGAATGTTAATTATATTTTTATGATATAATGTGTTTATTTGTTATTAGATTTTTTCTCAAATTATATTAAATTTAGAGTTATATGGGCTTGTTTCCTCTTTTTGATGTGTTGTACATGTTATTAATAGGGAGAATTCAGATTAATCTTCTATGGTTTGATGCAACTTAAAGTATTTTACTTTTCCAACATGTGATTGAAAAATTGTCACATTGTGCCCTTGAGTTTCATTCCGTTGCCATTTAATCACCTTGTGTCTTTTGTTGATCTTTTAATGGAAATTATTATGTGAATGGAATGTGGAATGTGTTACACTAACTCCCTAATGTTTCCTATTTTTCCCAAATGAGATTAATCATCTTTTACCAAGATGTTTTCTACTTGCTTCGTTGAAGGTTAATCATGGATTCATCTGATTTGGAAAAAACAATAGGGTAAAGGGTTTTGTGCATTAAAACATGTTATTTTCTGCTAAGAATTTGGACAAAAAATTTCTTGGGTGATCGTGTGATATGAAGATGATCTTTGGCGGAAGCAGGTGAATGACTCTATGTAAACCGTAGGTACTAAGTGAAATGGGGCCAAACCAGAAGAGGTTATCTGATTCTTTCCCTTTTTAATTTGCATCACTATGGGATTTGTTATGGTACATGTTTGTTTTGTAGTATTTTTTACTTTCTTGCTTTCATAAAGACTGGTGTCATATTATACTACGGGCCTTATTATTGCTTGTTTGGATAGAATTCCTAACTGAATTCTATGTCTCAAAAGTAATTCTCCCAAATATTTGAATTGTTTGGTGAATGAATTTCAAAATTACTTGCGTTCCTGGAAAGACATAAATTTAGATTGGGATGGAAGTAACTTGGAGTTCCTTTTTACTTTAAAATTAGTTCTCCCACATTTCACCCAAATAAGCAAATATTATTTTGGATAATTTATCTTTCTCAAAATATCAATGAGTGTATTTGTTTTGCTGAGAAAGGTGAGCTCCATTTCTCATCAAAAGTGATGGCCTTTTCCAGCAGGTATGATTTGTAATGTTTACGAATCTTTGTTATGCTTCTTTATTTTAGGTAGAGTCAGATACAAGTTTGCATCATTCTGGAATAGAAATCATGCATTGAGGAATTTACAACGTGCATCAAAGAATTTCCATGAAATGTTGGAAGCTGAGAAGAAGGTTACTCCTCTTTCTTTTTATCATTATCACTATTATAAACTTACAATTGTGGAGTTTGGGCATTTCTATCTATTGTTACTAAAGTGCTGCTTCTAGATGAGTTTGAAATCTAAGATTAATTCTTTTATTTCATGTTGACCATGATTTGGAGACATACATTTCGAAACTGATTAATTATATGCCACAATGCACTAATTTTATCCTATTCTGTCTGGGCTATGTTGAAAATAGTGGAGCCACTCATGTTGAAAACTTGGTTCTCTCAGTAAATAGTTTTTTTAATGTTGAAGTGGATGAACTTTCCATTTTATGATCATAAATATAAAAATTTAATTCCTTTTTCTTATATCTAATTTTAAACTGATCTTGAATTGAATATACATCTGAAAGTATGTCATAATCATGAGTTCATGATTACTATTTCTTGTTAGCAAAGATGATTGGATTAATATAAAATGAGGATAAAGGTAGATCATTTAAATATCATGAAGTTGGTAAACGGACAAAATTGAACTATAAAGTTGAACACAATTTTTTATGCCTTGAATTCCCTCCGAAACACACATACTGTTTTTCTTTTTGAAATAGAAGGAAAACAACCTTGAAATTGTAATTATCAAAAAGCTTGTTGTACTGTGGTCTATATACTTATTTAGGAGTGTGCTTATTGCAGATATTCTGAGGTATTGCAGAGCGCCATTTCGGTTATATAGGAGTTTTCATCTTCAATTTTGTGACTTTTTCTCCTTTTCTTTATAAACTTAAAAAAATAAATAAAATAGGCATTATTGCCATCACTGAGCTGGATTGTGAAAAGTAAAGAAGACTGGATGGAAATGGAAAAATAATAATGGATATTTTATTGTTGGGCCTCATTTATTTGTTTATAATTTTGCTTATTTTATACCCTGAATTGTTTGGATTAATTGAAAAGAACCTCACATGATTGATTTTGCCTTGTATAGGAAAATGCAGAGTCAGAACTGCGTGCACACAGCAGTTCTGTCAGAGCAAGTAAGATATTGGATAAGGTTACCAAAGAAAGCATGCCAATATCTGGAAAATCTGAACCTTTTATCAAACAAGAGGCTTTAGTTGGTATATACAATGTATGCATTTTTTTTCCCCTTTGGTCTTCAGGAGTTTAATTGTCATCTTAATTCATAGTTAATAGTATATAATAATAATAATAATAATATTAATGTGATGTTTCTCCAGGATGTTTTCCCCTCGACAGCTGAGCAGTTTTTTAACTTATTATTGAATGATGATTCAAAATTTACCAGTGAGTATCGTTCAGTACGTAAGGATACCAATCTTGTGGTAAGATTTCCTAGATTGTTTGTTGTGATCCTTGTTGAAAATTATCAATTTTTGAAATGTTATAGTGCAAATCAAATGTGAAATAAATTTGATTTCTTTCTAGATTTTTGCATCATTGTGATCTAGACGAGAGACTTTTCTCATGTTACATCTTGCCATATCAGGGAACTCAGATTTATGCCAAAAAGATGGACAAATGAATACCAGTTTACTTTAATGCACATGATAGAACAATTGAAGAAGTCTATGACTGCTTGTTCAATATGTGACTGCAAAATTCAGTATTTTTCAAATTGTATTTGGTAAAAATGTGGCAAGAATAAAGATATTTATAATAAATTTGCACCTTAAATATCATATCAATTCTCACTGGTGTGAATGCCGTAAGATAGAGTCTTGATTTTAATTCTATGACTGGACAAACAAATTTATGATGATGAATGTAATATAGCTGCACTTAGAGTTTACATTTCTGCTGATATGCTTGAGCATTCTGTCTCTTCATACTTACATTCTTATAGGTTTTTGGTGGACAAAAGACATGAAAGCTAATGATATTGGGTTTTATGGGGGAGATGAGGCTTAGGGTTGATACCATGAGAGCTAGGAAGCACAGACGCGGCAAAATTGCCACCATACCGGTGTCTGACATCTATCTGACATGTATGCACATTGGACATGATCAAAATGCACCCAGGCCAGTTCTGCAGTCTTTTTTCTTAGAAAAAAGGTGGACACTGCTTGGACTCAGTTGGGAAATGGCTCAAAGTTAATGATGCTTATTTCTCAAATATGAGTGTTTTTGGTTAGGATTTGTGTTTATATATTGAATATTTTTTTAGGATATATGCTTGTATGTTAATCATATTAATTTTGTATTTTTAATATAGCGTATCCCAGTTGTGTCATTTCCTATATTATTGAGGATTTGCCAGGTCCCTGTATCTGTGTTGGATCATACCTGTGCCCTGGGTCATAACCATGCTTCTTAGCTTGAGAGAAAACTTGGGTATGCTTACAATATTAGTGGAGAGAGAAAAATGGAAGCAAGAGGCAGACATGCTTTGAGAGCCTTCTTGGAGCAAAGGGGTTAGTTGTTTTCTAAGGACAAGAAATATTCAGTTGTATAATGTGTATCAATCATATTTATTCAAATTGACCCTTGGATAACAGCATCTTTGTCTAACCATTTTTTTATGATAATAATAAATTTTTCTTGTATTTTGTGTTATACAATTATTTTAAAACGACATCCCTTGTGGTGATGTGGTGCACTGGTGCTTATGGCTGCTGTGTAATGCCAGAGATTTTCATTGGAGATTTCTTCCCTGACATCTCTTGTGGGGTAGAGGATAGAGTTCTTTTCATTGCTTCTTTATGGTGTCAGCAAATGGTTTATTTTGGGGCTTTTCTCTTAAGAATTTGCAAAAGGATTACTGCTAACTTATTAATCTTTATATTAGTGGTGTAGTTATTGATGGCGTGGAAGTTGTACAATTCTGGTATAGACTAGTTTTAAGTTCTCCCTGACCTTTGACTTTAATGAAAATCACCACAGTTGTTCATTCGGAAAGGCATTTTTGAAAATTTGATTTTTGATAGAACTCAATGACATCATTTGATCCATATAGCTAACCCCACTTAATGGGATGATAAGGTTTTGTGTGTTGTTGTGGTTGTATTGTTGCTATTGCACTAAAAGTGTTTTGCTAGATTAAATTTTGATTTCTATGTGCAGAAGGCTGTTGGTTTGTCACTTTGTTATAGCCAAGGTTAAATTCTTTTCTTAGTGCGACTTTTTGGTGTTTTTAGAGCATGGATGTTTTATGTTTAACCTAGTTGAAGAAAATTGAAGTTTCTCATTGAGTTTTGGTCTCATAAATCACCGTGTCATTCGGCATATATGCTCTGTATGGATTTTAAATATTGATAACCATGTTGCATCTTTATTTTAAGCTTTTTGATGCTCTCTGGTTATGCATTTTCTAGATGGGACAGTGGCATACAACAGATGAATATGATGGTCAAGTCAGAGAGATAACCTTCAGATCCCTTTGTAACAGCCCTATGTGCCCTCCAGACACTGCAATGACAGAGTGGCAACATGTTGTTCGATCACCAGACAAGAAAATACTGGTGCAACTGCTTTATCTACTTATGGTCATGTTTTGGCGGTAGTTTTTTGTGGTCTAGTTGCCTTTATTATTAAAACTCATTTGATGTACAACAAAAAGGCGAACCAAAGGAAAATATATTAAAATTCTGAGTACTTCAAAATCAATGATAGAAGTATTGACTCAAGACAGATAATGTGCCATACATAGGTGACTCAAGCCACCCTGAAACTACTAGGATGAGCGACCATAGCTTAAAAAAAATCCTAGACCACAATAATCCAACCAGGAACAGGAACCTAAATTCCCAAATTACTCATAATTAAACCTTAGATTCCCAATCACTAACTCTAATTCCCAAATAAAAATTACATCCCAAATTATTAAAAATAACATAGCAATCATTACCTCATTCTGCATTCTCATCTTTTACCCCCTTTTCCCATATCTTCTTTTGTTTGATATCCTATTTTTAATGATATGTTGCCTCTTTCTTTAGGTGTTTGAGACTGTGCAACAGGCACATGATGTTCCATTTGGGTCCTATTTCGAGGTATAGAATGCTTTGGAGTTTGGATATCTCCTTTTGTTGTTCAGCTGTATTTTGTTAATTTGTTGTTTACAATTCTTTTTAAATAATTTAATGGATTCTTTTTCTTGATATCTTGTTTGATTTTCCATTTTTTTTTTTTGGAGTTCTGTATTCTTCTTTGTTTGTTGATATGTCGTTTTTTGAACATGTCAAGAAAATGAAAATTGATTTATAAGCTAAAGGATTTACATGATCCATTTTTGTAAAGAGGTTAACATTTTTCTTTTTTTGGGACTCAAATAGAGGTTAATAATGTCAGTGAAAAAATATACTACCACCTATTAGAAAGTTTATTGAAGATCTTATTGCAAGTATATACTTCAATAATTTCAATGGTGTGGCCATAAGTTGTTAGAAAGTGCCAAACAAGTCTACTTCTCAAGTTCTCCATCTAATGTATGCAATATATCCATAATTACAGTGGCCATTTTCGTGTACTGTAAATAAGGCCATTGCTAAAGAAAGGAGAGAAAAATCTGTGAAAAGTTGTTCCTTATAGGGTTACTAGCATGTATATTTATACTATAAGGTAGTACAATGAAGTACGGTAGTATAAGAGCTCTAGTACAACTCTAGAACCAAGCCCACTAGCTAGGCCCGTTGTTCAACTATCCTAACACTCTCCCTCAATTTGGAGCATATATATTGACCATGCCCAGCTTGTTACAAACATCTTGAACCCGTTTTCTCCTTCCTCAAGTTTTTGACTAACAAAGTGGTAGTCCACCTCACCATGCTTTTTTCTTTTGGGAAAGGTCGGGTTTGTGGCAATATGAGTCGCTACATAGTTATCACACCATAACTCCATGCTACTAGGGCATTCCATTCCAAGCTCATGAAGGAGGTAAGAGATCCAAACAAACTCGGTAGTAGCATGTGCCATGGCTGGATACTTAGACTTAGCACTCGAGCGGGATATAATAGCCTGCTTCTTACTCTTCCAAGACATGAAATTGTCACCTACAAACGCACAATATCATGAAGTGGATTTTCAATCCATAGGACGCCCTGCACAATCTGCATTGGAAAACCCTTCAACTTTGCAATAACCATGACTCTGATAAAACAAGCCAGACCTAGGGGATTTCTTTGGATATTTCAAAATGTGCATCACTGCTTCCCAATGTGAGGTTTTGGGAGTAGTCATAAACTGGCTTACTACACTCAAAGGAAATGCAATGTTTGGTCTTGTAATAGTAAAGTAGTTCAACTTCCTAACCATTCGTCTATAACACACTACATTGTCCATCAACTCTTCATCCTTCGATCCCAGCTTTACATTTGAAACCATGGGTGTACACACAATTTGGCATCCAAAAGGCCTATTTTCTTCAACATGTCCAGGACATACTTCTTTTGTGACAACACAATTCTTGTAAGAGACTCAGAGCTAGAAAAAATCTATTGATAAGCCGTTCTCAGTTCAGGTGGTAACATGGACAGAAAACATAGAGCACCTTACTACTTACATTGTGCCTTTATAGTTGCAACATCACTAGTAATGAGCATGAGATTCTTCCACTGTTCAAAGGTATGGTTTTATTCAGTAAACATTTGGGATAAGGATTTTCCTTTCTCATCTAAGTGGAAGAGATCTTGATAAATGTCATATAACTGGGTCAGACTATCTCTACCAGAATAAATATGATCCAAGAACTCCCATAGTTCTTTTACTGATTCATGATGGTTGATGTTGTCTTGTACCTTACTCTTTAGGGTATTAAAGATGAGGCAAAATAGTTGTTTGTCCTCCATCATCTATCTTAGTTTGGACACACCAGCCAATAGCATGTCTGTGAGATGAACTTCCTTCCCAATTCCACCAAAGAAGATCTTAATGGCTTTCTTGTACGATGTGTATTGTCTCCCATCAAGGTCTAGTTTCTGATCAATGATCTTTGCTGCAGCAAGAATAATCTTTGAGAACAGGGTCTTATAATTAACATAGTTAGAATTATTGGGTTTTACCTCCATATTTTTAGGACTTTTTATATTCTCATTGGCTTGGGGAAAACCAAAGGTACCGGGTTCACCTTTAGCCATTTAAGACCTAAAAGGAATGCTAAACAGTAAGAGAGATCCAAAAATAAAACTAGAACAAAATGTACTCTTCTAAAAGTTCAAGTTGTTAGGTGAAGATTCATGAATGATTTTAGATCTCTAACACTCTCCCTCACATGTAAGATCTTCAGGCTCGAAGTGTGGCAACCCAAAGATCCACCAAATGCATATAAACTCACTAAACCTTGTGCCGAAATTCAACTTAATTTTTCCAAGAATGAGGGAGAGAAGAATTGAACTCCTGACCATAGGCTCTATTATCGTGGTAAAGAAAGGAGAGAAGAATTTGTGAAAAGCTGTACCCAACAGGGTTTCAACATGTATATTTATACTAGAAGGTTGTACAATGAAGTATGGTAGTACAAGAGCTCTAGTACAGCTTTAAAACCAAGCCCACTAATTAGGCCCATTATTCAACTATTCTAACAGCCACCATGTCATTAGAAGTATGCAAAGATAATTTTTGATATAACAATGGAATATTTCCATACTCTTTGGACCTGTATGCACACTGTTGTTTCACCCAGAAATGCTTAGCCCATTCAGAATCAGTGTGAAGTTGCAACCATCTGGTGATAGGCTTGGCGACTGGGGGTCTAGTGGAGAACTGGATCAGGGAAATGATTATGAGGCTAGCAGCCACATAACAGCTAACCAACCTGCCATGTGAAGGATATATGTTAGGCATAAAAATGTGGGGCCCAGCAGGGGAATGAGCAGGCAGTTGTGGGATTCTGTTATATAATGAGTGGAAGAGAGAGAGAGGGGTGTCATTGAGCTTGTAGTTTTTGAGGGTTTAGGAGCAATAGCTCTGGGTAGGAGGATTTATCCTCTGGAGTATTTTCTAATTTACTTTTCCTTCCATTCCATACTGTAATCAAGGAGTTTTCCTATCCTGCTACGGAATTTCTCCTTCTATGATTTGCTGAAATAATAAAATTACAGTAAATTTACTCTTGAAATCCTATCATCTTGCCATACAGTTCCTGATAGGTATGGGACAAAATGGAATGGAATGAAAGAGTTTTTTTAATACATATTTGTTGATAAAATAGGAAGTGCATTAAATTTTTTAAGCACTTCCATTCTCTCTGCTTTCCATGTGCCTGGGAACAAGAAGTTACACAAGACAGTTCACTTGGCTGAAAATAGTTTTAGTGTTAATCAGTCACTTACATCATCTATTAATAATTAAATTAGATATGGAACAATTGCCTCTAAACTTTGAAGGTAGAACTAGTATAAATGGATTAAGATTGATATGTTGTAGCTATGATTATTGTTGTTACTGTTTTTCTATTTTGGATAAAAATACATTGAGAGTAGGGGCATAAGTATTAATGGTCAACCAATAATTACTTGCCCATTTTAGATCTGCCAGAGAAATAGCTGATTGATATATCATCATTTTATGTATAATTTTGGCCCAGAAAAATATGTGGTTTGGATGTGTCTGTAATAGAACTTTTAGAATCCTTTATTTTATAGCTTTCAAGAAGACTGAATTTTGTGCACTTCTATCTCCTGATGTATTTTATTCTAATAATAGTATAATTTTCTTTCAAGAATAGGTGACATTTAAGTTCTTGGTGTCAATCAGGTACACTGTAAATGGAGTTTTGAGACAATCGATGAAAGTTCATGTACACTAGACATAAGAGTGGGTAAGTATTGGTTGAAACTCTTGAATATTGTCCTGCTTTACTTTTCTTAATTTATTTATAGTTTTCCACCTGAAGCCAATATTAGGTGGTGAGTCCCTATGCTAGTTGCCAATTGCAAATAAGCCTTTTTATACCGAGGGGAGGGGGTGGTTGTTTTAGATCTTAATTGCTTCTTCATATATGCTCTTTTCTTTTTTTGGTGAAGTGTTGAGCTATATGCAATACACTCATTCACTCAAATAACTTTTAGTGTTGACGACCCTAAGTGGTAAATTGGACTGGCGCTTGGATATGAACTGCGTATAGATTTTCTATTATTACCATCTGATTGTAGAAATTTATGGTTCAAGTTGGGATATACTGTGCATTGAAGGGTTGAATATTGTTTTACATTTTAGATGCAGCATGTAAATATTACAAACTTTAGAAATAAAATAAAATATTTAGCAAGCTAACAATGATTTGAAGATGATTAAAAATGTCAGAGCTACAAGCATGCTTCCATACCTAGGCATGTTAATGAAATCCTTCTTCTGTTTGCTTAAAGAGTAGATATAAATTAAGGGTTTTCAATGATTAAATAAGTGAGCTTAATTATCTTTTGTCTTTGTTGGTTAATTGTAATTTATTATTGAGAAATGCTAAAAGTGAAGCAACTTATAAACGAAGAATTCAGTGATTAAAGAGGTAAAGAATAACATGTTGGGGTTACAGTTTCATGTTCATAGAGCTCAGTTAGATTCACTATCCCCAGTGAAATAAAACTTTTGCAAAAAGTGACACTTAAGTCCTTCCAAAATATTCTCATGGTTCAACATTGTGCTGGAAACCCTTCTAATCGACCCGTCAGAGACAAGGGACAACAATCCAAACATGGAAAGCATCTACCATCTGTAACAATGAATGAGGCATCAATCAACATTAACCAAAGAGAGAAAAACATTGATCAAACGGTGGATTTGTCACGTGCACAGACCAGCTTCTGGGCCCAAGCAGGTCAAATACCATTAACCAGGAAGCCACAGATATGGTTTGTGTCTAGAAATAGAAATGGGAGGAAATTGTAATTTTAATATGTCCTAATAACTGTCTAAAAACTCACGCTTTTGGCCTGGTGGTTTAATTAATTTATGGAAAGACCTTGGTTTCTCTTTCCACAGTTGGATACATTAGTGGTCTGTGGTTTAGTGTTCCTACATCCAAAGTCCCTTTTGTAGAACGTTCAAAAGGATGTATATATATGATATGAAGTTGACCCCACTTAGTAGAATAAGGCTCTGTTTGTTATTGCTGTTGTATATATTTGATTTGAAATCTAACTGCATCAATTGTAGGTTTGAAATGGAGATCCGGCTTGAGATGTTTCTCATTCAATTGTAGGTTTGAAATAGAGATCCGGCTTGAGATGTTTCTCATTTTTATCAGTCTAATTTTATTTTGAGCTTCTGAAAAAGGGGCAAAGCTAGACTTGTGGGCTTCAAGGAGACCATAATGAAAATTAGCGGTTGCATTTAAGAAAAAAAATGAAATCTTGGGATCATAACGTACCCTTTTCCTCTACATTGAACCTCTGTTTCATTAAAGATTTAGGTTGTTAAGCAAATTGATATATCTTTTCTGCAGGTGCACACTTTAAGAAATGGTGTGTGATGCAGTCCAAAATAAAGGCAGGAGCAGTCAATGAGGTTGGTAGATCAATGATTGATTGACAAAATTACTCATTCTCGAACTATACTTCCTTTAAATTCATAGATTTCAGATAACAGCTTTTGACTAACTAAAGTAATGGTGGTAACTCAATGTAGTACAAGAAAGAAGTTGAGGTGATGTTAGATGTTGCTCGATCTTATATAAATTTGCATACTTCTGGTGGTGAGACTGATAAAGCCTCTTCCATACCTGCTGCAGCTCCGGATAGCTCCTAATATTTCTTGCAACCTTGGATTAGCACATATGTATCTGTGTGATAGTGTAATTTCCTTTTTCTTTTTTTTTTTTAAAACAAGCAAAGCCACAAAGATAATCTTTGATGGCAATAGGTTTTTGTGCGTTGGTAGCTTCAGTCGATCCTCGGACAGGATTCTGGTGTTTCCATACTTGTTCTTGGAACACTTTTGGTAGAAATGGAAATTCTTTAGTTTATCTCCACTATATGCACTTGCAGAAAAAATATCGTATTAACTAAGTAGCACTCCTGTCACTTAAGAACTGGATTGTCATGCTAGACAAATGTTTTAAAAGATTGTTATATTCTACCATAATTATGGGTTTTTTTTTTTTTTTAAAGTTTTGTTTAGTTTTTTTATATTTAGTCTCTGCTTGGTAGTTATATCAGTGGCTTTTGTAGATTTTTTTTTTTTTTGGTTTTTAAAGAAGAAGCTATTTTTGAGAAGGTGATCATACATGGTGCTAGCCATTTTTGCTGTTAAAGCTACCCAGGTCACATCCTGGAAGTGTATGTTCTTTTGGTTTTCTTTTGTTTTTTTTTTTTTTTTTCCTTCTCCCCTGGCTAAGCAGGTCATTTACTATAGATTTGGAAGTTTTTGTTGACTTGATTATCTTGGGTGAACATATTCGTTATTTTGTTTAGTATCTATACAGTGAGACTTGAAGATCCTACCGGACATACTATCCAATAATTTCAATTATTATGAACTGACTAGCCAACATGCTCATAAGACATTGTCATGCCCGTTAGTCGGCATTTTAACTTCTTGGATGCATGTCAATAATTAAGCATCATTATTGGGTATAAAAGCTGCAAACTTTGTATACAATATGGTGCCAAAAAAGTAACTTAAAAAAAGTAACTTTTTTTTTTAAACACTAAATAGTTGGTATCGTAACAATTAACTGTTTTAAGTTATATTATGACAAATTATATGTTTAAAATATGATCGTGAAATCATTTTTAATGAGAGAAGTTGAACCATTATATAACTCTATGCCTCAAACAATACTAGTGTCAATCTTTAGGGTGAGAGTACATAGAGTGCTATAAAGAAAAATACTTTTTTTTTCTTTTAAATTCTCTAATTTTAAAGATCATGAATTATTGTACTAAATTATGTAGACGTGATACATCAACATCATGATTTTTCAAAAATTTTGATGGGAGCAGATTTAAAATTAAAATTAATCAAACATGCACAAAAATTAAGAGGAAATGCCAAAAATAGAAATTATCGGTGAAAGATCTCAATTGGATTGAATAACATAAGAAATGTTTTTCCTTTTGGATCATAAAACATTATAAATTATCATAGATCAGATCAAATGCCGTGTTGTAGAAAACGAGGGCCGAGGCCCATGGATCAGAGTTTAGCTGCGTAAGTTCAAAACCTTGGACTTGTACCTGGCCCTTAATATTTCATTTGCCGAAGATCACAGCGACCCGAATCGAAATTGGGATTTGGCCTCCCAGGCTGGGAGAAGGGACGGAGGGGGACGTCTTTGATCCGTGACTGTGGTTGTGCTGTACTAATGTTAATGATGTTCGCTGCAATATATTTGGGTAAATCAACGGAGCAACTGAGCCTGAGAGAATGTGAAAATCTTGGTTTTACTGGACTCGCTTTATGCTCTGACTGCAATACTTTCGCCAAGTTTGTAAAGGACAGAGGTAAATCTTCCACTCCGTCTCTCTGGAGTTGCATTTTATATTCTCTATTAAATCTATCAAGTTTTCTGGATACTTGTGCCGTTTCTGCTATATAACTTGTTCTCATAATTTAAGGTTTGACTATTACTTGTTTTGGAGCACTGTTTTCTTGGTTCTTATGGATTATTGGGTTTTACTTTGTGAAAAAATTGGAACGGCATACCTGATTGTGAATGGTCATGGATATTTTTGTTGAAAACCAATATCGGATTTCGCTTCTCAACACTAGGATATGTTTTGATGGAAAATTTTGGAGCGCAAGGATAAGCTAAATTATCACTCGTTGTTTGGGAGTTTTTAGTTAGCAATGGGAGGAGAACGAAGCCCAGTCCCCTTTTCTTCACGTTTTTTAATTCCCAAAATTGGGATATTTTGAGGAAACAACAATTGATTGCTCATTTTAATAGGAGAACAACGCTGTGGGGAGATTGATGATCTTAATAGTTACAGAGAGCTTGTTGCATAGAGATTATTCTTGTTTTCTGGACGTTGTTTCATGAACATCAACGCATATGATTCTATCATTTGTTAATTTTCAGTTCCATCAAATACGAACTAAACTCAAAATTTGGCTGTAGAGTCGGTATTAGATTGTTTCAAGTGTTGCACGGAAGACTCTGATGATGCCACGACCAAGGTATTTGCCCGAAACGACAGAGTTTACCTCCTAAAACTTGCTTCAGAATTAGATTTTCTTTAAAGGAATGCTAAACTTTTGAGCAATCTCAATGCTATGTGCATGTCCATTTAAAGAAAGAAAAACCTGGTTGGGAACTGTATTACAAGTTAATATATGAACAGGAGGGTGATTTTTTTCACTCTCCCCCTCATCCCTATACATTATTGCGTGAATCTTCAGTCCAAGCAAAAAACTTTTCAAGACAAGTATATACTCATCCAACAAAAGATAGGGCAACATTATTCCTGTGTGGGACTGTTAGTTGGAACTGCAGGAAATTCATGCCTGGGAGAGAAGGGAAAACTAAGCAACGTGATCTCATGATCTGATAAGAATGCCCAGTGTTAGAGTTGTGAAGTTACCAAAAACTGGGATCCTTCAAGAAAGTATTTCTTTTCTTTTTTTTTTTTCGCGTCAACATTTTCTACATACATTGTATTCATAATTCCATGACTTCAGATTACATACTCTGGAGCTATACTGGAAGTCTGCTTGAGAAAAACTTGTATTCTATCCTGAAATCGTGGGCTTCAATGAAGAGGAAAAAGATCAGTTCCCATCAGTTAAAGTTCACTATGTTTTTAATTCTCCACCTAAGCTGATCATGCTAGATGAGGTCGGTCAATATAAGGAAACAATCAGGTGAGACCTCATAACGGTCCATAATAAGTAATTACTTTGCTAGAATCTCACTGTTGGAGTTTGTGTATTGGTTATTCATCGATGCTTAGGTTTTGCCTGGAATGTGACAATTTTTCATTAACAGTTGAGGTTTAGGTGTCGTAAGAACGCTGCTTAAATTATCATAGCAGAATAATATAAATGTAGTGAACTTTATTGTAGAACTTTTACAAATGTCTAAATTAACAAATGATAATGATTGCAACGTTCAGTTAAAAGGTTTTCTAACTAGTGAAGTATAAGCATCAGATTTTCATTCCTGAAGGTGCTATTTAAATGCTATTGTAAGTCTTGTAGCTGTAAATCTATCTCTCATGTTAGGCAGATTAGAGGTGAATAGTTTAGTTTTCTCTAAAAAATGAGGTTATGACAATCAAGCCATTGTTGTGTACTAGGAGTTTTTTTAAACATTTATAAAGAGGAGATTTTGTCCTGTTTCTGATTGGCGAATATTCTGTCTATTGCAGAGTCGATAATTGGAAACGTGAGCATATACTGCAGTTCCTGCGAGAGAAGGTTAAACCTTTAGCTGCTGATTGAGAAGCTGTTACCTGATGTCTGTTAATCCTCTTTCTTTCGATTGTTATATAGATATGTCTGGACTTTCACTACCATTAAGAAAAACTAGTGATAGTATATACCATAACAATTTGGGTAAATATATTTGTACTTCAACGTGCCCGATAGCAATCACTTGTCATAAAACTCCAATCATCTTAAATGGATAACTAGTAACAATCATCATTTCATGTCATTTAGTTTGCTTGTACCAAAGGTGCATTTAATTAACCTGTCTAAGTTGTTAGAGTGTTGCTGTGTGTACTTAAGAACTTCTATATAAAAGTTTAAGTACACATAGCAACACTCTGACATTTTAGACAAGTCAATTGAACATGCCCTTGGTGCAGGCAAACTTAATGACATGAAATTATGATAGTTATTAGTTACGATTTGAAATAATTGGAATTTTGTGACAAGAGATTGCCATCGTGCACGTTTTCTTTTAAGAGTTCTCATGGCAGCTATAGAATATAGTGTATTAGCAATTGTCCTGTGAATCATTGTTAAATACCTAGTCTTATCATGAAATTGTGATAGTTATTAGTTATAGATTTTGAGATGATTGGAGTTTTGTGACAAGTGATTGCTATTGAGCAGGTTTTTCTTTTATTTTTTTTCTTGTAACAGTTTTTATGGCAGCCGTGGAATATGTTATATTAACGGCTGTCTTGTAAATCATTGTTAACAACCTAGTCTCATAATCTATCATAATGGGGCTGCATGTAAACAAAATATGAAAAATTATTATTTTTTCTCTTTTGTGAACCATATTTTCTTTTGTCAAATATGTGATTGATAGTATGGTGGAATACATTCTAATAATTATGCTCTTTAATTTGGGTTGTACTTACAGCATTATGATATGGATTGCAAACCTTGTAGCCTTCTCTAATGACGGAAGCTTTGAGGTAAGATTATAAGGTCAATTCCTGCCCTTTGTAACGAATAAAATCAAACATATGCCTTTTAAATTGGATTACGAAGTGACCCCATGACACTCAAACATCGAATTTAAAGCTGTCTTGTGGTTTGGCAATGATTGTGAGGATTACAATAGGCGAATACATTATGTTACATTTAGATTGTCAAAATATTTTTTATTTTTATTTAAATTTATTTTTATTAAAATTTAATTTATATCAATTAAATTTTATTTTTAAAAAATAAAAATAATAAAAATATATTTAATTTAAAATTTAATATTTAAATTTTAAAATTTAAAACTTAAATTAAATGTTTAGAGATTAGAGTTTATAATTTAAATTTTAAGATATAAAATTTAAGATTTAAAGTTTAGAATTTAAAATTTTATGAATAATGTAAGGTGTAAAATTTAAAAATTTAATATTTAAAACTTATATTATATAATTTAAATTTTTAAAATTTCAGAATTTATAATTTTAAAATTATAATTTAAAATTTTAGAGTTTAAATTTTAAGAATTTATAGATTAAAATTTAATTATAATTGTATTTATAATTTATATTTTTTATTTTTAAAATTCTATACAAAAAATATTAAAAATACTTTTATTATTTTTAAATTTTATCTTAATTTAAAAAATATTTTTACTTTTTCAAAATAAATATGTTTTCACCAACCACTATCTCAGTGTATCTAGAACTGCAGCTCACAGAATTCGGAATTTCAAACGATGTCAATCACAGTCCAGGTAACCCTGACTCAAGTACCACAGGCCACAGGCCACGAAGGAAAGTGGCACACCAAAGGCCAGTGGCCAGGTACTCATCTACTTGTGGGAAGAAGCACCCAGGAGTCCTGTCAATCCAGGAAAACTCCCCATAAACCAGAGAGAGCAATGCTACTTACAACTTTGTTTCTCTGATTGTAAAACATTCGAGTTTGACGGGAAATGGTTAAATTAGATGCAACCACATACAACAAATTTGCCAGAACGGAGCCAATTGCATCACGCTAATCAATACATGAAATCATTATACAGGTAGGCTTTTAAAATATGCATTTTATAATCAGTATAGGGATACAAATACCATACTTTAAAGCTTCCCCATTACCGGTTTAAAATTTAATAGGCATGGGGCAGCATTTGGACCAAATTTAAATGCTTAACTATTTCAGCATTGGCACTAGATAATGAAAATTTTTAAGACAGCAAACATAAAGATGAGTTACCCTCAAGACCGACTAAGCAACTTCACAACCGTTAGGCAGCTCTGATGACAAATTCTGTCAATGAAATTGCGAGATTGCCTTGTCAGATTTAGGAGAAGAGGTCTTGATGGGGGCCCATATATCTGCACCGTTGCTACGAGCAACTCCAATCGTATATGAGACTGGAACAAGGCATAATCCTCGACTCCTCAGGCTGTAAGGCTCCACATCCTGATAGGGTAGGAGTCTTATTAACACTCAATTTTGACACCAGGAATAACAGTTACTAGTTAAATAAATTGCAATGATTGTCATAGGTTCATGATGGTAGCAAATTATCCACCATATTTATATGAGAATAGACAAATAACCAGTACTGTCACTTTCAATATGGTCGCTTTGTACTGATGCCACTCTACTGAAGTAGTGGTCATGACTCATGTATAAGCTCACCTGCACCTTAGTTGGTGAATTTTGGAGGTAAGGATCGCTAAGCACCTGAAATAAAAGATAGAAAATTATTTGCATGAGAACAATGTCAAATAAAATATTATTTAAAATGTGTTTATTTGTATTTATACGCACGCATGTGCTTGTTTATGAGTAACAACAATACAAGTCATCATAATTATATACATTTCCTTTTGAAGACGATACAATAAGGGGCTTTCTTTCTTCATAGAGTCTCGTTATTCTTTTGTCTAACATCCCTACACTAATCAATTGCACCGAATTGAACAAGGTGGATGATAAAAGATGAAAAATAGAGATACTTGCATATGAATCAAATATAGAAATCCAAATAATTAGTGTGACACAAGTTTCGAAGTTCAATTCCGAAAAAACTTTGATTCACAGGTTGTCAAGGAAGCTTCCTTTCTCTGAAGAAACTAATTTGGAGAATGCATTCTATGTTATATATATATTTTTTTCAAGAAAGCAGGCATGGCCTGAAGTGGATGCAGGATATCTCTGCAAAGCTCTAACCTCATCCTGATGAAAGCACTCATGTCTTCCTTACTTGAATACAGAGATATACTATTGAAGGATGCTATCATGATATTCATGTGAGGATCAGTGATCACTATGACTAATTAATTAGGTCCAGCATCAGGCATGTACATCAAACTTGTGATATTCAAAGCCAGTAGCTAGTTTGTTTATGATTCAACAAAATATGGCGTGATTGGCCAAACCTCAACTTGTTTATGAAGGAACCCTATGTATTCCATCGCCTCCATCAAGACAGAAGCTGTATCCGTCTGCAGTGAGAACCAGACATTCTTTAGACTTACAGCAACTTGAAACAATTAATTTCATTGAAACTAATAATGGGTATCTATCACACAAGTCAAATGAGATATATTCTTTATTTTTTTTTTATTGGCTATTTATTAAGTCAAATGCGCATGATGAGCCACAGATGGCATTCTATATAAGACCAACAGTGAAGCTTAAACATGAGGCTGAGATTAATTTGCAACAAACTCCAACAGATATAATACAAAATAGAATAATAAGAGTAAGCGTCGTCAAACAGTACAAATGTGCCAACTGCCAAGAACAAACTGCTGTATACCTTCCCATATGGTGAAACAAGCTGCTGCAGAGCAACAATGCGCTCCCCAAGCTTCTCCTTCCTCTCCTATAGCCAAAAATGAACATTTGAATAACGAAAAGTTCTTCAAGAGTAAGATCATATATAAGTCACAACAACAAGCATGATGGAAAGAAATTGCAACAGAAGTGTACATTCAATAGAACAGGTAGGTTGGAGACAGTACAACAACTTTAATTAGAGTAAAATTTCAAGGACATTGGACTTTTAGTTACTATGACCTCTTGATTCTATGATCTATTGAATGATCACAAAAGTTGAATAGGGTTTACATAAATTATGGCAATCTCATTCTAAATTTAAATTTTAATAAAATATAACAAAATTGAAAGTAATCACAAGACAACTATATAAAAGGATTGAAATAATGAAACTTATGTTGATAATTATCAAGCTGATATGTGGTGAATCAGAGACATAACATTACAGTTCTCTTCAATCTCCGGAAAACCACAAGCTTTTGTGCAAAAGAGGTACCGCGGCATACTTCTCAATGAAAACCCTTTTTATATAAAATGCCGAGTGGATTTTGAAAGCATGCATTCACAAGTTAAAAGGGAATTGTCATCCACAAACTGAAAAAGAAACAAAACAAAAGGAGAAATAGAAACAGAAAGAAACCTTTGCCGTGATAGATAAATCAGCCTTATGTCTTTTAGACGCAATTGAAGTATAACTGCTTTGGTCAACAGAGCAAGGGCTCCTTTTCTGTTCCATGATCTTTCTAAAATCTATCCCCTCTTCCCTCTGATGGTAACAACAAAGAGAACAATGTTGTATAATACTAGCAAAAAATAGAAGAACATGTAGCAACAAGAATGACGAAAAAGTTAAAAATAAATCTGAACCCAAAGGGTAAAAGAAACCAGCAAAATATGATCAGATTTAATTTCCCCAGAGCAACTTTAAGGAGATCCAGATCAGTGGACTCAATCATATTGAATATCCAATATACATAATAGAGAGCCTGATTCCTAAAAATTCATCACACCAATATCGCCTAAATTTCTAGACTAGTTGGCAAATAATCACTGCAGAATTTAAAGGTTAGAAAAACATAATGAAGCCATCTATATAGTCACTGTCCTCTTGCTCCTGACGTGATAATTAGAAATCTGTATACCCTATTTTCTTCCACTCATAAACCAGGCCACATGAATATGGCATTGATAAGATAATTAGAAATCTGTCTATCAGTACAATTTACTTAGATACCCAAATTCATATTCAACTGAAAATTTATATTCAATTGATAGGATACACTTTCAGTATAGTCAATGGGAAGTCTTTAGAAAAAGAAGCAGGAAAACCTATGAAATATAATTCTGCTATGACGAAACAAAGGCGATTGCCAGATAGAATCCATAGCACTAGTCATTATACACTTCAGGTGGGGGATTTATTGCCTTGATGATGGCAAATCCTCCAATGGAGTAGGTTTTCCATAAAAGACCTGACTCCCAAGTCAGGTCGAACTGAACAAAGACTAAGCATGAAGGAGAGCATCAGAAACAAAGTTCTCATGCATCAATGCTTACACTAAAAGTTAAAAAATAATTTGACCTTATAAATTGATTTTGATTAAGGAAGCATCCAAGATAGATCACGATTCACGACCATGTTGGTGGCCCCACTTTTATAATCGTATGATAAAAAAACAAATATTATGTATGACAGCGTGCAAAAAATATAAATAAGGAATCATGGGCTGTTCTGGTCAGAACAACGCGCACACTTATTCAAAGAAGAAGGATGTCATCATCGTCAATTCCCACCCTCTTCCCACAAGTAAAAAAAATTATGACCATTTAAAAATCAAAGCACAATTTTAGAAAAACAAACAGGCAACAGTCACACCAGAACAGAAATTCAGTGACCCTATAAGGGTAGATCACAACACAAAGAACTGCCAGAGATCTGAACCAGCCATGAATAAAAACCACACAAGCTCTCTCGGATGGGCCAAGAGTCATTACTGTCACCACATTGATCTCCATATTCAATGGTTCAGAACTAATCCGAGTTTTATATGATCCAAGCAAGTACCAGAATGTGTGAAAATTGCATTTTAGTTACTATATCTAAGATCAGTTTGTTTTTTAATCGGGCCATGCTACGAAGAAGCTCTAATAAGAAAACACTTTGCGGTGGGCCCACTATCTTTATAAATGTATATGCACACATAAATACATACCGTGCATGAATGAAGCTAATTTGCGTACAAAATCTTCCCACCCGCTTTAGTATAATGTAAAAGAATATCTTAATTGAAACCAAACATAATGATAATAATTAATACACAAAAAGGACAAGGAGTGATTACTAATCCAGACAGAAGAACAGGGTTTTGGAAAATCATAAATATATATAGTAAAGGGTGCAAAGCATATGTGGTTAGAACTACTTAGAAGGAGATTACTTGAAGGGAGCATTAATCGTACGGATGACTCGCTACATAAAACTACATAAATTCCTATCACTTGCTCCACCAATCAGAAACCGTAGTTGCTTTCATTATAAAAAAATTTATAAAACGGGGGAAGTAAAAAGGAAAACATAACAGAGGAAAGGTAGGAGGATATTGATATAAAAATTTAAAATTTCAAAAAAAAAAATACGCGAATAGAAAATTAAACAGCTTACCGATAACATCGAGTCAGCATTGCAGAAAGAGCTGGCTATCATCTAAACCTTTTAAGCAAAGCCAAGCCAAAAGTGTTGAAAATCCACTGAAAAAAAAATGTTCAAGATGCCTGAGAGTCTTATTCGAAAGCAGCAAAGCTAAAATGCTCGAAAGCGAGCTCGCTCTACAGACTGCAGTTAAGGGGATTTGAAATGTTGTGGGTATGTTATAGGCGCCTTAAAGGTAGCAACTTTAGGCTGCAATCAGAATTTCATATCTGAAACTCACTGGAAGTTGTTGAAAGGCGCAAACTTGATCGAGCGAGTTGAAGTAGGGAATTGATGTGAGAAAGCTTTGTTATAACAAAAATGGCGGAAGGCGTGTGAAGTTTAATGGAGGAGAGGCCGAAATTGCAGGGGATAGAGAAAGGGAGCAGAGTAGAATTGTGACTCTGGTGGAGAAGAAGAAGCCCATGTCAAAAAGAGCTTATATAAAGTTTTATTAAATTAAATATAATTGGTTACGTAAGACTTGAAAGAAATAAATTATGAAATATTAATTTGACAGCTAATATCCAACCATGAGAGAGAGAGAGAGAGAGGGGGGGGTGGCTTATTTTAAGACACCAGTAAAATCAACATTTTCAAAGACAAAATTGATTTGATTTTTACATATTTTTAGCCGGTCTTGCGGTTGTGATCTTGATTCGTTTTCTTTGACATGTTTGGCTGTAGGTAGAAGTTATTACGTCGAATTAACAGAAACATATTTTATTGAAATGAAAATCAAATTGTCTACATCAGGAATCTCGCTCTTTTCCCACAAGACAAACATTTGTGACATTTTGCTTATTGCTCTCCCATAACCGCTTCCCTTTTTTTTTTATAAATTAAAATATTTTTATTGGAGTTATAAAATTTTTAATTTAAATAAATTTAATTATTCTTAAGATGAATAATATTATAAATTTTTAATTTTAAATAATTTTAAAATATTTATATCAGTTTCGTCAATTTTTTGAGTTAAGTCTTTCTTACTCTAAGCACTCGTCTTTATCTTTCTTACTGCCACTAATTCCTTTCAACTTTTAACTTTTTTTTTTATCAAAGTCAGCAACTACTTGAACTACGAATATTAGGAAATTTTATAATTTAATATGCCTAACTATAGATTGGAGATGCCTTGACCATTTTTGTTTTAGTGCGGGTATCGCTATGATTAGTGTAAAATAAATCATATATGACTTAGAACTGCCGTTTATATGCTACCAAAAAACAAACTGAAAAACATACAAAAAGCAGTTTTTTTTACTGGGTTATTTATCTTTGATTATATTAGCGTGAATGAAGTAGTAAATTGCCAGAAATGTTGGTCACTTTTGGCGGGAAATCGCTGTCAGAGCAGTTTTATAGTATCAAAAGTGCTGTTTCGGGCAGTGGGTCCCACCTGTCCTCCTAGTTTCCTCATCTTCGATTCTCCGGATCCCCAAATTTCCCTACTATATTACTCCATATATTTTGCTTTTCTAAATAAACCTAACCCGTGAACCCTGCATCCAACTGGTGATTCCCATGCTCTCACTTCCTTCACATGCCACCTGTTAACTTCTACACGTGTCCGTTTCCAAGCGACTCGTGCAATACATCTTCAATCCAGGAGAGTAGGATAACATTCCCAAAGGATGTCGAAACAGATTTCGGGGCAGTGGGTCCACTGGAGGCGCTGCGACCGTGCGCCTTAAAAGTCCACGGGCGAACAATTTAGTCATCTTTGGGACCCACGCGGTTTTGATCCCTTTGTCTACACCTGCCTTGCGCGTTCTACTGCCAAGCCCAACTTTTCAAAGCACGCGATTTTTAAGCACAACAAACAACTATTTTGGCATATTTTTGTCCAAAACAACAGTTGCTTTTGGTCAAAAGTCCAAAATAACAGTTAAGACAAGGGGGAGAAGCGCCTTTCATCTTTAGATTTTAGATTTAGGCCCATAGCTTATGGACCTGTGAGCTCTCAGCCATGAGCCCGAGTTCTTGGCCGCATTAGCTGAAAAATGAGGAGCACAATACAGTATTTTCGTGTCCAATACAAACAAAGGAAAAGCTTTGTCCCGTGTAAGGGCAAAAACAAAATCCTCCATAATTTTAGGAAATTTTTAATTTAACTTTTAAATAAATATTTAATAAAATTTAACTAGTGATGATAACAAAGCTATACAACAAATTTACAATGTCTTGGCTATCTTTTCTTTTATGCGGCTAAATCTCATTGGGTGTGTGGTTGTAAGATAGATTTGAGATTCTACTGTTCTTGTCAAAAATAATTTAAAGAAATTTTATGAAAAAATAGGTTAAACACGTGATGTGTTTTTTATATGAAACACTAAAAAGTTGATGTTATATATATATATATATTTTGTATATAAATTAATTACACATATTTTTATATTTTTATTTTTTTTACTCTCTTATCTCAAAATTTGTGTCTCACCACGTATGCTCATGTACACCCGTTTGGCGTACAACTAACATTATTCTTAGGTTAATAAGGTGCCATACATTACTAGTGTACAATTACATATATATATATATATATTTTGTGGGTAATATAATAAGTTATGCAGCGTGGCATGCAGCAGTTGAGGACCTCAAGTGACAGAGGACTGTCCATAACGCTACTCTGGCGTCTGTACGTACCTCTATGATTCTCTTCATCTTGATTCTATTATTAATATCTGTTTTGGACCAAATGTCATGCGTGCATCCCCAAATATTGTTGTGTCTCTCAAATGTTATTTAAAAAATGAAGGAAATTAAGAAGAAATTAAATTAGACTTAGCCTAAGCTACATGTTAAAAGTATCTTTAATCTTTATGTATGCAATTCTTGTTATTGTTAGTCTTCCTCATTCAATCCAAGCTAGGAAGCTTGGGACTGAAATTGTGTTACTTGGTAGTTGGTCTGTCACACTTTCAGACGTTAATTACTAGGCCGGGAATTATGGCACCCAACATGTATGGGAATCTTAAATCTAGTCAAGCGAAGCGAGATGAAAACGACGCCGAACCTTAATTCGACTTTAATATATATATATATATATATATATATATATATATATATATATATATATATACACACCCACACGCACATAGTCTTAGTCTACGATTTATGCCTATGAGTATGAGTCATCATTGGTTTTCTTTATTTTTTTGTTTTTTAATTTTCCACTCGCTGTTAATCTATTATTCCATTCTATATGTTTGTGTGAATAGGATTAGGAACAGCCTTTGCCTACCGACAAAGTAACTAAAACGCTGTTCCCCCAACTTCACATTTTTTTTCTTTTATTTTCTTTCCGATTTGACACCACAGCAGGGAATGGGGTAATTGTTCCTATCCATACTAAACTAGCTAGAATGCATAACTTAGTACCATATATAGCTAGCTTATTTATTAGTTGTATGCTGCTACAAGTATTGTAATGTATAAACTAACTCACTTATTATCACTTCAAATGACGCGCCAAACCATGCATGGTGAGTCCATCAAACTAAAGAGAAACCGAATTAACAGTTGATAGCAAAACCTATCACTGCCACTGCAACATTCACTTCTGCCGCTATTATCACCAAAACTCCACCATCTATTATTTCTCACCACTCACAAACATAGCCTGAATGTCGGCGCATGTAACGCACCACAATCCAATCCATATTACATTTACGATTTCCATGTTCTAATCTTAACTTGCTTCCCGCTACCAGTTTGCAATATGTCAGTTCCAGCAACAATGAACAATAAAACCCTGCTTCTATCTTGGCAAATTATTAATATTCATATAATCTTTTTCCTTAAACAATTGGATTTGGCTGAAAATAATGTCAGGGCACCCTTAATTTGTTTTATCTTTCTTTTTAATTAAATTAAATGACGGTTGTTAACATCATTCGTCCTACCTATCACACTATTGTAATTCTCTGGTGTTATTAATGGCAAAGGATACGACCAAAACGAGTGAAAAATCCAACAATATTAGATTAGATTTTCTGGTTGCAAGTATGTAGTTTGACTTTTTTTTTCTTTTGGTTTGGTTCGCTTGCAATGTAGTAATTATTATTATCATCATGCATGTTCTGAAGGTAGATTCTTATATTTGTCCTGTATCGACAACCGTGAGACAGGAATCCTGACACAAGTCTCTTGCATTAATTTTTATCTGCCCCTGCTATAGCGGCCATTTTACCTCTCCAGCGTGAGTTGAAAAAAATATGATAGAAATGGTTGCCTTTGAAAAGTATTTCCCACAATGGGGCAATTATGCCACATAACACAGCCACATCATCTCATCCTAACGCCACATCAGAACAGCTCAGTGGCTGGCTCGGTTTATGGCTCCATTTCCCTCAATTTGTGGCTCCCGTAACTGTGTTTCGTTTCTTTGCTCTGTGCCTCCCGCTTTCAACTCTCGGTTTCTCTCATCTCCATTTCTCTTCCAGCCCTCTAGGTATCGCTCTCGCAACCGGCCCTGGCGAAGCTTCGACTGCTGCTGCCGGCCCCGGCCACGCTTCCGGTCGCGGTATTGCTCCCGGGCAAGCTCCCACTACGACTCCAACTCCCGGCGACGCTAGCGCTGCGACTCCCGCTCCCGGCCACGGTTTCTGTCAAGTGGAGATTTCAGGTTCTCTAGCTGTCTCTTCTAGTTTATAGCTTTTTGTTCCTTGCTTCTTGGTGGCATTAAAATGTGTACAGATTTTTGTTCGTTTTCTTTAATTTTGTCTGGTTAGCAAGTAAATTTGTTGCGAATTTGAATGTCCGGATGTGTGTTTTGCACTTCATGTTATATGGAGTTGTAGTGAAAATACTGAAAATGATCTTCTTTTATCTTTTAAACATTAAAGAACCATACTGGAAAAGAAAGGGACAAAAGAGATAAATGGTAGTGATCAAGAATTGCAAGTATTAAGATTAGGATTAAGTCTTGTTGCTTCTGTATATATGTGTGTGTACACATATATCATTATGAGACCAAAATTACCTTGAAGTATGTTTACAATGCGTTAGGAAGTACTTTTTCTCAATTGCATCCGAATTGAAAAATGCCACTCATTACTGTAACGTAGCTAAAGTGTAACCTGGCCGTTGCTGAAGTGTAACGCAGCGCTCAAAACTGTAACTTCCCGTAGCCAAAGTGTAACTGTAATTCGGATGTAAACTTTGCCTAAGAAAGCAGTATGATGCTCGAATGTGAGGTGTTTCCTTCAAATGGGATGTTTACCATGCTTAAGGAAGTACTTTTGCTCAATTGCATTCGAATTGAACAATGCAACTTCTTACTGTAACGTAGCTAAAGTGTAACCTGGCCGTTGCTAAAGTGTAACGCGGCGCTTGAAACTGTAACTACCCGTAGCCAAAGTGTAACTGTAATTCGGACGTTAACATTGCCTAAGAAAGCAGTATGATGCTCTAATGTGAGGTGTTTCCTTCAAATGGGACGTTTACCATGCGTTAGCAAGTACTTTTGGTCAATTGCATCCGAATTGAAAAATACAACTTCTTACTTGTAATGTAGCTAAAGTGTAACCTGGCCGTTGCTAAAGTGTAACACGGCGCTCAAAAGTGTAACTTCCCGTAGCGAAAGTGTAACTATAATTCGCACGCTAACTTTGCCTAAGAAAATGAAAGAGAAAACTCCTCCTTCTTTACTCCATTTCTCCGTCACTCTTTCTGTATTAGTTGTTATAAATTGAAATTTTTAATTTTAATGTTGGGATATGAATTAATAAATCATGGCATACATATGTTGGAGTTTGTCTACTAATGTGAGGTGTTTCGTTCAAATGGGATGTTTACCATGCTTAAGGAAGTATTTTTGTCAATTGCATCCGAATTGAAAAATGCAAGTTCTTATTGTAACATAGCTAAAGTGTAACCTGGCCGTTGCTAAAGTGTAACGCGGTGCTCAAAACTGTATCTACCCGTAGCCAAAGTGTAACTGTAATTCGGACGTTAACATTGCCTAAGAAAGCAGTATGATGCTCTAATGTGAGGTGTTTTGTTCAAATGGGATGTTTACCATGCTTAAGGAAGTACTTTTGTCAATTGCATCTGAATTGAAAAATGCAAGTTCTTATTGTAACATAGCTAAAGTGTAACCTGACCGTTGCTAAAGTGTAACGCGGCGCTCAAAACTGTAACTACCCGTAGCCAAAGTGTAACTGTAATTCGAACGTTAACTTTGCCTAAGAAAGCAGTATGATGCTCTAATGTGAGGTGTTTCCTTCAAATGGGATGTTTACCATGCGTTAGGAAGTACTTTTGATCAATTGAATTCGAATTGAAAAATGCAACTTCTTACGGGTAACTTAGCTAAAGTGTAACCGGACCATTGCTAATGGCATGGTTGCGCACAGAAGTGCAACTACCCGTAGCCAAAGTGTAACTATTATTCGCACGTTAACTTTGCCTAAGAAAGCAGTATGATGCTCTAATGTGAGGCGTTTCCTTCAAATGGGATGTTTACCAAGCGTTAGGAAGTACTTTTGGTCAATTGCATCCGAATTGAAAAATGCAACTTCTTACCTGTAACGTAGCTAAAGTGTAACCTGGCCGTTGCTAAAGTGTAACGCGGCGCTCGAAACTGTAACTACCCGTAGCCAAAGTGTAACTGTAATTCGGACGTTAACTTTGCCTAAGAAAGCAGTATGATGCACGAATGTGAGGTGTTTTCTTCAAATGGGATGTTTACCATGCTTAAGGAAGTACTTTTGCTCAATTGCATCCGAATTGAAAAATGCAACTTCTTACTGTAACGTAGCTAAAGTGTAACCTCGCCGTTGCTAAAGTGTAACGCGACGCTCGAAACTGTAACTATCCGTAGCCAAAGTGTAACTATAATTCGGACGTAAATTTTGCCTAATAAAAGCAGTATGATGCCTTAATGTGAAGTGTTTCCTTCAAATGGGATGTTTACCATGCGTTAGGAAGTACTTTTGATCAATTGCATCCAAATTGAAAAATGCAACTTCTTACGGGTAACGTAGCTAAAGTGTAACGTGGCCATTGCTAATGGCATGGTTGCGCACAGAAGTGCAACTACCCGTAGCTAAAGTGTAACTATTATTCGCAAGTTAACTTTACCTAAGAAAGCAGTATGATGCTCTAATGTGAGGCCTTTCCTTCAAATGGGATGTTTACCATGCGTTAGGAAGTACTTTTGGTCAATTGCATCCGAATTGAAAAAAGCAACTTCTTATTTAACGTAGCTAAAGTGTAACCTGGCCGTTTCTTAAGTGTAACAGGGCGCTCAAAAGTGTAACTTCCCGTAGCGAAAGTGTAACTGTAATTCAGACGTAAACTTTGCCTAAGAAAGCAGTATGATGCTCTAATGTGAGGTGTTTCATTCAAATGGGATGTTTACCATGCTTAAGGAAGTACTTTTGTCAATTACTTCCAAATTGAAAAATGCAAGTTCTTATTGTAACATAGCTAAAGTGTAACCTGGCCGTTGCTAAAGTGTAACGCGGCGCTCAAAACTGTAACTACCCGTAGCTAAAGTGTAACTGTAATTCGAACGTTAACATTGCCTAAGAAAGCAGTATGATGCTCTAATGTGAGGTGTTTCCTTCAAATGGGACGTTTACCATGCGTTAGCAAGTACTTTTGGTCAATTGCATCCGAATTAAAAAATGCAACTTCTTACTTGTAATGTAGCTAAAGTGTAACCTGGCCGTTGCAAAAGTGTAACACCGCGCTGAAAATTGTAACTTCCCGTAGCCAAAGTGTAACTATAATTCGCACGCTAACTTTGCCTAAGAAAATGAAAGAGAAAACTCCTCCTTCTTCACTCCATTTCTCCGTCACTCTTTCTGTATTAGTTGTTATAAATTGAAATTTTTAATTTTAATGTTGGGATATGAATTACTAAATCATGAATACATATGTTGGAGTTTGTCTACTGATGTGGAAAGCAAATTTTATTGGCTGGACCTGTATGTAATGACTAGAACCTGCATGTGACAGCAACAAGACATACATATGTTGGATGACAAATTTTTCTCAGCGTTGGGCGCCTGGGCGGTGGTTCTTGGGCGCCCAGGCGCCCACTAGGCCGAGGATGACAAATTTTTCCAAGCGTTGGGCGCCTAGGCGGTGGGTTTTGGGCGCCCAGGCGCCCACCAGGCCGAGAATGATAGATTTTTCTCAGCGTTGGGCGCCTGGGCGGTGTTTCTTGGGCGCCCAGGCGCCCACTAGGCCGAGGATGACAAATTTTTCCAAGCGTTGGGCACCTAGGCGGTGGGTTTTGGGCGCCCAGGCGCCCACCAGGCCGAGGATGACAGATTTTTCTCAGCGTTGGGCGCCTGGGCGGTGTTTCTTGGGCGCCCAGGCGCCCACTAGGCCGAGGATGACAAATTTTTCTAAGCGTTGGGTGCTCAGGGGGTGGCTCTTGGGTGCATAGGCACCCACTAGGCCGAGGAAGACATTAGAGTATCATACTGCTTTCTTAGGCAAAGTTAACGTGCGAATTACAGTTACACTTTAGCTACAGGAAGTTACAGTTTTGAGCGCTACGTTACACTTTAGCAACGGCCAGGTTACACTTCAGCTACGTTACAAGTAAGAAGTTGCATTTTTCAATTCGGATGTAATTGACCAAAAGTACTTCCTAACGCTTAGTAAACATCTCATTTGAAGGAAACGCCTCACATTAGAGTATCATACTGCTTTCTTAGGCAAAGTTAGCGTGCGAATAACAGTTACACTTTGGCTACGGGTAGTTGCACTTCTGTGCGCAACCATGCCATTAGCAATGGCTCGGTTACACTTTAGCTAAGTTACCCGTAAGAAGTTGCATTTTTCAATTAGGATGCAATTGATCAAAAGTACTTCGTAACGCATGGTAAACATCCCATTTGAAGGAAACACCTCACATTAGAGCATCATATTGCTTTCTTAGGCAAAGTTAACGTCCGAATTACAGTTACACTTTGGCTACGGGTAGTTACAGTTTTGAGCGCCGCGTTACACTTTAGCAACGGCGAGGTTACACTTTAGCTACGTTATAGTAAGAAGTTGCATTTTTCATTTCGGATGCAATTGAGCAAAAGTACTTCCTTAAGCATGGTAAACATCCCATTTGAACAAAACACCTCACATTCGAGCATCATACTGCTTTCTTAGGCAAAATTTACGTCCAAATTACAGTTACACTTTGACTACGGGAAGTTATAGTTTTGAGCGCCGCATTACACTTTAGCAACGACCAGGATACACTCTAGCTACGTTACAGTAATGAGTGGCATTTTTTAATTCGGATGCAATTGACCAAAAGTACTTCCTAACGCACGGTAAACATCCCATTTGAAGGGAACGCCTCAAATTAGAGCATCATACTGCTTTCTTAGGTAAAGTTAATGTACGAATAACAGTTACACTTTGGCTACGGGTAGTTGCACTTCTGTACACAACCATGCCATTAGCAATGGCCCGGTTACACTTTAGCTAAGTTACCTGTAAGAAGTTGTATTTTTCAATTCGAATACAATTGATCAAAAGTACTTCCTAACGGATGGTAAACATCCCATTAGAAGAAAACACCTCACATTAGAGCATCATACTGCTTTCTTAGGCAAAGTTAACGTCCGAATTACAGTTACACTTTGGCTACGGGTAGTTACAGTTTCGAGCGCCGCGTTACACTTTAGCAACGGCCAGGTTACACTTTAGCTACGTTACAGGTAAGAAGTTGCATTTTTCAATTCGGATGTAATTGACCAAAAGTACTTCCTAACGCTTGGTAAACATCCCATTTGAAGGAAACGCCTCACATTAGAGCATCATACTGCTTTCACATGCAGGTTCTAGTCATTACATACGGTCCAGCCAATAAAATTTGCTTTCCACATCAGTAGACAAACTCCAACATATGTATGCCATGATTTATTAATTTATATCCCAACATTAAAATTAAAAATTTCAATTTATAACAACTAATACAGAAAGAGTGACGGAGAAATGGAGTGAAGAAGGAGGAGTTTTCTCTTTCATTTTCTTAGGCAAAGTTAGCGTGCGAATTATAGTTACACTTTGGCTACGGGAAGTTACACTTTTGAGCGCCGTGTTACACTTTAGCAACGGCCAGGTTACACTTTAGCTACATTACAAGTAAGAAGTTGCATTTTTCAATTCGGATGCAATTGACCAAAAGTACTTGCTAACGCATGGTAAACGTCCCATTTGAAAGAAACACCTTACATTAGAGCATCATACTGCTTTCTTAGGCAATGTTAACGTCCGAATTACAGTTACACTTTGGCTACGGGTAGTTACAGTTTTGAGCACCGCGTTACACTTTAGCAACGGACAGGTTACACTTTAGCTATGTTACAATAAGAACTTGCATTTTTCAATTCGGATGCAATTGACAAAAGTACTTCCTTAAGCATGGTAAACATCCCATTTGAACGAAACACCTCACATTAGAGCATCATACTGCTTTCTTAGGCAAAGTTTACATCTGAATTACAGTTACACTTTCGCTACGGGAAGTTACACTTTTGAGCGCCGCGTTACACTTAAGAAACGGCCAGGTTACACTTTAGCTACGTTAAAGTAAGAAGTTGCATTTTTCAATTCGGATGCAATTGACCAAAAGTACTTCCTAACGCATGGTAAATATCCCATTTGAAGGAAAGGCCTCACATTAGAGCATCATACTGCTTTCTTAGGTAAAGTTAACTTGCGAATAACAGTTACACTTTAGCTACGGGTAGTTGCACTTCTGTGCGCAACCATGCCATTAGCAATGGCCACGTTACACTTTAGCTACGTTACCCGTAAGAAGTTGCATTTTTCAATTTGGATGCAATTGATCAAAAGTACTTCCTAACGCATGGTAAACATCCTATTTGAAGGAAACACTTCACATTAAAGCATCATACTGCTTTTATTAGGCAAAATTTACATCCGAATTATAGTTACACTTTGGCTACGGATAGTTACAGTTTCGAGCGCCGCGTTACACTTTAGCAACGGCGAGGTTACACTTTAGCTACGTTACAGTAAGAAGTTGCATTTTTCAATTCGGATGCAATTGAGCAAAAGTACTTCCTTAAGCATGGTAAACATCCCATTTGAAGGAAACACCTCACATTCGAGTATCATACTGCTTTCTTAGGCAAAGTTAACGTCCGAATTACAGTTACACTTTGGCTACGGGTAGTTACAGTTTCGAGCGCCGCGTTACACTTTAGCAACAGCCAGGTTACACTTTAGCTACGTTACAGGTAAGAAGTTGCATTTTTCAATTCGGATGCAATTGACCAAAAGTACTTCCTAACGCTTGGTAAACATCCCATTTGAAGGAAACGCCTCACATTAGAGCATCATACTGCTTTCTTAGGCAAAGTTAACGTGCGAATAATAGTTACACTTTGGCTACGGGTAGTTGCACTTCTGTGCGCGACCATGCCATTAGCAATGGTCCGGTTACACTTTAGCTAAGTTACCCGTAAGAAGTTGCATTTTTCAATTCGAATGCAATTGATCAAAAGTATTTCCTAACGCATGGTAAACATCCCATTTGAAGGAAACACCTCATATTAGAGCATCATACTGCTTTCTTAGGCAAAGTTAACGTCTGAATTACAGTTATACTTTAGCTACGGGTAGTTACAGTTTCGAGCGCCGCGTTACACTTTAGCAACGGCCAGGTTACACTTTAGCTACGTTACAGTAAGAAGTTGCATTTTTCAATTCGGATGCAATTGAGCAAAAGTACTTCCTTAAGCATGGTAAACATCCCATTTGAAGGAAACACCTCACATTCGAGCATCATACTGCTTTCTTAGGCAAAGTTTACGTCCGAATTACAGTTACACTTTGGCTACGGGAAGTTACAGTTTTGAGTGCTGCGTTACACTTCAGCAACGGCCAGGTTACACTTTAGCTACGTTACAGTAATGAGTGGCATTTTTCAATTCGGATGCAATTGAGAAAAAGTACTTCCTAACGCATTGTAAACATACTTCAAGGTAATTTTGGTCTCATAATGATATATGTGTACACACACATATATACAGAAGCAACAAGACTTAATCCTAATCTTAATACTTGCAATTCTTGATCACTACCATTTATCTCTTTTGTCCCTTTCTTTTCCAGTATGGTTCTTTAATGTTTAAAAGATAAAAGAAGATCATTTTCAGTATTTTCACTACAACTCCATATAACATGAAGTGCAAAACACACATCCGGACATTCAAATTCACAACAAATTTACTTGCTAACCAGACAAAATTAAAGAAAACGAACAAAAATCTGTACACATTTTAATGCCACCAAGAAGCAAGGAACAAAAAGCTATAAACTAGAAGAGACAGCTAGAGAACCTGAAATCTCCACTTGACAGAAACTGTGGCCGGGAGCGGGAGTCGCAGCGCTAGCGTCGCCGGGAGCTGGAGTCATAGTGGGAGCTTGGCCGGGAGCAATACCGCGACCGGAAGCGTGGCCGGGGCCGGCAGCAGCAGTCGAAGCTTCGCCAGGGCCGGTTGCGAGAGCGATACCTAGAGGGCTGGAAGAGAAATGGAGATGAGAGAAACCGAGAGTTGAGAGCGGGAGGCACAGAGCAAAGAAACGAAACGTAGTTATGGGAGCCACAAATTGAGGGAAATGGAGCCACAAACCAAGCCAGCCACTAAGCTGTTCTGATGTGGCTGTATTACGTGGCATAATTGCCCCATTGTGGGAAATACTTTTCAAAGGCAACCATTTCTGTCATATTTTTTCTAACTCACGCTGGAGAGGTAAAATGGCCCTGCTATAGCCTATGCCCACACCCAAAAACCAAATAAAATTCACGGAACAGTGGCACGTCAAAGCGTAATGCATTTCCGTAACCACAAAAAAAAAGAAAGTAAGTGTAAAGCATTGGCGTCAGTCAGCTGACACCACATCATCACTCCAAGACCATGTCACTGTAATGCAAGAAATCTACTGCCGAAAGGCCGCAAATTTCATGGCTGATGGGTCCAGTGACTTTTAAAAAGCCGATATGCCCTTCGCTCGCGTCCTCGCCACTTATGTGGACACCGTACTAGAGAAATCCGCCCCTAAATTTTGGCGTTCTCTTTACCCTTTCAACGGGGCAGGAAAAGAAAAACGAAAGCAGGGTTGCTAAGAAGAATTGTTTCATAGTCTCAGCCTGACCAGTGACCACATCTGCCATCGTAAACAAGAGCTTAGGAACAGTCTGTGTAAGGGTCCTAATGGATCTCGGGTTTATGTAAAATAGTGGATGAGTAAAATTCAAGTTCTAAATTTTGACTTCAATCTAATTGATTATATGCAGTAGGTCAATCAAGTTCCATCAAATTGACAATTTCACACGCGTTTTATGCCGTCCATTCAGAATTTGTATCGAGTTAAGGTTATGTCAAGTTGATTGAATTCAGTTTGGTATGGAAGTCTGAGTTTTTTACGCAGCCCTTATTTTAACCATCAAATTTCCCTTGCAACCCTGCGAAGGACAGAAAATCACATTCCTCGTTTAGGTTGAAGATGGCCCAAGGGATGTGATTACACTGTGGAGTAGAAACTACCATCGCAGCGACATCAAAACAAAAAATGGCAATGCCATCAGAGCAACCGTACATACAAATACTAAATAGAAATATACAAATCTTAAATAAAAATATTGTTTGGTTGTAAAATTTAATAAGTTTAAGAATTTAAATTATATATTATAAAAATTAAATATGAATAAAATTATGAAAATAAATCTATGATTCTTGATAGCCTTTCCATGACCATACTCTCCCGATCCTTGATAGCCTTCCCATGATCATAGTTCTATACATTTTTTTTTTTATATATGCGCTACTTCTATAATTATTTATTTAATTTGTATAATATTAAATTTAAATTATTGAATTTATCCACTCCTATAAATTAAATCATAAAATTTAATAAATAATGTGAGGCTTCTACAAAAATGAGTAGGAGTTTTTTTTTATTTTCTTTTAATCCTTGAAATAACGATTAAATAAGTAAAGTTTAATTAAAAGACTCATGTTATTCGTAATTATCATTTTAATTTAATTATATGTAATTTTGATTCCACTCACTTTTGTTGTTTTGGCATAAATTAGTTGTATACCTTAATGTATAATAATTGAAGTGCAAAAATATTTTTCGTAAAAAAATCTTCAATTTAAGATTGTTATGTGGTGAAATTAGGAAAAATTACTTTTATTAAAACTTATTCATTAAAATTTTTATATTAATTATAGGGTATTAAAATTTTTAAAATATTATTATGCGATTTAATGAATTTGATCATATAAATTTTTAAATAAAAATTTTATAAAATTTAATTGGTAAAAATACAGGGATAGGCGAAATTATATGCGTAGCATTACAATGTTGGACTACAGAACGGTGCGTTTAGACTAATTGAAATTGCAGCTTTGTCCGTCGTCTTGCTTCCTCCATCATATTAGGGTTTTACAGACTTGCAGTTTGCCTTCATTTCTTTGCATTTCAATCCAGTGACCACGCATTGGAGTTCGGAATAATGCAATTTCTCGGCCAATATTAAACTGTGTCGAACGATGCAAGAGAACGTTGCAATTCCTTCATAGTTTCGTCTCGGGAACTTGCTAAATCGCGTGATACGGTATGATGTTTTGTTCCTAGCTGTTATATAAATTAGATGTAGGTTCCAAGCAAAGTTTTTTTTTTTCAACTTTTTGTGTCGTATATGCAGTAGTGCATAATCGTGTGGTCAATTGAATTTCAGTAGATATGTGATCAGGTGGATGACGTTACTGGTACAGAGAGATTACCTGGCTTGAATATAAATCATGGTTGCTTATAGTTACAATCTATCATATGTAGTCATTCTGATATGAAACCCATTTTTCCTTACATTTCCACTCTTAATACGTTTTAGTGTTTCCTTGATGTTTGGTTCCACTTTCAGTATGAATTGTGATTTTACACTGTCGTTTGCAGGTGAAACCTGCGTGTTTTGCTTATATTTTTCTATCTTTCATTTATATGTTTGAATAATATAGGATTACACATATATTTGCTGGTGCAATGTTTATTTTTTAGAAAGAAGCAAGTAGAAATTTAGCCAAGCTATTATGGCTGAAAGTGGATTAGTGGAAAATCAACATAGCGATGCCTATGCATTTGAAGTGCAATTTTGAATTTTTTCTTGTTCATACGAGGTTCTAACTGTTAGGTAGGAAGTTTTCAAGTTATGTCCTATCAAACCATATTCTGAATGGGAAGCATCTGTTTTCTTGTACTGTCTTTTGCAGCATTCTCTCTGTTGGGCAGCCCCTCTCACTTACTCCACCAGCTTCTAATGGCGACAAATGACCACTCACCATCTTTGGAGATACTAGGTATCAACTAATAGCTTTTTGATTTAAGATTTATGCTTGTTTATTTCTGTTATCTTTCTTTTGCGTCTCTCCTAGTTCGAGGACCAGAAGAATTGTCACTTTGGACCGGTCCCCCCTTTGTCAATGGTGAACCTGGTGTCAGGCTGGAGAAAGTTTCTTGTGTGAATGCAAAATTCAGTGAAGATGGATCTAAACTTATGGTGATGAAATCAAATTCTGTGATTAGTGTATATGATTGCACGAGCGCTGAAGAGAATAGATCCTTCCAAGTTCCCAATGTTGTTGCTGCTGACTTGTCCCCTTGTGGAACTTATTTGCAAACCTTCCAAAAATCCTCAGTTCCACAAGAAAAGAATGTGACTCTATGGAGAACAGAGACCGGTGACCCTGTTTATCAAAACTTCCAAAAGAACATGACAAAATCCACTTGGTATGTGTTGAAAATATAGGATTAGTATCTTGTTTATGTTTAATTTCTTATTATTGTTTTGTTTCTTATTATTAGGTTTAAGGTTGTAGAAAAGCCTATGACCCATAATTTCCTATATAAATAGGACCTAATAGTGTGCCTTGTACATACTCTCAGTACTCTAACATAATATTATAAGGGTTTTTTTCTTTCTTTCCTCTCAATTTCTTACATGGTATAAGAGTTTGATTAGAGAAAAACGTAGCATTTGCTAAAAAGAACTTTCACCACTGCTGGTGAGGAGTTTTAACTCCTCACTGGTGGTGCCCAACCTTATGTGGCCCTCTCTCTCTCTTTTGCTGCATCTCTTTCCTCTGTGGCATTTTTTTCTCTCTTCATTGTCGCTGTCAAGTTAGATCTCCCTATTTCTAAGCCTTTTCCCTGAAAACCAACCCTAGTCTAATCTATCTCCAACACTGTTTGAGCCTATCCTTGTTGGCTTATCTCAAATTTGCTATATTGGCTTCTAATTTGATACTCCCGGCTTCTAGATTGATGATCCTACCTCTTATCTGATACTCTTGACTTCCGATTCGATACTCTTGAGCCTTTATCTGATATTCCTGGTATCTCAATTTATCTCGACTTTAGATATGTATATATTGGTCTGAACTCAAATTTAGATTCTCAAACTTAGATTGTATTTTGAACTTAGATTTGGTATGTCCGAACTCATATTTGATATTCTTAGTTGATGTTTTGAGATACCAAGACATAGGCTATTCTTAGAAAATTGTTGATGCATGTGCCACCTATTATTTCTACTATCCGTGTGTATTGTCATAGTTGTTCTAGGCTATTTGATTTTTTTAAGTGTTTCACTTTTATTTTCTACATAACAAGCTTGAGCATCTATTATATATGCTCTAATTTGAAGGGGTATGTTGAAAATATAAGATTAGTTTTTTATTTATATTTAATTTTTTATTATTGTCTTGGTTTTTATTATTAGGTTTGTGGTTGTAGGCGGGTCCATGCCTCATAATTTCCTACATAAAAAGGACCTAGTGGTATGTCTTGTACACCCTCTCAATATCCCAATACAATAATATAAGGGTTTTTCTCAACTAGGCTCTGAATTATGAACAAAGTTCTTGCTTCCTACCATGTTTGGCTCTCACCTCTTAGTCAAGTTGTAGTAGCCTATATGAATCAAGGTCGTGGCTCTATGATTTTGCCTTCTATTTGTTCTTGCTTTTCTTATTCATGCATAACACATGGTTTATACTGTTTCTTGTCTCTCTTTCAGGCCCCCAATTCGATTCAGCTATGATGAAGCTGTTGCATGCCGGTTGGCAACTAATGAAGTACAGTTTTTTGAGACTGAGAATTTCTCTAAAGGAGTTATTTATAGGTTGAAAGTTCCAGGAGTTGCTGCAATTGAGCTCTCTAAGACACCTGGCACTCATGTAGCCGCATATGTTCCAGAATCCAAGGTTTGCATTTCAACTTTAGGCTTAATTCACTTTTTCTGAGAGAATGAACAAGAAAAGTGTATTATTTGCATGCTCAGTTGAGCCAAGTAGTCGTACATACTCAAATCATTTTTGAGGAAAGTACTCTTAAGGTCCATGAAAGATGTAGCATTTCCCAATTGGGTCATTGTGCTTCTAATTTTATTTGTTTGAATTCTTGAATGGTTTGATCTGCTTCAATTTAGTCATTCTGTACACTGCTACACCAAGTTGAGAAACTTTGTAATTTTCAAGGACCAAGAGAGTAATTTTTTTTAATTAAAGTGCATGAAGTCATGATGCATCAGACATCTTGAGGAATTTAATCAATATTTTTGTTGATTAATGCAGTCGCTTGTTAGATCAAGTTTGTAGTCTCTGTGTGGCTGATGGCTTTAATCATATTAAATCATTCTATTGGTAGCCCTAATCAGTCAAGGTTGGAAACACAGTTTAATTCACAACCTCTGTGGCAGGCTTCTACAAATAACAGTACACATCTTAGGTTTCCATTCTTAATACATGTATTCTTTTCTACTGTGTAGGGGGTTCCCGCCAGTGTGCAGATATTTGCTTGTGGAAAAGATTCTCAAAGTCATCCAGTTGCTCGACGGAGTTTTTTTCGATGTTCAACTGTTCAACTTAGTTGGAATTTTGGCTCTACCGGGCTTCTAGTTTTGGCACAGTCAGATGTCGATAAAAGTAATCAGAGTTATTATGGAGAGTCAAAGTTATGCTACCTGACAACTGATGGGACACATGAAGGACTTGTGCCTCTTCGTAAGTTCTTACAATTAATGAAAAAAGAACCTAATTTTTTATTATATAATCTCTGCCTGGAGGATAACAAAAGGATGTTTTTATAATTTGACAGGTAAAGAGGGACCTGTTCATGATGCTCAGTGGTCATATTCTGGTTTGGAATTTGCTGTTATATATGGGTGTATCCTTTTCTCTGTGGTATATACAATATGGAGATATGCAATGCATACTATAGCTCCCACTATTTGATTTAGATATTTGAGACGTGCTGACAACCACATAACTTGCAATACTAGGTCTAGTCTGATGTGTTCTTCTGAAGCTGTGCTTTTGGTAAAATCATGTACTCGTTTTGGCTAAATTGCTTATTTTGCTATGCGTTTGAAACCTTGTCAAGATTTGCCTGGTAGAGACGGTAGTGCTGCTTATATCTTTCTTTCTTTCACAAACTAGTCCTTCTTATATATGACTTTTGATAATCCATGTTGTTCTTAGAAGGGACTAGAATGCCTAATTGCTAGATATTTTCTCTGTAGTGTTGGATCCTTAATAAACTGTACATTTTTACAAGAATTATATATTGGCTATTTGTGTCCTCATATTATTTTCATCATTTTAAATGATTAACAATATCTGCTGAGTGTTTCATTTTTCCTTAATATATTTTAGTTATGCCGGCTAGAGCAACTCTATATGACAGAAAGTGCAATCCTTTACTGGAGTTTGGAACTGGTCCATACAATACAATTCGGTGGAACCCAAAAGGGAAATGTATCCAAAAATGGGGAAAAATCATTCTCTGTTTTGAAAACACTTTATTTGATGTTTTTATTCTATTTGCTTTTAGGGGTTTGGTGCTTTTTTTTTGTAGTGGCTTGGGGAGGGGGGGTTGCTGGGGTTGAGGATGGGAATGGGAATGGGAGTGGCTTATTTTTCTGCTGAAATAAGTATCAGCATCTGGGTATAAGAAAAGGATTATGTTTGTTGTTGTCTTGACCTCTGTCTTCCAGTTTTATGTTTGGCTGGCTTTGGTAACTTACCTGGTGATATGGTATGTTATCCTGGATCACTATGCTTTCTTTTGATTTTCTGTCTTATTTACTACTTATTATGACCCACCTTACTAGAAATCCAGTTTATAAACTAAAACAACTTTCAGATGTCATGTATCTTGGACAATATGAACTTATTTTTTTGCCTGATTGATGTCTTTACAAATCCTTTATTTTTGTGAAACGTAGTTGGTAAATATGGGAACTAATTAAATTTTAACAAGCCAAGGCATTATTTACTGCCTTCTATGCTCATTTATATGCTTATTTTTCTTGTATTCTCTCTTTTGTTTTTTTGCTTTTATAAATAAAATTAGAAGAACATATTCAGTGTATTTGTCCTTTGATCTTAGCTGCTTTTTGGCTCTTCACAGTCCTGACAGCATCTCTGTGTGTGTGTGTGTGTTTGATTTTGGGGCGAACTGCCTGTATGGTTCTTGTTTAATAGTTTATATATATTTGGTAAAGTAGCACCAAAATTGAAGTTTGAAAATCACTGCCACGTGACAGACACAGAAGTGCATGCAAGCTTGCAAATGAGTCTTTCTTTAATTGAGTTGATACATGTTCCATGCTTCCTTTCTAGGTGTTCTGGGATTATGTAGAGAGGAAACAGCTCGGAGCTACAAAGGCTGAATGCTCTGTCACTAGTGAATGGTCTCCAGATGGACGCTATTTCATGACAGCCACAACAGCTCCAAGGCTTCAAGTTGATAATGGGTATGTTATATTCAGCTGTTAATTGGACCTTGGTCTACTCATTAACAGGAAATAAGCTCCTGTCTGTCCATGGGCGCAAAATTACATTGCTATTGGTGTTAGAGGCCATTCAGATAGGCCATATGTGAATATTTTTGCTGATTGTTATACCTATGTTTCCAGCCTGTTGGCGGTCATAGGCTACAACTTATTTTCCAAGAGAGCATATTTTTTTAAAAATTTTCTCATTTTTTCTCCTATTAAAGGATCAAGATTTTCCACTACAATGGGTCATTGTACTTCAAGAAGATGTTTGACAAGTTGTATCAGGTCAGTGTTGTCTTGACCCTTCTCTGATTAAATGGTTTTATATGAGCTTTCCTCAAACATAATTGAGTTTGATGTAAACTATTTTTAGGCTGACTGGAAGCCGGATTCACCAAATAAGTTTGGTGACCTTGCTGAACTAGTGAAGTCTCTAGACTTGGTAAAGGTTGAAGATAGCAAACCAACAGGTTCATTGTTGTGTTTATAGTAATATTTAACTAGTTGTGAGCTATATATTTTGTATTTTGATGACTGTGGACTAATTTCAGGTCAAGGGCCAAAATCAACCCACGCTTCAGTAAAAGCTCCTACTGGCAATCCTCCTGCACAAAAACCTGCTGCATATCGCCCACCACATGCTAAGAATGCGGCTGCTGTTCAGGCAGAGGTATACACAGCCTATGATCTGTTTGTGATATCTTTATATCTTAAATTGATTATATAAAATACGTAATAAATACTTTTGCATGGCATGAAATATTTGAACACCTAGAATGGTAAAAAAAATGATCTGATTACGTTTTTTTTTTTTGGGAGTTATGTCTCTAATAATATCAATATGATTTGTATTTGCAGTTGTTTGGAGAGAGCCCCACGGAGTAAGTACCTCCTTTCCTTCTGTTATTTCTTTGCTTTTTATGATTTTTATTGTGTTATTAAATGCTAATTGTTCACCAATTTAGATCAATGAGCAAGAATGCATTAAGAAACAAGAAAAAGAGGGAGAAACAGAGGGAGAAAAAGGCTGCCGAGTCTGCTGCCAGTTCTTCATGATTGAGTCAAGATTGTTGCTGACTCATTCTAAATTCGTCTCAAAGTACTGCTTGCAAGTTGCAAGTGCCTTGTCAGTTCTGTTTGATAACTCTCATTCTTACGTAATCACGAGGTGAAACTCGTTCAAACGATAATAAGCATGCGTCGAGTTTCAAGAGGGTTATTCAAGCAAATATGAAGCATACACTACACCTGGCACCCATCGAGGAAACTTTACTGTGTAACCCATCTGAGTGTCGTGTTTCAAATAGGCTTGCATAATATTTTTTGGTTATAATACAAAAATCTCTTTCGGTGATGTGCATCTTAACCCTTCAGTTTAAAAAAATATATAATTAACACCACAAACGTTTAACATTGCACAATTAAAAACCTTTGTTGATGAAATTCTAAAAGCTGTTTCCTGATGGTGAACATCTAGTGAGACCAGGCTTGCCAAATAATTCAAAATTTTAAACGTTCAATGCGAGAGAAAACCTGTGATCGTGTACCCTGCTTGTCTATGCTTAATATTGGAAACTCTTTCGCAAAGGTCGCAGCCTGTAAGTTCGCTTCAATGTAAAGTAAGCACAGGGAAAAAAAAAAAATGGTTCCCATCAGACACGATTCCCCAATTTGTCAAATACAGGGAATGAAGCAATGAGAATCTTAGACTACTCACTTTTATTATCGAAAGTACAATGTTTTCTTTATTTGCGGCATTAAATATATAGAACACGCTAGTGTTAATTATGTGCACCATATAAACCACAAATTCTGAAATGTCGGCGCATTTTACAAACACAAAGGGTTACTCACTGTGACATACACACCATGCAAGCTAAGATTTTGAAATGAAATCAATGATCAAACGTTTGTTTTCAACAGTAAAGGATTTCGCTGTTGAAGGAACGCAAGGGCAAAGGAAATGCCAAGGAGACGTTAGCAGTATCAGGGAGGGTGAGTTTTTTATTTAGGGAAGATTCACTTAAAAATACAGTTTTAGTGATCTGAAGCGTAGATTAGTGATCTATAGCCATGATTTAGTGTGCTGAACATTTCAAACTGCTGACTGGAAAAACAAAATTGAACTGACATCCTAAGCAGCGCCAGAAATAGTTTTAACTGTAACCTTTCAGAGAATTATTTCTCCAGTTGGCCCCTGCCACGTTAAAAAGCCTCAGATGGGTTTCGCAGAAGCAGATCACTTGGACAATGACGACACATACATTAAGTATATCTATTCACATTACGGTGTTATTTGCTTGTTCCCTTTCTAGACTATATTAGTAGCAATGTATCATTAGAAGGATTTATTACTGAAATCATCGTCACCCAAAGCACATTTCGATTAGTGCTACTGCCCATATAATAGATACAAGAACAAAGGTCCTCGCAGAATACACTAGCCAATCATCAAGCTGACATCGAAGGAAATGCAAAAAACATGGCCACCTCAACATTTACTCTGTCGAGCTACGTCTTTCTCCCAATCAAACAAAATGCAAATGCATATATATTTTGCTTACACTTGTGCTAAGAATTCAGAATCGTAAAATTTTAAATAGCTATGACAGCAGCTTGACAAGATTATCAGCTCTTGAATCTGATGCTTCGACTAATAGCTGCATTTATTCCAGAGGTTTCTCCACCATACGGACGAGTAGGCTTAATGATAGTCCGAACCTGTCCTGAGCGATTCTTTACAGCTTTTTGATGCTTTTCCTGCACATTGAGAAGACAAAAGAAAGAGATCAACCACAATATCCAAGTTCGAGGAGTTTGTTATTCCAAAGAATCAATGCTTGGTCCAATTACCCTGTATTTCTTCCTTGGATTCTTGTTCTGCTTCTTCCGAGATCGAGTCAGGCCCCTGTTCTTCTCCATCTACAACATATACGCGACAGATATGTGACTCCTAATAAGTTATTGATGAATAATCACATTAAATAAAATAAGATAAACAGAATTAAAACCTGATGAGAGATTTGGCGTTTTCCTTCTACAGTCTCTGGTAAAGAAGGGATTGCAGAATTCCTGCACAGGCAGCCAAGATTTTATATCCAGAAACAAAGATACGGTCGAAACAAAATATAAGATTGAGGCCCTCTGTCAAAAGCAGAACAAAGAAACTTCATTTTAACGGTTTTCATAGCATGCTTTTAAAGATTGCCAAATCAATATAAATACCATCTGTTTATGACAGACAAGAATAAAAGGAGCACGCCCCAGTTAGAAGAATTTGACATTTTGACTTCATAAAACAGGTGCAGCAAGTTAAAGCACTTAAAAATGCATCTTGCCCAATGAGATAGCAAAATGTAGGCATATTAAAGAGCATTGCATCCAGAACATTTTGAGAAAACCTGAAAGAATACAAAACTACACCTTGAAAAAGTCTCAGCTTTGGCGGCCAGTTTCACAGCTCGCTGTTGCTTCACTTGTTCATATAGTTCATTTTCTGAGTCTTCTCTATTAACATCCTCCACCTCTTCAGCATCTTTATCAGATTCAAGATTGCCAATTTCTTCAACATCATCCTCAGACTTAATACCAGCACCAGCTAACACACGAAGCTCATGTTTCCTCCGCCTTTCTCCAATATCATCTCTCTTAGGTAAATCATCGTCACCAGAAACAACCTAACCACAAAGAATTAGGGTGGAAGATTCAGCGGTAGATGCTATTTATAAAGATAAAATTTTCAAAATAAAAGATTGGGGCCAGGGGAGGGGCAGGGGGTGGGTAAATGGATAGCATGGACTGCGGATGTTGTATAATGTTGAACTGGCTAAGTCACAGATTGGTTGCCAACCTCATTCTATATAACATTTTACTTAATCATATTATAACACTGATCTTGATTTCAGATAAAAGTTTTTGGCGTCGTTTAATCTATGTAGCCGACTAGTGGGAAAAGACTCAGTTTATTATTATTATTGTATATTATAACACTGATATAAGATTTTTCAACAAAAGAGGAGCATGCTGGAGAAAACTGTAGCATCTACAACAGGTGGAACAGAGTTCAAGAAAATCAGGACTTTTTGCAGCAGAATTAGCCTTAAAATAATGTTATTTTCTTTGCCGGTAGGTGGTTTGCAACATTCAAGTAACAATGAATCGCCCACAATATTAATATCCTGAGGAAATTTCAAGTTGTGTACCTTGGGTTTCTTCTGATTAGCACTGAGAACCTTAATCTTACTTGAACCAAGATCATTACCCGATCTAGCTACACCCTCAACATCCACAGCATCATCATCAAAATCATCATATGTTTCAAGTTGTCTGTGAAAAAGCAAGTTGCTAAAGTTCACCCGATGTTAGAAACAAGTAACATAAAGAACATAAGAGCAAAACCATACCCATTAACTGGCCTCAAACGTTTCAAGGAACCACTAGGCTTTGGAGCTATGGAGCTATACCAACCCCTCTGTTTCAATTTTTCCTCAAGGGAAGCTCTGACTTTTAGCATTTCCAAACTCTGCATGCCAATGTGATCCTTCTGACAAGTTCAGGTAAATCTCAGTCAAATTAATAACCTTTTTGGCAACAATATAAACCAAAAAGAATGTTATATTAATAATCAAGGTAATCAAACTAAAGGAACAAAAGATCATATTTAATAGTCTATAGTTCACCTGATATTTAAGTTTTTTTGCTTTGCTTACATTATCCTTCAAGGAATCCACCTTTGGCATCTCAACTACCTGCTGAGGCTGCAACAATTAAGAAAAGTGCAGAGGCAGCTTTTAAGATCAAGATTTGAAAGGCAGATATTATATATAACCCAAGATTAAGAAGTGATAACTACCACTGCTGCTGTCAGTGTTTCAGCAGAGACAAGAAGGTGCCCCTGGTTTATAGTGAGAGAATTACTTGTTGTTGGAGCATTTTCAGTATCCAACTTTACTACTGTTTCCACTTGGTGATTTCCTATAAGAATGTTCTCAATTTCAGCTGGAAGTTTTGCATCAAGTAGTTTTATCTGTTGAGAGAGGCACACATCAAAAAGTTGCAAAATCTAAAGAAAACTACATCCCAAATACACAAGGAAGCAGCAAGTACATGGACAGGAGACAAGTGGATGGTCAAACCAGTTTCTATATAACTATATGTAGTAATATGATGGAGTTTGAGTGGACACAACGTAAGACAGATTCTATTACTGAATTTAGAAGATTACAACGGTAACAAAAGAACCAGAATCTGGCCTCTCCCAGGGTAACACCCCTTGCTGAATGATAAAGAATCCTTCAGCCCCCAGCCTAAGCCCGTACAAGAACAGAGTATAATGTTGAATGCCCTAACATTTCCCCACTGGTTCCCTTTCAATTTCTGCAACTACTCCTAAGTAACTGATCTTCAACTGCTCCTTGATAACTGCCTACAACTGTACCTAGGTAACTGCCTGTAACTACTCCTAAGTAACTGTCTTGAACTTCCTTCTAGTGTAAACCTTCCACTCACTTGGCCCAGATGTATGTTTAGATGCTGAGGACCTAACATAATAACTGTCTATTGTTCCCTAATTTGACCAGAAAGAAAAGCAACCTGTTAGCCTAATTTAGACCTAAGTAATATACATTCATTTCATCTCTTTTCCAAATTTACTAAAAAAAGACGAAGAATACAGAATTGGGAAATGGAAACATTGGGCTGCAACAATATCATACATAATGAAGGATAATTCTATTGCCAGGTGAAGTCTAATATTTTAAGCAGCAATGGGGTACATATATACGGATGAGCTAAAGGCCAACTTCAATTTTTGTTGAATCATATTAGAAAGTTCACACACTAATCTTTGCGTGAAGAACAACAATTTGTCCAAATGTGACTCAGCCAGCTGATACATGCAATATCACAAGCACTAATTAAAAAAAAAAAAGTTATTTCCAGTAAATTTACTAGAACTACTGATTAGAAGCACTAAGAAGCAACAACATTGTAACAGGCATAGTACCCTTAGGCAGTAAGATACCCAGATTAGGACATGGATGGACAAACCACTATGAAGGGTAGAGCCAAGAAAACCAAATGGATTGGAATAATATGATATGACTTGAGCAAGCAAATGGCTTCCGAAATAAAAGCTAAATCAGTTATAAATATCAGCCAGTTTGAAGATAGCAAGACCTGATCCAGCATTTTTTTAATCTCTTCAAGGCGAGTGACCACAGGATGATCACGCACAGGCTGCCCTTCAGACTTGAGCAAGAGGTAGAATGTTATAGCTTGGCAATACGACAGCAAAAGAAGCTGCTTCAACTCAAAATAATTTACTCCTCCTTTGATAACGATGTCCCCATTTTTAACCTTACAAAAGATACTAGCAATTAAAATGCAATATGATTTCCACATATGTCTGAGGAGGGAACACAGTCAATGTAAAACAAAACAGATGTAGTCTACAAAAAGCCACGGAGGGTATCATAAAGAAATTTTTAGCATAAATAACAGGATAGAAAAGACATGAGTGATAAGACAGATTTAACAGCATTTCAAACTTAGACATGGTTAAATTCATAACAAATGAATTCTTATCAAATGCTCAATATCAGTCTAGTAGAATAAAATTAAAACAATCAAAGGATGAAAGTGAAAGAAGAACAAATGAAAGAATAGATATATGAGACAACAAAAGCATTTCCAGATAGAGAAATTCTTAATTCTTGATAGATATAAATTCACTGGTGCCACTCTTTTAGCGTTCTAAGTTGTACTCAATTAGTATGCCATTTGCCATGGAAATGCATCAAATATCAAAACATGACTGTGGGGTTTAATTGTTGTAGTCAGTGAAACAGTTCTATAGATAGGGGTTTTAAAATCTTTTGATACTATTTTAATCACTACTGTATTCCCACAAATGAAGAAAAAGTAGATGTAAACAAAAGGAGGGAAAAACCTTGCTTAAAAGAGGGTTTATTTTGTGTTCAAGTTGTTCATGCGCCTCATTTAGTTCTGACAGCCAACTGATTAATTCTGGAGCGGACCTGCAAAGAGAAGTAATCACTAATCAAGGATAAGCATAGGAAAAATATATTCTTATAATAAATGTCAGCATAGACATATATGTTTATAAGCGTGAGGGGATGCAATATGAAAATAATATAACCTGTTCTAATAAAGATAAAGATAAAAAGCTAACCTATACAAAGCATTCATTTTCTCCTCCTTTGACATTGCATTCAAGTCCTCAACTGTGTAGGTTGTATTGGTGTCTTCCATGGTCAAATTTGCATCTGATGACTTTGATGCATCCGTTACATGAACTAATTCCTATACACATTATTGAAGTTTACTAAAACATCGTTAACATAAGCTAAACCTTATGCCTTCACCAGATTTAGTCTAACACTCTTTTTTCTTCTCTCCCACATGATTCTCCTCCATTAAGATGGAGACTTCACTACATTAAAGAAGCAAAGTGACAAAAAAAAGTAGCAATCCTCACCTTCAAAGTTAATTTTCCATCAATCTCATTGTCACTCATACCCACAAGGCCGTAATCTTCCATTGTTAAAGATTTTGCCTTCTCCCTTTGCATTTGCATTGCTACTTCTTCCTCTTCTTTTGGGGCCTCATCATCACTCGATTGTATCTTCATTAAAACCAAAATGTTCAGGCTAAAATTACTTAATAGAAATGTTGTATATGGGCACATGAGGCAGTTCGTACAACAATTGACTAGAAGGAAAATAATACTTCAACAATTATCATATTTTTTTCTTACGGGGTGAGCTGGGGCGCAAGGAGAAAGATATGCATTACTCAAATTCTCACCTCAAAATTACGATTCTCAGCACCATGGAGGAACTTTCTTCCTCCCCATTTGGGTTCATTATCTTCCTCAACTTCATCATCATCATAATGCATTTCGTTATCACTTCCACCAAACTTTGCACGTAAATATCTCCTTTGCCTAATCACTAGACATAATATACATTATCAGCTTAGCCAAGTTATACCTCTTGCACTAAAACATCACTTCAAACACTAGCAAGAATCACAATGGTAACTAAGCAACAAATTTACTCATAAGGCCTGAACATATGTATACACTTAAAAACCAAATATGTCTAAAGGAATGCTTAATGTCCAATACAAATAACCTAATATTAGGGAATACTACAGAAAACATCTGCTTTTTATGTTTATATATTGCACACGATTATTTAAGTCCACATACCACATGTTAGCTTGGTTTTCTTTAATTAAAGTAAGCCTAATCAATCAAGCTACATGACTTCTTGAGACTTTATGACGACTGTGGGCTATAAAACCACACATGCTAACTAATGAAGACATGCATTTCTGAGCTGTCTAGTTTTAAACACATACACTACTCTAAGATGAATTCTAACTTCAATAACTAAGGAATTATATCAACTAATCTCAAGCAAAATACTCTACAACCTTCGCGTCTACAAAAAGGATTAACTAAGGAATTATATCAAATAAGCTCAACCAAAATACTACACAACCTTCGTGTCCACAAAAAGGTAGCAATAAACTAACTGTTTAACATCCCATATTCAGAATACAAGCATCTCACCGATTCAGGAATGAATGAACTCAGAAAGACATGACAGTAATAACATATTTGCTCGATTGATTTATGCAATTTGTCTCCACTAAAGAAACCATCATAATCAAATTAAATGCATTAATGTAATGAATATTAAAAATTCTCCCTTACTCTTTGCCACATTGTCGTTTACTTTATCATCAATATCACTATCATCATCATCATCATCATCATCATCATCATTGTCCTTATCATCATCAATACCCTTTGAACAACAATTCAAAGCAAAAGAAATGAGACGAGATTATACAAGTGAAAGTTAAGTTACACATATAATCTGTCATGTTTTATCGAGTGAACAAAAAAAAAAAAAAGTTTAGCATCATTACTAAAAATGCATATAGCGTCTATTACTAGTTGACAAACGCTCTCACAACAGCTATGCAACAACTCTTCCCGCCTACATCCAAAATCTTATGTTTGAAAAACAACTTTAAAGCCCCATAACAGTTGCATTAAGTAAACGATACCAAGTTCTCACTAGTCAGTAGAACTATTCCCATTTATAGCAGATAGCAACAACTAGGAATTGGACAGCCCAAACCTTCAAATCAAAAATGGGATGTTCATCATCTTCATCTGATTCTCCAACATCATCATTTATGTCAAGTGGAACAATGTCCCTCTGCTTATGAACTGTGGAAGCAAAAGATCATATAAGTACATCAATACAAGACGAGTTAATTAATGTTTTTTCAATACAAAAATAGCAATCGAAGCAGGAAATAGCTCAATAACATAATCAATAGCCACGTAACTTTCATTATAGACGATCGTCCATTAGCATTCTATCAAAAAAGGAAGATTGTTTATAAAAGGAACAAAAATTATGTAGAACGAAAGCAAAACGAAGAAATTACAAGCATCAATCTCGTCGTCCATTTCTTCACTTGAAAGCGAATCCTCAAATTGTGTACTCTTCTTGGTGCTCTTGATCTCTTTATTCTGACGACTTCTTCCCCTCTTACCCATTCTTACTCTGCCGAACGTTATGCTGATAACTATAAAAAAACAGAAACATACACTGTCAGCGACTGCAAATTCCCACAGCTTAGTTGTGCACCAAAACTCTAAAACAATCAAATGTTATTCGTTTTTATTCATAATAACAAGAAGCATACGCAATGAGAAAACAAACGATTCAGAAGCAATGGAGATGGTTCTTACGTTCAGAGGGGAAAAGAAATCTCAAAGATGATTCTCACTTAAAGAACGCAATGCAATTACCTCGAAAGCTAGTTGGTATTTTGATATTCGAGGGAAAAACTCAAATAAGAGAGAGAACCGTGTCAAGTGGTTAACAACAAAAAGGAGTCTCCGTGAGTAGTAGAGAGAGCGCCAAAGCTGAGACAGAGAGGGCGGGGAAAGGAGGATGAAGGAAAAGAATACCTAGGCCGAGAAATGGGTTAATGGGCTGGGCTGATTTCTATTAGGGCTTCAAATAATTAGTTGGGTGCCCAAGCAATTCAAGGTCAAATTTTTTAAAATATTAAATTTTTTATTTTTAAAACATAATATTGCAGATTAATTAGCATATGCATGAGAACATTGAGTAGTAAAAAAAAATAGTAAATTTGATAAAATATAGCAATTAAAGGAATAAAATGGAGAAATTAACATATTGGAGAATATTATGCTGAGCCAAAGAAAATAGCATGAGCTAATGTAGTAAAGGGGAATGCACAAGATATAATTAACGTTTGGCAATGAGAATATTATATGTGTGATAAGAAATTACTGTAATGTGGAATGATAGAAACAGTTAAAGTTGATTGCTGGCAAATGAAGAGGACAGGATCGTAGATTACGATCCAAGACAAATAAGTCTAGATATCAAGTTTGAATAATCAGCTAACAATTACTTTTATGGGCATGGCAACCTATATAATCAAAGAAGACGCATCCCTTATGTTGACAAAAATAGACTGCTGAACTAAATATCAATAATGTAGTCTAAATAGAGAAGCAACCTAAAACTACGGACATTTTGCAGAATTAGGAAATCAAAATTCATCTAATATGCATACACTAAATTAAGAACACTCCACAATTAGCTAATTAAGCACGAACAAGCTAAATTAACCTTTAATACATAATATAAATAACTATAGATATAGATAGTTTTCCATTGATATCTATATCTGAAGAACAGCACCCACAATCAGCCAATTAAGTTCCAATTTCCCTAACTTGAACAGGTTTTGTTGCATGTTGACTTACTTCGTGAATCATAGATTGTGAACAAGATTACAGGTGATGTTATTTATTAAGAGCTGTCAGCTTGTAGTCATACATAACTCATAAGTCATCTTAAGAAAGCATAAATTAAGGATTCGAAATCTCCCACCATATATACCAAAATAATAATCTACTAATGAAATGATTAAGGTGACACATATAAAGTGATAGTATAGGAACTTTCCATTTGTACTGGGTAAATAACAACAGCTTCAAAATCAAAATGGATCACCCACTTCATCAACATCAATCTTGCTACTTTTACGAACAGAGTAAGTCTACAGTAAATAACAATGTCTTCATTTGGGGGTTCCCTCGAGTCAGGTACGGTCTTTTATTCTATCATATGACCAACATGTAATATATAGGTAAATTAGGAACTCGATCGGCTTTCGAAAATCTGCAAAGGATGCATGCATGTACACTCCGGGGCTCATGATCGTTAATTCTAGTTCTGAAGCCTGCCATCCATTACGTCCATGACATGTACACCAACAAGCTTGGCCTTCACACGTAATCCCTCTCACTTCTAACTAATTAATTACGATCCAACTGAAAAACGCCAACGGCAATCATAGTAACTAGAACCTGAAAAGGTCAACTCCTTCTCATTTGCTTTTGTGGTAAGAAAAAGTCAAGTATTGACGCGTTCAGACCGTGGAATCTCTAGAAAGGTCAATTAGATATGTTCAATAGTAAAATTTAAACAACAAACAGAACTTAACAAATATGACAACCTTTTTATTTATTATTCTTAAAAATTAAATCATATTAAATCTTTATTTAAAAAAAATATATACTATTAAATTTACTGATATTTAAAACTGTAAAACCCTTTAAATTTTACAATTCCCTTTACTTTTGTAAGTACTTTATGGCCTACAAATGTTTTCACATAGCATATGGTATTTTATTGTTGTGTGCCCTGCAATGTTAATCCTCAAAATTAAGGCAGAGCAATCTCAAAAGCCACATGCATGTTCACAAACCCCAAAACAGAGAAGGCCACTGCATGCGCCGCCTGAACAATCTCTTTCTTTCATCATATGATAGTATGTTGTTTTGTTGATTGCAATTCATTGTTGAGGTTTAGATTTAAAGTTTGGCTTGATAGGTTTCAGAGCTGTTGAGAATTATACTCAATGGAACTGTAAAGGGGCGTGATTAGCGGAACCTTAATTAACAGCAAAACCAGTCTCTTTTCAATGAATTAGAAACGCAGTACTTTGTTCATTTGTTGACCAAGCTCTACGACTTGTTGGGTTGCAGCTACAAGTAAAATCAAATGTGTACGGAGGCCTCCTCCCATGTCGGGCTTCTGATATCTAAGAAGTCAAGGCTGATTTTAATATCACAACATTAAATAGCACAGCCAAGACCCGTTGCCGTGGTATTGTATTGACAAACCAAAGTCCACCCGTAAGCAGCCTTTTTTTCTACAATTCTAGAATGAATACAATAATTGCTGCCAATTTCAAACTTGGAAAATTTCAACCAAGAATGAATCCACATGCGGCTCTTAATTAGCAGAAGTGGACTGCAACTATAAATATATCCCTTCAGGTCTCTAGCTTTGGACATCATCCATCCAATTCCAAGAGTGCGCAAATGGTGAACCTTAGGATGAGGAAGAATTTATTAAGCCTTGTTGTAGTAGCGGTAGGCTTGGTAGCCTTAGTGGTGCCCAAAAATGTGTACGTGAGAGCTCAAACTGCCTCGGTGGCTGACATAGTCACACCGGAATTCTTCAACTCTATAATTGATCAGGCAGACGCTAGTTGTGCAGGCAAGAACTTCTACACACGATCTGCCTTCCTCGATGCTGCCAATTCCTACAATCAATTTGGCAATCTTGGCTCCGTTGATGACTCTAAGCGTGAGATTGCAGCTGCTTTTGCTCATTTCACCCATGAAACTGGACGTACGTAGTTACTAGTTAAATAAGTACTACTTCTACTTTGTTGGCTATTATTATCATATATATATTTTTTTTCTTGTAATCAACTAACTAGCATATATATATATATATATATATGAATTATACAGATTTTTGCTACATAGAAGAAATTGATGGGGCATCCAAGGACTATTGTGATGAAACCAACACGCAATACCCGTGCACCCCAGGCAAAGGGTACTACGGTCGTGGACCGATCCAAATATCTTGGAACTACAACTACGGGCCAGCAGGGCAGAACATCGGGTTCGATGGATTGAACTCTCCGGAAACGGTGGCCAATGACCCTGTTGTGTCCTTCAAGACAGCACTGTGGTACTGGATGCAAAATGTGCGCCCTGTGGTCAACCAAGGCTTTGGTGCAACCATCAGAGCTATTAATAGCATTGAATGCGATGGTGGCAACCCCAGCGCCGTTCAGGCTCGGGTTAACTACTACACCAACTACTGTTCACAACTGGGTGTTGCTCCTGGTGATAATCTCACCTGCTAGGGCTAGATCATATCTTTTTAATCCTTTAAACCACGTTATGAATGTACTTGATATAGCCCTCACACACCCCTAGTTTATTTTTGTTGTTTTAAAATTGAATAAGCAATTGCAAGGCTCTCAATGCCCTCTCTTAATAATTTGATGATGATTACAACTATGATTATGCAAGCAAGCAAGCGAAGTAGCATCGTTTGTATTGTATTTGGATGACTTCGGTTTGGCTTCGGCAAGGGTGGAGGATGACCTAAACTAATGAGGCTTGCCGCTTCTGTTTTATCTTTTCATTGAAGATTTATACTGTTTTCATAATTTCATAGGTGTAAGTACACTCCACGTGATATAATGATTCTCTCAATGACTTTTCAAATTATCTAATCTTGATCCGATTGTTTGAAAAGTCTATATATGTACTATGACATTAAAATGAAAAGCGTATGTCAGTGTAGCGAGTGAATCAGTGAAAGAAGAGCATGGATATTGGAGGTGGTAGATGGGGCAGTCCAATAGCTTGGGTTAAACAGGACCTTATATACCCAACAAAAAAAAAAAATAGAGCCTCAATTCCACTATCTCCATTACAGAAAACCTGCAACGTCCCAATATTCATGCTTTGCATTCATGCTTCCACGTCAATCTCTTCTACTAAACCCACCCACCAACATTATAACAGGTGAAGCATGGCATAAATCGCTTTAAACAATTCAGTGCTCAACTTATTTGTAAAGTATAATTTCTGTTTTTCCCTTGCATTCATTCATTTGTCCCCCTATACGGCTGCCCAGCGCCCAACAACGTGTGGATATAAAGAAATCTTATTAATTTTAATTATACAAACATCCATCTATCTCTGTGTTTGATCCCTACGTCCGTATATATGTTCTATACAATAGTATATCCTACAGCTATATGTACATATTAGACACACACACACACACACACATCACTGCATCTTGATCGTGAAAATGAGTAAATAAAAAAAAAAAGAAAAAGTAGGGTCTAATACGAGCTTTATTCAACTAAAACAGAATTACAATTCTGGTTTATATACAAGCTTGAAGATAAAAAATGATAGGAAGAGTCTAGAATCTAATCTAAGCTTTACAGAAACCAATAGAAACAGAAAGCTAACTAACACGACAAGTTCATCATTCTAACTACTTTAACAGAATTAACCTTTGCTCCTAGCCTACGTGTACAATTCCCATTTTATCCTAATAGAGATGATTAAAGAATTGATCTACGCCTGCGTCTGTTGTTCTACTTTCTTGAGGTAATTAATATGGCTTGTGCGTTGGAGGACTTGAATCACAATCAAGAATGGATTAATGACCAGGGCCTTTAGGACTTGGTCCAGAAGCCAAACGCTGGAGCCAAGAGGCCATGGTGTTCTTGGCCTCCTCATACACTGACGCGTATCTTTGGAGTTGATCAGCACTTCCGAATTTCTCCGATAAAGCTCTGCTTGCCTCCACCCCACTGTGACTCAAAATGGCCACACATATGACAACTGCGATCAAGAGGGTGCATGCCTTTCTGAAACTCATATTGCAATAACTTGAGAGTGACAAAGAGTGAGAGAGAGCTCTGGGTGTTAGCTTCTAGCTTGTGGGTTGTGTGGGAGAGCAGGACGTGATGGCCATTTGTAGTGGTAACTGTTAAGGAATGAGGATGCCTGTGCTTGTCTTTTTGGATTTTTTTATTTCTGAAGACTGCGGTTTACGTGTGGACCAAGGACATGGGAAGCTGCCATGTAAGTGGACGGGCTTCCGTGGTTTGCCCGGTAAAAGAGTATACAAATTTTTTTTAGTGACTTAAATGGTATCTAAGTGGATAATCATAGCGGATTAAAGTATTAGTAGTTTCTACTATCTTAATAAAAATTTTCTTTAATATTTATATATTGATAATTAAAATTGATCTAAAATCAACTTTGATTGTATTATCACTTTATTAGGAATATACAAGGTTTCTTGTTTGAAATTGTCAACGGCTAAAATGGTTGACATTGTTTGTATTACCAATCTGTCATTGTTCAACACGATAGTCAAATCCAGGAGGGTACTTCTACTCGGGGAAACCTGTGGGACAAAGCAGGCACAACCGGCGCGCGCAGATATGCTCCGTGACAACCAGAATAAATAAATTTAGTAGCCCTTTGATACCTCAAAGCGTGTAAAACACTTCTGTTCACGTCTGACTCCGGTGCAATTAGATATTCAGCGGTTGTACCCATGTTTGACTTTTTCTTCTTTTGTAAAAACCACCCATTATAGAATACAAAAATGCTACGGGAGAGTGCATAAAAATGCACAAGTGATAAGTTGGAAGACTTAAATCTTTTAAAATTAGGTATGAACCTTTATTGTAGTGAAACTTAAGCTACTCAAAATCATCACTTGTATCTCACTCTCAGCATATAGATTTAGCATTATTTTATAAAATAACAGTTCCGCTATTCTACAATTTAAATTTTACCAAATATTTATTACAAAAAATTTAAATAATTAAGTTATTTGTAGTTATTTAATATGAAACGTTTTGTCGACCTTTCTTTATTCATAGAATAAATAATAAGAAAGTCGAAAACTTATTCTAAGATGTTCAAGAATATGAATCCAATACACAAATCAAAACCAAGGATGCTGGTGGTCGTACATAATTATTAATTACATTCATAAAATTCTGATTGATGTTTACATGCCGCATAATCCGCAGAAGCATGCATATGAGATGTTCAAATTTCCATTTTTGGCCACTAGTCCATGTTAGCATGCTTTACCTTCAGCTCTGATATGTTGATCTGTGACAAAGAATCTAGGTTCAATACGGGCATGAAACACAGGAAGTCCATGCTTTAAAATTCCTTTGCTTTTCGTCTCAATTGATCAAGTTCCATCTCAATATCAGCATCTCGAAATGGGTTTCCAGTACTGGTACGCGTAGTAAAACTTCGTCCAGGAGGAAGCTCCCCTTTCTACCCGAAGCAAACAAAATAAATAATGTGAGAAACAGAAAATAACAACGACACCAAGATGTCAGACAACAAAACTAAAAGGAAATAAAGTTAGTAATTTAGTGACATTATTCCTCTCCCTTCACATCCCCCCGCCCCACTCCTCTTCTCATTATAGCTGCAATGATATAATCTATGACGACAAATCGAAAAATAGAAAACGTTCCCGTCTTTCTTAGGATTGCCATCTTCAGGTTGCAAGTAAGGGGAAAGAAAACAATAATGAGAACTCCAATAAAGTGACACCTGAAAAAATACCCAGAATGAATGAAAACCACTCTGTGCGGTTGTTATATTCAAATCTATTAATTATGAGTGGTTTTCGTTCCTTCTGAATAAATATTCTTTTCAGGAATTCCTTTTCTGAAATTTTCTGAAAATAATTAGCAAGCAAATCACTTGATTCCCCAATTCTCACCCCATTCCTTAACTACAAATACAAACTACTTCATTTGAGGCATACCTTTGAGCCACCAGATAATTCTTTCTTCAAATTTGCAAGATCATCATCAACTGATGCGCTCTCAAGCAATGCAAACTGCAAAAACAACAGCGGGCTTGCTCAAGAGCATATATAAAATTCATAAGTTACACAAAAAAACTATAATAAAAAGAAAGGAAGAATTCAAAAAAATGAATGCCTAATAAAAATATTTACCACGAAGGAAAAATAAACACTTAAAAGTGGTTATTTCAGCCAATATATTAAACATGATAACCTCTCCAAATAATTATTCTACTACCATGGTGAAAATTTTTATCAGTACTTCGTCTCTAGAACTCTCCCTAGAAGAAGTTGCTTTCCAGTCTTGCCAACTGTTACTGACCTATTTTAATACACTATAAAGCAATGGGTGATGCAGCCCTATATAAGGCTTATTATGACGAGGGCCCAATTCGTACTTAATCTCAATTTATATATGGTACTAAGGCTTGTTCTTGTGGTTTTAGTTGTTGTATGCAATGTTCAAATTCTTATTTCTAAAGGGAAAAGATAGAGAAGATATAACTGGAGCTGAGGCTTTAATTCTTCCTAAACAGCTTTTCACAGAACGTTTTCTGAATATTATAAGGTTCAGCGAATTAGTCAAAGTATACACATGCCTATTGAATAGAAAATACCTTCAAGCAGCAGAAATGACTACTTCCATTCAAAGTTGTTGGTAATCTCCTACAGCAAAGGTCAAGCATTCTATAAAATTAACCATCCACCACCTCCACCTAAATCCTAATTATCTGCAGTGTCTATCGCTAGTGACCAGTCCGCTGGTTCCCACAGCTGACAGAACCCGCTTGTCTGCTGTTGGCTAGCAGAAATTACCCACATTAAAAATCTCTATTTTGCATCGCACTTTATTTCTTGGTAACCCTTGCCAAACGCAATGGTGAAATTTAAAATTTAAGCCATCTTATTTTCCATAAATTTAACAAATTAATTTTTATAGAAACCAAAGAAGCCTAGGTTATCTTCCCCCCCCCCCCCCCCCTCTTTTTTTACTACTCTTTCTTTTTCAAACTCAATAGGTCATTCATACATTTATGTTGGAAGATTCAATAGTATACAGACAATTGCTACCTTCCCTTCAAGATCATCACTCGTCAACTGACCAAGAGCTTCAGCTTGTGACTCCATTGCCAACACTATCAAGAAATTAAAACATAAATTAAGATTCTAGTATGCGCCATCCCAGTCAATTAATTCTTCGGCACACATCAATCAACAGACATGAAAACTTTATACGAAAAGCAGTCCAGTACCATCTAATAAAAGTCCATATGTACCACAGAAGGATTATTGTGACAGAATCAGAAACATGAGACAGTAATCACATACCAGACAAATCTTAGATTTAATGTCTTAATTCAACCTATTCAAAGAAGGGTTGCAGATTTAGAGATCTCTGCTGGCATACGTGGCACATCCTCTTGTGCAAATGGTCACATACTTTTATTTTCAAGAATTAGACTAATTTTTAAACATGCTTTTTCAAGAGTGATAACTTCTGTTGTATTGATGTGTGCGGTTGAGGAGCAGATTATGTATACTAAGAGACAAAAAGTGAACTCAGTGAAGTTTCCCGACCTTTCTCTTCCATCTTCTCAAAAGCTGAAAGAGCACTACTTGTATTGACATTCCCAATCATCTCACTCACTTTGGTTGCAGTCCTAAAGGAACATCAATCAACAGCCATTATTAGAAGAATCTGGAGACTTTATAGACTGAAATAAGAGGGTCATTGATAAGCAAAGGTGCTAAAGACAAACTTTGCCGATTGAGCTCTTGCTTTTAGAGTTTCCTTCTTTGACCTTGCCTCCTGTATCTTACTCTCCAAAAGCTACAAAAGATACAATTTATTAAACACAGGCTACACAGCTGAGATAAATAGATATGAACGACAAAATATATCAACAGAAAAAAAAGGCTAAAGATATAAACCTAGATATTTAATTACAAATTGTTCGACCAGTTTCAAGCACTTTAAGAAGGATGTGAATTTCCATGATCTGAGAAGCTGATATAGTGTGGAGCGCACATTTGCAGCAAACTAGTTTTGACCTTCAAATTTAAATTACACTCATAAATCTTATTGTACATAACTACATATTGGCTTTCAGCCACAATCCAAGTGGATTTGTTTTCTTTACTTTCTTAACCAGTTATTCTATTATCAATACATTTATTAATTTCCTAGCTAAGACAAGACTGCTATAGCAAATATCTTGGGTGGATATAAGTAACTGACATCACTCCCAATAAAATAGAATAAACACACCAGCAATTAATCCTGGTGCTTCAAAACAGTGCTTCTCGATGCAAAATCATTTCAGCTTATCAACATGTTAAAAGAGAATATATTAGCTAACCCGAGTATTAGAGACAAGATTCTCCACAACGCCTTTTTGTTGATCAAGTTGCATTTTCAATGCACTGGCATTATCCTGCAATATTAAGTAGAAATTTATTTCCTTTCCATGGTCTATCTATCATATGGTCTGCATGATAAGCATCCATATATTCTATCACTTTTGCAGCTACACTTTTCTAAATCAGAAATCAAATGGTCAAATTAAAACAAACCAAATTTTCTTAAATCAACAACACTTACATCAGTATTTATACTCAGTACTTATGGCAACTTCTGGCATATTCAATTGTATACATGGACTATTTTAGTAAAGTGCAATTGCTATTGCTTTTATATTTCTTACAATTGCCAAACTCTCCCTTCCCCCCTTCCAAAAAACCAGTTTGACCCGCCTACACATACATGCACACCATAGCATCAGGAAGAAAATTGGTTACAAGAAGAAGACAAAAGTTACTTGTTGAGGTTCTTTATTATATCTAAACTGACCTCAGATCCTCAAACTATATGACCCCGGAGTATGGCATGCCAAAGAATGAAAGAAAGACAAAGTCAATGTTTTATATTATAGAACTATATATTAAGTATGGGAATAAATGAGTTAGAAACAGAGGTGAGAGTATCCATGAAGCCTTTATAGCCTCTTGTAGGAACAGGAAGCATAGCAAATGCAACAATGCGTGGCCGGATGTGTCAATACTTCCTAGACATGATTATGAGGTGAAACCAAAGAACTTTAATTTTTTATAGACAAGTAAAAATACAGTAAGAATCATGAACTATATGTTATCACAAACATACCCAATAATAATAATAATAAACAATCCTCTTTGCAAACTAAGGATAGAAATCCAGAAAAACATACTGCAAAAGTTTTACGCCTCTTCAGAGCTTCACGAGCAAGATCTTCATCACCTTTCTGAAGAGCAAGTTGTGCTTTACGGTACCTATATCAGATGTAAAGCACCAATTTGGCATTTTATTTACCACCATTATAAGGAAATTAAAATAATAGTTTTTCTGATATTACCACTCTTCCGAAGCTTGTTGAGCAGATTTGTATTTGTTTTCCAACCGCTTCCGAGATGCCAATACCTTTAGGAAAAAGTATAATTTTTCAATAAAATTAAAAGTGGGTGAGGAAAACTGAGACTTCACATAGATACAACACAAACTTATAGTCTTTAAAGTTTGAAGGCTTTTTACCAAGCTACACCTCACTGTTAACATCCAAAATAATATGGCCAATTATAACTCATGTCTAAATAACCATGAATGATTCAAACAAGCACATAAAAATATGAACCCAAAGGTATGGTTTGATTCATGTAACCAATCTTAACTAATGAGATAAGGCTTTACTTGTTGTTATTGTAAAAAAAAATTATTTGAATGGACACAAGAAACAAGGAAACAACATAAATAACACATTTATAAAAATTAACTCAATAAAGAATACTGTAAATAACTTGTGCTGTAGCTTGACGCATCTTTGTCAAGTCCTCATTCATTTCAAGCACTGCTTGTTCCAATATTTTCTCTGGATCTTCAAATGAACTTATAATTGCATTTGCATATGACTGCAAAACCAAGATGAAAAATATAACCATAATGATGATGATGATGATGATAAAAAGAATCAAATTTTAACCCAAAATTTTATTCTCTTGCTATGATTTCACCTTTAAAACTCTAGCAAATCTATCAAAGAGGTTCATGCGAGCACCAAGAGCACCTCCACCTTGTCTAGAATAAGAACATCGGTTGGGAGTAGCAATTCTTATCCCTCTAACTTTCAGAACTTCCACTGCAAGAATTAGTGCAAGAAATATGAACTCTGGATGGAATCTCCATATACAAAAGAGAAGAAGCAACAGAGAAAGAGAGAAAGCATAATGCTTCTAAGTTTGCAGTCTATAGAAGAGCCAACACTTCTTTTGTAAATGAAACTATTGGCAACTACAACATTGAATTGTGTAAATTGCATCCACAAATTGGGATATTCAATACACATTTGAAGAAAGAACCATAAGGATAAGAGCTGGAGAGATCAGGAACTATTCGCTTGCAAGGAGATCTTAAGCTCTTTGAGGTTCACATGGTAGAAGTTTGTTTAAGAGTAATTCCTCAGCAAACGTTACATCAATTATACAAATAACAAGCATTAACATAAAAAATATTGGAGACATATTTGACACAAGCCTAAGATCAAATATGTAACTAACATTTTATTAGCAACTAGTAAAAATAATGCTTTAATTGAGTTCATTACTATAATAAGGAACGATTGACCCGCGTCATCAATCTCTCAATGTTGCAAAGATAATTTGTTACCTAATTCATCCAATGTTCAAGTCAACATAAGACGACATCAATAACAAAATGCCAAGCTTATTACCAGAAGGGATGGGGGACTTGGGTACATCCACCATTCTTCAACAACAGTTCATAATTTGTGATGAGTAGATCTCTCGCTAGTAAATAGGCTCAAAGCAAAGAAATTTAAAACTTGCTTCTTGTTGCATTATTCTCTCAAATGAGAGTGACCTTCCTCACTACAGGCCATCTCATGATAATTAAACCACGTGTATTGTTAATGCCAATGATTCTTATTTAATGGTATTGCTATATACTTCCTTTAACTCATATATTGTCTAATGTTGATGAAAATATTTGATAAAAGATAGCGATGAATGACAATAGACGATTTGCATAGTGAACTTGCGTCAAGTTATAACTAACTACTAAGTATTAAATTAAATAATAAAAGTACTTAATTTATAGAATTACAATTTTTTAAGTAACTTACCAGAAGAATAAAACTACCATTAGTAAGTAAATCCAAAACAGCGGAGTGTCAAAACATAAGCTTGATTCTCTAAAATACCAACTCTCTCTCTCTCTCTCTCTCCACAAAGACAGTGATTTTCCAGAACACTATATTTACTATTATCGAATACGTTTCAAAAATAAAATTACAAAAGAAAAGGCGCAGAAATTGCTGGCCACTATTTAAATGTTCAAAATTCGTAATTCTTCTACCAGGATACCGACCCACCAAGTGATTAACAGTAATCTGCTTAAACGAAACAACCAAAACTCATACATGGAGACCACAGCCACGCATGATTCATTTCATACAGTAAAGAAAATCCAATCACGCTAACGGGTGTTATAAAAACAGATACAGTAAGACATAAATAACCAAACGGGAGAAAATTAAAAAAGAACAAAAAGAAGAAGCGCTCCAACTCCCGGCTAGGATATATGTTATCGTTTCCAAGTAACAATTCTAGACAGAAATGTTCCTTGCAAACAAAAATTTGGTAGGAAAAGATCTCAGCCATACCTCCACTACCTAAAAAGGTAGGCTTATTGACCATGCTAACGCTACTGGAACTTGAGGAAGTAGCAGGTGTTGATGCCAAGGGTAGTCCTGTAAATATCTGTGGTTTCGTCGCCATTTTAAGACAGAAATCAGCCCGAAATATGCACAATTTCAGAGTAATGATGACGTTTATGCAGATAGAATTGAAGATATTGAAATTTTGGGATCACTCTTCGGTGCGAACTGAATAGTTGTGTTGTGTTATGGCCTCGTGCAATATGCTTTTCAATTCGGCAATGGACCGGACACTTGGAAGACCCGTGCGGCGCCCGAGGATGTTATGGCAAAAGAGAATAGTTGTCTAATACCCTAATTTATCCATCCAAATCTCGCACCTTATATATATATTCTTAGATTTAGTGGACCCTACACGTTATATATAAGAGTTGAGTGTGTAAATTAAAGCTTAAGTATAAAATAATTCATTGAAAAATACTTTTGAGCCCGCTTATATTTAGTGATTTCAAAAAAAAAAAAAAACGAATATGTAAAATAAGGTGCTTCTATTGTAATTTTATAAATCTTTATTTGCACCATTAAATTTGAGAAAATTTTTGAGCTAAATTTAGAGAAAACAATCTCTTGCTTGAAAATTTCTTTCAGTCTTTGCTGCCTTATTTCTTTTGTAAGTTCTCTTTGGCATGGCGTCCTCTCAAAGAAAACAAGCAAAAAATTGTGATCAAGAAAGTGGTGGAAAGCAACAAGCACCAAGCTACCTTCAGTAAATGCAAAGCTACCGAGTTATATCAATCATAAGTCAAGCGCAAGTCCTTGTGGTTGTGTTTTCTCAATAGGAGAAGCTCTACGTGTCGGGTCATCGCGACTGTCATTGCGCGCTATCTCTCTAGAGGGTCGAACCCACGGATAGTACTTCTTCAACGACAGTTGTCAGAAATGTGGCAAGACGAAGTTGCTTTGAAAAAGTCGGTAGACGGTTGTAGCAACAACCTGCTGGGTTTTCATGGGACCAACTGTCCATTGAAGGGATGGGTTTGGACGAGCTTGAGCAGTTGAAGCCTTGAAGGATTCGAAGGAACAGTTGAGAGGAAATCTGATTGCCATGGCGGACTAAAAGAAGTTGAATTCATTGCCGCTTGTATTAGTTCCGCCGCCTCACAATTCTCCTGTTATGTTTTAGTGAGGATCAGGTACATATGGAATTGGAAGGGTATTGGTACCATGGTTCCTAGTTATAGGTTTTACATTATGGAATATCACATATGGCTATGTAGATTTGCTGATAGTTTACCTAGATATTAGGCCAAGACATTAGGAATTATATCAAGAAATATGAATCTCGTTAAAAAGATAAAATACGGCCTGTAAACCTTAAACACTTACAAATCCTTCAAGTTATGCATTATTATGGTTGTTTACTTTCTTTTTGGTAAGAGGCTATATCAGATCAATACTTCATAAACCACTCATTAATATCATCGGGTTACCTTGGTGATGGGGCTCTCATTTAATGGCATTTTACTTTAAGAATACCATCAATGCTAGGTTATACAAGTAACCTTAGAGGAGGATTTCCTGATGATACAGAACCGCCATTAAACTCATAAAGCAATGCTTCGAGTACGATACCTTTGTATCTCATGAGTAGGTGAACGTCGCAAGCTTTTTATCCTTTAGGAATTGAGTTCGTGGGAAAGACCAGACACCAATAATTTGTGGTAAAGCCAGCAAGCTCTTTGAAGGATTTTGCAAAGATGGTGTATAAGAAGGTTCTCTCTGCTTAATAGTTGCAAGTAGAGATCTAGAGTTACATAGTGCGGTATGAGGTTCATAAGTATTTTTGTGAATTTACGACTAGTGCTGAAGTCTGCGCCAGTGACTTCATATTCTGCCTGTAAGAACATGGGTGGAGATCGTGACCTTAATTAGAAGGGGCGAGTAAGTGAGAGACATTTCTGCCTGAGTAAATAGGTAATTTTAATACAAGATGCAATTTATTAAGATGAACAGAACCTGTCTGATCTAATTTTACAAGTAGCTGAGTACTTATCCATAACCAGTTACATTTATAGATAACTAGTTAGGGGATACGAACCCACGTATACCTTGAACTGTTGATGGGTTTGGAAAACTTGTTGGCAACATTGCATGTCCATGCAAGCAGCCATACCAAGTCAAGCTGTAGTTATATTGGATACTCTTTAAATCTGATATTCAATAAGTTTTTTACTCACCATAACTTTTGGAGGCTTTTACATGAGGTTATTTAATTATGAATAATTTTATAGAAAGATATTTATCACTCTTAATTAAATTTATGAAATGTTTGTGAATGAGATTTTATTAAAATAATTTTTCCTTTTACTACATTTATATTAAAGATTAAAAAAACCTCTAATTCCACTTTAAAATTCAATATAAGCATAAACTATAGGCTCTAATAATTTTCGTCCTAATAGGAGGGACTTGATGGGGTGGTTTAAGGTGGGGCTTTGCCTCCTTGCTTAGAAAAAAAAAGAAGATTAAAACATAAGCTTAGTAACTTCAATCTTTATTCATATGTTTGTGCCATTTGTTTTGTTATATTTTAAAAAAATAATTAAATTTATTAAGTTTTATAAAATAGGTTATAAAAATCATACATCAAACAATTCGCTAACTATTTATGACTATTTCGTCGTTTCTATTTATTGAGAATTTGACAGCCACGATTTTCTTGTGCTACTCTCTCAAGAGTCAAGAGTGGAGTCCCTAACTTCCCGTAGTCACGTGACTTACAGCATGTGCCGGGACCGCATGCCTCGGAGTTTCCTCTGTGTCTTTGCCCCGTGATTTTGTCAGCAGGGGGTAGAAAAGAGAGCCGTCGCCATCTTCCCAATCAGTACTCACCCTAACCTGATGTTGGTTCGGTCATGGCTTTTCTGAATTACCAATCAATTCCATTGAGTTTTCATAACCTGGTCAATCTCAAGCCCTGTCTTCGCTTTTCCGCCGTACCTCGTTTCTCGGCAACAACTGTTACATGCGGGCTTCGTCGCAGCCCCAGAAAGCTTCTGTGGAGGTCAAGGGCGTTGTCCAAGGAAGCCATTCAAGTCGTTCAGGCCCTCAAGCTAGCCAAATCCCCTGACAAAATAGAACAAGTTCTGAACGCCAGACTCAGTAGGCTTTTGAAAGTAGACGTATTAGATGCATTGGCGGAGTTGCAGAGACAAAATGAATTGGAATTATCTCTCAAGGTACTGTTTTGGTCAACTTGTACCTGTGTTCATTATAGTTTGTTTTCCCTGTCATTTGGACAATATTTTTTGAAATGTGAAGAATTGATTTGATTATAGGTTTTCAACTTTATTCGTGAGGAAGCTGGGTTTAAAACAGATATGTCATTATACTGTGACATGATATTTTTGCTGGGAAGGAACAAGCTGATTGACATGGCCGAAGAGCTCTTTTCTCAACTTAGTGAAAACGGATTAGAACCTGATACAAGGACCTATACTGAGATGATAGGAGCATATATACAAGTTGATATGACAGAAAAGGCAATGCAAACCTACAACTTAATGAAGGCACAGGGCTGTCGCCCAGATAAGTTGACATTTACAATATTGATCCGCAACTTTGAAAAGGCTGGAAAACAAAAGCTCGCAGAAACCTTGAAGGAAGAGTGTGCTGACTACATAGAGTCTGCTGAGAATTTCCTTCAAGAAGTGGAGCAAATACATGTAAGATTTCAATTATATTCCGCACCATACTATGTTTAGTATATACCAGTTCAATCTTCCAGTTGTTGTTTTTTGTTTTTTTGGCCATTCTATACAACTGTTAATTATTTTGAGAAATATGTTTCAAGTGTTATGCTTATGCAGAATAACTGTCTTAAGTCCAACATACCAAGAGAAACTTCTTCCTTGGTAAGGGCTAGTGAACCTGCTTTTCATGTTTATATTGGATCACTCATCCCTTTAATTTGTGGATACTCCCTCCTCTCTGCGAATAATAGCTAGAGTAAAGCTTGAAAGTTTCTGCCATAATTGAAATAGAAGCAGATAGTGCGGTACCTAGTTCATGCACTTTCTTACATGAATGAAACTTCCTGTATGAATTTTCAAAATTCATAAATTGCCTTTATATCTTCAGGCAAAAAAGAGATCTCTCGATCTTGTATAAAATTTTCCTGTGCCGGACGATGATGTTAAACTACTGCCAGTGGTAATGGCTCGTGATAGACTACTACCTGTGGTAATGGACGATGGTTTTAAACTATTACCAGTGGTTATGGCACGTGATAGACAGCAATGCCGATGACATGGCATGCCAGTGATCTGTTGATGTAGCCGACAACTACAGCAATTTCACTGTGGATAATTTTAGCAATGACAAAGTATTGGTTGTAGCAAAGCTTGTATTATTGCTTATAATATAGTCTTGATTTGATGAAAGACTGAGTTATGCTATTTGCTCCACAGTAGTGTGACGATTTTATAAAAATTTTTGGTTAAGTACCTAGAAACACGTTATAATGAATTTGAAATTCATGAGTTCACTATGAATTTTCTACTAAAGAAATAGTAAGAATGAACTACTGGTTGCTGACATTTTGGGAGTCATGTATGTGTAATATAAGAATCAGTACAACAAAAATAGGTTGTGTCTCTTTCTTGTTTATTTTCATTTCCAATATACTTAATCCACAGGTAAAGGTTGCCCGATTTAAAATTTACATGGCACGAACATGTAAAAATAAGAAATAGTAGATCTACTAAAGTGTTATTTGTAAAAAACAATAGTCTTATGGATAACTAAATGATGAAAAAATAAAAACCCAAGAAAATTACAATTGCCTGCTCAGCTTGCTAAATGGCTGGGAGAGTTGTTGAACAATGCTGTGTCACATAAACGCACGAGAAAGCACCATTTCAAGCTCCTGGTGAGTCCACTTGTGAGTTGGAACGTGTTGAAGAAAGATTACTAACTTTTGGAAGTCAAGCTTCTTAAGTTTCTCTGACCACTAAGAAAGCAGAGTTTTTACTGTCTGCTTGCCACATACTATGAAGTGCTTTGAGTTGGCTAAATACAATCGTAAAGTATAGCAAGACATGATGGGGTTCCATTACTTCTGAGCAAATTTAATGCACATTGCAAGCATCCCTTCCTAGACCCAAGCAGTAACGATAAACAAAATGAAGGAAAACAGAAGAACAAAGGGATAAATCATGCATGACAACATACTGGAGGATCCTGGAACCTAACATCCTAGATGGAACAAAATATTGCTTGATAATGGACAGCAGGAAAGACATATTTTAGTAGTACACACGACCATTTTCGTTGGAAGAACAAGAATCCAGCACAAGGCTTCAGAAACTAAAGAAATGTTTTAAATGTAAATCCATTAACCATAATCATAGATAAATTGTAATTGGAGATGTAGGGTACTTCAGAATCAGAAATAGCATGTCAGATTGTGGCTTTAGGTTATTGGTAAAGCACATGAACTACATAACTGAAGATAAGAATACACCAGCACTATAGTTGTAACAAACAAAGCATTCTATACCCTAGAGAATGAATTCCACAAAGGCATTTCTCTTTAAACTTATTTTCTGGAAACAAGATGGTAAACCATGCTTAACTTATCAACAGAAGTGTACCGGAAGAGAGAGACAATAACATATTAACCAACAAATATGTTTCCTCAAAAGCATGGCTACAATATGAAACTTAGATCCCAAAATCGAAAGGCAACAAGATGAAATATACCCGAAACAGATAATATTAGTGCAGACGTGCAAGCACCCAAAAATTATGACTCGCCGTTCGAAGAAAGCTGGCAAATATATACACAAGAAAGTCCGGTAAGGCATTTCCTTCAGCTAGATATGTGTCCCAAAGGCGTGTGACGAGATGGAAGGGTATCTAGTTAAATAAATCAAATGTCAGGCTTGATGAAAGCATAAAATCATGCCATAAATATATAGCCCTTTATCCCCAGCTTCAGCCTTAAGATCCCCGTAGATAGATATCTGGTTTATGTACGAGGATCTTTTTGAGGAAACTGTCACACTACTGAGAAAGAAAATGCATTCGCCAGAGCAAACCTCGCGGATTAGGAGACAATTGGACCAGCGGAAAGCAAACTGAAGATATTCCAGTCCTTGATCCTCCATGTGCCTTGAAACAGGTCCTGGCGAAGTTTCAAAGTTTCACCAAGGCATATCAGATTTTTATTTGGAGATATACAAATAATATGTACCAACAATAATGAGATAATATTTGGTATTTTATATGCACGAGATTCTTTATTTTCAGACAATTGGCATACCTAAAATGATAATAAAATTTTGCCATCTTAATGCCTATTGCTTTTGATAGAGGACTACATCAACTCAGAAAGGTTCAACTCTAAATATCTATTACACAAGAAATATATATGGTGAACACTCATGATACAATAAGGTCTACAAGGGAAGTATAGAGCTGTTAAACACAAGATGCCATGTGCCAAAAGCTGGAGAGACAAAATCTGCTGGCAGAAAATGTCATTTGCAATTGCTTGTGCACACAAGTGAACAACTTCCTTGGAGGTGCCAGGTATAGCAAGCTTAGCCCAATTTGAGTGAAGCGTGAACTACGAATCACATTATCATGACAAACAATCTTAGCAAGAGAAGTAAATATTGTCATTTAATTTTATAGAGGAAAAAGTGATGGAGAAATGCTCTCTCTTATTTCTTATTTGTCTGGTTGATCAAGATTTGGTGAAATGGTATTTTCTTGTCCTGTTACTCACTGTCTACTTTTTGTCAAGCTAGTTAAAATGGAAGATACGGTTCTTGCTGCAAGGAAAGAGTTCTACTATTCACAGTGCAGAGTATTCCATGGTAATCACAACAATAAGGTTTTTAAGCTTAAACTTGCAGAAATGTTAAGTGTTTAAACGTTGGATGTTTTCTACTACTTCCTTTTGTACTGATTAATAATCTGATTTGAGAACCCACTCTCTTGACCTATTTACTTTCTAAAGTGCACCTGCACATTACATGAGCCAAATCAATACTTAGAAAACCAAAGACAATATTCGAAACAAGAAAATGAAGCTTCAGAAAACAGATCCAACCCGACATTTAAATGAGAGGCCTTCAAGTTCATACAATTATACAAATGCTCTAAGAAAAACAAGAGGCATGAGGAAAAGGTTATTATCAATCCTCCTGACCAATTCCTTCAACTTAAAAACAAGCCTCTGAATTCCTGGTTGAGCACATGAGTAATGGCCTTGCATACCATCAAGCAACTTTGACAAGCACCAATAGCAGTCAGCCTCAATATTAGAGATATTATCCAAAGATAAATCAGGCATTGACCAATTATCCATACCCCCTTGAAAGTGTTCTGACAGGAAAACAACTAAAAAAGGTGTAACAAGATCATTTATCCCCTGAACATATCCACTTGCAGGATGCTGAATGGCCCTGGCAAGAAATCAGGAAACTGTACAAGTAAATAAATTTTTTAGAAAAATCAACAAGAAGAATGATTCAGAATTTAAGAGCTCCAGAGTATATATCATAAATAAAGACTGCAGTCAGCTCAATTGATGTATGTATAATGTACTTAATGGGAAAGCTAGATTGTAAAGAAAAAGATCAATTACAAGAGAAATCATTTACAACATCTTCTAGAAGTGCAATATATGCAACAAAAAAATAATTCACACCATCTTGCTAGTTGCTTACAAATAGAAGAAACTAGGTTCAACATGAAAATAGAAGAAACTGAACTGATTCTAGGTTCAATGAGGTTACCATTCAAAACCATTAACTGAACTGAATCTAGGTTGAATATGAAATAGAAGAAACTAATCAACCATGTTCTCAATAAATATCTCCCCCTCCATCCCACTCCTCAAGACAAAAAGGAAGTGGAAATTTTCAGTGTCTTTGTAATTGTTGAAAACTGGAGTTTAACTATGCACCAAAGGATGACTATCAAAATCATATACACCAGTATACTTAAAGCAGATTTTGCAATATGGTAACATGTGAAACCTAGAGTAATAAATCCATTTGGAAAGCAAAAGCAGGTCGAAGTCCCACTATCCAAAACTTATAACTTTATTAGCCAAGAATAAAATGCTGTCTTTCCCCACAGAAAATCCATCCCTCACAACGAAAAAAAGGCTAGTAATATTATCTAATTATGTATAAAGAATACGGTCCAGTGATTTCTGAACTTGATGTCGCTGGAAGAATGAAACAGCAGGTACAATTCTTGGACAATCAACACCAATCTAACAAATAGAGAATGCCAAGAGTCAACAATCATAAACACTATTTTTACCAACAATCAAGCTGGATACTCATTAGAACTGAGAATGCCTGGCGAAGCATGTTGATCTCATCTTCAGAATGTTCTGTATCAGGAATATCATAATACTGGGAAACACAGTCAAGATACTCAAGGCGCTTTCTTCTTAAAACCCCGTCCCTTCTATCTGAATTAGATGGTGCATATCCCTGTTGTCAGTTTGTCTTTAAATTTAAAGGAGACAAGATGCAACCAATAAGAAACATGGCAACAGAAAGTTAAATCAGGCTGAACCCTTTCTCAAAAGTACTTATCTTTTGTATACATACTCCTTTTTCATTTTTCTTTTTAAATTCCTGTACAGTTGCTCAAGAAAGAACAATTACCAAGCAACTCACCCTCCATGAATAAATTTTAATCCCAAAAATTATTACCAATATAAAATAAAAAATTCACATGCCCTCACAACAGCTGATGAGAATCTTAAACTTTCATTTTATCTTGCTTCTTTTCGTTGATGGCTGTCATCAAACTATTAAAGCTTACCAAGAGAAGCCTCCACACTGTAGGCCGCATATAATCTGGCACACGACTCAATCCCAACTCACGCAACTTCTCTACAAAATAAATTATGACACAGAAATGGATTTCAATTTAACTAAGGAAAATTTCCAATGTTGTCCAGGCAATATTCATATTGATTAAAAAACAGATTACAATCACAACAATAGAATCCCATATCAGTAATCATTCTAATTTTTTAAAGGTATATTAAGTGTGTGTCGCCACTAAATTGGAAAATTACACAGATAGTATACTCTAATAATAACGAGTAAGCATACAGAATATTAGATGCTTGGCATTGAACATGTTGGGTAAACAATCATCAACATGAAAGAAACCGGAGTGGTAGAGCTTTGATTCATGACCTAAGGTTTCTTATTGATGTGATGAAGTATTACTTAATATCAATGGTTTATGCATATTAAAACAAAAAAGAAACACCTACTCATTTTCATATGTAACCAATTTATAGGCAAAATTAGGTTCCCAGAAGACTTGAATCTTGAATTATGGAAAATGGAAACATTTAAATCATGCATAACACCATAGCTCATTTCATATTATCTTCTAATTTATTTTGAGTCTTACCACCAAAAGTTTCTATGTTCATTGAGCACAGAGCATAGAATTACATTTGATACTTCCATAATTGGATGTAGCCATATAAGATAACAATGAAAAAATCACCAAGTGATACAAATGAATTAAAATTAGTATACCTAATATTAGTGTTGTCCCAGAAAGCACCTTACTGAACTTCATAACTCTTGCAGAATCTGTAGCTCTAGCACTCATGGAAGGTTTTAGGACTTCTTTTGATGGGTGTTTTACACTAGCGTTAGTTAAATTAGTCACGTTGGTAATACAGATTGCTTTGTTTGTACTCTGGCCTTCCTCCTGTGTCAATGGCAGAAGTCACGTAGTGAAGTGTATAACTATCAGTCTTATGATGATATAAGCAACAATATAATAAGGAATACCAAAGTCACCTCCACTGCCCCAGCTGTGTGATCACTTGCGCCTGAATCATTGTATGAGAAGCTTCTTTCATACTTTACCATTGAATTTGAGTTACATAGTGGATCGGATCCCTGAGTCAATAGTATTTTACCAGGAATGCTACGACCTTTGAGTAACCTAGATTAATAAGGAAAATATATTGCCATTAATGTATCTAGGCCATATGCTTTCCCATTATGGGTGAAATTGAATACAATTTAATGAAAACGTCTTGTACAATCAATCAGTCCACCAAAGTGGAAGGTAGATAAAGGATTAAATCAAATTCAGCAAAACTAATGATTTCTAGAAAAAAGAGTAATTCTACGTAAAAATGTAATCCCATGACTTAGTGTCAATTCTCAGGAACTTTATTATCTTTAAATTTAACAGCAATCAAATGGGTCCCAAATACAAAATTAATTATATAAAAGAATATAAAACTTTGCTCCAGAATCCATACGTTCCCCAGCTTCCATTTTCCCATATTTCTCAGCAATCAGCCAGAACACTAATAAATCTATGCAATTAGATTGCCCATAGCAAATCAATTACACCACTTAATTTCGCACCCAATTCTATTGGATACAATTAGATCAAGGAAGTTAAATTGTCCAAACCATGTTGTGAAATTTCAATTTCATCCGTAAGAAGTTGTGATGATAATTTTGAGAGCAGAAGTGAACAAATTAACAGATGAAGATGGGCACTCTGGAAGCTACACCTACAAATCAGTCAGATAATTCCAGAGATCATAAGCTTTCCTGAAAATGTCTTTCAAAATCTGAGGAATATTACAAGTAAAAACCTACCCACAAAGAAATGAGAACTTTCGGGGAAAAATCCTTAACCTTGAACATTCCTGAGACTCTGATTGAATCCTGAGTCTAGGCTTGCAAAGGCACTTTCTTTGCTCCGCTGATCTTCGTTGTGCTTGTCGTTCTTCATGGCTGTTCTGCCTAGACTATCCCTTTCTTTGTGCGTCTTGCACTACTATTTCCGAGCTAGGAGAAGATGCATAAGGACATCGAAAGGAGTGACCAAAAATGCAAAAATCCATGAGCGCCCAAAACATATTTCCTCTTTTGCCATTCGGGGGCTAATCGTTTTTTGGTTAAATTATTTTATGAAATTTTATAATTTAACTAAATTTTTAAATAAATTTTTATAGTTAATTTTATTTATACTTTTTTAAGTCATAGTTGCCACTCGTTACTATGCTAGTGAAAAAATGTTTTATATGATTAATGTAAACATTTATTTAAAATTAAGTAAATTTTTATAATTTTAAAGTATTTAACTAAAATTTTTATAAATTGATATAGTAATATTAAAATTTTATAATAATTATAAAGATTTATTTATAATTATGTAAAGTATTTTTACAAATATTATAACAAAAAATATTACAAAGATTTAAAGAATAAATAAATATAATTATAAAATCTTATTTATATAATTTTAAATTATAAAAAAATATTTAAAAATTTGACTAAATTATAAGAATTTGAAAAATAATTTTACCTAATTTTTATCATCTTACTTTTTTCTAAAAATTAACAAGTTGTGCTAAGTGAGTAGATAACGGTGTCCTTTTTTTAATGTAAGGTAATAGATTGTTTTAAAAACGTCAATAACACAGTAACTTCATAGCTTTGGAACGTAATCAATATATTCATCTTCGAACTACGAACTAGCAAATTGAACCACAAATTAGAGTGATCACATTGTGCCTTCATGAAGGGACAACAAGATTATTAAAGAGAAAACCACTCGCAACCCATCACCAAGACTACACTTTTTAAGACTAGAATGATCAGTATTTGAATACACAGCCCCATATTCCAAGCCATTAAATGCATATCGGACTACAAAACTTCTAGTCATGACATTTAGTTCAAAGCTCAAAACATAAGCATCATAGAATTAGGGAAGGATCCTGCGCCGCCGGCGTGGAGTCTCTCGTTTCACATACATTTTTTCCATCTCATTCAGTGGTCGGCTGGATCCATCTGGTAAGCTAGCAAATTTCCAGCCCCCACCACCTCCACGCTTCCCTCGAGGCCCCAATTTCTCCACAGTAAATGTCCATCCATCTGACGGGCGACGACGGCTATACTTGTGGCACTTCACCTCCCCAGCCATCTGTACACAGCCAGAACCACAGAAATCAATGGGTTTAAGATCAACAAACAAAAAATAAAGGGCAGAATATAATAAGGATGAGCGAAGCTATTCATCCGTTGTTATCAACCAATGATAATAGGAGTAAAGTTACATTCGCGATAACTATATTTTGAATGTTTGTAAACAAAATGGAAACTAATAACACCAAGACTAAATTCCTTGGCTCAAACAATAACCACATCTTTCAAAATAGCAGCCATTATTGTATAACGATAATTGCATCAACATTTTCCATCAAATATTTTGGATGTCCTTTTAAGGTCATTACTCTATTTCTTTCCAGATGCTACATGCATTGCCGAGACATTGCATAAGTCAAAGAATTAACCAATTATGAATTCATCAAGTCCTCCACTCAACAATTTTCCTTTTCGGTAAACAAAATTTTATGAAAAAGGAATGGCAATGGGCACATTGTGCACCTTGAGCATCTAAGGAACTAACAACCATCATCCATATAACTACTAAAATTAGATCACCCAGATTTGTCCCCCAGTGTCTTCTAAAATGGCAGGAGGCACAGAACAACTTCATATATGGTTTGACCAAATAACCACTTAATCAAAGCGACAAGGTCTCAGCCACTGTTTATCCACGAGTTGCCAAAAGCTTTGAATTACGGTAGACTATAAGCTAACTGTAAGTATCCTGCTAATAGCAGGCAATATCATCAGTGTGGATCCCATCTCTAGTCAGAGATAACAACACCAACACTAAGTCCCCCGAGTAAGTCATGCAAAGCTAACCACATTTAATTTTTTAGTGTGGTTATTCCATTTCTTATTTTTTAAGCAAGATAACAAAAGTAAGACTTGTGTTCTTCCACGAGAATACCATAAGGACAACAGCAAGGATGTGTAGAAGAATGTCATAATGTTTGCAATCGCTGTATTGGCAAAACATCAAATAATGGAAATGGAACATACTTTCTTCTTGTTGAAGTTCATCTTTTCAACAAATTCCTGATACAGCATTTCATCTTCCTTTTTGGAGATTTCGTAATGGACTTCATCCAAATCTTTGGTAATGCCATCCCAACCTTCAGGCATAACCTTGAAATCAGGTTTGTAAGGAAGAGATGCAACATGAAACTCCCTATCATGGGAAATAAAGAACCTGCGAGAAGAAATACGGACAAATAACATAATAGTTATCTTATCTAATAATAAATAACTATTTACCATGTTCCTACAATGATCACATCATTCTAGTATATTGTTCTCTTCTTATTCCAAATTCACATCAATTCAACTAATGCCCACAAATACCCAAGTTATCCGCTTCCTATATATGAGCCCACGATGTATGAATTATTAATAAAAGCAAATATACAAAAATGTGCATGCTTACATCTACAAGGACCTGCACGTTCCGCATACTATTAAAGCTTATACTAAAGTGCTTCAATTTCAGTTCCACTTAATGTTTGGTCAAGACTCAAGACATCTAAACAGTCCATCAACAGTTACACTAGAATAATAATGCGTAAGGAAGAAAGCCTCAAGCTCAGCTGACAAAATCTGAGTAATCTGATAACAGCTGCACATATAGGACTGTTAAAGCATCCTTTCATCGAGGAAGACAACTGATATAAGTTTGAAAGATGCGTTATCACTTTAGAGTCCTTCCAGAAACCCTTCCAGAAAAGAAGCTGGGAACTTACGTGGTTGTCTAATTATAGGACATCCGTCTCAATGATCAATGCTCATAGAAAAATAGGAAAATCTAAGAACATACTAGCTTGTGTAACTTAGAACTTGCAGAGCCAGGGATAGAATTCCAACTCATGTTTGCAGGCATGGTTCCCTCAAAAGCATCCCTCTAAAGAAAATACCAAAATAATCTTGACAAAGATTGGTAACTAATGCTTACAGCCTAATCAGCTTACCAGCTATGACAATCCAATCAAATGATAGGGAGTGATCACGCGCTTGATGACCAACCAAGACAATATTAGAAATTACCAACAAGACCTAGCAGATATGAACCAAGCAAGGGTCCAAAAATCTTACTCAGGAAATTCGTCGAGCAAAACCTCAACAGAATCGTCGAGAGGATGACCAAGCTTCTTCTCCTCTTCTTCCTCGAGCTCCTTGAGCCATAGAATGGCATGAACTCTCTGTCTCATAATTCTGTAATCTTTGGCTAGCTTCTCAATAGTGTATACCTCGGGGTTTTGCTTGTGCAAGCGATACATCTCGGCTTTCTCTGAATCCTTTAGATAAGAGCCTCTAGCACCAGGCTCTTGCACTTGCTTCAGTAACACACTCATTTCACGTAACCTCTCACCCCATCCATCCACATACTCCTTGCTTTTCTTATTTTCCGCTTCTAGTTCCCTTATCTTATCCTCTATTTCTTGCAAATCCGATAAAACTGAAGATCGGGGATCTCTATTTTCTCCATTAAAGTGATCCTTGGTCAATCCAGTGGACCAAGAAGACACGGATTCCCAACCCGAGTCACCAATGCCACTAAACGATGATCCCAAGTTCCTCTCTTTACCACCACTTCGACCATCACCAGCCCCAGAATTGGCGGAGAAATTTCTCGAACTAATAAATTGATGAGCTTCATAGCAATTATCAGAAGCAATCACAGCATCATATCGCAATATCCCTTCTGCGATAACTCTTGTCGTTCTTGAGGCTGCGGGCAGACAAGCTATGAAGCGTTGAATACTTTGCATAGTAACAGCCAACAACAGCACAGCTGCAGCTGCAGTTACTTGGGGGCACTTGCCTTCACCCGCTCGATATATATAAACAGAGAAAGAAAGAAGAAATGGCTATGGAGTCACGCCCTTCGGCTTCACCTGCAGACTCAGACCAACAAACCAACGGAGGACGAAGCCGCAACTCACGACTATAAACTCACCCTAAGTGGCAGATGATGATGGTTCTCCATGGGCTTAGTTTGGCCCATAATCATCTGACATATGGCTGCCCATCTGGGTAACTGTAGCCCAGCCCATTATGCCGCAGTCGCTCTTGCGCCTGTAAAGCAGTAACCTGCGACCACAAGGTTTTCTTTTCTTCGCTTCGGATTCGGAAGCTTCCCTTCCCGTGCCTCTTCTCTATCTTTTTGCACTTGTTGCATGTTCAAGGCAAATCTCCTAGCCAAAACTCGTCGTTTCGCTTAGCAAACTTTTCATCTGAAGTTGACGTGGCGTAATCTAGTTGATACATCTACTTTTCGTTTGAAGGTCGAGATGAGTTCTGGATTTACCGCACACTGACTGTCTGTGTCTGTGAACACCTTTTCAGCCTCCTCTTCCTCCTTCCTCCTTCCTCCAACCCTCCTTCTGTTTCCTCGGTCGGCTGGTCGCCTTAGCCCCATTCGTAGCCAAAATCTTAAGTAAGTTATTATCCGTTATACTTTCTCCAAGCTAAGTTTTCTTGTATTTTTATGGCTGTTTTAAGAAATATACTGCTCCAATTTGGAGCTACTAAACTTGTTTGTTTTGGTGCATTTTTCATCTGAAGCTTGAACTTTCCTTTGAAATGAAGTTTTTCTACTTTCTTGAGCTTGCATTGATTTCGTGGAAGATCGCATTCTTCGAGTCATGGTAAATATCTGGTAATTTTGTGTTAAGATGGGAAAAAGGGATAAGTAGGGTTACAAAACTAGTAAGGTAAATGATAACTTGGGAGAATATGGATTATTTCACGGGTATCGCGCCGAATGATTTTTGTTTCCCTTTTTATTTCTATATTTGAGGCTTTTTTTATTCTGTTAGTTTATGTGTTTTGCAAGCTTTTACTAATAAAAGTTTGTAGTCTATTGCCGCGGATTATTTCCTACTTGTGGTGTTGCTTTCTTTCAAATTATGGTCTATCTTGGAAAGTGAAGCCTAGTTTCGCTATTTGTTTTAGGTTTCAGTTGTTAGATTGACAAATCTGGAATATTCCATTACATCAACTGTTTGTTTTTCTTCAGTGAAAGTTGTTTTGTGTTAGATTTGGCAATATGGTATCTTTTAGTTCCCCAATTTCCTACAGTATTTAGTGTTCATATTAGTTCGAAGAGGAAAAATGGTGTTTATCGCTATTTTCAGCTCAAACTTGTGATAGCCATGCCTCTATGAGATATCCGTTAGATTATATAGACCTATTATTTTTTGTCGGCCCAGAAATAAGTCTTCAAAGATAATTTGTCTTATGTGGGGCTTAAATATTTACAGATTATTGTTTTTAAGGGAATGCCATGCGGTGCTGAGCTTAGATCTTATGGACAGTAGGTGGAGATGGGATGCCCTCATTTTGTTACCAAACGAAAAGCAATTTTAATACCACTAGAAAATGCCATGTCCATTTATTTTTTTGGTTGCATTGAATTGAAACTTTCTGCATGCACGTATCTAGTTATTCAGCAGTAAAATAGTAGAGATTGAAAAATCTTATTTCTACATTTTACATCCAATCTAATGCTGGTGATATAATTAAACCATCAGGTTCTACCTAGGCCTATGTTTTATTTTCATTATGCATTCTTAATTCTCTGGAGCATCATCCTCCCTGAAACTTTTATGATGAATCAATGTCTGAGAGACATTTCCTGAATAGGTATCTTCAAAATTTGTTTCAGATGCCAAAGTTAGTGAATTGTTTTATATTCAATGATTTTGTCCAAGGCAGTAGCATGTTCACGTTGGCGCAGGGAATTAAGTTGTAGTCTTAAAGGTGCTTCGGATTAACTATTCTCTTTCAATAGACTAAACCATATCCTTACTTTTAATTACAGATCTCAAGTTTATAGGTAGTGCAGATTCTCCTGCATTGCAATGTGCTACTGCTTGGTACATAACCAGCAACCGGAAGTTTCTCTTGTGTAAAACTTGATGGTACCTGAGGGATAGTGTGAGTTATGGGCTGCTTTCTGGATGCTAATCTTTGTAAGGGTAAGAGAATGATTAATTTATTGTCTTGGTAGTGTATCAATTAGGAAGAATCTAATATTCCAAACATATTGGATGCCTGAGCACAATTCCGATGGTTTTCTCTCTCTGTGTCCCTCCCCCCACCTGGTTCTCTGTCTCTCTGTCTCTCTCTCTCTCTCTCTCTCTCTCTCTCTCTCTCTCTCTCTCACACACACACACACACACACACTTGTGTGTGTGAATTGGTATGCATTAATATTTGTTCATAATCAGCACCAGCTTAGTATACGTGGACTATTCATATTTCTACTGTGTGCTGATGGTGTCGTTGCAGGTTCTTTGATTTGTCAGGTACTTTTATTCATCATCTGGCTACCTACTTTCCAAGTTGTAACAGCACAAGAAACAAAGGTTGATCACCGTCACATTTCTTCTATGGCGGAGTTAGCTAAGCCACCTATTGCTGGACTCTTTGATCCCATAGAAATATCGCCTGCTGTCATACCAGTAGACCCATATCCCACTGAGCCTTTCCCCCCAATGTACCCTACTTTTCCAACCAGATATGAACCAGTTTTAACTGGAAAGTGTCCCATCAATTTTTCGGATATATCTATTATTTTAGATAAAACGGCATCTGATTGCTGTGGACCATTGGCAGCACTTGTAGGGAATGTAGTATGTTGTCCACAGTTTAGTAGCTTAATTCACATATTCCAGGGTTTCTTCAGCATGAATTCTGATAAGTTGGTTCTGCCAAATGCTGTTGCTGATTATTGTTTTTCTGATATCATTAGTATTTTAGCCAGTAGAGGGGCAAATACTACTCTCCCAACACTTTGCTCCATAAAATCATCTAATCTTACTGGTGGGTCTTGTCCTGTGAAGAATCTTTCTACTTTTGAGAGAATGGTGAACACAAGTAAATTACTTGAAGCTTGCAGTGCTGTTGATCCTCTTAAAGAATGTTGTAGACCTATTTGCCAGCCTGCAATTATGGAAGTAGCGCTTGAGATTTCTGGAAGGCAATTGATGATCAACGATAACAAGAATGTAGCTGGGGAAATAAATCACATCGATTATCTTAATGATTGTAAAGGTGTGGTTTATTCATATCTTTCAAAGAAACTCTCATCAAAGGCTGCAGACACTGCATATCGAATACTATCTGCCTGCAAAGTCAACAAAGGTACAAAGTTTAATCATGTGAATTTTAAAGTAGCATATTTGGACTTTTAAGAATTTGTCTGTGTCTGATTTTGAAATCTTCTTTAGGGTGTATGACTTATGATTTCATTGATGAATATAGGGGTACTGTAAAGTGGGCAAACTGTAGTAACTTTGCTTATATTTATGGTCCCATTGGACCTCAGTCAATTTAATTATTTCTGAAGGTTACTGCCATGGCCTCTTGTGTCTGATTTATTTCAAAGTATGATGGTTTGAACCCTAATAGAAAAGAATGGAGTCCCACTGTGTTTAGAAGTGCATGTATCAAACTAAGATATGTGTTTGTGACATATATTTTACAAATTGAATGATAATAGTTAGTTTCTTTTTTTTTTTTTAATTCCTTGTATATTAAGTAAATATTGCTTGTGCAGTTTGTCCCTTGACATTTAAGGAGCCTTCAGAAGTTATTAGTGCATGTCGGAATGTAGCTGCTCCTAGCCCTTCCTGCTGCAGTTCATTAAACACATACATTGCTGGGATACAAAAACAAATGTTAATTACAAATAAACAAGCTATAATCTGTGCAACACTGTTTGGATCTATGTTACGTAGAGGTGGAGTAATGACAAATGTTTATGAGCTTTGTGATGTTGACCTAAAAGATTTCAGCATACAAGGTACTTGTCCAGTTCCATTGGCATTCTTGGTTTCAGCCCATGATTATCCTCATAATTTATCTTATCTGATCTGATTCTTCTTTCCTGTTGTGGATCTGCATGGTGCTGGTACAGCATACGGACAAGGTTTGCTGCTTCTTCTACTTGATGTATTTGTTAACTGATGTTATTTTTATCTCAATGTGCATTTACATGTTGGTTGATTCTAACATTTAAGGGAGAGTATATGAGATGCATTTCTATGTTATCGAAATTACCAGGATGGATTATACTTTTATATTTCATTTGTTGGCAATGAAAATGGTCCTTAGTTTGTAAATATAAGATCTTATTGAGATTGCTAATATTGGTTTGTATGCAGGATGTCTGCTTCGAAGCTTGCCTGAAGATGTGGTATTTGACAATTCAACAGGCTTTAGCTTTACCTGTGATTTGAGTGACAACATTGCTGCTCCCTGGCCTTCATCATCTTCAATTACATCTGTGTCACTTTGTGCGCCTGGTATGTGACTGGACGATTAGAGTTACCTGGTTATCATTGCACACTTGATAAAATATCAGTGTTGTAAATGAATTCTTATGATGGAGTGGTTTTAAACCTATTTGCTGGAACTTGGTTAATAACCACACATGCTATTAAAATAAGTGTGCATGATTGTACACCATATTTTAAGAATTAAATTTGAGACCATCATATCTTTTAAAAATTATTTTGGAATTGCAGTATTTTTATCAAAAATTTGAGGATGTTGAGATCCCAAATCACTGTTTGACTTGCCATATTCTTGCATGTACATACATGCAAGTATACATATTTTGCTTGCATTTTTTGTTTCCAAATTATGTTTACATTTTGCTTCCTGTGTCCAATACTTTTGCAGAGATGTCATTGCCCGCACTACCGACTTCACAGACTCTAAAAAACATTGGTGAGTGCTATTTCCATGCATGTTCAATTTTTTATACTGTTGATAAATTAATAGTTCAAGGATGTCTGTTAACAAATGATGTATATACTCATTATTGGTGTTAGGTTTCTGGCATTGTGGTATTTCCAACTAGGATAGTTTTAGGATACGTGGTATTATACCTTGTTATTGGATTGTTGGCAGGTACAAGTCCACAGAGCCACGTTAGCTTTTTAAACTGGGAATTTTTTTAAAATATATATGATCTTCAAAGATACATTTCATTTTATATATACTTTTTGACAATATATGGTTGCCCAATGCAATTTTTTTTAAAAGGCCCTTTCTCTTGTGTCACCTCTGTAAAACCAAATAGAGAAAGAGAGAGAAAAATAAGAGATAGAGAGATTGTTGCGGCGCTCCTGATTATTTTTATAAGAGTAACTTTTTGTACCTCTAATGATTGTGCTTTCTGGCACAAAATTCTCACTCAAAGACTGGCTGCACTGTTGTTGACTTCGCTTATGTGTCTCGAGCAATTGTCAGTGAGCAAAATTTTGACCTTGTGAATACGGTGCTTTTTGCAGGCTGTAGTTCTGGTGGATTGGAATTCCTTTTATCTATTTTTTCATTTTTCATCTTCAGTACGTTGTTGTTCTGAAGGAAATTCTAGGGCTGAGCAGGTTGTGTTGGGACGCTGTTTTTCAAGTGTCTTGGTGTGGATTTTGCATGTATATTTAATGGCCTCAATGTATAGCCTTCCCCTCTTTTATTTAAGCTTAGGTATTCTTTTGCATGTATTTGTTGGTCTCCTGCTTGTTTTCGTGGAGCAGCTCAATCCTGATCTGGCACTCGCATAATTAAGCAGCCGTAAAGGTGCCAAGTCAAGGGATCGATTGAGTGTCAAAAAAAACATGGCAATAACTGAACTAAAATATTGAAATGTCAACCAAAATGCTGGAGAGACGGTCCCAGCAAAACTCTACTACATAATATCCGTTTACATAATAAGGAATGTTACTAGGGAATATTAATGAAGCCTTGGATCTTTCTAAACTAGTTGTTTTCCTAGCCTCTAGGGCATTCACTTCTCCGTCCGGTTTGGCTCACCTTGTAATTATACACTTTACATGTGCAAAGCAAAACATGAACATATCTGCTGCATGCTCTGACAGCTACTGGATTTACCTTAATAATTGCTGCGCACAGAATATCACTGTTAGTCGACATCTGCAGTCCTCTCTATCAGACAAGCAGCCTGTGTCCAATATTCTGCTTCATTTCAAATCCTACAGGACCAGTACCTGCAGAAGCTACCCAGACTTCGGGAATCTCTTTTTTCTTCATTTTGTTTATTTTTCATTTGGACAATGAATGTCCAGATCTTGATATTGAATAGCTTCAATATTAAATATTTGATTACTTGAAACGGATTAAGACAGTTGCCTTGCAGCTTATCAGAGAAGTTTTGTCTAGAGATGGCTTTCAGACAGAATTAGACGGGTATGCAATAATAATACATTTAAAAGACATCTCTCTAACGGATAACATTCTACAGTTTCAGATTTACTGATCACGAGGTGCACATGATTACCAAAACATACAGTTTGCAATAAAATCAAAAACATATGTGCATATATGTAAACAACACACTGAACTTGGAATCCATAATATACATGAGTTGTATTTTAATCGCAGATCCAGTTTCTTCATTAGAATTGCTTCCGTTTCTTACTTCCTTTGAACTGCAGTAAGATGAACTCTGCAAGCAAAATTAAGTGATCACATCATTTACTGGCGTCATTTTCCCAAACGTTGTCCCAAGAACCACTTGGAGCAGACTTTGGGCCCTCAATATAGTTCTCATTCCCAGGGGAATTGTGGGCTCCAGGGAATGGAAGTCCATTTGGACATGCTGGGTTAACTCTCTTGGACTTCGTTCGAATACCAAGCAATCGCAACACAAATCTAGCTAACTCTCCATACAATAAACCAGAGCGATCAAAAAGCTGCAATAAAGTCCAAATAACCACACAACATTAATATATTTGCATACCACGTTGAAAAATGAGGGTTCCCAAATTTAGCAGCACACACTGGAAAGCAAATAACACAAGGGGAAAATGCTCTACATTGATATAAAGGGTAAATTGCAGCTAGCCCACTTGTGGTTCTAGTGTTGTTCACATTACCCACTTGGGCTTTAAAAAGTGTCACCTTGCCACCCTATGGTTTCTCCATCACGCACTTTTATTAAACTTACACAGAAATGGATAATGGTGGTGGGCAATTAAACTTGTCCTTTCCCCACAATCAATTTTGAGATATTTTAGAATAGATGTTAGTAGGACTAATTTTTCCCAATTTAAACTGGGTGTGTAATTGACAAACGACAGATATGGGGAAAAAAAAAAAAAAAAAAGGAACCACAGGTGGGAAAGTGCACAAACCCCACACCACATGTGAATTATGTGTACTTTGCCCTGAAATAAAAGCCGGGTAAATTTGTATGGAATAACATATCCTATAGATCAACTGTATTTGGGTATGCTTTTGAAATTCACACAATCACAATCAAAAGAAAATATTGAATTTATTAACATTTCACTCGACATTTTAGTAAACATTCCCAAACATAAAACTGATTTTCATAAAGTGACTTCTTCCAGAATCAATTTTCGCATAAGCAATTCTCTTGCAGCAAAAACTTAAGAGCAATGCCCCACCACAAGCTAAGTGACAAAACATATATAATTTCAATTAAGTATAAAGTTTAACTTATTATCAACCAGTCAAAAAAAATAAAAACTTATAACATCCATACGAGATAAATACAAATAGCAGCTGAACAAAAGAACATAAACTGTATGGATAATGTACGAACACAAAACCTGAAGAAGTGCAGTCATGAACATATGGAAAGCCTGCGTGTTCTGGTCTATGAGTATTGATATTCGACCAAAAAAGTTAACCACACCTTGCATCTGCCAAAAAAGGCAAATAAGTACTACATAATGCAAACCAAAGTTTCCCACAAAAAAAAAACTATATTAATGATTCCAAAGGACCAAAAAATTAAGGAAGACAGAAGCAACAATGAAAAAGAATGTCAGTGGACAAACTGAGTACACAAAAAAGTAAATAAAATATAAAGATTTTCCTATGCTGCTTTGATGACCTGGTACTCCTAAATATGAGATGTTTGCATAAGATCGATTAAACCCAACTAACAATTGACATTATCCCAGTTTCTGTTGCATCTTGTCCCACATGGCTTAAAGAAACTCCTAATTAATGTCATGATTTAAACAAGAGATTCAGATTCTTCTGGGCTGCAAAGCAGTATACAAAGGCAAAATGGACTATGCTTTAATTTTTGAAGGTTCAAAGGGGCAAATGTGACCATACTAGGTATGCGAGAAATTAAAAGGAAAAAGAGAGAAAAACCCTTATAGGGTGAAACTTTGTATTGAGATTTTCAGAGTGTGTACAAAACTCACCATTATGTCCTATTTATATAGGAAACTAAGGGGCCATGGGCCTGTATTCAACCCTAAACCTAATAATAAGAAGCAAGACAATAATATGAAATTAAACATAAATAGGAAACTAACCCTATATTCTCAAGACGTTCCCTCAAGATAGAGCATATATAATAGATGCCCAAGCTTGTTACATAGATAATAAAAGTGAAAAAGATGTCAAAATTAAATATGAAGCAATCCAAGATGAATGTAGTGGAGCTATCTATGCAAGAAGGTCCTAATCTGGGTTTGGCTAATAGGTCCTCATCTAAGTTCGGCTTAATAGATCCTTATTTGAGTTTGGCTCAAACATAGGTCAGGAGTTTCAAATTGGAGATTGCCTACGAGTTTCAAAATAGAGGGCTTGTTGGGAGTTTTAGATTAGAGGCTTACCAAGAGTTTCAAATCAACAATTAACCACCAAGGATAACTAGGTGTCAAGCTTAAGGTGATGCGACAAAATTAATAGACCAAATCTAATAGAAAGCACGAACAGATAGACAAATTGGGGCTTAAAAGGATTTGGATAGAAGAGACTCTCAAAACCCAATAAACAATGAGAAATGGGTGAAAGGGGCTGAAAGAAGGTTGAAAAAGACTCTGGACGACCATGAAAACATGCGGGCGCGTAGGGAAGAGGCTACTAGAGCTCTAGCAGCACATGTGGCGATAGGTGGCGGCGAGCTTCTAGGGATAGGTTAGCCGGAGTGAGATGAATCCAACGATGCCGGTAACGAGATGAACCGACCACTAGAGAAGGAGATCAGCCAAAAAGGTGTGGCATGTTGCAGATTCTAATTACTGGTGCATGGCAACACGTGACGCCACCGGTAAGGGTGCGCTAGCAATGATGGGCCAATTTGAAGATGCCAGAGACAATGGTGGGGTTGGTTCTCCAAGGAATAGAGAGATCTAACTTGACAATGGTGGTGAAAAAAGAGAAAATGCTGTGGAGAAGAGAGACACAACAAAAGAAAGAAAGTGAGTAAGGACCATAAGTAAGATTGGGCACTACTGATACTCCTCACCAGTGGTGATGGGGGTTTTCTTTAATCACAACTAGGTTTTTCTCTCACCAAACTCTGATACTATGTGAGAAATTAAGAGAAGAGAGAGAGAGAGAGAGAGAGAGAGAGACCCTTATATGGTGAAACTATATTGTATTGAGATTTTTAGAGTGTGTGCAAAACTCAAACTACTATTTATATAGGAAACAATGGGTCACAAGTTTGTCTGCAATCCTAAACCTAATAATAAAAAAAAAAGACGACTATAGGAAATTAAACAAAAATAGAAAACTAACCCTATATTTTCAACAAAAGATATTCATAAGAAAAGGAATTAGATCTATATTCAATTAACCAACATAAATATGCAATAAATTGTCAATAATAAGGAACTCTAAAAGATGTCATCATCTAATAACCCAAATGAGAGAATCGAATGCTAATTATGCATTTTCATGCCCATGGAAGAAAAATTCAATCAGCCAAAGCATCATTGCTCACCACACGTAGAACAGAAATCCAAAACCCAGGAGGAGATGGAGGAGCACCATATGGATTATTAGGATCTTGAGTTCCATAAGGACCACCCATGCCATAACCACCCACTGGGCCACCAAAGCCACTATTATACATTCCACCTCCATACATCCCAGATGATCCATGAAGTCCACCATATCCTCCTCGATACATATTGTTACCATACATCCCCCCACCATACAACCCTCCTAATCCACCATAAGATCCATACATTCCAGATCCATAACCAGAATTATAATTTAGAGTAGAACCAATGCCTGCACAAGAGAAGAAAAGTCAGATGATTCATCGAGCCAGTAGAACAAGGAAAGGTTGAGAGGAAAGGCAGGCAAAGAGGGACCAAAATGCAACTCTAAAGACCAAAAATCACCTCCATAGTTGCTATTTCCATAATTCTGCTCCCAAGGCCTTGTTGGAACAGTCCTCCCAACAGCATTCCTACTAACAGCTGCATTCTTATCTGGACTGGAAACTATTTCCCCAGGCTTTGCAGTCCCTGAGGTTTCAACTACATCACTTGTGCTACCAGCTGATGGGGGCTTAAAAGGTGCTGGGCCAGAGGAGGAACCCACTCGCTCCCATGGTTTCGGTGGAGAACTACTAGCTGCAACACAATAATTACTACTGAAATGTTAGGAAATTCTTGAAGAGAGAAAGAGAGACAATTCAGAATCCAAATTTATTATGAGAGTAAAATAAACATGAGCAGAAAGCATACACCACAGAGGAAAGGCCATTTAGCACCTTTGCCTCTCCTGCATTATCTGATAATCATAATTAAATCAAGATTTGTTGATAAACTCACACATTCAAGCAAAGTATTAGTAATGTTTACGCATGTGCATAAATTTATCTTGATTCTTCATTGAAGCCAAATTAAAATCAAGAAGGAATCAGAACCCTCTGCTGCAGAGTGTCAACACTCTAAAGCAAGACAATAGAAGAACTAACTATATGTGCAGCATGCTTTAATAGCCTAGCAAGGTAGAAAAAGTCTTGAAACAACATTTAATGCCTTCCTAAGAGGCAGTTGCCAGCAGAGTTAATGCTTGGCAAAAGTAAACTAGGTTGACTGTTGTAAACCGAGTAAGAAGGCACTTTAAGTTTGAAGGTAGTCAGAGAAGGTTTCTATGTTAAGACACGTTTGAAATCTTTTATTCATATCAGATCCCTCTTGAATGGCATTAAAACTTATCTTTCAAAAGGGAGCAGATCTTGGGTTATCAGAGATCCCCTAGAATGCACCCATACAGAGAGGAAGATTCTTAATAAGAGGGACTTAGCCAAGTCCTTCTCAAAATTTAAATCAAGGAATGTCAAAGATATTTTCAAATGATTTGATCATTGGCATTGTAATGGGAAGCTAGTAGACAAATATGGTTAAATCATTTTTTAGGCTATAAGCAATGCAACTGAAAAATCAGTAGTGTTTTGATAGAACCAAAGCAGAAATAACAGAACCCGAATTAAAAGGAAATGGATTGTATTAAAGATAACTGATAAGATACAAGTATAAGAGATACAGAAGAATCAGCTCTCCAATCCCTCAATACCAGTCTCTCACCCCCTAGCTGCTGGCCTTTCGAGAAGCCAACGCCTCCCTTACTGTTCCCCCCCCCCCCCCCCGGGGGGTGGGGAGGGGGGGCTTCTCTCACTACTCTCTTCTTTCTTTTATTCTCTCTCTGTTCCTGTGTCTGTGACCGACTCCTCTATCACATAATGCCATGTGCCCCCACTAATCATTGACAGAATTTCCACAAATCTGCCCTCCTGTAACTAACAGCCCCTTTTTAGCATTTCTGCCCTTCTTCCTTGTGTAAACTTTACTGATAGGAGGGCTAACATGTTTCAAGTCCAGAGGCTGGAATTGGAGGACTGTGTACTTAGACGATGGGTTTCAGATTCAAATTAATAATACTATGTTAAGTTTCTAAGCCTAAATCAAGTTAGCAGTCTTGGACTAATTGACAACAAAAATAAAATTGCTCTCATGGCGTTATACATATAAAGCTTTATGTGTTATTTGATAGAAACACATAAAACAAAATCATCATCTCATGTTTGATTGTTGCTTTGCATAGATTATGGAAGCTGTTTTTGCATTAAGCTCATATCTACAATCATAATTACTGGGACAGGGGGTAATAAAGATCAAAAGGATCTTAACTGTGCACATGTGAAGTATAGACTTATGCCTTTTACTGGTTGTAGAAAAAGCGCAGCTAATAGAGACTTTTGAAGATAAGACTCGTGAAAACATTCTTCAGTGCGGAAACTTCTTTCGGATGAAGGACGCAATTCAAACATGCTTCGACTCTGAGGCTAAGGGGAAACTGGACCATTATATTCAAGTTTTCAATTTGCTCAGGTAACATTGATTTCTACTAATATTAAGAAACTTGCAGGAAAGAAATGAACATTAGACTGAGTATGCACAATAGAAAGACCTATCATTAGTGATCTTCATGACAATCAGACACATTCACCTCACTCAAAATTAGCCCCTAAGGCTGAGACGAGCAGGAAAAGGAGCAAAAAGAACAAGGCATGTGCAATTAATGTTAGATGTCTACCAATTTCACTAAGGAAAATCATAACAACAAGAAGTAAGCTTAATTTCTTAAAAAAGATGATCGGAAATGAAACTCGTCCTGAATAACAAATTTGTGCAGAGACGATTGGAAAATCAAACAATCTAAACCCTATAGTCTGGTTATTTCAAAACTGATCCATCAACAGCCGACCAAATTCAATCTCCAACCCAAACAAATTGGACAAGAGACAAAGATACGTGTAAAACGTGATGACGATCATAAGAAGGGAAATAAAAACGAAAACTGAGAGGCGTGAGGCGTCTCCCGCATATAAATTTGAATTACAGGAGAAAATTTAGGGCTTACGAACCAGATCCTTGGGGCTTCGCTTCCATGGAATTTGCAGGAAAACAGCATGAAGCGAGCGCTCTCTCTGTCTCTCTAATTTGTCGAAGGCATCAGGCTGATCCTTTGTCAGTTAATGCTAAGGTTTTGGTTTTACAGAGGGTGAAACCGCGTCTAAACTTTAAAGATGGGCCGCCACAAATAATGCGTATGTACGGTGGAGATGGCTTTTATTTGGATACGCGGACATGCCCATTTAACTAGTCTCCTGGGTTCTTTGTTTGTCTTTTCATAATTTTGATATCCGTAATTTGTTCCATAAACCGTAATCAACTAGACTCCTAAGTTCTATCCAATTTTTTTTTTGGTCACATATAGTATTGATAATATTTGAAGAATGAGTTGATTTAAATGAATTAAATTTGAGATCATCTCTTTTAAAAATCAACCAAACACCAAATATTCTATGTTAAGTTCATCCAAATTATCTGATTGAATTTCTTTTTATTTTAATACTTTGATTAGGTGAAGACTGAGAAGTCGGAATAACTAGGATACCAATTGATAATTAAAAGGTTTAGCCTGAAAATTAATTTGACACGAAAGTATTATAAATTTGAGATAATTCATTTGATATATTAAATTCATGATTTAATATATAAAATTTAATAAAATTAACGATTAAATTTTTTTAAATAAAATTTTGTTATTTATAAAAATAACAAGATTAATTGATTGTATATATATTTCTGTTAAAATTGGATCATCACATTAAAACGAAGAGATTTCCAAAACAATAGTTACACACATACCAACTTTGACAGAAAAAACATAGATAAATTTTATTATATGAATACATAATTTTTATTTGTTTAACTGTTCTGGATCATTTGGCCTTTTTCTACACTGTTGAAGTAGGGATTTTCATAAGAATTTCTCCATTACGAAACCCCCTCGTGGGACCCCACGCCAACCAAATAATACTCAAACAGAAGCTACTAAATCATCTGGCAAGTATTGTTCTCTTACGCACATCAACTTTTCAATAGGGACCTTGGCATCAGCATAATATGGTTACAAGAAAACCATCAAATATGGAAGGCGAGACATAACTTAGAAACCTCATCATCAATTTGAATAAGTTTTAATTCCTTTTCATTGCTCTTTATATGTTTCTATTATTTGGATTGGAAAGAGAAATAAATAGTTCAAATCTATAGAACTCGCTTTTTTAATTATATTATTGTACCAGAAATCTATATTGAGATTAAGGCATCGCTGAGCTATTTACCTTAGTCCTGACTACAACTATGTACTACTATGCTGCTTCTAACATATACAGAACTATAAATTAGAAATACCAGTTCTTACATGTCAGCGCTATCTTCTATCCGCCCAATAGCTACTCACGGAAGAAGTATATTTCAGGGTTGTTTCTTTTTTAGGATTGATCTTAACTACAGGAAATATTCCGCCCATTGGCTACCGATGACACCATTGGCGGTGCAAGAACTGCGGTAGAAAAGAAACTTTGCATCTGGAATTAGTGTCTAAACAGCAAACTCCTCCAAGCAGCTCGGATTCAGAACCCAAATGAGATTGTGAAAAATTAACAGAATTTTGCAAGACTTCAATGGTCGCATTGAAGTTTGCATCATCCCTTGTGCTATGAGCTACCTGCCAAGAAGAAACTGCTATTGCCAGAGCTGCTTAAAATGCAAGGCACATCACGAACGAGAAACTTCACACTACTTGTGCCAATATCATCCAATATTTCTATACACTCCTGCAAATCTGAGTCATTTACCAGCATCACCCATTCCTCTTCATCATCTAAATACTTAAGCTGAAATGACCCGTTTTGTAGTTTGAATCTGGTTGCAACTTCCTTGTATAGCTGGAAACAACCTGCAGATGGATCAAACTTGAAACGAATGGTGTCTTCTCTGTAGGTGACTTTCACAATAATTTTTGACCCACTATTAACACAAGTAGATTTCACTTTGGAATGCTTATGGTTCTCAAAACTCAGAGAACCTGATGAACTGCCATTCATCATTGAACCAGAGCCATTGGACGAGTCTGTCGTGCTTGAAGAAGTATGGTGGTTATGTTCAACAACCCCATCATCCCCATCCTCATCCATTTCCTCAGCAATCAAGGAGCTTGAACTCTGAGAGACAATATCACGGCTAGAGTTTTCAAATGTCAGACCACACCTGTTCAAGCCCCATTTACCTCCTTTTTTTCCAAAACTAGAACCTAGACAGACTTTTTCAAGACAATCGTGAGTCTTGACCCCAAAATGGGCAGCCTGGCCATCATCCTTGGCCATTGATTTTGAATCTTCACTACAATCAACAGAAGAAGCGTTGGCTTTCTTCAAGTCTCCCTCAAAAGGATTGCGGTTAAGCATGCTTCTTGAGTGCACAAGCTGGTTTCCTGATAAATAAACATCATCACCCTCAAACTTAATCGTCGATTTTTCACCTTCAGCACAAGGTGCTGGAGGCACTGGGACTCCGTTTTGTGTAACAGGATTAGGGTCTTTTGCAGGCGCACTTTTCTCAAGGAACAGAAGACTTCTGTGTGCATCAACTTCCTGGTTGACTGAACCTCCAGCCACAAAACCCCCCGTAAAGGGATCAAACTTCAACCCTCCTTCCACTCCCTGAACAGAGTCAAGCACAGTCTGTATTTTCTTTAATGAACGATTCACTTTATTAATCTTACGAGATGGCCACCTTGAAATGCCATGCTGCCTGCATATCCTTTTTAACGTTGTAGGACAAACTGCACAAAATAGGGAAAAAACCGTTATATGTTGCCAACAAACATTTCTGAACATATTATGAACAATTAACTTTCAGAAATCTACAATCACCAAACAAAATAAACTTTCAGAGATCTACAACCTCTTGTAAAGATATGACAGGCATTTTGTTTAAGCTATAGCAACTGTATGAATGTTATCAATTTAAATTCTTTATATCCAGAAGATGTTTATGAACTCCACTTAGGTTTAAGACTAGTATATTTGATACCTCTCTGCAATATCTCTCCTGTATAATTTCATCTTCCACTCGAACGATTGAGAATGTCTCAGTACAGAGGCATAACATGCAATCAGCAGCCATATATATAATTCCATCATAAAAGATGCATTGATTTGCATTCAACATTTTCCCTAGTAACACCAAATGAAATCTAAGACGGCTTTTGGAACCTGAGGGCATGCAATCTGATTGATTGTTAAGATCAAACAAAATATAATGTAAGCATGTGCAAATCTGGCTGCTGGTTAACATGATTCATTATGAGTTATAACCAAAAATAAATAAGCTAGGTCAATGTCGATACAGAAATTAACACAAATAACATTGTTGTCTCACCGCCAATGCTCTTTGCGGCATCCTTTAGACTGCCAGAAAAGTATTGTTGCAGAACACTCAAGCTGACATTCTTCTCTGCTGTACTTCTCTTTTTCTCGACCTGCCTTCTTGATCCAGTCATTGACTACAAAGACACAACGCTAGAACTGTTAAGCTCATTCTCCAAGACATTAAAATCATGATGCCAACAACTTACAAAATTGAGGTAAAATGTATACGTTTTTTCCCCAAAGTTTACTCCCTTATAAGAATATAAATAAAGAGTGAAGGACATTCAGCAGTTATTTTTGTGCTTTAGTCCATAATTCACAGTAACTTGGAACAAATGCTTCATCAATTGGAGCAGCCATTTCATACTAAATTCTATTGCAATCATTTTGGTAACAAATAAATTAACAGCCACACTTTGAAAACAAACTCTTCTGACAGGAAGTTTAGATTAAAAGTACATCCCGTCTATACTTTCTCTCGAACAGAAGAAGAAACATCTCAAAGAGATCCACTCATAGGTTATGACAAAATATAGCAAATAAGGTCTTACTGGCTCCCATAATACTTAACAACATACAAAAGCAACCAATATATCATGCCCCAGCCCATCACTAGTTTTGTCCCTCTTAAATGTATATCTATCAGTACATCTTATCTGAATCAAATTTGTTTAATAGCCAAGAAAAATCCTGTCATATTTCACAGTTCATACAACATATAAATGCAATCATGGCATAGCTGTCCAGAGTAATTTGGAGTAAAAGGGTAAAGGTCTAATACAATCCTAACACTGTCCATTGAGTCAAGATTGGAATATTGGTTTTTAGTGGGTTGTTCCATAGTTCAACCAGAACCTCTTTATCTATCAAGTGATGATATTTTCTTTTGAAAAACCAACAAGGTCCTTCATCAATTAATATGTCCGAGCTGGTCAAACTATATTTAAAATATAGACAGAACCAGAAAAATGCTTAACACATGCATTTGGCGGTCATTCTCTGGGAAGTTATTCACAAACTTACACATCAATCAAATTTCAGTTGGAAATAGAACTCATTCATCAGGGTCACAGGATAGAGGACACAGCCAATGTATACCTGATTTTGAGCAGCTTCAGTTCCATTGTTTCCCAGCTTAGATGCCTTCAAGGGCATTTTCCTGACTAAATCAGGGTCACTGCCTGTTAATTCTACTTGAGAGTTTCTTCCAGACATAGGCAGATAGCCTGGGACCCTCACCTTTTGAAACCCTACTTGGGAGCTTTGTATTCCTGATAACTCAGCATCTGAAACTGTCCTCAAACTCCTACAAATTCTCTGCATGGTGCCTGAGAGGCTGTCCAATAAAAGTTGCTGTTCTGAACTCCCTCTCATATTGACAGGTAGAAAGAATTCTAATATGTAATCATCATCACTAGTATAGGTGCTCCTTAGTCTGATTGCAACTGCAGCATTCAAATTATATTTGCGGGCATGTTGAACAAGTGGATATTCACTAACATCATATGTCTTCACATCAGGATAGAAAAATGGATGATTTGACTTAAGAGCTTTCCCTGCTATACCTTGCCCTTCCTCAAGATGATGTTCAACACATGCATGAACAAATCCTTCCATCGCTCTATCATTTATATAGCAAGCTGATTCTTCAATGCATAGTATGGATTTCTCAGTAGAACTTGGGTGACCCTCTCTAATTCGTATTCTCATGGTTTCATCTCCAATTCCATCAGTGTAACAACAGGGAATCCATGTCAGTGCCAGAGGCAATCTATGCGCATGACATACAGCTCTTAAGACATCGATTATCTCTTTTAAAGCAGCTCTTTTGTTATTTGTGAGACACTGCAGAGAAAGAAATCATCCTGTAAGATGTGCAAAAATCCAAATAAAACCACAATGCAAAAATTAACTCGTTTTTCAAGAAAGCCTAGCTTCCCCCCCCCCCTGCGGGCGCTTTTTTTTCTCTTCCCGTTCTTATGGTACATGGTACCAACAGAAAATAGTTTTAAGGATTTAATAAATACCTGGGGAAGAAGTCGGAGAGGCATAGTTGTCCTTAAATTTACAGCCTGCGGAAAGCCATCATAAAGGCAATAATCAAAAGAAGACCCCAAAATATACACACACACACACTATCCTTGAAGTATTTGGGGAAACTGAGATGTACGATGGGATCAGAACTGATTTGGCAAAAATTAAGAGGTATCTTAATGAAATAGATATTGGAGATGTTTTAATATAACTCATATGTCCCCTAAAGAATATAGGCTATACAGGATAAATATATTCTAAAAAAGGCAAAAAAAGCATGCGCACTCAAAAAAAAAAAAGGTGTATATGATTACACAATAGGCATTCAAAAATTTCTTCTGCCTCCCTAAGCACTACCCAACCATGATACGAGAAAAATAATAGAATATATTGAATATATAAGATAATTTATCAGCTGAGGTAAAGTCTTCTCAAGGTAATCTTGGAATCAGACACCCGAGTCTATGATTGAGATATGAGAACAATATGAAGTCACATACAGAATAACACATTCATTTGCCAAACAAGATTCAATACATAACCAGTGCACAACTCAGAAAACGAAGAGAGCTCAAGATGATATGTCAGGTCACTCTTTATGAGGTAGAACTTCGCCAAAACTGCTTCTCAAACCAAGGCAGCATACTTCCAGCTATATTTGTGTCATAGAAGTGGAGAAATTGAGTGAAGACAAGATATTAAGTGAACAATAAAGAACACCGGGTCAACTACCCTCGGAACCAATTAAAGAAACATTTGAACAGCAGAGGGCAGACATGGAATTGTTTGCTTAAAAAAGCAAAACGAATACCAACCTGGAGCGCATGACAAACAATTTCCAATTCTCTATCAAAATCAGGTTTCTCTTTTGTAGTGACAAGTTCCAGTACAGCACAACACAGCATTTGAGAGTGAAGATCAAATATTGGAACAGCAATTGATCCACGAACCTCATGATTAATAGCATGTTCTACCCTCAAGTACTCAGACTTATTGTAATAACCAACATTGGAAGTCCACTCAGGAACTTTGGAGATAAACACACGACCAGGAAGCCCTGGGAAAGAACCAGGTTTTTCTTCTGCAGAGAACGTAAATGTCCTTGACACTTCCCGATACCCTGCAAGCGTTTGGTCTAGCAAATAGGGTTGCTCAGTTGTGCTTAAGATGAATTGATCTCCATGCTTTAGCGGTACCCAAACTTGTGCCAATATTCCTCCACCAGCTGACTCTTTGAAGAAGGACAAGGCCCTAAGCATTCTCTCATCAAGTGACCAGCCAGGTGGCCTTGAGATTACGTAGTTGGTCATGTCCATAGTATTAAGTTGTTGAAAAGAGCCAGTCGCCTCTTGTTTAGAATTTAAGTTACTTGTATCATCAGAAAACCCAAGTTGGGTGTCCATTGGCTGAATCACAACTTTCTCCCCAGAACTAGAGAAACTTCCCATAGCATTGTAATTTCCACTAGCTTCAGTCACAAGGAATTGTCCACTGCTTTGTTCCATTAAATTGAATTCATCAGGTGATGCATATGGTGCTGCTGCAAAAGATGAAAACGCATTAGCCAAAATCTGATCTGTCGTTGATGGGCTATTGCACCAACCAGCATGAGTATCAAGACTCGTGAACTCAGAGAAGTTGTGAAGAATATCCTCTGATATTGAATTTCGCATTCCACCATCTAATGATGTTGATCCCTCCATTTGAGCTTGAGGAGATGCCCAATACCCAATTCCTTGTCCCTTAGGGGAAACAGGGTATTCCATACTTACGATGAAAAACAAAATTCAATTTGAAATTCACCCGATGTCAGAGTTCCGATGTATGAAAAAATGGATAAGACACTCCTTTTCTGTCTACTGGCATTTTAAAAGGATTCTAATTGAGCTGTCTTCAACCCATTATGCTCAAACCAGTTACCTACAAACAAATTTGATATAAGCATAACCCCAAAATTTCCAAACCTATACTATCGCAAAACAAATTCTTGATTCATTATTAACAGATATCAACAAGTAGCATATCCAATTGCACACGCAGTGAAAGGAACAAAAATTGCAAGTACACTGTTCGGTAAACAGTAAACACACCTGCACGCTGACACTCAGCAGAGGGCAAGACATTCAATCAGAACTCAACTGAAATTTGCTTTTTAAAAAAATGAAAATAATTTTCTACACTTATCAAGCTAAAAGACATGCTACTTAGGAAAAACATTGCTCAGATTAAACTTTCTTCTGCCTATAGGAAACTTGCGTGAGGAAGTTTGCCAGGGAAACAGATGGAAGCTAAAATGAATCTTCACAATTCGGCATTACAGTGAGCAATTTTTCTTCTTTTTTTTTTTTTTTTCCTTTTAGCTTATCTGAATTTTCTCTGCGTATCTAGCATTCATCTTTCGAACTCAGATTCGATTGTCCTTACCATCAAACAAATCATCACTTGACTTCAAATCCTGTCTTGGAAACTTGAGAGGAATAAATCTCAATACTAAAGTCCTCTTTACTTTCAATAATTCAAAAGTCTTAGTGTCAGGAATTATCAGCAACCAATCACATCCTAACTTGAAAATTCACGAACTAACGACAGCAAAGTCAACAATTTAAACGCTGTAGTTCCCTTATCTCAGAGCTATGCATCAAAACCCCAAGGAATACCAATCCCCAAATTGGCAAAATTGAATATGTAGTAAATCGAGGGCAACTCTGTTTATAACAGGCGACGGAAGTATTAAATTAAACTGATAAAAAAATCTAAGAAATTGAATTGAAGAGAATAAAATTAGGGTTCCCAAAACCTGACTATTGAGGTGTCACCGGAATCGCTGGGAAGCAGCATAAGATAAAAAGAAGCACTTTTTTCGCCAAAAAGAACCGAGGATATGTCAAGCTTGTCAGCGATTGGCAATGCTTGGACACGGAGGGGTCCAATTGTATGTGAAGTATTAATTAATAGGTCAACTCTCCAAAAGAAGAGCGTGCGGGTAAAAGGTAGCATGGAATTATTACAAAATGAAATTCAGAAATCAAAAATGAGAATCCATAAACCCTAGAAAATCTGATGGAGACAGCTAATGGAAGCACCGACCTCAAAAATATCAAACTTAACGAATTCTTTGTCGTTAAGTCACCCAAACTGGGGCAGCTTTGTAGTAACTGCAGTCAGAGCAAGTCGTCAGGGGAAAGAGAGCATTGCAAGAGCATAAAGGGAGTTGCTACAAAAAGGGAAACAGAAGGTGGCTGGTGGAAGCCTCGAACGGAAGTGCCAGAGAAAGGTTTGCCAAAACTAGGAAGACGGCGTTCCCAAGCCGTTATCCAGCCTCGTGCCTTGTGATTAACTAATCTGTCTCGTGGGTCAGGAGTTTCGACATTAAACAACACAAACTGAAGACCTTTTTATGCAGTCTGTGTTCTGCTCATTGCGCAAACAATTTGCAGTTTCGAAAATACCAAGGTGCGGCCGTACAGCTAGATTCGGGACAATGCTATCTACGAATAAAAAAAGAAATAGAAATAGAAATTTATATTTTTCTAAAAGAACTCAATAACAGATGACGGTTGACGACAATGATTTGTATTTAGTTATTTTTCTTAACCATAAGCTTCTTCCAAATAGCCATTATCTCATACAAAATAGATTGTTTAGTTCTCTTATCAATTCATTAGTTCACATACATATTCTTAAAATTTGTGGCCACAGAGGATAATAATAATAATAATAATAATAATTTATAAATAATATTAAAAATAAAAGTATATGCTTTACCATCCCATGAAACCAATGTTTGGTGATGTGAAATATTAAACAAATAAGAAATGCATCAATAGGTCAAAGATTTGACAATCACACGCGTGTGTATAACATATTCAATAAAAACGTTTACTGTGAGAATAAGAACTGTGGATGTTGATATTGGATGTTATGTAAATGGTTGAGATTAAATTGTCATTAAGTATTGTATGATCAGCTACATAACTTTTTATTATAATATAATATGACTTAGATTCCCTTGTTTTAATAAATAAGTGCGGGTTTCTATAAATGTACAATGACCAGCTTCTATTCAATCTTAACATAAATTCTTTTATTTTTTATCTCAAAATACTTTTTTAACTTCTAGTACCCATACACTGAATTTAGTGTATTAATACGAACAAATATATAAAATTAGTCACAAAATATTGTGATTCTTAATTTATTATGAAATATAAATTTATTTGATAATTTTAAACATGATGAGATAAATGGCAAAAAATAAATAAAATAATGTAAAGTTTTATTTTAGTAATTACCAAATGACTCATAGTTTGAGAAAAGAATATATCCGCTTTTCTCCTTTTCATTGTCTTATGAAAAATGGTACAGGTGGTTGTTGAATGTTAAAAATATTTTAATTAGAATATTACATATCAATAGTATTGTTTAGTAAGATTTGATGTTTATTTGTCTAAATTGGAGTTCTGAAGAGATTTTTATTAAAAAAAAATATATTGTCTAAGGTTATTCTTTTTTTCCATTTGTAATGTAATAACACCTCATAAAAAAAAAAATTACAAGAATCATGGATGACGCAAGTGTAGGGTATTTTTTGACTTTCACACACATTGAACTCATAAGAAGCTTGCTACAAACCATTTGAATCTATGGTAATAGGATAGACTATACACGAATTAGATTATTTTCTATTTTTGGGGGCTCTTTGCAGTTTCCTTTACCAATTTTTGTTGAGATTGGGTTCTTATTATGCGCATTGATTAAAGCAGGATAAAACTTTCGTAATTTTGATTTTATTTAATGTTATATTTTTATATAATTTTTTAATTTATTAAATCTTATAGTTTAATAATATAAATTTTATATCATAAAATTTAAATCAAAAATTAGAAATATAATACAATTCTTAATTAAAAGGGCGTAAGTAGGAGCACATCAATCCTGTTGGCTGTTAATATTTGATAGATTTGTAATTTAGCTTCTAAAATTTAATGAAGTTAATAATTTAAAATTTATAAAATAAAATTATTTAAGATTAAATATATAAATGTATTATTTTATAAATTTACAATGCAAATTCATTAGTATAGGAAAAGTAAAACTTTTACTTCAATTAACATTTTCAATAATGCATATTATTTAATATAATTTTAATCTTTTCTTTAAAAACCTTAAATTTAAATTTAATACCTTATAAAATCGTGCTATTTACTGACATATAATAACTATAATTTACACAAATTTGTGAGATTCAATTATTGAGTGCTACACGTCTACATTTATAAATATTGACTATGACTATTTTAGATTAAAATTAAATATGAAACTAGAATTATTCAATCTGTATTAAATAACTCTCGGTGCGCATCAGTCTTGGTTCAAGGTCAATAATGATTATACAATATAATATGAAATTGGAAGGGCTTTGATTCCGGCCAAAAAAGGCGAATCAGCTTTAATCTATTTCTATCTGTTAAAATACAAAATTTGACTTGTATGATTCCTCTTTAAGAACATTTTCATCGTGTTGATGTCGATTACCAACACATACAGAATCAAGCACGAGTCACCGTGTTGACGTCGATTACCAACATACACCATGCCATACACAAAGGGAAACTTATCACATAAAATAAAGCCAAATCACAATCCATTGATTACAAGCGCCTCAGCTCATTTTTAACCTCGATTTCATTTTGAAATATTCACCACACATTGAGGTTTAATGTTACCAAAATTTAAAAGTCCATATAAACTATATAATCCAATATCTAAATTTATAAAATGTCAATATTTTATTTTTCAGATGTAATGCCCGACAAATACATTCCTTTTTTTTAAAAAAAAAAATCTTTTATAATTTTGGCTAATATGAAATGGTACTAGTTACTATTAATAGTATATTACCAATCATGGGAATGGCACCAAGTTGTTCAAATATTACATTAATTTGTATGACGGTAATTACCCGCCCATTGCACTTTGATGTAATTGTTCCATACATGTTGGATTTTCCATCATTCATCCTCAGGTTAAATTATTTTATAAATTTTTATAATTTTATTCAATTTTTAAGTAAATTTTTATACTTTAAAATTATTTTAATATAATTTTTATTATTTATATTTTAAATTTTTATCATCATATAATATCATAATATTATTAATTATATACATATATAACAAATTAAATGCTATACCATGGCATGACTTTCCATCTGATTCAGGTGCAGAAACCGAACCTTGCCTTTCTTTTCACCATTGCCGCCGTGCTCCTCAAAGTATCTGCCATAACCAAGTTTAAGCAAAGCATCCAAACAAGTTTTGATGATTTTGCTCTAACGTTGGGCTAAGGTCCATCAGGCACCTGTAAACCTGAGTTTCCTTTACGACCGAGAGCCATGAAGCCAAAAGTCCCAAATAAGAAATTAGAGTAAAATTTTATTTTATTCTCTTGAAAATTAATTAATTTTTATTTTAATATTTTATTATTAAAAATTTTTAATTAAATTTATTAATCAGTTAATATATAAACAAATAATATTATTAAAATAATTATTAATATGATAAAATTTATTAATGTGATATGTTGATGTGATAAATTTTACTGACATATTATATTAAAGTAACAGAATTTTATCGGATGTCCCCGAAGGGACTAAAGTAACAGAATTTATTAGCATATTACGTTGATATTGACATGACACATATATTAATTTTAATTTTTAAAAAATTTAATAAAAAATTTTTAATAATAAAATTTAAAATAAAAATTAATTAATATTTAAAAAACTAAAATAAAATTTTACTCTAGAAACTAGTTGTCGATGGCTGAAGAAACAGCAACGCAGCAAACTCCTCCTCCTCCACCTTTAAGCTTTTGTTCCTATACATCTAAGTCATATCTGCCAACTTGATTCTGTTTGCTATCTCAATTTCATTCATGTAACAGTATTTGAAGGTAATTTGCAAAAGTTCCAGTAAGATTTGGCAATTTGCGACGGGCACCGATTCCGAAATTGCTGTGGCATTGATCAATAGGAAGTTGAGTGGAGCTAAGAATGGAGCTAATCCACTTGCGCTACACTTAACAGCTGTTAAAGAAGGCGAAGAACCAATGGCTTTCGTTTCTAATTAGGTTCTTGTAGATTATGGTGATGGTTGGAAATTGCAGACGGTCACCAAAGCAGATATAATCTTAGGCAAGTCCAGAACTTTTATTCATGTTGACGAAGCGTAAACATGCATAATTTTGATGTAAGTCTCTTGAAATTTCCCACCATTGTTGTTTGCAGAGGATGCCAGAACCGGAAAAGATGTTCAATCGAGGTCAATGCGAACACCAACAGCAGTAAGTTTATTTGAAAATAAAAGAAAATCTTTTCCCCATAGTTTTTTTGGGTTCCGGCTTGATTTTCCCCACACAATGTGGTACCTGCCTTGCAAGTTTATTTGAAAATGAAAAACTTGCAAGCGGCGGATACAGAGAGGAGCACGGCGATGATGGTGAAGGGAAAGGCAAGGTTACGGCTTCTGCGTCAGATGGAAAATCAAGTCATGTCATCAAATGTTGCTTGGGTGATAATTTAGGTGGTATTTAATAAATTATATATACAAATAATTATATTATAATATTTTATATTGATAAGAATTTAAAATATAAATTATAAAAATTTATTAAGGTAATTTTAAATTATATAAATTTATTTATAAAATTATAAAAATTGGTGAAATAATTTAATTTAATTTTTATTATTATTTAATTTTAATAATTTTTTATTTATATTAAAATATATTTTATTACTTTGTTTTTTATTAATTTTTTCTTATAATTTTATATTTATTACTATTTTATTATCTCTAAATTTTCAAATACAAAAATTCATATCCTTAGATTTTCTTTATTAAATAATAATGTCTAATTCTTTATCGTGAATAAAATATATTATGTAACTTTTGGCAACTCGTATGGGTCTTTCTTCATTAATGCCAGAGATAGAATTCCATATTCAAAATCAAATTAATATTGTTTAATTCGTGGGGAAGGGTAGCAACGTTGGTTGAGGTTTCTGTAAAAGAATATTACTTAATTTGTTGTACTGTACCCAGCACCTATTGAAAGGGAAAAGATGTACTTATATGTATCTTTTTATGCTTTTAGTTACGTTTTTTGTATGATTAAAAGTGTAATTTTTAAAAAATTAAAAACAATAAATAAAAAATATAAATAAAATTATAAATATAATATATAAAAATAAAAGTATTACTATCGAAAACACACAACGTAATTAAGGCGTCAAGATTCTTAAAAACAACATTTGCTTTTTTACATAACTGGAAAGAACAAAGATCAATGAAACAAACTACACTCTAATATGATTAGGACAGTTAATAGCCGTAAAATCTCTCACCAAAATCGTATCACAATTATTTATTTATTGAATGAAAAATACTTTCAAATAACCCAACAAAAGTTAAATGTTATTACTAATTGATTGAGTATAATTAGTTAATAAATTTGTGATTAATATGAATATCTTTTTTTTGTTAGCAGCTGTCAAACAAGTTCAATAAAAAAAAAAAAAAAAACATATGGATGAGTAGGGGATCATCCCCCTTTATCTAATTAACAAATAGAAGAAAGCCCCCTTTAACTAAGATCTTATTAATACCTTGTGATCAGGCTAATTCAATCCCCAAAATTAAGCCTCATAACTCAGCATCCAGCACACTCTCACCCCCTGAGATATGGGCAAAGCTAATTTTATCCCCAAAGCAACAATATTTCAGATTCTATTTTGTTGTCACTTTTCATCTATGAATCTTACTCCGTTGAGATCGAAGTATCTTTTTGGTGTTATTTCAAATATTATTATCAACACTTCAATTTGTATATTTTTATTCTTATATAATTATTAATTAACAAAGTTTCTAATGTTAAATTTATTACAATTAAATTGTAAGATCTACTTCCTCTAATAAAGTCTTACACTATTAACTACAAACCTTTTATAATAAATAAAATTACAAAAATAACTTTTCTGCATTATTCTATGCAAAAAAGTGGAACTTCTCCTGTATGATCGCCTTTTTTTCAATTACTTCACAGCAGCAAGTAAATTCTACAACTACGCAGTCTACAACCATAACGCTGGTTGCGAAAACTTTTGTTTTTTTTTTTTTGGGCACAAGAGAGGGGCAAGAGGCCCGGCAACACCAAAACTGCAAGCTAACTAACCGGGTTCCAACCCAGCCCCTGGAATCATTTTGGAGCCGCTCTGCAAGAGTGGTTGCAGAAATCATTCTCAACTACTTATTGAATTAGTTGTGGATAGAATGAATTTTGAAAAGTTAATTCGATAAAGATTGTATGCGTTTACCAAAACAACGAGGCATTGGTTTTGATCCTAAATAAATTAGTATCTCCAGTCATACCCTCTTGAATTTGTAGAACTTGAAGAAATGATCACATACCTTTACCTGTTCTTTTACTTGTAAGTGATCATCATCTCGCAGCATCAAACGTAATAGTATCCTTAAAATCAATATCAGCAAAAATGATACTGATTTTATCATCCATGTTTTGGAACATATAAATGGTCAATAGCACGTGTCAGATTTGGATAAATTCCTTTTTACATTAAAAAAAAAAAAATATGAGTTCAACTTCCATCCATACTAATTATCTCAACAGTGTTCTGATACCTCACCAACAGCAGTGTGGAGGGAGTTGAAAGATCCGGAGGGCAGGATAAGTAGCAGGTCCCATGTTGCTTAAGTTATCAATAATTTTTTTATTGAATATCAACTCTATTATAATAATATAATTTATAAATTAATAACTTGTTTTCATTAATTACAGGACATTTCATGATTAGAAATTTCAATTTCATAATTTTAGTTAATATTATTCAAATTCAAATTTGTTTATTTTTTACTATTCATTTATTTTAAAATATTTACTATAAAATTTTAATTTTATTTCCTTTTGCAGTATTTTTAATCATTTAATTATGATTTGTTACAATAATAAATACTTAAAGATTCTCTTTTACATATATAGATTTTCAAAACTTCAATTTATTATTTTGATTCATAATAAAAGTTTATGTCTAGAAGCTGTAGAAGGGTGTCATAAATTTGTGGTACTTCAATAATAATTTTCTCCACATTAAATGAATAAGAGTAGGAATTTATATGATAAATTTCATGTTTCTCAAAATTTGACCATATAAAACAAAAATGGTATATATAGTTTGCGGGGGTCTTATGACAACAAAAAGTATTCTTTCTATCGACGCGGTGTGATTTTTTTTTTTCAATAATAATTCGATTGGTTTCCAATTTTGAGCTGATTTTGATTTATCTACCTAAAATGCTATTAGGGTTTTTAAACTAAAGACAAGAAAGATACTTAACGATTTTTAATTTTATTTAAAAGAGAAGAAACGGTCACTTGTGCGCGTGCAAATGGCGACGGAGCCACGGAGGAGCTCCTCCTCTAGCCCTCGCTTTCCCATTTCCAGTGATCTTCCTATGTTCTCCAAAGCAAACACCTATTGAGGCAACCCCTCCCTTTCCTCTTTCTTTCTCGTGCCCCTTTCTATGTTTACGTGCTAAAGACATTTTTTTTTTTTTCGTTTTTTATATGAATAAATGCTTGCATTTATGTCAATGATCCATTTCGATCGTTAAATTATTATTTCGTTTCCGCCGTCCCCATTTGACTGCAGGTTACCATTTTCTAACTGCATTTTGGTGTAATTTTGTCAACTCGGAGAGTTCTACAAATTTTCTCAATCCTGGTTTCGTCTATTTTTGGATGAAAATCGAAAGGGCGTTCTCGCACTCCCGTTGTTCGTTCGCTACAAAACAAGTAATATTTGTGCTTATTTCATCGGATTCTTCCAGTTACCTCTGCATCAAAGTCAAGCATTCTCTTTCGGCTGTTGGCATGATAAATTCAGGTGTTTCTGTCTATTTGCTCTGTGGTGGTTGGCATTCCTAACGTGGCTCGTTGTGCTGATGGTGATAGAGCTTGTTGAGAAGGTGAGAGATAGGGTGAGGTTCTGTGGAGTGTGATGTATTGTGGCGGGGAAGACAAGCAATGGAGTTGTGGAAAAGCTGGGACAGTGAATTTGCAAAAAGTGAGTTCCATCGTCCGCGACATTGGAGATCCCTGCCTTTCACAGTCGCCTGTAAAGGTTGTTCTAACTGTAAGACTATCAAACGACGCACATTTCTGGATTAATATGCGAATATTTGTTTCCCTTTTCCTCAAATTTAATTTGTGATTGTTAACAGTCTGATAGAGTATGCTATGTTGCTTTTATCAATTTCTTGGGCGCTGTTATTATTCTGCATTTTGTTGTTTCTTGAGTGAATAGTTACCCCAACTAAATATAGTCAGAAGATACAGTGGCATTTGAGGCCTCATTTTTTCAATCATCTGTGTATATGAAAAAGAAAACTTATACGACACTTTTATTAAATGTAGCTTCTGTAGATTGATGTTGGGTAAAAGTGGTATCATCTATTAATAATGCGCGGAAATGCGGGGCGAATGGACCTTTTCGAGGTCTTTTGAAAAAGGAATATAGAGAACCAATTCAGCTACTTTCTTTACTCCTCTATCTCTTTAATATACAAACTTAATAAGTCTTATTGCGGATTCCTTTAGTTTCTCTTTTGCACAGTTAGGCATCAGAAGGAGAGTGCTTTTTTGTTATAGTCTTGCATCTTTTGGTTCAGGTAAAGTGGACAATTATTTAAAATAGAAAATACATTTGTTCTGCTTTGTTGGTTATCATTAGTACGGTGGTTTTTGTTCAGTAAATATAAATGATTACTTGTTTTTCGATTGATCATTCTGCATGGTGCAGGTAAACAGAATGCTTAAACCGGACAAGTGGCAGTCTACATTTGATAGTGAAGGAAAGGTGCTTTTTTTTAAGAAGGCACTCAAGTTGATTGTTGTAGGGGTATGTTGTCATTTGGGCTGCAATTGTTTTTCTTTGTCAGGGTCATAATTATAATATTCTATGTGTGTGCATTAATTTATTCTATGCGTATAAGTAATATCAACACAATCTAATGAGAGGCTATGTACATTTGAGGATGTAATATACCTAAAATTAATGTGCTTTACGCTCATGGGTTCAATACATACTTATTTATGGGGCTGAAATGGTTGTGCATGGTGGTTTTAATGGATTTATGAACCCCGCATCCGCCCTTTCTGAAGCCTGTCTGGTTTTGGGTATGAATGATCTAGTTTTACTATCTGAAAGGCCGTTGGTCTTTTATATTTTATATCTGTGGTTGTATTGACTAGTTTCCTTTTATTGCTTCTAAGGTCTCAGGTCTATGTCTACTTATATGCATCATTGATTTGATCAATCACATTAGAAGAAGCCTCGGGCATGCTTAATCTTTAAATTTCTTGATCATTGATGGGGACATATACTTTTCCACCGTCGCACATAATATTCTGAATCAGTTGCAAGTATTTGTCAATATATTTTTTGTAGATTATCTAAGTTCTGTTTGTAAGTTTCATGCTTCATTGTCAGTGTAAAATTATACATCTGTACTCTAGACCTATTAAACATGTGAATATTCATTGTTTTTTATATTTTTCTTTCTACATGTTTGGTCAATATAGGAATTGTTGGCTTGTTTTTGATTAAGTTCAGTTTTTTTTGGCTTGTTAGGGCGTAGATCCATCAATAAGACCTGAAGTTTGGGAGTTTTTACTAGGTTGTTACACACTGGGCAGCACTGCCGAGTACCGACAAAGGTTGAGAGCAGCTAGAAGGTCTTATCTCTCACTTTCTACCATTTAATTTTCTTTAATATTTTGTGGATCTTAATCACATCCATCTTGCTCATGGTGCATCTTGATGGTATGATCTATAGCCAAGAAAGTCACAACTTTCTGATGCTTTGTAAACTTGTGGTTTTTGTTGTTAATGAAGCTACCTTTCACTTGCTAAATTGTATATTTCTCATTGAAAAATTATATTCCAATGTCATGCATGTGGCTATATATCAAAGAGCATGTAGATAGCCTTTCTAAATTAATGCCTTTTGATGATATTATTATGTCAAACTGGTACTTTGGGGCTCATATGTTATAACTATCTTAATGCATATCTGGGCTGAAGGTTACTGTAGTTTTGGTGGTGCATTATTACTTTGGTGTCTTTTTTTTTTCCCTTTCTGTCAATGATTTGAAGTATAATTGTTTAAGCAGTTAACTGTCAATGAAGATGGGTCTGCATTTGTTTCAGTTATATAGCATCTTGACTGGGTTCTTGAATATTTATTGACTCCTGTGTGGAAATTCTCATGCAGAGAGCGTTATAGGGACCTGATTAGGCAATGCCAAACAATGCATTCAAGTATAGGAACTGGTTCATTGGCCTATGTTGTTGGATCCAAAGTTATGGATATGAGGACATCATCCAAAGATGACCAGAAAATGGAAGTTAAAATAGAAAGATCAACTTCCAATGATAATAATCTTGAAGATAGAAAATGTTGTGATAGGGATGCTACTTTTACAGATGTGGGAAATGCAAGGCAACCTAAAAACTGTAATGATTGGGCTGATCTTGTCAGTTTGAGGGTGAGTACAGATACCACAGCGTATGATTCTTATGGTCCACAAAACTGCAGCTCTCCAAATTTAGGGCGAGAAGCAGATGGATCACATTATGTGGCTGACCGTTCTTTTGACTTTCCTCCTTTATCAGTCGCTAATCTGTTTGAGAAGAGTGGTGAAGATAAAAAATTTTGCATGGAGCATTACAATACACTTTCTACAAATCATAAATTGAGATTTGAAGATGACAGAATGCATAGCTTTCAAATTAGTAATAATGTAGACTTAGTTATTGAATCAAATGGTCAACAACCTCTCACAGCCTTGCATCCCACTGACTCTGAAATTGAAATTGCTTCACCTCAAGAGGACGAACCTAAATTACTGTTGAATAATACTCTTAATGAAGCGCTGATGGTAAATCAACTAAGAATATCAGATGTACCAGAACCAGGAAAGTTAAGCTCCTCAATCTCTCAAGGAGGGCCCATCAATGAAGATAGAGTATCTGAATGGCTTTGGACCTTGCATAGAATAGGTATTTCAATTATATAGTGCAGTGCATCTTCCCCTTTCCTTGTTATTTGACAGATGGAGATATGATCTAATTCAGAACTGCACATTTTACCTCAGTTATTCTTTGCAGCTGACAAGATTGTTCCTTTTCAGTCGTTGATGTTGTGAGGACAGATAGTAATTTGGAATTCTATGAGGACACAAGAAATTTAGCGCGGATGTCAGATATTCTAGCTGTCTATGCATGGGTTGATCCTGCAACGGGCTATTGTCAAGGTTATCTTTTTTTTTTTTCCCCTGGAAATTTCTCAACTTATTTTGTTTCTTTGTTGTCTTTAAGAACGCCTCTAAAATACTGTGTACACTGAAATTTACTTCTTTTTAAAACTGAATATTGGGTTTTAGGTATGAGCGATTTGCTGTCTCCCTTTGTTGTTCTCTTTGAGGATAATGCCGATGCATTTTGGTGCTTTGAGATGCTCTTGAGGAGAATGGTATATACAAATTTGGCTAAGTTCTTTTAAAAAGCAACTTTGTTGTTTAGTGACTCACTTTTTTTCTTTTCTGTGTCTGCAGCGAGAAAATTTTCAAATGGAAGGGCCAACCAGGGTGATGAAGCAGTTGCAAACATTATGGCATATTCTTGAACTGACAGACAGGGAAATGTTTTCTCACTTGTCCAACATTGGTGCTGAAAGCCTTCATTTTGCATTCCGAATGTTGCTGGTTCTATTTCGGCGAGAGTTGTCTTTCAATGACGCTCTTTCAATGTGGGAGGTTTGTGCTCATGTATTTAACCTCCCCCCTCCCCACCCCCACCCTCTAGGGCCATTATCTTTTTCAATTAATTTTTTTGAAATTTTTTATGAAGTATAATTCTTCACATTTGATAGTATTGGAGGAACACCTTTATTGTTTTTTCAATTGCTCTTTCTTTTGGGGGATATGATTGGTTGCATTGGAGAAAAGTGCTTCTAGTTATAGGATTAGTTTCTGCTGGCAAAAGAGCAATCATTTCTAGTTTCACTATTTGCTTTTGAGGGAGATTGGCTGATTTGTTTTAGTACATTTAGTTAATTGGATGGAGATTAACTTCTCACATCTTCTTATGATGAGTTTGTTAAGTTTATTGGTGCTTTAGGAAGCATGAATATGATGTTCCCAGTGTAACTAATAAGACAGTATTTTTTGAAGAAGCAGTGGGTTTTTGGCTTTCAAAGCATCATGATAGTGAAAAAGTATAAGAATGTTGATGGTAATTTAGAACTAAAAGTAGACCTTGTTCCATTTAGTAACCAACTCTTATGATACATGTTTGGTTGAAATTGTCAATACACGGTCACAATGCAGATGATGTGGGCTGCTGATTTTGATGAATCCTTGGTGTATGATTTAGAAGAAAAATGTCCGGAAGCATTGGCAGTGCATCTTCCTAGAGACTTAGGAGATGAGTTGAGAGACGAACCTGCAGATGCTGATGATTGTAGTTTGCAGAGTGGTTCACAATCAGTTCATAATGAAAATGACAGCACAAATGCTAGCTTGCAGTTAAATTTTGGAAACATTGACCACTCTGTAAGTGATGTCAAATGGAAGTCTCTGTCATCCCATACCTTTTGTGGCTTGACGAGGAATTTATGGCCAAGAAGTGACTGCATTCAAATGAGCACAATTGCCTCCTTAACGAGGAAAGCAAGTGATGAGTTGCCCATGTTTTGTGTTGCAGCAATTCTTTTTATAAACCGCCAGAAGATCATCCGAGAATCCCACTCCTTTGATGATATGATAAAGGTTGGTGCATTGCTCTCTTACACATTATTTCAATTCAATAATTAATTCTTACGAATATCATAATTATTGTTATATTTTTCATTAGTTTTGCTTTTTACATCTATAGTTTCTGATGATTGGGTACTAATTCTGTTTACCTGGCCTGGATTATGTTTTGAGCTTGTAGTTTGAAGTAGTTTCTGTGAAAATTTTTTGTTTTTACATTTGTATGTTAGTAAGCACTTCATATATTCTTCTCATGTTTTCCCACCTTTCATATTTTTTGGCATGGCATAGAAGAGGCTAATCGTCTGTAACAATTGCATATCTTCGTAAGTTCGTATTACTGTTCCATAAGGTGCCATTTCACTATGTAGGCATGTGAGAGGATTTTGTAACTATTACAGTTGATAACTTTCTTCCTCATTAATGTTTTAATCATAGGATTACACTTAGTCCTAATAATTTAAATTGTGCATGAGCTGATTTCACTAACATGACTCGGTAGTGGTTAGGGCTTCCTATATGTCTGACTAAACCTGTTTATATGAATGTTCTTTTTCTTTGCATTTTCATTATGTGTTGTCACAATGAATTATCTTATTTTCTTTTTGCATCTTAAGTCTCCCTTTATTTTTAATTTCCTTCCTTTGCTTATTACTTAATGCAAGTTTCTGCTTGCTTTTTGAGATCAATTTTCATTTTTTCGCCAAACCATTCTTGATTTTGGGAGCAAGGCGGAGTGGTTGTTTTCAAGTTAAAATGGATAGGGAAGAAAAGAAATCAGCTGAGGGAATATTGTGCATATTCCAATTTCATGCTCCACGTTTACTTGTTGCAGATGTTCAATGACAATATGTTGAAGATCAATGTCAGAAGATGCATAAAAATGGCAGTCAAACTCAGAAAGAAGTACTTTTACAAGGTAGATGCTAAATTAATTACTTTCCTTTGCCTGCCATTAATAAAAGGGGGTTTTAATGGGTTTTTGCCAATTTTGCGGACCCATTTTTTCTTTGGTGTATATTCAGTGTCCTTGTTTTAGATTTTCCATGATTTAAAAGTTGCAGAAGTACGAAAGCTATATAGTGGCGCACGTCTGCTGGTTCTGCTGAATTATGATGCTTGCTTTCTTTAACATCCATGTGGATTAATATTAGAATACTTAAAAGATGTATTTCATCTGGTACAACTATGTGCAAGAGCACAAACCTTTAATCAGTTGCTTTTCATCATTCTCTTTAATTACGTGGCAATTTATTTATTTATTTATTTTTTAATAGATGAAACTGCTTAGTTCTGACCATACTGGGACTATACCAAAATGGCACCCTTTTACATTTTATCTATATTTCTTGGATTGTTTTAAATTTTGGTGGTCAAGTTGAAGTCCATCTCTATACAGTTAATCAAGAGAAAGAGCCGTGGCACAGAAGGGGCACCAGGGTGATACCTCTGCCAACATAACAATGTGACAAAATTGCTGAATGACACAGTATTACATGTATGGCTCTGCATTTACAAATCGGAGTATTGTGTTATAACATGTTGGTTATTACTTAACCTCTTGGGATGGGAGACTATGTAGCAGAAGTGCTTGTGCTTTTGGAGGTTCATCCAACAGTTGTACCTCCATAATCTTCATTACATTTTTCATGAGGTAATTGCACTTTGTTTTGCTCTATAAACATAATTACTTGATGTATGAGAAATATATGAACTATGGGCCAGTATCTTGGTATTATGATCATAGTGCCAATTGTTTGCTTTCTGTTTGAAAATTTGTGCTTTATTTTATGTGGCCCATTTTAGGTTTTATAATACATAAGTATTTGAAATTTAATCACCATTAGGGGCAAATAATAAATGTTTATATTTGTGGTAGACTTAGTTTTATCAATGGAACCTACATATATGACAGTACATTAGAAGTTTTAACCCTTGATGATCGCGCATAGGTTTCTAGTGTTTGTCAAGGCTTTTTTAAAGTGGGTAAGGGTTGGACTCGAAATTTAGCCAGTTTTTATAAATTTTGATGCAAGGTGTATTCATTGAGACTGGTTTAAAGAGCTCTTGTATTTGAAGCTTTGGATATTAGGCATGAAAGAAGTGAATTATTGCATTTTTGTCTTCTTTCTCTTTTTCTTTTTTTTGGGGGGGTTGGGGTTGGGGATTTTAATGTTGCTTGTTTTTTGTTTGAGGCTCAAAAGTGGAACAATTAAATAACTAAAAGATGTAGAAGGGACCATTTTTGCTTTTGTAGCCTCTGTTGAATGAAAGAAAATATGCAGCCCTTCAATTCACCTCCCCGCAAGGGATGGGTGTGGCTATAGGAATGAAGACAAGGTCCCTGTATTATGTGAATAGGTACTACCTTTTTTATTTAATTTCCCTTTTTAAGAGTATGGGATCGTTATGCCCTTGACTCTTACCTTGTAAAGGAGTTTATTTATTGTTCTGCCTTCTAGGACGACAGCCATTTATTTCTACATGCTTCTTTGCTTTAGATTGTTGCCTGTGATTAAAATTCCGGTCTGCAGTTTGACATTTCACTAGCTTCACCAGCAGTGCATTCAGACATTATTTCAATTTAGTGAAGGCTTGAACTTCTCTAGAAAATGATTTGACAGCATTGCAAATGATTATAGATTTGTTTGGGATCAATTCAGTGAGGATTCAATGCATTATTTGTTTATTCCATTAATTTAGTCTTTTCTTGTTGAAGAGAAATTTTTTCTTGAAGGAATGCGTTTGTTTTCCTGTTATGAAGATGATGTTAATTTTTTCCTGTTTAAAGTATCTGGTATGCCTTTGCTCATGTATTCTTTCTCTTTTCTGCCTGTTGAAGCCGGTGACAAGATTGACAAGAAGATTTTTCATCGCTCTGATTGCTCCCAGTTCCAATCAATATGTAATCTTGATACATGGCACTGGTTATGCAGACACTGATTAATAATTTTCTTCTTACAAATTTAGTTTAGCTCATTGTTTAGGAGAAAATCAGAATCCAATATACATAGATACGTGAAGAAACAGAAGGTGGAAAAGGGGGTTTGTGCAAAGGTAGTCGACTATAGTGGTTTATGTTGGTTGTCAGAAGAAAGGACTTATATTGGTTTACACATGCATGAAGGAAACTCAAATTTTTAGTATATTTTTGAACGGGTGCAACTTGCAAAGAACAAAGAGTTAAAGAGATTATTATTGATGTCATTATTTGCGTGGTATTCTTTTTTTTTTTTTTTTTGAAGTGAAAGGAAATAAAAAAAACTACCATATAACAAAGTAAGGGTACACAGACTCTTTACAATCTCTAAGAAACATGAGGGTTGCAGGTACACTTCAGAATCAACCGGCATGAGATGCGTCCAAGATGCAAGCCGATCCCCAACACAGTTCCCTCTCTGTAGATATGGGAAAAAGTAACTTCCCAGTTACGACTCCACAAGCTGCAGGCATGATCCACCAGCATGACATATGGGTGGTTGGCATGGCACCTTAGTGACCAGGTTTATAGCAAGAAGAGAGTCAACCTCCACCAGCAGCTTCTTAATCCCCTGACTTCATGCCAACTGTTGACCATGAACAGTACCCCATAATTCAGCTCCCAAGAGAGACCCCGAGCCCAACTTCCTGCTGAAACTAGCCACCCGCATTCCAGCGGCATCTCTAATCAAGCCACCGCAAGCAGCCAAGGCACCGCCATGCAAATTGGAACCATCAACGTTGAGTTTGTAGGACTCCAGCGGCGGTGGCTTCCAAGCCATAGGGTTTCCTGCTTGGGACCCTTCGTGATACCAAGCCACGAGGGTCTCTGAATGGCTGGACATGCTCATTAGATTTCTTCTACTCTATTTTTGATGACCCTTATTAGTATATCGACAATTTCGGCGTATCTCTCCCTGGTTTCCTGTTAAAGCTTGGATATTTCCTATCCGACACATTGACAGGGCAAAGTATCTACGAAAATCTTCGAAACCAGCCGCAAATTCCTCAACGATCCGTACAGTGTCATTACCAAACAGTAGTTGCCGATCAACTCCGAGGACCGCTTTACCTGATTGGATGCTTTTGTAGAAAGATTGTGTGAATTTATAATCTGAGCCAGATTCTGGGTTCAGGTACACCGGTGGGTCTCGTTGTCCCTTTTTCGTTGGGGGACATTGCTCTTTCATTGTGTTTAGAAAAGAAGCATCCATGTCTGGGTCTGGCTTTCCAGTACCGTTTTAGTTGTGGAGACGATCAATAAAGAAGCTACCATGTGTTCTGCCCATTGTGTGTGCTTCTGCGGTGATAAGAAACACACTCATTTATTGCATAGTTGTATCTGATATTTACTGGGCTATAGGGTTGCCTTACCTAAGACTCTGGTCAAATCCAGTACATCTAAGCCCTTTGATTTGAAGTATGCAATAGCATTCTGCAACGATACGGCCGGTGAGGGCAGGTCTACTGCTGCAGCATTTGATTGCATGCCATCCTTTCGTCCCGTGAAGACGGGATAAGCTAGTGCTCCTGCCCGGTGAAATCAAATTAAGAGTTAGGAAGTCTGCATTTTCTTTTTCTTTTTCCTTTTTCAATTATAGCTTTGGTGGGGGAGGGGTTTCTGCTTCAATATTGTACCAGTTTCAGAGCACCCCTGGTGGCGAGATGTAGTATATCAGCACAGAACACTCCTGGGCATCTTGATTCAACAACAGTTTTCATCTTGTCAACTATTCCAAATCCTCCAAGACCCCGGTTTTGTGCCTTTTTCTGAGTTGGGTCCATGAAGCATAGTAGATGCATGACAACCCTACGCATGACGCATCAATCCCATTGTTCATACGACTCAATAAATGAAGTTGAATCATCACGCGTTAGTAAATTGCTGTTTTGTTGTAACTAGTAATATATATAACCACCAAACTTCAGTGAACCCTCCCAGTCCCATCTACACGGTCGACAATTACACTATTACCTAATCATAATAACTAAATCTTTTAAACTTGTGCCCATCTTTCCGCTTCAATACACCCTTGAATAATGAAGGGCATATCTTTTTTTTCTGTGTTTAACAATATTGTGATCTGCCATATCTGGGCTTCATTGTGTGTTGATATTTTATGAATTGATAATACTGTAACAATAATAACAATAAATAAAATTTTATTTTATTAAGTAAAGTTAATTATATGAATTAAATAATATTATTTAATTTTATTTAAAATTAAATTTTTAATAATATTATTTAATCAAAAAATTTTATTAATAATATCTCAAAATACTTTTTTTAATTTTTTTTATATCTCTTTATTAGATTAAAAATTAATTGATTATTATTTTTTAATTAAAGCTTTTAGCATTATTTTTTACACACAAATTATTATAACTAAATTTTTATCATTTTTTTCTTCTTAATAAATATAACATTAATTAATACTACTGATGTACAAAAATAAATATGAATATATTTATAATTAGTAGCCTTGCCTGTTTTGGCCACGAGACGATAAATTGATGCAACACAATGATGTCGTAAGCTAATCATGCCTTTAACTGTGGAAAATGATGTTAGCCAGGGCCACAGGGAGCTTGATCTTAAAGCTTTTGACTGTTTTGGGTGGTTGGGCCCTTCTCTTTTTGTTGGTTTTTGTTTTTGATAGCATAATAATAATGTAAACCGCGGGAATTAGGGCCGCATTATACGCCATAAAAGTGATGAGCAAGTTGATGCTATGAAAGGACTTTTAGCATATATAGCGAATCTGTAAGTGTAAACTAGAAAAAAGAGGTTTAATTCTGGATTAAGGGACAAGTTTGGGAACTGCTGTCAATGGCCAAAAGATACTTTATGAATAATAATACCAAGTATTAAAGGTCTCTCCGGATTCCGTTAATTAGAGTACCGTTTTCATTTCATAAATCAAGGGTGGTCACAACTGGCAACCTAGTTGGTAGAAAACTGGGTGCCGTATATTGGCTTGCTGGTTGTTGGAGAAATGAAAAGGCTGCTGAATTGACGGAGAAGCATGTAATAAGGTTCATTACCATGTTCGTTGAGGAAGCAATGCGTTGGCCGGCCGCGCTTTATATCCTTTTCAGTTTACTCTAAAAACTCTCACGTCACAATTTGCAAGTCTGTAACAACGAATTTCATAAGGATTTTTTCTGAATTCACAATTTGATAAATACAACAATTTCAAGCATGCGTGCAGGTCAATTACAAATTGATCCATAACTCAGCAACCTATATATACAATCATGAATTAACTGCCCTCTTATATATTACTTTACAAAACTTAATCTATTTCTTGTAATGGCTACCAAAGATATATGATCGATTCAATTTCATTTCATTTAATTTAATTAGGAAGCAGCGAATATATATATTTTTAAATATGATAAAAATAAGATGTCAATAAATATATAACATTATGGAGATGGGAATGTTTTGTCGTATATAATTAAAGGCCCGCACCCCACTTCGACTGTAGAGAATCTCATAGACCTGCGTTTGCTGCATTACTTTTATATAAGTCTATATAACTAAATGTTTCTTGTAAGTTAAGCATATATATCTTTAACACCTTTCCGTGATCTAATATTGTTACTCATATCTGGAAAGTGTATTTATAAATATTTTTCATTAATTTGATGGCGCCACCATATTTATGCTTGCCAATTTCCAAATTGTCACATATCATCTTTATTTTTTATTAGGAATATCAAAGGCACTAATATATATATATATATATAGCAAAGTAGGTGATAATATATTTCCTTGTTATTTTTAACTTTTTATATCTATGTTCCAGCTACAGGTCACCGTCACACCAATATATACGCGTTATTTTCCCACATCTTAGAATCTGTTTTTACAAAATTTTGCCTTGATTCTTCAATCGATCAATGACAAACAAACAAGTATCATATATATATATATATATAATTGATTAAATTGTCTATATTTGACCAAAATTTATTTTAATAGCAAATAAAAATTAAATCTAAATATTAACTATAGTTTGTTGTGAATAATTAGAGGGCTTCAGCAAGTTAATTATCAAATATTCATGAGATTATAATGTTAGTTTATAAGAGAAAAAAGCGCCAAAACACGATTTACACTTTACATTATCTTTTTTTTTTGTGGCATAAAAAATACTGTTTAACAATACTTTTGCATGTGGTGACAAGGAGAAATTTGGGAAAATTGGTGTTGTGGATCTGTTTGAGTAATAGTTATTTTTAAAAATCTAAAAATGTTTATTTATTATAAGGAATTAATTTCATTTTAAAAGATTATTATAATTTTATTGTGACTAAAATGTTCTATATCAAATAAATAAAATTTCAACATATTGATTCTATATTTAAAAATATTTCAGTATATCTAGATAATAAAAATGGTGATATAAGAATGAAAATTTTTGTTCATACATATCTAATTTTAATTATTATATTACTCTATCTATTTTTTTAAAAAGAATATTATTCTTTTCTTTCTTCTATCATAATTTTCTTTAAATTTTTTTTCAATTTTTCTATGCATATCATAAAGCCTTTTTTTATTTCTCTATAATTCCTTGTCTCTATTCTTTTATTGATGATGCAAGAGTCACTAACATCTCCTTTATTATAAAAAAAAATTACAATAAAAAAATTATCAAAGTATAGGATAAGATTATAATAACATGTATTTTCTTCAGATAAGAAACTAAGGGTGCGTTTGTCTTGTCCATTTTCTTTTTGTATTTTCAATAAAAATAAAAAATGATAATAAAAATACATTTGCTTGCAAAAAAGTAAAAAAAATTTACAATTTTTTTTTCAAATAAGTTAAATTTTAAAAATAATAAAAAGATATTTTTAATATTTTGAGTAAAATTTTAAAAATAGAGAATATAAATTAAAAATATAGTATCAATTTTAAAATTATTATGTATATCTCAGATTCTAAATTTTAAAACCTTAAATCTTAAATTTTTAAATCAAAAAATCTTAAATTCTTAAACCTCGAATCCTAAATTTTAAACCCAAAAATTGAACCTCAAAACTTAAATCATAACCATAAAATTATAAACTTTAGAACTTTAAAATCTTAAAAGTTTAAATTCTAAACCTTCAATATCAAATTCAAAATCTTAAATCTCAAAATTTCAATCCCTATATCCTAAAGCCCCAAACTCTTAAACTCTAAATCTTAAAATAATAAACTCAAAACCCTCAAAATCTAAACTCTAAACTTTAAAACTACAAATCTTAAATCTCAAACTTTAAAATCCTTAACTCCAAACCCTAAAATTCTAAACCTTAAATATTAAATTTTAAATTCTAAAACCTAAACCTTTAATTCTAAAATTTAAACTCTAAAACTTAAATTGTAAACTTTAAACTAAATGCATTTTAATTATTTTATTTATTGAAAGTAAAATTTAACTAATACAAATCAAACATATTTTTACTTTTAAAAAAACTATTTTGAATAAAAATAAATCTAAATAAAAAAAAAATATTTTTACAAATCAAACATACCCTAAATTCCAATACTTCTTCTAGCTTTACACATGTTAGCATTAAATTACATTTGCGTAAGTGTTAAAAAGATTTTACAAAATGAAATTGTTGGTCTCTCTTATATAAATATTTATTTTTGATAACTTTCTTAAACTTTTGCATAAAAAAAATTTTGAAAAAAATTATTAATATAATTTACAACTTACTAAAAGAAAGATTAGTTATAATTGTCAGAATATAGTAAATAATTTTTAAACTATTAATAAATTGTAATTTAAAAATATTTATTAATTTAATTATGAACAATTTAGTAATCATAAAATTTTATTTCGTTATAATCAATACAGATTTTAAAATATTAAAAAAAATATTTCTTTAAGTAGATCATGCGCATTAATTTTTCTGAGAATTTTCATTTTCGATGCGCGAGAGGACATAATAGTAATTTCAAGTGTCCCATACCATGGAGAGTTCTTCCCGTACAAAAGTTCCGTCTAACCGAGTCAGAAGTTATAGGAAAGAAAGTCAAATACCTTCTCTAAACAAAAAAAAAAAATAAAATAAAATACCTTAAAAGGGAACTTTTTGTATGCTGTGAAACTACATCTTCAAACGCCAAAACCCTCTCTCGTCTCCGTACACTCCTGCGCTCTGTCCTCCATCTTCAATGATTCAATCATTGCTTCTTAATAGAACTCCCTTCACTCTCATTCCATGTCTATCGTCATCAAGCTCACTCTCTGTATTTGATTTTTGGTTTTAGAAAAATTTTCTTTCTCAATTTCATATTCTAATCCGTTTTCTTTCCTGGCGGGCCACTGTAATTGGCGGGAACCAACTGTCAATTCTGTTATCCCGCTGATTGGAGTTCCTCGGCATATAGCACTTGTTTTGGAAAATTGAAGTTTGGATATTTGAAAAGCTGTTTAGATGGCTAACCCATCTGGGAACCATCAGGAGCAGACCCATGTTTCGTCTTCCTTCAACGGGGTTAGTGGAGCTGGGAATCCCAATAACGGGAATTCGGCTCCGGAGAGTTCAGGTGCGGCTCTGGCCATGAAGCACAACCCTGGCATATCCTTGGATTGGACAGCGGACGAGCAGGCCATACTTGAGGAGGGACTCTCCAAGTAAGTGATTGTTGGTTGCTTGGTATTTGCAGCCGTTCTGGCCCTTTGATAATATCTCAATTTCTTGAATTTTCTTGTAGGTTGTATGGTTCAATGTTATTTTTTGAGTTCTATTGTTGCTTAGTTGTTTAAGTTTTATTAGTTATAACTAACTTTCGGACCTATACATGATTCTCTAGTAGAACTCCAAAATTATATTCCACTTGGACATTGGAAAAATTGGAAATTTTAAATACACATATTGTCATGCTTCTGGTGACTGGTTGCATTTCTTTGGTAGACAATTCATTAAACCTTGAGTTGTCTTTATGGTTTATGGTCTTAGGCATAGGTGTTGTTGGGTCTCTTTGATTTTCCATAGTCTACAGGAGCATAAAAAAAAAAGGGACCATTTGAACCCTTAGAGAACAATTTTTTAGTTGGAGTTAAGCTTTCAGTGTGAGAGACTATCCAAAATTCCCAAAATTAATTTGGTTCCAGGGCTTGTTGGCTTGACATCCTTCAAAACGTGTAGTCAAAATATCGCAAAACTGATCACGCTATTAAGTCTGGATGGGTCACATTGAATTGGATTGTTAATGAACTAGGGATTGCATTTCTATTGAAATTAGTGAAGAAAGTTGTATAGCTTGTCATTCTATTAATGATTAATTCCATTTATCTTGTAGATTCGCCTCAGAATCTAACATAATACGCTATGCAAAGATTGCCCTACAGCTACAGAACAAGACAGTCAGGGATGTAGCACTGCGAGTCAGATGGATGACGGTAAGCCTAAGTAACTTGTTTGTTGTGGGATTAAGTCATTTATGGCACTGTGAATGTCTTCGATTTGATGAAATGTGCATTGAAATATTTGGATGATGGATCATTTAGGCAGCCACATCTATTTTAAGATGAAAATTTCATAGAATAAGATTGTCACAAGAATGTGGGAAGGTTTAATGCAGGTTCCTATCATGGTTATGAGCCTTCTTGCATTGGGGTCTTATCACCAAATGATGGCATCTTATATTTTATGAAGGCTTTAAGAATTTTGTTTTCATTGCCCCCTTTGTGGGTTTGTTTTGGTCTGTTTTTGAACTTTATTAGATTAGATCTTTGTATGATTGTTTTTGCTCTTGGCTTAAGTTTAATAGATCATCTTGCCTAACTGAAAGAAAAGTAGATAACTGCATCAGAATAGTGTTGCCAGACCCCTACCCCAAATAAATGGACCCTTTATGTAATCATTGGGTTAGATGCTTGCATTTAGTCTTAATTTAGTTACTCTGGTCAAAATGGAGCCGGTTCTGGGGTTTGTTTTCAGATAGATAATTTTTACTTTTTAACCCACTCCATCCCAATTCATTTTGCTTCAAATCAGTTGATTTGCGCCTGATGGAAACAAATTTACAACTTAATCAGCATTGAGATTTGATAATTCATTTTGTGAAATTGAGTGTTTAATGATTGAAAAATGACCCATAGTCTTAAGATGTAATAATTATCTCTAAATAATGACATGTTCGGTTTGCTTCTTTTACAGAAAAAAGAAAACAGCAAGAGGAGAAAGGATGATCATAATTTGTCAAGGAAAAGTAAAGATAAAAAGGTAATGATTTCATTTGTTGGATATTTTTTCATTACCTATTATAAATTTATAATTTGTTTTGTGAGGGTTGTTTTTATCCTTGTGCTTGGCTACGGGCATGTGCTTTTAATTTCTTTCATCCTTCTATTAACGGTAATGGTGTTAGACTTAGACCTATTATTGTGGATGTTATGCTTTATATTCTCTCTCTCTCCCTTTCTCTTACTTGCGTAAGCAGTCATGCTGACATGCTTTCTTTCACTTTCACACCCACATCAACACAGGTATTTAAATGAGATAAAGTTGTCTTGAATATCCCTCTACCTATGTGTTTAGCTACTTGATCATCTTCTGATGTCCTTGTGTTATGAAGCTGTCCCTTGGTCATGTCTATTCTTAGATTGCTTATCTGACTTTTGAGAACCCCTTTATGCCTTGTCCTTTCAGCAAATAAGTCACCGAATAAATTATCCCCCCCCCCCTCCCTAAAAAACCTGGGTACCTTTATCTAATTCATGACTTTGAACTGTTAATCTTACAATTTATAATGAATTTGTAAGTAAACAGTGCCATTTGATTGCATATGCAAAAGCATGCCTGGCATTATTTAGTAAACCTAATGAATGGTTTGGCTCCTTGGCTGTGTTATTATTCCATCATGTACTGCATGATTACACTAGCATAACATTTTGATATCATATACTTTTGTAATTTAGTGGTCTTCTTTTATGTTCGGGTCATGTACCTATTATGCTGGTATGAAATAAATGTTTTATGAACTTCTTTGGAATCACCTTTTTGCTAAAATGCTGAAAACATATATAAACAGATGAGAATAAGTATCGTTGATATTTCCAACTGTGTACCCAAGTGCAGCAATATTCAAAATTAGATTATATATTTGGTCCATCTGTTACTGGACTTCAAAAATTTCCAGGGAGTAAATGTTGCCTGGATTTTTCATATTTGATTCATGTTTTTACTTTCTACTTACAGTGTGTTACTCTTAAGTATTCATTTACTTCTCTGAGAAGTTGCATTATGATTATTATTACTACTATTATGTTTTTGAATCAGATCAAGCATCATATTTATGTAAATTTCTAAACAGGAAAAAGCTAGGATGGCATATTTTCCTCATTTGTTTGACTGCAAAATACGTAAGAGATCAACATCTTGGGCTAATGCTATGTTTGGACGAGAGTAATAAAAAACGAGAGGAAGGAAAATTCTAAAATTTTGAGAGAGAGGAGAAAATTTGGGGAGAAACTTTTAAAATCTGTATTTCAGTTTTCTTTTCCTTCTTTGAGTTTTCTCTCAATCCAAACAAAAGAAAAGTATGAGTTTTGGGGTTATCTTTCCACTCTGTTTACTTCCCTTCATTTTAAATGGAGGTTAAAAGAATTGCCCGAAATGCAAAGTGGCAAAAAGGAAGCAAATAGATTATAAGTGCATTGGGCTGAAACTGGAAACTCTAAGTTACTTTATTTATATTTATATTTATGTTCAGTGGGACCTCAGATGTTAAGGGAATGTCTAATTTTGTTTCCAGGAAAGAGTTTCTGATCCTTTAGCGAAGTCCTCTCACTTTTCTGCTCGACCCAATATTGTTCCCCCTTATGGTCCACCAATGATTACAATGGACAATGATGATGGCATCTCTTACAAAGGTCAGTCTACTTACCTTCTGTAAAATTTTCCATAGCTTTTGGATGCTTTAGGGTTTGCAAACATGACAAATGGGCTTTAATCTGTTGAAGGCATTACTTTCGTCTTTGGAATATCTAATGTATTTGCATTTCTTTTCTAAATTCACGAACATCTCTTCTCTATGTTTAAAATTTTCATTGGGTTTCTTGCAGCAATTGGAGGTCCCACTGGTGAGCTATTGGAGCAAAATGCACAGGCCTTGAATCAAATATCTGCAAACTTTGCAGCTCTTCAGGTGACTTAATACCATTTTAACTGATTTTACTTATCATGCTTAGTAAGGATCTTTTGACTGAACAGAATTTTTTAATCAGGATTATCGTTGAGTATGTTAGCTAATGGATTTGGCAGTTTTGCACACTATATGTTCTGTTGTCTTATTATTCCTACACATCCTTCTTTTATATTTAATTTCATGTAGGTAATTATGAAATGCTTCTTAATGGGATTACTAAATTACTTTGTTAAATGCCTCGGGAGGGGAAACTTGTATTTATCTGATTAGATGCTTTGGAAGCCTTTGTTGAGGTTTAGGTTGATAAGGGATTTGTGAAACCCTTGTTCATCTTATGCAAGTTTGGAACTGTTGTCAATAAGACATATCTGAGAGTAAGAAAGGGAAAGTTAAAGATGTGAACCTCAAGTTTTTTGAGTTCGTTTTAATATTTATAATACCATGCAAATTTCCTTCAAGTGTTTTTGTCAGCTTCAAATAAATAATATTGAAGCAATCGTCTACCAAAAAAAAAAAAATATTGAAGCAATCTTTTTAGAGCTGCCTTGATTCTGGAGCCAAGGATACACTTTTTTCTTTAAAGTAGAGGTGCAGAGAGTAGAGTAAGTTGTCATTAACTGATTTCCCCAGAATGATAAGAGCACTCCTAACTCACATGTTAGGACATCAGTGTTTGTCACCTAGGGATTTATTTGACTTGGTGAATTACTGGAATAAAAAATGGAAGGTTTAAGGCATTACAATACGTATCAATAAAGGCAATAATGCCTATGATATTCTATGAATAAAAAAAAAAACTACTTTCATGTATGCTTGAATTTTTTCCCCTTCATGCTTTTGTTGTCTCATCATTTGCAAATTAATTTAACTACCATAAGGTCATGAAACTGCAGAACTGACTATTAATGGGATATTTGATAATGTCTCTGATAGCTGCTATATAACTTGGTATTCTGAAAGTGGTTTTGTGGTTCTATTAGTATCATTTTTCATTCATAGGTGCAGTCTTGGTGGTTGTAACGGTGACCAGAATTTGTTCTGTTCTCTCCATTGTTTCCAGATACAGGATAACATCAATCTTTTCTGCCAAACAAGAGATAACATTCTTAAAATTATGAATGAGTAAGTGGTGTGCTTTTTAATATTTAGTCTTTTTATTTATATTTTATTTACATTGCGGTATGTAAATGACAGTAAATCTTCAATTAACAGGCAAGCCAAGGGAAAAAATTTGCAGATAGTTAAATTTCATGTTAGGTCTTTTTAGTTAAGAGTGAAAAGAACAAATGAATAAGCACCCAAAAAAAAAAAAAAATGAATTGCTTTCTCCGTATATCTATTTGTGGTTTTAAGATAATGCTACTAGGCATTTAGCCCTCTGTATGTCAGGCTGATTTCTCTGATCTTTTATTTTTTAGTGTATGGAAGTTGGAGTGTTAATTTGGTGTTTTAATAGCAAGAATTTAAAATTTTTATTTTAATCTGCCACCCGACTGAATTAGAGCTGTTGTTTATTTCCAATTTGGCTCAAACTAAAACTTTTCTTCTCTTTTTTCCCCCCTTATCTTGTTTTCAGCTTGAATGACCAGCCAGAGGTGATGAAACAAATGCCACCTCTTCCCGTGAAGTTGAATGAAGAGCTAGCCAACTCTATACTTCCAAGAACAACTTTCCCAATGCAATCATGATATATGATGCTGCCCATCCATCTTTTTCTGGGCTTGCTTATTCCTTAATTCTGCGTTCGGTAGGACATTGAAATAATATTCCACCTGCGATGAGGGAGTAACTCTCAATCAAGTTGACCTGGCTTGCACATTTGGGAAAAAAGAAGAAGAAAGGATCAAATAATTGTTGATAAGCATCCGGTTGATGTTGCGTTCATAATCTATATATTTTTTACATTCTCTTGGGCTCTAACTTAGTTATTTTGTAGGAAACAGTGAGTATTTTTCGTGTTTGGTTTGAATTTTAGGAATGAGAGCAATAAGTAGTACTGAATTTCATTTATCTTTAATTTTTTTAGTACATTTCACTCACTATATTGTATTAAATAGTACATATTTCTCTTAGCCCCGTGTCTGTTTTAATCTCTGTTGTTGGATTTGGATTAATTTGGAGAGCAATAATTGGGAATACACTGTTCCTGAGAACAATGCACCTCCATCCTAATTTAGTGTATAAAAGAATAAAAAGAGATGTAAATAATAAAAATACAATATCCAATAAATAATATAGTACACAAATAAAACATGTATTGAATTAGTTTAATTGGCTTGATTTGGTTCATGAACACCTGTCCTTTTTGTATATTTATTTTTGACTGAGATAGTAAGTGGAAACTTATATTTGCTTATTATTCATTTACCATTCTCTGTTGATAAATTTTATGCTTACAACCAAAGTTGTACAGAACCTGTAACAACGGAGAATTCATCTGGCAGTGAATACATAACAGTTGAGGTTCACACGAGTTCAGTTCAGAACCTGTTAAATGTGTATCCTAGTATGGAAAACTTGGCAGAATGCCAGTCAGTAGAAGATGCATTCTCCCATATCATTCTCAAACTCTGCAAACCTTTGAAGAAATTTGTTCGGATGGTATGGGCAGGAACCGTGCTTCCTGTAGTGATCATGGTTTTTTGGGTTCTGTTATGTACAATGAAGGCTTGTCATAGAGCACCGTTTCATATTTCAAATGATTCTGTGAGTTTGCCCCATTCTGCAACAGCGAGTTCCTTAGAATTGGGAGCAGCTAACTAATATCATAGATTCATGGTCTAGAACTTTGCAACCAAAGCAGCATTTTTGGATTCCGATCTTCGAAGCTCTTGATCAAGATCCGCAAGTTGAGTTTAATACTTGGACCTCTGCGCAAATCATTGCCTAATGATCACATGGTATCACAGAATCAAGCAACAAAAATAAAGATAAACGCACACAATGTGCCCATGGCCATGGACTGGTCGTGCGTTATCCATCAGATTCGAATTTAACAAATAAAATTAAAAATACATGGAAGCCAACCTCAATAAAGACGGAGTCCCGTTTTACGTATCCGTCTTTAGACGTCGGTAATGGGCACACATAAAGAGGGAGTGCCGTGTACGAGACTATTTTATTTTATTTTATGTTTTGGCTTGTTATTGCTGCCGTGCAAATTTGGTACCGGGAACGTTGTTTCGGACCGGGATGAGCGATGGATGGCGAAGTGGAGAGGGGAATGGGAGAGAGCAAAGCTGGAGCGCAGCCAAATTCTCCGGGCACTTGGTCAGCGGATCACATGGAGGAGCTCTTGAAGTTCGTTCTCGAATCTCACATCAACGAAACCTTGGGGTTCGATCTAGGGCTTCCTAGGGACTACTGCTGCATCCTCCTTAAAGAGGATCTTGGTAATGCTAATTAAGCTTGCCTCTGCTCTGGTTCACTCAACTGTTAGGAACCCCAGCGCTACAAAATACATAGTCTCTTTGCTTTCATCTACTCTAATCTAATCTTGTACTAAAAATTACCACTTGAATTTGTTTGCAGATCATGCAGAAGGAGTTGCTACCTCTCCTTTGTACAAGCATCTTGCATCAGTTCTATACGAGTTGATAACTAGTAAAGCCTTGTGTGGGAATGGGACAACGCATAAGCAAGAATGGAATCAAACAATCATGGATGAGGGATCTCAACTACTAGATGTAGGCCTTCCTCCAATCCTTCTCCCTCCCTTACTTGATAGTAGATGTTTTTGATAAAATTATGTTTGTTATTTTTGTTGGGCAGATTTTGAAGACTGTTAACTTTCAACTTCATGTTCAAGAGCCTTTCTTCGCACAATTAAAAGGTCCTATATATATATATATATATATATATATATAGTTATACACATACTACTACTACTACTACTGCTGTTCAGACCCTCTTCATTTTAGATGAACAAAAAGGGAGCAAAGTGATGTATCAATTTTGTCAAAAGTTCATAGAAATTAAGATATAAAAATTTATTCGTCTTAAAATATGTAAATCCTTATTGTTATATAAAGTTGCAGTTCACCCTTTATTTTCATTAGAATTAATACATGATATTATTTGTCTTTCTTTTGGTCTCATCTGTTTCGATCCAGTACTTAATCATAACGGAATCTCTTTTTGTTGGTGCTGAACTGCTTGCAGATGGAATAAAAACAGTAGAAGGAAGGTGTGCTGCTGGAGATTACATACGGTAGAGCTTCTTTCTATGAAACCCAAAGTACACATTGGTTTTTGTGTCTGGAGTCTAAATGAATATGTAGGACAGTTGAGCTCACTGCAGATAGAAGATCAAAATAAAGGGGCCGCTGCTCATGTCTTACATATATATATATATATATATATATATATATATATTTATTCTAACAACACACAAGGAGAATGTATGCAGATACATCATACAGACTAGATACATAAGCACTTCATACTCAGATAGGCTTATTAACTCTCTGCACTTTGCTGTTATGTGCAACGGCATGTTCACCTCTAGAACCTCCAGCAAAATCATCTCCAGTATATTAGTATCAGGAACTTTACTGATGTGGACTTTTCGCGATCTTAGTAATGATCTTTTTCTTTTCTTGTCTGTTTCTTTCCTCTGTTCATCAGGATTGCAAGAGGAGATTTAATTCTTTTCAATAAGTGCTTGATGCTTGAGGTTGAGGTAGAAACATCAAACATGCCGTTTGCAATTTAATTATGCTTTTCTTTACTTTTCTTGTATGTTTGTAATTCCTTAAATAGCAGGATGTTCGCCGTTATACATCATTTTCTGATATGTTGGAGGCAGAGTCTCTCCGAAAGGTCCTTCCCGGAGTGAAAACTATTGAAGAAGGTAACAAGCATGGCTCACCATTGGAGTATGGTTACCTATTTATTTTCGCCTAAATACTTTTAGCTGACCAAAGGCATGCCCTAATTGCTTTGTGGGAATAATTTAGCTGCTCAATTCAACTGCATTGAATTTTTTGATAAGTGGTGTAGACATTTAAATGACATTTCCCATGTTATTAACAGTTTGTTCAAGAGAAAACTTTGGTTCAACACGTAAGGATTTCCTGGCTCCCTAAAGAATTTACATACTAGAATTATGTGATAATAAAGAAGCGAATGCACTCGTGTCCTGCTTCTGAAATCTAAAATTTTCCTTTGAAATTATTGACATGTATATGTAGATTTGTTCTAATAATCGTTTAAACCTTTTTTTCAATTTCTGTCCTGGTTTAATGAGATGTGTTGGGATTCTTATTGTGCATAAGTGGCTCAATCTAAGTTACTGCGCTTTCAGGGGTAGGAGTTTACAGAAGATTTTACACAGAAGAGGAGGAGAGATCAAATGGTGTATTAGCAATTTGTGTTAAAAAGCCAGCTTCCCAGCCATACAGAAGTTTGGCTGAACTTATTTCGGTAAGCATCTTTATTTGTCATCCTCATATTGCCTTGTTTGCAAATTTTTTCAACATTCATCAATGTATGAAAGGAGTTCTAACCATATCTTTATCCCCATTGAAACAGAGATTAAGCTACCGGGGTGTGCAAAGCATCTTGGGCATCGCCACACATACTACCGGCATTACCTCAGATCCATGACGGACTTTCTCACTCCATTAGTGATTTCATGTTCATTCGCCGGAGTCAAATGTATACTTATTTTTTTTGGGAGAGAAATCCTATATATTGAAAAGTTATATAATGCAAAAAAAATGCATATCAACATTTTTCATATTGCATATTATAAAATTAATCGTTGGTGTTTCTTCCACAACTTATCTTGAATTGGATGCACCGTTGACATTATATTAACAGTGAAAATTCGTGGTGCTAATTACTCTAATGAAGGGGAATGCAATCACATCGCAAATGGTGATAAATTATTTATAGATAATATTTTATTTAAGAGTCTCATTATTTTTTTAAGATTATTTTTATTTAATTTTTATAATATAAAATTTAAATTATTAAATTTTAATAATTAAATTATTAAACTTAATAAATTTAAAGATTTATATCAAATAGATATAAACATTAAGTAAATTTTAAGATATGACACTAAACTTTATTCTTCATTTAAAAAATTAAATTATTTTATAAGTTTTCATAATTTGATTAAATTTTTAAATAGGCATTTATCGTTACTTCTATTATATGTTAAACCTCTGTTATTATTTTTTGTTATGATGCATGTGAGTGACTACTATAAGAATTTACTTAAAATTTAAAACAATTTTTATAATTTAATATTATAATACTAAAATTTTTATAATAACTATAATAATTTATTTATAGTTAATTGTGTAAGGCATTTTTGTATTGTGTTATAATTAAAGAGATGATAAAAATTTAAAGTGTAACTAAAAATAACTATAAAAATTTATTTATATAATTTTAAATTATAAAAATTTACTTAAAAATTTAATTATATTATAAATATTCACTAAACAATTTTACTTATTTAAAATAAGTAAATAATATTATAATATATTATATTAGATTTTTAATGAAAATAGACTAACGACATTTTTTAAATAAAATTTTTAAAAAATTAATATAAGATGTTTAATTTATTAATCATATAACATGTAAATAAAATTTTTGAGAGGCTAATTTTTTAAAACAAAGGGAGTATAGATTTCCTTTGGTCCTTCTTCCAAGCCTAGATAAAACTGCCAACCGACACAAGGTTCGCGCCCTGGCGGGTAGTTGATGTTTATGGACCCAATTTCCGTGTCGAGGTGGATAACAGAGGCAAATGCAAAGCGAAAAGAAGGCCGAAAATGAGAATGGATCTCCGGCTGCGGTGAATCTGAGAAGTTGTTTTGAGGAGCTTCTGAAGTTCATTCTTTACTCTCATGTAACTAAAACCCTAGAGTTCGAGTTCCAGCATCTAGGCCTCTCGAGGAACTTCTGCTCCACTCTTCTCAAACATGTCCCGAATGAACCTTACTCAGACGATGCTGGTGTGATTTTGTTAGTTTCTCTTCTTCCTAAATCCTAGAAGTATTTTTTTTTTTTTTTTGGTGTGAAACAAACTAGATGGAGACAATTCCAAATTGAATTTTGTACGGAAGTTAGTTGAAGTAGGGGCCTTTAGTTGTCACTACATCCAAAGGGAAGCTCGGTCTAGGGGGACCAAAGGGTTGCCAGGCGAATAAGCAGAATGTTTGTAAGAAGCCACATATCTGAATACTGAATGTAATGAAGCATGTGGACCGGTTAATTTCCTTTAAAATCTTGAAATTTTGCTAATTTAGATTCAACATTCAATGCAATGTGTTTGCTTCTACTACCTTTTGACAGATTTATTGGAAGGAGTGCCACCATATCCTTTATATAGGCGTCTGGCATCAGCTTTGTGGAAGTGTATCACTTCTGGAGCATTTTGTAGGACATACAACCCGGCCATGATCCATGAAAATAGTTCCATGAAACACAAACGAAATGAGTGGCAGGAGTTGATTTTGGAGAAGGGATCTGAAATAGTGAATGTAATTTGTTGACATCCCACTTTATTTTGATCATCTTCATCTATTGATCATACTCAACCAATTTAAGGTAAATGAACATATATATGTGGGTATGTGTATTTCAACAGATTTTGAAGAGGGTCGCCTTTGAACTTCATGCTGAGGAGCCTTTCTCTTCACATCTAAAAGGTAATTTATCAGTTCGTGTAATAAATTTTACTTTTTTTTTTTCTTCTTGCAACATTTACTTGGTGGGAAAACTGTCCATCATTCATTCAGGTTCTTTTTAGAGACCAATTCTATTATGTCATTTGACATTGTCTGCAGATGAACTGAAAACATTTAAAGGAAGGCGTGCCGGTGGTCAACTGAGCAGGTTTCAATAAAGTTTAATTTCAAATTTATGTTTGAATATGAATAAGTTATAACTGTTATTCTATTTCATCTTTGTTCTTTGTAAACATTCCTTCATCACAACAGTTTGCTGTGCATTAATTTGTCTGCTTCACATAAAGTTTACAATTTTAGTGCAGGACCGCTATGTACAATATTGTGTTTGTAGTGTGAACATTTTGGATTTGGTGACTCTTGATGTAAAAAGTATATGAACTAACATCCAGTTTCAGTTCCAGGCCAACACAAAACAAACTGAAGAAAGCCAAACTAGATGTCTCCCTCACCCTGTTTTGGCGACGAAACTATGTGATATTTGTTTCAAATTTGATCAAAAAAGTAGTTGCACAGTTAGGATCATTATGGCATAAGCTACTCTAGCCAAGTTGCTGCTTTATATGGCATTACTATAAAAAAAAAAAAAAAAAAAAAATCCCCTCGACTGGCATTGATTTACTAATAGCTATCTATTTGGTCAAATTCCCCCTTTTGTTTCCAGGATTCAATTGGGAAATCAGATTCTCTTCAACCAGTCTGTGGTGTTTGAAGTTGAGGTGCCAACTAGTTTCATTGTTTATTGGTGCTTCTGTCTATTCATTTTGCTCTGTCTTCTTGACTCCATGAATGTATGTAGGGAGTTAGGTGGTATCCTACATTTTCTGACATGTTGAAAGCAGAGTCCTTTGAAAAAATTCTTCCGGGAGTTGAAAATGTTGAAGAAGGTACCAAATATATGCCATGCTCAGTTGTGGACATAATCGTTAAGTCATATACAAAGAAATAGTGATAGAGCTAGAAATACAGAGTTGTACTTCAGATATGTGTTTTTGCTCTAACTGAGTTGTTATTAAGATATATTAATTCAAGAAAATCTAGTACTTTTATAATTTTTTCTTTGAGTCCAAGAAGTTTGGACAATATTTTTTTTTTTTCCTTATAAAAGATAGCATCACGTCATTAACATCAGTACTCTTGGTTCCATAATCAGAGCACTCTTAGAGGCATTGACTTGAGCAAGTTACACCAGTCACACATTTTTTGGGTGCATAGAACGTTCAGAAACAACAGTCTTTTTCTCAAAACAAATTAGTAACTTGGTGGTGACTTTTACAAAACATGATAGTGGCCTTACTTTACAAATAATTCAGTAACTTCTATGCACTTTTATGATTTTTTTCTAGCCAATATTACTAACATGTTTTGCCAAAGTTACTTGTTTGTGAAATTTTTGTGCATATAAGATTTTTGGAACTAAAGTTTTCCTAATTGAGCATTCATTACTAAGCCAACATATTGATTTAGCCTATGGTGAAGTCTCCACTGGCTCAGGAGGAGTTTTTTTTTTTTAATTAATATTAAACAAGGAAAAAAAAAAAAGAAAAATAATGCATATGTGTGCATTGATTGAATATGATCACTGGTTGCTGCGTTTCCTGAAATTTAGGTATATGTAGTGTTAATTGTTTTCATGAATGCCCTTTTTGCAAACATTCTTAGACTTGGTACTGCAATAATCAGAATTTTGTGTGTGTGTGTGTGTATGTTGGCTCCACCTTATGCTATTTGTTATTACTCCTTATTTGTAAAATAATATTTACACTTATTCCTCTCTCTAGAACAAGTCATTTTCTATTTTAATCATTTTAAGTGAATTCTGGTTGTTACACCGGTGCCTCTTGAATAACATTTGCCCTGCGTTACAGGTACGAAAGTTTACCAGAGGTTTTACGCAGAAGAAAAGGAGCAGGCAAATGGTGTCCTTGCAGTCACTGGTTCTAAACTAGCCCGTCAACCATATATATCTTTAGCTGGCTTATTATCTGTGGGTTCACTTGCTTTAAAAAAGTGTTCTACGTAATCTTCCAGACTAATAATTTGCAAACCCTCATAAAAGTTGTTTCCATCCCATTGTTTAAATTTGAGTTAGATTTTTTTTTTTTTTTGGCATTTATGGAGAACAGAACTTAAGCATTTCAACTGCAAAGAGAGCCTACACTTTCAGTCATTGAATTTGATGTTCTGCAAGATAGGATAAAAACATTCAATGGAAATGTAATTTGAAGTCATTTGGATTGTAATTAAAATCACCATGGCATGATGACTATTCAGGTATGATGGAATTCAGAAGCAAATTAAAGCATAAAAACAATGTGATAAGATGGCATGGTTTTGGATGTTAAATCAGAAGAATCATGGATCTGAAAAGAAAATCATTATAGGAATAATGGCGTTTCCAATAGTATTAGCAAAGATGCATATTTACATGTTTTTTGCTGTTAAGTTGTATTTTCTTTTTATTTGCCACTTGTTGCTTTAAGATCTCACATAATATTTGGTGTTGAGTCTGCTACACAGAATGTAATATCACTCATTACAATGGCTGTAACCATCCATCTAGTGTTTAGTGACTGAAATTGTACCAGATGGTAGAAATGTTCAGCTAAAATTCTGTGCTGTGCATCTAGGCAACCTGCTTTAAACGTCTTGTAGTTATTGTTTGTTCTCATTTATGTTTAATTTTGTAAATTGATGAACACAGCTACAAGTTGCGCGCTAGTGCTTCAGTGATTACATTTACTGACTACTGAGTAGTTCCTATATGTTCAGGGATTAAGCTATGAGGGTGTTCAATGTCTTCTTGGTCTGATGCATACCACAGGGACAATTCCTAATGCTCTTCCCCCTTCAAGGTCAACTCTGTTAGCATCATTTAGTTTGCCATACAGACCAAATGTAAGAAAGCAACCTTGTTGCATTGCTTGTCTTTTGGACTTATTGCATAGCAGAGGTGAAGCCAAAAATTTTATTTAGGGAGGGCCAAGACCAAAGGCTATAAGATAGCCAAAAAAAAAAGGTTCAAATTATTTCACAATATGCAATGCTAGAATGAGTTTTGTGAATATGGTTGAGTTGGTTAAAACGGCGTTTTAGTTTCAACCTTTTACGGTAGCTTTTAAGAATTTGTCTCTATGTAGAGAGTATATTGCATGTAAAGTGAGGGTTGGGATGAGTTGAATAATTTATTGAGTACTCTTTTTGAGTGGGTAAGATGTTAGCTTTTGAGTGAGATTTTTAAGTGGGTTACTTATGCAGTTTCTTTTTACTGATTTGGGAAAGGCGGGTTCTTTTGTAAAATTTTAAAGTTTTAAAAGTCATTTTAAAAGTTAAAAAAATTAGTTAGAACAAGTAATATAAGGACTTATTTGAAAAAGTTTGAAACTATCACAGATAATATATGAAATTTTAGAAAATTTCAGGAGTGACCAAATTGAAAAATTTTTAAATTTTTAATAGCGTATATGAGATTCTTAGAAGTTTAAGGGAGATCAAAGCCTACCTTGGCCTCCAATGTGGCTCTGCCACTGTTGTCGAGAGGACCTTTTTCCTTGTTATAATTGATTTTGACTTTCTCAAGGCATTTGGGAAATGCTTTTGTGTGTCTTTATGAACAATCTTAATAGCAAAAGCAAATCAAAGTTTCTGAACCCTATCTTAGAAATGTAAATTGGAATTTTGTAGTTTGTTTACTGCTTTTACCATAATAAACTTTAGTTTCCAGGAGCATTATCAGTCAGATTATTGACACTTTATGAGAAACAGTATATGCATAATTTGTGGCTAGTGTTCCAGAAAATGTTTTATTTGCATTGTTTCAATGTTGTGCTTGCTGCTTAACCTTTTGATGAGCTTGATTGACTGCTTTAGGTTAAAGGTAGTGTCTTGACTCATGGAGCTCGTGCATTGGCAAAGCATGCTGATAGGAGTAGTGAAAAATATTGGGGTTCTTTTGAAGGAAGTGGTAAGGATCTATTCTGAAGAGAAGCTTTTGTATAAGTCTTTGAAGATTTATTTCAGTTTTCATAGTTTTCACTCCACTTTGGTTTTCTAGGTGTGGCTGTACAAATTCTCCATTTCATTTAGAGTGATGCCTTCAGATGTTTTGACTATTAAAATTGATTTTATTGAAGATATTTTAGTTATTACACTATGTCTCAAATAAGATGATCAATTTCTTGTTACCGATTCTGTCTTTTCAAACACTGCTCTGTCCAGATTCCAATAAAAATAGGCTTGCAATGGATGCTATCAACAACTTGATGGTAAATTGTTGTTGGCTGAATGTGCACGTTGTCCCGCCACATGGAGCTGTCTTTGAAATAAGGGTTGCTGATGGATATGGTGCACGGTGGACAGAAGATGGAAGTAAGGTTTGTGGATTCTACTGCATTCAGATTTTTCAAGTTTTTATTTTTATTTTTTTCTTCACAGGCTTAGACACGCATGCTTTTAAGAGTTCTTATCATATCATATAGCCTATAGTCAAAGTGTGACCAAACTGAAGCGTTAGATGTATCACTGGAGTTTCTTTTGACTCAGTAATTTTATGGTTGTGAATAGGGTTTCGACTTGATGAGAAGGTTTCTATTTCCAACTTGTGGTTTAATTCATTTTACAGCTTGGCAATAATTAAAGGTTGTCTATTTAAAATAATTTTTCATCTGACTTATATTCAAATGTGTTTTTTTAGTTTATTGGATTTCTGGAGCCTTACACACAAGATGGTCACTCAAAGGGGTGGAAGCATTAGTTCTGCTTGCAGATCTCTACAACTTTGCACGGAAATGCAACGCTTATTATCGAGATGGGATTTTATTATTATACAGCATGTGTTTTTTTTTTTATAAGTACAGGAGCTATTATGCTTAGTAAGGAAATAGGGTACCAGGATTCGAACCTGTGCTCGGTTCGAGAGAAGCGTCGCATTACGCCAACTGAGCTAGTGCTCACTGGCATACAGCATGTGTTTTGGGCCTCAGCTTTTCGAAAGTGTAGTTTCACTCCAATAGAAATAAAGTCAAGGGATAGTATTTTTTTTTCCCAAATGCGATCAACTGCAAGCTTTGTTCTTTACATTGGTGATATTACCAAATATTAAGTCTTCTAATATTTATCAATTTTTTAACGTTTCGGATATATGTCAATGCTTTTTCCTTTCGTTGATGAAGGTTGCTTTCAGTTTAATAGCCTTTAGTGAATTAGTCTCAACTCTGAATGAAGCATGTAAGTGAATCCACTGAAATCACATTCAATGGTTATGCTGGTTAAGATAGCGTTTGCGACAGTGTATTGATCTCAGCATTGTTCTTATCAGCTGTTTCATTACAAATTTTTGAGTACAAAAATAATGTGGTTTAAATGGATGTTTCTGTCGTTGCTTCCTCCATTCAGATGACGATGGCATGTGCTTGGACTGATGCATTTTATAAGATTTTTTGATTTTGTGATTATTTTTATAATTTAATGTTTAATCTTTTTTTCATTATTTTTTTCCCTCTTTCTTATCCTGGTTTATTTTTATGATAGGGGATTCAGAATCTCAGATTCATTTTATAGAGCCATCATGACTGCCACTGCCAATAGGCATTGACATGTGCATGGTTCTCTTTACCAGCCATTACACTATGCTATGGCGCAATCATTTTGTTTCTGCAGTGAATTTCATCATTTGCGTCTGTTTCCTGTTTATGGCTGTCGTACGAGCAACCTTATGTATGATGCCCGTTTCAATACTACTTCGGGTTCAAGTATTGAACGCTTGTGGCAGCACAAGTTAATTGGGAACCATTTCTAGTTGTCGATATTTGCTTGCTTATATATTTGAGCACGTGTATATCTGCATTCTTGCGTGAGTTGCAAGCAGGTTTGTGCAAAGTTGGTTAATCTGTCACAAGTAGCGTGCATATACGGAGACATCTGAAGGAGAAGGAGGCACCAAAGTCAGCATCTGCTTTTCTAAATGTTGAGAGTTTGGTGTCCTCTTTAATCAAGTTGAAATTCAATGAAGATGATTTTTTTATTAATTTCTTAAAAATGAAAAATATAGTGCCATTTCTAGACAATCCAACGGTTTAGAAATTCTAGATTAGGATCAGGTTGGGGTGGGGAGAATGAGTTTGTAGGAGGGGTAATAAACCCAAAATACTAGATGTGATAGTATATGGAATTGTTGTAAAGGAGAGAAGAATCCAGAGGAGAATTAGAGGCCTATTCTTGGATTTATCAAACATTTGGGGAAGTTAGTGGAGGCATGTAACGTCAGCCTCCCCAAAGTGGTGCCTCGTTCTACCCATGTCATGTGGCTCCAATTTTCCATCCTGCATCTGTAATTATTGCTTGCATCTGAAGCTAGCAGACTTTAATAAGATTAGACATTCCCTCCATATTTATTATTATGTTAAATAATGGCTATGCATAAAATTTGGGAAAGCTATTGTTGTACACATCAAATTTAATCTTTTATATTTACTTTTCACATAAATTCATAAAAATATTTATATTCATACAAATTAAAGTAATAAAAATAAGCATGTAATTTTTTATATTTTTGTTTTGTATTTTCTTACTCTTAAAAAGTTTTATTGCTATATATAAAAAAGCAAAAGCTTTCTACATATTAACATCATTATTCAATTAACATTAAGAGACAATAGTTCTGTATCAATTGTTTTATTTATTCACCTTTAATCATATGTGTTATCAATATTACACAAAAGGTCCTCAATTGCCATAATTTTGTTAAAAGAATCATATGCAAAAGTATAATCCCTTGAGATTTTGTTGACACAATTTTTTTGTTTTGGTTTTGGTAGAAAGTTGACACAAGTTTTTATATGATGGAAAATGCGATACATGAGAGACACACGTAGACAATGAAAGATGCAAAATGGTGGACCACCATCAATAGGATCGCCCGAAATCCTTTTTTAGCAAAGTAAATAAATAATTAAGTAATGGATGAGGCTATGGCAAAGACATTTTCTCCAATGATTGGATTGGATGTTGGTAACAGGAGCTTTTCTCAACCTTGTCTTGTTGTCAAATCATTAGCAAGGAATAACTCTCAATTCGATCCCTCAAAATTGGGTCTTTCACTTTGCAAAACCCAGCTTAACATAACTGTATATTACACAATGGAAATGTATAATCCTCCATTCTTTCCCTTCAATTCCATACGCATTGTGCAACCATCTAATTAAGTGTTCTCTTATAAACTTCTCTTTCTCTTTTGGACAACAAGAATTGATTGGATTTGAAACTTTTTTTTACTGGAAAAACCATCTATTTTCTATAAAAACTTACAGTTTAATTATAATTTAAGACCAAAAAGTATTTGTCTCCTTTATTAAGTTTCCAGTTTCATTAGCTTTTTTAAGAAGAGCGTGCATTTATATGAAGTTAGAACATAAACAACTAAACATGCCATTCTGCAGACTCTTGTGTGTGTTCTGTATTGATTGACGAATTACATAATAAGGTGTATTAGAGTGGAATAGAAAGATGGGATCTGCTGAACCAACAATACCATAATCTGGCTAGATTTTGGAAGCATACAATCAATCTGTTCTGAACTTTACAAGGTGACATATACCCTCAAGATACCAATCAAAGCGGGAGGGACGTCATCGTCAGCATCTCTGTCATTATCATTGTCTTGTACTTTAACATGTAGTTATAAGCAACCAACAATAACACCATTTATTAATGCTCATAAAAAAAAAAGTGTGATTCATCTAAAAATTATTAATTAGTGAGACATTGAGAGATGATACATTTAATTAACCTAATGACTCCAAGTCGCGTTACAATATAGTTATAGTATTTATCAACTGCATTATAGCCTTTATCATCATCCCTTTGTTTGCATTATCCCAACAAATATATTGCTTGTTAGTTTTCTTTTAGAATGATATAGCTGCCATCCAGTGGCCCAGGATTCCACACCCCCATTTATTTTATTTGTGGGAATTTATGTTCTATCCCCTCCAAGCCCACTTGTTAAACTAGACTTAATCATGACAAGGAATTGATGGGTTCCTTTCGTTTATCTCCCAACTCTTGGTGTACAAAATTTTATGCTACCATATCTGATCTAGACAATGGTCTAGCATGAGAATACCCATCATGCACATATAAACAACCATTTTTTGACAGACTTTGAGTTAGTCGTATGCGCTTGGCTTTTGCTGCAGTGGGGCGTTCAAATCAGAGTTTCAGATCTCAAATGGGAGGCTTAACAAGTCCTTGGAAATATGGAGCCGCAATAGGGAATTTGTCAGTGGAATATGTTTTTCTAGAGACTTGTATATGTAATTCTTACCATCCCATTAATTTTACATTTTTATATTCTTACGGTACAATTTTTATTTTATAAAATTTAATTATTAAATTTATTAAGTTTCATTCAATATATTTTATACAAAAATGAGATAGTAGAAATAAATTTTGAATAATTCTTATACTTGTTTTTCTCTTGTATTTTATTATATTTTAGTGTTGCTTTAAGAATTTTTTTTTTTTGTATGCACTGGTGATTTTCTTTAATTTCAGACATCATGACTTAAATTTTTACTGTAAACTCAGACGAAGCTTTAGATGTTTTTACCAAAAAGTAATTATGATAATTGTAAATTGTGAAAAGTAACATGATTTGTAAGTTGCAATCAAGGTTCCTTTCTTGATAGTTAATCTGCTCAAACAGGACGCGCGTAAGAAAATAAAGACAGCTTCCACATCTATTATTGGGAGGTGCAGGCTACAGAGGGTAAGAGTATATAAAATCCCTAAGATTTTAACACAACCACATTAGTCTGTACTTTAAAATGTTTATTTGAGTATATGATCTACTCTAGTAACGCCCAAGCAAAATGATAAAAAGGAAAAAAGAAAATTATAAACCACGACAATGACCCATATATAATAGAATATGGGCTGCAAATGGTTTTGTTTTGACCATTTCTGAACATAAAAGAGATAGGAATTTATCAAAGGTGCGCCTTTGAAATCAAAGGGTGTCTGAGAGTCAAAAGGTGACTAGTCCATAGTACACAACTACACATGGATATAACCCTTTCAATGCAAAGAAAACACATTTGAATATTCAGCAGAGGAATAATGATCATCGTCAAGCAGGCATAGACATGCACAGCGGCAACCATCCTCAAAACAGTCACACATCGACGAGTCGTTCATCGGACTCCGTGGCCGGCGGCAGCGAGCCTTGTGAGAATGATAAATGGGCCTCCAAGCTCCTTAGGGAGTGTGCCAGAGCAATCTCGGAGAGGGACTCCAGCAAAATCCACCATCTTCTATGGATGTTAAACGAGCTGGCTTCCCCTTATGGAGACTGCGATCAAAAATTAGCTTCCTACTTCTTGCAAGCGCTTTTCTGCAAGGCCACGGAGTCTGGCCTGAGGTGCTATAAGACTCTAACCTCTGTGGCTGAGAAAAGCCACTCCTTCGATTCTGCCAGAAAGTTGATACTCAAGTTTCAAGAGGTTAGCCCTTGGACAACCTTTGGACATGTAGCTTCAAACGGTGCTATTTTGGAAGCCTTAGATGGTGAGACTAAACTTCACATAATTGACATAAGCAACACCCTCTGCACTCAATGGCCCACTCTATTGGAAGCTTTGGCCACCAGAAACGACGAGACTCCTCACCTCAAGCTCACGGTAGTTCTCACCACTAGCATCGTAGGATCTGTGATGAAGGAAATAGGCCAAAGAATGGAGAAGTTTGCTAGGCTTATGGGAGTGCCCTTTGAGTTTAATGTGATTAGCGGGCTAAATCATTTGGGAGTGCTCACAAAAGAGGGATTAGGAGTTCAGGAGGACGAGGCTATAGCAGTGAACTGTATTGGGGCATTGAGAAGAGTTGAAGAAGAGGAAAGGGATGCCGTAATTCGTATGCTCAAATCGCTAAGCCCTCGAGTGGTGACCATTGTTGAGGAAGAAGCTGATTTTTCCTGCTCAAGAAATGACTTTGTCAAGTGCTTTGAAGAGTGCCTCAGGTTTTACACCCTCTACTTTGAGATGCTAGAGGAGAGCTTTCCCCCAACAAGTAACGAGCGATTGATGTTAGAGAGGGAGTGCTCAAGAGGCATAATTAGGGTTTTGGCTTGCAGTGATGAAGATGGTGTAGCTGATCATCATCAAGGAGAGTGTGAGAGAAGGGAGAGAGGAAGCCAGTGGTGTGAGAGGCTTAAGCAGGCCCTTTCCCCTGCTGGGTTCAGTGATGATGTTGTGGATGATGTCAAGGCATTGCTCAAGAGATACCGAGCCGGATGGTCGCTTCTGTTGCCACAAGGAGATGATCCCTTGGGGATTTACTTGACATGGAAGGAGGAACCGGTAGTTTGGGCTTCAGCATGGAAACCCTAATCCACCACAATATGTATAGGTAATTGAGGTTCGTTATTTTTATATATTGTTTAGACAAGTATCATTGATATTGCTGTATGGTAGCTCAGTCTTGTATCCAAAGTGATTGAAGAGTAAATGGGAAAGGGTAGCTTTGTGGAAAGCGAGCCACGATGAAAACTAATAAATGGGATTTAATCTGGACTTTTTCGTTTTAACTTTCTCATCCTTTTGGTTCTTGCATGCTTTGTAATCTTTCTGCTGTCCAACTTCTATAAAGACTTTTTGCTTGGGAGTTTGTGTTGTTACAGGGCTTTCCTTACTTTTACTAGATCATTATTGCTTTTCTTTGTTTGAAGGTGTTTGCACTTGTGCGTGCTCCTTTTTATGAGTTCTATGGCCTTGCCTTTCTCTCTTACAAGGATGATTAGCATTGATACCTTATCTTCTTTCTTTTCTTTCGGTGCATTGTACGCTGTCAGAAAATTTGCAAATGTTTGCCTATAAAGGACGATAACAATGCTTTAATGGTGCAGCTTCAATGCATCAGTGAGCTAGCCACTGGCAGCTGGGCTCATCCACACACACACACACACACACACACATATATATATATGAATTTTAATTTCCTGATGATATCGACGGATTGGTTATTATAATGTAATCATCATTTTTTAATACCTTGATTTAACTTGAGCTGCAATATAGATATGAATTTTGGTTGTACTAGTCCTTTCAGATATATGTATGAATTAGAAAACTCAGTATTTGCAGTCCTTCACTCTCAGAAGAGCAATGAAAATACATTCTCTCCTTGTAATTTAGACCAGAAATGAAAATAAGAAGAGGGACGTATATATTAATAAATATTGGCAGAAATAAAAAGAATCAAAGGATTATTTCCATAAAAACATCATCATTTCATATATATATATATATATGTATATCCAAATAAATTATAAATTTCACTATCATCACACAGTTAATTATTTCCAAAAAGAACAAAAACATGAAGACACACTAAAATCATAAGATGGGATGTGGATTCTTTGGAGGATTGGGGTTTTTATGTACATAGTTCCAGCGCTAGCATGAATCATGCTGATGCAAGAATTACCTAATCAAAACTTGAATTAATTTGCTATTGGCAATCGGATTGACCACTCCCCAAACTCCAAATTACCAAATGAAAACAAACTAATTTTATTAAATAAAAGAAAAGAATATTTGTACTTAGAAGAGAAAACAAATTTGAGAATAAGTGGTGACACACACATGCGCACATAAATATCCGAAATAGGCTCTAAAGATTTCCACAGCTACCGCGGAGGGAGTCTGCTTTAGGCGACTTGGTGGAAAGAGAGATCTGAGTGGGAAACATGAAATCGTACGTGTCCTATAATTTTCAAACTTATCAGCATCATCAATGTTTTTCCATGGGCCACTTCCACCCAGTTTTCCTTCCCCTTTCTTTCAATTCCCTTGTATTCTACCCAAAGTTGGGATTGCTTTTCTGCCATGAGTGGTGATGATCATCGCTAAATATATGTTAAAGTCTGAAGACTCCAGACTCTGAACCGAATCATTAAAAGACAGCACCACTTTATGCGCAAGTTTTAATCCATTCGTTTTCTTTTGTAAATTAATTCATTCTTGATAATCTAACGTTACATATTTTTCCAAGTGGAGCGGTAGAATGGAAGGGGAAAGCAACTGAGCTTGTGAGACTGAAAATATAAAAAAAGGAAGGGCCCATTGAGACCTTGGTGGGTAGCAGGAGGCTACCGACTAAATCCCCTGTTGGCCTTTTTGTGCAGTGATTTGAATAGCATATTTGCCTTTAATGACCAATCTCATGCTTTGTTCTTTAGTCCTTATAGGCCAACATTAGATAGTGGCAAGCAACTTTTCAAGATTTAGATAGCTCTTGTTGGTACCATTAGTACTCTTTTATTTGTTACTTTGTATGTTGGTCCACTTAAACAACATCAAAGTTTTACGTATGATGATGAAATTAACTGGATGAGCTCAAAAAATGGTAAAAAAGGGATTGGCCCATTGCTACTGTAACTTTGACAAGGTGACTGCGATGAGCCCAACTCATCTCTGTTGTCCAATTACTGAATTACATCATCCCCGACCACTAGGCTCTGTTTGTAATGCTCGCTCACGTTTTCATGTACAATTCTGGCCCATATACAGAACCAGCCCAGTAACCGGTCCAATCTTATTGGTATCCGGATATTGGCTTCATTTAGATAGTGCTGGGTGCGAAAATTGGTAAAGCATAGTTTCTAGGGTTTGTGAACGCCAATATATAGTCTCTTCTGTCGTGTTTATTTTCTGACTCTGGAGCTTCAAGTGAGAGCGTGCAGGAGTTCGGAACCTTTCAGAGTATATCCCCGTCAAAATGGTATTTCTGCTTCTCAGGTCTTTATCGATTTTTCGATTGTTGTACCGTCTATGTGCTGGAACGTGTTTAGAAAATTCCTGGATAATTTTCTCACTTCGAATTTGCAAATTGCAATATGAACTAGGCAAGGGCATTCTAATCTTTCAATTTCTGCTCGAAAAAGAAAACATTGGAGATTTGGTAAAGATGTTTAACGCGCATAATCTCACAAAAATGTTCTGTTTTCATTGATGTGACGACGCTGTGAGCTGAAGCTTGAGACGTCTGTTTGCTTGTTTGTAAGTGAGTATGGTGGTTGCGATCTCAGTTATTTGTCATTCAGTTCTTTTACGAGGAATAAAAAATTTAAAAAAAATAGAAAAGAAAAGGAAACTCATCCTAATATACAAATTAAGTATTCAGGTGAGAAGCATCTATAGCCCAAATGTGAAAGGACCTTCTTAGTTTGTTCAAATGAAAATCATACAAAGTAAGTTGACTTTCAATAGTGGAAGATTGTAATGTGTCTAGTGGTTTGGGTTGCTAGTTCTAGTTTTTCAATTTAATTGTTTTATACTGTTCTCTGTTAATTTAGTTATTACAAGCTGAGCCGTGATCTGTACCTCGGTTTTGTTATTTTATGCATGTATTAAACTATATACTAGGAACAAGAAGAAGAACGTAACCAGCTTTTCGTATTGTTTGTTTAATCTTTATTATAGCCATTTTGTTATCTTGGTTTTCCATATGCTTTCTGCTCAAGTCTCTCTATTTTTACTTCTTTCTTTCAGTATTTTTTGGTTATAGTCTGCTTTTTTTAGTACACATAGTATAGTGGTGCTCACCCCGTGGTGTTTTACAAAATTTACACAGCCTAAGCAAATCCATGAGATTAAAGACTTCCTTCTCACAGCCAGAAGGAAGGATGCACGCTCTGTGAAAATCAAGAGAAGCAAAGATGTGGTCAAGTTCAAGGTTCGTTGCTCCAAATACCTCTACACCCTATGTGTGTTTGACTCAGAGAAGGCTGATAAGTTGAAGCAATCACTCCCTCCAGGTTAGTTATTAACAAAAATTCCTAATGATAGATTATCTTATGTTTGTGTTCCTCATATTATAACGCACCCATGCCATGGTTCTTCATATTAATGCATAATGTGGAAGTTGGGCTTAACTGCGGCATGTGTTTCTTTTCCATGTTTTTGTATCTTTTGATGTAAGTTGATTTCCAGGTTGAATTAAATTGCATAAACCTTATATTCCTTCCTTTGGGCATATGATAAAACTTGTTAAATTCTCAAGTCTTAACTGTTCAAAATGGGAAAGCAAAGTATGACAGTCCATTATGGAGGAAAGGTGGGAAAATAGGGGAGTGGGCAAACAACGTTGCATGCCTCTGCCATATTCTCAACTTGATCATTGTTAGCAATATTGCAATATTGCTAACAATATTGTCTTTCTCTTCTGGTTGGCGAGTGGCAATGATACTGTTATGTTATTCAACTCAACACTTACAGTTATGATTTACTCTCTGCAGGTTTGAGTGTGCAAGACCTGTGATTCTATGGTTGGTATCAGAGGATCAATTCTTTTTTGGGAGAGTCTAGCTTTTTTTTTAGTAAACCGATTGAAGGATATTTTTATTGTTGTCATGTTTGTTTAGGAAGTGTTCAACTCGGTTATTTGTCTTAATGTATCTTTTGGACAAGAATTTTGTATTGAAACCATTTCAGATGTTTTGACATGGTTTGGAGCTGATCTGTAAGAATATTGCCTTATGCACCAAAAGTATCTACAATCAAGTTGATGATTACGTTTTGCGCAGGCATGGTGTTCGTGCGTATGAACAATTGACTAAACGTCGTGTTATATATTCTTTAGCTATTAGGATTTGCTGGAGCACGATGACTCCGAAATCGGTTGCGTGGAACTGTTGCAAATATATATATATATATATATATATATATATATATATATCTATTTTCAACTGCGATACTGAAAACAGGAATTGTGAAATTTAATAGATGGTATAGTTAAGTTGATAGATTTGTAATGTTATCAGTTGTTTCAAGGCATCTAATTATAATCGGAAGTATGAGTAGGAGGTATTACTTCTGAAGCCGAAACCAAGTCTTAGAAATTGTTTTAAATATTACATCTGAAAAATCGAATGTAATGAAAAAATCCTGTTAAATGCACTGGATTGTTTTTACATACTATGTACGGAGTGGCTGCATCATCTTAATGGAAGATCATGTATAACATTTTCCTTATGAAATCCAGAGAGAACCGAAGCCATTGCCCCATTCTTACGGAACTGATAGCATGCAAAAATGTGAACACGTGAATAAAATAATGTTATTTGTATGTTTACTTTTTGCATATTACTTAGAATTATTATATTAAAAAATATATGGTTTAAACTTAAGTCATATCAATAACCTTTATTTCAAAATATACGCTAAGCAAATAGCATATCACATGAATAATGATGAGCGTGGTGTGGCCCATTAATACAATTTTATGAGTTGAAGCCCACCAGCCAGCCACCCATAAGGAGGAGAGGTGTCACGATGACAAGGCCAGACGGCCCGGACCCGTGTGTGGGCGGTGAATCACTACAACTTGCAAAATTGCCCTCAACAACTAAACCCCTGTCGTTTCCGGTTGGTGTTTCGTGGCTGCAGTTTGTAGGGAAACCGCTTCAGTTGCGGCTATAAATTATTCTCTCTACTGATCGATTGATACAAGTAGACGAGCCAAAGGAACGGAAAAATGAATTTTTTTGAGGTAATAAATTGTGATCTTCAAATATCAGTAGTTTCCATACATTGAGCACGCGTGAAAATCAATTGAATTTTGTATTTTTAATTATTTTACTAATAACAGGTTAAAAAGTTATTGTCATATATGGAAAACTACGAGCTGGGTAGTGTGTGTGTGTAGTATAGGTGTGTAGAGGTAGTTAGAATATAGACTTCATAAGTGTGCTTTGATAAGCAATTGATGTTGTACTTAATTATTGAATTAGCAATCAAAGGCTTTATACATGTCATAGTTGTGAATTTGCACCACTCAATGATAAATTTTACAACTACCCTATATTATTCCCTATGCATGCTAAGCCATGTGCTTTGACTTGGTCACCTCCTCATGTATATGTATGTTTGGAATTTTGGATTCTTTTTTTCTTCCTTCTTTCTGTCTGTTGACTTTGCAAACAAGATAATTAAGTTCTCTTTCCAATAGTTTATAGATTTGTTTTTTTTTTTTTTGAAATTTTTTTAGCAATCCCATCTATTCCTTGACCTCTATGTTACCGATGGAAAAAGCTGCATAGGTGACTAATTAGAACTGATGTTTTTGGCTTTTCACTCAGTGAATGGTTAATATATGATGGCACAGGCATTGTTGCCCATGTTAGCGGCGTTGGAGTCAAAGCGGTGTTGATTATGTTAAGGCAAACCCAAATAATGAAAACGAAAGGGTGCTCATTACTCATCCTTATCAGCTGCCTACTTATACGGCATCATGGCATCACTGATGATGCATTAAGGAACACAAAGACAACATCAAACTTTTTTTCAGAAATTAAAACAAGAAACACTGATAGGAAGCCAACTATTACCAAAACAAACTTAAAGCCATGCATGCCACCACTTAAAAATAATGACTACAGTACGAGCGGTACATATATTACGTTAGACTCTCCTTATAAAGTTTCTTATTTTTTCTCTTATAAATTTTCTTTTATTATTTTTTATCTGAAAGATTGTACACACTTTTTTTTTTATAGAAAGTGTATTTATACAACCATAATTTCTCGTACAGTACTCCATATTAGTAGAATGGCGTTATACATTTATTCAACCTAAGCACCTATTATTATATTTGATATATATTATATATGGTACAATTAATCTATAATGCAATAAGCAATTGTAGAAATTAAACAACTCAATAATTCTGATCCTCAATGCTACTTATGACTTTGGATGGTCCACACTCTCACCTTTCCTCTTTTTTAATTAGCCTCCTCTTTTGATGCTAGTTCAATCAAGATAGGGACTTACATCAATACAAATAATATATATATATATATATATATTTTGTATTAGCTAATGGCACCAATTAAGCTGAGAAGGTATGCCCTTTGAAGTACATGTCAAGCGAGGCATACGCAACATGCTTTGCGTATATAGCCAACTAGTTAGCTAATATATACACATCATGATTTTAACCCAAGTTATTACATATATATTTAGTAATTCATTCATGTTTTTTGCCTAATTTATTTCATATATATATATATATGTATGTATATACTTGCTTTTATATTGTATTGATATTTTAAGTTGACGGGTCCAGTTTTAATGTCATTCACATGTTCGGTTCTAGTATCGGTGGACCATAATAAAACCTCAAACGAAGCACCACGCTATTTGCTCATTATTATCACAGTTTATGCGAAATTCACATCTAGCAGTGTTCAAAAATACTTATAAAAGTAATATTTAAGGTTTTAAAGTTTTATGTTAAAATGCACATATTAAATAATACAATTGAGTTAAAGTTATCATGTCATTTTTTGACTGATTTAAATTAAAAAATTACTGTTATGATTATAGAAAAACATTACTTATAAATATAACTAAGTAATGTGATAATATTAACTTATTTATATATAAATCTATTCCCATTTTTAAATATAGTTTTTAAACATTCATAATTACTCATTATATAAGGGATGCGGCTCCAGCCTCACCTTTCTGGGAACCGACGCACCACTCCTTGATCCCAACACCCTGCACATGCACCTGTTTGTATAAACTGGTATGAGAAAACCAACTATAGTTATTTTAGATTATAAAAATCCATACAAATTATATATGGATATATATATATATAGATATATATATATATATATATATATATATATATATATATAAAAAGAAGAAGTTGAAGTCCACCTTGTGCGCATATTTCGAAATTATTAAATAGAAAGATAAAAATTAATACAATACATTAACCCAGCGCAGATTCTGCTTTTGTCCTTTTAAAAGAAAAAGAATTTGTTGTACTGGTTGCTGGAGATCCTTTACATACAGTGGCTCAGCTGAGCCTGAGCTGAACTTTTCAACCCCGCTATTCTCTCGCGGTTCCCGGAATCCAACCAAAGCCAGAGAGTGGGTCCGGCTCCTCGTTTTGTATCAGATGAAGTGCATGTGTGTAGAGTGTGTTTTTCAGACACTGACAGCTCTTTGCATATCAATCATGAGATAAGCCTGCCGCCTATTATACCCTCCACCTTTTTTCTGTAAGTTTTCAGCTCCATCCCATGTTCACGGAGAAAAGAGAGCGCTACCCAAGCCCTCGTTTTCTTCCTTGCTTTTAAAACAAGTTCGTTTCCTCACTCCTTTTTTTGACATCTTATTATTTGTTTATTTGTTTTTAAGTTAAAACCCAGCCCCATATTTGTTTCCAAACCACTCCTGCATTTTTCTCGTTTTTGGTCTAAGCATATGTGCCACAGGCTCTGTGATAATTATTGTCTCGTTTTTGTGTTTTTGGTTGGTGGCTGCTCCTTCCTTCTCATGTCTTAGCTGTACCACCCTTCTGAAAACCATACTAAAATTCCTTGGTGCTGTTAATTGGGAAATTGTTTTGATAATAATTCAGCTGCTTGCTGTCTTATTTGTTGCTTCCTATATAAAAATTGTCTGAATCGGATTGATTCTTGAAGTACATTTTTCTCTCTATTTGGATATTCTATGATTTAGGCCATATTTGGTAGTAAAAAAATTTCATCCGGGTGGGTGTAAAGTTCGCTGTCAATTTTCCATCTCTGCGAATGCCCACAGATTTATATCATTTGTTCAATTTGGGCATTGAAACGGTTGCCAGGAAAGCTTTTCCTGTTTTCCTTGTTCAATTGGGTCTTGGGGGGGAAAACGTTCCTTTCCACCTTACATCCCTCATTTGGGTATTAGGAGAGTTATGCATTTTGAAGCTACCAGAAAATGGCAAATCTTGTTCCTGGGGTTCTTCTCAAGCTTCTGCAGCACATGAACACTGATGTTAAAGTTGCTGGTGAGCACAGGTCATCGCTGTTACAAGTTGTGAGCATTGTTCCAGCACTTGCAGGCGGTGAGTTATTTCCAAATCAAGGTTTTTATCTCAAAGTTTCAGATTCCTCGCATGCCACCTATGTCTCTATCCCTGATGAACATGACGATCTCATTCTCAGTGATAAGATTCAATTGGGTCAGTTCATTTTTGTTGATCGGCTAGAAGCCGCTTCACCGGTTCCGATTCTTCGCGGGGTTAGGCCAGTTCCTGGGAGGCACCCTTGTCTGGGAAGCCCTGAAGACATTGTTGCAACTCATTCGCTTGGGTTTTTGACTAACAGCAATAGTACAACAGAACGCGCAAAATCTCCCAAAAAAGTTTCAAGCAATCATTCTGTTGGGGAAAGGGGGAAAGTAAGATCAAATGGTAGTGCTAAGGAAGGACATTTAGAGAAGAAAAAGGAGATTCTTACTAGATGTAAATCTCAGCCAACTAAACCAGCACTGCGAATCGATGTGAAGAAGGAACCTTTGACAAGATTGAAGTCGCTTAATTCATGGTCAATTCCTTCGTCCCCGACCAGTTGCTATTCGTTACCTACTTCCTTTGAGAAATTTGCAAATGGTGTGAAGCAGCAGGCAAAGATTAAGGGAGTGTTGGAGACAGGAAAGGTTATTCGTGGGGCTAGTCCCTCCGGGAAGAAAATTGCAGTGGAAAACCCCATAAAAAATTTGGTCCATGGCATCGAGTTGGGGGCAAAGGCTCTGCGTAAGAGCTGGGAAGGAAATATGGAAATCAAGAATAGAGATAATTCAAAATTAAGGGCCGCAAAGTGTGATCCTAAGCTTGAAGTTCGTAGCTCAGTAAGTGTGATACATAATTTGTCCTTTAGATAATCTCAAACATCATAGGCTTGTTGAATTGGAGACTATGCCATTTTTTTTTCTTGTTTCTGAATACTAAATTGAATAATCTGCTACATAGGTGGTAGCAGTCTGGCTTACATTGTAACCTTTATCTTGAGTCAAACAATTGTGTTATCCCTTTCTTTTTATGTTCTACTAGGCTCCTAGGAAAAGTATATCAAGTGAAAGGTTGCCTTCTAAAGAGGAGAGCAAAATCCAAGCATCTACCAAGCATTCTAAGGAGGAACAAAAGGCTCAAATATCCATGAAGAAGGTTACTGCTAGTGGAACTATGGAGGATCAAGAAAAGTCTAGTAAGCAGAGAACTTCCTTTGGAAAGAAATCATTAGAAGTTTCTGGCACTGGAACCCCTGGAAACTTGGTCAAAGTTTCTCTTAATAGTAGAAAAGTGACAGATGGAAGTATCCAATGGGCCTCGCTCCCATCATCTCTTGCAAAGCTTGGGAGGGTATTTCCCCTGACAACACCTTGGCCTTTAGTTTTAGCTTCCTCGACTTTTGGATATCAAAGTACATACTGCTGAGTGCTTTAAATTATGCAATCTGTCACTTGCAATTTCTGTTGACAATATGTGACATTCATTCAAAAATGAGGAATTGCTTGAAGAAGCTCTCTGTTATGATTGCCTTGTGGTCCATGACTCTATGGCACCTCCTCCACTTTAATTATGAAAAAGGCGGGAGGGTAAGCTAATGGGACAAATTTAACCAGGTGCTTCTTTGTGATGTAAAAAATTATATATCATGTCATGCCTTTTATTAAAGCAATCATAATATGACACCATATATTCATACACAGGTATGTTGCAAGTAGATTGTTTGATGATGCTATTGGATAAATATTATGTCAGTGTTCTGAGTCTTCTTGTAAAGCTTTTGATCTGTTCATGTTTCTAAGTTCTACGGAATTTATCTGGATGCATTATTGATTGGAATTTTTGGCTTATTACATCCTTCTGTTTGGACAAGTTTTGTAACTGTTGTTATTATTATTCTTTGCTTAATTTTATGTTTTCGCATCTATGTGACAGGAAATAATGAAGCACAGAGATGCAGCACAGATGGCCGCAACTGAGGCCATGCAAGAGGCTTCTACTGCGGACAGTTTACTGCAATGTCTAAGGTATGAAATGTGTTCGGGAGAAAACCTGTAGGAAATGATATTCTCAATAATACTTGTGCACTGCTGAATTTTTCAGATTTGATGTTTAGTTTAAATCAATTCCAGATTATGGACTGCTCTTGACTAGAATCTGCAATGTAGTTTTCAAATCAACTAGGATATATTTTCTGAAATATGTTCTGTAAATTCTTAATCTAGTTGAGCAAAGCACCTCTTGAAGCTGTGCAAAAATATTAACAGTAACTTCACTTTTTCCAATGAAGGTTTAAATTAGAGTCAATAATATAATACACAACTAAGTTGCTCATGAAGACATATATAGATAATTCTGGATGAACTTGTATTTAACACTGCTTCTGCAATACTTGTCCTGTTTAGATCTAGATTTATCCTAATCCTTTTTTCAATTTTATATTTGTTATCAATTATATGCAAATCGTTCCTTGTGTTCCTCTTTGTAGAGCTTTCAATATTTCTTCTGTAACCCATTTAAGATTCTATGTAAGAAACAATTTAGTACCGTTTCAGACTCAAAGAAAAAGGGGAACACATGTTAAGCAGATGAGCAAGGTGATTTGGAAGGAAGATTGGTATTAACTTAAAAATTATTTGGATGGAAATGGCAGGGATGAGGAATAGCGTGCCTGTGATAAATATGTTGGAAAGCCATAGTGAATCTCATTTAGTTTTGAAGAAGAGTATATAGCCAAGAATTTAGTCAGAATTAATATTCTTGCTGATAGTTTGGTAGATTGACTTATTGAGATTATTCCATTATATTTGTCAAGATTTTCATTGCCTTGGATCTAATTTAAACTGTATTTGACATTTAAGTTCATATGTTCAGAACCTATAGTGTCTTGGTCATCATTGACATTGCCACGGTTCTTGATGGGGAGAGGGTTTGGGTTGACTTATTGGCAGCTGTTACAACAAAAAGAAGAACAGCTTATATCACGTTTTATTACCCCTTCCTCCTGCCAAAAACAAGTCCTCACGTGACAACACCATGCAGCGACAGTATATGAATGTTGGCAGTAGGTCGTGGTAGAGATTTCATGGACAGTTGTTAGAGATAATTGGATAAAAATGTTAAACAATTTGTACGAACAGAATTCATGTTAAATTGTTAATCAGAATTTGCTTGTAATTTACTGATTTCAAGCGATAATTCTAACTCATATCAAATATATTTTGAGATAGCTTATAAAATCGTAATTTAACCTATTAAGGTAAGATGATGAATCAGACTAAAGGATTTCAGGTTTGACCATAGATGTTTCAAGGGCTTATTATTATACTTTTTTGGGCCTGGTGAGGATTATATTATAATGTTCTATATGCAATGCGGCATACCTAGTTTTGTCTGACTTTTTACTGATGTCTTTGGCAGTATGTATTCCGAGTTAAGTACCTCTGCTAAAGAACAAAACCCACAGCCTGCTGTAGAGCAGTTTTTGGCTCTTCATGCTAGCCTGAATAATGCTCGGACAGTTGCTGATTCACTGTCCCAAACCATTCCTGATGGTACATCTACTGATTATGAAAGGAACGTGACTGAAGAAGCACTGAAAGTCACATCTGATAGACGAAAACTTGCATCTTCCTGGGTCCAGGCTGCCTTAGCCACCAATCTATCATCCTTTTCTATTTTTGCCAGAGATCCTCAATCTTCTAGGCTTCCAGCTTCAAGTAATGCTCAAAATCAAAAGACTATCCTGGGAGGTCAACCCATGTTAGTACTAGAAATTTCTAGTGAAAACGCTTCATCAAAACTTCATAAAACCCGGCTGATGGCTAATTCCAATTCCAAGCATGTCTTGCAAGGAACTCGCCATCCAGGTGATGGGTTAGCAAATGGGCAAAAGCAGCCAGTCAAACCTGTTTCTCAGTGGGTGAGAGGAAATGGCCTTGATGAGGTGGTTAATTTGGCTGAAATGCTGCAAGCACGGTCCCGAGACTGGTTTTTGGGATTTGTTGAGAGATTCTTGGATACTGATGGGGACACAACCTTGTCAGATAATGGACAAATAGCAGGTATGCTCACACAATTAAAGAGCGTAAATGATTGGTTAGATGAGATTGGGTCGAGCAAGAATGAGGGGGAATCATGCCGGATTTCAGGAGAGACAATTGATCGGTTGAGGAAGAAGATATATGAATATCTTCTTACACATGTTGAATCCGCAGCTGCTGCACTCGGTGGATCACAATCATCACCTCGGGTCCAAACAACAGAAATTAAAGGGAAAAGGTAAGGAAGTGCTCTAGCTGAAGGATTCAATATCAGGACAGTTTGAGATGGTCTCCAAAGTTGTCCAAGGAGATAGTGTTCTCCCCTCCCCCCTCCTTCCCCCTTCTCTTAAAAAAGCACTCCTCTTCCTCTCGCTTATCTTGTTGTACATAAATCCTACATGGGATTGAGGTGAGGTAGATGATGTGCTAATAATTTATCAGGGAAAATAGCAAATGTGAACCGCAAGAATTTTTTTCCTTTCCTTATTTCTGAGCATAGTGTTCAAATGAATTTATACAAAATGAAAAAGTGAAAGATATAATATAAGCAGAAATAATCATCTCTCTCTTATTATGTCCTGAATGTGGCTTTTATATCGTTTGTTCAGTTACGTTTATGTAGTTACAACCGCTGGTGCCTAGATATGAAACATAAACATAGCCATTTCTGTTGTCACTGTCAACTCTCAACACCAATGTGAGAACTGTACATTGCAATCCACATCCACTGGGCCACTGGTTTCAGCCTACCGGAACCAGAAACATATACATAAGATTGTGTAACCCAGATAAATAATGTGTGAGTGGGAATTGAAAGAGGAAGCATATGGGGTAAAACGTATGCATGCAATATTACCAAGTTCAGGTAACATCAGTGTGATGACCTCCTGAGTTAATATGCTGAGGAAGGGAGTTCTAGTGTTCCTTCCATTTCGAGAGCATGAGGATGAGGTACAGTTGATTCTGTGCTGCATTCTAAGTAACCAGAAATCAGGTACACGGGAACCTTAGAACAAGATGCGCTGTTGATTCTGTGCCGTATTAAACTTCAGCAATAGCTTTTATTTTTTGAGGGTGAACTATGAATCTTTTATTTACGAAAATTGCACAGCTGTTAGTATTTAAAAATGAATCAAGCAAATGTTGCTCAATAATCATTTAAACGCAGAATTTTGAATTCCAACTTAGATACTGAAAATGAGAAAATTTAATATAATAGCAGATGATATTATGCTATTAAAGTGTGGACAAGTTATTTTCATAGTTTAATTATAGGGTAGGTATCATACAGGTGGAGTCAAATCAAGAGTATCATATTCGCTTTACTCGTGTATTTTCTAATATTGTGGTGTGTAAACGCCATGGCAGTAGTCGTGTTCCCAATAATAACCCATACGATAGTTCCAACTTCCAAGGGGAAGGAAAACTCCATGGTTAAGCAGGTATTGGCCTCGACTGAACTCTTGCGCTCTGACTAGTTCAAATTGGGGGAGGAAAGGGATTTTAAAGCCGGGGAGAAGAAAATAGTTTTTTTGTTTAGTGTGGTATAAGTGGAGGATATTTTTTTTTCTTATTTAGTTAAGAAAGAAAGAAATTTTAGTTAAAAAGTAATTTATTATTATATATTTTCATATATATATATATTCTTTTAAATTAAAGATCATCTTTATTTAATTTTTTTTATTTTAAAATTATAAATTTCTATTATATATTCATTTTGTTGATCAAAACAATTAGATATTAAAAATAAGAAATGTGGTATAACTGGACTTTAGTTCATTTTAGTAAGTTTAGATTACTGTCAAGAATAAAGATAGTTTAAGAATTAAAAAATATAATTGCAAATAATTTATTTGTTATATTTTAAAATTTTTAATAACTTTCTTTTGTATATAAATTTTTTTATTTTCAAAAAATGACAAAATAAAAAAAAATTTTAAATTCTTAATTTTCTCTTTTCTCTATTTTCTTCCAACCAAATACATTAGATTCTCCCAAATTCAGATGCTATAGAGAAGAATTGGTCTCACACAGCAACATTTTTATAAGTTATATAAAATATTGTGGACAAAGGATATGCATATAAAAAATTCAACCAAATGGCATGCAGGCTGCATCGATCAACCGGAAAAAGAAGAAGTCGGCATGAATATTTTAATAGAAAGGTTTTTTTTTTTTTTTAATATAAAAGCCAGAGCAAGGTTGAGGACGAATATTTACGCTTACTTCGCCCGGTGAAGTGTGTCATCAAGTCAACAACTTGGCTTGCTTTCATAGTTTCATTCCAATTTCCAGTGCCCTTTCTACTTTGCAAGCGTCGTGGCTTTGAATTAAAAGCTCTCCTCAGTCCTCGGTCCTCAGTCCTCCCCATGGCGCTACTACCTTATTTCAATGAATTTACGAGGGCATTTCATAAACTGACATTCCGCAAGCAACCATTCCTTCCCTGTTCTTTAATAATTTAATATTGGGGTGGAGAACGTTAAATAAAGCATACAGGACACTGTCTGCAAGTGCTCGTGCCTCTGATCTAACTGAAGAAGGAAAGACATGAGATGGCTAATGCTAGGGATTCCATGGAGCTTCTTCAACTACTCTAGCTTCTGCTTTTACTTGTCACTGTCCACTTGTCCTTTCTAATCCATCCTGCCTTCTCTGATATCTTTTTTGAAGAGAGATTCGAAGGTAATCCTCACACACTAGTACAATTTTCTTACTGTCTGTTTTTTGGTCGCCTGGAAAACGCTGTAATAATGAACCAACTAAGTGACAGAAATAAAGTGATTCGCTGTTCTCTTACTTCTTGAATATGTCCCATTGTTGTGGTCGGAGTCTTTGCTTGATTTTGTATTCCGATTTTTTCAGTGACGAAATGTCTGTCTTGATGATCTTGTTCAAGTTAGAATACTGAATTTGATGTGTCAGTGCGGGTGTGTTGCGCGTATGACTTTATTAGTAACATCTCAAGGTTATGCATTAATCACTTTCCTCTTTTTGTTTCCTGGCATGCGAGTTTGTGGACCTTATTTTTCTCTCTGTTCTCAGTATCTTCAGTCAACTCAGTTTTGTGTTTGATTACTTATAAATTTATAAGGGATGCCTTATTCGATAAACTAAACTAAATTCCTTACTAATTGGCTACAGTTTATAGCGACCAAAATGACTGTCAATGATCTCTCTCTCCTTCTCTGTCGTATTCAAGTTGCTTCTGTTACTTCGGTTCATTCAACAAAGTTTGTCTTCTAACTAGTTTTTATCTCTCACACACACTTGTGAGAAAAAGATGGATGGTATCAGAATGGAAAAGAAGTGAAGCAAAGGCGGGTTCCTTTAAACACACAGCAGGAAAATGGTCTGGAGATCATGATGACAAAGGTATCCACAATCATTTATAGGCCTTTACTTGAGTGCACAATATCTAGATAGATTACTGCAACATGGCATTGAATTTTTATAAACTCAAAATCTAGGTACATCAAAAAAGAGAAAAAGAAAAAGTTGATGCATGCTTGAGCTCTTTGTACTTATGTACTTGTTGATCAATGTCCATGAGACAGCTAGTCGTGACATATCTTGATAGTCCCAGAATTCTTGCAGGTATCCAGACACATAACGATGCCAAGCATTTCGCAATATCTGCAAAGATTCCAGAGTTCAGCAATAAGAACAGAACTTTAGTGGTTCACTATTCTATTAAATTTGAGCAGGGCATTGAATGTGGCGGTGGTTACATCAAACTTCTTTCTGGCTATGTCAATCAGAAGAAATTTGGCGGTGATTCTCCTTATAGGTCTGTCAATTTCTTATGTCATATAGTTTCCTTGTTTCATGGTTAACGATACAGGAACTCTTCAACTTGGATACATTAATGTTAATTGGTTACAGCAATGTGTTTTCTTGAGAGAATTAATACGACAATTCAGTGCCTGTAACAATAAACAGTGACCACTACTTAGTGTACATATCAGAACTTGTTTTTGTGTATGACTGTCAATTAGTTACTTTCATAAATTTGAAATATTTTTTTAACTCACCTGCTAATTTCATATATGTCAATTTTTGTGAGTTCAATCATATTACTTCAAGTTACACTTTGAGTCATATAATCTCTGAGCCAACCTGTGCTTTGCTGTCCTCGTTGATATTCAAGTTAGCGTTACTATCTTGCTGAACATTCAGGGCAAAGTCAATTGATTGGCCTTACTTTATGCAGTTTGATGTTTGGACCAGATCTATGTGGCTCACAGACCAAGAAGTTCCATGTTGTTCTGTCATATCGAGGGCAGAATTACCCAATTAAACAGGATCTACAATTTGAAACAGACAGATTGACTCATTTCTACTCATTTATTCTGAGGCCTGATACCTCTTACAGTATCCTTGTTGATAATTGAGAAAGAGATTCTGGAAGCATGTACATAGATGGGGGCATCCTTCCTCCACAGAAAATCAAGGATGTCAATGCAAAAAAGGTACAATTTCTGAATTAGAATGAGTGGATTCACCGAAGCTTTTGTTTTTTTTTATTATTATTTAAATGACTAATATGGATTAGCACAGCACAAAGGTGATTAGCTGTGAAGTTATTACTGAGCGTGGGGATTTTTTAGTTGATTATAGGAGACATTCATATTCTTGTTGTATGTCAGACTTCTTCATTGATCAGGCTACATTTGATGTAAAACCATTTATTTTTTTCATTGCAGCGGGAAGACTGGGATGCTAGAGAGTACATTGAAGATCCTAATGATGTCAAACCAGTGGTAACTTTTGTCTTTTCTTCTAACAAATATTCTGGCAGTAGCATGTATGATGTAACTTTACATCATGATTGTCAGACCACCTTCACCATGTTGGCATTTGCATTGTGTATCTTTTGCTCTACCACCCTTCCACTTAATAGGAACTTTACCATGGAATGAGTCTACATTTCCCTTCAACTCTGATGTGCCCTTTTTCAATTTGAACACATGAAAATAGAGAATATCTGTAATTAGCTGGCTAGGAAAATGTTTCCAACACCTTTGCGTGCGTGCATGCGTGCATGTGTGTGTCTACAATGGTTCTAATCTTTCAAAGATCCACCTTATCCTCATCTTTGCACCTTCAGTAATAACTCCTCTATTTTTTCTGTATCATTTTAATTGGATACTTCTTTCTTCATATAGAGAAAGACAGACCTATAGAAGAGAAAATGACAAAGGTGGAACAGAATATGATCAGACAACAAGTTGAGTGACGATAAGTGACCCTCTTTAAATAGAAAGCTCTTCAACGTTGTTAATGATAGAAGTGACTGCTTTTTTCAACTTTGTCAATTTATTTTGACACAACTTTGGGAGTGATGATAAATAAATTTGAGTTGGGACATGACTATTTGAAGTGCAACTTCAGTAAAATTCTGATGAATTATGTCATAAAGGCTAGAAAAGCTGCCATAAAATGGGAATTAAGAAATGAACAGGATATTGGGAAAGCTTTAGAGAGGACTTTATGTGCTTTGTGTACAGAGACTTTTGGGTTTTTTTTTTTTTTGTGGGGGGGGGGGGGGGGGGGGGGAGTAATCGGGAGATGGGGCTGGGGGATGGTGTTACATCTTGTAGATCTTAATGTTTGAATCAGAAACTACATTCTAACTGACTTTAGTATTTTAAATATAGTTCTTATTTACATTAAATTTATATGGCAATTGGAATTTTAAATGTAAAAGTAGAAAAATTGTTTGATCCAACAAGGATAGACATCACTTTCACAATAATTTTAAACTAGTGTTTTACTAGTTGGCCTCTATTAGAGGGTTTTATGCTAATCATATTATTACTGCTGTGTAATCTTGGGTGGTTATATTTACACTTGAGCAGTTTTACTTGCCTTCATGTTGCAGGGATATGATTCAATTCCACCTGAAATTCCTGATCCAAAAGTCAAGAAGGTTTAGTTACTGTCCATTTATTATGAATTCAAATAAACAGCTGTGCTTAATATATATTTGCTTCGTAGGATCACTGTTATCAATAGAAGACCTCAATTGGCATAGGCTTATGAATGCTCTTTTTTTTCTCTATTTTTGTTTCATTTTGTTTTCTTTCTTTGAGTAGCCTGTTGACTGGGATGAGGAAGATGATGGAATATGGAAGCCCCACAAAATTCCTAATCCAGCATACAAAGGACCCTGGAAAGCAAGGTTCCTCAAGCTACCTCTTAAAATTTGAACTCATATTCTTATAGCATAGTATGTGATCTTTGAAAAATGCTGTACCACAGAAAATCAAGAATCCCAACTACAAGGGAAAATGGAAGATTCCATGGATTGATAACCCAGCAAGTGTTATGTTAATAGCTAGTAATATGAGTAATTTGAAACTGCTGATAACCCAGGTAAACTTTGAATGAACTATTAGAGATATAAATACTATATATGGGCCTTCACCTAATAACTTAAACTTTTAGGAGAGTTGGTTTTTGATATTGTATCAGAGCCTGTGGTCAGGAATTCGATTATTGTTTCTTCCATTCTTGAAAAGATTAAGTTAAATTTCAGCACAAAATTTAGTAGGCCTGTATGTATTAGGTGGACCTATGGGTTATCCACATTTTGAGCCCAAAAGGACTTTCATATGAGGGGAAGTATTAGAGATATAAAAACTATTTATAAACCATCACCTAACAACGTAAGCTTTTAAGAGAGTTGGTTCTTGACATAAACTATGAACTGTCTAAAGTTTTTTTGGCAAACCAACAGCTTTTGCGTGGGATTTGGCTTTGCAAGCTTCTCTGGCTGTCACTGTGCATGAACGTTTAGTGAATTTCAACTCTAACTTATCAAATTTTGTTTCTTTTTCCCCTTTCCTACGGAATTTGAGGATGATCCTGAACTTTATGTGCTGAAACCAATAAAGTATGTGGGCATTGAAGTGTGGCAGGTATGTGTTATCTCTTTACTTTTTGTTCACTTCTGACTTGCTCCTGATTAAAAATTAATTGTCTAGGAAAATAGTTGAATATATTGCTCTTGGTTTTTGTAAAATAAATTGCTGTTTCTTATATGAAGCCAATAGAGTCAGCAGCTAAGCTTATTATAAAAATGAAATCACAGTCAATCAATTTAATTACAATTTTGGTTATATTTGCTAACATTCAGACATTTGATGGAGGACAGCCATTTTGAAATTGGTTCTAAAACTTGATAATTTGAATTTTCAGGTGAAGGCTGGTTCAGTTTTTGACAATTTTTTAATTTGTGATAACCCGCAGTATGCAAAACAAGTTGTAGAATATTTTATGGCTAATAATAGGGAGGTGAGCAGTTGGTCACAGAGTTTGTCTCTGTTATTTAGTTTAGAGGAATTGCATTATTTGCATGCTTATCATGTTGCAAATTATAGGCTGAAAAAGCAGCCTTTGAAGAAGCAGAAAAAGAAAGAAAAGCCCAGCAAGAAGAGGTGGTTGACCAAAGTGTAACTGTTTTGTTCTGAGCATTAGCTATATTTGTTATATTGCTTTTGAATGTCACCATTTGATATTAATTATTGTGTAGGAGGTTCGGAGAGCAAGAGAAGCGGGTAAAAAGCGGAAGATGGAGAGGAAACATAAATATGGACGTGGGCGGCACCGTAGAAGGGTATTTTATTCCCATTTCTCTGCTATGTTGTTTTGGGTGCATTTTTGTGTTCATTCAGTCATCTTGGTTATACAAGGCTCATGTTAAAAGACAGAAGGGATAAATGATATGATAGAGCATGAGTTGGCAAGAAGCTTGGATGGGAAAGATGAAAAAGAAAACCAACAGCAGTTTTTATTTTTGAAGCGATCAGGAAAATATTTTGGGTTCACGGGTCTCCCTAACTTGGAAAAAGGAAGAGTCAAACGTTCCATGTTGAGAAGATTGGGTTGTTTCCTCTCTGCCAAATTCTCAGCCTATCCAAAAGGATTTTTGTTTGGCCATTAATTCAAATAGGTTTATGATCATATGCTAATTCGTATGAGTTATATAAGCTGATTTAAACTTTGTTTTTGCAGCCGGATCCCCATGATTACATGTATGATTCCCATGTAAAGTCTGAAACTCTCTCTCTTATTTATGGGAATAAATTTTGTAATGCTTTATGAAATATGAAACTCTAATTGACTAGTTAACTTCAAAAGGAATTAAATTTTTCCACTTCTCATTCAGTTACTTAGACATTCGACTTAGCCTTTCCAAATCTAATTGGTGTGCTACCAAGAGGGTATTTGCACACAGAAAAACATTACAGTTGTCTGATTGAGAATTATGTCAAAGCTGAGTCTTGTGTGAGCTCGCATACATGCACAAAACCGAAAACAGAAGTAACCCTGAGGTTTACCATTTTAAAAGTTCGAAGTATTTTTTATACCTTGATAAAATATATAAATTCCCGCAAGCTTGTTAATCTTGATGTCCCCAAATTTTGAATATGCATCTCCCTGTCGTGGTGGATGAACTTTGAAACATGCATTGTAATTGACCTTTGGATTATATGTATTGCGAAAGGAAGAGTAAGAAACCTTGTTCGAGAACTATGTCTGATGCCTCCTGCATAATTGCAACAATCCTCTATGCCATTTTAAGTTTTCGACAGTGTTGTAAATTGTAGGATAAAAGCTGCGATTGGAGTAAACGTTTCAAGCTGTACTGAACTTTACTGTCTGAATGGCTTGCCTTATGGACCTCAGCAATAAGGTTGGCTTGACTTTTCTTTTCAATTTTTAGATTAGATCATTGCTGCAACTTTAGCAAAAGATGTGAATCTATCAGATATGTACTTTTTTTCCTTGCATTCAGAAAAAAATTTCCTTTTCATCAATTTCATTCTGCTTTGAGCGTAGATAGTTACTCAGAGCTATTTGCAACAGGTACTGGAAGCCAAGTTTTAACAAGCAAAAAAAAAAAAAATTATATGGAACTCCGAATAGAGTAATCTTAGAATCAATTTTTAAGGCAAAATTTGATAACGCACATTGAGTCAAACAGTCAATTGTGTGCGATTATACTGCGAGAGTAACATGTTTTGTGAAAGAGGTATGATAGTTGCTAATGATTGATGAGCCCCAGATTGGAAAGAGTGACATCGTGCAATTGTTTTGTTCGTAATATCTCTTCCAGGCATAAGTTAGTAAGACAGAGGAAATGATTCGCATCAAAAGGTTAACTAGCAAGAAATAATGGAGTTGAAAAAGAGCTATAACTGCAGGGTAATTATCAATTCTAATCTCATTTTGGTATTCGAAAAACCTTGTTTAATCCAATATAAAACAAGAGTTTAAAGGAATAACGATTTTTGGTAAAATAATATCGTGGACAAAAATGTAATGTAAAAAAGAATTTATAAATGTTAAAAATGAAAAGAAAGTCTCAAAAAAAAAAAAAAAAAGGTCGATGGTGAAACACATTTGGAAGATATTAAATACCATGGGAACGTGTTTTTATAAAAAGGAAAAAAATGTCAGGTAATAATTACAAGGTGACACAATCATCAATCATTTCTCAAAAATGATCATTTTCATCCCATTTTCCCTCCTGACCCGCACTCCCAACTTGGCCACCGCCACGCCACGTGAAAATGTTTCGACATTCAAATATAAAGAAGATCTAAACTATAGGGCACCCCTTCGACAATTTATCCTCTGTCTTCGTCCAACAGAAGTACAGTTACTTTCATTTTCAAGTAATTTTGACAAAAAAGTTCTTAATTTGAAATGATAAAACCTTTTATAAAGAGAAGCGAACTTTCTTTGTAACGAGCACCAATAGACAGTTGAAGTATAAGGATGAGAATTGAGAACCGAGAAGGGAATATTTGAGATTAGTAATTAGTAAGCGGAACACATCAACAATACGTGTGAAGCAGTGGTGCCATTATTCTCAATAAATTGATGTTCTATATTTTTATTGCCACCTAAAAAAACAAAAAACCAAAAAAGGAAAGAGAGAGAGGTGTCACAAACGCGTGGTGGAGGACACGGTGGTGGTGGGAGGAGGAAAAGGCAAATTCCTTTTCAACCAAACAGTACCGAGTGCCAGCCAACTGCCCTGCTTGCCAAATGCCTACCCACATCTCTACACTCTTTCCTATTTAAAACAAATATTTTTTCACCCCTCCCTTCCTTCTTTACCAAAGGGGTTGATGCAGATGATCTCCAAGGCCTCTTCTGCCATGGCCACCTTGCCTTGCTCTAGGGTCCGCGACCTCTTCCCTCTTCCCTCCTTATATATTTTCTTTTCTCTTCCTTTCTTGCCTTTGATTTCGTCCGATTTATTGGTCAGTTATGCTTTGAAATTAGAGAAAGGGATAAAAGCATCACTGTCGTTGCTGCGATTAGTCTTGTAAAGTCCTAAGTTTTGCTGGTTATGGGAGAATTTCGGAGGGGAGAAAAAAAATGAATGTCTTCCTTAGATTGTTAAATAAAAATGTCAATTCTCTCGTCTCTCGTCGTTATTTTTAATTTCATTTTTCATTTTCACATTCTATGAGTGCTACAAAGATTCTTTTTTTACTTTTCTTTAGTCATTGTCGGAAGTTTCTTACTTCAGTGCCTAAAATCACGGAAACATATTTTTGTGTTCTTTGTTTATAGAAGGACTCAAATCGCCGTTTTGCTTAAGTTATATGATGGAAAAAGATAAACTCACAAAATTCAATGCCAGGTGTTAGATACCCAGTAAATTTAATAATCAGATTCTTTCTAAGTTAGATACCCAGTAAATTTAATAATTAGATTCTTTCTAAGTGATATTTTTGTGAGATTCAGCTTGTAAAAATAGAGGGACTGTGTTTTTGACTTTACTATTGTTATGTCTTCTTGGTGATTTACAAGAATTACAATAATGTTTGGCGTCAATAAAGAGTACTGATTTGATCTTGCTTCAGCTATCCTTTGTAATATGAAATTGATTGGCTTTCATGTTATTTAAATGTTAGGCATAGCCCGGTTTAGTGTATTCTCATTTACAAACTCCTTTTGGCATGTAGGTGAGAGTTTCTTGTGTAAAATTTTTCTCATCTACCATATTATTATTCATGGCATCACGAGTTATAATCAGACTGTTTTGTAGTTATATGTATTTATTGTTTTAATCATTATAACCTGTTTGCAAGTATTTTGAAATGTGACTATGTGAGTATAAGAAAGGATGCTAACCGTACTATTTGGTGTGATCCTTTCTTTATGGACCCTAGCTTCCTATGTTGCAAGAGCCTGTTAACTTTATTTTGTCTTAGAAGTGACTTTTGATTTTATGGTAATAGGATTTGAATATTCTCTGTCTTTTAGGTAAGAAGTGGGTTTTGTGTGTGGCCGGATGTTGGACAACTTTGCTTCAGAAAAGGTCTTCTATATGGATTTATGCGACTCTTTTCTACACCCTTAAAAACACTGCGTGGAGCTAGTCGATCACTGAGAGTTGGTCAATTTTGCAGTGTAGTAAATATGTCTTCCTCATTGCAGATTGAATTGGTGAGCATGTTTCTCTGTTTTTTAAGTTGTCATGATGCAATTCGGGAAAAGAAAAATTAATACACTTCAGCCAGTAAGGCTTCTGAAGCAATTTGCTGACAGGCTATTTTGTTCTATGTTATCTCTCTTTTTTTTTTTTTTAATTTTTTTAAATTTAAAACAAAAACTTTCAGGTACCTTGTCTTAGGGACAATTATGCATATCTTTTACACGATGTGGATACGGGAACAGTTGGTGTTGTAGACCCTTCTGAAGCTGTGCCTATTATAGATGCTTTAAGCAGAAAAAATCTAAATTTGACTTACATACTGAACACTCACCATCATCATGATCACACTGGTGGGAATGCAGAGTTGAAAGCTAGGTATGGGGCAAAGGTATGGTGTTCTCAACTTCTGGTAATGTTATTTTAGTTTTAATCAATGTTCTAATTGCTTGACTCTCTGATGAATGTTATCTGATAATTTGTATCATGTTGTGTTTAAAATATACTTCCCCCTGTAGACAGAAGCTTTGAAGTGAGATTTGTTTTTCCCTGTTTGTCTTACAGCTTTTGTTATTAAAAGGTTTGGTTAAATGGTATTTTTGAAAACTTGATTTCAGATAAAACTTAATGGCAACATTTAATCCATGTAGTTGAGTTCACCTAAAAGGATAAGGCTTTGTTTGTTGTTATTGTTGTTCTCTTAGAGCTCTTGAACTCATTGCAGTGGTACCCTTTCTATCTCCTACTCCCCCGCCCACTCTTTTTTTTCTTCCTTTTTCTTGAATTTTTTTTAATCTTTGAAAGGATAGATTCCCTTAGTACCTTGTCCAGCTTTGTGATGTTAGACATTTCAACATTCACACTTGAATTAATGACTCCGAAAATAGGATGATAACATGTCATATTTGGCTGTTTCAGTCGTTAACATACTAGGCGACTTTATGACTAATCAAGCACCTTTATGAGTTTGCATTTTCTATATTAGGTGTATAATGTATTTGACTTATTTTTGCCACTTTGTGTAAATTCAAACCCTCACTTCTTGCATTATAGGTGATTGGTTCAGGAATAGACAAGGAAAGGATTCCTGGTATTGATATCTATCTGAATGATGGAGACAAGTGGATGTTTGCTGGTCACGAGGTGCTCATAATGGAGACACCTGGTCACACCCAAGGTCAAATTCATGACCTATATGTATTAGTAAATCTCCTTAATGTTGATCTATGCTACTTGTGGACATATCAGTGCAAATGATGTGTATTGGATGGGTTTGATATAACAAAACCAGGTTTCAAAATATTATATTGGTGTGCTATTACTTATATGTAATATGAGTTGTAGATAGTGGTTGTTATAGTTTTCTCTTTGTTGACATCACTGACCCAAGACTAGCATGGAAGGGGTTGTATATTGCAATCAAGTTGCAATAGCTGACAGATTTTCAAATTTCTGCCTGTTCTAACATTTTCTAGGGTTCATTATTCAAAAGTCATGGTCCTGGTGTTACTTTCAAGGATTTCCATCTTGTGAGCAATAACATTTTCTACACGTTTATAAGTATAATAGTGAGCATGCTTTATCATTGTTAAATATCAAGCTATCATTTCCCAAGAAGTTGTTCTTAGATCACTTATCTTTCTAAGATTCTTTTTTTTTTTAATTTATTTACTCACTAAACTGAAGTGTCTATAACCATGCCCTTATCTCATTTTGCTCTGCAGTTGTTGACGCCATGCAACTGTAATAAGTCTAAACTGTTGTTTTCTTTACTCTCATTTTGACTTTTCTTGTGGTTTGTACTTTAAGTCACTTAAGTTCTTCATAGTTTAGCCTGACTGTGTTTATCATCTGCCCTTACAGAATCCCTGCCACTAAGTTCCTTTCATCTGGCTGGACTCCAGTATTTATCTTGTCATGCTATGTTGTAGGACTTTCTATGTAAGGTGTTTGGGTTATTGCATTAGGCAGTGCTAGGCTATACCCTTTGACATTTATTTGTTGCACTGAAGATGCGCATTGCATGATGTTCTTTTCTTCAACTCTGTAATCCTGAGTTTTCTCATATACTATTTATTTATACTATATGCAGGCCACATGAGCTTCTATTTTCCTGGATCTGGGGCAATTTTCACTGGAGACACCCTGTTCAGCTTATCATGTGGCAAGCTCTTTGAAGGAACCCCTGAACAGGTGGATATGAATCTCAATTTTTTTCATTTTGATTTGAGGATTGGAACTTATATTTTGAGTGTCTGTTTATGGTGTAGACTGTGGTTATTTATGCAGGCTGTGTCTTTTGTGTCATCAAAATCAGTTACTTAATATGATAACCTTGTAATGTTAATTTTATTATTATTTGTGGAGTACATTAATTTTCATCATCCATGTTGCAGATGCTATTATCGCTTAAAAAGATCATGTCTTTGCCAGAGGATACAAGTATATACTGTGGGCATGAATATACATTGGTTGGCTGTTATAATCTCTTTCCCTTCATGTTCCTGGCTATAATTTCTTAACTTGAAGTGGTGTCCTTGACTTTGGTACTTCAATTTGACAGAGTAATTCAAAGTTTGCACTATCTTTAGAACCTGAGAACAAGGAACTTCAATCCTATGCTGCCCATGTAGCCCACCTTCGAAATAAGGGCTTGCCCACGGTATTTTCAGAACTCCACTTTGTATGAATGGTTTGAAGGCCGGGCATGCTGCTTATATTTCTCTTTTAACCTTCCTCTGTAATATTTTGTTTAGGACACAGCAGCAGCTGAAACTAATTTAGGAGGGAGGACTAATTGGTCTTACCTATGTAATCTATCAAAATCCATGTCCTAAAAGCTGATTTAATGAGGACCTAAGATTGCGATACATATTCTAGAAAGAAATGCTAAGACTGCATGAAACTTGATGTTTAGTTTTTCCTTGTGCTTTTGGAGCTGGACATGTGTCCTGTGTCCGAGTCAAATTTAAAAATGACAACGTTATTAGTTTTACTGCAGATAAGATGAAGTTATTTGCCTCATATTCTCTGGGTTTTGTGGCAGCCCGAAGCATCTGTTGTTTTTAAGTCTTCGTAGTTAGGTATCTCAATTTTTAGGTGAAAACATGAAGGACAGTACAGAGAGGAAGACAAGATATTGCATAAGAGTTCTTTTTCATCTGTTACAACTGAAATAATATGCTTTCGAACTTGCAGCTGCCCTTGTCTGTATGTTTGGTTCCATTGCTTTTCTGCTTTGATCAACTTAATAAAGTACACACTGTTCCCAGATTCCAACTACACTGAAGATGGAAAAGGCATGCAATCCATTTCTTCGTACTTCAAGTGCAGAGATCCGGCGGTCATTAAATATTGCAGCCACAGCGGATGATGCAGAAGCCTTGGGTGTTATCCGCCAAGCAAAGGATACATTTTAGAATTTTTTCCATATAAATCTAAAGAATTCTAAAGCTACTTATTCTGTAAGAGTAGGTTAATGAAGGCTTCGGTGGAATGATAATTACTTAATGATAATGACTCAATATAACGTCATAATATTTTGAGTTCATTTGATTGGAGAGTTTTTTTTAAGTAAACTAGATTGAGCTTTGTTGGCTTGATGGGGGTCAGAACAGGATCAGAAATGCACAGAAGAAGAACGGGATATCTTCAGTCGCCACACGTCACATGTGTATGTTCATGTTCGGAGAGAGAAAATACAAGTCTCATTATACTGAGACCCACTCGGAATCCTTGTGTCCATGTACAAAAAAATTGTCCCGTTTCCGACTATGACATTTATTATTAAAGGAAAGGTTCTTACTTTGTACATAAGAGCTTTTGCTTTGGCTCTATCAGTAATATGTGTTGACGTTTTCGTCTTTTTCTGTGTCCTCATGAAGGCCTAGCATTCTAACGGGAGTGGCTCACCAAATCATATTAAATGTTTGGGTGGAACTGAAAGGATTAAAGGTGAAAGGGATGAAAATCTTATATACTAAAGTATATTATTATGTTTGTGTTATCAACTTTAACTGATAGTCCTATTCTTTTCTTGAACTCTTGCGGAACATTGTATAGGGTTGTAGGCTCCTGTCTCGTAGTATGACGCTAATCGGTTAACCAACTCATGTTCAATAGCATACAATGGAAATACGTTTATAACGTTGGTTTCTTCGTGTGGCTCAAAATGCAGACTAGATAATCTTGTCCTCACATTAGGAACTTTGTACAGTACTTAGTGCTCGTTCGTGGATGGCAACGATTTATATGGCTTTTTGGATTTGGACTACATGAACATGAAGGCATCGTGCTACTTTATTTGATGGATGGGTTTACCAAATTAGCAGCTTGGGCATCCCCATCGCTACTGACTCCACTTTCATCCCTTGAACAAACTGACAGGTGACAACAACAACGCATCATCATCAGCGTCCATGAAAATGACAGAATTGCTTTATGCTCTAATACACCTGATTTTATGATCTTTAGCCTCCCGTGACTCAACGTGCACCCCCCACGAGGTGTAATCTAAGGCAATGATGTCGTTCAAAGACTAATGAGCTTCCATCCCATTCCATAAGCCTTTTACTTTAACTCAATGATGGCATTTCTTTTATTTTCCTGGTATAGATGATAGTATTGGTAGCCGTGTCTAAGGCCAATGTGAATGCGGGTGATATTTATGGGTTAGCATTTCTTCGTCAGATTCTTTGGAGGGGTCCTGTCCATCCCACTCGCTTGCGCTCACATCAACGGCAAAACCACTATTCATTTGTTTTGCTTCCTTGGTCAAATCCAGTTTTTTGCCATTATTTATTTATTTATTCAATTTTCCATAACGCTCGTACGGATGCAGTTTCCGCGCCAAAGAACAACTCGTTAATGTGAATGCCCCTTTGCCCCTCTCTCTTCCTTTCCTTCTTTTCTTTTCCTCTCTCTAACATTGACATTGTACAAAGGTTTCTGCCTCCTTATTCATTCTTACCGTCGCAGCAATAATGGCGGTGGACGATCAGTTCATGGAGTTGATCCCTAATACGTGCGTGGTTCTTGGCGGCAGAGGACTCCTTGGTAGATCGCTTGTCTTGAGGCTTTTGAAACTCGGCAAGTGGATCGTTCGAGTTGCCGATTCCGCTCCAACCATCCAACTCGATCACTTCGACCGCGATTCCGTCCTCTCCGAAGCTCTCTCTTCTGGCCGCGCTTGTTACTTTCCCCTCGACCTTCGCGATAAACGTCAGGTTGTCAAAGGTGAACAATTACTCATGTGCATTAGTAGATATTCATTTATCGCTTCTGTTTCGCCATTGAAAAAGAAAGCGTTGAGGTTCTTTACTGCTGGCCTCACTTGGATCAGTACTGTAACTGCTGCTCAAGCTTCTTGCTTTCTTCTATATATATATATATATATATATATATATATGTATGTATGTATGCATGTATATAGTTAGTTACAGGCTTATAGCTAGAACTAGCAAAATGACTGAAAGAAAATAGGAATTATTTGTATATTTCAATATTGTTATTTCATTTCGTCCATTTTACTGAGAAAAATGTACTCTGGGATAAGAGATTCCCCTGCTTCCTTTTACTGCAACTGGAAAATTACGGTTGGATTTATATGTGTACTAATTCTTGTTATAAAATTCAACTGTTTCTTGCACGTTTTGAACCAGAGTCCTGATATGCTTTTCTTATTTATTTCATAAGAAATTGAAGAAAATAAATCGTAAAGGGAAATAAGATTTTGGTTTATGTTATGTTCTATCGTTCATTTATTTTCAACTCCATACTTTTCTAATTGTTGAAGGAACTAGGGTGAAACCAATGCGAGCGACATTTGTATATAGGTATTGTAATTTTCTTATACTTTCTTCCAATTTCTATGCTAGCAGAGAGATTTACTTAAAGATTTGTGCATTTTGTTTGACTAGTGTTATCTAACATCAATTTGCATTTCATGTCAATTGGTCACTGAACATCAGGGAACTGGAAAATAGCTTCTTTTTTTCTTTGCTAAAGATAAAAATCATACAAATTCCCTCTTTCTTATTTTGTTTCCCCTTCTGTTACTGCTTTCTTCTTTCTTTTATGGTCTATTTTCATAGTGATATGTTGTTCACATTATAGTTAGCTTAACTAAGATATTAACACAGCATAAAAATACATTTTTTGCAGTTATTGAAGGTTCTTCTGTGGTCTTTTATATGGATGTCACTGACTTGAACACAAATGACTTTTATGGTTGCTATATGCTTATAGTTCAAGGTATCCATCCATTATGTCACACAAAAATCTTCTAATGCGTTATTTTTTTGCCTATGGTAATTGTGGTGGAATTGATAATTTGATGATTGATTCAGGTGCAAAGAATGTCATTCATGCTTGCCGAAAATGTAGAGTCAAACGATTATTGTACAACAGCTCTGCAGATATTGTTTTTGATGGATTGCATGATATAAATAATGGAGATGAATCATTGGCATGTCCTTGGAAAGTAATGCTTCATTGAAAGAGATTCTTCCTCATTTATAAACTAAATGTTTTCTGTCTCCAAACAGTTAGCAAATTTAATAGGATGATGCATGCTGCAGATTGAGAATATATTGAGTGATTTAAAGGCTCAAGCAGAAGCACTGGTCCTCTCTGCTAATGACATTGATGGCCTATCAACATGTGCACTGCGTCCTAGTAATGTTTTTGGACCTGGGGATTCAGAATTCATCCCATTTCTTGTGAAGTTAGCAAAATGTGGTTTTTCAAAAGTGGGTAACTCTTTGCACCACTCTATTATTAATTAGGATTGATATTTAGATGCGTTTTCTATTCTACTGAACTTTAGACTTAGTAATGTTTCTCATTTCAGTATATTATAGGGACTGGTGATAATATTTCAGACTTCACGTATTCTGAGAATGTTTCTCATGCCCATATGTGTGCGGAAGAAGCCTTAGTTTTCCAAACAGTTTCTGTGGCTGGCAAGGTAAATATGTTGAATATAAATGGGCATATTGCCTATGCTGATTTGATATTCATGCATAAGAGGTGTTTTCTTCCCAACGTGCAGGCATTTTTTATTACAAATCTTGAGCCTATGAGGTTCTGGGAATTTATAGCTCTTTTATTGGAAGGTCTTGGATATCAAAGGTGAAGTAGGCAACCTGTTTAATATATGAATGTTATGATATTGTCCCCGATGTTGTAGATGTGATTTTGTTTGTATTTGACATGATTATGTAATCTAACACTGGTTGTACAAGTAAAAGTCAAGAGGCTATACTTTGAAAATTTTATAAATAACCTGCTGACGATCCATCCATAGGCATTTTATGAGTTTCAATGCTCATTTTAGGATTTTTCATGGTATACTTAAATATGTTAGTTGAAATTATTTAATTTAGTGTGTATAAACTTTAAATCTTGAAAGAAAATGAAGAGAGATGGACGGTAGCAACTTGGCTGTTTTTTGCCTGAAAGATGGCAGTTTTGGAAGTTATGGTGTCAAAATAAGTTGTCTGTGGCTCTATACCTGAGATGAGGTAGATGACCTTAATTCTGCAGGTGGCACTTACAACAAAGAAATGTAAGCAGCACACAGATACCCATAGAACCTGCTGTTAAGAGCCACAGGGGCAAATTTTGGGGGAAAATGTTGGAGAATTATTCTGTTTCTATCTTTGGAAAACCCAGCTACAACGTTTAAGGCCTTTTCCTGCCAATCTGGAAATATCATAACCTACTTGGCTCTTTCTTTTGTCATGTTATTGAATATGGATTTAGCTCTTCTAAAGTGTAAGGTGCACTTCAGAGAGTAAAGTGCAAGTTGATAACTATTTGATGAGAAGATCAAGTGAATGGATTCTTACAAATTCATGAGTTACAAGTACAATTTAGGAGCTTTTTTTTAAAAGAAAAATTCTAAACTTATGGTTTTTTCATCAATGGTGATCCACCCCTCATTTTAGAGATCTAAATCCCTTTGTTATGTAGAACTATGTCTTGTGTGTTTCCTCCTTAAACACCCATAGCAAGGTTGAAAAATGATACTTCCAAAATCAATTTGCCACACCATCTTTACAATGAGGTGGTGTGGTTGATCCTGTGGGGCTTAATAAATTTAATGATTTAAATTTTGTATTGTAAAAATTAAGTGAAAATAAAGTTGTGGAAATAGCAAAATTGAGCAAGGTTACCTTGTGGTGTGTCATTTTATTCTCTCTCTCTCTCTCAGTGATTTCCTTTATCATTATATCCGTGACTTTGGCTTGCTGCTTCATTTACATCTCAAAGCAACAGCAAGTTGTTTTCAGTATATTTATATGCTAATTTATGATGTTAACCATGACTGAAGAAGGCTTGCTTTGTTTGTAGACCATTCATTAAACTTCCTGTCAAGATGGTGCAGTACATTCTCTTGCTTGTAAAGTGCCTACATGAAAAGTTTGGGCCCAGATTCTTCTGTTATCATCTATTAGTTCACTTTACTCAATTAGCTTCACATAATAGAACTTTCAACTGCACAGCAGCTCAGAAACGGATTGGATACTCACCAGTGGTCTCCCTTCAGGTTTAAATCTTTTCCTCATTTCTTCCTTCCTTTCTTTTCATATTGTCTTTTTAGATAGTGTAGAGGTGTGTTTTCTTGTACATTCCCGTGTTAACAACAAATTATGAATGACAACAGTATATATGTGGTGTAATAAAAGGGAAGCTCCTAGCAGGGAAATATGATATATAAATGGAAGAGTTTAAAGTTTAAATAAGTGACTGCTTTGCCTTGTTTGATGCTTGTCAACCTCCCACCCCTCACCCTTCTCACTCCAGTGAACACAAGAGAAGAGAAAAAGAAAAATAGATTTGAGGGTCTTCTTACTTATATCTAAGAGGGTCTTCTACTTATACTTTATCAATATATTGTTCCTTCTGCTAGTCTAGGTATTTATGGCGTTAATTAAAAAGGGTCATATGGGAAATTTATATAGGATAGTATTTATTAGGTGTCATAAAAGATTCGATGAAGTTTTATGTTGGTTGTTGTTTGATTATTGAAAGAGCTTAGAGGAAAACCAAAGAGAATATTTGGAGAGATTATTAAAAGGGATCTTATGCCAAATGACGTTTCTGAAAATTTAGTTTTTGATAGAATCCAATGATGTCATTTGATCCATGTAGCCGACTTCATAGTGGAATAATGCTTTGTTGTTGTAGTATTTGTTAGGTGATTCATGAATTTTGGATACTGTTCTTATGGTTAATCTGTAGCAATTTGTTTATTATTTTTGTGGCATTCAGGATGAGAAGGCCTGGGGATGTTTTTCTCCTCCACATGCCTGTTGAATGATCACACAATTGAGAAAGATTGAATTTTTTCATGTCAACACATCTGAATTAATATTAAATACTTTCTAAAAAGCAATGTTCAGTTCTTGATAGAATGCAATGTTATCATTTGATTTATGTTGCTGACCCCACCTAGTGGATAAGGCTTTGTGTATTGTTGTACTTCATAATGATTGTAAGAAGAGAGTGAAAAGTTCTATTTGGAAGTGTTCATATATGCTATGGAAATTCTTACTCTTAAAATTTGCTTTCATGTTTATTGATATTGATATTACAGGAAGCTGTCACCTTAACTGTAGAATCATTCTCTCATTTAGCCAGAGACTTTTCAATATACTATGGTTCCACTGAACAAACAAAGGTGGATAAGCTGCTAGGTGGTGGAAAAGGTTAGAACCTTATTTTATTATATGATGTTTTCTGTCCTGTTACTGTGTTTAGGCAGAACGACTTAGAGCACCTTATTAGATACGGGCAACTTAACATGATGGACTTATGGTTCAGCTAGTTAGATTAGCCAAATCTTTTCCTGCAAATAAAGTTGACCTTGACTTTGTTGTACACCATATCCAACACTTAAATAGCATCCAAGACCTTGTTTGTCAGTTTGGCCCAAAATTTGCATTTTAGTTTCCTTCAAGATTAGATTACTACTGCACCTTTCTTTGTCTTTACCATTGTTTTATATTATTGAATCACTTACTACTACTTGAATTATAGTTTCTTTAGTTCATAATCATGCACTTGCAAATTGGATGACCAAATAGATTCTTTCATGGATCACCTCAATCACTTCTGTAAAATACATTTTGATTTTTGAGTCATAAATAATCAAACTGAATGTGTGGTACACATGTCAACTGCTCCAAATTATAGAACTATGCAAACTGTCAGCCAATTTAATAGTTAACTCTGTTGCTGCAGTTGCTGATGTATTGTTGTGGAGAGACGAGATGACATCATTTACGTATTTCCTTGCCCTGGTTATGTTGTTTTACTGGTTTTTCCTTTCTGGAAGTGCTTTTGTATCATCTGCAGCCAGACTTTTGCTGCTTGCCATTATCGTTCTCTATGGATATGGTTTTCTACCACCAAAACTGTAAGCATATGCTTATGTGGACTGAGATTTTATATTGCTATCATCACTTGAACTAGGAAGCTTTATTTCTTCAAATGGGTGACCATTGTACTGCACATTTTTGTCAATAAAAGCCTGCTTCTCTTTAACTTTGTGATTTAACAGTTGGTTTTCTGGCCTGGTTTCATTTTGCTGGGGTTGGTCAATGTTTATTATGATTGTATGTTATAATTTTTATACTTCATAGCTTATTTATGAAATTAATTATATTAAGAAGAGTGATATGGTATTATCTATCCCACTACTAAGTCAATGAATTATGGCATTTTCTCACCTTCAATGAACCTTCGGAAAATTATGCTAGGGGTTTGGGGATCTTAACAACTTTACTTTCTTGTGGCATTGATGAAATAAATGTTGTCTAAGCATGAACTATGTGATGGTCTGTGACAGTTTTGGTTTCCCAATTCCGAGGATGTCTCAATCTAATTTTGAGATCTCAAATACACTAGTGAAAGATTCCGTTGCTGCAACAGTGTTTTTGTGGAACAAGGGTTTTCAAAATATACAAATATTGGCACAAGGGGACGATTGGTCCATGTTCTTTAAGGTACTAATTTTAATCTTGTCTTTGTCTATTGTAAATAGCCTGTTCTGAGTGAGTTCATTATAAATAGCGGCCTTTCTATAGTGAAGGCTTTTTGGAATTATGATGTAAGCATTATCTTTGATTTTTTGGAGGATGCTTGTACTGCCTTAGCCGTGATTTCTTGGATCTAATTTTTGGTTTTGTCAAGTGAGTTCCGAGCACCTTGCTTCCAACGAGTCTGCAGGTCACCTTTTTTGCTGTTCTCCGTCTTATGTAGTTCATAAAGAGGCGGGCCGGAAGGCATGACATGAATGAAGTTTTAGTATGATTTAGATTGCTTTTTTATGGAATCTTTGACTTTTATGTAACATTTCTTAATTGATGCAGGTTTCAATTTCTCTCTATCTTCTGAAGTCGATCCTGTCCGAGTCATTGCCAGCATTGATAGGGATAGGTAGGGAATTGAACTTTTGCTGTTATATGACTTTTATGATGAGGCCGTCTTCTTTCATCTTACCCAATTTGAACTGTTATGCAGCTCTGGTCTTTGCATTCACAGCCTTTTTTGTTTATGAGCAATATGAATCAGAAATTGATGGATTTGTGGAGGTTCTGTTCAACAGTTTGAAGGAGTCCGTGACATTTTTTACAAGAAATTTACATGGTTCCGTATCAACGATTCTGCATTATCATAACTTTCAGCGTAACAAAGGAGCAGGAACAGTAAAGGAACTGCGATAGCCAACCAAGTTTCAGCTTGGTTCTGTGATCCTTAAGCTCTATTAGGCTCTCTAGTACTTACAGATACTTGGGTTGTGTCCCTGAGAAAGGACGGGGGGATATCAGTTCGTTAGGATATGCTTCCCCTTATTATTTTCGATCACTACACTTGAATTAGGGAGTTAGGACAAATTTATTTGCTGTTAAAAATAATTGTCGTATTCACTTTAACAGGTGAAATATTGAGGATGGTTAATCAACAATTGTGCAAAACATACATGCAGTTCTTTGTCAGGTCTTGCAAAAATATACAGTCTCTAGTGTCACGAGGTTAGGCCTTCGGGATATCTCTGACGTAAATCAGATTTCGTTGAAAACATAGGGCAGAATGAAGTGATAGATACATGGTGGCGTTTGCGGGATGAATTTTGTGAGTTTTATGTTAATTTTTATTTTTATCTTTTTGTGTGAATAACACTGCTTAATGGATTTTATGCTGGGTAGGGGTTTTTTCTCGTTTGTGCTGGATTTGGTGGAGGAAATGTTTCGTGGGAGTTGGGAATAAGAGTTTCTTAATGTCAACTATTTATTTAAATTATAGTGATGGGATAATTTAATTCCTTGAATTTTTCTTTTTTTTAATATAATTAATCAATAATAAACATAATTTTATTTTTATTATAAAAATTTTAACGTAAATTATTTATTATTTTTGTCAAATTTTAAATTTTAAATTTATATATTTTTATAATTTTTTTATTTAAAAAAATTTATATAATAATTTTATTACATTATAATAAAAAATAAAATTCAAAAATCAATTAAATTATTTTATAAAAAACTAAAAATACTAAAAATATCCTTCGTCCAAAACTATCGAAGGCACCTTCGAGATTCATAAATAAATGCCCTGTACTAGACCGCTTTAACCCTACCTCACCGTTTCATGTTTCACTGGCTTCACAGGCTTAGGGTTTCGTTCGCTCACAATTTTAACTGAAGGTCCCAAAATTTCGTTGGATTGGGGACAGGCGCCAGTAATTTCTAGATATATCTCTAATCTTCGTATTTCGTGGTGTTACCTCATCTTCTAGTTTTCCGATAACAATGCCGTTTCCGACGAAATCAAGCAAGCCCGCACAGGAGGGTGGTGGCACCGTCGAGGATTGTGACGAGTACGAGATCCCGTCGAACAATCTATGGGTTGGAAATTTGTCGTCTGAGGTGACGGAGTCCGATCTTATGGACCTTTTTGCCCAATACGGCGCGCTTGATAGCGTGACAACGTATTCGGCGCGGAGTTATGGTTTCGTGTTTTTCAAGCGCATGGAAGATGCGAAGGCAGCCAAGAACGCATTACAAGGCACTATTCTGCGTGGGACTCCCATAAGGATTGAGTTTGCTAGACCGGTTTGTTCTGATCTTTGTGCTTTGTTAGGTGTGCATAGTTGTTGCTTGATGTGGGCGTTCTTATACTTTCTGTGCGGGTTCGTGTATTCCTATAAATATCTTAGTACATTTAAATCTACCCCTTTACTGTTTTCGAAATGATTATTTTGTTCACTTGGCTTTCTGTATGCTCCAATCTCTACCTCCGATTATCATACGACGTTTAATTTATCCAATTACATGCGATTGTGTGAGTTTGGTCCACGGTCATCTGCGCTGAGTCAAATTCTGAGTGAAATTCGTTAGGCGTTGAAGTTAATAAGAAATGAAGGAAACGTATAAATTTGTATCAATCAAGCTGACTTTTAATTTGTTGTTAATTGATGGGCAAAACTCAAGTCCCTAATCTGAATTAGTAGGATTTGTTATTTCAATTAGCTGGGTTTTGGCAATGTAAATCTATTACTGTTCGATCATTTTCACTAGTCAAAGTGAAGGGGTTTCTAAAAGCTTTGTTTATATTGCGTCTCTGAAGGCTGTGAGCTCTGGTCTTAAAACGAAAAAGCATCTACCTTATTTGAGTAATGGAGGAGTTTTGTTCATATTTGAAACAAAACCTTTGTTTATATTTGAGCTTTGTATGGATGCTGCTCATACTCATTGATACAGGTCAAACTAAACTAAAGTTTCACAAAACTTCTTCCTAACTAGAGTCATAAGAGCCAACTTTGGATCATTGAAGCCTCCTAATATCATGAATTTAGTAATTTTCATCCTTTACTTGAGCAGGGCAGACATAAAACCAATTTGTTATCTAATGTGATAACTGTGAAGATATTTTAACCTCACGAACTTGCAGAAATTGAGTTCAATAAGCGGAAGTTAGAGCATGATGAGGCTTTCTATCTTCGTTTCTATTGAACTCTTGGATACGACAGTTAGATTATAGTTAGCTATAACCATCGTTGACCTGTAAAATGAAAACTTGCTTGATGAAATTGTTGGATCAGGGGCATACTGTGGATGTGACATTGCTTATTGTCATTATCCAGTAGGTTACCCGTTTTTTATTATTCCGTTGTTTTTATAGAAGAACAATTTTTATTTGTTTTTATATAGATCATAAAGCCTTAAAGAGTGAAGAGAAAATAAAATCTAGGTAAGTTCTCTGATCCGGCTGCATATGAGGAACAGACACATTGTAATTGCCAAGGAACTTTTCCATCTTTTCTCGTAACACGATCCCTGGAATCATTTTTCAAACGAAAGCTTGAGCTGGACAGACCTAACTTTCGCCTAAAAGACCAGAGGCAACTTTAGAGATATCAAACAGGGAGTCAATAAAGGAATAAGTCACTACTAATCATAGGGCTAGGATTGCTCTTAGTGCAGGCGTTAGATGAGAGTTTTGTGAGGTTTGGGAATTGGCGGCATTTTATTATTAGCTGTTGTGCAAATAAAGGACTTCACCTAGACAGGAGCCTTTGACTTCCAAAGAGGACCTGCTGGAAGGAAGGCCCTTTTATGAATTTGTGAGCGGCTTGAAATAAGATTTATAGGAAGTAAACACCTGCCTCCTACCATACACCACAAGAGAGGGGTGCATAGAGTTAATCATACAATGAAGGAAATCGAATTCTGTTTTTTTAAATATAAATTATTAGAGATGAGAATGAAGGAACTGCAAGAGCAGAGGATAGACTGCATTATTCCATAAAAGAGGCAGTGGCGAAATCTGTGTGTCCATAAGCACCAAATGACAGCATACATTGCACACCGTTATAAAATTTCAAAAAAACAAAAATGGAAAATCAAAAGAAATGTTAGAATGCAGCCAAAAGAAAATTACAAATGGGGTAGTGTGTAGCGAGGATGTCCTTGATTATCTGTAATGCAAACAAAAATAAGAGCATTTCCAGGACTTAAATGAAAAGGCAACTGTTGTAAGTATTTCATGGTAACCTTAATCAGAATTTAATAATTTCTTGAACATATGAAATGCTTTGAAGTGAAGAAGTTGTATGCTGGCATAGTTTACAACATAGTGCTTAAAAATTGCAAGTTCAATTCAATGTATGTTGTCCTAGATACGTTACATCCATCTTCAAGCATAACCATTGAAAGCCTTTGCTTTTTCTACTCAACTTACAGTTTTTTCATCTTTAATTTCTCTTGCTCTATTAAATTGGCCAGTTGCAACAGAGACTCATCTTTAAGGAGTTTCATCCTCTACTGTCTTGCATATATAAGCATTCATCACTCTTTTGGCCTTTTTCTGTGCTCTTAGATAGGGTTGTCACTTGTTTGTAAGCTGAGCTGCCATAGTTTTTGACCGAAGACTGAATCAAACTAACCTTTATTGATTCTTAAGTTTTAAATACTGAGTTGCACCCTGGGAACTTATGGAATAATGGAATTGATCAAACCAACCTATCAGTTCTGCTCTAATTTCTTGCTTAATTTTTCAGTAGCGCATGATATGTAGATAACATTTAGCATAAATGAATGTTAGAATGAGAGAAAAGTAATATATTAGGGTTAAATTGACTATGCTTTCTTTGAAGTATCATAGATTTGCACTTCAATTTGCTTTGGTTTAGCATTTCAAAAATGTTTGGGAACTATGAATTCAACCAATCATAAAGTGTTTTTCTGAGATTGAACTGAAACAACCAAAATTTTGAATGAAAACAAACTATTTTAATGGTTTGGCACCTTCGGTTTGATTGGTTTGGTTTGTGCCAATGAACACCTCTTCGTCATGCTTGTACAATTTGGTTTCTTTCTTCCTTTTAATTACTGATGTGATTCCTTTGTTCCTTAGCTTTACTGTTATCTACAGTAGAAATTGTCAAGTATCAAACCAATGTCAACTCATCTAGTGATATCTTGTGCCAACCATCTGTGAAATGCCAATGTTGAGTTCAGTTGTTGTGATGCAAACAATATATTATTAGCTCTCAATTTCGTGTGCACATCCTATCAAAGGTTACTAATAGGGAAAATAAATCTGAAGAAAAAGATATATTTGTGGTTGCAGTTGTTGAGTGACCTGGTTATTGTTGGAAGGAGTGGTATATTCAGTGTTTAGATACAATATGTAATTATGTATGCGGTTTTGGCTGTTACTTTGGCAGCTATGATATGGATTCACTAATTTGCTTAAAGCATGCAAGCAGATCAACTCTTGAATTCTACCATTATTCCGTAATCCTCTTTAGTGTTTAGATCACACCAGTTGAGCCGGCTTGATTGGGCCTATATCTCTAACTAAGAGGTTTCCATGCCATTCATTGCTTACAAATAATCATGAGTACCTTTTACTGATACCTAGGAATCAAAATATGAATTTGGCTACCCCTCTCTTTGTGTTCTCTGTGAATGCTCTACAAACAAGTATACTTCTTTCCACTTTAGTATTGGTGTTGGTGAAATGTGGTTTCTAAACAAGGGGATAAAAGATGATGTTACTAGGGAGCATTGCAGGAGGATTGAAGAAGGTAAAGATGAAATCAGATTGAATGTACAGTGTAATTAATGTAAAAAATGAGTTTGGGGTGGTGTATACCGAATGAAGTGTTGTCCAGCCAGAACAAGGAGTAATGGTAGTCAATAGCCCTTATAGCTTGGTGATTAATGCCTCCTGTATTTGGAGAATGGATGGTTTACATTTTAGCCTTCATGATTTAAGTTAAGGTGAACACCTTTTTATTCCTTCAATAAATTTGGCTAAGTTGTCATGGTTTACAGTAAATGCACTTTGCATAATATCATTTGAACAATTGTATTTGCTGAAATAGTGAGATGAGATTGTTTTGCCTACCTTGTTGTTATGATTTATGTTTTTCTATTGTCAAACCTGCATGTGTGTGTCTTAGTTAGCTGCTAATTTCATAGTAGAGGTAGCCACTTTGAAGCAAAAATGTGTGTTGCTATTAATAGGAAGATATTTTGACGTCAGGATACATGTTTCTTTCTGGAATTGTTTATTTGTAGAAATTGTATGTGTAATCTTGCGATGTGTGTTTGAAAATTTGAAATTCTCTTTCCAGGCGAAGCCATGTAAACAACTGTGGGTGGGTGGTATTAGCCTAGCTGTTACAAAGGAAGAATTGGAAGCTGAATTTAGAAAATTTGGTAAAATTGAGGATTTTAAGTTCCTTAGAGACCGCAACACTGCATGTGTTGAATATTTCAATTTGGATGATGCTACTCAGGCCGTGAAAATCATGAATGGGAAGCGAATAGGTGGGGATCAGATACGTGTAGATTTTCTTCGGTCACAGTCCTCAAAAAAAGTAAGTTAATCTTTTAGAACAGTGATATTATTTCTCGCCCTTCACTTCCTGCCATAATTAATTACATGTTTTAGCACACAAATCTTGATTCCTCATGGTTGCATCTGTGGAGTGACTTCAATTAGTTTAACAAGAAATTATCAGTTCCTTGCGCTAAGAAATTATCTGTATTTGAGTGAACGCCTTGTTAAAGCTAGCTACACTTATAATTTTGAATGAACTTAGGTTGCTATAGTTTTGAGCTTTGTCTGTTTGGGTCAATATTGTTTTTGGATATAAACTATATCAGCTTTATTCGGATTACATTGTGCCACCTTGTTCAATTTCTGCTTATTATTCTGGAAGTAGCTAATCTCTCATTTGCTGACTTTTATAGGATCTGTTGCTTGACTATGGGCAGCTTCCAGGAAAAAGCATGGGGCCAATTGATTCTTATACTGGTCAGAAACGACCACAGGTGACTGTCCTCAGCATTTAATTACTATTGTGTTGTGTTAGTTGCTGAAAATATGTCCCACGTCAACCATCTGCATGTCTCTGTCTGTTTGTCATAGGGTGCATGTCATGTTTTTATGTTTTATGAAGACAACAAATTGACAAGCTGAGCATACATTGAAAATAATTGATGCTTTTTCTGTACCTGTTACTTGAACTTCGTTGGTTTCCTTATAAACGATGGTTCTTGTGTCACAGCATTCACAACTTTCAATGGTGAGAAAGGGAGATGGTCAACCTAGCAATATATTGTGGATAGGTTATCCTCCTCCTGTGCAGATCGATGAGCAAATGCTCCACAATGCCATGATTTTATTTGGTGAAATTGAGAGAATTAAGAGTTTTCCTTCAAGGCATTATTCGTTTGTGGAATTTAGGAGTGTTGATGAAGCTCGGCGTGCCAAAGAGGGTCTTCAAGGCCGGCTTTTTAATGATCCTCGAATAACAATTATGTATTCAAGCAGTGAGCTGGCACCTGGAAAAGATTATCCTAGCTTTTTCCCTGGTAGTAAAGGGCCAAGACCTGACATGTTCCTGAATGAGCATCCTTTTCGACCATTACAGATGGATGTATTAGGACATAATCGTCCAATGGCTCCGAATAATTTTCCTGGACAGTTACCACCTGGTGGTATCGTTGGATCAAATGTACCAATGAGACCTTTTGGTCCTCAAGGTAGTGTTGATCCTCTGATTTCTGGCTCTGAGTTAAATGATCTGGGCAGTTCCAAAAGTCAGATTGGTCCAAATTGGAAAAGGCCATCTCCTCCTGCACCAGGGATGCTTCCTTCTGCACCAGGTATCAGGCCTTCTACAAGATCCACATCCAGTGCCTGGGATGTACTTGAAATAAACCAATTTCAGAGAGATTCTAAACGTTCAAGGATAGATGGTGTTTTACCTGTTGATGATGCTCAATTTCCTTTGAGGAATATTGATGATCGTGTGCTAGGACTAGAACCATTGTATGGGATTGATCCTGTTATTGAGGGAGGTGGTTCTGGTCCATTTGTGAACATTCAAGGAAGGACTCACCTTGGTCCTGTGGGCACAAGGGTCACGGCTGGAGTACCTGGTCCTGTTCAACCTGATACTGATCATATATGGCGTGGAATTATAGCTAAAGGGGGAACACCTGTTTGTCATGCGAGATGTGTCCCTGTCAGAAAAGGGATTGGGACTGAGCTGTGAGTAATTTTTCCTGCTCTTGATGTCTCATTTTGTAATGTGGATTAGCAAGAAAGGTGGTGAAGGAATAGAATGTTTCTTAGGGATCAGCTTCTTTCTCTAGGCTTGTTCTCCCTTGCATAGTCTGCGTACATGTATTCTTTCCTTTGCACAGCGCTTCTCTTCTGTGGGAGCCGTTTAGATTGTATGACTTGGTACTAATTAGTGCTGCATACTAGATCTTCGCGCATATCTGTTGAGAGATTAAAACCTATTCATAGGCCTACACTTCATAACTTAAGCTTTTAGGATTTTGGTTACTGAACATGTTATTAGAGCCTGTATGACTTACTAATCAAGAATTTGATTCTTACCTTCCCTATTCTTCATAATTAAATTGAAATTCTGCACTAGGTTTGTTGGACATGTGCTTTGTTCACATTCCAATCCCAAGGGCTTTTGTGTAAGGGGGCATGGGCTTTTTCCTTATCAGTGTTAATACATATACCTGCCTTGCAGTTGTAACTAATGTTTGTTGTTTTCTCTGTTGCAGTCCTGAAGTTGTTGATTGCTCTGCCAGGACGGGATTGGATATGCTCACAAAACACTATGCTGATGCTATTGGTTTTGACATTGTTTTCTTTTTGCCTGATAGTGAAGATGATTTTGCTTCATACACTGAATTCCTTCGCTACCTTGGTGCAAAAAACCGAGCTGGTGTTGCCAAATTTGTTGATGGAACCACCTTATTCTTGGTACCTCCTTCTGATTTCCTATCAAAGGTTTTGAAAGTCACAGGGCCTGAACGGCTCTATGGTGTGGTTCTTAAGTTTCCCCGAGTGGCTATTAGTGGACCAATGCAACAGCCATCACCATTACCTATACCTTCAACTCAATATATTGATAGGCAGCAGATTCCTCCTTCACAAGCTGAGTATGGTTTGATCCCTCCAAAGGAGGAACAGGCTATGCCAATGGATTATGACAGATTGTTGAATGAGCAGTCTAAGCCTCCTCTCGAGCCACTTTATCCAGCAACAAGTGGCCCTTCAATCCAGTCCATACCGCCAGCTTATGCTACTAATAATAGCATTTCTGCTTCTCAAGCTGGAGTTGCATTAACACCTGAGCTTATTGCCACTCTAGCTTCTTTACTTCCTGCAACTTCACAGTCAGCTGCCACCGATGGTGCTAAGTCAATGGTGGCCTCTTCAACTGTGAAGTCTTCATATTCTCCTGTTGCACCTAGTGATGGAAACCAATCTCATTTATGGAAGCAGGATCATCAAATTGCCGACCCATCTAGTCATGCTCCCCAACAGTTGGGAAGTATGTATAATCTTCACAGTCCTCACTATCAGCCTTATTCATCTGCTTCTACTCCTGGCCACCCTGCTCAAGGGGTCCTTGGCAGTTCTCATATCCAAATCTCTACTGCTAGCCAGCAACAGCAGGGTGCAGTTTCATCTAGACCCATGACTAATTTCATGGTGATGCCTTCTCAAAGTGGACAGTTAACTGTAACCCCCCAAGTCAGTCAGCATTATCAGAATGAAGTCTCCCCCACCACTCAGAAAGAATATGGAGTAGTGCAGGGAACTGATACTTCTAGTTTATATAGTTCGCAGGCTTTCCAGCAATCTAATAATTCAATCACCCAATCTAGTCAGCCTCATGGTGCTAACCCTTCACAACAACAAACAGTCATGCCTTATACATCAGACAAAGTGAACTCAGACGTGCCCAATCAGCAACTTCAATCTGCACTCTTTGGAGCTGGTCAGGGGGCATCAGAAGTGGAGGCAGATAAGAACCAGAGATACCAGTCAACACTTCAATTTGCTGCCAGTCTTCTACTCCAAATACAACAGCAGCAACAGCAAACCCGAGGAGGGCGTGGGCCTGGAAATCAACAATGAGAATTGTCTTGCGTGAGTACTTATCTTCCATGACTAATTCTTTTAAATAAATGGAGTTCTTTATATATCATCTCTTCTGTGTTTACATATCACTAACCTGGATAAATCATTTTCATTGCACCTGGGAATTATTTCTATTTTTTGTTTTGTAAATGATTATATGCCATATATGTTGCTTATATTTAATGTGACATGCTGCATAGCCTTGTTTGTTTTGAATCTGAAATACAAAAGCCTTCTGGTCACGTGTTAAGTCTGGAATATATGAATAATATACAGAAAGCACTTGTAGGCAAAGTGTCTATATCTGTCAGGAACACTTGTTTTCTGATGTTTTGTAAGGAGTATCTTGTGGAACATATAACTTGTTTTGTTTTGGGCATTTGAAGAGAAGGAGCAAGGTTGTCTGGAATATATGAGTGTTTGAAAATAAATGTTTCTGTGATTATCTGTGGGAATTGAATATAATACGATAGTCTGAATATTTATTTTCGAACAAAAGATGCAAGGGAGGTGGATGATTGATGTTATACTGTGAAATCAGTTTGCACTTTCTGTTCAATGCTCAGTTACATGATGTTTTAGATCAGGAATAATGGCTGGTTTTGCAAATTGAAGTCTCGTAATTCTTGAGAAGTTGAATGTCTGTTGGACTCTATTTACTTTCAAGGGACAGATTCAACGTTTCCATAGTACTTTCTTTCCCCAACTAGCGTAGTTTTAGTCAGATATAGACATTAACTAGGCATCTGTCCCTGTGGTATGGTGTATAGGTTGCTTGAGCTACGGTTGCAATGGAGTCTAGTACATAGCCCATTTGGTGTACCTTAATTTTTGTGTATATTTTGCATTGTAATGAATCCTAAACTTTATCTTGATTAGGATTGGTTGAATTTTGTTAGTCTTCTGATTACATCACATACAGTTTTATTTTCTGTCTCTAATAAAGATATTTCATTATGTTTCTTTTGGTGTGTTTTCTATTTCTCTAACGTACATTTACAATTGGTTGAATGTGTTTTTATATATCAATATTATGGCATCAAATTAAGCTTATTGAATCCTTGATTTTTTTTCTGCTGCAATCACATGGTAGCACATTGTTTCCGTCTAAGTCATGTATCTCATAATTGTTAAGATGTAGGCTTTGGCGCCCTTCTCTTTTTTCCTTTCTCGTGAAGCTAGATTTTAGGGTTGAGAAATCTATCTCTTTCTAACTTTTTTCGCTGTGAACTGTAATTTCGCCTATGTAATGATCTTGAATGTGCATTTAAAGATTTTTTTTAAGTGCTTGCTGATTAATTTGTAAATTTGGAGTAACCACTATTTACTACTTTCCCAGCTAACCTTATAATGGCAAGATGCCAAATAAAGTTTGAAGTTTACTGAATTTACACATTTGGTATCGGATGCCAATATTCGCTATCCACCTTTGTTTTCTTGTTATTACTCCTCTAACATTGAGAACTTCGCAAATTACAAACTCTGCTTTGGGCTAACAATATGAAGATTTTCATGCCAATATCCGCTATACTACTTGGCACTCAATGAAATTTTGATCAGACCACAAACTGGGGATTTTTAACTAGTAGCTTATTAAAATGACCCTCTGCGGCGACCTTGTTGATAATTTGTTCTTCAAATTGGACTACAAAATTCATCATAAATTCTTCTACTTTTACTTTTTAAATTAATGGACAATCTGATAACAAACGCGTGTGATCATAGTGTTATTAATGTAATTTTCATATGTTGTCAGTCAACCTCTTTGATGAAAATGTAAAAGCCGACTTAGTTTAGTTTAGTTTAGTTCTGGAAAGGCTAGAAATTTTATTTTCTGGCACCGGGACATTACTTGTTTGCTTCTCATGCTTGATATTTTGTGGAAAAGTTTTATGAACTTATTATCGTCCAAGGGCATGCAAACACTCAAATGCATGTATTCATTCTTATGATTGCTCTATCGACCTGATGGCTTTGTTTAGGGAGACACTGGCACACTTAGGGAGACACTGGAACAAAACTAAGCCAGAGTACATTGGTTAACAGTTTTTTGTGTAATGTGGTCCCTTTGAAAGCCCATTTAGTTATTATCAATTTAGGTGAAAATTTGACATGATGCGATAACTGCATACAAATTCGGAATGAATTAGATTGATAAGCACATGATGACATAATCTAGGTAAAAGAGTGTGACACTGCTTCATGTCCTTGATTTATGGTTTCTGTCGATGTTTCTTCTGTTAATATTATCAGACCTAGTTTAAATTTGCCAAATCAAATGTAGCAATGAGGAGTCATATATCCCTGAGAAATTATGTAAGGAAACAAAAAATGCTTGTTTCTATAATCCACTAAATTTTGAGTATGTTCAGGAATAATTTGATTTATGCCTTGACAAGTGTCTTATGTCATTGATTGTGAGTATTCACACAATGAGTTGCATTTCAATTTAGGATTCTGACGTTGTGCAACAAATTGTCGTCAATGTCATTTTAACAGCCAACTTGAGGTGGTTAGTACACTCAATTTGATGTGGATCTACATCTGAGGTACTTGTCAAAATATAACTCAATTGTCACTTCGTGAAATTTTTGCTGCCACGGGTATCCAGTAAGTTCTACTTTGTAACTAATTTTTGCACCGAGGTACCTGTTGACGCATTTTTTTTCAAAATTTAGAAAAAAAAAAAAAAAAAAAAAGAAGAAGTTTAAGGTGCTTCCTCCTTCTTTAGTGAGTACACTGCTAACGATTTCAGTTGTATTTAGAGATGGGTGTTGTTATGGTTGCTGGGGAGATGCGTGTGCATTGCTGCATGACGCTTACCATTTATAGCTGATTCAAATGCGTGAGTTTCTGACTAGAGCAGGCTGCGCGGTCATAAAATACTTAGTTCAAATTCAGAATAATAACTTTCTAAATCGATGAGCTGTAACGTTCTGCTGATATTAGGAAAGCGATATAAGTTTTTCGGAGTCCATTTTCTTCCTCGCAGTTTATTTGAATTATATGACATGCAATTGCAAATTAGATTTTTACTTTAAGAGAGAGGTGGGGTAACAATAAAGTGCATAGATATTCTGCTGCGGTGTTATTGTTGTTTTGTCGATAGTCATGAGGTAAATTTTAATGGATCTACTTGATTACTTAATTGTGAAACTAGCCAAAACGGTTTCCGGATTGGTGAAAGTTTTTGGTTTATGGGTTGATATTGTATCTATTGGCATTGATTTGGTTGCAGGGAAAACCCTTGATCAACTTCATCGATCTGTCAACATTTTCTTCTGTAATTAAAACGCTTTTTTTTTTGCCTTTTCGCGATATCCTAATAGTGTCGTTTCTACTGTTGATGAACGTGTAGGTAATTGCGGTGCCTGTACTCTTCGATATGCGTCCGCCGCTCGGATTCGTAAGCAAAATACGCCACAGACTGAACCTGGAAAAGGAAAACACGCCTTCTAGGTTCTTTAGCGTTGTCGAGCTGATGCTATTTAGGAATCTGTTGATTCGTTCTTGTTTTCTTTTCGGCGCCTTTTGTGTTTTTTTTTCTGTTGCCCCTCGCTTTCGCTCTCGTTCTCGCTTTCCGTTCCTCTCTACTCTATGGGAAGGTGTAAGGTTTATTTGTTCTCTTCGGAGATTGTACATAAATTTATTCGAAAATTTTATGTGGCATCGGAATTCAGCATTTTTGCCACCCGCCTGCTTCACTAAGGTTTTCTACCGCTTAAATCTTTCCTTAGTAAAGTTTACACACTTAATTTTACATATATTTTATATATTTATAAAAATAGTAATAAATATTAATATCTTATTATATAAAGTTTAAAAATATAAAATATTAATATTTTATAATAATTCACACAAAATATATAAAAAAATATATGTAGATATAATAAAACTCTAAAAAACATTATTGAGTATCCAAAAATGGCCAGGCCCCTAAAAAGTTGTTGTGGGCGATTTAAACTCTGCATCTTCTTGTCAATCAAAAAGTTCTTAACACTCTACCTGCCTTTTGAGGATGGACGGTGTTTCATTACTTATGGTTGTTAATTGGTGACCGTAATAGAGAGGTTTCAATTCTAAAATTTTCTCTTTTATGTTATTTTAATATTTGAGTTTTTTTAAAATTTTTTGAGTAATATTTAAGGTACACTTTAGTTAATAGTTGAGATTTTTCTTCTTTAATAAAGAGAAATTATTATAATAAATATAATTTTTTAATAAAATATTTTTATATATTTAATTTAAATTAAATTTAAAATAATATATATAAAAATTTTAATAATATATCAACTATATCAAATTTTATTTTATTTTATTTTATTTATAAAAAAACATTCTCATACTATTAATAATAAATATCTCAACAAAAATTTTTAAAATGAGAATTACTCTCTCCAACTTTAAAATTGACTCGTGCTTAATGAGGATTTAACAAAAACTTGAGGAACACATGCGGGATTAATTAGTTTTTGGGTTAAAAAAAAATAAATTGTGCCTTTTTATAAATGAATAGCAATTTATAAAGATGATATTAACTTAGAGATTTGCGAGCTTAACACAGTTGTCATGTCATGTCATGTCATCCTCCTCGTATGTAAAACGTAAATACATTTTATGTTGCTGGTCTCACTTGAAGCGGAAGGCGTTCTGACGACTGAGAACCCGTGCTTCTGAAACGTAAGCACAATCGCATCCCTTCAAGGGAGAAGGAGAGAAAGAGAGAGGGACGGATATGGGTTTGGAATCGATGGGAGATTTAGCGCTGCATATCATTCTCACAAAGCTGGGCCCCGAAGATACTTGCAGAGTTGCATGTGTGAGCAAGAGGTTTAGGGCTTCGGCCTCCGAAGACACTCTATGGCTCCAAATCTGCTCCGAGGATCTTGCTCTCACGGACCCTGTAGATCCGCATGGAAACCCTGCCCCTTCCTTCAAGGTAACCTTGCCAATTTCCTTAATTTAGTTATAATTATAATTCTCATAATAAGACAACCCCTTTCTGTTTTATGTCGGTTTAGGGTTTTTCTTTTTACCAGTTTGGGGGTTTCTATAAAGTTAATGTTCTTGACAGTTCTGCCAATTCTTAATATCTGAAGACACGAGAAACTTACTAGTCTGCTCAAAGAAAAAGGGAATTTTTCGGTAACGTCAGTTATCTGATACTAATTGTTATTGGTGCTGCTACATGAAAACTTTTTTTTTTTTTTGGCTAATATTGTCAACCCCAAGGCCCTGAATTTGTTGTGTTTGGTACATGGCCGGGTCACATATTAAAGCTGTCGCTTTTGTTTGGTTCCTGCATCTTTCTCTCTAAAGCAGTACATGCGGTAGTGCCAGTTAGTCTTGTTCTTCCTTCGAGTGCTAAAATGAATAGGTAGCACTCAACAACTTGATTAGGCTGACTGTGTCAAAATCTCAATATATACGCTATGCTAGCCATTACCTCGTCATGCAGGTCCTTACCATAAATTGTTCAGACATGCAGACGTTTCTATTGTCATGGTGGCCATCGTATAATAGTTCTTTCAGTTATTAGAGCCTGTATGACAGAGCCTTTAACCACAGACCTCGTCTAATCCATACCTACTACCCATAGTTGCTGTCTTGGTGCTAAATATGCGCTGACTTCCGATTCTCTACTGTGTGATTAACTTCTCTGTTAAATATATGTTTATAACAATATAACATGACTTATATCTATGAAAAATACATGTTGATGATGTGACAGATTGTCTATTGTAATTTGGCAGTTCTAAATGTGAGAGTGGTTTTATGCAGTTAATTTTAACTAGGAACTATCTGTATGTCTTTGTAGGTTGCATATCAAATTTGGCGAGAATCTTTCCTTATGTATCCTTGGCCTCTTGTTAAACGTGTCAAAAGGTGCTGGGACAGAATAAAAACCTGGCTGACCAATAATTTCGCAGAAGCTGAGGAAACACTTCGTAAAGGTGCATCAGAAGCTGAGATCCAAGAGTTGGAAAATACCTTAAAAGTTAAATTGCCTCTTCCTACAAGGATCCTCTATCGCTTTTATGATGGGCAAGAAATTACAGTTGAAGATCCAACAACTAGTACACTTGGAAGTTCTTTGGGCCTGATTGGTGGCTACTCTTTCTATAGCCATATGGTAAACGTGTATCTTTTACCTTTAAATCAGGTAATACTAGAAACTCAGCAAATCATACGTCATTTAGGTTTTCCAGGCAGATCCAAGTATGTTGTTGTGGCTGCGTCTTCCACATACAGTGAGAAGCTATTTTTCCTTAACTGTACCAGTGGTCAACTCTATGTTGGAACTAGAAATCTTTTCACTGCTGGAGAAATGATTCCATGTGTACCAAATGCTTTAATTTGTTCAGTGCGTGATTTGAATGGTCAAAAACAACAGGATGCCATGCTACTATGGTTAGAAGAACATGGCCGACGATTGCAAAGTGGGATTATTAAACTACATGAAGAAGAAAATCTCAGAAGTATTAGTCTTTTCCCAGAAGAGGCTCCTCTTTGTTCAACAGCAGTAACCAATGGTGTTCAGGTAGCAGAGAGTGTGCTACTCCCTTATGACTCTTTTTGGCTCTGTGTAATAATTCTTAAGGCATGAAAAAGAGGATTTCAAAGACGGTGTTTACAGCAGTTTGTTAAATATATGCTATGTAGATATTATGTTGTCATGCACACCTTTGCCTGTCATATGCCTACCTGAGGTTTTTACATATGAGTTTTTGTTGTCTTTATGCATTAAGGAAGAAAACAGATGGTGACTCTGTCGCTAATTGGTGATTGACAGATTCAATTCACTTAAAGATTCTAATAGTTACGGGGTACTGTACTTGTTTGTATGCGTGTTAATTTTAAATGAAGTTACTTGATTAAAATCTCCTCCACCTTTGCAATTTTAGGGTTCAGAACTATATACAAAAGAAAAAAGAATGGAATCTGAAGCATTATAAGAGTTGCTAGAATGAACAGAGAAGGTCTACTTTCCAACATCTGATGCATTCCATTTACTAAATAGGTTATCTGATTGGTGGCAGTGATTTGTTCTGATGCTGATTCACTTGCTGTCATATCAATTAAATCTATTTGGGTTATGATCCATAATACAGATTGGTCTATTCAGGAATTGCATGCTAATTTATAGAAATTTATTGTTCATGGGTGTAGTTTCCAAGGCTTTTGGTGATTTGCATTATTTTTTAATTGTTAAGTCATTATTAACTTTGTGCTTTCTTCCCTGAATAAGTGTTGAAACATGGTTCCTTCCTATTTTGGGTGGGTGATTGTGGTAGAATTTTTTGCTCTTCCTTAAAATTCATTTCACCTATCTTGTTACCAAGGAACTCACAACCATTTTTTAATGAACTGTTACATCATCTAAACTTATGCCATGGAAGCATTAGCATTTCAACAAGAATCTGATGGATTGGGGAGTAAAATATACAATAAAAGGGTTTGGTTGCACAACTTTGTTGTATATTTGATTTGTTGGATTTATGCAGTATATGAACAAGTGGTTTGGAGTTTATTGTGTAGGCCCCTGTGGATACGGGTGCATCGTCATATAAGAGAATTCTCCATTCCCCCACATTCCTTTTCTTTTCTCTAAATCTTCATATCTGTATACGTTATTTATAAACTCTTTCAGGAACTTGATGCCAATGACCTCTCTAGTACAGTTTTTTGTTGGTCATAATATATGTGCTCTTACCATGTGGTTCATTTTAATGAAAAACTCATGACTACTACTTATTTCTTCAGGTCCGTGCTTCTTCAGTACTTATTCCTGAGTTGGCTGATCTTCAAGATGTTGATGAGAAGTACTTATTTTCATATTCAATCCGCATGTCCCTTCAACCTCAAGGGTGCATCATTAATGGAGTATCCTTTGGCTCTTGCCAGCTTCATTGGAGGCACTGGATTATCCGTGCCAATGACAACGTTGTTTCTGATGTCAATGGAGAAGCTGTTATAGGGCAGGTGTAACTTTTTATATTTTAATTTGACTTGACATTTTTGGAGCTGCTATGTCAATTTTCCTATCAAGTTTCTAGGCCAGCCGAATTGAGCTGGTTCTTTATGGTTTTCAAGCAGATAGCTCATCCTTAAATTGAACTTTGTAAGCTATCAACTTAGAACTTAAAAGCATGACTTAACTGGACTCCAACATGGCGTACTACTTATTGCATAGCTCGATTTATTGATAGTACATGGACTTAAGATTTTGGGCTGCTATCTTCATTGCTGTATCAATTTCCCTATCAATAGAGGAAAAGAAGGGATACACAGAACTACTAATTTGGAAAAAATTAAAATAAAGAAAGAGACGGAAGGAATTTTTATGATTATTGTTACTGCTTGAAATTTTTGAATAGGAGCTAATTTCAGGCAGTACAGAATCTATAGCTGATTGAGAATGAAACGAATGTGAATGTCACCTGGGCTGAGCTTTTGTATGTGCTATGTTTAGAATTCCAAGTTTTATGTATAATTACTAGAGCTGTCTTGAATTAATCTTGTTGAATTGTAGTATTTGAATACAGTGGTCAAGATATTAATTTCTATCATCTTTGCAGTTCCCACTTTTGTGTCCTGGTGATAAAGAATTTGTTTATCAGAGTTGCACACCTCTACCAACACCATCAGGTTCCGTTGAAGGTTCTTTCACATTTGTTCCTGGCAGGTATGTAGTCAGTGTTCTTTCAATTATTGTTGATGTTGAATAATTTGAGCATTTGTCCATGACAAATATGCATGAAGTGTGTTCTTTAAGATTTAGGTTGTGGGATTGGTTTAAATTAGTGATTATAGAAAAAACTGGGATTGGCTATGTCAGTGGAAATTTTGCGATTTTGTGAAGATCTATTGGAAGAAAATTTTCCCCGCAATTGTATAGAAGCTTTATATAAGCCAAATAACTTTGACATGATGGAGAAGGCAGGTAAAACAGGAAATTGTCCATGAAACATAATGGAGTGTCCTCAATATGGCTTCAGCACCCCTTATGGTGGAGTACGACACATCAATATAAAAGTCAATTACTGTTAGTTTACCTTGCTAAATGAAAAGGCAATAATGGTTTCATTCCTTAATTTAAGTGGTGTTTCCACATTCTAAGTTTCTGGAAGTTTCTGTTTTGGAGCCAATTCTTGGTGCAGTTGGGTCTGGCAACCGTAGGGGTTGAAAGGCTAAGATCCGGTCTGATTTGTGAATCTGACTTCTGCAAGTGACATTATTAGGAAACTAAATAATGGAAAGGCATAAACCAGTCGAATTACAAAATCATAGAATCTCACTAAATTCTTATTGGCCGCAACTTTGAATGACCTTAATAGTTTATTTTTCTGAGAAATTCAGTAATGGAAAATTTGAAACTGTCAATACTTGTTATTGCAAATGAAGATGGAAGCACTAAAGAAATCTGGTGATAACTGTAGGACATAAATTGAACTAAATAGTCTGAGCTCTTCGCCTGAAGTCTTTGTTGTGGTCTCTCCTCCATTCAGTAGCTGTCTTGAGAATTTACCAATTTCATCAAATTTAACTCTACTTTTTTCATGAGAGGGTTGGGAATGGGGCTCTGTCTTTAGAAGGAAAAACATCCAAGCCAAGAAGAGAAAGAGGGTTTGGGAGCTGCCTTTTGGCTGTATACAGTTTGTATTTAGCTTTAAACAAGCGCACAATAAACCCCCACCTCAGCTATCCCCGTGCTGAGTTGATTTCTGGGGTTAATTTTAAAAAATTTAATTTATATGGTGGGCCGAGTACTGCTGCTTTTGTTTACATGTCAATCATTATAGCCAACCTAGGCGGTTTCATTATGTTTGTTCAGAATGTTTCTAAGGACGTCTTGGTGATGCCCTTGCTTGTATGCATAAAAGTCATGCATGTGGCTCTAAAAATAATTTCAATTGAAATTATAATGTGATATATATTTATGTTTTTGCGCGATTTCAGATTGGTTGACCCAAGAGGAAGCCCTTTCGAAGTCTTAGTGGCACGATTCCCGCTCCAGCTGCCAGACTATGTTTTTTGATTTTGGAAGTTTAATGAGTTTCTCTATGTGCCAATTGCAGATTTGGCTTATCGTTTGCGTGTATTATGTTAGGGCCGTGTGAGTTGCTTGGTTATTGTGACCATTTTGTATTTGATTATGTATATTTGTCATTTTATCAATCTATAGAGGTATTAATTGATTTCTTACGATCTTGATTGTTTCAGTTGGATCTTTATGGTTCTTTTTTTCTTATTTTTATTTTTGGGTTAGGAACGAGGAAGAAGAAGGAGATGGGGGTAAGGTGGTAGCTCTTAATAGAAATATCAATTGTAGTCAACTCTACAATTCATTCAACGCACATCGACCCAACTGCTCTGCTTGTTGGCAACAAGGGTTTCTTCCATCTAATACATACATATACATATATATATATATATATATATATATATATTGAGACACACATACACACACACACATATACATATATATATATATATATATATGCAGATGAATTTAATTTTTATTATACAATGGTTCAGTCTTTGCTTTAAGAGATGGCTAACTTTAACGTCTTCTCATCAAATCAATTATTGAGGAATTGGTGTCAAAACTGTTATTCTATAGACAAAAACAAAAAATTTTCCGGAGGAATGAGGGTATTAGATCAGCGTTTCATAAACCAAATTAATAAATATAATAATTTATAATTTTTTAAATAAAAATTTTATGAGTTTAGAATAGTGGAACTTCGTACAAAGAGGACGATTTCTAAATTTAAACATAATTATGATAATACATTACATAAATTTAAAATACATACTCATAAATTATTTTACTAAATAAAAATTTATTTTTCTAAAAGATAATTATTCATATTAATTAATCGATAAATAAGATTGCTTAAAATATTTAAGCATTCTTTTTATATAAACATATCACTATAATTATGTATTTTATAAAATTTAATAACTTAAATGTTATATTAAAAAATTAAATAAAACATTAGCCAAAAATTTCAATTAGAATTAGCACAAAGGAAATTCAAATCGGAGACAACAGATACGCTCCCATATTTGCAACTATATTCTATTATTCCCATGTGCTCTCCCTCTATTAATATTTAGTATTTAATATAATATCTTGTAATTCTTTTTTTTTTTTTTTTTGGACATTTGTTACGGTCTTCAGTAGTAAGTTGGACGTTTCGGTTACTCGCCTCTCAGATCTCACTTTATATGTAGAAACCCTTTGTGTGTGTCCGATTAAATCAGTCTTGTCTTGCCTCCCCTGAAATTCTCTCCATGTGCGATTCGCTTTCATTCAACACCTCCCCATTCTCTTGCTCCCACTTTCCAACATCTCTTCCGTCAATTCTCCCACATTTCGACTCCGTTTCCTCCCTAAGCGGATTCCATATTTCTCCCCTGCTCTCTTATAATAATACCTATGACCTTGACATCGCCTTCGTGTATGGCTCCTAGGGCGCCCTCTCTGATTGGATCTTCCATTTCTCAGTTCCTGTGATCTGCGCAACCTCTATTCTGAGCGCTCCTGTGATATTTCGTGTGTATCTGTTGTCTTGTGGCTACGGGTAAAAGTTTCAGTTTTTGGTTTGTGGTGATTGCCTTGTTCTCTTTCTCGTGAAGTTTGAGGTGCTTGGGATCAAGATTCAAATCAGTTGTGGTTCATCCTAGTATTCAAAATATTCGGTCAGGGTGCTGTCTGGATAATTGAAATTGATTTTTTTGCCTCTTAGGCCTTCCTTTTTATATTTCGTTCAGTGAGATATTACTAGGGTTTATAAGTTATTGAACTACTTGTGAGATTCATTAAGGTCTTAAGGACTATTCATGGATAAGGAAAAGTCCCTCGGTCATGCTGGAGGTCTCCCACCTCCTTCCGGTCGTTATTCTGGATTTTCAGCGGCTGGGAGCGCTTTTAACGTAAAACCAGAGCCGTCTTCTTCATCATCGTATCCTCCAATGGCGCCTGGTACCACCTTAGACTCTGGTCGCTTTAGTCATGACATTAGCAAAATGCCTGATAATCCTCCGAGAAATATGGGTCACAGACGTGCCCATTCTGAGATTCTCACCCTACCAGATGACATTAGTTTTGACAGTGACCTTGGTGTAGTTGGAGGTGCTGACGGGCCCTCGTTCTCAGATGAGACTGAGGAAGACTTACTGTCAATGTACTTTGATTTGGATAAGTTCAATTCATCATCTGCTACATCAGCATTTCAAGTGGGTGAGCCATCTGCTGCTGCTGCTGGGGCAGCTTCAGCACCAACATTGGCACATGCGTCAGGAGCAGCCACCTCTTCTGCAGAGAACGCTCCTCATGTTACTAACGAAAGGCCCCGAGTTAGGCACCAACATAGCCAGTCCATGGATGGGTCAACAACCATCAAACCGGAGATGTTAGTCTCAGGTTCTGAAGAAGCCTCTGCTGCTGATTCCAAGAAAGCAATTTCGGCTGCGAAGCTTGCAGAGCTTGCCTTAATTGACCCCAAGCGTGCCAAGAGGTATGATTTGTGGAGAAGTCCTATTTGTTTTGCCAATATATCTAGCATTGGAAGACCTGTGCTAAGAGAGCAACTCACATGTAAAATTGTGTCTTAGTATTTCTGAATATTCTATATAATTATTTGTAAATCAAACTTCCTTTCTGCACAATTTTTGCTGTCTTATTTTATTGCTGCACAATTTTTCTTTCATTATTGTGCTAAGATATCTATTATGAACAAGTTGTTGAGGATGGTATGTGAATGGATTTAATCTATGATGCATTATTGAATCCAGTGCATAGACATATTACCTAATATATTACCGTTTATGATCCAGAGGGAACGGACAGCAGCTTTGAGACAGAATTAGGATAAGGAATAGGTGGGTTTGAAGTTGGAACAAAAGAACAAGGGGTTCAGATTTTAAATTATATAATATAAATGCTAAATGCATTTATACAATGCCATAGGAAATAGAATAGTCACAATAAAACTTGAATCATTAGAAAAGGACTCTTTTACTAGAACTCAAGCATAACTACCCTGAAACATCCTTTAATTTTTAAATGAAATTCCTAAAACTAATTTAATTAAGAATAAAACCATCAAAAATGAAAACATAATTATAATTGACACCCTTTGTCCTACATCTTGACTGGAATTACTTATGTGTTAAGCAGAAGAAAGAATTTTGACAAACCTACCTTTATTGGATGTGCATATACTGAGCATTATTGTGATGTAAGTGTATTTTTCCGTGTGTCATAGGTGTGCTGGTTGCAAACCTCTTTGTAATCAATAATTATGTGTAATTACTTTTGATATTCAAATATTGAACCCAGTTAAGTTCTATGATACTAAAACATACTGGAAATAGTTATGACAGGGTCAAGTATCTTAAGGAAATATAGCAAGAGTGGGAAGCTGAAAATGTAAGGTTGTTAAATGTCCACCAAAAAGAAAGCGTGGAGGATAAAATTGAAAAGGAGGCAATTGTGTGAATAATCTTTTTCCTTATTGGTATACTAGTTGCTTTTGATTCTATTAAGCTATCAGCTTTATAGATTTTTATACTAGGCTGGTAACTTAGAAGAATCAATTTTACCTACCATTTTGCTTCGTATGTGCCTGAATAGTCTTTATGTTATCACCATTTTGGTTTACATTTTTGTGGCATCTGTCATATGCAACTGAACCCAATGAAAGGAAGTGGAGAAAGACAAAAAAAGACACTAGGGAAGATTGTTAAAAAGGATTTTGTGATAAATGGCATTCTTGAAAATTTAATTGTTAATAAAACCTAACAATGTAGTTTGATTCATGTAATCAATCTCACCTAGTAGAATAAAACTGTTTGCTGTATCATATCCAGCTGAAGGTCCTATAGGCACCTTGTTTGGAGGAACACAGCTGTGTAAAAGCTTTGTTTGTTGGCAAATACATAAGTGCTGTGGAATGATTTACTTGGATGGAATGGCCTCCTAGCAGGCAGACTATATCTGCCTTACTATAGAAGTTAAAAAGATTTCAGGTCGTCTACCAAGTAGTTAGTATCCTCTCTAGCTTCCTATAGGTGTCTGTCAGCTAATATGTCCCCTGGCCTATTTGGTTTTTCTCCTACATCTGAAAATTGGAAGGCGCACTGCTTATTTGTTGTGCTTTACACTATGACTAAATTTGCCTTTTATTGTGTGTAACAGGATATGGGCTAACAGGCAGTCTGCTGCAAGGTCAAAAGAGAGGAAGATGCGCTACATTGCTGAGCTTGAAAGGAAGGTGCAGACATTGCAAACAGATGCAACATCTTTGTCTGCACAATTAACTCTCATGCAGGTATTACCTTAGCACTCTATCTGCAAAATTGTATGCTTCTTATCTAGATATTTTAAACTTTATTGCCATGTGGTGTGTTATATTTGAAGCTAAAAGGAAGATATTAATTTAATGGTCGTTTTGGTGTCGCATGAGCAGAGAGATACAAACGGGCTCACTGCTGAGAACAGTGAGCTGAAGCTGCGGTTGCAAACCATGGAGCAACAAGTTCACTTGCAAGACGGTAAGGGCATTATAAATGTTCCTGAGGCTAATGCTCTCCTATTTTCATTAGTTCTCTTTCTAATTTCAATTTTTTGTAATAAATTCCTATTGACAGACTATATCATATCACATGACCTTATTTTGTTGAATGTGTCATCTAATTCTGATAAAAATAGAATATATGCAGAGTGCCAGTAGATGTTTTTGCATTAATAATTGTTGTGCCAAAGATTGGATTAGCTTGGTTCCCCACCCCAACCCCTTAAAGTAATTGCTTTGTAGCCTATGTTTGAAATTTGGCAGTTTCTAAGCGATGAGAAAATGACGGAATAGGTTACATTAAGCAACTGTTTCAATTTATTTGTAAATCAGCAAAACAAAATTTCATTTGAGGTTTGCATATGGCTACTTGAAATAAATTATTTTGATGAATAAATATGGCATACGATATATCGAGCTTGCAACTTGCATTTGAGGTAAAGCCTTTTATTCTTGTGGGAATAAATTGTAAACATTCCCCTTTGCCCTAGACTGTTAGTTACATGTCTATATAAAAGAGCATGTCTGCTGTACATTCTGCAAAGTTTTCTTGTCAGTTTGTTTGCTGGTTGCATGAAGTTGAATCATGGCCCTGCCTCAACAAATTATATGATTTGTTTTGAATATGTTAGTTTGAAGATTGAATCCATGAAATTTGGAATTTGGATATGCAAGGCAATAATTGAATGTTTCATGTTTGAGTGAAAATTCATTTCAGATTAAGTTACGGAGACTTCATCCTAATCTTTTTTCAGATATATAAGCATACTGCAGACATATGACTCTGTGAGAAGGGTTATCTGCTGTTTTCTTACCGTTGTAATAAGAATTCATTTCATATTTATGTTTTTCCTATCTTGTAGCATTAAATGACACACTGAAAGAGGAAATTCAACACTTGAAAGTTCTGACTGGCCAAGCTATGACCAATGGAGGACCTATGATGAATTTTTCTTCTTTTGGAGGTGGCCAGCAATTCTACCCTAACAATCATACTATGCACACTCTTTTAGCTGCACAACAGTTTCAACAGCTTCAGATTCAATCTCAGAAGCAGCAGCATCAGTTTCAGCAACATCAATTGCATCAGCTTCAGCAGCAGCAGGAACAACAGCAGCAACAAACAGGGGACTTGAAAATGAGAGGATCCACACCCTCTCCAAGCCCCAAAGATAATGCCTCATCTAATGTAAATCCTTCAGCGGCTAAGGATTGTTAGAATGCGTGTTCTCTTTCTTTCCCATCTCCTTGCTTGTTACCCTAGTCTTGTGTCTGGAATCTGTTTAGGTTATAGCCATGTTATATTTTCCTTAGAAGTTTTACAAATGCTTAGAGATTGTGAATTATGTATTGTATTCTTGTTTATAATATTCTTTGGCACCTCCTATATTGGATCAGTAAGATAGATTTATACCTCTCAGGTCTGCCTTAAGGTGTTGCTCCCTACCATTGTCATGATACTAGGGTGCATGAAGACTGGTGTAGTATTCCTCGGATAACCTCCAAAATTGTCCGATAAAGTAGCATTCAAACGAAAAAAAAGAAAAACCATAGTCCCTGCCCCTGATGCTAAGGGTCATTATTAATGGAGCTCCATTGCTGGTTTCCAAGCACATTGCAACTTCTTGAAGGAAGATTATTAGGGGCATATTGGATGAAGATTAAAAAAAGAAAGTAGCACAAGATTTAAGTTTTTCGAGTGTTCAAACGAACTTTAATATCGAAGGAAATGACATTACGATGTATGCGCAATTTCAAAAACGATCAACATCATATATGCGTCTACTTTAGAAAAAGCTCCTTACTTAAGGAAATATAAAAATGACAGCTATAGGAATATTGCATGTTTGATACGATACATGTTTCATTCTGGAGACTTGTCGACGATGAACATGTATCATAATTTGCAGGGACTTCAATCGATTTCCGCATCTACATGATTGAGTACCCCGGGCCTCCACCCCCCTCAGGCACTGTCCACTCTATATTTTGCTTTGGATCCTTAATATCACAAGCCTGAATATCAGAACAGTTTATCACACTCGGTAAAATACAGAACGTTTTAGAAATACTTAATGTAAGGGAAAAAAAAAAAAGGATCGGAAGTCACTGCTCAATATGCAGATGGGTACATCACAATATAGTTCTTAGAATATATACTTCCAATTTAGACGAGTCAACCATTTTTATTCTCTTTCCTACACCAAGTCCTATTTAAAGAGTATATTCACATTTCTAACCAAAGATTTTTCTTTCTCCAGAATAATGGAAGCCTTCTCTAAAAACTTCAAAGAACTGAGAAAGAGAGGAAGTTCCAACAGCCAAAACTAATGCATAAGCATGACCATTGATTGAGAATAATAAAAGCGCAAGCCATTTATTCCAGTGGTACTTTTGGTTCGGAAGGTAGCATAAGAGGTAATGACTCTCAGTTTCTCTATTATTTAACCCTCTGAGACTCTTGGACCCAAAAAAACACAAATAATGATAACCACGGGAGGCTGGAATAGTGGTGCTCAAGCTGAATCAAAGACGACTCCAGCAAATAAAAAGAAACGAACATCAAAGTGATAAGTATATACACTACTTCACCAGAGGCATACAACCAACTGCAGAAATCCACGTCTTCATTTATTTATTTATTTATTTTGGTAAGTGAGGTCCACATCTTTTTATCTACAACTAAACTGTGCCTGAGTGCTTGTTTACATTATCTTTCAGATACATTTCAAGAACCAAAATTTATAAGCAGGAATAGTGATCAAATGATGGATGAGTGGACATACAAGAAAAGACAAAATTCGAAATGATTATATTCGGGAGAGAGTTGGGGTGGCACCTATTGAGGAGAAAATGACAGAAATCCGGTTACGGTGGTTTGGGCATGTACAAAGAAGACCGCGAGAGGCACCAGTAAGAAAGGTTGACCAAATGGTGTTTAATCCTGTGAGGAGATATAGAGGAAGACCAAAAAGGACACTTGGAGAGGTGATTAAAAGAGATCTTTGGTTAAATGGTATATCCGAAAATTTGGTTTTGGATAGAAGTTTATGGCGTCGTTTGATCCATGTAGCCGACCCCACCTAGTGGAAAAAGGCTTGGTTTGTTGTTGTTGTTGTTGTTGAATAGTGATCATATTTCTTGAAGCGTATGCATGTGGAAAGAAATGCTATATCTTTGGCATACAACATTTACTACTAGATAAACAATCCTCCAATTTGGCCAGAAATATTTACCTTGCAATGCAAGCAATTTTGAGCATTAATCTGCAATTTCAGTTGATTCTGCTCATCTGGGATATACCTACATATGAGAAAATTTGATGAAAAGTATTTAAGAATAATTCAAAAACTCAAAACCCCTTTATAAAATAAGCCATCGTAAATGGACATTACTCATATACTCGCGCAGGACAATATCGTGACTCAGGACCAGCATAGACTGGTAAATTTGTAAGTTCAGGAATCTTTGGATCCCTCAAGCGAAGGTGAGAAGGTTGATCATGATCATGATTTGTGTTGCTCCTAAAAATAACAATAGATAAAAACATAAATGCCTACAACGCAAGGAGAGGTAGGCTGCGAATTATGTAGTTGTAGACCAATAAATTATGCCTCCTTTAATTTCCACCATTAATAATCGAAGGCAAAAGAATGTCTACATCAATAAAGGAGAGGGCCTGCAGCACTTGATCATAATTACACATATAAAGCAGCAAACATTTCTTTCTTACATAACCATAGTTCTCAGTTCTTTTCTAGAGTCTAGATTTAAATGCTTGCCATTTTCCTAAAAGAAGCTGTCCTCCTACTGCTTCTCCATAATAGATGCCCACTGTCAACTTTGTAAGTGATAACAGGTTTTTGTTTTTTTGACCATGACAACTAAACCATAATGGCTCAACTTTGTAAGTGACAATAGATTTCTAGATTTCACCGTATGAAAGAATTATTCAGATTTCAATTTTATGGAGAGGACTTTTAATTATATACCCTATTCTCTTTCCCTTTTTTAATACTTCCTCCCCCCACCAAAAAAAAAAAAGATCACCTATTTCTTTTTCCAAATTCCTTCTCGTTATCAGTTAGGCTTTTAAATGCTGAAGAGCCTAACTTTGAGACATTCTTGCTCTCCAGTCCCCTCCCATAGCTTTCTTCCTATCATCATTATCATTTGTCTCAACAGTAAGCAACAGAGAGGAATTAATGTCATGAAACCTGTGCAGAGAGGTAGGTACATCAAAGGACAAAACACCATCAGGCTTTGGATAGTGAATTGGAGAATGTAACCGTGCAGCCTGCATAAATGTCAAAACAATTGTCAGTAACCTCATTACACTTACATGCTCAAGACTTAGTTATAAATATGAGCTAATTGTAAACTCTAAATCATAGTTGATAATTTTATGCAACTATGACTATCTATGATGCTACTAATACAGCCAACCCAAAATACTTGAGCAAAAATTCTTCTCAACTAGCTCACTTACATCAAACTAGTCCAAGTATAGGGACATTCGAGGCATTTTAACTGATAGAATTTTGATTAATTAACCAAAAGTTTGAATGATGGTCTAACCAGAGTATGGAAGCACACTGCATGAGAATCGTTAACATAAGTGTAGGGGCCCAGATTTGTGATATGGTCAAAAAATGATGAAAACAAAATACTTCATTTCCAAGAAAGAAAATGATGCAATTAAATCACATGACCAAGAAGATAATGAAAAGATGAAAAAATCCTGCTTTTGCTGAGTAAGAAGAAAATATTTCTAAATTAAGACTGGGAAAAATAAATCATGCATAACGTAATCACAAACCAGGTAGTCACTCGACCGCTAAAAATAAGTAAAATTATCAGATTTCTTAATTGAATGTCAAACTCACATAATTAATTTCTCAGACAATGTTTTCTTACATTTGTAGCTTCATGATCAGGTTTACCATGCTTCAGTGTTAATGGATGCCTCCCCTTGAATATGTAACTGCTGGGTCAAATACAAGGGTAAGTAAAGTTCCAGAATGAAAATGAGAAAGAGTACAATAAAGCGTAGTATCCACAGAAACCACAATAAGGGTTGGACTTACTGTTCCAGAGCACTTATGGCCAGTCCTGGCATAAGCCCATAGTCGAAGGCCTATAATAAAAAATGCATACAAGGTAAATGTGGCATAATAGTTAGATTATTCAATAAATACTATGATTTTCCACATTAATACTACAATATGCAGTCAGACAAAGTCAGCTGCCTGTATGTGTTATCCAGAAAATAATTACAGGGCTACAATTCTTTGGTTTAAAAGACAAAGGTGATCCATAGAAGAAACTGGTCCATGTCATCTCATTGTAATAATAATATCATAAATCTCATCGTAATAATAATATCATAATATCATGAACATAAGGTCCTGCACTGAAAAGAAAAATCTTCAGAAGATGGAGTTTTTAGGTTTGTGGTTTAAAATGAAAAGAAAGGGAAACAGTATAACTAAGGCAACAGATTGGTTCACAAACTGGTCGATAGTTCCGAGCTCTGTACAGTTCTTGCCAAATCCATGAACTTCTTAAAGCATCCCAATATGCATCCATATCACGACCTTCATTAAAAGCACCAAATGTAACTTCTGCTGCAAGCATTCCTGCAAAAGATGAAAATGCAGAAATATTAAAGAACATCAAGTATGCAAAAATGATCTTGGAATCTTATCGTATTAGTTTAGAACAAAAAAGTGATGGCAAAATGAAAATGCTGAAAAGATGAATATGGATATTGAGTATAATATTTGATGTTTATAATAATGTAATTTGAACTCCTTTGACCAAAACTACAATGTAAAGTTGACATGACTTTAGCTAAAAATATGCTGGAAAAATTAATCCAGTGAACTACAGTAAGCCACTACCTGATTTCATTGCTGTGTGAGTTCCCTTTATCTTGGGCACATTTAAGAAGCCAGCTGAACACCCGACTATTGCTCCTCCAGGGAAAACTGGATATGGTATAGACTGAAATTTAACTAGAATCAATTCGTATTTCTATAACAGGTGATAAGTTAGAGAAAGAATACGATGCAGCACATAACTGGAAATTGTAGTACTAATAAAGAAATAAAAGATAAATACATTTCTCTATATTTCAAGGAAATTAATAAAAGGAAACGTCCATGGATCATTCTAATCTTAACTATCCACTGAAACATCAAATTCTATAGTGGTATTCATACAAGTTGCCATCTGACCATGGCACACATTGTCCTTGCTAATACACTGGGTTCACAGCACAACATCAAGATGGCAATGAGTGGAACATAAAGAATAAAGAGAGAACTTTTTTCCCCTACATACCTGCATTGTTTTGTTCCGTATACAAAACGAAAGGAATTCACTGTTATTAACACACCTGTAAACCACCTTCATTTAAAGTGCGAGCCCCATACTGGATAACTGTTCCACCTTCCAGAAATGGTTTGATAGCAGGATGATGCTTAAGTTTCTGGTGAAACAAAAGAGATAGAAAAAAAGAAGGTATTGAACCAGGTAAGGATCAGGAATTCAGGATATGTGATGTAATGCAAAAGTTTCTGTGAAGGATATAAAGCCAACCAGTAAATGTTTAACATAAAGAACAAAACATAATTGGTAAAATTTTAAAGCTAAATACTATGACTTGTTTTTCATTCTACATAAATTGTATACATGCATATATATCTTAGATTACTCAGACCATTATACACCCGCTGCATCATACAAATATGGAAAAATCAGTTAAGTAAGAACATCAGAGTGGCTTGCCAGGTTTATATCAAGAAACTCACACCCATGTCATATAAAGGATCTTCCATAAATATGAAGCAAGACCTAGTTCACATAATTTGTACTTGACGATGAAAATTTTGAAAAATCAACTTCTCAAAGTACCACAAGGAAAGTATGTATTTTACCTGGAATTCCTCATAAGGATTCATAAAAGGGTTCTGATAGTTCAAAGCAACCACAAGGCCTATCGATATCTGTCACAATGATAAATGAGATTCTTGAAATGAAGAATGTTATCAGTAAAAATGCATCTCTATTGGAAATATTTTCTTTTACGGAGTTCTTTTACAATCTAAGCCTATCGAAATAGTTGCATGCGAATAATGACTCAGCAGCCAGCACATGCTGATTTCTGATGAGAACAGGTAACCATGAAGATGTAAGAGATATGAATTCATCAAATTAATACATGCAGTACACATTTGTGTAATGCAAATTATGCAATCTCTAGAAATAATCAACCATTAAAGGTGAAGACTCAAGTATTAGAGTTTATAGTTATGTTGGCCATAACATGATGAGCCAATCACAAGAAAGATAATAGAAACGACCAGAGTAGTTGCATGTTAAGGATGGATTTTGTAGCGTTCAATTCAGTATAATAACACTTAACAACAATTAAAAAAATAAATCACACACAGACAATGGTCATAGGAAAAAACGTAAATGGTCATAAGAAAAAACACAAGTCTGTCTTACAGATCAGATGTTCCCTTAGGAGATGACTAACGGGTAGCTGCAACAATTGGAACTATACTAAAAGTTTTCATGCTAACAAATCTCCTGAATTTTGAACCAGCTGAAAGATGAAGGCTGCATTTTCGCATTCTTCCTTAAAACTATGTTTTGGGCGGGGAACACCCATATTATAGTTAAAAATGTGCATCAAGCATAAGACCAACTACTAATAAAACAGAATAAATTTAAACTTAAAAAGAAAATGATGCTTTCTTAATCAGTTAAATTTAGGTTCTAAAATAGATAGATGATTTTGCGTAAAGATGCAAATATTGGCCAACATTCAGACAAATTTGAATCTGTGATAATTATACACGAACAATTGCTTACTTGTCTATCGTTCATGTGATACAGAAAAGATCCTCCGTATGTCTTATGATCTAAGGGCCACCCTATTGTGTGGAGTACTGCCCCAGGTTGGTGCTTTTCCTCATCAATTTCCCAAACCTAAGCGTGTAACATTACCAAATTTAAACACTGGTGACATAAAAGTTTGATGCAAGACATTCATAACTTTTCTGCCCTTAGAACTGGAATTAAATGCTATAATCTCACACATATACATAATAAATGAGCTCCAACCAGACAGATTGCAGTTTTTCACATGCAAACACACACACACAAAGCGAGAATAAAAAGTTGACATCAAAATGCCAAAAAAAAAAAAATTGCATAGTGATAATACCTCTTTAATTCCTAAAGCATAAGTCTGATGCCGCGAACTTCCCTTCTCTCTGAGATTGTACTTCTTTATTATTTTCTGAAGGGAATATTGCGAAGAAGATTGGAGGCCTTGATATTAAATCAATAACTGACAGGAAAATTTCAACCAATTGCAATTGTCTATTTCATTTTTCAAACCTCTGATAAAGATCCTCGACAACCCTCAGCCAGGAGTGTTATGCGACCTGTGCATGATTTCATAATTACATAATTAACCAAATCAATTATCAGTCCCAGAAAGGTGCAAATAATTATATGCACAGACATATACAGATTTCGTTACAAACATGTGTATGTGGCAAATAGCATATACTATTCTTTTAACATATTTTGTGTCTAATACTTATTTTTATTAGAAAAGAAATAAGTTTGGACAAGTTAGGACACAAGTTCTATGTCTGTAAATGAGTCACCCCACTTCTTAAAACCATAGCAAAATTCACCAACACTTGGAACATCAACTATTGATCATATCATGACCAAGTTGCCGGACAAGCTTTGAAACAGCTTCAGAGTGAAATTTTATATGCCACAAACAGAAGATGAACCATCCTTTTGCCCCAGACATGTGACAAAGCACATAAATGTGTGCAGGAGAGAAAGAAGTATGAATTAAGAAACCTTTGACCTCTACGCCAGGTTGAAAATTCTCCTTCTTTGAACCATCTTTTGAGACTCCCATATCATTAGTTCCAACACCAATAACTTTGTTGTTTGCATCATATAATATCTGACCAGGAAGAAAAAAACATCAGTAAACACCAACAGGTGTAGAGAAATAACAACCAAGCAAAATCAGATTGTACCTCACTAGCAGCAAATCCTGGATATATATCCACTCCCAACTCTTCAGCTTTCACGCCCATCCAACGTACTAACTGACTTAGACTGTACCAGAAGATCCAAATTAAGAAGCAACTTTGATTTAAAAAAAAAACCTTGTATATGTCAGCAAAAGAGTCACACAACTAAACAGTAGTATTGGAAATGAAACTAAATATTGGGGGAAATATCTTTCAATCTAGAATTTGACATCAATAAACAAGTAAAGGTTGGAAAGAAAGAAAGTGTAAAAAACAAAAAGGAAAGTATCTTCAATTTTTACACAGAAAAGGAACTTCATCAAATTGTATATAATAATTCAACAATTATACATTTAATATAGCCTCCTTTCAAAAATTTATTTGTAAGCTTATGGGCTCCAGTTATTTTCATTGTTACCAGAAAATACCAACTGTTCAATATATATTATATTGTCCAGTGAGGAAAATGATCGCAGCTGAACCCAAATACATGTTCACAAAACAATAACCTAAAAGCAATTTCAGTAGATGAGGAGACTCAGCAGCCACGTACTGCTCCAAATGCTCAAAACTGTCACATAAAAGGAACTCAAGATCCAATAGATCAAGAAATTATACCCTCCAGCCATAACATTACTTTGACATGGAATCCGAAGATGCTTTAATAAAAACACAAGTTTAAAATGGACACATGTTATAGAGACCTTATTACATAATTTCCTTTGTTGTTGAAAGGACATGGAAGCGAAATTGCATGATCCTTGGTCAGAAACCAAAAGTGGTCAGAAGAGACAGGGATGCTGATTGGAGCCTGCAAATAAAAGGGGAAACAGATTTCAGATATAAGACAAGGGGAATCATCAATTAAAAGAACTTCAAGCAACAATATGAAACTGCACACTGTTTCATCAACATATAAAGTAACATATTATGATAGTGACGAAAATATAAAACACAAAATTCATTCCTATGCAAATGCATTATGGATCTCTTCCAATTGAGTTGGACAAACACAATTTTGGATCGTTTGTCCCCCCTCCCCCCCCCCCCCCCCCACCCCAACCACCAAAAAAGTAAAATAAAATAAAAGATAGAGTTCGAAAGAATAATATAATTGTACAGTCTTGTCTTTACTAAGTCAAAGGGTAATGTGATTGGAATTATGAAATAAGAGAATACACCTCTTCCTCCTTCCACTGTGGGAGAAGCTCATCCAATGCCCGGGGCTCAAAAACATTTCCAGAAAGAATGTGAGCACCTAACCACAATAACATGGAAATTAAGAAAAAGTGATAGTAGAAGTGCAATTGAAATCTACAATTTGCAGAGATCAAGAGAGCTTACATTACTGAATTAACATAAGAAACTATATTTATCTAGCTTGTCTGCAGAGAGATTGAAATTATTCACCTCTTCTGATGAAAACAAGCAAATTAGAAGTTTGAAATTACCATCCTGAAACATAACTATTTCCCTTCTGGCCCAAAATTTTAGTAAGAGTCAACCAAACTATTCCTTATCTAACATTAGTATGTCAGGCTACACGCACATCATGTCAAAGGATTCTACCAGAGGAAAACCAGGAGTAGATAGGACCACGTGATTACTTTCTAAGCACTATTATAAAAAACCTGTATAGAACTAATCTCGAAACCACCATAATATGAAAGTATGTAACAAAAAGGATTTCCCTTCTCGCCCAAAATTTTAGTAAGAGTCAACCAAACTATGTCTTATCTAACATTAGGATGTCAGGTTACACGCACATCATGTCAAAGGATTCTACCAGAGGAAAATCGGGAGTAGATAGGACCACGTAATTACTTTCTAAGCACTATTATAAAAAACCTGTATAGAACTAATCTCGAAACCACCATAAGATGAAAGTATGTAACAAAAAGGACTAACTGTATACTTGACAGGAAACCTTAAAATAAAACTACGTGGTTTGTTAACCAAAAAAAAAAAAAAAAAGAAAAAACCACGTGGTTTATGACATTAGCACAAAATAAAAATAATAATAATAATAATAACATTGACCAGTTATATGTAAGAAGTTCAAAAACTTTGGAACAATGAGAGTAGTAGAGTACAGGTACAAACTGAAAGAATAAAGACGCATATGATGGATCGCAGTTACAACGCAAAATTCATATTCCACACACATAGCATGATCGTTAAAGCTATGCTTGACAAATACAAAATCAATTTATAACATAACATACCCACTTCAGCTCCTTTCTCGACGACGCATACTGATAAATTAACATTATTGTCACGACACAGTTGCTTCAAGCGCATCGCCGCCGATAACCCGGCGGGACCTGCTCCAACGATGACAACATCATATTCTATGGGGTCTGGCTCGCTACTAAAACACCTGGAATTACCCCCAGAATGTGTTGTTGCATTTTTGCACAAACTATCCGAAAACGAGAAACCCCGAAAGTAAGCATTGCCGGAACCCAAGAAACTGGAATTTCGACCTAGAGAGTGAAAAATCGAATCACCGTTTGAATTCTGGAAGTGGATAGCGCAGTGGAGAAGACCTGGAGGAGAAGCAGAAGAACTTGGATTTGGATTCGAAGGCGTAGAGAGCGACGAAATGAGGTGAGGGTCAAACGCAGAGGAATTTGTTAAAACGAAGAAATTGGAGGGCAAAAGGAAGTGATTGGATGAAATGTACGAAGAAGTAAGGATGGAGTTCCTGAGAGAATTGGATTTGGTGAAGATTGACAAGTAACTGAGCATCATTCTGGTATTCAGTATGGACTGCGGATTTAAGGTTCCCGCGCTGCCTAATACAACTATGATCAGCCGCCTTAAGGCGAGTGATGACTTTGTTGCTTAAACAGTAGAAAGACAGATCTCATGTTGATTTCGCGACACGTGAGTGGGTCCAAGTATACACAAACTCATCTTGGATTAGTTTTCAATTATCAACCGTACTTTTATTTAACAAAAAAAGTTATTAAATAATTTTAAGTATTTATTTATCTTTTTAAATTACAACTTAAAAAATTTTAATTAAATATTTAATAATGGTAATAATTATAATAAAATTAAAATTAAAAAATAATTAATACTATTTTAATTTTGAAAAATAATAATTAAAAAATAAAAAAAATTAAAACAGTAGTAATTATAGACCAAAATAATAACATTTTATTTTATCAAGAATTTATATCTGCTTTTTGTACTTTTATAATTTACAATGACTTTTATTATGCATTTACACACAATTATTTTTATTTGAGTTATTAATAAGTTTGATAAATTTCTATAATAATTATTTTAACTAGTTATCCCTAAGCATACTTATAAGAATCACTTTAAATAAATACATTTTAGTTAAACTAATAATAATCATTTTAAGTAGTTATTATGTATAAATTTACTAATTTAAATGACCTATTCAACTATCGATTATGAATGTTAAAAAAAAAATTTTAGGACTTTTTTATGAATAAAACGGATTGAGTCTCTTTTTTTTTAATTAATATCAACACGTGAAGAGTATGGGACAAAAATGTTTCTAAGGTTGCTGCAAATGACTAATCAATAGTCTAAGAAAACGGCTTGAGTAGAATGAAATAAGAAAGAAGGAGGGGTGGCAAAATGGTTATGAGCCACAGTTCCAATCAAACCTTTCCTTTTCTTCTCTGACATCAACTGCCAGCTTCATCACCTCACCTTACGCTCTCCATCTTCAACAACTTCCAAAAGTGAGATTAAAGTATACACTCTCATCCCTAGCCAACAAAGCTCGTCCTGATTGGCAACCGAAACTAGATATTCATGGATTGTGAGAGAGAAACTCTTGAGCTGGCAACAATCTGTTGCTACCCCGAAGTGGCCCTTCCCATTTATTCTTCCATTGTCTGGAAAGCTCGGGAGGTCTGCCACATGTTCTCCAATGCCACTTCTGGGAGCTTCTATGTATCCAAAACTTGATGACTTGCTTATAGGGTTGAATTCATAAAACCCCAAATGGACACAGATGAAGTGGATCCATATTTATGGCATTTTACTGCATTCGTAGGAAAACAAGTGAAAAGTTTATGGTTTTTAAAACCTTAACTCGAGTGTCGTCTGTGCTGACTCGTGAATGGTGGCAGCTGAACTACACATGACAGATCAACATTATATTGTTTGATACGAAGACTTGAATTGTTTCTTGGCAAATAAGAGGAATGGCGTAGCCGTTGATGATGTTCAAACTTCACAAGTTTGGACCATTCCAGATACGTCCACGGTTAGTACTAGTTGCTGTTGCCATCAAGATGTAGCATTGCATGATGGCCTAACAACAACAAGCTTTCTTCACCAACTATAATTACTAAATGATGATGAAGATAGCACTTAGCAGGGTATCGTTTAGAAGATATTTGGAAGAGAACATCCCACCTGAACCAATGAAGGTGGGAAAAGATACTGGTTAACCAGAGAACCACGAAACAAGGCTTCTGAAAGGACCAGTTTGGAAATGAACATGTTTCAACATCACCTAATGCACATTAATTTGTGTATAAATTATTAAGCTGTCTAAAATAAAGTGAATCTAATTAAGGTTGAGGTGAATTCAAAGTGTATATAAGTTCGCCTTGACTTGTTGAGTTGATACCGATAACAAATATTTAAATTTTTTAAGTATATTATTTTGTGTCTAATTTAAATTATATATGAAAAAAATTGTTTACTTTACCATCATTTGAAAAATTAATTTTTTTTATTTTTGATCAAAAGAATTTTATAAAATAATTAAAAAAAAAGAATATATTCTTTTGACAACTTTCCTTCACAAAATATGAAACTCAATTTCAAGTGGCTAAGTTTTTTGTTTTACTCAATAAAACCTTGTTGAAATGGTTAAAGTCGGGACGATCACCTTTTATGATTTAATTGTAATTAAAATAAATAAACTTCAATTTAATCGTTAAATTTTACAATGTTATTTTATTGTTATATACAATAGAATTAAATATCAAATCATCAAAATATTTTGTATATAATTTTAAATGCTTTTATAAAATAAAAATTTAAATTTACTGTGACACGACAATAACTGGAATACTACTGCAAAATTGACCTTTTCTTTTAAAAATTTATTTTACACAAATGAGAGCCGCTTTGATCATCATACCTACAAGTCGACGGTCCAGACGATTGCGACCGTGACGTTGAGTCCTCGGCCTTCGCCGCTGGGTCGGTTCTTCTTCAAGCGAAGGACTCAACCCAAAAAATAGTAATTTAGTTTTCTCATTGAATTTTTCAGCAAAAGAAAGTTTCTCTTTGCAAAAATGGAAAGAATACGTGTGCAAGAAGGAGAAAAATTTTAAAAAAGTCTTGGGGCTCTTTTTGAAGCTTCTCCTGAATTGCTAGACAAAACCCTAATTGCAGATCTTACCACTGGTATAATTGTTGCTTGCAAGCATCTTGATTGCTCAGAAACCTTTTGGTAAGCGTTTCATTTCTTTCGTAGCCTCCGCCTTGTACATTTACTGGTATGCGTATGTAGCTGATAATGCCACACGGACAATCCGTATAAATGTTTGTGTACGATTATGCAATCGTGTTTCTATGAATCAATCGATTATTATTTCTAATGTTTTTGCGTCATATAGGTAAACTAATGTGAATTGCCATATGCTTATCTCATTTCACTGTGATCTGGGCTTGACGCTGAAGCAGGGAAATTTCTAAATGTGGATTCTTTAGGGGGAGGTTAAGAAAAGTTTGCACTCAATTTGTGGCAAACCGCACATTACTCAGGTTTAAACTCTTTCTAAAGGAACTTTTTTTTTTCCCTTAATAACTCTACCCAAGATTGAATCTAAATTGATCGTGATAATATGTATAGGAAGCCATTGAAGTCGGGTAGTTAATGTCCCAAAAGGATGTTTATGTGTAGTTATGGTTCAATTGGTTTTTCATACTATGTCTATGCAAAGAAAAATTATAAGGATGAATCATATAATACTAAATGTAAATACCTTTGGAAGTTCCATCAATAAAACTCAAGACAATTCTAGTTTTGCCCCTACTAGTTTTAATGTTGGTATTTGTCTATTTGTGCTAAGCTTGTTTGGTAAAACTTGTGTAGTTTTGTACTGCTTTGTAAACATATGTACGGATCATGTTTGTTTATCTTGTCATCACTGTTGTAATTATCCGTATTATCAGATTTAATTTCATTTACTGTAATCATTACTGGAATAGGACATTATGGCCAGTCATGGTGATGGAAAGGAACCTGAATGGATAGATAGAATAAGATCTGAAGGAGCCATTCCGCTTCTTGAGCCAGATAACTGCTCAAATGGTTGGGCTTCACCACCTGGAGATGCATTCATGGTTAGAGGTCCTGAGTATTTTACTACTAGGGTTAAGGTTCCTGCTGGTGAATATTTGCTCAAGCCTCTTGGATTTGATTGGATTAAAAGTTCAGTGAAGATAGGGGAGATCTTGAACCATCCAAATAGTCGAGTTAGGAACGTCATTGATAACGAGTTTCCAGCTGGTGATAAACCTTTTGTGTGGGCCTTCAATCTTCAAATCCCAAGCAAAGATAACTACAGTGCCGTGGCATATTTTACGACCAAAGAGTCTATTCTTGAGGGCTCACTAATTCACAGGTTCTTGAAGGGTGATGATGCATTTAGAAACTCAAGGCTTAAGCTGATTGCCAACATCATCAAAGGTCCTTGGATTGTGAGAAAAGCTGTTGGAGAGCAGGCCATATGTATAATAGGGCGTGCCCTTTCCTGTAAATACTGCATAGCAGAGAATTTCTTGGAAGTGGATATTGATATTGGTTCTTCCATGGTTGCGAGTGCAATAGTTCATTTGGCATTTGGTTATATCACAACTCTGACTGTTGACCTGGCTTTTCTTATTGAGGGTCAAACTGAAGCAGAACTTCCTGAAAAACTGTTAGGTGCTTTCAGATTTTCTGACCTGGACCCTGCTTCGGCTAGATCATTGGAGCCATCACCTGTTTTGGGTGCTAATAGTTTACAATCATCTTTATCAGTAAGATTGTGGAAATCAATTGGGCAGGGTTTTTCCAACATTCTTCATTCAGGTTCTCAAGAAGATGGCCCTATCTCTGGCTCACAACATGCCAAAGTTGTATTAGATCACGAAGGCAGTGCGACAGACCTTGAGAAATGGTAAGTTTTAGAAGTCTTGCTAATCTTTTTGGTAAAATAATATTAATTGCTACAAACATTATCTTCATCTTTGAAGTATTCTGCATCGATTTACAACTTGTGTTTTTCAACTGTCCATAGACATTTTATTCTCTTATTTCCCATTATTGGGTTTGAGGGATGGGGAAGTGGTAGTTGTGATTAGTTAAAATAACAGTTTCGTAAATATGCCTTCATCCGTTTTATGTTTCCCAAGTTTGAGCATACCTTATTTGTAAAAGAAAAGAAACAGAATATATTTTTTTGTGGTTCGCATCTTACTTTCCTTTTGTCTTAGTAATGGTAAGCTTTCCTTATTTGTTTCCCAGTTTACAACTGATCTGGAAAGTCATTCTTGTCAAATTACCGTTACTCCATCTTCTTTTTCTTTCCTACTTTAAATCTATACCATCTCTGATTTTATCTCTAATGTGACTTCACATCAAAGCGCTTGGGCATAATTGGTTGTAGGCGTTTGGAATAAAATCAAGGCCCCCAAATATGTCTTTTAGAAGTCAAATTGGGAATTGAATTAGTTGTCAATTGACTATATATACATATGTTTTAACTTTGTATATTCTGTACTTTGATATTTCTTACAGATATATACCAGATGAAGCGGAATGAAGGGCCATTGGACAAAGCTATGCTTTTAACAATTTCTTTATGGTAGCATTTAGAGCTCTGTCCCTTGACTTTGTTCCTGCCTGTAGGGTTATTTTTATATGGCTACAGAAAATTAGAATGGGCTCAAATTTTTTGACTGGTTTTATGTATATTCTTTTTATGATTGATTCCAGTAATTTTGTTGTTTATTATAGTTGACATATCAGTCTTGTGTGGTAACTGCCAGAAGGGCATTGTTCCTGCCTGTGGGGTATTATATTAGCAATAGAAAGTGAGAATGGCCTCAAAATTTTTTGATTGTATATACTTAGTTTAGTAATCCTTTATAGTAATTTATGTATCTTTACGGTTGACATATCAATTTATATGGCAGGAACCCCTAAGGATCGGATATTTACTGGTATATTAACTAGAATTTGTTTGAGGTTTTTGTTTTGGTGATAATCTGAGCACATTTATTACAAGTATTTTCACCATCGCTAATCGAATTTCATAGTTTATACTTCAAGCTGATGAGTTGGTTGATCTGACGCCACAAAAAATGAATATTTCTACCAATCACCCTCTGGTGATCTCTTTATTTTGTGTCTGTTATCCTGTGCCCTCTACTACGACCAAGTGCGAACAAACTTTTAGGGATGAGCTCCCCGCGTGACAAAGGCTATAGGTTTCTAATTGTACTTATTAATAACAAAAAATATATTTCATACGATGTGATGCAACCTATGTTCATGGAAAATCATTTTTTTTTTTATCCTCACTTCCATTTAGAGCATTTTTATTATTATAATGCAATGTTCACGTTTTGGGTTATATTATTGTTGTAGCAAATTTAAACTTTTTTTTTTTTTTAAATTTATGTCACAACACGTGACTGAGATTTCAACTAGATCTTTTGATGCACCTTTAAATATTCCATTCCACAGACACATCTCTTTTTGATGCACCTTTTAATGTTATATCAGACACGCATTTTGCACAAGGTATAAGTTATTATTATGAAAAATTTTACAAATTATTTACTTATTATATTTTAAAATATCATTAACTTTTTATCAATGATAATTGACAACTTTATTCTGTAATTTACTTTCTAACTCTGGAAGAGCTCAATCCCATTACTTAATATCCCGCCTTGTCCTTAAGTCTTTCATAAGCCTCTTCCTTAAGCCAAGTACCCTCACCCAATCCTCCTTTCACGGTGCCACAAGTTTCAACGAACGCATAATCCTTGTTTACTCATAGCAGACTGATTAATTTACCGAGAGCATCCCAAGTTATTTTTCTTAGGAATAGAAACGCAAATAATGACAAATTGAAAAGTGACCCAGAAACATCCAAATTTAGCCACTCCCAAATGCACTCCCTACTTTACTCTTCAAAGCATTTAACACTCACCCCTTAGACACATAACATGCCAAAAATTATAATAAAAAACAAATACAAAGATCAAGAAGGAAATTACAAAAAATTTACCTCAATATCCACATGCCAATGGGTATCACGTTAATATCATTACTAAAAATGGTCGAAACTTGTAGCAGAAAACTTATCAATGGAGAAAGGGGAAAACTCACCCCATAATTAGATTAGATGAACTTACAACATAAATTTCCGCAAGACTTGAGAATACAAGAAAAAATATATATTTTATGGAAAGAAATGATTAAAAATAGGTTCTTTTCCCTCCGTCACGTCATGCCTCCATCACATAGATCTCAGAATCTGAAGTCAGGGTCCACATCCATTGCCCACGCAAATTTTGCCAGCAGAGATTTGTTGAAAATCTATGCAATCCAAACAAGGATAATAAGCAAGGGAGAAAACGAGGGCAAGGTTAATATATAGCCAATTAAGTATCAACAATGTCATTGGTTTACATCGCAAAGGCAAAAACGAATATGCAGTATCCAGCCTATGGGGGCTATTGATGATCATTAATCGTATATTCACACTAGTAAATCTGTTTGGAAGCAACCTTGCCTCCATCTATCAATAAGCAAGCACATTAGAGGCCTCTTGACCTCCAACTTTCCAAGAGAATGCTTGACTGCCAGCCCTATTTGTTCTCAGTTGGGACAAAATACGAGTATCGAAAGCATTTGCTCAGTTCTTAATTATTTCTTGATGTACATTCAATTCTTTTTTCAAAATAGAAACATCGCAGACGATTACTATTAAAATAACTTCATATAAAATAGTGAAGAAAGCAGCACCTTTTCAATGGGAACCTCACGCCGCTTGCACCAGGCAACTGTGATCCTAGGGTCAAGGTAGTTTATCTTGGATGTGCCTAAGGCCACAGTTTTTAGATCTTCTTTTGTCTTCATATCACGCTGCATTTTCTCAATTTTCACATTGGTTTGAGCGATCTTCTTTTCTAACCTGTAGATTAAGTAAATCACAATCACACATGATAGACAAACATGTAATTCTAAAAACTGTTGAGAAACCTATATTACGCTTCAGGTGTCAAGTTCTTCTTTCTCTTTCCATCTGCACTCTTTAGAGGCGGCTTTCCTTTCCGGGCCCTGTCCAAATCTGTTTTCAGCTCCTTCAGAACACCCTACAAGCGAAGAGTATTTCAGCTCCAATTCCATATTCATGGGCCATAAATCAAGTTTGCATAGTTCTTGCACATCCACCAAGAAATTCATCTGAGCCCAGCTTATATTATTACCTGAAGTTCATCAATCTTTTCATTTAACCTTGACATTTGAGCACTGTGAGATTTTGAAACACTACGTTGATGATTGCAAATGATCGCAACCTGTCATGAAATGACAATACAAATACAACTTAAAATGTAAACAAATATACACAATCTGTAATAAAGCAAGTTTTGAGCTAATTTACCTGCTTGTTTGCCTGCTGATAAACAACAATCTTTTCGGCAACATCTCCATCTTTAGTTTCCTCATTCAACTGTTATCACATAATCCCAAATCAATTATGTCTACAACTTTATAACGCATGGCATAAGAGAACAGATAAAGGTTATATCATTAAAAGGACTTGATCAGATCCTCACATATATATATATATATATATATAATATAATATAATATAATATAATATATATGTAGCACAATTTGCAATATGCTATGAGAATCAAACAAACATATGCTTGCCATGGGTAAAAAGTACATAGCATGGGGGATTTGTTGAAACATTTCAGAAGTGCATTACAAGTTTAATTTTAAGGTAGTTGAAAATTTCAACTCCAATGAAAGATTATATTGCTCTCTAGGGAGGCTCTTTCTCCTCACGTGAGGTGAAAAGAAAAGTAACCAATTTCAATGTCACACATACAACCATTAATAGAAAGATAGAGAGTACATAAAAGCATAGCTGAAGATAGAACAACAAATGTAATTCTTTTCATGTAATCTAGGATTTGTAGGTCGAAGCAATTTTACCATATCATCTAATGTGATAGATGCATTAAATGTACGGAAGACTTTTGCTGTTAGGCCAGGCATGAGTTCCTTCAGGTGAGTATTTAATTTATTTGTATCAAGCTTGTCAAAAAGATCATCGCCAGGGCGTTTTTCTGAAGATTAAAAAAAGTGAACAATTAAGTGCTTCCATTCATAGTACAGATATATCATTAAAGAATCAGTTATCCACCTTTTTGGAACTTTAGAATTGCATTATAGACAGGAAGCTCCACTTCAACTGTGTTTTCATACTTGATTGAATCTTTACCCAGGAAGTTAAACTGCATTAACCCAAACAGAAACATTAATCCCCAATAAGTATAAACTGTAAGGGAGCTGCAAACATTAAAAGAAACTGAACTCCCCAACCCCACACACACACACCTGGAAGAATTAAAAAAAAAAATTGATAACAAGAAAACCCTAATACCTTTAACTTGTTGGGGCCCTCTGCCGTCACATTCTCCACTTTTAATGTGCAACAACCAACAGTATCAGCTTCATCATCATCCTGAAGGAAAGTAACCAAAGCTTTACTAAAATCCAGATTAATATGTTTTGATGAGTGAATACCAAAGTAATTATTTGACAAATAAAAAAAAAAAATTGAACAAAAACCAGGAAAGCTGTGCCCCTGATGAAAGTTATGTGTCTGAATTCAGTCTTTTTAGCAAACTTCATGAAGATATACTCTTACGGACTGAGGAGATTAAGCAATTCCAAAACTTAAATGACGATATGCTCTCACTGAGGAGATTTAGCAAACTTAGGAAAGCTGTGTGTTCAGATAGTCTTTTAGCAAGCAAACTAAATGAAGATATGCTCTCACATATGACAGATTACACCATTCAAAATACTATTAATATAGCCATGATTTATTCTGAAATACAGATTTTCATGTAAAAAAGAATAAATATATCAAAATGAAAGACTAAGAGATTCAGATGAAAGAAAATATCATTCACAACATGACTAATCAATTTTCAAACACCTTTGTGACACAACAGATGTCATAATACATACTATGCACTTGTGGTCTTGTATTATGATATTAATTTCCCACCGCTGTGTTCTAAATTTGTTATATTTGGAAATCAAACAACCACTTATTGCATGTCAATGAGGGAGAAAACTCTACCTTACAGACATACAAAGTTCCAGTATAAAAGTCCCAATACAAACGAGGAAAAAAAAAAAAAAAAAGAAAAAAGTTACGGAATAAAAATCTAATTGCAATATAAATTCCTATAGATGATATTACCATTAAAGGCAATATAATGGCAATACAAAAACCATATCTCATGCCAATATAATCCATAATTATGAATTTCATATGACCATCCAGGTTCGTAAACAACTCTAAATCTTAACTTCCAGAACATAAGCAGAAAGAGGATGCATCTAAATATTTGGTCTACAGATTGAATTCCATATGCGGAATTTCAATAAATAATATATCTCAACATACATATAGCGTTTCATTGTGTCACGAAGCTAAAAACCAAATCCATCATGTAAAATGATCTTTTCATATTGGACTCTTGAAGTTAAAATTACTCTTAAGTCTTAACTATCTCATATCATTGAAGAATCACCTGTGACTAGGACTGTTAGTATGCCATCTTTCAATAAAATTAATATTGAAGGTCACATTTGAAGTTAAAAATATTATAATCCATCTCAGAATTGCATAGACATGTCTGAATTGAACTAGCCACCTCACATAATATAGACTAACATAAGCAGATCAGCTGCAGAAATAGTTGTCCCATAGTCGAAGTAAGCATCAGATTAAAGTTGCACTGGAATTATACTTTCCAGTCAAAGTCATCAAACAAACAAGACCTTCAAATGACAATTTAGCTCAGACTGCATTCCTTCATCATAAAAATATCATATAATATTTAGTAAAACTTAGATAGGTTAAACTATTATTGGAGAAGCAGGAAATGATTTTCAACTCTCTTTAGAACTTATTTCACCAAAAAATAGCAAGTGCTTACAACCAAATTCACCTACAAATTTAAAAAGCATACATAACAACATATGGCTTTGATGGGGTGATTGTGTGTGCATTCTCCTTTTTCAACCAAATTTATGAATTATTTAATTAAGGAGATGATCTGCAATGACCACAACAGGAATTGAGCAAGTACATCAAAGACATATACCTTCTCATTGCCAGCCCTCAGAGCTAGTTTATCAATAAGATAAGTAGCAACGGCTATTTGCTGCTTTGTAATATCTTTACTCGTAAAATTTTTCGTGTATGCAGCCCTAATGTTCCCTATATAATCCTGCAAGAAAATACCAAGAGACAATAATCAAACAGGATCATCCAAACATATCATGAATATTAACACATGGGGTTCATTAAAGCTTATATACAAAGCAAGGAAGCACCTTCAACATCCTAGCTTTCTCATACTTTTCCTTGTCACTTTGCCCCTTCAAGGAGCTACTAGCCGCCAGAAACACATATTTAAATAACTTTGGATTGATTGGGTCATTCCAGAATGCTAACCATGTAACTGTATTGTCATGCCTTATCTCTTTCCAGCTGCCAAGGTCACATGTCTCAATAATTACAAAATAACCCAAAAAAAGAATGCTTTCAACATGCTATTAGATGAAAGTTAAGATTCTTTTTTCATTTTTCAATGTACTTTTTCAAAGTAGATATGCAAGAATCATACCTTTCACCAGGTATAGGACAGTCAGGAATTGGGGCATCCTTTCCAATATTAATTGTAATATCACTTGGATGAATCCGTTTTTTCAATTTGCCCATCTAATAGTCAACAAAAAGTAAAAGTTATTAACTGCCAAATCTGGACTCTAAGAAACTGCCACTATCTGAAACTATTATATTTGAAAAGACTCTATAGACAAGAACAAGTATCATAACAACCTTGGGATGCTCTCCACGGCCTCGGAACAATCCAGGTGGTTCAACTCTAAAATTTCCAACCTAAAACAAAGTGAATTAAAAATTAGTCATGCCTTCAACAGCTTCCAAATGAACAATTTGAAACTAACAGCTTTGATAAAGAAAATAATCCAAAATTAACAGCTTGCATAGAGAACAAAGGAAAAAATAAAACCGCCAAAAAAACTACAGAAATAAATCCAATGGATGAACGACAGTAAAGATAAATGTTGACAGAATGTTAAACTTGGGAAAACATGGTTAATCATTTTTTGGGTAAAAGAACTTTGTTAGACAGGAACAAAGAAATCACATTGGAGGAAGAAAAGATATCCTCCAAAAAAACAAATTAATAAAAGACTGGAAAAAATCAAGTAACATCAATACACAGAGAATTCCAGTCACAAATGATATCAGACAGAGTCACATTATAAAAAGCATGGTCGAACAGCAAAACGAAGTCAGAACACAATTCTACAATGTAATAACAAAATTACAGTACTTCTGTAGAAATTTTCAAGTAACGCACCCTAACCAAATACACCAAAGTGGGACAGCACAACAGCCCAAAGTTTTCTCTTCTTCCTCCCAGTAACCCCTATGATGCACAATAAAATTCTCCAAAAACTGAGAATACACAATGATCTTCTTTCATAGTTAAAATAATTTCAATATAATAATACAAGACGAAACCTTATCTCGTTCTCCCCAATCCCCTTCCCCCCCAAAAAAAATCTTCTCCCTCTCCCCAATTTACTGAATGCTTCTATCTTCTTATATCCTAGTTATTCTTCATACAACAATAATTTGGCCACTCGCAATGAAGCAAGGGCAAAACATTAACTTTTCTTATAAGAAAATAGCAATATGAGCTGTTTAAGCCACAAAATATGGCATTCTATTGCCAACTGCATGAATAATTTCCCATAAGGAGCAGTTGAGATTATCTGATCCTCCTCTATGTATATCAATTCCTCCAATTTTGTTTTTACAAGTATGTCCAAGCAATTAAATGCAAGGAGTGCTCCAAACAATGATCTAATTGTTCCTTACAATGCCATCCATCTAACAGAACAAATGGCATGACGATAACTAAAAATAGAAGTGGTTATCTGAACAGTCACTTTTTACGTATATAAGATAAATTATAAGAAGAACAATCATAGGATGCTGTTGCATTGGTGGTGACAAAACGATGACAAAGATAATGACTTTGGTTATCCACTGGTCTGTATTAATCAATTTACAAAGCATTCCATTCCAGCATCAACTGAGGATTGAAAGTGAATTTTTAACTTTGATGGAACTGACTCATGATGACTTCAAGAGAAAGGCTATAATACTTCTTTATTCACAAATATAATGGCCTGACCAGAGAAACTCATACTCATCGTCTCCAGAGACAATTTCTAAGCAAGAATATTATATCAATTTATATAAAATAAACTGTCTTCCCAACTGTTCAAAGGTTTCAAAGTAGGTTTAAAATTAACAAGGTGACAAAAGACAATAAGCACACCAATAATCATCCATCAACGACATTTTAATTAATATTTTTTCCTAATGTACTAGTGTCAGAAAACAGGGGAAAGGGGACCACAAGGAGTTGAATTATACGTAGCAGGTTTAAGAAAATTTAATGGGGGAGAGAGAGAAAGAATAATAAACCTTCTCTTTAACGCCATCAACAATGGCCCACATGTATTTGTCCTCTTGTTTTGCTTTCTCCTCCTTCAAAGCCTTCTTCTCCTGCATGAATAGAAAGCCAATGAACAACACTTTAATTATACAAAGACATGAATTAGCAACTTAATCCAATACTGTAAAAACTTGGCACTATTAAATATATAATCTATCCCAAAAACTAAATATTAAAAAAGTTATACCCCAATATCAACAATTCCAGCTTTATCCCAGTAGGTAGGGTTGGATTACATAGATTAAATGCCATTGAACTCTATTGAAAACCAAATCTTCAGAAATTTCGTTTAAAAGAAGGTATTTTATAATAGTTTCACTAATGTCTTCTTAGGTCATCTGCAGTTCCTCTTCCCCTTTTAATTGGATTATCTTCCTCTACCCCTCACAACAAAGTGCAGTATTTACCAAGAATCTTATAAAGCGGCCCAACTTTTTCAGAAAGATTACCAACAAATCAAGAGATAATATATATCTGGTGAGATCAACAAAACGCATATGCAGTGATTTTAAAAAAATATGAAGAGCTATCAACATTTGAAGCTAACCTCATATCCAACCAAAGAAAATAAACAATGCTTTGATATACTATTATCACAAGGAATGACATTGGATACCAACTTACTTCTGAACTCATTTGTTTCTTCTTCTCTTTTTCACTTTGACACCAGTCATATATTGGGGTAAAGTCACAATCTTTCAAGTTCTGAATCACATGGGTTTTTCCTAACAACTTACGCCAGTCACTCCAGAAATTATCTTTGAATCTATCTTTCAGCATGTAATCTGTATCTCGCATGGCTGCAAACATTGTAGCGACCTGCAAATTATATTCAAAGTTCATAACACTTTCAGAAACTAGGAAAGGGCACTTCATAACCTAAGGAACTGAAACTTCAAAGTGATTTAGTGAATTCAATTCCTTAAATATAGGACAAGGGGAAACAGCCTGCAAAATCATAAAGGACACAGCTTTCAGACGTAAAACCCCACCTCCTCTTGCTCGGGAGTCAAATCAACCGGCTTCCCCTTATAGAGCATCTTTATCCCGTGGGGCTGGTAAGGAGGTGGGAAAATCACACCATTATGTACCAAAGTAGTCCATTTTTTCTGCCCATCGCCAGAGCTTGGAAGAAGTTTGGTAGACTTGGAATATTCTGAATCTTTGCCAATTTTTTTGGACTTCTTGGCCAATTTCTTAAAAGATGGAGATCCAGACTTGTTAACTTTAGTAGCCTTTGTCAAATTCTTCTTCAAGGACAATGATTTACTCTCTGATGCGCTTGACTTCCCTATCCTTTGTGAAATTGGAATATCATCATCATCATCTACATTGGGCTCACGTTTCAGACTTACTTGCTTAGTTTGGATTGATGCAGCAGGGCTTGGGAGCTTTGACTTCTTCACTGATGAGTACACAGAATTGGTCTTTTCTAGTTGTCTTTTACCTAACAGTGTAGATGACATTTCTTGCTTTACACTTATGCCAGAACCATCTTGCTGAACTTTCTGAACTTTTGAAATAGGTTTCTCCTGATCAGAATCATCATAGTTATTACCAGATGTTCCAACATTAGAATTCCGTAATAACCTTGCAGACAGAGGAATATCATCATCATCATCAGATTCTTCAGTTGATTTCTTGACAACGTCTAAGGTAGCTTGGGTAGAGCTCCTCTTCAACCTAGCACTCAAAGGTTTATTATCCTCTTCATCCTCAGAATCTACAGGATTATTTTGAGTACGATGTTTTATAAAGTTATTTTCCTCCTTAACACCAATGGACTTTTTCTGTTCCAAAAGAGGTTTTGATTTATCTCCTAATGATGATGCTTTTGAGTTTGCCACTGGTGACTTCACAGGAGAAGTCTTGACATTTGAAGTAGATGCTTTGGAGATACCTACGGAAGATTTTGTGAGTAACGCCTTGGCAGCAGGGACAATCTTACACTTCTGCATGCTAGAATTTTGGCCATTCGAAGAAGGCACATCTGAATATGATTGTCCATCATGACTATGAGAAGTTGACCTCCTTACTTCTGAATGCACTTGATTTTTCTTAGATGCAACACCACTCCCACTCCTTTTGAAAATTGCTGGCGCATCCTCATCCTCAATTTCATCAAACACATTAGGTTTATCAGAAGCCTCAACAGCCATTATCCAACTATGTAAAGTGTTGGCATGTACATCACATCAATTTCTGGAAGAAAAACAAGAAGTGACAGTTAAAAAAGTTTTGGTTCAAGTACCACATTAATATCCAAAAACAAGCTTGATATAACAAGAAGAAGAAATTATTGCTTTTACAGCAACATATGACCAGAAATTGCGGTTAGAATAAAAGTATCTAGATTTAATGAATATGACATTGGTGGATGATGTATAATATGGAGTCAATCTGACATGAAAACCTATCTTGTCATTTCCAATTCAAAATTTTTGAACTAAGAGGAATGCGCGATTGTACACATAGGCCCTATACATCAATATATAAAGGACACTGAACAAAGCAAATCATTATGCCTAAGCAAACGAAATACACTGTCTGGCGCTCATATTGAAATTGAATAAAAGAGTAAGAGATTCGAAAGAATTAAGCATGATCATAATATTTTAGAAGGCAGTTTCAAAGCTATATATACACAGTTACACACACACATATTATCGCTTCATCAGTAAAAAACGGAAAAACGAAAATCAGATGAGACCACTAAAATCATCTTCTTGCTAAGTGACTGAGTGGATAAGAAAACTTCATACGTAGTTTGAAAGTAAGCAGCAAAATCATATATGCGCCTTTCATGTCAACAGGGAAGACTAACTTGATTCAGAATAATCCAGCTAACTAGAAAACAAGCAAGTAAGGAACAAACTATCAAGCTCATGCCAACAGCCCAGTGAAGATGTGTGGCTTCATGGTTGAGGCCTTCCCATGTAAATACCCCTCAACTCCAAAAATAGCCTCTTTTCTTTTTCAAGCTACCTGGTCATAGGTAAAAAAATCTTTACATAAAAACAATAACACCCACCAATAGATTAGCCTAATGTCAAACGAGTAACGTAAAAAATGTTTAGTGCTAGCGCTCCTGTTTTTATGTGAAGTAAGAAAGTTTCCTTCCGCCCCCAAGAGAATATGCACATGCAAAAGGAAAAATGGAACAAAAATATTGATACAAAGATGATCAACAATATATTCACCCCCAATTCGGAGCAAAGGGATGGCATAGAATGTTAATACGAATAGCAATCGTAGGAAGTGCCCAGGATTTATCAACCAAAAGCAATAAAATTGAAAAGAACAGATAGGGAGATTACCGAAAACGATGTGAACTTGGTTTTGGTGGGTTGCTATGGCGGTAGAGCTGACGAGAGTTCAGAGAGAGAGATAGAGAAATAGAGCAGCTGAGATTGTGCGGTAGCAAGTAAGAAAAGGGACGGTTGAGATGAGATAGGGAAGAGAAGTGCGATGGCAGCTGACGGATAGAGGAAGAGAGGGAGAGGGGTTAGGGTGAGAGAAACACAGGGATTTGGGAACAATAGGAATAGGGAAAGAGCAGATACCAGGCGAGGTTGGGGGTCCGGTGGCTTTGGTCAGCTAACGTTTTTTCTCACCCTCTTCCACTCTTGTATTCTATTGTATTGTACCGTATAACTTGTACTTAATTGCACCACTGTTGTCAAATTGTCATCAACCCTTAGCCATGGGAATGGGCCCAATTTTACCCCCAACCACAAGGCTGGTAGGCCTCTAGAAATAGCACTTTATTCAGGCCTCTTTCCGCCTTTCAACAGAAGAAAAATAATCCGCCCAAAACTTAACTCATGCCGAACTTCTCCAGTTCGTGATGGACTGGGCCCAGTTGTAACTGTTTACCAATATTTCCCCTGTTTTTCTGCGTTCGGCCTTTCTTACCCCCCTTTTTTTTGAACCATGATACACCTGCACTCTTAGGTGTACGCATGTTTAACAACAAGACACAGACTTATAAATAAAATATATTGAATAATATTATATTTTTATTTTATACTTTCACCTATATTTATTATTTTTATATTTTATTATTTTTAAATTTTATTATTTTTATTTTTTAAAAATTTTATTTTAAACTAGATTATAAACGTAACTTAAAACATAAAACTATTAATATAACCTCAACATTACTTAACACATTATTTTATATATTAATCTATCTCATTGTAAGTGTACGGTATGTGTAAGGACATATGAATATATTTTTCTTTTTTTTTAATATATAAAATAAAGCACCAAAGTTACAATATACGCAAAAACAAGAATATTACAATGAGTTAGGCTTTTGCATAAAATATGGGATGGGTATATATATTTTAGGTCTATAATTTCAATCTATCTTATCTTATTTTATTTATTTTACAGGTTATGATGAGATAAATTAATTTATATTTTTTTATATAAAAAATATATTAATTTAAAAATTAACCTAATTCGTTTCATATAAAAGACAGGATGGAGGATACGTGTTTTTAAGCCCATATAAAATTGACTCATCCCACTTTCCATTTAAATTGCGACCCAAAACAAAAGAGAACGGACCGGTTCATCTAACAGGGATAGGCATAAGTTCGTAAACGCACTAAAAACAAACTCCAAATAAAACTAGAATGTCCGCGAATTGCGCCTACACCAAAGACTCCATGGTGTACAGGTTCTTGAGACTCTATCATCTTCTTTGTCTACCAAATTTTGATTCTCATCGCGAATTGGACCACCAGCACCTGGTTTCCTTGGGTTTAGTCAAGGACAAGGAGTGCACAGTGACATGGGCAGCCCTGATTTAGATGAAAATCATGAAACTTCTTAGGTACTTTGATCAATTTGTATTTATTTTGAATAAAATATTTTCTTTCTTTTTTCATTAAAAAAGCAAAATAAAATATTTTTTTAGTAAATTACACTCACATTTATTAAAATATTCAATTATGTTATTTCACTCTATTTTTATAAAAATATTACACTCTATTTTAATGACATAACTAATAGATTATAGTTAAATGTTAAAAGAATATTTACAAAAAAAATATTGAATAGATTTTCTCTAACTTTGCTAAAAGTATTATGCACTCAATTAAATATTTTAAATAATTAAAATATTAACAAAGTGTTATATTTTTAAGTAAATAATTATATTTATTATAAAATATATATTTAATAATATATATAATTATAAAAAAATTTAATACAAATAAAAGCATCTTAAAAATAAATTTAGAAAGGTACGTGATTGCAAAAATGATCAATGCCTTTTGTTCCATTTCAATTTGAAACTTTATTTTAACAATTAAGGCTACATTTAACAAGACAAAACTTCTCAATATTAATATTAAATGATTGACAACCTTATTAAAACTAATCTTTAAATGGATATAGATCCTCCGTTGTAAAAACAAAGGTTCATAAGTAAGATATAGGAATAAATTTTAGTGAGAAAAAAAGTAGTAAAAAAAATAAATTTCACATAATAAATTATAAAAAAAACTAAAAAGAAAGTCATTAAAATTAAAAAAAAATTAAAAAATTTAAATCTTCTTTAAATACATGCGTTGCATGTAAATTAAAAAATAACTATAAAATAATATAAATTTTAGAAAAATTAATTAATTAATGTTATATCAGATCTTTAATAAAAATAATAAATACTAAAATTTATTAAATAAAGTTTGAGTTGTAGAGTTTAATTTCTCATTAGGTTGGAGTAAAATTTTTGAGTAAAAATAAAATAGATTATTATAGTCAAATAGTTGAAGGAAAGTAAGCATAATTTAATTTATATTTTTTAATTAAATTATAACACATTAAATTTATTACAATACATTTTTCTTGTGTTGTGAAAATATGAAATGAAATTTCAATGCTTAAAAGTTTAGAGAACAATTTCATTATTTTTTTAATTAAAGAAATTAATGAGAAAAGCGGTGTTTTAAAAACATATGAATATAAATGGGGAAAGGCTATTTGCCAAGCGTCATTCATATATCAAATATTAAATTGGATATTTCCATAACTTAATCGAATGGCCAAGACAGTTTGTAGAATGCTTAATCCTACAATCTTCGCATGGAGGCTTAAGACAGATATCTAAGTGGGAGAATGAATAACTAATCTCCAGCATCTGCTCCTAACAAGAGGATACCAACCAAATTCAACTAAGAAGCAAAGAAGAAACAAGCACGGAATTAGTTGACTTCAAATTTAAACTTTATTCCCAAACGATTTGTTGGTGCCTTTCCAGAGCATAGTCCTATCATGTAAGGCACCAACTGGTTAAGTTGAATAAGATACCTATGATTTATCCAACCTGCCAAAGGGTGATTATCAAAACAAAATAAAACTTGCAACTGATCAAAAATGGAACAACAGGTTGATCATCTATATAACTCTAACATGTCAAAGATAAGACAATCTATAAAGGCTTCTTTCATGATACAAAATGCCCTTCCCCCAACCCCTTCAACTGTTTTAGTTACAAGCAGCAGAAATCAGAAGTATGCCCTTACCAAAAAAAAGAAATCAGAAGTATGCCAAACTAGATCATTTAGTGAGATTATACAGTCAATGTGAAGTATTAGATGTGCTTATTGATCATTTCAGCCCAGTGCCTAGATTGCAGCAAAAACTTATAAACTCAACCACCAAATTGCATTTGTCTAGTGCTAATTAGGAATGAATGAGATATAGTTGACATAATCTTAACATCCATGGCCACCACAGAAACTGTTTCTAGTGTATGAAAAAGGAAGCATAGAGGAAAAAAAGAAGCTGCACATTTGCAGTTAGCTATATGACTCCAACAATTCTATATAATGCATCTAAGAATAATCTAATCACAGCAGTAAAGATGCAAACTTTGGGATTGGACAATGAAGTAACTTCGAACAAATTCTAAAATGGAAAAATGAAATCATATTGCAAACATTCTCTAGTATTTCAAAGGAAACAACGATATCACAGCTATATATTTGCTTAAAATTAGACTAGTTCTACATTTCCAGTTGGCAACGGACTCATCTGCAATGTTCTACCATTTCCAGATGCCAGAAACCGTACAGATGGTAAGGAAGGATCTGTAACTGGTTCAATCTCTAGAAAGCTGAGGTCAAGTGCACCAGATCTCTTCAAACTCAGGACAAAGACTAGCAAAATCCAACCCAATAAAGTAAGTGCCCAGTAGTTGTTCATCCCGCGAATCAAACCCCATGCAATAGCATATCCAACAACAATTCCCGACAAATGGCCGAGAAAACTAGCTTGGGGAACAATAATTGAAGTGAAGACAAGTGATTCAAATGGTGCAAAACTGATGGGAAGAGAAAAGAATCCAAATAGATCCAACTTGGAAGAAGGTTGCTTCACAGAAAGAATTGTCATCCACCCAAAAACAACACAGGAATACCCAACAGCTGTTACTCTACGAAAATACTCGAGCTTGAATCTTTGTATTAATATGTGATACATGCCCAGAACAAGCGCTCCTGATAATACAACCAAGACAAGTGTGTACTGTAAATAGTACTCAACACCAAGGCCCAGGTGCCCCAGCTGCTCTACCACCCCAAGACTCCAAAGTGCACTCATATTAAAAACAAGATGAAGAACACTTATATGGGCAAAGGCCGAAGTGATTATCCTCCAGTAGTGCCCTTCAATGGCAGTTTCGTAACTCAGACCGACATGTGAATAGCCAATATTTTTCTTCTGTATGTAGAACCAAATCGCACTGCATATTCCTATTATACAACTTGTGGCTGGTTTTTCCAAGATCTCATAAAACAAAGGTTTCCCCATTTCCCACAATTCCTTTAAATCTCTGCCTTTGAGCACCTCGTGTGCAAATCCAAAACTACAGTATCAATAAGAATGGTGAGTAAGTAGATAACCAAACAAAATTCGCAGACTTTTCCCAATGCCCCCAAATTCAAGGGTCTTCCAGAAATCTCAGGATTTATTCAGACCCCCAAACCAGAAAGTGCCCACAAAACGAAATTTCACGCACTCAAACGATAGGATCAGAAATCTTTCTAAGTAGTGGATTGCTGAAAAACCAAAGCAGAAAGTGACCTCCTTCGTTTTGCGGGAGGGACAGGAAGTTCATGAACAACAGTGAAGAAGTTGAATTCTATGATTTATTATGACCTCTTATCAAATTCAATGGAGACAAATTAATAAGATTGAATGAGGATTCAAGCTTCTGAATCAAGAATTGAAGGAGCTCGGATGCTTGACAATAAGGCTCACCTATGGCACAAATCGGTTCGAGTTGTTCGCTGGCCTACGCTTTCTGGGGCTTTCTGAAGCAAAATTAACAGCAACGATGTCTATGTGGACTAGGCTACGGCTCTCCGTAATAGTTAGAGAAATGAAGTTACCATAAAGCGATAAAATAAATCCCGTAAAACTTAAAGCGCGAGGAGTTCAATTTATTATATCACTGTAAGTTTGATGGATGTAATAATTTAAATTTTTTAAATAAAATTTAATTTACATTATTATAATTGTTAAAGTATAAAATAAAAAATTACAAAAGTACTCCCATCTGGTTTTCAATTAAAATCCAAAAAGTAAAGTGAGATCAATTATTAAATATATTATTATACAGTTTGATTTTGTCAAACCTTTTTCTTTAAATATTTTAAATAATTTTATATTTTGATAATTAAACATTTGCTAATTCTATTTGTTTGCCTCTTTCTTATTTTTGGTGAAGAGTATTGTTGTTTTTTTTTTCGATGAAAGAGTATTGTTATTTTAATTAGACACAACCTAAACCTACGTCTCCTCCCAGAAAATAGTAAGTGATTTTCATTATTGGGCCAAACAGACACCCAAAAGGTCTAAGTCGATCTTCGAAAGAAAGCCTCTCTTTACGGCCCAGGCCCAATTAAAAAACACTACGGAGGTTGTTAACTTGTAGCTAGAATTGCGTCCAAAATACGCAAATGAAAGAGAAAGACAGAGGAGAAGTAAGAGTCGATGTTGAGAATTTCCTAAACAACAAACTTGATGAGTTAGTTAGTCTTGGGTGCAACCAAGCTACCAACCTGGACAGATTCATTTCCTCTACGGTTTAACCACTAAAGTAAGTGTAATAGAAATCATAAACCATTGTGTTCATATATATAAATCCTATGCGACTGCTCCCGTCTTCACTCCCTTCTACTACTTGCGATCACCATTTCCTAATGCCAAATGCCAAAGTTCGACCCATCATCATGTCCAACAGCTGCGACGCCCGCCCTGATGGCTCCCTGCAACTGCAACTCGATCACGGCGGGTGGTCTCGCAGGGGTCGCGATTTTTGGTATGCGAGACGGGCGTTTTTGAACAGTTACCACTTGAACGTGGAGAGAAACAATGGCGGCTTCAAGGAGAAGCTGAAGAAGTCAGTGAAGGAGGTCAATGAGAAGGCCATAGGAGTTGTTTCGGACATGCGTCGAGGAATTTCCAAGAGAAGGCTTGGGATCAGGGCCTTTAGGATCACAATGACTTTACCATCTCTGCTTCTTGTTACCGTTAAATGTTTTATGCCATGGCTCAACCAAAGGGAGATTGTGTAACATCCTGTTGCTATGTGAATTCGACGGTAGATTTGGGGCAAAAAAACAATTAAAACTTCTTGCCAATAAGTTTTGTAAAAGTCGTGACTGTTACGGTTGCTCCTCTTGACATTTGCTACCCTGTGAAATTTATTTTTTTATAAATTAAATTAAATTAAATTATAAAAATCAAATATTGAATAACCTGTTAATCGTTTTTTTATTATTTATAATTTCATAAATGTTACCTTGTAATAATTATATATTTGACTATGTATTTATCTACTTTCGCAATCAATTTATTCAGCATTTTTAGAATTTTCCCAATCCTCTCTTCCCAGACATCATTCAAAGTGTTAATTTGCTCTCTAGATTTTTTAAGGTAAAATATTACTTTCAACGAAACTGATGGTCTTAAAATAAGTCATTTTCAGTTATAAATAATGATACATACATATTTTTATAAAATATTCTCAATTATTATGTGTCAATCATTAAATTCTATATTAAATTTCATATAACATTTTCATACATCAAAGATTATACATATATTTCTTAATAATTATGTACATATCATTTTTTTACTAAATATATTCTCGTATCACTAGAAGAAAATATTAAAAGCAAACTAGCAACTTTTTATTTTTTTTCAAGGAGCGTAAGCCCTATATATATATTAACTATTGTCATCAAAGTAAAGAGTTCATGTCAGAATCATGTGATTTATCTAGTATAAAGGGTCTGCTTATACTAAGTGCAGGTAAATTCAATCTTAATAAATAATTTTTTTTTATTTCTTATCCTTACTTATAAAGGCTTTAACCTCCTTTTATCAAAAAAAAAAAAAAATTTTGATTTTCTCGCAAAATCAGTATGTAGAGGCTGTCTATACCATTGTGCCCTGTCCCACATTACCTAATTGATCTTAAACAATAGGTTAGGGAACTAATACTTCAACTGTGGGCACGGTAATTGCTTAACTTCGATGCTCTTATTCTAATTCTAATAATTAGTATAATTAGAATTAAGGATGTCAATCTGTACTGTTTGTCAATAATTAAATAAGATAGGATGAGATAGGTTGATTGAGTTGACTTTTGGAGTCATATTTTTTATAAATAAAAATAAAAATTTATTTATTTTATATAATTATAACTTACAAATAAAATAAAATAAAATAGATTATATTTTTTTATAAATTAAAAAAGATATATATCTATTTATTTCTTTATGAAATAAAATAAATTATTAATAAATTTTAAGTTAAGTGATAAAGAATTTAATTTTTAATGTAATAAATTTAAATTTAAATTTTTATTGAAAGTTAAATGTACTTTAAAATATTTAATAATATTAAAAAAATTAATCTTTTGATTTAATAATTCAAAAGATCCTAAATTTATTAAAAAAATAAGATAAACCAAACTCAAAGATGAGGCCACTTGGACAGCTTAGCTGGTGAATTAAACCAAGACCGTCTTTTAACAACCCCATTTAATTCTATATTTAACGAGGAAAAGGCCAGACTTCAGGGTTTCGTAGTGAGCCAACGTGATTCCTGAAGTTGATTTAATTCACGGGGCCATTTTACAGAGCATTGGCGGTGGGAATTTGGGGACAAATTAACAACGTTGGCAGAAGAACGACAGGCCAACCAGGACCATTTAAAGAATATCTAAAATATTGAGTGGTCACTGCTACTTGCTCAGCTCTCGGTGCCTCCACAGCCACACACATGGCAACCCACCCACAGGCCTTTCTTGCTTCTATTGGCCTCCTTGCTTTTGATACGAAAGTCCAATCCTTATCTTTGCTGCATAACCTTGTTGAAATCTCCTCCAGTCATTGGATTATCCTTGTTCCAACAGCTTCTTCCCACATTAATTATCAGTGTCCTTTGATTTCTTGTATTCTCTTTTCTTTTGCTCTGCTCCTTTTCAACCTTCTTTAATCTTCCGCCATTTGTGGCCTAACATCTGGCTTAACAGCTGGTGTTTCCGAAAGGGTTGAGATTCGAGAAGCTTATCTTCCCAGATAAGCTGGTTAGAGTGCTAGAACACGTTCTCTCCAGGCCTGTTTGATTGGAAGAGTTGTCGGCAAATCACTGCCAGTGGTAGTGGCTGCTCTACAATTTCACCATACATTGGTCATCGCCGAGTCCGAAAGAGAAGGCCAAGAGGAGCCAAAAGAAGAATATGAAAATTCAGTGCGATGTGTGTGAGAAAGCTCCAGCAACAGTGATTTGTTGCGCGGACGAGGCGGCTTTATGTGCCAAATGTGACATAGAAGTTCATGCTGCAAACAAGCTTGCAAGCAAGCACCAGAGGCTTCTCCTTCAATGCCTTTCAAACAAGCTTCCCAGATGTGACATATGCCAAGTAATTTTTCTTCTAACAAAAATCCCTCACTTTGTATGTATATCTCTAGATTTGTGAAGAGGAGAAGAAACTCAGAAATCTAGGTATGCTGTTACACCCTAGGATACAAGTTAGATATAGCGTAGAGAAAATGAAAACAAGAACTCCAGAGTTAACACGGTTCACTTCTGCCTTGGTTTTTCACTGGTAGAAGTAGAGAGAAGATTAATCCACTAGTGCTGAAGGAAGTATAAGCAAAACTCTTTCAAACTTTCGATCAAGAATTCAGTACATCCGATTCATCCTGTCTCTCAAGTTTGTTCCTTTTTTTTTTTTTTTTTGGAAATTGCAAGCCAGGGGTAAATGAAGGTGTTAAGTAAATTTTCATCTTTGTTTGTAGCAAGGATTGGAACATTTGTTGAATTATTTGATTTCATATAATCTTTGTGGACTAAATCCTGTGATCTGCTTTTTTGTCTCTGCAAATGTTTACTGCCTTAAGCTCCCTATGTGCAGATGAACAAGCGAACTGAACACTAGAATTATCAATATCTTTCATGCGAGTTTGTTATTCAAATATATGTGTTGGGATTGACGTAATAAATAAAGTAGATTTTTTTGCCCAGTGAGGGGTAAGAACGTTGCTTGCTTGTCTTATCTGCCTCTTTTGTGTTTTAGTTTTTTGGGAGGAGTTGACTGAACTATACGATTGTGTTCTTGAACTGTGTTATGACTTGGTTTATTGCTCATTGCTCGTTTTTTTATTCCTCTTTCATGAATGTAACTACAGGACAAGGCGGCTTTCATTTTTTGTGTTGAAGACAGAGCACTCTTCTGCCAGGATTGCGATGAACCAATTCACTCAGCCGGTAGCCTTTCTGCAAACCACCAGCGTTTACTTGCTACTGGTATACGAGTGGCCTTGAGTTCTAATTGCTCCAAAGACAGTGAAAAAAATCGCTTGGAGCCACCTAACAGGAATGCACAACAAGTTTCCGTGAAAATCCCCTCTCAGCAAGTGCCTACTTTCACATCCTCTTGGGCTGTTGATGACTTGTTGGAATTAACAGACTTTGAATCACCTGACAAGGTAAGACAACTATGTTGAATATCTGGACTTGCATTTACCCTGTTACATTTGCTTACCGATTCTTTTCATGACGAACTGAAGAAAGAGGAGAGTGCTCTAGTTGAGAGAAGCCAATATCATTAGGATGGAATATTTGTCGCCGATAAGTTTCTATCTTAAAGTTCACATAGGACAGCAGCATGACAGTAGCAAATTGATATATTCGTTAGGAGGGAACGGGATGTTGAGGGTAGGTGTCTTAGAATTCTACTGGTAAATTGACCAATACAGATTAGGGAGTGGAAACTTGAGCTGAATATTGCAGAAGAGACTTATTAGAATACTGAATTCCAAATACGCAATACTCGGATGTAACATGAAGACTGATGATATTTGCAGAAACATTAGCAGTAGGAATTTTTTATACTAAACTCTGTGTTTCATTCTGGTTTTATTTGATTTTGAAATTTTGAACTGTGGCCACAGTTGTCATCGATGGACTATGGTATTGAGGTTTCTATCGTGACCTAAGAAAATTATTTTGTAGTCACCTGATTATGATACATATCTGATATTGATTATTGCTTCCCTTTGTTCAGAAGGAATCCCTGGAGTTTGGAGAGCTCGATTGGCTTGCAGATGTGGGAATATTTGGTGAACAATTTCCTCAAGAAGCCTTAGCTGCAGCCGAAGTCCCTCAACTTCCACTAACACAAACTAGCAATGCTACCTCTTACATAGCGTCTAAGTCTTACGTGTCTTACAAAAAGCCAAGAATTGAAGTCCCGGATGATGATCATGATGAGCACTTCACCGTGCCTGATCTTGGCTGACGCGCATGGTCTCTTGCGCTATGTTACATGAAACAATAGGTTGATGAATTCTGTATACTTCTCTAAGGATAGCATCATAAGAATTTATGTATGTAAGCGAGCTGTGCGGAGTTGGTATTTCATGTGATAGGAGTTTGACTGATCAGGATAGCATATAATTTTGTACATTTGGGGATTAAATTTTTATTCGCCTCTGCATCACGGTCGATTCAGTGGGGTGCCAACACGTGCCACATACCCTACACGAACTTGCTTTTTTAGTTTTTTTATATCTGCGTGTCTTTATCAACCTTTCGGCCCTGTTGATCCAAAGAGTGTGTGTCGGAACTCGCGGAGGTTATTTTTCCTCTCCAGCGCAAGGAAAAGATATACTCCAACCAGCAATTGCCCAAGTAAATGAAGCTAGAGTACAAGATTCTCGGCCCAAGTTCTTGGCGTGCCAAGAGGTATTAGTTATTTGGAAAATATTTCTCTTCAGTGCGATGCCAAGTTCTTGGCTCTCGAGGTTTATAAAGTCCTTACGAAAGTTAAATAAACCAGCATCTGGAAATCAACCCTCTTTCTCTGGGATAATGGCGAAACTGTTAGCATCTAAGTTCTCCCTCTTTTCTCATTATTTTAGCATAGCTATTTTCTTTTGTTGTACTCCATCACCGATCCACTCAGCAACCCTTGAAGCCGATACTCTTGCTCTTCGTCAGATAAAACATGCCGTTGATCCAAATTCAATCTCCCCATCCTCCTATATTAATAGTTGGGACTTCACATTGGATCCATGTGAAAGCAGTGGCTCACAGTTTCTGGGAATCTTGTGTAGTTTGCCTCTAGACAACTCCTCTAGCAGAATAATAGCAATTGATCTAGACGCCATTGGGTATGAAGGGTTTGTAACGCCAGCTATTGGGAACCTAACAGAGCTGACCTTACTTAATCTAGATATGAACAATTTTCGAGGGCCAATACCAGGTACCATTGCGAACCTAAGAAAGCTAACCAGACTTACTATGTCAGATAATTTCCTCACTGGCTCCGTAATAGAAGGAATAACTCAACTAAAGAATCTTGAATTTCTTGACTTGTCCGCGAACAAGTTCTCAGGCTCAATCCCTGCCGAGATTTCAGGGCTGCGATGCTTGAACTATATGAGCTTGGCAAACAATGGATTGTCAGGTAGAATCCCCGACCTCACAGGACTATGGCGGTTGAACACGTTAGATCTCAGCAACAACAAGTTCTATGGAGATCTTCCAGTTCTTCCAGTGAGTTTAAGAAATCTGTATTTCAGCCATAATACATTTTTAGGGCATATGACACCGCTTGTGAGGCTCAAAGGCCTCAAGTGGCTAGATGCGAGTGATAATAGGCTTTCAGGTTCAATCCGCAAAGAGTTTCTTACCCTAAGAAGGCTTGTTCACCTCAATGTTTCTTTCAACCGCTTCACAACATTAGAGGTCATCAATTATTCTGGGGAAGAAACACAGCTTCAGGTGCTTGACGCTCAAGCAAACCATTTGCGGGGTCATTTGCCAGTGGGTCTGGTGACGTTTCAAAATCTAACAGTAATTAATCTAGCAAAGAATGAATTCTCGGGTTCCATTCCAAAGGAATATGGCGCAAAATTGCAGAGTTCATGGAGAAGACTGTATTTAGGAGACAACTATCTGACAGGTAATCTTCCATCAGAGTTCACTCACACAACGACAAGAATTAAAGGCAGTCTTGCAAACAATTGCCTGAGGTGTCCAGCGAATGTTGTTCTTTGCCATGGAAGACAAAGAACAGCGACACAATGTGTAGATAAACACAATGCGTGACATTGGTCAGCAATCACCAGCTCTAAGCAACTCTGGTATATGGCATACGAGTCAAATTCAACTTTATGGTCATATAAAGAACAATTGTTTCAACTAATCCCAGATAAATGACAATGAAGAAGTACACAGGAGGGGTGAATCGCCTATAATTACTAATTTCTGATCACATTTCTTCTCCTGCCTAATCAACACGAAGAAAGACAAAAAACAAAAAACAAAAAAAAACAAAAAACTTCAATGATAACTACCATGAACAATTAATTATTTATAATGCAACGGAAAAGTATCTGGTCTATTGGGATGTGCAAATGATCGGAGGCCTGCCCTGAATCTTGTCCGACCCAATTAAAACCAATTTAACATGTGACTCGCCTATATATTTATCGGATAAGTATCAGAAATTTTGGCTCAGCGCCTCAAAATCTAAATCGGCCGCAAAAATATATACATATATGAGTAAACATGATTTATATATATATATTTGGTTTGATTCAAGTCAAAATGTTTAAATCTTATTTAATCTAACATGATTGACTTTTTTTCTCAGACCCAATCCCATCCCATGCACACTCCTCCTAATTTATATAAACCAAAATTGACAGCAACATTGCCAAGCCACATCAAGCCAAAGCAATGAAATGGCAAGAGATAATCGTTTGGGAAAACTCTCACATAATGGGCGCGGCCCCAATAAATGAAAACAGATTAAATTTTAAAGTTCGATAATACATATAAATATATCAAATGTCTAGTATGAGATATGAGAATTAGAAAGATAAAATTACCAGAAAAAAAATAAGTTAAGCAAAGAAGGTCCTATTATTTTTTTATTGCATTTTTATTATACATACATTCATGCTCTTTATAACTTTTACTTTCACGCGTACCATGAAAAAAGTAACCACTTGAAGAATGACATAATTCTGTTGAATATCCCAGGCGTGTCCTTTAATTTTTATGAGCTCATTATTCCTTAAAGTTGCTGCCTCTTCTTCTCCTCATTCCCCCTTCTACACGTGAAACGCTCGACTCCTCCACCATTTTAGAAGTTTAACAACTATTGACGTTAACTTTCTTTAATTTATTTTTTAAAAAAATGGAAGGTTGACATCAACAATATTAGAAAGCAGCATCTAAGCTGGAAATTGTAACATGAGAGGTGGTTTCCCATTTGATCAGCTACCACAACTTCTGCTGCTAGCAAAACTTAGAGAATCAGCAACATACTTTATCTCTTATCTTCTTAAACTCTCCATCTATCTCTTGCAACAGAAATTCCTTGACACGCAAAAACTGAAATTTTTATTTTTTTCTTGCAATAATTCTTATGTACGGCACATATATAACTTTTTTTTTTATTACATCAGAGGGTTTACACCCTAAGAATGAAGGTAAGGGATGAAAAATAGAGTGAGATGTTTCATTTATGTCAACAGCAATTAGCACATATATATAACTTTTTAATGATCAATGTTTTACCATTTACATGTAATACCGTATATTATGAGTGGGCTCGGTGAGACGTCAATTAGTCCAAAACCAATATAACCCATAAAACAAATTATTTTTATGCAACTCCCTCTATATAAACTGCCCCAAAGCTGCCTCTCCTCTCTACTTTCTTGCTGCTCTCGAGATCTTTGCTACCTCCTTTCTATCTTTCTTTACATAGTCTTAAAGAAATCTAACGCCATGGCGTTGAACAATGGCGTCCCCAACACTGGCAAGGGCCTCATCGTCAGCTTTGATGAGATGCTGATCGATTTCGTCCCCACCGTTTCCGGCGTGTCCTTAGCGGAGGCACCGGTTTCCTCAAAGCTTCCTGCGGTGCCCCCTCCAACGTGGCGATCGCCGTTTCCAGGCTTGGTGGCCAAGCCGCCTTCGTTGGCAAACTCGGCGACGACGAGTTTGGTCACATGCTCGCCGGGATCGTGAAGGAAAACGGCGTCAGAGCTGATGGCATTACTTTCGACCAAGGTACTCGTACTGCCTTGGCCTTCGTCACCCCACGCGCCGATGGCGAGCGTGAGTTCATGTTCTACAGGAATCCAAGCGCTGATATGCTCCTCAAGCTCGAAGAACTCAATCTTGAACTCATCAGATCCGTATGCACATCTCTCCATCACTTCTTTCTCTTTGCTCTCTAGTATTGCCGAAGTTACTGCACTTCTCTGTGAACTTTCTCGGAAAATTGGCATTTTTTATATCACACATCCTTGGCAACCTCCATTGCCTTTAGGTGGGCTGATCGGCATGGCTCATCAATCAAGCTTGTCGATCCGTAATGGAACACTTTAGCCTAAAAAAGTCATCATTTTCAAACAAGCTACAGTTATATATATGTGCGGGGTCTACTAGACCGAGTTAGATAAAGAGTAAAGCGGCATGCATATATACGGATGTGATGAGGTTGAGATTCAGCTCTTCGGGCTTGAGGAGCATATCAACGCTTGGATTTCTATAGAACATGAATTCACTCTCTCTGTCGCCGCGTAGGGTGACGAAGGCCAAGGCGGTGCGAGCGCCTTCGTCGAAAGTGATGCCATTTTGCTTTAGGATCCCGGCGAGCATGTGACCGAATTCGTCGCTACCGAGCTTCCCTATGAAGGCGGCACTACCGCCGAGCCTGGACAACGCGATTGCCACGTTGGCGGGGGCACCGCCGGGGACCTTGAGGAAAGCCGGTGCCTCCGCCAAGGACACGCCGGACACTGTTGGAACGAAGTCTATCAGCATCTCACCGAAGCGCACGATCAGGCCCTTACCCGTCTTAGGAACGATATCGTTCGATGCCATTTATATTTTGTAGCGTACCCTTAATTCTTCCTTATTTTTTCCTCTGATTTAAAGAGGAAGAAAGCTATCTTTGAGAGTAATCACAGTTTTGGAAAACGAGTATGGCTGGGTGTTTATAGAGCAAGTTTTGTTGGAAGGTGCATGTAAAGAAATTGAGGTGGAATTCGAACATAAACATAAAAACATTTATTGAAAAACTAATTTAAAACATTTTCTAATTTATATAAAAGTTTATGCCAAATTAACGTATGCTCCGACTGGTGTTATTTTCTTTTAACCTTAGTACCTTGCAATGAATAACTGCTCTTGGACCTTGGAGCGAATATGGTACGAGAAATCCTGCCTTGTTCATAAGCTGGAATCATTCGTAATTAGAATGCATTTTATGAGAGATCACAAAAGAAATTTCAAAGGTATAACAAAGGGTTAAGGAATCTGCTTTTAGTTAACCCCTTCATGCTTTATTCTCAAAGTCATATAACAGTTCTTCATAGACGCTTTACGCATCTTTGTGTTTTGTTTGTGCATTATGCTATGATGATCAAGGAGGTTCGTAATCTTATATATATGCATGTGTTAAGAGAGTACAAAGCGTCTTGCTCATCAGGTTAAACGCATGACTTGATACTACTAATTCGTACCATGCATGATGAAAAAAACTTAAGGATTTTAGCACCACTATTTCTATAGGTTAATTTTAAAGTTAGAATTATATTTCTTTATAATTTCATACTTAAATCTCACAAAATATACGCACTTATACTTATCAAATGATTTTACGTTGAAAGAAGTATTTTCTATAACTATCAATGTATGTATATAAAATTATATGTGAAAATATCTTAATTTTAAAACTTAAACTAATTAAATACGTGGCAAATGGTGAGCCATGGATTTGTTATAAGTTGTATGGTTGAGATGGGTTGAACATGAGTGCGCCATTTTGCTGAGAAAACGGGTATGGCCAGGTATTTATAGAGCAAGCTCGAAGTTTGGTTGGAAGGTGCATGTAATGAAATGAAGTTTCAGCTTGTTCTATATGTTTTGAGCAATGTTTCCATGCCAAATATACATTATTATTATTATTATTATTATTATTATTATTATTATTATTATTATTATTATTATTATTTTATAATAATAAAGATTCAAGTACAGCTGCATATGGGTTCCTATGTATTGCTGGTGTGAGTATCATATCTTTGTGCATTATTGAATATTGGTCAAAAGGTTTTATTCAAACTGTATCCGTGGTTGAACTTGCTCTATTCCTGTCAGTACATTACTAGTATACGTGCATTATTTGTTCTTCTCTATAATTTCTGTTTAGAGGATGAAAATATCGATGTCTATAAGGTATTAGCGTTTCTTGCCCAAAATCTTTATATATAATGTAGAAAAGCCAAATTATTCCTTTACATCCATAAGTTAATCAGTTGATTTTTTATTAGCCGCAAGCAGAAGGGTAAGGGTTGCTACAATATGTCTGGCCATATTTTTAATATTAGTTTCCACTAACTTGCTCTATGATATGGTGAAATACTGCGTGGAAGAAATGTGGTCCTCTTCATTACGTAGAAATAGCAAGGTGCCTCCGTTTATGATTTAACGAGGGGATTCTTTACACAATTGAATACATACCCAGAGATTAATTATTAGTTTCAAAATGATAAAGGAGTAATTGGCACATCGAGCAAAGTATGAAGGTTTTCTTACATTTTAGCCTTAATATAAAAACAACTTATAATATCTATGTTTTCTACTTTATCTTTTAGATATATATACCAAAACATAAATTTCAACTGAGGTTCTTTTTCTTTTAATTTTACAAGGAATAAATGCTCATTGAACCCACTTGAGAGGACATAATGTTAATTGCATAAGAATTTTGTACATAAAAGTTTACACGATTTATAGTTTTTATAAAATTCATAAATATTTTTTTTTTATTTTATAACTTATATATCCAAATAAGTTAGTCATAAGTTTAATAAAATTATTTATTAATTTTATAAAAATATAAATTGTACTAATATCTTAATGGTGTAATGGTGTACTAATATAAATTAATTTTATAAAACATATAAAATGATCTCTCAAATATAAGTTATATTTATTTGGCTAAAATACACAGAACTCCCCTAAACTTTAGGTCGATTTTAAAAAACTCTCCTGAACTTTAAAAATTTCCAAATGACCCTCTTGAACTATAAAAAATTTGCAAAATACCTCATTTCGTCAAGTTTTCTGTTAAAATTTGGATGGTTTTTGGTCAACTTCTACTTTGACCTGATAAAAAGACAAAAATATCCTTCAAATGCACATAAATTTTCAAATATGCCATAAATACAAAAAAAAAACCTAATGTAGATTTATAATTTAGGGTTTAGGGTTTAGGAATTTAGGGTTTAGGGTTTAGAGATTTAGGGTTTAGGGTTTAGAATTTATGAGTTTAGGGTTTAGGATTTAGAATTTAAGATTTAGGGTTTAGGGCTTAGGGTTTAATGTTTAGGGTTTAGGGTTTAGGATTTAAAGTTTTAGGATTTAAGGTTTTAGGGTTTAGAGTTTTAGGATTTTAGGGTTTAGGATTTTAGGGTTAGGATTTAGAATTTAGGGTTTAGGTTTTAGGGTTAAGATTTAATGTTAAAACTGTAAAATTTTACTATTCATAGCCTTCAATTTCTCAACTTTACAATGAAGGTCATTTTTTTAAATTTTGACGGAAAACTTGACGGAAGGGGTTTCTTGCAAAGTTTTCATAGTTCAAGAGGGCAATTTGAAAATTTTTAAAGTTCAGGAAGATTTTTTAAAATCGACCTAAAGTTTAAAGGGGTTTTGTGCATTTTAGCCGACTCATTTTAGTCATCACATATTTAATTTAATTAATTAATAAAAATAGACACATTATATAAAATAATCCCCTAAAAATAGATTAATATCTAATTTATTTCCATCAATTGATTCAACAAAAATATAAATTACTTCTAATTTAACCCCTAAACTTTAAACTCAAAACTCATCAAAAACTTTATTCCTTAAACCATAACCTTAAATTCAAAAATTTTAAATCCTCAAATCTTAAAATTTCAAAACCTACCTTACATTTTTTACTTTAAATCCTAAAACCTTAAATCTAAAATATAAACCATAAACCTTGAAACTTAAACACAAAAAATGTAAGCTTTTAAAACCTAATCCTTAAATCTAAGATTCTAAAACCCTAAAAACAAATCCTAAATTTTTAGTTAGGGTTTAGGTATGTGTTTATGAATTAATGTTTTTGTTTAGGTGTTATTATGATAGGCTAATGATTATAGGGTTTAGGATTTAATGATTTGAATATTTGAAGTTTTAAGATAGAGGGTTTGTGTTATAAAAATTATAGTTTAGTGGTTTAAAATTTAAGAATTTAAGATTTATAATTTTAGTTATTAGAGTTTATGAGAGATTATAACTAAAAGTAATTTTTATTTTTAAAGGATCAATTGATAGAATTAAATTTATAAGAGATGAAATTACATATGACCTAATTTTTTAGGAATTATTTTATATGTTTAATTTATCTTTTAAAGACTAATTAATTGAATTGAATATGCAAGAGACTAAAAGAATGTAACTTTATCTTTAAGAAACTGATTTTGTAAGTTTTGTCAATTAACTTTTATCTGAACAATTTTTTGATACATTTTTTTTTTTAAAATTTTACTCATAATAACTTCCAAAGATAGTTAAAAACTAAGAATTCCTACTATTATTTGGATAGGTAAATTTAAAATTAAAATAAACACGCAGCAAATGCTCAGCTATAGATTTGTTAAAGTTAGGTTGTATGGTTGAGATGGGTTTAACTGGGAAATGAGACTCTCGCTTTTGGTACCTACGGCAGTAATATTGACGATTGGGTGATCGACCGAACAAGTATTAAGGGTTAACTCAGGAAGTTATGGAAAGCTCGACCGGGCAATCATCATCGCCTCTCTCGGCAATGGATGTCTCAGATTTGGATGAAGCTATGAAGGTTTTGGGCTCCTCTATAGCGCATATCAATTGGCGCCTGAAACCTTCAACCAAGCGTCGTTTAGAATTGGGTACGTTTTCCTTTGCACTCTTCTCTTTTTTGTTTTAGAAGTTTAAATTCAATGACGAATGACAAAATTTATGCTTCGATAGAAGTATAGACGCTGTTTCTTACATTTATTGCTTAGGCTTCTGGCACTATGGAGTTCTGGTTATGTTTGTTAATATCTTATATAAACAGCATCAGAGTGATTTCAACGGCCTAAAGTAAAAACCATGAAGGCACTCATGTTCAGTGTTAGTTTCTTATTAGTGTTATTTGTTTGAAACTAAATAATTTGTTCCGCCGTCTTTAACTATTTGCTTGTAAACATTTATATTTGGATTTCACTAGCAAGGAAGCTGATTTATGATGTAACTTGGGATTTTGTGGCAGATATTCTGGCTCTCTGCACGGGAATGAGGCCAGTTGTAATGGTTGACTATGGGGGAAAGATGCCCGAGCTACAAGAGCATCTTTGTGCACTCCTGAAACTTGGTCAAAAGGTTTTATTCAATTTGATTTGTACTTCTCTACGCCAATGGAAGTTGATATCCCTGATTTCAAAGTTTCTGCAGATGTGATATCTTTTTCTGTCAATGTTCATAATTTTCCATTAAACCACAACTTCTGATGCAATTGTCTTTTTTATGAAATAACTTTTTCTGTTTCTCTTACCTAGTTACTTGCCATGGTGCTTGTGTGAGCTGCGTATTTTTCATCCTTGTGCTTTCATTCAATAATGTTGCTTGAAATGGGCTTTTTAATTATTAAAAACAATTTTTTTCCCAATTACATTTTCAGGAGTTGCCCACTTTTCAGCATCTGAGAGTAATGGTTGTACAAGATATGATATACTTGATACATGTTAGAGGACTAGCTGAGCATGTCAGGTCAAGCTTGAACTCAGAAACAGAGTTGCTCTTTGTGGACCTCGAACAGGAACCTCCAAAGGTCATGCCTGCTTGAGAATATTGATATCTTGTAACCTTTAGTTTTCAATATTATGCATTGTCCTTTTCCCTCCTCATGATATTTTTCTTTTCTTGAACTTATATTCAGATGATAACACAGAAAGAGAAAAGCCAATTAGCAATGCAGCTCATGTCAATTCAGAAAATGTTCTTATCATTATTACTTCCTAAGGGAATGGACAATCTCTCCTCATCCCAAGGGACGGAATATAAAGATAATGCTTCAACTGTTAGCGAACATTTTGCATCTCAATCTACTGAGTGCATCGATCTCAGTAACTGCTTGGAGGACACTGAGGTGACAGTACCAACCTTGAATGGGTAAACCCCTGAAGTCATGTTTGCATTCATTTGTACTTTCTTTGGTATCATTCATTTGGATATCCTTCTTCCCTCTTTCGTCCTTAATAATGTCTATTCTTGTTGCAAGCATAGGCCTTCCTTGCTTTGGTAACACAACTGGAAGTAGAAATGTTGGTCACCAAATCGGTGCTTGTGTTTCTGTGGAAATTTAGCATTTACATTACAACGTTCTGTGTTGGGTTTACTGAGGATTAAATGAAAATTTATAAGAGAGGAAGACTTAATGGTCACAAAAGTTTTAAACAGAGGTTAGATATATATATATATATATATATATATATATATATTTCCATTTCACCACAGAAGACTTTCTCATTCTTAAAAACAATATTGTTATGAAGGCAAATCCCATTTTTCCAAACTTCAAAACTATTTGGGTTATCAGTTTCAATTTGTGTCTCCTGAAGGTAGTATTTATTGAATAGTATTGCTATTTGCTTCCAAATACCTTCTTAAACAGGTAATATGTGGTGGAACTATTAACTTTAGCTTGCTAATACTGTAGTTATTTGCTTCAGATGGCTTCTAGGGTATCCAGTGGTGTATCTATTCAGCAAGGAGCATATTGCTGATGCCATTTATAATCTTTCCACAAAATATCTTCATATTTTTCAAGTATCTGTGTGCAGGTTTGTTGTTCATGCTTTTTGTCCATGATTCTGTCATGAAACAGCCATTATCTTTCTGATGTAAATATTTGTCCAGAAAATAATTCATTTCAAAGTTTCTGTTCAGAAAAGCTGAAGCTGTAAAAACCGATACAGCAATTTTGTGTTTCATCAGTTTTCAAAACTCACAGTTGAAAGTATTGCTTGGCAACTAATGAACCTAATCTTGGAAAAAAATTATTGGCTTAGCAACTATAGTGTTTGCACTATTGGTGGTGACAATATTGTCGTTTTTCTTGTCTAACATGTTCTTGCAAATTGAATTCATCATTTATCAAGTTTGAGCATATCCCTGTTGATGTCAAATTTGAGCTCTTGCAGGAATAGCACTCTCAAGAAAGGATCTCAAGCTGAAGAACTATTAAGGTAATTACTATACTTAATATCAGTTAAATAAGCCTGCTCCACAACAAAATCTACTTTGAAAAATGTGGTAACGAGTGTTAAGATACACATGATGATAATCAGTTGGTCATAATACGATTATAGTACAGTAAAGCATGGAAAAAGGGGGTTAAAGAGAAAAATGATTATAACAATTAACAAGTGTTAAGATACGCATGATTTATCTAGCTGAATTCTTTACTTCTAGGTGCAGCAAGCAGATAAAATAGATTTCCTGATTATAACAATCATAAGGAGGAAGGGCATGATGAGTAGCCATTTTCAACATGTGACATTTGAGAATTAGCATACAGAATTAGGTTCATACCTTGCACCAAAATTGTCATGCATGGCCTAATTTCAAGTGATGAGCTTGTTGTAGAAGAGCGTGTTATACCTGGCTGACTGTTGTCGCCTTTGTTGTCATTGAACTTCCTCTTAGCTGCACATCTAGTGGGTAGAGCTCCTCTACAACCATTTGGTTAGGTCGTTAACTGTTTAGGTTTTAAAATGCAACACTCCAAATATAAACGGACTGCATCATTGCATCTTGCAGACAGGACTTAAAATGATTTTATTTGGGATTGGTCCATTATTTTTCATGTTTGATTATGGAGAATGTTTAGATCAGCACCACCTTCATTTTTATTAGCGTACAATGTAAATATTATAAATTCAATAAGCCCATTCTGACATTCTAAGCATGTTTGAATAGTTTCTCAGTGCCTTACGAACTAAGCACGAGAGGGAGTAATGAACAATGGGCAGAGGCTTTGCTGGCTCAGATGCAGGCAAAGTGGGAAAGATGTGCATATGCTTGGAAGTTTATAAAGATGGAGGTTAGTGAATGCCATCCTCAAGCCATCGTGCTGTAGTCCTCAAATCTCATCTCACGTAGCCTCCCACCATGGTCCATGAACTCTACAAACGCAATTGTAGGATAGAGTTAGGATCCCTAGTAAAACATAGCTAGATAAACGAACCCGTTATCGGAAATGACTTGGTTGAAATCCGAGCTGGGTTAAGTATATAAGAATAGATGATACTACATTGCTACTCGCCACATAGATTCTATAAAGCACGTGACCTTTAAAGCGACTGCCTTTAGCAGTTTTCTAAGGAAAAGTACTTGTGATTAATGTATCATTCAATCGATTGCATTTGAAACGGAGACAGGCAAGTTTTATGCTTACTTGAAAAAAGTGGTACATATCCGGCAAAACAGTAATCTCAATATGTACCACGTCTTGTGGATGATGGAATTAGCATAAATTCAGAAAAGTCACGTCCTGATACTGCTGTCGGAATGAATAAACAAGAATTAAATAGTTAAATACTAATCCGAAACCCAGAAACAAAAAATCTGAAGTTATGGCATCAACCTTAACCTCGCTGGGGTTTATATTTGTGTAAAATTTGTATATTACATGTTTGCTTCACTAGTATTGTCTTTGAAAGTGGCTACTAAAGCCTACCATAATAGCACAACTTGAAGAGAAATGTTAAACGCAGGTTTTACCTTTATACAAAGCTATGCACAAGGCGAATGTGGCAGAGGAGCAACATCATCAAATACAAGAAATAAAAAGTCAGCCTTATGCTTGTGCATAGCTTGTGTAAGAAGCAAAATGTACCAAAATAAAAGACAAAGAGGGTCAAGTGGCTGCCATAATGACCTAAATAATATAAAGCTACAATAATGGCTGAGCTTGACTCAAATTTCCATTCATGAACTACGCCAAAGTTTGAATGATGACATTATTTGGCAAACCTGAAAGCATATGGTCTTACCATCAATCAAGAAGAAATATATATAGGGATAAATTCCCTCTTAAATTGATAAGCCAAGCAACTTCAAAGGAAATGCAGAACAAGACAAGAAAAGGCAAAAAAGTTATAAAAAATGAAAAAAAAAAAAAAAAGATGCGACTGCTGAAATTCTATGCCCCCTTGATCAGGCTGAGGGCATCGGTCTCCGTGGGGAGGGCAGGGATTGCTCCTTTCTTTGTGGTTGTTATAGCTCCACAAGCATTTGCAAACTTGAGTACTTCTCTTAACCTTTGTTCATCCTGCAACTCAATGAAGTGAATATAAATCAAACATAGCAATGATAATTGTTAAAATCAATCATAACTTGGGCAGTTCTTAAAAATAGAACTTCGATCTTGCCCAATACTTTAAAAATGGGGTAAGTACTGAACATAAAAAATAAACCCAGACGTTCAAACACACGAAACAAAGAGTCGCAATTTTTAATGAGGGAGATGTGAAGGTTTATGAATCTGGATACCTTAATTTTGTAATTTCATAATTACGGTGACTTTATGATTATTTCTCTCGATTATTTTGAGAGGCCAACATAATAAATCTTAGAGTAAATTACATTAATCTCTCTTGAGACATTTGATTATAATACTCCATCTTATTTTTACTTAAATATGACACTTCACTCTATTTATTTAAATATTAATTAAAAGAATATACTTAAATGTTAATAAAATATTCATAAAAAGAATATTAAATTAATATTTTACTCTAATTCTATTTAAAATTATATTTTTACTCAATTAATAACTTTAAATAATTAATATATTAATAAATTATGTATTTTTAATCAAATAATTATATTTATTATAAGATATAAATTTAACAATATATGTGATTATTAGAAAAAAAATTTAGTGCAAACATAAAAACACCTTAGGGATGAGTTAGTTAAGAAAAAAATGTAAAGCATAATTGGTCTTATTTTTTACTAACTAAATTCACTCCTAAGATATCTTTATGTTTTTATTAAATATTTTTCTCATAATTACACATTATTAAATTTACACCTTGTAATAAATCTAATTATTTGATTAAAAATATATAATTTATCAATATATTAATTATTTAAAATGGTTAACTAAGTCAAAAGTACAATTTTTAAATAAAATTAAAATAAAATATTAATTTCATATTTTTTTTGTGAATATTCTATTAACATTAAGCATATTTTTAATCAATATTTAAGTAAATAGGATAAAGTATAATATTTGAGTAAAAATAAGATGAAATATAATATTTAAATAAAAATAAGATGAAGTATCATAATTAAATATTTAAAAAAAATTTAATGTAATTTACTTTAAAACTTAATAAATGAGCGTGAAAGAGAGAAATATAAAAACAAAATCACCATGACTTTAATATTTCAAAGGATAATCCAAGGTTTTACTAGGGTAAAGCTAAGCACTTACTTGAAGAATGGACTGATCATCGACAATCTTGCACAATAATGCACCAACAAAGGAATCACCAGCGCCAGTTGTATCAACTGTGTTCACATGAAAAGCCTCGACTGCCCCATGGAAATTCTGATTTGAGCAAGAGAGAAAAATTGTTACTCACCATGCGCTTTAAAATTTATTTAGGTTGCTACTGTTTACCTATCAAAAGCGAAAAGATAGACATAACAACCTGAAAAAGTGTAATACTATTAACAAATAGACTATTAAATTTTCTTAAACAGTTTTGTCACAAAATTTATTAAATTTTATAATTTAATATATAAAATTAATAATTTAATAATTTAAAATATTTAAAATAATTATTTAATAAAATTTAATTTATATGATTGAGGCGACGGCATGCCACAGCACATGCATCGCTGTAGGCTTCATACAAAACAGAACTAATCAGATTTGCCACAGGTTTACCTTCTCCCCTAGGTGTGGACTAGATAAATGCCAAACATTTTAATATAACACTGATTGGGGTTTAGATGAGTTGAGACTTGGGATGGTGACAACACAGCATTGTTTAATTTTTCACAAAAAGAAAAAGGAAGAAGTGAGAGACAGCACAACTCATGAGGGTTCCAGTCTCACAAACAAGGCAGGTACGTGTTCTGAAAGAAACATGTGGGCAAGGGGGTAGCGGGCATTTAACCGACCACCTACCCATTATAGCTAACTAACCACCAAACCTCTGAAGATAACCTAAGAGTCAAAATTTTAACTTCCAGCAAAACAAATTTCTAAATCAGCACGTAAGTTTTGAAGAGAACGGGTTGGCCAAACATGAAGAAGAGAAAATTTAGGACTAACTCATTAAAAGAAAATGACCTTGGTGTAATATCTGGAACCATGTTCCCCGAGAGTCACAAGAAGCAACTTCAAATTGGGGTGCCACAATGACAAAGCTGAAGTATCATCAATTTTGTCACTGCCAGTTAGGAACTCCAGCTCCACATCGCTCACCTTAATCACATCTGCCTTTTCCCATATACTCAATATTTGCTGACGGGCCTCCTCGGCTGATGGCCACAATGGTAGCCGCAGGTTTGGATCATAAGAGAGTAGGCAACCAGATTCTTTGGCAACTTCCATTGCCTTTAGGTGTGCCGATCTGCATGGCTCCACGATCAAACTTATCGATCCATAATGGAAAACTTTAGCCTGACAAATATATTACAACCAAAGATTTTAATTTCAATAAAACTCAAACGGTAAAAATCACCAATTCGGCCGCAGCATCAATTTAAATTCTAAACTATGGTCATAGATTATTACCAAACTTGCCACAAACAAAAATATTATTTTTTGTTTAACACGTCATGTGAATTCATGATTGTACCACCCTTGAAAGAGGACGCCATTTAATTCATTTTAAGTTGTGCACGTGGTAGCTAGGCTGTAAAGTGGGGACCGTCTTGGAGAAGCAAAGATGACCAGTCAACTACATACGACCCATCGCTAGCCTCTTCACAGTCACAGATGCGAGCCATTTGAACCATCTGGTCGAGAAACAGATACTCTTTTTCTTTTTTCTCTAAGTAAATAATACTTATTTGGGAACCAAACCTATGCAGCAATACTCATTGCACGTGAGAAAGAACGAGTGCGTGAGAGCCTTGGTCAAGGACAAAACAAATAAGACACGAAGGAGAAACAAGTAGAAGTCAGTGGTTGAGGACGGGCCAAGTTCCAACCTTGCACTAGCGCGTGACACACATGGAAAAAGAAAAAGCAAAAACCTTGTGCAAATGATCATTTGCACATTGGACATATTGGATCAGATCCAATATGTGGGACCCTGCACGCATGTCACAACCTATTTAGCCATAATGACGAGGGCGAGAAGCACGTGAGGAATGTCACGTGACAAAACACCATCCCTCGATCTGATTTTCGTTTTTGGGTGGCATGCCATATGATTTTCTACCACTACTAGATACTAGTGCAAGTGTTGGAGACAGCGGGATTTTTCTAAGAAATATAATGTTTCTCCACTCGTTTGTCACCCCCACTAATATGTTAAACTATTGAGTTCTATTTGGCTTATAAAATATAACAAATTCTTATCTAAATGTCCCTCCCAAAAAAAATTCTTATATAAAAGAAATATAATAAGTTTGATAATTTAAAATTTTTATGATAAAAATTAAAAATAAAATTATAAAATCAATAGCACCACTAATACTAATACAATTAATAATGTAATGACATTAATTACTATTTTGACTTTTTTCTTTAAACCCAAATTTCTATGTACTAATGATTTCTCACTCTTAAAACAAATTCGCACCGTCAACAGTGCTGCGTTATCTTGGAGAATTCCAGATCCAGCCACTGGCCCCATCAAACAGAAGCTGATGCGGCATTGGCAATACCTTCTGCCTGAGTTCAGATACACGCGTGAACTATGACCTCCTCCCATAATTCATGAAACAAAATAATTGTACCGGGAAATATGAAAATGGCAATTTTCCGAGAAAGTTCACAGAGAAGTGCAGGAACTCCGGCAATACTAGAAAGCAAAGAGAAAGAAGTGATGGAGAGATATGCATACGGATCTGATGAGTTCAAGATTGAGTTCTTCGGGCTTAAGGAGCATATCAGCGCTTGGATTCCTGTAGAACATAAACTCACGCTCGCCATCGGCGCGTAGAGTGACGAAGGCCAAGGCAGTACGAGCACCTTGGTCGAAAGTAATGCCATCAGCACTGACGCCGTTTTCCTTCAAGATCCCGGCGAGCATGTGACCGAACTCGTCGTCGCCGAGCTTGCCAACGAAGGCGGCTTGGCCACCAAGCCTGGAAACGGCGATCGCCACGTTGGCGGGAGCACCGCCGGGAGCTTTGAGGAAACCTGGTGCCTCCGCCAAGGACACACCGGAAACGGTGGGGACGAAATCGATCAGCATCTCACCAAAGCTGACGATGAGGCCCTTGCCGGTGTTTGGGACGCCATTGTTCAAGGCCATGGCGTTAGATTTCTTTAAAACTATGTAAAGAAAGATAGAAAGGAGGTAGCAAAGATCTCGAGAGAAGAGAGAAAGGAGAGAGGAGTGGCAGCTTTTGGGGAGTCTATATAGAGGGAGTTCCAGCGAGTGATGGATTAATATAAAAATTTCAGTTTCTGCATGTCGACAGATGGAGTGTTTAAAAAGGTTAGAGATAAAGTATGTTGCTGATTCTCTAAGTGTTGCTAGCAGCAGATGTTGTGGTAGCTAATCAAATGGGAAACCACCTCTCATGTTACTATTTCCAGCTTAGATGCTGCTTTCTAATTTTATTGATGTCAACCTGTCATTTTTTAAAAAGAAAATAAAGAAAGTTAATGTCAATAGTTGCTAAACTTCTAAAATGGTGGAGGAGTCGAGCGTTTCACGTGTAAAAGGGGGAGTTAGGGGAAAAAGAGGCAACAACTTTAAAGAATAATCAAAAGGTGAGCTCATAAAAATTAATGCACACAGTTTTATTTATATAAGCAAGCTTTTCGTAAATGTCGCATTTATTCTTATGCTACACAGTCATAAATAAATAAGTTGACAAATTGGTTGCCTTATCTCATCTCGTTATTATTACCGTACGTTTCAGCTTTCAGCACTCCGCGTGACATATCTTCTTTGATTATTATGGCTTTTTTTTATACAATTTTGTCATTCCCATCTCACGAAGTTTCAATCACAAAAAGACTTACAAAATAGTTAAGAGGGATTTCTAATTGTCAAGTTTAATCATTCTCAATGTCTTACTACATGCCTTATATGATCACCATTTAATTATGACACTTATGTTTCATTTTTTGTTATAAAATAATGTGGGAATATGAAAAATTCATAAATTTATTTTCTAAGTGGGTAAGCGGGTAGAAAATACGCGAATAGCTTTGTGGCCCACATTTTTTTTTCTCCAGATTTGCGTGGAGAATTTGACTGCGACTGATTACCACAACCAGTACTGCTTAGCTGTTACTGCTCAACTAGAATTCCCCATAAGCAACCTCTTTCTCTTTTTGTTTATGCATAATGTTAGGGTTGGGTAAAATTTCCATGCCCATGTATTGATTACATATTCCAACAGAATTTGGTCCCTCAAATTGAGTATTGCAGATGCTTACTTCACCTTTCGGGGAGCCGAGCAATGTTACACTTACGCATGTTTCTTTACGTCTCTTCCACGTGTACCATATCTCCATCATTCTTTAAAGTAATTTCACTTTTATATTTTTTTATTTCAATTTTATCACCAAGGGACGTAACTTCAAACGTTTTAATAAAGACGTTTGCATATCATTTCCGCTCCTAAAATAGAAGTTTTGTTTTTCTCTCTCTTCCCTAATAAACGTAAACTAATGCAGATCAGATCCAGAGTAGGACTCCTGTCACCGGTGGCAGACGGTTCAAATGTGACGTGCAGCACACTGCACACCTTCTCTTCTAAGGCACGTTACTTTGCTGCCCTTTCCAATGCCATTAGACTTCGAGCTACATTAATCAAGAATTGAACCACATACCCTCCACATTTTACAAACGAAATAGAAATATTCTTTTATTTTTATTATTAAACATTTAAATACTTGTCAATATTAGATGGATATCTGTCAACATTAACTTTATATAAGCAAAAAAAAAAAAAATATTCACAGCATCATCATTTCTGTATCAACGTTAACGGACACCCAAAAGAATTAAAAAAAAAAAAACCGTACATGACACATCACGTGCATCCCGGCACGGCCAACAGTACGTAGAAAAAACAGAGAAAGGTTACAAAGCACTCGCAGGGTATGCAGTATGCCAAAAATAATTAAATTACGGAGCCGTGGTGTTACTTGGAGCTACTACTTCAACTCTTGTTCAACCTTCGCGTCCTTCTTGGTATAGGGGAACGGGACGCACGCGCTCGGCCATGCCAAATTGCCAAAATGAGAGAGAGAATGATGATGCACTTTCTGCTAATTTTTCAAAAGAGAAAACTCTATGCTTGGTCCCCAGCTTCCTTCGCAAACGGGTGAAACTAAAAACGAGCACAAAATAAAATTAAAATCCTTAGTGATTGGAATTTCTTTGGACAATAAACTATGATAATTATAATCGTAGCTGTGTTCAGATATTGATGAACCTGAGGTCAAGCATGCACTGTCATCTTGCATTTTAGTAACATATACGTCTCTTTCATCATCATCATCATTAGAACCCAATATGCTGTATTCACCAGAATCTGATTCATTCGTTGATTCTTCAAAACTATCTTCATTTTCTGAAAGTTCTATATACGTGGAATCAGCTTCCATCTCTGAAAGATCTGTTGGTGAACAATCACTGCTCCAGACAAGGTTTTTCTTTTCCTGCATTCCATGATTCCCCTTTTCGCCGTGGTCTCTTATTGGACCATCCGATATTAATTGGGAATTACAGTCATTTGGGTCCCCATAGAGTGCAACGTGCCTTTGATACAGCTCTAATTCCTTCTCAGCTATAGCAATGAAATGCCTAACTGACTCAAGCGATTGCTCATACTTGGATTTTTCAAGTGCCTGCAAACGAAGAAAACCCAATCGCTTGACTGATACTGGAATTAGAGACCCACAGTGTGACTAAATGAGCCATAAAAAAAGCAATCAATCTAAAAATCGGTTCCTCTTTACTCTCTAGATAAATGAAATTTAAGGGGAAACTACGATATCACAAAAACTGCAAATAATCATGCCAAAAGAGCAAACATTTCCTTCATGCTACAAGCCTACAACAAAATGTGTAAAGTCAAAACAAAAAATCCATCAGAATCCAGAGATTTCCAAGTTGCAGATAAGTTCCTGTTAATTACTAAGCTTCAAATCCAGCTGCTGAAGATCCCAATTCCAGTATGTTGTTTGAACTCGAGTCAGTATTGCAAGTATCTGCAATAAATATTGGGAAATGAAAGAAATTGGCAGACCACTTCTAATGGATTTTACAACTGACAACCATTGCCCTCACTCCTAGGCCTTTTTATGCCAATATCTGATTTCCCACGAACATGCTGCTTCAATGCGCAACTGGATCTAACTATATCATTAACAATCTCGTATCAAAGAGGCATCATATAAAACTATGTTAATGTCAAGGGCCATTCAGAAATTTATCTATTTCTGTCAATTAGAGAATGATGACAACCTGTGAGGAAATGGTATATAACTAGTCTGTTTTAAATTTGTCAACTTGCCACCATACTACTTGAAAAAATAATTCTTCAAATATAATTGAGTAAGTTCACTTAAACACCATTGTTATATGGCTTTTTTTCAATACGATGCCACTTTGCGGTTTAAGTATGTCCCCATACTATTTTCTGCTATCATGAAACTCCTCTCGATAGTAACTCATTTTCATTCAATATTAATTGCAGATCATTCAATTCCATTGATTTCAAACATAAAACCGTTAAATCTGTCAAGTATGCAAGACCATACTACCTTAAGAGGCAGAAGGTTAATTGCAGGCATAGTGTATAGGAGTTATATGACAAAAGTAAATCTATAGTAAGATAAAATCATGGTGAGCTTCATCATATGGGGGGAATTAACTAAGGAGATCTAAAGTGGAGAAATAAACTTCCAAAGAGGAGAAAAACCAAAGAATTTCAACCAAATGTTTTATGCAACACATACTAAAAAACAGACAAAGGTCCAAAGCATGGGTATTCAGTACAATTTTTTTCCCATTATAACAATCTGCAAGTTGAATATTCAAACCTTGTAGAGTAAATTTAAGTGCTTAAATAAGCAAAAAGAAGCTGTTACTCTTATTTAACATCCTGCAACGGTATGGAACCAGAATAACCTATCTTTGAAAAGAACTATAAATATAAGCATTCAAGGTTAGAAGTATTTTTCCCTAATTATATGAACTATTACTCTTATGTTTACATTCCCAAGTTGCTATTGCCACAAAAGGTGAAACAATTATCATTATATTTATCCCTTCTATTTGTTCTTTGGATGAAACACCAATATGGAACAGAGTTGATTAGTTTTTCCATAAATGCAAGAAGGAAATCCAAGCAGTAGCCTGAGAGAGCCAGAAAGTTTTACATTTAAGGCAGCCAAATTGTAGAAATAACTTTTATAAACGTTATACACACACATGTATATCTAAAATCTGACACTTTTTCTTTCGAATGGCAGGGATGGTATTTGGGTAGCATACTTTCAAATATATCAGTGTACCCTAAAAACCAAGGTACTCTTTACGCGTGCTTTCAACAGTTTACCCCCTACTTTAAGTATATCAGGATACTCTAATAACTAGGGGGAAATCTATCATAAGAAACCTAGTATGGTCTAGTCATACATAAAATTGAGATATATCTGTATTAGCATTTCTGAAAATTTAGTTTCTAATAAAACTTAATGACATCGTTTGATCCATGTGACCAATTCTATCTAGAGAGATAAAACTTTGTGTTGTTGTTGTATATCTGCATGAGCACCTCGTTCATCACTTATCAGAAAATGAAGAATACATCCCTCATCAGTTTAACAGAATTAAAAATTAATCCCCCAAAGCAGAGAATGAACCAAATTATGGTTCAGTGCCCTCTAAACTGAGGCTACTGGGGGTGGGACATAATCTGATTGAATCATTAATGGCCTGAAAATGTCAACTTCTAAATGCCTTTAATTTGAGAGAAAGTACAATGCAAGTCATTAGAAAATAATGGGTGAGACAAATGCGTTAGCATCGTTATATGGGTCAATAAAACGAACAAAAGAACACTTTGCAGTGAAAGAGCATATCATAAATAAGAGCAAATACAAGCAAGCAAAAATAAAAAATGGATAAATCATAACATTTAGAGGGGTGACACAGAAATATTCCACATCTTTGTAATTTGCACCACATTATGAAGAACACTTGCATGACAGGAATCCTTTTTGGAATGAATAAGCTGATATGTTGACATTCACTTCATTGCAAATGTTCAATGTCATCTATAAAAAGTAAAGGGTCGATGAAAGTGAGATAAAAGAAAACAGAGGCACACCTTTTTCCTAGACACTGTATCTACTGGTGACATAACTTCTGGTTGCACATAGTTCTTCCCACGATAAAATATTATAGTATCATCTCCAATTATGTGGATTGGAATACCACCACTCAATCTGGCAATTTCCTGTGCATATTCATTTACTTGGCCAGGTTTACAAGGCTTGCATATGACCTTAACAGTCTCGTGTCTCTTCCAATGCATATGCATATTAAGAATAACACCTCCAAATAATCCTCTTCTGCCAACTTGAAGATAATTAGTACTCTTCTGAGCCATTTTCTTCAAATAAAACCGTTCCTCCCCTGTCAAGCCATCAGGTTGTAGAACGGGACCCTGAACTTTAGAAACTTCATATCGTTTGAGTCTTTCAATAAGCATAGCTTCCTTAATTTTGGCCTGGAAACGAGATTAATAGAAAATTTTAAGAGCAATGCCTGAGCTGAGAAACTAGGCATTTTATGACATACATGATTATTGATGGTTAAGTGGTAGCCTCATCATTTAATCATTATAAACCAAAAAAATTCTCCAATAGAGTAGTGCTCAATAATGAGATAAATAAAGCCAAATAAATAAGCAATGTTTTCAAACCATTGAAGCAATATATGACAGAAGAGATCATTCATATATCATTATCAAGCAAAACGCAAGTCCACATGCCTTCAGGTCTAATAAAGGACTTTCTTTTCCTCATCATAACTGCGATTGTCCTGGTCTGTTGATCGATGATATATTATACAACTTGCACAACAGAGCAATTTTTCCAATCTAAATAAAAGAGAAAAAATAGCATATATTAACTAAATTTGAGAACTGTGATGAAAAGGAGGAAAAAAATCTTTGTATAGTGTTCCTTCTTAAATGAAAACATGCTAATATCAGTGCTTCACCTAAAAGGGGCTGAGTAATAAGTATTTCAGTTCAAGCAAAACCGTTCATCAGAAATTTAAACAAATTATTTGCAGCAAAACGAGCTGCATTAATTAAGAAATTGAATCATAGCGCATACTTTTTCAAGCTTGTACTTGATTCTCTCTCCCGCATTTGCAAACTTCTGCTTCTTCTTTCGCTTGACACCTAACCGACGGGGGTCCTTCTTATTTGCTGCTTTCCTCTTCTGTTTCTCTCTTTTCCTCTGCATCTTCAATCTCTTTTTGGTCTTCCATTTCTCTCTCTTTGGAGGATCAACTTCGTGAGTTTCAAACTTGGTATTCCCACTCGATATCACGAGACTAACCGAACCATGGCTTAAGTTTCTGAAAATCCAACAAGGGCTTGGCTGTTCGAGTGGGATCAAGTGTCTGGATGAAGCGCAAATCGACATTTGGCACCTAAAAGCTGACCTAGAACATAGAGGAATTAGCGTAGATGTTGTAATCGAATAGAATAAAATTGTATACACTTCTATTTATTCTGCTCTATAGTTCACCCATCTTTTCGTCAATCATGCCAATGGCCCATAACCCGGAATAGCCAATAAGAAATGCGCCGAGTGAAGGCAGGTGCTTGGATTATGTGCAAGAACATTGCTTGCTGGGGATGAAAAATTGAGTCTTTGCAGGCATGGAAAACCAAATTATGAAAACTACCATAAGAAACAGAGAGCGTGTTAGAGAGGAGGAAGAGATAACCTGAGAGAGAACGAGGGCGAAAATGAAGATTTGAGAATAGAAGAAGCTCTGCGGAGGCTGCGAAACAGCAAATTTGCCATGGGGGCATCTACGACTCGGAGTGAGACACTCAAGCGGTAAGCTTGCCCAGTATTGCGCGGACCAGACTTAAACCGTTCCACTCGTTTTGGACCGGGTGGGTTATGGCACGGGCGCCAATCTTACGAACCTATGCCCACCTAATCAAACACGTGTTAAATAACTATTAGCCCAACCGATAAAGTTGACTTTCATTATATAGCAGATCCAATAGTATTGTGACATGTAAGGGACAAATTGAGCCTCCATATTTCTTACCTGAATCCCCTTCCTGTGTGTCTGCACTTCTCGCAACAGGAAAAAAAAAAAAAAAAACATATTCAGGGACGATTTCTGAGACAACGAATTTGAACCAGCGTGAATCTTCAGTAAGTTTTTGTTTTAGATGTTTTCCAATTTTTATTTTAGCTATGAAAATTCTATCGGAGAACTTCATATACTATGGAATTTTAGGGTTTTCCTTTCTTGTGGTTTATTAACGAGCTGCATAATTGGCAGAATTTGGTCTTGAATTAGAAATGATTGAATTCTTCTTCTTTGTGTTTTAGCGAAGAATCCCAATGGGTGTGGGGCAAGAAACTCAAAACTGAAGCTCTTGTTGATTTTTTTGGTCTTCTGATATCAAGATACAGCTTATGTCTCTCTTGTTTCTCTCATAAATGTCATGGGCAGTTTGAGCTTTAGCTGGAGGTTTTTCATGACCACTTTTATGCATACTTTCTTTCTGGGGCGAGCAAACTTCTCTTAATGTTTTATTTTGTGTACGGGGGAATTTAGAATAGGGAAGCGAAATACCGTTCGGGGCCCCTAGCTTGAGGATTTAAGTTTAATCCAACATTATCCCTTGGTTGTTGGAAACACATATTATTCTCAACTGAATCTGAGTTTGGGCTTTGTTAGGCTGCGAATATATCGAACTGTCTGAGATGAAGACTTTTATCTTAGTGTTGTTATACAGAACTCAGGTGCAAAGCATCACCTAATTTAATTGATTTTTTTTTTCTCGATTTCAATTGTGATTGAATTTCAAAAGTTAACCAAAATTGAAGCTATACCTTGACCATTGGCTGCAAGACATATCATTTCGAGTTGATTGATAATAGACAGCAGGTAAAGTAGAAAATAAGTATGGAAGTAATTTGGAATTCTTTCTTTAGTAAAAGATGATATTATAACTGTAGATTTGTGACTACCATTTTTCTCAATTCCTGGGGGTGGGAGAGAGTAGGAGGCACTAAATCGTAAGATCACATCATTCATAGTCATACTATGATTCAGAAAGTCATGCTTCTTTGTTATGTATCACTATATTGTGAGGCCATATACATTTTACGACCAATTAGTTTGTTTGCATTTTTGGATGGAAATTAGGTTTTTCCAACAGACTTGGTGGAGTTGTCATTTACTTGTTTAACTAGTTTTGTGGGAAAGAATGAAGCAAAAGCTGTTTGGATTTGACTGATATTGGCCAAAATACAGCATATTTGGTGGATATGAAGTACAGAAACTTTCAAAACGACATAAACTCTGCCTTCACATTTACTTTGGGATAAGATCATCTTTTTGGGTTCACTATGATAATCTATTTTGGTTCTTTTAGAGGAGTGTGAGTGACTAATATTCTGTGCAATACAAAGGTGATCCTGCATTAGTGCCTTGTGTGGTCCTCTTTAGAAATTTTTGTGAACCATATTGTGCTCATACCAACCCTCTATTACTAATTTTCTTATGATATAGAAAGAAGAAAGGAAAAAAAAAATGAGAAAAATAATCTGGTACAATATGTTTCTTGATTTGGTTTTTCATTTTTTTGATTGTCACTGAATGAATAGTTCATCAATTATATGCACCATTGTATGAATATCATCTAGGCATTGAAAACCTTATATGAGATATTTCCTTGCTGCAGTGGAGTTTGGGATTGATGGGTCTATTAATGGTGGGACAGTAGGAAATGCATCTGTTGGGGAGATTAGTATCATTGGTGATGAAAGTAGAACGGGTGGAAGTTCTGTTGAATTAAGTTATAAACCAGATGAAGATGATAAATTGACGCAAGATTCGTCGGAATTGGACACAATTCCATCAGCAGTACCTACTGTGTCAGTTGTTTCAGCCGATGATGAGCCCTATATGGGTCAGGAGTTTGAATCAGAAGCAGCAGCACATGCGTTTTATAATGCTTATGCCACTCATGTTGGATTCATCATCCGTGTAAGTAAACTCTCACGCTCAAGGCGTGATGGATCAGCTATTGGACGGGCACTTGTTTGCAACAAAGAGGGTTACAGAATGCCTGACAAGCGTGAAAAGATTGTGAGGCAAAGGGCAGAGACAAGGGTTGGTTGCCGGGCGATGATTTTGGTGAGGAAAGTAAGTTCTGGTAAATGGGTTGTTACAAAGTTTGTAAAGGAGCACACACATCCTCTGACACCTGGAAAAGGTAGAAAGGATTGCATTTATGAACAATATCCGGTTAGTCCTAATTCTTTATTGTTTAAAGCTAGTATATAGTATTTATGTCAGCTTATTCAGTTACTTTATCCTTGACAGATAGGGAGACCATGTTAGATAATTATGTTGCTATTCTGCTGCAAGTTTATATTTAAGAGGATAATTGGAACTTGGGGCATTTTGAGAATCAAGTTTTCAGGAGGATTTTGGTTTTTTAATATATTTTGAATTAATTAAGAATGCAGTTTCTTTTGCCTTCTCTAATTAAAAATGTATAATTTTTAAAAAAATGTTTTTTTTACCCATATTTAGATGAGGTATGGAATTTCTAAAAGAAACCAAGAAGAACAACTTGGCTAGATATTCTGTGTTTTATCTGTCTATTGATTGTGAATCTATCAGTTTTCAAATCTTCATATTGATATACATAATAGAGCTACGGACAATTTATGTAAGGATGTTGTGACAAAATTCTATGAGATTTTGGCATTCCTTTTCACTTTTATCCTGCTTACCTCTGTGTTTTTGTGCTGTTTTTAGAATGAACATGATAAAATTCGGGAACTATCCCAGCAGTTGGCCACAGAGAAGAAGCGAGCTGCAACCTATAAAAGACATCTTGAATTGATATTTGAGCATATTGAGGAGCACAACGAGAGCCTTTCAAAAAAAATACAGCACATAGTTGACAGTGTGAAGGAGATGGAAACCAAAGATCAACAGAGTCATAGATGGTAACAAGTTTCAGTAATTTAGTCATTTAATTTCTATTCCTCTGGGTGAAACACGGAAACAACTGTCAGTATCAAAATTGCTGCTGGACGAAGTATGCAATAATATCTGATAACTGCTGACTTAGGGAATCTGCTTCAGTCCAGCATAAGGTGTCAGGTGGATTCTGTAGTTCAGTGTGTTTAGTTCAATGGAATTCATTGGATTGCCTCGTCCGCTGTTGGTAGCAGAATCTAGTTCAGTCAATGTATAGGTTTTCAGAGTTCATTCTTCTGAAGTTGTGCTAACAATGTAATGACTAACAGGCATTCAAGTGCTCTGATGGTGTTAAATAATTCCATTGTTGACTTTTTAAAATTTGATCCGAGGCTGTCTTATTTGTATAGCATTCTAATACTGTTTATCTTCTAAAAATTCACATTTTTGTCTCTCTATTTTGATATCAGATAATGGTATGAGACTGTTAGTGAATATGCTTTGTTCATATATTCTTTCTATAGCTAAAGTGCCAAACTTCCATCAGTGGATTTACTCTACTTGTTCCTTCTAGTAACAGTATGGTATATACTACGCTGATTGCTTTGCTGCGGTGGTATGCAACAACTGTTATAGTCCTTCCTTTGCATCCCCCATTTAACGCATTTATGGCAACGATGTAGTACGTGCTAGCCCGCGTGTACCTCTAATTTACTCATACAATGCTTCCTGGTATGTGCAGGCAGCACGTTTCCATAGACTATAAGATCATAATGATCTTAGTATTCCTCGAGCTGCTACTTTTCAAACTACTCAACAACATTGCCTACACTCTTTCTCTGAACCAGGACTGAATGTACAAGACCTAAAGTGCATATTCCATGTCATTCTCAATTGACAAAGATCAATATATCTCTGTCAATTGCAAGTCATGTAAGAGTGGTTAATAAGGAGGCAAGCAATCAAATAAGAGAAGGCATGTGTTCTATCCAATAACACGTATTTAAGCCTGAATATAACTCATATGAGATGATATTCTAAAACGTCACAATTCTGACATATTTAAAAAGCTACACCACTATGAACTCTTTGTAAGAAAAATATTTCTTCTAAAGATACATGAGATTAGTAGAAAGAGCAATTGATTTGATAGAAAGAAGAAACCTAAACAACGGCTACAAAAAAAAAGAAAGAATTATAATTATAGTCAACTTATTAAATTTATTTATTCTTGGAGTCATAAATCAAAAAATTATTTATTTTTAGTTATCAATTAGTTTTAAATATTTTAATTTTCTATGTTGCCCAAAAACAAAATGAAGAGAAATTTCCATACTATCAATAAAGAGTAAGGGTAAGATTCACAGCCAAAAAAAATTCTCTCTCCACCAGCAGCTTTGGAACCCCTTGCCGCCAAGCAAGTTCAATATCTAAGAGAAATCCCCATAATTTTGCCATAAGAGCAGTACCACTACCCAGATTCTTTAAGATTCCCAACACCCAATGGCCATCTATGTCAAAAGCATTCCGCCACATAAAGCACTACTTTCATTTTAGAACTGCAACCTTTGAACCAAAATTAATTGAAAACGCAGATCCAACTATGGTTACAAAAAACAAAAAAAATCTGTTATTGTGATAACTCATAATCACTGTACTGAGTTTAGGGAAGGACAGAGCAAACTTGCAAATGTCTCTGCGCACGCTCTTTCGCTGATAAACGATATCTGGGAAAAGTGAAATCCTTCTGATATCTCACTCTAAGAAAAAAATAGGGACAGTGAGTTGAAGAGACCGAGTTTAGCAAGAACCTCTTTTAAAAATAAATAAAGCAAATTTTTGTAGAGATGAATTGGTTTCTTTATTAAGGAGAGTTTCGAGGTTTTTATTAATTTTTATCTTGTATGAATTTTATAAAAGCTTATTAAATAGAAAAGATAAAAGAGGAGATGCAATTTTACATATTTTATTAAAATAATTTAAAATAATATTTTAATATATTATTATTGTTACACTGATTTTAAGTAAAATAATTTTATATTTTTTAATTTTAAATAAATTTATATTTATTTATAACTATTAAAATAAATAAATTAGGCACAACTGTATATTTTCCAAAAAGAAACAACTCAACAAGGAAGGCTCGGTAGCCGTTGGGTTCGATGCATCCAACGGTCAAATTTGATAAAAAATTGACCGTTGGAGTTGTCGACCGTTCCACGTTGTCTGAGACCCCTTCCCCATAGAAGACTCAATCGAGAAAGGGAGACAGGGACTTCGAGAAATTGTGGTGATTCTGTTTTCATTAATACCATTACTGATTTGGGTCTGAGTTTTATTTTATTAAATTTTGTTTGGATTTTCTCTGATTCTGCTACTGAGGGATTTTAGCAAAATCGTATTTTGGATATTTTTGTGCAATGACCTTCTTATTGGGCTCAAGGATTCCAACAACGACAAGGCTACGCAATCTGGCTTCGACGATCAGCTATGGGCTCACTTCAACTGCCTTCCAACACGTTCCTTGCGTTTGCCCTACCTAATGTCCCTAGTTATTTATGTTTTGATTTCCCCTTCCGTGCTCTCATGTGCCTGATGTGTTCGCATCTTTGTTATACAATACTTGAAACTGCAAGCTAATCTCCTATATGTATCTGTAAAGATTTGTTTTTGATCTCACATATTATTTGTTCCGTCCCCTTTTCTTTACCTTTCTTTATTTTATTTTTTATAATTTTGTATCTGAGATGCGGTTTCTACATTTATGTTCAAATGAAGTAGAATTAGCAGGTCTTTCTTTGCATTCACTTGGATTTTGGTTGCTCTTGTCTATATATATATATATATATATATATATATATATATATATATATATATATATATATATATATATATATATCAATCCACAGGCTACTACAATTAGCAGGTGCTTCTGTTTTGTTGCTGTGAGATCATTGATTGGGTTTATGCATTTCAGGCATGCACTGGATGTGAATGTGAAATGGGCGGCACAAGAGACTACTACATTTGGCACACGATCCTATTTCTGCCAATAGAATAGAGCTGCTATTGAAGTTCGGCTAGTCCAGGTCAGCTGATTTATTTAGTTGATTATACTTCAAATGTTGTTAATGCTATATATGATGAATTGATGTCCATGCCCGTCATGCTATATATATATATATATATCAACAGGGATTCTCCATCAATTCTGGAATGCATTAGTGAAGCTTTAACTTCACAAACATGTTATTTCATTCTTAGTTGACTACAAAAGAAGTTTCAGTCAGTCACAGCATATAACCACTTATGCTTTGTAAAAGTTATGCAGTTAAGATCAAACCTCCGAAGGGTAACAAATTACGTTATGAATTAACATGTTGTTATAGGTTTTTTCTGTGCGTGGACACTGTAGAATGAGCCATTTCTGATCGAATGGCAACCATCATGCAAATTCTGTCATTGAAGCAATATAGTTCACAGAATTCACAATCTTGCTTAACTATAAGCTGTGAATCTTGTTTTCTATGTAAATTGCAGCTTTCAATCATATATACATTGTGAAAGGTTTGAGCCATTGAAATTGGTTGAATCAATTTTAAATAAACTCGGATTGGAAAAGTAATATCTTGGATAGTTACTATATCCATTTTGTGAACAGATATATTGCTGCTTTATATACGTGTTAAGAGAAAGCTGAAGAATAGAACAAAAATGATGACTGTTCTATGAAAGGCTTGTTTATACCTGACTGAAGCTCATTTGTGGTCGTGACTACAATTTACTATTACTTACGTATGACAGTGGCATGGTATACTCAAACCAGAATGCCCTTTATTTTCATTACATCACAAGATGAAGAATTTGAATGGTTTGTGTGTAAGTCCCCAAGACTTTAGCATTGTGCATGGTGCTTTTGAGCCACATGTAAGTGTCTGTGCAAGACTGTAGATGTCTCTTCATTAACGTGTCCTGACCAAGTTTTGGAATATATTCAGTGACAAAAATCATTTACATTTTTCTAGTTGAATTATTGTTATATATCCACATTTCTTTCGTTATCAAAATTAAAAATTTCATTCCTCTTAATTTGCCTTTCCCGTATTCAAGTTCTTCTTATATTTAATTTCCATATTTTGAGTAATACAAATTATACCTTTTAGAGTTCCAAGTGGGAATTCTCCTTTTGGGATCGTAATCTTGTGCAGGTTCATCCTGTGTCTGATGGAATTGCTCTTCAAATGTCCGGGAAAGAAGCTGGTCAAAGCTCTTTCAAATTACTCATCAGACAGAGAGGGAGAGATTTTTTTTTGCCTTTTTCTCCTTCTTAACTTCTTAAAAAATTAGTAAAACACTTGGTTGCGCAAGTATCGGTCAGTATAAAGTGCTTGTGGCTATTCTGGGCAAGACTTTATTTTTTTGGCTTTTTTAATTAGTATACATCAACCTCCTCTGCCTTTGGTTCTTCTCCTGATCTTAAAGTTCCTGGCTCTTGAAGCGACTAAATCTGAAGATCTAGAGCAGCAACGCTCTGTACATACATGCCAGTGCACAATATTCACGGCAACTTTATTGTCTTTTGCTGTCTCTAGGGGTAGGCCTTGATAGTTTCCTGAACTGTTATAACTTTTATAGCTCTTTGCTCTCCAGGTTCTGATGATTAGTAGTAATAACTAGGAAAAGCATAGGAATGGCTCAGCGTTTAGGTTCTAAAATTCAGGTTTTCCTACAATTTCAGTTCGAATTTGGCGTTGAACTCCCAAACCCTAAAACAAACTTTATATCTTAAATTCTAGAAACCTTAAACATAAACTTGAAAAACCCCAAACCCTAAATGCCAATCCAACTCAAGACTTAAAATTCTAAAAAGTATCCTAAATTAAACCTAAACCCTAAATGCTCAATTGAAAACTTAAAATCTTAAACACCAAACCATAAAGCTTAAATCATAACCTCAAAACCCTAAAACCATAAATGCACCTAGAATCTCAGTTAGAATTTGCAGTCTTGGTTTTCTATAATTAGATTTAGGGTTAAACCCCCAAATCTTAAAACTTAAAATCTTAAATCCTAAAAATCCTAAACATAAACCTTAAAACCCCAAATGCTCAATTCAACCCAAACCTTAAAATTTTAGAAAAAAATCCTAAATCTAAAACTTTAAATCCCAAATGCTCAATTTAAAACTTAAACCGTAAACCATAACCCTAAAATCCTAAAACCCTAAATGCATCTAGTATTTCAATTAAACAAAATTAACTCTAAATTCTAAATTCAAAACCCTAAATGCTAAATTTAAAAACCTAACTAAACACCTAAACAACCTAAATTCTAAAATCCAAAGCCAAAAATCCTAAAACCCTAAATGCTATCTTAAAAACCTAAAACCCTAAATTCTAAACTCAAAACTAAATGTTAAACTTAAAAACCTAAAACCCTAAACCTAAACACACTTAACCCTAAACTCTAAAAGCCCCTAAATCCCAAATGCTAAACTTAAAAACCTAAAATCCTAACCTTAAACCCCAACTGCTAAACTTTAAAAACCTAAAATCCCAACTGCTAAACTTTAAAAACCTAAAATCCTAACCACATGCTAAAGCCAAAAACCCCAAACTCTAAAAATTCCAAAATTCTAAACTTTAAATGCTAAATTTAAAAAGCCTAAAACCTAAAATCCTAAACTCTAAAAACCCAAAACCCTATACTCTAAAAACCCAAAACCCTATACTCTAAAAACCCAAAACCCTATACTCTAAATAAATGCTAAACCCTAAACCTTAAACCTAAACAACCATAAATTCTAAAGCCAAAAACCTTAAAACCCTAAATGCAAACTTAAAAACCCTAAACCATAACCCAAAATCCTAAATGCTAAACCTAAACAATCTATAAATTCTAAAGCTGAAAACCTTAAAACTTTAAATGCAAACTTAAAAAGCCTAAATCTCCCTAAAACCCTAAACTTAAACAAACATTCCTAAATTTTAAATCCAAAACCCTAAATGCTAAAAGCCTAAACAAATAACCCTAAATTCTAAAACCTAAACCCATAATCTCTAAAAAGTCATAGCCCATCATAACTTAAAAATAGAAAAACCTAAAACCCTAAACCAAAAAAAAACCTAAACCCAAACCCTAGGAGACATCCTAAACTCAAAACCTTAAACTCTAAAAAGCCTTAAACCCTAAAATCCTAAAACTAAACAAACCTAAACCCTTAAAAAATGCCAAATCCTAATAACTCTAAAATTTTACTAAACTTTAAAACCTAAAATCCTAAAATAGTAAAAAACTAAAACCCTAAACTTAAAAAACATAAACTCTAAATTTTAAACCTAAAAATCTAAACCCTAAACCTAAACAACCATAAATTCCAAAATAGAAAATCCTAAACCTAAACCCTAAACCAAAATATCAAAACTCTAAACCTAAATATCTTAAATTCTAAAAACCTTAATCCTAAATGCTAAGCCTAAAAACCTAAACCTAAACCTATAAACCCAAAACCTTAATCCCTAAATGCTAAACTTAAAAACTTGAACCTTAAACTCTAAACCCTAAAATTACCTAAATCCTAAACTTAAACAAAGTAAACCTTAAACTCTAACAAACCTATATGCTAAACCCAAAACCCTAAACCCTTAAATTTTGTTGAAGTTTAAAACCTAAAACTCTAAAATAGTAAAAAATTCATACCCTTAAATTTAAAAAACTAAATGCTAATTTAAAACCTAAAACCCTAAACTATACTCCAAAACCCTAAAATACTAAATGCACCTAAAATTGTAGACATAACAAATCTGAACCCTAAATTCTAAATTCAAAACCTAAAACCTAAATAATCCTAAATTTTAAAACCCACCTTCAACCTAAAACCTAAAACCTTAAATTCTAAATCAAAACTCTAAAACCCTAAATGCTAAACTTAGAATCCTAAAACCTTATACCTAAACTCTAGGCCCTAAATGCTAAATTTAAAAACCTAAAAGCCTAAGCTCTAAACCACCTTAAACCAAAAAAACCTAATGCTAAACTCAAAAACCTAAACCCTAAAATTTTGCTAAACTTTAAAATCTAAAACCCTAACCTTCAGTGAAAAAAACCTTAAACTTAATAAAATCTAAACCCTAAATTTTAAACCCAAACCCTAAATACTAATCCTAAACTTAAAAACCTAAAACCACAACCATGAATTTTAAAACCTAAATCCTAAATGCTAACTTAAAAACTTGAAACCCTAAATGTAAGACTTGATAACCTAAAACCATAACCATTAATTTTAAACCCTAAAACTCTAAATGCTAATATAAAACCAAAAACCTAAAACAAACCTAAACCCTAAGTTCTAAACCCAAAACTTTGAACCCTAAAACCATAAATGCTAACCTAAAAAACCTAAAACCTAACTCTAACCCAAAACTCTTAACCCTAAAATGTAACCTAAAACCCCAAAACTCTAAATGTACAAAACTTTAAAACCTAGAACCCTAAAACAAACTTAAACCCTAAGTTTTTGAGCCCTAAAACCATAAATACTAACCTTAAAACCCTAAACCTTAAACTCAATACCCTAACACTCTAAATGCTAACTTTAAAACCTAAAAACCTAACTTCTAAACTTAAAAGCATCCCAGATGTAAAACTTGAAAACCTAAAACTCTAAACCTAAACAACCCTAAATTCTAAAACCCAAACCTTAAAGCCCTAAATGCTAACTTAAAAATCTAAAAACTTGACTTCTAAACTCAAAACCCTAAAATCTACATGCAAAACTTAAAAACCTTAAACAACTTAAACAAACCTAAACCCTAAAACTCTAAATGCTAAATTTAAAATGTAAAATCTTGAATCCTAAAATCCTAAATACTTTATTTAGAAACCAAAAACCCTAAACCTAAACTATCTTAAATTCTAAAACTTAAAATCTTAAACCCTAAAACAAATATTAAACCCTAAATTTTGAACTCGAAACCCTAAAATCTTAAATGCTAAACTTAAAAACCTAATACTTAAAACCCTAAACTCTAAACCCTAAACCTTAAATCCAAAACCTCAAATTCTAAAACCCTCTTCTTTAAATCATAAAAACCTTAAACCTAAAATTCTAAAACTCTAAAACCTAAATCATAAAAGCCCTAAATCATAAATTCTAAACCCTAAACTTTCCTTTAAATCATAAAAATCGTGAATGTTATACCCAAAACCCTAAATCTTAAAACTTAAGCCCTATACCTTGAACCAAAGCCCTAAATTTGAAAGCCCTTTTCTTTAAATCATAAAAGCATTAAATCACAAAGCCTAAACCCTAAACCTAACCCTTCTTTTAAATCATAAAATCGTGAATGTTATACCCAAATACTAAACCCTCTTTAAATCATAAAAATCTTAAACCGTAAAATCCTAAATCCTAAACTTGAAACTTAAGCAAACCTGAACTCTGAATTCTAAAACCCTAATCATTAAATCATAAAAATTTGAATCCTAAACACTAAAAACTAAACTTAAAACCTTAAATCCTAAAATTCTTAGACACCAAAACCTTGGACCTTAAATGTTAAACTTAAAACTTAAAACCCTAGATCCTAAATTTGGATACCTTAAACACCTTAAGATTTAAAACCCTTAATCTAAAATAATACTAAACCCCAAATTCAAAATCTTTAAATCCTAAAACCTAAAATTTAAGACCCTAAATTGTAAAACCTAAACATTTTACCGAAAATTTCAAAATGTAAACCCTAAGCACCAAAACCTTGGAACACTAAATCCCAATCCCTAAACCCTAAACTCTAACAACCTAAAATAAAATTTTAAATTCAAAACTTTAAACCCTAAATTCTAGAGTGTTAAACCCTAAACATAAAAACTATAGACTCTAGAATCCTAAACTGTAAAAGCCTTAAATTCTAGAACCACCCTAAACCTAAAAAATAAAAATTTAAAATACTAAACCAAAAATCCTAAATTTTAGAGCCCGAAACACTAAACTAAGTTCATAAAACCCTAAATTCTAGAATGATAAACCCGAAATTATAAAAACTATAAATTTAAAACCTTAAATGACAAGCCTTAAATTCTAGAACATAAACCCTAAACTCTGAACACAAACCCTAACCATAAACCTAAAACTTTAAACTTTGAACACACAATTTTAAATCTTTAAAAGGCACTACCTAAAACCCTAGATACCAAAAAGCTTAAACCCTAAAACCTAAACCCTAAATTTTAAAACCCTAAATCCAAATCCTAAATCCTAAGCCCTATATCCTAAGCACTAATCTCAAACATAAAAACTCTAAATTCTAGAGCTATAAATATTAAACCCTAAATCTAAATTATAAAATCTTAAATTCTAGAACCATAAGCCCTAAATCATGAAAACTCTAAACTTTAAATCATGAAACCTAAAACCCTAAATGCTAGAAACTTAAATCCCAAATCCAAATCTAAACCCTAGAGACCTAAATCCTAAAATTTTAGAACCTTAAACCCAAACCCTAAAATCCCAAACCTTGAATATTGAGACCTTAAATACTAAATTCAAACCCTAAAATTCTAAACCCCAAACCTTTAAATCCTAATTCTAAATCCTTAAACCCTATAAACATGTAATCAAAAAAACCTAAATCCCTAAGCACCAAAAATCCTAAACCCTAAACTTCAAATCCCAAAACCCTAAATCTCAATCCTTAAACACCAAAGCCAAACTCTAAAATTCCCAAACCCAAACCTAAAATGAACCTGAATCCTATATTCACCTTAAAACACTAAAACTACCATAAATTCTAAAAATTTAAACCTCATAACTTAAAATTCTAAATCCTAAAAACTTAAACCCTAAATTCTAAAACTCTAAACACTAAAAATGAAATCTAAACCCTAAATTACAAACCTTAAATCTCAATCTCTTTAAACTTTAAACCCTAAAACCTAAAACCCTAAATGGTAAAGTTAAAATTCTAAACCCTAAAATCTAAAAATCATAAATCAAAATGTTAGTAAATTTGATGGTTTAGATTCATTTTTAAGTGATATTTAGTAAAATTAAGTTTATGAGAATGGAAAAATTGTTTTCATTATGGTTCCTATTTTCCATGTTTGAACGCCCTTAAGGAATGCTTTTGTTGACATTCCTGCAAAATTCTAAATCCTTTGGGACAAAAGTAATATAAATTACCCTGAAAAGTAATAGTGTCAGTTCCTTTTTTTTTTTACTAGTTATTGATAATCTCACAGAACTAGTGTCCAGTTCAAACCTTTGATAACACAATGGCCAACCTTTTCCTCTTCAAACGCTCAAGATCATCCCTGAGTTTCACTGTTAATGGATACGATTTGAGAATATTTTCCATCCTTTTACAGTGACAACCGTCTATGCTTGCGAAGCCAATCTTGCTCTTAAGCTACTGATTTACCAACACAGGAACTAACTTATTAAATTTGGCCATTCCTGCACCCATCCTTTTCGTAAAATATAATATATTGCATCCTTATAGCTACATAAGTAATTGACTATTGTTTTATCAAAAGCATGCGCAGAGATAACTCTGTCATTTTATTTACGATAATTACACATCAGAGAAGCTAATCAATCGACGTAGTTAATAAATATTCCACACAGCACATCTGGTCTCACAATCCCTAACTCGGTCATTTTATTTATTATTTTTTCTATCAATTCCAAGGGACAGTAAAGACAATGAGCACGAGTTACATGAAATTGAAGAAAATCAACATTTTTTTGAACCAAGCTATGCGTTCCAGAGAGTGGAGAATGTGAACGAAGGCAGCTATAAAACTAAAATTAGAAAGCAGAAAAAATGCAATACAAACGGAGACCAAAGAGCTGAAAGCTCCTCATCATTTTTGAATGCTCTGCGTCGCTGCGAGAAGCACACTTGCCTGGTCATGAGCAAAGAAGAGAAGATGATGAGAGCAACATCAGCATCACATAGAGCTGAAAGCTCCTCAGCCTTTTTGAATAACCATCTGGGTCGCCGTGAGAAGCTCACTTGCCTCGCCATGGCATTAATCTAAACCTTATCCCTTGTCGTTAAATCCTTTTTCAGCTTCACCTTCTGAAGCAACCCAAAATAAAAATTAAACAGATAAATAAAAAGGAAAAAGTATACCTTATTCTAATGGCTGGGTTATGGACCAAAAATGAACCAACATACAAACGGATAAACCAACCCAACTGCTTTAGATGAAGGATTTCACAGTTGAGGAAGGCAGTAATTGTTTTATAATGATAAAAATGCCACAAAAATTATGTATAAAAATAAACACTCATGTCGTAACACAATAAATGTCATTGTTTTTCATATATTTATTTAAATCTTACTTTTTTATTCTGTAATATTGAATTATGTTTTTTAATTAACTATTACTTTCTTTTTTTTTTAATTTCTTAGATGAGGTTACCAAATTTTGGGTTTCAGTTGAGTGAATTTCATTAGTTAGGTTACCAATAATTTTGGGATGACAAGATATTTTTCGTTTACCAGTAATAGGTTGAAGTTATTTTTAAAATTAAATATAATAAAATAACAAATTAATGGATTAATGCTCATTTAACAAATTACTATTATTTAGCATTACATGATGGTGATTCAAAATCAAATATAATAAAGATAAGAAATATAATTGATATGAGAGAGAAGTAAATATCTTAATATAAGAAATATAGTTAATATAAATTTCTAAGAAACTTTCATATTTATGGTATTGGTAAGTATCCATTTAAATTCTGTTTTTTATTTATTTAACTATTATTTTTTTTTGGTGTCAACATGTGTCAAAATTTAACACATCATATATTTGTTGTAAAAGTCAAATTTCAAAATCAAAATTCAATATATGAATAAATCTTGTAATATAATTATTGACAATATATTTATTGGGTGTTATTTGATTTTTATAAGTAAATTTTTAAATTTTTTATGTATCATTATATTATGATTTATTTAAATTTATTGTGAAATTATTTGATTTAAGTGAACTTAAAATAACAGAACTTATGAGAATATCTCTTAATTTTAACTTATTAAAATTTTCATTTTCTTATTATATTTTAAGTAAATTTTAAAATTTGTAATGAGAGATATTACGACTTTTAATTTTATTTCATATTTATGTCGTTATTTTTTATTTATTCAAAACATTTTATTAATTCAAATTTATTTATAAATATGAATTTTTAGAATTAAAATTTTTATAATATATAATGTTTAAAATTTATTTAAGTTATTATTTATATATAATAATAGAAATGCATGGTAAAATAATATATAATAGTTAATAAATCTTCATAAGTCAATAACAAAGTCAAGACAAGTACCAATTTCGAGGCAAGCGTGAATTTTTATGCAAAAAATTTGGCCAATTTATGTGTAAGTATTATAAAATATTTAAAAATCAACCCTATTAATTGCTAAATAATAGTAAACACATTTACTATTTCTAAATTCTTTAGTAATTAATTTGTTTGCTTTTATTTTTGGTACTAATTCAAATTGAGTTTTTATAATTTTGATTAGGAATGGAATGATCTTATATATTGTTTTGGGAAAACTAAAATGTTAATCAAGTATCAATTGTTTTAAGACTAAAACATTAATTTCTCTCCTCCTCAAAGTCTTTTTTTCTATCTATCTTTTCTTTCCTCCTTTTGTCTCAATGACAGCTCAAATCAAGTGTATCTCCTATATCTTTCTTTTTTTTTAAAATTTAAATCTCTTTATTTTTTTAACTAATTTTGATAAAAATTTTTACCTTTTTATAATTTAATATATAAATTTTATTATTATTTTTTCTTAATTTAATTTTTTCTTACTTTCCCAAAGCCAAGAATCCTAATTTTTTTATCAAAGAATCTTTCATATCTTTTCTTACTCACAAAAAGCACAGACACTTTGCCACTTGTATTTTTTCTTCCCATTTTATTGTGCTTCAAGCCTTCAAATCCACCCTCACTGCTCTCCATCACTGTATATAAATATGATGATTCTGAATCCGAGGTTTTCAAACAATTTTGTATATTTTCTGCAAGAAACTTTGGGGGCTGAAGGAGGGAACAAAAACAGAGTGAGAAGCAGAGACATAGGAGGTTGGGAATGTTGCTAGTATAGGATATAAGAACGCATGTCTTCCCAACGGTATCGTCTGCATATATTGTTGCCTTCGGCACCATTGGAAAGACATGCCTTCTTATATCCGACCCCCCTGAATTTCGTATATGTACTGCAAGAAACTTTGTGTTTGAAGGAGAGAATAGAAGCAGAGTGAGAAGCAGATACACAGAATGGGGTCTAATACAAGGTTCATAAAATGTGCGACGGTTGGGAGTGTTGCTAGCATAGGATGTTAAGAAGCGGATGTCTTTCCGCTGTATGCATACAGTTCCGGGCTTACCTTAAATCAATGTGAAGGAACAGGCTTTCTGGTTCTCAAAATTTTGCATAGTATTAATATAGATTCATTGGTGGGTGATATTTTCGGTTAACCCTTTCTAGGTAACAGTAATGAAATATCTTATTCTAGGTAACAGTAACGAAATATCTTATGTTGCCTTCTAATATTGATTTCAGGAGTTCGTAAAGATTTTTGTGAGCAGATTGACGTTACGCAGAGGATTGGTGCTGTTATTCCTAGTTATAGTTTTTAACGCCATTGCATGACCTATACTCTTCATAGAGAATTGTGTGCGTCATTGCTTCAAATTTCGGTGCTATATTTTTATGAAGGGAATTTCTTGGCAGGCTACAACTTTGCCGATGGGCTGCAATGGATCCTTTAGATGGTCATATTCTTGCAAGTAATGGGAATACAACCCGAAATCTCAATGAAAATGGGGACATCAAAATCCAACAGAAATTATCAAAAAATTTTAAAAACTGAAAACGGAATCACCACCCCATCTCGCCCCAAAAACCCACAAAGAGAGAAAAACAAATCAAATCATGTTACAGTAACCCCATTTCCCTTGCCTTCCCATACCTTATACTGGCATCCAAACGACTAAGATGTCATCTTGCGTTGCAAAGAACCCAATGCCGAGGTGTGGCCTCGTCTTTGAGGCACGCAGATGACTTGGATGGGATCGTGATGCTCATCTTGGTCTGCGTGTGTCTTGTGATCCCCAGAATTATTTACAAACTTGGTAATCCCCTTTCTGTTGCATCTGTTAAGTGAGAGCACTGAAGCCACCCCCCTTCATCATTTGCTTAAACTCCTTGTAATTGACCATCCCATCGCCATCGACATCCACCTTCATAATCATCTTCTTGCAATCTTCTACCGTTCTTCCCTGTTTTAGCCCAAGGGATGCCAAAACCGTTCTCAATTCTTCAACGGTGATAAAACCGTCACCATTTTGATCGAATACGTTGAACGCCTCCCTCATGTCCTCCTCTTCATCACGTTCATCCATGATGGATTGGTACAACTCGCCAAACTCGTCAATGTCCACGCACCCATCTCCATTAACATCGATATTCTCAATCATTTGGGTCAACTCCTTGTCCGGGATGAAAATGCCCAAGTTTTCCAGTGAGTCGCTGAGCTCCTTCTTGGTGATTCGGCCGTCCCCGTTCCTGTCAAACATTTGGAAAACGCGCTTGAGCTCACTCGGGTCCATTCTCTTATGGGCCCGTGAGGAAGAGGCAGATGAAGATGAAGATGAAGATGGCGAAGAGGTTTCAAGGAGATTATTGATTTGGTGGGGGAACCAAGAAGGAGGGAGGAAGGGTCTAAGCTTCTTGGGAACCAGATATAGAAGAAATGAATTAAGAAGGTTGTAAAGAAGGAAAATCCTTAGCAAAATAGTTGGCATTGGAAGACTAAGAGAGAATTTGTGGTGGGTGTTGGATGCTTAGTGTGGCCGAGAAATACTTGGAGAGAAACTTGGGTTCTAAATCAGGGAGTAGGAAAGAAAAAGCAGAGGTTTGGTGGATTCATGATAGAAAGAAGTGTGGTGACACAGGAGAGGGCCTTTTAGTGGTGTCTTTCACGCGTATTGAAATGGATTGATTACTAGTTATTAGTTTTTCAAAAACGCGTTGATATAATTGCTGCTGTTAGGTCCATGTGAATTGGATTGGTTGCCTCAGCTATTTGAATGTTTAAAGAATCTAACCTCTTTTACATTTTTTTTAATACATATAAGATGGAGAAGAATTAAACTTGGTTAAAGAAGAGAAAAGGAAATCCAAACCGACCATGTCAATTGGATTGTTGCCTCAATTATTTGTATGTTTAAAGAATATAACCTCTTTTATATTTTTGTTATACATATAAGATGGAATAGAATTGAACTTAGATAGAGAAGAGAAAAGGAAACCTAGGCCGACTACGTGAGCTATGGCTCATCTCTAACACCTTTTATATTGTATACGGAGAAAGCTCAGCCTCAAGCCGCAAGCGTTAGTTTAGCTGCATTTTAATTTTAAAACCTGTGACCGTAGATGACGGATCTTAAATTCATAAATTGTGAAACGTTGGACAATAGACCCCGCCAAATGATGAGGCCGGCCGGCATAGAGACTGTTCGATTTCCTCAACGGCTATTTGCGTATCTTCGGTGGGGGTTTGACACGTGGCACAATTTTTTATGTTCTGACTGTCCAGAACGGTATGAAATTTAAGGTTTCAGCCTTTTTGGTGGCTCTAGCTATTCTGGACGGCCTTTTTTTTGGGTTGAAGAACGGGGCTTAATGTCCAAAAGCAAACTAACAATAATTCAACATTTGACAACTATTTATATTATCCCGATCAGACTGATAAAGGTCCTTTAATCCAGGAGGAAGATAGCTGATGAACTGCTATCCAGTTTGCTCCATAGCAGCTCTCTTTGCAATCCAATCTGCACGAGTTGCCGCACTCTGGATGGCCTTGATTACGACCATTTCTTCTATCATGTTTAACTATTCTTAAGAGACCTCCATCCTTGTATTGGGGGTTCTTGCTTGCCACTATCAGCTTAGATATGGATCGGTGAGATGCGTTATGTATGTATGAATCACATGGTCGATCTATATATGCTCTTGTTTATCTTTAATGTTTCTCGCCTGCATTTCTGTATTTTGCTTCACATTTTGGTCCAACAAATTTCTCGATCTCAATAGACCTTTTCTTTGTGCAGATCTACTTCTAAGACAACTTCTTCAGTGTAAGCACTGATGCCCGAAGTAGCAGGTGAAAAAAAAAAATTATTCTTCATGCAGCAGATCTACTTTTTAAGACAACTTCAGTATTAGTGCTGACGCCTGGAGTAGCAGTTAAAAGAAAGAGTAAAACCCTATTTTGGTCTCCCAAAGATGAATAAACTTCTATTTTAGTCCCTCACTGTTAAATTTTTCTATTTTGGTACTTCAGAGATCAATTAACTTCTATTTTAGTCCCTCACTGTTAAATTTTTCTATTTTGGTCTTCCAGAGATTGAAATTGATATCAATCAAGTCCCTCAATTAGGATGATTGCTAACAAGGTCAAAATTGTTGACGTGTCATGATGACGTGGCAGAATTTGGCTGACGTGGCAGCTGACATCAGCATGCCACGTCAGCCAAATTCTGCCACGTCATCATGCCACGTCAGCTAATACACTGCCACGTCAGCAACTTTTGCCTAGTCAGCATGCCACGTCATCCAAATTTTGCCACATCAGCATGACACGCCAGCAAATTCTGCCACGTCATCATGACACGTCAACAATTTTGACTTTGTTAACAATCATCCTAATTGAGGGACTTGATTGATATCAATTTCAATCTCTGGAGGACCAAAATAGAAAAATTTAACAGTGAGGGACTAAAATAGAAGTTAATTGATCTCTGGAGGATCAAAATAAAAAAATTTAATAGTGAGGGACTAAAATAGAAGTTTGTTCATCTTTGAGGGACCAAAATAGGGTTTTAGCCTAAAAGAAAAGAACTATTGCTAACAAGCGTTTAACACAGTGGAATTTGACTATCTTGTAGAAGTTTTAATCTGAAGGTTTAAGGCCTGGGTTTAAATTTGGTTAGGACCTCGTTGGGAAAGACCAAATCGAATAACTTTACGTCTCAAAATGAAAGTAGTCTTACACTCAATTTACGATAAAAAAAAAAGCGCTTTTCTTTTAAGATAAGTTGTCCAATGTTAGTTGCTACTCATGCCCGAGTAGCAGTCAAAAAGAAAATGCGTTAACCTTACTCAATATTTGGCTTCAGGGACAAGTCCTTGCCCTATTTCATTTGCTCACTTGCCTAACAAGTAGTTGATGACCAGAGACGACTGACCTTTTTTAAGGCTTTACCATTCGGCAAAATTAGTAGCTGAAATTTGATCCAATTTTTTTCATTGTTGTCTTCTTAAAACTTGTTTTCAATATTTACGAGAGAAAAAACCATGCGTTACTCATACGGGTCTGACCATTTGGATTAGATAAATACATGTTATCCCTAATCATATTTATATATACATGCATTAGTATCTTGTGAATGGACTGATTGTGCTAATGAAGTTTACTTACCAACTAGATTGCTCCACTGAGAAGGGACAACTAAGTTTGGTGTATGGTGATTAAATTACAACCAGACACACATTTAGGAAACATATCTGTCTTCACCCATTGGGAGGTGCCTTATTGGCTTGTGCCTCCACGCGCGTGCGCACGGACGCACTTCCTTCTATCGCGCCATTGTTGGCGCCTCAGAATGAAAAGGTCAACTGCCAGCTTTGCAATTTCGGACGTGTCTTGTTGGCTCTAGATCTAAAGGTGGCTTGCCACTTTTAGCCAAGAGGAATCTAAACACTGTTGGTTGCGACTCGGGACCATTGCTGGACGCAGCATTTTCTGGTGTGTCAGCACGAGAGGGTAAACAATGGAAGTCAATGAACGACAGCTTAGCCCACCACCCCAACATGTTATTGTTAGGAGATAGTTGGGAGAGAGACGAAGCTAAGAGTTTTGCCTTGGAAGTAGCATCAGTGGTAGCAGCACTCATAGTAAAATAACAAGCTTAGCTTCTGGATTATGATATTTACAATTGACAATATATAATTCTTAAGACTCCAAGTCAGTCACCTGTCTGGATCCCATTTTGTTGCTTTTGGCGAGACTGGCAAGTGGCGAGTCAGAGACGATTTGGGCCAAGAAGACACTGTCTTAGCCCATAGTCTCAAAAGTCATGCTCAAAATTCAAAGTTTGAACAGCAGAATCCATGTCCGAACCTGATCCATAGACTAGGGAATTGCTGTGGCGTAGTTTTTGTTATATGGTCATGCTCACGCTAAGGAGTTGCCTTTGTTCCTTACATGTGGCGCTGTGATCCAAAGGTCTTAAAATCTGTTTCGTACAAGCACCGACCCGAATATTTAACCTCTAAAATAAGATAACCAGAAGTTGGCGGTTATTAACGAAACTGCCACTCCCCGGTCCCGAGTGTTTCGCGAGACTGAGTCAGTCACAAGATTCTGAGGCCTGCCGCTGGGTCGTTCTCTTCTAGCCGTCTTTCTCTTTATATCTATCTAAATCTTACGTCTAAAGTTTCTTCCATTTTGTGTCACCTTCTCTCGCAACTTCCCTTTGAGATTTCCGATCAGGTACGCCTTCTCATTCCCTGACCTTGCTCGCTGTTTCTCTATATTCATAGAATAAATTTCAACAACTATGTTTGAATACGCTGTGTTCCCATGCTTTATATGCGCGCATTGATGCCGGTCCCATTGTTCTGCCATAAACTCGGAATCCCTCTAATGAAACAACAGCTGATTCGGCAAGTTTGTCAATTTCTTACAGATACACTTTTGCGAGCTGTTTTGCTTTGTTTTCTGTTGAATATAGATGTTGATTTTAACTCCGCCACATAAAAAAAAGTCACATAATTTTCAATCTACATTTATGCGCTATCGGGATCTATGTGCATCTTGACAAAGAACTAAGTTGTTAAGTGAAAACCTCTACTATTGGTGTTTTAATTTAAATCTAACACGCCCTCACCTTAAACGATGTGCAAAGCATAGGCCTGCTACTATGTTGCGCTGAATTTTAATTTGATATAAAAAACGGGGGTGGGTAGGATCAGACCCTGGACTACATGGTCATAAGTCTCTTTTTGAATTATATCACTAATGCAACCATTTTCCATGTTAGCCTCTTCAAGCTTAAAGTTTGTAGTTTAAATGTCATTTTATAGTTTATCCTGGAAAATTTTTGGTTTGGACGAGCATATGAACAGGCCTCAAAGGAAAGGGCCTTTAATTGATGTAAAGCAATCATTTTTCCTCTGCTTGTCATGTATGAGTTTACTTGTGATTGCGGTAGGATAGATGGAAATAAATGCAATCGCAGGTTGGGCTGAGATGGCCTTTTATGTCAAGATACCATATTAGAAAAGCCGGCTCCCATATATGAATGCAATTATAAATGATTTTGTGAGAGGGTGCAATAAGGGGAAATTTTTCAAGGAATAAGAGCTGCATTTTTTGTAGTCACAGTTTAATAGTATAGTTTCACCTTATTAAAACTTTTATAGAAGTATTAAGTTTTACTTCAAGTAGATAAAGGGCAGTCGGCTTGGAGCAGTTAACCATGCCAGCTTGTAAATAGGACTCTCTACTGGAATTGTGAAAGTAACAAACTGTTGGGAATACATAATTTCTTTGAGACCACAGAGATAACTGGAAAGTGGAAATACAGCATTTATGTGGAAAAAATTTATGAATATTGTGTTTGTGGTATCTGGAGGGTCAAATTGTGTAGTTATTATTGCATCTTAGACCAATCCCTAACCAAAATCTGCCGCTAGGACATTCTTTGCTGAAGTCCATCTGCATCATCTTCGACTGATAGCATTACTTGAACTCAGTTATTCATTCAGGAAAAATTATCAGTAATGCCCTAGCTTCATGGAAATATGCTGATACTTATCTTTTAATAGCGGATGGAAATGCAGAAATTGTCAGGCAGATATAACAAAATTCATTGCTTGAACTTACTGATTGCTTTCCATGTCTGTCCCTCATTTCATATTACATTTCTCTTAAACTCTTCTTGAGAAATTGTGAAGCTGTTATAAGTGGTGGAAGGATTCTTTCAAAAGATGTTTCTGATTTCATTTTTGTTCTAGAGAGGAAGGCTACAAATGGTCTCTTATTAATTTGGTGGTTTGAATAATTGTTTAGAAGCTGAAAAATACGGTTGAGATATGATTCTGTATACATTGTGCTCCTGGTACCAAGCATATAAAGGTATATGAGTGATGGAAAAAGATGCTGTATAATATAAGACCCACATATTATTATTTATATTTTTGTTATGTTATTGCAATCGTGTGGAGCATGTGCTAATGTTATCATGTTCTGCATATGCAGTAGGGCTTTGACTATACAATGTATCAAGGATCTTTGAAGAAGACCAAATTAACTGGAAGAAGCAATGATGGTCATTTGGGCATAACAAGAGATGGCGCGGTGCAAAATTTTGACTGCAACAATGGTGGAGATGTAGAAGCTCGTGTACCTTCATCAGAGAAAGATTTTACCTCACTAAAAACACCCACAGAAGTTCCTCCCTCTTCTTTTGAGTTCTATGTCTGGTCAGATGAGGGAATAAATCTTCATGTTGACTTAAATTTGCCCCCATCAGATTGGACTAACAGGTTTAAAAATGAGGTCTGTATAAGTGAGAATGTTTATGGTAACAAATCACAGAGCCTTTGGCAGGATCTTGGCTGCTTCGGAGAGAGTTCTACTACAAGAAAAAGTTCCTTTTTGTGTGATACAAATTCTGGCCAAATCAATGATCATAATGAACGGACCAAATTCTCCCCAAGTTTGAAATTGACAAAAGATGATGTTGCTGGGTTAGATCAGCAGGTTAAAGGTGGTTGTTCTGATACATTAACGCCACTCAACCTAACTGTAAATGTGGCAGATAATTTAAAGGATCAATCAACTGTCTCAGCTGAACTTGCTATAAATGTGGCAGACAATTCAAAGGAAGATCAGTTAACTGTCTCAGCTGAACTAAGTTATGGAGCACTTAACAATATTATTTCTGGGGCTGAATCTCATTCTAAAGTTGCATGTAAGGGGACTCTTGATTCAGGTGCTATTGATGCTTCTTTAATCAAGTCAGTCTGTGGTTCTTTTGGCAACTCACTTTCAGAACCCGGTGCATTTGAGCATCAAAATTCCAAGTCTACTGATGAAAATTTTGAGGACTTTACGCTGCTAAATGGTTCTTGCTTTGTGGACTCTGGTGTGGTTTGTCCTGGAGCTTCCGTAAGTGGTTCTATGGAGCTACAAATTTCAGAAGTTGCAAGTTATCATAAATATGCCTCACTTTCAATATGTGAAAATGATGGATCCCTAGATTTAATTAACCCAAAGAACTCTTCAGATGCAGAACAGGATGGACTAGTAAACATCAATGACCTTACTTCAGAAACTGATGGGAGCAGTTTCCGATCACTAACTGAAGAATGGGTATAGTGCTTTCTCTACACCTCCAGATGTATGTACTCATTTTCTTTTCTTGTTTTTTTCTTTATTTAGAAAGTTTTGGGAGAATGGCAATAGAAAGGGGTTTTGGAGGAGGGTCTGTTACTTGATTAACATGCATTAGACTTGATGAGGTTGAATTATTCTAATATTTGATTTGGTTCTTGGTCTCAGAGAATAATCTTGTCTTTACAAATGCAATTTTTGATATCCTTTTAGGATTATGAAATAAAAAGTTGTATAGGTCTGCCAAAGATTGTGCTAAGTGTTAAAGCTATAGCTTATACTACGGTGCACAGTTAACTCTCCTGTTTGAAACACTGATCAGGTTTTATCAGAAGAAATATGCAATCAGCTAATGAAAATTCAAAATGTACTTGTATGTAAAAAAATGTGAATTGAATCTCAGCATTGCATGATTGATAATATTAAATTATCAAAGATAATCACTGTTGCATAAATTATTCTGCTTTTTAAAGTCTTATATTTGGTGACTATCTTTGATCAGTATTTGTCAGCTATTCTTATTATCACATCTTATTATCTGTTTTTTGTTTTCTTAAGCAATAGAACTCTTAGTGCATGTGTATCTCCTCCTTAATTTTCTTTTGCATGGTGCACTGCTACATTGTAACTGACCTGCAAAATTGAATTCTTACATTGCATTACTCTGTTTGTGTTGGAGGAGGTGACGGGGGTTGGCTTTTGTGATAAAAGATGGTAACAATTCACGTTTTGACAAACTAAACAGTCCCAATGATCGTCTAGGCTTGCTGCTCAAATGTTCCCAACATCTATCTTCTTTTTTATGAATTTACTTATATTTAATATATGAAACACCCTTCTGTGCAGGAGTTGGGAAAGATTGCTAATGGAAGGGAGAGTTCAGAGTAACCACTCTTCTCAATTAAATTTATAAATGTCATTTTAGCTTTTATCACTGATTTGAGCATGTGCATTCTGTGCTTCTTTCAGATGCTCACAATTTGATGGCCCACTTAAAATGTCTGGCTTGGATATTGATGATCGGGAATCTGAAATGGAGCTTCACAGAAAGAGGAAACACAGAGGCTCTAAGGTTGAAGGTTCCATTTTGAGACCTGTTACAAGGAGTTCAAGAAGCATGAAGCATGCTGTGGGGATGGTCCTACCCAGAAGATCCATGCGACTAATCTCCAAGGTGCTTTGACATTCTTTTGATGTTTGAATCAGCATTAATATGAAATTAATTACAATGTATACTAAAACTTGGAAAATAAGCAAGATTATGCAATTTGTTGCATCCTTCGATGTCTTTCACAATGGTGATGAAAACTCATCAAGTCCTATGAACTTCAACATGACTTCAAAATAGTAGTTTCAGTGTTTACTTTGTATTCTAATATATGTAGGTTTGCTAAATACTCTTCAAAACCTTCTCAATGCTCCCAAATGGAGCAACGGGATTGGCCTATTTTGGTCTAAATTAGAACCGCCTAGCCATAATTACGTTACACCCAACCATCCCTTTTGCTTTCTGATCCTTTATGATGCAAGCTCTAAAACAGGTTCATGAATTCTTTTACTGAAACATAAAAGCTATCTTGTTAGTTATACTCTTGTCTACCCACAAAAACGTATGTCTGGCTGGTGGAATGCATGCTGCATGCTTCATTTTATATTTATGTGTAAAATATGCAAAAAAATATCGAGAAATTCTGTGTTTTATGATGTTTGTTTTTACCTCCAGTGAGTTCATGAGGTGCTTGTGGGTCACATTTGGAAGCATCGATTCCAGACTTTTAATATAATCCACTGTCCCAAAGTGGAAAATGACCTTTAGTAGGTATGAGCTGATCCCTCATCCCTGTTTCAAGAACTTATCAGGTTGTACGAAGGATTGGTAAAAACAATTAATTGGTGACTTATAATTCTAATCTTTGACTTCTAAAGTTTGCAAACTTAATTTCTTGGGTTAGTTGCATGGGTCATAAGCAAGGCATCATTTTAAAATTTGCTTTTTATGTATGTGATGATGATTTTGAAGAATGTAGATAATATATTTTAACCCAAAAAATTATTAATTTTGTTACTGTCATTTTTAGCTGCATCTGAATTCTGGAGTAAATTTTAATCTTATCTGTCACCAGAGTTCTAATTCCCTCGACTGAAATTTAAAATGCTGTTAAATTGCTAATCATGTTGATTGGTTATTTGGTTGCAGCTTCCTTCATTCTTTTGGAAGAATTATACTCAGCAATAATAAAAGCGCAATGTAGCCTTTCGCGTAGATTTCAATTGGACAATTATGAAGCTGGCCATGGTTTTTTTTTTTTTTGGGGTATTAAGGGAAAGGATAACAGTTACTGATTTGATTTAATGTCCACATCATGTTATGAGACACTCTTTCTATTTGTATATTCATTTTATGATGTTGATTATTTATCATTGAATTCAGATAGCTTGATGCATTTGGAGCATATTTAGATACTGAAACTAGCATCATAATATATAGCATCTACTACATAGTGGAAACATGCACCCTATCTTTGTTTTATGCCCGCTTGTTTTGCTTCTAAAGTTGTTGATCGGCTTTCATTTTTTATTTTTTAAATCTGAATTGGCTTCTGTTCTTGAGCATGGAACTCAGTTTAATTTATTTACTGAAACATAGAAGTGTATTAAAAAAAAAAAAAAAAGAGAACAAAAGTTGGAGTCGCGAATTCTCGCCCGCTGGGAAACATTTAGTTCATCTCAATTTTTAATTTTTGTGAAAGAATCTTTTAAGTTATTGGAAGAAACTGCTGCAAAGAATGATCCAAACAAATCATCAATGTATTATTTTCACAAAAAATTTACTAAAAAAGAATTTAAACTACTGTGAGATCCAGTTATGTTAGGACCACCAACGGCGTGCCCCGACATTCAATGGGAGCAGCGTTTCGCATACGTGTTTATACGAGATTCTTTGCGAGTTCGCGTGCGTACCTTGCAGTTTTGGAGAGAGCACATGTGCGCGTCGTTTTCTTCCACTTCTTGGGACATCATAGATTTGTGGGCTCAACTCAAGCCACTTCCCGGATTGGCCACTCGAAATTCACAGAATGTGTTCTCTTAACTTCTGGTTTCCTTTTAATTTTTTGTCTAAAGTGAACCTGATTATTGTCTTTCAATTTTATATTTCCGGCATATTTGTAGTAGTAGAAAATTACCACACGGATGCTATAATTCATGTACGATTTATCAAAGTTTGAAGATTAATTGCCACTTGAGCCTGACTCAGGTGATAATCAAACCATCCTCTATTTTTTAAGTACTTTGATTCGATTCTCCCTTTTCTCTCAGTGTAAAGGGCTTTGGCCTCTTTATAATTGTAAAAATAAAAAAAAAAGTTTAAAGGTTAGTCCTATTGCAAGATTAACAGCTTGAAGACCCATGAATGACTTGTCATTTGTCAACATCAATATGAGAAAGCGCTTACATCTGTATAAAGCGAAAATAAGAGTGATCTTCTACAATTAGCTTTCCAATCTAAATGAGGAAACTGTAGTAGTAAATTAGTACAGGAAGTGGGGTTCTTTTCATTTTCTGTGAGTGACACGATGGAAACCATATTGTCAACTTCATACCATATATAAATATGCAATAGGCTACTATGTTAGGCATGTAATTAATTATAGTTTTAATTGCTGATCTTGTTTTCTTCTTTCAGTAAGGTGTCATTTCAGTTGATTACCGTTTGAAAGTTTTGATCTTGCACGGCTTATCATCTATTATCTAAGATACTTCAACAGAGAGTATTTTTTGTATAATACAATTACAAAAATTGTGGAACAGTTATATAATTTTAGAATACAGCAGATCCTTTAATATAAAAAATATATTTTAAAAAATAAAATATAAATAAAAAATTATTAATAAAAAATTAATAATATAAATTATTACAAATTTATAAATTATCATTTATTTATATATATTTTATAATAATTCTTATCATTAATTTGTTAATCAATGATTTTGCACTTTACACATTTAAGGATCCAAATCTTTAGAAAACAAATTTGTGCATGGACTCTTTCCGCAGAACAACACCAACAATCCACGACAAAGAATTGAAGGAAAATGAAACACACTCGGTGGTTGGATAAAATCAACCGCGCAGGATTTGAAGGGAGTACGGACGCAAATGTTTGTGTGTAAAGGTAGCAGCACCATCCCTCCAGCCTCCATTGAGGAAAGTAAAATTCGGGAGTGGTGGTGAAATATGCAGTTATTTAGGCATGAAAAGATCAAGTAGCATTAACTTCTCATTTAATGCCTTCACCTATACTTTTCCATGCTCAGAAGTAGCAGTTTTGTGACATTTAATGCGCTTTCTGTGTCTCTCTCCCCATTCTTACCGGCAGCCATCTTCGACAATTCATCTTTCCATGAGTTCCTTTCAAGCATATCACCGCTTCAGCCTCCACTGACATACCATGCGGCAACATGCGTTGCAAGAGTCTTTCTGCCAACTTCTACTAAATGGGAGTCTGAAGTTAACAGAGCTTTAAGGAACTCACTCCATATCGCTCCAGTTGTGATATTGTTTACATCCGTTTCTTAATCCAAAATAATTGAAAAGACTTGAGCTTTTGTAATGGTAAGTTCTCTTTTCTGATTAGAGTAAGAACAAGAAGAAGATTTTCCCTCCTAAGCACTGAAAGTGCACAGAAATATCGGTGAAGTTTCTATTTGCGCTCCAGCTTAAACGGTGGGATGTTGGGAAATACCCGTTAGAAAGCTTCTGATCTTGCTGCCCGTAGTTTCCGCTATTGAGTATATGTTTTTGTGTTTCCACTTTTCTTTTTTTCTTTTTCTGCATTGATGAATCATCTTGGAATGTAGTGTTCGTTTCCCGCGGTCCTCAACTTCAGAGGAAGATAGCATAATGGTGTTTTAGTTCATCAAATGAAAAATGAAGACATTTTTTCCCCTTTGACTACATTATCAGCTCGGTTTCTTGCTGATAAGGACTTTTTTTTTTTTTCTGTCAAAGGTGAGAGCCAAAGTCTATGCTTTTTTTAGCCAGAGTATCTCTTAACAGGTGGTCAGAGGTGTGGACCATAGTCTGTGTTTAACTAATATTATCAGTCTAAGTTTAACTAATATTGTCGGTAGTTTCTATTTGTCTAGTTGGGTAGCTTGTATCATGGGATTGTCAGCGAGGCATTTCTTAATCTTCCCTTTTGATTTGAACCCATGGCCAACTCGGTTCCTACTTGAACTTGCGGTTTTGTCATATTTATGGTCGCCAGTTTCGGGTCTTGGCTCCATGTCTTCCATTGCAATCTCTTATGGCGATAAAGGTTCTGTCTTTTGTGGTTTGAAAGCAGATGGGTCTCATACTGTGTCCTGTTACGGGTCGAACTCAGCCATAATCTATGGAACACCACCCCAATTGCCATTTCTCGGTCTTACCGCCGGCGATGGCTTTGTCTGTGGACTTCTAGTGGATTCTAACCAACCTTATTGCTGGGGTAGCAGTGGCTACATTGAAATGGGTGTGCCACAACCCATGATTACAGGAGCTCAGTACCTAGAAATTAGTGCTGGGAATTACCATGTTTGTGGATTGAGAAAACCCTTGGCGGGAAGACACAGGAACACTTCTTTTGTTGATTGCTGGGGTTACAATATGACCAAAAGCTATGTGTTTGATGGGCAGATTCAATCAATCTCAGCGGGTTCTGAATTCAATTGTGGATTATTTTCTCAGAATAGTACTGTTTTCTGCTGGGGCGATGAGACTAGCAGCCGGGTAATTAGTTTGATTCCTCTAGACATGAGATTCCAGAAGATTTCAGCAGGTGGATATCATGTTTGTGGAATATTAGAAGGAGTGAATTCTAGAACTGTTTGTTGGGGAAGGAGCTTGGATATTGAGGAACAGATTTCAGTGACAAATTTAGGTCAAGGCAATGTGGATTTGGCACCAATTGATCCAATGCTCTCTGTAGTGGGAGGAAGATTCCATGCTTGTGGAATTAAGAGCAATGATCATGGAGTAATTTGTTGGGGTTTTATTATCAAACCAAGCACCCCAGCTCCTACTGGGATTGAGGTCTCTGAGATTGCTGCTGGGAATTATTTTACTTGTGGAGTGCTCGCTGAGAAATCTCTTCTGCCTGTTTGTTGGGGTGTCGGCTTCCCTACGTCTCTCCCATTAGCTGTCACTGCAGGACTGTGCAAGCCTATTCCATGTCCTCCTGGTTTCTATGAAAGTGACCATCAGAAGGGTCTTTGTAAGTCCCCCAATTCTCGGGTTTGCATGCCCTGCAGTGGTTATTGTCCAGCTGAAATGTATCAGAAAAGTGGATGCAATTTGACTTCTGACAGATTATGTGAGTATAATTGTTCAAGTTGTTACTCATCTGAATGCTTTTCAAATTGTTCTTCCTCATATTCCAATGCTTTAATGGGGAAGAAAAATGAGAAATTTTGGTCCTTGCAATTGCCGGTTGTTGTTGCTGAGATTTCGTTTGCAGTATTCTTGGTGTGTGTTGTATCTTTAACAGCAGCTTTATATGTTCGCCACAAATTGCGAGAATGTCAGTGTACAGTTGAAGGGTCCAATGTTAAGAAACTTCAGGGGAGCAGTTCTTCCCTCCAAAAGGAGAACAGCAAGATACGCCCGGACTTGGAGGAACTCAAGATTAGGAGGGCTCAAACGTTCACCTATGAAGAACTTGAAAGCGCAGCTGGTGGGTTCAAAGAAGAATCAATTGTGGGGAAGGGAAGTTTTTCATGTGTATTTAAGGGGGTTTTAACAGATGGGACTGTTGTAGCTGTTAAAAGGGCCATCACGTCCCCTAACATGCAGAAGAATTCCAAAGAGTTTCACACTGAGCTCGACTTACTCTCCAGATTGAACCATGCGCATTTGCTCAACCTACTTGGCTATTGTGAAGAAGGTGGAGAAAGGCTTCTTGTTTATGAGTTCATGGCTCATGGCTCCTTGCATCAACACCTTCATGGGAAAAACAAAGTGTTGAAGGAGCAGTTGGATTGGGTTAGAAGGGTAACAATTGCTGTTCAAGCAGCAAGGGGTATTGAATATTTGCATGGTTACGCTTGCCCACCTGTAATTCACCGAGACATTAAGTCTTCAAACATCCTCATTGATGAAGAACACAATGCCCGAGTGGCTGATTTTGGTTTGTCATTATTGGGTCCTGTAGATAGTAGCTCTCCCTTGGCTGAGCTACCTGCTGGTACTCTTGGTTATCTTGATCCTGAATACTATAGGCTTCATTACCTGACCACCAAATCAGATGTCTATAGCTTTGGTGTTCTACTTTTGGAAATTCTGAGTGGCCGAAAAGCAATTGACTTGCAATATGAAGAAGGGAATATTGTTGAATGGGCAGTGCCTCTGATCAAGTCTGGAGATATCACCGCAATTTTGGACCCGGTTCTTAGACCGCCTTCTGATATTGAAGCCTTGAAAAGGATAGCTAATGTGGCCTGTAAATGTGTGAGAATGAGAGGCAAGGAGAGGCCCTCAATGGACAAAGTAACAACAGCTTTAGAGCGAGCTCTTGCACAATTGATGGGCAGCCCTTGCAACGAGCAACCAATTTTACCCACTGAGGTGGTTTTGGGAAGCAATAGATTACATAAGAAATCGTCTCGAAGATCTTCAAAAAGGTCCGTTTCAGAAACTGATGTGGCAGAAATTGAGGATCAAGGGTTTGAGTTCAGAGCTCCCTCATGGATAACTTTCCCCAGTGTTACTTCTTCTCAAAGAAGAAAGTCATCAGTGTCAGAGGCAGATGTTGATGGGAAAAACTCAGAAGTGAAGAACTTGGGCAATGTTGGAGGCGTTGGTGATGTCTTGAGGAGTCTTGAGGAAGAGATTGGACCTGCTTCTCCTCAAGAGAGGCTGTTCTTGCAGCACAACTTCTGAAAATGACATGGAACAAATGAGAAGCTGGGATGAAACTCAGGTTGCAGTTCTGAAATAATCTTGACTGTTTTGAATTAGATATTTGGGAAGATAAAATATGGTGTTAAGAAAAGTTGAAAGGGTACTAGGACTACCAACGTCACAACTGTTGGATGTAATTTGAGTTTCATCATTATTGGAGCTTTCATTCTTCCATGAATGTAATTACTATCTTATTTTTTTAATTGGTGATTAGCAGTAAATTAATTTTGTGATCAAATGACCTAAATGGACTTTGCCACAATACCTAAATGGAATTCAGCACAAATGGGAAAAAGGCCTCACAAATAAGCGAAAGAAACTATGATTTTGCAAATGCCCCCACGCAGGATCGAACTACGGACCTTCAGTTTACAAGACTGACGCTCTACCACTGAGCTATAGGGGCAGCTGATTGTTATTTGCTATCTCAATTCCTAGGTTTTCGTTTATCTTTGCAAGACAACCATTTGGTAAATGAAATAATAGATAAATACAATTAATTACTCAAATCGATAACTTTTTTTTTTCTTTTTATAGATGCGGTGGAAAGAATTTGAATCTGAGTACTTCTAAAAATATTATTTAAATTTCATATTATTAGATTACACATAATAATTTTTTTTGGGATAAGTTATAATGTTTAGCAAGATGAAGAATTATCATGTGAATTTAATCAATTTTTATTACAAACATCTGATTTAAACATAAGATGTTAGGTATCGATCAGCAAAAGTCTCAAATCGGATACTGCAGAAAATTACAAGATATCAATAATCTAATCAAAGAGTGATCTTCCTCTATCCAAAATCATGGATGTTCTTGTGCAAAGCCTACAACTCCCTCAAGTCCGAATCTGCCATCATCCGTATCCTGACATAGGGACTAATCAAATCGTTTGGGAGATTGAGACACTCTTTGCTTTTTCTTTTTCTTCAACACACCCCTGCCATAATTAAAAATCAAAACGCAGTGCGACAATTTCTAAGTATAAAAAATCAAAACAGCACTCACAAACTGTTTACCTGCAAAACCACTATAGTGCAGCTTTGCATACAGTAGGTGAGCTAGAGCAATTCACGTTATAAGCTAATTGTCCCTTCACATGTATGCATTATCTGCTCATGTATTATCGTAGTTTCTCGGGCCAATGTTGCAAATCAAACTCTTATCAAAGTTATTTTTATATTATCTGATCTTTTTGTTTGACAAAATTTTATCTGATCTTTTATTACCTATTTTAAGTTGCATTTTAAATAATGTTATTTACAAATAAAAATTCTAAAACGAGAAGTACAACTTAGAAAAACAAAATATGAGATTTTCTCTTTTTTCCTTTTGGTAATTGATTTAAATCATTTATATAAAACAATTAACAGTTTCCATTCTTATAATATATAAACAGATGAATAATAGGTTATGAATATGAAATAATTGCAAGGGTTATCTAAGTATTCAGGTTCTGACCCCGAGGCATGTAAATGGACATAGGACTACTTTGTTGCTCTAGTTGTTTCCTCATTGACTAGTTCTATACTTTTCTCTCTAGTTCTTTGTTAGTGGTGTTGAATTTTAGCTTCGAGCTTTGCTTCCTTTAAGTCAGTAAAGTTTACCAGCTTTTGACCCAGTCCACATACCAGGATTAGATCAAAGCCGCCCACCCTAAACACAAGGTGACAAGGACGAAACTAGTTCAGCAACTACGAAAATTTCATACTACACATGCACTGCAGAAGGATAAAGAAAACTTCAAAAATATAATTTCTCTAGCTCGTCAATAGCTATTTTAAGAGGAATCATATATACACATTTACACCATCCCATTCTAAACAACCCTCATTTTTTTCTTATAGACAGAAGACAAGTACAGTTGCGGAACTGGAATTTCTCTTTCTCTTTTTTTTTTTTTTTTTTTAATTCTGGAAAAATGGAAGACATCCCGTTCACAATCTGGTTTCTCTCAAATTCAATCGTTCTGCTGCTGAATGAAATACAACCAGTCATGTTTGATATGAAGCATGAACAACTCCACCATTTGTTAATGTGCGAAGGATTAGAACTGATCAATCCAAATGGAGGGGTTTCTAAATTGTATTGCCATAGCTTCCGATAGAAACTTGATTAGCTTTTTTCTCTCGACTTTCTTCTCCTTCTTAAGCTCTAGGTGACGAACCTAAAGGGCAATTAAAATCAGTGAGTATTAATATTTTCTTGTGATAATCTCAGATGCTTTCATGCAGACCATGTCCCCACTTCAATAAGATTCTCAAGTTCATGAGATATATGATTAGAACAAGAAAAGGGGACAGCAACTCATTCACACAAATGAACAACTCAATCTTCAAATAAAATATTTCAATGGAAAACACTAAGGAGAATTGGATGATGGTATTGCATTACATAACAGATCACCTTAACAGAATCTGTTGGAGAGACATCTGTATCGGTGATGATGACAAGACATTTGATATCATGTTCATTGGCATACTCATACTGCTCTGTAAGACTCGGATCAGGAGTAGGAACAAATTCAGCCTGACGACATGAAAAACCAGTGAGCAGAAAGCGAAAGTTATATTACTCAATTATACAGACAAAATTCCTTCGCATATCTGAACCTTAAAATTCTCCTTCCACAATTCAGCAACTAGTTCCATGCGCTCCAACAATAGGCCGCCCCCTCCTCTCGAACAAACAAGAATATTGGTGCTGGCTTCATTTCTGAAACAGTTGAGAAAGTCATGCGAATGTGTGTTTAAATTATCTGAATTTATAACTGCAAAGAAAATAACCAAAGCACCAAGGAGTTTGTAAAATGTGACCAAGAGTTAAGGGACACTCACCTGATAGGCTTAAAATCTACAGGACAATTTTGAATGATAGTCTCTAGTGCAAGGCTGGTCCCCACACCACTGGGAGGATTTGCTCTCTGGATAAAAAAAGAAGCACTTAGGAAGAATATAAAATTCATGAACAAAAGAAGCTAGAAATCGTCTTAAGACTGCAAGAAGCAGGAAGAAGAACCATCAACACCGAAGCTTATGCAAATCAAATATGTGAAATCATCAGTTAAAGACATCAGAGATCATTATTTCAGGGAAAAGTTTGATATTAATAGAGATTTAGAGCTTGAAGGATAAACCTCCACATGTCAGTAAATAAATCAAATTCAAACCCATGTGTTTAAGCATGACACCACAAAATTCGCGATCGAAGCAACTAGAAAATAAATTATAAAATACAAAGCAATACAAGATGATTGCATGCTCCAGAAGCATGTTCAAATGTCTATAAAATGCAAAGATGAAAAGAAAGTGGTATAACAATTACAAGCCATGCCATAGGTAATCAGCAGAAATCATGAGTATGCATAACCTACATAGTCACGGCTCCACATCTGATGAAGCAAATAGTCATACCGACCTCCAACAGCCAGCAAGGCACCTTCAGATGGGGATCCGGGATGGTTGTCCTTGCTTAAGTATACCTTCCAAGAGACTTTTATTAGAATCATCGACATATATGTATTCTAGCTCTTCTGCATCTTTAATATGCAATTCCAAGAGCCATCGTGCCATATAAACATTTCAGAATATGATAATGGTTCAACTATTGATTTATCAATCAAAATAAACAACCGTTTATGGGACTGGACACCTCATTTTACAAGTATTACATAATTAGCCAAATTAATAACTAAACAAGAAAAGGTAGTAAAAGCAAATCATACACATATAATGGCAAATTAAAAATAATGCACCATGTTATGATTCATCCGTTTGTTCTTCTTTCCACATAGAAAATTCAATTAAGTACAATAAATTCTAATAGGCATAAAAATGGGGATATATTTGTTGTTTGCTATGATATGCAAGGCTAGTTAATGCAAGAAGTCAAAATTTCAGTTATTTATAGTTCTTCACATTAAACAATAAAATAGAGATGTATTTGCTTGATCTTTTTTATGCCAGTTCATAGTTCTGAAATTTATTAGTCAAGTTTAGTTTCATACCAGTAGCTTAGTGTTAATCATGACTAATCGCTCCCCTACTTTTCCAAATACCCCTTGTATTATTTATTAAATGACACTGCATATGAATTTATTCCCCAGCTACCATATCGCAGTCCCATCTGATGGGTGCAGTCATACCAAAGACCATCTTTCTTTTAATAGTCCATGACATTGTACTTGGTTAGTGCCAAGTTAAATGTCGTTGTTATAGATCTTTAACACACTTGAAGTAACCAAATTTAAATCAGTCCTTCCCAAATTTAAATCAAATCAGGAAAGAGGACAGCAGTCAACTTAGAACATTTTTGGGTCACTCCAGCAGAATACTTTCAAGTTACTCCTTCCCCGCAAGTTCACAGGTGACAACTATCATGATTGAACTTTGTTTAGCTTTACCAATTTTCTCTTATGATTCTAAAGCAAGACATTGATCATTTAATGGCAAACCTCCCCTACTGGGTGATTTCATCAATTATTTGAGTCTTAATGTCAATACAGGATGTCATTGTATGGTTCCAATATCATTCATATAAAGACTGACATCACAAATAAGAAATACCATCAAACATAAAAGAGCTCAGCGTACATAAGTAAATATCAAAAGAATCCTAGCAGAACTGACACTTAAGACTTAATCTTGTCAAATCCTACCAGATACAAGACAACAGCAGTGTCTTGCAAAGACTCAATGATCAACCATCGTGTAGGAAAACACAACAAATAGATTGATAAATTTTGGTATATTTGCTGATGCGTATTACCTATTTACCTCCAACAGTTTTATATTATACTAGACATGTACAATCATCAATAGGCCTATTTGTTCAAATCATGCAACAACAATGTTGATACTACACATTACATGTAACACAAATAAAAAATAAGACCAATTTCTGATACCTGAAAAAATAAATCTCTATGATAACTTTCGGTTGGCGGCATTAATGCATCTAAATAAACGTTTTTGTCAATCTTCCAAACCCTCAAGAGACTGAAGAGCTCAGACAATTCATCAAGTGCTTTGCATGTGCGTTTATCTGCATTTGTTTGGAACTTACCAATAAGCATAACTTCTCTTCTACAATGTAAAATTGTATAGAGTAATCTGACTATAAATATAATACCAGATGGCAAAGCTCCTCTTAATCTGGGAAGTGCTAGATCAGCGGCTCCACAGAATCTTAAGCCTACTGTCTGCAACCTATTTACAATAGCTTCTGCTAAATTAAGTTCCTGAAAAAGCATATTAATTACAATTATAAAAAAATAAATCCTTCTGACATCAAAATCTTATTGTTAAATTCTTCACAAAATAATAAATGTTGCAATTACTGAAACTAGAGTGGAACCTCAGCAACAGTTGTGGCAGAAACCATACAAGATTTTTCTACAATATTTCTAACCTGCAAAAGCTGCCGTCTTATCACCACCCATTTTGATTTCCTCTCAGAGGATTGTGGACGCAAAGAACCCACCATCGAAAGAAGCTTCATAAAATTAAACATCTGTTAAGCTTTATCCTTACAGACTCAATAAAAACATGTCTCATGAATACAACTAACATACCTCTGCTACTTTAAATCTGTACTCTGCCTTGACTCCAATCCATGACCAAATTGCATCCAGTAGGTTGCCATGGTTTAGATGAATGTCACATGAGTTTGCATGAAAAAAACATGTGACCACATCCCTTGTCACCTGTAATGTAATCAGAATCTATGCTAAATTTATTACCCAGAATGATCAACATATTCATAAGACCAAAAACTGAAGGATTTAAGGAATGCAGAATGAACCAGTCATGGGTTGAGACGTTAAGTATTCAATAATGATTTAAAAATGACACAAAGAAACAGTCTTATTTCAAAGGAAATGAAGTCCGCTTGCCCAACAAGAGATGCATGAAGTCTGCTATTCTTTATTCGTTTTCTTGATTCTTCTCTGGACGAGTTCAATATACCCAACAACAATTAATGTGAAAAATAAAAAAACCATTTTAAATCTATTTTTCACTAAAAAGGCAACTTTTCTTTTGGTGGGGGGGGGGGGAGTATAACCACAATTACTGTTCAACCTAATATTATATTTCCTTCTAAACAGTTGGATCATATCCCTTCTATGACTCACTGCAAAGGATACCCTATAAGAACCTGTTTGGAAGAGTCGGTCCTTTTCTGTAATTGATTTAGAAATCAATATCACAATTGCAGATTTATTTTCCAAGCACAATGAAATCTAGGACTTTGCTTTCTATCGCTAGAACCCAGATTGTATGAGATCTAAGACTAACAAGCATTGTACTTATAATTCATAACAAAATGCAGGACTTTGTCATGAAGAAGGATATGAAACTTGAAAGCAATTAGAAATTTACTTTTTAAAAAAAATCCAAGAAACAGCACCTTTATAACCTCTGCCTCTGTCAATGTCGAGTTACCACCAATAATGTCAAAATCACCCTGTAGGCAATGTATTTTGTATTAAAAGGGCATCAACTTACAATAAATCTTGGAAGAAAGCTTCACACTAAGCATCATCAACTATTAAAGAAGCTCCAAACAGATCATAGAATACAAGAGAAAAACTCATGTTAATTATATATATTTCTTCCATCAAATTCAGCAAGAAAACAACTTACTTAATATTAATGGTGATTCTTTGAAATTATTTTGAGAAACTGCAGAGAAACTCATAAGAAACTTAATTATTATTTAAAATGGATACCTGAAGATAGCGGTTTGGCGATGAATGTCCAACTGCTCTTCTGTAGACACAAGATATCTCATACCTTTTGAATGAAGATTTCTACAGATGAGGTAAATTTATTAATCGGTTTAAAATCTTCATGCCAAAGACATTTTCTTTCTTTCTCTTGCAGTATGCTTGTTAAACAATTTACTTCTTTTTTTTGGGTTAGGCAGGCAGAAGATATAATTGAAAATACTATAGACAAACAAAAAATGTATTTGTACCATATTTTCCCTTTGTAAAAAGTGTTGTTAGAAAACTCACATGAAAACTCCTGATTTTAATGGTATGCCAATTTACAAAATTGACAATTGTATGTGCAACTAATGTCAAATTTCAAACATAATGAAATATAGTTGAAAGGACAAAAGGAAAGAACATTGACATCTTCAGTACCTGGTTGGAAATAACCCAGTTCACAAAAGGCAAGCGAAGCTCATGACAAAGTTCAAGCATGTCTCCTCCATGGGTCAAAAGTTTGACTGCATTTCTACTCAACAAAGATAAAATATCAGACAGGTTACACATATAAGCTGTTAAGTCCACAAAAGTTATTTCAAACACGATAGCAAAGAATTTAAATCAGAGATGAACCTATTAAACTGGGAACAATCATCCAATAACCGCATCGTTAATATTTCCAGGTGCTTTGCACAATGCTGTCTGAAAACTTCCCTGGTGACATCTACAACATAATCTCGAACCTCAGTTTCTAAATCTGTGTACTGAATAGATGACCCGTTATCTCCAACTAACCCTGATCTACCAGCCCGATGATGCTGTTCTTTTGTGCATAACATCTCTTTGTCAAAGATAGCATTTATAACTTTATCATATATGCTTGTGTCCTCTGATGTCTGCATTGTACGTAGGATATCTGAACAACAAGAACACACTTATTAAAGCCAAACAAAAAAAAATTATATTTCTTTCGAATTTTGTAGAGAACAATGTTTTGGGGTCACATTAGAATTTTTAATGGGTGCAAAAACATCACCTTATAATAACCTCAGTAAATCTACATATATTCAAGTCAGGGCAACCTGTCCCCGTGCAAAATGGCTTACCAAAATGAGCGTCACTTCCATGTGAAAATTTAGACCACCTTTGAGCACAAATTAACGTGCATGATCTAATTTTATAAATTGTACAATGTAAAAATACCCAAACACAAATATATGCTCATAAGTCATGATTGATCTGGAATTTTGTATTATCTTGTCTTTTGATTCATAATGCAGCAATAAATACACTCAATACAAGAGTACTGTCATACAAACAGTCACAGAATGCACTACAAAGGTCTTAGTCACTTGCCATCTAATAATTCTGACTCCATTCGTGGAGGAAATGCATCCTGTAAAAGTTCTGTGGCAGAAGGACGATCAGATGGACTTGGAGACATTAAAGGCCGCACCAAGGATGCCTGTTCTGGAAAGTCAGCAACCCAAGCAGGAGGAAGTTCTCCTTTCTGTTTCAGATCAGATAAAACAATGTGTCTCTCCATTGCTGTCCCAAATGGGTGCCAAAGCTCAAAGAAAACCACCCCTAAGCTGTACATATCAGCCTGCACTCAAGTAAAGGAATTACATAATGTGATTTCAAGCAAATAGGTTATATTACTGCAGAGGCAGTGAACAAGTATAAACCAACTGTCGGATTAAAGCAAGAATGAATGCTAAAACATACACCTTTTCATCAATCTTAGGCCATCCTTGCTCAATTTCAGGTGCTGTATAGAAATAGGTGCCAACTTGTCCAGTGCCATCAATGGAAACTCCAGTTGTATCAGCAGGATGCCCTGGATCTTGATCCAACTGCTCCAATTTCAAGAACTTGGCTGAGAAAAAAAATTAGAATGCTTGACATTACATCTTTAAACAATTACTAGTTCCGTGTAGAGTAGAGAGGCCTAGCAGTACTACCTCATGATTAGAATGCTTATAACTTAAAATGTTCAACTCTACCAGCAAAAGCTAGCTCAGACTTTAACAGGGCGTTTTTTGATCAGGGCGTCTTTTGATATGATTCTAAGAGTTAGTCTCGAATTCAAATTTGAAGACAGAGAAACCATGCTAAGAGACCTAAATACATAGAAATTACTGTCTACACAGATAGAGTAACATTCCAAGAAATTGACCATGTGCATACATTTAAGGGCATTCCAAACAAGGATTAAATTGCCCTCAGAAGTTTTCCAGTATCACAACAGTTATAACTGCAGCAAGAGATAACAATAATAAATAAAACAGGTATTCAACACACATATATTTACAATAAAAAAGCCTCTATTTCTTTTGGGTGTAGGAGTGGCCCAGTGGGACAAAACAGTGGAGAATATGTCCCCCCAATACATCATGAGAAACAGGAAAGAATCAGAAAAAGAGAGAAGGAAAAAGAATATCAAAATATATTAGAACATTAAAGCCTACCAATCTCTTCAAATGTCCATCAGTGAAAAAAACCCTTCAACAAGACCATTTACAGAGCTCCCATGGAAACTTTAAATATGCCTATACCTTCTTTTTATCTTACAACTATTATGTATCTTAAACCCTTTTATCATTGAAAATAAAAACGCATACATTGATCAGCAAAGTTTACACATGCAATTCAAAGTTTAAATGAAAATCCTAGTAGTACATATATTTCTAGGCCATATCATATACTCTGAGAACTTGTGACCACCATTCACAAGGACAAAAGTTATGCATTGTGACAAAAACTCGCAGAAACTCTTGGAATCATACATGAAGAGGAACTAAAATAATATCAGTTGATGCATTTAAAATCTTACCAAGACCAAAATCACCAATTTTAATATCATTGCGAGCATCAAAGAATATGTTGCTTGGTGTCAAGTCCCGATGAATTATTCCTTGTCCATGTATGTGTGCCAAGCCTTCCACTATTTGACGGAACCAATGCCATGCCAATTCTTTGTCAAAATGATTATACGATTCAAACACCTGGCGAAGAGTCCTTTCAACCCCAACAATCCCATCACAAAGGTAAAAAAGGGGGTAATGAAACTAGGTTAATAGAAAACAGTGGACAACAATATGTGTGTGTGGGTCGGGTAGGTGCCCCAGAGGGGTTGGGGGGGGGGGGGGGTGGGGAACCACTATTTTCTTCTTGCTTACAATCATAAAAGATTATTAGAGAACCAAATTGAAAGATAATCAACATAAATAATGGTGAAACCCAGGTGGGAGAAGATAGTGGAGACTTAATAACAATAACAACCGAGGTAATGGCCAGAATTTGAGTTAGAGAGTAGGATTTTCTCAACTTAGATTCTACATGTCACCATGATACAAATATAACTGTGAAAGCAATTAAATTTGAAAATTGCACCCTTCAATTATAAATACAATTTCGCTGAGTCAACCAGGAGATGCCAAATACTCCAACTTAGCCTCTGCCACTGCTATCATTCCATGTAATGACATTGTATATTTAATCAAAGAATCACCTCCACTAAAAACTTAAAAGTGTTAAACGAAAACCCAAGAATAGTTTTTAAAACTCAATCAGCTTCTCCCTCTCCTACCCACCATGTGGGGGCAGGAGCACTGAGTTTAAAACATGAACAAAAGACAGACTTATGACCTTATACTCAAACCGAATAGTAAACAAAATGTTTCATAATATGACTGAAGGCAGGAAAGATCAAACTCCAAAGTCCAAACAACTTGTTTAACAAGGGTTGTTACCATATTAAAAATCCTCATGACCTAAAATCTTAAAATTATTAAACATGGGCCCGAATATGACTTTAGTGAACAGATTTTAAGCTGGTATCATTGAGGAGACACTGCAACCAAAAGACTCTACCTCAGCCTTTGAATTTTTTATCAGTATATACACATTATGAACACCTAGTCACAAGTACTTGCAACCAGCCATCAACAGTATATCACATTTCATTTGGCATTTGATGCTTCAACTCAACTTTTGTGTCCAAAACTTACAAATCAGTGAGACTGCATGAACCACTCAAAGGGCCAGACTATTTTGAACCAATATTCCTAAATGAGAAGCAGTAGAATTACCCAAAAAAGTCCATGCTAAGAATTAATTGCAATCTGCGCAGCAAGAATAGAACTCATCGGAAGTCTTACCTTGGGCAGTACTCCATTTGTATGTAAAGGTACGTTGATAAAAGCTGATTCTCATGCCCATAGGCATCAGGGGAGTTTGCAGCTTTATAGCTTAAGGTGGAGCTCACTGGAGTCCTTGAACCCCAAGCAGCATCACCATCAGAATTAACAACTCCAGCTTCAAACCATGCCTGGAAGTTTTACAGTTACCACAATCATAATAGGGACACAGAATAGCAAACAGAAGAGAGAAATATAATCGCATCTACTCATTGGCTCTTCCAATATCTACGAGTACTCTCAAAAAATAACCCAAATCAGTATTAACCAGAAGTTACCATATCAAAAGGATCAGGGTGACAGGGTCAAGATAATAGAATATGTAGTTAATACAGAAACAAAAAGCAATACTAAATTGGCATGGGCAATAGATAGAGTTGCATAATTTGCAAATTGGAGCACATCATAAATTGTATACCTGGTAATACCGAACAACATGCTGATGCTGCAAACGGGAAAGCGTGGCTACTTCCCTAATTATCTCCCAATGGTTGATAGAAAAGCAAAGTAAGAAATGGTAGTAGATAAAGAGTATATGGGGAAGCAAAAGGTACAGAGAGTATGGAATACAACTAATAGTATAAAACCAATTATTGGGTTTGTACCTAACATTTTAAGCTTTTAAGATAATAGGTTCTTAGACAACATTAATATCTTCCAGGGGATTTTAACATGCATAATGTGCATACGTACACAATGGTTGGAGTGGCTATACAAATCAATAGATTTACACATAATAACCACTCCAAGTAGTTATTGTTAATTTGACTAAGATGATAACCATTCAGAGAGGTTATCACATGCATTAAAAAAATTGCAGAGAACAATCAACTTTACATCAGCAATAGAAGTACAGACTAAAGAATGGTTGTTTGATTTCCTGAATAATAAGAAACATAATTTTCTTTGGTTATAAACAGTTCTCTTCCTAGATTTTATAATATAAATTTACCTTAATATCCGGTCATTCACAGGCGTGCTTTTGTCCTTAAGGCGAATTTTCTTTACAGCATACTGCCTTCCGTCAAGTTTATTTTTGCACAACACAACATGGCCAAAACCACCATGACCTGTTTCCAGTGCCAAGTAAAACTTTTCACTAAAAGTGTAGAAAGTTGAGAAAACCTACTTAATTGCCTTTGCTCACTTAATTCCATAATCCAATGCCCCAAAATAATCTAATGTATTATTTACAAAGACAACCACAAACTAAGTTTTATTCCACTAGGTGGAGTCGGCTACATAAATCAAATGAAGCCATTGCATTTAGTCAAAAAACAAATCTTCAAAGATTGTATTTAAAAGAAGATTATTTACAAAGATACAGATAGAATATAACACATTAAAAATTTCTCTTTGCATAAGAAAACCACTCTGAAATTTGCAACCCAGACCTTAGGACATCCTAAAAAAGGAAAGAACTGTACAGAGGAAATTAGCTAGTAAATGATGGAATACTTATTAGAGCCAATCTATGAATAGTGTCATCCCTCAAATAACTGCCTAGTGTCTTCAGAGCAAGATGGCCCATTTAGGACAAACTGAGATAACACAATAATTTCTAAAACCAATTTAGTTAGAAGATATTTTTCCACACCCTCCCCACCTAGTGGGAAAAGGCTTGGTTTGTTGTTGTTGTTGTTGTTGTTGTATATTTTTCCACACCCTACATAGAAGAGCACAAATCCCAATTGCTTAAAAATCCTGAAGAGTTTAACTCGCCATCTACTGCCAGAAGGCAGAGAGGTTAGATTTCCCCTTGTATATCTGGTCAAAATTGCACTTAGTTGTAAGATCCAAGCGGAACCGATTCACATGCCTTTCTAGTTTCTATGAGAACACAGAGCTATGAAGAATGAATAATTAGAATGTGAGAAGTTCATGGGAACTTTTGACAAGAAATTCCCTTCCTCTTATGTACAAAGTCCAAAACCATCAAACAATTATGAAAAAGAAAGCCCTTTCCTACTTTGGTTCCTGTTCTAATAAATAGACAATTTACGCATCCTTGAAAGCTTATAACCCTTACCAATCTCTTCGCATACCAAAACCTCCATAACACCACAGACAAACAATCAATATCATCAGTTAAAAAGAATAGCACAAATTGAGCCTAGGAACCTGCTGAGAGTGGTATGAACTCTTGGAAAATTCTTAGATACACATGGCATGTAATACAGTTTGTGCACTGGACCAATTAACTGCCATAGCATTTTCAAAAACGTCCCACTATGTAGTATTTGTCGAACTAATTGTTTATTCCTACGGGTCTTCTTCACAAGATGAAGATACACCATGTATACACAAGAATCTCTCTTTACTCTTGAGGACTCATTTGGTTAATTTAGTTCAAAAGTGGTTAACTAATTACCCACTCTCACCAATCGAGTGGTTAATTGGTCCTTGAGGGTAAATATCATCCTCAACAGGTCCCCACCCTTAATGTTCCCAAAAGAATAGCACAATACTCAACTATCATCATGGTATACACCCAGGAATTAAACCTAGTAACTTTTCATGTGGGAAGCAAAGTGGGGCAGTTTTCAATTTGTAACAATCATAGAAGTAACAAAGGCTGAGTCTGATTATATTTTCCCCAAGAATACACAAAATGCAATGTTAAGAGTTGAACATATAAATTAGCATACTATCAACGCTAGTCACAGTCACAAATGAAGCTCTAAATTCACTTCAATTTTTTTTTGGACCAAAAGAGCACACAATTTGTCCGAAAAACATGAGTAACACAAACAGAAATTGATAAAGTTCCTTTACCAAGAGGTCGTAACTCCTCAAAGTCATTAACATATCGAGAACTTGGGGAAACTGTATTTGGGCCTCCAAGATCAGAAGCAGGGTTCCAAAATTGAGATACTCTCGATGAAACCTAAATTGAAACAACAAATAAAATTAGTGTGAGATGGAAAGTACATTCCCTTATTAATACATGTGAGTACCCACCAGGTGTTTCTGGAAAACATGATTGAATGTTTTGTTAAAAAGCAAAGGTGGTTTAGATGCCATATCCCGTGCCCAATCAGAGAAGATCTGCTTATAGAACTCAAAAGGATCAGGATCATTATAAAATAGTTGATATCTGTACTAAGTAATCATATATTTAGTACCCCTATATTGCACAGCTCTGTAGCTACTTGAGGCAAAGAGTCAGCCATTTGTCCTTGTGATGCAAAAGCAAGGCGTAGCAGGTGAACCTAATACAAACAGAATTGATGTGAAACATCCCTCTTGTGACAAAATGAGAGAAATACAATCCAAATTTTACCATTAATAGATCCTTTTCAACCGTTTGAGATTCTTGATAATGAGCCAAGGAGGCAGAAGATGAAGACTCTGAAGACTCGCTCGCATACATGCCTTCATTATCTTCTGTTGTATACTCATCAAAAGCTTCTGCAGATACATAAAATATTCATGATGTGATAAAAAATAGAAGAGTTCACACAAACAAATATCTTGAACATATACAAGATATATCAGAAGGATACCAACTAAAAAATAGAAAAATTTTTAGAATTCAATGTAATATAATACAATTTTTTCATTCCATCCCAAGAATGGAGGGTACACTACAATAGTATAAGGAAACTCATCATAAATTTACATCTTGAGATATTTTCATTAAGTTAACAAGAACAATCCTGGACCTCTATTGTAAACAGCAAGAGCCAAACCAGCCAGTTATGGCTCTTCTCATTAGGACTGATGAATAGGCTTTTAAGTTCTAACAAAGGGTAGAGAATGGTATACACAGACACAAAATATTAAATTTCTATCCAATTATAAAGTGAAGGATCAAGTCACCATTCATCTGTTTTAAACTCTTTTTTATTGCACAAGAACCTCAAATGTTGAACTCATAAAGCCACTCAAAGAGGTTGATAAGGTATCAAATTACCAAATCTACATTCTTCATCCGCTTCTCTGTCAATTAAAATTCAAAACCCCAATGAACTCTAAATCCGTTGTTACATTTTGCATCACAAGTATGTACCCTTCAGAAAAATTAATGACCTTCACCTCAACCATTTTTTAAAGGAAGAGAATGAGTTAACATAAACCCAAACACAATTGACTCACTCATCAATTTTAACAGCACAAGACACGATTCCAGTCTCTTACAAATACTATCTTCATCAAGAATACTTGTTAAAAGTATTGCTCTAACCAATGATTAAGTTGCGATATAGTGAGAAAAGAATATGAACACTCTACAGACACACAAGAGAAGCAAACCATTTCCATTATATTTACCTCTTTCTCACCTTCATTGTCATTCCCTACAAAATTGCCTGCATGAAATATAATTGAATAAGTTGAAGACATGCTCTCATTACTGTCTTCACTGTCTTCTCCCAACATATCTAATTTGGAAGTACGAGACACAAATGGACCTTTCTTTCTCTCTTGCATTAATAATGGCTCTGCCTTTCTATTAGATTTCTTTTCCTGAGCCTCATAACCAGGTTTTGAGGCATCTAACTTAGAAGGTGGAACAGAAGAATTTTTCCCACCAGTTTCATCTATTCCAAAACCCCAATTCCATGACTCTCCACAGCCACTGAAGAGGTCTATGAATCCATATACAAAAGATATACTCCCATTTGAAGTTGCCATATCCTTGGGAAACAATTCTTCATTGCTTTCCACAGTAGAGCGCAGAAGCTTCTACAGAAGAATAGAAACATTGCGATTTAGTAAAGAAGCAACATAAGATGTTCTCTAAATAAATGATCAAAATTATATGACTATATGAGTAAAAAGCCAGAAATTATAAAAGAAATGGCAATTACACATTAGCAACAATAAAGTCTAAAATCTCATAAGTAAATACTGAAATAGAAGAATATCATTACTGACCAATTCAAAATTATTTATCCATAAAAAATAATATTAAACAATGTTAATTTTATATTAAAGCTCACAGTTTCATTTGATTTGCCAACAGGCTCTATTCCAGACAAAAATTCTTGAGCAGCCTCCACCAAATTAAAGATCATTACTCGTCCTTCCCTGGCATTTAAATTAGCCTGCAAAGACAAAATACAAAAAGTGAAACAATATATAGATGAATTATACTTTATACAGAACAAGATGCAGGATAAGTTGTAAAAGATTTAGTGGTGGCATAGGTATTGGGTGTCTACAACATCAAAACAAACACACACACAGTAGCCTAGTGGCTAGGGAAGAGGGGCAAGACAGAAACAGAGAAAGAATTACAGCTGTCACTAACATGTATCAAGTTAAACAAAATCTCTATGAATTTTGACACTCAAGGTCAACTCTTGACCATTCTTCATACACAAGTATACCATTACAAATGAAAAATGCTACAGAGAGTTCAAAATGAGATTACATAGTAATATACTTACTTTACTGTCCGGCTATTCCTCAATCCTATCATGATTTTTCATTGCATATTATATAGATCAGATATTTAAGATTTTTTTCCCAACTTTCTTCACCTATTGGTGCCCTTTCCTTAACTTTGGCACCATAAGAGATGATTGTTCCTTTTCACTCCCAGGACCCACCATTGAAGCACTATAAGTACTAAAGCATGCAAACCACAACTTCAGCCTTGACACAAATATTATCACAACCTTCCCACACAAATAATACACCGCCAATTAGCATTTTGGCAAAAGCAGAGACAGTCATCAGCTTAGACCTGATCATGGAGGAGAGACAAAAGTTTCTCAGAGTCACTTTCTGATAAACCATTCTCAGGAGTAATCTGCAACTTCGGACACTTAAAAGGATACCCAGGTAAGCACCTGGTGAGAGAGAGGTGATTAGCAACAAAGATCCTTTCAGAAAAACAAAACACCAACCAAGCAAAGCCTCACTAACCTAACAACAAGGACAGCAGAAACATCTACATCCTCATAGCCCATATCCTTTGAGTAGGGCCTGCTCAGTTTCAAACAAAAATCAATTAATAGTGATCAGCAGCGAATTATCAGACATCACAGAACAACAGAGAAACAAACCTGAGCTTAATTTCTATTTGAGGAGGTGATCCAGGAAGAATCTTGCAGTCCTCTTCAAAAATTGCACATCTGAAGATCAGAAGAATATAGTGAATAAGGTGAAGAAGACATGAACACTATAGTAATGATATTTTCTGCAGTTCATGGTTCAACTTTACATCACTAAAACAGGATCTCTAAGCAATAATCCCAATCATGTAGTTATATTTTTTGGTGCATACAAATACAGAAAGTCGTAAATATCCAGGATAAGAAACTGTTGGCTCTTATTTAATTAGAAAAATATCAGAAGACATAAGGAGATAACCTCCCACCGTTATTCCCTTCTGTCCCAGACACTGAACAAAGAGATCCACCACAATAAAGTGGTGCAAATACTACTTTGCTTTAAATCAAGTTCAAGTAAAACCAAAACAAAAACTTGTTGTGGTTACAAGAAGCATGACAGATGCAAAAAGTAGAGTGGAAAGTGAGGAAGGAAGGTAGGAAGAACACATAACTAATTAAGACTGCAAACCAGCGACAATCTAACAAAAGAAAGCATTACTAATTTACTATACGGTAACAGACATATGTCTGGGACATTTCAAGCAGGAAAAACAGAGAAAGAAGATATTCGTTCAACTGAAGCTAGCCATATTGAGTGCAAAAGATAATTATTTTTTGCAACAGATTCAAGTGATACTTGGAATGAAATAACCATGTCAGCCAGATTGTTGCATCCCTAATTCCTAAGGTTTAACTAAATTTGTACATAGATACAGTGCCCACCATAGGTTGCTTATCATAGGTACCACATAGATTTGCTAACATTCTTCACATTCCAATTCCTTTATTTTCTTAAAGCTTTTATTGACTGGCATCAAACTTCATTAAGAGGAGTCAGAAAAGTAATAAGAAGAAAAATTTGAACTGCAAATCAAACTAAACATTCAACAAAAGTAAATAAATAATGACAACATTCTAGAAAAACTAGAAAGTGGCAAAGTGCAAAACAAGTAATAAAATCAGCTTGGATAATAAGATAAATACTGTATGAAAAATATCAGAGAATCAAACCACCTGAAATTCAAAGACTTCTGGTCGCAAACTTTGAGACATCATTGCCAAATGTGGGAGAGAATGCATATGTTTTTGTTCATGAAGTAATTTCTCACTTTCCATCATAACCAATAGCTTAGTTTCTTACCAATTAATTGCCATCACCCAAGCATAGTAAGTCTCTTTTCTACACCATACTATCCTCAAATCAACACCCTTTTTCTTTCAAACGCTATTTCAAGTTAAGGTGTTTATGAAAACAACAACCAATAGATTGTTGGAAACTCAAAATCAAGGTATATATCTTCCTCAAAAATAGATTAATCATATTTTTATTGCATATGAAGACAGACAAAAACATTGTTTGAAAGAACTCCTATTTGTATATATATTTCCAATTTATATTTACTGGTTAAGTTTGATTTTTGTCAAAGCATCATCACATTATCCTAAGCTGCTGTTAACATTTTGTTACAGTAAAGATGGGATTTCAGGTGCCCACAAACTCCAAGAGAATTTCCCAAAGGAAATTAATAGGATCCCTTTTATCAACACAATACAATAATACAAATTACATAGAACACTAACACACAATACAATCAACTACCCCTGTCACAGAATAGCCACACTAGTTATTAAAGGCAACAGCCTCCCCAAGTCTAGTTTCGAGGACCAGAAACCTCCCAAGTTTCTACACACTCCCCTTATCTATTCCTATATAACAGTATTTATAATAGCGATACCAATGACTGCCTACAAATAAATATGCCACATGTATAACTACTAATAACTGCCTACATATAAATCTGCCACATGTCAAGTATCTGGCTGCTTATCAATTCCCTCCCCTATCAGGGTGAAAGATGGGAAATGTTGAGGGGGAAGAACCCAAAGCCTTACAAGTCCACCCAAGTATTCATACTATTCAATTTTGGACTCAATGCATCATAACATTCCACCACACATTGCAATCCCAGTGCCCACATGCACTAGCTTTGCACTAAACCCTAGTCTAGGGACAAAAACTACAATTCTGGTGTCACCACCCTGTGGCTGTGTACTAGTGATCTAGCCCCGGGCGAACATTGCAATACTGGCATCACCACTGATACTACACGATTGCAACTAGGAAACATAGTAACAGGACTTGATACCAATTAATAAGATCCCTTTTATTAACACAATACAATAATACAAATTATACAGAACACTCACACACAATACAATCAACTACCCCCATTGTAGGATAGCCCCACTCGTTGTTCAAGGCACTAGCAGCTCCCCAAGTTTGGTTTTAAGGACTAGAGATGTCCCAAGTTTCTACACACTCCCCTTATCTATTCCTAAATAATAGGATTTATAATAGCAATACAAATAACCACCAATAATTGCCTCAAACTACTTACACATAAATTTACCACATGTATAACTACTAATAACTGCCTACATATAAATCTGCCATATACATTGCCACATGTTAAGTATCTGGCTGCCTATCAGAAATTCACCCAAAATTCTACTCAGATACCTATTACACAAATACTATATGCCTTAAATAATTTGGCCTACAATACTATAGAAGAGAATATAAGAAAATAACAAAATTACTCCTAATTGGTTAACTAGTTCCACAATTCATGTCCACCTTCTTCAGCTGACTTAAAAATTTCTTCTTCTCCTTCTGGACCGTTCCTGTCTCAGCCAGTACTCTTATTTGGGCCTATTGCATCCACAAGCTCACTTGGGATAGTCAAGTCCATAGTCATAACTCATTTGCATTGGTATTTGAAAGAAATCATAACAGAATCAGCTCTCAAAGAAAATTTGCCAATAAACAAAACACTATAATACGGAAATGTTAATCCTTGATCTCTGAGTAAGTCACTTACATGATTAAGCACGCACATTTTATATTACAATTAGAATGCCAGTCAAACATAAATTACCATATTTTGCACTCATTCATCAATCTTTTAAAGATATAAGGTTATACTGTAATCATAACTTCTCTTCACAAGGATGAAGATCGTGGCTCATAAGCACAAACCCTTAGTAAACTGCCTATACCAAGAATATCATATTTGCTCAGCCTGTTGCACTATAATCCATTCCAGTTATGTTAGTTTCAAGCATCCATTCAAGTTATACACAAATTTAATTATTCTTAGCATTTACTTTTTCCAAAGAAAGAAGCAACAAGATCTGTAAGTTAAATTTATAATACAGATTAACTCTATCCAGCTTATTCATGCCCATGTTTGGCCCGAAGTGTTGGGAAGTTAAATGAGGTCCTCCTCCCCCGTAAAATGCACTTGATTTAAGTAGCAATAACACCAAGAAACGAAACCACTTACAAAGCAGTAATCTCTTCCGATACTTCATTATCATCGCCGCCAAATTGAGACACGTGATCTTTCGAAGGTGCTCTTCCTTTACTCCTCCTCCCACTTGCTCCTCCTCCACGTTTCTTCTTCTTTGAACTATGCCCCATCCTTTACTCCTCGTCCTATCAATCTGGCCATCAAAAGAGAAAGGAAAAAAAATCTCTTTAACCCAATTCACCTCCACATTCAATATACCAAATGGACTGTGTGTGTGGTCACTGGTTCAAATGATCAAAATCCATTTACAGAGACCAAACCAAGCTCATGATCAATGGGTTTTCGAAGTGATGACCCTCTGAAAGGTCATCCCAACACGGGTAACACCGTAGGCAGAAGCAGATGGCGGCACGCAACGGCTTGAGAGCAGCGAGTGACGAAGGTGGCGACTAAGTAAAATGATAAATTGGACATACGAGGTTTAGAGAAATAACATACGGTGTTTTCCTATATTAGCGTGAAGATAGTTTGTCGAGCATATAATCTAGTGTGGTAGGCCTGGCGCTGAACTAGGGATCGCAGCTGCAACAATTGATATTTGATCGGCTTGCATCGCACACATCAACTCGGCGTAACTTTGAATTTTTGGTACACTGAAAAATAACAAAAAAGAAAAAACTAAATACAATCCTTGCTAATTGTGAGTTGACCTAATTTTAGGAATGAGTATCGGGTGAAATAAGTGAGATTAGGAAAAAAAATTTTAAATTATTTGAAACTGATTCTTCGTTAAGTTGATTTAATCTCAATTGAAATAATTTTTTGAATTAAAATTTTTAAATTTAAATAATTTGATTTTATTTAAATAAGTTCGATTAAAATTGGTTGAGATTTGTTGATAGGAGTTAGATTAGAAAAGAAAGTTTTATTCAAATTTTGTGATAGTTAAATTTAATTAATTAAAATTAAAATTTAATTTTTTATTAAAATATTTAAAAATAAATTAAATAATCTATAATTATAATTTTGATATGATAAAAAAATATTTAAAAAATATAATTTAAAAATAAAATATAAATTAATATATTCTCTCTAATAAAATAAAATAAATACTTTTGATGTATTTCATAATAAATATATGAAAATTTTTAGACAAAATTATTAAAATGACCTAATATAAGTATGAGTTAATCTCAACATATAAGTAATAATTGTTTAAGTAATAGTAAAAAATAACATCATTTCTCATTTTATGTAATATATATATATATTTAAGTTGCCGTGATAATTCAAAATTTAAAAATTTTAAATCTATTTTCAATTTAAGATATCTAAAATAAAAAATACATAATTTACTTATTTTATTCCAATTCAACCCAAATCAAAATTCACTAGGTTAACAGATTTTTTCCCCACCGCTACCCAATTTATCCTGATCTAACTCACGCTAGACATCCTAGGGGTTTCTTTAAGAAGTTACATATTGTTTACAGAGAAACCAAACCTTTTTGCCAGCCCATCAGCTACTTGGTTACCTTGTCTGTGAATAAAATCAAGTTTTACCTCCCGTTACCTGTTAAGCCACCCTTTTATTTGCTCCAACAAACTTTTCTCCTGGGTACTCTGAGCTCCATATTGCTGGATCAGATTAATTGCCTGCAAAGAGTCTGATTCTAGTAATAGCTTTCTTGCGCCATACTCCCAGGCTATTTGAAGCCCATGCAATATTCCCCATAATTCAGCTTCCAAAGGGGAACATATCCCTAAACCACAGGTGAAACCCATCATAAAGGACCCGTTATCATCTCTTAAAACTCCTCCACACCCAGCCTTTCTAGAAGATCGAATGACAGCTCCATCAACGTTCATTTTTATCCAACCTTCCGGGGCACACTTCCAATATAGATTATTGTAATTCCTGTTCTTAGTTATACCTCCCTTCAATACCCAGTTTTCATTAGCCATTTGTATATTTTTTGCCTGAATAAGAATTTTCATGAGAACCTCCTGCTCCCGGGGGTCTTTATTATTAAAAACAACTTCATTACGTAAACCCCAAATTTAGTATGTTGCAACTCCAAATATAACTCCCCAACTGAGACCTTTTTCTTTACCATATGTATGCTTCAGGTTTGCTGTTAGCCAATCCTTAACCTGAAGAGTAAAAAATTCTCCCCAAAAAGCTGTGTGCACTATTCTTTTCCATAGATCTGCCACTCTTTTCACAGTCACGAACTACCTGGATAACAGTTTCAATCTCTTTATGACGGACTGGACAAACATCAGAAGACGTGATGCCTATTTTCCTCCTCCTCTCATTCGTTAACAATTTTTCCCTAGCACACAACCAAATGAGCGTTTTAAATCTCTCTGGGAATATGGCTTTCCATATAAGTCTCCGCGTATCTTGATTCTTAGATTCAATATCTCCACTCACCCATGCATAGGCTGATTTGACTGTTAAATCTCCTGTTGCCGTAAATCTCCATTTACATAAATCATCCCCTCTAGAAGGATGCGGAGGAGTGGTCTCAGTAATTTTCTGGCATATCTCCTCAGGTAATAAATTTTTCAATATTCTCCAGTCCCATTGCCCATTAGCATCAATAAACTCAATAAGACTTTTATCTTTATCAGCTACAGAAAGAAGAATTAAATCAACTTGGCGTAACTTTAGCGGTAGGAAAATTACAAGTGGGAAAATCAACTCGGTATAATTTTCGTCATAAAATATGTTTTAGATTATGAAAAGAGCATATAAATAATTATATTCCTTGATTCTAAGGAATATTAACTGTTATTCTATTTCTTGATGAGGGTTATATTTTCAACTTGTACTTTTTTCAAGAGCAAAACTAAATTGCCGTTTTGTTGATTTACAAGTGGAAAGTTATTTCATTTCTTTTTTATTTTTCCCCACGAACATCCCAAGTGTTGGTCTTTTATAAACTAATTTTTTTTAATTATCCTTTTTAGTTGATCTAAATAAATAAAAAAAACTGGAGAGCAACTACAATAATAAGAAATTTGAATAATGTTGATAAAAAAGTAACAAACTTTGTTTTTTTGGTCCGGGTTTTGACTTTTAGTAATCGCAAAAACAGAGTTTTTTTTTATTCATGTTCTTGTTCTGGATTACAAGCGGCGTCTCAAAGGCCAGACAACGAAAGAAGGCCCAACAGCGGGGCCACAACAAAGATAATCTTCATCATCGCCGAAGAAGTAGCGGCAGCTAAGTGGGGTGGGGTGGGCTGAAGGAGACATTTATATCACGTGCATGAGAAAAAGAAAGCATGGACATTAAAAATAGGCCTAGTTCAATATATAAGATTGGGCTCATCAAGAATTTCCTTTCGGCTTCTAGATCCAGTTATCAAGGTCGTGTTGGCTGAGGAAAAAAGAGTGGCCCATACTCAGTAGGATACTGACAGCAAAAAAAAAAAGTCCTAATTTTATCATACTTAAACTAAAATTTATAATAGGCACAATCCGAGTGATGTATTCAAATTAAAATAATGCATTTTCTAAATAATTTTATCTATTAATATAATTTCATAACTAATTGTCTGATCGAATAAAAATAAGTTTATTACTAGTTAAATAATTTATATAGACATACATTCTAAATATGGGTCATGCAATTTTTAAATTTAAATATTTGAGAAACATATAAACCTCCAAAAAAAAAAAAAACGTATTGTGGACCAAAAAGTAGACAAATACAGTTTGACCAAAAGAAATGGCAAATACAGAACAACTAAGCATATAAAATGGCTTCCTTTAATATAAAATTTGCCCCTAACAAGAAAATTCTTACCAATAATTACGAGAAAGGATGAATAAAGCTGCAAACCGATCATGATTTTTTGAAAAGTTAAGTAGATTCACAAAAAAACAAAAAAGGTTAACTAGAAAAAGTATCTCAAATGAAGAATCTCCAATGCCCCAGGCGTGCCTTTCCTTTAGCTTGTATTGCTTATTACCACATGAATTTGCAGACACAGAAATGACAGAATTTTCCAGAGGTGCACAGCATGTTATGCTGCCATAATTTGTCTTTTTTCTTAAAGCGCAGGAAGCCACTTTCATGGGGTAAAAAAATAATTAATTATAGTGATAGGGAGAGATATAGAGAGAGATGGTTGGGACAGACGTGGAGGGGTGTGATCTAGCCATAACCAAATCCAGCCAATCAAAAACTCGTGCTGTATTGCTATTGATGAGCTCTTCAAATCACTCCCACTCTCCTCTTCACGTATTCCTTATCTCCCACCAAGCATTCATCCAACGTCTCACACGCTGCCCCATATCTAAGCCAGCACAGTCCTCTCATCCTTCACCTGCTTTTCTCCTCCTTTCATGTCCTCGACTGATAATAGCCTCTGAAAATTAAATGGCAACTAATTCTCTCCATTCCATTCAACACCATTACCATTCTCTCATCAAGCGCCAGCACCCATCCGACACTCCTCCCGGCGCTCCCGCCATCACTCTGTCCTCCTCCCTCTGCCTAAAACCCACCACCATTCACGCCAATCCTTCTCTCTCTCACTCTCTGTCTTCATCATCCTTTTCCACCTTCTCTCTTTCACCCACCGCTTCCTCCGCCCCATCCAACTCTCAAGCTATCTCCTTTGACCTTCTCCAACAGCATCTCTCTGCCAAAAACTTCCGGCAAGCCGACGAAGAGACTCGCCGTCTCCTCATCGTGCTTGCCGGTGAGGCAGCTCAAAAGCGTGGCTATGTTTTCTTCTCTGAGGTCCAATTCATCTCAGAAACTGATCTCAAAACCATTGATGACCTGTGGAGGCAGTACAGCAACAACAGGTTTGGGTACAGCGTCCAGAAGAGAGTGTTTGAGAAAGTTAATAAGGACTTCACCAAGTTCTTCCTCAAGGTTGGTTGGATGAAGAAGCTTAACACTGAGGTGGAGCAATACAATTACAGGTCTTTTCCCAGCGAGTTTATGTGGGAGCTCGACGATGATACCCCCGAGGGTCATTTGCCATTAACAAACGCCTTGAGAGGGACGCAGTTGCTTAACAACATTCTCAACCATCCAGCGTTCGATGCAGTCGATGAAGAGGGTGAAAAGGCAGTTGAAAACAAAGGTAGTGATAATGGGGCACTCACTGGGTTAAAGGATAATGCCTCAACATCAAAGCCATCGACTAAGAGAATCTTCAAACCAGACTACAGTTTCTAAGTTCTTCATTACATACCCGTTAAGTACACAGAAAGCATAGTGTGTGTTCTATGTTTGTAATTAATTAATTAATTACCGAAAGTGGTAACTTGATTGAATTTTTTTTCGTTTTTTAGTATTCTCCTCTGCTTTCGTTCACCCCCTTTAATTTCCATCAATTTTTCTTCGCCTTTGCTATAAGGCACACTGCATTTTTTCCCTTGAAATTTTGGATAAGGTTACTGGCCGGAAAGATGTCATGTGAATCAATATCCATAGAATGGACAAACTGTAAGGCCTGCCTTCTTGTTTTTTTGCCTGTTTGTATACGACCACTGCTACTTCAGTTGTAACCAATTTGTGCGTTACCGTTGCAGACACAAATTTGAGGCTGTAACAAGAGGGCTGCCTATAACTGTAGATTTATGTAAACCGCCAGATTTATCTCTCTCATTCTTGCCTACTTTTTCATTTTTCCAAAACCACGAATCTCCAGTGATTCTTGCTTGACATTGTACATTCAAAATATCCATTAGTGTAATAGTCATTACTTTCAACGTAGAATTCTTACCAACTTCTGCAAGGGAATGCTAATGAACCCAAGTACACCAACCTAGTCCAATGGGAAATATAAAACAATTCCAAGGGGAAGGGTAGCAAACATGATTTACACCAGTTGCATCCTTTGGTAATGACATCAAAGCGTATGCCTTCCGGTACTTATACTAGATGATGTACCCATGATGAGTTACACGCACACAGGAGAAAGATAGAAGAAAACTAACTAATTTTGCATAACCTACATCATTTCCATCAACAATACATACTTGAATTAAAGGTTTGACAGCAGACTTGCCAATTTTGTGACCAATATGCTCGTGGTTTCCCACAGTCAGTCGCAGAATTTGATACCAAACCCTCTGGGGCTGCAAAATAGATGCAACTAAAGGCAGCTGTATTGCCAAACATAGATTATACACTTTTATCCGGTCTAAAATACTAGTCATGCCTGCATCATCCATGATTACTTAGCCTAACAAGAGAGAAGGTTAAAAATGGAAAGTCATGCATAATTGACTTTGGCCCATAGACTGCGTATTCAAGAATTTTATAACTAATTTTGTATTATTGATATAGTTTTTCATGCCAAATTGATAAATAAATTTATTTTGACATCATGTTGACAAAATTTAACCATATCACAGGAACTACGACTTACTAGGTATGCACAATATGCTCAGGGGACGGGCAAAATATCCTTGTATGCGGAGGAGAACCATTACATGAGAGCATTGGTTGTGTCTGAGAGTACAAACATGATCCTGGATTCTAAAAGTAACAGGAAAAAGATATTAACTAATAGTGTCCTAAAATTGATTTCTTTGGTATAAGTTTCATCATTCAGTGTGCCTTAAACATATTGCAAGTTTAAACTGTGTTTTTCAGCCATACACATCCCTGGTCCGTTCATTTGCATGCTAATATCTCCAGCCAGAAGAAGTTTTGCAATATTAAGAGGTTCAGATCCTTTAGTTTCCATAGATGAAAAAATTTTGAAGAAAGACAATTGGTTTTAGGCACACTGTATGAAAACTACGTCATAATAAGCATGAATTAGAGCCTATTAATGCTGCACTGGCATTAGGGAGAAGAAGAAGAAGCAACCCACCAGAATCATTCTCACAGGGCGATTCATGTCTACATAGATACCACCTCCAAAGTGGGGTTTGGATATTAAAGCCACCAATTTACAATGGCTTTGTCAGGGTGACCTATTTTCACCTTCGAACAACAACATTAATGCCATTCAGTCTGACCTCCAGGAGTGTGCTGTTTTGCCCCTGCTTCAAAACAATGAAAAGAAAAGACTTTATCTATCTAGCTATAAGCATGAAAACAAAACAAATTTGGTACAACACCACAGGCTTCCTAACATTACAAGAGCCTGCTTGTAACTATTTTCCACGATCTGGCACACCTAATAAAAAAAATAAAAGTTCTTTCTAAAGATTTATTAAATTGGCATGTTGAAAGTTTTTATGAACATTTAATATTTGTCCCAACAACTACTGGTTCACCCTCAAAAGGTGTAAAAAATTAGTTCTCTGCAACAGAGTTCACTTAGTGAATGCTTACAGGAATGGAAATGGAACAAATGAAGGGTAGAAAGAAAAGGAGAAAAATATCAAGATGTAAGATCACGTCTTGACACATCACCAATTCTCACTCATCCCATTCTTTTACCGCCACCAAACGCACCCTATTCTCAGTCACTTCCTTTCTACTGTCATGAAGCCCCGTTCTTTCAAGAATTTGACAGCTTTTGGTGGCAATCGGCCAGTTGCATAGTGATTATTTTAGATTTCGTCTGTATTTCAATGTGAGCTGTAAAAAACAGGATCCCATTTACTGAGTTAAAATGATAAAATGAGAAGAGAATTTATCCCCAGTTTCAGGGCAGCAGCGAGACTCTGAATTAACAGATAGATCATCATATACATAACCTACAAATGCAAATATCAGTTATGCCAAGATAACAACATAGGTTGTGCAAGGCTTGCTCGTTAGATGGCATTAAAACTAAGCTTAAACATGCGTTACTATAAAAATATACATATAAACAGAAATCTGGTATAATCTATATTTGCAGAAGACAGCAGATGAGCAAACTAGACATATAAACAGAGTTAGAAACTACATAGAAATCATGGCACCTTTATCAACCTTACAACCTCCTTCTTATCGTTCTGTACATAGAGCTGGCAAAGACAAGATAAAAAGACAGGTACTTAATTCCAAAAGAATATGAAGTCATTATCTTCTTTTGCACTTAATTAAATATTGAATAGTTATTGGTGTAGTAAATTCATTAGTTGTAGCGTATGGTATCATGCTTTATGAAAATAGCAGATCCGTATTGTAAAAAGAGCAGTCAAAAGCAATGAAACCCTTCATTATGCATGAGATATAATCAATTTTCTAAACATATTGGTTATGCCACTCACTACAGGAGATTATTTTCAAATAGAGACCAACTTGATTATGAAAGAAAATACTCACCGTTGTCATTAGAAAGAAAGCATCTTCTCTGAACGATATTTTTGCAATTATCTTCCATTTGAAAGTCAATATCCTTCCTACAGCGTAAGGTGACAAAACCAATTTAAAAAAATTGCAACAGTAGAAGTAGTAATCAGAAAAGAGGCAAAACAAAGAATGTAGAAGATATAAGCATGAAAACCACAGCGGGCCCATAAAAGTAGGAGAAGAAAAAACGCGTTTTGAGGGATAAATACAGCAACTCATGACAGATGTCTTGATATTCAATGTCCTCAAAATCAAATTGAGCTACCCGATTGCATTAGCTGTCGATGAAAACTGAAATATATATGCATCAATATTTAGGATAAGTTCTTCAGGCTAGGTGCTGGGAGTGCCATCGGGAACATCAGTAAAATCGGGACAAAAGTCAGGGCTTTTGATTTGGTTGAGTGACAATTTCCCCATCCTCGTTGGGTGAGGTCTGTCCTCACTCCGTTACTCCGAGATTCTTTACATACGGGGTGGTAATTACCGATGCGGGGTCACGCATGCCCGGTCCGGTGTCGGATATGGTTCCCGAGACGAAAAAAAGGATTAAGAAGGAATGAAAATGTAAGGTTTAAGTACTGGAAAAAAGTGCAATATTAAATTTATAAGCCTTCTTTTATCTTTTGTATTTCTTAGTTGCCCGAAACGCAAAATAGATGAAGTCCATTCTGCCCTTATACTAGCCGCCAGTCAAGCCCAGGTCCCGAAATCTTATCTCAGATGGCCGGCAACTATCATAATCACCGCCACCTTCTGCGGCTAGTTTTATCATGCCGGAAAGTCACAGCTCAGGTCACAAACACCACCACATCAACCATCATAACCATGGCTTCCTCTTCCGAGCAGGAGTTCGTGGCCCAATACCGGGCCAAGCTTAATCGCTTCCCGAGATCTCATCACTTATGGGACGCGAAGATTGCCTCTCGAGTGGGCGAGAAAATTGGATTCCGCCTCAGAGAGATTGGCGTCACAGGTGTAGAAATTGACGTTCGTGAAGAGCAATCCCGGCCAGTTCATTACCGCATGCTTGTCTTACCATTGTTCGACTCCGTCGAACGCACTGGCGTGGAGGTTTCCGGACTTAACGAATTGAGGGTCGGTGCCAGCTGTGAATAAGTTTCAACTTTGGGGGAATTTGAAGTCTTTTCATGTTAAATCAACTCAAACGGCGACATAATTTCACACAGTGACACAGCACTCCTTGGTGTGGAAACCAGGCACGCGGGAATTGTGTTTGCATGAGAAGAAAAGCCAAAAGTGAACAATTTTGTATTATTTCTTCTTCAGATCGAATAAATTTACATGAAGCTCTAAGAGCTGCGGTAACGATTGATTCTTTTTGTATTCAGGTTCTCGGAGAAATTATTGTTATTAAGTGTTCTATTTTTGTGCTCAGCTCTTTTACCCTATAATTAAAAAAGTAAGCATTCATGAATGCTTGCTCAACTAGTGCCATTTTCAGTTATTTTGAGAGCTTGTGAACGAGATTTGAGACTATCAAGGAAGATCCAGTTTCTGTTTTTGTTATCTTCTGCCTCTTTGTGTAATTAAGCATCTTTCTATTCTGTTCTGTTGGTATTTCTTGAAGGAAGAGACATACAAGGCCATAGCCATTTGACAATTATATGCCTGCAAGCATTTAGGCATAAAATGGGATCATAGTATGTTATCTACTTCAAGTTTTGCATTTTTTTCTTAAAGGTGAATGTCCTTGGAGGACTAGGCTTATAGGATTGATTCGGGAGAGGTTTATATCCTCTTTACCTATCTTAAATCTTGACGAATGTTAACTTGAATTTTATCATTTGCATTCTCCAACGAGAACAATAGTTTGCAGCAGAATCAAGTGTATGTGCACTTGTTTATCAAAGGTATCAAGGTAATGAATAATCTGATCAATCACATCAAAATATCTTTCATCTAAGCAGTACTAAAATGGGATTTATTTCATTAGATTTTAATCAGAATTATACTCGCTAATTCAAGAGAGAGAGATGCAACTGGTCAATTTTTGCATAAGGTGATCCAAGTCCTGTTTTATTCTTCTATGAATTCAGTTCATACTATAGTGGGAATTTAGTTCTGAAAATAACACAGCAATTCAGTTGTAAATTACTATTAACTCACAGTCGTATGGGAAACATTTTTGTCCGTTCAACGTGACTCTATTCACATGTCTTTCTCATCAACTTGTTTAAGGGGATCAGACCAGAAACCAGTGTTGCTTTTTCTGTTTTCTTTTGCCTGGTTTGATAGTACTAGATTTAGAGGACAAAAATTGAGCGCACATGGTGTGAAATTGGTTATAATGAGCAGAATATCATAATGGAAAGAAGAAAACCTCAAGAAGTTGACAAGACAATCTAATAAGCAATGAATCACTTTAGTAATTCTTGGTATGTAATCATTTGGTTTTGTTAAAAAGCATAGTGCATTTATGTGATTAGTTGTAAGTGTTTGATGTCAAAAAGGTTAGAAGTTATAGTGGGTTTGGCTTAATTGTATAGTATGCTCGCCTTAAATATAAGATGGGTTTATGTGCCTGGTGACAGAAAAGTTTGCATATTGACGAAGTTATGACAGTATTGGGGCGTATGAAACTATGAATATCCATGATAGTGATTAATGCATTGATATAGCCTGATAGGACCAACCGGGGAGGAGGATAGCCAAGAGTGAAAAACTAACGGCATGTCAAACCTGAAACAGTGAAATGTCTATTCCCATCATCACTATAACTTAGTGTATTTGATAACTTATCTTGAAATTTCAAAAGCATTTTTCAACGGAGGTTAGTCAAGTGAGGTGAACTAGCAATTCGAAACTCTTTCAAGATTTTACTAAGAAAGCCATTAGGTAATTATCCAGCCATATAAATTCAACCAGGCTTCCAAACAAACACCACAGAAGCATAAACTTGTTCATTCAAGTCAAAGAGTATATCAATCTTCGCTCCTTCTAGCAATATTCCACACTAAGAAATGGCACCTAGTCGTTACTTCATTTTGTTATTCTTAGTTGTGCTCTTGTCTGACATCGCCTCCTTTGTCTTCTATGGAGGCACCAGCACCTCAAGCAACATCAGTAGCTCGGTCAATCACCCAACCATCTTGAGTCATGCCATGTCGCCTCTCTTGTCTAACTCCCAACTGTTTGACAATAAGGATACAACACATACCACATCATCCTCACATCCATCTGTAACTCTGAATGCGTTATCTCCATCTCCTATTTCATCAGTCAACCAAACATCTTCACCACTTGGGGCAGTTCCAGGTTCGACAAGGATGCAACCATCTTCATCACAAGCAACGTTGCAAAATATGTCGGTGGGCCAATCCAATAAAAGTCTTGGGAATTTGCCACCATCATCAACCGGCCAATTATCTTCTCATCAAGCTCCACCACCAGGGATAACTACTCCATCGTTAATTCCATCAACTAACCAGTCGTCATTGCCTCTATTAACCAACCGTCTCACTCTCTGGGCACAGCACCAGGTAAATTTGAAATGCAACCATCTTCACCTTTAGTCTCATCTTCTTATCAGCTATCCCCTTCGACTTTGTCAACCAAGAAAGCATCTATGCCTCAAATTGCATCACCACCTTTCTCAAACTAAGCAATCTTTCCCTCCTGGTGTATCATGGGTCTCATCAACCAACCAACCAACCATCTTTCTTCAAATTCTTATTGCCTTTCCATTAAAGTAGAATGATCATATCAACCACTGCGAAGCGCTTGCCATAATCAGCGCGACATGACTTCTCCACAGATGATCCCTTCAATCCCCAAGTTCTCAAAATCAAAGCCATCATTCACTTCTGTATCCTACCACGCCATATTGCATTAACAAGCACAAGTACAATGGCAGTCTCAAATATTTGAATAAGATGTTTTACCCTTTTTTGTGCAATATGTGTATATATCTTCAAACACATAAGTTTAAAAAATGTATGAAATCTTTAAAAGTTACCCGTGTAATGATTCTATTTATTTTGCATGAACTACCACTAACCAAGGTTTATAATATTTTGTTTTCTCTTCTATTGCCATAAGTTCCTTGCTGAGCATGTTCGAATTGATTAACTAGTGAAACAAAATTATTTGAATTTAAATATTTTTTTTATTAAATTTTAATTTGTTGGCAGTTAATAAAATGAAAGAAAGAATTCAACGAACGAAAAAGAAGCAGAAATAATCTTTTAATTTTAATTAACAATCCTTTTATTTCTAGGTGGGCATGGCGTTAAGGCATGCCTATTTAGTTATAATAGTAATAACTTAATAATAAAATAAAAGAATGATGAAAAAAAACATGCACAATATATGTGTATATACATATACACATGATAATGCAAAATTTGCTTTTGGTAGAAACTAAAAAATGTATAATCATTACTGCTAGATTAGCTGCCACCTTTAGTCTGCTTTGTAGACCATATAATGTCTTTTCTTTAAGGAATCCAAGAACCTTTGGCTGCACTTTCGCTAGTAATCAAATTAAGGAAAAGAAACTTCACCAAAAAAAAAAAATTAAGGAAAAGAAAGATCACTCAAAAAACAAAAGGAAGAAAAGTGCAAGAAGAGGAATATTAATTGAACAGCTCTTCTGTCTGTTATTTTATCCACTTGAAGAATATGAGGGATCAAGTCGAACAACGAAGGATGAAGTTTTAGAGCTACAACTTAATGAGATTTTCAACCCAGTTACGAATTGTTTTTCTTGGCCTTTTAATTTCTTTATATATTTCACATAAAAAATGATATATAAAATTTTTGACAAAAAATTGCTAATGAACACTGGGTATATGCCCACTTAGCGTGCCGATAAAAAGTTACTAATAAAAAAGAAAAGAAAAGAACAAAAGATACCGCGTAAAAGTCAATAAAATAGAGGGTCGAGACTTTCCCGTTATCCAAACAAAAAGTTACCCACCCACAATTTTCTGGACCGTTGGTGCGCTTTAATCTCATAATTATCGGTCCATCACGTAACCGTAGGACATCTTATAAAAAAAATGAAATAAAATTATTTTTTGCTACGAGAAACCAGAAACGATGTCATCGATTCCGTCATCATGGTTTGACCATTTATGCCATGGCAGCGCAATCGGCCACGTTCAACCTGAGAATGGGATTGATGGCATGTGGCCCATTAACTCAAATCTATGAAGCGCAAGCGACGTCGTAGACTTTCAACTTTCTAGACGCACCCGCTGTGTCGTTAGAATGATGTATATTTTTCTTCGTTGTTAAATCAACAATTGATCTTTCAGGGTTTAGCTGTCGACATTGTTTCCCTCGAATTGGACGTAGTTTTCCATAAAAATGTCCAATTCAGGACGCAACCAATTTCCCGGGAAGAGTTGAAGGCTCTGGCCCCATTGACATTATTCGGAGGTACTATTTTATTTTTTCTGGTAAATTTCCTGAATTTGATTTTAAGTAATTGGCATTTTTCTCTGTTTTTAGGCTTTGTTCTCTGAAATGTTGGCTTTCAGTCAAGTTCAGATCGCGATCTAAGCTGTTTAATTTGCGACGAAGTATTCTTCTCAAAATTTGAATAAGTGGGTTGTGTAGGAATTTTTTTTTTCTTCTATATTTTGGCTAACTCAATATATCTTCCATCTGCTGTTTGGTTTCAAAATGTTGAGTCTTCGAGTTGTTTTCTCAGAATTCATTAACCCCTGCCTTATGATAACATTGAAAAATCTCTAGTCTTTAGGGACAGCTCAGAATAGAGCTGAATTTGACTGGGTTTATTCTTACTTGTGATTAATACGTATTTAGCTTCTGATTACTGGAATGTGAATTATGGAGATAATATTTCAACTGAATTCTTGTTGCATTTTCAGCAGAGTTTGTAACTTCATAAACAAATGGGGGTTATGTCCAGGCGGGTTGTGCCCGTCTGTGGTAACCTCTGTTTCTTTTGTCCTTCTTTGCGGGCAAGATCAAGACAACCTGTGAAACGTTACAAGAAGTTGCTTGCTGACATCTTCCCACGTAATCAGGTGAAATTTTTAGCTTCGTGTTGTGTCATTTCACCGTTGTGATCTTTGCTTGTTAGTAGTCTCACAAAGCGAAAGACAGTTGACTTATGATTTGGCTATCTATGCATTAGGTAATTTCTAAATTTTTTGGAGGCTAGTGATTTAGTTTTAGAACCTTCTTGGTGAACCTGCAATTTCGAAATTAGCATTGCATTTAGTTTACCAATTTATATGCAAGTATTTTATTTGGTTTCTTGCCAACCTTATCAGTGGTGCCATATTGTGGTTCACTACGGCTGCTCAAACTGGCTTTCTTAATAATAGAAATTTCAGTTTTCAGAAGAATAGTAGGGAACTGTAAGCTTGCTTTATGGAAAGTTATATCTTTTACTAGCAAGATTAACTGAGAATACTTAAAATTTAACATGCATAGGCTGAGTCAGATACTTGATTTTTGACTGAAACCAACCGAAATAAATATCTAAAATTCAATCCATTTCAGATAATGGTTAGGTATCAGGTATTGAAAATTAATATCTGAAATTATTTTTGTTGGCTATGGTTTTGACCTTTTGGTATCCAACATGCTCTGATACCCGAAATGTTTTTGGTTGGTTCAAAATATCCCATATACAATGTCCAAAAATATCCGTAAATGTATAGAGTATCTGAATTGAAAGAAATGAATTTTATAACTATTTAAATATGCAAAAAAGTAAATTAAGCAAAAAGTTGTGAGCATTAGGAGTGTTTGAATAGATAATTAGTCTTTTATGTGTATAAGTTCTTTTGGTATTGGTTATTTCGGATATCCAAAACCAAAATATACAGTATCAAATAAAGTTTATTTTGGTGGGTTTTGGATATTCGGGATACCAAATATTTTGGTCAGATTCAATTATGGTTTCATCCAGTAAAGATCATTTTGGTTATGGATAGTTATGGTTTAGGGACTTATGGTTATGGTAATGGTTTTGAGCAAAAATAATAGATACCCAATGCATGATCATTACTATGTTTAGGAGCCACAGACAGCCCTCTGCTTCTCCAAGAAAGATGAAATGATTCTTCTAATGTTTATCTGATGGTTACTACTGTGTTTGGCAGGATGCTGAACCTAATGATAGGAAAATTGGAAAGCTATGTGACTATGCTTCTAAAAATCCTTTGAGAATTCCCAAGGTAACGGCTTCACTTGAGCTATTGTTGTGCAGATCTACTTTTGATATATAGCTTTAATAGCAAACTTTTATTTGTTCATTTGATTATTAGGATAGACACTCAAACGTGAAGAAATATCTTTTTTTCCTTTCTTGCTTCTTCAAACCTCTTTTAACCAATGTTCTTCTCTGTTTCATTTCATATTTGCAGTGAATTTTAAGTTTCAAACTCTAAACATTATCTAAACTGTGATCAATTTTGGGATGTTTCTTAGCTAAAATTATCCTCTGTTTTCTTTATCAATTGATTCAGTTCTGGTCCAGTTGCCTCGACTAATAAAGACAAATTATGACATGTTGGCAAAAAATTTAGATCAGAAGTCTCTTAAGAATGTACGAAAATATATATTTGATATTTAAATGATAAAACTATTCCTCCATACTATCTTGAAAATCATTTTTCTAGCCTGAATGTTATCATGGTTTATATAATACTGATTTATTTATTTGTTGGATAAGAAAATACTATTGGCTTCCATCTATGTTTTTCTGTTGCTCTATTTTGGCAGATTACTAATAACCTGGAGCAGAGATGTTACAAGGATTTGCGAAATGAAAACTTTGGTTCGGTGAAAGTTGTCTTGTGCATATACAGGGAATTGTTGTCATCTTGTAAGGAGCACAAGTACGTTTGATGGCATATAGTTTTACTGCATATTCCTTGGATTACATTGTCATTTGATCCCCTGTTTGTTGGAATAAAGGTACAGGGGGATGGGGAGGGGGATTTGTTTTCCAAATTTCAAAAGATTGAGACACCATAAGAATATGACATTGGCTACTCCCTTGAAACTTGTTATAGAACTTGTGCATTTTTCTTGTCCGGATACCATTCATGTTAGAGCCCTCCTACTCTGCACTTATTACACGAATACTAATTGTGGATCAGTTTTTGCAATTAGATTTACATACTGTTAAAGAGTATATGTAGGCTTTTGTGACTAAAGCTTGAGGTATAAAACTCAAGCTGCCTCATGGGGTTTTGGCTTCCGTGTCACTCTTCAAGTAAAGCATGCTAAGTTTTAGTCTGATACATATCTAATTTAGATGGAATAGCCAAGAAGCATAAGTTTTTCTGGGTTTCAACCTAAAGCTCATATCAATTTTACAAGGAATTGAGTCTACTAAAATATATCTAAACATGTTTTGAATACTGGTTTAATGGTTAAGTTATAAGTTGATCTGTATCATACTGCTGAACACTTTTCACTTCTAATTAGTGGCATTAGTTAAATTGATACAATATAATTGTTGAACAATTTAAAGAAGATTTTTCATAAACTTGGATCTCAAAACATTTTCCAGTCCTGGCTTCTTTAAACACTATGTGCTCTGGATGTATAATCCATTAAGAAGCCTTTTTTAAAATGTCAACATCATATTAGGTCAGTGAATGCACCTAATAGGCAAATGTGTTGATAACAAACTACTTGTATGTTACTATTCACAATCATCTTAGCAGTGACCTGAATACCCTGAATTTTGTATTATACACATTTTGAGGAGTACAAAAATGGTATAGATTATTTTATTTATTTATTTTTTTTGTAGAACTCATTCAATTTATAATGATGTTGGGTATATTCACGCATTATTAGGTAGTGTCAATTTTTTGCCTACTTTTTGGCTTGTAACTTAAGCATCATACATCAAATTTCTTGCTTCTTTGGTTTCTATTTTTAGATTGCTACTTTCTTTAATTTTTATTTTGCGATAGCATTCACATGATACTTGTTAATATTGCAGGCCACTGTTTTCAAATAGTTTATTAGGGGTCATCCGGACTCTTTTAGAGCAAACTCGAGCAGATGAAATGAGGATCTTAGGCTGTCGTACTCTTGTTGACTTTATAAATTGCCAGGTACTTGGTTAATGTACCTTTTTGACTTGATAGAGTAATTTTGACTGAACTTCATAGATAAGATTACTTTGGAGTTGTTTCCTCGTGGGTGTTAAGTAAGAAGGTTTACTGCCCATTTGAAAGAGTTTCATTGATATCATTTGTAGCCTAAGAGCAGAAATTGCTGAGGCTAGTGGTGGAAATGGATAACTCTGGAGGTAGACATCCAGGAATTGTTTTTTCTGGGTCCTGAGGATATGGGGGGACGGTTGTGGCATATTTGTACTAATTACATTATAAATATTTCTGTTTGATATATGATGCATTTTGTAGGCCATGTATTTCACATGGTTGGATGCCATAAGTTAAGTGATACTGACCTCCTGAATTGAAAGTAGACAGATAGTACTTACATGTTCAACTTAGAGGGTCTTATCCCTAAACTATGTCAATTGGCACAAGAAGTGGGAGAAGATGAAAGAGCTTTGAGGCTTCGGTCAGCTGGACAACAAGGTCTATCCAATATGGTACTGGTCCTTTCTCTGGTGCAGTTGTTAGTTCTTCTAGAAGTTGCTAATCAATTTCCATTAAGTTCATGTATGTAAGGACAACTCTTTCCTTTGCTGGTCAACTATACACAAGAAACTATGGAGCTTGGCTTTTTAATGAAATGGAACTCTGCAGTGGAAAAAGATGTAACAGAAACATGAGTATAAACTAAAGAGTAGTGGAGATAGAGTGCTTCAGGATATAATCCTTGCAGATTTAGTGGTTATTGACATTTCTATTGTATTCAATTCCAAGTTCAGTTTATAGTTGTTGAATTTAAACTTCTTTATAGGGATCTGCTGTTTTCTTTAATTAGGTAGAAAGTACTTCAAAATTAAAAAAGACTTGTGCTTTTTCAACTGGTTACATAAAGTTTAGTTAAAAGAGCGAACATGGTAATTTTGTAATAATTTAAGTTGTCGAATAGAGAAACACCTGAACCACACACACACACACACATTATTTGCATTTTTAATCTTAGAAACTGCATCTGTTGAACGCAGTAATACATTTATTGTTCTCTTATCTACTTCCCAATGTAATTTTCTTTCTGGTTAGTGGTTCCCTTATTCCTAGCACAGTATATTTTTGTCAGTTTCTTTACAAATCAACTTCTTCTCTTTTTATGTTTTTTGTTCTTTATTTCTTTCTTCTTTTATGAATAGGTGTGGTTCATGGGTGAGCATTCACATCTTTCAATGGATTTTGACAAAGTGAGTGTAATTTCAATACTTTGATTCCTTTAATTATTTTGCATTGATACAAGTAGTGACATACAACAAAAGCATGCATCAAATACTGAGTCCAGATTTCTATGTATTTATTCTTTCCATTATTTTGCATAGAAATTAGGGCTTTCAATTAGCTTGCACTTGTATCTGCAGACACTCGTCATTAACCTAATTTATTTCTTTGTTTTTGTTTGGGTGGGTGGTTGCCATATAGATTATATCTGTGACTTTGGAGAATTACATGAGTCTCCAAACTAAACTCAACTGTGCCAAGGAAGAGAGACTGTATTCCCAATCTAAGGAGCAGGGGGTTCAGGGATTTTTAAAAGAAGACAACCATCTACATTCTTTCCCAGATATCAGTAAGAATCCTTCATTGCTGAATGTTGTGACAGGAGCTGAGATGGGCTCCACATTGTAAGTCTTCTCTTACTGTTCTGCCTTCCCCCTAATTCATCATTTTGATCCCACAAAAGCATTCATATGTTTGCCACTCTTGCAGGGATACTGCAAAGGATCCTGCTTATTGGTCAAAGGTTTGCTTGTGTAATATGGCTAAATTGGCAAAGGAAGCGACAACTGTACGGCGTGTTCTTGAACCTCTTTTTCACAATTTTGATTCTGAAGACCACTGGTCTGCAGAAGGAGGAGTTGCTTCTTCTGTTTTGATGTTTTTTCAGTCACTATTAACAGAAACAGGTAACCTTCACTGCCCAGTGCTATATATCTCCTCAAGAATTGGCTTCTTTCAACTTTTCTCTGTGATTAATTATTACCTTTTCAAAATCAGGAGATAATTCCCATCTTCTGTTGTCTATTTTGGTCAAGCACTTAGATCATAAGAATGTTGCCAGGCGGCCAATTCTGCAAATTGATATTATAAATGTCACCTCACAACTTGCCCAAAATGTGAAGCAGCAGGCCTCTGTTGCAATCATTGGTGCAATATCTGACCTCATTAAACATTTAAGGAGGTGCCTCCAAAATTTAGTTGAAGCATCCAGCATTGAAAATGATGACTATAAGTTGAACAGAGACCTTCAGTCTGCCCTAGAAATATGTATATTACAACTCTCAATCAAGGTAAATGTCACTTTTTTCCTTTCAAACTTAATGTTATATGATAACAGACATCATTGTGGGATGTGGACAGTGGTCTCTCTTGGTAGAATGTCAAAGACTCCTGATGTTTATGCATCCATTTGCTATCTGTTTTCTTTACTAGTACAGAAGAGGTTTTCTTCAGTTTCTTGTGTTGTTGATTATCAAGTACCTGCCACATTTGTTGAAAAGCCTCCCCTATTTTTTTTTTTTTAAGAAAATTACCAAATTTTCTACAACAGCCTTTTTATCTTTCTTAAATGGCTACCAGTCTTGCTGTGTTCGTATGTCAGGAATTACATTCCAGAATTATATTGTTGAATATATGGACCTTGAGAAGCTTTGGCCACTGTCCTACTCACAGCCACTAAAATGACACTTAACTGAAAGGTAGATAATGTTACCCATCTCATCTGATATCCTTCATAATATCCAAGTTGGACCACAGACCACCTTAACAAGAACTGGAAACTGAACCATGAAGAGGCATGCATCTAGACTCCTAGGTCTTCACTTCTAAACAAAGTCTGCAATGCCAGCTGGCATTATACTCATTCAATCAGAAATCTGTACTTGCTAGGAAGCCACTAAACTAAATCCTCCTTCGCATGGATGTATTGATGTTTTTGTCTGATGATACGGAGTATTAGAATTGTGTTCTTTGCAGCATTCTTATCACTCAGCCTATAAGATTCTGTGGATAACAGGTGGGGGATGTGGCACCCATTCTTGATTTGATGGCTGTGGTGCTAGAGAATATCTCGTCTACTACCATCATAGCAAGAACTACTATTTCTGCTGTTTATCAAATTGCAAAATTAATCACTTCTATTCCTAATGTATCATATTACAAGAAGGTAAGTTTTCTTACTTGGCCTGGAAAAAGGGGTTTCCTACATTCTCAGTTCTTGTAAAAATTTCTAAATTATTGGGTTATTATGGAACTTTTCCAGGCTTTCCCTGATGCTTTATTTCATCAATTGCTTCTGGCAATGGCCCACCCAGACCATGAAACACGAGTTGGGGCGCACAGTGTATTCTCTGTAGTGCTCATGCCAACACTGTTTTCTCCCTGGTTAGACCAGAAACCAAAGACTGCTCACAAGGGACAGAGTGAAAGCTTCTCCATTCAGGATGAAAGTTTTGCTGGAGCAGAAAAAATGATTAGGAAACCAGTTGAAGTAAAGACTATGGCAGTTGTTGAAGGAAAATGTGTACTTAACCCATATCATGGATACAGCGTTACTCATGCTCTCACCATTGGAAAAGCAGTATGAAAGTTTTAAATCATATGTTTTAGTCCTACTTGTTGACATGTAATTCAGTAGTTTTTTTCTTTCTTTTCTGTGTCTATTCATTGTACCTAAAGTTTGTATCAAATTTATTGATTTCAGTTATGTTAGACATGTGCTTGTGTTAGTTTGGTTCTTTCTCTAATGTATTTTCAATAGCAGGGCCCTTTGGTATTCACTACAGTTATTAATTAAAGGTGTGCCTCATTTTCAGGAGCTGAGTTCACTTCGGTTGAGCAGTCACCAAGTGAGTCTCTTGCTTTCTTCAATTTGGGTTCAGGCAACATCTGTGGAAAATGGCCCTGCAAATTTTGAGGCAATGGCTCACACTTATAGCATTGTTTTATTGTTTACTCGTTCTAAGGTGAGATTTGTATACCACATTATTGGTTCTAGAGATGCGTACTCGGGAAATAAAATAATGTCTTTACTCATTTTCTTTGACTATTATGATAGTATTTCTCTTTTATTTTTTTTCTCTTATTTTTTTTCGATTAATTTTGATAGCTTTGAAACCAATAGTTTGACATGATCTGTTATACTTAGTTCTTGATTATATGAATTGCTCCACACAGACATCAAGTTACATGGCTTTAGTAAGATGTTTTCAGCTGGCATTCTCCCTTAGGAGCATCGCTTTGGATCAAGAAGGTTAGACATATGAGTGAATGTTCTTTTCCTCACACCATCTTGGAGTGCTGTCTTTCTTTTCCTCTTTTTTGTTACAGCAACCTCATTTGGATATTTGATACATCACCTTTTTTGTTTGAGCGTCCACTTATTTATGAGTAAACCTTAAGGCGCAGGTATCTGATTTCATGGAGCTTAGGAGCCTTGTAACCTCCTAATTAATATATATTTTTAGCGGTTGCTGATTCTTTGAAACTCTGCACGAGTTTTATCAGTTTACCTTACAAGCAAGCAATATTTGTAAAATATGCAATTCCAAGTGTTGTAACCTTTTCACAAATTGTTTGCAGCCTTTGGAAAAAATGCTAAATTACTGATGAAATCAATAGCAAACCATCATACTTAGGTTAAAAGATTTCCTTGGTTGGTCATCTAAAACAATTTATTTATGCTCATCTATGCGTTCACATTTAAAAAGAAATAATTTTTTCTGTGACATGTTTTTCTTCATGCTTGTTTAAGGAGGTTTACAACCATCACGTCGGAGGTCTCTTCTTACCTTGGCATCGTACATGCTTATATTTTCTGCCAGGGCTGGCAATTTTCCTGATCTAATTCCAATTGTTAAAGCATCCCTCACGGAGACAACAGTAAATTTCTTCACTTAACCTGTTAAATTAACCTCATTCCATGCCCTTGTTTTTCAGCTTCCTTTTGGAATTGTCATTATTTGGTTACATTTTTTTTGTTATAACTATGTCAATTAATTATAGTCATAAATCCACAGGTAGATCCATTTCTTCAGATAGTCGATGATATCCTGCTGCAGGCTGTTTGTATAGAATCGGACAAGATAGCTTATGGATCTCAGCAAGATGAAGCTGCTGCTATAAATTCTCTTTCTGCTGTAGAATTGGATGACAAACATATGAAAGAGACTGTGATATCATACTTCATGACTAAATTCAAAAAATTATCAGAGGTTATACAAATATATCTCTCTCTTTTTCTTTGCCTTTAAAATGAGATTAAGCTGGGGTTAGATGGGACTACTGTAAAGCAGGCACCAGATTGTCACAAATTTTCATTGGAAAGACTGAGCACATCAACCAGTCAAAATCACATTGAAGCTGGTTGAATGGTGTATTTTACGCTCAACTGAGATCAAGATGGTTGAGTTGCCTCTCTAAGAAGTGGATATGTCACTCTTCTTTTGGTTTAAGGGTGAAATTATTCAATTAACTGTTTACTTCTGATTTTCTAACGCAAAGGTGTCGTCATCTCATAAAAGAAGGAGCTGTTTACATAAGCATTCACTGATTTAATACAGGAGTAGCTGAGTAGGTTGCTTCAGTCCAAAATGAAAGCCTTACGAGTCTAGTTTACTTGGACTAATAAACAATACCGAAATATGCTTCCAGCAATCAATAATGATATCTAGGACCTAAATAAATTGTTATTTTGACGTTAGACATACTTTTGAAAAACTTTGTTCTTTCTCCATTAAACACCCACATACACACTCACTCACCCCCCTCTTGCCCCCAATTCACACATAGAGGACAGACAGTGGTGGGATAGCGGCAGAAGTGCTGTAATATCACAACAAAGAATAAAATGTAGTAGTGAGGGACAGATATCTTTTTTTTTTTGCTATACTTCACAAGGAAAATACTTTGATTAGAGTGATGTTTTAATTTCCACCTGTGCCAATTTTGAACTTCTGATCAAGTGCTTGATAATTGAATATCGAAAGTTGAATGCTTGCTTAATTTCAAGTTATTCAAATATAAATGTGCTTCTTATATATGTTTCAGTGGCGAATGTACACACATCTATTAGGGAAATTATCTATTAAACCAGTCTTTTCCTTATTGACCAGGATGAGTTGTCCAGCATAAAGAAACAACTTCTGCAGGGGTTTTCACCTGATGATGCATATCCGTTTGGACCTCCATTGTTTATGGAGACACCACATCCATGTTCTCCACTTGCTCAGATTGAGTTCTCAGATTTTGACGAGGTAAAATTTCTTGAAACTGCATTTCTATTCAAATGGTCCCTGAAAACTTTTCTGTCTGACTCGTGTTGTAATTGGTTGTTCTCAGATCATGGCTCCAGTTGCCTTGATGGAAGAAGAGACTGGGCCTGAACCAAGTGGAAGCCAGTCAGATCGCAAAACATCAGTCTCTATCAATAACCCTGACATTCTAAGTGTTAATCAACTCTTAGAATCGGTAAAAAATGACATCTTTCTAGTTGTATAATCTTACTAAATTGCATGTGCACAAAGTTTGGATCACTTTTCATCCTTCTACTGGAGAATGCATATTATCTTCTTAGACATACTTCGATTGTATGTATAGGTTTTGGAAACAGCCCGGCAAGTTGCAAGTTTCCCCGTTTCCTCAATGCCTGTTCCTTATGACCAAATGAAGAACCAGTGTGAGGCGCTTGTAACTGGGAAACAACAGAAGATGTCAGTTCTTCACAGTTTCAAGCACCAACAGGAGACTAAGGCAATTGTTCTTTCATGTGAAACTGAAATCAAACTCCCCTCATTAGCATCTAAGGTAAATTTGCTCTTCATAAAAAGGTTTGCTGTTGGGGCAATAAAAAAAAGAAGATATTATGAAGGTTAGTGTTGCATTCAGTTAGCCTTTTATTTAGAGGAAAACCTTGTTTTATAAGCTGCAAATCATTTTAAATTTTCCTGACTAGTAATGCTGCACTGTGTCTGAAAATAATCATATTATAAACTGTCAGATTCAATTGGATGAGCTATGAAATTCCTGGGTTTGTTTCAATAACTGTGCTTGATATGACTGTTTGGCTATCTTGATTGAATGTTTTTGAAGCTTTGAAACTCTTACTGTTGACCTGATTGTCATGAAGAGAGAGGGGAAAAACAAAAATTAAGGAGGATGGAAAGATAGAACTCAACCTCGGACTTGAAGGCAGCATATGTTCATTTTTGGTCATTTGCCATCTTATAGTGAGAAAATCAATGCATGAATACTATTACCATGATGGCCTATCCACTGTGTTATCTGGATTCAGAGCCAATAATAATTTGTTTTAAATAAATCTTCTACGGATGACAGTCATAACCTCTGAAAATCTTTTAAATTATAGTAACCAGCATGAATGGTGTAATTAGAGGTGGCATGCACATAGATTGTACATTTGTACATATAGAGCTTATTCATTCATTTACTTTCGCTGCACATACAAGGTAAGAATTTTGCCACACTGGGGGTTTTGAGCAATGGGGTAGGGGCACCCACACCCTACGAGGCATCTTACTCGACTATAAAGCCACCAGACCAAGGACAAGCATAGAGTTTAGTTGTGTGTACATCTTGTAAGGATTTTTATTTTTTGTTACTGTGCCATTGTAGAGAGTGGAGTTTTCAGAAGGGGATCTCAAGTTAGTGACTACTGAGCAATTTCGAGCACAGAATCTGGTTCGTCTCTCATCACATGACCTTGGACAGCAACATTCTCTGAGACTACCACCTTCGAGCCCCTATGATAAATTCTTGAAAGCCGCTGGATGCTAAGGGAACAAGATTGCCACAGATGTGTATGTAATTGTTTATATAGATATCACTTTTTGCTTCTGTCTTGGTTGTACAACCTACAGGCAGTTTGCAATTTTTTCATTCTTTGCATTGATTGTAAACTAATTTTGTTTTTTAGATGGTTTCGGCCATTCATTCCCAAAGTGCATGAAATTGGTTGGGGATTTTATGTTTTTCTTCACTACTTTTTTTCTTGTTTTGGGAGGGACGGAGATTTCTTTCTTTCGGCAATAATTTTCTATAAAACTGTTAATATTTGAGAGGATCCGTTTATACAGATCACGATCAATCACTCTCTTTTATGTTCTGTTCTCACCCTGATAATTGAATGCTAGACGTTCCTCGTGTGGAATGAATTCCTTTACCATTGCACAACAATGTTTCACAATTGCACATATAACTAAATTCGGGTTTAAGTGACTTAAACAGTTGTGAAATGAGAATTATGCTAAAACATTGGAACAAGTTTTATTTTGTAAACAGAAAATTGTGGGAGGAAAACCAAAGTATTTTTATTAAAGAAAAGTTCAACAAGGGGAAGTTAACTCTCATGACATTTGTATTAAGAAAAATCTCGATGTCACATAAGTTTAACAGAAAAAATAAGTAGAACCATCAGTACAGTTATGTGGAGTTTTAAACGCAATGACTATGTATCTAATATTACTTATTGTGGAAGTCTCCCAACTTCCTTTCTTTTCACAAATTGTACAATTCAGGCATTATGCACGTTAATAATTCCAACTTAGAATTTATCTTTTCTGTTAAACTTATGTGACGATGGGGATTTTTCTGAATACAAATGTCATGTGAGAAGCTCTATTTGATATTTCAATCATATAAATATCTGTGGCATACATTTTATTTTTTGTTCACATTAAGGAAAAAGATTATTTGGGAATTTTCGAATGGGCTGATGATAAATGAGGTTTTTCCTTTTGCTTGGAGAGAAAAAGTCCATGACAATGACATAACTAACATTGGGCTCTTATTAAAACAGGCCTTTTTTTTGGGTACAAGAATAGGCCTTTTCCTGGAAACTTGATAAGGTTGTTCTGTTTCTGGGCGGGTCGAAGGAGACAAGGATTCACATCGCTCGGGCTCATCTATAAGTAGGAAGGGTGCATGTTTTCGGGTCTTTTACGGATCCGGGTTCAACAGTCTCTACTCCTGCTTGTAGCACAGTAAGTTTGGGCGTTTGCTGAACGAATAGACAACTAGACAAGAAGGCCATGGCCTATGAAAGTAGTACGTCTCAGTCTCACGGGCTCGCCTCCCTTAAACCTCTCTCTGTTCAAGATTGAGTAAACCCTAGGCACCGTTCAGCCCAGCCGCTGATCACGGCTTCAGGCATTCTCCGCGTTCAGGTTGGTTCTTCTTTCTGCTCTCAATGTTGAGTTTTTGCCTTTTTGGATAATATTTTCTCTGCTATTCTGGTGTATCCATGATTGGAAACTGATTGTGCGGTGTGTTTGGCGTTTTGCCTGTGAACATAGACATGAGCCTTACTTCTAGGTTTTATTGGGTTAATAGGGACGTCGTTCACGCAATTGCCTTGACTGTTTAGTGTTTTGATTGGATTTTCAGCTCTCCATTTTCTTATTGTATTCTTCCTTCCCTTGATTGCTTGCATGCGAGCCTTTTTCCTGAATTCAAGTCAATTGTTTTTTTTATATCTGATATGATACATGTGATGTTTCAAGGATTAGTTTGTGGCTTGCATCCTGGAACTTGTCACATGCAACTATAATTTCAGTGTCTATGTTGGTCTTCACTTTTCGATAGGCATTCCTGATTTTCATTTTTCGATAGGCATTCCTGATTTTCATTCCAACGTTTCTCTGCCTTATGCTTTGGTTCTTGTATACTTGGAAGCATTTATCTTGAGCGAAAATTAGAATTTTCATGGTTCTTAAGAATATTGGACTCTTGTAAAATTTTTAGTTTCAACCTGACGAATCTGTGGTTTCTTTTTTTACAAATATTCAACAATTTCACTCTAAGTATAAATAAATTTATGGAAAGCTCTCATATGAACCTGCTTTCTTCTTATAGAAGGTTTGAAACTTGTTAAGTACATCCGTGCTGTTGAAGTCCTTCATCTGGTTAATGCTTAATATATTATTTAAAAATATTATAAAATATTAAAAAAAGCATGATCAAGGGCTTAATTCATTCTTAATATAGTCTTTTTAAATAATGGTTTCATTTGAATTTTATGGACCATGGAACATAAGCCATTAAAAAAAAAACTATTGGGAAATAGGTAATTTTTAGTTTTCTTGAAGTTTATGTCAATGCACCACTTTTTTGGCTTTTATGTACTTTTCTTTTCTCTTGACATCAAAGGTTGATGCAGACAAGTTATTCTTTAAATAATAAATTTGAACAACAAATCACACAGATATAAGGAGAGTGCAAATTTCCAACAAATCATTAGTATTAATCCCATTGAGTATCAAAGCCAAATGACAGACTTGATGATTGAGTTAGCTTTTGATTTTCATGGGTGCTTTTAAGAAAGAGTTTATCTCTATTTGGGTTAGGGGTAAAAAAAATCAGTAAGATGGACTTTTAAGTGCTACAGACTCTACTGATTTGTGCAGGTGCGTCTGACTGAGATATATGCTATGGAATTTTAAGTGCTACAGACTCTACTGATTTCTTCCATGTATCCAAAAGGATCTAGCCAAGGGGATGACACTGTTTCCAGGCCGGTGCGCACAAGTGACAGGATCAAGACTAGGCCAAACATGTATGGTCGACCATACTTGTATTATAACTCAAATATTATGCGTGCCAGGAAAAACAAGAACAAGACAAGGACAGCAGCTTCACAAATTGCCAAGATATTGCGTCCTAAGAATCGGCAAACACAAGATTCAAATACAAATGTATGTATCTCCATGTCAGATTAGTTTAAGAAGCCTAAATGTTATGAGGATGACTGTTTTATTGTTTTCATCATTCTGCATCTAGATCACTCATACATGAAATGGATGTTAAATGACATCACTGTTTTTTCTCTTTTGTCAATTTATGAATTATATTAATAATGATCCAGAAAATCTTTTATTCATCAAAATTTGGGTCTCTGACTTGTATATATGCCTTTTGTCAATCTTCACTGACAAGTAAAGTTTATAATTAACTGATGCTGAGCAAGGTTAGCTATGAATGTAAGAACTATCTATAAAGACATTATTTTCCTATTGGCTTTCGGTTTTGCACCAAACCTGCATTTCTCATTTTTAGAAATTCTACTATTCTAATGATAGAGATGCAGACGAACTTGCTTTATTATTAGACAACCTTAATTCTCTCAATTGTTTATCTTTGCCTGACTGCTGATTTTGGTTTTTGGATCCCTTTGGTTCTATCACTTGTTTACCCTTCATCCAGTTTTTGATTCAAAATCCTCCAGTTCGTAATTCTTATCTGTCCATGACTTTTTAGAAGGTTAGAGGTGAAAATTTTTGTTTACAAATGATATTTTAGTGACTTATACTTTGAGACATCATAAGGCTCCTTCTCCTTATTTTTACATAACGTGTTTTTGGAGTTTGGTGACAAATGACCACAGGCCATCTTTCCTTTATGAAGTTGCTTGGTTGCTTTGGGACCAACCTTTAGGATTTTTGGTAGAGCATTGAATTTCTCCAGCCTCTGGACCATTTTTTGTCTATCTGCTTTCGAGACTTTGTAAGGTTTTATCCATATGGTTGCTTTGTCAACATGCTTGAAAATGTGGCTTGCGTATTATGAATATCTGTGTTTGTGAAGAAGTTATGAATGTTGTCTGACCTGCAGGAAGATAATCAACCCTATGCTTTAGTGGATGTTTGTTTTTACTGGTCACTTCTTTACATATTGTTATGATGGGATTATTTATTTTCAATACATTAAATTTTTTTTATGCAATGATTCCATTATTAATTTCCTAATCTGGCTCTTCATATATTCCTCTTACATGTTGCTTAGAAGCATACCAATCACTGAAGTTATTATCAGACCAAATAGTAATTCCTTGTAATGTATTAATGAGACATTGAAAATTCTTGGGTTGTGTCATTTGTGCCTTTATTCAGTCTGCTTCTGCCAACCTTCGGCGTTCCACTAGGAAAAGAAGGGTTTCTGTAAATCTTGAAGGTTTCACTGACAGTTCTGGAGCTGAGGATGAGGATCTGATGGTGAGGTTTTTAAACTCTAATAACTACAAAATTTTGGGTGATAAGCTTGGATTATTATGTGACTGGAGATGAGGTTATGTAATTCTGTTTCAGAGACCAACATATCAACCATTGAGAAACCACAATTACAATTGTGTCGGTCAGGATGAGTTGATGTCTCCCAAGCGCAAAAGGGCTGTTGAGACTAAACCAACACCTCGTCGTGAAGGACTACGGCCTCGTCGTTCTAAGGCTGTTTCTAGAGGACCATTAATTTCAGAATCAGATGATGATCTTTCAGAAGAAAAGGTTGGACAAGATGAAACTGAAAATGGGAATGATGAGGAGAATGATGCAGATGATGGTCAGAATGAGACTGAAGGGGATGCTGAGGGTGAAGATGAAGGGGAGGGTGAGGATGAAGGAGATGAAGATGGTGATGATGAAGAGGGGGAAGAAGAGCAGGATGGAAGAAGGCGCTATGATCTTCGAAATCGTGCGGATGTCCGTAGGTTCTCTATGGAGGAAGGGAAGGCTCAACCAAGATCTCCTCGAAGAGTTTTACATCAAGGTATGGGCACCAAGGTCAGCAGGGACGTAAGGAAGGGTGGGTCCCGAGTTCATAAGCGTCATCGTTTATCAAGGCCAGAAGATTCTGATGACTCCCTTCTTGTGGATGAGCTAGACCAAGGCCCTCCTATACCATGGGGTCGAGGTGGCAGCAGATCTGGCCCACCTTGGCTTTTTGGGGGATTAGACATGCATGGAACAACAGCGTGGGGATTGAATCTTGCTGCATCAGGTTGGGGTCACCAGGGTGATACTTGGGCAACCTTGACAACTGGGATTCAAACTGCTGGACCAAGTTCTAAAGGAGGGGCAGATATCCAACCCTTACAGGTTGATGACAGCGTTAGTTTTGATGATATAGGTGGGCTTTCTGAATACATTGATGCTCTAAAAGAAATGGTTTTCTTTCCATTACTGTATCCAGAGTTTTTTGCAAGTTACCACATTACTCCACCAAGAGGAGTGTTGTTATGTGGGCCTCCCGGCACAGGGAAGACATTAATTGCTAGGGCTTTGGCTTGTGCTGCTTCAAAAGCTGGCCAAAAGGTTAGCTTTTACATGCGTAAAGGAGCAGATGTGTTAAGCAAGTGGGTTGGTGAGGCTGAAAGACAATTGAAACTACTCTTTGAGGAAGCACAAAGGAATCAACCTTCTATTATCTTCTTTGATGAAATAGATGGACTTGCGCCTGTAAGGTCTAGCAAGCAAGAGCAGATTCACAATTCCATTGTGTCCACTTTGCTTGCTTTGATGGATGGTCTTGATTCTCGTGGGCAAGTTGTTTTAATTGGAGCCACCAACAGGATTGATGCTATTGATGGAGCCTTGCGGCGCCCTGGTAGATTTGATCGTGAATTTAACTTTCCCTTACCTGGTTGTGAGGCACGTGCTGAAATTTTGGAGATACATACTCGCAAATGGAAGCATCCTCCTTCAATTGAACTGAAAAAGGAACTTGCAGCTAGTTGTGTAGGGTATTGTGGTGCTGACCTGAAGGCTCTCTGCACTGAAGCTGCAATTCGTGCTTTCCGTCAAAAATATCCACAGGTTTATACAAGTGATGACAAATTTCTCATAGATGTTGATTCCGTTAAGGTTGAAAAGTGTCACTTTATTGAAGCGATGCCAACAATTACTCCTGCTGCTCATAGGGGTGCAATTGTGCACTCTAGGCCATTGTCTCTAGTTGTTCAACCATGTCTACAAAGACATCTAGAGAATGCCATGAACATTATATCTGATATTTTCCCTCCTGTGGCTATTGCTTCTGAATTGACCAAACTTTCAATGCTTTCCTATGGTTCTGCAATTCCACTTGTGTATCGGCCTAGGCTTCTCCTATGTGGTGATGAAGGTGCTGGGCTGGTAATTATCTTGGAACCTCTTTACATTATGAAAAACTTTGTTGTTAATTAACTGAAAATTGAATATACTTACTGCTCTAGTTTAACAGGATCATCTTGGGCCTGCGGTTTTACATGAGCTGGAAAAATTTCCTGTTCATTCATTAGGACTTCCATCTCTTCTCTCAGATCCTAGTGCAAAGACACCAGAGGAGGCACTAGTACATATTTTTGGTGAAGCTAGAAGAACTACACCATCAATTCTCTATTTACCACAATTTGATGTTTGGTGGACAAATGTGAGTGCTTATCTCTAACTTAATCAAATCTGTTTGCCAGAATTAATTTCTCATTTGGGCAGGTTTTCTATTTGTGTAATGCTACTTTAATGCTGCATGAGCTTGGTTAATTTAATAATCCTGCAGGCACATGAACAGCTCAGGGCTGTTCTCCTGACTTTGCTAGAAGAATTGCCATCTGAGTTACCTATATTGTTACTTGGAACATCCTCAATCCTACTTGCTGAAGTTGATGAAGTGCCTCCTTCAGTTTTCCCTCATCGTTCTATGTATGTTTAATGTAATTTAGAACAAATCATTGATTTGAATTCCAAGGCGAAATTTCATCTTCTTTAGATGAATACTGGTTGTTAACAAATAATTGATTCTAAGTAGATGTTGTATGTTAGGAAATATTAATGAAGTTCAAGAAAAAGAGACAAAACCAAAAAATTATTCTTGTAAATTCATCTTTTTGCAGAAATTTTAATTGCTGAATATCTCAACCTTGTAATATGAGTTAATAGAATAAACTTTTAGAATAGTAGACCAGAAATCTCCCTCATATATCAGTCTGTATATCTTTACTCATATAAGCTGAATGTAATTTACATGATGAATTGGGTTGTAAAATATCTAAGCATAGTGAATCCTTGCCATTGCTAATACTTCTTATCTTTATTCAATGCGTTTTATCTTCACAGAAGTTTCATATGGTTGGCTAATCACATGAGTATTGAATTACATAGGTTCAAAGGCTAAAGCTAAATTTTCTTAATAATTTGAGTAGATATTACTTAAAGAGTATCATTCATGCCTTGGCTTTACTTCATGGCTGTATACTCACCTCTTATTCCCCCCCCCCCCCCCCTCTTCTTTCCCTCTTTCTTCCTTCTAAACAGCTATCGTGTGAACATACCTTCTACTGAAGATAGGACTTCGTTTTTCAATTGTTTGATAGAAGCTGCATTGTCAGTCTTGTTGGAGGGAATGAGCAAAAAATCCTGCAATACAGGATCCTTTCCGGAACTTCCCATGGCACCAAAATTGGTGAGTGGTCCAAAGGTATCCGAACTGAAAGCAAAGGTTGATGCCGAGCAGCATGCCCTTCGCAGATTGCGAATGTGCCTCAGAGATGTTTGCAACCGGTATGTCAACTGTTAGTCCAACTATGTTTAATAAGGTTTAGTATGCAAACTGATCATCCAGTATGCATTTCTTTCCTGTCATTAATTATGTTTCACTCCAAATCTCCAGCTTGGAAGATTCTTTAACAATTTTCGCTGCTGTCTGTAGATCAAAATGATAATTACTTGTGGTATATCTTTAGAAACCGAACTTGTATGGATATATGTGGAGATCTTGGGGTATTTATGATTTATGTACGAGGGAGTAGATTATCTCAAATCTATGAATTATTATCAAGTTACTTGTACTGCATAACAGACGAAATCATAGATTTTTTTCAGCAATGATCCACTTGGCACTTTAAAATGCAAACCCAACATTATGGCATCTTTTTTCATGTATAAGATCTGTAATGTGTAGCATGCTATGAAAATGTGGGTTGAATCTGTTTTTGGGAAGCCTGCCAAGTTGAGTTTGGGATATAATTAGGGACTAAAATTTTGTTTTGGTTGGGGGAAGTGATAATATGTTAATGGTAATTTTGTCCATATAGCTTCATGAGGTATGTGTGGCTTGCAAGAGGTGTATACTCTGCAGAGTAAGTTTGTATTCCTAAAACAAAAGTTGAAAAAGAAATGATATTCATTGCTATAAGGGATCCGAAATTGTTCTCCCATCCAACTGCCAAGAATGCTAACCATTGTCACTTTAGTGACTAGTTAGAAAGAGTTCAGTAAATAATTATAAAGAAAAATGATACTTCCCCAACCATTCATCCATAACTTGTACAAAAACCTTTCTCAAAAACTGAAATGGGAGAGAGGACTATAGTGGGGAATTTGTGATAGCTGACTCAATAAAAATATGCTCATTTAGGTAAGGTTGCGGAGGTATCATTACTCCTTGGACCGTGACAGAATCATGGGAGCAAGAATCACAAATGAATGACAGAATCAAGGACTTGTGACTGGAGAAGAAGACTGGTGTTAGTTGAAAGTAAACTGGCATTAATTGTTGTAGGTCGTGAGATTTTTATGATTGATAATCTTGTGTGTTGACTATTGGGATTCTAACGCTATAAAGTTTGAGTTATATGAGTTTGGAGACATGTGGTGTTGCAATAATCTTTTCTACCAGTCAATGTGGCTTACTATCTTTTGATTATGCCCTTTTCCATCAGTAAGGAGCAGTTGGTCTGTGTGGACACCCTGGAATGTTATTATTGAACTAACTTCCCAGGATTTGGGAAAGATCCAAAGACAGACTTTGGAGTGGTATTATTTTCCCAGCATTTGGGAAAGACAACTAATATATTATGAATGCATGGTTGTTGGCTTCACTTTGCCTGTTGGCAAGTTGTAATTCTCTCTCTTCCCTCCTGAATATGTTGTGTCCCTATCGCAGGATGTTATATGATAAACGATTTAATGCCTTCCATTACCCAGTCTCTGATGAAGATGCACCAAATTATCGTACAATTATTCAGAACCCAATGGACATGGCTACCATGCTGCAGCATGTTGATAATGGCCACTACATTACATGTTCAGCATTCTTGCAGGACATTGGTCTTATTGTTTCCAATGCAAAGGTTTCTGTCCTGTGCCTGATTTTTCTTTGTCCTATTTAATACCCATTCTTTTGGTACAATTGATTATGCATGGTGATTAGAAGTCATACGTTAAAAACAATATTGATGCGTGGTTTTGTCACTTATGAGTCCCATTAGTGCTGAATTCAATTGGTTGAAATACCTTCATACCTTGTCTCTTACTCTGCTTCATATTTTCTTAAGCATGTCCTGTATTGATTTATTCTGCTGTCCCCTATTCAGGCTTACAATGGAGAGGACTATAATGGTGCTAGGATTGTCAGTAGAGCTTGTGAGCTCCGTGATGCAGTACGCAGATTTCCTTTTGTGTTTAGTTTTATATTGTAGTTTTGATGCTCACTCATATCTGGAAAATACTGCTTATCTTGCCCTTCTCTCACCACTTTGCTCAGGTGCATGGGATGCTCTCACAGATGGATCCTGCACTGGTTGCATACTGTGACAAGATTGCTGCCCAAGGTGGCCCAGTTCAATTGCCTGATGAATTAGGGGGCTCTTCATTCCCTTCTACTCCTGTTGTACAGCTGGGAACTGCAACCAGAATGAGTGCTCGGCTTCGTAATGTCCAGCCAGAGGTTAATATGGATAAAAGTTATGAAACCTTGAAGCGTACAAAGAAGAATACCGATGTTGCACAAACAGGTATAAATGCCTTTGCGGTATGTAATATTCTCTATCAACATAATATAATTGTAGTGCAAATGGTTTGTGGCAGGGTCATAAGTTCTTGCTAGGGCCAGTTTTGCTGCCATGATTCTGAGCAACTGAAATTATTCTTTCAAGAAAAGCAAAAATAAGAATTATGTTAACCTGGCTTGTCCTCATATTATCTTAAGCACGGGTATAACGCATGTGCTGCACTAAGGAGGCATCTGGAAAACTCTTGGCTTCCTTATGCTTTTGCTTGGTTCTCTCGTCTTTGCACTTGTTTTTTGCATGTACTGGTATCTTTTTCCTGTTTCACAACTAAAATTTCCAGGATGGATTTCTTGTTCATTTTATTTTTCCTTTTGCCTATATATTACATATTCAAATATTTGAATGCATCAGTACAGTATTGATGTTAGTTATTGTAATATTGGGTTTCAATGGCAGAAGACAAGTTGCGACCAGATTCTGCAGTGTTAAAGTCTTCCCAGGAACATCAGGCAAGTGACATGGCTTCTGAAAATCTGGAATTTGCTTCAAATGATAGAAATCTGCATCGAACTTGTGCAAGCGGCCTTGCTGATGGTAGCAGTCCTGAAGACGTTACAATGTTAGATGGTGAATTTTCAAGCCAAGTGGAGTCTGTCAAGCAACTTTTTGTGAAGCGTAGTGAAAATCACAGCATTCCACAGCTTGAAAGGCTTTACACGAGAATTATGAAGGGTGTTTTTGAAGCCAAAGACGAAGGAAAGAAAGATGATCTGAAGACTTCTGTTACGAGGTTTTTGTTGAAATTTGTGGAGGATGATGCAAATTTCTGACTGCCAAGTTTTTGTTTACCCTCTCAAAATGATATATAATATAAAAAAAGAATTTCTGTAAAGTCGGGATCTTTTATAATTTTAATGCAAATCAATTTGAGTACAAGCGTTTCTTTCCACCGCCTCTTCCTGACAGTGGTCCCTACAGGTTATCATTTATCGTGTACCTGTATAATGCAAAAATCTTGGGATGGATGTTTGTGGCCTCAGGAAAACGTAGTAAGGAGGTTGCAGCAGTCAACCATCTCAGAATTTTGGGTCTCGTAGAAGTGCAAATGCGAAAAAATGACCATGTGCTAAGTTTCTTTTTACAAGAAATGTTGCAAGTGAGAGATTTAGACATGTTTGTAGTGCAATATTACTCAACTTCAAGCCAGCAGGGTGCAATTCATTGGATGTATACACGAGGCTTTATTTACAGACACCAACCCCACCATTGATTTCTGTATGTTATGGCCCAGTACTTGTGACAAAAGCCGATGCTTGTCCAAAAGAAAAAGTTAAATGTGGCCCCCATAAAAACCAAAAATGTGGGTGGCACGGGAAAAAAAAAAACTGGATGGCCAGACAAACCCGACAAAGGGCTGGCATTTATTCCGTGCAACCTGGTAGCCTTTTTTTTGAGATCCATCTCAGCAAGCAGAAAAATTCAGAACTACCACATTAATACATATTAACAAATCCCTGTTTCACATGGAACATGGTAAAAGAGCTTCTGTTCAATTCAGTTCAACCGTAGGAACAGTGAGTTTTTCTAATCATCTTACTTAGGGAGAAACCAAGAACCCTTCTTTTGAGATTAGCATCTCAGCATGCAGAAAATTCTACAACAATAATATTTCTACATATTAACATATCACAGTTTCACATAGGGCATTGTAGGAGAGTTTCTGTTCAACTCAGTACAACCATAGGAACACTACCTATTTTATATTCATCTTACTTTTGCAGGGAAAAACCAGTACCCCATAGGGAGGCGTATCACAAGCCAGAAAAATCCTAAACTACTGGGCTGAATTCGCCATACTTCTTAATTTGGCCAACATTTGAGCAGCGGCTGATTCTCTTGCTTCTCTAGGATTTAAACAAAGATTACCTTCACTTGAACACTCAAAGTCCATTCCTTTAAGAGTTATATTAGCTTGGAATCCACCTTCAAAATACACACTTGTCAAATTTAATTACACATACACAAGATTAAAATTCCTACAAGACAAGTCCTCGACATAGATATATAAAATAATGATCAGGTATTATAAAGGTGAACAAAAAGGGCAATGATCGATGGATTCTCATCGTTTCAAACAATATGAAACTTTATCAGTATGCCGTTAATGGAGCATAGCACAATTCATGAGAATAATATATGTGCCTCCACTTCTGGATTCTACATCTAAATTAGACAGCCTTACCATCTGATTGAGATACACGATAGGTTGGCAGGATCCAATTATTTTCATGACATACACCATCAAGTTCCTGCAAGATTAACAGAGTTCTAAGTACTTGCATGAAGGTACAGGGAAGGGATGGAGCGTTAATACTGTAGCCCAAAATTTGATGCATAGCACAATTCATGAGAATAATTTATCTGCCTCCACTTTAAGCATATTTGTGTTGTGTTGTTTAATTTTGACCCCCACTCATAAATTTGTTATATAGTAATAATATCAATTTTATAATCTTATAAAGGTGAAATGAAGCACTTCTTTTAATGATGTTTTCTTTATATCTTCTTGGAAAAATGAGAATACTCCGTTTACAAATCTATGCTTTGCTTCCACCATTTTTTTTTCCAAATAAAAGAGTCAATGTGCTTAGTTAATTGTTTTAATACTCTGTTTAACTTGCATGTAATAACCAACTTTTACCCCTCTTTTATCTTGTATCAAATTTTAAGACTATTTTTTTTATCTTTAATATATAATACCAAGGTTTTTCTTGGTTATACAACTAATGTAGCTATGAATTTTATGCAGCACCCTTACCTTCACCTATGTTACTTAAAAACCTGCTGTATTCTTGAACGAGAACTCCATCATATTTAGTGTCCCTAACAGTATCGATGCTTCCTAGGAACTGGCAACATTCATGTGATTCTGTGTCTTTAGCATAATAGGATTAATAGTGCTTAATAGGTGTGGTAGAGCATATTTTGCCTTTCTGCTCAATTGCAAAAAATTTGTAGGTAATCCTTTTAATGCACCACAACTACTATTTTTGGCCTTCATGCACCGCAACTATGAACACCAATCACAGACCTATTACATTTTGGTCAAAAGTAGTGGGGATTGAACCATTTACATCAACGCCCCCAGTTTCTAAGATCCAAGGAAGTCCACTATGCTAAAAAATCATTAGGAATTACAAACCTACTATAAAGGTAAACAACCCAACATAACATAATTTCAGAGTCAGCATAGTCATAAGAAATTAAATGCAAAAACTAATAATTAAATAGCACACTTGCCTGGCACGGACTTTGCATGGTAAGGACAGCGTCTGACAATCTTTTCCTTTTAATAGATGGAACTTCGCATTGGTAATCAAAACATTGGCAGGTCCTTTCTTGATGTCTTACACAGATATCATTACAGCCTTCTATAATGGAGTCTATCTTTAATTCCAAATCATCTTCCCTGCCTACTTTTGTCAAGAAGACACAAATTATAAGCAATGGTAGTTCATCTTTCACATGAACAAAAGGAAAATTCTGCAGCTTATGTAAGTCAATTATTATCTCGCCCTCATAAACTACTAAAGAATGATGACCAGGATTGCATATAGCTCATAGTTGTTGCTATGCATCCTAAATGTTCTAGTGCAAAGGAAAAGGCGATGGTCATCATTATGCCAATGGTACAGCATTTTCAGTTTGGAAAACTTAAGATTCTCAAAGCAGCTTTAGCTTCAATTTAAGGATAGATAAATTGAAGTCTGAGATGATCTTTTTGAAGAAGCTGAGCCAATCTAAAAAGCCTTAATAGGTTTCAATTTCAAGGATGGATTTCAATCCCAACGAAACATAATTTCTTCAATAAATTGCTTCTTGCACATAATATGCTAGTTAAATTCATGAGAACCTGACCGTGCAGTCAAGGAAAATAAAAAGGTTGACTTGAAATTCTTGACATCAAAAAGCTTTCTGATGCCACCCAATTATAGATTGGTTGTGAATGAAAATGCCTTAAGGAGCCAATAACACATTTCCTAAACCAATATCAAACTGCTTGAGAGCTTGTTTGAACTTTGAAGAATGAAGATAGACACTGAGAAACTCTAAAATGGGGGGCAACAAAAATCTGTATTGATAGAAGAATGCACCTGTACAACAAAATAAACAAGTAAGCACAAACAACAGCGAAAGCAAACTATACCAGTTAACATTGCCTGAATTCTTTTATCACATAGAGCTATTTCATCCTCTATCATGCGCTGCTGAAGTGCCTGCGTAGAGAGACTATAATTAAAGCAAAAGTAAACCTTCAAATATAATTGCAAAGGTCTAAATACAAGTGACTACAATAATTGACATATGACAACATTTGGCAGACAACCTCTAGGAGCAAGTAGGTTGTCAAATATTGAATATCTGCAGTTGGGTATTAAGCCAATGAATGAGGGATCTTAGGCACACAAATCGTTTCTTTTACGGTATGGATTCAGTCAGATTACTCATGCATAACCAATGTGTATAACTATATTTTGTAGGTGTCCATGAACAACTGCTGAGAATATATATAAACATTCTTGTCATTAAAACAAGTAATAAACAGGTTTTACCAGGCTGTTCCTCTTTCTTATAAGAGCTGTGAGGGCAGTTTGCGACAATATATTTCCCTTTGAAGCTAAAAGATTTTGAAGCTTCTCAAGATCTTTAGAGTTCAAGTCTTTTGTAGCCAGGGCAGAGAATTCTACTGTGTCTTTGTCTGATACAGTGTTAGTACAAATATTGTTGCAAGCAGCAACATTGTTGATTCCACCCTCAGTGATGAGCATCCTTGTTGAATCAACCTTCTCAAACTGCTGAACCAATGATATGCAGTCAGATGAAAGACAATAAATATTTGGTATAAAGCTCAAGAAACTATAATGAATGAACCCCTAAAAGAGGCCAAGAGAATAATCATCTAAGACAGATAGCTTACACTTCTTTATCCAGAGAGTTTAATAGTTTAATTTATGTTATTACTAGATTGCAATATTTAGATGTTAAATAAGACAGATGGCTGACACTTCTTTATCCTAATAAGTTAATCTTATGCACTTTGGATTCATCGACATACTTACATGATAGCATTTACTAACAGAGAAAGTAATTACAGGATAATTCAGAAACCATATATTCATGAAAAGGGGAGTGGACATGCAAGAAAAAATACAAGTTAAAATGATTGTATTCAAGAGAAAGTTGATATTGCACTTATTGAGAGGAAAATAACAAAAATTCAGTTAAGATGATTTGGGCAGGTGCAAAGAAAAACCTTTTGAGGCCCCTATGAGAAAAGTCGATCAAATGGCATTTAGCCCAATGAAAAAAGGAAGAGATATATCAAAGAGGATGCTTGGATAAATTATTAAAAGGAATCTTATGCTAAATGACATTCTTGAAATTTTAATTTTTGATAAAATCCAATAACGTCATTTGATTCATGTAGCCAACTCCAATTAGTGAGATAAGGCTTTGTTTGTTGTATATATTTACAGAAAGATGGTATTAAATGATAAAAGTGGCGGTATACTGAGACAACAATCTGTAATAATAAGAATGGCACAGTAGTAGTAGTGGTAACAACTACCAGGAAATGAATTATATGAGTTGGAAAGAATTATATTTGTCTATCTTTTATGATTAGAAATTTTAGACATTTTTCCAATGGGGCAACTGTGTCCAAGAAGGTCTATTCAAGAGTCACGACTTCAAGTTATCCACAAAGGCCTAATGATGAAAGAAAGGAATATCTATAGTATCCTTCTGTTTTAAGAAGAATGACAGAAAGTCTACTATATCTGAACACAGACTGTCTTGCATAATGTGCTTCGTGTTGCTGCAAAACTTTTTATTTTCTTAACATTTTCCCCCCCAAGAGGGACTCTTGCTCAAAGCAAAGGGACGAAAAATAAGAGTAAAAAGGGAGAAAAAGAAGATATTCAAAGGGATAAAAAATAAGAGTAAAAAGGGAGGAAAAGAAGATATTCAAAATGAATATTCACTTTTTAAGAGAATGCAACCCACCCAACTGCCATAGCCATTTTTCTATTCAATGAGAACAGGAACAAACTTAACCTATGCAAAACCCGACAGATAAGAAAAAAATTATAATCCCATAACTAAGACCTATCAAGACAACAAAGGGAAAAGGTGGTCTACTAGTTCAGTAGGTCAAATCCATGCATAAGGGACCCAACGAACCAAGGCATCCTTTATCAATTCTCTAAAATGCAAGATACACCTTATAAGGTAAAGTGCAGGGTGCACTTTACATGATAAAGTATAGGGTATATCACTGTTGATGAAAAAATCAACAATGTAGATAATTATAAAGTACAAACAAATAAATAACATTTTATAGATTTGAAACAATCTACTTCTTTAATTTTCTCATCAATTAAGTGCACCTTGCACTGTAGAGGAGCCAAATCCATCTTCAAAATGTGTAACTCCTAAAGTTGAAACTATTACCTGTCCAATCTTGAAAACTATCAATCAACCACAATCTTCTTCCATCTTGGACTGAGCAAAGAAACCAGAAAATGCCATTGATATATTGAATTTCCCCATTCCAATAATAGGGAGAAAAAAATTTATTGAATCATCATCTTCATATAGTTTATATTGTGGTCATTCCTGCATTTTAGCATTAATAGCTTCATTTTTAAATGGGAGATCAGAACTAAGACTACATAGATCAGAACTAAAAATTGAAAGCCATGAAAAGCCAAGACTTCACATACAACAGATCTAAAAGTGTTCACAGAAGGGAGAACTAGCAGCTTTTAAAGGATTCCTATCTAAGTTCGAAAGCACTTTCAACTCAGCAACCAACTTATAGGAGTAAGTAAACGATCCGAAGAAGGGAAGTGATAAACCCGTAGATGAGCAGATAGATTTCTGACCTTAACAGCACTTGCTGAGCCATTTGAGTAATTTTGCACAGAAGGGTTTACTATTTCGTGATCTTTAACAACGTGAACAGTATTGGCAATACACTCACAATGTTCTTTACTGTCATATGGAAAAACTGAAGAGTCATCCACATCCATATCCTGGGCCTTAAAAGAATCAGACAAGTTATGCGTACAGTCTCTATTGTTCTCTTTCAGCTTTGGTGATTCAATGTTATTGCTGCTTGGCTTGCTATCAAGACCACTAGACATGCCCTCACTTACATAAGACTCTGTCCCTTCAGAACTGTCCATAATATTCTTCTCTGCCACCCTTAAATCTTGCAAACTATTTGCAAATGTTTCTCTGCAAAAAAAGAACATATCACCAAGAGTCTTCCTTATCTTTTGGAAAAAGGTACCTAGGCAAACATAAAATATCAAAGAATAATGACTACAGGAACATTATGTTAGAGTTCCAAGCCAGTGCTGGCGTATGGGGAAAACATCCAACCTTGCAATTCAATAAAGCAACCAGGCTAATCATTATTTGCCATTTGGAACTCTCTTATATGAACCTTGTGTGTGTGTGATGAGGAATCACAATCTTCATTTGAGTTTGGAAAAACTACCCCAAAAGATTAATTCCAAAGGTGTCACTGGAATAAGTATTTTAGGCATGCTTATGAGTTAGGCTCACTAACACAATCACAAAGATTGGTTTTAAAGAACACATCTTCAGTTGTAGTTGTACCATAAAATTAAGGACTCCATAAACCTCAGTACTATAACTTCTGTAACTCAATTAATATACTTGATGAAGCATTTAAAACTAAAATAGCATTGCCCATAAAATACAGGATGAAATATACTGCCAAATCAATTTAAATCAGGTATTTACGAATGGGAAAGAAAAGAACATAGTTCTTCTTGAATAACTATACCAACCTAGAAAGCCACTTTGAAATTATATCAGAATAAGGAAGCACATGGAAGTACTCTACAACTGGGGTGACAGCCCAACTGTTAGAACTCTTTTTGACCAAAGGACCCTGCAAGCTGTTAACAGAGCAGACATAAAATGCTATGTCAGAAGCATATGCAGAGTTTATTAACAATCAGATTTACTCCTTTATGATAATTGTTTAGAAGTCTATCTGCAAATATGTAAGCATTAAATCCAGAATAAAGTGCCAATTCAAAAGCAATACACGGGTGCAGGTCTTCTTACTATAGACAGCATTCTGTCATCTCCTATTACAGAAGTACAAGAACAAAGACAGAACACACTCATATTAGAAGACCGTCTCATTGTCTAACATATAATCTGGCTAGCCAGCCAAAACCATCAGTAAAAAACATATAAATATTAAAAAAAATGAACTGGGTTTTTGTTAGAACTTAATGACATTGTTTGACCTATGTGACCGACTGCATTTAAAAATAACGCCATGAATGTGTGTTGTTGTATATATAAAAAATAAATGGTAAATATTACCAGACAGGCAGATACATTTGGAAAAGTTCATAAAGTAGTTCATAACTTTAATTTAGAAGTCACATTAATGTGTGATATGCAAAGGACTATATCAGACTTTGCATCAGAAAAAAGGAGGCGACTCCATCTGAATGGCTGACAAAAAAAAGAACCATTTTCCTTTAAGTTTGAAAATCTGGTGACCGCAATGCCAATCACTGTTGACATGAGACATCAGCCAAAAGTAGTAGAATAGAAATAAAAACGAACCTGTTCATTACATCTCTGATAGGAACTTGAATAACCTCGTGATCAATCAACTCAGTGCACTGCATTATATAAAAGCGTGAGGCTTCCTTTGCTTTGCTCTGAGAGTACACGGTGTGCTTCTCCAAAAGATTAATATTACTCTTGATACCTGTTCCATGTACAAGAATCATATCCAGTTATTCATGTATCAGCAAGACTCAAGGAAAATGGTATGTAAACTAACAAGGGCAAGTATGGGACAAAAAAATGGTCTCAAGATAGGAGGAAACAACAATCCTAGGTTTAGAACATAATGCATGTTTATCTTATTATGTTGCCAGCCTCATGTAATTAAATAAATTGAACAACAAAAATTCCTTCTATGGAAGAATATCCTTTGAACTGGATAACCTTTAATGCATAAACACAAAAAATTACAATCTTTGGCCATACATTCTATCAAAGTCTTCATCAACAAGATGAGGAAATTTTTTCTAATGTTGCATCTGGAGAAATTTCCTGAGTACTTTTACTCCAAATGAAAATTCCCTCCATATATATTTATTTTCAAAAGTTACTTATTCTACAATAGAATAATGAGCAGAAGTAGAAAGGAACTTACAATAAAATAATACCATTATAGCTTTGGCCATGCAGTAAAGTAATACCCTTATACATTTTAATGAAGAAGACAATAATATCTAAATGGATCATCACCGAAAGCAGCACACAAACATTAAATAATGTGATAGATTCAGCCCATGATTTATGCAAGAGGATTAAGTTCTTAAGTGCAAAAATTTATCAGCCACAAATTATATATGCATCTTAGACTGGAAGAATATGACAGAAACGCGTCATCATTGCATATATAACAAAAGGATGTAATGCAAGGCAATAATAAATACTTAGCCCAAAGAAACCTGCCCCACTTAAAGAATGGACAAAAATATTATGATTTCTAGTTAAAAGCCACAACTGTTATAAGAGTTCCTAAACTGAATGTCAATTCATTTGTTATTAAAAACTACTCCTATCAACAAAAATTAATACTTCTCTACATTGTTTACTAACAGCAAATTTAATATGGATTGCTGCAGTTCACCATAATAAGTGTACAGATAAGAGATTGAAAATCATTAGCCATCACTATCTGCATTCAACTGTTCATTCATCTGCCTATACAAAAAGGATTGATACCTGCAGCTTCCTTAACAGCAGAATAGCCAACTTGCAGAAAGCTGGCGTCATCAACATGTGTTTCATCTGTAGTAGGCTTTCTAATGACTCTCTTCTTTTTGTAAGTATATCTGGTTCCTCTTGTAACTTCGGAAGTTTGGCTGCAGATTTCCAAATCTTTTTCAACCACTGACCATACCCCCTCAGTGATGGAACTAAACAGCAAGAAGCAGTTCTCCTTCTTACTGTCAACTAAAAGGACTGTAACTTTTGAAATGGGCCATCCTTCTATATTAGGAACATTTTTTGATGCATCTAAGCATCTACATGTATCACACGCATCCATAATAATTTTCTCTGTTGACGACAGTTTTTTCTCCACATCAATGAGTTCAGCTTCACTAGAATTTTGCATGAATTTCATATGTGCTAACAAAGTTGGCTTCAAAACCACAGCCAATTTACAAAATTCATAAAAAGACAAAAAGGCTAGCTCCGGATGTTGTTTTCTGTGGTAGTAGTTGTACAGTAACACAACAGAATGCACCTGTACAATAATCTCAAAAGCAGTACATTTAATGACTAGAGCAAGGGATAACCACTAAATGCATTTTCACACATTTATATAAAGTCATAAACTTGCGACACTTGTAAGTCTTATAGAAGTAAGAACTTGTGATTTTTCTATTTAAGAACAAAGAATATTTTAACAAATAGTTGCCACAAGGACAAACCCAGGTACATCAGAAGTATACGTAGAATTGCCCTCCAAGGAAAGATCAAAGATAGTTTTGATAGGGAAAAAAAAAAAAGCAAAATTCATTACTCTGCTAAATGCTAACTACATCATTTCTTTTCTTTAAGTAGCTTCCTTCGAGTTAAGCAAGCAAGTCTCATAAGCCATTCAACGCAAGTTCAGCAGAAAGAGGAAATATTATAAAATCACCTCATCTATTTCATATTACCGGAGAATGCCATAATATGATTACCTGTTCCAAGCAGGCTAAACATAATAGTTATGTAACTAGAATCTATTTAGTAGAGAAACCATATAAAGAGAAGAAAGTCTTGTATAAGTTGTATAATTAAAGAAATCAACATTTCCAATAACCCTTCAGGCTAAAAAGGCAAAGAATATAGAAGAACAAAATTCTAACCAATGTCCCAGTTTATCGCATACGTGAGTTTTGAAACTGTTATACAATAATGAAAGATCTGAAAGACAACACCTGTTTTGCAACTGACTGCTGTTGCTGAAGTGTGGGATTATCTCGCACTGAAGATTTGGCTGGCAGCATTGGATCAACCAAGTGTTCTAGAAACGCCTGAACTGCATCCTCGGTAGGACACACATCTGATGAAGCCATGTTCTGTCCAGCTGTTTTAAGACTCACCTTTTGGTTGTCACATTCATAGAAGAACGATTAAACAATAGATTACAGCCAATAAAACGTGCTTGCGAAACAAGTGCATACACGGGTCCGTGTCTGAGCATGAGTGCAAAAAGCGATATACAAATTAAGAACATTTCTCAAAAAAAAATTTCGAACACTGAGAAAAGAAAAGAAAAAAAAAAAAAAAGCTAGAATAGTTGCTATTGGAACACTTAAGCATATGAATCGAAAGAAAAATTGAAGAACATCCTGAAGAAATTCCACATCTATCGTAATTTAAACAAAAAAAAAAATCTTTGTTTAAACATGCGTGTTATCTAAACGCCGAAACCCAACTTGACCAGACATGGATTTCTAAACTGTTTGAACATTCTTGAAAATTATCTGCATTTCTCAACAGTACCGTTTCGCATATGAGGTATTCCGAAACAGGAACAAGACTTGTACTTTGTATTTCTTGCTTGACCGACTTCTTTGACGAAAATGGAGAGGGAAAATAACCCTTTTTCTTGATTAAGGATTTCTGTGCATGTTACACTTGAGAATCTGTTCACAAGATCAAACAAATTGAGAGATGAAGGAACGCCCCAAGAGCCCGCAAAGACGAAAGGTACGTAACGAAGTAGGAAGCTTAAAATGCAAGAAGAAATTTGAGAGGAAAGAAAGAAATGCAAAGCTTACCCATTCCGGAAGCTGGGAGGGAGAGTAAGAGCAAAAGCCGAGGAACAGGAGAAGGACAGAGTCAAAATCGGTCACGTGGAGTCAAATCATCATTTCTGAGCGGTTTTGCAAAGGCTGCCTGCTGGCTTTGAGAGTTGTGACAATACCAAAACAGTCTCACATTGTAACGCTTAGCCAGAAGACAAAGTTATGTTTGGCCAAAAACCAAAAGGCAGTGGAAAAAGTTGTGGAAAATTTTACTATATTCAAAAATAAATGTTTTTATAAACATTCTTTAAAAAATATTCTTAAATATATGTTATTTTTCATTAATATATTACATAATTCAAATTACTCTATAAAAATAATTGTAAAAAACATTTCCCTGTAATTATATGTACTTATTCCACCCAACCAAAGTAATTGTTATAAAAATTTACATTTTATTATTCAAAATATTTGAGGCTTTCGTCAGGGTATGTTCTATGCTTTTTATGATTATCAATTATGTATTTAGAAGCAACTAAACAAAAATTTTGCCCTCAAATTTCTCCATCCTAACTTTTATGAATTAGATGCCTTCTTTAATTCCTTGGAAACATGCTATAATAATAACTACATAAATGTCAGTAGTGGTATTTATTATTATTATTATGATTTTTTACTTTATAATTTAATAGTTTAAATTAAAATTTTGTATATTAAATAATTTATTATTTCTCTAATTATCAAAAAGTACGTCTATAACACTTGTGTAATTAATTAGTAAATAAATAATATTAAATAATACTTTATATAACATGTGTTTATTATTACAGAAAAAGTAATCCTACACATATAAAATACTATTATAACATCAAAATATTATATTAGCATTTCCCATAAGTAGTTATATATAATTTTTTCATTTCCTTACACATATAAAATACTTTTATTTTGTTTTTAAATAAAAATATAAAAGATGTTGAGAAATATATACACAATGCCTCAAAACAGCAATTATTATTATTATTATTCCTCTTTATTGTAAATTTTAAAATTCTTTTTAGAGTTTATACTATTTTTACAATGATCGTTGGTTTCTCAATAAGGGAATATAAAGTCATGAATTTTTAAAAGATAAATAAAAATTTTTCTAGATAATTATTCTCTTACTGTTGCTATTTATTTTTCTCTATTTAGTAAATTCTTCGCCTTTAATTCAATTTGATCACATTCTATGTACATTTGAAATTCACACGTTTGTATTGTACATATCCTTTGAGAGCCCATTTAAAAAAAGGTAATGTTAATACTTTTATATTTATATATTTTATATAAATATTTATAAATTATTAATATCCAATAATACAAAATTTTAAAATTTATAAAATATCAATATCAAATAATAATTTATTAAAAATATATAAATATAAATATGTTGGAAAATTACTCAATCCAAAATATCTTAAAAAGAGAGAAAGAGAAATCATTATTATAAGTTAATTTCGCTGTGGTTGCCGCGTTGTCCCTCTAAATTCCAACACCACCACTGCCCACTACCAAATGTTAGTCGTTTCCGTCGGAGCTCCCCTTCGGCCTTCGTTCGGTTTTTGGCGAATCAAACTCTCCATGTCTGCTACAGCAAAATCAAATCGCTTTTGCAAATCCCTTCCTTCCCAAAGCAACGTACCCGCTTCGGCGACGCACCCAGAACCAGGTCATTAAGAACTTATTTACACTTTTCCACGTTATCTTTTCTTCCCGCTTTTCGATAGTTCACTTTTCTTCTTTTGGTTGTTCAAGGCCCTGAGTCCTCCGACGGCGCTTCAGCGGCTCAAGTTCGTGTCTTTGTGCGGAAGAAGAGAGCCAAAAAGACGGTGGAAGTTCAAGAAGGGGAGAATATAGCTGAAACTCGGGACCAGAAAGTGAGACCTCTTCCATTATATATTGCCCTTGTTAGAATCCACGGGTGCTTGTATGAATATTTGTATTCTTTTGACTAGTGCTTTTTGAATTTGAGGATTATGACTCATGAGTTATCAACATTCTCATATTTGTGCTTATATATACTTATCAACGAACCAGTGAACAACTTTTTTAATTTTGGGTGGCGGTGAGGATTGAACCCTTAATAATTTAGTCATTCAAACTCTGATATCGGAACTAATCATTTCAAAAGTTTAAGCTATTGGGTTTTATATTTTATCTCTAACAATACTTCAACTTGCGATGAAAATCTTTAACCTATGAAGAATAGCTTCTAATGATGTATGGGCTTCCTCTACACAGGAGTTTGGCATACCTGAAATTGAGGATTTTGCATACAGAGGAGCAAATGAATTGACTCAATGTAGTAAGTAACTCTTTCCTACAGTTTGCGTTGATGCTATTCTGTATTTCTACACTCTAGACATCTTGAAACGCTCATATATGATGTAATCTTTTCCTTGCTAATGTTACGATAGATATTTAAATTGACAACAGCTGGCATTGCTTATCAGAAGTATAATAAATTTGTTCTACATAATGTTGTTGTGATTAGTGACTTCATTAATCAATGCTACTGATCCTGTTTCTTGTCTCTACTCTCTCATCTAATCATCTTTCTTCCAGAATTAGTTATAACTGTTTTAAAATTGCGATTACAAGTTGTAGAGGAACTGTGTGATGGATTCCCTTCCTCTTTGAAATGAGACACAGAAACTAGTAATTTAGTTACATTTGGAGATATATTTCAGGGAAAAAAGAATATAAAAGCATAACCGGATTAGGAAAGAAATGGTGAGTTAGGTTAGAAAGATATAGTATGCAACCTTAAAAAATTGTGCCCTTTTTCTTATGTGCTTCGTAATAACCAATAAGTAAATTTTGCATGTTTTGTGTTCCTAACAGAGAAAGTGATTACCATTGTTGGTCCCACAAATCAGGGTTGGTAGAACTGTCCATGGATTTGTGTTTGAGATACACCCACCCAGTCACATGCCACACATACACATTGATACATTGTTCATCTCTTATAGTTTTTGGGTTGAATGCTCATGGGATGGTTCTGCAGGAGAAACAAAATTAGGGTCAGACATATTTTCAGTGGAAACCAAAGTTTCTCTTCCTGAAGCCACAGGTAAATGTTGATGCAGCATACACTTGCATATTCTTTTAGGTGTTATCATATGAAAGAGAAGATCTCTACCTTTTGTTTTCCTTCAGAGGAAAAGAAAAACAAATTACGGAGAAATAATTACCTGTTCTTCAATAGCCAATTTTCACGAATGCATTAAGAACTAATTAAAGTTCCAGCTGTGTATGTCAACTTGAAAAGTATTAAATAATATGAAGGAATAAAGAAAATTATCTTGCAAGAAACATAGTCTTTCTTCTGTGGTCCTAACCTTTTAGGATTTTCTCTCATGGAGAGGCTCAAATATTCTTCTTTCAATGGGTTTGATTGATTACTTTTTAAATTTGTTATTTTTCCTTCAGATCAAATTTATTTTCTTTAAATAAGATTGTTTTTCTTTTTCTCTCTGTTTTTTCACAATTAAAGTTATTTGAAGAACATAAGGAGGTGGGCCTGGTGGACAGTGCCTATAATTAAATTTATACCATGTATAAGCCAAAACCCTATTAAATATAGGGAAAAAAAACATAAAAAGGAGTGTTGAATGATAAGACAAATTAGCTATAAGCAGGCTTTAAAGTCTTGATCAGTACTTTCGCAAAGCTTCCTACTTGCAAATCATTAAGGGTTTGGTTGACTTCCATGAGCTGTTGCTAAGAAATGCATTAAGTGAAGTGTATTTTTAGTTTAAAATTAAATTTAACCACGAATTGAATAATACTGTCATATTACATAATAATATGAAACTGATGTACTTCCCAGCTGTTTTCAGTTAATGGTATAGTGCATCCTTATTTGAGGAAGCTTAAATTATACAGTTTATATGGTGTAGGTGAATCACCTGCCCATTGGGAAAAGGTCCTTGAAGGGATTCACAAAATGAGGTGCTCTGCAGAGGCACCTGTTGACACTATGGGATGTGAGAAAGTTGGCAGTACTCTTCCTCCTAAGGTCTAACTCTATCCAACTGTTATTGATAATATGCGTGGGAAAAAGAAATGAATTAAGTTTTTGTTTCGGAGCTTTCTTGAAAAAGTGGTTATTATAAATTTAGGTTCAATCAATTTATGATGACCAAACTAGCCTATCCCCAATGTGCAGTCTCTTAATAGTCATCAATATGTGATTTTCTTATGGTACAATTGTAAATAATTTTATTGATGCTTATCAGTTTATTTTTTGGTCATGATTTGATTGGCGTGTCTAAGGGCCTTTGTGTGGTAAATTTCTTTTAATATGATTTTTTATATATACGAATTTATTACAATTATTCGACCATAATTCCTTCATTTTTTGTATATTTATGAAGCATGATATGGATAGATTTACCCTTATCTCAATTTTATACTTCATATAATTAGGAAAGAAGATTTGCTGTCTTGGCATCTTCCCTTTTGTCAAGCCAAACTAAGGATCATGTCAAACATGGTGAGTATAAGTTCATTGTCTTTGAAGGAAGTTTCCTCAGGCAATGGTCTTTTGTTATTAGTGCTAGCAATTGTGCGTAGAGATGCATTGTGAGATTGTTCTGTTATTTGTCTGATCATATGCATAGAGGGATGCACTTACCTAGTAGGAAGTATTGGATTAGCTGTAGCTGCCTAACATGCAATTAAAGCCAACCAAAGATTGTTTTATATTATATTGAGATGGCAAACAAGGAGAAAAAGAAAACATACATTAATGTATGAGATGTGTTTGGTGGATATGTCTAGATTGTAATGAGGGTAGTGAGGAGTAGGATTGGTGGAGTTTTGCATTACTGTGGCTTGTCACTGTTTGTGTCTATGAAGTCTTGAGCATTTATTATAATCAAACCTGTCAATTATTTTGAAGCATAAGAATATAGCATGCTACTGCTTATGCCCTAAAACTAACATTAAAGATTGGTACATTTGCCATAGTGACAAAATCCATGTATTAGGGTTTTTGATATGAATTTCTAATTTATCTACCAATAAGGACAAGGCAAGAATAGAAAAATAACAGAACTGATGTTGGGGGGAAGCATAAGAAAGGAGGAAATAAGGGAAGATACTTAAGATGGAAATGTTGCATGTAGAATGCTTATATAATAAAATTTGTGCATTGGTTGTAATTGTGGCCTGAAACTGTGTATACTCTCTTTCTTGATTTATGTGATTAATACTTGGTACTTGCTCAAACGCATTATCATATTTCAAGTTACTTATGAAACAGCTCTTACGAATGTGTATTTTTAAGAGTAGGTGCAATTCAACGTCTTCTTCAAAATGGTCTGCTTACGGCTGATGCAATCAACAAAGCTGATGAAGATACCATCAAAAAATTAATTTACCCTGTATGTCCATAGTAACTCATGTAAATCTGTGATTCTAGTAATCTGGATATCATGGCATATTGAACTCGAAGTCTCCAGTATTTCAATATTGTTGATGTTAACATGTCATTTATTTTGTAGATACGTCTGTTCTGTGCTGTATTAAATGAGAATATATGCTTGCTCTTTTTGCAGGTTGGATTTTATACAAGAAAAGCTACTAACTTGAAGAAAATTGCAAGTATCTGTCTCATGAAGTATGACGGAGACATACCTAGCTCAGTTGAGGAACTGCTCTCACTTCCAGGCATAGGTCCTAAGATGGCTCATTTGGTACACGACACTGCTTTTCTTATATGAATAATATGTTGCCTTAAATATTTGTAGTTCATTTTGTTATTGACACTACAGGTTATGAATGTTGGTTGGAACAATGTTCAAGGGATATGTGTAGATACTCATGTGCACCGCATTTGTAATAGGCTTGGGTGGGTGTCAAGGTCAGGCACAAAACAGGTTCGTTAGTTTGTTTAAGTTTGATGGCATCATATTTGATGCATTTAACAAGTTTTTCCTATTTACTGACTCTCTGAAATTGACATTTATGTCTTAAAAGGTAATTTTATAATGTCATATATTTTCTCAGTATTACAATCCATCAATTTCCAGTTTGGTTTCCTCAATCAGATACCAAGTTGTGGAAGAATATAAAAGTCGGGTTGGGCTGTCAACCCTCAAGCCCAAAGCTGTAAATAATTGGGATAAGTAGTACTTGTGGATATATAGAGATTTGTACATAAGAACAGATAATGTCCAGTGTGGATAGTCAAGTAGAATTTTAGTTTGGCTAAAAGTCTTGTACAGTGTAGAAGTCTAGCCTAGTAAGGACTCTCCTTTATTTAAAGAAGTGCCAACCTCTTGTAATTCACGTACTTGTATCAATAAAAGTGGAATTCTTCACAAGTATCCTGCATTTTCAGGCATTTTTACCTGATTCAGTTTGTTTCCGAACCTTTTTTGGTTAAAATAGTTTTCTGAACTTCTAGGTGATGGTGCAAAATTGACAGTTGTGACTCATGATTGTTGTAGCTTCTTTGTATATCCTGCTTAGAAAAAGAAAAAGGGGTGTCTTTGTGCAAACTAATTTGTAGAGCATGGTAATGTCTTTATCGTATCATAAATTATCAATCACTTCTGTACCATCATGTCTGAAATTTGCTGGATTTGGGAGTCATTGTATGTCACAATAGCAGATTGACTTGGAGTGGCTTGCTTTTACTTCTGCTAGTATATTCATCAAGGTAATGATTGCAAGTTAATTTCTCTCTTCCCTTATCTAGAAAACTTTGACACCTGAAGAAACAAGAAAAGCGCTGGAACGCTGGCTTCCAAGGGAAGAATGGGTTCCTATAAATCCTCTTTTGGTATGCCCTGCTCACTCAATTTTACTCTATATAAGTAGATCCACTGAAATGGTAAAGACAAAAGACATCACTTGCTGTGGCGATAATTATGGAAACCTCTAGCAAGAAACAAATAGGAGTTACATTGTTCTCTGAATGATTGATTCTTATGTCATTGATTTTCTTTTTTGTGGCTTGAACCTAAACAGGTAGGGTTTGGACAGACAATTTGTACTCCTCTCCGACCTAGGTGTGGTGAATGCGGTATAAGTGAATTCTGCCCTTCAGCGTTCAAGGAGGCTTCAAGCCCATCTTCCAAGTCCAAAGTATCTAGACTGAAGAAGAAGCTCTAAACGAACCGATTCCTTTGAATTTGGGTTATTTTGTTTCGGGTTTTTATTGAGTCATATTTGATCCCAGATGTACAGCGCTGAGTGTGGCCGTGGTCAAACCACTATTAGTGGGTTTACACTGACCGCAGCGGCACGTAGGGAGATTTATTGCTCAAAGTGACTCATTAAACTTAGTTCTAGAAACGGGTAACTGATATCTAGTTACTTTGAGTGGTTGTGTATGTCTACCAATGGACTTATTTTACCGCCGATGTACTGAGTACTTTATATTCATTGAGTTGCTTTGGTGAGAATCCATATTTCTGCTTCCGTATATCTACTTATAATGTACCTCAGCATACAACATTATAAAAGCACAACTATCATTATGCAGCAATTATCACTGTATGTTCTACAACAGAATTTCGGCAATTGTACACTGAAATTAAAGTACTGCACTTGAATGCTCGTAACTAAAAGTTATAAATTGGAAATTGACCCTAACATATAAATCCCCACAACATATGGTAGCGATTATGCATCACTCTAACATCAGAAAAATTGAAGAACATCCTGAAGAAATTCCACATCTATCGTAATTTAAACAAAAAAAAAATCTTTGTTTAAACATGCGTGTTATCTAAACGCCGAAACCCAACTTGACCAGACATGCATTTCTAAACTGTTTGAACATTCTTGAAAATTATCTGCATTTCTCAACAGTACCGTTTCGCATAGGAGGTATTCCGAAACAGGAACAAGACTTGTACTTTGTATTTCTTGCTTGACCGACTTGTTTGACGAAAATGGAGAGGGAAAATAACCCTTTTTCTTGATTAAGGATTTCTGTGCATGTTACACTTGAGAATCTGTTCACAAGATCAAACAAATTGAGAGATGAAGGAACGCCCCGAGAGCCCGCAAAGACGAAAGGTACGTAACGAAGTAGGAAGCTTAAAATGCAAGAAGAAATTTGAGAGGAAAGAAAGATATGCAAAGCTTACCCATTCCGGAAGCTGGGAGGGAGAGTAAGAGCAAAAGCCGAGGAACAGGAGAAGAACAGAGTCAAAATCGGTCACATGGAGTCAAATCATCATTTCTGAGCGGTTTTGCAAAGGCTGCCTGCTGGCTTTGAGAGTTGTGACAATACCAAAACAGTCTCACATTGTAACGCTTAGCCAGAAGACAAAGTTTTGTTTGGCCAAAAACCAAAAGGCAGTGGAAAAAGTTGTGGAAAATTTTACTATATTCAAAAATAAATGTTTTTATAAACATTCTTTAAAAAATATTCTTAAATATATGTTATTTTTCATTAATATATTACATAATTCAAATTACTCTATAAAAATAATTATAAAAAACATTTCCCTGTAATTATATGTTCTTATTCCACCCAACCAAAGTAATTGTTATATAAATTTACATTTTATTATTTAAAATATTTGAGGCTTTCGTCAGGGTATGTTCTATGCTTTTTATGATTATCAATTATGTATTTAGAAGCAACTAAACAAAAATTTTGCCCTCAAATTTCTCCATCCTAACTTTTATGAATTAGATGCCTTCTTTAATTCCTTGAAAACATGCTATAATAACAACTACATAAATGTCAGTAGTGGTATTTATTATTATTATTATTATTATTATTATGATTTTTTACTTTATAATTTAATAGTTTAAATTAAAATTTTGTATATTAAATAATTTATTATTTCTCTAATTATCAAAAAGTACGTCTATAACACTTGTGTAATTAATTAGTAAATAAATAATATTAAATAATACTTTATATAACATGTGTTTATTATTACAGAAAAAGTAATCCTACACATATAAAATACTATTATAACATCAAAATATTATATTAGCATTTCCTATAAGTAGTTGTATATAATTTTTTCATTTCCTTACACATATAAAATACTTTTATTTTGTTTTTAAATAAAAATATAAAAGATGTTGAGAAATATATACACAATGCCTCAAAACAGCAATTATTATTATTATTATTATTATTCCTCTTTATTGTAAATTTTAAAATTCTTTTTAGAATTTATACTATTTTTACAATGATCGTTGGTTTCTCAATAAGAGAATATAAAGTCATGAATTTTTGAAAGATAAATAAAAATTTTTCTAGATAATTATTCTCTTACTGTTGCTATTTATTTTTCTCTATTTAGTAAATTCTTCACCTTTAATTCAATTTGATCACATTCTATGTACATTTGAAATTCACACGTTTGTATTGTACATATCCTTTGAGAGCCCATTTAAAAAAAAAAAAGTAATGTTAATACTTTTATATTTATATATTTTATATAAATATTTATAAATTATTAATATCCAATAATACAAAATTTTAAAATTTATAAAATATCAATATCAAATAATAATTTATTAAAAATATATAAATATAAATATGTTAGAAAATTACTCAATCCAAAATATCTTCAAAAGAGAGAAAGAGAAATCATTATTATAAGTTAATTTCGCTGTGGTTGCCGCGTTGTCCCTCTAAATTCCAACACCACCTCTGCCCACTACCAAATGTTAGTCGTTTCCGTCGGAGCTCCCCTTCGGCCTTCGTTCAGTTTTTGGCGAATCAAACTCTCCATGTCTGCTACAGCAAGATCAAATCGCTTTTCCAAATCCCTTCCTTCCCAAAGCAACGTACCCACTTCGGCGACGCACCCAGAACCAGGTCATTAAGAACTTATTTACACTTTTCCACGTTATCTTTTCTTCCCGCTTTTCCATAGTTCACTTTTCTTCTTTTGGTTGTTCAAGGCTCTGAGTCCTCCGACGACGCTTCAGCGGCTCAAGTTCGTGTCTTTGTGCGGAAGAAGAGAGCCAAAAAGACGTTGGAAGTTCAAGAAGAGGAGAATATAGCTGAAACTCGGGACCAGAAAGTGAGACCTCTTCCATTATATATTGCCCTTGTTAGAATCCACGGGTGCTTATATGAGTATTTGTATTCTTTTGACTAGTGCTCTTTGAATTTGAGGATTATGACTTATGAGTTATCAACATTCTCATATTTGTGCTTATATATACTTATCAACGAACCAGTGAACAACTTTTTTAATTTTGGGTGGCGGTGAGGATTGAACCCTTAATAATTTAGTCATTCAAACTCTGATATCGGAACTAATCATTTCAAAAGTTTAAGCTATTGGGTTTTCTATTTTATCTCTAACAATACTTCAACTTGCGATGAAAATCTTTAACCTATGAAGAATAGCTTCTAATGATGTATGGGCTTCCTCTACACAGGAGTTTGGCATACCTGAAATTGAGGATTTTGCATACAGAGGAGCAAATGAATTGACTCAATGTAGTAAGTAACTCTTTCCTACAGTTTGCGTTGATGCTATTCTGTATTTCTACACTCTAGACATCTTGAAACGCTCATATATGATGTAATCTTTTCCTTGCTAATGTTACGATAGATATTTAAATTGACAACAGCTGGCATTGCTCATCCGAAGTATAATAAATTTGTTCTTCATAATGTTGTTGTGATTAGTGACTTCATTAATTAATGCTACTTATCCTGTTTCTTGTCTCTACTCTCTCATCTAATCATCTTTCTTCCAGAATTAGTTATAACTGTTTTAAAATTGCGATTACAAGTTGTAGAGGAACTGTGTGATGGATTCCCTTCCTCTTTGAAATGAGACACAGTAACTAGTAATTTAGTTACATTTGGAGATATATTTCAGGGAAAAAAGAATATAAAAGCATAACTGGATTAGGAAAGAAATGGTGAGTTAGGTTAGAAAGATATAGTATGCAACCTTAAAAAATTGTGCCTTTTTTCTTATGTGCTTCGTAATAACCAATAAGTAAATTTTGCATGTTTTGTGTTCCTAACAGAGAAAGTGATTACCATTGTTGGTCCCACAAATCAGGGTTGGTAGAACTGTGCATGGATTTGTGTTTGAGATACACCCACCCAGTCACATGCCACACATACACATTGATACATTGTTCATCTGTTATAGTTTTTGGGTTGAATCCTCATGGGATGGTTCTGCAGGAGAAACAAAATTAGGGTCAGACATATTTTCAGTGGAAACCAAAGTTTCTCTTCCTGAAGCCAGAGGTAAATGTTGATGCAGCATACACTTGCATATTGTTTCAGGTGTTATCATATGAAAGAGAAGATCTCTACCTTTTGTTTTCCTTCAGAGGAAAAGAAAAACAAATTACGGAGAAATAATTACCTGCTCTTCAATAGCCAATTTTCACGAATGCATTAAGAACTAATTAAAGTTCCAGCTGTGTATGTCAACTTGAAAAGTATTAAATAATATGAAGGAATAAAGAAAATTATCTTGCAAGAAACATAGTCTTTCTTCTGTGGTCCTAACCTTTTAGGATTTTCTCTCATGGAGAGGCTCAAATATTCTTCTTTCAATGGGTTTGATTGATTACTTTTTAAATTTGTTATTTTTCCTTCAGATCAAATTTATTTTCTTTAAATAAGATTGTTTTTCTTTTTCTCTTTGTTTTTTCACAATTAAAGTTATTTGAAGAACATAAGGAGGTGGCCCTGGTGGACAGTGCCTATAATTAAATTTATACCATGTATAAGCCAAAACCCTATCAAATATAGGGAAAAAAAACGTAGAAAGGAGTTTTGAATGATAAGACAAATTAGCTATAAGCAGGCTTTAAAGTCTTGATCAGTACTTTCGTAAAGCTTCCTACTTGCAAATCATTAAGGGTTTGGTTGACTTCCATGAGCTGTTGCTAAGAAATGCATTAAGTGAAGTGTATTTTAGTTTAAAATTAAATTTAACCACGAATTGAATAATACTGTCATATTGTTACATAATAATATGAAACTGATGTACTTCCCAGCTGTTTTCAGCTGATGGTATAGTGCATCCTTATTTGAGGAAGCTTAAATTATACAGTTTATATGGTGTAGGTGAATCACCTGCCCATTGGGAAAAGGTCCTTGAAGGGATTCACAAAATGAGGTGCTCTGCAGAGGCACCTGTTGACACTATGGGATGTGAGAAAGCTGGCAGTACTCTTCCTCCTAAGGTCTAACTCTATCCAACTGTTATTGATAATATATGTGGGAAAAAGAAACGAATTAAGTTTTTGTTTCGGAGCTTTCTTGAAAAAGTGGTTATTATAAATTTAGGTTCAATCAATTTATGATGACCAGATATGACCAAACTAGCCTATCCCCAATGTGCAGTCTCTTAATAGTCATCAATATGTGATTTTCTTATGGTACAATTGTAAATAATTTTATTGATGCTTATCAGTTTATTTTTTGGTCATGATTTGATTGGCGTGTCTAAGGGCCTTTGTGTGGTAAATTTCTTTTAATATGATTTTTTATATATACTAATTTATTACAATTTTTGGACCATAATTCCTTCTTTTTTTGTATATTTATGAAGCATGATATGGATAGATTTACCCTTATCTCAAATTTATACTTCATATAATTAGGAAAGAAGATTTGCTGTCTTGGTATCTTCCCTTTTGTCAAGCCAAACTAAGGATCATGTCAATCATGGTGAGTATAAGTTCATTGTCTTTGAAGGAAGTTTCCTCAGTCAATGGTCTTTAGTTATTAGTGCTAGCAATTGTGCGTAGAGATGCATTGTGAGATTGTTCTGTTATTTGTCTGATCATATGCATAGAGGGATGCACTTACCTTGTAGGAAGTATTGGATTAGCTGTAGCTGCCTAACATGCAATTAAAGCCAACCAAAGATTGTTTTATATTATATTGAGATGGCAAACAAGGAGTAAAAGAAAACATACATTAATATATGAGATGTGTTTGGTGGATATGTCTAGATTGTAATGAGGGTAGTGAGGAGTAGGATTGGTGGAGTTTTGCATTACTGTGGCTTGTCACTGTTTGTGTCTATGAAGTCTTGAGCATTTATTATAATCAAACCTGTCAATTATTTTGAAGCATAAGAATATAGCATGCTACTGCTTATGCCCTAAAACTAACATTAAACATTGGTACATTTGCCATAGTGACAAAATCCATGTATTAGGGTTTTTGATATGAATTTCTAAGTTATCTACCAATAAGGACAAGGCAAGAATAGAAAAATAACAGAACTGATGTTGGGGGGAAGCATAAGAAAGGAGGAAATAAGAGAAGATACTTAAGATGGAAATGTTGCAAGTAGAATGCTTATATAATAAAATTTGTGCAATGGTTGTAATTGTGGCCTGAAACTGTGTATACTCTCTTTCTTGATTTATGTGATTAATACTTGGTACTTGCTCAAAAGCATTATCATATTTCAACTTGCTTATGAAACAGCTCTTACGAATGTGTATTTTTAAGAGTAGGTGCAATTCAACGTCTTCTTCAAAATGGTCTGCTTACAGCTGATGCAATCAACAAAGCTGATGAAGATACCATCAAAAAATTAATTTACCCAGTATGTCCATAGTAACTCATGTAAATCTGTGATTCTAGTAATCTGGATATCATGGCATATTGAACTCGAAGTCTCCAGTATTTCAATATTGTTGATGTTAACATGTCATTTATTTTGTAGATACGTCTGTTCTGTACTGTATTAAATGAGAATATATGCTTGCTCTTTTCGCAGGTTGGATTTTATACAAGAAAAGCTACTAACTTGAAGAAAATTGCAAGTATCTGTCTCATGAAGTATGACGGAGACATACCTAGCTCAGTTGAGGAACTGCTCTCACTTCCAGGCATAGGTCCTAAGATGGCTCATTTGGTATATGACACTGCTTTTCTTATATGAATAATATGTTGCCTTAAATATTTGTAGTTGATTTTGTTATTGACATTACAGGTTATGAATGTTGGTTGGAACAATGTTCAAGGGATATGTGTAGATACTCATGTGCACCGCATTTGTAATAGGCTTGGGTGGGTGTCAAGGTCAGGCACAAAACAGGTTCGTTAGTTTGTTTTAGTTTGATGGCATCATATTTGATGCATTTAACAAGTTTTTCCTGTTTACTGCCTCTCTGAAATTGACATTTATGTCTTAAAAGGTAATTTTATAATGTCATATATTTTCTCAGTATTACAATCCATCAATTTCCAGTTTGGTTTCCTCAATCAGATACCAAGTTGTGGAAGAATATAAAAGTCGGGTTGGGCTGTCAACCCTCAAGCCCAAAGCTGTAAATAATTGGGATAAGTAGTTCTTGTGGATATATAGAGATTTGTACATAAGAACAGATAATGTCCAGTGTGGATAGTCAAGTAGAATTTTAGTTTGGCTAAATGTCTTGTACAGTATAGAAGTCTAGCCTAGTAAGGACTCTCCTTTATTTAAAGAAGTGCCAACCTCTTGTAATTCACGTACTTGTATCAATAAAAGTGGAATTCTTCACAAGTATCCTGCATTTTCAGGCATTATTACCTGATTCATTTTGTCTCCGAACCCTTTTTTGTTAAAATAGGTTTCTGAACTTCTAGTTGATGGTGCAAAATTGACAGTTGTGACTCATGATTGTTGTAGCTTCTTTGTATATCCTGCTTAGAAAAAGAAAAAGGGGTGTCTTTGTGCAAACTAATTTGTAGAGCATGGTAATGTCTTTATCGTATCATAAATTATCAATCACTTCTGTACCATCATGTCTGAAATTTGCTGGATTTGGGAGTCATTGTATGTCTTAATAGCAGATTGAGTTGGAGTGGCTTGCTTTTACTTCTGCTAGTATATTCATTAAGGTAATGATTGAAAGTTAATTTCTCTCTTCCCTTTTCTAGAAAACTTTGACACCTGAAGAAACAAGAAAAGCGCTGGAACGCTGGCTTCCAAGGGAAGAATGGGTTCCTATAAATCCTCTTTTGGTATGCCCTGCTCACTCAATTTTACTCTATATAAGTAGATCCACTGAAATAATTTTACTCTATACAAGTAGATCCACTGAAATGGTAAAGACAAAAGACATTACTTGCTGTGGCGATAATTATGGAAACCTCTAGCAAGAAACAAACAGGAGTTACATTGTTCTCTGAATGATTGATTCTTATGTCATTGATTTTCTTTTTTGTGGCTTGAACCTAAACAGGTAGGGTTTGGACAGACAATTTGTACTCCTCTCCGACCTAGGTGTGGTGAATGCGATATAAGTGAATTCTGCCCTTCAGCGTTCAAGGAGGCTTCAAGCCCATCTTCCAAGTCCAAAGTATCTAGACTGAAGAAGAAGCTCTAAACGAACCGATTCCTTTGAATTTGGGTTATTTTGTTTCGGGTTTTTATTGAGTCATATTTGATCCCAGATGTACAGCGCTGAGTGTGGCCGTGATCAAACCACTATTAGTGGGTGTACACTGACAGCAGCGGCGCGTAGGGAGATTTATTGCTCAAAGTGACTCATTAAACTTAGTTCTAGAAACGGGTAACTGATATCTAGTTACTTTTACTGGCTGTGTATGTCTACCAATGGGCTTATTTTACCGCCGATGTACTGAGTACTTTATATTCATTGAGTTGCTTTGGTGAGAATCCATATTTCTGCTTCCGCATATCTACTTATAATGTACCTCAGCATACGACATTATAAAAGCACAACTATCATTATGCAGCAATTATCACTGTATGTTCTACAACAGAATTTCGGCAATTGTACACTGAAATTAAAGTACTGCACTTGAATGCTCGTAACTAAAAGTTATAAATTGGGAATTTACCCTAACACATAAATCCCCACAACATATGGTAGCGATTATGCATCACTCTAACATCAGAACACACACAAACTACAAAGATGGTATGTAACGTGTTCCTCAAGTGCTTTCATACTGAGCTGCCAGAGGAAGCCTGCTTTTACGCCAGATCCAATAGTTGGCTCTAATTGGATCTACTCGTTCCAGTATATGACAAACATATCTTGCTAAACATGGATCTGGTTTATCTGAATCTGAAGTCATCAGATCATCCACAGCATTTCTGAAGTCTTGATTTGGTTGTAAACCATGGGAGAGAAGATCCAAAAGAGTACTCAGAGCAAACACATAGTTACTCTTAGATCTCAAAATCTTTAAACATACTGAAGAAACTCTAGGGTCATTGGCCCACGATTTGGTATCATCTTTGTAAAGTCCTCTAAGATATCTCCATGAACTTTCATTCTCAGGGTAGGGTATAATGGCTTCAACAGTGTAAAGCACCTCAGACTCTCTCCTAGCTTTTAGTCCCCCCAAGAATGGAGATCTTGTGATGACAAAATATCTCTGTCACAGATTTTATGTTAGTTATCTGAATTTATGCATATAAGAAAAGCAATCCAAATTTCCAAGGAGCCTTATAAGCAACTTATCCCCTTCTGTAATGATAGTTAGCATGCTAAAAGATTTGTTTGTCATATAGTGCCAAAATTAAACAGAACATCCAACAGCACCACATGTTGCATACCTGATTCCAAGCAGAATTGTTAAAAATATCCTCTTCAAGAAGCTCACCACAATAGTCAAGCTCATCTTCCCATCCACCTAGAGCCTGAAGAGCCCACTGTCTCAAGACAGAAGGGAACACACAAAGAACAGTAGCCAAAAAAAAAATAATTCAAACCTCAATATTACCCTAAAATCTGATGTTCTCATACTAATTGCTAATATACATCCATTCAGTAATAAGAAAAACATAAAAACAAAGAGACCAGCGTATATGTACAAGAAAATTTGTGTAACATATTTAAATCTTTGGAGCTAATGGGAGAATATACCTGCCTGTGGGACCACGCATGATAATGTTTAGCATCAGTAGACAGTATCTTTTTGGTAAACTCAAGTTCCTTGTTTGCAGCTTCAGGTCCTAATTTCTGAGCAACCCATCGTCTATGATGCCTGAAAACATCTGTCATTAAGGTCAATGCAATAACATGTAGGAGAAAGGACATACAGAACTCTGAACAGCTTGGGGACTGTTAGCAGGAAAACATAACGCATACAACTTATGTAAGATATAACCGTCAATTATAAAGAAAAATGAAAAGTACAGAAATATCATTCACACAATTTCAACATGCTTTTCTGGAACTGGATTGTTATGTCAGAATGAAGCTTCTTCACATTTCCATGAAGGAAGTAATATACAAGAAGTCAAAAGAAGTTTTGACTAGCAGGTTTGCAGCAACTACAGGTAAATTGGACATTTCGCAGGTCATTGATATCAATCATGAATTAATTTTCTGAAGCTCACTTCAGAAATAAGATAAGAAATTCATCATGATAATATGGGCCTAACGTCCATTTGATGCATGCTAACTGAAGAGATAAAAAAGAAGGCATTATTTCTCATATTTTAGTAGAAGGATAGATATTGTTCTAGCAACATTTAGTTAGACAACAAATGAGAGACCCTTCACAAATGAATGAACAAAGAAATGCCTTTTACTGTAATAACAATGTCAGAACTTATCCTTTATCTTTCTTATTCCCTTTTGATTTTTGACTAATACTGTAAGTCAAAATAAGTTCCCAAACACAACACAATGTCATGCAACATAGAGCTCTCATGCGTCCTTCAGACACAACTCAGCCCTGCTAAACAGATATTTCCAATATGTTAGTACTTCACAATATTTCTTGCAAAAACATTGATGCCATAGTCTAGTAAGTTCACACTCTGGTAGTTTATCAAATTGAAAATTTCAACCGTCCTTCAGACACAACTCAGCCCTGCTAAACAGATATTTCCAATATGTTAGTACTTCACAATATTTCTTGCAAAAACATTGATGCCATAGTCTAGTAAGTTCACACTCTGGTAGTTTATCAAATTGAAAATTTCAACCATGCTTATCAAATGACTGCTTGAGCTTTCACTAATGAGTGAAACTGGTGTTTTAGGAAAAAATATATACATACCCCTTCAACCTTAGGTCATTTGCAAGTAGACCTTTTCAACTATAAAAGTTAACAAGTACACCCCTTCAACTATCATAACAAAGTAAACATACCCCTTTAACTATAAAAGCAATGTAAACGCACCCCCTCCATTTGTCTACCGTTAAATGTTAACAGTCACGTGATTCATATATGATTACTAATACACATGACATTTTCTTATTGGCTATTTGGATGGACTCAAATTAAAAAAAAAAAAAAAAGTATAAGGCTGTTATGATTCAGTCAATTAATTTCTAACTTTATGTTTTATTTCTTCTTTTCTTCCTTGATAAATGTTCCTATTTTGGTTACACTATATAATGATTTTTTCATGAATTAGTGATATAGGGCATACAATCTCGTATAGCTGCTGCCTTAGGATCTTCTAGGATAAGATAATTTTAAAGTATATGAATAAAAGGACGTGTTTATATTGTTTTAACAGTTAAAGAGTGTACTTGCCAAACTTTTATAGTTGAGCGGATGTACTTGCAAACAACTTAAAGTTAAAGGGGTGTTTGTACAAGAAAGGGCATGAACGCTCACAGATTAGTAAGTACACATTGTGCCAGTTTATTAAAATGAAAAATATCAACCACATGGGGCAGAATGTTTATAGACAGGGCACTCAAGTTCAGAATAAGTCAAAATGGCTAGAGATGGAAACTCAGATCCTTCTACTGTTCATGTAAAAGCATAGAACAGAGTACAATTAAGGGGGAAAAAAAAACAAGGGGAAATCAAAAGAAAAGAAGAGCAATGGAATTTATGGCTCACCATATCTGATAATTTTTTGAGTTGCCATTAGCTATACGATCAACAAATCCTAGTTCACTATGTAGATCATCCTTTAGTGACTCAAGTATCAACCGCCGGAAATGCCACACCTAAATAAAATTCAGTATACTTGATAAGTAATACATTCAGAACAATATATGTAAAGAAACGTAAGCATAAAAATAATAATTAATACGAGTGTCTTGATCCGGATGTTATACTAAGCGGGTAAAGAGAGAATGAATTGTAAAACTTCCTATAGGGCCAGAACTACTCATAGATGTGGCCTTCCTAACGTATAAGTTTTTAATGTTTATGAAAGACCTAAAATCCCAAGAAGTTTTTTGGTATATTAATGTAGACGTAATAAAGAAAAAAAGATAATAAAGTAACTTTATTTCCATTAACAAAAACTTCTATAAAAATAATGAAGAGGGTTTTCTCGAAAGTTATTAGTGATCAAGGGCTCTAGATATATGATAGAAGCATTCTTTTTTTTGTTAATAAAAAAGAAAGTAACTTTGATCGTATCGATTAAGCAAACCTCAATTCTGAAGCAGTTATTCATTTATTCCACAATAACGATAAAATTTTGTAGCAACTGGTTACACAAACTAAAAGGCTTGCCGAATAACACACGCAGTACGCAGAGAGTTACATACAGTGTAATTTCCAGGATTGAGGTCGATGGCTTCAGCGGTAAGACTAAGGGCACGAGGGGAGCGCTCATCGGCAAGGTAGATGGCTCGGAAGTAGTCCATGGCTTCTGTAAACTCTTCCGTGTACGCAATCGGCACCACCGGATTCGGGCCATCGTCTTGCGGGACCGGAGTGACATCCGACCACTCCGGCCTTTGGCTCAGCCGCACGCGGAGCTGCCCTTCGCCGGAATCCGATTTCATCACTCTCTCCCAGAATCTTCACTTTACTCCCTCTCACAAGGTTGATCTTGACTTTCCCTTTGTTCCCTTCTAGTTTTTGACAGACACAAAAAGCTAATGTAGTCTGGATAGACTGGATGGGTGGCTCTGGGCTTTACTGTTCCCGAAATAGGCCCACTCTACTGGGACTATTTACGGTATAAATGCGACTTACCTGGGTCACATTGGGTTCGAAAGGCCCAGTCAAATGATACTATGCTTACATTCATATCGGGTCAAACCAATAAGCGGAGCTCCGATCATGTTTCTAAATTCGCGTGTTTTGATTATGGATGACTTGAGCAGCGACTTTGGGTGAGTGTGGTTGTCAGTTCTCCTGTGGGAACAGGCAATGACGCTTGCGACAGGAATCGGGTACGCTCTGCTAGCGCTAGGCCCGTCTCTCTCCCTCTTCGTCTCTGTAATTTCCAAAAAACCGTTCTTGATCCTCACTGTTCTCTCCAGGTACGCTATCCCCTTCATTTCTTACGTCTTCTTCTATTTTCATTTTCACGTGCCTTGAAACATATCTGGGAGACATATATGGTGAATGTACAGTTCTTATGAGCTCACAGGGCCGCTTTTACTAATTTTGTCATCCATTTCGTTGACTTTACGAGTTAAGATTGTGATTCAGTTTCTTTCCCACGTTTTCATCCTCTTGATAATTTTCTTGGCTAACAAACAGAGCACCAATCGGATATGCAAACACGGGTTTGGTCATTATATCTACTTTTGATTGTTAAAATGCCTAATTAGATTGTTAAATTTTTTAAGTAAGGTCAGTTGTGTTCCATTTTTTATCGAAGAAGCGCCTCTTATACCTTTGCTTTTGTTAATTAATGTGGCATAACAAGTAATATTTTTTTTTGAAGTAACGAGTTATTTTCTTTGATTCAATGAATTTTAAAACGAGCCTATTTGGCAGAGATGTCAAATGAAGCGCTTTCTGCCTTACAATATAGTACGTATGTGAGGTGCTCATTTAATTTTCCTGGTTTCTGTGTGTAGTACACTGTTGTGGCTTATGAGTTTGATTGTGCTCTCTGGGGTATGGAGGGGTTTTCTTCCGCTGAAAACAACAGCATTGTGGCCTTACGGAATGCTCATATTGACATCTGTTGCATTCCAAGAAGGACTTCGACTTTTGTTCTGGAAAGTCTATGAGTAAGTGGATACTGTTATAAATTGTTACTATTCATGCTAGTTTCTTTGCATATGTAAGCTGAGTGATCATTCTATCTCACTTATGTGCTTCACAAAGATTTTACTGTCTTATTTATAAAACCCTAGCATTGCTTCAAAAAGAGTCATTATTACTCTTCATATCTATGTTTTGTTTTGTTTTTTAATTTTTTTCCTTTCTTTCTTTTGGAGGGGGTGTTGGGAATCAAGTTGGCATTTGAGGAAGTGGGTAATCAGTTTGAACTATGCGATGAAAATGAACTTCATGGATTTGAAAGATCTCTGTTGCCATAGATGGTGTGGTAAAACACACAGTTAATCTTGTTTTAAAAGTTTCAATTGGTAAAAATTGCTGTGAGACATATCTCTGCCCAAATGATGTGGTGGTATCATCCTCATGTGAAAGGGTTCTCTTGTGTATTTGTGTTGTCATTGCCGTCTCTTCTATTCATCACTGAGATTTGTGTCTGATTTTGTGAAATGACTTATCTGCTTGTTACCAGGTGCTATAAAATGAGTAACTTTTCTATAAAACGATAACACAAGTAGTTTGATATATGCTTCCTGTCTACAATAACATAAGTTTTTTCCTGTTGGTCTTTGTTTAGGAGGTTGGAAGATATTTTAGATGCTTTTGCTGACAGAGTATCAAAGCCACATCTTTCCTTGACAGATAAGATGCAAATTGCTCTGGGTAAGTATATGGAGGTCTACAGATCCATTTTTCTTTCCCTAAGATTGGATCTGTTCCCCGATCATGTGTTTGACCAAGTCTAAATTCGTCTCTCAGCTGCTGGAACAATTTAGCAACTGCTGCTTACTATCTCTTGTTGTTTAGCATTTAACTAGTTTCTTGTCTGAACGTTATTGCATAATATCACAAAGAAAAACAATTATTTTTTAAGATGCTATGCAGCAACAGTAAGGCTTTGTTGAACCAGTATCTATATCATTTGCTATAGTTTTTCTTTTTGTAATATTATTTCTACATATTCTGCATAGCTGGTGGTTTAGGTCATGGAGCGGCCCATGCTGTGTTCTTCTGCCTCAGCCTCTTGACTCCTGCATTTGGTCCAGCTACTTTTTTTATTGACAGTTGCTCACAGATTCCATTTTTCCTTCTTTCTGGTGAGCCCCCCCCCCCCCACCCTTTTTCTCTCTCTTCTCTCCCCTCCAGCAGTAGGTTCTTATATACATCTCATCGAAGTGATTCTTTCCTCCGCTTAGTTCACCCTGTTTCTATTATTTGTTGCAGCAATGATTGCACTTGCATTTGTCACGATCCACACTTTCTCAATGGTCATTGCGTTTAATGGCTATGCAGAGGGGAATAAAGTGGACCAATATTTTGTGCCCATTGTTCACCTTGTTGCTGGAACGACGGTAAGTCCTCTTCTTTACATATATTTGCTTTATATTTGGCAATAATAACATGTAATTGACAGTTCTCTTTCCCTTCATGCTCTCCCCTCACGAATATATTCCACTGTCTCTTACACTAGTTCAATATCACAGCATTGTTGTAGAGGTATATTATGGGCTAGTGATAATGGTATATAAGTAGATGGCTCAACATATCCTAATGATAAACCAATCATGCTTTGCATCCACAATTAGGGTTAATTATACATATTAATGATTCATGACGAACTTTAACAGTATGTATATATGCTGTTTCAAATTACTAGCTTTTGATCTGTCAGTGTGACTTCTGGCTTGTATTTGGGTCTCCGCTGTGCTCATGTTAAGGTACACATGTAAGTATGTCAAGGATATGATTCTTAAGACTCCTGAGTTTGCAATTACTTTAATTTCTCTAAGATTGGGTCTTTTTCTTTTCTTGGCAAAAGTTATTTACTTTGTATTGCACCTTTGGATATTCCTTTCAATGTATTGTTTGGCTGATTGAATAATGGGACAATTTCAGTTTAAGTCAATTTGTGAAAATTAATTACTGATACGGACAAATAATCGCTAAAGAATGGTTTATTTAGTATACAAATAACCACGCCGAATGGTTATAGGAATTATTTTTCACAAGCTAACCTAAACTAGAATTGTCCCTTAAATAACCTGGTCTAAACAACAAATGAGTATTATGTTGGTTGACCAGATGTTAATGAGCTTAGTCAAGTTTAGTAAATTTTTTATAAAATTGATAGTAAATGGTAGAAAAAAAAACACTGAAGACATAACCCTAGTCAAGCTGTTTGCTTGTAAACTGAATTGAGCATTGCTTGTTCATACTCAATTAGTTAATGAGCATGGTATGACTTTATTTACTTGAGACAATAATCAAGCCAAACCAAGCTTATAGAGGGCGGATCTACAACACCTTGCATATTGCTTTACTTCTAATGTAGCTGTCAAGTGGTAGGTACCCCTGAATATTGAATCATTGCTATTAACTTGAAATTTCATTATCATTTGCTTATAATAGTAAATTAACCCTCAAACATTTTGATACTGACTTCTTGCTGTGTTTTCTCAGACTCTGATAAACTTGGCTCCTGGAGGTTGCACTTGTGGTATTCCTCTCCTGTATTTCATGGCAATCTTGACCTTAATTCATTGTGGGAGAATGGTATGGAGAAGACTGACAGAAAACCAAAATGTATAATAAGTTGCACTTTTTGTAAAGTCTCCTCTCTTGTATAGTTGCTCCTCTCGCCATGTTGTTGGAACTCCCAAGATACTAGTAATGAGTTAAATTGTATGGAAAGCGTTTACTTTGATAAATTCACACTTACGTAAAGGGGATTGCAGTGCTTCCTACGTCAATTGGAGGTGATACATGTACAAGTACGAATATAGTCTTAACTTCAATTTAAAAGTTCTTATTCACAATTTTGATGTAGAATTTTATTACCAAAATAAGAGTGTAAAAGAATTACATGAGGCAGCTCATCTGCACCACAGACGTACCTGAACAGTACTTTCAAATTTTGACCGCCATTATTACTAGCTAACAGAAAATCGGATAAATTATATCTAAAAAACAAAAGAATGCTTGTGATTCAGATTATACAAAATAGGGATGACGTCATATATTATAGATAATTTTTGCTGTACTTAGTTGGGGCACTCCATTGAATTTCTCTATCGTTGTTCACTTGTGAAAGAACTTCCAAACATCCCTGTCAGCCAAATCCTTGACCAGATGCGCTCCAAATATGCCCTCCTCATCTACCAGGCTTCTCAGGTGCCGAGCTCCATTGTTGAAGCCAACATAGTTCTTCTTTATAGCTAGATATACCACACCGTATGGAGGTCTCAAGCACTAATATGAAACGGAAAAGGAGTTAAAAATTGCTATAATCATTGAATAATTGAAACGCAATTCTGGAAAATGTCAAAAGATATGAATATCATAGGATTTTGTTCTAAATATAAACCAGACAGCGGCTTCAATTAGTAGTATCAGACATTACAGTGTGACAAGAGAGTTGCGTAGTCCATAATGAAGAATAATGCATTTTCATCAAGGCTAAAAATACATCTACAAAAAAAATTGGAAGACACAGCTTCCATCCATACACACCATGGTCAATTGGACAACCACCTGTCCAAATATACAGCATAGGGAATTTGCCGCAGATATGGTTGAGGGGGAAATTTAAGCAGAACCTACCAATTATCATTACTAGCACGATAAATGAATCAGCTAAGGAAAGGGTGGGGATTTGTAAAATCTAGTAGATATGACTAAAATTTAATTAGGGCCAAGGGAAGACCAATGAAAATGTCCGGCATTAACGTCAATATGAAAAAAAAGAATGCTAAATTGAGTTAGAGTAGAAAATCAAGTATAAGGAACCAAACCTTCTTAATGAGTGCATACAGCTTCTTCAAAGAGGACATTGAGTATGGAATCTCTGTCATTAAAATAACATCATATCCACCATCGCCATGATCTGCCTCACTAACCCTTTCCCATGCACGGCTTCCTGAGAGCTTTCTAGATCGCCTGGAGGAAGATTCATGCCCCATGATGCTACCATCTTGGCTACTGCATCCATCCATAAAATCTTCCTCAGAGAAGCTCAAACTCATTCCAGGTGTCACTTCATACCCATCATTTTTTACAACAGACAACACAGCAGGTAGCTCTTCCCACTCCCCAGCATAAAAGTGAACTGATGGTGCCAGTGTCTGTCTTGAAGGAGTCAGGGGACTCTCTAGCTGCCGGCTCTGACGATCACGGGCTTGATCAAGATTGGCAAGGACATTTGGTATAGTTGTGCATCTAATGGTTTCGGCATTCTGATCTTGAAAATGCACCAGGGATGCTCCCTGTAAAATAAGAAACCAAGTGGAGAACAAAGGATATTGCTTCAGTGATAAATATAGTTCTTTAAATATCTGGGTTCCATGTGTACTCCTTGTCCTTTATTCTATGAGAAAAACAAGAAATTTCCCTTCCTACTATGCATTTTTTGCCAAATTGTAACATTATTAGATAAATGAAATGTAATGCTACTATTGATGGGAAGAGATTTTAAGTAAGTCTCATCAGGAAGACATATTTTCACTATAGCATTCAAATTAACTTGAACCCAAAACCACCACTGTTCAAGTTTCAGTCCATGTACTCTGTTATGTAAACAATTTACATAGAAGCAGACTTTCTGTTTCCTTTTGTGAGGAAAGGATGACAGACATTGAAAAAAAATGTAGATTTTTTCCCTGGCTATCAGAAACACATGGACTAGTGACATAGAACCAGCACAAAAGTATGGACGGAAAGAAAGGGAAAAAAAACACAGACCCAGCCAAGCCTGACAGCTTACCTTCAAGCAAGCAAATATCCCAGGAAGTCCATAGTTGCAACTAAGCTGTATGAAACAAAGTAGAAGATATTAACTAATCATGATTAGTAAATACAAAAAATTACGATTAAAGAAGATGGGTCAGGCGAGAAGAAAGGGGGTGGTTACATTAACATATTGTTTTAATTGTAAGTTTTTGAGAAAAGAGGATAAGAAGCCACAGTGCAAGGGAAATTGATAAATAAATTAAATACAAACATTACAATAACAACAACACATAAAGTTTTATCCCACTAAATGAGATTGGCTACAAGGATCAAATAGCGTCATTGGGTTCTATCAAAAACATTATAGCAAGTAAAAAAAATTTCATGCACTAATTACCTCAAGAACTCTTTTGCCTCTAAAGCTCAGTTGTCCATCACGAATCTCATGCTTAAGAACACTAACAAGATCAATGGAACTGTCCCAGGATTTCATATAACCTGCAAGTCAAATTGATTTTGATCATGTAATTCCTAGCATTGTTGAGGAACTAAATTATATAAGCATAACTATAAAGAGACATCTCCCCCAGGAACATTCTTACGTCAATATGTTTCTCACCTGGATTGTGATTTTAGGTAAGCTAGTATAATCTCTAAACTAATACCACTCTAGCTTAGAATTCAGTCTATTCACAAACTATCCATTTTTTATTTGAAAACTGGAAACTCATGTACATACCATCGGGTTTTGAGGATATCATGTCTGAACCACTGAAACCAATGATATCAGCAATACTAACTCTGCCCTGTAGAAGGATGTAGATGTCATTATCCAAACTATCAGACAAAGAGATACAATAAATGCTATAACATTGTATCAAGTCTTGATTTTGATGATGAATATATTGAGTAGAATTTAAGGAAACAATACATCATTACGCTCTTATAGAAAAACATCCAAAAACCATTGATGAAAAACAATTTGAAAGAACACACAAGATGCCACATAGAAATAACTGAAAGATCCTATCTCAGCACCGAATCAGCTGGCATTTCTTCATACTCAGAACAGAAGCTCTAGCACATTGACAATCTAAGGGATGAAACCCAGGTCCTGTTCTATTATGTAAAACGAAAGAAAAGAAAACCAACCAACTGCACAGTTACACTAAAGTTGATTCAACTATAAGATTAACCATCCATAAATAATTTAGTTAAGAAAACAAGCCATCAAATTATGCCATCCGGCAGAAAATGAATATATAAAATAAACCAAACTACGATATACCTTAAAATGGACCCCTTGAAAGTCTACATTTTCCCCACTGTACTTGTAGGGGTGAACTGCCTGTACAACATGACAAAATTTATAATGTGAAATTTGAGCTACACTTTTAAGCACAGTAAACTCTGAAGGGTTTAATCAAATACCTATTTCAGGGTAAAAGATTTCTTATTTTCTATTGTTGGGTGGGTGTCGGATGGCAGATGATGTAAATAAAAGATTTACCTTCGAAGGGAGAATCTCAACAGCCGGCGATGGGAGATGAATTTCTTTCTCAGGGATGGATGATATGCTGCGACTTCCACGATCATGAGGCAACAAGCCAGGCAAGCACTGTGAAAGCAGCGATGGGGCACGCATTGCAGTTGATAATTGGAAATAGTTTTCTGCAAAGAGATAAATTTTTATGGTACATTTGAATTAAAACATACAAGCAACTTCAAGACTTTCAGAACTACACTGATATAAATCTTAAGGAAACTTTGACCGCGAAATTAAGATAGAACAGGATAAGCATCCATCGAGTTTTAGCTACTACTATCGGGTGGAATACATGTGGGGTGGGAAAGAGCTCAGAAGGTAAAGGAATTGTGCACAACTCCAAACCTTCAAAGGACAAATATGATTACCATAAATTCTAACAAGGAAGGAAAATTTAGTATAGAGTTTCTTCAAACACCTTTGGAAATGGCAAACAAATGGCAGCTTAGGTCGTCAACACAAATGGAAAAACTCGCACCGCCCTGTATCTATAACAACCTTCAAAACCAGCAAAGAGCAAAGCTCAGAAAAATCAAACAATATGAACAGGAAATTGCTCCCTGTCAAAAACTTCCGCAATTTACAACTACTGCTACCAGCTTAAATAGAAAATTGAACAATAATAGTTGGAGATTACCCAGACCAAAACAATTTCAATGTTAGAAAATTGAATTCACGAAAGTTAGGTTTCATCCGCATCTCTGCTAACCAACAACGTAGAAGAAAATACGGAAATTAAACCAAAATTGAGGAATCGGATGAATGAAAGAGCTGACGAAGGTAGAGACAACACCAACCGGAGAAGTCAATGGCAGTGATCGGCGAGAATTCAACACGAAATCCGAGCGTACAGAAGACTTTGAACTCTTTACGACTATGTATATCTGAAAAATCAAAAGCAGCCAAAAGCTCAACAATATCAAGGAAAACGGGATGTTCCCACTTCCCACCACAAGTCAAAAATAATACGGAACCGACCCCGTAGAAGTCCACATGGAAACAGAGAAGCTTCGACTCAGACACACACTGTAGCGGCCCAAATTCCCAAAATGGCCCTCCTCTTTGTTGGTAGGATCTCAAGAATATCCATGCACGGTCAGACTGTTGTCCAAAGGCTAATTTTGGTAAATATGAGAAAATGACAAGGGCATCTTTAAAGCGGGAAAGCGGCGGGTTGGTCGGCTATCGTGTGTCCTCCCAACGTGTAGAACGGAGTGTTCGTGAACCTGGCCCACAAGAACGACACGTGTACCTAGGAATTTGCGGTCTTTTTCCTTTTTTCGGTCTTTTCCTTTTTGGCTAATGAAAACGAAATGGTTGCACGAGTCAGCATTTTGCTGCTGCAATTCAATTCCATAACTACGGTAGATGGGGAATGAACATTTCCATTTTCAAGCACCAGCAACCTCTCTCTCTCTCTCTCTCTCTCTCTCTCTCTCTCTCTCTCTCTCTCTCTACTTTTAGCAATATTTTTAAAAAAAAAAAAAGCGATCTGCCTAAACACTTGAATTAATTATAAATATGACTTACAAATTATAAGAGTTATATATTAATTCATGTCCAAATTAGTCTGCAATATACTAACTTTTTACAAAATATTTATAGGTAGCAACAGTAGGCTCACAAATCTTATTTTTCCATTATGTGCGGAGGAAAGAATGAATTCGGGAGCACATTCACCTATTCTAATTCCTAAAAATGTCTGTGTTAGTCACAGAAAGCTTAATAGACAGATCACCAATAACTTCATAAACTGCTTGTAGAAAATAGCTGCTCAATTGAACAAATTAACTTTGAATGAGACAAGCTGCTAGAAGAGTTACTATGTAACATATTCATACCAAAAGTTTATGATATTAGTTGAGAATAAAGAAACAGTGCAACTGCAACAGCAATGGCCAAACATTTCAGCTTGGAACAGTAAGTGTATCTATGAGCAAGCACTAACAGATACTATGGCTATCATTCACTAACAAGTTACAGCAGTCACGGTTTCCTCTTCTGTCTGGGAAACTACACGGTCATGTGCTTGAATAATTAGAAAGATTCGTCCAGCATAAAATCATCATTAAATTCTGAATGAAGCCCCTCATGCCCATCAAATTCCTTGAGCCCCACCAATGTCTCTATGGGAAGTTCTTGATCAAATGCAAAATCGTCCCTTCCCATAGGAAGTTCTTTGATTGACGCAAATTCTCTCTTGAGAAAAGTCTTGCCAGCAGATAACAGTTTGATACAGGGCATTACTCTGTATTTCAGTGCACCTTTATCATCTTTACTTCCCAAAGGCGTAGCCTTTGCTGAACTTTTAGATGACATGCTTAGCCTTGAAGATTCAGATTTTACACCGCATACAGACTTTTCGCCTTTTTGTTTCCACTCATTTGTCCTTGATGTTGTTGATCTAGATCCAAACGCAAGCCTTCTTCTACACCTTTTCTTAAGTTCCAAGTTTCCCCCTTGCAATTTCAAACCAACAGATTTATTAGGTGTACTAAACCCATTCATGTGCTTCCTAGGAGACATGGAAAAGGAACTCCATGATTCCTCAGAATTCCAATTGAATTTCCCTTGAAATGGCCAGAATAGTGGTTCATTAGCACTGACCTCTTCCATGTCCGCAGTTTCTAATATATGCTCCGCAGATATATTATTTTCTGATCTTTCACCCTGTATTCCAATGACCGAAGGAGTAGTGGAAAGTGAAGGAAGAACTTCAGAACCCCAACAGCTTTTAGAAGATGGGCTGGGAAAACCATTTCGGAAATACTCTAATCCTGGCTTTGAATCTGATATCCACTCACAGTCTTCCTCTTCAAGACTGAGTAATGAATCCCAGTAACTTACTCTGTCTAACTCAGAAATCTCAGAGGGAGAATCGCACTTGGCGCTAGTGGGAGTTGAAGGGTTCTCAGATGTAAATCCATAAGGTTTTGAATCTGATATCCACTCACAGTCTCCCTCTTCAAGACTGAGTAATGAATCCCAGTAACTTACTCCGTCTAACTCCGAACTCTCAGAGGGAGAATCGCACTTGGCACTAGTGGGAGTTGAAGGGTTCTCAGATGTAAATCCATAAGGCTTTGAATCTGATATCCACTCACAGTCTTCCTCTTCAAGACTGAGTAATGAATCCCAGGAACTTACTCTGTCTAACTCCGAAATCTCAGAGGGAGAATCACACTTGGCGCTAGTAGGAGTCGAAGGGTTTTCAGGTGTAAATCCATAAGGCTTTGAATCTGATATCCACTCACAGTCTTCTTCTTCAAGACTGAGTAATGAATCCCAGGAACTTACTCTGTCTAACTCCGAAATCTCAGAGGGCGAATCACACTTGGCGCTAGTAGGAGTTGAAGGGTTTTCAGGTGTAAATCCATAAGGCTTTGAATCCGATATCCACTCATAGTCTTCCTCTTCAAGACTGAGAAAAGAATCCCAGTAACTCGCTCTGTCTAAATCTGAAATTTCAGAGGAAGAATCACACTTGCTTCCAAGAGGAATCAAAGGGTTCTTATATGAGCATCGATGAGAAGACTCCCAACTCCCAGAGAATCTTAACTGGAAATTCGTCACAATTGCGTCATCCACCCTCAAGCTCTCTAGATGTACAACTGCCTTTTCATACTTCAGATCATTCTGTAAAGTCATTTCCGCATTTAGTATGGTTCTGTCAGGTAAAAATGTTGTTCTTCCATGATCTCTTCTTAAGCCGTCAAAAAAATTGACATTTTTTCTTAAAGAAATACACGAACTTGCCACCAGAAAAAACCATGAAACTACCCGCTCATTGGCGCAGCGATGAAATGAATCAGTAAATTTCTTGTCCTTAACAGACAACAAAGGCCGTTTTCTCTCTGAAGACAAGTCTCTCTCATCAAGTTCATCACTTTCCTCTACTAATATCTGAGGGCAAATAATATCCACTTCCTCTATAAGACTACAGAGGGAACCTGTCTGTTTAGGTTGAGATATGATGTAGTCATTCCAAGTGTCAGTTGAACTCATTCCTGAAGCTCTTGTGACTCCTCGCTGAGGGTCGGCGACACAATGTTAGATTGCTTTAACCAAGAAGATAGAAGGATAATTGATAATATCGACGACGAGTGGAGAACGAATAGACAAACAACAATCATAGAGAAAGCATTTCTCAAAACAGGACACCCACTACCCAACTATCCGTCATTGGAGAAGAATTTCACCATTAAAATTCAATGGATCATTGTGCATGCAACTGGGGCCAAAATCAAGGAAAAAAAAAGTTTGAAGAAATCAGAGAAAATAAAATAGGAGTAGACGAACAAGACACATAACACATTATTTGACGCAAAGTGTACACATTGAAAGGGTTTTAGGTTACAACGACCAAGTGCAGTTGCCGGTACGCCGGGTCAAATAAGTCAGTTTTCTAGATTGAAAACAGAACAAAAGAAAAGGCCAAATATGACAGCAATGAATAAGTCAAATCAATAGTACCCAGTAAGTCTAAGAGAAAATCTACTCTTAAGATTTACAAAATACACTCCTCAAAATGCTGCAATAGTTGAGTTTTGTCATATTTAAGTGAAAAATTTAATAAAAATTTTGTAACTGTCTTTTAAAAATGAAAGGGGAAGAAAAGAACAGTGTATAAAGTTTGAACAGTGGATCAAGCAGAAAATACGAGAAATTAAATTTAAGAGGTTACGTCTGTGAATTGCTAGCTTAGATCCTTTCCCTCAAACATCCTTTCTCCCTTCTCTCAAATACTCTAAATATGACCCCTTATAACTAAAAAAAAAATTAAGAGGTTACAATTACCGCATAGAAGGATAAAAAAAAAATAATATATTGATGTTAAAGAGAGTATATATTTTTTATATTATTTTATAATAAAATTTGTTTTACTGTACACTAAATTTAAGAATATAAATATAAGAGAATTTGCATATATAACAGAACTCGCACAGAATACTAAAGAAAAAAAACAAAAGGAATAAAAAAATCAAACCTTTAGTCTAAGTCTACTAAAATGCTGAATGCAATCTTGATTAGGCAAAAGACTCATGCTTGATACGCTCTGCACAAGATGAACAATAACGAGGTCTATAATTTCGATTGAAAGCTGTTTGATCGGGTGGCTATGCAATATGAAGCAATAAGAATCAACAAGGCATAATCACTAAAGATTAGAAGACAGTGAAATTATTATAGAACAAAAGGAAGATGAAGAGCAGAGTCGTTACCTTATAATTTGAAACAACAGATTTTATCAATCCAAAGAGAATGGTCGGGGGAAAATGATAAACCCTAAAAAGAGCAGAGTGCTTACAAAACAGTTGTCAAATCGCAGAGGCTGTAGTGTTGTGTTAGCTATCTCAAGTCTAAACACTCTGAACCCAAAATAAAGCGTGTGCCGGACAAGGCAATTTCGCGCGCCGTCTGGAGATTACTCAATACAATAACCCATACATGGTAACACCGCTGAATTCTATTTTTGACAAACAAAAAAAATTGATTCTCCAACCATCTTTTGCCACGTACATGATTAAAATTTCATTTTTTATACAAATTGATGAATTCGTTAACGGCAATTCCAATTACCATTTGATATTCTTGTTTTAATGCTATCAAATAATATATTTAATTTTGGGATATATATATATATATATATAACAATATATTAATTTGCAACATTTACGTCTAATAATACTTTCCATAGATTGTGCTTAATAATTCCCACGGACATGCCTATTTGATTGCGTGCCATCATTTCCTGAAATGCATGCGGGTACTTATCTGATTAGATCCCTTAATATAGGAATATTTTAATTTTGGTGACTAAGCAAAATTTAGAGATTAGAAAATAATTTTTAATTATAAGTCTCATTTTTATTAAATTTTTAATTCATTTTTTCCTTATTTACTATACTCCTAATTTTGATGACCAACATCAAGCAATCTTTATCCATATTTCTATGTAATTATGCATGAACATATCTAAATTTTTACATAATAAATTAGTATATAAAATATGCATAATGTACCTAAATATTATTACAATTTAAACACTGTAAAACCAGTAATAATATATTATGTAACCCTTAATACATTACCCCTTGAGCATTCAATTTTTTGCGTTATTATATGCTTTTTTCCGCTCTTCGCCGATAGGTTTTTTATATGCAAAAAATAGGCTCCGGATGACCAACTTGCCCATAGATGATAGATTCGGTGGACTTTTTACTACTGCAGTAACCGGCACACGTACTCCCCCCCTGAGCTTCCGTCTCAGCCTTCATCCCATTGATCATACTCTCCCACCCTCTTTCTTCCCTACGTATACATTGTACAAGCTCGTCAATCTTCAGGGTCCCTCATTTCCATCTCACTGATTCTCTCTCCGACTTTGTTTCCGAAACATGATGATGATGCCAAGTTCACGAAAGAAATATTTCTCTACCTGGCCATTTCAATCCTAGTACTTTGATATGGGCTTCTGCTGGCCTTGGAATCTCCTTGGAGCTATAAAGGAATCGCTTGGTTGCCTCAGGATTGCAGCTTTCCAGTTTTCATAGAAAGGGCGTCAACCCCATTATTCAGTGATTGTAGCAATTCAAAGAGGACAGATGAATTTCTCTCTGATTAGAACTGGGGAAGCTTTAGGTTAGAGGACTTCTGCAGATATATGTATCTTGTTCATTAGTAAATTCGAACAACTATTGTTAATGGTCATGTTCATTATGAAGCACACCGGATCACCCTTTCCAATATCTTTGCGGTTCTCAAGATTTTCTTTCCCTTTCGTTCTGGGTTTATTTGCTTCTTTTAATGTCACAAACATAAATGGATCGAATTCCAAAACAACTTATCTGCCATTAAAAGTTTGCGTGATCTGTCCCCAAATCTCATCCCCTTCTCCGTGCGGTGAATAATTGTTTGAAACGTATAGTTTCTATCAGTTACTCACCTGGCTCTCAAATACAGAATTCCTTTAGTTTTTGGCTTCTTCAAACCTCATTGAGCGCCGAGGCTCTCGCGTTTCCCAACGGAGGAAACTGCAGTTAAATAGCCTTAAAAATTGAAACTTTCGCACTTTATGACTAAGTACTATATTGATTTGGGACCATATATTGCTCTATTGATGATCCGATTGTTTAAAACTCTGTTTTCAAATGCAAATCAACACAAAGGAATAACTTTGGTTATCTGATTAAGCACAAGACTAGTTCCTCATCAGTTTCCGCAAGCATAATCTTTTGTAGAGACAGATGAGAGGTCTCTACACATAAATGTCATTTTAAGATTAACGTTTTCTTATGTAAGCTTTGCGTTGCGGAGAAGATTTCGACTTTCTAGTTCCCTTTCTAAATTTGGGCTTTTCATGTTTCATCCTTATCTGTCGACAGGGAAATAAACTAACCAGGCTAATAATGGTCCATGATACACAGCCACTGAGCCAAAGTATTGACAATGGATAGTTAAAACTGAAACTATAAACTGAATTTTTTTTTTTCTTTTGGGTCAAAGATATATATATATAATATAACTAAGTTGGAGAGCGTGTTGAAGCTCAACAGTCCTTAGAAAATGGCGGGACCAACTGAACAAAACCAGCTCAAGAGCCTTCCCCAAATATAGTATTACTGTTCTGTTTCCATCTGTCAACATGCCTCTCTGGTTTTAGGAAGTCCCATTTTTGTGCCTGGAACTCTGTTTTTCTTCCCATGGACTGGAGATTGGGCTAACACCGACGACATTCACCCTCTAACCTGCCTCAATTTACTCCTTCTCAAATTGAAACCTTGTCGTCCATGGGAAGCTGCTTTTCCACGCCTGGCAAAACGGTCCCTCGCAAAAGGTCCAAAGATCTCGTCAAACCTTTATCCCCGAGAAGTGTAGGGGAACACGACGCGCCGACCCGAAAATCTGTCACTGCGTCCTCCCGCCCCATTAACGTTGTTTCCAACCCGACCCCCGGCAACATCTTCGATAAGTACCAGTTTGGGAAGGAATTGGGGCGCGGCGAGTTTGGCGTCACGCACCGATGTTTGGACCTGAAAACAGGGAAGGCATATGCGTGCAAGAAAATATCGAAGACGAAGCTGAGAACGGAGATTGATATTCAAGATGTGAGGAGGGAAGTGCAGATCATGAGGCATTTGCCTAGACACCCCAACATTGTGAGCTTCAGGGAGGCTTACGAGGATAGAGATGCTGTATATCTTGTTATGGAGCTTTGCGAAGGTGGCGAGCTCTTTGACAGAATTGTCGCTAAAGGTCATTACACCGAACGAGCCGCTGCTAATGTTGTTAAGACTATTCTTGACGTTTGCAAGGTAACGTTTCTTTCTTTTTTCACATTTTTCTAGTGACATTTCTTGAAACAGAGCAAATATCATGCTCTGTTTCGAAGCAAAGTAATTGGAAATAGTATAATTCCTTTAAGGCTTTCCTCGTGTTAGTTTCCTAACTTCTGCTAAATTAAATAACGCAAAAAGATTAATGTACAAGGAAGGAAAAAAAAATGAAAGCATCTGGCCCGGATTGAAATATGGGTTTTTGGAAACAAATATTCGAGAATTGGTGGGTCAACATCCTATTTGGTTGCAGAGGCAGGATACCATTTCATGCCATGCAATGCGTTAAATATGAAAAGATTTCTCGTCATGTTGCTTCTTCACAGGAAGCAAGGAATAGTCATGGAACTATTTCTTAAGCTGGCTGCTTTTTGGCTTTCAATTTTTCATATAATGGAATCTATAATCCGAAAGCTATGATCTTTATTATTTTTATCTCATTTATATGAACAACTTTCTGATACCTTTTGCAGGTATGCCACGCACACGGGGTTATACATAGGGACTTGAAACCTGAAAATTTCTTATTTGCAGATGCAAGTGAGAATGCTCCATTAAAGGCAATCGATTTTGGCCTTTCCACCTTCTATGAACCTGGTAAACTTATTTTATTGTACTCTTAAAATGAACTTTAAAATTATTGTAATCTGTGCTCTTAACATATCCTGTTGCATTCCTTAAGTACGCCATTAGAAACATAAACCTTAATCTTCACAATGTGGTAGCAGGCCAGAGATTCAGTGAAATTGTTGGAAGTCCCTATTACATGGCTCCAGAGGTTTTAAGACGTAACTATGGATCAGAAATTGATGTGTGGAGCACAGGTGTAATTCTTTATATTTTACTTTGTGGAGTTCCACCGTTTTGGGCAGGTTGGTTCCCTTTTTAGTTAATGCATTGCATGTGAAAAGCAAAAAAGTTGGTCCAAGAAGAAAGTTCTTTTTTCCAGGAATGTGATTTACAGATTCCCTTCTAATAATGGAATTGTGACTGGTACAGAAACCGAGGAAGGAATTGCACAGGCGATCATCCGGGGTAACATAGATTTTGAAAGAGATCCTTGGCCCAAGGTTTCGAACGAAGCAAAAGATCTAGTTAAGAGCATGCTTGATCCGAATCCATACTCCCGTTTAACAGTTCAAGAAGTCCTTGGTATGTTCTCTGTTTACTACTCCTCATATAAAGATATAAGATTGCTGTATCTATTGGAGGTATCTGGCAGTAAATGTTAAAGGCTGATAAATTAATTGAAATTTAATTACCCATAAAAGCTGACTAATTATTTTCTTGATGTGAAGATCATCCCTGGATACAAAATAAGGATCAGGGTCGAAATGTTTGTCTGGGAGACCATGTCAGAATGAGGATCAAGCAATTCTCCTTGATGAACAAATTCAAGAAGAAAGTACTTAGAGTAAGTATTAGAACCCCTTTAACTAACCCTCCCGGTCTGGCCTCTTGGGTTGCTACCTTCACAGAAGTCTAAACTGCTACATATTTTCTCGACAGGTGGTGGCAGATAACCTGTCAGATGAGCAAGTAGACGGGATCAAGCAAATGTTTGATATGATGGACAAGGATAAAAATGGAAACTTGTCATTTGAAGAGCTGAGAGATGGACTTTCTATGATTGGACACACTCTCCCTGATCCTGATGTGAAGATGTTAATGGACGCTGTAAGCTCTTCACTCAATGTCGCTTACTTCATGGTTTTTTTTTTTTCGTCCTTTTTGAAATTTCCTTCTTTTATTCTCTACAAATGTTAAGCCAATGCATTTAATTACATGCTTGTTTGCCAGATAAAAATTTGTTAGTAGGCATGTAAATATGGGGTAGCAGAAGAATACTATTATTTGCCAGCAAGAATCTTTGATCAGACAGAGAGAATCATAGTATCTTATCAGGGCCAATCACCTCTAGGTGGACAGGAAGCTTTCGCTGATTTTCTGTTATTGCTTATCAGAAATTTTAGTACTCATTCAAAACTTGAATGAATTTATAATCCAATAAATGAAATCTGTCATCTGTGAACTCTCTTTATATTAGTGACCATTGTATATACCGGAAATGAAATGCTATTTTTTTGTTAACTAAAGGCAGATGATGACGGGAACGGGACACTAAATTGGGAAGAGTTTATCATAATGAACGTTCATCTGAGAAAGATCGGCAGTGATGAGCATCTGTCTCAAGCTTTCCATTACTTTGACAAGAATCAGAGTGGATATGTTGAGTTTGAGGAGTTGAGAGAGGCATTGTTGGATGACGACTTCCAACCCAGTAACGACAAGGTGATCCAAGACATTATGTTTGATGTCGACTTGGATAAGGTAAGAAAAGTGTTCTATTTATTATTTTCCCAAGTAATGAAATCTTAGCTTCTCCTATTCTACATTTAGTTGTTGCTTTCTTTTGCTACAGGACGGCCGAATCAGTTTTGAGGAGTTCAAGGCAATGATGAAGACAGGAGCTGATTGGAAAATGGCTTCTCGACAGTATTCTAGGGCATTGCTAAACGCATTGAGCTTAAAGATGTTCAGAGACAAATCTGTAAGGCATAACTAATTTAAAGATTAATGCGGAGATAGCCCAAGATCTGTGTTCAGGCCACTCTGTCACCATGATGTCTTAATTGCATCTTTCATCTCTGTTAGATTTATAGAATGGTTGCCCAATATTGCTTCTATAGATTATCACGAAGCAGCCAATCCAAAAAACAAGAACAAGTTACGTACATTTTGGTTAAAATACCCAATACGCAGTTGTGGTGAGTAAGCAGCTGGTGATCGATTGGTGTGGAATTTCCTTTCCCTTCGTCAGTGTGTAATAGTAAACAACTATCATAAAAATTAGTCTTCTTATTCACACAAATTAAAAATTATTAAATATTTATTTTAAAAAATTATTAAATTTATTAAACCTTACCCATTAAACTAAAACTAAATAAATTCAACTTTCCTCATTTACTTTGTATTGTTTTAGTAACCCATTGTTTCGTGGCTTTCAGTTTTCCCATAAAAACTCCTCACAGTAGCTATGACATTCCCTTGTCCCAGCCGTGGACAAGGAAGATAGGGGGAGGAAGTACGATTTCCCATCTACAATAAAACCAATTCGGGATGGAATTTAATCATCAGTGATATATGTATATAAAAAAATGCTGTACACACTTTGTAAATTTTTTTATATTTTTATTTTTTTTCTTCTCTCATCTACTAGTGTACTGAATTTACTTATACTAATCATTTTCCAAATTCAATACATTAATATTTACATGTTAACTTTTTAATTGTTTTCACAGTTTGTTTTATTTAAGAGTTGCTACTGCCAATTTATTTGTTTTCATAATATTTATTTATACCATGATAATACTTAAATTTATTTATCTACACATTTAATAATATTTAATTTTGTGTAGATCTTATACGTATGAAAATAATTGCAAGACTTTATTTTCACATCATTTTATAACAAGCGAACAGTTTTTTTTTTGGTTCAATTATCAACATTTTCTGGGTGTGGACCCCGGCGGACTCGAATGCTAGTCAGGCGCAGTAACTAACAAACAAACAGACAAACAATAACAATAGTTGAAGTCCTTTTATTTTGGCGCAAGCAATAGATGAAGTCATTACTCTATGCAAATGCAAAGAACCAACCAATCATTTCAGGAGGCCAAAATGGCCAGATATTCATTGAGGCACATCAGTAAAGTTTGTTAATACTATATAGCAGGGAACAGCTTCTTGAACAGCTTCATTCTTTTCTAAAATACCTGCATTCTACACGGGAGTGCCCTTCACAGAAGCACTGCCGCTAGTTCAGTGCTAAGGGTCGGAAAAATGTCAGTGCGGCCGCTCAACTGGAGCCACAAACTTGAAACACAGTCATACTCCTACAAAATACTGGGACAAAATGGGTCATAAATTATTGCACGAATTTAGAAACAACTAATTTCTATTATTATTTCATACACAAGTTTACTTCGAATAAAAAATAAAATAAAATAAATGAATCAATAAAATAAATTTATTTTAATAAAATATAAATAAATAATTGTAGACATGCCATTCACTTCTTGACAATCCTACTACAGGACAAACTAAGAGAGTTCAGATAACCAAGAAAGTAAATCTCAACGTAAGTAAGGACACGTCAACCTTGGGTCAGTTACCACTTTCCAAGTCATACATCAACGGAGACCCAAATCATTACATGGGTGCTACAAGTGCCATTAATCTCTGGTGACAATTGTATAGTTTTTTCTGATGGTCCCTTATTTATCATCATTTAATAGTACAAAAACTAACCTAGCTAATACACAACTCTGATAGTCAATATCTTACAGAAGTTGCAGATACATTTACGGAAATTAAATCAGGACACAAACATGCACATCTGTGTTCATCCTCAGCATGTGCTGTAAACGATATCCAGATACAAACGCCTGTGGCAGAAACCCAGCATGTAAATTTTAAGATAAACAATATATACATCAATTAGGTGGCATTCAGAGGGAGTACAAAGGGCCATCATCTTTCTTCCATGACTTACCCCCTTCATCCTGTTCACATGTTAACTAGCCACAAAAAGGAGCCAACATGAATTTAGACATAAAGAATAATAACTCCATTTCAGCTTTTTTGATGTTTGGCCTCAGGCAATAGTGTACATCGACGCGGTTGCTGGCACATCTGGCATGTGGCAGTAGATTTGGCATTGCTATAGGTACACTTCTCACAGTTCCAATTATTGTCATCAGTTGTTTTATTGGTTCGAGTAGTTCCCTTTCCTCTTCCAAGTCTCCCCTTGCTACTCCCTGCAGCATTTTTTGAACTTGTTGCTTTGCTTGAAGCAGCTCCATTACTATCCACATCAGATAAACCATTCTCTAATGCCCTAACCAAATTCTCAAAGTAGTTTCTAGTCACACTGCCAAGACAGATGAATTAGAAAATCCAAATTAAGTTTTTGCTCTTCAATTTCAAAATATGACAGCTTTAAACATCAAAAATTGAAAACAACGAGGTACATAGAAAATGAGAGGCAAGATGACCTAAAATAAGATGGAAATGAGAAAACTATAGACAGCAATAACATGCAGGATTTCTTGAAACAAATCAAATTGGAGTAGAATTCAAAATTTTTTTAATGCTATGATCAAATGAATTTCAAATATATTGTAGAACTTACAAGTCTTACATAATTGATTCATAAGAACCATTCACTAGCACGGCTTTAGAGGAAACAAATTGATTTCAGGCATATAAAAAGAAGTATAATCTAATCAGAACAAAACAAAAATAAATGAATCAAATTAAAAGAGTAATACAAATGCGTAACATAAATCAGAAGCAACATATACCTGGTCAGTCCAGCTAGCTTTGTGCGGAAGTCATTGAAATCTTTAGATGGACCTTCAGCACCGAGGTAGTGCTGTAATTCCTTTTCAGCACATTGATGAAGCCTCTCCAATCCGGATTCTGCCTCACCTGAAAAGAAAGAAAAGAGTAGAATATAATTTGAGGGGAAACCACAACAAACAAAAAGAAAATCTAAGAATTTCAAGTTGACATATTTCACCTTGTAAATACTCAAAGAACTGTTTCTTAGCATGCTCATGCTCTTGCAAATAATAGCCATATGCATATGTCCACTTCAGCACTCGCCTACATTCAACTATCTGCGAACAAAAAACAGAAATTAAATGCCTTCCAATTTCACCCCAAAATGAAATTCATGTAATTGTGGCAGCTGAACTAGAACCTCCCCGTGTATGATAAAACCAATAGTTAATAGCAGCCAAAAACAAGCTGGTCAGATGACCCGGTCACTAAATATAGTTCAACAAATAGTAAAACTTAAAGGAATGCTAGAGAGGAATCTGTGAAGGACCATCTATTGTCATTTAGTCAATAACGTACATATAAACCTCATAATTCATAATTAAACAAGTTGGAAATTTCATAATCACATAACTGATGGAACCAGAAAACATTCATTTACCTGTAGCCAGGCCTCAGTTATGAACTTAAGCTGTGACTCAGGTTGGCACTGCCTGTCACTAAGCTTCTCAATCTGGTTTTAAAAAAAAAAAACACACACACACAAGGATTAACAAGCAATTTATGATCTACAGCAGCAACTTTTGGGCTTTGAAACGTAGTGAACTAAGAAAAGGCTATAGTAGTCCAGCAGAAGGAATCTTTGTTTATGTTTTTGCTTCAAAAGTTTCTCAAGTAACTGATAGTGTAATAAACAGAAGAACTCTGAAAATGAAGTACAACATACACACTTAACAGATGTAGAGAGCTATTTATATGCCTAGTTTCTAATTTTTGAAGAACTTGAATGCAACCAACAAAAGAATATATTATATACAGAGCAATAGTGTTCCAAGATTCAGTTTTACAATAATGTACAAAGAGAAATTTGAGATATATATTCCTAATGTTTTTATAAATAAAAATAAGGCAGATTTCATAAACATTCCTATAAATTTCCAAACATGCTGTAAGAAAAGACATAGTTGAAACTTGTCCAAAAAATGTTCTTTAAGCTCACAATTATGCACAAGCTACGACATTAGAAATAATTACAAAAGAGGAAAAAAAGATTGCTGAGCACAACCGACTCACATTCACTGTTTGCAACTGATGTAGATCTGCAAGAGCCTTTTGCCTCGACTGCCAGAAAAGGGGAGAATAACAATGCACATACAATGTTAACAGATTGACAGAGGACTGACTAAAATAGTAAATCAAGTAAAAAAAACATCCACAAAGGATATACATAGAATTAGCCAGTTAGCCTGCCACATGGTAGGAACTTTACATGAAGCATATAAAACACAACTTTTAGTTCAAGCATTCAACAAGAAGCAAATAAACCAAGGAAGATTAAGGTTAAAACTATTACAGAACAATTTGCTCAAGAGTAGTCACTTAGACTTGACATATGATAGTAATATAGCCAAATATTGATACGTTAAAGAATAAAACTCAGAAATTAGAGGAAGACAAATTCCTAAAACATATAATACTGAGCAAAGTAAGTTTGCAGTGGTGCATACAGATTGGTTGCTGGCCCACCGCTCATAATAATGGGTGTATCTCTCCAACGAATTCTTTGCCATTTCTCTTCTTCTTTCAGCCTCATCATACTACATGCAATAATATGAAATTAGTTCATGAGCAAATAGCATTATTCAAATCAATGTTCTGAAAACAATGGGCTTATTTTTGCCTGAAACTTGAATCAAGAAAGTTAAGTCTTTTCAAGTCCCTTACCACTCCCTCTTGTTTAGCAGCTTCGTAGCGATTGCAAGCATAGAAACCACCGGTCCTTTCACCATGGTCTGACCAAGCACCAAGGCATAGCCTGTGGGGTTAAAATACATCAAAATCGGTCTACATTTGTTTAAGCTTAAACTAATTGAACTCAAGGAATAGCATGTAAAGGGACCCAAAAAGAAACGCATCAGTCATCCCCAGAAATAAAAAGAAAGGAAACATGCTACATAATTCTGCTTGGGGGAAAAATCATACCAGCAAAATTCAAATTTACAAGGTGGTGTACAAGTCATGTGCATGCACCCCTGGTTTTTTTCAATTGGTCGCTTGCACTTGGGACATGGCTTTGAGTTAGCAAGTATCCTGAAATGTAACTGCATGTGTAACTTCCAAATTTCTGAGGGAAAATAAAATATAAAGAAGCCACACTGAATCTGAAAATGTAATTGCCAATAACACACTAAGGTATCCTTGACTGTTAACAAAAAGTGGAATACAGGAAACTAATGATCATTCAGGAAATACAAAGCAAGGCAATGATAACAAGAGATGCCATAATCTATTCTATACCAGTTCATGTTTTCGGATTCCGCACTGTTCTTCAGAATCCACTTCGCCACAGTGCCACAATCCACTGGACGATGAGCCTCCTCAGTGCACTGTAGACCCAAAGAAGTGTTTTAACAGTCATCATACCAAAATGGATTTTCCCAAATGCACTACTATAATACTCTGAAACGACAAAGAGCCAACTTACATTCCAGCAAAAGCCATATGAACAGAGGCAAGAAACATCATAGTTTCCACTACCAGCATCAAAGGTGACTGCGAATTCACAACCAGGAGCAGGACACCATTTGGTCTAAACAATGTAAAGGAAACCACGAAATAAGATCATCACAACAATTAGCATTAAATTAAAGAAATCAAAGAGAGATTAGATATAGTTCCACTTAACATCCAAAACTGTACAGCTTTAAAATTGTAAAGTAGATTATTGCATGTAATAACTATTGAAGCATGAATAACAAACTTTAGAAAATTATGAACACTTCATAAAAAGAAACATGGACAACATACAGAAGCATGGCATTCAATTGGCTATTCCTTTCATTATTGTCATCATGTCAAAATTTAATATCTACTATAGAATACCTTCTTATTGTCTTCAATGTAAGACCTAAGAAGGTAATGGGCATACTTCTCCTTGTCTTCATCAGACACTAACAGATTAATCATATCTTGACCAACAGCTGCACCACAGGTGGGATCAGGACATCTCAACATTAAACATCCAGGACCACCACTAATGGATGTGCTAATATATCCTGCCATGAAAGACGACAGAAAACATATTATGACCAAAAAAAATAGACATATACGAAAGCACTACTATCTGATACAATATAACATGAATAATTTGGCTAAACAGCTTCACAAAACTGCCTGCTAAGGCATAGCTACAAATAAAACATATAGATGCATACCAAATAGCTTTAAAGTAAAACCAATATCAATACTTCCAGAAGGATGTACAGCCTACATAGAAAGAGCACAAAAACAGAGCAAGTGCAACAATGAAATACCTTGCCAGCATGAAATACAATAGGGATGACCACAAGCAGCAGATTCAATCCGAGCAGGAGGATAAGTTTCAAAACAGATGCCGCAAGTGAGCTAAACACATGAGAATGACCACATGATAAAAACAGTGAAATACAAATCCTAAGTAGAAGAAGACCAGAAAATCCCACTACAATATTGAACAAATTTCAAGATCCAGATATCCATATCTTACCTCTCTGGCATTAGGAAAATGGACAAGTGGCTTCTCCAACAAGCCAACTGCTTTTCGGACTCGATCTTCATCAGTAAACCATGCATCATGCACTTTACTGACACTCCTGAAACACCAACTCTTCTTCAATACATTGATATACAAGAAACACCCAAACCTCACTTATCATATAACGCAAAACTAATACAAAAGAAATTTTTTAAAATTTCAATGACGGTATAATATATACACACAAAAATCACAGGCGACATATCATGCAGCACAAAGATATTGAGAAATGAATTCACCAATTGTAATGACGGAGTAAGGTGAGTGCAGCAACTCGTGATATGGAAAGAACAGTCGCTACTCTAGCGATATCATCCTCCTGTCTTTGCTGGATATCTAATTCCTTCAAGATGGTAAAGTTTTGCTGAAAGCCAGACAGGAGTTCGTAAATTACGAGGTAAAAATATGATGGCAGAAAAAAATGAGCAACAAACAACAGCATAGGTATTTAACTGGAAATCGTAGCTCAGATTCCATGCCACATCTAGATTATAACTGCATTTTCTTCTGGTTTTCTTTTTTGGATGAATCAGAGCAAGAGAGAAGGAATATAAAATTTTCCATTTAAACCAACCTCCCCTACATATAACAAATAGTTTTAGCCTTTCTGGTAATTGTCACAGCTATCAAGCTCAGTTGAGTATAACTTTTTGTTTCGCCGAGAAAATTTAACTTCTTTTGTACTGCCCAAGTGGCTTTCAGTAACTAGTCAAAGCGTTCAAGTCACTACTTCCTACATCCAGACTTTACCCAGAAAAATTTTCTCCTTTTTTTTTTTTGGTAGCCATAAACAAGAGGGGCGACAGTTCCAGCCCAACATTACATTCATGAACAAGAACAATAATTTGAGGAAGAAACAAAATTTAGAACGAAGCTGACCTCCGGGCGACGAGACTCAATCCTATCGGAATCATCAGCATCATCGAAGTAATCATCAGCGTCATCATCGTAGTCGCTGTAGTAATCCATGGGAGCATCCTCAGTCTCACCGCTGTAGAAATCGTCATCAAGGGACTCAACATCGTTGGCGTCGTGCATATCATCCTCGGAATCCATGGCGCGAACCCTAGAAGGAAAATTCACGGGAAATCAAGCTCGATCGATGGGAAGAAGAGATCATAAGGTGGTGAGGTGCGAAAAATAGGTGAAGAAAATCTAGGGCAAAGGAATTTAGGAATCGGAAGAAAAAGGCTAAGTGTGTTGCTTTATGGTTTCGATTTTTCGTTGTCAGACGAAGGGTTTGGAATTGGGAAGAAGTATTTAAATTTTTCCTAAAAATAAAAATATTTATAGAGAGAGAGAGGAGAGAATAGTTTCTGGCTTTACAGCAGGAGGAAGATGACTTAATACGCACTTACGCAGGGGCAAGGAGGCCAGTGGGAGGGGAAATGAACAATCGGAAAAAGGTCGAAGTAGGAACAACTGCCAAACGTGAATGTTGGGGTGGGCATTGGCTGGGCAGTTTAGGTTGGGGTAAAATTCTCTTAATTCAGTTGAATTTAATTTTTTATTAAGTTAGTCCAACCCAAGCAAAAAAAATTTTTAAACTAACATTTTTGGATTGGAATGGTTCGGTTTCACTTGGATGGGTTAATTTGGGTTAGGATAGGGACCAACAAATATGAGGCGAGCGGTAAAATGGGAATGAGGTTCGATCTACTATTGAGGACCCAAAGTATCGAAGTATGATGATTAGATAAGAGATGAGCCAAAATGAGAAGAGGTGAGTCAAGACAAGGTGGGAGGAGGTAAGGGATTAGCGCTGACTGTTGGAAACAACGAGACAATGAACGAGACTTGTAGCTCGTGAGAAAGGGAGTCGAGGGAGCAAGGGTTCGATACGAGGGAGCAAGAGTTCGAGACGAAGGAGGGAGGAGTGGTGTTGGTTTCTTGAAATTGAGCTGCCTCTTGCCTGCTTGTGCTTGCAGAAGTTTTAAGTAGGGGTGGGCATTAGGTGGGGCAGTTTGGGTTGGGGCAGTTTGGGTTGGGGCAAAATTTTGTTCAATCTGTTTGAACCCAATCCCTCATTTAATTAATCCAACACCAGTCAAAATGATCCTTCAAACTAAGATTTTTGGGCTGGAATAACTCAGTTTCATTTGGGTGGGTTAGTTTGGGTTCGGATGGGCCAAAGAGTGAAGGCTTGGGAACGGCCAGACGTGAGGCGAGCGGGGGTGAGTCAGCAAGGTTCAGTCGACTATTAAGGACTCAAAGTCTCGAAGTGTGATGACTAGACAAGAGAGGGACTGAGATGACTCAAACGAGGTAGGGTGATCAACATCGACTGTCAGAGACGATGAGACAATGGACGAAACTTGTCGCTCGCGAAAAAGGGAGTTGAGGGTCAAGAGAGGACCGAGAAGTGGCATTGGAGTCGTAGAGCTACTTGAGAAAGATTTAGGGTAAGCTACGAAACAACGTCATTTTGTAGTAGTAGAAAATATATATATATATATGTAATTTTTATTGGGTTGCCACAGCAATCCAATGGAGAAAGAGCAAAAATTTAGCCTAATCTAATTTATCCCATCTTAAACTAAAATATTATATTATATTTATTTTACCATATTTTAACTTAGTCTAAATTTTCTTTTTTACAGTTTAAAGCGGATTAAAACGATTTGATCCGAACCGATGTCCACCCCTAGTTTTAAGGCAAGCTAGAAAATGATATCATTTTACAAAACGATGCTATTTTATAATATCAGAATTCAATATATATATAGCATAAGAATTGAAAAATACATATATATATAAATTTTGTTGGGTACTTGCGGCAACCCAATGGAGAGGAGACCAAAATTCAGCCCCACCCAATTTACCTCATCTTAAGTCAAAATATTACATAATATTTATTTTATCCCATTTTAACCCAGTCTAATTTTTTTTTTTTATGGTTTGAGACGAGTTGAAACGGTTTGACCCAATCCAATGCCCACCCTTACGTGAATGGGGTTAAAAGAAAATCAATGTGACAATTTAGTGGAAACAGACCCATTTCAGCCTGCTCAATATTTATTGCAGACACAATATCATGACAAAAATTTGCCTTTTACTACAATTTTTTTTCTTTTTCTAACTAAATAAATAAACCTCTTTCAAACAGGTAGAGAATTCTAAATATGTTCCCCAACTTTGTGTCGATTCCAAATCCGTGGCAGTGATGATTCCAATTCCACTTTAAAATCCCACATGACTTCGAATAGATGATGGAAAGATTGCCACATCATTCCATTTAGTCATTTGGTTAGACTAGCTTTACTGGCCTCAAAAAAACAATTTTTCCGTTTTTTAAACTAGAAAACACTCTTTCTCTTGCTAACATTTACTATAATCCATTTCATATTCTTAATATTATTTTAAAGTTTATTGAATTTTTTAGTTATAAGAACAAACACATAAGCAAATTCATTAAAAAAAAAGTTATGGGCATCATTTTTTTTACTTTTAAGTTTATTAATTATTTAATGAGATGAGAATATTTTTGATCTCTTATTTTTGTAAAATTAAAATATATAAAATTTTTTTCAATCTAAAAGTTAATTGACAAAAATTTTCTTTTACTTTTAATTTTTAGATAAAAATATCATGAATTCTCCAAATTTGTAATATACCTCTTTTATTATATTTTTCATCCAAAACCTAATGAAATCCTCAAAATCATAGTCAAATTCTAAATTAAATCATATAAAATATCCAAACTAACCCTAACTTCTGCCTCACCTCCCTCCTTCTCTCCCATTCCATTAATTCTCTCACCCTCTTCTCCACTTATTCCCACTCACGAACCCATCTTCGTCTCTTTGCTCCACTCGTGAACAATTATGTCTATGATTTTGTGTTTTTGTTGACTGTGGATATAATTTTGAGAGAGAGGAAGAAAAATTTTTAAATTCAGGGTTTGATTTATGTTTTATAGAATAAGTTTTTGTTTTCAAAACAACAAAAATGAAAAGGCCATTGGTTTTTTTATAATTGTTTTGACAACTTATTCTGTGTAATCTGTTTTTAGATTAGAAATTGGAGAAAAATGAAAAGATGTTTTAGTGTTTCTTCCCTTGCTTTCACAGTAGCAGCCTTATAATTATATGAATTCATTAATGGCAAAACTGCTATTAAATTTAACTTCTTTCCCAGCCAAATCTCTCCTCTTCCTCCATGCCTGTGCGTCCCTATTCCAAATTAGAACGTGTCCTCGAGCATTGGGAGCGCCATCTTCTGAAGTGAAAGCTTGGACAGGCGAATCATAAGTGTTTACATTCATAAGGGTCGTCAAGAAACCTTATTGTGTCATGAGATTAGGTATCCCTGTGGCAACACGTCCTCTTCCAAACACCATGACCTGAAACATATGCGACAGTGTCGCCGCCAATGGGCACCCAGTAGTGCTGCCACAATGTGCAACAGTGTGCTTCTTCCAGTGACCAACCTGGAGGAGGGAAGTCCCACCCAACATACTGCACAATTCGAAGGTGGGTTTGAGATAGCTTTGAAGAGATATGCTCTTGAGCTTTCATAGCTTCTTTAGTTCTATAAACGACTCTTAAAGCTATTTCCTCAAAGCTATTTTCAAAACAAAATTCATTAAACATATTTTTTGTATTTTAAGATTTTAAAGTTGTTTTCAAAATAAATTTATTAAACAAATTTTTTAATATTTTATTCTATAAAATAATTCTAAAAATTAATTTTATAAAATAATTTTAAAAAATAAAAATACAAGAATAAAATCAATCAGGTCTCAAGTATCCTAAAGAGTGAAACAAGCAATTTTTGAAGTAAGAAAACGTTCGCACAGTTTTGAGTGTGAGTGCGTCACCAATATAACCACCACCCCCCTTTCTCTCTTCAAGTCCCTATGCTTGGTCAGTCAACCTTGGATTGGGGTAAAAAGCCTCGAGAGAAAGCGCAGCTTGCCTGCACCATTCCCTTCAAATTCAAAACCTTACTGGAAAGCATCAAACAAGCAAGAGTTCCCCGCCTGGTAAGGCTTATTCACCGAATTCACTGACTAAGCCAACTACTTACTCTCCAGCCGGTCCTTCTTCGGACACTGCTTCGAACGATTATTAAAGCTCTATACCCAAATGAGGTTTTGCAAGAGACACTCTTTCTTTATGCCTTCTACACTGTCTTATCTATACACCCAGAATCTCATACTCCTAAACTCTCACTTCTGCGTCCCTCTCTGTTTGTGCCCTTCATTATTTGCTGGAGCAGAGAGACGAAGATGAATTTGTGAGCGGGAGAAAAGTGGAGAATAGGGTGTGAGAATTGATCGGATCCGAGAGAGGAAGGGAGGTGAGGCAAAACTTAGGATAGTTTGGGTATTTTACATGGATTGTTTGACTATGACTTTAAAAATTCTATTAGATTTTAGATGAAAAATGTGATAAAAAAGGTGTATTGTAAAATATGGAGAGTTTTAAAAGATTTTAAGTAAAAATTGGAAATTAAAAGAGGATCTTTCGTAATTGGGTTCTATGTATTTTATTTTTTTATTAAAAGAATAGTTATAATAGTTTAACTTTTAGGTAAATAATTTAGTTATTTTATAAGTGTAATTAAAATTTTTTTTTTATAAATATAATTAAAATAATTAATTTTTTTATAAATATATTTAAAATAATTTATTTATTATTCATTAAAATATTTTTTTTAGTATGATTATGTTGTTAGTAATGATTTACATTTCATTTTTTCTCAAAAATTTTTGCACCCTTTCATTTTTAGTGTGAAGTTCTCTCTTTTACCAATTTTCAATCATAAGTTTATGTATTTCAATAATTCTTTAAATTAAAAAATAAATTTATATAATAATTATATTATATTATAATAAAAAAATAAAATTTATTATTATAACGGTAAGCATGTCATATAAAAATAATAATTCAATGAGTGAAAAATTATATTACATTAATTGTACTTATAAAATAATTAAATTATTTAATTAAAAAAATTAAAAACTAAATTATTTCTTTAAAAAATTAAATACACCAAAAACACCATTTCTCCATTCCTTAGTACGCTACGATGCTGTATGATTTAGACCCATTATCTGAGGCCTTGGTCTTGCTAAAGCAAAATAAAGGGGAGTTGTGTTCTCTAACGATTCTCCATCACGTGGCTTGTATCAAATTTTGAAAATTAAGCCTATAATTTTTGACTTGGTATCACCTGTTAGGTATAATGCTTAACTCTTACCACTTGAATAAAAATTATAACAATTAGTCAGAACGAAACTTTTTTGACTTAAATTAACCACTCTACTTAAAAGTGCCATGATCAATCCGATTTAAATCCATCACTATTACTAAAGATCCGTACTAAATGTTGGTAGATCATGTTAAAAATAAAATTTCTCAATGATTCGAATGTATGATGTTAATACAATTTTTATACATCTCAACACAAAATCCATCTTTACATTAATTATGAGTTTTACTATGGATCGAGCCAGAACAGCAGCAGGTGTGGAGGATGCGCGCGCATCTCCCATTCCAAGCCCGCTCCTTCCTCGGCTTCCCTAAACTGACAGAATCCGGAATGAAGTGCACACTATGCTACTACAATATGCCTTCTCCGGCAATTAAGGTTTTTGTGCACAACTTGGGGTAAAGAACAAGCAAAGCTACCATTGCCAATTTGCCACCAACAAAAAGATCAAGAAACAGAGATTTAAAAGACGGATTCACAATTTCTGCTAACAAAAATAAAGTAAAACACACCCACATAGCGTAATCCCCTGCCTATTCTACTCACATGTGTTAGGGTCTGGGTTTGGTTGTACATGTTTTTTTATTTTTTTATATTTATTTTTACATAATTATTATTTTTTTAAATTTCACAAATTAGTTTATAAAACTGATTTAATTTATCAATTCATACCGTTAATTATGAGAAAAAGATAGGCATTTAAAACTGGGAACATATTTTTCCTTGGTTGCTACATTCAGGTCGGTGAGGCTGTGGCGTTTCAATTCGAACTTACAGCCGCGGTAAATTGAGGCATTGAATTGAGACAAGTCCAAGAGGTCCCGATGCTTTGTAAGTTGGGCAGGAAGCAATCATTAGACTTCGTATTCAAATCAAAAACTACAAGGGGAGTCCTGAAGACATGCATGGAGTTGTAAAGCACTTGCTGCTGACCATTTTAGGTTGATCATGACCTAAGAAGTAAGAACGCTGGAACAGTTTCCAAGTCAGTCTCCTTTTTTTCATGCATTAAATAATTGATTAAACCCTTATTTTGCTTTTGAAACCGGGTACTCAGCACCATTTTTTTTTGAATTAGTATTCATAAAGTCTCTATTCTGATCACCGGGTAGGAAGGCTCGATGACTGGAATATTTTGCTTTTATATATTAACCGTGCGTTGTAGGTATTAAGTTTTTATTATTACGATAACATAAAATATTATTTCTTGATATAATAATAAATAGTATTTATTTAAAAATATATTTAGTTTATTGTAAATAATGTTATAATAATTCATTTGCTAATAAATCATAATATAGTAATTAGATAAAAATTATTATTCACATTCTATAATTTTTTATTTTACTTATAACATATAAAATAAAAAATGTAAAAGATATAACCTATATATTCAAAAAAAATTATAATTTCCATTAATTTTATTGAATATAATGTAATTGGTTTTTAATACATTATACTAATCAAGTTCTCAAAATTAATTACATCATAACTTTCTTGAAATGAGTAAGTTTAATTGGTAAAACCTGCCAATTATTCATTTTAGTTGACTATTTAACTTGTTAAATTAAACTTTGCATGAATCAAGTTACTTGACTCATAAATTTAATTACAATTAACTATTATTAAATCACTCAATTAACAATAATTAAAGTTAATTTATCATTTAATTAAGCCCTATTTCATTAACCACTCAATTAATAAAATACCAATTATATTTAAATGAATTGTATTATAGTCAACAAAATAAATTAGACATACCACTAATTAAATTGCACTTTTTAATTATTTTAAATTCTGTTGAAAATAACTATATCATAAAAACCAAAATTAATTATCACCAAAATTTTCTACCTTACTTGGAATTAATATAAACTTAATTGGTTAGATCCACGCATTTTGACTAACTCTTAAATTTTTAAATTAAATTTTTGCTGGATAAACATACTATATATTTTACTTTGTGGCTCAATGAATCTGTATAAAATCTCAATGAATCTGAAAATAAAATAGAAGAGCGAAAAGAATGAATGTTAATGAAGAATAATATGAGAATAGCATTGTGCATGATGAACTTTGAGACTGATCCTGAGAGATGCAATAGTGTTTGAGAATTTTGATAAAGAAAAATCTTTTTTTTTTCAAATTTAAGGATGAATCAACATACATATACCCCTCAAAAAAAGAGGTATAATTAATATTTAATAATTAATTAATTATAAATGTAATATTTTAAATTACAGATAGGTCAACATTTTCATAATGTAGTAATTTATCAAGTCTCACTCAATGAATACATGTCAACTTTGTAGAGAAGCAGATTTTTCTGTTCAGTTCTCAGCCCACAACCCAAACAGGCCTGCTGTATAGAGGGTATGCCAATTGATTTGGATATCCTTTTGACCTCTTTCGATAGTTTTTGATGCACCTGCTTTACCAGACCACCTGATTTTTCTTACTAAGTTCTGGCTGCCGTTGTTATGTGGTCTGATCTCATCGATCCTTTGTAGTGCGTGTCCTTTAATCTGTTTAATTTATAAAATTTAATAAATTGTTTTATATTATAAAAATAATAACATTAGATAACAAATGCTTATGAATCCTCCAGAAGATGAAGTCCATGTGCCATGGGGTTGATGCCCATTGCACGCCATGGAAATGGTCAACCTTAATTACAATTTATAATACCTGTTTAATCAATCACAAACGTATAATAACGTCATATATAAGTGGATGCACAAATGACAGTGCCTTAAGTTGAGAAAGTCCAAACGGTACAATATTCTTTTGAAAAATTGTGTAATGGGAAAAGCTGTAGTTTATAAAAGACAGTAACAATTTAGAGTGTATTGCTAATTGGACCCAGCCTGGAATGGGGCAGAGGTCATTATCAATATGGTGAAAAATGTTTGCTTTCATCCACTAATGAGTCGCCTTGAATAGCACTGCTTTCATGCGTGGTCTTATTCTCATCATCAACTTAATTGGCGTGACCAATATTTAAAAGGGAACAGCATACCCAACATGTGCTGTAAACATATATGATGGCATCTTTTGGCAAGCAGTGTTGTAGGTTCGCATTTTATAAAATTTGTAGTTTTGGTCCATAACCCTCATATATATAGACCAATATTCGATCAAGGGAAGGCGTATAACTTCATCAAGAGGAATGAAGGAAAATCATTAATGAGTAATATATTTTTTTAATATTTTTACATGATATTTCTATATTATTATTAAGTGTGAAAGTAATTCATATTTTTAAAATTAATTTGTGATAATTTATTTTAATAAATGTGACATTAAAACTTAAACCTATTACTTTAGATATGTAATTGAGTAGATATAAGTGCCCACAAAGTCAGCTTTATGCCAATTACTCTATTTTTTTCTTTGTCAAAATCACTCTCCATTTCCTTGCTCAATTGATAACAATATGATTTCGTTACCTAAAGACACTAAATGATAATAAAAATATTAAATAATAATGTATGAAAGAAATATTTTTTTTCCTTATATACACAAATTAATCTCTTATTAAAGAGGTTGTTTATTTAGTTGAATCCGTACTCTAGCAGTGGAGCTTTTGTTACGTAGCTATTTAAAGCTGCTGATATTGATCAAATGAAATAAGTAATGATATAGATTGATGTATAATGCTGTAGCAATTATCTTGCGACCAAACAATATTCTTAAAAATCATATTTGGATTATAGCTAGATGCACCATCACATCAAGGGAATATTGAAAAGCACGTTGTAGTTCTTTTTTTTTAAAAAAAAACCATGGTGACTTCTCTTTTTTTTTTTTTTTTTTATAAGACATGTTTAAAAGGTCTATTAGAAGATTTTATAAGCTTAGTTAATGATCATTTTATTATAGGTTTATGATATATTGAGTTATTGATATGATAGATAATATAAGTGTAATTTAATACTTATTGGAGCCCTAGATAGAAGGATTCAATTAGAATTAATATCATATATTGTAAAAATTGCTGGTGATTATCGTTGATAATGATTTTGACATATCGGATGATAAGTGCATATTTCTAAAAATTTTATTTTTTAAGTATTTTAACATTCATACAAAATGATGATGTACAAGTTGTGAATTATCTTATATTTTCCACTCTATATTATTTTACTTGTGCAAAAGAAATTCGCAATATTGTCTATGAAGATTTAACTATAAATTACTCTAATCTTTCATTTATTTTTTTTTACATAAATTTTGTACATTTTAAACTTTACAATAATTTTATTTTAATTTATGATTGTAATATATATAAATTTATTTTGTTTTAAATTGTTGTAAATATCTCTAGTTGAGTAATAAGTTTGTTATGCCTTTTCAAAATATTCTCATTAATTTAGTAGCAAATTTTTTTCTTTTAAAAATTCATATTTGGTCTCCAAAATTAATATCGTGTGAAATTTTTTATAATTTATGAGTTTTTTACAAAATGCAAAAATATTAAAAGCATTTTTTAAAGTTTTACACAAAATACATAATAATATTACAAATATGTTTTCAGTATTTTTTTGGATTTTATAAAAAATTTATAATATTATAAAAAGATTTACATGAAATTATTTTTATAAAAAAATAAACAAATTTTAAAAAAATTGTAAATAGACTAATAAAGGTTTTTTAAATTATAACAAATTTATTATTTAATTAAAAGTATTTTTAATAATTTATAATAAATTAAATTTACATGTAGTGTATCTATATTATAAATTTTTAAAATAAAAGAGAATTTATATAATAAATAAAATATTAAAATATAATTTACTCAAGGTTTAAGTAATAATTGTTGTCTCTAATGGGCTTACTTAGCCGCTGAAGAGAACGTTGCAATTTCAACGATTGTAGTTTAGGGGAGACAGATGCCATGCATCCTGCGTTTTGGGGTTGACATTCGGCTTGCAAGATCCACCCTGGAACGCAAGAACAAGTCACGGTAAACGTAGCTCACAGTTTAACCTATCAAATGACTTAAGTGACCCTGGTGTTTTAATGTTTTCACGCACATACAGCCTGCCATATACACCTCACTGTACAGACTTGCGGACTAGAAAGCCAATCGACAAATATCTACTCACGTTTCTTTTGGTTGTGTCTCTATCCCTACTTCGCCTCTGTTTCATTTGGCCGGTTGTTCTGGGAAGCCACACTGTTTAAACCTCTTTTTCCAATCCTTAATCCATTGAATCTCAATGTTTTATAATCTGGGTATTGGCCATCTTTTTCTCAGATCATAGGTTGTGCCTTAAAATTTTCTAATTTTGAGCTTTCACTGTGCGAATCTACTTGCTTGGGAATAACTATCCGGCTCTTTCCTTTTTTCTAGAGCTCTTCTTTTCATCGCTTTAGCAGATTCCATGTATTGAGTTTCATGCTAGAGATGCCAAGGAAGCTATCCTCATTCCTGGTTAGTATTATTCTTTTTTTTTTTTTTTCCCTTTCTACTGATTTAGGATTGGAATATGCGTTTCATTTGTCAGGCTGTTGCTATTACTTTTCAATTTGTGGTTGTTGAAAGTTCAAGGTAATATTATTAGCTTGGATTATTATCACTTCATTTCAACTTCAAGCCTATTTCTTTCATTGTTCGGTTTGGATCTTTAGGGGATACAGTATATTTAAAAGCTTATTATTGTTTATGCTTAATTCGTTACATTTCCTTATAACGTCAGTCACTGTTTTCGTTTTACCCTAATCTAGATTGTAAGTTTTGGTAAGATACTTGTGACGAAGCATTCAGCTGTTATACAAACTAATCCGAAGTTTTAATGCTTTTTCCCGTAGAGATTAAAATTAATTTTTTTTGGTTCTTTCGCTGGAATTTTAAACCCTGAAAATCGGATTACTGGTTGATTTGGTGTTTAAAAAAGGTGCAATCGCAATTGGGCCGGAAAGTTTTGTGTGTTGCTTACTAAACATAGTTCGAGACAGTAATTTTTCTTATGGCATCTTTTGCTCAGGTAGAGATACAATAATGATATCATTTGCCATCAGATTTTGACTTCTTAATGATCCAAATGGGGCTTATAAGGTTTTGTTTTGATGTCTGAGAGATTGGAGTTTTGGCTCATTGCAGATTTGCAGCCATCATTCTAATTAATTATGTAGAATGAAAAAAATGAGATATCTTCACTTTGAAAGTCCTATGAGGTGATCTTTATGCATGTAATAACTAACTAATTGCTAAAATTTTGAGATTAACATATAGCTATCTGATAATTTGAATGGACATCTCTTATGTCGTCCTTTGTGTTACCGGTATTGTTGACAGCTATTGTCAGCTCCTTTTGTTCATGTAGATATGCTAGATTCTTCATTTTACTGGATTTATTTATGGGGATCTGCTGTTGTTTTCTCCATGCATATGGGGATATGCTAGACCCTCGCCCAAAGTTCTCTTTGTTGATTGAACATTATTTTTTTGGGTGATGCTATTTTACATCCATATCCATCTTAATGAGGCCATTGCAAAATGATTGAATTGAATTTACAGTGAATTTAGAAACCTCTACCATTTCTATTGAACATTTTGTTATCTGGCAGAGATCTTTGTTTGCATGATCACATCTTTTCTGGAGGTTTGAGATCATGGGTAGAGGTAGAGGAAAGGGTAAAAAGCTTACTGTAACCAATCACGAGGATATTGGAAGTGGTGATGATGAAAAAGTTCCCACACAAAAGAGCAGGGGAAGGCCACAAAAACCCCTGAAGGATGACTCTGATGAAGAAGAAGTTGAGAAAATAGAAGAAGATAACAGTGACAATGTCAAGAATGGAATTAGTAAGGAGACAAAGAGTCCCACTGTGACAGAACATGGGAGGAAGAGGAAACGAAATTTACAGGTAAAAGAAAAACTAGAGTCAGTTGAGGAGGAAAATGGTGTTGGAAACCGATCAAACACTGATGACTTGGCAAAGTCCAATGGATTTCGGCATCATGGAAGCAGGCGTAAAAGCAAGCCCCGTCGAGCTGCTGAGGCTGGTGTGCAGTGCAAGTAAGACGATGGCTGGTTTGCAGCAGCTTTCTCCCTTTTCATGTTGCCAGTTAATTATGAGATAGGAAGTTAGACCTAGTAATCTCTGATTTCTTTATTTTTATTTGTTTTGCTTGTTTCTTCATATTTTTCCTTTTCTTTTTTGGGAGGGGGGTTGCAAGGGGTTCCATTTGGTGATTCCCTGTCATTAATTCCTTTTTGACTTCAAGCACAAATTTGAGAATTTTATTCTGCTGGTGGTAGTTTTATAATGCTATTAGTCTTGAATTAATTTTTTTAACTCCTACTTTTTTATAATTAGTATGACTAGGTTCTAGTTTGACAGAAGAATCTATACTATAATATTTGCAACTTTCGATTATGAGAGTGCCTCTTATGCTTCTTCCTCTTCAAGTTGGGGCTCTGGTAAGGGGAAAAATTAAAGAAATATCTACCTTCTTTATTTTCTAATGTTAAGTATGGTGATACTGAATCAGAGAAGAATTACTCTTGCTCTTATATTATATACTATTTCCCATGTGTCTCAGCCTGTTTTGAGTTGCTGAAATTATCTTTTGTATACGACTAAACTAGTGATAGACCATTCTTTGTATATTACTCATCTTCATTATATGGTATGACGTCTGGGATTGCCTCCCCTATTTGTTGCTTGGCACCTCATACATATGTTATCAGTCTTTCAGATGTGTTGCATAGGAAACAGGCTTCATCATAACTCATCTATTGATGATTTCTCTTTGTTTTTAAATTCAAGGCCCTTTTTTTCTTTGTACTCGGCTCTGAATGTTTTCAGAATCTAATTGAAGGTAAAAAGAAAAATCAGAAGACCCATTTATGAGTCTGGATATAATTTTAGTTTTAGGGAATGAAGCAAAGAACCTTGAATGGCTCTATTTGATGGTTTCGGATGAATGGCTTTCCCATTATATTACCTTACTTCTCTACTACCATTGAAGATTTTCTTGAATGGATGAAGAGAAGCAAGAGAAGGACCAACAAGCATGAAATAGATGTTAGAGAACCATTTTTTTGGGTATTAAGAAATGTAAATTTACTGAGCCTCTGGTGAGCTTCTTCTGATGGCTCTCTGACAACTTAAGGAGGAATCTAAATACGGGTTTGATGCTGCTTTTCTTAGTCGTGCATCCACTGGTGTGTGTAAATGGGTTGTCATTTGCAGGAATTATGTTATTGTAAGTAGCGATTGGGTATTAGTTATATAGCAGTTCTGCTTCTATGAGATTTGGATTCTTTTGGCATTTTGACAATCATATTATGAAATTTTTGTTTGAATTGAAAGATCTAATTGAAATTATATCTGGATTTTCTCTGTGTCCCCATTGAATTGATGTGAGCTAGTAAACAAATTCAGAGATTTAGAATATCGATTGCATCCAGATTAATTTACAGTAGTTTCAAGGAAAATGTTGGTAATGACATGGTACCTTTTGGTAAGGTTCTCTTGGGCAAGTATTCATTGTTGAGAGGGCATGAGTTGTTGAATAATCAAAGCCCAGATTGCTTTTGATTCGAATCTTGCCTTATGAGTAGAACTGTCAAACGGATCGGGCTGGCTTGGTTAAGGCTTGGGCTAATTCGATTTGGGTAAACAAAACTTAGAATCTAATTCTAATATTATAAGATTATGGTTAAATGATCTAATTTTAAATTTAAATTTAAATTATAAATTAATATGAATTTTTATATTTAAAAATATTAAATTATTAAAATAATTATAAACTTATAAAATTTTTATTCTTTAAGAATAATTTTTTATTAGATTATATTGATTTTAATTCAATATTTTATAATAATTTTATTTTTTATTATCAAAATTTTGATTCTTTTTTATTAATAACTTCAATTTATTTTTTATATTAAAAGTTATACATTTTTTTATTAATTATTAATCACTCAATTTTAAGTAAATGAAACATATTTAAGTTATGAAGATTACTTTCTAGAAGAAAGAAATTGGGATGGGCCATAGTTGGATTATTGTAATTAAGTTGAGTAATGGGTGGGTTTTATAGTTGGGTTGTATCATGGGTGGGTTATTATAGTGGGTTAGAAATAAAAAGAGAAAAAAAAGGAGAGAGACGAGTTGACCCAGGATTGGTTGAGTGAACCCAATTTGGTTTCAGCCATAAAGAATATGAATTTTTTAAAGTTAAAATTTTGTAAACTTAATCTTTAATTTTTTTTAAACAATTTCGGACAAGTCAAATTGTTTGAGCTAAAATTAATAACTCTACGAATGACCAATAGATTTGAAGAATAAGAAGAGAGGAAGAATAAGATTTTAAGTTGATTGTAATGTTCTAATACCTTCTTTTATTCAGTTTCACCATTATTTATAGAGTACATTTCTCAATAATATTGGGTTACAACTTAAAATAATTTCACCCGATCTTTAACCAGTTGATAACTAGCTGACTACTTTCTTTTATCTAGACGTACTTCAAGTACCACCACTTAGGTGCATGGTGCTTCTTCTCTGACCGTATCACTTATCCATTGAAGAAGTTCAAAATGTTCACTTTTATAAGGAGACAACGGACTCAATTTACTCAATTTAGATTCTTCGTTCGGCATTGTCATATTTTGTCAAGATTTTTCATATCAACTATAAAATATATAATTGCGAAAGTTTCATTTTGGTTGTGCCAAGCTAAGCATGACAGCACAGTAGAAGATAATTCAAAGCTGTAAATTGCCTTTTTTTTAAAATTTTTTTGAGCAAAATTTGGATTGTAACTTGTTCCTTGGAGCTAGAATCTATATCTATATATGATGAGCGTTAATGCCAATCAAATTGCACGTGTTCAGCTAGGCAGTCATTTGTGTAAGGAAGAGGTGTCAACTATACACAAGCTCAAATTCAAAGTGTTTGATTAGATCTGGTTCTGTAAGAGTTCTGCCTAATGCCGTTAGGAAATTCAGACAAACCAAATCGCTCTAATTTAATATGATTTTTTTTTATCTTATTCTTCAACCAATTTCATTATTTATTGACAAAGAAAGACAATCTCGTCGCATATGAATTATGAAGAATAAAGAAATCTGTAATATATGGGTGTGAATGACTGTACATGGTGACTTATTATATCAAATAGTTCGTAATCAATCAGAGAAAATATATCCTACAACAGCTCAGGTTTTGTCTGGTGCAACCATAATAGTATTAATAACAAACATTGAAAAGCCTACAGTTTTGTCGATTTGCTTTCGTTCCCAACGTTTACTCCGAGGATCATTGACACTGGCATCCATGCCGGCCTAGCTTGAGCGATGACCTTATAGTAAGAGCTAAATGCGTTTATTTACTTGATGCATCAGCTCGTGGCTTTAATTTTCTGATCTGCAAAACTGCAAGGATTTTTGAAATTAAGTTCTTATTTGCATCACCCAAGATTCGAAGTCTCCGTCAGTAGATTGAGAAAGTTAGGTAACATTGTATAGAAGGCCAATTTCCCCATCCTCCAAGACTAAATGTGCGTGATGTGTTCGATTTTTTTATAGAAGACGGCAATCCATGTATATCTTTGTGAGCCTGCGTTAATTGTAGACAAAAGCCTGCTGATTCAGCAACAGTCAATTCCCCCTCTACATATAGTTTCAAACTCCAAGAAGTTGCGTGTCATATCATAGAACAAAACATGATACACAAATTACGCATGGATTTGAATAAAGAGCCCATAATTGCTTTGATCATTTGACCAGTAAATAGGATATCTGATACTGGCCAATGGAAAGGTAAGGTTGAATTAGTTCCATATGGATTTGTGGTTGGAAGTTTGCAATTGATAAGTCAATTACATGTTTCATCAACAAAAAAGAATAGTCCTACAGTATCATTTATTCATCTAGTTTGTAAAGTTCGTCAAAGTGTGAGGACAGAAAGTTTCTAAATAATTTTCCGTTTAAGAATTCCAGTGCGAAAGTATGATGGATCACAAGTTGCTCTAAGGTGTTCTGCTCAGCCCACCCCTGCTCATCTTGCTCAAATTGTAGGTTGGCTTGCAACTTTTCAAACACTTGGCGTGTGAACAATGGTTTCTGTGTATTATTGTACTGGTCGGATGAATATAAGATAATTTAAGACCATCAGCAGACAAATATATATACCTATTACGTGACAATAATAATATTTGTTATGAAATATATATATATATATATGCGGTGGGGCTATTCAACAATTAATATACCATACATCTTTCGGGGCAGCTACCCGCGAATCTTGCTTACCCGCCCATTTGATAACTCCCGTCATATGAAATATGGTATGGTTAACAAAACTTAACACTAGTCCCTCAAGGTGAATATAGCACACGGTGGCGGTCTTGATCAAACTCTTTGGAGGAGGCAAAATAATTGTTTGATATATTTATAAATTTTTAATTTATATTTATACATTAAAAATTAATTCTTACAAAAACTATTTCAATTTTTACTTAAAAAATTAGTATAAAAGTTATTAAGATAATACAAATCTAAGATAATTAACAATTAAATCAAAATTAATGCTTTCAACTATTTTTTAAATATTATTCACTAACATACATAATGAATTTACCTTTCATCATATTTAAAAATAATTTTTAATATTTTCAATTTGAAAATGATATTTTAACTAATGTAAAAGTTAAAAAAATCAAATATTTTGAATTAATGTGTAGTTGAATTTTTTTTCAAAAGGTACTAGATAAGTTATTAAGATTTAGAGTTTAGATTATTTGTGGTTGGTCTTGGTTATCAACTACAGTGTATGAAATAAGTGAGAAATAAAAATAATTTTTAAAAAATTATAAAATTAATAAGATAAAGAAATTAATAAAAAATTAAATTTAAACATAAAATAAAAAATAAAGAAAAAATGACTAAAGTCAAAGAATAAAACATGTACAAAATATAAATTTTTTATATTAAGAGATTATAAAAATATTAAAAATAAAATATTAAAATTAAAATTTTAACATAATATTTGAATAAAATTAAAATTATTCTATGTGGTGTATTTAATATAAAGCAATGTACTAAATATCATTAACATAAAAAGTTATTCAATAATTTTTTTTATATTTTTTTAATTTTAAAATTACAAACTAATTAAGCACTTTAGGTTGGAAAAAAAATAGTGAAAATAAGGCAACAACGTCTCTGCAGGTGGTAGAAAATGCACGTACGAACGTTACTTGAACAAATTGTACAATAACACAGAGACGGCATTCATTTTGGGGTCAAGTATTGGATGGAGCTGCCAGCAAGGACGCAAACCGGCGAGACATGGGATGGTTTGGTATAGATGCTGTGTTTTTGAGTTTTAAAATGAAAGGAAATGTAAAAAGAGATAAATATAAAATTAATATAAAAAATAAAAAATATTAATAAAATATATTTTAATATAAATTAAAAAATTATTAAAATTAAAAGATAATAAAAATAGATAATGATGAAAAGTGAATGTTTTTATATCTTTCATTCTTTTTAATTTTAATTTTTAATATTTTTTATTTATCCACGTTAACAGAGGTGAGTGAAAGGGATGCCCTTGAAGTAACCTTTTCCTTAAAAGATGCGCATAGACATTTATCAGTGGAATAACTCATGACATTTCAAACTGAGCACCCTGGTTCCACTTCTCGGTAAGATTACCCTTTCTATTACTCGCTCTGCCCAATCAACTTGTCTTCTATATGATTAAAAAAATCAGATGTTGCACATGTGGGATCATGAAATGGACACCCCATCAACCACCTGCGAATATATTATATAAATAAATGTGTTCATGTCCAAGTTTTTGTATATAAAAGTCCCGCATGGCACAGGGCATCAATTACACGTGACTAAGCAGAGTCGAATCAGTTGGCCATGGCGCTCAACGGCATTCTCCTCCTCGGCCTTCTGGCTTTTGTTGCAGCTCCCCCATCCATTACTCCCGTTGAAGCTGCTGTTGTTGCACCCATTCTTGACGTTGCTTCTCTCAATCGCACCAGTTTCCCCAAAGGTTTCATTTTCGGGACAGCATCCGCGTCCTACCAGGTATATATATGAAGTATTGTATTAAGTAGTAAGAGAAAGGCAAGAGTTATGGTGCTACCTATTGTCTACCAGTGTGTAACATTACTTGATTTTGTGTTCATGCTATGCTATAGTACGAAGGTGCAGCAAATGATGATGGTAGAGGACCCAGTATATGGGATACCTTTACCCACAAATATCCAGGTACCCCGCTTTCTCTCTCCCCCATCCCCTAACAAATAGGCAGCAGGGGAAACAATTTCATTCAACTAAAATATAACAAATTAATATACAGAATGGCCTTCGAAGTTCGAGCAGGTTGTCATTTACATTTAATAATAATAAACTTCTATTGTAAATTAATTAAAATGAACTCGTATGTATAATTGACATTTAAATGTTGCTTGCATGACATGCAGAGAAAATAGCAGATCGAAGCAACGGAGATGTTGCCGTTGACGAATACCATCGTTATCAGGTTTGGTCTAGATGCTAGCCATAGATTATAAACCCCAAATTTGACTGTTTCCGTTTACTCGTTTTAGAATTTGCTTTCATTCTTTTTCAACTGTTATTTCCCAAAAATAAAATTTATTCATTTTTTTTTTAGTTCTACCACTATTTGACACACTCTTAACTGAATATTCAATCCAAAAAAATTCTCTCTCCTAATTCCTTTTTAATTGTCACTTTAATAAAACTAAGAGGTTATCAATTTCTTTTCCAATTCTACCCCTATTTGATACATTCCCAACTAAAATGAGAAATGATAGCATTCCATTAAGTATTATCTTGTTGACTTAATTTCAATATTCGAAATTTTCAAACACAAGAGTATTTTGGTAAAAAATTTTTATTAAATATTAAAACAATTTAATAACTTTCTTAATTTCTATTGTATATTTCTTAAACAATCATTATTCAGAAACAGAAGAAGTAATTTATTAAGGACTCCAGTGCTCCATAGTTCCAGTGCAATTGGACTGGCAACTTGTTTTATATCACTAATCATAAATTAGATAACTGCAAAACGGCAGGCTTCTTTTTTTTATCAAAAAAATAATTTTGTTTGACATGTATGTTTCAGGAAGATGTTGGGATCATGAAGTATATGAATTTAGATGCTTACAGATTTTCCATCTCTTGGTCTAGAATACTGCCAAGTATGTCACAGATTATATATCTATAGGTTCTTATGACTTCCGCCTATTTGGGTCATTTACATATATTAACTATCTCAAAGTGTCACATGATTACGATCTGCAGAGGGGAAGATAAGTGGAGGCATAAACCAAGAAGGAATCAAATACTACAACAACCTCATCAATGAGCTACTGGCTAATGGTCACAATCCAAAACCTTTAATTATTTTAACATTTTATTTCGGACGCAACTCAAATATATATATATATATATATATATATATATATATCATTTTCATACTGTTAGTACTCATAATTGGTCATACTAATTGATCAGGTCTGCAACCATTTGTAACCCTTTTCCATTGGGATCTTCCTCAAGCCTTAGAAGATGAGTATGGTGGCTTCTTGAGCCCTCGCGTTGTGTAAGTGACACAATTTTCCACCTAATTACCGATAGCTAATTATATTATCCTGTATATGACAATATGAGGAAATAAACAGTTGACGCATAAGTTTAAATGCAGAAAAGACTTTCAGGATTATGCAGAGCTTTGCTTCAAGGAATTTGGTGATAGGGTGAAGCACTGGATTACTTTGAACGAGCCATGGAGTTACAGCCAGGGTGGTTATGCAACTGGCACGTTGGCTCCAGGTCGGTGTTCTGCTTGGCTAAACCTGAATTGCACTGGCGGTGATTCGGGGACTGAGCCCTATTTGGTTGCGCACCACCTACTTCTTGCTCATGCTGCTGCTGTCCAAGTCCACAGGACCAAGTATCAGGTTCACCATGATTAAATTCGGAAATTAAGTTGAGCATTTTTTTTTCCTTTTTTAATACTACACGATGGAAAACTTTAAAAATTAGCAGAGTAAAGCTTAGAACTTTATCAGACATGATGATCATGTTATAGTATATACCCGCTATATTTTGAATATATATGTGGGCAGGCATCTCAGAAGGGTTTGATAGGCATAGCCTTGGTATCTCGATGGTTCGTGCCATTCTCAGATAAGAAATCCGATCAAAGCGCGGCGGAACGAGCTGTTGACTTCATGTTTGGATGGTAAGTGCTCTACGGATTTTATGACACTGACCCGAGAATCACAAGGCTAATTCAGTAATTATCTATAGATTTTTTTAAATATTAACAAAATTATAATATAAAAATTAAACTTAAAAAAAAAATAACGCTAAATTCCACCACTTGACACGCTCAAGTCCCTGTGAAGTTGGGTAGTTAATTTGTTTGCAGGTTTTTGGGACCGCTGACGACGGGGGAGTACCCAACAAGCATGCGATCTTTGGTGGGAAGGCGATTGCCGCAGTTCACAAAAGGACAATCTTATCTGGTTAAAGGGTCCTTTGATTTTATTGGACTCAACTACTACACCGCTAATTATGCCGCCAATGCGCCTCACTTAAGCAATGCCAGACCCAGCTCCACAACAGATTCTCTTGCCAATTTAACTAGTGAGCACAACTTTATTTGATCGCCCAACACAGTGCTATCATATATGCCCACTAGTTGCCTAAGTTCAAATGGCCTTTCACGGAATTGAAATTTGTGTTTGTTTTTGTTGTGGCAGCTCAGCGAAATGGGACGCCTATTGGACCCAGGGTACGTATGTGGACACTAATATTTCCAATTAAGCATGAATGCTGTACTTTGGATTTATTTATCCAACCCTTCTATTCTCTTAAATTAAATTTTATAAAAATTTTATTAAAAATAATTTAAATTATTAAATTTATTAAAATTTACGTAAAATTTATAATTTTAACTTAAAATAACTTTTTTATTATTTATTTGGACAAAGATGAAATATCTTCCACAAATTTTTGTGCAGGCCGCTTCAGATTGGTTATATGTTTATCCAAGAGGGATTCAAGACCTCTTGCTCTATACCAAGAAAAAGTACAACAACCCATTGATTTACATTACCGAAAATGGTAAATGCAGCAATTGGTTTCTAATTTCCTTGCATACTATGGCAAATTAATGACAGATATAACTTCATGTATATATAGTTATCAATGTTTTTCTCTCATTTATAGGTATAGACGAGTTCAATGATCCAACTCTCTCACTTGAGAAATCTCTATTGGATACATTCAGAATTGATTTCTATTATCGTCATCTCTATTACCTTTTATCTGCAATCAAGTAAGGGGACTTCTAATCGGAAAAAGCCTATATCATTATTTTCTACTACATTTTGACTCATTCTCTCCTGTTTTTGGTTATGGGTTTTGGTGTTTATTAGGGATCATGACGTGAACGTGAAAGGATATTTCGCATGGTCGTTGTTGGATAACTTTGAATGGGCTTCAGGCTACACTGTGCGGTTTGGAATCAACTTCGTGGATTACAAAAATGGCTTAAAAAGACATCACAAGCTGTCTGCACAGTGGTTCAAGAATTTTCTCAGGAAATATTAAACATTGGACGTGATGGTTACCCATAAATAAAATATGAACTATATTATTTTTGTGTACTTATTCAATAATTTCCTAAATGCTATTTAGTGTTATTATCAATAAACACACTGAGTTGTTTGTACAATGGTTAAATAATTTTCTCGTAACTTTAAAGATTGGCATTTTTAAATTGTAAGTCTTTTCAATTCAAGATTCAATTCTAATAGTGACTTTTAGGGTTAGAAGTATAATTCAATTGCACATTTTCGTTTTTTCTGAGAGATTAGGACTATCCCAAAAATAATGATATCTCTTGAAAAATTACAAAAAAAAAAATAATTTCCTCAAATTTGATTTGAACATGTGGTAATATTTGGATATATTTTGATAAAAAATAATTTCTCACCTACAAAGGTAGATTTTGAAAGAAATAAAGAAAGTTTGCTTTTCTAGGGGATTTAGCTGACAGTAGAGATAGGTACATTTTACCTCAAAAAAAAAAAAAAAAGATAGGAACATTCCTCTTTTGTAATTTCTGTTTTATTTTTTATCTTTTCAACTTTTATCACTTTTTTTTTACCATATAAAAAACAAGAAGAAATTTTGTTTATTGGATAAAAAAGTTACAATTCAAGTCATATAAGATATAAATTTATTATGTTATCCTCATTTAATAACATTCAATTATTATAATTACAAATTATTTTATATTCAAAAATGATTTAAACCATTTTAAACAAACAATTAATGTTTGTACAAAAGCAATCCTAAAACAATATCTCAGAAAACAAACCAATTTTAAAAGAATCGATATTTTTAACATCAACTATTTTATATCTCAATTTTATTAAAATTAATTGTATTCACATTATTATACAACCCCGATTCCGAAAAGAAAAACTCATTTAGCGAATTCGTTTGGTGTGCGAACCACAATAGTACTAGGAAACGGAGCAATTCAAGCCAACCACACAAAGTTCGCTTCACGAAACACGTCTAATGGATACTTACTAGGGTCGAGACAAAAGTTGCCTAATATGATTGATCCGGGGGGCCAGGGGTGGTTGGGGTTGCAAACCTCTTTGGTCAGGCCTTCTCCACCGTTTATCCGAGCAAGCCGTGTTGCGTTTGCCTGGATTCTCATCATTTACTTGGAAGACGCAAGACAAATTGATCTGAAAAGCAACTCAATTGTGCGGGCATGTGTAGCCATCATTGCACTAACAATTAAGGATTGTCCAGACTTTATGTGACGGGCACACAAACTAATGCCCAAGATTTCCTATATCTAGAGGCCCCCGGTCCCCACGCAAACCGAGAGTGACTACCAGAATCAGTGTATGGCGTTCAACTTCAATCTCTATCTCCAATTGGTGTCGGGCCTTCTGCCTCTCTTAGCTACCTCTTCGATTTCTTTTGTGGAAGCAGCAAGAGTTTCACCCATTCTTGACGTTGCTTATCTGAATCGGAGCAGTTTCCCAAAGGCTTCCTCTTTGGGGCGGCGTCATCGTCATACCAGGTATCTATACATAATGAAGCCACCATTTTCCGACGCTACATTGAATTTTTTGAGTTTCCCTTATAATATGTCTAGAATTTAGAAGCCAGGCGATTTTGTATTACTTATATCTGTGTAAGTTTTGTGTTTTGTAGTATGAAGGTGCGGTCCAGGAAGGTGGGAGAGGACCCAGTACATGGGATACTTTCACCCATAAATACCCAGGTATCACTCTTACAGCCTACAAGGGAAGCAAGGGATGTGAAGATATGCTTTACCTTTTTCTGTTGTCTTAAAAATTTTATTCACTATTCTGTTTTCCTATAAACTCCGTCCTTTCTTTTTGACGAGCAAAACGAGGACTTGAAACCTTTGTAGTTTGTAGTTAGCCAAGTGAAATCTAAGACACCTGCTATGGAGCCAATGATATGATTTTGTATGTCTCAACATTTTATATGAACCATCCCTTGGCATAGAGAGAAACACCCGCTCACAAAGGGCAAGAGGCCTCTCTCCTCGCGATTTCTATACCTCTGCCTCTGTCACTATGTTTGTGACTAGACCTTGATTGAAGGTACTTTGGAAGTTGTCAGGAGATTGCATAAAAAAATATATACAGAGATATCGTGTTTAGTGTGGTGCTATTCCCAAGTAATTTTGGACACTTAATGACTATGGGCTTGGGTTGGGAGCTTTAAACTAAATGAATTGTTTCTATATGTATATGGAATGGATGTCAATGTAATTTAATATCTACATCTTTTGAATTTAGATTCTTTGTGCTGGTTTGAACCCTTAGCTTCTTGGGTTTCTGAATTTAGATTCTATCACCTAAACAATTCTGCTTGTTTCTGTATGTTAGTTGTCTAACTAGTTTTTTCTAATAATATTTACTACTAGCATTGTGTTTGAGAGTCACTTTAAGCATAATTAACTCTCAAGGTACTCTGCCCGTGATGGTTTTTTGGGTTCTAGACCCGATTTGGCCTCTCCAACACAGCCAAAAGGGATATTATTTCTGCAATAAATTATATGTACAATTCAGTTTTGTTTATTGATGAAATGGTATGTATACAGAGAAAATGAAGGATGGAGGCAAAGGAGATGTAGCCACCGACTCATATCACAAATGCAAGGTATGGTCCAAGTTTACATGAGTGGTAGGTATATGGAGAAAAATAGCCTCCCAAAGTTCTTTGAGAAAACCAACTGTAGTCACTCACGCAGAGACTTAGTACAAATAACTCACTAGACCAGCTCCACACTCTTTCCCATGTCCCACACTTACACTCTTACCTCGCTTTGGTGTGCCCACTCTGGAACACACCACACACACGTTCACTCAACTCTCATTCAATCTTCACTCTTTTCTAACACAAGTATTGAAAGGGCAGTGCACCAAAACAGATAACTAATCACAAAAAATGAGGACTTTTTTTAATGATTGAAGGCCTAGTGTCAAACAGACTGACTATAGAATTTCTACAATAGCCTTTAAAGGCTCCTTTCGGTTTTCATTGCATTTTTGTTTTTTCTGTACAATATATTGATAGACTGTTCTACATGTTACAGGAAGATGTTGATTTTCCGAATTATATGAATATGGATGCTTACAGATTCTCCATATCTTGGTCTAGAGTACTACCAAGTAAGTCAAATGTTGAAGTTCCTTCTTTGTGAGTTTCATCTAGCTCAATGTTTCATGTCATTCATTGTAAAGTTTTATAATTATTTGCAGAGGGAAAGCTTAATGAAGGTGTAAACCAAGAAGAAATCAACTATTACCATAACCTTATAAAAGAACTACGGGAGAAAGGTCATTGTTCAATTATTAGTTGTATGATTCTTTATTATGTGTCAGCAGTTAGCACCATATTCATGCTGTTGATAATCATAATCAATCATCAGGATTGGTGCAGGTCTGAAACTTTATGTAACCATTTTCCTTTGGGATACTCCCCAAGCCTTAGAAGATAAGTATGGCAGTTTCTTAAGCCATCACATTGTGTGAGTGACACAATTTCCCACCCGAGCTAAATAGTAATCAATGCCTAATAAAAACACATTGTTGTTGATATGATGAAAATTTATATATGTGGAGATGATTTTTGTGACTATGCTGAACTTTGCTTCAAGGAATTTGGAGATAAGGTAAAGAATTGGATTACTTTAAATGAACCAAGAAGTGTGGCCAAGAATGGTTATGCAGTTGGCAGGTTCGCACCAGGTCGATGTTCTGAATGGCTGAATATGAATTGCACTGGTGGTAATTCAGGGACAGAGCCCTATTTGGTTTCGCACTGCCAACTTCTTGCACATGCTGCTGCTGTTGAAGTCTACAGGTCCAAGTATCAGGTGCAGTTTTTCAAAACCTTGAAGTTCTATCTGTTTTAATAATTAGTGAAAAATATTAAACCCAGTGATTAATCTATGCCAAAAGTTTAACTATTAGAGACTTGAACATTATAATAGACGGGTAAAGCAGTACAAAAATCCTTGTTTTATGTGAACAAGAGTTCTGTTACCAACTAGTCAACATATTTGGATGTGTGTAGAAATCTCAAAAGGGTCACATAGGCATTACCTTAAAATTCTGACTGGTTTGTGCTGGCCACCAAGGATCAAGCTGATCATGATACTGCCCAACGAGCCCTTGACTGTATGTTTGGATGGTAAAGGCTTTACATATTGTAGCAACTATTCAAAGATGTCCTAGACAAATGGACTGGACTAACTGAGTAACAGTACTCTGAATTTTAGGGTACATGATTAAAATTAAAGTAATATTACTCAAGTCAATATCATAAACAGTGATCAACAAGAAGATTTCAAGGTGGGGTACATTCATGAACTTGATCACTTGTCGATTAACTGCAGGTATATGGGACCACTCACAAAAGGTTTGTACCCAGAATGCATGCGATCTATGGTAAGAGACCAGTTACCAAAGTTTACTCGAGCAATCCCGGCAACTTAAGGGCTCTTTTGATTTTCTTGGCCTAAATTACTACTCGTCCTTTACTGCTGCCTACGCACCTCAGATTTGTGATCCCAGCAGACCCAGCCAGCAAACAGATGCTCAAGTAAATGTTACAAGTAAGATAATAAAGCTTTATAGATCTTATAATTAGATGTTGGTGCACGAATTGTTTCAAAATTGATCGCCAGAAAGAATTAGTTGAAAGAAAAGTTATGTTGTACAACTGATATAGACATATCCTTTTGGTTTGTTTATATCAGATAAGCTTGATGGGAAGCTCCTTGGCCCAATGGTACGTGTTTGATCACTAAGATTGCAGCTATATATCAGTGCTTCATTTTTTATAGAATAAATACTGAAAGCAAGCACTATATATGCAGGCAGCTTCGGATTGGTTATGTATTTATCCATGAAGATTCCAAGAACTGTTGCTCTACATCAAGGACAATTGCAACAACCCTGAAATTTACATTATTGAAAATGGTAAAACACCATTACATTTCTTTCCCATAGTACATATACTATCTGGTTTAAATGTTGATGAATCATGAAACTAATGAGAATCTATCTAACTAAATTCTACTGGGAATGTGCCTATAATAGGATATGATGAGTTCAACGATCCAACATTATCACTTGGGGAAGTCTTTGTAGATACTTACAGAATCAATTACTATTATCGTCATTTGTATTATCTTCAAAAAGCAATAAAGTAAGTGATTTCCTATCAAATGAGTCTCTCTCTCTCTCTCTTTATTTTATGGTTATATATTTTAAGTTATTGTTTGTTGGCTTTTGGTGTATTTAAGGGAAGGCGTGAATGTGAAAGGATATTTTGCATGGTCCTTGTTAAGCAACTTGGAATGGGATTCAGGATACACAGTGCGATTCAGACTCAACTTTGTAGATTTCAAAAATGGCCGAAAACGATACCCAAAACTCTCCGCCCATTGGTTCAAGACTTTTCTCAAGAAACACTAATCAGTAAGGAGACAAAGAGTCCCACTGTGACGGAAACCCTGAAGGATGACTCTGATGAAGAAGAAGTTGAGAAAATAGAAGAAGATGACAGTGACAATGTCAAGAATGGAATCAGTAAGGAGACAAAGAGTCCCACTGTGACTGAACATGGGAGGAAGAGGAAACGAAATTCACAGGTAAAAGAAAAACTAGAGTCAGTTGAGGAGGAAAATGGTGTTGGAAACCGATCAAGCACTGATGACTTGACAAAGTCCAATGGATTTCGGCATCATGGAAGCGGGCGTCAAAGAAAGCCCCGTCGAGCTGCTGAGGCTGGTGTGCAGTGCAAGTAAGACAATGGCTGGTTTGCAGCACCTTTCTCCCTTTTCGTGTTGCCAGATAATTATGAGATAGGAAGTTAGACCTAGTAATCTCTGATTTCTTTATTTTTATTTGTTTTGCTTGTTTCTTCATATTTTTCCTTTTCTTTTTTGGGAGGGGGCTTGGAAGGGGTTCCATTTGGTGATTCCCTGTCATTAATTCCCTTTTGACTTCAAGCGCAAATTTGAGAATTTTATTCTGCTGGTTGTAGTTTTATAATGCTATTAGTCTTGAATTAATTTTTTTAACTCTACTGTTTTATAATTAGTATGATTATGTTCTAGTTTGACAGAAGAATCTATACTATAATATTTGCAACTTTCGATTATGACAGTGCCGCTTATGCTTCTTCCTCTCCGAGTGGGGGCTCTAGTAAGGGGAAAAATTAAAGAAATATCTGCCTTATCTATTTTATAATGTTAAGTATGGTGATACTGAATCAGAGAAGAATTACTCTTGCCTTTATATTATATACTATTTCCCATGTGTCTCAGCCTGTTTTGAGTTGCTGAAATCATCTTTTGTATACGACTAAACTAGTGATAGACCATTCTTTGTATATTATTCATCTTCATTATATGGTATGATGTCTGGGATTGCCTCCCCTATTTGTTGCTTGGCACCTCATATTCGGATGAAAGGCTTTCCCATTATATTACCTTACTACTCTACTGCCATTGAAGATTTTCGTGAATGGATGAAGAGAAGCAAGGGAAAGACCAACAAGCATGAAATAGATGTTAGAGAACCATTTTTTTGGGTGTTTAAGAAATTTAAATTTACTGAGCCTCTGGTGAGCTTCTTTCTGATGGCTCTCTGACAACTTAAGAAGGAATCTAAATACGGATTTGATGCTGCTTTTCTTAGTTGTGCATCCACTGGTGTGTGTAAATGGGTTGTCATTTGCAGGAATTATGCTATGGTAAGTAACGATTTGGTACTAGGTGGATGGCAGTTCTACTTCTATGAGATTTGGATTCTTTTGGCATTGAGACATTCATATTATGAAATTTTTGTTTGAATTGAAAGATCTAATTGAAATTGTATCTGGATTTTTTCTGTCCCCATTGAATTGATGTGAGCTAGTAAACAAATTCAGAGATTTAGAATATCGGTTGCATCCAGATTAATTTACAGCAGTTTCAAGGAAATTAGAATGTTGGTAATGTCATGGTACCTTTTGGTAAGGTTCTCTTGGGCAAGTAAGTGTTCATTGTTGAGAGAGGGCATGAGTTGTTGATTAATCAAAGCCCAGATTGCTTTTGCTTCGACTCTTGCGTTATGTCAAACGGGTCGGGCTGGCTTGGTTAAGGTTTGGGCTAATTTGGTTTGAATAAAAAAAATTTAAACTTAATTCTAATCTTATAAGTTAGTGGTTAAATGAGCTAATATTGTGTCTAAATTTGAATTTAAAGTTAAATTTAAATTATAAATTAATATAGGTTTTTATATTTAAAATTTTCAAATTATCAAAATAATTATAAATTTATAAAATTTTTATGCTTTAAGAATAGTTTTTTTATTACATTATTTTGATTTTAATTCAACATTATATAATAATTATTAATCTTTGTTTTTAAAATTTTGATTCTTTTTTATTAATAACTTCAATTTATTCTTTTATACTAAGAGTTACAAATTTTTTTTATTAATCAATAACAACTCAACTTTTAGTAAATGAAATATATTTAAGTTATGAAGATTACTTCATAGAAGAAAGAAATTAGGATGAGTCATGGATGGGTTATTGTAGTTGGATCGTGTCATGAGTGAGTTATTATAGTAGGTTGAAAGTAAAAGCAAAAAAAGAAAGAAGCAAGCTTGTTAAGATTCGTTGGGTCAACCTAATTCAGTTTTGGGCAAAAATTTTATTGAGCTAAAATTTTATAAATTTAATCTTTAATTTTTTTCAAACAATTCCAGGCATACCAAGTTGTTTGAGCTAAAATTAACAGCTTTACGAGTGACCAAAAGACTCCAAAAAAAAGAAAAACGGAAGAATAAGATTTTAGGTTGATTGTAATGTTCTAGTATCTTCTTTTATTCAATTTCATCATTATTTATAGAGTACATTTCTCAACAATATTCGGTTACAACTTACAACTTTACCCTATCTTTAACCACTTGATAACTTGCCAACTACCTTCTCTTATCTAGATGTACTTCCTGTAACGCCACTTAGGTGCATGGTGCCTCCTCTCCGATCTTCTTAATGACCCCGTATCAGTTACCCATTAAAGAAGTTAAACATGTTCACTTTTATAAGGAGACAATGGACCCAGTTTAGATTCTTCGTTCGGCATTGTCATATTTTGTCAAGATTTTTCATATCAACTATAAAATATTTAATTGCAAGTTTCATTTTGGTTGTGCCAAGCCACGCGTGACAGCACAGTAGAAGATAATTCAAAGGTGTAAATTGCCTTTTTTTTTTTTCTTTTGAGCAAAGTTTGGATTGTAACTTGTTCCTTGGAGCTACAATCTATATCTATATATGATGATCGTTAATGCCAATTAAATTGCACGTGTTCAGCTAGGCAGTCATTAGTATAGGGAAGAGATGTGGACTATACACAAGTTCAAATTCAAAAGTGTTTGACTAGATCTGGTTCTGTAAGAGCTCTGCCTAATGCCGTTAGGAAATTCAGACAAACCAAATTGCTCTAATTTAATATGAATTTTTTTTTTTATCTTATTCTTCAACCAATTTCATTATTTATTGACAAAGAAAGACAATCTCGTCATATATGAATTATGAAGAATAAAGAAATCTGTAATATATTGGTGTGAATGACTGTACATGGTGACTTATTATATCAAATAGTTCGTAATAAATCAGAGAAAATATCCTTCAACAGCTCAAGTTTTGTCTCGTGCAACCATAATAATAATAATAAATATTAAAAAAGCTTCAGTTTTGTCGATTGCTTTTGTTCCCAACGTTTACTCCGAGGATAATTGACACTGGAATCGATGCCGGTCTAGCTTGAGCGATGACCATATAGTAACAGCTAAATGCATTTGTTTACTTGATGCATCAGTTTGTGGCTTTAATTTTCCCAAAACTGCAAGATTTTTTGAAATTAAGTTCTTATTTGCATCACCCAAGATTCGAAGTCTCCGTCAGTAGATTGAGAAAGTTAGCTAACACTGTATAGAAGGCCAATCTCCCCATCCTCCAAGACTAAACGCGCGTCATGTGTTCGATTTTTTCATAGAAGACGGCCATCCATCCATGTAGATCTTTGTAAGCATGCGTTAATCGTAGACAAAAGCCTGCTGATTCAGCAACAGGTAAATCCCCCTCTACATATAGTTTCAAACTCCAAGATGTTGCGTGTCATATCATAGAAAAAAACATGATACCCAAATTACACATGGATTTGAATAAAGAGCCCATAATTGCTTTGATCATTTGATCAGTAAATAGAATATCTGATACTGACCAATGGCATGGTAAGGTTGAATTAGTTCCATATGGATTTGTGGTTGGAAGTTTGCAATTGATAAGTCAATCACATGTTTCATCAACAAAGAAGACTAGTCCTACAGTATCAATTATGCATCAAGTTTGTAAAGTTGGTCAAAGTGTGAGGACAGAAAATTTCTAAATAATTTTCCATTTAAGAATTCCAGTCGGTAAGTATGATGGGTCACGAGTTGCTCTAAGGTGTTCTGTTCAAGGCGCGCGCCCCCCCCCCCCCCCCCCCCCCGGGGGCCCAAGCTCATTTTGCTCAAATTGCAACTTTTCAAACACATGGCGTGAGGCAAGGGCTTGTGTATTATTGTGGTTGTCGGGATGAATATAAGATAATTTAAGACCATCAGCAGACAAACATATATACCTATTACGGGACAATAATAATATTTGTTATGAAATATATATATATATATATATATATATATATGATGGGGCTATTCAACAACTAATATACTATACATCTTTAGGGGCAGCTACCCGCAAATCTTGCTTACCCACTCATTTGATAGCTCCCGTTATATAAAATATGGTATGGTTGGGAAAACTTAGCACTATTCCCTCAAGGTGAACATAGAACACAGTGGCGGTCCTGATCAAACTCTTTGAAGGAGGCAAAATAATCGTTTGATATATTTATAAATTTTTAATTTATATTTATATATTAAAAATTAATTCTTACAAAAACTATTTCAGTTTTCAATTAAAAAATTAATGTAAAAGTTATAAGAATAATAAAATTCTAAGATAATTAATAATTGAATCAGAATTAATACTTTCAACTATTTTTTTAAATATTATTCACTAGCATAGATAATGAATTTATCTTTCATCATATTTAAAAATAATTTTTAGTATTTTCAATTTAAAAATAATATTCTAACTAATTGTAAAAGTTAAAAAAATCAAGTACTTTAAATTAATGTGTAGTTGAATTTTATTTTTAAAAGTATAGTAAATAAGTTACTTAAATTTAGAATTTAGATTACTTGCGTTTGGTCACGAATCAATGTGTATGAAATAAGTGAAAAATAAAAATTATTTTTAAAAAATTATAAAATTAGTAAGATAAAGAAGTTGATAAAAAAATCAAATTTAAACATAAAATAAAAAAGTAAAAAAAAATGACTATAGTCAAAGAATAAAACATGTAAAAAATATAATTTTTTTATATTAAGAGATTATAGGAGTATTAAATATAAAATATTAAAATTGAAATTTTAACATAATGTTTAAATAAAATTAAAATTACTTTATGTAGTGTATTTAATATAAAGTAATGCACTAAATATCATTAAATAAAAAATTATTAAATTATCATTTTTTTCATATTTTTTCCTAATTTTAAAATTACAAAGTAATTAGGTACCTTAAGTTGGAAAAAAAATAAGGAAAATAAGGCAACAACGTCTTTGCGCGTGGTAGAAAATGCACGTACGAACGTTACTTGGACAAATTGTACATTAACACAGAGAATGAGAGAAGGCATTCATTTTGGGGTCAAGTACTGGATGAAGCTGCCAGCAAGGACGCAAACCAGCATAGACGTGGGATGGTTTGCCATGGTTACTGTGTTTTTAGTATTATAATTAAAGGGGTGAAAAAGAGATAAATATAAAATTAATATAAAAAATAATAAAAGATTATTAAAATTTAAAAATAATAAACGCAGATAATGGTTAATAGATGCGCATAGACATTTATCACTGGAATAACTATTGACTTTTCAAAATGAGGACCCTGGTTCCACTTTTCGATAAGATTTCCCTTTCTATTATTCGCTCAGCCCAATCAACTTGTCTTCTATATGATTAAAAAAATCAGCTGTTGCACATGTGGGTTCATGAAATGGACAACCCATCAACCAGCTGCGAATATATTATAAATAAATGTGTTCATGTCCAGGTCTTTGTATATAGAAGTCCCGCATGGCACGGGGTACCAATTACGCGTGACTAAGCAGAGTAGAATCAGTTGGCTATGGCGCTCAACGGCATTCTCCTCCTCTGCCTTCTGGCTTTAGTTGCAGCTCCCCCATCCATTACTTCCGTTGAAGCTGCTGCTGTTGCACCCATTCTTGACGTTGCTTCTCTCAATCGCACCAGTTTCCCCAAAGGTTTCATTTTCGGGACAGCATCCGCGTCCTACCAGGTAATATATGAAGTATTGTATAAAGTGGGTAGTAGAGAAAGCCAAGAGTTATGGTGCTACCTATTGTCTACTAGTGTGTAAAATTACTTGATTTTGTGCTCATGCTATGCTGTAGTACGAAGGTGCAGCAAATGAAGATGGTAGAGGACCCAGTATATGGGATACCTATACCCACAAATATCCAGGTACCCCCCCCCCCCCCAAACTTTCTCTCTCCCCCATCCCCTAACAAATAGGTGGCAGGGGAAACAATTTCATTCAACCAAAATATAAGAAATTAATATACAGAATGGCCTTCGAAGTTCGAGCAGGTTGTCATTTACATTTAATAATAATAAACTTCAATTGTAAATTAATTAGAATGAACTCGCATGCATAATTGACATTTAAATGTTGCTCACATGACATGCAGAAAAAATAGCAGATCGAAGCAACGGAGATGTAGCCGTTGACGAATACCATCGTTATAAGGTTTGGTTCAGATGCTAGCTATAGATTATAAATCCCAAATTTGACTGTTTCCATTTACACGTTTTAGACTTTTCTTTCATTCTTTTTTAATTGTTATTTCCCAAAAATAAAATTTATGCTTTTTTTTTTTTTTTAGTTCTACCACTAGTTGACACGCTCCTGACTGAATACTCAATCCAAAAAAATTCTCTCTCCTAATTCCTTTTTAATTGTCACTTTAGTAAAACTAAGACGTTATCAATTTCTTTTTCAATTCTAACCCTATTTGATAAATTCCCAACTAAATGAGAAATAATAGCATTCCATTAAGTATTATCTTGTTGACTTAATTTTAATATTTGAATTCTTCAAACATAAGAGTATTTTGGTAAAAAATATTTTATTAAATATTAAAACAGTTTAATAATTTACTTAATTTCTATTGCATATTTCTTAAACAATCATTACTCAGAAGCAGAAGAAGCAATTTATTAAGGACTACAGTGCTCCATTAGTTCCAGTGCAATTGGACTGGCAACTTGTTTTATATCACTAATCATAAATTCGATAACCGAAAAATGGCAGGCTTCTTTATTTTTAAATTAAAAAATAATTTTGTTTGACATATTTATTTCAGGAAGATGTTGGGATCATGAAGTATATGAATTTAGATGCTTACAGATTCTCCATCTCTTGGTCTAGAATACTGCCAAGTATGTCACAGATTATATATCTATAGGTTCTTATGACCTTCACCTATTTGGGTCATTTACATATATTAACTATCTCAAAGTGTCACATGATTACGATCTGCAGAGGGGAAGATAAGTGGAGGCATAAACCAAGAAGGAATCAAATACTACAACAACCTCATCAATGAGCTACTGGCTAATGGTCACAATCCAAAACCTTTAATTATTTTAACATTTTATTTCGGACGCAACTCAAATATATATATAGCATTTTCATACTAATAGGACTCATAATTGGTCATAATAATTGATCAGGTCTGCAACCATTTGTAACCCTTTTCCATTGGGATATTCCTCAAGCCTTAGAAGATGAGTATGGTGGCTTCTTGAGCCCTCGCGTTGTGTAAGTGACACAATTTTCCACCGAATTAGCGATAGCTAATTATATCATCATTAATCCTGTATATGACAATACGAGGAAATAAACAGTTGACACATAAGTTTAAATGCAGAAAAGACTTTCAGGATTATGCAGAGCTTTGCTTCAAGGAATTTGGTGATAGGGTGAAGCACTGGATTACTTTGAACGAGCCATGGAGTTACAGCCAGGGTGGTTATGCAACTGGCACGTTGGCTCCAGGTCGGTGTTCTGCTTGGCTAAAGCTGAATTGCACCGGCGGTGATTCGGGGACTGAGCCCTATTTGGTTGCGCACCACCTACTTCTTGCTCATGCTGCTGCTGTCCAAGTCTACAGGACCAAGTATCAGGTTCGCCATGATTAAATTCAGAAATTAAGCTGAGCTTTTTTTCCTTGTTTAATATTATACGATGGAAAACTTTGAAAATTAGCAGAGTAAAGCTTAGAACTTTATAAGACATGATGATCATCTTATAATATATATCCGCTATATTTTGAATATATATGTGGGCAGGCATCTCAGAAGGGTTTGATAGGCATAACCTTGGTATCTCATTGGTTCGTGCCATTCTCAGATAAGAAATCCGATCAAAGCGCAGCGGAACGAGCTGTTGACTTTATGCTTGGATGGTAAGTGCTCTACGGATTTATGACACTGACCCGAGAATCACAAGGCTAATTCAGTAATTATCTATAGATTTTTTTAAATATTAAAAAATTACAATATAAAAATTAAACTAAAAAAAAAGAAAATAACGCTAAATTCCACCACTTGACACGCTCAAGTCCCTGTGAAGTTGGGTAATTAATTTGTTTGCAGGTTTATGGGACCGCTGACGACGGGGGACTACCCAACAAGCATGCGATCTTTGGTGGGAAGGCGATTGCCGCAGTTCACAAAAGGGCAATCTCATCTGGTTAAAGGGTCCTTTGATTTTATTGGACTCAACTACTACACTGCTAATTATGCCGCCAATGCGCCTCACCTAAGCAATGCCAGACCCAGCTACACAACAGATTCTCTTGCCAATTTAACTAGTGAGCACAACTTTATTTAATCGCCCAACACAGTGCTATCATATATGCCCACTAGTTGCCTAAGTTCAAATGGCCTTTCACGGAATTGAAATTTGTGTTTGTTTTTGTTTTGGCAGCCCAGCGAAATGGGACGCCTATTGGACCCAGGGTACGTATGTGGACATCAATATTTCCAACTAAGCATGAATTGCTTTACTTTAGATTTATTTATTTAACGCTTCTATTTTCTTAAATTAAATTTTATAAAAATTTTATTAAAAATAATTTAAATTATTAAATTTATTAAATTTTAACTTAAAAGTAACTTTTTTTATTATTCATTTGGTCAAAGATGAAATATCTGCCGCATACTTTTATGCAGGCTGCTTCAGATTGGTTATATGTTTATCCAAGAGGGATTCAAGACCTATTGCTCTATACCAAGAAAAAGTACAACAACCCATTGATTTACATTACTGAAAATGGTAAATGCACCAAATGGGTTTCCAATTTCCTTGCAAACTATGGCAAATTAATTACAGATACAACTTCTTGTATACATGCTTATCAATATTTTTCTTTTATTTACAGGTATAGACGAGTTCAATGATCCAACTCTCTCACTTGAGGAAGCCCTATTGGATACGTTCCGAATTGATTACTACTATCGTCATCTCTATTACCTTCTATCTGCAATCAAGTAAGGGGGCTTCTAATCGGAAAAAACCCTATATCATTATTTTCTACTACATTTTGACTCATTCTCTTCTGTTTTTGGTTATGGGTTCTGGTGTTTGTTAGGGATCATGGCGTGAACGTGAAAGGATATTTCGCATGGTCGTTGTTGGATAACTTTGAATGGACTTCAGGCTACACTGTGCGTTTTGGAATCAACTTTGTGGATTACAAAAATGGTTTGAAAAGACATCAGAAGCTTTCTGCACAGTGGTTCAAGAATTTTCTCAGGAAATATTAAACCTTGGACGTGATGGTTCCCCATAAATAAAATATGAACCATATTATTCGTGTGTACTTATTCAATAATTTCCTGAATGCTATTTAGTGTTATTATCAATAAAAACGTGAATTTGTTTGTGCAATGGTTAAATACTTTTCTCAGTAATTCTAAAGATTGATATAGTTAATATGCAAACTGTAATTTCAGATCGCAAGTTTTTTTTACTAAAATTTCAATTCTAATAACGACTTTTAAAGTTAAAAGCATAATTTAATTACACATTTCCGTCTCATAAAAAAGTAGGATAACTCAAAAAGTAATAATATTTCTTGAAAAATTAAAAAATAATTTCTTCAAATTAATTTGATCACATGGCAATATTTGGATATATTTTGATAAAAAATAATTTCTCACCTACAAAAGTAGATTTTGATAGAAATAAAGAAAGTTTGCTTTTCTGGGGGAATTTAGGTTGCACTGGTAGAGGTAGGAACATTTTATCTCCAAAATAAAACAAAATATAGGATATTATGACAATGGTTAGCAAAAATAAAATTGTAAAATATAAGTTAGAGAAAGAGAAGAGAAAGCATACAAATATTTAATGTGAAAAAATTTAATGAAAAAAAAAATTACGGGCAGAAGAAGAGAAATTTTACTATGTAGAATTTAATTACAAGGCTAAAATTTAAACTGAACAATTGACCTCAAACTGCTATTTTATAGCAGCAGACCCAAAAAAAAGTACTGTTCATGCTGCTTCTGATTTCTGTATATTTATTTGGAAAAAAGGTGACAAACTACTGTATGCAGTTTCTTACTAAAATTGTAATTTTATTTGCACTTGTTTTACAATTTTCTACTGTGACTGTAACTCTTGGTTGCAGTTTTCATTTGAAACTGTAACCATTTATTTTTAGAATTTGGGTCACACCTAAAAATATAACAATCTCTACCTTGGCACGAATTTTAAAAATAAACTTTAACAAAGAAATTCTTCACCTCTTCCACAAAAGCTCCTAAGAGCAAAACTCAACAATGAACACCAATTAAGTCTAAGTAATACTTGAACTTTTTAATAGGTTAAGGCTTAGTGAACATATCAGTTAGATTGTCTGCAGTATCAACCTTCTTAATAGAAATTTCACCCTTGGCAAAAATATCCCAGAAAAAATGATACTTGATGTTAATATGTTTGGATCTTTCATGATATATCTGATCTTTAGCTAAGTGAATTGCACTCTGATTGTCACAATGAATAATAATAGAAATAGATTTAGATGTAATTTTACTAACCAAAACTTTTAACCAAATTATCTCCTTAACAGCCTCTATTATTGCCATATACTTTGCCTCTGTGGTAGATTGAGTAATAGTAGATTAAAGTGTGGCTTTTCAACTGATTGCACAACCTTCCAAAGAAAATACATATCTTGTCAAAGACCTCCTCTTATCAAGATCTCTAGCATAGTCTGAGTCCACAAAACCTATCAAACTATCATTACTTTTTTCATACACCAAACGAGCATCTGCAGTACCTACCAAGTACCTGAGTATCCACTTAACTGCTTCCCAGTACTGTTTGCCAGGATTAGCCAAATACCTACTCACAACATTGATAGCTTGTGCTATATCAGGTCTGATGTATACCATCAAAAACATAATGCTCCCAACTACACTAGAATAAGAAATGCGTGACATATAATTCATCTTTTCATCTGTTGTTAGACATAAATCTACTAAAAGTCTGAAATGAGCAGCAAGAGGAGTAGACACTGGTTTGGCCTTTTTCATGCCAAACCTACTCAATACCTTTTTAGTAAAAGCTTTCTGAGAAAGGTATAATTTTCTATTTGGCCTGTCTCTTATTATCTCAATACCAAGAATCATTCTAGTAGCTCCCAAATCTTTCATGTCAAATTCAGAACTTAACTATTGTTTTACTTTCTTTATCTCAGTCATGTTAGATGCTACAACTAACATATCATCAACATATAATAGCAAATATACAAAAGATTTATTAGGAAGCCTTTTGAATAACACACAATTATTATAATTGGATCTTTGAAATCCAATAACTCCAATATAAAAGTCAAACCTTTTGTACTACTATTTAAGAGATTACTTAAGACTATACAAGGACTTCTTTAGCAAGCAAATATGATCTTCTTTATCAACAACTACAAAACCCTCAGGTTGATGCATATAAATTTGTTCATCAACATTACCATGCAAAAATATAGTTTTCACATCTAGTTGCTCCAACTTTAAATCATTCATAGCAACCAATGAAAACAAAAGACGAATAGAAGTATGCTTTACAACAGGTGAGAAAACTTCATTAAAGTCAATGCCTTTGTACTTGATTGTAACCTTTAGCTACTAACCTTACCTTGTGTCTGACATCTGAGTCACTTGAGGTATCAGACTTTTTTTTGAATACCCACTTATAGCCAACAATCTTCTTCTTTTCTAGTTGCTTCACAAGTGTCTATGTTTGATTTTTCTGAAGAGATTGAATTTCTTCTTGTATAGCAAAGATCCGATTTGTAGCATTTCCAGAAGATATTGCCTCTTTGTAACTTTCAAGTTCATTGTATTCCACCTCTTCTGCTACAGCAAGACAATAAAAAAAATCTAAATAGCCATACTTCTCAGGTGGTTTAATAGTTCTCCTTGGCCTGTTTCTTAGCTATGGTGTACAGCTATACTTGTGAAGAATTTGAAGCTTCTTTTGAATCACCATCTGCAGAACTAGGAACAAAGAATTGTTTGGATTAAACAAGAACTTCAAACTCCACCTATTCTCCACCTTTTTCATTGTTCTGAATCACTGATTCTATAACTTTTTTCTTTGCAAGCATGAAACTTTCATCAAAAGTTATATCCTTGCTAATAAAAAACTTGGACTGATCTGGATACTATAACTTGTATCCTTTCATACCAAATGAATATCCAAGAAATACATATTTCTTTGCTCTAGGCTTAAGTTTTCCTTCATTAACATGTGCATAAGCAGGATAACCAAAAATTTTTAAAATAGAATAATCAATAGGTTTGTCAGACCATACCTCTTCTGGTATTTTACATTCAATGATTGTATAAGGAGATTGATTCACCAACTAGCAAGTTGTGTTAACAGCTTCAGCCTAAAATTCTTTAACTAAGCCTGCATTTGAAAGTATACACCAAGCCTTTTCAAGAAGAGTTCTATTCATCCTCTCTTTAACACCATTCTGTTGAGGTGTATTAATAACAGTTCTATATCGAGTAATGCCTTCTTTCTTACAAAACTTATTGAACTCATTATTTCAAAATTTAAGGCCATTATCTATTCTTAGTCTCTTAATCTGTTTTCCTGTCTACTTTTCAAGTAAAGCCTTCCATTGCTTAAAGGTCACAAATACTTGATTTTTCTATTTCAGAAAGTAAACCCAAACCTTCCTTGAATAATCATCGATAAAAATAAATATGTATCTAGAATGACTACCTTTAGAAAGAACTTGAGAGGCCCCCAAAGGTCTGAATGAATGTAGTCAAAAGTTCCTTTTATCTTGTGAATAACTGAACTAAAACTCAATCGCTTTTGTTTGCCAAAGACACAATATTCACAAAACTTCATTTTCCCTGTAATCTGGCCACCTAACAAATCTTTCTTGCTCAGTGCTATCATGCCTCTCTCACTCATATGCCCTAATCTCATGTGCCAAATTTTAGTAACATCTGAATTAGAAACAGAAGTAACAACAACTACAGTTGAACTTGTAATAGTAAAACCCTGCAAGAAATACAAAGTGCCAATTCTATTTGCTTTCATAAGTAAAAGTGCACCCTTAAAGACTTTAAGCACATCATCTTCACATTTATATTTACAGCCATTCTTTTTTAGAGTGCCCAAAGAAATTATATTCTTTTTCAAATCTAAAATGTGTTTCACATTTGACAAAGTTTTGATCATATCATCATGCATTTTAATTTGTATAATGCCTATCTCAGTAACTTTACAAAAATGATCATCTCCCAAAAACACACCCCCATAAAATGGCTCATAAGTGGTAAACCAGTCCCTATTAGGAGTCATATGCTGTGTAGCTCCTAAATCCATCACCCAACTAGTTTCAAATCTGATTTTAGCATCAGCAAAACAAAGCATTTCACTTTTCTCATCTTCTGTTACATTAGCTTCTTCTGATGTGGCCTTACCTTTATTGTCACTTACTTTTTCCTTTTTCTTCAGTTTAAAGCAATCAGATTTAATATATCCCTTCTTCTTGCAATAATTATAAGTCAGATTCTTATGTTTAGATTTTGATCTAGACTTGTAAGAATTTGGATTTCTCTCCTTACTTCTTCCTCTATTAACAAATAGATTACCACTCTGATCACCCCTTCAGTAGATGTCAAATTATTATCAATTTTCTCTTTAACTTGCAAATTCAACCTGACATTATTAAGGAAAATTTCTTCTCTACCATAGATCACAGTGTCTCTAAAATTTTTATAAGAAGTAGGCAAAGAACATAACAGTAAAAACACTTTATCCTTATCATCAATCTTCATATCTATCTTACTTAAATTAGTAATAATGTAAGTAAACTCTGCTATATAAGATTTTAGTGGAGTACCTTCAGACATACATAGAGTATAGAGGTGTTACTTTAATTGTAGCCTATTGGTGAGAGATTTTGTCATGTACAGACTCTCTAATTTTAACTATACACCTGCTGTAGTGTTTTTAGTGAGAATTTCTTGAAGAACTTCATTACCCAAGTACAACTGAATAGAAGAAAGAGCTCTATCATCCATATTATTCCATTCAGCATCTGTCATAATCTCGGATTTCTTCATCTTCCCAAGCAGCGCCTTCTTTGTGCCTTCTCTTGATAGAATTGCCATCATCCTTACTTGTTAGAGAGTAAAACTGGTTGACTCATCAAATTCTCAATGTCTATCTTAGATGTTGTTGTTGAAGTAAAAGCCATTGAGAATCAGGCTCTGATACCAATTTGTTATGACAATAGCCAATAAAAATAAAATTACAAAATATAATTTAGAGAAAGAGAAGAGAAAGTACATAAATATTTAACGTAAAAAAATCTAATGAGGAAAAAAAAAAGGTAGAAAAAGAAAAATTTTACTATGTATAATTCAGTTACAAAACTAAAATTTGGACTGAATAATTGACTCCAAAACTGTTGTTTTATGTAGTACCCAATAGACCCAGAATTACAAAAAATTTGCACTTATTACTGTTTTGCAGTAACATACCCAAAAAATACTGTTCACACTACTTCTGATTTTTGTATATTTATTTGTAGAAAAAGTGACAAACTGCTGTATGCAGTTTTCTACTAAAATTATAATTCTGTCTATAACTATTTTATAATTTTCTACAATAACTGCAACTCTTGATTGCAGTTTTCATATGAAAATATAACTATTTATTTTTAAAATTTAGGTTACACCCAAAAATATAACATAGGAACATTCCTCTTTTGTAATTTCCGTTTTGTTTTTTGTCTTTTGGACTTTTAGCCCCACCAAATAAAAAAAGCAAGAAATTTTGCGTAAAAAGTTACAATTCATCTCACATTAGATATAAATTTATTATGTTATCCTCATTTAATAATATTCAAGTATTATAAATACAAATTATCTTATATTCAAAAATGATTTAAACCATTTTAAACAAACAATTAATATTTGTACAAAAACAATCCTAAAACAATATCTCAGTAAACAAACCAATTTTAAAAGAATCGATATTTTTAACATCAACTATTTTATAACTCAATTTTACTAAAATTAATTATATTCACATTATTATACAACCCCGATTCCGAAAAGAAAAAAAAAGAACAACAATAGTACAAGGAAACAGGGCAATTCAAGCCAACCTCACAAAGTTCGCTTCACGAAACACGTTTAATGGATACTTCAAGGGTCGAGGCAAAAGTTGCCTAATATGATTGATCCAGGGGACCAAGGGATGGCTCTTTGGTCAGGCCCTCTCCACCATTTATCCGAACATGCCCTGTTGCGTTTGCTTGGATTCTCATCATATACTTGGAGGACGCAAAACAAATTGATCTGAAAAGCAACTCGATTGTGCGGGCATGCGTAGCCATCATTACACTAACAATTAAGGATTGTCCGGACATGTGACGGGCACACAAACTAATGCTCAAGATTTCCTATATATAAAGGCCCCCCGTCACCACGCAAACCGAGAGTGACTACCAGAATCAGTGTATGGCGTTCAACTTCAATCTCTATCTCCAATTGGTGTCGGGCCTTCTGCCTCTCTTAGCTACCTCTTCGATTTCTTTTGTGGAAGCAGCAAGAGTTTCACCCATTCTTGACGTTGCTTATCTGAATCGGAGCAGTTTCCCCAAAGGCTTCCTCTTTGGGGCGGCGTCATCGTCATACCAGGTATCTATACAAAATGAAGCCACCATTTTCCGACGCTATATTGAATTTTTGAGTTTCCCTTGTAATATATATAGAATTTAGAAGCCAGGCGATTTTGTATTACTTATATCTGTGTAAGTTTTGTGTTTTGTAGTATGAAGGTGCGGTCCAGGAAGGTGGGAGAGGACCCAGTATATGGGATACTTTCACCCATAAATACCCAGGTATCACTCTTACAGCCTACAAGGGAAGCAAGGGATGTGAAGATATGCTTTACCTTTTTCTGTTGTCTTAAAAATTTTATTCACTATTCTGTTTTCCTATAAACTCCGTCCTTTCTTTTTGATAAGCAAAATGAGGAATTGAAACCTTTGTAGTTTGTAGTTAGCCAAGTGAAATCTAAGACACCTGCTACGGAGCCAATGTTATGATTTTGTATTTCTCAACATTTTATATGAACCCTCCCTTGGCAGAGAGAAACACCCGCTCACAAAGGGCAAGAGGCCTCTTCCTCGCGATTTCTATACCTCTGCCTCTGTCACTATGTTTGTGACTATACCTTGATTGAAGGTACTTTGGAAGTTGCAGGAGATTGCATAAAAAAAAAAATATACGAGAGATATCTTGTTTTAGTGTGGTGCTATTCCCACGTAATTTTGGACACTTAATGGCTATGGGCTTGGGTTGTGAGCTTTAAACTAAATGAAATGTTTCTATATGTATATGGAATGGATGTCAATGTAATTTAATATCTACATCTTTTGAATTTAGATTCTTTGTGTTGGTTTGAACCCTTAGCTTCTTGGGTTTCTGAGTTTAGATTCCATCACCTAAACAATTCTGCTTGTTTCTGTCTGTTAGTTGTCTAACTAGTTTTTTCTAATAATATTTACTATTAGCATTGGGTTTGAGAGTCACTTTAAGCGTAATCAACTCTCAAGGTACTCTGCCCGTGATGGTTTTTTGGGTTCTAGACCCGATTTGGCCTCTCCAACATAGCCAAAAGGGATATTATTTCTACAATAAATTATATGTATAATTCAGTTTTGTTTATTGATGAAATGTTATGTACACAGAGAAAATGAAGGATGGAAGCAATGGAGATGTAGCCGCCGACTCATATCATAAATACAAGGTATGGTCCAAGTTTACATGAGTGGTAGGTATATGGAGAAAAATAGCCACCCAAAATACTTTGAGAAAACCAACTGTAGTCACTTTCGCAGAGACTTAGTACAAATAACTCACTAGACCAGCTCTACACTCTTTTCTCATGTCCCACACTCACACTCTTACCTCACTTTGGTGTGCCCACTCTGGAACACACCACACACACGTTCACTCAACTCTCATTCAATCTTCACTCTTTTCTATCACAGGTATTGAAAATGCAGTGCACCAAAACAGATAACTAAACACAAAAAATGACAACTTTTTTTTATGATTGAAGGTCTAGTGTCAAACGAACTCACGATAGAATTTCTACAATAGTCTTAAAAGGCTCTTTTCAGTTTTCATTGCATTTTTGTTTTTTCTGTACAATATATTGATAGACTGTTCTACATGTTACAGGAAGATGTTGAGCTTTTGAATTATATGAATATGGATGCTTACAGATTCTCCATATCTTGGTCTAGAGTACTACCAAGTAAGTCAAATGTTGAAGTTTCTTCTTTGTGAGTTTCATCTAGTTCAATGTTTCTCGTCATTCATTGTAAAGTTTTATAATTATTTGCAGAAGGAAAGCTTAATGGAGGTGTAAACCAAGAAGGAATCAACTATTACCATAACCTTGTAAAAGAACTACGGGAGAAAGGTCATTGTTCAATTATTAGTTGTATGATTCTTTATTATGTGTCAGCAGTTAGCCCCATATTCATGCTGTTGATAATCATAATCAATCATCAGGATTGGTGCAGGTCTGAAACCATATGTAACCATTTTCCATTGGGATACTCCCCAAGCCTTAGAAGATGAGTATGGCAGTTTCTTAAGCCCTCGCATTGTGTGAGTGACACAATTTCCCACCCGAGCTAAATAGTAATCAATGCCTAATAAAAACGCTTTGTAGTTGATATGATGAAAATTTATATATGCAGAGATGATTTTCGAGACTATGCTGAACTTTGCTTCAAGGAATTTGGAGATAAGGTAAAGAATTGGATTACTTTAAATGAACCAAGAAGTGTGGCCAAGAATGGTTATGCAGTAGGCAGGTTCGCACCAGGTCGATGTTCTGAATGGCTGAATATGAATTGCACCGGTGGTAATTCAGGGACAGAGCCCTATTTGGTTTCACACTACCAACTACTTGCACATGCTGCTGCTGTTGAAGTCTACAGGTCCAAGTATCAGGTGCAGTTTTTCAAAACCTTGAAGCTCTAACTGTTTTAATAATTAGTGAAAAATATTAAACCCAGTGATTAATCTATGGCCAAATGTTTAACTATTTGAGACTTGAACATTATAATAGACGGGTCAAGCAGTACGAAAATCCTTGTTTTATGTGAGCAAGAGTTCTATTACCAACTAATCAACATATTTGGATGTGTGTAGAAATCTCAAAAGGGTCACATAGGCATTACCTTAAATTCTGACTGGTTTGTGCCGGCCACCAAGGATCAAGCTGGTCATGATGCTGCCCAACGAGCCCTTGACTTTATGTTTGGATGGTAAAGGCTTTACATATTGTAGCAACTATTCAGAGATGTCCTAGAAAATGGACTGGACTAACTGAGTAACATTGCTTGGAATTTTAGGGTACATGATTATAATTTAAGTAATATTACTCAAGTCAATAGCGTAAACAGTGATCAAGAAGAAGATTTCAAGGTGGGTACATTCATGAACCTGATCACTTGTCGATTACCTGCAGGTATATGGGACCACTCACAAAAGGTGAGTACCCAGAAATCATGCGATCTATGGTAGGAGACCGGTTACCAAAGTTTACTCAAGAGCAATCCCGGCAACTTAAGGGCTCTTTTGATTTTCTTGGCCTAAATTACTACTCATCCTTTACTGCTGCCTACGCACCTCAGATTCGTGATCCCAATAGACCCAGCCAGCAGACAGATGCTCAAGTAAATGTTACAAGTAAGATAATAAAGCTTTATAGATCTTCTAATTAGTTGTTGGTGCACGAATTGTTTCAAAATTGATGGCCAGAAAGAATTAGTTGAAAGAAAAGTTATGCTGTACAATTGATATGGACATAACCTTTTGGTTTGTTTATATCAGATAAGCTTGATGGGAAGCTCCTTGGCCCAATGGTACGTGTTTGATCACTAAGATTGCAGCTATATATCAGTGCTTCATTTTTTATAGAATAAATACTGAAAGCAAGCACTATGTATGCAGGCAGCTTCAGATTGGTTATGTATTTATCCAAGAGGATTCCGAGAACTGTTGCTTTACATCAAGGACAATTACAACAACCCCGAAATTTACATTACTGAAAATGGTAAAACACCGTTACATTTCTTTTCCATAGTATATATACTATCTGGTTTAAATGTTGATGAATCATGAAACTAATGAGAATCCATCTACTGGGAATGTGCCCATAATAGGATATGATGAGTTCAACGATCCAACATTATCACTTGAGGAAGTCCTTGTAGACACTTACAGAATCGATTACTATTATCGTCATTTGTATTATCTTCAAAAAGCAATAAAGTAAGTGACTTCATATCAAATGAGTTCCTCTCTCTCTCTATTTTATTGTTATATATTTTAAGTTATTGTTTGTTGGCTTTTGGTGTATTTAAGGGAAGGCGTGAATGTGAAAGGATATTTTGCATGGTCCTTGTTAGACAACTTGGAATGGGATTCAGGATACACAGTGCGATTCGGACTCAACTTTGTGGATTTCAAAAATGGCCAAGAACGATACCCAAAACTCTCCGCCCATTGGTTCAAGACTTTTCTTAAGAAACACTAATCAATCAGACTGATATTTTATATCCTATAAATAAAAATACATAATTCCTTGAAGATGCGTTATTTGAATAATTGCATTGATGCAAATTAATTAATGCGCTAAATTAAAGGGAGATCTATTGGTACTTTTGGTTGTCTATGTCACACTTTTTTAAATACTTGATACAATTTTAGTTGTCTAAAATATCTTTAGTTAATTAGATAATAAATCAGGCTCTTAATTATATTTGGTCCACTCACTCTCTTAATATCAATTCATATAGTTAATTTATTTTTCCAATCAATACAAATTAAAATGTTAATTGAGATTCTTTACACAATTTTCAAATCAACGTTTTTTTATACTTAGCTAAGTGGTTGAAATTGTTTAAGCTTGGGCAACTGATTTTGGGCTAAAATATGTGTCCAAAGTGATCCAAGCATTTGCTTCAAGTTTCAATTACTACTCCAATTTATATAGATATACTACAGGGAACCCCCCTTCCGGTGACCCCTGGCGTAGAGGAAGGTTTCAAAAGCTCGTAGGGGACAACGCCCGCTCCATGTCTGTTCTTAAATCCAGTATTGTCGTTCCTCTCATCAATAATTTTTTCCAGTTTCTTGAGCCTCTCACTCAATCGTTCAAAGGCAGCCTTGATTTCTGGGTTTTCAGCCCACGATGGCTCCATCTTCTCCCCTATGTATTCTTCATCTGGTGAATGAGTTGACAGTATATCCAAGACAGCCATGACTCTGGTAGCTTGAAGCTGTGAAGGGAAGCACTTTAAAAGTGCCCTTTCAGGTTTTTTGACGAAACTCTTCCAATCTTCTTCTGAAGGGTCCTCTGTGGGCATCTTGGTTCTGGCTATTGTAGGCCGGTTTGGAAAATATCCCCCATAAGCATATTGCCCAAAGTTCACGGCAGCATGGTGACCAGAAGCTACCCATATCATTATGGAAAGGATTTCAATGAGGTCTTTAGGGGTTTTAAGAACTGGCCACCATGGTTCGTCCTTTTTGTCCGCATGGCCAACCGTTCGAATCTCTGTCCACCATGCTTGGAGTTCTTCATCAGACTCCACAAAACTTGGATCCGTGTAAAAATGGTGGACGTAATCACTCACCCATTGCTTGATTATGTCCCACAGCAGGAGCCCATCATTCGCAAAAGGATAGTCTTGAATGGTAAGCCTTACCCCATGTGGAGCTAATTTATCTTCCACGGCCATTCCCCTACCAAAAACAAAATTTAATCACATATAATATTTTATATACGGGCGGTTTCAAACGCCAAAAAGCGTTTACAAGAACGATAGGGTCAAAGATAATATTCATTAATATAGCAAATTAGCAATTCAATAAGAATTTTAAGTTATAATTAAGGTTACCTTCTAATTAAGTCTGCAGGTAGAGACTGCATGTCAAATCGCCATTCAAGAGCATAAGCAGCAGAGCTGATCTCCATGGAATATTTTCCTGGTGAGAAGGAGCTCTCAATTGTTCCACCAGCATTAATAAGTGCCTCCCGCGCCAGAGCATTAATCTCGATTGTGTATCGAAAATGAGGGTGCAGCAGTCTATATATGGGGTGCATCACACTGAGTTGCCTATTAGTGGCGATCACATACGGCTCTGTCACACAGTGAGTTCTTAACCTATAACAGCACACAAATCGATGTTATTTAATTGCGAGGACCTTCCCACAAAGATCAACGAATATCATATTCAATTTTCTTTCTATTTTCGCTCGTAAGCTAAACTAATCAAGTTGCTGAGTAGTGTACATACCAGTGACTAACAAGTTGGTGATAACCAGAGTCGTGTGCAAGAACATGGGCTTTGGCAATCCTCCAGAGCCAAACACTGGTTGAGTGCCATGACGGTGTGAAAACTTGCTTCCATTGCCCCTTTCCATTCATGGGTGGTCTAGTAAGCTCTATAGCAAGAGGCCTCAATGTCCCATCTGGTGTTAGGAAGAACAACGTTCGTGACCCATACAGTGTTGTTCCCTTTATTTGTCGTACTTTGCTAACGTATGGTAACAATATGTCATGGTAGTCTAGCATGAATATTTTCTTTTGTTCTATGGCCTGCAAATACAATTAAAAGATAACCATATCAGAATCAATGCATGCGGATGTGAGAGTGTTATCAGTTTGGATTTGGATTATGAGTTCATGGATAAGATCATAGCTTCAAATGGATTATGTAAAGTTAATTAAAGGGTTAACCTCTTCGACAGAAAGTATGCCTCCGATTTCTCTGTTGATGATTTCCGAGGTAATTGCTGATTCTGGTGGGCCATAGATACTTGGGTCAAGTTTACTCCTCAATGGCCATTCCTGCCCAAGCAAGTGAATTATCTTAAGCACTGACAGTGAGCTTAAAAACATCAAATAATTGTGTGCAGTTAATTATGCATGCGTACTGTGACCAATCGTATGCTGTAGGGGTTGAGACCGGCAACAGTCTGTCGGGCAAATTCCTCATCTCTAAACCAGAAAAACCTATCCCCTGTAAGCGAAACAAAGGATGGTATATTAAGATAGGTTCCCACTCCTAGTCATGTTAACAATATGGAAATTGATGAAATTAAGAAGAATTGAAATCTGACTGTTGATTGTCTCAGGGGTCTCAAAGCGAAGCACTTGTGCCCCAGAATCAGAAATGGTTTTGACGAGCCTGGGCATAATGGTTCTGAGGAATCCCTTCTCATTTTCTTCATCGGGGGGCAGTTCAAGTCCAGTATTGAAAAGGGAGTCTATGGCGTGGAAGTATGGGAATGGAAGATCCTTGTCTTTTATTACCCTTCCCAGAGAGGGAGCCAATATTAGCAAGACTGAATGTAAGGTCTTGGTTGAAAATGTTAGCTCCTTCACCTCTGAGAAGCATTCGTCCCTTGGAACGTAAAATCTCCGAGTTCTTTTCTCGGATGATGGATCTGCTTCACACATAGAGATTTAGAAAACTTACCCACTAAAACAAATATAATATCCATGCTCAAGGCCTCGCCCATAAGACATACAGCATTAGCGTGATTAGTTAGGCACAAAATTGGTCAATTAATGACTCAAACAAAAATTCGAGTCTCACGGTATCTTGTATCTTGTGATGCTAAATAAATTTTGTGAAGTTTTAGTTAGTATTTTTATAAAGAGTAAAATGACCCAATATATGTAAGCAATGGATAAGAAGCAATATTTAAATAAGTGTTTGATAAAAAAATGAAACCAACCAAGCTAGTAGAAAAAACAGGTTAATTGTCTTTTTGTTCTTTCCGTTGTACCAAATAAAAAAAAAAAGAAAAAACATGTTAATTGTTTTCTGTAAACGATGATAAAAAAAAAAAAAATGAAGAGTAGAAGGTATTAGTAGGAACCTGCTTGAGAGCGTGGACGACCAGTTCGACAACGTCTGGGATAAGGGCGCAGGTTGCCGCCTAAAGGAGGTCTCCGAAGATCAAGGCCCTTATCAGGATCACCAATGTCATTGTATATATCATAGTCATAAACTCTTTCGAAACCCTTCCGCTCCCCTTCCCCATTGCCTCTCAGATTACCCAACTCTTCCGCCCTTAATCTTCTCAACCCACTCGGTGTCTCTGACGGTAAGTAACACTGCACAGTACACATACCCCCCGGCTTTAGAGTCGTGAGTCGTGAGTCGTGATAGGCTTACATTGTTAACTGACGTTATGCTCACGTAATTTAGTCAAACTAACTTTTGATCAAATTTTTTTTTATAAATATATGCAAAACGCGAACTCAGTAACGTGGGTATAAAATTACCGCCTGCCACCTCCCATTACGCTTCTGTTCAAATTTCACATCTTTTGACTATCTCAACATGTATATCTCTGCAACTGTAGCATGACATGCCACACCATTTTACTTGTTTTGACAAAAGAAGAAAGTTAGTTTACTTGCCAAAAGCGATACCAGATTACCGTTGGAATTAATTTGCCAAAAGAAAAAAAAAATCATGGCTTTTTAAAAATATAAAATTATTTGCAAGATTTGAGTGAAAAACTCAGATTTAAATTTTGAAATTGTCTTTGAAAGGATATAAAACAATAAAAATATAAATTAATTTTATATTTAATAAAAGTACGATAATACTATACAAAAAAATTTAAAAAAAAAATCATTGGTTGAATTAATGTTACGCAGAGAATTTAAAACTAAGTTCTTTTATAAAATTATTTTATCAAGTTTTAGTTTTTGAAATAATTGTCTTTTGACATAATATTAAAACATTTATAATTAAATAGTTAAAAGTTAAATTTTTATCCCCTATATATATTTATTCACACTTTAAGTATAAACTTAAATAATTATTTGGCAGAAACAATCTTAATTTTAAATGTTTCTAACAATAAATACAACTATTATTTGAAAGACACAATTAATGAAATGCCTTCTATTTTAAATAATTGTTGGCCATGAAAAAAAAACTATTATTTTTAATCACAGTCGCTTGAAAGGTCATATGTTGATTCACACCTATTATTATAAAAAGTTAGCCTCAAGTTAAATTAACATATCTTTCCTATTTTTCTTCTTATCTTTCAAATTGCAACTTCATAAGATTTCTTGAGAACAAATCTCTAAACTATTTATTGTAAAACTATGAGTGCTGAGGATAATTTTATAGGTGGTTTTGGCTTTAATCCAGCAACAATTTGGTGGGAACAAATATCACCTTGATCGGCAATGTAATTTTTTTATGGGATTCTTGGCATGATTTGATGTAATTTGTTACAAGTTTTACATTAATTTTATAAGTAATTATGAAATAATATTTAAGTTTAAAAAAAAATTTTCACATGACGATTTTTTAAGTTAAAGTCTTTTTTTTTTTTTGGAGTTTAAGTCTTAACATTGAATACTTTTTATTAAGAGCAGATCCAACATGAAAAAGCTATGGAATATCAAGAAAAGTAAGTGAGAACCGTCTTAAGTCTCTAAGAGGGAGTTGTATTTTGCCTATATTTAGGAAGACATTCTCTTTGTAAAAATTAGCTAAGCTATATTTAATGAATTTCCTTTGAGGATTTCCCCCGAGAACTTGTGGGTAGGCGAAATCCCATTTTATGCGTAACACAATCCTTACTGTCTTCTAACAAGTAGTGACAAGGATACCACAGAGATGCATCAGTCATCGTACACCACAGCCATAACATCACTTTCCTGAGCATGCAGTGGCATGTGCCTTTGGGAATCTAAAGGACCCGATGCGACGTACTACGGCGTTATGACTTTATGAACAATTCAATTTGTAAATGACTGCATGCATCTATTATTTAGTTTATTTAATTTGTATTAAAAGTTTAAATAGCGGTGCCAAAGCATAATTACTACAGGGGACGTAATGCATTTAAAAGAAGGGTAGAAAGTTAGGGTTTTGGAAATGCTAACCTTGTTGGTGAAAAATACCCTTTTGGTGGGATTGTCGAACTTGGAGTGGACCCAAGAGGCACAGTGGATGTTAATAGGGCCGTGTGGGAAGCCGTCAAGCACAATGGTCTCAACGAACATCTCCTTGTGATGCTCGTTCTCCACCAAAACAGCACCAATTTCCCCGAACTCATTTGGAACTTCAAATTCAGTTTCGTACTTCACCCACTCCTCTCCTCGTCCTGCTTTGTGTGCGTATGCTTTTATGGTATCCTTTTCTACTCCTGTCTCTACATCCACAGTTCATGCACCCTCGTCACTCTCTATTTCAAATCAAGGGTGCCTAATTATATGCATTAAATTATTCATTTTCTACATAATTTTTAATAATAAGTATGCATGAATTATTTTTCTCAAACTAAAATCAAGAAGGAAATGCGTTAATAATAAGTAATGTTAATGGTACACTCTTTCACATTTTTTAAAGGTTTTATAAATAAAAAATATAATAATTATTTAAACGTAAAAGATTAAAAAGGAAAAGCAGAGGGGGCATGCAGAGGGTGTACGTGCTGCCACATTAATAATTGTCAGTTGTTGCGAAGGCCCAAAACAATTATCATTTCCTGCTGTACCACTTTTGATGCGTCATTTTTGTTTGGTACATAGAGTCAGGACCATGTCACTTATTAATTTGAGTTTTATACGACAAGCTTCTGCCAGAGCCCACTCTTTTTAACTGAAAAACAATAAATTAAAGCAGTTCCTAATTTTGCTTTTGAGCATATCTTTAATTAATTTATTTTTAACTGAAGATATTCAAAGTTAATACCAAAAAAAAAAAAAAAACTCACATCTTTAAATTACTTAACATTTTCCTTGAAAATAAATAATCAAATGCTTTTTTATAAGTTTACCTCACAAATATAATGACCATTTACAATTATGATAATAATAACACCAAATAATTCGGACTGCTTGCAATAAGAAATAATTACTAAACTCAACCTTAGAAGGGCTTCTCGCTTTCGGCCTTTATAAATTTACAACGCAAGTTCATTTTGAAAACCAATTCTGTAGATGGTTTGATAAATATAAATATTAAAGTTGGAAGGATTTAAGGGAAACAAATTTTAAATTAATATTTATACCGAAACAGTTAATTAGCTAACAACTTCCTTGCTGGCTAGTAGCTACCTCACCACTAATATTTATTTATTATAAAAAGTATTAACTAAAAAATAATAAATTGCATTGTTTACATATTTATTGATATAATAGTTTAACATAAATTTAAATAAATATTATATTATTTATTTATATGATAATTTATCTCTAATTTAAATGTATATAAGTAATAATTATTTATAATATATAATAAATTAATTTATTATTATTATTTTTTAATACATATTTCATAAGAAATTTAAATCATTTTAAGATGTATTAAAAGTTAAAGTATCTATACAGCATATATAAATAAATAATTTTGTTATGAAGTATTGACATGTATACACTTAGGAGAGGATAATTACTAATCAATTATTAGTATGAATCTTCTAACGAAAAAATTTATCAAACAATTTGTAAAAACATTTAATATTATAAAAGATAAAGTGATTTAATCATTATTTAATTATAAATAAGTAAATATAATTATTTAATCATGTTTAAAAAAATATTATGTTAGAATATATTTATATTTATATTAGTTAACTAATTAATATTAGATAAAGTATAATATTTATTTAAATTTAAAATAAATTTTTATATAAATAAATTTTAAGAGAGAGATAAGATAATTTACTCCTTAAAAATAAGTGGCACACTTACCGTTGTCAAGCTCGGAGCTGACAAGTTCCAACAGAATAGATTTTCCAAGCAAATCCGTGATATCATCAATTCCTCTGTCTAATCTAAGACTGGAGAAAAAGCCAGCCACAGTGAGTTTAACCTTCACGATGGCTTTGATTTTTGTTCTTTTATCTGCTACCTCTGTTCCTGGAGTAGTGGTCGCTTGAACATTGCGAGGAATCAACACCAGACGCTTCAGCTTTAGCCGCTGCACTTGCCTTGGCACCCGGCTCTCCCACCATACTGGAAGACGTGCCGTGGCAGTGCCGTGAACCAACGGTTTCTGTACGAAGAAGAGTGTTTGGTTGGTATTTGGCGCTTCATACACCTGAGGCCTTATCATCTTTCTCCGCTTTATGGTGCACAATATAATACAACAAACTCTCGTCTTATATATGCTATGGTAACCTATTTCCCTCGCTGAAAAGTTTGTCCCATGTCAGAACCTACGACAGTGCTCCCACTTAACAGGGTTTTGGACGCATATAAAAACTTTGTACATTGACCGTGTATAGTGTTACATGTTCTCTCTTTTTTTTTCTTTTTCTTTGAAAAAAAAAAATTATATCAGCACGTGGAGGGAGCTGCTAGCATTTCCCCCTAATAATAATTCCTCCTCTTTTTAAATGACTTTTTTAAGAACAATATACAAATATTAAGAAATTAATTAAATTATCTTGATATTAACAAAGTTCTTTCTCACTAAAGTATTCTTTTTATACAAGAACTCAAATATATTAAAAGTTAACAATATAAATGCTAACAAATTCTTCATTGATTGAATGTTTAGTGGGGATAAAATAAAAATTGGAAGAAATATTAATAAAATCTTAGATTTAGGAAAGTGACACTTAAAAAGTGAAATAAGAAAAAATTTCTAAAACAAATATTAATTAGGAACAAAGAGAACAGTAGTTATTAAGTTTTTAAATTTTATAATTTAATTTATAATATTCAATAAATTTGATAATTTAAATTATTTTAAATAAGTATTACTTTTATTTTTAAATAACTGTCACTTTCTTAAAAAAGAATACTTCTTTTCTAGATAAATATTCCTTTCAAAAAGGTTATATCATTTTAACTGCCACCTTCGATTCATATAATTACAATATAATTTTTATTTTATATAATTTAAATTATTAAATTTAATATATTTAATTCATTATCGATTAAATTACAAAATCTAATCGATTCAATAATTTTACACTACGACCCAAACTGACTTTTCTCGAAAGCAAATGGGTTATTTTCGGCCATTCATAGCCCGTCGACTCTTAGAAGTCGATCACACGTACCCATGATTTGGCTGGATGCGTTGGTGGTCCACCGGTGACGGTGCGGAGAGAATATCAACCGCATTTTCTTAATCCTCAAGATAGAGATGCCCAACTTACACGCTCATTAAAACAAATAAGTCATTTACAGATTCTAACTTATCAAGGAGCTGATTTTCTGCTTAAGATATTGTTGCCCTTGAAACGACAACATTTCAGGATCAAGTGATGGGCAAAACTATTGTGATTTGCACTATAATGTTATAGCAAGGAATTTCCTTTCCAAAAAACAAAAACAAAAAATCATAGCAAGGAAAGCATGATTGGGCCACAGCCCTTATCAAAGTCTGGTAATGGAGCTGGGGCGGTTTTTGTCCACATTTTTTCTAAGCATAATTTGGTTAATATTTTTTAATTTTGATAAATTAATCTATTAAAATATTTAATGCCTCGTTAAAATATACATTATTTGTTTGATTTTGAAAATCAAATTATTCAAATTAAAAGACATAAAACTAAATTGTGCTTTAAAAAAATAAGAGCCTAACTAACTACAAACACTTATACTCTAATTTTTTCACATTAAATTTTGACTAGGTCAAATGAAACTGAACCAAAAACCTCCTTTTTTGGGTATGCCACGGGCGAAAAAGCCCAAACAGCAGGAAAAAACTACCAGGGCACTAATCCAGGCCTGCTAATACCAATAAGATCAGTATGGAACACGTCTCTGATATCAGGTGGCATACTGGAGAAAACTTGCAAACCTACTTCTTCCATGGCAGCTCGCTTGGGTTGGCTTCACTGTTTAAAGAGTGTGAGAAAGTGATTGTCCAGTCCTTCGCACACCAGGATCTAATCCGGGAAACGATGTAAGACTCTGGTTAGTTGCACTTGGATTGAACCAAAAATATTTACTTCAATAAATTAGTGAATCTTAATATTTAATTAAATTGTTTATAAATTAATTTAATCAAATTAAAAAAATAAAAAATTAAATTACACTTTACAAAGATTATTTCGGAAAAGACCAAAGATTAAAAATCCCCTTTCTTCGTTTGATAATTATGAGTGAATCTTATGATTTTGATTGAATTGAATTGTCTTTTTTTTTTTTTCAGTTATTCTACTCACATCTTACTTCAACATATGATTATCGTAACTTATATTGAAAATTATAAATATGTGAAATTCAATAATTGAATTGGACACATCTCTTACCGCAACTGTGGGTTCTCCCATCAATCACCATGCGTGCTCTGTTTTTCAATTCCCATGAAAGTGGAAACAAATACTGGAGCCCGGTATCACATGCAACACAACTGAGAACCAGACTCTTCATTTCCTATTGCAAACTCATCCTTCTAGGCACACAAAAGTAGAGGTGATTGAACCGTTGTCCTTGTTGAAGCTGGTACAAAAGTGGTTCTTGTCTTGTAGCAGCAAAGAAAATGAGTGAGGTGCGGTTGCACAATAATGTTATTTTTATATTTATAATTTTTATTTAAAATTTTTATTTTTTTAAAAATAATTTTACGCTTTATTTTTTAAAGGCTTTACCTTGGACCACGTCTCGGACGTGGCCCAAGGCGTGGGGATACAGCATTTTCCCGGTTTTAAGCCCGACACAAACACTTTGATCACATGTCGTTGTTGTACTGCCACATTCACGTGGGCAGTTTGTTGGGAGTGAACAGAACAAAGCTTGGCAAGTTGACGGTTTTGAGCTGGCCCGAGGCAGGACCGGTCCTTACAATAAATCACCGAGGGAACATGTAATCTTATCCCGGATTTTCTTATCCTCGAAGTCTACAGTCCTTTAATGCTCAATTGACTTTTTTTTTTTTCTTTTTGAGATATTAAAAAACAATGGGCCCAGCCAAAATTCTAACTCTTCTTACGTCGCAAATTTTAAGAAATATTCATTGTGTCAACATTTAAATATATTAAAATTGATAATATAATTTACATTTTTGATAATTTTTATTTTTTAATATGAATATAATAAGTAAAATTTGAACTAAATTTTTTACTATTAGATTTATATAATAATTCTAATAATTTTAATTTATATTATAAAAATTAATAAGTCATTGATAGAGACTTCCAATTTGATAGAGACAGACGATGTGCGACACCCAACCAATTAAAATGGGCCACTTGTTAATCCTTGTTTCACCTTTTTTGTCTATAATATTTATTGTTTGAAAAAGATGTATTAAAAAGAAAAAAATTATTATATAATTTAAAAATAATAAATATTTTATTATTTTTTAAAATAATTTTGATAAAAAATTCAATTCATTAAATATTTAATAAGTAATGATAAATTAAAAAACAATTAATATTATTTTAATTAAAAAAATAACAATTAAACAAATTTTAAAAACTCTGTCTACCTAACAAAATAGCAAAGAAGGGCTTGATCAATCTGGGAACAACATCAAGCCCCAGTCGGATCATGACAGAAATCATTAATAAAGTTATTTTGTCACGAACTCACGGGGACTGTGGCTCCCCTCTCGAATGCAACGTTCTTTCGAAGGTGATAATAATGATCTAATAATTTTACTTCAACATTGGCATGCTCATGGTATGATCGGAATTTGAACACTTTTCCTTTCATAGAAATCAATACTTATGCTGTTTATAAAAAAAAAATTTATTAAATTAAAATTATCTTCTACCAAAAAAAAAAATTATGTCAAGATCTTGTATACACTTCACCTAATTTAAAGAAAAACATAAAATTATGTCAAGATCTTGTATTTTTTATAGCGTGAGAAAAATATTTTTATTTTATGTTTATATTTAAAATTTTTATATAATTTGTATATTAAATATTTATAATTTTTAATTAATAATATAATTATATTTATAAAATTTAATAAAAATAATAAATATTTAATATATAAATTATAAAAAATTTTAAATATATAAATAACATTACCCATAATAATTCGTTCATATAAAAAATAATTTTATGCAAAAGTAGCATAGTTCCTCACACCTATACACCTTAGTTCGTGCACATGTAATTATTTATATTAAAAAAAATTATATAATATATCATCGAAGACAAATTTATATAAAATAATTAAAAAAAATTTAAATTTTATATATTTTGAAACATAAATTTAATTCTTTTCAAGAGTTCTTACAACTTTCAAGTCATTTCATTTTTTTAATCAACTTATTTATGACCTTTTTTTAAATTATACAGATCAACTTGCAACATAAATCAGGGTGAATTGAGTTAATTTTTAGCCCACATTTAAGTGGAGCAATTCACCCGGATTCGTTAACAAACCGGGTTGAATGAGAGCGAACCGGCCGTTTGCACAGATTTGTTACTAGAAGCGGCAAACCTCCAATAGAAGTATTAATTACTTCGACAGATACACATGCATCTTACTTATTCAAGGCTTCAAGTTCTCATAAACAGTTGAATCAGTTCTAATTAAAGCTCAGATGGAGATGCTATATGGAACTCCCTTCGCGGTCACTCCTGGTTCTGAAAGTGGCTTCAACAGCTCATACGGCACTATTCCGGCACCGTTTCTGTTCCTTAGGCTCCTATCTGCATTCCTTCCATCAATTACCCCCTCAAGCTCCTTCAGCCTACCACTGAACCTTTCAAATGCCGCTTTGATAATTGGATCCTCCCCCCACGACGGCTCTATTGTTTGCCCAAGATATTCTTCATCCGGAGAGTGGCTTGACAAAATGTCCAGTACAGACATCACCGTGGTGGCTTGAATTTGAGACGGGAAGCACTTCAGAAGTGTCACTTCGGGTTTTTCCAAGAAGAAATCCCATTCTGGATCTGATGGGTCCTCCGTCGGCATATTATTCCTTGCAATTGTGGGCCTGTTTGGAAAATACCCTGCATAAGAGTACTGTCCAAAGTTGACAGCCGCGTGATGACACGATGCGGTCCACACAATGATGGTCACAATTTCAACCAGATCTTTTTGGGTCTTCAAAACTGGCCACCAAGGTTCGTCCTTTTTGTCACCATGCCCCACGGTTCGGATCTCTTCCCACCACGCTTGGAGCTCCGGGTCAGATTCAACCGAGCTTGAGTTGGGGTAGTAGTGATTCACATAGTCTGTAACCCACTGTTTGATAATGTCCCAAAGGAGGAGGCCATCGTTGGCATAAGGGTAGTCTTGGATGGTTAGCCTTAAGCCGTGAGGCGTATTAGGGTCCTCCGCCGCCATTCCCCTGTTGATGAGGTCAGCAGGGAGGGCTTGCAAGTTGAATTGCCACAGCTTGTCATAAGCAACGGAGCTAATTTCTATGGAATACTTTCCCGGTGAGAAGCTACTCTCAATTATTCCATCTGCATTTATGAGCGCTTCACGAGCAAGAGCATTGATCTCCATTGTGTACCTAAAATGCGGATGGAGCAGCCTATAGATCGGGTGCATTGCACTCAGTTGCCTGTTTGTTGCAATTATATAAGGTTCTGTGCAACAATGAGTTCGTAGCCTGAAAAGTATAACCTAAACTTAGTCAACTAGTAATTGTAGTGTAAACAGTTTGTTTGAGCATCACGACACCCAATAGACAGCAGTAGATAGGCTGTTAATTACATACCAGTGACTGACAAGTTGGTGCCAACCCGAGTCGTGGGCAAGGACATGAGCTTTGGCAAGCCTCCAAAGCCAAACACCGGTAGAGTGCCAGGCTGGTGTAAAGACTTGCTTCCACTGTGGCTTCCCATCTATTGGTGGCCGTGTTAGCTCAATAGCCAGTGGCCTCAATGTGCCCTCTGGGGTTAGGAAGAACACTGTCCTTGATCCATATAGTGTTGTGCCTTCCAGTTGTCTAACCTTGGCTACATATGGTAGTAACAGATCATGGTAATCTAGGATGAACAATTTCTTCTGTTTTATGGCCTGCATATTCATTCAAATCTCAACACTACGTTACACTGTAGAGATATTTAGTTTTGTTTAATTTAATCAATATATCACATTAAAGATTACACCTGCAGTGTAATAATAAATGACTTTTTTGCAGCCCTTGGTACTTACGTACCTCTTCAACCGTAAAAAATCCTCTGATTTCTCGCTCGATTATCTCTGTGGTGATTGCTGACTCTGGTGGGCCATAAATGTTGGGGTCAAGTTTACTTTTCAGTGGCCATTCCTGGATATGTACGATATATGGTTTATGAATAGTTACTTCAGAAAAAAATAATATGGATAAAATAGGTAAGTTTTACCGAAAGAAACAAGCTATTTCACACAATATTAGATTTACTAATTTTACAGGATAGAATATGAAATTTAATAATTTAAATTTTATAAAATTAAAAATGTAAAAATAATATATTTGTTTACACTTAATATAAAATGATTAAATTAATTAAATTTTACAAGTTAATAAGACTTAATTCATTTAAATTTTGTAAATAGATCTGTAAAGACAGGAAATATAAGAATAAATTTTAATAAAAAATAAAATTTATATAATAAATTATAAAAAATAAATAAGCTTCAAATTCACATTTTATGAATACGGGGAGTGGGGGAGTGATATAGAGTTTATACACGTACCGTGATTAATTGAATGCAGCACGGGTTGAGACCTGAAAGAGTCTGCCTAGCAAACTCCTCGTCCCTTAACCAAAAGAACCTGTCCCCTGCATTATATATCCAAATCAAAACCGATTGCATGCGAGTTAGTCAAGAGAAATAGGCATTGATTACTTCTCAAGCAATCTAATTTAGAACTGATCAATGCTGTATATCTTACTGTCCATAGTTGGGGGAGCCTCAAAACGGAGAAGGTCTTGCTCCGTATCAGTGATGGCCTTGAGCAGCCTTGGCAAAAGGGTTCTAAGAAAGCTGTTGGATTTTAGAGGAGGCAAGTTAAGTCCTTGGTTAAACAGGTCGTCTATGGATGAAAACAATGGGAACCCAAGATTCTTATCAATTATTGCCGTCCGTAGCGCGGGTACCACAGCATGCAACACTGAATATACAGCGTTTGAGGAAAAAGTGAGCTGCTTTACTTCTGAAAAGCATTCGTCCCTAGGCACGTACACGCTGCTACTTTTCTTCTCAGACAGCGGATCTGATCATTGTCAAAAATTCAGTTAATTCATTCATTAGCTAATTATAATTAATCGATATTGATAAATATCAAATTAACTTTCCATCTTTTTTGAGTGAGTATTTTGTGCGTTGGCTCTGGGCTATAGGGCAAATGTCAGGAAGAAGCAGGTAGCATACCAGAGTCACAGCGAGGGCGTCCGGTTCGGCAACGCCTTGGATATGGATGTTGCTCGCCACCAAGCACGGGTCTCTTGAGGTCGATGCTGCTGTCAGGGTCTCCGATGTCATCGTACACATCATAATCGTATATTCGCTCAAAGCTCTTGCGTTCACCTTGCCCATTCCCCCTCAGTTGCACAAGTTCCTCTTCTCTTACCCTCTTCAACCCTTCCGGTGTTTCTGATGGCAAGTACGACTGTATATGTATGTGTAATTAATTATTGCTTGAGTTAACACATCTAATATATGTAATTTATATATATATATATAAATATATTTGTAATATAACATCAAAACCCTATATAATTAAGGATTAAAGAGTGGTGAAAAGGAGCTGAGCAACTACCTTGTTGGAGAAAAACACCCTCTTAACGGGGTTATCGTACTTAGAATGAACCCAAGAGTTGCAGGAAAAATGAACGGGACCAGTGAGGAAGCCATCAACGACCACATCCTTCAGGAACATCTCCTTGTGGTGCTCATTCTCCACAAATATGGCGCCAATCTCTCCAAAACTTTCTTCCACTTCAAAAGTGGTCTCATACTTCACCTCTTGTTCCTTTTGCCCCGCCTTGTGCACGTAGCCTTTGATTCTCTCCTTTTCTAACCCCGTCTCTTTTTGGAATAATAATAAATTAATTAATGAATAAATAATTATAAATAAGAAATTTTACAGTATGCAATTCAATGGAAATTTGGGTTGCAAAAAGTAGAGATTTTCTTTTTTCTTAAAAAAAAGGTTTCAATTAAGACAAAGGACTTTGTCATTTATGGGTGAAGCTCCATCCGTTGCATCTCACTGAATTAATTTTCCTTGTCAATATTGGCCTTCCCATTCTGATATTAAGATCACTACTATAAGATTCACTGCTGCATTCCAGGCTACAGCCGTACAATGAGTAGGAATGGCAAGGGGGACCGGGACAGGAGTGGTCCACAGCTTCCCCACTCCAAAGGAAAAAAATTTTTCTGACTTGGTATTTGAGGGTGAGAAGTTTTTATCCCATCTCTGATCCTGTAAGGATCTGAAATTTTTATATTCTTTATTAAATTTTTTAATATAAATAAGTTAAAATAATTTTTTATAAATATACTTAAAGTAATTTAATTTTTTAATATAATATAATTAATAAATGATGATTTAAATTTTATTTTTATTTTAAAAATTTTAATTTTTTTAAGTATAAAATTTTTAATTTTTTTAAATTTCAAATATTAATTTTATATATTTTAATAATTTTTAATACAAAATAAATTTATATAATAATTATATTATATTATAATAAAAAATAAATTTAAATCATTATTTATAAATTATATTATATTTAAAAATTTTAATAAATAATAAATCAAATTATTCCAATTATAATTATAAAAATATTAAATTTTTTAATTTAAAAATTAAAAAATTAAATTCCTCTTTTTAATAAATAAAAAGGATGAAAAGTGCCTCCACTTCTATTTAGAGGCCCTTCGCCGGAAACTGTAATGGAAGAATTTTCTCAATCCTCCGCTCTCATGAGAAGAAAATTCTCCGTTCCCGGGCTAAAATAGGAGATTCCCAACGGATCTCCGCTTAGCCAGAAAAAATTATCATCCCCAACAACGTTATCAGTTATAATAAGAGAAAGACAAAACCACACAAAAACAGAAGCAGTAAATGAAACCTCTAAAACAATACATGCATATACATTCAGGCATACATATTAGTGTCTTTTTTTTCCTGAAGATATTGGTGTTCTTGACATGTTTGTAATGAGTGTAAATTTACTTTTTTTTTTTTTTTGGTCTGGAAATAGAGAGTTGCTATTTACTAAAAGCCTTTATATCTTAAGATGTTTTTAATAATGGAAAGAAACCAAGACCCAATAAATATTTAGCATATTAAAAGTAGGGATAGTAGACAGCACAATTAACCAGTGGATGCAGAATATAATTTGATTTGAGCAGAAAGTAATACTTACTGGGATCAAGCTCGGCGCTTGCAAGCTCCAAGAGAAGTGTCTGACCCAGCAAATCCTTTATATCATCCAGCCCTCGCTTTAAACCCAGTTCAGAGAAAATCCCACCAACAGTGGTCTGCACGGTCACCGTGACTTTGACTTTTACTGCTTTCTTTTCTGCTTCACTCACGGCCAGGGCTTTAATGTTGCTGGCGCTGCTGCACCCTACCAGCTTACCCCTTTTTTGCTTCTTTTGCTTTAGGACTATTGAAGGACTTGAGCACACAAGAACCGATGGAGAACAAAAGGTGCCATGGAGATTAGCCGATGACCTGTGAAGCAGCACATAGGCTGGGGCTGGGTTTGAGTTTGACTGACTAATCTGAAGCTTCATCATTCTGGATCTTCAACTATTCCTTCTCAATTGTTTTTTTCCAAATTATTTTTGCTCCTTTGAATGAGTGGCAGACTAGAGGGTGGGTGAGAGATATAATTGAAAATAGATAACTCTTCCCTAGAGGGTGGGTGCTTACCCCCAATTGGTCCCGCGGAGCTCAGTTCTTATAGGCCGGGCAGGTGCGGGTGCAGCTTTGTACAAATGGAAACGTGCCGATATATTAGGTATTCCGTATAAATTAAAATAATATAGATAACGTATCATTTTTAATATTTTTTTAATTTATTTTTTATTATAAAATAAACCGGCTTATCGTTTACTTTCGCATATAACAATCATTTTTTTTTTATTTTTATAGGTTTTTAATGATTGTCTTCTAATATTATTATAATTTTATTTTTATTATTAAATTTTAAAAATAAAATTTTATAATTTACCTTATTAATATAAATTTTTTATAAAAAATTTCTGAAACTTTATATTTTTTAAATTATTCTCATCCACAATGAGAAATTAAGTTCGATTGTCCATATCGTCTAGCACACTCTTATATCTTGTAACAAAAATTTTGTCTCACTAATAATATTGTTAAATGAAGATTTTAATATTTTATTTCAAATTTTATAATATATGATTTATATTAATAAATTTATTAAAGTTTATATATTAAATTATATAATTTAATAAATCTAAAATTATATATTAAAATATAAATATTATATAAAATAAATATAAAAATAAGATTTTTAATTTATATAATTTAATTTATTAATATAATATTTTAAAAATAAATATTTAATAAAATTTAATTCATATAAATAACATGATCAATAAAGTGATTAATAATATTATTTACATAAATTAAATTATATAAAATTAAATTAATTTTATTTATATGAATTAAATTAAATTATATCATTCGCATTGAGGTATTTTAAATAATTTTATTTAATTTTTAGTTTAAAAAATTTTAAAAATATTTACATAACTAAAGTTAAGTAAAATATTCAGAAAATTAAAAAATAATTAACATGCATATGATATTTTTAAATTTTTTATAATTAATAATTATTAATTAATTATTAATTATTAATGATTCAAGAGATAAAAGATCGACTAAGTTTGGAGACAGAATCTTTACAGTGTGGACGTGTGATGCATATTACATCTTGTAAAAACTTCATCTATAAAATTATGCAAGAGCGGATAAATCTCAACGATCTCATAATGGCAAACAAACAATGTGGTGCTCAAAGAAGGTTTGTCCTTCTCCCAGGAGTGACTATATCAATTGAAGTGATATATGCCATGAGAAGACAGCTTAGCAGAGTGATGGGCACCTGCCTGCCACACTGCCTCCATTATGAAGGGTTCTGTCACGTTTTTTCACTGTTAAATTTAATTAAAAAATAAAATTAATAAATATAAATATATAAATTATATACAAATTTAATATATATATATATATAATTACTCACACTACGTCCACTTCATATTCAAAGTGCCACTAATTATCATTTGTTTTCATTTAATATAAAAAGGACATATTATACATAAATATTTTATTAAAATATACAGTAAATAATTTGTATAATACTTTTAGTTGAAAAAAAAATATTAAAACAATAAAATAGACGCACTTCTAGTAAAAAATATTTGAGAAGCACGTATTAGAGTGGTCTTTTAATTTAATATTTTTAAAAGTAATATTTTTATTTTTATATAATATAATATAATTAATTAAATTTAATAAAATTAATTTTTTTAATTTCAAATCAATAAAAAGTTTACAGATTTTTATTGATCACATTTAATAATTGAATTTATAAAATATAAAAATTAATCATTTAATTTTTGTTATAAAAATAAAATTATTAAAGTTACATAAATATGAAATTTATTAGAAAAATTAACTAATTTAAACATTTATTTCATTTTATATAAAATTATATATAAATAAAGTTGTTGATAACATCAATTTTCTTTTAAAATACAAGACAATATTTTCTAATGAAATAAGATTTGTAAAAGCCGTATATTGTGAATATAATGATTGTTTAGTTTTAAAAATTTGATCAATTAATAATTTATAATTTTTATGTTAAAATTTGATATTAAAACTAAAACTATTTTTATATTTCTGGTTAAACATAAGGGCCATCACGTGACTGTGTAAGATTTTTTTGTAGATATTATCAGAGTAATGAATATCTTTTATCGAATAGATGGACAGATGGTCCCTCAGTCGGTGGGGAAACTCCTCTCCCAAAGAATATTCGATTCAATTTATATAAAATACATTATGGTTTTAAAATTTAAATAAAATTTATTAAATATAATCGTTTAAATTTTAACTAAATATTTAATAAAATTCAAATTTGCAGAACAGGACAAATCCCAAAACGTTGTTTACGTGCAATAATAGTCTTATCTCTCATAGACTCGTTCCTTGTCCTTTTGTCACAAAACGCCAAGCACTGGGGTCCTTCAAAGTTCAACACTAGCCGCTTATTCCGTGGTCCGCAATAATTAGCTATGTAGTGGAGAGTCGTTGCCTTGCCGGGCCCTCACCCGTGGTCGCTCTTAAATCACAAGCTCTAATCTTTAATGTTTATTGGCCCACATAAATTGGGACTTGAACGTGAGAAACATGATTTTACTGTTTTTGATAAATAATTAATATCGGCCCATATCCTATAAATATTTAGCTTTACACTGTATACAATTTTTATCTTTTGTACTAATTATATTGCCATAGACATTTTAACAAAATTTTCATACTTTTAAGATCATTTGCATCAACTAACGGATTTAAATCTCTAAATTTCTATATTTTTAAATTTCACCTTTTTTCTACTAATTTTTTAAATTTATTTTTCTTACTTTTATTATATCTTTAACTTTAAATAAAGAATTCAAGAAATTTGGATCCATTAACAAATTGTCTCAACACTTTGTATATGACAATCATTTCTTAACTTATAATAAAAATTAATTTGGGGGAAAACATTTATAAATGATGAAGACCAAACTTGAAAATCGTAATAAAATAATCACAAATTTTTAGCGTTGTTAGTCATTTACTACATGTGTCCAAATTCATTTGATTGTAATATTTTAGAGTGTAATAGTTGTGAAGCTAGAATAAGGTTATGATGTTAGAATCTTAATGCATGTATACTAATTTAAAATTACACAATTATATATCTAATTAAAAATTAAGTATAAAATATTATCTCAAATTCATCGTTACAATTATTAAATTTTTTTTAAAGAGATTCAAACACGTGCAATAACAATTGTGGCAATCAAATTTTTTTATTTTCCTAATTCACATATATTAAATAATTGTATGCAAAAATCACTCATAAACTAATATTTATATAACAAAAGAGAAAACTCAACCTCAAAATAAAATTTGACTGTAGTCTACCTATAACATAATACAAAAATTAGCTCTAAAACCAAACCATCTTTGAATAACAAGTTCAAATCCAAAAGGTAAAACAACCTTATTGATCATTTTAATAAATCAAATATTAATTAATTAAATTACACATTCAACCTATATTATAAAACTAAATCCAATGATAGCCCAAAATCAAGAATACTTCTAATATATTTGTGGAAAATAAGAAAACCAAACTAGGTTACAAGGCTGGGTCTAGAAACACCTGCCAAATTAAGCTGCCGCCGGGGGAACCAAAACTTGAACTCCTCTGTTGCACTTATGTGCCATTGATGCCAAAAGATCACCTACTGTGTTTGCCTCCCTGTAAATATGTTGGAGCTGAATGTCCCAAGGTGCATCTATTGGAGAACGCACCTGATGAATGAGATTAGCAAAGGGGTGATTTGGTTCACATCCTTCCTTTATGAATTGGATAACAAGAGCAGCAGTTCCCCCCACTTGAACTCTTCGAAACCCCTGTACCCAGGCAAGTTGTAACCCGGTTAACATTGCCCAAAGCTCAGCAGTTAAAATACTGCCACAACCTATATTTTGACAGAAGCCAAGTATCCAGTTTCCTCTACTATCTCGTAACACCCCACCACAAGAAGCTTTGCGTTCCCCTCTGATGACGGAACCATCCACATTCAGTTTGACCCATCCCTCCTGAGGAAAATGCGTTGCATAGGCTTCAACAGGAATTGACTTTATTCCCACCACACTTTACTTCTTTCCGTGTGTTCCCATGCTTAAATAACTTTACATTTTTTAATCTAAAATTAATAATATATTCCCACCACACTTTACTAGTGCAATGTGGCTTTTTGTTCAACGTTGTGCAACACCCAAGCTTTGCGTTCGGCTTCGAAGGGTGAGGAGAGGCTTCGTATTCGTCTGTTCAGTTCAACGTTACAATGCTCAAGCTTCGTGCCTTCAACACATGGTGATTTTTGGGTTTTGGAAGATAAATAAGATTTCTATAGTGAGAGAGGGAAGATGATGGAGTGGGTGTATATTTTGATTTTTGGTGCCCGATGATAGGTCAACAAAAAATCTGGGTTAATACTAGGGATTTGAATATCCACCTTTTGTGTTTTGGTCGCTGAATATCCACTTAACATAGAGGTTATATTGCGATAATTAAAAAATGTGAAATAATAATTTAATTTAATTAAAACTATAGGATAATAAATTCTACATAAACTTGAGTATAGAGAATTTTATAAAATTTGTCCTTAATTTTAAGCTATGCATGTTTCATTTTTGTGGTTATTAGCTTTTTTCCCCTCTCTTACACACTCAAAATAAAAAAAAAAAAACTTTCGATCTACAAAATTACAAGTCAAATAATTTATACTAAAGTATATATTATATTCACTGTGTAATGACAAGAATGTCTAAAACAAATTTTGGTAATATTTTTGGCTGATAGCGCATAAATTCTTGTTTCATTTGTTTGGTGTTGCACATATATGCGAAAAATAAAGGAATAGGAAGGATCACACTTGAATAAAGTTGTTAAAATGGGTTTAATTTATAATCAATTTTATTTTACCTCACATCAAAAGTGAGATAGATATGTATATATATATATATATATATATATATTCTTGTAAAAAAATATGATTTATTTTATTTTATTTAATTTATAAATTATAATAAGATAAATTAATTTATATTTTTATATATAAAAAATATATTAATTTATAAGCCCATCCACTTCATCCCACTTAAAAATTAAGATTAATATATATTTTATTAACCTCTAAAAAAATGTATCTTGTCCTATGTAATTGTCCTCAGTCCATAAGTCACAGATTTAGAGGGGAAGGGTCAGATACGAATCCTTAATTTTAGGTTTCAAATTTGAGATGCAATAAAAGAAATAAAAATAAAATAAAAAATTAATAAAAAATAAAATCTTATAAATTATATCTAAATATAAAATAAATAAAAATAAAAGATGATCAAAATCATTAAATAAAAAAATAGAAGATCAAATCCGAAAATGACAAAAGAGGAAAGCAGCTCGACAATACTAAATTACACTTTATTTTCATAATAATAATCTATTGGCGGGAAATAGCAATATAAAATTTCAGATTAGAGTAATGCTTTGCTGTATCAGACATCGAAACATGCACTGGTGTTTCATAATCTTAACCGTTCATTTATTTGACTTTAGCCAATGTTTGGGTAAAACTGGCCAAAGATTCCGTAATCCTCTGGCTCAAATTAAGGCAACAGCATCCCAGCAATGCGGATGTCAAGACCACAGTACAGTACCAGTTACAAGCCCTAGCACCGCCGTCGTCCTCCATGCGAGTGCGGGACTAGCTGATTCGAAGTTAGCCGCTCTCGGTTTTTGCTTTCGAATCTTATGGTTCATTCATAAAGCCGTCGTAATTTAAGATTCCTGGGTGAAATTTGCGGCATTTTAATGGAGATTGGAGTTAGCACTGAAAGCCCAACCGAACCAAAAAAATCGAAGTCCAAAACCCCTCGTAAACCAAAAGAAAGCCTTCTAAAGCAGAGTTCGTGTCTCAATCTCTGTCAATGCAGCAATCGAACATTCATGAATTGTATGCCTCTAGTGATTCTTATTCTTTTTTGCCTTTTAATTCACAGAATCTCCAGCTGAGTTCTTCGCGGAGAACAAGAACATCGCAGGATTTGATAATGTGAGTAGTGTTTTTACATTTGTCATTATTTTACAATTATTATTCCATTTTACTGTGGTAAGCTCTCTCCTGAATTATGTGCTGAGTTGCTCTGTATAAGCTAAATTGGCTAAACAATTTTGCATTAAACTCATACCTATTTTTAGAGTGAAGAAAATGGTGCACGAGGGTAACATTTTTGACTAGACAGGCGAGTGTATATGTGTGATGGATTAAGATTCAACAAAAGAACTGGCTGCGAATATGTGTGTGTGTGTGTATAACATGCTTTTTTTTTTTCCCCTCATTGAAATTCCATGGATTTCAGCCAGGAAAATGCTTATATACCACTGTTAGAGAGCTTGTTGAGAACTCGCTTGACTCAGCTGAATCCGCATCTGAACTTCCGGTGGTTGAAATAACTATGTAAGTTTTAATGTCTGTGCAAGCAGTAGTATGATGAATGACCATTTGAACTCATTGTAACTGACACAATGTTCAGCCTAAACTTCGTTTGATATCAGCTCTTAAATTTCTCCATGTGGCTAAATGCTTACTAGTGCATTTATAGATTAGCTTGTTCACATGGACTTGGTTGTTGCAGTGAGGAGATAGGGAAAAGCAAATTTAATTCAATGATTGGTCTTGTTGACCGTGAACGTGTTGATGAAGAATTATATGATGATTATGAAACAGATAAGGCTCGTGAGGTGTGTTTGCTTCCATTACGAATTTTTTGTTACTTTCATTATGTTAAATTGTTTGTTCAACTATTGTGGAAAGCTGGACTAGAATCCATGGTTTGACGGGGCTTAATTTTCTGTCAACTGTTAATTTATTATTGTAAGAAATTTGAAGTTATGACTTTGTTTTACTTGTAGCTCTCTCCCTCTTCCAACCCTGTTTCATAGAAAATTTATTGAAATCAGTTGACTAAGAAACAGGAGATATATATTTCTGGTTGCTGATTTTTCCTTGAAGGCTCTCATTGAGTTCTATTTCACATTATCTCCTTCCATTCAGAAACGATTAGCAAAAGAGGCTCGTGCTCAAGAAATTCAAGCAAAGAATGCTGCCCTTGGAAAGAAAGTGAAAGAGACTCCAGCTCCAAAGGGATTTAAGGGTCGAGGTGAGGCATCATTTTACAGGGTCACATGCAAGGTGTGTACACCTTTTGTCTCAGGTTTTGTGGCATTGTACCAATGTGCATTGTCTTCTTTTATTAGTTTTAATATAACCATAGGACAATTGATCCGCTTTCTAAATTTAATTTAGAAGTCTTGTCAGTTATGGCCCATTTCATGTGGCTATCAATGTAATTCCTGTAATGGAATTAAAGACAGTCTCATGCTGATAACTAATTGCAGGACAATGGAAAAGGAATGCCACATGATGACATCCCAAATATGTTTGGCCGAGGTGTGTCAGTTACTTGCTAATTTAATGTGTGAAAAAATTTTTGTCCAAACGTTCTATCTTTATCTTTAATTTTTGGGTGGTTTTGGTTTTGTTTTCTCTTCTCTCTCTCTCTCTCTCCCCTTGTTTCTTTTGTTTGAGTAGGGTCCTGCTTATACTTCTTTAAATTGCTGTACGCTACTCAATTTATGCAGTTCTCTCTGGGACAAAATATGACTTGAAGCAGACAAGAGGAAAGTTTGGTCTTGGTGCGAAGATGGTATTGGCAACATGCACTAGTTTATATGAATCTTTTCTTCATTTCTTTCTTTTTGTTTTATAGATCCTGCTTATCAAACTAATAACAGTTGCCAATCACTTATGTTTAGTAAAATTACGTACTAGCCTTTTGGAATGAGTATCATGTCCGTATTAGATTTATTGATGCATATTACTTGCAACGCAGGCACTAATATGGTCTAAAATGAGTACTGGCCTTCCTATTGAGATCTCATCATCAATGAGAAACCAAAGTTATATTTCATTTTGCAGGCTGGATATAGACATTCGTCGGTAAGATTTTGAACTGTTTCACATGAATTGATATTTGAACTCCTTCTCCGTATAAAATAATGCTGCAACTTTCAGGAACATCCCTCATGTACATTTACATGAAAAACGGGAGAAAAAGGATTGCTGGCATGGAGCTGAAATTCAAGTGGTCATTGAGGGCAACTGGACAACTTACCGTGTATGTAATCTGGCACAATTTTAATAATGTCTCTGAAAACTTTATATATTGAGCATATTCAATTTTTGTTTTGCTTATTGATTGTATTGAAAGGTTAATTGTGGTAATGTTTCAATAGTAGCTTCTTTGTTTGCATTTGCAGACGAAAATATTGCACTACATGCGGCAAATGGCTGTTATCACCCCTTATGCACAGTTTTTATTTCAATTTGTATCAGATGCACCAGAGTATGTTTTCTATCTCTATTGTTTTCTTGTCTCATGTACAATGATGATCAATCATCTTATACTAGGTTTTTTGATTGGCAGCAAGAATGTCACTATTAGATTTGCTCGTAGAACCGATGTAATGCCCCCAGTTCCTCTAGAGACAAAGCATCATCCATCCTCAGTTGATTTGCTGTTGATTAAACGACTTATTGCTGAAACTTCAAGGCAGAACCTTTTGCAGTTTCTGCAGCATGAATTTGTAAATATTAGCAAAACTTATGCTGAAAGATTGATAGGTAACAGATATTTGTAATCTGATCTATCATTTGCTAGAGTTTCCTTGTGCTTCTCAGTGAATTCATATGTGCCCATCTTGCTTGACTAAAATATATTCATTTAACCATATGGATGCATCAATTAATAGAATTAATGAAGTTGATATTAAATTGGGTAAAAGGAAAGAAAGATAATGCTTAACTAAGGTTCAGCTCATGACAATAATCATAATCTTTTTAAGTAGGAGCCTAACTACTATGACATGAAGTGAGGTGAGAAGAACATATGTTAGAAACAAAGCAACTGGGGAAAATGCGCAAGTAAGTAATGGTTTTAACTATCATCGTTGATGATTAAATATGAATGAATGGCCCCAACTTTTTTTATTAACTTAATATTTGACCTTTGTCTATTTTGAGAATAACTATGATTCTGATTATTTTAGTTTTCATCTTTCTCATTTTATATCATCCATTGAGTAGAAAGGTTCCATTTGTTTTTACCTTTCTTCTGATATCACTTCTTCAAAATTTTTGTTGACATAATTAGCATACAAGAACTAAAAAACTGTATTCTCTCTACCTTGTTTCATGAAAGAGTGAAAGTTCTGTTCCATGCATTATGTTGTCTTTTTCTTTTTGTATTGATTGAAGAAGCGAGTTGCATTCTTATACAGCCATGTCATACACAATTTTTCATCACTGAGGCTCATAAAGATGCACATTTCAGTTGATAATTTAATGTCGAAGCTATAGATGCTCAAGTTGTTTCTAATTGCAGCTTTTACCTTTTATCAGGAGAAATGGGTGCCGACTTCAGCCCAAAAATGGCTGTGAAAACTCTAACTTCTCAGCAACTAGTACGCATCCATCAATTACTTCGTCAAGCTAAATTTGATGATCCTAGCGGTGATGTAAGTTACTGAGTCTTTCATATAAAATGTTCTATATATTGCATTAGGCTTAATTCTTTGTGTGTACCTTACTTTTGTCATTTGACATAATGCTTAATTCCAAATTCAGTGTCTTAGTCCTGCAGGTGAATATAATCTCCGCCTAGGAATTATAAAAGAGCTGCACCCAGAGATGGTTGCAACATATTCAGGCAGGTTGTGTTTCAATATCAAAACTTTGCTAGATCTGCCTTGTACTTTCAACTATTGTTTTATTGTAGCCTTTATTTCGTTCAATCGACTTTATATATTCTTGTGGATGATGGGTATGCGACCATTGTCTGTGTGTCAATCCCTTGTTGGGAGTTCTAAATATTTATAAATGCCATTGGGTCAGAGCCTTTATGTACTTTGTTTTTCTGGCTGTGAAATATTCTTGTTTCTTATGATGTTTTTCTTGGCTACTGCTGCACAGTGCACAAGTTTTTGAAGGGCATCCATTCATTGTGGAAGCTGGTGTTAGTGTAGGCGGAAAAGATGTCAAGCACGTAAGTGCCCTTCTGTATATATGTATATGTATATCTCTTGGAAACTAATTTGGAATCTATGCATTATAAACAATATTTTTTCTTTTTTCTTATGAGTTGAATAATTGGAGTTGATTACTACATATGTATTCATGTTTAAATATATAAGCAGATAGAAGAAAAGGCAAAAATACTTCAAACCTAATTTAACTTATCCAGGTTTATGAAGGTATTGTATGCTCAATTTTGGCTGTACAGTTGTCAATTAGTGCTTCTGCAGTGTGATAACTGTTTAAACATTTGAAAGGACTGCCTAAAATGTAAGATACAAAGTATATATATGTTTGTTAACTGAGATGGTGTGCAATGCTTGAGGTAGATGGTAATTGATTAGAAAATGCATAAAACCACTAGTCTTTTATAGTCTATCTTATTTATTTTCAAATGAGAGTTGATGAAGTTGGTGCACAGGAGTATATCAGAATTTTTTGCCCTTTCATGTAGCTCCTTAACTGGGATGTGATTGCAATCAATCTTTTGTCATATTTATGTAGAAACGTCAGACAGAAGAACAAGGGGAGGGAAAGGGACAGTAGAGTCATAACTTTACAAAGACATTGTTACATGCATTGGCTTTAGATATTGAGTGTGACTAACCCAAAAGCGAGATACATGTTTTATGTTTGTGTCTGTCATGAATGTGTTTTGTTACTTTTGTAAGATGACAGTCTATGAAGCACAGACACAGCAAAGTAATTGCCGTTTCGGTGTCAGACACAAATCCGACACCGGTCCGCTGCCAGCATTGCTAGAAATATCTGGTGGATGTTTCCTTGTCTTGAGTTTGGTTTCCGGTTGAGAAAATAACCGGATATGTTGAAGAAACGGTATAGGATGGTGAAGACCCGGCTTTTTCACCTATGGCCGACATTGCTGTTCGGGATGGGAATTGTCTGACTTCCCCAGCCTTCCCCTCACCTGAAAGTCTGACTTCCCCAGCCCTCACCTGTGAGGGGAAGGCCGAATAAAACAAATATAAAAAAAAAAAAATTAGGCTTCCCCTCACTTTCTATGATGGGGAGGCTGATAGACAATCCTCATCCGCTTCTCCAGCCTTCTGCCACAGAAGTTCTTCTTTTGGTTCTATAATTTTTTGATTAATATTTTAAAAAGAAAAATGTATTTCAATATTTGTTTAATGCTTAAAATTTTAAAGTTATTTAATTTTATCATTTATTCTATGCAATTTAATAATTTAAATTTTATATTATAAAGATTAAATGAAAATAAAATTATAAGAATAATATGATTGTTTTAAAAATTTAAATTATTTTTTATTTTTAGAAAAAAATTACAAAAAGCTTTCTTGAATCTGAAAAGCTTCAGAAAAGTTATGTCCCATCCTAATATTTTTTATTAATATTATAATAAAATAATATATTATGTCAATTATTTTAACATGTGGATATGAAGAAACAAATATAACCTACGTGCATGTTTACCAAAAAAAAAATATAACCTACTTGCACATTGCTCCTCATATTCTCATAAATTCATAATATTCATATGCCTAAATATTTTTTAATTATTTTCTTTAATTGATTTAATTATTTAGTTATTGATATTTCTTTTATTTATGATAAATTTTATACACACACACACACACACACCGTGTCCGTATCCTATGTTTTCTAAGGTTTTGCACCGTTATCTGTGTCTAGATCCGTGTCCTATTTTTTTTAAACTTTCATCAACTGAGTGTATCAAGAGCTAGTCTAAAAGTGATGTTTCATTCTCTGTAAAAATGTTTGATCTGTAACAAAGCATATGATACTTGATCCCAGGGTCTGAATATATTTCGATTTGCAAATAGAATTCCTCTGCTTTTTGAGCAAGGCGCCGATGTTGTCACCAGGACTGCACTGAAGAGAATCAAGTAAGTATGCAAAAAAGCAGATTGTGTCCTCTTAACTCTATTGGAATTGTTACAAACATATTTGGAAATTACGGTATTGTAGAGGAATCTTACTGAATACTTTTTTAGCTGGAGTAGTTACAAAATCAACCAGATGCAAGATAAGATTGGTGTCTTTGTCAGCATTGTGAGCACAAAAATCCCCTTCAAAGGGACTGGAAAAGAATATATTGGAGATGACATAACTGAGATTGCTTCTGCTGTCAAGGTTCGAAGTTTCTGGTTAATGAATTTTCAATCATACCAATGATAATAAGCTAATGTTATTAGTTCTCCAGTATGCTATTCAGCAGTGTTGCATCCAGTTAAAATCCAAGATATTGAAAAAGATGCAGGCCCGTGAGCAGCAGGAGAGGAAACGAAATCTAAGCAAGTATGTCCAGATCGTATCAGTCCCTCATAATTTGTAGGACGTACTGACTGATGCTGTAGTTCCTTTTGTATAAAAAATGGAATATAATTCTTATTAAATGGCAGGTATATTCCTGATGCTACTGGTGCAGTATACAATGTTTTGAAAGAAATGGCACAAATGCCTGCGTCAAAGAAAAATCGTTATAGGGATGATGATGTAGAACTACTGAGAAAAGTCTCTGCAAGTTTGATTACTAAAGAGATGCTGAGTGAAAAGCTTGCTAAACATGTTGAACAGGTATGCTCTCTACTTTTTTGATGGTACGTGAAAAAGTAACAGGCTTGTTATAATTTACAAACTAAAGGGTACCCGGATAGATGAGAACTGTCCAAGTGGCAGTTAATTTGATCCGTAGAAACAGCTATTGCTTGTTTGTCACACGGAGATGTCCACAGTCCACCTTAAGTTAAAATGTAGATAATCAAGTTATAACTAAAGTGGTTAGTTTTGAAGCAATTAAACTGGTCTCATGTAAGAAGGCTTTTCTATGACCTAAATAGATAGAGCTCGTTAGTCAGAAATTTCCTATGCTAATGATATGGACTCTATGCCTGTAGATGTTGTGTGTTTATTGTGACTTGTCAGGACTAATTATGAATGAATATTGAATAGTGTAAAGGTTTGTGCACATGAGACCATATGGAGCATTAGGCTATACTCCTCTAGAATTTTCTTCACTGTGAATGCAAGATAAACAGAACAGGGGTGAGGAGAGTTCTGAATTTTAAAATTTATATCTGAAACTTGGTATATGGTGCATGCAGGTGGACTATGAAATGGCATTGGAATATGCTACACAGAGTGGAGTGAGCGAGGAGCCTAGAGAAACAATATATGTACAGTCATTGGAAGATGAACATAAGATGATTGACTTACATGCTCCATTTTTTGTTTTCAGAGTCCATCCATAGGTATAATAATTGATATGATAGGGAAATTGATTTTATAAAATTTCAATATAAACTTGTATTGTATAGCATATGAAGGAACCGTTCTTGTATGTATTCATTATTAAGCAAAGTCAATAAGTTCGATAATGTGGATTATTAATATGCACTGCAAATCTTGAGAGTTTTTGGTAGCAAGCGCACATATATTCTGTGAAACTCCAGCAAATGTAAATGACCTGCATCAGATTTTGATCGAGGCTATGATTGGAGTCTCTTTCCACACCCCTTGCCGCAGTAGTGACTAGTGCATCTTCTTGGGTTTTGTGGCTCAGGACTCCTATCGCCATCCATTCGTTAGAATGTAGAGATAAACATCACTATTTCTAGCTTTCAAAGGATATCAAGTTCAAAGCTTCTACATTGGGTTGTAAAGATCATTCATATCTATCTATCTATCTAAAGCCTACTGTCACCTAGTAGTTTCTACCTACACTCAGTTGCTACTCATTATATAGTTTAATTGATTGGGTCATATAAATCGGTTTATTATCTTGAAGTAAGAATTTAAAACAAATCGGAAGAGCCAAAACAATGGGAGCGGCGAAGAATAATAGAGTTCTCTAATATCCATTTAGGCTTTTTGGCTCATCTCCCATCTCTTTTGGAGGTATGAGAGCTGAGGCAATCTTGGTTAGGATTTCCCTTGTCTTGGGAGGCATTTGAGGTGATTTGTTGGGAGGTGGAGGGCCATCTCCTCAATAACAATTTTTGCTATGTTGCTTTCATTTGGTTAATTTCTCCTTGGGCCAACAATGTTTCAGTTGTTCGTATGTGCTGCAGTCTTTTACCTAAGCCGGTCAAGGAGTCTGAGGTGACGGCCGAACACAAAAGCAAGGGGTTTAAGTTTTATATATATATATATATATATATATATATATGAAACAGAAGGTATCAGGCAAGGGTTTAAGTTATGAACTCTCGACTGTTCTCAATTAATTTTTATTTAATAAATTTAAGGCAAGGGTTTAAGTTATGAACTCTCGACTGTTCTCAATTAATTTTTATTTAATAAAATTTAAAATATTAATTTATTAAATTTTATTTTAAGATATAATATATACTTCATTACGGTTATTTAAAAAGAAAATAATTTTTTTATGGTATAAGAAAGTTTTTTTTAAATCTTAAATATCTCTAGTTAATAATTAAAAATTAATTTTTTTGAGATAAAAAATTTATTAAAGTAAATATAATCTTTTTAAATAATTTTTTTATACATAATTTAAATTAAATTTAAAATAATATACTTAAATAATTAAATTATCAAATAAAAAAAATTTTCTTTGATAAAAGTACGAGAGTAAAAGTATATTCCTTTTTCTTCGTTAACTCCCCATAATATAGCGGATATTATGGCCACTCGTTAGCTGCAGATGAAGAGAGTAATGGACGGGCAGTAATAGCTAACAACGCAATGAACATGGTGAAAGGTACTCTGTTGCCACGTTTTCTTTGTTCTGGGAGTCACATTTTCAAACTTGATGGATTATAGGGATGAATATGATATCTACATAACCAAATATCACGCCATCAGTCCATATTATACAGTACCAAAAAAATCCGAATTATGTCCAGAAAGGGTGTTTCAAGATGATAAAACAGTTTCTCAAAGAATAAAAAGGAATTTTTAAAATTTACTTCTCCAAATTCCAACTTCCACACCCTTTAATGAATCGGAAAATGCATTTTTGTACGTCCAAAACATATGCTCCTCAAATTAAAAAACATTTATAAAAAATAATATAGAATTTATGTTCACTTTATCATTACTATTAGTAAACACGTGATCCCGAGTTTCGTTTTTTTGCCCTTGGAAATTTGACAAAAAAACAAAAAAAAAAGGATAAACGTTCGGGGTGGCTCACTGCCAGTCTGCGTCGCTCCTTTGATCACTATAGAAACGAGGAATCTTCAGAAGCACGCCGAGATTTGAAATTTAATAAGCAGAGTTGTTCTCTTTGTATGGGTGCAATCGAAAATGGCTACGAAGCCACCACAGATCGCCATTCTCGGAGCTGGAACCTTTGTGAGGACTCAGTACATTCCAAGACTCTCCGAGATCTCTGATCTCATTCTCGTTAAATCCATTTGGAGCCGTTCTGAGGTACTCTACTTCTTCTCTATTTGAAGGAATTTTGTGTATGCGCTTCGTTTAAGCTATTGCTATGCTTTATTTTATGGAACTAGTATTTCTCACGAACAATACGGTTCAGCTAGCCAGATTATGGACGTTTCTTTCGAAACAAAAGCTATTCTCTGTTCATTTCCGCAAAGTGGAAAAAGAAATATGATGTTACTGCTGAAACTAATTATGGTATAATTTTTGTAAGTAAGCCTCGTTCTGAAGCTGAAATTACTTGGAAGATCACAAACTTGTGAACCTTGGTGGGAGTTTGTCGTTTCTGATTGATATTTTCCTGATGAAATGAACTTATCTATAAATGAACACATGTGCATGAACATGAATTTATTGCCTCGGAATTTTGTCCTATAAGGAATTTAAGAGAAGTTATGCTCTAACTGGTTGGTAGTTCGCCTCCCGCGAGGATGCTAATCGAATTTCTGACCAGTACAATTGAACTGATTCCCAATTTCGATTTGAATGTATGGTAACTAATTTTAATGTTCTCATATGTCATTGTAGAAGATACATAGATCTTCATATGTGGAGTATAGCATATCCTCCCCTAGTTATATATTTTTTGTATTCTTTTTACTTATTCTCCTATAAATTAAAATACAATTGAATATCTTAAAGAAGATATTTTAATGTTATAACCAACCTTGAGGATCTTAATCGTAGGTTGAATTTATTTGATTTTCTTTTCTTCAAAGGACAAAGAGTAATAGGAAAAATTTTCCAGACCAATGCAAATCAGTCATGGGCAAAAGAGGGTTACTAGTAGAACTTTTCTTCTTCTCATGGTTCATTTTTTGCACAGGAATCGGCCAGGGGTGCTGTGGAAATAGCACATAAACATTTTCCTGGAGTAGAATGTAAATGGGGAGATAAGGGTCTTGATGAGATCATCCACGATGAATCAATAACTGCAGTTGCTGTGGTTTTGGCTGGGCAAACTCAGGTACTCTCTCCTTATCTTGTCAATCTATATAGAATGACTTGTAGATTATATAGTGACTTGCCACTTATGTGTGGTTATTTGACAATTGGATCCCAAAAGTTTTGTTAAGTACTAGGCATTCCATCCTTCTGAGGTATGGTTCGCATTAATGGATTACTATCTGTTTTTGGATATTTGAATGGTAGAAGTTTAAAAGGTTGTTATAAGTTGAAATTCCATATTCAACTCACTTAAATTTAATGAATTGTTCAATTGGAAATTCCTTGGATATTAAATACTCGTAATCCCCTATGTTCAACCAGACTATGCAGCTTTTTATGAAAGGATTGAAAGTTTTTACAATGGATGCCACAACCTTTTACTATGCGGTTGTCATGAAGAAAATGGTCAGTTGCTTTAACTGAAAGAAAATGTGGACCATAGAGGAGACGATCTACTGCAATAGCTTCTTTTCTTTCCTCAGAACTTTTACAGAATCTGGAAGTTGTCTTTATAAGGAAACTAACCTTTAATTGACCACACATTATTCATCAATACAAGCAAAAAGAATCTGATTCACCTTAAGGGTTTTATATTGTAACTGGAACTTTTTTATTTGAATCATTGACCGTTCTTTTTATATTTGTTTTTATTTTTATTTTGTCTAAGTCATAAAAGGTTGTGAACCACATATTATGCAGAAACATTTTTTTTGGCTTCTTATTTAATTATTATTTTGCACATTCAGCTGTTTTAGCTGCTTCATACATTCTTAGGAGCACGAGATGTCATCCTGAAAAGATGCAGAAACAGTGCTTCATTATATGCATGTTTTTGTGATGTTTCAAGGCAATATCATCTATTTCTGATTATTTTTGTACTGTGGTAGATCCAAATATGGTGAGTTTCAGATGGAAAGTTATTACCTTACACTGATTGATGGATATGCATTATAATCACACAGATTTTCAAATCTGTGGCTTATTTAAAATTTGAAGATTATAACGTTACATCCAAATAGTTGAATTCACGGCTCAAATCTTCAAGCTCTCGGTTGAAAAATGTGATGGGTTTTAATATCACTGCCTGTCAGAAGAATATGAATGAATAAATCCAAAAACAACCAATAAGTCAAAGATAGAGTGTGATTGGAACTTGAAACACTTATTAATGGAATTCTTTGAAATTTTCAATTTCAGTTCACTTGCATAAAATGAATTTTTGCAGGTTGACATCTCACTGAGGATGCTAAGGGCCGGAAAACATGTCCTTCAAGGTAATTATTGTTTTAGAAGTAATGCATGTATGGATGGTTGGTTTGCAAGATTTTGTCTTTTTGAGAAAACACTATTGTGTTGAGTTAGTGAGTCAGTTGCTGAGCGACTTCCCTGCATGTGAAAAAAATTGATATCTAATAGTAATTTGTATAATTATTTGTTTTTTCCCACAGTTTACTAAATTGCATTGTTTGTTTGGAATATTGTTGTTGTATGTATCGGGTGGCTAATTTGGTGGATATGAAGAAAAACCAGCGGCAGCTTGTAAGTGCTATTTCAATATAGCTTTTTTATCAAGTTCTATAAATAAACATGGTGGTTGTTCCTTCACCAGATTTTATTTTATTTTTCTAATTCCTTTTGTTTTTCCCCTTCCTCATATATAAGTAAATCAATCCCATTATCTATGATAAAGTAAAGGAGAATGGGTTCTATTTCAGGTACATGATAATATTCTTTTCTGGCTCTACTATCAAATTGAAGCTGCCAATTATCTTGTCATGTTACTATTATTAATCTATTGATTATGTTAATATCATGTCTTGTGTAAATACTATTTATGTGTTTCTTCCAAGTTTATAATCTGAGCATAATTTTGTATGAATCTGATTCTGTAGGTATGAGCGAGTTGGAAACTGCATTACATAACTACAAATCCATTTCTGCTGTCATTCCTGGCAAATTAATTTGGGCTGTGGCTGAAAATTATCGATTTGAGCCTGGTTTTGTGGAGGTACAAGCTTCTGGAATGATTTGAGATCTTATACTATGAAACTTGCTTTCTATTCACATGATTTTTCTGCAGTCCAAGAGATTAGTTGCTGACATTGGTAAAATGATGAGCGTCCAAGTTATTGTTGAAGGATCAATGAACAGTTCCAACCCTTACTTCTCAAGCTCTTGGAGACGCAATTTCACAGTATGTGTTTGTAAGAAAGTTGCACATTCTGTGTTGCTTTTTCAAGTATATCTCAAGTATTAATTTCTTATATGGCATGAACCATGAAGTAGGTACAAGTTGTCACCAACTTACATTAAGGAATGTTTTAGTTGCCCTAAGATGCTATACTGAACTATGATTAGACTCTGGAAATTTGTGGTTAACTTCTCATAGCATAACAGTTTATTACTGTGTTATCATACCTAACTAGTCTGTTGTTTCTAATGTGAACTGATCAATTTTCTTTCTTGCAGGGAGGTTTTATACTTGATATGGGTGTGCATTTCATTGCAGGGTTGAGGATGGTATATAATTTCATGTGATTTTATGTTGATTACTTAAGTAATGTCCTTCAGGTTTTCCTAGAACTCTCTGCCACATATCAACTCCACTTGTTGCTGGTTTTATTAAATACTCAAAAGTTTGGCATTTGAAACTTAAGTTATGGTCGAATCTATATTAGAAATCTTCGAATCTATATTAGAAATCTTCTATTATTTAATGCCGTTGTTACACGCTCATACAACTACTTGAGTACTGGAAAGCAATTGCTTTTCAAAGACGGTATATTTATTGATTCCTTGTGGGCTTCTAGTTTCACTATACAGTGCATAAATATTGTGCTGTCTTTAATTTTTGTCTGCCTAACATGTAACAACTGTTTTCGTTAAGCATCTATGTGGCAAACTCTTTTTCTTGCCTTTAACATTGAATTGGTAAATTGGTAAATCATTCCTTAAAGTTGCTTGTGATTCTAGAAGTTGTTGAAAGTCCTTTTTTCTCGAAATATTTTTAAAGAACAGGCATATTAGACATCTCTCATATAGATTTATTTTGCATTAGAAATCTTCAATAAGGTCCAGCTAGTTGGCTTGATTTTTATATAATTAATGGTCTGGAGAGAAGATTACTTACAAAAAGCCAAAAATTTTTAACTGAAAGTTCTAACATTGGACAAGACCTTAAAAAAAAAAAATTCTCCTAGTACACTTTAAGGCTTCTAGTTTGATAGACATAAGTATGATTCCTTTTTCTTATCTCAATTTTTGTTTACAGCTTGTTGGCTGCGAGATAGTTTCAGTTTCAGCCATGACATCTCATGTGGATATGAGTTTACCACCACCAGATAATGTATCATCTGTCTTGTAAGTTTCTGTTTCATTGAGTTAACTTTACTAACTTGGCAAGAACTCTAAACTTTATTTAAAATTTTTTGCCTTAGTCATCTGGAGAATGGATGTTCAGGAGTATTTGTAATGGTTGTCTCCTCAAGATCACCCAAGGCATGTGGTAATTGGTCGTTTATCTTACACACACATACATTCACATAACGAGCAGATGTGCTTGTTATTCATGCATATAAACTTTTTTCTTTACATTTAGTGATTAACACCTTTAGGTACTGTGGCGAGTTGTGGGCATAAATGGAACAGTGCAAATTGAGCGTGGATTCCAAGGGAAACATGGTTATCTGGTATATATTTACAGTTAACTGTTATTTTAGTTCCAGGATTTTATATGGAATCAAGTTCTTGAGTATGACCTGAGCTTTTCTGTTCTTATAAACTCAGCCTTGCAATTTATTTATATCAACAGATAGTCAATTGTTTTCAGTTCTGTCTTCCATAAAGTGCCAGCATTCTTAAGGTGTCTTATGTTGCTACGACAGGTTTCATTTTATGGTGCTGATGGACAATGCCAAAGCTCATTCTTCCCATTCAGTGGGGTGACTGAAGAATTTAAATCTTTTATTAAGGATGTATCTCAAAACAACCCTAGGGTAATTTGACTCCAACTAATGCTCCTTACTGCAAACATTGCGTTCCATTCGATGTTTTATGATGTTTTGTCTTCTATCTACAGTTTCATTTGCACTAAGAGATGATATACACTGCTAGTTAAGTTACGTAGATTTTTTATTTGAGTTTGTATTAGGAATGTTGCCTACTTGGGTGGAATTTTCCTTTCAAAATGATATGAAAGCTTCTTAGATAGTAACCGCATTATTTCTTGGTGATCCTAGTATAAAGCACTCTTCTCTCGTTTATCTATGCTTAACAGGTTACCTTATTTAACTCAAATATATGTCAAAACATATCTGGGACACTACATTTAGACAACTTTGTTGTGTATTTACATATATGATCAAGAAATAGAACTTAATCCAGTGCGTGGATCTATTATTTTGTCTAATACACTTCCGTTTTGCAGGAGAGTCAATTTGAAGCTGACCCCCGCCTCTCCTTTGTTGAAGGTGCAAGAGATGTTGCTGTTCTAGAGGCAATGCTTGAATCTGGAGCAAGACAGGGTGCACTGGTTAATGTGAAAAAGTTTTGAGCTAATCATGGATTTGCTGGCCACCTCATTCAATATAATAATGCGTTGGTATTCGATATTTGAACTGAGAGACGCAGCAGTTAAATGTAAATGTAGACGAACAAGCCAGTGTGGAAGGAATTACTTGGATCAAAATGACTGGATGGCGTTTTAGGATTTGTGTCAACATATATTATTGCGGAGTAGGGAGGGGAAGAAAGAATGGATGGTGAGTGGATTACATTTAAATATTCATATTTGTACTACTGATAAAGATAACACAAACGCTATCTTCTATCTGCCTATTTCGATTGAAGTATCCTTAAAATTCACGAAGCATTTTCTTACAGATTCTCTAATTTGAGGGTAGAGTCGTCTAACACCATCATTCGAGTCAACTGTTATTTCCATAATTCACCCCTCTCCCTAAATGATCTCACCCACCCCACTCAAACCCCTGACCCCCTCCCCTGGCCCAAAATGATGGAAAGATAGATATACGCACGGTGGGAATGGGCAATTACTAAACTAAAGTTTTTGAAGCAAAGGAATCGGCGTTGGTGCTCAAATTATCCGTTTTCTCAGCTAATGGAGCTCAAACTATCTTTTTAAGAGAAGTGACAGATGCCCTGTAGAATTGTCTCAGCCATTGGTGACTGTTGGATTTCACCATTTAGTCAGCCCTATTTTCATGATGGTAAGAAAATTGTGAACCCTTGCTATGTGAGTCTGTGACTTTGAGCTACAGCTATTTTCAGCCACAAATAGTTATCTTTTTTTTTTCTTTCTAGTTTAAAATAATTGTCAGGTATGACCCTTATTTGTTATAAATCTTGAGGCCCTATGGTTGAAAACAACGAAAGAAAATGTTCCCATTTAGAGCTTATATCCTAAGTGGAAATTTTGATGTTGCATGGACAATACGCATGTGGGTAGTGTTGGTTTATTCCTCGTAGTCCCGCATAAACCAAGTGTCACGTCAACATCAATAATTTTTGTTGATTTTCGCTTGTGAATTTTACAATATTATTTCCAGAAAGAAACTGACACACCTAATTTAAGTAACCAAAAATTAAAATTCTTATCAATACAAGTTATTAAATCATTATAAAGTATCACACATAAGATTCAAGTTAGATGGATGAAATAGATAAACACATTAGAGGTCATTTGTGATCGTAAAATATCTATTAAGTTTAAAAAGAAATTTTACCGAACTGTTATCAGATCAGTTATGCTTTATAGTAGTGAGTATTGAGTTTTGAAAGGTTAACAAAAGTAAAAGATGAGAGTGACAAATATGAGAATGCTGAGATAGATGAGTAGATATATAAGAAAAGATAAAATTTAAAATGATTATTTTCGAGGGAGAGTTAGGGTGTCATCTGTTGAGGAGAAAAAGACAGAAATTTAGTTACGGTAGTTTGAGCATATACAAAAAAAATCGTTAAAGGGATCAGTAAAAAAAATTGATCAAATAATGTTTAATCCGGTAAAAAAGTATAAAGAAAAATTAAAAAAACACTTAAAGAAATGATTAAAAGAAATTTTTAATTAAATAATATTTTTAAAAATTTAATTTTAAATAAAAATTTATAATAATATCTAATCTATATAATCAATTTCACTTAATAAAAAAATTTAATTTATTATTGTTATTGATGCTTTTTTTTTTTTATAATCGACAATGATAGTTTATTGTATCGTTAATATCACTCTTTGAAAAAAAATATACCAAATTTCTCTCAAATTGTATTTTTGTGGCAATAAAAAGTATTTTCTTTAGTATTTCCTCACTTGACAAATTAAAAAGTAGCATGTATAAATGGAATACATATACGACCAAACGGCAAAGAGCAAATTAACAAATACCGGGATATAAAGCCAGCGGAGTCCAGCTCAGATTGCATTATTGTTGCCCAACTGCTTCAGCAATGTAGGCAGAGTGAACCAAAGTTACGGCATTCTCACAGCCATTCAGTCTTAACTGTGCGCGTGCCATACAGTAAGATATTATTACTACCTGTTTTGTTATGTTCTTAAGAGTCCAAGGTTCGTTCACCCAACACAATTTCACGGGCAACAGTAAAGTTGGTCAAGCGCTAGTCCTGCGCGTGTTCTCGTCGTCTCAATCAAGGACGTCTGCCATCTACGGATCAGGTCGCGCCCAAAGGGGCTGCATTCCATGCAACCCTGTGCAGCGAAAGCCAAGTACAACCGTTTTATAGGCATTTTGCTGGGAAAAAGTTCAAGAAAACGGCGCAGAGAGACCAACATCTCCATCTGCGGTGGCGGTTCGTGGACAGCGCACTGACACTTGGAGGAATCTTATTTGGGATATGCAAGCGATAGTGCAAGACACTACCTCACCCTGTAATTACTCTTTTGTCCTTTTATCGGAGACCCACAAAATTTACAGTACAGCTGGACCACACAGTCATACAGAACTCAAAACACGGGCACAGCTACATGCACGTGCTAACTCTCGCTGCTGATTACACAAGGTTGAAGGGATGATATGAGATTTTATTTTATTTTTTTTTAATTTTGGGTGGTTAATATATCAATAATAAAATAAGAGTTACATCACACTTGTATACATATGAATTTGGTGGAAGGGTGCAAGAATGCACATAACATTTCTCCAAAGCAACTCCCCACCCACCATTGAGAGTCACCATTATTAAATTTACCAAACCAATCCACCTTCTATAGGGAAAAAGATGGATGCAGATTTTATTTTTTTTAAAAAAATGTGTAATAAAAAGAAATAAATATAAAAATAAAAAAATAAATTTATAACTTAGATTTACGTATAAAATAGAGAAAAATTTTAAAAATATCAAAATTAAAAAATTGAAAATTAAAAAGTTTAATAAAAATAGTCATACAAAATAAATAAAATAGTAAATTGTTATTTCTTAATTTAATGAATTTCATCATTTATAAAATTTAATAATTTAAATTATTTTAAATAAAAATTTAATAAAAATGCATCATAAAAGTACCATAACCAACCAAAATCCTTGAACGCGTGCATCAGGTGTTATTGTTATTATCTTAAAATATTGGCAAAAACTCCTTATATCTTCTTATTTTTCTTACTTTTATGTTATTTGTTTATTTTTATTAAAAAAATGTAGTAAAATAATCGAAAAAGTGATAAAAAAATAGATAAAAATTTTTAAAACTAAATTAAGGGAGAAAATAGAACAGGAGAATAAGATAAAAAAATTTGTATAAAAAGAGTAGATGATGGTGCTGCAATGGGTGCCTTTTATGTGTGCGCATTCTTTATAAAGAGTCCGACATGCGCTGATCGCAGCCCCATGGGCCCAGACACCACGCACTCTCATTTTCATGGTTATAAGTTTACTATTTAGCTTCCTTGTTTCGTAACGGCCTTCAAAGTTCAAGTATATTTCAATCCTTTTCGTCTTCCATAGCTGCTAAACTACTGCAACTTGAACAAGCAAGACACCCTTTGCGGTTGAGGTTAGTGGCTTGGTGCTCACTCTCTGTTTCGTGTACTTACATTTCAAACAATACAGCATGTTTCTTCCGACTTCTGCTTGATGCATTGTGAAATTTTTTTCCTCTGATTTGGTTGGAGTAGTTGGAGAAATAAGAAACTGTGTCTCCTCACTGTGAGTGGTAGTTGAAGTTGATGAATGGGGTTAACTTGAACTTGAGTTTGCTTCTTTTCTTGGTTTTTGTTTTGATGGGCCTTTTCTCTTTTTTATGCGTTAGATCTATAATCGTATAATACAAGCTTCTCGAACGTTGTCTCAAGCTTACACTCCAGCAAATGCACTTTGTTTTTAGCCTACCTTTGTTGTCTTCTTCCTTTTAGTCCCTGTTTGGTTGACGAGAAGAACGGCTCGGTGCAGGAACCGCTCTAATGCACAAAATCTGGTCCGTTTCAGCTTCTAATTTTTTTGTTCTTTTATGTTCAATTATCTCTTTCTTCTAAAAGATCCCATACAAAGCTTACCAGAAGAAGCAGAGCATTCAAGTTTTATTCTCCCTTTTACATATTTGAATAAAATATTTTCCTTGGGAATCAGTGTACAATGTGAACTTAAAAGAGTTTTGGTGCTTCCTTAATGCAGGTTATCATACATTCCTTTTGAAGATTCGGTAGAATAGAAATACTCAGCATTGCAGCCTTATCACCGGTTAGCCCCTTTATTACTCTCCTTCTGTATCCACCTTAGCATCATAGAAATAGAACAGGAGTTTGGCTCCGTTGAAATTGGTTAGATTGATGATCTTTTGTTAAATTCCTTGATTATTTCATTATTAACGACAATCTGTGTTTTACATTCTCCAATCGCCTCAAAATTGAGTAAGTGTACTTGGTTTCTTCAAAAATTTGATGTGTCTGTGTCAGGTTTGGAGAGTGCACTCTATACTCCAGAGAAAATGCTGAAGCCTCCACACCCTCAAGACTTTGCCCTGAAGGAGACCTCGCCTAACATTGGGGCAGGGGCATTGGCAGGGGACAAGCTTTCATGCACCTATGACTTGGTTGAACAAATGCAATATCTGTATGTTCGTGTGGTCAAAGCCAAGGATTTGCCTGGGAAGGATGTTACTGGTAGTGTTGATCCCTATGCTGAAGTGAAGCTCGGAAACTACAAGGGGCTTACCAAGCATTTTGAGAAGAAATCCAATCCTGAGTGGAATCAGGTTTTTGCCTTCTCGAAAGATCGAATTCAAGCATCGGTTTTGGAGGTGGTTGTGAAAGATAAGGATGTTGTTGTAGATGACTTGATAGGGAGGATCTTGTTTGAACTGAATGAAATCCCAAAACGTGTTCCCCCAGATAGCCCATTGGCTCCGCAATGGTATAGGCTGCAAGATAGGAAGGGTGATAAAGCTAAAGGGGAGCTAATGCTGGCAGTTTGGATGGGAACTCAAGCAGATGAGGCGTTTCCTGATGCATGGCATTCTGATGCAGCATCTGTTGGTCCTGAAGCAGTTGCAAACATACGATCAAAAGTGTACCTTTCTCCCAAGCTCTGGTATGTCAGGGTGAATGTTATTGAAGCTCAGGACTTGATACCAAGCGATAAAAGTCGGTATCCTGAAGTTTTTGTGAAGGTTAATCTGGGGAATCAGTTTTTAAGGACTAGAATATCTCAAAGCAAGACTGTAAATCCTATGTGGAATGAGGACTTGATGTTTGTTGCTGCTGAGCCATTTGAGGAACCTTTGATTTTGACTGTGGAAGACAGGGTTGGACCAAACAAAGATGAGATTCTGGGAAGGTGTGTGATTCCTTTACAGATTGTGCAAAGGAGGTTAGACCATAAGCCTGTGAACACTAGTTGGTATAATCTTGAGAGGCATGTGGTTATTGAAGGGGAACAGAAGAAGGAGACCAAATTCGCAAGTAGGATACATTTGAGGGTCTGTTTGGATGGCGGTTATCATGTGTTGGATGAATCAACTCATTACAGTAGCGATCTTAGGCCAACTGCAAAGCAGCTGTGGAAGTCCAGCATTGGAATTCTGGAAGTGGGCATCATAAGTGCACAAGGGCTGATGCCAATGAAAAAAAGAGATGGTAGAGAAACCACAGATGCTTATTGTGTAGCTAAATATGGGCAGAAATGGATCCGCACCAGGACAATTGTAGATAGCTTTTCACCAAAGTGGAATGAGCAGTACACTTGGGAAATTTTTGATCCATGTACTGTTATTACAGTTGGGGTTTTTGATAATGGTTATATACAAGGGGGAGACAAATCTGGAGGATCAAAGGACTCAAGGATAGGGAAAGTGAGAATCCGGCTATCTACACTTGAAGCTGATAGGGTTTACACACACTCATATCCTCTTTTAGTGCTGCATACTTCAGGCGTGAAGAAAATGGGAGAAGTGCAATTGGCTGTAAGGTTCACAAGTTCATCTTTGATTAATATGCTGTACATGTATTCACAGCCATTGCTGCCAAAGATGCACTACATCCATCCTCTATCTGTGCTTCAGCTAGACACTCTGAGGCATCAGGCCATGCAGATTGTGTCGATGAGGTTGAGCCGGGCTGAGCCTCCGCTGAGGAAAGAGGTTGTGGAATACATGCTAGATGTGGATTCACACATGTGGAGTATGAGAAGGAGCAAAGCTAATTTCTTCAGAATAATGAAAGTTTTAGGTGGGTTGATTGCCTTTGCAAGGTGGTTTGATCAGATATGCAATTGGAAAAACCCTCTCACATCCATTCTGATTCATATCCTGTTCATTATATTGGTTCTTTATCCGGAGCTTATTCTTCCCACAATTTTCCTGTACCTATTCCTGATTGGAATATGGAACTTTCGATGGAGGCCAAGACACCCTCCACACATGGATACCCGACTGTCTCATGCAGATGCTGCTCATCCTGATGAATTAGACGAGGAATTTGATGCATTTCCAACTTCCCGATCATCGGATATTGTTAGGATGAGGTATGATCGTCTAAGAAGCATTGCTGGTAGGGTCCAAACTGTTGTAGGAGACCTGGCCACTCAAGGAGAAAGGTTTCAGAATCTGCTGAGCTGGAGAGACCCAAGGGCTACCACCCTGTTTGTAATATTCTGTTTCATTGCAGCTATAGTGCTCTATGTTACTCCCTTCCAAGTTCTGTTCCTCCTTACGGGCTTCTATGTGCTGAGGCATCCCAGGTTTCGTCAGAAACTTCCATCAGTTCCACTCAACTTCTTTAGGAGGCTACCTGCTAGATCAGACAGCATGCTGTAATTTAGCACGCATGGCCTCCTGTCACTAGTTCTTATCTGCTTTTAACTTTTGTTATTAGATATATTATGTCAGGGAAGAAACAGTAGTGCAACTTTCTGCTTTATTATACAGATGGTGCAAACATTATGTAAATTTTGTCCACAAATTTTCATGTTATTGCAGGTTTGTTCATTTACTTTCAGTAACGAACGGGTTTTTTTGGTTGTAAGGTTAAATTTTGATGCTATATAGCCTTGTCTAGTCTAGTATAGTATATAATAGCGCTTGTTGATTTGCTCTGCTACCCCACTGCTGTTTTCATTATGTAAACCAATATGATGCTTATTTTAAGTTGTCTTTCAGCTTGCTGCTCTGAACATGTAATATACACGTGAATGATTCACTAAAATAAAGCTTTTTAGTTCTTTGATGAAGTTTAGTAGTCAGAAAGTATATGATTGGACTGTATTTAAAATGAAAAGGCAAAGTCTTAAAAAGATTCTTTTTTTTTAGTCAGTAGATAGAAATTTGGCATTTTGCCAAATCAAAATTAATTGGGGAGGAAAATAGAATCTGCCTTCTATCAAAGGGAGGCAAAATTTAAACGCCACTTAAACTCTGTTAATGGGCTTTCGTCAATGTTTAGAGAATCGTTTTCATTATCGTCACAAAAGGAAAGAAAAACAAAACGAAATTGATATCTCTTATGCTTCTTTGTGGGCAAATTGATTCAATCATCGTATGCCATTGGCAATCAATCATATTTTTTCTGAAAGAAGTTTCTAAGTCAAAATGCCGATTTGATTACCAAGACATAGGTCAAAACTAAAAAGGGCGATACTACACGTACCAATAAATTTGGATATTCTAATTTTGAGATTAAAATTATGACATACTATTTTTTTTTTTTGAAAAGAGATAAAATGAAGAATATAAAAAGTCAAAATTTAGAAAAAAAGGTGAAATGTATAAAAGCTTCCCGTTATTCATCTTTTTGTTTAAAATCATTAAAACCAGAAAATTTCAAAGTTAATAGATTTAATTTTTATGCAGAAAAGAAATTTCATAACCTATATATATTAATATAAGTTTTTAAATTTGTTAAATTTTATAATTTAATAATAAAATTTAATAATTTAAATTATATATTATAAAAATTTTAAAAATAAAATTATTGAAACAGTGAAACTGTTCACACTGGGACTGCTTCAAACCAATTTAACGCCGAATTTCAATGTGGCAATTTTTACTGGAAGTCTGGAAGTAGCACTCACTATTGTACGAGAAACTACAGAGCCTGCAAAGGTGGAAGCTGATGCATGTAAACACGAGCCGGTTTGGCTTGAATCCGAGTAGCTTAGCAATAGAATAAAGAGAAACCCAATAAACTTTTTTTTTTTGTAAATTGAATAGATTTTATAATTTATTATATAAATTTAATAAGTTTAATATAATATATTTTTTAAGTGAATATTAAATAAAATTAAAAAAAAAAAAAAACCTGTTTGCAATATTGACCTTACTCTGTCGGCCATCTTCCAGCCTATGTAATTTATACTTTCCCATATTCCTTGTTGTCTCTTTACATTGGACAGTAATGCTCGACATAATTGAAGATTTTGTAAATTTGTTTTCCTCTGTTATCTTTTTTTTAAACTATTTTTTTTATTTAGGGATCTCCACACCAAAAAAAAAAATGAGATTAACCCCATTCAAAATAAGAGCGCATCTAAAGGTTAACCTCTTGCTCAAGGATTTTCGCCTAAAAATCAAACCTTCAACTTGTGAAACCAAGTTCTTTAAGGGTAACAACCACTGCCAGTGTGAATGATGAGATTAATCATAGTCAAAGCAGGAGCGCAATTAAAAGTTACCCTCTGGTTCAAGGGATCTCATCTAAAAATTAAATCTTCTAAGTTGTGAGACCAAATTCCTAAGGACCACAGCTGCTGTCACTGTGGCCATCCCTATGGGTTCTCTCGTATCTTTTGTTATTGCATATGCGGCAATCCGCATACAGCAGATAATGAACTGTCGAATGTGCGAAAACGACCATCATCTAATTCTCTTACCAGATTATACTTCATATTTCCTATTAATAATACTTCTAAAACATAGGAAAAATTTATCATTTTATGCCTGCCCACGTTTATTGTTTCACTTTGTTAGATAATGGCGGGGACGTGTTATTTGGTAGATGAACAGAACCTGAACCTGAAACTGCATGATAATGGAGTATGATTATGAGGGTCGCGCGCAGGCTGCCACCCTCGTTCCGATCATCGTATATTCCCGCGCAATTTCTTAGAGGATGAAACTTTTAGGCGGAACAGAACGTCCGAGTTACGAAATTTGATAAAAAATAAAAAATAAAAAACTATGGGCACTGGGCACATCACCAGCTTTGAAAGAACCGCCAGCAAAGAACAGACGGTGTTCCCAGATAAACAGCTCTTCCTATTCGCATCTTGAAAAGCATATTCCCAGGATGTTTTATTATTTTCTTTAAACCATTCTGTACTAATGCAAATCCTTGTGCGTACTTGTCTGTTTGTGAATCGCTTGGCTGCATGCCCATTTTGATGTGAAGCTCAAAATGTCACCGTTACAAGACGGATTCTTCAAATACTGAGGAATCAAAGGGGAATATCTTGCATGTTAGACGGTACAATTCTCGGAGTCACCGAGGAAATCTGAAGAGAGCTGTTGATTAGCAACAGTGCAGTTTGTCGGTACGCGATGGAGCGGAAGTAGATGCCTTCGGAGTTGGACCCAAAAATTATGTTATAAATATACTAACAACAATGAGATCAGCCTGTGTGGCTTTCAATTCTTTCTGGTTGTCGAAGTGTAATAACGGCCTCTCTATCTCTGACGCTTTTACTCTTTTAATTGTTATTTGGCATCCACTTGTTTGTAACTGCCAAACGTATTCCATCACTCGGTTTGTTTCTCCCTTCCCTTTTGTTTATATAAGCTTTTCCATTTTCACAGTTTCACTCATAGTACGCAACTGTGTTTTATGTTTGCTCTCAGAGAGTGAGTGACAGACAGAGGGTTCCCAGTAAAGAAAATAAATAAAAGATAATGGGTTGGGGTCCTGGGGAGCATTGCTTTGAACAGGAGGCACTCTGATATGTATTGAGCTTTGTTGCTTCGCATGTTTCAGTGCGTCTTTCTTTTCTAACTTTCCAAGTTTATGCTGACATTGCATAAATTGCAATTGCAGGAAGTGGTTCATACCATGCGCCAAGTTCATTGACTAGTCTTTTGGAAGATTCATATACTAATACTACGTAACACTGATACTTAGGTACACGTATCTGTTGGCCGTTCTTCTCTTTTCAGTTTCTGATAAATTTATGTTGGTTATGTTCTCTTCTCTTTTCAAATGTTTTGGCATTTTGTTGGCATCAAACGAGTGAAGACGACCAGCGGAGTGGCTCTGACAGAAACAAGTTTTCCTGTTGATTTTAGCAACTTCCCATTATTGGAAAGAAACATCATCATCGTGTGTAGTAAAAGCTTTCTTTTTTTATCGGTTTGCTGCTTCATTTAATTTCCATCAAAAACAGCAGCATAAGACATGCTCAAATACCCGGGCGCTTGTTTTGCTCTCGAACTTGTGAATTGATAGTCGTGAGGAGGAGGATTTTCTTTACTCAGAGGACATATGCTACAAAGATGATTAATCTGTGCATTATTATGTTATTTATACGATATTATATTATCTCTCCTACATCAACTTGGGACTGACAAATTTGAGCTTCTTGCTAAAATTTTCAGAAGTCTTTTAAAATTCACTTCTGATTCTCTTGTTTTAACTACACTTGTGAGTCTACAGAACCTTTCCTCTTTAAACTATCTGAAGAGAAAGCCTTAAGGCTTGAAGCATTGGGTTATGAAGTTTATCTTTTTGTACTATTGCTTTTTGGTCTGAAAGGTTGCATGATGCATGCATACAATCATAATCGATGATTGAACTAACTTTGTCAATTGATCTCAACAGGTTCCTCAGACTGAAAGTTTAAAATTTAGATATGGATCCAGAAAGATCAATTGAGGATCAATTTTCCAAGCTGCATCCATCCTTGCCAGTAAACACCAGAATTGGAATAGTGGGTGCTGGTCCAAGTGGCTTATCAGCTGCTTATGCACTAGCCAGGCTTGGTTACAAAAATGTGACTGTCTTGGAGAAGTATCATACAGTTGGTGGCATGTGCGAGTCAGTAGAAATTGAAGGTATATCTTGATGGCACACTCTACCTTATTCGAGTTACCATGAATTTTGACTATATGTAAAATATTTATACAGGAAAAATTTATGATCTGGGTGGCCAAGTTCTTGCAGCAAGCAGTGCTCCTGTCATCTTTCACTTGGCAAAAGAGACAGGGTCTGCACTAGAAGAATTGGACTCCCACAAGCTTGCCATTATTGACCATTCCACCGGAGAATATCAAGATATTAAAGTCGCTGATGATTATGTATCTGTGATGTCACTTACATTGAAACTCCAAGTTAGTCTCAACAGATAGTTTCTTGGATACAAATTATTCCTTAACTTTGTGGCTTGAGAGTTAAAAGTTGTTAATTCTCTCCTACTACTGACAGGAAAAGGCGAAGAATTCTGGTCGTATTGGGGTCCATGCTATCAGTGAAGTTGCTTCAGACTTAACTCCAGAATATCTAGAGCGTCATGGACTGAAATCTGTCCCGAAATCTGTAGCTTATGGTTACACTGCTTCAGGATATGGGTTTGTTCAAGACATGCCTTATGCCTACCTTCATGAATTCACCAGAACATCCATGGCAGGGAAAATTCGACGTTTTAAAGGTGGATACACTAGTCTTTGGCAAAAGATTGCTGACTGGCTTCCTGTGAATCTTCACTGCAACACTGAAGTACTGTCAGTCAGGCGCAATTCTAATGGTGTCACTGTTAATTTCAAGAGTTCTGATGAAGTGAAAACTACAGAGTTTGATAAGATAATAATATCTGGTTCCTTTCCATTAAAGTATGGAAGAACTTACAGATCGTTGCCTTCGACTGGCACAGGTATGTAAACTTCTAACTCCTCCACAACACACACATACATATAATTGTTGTCGTTGTTGTAGCTTTATCCGCCCTGACACCTGATGACGTCTGTCTTGCAGCAGAGCAAGAAACAGAAGTAATGGATACTGGTGATCTTGAAATGGATTTGTTCAGCAAAGTTGAGACAAATGACTACTACACTACCGTTTTAAAGATTAAAGGGCTAGAACATATGCCCGTTGGATTTTATTATTTTAATGAATATATGGAAGATCCCAGCACAATTGGTTATCCAGTTGCAATGCAGAGATTTCACGCTGACACAAATATTTTCTTGTTTTGGTCTTATGGCAACTCTGTTGACATCATGGGACCAACTGTCACTAAGCTTGCGATCAACACAATAGAAGCTATGGGTGGAGCAGTTGAGAAAGTCATTCTTCAACGCCGTTTCAAGTATTTTCCTCATGTTGGCAGCCAAGGTATTTCAGTTATTTGTAGTTCGTTTTCTTCTGCCAAGTAAGAATTCTGAACTCTGCAGTTCTAATGCAGATATGAAAGATGGATTTTATGAAAAATTGGAATCAGAGCTTCAAGGTTCAAGGAATACTTACTATGTTGGTGGACTAATGGCATTTGAGCTAACGGAAAGAAGTTCATCTTATTCCATGGCTCTGATCTGCAAGAACTTCGCAAATAGCAATGATTTGCCAACGTTTCCTTACACCAAGGTAATTTCGCATGCACATCTGAACTGATTAGGAAAACTCGGGCTTTATAGATTATTCCAAATATAACTGCACTAACTAGACGTATGTTATGTGCAGAGTTTGTTTCCCTTACAAACGGAGTGCCACAGAAGGGAACCTAAAGAATTGGGCGAATTGCCAGGACTGCAATGGCCTAATTTGCCGACTTTGACTGGCTATTTGAAGCACTGGGGAACTCATCCAATCACTCAGAACAGAACTCTTTATACTTGGATTAATGAAGAAGGGAAAGTGGTATGCCAGAGGACCTATGAAGAACTTGATTTAAATGCCTCCCTCATTGCCCAAAAGCTCTTAACAAACCAAAAGCCAGTTATCAAGCCTGGTGACAAGGTTCTCCTGGTCTATGTCCAGGGTCTGGATTTCCTTGACGCCTTCTTCGGATGCCTACGAGCTAAAGTCGTACCAGTCCCTGTCCTTCCACCTGATCCCATGCAAAGGGGAGGACAGGCACTTACGAAGATAGAAAATATTGCAAAATCTTGCGGCATAGTAGCAATTTTATCAACGGTAGCTTACCACTCAGCAGTCCGTGCAGGTTCAGTGAAAAATCTAATCTCATTGACTGGAAAAAATGGGAAATCCTTAGCTCGGTGGCCTAATCTTCCATGGCTGCACACTGATACTTGGATCAAGAACTCCAAGAGTCTCGTATTGGAACTTCCAGCTGATCAATGTGAACCTCAGCCTAGTGATATTTGTTTCTTGCAATTTACTTCTGGTTCAACTGGTGATGCCAAAGGAGTCATGATAACTCATGGTGGCCTTGTTCACAATGTGCAGTTGATGCGAAGGAGATACAAGAGCACCTCGAGAACGATGCTTGTAAGTTGGCTTCCTCAGTATCATGACATGGGGCTTATTGGGGGATTTTTTACAACTCTTGTTAGTGGTGGATCTGCAGTTCTATTTTCCCCGTTGACATTTATCAAGAAACCACTTTTATGGCTTGAAACTATCAGCAAGTATCAAGCAACTCACAGTGCAGGTCCTAACTTTGCTTTTGAGTTAGTGATTCGAAGATTGGAGTCTGAGAAGGATAAGCTTCAGAATTTAGACCTTTCGTCCATGACTTTTCTTATGATTGCTGCGGAACCAGTAAGACAGAAGACTCTGAAAAGATTTGTTGAGCTAACCATTCCTTTCGGCTTATCTCAGAAGGTGATGGCTCCTGGATATGGCTTAGCAGAAAATTGTGTCTTTGTCAATTGTGCATATGGAGAACGTAATCCTATCATTATTGATTGGCAAGGAAGAGTTTGTTGTGGGTATATTCGTCCAGAGGATACAGAAGATGACATCAGAATAGTTGATTCAGAGACAGGTGAAGAGCTTCGGGAAGATGGAAAGGAAGGAGAGATCTGGATTAGCAGTCCTAGTGCAGGAGTAGGGTACTGGGGGAGGGAAGAATTGAGTCAAAATACTTTCAGGAATGAGCTTCGGAATCATCCTGGACGTATTTACACAAGAACTGGAGACTTGGGACGAATAATAGATAAGAAGCTGTTCATCACTGGAAGAATAAAGGATCTAGTCATTGTTGCTGGAAGAAATATTTATTCAGCAGATGTTGAAAAGACAGTTGAGAGCTCATCTGACATTCTTCGTCCAGGGTGCTGTGCTGTTATTGGTGTCCCCGAGGAAGTGTTATCAGCGAAGGGGATTTCCATTCCCGATGGCTCTGATGAGGTTGGCTTAGTTGTGATTGCAGAAGTAAGGGACGGTAAACCAGTTGGCAAAGATGCGATTGAGCAAATTCAGACTCGTGTGGCAGAAGAACATGGAGTAAGCGTCGCTTCTGTCAATTTAGTCAAGCCCAGAACTATTAGTAAAACAACATCAGGAAAAATCAAGAGATTTGAATGTCTCAAACAGTTTACAGACGGTACACTGAACTTGATACCACAACCTATTTTGAATAAAAAATCATTGACACGGTCATTTACCACAGGCACATGTAGAGAAGGGAAAACACCACGGCCCCAGCTAGTGAGAAATATACCTCCACCTAGTTCGAGAATCAGTAACAAGCAAATTGTGGAGTTCCTGAAAGGGTTGATTTCTGAGCAGACTGGAATCCCGATCAACAAAATCTCAGTCACGGACAACCTGACATCCTATGGAATTGATTCAATTGGTGTGGTTAAAGCAACTCAAAAACTGTCAGATTTTCTAGGATTGCCAGTTGCAGCTATAGATGTCTTCACTGCGTCTTGCATTCTTGACTTGGCCAACTTCTCAGAAAATCTTCTATTGAAGTCTCATCCTCAACTCCAGGGCAACCCATCCCATGTTCCAGAACCTGATATGGATTCTACAGAAATGGTTGTGGAAGTACCCAAATTTCGTCAATTGGGTATCCGTTTACTCCAGCTCTTAGCTCTTGGTTATATTTCTATCATGCTGATCTCTCCTGCTTATCTATCCATCACTGCGTTTCTAAGTTTGATTCTAGGTATCAGTAAATCAGTAGATAGAATTCCCTGGTCAAATTATTTGATGCCTTTGACTTTTGCACCTCTTGCTTGGATCCTTTGCATTGTTTCTACTTGCATCTGTATCTCTTTGCTCGGTGTCTCTGTCTTGAGGCCAAACTATGCCCTCAACCCTGAAATTTCCATCTATTCAATTGATTTTATCAAGTGGTGGGCACTCTATAAAAGCCAAGAGATTTCTTCCAGAGTTCTAGCAATGCATCTCAGAGGAACAGTGTTCCTGAAATACTGGTTTGAGATGTTTGGTGCAAGAATTGGATCCTCAGTTTTGCTTGATACAGTTGACATCACAGACCCGTCTCTGGTTTCAATTGGAGATGAAGTTGTCATTGCGGAAGGAGCTTTGGTTCAAAGCCATGAGATAAAGAATGGACGTTTAAGTTTCCTTCCTATTAGGATCGGCAAAAATTCTTCAATTGGACCTTATGCTGTGATTCAAAAGGGAAGTATTATTGGAGAAGGCACTGAGGTACAACCTCTGCAGAAGGTTGAAAGAGGACGAACTGTGCTTAATCCTGCTAAGCTTAATTGTGTTGAGAAGGTGGGTTCTAAGTAAGAATGTGTTTACCAAAAATTTTAAATTCTGGACCATGCATGTTTTTAACTGTGTTTGTTTTTTAATTTTTGATATATATACCATGGAATTAATTTAAGTTCTAGGTTCCGTTATACTGCTATTGCATATGGGAGCATCTTCATCCTACTTTGCTGAAAACATCATGTCGTTTTAGTTGCTCAAGGTGTCACTTGGTCTATCGGCTCAATTATTACGAATTTATTATTTTATGGGCATAGGATTTCATATGACTTTTGTCTTCTTTTCTGGGGGTCATACTTTACTGAAAGTCACGATCATTTCTCTAGTCTTTTGACAAAAATTAGACATTTTTGTGCCTTTTCACATAGTTGTACTTAGCTAGCGATTGAAGCTTGGACTAGATGAACTAATGCATTTTCAATTTTATATCAGAATGCTGTGCTGCCCGATGTTAGCAGTCAAACCAAATCTGATGTCATCTACCACTTTATGGGGATCTATCTGGTTGGCTTTCTCAGCTCTCTTGCAGCAGCTATTGTATACTTCCTGTATATATGGTTCTTCCAGAAACCTCCGTCCTTCCAACACTTTTCATTTGTTTGCATATGCGGGGCCTTCCACTGGATCCCATTCACCATCATTGCATACGCTACCATGTTGTCTGTTGTCCCATCAAACCCCTTCACCTTTACCGTGTTATTTTCCTGCGCCTACTTTTTTCATGGTCTGATACTAATCTCTATCACATGTGCTTTGACACGGCTCCTCATATCCAGTCAAAATCAAACTCATTTTAGAAATTGGCTACAACATCGAATGGCTGTTGCCTGCCACCTTAGATTTGCAAAGTTTCTCTCAGGAACAGAAGCCTTCTGCGTATATTTTCGCCTTTTGGGCGCAAAAATTGGCAAGCATTGTTCCATTAGAGCCATCAACCCAGTTTCGAACCCAGAGTTGATGTCGATTGGGGCTGGCGTCCATCTGGGTGATTTTAGCCGGATAATTACAGGGTTCCATTCTTCCAATGGGTATGCTTTTGGAAACATTGAGGTTCAGGATAATTCAGTCATTGGGAGTCAAAGCCTAATTCTCCCTGGTTCTACTGTTCAAAAGAATGTCATTTTAGGTGCACTTTCAGTTGCTCCAATGTATTCTACACTCCAAGAGGGTAGTGTGTACATTGGATCTCAAACTCGAGTTGCAATCAGGAACTCTGTAAATAATGCCTCAGACGAACGAATAGATCAATCTGATGGGAAGGTCCTGAAGGTTAACCTGTCCAGTTGTTCAATGCCAGCAGCATTGCATGAAAAAGACTCACAAGATGTAACCTTGACCAGAACCAGATATCAGACCTTCTCAGCACTTTTTACTCAGCCATTGCTGCAAACACTTTTACCTCATGCCGTGGTGGGTTTATCAGTTTTCCCTCCTTTGAGCTGGGTTGTTTCCCAAAAAAATACCAAGAATTTCCCACTGAATTGGTTGCTTCCTCTGTGCTGGATTTTCTCAGGAGCTCTGGCTGCTCTAGCGTGTGTTATAGCCAAATGGGTTCTCGTGGGAAAGAGAAAAGTGGGTGAAACAGTGCCTATATGGGGCGTAAGGGTAATTATGGATAGCACCTGGCAGGCCATTAGAACTCTGGTTGGAGATTATTTCATGGACATGACAAGTGGGTCGTTTTTGTTAGTGCTGTGGATGAAGCTGATGGGTGCAGACATTGAAATGGACCGTGCGGCCTACGTTGATAGCATGGGAGCTTTATTGAACCCTGAAATGGTGAAAATCGAGAAAGGGGGGTCCGTAGGAAGAGAAGCCTTGCTTTTCGGACATATATATGAAGGTGAAGGAGGAATGGTAGAGTTTGGAGATATCAGAATTGGAGAAGATGGATTTGTGGGGAGTAGAGCGGTGGTCATGCCTGGTGTACAAGTGGAGAGTGACGGCAGAGTAAGTGCCCTGTCTCTTGCCATGAAAGAAGAAATCGTTAGATCAAAATAAAAACGGAAAAAATGTTCTCACATCTTTTTCTTTGGTACGAAATGTTTTCACATCTTTTGTTTCTATAAATGGCTCACATTTTGCATATGAGCATGTTGATAAGTGAGTCTTATATAGTATATATAACTTAATAAATTTAGTTATTTTAAATTTATGAAATAAAAAGGATATATAAATAAAAAAATTAATATAAATATAACAGTTATACAGTACTTTATCATTTGTTAAATAATTATAGCAACTCGTTTAGTTTATGTTGTGTGCTTTATCTTTTAACTTATCACTTAAGTTATGTTTCAATAATACTTTTTACTTATATGTATTTTTTTAAAAATATTGACAAAATTATAATATGATAATTAAATTAAGAAGAAGAAGAAGAAGAATAAAATTGAGTTTAATCATTTGATGCAAGCTCAAATTTCCTAATGTATATTTCATAAAGGGTACTAAGGAAATGTTAATCTTTGTAGTGTACAAAATTGATAACCAAAAGCCAGGACTCTCCAATTCATGACAATTTTTATGTACGCAAAAAAAATTTTCATGACAATTTTAATGTTGTTTCTGTTTGGCCTCTTTTATTGGTCTATGCTGACCCATCCCTTCACAAATGTTACCCATTTTTCCTTTCCTTAATCTTAACGGAGAAAAATAAAAAATAGAGAAATGGGCCGATGCTAGTGTGATGTGTACCACAGATTCGCTTTACACAATGGCATTTGAATGTGAATCTATGCTGACGACATAGCCAATGCTTATGGGATCCTCCATTAAAAAAAAAAAAAAGAGTTTCTCTATGGCTTTTAAATTCCACTATGAGCCAAATAAATATTATTAATGCCTTGTAAGCTTATCGCAATTTGTAAGGCTAAAGCCATTGGAGCAACTGTGTGGCAAAACTAATGGGAGACTCGCAATTTGGTACGTAGATTATTTTTATTTGAATCCGCCCCTGCAAGCGTGGGTTTCAAACGAGTTTGTGGGGATAATGCGGGATAATTTCAATCATAGTCGCAGATCCATGTAATCAAATATAAGAAATGAGAAAAGCATATTGAAATAATGGATTAAATCTCATTTTTGTTTCCTTTACTTTCTTAAATTTATCAAAAACATTGACAGCCGTAAGAGTCAATCAACTGTTGAGCGTTAGTACTTTTAAAACTTTTAATTTTGAATTTAAAATTTGATATATGTATTAAATAATGTAATATTTAAAAAAATAACTGTAGGTCATTAACTCTATCTTACAATTCATGAGGAGTTATTTAAACCTGGATTTAATTCATAGTAGATAGGGATCCTGTGATTTTTCATTAAGAAGTCAAAATAATTTTTTCTTACAAATCATTCTATTTCTTTAAAAAAAAGTCAATTATGATGTGCAAGCACACAAATAATTCCTTCTCGCATGCATGGGCGCGTAGGTAGTGCCATGGCACTTGCGTTGACATGTTGGTATGCCATGGCATCCTGGGCGGGTATGTTGACATTTGTCACCATTGTTGTAGTTAATGACATCACTCTTACCATTATTAATATTGTTATTATTTTAAATTATCACTTATATTATTATTTTTATTATTATTATTATTATCACTATTATAATTATTATTATTATTATTAGATAATCATAAATAATTAATTATTTTATCTAATAATAATTAAAATAATTTGCCTTATCATGAAGTGAGAATAAAAAATTCTCAACTCTACATAAATATCAAAATTTTATTTTTTATGAGAAATTTCTATTCCTGTACAAAATTAAATTTTTAAAAATTAATTTGCAAATTTTATAAGAATTAAACATTCAAGCTTCAACATTCATAGAAATTTTCTAACATTTGGCATACTAAACACAACTTAGACTAAAGCTAATTGAAATAAAACATGTAAAGTGCAACAGATTTTTTTATGTGTAAAACAATAAGTTTTATTCAAAATGGATTATATGAAAGTCGTATTATAATCATTCTTCAAATATGATAGTCCCAAAAGTCTTTGACGATAAATCTTAAGTCTAGCAAGTCTGTACTTTTATTTATTTTCATATTAAAAAGGTCAAAATTAAATTATCAAATTTAATGATATTATTCACATAAAAAAAAAACTTGATAATGCATGTATTCAGACATAGAGAAGTCTGGATACACTCCTTTATTTTTTTTCTTTTATTATAATTCTTTCTATTTTTTACTTACCATACATCAAACATATAAATGGGACAAATTTAGTTGTTATGTTAATTTTATAAATAAATTTTATTAAAATTTTTATTTAGAAATTTTAATCATTAAATTTATTTAATTTTACATGTAACATTATAAATCAAATTTAAGGATAAATTTCTAATTTATAAGAGTCAAATACCCCCAAACTACTTTGCTCAGATTTTTTATTCAACTGAGGGGATTCAATACACACCCCCACGCGAATATATGACCGTATCAATAAAATACAAAAAAAAAAAAAACGAAATACAAATCTTGAGAGATGGATCTTCGTACAGTTAGCCTTTTATTTTTATATTTTTATTTAATAAAATTTAAATCATAAAATTTATTAATTTTTATAAATTAAATTAAAATTCACAAATAAAGATACATATATCTTATTAATAAAAGTTAAATCAAATTATTAAAAAGCTAACTCTTAGCATGACAAATTCTAATTCTGATTTTTGTTAAAAATAAAATTTATTTTAAAATATTTAATAATTTATTTTTAAGTGTTTAATAATATAAAAAAATGTATCTTTTAATTAAAAACCCAAGAAAACTCTGAACTTATACAACAAAAAGGTCTGAATATTTTATTAAAATAAAAATATGAAAATGTACCTATTTAGTCTTATATAAAGGATAATTTTGACGAGAAGGTACAACCTGCGTGGAACGATGCGACGGCGGATCTAGCCCGTAAATGGCACACTCGGACGTGATTTTTGTCCCTACGTTTACCCCTGGCCGCCGAACATTTCCCTCCTCTCGGTCTCTCTTTCTATCTCTAAATTCTCTCTCTTCCCCCTTCACGGAACTTTGAATTTTCTGCCAATTTCGCCTTGCAAAACCCTTTATTGGTTCTAATAGTTATTGGTGGATTCGATCTTCTCTCTATCGTCATCTTCGTTAATCAAAAGCAGGATACAGAAAACGAATCGAAACGCCTCAAGTTTAGTACTTGCGAATAACGCGTGGTCTATCTCTCCCTTCTTCATAGATGGGTGAAATAGATGAAATTGGAGCTGACGTTTGGTATGAATCTTATGCTTTTCTTATCCCCAAAACTTCAATTTCACTAATATTTAATCTGTTGCGTAATCTTTTTGATGGGTCTCATTCAGAGAATTCTGGATGATAATTTATGGGTTTTTTTGGTATCGATAGCATGATTTGGAAACTGTAGGTTTGCTTTCCGAATTTTAATTGGCTTTTATCAATTGTGACCCAGTTAGATTGCGTTTACGGGTTATTTAGAATTATCCAATGGAAGTTTGAACGGTGTATTAAGCTTTCTAGTTTGATATAGGATATATGTTATAGGAAGCATAGTCCATTGAAGAAAAATGATAGATGATTTTTTTTTTTTTTTGGAGCGTAAAATTTTCGTGGCCAAATTAACAAAACCACTTACGTTTAAATACGTCTATCTTTTTGTTTCAAAAATTTTCTCAGCAGCGGGACTGGCTGAGAGAGATTGTTATTTTGATTGAATAAGGCTCCTTTTGATTAATGGTGACACATTGAACTGCAGTTCGGATATTGAAGTTGATGACATTAGATGTCAAAATATAGCCGAGAAAGATGTCAGTGATGAAGAGATCGAAGCAGATGAATTGGAGAGGCGGATGTTTAAGGATCGCATCAAACTTAAAAGGATCAAGGAAAGACAGAAGCTTGCACTGCAGCAAGCCACGGAGAAGCAAAAGCCCAAGCAGACAACTGATCAAGCTCGTAGGAAGAAAATGTCCAGAGCGCAAGATGGTATTCTTAAGTATATGTTGAAGCTTATGGAAGTCTGTAAAGCTCGTGGATTTGTGTATGGAATCATTCCAGAGAAGGGTAAGCCAGTGAGTGGTGCTTCTGATAACATTAGAGCTTGGTGGAAAGAGAAGGTAAAGTTTGATAAGAATGGACCTGAAGCGATAGACAAGTACGAAGCTGAGTGTCTTGCTTTGAGTGAAGCTGATAATAACCAAAATGGGAACTCTCAGAGCGTTCTCCAAGACCTGCAAGATGCAACTCTTGGGTCGCTTTTATCTTCCTTGATGCAACATTGTGATCCTCCTCAGAGGAAGTATCCCTTGGAAAAGGGTATTTCTCCACCTTGGTGGCCAACTGGGAATGAAGAATGGTGGGTACAACTGGGTTTACCCCAGGGCCAGAGTCCACCATATAAGAAGCCACATGATTTGAAGAAGATGTGGAAAGTTGGAGTGTTAACTGCTGTAATAAAGCACATGTCACCTAACATTGCAAAAATAAGGAGGCATGTCCGCCAGTCAAAGTGCTTGCAGGACAAGATGACAGCAAAGGAAAGTGTGATTTGGTTGGCGGTATTAAGTCGAGAAGAAGCTCTCATTAGACAGCCTAGTAGTGATAATGGTTCATCTGGAATAACTGAAATGCAACCTGGTGTTCCTGTTAGAAAAAAGCGAGCTGCCGCAAGTAGTGATAGCAACTATGATGTTGATGGCATTGATGAAGGTGTTGGTTCTGTTTCTTCTAAAGAAGATAGGAGAAATCAGTTGATGGATGTTGAACCATCTGATAATTTACACAAGAACACTCCTCACTGTGTTCGAGATAAGAAGCAAGCAGAGAAACCCAGTAAAAAACCTCGTGGTTCGAGGTCAAGTTCCACTAACAGATTACCTGCTCCAGCTCGCAATGAAAGTCTTCATGTTGAGCCAAGAAGAAATACACTCAATATAAACCACACTGAGACGCAGGTAGCTGGACACCAGATTCACGGAAATTTACGGTGCACTGAGACAGATTCTGCTTTGATACCACTGGAAAAAGGTCTTGAGGTGCCAGCTCAGCTTCCATCTTCTGATTTCGATCAATACTCTTATCGACATTCGAACAACATGGTTTCCGCAGAAAGCATATACATGAATGGAAGGCCGTTGCACTATCCTGTGGTACAAAACCCTGATGTGCATCATGAAGCTACTTACAGTGTATATAACTCAGCTACAGGATATGGGCCCAGTCATGATGGGCAGCAGCTGCAAACTGGAAGCAATGATAGGCCGGACAATGATGCAGTCCCTATACCAGCAGCACATATTAGAGGGGACGAGATTGCTGGAGGAGACTTGCCATACTACGTAAAAGACCCGTTTCAAAATGAGCTAGATAGACCCATAGACCCTCCTTTCTTTGGATCACCAATGGGTAGCCTTTCATTAGAATTTGGAGGAATCAGCAGCCCATTTAATATTGATGGTTTCTTGAGTGATGATGACATAATCCAGTACTTTGGGGCATAGATTACTAGAATTGGTGACTCCGAGCTTAGATTGTAAGTGTTATTCTTATCTTAAATTATGCCTGATTTTACCGAGCATGTCATGACATGTGTTATTGTTTTTGTTTCAATTGTTCCCAGGAACTGCAAGATTACAGTGCTTAATTGCTCATGTGGGTGAAGTTTTCCTGACTGGTGTTAATATATGTGCAGTTTGAGGCTGAAAGTTATATTTTTAACAGGAAAACAGAAGCTTGAATTTTTGTACTGTAGGTTGCCCCATCTTTGTATCAATAATTATGATGGGGGCTTCATGTAAATGCGTCAATTTGTTGGACTGGCCAAACAACACATCTAGAAATGGTCAGGCAAGTTACTTTGGAATATTGGTACCTTTAATTAATGATCATTGACTTCTTTCCCTGTGTTTCCCTTAGTGTGGGCAAGATGGGTGTATCATGTATGAATATATGCATGTTCTGGAGAGACAAATTGATGCGCCCCTCTTAATGTTATTACCATATGTCTGCCTTTTGGCAGTTCAGATACTGGAAGTAAAACTGTGGCTATTGTTATTATGCTGTCACCTGTCTATGAGAAAATATTGGTACCTGAGGTGGATTTTGTCTTACTTTTACGTGTTCCACAACTCACCAAAGGAGGTCTTGCAACGATTATACGTACTTTCAACGGGTCAGTACTTATAGCTGTCGAGTTTTTCCGGATGATAATGACATTACAGTATTATTTTGTGAACTACAAAGCTGTATGACAACATTTAATGGCAGGTAGCTGTTTCTCCTGACTTATTAATATTAGTATATCCCTACTTATAGGACCAAACTATAAAGGGCATTACTTTGGCTTGCATTGGAGAATATAGCTTTGGAAGAATCGTTATTTAACAAGTTCATAAACTAGCTTTTGTTGGCCTGTCATTCTTGATTGATACCTCATTCTCTCGCGCTTACCAAATGAAATTGATATCATTGGGTGATCAAGAAGGCCTATGGCCTTGGCATCTCTTCGACTTCGTCTAAGTAACCCAGAGTCAGAATCAGATCTTGTTGGGCGTCCGTCTCCATTTTGTAACATTACCAAATGAAATTATATCAAATTAAAAGTAAAATATGTCATGAAATTTAAAAGAAATTCACGTGCTTATCACGACATTATCAAATTGTAGTGTGAGTTGACTTGGGTCTGGCGTTCAACTACGAATTACAGAGTTCGCTGGTTTTCGTTACTAAGAATTGTTAACAAGCGTTGTTTTTGCTTCTTACCATCGAAATTATCGGAGGAAACGAAGTGCCTGTTTGATTCTTGTATTGGAGAGTAGTTTTTTTTTCAAAAATAAGAGAATAAAAAACTTGTTTGATTAGGCTGTTTTTAATGTTGTGTTTTCGAAATAATTCTTTGATGTGTTTTAGAAGTAGAAAATAGAAAACATCTTTGAAATGTTTTTTTTTTTCATTTCATCATTTTTTTTTTTTGTGATTAAACGGGGGCATAAGCCCCAAGAGAAAAGAAAACTACATTCATTTCATTTCATCGTTTTTACAATGACAATTTAGTAAACATAATTATTTATTAATGATAAGAAAGTAAGCAAAAAAAATTCAGCTATCTCTGATTCGTTTGACTCTCTTTTGTCCTTTGTCTCCTTCATCTCTTATTTGTCTCTCACCTTTCCATTTTTCTTTTCAACTGAGATAAAAAGAGATGGTTTTGCTTCACCTTACAAGAATTCGTTTTCCCAATTTAACCTATTTGTCTTCTTTATATATTCATTCCAACCTCTTCTCAAATCCAAAAATTGTGAGTAAAAATATTTTTTTATCAATATCTTATTTGCTTTTCTTGTATGCTCTCACAACCTTAGAACTCATCTATGAAACCCACTTCTCCTAAAGAGACCCACATAGAATTTCTATTAAATAAACTCTTCACATGCTTTGTTGGATTTCTTTTGCTTTGCTGAGAGAAAGTGCATGAATGGTGGGCTGTGCAAACAGCTCAAGATAGTGTGCAAAATTTTGATATAGGAGTTGGTGTACGATTGGTGCAGTTTTGGATAAAAGATTGTCGTGTTTAGATCGTTTGTGTCTCTTTGGCTTGCAAAACAACTAATGAAATAAGTAACAAATTCTAAACAAGTTTTTTATTTTATTACTTTTAAAAATGTTTTAAAAAAATTTTCATTCAAACAAATTTTATGTATTATTAGTTTAGAAATTTATTCTCTAATAAATTTTAAAAATGTGTTGTAGAGAAAAAAAACACAAACTACTTTCAAACAACGCAAAGATCCTAATAGGATTGCCAAAACAAGTAAAAACAGAACTAACTACAAGTGCATCATCCTTGCAACTTGCAAGGCTCGAGGCTGAATCACTTGATCATGAGCCTGCAAGAACCATGCACGACGCCAGTGCGGTCACCTAGCCGCCCCGCGCCCCTCCCCCCCCCCCCCCCCCCCCTCCTCAAATGATTGGAGACGGGCCATCTTTTCTGTGGGTTGTCTCATTCTCGTCCCGAAGTTACAGACCAGGCTTTTCCTCTCCCTTACCAATAATGGCTCGCCACATTTCTGCTCTAATCACGCCACGAACGTCACTACGAGGAGGATGTCTGCCCCACACGTTCCAGACTGTCAAACGCTTTCTTACCTCGGAATAGTGCCAAGCTGCGTGCAAATAGAATGCAGCCCAAACAGGCGACATTGCCCTTGCTCTGTTTCTCTGCTTGCCATCGAAATTCCGGTAATTTTGGTATCCTGGGGAGGATAAAATTGTGAGTTCAACCGCAAATCCCAGTGATCCACCCGTCTGGCCGATCCTCGGTCGTACGGTAGTAACCCAAAAGTGGAATAACACATTTTTGTAGCACCATTTTGGTATGTCGTCCACTGTCGTTCTCGGCCGCCAATCACCATCCGGTTGTAGAAGATTTCGAAAGGCTTCTCAATTTTGGCCCAAAGAATAGGAAAGGCAAATTTCAAAAAAGGATCAGATTAAAAACCCTCCTTTTTATGCTCAGTCACACTGTCTACGAGTCACAAGAGTTGGCTGTTTGTGTCTCTAGCTCCAGAAAAAATGGCGTTCAAGAAAGACTCCACTTGGGTTTTAAACGTTGTGATTTTAACGCTGGCGCTTTCACTACCATTAGTTCAATTCTCTAGTTCTGGTGAGTTCATGTGAAAACTCCTCCCCGGTTTTTAGGATTTAAATCTCTGGTTATTTTCTCTGAATATATTCGTAAAACCAGTGCTATAGCTCGATATGCAGGTCTCCCTTATGGAACGAACATGGCAGGAAACAGGGCCACATCGACAAACTTAAGTGCAGAGGTACATATGCTAATATGATCATCTCACGTCTAAAGAAGAATAAAGGAAGCAACTTTCTGGTTCTTCATTTTTAAAATTTTTAACTTGCTGTTGCTCTCTGTTAACAAGAGGACCTAATTTTGAATTCTTACTTGTATAGGTTGACAGGTTTGGGAATGAAGCTTCTGCTCGCAGAGTAGGAGACTCGGCAAGGCAAATCCCAACCGGACCTGACCCTCTCCATCACAACAACAACCCCATTGGCCCTTGAGCTCGAATGCTCTCCTATTATTTCAAGTAAAGGATTAGTTTCATGCTGGTTCACCATTGATTTCCACCGATTTTGTCTCTTTTTCCAGTCCGCTGCTGCTACAGCGCATTCAATGCTTCAATATCGCATAGCACTGGTTATACTTTTATGCTTAGAGTGAAGTATTAGCAATTTATAAGCCCTCTTCTTCTGCAAAATGCTTCGCTTTGTGCATGATTGACCAGAAAGAATTATATATGGGATATGGAATTTTATTTGCAATTACTGTATTCCTATTACGTTCCATGTTCAAACAACCAAATATGGATGAGGAAAATTGGAAAGAAAACTGGTATCGCTCTGTCCCTTTTCTTTTCTGGGTTTTAGACCGAAATATCATTAAGTTGTAGGGTTAACGGTTGAGAGCTTCATTGCTCGATCTCTTCCCCTTTCCTAAAAACATTCAAAGAAAAGAAACACCCATTGTTAGAGCGCAGTTACCCATCTCTTCCCCGCTTGTGGAGAACCTGCTTCTGAGACATTCAATTTTACCCCTTTCTTCTCAGTAGTTAGAGCACATATTCTTGTATTCTTAATTAATCCAGCCGTAGCATGCCCATGGATATGAACCAAGGTTTCACGCCTCCATCAATTTTATAGTAAAAAATAAAATTAGTTCTGTCTTAGCGGCCTGTATGCTGCAAGCACTGTTCTTGAGGACGAAAGTGCCGTATTTTCCTGGGTTCTTTGGAGCAGAAGGGTACCGTTGAATGTAACAATGGATCATCAAACTGCCGAACCAGAGAAGGCCTTGGCCTGGTCCTCTATTTGTAACATGTGAGTATGGGCCCTTCCCATCATCGAGCCTTCACCTGTGCGCCTTAGAATGCTGCATTTTGTCGGCTTTCGCGACATGAAAAAATGCATGCATGGTTTGTCCGGTGATGAAACATTCATTGGTAATATCTGAATCGCTTTATTACCGAATTAAGATGTATGATGAACTTACCAAATCGCGTTGTTACCAAAGTCTTACCTTTGATACTTTTGTGATGTACCACTCTCTTATTCGATAATAGTGTAAATTTGATGGAAAAACTAATTTTGTTGTGTCATAAAGTTTAAAATGAGAAAATTTTTCTTATTTCAAAATTCTGTTAAAAATAATTTATTTTTATATAATAAGGAGAATGATATAAGAAGGAAAGTGATGAAAAAACATGGATACTAATATATGTGTATATGTTTTCTTTATATATTTTTATACAATAATTCATATTCTTTTCTTTTTATTTTTTATAATTTTATTATTTTTATATGATAAAATAAGCATGAGCTCAACTCACGTGTTACTATTTTTATTCGAAAAAACTTAGTACAATAGAAGTAAACTTTCAAAAGAAAAAAAATAGTACAATAGAAGTAGTCTTTCGTTTGGTTAGTTTTCCTAGGCATTTTTTGCCGAACAATAATATATTTACATAATTAAATTCATACATTTTATATAATTAAAAAAATTAAATATTTAACTTTTTTTCTACCCTCTAATTATGTAAAAGACGTAAATTTAATCAAGTTCGTCTGGCATTTCCGTTTTTCGCCCCTCTCATGTGCCGAAAGAAAAAAAGGCCATGTCACAAAGGAAATAAATGGAGAAGAGTCCGTCCAAAAAAAGGGAGGAAAGGGTCAAAATATCTTCCTCGATTCTCCCTTTCTTGGTGGATTTTTAGGAGAAGTATCTCATTCACTGACACCGTGTGCGCCCCCGCTTTTTGAAATCGCATATATCCCCCCTATCGAACAAATATCAAACACTTTTCGGACGCGCCAGCTGAAGTCTCTGTACAATCAGTCGCCGGAGCTCTTCCTACTGCGTCCCCGAAGAGATGTCATCCACCACCGCAGCTCCTACAGTCTCCGGCGGCGAATCTTCTGGCCATCTTGAAACGCCGATACTGGACTGGGAGTTCCCCAGGCTCCTCCAGTCCATTTCCGAGCACGGAGGCTACGCTTACGTCAGTATGGCGGCTTTGGCTGCTGCTGGAGACTTTCGCGCCGCTGAAGCAGCTCGCGAGATGGCGTGGGAGCAGCTACACTCGGGGCCTTGGCACTCCGTCCTACCAGTATGGCGGGACGCATACTCTATGGCATGCCTCCTCGTTGCAAAGTACCATTACGGCAATGGCGAGTTCAAGGAGGTCCTTAGGGTTTTAGATATGGGACTGATCATGGGAGGGATGCTTCTAAGGAAGGACTTGGACGCTGCTGTTGAGAAAGTATCGGAGAAGGCTAGGAACATTAGGGTTTCTGAAGAAATCTATGAAGATTTGGCGGAGTCTCAGCATCGACTCGTTAATGAGCAAGTTAATGAGGATGAGGTGAGGTCCGTCCCTCTGTTTTACTGATCGATTTTTGACAAAACTAAATATGAACATTTATTACTTAAATACATATGATGCGCCATCCGAATATTAATTGCTGATTTGGATGATATGGGACTTCACTTCCAAAATTTGAGAGGGTTGGTCTGGAGGCATTGAAATAATTTTAGCACTTACTCAAACCCATGAAGGAGAACGAGATATAGACATGATTGCTTCCGGTCATTGATTTGAAAGCTAATTTGGACATTATTCTATCGACAGAAGATTTTTTTTTTTTTAACTGAATTTTGACTAGCAATATTTAATGAGAAGCTCGATTATGAAAGTTAATCATCACTGGGTTCACCGCCGGTATAAGTCTGCACGTAGAGTGAGAAAGTGATATTGTAATGCACCTAAAACTTATCTAAACATGAACTAATATGGGAGATATTTACTTGATTACTTCCTTATGGAAAAGAAGCCAAAGTCTGAAAACTGTTTGTAACAGAAGTTACAATAAATTTACTTGATTACATTTGCTAAATAAAAAAAAAATTATTGTGCTTATGAAGTTAGATATAAATGAGATGGTTATTGCAAGGTAACATGGCCCTTCTAATGTTTATGTTATAGCTTTTACACTTGTAGGTGCTGCAACTTTTACCTGCTAAGTCCCTTTCTTATAAGATTGTGGTGAAGATGCCGGCACTATCGTTGGAAAGGTTCCTTCAAGATTACTTTCTGTCTGGTTCCCCAGTTATTATCAGTGATTGTATGGCTCACTGGCCAGCCATAACAAAATGGAATAACATAGATTACTTGAAAAGAGTTGCTGGTGACCGCACGGTTCCAGTTGAGGTAATTACTTTAATCATCATATTTGTAACTGTTAACAAAGGCACCTCCTCTTTGAGGAACAAATGTAGATTATGAGATGAAGGGTTCAAGGCTAGATGCAATCAACTTAAGTGACAACTACCAAGCTGTAACTTACTCCTTGGTCATATATATTTCACAGCTGACATGGTCAAAGCTGTACTATGATTTTTAGTTGTTTGTTAATACTTATTTTTAATCTACTTTCTTACATGTAATTCGGGGACAATCTTATGCAGTCTTATCACTTAGTGAAGTTATGCCACTGACACAAAAATGTTCTCAGACAGAATTTTAGTGAAATAAACTAACTTGGATAGTGATTGTTTTGCTTGACGGTGGTGGTCAGCAGTTGGTCAATTGGTCTTTGTATATATGATGCGGGAAGGAAGGGAGACACATGGAATTTACTAGGTAGAAACTTTAGAATATACCAGGAAACAAGAGAAATCCTTGGACTAATATTTGTATCTGAAAATATAATCCGTTCTTCATAATACATGTAGCATGCCTCTTTATGGGCATAGTAAAGCCTGGCTGACAAGTAATCATTCTTCTAAAATTACTGTATTCATATAATATTCTAATAGGACTCTGATTCTATTATTTTTCCCTTGAACTTACCTAATGAAGTATTCTAATAGGTTGTTGAGGCTCTTTACAGCTCTTCCATTGTTTTCAATCTTCATCTTTTCCTGTCCCTATGGCCAAAATAGGCAAAAAGTATACAGCAAATCCGCAGAGAGAGAGTCTTTTGAATGTAATATATTTACTATTGTTTGTCTTAAATAGATAAATATTGGAAGAAAAGGTTAAATTCTGCATGCTTTACAGGTTGGAAAGAACTATTTATGTGCAGAGTGGAAACAAGAGCTAATTACATTTTCAGAGTTTCTTCTGCGAATAAAGTCCCATACGTGTTCTTCTAGTGGTCCCACGTATCTAGCTCAGCATCCATTATTTGATCAGGTATTTAAATTCTGTTTGATTTTCTCTGTAATTTTGGCACGCAATTACAGTTACAGGACTTTTACTGATTCTTTCAATTAACGATATGATTCAGATAAATGAGCTGCGGAAAGATATTTGTATTCCTGACTACTGTTTTGCTGGCGGAGGGGAGCTAAGATCTCTTAATGCTTGGTTTGGTCCAGCTGGGACAGTAACACCATTACACTATGATCCACACCATAACTTACTAGCACAAGTAACCCAGTTTTTGTGCTCTGGATTGAACAATTACAAAACAGTGCTGCATTACACAAGTTTTCACACTAGCTCTTATGGTCTTATCATGCCTGCTCTTTTAATTCCATTAATTATCACTAACAGAAAGCGATACCCTTGGATTGAAAAGTCTCCAACCATAGTGATACTATTACCTTGCTATTTCATTCTTCAGAGTAGAATAGTATTATGATTCTAATTCTGCTCTGCTGGATAATCTATCACCGGTTGATGTACTTCTGGTTAGCCAAAATACAAAACTGAGATTGGCTGTGGTATATTTAAGAGAAAATTCAACTTATGTGGATGACATTGTGTTTAATTATGATTTCCTTCTTATATAAATTTCTCAGCAAATGCTTGCATGCTTGCTGAAGACTATCTCTTTAATGATTTTTCACACAACAGCCATATCATGCAAATGATTGGTGTGATCACTGGCACTGTTATTGTGCGCGTCCAAAACTATTGGCTTATCAATATTTCAATTCTGGAGCCACATATGCATATGATTATCACAACCTGCAATGTTGTTGGGCATCCTCATTTCTTTTTACTCTCTTCCTTCACCCGACACTAATTTGGATGCGTGTCTATATGGCTTTCTTTTTCTCTGCTGTTAATTTACATGCTTGAATGCTTATCCAAGGAACCATTACAGAATTGAACATCTGTAATTTATATGACCAAAATCATTGTCTTGTTTTGTATTCAGGTTGTCGGGAAGAAATATATAAGGCTTTACTCTGCATCTTTGTCTGAGGAACTTTACCCCTACACCGAAACCATGCTTTGCAATTCCAGCCAGGTATTTACCTTTTCTTAACTATTTGGTCGGATAACTTTTGTGCAGTTTCTTATGCCTCTGCTGGAAGCATACCCCAATCACTGCATCCCCATTTGAACGGCCAAAGTGCTTTAGAAGTACTATAGAATGTAACTTTTCTTTCATTTCTTTTCTTCCTTCTACTATCTTCTTGCGTCTCTGTCACTGTGTGTTTATTTGTGTTTCCACAGAGCCCAGTGGTTTTTGGCCTTCTTACTTGGAATTTTTTATATTATCAGCAAAGTAACAGACACCATCTTAGATTTGTTATGAGAAAGGACAAGTTGTTTACAAATATGTTTCTTTGCAAATTCTGAAATTATTGTTGACTAGACTAGCTGCCACTAACAGGATCCAAAATTCTTAATAGTGGCCATAGTATCCAGAACAAATCTGGTGTTGGTCCTCCAGATTTTCATATGGGTTGTAAAAGTAAAGCTTACCAATCTGCTACATTGCAAAGTGAGGACAGTAATATTGTCCAAAAAACGAAATTCAGTTATGATTTTGAACCGGATTAATTTTTGTTGGATATTTGTAGCCTTGATGATTGTGCTTGGCTTTCTTATATTTTGATTTATATAATGAAAAAGTCATGCTCTTTGTTTTTGTACTTTAAACTTAAAGAGCAAATATTACTTGGATGAGGTGTCTATTTTACTATTTTTATTATTTTATAATCCTTGTCTTCATGTTGATTTGCAAATTCTCTTGCTTGAAGGTCGATCTAGATGCAGTGGATGAAAGGAAGTTTCCTAAGGTGCAAGACTTAGACTTTGTAGACTGTCTTTTAGAGGAAGGTGAAATGCTATACATTCCACCAAAATGGTGGCACTATGTCCGTTCTCTTACTACCAGTTTCTCAGTCAGCTTTTGGTGGAGCGAGGGTGAAAGATCAGCTGCATCCTGATATTGTATTACTTTCATGTCTAGTTCTCAATTTTTTTTTTTTTAAATGCAGAACTGAGTATATGGTAGATAGCGCGGCTCATATATCTATGACGACAGGTCATGTGTGTAACAGTGAGTCAGCGATAGAACACATAAACATTATTTTTGGCAATTGGTGCAAACATTATTATGAGGAGAAACGGACGATATTACCGCCAACACAGATTAAGGCTAAAATCTTGATATCCTTTTATGTCTCCTAAACTAGAGGCAATACTTGTGCTGTCACGCATATGCATTAACTAATACACACAACTGATACCTTCAAGGTTGAGTATTTGTGTTTTGTACGCATTACGTGGTCGCCTTCTCGTGCCGCTGGAAGGATATTATTGTATCGTATATGTCACGTATTATTGAATAGTTAATGCTATTACCTTTGTAATAAATGTGTGGCCTCTTGTTTTGGTAAATTAAAAATGTTTTAATATTCAATTTATTGTTTATTTGTATTCCTGATTTTTAAATTGTTCATTAATTTATTAAATGCTTTCTTAATTATTTAATGATCAGCTACCTCACCTTACGCTATTCATCGCTTTTGATTCCTAGGTAGATTTTTTATTTGTATGTTGATAAAAAAAAAATCATTGATATAATTAAACTTATAACGAAATGTGATTAATAATAGCAAAGTTAAAATATCAAACAAATTAAGTCATTAAGTGTGGTTTAATGATAAAGGGTTTATATAGAATTATAGAAAGATTCAAATTATTTATACTAAAAAAATTAATCAAACAAACTGATGTCCAGTGTGTATGGCATAAGGAAACTCAAAATCAACAATAGTGACTATTTAGCGAAGAATGAAACTGGAGGGTGAAATTATGATGTTGATAGAAACCAAATTAGGGGTGTCAAGATGAAAAGGGACATCATCATTGTTGAAGTTCTCCTCTATATTTATTGCAGGACTCCATTACTGTTCATCCACTTCTTCTCCAGAATACATACAAGGTTACTACTTCTTCAGTCTCGTTTCTTCTCTTTCATGGACGCTGCAGCAGACAGGAAGTCATCTAAGGCTTTGACAGAAGACCCTTTATAGCTATCCTCATCTTTCATGGCATTCCTTATCATATCCCTGATGTAACAAGCTTTCTTTCTAATCTCCTTCCCTTTGTTCTCCTTATCCATTACCAATTCAATTTTCGCAGCTATATCTTCATGCCTTACCTCACATCTCTTCCCTCTAGCTACCTCTACACAAACACCAACCTCTTCCTCCAACAACTTGCAGTTGAAAAACTGCTCTGCCGCCATAGGCCACCCTAGAATTGGCACGCCATGAATTAGGGCTTCCAGCACCGAATTCCACCCGCAGTGACTTAAAAACGCAGACACGGCTTTGTGTGATAGAATTTCCACTTGGGGTGCCCAATCATGCACTATCAACCCTCTTTTTGACTTTTGAATCCTCTCTAGAAACCCCTCTGGCAACCACTCTTCAGCTTTGAACTGTGAATTTATGTCGAAACCAACTGGTGGCCGGACAACCCATATGAAATTCCTCCCACTACCCTCCAACGCCGTTGCTAATTGCATCATCTGTGAGGCAGAGATTGTATTCATTGATCCGAAACACACAAACAGCACCGAATTCGAAGGTTTTGTATCCAGCCATTCTCGGCAGAGCTCTGGGCTGATTCCACCCCCTTTCCCACGCGACCCGCTTCCGGTCGACAGAAGAACGGGGCCGATGGCCCAAACCGGTCGGCCAAGCTCTCGGATAAAGTAATGCAACCCAAGCGAGTCAAATTCCTCCACTGTGTTGAACAGAATCCCATCCGAGTTGATCCACTCGGAAAGATTCTTCCTTTGGAAGAGGGACCACCCATCGCTACCATCTGCCTCTGATATATTGGCCGGCAACTGCGTCTTATCTATTGAACGAGCTTCTGGAAAATCAGGCAACGAAAACTCATCGGAGTTCACGCTCCGGTGTGGAAGATTCAGCCAGAGAGAATAGTAACAAGCCAGGCCATACCCACTGGCGCCGCTGAAAATGACATGGAATACACCCAGTTCTCTGGCTACACTTGCTGTCCAACCGAAGAATATGTCAGCTATGATACAGAGTGGGCGATAATCGAGTTGTGGGTCAGTGAGGTTTTGGATGAGTTGCTTAAAAGCTGGTCGGAGAGAGGTGGAGGCTTCGATGAGGCGGAGGACGAGGTGATAGGGGACCACGTCGGTGTTCTCTGTGTTGGGAGGGAGGCCATGATCGGGGCTGTAAAAGGGGATTTCAAGGAGGTCGATGGAGGAATGCGGTGGCAGAGAGGCCCCGAGTTTTTTTATGTTTAAAGGGGTATTGACTATAGTGATAGTGCAATTTGTTCTTTTCTCTATGTGAAGGGCTAAGGCCAAGAAAGGGATAATGTGGCCTTGCGCCATAAACGGGAATAAGACAATGTGTTCTTTTCTTTGTGCCATTGCTATGGAGATGAGAAAACGGGAGAACTGAGGCGGGATAGTGGCAAGGGAGACAGAGAGAAAGTGTATGTGAGTATGTGGAGTTGGTAGCCGGATTCGTTTGTTGTCTTCAATCGAACACCTAACAACTTTTAACCCACCAAATGGTTGGACCAAAAACAAATTTATGAAAGGAAAAGTAAAGTCAAGTCAACGGACTTTATTAGCCAATCACAAAATTAATGTGCATATTGTTAAATCAGTTATATATTATAATTTAATTTATAAAATTTAACAATTTAATTTTATTAATAAAAATAGCTAACCATTTACGAATTGCACTTAGATTGGCGACTGAGAAAATAGACAGCTTTGGTCCTTGAGTCAGGTAAAGAGCGTAAGATTTTCATGAAAACTCTCATTCCTTCAAGGAAGAAAATATGTAGAGGTCTGAACCAAATTCTAATATGAAAAAGAATAATAATATAGATTTGTACATATTTTACATGTGAATATTAATATTTATATAATAAAATTTTATATAATTTTTAATATTTTTATTTAATATATTTTTTTTATTTTATATGCCTATAAGTAACTAACTTTTTCCTTTATATGCATAGACAAATTGAAAGGGTGGGCCCTTTCTCTCACTTTGCGAATTCAAGATTGATGGCGTGGAATCTATCAGATGCGCACAATCACTTCATTTAAAGAGGATACCCAGCCGGTGAGCCTTTGGCTCAACTGGCATTATTGTTTATTAACAAGAATTTAATTGTGCGTCAGTGAGCCACAGCTCACATAATGTACTGCTTCTTCTGTTTCAGCTCAGTTGTGCATTCCAATATCCACCAGTTCTTTTTCCTTATAAGTTAGTATATAACTTCTTATCTTATTAAAAAAAAATTTAATTATGCATTTAAATCTCTCTTATCTCCTTTTCTAAATATATTCTAAAGTATGATTATTAATCATAAAAAAAAAAAAAGAGGATAACCATCTTCACTGCATTCAGATTTCATATCTTAAAATGTAAAAAAGGGCCGCAGAAAAGTTACTACTTTCTGAATAAATTTTCATTCTCCTAGCAAATGAAAATATGAGGTTAATATATTTGTGTTTTATTTTAATGAGGTTTTGAGAATATGAAAGGTTCACCTGCTGAAATTTTCGTAACTCGTTAGTGCAGACCGTTTATAGGTCATAACAGTATTTTCTGAGCTTTTATGGGTGTCAATGGGCCTTCGCCCAATTTGTGCCGTAGGCTTAGTCCTAAGTTACCTCCGATCTCCACTATGAAACAGAGACCAACCAAAGCTCAGATCACTTTACCACAAACCCAAAATCTGTTTTTTATGCATAATGTGGAGACTCTTATGTTGCCCAAAAAATGTGTTTCTATTGCATATCAAATGCTCTCTATCTGGACAACGCAGCCTCAGCTCCTCGTAATTTGCAGAAGCAGAACAAGAAAAATTAATTATACACGTAATTCTATTCTATCGCAAGAAAAGTAGTATTAAGTTTGTGGTTTGCGACTTCTATAACTTACTCTAACTGGCAATAGATTAAATCATTTTGGACATTTATTAGCACGTACATTTAGAGAGTTACAGACTTCAATCGGAGAGAGACTGGAGAAAGGCAAAATGAAAAGAACAAAGAAACCTATTTCCTAATTTTTCTTAACCTGTGGATTTGTACCTGCACAGAACTTTACACCTTAGGACCCTATCCTGGACATAAAACCCTGGCATCACCATGATCTTAACCCTGCTTGGGCCGTGGGACCTCTGCCTTTCCATACACATATCTTCCATGTAATGTGGATCGAAGCTATTATTTTCTTCAACCCTTAAAATCCCCAGTGGAGGGTCAAAAGAAAAGGCCAGCAAATGAAGCAACCATACGCATTTTGCTGCAACAAAGAATGCTTGAAGGAGTTGTTCAGGCCAAGGTCTCATCCAATTTAAAGTAGCGATAATGCCACTCATTTTCTGGTCACAGAACTTGCTGAATTCTTCACTGTAATATTTTGTCCCTTTTCTCAATACCTCGCTCCAGCTCAGATTTCTGAGGGCAACAAAAGAAGAAAATTGCGCTTGGCGATCTTGTTGTGGGTCTAAGAATTTTGGGCAGCCATTCTTTTGGAAAACACAATTCTCGAAGTCTTGGTAGAGAGATTGATTTATGAAAGCTTCAAAATGGTATAGAACTGCCTTTGAGTACTTGGAATTCAGAGAAAGCTTACATGGTTGAAGAAGCAGATTCAGATTGTCCATTAAAGAGTAATCACTTTCTTCAATTTGGCTTATAATGGTCTTACAGAATTGCTTCACTGATAATCTGGATTCTGATACTATCTGCAAGAAGCCCTCCACCATCCCTTCGTCACTTACAGGCATCAAATTTTCTCCATTCCCATCAAATGATCTCCCTCTCTTGGGAAAATTATTAAGCTTTTCACAGAGTTGGGAATTTTTTGCCTGCATTGCTTGTTTTAAAGCTTTCTTCAGCTCTTCACAGTAACTCTCCAAGTACTCCAGCTTTTGTTTAAGCTCCCCCAGTGAAGATTTCATCTCAGAAACTTCCATTAAGGCAGCATCTCTGTTCTCATTTGCTTCAATCAGCTCCTTCTTCAATGTCTCGACAGACATCACTCCAAAATCCTTAAGAACCTGAGAAACTTCCTCGGATTCTGTTCTGTTTGGGGAAGTCTCATTCTTATGCTTCTTCTTTAACCGAGGAAACAACCATGAAATCACCCCTTTACTTCTGGGTTGTGATTGAACAGAAGAGTGCGAATCAGTGAGTGGGACAACAATATTGGAACTCACGCTGTTCTTCGTGTACTCGATTTCGCTAGTTATGATCGCAGGTTTGCATCTATTGCAGGAAGATACGGACTTGAAGTCGTCCAAACTGTTTCTCCTCCTGGATTTGAAATAGTCATTTGCGGGTGATGTTTGAAGAACAGCGATGTGGTTTGCACAAGAACCAGTCACAGATTTGGTATCATCAGCAGGACAAATATGGGATTCTAGGTTGCCAAAAGCAGAAGGAAGACCCTTTCTTGAAGCTGATTTCTCCCTGTAATCTGGTACAATGGTTTCTATGCAGTTCTCTTCTTCTATCCCGCTCTCATCCCAACTTTCTGATATTGTTCGGCTTTTCATTGGTTTTTGATGATACCCTGGCACTGGGTCATCTTCATAACTCTGTCAATGATTCTCATTTTTAGTTTCATTGAAATGAAAAAATAAAAAACGAAAACAAAACAAGTATCAGGGAAGGGGAGATTTAGACTATTAGCAGAATAGCAGCCATTAAAATAGATAGAAACCTGAAAACAACGAAAGAGCAAAGAAAGGGGGAAAACATGATAATAGTTTTCGGTCGAGGGAATTAGAATAAATATCATAGTTGGGAAATTGACCTACGGGCAAAGGATTCAGTTAATGAATCTCAAAATTTCCATAAGTCAAAACTCAGTTCAAGCTTTGTGTTTTCTTGAGGTTAAATAAAGGGAAAGAGAGAGGATAAAGGATTAAGGATTAAGGATTAAGGATATAACTTCAACAATAATGGCATCTATCTACCTAGATTAATCTGCTCCTTAATTCAGCAACTCTCGCTGGTAACAGCCTTCAAGGGACAGGAGATAGAAATTATTGCGTATTAAAAAAATTCAGTATTTGCTATTGCATATTGGGGTTGAAATAATATCCTGATGAATAGAAGCAATAACATTTCAGGCACAGTCAGGCAACAGTGCTGTCACGTTGAACGAAATAGTAGTGTCGATATGACTTGGTTCAGCAAAGAAGAAGAAGACAAAGCTGCGAGTCAAAATTCAACAAGAAAAATGATCCTTACGGGAGTGAAAACAGGGTAATCTTGGGCAGAGAACTGAGAAACAGGGCGTGAAGCAGAGGAAGGAGATGAAAATCTAGCATTGGCTGGGCTATTTCCTTGCATTAAAGCGGCATGAAGAGCTCTCAGCTCCACTGCTTTGGCAATGGCGGTCTTGATTTCCTGCCTGCTTATTTCGGGGTTGTCATTGTTATGGTCTTGAAAACTCTGCGTGGGGATGGCAGCTGCAGCCATGAAATAGAACACAGGAAAGAACGAAGAAGAACATGTAAATTCTAAGAAGATAATTTGTGCACTTGATTCACTCTTGACGAAGGAAAAGAACAAGGAAGATGAACAAGTGGGTATTCAACGGTTGGATTTGATTTGCAGAGAATATGACCATATCTATGGTGGATTGTCAGAGAGCCAGAAGATAGACTGGGATAGAAGGAGGCTGAGGCACCTTATATCCAAGGAATTTTGTCTTTGTTCTCGTTGGAAATTTAATGGAACGAGGGCATGAAAAGAAGATAGAGGCAGGGAGAGAGTGAGTTGATTTAACTCTATATATGTGGGCATTAGAGTGTACAGCCAGTTTACCAATATGCCCATACATTCGAAAAATTACCAGAAACCAACATTAGGTGGTGGTGCCACTGTGCACATGATTGCTTTAGTACTAACAGAAGTTGTCTCCTGTTTTATCGTCACGTTTGAGCTTTTCAATTTGGGTGTTATTGTCAAACATGTGTAGCTTTAATACTCATTAATACTTCGTGCGCAATCATCGCAATAGATGGCATGAGGAGTAGTCTACTGCAACTTTGTTCACAAAAACATCAAGTACTTCCATTACCCTAATATGATGAGGGGTTGGTGTAAGGCCCTGATTAACCTTGATGGCTTCTTTTCTATATATATATATATATATATATATATATATATATATATATATTATAAAAGAAAACATATCCTCGTATAAGTAACAATTTTATTAAATTCACCATGCTTCACCTATCTATGTCATCCATTCTTGGAGAAACCAAGGTCATAGTGCAACTGTTACCCCATTAATGGTTAATAATAGATCGACTCCCACTATTTTTGTAAACATTTTATCAACATCAATAATATTTTTGTTACAGATTTTGGCGATTCTCTTATCCTTAATCCATCTCTCCGGGAACTGGGTTAAAAAGGTACCAGTGAAGGGAAGGTTCCTTCGCTTGATATAAGTGCCTAATGCACAAAATACTAAAGCATTAAGCCTGCTTGTTGAATTTTTCATGCAAACCCTGGTTGGGTGACCTTTGATACAAGTTTAAGATTAAAATTTTGCTGTCCCGCTAACAAAAGGGCAGTTGGAAATTCCGGAGGAAAAAACAGACAGTAACCACACTATGATATGCAAGTTTTGATTCCACCTCAAATTGGACAAATTAAAAGCGTTTAGCCTGTCCATGTCGGAGAACAGCAAATTTAACCCTGAATAAAAGCCTTGAACTCTAAATCCTTGACTGTGCGATCAGGGCCAATTTTGTCCGTTAATAAGGATGGAAAAATAATTATATATATCCGGCCTGGGGGCAGTTTTTCCGGCCGAAAGGGAAAAGGCGAATATCCAAAACCTTCCAAAGACTTTACAGACAATGAATATTACAAAACATGGTGCCCCCGCGGGGACCCAAAAGGGCGTTTCCTAATAAAATGTAAATTACAAAAAGCCCATGTGCTATGCAGGGGAAAGAATGATTGTCAGGAAGCAACCAAAGGGTATTTTTGAAAACGGAGATAAGGCATGGTTTTTCATTGATAAATAGCAATGGAATCCCACGTAGGACAATGGAAATGTTTTACAGGGAGTTGGCTGTAACTATGACAACTTTTATATCATCAGAAAAGTCATTATTTTATATAGAAACGAAGCTCCATGAGCCAACCACCCAGAAAAATAGCGAGATTTGTCAACCTCCACATGCAAAAGCGTCTTGTCCTTGATTAATTGACGGCACTGCTGCACACTACGCCTGAATTAAATTCTGGAATTATTGAGATTCTACAGAGGTTGGGCCTCTTGATATGGCTGGTTCAAGTCATGGCAGGTAGTTTAACTATCCAATACAACCTGAACGCATTTAGTTTTGACAACAGAAACCCTTGGAAGTGGTTACGAATATGCGTTTAGTCTTCTTCTAACCAACTAAACATCTTTTTTGGTTCCCACCAGAGATTATAGAATAATCAACACTCTTTCGAAACTATCCTTTCTAAACAAACATCCTTTGATGTTTACTTCTTTTGGTTATCAATGTAGTGTTTTTGTTTGTTTGATCAGATTTATAACAATGAAAAGGTTATTTTTTATGTAATGTAGCAGACAAAGTAATCACAAAACAAATTTACACCCATTTAACCAAAGGGACTAACTAATTTAGATTGTTTAAATTATTTTAAACGAAATTTTTATAAATTTAATTAATGAAAATAGGAAAATTATAAAACAATATAATTAACCATTATAGGATCTTAGTATGATCAGCAAAAAAAAAACATAAATATAAAATGAAAATGAACTTATTCTTTCTCTTTTTGAGAAAAAAAAAGTTCAAGGAGAAATGAAATTTTACGCAAAACATCTTCCTTTAATGACCAGCAAAATAAGGTACGTGAGAGCAAGTTGGGATCAATAATGGTGTAAGGTTTACACATTTGCTTTATGATCGTCAATTATTGAGCTTATAAGAAGAGGCGAGGAGGTAGGGAAGGATTAGGGAAACGTGAATCCACCCTCTATTAATTAATGAATTGATGCAAAACTAATCCTTTGCCTTATCCTGATTATTAAAATCCTGTACACACAGCTTGTATGCAATCATAGCTCGTACTTGCATGCTTGAATTTAAAAGGAAGCTCCTCTCCTCCTTCAATAGACAGAGAGAGACAGAAATATGGGACCGATAACATTCGTCTTGTCCCTTACAGCCATGAAAGAAATGGCACAATTGCACTAGAAGTGGTTGCTTAGGGTGGAACTATAACGACTTCCATTAGATTCTTGTTGCAAAATCTCTTTCGCTGCTTAGTCCAATGCCTTATCCTCGATTTTGTAACAGAGCATGGAAATTGGAATTCTACCTTGATTCCAGCTATGTATGTGTGAAATAGTTTTCTTTTGTTTTCTCCCTCGGCTTAGTGAAAGAACACGAAGGCTGTCCCCCACAAATGCTCATGTTTTTTTTTTTCTAGTAGATGTCATAATTTAATTTATAACATTTAATAATTTAAATTTTATAAAATAAAAATTATATAAAAATATAAATAAAAATAATAATAGGAGGAGAAACTATTGAAAGAAACAACTGATGTGGGTTTGGTGCCTGTCACTGGGTAAGTGGGTATGCTGAGGAATAAAACAGGAAACAGCAAAGAAAACAACCAAACCAAGTACAACTGCTAATCAAAACTACAGCAAGCGTGGTTCTCTTTCTTCACAAAAATGACAGGCAAAAATGCACCTAACCTTTATTGGGATCCCCATAATTTTATTGTACAAACACCTCTGAAGTAAGCTTTAGTTTTACATAATACTTGCTGGCTGGCTGTGCCTCCTCGTATAATGTCTGTACTTTGTCCTGTTTTCGTTGTTACATCCTTGCAAAACCAGATTCCCTTTTGTAAAAGGAATCAATGTTAGCTTACCCTGTCTTTACACTTTTTCACTTTACTTTAAATTATCTATGTACATTTTAATATTATAATTTACGAAAAAATGTGAAAGACTAAATATTAAAAAAAGAAGGACGGTAGAATGAAATGGGTTCTTATTTAATATTTTAAGCAAAATTTTAAATTTTATTTATAATAATAATAAGATGATAATTTGCATTGCCTCTGTTATTCCTTCTTACTTGGGGATCCTTCGTTGCTTACATGTCTTAACGTCCTCAGCCTCCCAGTTCTTAATTTCGCTTGGCAAATTTGTTGGGGAACATCGCCTTCACTTTGGTTGGCTCAAGGCTAGGAGTTAGGAATACTAGCATGATGATCTGTAAAGGGTGTGTGTCTTTACAAGTTGTTTGTATTAGAAAATAATATGAAGACAATAAAAAATTTTGGGTTTTGGGACGTGAAATTATACTATTTTGAGTGTAATATTATTTTTATATGAAAAATAAATTATCTTAAGATATAACAAAATTCTTAAAAAAATTTTTTAGAAAATATGAATGTGTACTCTGAAAGTAATTTGAAAGTCTCTATTTATAAACATCAAAAGAAACCTTTGAACTGTTGTATTTGTTAGATTTTAATAGACAGTCTATAAAAAAAAATTTTTGAACAGTTGTATTTTTTAGATTTTAATAGACATGACTGTCTATTTATAAAAGACATACTATCTATTTCTAATAGATATGGCTATTTATTACTAACATGATTATTTGTTTCTAATAAATATGATTATCTATCTCAAAAGATATGACTATTCATTCTCAATAGACATAATTCTTTATTGTAAAAATAATAATAATAAAATTAATAATTAATTTTATTTTTAACTCAAAGTCACTAGATGTCTAAGTGCCCAAGTGTCTTATCAAAGACTTTATATATATTTGATTTAATAATTTAATTTAGATTATATTATGGGTTATAACCCAGATATTATAATTTAGTCATTATTATTTATTGTCACTTATATAATCTTTAATATTTATAATTATTTTTAATATGAAACTTCATATTTATAAACTATCTAACAAATTGTAATGAATTAATCTTTTATATATAATTTGATATTTTTTTTTTTTTGGTTCATCATGTTCTTAGTTTTGATAAGATTAAACAGGTTTGCTTTTGGGTTATGAGAGGGGTCAAGTGGTAAACTCACTAAATTGATTTATGCAATCAATTTTGAAAGAATATCGTTATTTTTATTTTTATTTAATTTTTGTGATATAAAATTTGTATTACTAAAATTATTAAAATTTAAAAAAATTCACATAAAAATTATGAGAAGTAAATATTTTTAAAGTTGTCAAAATTTCATTTTCATATTTAAAGGGCCCATTCATATTATTTTCTAGTGAACTTGATAATATGTAAACCAAGTGAGGCTCTATAAATGAGATGTGGATTAATTACTTTTAGGATTTAAAAGTTAATATATATATATATATGATTTAAAAATATAGTAAAAATACTTATAATATATATTTAAATATAAATAAAAATACTAATATTAAGAAAATAAAAATAACGATACAAATCCTGATGAGAATGAGACAGCAACTAGCAAGCAGGCCCGTCCAATGTCTTGTTTGTCCATGAAATTACACCGGCTCTCCAAACTTAAGTTGGCGCCTTAATAGTCAAATCCTATTGGGCCAGTCGTCATCCCACAGATTATGATCCCGTATCCTCCATTTCATTAAATCTGAACTGTCCGTAATGGACGGTCTACATTCACTATCTGCAGGAAACAAATTTCGTTTTTCCCGCCTATCTTCTGTTCTTCTATGCTATAAAGATCTGCCTGAATCCACCAAAGCAACTCATCTATTGGAATTGCATACAAATTTGATCTAATTTTCTCGAGAAGAAAAAGCGACTCTCTTCTCTCTCTAATTCTTCAGTCTTCACTGAGATGGCACGAACCAAGCAAACTGCGCGTAAGTCGACCGGAGGGAAGGCGCCGAGGAAGCAGCTGGCCACCAAGGCCGCCAGGAAATCTGCTCCGGCCACCGGAGGCGTGAAGAAGCCCCATAGGTTCAGGCCAGGGACGGTTGCTCTGAGGGAGATCCGAAAGTATCAGAAGAGTACAGAGCTTCTGATCCGAAAGCTTCCGTTTCAGAGGCTGGTGAGGGAGATCGCACAAGACTTCAAGACTGATCTTCGCTTCCAGAGCAGTGCTGTGGCTGCCTTGCAGGAAGCCGCAGAAGCTTACTTGGTTGGTCTATTCGAGGACACCAATCTCTGTGCGATTCACGCTAAGAGAGTTACAATCATGCCTAAAGACATCCAACTTGCTCGCAGAATTAGAGGCGAGAGGGCTTAATTGTAGGATTGTTGCTAATGCTGAAATCTCATAACTAGTAGTACACCGCAGTTCTCCTCCTTTTGCTTTTTCCTCTTGTTGTAGCTATCTGAAGTCAGATCCAACTTGTGTAATTGATATGTCTACGTGCTAATTAGTTTTGATTTCTATTATCTTAGATATATTTGCGCCTTGCACTATTGTTGCCCTTCTCTGCCTCCATGGATTCTGGCTTCTACATAGCGTAGAATGCGTATGGTTAATTCTCTGAATCTTGCTCTAGTATTAGTTTATGCGTTTGCTAAGTTTTTGTCGCTTTGGTATCTTGCGTAACTTGGCTTGTTGCGCGCCATGCTTATTAGGAATGAGTTAAAGGAGGACTGATTTGTAGGTCTCTAGGATCATTTTCAGTCAAATTATTTACAAATCAAGTACTAATCGTTCTCAATTGACTTTGATGTCTTATTTCCGTGGCAAACGGGGTTTTGGACGGTCCTTATTCCTTCGTTTTTTTTTTCTCTTGTGAGAGCTTTCTTGCGGTTGTGTCTCGGATGGTTGAACTCAGTTCAGAGTGTTGTAGTGTAATTAGCAATGTTACGTTTGTATTGGCTGTTGATGGCGTTATTGGTGCCATTTCCTTGTTAGAATTAATGAATTTTGGTCTTTCCATTTACACGAAGTAAAACCATGATCACAGGGTTTCCTTTTTCCTGAAATCTGACGCCCTTTTCAGTTTATGGCTCGTTTTCCTGAAATATATTGCTGCAATTAATTTTACTTCGATCGACCTCCTTTCTTGATTTTGTTTATAGTTCATTCGTTAATTATTATCAAATAGGTAGGTCAGTCTCTTTTAAACACCTTTTCGGTTTTGTCCTTTGCAATCCTAATGCTTTTTTACTAGTTCTTGTTAGATATTTTGAAAACTGACTGTACTGGGGCATCATTCGTGCTGCTTTTATTAGATGAAGTGTTTGGGCTTTTTTTTTTTTTTTGAAAATAAGTTATGGCAATTTAATCATTTATTATCTAGTCATATTAGTGGTTCTCCGGGATTATTACTCATGCTTTATTGTGGTTTGAATTCATGCCTTAGGGAGAAGCAAGGAGAACAATGAACCAGAACAAGTGGAGCGTCAAGTTCTTGGAGACACTGGTATTATAGAGTTGGTTGGAATCTTGGAACGGAAGTGAATATCATGGTCCATGACTAAGTTCTTATTTCCTTTCTCATTCCCCCTAGCTTCCTCTCGTGTTTGGAATTTAACTAATTTTGTTTGTCTTGCTGTAGCTTTCACGCAAAACTGTTGGCAAATGCACAACCTACATAAGTTAGAACAAAGTGGTATTTTTTTATGTAATTTTTCGTTGCAGTTCCATTAGACTTATGCAAATCCACCTACTCTGTTGATCTGCCGTGTCTGGTTCTTCTAGCTTTAGACAACAAAGGAAAAATGTGCACAGCAAGGAATTAAGATCATGTGTGAAAGGAATTAAGAGTATCACTTTAATATTTACAGTGCAAAGCAAGGTAGTTAAATTTCTTGTCATGTATAGTGTTGGATAATACATATTACCAATTCCCTCCGGTTCAACCTCTAGTGTATTGGTAGTTGCATTTTTCCCGTTAAAGGTGTAAGAGAAGTTTCTCACCTACAGACTACTTGTGGAATTTTCATTAAGCCTGAGGATCAACTCGTGGAAATTGAGGTAGATGACATTAATGGTGAATGGCAGCAGTTAAATACCTTGCTGATACATCCAGATTATATAAGCTAACAGAAGTACTTGTTAAAATACTAGTCTCTCCATGCCGATCTATTTGACTGTCTGTCTCTCTCTCTCCCAATTGATAGAATATCTGATGTAGGATGAGAACCGAGCTTTAGATTACATGGGCTGACAAAATGAAACTAAGGATAAAAAGGGTCAATTATTGTGGACAAAATGGTTGATGTCCATAGGAGATATAAACCAATGCCCGAGGCTAAGACCTTCTATCTTACCATAAATATATCTCATCGATATCTTTCGGTGACAAGTGTATCAAAAAGGAACTTCAGGTAGTGGGCATATGCTCAATGCCCATATCTTGTAAGTACGAAGAGATTTGGTCACAGGTATGACCACTCTCGGAGATTTACCTGATGAACCTCTGTGCCGCTGTCACTAATTTTTGTTGTGTTGGAATCTCAGGTTAAGGACTTTGATTGCATATCAGATTCTGCTTACACCAATCATCATATCCTTGAAATGTAAAAGCAATTCGAATGGCATATAGCTGTTCTCACACCCTATGTCTTTTCGGTTCGATTCACTAAAGCTTCTGTTCAGCCTGATCAGCCAGGTGAGATGTGTTTGTTAAGGGTCATGGGGCCAGGGAGAGTTGAATAATATACTGATAGAGTTGCGCTTTAGTTGATGTAACAGAGATTGTGCTAAGTCATTGGTCAACTTATATTGAAGTGCTGCAGATAACAAACTCAAGGTTGTGCATCAGAAATTCTCAGATCCAGAAAGAGGCGCTGTTGATCCTTCATCCCCTTCCAAATATCTTCTCCTGTCACAAATTTATAGGTTCTCAGGAAGAAAGTTGCGCCGCTTTTATTTTCTCCAAAGATTTTTTTGTCGAAGAATGTACTTTTTTCTGGGAAAATATATTTTTCAAAATAAAATTAATAAAAACGGTTGTTTTTTGTTGAAATTTTACCCGAAAAATGCTTTCGAACTTTTTCATAAATAATATACTAATCTTATGAACTTTGCTTTGATTCTTGCTTTTATTTTTTTAGTTTTTAAATGTGTTGTAAATAAATTTTATAAATAATAATTTTTTATAAATTTTATAAAGATAATTAATATTGTATTAAATAACTTTAAAGTTTGATTGCAATGTTATTTCAATTAAAAAATTCACAATTTTGTAAAATCACTTAATAAAATAAAAATATTGGATAATATAAAAATTAAGTTTATTTTTAATATAATATATAATGACAATAAAATAATTATATTCATGGAAATTCAATTTAATTTTGACGAAAATATTTTAAGATTTTAAAACAATTTAAATTCATAAGAAAATGATATTTTAATAAATAGAACTTTTAAAAGGATATTTTGAAGAAAATGTTTGTTTTTTATATACTTATATATAGTATAAATGTTTGATGTTGATTTAAATTAATGAATATGCAATAATCAGTTTCAAAATTTGAATGGTTTATCGAATGAAGAAATCATTTAGTCATTGCAACACTTAACTGATCAATTCACATAAAAATTAAACAATTCTTTACAAATGCATTATAAACATATGTAATTCGTATTGTTAAAAGAAACGTTGGATTATTGAAGTAAATGAAAAAAATTCATATTCTGATCCTTGTTATATCAAATTAACTATAATTTCATGTCAATATTAATGAGACAAAACAGAATAAAATCTAAAAAACATTTACGAAGCGATAAAAAACGATACAGTCACGAAATAGCACTATAATACACAAGTCGAATACATTCAGTCCTATACAAAAGGGGGTAGACCAGAAAAGCCCAATCATATGAGCGACGCGAGTTGACCCTCCAGTAGTTTACAAGAAATATCGGTCAATACTCGGGACTAATCTCCACCACAGCATGGTTCATATCTCTGGGATATTAAGATCAAAGATGTTTGCTGCATCAAATCATCAGTCAATCTTAGGCGCAGAATTTGACCGTAGCTAAAGTCATGGAATAACTAATGCCATGCGCATGCATTTGACTACATAGCTCCAAGGAAATAGTGAGTGAAGATAATTCAAGCAACCCATATTGTCTGATAACCCAACGATTAAATAAGTCAACTAAAGATCAACTTCGAAGAGTTCCATTTAAGTCCATTATTGATGTAAAACTTTTCATACACTAATCAAACTTCAATTCATCTATGAAGAGTGATATTTCAAAAAGTTCCGAACAGACCAAGGCAGACTGCACCAACGAATGAGACTACATATGTAAGTCGAAAGATTTAACAGAAGTGGTTGTCAGGCTTTAGAAAGCATACTAAATGGAGGAGCAAATTCAAACTCAGCACAAGATGTCAGATCTTTATATCATAAAGATCGCATTCTTTCATTTTAAATCAAGGAATGTTTAAACCAGATAGATGAAGGTAATTTCTAAACCACAAACCTTTGTTCCAACTATAATGGCATTATTTAAGGGATGAGCAGCACACGCAGTGACCCCTTCAGATAAAGGAAGAAACCTATTCTGATTTTTATGATCGCTCACCCTGGAACATTCCGGTATATCCTCACTGGAAAGAACAGGTTAAACACTCTTGTTCAATAAAAGTACAGAACATTTGCTATATACAATTCCAAGAAAAGAGAATATGCGCAAGTACATATAAATACAAAAAGACATACTATTCACCAATTTGTGTTAATTGTGATATTCCTTTTCAATTATGTGGTCAATTTCAGTTTTAATTTTGGGGTTCTGAAGGTTAATTAATAATGTCGGTTTGTCACTACTGTATTGCCTTACTTGTAATCCACATGGCTTGGTGAGCTGGTGTTGGGATGGAAATCCAACAGATGAATGCCACGCTGAGATGACGAACCAGCCACAAAGATCTGCACTGGATTATAGCATATAAATAATTTTCCCATGTTTGATTTAAGAAAGAACAATGCTTGCAAAGAAAATTCCTACCTAAAAAGAAGTTAATTCAATAAATACTAGCAGCACTGTCACAAGCCCAATACAAAATGTAGGAAACTGATAAAAACAGGGAAAGATCAAAGGCGATGAAAAATAGGCACAAGGAAAGTCTTCTTACCGAACATGTCGATAACCATGAAGGCTTTCTCATGTACGATAGATCAGCTGAAATATAGGAATCATTTCTAACAAGACATGCATAAAAACAGTAATTAGATGCAAGGTCTGTAAGCTCTTTCATTAAACGTCGACAACGGAACTCCAAAATTTATGAACTTACAACCAAGCTGGTGGAGGACAATGAATATGTGTAACTTGAAGGTTATAAACATCCAAAACGCCTGACCTACAAGAAATTATAAACGGATGATTGACCACTCGAGTAACACGTCGAAGAAAATATCTATTTTTGACATGTAAAATTTATTTTGGTACATGATGGAATAGGAATTTGACCCTGAGATCTTGACGAACCAGATGACACCTAGTCGCAATAAATGTAAAAAGAGCTAGTTTAGATGCTCACACCCCTACTGACATCAAATGCCACTGCTAAATGGGAGAGTTATGGACGTTAGACATAGGTAAAAGCTTAGTACTTCACATTTCAGCTTTGAAGAAAATTCATAAAAATGCGCAGGCCGATCAGAAAATACGATAATGAATAGATTGCCAGTTCCCAGGTTAAAAGATACTTCAAATGGATTCCATCATAGGATACGTACATATCTTTATTATCAGCTGGTTAAAAAAGGAAAGATTAGGCATTCAGAAAACACGCTAAAAGAACTAGGGGGAGTATTCAACTTCAAAGTGCTGCCTTGCAGATGTAAGAGAGGGCAAAAAGGTTACAGTTTAAGGCCTACCAGCCGTCATCGAGATGGAACGCCAACTGATACGGGCAAGATGTATTAAGATCAATAGAGTGTATCTCCTTTGGAACAATGTCTGCCTGTGCCTACATCACCATAAGAATGGCTTAGCCTAAACAATTCTTAAGCAAATGGCAATTGCCATGAGCAATCTCAAAATGTTAGTGTACTCTACGAACTGATTTCACGTAAACAACCTATTCAAATTTTAAATGCTTGTAATTTTTTAAACCAATTGCAATAAATTTCATATCTTAATTGTTATATATACGCGCAGTAATAGACATTTAAGAGAGAGAGCTATATCAAAAGTATAACTACACCAATCCGAGTAGTATACCTGCCTATTGAACTTAGGAAATATAACATTATCATTCTAAGATAAAACGGTTAACAACTCTTAATACTTGTTGTTTTTTTTTGGTACAAACAACTATAAATACTTTGGCGGCACGTAGTCACAACTATGAATGGCAGAAGAATACAAGATAAAGAGGAATCAATGTCGCCCATTTATAATGTTCAGAAACAACAGAGATGAGCAGGAAGAATAACCATACCTTCAACGACCCAATCTTCTCTAGCAGTGACGCCAACTTCAATGATATTATAGGTGGATGACATATCTAAAAGACAAATTAGCCAGACTTAGAAAGCTAAGTATGATAAAAATATATCTTACAAAAGATTCAGCGGCCTTGAGCATAACTTCTTATTAGATTCATCAATCTCATAATATAAGACAAGAACAACTACCAAGTAGACATCATTATAAGAACCCAGCTATAACCTCATTGTGACTTTGGAAAGTAGCAGATGCTCTGCCACCACGAATATCCCACACATACACTATCCCATGCTTCCCAGCGCCAAAAATGATCTGGCAAATATAGAAGAAACATCGTTAGTTTATCTCTCAAAATATTGACAGACTACAATTGACAACAAATATTCCAAGGCTTATGGAAATCAAACTTATGTTTTAAACATGACTATCTCTTTTACAACATGAAAACAAGTTAAAGAAAGTAGATGATTCGGTCCACTCAAATGGGTATCCCATCATAAATATGATTTTCCAACTTTTTAATGGACTAACTTTTTTTATTATTTTAGCACAGAATCCATGTAGGGAAACTTTAAGAGACGATAACATTAAAAACAGGGGTTTTGTGCAAGGTGGGGTCCAATCATAAGAGTGCAGCTACGTTCACATAATTTACGTCTATACCTTTGTTACATATAACAAATAAAGACTAGCCTCTATTTGTTATTTTTTACAAAAACAAATAGAAATCAATCTCTATTCATTGTACGTGACAATGGTGTGGGTGTAATTTTGTGGGAATATGCTTTCTGAATCAAAGTTACATGGCATGACCTCCATGGCACCCCACATTTACTAATTCTCTACTTAAGCATAGCATAGCCAGATCAATTCCCCATTTACAGGCTACAAGACAAACCAGAAATATATAGCAACTAACCAAAAGCCAGGATGAATATATCTTCTAACTTCTATATGTAAATATTGAAAACCACCATGACATTCCCCCTATGCGTTGCTAAACTTCAAATCACTTCACAACTCTTTAAACGGTACTTCTAATAAGTAAATGCTGGACAAAGCATACTAAATTATATTCAAGTGATATATTGTTGCTATGACAAACGCACAAATAATGATAACCTAATCTAAAATGAGAATAGTACTTAACCCGATTTTCAGCATTTAATTGGATGCTGTTAAGGGCACCACAGGAAAGGGATGTAAGCTCGAGGCAAGGTAGCGCTTTCACTCTTCTATCCCATACATTGATTGCACCATGTGTATCAGAAGCAAGTATCCTGTTAAAAGTAGACCAACAATGCTGAGAATGGCATAGAGTGGGTAAGAATTATACCTTCACAAAAAAATAAGAATCAATACTACGTCTAATCAAAAGAAATATGTAAACCTTAGTTGCGCTAACTTCGCCAAAAAATAGGTCTTTGGTCTAAGACCGATAGAAAACAAAAATTTTTAGATCATAACATAAGTTGCTCTCTATATCTAGAGGTTGAGGAATTTTCAATAACCAGATTCCTATCAATATAAACATAGTTGCCAAAATAACGTGAACAGAAGCTATTTAATTTACATGTTTAGAAATAATTATAAGTGAATTGTTTCAAAATTTTGTTATTCAATAATCAGCAAAAACAGTTCTCATCTAGAAAAAATAAGGTTCACTCATCAACCTTGGTGCATCTGACATAAATGCCACATCAGAGAGTCCTTTATGAACGCTGGATCCATGAACTGTAGCCGTATGCCTTGTTGCCAACACCTTTCATATATGATTCAATGAAAGAAGAAACCATAGCCAAGAATGCCATTAAAGCACAGGACTAACTTACCGCACAATTGCGAATAAGAATAACAATACGAAGCAATAACTGTAAAAATAACCATCAAAATTATCGCAATAAGAAACTATATGATGCCCTAATCAAATGAAAGTCCTGCAATTTCTTCCGCAAGGAATGATTTGGATTGAGGTTGGAAGACACGCTACTTCAGAGTTTTATTTAAGTAATTAGAAAAACCTTTCAGAACATAGAGGGGCACACTCATCATTATTGCATAGAAAATTGACGTCAACTGAAGTTGACTGTGTATTCACAATTGTAAGGTATTCTGAAAAAAAATATTTTGATAAGATGATGCGAATGTATACAAATGAAACAGGAAAGTATTAAGTTAGATATGAATGAAGACTTACTTCAACTGGTTCGGAAGAGACGTAACCAACATCAAATATAAGTACTTCATTGCTTTTTACAGATGCACAGACAACCTAAAATGACAATAAATAACATTAAAACCGCAGAGGGAAACCGTTAAATCAACTACAACAAATCCATTATAACATGTGCATTAAAAAATTAATTAGTTTCAAATCAATCAAATAGGAAGCACATGTGAAGGTTTAATTTCATCTAAAAACGAAAATGGGTGCCAATTTATCAGAATACTAGCCTCGACAACTGACATCTGACATTACTTACTACAGCATAGAAACTATAAATATAACCCCGAGGCATGTTACAAAATATATGCGGTGAATGAATTGTCTACAATTAGAAGGAAATTTATTAAAATTTAAACCTCATCCTGATTAAGAGGATTCCATCGGACAGCATCAAGCTGTCGATTTAGTGAGAGGTGTAGAACATGCTTGCTTTCATCTTCTGTCAAGCCTACAAGATAAATTAACATGAGAACCCATGAAAAATTGTAAAACTATATTACGACTTGGTTTGACATCCCTCCCATACAAAGCGATAAGGATATCAAAATACTTCAACACCAAGAATTTGTACGAATACTGGAATTTGGACATAAATTAATTGAAGCCTCTATTTCAAAAGCTAATGGCCCATACAGGATTCGCATTAATAATTTAGAAGAGTAGAAAGCCCATATAGGCTAACGATGAAAAAGATCAGTTGGCAAGAAATAAGTTCAAAAGGATATCTAATTTTTATAATTGTTATCGTCCGACAATTGATTACTTACAATCCAACTAGATTCCAGAACAGACTAATATATCGCTGAGAGTTTAAGGCAGTCACCACTCACCAGAAATAGGACAGAAAATCCAATCGATCAGATACACAGATGAAACTGATCCAAGCGGCAGCATTATAGACAAAATGCTCCACTTAATTTCCAGACCCAACATATTAAGGTAATTTTGAGCTTGGCAACTAACTTGGTGAGCCATCCTCAGTCATTCAACATAAATATTTCTAGAACCTATCCTGATATAAGTCATGCCGATGCCTTTGAAACAGAAATGCGTTGTTTGAAACAAATATAGAAGTTCTAACTCCAAGAGCAAAAACTAATCTCGTGCTCCGCTTGGTAACTAGTGCATGATCCAAACAAGCTACAATTGAATAGATAAGCTCCATATAAGATATAAAACTATAAATGGAGCTTTTGACCTAGATTAACAGATGAAAAAAACCGACTATAAAACAATTTTTAGTGTCCCAAAAAGACAATAGATTGGCTAAATTGCGGAGAACATCTAATTTATTCCATTACTCTCATGGAATTTGTAACCACAATGGCATTTAAAAAGGAACTGCCAAAGCCAAAACTTACGTGTTAACCCATGTATCTGGCAATAAAGAGCCTCGAAGTCATGCACTGTTAAGCAACCAGATTTTGTCACATTTACTAAGTATATTCCCTGCAATACAGTTCAAAAGAATATAACTGCAATACTATACGTATGAGAGAAAATCAAAAGACCAAACATTAGTGGCTTAACAATTTAACTAAAATCTTCTTCTTCTAAATTAAAGAATTAATAAAATAAAGAGCAAAACAGTAGAACTTACACAAAAGCTACTAACTTCATGATTTCTAACCGCAGATCAAAACCATCAGGTTACTTCATGAGAAAATAGATAAACTTTTATTTATAAGGGAGACAGCATAATATCAGCTGGACAATTACTCTTTAACATTCCAGTTGAAATTTGTTCAAAATGATAGTTTAAATGCCAGCTCTATTAAATTCCAGTTTTTTTCCTTCAATTGTGATGGTTTTATTAATATCTAATTAACAATATGATTATCTCTTCATACCATTCTTGACTCTATGTAAGAAAAATTTTATAGCTAAATTCCTTTAGAAACAACAGAATGAATCCATCCCTTGGGCGTGGACCAAAATTGTTTATCATTTAGAAATGAAAGCCATTAAGTTACTAAATACCTTGTTGTCAAAGTCTATTGCAGAAATGCCATCCCTGTTAAAGACAAATATAAGCTACTTGTACATAGAAATGATTGATGCTTTGAACAATAGACATAAACACAAAAGGAGGAGAGGAAGAAAGAGTAGAAACAGAATATCTGTCAAAAGATCCTCACTATGAAAGTTTATCCACTATATTTTTTCTGTCTAATAAGTAAAAGGCTGAACCATAGATAACACTTTGTTCTGTTTGTAATTTACCCTCCTTTTTTCTCCAAAAACTTCAGTTCTGTCCCAATACATCAGCGCCCCCAATATTTCTCCGCTTCCCATAACGTAAGTGCTTAGATGTACTTTCCTATGCATCTATCTAGTCCTGAGGCTCTCAAGGGAAAACACACTATCCATTCCTCAACATAAACATGAATCCTAGTAGTTTAGTAAATTGGCAAACAGCTGAACCCATAGAGAATATCATCTTATACCTTAATTTACCCAATCAGTCCAACTCATCATAATTAGATGACAAGGACCAGATTAACAAGTGTCAAAAATATACCAAATTCGATATAAAACAATGAAAAGGGAGTAGAAGGGATATATATAACTAGAAGCTTAAAACCTTTCTACATTTTCCGACCATTATGAAAAAAACAAAACCATATCATAATCTAAAATTGAAAGGAAAAAAAATCTCAGGCAACCATAGAGAACGACATAAAAATTATTGATGTTCATGCTTTCTTGATCGGAATCATGAAACAAAGATAGAAGATACAGACTTTCTAAATGAAACCTGGTGGTCAACATTTGCCTCACTAGCAAGTCGATTTAACTGCACAGCGAGCCCAAGAGTTTTAATTACATAAGAGGCTATTGCATTAGAAAACATATATGGCCAACTTGAAGAGATGACTAACAACAAAAATTCATAACGATCATAACACACATGAGATCGGCAAGGCACTCCATCCACGTGATACAAATGCGGGAAGGCTCCAATCTATACAAAAACAAGTACCACCAAAATTGAATTAAACTATCTTACAGTAAGTCCGGGAATCATATGTGAACAGACAAATCAGAACAACTTTCAAAACACCTTATCAAGAATTAACACACCTCAGAATAGGAACCAATTAACAAGTCATACATCTCATGTCGATAGTTAGGCTCGAATCTTCCATGGAGCTCGATGGAGCCCCTTTTCCAACGCCGCCTTTCAACCAAAACACCGTCACAATAAAATTATGCATAAATCTCACCGACGAAGGAGAAGAATACACAGATTTACCTACTAATAGGCTTCGTGGACTCAACTGAGGGCTTAAAAGCGGATAAGTATTTCTGCATCTTCGATCACGAAATGAACTGTGGAGAAATGAGATCGCAAGTATAAACTCTCCGTACTTTCCCGCCATTCTGATGCAGGACCTAGGCAAGCGCGGGTCCTAGAGTGGGCTGGATAAACTAAAAAGCTACTTTGGGCTCAAGGTATAAGCCCAGCCCAAATGAATGACAACAGCTTTTTTTAATTCTGTACTATCTTAAGAACGCTACAATGCAATCGAAATTTATCGCGGGGCATAAAAGTAAAAAAGCGCCATAATTCAAAATTGAGACAGCAAAACTAAATTTCACAAGATTCATATGAAATTGTGATGAACTTTTAGAACACTTGCAAGAAATTATATGATACTCGAAATTCTAGAAGGGATCTCACTAACAGGTTAAGCTTAGTTTCTACATTTTATCAGTTCTAGGCCCTCTCGCCCCTAATCCTACGAGCAAGCTGAATATCCTTGGGCATAATGGTAACCCTCTTGGCATGAATTGCACAGAGGTTAGTGTCTTCAAACAATCCAACCAAATAAGCCTCCGCAGCCTCTTGCAAAGCAGCCACAGCGCTGCTCTGGAAGCGAAGATCGGTCTTGAAATCTTGAGCAATCTCTCTCACCAATCTTTGAAAAGGCAGCTTCCTGATAAGCAGCTCCGTGCTCTTCTGGTACTTCCTGATCTCTCTCAGAGCCACCGTTCCTGGTCTGAACCGATGGGGCTTCTTCACTCCTCCGGTCGCCGGAGCCGACTTCCGAGCAGCCTTTGTGGCCAACTGCTTCCTCGGTGCCTTCCCTCCGGTTGACTTCCTAGCGGTCTGCTTCGTACGAGCCATCGACGTCGGAGAGAAAATGAAAAGAGAAGATTCTCGTGGACTCAGGAAAGTGGTGAGGACAATGAATCTACTTTGCGATGAAGGATTGGGATGCATTTAGGGTGTCTATATATAAGGAGGAAATCGCGAGTTGTCGAGCGGGAAATTCGAAAAATTTATTGGATTTGTGTGACATTTTAAATTGTTAATTGAATGCGCGGAAACGGAAGCGAAACGACGGAGCAAGTAGAACTGTCGATAAGCGCACGAATCGACGGTTGATCTGTTTCATGAACTTAAGGCACGGACCGCTATCCGTGACAAAACTGAATATTGGAACACTAAAGCCCGGGCCCCCCAAAGAACATCGAAGGAGAATTTAAAAAAAAAAAATGATAATATGTTTCCTTTATTGCCAGTGGGGCCTACGGTCAACCAATATATTCACCCAATTAGATGTTGTTTCCTATTTATTCAAATATATTTTGACATGAGTTATATATATATATATATATATATATATATATATTCTTGCCAAACAAAATTATCTGATATATAGATTATGCATAACTTTAGTTGCTAATGTATTCTATAAATAAATTTTTTCAGAAGCTTTAGCATAAAATAAATGAAGGGTTACAATGAAAATTACATTTGTGATGAACTAAAGACATTATTTATCTGTTGATAACTAAATTGGTGTAGAAATTTTTTTTAGGAGACTAAAATAGAAGTTTTACTCTTACAACTTTTTAATATATAAATTTGCATATATTTATATAAGATAGAATCAATGAAACTTGAAAATTTGAGATTGATGTGTATTTGAATTGTCTGTCTTGAACTGGTTTTAGTAATAGACATTCGCTGCTCTCCTCAAAACGAGTGGATCATGACCCAAATCTTGAAGATTTGGAGCTAGTCATATGGAATGAAGGAACCAAGGATTTTGCTAATGCCCCTCCCACAAATTTCATGTCCACCATGAACTGCGAAGAGCTGGATCATCAAGTCAAAGTAAAAACTTAAAGATGTTGCTGGGATGTTGTTTGATGACTCTGAAATGGATATTGTGTGCGAGGAAAGGTCTATGCCAAAGGTCAACTCATTATCTTCATTTGCTGATTGGTTATTGAATGGAGCAGATGCAACTAATAATAACAGCACAAGCAATAGTGACAATTAATGTGAATTATTGGGAAAAGTATTATCATGAATTAGAGTTATTGTCTTCGTTTAAATTTTTCGAGTCTTCTTAAACTATTGTTTATTGCACTCACTGGTCCGAGAAGAAAATATGTAGAAGAAACAACTTCCAAAGTCCAATCCATTGACTCTTTCCTAGTTAGGATGACAAAGTTGTATCGCAAACTTGAAGAAAACAATTCTATATGCACTTCTATGCTTATTCTGCTTTCTCCTGAACTAGCTAATGAAGAAAAACAAACTCTTGACCCCCTCCCCTCTTCTTCCCCTTTTCTCAGTAGGCTTAAACTTCTGAGTCCTCTCTGTGTACATTTTATATGTACAATAACACAACAAGGTGGAACAAAAAGAAACAAATACTGAACAGCTGGAAATATATGTATGTGTGTTTATCATACCCACTTGCTGGACAAGGAGAAGTCATGGAATCTGAAGGAGAGCTCCCCGGCTGTGTCCCTCTCAAGCCTGGGGGGCTCTGATCGCTCGCTGATGATTTGACTTGGATCAGATGGTTCACGGGGCAATGACTGTATTTGATTTTCATTTGGATGGCGTGACAATTGAACTTCTTCAGGTGGTAATGGCAAGATGGAGGGAGACACAGCCCCAAATCTACTGCTCCCCCCACTTGAAGAAACCAATGATCGGTCCCAAAGGAAGACGTGCATGAGAATGGGCAAATTGGTGTGTCGGTGCAAGGACAGCTTCTGGCTGAGTGAAATAGTATCATAACACCGGATGGCTCCTGTTGAAGAAACCATCCATGGAAGGACTTTTTGATTTGAAACTCTTGAAACCACCAGCAGTCTTGAAGTATCTGTAGCTAATTTATATAGATTGCTGAGCCCTGACCGTGTGGCAGGTACATTCTCTCGACCATCAATAACTGATGAGATGAAAATAAATCCCTGTTGTTTGAATAGAAATATGTTAGCATAAGACCTTTAACCACTTAATCCATTAACCATAGAAATGCATGAAGATCAATAAGAGACCTCTTCAGTGCGACTAATGGCAAATCCAAGCTTTGCGTCACCCTCTTTTAGTTTTATCTCAATGGAGAACTCTCCTCCAAGTGGAGCATACCATAGGCGAGCTGCTCGAACAACACCGAGGTCTACTCCATGATAATCCTCAAAGCCATAAAGGCTTGCATTTGCAAGGTTAGACAAGTCAGACAAGGACCCTGCATTCACAGTGGAGGAAGCTGTCTCACCAGAGACCTGTCACACAATTAGAGGTAAAACTCCGCTTGTTAAATGATACAACAAACCCATCCAAGAACTACTAACAATTCTCTCAGAAATGAAGATACTTCTAATTATAATAATTTATAAGTCGATTATAATTCCTAAATGGTGCTTCCACTAAAGTCAAAATTATAAAGGTGTGCCAATTTCTTTATACCTACCGCAAGATCAAGATGCCTTGTGAGAAGCCAATTAACTATTACTGGACTTGAACTTTTAAGGGGCAATTAAGCATTATGTAACACCAAAATTAATCAATTTAATGAATCATGACCAGTGTAAGGGTCTTCATTTCTTTGAAGTGTCATAAACTATTGAAAGCATTGAGGGATCAACAGAACAGTGAAATTGAGTCTAAAATATATGGAATTTCCACGTTTCATGACTCGCTCTTCCTTCAAAGTTGTTGCTATGAAGAAAAGAGAGAGAGAACTACAATGAATTCACAATTGGGGAGAGGGGAAAACTAAAGAAAGCAAAACCATTAATTTGTGATGGCATAACCAGGCTAAGGCAAAAAGAGTTGCTACATGTGTTGTAAATAGGTAGTTTACCTTGGTAAGTAGGGACTCCGTTTGGATGTTCATAAAGACAATGGGAACCCCTGAGGCTTGAGCAGCATTAAGCCATGCATTTGCCCTGGCTAGGGTGTCCTCTAGATCATTATAGCGAGAAGCTACTCGATCTGAAGCTTTTGGAAGGAGAAGTATCGAAAGAAAACTGCTAGAATTGGGAACTGAAAGCATTTCCTGCATCTTCCTTTCCCATGGATATGAGACATATCCATCCTGAAGCCGAGTCCTAGTTAATGCATTCACCATTCTAGTCGTCCTTGAGGCTGCATAGTACCATTTGTTATTTTCAACATTAGATAGAAGTGTTTGAAAATAAAAGAGACAAAAATTGCAAGTTCATTGTTGACCAAATCAAAGCTGACAATTAGCTTGAACAACTTTTGCTTCAACTATCAAGCATATATGATTTCCAAGATGAAAGCAAGACGCACTACCTTTGCCGATGTGCTCAGTTTAAAATTTCATAAGCTAATGATAATGACAAATGAAAGTAAGTACTAAAACAAGGCTGTACGATTCTAACACTTTTGAAAATCCGATATGACACATTCACCACTTCAGATATTACAATGCATTCATACAATACAACAGGGACACCAGATTAGAAATCAAATCCACCCAACCAGTTGCTTCTGGCCCTTAGTTACTGACATCCTTTACACGGTTAACTTATAGCATAGTTTGAGTTTTTGAGACGAAATGTCATAATGACATATGATAAGTAATGGAGTCTGCAAACACAAACAGATAGTTGATTAGGCAAAGGGCGAGCAGAGATCGTTGAAAGCAGAATTTCCAACTAAACATTAGGTTAGTCCCTAAAATACTTCCTGTCAGTTTATCTATCCTAGATGACTAGATCTGTCCGAGGCCAGTAATGCAGTGGAGGCATAGGTATATTTTACAGCATGATGCTATGCTTGAAAGAAGTCAGGAACTTCCTCAAATATAAAAAGGCAGTAATATCAGTGTAGATGAAAATGAATTTGTGATGTATAAGGTCAATTTCGTCTTCATACACAATGTAGTAAGTAGAACATTTTTTTTTAATATTGGTAAGAAGACCATTGATTATATAATAATGACTATTTCTTTAATAGTTCTTTTATTTTTATATGTTAAATTTTATTAAATATTTAATTAAAATTTTTTAAATCTTTAAATTAATTAAATTTATAATTCGACTTGTGAGACCTCTTTGTTAAGTGAAAGTTTGAAAATTTAAATATCCATCCAGTGAAAAGTAACACCAATCACAAGTCGAAAATTTCTCTTTTGCTTCCAAACCAAGTCTAAGACATGTGAACAGTGTTGGGTGCTTGATCCAAAAGAGGTGTCCCATTTTATTGGTAGGAGGAAAAAGATGATAGAAATTAGATGAACTAATTGCCATCTTGTCATGACTAATCACCGGCCATGACCGACGTCAACTTCACAAAAAGAAATCATAAGTATCACGCGCTGTAGTGCCTAAATCTAGCAAAGGTTTACAGCTTTGAGAGAGAAGTTGAAGCTTCAAATAGAGGGGGAAAAAAATCTTCGGTTAATAAAGTCGAAAAATAAGAATACTCCATCCAATTTAAGTAATCACGGTTTAAAACAACTTACATCCAAATTATCATATACCTTAAAAACAGAACTTGTTATATTATTACATGTGGTGTGAGAACAGAAGCTTTATCTTGAACAAATAAAAAGGCAGGATGTTCACATTCGCTTGGGGATGGAACGAAGATAAGGAACAAATTCCAATGAAAAATTAAATGCGAGTTACCAAACTGCCCGTAAAACACAATTAATGAGTACCCGTTCTATATGCATCCAAATCCTAGATTCATTTCCTGTCGACCTGGTAGAGCGGTACCACGTACGTCGTGAGACACTAACAGCTAATATATGCATGAATATACTCTTCCTTCATTGGCATTGAACTTTGCGACACCAAGCAGGTGCAGATCGTTGAGAAATGTATGCTCTTTGTTTTCTAAATTTTACGTTCATTTTCGTATCCGCTAAGCAACAAAATATTACAAGTGAGTTTTTTTTTTTTATATATTTTTAATTATAGGTTACATATATCCCAGCCTCATACCCTATCATATTATGCCCATTCAATAAAGCCAGGGAAAAAGCAAAGAAAGTTTCATTCGTTTTAAATTTCCCTACTTTTATAAACTTTTTTCTTATAAAAAATGATTGGTTCAGTTACCATTAGTCTTACCGTGCATTGCGCATGTCTGAAAGTTGGTATAGAAGGAAAGTGTGATAAATATGAGGTGGGAACAGATTTTGTAAGAAGGAATTGGAACTTTGAAAGTATTAAATATAAACTCAACCAAGCAGGTAAATTTGACCAAAAAAAGGCGTAAGCTCCCAAGTCAAAAGAAAATATTCACATGCAATACCTTGAAGCTCGAAGCACTCAGCCTCGGTCCGATCCAAGAACCCGACGACGTAATTCGGATCGCTAATAGACCTCAGGACGTACTGCTTCTTCCCGGTTGATTCATTGGGCACAATACAGGCCTGCAGCTCAGCGAACTCATCGGGTCCTCGTCGGACCCGAACCAATATCGAGGTCTCCTTCTTCTTGTAGTTGTCCTGAAGGATCTTCTGGACCCCATTCCTGCCGTTTTTAAACGGAGCTTTGAATCGGATCAAGGAGGTGGCGGAGCTGCCGATCCGGAGCTCCTCCACTATATCACCGGTCTGCAGCATATCCCCGGTCCATTCATCGGCTTTAGAGCTGCCTTTGATGCATTCGATGGATAGGACTCTGGGGTCTCGGGTGGGTGAGTCGGAGCTGCTCTGAGATGCTCGGTCCATGGGCATGTTGACGCTTCGTAAACTTTCTACACCAGAGTTTTCATCACATCATCTTATGAGAAAGATATTTTGAAACAGAGACAAGTTGAAGATACGTCTGTGTCTTTCTTCTCACAGAGATCGTCTTGTTCCAGAAGGGTGTATAACGTACGATTAATTCTACAGAAACAACAATAAGTCGGAAGTTGAGAAGACTGGTAAGTGCTAGAGAAATGGGAGAGGTATTGGCCTGGACACAGGCTTGCAAGTAAGGAGCAAAGTCAAATAAATGGGAACCCAATTTCTGCGTTTTCTCATTTACACCATTATAAAAATGAAGCCACGATTCCACAAGCAATCACTATATCATCCGTTGAAAAGTATATGCCACGAGGGGTGTTTCCCACTTGGACCAGATTTGCACCCAACGAATTTCAATTTTATTTATAACTCCTACTTCTTTTTTATTTATACAATTATATTTATTTGTAAAAGAAAATAATTTATTAATCATAATTTTTTATAATGTAATTAAATATAAGATGAGATAATTGAAAATGAATAGGGTGTGACCCTTTATAATAAATGCATACTTTAGTGTCTTCATTGCCTTCTAACATCTTTCTCATTTTATTAGTTATAAACGATCATTAGTCACTTAGGTTCAACCTTGTAAAAGATAATAGTTTGACTTGTTTGTCAGGCACCATTAAATTAGTTGGATTTGGAAATTAACAGGACGTGGAAAATTGCACATGGCTCATTATCAAATTTACTGAACTAGATGACCATTTACCAATTGCTTCTGTCACTAAAATGGGGTCACACTTATATTCTTAATCCCCCCATAACCTCATTTATGGTCGAGGTTGCTGTCGGCATAATCTTCAATAATTGCTACTATGTAAATGTCAACCACAACCACAGATAATCTCTGAAAACAAGAATGTCAGAATTTGAGTGGAAATAAATTGAATTCAAAGTTGTAGCCAATGTTTGTCGTTCAAACTTCATAATTCGAGCACAGATTCCACAACCAACCATCTAAACTTGAGTCCGACCTTTCTCATTTTTTCAATTGGGCCCTCCATCTTAACATTTATTTTGAAACTGTATTCCACTCCTCCATAATTTTTTGCCAAGGATCATAATAGTTTCTAGAGTAAATTAGATTAAAAATATACAATTTATCAAAATATTGATTATTTAACATAATTAATTGAATCAAAATATAATTTTTAAATAAAATTAAATAAAAATTAAATATAATATAATATTTAAATAAAAATAAAATAAAGTGTCATAATTAAATTTACTCTAATTTTTTAATTTCCACGTAACTCCCGGTTGAATATTTCGGTCTATTACTCCAAATAATTAAAAATAAAATATTTTATTTGGTGGTGTATTGGGTTGTTTGAGCTTGAATGCTTGGTTAAATGTAATATTCTTTATGTGATCGTATCACAGTTGACTTCGTGTAACAACGGTGAGTGGGGCTTGTCGACCTGCAAACAAAGAAGTGGGCTTCCCTGCCATTTCCGCCCCCAAAGAAGAAGCATTATTTTCTTAGGCCGGATAGAACTTGACCTAAACGACGAATGTAATATCCAGTTATATCAGCGGCGAGTGTTCGAGTTTGACACTGCCGAATGGCGTTGCAAATATGCACGTCATGCGCGGCTACCTTGACGCAAGACACGGGACGCACTTCCATAGCCGACGCAAAGTGGTCCATTACAACGCGTTCGTTCCACCCTCCCTAAAATTATTGGAATGTGAGAGCCGCGGCCACATGAGAACAAGAGGAGGAAGTCACTAAAAATTTCTGACGAAATGGAAGGATGAGGTTACCAATAACAACGAAGATGACAGAAAGAGTCCTGTCGACCAGATACGATGTCGTAACTTAAGCTAAAGGATTATTCATGACTAAAGAATCAGGAGGAAAGACAATCATCCGTGGGCTTGAACAAAGAACGTTTCATTTCTTCTAATAACGTTTGCAAAGACCCGATTATTTGATAGTTGATACTGGCTCTAACCCAGTATAGGCGTCATAATCCATTAGATTGGGAAGGCGAATTTGGGCCTCTCATTGAACAGTCTTCATCCTAAGTACATAAATTGCCAATGACTTACGCACCAGGTCTCCAATCCAAGAAATACTTGCACCTCCCTTCATCAAATTAATGACAAATAAAAGCCGCCCTCGCAAGAGCAAGTAAAGTTGAGGCCTGATCTTTCTAATATACGACAATGGCAACAATGTGAGTTCACATCACTTGCGAGACAACTAGATCTTTCGATTTCCTTAAATGACTGAAATAGTCCTTGAGTAATATGCATAAAACTAAAGGGATCATCCATGAGGCAGCAGCAGTTAAATATGGGTGAATGAATATCTAGCACTGCTGCCTATAATGTATCATACTAAATTATAATATGCCCAACTTCAAAAGTATCTACCATAGTATAACAATGCACCTATAGAATATTTACTTGCCCATTTCTGTTTGGCATGATTCCTTCATTTCATCTGCTAATCGAAAGACATAATGCTCCATGAATCCTCAACCTACATATTTCACAGCAACCTGCAAGAAGCAATGTAAACAGAGATGAGGTCGTGCATGCAGGAAGTTATACCTCATTAGCAGATTAAATCACAGAATTACTTACTTATGATTACATCCATTTCTTCGGTGCAGTAGTACTCCCAGTTCCACTAAGATCGTCTTCTACTCTTTTTTAATTCCCTACGAGCTGACAATTGTTTTTGCCTCGAAGGAGAAGCTGCATTAGATTTCCAATTTTTTGAAATTTCTTTAGAAGGGCTGACAGATTGAGATTTTAAGTGCTGCTCAATCGGTGTTCCAGAAGAACTGAAAGCTTTTGCTGGCGTAGATTTCTGATTACTCGCTGAAGTAGAACCCTGGTTCAGAACTAGGACACCTACCTTTGTAGTAGAACCTTGTGCGCACTTAACAACAGTAGTATCTGAATCAGAAGACGAGGGGCTAGTAGAACTCTCCATATCATAAAGGAGGTTGTCTCTCATGTGGGGTAGCTCGCCACCATTTGAGTCACAGGCAGAGAAGGAGGGTCTACGAAGTCTTGAAAGTTGCACAACCTGCATTCAATCGTCAAAGAGCCAATAATCTTAGAAGCTCGTTTCTGATTTGTAGACAGGAAATGCGTCTTTTCCTGTCTTCTCATCATGCTTTATGTTGAGATCAACCATATAACAACAACACATTCTGTCAATTTATCAAGTTATAGAACACATAGGTGCAGCCCAACATTTTATATGCTCCACTATACACCTTCTTACCTTTTGTTCAAGAACCACCAAGTCCTTCTTTAATTTTGTAATTGTCGTATTCTTCCTGCGTATAATGTCTTCTAATTCTGCAACCCTCTGTTCTGAATAGAAGTGGATTAGTCAAAGGGGAAATAAGTCGCAACTTGGAAGGATAAAATGCAAAGGAGTACTACCTTGGAATTAGCAACCTCACAAGAGTTAAGAAGGGTGGTTAACTCCTTTATTGTGTTTTCTTTGTCTTCACAATTCCTCTTTAGATTATACATATCTTGCTCCATCGCCAAGCTGTTTAGCTGCAAAACAGGAAAAAAAAAAAAAAGGTACTGAATATATAAAATCGCAATATAACTATTGCAATTACTATATATGAAGTATTAACGCTACCCAAGAAAGCAATATAGCCATGCAATTGCAATTTAATGTCCTGATTACAGTTAAAGTCAAGGCCAATTGGAATGCAACTAAGGTGAAACAAGCTATGAAAATGTTTCATGAGAATCCCCTTTAATCAAGTTACATAGATAATCTTACGTCTGATTTACTGGTAGTCACAAATATGGCTTAACAAGATACATACAATGCGAAGTTTCATTGAGAGAAAACATGTTACGGAGGTCTTAAGTATGATGGAAAGCTCAAGATCAAGATATGAACATAGCCTGATCATGGCCTCCAGTAATGGCAAGTTTGGCATTTGGGGCTGTCAAGAGTACAAACTTTTCAAGCAAAAGCCATAGTAATATTTACTATCCAGGAGAGACGCAGCTCAGATTATCACATTATTTGTGAACCCCATCCAAATGAGTCAGTCCACTTATCTGTGAATTCATGATCAATGTTATATAAATAATACAATTTTAGGTAAGACCAAAGCCAAAAGATGATTCTGGGTTATATTACCTGGATATCAGCCGCAGATGTGACACTTGAAGCCCAATCCGATAAATCAGACATTCGCCGCTCTTCTTGTTCTTCATTTGAGAAGGGCATCTTATATTGGAGCACCTCATTCCCGTTGGATATCCTTGTAATAGAGCTGTCCTGCTAACAAAGTCAATAAGTGATCAAAGCCAAGTTTTCCAGCAGATGCATTTGGATAATGCACGGTTCTATTCATAAACCACCATAAGAAAGCACTAGTACAGTACAGTGACCAGGGGTTCTTACCATCAACCCATTAAAGAAGTCACCGTGCTGATCACAAAGCCAACAACCGCAATCAACAAATTTAATCTTATCAGAGCCAAAAGTTTCATTCAATGGTAGCTCTCCACTTCTCGGGAATGACTTGTTGATCGGTGCAGATTGTTCCTTAGCATTGTTCACCTGCTCGCAGAGATTGTCGAGCTTCTGCTGCATACTTGATAGGACCTGATCCTGGTAAGTGGTAAAGAGGAACAAAATACTATAGAATCAGAAAAGGTGGTCATTCATGCGACCAAAAACTAGTCCAGTACACAAATATAAGTGAAAATAAAATGTCAACAATATAGATGGCCTACCTGCCAGAAGAAAAATACGAAAACAATATTGAGATTACATGATATTAATAAAAAGTTGCTCTTTTGTTGTCATTGCTCACTACCAGAAGTGGCGGAGTATTAGAAGTCCCTATTGTAGGCAAAATGGGGAAAACAAACCATCCCCGTCGCCCCACTCAATCCAATTAAAGGGAAAAAAGTGAGTCAGCAGTATATGTTATTTAAAAAGACATAATCATTGCGAGCATCTCAACTGTGACTTCAAATGTTGCGAATCAAGCATATAAAGCAGTAGCACGTATCTCTCGGATTAAAATGCATTTCTTGCAACAGTAACGGCCGTTCAATTTCTTGATAAATTGAATGAAAGCTATTTAATTTAGTCCATTGTACAACAATTTTGACTGGTTGAAAAAGCTAGTCCGAACTAAAGAGGTATTAAGATTTATAAAAACCTAAATCCATGCTTATTAACGAAACCAAAAATTGCGTGGTGCGTTAATTTAAAACAAAAAAAAAAAAGAAACACATACACACAAGATCAGAAAATTAATAGTGAAAATCAGATTAATTTACAGACCCTAAGTTCCACGGACTTCTTCAGATGCCGTATCTGCAGGTTTTTCTGCGACTCAGCAACGGCGACTCCAATGACTGCAACTATGAGGAACCTCTGGATGGGAGTAAACAGCTGCCAAGCCACGGCTTGCTCTCGACTTAAGCCACCACCAATGGTGGGGACGGAGCTCGCTTCTTCTGCATTAACCAGCCGTCCCTGGAGAGATACCCATGCCAGGTGTTTTGCCGAGGAGACCGGGCGGTTCTGCTTCACGAAGCTGCTGGAGAGCCGGCGACCGGATGGCAGGGGCATCGGAGACAACGGAGCAAGAGATAGCAGAACTGGAGTGGCATGAGCCTCGCCGAAGCTAGCAACATCTTGGTCGGCTTCGGCCATGGCATGAAGGGAGGACAGGAGCGTGATTGCAGGGACTGTACCAAATTCAATTCAAAGGATGCTTCCCAATGAATTATTTTTGGCACCGTTCGGTTCATTCAAATTTCAGGATCGAGAGGGAAGGCAAGGACCAAAAAAATACGGAAAATGAACGTTGTGTACAATTTCAATACCTACACATGTATTTTACCTTTTTGCCTTTTTTTTTCTCCGTCCTATATTCAACCAATTTTCATAGGAATGTATACCACTGGTAATTTCACAATTAATTTACTTTCCAATTAGTGTCATATTGAGTCCAAGGTAACAATCAATGTTGCTGCTTATAGAATGTTATTCATGTCCGTAAAAAATAAAAATGTATTATTCAAATACGAAGGCATTGGTAAACTTGCAATTAGTTGATTTACTTACCAATTATAATCTTTCAATGAATGTTTTGAGTAAAGTTTTAATTACAGTCACATACTGAATCCAACTGTAATATGCCCACCCTATGCAACAAATTGTTATTTTTTTAGTAACTTTTCACACTGATGGAGATATCATCCTATCCAGTTTTAGTAAAAAAAGAAATTCTATCGATTTTGAAGTATCTGACTCCTTGAAAAGAATAAAAATTGGTATTTAAGATTTTTTTTTCTTGAGAATATATTAATTGTGTATGTAAAGACGCAATCTTCAATATACCGTTACATTATATTGATTATCAAAATTTAATTTTTGACACCATTCTTGGTTTGCTTTTCCCACGCAAATATAGTATTTCTCATATAATTATTGTTTGACCATTTTCTGTAATAAATAACTTCTAGATTTAGTTTATATTAAAATTAATTGAATATTATTATATAATAATTATTTTTCAATCTATCTTGATATGCCAATATATTTTGTTCGCGGTATTGGGAAGGAAAATTCTGTTACATGTATGTGACAAAAAGTTGATTAAATTAAGACCTATATTATGAGTGGCAAAATTTTGACTTTTGGGAGGATTAAGAAGTGCTGCGGAGAAAATATGAACATAGATCTCCTTGTCCGGAACAGATCTGCTAGGTGTTAGCATTGGGCTTGGCCCTTCTCCTGCGAGCCCGCTCCATTAGCTGTTCAGCATTCTCCAGCATGCCTTGGGCATGGATGTTGCCAAAATACTCCTAGTTTTACTTAACTGATTACTTAATATCACTTTCGTTGGAATTAAATATTTAATTTGCACATTTTTTTTGGTTTGGTGTGCATCAAGCATTGTGTCAATATAATCGGAGTTTCTTCTAGATAGTCCGAACTTTGTAAATCAAATTTAAATAAATGTAGTTAAATCTAAAAGTTTTGTTTAAAAATTAAAATCATATGGATAAGTTTGTATAGAGTGATGAGTAAAAAATACTATGCAAACTAATAAGATAACTTCTTTTATCAGATGACATGTGACTTATGCCTTTTGTTTAAGATATGTTGCAAAACCCTGGGTCCATACTCTTAAAGACTTATGCCAATTAAATCAAGCAAGAAGTAGCGAGAATCAAAGTGCTAATAATAAAGGTACTAATCTTGCAAGTAAAAGCCATCAGCGTATGTAAGCGTGGGAGGCCATGGCGTGTGTGAGTGGAGGTTGTGTTTTCTCTCTTTTATACTTGTACACGACTCTACCCTACATTGCAAGCTCACAACAAATACAAATTCATCATGATTCATTTATAATTTTGCTATTCTTTAAATTTTGTCAAATACTTATTTAAAAATTTTAAACTATTTAATTTATTAAATTTTATAAATTATATAAATTTAAATAAATATTATAAATATTTAGTAATAGCTATTTTTTCTCTCATTTATGCAATGGAGATATTTGCGAAGGCCAGTCACCATTGAAAAAGAATGCAACAAATAATTAGATGCCTACCGACCTCGTAGATGTCGCTACCAGGGTCCCACGGCTAAAACCTAATCTCCCACACCCACCGCGTGTCTCCATGGCCTCACCCTCACCACAAATCTATTTCGCCCTGCTTTTCTCCTTATTTCTATTGGAAAATCCTACACCTACGTTGGTATAGGTGAGACGTGGCTGAGAGTAAGTTTATCAAAAAATAAAATTTTAAAAATTAAAAAATATTTTAAATAAAAATAATTATAATTATAAATATAAATATAAGATTACCCTTTCTATTTTACCCTTTCCTTTTCCGAGCAATACATACACTGTACCCGTCTTACCAACGGTGGCGTTACTGTACATTCCTAATAGCCTACACATTTACTTAACGTTTAGGGCAATCTTTGCTTCGTGACATCATTTATGCCGTGGCTCTCACTTAAATGGACCTGGGCCCAATACTTTTAGTGACCTGTTCATTGCTTCCAGCTGTGTCCTCTCTATCCCACTTTTTCCCCTAGAAAGTTACATCAACGCCTAGCACCAATTTCCCTTTCTCCCCTGGCCGTACCCAACGACAATAACTTTAATAGCCAGCCGGAATGAGCTGGGCAGTCGACATGGAGCAAGTCAAACATCAAACCGTAAATGACACCAAATATTAATGGTTGATTATACTAAATTCAGAAGAACTATAATCCAAAAAAGAGATTGAGATAATCTTAATCAAACCATTGCGCGTAAACTAATGATAACAAGTATAGTCCAGCATAGATAAGAATTTTCAAACGGGTGATGAATATATTCCTGAAAAAGAATAATAGATAAGAAGACACGGCCACCACCCAAACAACTTTTAGAGATAATGAAGCCCAAAAATGGAATGATCTCCACCGAACTGGCGTTATTGGACATACTAGATTTATGGGAAAAAAAGGAAAATGCCAAAAAAACACAAATCACTCCATACAAAACCGACACAACCATGTCGGCCCCCGTGTTTCCCATGCTGTTTAATGCAAAACGAAACTCATACATACAAATTTATCCGCTTAGTCTTTACCGCAACATCAATAGTCCACGCATATGTAAAAAAACTACAAGTCTGTCCCCCACCAGACACCCCATCCTCCATCCCCTCAAAAGGGTTGCTTAAAGGCATAAACTTACAACAGGAAAAATTTGTACAGCCATAATTCGCAAATGTGGCATCACAATTGGATCTCAAAGTCAGCTTTTATGAACCAATTTTCTCCCCGTTCACAACCACTGATAAAGTAGCTTAGATATTTATATATTTTCCAGCGCAGAAAGACAAACCTGATTTATTTTCTACCCTCTCACCCAAATTATTACAAATCTGTACAAAGACTAAGTCCTATCCTCCCTCTTTCCCGTTATTGCTGCTGCTTGTGCGAACACGTGCATTTAGCGTGACCGTCTGAAAGCGTCTACACAAGTTTGCAGGAAGAAAATGAGTTGCTGAATAGGTGATTCTTCTTAATGACATTGTAATAGTTGAGGATTGAGATGGATCGGTTTGTATTGTGCAACATACCTCAACCTGTTTTTGAAGGTCTTTAATGTACTCAACAGCTAAGTCTAACATGTCTGCTGTGTTTGTTTGCTGGAAAGGGAGAGAGAAACAAACATTTATACCTCACACCCTCCACATAGTGGTTCACGAAAAAGAAGTTTTAAGTAAAAAACTTACCTTGTCCATGTTCGGGACGAGATCTTGTAACTTCCTCATACGCTCACTAATTTTAGTTCTTCTAACCTGAAAACAACGTAAATTGTTCAATGTTTTTTAAGCCCAAAGAAGTGACAAAAGTAAATCAGGTTGTGTATTTTAGAACCAGAGAAAATTGGGAAATATTTGACGAGAATAAATCATACCCTCTCTGCAATGCTTCTTGGGTGAGTGGCACAGCCCCGCTTGGCACGAATTTTACACGGAACAGAATCTGAGAACTGCAGAAACTTTTCAATGGCTGCCATTTCCGCTGAAGTTTTTGGCAAACTCAAGTGATGAGCTAGAGGAGCGGGAGGTTGACTTCCTGTTTCATTCTGATAAGTTGACAACAATATCAGGTCAATGACATATTTTCAGGGACAAATTATAGATTAGACGAATGTCACTTAGTGTGTACCTGAGTCTCAGCTGCATTTAAATTAGAAAACGATTTTGCATCATCATCTCTATATCGTTTTAGACCACCGGTATTTTCAGACATGATTGCAGAATCATCCCAAGGACCTACAGGAAAACCTGCGATAAAATCATTACCATGGCTTTCAGCAAAAGTTTCGCTGTCAGGATTATTTTCTCTCTTGCTTTTATCCTCAATTTCAGCTATCGATGACATTAGCCCTGACGAATAGGCTGGCGGATTCTTCAACCTCCTCGCTGGAGAAAAGTTTGCTTCTTCGCTAGTGTTATTACCTGTCCCAAATCCACCCATGCCTCTCATATTCGCATAGCCTGCCAATTAAGCTTGCATAGCGTCATTATGACGACCTATTCATGAAGTAACAAAATGAAGATTGGGATAAATATAAAGCCTGCACAAGAACATATTGATTATTGCACCCAAGATACGCTCAGGCAACCTCGTACTTTGCTAAAGATGAATTTCCTACCACATTCCCCATCAAATTCTAAGAAGGCCATAATATATTGAAATTTTCCTTTATCCTTTTCCAACACTGAATTGCTCCAACTACAAATAATTATCAGAAAATTGAGTATACAGAGAATTTATCGCCCAAGCAGCACGTTATAAAATATAAATATTTCCAGAATAGCAAGTCTAAAGATATTTGTGCCATGTAAGAGGAGTTACTAAAAATAGCAAATGAGGGATTCACAGAAATTGTCGTTCAAGAAAATTTTCGATTTGATATTTGCCAAGAAACTTATTAAAAAAAGGGCAAGGAAATAGGAAAATATGACACTTTCTTTCAAAAAATTTGATTGAAAAAAAATTAGTTGAAATTGGACCATACCATCTTCGATGTTTATGTGGGAAAACAGTCCAGCCGGTGAGCTACTGTGCCTGATAAGATTAGAATTATTTGCACCACCAGTCTTCGTCTGCGGCAACCGATTAACTCCCACAGAGTATGCCCCTTCCATACTTGAGGTCAAGTTTTGATTTGGCAAAGGTGGCCACGCTGAACTTTGGTAAAAACTATGAGGAGCAGAGCCATAATGATTGATATTGTTATGCTGCTGCTGCTGTTGGTGGAGAACCACGTTTTCATTATTCGTGGGCGTGATAACCTTAGGAGCCTGCGGACTAACCTCTTCCTTCACTGAAGAATTTTGTCGAACAGGTGAGAGATTTTGAGCAAGTGGATCTTCTGACCCATCACCACCAAAACTATTCATAAAACGTGAGAAAACTCGCTCTGTTTCGGGGCTCGAAGGGCGATTGAAAATGTGCTCATAGAACTCCTTGTCAATGATATTCGTAAAATAGGAACTTGGTGCCGATCGGTACCGTGTCAAGCCAGAATTCATCTGCTGCTGGTGCTGATGCTCATGAAACATGGGAGGGTGCTGTTGGAGATCTGACTCCATTTTTATCCAGGCCCTCTTCTTTTCTATTCAGATGTGCTTGAAATAGAACGGAACAAAAGCTCTATCCTTTTCTATTCCATTCTCTCTCTTTGACGAATTTCCCCCAACTCCACTTATCAGATCAACTTCTTGGAAAAAACCCCAAAAAGTCTCTGTTTCTGTAGACTTTAAAGAATTTTCCAGACAATTCCTGGGAAATTTTCTTCTTCATCCAAGCGTTCAACCGATAATTCGAGACGTTTAACGCAGATCTTAAACCAACAAAGCAAACCCAAAACCCAGATTATTCACTTGGATTCTAATGAACTGTGAAAGGGAGCTAAAGTACGTCAGAGTCAGGAAGCGAACAAACAGAGGAAGGGAGAAAATAAGAGAAAAGAAAAACAGAAGATAAGAAAAGAGCCAGAAAAATTATAACTAGTAATTTCTCTCGTTCGGTATCAAAAGCTATCAAAGCCAAAGAATCCAGTTCTGTGTTGATGAATGTGAATCACTCGACTCAAAAGACAAGATTAGCAGCAAAAGCAACAGCTGAAAATATAAAAAAAAAAGAAAAAAGAAAAAGGAAGATGATAAATGATAATAGACAACAAGGGAACAGAACTACAATAAACGCTCACTTCTATTTCTATCTTTTAATATTTTGTTTATCACTTTCAATGTGGTGGTAAAGCAAGCGAAGATTTATTATACACAAATTTTAATACAACAAATCTGCATCGTGCGCGGGTGTCACCAATGAGAAATAAACAGAGCCATAAATCTGGGCTTCGGATTTGGAACGTTCCCAGTTCTATTTACTAGAATGCCCTCGATCTGTGGGGTCATATTTTGTTTGAGAATAAACCAAGCAGAGGAGGGCGGCGCAGGGGTGGTTCCAAGAGGTGAAGAACACACGAGCATCCTATTTTTAGGAGTAAAGGCAGGTTTTGATAAAATGGGAAGCATACGATGTGGATTGACTTTACTGCGTGCACCTTACACTTAGAGAAGACTTAACTATCTGTTATGTATGTCAGAATTTGTTGATAATTTTTATAATTTTATTTTTATGAAAATTTGCAAGCTTCTTGAATCTTATAATATAATTAGTATTTTTATCCGCGGTGTGATATATAAAGATTTATTTATAACAATCACATAAATTTTTTCTTATTTATTATAGTAGAAAGTAAAATATGTTTGAAATGTACATTTAATCTTAACAATATTGTATCTATTCTTTTATAAATAATTTATTATATATTATAAATTGTTGTTTAAGATTTATTAAATAAAATTATATAAAAATAAAAGTGTAAACCTAAAGAATTCAATATAAAAATAGACTTTTTTTGAAATTTTAAATTTAGTGATTTTAAAAAAATTTAAAAGTAAAAAATTATAATTATTTACGAGTCTGTATTTTTTATTAATTTTGTAATACCTTTATTGTTATTTTTTCCATATTTATTGTACCCTTAAATTGACGATCCAAATAGCAAAAATATAACTTTTCTTTATCTACATTTTTAGATTTTATATATCAAAATGGTTACAAGGCACCAAAATTGTAGTCATAAGGCTTTTGAAAACGTAACACCACTTTTTGATTTATTGTTATTTTGAGTTTTATATTTAATTTATGAATTTCAATAAATAAAATTATTCAATTTTTTTTTAACTTGAGTATAATAAAATATCTATTTATATGAATAGCAAAAAATTGCTCTTCTCTAATGTAAATATGACAATCTCTATATCTCTAAACCAGTTTTGCTTCATTCTCTAGCTAATCATTGCCTTCGGGGAGACATTTTAGTAGATTTTTGGCAACTTTTACAACTTCTTATAAAGTTGGTGAATTCATCATGCTATGGACATAAAATTCATACAGAATCTTGTATTTTTTATTTTGTCTTATTAGAATATTTTTTTTGGCACAGGTCTCATTAGAATTTTTGTTCATCTTCTTTCTCCATGGAGATTAAAGAAAAAAGAAATTATGTGAAGCCAACAACGGTAATCTTTAGAAATAAACTATCACATAATGCTTCTATGTGATGTACAAACTATTGAATTATTTACATTATAAAATTTAATAAATTTAATAATTGAAACTATAGAAAGTAAATATTACATAAAATGAAAGTATTAAATTTAATAAATTGAATATTAAGACTGTAATCTTTATCTTTTTTTTTATTGAATTAAAATTTATAAAAATTTTATTTGAAATAATTTATAATATTAAATTTATTGTGTTTTAAAAATCAAATTATTTGACTGAATAAATTTTAAATTTTATAAAATAAAAATTGTGTAAATATATACTAATGGTAACTTTAATATTCTTTTATTCTTATAAATTAAAATTCATAAATATATCACTTAAAATAATTGTTATTATTAAATGTATTAATTTTATAAATTAAATTACACAATTTATTAAATTTAAGTCCTCGTCAAATTACTTACAAGAGTGTAATTTCCCCTTATCTTTATAAGGCAACAAAAGCTATCACGATTTATTGGGAATTTGGGATAATTAGCAACCTTTTCAGCTATCAAAATCAGCAACCTTTTCAATTAAGTAGCGACAATTATCATAATATTATGTATATATTTGTAAATATATAAATTATATATATTTTTTATATTTTTGTTAACTTTAATTTATTTATATATATAATGCGTAATATGCGCATAACATTTTTATATTTGAATGCATCCATTATTTTATGACAAATACTTTATTCAATGATTAATATCCATCCCATTTCTCGCGAAAGCACTGCAAAATGTGTCACATCTACAGAAATTCACACGGCTGATTGCCAGATGTGTCCGTAGCCAAGGCGGTTATGCACGTGGCCTCGCATAGATCGTGTGTTTTCGAGCTGAGGAGAACCGAAGTTGGGGCCAACCAAGCAAACATTATAATATGTAGTTTGCAGCCTATTGTACTCTTACCATGTGCACACTACCATCTATCACTACCTATTAAATCTTTAAATACACTTCAATGTTGTGCTAAAGGACAAAATCTATTGTCAATGGAGCCTAACCACTTTTATATGAGATCTAGAGATACAAAATTTTTGTACACGTAAAGTATTTTTTAAATTATGTCTCGTTAAGTCACCCATTTAATCAAAATGAAAAAGTATGGTTTTTGTTTTTTGGTAGTATATTCCTTGATTCAAAAAGAAAAAAAAAAAGGAGGAACCCCTTGTAACAAAACAGAGTAGAAAAATTATTTAGTGACAGAAGGGGAACTTGACCCCTATTCCTATCTATTGCGAAGAGAAGGTACAAATTTTAGTTGAATTCATATCGGAATGAGGAGGATTTTCACAATTTTTTTATTTTCTCACTTTGTGAATTTTCTCCTTCTTTATATTTTGTATTCAAATTTAAATTGTAAACGTTTTCATTTTAATTTTATTTTTTCATTTATTATATATTAATTTTTATAAAATAAAAGCTAAAAAATTCTAATTCTGGGAATATTGGAAGTTGCTTTGAGGATGAAGATTCCCGCAATGTTGGATGGATAAGGCGGAGGGGACGAAACAGAGATTGCGCTGATGTGGGCAATTTTCTACCACCGCCTCCACCCCTACTTCCACTTTCGCATCTGTGTCCCCATCAAACTCATTCTTGTAATTGAATGATGATCAAATTAAAGGCGGTAGAGCCAATGCGAAATCACCGTCAATTTCGTTACTTTTTCTCTCTGAGTCAGAGGTGTGACGGAAAGTCAATAATATTTGCTGTTATTGTTTAGTTATTCTTCGTCCGTTTGCGGCCTTCCGCAAAGGAAGTCGGCGTTGCGGACCTTGCAGTTTGAAACGTCGAGGCAAGCCACCCTAAATTATGTGAGTGTGAAACTGTAAGTTTGGAAAGTCTTCATGTGGGCCACTGCAAAAACTCGAGAATCAGCAATTGCTTAGAACAAAATTAAAAAGAATTAGTACCGGTAACCACCGTACTCAATAACCATTCCACGCGAGCCATTGGGCATGGGGCTCTCCTTGTGATGCCAACAACACAAGGTCATCTCAAGCACCGACCATAACAAACTGAAAAGATATTTTTTATCACATTATTTCAATAAAATGCTCATGCTTGATAATGTAATCATTTAATAAGTTTAGTTTTTCTAACAGACTTTTTATATTAATATAATAAATTTTATTAAATCAAAATTCTGTTGAAATAAAATATGAAAATAAAATATTATATAATAAATATTTTATTTTTATAAATTAAATCTTATTTAATATTTATTTTAAAAAATTAAAAAATAATCTTATAAATTAAATTATAAAATTTAATAAATTAATATACCACAATAAAATTTATGATAATTTTGTGGAATGCATTCTGTTGGCCCAAACTTTTCATATGACTAATGATTATTATGCTAATGCTTCATCTTTACAACCCCACTACCTCAGTCCCTCCCCCCCCCCCCCCCCTTTTTTCTTTTCGTACCTGTGTAAGGATATGAATTTGATCTGTGACGCCGAGACCCATAAAGGCCCATGTTAATTTGGTTCCAGAGGCCCATATCGTGATATTTACAAACATCTGCACAGTAAGCGAGTATCTTGTTTCATGCATTGGACCTCCTGTATAGGAAATGAGAAAGACCAAAACAATGGCAACTAAAATAATAAATATAAGAAGTTCACAAAAACAGCTGCTACGCTGCGTTTACACTTTAGAAGCTGCAGCTTGTCCATCTGCTCTTCCCTCCGTCGTCTTCTTCCTTCATCGGGCTAGGGTTTGAGGGGTTGCAGATTCCGTAATTTCTTCACCTTCACATCAGTTACACTTAGGGGCCGTGCATAGGATCTCGCAATAATGGGATGTTCGATCGGTTATGTTCAACAATACAGTAGAGTGTCGCAATTCTTTTGCAGTTGTTCGTTTCGTTAACTTGCGAAATCGGAAAATATTGTCTGGATCATGCAATACGGTACGATAATTTTTCCTAGAGAACAATAACAATTTCAATCTCAAATTCAATGTTTACAATGCTGAAGGTTATTTATTTCAATTTAATGTGAACATGGTACTAGCCTTTCCTTTCATGTAAAAGCAAGGAGTGGATTTTTGAAAGTATAGTGGATAACAATCTGAATATCTGCTTCTGTTAGGATGTGACTGATATCTACTGAATTATTGACTAGCAGGCATATGTCATAAGTTCGAAAAGATTCTAGTTTAACAAGTTGTTAAGCATATACTAATACAATTAAAATTAGCTTCGTTTATTACGAGAATTTAGAGTTTGTCCCAGCTGGTCTTTAGACAGCTGATCAGCAACAGAAAGGATTGTTTGCTTCTCCATGCGACTGAGAGTACAGCTGTTCTGTAGGCAATGGAAGGCTTTTGGGAGCTCAAAAAGTGATAGCTTGCTTCCGGAATCACTTTTGGGGCTCCCAAAAACTATCTTAAACATACCAAGGAGATTAATTTGCGTTAACTAAAACTCTCATACCAAAGGATGCTAGCTTTTTGGTCTGACAAGTGACAACCTTCCTTTAGGAGTCAGGTTATCTTGCTGTCTCAAGCAACCTAAATTTATGGGGAATGTTAAAGATATTGAATCTGTCTGAACAATGTTATGATCATGGCATTACTACTAATGTTTGTGGATTTGAATTAGCTAACTTTCATTTTTTCTAACTTTTATGACTTTCTCTTTATCTATCTGTATTTAAATCTGTGGGTCTCAGTTTTTTTTCTCATTAGTCTTTCTTTCTCTTAATTCCATTTTTTTCTCTCTTTTACTGCACATTATAACTTCCACGGTAGAATCCTGGCTTGGATATTGCCATTAAAGATTCCAAGAGTGATTTTAGTCTTGATTTTTTGAGTTGCAAGATATATACTTGTTATGTTGAGAATAAATATGAAGTCATATAAATCTTAATCAGTCATGATTTAGAAAGCAAGACTTCTCATGATGCTTCATGAGCATAACCTTTGAATAATTATTCATGATTTCTTGAATACTGTCTTGGAGTGGTCTGCTGTTCTTGAAATTTGTTGTAGCTTTCACTGCTGAGCTGGTGGACTCTTATTCTCTTAAAGTCAAGTTCCACTGAAGTTGACTATTAAAAATAGTTAATTGGTATTAGTTGAAAAAGCCGAAGAGGGATGGTCGAGGCCGGAGAAGACGAGGGAAGCCGAGAAGCAGGAGAAAAAATGGAAAATCCTATTTCATCATTACTGAAAAAACGTATAAGGCCAGCTGAAAAATAAGGCCAGCAAAGACAAAGTACAAAAGAGCCCTCATAGTCACTTATGAAATACAAGACTGCCCTAGGTGAAAATTACAATAGTGCCCTTACTAATACAATTACCAACACTCCCCCTCAAGATGGAGCATAGATGTCTCTCATGCCCATCTTGCAAGTAATTGAATGGAATGTTCTACTTGAGAGTCCCTTGGTAAAGATATCTGCTAGCTGATCTTCAGACTTCACAAACAGGAGTTTTAGGATTCCTTCGGATAATTTTTCTTTGATGAAGTGTCTGTCAATCTCTATGTGTTTTGTTCTATCATGTTGGACAGGATTGTGTGCAATATTGATAGCTGCCTTATTATCACAGTAAAGATTGAGAGGAACTTCATCACCAACTCCAAGTTCTTGGACCAGCCTTCTAAGCCACAAAATTTCGCACACTCCAAGAGCCATAGCCCTATATTCAGCCTCAGCGCTGGATCTAGCAACAACCGATTGTTTCTTGCTTCTCCAAGTGACAAGGTTGCCTCCAAAGAACGTGCAATAGCCCGATGTTGACCTCCTATCTTCAATTGACCCCGCCCAATCAGCATCTGCATACGCCTCTATTCTAGAATGTCCGTGTCTTGAGAACAACAACCCTTTCCCAGGGGTGGATTTTAAGTATCTCAAGATACAAAATACTGCATCAAGGTGAACAGTGCGAGGGTCATGCATAAATTTGCTAACAATGCTTACAGCATAGACTATATCTGGTCTGGTATGTGAGAGATAAATCAGTCTGCCAACCAGCCTCTGATATCTACCAAGTTCCACAGCTTCTCCATCACCAGCCTTCAGGTGATGATTCTCTATAATGGGAGAGTCTGCTGGTTTACATCCCAACATTCCAGTTTCTTGGAGCAAATCTAGAACATACTTCCTTTGACAAATGAAGATACCCTTGCTTGATCTAGCAACCTCAATTCCAAGGAAGTAATGCAAATTCCCCAAGTCCTTAATTTCAAATTCCTGGGCCAAGCAAGACTTGAACCATTCAATTTCCTTCTTGTCATTCCCTGTCACAATAATATCATCCACATATACAATGATGGCAGTGATTTTCTTATCGCTTTTCTTAACAAACAATGTGTGATCTCCATTGTTTTGTTTGTAACCAAGATTAGCAATTGTCATGCTAAGTCTACCAAACCATGCTCGTGGTGACTGTTTTAAGCCATATAGAGCCTTTTTCAATTTACACACCTTTCCTGTGGTCTTATCACAAGCAAAACCAGGAGGGATATCCATGAACACTTCCTCTTCTAGGTTCCCATGGAGAAATGCATTTTTTACATCCAATTGCTGTAATTCCCATCCAAAAATGGCTGCACAAGAAAGAATGACCCGTATGGAGTTCATCTTTGCAACAGGAGCGAATGTCTCTTGATAATCTATCCCATAGGTCTGTGTGAACCCCTTAGCTACAAGTCTTGCCTTGTATCTTTCAATTGATCCATCAGCCCTGTATTTGACAGAGAAAACCCATTTGCAACCCACAGGTTTCTTTCCGATTGGAAGTTGAGTGAGTTCCCAAGTGTCATTTTTCCTTAGAGCTGTCATTTCTTCTATCATGGCTTCCTTCCACTTAGGATCATTAAAGGCCTCCCTCCAATCTTGAGGAGCAGTCACAGAAGCTACAGAAGATATGAATGCTCTATAGGATGGGGATAATGAATCATATGAAATAAAGTTAGAAATAGGATGTTGAGTACATTTTCTAATTCCTTTTCTAAGAGCAATGGGACGATCATCATTATCAACAATTGGAATAGAAGAATGAAGAGGAGACTTACAAGTGATTGATGGGTCAGGTTGTGGAGGAGCTGGATCAGAAGTGGGTTCTTGGCTAGGTAGAGTTTGTTGAATGGCATCCACATGCTTTTTCTTCCTTCGAGAGTAGGTCAAGATTTCTGGTTCCTCCTGCTCCCTTGGTTCACTTACTTCCTCCCCATGTTCCTCAGGATGCAACTGTTCTAGAGTACTGTCTGGCTCCCCCTGAATTTGATCGGGTATAGGATTATAGGTTGTAATGGAAAACCTTTCATTACCCTCTTGTGTCTCCCCTTGTTGAGGTGTTGGTTCAGGACAAAAATAGGCTTCATCTTCTTGGAATGTCACATCCATGCTTACAAACACCTTTCGTGTTGGGGGGTGATAACACTTATACCCCTTTTGAGTAGGAGAATACCCAATAAAGACACATTTAAGGGCTCTAGGATCCAATTTTCCAACATTTACTCTATGATCATGTACAAAGCATACACATCCGAAGACTTTAGGTGGAACCAAGTAAGAGGACGACCCCATGAGGACCTCTAGGGGGGACTTAAAGTGAAGTGTTCTTAAAGGCATCCTGTTAATAAGATATGCTGTCGATAACACTGCATCTGCCCAAAACACCTTAGGCAATCTCATGGTAAACAAGAGAGACCGAGCTACTTCTAACAGGTGTCTATTCTTACGTTCAGCTACACCATTTTGGGTAGGAGTATTCACACAACTAGTTTGATGAACAATTCCACAAGTCTCCAAATACTGTTGAAACTCCTTGCTCATATATTCCAGTCCATTATCACTTCTAAGAACCTTTACTTTTGCATCAAATTGAGTGGAGACCATTGCATGGAATTTCTTGAAACATAAGAAGACTTCATTTTTTGAATGCATTGTGTAAACCCAAGTAATGCGACTAAAGCAATCAATAAAAGTGACAAACCATCTATAGCTAGATAAAGAAACAGTGCAGCTAGGACCCCAAACATCAGAATGAATTGTCACAAAAGGAGCTGAACTTTTATTATCAACAATTGGATAAGAGTTTCTAGTGTGTTTGGCAAATTCACAAGCATTACAAAAAAGATCTTTTTCATCACATTTTCTATACAATTCTGGAAATAATCTTCTCAAAACCACAAAGGAAGGGTGGCCTAAGCGCCTATGCCATCTATGCAACTGCGATACAATTGACCCATTTGAACCTCCTTGGGATGCTGAATTGCATGAAGTTTCAAGGCTGTCTTCCAAAAAATAGAGGCCATCTTTCACTCTACCATAGCCAATCACCTTCTCCGTCTCCAGCTCCTGAAAAACACAGTGCAAAGGAAAGAAGGTCTCGAGTGATAGCACTAATTGAAAGGAGATTATTTGAGAATTTTGGGACATGCAAAACTGAGGTTAAATTTAACAATTGAGTGCAAGGTATGGACCCCTTCCCCATTATTTTTGAAAAAGTACCATCTGCTACACGAACAGTGTTTTGTCCATCACATGGTGTATAGGATGAAAAGGAAGTTAAAGTACCAGTCATATGATCAGACGCTCCTGAATCAATAATCCAATGATTCATCTTAGGTCTAGAGACAGTATTGAGAGCTAATATTGGTGTACCTGAGTGGGCAAAGTTAGAACTAAAAGAAGTTTCCACCTTTGATGACTGTGATGTCTCAAGTTTAGCCATCAACCTTTTAAGTGTTTGAACTTCCTCTAGAGAGAGTTTTTCATTGCAGGGATTATCATTTAAGGTCCCTAACTTACTCAATGTACCACCTGAGGTTGAACCACCTCCAGCTCCACTGCTGATTTCAAACATTTCTAAATGACAGAAGACTAACACTTGATGACAAAACACAAAGCAAGACAAACGGACAAAAATATGAAAGAATACTGGACTAAAATCAGTAGCTAATCACTGGCTGAGGGAATGGTTCCATCATTCCCAGAACTGACTGATCTTTCTGGTCTAATCTGCTTCTCACAGCTCTAAGTCGCCTTCCTCCATAGCCGAATTACCAATCAATTTGGTGAAATCAGGCCAAAAAACCCTAAATTCGCACCACTATTCATGTGAATTTCGGCTCCAAACGTAAAGAATCCTCTAACCCAGCCTAAAGCATGGCCTCTGTCATGTTCCTCAGGTCTATTCGCACCTTTCCACAGCAGAGGTATCAACCAATTTGGGCTAATTAAATGGGATTTGAGAAATCAAACAATCTAGGGTTTTGTCGCCCCTTTTGAGAAGAGATTCAGGCCATGGGCTGGCTCAAAATGGCATGGAACCTTGGCGCTTTTACTCTCCGGCGATTTTCCCTCTGGCTGGTAGCTTTTCCGGTCGCGGCCGACCAGTGTTGACGTCGCCGCTGTCGACTACGGCAACATTCAGTCGAACAAGCGTTCAAACCAGAAAAAAGGGACCCTTTTTAGCTCTGATACCAAGTTGAAAAAGCCGAAGAGGGATGGTCGAGGCCGGAGAAGACGAGGGAAGCCGAGAAGCAGGAGAAAAAATGGAAAATCCTATTTCATCATTACTGAAAAAACGTATAAGGCCAGCTGAAAAATAAGGCCAGCAAAGACAAAGTACAAAAGAGCCCTCATAGTCACTTATGAAATACAAGACTGCCCTAGGTGAAAATTACAATAGTGCCCTTACTAATACAATTACCAACAGTATTACGAACATGCTTGGTTTTTGGTGCTAGGTTTCCATTCTGTTTCCATGTAAGCTTGAAATGTTAAGATGTTTGTTTCTTTTTGAAAAATTGTATGATTGTTTCAGAATCATTGAAGATTCTTTCCTACTGTAATTTGTATATTGTAGTGAAGCTTTGTCCATCCATCTAGGTACTTTGGTTATGGGATTGTCAAGATAAAATTTGAAATCTTTCCAACAGCAGTTTTGGATGTGAAGTGGATCCAAATACCACCACAGTCGTTATGGATTCTCCTATTCTCCTGGGTGGTACTGTTTTAGAGCCCCGCAATGATATGGAATTTGAATCTCATGAAGCCGCATATGCATTTTACAAAGAATATGCTAAATCTGTGGGATTTGGTACTGCCAAGTTGAGCAGCCGTCGGTCTAGGGCATCAAAGGAATTTATTGATGCCAAGTTTTCATGCATAAGATATGGTAATAAGCAACAATCTGATGATGCCATCAACCCACGTCCATCTCCAAAAATTGGTTGTAAAGCGAGCATGCATGTGAAGAGAAGACAAGATGGTAAATGGTATGTCTATAGCTTTGTGAAGGAGCATAACCATGAGCTTTTACCTGCGCAAGCTCATTTTTTTAGGAGTCACAGGAGTACTGATCCACCGAGTAATGATGTTCGGATGCGAAGGCGAAAGAATTTATCTGCAGTTTCTAAATTATTTAGTGCATATCAAAATGTTGATTGTCTTGAGAACTTTATGAGAAATCAGCATGATAAGGGACGGACTTTGATTCTGGAAGCAGGACATGCCCAATTCCTTCTTGAACTATTTATGCACTTGCAGGAAGAGAATCCAAAATTCTTCTATGCGGTTGATTTGAATGAAGAGCATCAACTGAGAAATGTGTTCTGGGTTGATGCCAAAGGCATAGAAGATTATGCTTACTTTGGTGATGTTGTTTCTTTTGACACAACCTATTTCACTTGCAAATATAAAGTACCGCTGGTTCTTTTCATTGGGGTAAACCATCATATTCAACCAACATTGCTTGGTTGTGCTTTGATTGCTGATGACACCGTTTATACTTTTGCTTGGTTACTGCAAACATGGTTAATAGCAATGGGTGAACGAGCTCCACAAGTGATTCTCACTGAACAAATTGAGGCCATTAAAGCAGCTGTTGCTGCAATTCTTCCAAGCACACGTCATTGTTTTTATTTGTGGCATATCCTGGAAAAAGTACCGAGGCAGCTTGAATTGTTAAGTGCATGGGATGATGCTTTCTGGGAAAAATTCAACAAATGTGTATATGAATCATGGACAGAGGAAAAAATTGAAAAGAGATGGTGGAAGTTGGTTGACAGGTTTAATCTGAGAGAGGTTGAATGGTTTCAATCCTTGTATGATGACCGTACACGTTGGGTGCCAACTTTTATGAGAGATGTTTCTTTTGCTGGCTTGTCTACTAGTTCACGTTCGGAAAGTTTGAATGCTTTGTTTGACAACTATATCCAAAGTGATACTTCATTGAGAGAATTTGTAGAACGGTACCGAGTGATTATTGAAGATAGGTATGAAGAGGAAGCCAGAGCAAATTTTGATGCATGGCATGAAACACCTGAATTGAAGTCTCCTTCTCCATTTGAAAAACAAATGCTATTAGTTTACACACATGAAATTTTCAAAAGGTTCCAAGTTGAGGTTTTGGGTGCAGCTGCTTGCCATCTTAAGAAAGAAAATGATGACGTGACTACAACTTATACAGTGAAAGACTTTGAACACAATCAAAATTATATGGTGGAATGGAACAGATCAAACTCAGATATATGCTGTTCTTGCCATTCGTTTGAATATAAAGGTTATCTTTGTAGACATGCTATTGTTGTTCTACAAATGTCTGGTGTTTTCAGCATTCCCCCTAAGTATGTATTGCAACGATGGACAAATGCTGCTATGAGCAAACATCCTATCAGTGAAAGATTGGATGAGGTGCAATGCAAGGTCCGTCGTTTCAATGATTTATGTAGACGAGCCATAATATTGGGTGAAGAAGGGTCTTTGTCTCAAGAGAGTTACTATATTGCATTAGGTGCCATAAAAGAAGCTTTGAAGCAATGTGCAAACTTGAACTATTCTATTGAGAATGATGTGAGACCTGATACCTTAGCTACTCATGTTGTTTACAGCATTGAAGAAGAGCATCAATCTAGTAATGCATCTAATATTAAAGTTCCTGATCCTAAGATGACTACTAGTAACAAGGCAGTGAAGACTGGTGTAACTGTTAGGGGTGTGGGAAGCATAGAAAATATTGAAGTAAATAAAGGAAAGGTCAGTGTGTTTGAAGATTCATGATTGAACTATTTATATTTTCTTTTAAATCATTTACGAGTTTGCTTTCTTTATGTAATAGGTACCTCAGCTAGAAGCAGTGAGTGGACAAGATGGCTTTCACCAAATGGTAAGTCATGCCCAAACTTTTGCTGTTGTCGTTAAAGGTCTCCAGTTTGAATTTGGCTTAGTTTGGCTGAAAAGTGTTGCAACTTTAAGTTTATAATAAGAGAAATTGTTTTTTGAGAGCATTGGCAAAACATTTTTACCATCTTTTTATGCTGATTTTGACAATTTTAGAGCTGTTGAGCATGTGATATGATATGGCACTTGATGTTGGATTATGCTGTAGCGCATGGTTTAATACTGCAATTACGTTTGCCGGTAAAATGTATTAGTCTGGGAGGTATGATGGCTAAGCACCCATCTAGACCTGTAGGACAAGTTGGTGGTAGACTCCAACTGTTTGAGCTTTATATAAACTGTGACATATGTATGGTTCGAGGCTGAGTTGAGAACGCCAAACAACAAAGGAAAGAGAAGGCTCTGCGCTGAGATTTTGTATTTATCGGATAATGCTTTCTAGCTTTTGCAGTATCTTCTATGAAGAACCTGGTTGATGTTTGTCATTGTGCATGTCCACATGCATTTTGTATTCACTGACATTCAAAATCAACATCTCCCTGTTCTTGGTGCAATCATTTGATTAACTAGTCATGAAGTCTAGTCTTATCAAAGGCATGAGTTTTGTATGATTTTAATGTCTTTGTACGCTTGTGACAGGAACTGACTGATATGAGACAACATAATGTCATGCCTATGCAATTTCAAAGTATGGTACCTGCTCTGTTCCATAATGTTGCGTCAACACAGTTTCATAGTGCAGCTTCAACTCATATACACGAGAATCGTCTTCCCCGTTAACTGAATAATAATTTTGTAAAACTTCTAAAGATTATGTACAGAATTGTACATAAGAAATGCTTAGGACAGTATTAGCGCCAGTCTGGAAGGGTACTACACTTTTTCATAGTAATTGACGCAGTCAAGGTATAATAACCCTTCTTCACCTTTTGGACTGGCATCCTCTGTTGGAATTGTTCTTACTGCCAACTGGGCGGAGCCGCAGAGGAACCACAAGTAAGGGGTAATATTGAATTTTTTTCCCCAACTTTCTGTACTAATGGCTCCGTTTTGCATGTGATTGGAATCCAACTGAGAGGCAAGTGTAACGTGCATACATAATAGATAAATGAGTAGTACCCGACGAATCTCAATACCCGCTCATTTGCTCATATAGAAAACGCAAGCTTCTGGGTTAACGGGTCATTGGGTAAGAAGAAGATTAATAGTTGCCTGAGCACATGAAGCGAAAGTTGTTTGTTTTGGCGATTTGTGTACTAACGGTCGCGATGCAATCTTCCCCTGCTGTTTTTCAATTTATATTCCCTCCTATTCATTAATATATGCTTTTGCTTAGTTTCGCCTCTCTTACAATATGTTAATGGGTCAAATGTGATACCTTTTCCAGGAGGGGATTATGCCAAATTTGCACTCACATGGGTAAGACATTATGATTGATTATCAAAGATAAAAAAACAAACTATTTGTACCAAAAGAAAAAAAAAAATGCATGTTTCTTGTTTCTGCAAACATGATGGAAGTTTCTCACCTCTCAGTCACCAATGAAGATGTTCGTTGGATTGGTCAGAAAATCAGCAACAAATATAACTTAGTAGGCTTTCTCCTGAAAACTTTTATAAGCAAATGTCGACTTATAAACAGTAATGTTATATTTATACGTTTAGAGTAATATTATTTTTATGTTTCTTTATATTTATACGTTTAGAGTAATATTATTTTTATGTTTCTTTATATGGCTTAAAAATAACTATTGATTTCTTATATATATACTCTTATCTCTTGATATTTGATTCTCCGACATCATAAATATGGGAGAAATGTTGGCCTAAGCAACGTGAGGAATCATTTCCGGCCTACAAAATCCCAAGTTATGGTCTGGGCGCGAATTTCTTCCATGCATTTCTCATGATGCTTGTCGGGATGCTCGCCAAGGAAATTGTTTATCGTTAACGACAGTTGATGTATAAAATAAAAGATTATGCACAAAACATTGCCTGACTGAAGGTTCATTTAATGAGGTCGCTGGAAACGAACATCAAAATGGCCTAACCTAATGGCCTCTTGTTGGATGCCATGTCTGGTGCGCTTCATATGCACAATCCCATGTATTTGGATAACTACAACCTCATATTTCGTGAATTCCGTAGTAGAGACATCCCCAGATAGCACCCAAAAACAGGGAATAGACTTTGCAGGTGAAAGTTATTAAGTATTAACCACTGGCATCTAAATTCAGAAAGTGTTGGACATTATATCTTGCTCTTATCATCGAAAAGAATATTGGTTTTACTCATCAGCATTTACAGTGGATTTGTATGGCTATTAAGGACCTTAAGATGAGTCATTGTTGTGGTAGTGGTGTTGACTCAAGTTCAAGGTTTTGTTTTGATTAGTGATTGTGAGAAATGATGGTGGGGCTTGTAAGATTTGATATGATTTTCACCCACGTTTCCTTTTTCTCGCTTTTGATAATATTGCCTTTTTTTTTGTGGGGGGAATTCTTGCGATAAACTTTAGACCAATAATATGTATTTTGCTGCATTTTCTTTTGGGGACCTTTCAGTTTTATGTACAAAAACAGTAATTTTATTTATAAATGCATTTATTTATCCAGTTGACTACAGTTTATCTATTCTTGCACAATATTTATTTTATATAATCTAAATTATAAAATTTCATTATTACACAATAATCAAATGTATCAAAATTAATGACCCTGAAGAAAGTGTTATTCCACGGTAGCGACACTAAGACTGACGATGGTTGAGTTGCCTCTATTGTATCACCAGCCACGCACCTGGGTGAATAATAATAGCTTGCACATGTAGACACATGGATTTATGCGATAATCTTAGCTTGAGAAATAGCATAATCCTGGATTTGTGATTTGGTCAATCTATAATTCAAACACGAGAGGTGTTTATATCTGTTATGCTACTTATATATATAAAAAGAAGTGGATGATAGTGAGAAGAAAAGGGGTTTGTATGCCACTTAACTATCAGTTAATATGCAAGATCTCAGGAGAAACGAACAAAATAGACCTTTCAATTATTTGTTTATTCAATCTGTTCTGTCGAAGAGCGAAGCATAGAAACTTGCAGATAAGGTTTTCTGGAACATTACTGGGCTTCTCTGGCTGGTCGATTCTTCCTTAGGAATGCATAAACAAGACATAAAATTATTGACAACACATGCATTTAAATTGGGTTTCATCTTTGAAGGCTTAAATCGTTGAGAGAAAAAAATAATAGATTTCTATTTTTCAACTTCTATTAACGATACATTGTATGCAAATTTCAATGGCAGAATCATAAATACAAAAATTGGACGAGTAATACATACCAAAACAGAAGCATTAAGTACTTTAAGGACTTATTAACGTAATATATGATGAATTACTCACATATTGGCTTCATTAGCCTAATTACATGGTTTATCTTTTTAGGCATTTCCTATTCCAATTGGCCATTTGCCTCTCAAATTATTAAACAAAAAGGACAAAAGGATAATAGCAATTAATAGGAATTGAGATAAGAAAAGGAGAGGGAGCATGTTGCTTTATTTATCTCATGTGCTCTGATTGCTTGATATCCAAAATAAAAGATGGGGTTGTCCTTATCTGGCGAGCATTATTTGGCATCTGAGTACTTCGTGTTTACTGACCCATCTGCAAGATCTTAATGCAATTGGGTCAGTTTCTCACAGAATACAGATAAGGGGCAAGTGGATGAATTTGACAAAGGGACAATCAAATTTGGTTTAAATCAATAACATTAATTAATTACTGATTTAGACTACTTCCTTCGTAAAACACCAAAATAGATATACCAGTTTAGAAGGACAGATTCAGGTATCTGTGGGTTACTCTATACGAACCTTAATATATTTTATTTTTTATTAGCAAAATTTTACTTATTTAAAAAATTTAAATTATTAAATTTTATTAACTAAATTATAAAACTCAAACAAATTTAAATATTTATAAATATTTTGTAGTAATTTAATGCACATTAACTTTTTACCTTGTTGCATTATCCATGCTGCATCCGAATCCAGCGTGTCATGATCCTCGAAAGTCCTAACTACACTATCCAACCCCGCCCACATGCCCCCTCTTTGCCTTGGACCCAGACCCAGACCCAGACCCAGACTCGTTCCTAACTACAAATGGGGGCACTGGCATCGAGTTAACTGTCACCCATCTCTTAGTCACACACCCCACTTTCCGTTCTTCAATCAAAGAGCTCTATATATACCAGGTTTTCATACTAAAGATTTTTTTTTTCTTTTTTAATGCAGTTTCATGCACTTAAGTGAGATGTCTGGTTGCTATAAGTGTATATGAAACCAAGGCACCCACCCTATTATCTCAAACTTTGAAAAGGCCCTGCCACGCTGCGTAGCTTAGTTCAGGACCTTTCGCTAACCATGTGCGTGCTTCAGGTTAACTCCCACTCAGTCTCATCCCTTGCTTCTCCCCACCCCCAGCATCCCAAACTTCATCTTCTCCCATGTTGACCTGTTCCCATCTCAAATTATGGGAAGGGAAATGAAAATAAAAGAAAACAAGTTGACCAGATAGCCCAAGACTTCACCTGTTGCGATCTGCGCACTGTGGTAGGGGCAAAATCGTCAGATAACAGTACAAAGATCACGTTGTGAGCGTCCCAAATTCCCATGCACACACTCGCTAGCTTCAACCCCCACAGCGTTAATTGGCAGCCGCGGGCGTCTCTAGATTCCTCACATAAGACCGCCGCTGCAAACTGCTTAAGTTATAGATACCTGAGAGTCAAGAGTAAAGCATTATGGGTGGAGTTTGGTTTATAACACTTTTGTTACTTGCTTCTATTAGTTCCCCCGTGAACTCGTGCTCGCCGTCGGACCGGGCTGCGCTTCTGGCCTTCAAGGCGGCGCTCCACGAGCCCTACTTGTGCATCTTCAACTCTTGGGCCGGCATCGACTGCTGCCATAACTGGTACGGTGTCAGCTGTGATCAGGAGTCCCATCACGTCGCTGACATCAACCTCCGTTGCGAGTCTCCCGAGCCCATTTTTGAAAAGGCCCACCGCTCCGGATACATGACCGGGTATATCTCACCGGCTATCTGCAAGCTCACTCGCCTCTCCAGCAGCACCGTCACTGACTGGAAAGGTATCTCTGGCGAAATCCCCAGCTGCATCTCTTCTTTGCCTTTCCTTCACATCATTGATCTCATCGGAAACCAAATATCTGGCCCGATCCCCCGTGACATCTGCAGGCTTCAACGGCTCACCGTTGTCAACGTGGCCGACAATCTCATATCTGGCAGAATTCCACCGTCACTGACCAACTTATCCAGTTTGATGCACCTGGACCTCCTGAACAACCGAATCTCTGAGCCACTTCCACGAAGCTTCGGATGCTAAGCCGAGCTTTAATGAGCGGGAACCAGATCAGTGGGCCTATTCCATATGCAATTACTAGAATTCATCGTCTGACGGATTTAGATCTGTCTTGAAATCAAATATCAGGTCTCATCCCGGATTCTCCGGGTAGAATGGCAGTTCTGGCCACATTGAACCTGGACGGGAACAAGCTAACGGGAAGCATCCCGGGGAGCCTAGTGAAGTCGGGAATCAGCTATTTGAACTTAAGCCGAAACGCATTGGAAGGGAATATACGGGAGGTGTTCGGGGGGAGATCTTATTTCATGGCGTTGGATTTATCGCATAACAAGCTGAAGGGTGCAATCCCCAAATCAATAACATCGGCTTCCTATATTGGCCACTTGGATTTGAGTCATAACCGCCTGTGTCCCACTCGGCTCTCCTTTTGATCATTTGGAAGCGTCGTCGTTTGTCTACAACGATTGCCTTTGTGGGAAGCCACCCAAAGCATGCTAATTACACGCTAGACGCTATCCGGAGCCCACATCTTCTGTTCCACTTGTCTATTCATATTTAATTATTCTTTTTTATTTTTGCAAAAAAGTTTCTGTCATTTGTCAAAGGATTGAGTGAAACCGATCCATTGAATAAATATAGGAAGAAGGTTGCAGAAGCAGGTAAGTAGGCATAAACTTGAGAGAATCCGTTGTAGTCGAGCAGAACAGTTGAAAGATGGTGACGTGCGCACAAAAACTTAGAGGCACAATGCTTTTCAATAAATTGATAGATAGGTTGGTATTAAATATTTAAGAATTGGGTTGTTCCACTTAAAATAAATATTCTGTCCAAGAATGCATCGCGGTGTGTTAGTGATTGTTTTTATCTCAGTTACTAATTCTATATCATAATTACGTAGCAGATTTTGAATCTAAAGTCTTCAATCACCTCAAAACGCATATCGATGATGAAGCACGCAAGGAAGAGAGAGGATAAATGAATAAATAACTCATAAATTTACTTACAATTAAGTATTATTAGATTTGTTTAATTTAAATTTACTGGAAACAAGAAATACAACAATCATATATTGTAATTGACCCGTTATTAATCAAATTATAATTAGAAAGATTAATTTCATCATGTGATGCTTATTTTTTAACATAATTAATTACTAAATATGTAATTATATGAAAATTACATGTCATAATAATGAAGAACAGATTTAATTAATATAACATAACTCTTAATTAATTAGTATAACATCGCAATTTAATACATATTATTGTGCAAAATTACTTAGAAGTATCAATTATAATTTTATTTTTTAGACACTCTGGAAAGGACATGTGGCAGATTATTAATGAATTGGGTTATCTCTTATAAATATTAATATATTTTAGTTTTATTAAGACAACCTATAAATAACATAAATAACAATTAATAGGATGGAAAATGTAATTAATTTTATCTAGATTCACTTAATCACAACTAACCCACATGAGAGTATCAATTGTCTTCCATCTACAACAAATCAAATCATTTGATTCCTCCCAATTTGCATAAATGGTTATTTATAAAATTTTAAATAAAAATATAAATAAATAGTCATTAATAGTAACTAAAAAATAATTTTAAATCTTAAATCAATTTATTTTATAATAATTGAGTATCATATAATTTAAAAGATTTTTTTTTTGTGAACTCATGATATTCTTAGTTGACAGTTAGAAACTAATTCTCTTTAAAATATAAAGATCGCTAAAACGAGTTTTACTTATTCTAACAAAGTTTTTTTTCATACATATAACCTAAATAAAATTTACAACAATATGCTTAAAAGATCTAACATCTATCAACTATGATGAACCCTGTTGGTAAATAAATTATTTTTAAAATGCTTTAGAGGGGAGTTGAGATTGATCTCAATAATTCATGTAAGAGATATAGCTTTCTTTCAAATATCCTTTGACAGTGTTGGATTTGTTGATTAAACCAATAAAAATTAGGAAGATTGGTCTCATTATGTGATGAGTGATTTTTTAACATAATAAATTATAAAATATGTAATCATAATGAAGAATTGGCATGTTACAATAATTAAGGACAAAATTAATTATGTGACAGAACCCTTAATTAATTAGTATCATATCATCATTTACTACAAATTAATATGCTAATATGGTGAGAAATACCTATTATAATTAATTGTTCAAATTAAACTATAGAATAAATTAAATTTAACAACTCATAAATTTTGTTGTAATAAACCATTATTAAATTTATTTAATTTTAAATTTATCCAAAATAAAATATAAATTAATTATATTTTAATAATATGTTTAAAGATTAATGTACTTGTTTATAATTCCTTTATTGAAAACTTGCTACCAAAAGGTTAACTGGGACAAAATTCACCGGCCATAGGCATTAAAAACAAACCAATTATATTAAGAAATGAATAAAGTACCAATTATAAATGTTTCAAATTAGAATTAGAATTTCATGGCTCATAACAAAGACAATCTGAAAGTTACAAATTAGATTTGTGGGCAAAGACCATCAAAATAATCTTTTGTATGATGAAAAAAATCTTGGTCCCTTCAGTAAATTTTATAAAGATTTTACTTAAAATGATTTGGTCTATAAAGTTTATTAATAAATTGAATTACAAAATTTAATAGACTTTATGTTCAACCAGCATTTGTGGAAATTTTTTAACCCACATTAAATGGAATTATATTTTTTTCTTCCGTTTCACATTTTTTTGGATGAATCTAAGGTATTCTCAACTGAAAGTTTTACAATTTTATTCATATATAATATTTACTTCACAAGATATTAAATTTATTAAATATCATATATTAAATTATAAGACTTAACTAATCAAAGAGACTTACACCATATTAACTCTTTTTCTTTTAGGTGAATCACCATATTAATTCTTTTATTAATGTGGGATTGTGGGAGTATAATTAAGGCTAATTATTCTTATTTAATGTTTATAATATATATTTTCTGTTTTTAAATATTTATCTTTTAAGAAATATGTATAGGAATTTAAAATTTATTAAATTATATTAATTTTAAAAAAGATTTATTTATTTTTACCAAAATGCCCTTTAAACTCATGAAATATTAAAAGAATAAGAAACAAGAGATGATAGTTAATTGAGTATGTAGGGGAAAGTGGGCCTTAAGGGTAAAGTTGAAAAGATAATTAGTAAACTATTTGCTTTAGAAAAAGTGAAAATTAAATTGAAACAAAAACATCTTTGTCGGGAAATTTTTGAAAACGAAGAGAGTAAGTCAAAGCATTACTAATATTAATATTTTTTTCCTTTCCAAATCATCAAATTCCCGTAGGCTCCCTCTTTCCTTTTCAAGTTTTTCAGTTACCACTTTTATTCAATCTAAAATCAGTCCATTAATATATTTATTTAATAAATCTTTTTCTAACATTAATATATTTATTTAATCATTCATTTTCTAGGAAAGATTCAATCCCTGACTTTTTCTTCAAGTAATTTAGATTAGATTTACACATATATAATGCAGAGCACCCATCACCACGTCGTCAAACAAACTCCTCCTGTTTCTTACATATCGTGAGAAGCCCCTTTTGATCCTTTAACAATTACATGCTCTGCTTTTTACCTGTTTTGAAGGCTTTAGAGCAAATAGGTTCAGGCTTTCACAAGTCGTAGTAAGACAGAATTTGGTTTGCAGATATGGCTCTTCCTGCACAGTTACCTCCGGACAATCCCGGACTTCCATTATGCGCCTCACAGGATTTGATGGTGGACAACGGTCGCGATACCGGTTCTGGTGCTGGTACTGGTGGCTTCACTCTGTCCTGTCTCAATTCCCACCAGAAAAAGCAACAGCTGCAACCACTACAACTGCAGCACGTGGATCAGGGTTTGAGACTGTTATATGATGAGAGGAAAAGGAATCAGGGCATGCCTATTCGCAGAAATCCAGTTTTTTCTAATTCCATGGCCAACAACCTTTACAGCAGTAACAGCCGTGATCAACCTTCAAGTTCAATAGCAGCTTGCGAAGGCAGCCTGGCTCTTCGATTGGAGAAGCAGTTGCAGGAGTATACCAGATCACAGGTTAGAATTCTTGTATATGAAATCTGACACTTACGGAGGCCACTCAATCATAAAATTTGTATTACAATTTCGTTAAATTTTTTGTATACAGTTCGTTATTTTGTGTCAACCGTTTATGATTGTATTGAAATTGATTGTTATTGTTCTGTATGGTGCAGAATGAGAATCTGATATTTATGGTACAAGGGCTGAGAAGTTCGATTGATTTGCTGAGCCAAAAAGATGAAATAATAACACAAGCAGAGAAAAGGATTTTGGAGCTAGAGGCAGAGAACCGGGAATGGCGTAGAATGGCTCAGGAAAGCCAAGCCATGGTGTTATCTCTAAATAACACTGTTTTGCTGACCCAAAAAGATGAAATAATAACACAAGCAGAGAAAAGGATTTTGGAGCTAGAGACAGAGAACCGGGAATGGCGTAGAGTGGCTCAGGAAAACCAAGCCATGGTGTTATCTCTAACTAACACCGTGGAAGTGATGAAGGAAGGAGCTTGTTACTGTTTCAAGAATGTCCCAGCAGCAGATGATATAGAATCCTTCAGTGTCGAAAGCAGGCGAAACAGGGAGATGGAGAAAGCAGCTGAGGAAACGGGGGATAATATAGTAGGTTCTGGGGGTTTCGTAGGAGACGCTGAAGAGATTAAGAGAAAAATGATGGTTTGTAAAGGCTGTAATTCTCTGAGCTCGTGCTTTGTGTTCCTTCCTTGTCGGCACCTTTGCTCATGCCAAGCTTGCGAGCCTGTCCTCCAGGCTTGTCCTGTGTGCGGAACACCAAAGACGGCTGGTATAAAGACTTTGATTACGTAGGCTAGTTTTCTTAGAAAAGTAAATAGGGTCGGAAGGGATTGAGATCCTTGGAGATATTGAAAGAAAAATATAAAAATAAGATAGAAAAAAATAGTAATAAAAAAGATGGATTGATATATTAAATTATAAAAAATAAAAATATTATTAAACTCAAATAATCTTTAAAAGTACAGAAATTGCATAAAAATTAGATTTAAGAGATGAATTTAAATTTTTTACTTTTTATATTTTTGAAGTTTTGTAATTTTGTATTTTTTTAATTTAATATATAAATCTTTTTTAAACATTTTTAAAAATTTTATATATATTTCTTTTCCTTTTCTCTATCTTAAAAGATGAAGTATCTTAAAGCGATAGCCACTGTGAATCTCCAAGATGTATTGGGTGTTCACGTGTGCCCTGGGAAGTCCAATAATGCCATGTCCATCATGGGAGCCTTGGGGGCTCCAAAAGGTCGCTAGTATGAGTTTATTATTATTGTTATGTACTTCTTTTTGGGCATGGCCCATTTCACATTCACATTATAATAAGAAACTTCTTTTTTTCAGTTGTGCTTTTTTTATAAATTAAATTATATTAAATATTTAAGTAAAATATATTATTCAGTTTTTTAACTTCATTTTAAAATTTAAAAATCTTATAACAAAATTATTATTTATGATATAGCTTGATTATAGTTTCCTCCTTTATTAAAAAAACACGTATAATGTTGCTAAGCAAAGAAACTTGAAAACATTTATAATAATTGAATGTGACGTTCGGCGTGTATCACACCACACCCCTTTATCCTTAACTGAAGATTGGCAAGTGCTCTCTTTCATCCTTCTTGCACTTTGCCATCAACCATTTCCTTGAAGATAACAATCCTACTAATCTTTCAGCTCAGCTTAGTTCTGAGACTTCAACAGATTCTGTTGGGCTAGAAAATGGATGTATATAGTAAAGTAATATTTACGTATTATATATGTATATATAAAAATAAATTAAAAAATAAAAAATAAAATAATATAAAAATATATAAATTTTATATTTCCAACAATATATGCATAACTAGGATATGAAATATAATGCCACCTGTGGGAAAAGGGTCGAATGATTATTGCGGCTTTGTCCAATGGGCAACACAGTATTTTGCTTTTTGGTTTTACAGCGAAAACACTACATCAATGAGCTACCTGGCAAACAATACGCAGTAATTCTTTTTTTTTTTCTTAAGGAAAAAGCAACGCAGTGATTTTAATCTACCAAACTATAGCCGACTTTAGCCACCATGTGAAAGAAAGAAAGATACTCCCTTCAAAAATATCACTGCCCTGCCGCTATACTGCATCAGTACAACACACAACAAAGAAAGTGCATCTTTTGTGTGTCCTATGCAACGCACTTACTTCTTCAGCTTCAGATTCTGATCCATTTCAACATGATCCAGGAAGCTGCCCCACCAATATGACTATCAAATTATGCATTTACAAATTCCAAGGGTCATTTTTTTTTTTTGGCTCCTTCAGTGCTAAACAGTAAATGCACCCAGTCTCGCGCAAGCTACATTCAACCATTCTATAAATAAAGCAGTTGGCAACGTCTATATTAACCACTCACAGTAACTCGTTAGTCACGTACTGACAAACGCACTCATTGCGTAGTGCTTAGTGCAAAAGAGGAAAATGGGAGCATGGCTAGCAGTGTTGCTTATCGCAGTGACTCTACTTGCTGTTCTTTCCGCAGGCGTGGAGTGCTGTCCTCCCTCCGAATTGGCAGCACTAATGGCGTTCAAGGCCGCACTCAAGGAGCCCTACTTGGGAATCTTCCATTCCTGGAGAGGCACCAACTGTTGCTACAAGTGGTACGGCATCAGCTGCGACTTCCCCTCTCGTCGCGTATCCGACATCTATTTCCGTGGCCTCGACATTCAAGACCACTTTCCCTCCAGACGTCCCCACCGCACCGGAGGGTACATGTCTGGTTACATCTCCCCCTCCATCTGTAACCTCACTCACCTCTCTACTCTCACCATCTCTGACTGGAAGGGCATTTCCGGTGGAATCCCGCCCTGCATCACATCCTTGCCTTTTCTAGGAATCATCAATCTCTCCGGAAACCTCCTCTCCGGAAACATTCCCTGGGATATCGGTCGCCTCACCCAGCTCACCATGCTCAACCTCGCAGACAATCATCTGTCAGGTAAAATTCCAAGGACGCTTGTAAACCTCTCTAGCTTGACGCACCTCGACCTTAGAAACAACGCACTCGAGGGTCACATTCCGTGGAACTTTGGCAGGCTCACAATGCTGAACCAGGCTTTTTTGGGTCACAATCGTATCACTGGTCGGATCCCGAGGTCCATTTCGAAATTGAACCGTCTGTCGGATTTGGACCTGTCACATAATCGACTATCGGGGTCCATACCAGAGTCGCTGGGTAAAATGCCGGTTCTTGATACGCTAAAGCTGAAGCACAATAAGATAACGGGAAGTATTCCCCGGAGTGTGCTTGGTTCGCGAATGAGCCATTTGGACTTGAGCCGAAACGCTTTGCATGGCCACATACCCAATGTTTTCGGGAAAGGTTCGTATTTTATAAATTTGGATTTATCGCACAACTACTTGACGGGTTCCATAGCCAGGTCTATGAGTTCAGCTTCCTACGTTGGGCAGTTGGATTTGAGTCACAACATGTTGTGCGGTCGAATTCCAAGAGGGTCAGCTTTCGATCATTCTGAGCCGTCGTCCTTTAATCACAATAAGTGCCTTTGTGGGCAACCCCTCAAGCCCTGTACAAAAAAAACACACGAATCCTTTGGATTTGACTTCCTTCTAAAATGAGAATCAGTCCACTTTATTTTGCTTCGTCTGTGTTTGTGATCGTTAAGCAAATCTCAGATCATCATCAGTTTCATACATGTGCAGTGTTGTAGTCCTCAAATTCTGATTTATATTTTAAAAAATCTGCCTTTCAGATAGATACTGTAATATAATTGAAACGAATGCATATTATTTCGTGCCTGTTTATATACATATTAAAATTAATGCAGAAAATTCTATACACCTTCAGAATGCCCGTGGAAGTGCTACAGAATGGATTGGCATTTTTTTTTAATTTTGAAAAACTTAAAAAATATGAAAATAAAACTATTAAAATTTATTTAAAAAAAGAGAAAAAACCAAATCCCCGGAGAATTGTAGCAAAAGAGAGTAGTAAGTCGGCAAAAGCAAAATTCTACTTCTCAGTATCATAAAAAAATGTCTCACAAGGTGTGAGAAAATTCATCCCAAAAAAAAAATTGGAGAATGGCGGCGGAAAATTATTGCCTCTATTCATGGATTTTAATATATATATACTAAATATAATATATTAATTTTGTAATTTTTTATAAGATTTTCCTCCTAGTCACCGTCTTTCAATGGCTATAAATAGCCTTCAAAGTCAGCGTGGGAAAAAGAGTCTAATCAAGCATCCAATTAAGTCAGTAACAATCCTCTCTCTCTCTCTTTCACTTAATAGTATTTCAAAGTCTTAATTTTCTTAATTAAAAAAAAAAGTCTTCATTTTCAAGTTTTGTCCCACGAAAACAATCCCCCGCCAGTATCGCATCTTTTTAAGGAGAAAAGATACAACTTCATTTTTAGAATGATATAATTATTATATATTAAATAAAATAAAATATTTTATTTTTATTTTATTTTTATAATAAATAAAAAATAAAAAATAAAAAATATAACAACTTTAAAAATATAAAAATATCACAATTCCTATTTAAATGGACTCAATGTCCCACGTTTATCACCCACGAGTCACGCACATTATAAACTCACGGTACATTCACAAAAAACAACAAAAGTGACAGTACGTAAAGAGCATTTACTCCAATGAAAAGTTGGAGTAAATGCTGACTTTTTTAGACTCCCGTTCGTTCACATATAGCTCACATGACCAGCATACACACTCCAAACGTTTTTATTTATTACGTCTCATTTCACTATTGTTTTTATTGGTAATGATAGCAACAGTTAGAAAAAGTGCCGAAGCGAGATTTTGTGACTCTGCAAATGCCTGCTAACATCAGTGTTCTGCACTTTAAAATCAGGTACAGTTATAGAAATAGAAAGAAAATAGGAGAGTTATAAAATTGATAAGAGAAAAAAAAATTTTAAATAACTTGTAGTTATTAAACAAGAAAAAGGTAGAGAAAAGTTTATAAGACAAAACCTTAATCCTTATATCAAATCCAAAAAAAAAAATTGCTAGTCGTTCAAGCTATCAAGGTTGAATGCTGGAACAAGCGATAGGTGTTTTTGTTTCATAAAAATTTGACTCATTGGACTAACGAATCATAAAAATGAGTTCACACTTAGCATCCTTGCCATTTCTTGTCCGATCAACACTGCCATTGAACAGACATAAAATTTTTTTTCAAGAGGTTTGATCGCCACAGCAGTGAGCATAGAAAACAGAAAATTATAGAAATTTGATTCAGAAATTAGGAAGAGTTGACATTTTTCAGAGGTCCGGTATTAAGTATAATACAAGGGTAATCCTACTTTTGTAATTTTATATTTATAATTTTATTTATAATTAATATTATTTTTTACTTATTTTATATTATATATTTTTTAAAGTTTATTTTTAATAAATTTCTTCCTAACTACGTCACAAACGTCATGAGGAACCTAATGCTACGAAGGTATCCTTAGCATTACTCATAATATAAAAGGCAAAATGAGTGAAACTCGCTAGGTACGCAGTTTTTGTGTACTCCTATCTTCAATCCATTTTTCACGCTTTGAAGGTTCAAAACTTGCTCCTATCCGATAGGACGGCGCCGCTAAATGTGCGCCTGATTCCATTACCAAAAATAATGATCACCCATTCATATCTCACAGTACATTTTTTGTTCTGTGTGTGAAGTAATAACTTTGAGTGAGGAAAAAAATTGAACTTTTAAGAAAGGGTAAAAGAAAAAGGTTCGATATCACTGAATCAAAAAAAGTGACTGTTCTTCTTTAGAAACACCTCTTATCATTTTTTTTTTAACAAATTTCTTAGAAGATTAACCTCTTTTTACGTAAGCATTATTTTATAATAATTTTTTTTAATAAAAACAGTTTTAAACTCATATCACTTTAAATTCAAGCAACAATTCACAAATTGTCGCAATATCTTTCACTTCTCATAATAAAGTACTCTGTAGTCATACATTATCGCTACTTCTTCTTTTATTTCTTAAACAAAATCAAGATCAATATACTGTAGCTGACTTCCTACATGCACGTTCTGCCCGTCAACCGCCACTGTCTCTGCAAACAAAAGAGAACACAAGAACAAGTTGACCAATCACTTGCTCTAAAACTGACTATTTGATTCTTTCATTTTTGACCCGTAAAATTGACCTTCGTACTGTTTATATCAAAGTGACGGGAAGGGGTTAAAAAATCTTGCATCAAGCTCGAATGTTTAAATAAACAGTGTCAGGTTCATCTCTGAAGGCGAATATTGGCTGCAAAAGAAAATTGCTCTTTGCACTAGATTTACTGGGTTCAAGCGTTACCTCCAAAGCCCAATAAAACCATGTCCGTGGAAGCTTAGCCGTAGCGTTTCCACATGGTCTGCAGTGTGAGTTTATAATTATTGGGTATGCACTTGCAGGGCCCATTTCACATTCAAATTGTAATATCAAACGTGGTTTTTTTGGTACATTAACGGGGCTAAAAGCCCAGGGACAAGAACAGAACACCAACTAAGAGCAGGCCACAATACGTGGTCTTGTAGCGCCATGCACATCTGCTTTATACAGCAAAATCATTCTAGTTTTGGGCCATTATGATTGATTGTAGGCACATTTGCAGTTACAGTCTCTGCTTTCTCTTTAGTTTTGATTGGGTCTTCGATGACAACATTGGGCTCATGGAAGATTCCATAAGGCAATAACGAAAAAAAAAATTCCCTTTGCGTTGCTGTGACAACCACACTCAAAGTAAGCCTTATGGGCGGCAGCGTCGCAGATCTCGCAAGGGTAAGGCACCAGTTGCTTACTGCCGACAGCCGACTTCCCAACGAACAGTTGAGTCAACAGATGATCTTTAGCGCATTAGGAAAAATCAGTCCATGAGCAATCAGGACCATTCTACTAAAAATTGAAATGTCACCGTCAAGAAGAACTACCCAGGGAACTATTACAATAATTAGTATCCAAAGAAAATGGATAGACTTGGTTCAGATACTTCTCTATTTTTCTTTGCTTTCCCTCCTTTTCCTTCTTATCAAACAAAGGTGAAGCGTGATGCCAGGAGCTCTTGGCTCGTTGGCACATGAAGCAGTTATGGAACTTGCAGTGTGCGAGTTCGATTCCCCCACCCCGTTTATCTACTCCCTCGTGGAATCAGTTGTTACCAAAAAAAAAAAAAAGGTGAAGCGTGATGTGCAGAATCGAGTAACTATTAAGATTTACTGGCATTAAACTTTCAAAATTCATAAGTTGCACCACGACCATGTGTCCTTGGAGGGGTGTACACTTGGGTTGGATGCTTCATTGGTGAAGAAAAATGCACTCCAATCATCACGTTCACAAGGACAAGTTTCTAACTTCTAAAAGCTAAGTCTCAAGTCCCATGGTCAGAAAAGGCATAAAATTCGCTCCAGATTGCATTAGTGATCAGACATGAGATGATTTTTATTGTTGAAGTCCGTGGAAAGCACTTTAAGGTGGAAAATAGTTTGACGTGTTAATTTCCAATTTGACGTCAAAAAGTCGAACATAGAAGAAAATTTAGAATTTATGGTGGTACAGCGATCGATTGAAGTCGCCCACTTAACTTTTCACCTTGTAGCTAGGCTTTCCGATCGCCTTCACATCCAATGTTAAAGATAATCTTCTCAATGAAAAGCCTTGACAAAATTCTTCCAAGTTGTAATTATACCCAACAACTTTCGGCAGCTTACCAATTATGCAATTTTATTTTATGCGTACGCTTCTGGGGTATGCATATGACAATATATGATAAAAGACAAGGAACTAAATAATGGGTCACGGACAACACTGAGAAGATCTAAAAGCCAGCTAGGAAACGGGAAACACAGTCTGAGTCTGGTAGCTTTTGTTGTTTGTTTAAGGAGTGCAAATCAAAACCATAAAGCAGGCAAAGGGCACCCACAAGCTTCTTTCCTTGTTAGCTGATATTCAGAGGCAGATCCCATTGCTGTGCAGGGAAGGAACAGATGGTAATGAACATGAAAGTGCAATATGTGCAACCACCTTGATAAGCTCGAGATACGTAGAAGACAAAAAGGATATAGTTCGGTTTATAGTAGCAGTGGGTCCCTAATTCCTGGACACATTCTTCTGTAAAAAGCATTGCGCAGTTTTTGTAGCCCAAGCTGGCCGACACGTGGAATATATACTTGTTCATGTTATTGCCAAATAGGAACCCTTGTGCGTGCTTTTGGTCGTCACTTCCGATCACCACGCAAAATTCCCCAGGTAACACACACAAAAGACACTGACACAGGAGTCAGGAGTTGTTCCAAATTAAGTTCGATCCATTTGTGCTCTGCTTAATTGATTGATTTGCGATTGCGAATAAACAAAAACAGCAGCAACATTATCTTGATGCAGTTGATCTTATCCTGTGTTCGCTGAGAGAGAAAAAATAACTAGTATAATACTATTATCGACTGAGATTCCGGGGATAAGTGCGTGGACCACATTTACGATTTGTCGTGAAACAGTGGTTAAAGTGTAAAAACTGAGCATATATATATATACAATTTAATTTTACTGCTCTTAATAATACTTCTTTCCTCCGGGTAGATATGCCTTTGCTCATTAACAAAAAATATATATCAAATTAATGGTTTTTGGTTAAATAACCTCTATGCCAAAACAACCGCAGGTAAAATCTTTTAAGTTGCACTCAATAATGCACCTTGAGCATCGCACTTTAACCCTTTTCATCACCACCTTCTTTCCGTCCAAACAATAATTATCATTTCAAATTTGAATAATATCTATTCACGCCAAAGAAATCAATTATGCCAAAGAAATTAATTATCTTAAAATTTTAAAATTAATTTTATATCTTATATGTATCTTTATATAAAAATAATAAATATATAAATTTATTAAATATTATGTTAAAATTTAAATTTATTTAAAAATAATTAATATTATGTCAAAAAATTAATTATTTTAAAATTTTAAATTATCAAATAAAAATTTAAAATTAATTTTATGTCTTAACAAGTATGTACTATACAAAACCCAGCATGGCCAGAATTTGGATCTCCCAATCCTTGATTATAGCTTATTTGAAAAGTAAGGAAAGAAGGATATTTAATAATTTGACTGTTATTCCCAACCTTTTCTATCTTTTACTAATACTCTATAGTATTAACCAATTCAGTTTCAATAGAATACCAAACAATCGTATTCTACAACACGTACCCCTTAAATACTTTTTTCTACCAACTACTCCTGCTAACGCCGTTTTTCACGTTCTACCCTTATTCTATGTACACAGTTATTACAGCAAGGCAAAAAGAATAACTAACTCTTTCACGTGCGAGCCACCACGCGTGGCGTCAGAATTCTGTCATCGACGTATTCCTTGCATAATCGCAAGAGGGTGACGGTAACGGTGAAGAAGGGAATGAAGGCGGCGATTTCAAGCTCTGGAAGTAATCCCTTATGTCCACCCCGCCGGCATTTAGTTGCTCCGCCAAGCTTCCGTCGTCTCTTGACGGGATGAACGGCGGCCGTACTACCTCCGTCAGTAGGTCCCACCGGACGCCTCTGAAGAACTCGTGTTCCTTGATTTCACTTGCGCCACGCATGTAACCCAATCGTTTTGTGGGCTCCTTTTCCAGCAGCCGTCCGATCAAATCCGTTAATGCCGAGCGCTTCCCAATGAACTCTGGTGCTTTCACCAAAACGTTTCGAAACGTTTCCTTCCGATTCTTCCCTTTGAACGGCGTCCTACCGTACAGCATCTCGTAAGTCAATATCCCCAAGGCCCACCAATCAACGGCGAACTCGTGACCGTCCCCGCGGACAACCTCGGGTGATACATACTCCTCCGTGCCGACGAACGAGTTAGAGCGTTCACCGTTTGAGAAACTCGGTTTGCGCCGACTCACCGGGCTGACTCGGGCGGACTTGGTCTTCTTCAATCCTTTTTTGTCATGATTAATATCCGGTGCGACAGGGATCCACCGAGTGAAATTACGGCAATGTTTGCGTCGGGTTTCCGGCAGCTTCTCTTCAATTGATGCTGATAAAACAACGGTTTTGGTGGTTTTGGGGGTGAGCTTACGAGAGAGATCGAAGTCAGTGAGGGTGACGTGACCCGAGTGCTGGATGAGGATATTCTCGGGCTTTAAATCACGGTAGGCAATGCCCAAGTGATGGAGGTGCTCGAGGGCGCAGAGGATCTCAGCCAAATAGAAGCGAATAACTGCAGGGGGGAAGACCCGGTCGGTTTGACGATAACGGAGGATGTTGAGGTCACCACCTGGGCAGTAAGGGACGGCCCAGCCGAAGAATTGGTCAGACTCAAATGTGCCTAGAAGGGAAGGGAGAAATGGGTGGGACAAGCGGGTGAGGACCTGGATTTCCCACCGGGCACGCCGGTCAGCGTCGAGCTTGGCGTGGAAGGTGGATTTGTCCACGACCTTCAGGGCGAATTGGGATCGGGCAGAGGGGTCTGCGAAGGTGTCGTGGACGAGGAAAACGGTGCCCATGGCACCCTTACCAAGAACTTTGAGCGCTCTGAGGTTGTTGAGGTCCAGCTCCGGCGAGGGTGGAGTTGCTGTATCCATATCTCACGGGTGTGGAATTGAAGCTTCTTCCAAGAGACAATGAGAAATGGTTTCGTTTGTTAGGATTTGGCTTATATAGCATTTTCCTTTATTTTATGTGTGCGCGTTAGTGACAGGGATTAATATTTACACTCCTTTTTTGTCACAAGACCGGTACCCCTGTCTATCTAAAAACAAATAAACTGTGGTTTCGGGAACTGTTATAAACTAAACTGAAATAAACAGCTCTCCTTGACTGATTACCTTCATTTTTCAATTGAAATACTTAAACTATATATTATAATAATGAGCGAATCTCAAAATTTATTTTATGAAATAAAAATTATTTGTTCTTACGTTTCCTCCGTTTGAATATATTTCTGATCCATTCTCATCTATGATAATATCGAAATCAAATAGGCTCTTTTATATTACTAACAGAAAAATATTACGTACAAATTATAATAATCATATGCCCACCTTAATTAAACTGAAGTCAAGGAGCTAACTTATGATTTGTATGGTCTCTCCAGAGTAAAGTTAAGTTTGAAAGCAATTTGCTCTAAAACGAATTATGCAGCATGCTCTAAATATCCAATAAAAAAATATAGTAACATTTTTTTTCCTATCTCAATTACTCCGTTTCCATTAAATTATCGTCGTCCTCTTTTTGTGAGAAGTCTTATGTTATAAAAGACAAACGCTTCCACTATCACAATTTTTATTTTTACATAATTTATAATTATTACTTCAAAATTTTATAAACTAAACTATATATAACTAAACAGAATACAAAAGAAAACTTGATCCCCGTGAATTGTATATTTCAACACTTGGATCTACCCAATCAGTAGAAGGTACAATTATGTGAAATTGTTGTAACTTATTTTATACAGCCAAAGTGATACTCCGTTTATGGTATTTGCCTCTTGTTTTGTGTATCCAAAGCCATGTTATGTATATTATCGGCATTAATCATTTAGTCAGCTATTCTCACCTAATCATTTTACATTATTTTAACTTTGAATAAATTTCTATATAAATTATGCATAAATAATTATGAAATATTATTTAATTCTTTATTAAGTAAGTTAACACACAAACTCCACACAAGTTAGTTCTAAGTTTTAACTACAAGGGATGCAGCGAATAGAAGAAAAGAGGGCAATAGAATTGTGTGGGTGGTTGCGGGTGATGAATTGGTTGAAGATGAGATTTGCTGAAAGCAAAGGAATGGGGAGACGCACGTGTAAGACAAAAGGAAAAGACGCATAGAGCCAAACAAAATGACAAAACAAATTGGGCGTACGGTTATCACATGGGGTTCCCCTATTCTAAGGGGAAGGCCAACGTGCACCTTAGGACAGTAGGCCTCCCTGTTGGAATGTTGTCGCCTTCTGACTTCCCTCTTATCTTAATAATCCATTGTCGCCATGCTTTCTTTGTAAAGTCGCCATATATTTAACACATCCTTTATCACTACTTTAATAAAATTACTAAGTAGCTTACAAAATTATTTCGTTCAATTTTCAAAGCTAATTTAGAGCAAATTCGATGTGATCACGCCAAACTGGTAAGCGGTAATAACACGGGTAGGAATCTTTCGTGTTGTCGTGTCGTTTTTGGCTCCCATAATTCATATGTCCGGTGTCCGTTTCGATACCATCCATTTTTAGTAGCCTTAAAAAATGCTAATTAAAATAAACCACTAGAAATATTGAAAAGCAAATTGTGTTGCCAACAAAAGACAAAGCAATTAATCCAGTTTCATGACAACTGGGTTGATTAAATTTATAAGATTTTAAATAAAATATATAAGATTTTAAAATATTTTGTTTATTTTTTACTTAAAAAAAATTTGTTTGTATAGTTTAAGTTTAAATTTGTTGTCTATTATACTTTTTGATACATAATTTATAAATATTACTGTCCTATGGTACCAAAACATCGAAGAAAAAATCATGTTGATAGTCCAAGGGGTGACGTTAATGAAATTCATCAACGATGGGTTCATTGTCAAAAAGTGTGGGCTTCATGGCAAGCATAAAATATGCTAAAAACAAATATAAACTAGAGTTAAAACTATTGTCAAAATAGAATCAAGTTTTATGGAGGACATCATGATTATGCTTCCTTTAGCACATAATTCAAAAAGTGGTTAATTTATTAATTAAAATTGTCTTACATAACAATGAATAGAAGCAAATTAGAAAATGAAGATGATGATTTGGGAACGTACGCGTTAGGTGATTGTGGTGGATCATCAAATCCCTTATAACATTACCTACCAATTACCAAAAGGTGAAGAAAAGGAATACACGATGCTTCAACTCGGTTGGTGGTTCCAATCACTCTTCTGATATTATATTTGAGCTATGATACTATCGGACAATGGGGGACTATGATTCCGGAGTGGGTTATCATTTATCAGTTGTCTTATATCTAATTCAGATTAGCCTCTGGTTTGGCTTGTAAAATGCATATACTTTTGGTGTGAATAGTGCTAATCACGTGTCAATGTTGTAGCATTGATCAATCTGTTATTGTAATGCTAATGCCTACAAATATCTACATACGAGTCACACAAATCTTTAAAGATGTACAGAATAATAATTGAATATACATGTAACAGTTAGTGCATGATTATAATATATGTTTATATCTATGTAGCTCCTATTATTTGATTTGGTAGGATAGGGTTCTCACTTTCTCACCATCTAATTAACTTTATCAGCGTTTTTGGATTTTTTTTTTTAAAAAAATCAGCGTTTTAATTTTAGCCTACAAGGCTATCTTACAATAATCAATTCAAACCTATTTTTAAAGTGGGTCACTTTACAATTTTTATAGTTCAGCCTAAATTTATCATGTCTCTTTGGCGGTTCAACAATTTTAACTTATTTTAATATCTCTAATTATAATATAATTTTTGTATATTAAAAAAGTTCCTTTTTGCTGTAAGCCTGTACCATTACCATAGAACTACGTAGTGTCAACGCTTGTTCAATTACTAAATTGCAGACCATCAACTACTAAAAAGTTGAATAATTCAAAATTAATAAAGGAGTGAGTTTTACAGATTAGGTAAGTGTTATAGTTTAATTTTTAAAATTTAATAAATTTTTTATTTTGTTATTTTTATAAGTAAAATTTTTATTAAATTTATATTTAAAAATTAAATTATTAAATTTTATAAATTAAATTATAAATTTCTGATCGATCACTTTGAATTGATGATAATTTAGTTAAAATTGGTTTGTGAGAGTAAGCTCTTTTATAAATTTAATGGTATAAATTTTGTTAAATAAAAATTATATAAAATTAAAAACATAAAAATAAAAATACTACTTAAAACCTTTGTACATTCACTCCAAATATTACTTTTGAGATTTTTTTTGTTGAGGTAATTAAGATACCAGTCAATGGACATGAATTAAAATAAGAACAACTCTATTCTTAAAAAAAGTTTTCACAAAAAATTCATAAGATATGTATTGATCATTATTTGGTGTGGTGGTCTCACACAATTACAGAAGAACCCCGCATCATATTCTAACGTTATAGTTAAAGTAAAATAATTAACATATTTGTCGCTTATTTAACAGAAAGGTATAAGCAAGTTGCCATGTGATGTTGTAGGGCAAATTACAGGCAGCTTTGTCCTACTAACACAGTTGTTATTTATGGCCTAAAACTAAGGAAATGTTACGAACACATAAAGTAATTAACTAGAAGTGTGTGTCTGAATTAGCGTGTGACATAGTCTGTTGGCTGTAGATCTTTGGGTACCACCATGCACCTACCTTGTGTAACTAAGGGAGGCCACTCTTTGGAAAAGGATCCCATATCTTAAACCCATAAACCACTTTAGGATACACAAAATCTTTAGGTACAGTTTTTCTTTTCGGCCTATCTTTTGAGCTTATGTATGTAAATTTGGCCTATATTCTTTGAGCTTAGGGTGGAGACAGAACAACCCTACCCCACAATTCTTTTGAAAAAATACAGTTGAAGTTTCACCATATGTGTTACTGTCGGTCATCATTTGGGGGGAGAAAATATGAGGTTCTTCCATCTGAGCTCATGTAAGAAATAAAAACTGTACTAATTATATTCCTCCACCCATGTCAAAGTTTGGAACATATGTACTTTAAAGAAAAAGCTCTTTACACTTTGTTGATGCCATTGTCGGCCATCATCATTCCACCCTCCAAAACAATTCCTTTCTTTCCCATTTTAAAACTTTTGTGGATGATCAATCTGAGAGGCTAATACTCTTTTAATTCAATTTACATTATAAATCAACGCTCTTATGAGCTTAGACTGTAATGACTAGTTACTAGTTAAGACTACAATTCATTATATATAAATACTATTAAGATTCCTGGAGTAGCGATCCACGTCAAGTTTGTATTCCCCCCGCCCCTTCTTTTTCCGATAAAGCGAGCTCAACGCAGCGTTTTGAATAACAAAAACTTAGTCTCCATCAAGGGTAATGCCTTTTTTTCTTTTTTTTAGCGCAATGCTTTTGCTTGCTTGCTTTCTTGCATAGTTGCTTTGTGTGGCCATGTGTGTTAATTTGCACACACCAACCCGAACACGCCTCTGTGAGATAGGACAAACATTCATGCATGCGTAGTCCACAGTCCTGTAGCGATGAGCTTGAAGTTGATAGGATATTGAGGTTTGATTTCTTGTACGACTTATTTGGATCAATCATGTCAGCAGCTCAGAGCTGACTCTTTCTTTTTTTTTTTTTTTTTGGTAGAAAGAGCTGGCTCTTTGATAGCCGTTAACGTGGGACGTTCGCATTCACAACTACATTATTTTGGTAAGGAAAAACTTAAGTATATTTACAAAATTGACACAGTATTAAATATGTTAAATTTTTATAATTTATTTTATAAAATATAATAATTTAAATTCTTTTAAATAAATATTTAATAAAATTTATATTATATATTATTTGTATTAGTACTTAAATAGATTTATTAACTAACAAGATTCGATATATTTAATAGATAAATAAATTATTTAAATATATTATTTTAAATTTAATTTAAGTTATATATTTAAAAAAATTTTATTAAAAAAAATTATATTTATTTTGATAATTTTTTTATTTTAAAAAAAATTAATTTATAATTAGTGATTAAAAGATATCTTAATTTTTACTAAAAAAATAAATGTACCATTTTTGTCTGAAGCAATGATTCACCCACGTCCTTAGACCTATGTGAAGCTTATGTTTGTACTGTTATCTTGCACTATGTCTGCACTTATACTATTTTGCCTGAATTTATCATACATAAAAGAATAACGCTGCAGCTACGCCGCTGCAGCAACGTGATGGGCCACGTTTTTGATGTATCTATTTTTTTGTTGTTAAAAATAAATATAAAAAAAAAATGATAAGTATAAATAAAAATATAAAAATAATTATATAAAAATAGTAACACTCTACATAAAATAAGAATTATAGACAAAACGTGATTGTATAAACGTGAGCCTAACACGGCTCTTTGATCTGCAAGGACGCCACATCAATGACCCAAACATTGGTATAAATTGCACACGGGAGAATTATCATTACCCTTTTCTCCAACTAAGTTTATATTTTTCATTTAGGAGTAAACCCCTAAGTTTTCATCACAACCTTCAATCATGACCTTTGGAACAAATGCTGTGTAGGATCATTTCGTGGGCCTTTTCTCTATCTTTTGTCCAGAAAAAGGGACAAAAAAGAAAATGGAAGTCAGTTATTGTAGCATCATACACTTCTTTATGGCAGAGTGATGGTTGCATCCACCTGGATGCCTCAGCCGTAACTCCATCATGGTGGAGATTCTATGCGCAACATAAACCATTGTATCTGGTTTATGTTGTAGTACTGCAAATGGGTGGAGCGCGCGTTGCTTTTCTTCTACTTTTCAGATTTTCCCCCCCTTCTTTCTGCCGTGGGTAGCCAAATATTTGGGTCTTATAATTATTATTGTTATTATTGCGAGAATTGAAATTGATGGCACAAACAAATTTCAAGTAAACTATCATTGCCAAGTAGTTGAGGCGATAATGGTAGCAGTTAAAAGCATAATGAGGCTATATGCATTTTAATATGTTGCTATAAATCTTTGGCCAATATTACATATGCAAAGCGAAGAAGAAGTTGAAGAAATTAACGACACTTATATGTTCAAATATTTTATTTTATAACAAGTATATATATTGCTTAAAGGTCAGCATTTTTTCTCTTTTTCTTCTTTTTGGGCCCTCTCGGCGTGCTTGTTTATTTCTGGTGAGATCGTTGTGGGCTTGCCGGATATTGGAGATGGGCAAGGGCACATAGTTCCTCCATGCCGATGGTCCAGCACGCCATTGGACGTTCTTTGACAAAACTCAGGGGCGATCACTCTTCTGTTATTTCACGTTTGATTTGGATACAAAGCCGCTAACCAAGCTATGTCACAAAGCCCAAAAGAAACCACCCCCCCCCCCCCCCCCGGGCCCCAAAAAAAATAAAAGGCAGAGTGAGAGGGGTGAAATTGAACTTTGGCCTGGGGCAAGTCAACTCAAAATCAGATCGGAATAGAGAAGTGAAAACATTGATGAAAGAAAAAATAGGATCCACATATAGTAATTACATTCTATTTTATAGATCTCTGAAATTAACAAATTAACTCAAATAAGGAATTCCCCTCCAAGTCATATATATGATGCGTCACTTCAATTGAATAATAGAAAATTGATAATTTTCATTGTCAATGTAAGACCAAGAAAAGCCAATTACAGTTGTTGCATTATTTGCTTTATAGTGAAAATTCGATTTGAGCTGTATAACAGATATCATTCTGAGATAAATCCGAATTGCCCAGCTCTTGAAACTCTAACTTCTATGTTTTGCAAATCCCACCACGAGGGAACTCAGGCATCGAGCTAAGAGGCACAAGTTTCTTGGGAGGAAGGACTTGTTTTGTTTATGTTAAGGAATTCTTTATTTAATTATTATGTCATTTATTGTTTAGCAACCTCAGCCCTCGTGCTTAAGGAACAAGCCTAACCCCGGCATTCGAGGTTAGGGTTCAAAGTTGATTATGCATATACCTACCACCAAACATATCGCACTACCCTTTTTCCACCGGCTCCATTTCGAGGCGACACGAGCACTTTCCCGGCTTTTCCTCCCTCCCACCTCTTGGAAATTCTCAATTTTTTCTTTTCTCTGGATCCTCCCGACCTCCTTTATTTGTCCATAAATACCCTCTTCCCTTCCCTCTAAGTCCTCAAATATATCTCTCCCTTTCCTTAATCAACTTCTAGTTCTCGTCTCACTTTTATTATGTAATCAGATTTTTATCAACATTTTAATGTATTAAAACCTTTATGATTTGATGTTTATTTTTGTATTTTCCATGAAAAACTCGTACTTAATCAATTTCAGTAAAGGAGAGATAAACAAATACAAATTTATAATAATTTTTATACGGCCTCTAAATCTAAGCTTATGATATTATGTATGATGTCCAATAGTATTTATATATTAATGAAGAAAAGAAAGTTTTTTTTTTTAAAAATTGCATTTATATTTAAAAAGAGAACTTTTTGCAAGTAGTTTTTTTTTTTTTTTGGTTAGAATTAAATTGGAGATTCACCAGTTTTTAGCAAAAATCAAACCTAAGGCGGCATCCCGCAGAGAAGGGACTTATAACACCAGATGTGCTGTGTTGAATTCCTTGCTATTAGCTTACCATGCAACCATGTTTGCATTTGAATCAGAAGTTGAAAGCACTTTGGATGACAAAAACAGGTTGCAGTTTTATTTACCAAGGAATTTGAAAGGACGTTGAAAATTGAAAGCAAAAGATGGATTCAAGCATTCTCACAATGATAGAACAAACGAACGTTAACATTTTATGATCATTATTGCATTAAATATATCCCTGAAACAAAGCAAGGGTTAAAACTAAAATATTGAAAAGACATGACAGGTATTATCGTGATAACATAGGATAGTATTTGGTATGATAGTCACCCCGTGGTCAAAGTTGTTCTTCTTTTTGTGTTTTTTAGCGCAGACATGCAAACCGGATAATTGGCACTCTGGCTGCAACTTTGAAGGCAAAGCATCAAAGAGAAACCGAAGTATAAACGACAACGGACGCGTGTTAGTCACATTCCTCTGAACTCTGCCGCAGAACCTGAAACGGCGTGATAGCCTGCTTAAATGGGTTGACCTGTAAAAGGCCGGTGGTGAATCACCACCAGGCAGGCCACCACGCACCCCTTCTTCTATTTTACACTCTCTTCTCCCACGTTTTCCGAGAAAACATAACACCCTGTGAGAGAAACAGATTCTTCTTGTTAAGTTCCTCTTTTTATTTCTCTTTTCTTATTACATTTTTCCTTCGATAAAGCTTTGGAAGGACAAAAGAGTTTTGGGCTTTTACTTCCTTGGTTCCTTTCTTTTGTTTTGTTATCCATCCATTTTTTCCTGAGGTTTGGATTCAGGGATTTCACTGTTTGGTGGTTCAACTTTTAAAGTGGAAAAGTTAGAATCGAAGACAGCGAGAGACATGGGTTTTGCTCCCTTATTGCGGTGCACTTGAGTTAAATCGGTCTTTGTTTATGCACATGAATTTGGCGGGAACAGTGCGTCATCATACAATGACAGGTATTTGGAATTGTTCACTGCTGGACTGCATGCCACATCTTTTTCTTTTTTCTTTTGTCTACCATTCATTGACTATCATCGTTGCCACCCGAATTTTCTAGTTTTAGTTTAGGATTTATATTGTTCACGACTTGGGTACAACGTGTTTAGCTCTGCACTGTTCAGTGTGACAAGTTTAGAAAATGATTGAGACATGGATTCACTGGCGTCTCTTCAGACTATACCCGTAAAGTGGAGTCACAAATTGTGAAGCTGACGACACATCTAAAAGGCTTTAGCGACGCTTTTATTCTTCTCCCTCATTGAACATTTTAAAAAGGTAAGATATATAGGAGTCTATGCATGACATAAATGTGATCCATTCCCGAGAATACATGAAAGGAACCCTTATGCACTTTACGTGATCCAAGCGTATTCTTAATTTGCCATGTTGTGTAATCATTTCATTAGGTCAAAAATGCTAATTAAGAGCGGGCGACTCGCTGCATAGATGATGGTTAAAATGATCTTCGAATTCGATTTGATTCAAGAGGATGAAGCTCTCTGCTAGCTAGTATAAAACATGGACCTGACCTTCTTCTGTTTTGTTTTATTTTATTTTCTAGTGGCGTTTTGACGGGTGCGGAAATCGATTTGGTGGTCAACAGATTTCTGCTTGGGGGAGCAAACCAAATCCATCAAATTATAATTTCTCAATCACCATCCAATTGAATTACGTTAATAAATTAATAATGAAACAGAGGTTGGTCTCATTTTGAACCAAAGTAATTCTTACTCTTTCTTGTACGTAGTACTTTTAATATTTAATATGTCGGATTTTTCTCATACAATATTGCATGTGCATCTTTACCACATGGATGACTCCGGGGATCCACAAATTGGGTTTTTCCCTGGTAAATACCTGTTTGGCGATTTTCTGCATTCCAAATATGCTTGTTTTCTTCTATACCTGATCTTTCAGTCTCTTTTTGTTTCCCGCCTTTTTGTTGTCTCCGATTTGTTGTTTAGATTTTCAATATCTTAGTCTGGCTTTGCTTTTTAAGCCATAATAAGAGAGAGAGAGAGAGAGAGAGAGATAGAGAGAGGGAGGTTAGTAGTCTTCGATCGATTTTGGAATTTGAATCCTCAAATATATATTTTTTTAAAATTTTGATGATTTTTTGTTTTTATTTTGTATTTAAATTTAATATGTAAGATTTTTTTTGTTAATTTTTTCCTTTAAATTTTACATCTATCTGTTTTCTACTCTACAACTTAAATTTCGTTCTCGATTTTGAGATTAGGAGATGATTTGCGGAGTGTGGGAATGCTGGGCTTTCGGGAGTCATTTATCTCACAGAACGAGGTCGAGAGTTCCAATAAATCAAGTGGGTAGAGAGAAAAAGAGAGAAGAGACGTGGGGTGGGGCAGGGGACGGAGGGATTGGATTTTTCCCAGTTGAAATGGGGTTTGTCTCAGTACAAAGACTGAAGAAGGAGGAGAGATATTAAGTCATAGTTTTAGTAATCGTGTCCTTCATAATATCCTATCACAGATAGTATTATTTAAGAATGATTGTAGGCAGATTAGATTATAATTTTGTTTACTTGTGTTATTGGAACTTTGGTGAAAAAAGAATAAGAGTGTCCAAAAATGACCACTGCGAAAGGGGTGAGACAGTTTCTACAGCTCATATTATATTAAGATCATTGTAGTATTAGGTAGAGAAATGAAGGCGTGGGGGTGGGTGTGCACGTCAAATATTTCTATGTGCCTTCTTCAAAATGTTTTCTTTTTTCTCCACACTTTATCTTAAGCTTGAAAGATGAAAGGAAATAGGGATTGAGAGAGAGAGAGAGAACGAGACAAAGTACACTGCTTTAAACCCTAGCTAGTAGGTACCCCTCGGTAAACCTAAACTGTCTACTCTCTTTTCATCACTTCCTTTTCGATTTTTATGTCAATCCCCAAATCTTCGTGTCTGACCTCAATCATTTTGAGCTTCAGCAGCAGGTGTTTCTTGATTTCTTGAAGGGTTAACTGCAACACAGTAAATGATAAATGGGGTCAATGAACTCAGATTACTGGATTTCATTCCCTCTTTCTCCAACTCATTCTTCGTCATCAGCACATCACCAAACCACCCAATCTCATCAGTTATCACTTGGGTTAGGAAACGAAAACATGGAAAACCCATTCCTAAATCATGGTAATACACATCTCCAACTTAATTTCTGTCTCTGTCTATTAATTTAGTGGCTGTAAAGTCCATGCATCTCACGTGATAGATTGATGACTTTAATCAACAGATTGGAATCTGATTAACACTCAAAGCAGCAGCGAAGCTCCGAAGGTTGCAGATTTTCTAGGTGTGAGCAACTTAGATAATCATCAGTCAGATCTTGCAGCCTTCAATGAAATTCAGTCCAATGATTCAGACTGCCTATTCACAAACAAAAGTCTCGGTCCGATGCAGAACTCAGTTATCGCCACATCTAGCAACTACGAGTATAAAAAAAATGCTAATTCCAATTTGCAGTCATTTACATTATCCATGGGTAGTGGTAAGGATTCCACATGTGAAACCAGTGGTGATAGTACCAACACTGTTGAAGCAGCTGCACCGAGAAGAACTTTGGATTCCTTCGGCCAGAGGACATCAATTTATCGAGGTGTAACAAGGTGTGATAGTCACTGTGCTTAATTTATTGAACCAAATTATTATGTTGTATAAAATAATTTCATGTCAATACCAAAATTAACTGATTTTGTATATGGTGTGTAGACACAGATGGACTGGAAGGTATGAAGCTCATCTTTGGGATAACAGCTGTAGAAGGGAAGGTCAATCAAGGAAAGGTCGCCAAGGTAAACTTAAGTGGCTTCTAGGGTTTCCTTCCTCTCTCCATTGTAGGATAAATTATCTAGAAATTTTGCTAACATTTCTCTTTTCCCCTTTGCTTCATTGTTCCCATCCTTTGAACCCTTGCAGTCTATTTGGGTAAGTGTTTATCAATTTCAAATGACATTTTAAAACCCTCTTTCTAAAATAAAAACTATACCTATATGTGTTTATTGTCCACCTCCTTTTAATTTATGACAGGTGGATATGACAAAGAAGAAAAAGCGGCTAGGGCCTACGATTTAGCTGCACTAAAGTACTGGGGAACATCCACCAATACCAACTTTCCAGTAAGTTTCCATGTCGTTATTTTGACGAGAGTTGCTAGGTTTAGGTTCAATCGAATGTCTTGCCAATATCATGTGATGCTCCAGATCAGTAACTATGAGAAGGAATTAGAGGAAATGAAGCACATGACCAGACAAGAATTTGTCGCCGCCATAAGGAGGTAAGAGATACCAGCTAGTATTTGTGTATACTAATGTTAATAATAAATATTTAGTGCAATAAATTTCCAAACTTTTTACTTGCATACCATGGTTCAACATGCTCTCATGTTGATAAATTTCAGGAAGAGCAGTGGATTCTCTAGAGGCGCATCGATGTATCGTGGAGTTACAAGGTAACAAATGGGGACATTAATATGTTATCTTTCCTTCGTTCCCATTACATATTCATAATTACCTTCTTTCTCTTCTCTTTTAAGTAGAATACACATTTGCTTGTAGGCATCATCAACATGGAAGATGGCAGGCAAGGATTGGCAGAGTTGCAGGAAACAAAGATCTTTACTTAGGAACTTTTAGTAAGCTAAATCTTTTAATGGGATCCGTGCACACATATTGAGATTTAAATTGCTAGTCATTATTGATTAAATAACACTCATGCTATGTATATTGGAATCATACTTACAGGTACTGAGGAGGAAGCTGCAGAAGCTTATGACATAGCGGCGATAAAGTTCAGAGGTCTTCACGCAGTGACAAACTTTGACATGAGCCGTTACGATGTGCAAGCTATTCTGGAAAGCAACACTCTCCCAATTGGAGTAGGTGTAGCCAAACGACTAAAGGAAGCTCAAGCTGTGGAGTCTTCAAGAAACCGGGAAGAAATGATAGGCGCACTTGGCTCAACCATTCAATATGGAGGGTCCAGCTCTAGCAGGCTACAAGCTTACCCTCTAATGCAGCAGCAGTTTGATCAATCCCAACCTTTGCTAACCCTACAAAACCAGGACATTTCTCAGTACTCCCGCGACCCTTCATTTTATCAGAGTTATATTCAAACACAGCTCCAGTTGCACCAGCAGAGTGGTTCTTACATTCATCAATCAGCACATAATGCTCAGTTCTATAATAGCTGCCTTCAGAGCCAACCGGCACTGATTCAGGGATTGATGAACATGGGGTGTTCTTCATCTGCGATAGGGAACAATGGTGGTGGGTGTAGTGGGAGTTTTAGCAGTGCAGGGTTTGTAGGGCATGGGCTTGGAATGGCTTCGAATTCCACGTTGGGTAACGCAGTGGGATCGGCCGAGGAACTTGCGCTTCTTAAGGTTGATTATGACATGCCTTCCGGGGGTTATGGTGGCTGGTCGGCGGCTGATTCCATGCAGAGATCTTCGAACACTGCTGGTGCTTTCACAATGTGGAACGATTGAAGGTTTGGGAGGGAATGAAGAGAAGTTCTAGCTAGCTAATTTGTATGGCACAACAAGTCTCTGACAGCATGCAATATTCCAATATATTGGGTCATTTTTTATTTTAATTATAGGTCTGGTAAACTATAAGTTATAACCAAAGTATCTCAAAAAAAAAAAAAAATGTTATAACCAAAGTTTTGTATGCAGACGACTCGTGATAATTATCGGTTTATAGGACTGCCGTCCGTACAATCTCAAGTTGCTGCTCATCGATTTCTCTGGAGGGTTAAAACCAGTCGTGCTTAAACGAAACTCAACATTTTTTGTCAATAATTTTTGTTTTGAAAGTTATCCAAATTTAATATCCTATTAATTTTTTTATTTTAATCTAGAACTTCCACATAATACTTACATTCACTAATTACTCTTTTTTGAAGCCTTTCAGATTTTTTTTGCGTATTTTCCTTTCAGTAATTTTTATCTATGTAAATATATGCATAATAAGAAACCCTTTTCCATGAATTGGTTTTTTTTTTTTTAAAGAATTTTAAAATCGTTTTCACTTTCAAAGATTTGTTGCAAATGTATAAAGTAATTAAATACCCTTTTCTCGTCACATAGGAACCTACTTACGATTGCAACTTCTGAGAGGTTTGGATTGGTGTACTAGAGGTGACGAATGGATTGGTAGGATGCATATATTACACACAGGATTGGGTTCCTCGGTTGTTAGAGATAGACAAATATAAATTTAAAAGAAAAATATTAAAATATAAATATAAATTTTATTTCTAAAATAAAAAATAAAATAATTATTAAAGCTAAAAAAAGTAAAATAATCTAAATTCGTTATACTCAAAATATATAAGAAGCTTTTTTTTTTTTTTCAAGGATTGTTGCATGCCTAAACATAACCATTTTTATCACCAAAAAAAAATCTTTTTTATTTTTAATTATTATTTATTTTCTTTTTGTTACTGAAGCTTGAAAATAACAGGCTAGTGGTGCTCGTCCGGGATTAAATGTAGTGTGGGCTAAGGTCGGAGATATTACGGGCTTAACGGCCCAAATTATTTCGTAGACCAACCTACAATTAATATGCTACTACTTATGGACTCCAGTCTGCGGATAAAAGAAGAGAAGAGAGGGAAACCCAACTTCCGAACATTGCTTGGACCCTCCTATTGGCTCGCTGTCTCGTTTACTGTAAAAAATGCAGTGGGAGATGAGGGCAATTTCGTACCCATTGTACACCCCTGTTCAATGTGCTGGGTATGTTTGGTGACGTGATGCTTCGCCGAAGCACGTAGTCATTGGTCAGCTCCCAGCTAAGGCTTCTACTTTTTACTACGAATACTCACATCCTTTGTTCACGCGCTCATTCCTCAACCGTTTCCATCAGAGAGAGATCTTCGGGCCTGCACTAAGTCTGCGCATCTTTTTATCATTTCATCACTCTGCCTCCAAGGTACGCTCTAATGCCTTAATATTGCTTCAACCTGGATTGTCATCTCATCTCGGCTATACTTTGCTCTCCCCCTTTCCTTTTATCGTAAAATTATTTTCCATGATTTTGGAAATTCCTTCAGCTTCCGAATGAAATCTATGCAAATATGTATTATTTCTCTTCGCTAAGTGTAATTAGATGGCTCTCGCAGGTCATGGATTTCAATGAACCACCCATACTGTTATTGCTAGTATCGATCTCCCCTTTATGTGTATATGATTTTTAGGGTTGGCCAACGATTGAACTTAGGTGTACTTTCAAGATGCAAACTTGATGTTAAATCAAATGGGTTGATGGTGTTTTATGAATCCCACCTCTGGTGGTTTAATTGATTTGGAGGAATTGAGTAATGGTTTTCTTTAGGATCAATCTTTGAATTTGTTGAGTCATTTCTAATTGATTCTTTGTTAAAAAGGTTTTTCTAGTTTGCTTGTCTTTAATATTTGCATCTCAAATAAATAATGTTTCGAAATAGAACATGTAAGATAGCTTTCATGCTTTATTGGTGGCTCCATTCTTAGGTGCTATGTGCAATGTGATTGGGTATGGTTTCAATGTTATCGTCCGTGTAACAGAAATTTGTTGGCTTGAAATCACATTTTCATTTATTGACTGAATGTGTTCACGGAATTGGGTTGCTCAAGCCCCATCCCTTTGGGAGGTTTATTCTGACTTCAGGTACTCACCTGATCATTGTTTGTTTCCCTGATGCTTTGGTCGTTAGTTTTGTATTTCTTTGTTTGCTAGTTCCTTACTCTTGTCAAAAACTAAAATCTGTTGACGATATTGCTGTTGGTTGAAAAGGGTGAAGAAATAGCATTATGGTTAAAGCATATACACAAAAACACATCTACCAGCATCCTTGGGAACGGGTAACATCCGCTTCTTGGCGCAAGTTTGCTGACCCTGAGAATATGCGAATATTATCCCATATTCTTGAAGTTGATACTCTGAATCGCAGACTTGACTCTCCATCTGGAAAGCTTTATACCACTCGAGCTATCACTATACATTGTCCAGGACCATGGTTGGTCCGCAAAATTATTGGTCAGGAAATTTGCCACTGTGTGGAATCAACAATTGTGGATGCCCAGTCACGGTCCATGCAACTAAGCACTCGTAATATTAGCCTCCAGAAGTTCATAGAAGTGGAGGAGAAAATTCGGTATGATCCTCATCCAGATAATCCTAATGGGTGGACGATTTGCCAGCAAGAGACTCGCATCCGTATTAAACCATTGTCAGCTCTGGCATCCATGGCAGAAAAGGTGGAGCAGCGATGTGCTGAGAAGTTTATTCAAAATAGTGCCAAGGGTAGAGAGGTCATGGAGAGAATCTGTAAATATCTTGAAGCGGAATCTGGTGGACTTGCTTTGTAATTCTACGTTGATAATTTCAATGTGAGGTATCTGTAGTTTTGCTTTTAGATTTAGAAATAAATGAGAAAACAGTGTAAGAGCTATTACACATGGAAGATGAACCTTCCATTGGCGGAAAAGAAATCTTGGATTGCTTCTTTAAATTCTGATATTTCAAAAGAAAATTTTTTGGAAAATTGCATTTTATTGCATTTGCTGCTCACTTAGAATGATGCAAGAGAACTCGAAGTACCCTGTTGGACCTCTTATCTGAATCATTATTAGGTCTTAAAAGTGACTTTGATACTTTTCTATGTTTATGCTTGTCACAATCCTTTTCTATTTAAGAATGCGATTGTGTTTTTCAAGCATTAGTGAGAGCTGGTGACTAGGTGAATATTTGCTGTAGGTTGGGATAATTTTCTTTTTCTCGGGCAAGCTAGCTTGGGATCATTTATTCATCATCTATCCAGGTAGTAGTAGCTTGATGACTCCAATTTTTTTGCCATAGCAGTTGAAGGCCCATAATCTTTACGATGGTGGCATGCTCTTCATATGGAGGCAGATAACCTGTTAATGTATTCAGTTAAAATGCTTCAATCGTAGAGTGATTGGTTTAAGAGCGTTATACGGCCATGAGTAATCAAGTCACATCCGCACCAAGGCTGAAAGGTGAAGCTATTGTGTGAGATCTTACTTGCTTCGTACCGATACCGCTACTTCGATACAATTATCCATTAAGGTGATATTTAAAAAATAACCTCAAATAATTTATTAAAGCCATGCTTGTATAAATGCTTTGAGAAAGATTTCTGCTATGGAATTCTTTTTACTATCTCTATTTTTCCTTCCAATGTACCAGCACTCCTGTTATCTGCCTGTCCACTTGCAGCCATAGCAAAATTATTCCCTAATTTGATTTCAAACGGTCCACATTTATGGTAGATTTAGCTAGTACACGAATCTAACAAGGACCTTGAAAGTTGAAACCTCATTCTCCAGACACCAAGCACTGAAAACTTCGTATATGAAAACTAAAACCCAAACTAAAACGATTCTAAAATAATTTTACCCAGAGAAATTGAAAGCCATGAAACCATAATAATTTACAATGCTAACCACATGTCCATGGATGCTTCTGCAATTATCTGAGTCGCACATAGCATTCTGACATGTACTACTACAGAGATGCCATGTGAAACAATAGACGCATTACAGAGCTAACAACACCAACTTCCACCAAACCAGCACAGATTTAAAGACTTAACACTGGGGCCAACATATATTTTTTCTCCAATCACATGAAACAGTCCTTCAAACTGCAGAGATGTCCTATAACTCCAAGTCCCCCACCACATAAACAAATATAATAAGAACACCATTAAAATAAGCAGGAAACTTGGGTCATCTCATGATGAAATTGCGCATACATCATCTCAGGGCATGGAACTTCAATACACCAGATCTAGATTTTGTCAAGCTTCTCAGCCTTGACAACTGGGTTTGCTTTGGCTATGGCATCCTGTGCAGCAGTGCGGTAGTCAAACGGGCAATTATGCTTGTCTGAGTAGCGATGCACAGCACAGAAAAGGTTACCACATCGACAATTGAACCCTGTCAAACCAACTCGCTTATTGCAGCTACTGCAGCGTTTTGGACCATCCATTGGCTTTGCCTCACCACTCTCTGAGCCTGAAGCAAATAAAGGTTGCGCAGAGATAATTTTAGGCTCTACCGAATTGACTGGAATATCCACATTCACAGCAACAACCGGTTCATTTCCGCCGCTTGATGATCCATTCATGATATTCCCAATGGATGCTGCTGCAAGCTTGGCCTGCTCCTGCTTCAACATCATGTCTTTGTGGCACTTAGAACACATGTTCATGGTAGCTGCACTTCCAAAAAATCCACAGTTGTTAATGCACAATATTGGGCCTTCCAGGGGAGCTTGACATCCAGTCTTGTCATGGTCCATCTTTTTACAACTTTCCTGTGGCAAAAAAATTTAAATACTTCAACATCTAACATCAAATAACTAATACAACAATGGATATGTCACATCAGTATATACCCTCTATCATAATATGCATACAGACCAATTGTACACATTTGCACTCACAAGGAAATAACAAAGAGATGGGTTACTTGGTTATCTCTTCAACTATGCAAGCTCACATAAACGTGATTCTAGCTAAAAGAAGCAAACTCTTTATGGATACCAAAAGTGATCACCAACAGTATACTTAATCATCAAAAACTAATTGTTGAAATACATCATAATCCACAAGTAGTGTAAAATAAAAATAAACAGAGTGGCATAGTTAGTTCTAAAAAATTATTTTATGACTAACACTTTTCACAATCTCAGGCATTGTGCCTCCATTGACCAAGATAAAAAAAGTAATTAAAAACAACCTCACCAAAGGGATAAGCTGAATTGTGATGGAGCAAAAAATGAAAAAGGTGAGAGTGGTTGTGGTTGTGGTGGGCTTATAAGGGATGAACATGGGAAATGGAAAACGGGCTTTTTTTGCCTGTGATACAGTTACAGTCTTCAATGCAGAATGCCGGGGTACGTGATTGGTTTGAAATTAGCTTTGGAGAAAGGGATAAAAAATTTTGAAGTTGCGTCTGATTCCAAAGCTCTTATTGATTCCCTTCAAAACGGTGGAACAGATAACCCATATCTGCTTGATGCAATTTGGAGATAGCTAAACAATTTTCAAGAGGTTTGTTGGAGGCATATATGTAGGGAGTAGAACACTTGCGCAGACTATCTAGCTGCTAAAGGAGTTAATGCACCATATGGGACACAAAGACTTGATTCACCAGCAAGACAGTTGGAATTGTTGATGTTGGCTGACATCATTAGAGTGTTTTATCCTAGAAATATTATAGTGTAATTTGTTCTTTTTCAAAGCCCCCCTTTATTCACCCAAAAAGATAAAAAATAAAAAACCTTGCCACTGCCACCCCACGCCAAAAAAAGGAAAGCTAACATATCGATAAATCAAGCACTTGACGACTTCACATAGGCATAACATGCACTTGTAAAAAAGTGTTCAAAGAAAATCAATTTCCGTTGGTAAATACCACACACAAGGTGAAGATATCAATGTATACTACACACTTCTTCTGGCTGGTGTGCTAACCTTCTTCATGATGAAGGTTTAGATGGTTACACAATTAAAGGCAGAAGCTAAGTTATCAGATTACAGAGAGCAGTCCACTAAGCCTTTTTGTAGACCTTTGTTCTGCAAGGGACCGCTTTTCCTGTGCAGTTATGATCTTTCAGTGCATAGTTGCGCTGATGCACCTGTTCGGTTGGTGTATCAGACCACAAACCTTTCTAGGTTGTATACTACTTAACGTCATTGAATGTTATTACACCCTTATCACTTTTTACCACAATAAATTACGCACACGTACAAATATCTTAGCTGTTTCAGAACAACCATCACAATAGAAATTAAAACACATGACTTCAGGATATGTGATGACATTTAACATCACATCATCTAACCATTGACCAACATGTAAATTCATTAGTCAAAACTTATGAGACATAAACAACGAAATTCCAAAGTAATCCCAAAGGCTAAGTCTTATCATGAGTAACAGAAAGGCCCACAAACTATAACCAGAACATTGATAGAACCCTGAATTCAAACATCACATGAATACTTGCTGATGACTCTTTGCACTGAAGTTTTCATAAATAGATTGCAAATTTATCAAGGCACCATGGCTTGAAAGAAAGACCCAACACCTCCTCCACCTTCTGTCCAAATCTGCATATAACTTAGTATTTCCACCCAGCTAAAAACCAGATTCCTTTAAATAATGCACGCAATTAGAACTAGTCAATACCATTCTGAACCTATCGACAATTTGGTCGAACATGCTAATTACTGCAAAACACAAGCTAACCTGTTGACCAGGAAGAATATAAAATTCTGGGAAATGAAACCTTCAGGCCAATCAACAAGCTCAGAATCGCATCGGAAATGAATCCTGGATCACCAAATCGAATAATTAGCAATGACAGAAGACAAAATATTGGCAGGTACAAAAACGATGATATAATTATAAAAATCGGGAACAGACGATAGGGTAAAGAAACCCTAACCCTAGTAGATTTGGGATCGATGAGGACAGAGAGAACAAAGGCGAGGACGGGGATGGGGAGAGAGAAAGACAAAGAGATGCGTTTCTCTTTGTTAGTCTCTCTCTCTTCCTATTTAAAAAGACCTGCTTACCTCTGTGCCAACGAACGCTCTTTCTGATTAGAGGCGACGTGGGTAGTAATTATTGGCCGCGCGTGTTACTCTGACATTCCCAATTTGTCCCTTTCTGAAATACAATTAACGGTTTTGCCAGGTTGTAAATGATAACCTCACTCGCTTTTCCAAGGCATTGTAACACAATCCTAGATATTTTATTCAGTGCTTATTACGTTAGACGAAGGATTTGGTCAGTGAAAACAACTCTTGTTTCTCATTAGGTTTTGTTATTTTATTAAATTTTTATTTAAATTAAATTAATAAATTTGTTAAATTTTATTAATTAAATTATAAAACAAATTAATTAAATAATCAATGAACCATTTAGTTATTTAAAATTTATAGGTCAAACTTTTTTTTTTAATTTTTCTTCTATCCAACAAAAAAGCTATGAATGAATTGATTTTTCAGTATGAATTTAGTATTTCATATATATTTTTTATTTTTATAAATAAAAAATTATTAAATTTTTATTTAAAATAATTTAAATTATTAAATTTATTAAATTTTAAATTTTACCTATAATACTTAACATATTTAATATTTTCAGTGAGAAAAATTTTACTATTTGTATAGTAATATTATTTATTAAAGCCTAGGTATGTTCCCAAACAAATAATAATGATAATAATAAAAATAATTAGACTGTGTTGCTAAAAATAATTTGCTAGCTAGATTAAGAAACGGATAAAACATTCCCGGTCTTTCTCTTTTCTTGGTTCATTCGTTGCAGAAGTGAGAGCATCGGTTACGTTGGGCAACCAATATTTTCTAAAATCGCATGTTGTTAAAACCAACTTTATTGTTGTCCATCACATAAAAAATGCTATCCAGATTGCAGGCGCCCCTGGGTCCCTCGGATATGCATTGTAAATGTGATGTCGTTTGTGTGATTTAACTATGCATTTGGACTTTGGTTCCAGTCAGGGGTCTCCGACTCCGACAAGTGCTAATGCCTGATCTTGTCTCTGCTTAGAAAATAATAGATGATTAGTGGAACTTTTTCAATATTTATATGTGCGACTGACATTGTAGTGCTTGTCTGATCTATATAACCTTCAATATCATGGTATCATTAAGTAGCATGCTCTATTGAAGCAACTGATATGATCCCCCATTACCCCTCTGAATTATTGTAGCCCAACTCAGTGTCTCCATTCAGTTCATGGAGTAGGAAGCATATCAGGTTTATAGAAGAAAAAGTGCAGAGAATTGACAGAGACAGCAGAGAATGAGAATAATTTTGCCGATATTAGTTTTTTGTATGGTTTCTACAGTCACAGGACCAATTTACTATTTATAAGAAAAGTCACACACGTGGTGTGGTTAGCATAGATATGACCTACACTCACCACACACAGACAAAATCATATCAACAAATCAAATTTCTATTCACAGATCACAAATAAACACCACTCGAGAGAAAAACATAAATACAAGAAACAAACACTATGTATACACCTTTTCCGTTTCTTCTGCTTGCTGAATATCTCAAATCTTTGCATCATTGTTTGGCTGCTGGACAAATGGCTACTACCTATAATTGCTGCAGACTCTTCTAATTTCTTCCCTGCCCTGCAGAATGTTCAGGATACTTTGATTTTTCAATCTGTGCAATGGAAGAGGGGTTTCCGAGTTCCGACAGTACCACCCAGAGCAATGCTCGACTGTGCAATATGCTTTAACACATTAGCTATATCAGTGCAATACGATATGGGAGATTTCTCCGTTTCTTAATTGTGGGGCATTTTCCAAATTTTCAGGTATCCGAGCAGTAATCTAATTTCCTGAATCTAGTCTCAAAATACTTTATTGGACTCTGTTCTGGTGCATCAATGCTCTGCACCTTCTGTTCTAATCCAACAATAATAACATACCCTGTTGGCTACGTGCTTAGCTTGATAATTTCTGATCATCGGGGACTGAATTGCGAATACAGGTGATTTGTTAATGAAACTAGTATGCTTTCCATCTTCAATTTGCCGTGAAATGTTTGTTGGTAGTGGAGTCACGAGGGTATTCCGCCGCGTTCCCTCGCCTGCCTTCCATAGATAGTGAATAGTCCTGAGAGGAAAGGCCAAACGCTCCACAGAGAGCATTGAGTGCAACAAAACTTGGGGTTGCAAAAAGAGCAATTAGATAAATTCCCACAGGGTATGTATTCACGAGGAGAATGACTCAGTTAAGGGAATTTTGGATGTTATGGCACTTCCCCATTTCTTGGAGATGAATGTTCAGAGAATTTTGATGGAAGTCTTTTGAGTCGTTTAGTTAGCGCCTTTACAAATTTGTTCACTTAATTCCCAAGAGTCATTTATAAATATGAATGTTCAGTGACACGCAGAAAGTCTCTTGAGTTGAAGAGCCTCTATTTCAGATTTTAAAGAATGCTTAGATGGTTGACAGACACTGAAATCTGTAGCCATTTATGGAACCAAGGAAAATTAAAAAGGGTTAAAGTGGAAATCCCTACTTCATACATCTTTGTAGAGGTCTGCTTTGGCAACTAAGAAAATCACAATGACTCCCTTTTGCGTTTCACCACCCAAAAGAAAAAGACTGTGTTTTTCGAAACACAGAAGAAAATTAAATGATTTACTCCTCGATTGATTTATGATAGATTTATGAACATTAAGTTCCTCCTATCACCACAATGAAAGTTATTGAAATGCTAGTTATATTATGTCTTTAGGATTTATATGCTTTGAAGGGGCGCTGTGAAGAGCATTGTTTGGCAATATTGATAACGTAAGTTAGGTAAATTGCACTTGAAGAAGATAACCTCTAATCATTTTGTTATGCTACTACGGAGGATCATCAACTGAGAAAAGGGAAAACAAACTTCCAGATGAAAAACTTGTGAATGAACTCAATTGGGATCCTTTAGTAGGTGTGATTTAAAAGAAAATGCTTTTAGTTTGAGTTCCGGAATGTGCTACTGCAACGCAGGTTGTGAGGAGTGTGCAAATGTGTGACAATATTATTATGCTGTAACAAACTGAATAGCAATTATATGCCGCCGTGATCTCTCAATGTCCATGGCGGCTCACCCAACAAAAAAAAAAAAAAAAAACGAAGTATTTGTAATGAAACTCATTCCATTAAAACACAAAGAGGAGAACAACATTACATTTTGGCTACAAAAATCTGCAACTTTGATTGGAACTACATCGAAACAAAACGTAAAGTCACTGTTTGAATCTCCTCCTCCTTCTCGAACCTCTCGTCATCCATTAGGTGCAGATATAATCAATCAAATTACTGCAAGAAAAGGGCGAAGAAGGACATGAGTGAAGCTCCAACCAAGGACCCAACCACAGGCATGGTTGCCCCGCTGGTGGGTCCTGGGGCCGGTGCTGGGGAGGCCTCAGGGGCGGAGGCCAAAGCCGCGGACATGGAGGCGGCAGCCACGAGGACGACGCAGGAAATCTTCTTCATGTCCATGGCGGGCGGGCGGGTTATCGGCGAGAAAAAACTCAGAATTGAGTCGAATCACCGTAAATCGATCACCTGCAAACGATGGATATGAGACCTATTGCAGTTACTCCTCGATGTCCTGAGCAACAACATGGGACGTGAAGGTCTTATATACAAGAGGAGGGAGCAGGATTATTTTTGATAGACCATGGGGCACCTAACGTGTATGCCATGGATTAAAAAAGGGTGGATCGATTGGTTCCCCCTTGATTTGCAGCATGTGTGGCTACTTAGAAGGCTGATTGGGTCAAAGGAAGAAATGTAGTTAAATATGATTTTGAGTCGGTAAACTCAAGTTATTGTTAGAATCTTAACGGCATAAATTAGCAAAACAAATCAGGATACCTCTTCTCAGTTGTCTTACTATTATTTTTGCATTAAAACAATAAAAATAATAAATAAATATAGGTCCCACCGAAGACAGATAGACAACTATCACATATGACTCAAATCAGCCCAATGAAATGGGCTGATTTTTATGCAGTTACTATAACTACAATTAAGAATTTACAGTAGCATAGATGTTGGATAAGGATAATATAATGTATTATTTCTTGGCACATTTTTTTCGTAGCAAATTTGAAAAAGATGAAACTCGGATGTAATCTACTTAAAATCATAACCTTTAGATTATGTTCTGTTGAGTGTAACGACCCAATACTCCTGTTTTCTCTGCCAGGTGAAAACAAAAAATTCCATCCCTGCCCAGAAGTTTGCCGTTTCGTCTCTTGTTCATGTCCCGTTAAATGCTAACGGCTAGCATGGGCCCCCTGCCGCCTTCCTCACAATATGAAAGTTGGGGGATATTAAAACAAAACATTGACGACTACGCTTTCAAATGATTTCGACCGCTGGATCTTTTTGATCTCTCTGATCAATGATTTAAATGTACTGAACTGGTAGTCAAAAAATGGTCCTAAATTTGTGATGACAGCACTGGAACATAACCCCGCATAGCCGTTGGAGCCTTAAGGGATCGCTGCTTTCCGCGACAAAGAAAAGAGACCCATCTCCTTCGTGGATGGGCCCTACCACAAACCATTAAAGCAGAGAGACGTTGCTTGTCAAAAAAAAATAAAAAGCAAAGAGACGTTGCCGTAATTAATTTCATGTAAAGCCTATAAATTGGCGAGCCTTCTCATCTGCAGATCATTGCAATTTACACTCTCATAAGAGACAGCAAGTTATCTGTCGCCCTATCTTGCTCTCTTTTACACTCTTTACCATCTCTGAAAATGGCACGCTTTAGCATGAGCAGAGCAGTGTTCGTCCCGGTCTTTATTTTGGGGTTTCTGTTAGCTGATGTAGTGAGGGCGCAGGAGAGCGAGTTCACCCAAGCGCCAGCGCCAGCCCCAACAATGGAGATTGGAGCTGGATTTCTGGTGAGTTATTCTGCAGGATTTATTTGCACTTCCTTATTCTTCTCTCTCATTGCGCTTCTGCGGCAGTAAAAAATTCCCCAGATGAAGACCCTCAAGGACGATACCGGGTTTTATTTTGCAGACACCATTATCCTATTTGTTACTTCTAGTTCGAGGTGGAGAGCCAGATGTTTTTTATTTCCGTTGATAGCGTTACTTCTTTATCCTTATTACTGTGCTCCAATTATTTTATTCTTTTGTCCCTAATTAATGGTTAGGGTGTGATTATATGACTTCTTTTGGAAAATAAGAGATACTTGTTATTATCATCATCATTATCTCATTAAATCAGATCAGATAACCATTTCGTCAAAGCAGATTCAGCAGGATCACCACAGTAAGGTAGAGAATATGAGTAAAACTACATGGAAAATGCAGAAAACGCATGATAAAACCAAGAGCGACTTCCCACCACAGAATCAGTCTGTTCATAAATTAGACACACAAACAATATATTTGAAGTTGATATTTTTGTTATAACTAGCAGCAAAAACCAAACGACTATGCCACCAAGTAGATGAAATCGATGTTTATGTTGAAAGTAAGGATGCTATACCATACTACTACTACTTTCAACACTAAGTCTCGAGAGTCGAGACTCACTTCATAAAAGAACAAATGCGACGAAGACACGCGTGACTTCAAATTAACAAAGTAGCCACTTCTCAAATGTGAAGGTTAAGATATAGTAGCCAATCCATTAAAGTTCAAGAATGAATAATTCCTTCAAACCAAATTCACCATCATAGGCGAAAATCATAATTTATTTCATCACTGAAACTGATAAAGTACACAGATAAAAATCATAAATTTCATCCTTCTCAGGGAACACCTTCCCACCTTTCTCGATAAAGGGGAAAACATAAAACCTCTGATATAATGCGCATTGTAAATGAACACCAAGAATAATGCATCACAACAACAAAACAGGATGCCTCTCGTTAACAATCAAATTTATCTCTTTCCGTTTTCCTTCTTCTTTCTTCACTGTGTCTATTCTAAATTTCTAATTATCATCAGAATTTAATCAAAAGAATTGATGAAAAAATTCTTAAAATTGAGCGGTACCACCCTTCTACAAGCTCTTGGCTGACACCTCCACCTCACCACCTGCCTCAATCATCTTCTTGTTCTTCTCAATGGCCGCAGCAACTTCTTTGGGCATATACTTCTCATCATGCTTTGCAAGAACCTCGGTAGCAGCAAAGTAACACTCTCCACTCCTGGCCTTCCCTGACACACTTCTTGCCGATACCTCTTTCCTGATTTCCTCTGTAAACGGCTTGACAAATCCTTCCACCACCACCGAGTGCCCCTCTCTGAACAAATCCGGTAATGAGCCCTGGTACCGAACCAAAATATCAGTAATCAAATCGGTGATCACGAACTCCATCTCCAGGGAAGAAGCTGGATGCACCACGCTGCCTTCAAGGACCAAACCCCCCAATCGGAACTTACTCTTCGACGGGTTCGACGAGTATTTTTCGAGAGCATCGGTTGGCGTCACATAAAAGACCAGTTGGTCTTGGAAATTATTCAATACGATCACAATAAAGCCAGCAACGCAGCCGAAAGTTAAAGCATAAGTCCACAACCGGCGATTCTGAAGTTGCCTGGCTCGCGCGCCGATGTCGACCGCCTTCTTAGACCGGGGTGGATGGCGCCGCGCCGTCGATAGAAATCGGTAGCCAGATAAAGTGTACGAGGAATCGCCGAGAATGGTACGGAAATCAGCAACCGAAGCAAGAATTAACGGCGGGGATGCGATGGAAGCTTGGTGATAGTAGGGAAGAGAGGAGCGGAAGAACGCTGCCGTACGGTGGAGATGGGATCTGAATCTAAGACCGAGTGTAGAGGCCATTGAGGAAGAACAATAAGCAGGGAATTAACGGAGAATGAAAAATGGTATGAGGGATTGAGGTTTCACTTGTCAATTAGGCGGCCATAACATACCAGAAAACGGAAAGGAAGGGAAGCTTCCAGCCAGATGGGTTTTCAGCTTGAACCTGAGCTGTCTAAAACTTCCAAGCATTAACTCCGCCGGCAAACTGTGCAAGCAACAGCGTGTCACGTGACCAAGAATTTCGAGCACGTTTTGATTTAGGATTGGTTCCAACTTTGAGTTTGGGGGCATTCTTGAAACACTGGACTTGGAAAACTGCAAAGGCCCAAATTTTGGTCCTCTATAAACTAATGCATAAAATGAAATCCAGGAATATAGTTAAGGGCGAAATGTGTGTGAAGAAATAGAAAAGTTATGAACGAGGAAGACGCAAGGTTAGGTATAGTCCGCAGACAAAGAAAGTAAGAAGGGGTAAGCCCAAGTTTGGTTGGACCAACAAGGCAAACAATCTCTTTCTTTCACTGTAGAATAATAGAATTCCCTCTCCCTCCCACGCTTTCTGTTCCCGCAGTTCTTATTTAATATACTTATAAAGCTCCGTTTGGTGGCGTCCACATAGACATTGTCCACTCCTCAGTCAATCCCTCCCTCACTCTCTCCCTCGGTCTCCCATTTCCTTGCTAAAATCATCTGTTATCAACAGCTTTTCAAACATTCATCAGCTTCCTTATTCCATCCATCAAGGTCACCCAACCCTAGATTTTGCCCCATTCTTGCTTGCATTTTCTGTTTTGTTTGAGTTCCTTGGGGATTCGCGTTCCGATTCAGGGGAACATTTCAGAAGACAACGTCCTCATGGAATCTCAGGTCATGGTAGCTCTTGCCCTTTCACTCCTCGGAGGCTTGAGTACTTCTATCGGTAAGTGTGCTTGCTCCTTTGTTTCTATGTAAACTCAGCGACCGAGCTTCCTACGAAGTATTTTTTGACAACAGTATTGCTTCTTCGTTGCTGCGTGATTTTCAGTTTCAATTTAGACTCTGCTTGTTACTATTATATTCTGGACTTCTGATACCACTACATGCCTAGTCTCGCTATCATAATTTGAACTATGTTGTAAACTATAGGCTTGATTATATGGCTAGGTTCATATCTTGTTTTTATCTAGTTCAGTACCTGATATATGCGTCTAGTTAATTCCTACCTTTTTTCCCGCCTTTTTTTTTTAATTTTTGGTTTCCTCTTTCCTTATCTTGAGTGTTGTGACCCCTTTAGTCAGTCTGTTTTCTATGAGACGCTTCTTTCGTCCTGTACAATTTGATGTAGTTGTGCATGTTTTAAAAATGTTATCCTGGCATCCAACTAGGGAAGGTTGTTTCTTTCTTCCGTCGAGCAAATTTTAGATTGATATGATTGAGTTTTTTTATTTTTTTTATTTCTAAACGTGACTTTATTTGATGGAAAGATATTAACACCTTTTCTCCGATTCCTGCCGAAAATAATAAATTCTCCAAGCTTGAAATCAGCTGCTTTTTTTGATTATATTTCCAGACTGAGTTTCAATATGTAATATGACAAAAAACTTTTCTCTGTGAAACAGGTGCACTTTTCGTAATTATAAACCAAGCTCCCAATTTAAAGATGCTCGGGCTTCTACAGGTGGTTTCCTCCGTCAAAACCTTTGTTTTATCCGTAAATGCATGAATTTGTTGCAAATCTTTCCTTTCCTTCCCTTCCCTTTTGCAAATTGTGACATAAAGTCCTTTATGCTTGTTGACTCTCTAAATTGTGTCTGCTTATTTAAACAATTTCTTGAATGAAGGGTTTTGCTGCTGGATTGATGCTGAGCATTTCATTCTTTGATCTGGCTCATAATGCTTTGAACTCACTTGGCTTCTTAAAAGGCAACCTTTGGGTAGGCTATGATCTTCATCACACACCAGTCATTACTTCATCTTGCAGCGATATCTCTCTTTTATACCATGTTCTCTCATGTTAGTTCTGATACAAAAGTTCTATCTTCTTGTTTGTGTAGTTTTTCGCTGGTGTTGTATTCTTTGCTGTTGTTGCCAAGTTTATCCCTGAACCATCAGTTGCTCCCACTCCAGATGCGAAGAGTAGAAAGGTTTATTCCTATCAAAATGGCTATTTCTATAGTATTATGCAAAATAGCATTGTAACTGCTATATGATTAACTACATTGATGCAAATATTGACAATATGATGGCATGCTTGAAAATAGAAAAATGGGGATGATGGAGGCAAGGACATCATGAAGAAGCGTCGCCGTCAAGTTCTATTTAGTGGCATTATTACAGCCATAGGTATGAATACTTTTCAGATCTAACCTTTGTCTTATACTGTTGTCCAGATAATTTTAGATGATATTGCATGTAACGTATGCAGTGGCATGCTTGTTCATAGATTTTCATAGGCAGAATACAGAAACAGTCCTTCTATTCTCACACATTGAGTCTCATAAAAACCTCACTTAAAAGAATTTAAATCATTAAACTTACTTGGTCCTACAAGCTGAATTGTGGGAACCAACGCATGTAACACTCTACACTATATTTTGTAAGAATTAAGTGTTCCACCTTTTGTGTGACAAGCATATCCGATACAGAAACTGCTCCTAATGCTTCTGTTTTTTGATATGGGGATTTTAGTTAAAGGATTTCAATTTAGTCTTCTAATCAGTATGCTGGTAGCATGTCAAGTCTTGGAGAAAGAATTTAAGCCATATTGGGTGTAACAGAGTTGCAAGAAATTAATCCACCTATAATGATATCTTATTTTGAGAAGCAAAGTGGTCTTGAATGATGGGTAACACTTGGGGAAAGGTTCAAGGAAAATAAGTGTAAATTTGGAGTTGGGAGTGAAGAGTGAAAAATGGGCTGACATAAGAGCTCTTAAGGACAATAGGACTATAAACAAATTTATAATAATGAACATCCACAGAAGAAAGAAAAAGAAAGAAGAGAAGTGTAAATTTGGAGTTGGGAAAAGGTTCAAGAAAAATAAGTGTAAATTTGGAGTTGGGAATGAAGAGTGCAAAAATGGGCTGACATAAGAGCTCTTAAGGACAATAGGACTATGACCAAATTTATAGAAATGAACGTCCACAGAAGAAAGGAAAAGAAAGAAGCTATCGTGGTATTCATTAACTAAAACCTAAGATTAGCAAATGTTTGTAATACATGTGACTTGATTAGGGAATTTTATTTTAGTATAAAATTAATAGAAGAATATCCTGGTGAACTGCCCTTTGTGGTTTTGCTCCAATTGTTGACAAATAGGATATTTTTCATTGGCAAGAAGGTGATTTGTTGGTAATACAGTGATCTATAGGCCTTACTACTTACTGTCCTAGAACCATGCTATATCACAAATTCTTATTGGCCATGTATCATTTTCTTTCCTGTTCTCAAACTTAATTTGACTGGAAAGTCCCGCAAGCTTGCAATGTGTTACATATTCTTGTGCCTTGCCACATTACTTTATAAAATGTTTTCTGGATTAGGCTATTTCTTTTTGGGAGAGAAAATGAAACGGAGAAAAAGTGTAAGAAGAAAAGAAAAAATTTTTTAATAAGCAAGTAGCCTGGGTTGGTTCAAAATCCTTGTTCAATGTTTTCTTGAATTTGATCTAGACTTTTCCTTTTTGGTGATCTCTCAGGTATAAGTTTACACAATTTTCCAGAAGGAATGGCGGTATTTCTTGGATCCATAAAGGTATGCCCTACTCTCTTATCAAAATAGTTGGTAATTTAAACTTTTGAATGAAGGGTTATATTTATATTGATGTGCAACTTTCTATCATTAATTAGTTTACGGCTCCTTATATCCTCACTGATATGCTTGATGATGCCACTTCTTTTTGTTGTCATTTGCCAAACTTCTTCCAACAGGGCCTTCGTGTTGGTCTTAACCTGGCATTAGCAATTGCTCTGCACAATATCCCAGAGGTATCAAATATGATCTTGTGGCAAAACCTGTTTACTCCAGATATCTCAATTTTATATATTGTTTTAGTGGTGTGATTAGCAATTAATGCAGCCTTTGATGTCTTCTTGTGTCATTAATATGTTTCAATTTTATTGATTGTTATTGTTTAATTATAAGCATTGTATACAGACAGTTAATTAGTCTTGAATTCATGATCTCTTCACTTTGATGCTTTGAATGGCCGTAGGTGATGTGAAACCCAACAATTGTTGAATGATGGCTATTTGTGCATGTGCCTTCACATCCTTTGCTATTTATTATGAGAATAATGGCAGGACCTGTATGTTAGATGCATTCTTATTATAGATTTTCAACTAGAAATAAATATTCTTGATACTTGATATCTCTGCTTTTAGATAAATCAGTAATTAGCCAAAATGAATCAATTCCAAAATTTCTTTCAAGCTCCCCTTCTGCTTGTTCTACCCATTCTTTCTGCAGCACATACATTTTCTAAATGAAAATTTAGATCTATGGGTATTATTTTAACTTTAACCATATTCTACTTTCCAGGGTGTGGCAGTTGCTCTTCCTGTTTATTTTGCAACACAGAGGTAAGAGCTCTCTAAGGGCTCATGTTGGTTCAGCCTTTTGTAGTACTTACAACTGACAATTTACTTTTACTTCTATAAGGATAGTCAATTTATAATTGGTTTAGTTGCTAGGCAGTTCAGATAATAGTAAGAAACAGTAAACTCAACGTTGATCTATATGAAGTAAACAGGCAGATTGTAGGAAAATTATCCTCTGAGAAGGATTACAAACTGACAATGGAATTATCATCTACATGATTTGTGCTGTAAAGGGTTGCTAATGTAGATGATAGCAGGTTTCAGGTTCTTTACAGACTTACTTGTAGAAAGCATGTGGTGGTGATGGTGGTGGTCAATATTCTGTGAAGCATAATTTTTCTATTAGGGCCATTGTGCTATAACTTTACAGGATTTTTTTTTTCATACCACATTTTCTTTATTGGTATAAAAAAAAAATTGAGCCTGCTTTTGGATATTAATGTTGATACCTTAGCAAATAAAAAATATTAAAAAAAAATGCTAATGACATTCAATTTACTGGAGGTACATTTGCAAGTTTTGACGGGCTTGATGTTATCTTCTTGTAATACATTAGTGCCTGGAATTTTCTACTTTTTTTGGGGATAATAGTGTCTGGAATTATTATTTAATCCTAAATCTATTGGTTGGTGTTGCTGGATCACATGAATTTGTGCCAATAACCATAAGTGTGAATTATTATCTTAATCTGTGATTTTGTTTCTGGAAATGTCTTAGTAAATGGCAGGCATTCAAATTGGCATCTCTTTCTGGCTTTGCCGAGCCCCTGGGTGTTATAATTGTAGGTATGTCATCTGGTTTTTGTTGTTTTACATCATAGATGTCTGTTTTTTTTTTTTTTTGTTCAAAGAAAAAAAGCAGGCGTTAGATATAAATGTTGTATTATTATAACAATAATGAAGAGAAATATTCATGAGGACAATGCTTCATGTTTTAAACCTAGGGGAGGCATGTAAGCCTATTATCATGAGGGTATGCCTCAATATCATCGCCCATTGCACCATTTCAGTTAGTTTTAGGTTTTAATTATGTATATAATATATAATATTTTTAGAAAATCTCCAGGCTTTCTTGATACATGTGCATGCGTAAAGTTGAACTTACTGTATTGAACTTTCTTATTAACTGCAGCCTATCTATTCCCAAGCAGCTTAAGTCCCGAGATTCTTGAAGGGTTGCTTGGATCAGGTTCCCACTAATACATTTCTAAATATCACAATTGTTTTTTTCAGCAATTACGTCAGTCTGTAATTTCGTTCTGTAATGATTATAGTTGGTGGAGTGATGGCTTTTCTAACCCTGCATGAGATGCTGCCATTGGCTTTTGATTATGCGGGACAGAAGCAATCTGTTAAGGCTGTCTTTTGCGGGATGGCTTTCATGTCTGCAAGGTGATATCTCATTACTGATAAAATAGCATTTCAAGAGCTAATGCTTTCATTTGGTTTTTATCATCACTTTGGTAATATTTAAGGTAATAGTGTGCGCCGTATCATGTGTGTGTTTGCTGAAGTGAGAAAATTTGTCGGCATTTACAGAGTATTGAAACAAAAAAGTTATTGTGGAGAGATAGAAAGATGCAACATGCAATACTTACCCATACAGCATATAATCACCTCTCGTGCTAGTTCATTCTTTTCAATTGTGTGTTTTGCGTATGCCAACCAACTAGATATCGGGTCTGTCCAAGACTATGACAGAAAGTTATGCTGGTGTTCCCAGCAGTTATTTGTGGCTGGGTATGGAGACGTGGTCAAAGCAATATTTTGTTGTGAAAATGCATAGTATGTAGCTTCTCAAGAAAGAAAAGAACCAGGAATTGGAGTAGTCTTCTGGTTCCTCTCAACAATTTTGTAGAGGGTGTAGCATTTGCAATTGAATAGCGTTTGCCTTCCCCTTTTATTTGCTGCTACTAACTGCTAATATCATTGTTATCGCTGGATTTGCAGCCTGTATTTTCTAAGTATCAGTATACCAGAGGAGATAAGCTTGTAGCTGGGAACGGCCTTCCTTCGGAGGTGATACACCCAACTTCCAATTAGAAGGACAATAATGTACAGCCAGCATTGGAAAATAGCAGTCAAACATCGATATAGCGGAATGCATTTACTCGTGACTATGGTTTCGCCTGAAGAAGAATGTACAAACTACAAAAAATATAAAAATAAAGATTTATCTGTCTTTAAAAATAGTAGGCGGATTATTGAGCAATCATGCGAATATTAATGCAAGCCAACTTGTGGTTATTCTGTAGTTAAATGGCTATGGGTGGAATGAAAACGATATAAATCATATAGAGGGAGAAAATGGACACGAAGCATCCAGGGGTAAGAAACTCCATTTATGTTAGGGTATTGGCGGGCGTTTCTAATGACGCAACGAAACTGCTCATACATGGATAAAGATTCCTCATGCTCCGAGCATATAATTATATATCCAACTATCCAAGCTCCGAACTCCAGAATCCGAAATTCCAACCACCGCAGTCTAATTGTACTCTAGCAAATAATGTTGCTTACACATTAAAATATTATATAACAAATTAATTATATGTAAATAAAAATTGATTTTTTATTAATGCATAGTAATAAATTTATTTTATTTATAATTGGAGTTAAAAATCATTTAGGATACATTCAGATTCAAATTTAGAGTTTTTGAAGGAACAATCCTACGATTGCAACAGAAGCATTATTCTCTCCGTATTGTACAGCATTAGGGGATGAAGACCGCAATGGTGCCTTGAAGCTCATGCTTTGCTGCAGTTAAATGTGCAATTACACTTTCCTCGGAACTGTTTACTGAAAGTGTTAAATATATATGCGTTGTCATTAATAACAAATCAATATTGTTATTCAATGAAGAGAAATGTTATCCCGGCTCATTTTTCTTTTTTTCTATTTTAAATACTCCGTTCTCCTTCCATGTTATGTATAGGCATACTGGAATAGGAAAGCAGCCAATCAGCCATGAAAACCCAGAGGATAAATCGTTTAAAAATATGAAAGGTAAAGAAACGCATACATGCACAGAAAATTGTGTTTGACTACCACACATTCCATGGCATAAGATATGCTAGCATATTTTAATCTTTTTGTAATTTCAAAGATTTTTTTTTTTAAATCTTTAGGAGATTTAAGGTTTATTAATTGTAATTGACATTGCGCCCTCTTCTCAAAGGGAGCTTTTCAATTTTATGCAAACAAAAGTGGGGAAGTAAAGATATCCCGTGTTCAAAATCTGGCCGATGGGACAAAAGTTTTCAATCAACAAAAGGTTAATCCGATTAAAGTAAAGTAAAGTAAAGAACAAGGAGAAAGAAACCAAATTTCTCTCCAACAACTTTACGGGAAACCTCGGATCCAATTTAATTACCAATGGGCTAATCTAACACTGTTTTAAGATATTACTATGCAATTTTTTTCATTTTGCAATGTTTTTGCACAGTTGAGTTAACACATTAATACATTTTAAATATGTTTAAGAAGTCCGACACAGGAAAACCATTTTAGAACCATATAGAGTAAATATATTTCCACAAATCTCACATCAACAAAACTGGAACGAAGACTGTATGGGAATAGTGAAATTAAACCATATATATTTCAGTCCAGAACCCGAATCAGTAGCATTTGGGAACATCATGCTATGCTTTAATTGTTTTCATATCTATCGTTTTAATTTGACCAACATCAACTGCTAGTGGTTTTTATTCTTCAAGTGAGATATGTGGCTAGCTAGCTTCCAAATCATGCACTCAGGGAGGTTCGCAAATTAAAGACCTGGCCAATGTCAATTAAGAAAGCAGGAATTACGACGTCACCCTATAACCTGTGCAGTTCTTCTCTTTTAAAATTCTTCCCTTTCGGTTTTGCTGGTTATAATCTGGTTTCTCTAACACATGAATTGATAATATATATACAGTACGCAAGGGGAGACGGAGAGAGATCTGCCAGTCAATCCTTAGTTGTCTAATTGCTCAAGCACAACAACTAAGCTTCCTTCCAGTTACACCGTCTAAGCAAGTAATATTAGATATGCATTTTAATTTATTTGGAAGAATAAACTAATAAATATAAAATTATTGAATAAATTAAGGGTGAAAAATGGTTTTGGATGCTCATTATACTATATATATATATATATATATATATATATGAAGCTCGCCTTCAAATTGCTAATGTAATACAGTCGTCAAATTCAGATTCACATGCCAACAGACACTCATTCCATCTTGATCTGTCTTTTAAATTACAATTAATCAATCTTCTTCTAGGTTTTGTCCATATCATTAATAAGGCCACTTTTCATTGTTGTGCTTTTCAAGTAGCTTTTGTCTTCCCCGAATTTTCTTTTGGCGCGCATGCCTTCTCTCTTCTCCAAGCTACATGTGTAGGAGTGCGTAATTAGCCATCACCCTTCTTGTTAAGAGTTCTCTCTCGCGGGCCTTTCTATATACAGTCCAAACAAATTCCTTTTTGACAGAGACTATGTCAATTGTCAAATGCAACTGCACACGTATATTTAGTGCAAAGCAATATTAGATGAAATTTCATGAGTTTGGATCTTACCTCTATTATTTATTGATTTTAGTACTTTTTTATTTTTTTATACTTTATATACTTTGTGAGTCATTTTTTTTTAGATTAAATTATTTCGTGAGTCTTTATAATGAGGCTGAATTTTTAAGTGAATTCTTACATTTTAAAATCATTTAAGTTTTTATAGTTTTCACAATTTATTCCTTAAGATTCTAGCGTAACTTCCTATTATGATACTGTGTAAAAGTATCAACATGACTAATGTAAAAATTTATTTAAAATGCAAGTAAATTTCTATAATTTCAAATAATATTTAATTAAATCCCTATAATTTGATATAATAATATTAAAGTCTCTATAACAACTATAAGAACTACTTATAGTGAGTCATGTAAATCATTTTTGAATGGCATCATAATAGGAAGTAAAGATAGAGACCTAAGATATAAATGACAGAAGTTATAAAAATTTATTTATATGATTTTAAATTATAATGACACACTTAAAAATTAGGCTTAATTATAAAAACTCTCAGAATAATTTAACCTTATTTTCTATTATTAACTTTTTCTCTTTCTTACTTTTGTATTTGACTATTTCTTAGTGTATTCCCTATCTTTGAATTTTTAAAGATAGGGAATTTGGATCCATATTTTTCCTTCAATATGAATTCATTTATCAAAGGAATTTTGGCCTAATAAACATGGGTTATATTCAGGAATGTTGTCCATAAAATATTGCTTACGCAAACAATATATTGAAGTGTATTTATTAGTGGGGCAAGTAGGATGATGTAATAAAAGCTTAAAAATAAAAGTGGATAAAATGTAATTAATACATTTTATTATATTCTTTGTACAAATAATATTTTTGATTATATTTAGATAAAACATATAAAATAATCTTCAAAGAAAAGCGACTATTTTAGTCTCACACATATTTAAAAATGTAATTAATACATTTTAATATATTCTTTATACAAATAATATTTTTGATTATATTTAGATAAAATATATAAAATAATTTTCAAAGAAAAGTGACTATTTTAGTCCCACACATATTTAATTCATTCATTTGGTTCTTGAAAGATAGACAAAACATATAAAATGATCCTTTCAAAGATAGAATCATATCTAAATGAGTCCTTAGCTTTAGTCCAATTTACTAGTCCTCCGAAGAAAGAAATCACCTCTAATTTATCCTTTATAAACCCTAAATGTTAAATCATAAATCCTAAATTCTTAAATTCTAAACCCTTAAACCATAATCCCTAAATACAAATCTTAAATCTCAAATATTAAAATCATAAAACTTTAAACCTTAAGATCATACACCTAAACCATAACCCCTAAATAAAAACTCCAAATCATAATCAAGTACTTAGACCCTAACAAGAGATTTAAGGCTTATGATTTTAGAATTTTAAGATTTAAGGGTTAGGGTTTATGATTTAAAAGTTTACAATTTTTAGTGTGTAACTTTTACGATTTGAAATTTAATGTTTTAGATTTAAGATTTTGAGGTTCAAGGTGTAAAATATAAGGTTTGGAGATTTTAAAATTTAAAAATTTAAGATTTTAAAAATTTAAAATTATGATTTATGACTTATCGTTTAGAGATTAGGAATTTTAGAGTTTAAAAATTTTAGAGTTTGAAGTTTAGGAACTAAATTAGAATAATTTCTATTTTTAAATGATCAATTGATGAAATTATATTTATGAGGGACTAAATTAGATATGACCTTATCTTTTAAGAATTGATTGAATGAATTAAATGTACGAAGAATTGATATCAACATGGTCTTTTCTATAAGGAATTATTTTGTATATTTTGTTATATTTACATACATACCCTCATAAATCTAAGCTTTTAATCAAGGAGGCAAAGTAGTCCCACACGCCCATTCCAAACAGAAAAAAACGAGTAACGCATATTTCCTATGTGGATTTCTTTGTTCTCTACACCACATTGTAATAATGAATCTAAAGTCGTAGTCTCCAACCCTACTTGACCCATTGCTAGCTAGCAAGATCATGGGCACAATAATTTTTTTTTTTTTTTGTGATTACACAACAAGACCTTTATTCGCTATGAGTGTAGCTGGCTGTGCCTGTGGCAATATGGTCCCCATGTTTGTCATATTCTTAAAAGTTTAAACCAATCGATGAGCCCAGAGGAAAGAAAAATAAATTGTTTTTGTACGGCTAAAAGCCTACAACACGCAAAATTAGTATTTTTTTTTTTACCCAAAAAAATTACATCCTTGATCAATTTTTAATTAACTAACAATATATTAAAGAAAATAATGATAATAGCTCACTCACAATAATTTAAAATAAAAAATCAAACAAAATTATTATATACTAATAACAGTCCTCGGACGCACGCGGTAGAATACTTGTTATTTTGTTAACTTGTCTACAAGGTTCCATCACATCTCTCTTTCTAACGCTGGCTGACAATTTCTGTGCTGATTAGGGTTGTTGTGACAGATTGACGTTACACTGGATACCATGGATAACAAGAAAAGAATCACATAATCAGTTATCGTTTTCATCACCCATTCTTACTGTTGTGTACAATCAGTGAAGTACAATGGCGCTGTAGAAAAACTCCTGATAACTGTCAAACACTGCCAATATTTACTACGTCATGAAGCCCAAGCGGAAAGGAGGACAGAGACTTACCAAAGGGAAAGAAAGAAAGACAGAAAAAGGCCAAAGAAGAAAGAGAGAGACGCTGGAGACTTGAGGGAGGGAACGTGAAGCCCCGTTCTTGTTGGTTGGGCTCATCTGGGACAAAAAGACTGAAGAGTGAAGCCACGCTACACTTCATACTCTGAAATGACATTTCGAGAAGCTCTGAACGGGCTGACCCTCTCTCGTTGTGAAGTCTGGAGCCACAAAGCTGCCATCAAGATCCAACGGTACAATCAGATTAGAAAATGCCTTCTGTTATGATTGCATTCCGACCTTTATTTTTCTTTTCAAAAAATTAAAAAAATTAAGTTTTTTCTCCTGAAAAGCTCATTATTCTAAATAGAATCATTATGGTGATCAGTCTAAACATAGTATTTGATCTGTCTATCATGTTAGGCATAACAAAAGCGAAATAGCAGCATCATATGGATCATAAAGCTGATAGATGACAGGTTCAAAAGCTTCCTGCTCCAACTCCATTGGCACCAAACCTATGAACCAGTTACTACACTTTTTTCCTTTCTGTGAATATTGGATATGACCCGTATCGTGCATGACTTCATTCAAACTTTAACGTTCAAAGGGAAAACGGAGCCTACTCCCAGAAAGAGACAATTTAAGGAAAAGAAAAATGTAGAGCAAGATTATAAAAGTATGTCCAGTAAAAATGTAAAGATAATTTATATAAATAACATTACTAGCAATTTAATTTAGCCTGACCTTAACTTTTTTTTAAACTTACACGTGACTTTCCTTCACATAGGAACTACCAAGTGGCAAGTAGCACAACACCACTGGGTGTTTTAACTTTTAAAATTCACCTCTAAAGTGGCTTTTGGCATTTTTCTTTTCGACCAATTAACCTTCGATCTGATTTGGTGCTAATTACCATTAAAGTGCTTTAAGACAACCTTGGCAAGCCCTTATGCTGGAATGAATCCTTTACCAGTTTGGCTGCTCACACAACCAACAGTAAATTATATAAAAGGCACATTATCTATATATCTTTATCATTGAATCACCATACTCATTACAAATTTCATAATTAAGCGTAGATTCTTTCGCTGTGAATTGACACGAGAATTCTCTCATAGACCGCTTTGAATTTTTGAATATAAAGCTTAAATATACAAGGTTTAGGTTTCGGTGTGCGGATGTGTTTATGAAACTCAGAGAGAGAGAGATCTACCAAGAACAATAAGATAACAGGAAACTTGTTCCAATCTGAGTGTGCAATACGTAGACATCCAGAAATGAGGGAGATTAACCAGTCATAGCAGTGAGATCTAAGATATACTTCAAAATACGAAAAAGCTCAATTGTCCTTGTAGTTGAAAACATATACTTATTTACTAACTATATATGACTGTCAGCATTCATTTTCTAATTGCTCAATATCAGAGCCTGCTTCATCTTCTTGATCAAGACAGTGAATACCATAAGCTGTGTGGCCATTTCCAAATGCCTTGATATGATCCTTAAGAGATCTCTTGTGCTTGAAATCTGACCCACAGGAGCAATACCAGAGCTTCCCACAGTTCTTCTCATGAGTTCTCCAATCTCCTCTCACAGCAAATGCTTTGCAACATTTTTTACACATGAAAGGCTTGATCCCATGCTTCCTCTTGTAATGGGTTTGCAGGGTTCTGAAGTCTTTGAGTGGCTTTGCCCTTGGATGGTCAATGTTGTTTTTGCATCCCGGTGCACAGCAATAGCAAGGAAGCCTAAGCATCGCTGTTGGCTGAGTTCCCCTCAAAGACTCTGGTCCCTTCCTAAATTGAGATCCATGCCCCCACATGTGCATCTATAGATTCCAGCAGCATTCCCACACGACAAAAAGGTAAAATAACTAATTAGTTGAACAGCAAAGTAATGGGGAAAAATCAAAGCCATCACTAGAATTCACGCATACACCGCAATAATTCTTCATTTGGAACTAGATATCCATATATGGTCCAAAAGCCTCCGTGTGAAATATCATTCACTTCGAACTCTTAGGTCTTTGTTGCACGTAATTTTGTCAAGCTAGATATTCTCAATAACAAGTAATTATTGGCCAAGTTTTGAAAAATAATGCAGGAACCGTGTCATTTTCAACATATTTCAACACGTATTCATCGCCTATGGTCTAGGATAAAAGAAAAAGGTGACGTTGTAGGGTATCCTGATAAAGAAATATAATAGTTCGTAAGCCCAAACAAAGGAATAATATTGTACGGCTATTTATATTCATTTAAGGGTTTTGATGAATGACAATTTCATTCTGTGCGCGTACCATGGACTGCTTAAAACTTAGTTGATATATGTATCTCGTTTCATCTTATGTCTCCTCTCAATCTCTATGTCGGTGCCCAGATAATATTGTTCTTAGGATTTAACTAAGATTACATGAACCCTAGTGAAGGATTAAGGGGGTATGGTACGTAGAAGTAGAATATTAATTTAATTAAAAGAATATGAAATTAATCACTAATGATGTTTCTTGGCCTCAAGGAAAAAGGGAAATTGACCGGAAGTTTTAAAGCTGAAGTGAAGATATATGTATATATATAATGGAAATGAATTCTGTAATATTCTCAGATAGCAATTAGATAGAGGAAAACCCTAATGCCCACACACAGCACGAAAATCTCCTTTCATGATGATAAGTCAGGACGACAGATTACAAAATGAAATCAGACTGGAAATTGAGGGTAGAACCAAAGGATAGAGATGGGCTTTTTCTTTTTCAGAAGATTTTCACAAAAGTCAGATCAGGGAAAGTAGGGAGAGCAGGGAAAGGGAAAGGATAAACATCGTCTTTCTTTCCGTCCTTGATTGCTTTATTTTATTTATTTCTGTCTCTCTTTCTCCCTGTTAAGAGAAGAAATTGCGAAGATGATGGAAATCGACAAACCTGCATGTTGTTGTATCTGTTGAACGTCTTAAAACATAGAGGGCATGAGAACTGTGTTGGACCAATCAGAATCTGAGAAGGAGTAGGGATCCAATATTGACCCCTATTAATTCTGTTCGAGGGATACCCAGATGCTACAGTTACTTCTTCTTTGTCTGAAATCTCTGTGGAGTATAGGTTGGAAGCCAAATCAGCTGCAGTACTACTTGTGCTTGGCAGCCCTAAGTGTAAAGCCACCGTCACAGTTTCATCCTCCAAGGAGCTGCACGATATGCTCAGTTCTTTCTCCTTGTTGTCCACTTCCATGGTACTGAAGCAAGATTTAGGATCTTTATGTCTTCTTGGAGGGCTTGGGTTAAGGAGAGGAAGGGCTTCTCTAAGAGGAGGAGAAGAGGATTGGCACTGAGCAAAAGAGAGACCACCACTTGTGCAGTTGTGATGATAACTAGAAGGAAAATAATATGGTGGATTGGAGCAAGATGATGAACTAGAGAAAAGGCTTGAGGGCGAATTGAGGTCAAACCGGCCATTGAAGTCATTGGAGTAGTAGGGATCGGTCATGATGAGAGTGGGTATTAGGGAGAAAGATCGGGTAGAAAAGGTTAGGTTACTACAAGACTAGACCGAGTGAGAGGAAATTAATAAAGGGAGAGGGACGGGAAGTGGGGGGAGCCAGAGATAAAGGTGAGCAAAAAGATAATACTAATAAGTTTAAGAGTTAACAAAATCACCAAAAATGAAAGAGTCAGGGTGAAGAGTTAAAAGATGTGTAGAAATCCATTGTCGGTAAAGCAAACCAAATAAAGTTAAAAGGGAGACAAGAAATCACTTGTGAAGTGTAACTTAACAAGGGAGAAATTAAAAATAAAAAAAGTCAGGTATGTAGAGAGAAGGAGAAGATGAGATTAATTGTCTTGGGACTTGAGAGTTATGTTGAACAGTGGAAAAAAGGTTATATACATATATATGTATATATATATATATATGAAGATTAAATACAAAATTTTTTTTAAAGAAAGGTTTTTTTTACTACTCCACCTACCCATAAATGAGAGGAAATTAAGGCCCAAGACAAAGTGAAGTCAGTCGTTAGAGTTGAAATCTTGAAGAATGTCTCTTACGACCTTAGTTCCCCCATTCACACCCAAAAACAGAAAGCGCCTAGCTTGTAGTCTCGTTAGGGAGAAACAATATGTTTAGGTAAATTTTTTAAAATAGAAAAGAAAGGAAAAACAGGCCTTGTATCCTGCACAAAAATAACAGCTTCACCTTTCTTTTTCTTTTAAAATAAATAAATTTCCAAGGGAAACACAATCTGCTTGTTTGACACCCTCCATTGTGGCTTTTCCCTTCCTCGGGAAACAACTAGTTTGGATGTAAAGCAGCAATTGCTTTGGCCTGCACGCTCTGGTCGGCTTGGCTCCTCAAATGAAAGAGCAGAGACTGTGCGTATGTCCCTGTCTGCGCTACCCACCGCTTTGCTTTCTCTCCTTACATGCACACCTTCACTGTTCAATCTACCCTTTCTTTCTCTTTTGCTCGCACTTGGGATAACAGCTGTTTTGTGCAGTGCGACATTTGGAGTTACAATTATTTGGTCACAGGACAAAGTACTTCACATAAGTTGATACCGCGAAATGGCTAACTGCAACTCCTGACCTGCATTGCTACCCACGTGATCAACACCTCTTTGGTGTCCTATTTTTGGTGATTTACATATCCTTCTCTTGAATCCTGTAGTTATAATTTGTGCGCGTGCATATGTGACAGGGACTCTCGTGTGTGTTTTTGACAATAGATTTGATATAAAGTAGCACATGATTTTAGTAGGACCCCCGTGAATGTAATTAACTTCACGAGCGAAAGAGACATCAATACAATATATATGTGCTATCTTTTCTTTTCTTTCCTTTCTTTCTTTTTGGTTTTTTGAGGTTCTGATTTCAGTGATGAATATTATTAACATGTCACAATTAGAAGGATTGTTACGCTTTATATGTTCCTTTTATATATAAAAAACTCTAACAAGATGAGGATTTTTTTTTTCTTTTATCGATATTATTTTTACTATGAAATTAGGGCTGCGCCAGACAAAGTGTTATCACTCATCACCCATAGCCTAGATGGGAAGGGATTTCTACATACTGCAGTTCCACTTTATTTTTTTTTTCCTCGCGTATTTCTTTTATAACGACTTATGAAAAGGGTGTCATGTTAATGATAATGATGAATAAGGACTGCATAGAGATTAGGATTGTGAAAAAGGCACAATGTTTCTTAATTTTTGGTTGGGGAGTGCGATATTGCAAATGTTCTCTAACCAATATATAGTTAAATATGTAATATGTGGCATGGATAATTTTAGAGGAGATGCTACAACTAAATACTAACAAGGCCATTTTACCCAGAAAAGATAATCTTCATGCTTTCATCTTTCGCCCGTTACCAAGGCAACAGGAAGCTGTTCTGTACGTATGATTTAAAGGCATGTGCAATTGCCCATTCCTCACATATGTTGTCCCCAATTGGTAATAGCTAGCATGTTCCTTCCTTTTTTATTTTTTTATTTCTTTCCTTTTATTTCCTTTGGCTTTTCTTTTTCTTTCCTTTCATGATGATGGCTGCTTTTGTCCCTTCACAATGGTACACACAAATCTCATTAAGGAGCCTTGGGTTTCTAAATTTATTTAACAGATTACCACGAAACCAGTTATGAGAATTTATTACCAAATCACTCTATGGTACAATTAGGGAAAAGATAATCTCATGCTAATAAATTTATAATTTCAACGAGGCTGATAATGTGGTTAAATTATATCTTTTTTTAAATTTAATCAAACTATATTTTAAAATTTGATTATATCATTAAACATGACTCAAACATAGCAACAACAGCATATGAATAATAGCATTCGTACAATTACATGGAAAAAGCTAATGGCACACTCATTCTGCCCACATTTTGCTCACGATTGTGAGTAAAAAATTTTTAAAGAGAGATAGGAATAGTAAAAATGTGAAAGATTATATGAAAAGAAGGCAAAAATATATTGTACATTTATTATTACTCATTATTCTCATCCACAATATATATCATTTAAGAAATATGTATAACAAATAAAAAAGTTATTAAGTAGTCTTAAAAATAATAAAATATTCTTTTATGTTCCTAAAATAGTGGTTGAACCCTCCCTTGTTTCCTTCTTCTCGAATTCTATTTTTAGGCTATAACATTTTCAATATTCTAAAAAAAAGTATTTAATGAAAATAGTAATTCTAGTAGGAGTAAAATTGACAAAAGATAATTAATACTACTTTAGTTTTGAGAAAGTAATAATTAAAAAAGATCAAAATAAAAATTTTAAAATAATAATTATTGTGAATAAGATGGAGTATACTTTAAAATGGTGTTACCTACAAAATACTATAATTATAATAATTGCATTAAAAATACTACCCACGCCATCATACTTGGTGTGAAGCCCACATACTTTTCCCTCTTGTAATAGAAAGAAAAACATTTTCAGTCCTTATAAAATATCAAAGACTCGGTAGTTAATAGCTCAAGCGGCAAAGACACTCTCTCCCTCAAACTCGTATTGTAGTTCAACTCCTATCCCTCTTTCCTTCCTCTAAGCCATACTATAGATCTTTTATAACCAAAAAAAAAAGGATTCGGTAGTTAATTTAAAATCTACTTATTTTTAGATTAGCAATTATTGGTTAATTTAAAAGTGTATTGATAAGATTAAATTGGGAGGACCCCAAATTACTTGCCACTCGTGTTGGAAAAGTTGTAACTTGGCTGAAAACTCAAGATGGTGATAACCTAGTGTGTCGGTGAAACACGTGCATAATGTCATCCACCGACATTTACTGAGGAGGAAAAGAGAAGTGATACAGTGGTAGGTTTCCCCTGTGGCAGCTGCCAACCAAAGCATGATCTATTATATAGTCAATATTTTTATTTTTATATTCTTATATCTATAATTTTATCTATAATTATTATTATTTTTTAAAATTTTTTATCTTATTTTTAATATCTTTTTGTTATAACATTACCTCAACATTTCTCTCTATGGTAGATTGTGTTTGCAGTGTCCAAATATGCCGCCGCATTTAGTTTAACATAGGAATGAACAGCGAGGAAAGCACGCATATAATGTATTATTCTAATCCGAGTATCGCTTTGACAACTTTTCAAGTTTCAAAAACGATAACTTAGTTAAAATGGAGTAGTTGGAAGACGAGACTAGTGTTAGCCTCGAAATCCCCGATGTTGAGCCATTGTGGTCTTGGAAAATATGCTTGTGGCATACGTTCTACTGCACAACGTTTGAATCAACGAAATTCTTGTCCCCAAAATTCCGACAGTATATCAAACAAAAAGCTTTGCGGGGGTTGGATGAGGGGGCTTCCGCCTCAAAAAACTGGGAAACGGTCAAAGAGTGGACGTGGAAATGAGCAGAATCTCATTCTGAATTTGGCCAACAACCAATGTTCTTAATTCAAGGGCAGATTGAAAGATGAGAAACAAAAGTAGACCATTAAATTATTTAACGGAAGAGAGGATTAATGGGAAGCATTTGAAACACAACATCAAGACAGCTGATTCAATTTTCAAGATTGGTGCACACAAGCGTCAGGAATATAGTAAAGTATATGCAACTGATAAGCTGTGATAAAAATGGGATATAGAATGAAACAATCAACAAGCACCCGTCAACTATTTTCCTCGGAGTAGATGTTTAGTTTCTATAACCAACTCCAAAATGAAACCTCTCAACTAACTTGTCATTAAGGGCATATTCAAGACGCAAAGGTCCCAAAGGTGAACCCACGCGGATGCCAAACCCATATCCATATCCTCTACCAGGCTTTCCTCTTGCGCGAGCAGGGTCACCTAATAACATATGTCAAAACAATAAAACAAGTATCTCATTGAAAACAGGATAAATGTGGCCAGCAACCATCTAGAAAGGCACCACCAGTTAAGGCCAAACAGTTTTATGAGTTGAAATTGTTCAATAAGACATTATAGATACTGTTATTCAGAGCGCCCAAAGGACAAGGATTATTAGCCAATAAAAACTGGACTTGCTTGGTTAATGACTCCACGATTTATGCAACTCTTTTGTCCCCCTTGACTGTTTAGATAAAGCCAATTAGCTTTATAATACAAGAAGGCAAGTCGATCTATTATAAGATCATGAAGATAACTATGATGGCTACAGTGTAAAATGGGTGATAGCTTTCTTAAATAGTGTTGATTCTCATGGAAATACAAAAATAATTAATTAAATGAAAAAAAATAAAGACTGAATAAAACAAATAAAGACCTACCAGGGATAGTTGGGCCCGATCCAATATCGGTTCCATAATCAAAAAATACGAGACCTTCTACTGGCCGAAACTGCAAATGAAGATGGTGCAAGATCAGTGAGTCAACTTTCTCCAGCTTCAATTTAATCAGAACTCAGAAGCATGCATATCTGGGCAGTCAACAGGGAGGCACATAAACAAAAACTACACGTACTTCACTTCCGCTGGTTCTTATTTCCATGCTTGCTCTTCTTTTACATTTATAACAGCTGTTTCCTATATTTGTATAGACCTCTCTTATTCTTATCCCAAGACGTATCATGCTGAGTCTCTAATAAGTTACACAAGTTTGATCAGAAATAAACTCCAGATACGGATGGCTGTTAAAGAATTTAGTTACCATTATTTCTAGAATCAACCTATAGCCATGGTCAACCATATACAGTGCAATTGCTTTCAGCTTTGCCCTAGTAAGGATTTCTTCACCATTCACCATAAACAATTGTTTTCTTTAGGCTTTTCAAATTGCAGTTGACCAGTCAGTCATAGCCATAATTTAGCAGCTGGCTGTAATTATATAACCATTGTTGACGAAATAACACTCAGGATTCTTACATCATGCTCTGAGCAGAGCTTGTGTTTCAACATCAACCACAGTTGACCCTGACTTAAAAACTAAAAGGTACAGATCAATGAAAGCTACTTGCAAATACTCCCCTTCCTTAAATTTCTCAAGTTCAGTTTCTGAAGAAAAAACTCAACCCAAGGTTTTGTGCTCCATTATCTGTATTTTGCAAAATAGGAACTGCCTTCCATGTTACTTTACAGCCACCCCAAGAAAATTGTCAAATTCAATATCATTAAGTGCCTGCTATACATAAGGTCTATCTATGAGAATTATCTGTCAACCTCTTTCAAGCAGTTATGAATCGGTTGACTGTCATAAATATTAGCGTAAGACAAGAAGGTACTAGAGCAGGAAGGAAAACAATTTGCTAAAATTCATATACCAGTGGGAAAGAAATTTCTCCAGATCCAACAATGTATGACCGACCAGAGCCCACGGCACCTTCTTCATATCCTCGCACACTGTTTGTTCCTCCAATGGCAAATGCTTCATGTGGAGGGAAATTTCCCACCACATGACCACCAGACAGACTAGCAGTTAAAACCAGCAAAAGTAAGCAAAACATATAGATCATCCAGTTTGCTTTGCTGTAAATAACACAGCATTCATTCTTCCCATGTCTTATTCTTCTTTTTTTTTTTTTTTCAGAAGGGGTGGGAGGGGTAAACAATACGTGTTTTATACCTTAAAAGAAAGCAAGCAGGACCTATCTCAACACCCTTCCTGGCACGTGTATTCACCCTATTGAAGGACAACCATTCAGGCAAAAGAGGAAGCGCCTGTTCCATGTTAAGGACAAACTGCAAAACAAAGCAAGTAACGAAAAGAATCATAGAAGAGAAATTTTATACTGAAGGGGAGTAGTCTGTAGTTAACAAACCATAGAAGACCCATGGTCGCCAGAACCAGAGTATGCAGTCTCAAATTTAGCAAGCAACATGTCATCATGGGTCTTGCCACTACAAGGAAAAAAAAAAAAGATTAGAAACAAATATGTAAAATCAATCTAACCACTTTAAAATTGCACACCTTCCTGTAAGAGGACTGCTGAAATTATCCTTTATGGTAGGATTTCCATTTTTATCACAGACCCCGGCATGCTGCAGTTGTAGAGATCATTAAAAAAGGTATACAATTATGGCAAATCTGCAATTTACAGATGGTAGAGGTACTGATAAAGGAGAAAATTGGAAAGATGTCACAAAACACAAACCGGCTCACCAAAATTGTATATGAAATACCTGGAAATTAAGTCCTGCTGTTCCACTCCACTTTGGCCTGATTGGTTGGCTGAATTCTATACCAGCTGTGATGCGGCTGATGGTCAGGCTATTATTGCCATGCTCGTCACCATGAACAAGTGTTCCAGGGGTTCTTGAATTCTAAAAATAAGTCAAATACAAGCAAACACATTCATTAAATTTTGTAATCATCAAAAGCATGGTAGTCAGACTTGAAAAGAAATTTCATATTACCTGAACCATTATTGTTCGAGATGTCCGTTTATCATCTCCTTGCATCCAAGGATCTGTATAGTTTATACGAAATATTGAGTCAATCTGGCCCCTCTCTAAGGAAATATTAAGTTTCTGGTTCCTCCCAAAAACATTCCTATGTGAATAGGAAAAGCTGCAGTAGAAAAAGTTTAATTGAGCAGACCAGCTGTGTGTAAACCAGTAGTAGTTTGGACCATTGGTAACATATAATATGAAAACATATATTAAAGGAATTTTTTTTTCCTTTTAATAAGGATAGAAAAGATACATATAGATAAGCGGAATGAGATAAAATTCTAGGAGAAATTGATATCAATTAAGATTTCAACATGGTGAGTTCAAACTTTATGTAAAAAGACGTATTGGGGATGGTGTGCTTACAGCTCTAGATGGAAAATATACACAATTACCAACCAATGTCATGAACACTGAAAGCAGTAAGTGTAGTAACCAGACAAGGTAAATTACGCTTAGGATTTAATTGCAAAAAAGTAACCTTGAATAAAAGGTAACATACAAGGAGAGGATAGAATGCCAATGGACTTAGCATACAATCATAATATCACCCATCACATGAAATAGTCAGTTGAGCTCACCTTCCAACAAGTCCTGACAGAGGGCCACTAGTAATCCTGTTAATGTGCATATAAAGTAAGATCATGCAGCAATGAAATTATAGCACATAAGCTTCATTGGAACATGCTCTAGACTAGATCACTTACCCAGTCGAAATCCCACCACCAGCAGAAAATCCTCCACTAGGACGCTCCACTACCTTCACCACCAAATCAACCTTACCTGTATCTACAACAATGCAAAGGAACAATATACATAAGTTTTGACAATACCATGGATCTAGTATGAGTGTAAGTGGAACTAACAGTCTTTCTCTCTAACAGCTATTGCCCTTAAATTGAGGGCATGTTAAGTATGTAATCATTACCAGTTCGCTGAGAAGTAATGTTAACATCTTCCACGATTCCCATAGTTGATATAGACTCCATATCTCTTTTTCCCTGAAGCATACTGTAAACCTAGAAATACAATTATAGATGGCACCGATATTGTTATTAATAAGAGTGGAAATTTTATAAGGCAAGTTTCCATAAAAGAGACACAATTTATGCAGGTATATTAGATTGGAAATAAGATCTGTACTTTCACTGATAATGCCTTAATTAACTTCAAAAAAGATATTTAAAACTCAGAAAATTCTTTCTATTTAGCTTGATTTGCACAAAAATCAAATGTGCAATAGTTTTTAACAAAGGCAGCAAATGTTAATTCACAACCTAGGGTGTGCTATCATTTATTAAGAAACCCTGTGCTAGGTACAACAAGTACCTGCCCCTTCTTGGTTGCCATTTGCCGAAGTATTGTCTCAGGCTTTGTCTTTCCTACTGTAGGCTCACCCCTGAATATGGAAAATCCAGTTTGTAATCAAACCTCTTAATAGAAATTTATAAAAAGATTTAGCAGGTACACTTTTATCCGCATGTGTGTACAGATGCATGGAAATCAGATTGAAGAAATGTTCTTACGTCTTCCTGTCAAGAAACCGTATGGAGATATTATTGACCTCGGCTTCTGAAACTTCTAATCTCAGAATACCTCCAGAGAGCATCTCAACATTTGAAACCTATAATAATCATTGGGGACATTGGGAGAGATTAAAAAAGGACAATTTCAATCATAAGACTTGGTTGGACCACAAGCCAAGCAAAATCGAAGGATAAACTAATTTGAAAATCTAAGCAGCTAAGAGCACTGGAAACATGATACGGATTAACATTTTGGATCTCCATCCACCTTGAAGCAGAAGGTTATATTATTACAGGTTGAAACTTCAAAAAGAGATAAATGCAATTTTACCATAGCAAAAAGACTGCGCTCCATGTACCAGCCATGAATGGAAGATATTGCTTCATCCAACTGCCTAAGATTAATAACTTTCCCTGCACAACTTAACATACAATTTGAATATAGTTAAGGTCTTAATGTGAACAAATAATCAATATTATTTACACACACACACACACATACATATATATATATGATTAGAAATAATTGCACGGATAAGGAGAAAAAAGAATAAGTTACCATATCCATCACGAAAAGAATCCTCTAGAAACTTCACTGGAAGAACATTAGCTCCTTCACATACCAACCCTTGGAACTCTTGATTTGGTTCTACCTTATGCCACAAGAAACCAGCACTATTTGTTTAAAGTTTAAAACAATATTTAACTAGAGACATGCATTCACAGTTAACCGCTACCATTATTTAACTCCTACAGAATGCGGAAAATAATCACTTTCAATAGAATACTTCTTGAATAAATTATTTCAAATGGCATTAACAGATTCTCTCAGGCAGCTCAATGCAGACTTAAACATACACTGCAAAGTTATCAATACATATCATTTTTGGTGAAACTGCAATCAATTAACATTACCATAGCAGATTATAAAAATAAGAGTGCAATACCTCAAATACTAAACGGATACCATCACGCGTATCAACTGCAAACGGCATGCACGACCAAAAATACCCACTATTAATAATGCGATGCACATCCTCTTGAACCTCACGGGCAGTAAGAGCCGAGTTGGGCCGGCAGACTTTCAGAGCCCGCAATGCCTCCATCTCAAGGTCTTTTCTCTCAAGTTCCTCCCCGTCCTTGTTTCTAATCAGCACCTCACTTATCAGTACTCTTTCTTCATTCTGGCGACTTGACGAGTGTCCCTTCTGCTGAGTCTGCTTCCCCTCCGTTACCACCTGAGTTGACTCCGCCAAAGATAAAGAAGCGGAACAAAGAATAGGAGACGCTCCTTTCAACGCCCTCTTGTCATCACTCCCGTTGCCAGTCAAGGACAACGACGCTGAACCCAAAAGAGACGACTTTCCAAACAATGCCCTTCCCTCCACAACACTCTCGGGTCCGATGGCGGAGTTTCCTTCCAGAGAATCCAATACAAACCGAGACCACCATGTAGCGTTTCCAATGTTAACTTTCGAACGAGATTTGAACGATTCAATGAGTTGAGCAATTGAGTTCCTGGTGTTCATAAATTGAGAAAGCACGGATTGGAAAGGGGGTTTGGAAGGAAGAGGGATTTTAATGGAAGACGAAATGAAGCAGGCATCGTCATTCCTAATCATTTCGGGCTCGCCTCAGAGATACAAAGAAGCTTTGAGTTTGAAGTCAGGAAATTGAGAATTTGAGAAGTCCCCAGCTTAGGCTGCACTGCACTTTGGCCACTTCCTCTACTCCGTCAAGGAAGTTTAGCACTTTAACTTGCCAAAGATTCCTTCCTTGGGAGTTGGGACAATCCCAGAGAACTCTTAGTTGAGCTACGGACCGGGTATATGTTTTCACTTTCTATATCTGCTTCTTTTGTTGTACAGGTGTTAGTCAAGAAAACTAGAGCTTGGAAGGGAGAGGCCTAAACATCTGCGACGGGCCGGGTTTCTACCTCCCTGGAGGTTATTTATTTATTTATTAATTACAGGCATAATATATTATTTTTGTTTAATATATTAAAAAATAAAATATTTAAATTTAAATTTACTTTGTTATAAATAATATTTAAACAGTTTATTTGTTGACAAATTATAATATAATAAATATATAAAGTTATTATTTATATTTTATAATTTTTATATCACTTCTAACATACAAAATATAAAAAATATAATAAAATTAATGGATATATTCAATAAAAATAATTATAGTTTTAAATTAAACACAACTTGAACTACTTATAATAAGTAAATTTTATTTGAGTTTTATTATAACGCATAAATCATTACATAAGTATTGATGAATTTCTAATAGGAATTTCTTGTTCTAAAGGTAAAAAAATAAGAAAAAATAATTAAAAAAAAGATTCATATATTAAATTATAAAAAATAAAATTTAAAAATTTAAATTCATGAATTTCATATTCTTATATCTTAAAAAGAATCTCATATTGTTATTATTTTTCATATATTTACAACAAGAAATTAGAAATAGTGTTTATAGACGCAAGAATCAAAATATCTCTTTTTTATTAATATTCTATTATGTACACATTTTTAGAAGAATAAATTTTATATATTTTTAATTTTTAATTTTTTTATTTAATTTTATATACACATATGTAATACACGATAGTTCGCGCGGCATGACATTTTCCATTTTATCACTAGGTCTATCTATCCTTTTTACGACTAGGAGCACGCTGCCAGGAGGGCCAAAACCTGAAGTTAAAATCACAGAGTTTGTTTACTGTATAAAAAATATATTAAAGTATATAAATTATATTTAATACATATATATTAATGAGTATATTTTAATATATTTATAAATCACATTTATTGTGCAGATTATACTGTGCCAGCATACAGCCAGCCCATCGGCCGTGACAGCGGCTTTCGCCAACGACAAGCGGAAACAGTGTGAGAGAGACTATGTTATATTCAATGTGGCCATAAAGGAATGTATTCTATGTAGCTAGTGACCGCCCCGCATATCTACCAATTTGCCCAGTTAACAAAATAGTGAGACTACTCTCACTCGTGGAGAAGACCCTGAAACAACGGATTTCTGTGTTTCTCTATTCCTCGTTCAGCTCCAATCCTGTTACTCGTTTTGTACTCTAATGATCCTTGATCATGTGAAGGTAAGCGCTAATGAGATCTTACTTATCTCAAAATGCAATCTTTTGATTTTTGGTTCCAATCCGCATGATTATCTGTTATGAGAAAATTTCAATGCTTTTGTCCAGGGTTTCGATTTGTACTCAAAGGTCTCTGTTATTTTATTCAGGTCAAAAATCCCAAGGACGAAGCTAGATATGATTACTTGTTAATGTGATCATTTTTTGCGAGGATTCTGCGTGCGATTACCATATTTCCGATGCTGAGATGCAGTTAACAATGGAAAACAGATTGGGGTATTCACTTTTCTGGTGTTGTCAGGCTTAGTCAAGAGGGAGTCTTTTTCTGGTGAGAGCCTAATTCAAATTTTTGTTTGTGTTCTAACATGCCTACTGCCAGTAGCCAAAATTGAGAACTAGGGTTTTTCCTATTTTGTGTTAAGAATGAATAATTTGGGTTTGGGAGGTGGGACTTTGTCAGGCCCCAGTGGGGGGCTATTGGACCTGGAATCGCCTTTTCATAGACACCAACATTCCCAGTTGGGTCATCCGTTAGTAACAAGTCAGCAGACTCAGCACCACATGAATATGATGAGTGGAGTGGAAAATGATCCCCCGATAACATTAAGTTTTGGAAAAGGAAAGGCAATTGCTCCTTCTAATCCCACCAATAGTAATGAACTGAGTGAGGAGGACGAACCAAATTATGCAGAAGATGGAAATTGCGAGACCATTGAAAGCGGGAAGAGCAAAAAGGGGTCTCCTTGGCAGCGGATGAAGTGGACAGACAATATGGTTAGGCTTCTCATAGCAGTGGTGGCTTGTGTGGGTGATGATGGTACAGTTGATGGCTTGGACCGTCTTAAAAGGAAATCTGGAGTTTTGCAAAAGAAGGGTAAGTGGAAGACGGTCTCCAAAATAATGATAAGCAAGGGTTGTCATGTGTCGCCGCAACAGTGTGAGGACAAGTTTAATGACTTAAATAAGAGATACAAAAGGTTAAATGACATACTTGGAAAGGGAACTAGTTGTAGAGTGGTTGAGACTCCTGCATTGATGGATTCGATGCCTAACCTGTCAGCGAAGGCCAAGGATGATGTTAAAAAGATTTTGAGCTCAAAGCACTTGTTTTATAAGGAGATGTGTGCCTACCATCAGGGGCAGAGTATACCCAGTTTCCATGAAGTTGATTTCTATTCTCTGAAAAATGGAAGGGAGTTGAGAGACAATAATGGCTCAGAGGAGGAAGCTGAGAACAATGAAAGTGAGGATGATGAGTTGGATAATGAAGGCAATCATAATGCTCATGGGGATGGAGAGAGGATGGAGGAGTTAGGTGATAGAAATAAATTAAGTGAGGAGGATGTTCAGTTCTGGTCACAGTCTGTTGGGCAGGATAAATTTGAAGTTGAAATAGCAAAGATTTTTCAAGACCCTACAAAGTCATTGTGGGAACGAAGAGAGTGGATTAAGATCCAGATGTTGCAGTTACATGAGCAAAGAGTTGGCTATCAAGTTCAAGCTCTTGAGATTGAAAGACAAAGGTTTAAGTGGCTAAGATACCGCAGCAAGAAGGACAGGGAGCTGGAGAGGATGAGGTTGGAGAATGAGAGGCTGCAATTGGAAAACGAACGCAGGGTCCTGCAACTGAAGCTGAAGGAGCTTGAAACAGATATCAGGAGGTCTGAGATGTCCATAGGTTCTGCTTCTCTTGGAATTGACAGGCAACAAGGGAGGGAACATATCAACATGGGCAGGCAGCAGTAGCTTCTGTTCGAGAAAGAGTGATCATCATTGGTTACACAATGTTTGAAATGACACCCTTTTGTTTATTCTGTTTCATAATGTGTCAAAACAGTTATACTAACATGTAGGTTACATTTATAGGGTTGCATTGACCATAGAAATGAATGGTATTCCTATTTGTCCATTGGCTTTAGACTATATGGTTGTGAAGTGAGTTCATTAGACATTTGCCTACTGAATTTCGCTTCTGTCCTCATCATGTATATAAGATTATAGAGATTTGAACTTATCATAGAATAGACAAAGACTCATCAATTTGTTGTGGATTGTAAGAGCTGTTTTGCCCAGCGCATCGTTCTTTCTGCCTCATTTGATGGTTAAATGGATGGCATGTGTGAATTTGCCTGTGATACAGTATAGCTGGATTATCACTGGTGCACTTGGGCTAGGGTTTATTATTGTCTTGTTTAAAGGACAATGTTCTTGCTGTTCTTTAATGCAAATTTTCTTTTCGGGCAAATTCACTTGGATATTTTGTGCCAATGTCTAGTGATTCTATGGTACGTCAATATATTGGCCAGATCCCTGAGGTGCCGATTGCCAACTGTATAACACACCAAGGTGTTGTAAACAAAAAATAGTAAGTGGCATCCCGGTTGTCTTTGTATTTGTTGCCAACTTAATAGTAACTGTGTTCCATTGAATCGCAGCATACCACATGCATGGCTCAATTTTTGGCTTTGCATGTTGAAGAAAATTTCCATGAAAGGGTTTTGCTTCTGTGTTGCTTCTATTTAAGTCCATGGGCTTATTACAGATTTCAAAAAGAGAAATTTTTTTCTCTCTTACGTTTATTACTTTTCCCCTTACCTGCCACTAAGCCATGATGATCATATTTGTTACGACAATTTATTGGTTTTGGTTTACATATTGCTTAGGGTTGTATAATTCACGCTCTTGATTTGTTTCTGCTTTTTCCTTTTGATTAACCAAGTTTTGTACCCGTAGAGAGGGCCTTTCTTTTTGGGAGCCGGTCAAAAGTCCTTTATTTCGTTTTTCTACTTACTTTTTGTGAGAATGCACCATATTTACGTATTTGTAGTTTTGACATCTCAGTCTTGTATATTATTGGAGTCTTGTGATGAAGGCAAGGTTTGCATACATTTTTATCTAAACTTTTTAGGGCATCGATCGATCTTGCACAATGAATCTTGACATGCAAAATTAGATTCGATAGCTTTATTGACATACTCCGAACCTAAATCTTTTTTCTTTCGTTATTTCTCTCATATTTTGTCTATTTCCTAAAAGGTAAACTGGGTTCATTGGTGATACTTCAGAAGTTAATAATTCTTTAGCCAAGTCTATTGTGCAAACGAGTCTTCCGTGCAACAGTTGCACCAATGAAACAACTAGATGGCAATTTTTCAAGCGAAGTTTCGGAGAACTCAAGCCGATGAACAATGGATGCGAAAAAACTGATTGACAACTATTAACAAGTGATTAATTAAATCCAAATGAGTAAGAACTGCTGCATCCATAGTTGCACCAGCGGAACCAAATAGTAATGTAGGAACTCATGAGGTATTAGGGGTGCAGATTGAAACTGCAAACGTCTCTTTCGGAAATCCTATGAAATAAGCAGTTGAGAATGAAGCGCAACCTAACTTGTCCCAGGATCCCAAGATTGAATATATTGACCAAATTAACCCAACTTGAAAAGGTCATATGCCATTAACAGAAATTTCTGCGAAGTATTCCACGAAACTTTCCTTTCCATTCTTTCCAATAAAGAAGGAACTTAATTGTGCCGCATTTACTCGATTCTAAATTCAACCCGCTGATCCATCACTGCCAATGATTTTTGCTTACCTCGCGTTAGACCCCTAAGATTTATATTCTACGGTGTTAATAGATCGTCTAAACGATGTAAAGAGCGGCAATATGAGACTGCCTCTTCATTAATGGTTTCTGCTTTCTGCGTCTTCCCGAGTTTGAAAGTTTCCAACTTCTTCATTCAAACGCCTCTCTCTCATTATCTTCTCCTTTCTATTCTTTCTTCACATACAGTAAGCGAAGGCCAAAGGTACACTCTCTGTGGCACTATCTTATGCAAAGAGCCATTGGATAGGTTTCTATTTTTCTATTTTCCTTTGTTACTGTGTTTGTTTTGTATGTCAGTTTCTGTAACTGTGTGCGTTACCTTATTGGTTTCTATGTGTTGGAAACTGCAATGCTATCACTTCCAACATCTCTATTTTTCTTTGCTTTTTTGGTCTGTAGCGATATCATCACTTCATCAAACTCTCCTATTTTGGCCCTTTTAACTCCTTGGAGTTATGTTTTTTGCTGGTTAAATGAGCTGGATCTATTTTAATTGTTATTTGTTATGGGTCCCATATTTTTTTGCTGGTTTCATCTGTAGAAATGGTGACAAACTATAGAATGGGGGAAATTAATATGGTGATTTTGGCAATTATCTTAGTATTGGTTTTAGCCATTTTAATTGATTCAGCAGGGATCAAATTGGATTTCTATTTGACTGTTGTAATTCTTTCACTCAATCAATGTGGCGAAGTATTGCATGTTACGGTTTCCCTTTTGGTAATGGTGTGGACACAGTTAATTGAAGTCTGATAAAATGATACATTTGATGAGCTTCGATCCGTCTGTACTGGCTTAAAATCTTTCAATCTTGCATATTCGTTTAGATGGGCCATGGTTACATGTTGTCACCAATATATTTATTGTGAAAGAAGATTTCTTTCAAGTTTTCTAGGTTTGCTGGACTACTTTTCTTAATTGAGAAAGTTGTTCATTTGACTAAAGAACGTAATGTTTGCAATGGAGTATAGAATAGAACTAACATTTGTTGAGCCTTAGTAAGGATCTGACATTGGTTTTGATAACTGTTTGATTGTGTTTAATCGTTACAAATGGACCGAGGCTGTTGATTAGCTATTTCAATGACTGTCTGGAATTCAGTTTTTTTCTGGTAACTCTCAAACAAGTTGCCATATAGATTTTACTTATATGTCCACAAATTTTCTGAACATAACATATTTTGATGCAATTATAGGGGATTTTGTTGCTAAACAGTTATGGCTGATAGACACCAGCACCCATTAATTACGCAGAAGTTTGCTGGCCAGCTTCATATTAGATCCAGCCTTTCCCCACATGTTGCAACTCGTTATGGAGGTTTGCAAAGGCTTGCTCTGTATCAGCAGCAAGCTGCAAACACAAATTATTCAAATGCAGGATTGCAGTGTCATGTCACGCCCACATGCAAAGCCACACTTGACCTGTCTTCTGTTGGTTCAGCAACTTCACCTGTGTTTGTCCCGGCCCCATCAGAAAAAGGCTTTGCGAGCTTTGCCACTGATTTTATAATGGGTGGAGTTTCTGCTGCTGTGTCCAAGACTGCAGCTGCTCCTATTGAGCGTGTGAAGCTCTTGATTCAAAACCAAGACGAGATGATTAGGGCCGGTCGGCTCTCTGAACCATATAAGGGTATTGGTGACTGTTTTGGCAGAACAATCAAAGAAGAGGGATTTGGTTCATTATGGAGGGGGAACACTGCTAATGTTATCCGTTACTTCCCTACTCAGGTTTGTCATTCTTCTGGTTTAAATACTTCCTTTTTCTTTCTACTGGTCTCCTTGCTGTGTGCTTCATTAGATCTATCTAATTTTCCTCCAGGCTTTGAACTTTGCATTTAAAGACTACTTTAAGAGGCTATTCAACTTCAGGAAAGACAGGGATGGCTACTGGAAATGGTTTGCAGGTAACTTAGCATCTGGTGGTGCTGCTGGGGCTTCTTCCTTGCTCTTTGTGTACTCGTTGGATTATGCTCGAACCCGGCTAGCTAATGATGCCAAGGCGGCAAAGAAGGGAGGGGAGAGGCAATTCAATGGTTTGGTCGACGTGTACAGAAAGACTCTTCAATCAGATGGTATTGTTGGCCTCTACCGTGGCTTCAACATTTCTTGTGTTGGAATCATTGTCTACCGTGGTTTATACTTTGGAATGTATGATTCGTTGAAGCCAGTGGTTCTAGTAGGAAAGTTGCAGGTGAGGCGTTGCTGTTCACTTTTTACTATCCATGTGTCTTGATACCATCATTTTATATTTTGTTTAATTTTTAATAATACCCTTTCTTTTTATGGTTTTCCATAATTTCAGGATAGTTTCTTTGCTAGCTTTGCTCTCGGATGGCTCATTACTAATGGTGCTGGCCTTGCCTCCTACCCTATTGACACTGTGCGCAGAAGAATGATGATGACATCCGGTGAAGCTGTCAAGTACAAGAGCTCTTTTGATGCATTCTCTCAAATTCTAAAGAACGAGGGAGCAAAATCACTCTTCAAGGGTGCTGGTGCAAACATCCTTCGTGCAGTTGCAGGTGCTGGTGTGCTTTCAGGTTATGACAAACTCCAAATGATTGTGTTGGGGAAGAAGTATGGTTCCGGTGGGGCTTAAGTCTTTGGCATCGTACCATATCCTATACAGCAGGAGATGTTGATTAAAAATCAGAATCAGTCGGAGACATTTACTTTGCTCAATTATTATACTTCTTTCAGTAAAATAGTAGTGTAACTTAGCTTCCATATTTTGCTTCTTTTTGAAGTATATCAGCTTTTGCTTTTGAACCAGTAATGGACATGTGAAAATAACCACGGTTTGGCATTGAAGAGAATCATGGGTAACCGAGTGTGTTGTGGGTTCTTTAGCTTAGCATTGCTGACAAAAAGAATGTGAAGAGAATATAATGATACTTTGGTCCTTCACTTCCCTTACACGCCAGGCTTTGTTTCGTTCTCAATCTCATCACTCGCTTCTCAATGATGCCTGCCTCTCTCACATGCCCGACAACCTTTTCCCATTTGTTCCACTCGGACTTGTGCGTCATCTAACCCATTAGATTCAACTATCACAAAGCTATATTGGGGTGTAAATTTATAATTCTATACTATTCTTGAAACATACAATTCCATGAAAAAAAAAAAAAAAGAGTTTGAATAAAAAATACCCATTTAAGAAGAAAAGATGTAAAAGGTAGGAGTGTGATTTGATTTTGCTTATAAAACTAGTGTGGATATGTTTATACTAAGGAAAAGTTTCCTCCTAAGGAGAAAATTACATCTTTACAAATTTTTAAAAGAAGTATTAGATTGAAAAGATTTTCAGCTTAATTTATAAAATTTAATAAATTTTATAATTTAAAATAATATTTAATAAAAATTAATTTATAAAAATAATAAGAATATTGTACTTATGCTCAATTAAAATACCAAATTGTTCTTGCTTGTTGGTTGTTTTTTGTTTTGGCCTTATCGGTTGAGAAGTGATTCCTAACGAACCTTAACTGATACCAAATTGATTGGGATGGTTTGGTTTGGTGACCCTTCTTTAACCACATTTATCGTTCAGGATTCATTTTCTAAACAGAGGCCAACCACTAAGGTTGTCTGTATCCAGAATCCAAGGATTCGGTGCTCTCCTTTGTAAAAAACCCCTTCAATGTCTGTTGTAGTATATTGTTGAGCTGAGTTATTCATTCAGCAACGTCCATCACCTTAATAATAAAAATCAACTGCCGTGTATATCCTTAATTTATATCACACACTTACTGGTCTTCTACCTTTGGGTTTCTTCCATTTAATGTTTTTTTCACAACTATCACATTTCACAAAGAGATATACACTGTCGGGAAATTCAATAAATAAATAATAAAATTACACTTCGTTGACAATTTCATTTTTTGCTTGGGAGTGAATTAGAAATATGGAAAAATGAAAAAACTGTACATTGGAGAACAGGTGCGGTGCAGCTGATCAGAGTCTTAGATTGTGTAATTTTAATGATTTTTTTTTATTTTATAACAAAATTTACATTAAAAATAAGAAAAAACAATATAGAAAAAAAAGAAAAAAAAATCATAAAATTACGCAACAGGAAATCTCAACCATCTAAGAAGTTGGCGTGATCCTTAAACCGCTGCGTAAAGCCACGGACACAGTAGAGAGAAATAGTGAGAGAGAGGAGTGAGTGAGGGAAGGGAGTTACAAAGCAAGGACATTCTTTTAGAAAGCCGTCCTCGTTCATATTTTCACGCGCTCTTCCTCGCTCTCAGACACAGCGAAGGTCTCGCAAAAAGCGATCAATGTCGGTTCTTTAATTCCACCCATCTACCTTTGGAATCAAATCGATCTTTTCTGCGCTTCACTCCCATTCAAATTTTTAGATGCTCATCGTTGTTGATCCTTCACAAATTTTTTTGGTTCTGATCTACTGATGCCCATAACTGTTTTCGCCTTTTCCTCAGCAAGAATCCGCAACTCGAATCAAGGAAACTGGTGGATTGGATGGTGCAGTTGATGTGATACTTTGCGGCTACAGGGTGCTTCCGTCTAATGAGGTACACTTTTCCTTTGCCGTTTGTTTGGTTTGCCGGGAAACTGCTGAGCAATTAATAACGGAATGGGAACTCGATTGATGGCTCGTACACTGTAAGAGTGTCGCTTCAGTTTTCATAGATTAAATCGTGGGCTGAGATGGAAGGACAATTTTCCTCTCTTTTTTTTATTTGGTGAGTAGGGGAATATCCTGATTTTTGAAATTTACTTTTTTTGTCTTCAAAAATTAAATCAAACTATTAACTTTTGTTCGATTTTCTATTGCACTTTCTGAATAGTCAAACAGGACATATTTCATATGGATTAATTGGAATATGGATAATTTCGGTGCAAAACTGGCTAAATGCTTGATTAATTGTGCACTGGGCTTCTCCGTGATTGTTGTTTTGGTTTGCAAAGCAGTGGTAATTTTGTGGGTTTGGGAAGATCACGTCTTTCATATTATTATATTTTGCTGAAACTTTCATTTCTTGTTGTTTGTGTGCTTCCTTGATTTTTCACTGATAATTGTTTTTATATTTTGCTTTAATTTACTCTGCAGATTAACTGTATAACTGAAAGGATCCAAAGATGAGTTGGAGCCCGCATATGGAGGCCCATTACAATAACATCAGCTATCCCTATAATACAGCAGGAAGCTTCATTGAATACTTTGAAGGTCTCACCTACGAACATGTTAATTTCATTTTTTCTGGTGCTTCACATGCTCAGGTGCCTACACAGATATCATCTAGATTTCATTTATATATTATGTACTCTGGATTGATGGAATGTTCTGCAGTTCTTGTCTTGTTTCCCCAATGTAGATCTATTGGGGAGACTTTGCTTAGTTTGAATTATGCTGGGTCATACAAGTTCAATTTTTTAAACTGAGCACCATCTTCCCTATAAGCATTCATATAAAAGTGCCTATTTCATATTCTTATCTTAAAAAATTAAAATGCCCTTTTGTCATGAATGGAAGGCTGCTAGGAATATTTATAATACTCTAGTGAAAAAGCATAAAAACTTCTCATTTATATATGCAGGAGAGTTTGTATCCATCAACTACTAGTTTTTACAAGTTTGGACTATCTGAACCTGAAACTACTTCATACTATCGTTATAATCATGGTTATGAGGTGAATCATCATGAACCACAGATGGATGAGTATAGAAGGCCTTCAGAGAACTCTTCAACAATCAGTGAACAGACAGCGGTAGCAAGTACAGAATGGGGAGAAGGTGTAAACGCTACCACACAAGACAATTCTATTGAATGTATGTTCTTGAGTTTCATCTGGAGATATTTATCCTAACATATAAAAGGTCTTTGGACTAGCTACAGAACCCATTTATACTATTAAAGCAACAAAGTGACCTGTCCAGCACATTATAATTACACTTTGGTAATTTTTGGGTGACCAAATGTACTATTTAGTTTAGTTTAATTGGTTCTCTGTGCTTCAAGCGTGTTTAAATTCCATAACAAGTGTATTGTAGCGCAACTGACAGTCTCACAGTCCTGCTAAAGCTGAGAGTAGAAAATCAGATAAACGATGAGCCTCACTTTGGTGGGTCAGTCCATATCTGAAAACGGTAGTGTTTACCCTTCACAATCTTGTAGGACCCATCACTGACAAGTTTAAGCCTATTCCTGAGGAGAAAAGCTGGTAGATTCTGTTATGGCCTTGTTCCTTCTAATCATCAGAACCACGTTCTGCAGTGCTGTTATGTTGCACATTTGTTCATATAAAATATATGCTTTTGATTTTGATTTACTTTTCTTTCAGGTCCACGAAGACATCATAATTCTCATGATTATCAGGTATTTGACTTTAAAAGTTCTGGTCCATAAAATTGTTACTTCAGAACATATATTGTTTAGAAGCATATAAAAGATTATCTAAGCCATTTTTTTTAAACTGTGCAGGTCATTTGGCAAGATAATATTGATCCTGATAGCATGACCTATGAGGTTTGACTGAGAGTATCAAATTTCTTGTCTTTCTAGTCTTTATATATTTCTTATTTAAATTTTGATTTCCTTGGAATTAGAATCAATCTTCGAGAGGAGAATTGAATTATCAGTGCATGCAATCTAGTGGGGCTTCAAGTCAATTTGGTACTTAGAATGATATGCTTGTGGTGCTGGACAATCCTTGAGAATTGGCCATCAGCATTAAGTGGTCTTTAAAATCTAGTCCTATGCTACTCTGTCATTACATTTCATTGTCTGATGATATAATTTGTGATTAGAGATTGAAAAAGAAAGCTTTTTTTTTTTAATCATTCAATGTTTTTGCAGTAATGTGTTGGAGAAATTTTTGGGCAATTCTGGTCACAATTTACTCTAGTTCCACGTTCATTAGCTGTCTTATGTTTGAATGTGTGGTTAATGGTAGTCTAATATCAAACTTTGTTGTAAAGTGTGAACCCTTTTTTAGTAAACCCTTTTGTTCGGAGCTTTTTTTGGCCTTTTACTGCATCAATAACATATGACTTTTTCAGGAATTACTTGAGTTAGGTGAGGCTGTTGGAACTCAAAGTCGTGGTCTCTCTCAAGAACAGATCTCCTTGCTTCCAGTTTCAAAGTATAAGTGTGGGTTCTTTCTGAGGAAAAAATCGCGGAATGAGAGGTAATATATGGGTTTGAACTTTTTCTTCCTTCCGGCAATTTTTTTCCCTCTTCTATGTTCAGCTGTTGTTTTGATTCTTTCTCCGAGTCCTGTTTCAAAATCCTTGCTTCTGACTCTTAGGTTCATCACTAGATTTACTACATGATTGACCAGTTGTTCTCAAGCATCTATTTTTTTGCGGACCAGATTTATTTGAAGGGACTGGAAATTGTTGCAATTAGAGTGTATTTTATCGGCGAATTGATAATAAACGATATACCTCTTTGGTTCTGCGGAAATGTTACGATTTAATGCTTGGATGGAATTTGTTTATGTGGTAACGAAATTAAGGTGTAGTGAGAAGAACCACTGCAGGATAACAGACCATCGGTTGTATTTCGTAGGAAAAGGATTTAGATTAATGATCCTCACCAAGCAAATAGATTGTTGTGGACTTTTTAATGAATAAATTTATCATCATTAATGGTGCTAAGATCTCATAAAGTCTTCTAATTGGCTTCACCTGTTTTAGTATGTTTATCTAACTTGTTTTCTTGTTTAGATGTGTGATTTGCCAAATGGAATACAAAAGAGGGGACAAGCGGATCACTTTACCGTGCAAACACATCTATCATGCTAGTTGTGGGAACAGATGGCTTAGCATCAATAAGGCAAGTTATTTTGATACCTATCATGAAACCATAAGTTTTGGTATTGGCGTCTGCTGCAATAGCTGACTTTTTTATGTTTGTGTTAATTGGTGTGCGTTTAGGCTTGCCCTATATGTTTCACGGAGGTGTTTGGTGACATGTCAAAACACAAATAAGCAACTACGCGAGCGACTGGAAGAGAGCTGCATGCTTCTGTTTCTCATTGAGTTTGGGTATTTTTCGGCAGGAATATATTTGTTTCCTTTTTACTGGTCTGGTTGCAACTTTTAGGTTGGGTTAGCAAAAGTACAAAAGAGAGCTGTGGCGTGGGTTATAGCAGGTTAGAGAATATGAACATGCGTCATGGTTGCATTGGAGAGAGGCAGGAACTGAATTATGTTTTCTTCTTTTTCTTATTTCTATACGAAGTGTGCCATGATTTCACTGACTTAATATTTTCCCCTGCTGATACTGTATACTACTTATATTATTTTAATTTGACGAGTGACGACAATTGTGCGTCGAGCAGCAACCCTATCTCGCTGCCTTCAGCTGCTTGTGTTTTGACGGAAAGCTTTATGGAAATTTTCCAGTTTGAGATAGCTCCTTAAACTTATTTATTATTATGGTTTTAAATAAAAATATGGACATTTGCCGTCAAAATATGTTAATATATTTCAATTAAAGATAATGCAATATTTAGTTAAAGACAAAATTATCTTTTTCGTCCTTTTTCCAGTTTAATCTTTTCAGATAAAACTAAAGATCCAACCCATCCCATGAGTTCCAACACTGCTTGTGGTCGTTGAATGACTTTTTATCGCTGTGAAGAAACTTCTCTTTAAATTTGACTTCAATAGTGAAGAATATTGTTGCCATTGGCTCTCCACAAGAAGAGAATTCCTTCTTCTCTAACAGCACGGATTATACAATTCAATATGCCCTCGAATTTCTAACGTCCAATGCCAGCAACAGAAGCTTGGCACTCTCAATTGGTACCACATTCATGTGCGGCCACTCTAAGGGCCTGGCAATCAGATCACGGAGAAAGTTTGTCAACGCAGAATACTGTCTACCTTCTTCTTGGGCCATTATCGTCTACACTCAACCTTTGATTTTTTGCTTTTGTGGGTCTTCTGCTTCCCCACCCATTGTCAATTTGTTAGCTTTGGATGCTGGCTTGTAATTGTTTTGGTCATTAGTTTTATTCTCAAATAAAAGAAAATTTGGTAGATTTGAAAAGTCTTAAGCTTGGAGAGAATAGTGATGATAAGATTTTCGTAGATAAGAGAGTAGGAGAGAGAATGAGAAATTGGTTATGCTTGTAGGTAATTCGAAGTAAAGACCCAAGATCGTAGCATACATGGATGGACAAAATAAGAAATCAAAATATCCTAAAGTGGAAAGCTAAATTATTATTGATTGTGGAATGGATAATTTTTTATTTACAACTATTGATTGGATCTGTGTAATTTTCTCAAGCTTTATTATCTTGACTCCACTGTGCTCAAATTAGGTTTCATGCTTCTTGAGGGACAAATTGGCAATATTTTATATATGAAAATGTTAAACTTACAATTTGCACTTACGTTTCACTCACAATAGTTTCAATTAAAAAAAAATTATTGTTCTTATTTCTTTTTCTCTTATTATCTCTTTTTTACACTCTCAAGATTTAAAATTGACGTAAATAAAACGTGAGTTTAACATTATTCTTTGTATATGATTTGCTGCCTTTGAATGGATGGTTATATGTTTTTGTGCTCAAAATGCAAGGCAATTTCACAAAATCAAATATACTAGTCAAAAGTACACCAGTTTCAAATTTTCTCTCTCAAACTCAAGCACTAATGCACCCACGCCATAATCTCAGGGTGACTGTCTTACCCAAAAATTCTCAACAAAATTCATATTATACAGTGGGTGACACCTTACCGATGGCTATGCTATACCTTACCTATCCTTTATTTTCCTCGCAGCAGCGCAAGGACTCCACACAACTCTATATACTAACTCTGTTTCGGAGCTCAACAAATCTACATTCTTCTGTTCCTTTTTTGCACAAACAAGGTCACTAGTATTAGCAAGCAAAAACGTAATCCAAGTCTTGAACCTTTATCGTTCAGGGCCACCAGCCCATTATCTCCAATCTAAAGGCAAACCATCCAACATTGTTCACCAAAAACATGGTGTAAACTGTAAAGCAAAGTTCTTTGACTGATCTGAATCATAATGAGTGATTTTCTTGTATTAAATTAACATCCTTCTCATTGTTGTACGTCAGCTTTTACCCAGCGTGCGTGGAGGTCCTGATCAGAGAGTCAAATAGATAAATACATTGATGCAGCAGAGTTTTCGGAAGATTATAGAATCAAATGTGGAGTCAACGATCAATTCCTAGGCTGCATTATTTGATAAGAATGTCTAGAAGCATTTTCCAAGAGCGTGTGTGAAAGGGACGTTTAGTTGTGACAGCATATTCACCGACAATATCAGAATATAATCAAAATAGTGCTAGATCTACCCAATTGTTGAAGCGCAGATATATTTACCGTTTGAAACAGAGATAATATTTAGGCAGGTTTATGTATCATTTCATGAATATCTTAACACTGGTACCCCACATGTTTGGCTTCCAAGTTATATTCCCACCAATCAATACACTACTCTAACGAATAAAAAATAGTATTATACTTCAAATTGGCATGTGGCAGCTACTTCTGCACCATTGGCCATTGCCATTCCACTCCTGCCAGGCTGCTACTAGTTAAAGTTTGTACTTTCTCTTAAACGAAATCTTTATTTATCTGCATCGGTCGTGCTATCAAAACGAACGGCAAATTGTCCGAGTATAAAGAAACAAAAATAGTAGCTGACATGGAAGGAAAATGATAGGTTCGCGCCGAATTTTTAATACGTTTTTTACGTTTTGATTTTTTTATTATTTTTTTGAAAAAGCAGAAGATGAACAGTAATTTTTACTGTTTATCTTTTGTGTTTTGAAAGAAAAAAAAAATTAACGTATTAAATGTATAAAAAATAATGCATAAAAATAACAATACTCGTCATGCTTCTTATTCTTGAAGTTTGTGTTAGATATCTGAGTTCTGCGGCACTGCTATTTCTACGCTGATTTGTCTACATTCTCTACGTTTCACAATTTTTTGTTATCAAAATCTGTTATGTGAACAAAACATAGATACTGTTTATGCACTGTTTACATAACAGATTTTGACATAAAAAAATAATAAACGTAAAAAACGTAAACGAAATCAACGTAGCAATAGGATTACCGGAGTTCTGTAAGCATTACAAATATTGAAGTCCCACATAACAGCAGAGAGAAACCAAAGTCTTTGAATTTATATATTCTGTCTCTATTTTTTTAGTTTTGATGATTTTTTTTATATATATTTAATTTATATTAAATTATATTTTATTAACTTTTTTTTACTTTTATATTTATATTTTTCTTATTTACTCTATCTTTGAATCTTCCAAAGACAATAAATCTTTATCCCAAAGTTTGCTATATGTGGTCAACTTTGATCAGCAAATTAACGAAAAGGTACCAGGTGCAGTATAAGAAAAATATAGAATTTACAAAGTATTTTTGAATATAAGAAATAGATAAAAAATGACTAAAGTCAAAAAATAATAAAAATAAAAAATTTAAATTCAATTCATGAACAAAAAAATTGAGGAGTGAGAAAGAGAGGAGAAAGAACGTGAGAGTGTGTGCAAATTGTATAAAGACTTTCATTGTATCTGTATCACCACTCCATTATGAGTGTGAAAGCATCTAGCTTGGGATGTCAAACTTCAATGGCATAATGCTGCTATGTATAACAAGGTCGGCGATAAGATAATTTACACGCTTCCCGCTTCTGTCATAAGCTTGAGCGGAGAAGAACGAGGGACAGCATGTGGGAACCAAGGTATTTAACGGCTCTATTGCTCTTAAGAAATTAATCCATCTGTATGGGCTGTACCCTACTATATATGTATGTTAAGGAAAGTCAGCAGGGACGACAAGCGGAGTAAACTGCGTCGAGCTCTGCAAATGACATTCAAGTCTGAAGAATCACCTCCTGTAATATATGCCTCTTATCAACAACATTTTCAAGTATACAACAACGGCTCGTCACAAGTCCAAACCATTATCATCAGATTGGCTGCTAGCACCGTCTCACAAATTGATTCATCTTCTTGGAACATTATACATCACGTTTTCTATTAATAAATAACCTATCACGAATTAGTTCAACGTTTCGAATTATGGTAAGATACCAACCTGATAACCTGCATATGATGAAGTAGATAATACGAATACAGTATGCGAAGTGAAATGACGTCCTATCTGCACATATAACCTGCATAATTAGACTGGTGTATTTGGGGGCAACAGAACGCTGACTAATGTGTTTATTTTGATCAAAATTGCAATTAGTAAATAAAAAATAATTTCCACAAAGAGAGAATAATCCATCCCGTGAAGAAGAACGTTTTTTTAGTAAGCAGTTTCGTCAACTTCTTCCTTTTTTAAGTTGTGGTCCTCCTTTCTTGACTTCCCCTTAGACATCTAATTATAAAGATGGACCTTTCCTTTGGCCGGTGCTTATTCTTCTAAACCCCCCCTTTATTTTTTCACGTCGATAGAAAAAGCAAACGATCAAATAAGAATAGAGACCCTTCACCCAATCAATCTGCACCATGGGATGGGGGAAGGATGCATATCGCGACTGCAGTAGTTCCAAAAACAGAAACTGAAGTACATTTTAAAACCCGATATTAAGTAGACACAAATTTATCACAAATGAACTTTTGAAACTGGTGAACCCACTGACGCTGCTGGCAAGACCTATTTGCCATTCGGAAGAAAAGCCAAAATCCTGTACAAATGTAAGTTTTGGGTGAGTTTGGCAAATATATATTGATTTTATATGCTTGTTCACACTATACTTAACTATATTGCTCTAGATCAATTTAGTTCTTTCTAATATTAAACCAACGGGAATAATCAGAGCTGCCTGCTCTAACGCGCTTTCATAATATCTTTTTTTATTTTTTTTTTGGGATTACGCTTTCATAATATCTGATCTAGTCTGACGACTACTTATTCAGCCATCCCCTTAGGCCCTTAACAGCTCTCTTCCTTGACTTTCTTTGTTTATGGCCTGTACTGTGGATAATATTAACTCATCTAACGGAAAACGACAACCTCTAGTTGAAATTTTAAGTATGAACAAAAGGTGTGAGGCACATCAACCTTGAAAACAATTCATATTTTAAAGCAAAAATCCAGGCTGTTAAAGCATTTAGAAAAGAACTCTTCTCAGTCAATATTAAATTCATTAACGAGGGCTACACGTACCCCGTACTATATAAAGGGTTACCATCCTTTACATTCCAAGCAAGTATAGACAGTAGCTCTTCCAAGAAGGAAAAGAGCTGCTGCGTACCGACGAGATACTATGGGAGCGTTACCAGTGCCGAGGCACTGGCCTCGACTCATCTGTACATTGGCATTTTGCCTAATTGCCATCACTCTGGCTGCTGATGATCAGCCTTACTATGCAACCTATCCTCCTTACTATCCATACCCCCAACACCACCACAAGCATCCACCTCCACAGCATGTAAAACACCTACCCCATCATCCCAAATTACCTCCATATTTCTACAAATCTCCACCTCCACCTCCAGCATCTCCATCACCAACACCTCCTTATGTTTACAAATCACCTCCACCTCCACCTCCATCCCCATCTCCAGCACCTCCTTACCTCTATAAACCCCCTCCACCTCCATCTCCTTCCCCTCCTCCACCTTATGTCTACAAGTCCCCCCCACCCCCATCCCCTTCACCTCCACCACCTTATGTCTATAAGTCACCCCCACCTCCATTCCCATCACCACCCCCTCCATATGTCTACAAGTCCCCACCTCCACCATCTCCTTCACCACCTCCTTCTTATGTTGATAAATCTCCACCCCCACCATCTCCATCACCGCCACCTCCATATGTCTACAAGTCCCCACCTCCCCCATCTCCCTCACCTCCTCCACCTTATGTCTATAAATCACCACCACTTCCATCTCCATTCCCACCACTACACTATGTCTATAAGTCTCCACCCCCACCATCTCCATCACCTCCTCCACCCTATGTCTATAAATCACCACCACCTCCCTCTCCATCACCACCATCACCCTATGTCTACGAGTCTCCACCCCCACCATCTCCATCACCTCCTCCACCCTATGTTTATAAATCACCACCACCACCTTATGTCTACATGTCCCCACCCCCACCCCCACCATCTCCATCACCACCTCCTCCATATATCTACCAGTCACCGCCTCCACCATCTCCTTCACCTCCTCCACCCTATGTGTACAAATCACCACCCCCACCATCTTCATCACCGCCACCTCCATATGTTTACAAGTCTCCACCCTTGCCATCTCCATCACCTCCTCCATCTTATGTCTATATATCACCACCACCACCACCACCTCCATCTCCATCACCACCACCACCCTACATCTACAAGTCTCCACCCCCACCATCTCCATCACCACCACCACCCTACATCTACAAGTCTCCACTCCCACCATCTCCATCACCTCCTCCACCCTATGTCTATAAATCACCACCACCTCCATCTCTATCACCACCCCCTCCATATGTCTACAAGTCCCCACCACCACCATCTCCATCACCACCCCCTCCATATGTCTACAAGTCCCCACCTCCACCATCTCCTTCACCTCCTCCACCCTATGTCTATAAATCACCACCCCCACCATCTCCATCACCGCCACCTCCATATGTTCACAAGTCCCCACCCCCACCATCTCCGTCACCTCCTCCACCCTATGTCTATGAATCGCCACCACCTCCATCTCCATCACCACCACCACCCTATGTCTACAATTCCCCACCACCTCCATCACCTTCACCTCCTCCTCCCTATCTCTACAAGTCACCGCCTCCTCCTTCACCGTCACCACCTCCTCCATATGTCCAGAAATCTCCACCATATTACGAACCGTACCTTTACAGCTCACCCCCACCTCCTCTGAAAGGCTATTAAGCTTTCAGTCAACCCAATATGAATCGTTTCAATAATTTTTTTTTAAACGTTGTTTCTACTTGTAATCAAGCCCTTCACTTGAATAATAATGTGTGCACTAAAGTGAAGTGTGCCTTTACTGAATGTAACGCGAGCTTGTGTCATTATGTTCCAGTGCCAAGCATTGCAGGTGAAATTCATAAGTTTGATTTCTAAGGATTCTTCATATAATATCACATCTTGTATTTTTTTTTTTGTTGCCACTTGTTTGGCTGTCATTTATTCCTTCTTCGTATTACGATCTCTCCCAGACAAAGCTTAGGTTCCTCCAGAAATACAATCCGAATGGAAAATTCTTTTGCTTTTACCCAGAAAAAGAAACTCTTAAATAGCATAAGTTTGGCTCTATTTATTTAGGTATGAAATTATATAATCACGTAGCTAATCTCTTTTTCATTCCCCTGGTCATAATGGGTCAACGTAAAGCTCCAAACATGCAAATATATAACCATAAGATTAACAAATTGAAACAAAAAAAACTCATTTTAGAGCTTCAAGTAACTCCTCTTGATGATTGTAAATATGCTTTTTTATACAGGATAGATAGGAGTTAGTTTGTGATCCTTTTTCTGATGCGTGAAAAAAAACTCATTTTGGTTGTTTGTTTTTGGTGAAAAACTCATGGTATTAAAAAATATATATGTTAACACTTGAACTTGAGATTAAATTCAGTTTTATTGATCTCCTTTTCTCGAATTCAATTATCATATTATAACTTTTTTTATTAAAAAAATGTTTTTTCACAATATTTTTTTTTTCAATCAACAATCATTCAATTATATATTTAAGATTAAGCACATTTATAAATATAAGCCTGCATTGTAAGTCCACATATGGAGTTTATATGTACTATATATGAGTAAACTCAAGGATCTCAATCTCATATATACACCACTTTATGCGAATAGTTCCATATGTATAATTTTTTAATTAAATGTAATATTAGTGCGCTGGTTGTATTTTTTTCTTACTAAAAAAACGTACTTCTATCAAACTATTCTTATTAAAAAATTATCATACAATAAATAAAAATTTATTTATTGCGTATGATAATTTTATAAAAATAATTAAAAACAATTTTATGAGAATAACGAAACCCTTCTTACTAATCATGGATTATTTGGCCTCCATATCCAGTTCTGTCATTTTACCTCGTGTTTAAATTGAATTTCCTCTCAGTGGGTTTGCAAGATGCCTTCTCTTTTTTTTTTTTTTTGGGTCCTAGCTAGATGCCTTCTTTTGAACGTTGGATCTATACTCTCGATTAGTATACTATGAAATATAGTCAAGCAGTCCTAGTATGACCTCGTATTCCAAAAGCTAAACAAACTGCACACTTTTCAAAAATTGACGAACCTTACAAATAATAACTCTTGGTAATGTTGTTCATATGACGTTTTCTTATATGCAGAAGCTACATGCAGAGAGGAAGGAGAGAAAATAAAACGCTGCGTTTCATTCTCTCCTTTGTCCTCCCTGCGTGTAGCTTTCTTATACGCATAAACCGTACAAAAGTTTCAGCGCTCTAACTCTTTGTCACTTTCCAAAAGGGAATTGGTGCTGCTTTCTATTCTTAGTTCCTATATGTTGGACTAAATTATCATAGTTGGTTGCAAAACCCTATAAATAAATGGACAGAGAGAGTAGTTGTTGGGATGGGAGATATGACCATTTCGAATTGAAGAGGATTCCCCCTTGTATGGAAAGACCAGAATAAAAGGCTCCCATAATTCCTCAACTAAAATGCAAAGAAATTAAACAGCATCAAGACAGTCTTGCCCCATTTTTTTTCACCAACGTGTCAGATGTTGAATTTGATTTGAACCCACGCCCTCACAAGGGCAACAGAACTTGGCAGCCGCGTGACAAAGTGCTGACTGTGGGAGTAAATTCAGTGAGTAATTTCTTGTCCCAACTTCTATGCTCATCGGCGATGGTTTGCATTTTATTGTAGTGTCTTAGATGTAAATTGGGTTCAATAGAATCAGCTATCACTTACAATGATGTTACGCAGTTTAGACGCATACCTTTTCCTAATCTCTTATGTGACCTATAAAATATAAGAAAATAAGAACTACAGGTGGTCCAAACCAAATAAATAAATAAAATCCCTCCCTTCCAATTCCAATCTACCGAACATAGGGACAGATCCAATGAATTCCCAGCATTGTTATAGATTTCAAGATCCAAAGAGAGCAACCTTCCCTCATTAGTAAATCTAACCTGAATCCAATAATTTTATTGGTAAAATACATATTACCCCCTTATACTTTACATTATGTGCAGAAAATCTCCTTGTATTATTTTTTGTGTAAAATAGGACCTTGCACTTTATAGATTGTGCAAGAAAGCCCCATCCGTCCAGTTCCGTTTGAATTGCCGTTAATGTGCAAAATAGTGTGTCGTTACTATCGCAGCTACTCAGAAGAACCTAGCATGAATGGTTTGTTGCTGTTGTGCTTTCCCCAAATCAAACTCTGCAGCTGCCCAAATCAAATCTAAAGAAGAATGAACCCTAAGCCCGTATGAAGGTGCTGCCACTGCTGCTTTTGGATTGCGACGTACTCCATATGTGAGATTTGCTGCTACTCAGCCAGCAGAACTTATATTCTTGTTGCTATCTGATTTCTGTATCTAGCTAAACTATGATTGATGATTTTGGTGTAAAGAAGTTGACTTACAAGTTGAGTGGGCTAACTAATTTAATATTATGAAAAATAAGCTGTTTTGTTCTCTGTTTAGCTACAGCATGCAATATGTCATAGACTCACGTCAACAATTCCAGTCTACGTAAAGACATATCTTATGATTTTTTAAATTTTGCTAATGTTTGGTAGAATGGTGGTGGACTGGCTGAGTTTGCTGCTGTTAAGGAGAGTGTCACTGCTTTAAGGCTGCCTCAAATTTCTGCTTCTGAATGTGCTGGCTTACCCGTTGCTAGTCTCACAGCTCACCAGGCACTCACCCAATCAGCCGGGATCAAACTTGATGGAAGTGGTAAAAGGAAAAACATCTTAATTACTGCTGCTTCAGGTGGTGTTGGTCATTATGCAGTTCAGCTAGCAAAGCTGGGAAACACTCATGTGACAGCCACCAGTGGAGCTCGCAACATCAATTTGGTCAAAAGCTTAGGGGCCGATGAGGTTATTGACTATAAGACTCCTGCTGGTTCTGTTTTGACGAATCCATTGGTTCTATAATATGATGCTGTGATCAACTGTGCAGTGGGAAAATTGTTGACTATAAGAGTATAGATGGTCATGCTACTGGGAAAATTGTTGTTGAGTTCTAAGTTTACACAATGCTTTAAAGACTTTTCATTACATTAGTTGATTCAGAAAGACTCTATGTTTATATGGATAATATGAGATTCAAATATTATTGCTGTGTTCCTACTTCCTAGATATTGCAGTTGTATGTCAACATATCAACGTCAGATGTTGTCGCCAAACGGGAATGATATTATGCCATCAGCTGTGAAGTTAACTTTCATTGTTGCTTGTATTTTCGAATGGTCTAAGCCCACCTGCAGTTTCATTCCAAGCTTCCAATATGAAGGGCTTGTTCCTTGGAAACCTATTGAGAGTAGAAAGTAGAATACGTATACATAATATACTTCTGCTCATTCTTATTGTGGTGTCGACTTAGAGCTGAGCACAGGACAAATTTTGGGAAATAAACCAGCCACCGAAATTACATATTCATTAAAGATAATACTAAGTGTGAGAGAGTTTAGTTGCCCACCCTTGGAGGCTGTCTCACAAATGAGCGAGTCAGAGAAATGGAGGTTGTTGGAGCAAAGAAGCAAGTCGTAGAAATCTGGCTGTCACAGAAATGGACCATTTGCAGTCCAAGAGCAGCAGTAGTAGCACCTTGGAACGGGCTTAGGATTCGTTCTTCTTCAGATTTTATTTGGGCATCGGCAGAACAAAATAAGGAAAGCGCAGTGACAGCAAACTGTTCCTGCAAGGTCCTTCTGAGTAGCTGCAATGGGAACGATCACCGTTTTACATATTAACGGCAATCCAAACGGCTCCGGACAGATGGGGCCTTCTTGCACAATTCATAAAGTGTAAGGTCCTATTTTGTACAAAAAATAATGCAAGGAGATTTTCTGCACACTATGTAAAGTATAAAGGGGTAATATATATTTTACCCTAATTTTATTATCCAACCAAATTTTAGCAAAGGGTTATATTATTGAACTGAAAGCAATTAGCAAAAAGAATAAATTACAAATAATTATCCAACCATATTGGATGTTCACTCCTGTCTGTGAGATATTTTTCCAAAGCATTTAGTTCTCCCAATCATTTATGATTTAACGCTTTTGTATAGAAAGCAAGATAAGTATCCGACGAGTCATACAGTATGAAAAGTAGACCGCCAGCTAGTCTAGTGTATACCAGCATATCAAATATTACTCAAATATCAGAGGAAGATCATCTCCAGTTCATCCTCTGGCCTTACACTCACAAAGAGAAAATATTATTGGCACAGACAGAATACAGATGTTCTATAGTATGTAGTACGTAGAAAGACCTCAATAAAACCATCAAGAGTGACTGTAGACTTACCTTGTACTTCCCGAGAAAACTATGGCGCTGCCAAGTTACCTGCATGTCTACATCTCGGTCTAGTGTATTTTACAGGCTGATTTAACAAATATGATGGAACCGAAGCCGCAGCAGCAATAAAAGCGGATCTTGTCTCTTTCCTCTCAAATCCACCACCAATTCGCTTTATTTTGCAAACTACCTTTGACGGGGAAGACCAAGAACATGAGAAATATGTTTCTGGTGCGACCGAGGAGCCTGCAACAAGAAAAGGTTCTTATTAGAGGGTGAATAAATCCACAAGATAAACATCATACAGTTACTTAAGCATGATATGTCAGTAGATCGAAAAATCAAGAATTGCAACATTTTACAACAATTTAGTCTTTGCGGAAAAGATTAAATGATGATACAGATACTCCAGGGGCTGGAAGATGCTGAGCATATGTTCAGAACTTGAACCCTCTTCCCATCTCACCAAACTAAACAATAACATTGACAAAAGACAAAACACACATTAGGTATAGCTTGGGAGAGTTCAAAGCCAAGATACAATGTTAATCCATGAGGGCTAGCATTAAAACTTTTTAACGTTTTCAAAATACCACGGCTATAGAGTCATATGACATGGAAGAGATGGAAGTTATGCCGATTTTTCACTTTGCACTTTAGTAAAGCATGAATGGTGATCTTATTCAAAAATTTAAGCTACTTGGGTTGACATTCTAACAAGGTGTCAGAGCCCTCTCGTGCATGCTCTTAGATTCCTTAAATTAGTTTGACATGGTGACAGCATGTGAAATAGCTTGTCAATGATAAGTTGAATAAGCTAGCTGCATAATAATGTTTCATACACAAACCTTCCAACCAAAGGGCTTAAGCATAAAAATGAAACTTTGAACACCACCAATTCCATGAAAACAACAATTAGTATGTTTTCTTTTTTGTTGTGTGATATAAGTAAGAATATCATTCAAAAGCACAAGGGAAGTGTCACCCACCAACACAGGAAATAGACAGTAAGTTACATCACCAAAAAAACGAGAAAAAGAAAAGAGTATTTTAAAAATTAAAGTTACAAGATAACCCCAACAAATAAAAGGTGAAGAAGCAAGGTAAGAAAGTCCTATTTTTCCATTATATAAAATGAATCTTATCTTAGAAGTGCCGTTACTTCTTCTTAGCAACAAATTATGTATAACCATAACTAAGTAGTTTCTTAAAAATTTATTAATGAAGGGAAAACAAACAGACTGGGAATAATGAAAACAAAGGCTTCGTAGCAATCTTGTCACAGAACAAGGTAGCAAATGATCAGCCATTTTGCATCCTGTTCACATAATGGCCACCGATTGACCATATAATTGATCCACTATCTCAAGTTATTTGATATAGAACTTCTTTTCAGAATCAATGTCATAAAATAAAATTTAAAAGGAGCACTTTTATTAATCTCCAATCTCAGTATGCCTCTCTTTTCTTGTGCCACTTAAGCTGTACAGCATACAAAATACATGCAGTGGTTAGGAAATACTCACTAGACCGAGTTGACTAATTTCTTCAATCAATTTCTGAATGCTAAGACTGTACGAGTGCACTCATGTGGTTCTGTCATACTTGGCTGAATGTTTCCATAAAACAATCAATACTATAAAACTAGCAAAAGATTCCAGACAACTTTCTTGAGTAGAAGAAATCATATGAACTTCATTCCCACCATCCACTGTCCATATCAAGCTGGTACTTGGCTTTAAATAAAAGTGTTCCTGACCTCCTATCCGGACTTCCCCTTCAATTATCTTGTCACATTGGCCCAACTGAAAAGAGTGATCAACGTCACCTTTTCTCATCCACCTCCCTGTGTAAGGATGAAAACTCTTAGCGTTGATGGCATCCTGAATTGACAGGATGGCTGGGAGTTGCTCGTACTCTACATGAACTTTTCTTGCTGCTGTATATCTCTGCATGTATTCAGGATGATTGTATTTAGGAGAGAGTTATTATGGCACCTATTGAGAAAAAAATGACAGAAATTCAATTATAGTGGTTTAACTATGTGCAAAGAAAATCATAAGAGATACTAGTAAAAAAAGTTGATCAAATAATTTTTAATCTAATAAAAAAAATATAGAGGAAGATCAACAAGAACACTTGAAAAGGTTATTACAAGAAATTTTTAGTTAAATGATATTTCTGAAAATTTGGTTTCAAATAGTATTCTATGACAACGTTTAATTTATGTAACTAACCTCACGTAATAAAAAAAGACTCTGTTTGTTATTGTTTATCTATCTTTGCATGTTCATGTGTATCAGCAACAACTATTCCTACAACCTGCATATACACGCTCAAAACTGTATCCTTTAAAAATCAATGAACACTGTAAATGTCATACAAAAGAAGCAAAAGAATTCCCTCGTATCTAACTCTTCAAGTTCAAAAATTAATAAAAATCAGATCACAAAAAATCAAACAGCTAAATATATTATTTAGTAAGCTAGCTACCTGACCCACACAAGCGACATATTATGTAGCAAAAAGCTCATCGTCTTCAACAACTGCTCCAATTGCCTGGTACATCTTTGGCCAGAAATATGCCTACAAATCCAGATGAAGACTTGGCCCCTGAATCATCAATATTAAGTATTCGGGCATGTAGTTTCCTACTCAACACTAAGGCTGCATGCAAACCATTAGGAGGCAATTGTATGTCAGTTGCATATTCTACCTCCCCTGTAACCTGAATAGAAGTTGTTATATCAAGCATGTCACCAGAAAGACATTATATACATTGACAATCAACTAACCAATAATAAAATACAATTTGCTAAAAGAACCAAATAAGCCAAGCAACTAAGAAAAAGAAAATCAAAGTGTATGAAACGAAAGTAAGGTAGCCAACAGAAAGGACTTTGGGAATCGAGGCTTTTTATTGTTGTCTATAAAGCTTTAAGTCTCTGTCCAATGTCACAGCCCAAGAAGGCATCAGTCTGAACAATAAGCCAACACATAAGAAAGATAGGAGGAACGAGTGCATATAACCAACACAGAAGTTGCATATAATATGCAGAGATAGTAGGGACAAATACAGATTCCTCCAAGATGCATCTCAGGTTGATCATGTTAATTCTTCGGAGCATCACATGCAGAGAAAAGTTCGCTATGGTTTAAAAAAGCACCCCAAAATAAAGATAAGCATAAGGATATGGGCCCTACTGTCATATTTTTGAAAGTTAGATGGTGAGATAGCAGTAAGAAAGAAGATGTATGAACACAACTGATTATAAGTTTACAACACTTCAGATAATCTAAAGGTGAAATTTGCAACTGGTAGTCTTGGGATGCAGTTTTACCCTAGTACTTATACGAATCTGGAGCCTTGAAGATAGATGAAGCTCAGGAGAACCCACAGCTGTCCCACATTTCATTATTTCATAATCCTGAGGTCCCATAAAAGAAGGGCGATGGACTGAATGCACAACTGATAGGTGAGATAAGGGCACACACTCTTTAATATACTTCTCCCCATCCATTAGATGAGAAACCCACAGAAAAAACTTCGAAAAGAAACTCTTAATGTCAAAGATTTCCGAAACTCTACCATTCCACCAGGAGCATCTTCCTTGAGTGAAATATCCATTTTTAGGACATTCAATGCATTTGGCAAAAGATTTTTGTCCCATGTCTTTCCAATGAGAAATTCCTTAGTTTTTGTTACAGAAAGAGTGATTGGAGCCACCCCACCATAAACAATTGATGCATCAGCAACAACCCAATTTTCCCACTGCTCTTGAAGATGAACACACATTCCAGCACTTACAATCGCAATATCATCATCTCTTCTATGAGACTGTTTAAACTCCTTCACAAACTCAAAGGGCCTATTCCATGGCAAGACTACCGAGAGCAAGATTTCACTGGTTGCCAAATCCACCTGACGATAACCAAGAAAAATATTTCCTTCCATTGTTGTCCTGATGTTTCCTTTAAAATCAATAATTTGAAACTTTGCTCTAGCTGCCATCCAAATAGGGTTCAAGTCTGATATTGGACTGGCAGTACATACATTTCTATCAACTGATGCAGCATTTCTCATCTGTTTTCCACAAACCACTTCAGTTACTCAATGAAGGCCTTACAAGACGAAGTTTCATGAGCAGCTCGCTCACTTATAATCTTTCTGAAAAACGTCAAGAGATCAGATAGTCTAACTGCAGCACCTATCTCTAAGCTATCATGCCTTACATCCAAAGCAGTTAGTTAGGGCACATGCATTACGGAATTCAAAACCTGACACTGCATTCTCTTTAGTCTCATTTCAATTCCAACCTCAGTATTACCAACCAACAACTTTGCATCAGGATATTTGGCTTTTAAATCCAAAACATGAAGTTTTAAAGGCCGGTACCACTTTAGCCCTCCAAATCCTGTCAAATTTAAGTACGTTTGTTCCCTTAACGATGGTTCAGGAGGAAAAATAAGCTCTTCTTCTGTATACTTGCTCCCATCTATTTCACTATAAGATGTAGGTTTATATGTACCATCACTTACTACTATTTTTGGGTCTTTATCTACATCATGTACATTGTTTGACTTACATGAACAGGGTTTGCTACTTGATGGACAAACAGACTCACCTTCTTGAAGGCTCACTAAAGAAGGACTAGTATATAATATATCATAAGTTTAGGCAAAGACACGGAATGCATCAAATATTGGTCTGTAACGAGTGCATCGGCATAAGTTTCCTGCAAGGCATTCTTCAATTTGCTCTTCACTTGGTGGTGTTTGATTTGATCTCAATAATGAATACATGGACATGACAAAACCACGTGTACAGAATCCACACTGTGAACCATGAGAGCGTGCCACTGATTCCTGAAGAGCTTACATGGTGAAGTTCCAAATATAGAAGGATTTACTTTAACTTGAGGGGGAAAAAGGTGCTCATAACCTAACTCTAAGGACATTAAACATCACGAAATACAAATGGACCAGATGAATAAAGGATACCCAAAACATAGCAAGCACAATTAGGATGAGCATGTCTCACCTGGTAACACTCTACGAACTGACATGCATGCAAGCAATAAAACAGCGAAGCATGCGTTAAGGAGATGGATCAGCGATACCCCTGAGATACTCAAGGAGGGTCAAGTGAGCCAACCCATCTGGTAACACTCTACGAACTCCGTGGGCATACAATATGGCGTCCTTTGACTCCTCCAGAATTGTTTCCGGCTCTTCTTCGTTCTTCAACGATCCCATGTCACTGCTTTGTGCTTAAGCTGGAACACTTTCTACTAATATTACTGGAAAGGACCCTTTTTTTTTTTTAATGGAATGGAAAGGACCGTTACATCTATACGAAAGGGAAATTCTATTTGCTTATATATGTGCACAGCCAAAGTGTATCAAACGAAATCGCAGTTACTTTTTACTAATGTGATTTTATGATGCATTTTATGTGTGCACCTTTTCGTCAATGGAAGGGACCGTCACTTCCGTACCAAAGGAAAATTCTATCAATACAAGCACATTTAAAGTGTGTCAAGAATCCCATCAAAAGAGAATGAGTCTTGGTTTAATGGTTGGATTTGGGTTACTAGCTTCTCTTTCCTAAGTTAAATTCTTTCTCCCGCCCAATGTACCAAAAAAAAAATCCCATAAAAAAAAAGTTGTATAATAAAAAAAAATTACAGTCACTTTTACTAGATAGCAAAATTCTATTTGCTAATACATGTCCAAAGTGCATTAAAAAAATCACAACCACTTTTTACAAAGTATATGATAAAGATTAAAAAAACGAAAGCCACAAATTTCAGTTGCTGACACCTTTATCAGTGATTTGAATATCAATTCGTATCATAAAACTAGAAGGCGGTGCACTCCAACTATTGTTTAATGTTTTTCTTGAACTGGAATTCAAAATGAATTGAAAATAATATATGTGATTACTTTGATCTGTCTTTTAAAAATAGCGAAGGGCTTTTAGTCATTGCCTCATTTGCTTACTTGTTGGATCGCTATACAAGGAAGGAAAAAAAAAAACTCCTATCTCGCAAGGGTTTCACAAGTGTGTAGAACTGTAAAGAATACAAATAGAGAACGAAATGTCTTCATCTTCCCAGGAAAAGAAAATTATATTGGTGAATTTAACTTTTTTAATTCTATGACCATCCCACTTAATATCCATAAATTTAAAGGAGGTGGAATCGGCATATTGTTACAATCACATTCCACATGTAACTAAGAGTAGATGAAGATAAATTAGAAAACCAAAAGAACGGAATAGACATCAACAATGTCACCTTTTCAGAAGTAATAAAACAATAATCAGTGTTAAATCAGAAATCCAAAAGAACAGAAAAGATGGGCGAAGAAAGAAAGGCATTAGTTGTATACTCCATTCTCCTTTTAAAACATCAACACTCATGAAGCTGCTTGAAAATAGGGGGTTATGACCTCTAGGAAGAGTGAAAAGAATTTGACGGGGGAATACTTTTAAATATTGCATTTTCCAGCAACAGAACAAGGGAAGGAGAAATCTGTCATATACATGATGATATAGGAGTCGTTTCACTCACACAAAACTACTGCTGAATCTTTGTCCATCACTGAAGAAGCCGCTGCTTTATTGGATCTTGTGTAGGTAGCTTCCCGGGTGTAGAACGCTCTGATTCAGATGACTGGACGAGGATTTCCATAACAACTAGAACGAGGATCAGGAAAACTCCCGAAAATAAGATGCCTTCCCATGAGGAGAGGAGTGAAGACCACTGGAAGAATTTAACGATAACGTAGACAAGGAGACAGGACCAAGAAATGACAACCTGTTCGAAGAGCAAAATGATACGAGATCAGAAGAGGAAAGAAGTGGTGTACTCTATTGTATTGCTTACATCTTAGAATGTCATCTTACAAATAGCGATTTTTTTGGCCGACCAGTGTCTTGAAGTTCTTGTTCACTGAATATATCCGTAGCACGATATTTCTCCAGCAAAGCATCCTGAGGGGTCAGAGAAAAGACAATATTAATCACAAGTACGCACATTAACAAAGCAAGGAAAATTTTGATGATTGACTTTTAAATTGGTTTTCTTGTAGTCGTTTGTCTAGCTTGGTAAAATCGAAGATTCCGCAGCCACCCAGAGGCTTGCCACTAAAGAAATTTTTACAATAATTGTTGTACCTTAGTTACGAATGTGTCTTTACACCACTGTGCAATGCCCTCAGCCGTTTCTGGCAATTCCTCCATTTTGTGACGCTTGATCTGCACCTTCACCTGTTAAAAAACACACCAAGCCGATTAAGATGTAGAAAAATCTGGACATTTCTCCATGTTTTTTAGCACGATCAAGTTGGATTGTAATATCAGCTCTTTGAAGGGTCTTGCTCTTTCTGGATTTGCTGACTACAAATCTTTCTGGATTAGCTGATTACTAGGGCCACGCAGTACAACTTGAAAAAAACATCAGGTTTGTGCTGATATCAATTAAAAAAAAAAAAGACTTTTGACAAATTATCTGCTGTAACTAATCTTGAGAATATTTAGAATAACTTTAGAGTTTAACCACACTCAAATGCTTATAATCTTGCATTCAGGCTGTTCCTGTCATCAGTCAGGCACAAATTGGCCACATTTGAGCTTAACCCAGAAGGATTAGTAGTGATTTATAACTGTTGTAGTTGCTCTACAATCCAGTTCAACTCATTACACACCTGCTTGAATGAAGTTCACCACGTGTCAACCCCAAGTAAGAAAACATCAAATAAAATAATTGACTATTGACACTCTTGCCAAGACCTCTAGAATTCAGAATACAATTTCGAAAACAGTTGCATGAAAACCAAGTTTTCGGACCAAATACCAAGTTGTTCTCTAAATTGCTAATATTATAGACCGGTTTGCCTGTGTGCTTGGTTCAACTTATGGGCAGTCCAGAATCATTCATATGGTGGATAACCGAAAGCAGTTTTTCTAAGACTAAAGCACTCTTTAAGATTCCACACCTTAGGATGACAGTTCCTAACTATATCTTCTGTTAAAATTGGACTAGATTGGATTCAATGCGTTAGAAGTTCAAAAGAACTGAGTAAGAGCTCCAGTTCATCATATAACTGATAATCACATTGTGGCACACTAACTAAAAGAATTAGAACAATGGAAACATATCTGACAAATGTTACCATGATCCTTCAAAATATTTTAGGGGTAGGAATTTTCAAAGATTTCAGATCAATAAGAAGCCCAACCAATGGAAACCAAGACAAGAAGCCACTTTTCTTTTGATGACTACAATATATTCAGAAGAATATTTATTTTGCAATGAAAAGAAAATAATGAAAGTACAGTAGACATATACTAGCAATAGTTGTATCACATAGCAGAAAACAGAGGGTCCAATGATTGCACTGGTAAAACAATAGGTGTTGAAGGAATGCAGCAAGCACCCTAAATATGAGGTTTTATTTGTCAAATGTAGCTTTTATCAAGATTTTATAGGCCTACCGAACAAGAAATGCCTTTAAATATTCTCAACATTGTAGGTGAAGGCTGGCTTTTAGGAACAGCAAATGTGCAATCATAAATAGCCGGAATGAATGCACGCGCGTGTTCTACTGTTGAGACAAATCCCTGAAAATATATAATGCGCAATCAGCAAACAAGGTCAATTAAAAATTCAATCACAATGTAATAAGCAAAAACTTTATGGGGTTGATTGTTAAAGACACAACATCAAATGTTTAGCAGTGATCATAGAGCTTCTTGCCCCAGTGAGGCTTGAAGCTTCAAAAAGAAAGATCTTGCCCCCTGAAAGCTTTTCATAGTTTAGGCCTTTAAATTTTCTGCAGGAAGATGCCAAATGCCACTAGATATGCAAATTCCCATCTAACAGGATATTGCCAGAAACTTCAAAACTAAAAATAGATTAAGACAAAAATGAAGAATAGTCTCCTAATACTACAAATTAACTTCAATTCACCTTAGTACGGGGAATCAAAACATTTCTAGGTATAGGCAATCCTCTTGAAGCGGCAAACTCTTGAGCTGCTAAAAGCTTTGGCTGTGTAAAGCGAGTTCCTTCTACAAAAAGAGCCAACCAAAAAGGCATAGGGAAGTCCTCTAGCCGCTGCAAGCCTAACTGCCACACAGAAGTCAAGAGAGACATAAATGAGACACTCATAAGGACCTTTGCATTAAACGCATAGTTAAATTAGGACATTGTAATTGCAGATACCTTCAATGTTCTTTCATCCTTAGCCCAGCTTCTTTGCAGAAATAAATATTCAGCAAACCACATTGACCAGCCGATGACCTAGATAAATGCACAATATCATGTACAGTCATGTCAGTTAATATCATTTTTCTAGCACGTTAGCACCAACTTATCAACAGAGACTGTCCTAGAAAATTCATAGTTCTATATATCATTTCTTACGCTTAAATGCTAACAAGTTATGTAGTTCAAGTCAGTTCACCTACAAGATCTAATTGTGTTGCAGTTTTGATAGATGCCATGGTCTTCCCAATTGGTAAGCAATGATAAGTTTAAAAATAATATTATATTGGGTGAATAAATAGAACTGTCAATCTTACCTCCACGGAAGAACTTACTTAATGTTCTCCTTAGTATAAACCATAGTCACTTACCCCTTTCCAAACATTAATAATAGGTTGAGAAACTTCTGCATATAGCATGTTTCATTATAATCATCAAGTAAACAGAACTTACAAAATGGAAATTTTTGAAAATACAAATTTAAGTGAAAAAAGCTTACAACTCCTTTTAAAAGAATAGAAGAATTCATAGAAACTCACAGGAAGGTATTTTACTTCTTTCTTCATGATGGCTACAGCGCTACCAAGGCAACCCGAGCGCTGCCACAAATATGATTATACTCATTGAAAAAGATATAAATTTGACAAAAGAAAAGCCAAAAACTATTATTGCATAAGAGACTGAATTTCAGAAGAATGAATAGAAGGAAAAAAATATGTAAACGATTCAGTATGAGGAGACAATCAGCTTCATGAAAATTGAATGTTTAATTGTTAGCCAAATTGCTCTCAACTTTGCCCTTCTCCCTGTATCCGTAAATAAGGGGACAAAAGAGGGAAAAAGACTTGGTATATTTCTGGGAGTTTTTGGAGGATTAAACTCATCTTACAGTTAAGTAAGATATTAGGACCAAAGAAAAATGAAGCACTTCGATATTCCTTTCAGTCAGATAAATTCAAAGCAAACCTTAAAGAACAGAAGCAAAAATGAAATAAAATGTCTTCATAACATGAAATTCTTAAACTTCTGAATTTGGAATAAATTTGCAGATAACAGGTACCTGAGCTAAGACCCATCCAGCAAGCCAATCAATGTCACTCCTGTGGTTGCAGATCAAAAGTGCATTTTCTTTACCTAAAATTTTTAAATAATAATGTCATTATTAGATCAGTCCAGGTTTGAGTGATATACTATATTGTCAGCAACATAATTTTAAATGAAAAGAATTATTTAGAAGAACTTAATCATTAATTGGTTGTCACCTTACCCATTAATTGATAAGTTTCGGAATCTGTGTACAGCTCAACCTGCCACCAAAACATTGAACTAGTTAGACTGATAAAAACCTGCTTCTCAAAATTCCTAAGCATGTCAAAAGACACTTGTAGGAGGTATTAATGATGACAGCTAATTTTTTAGCAGAGCAGATATTCCAAAATAAAAAAGCTTCACGACATCTGATACCTATTGACTTTGTATTGACAGAGTAAGATATATTAATGCATGAAACGGTAACTCTGCATCCCAAGATGCATGGTCTTCCCTCCCCTTTCTGAGCTAGTTCTTTCACTTTATAATTCTGTAAATAACAAAATCAATTCATCATATATATTTTTTTCTGTCTTCTACATACTTCAATATTATTCCCCTCTTTCCCTATCTCTGAAATCTTCCCCTTCTCGTTCCTTCTTTTGAAACATCTCTGCTAAGTTAAGCCAGGATTATCATTCGTAAATTTTAGCCTAGGATTATGACAAAAAACGTGTATAGATGGAGTTAAGATAAACTGAACACCTTGATGCCTGCCCACCAATCAATGAGCCATACGAGCTCCAACCACAGTGATTCTGTAACTTTTTTGTTTATTCTTCTTTGCCAAGTCTTTGATATTGGACGAATAAGGACAAAGACGAGACCCTGTAAGAGTATAATTGCTGTAACATCAAACAAAATAATCAACTAACATTCATCACCCGCTTGGATGATCTGACTACTATCTTCATAACGGTAAAAGCTGCAAACTTGTTTTGACATCTTATAAAGCCAGGTAACATTCACATGCCGCCAATTATCACCAGTACACACCAGAAGTTGTAGCCATGGGTCTTTGCAGGAAAGCTACCTCTTTCCCATGATATATATATATATATATGTATATATATATATATATGTATATATATATATGTATATATATATATATATGTATATATATATATATATATGTATATATATATAGAGCAATATATAAAATAGCAAATTTGCCTCCAAACTTCAATCCTATGTGGCTGTTTCTTTCCATCTATCCAATTTATAAAGTCCATTTCTGGACCTCTAAATTCTGCATGAAAATGCAACTATTTAGCTCACATAGTCGAATTTGCATTCAAGATTTCGATTACGAGATTCTAATTTAACCAATGACAAAAGGAGTTTATGTAAAATCCAATGACAATGTGCATGCAAAAGCATCGAAGAGAAAAAATGCTAAGCAAATGGACCAATTGGCTGTTGAAAACGAGATGGAGGAAGAAAACAAAGCTACATGATTGGGTTTGTAGGTTTTACCTGGGTTAGATTAACAATGAGACCTGAGAGAATGAACAGAATGCCTGTGGGAAGAATTACAAGTGCAGCTGGGATCGCCATGGCTTCCGTCCTCCGCTGTGCTATACAGACAATGACGAAGACGCGACAAGCAAAAATGGGAAGAAATGAATAGCGAAAGGAAAGAGAGTACTCGGAGAAATATTTAGATTTGTAATGAGATGTGTTTTAAAAATGTAGAATTTGCAATTTGGCCGGATCATTGGCTGAGCACCGCTTTAAGCGGCCATTACCGTTGCAAGTAACCACAACGTGAAATTGGCTGACTTGGACACCTCCACCAACGTCCATGGAAAATAGCAAACTGGCAGTGTAATCAAATCAAACCAATATCGTGGCGTGTAACCCATGATAACTATTAGTGTTGAAATTTCTTTCTTAATTACATAATAGAATAAAAAAAATCTTACTAGATAAAACGCTACTGCCAACCACTCCCAATGGCACACTTGCTCTTATAGTAATGAAGGAAGAAACAAGGATGCTGTAGCAGAAATTAATATGGGTGGGAATGAACACGTCTATGCAATATAAATTTAAAGATGGGTTAAAATTTATTTTATATATTATATAATTATTATATGATGTTCTAATATGTATGTAATATTCTTTGTGGGACATAACAAATTGAGATTGCATAACATAACACAATCTCTTTTAGTTTGGGATAATTTATTAAGTGGTATAGCATTTTCGTTTTCAATACATACAAGAAAAAGACATTGAAATGTTGTTCAACTAATGATGTAATTACTCAAATTGACCGACTATTGAAATTTAAGTCACAAACGTATAAAATCTACAAATATTGTGTTCAATTATCTATTTATATATCATTTTATTTCGAAAAAAATTTACGAGAATGGATAGATGTTGAAAAACTTTATGGAATTCAATATGGAACAATTTATAAGAATATTTTTTTGTAATTGTATTAAATTTTAGAAAGACACGCATCAATGTAGAAGGATTTAATATGAGAACGTTAATTGCCCCAAACAACCTCTGCTTGTATCAGAGAACCGCCTCCAGGGCTCACCAGTTGCCGCTGGTACAACACGGCATCTTTCTATTCGCTCTAAGATAGAACAGAGGGAACCCACAGCGGCGACGATGACGACCACGTCTTCCCAGGGGTATCATCAACCCTCATCGATCGAGGAAGTGCGAACCCTTTGGATTGGGGATTTGCAGTACTGGGTCGACGAAAACTATCTCAGTCACTGCTTCGCTCACACCGGCGAGGTTTGCTTTCTCCTTTTTCTCTCTTTCACATACATATATACTCTTTATAACAAGAATTGACGAATATGTGGATTTTTTGTTCCAATTGCTGTCACCGCCTCACCGATTCCTGTAAAACACGCTACTATAGTTGTCGTTCATGGGGTCTAGAGCTTTCCTTCATGGGAGGGTTTGCACTTCAGATGTCGCTTGCAGGATGAAGCATTGAAATCGTCAAATTCCAGACCCAGACTGGAGTTTAATGAAGCACTAGTATACATAAACACTACTTGGCTTGCTTATTGAACCTAGTTGTGTCAGCTCCATCCTGACTTTTGCTTCTTGCATGACCCTAGTTATTAAAACACAACAATAAATTAAAAACATGGAGTGAAATAAAAAAAATTACTAGCATGAAGCTTTTTTACTTGATGAGCTCTGATCTTATTAGCTCAATGTGTCGTAGCTATGGTTATGAATTCAATCAGTGGCATGGTGCTCATAAAAGTGTTTTCTTTGCTATGTGTAGGTAGTTTCCATAAAGATCATACGCAATAAAATCACTGGACAGCCAGAGGGCTATGGGTTTGTGGAGTTTGTTTCACATGCAGCAGCAGAAAGAATTCTTCAGACTTACAATGGGACACAAATGCCTGGAACAGAACAAACTTTCAGGTTGAACTGGGCATCTTTTGGTATTGGGGAGCGGCGTCCTGATGCTGGGCCTGAGCACTCAATTTTTGTGGGGGATCTAGCACCTGATGTTACAGACTATCTGCTGCAGGAGACATTTCGAGCCCATTATCCTTCAGTTAGAGGTGCCAAAGTAGTGACTGATCCTAGCACTGGGCGTTCTAAGGGATATGGGTTTGTTAAATTTTCTGATGAGACTGAAAGGAATCGTGCTATGACAGAAATGAATGGTGTTTATTGCTCAACTAGGCCAATGCGTATTAGTGCTGCAACGCCTAAGAAGACCACTGTTTCTCAGCAGCAATATGCTGCAACTAAAGGTGGGTTATTGTTGAAGCTTTCTTTGTGTTCTCTGTATCTTTGTGTGCATGAAATATTTGTTTTAGAACTCTGCTATTTCAAATTAACATGACACTTGCTCATGTATCTCTTTGGCAGCGATATATCCAATCCCGGCATATACTACCCCAGTGAATACAGTTCCACCAGATTATGATTTGAATAATACCACTGTAAGTCAGACAATAATTATGTGCTTTCCATCTTCTATGGTATTCTTACATTTCTTTTGGTTGCAGATATTTGTTGGTAATTTGGATCTTAATGTCACAGAAGAGGAGCTGAAGCAAAACTTTTTGCAATTAGGAGAAATTGTCTCTGTCAAGATTCATGCTGGCAAAGGATGTGGTTTTGTTCAATTTGGGACAAGGTTGTTTCCCCTTTCTTCTTTTAAGCATTGAAATCTCTATGCCGTTACTCTGATAATTTGAATTTAAAAAGTTAAGATAAATTTTGACATATCTTCTTCTCCCCATTCGGAGGCAGTAAGTGGCATGTGGCCTGATGTTACTTTGCATCTTGTGAGGTCTTTCATCAATCTTTTTTTGCCATTTTCTTTATCCTGTTATGTACTGCTTTTTTAATCTCTATTGGTCTTTGTCTGTAGAGCATCTGCTGAAGAAGCCATTCAGAGGATGCAAGGAAAGGTGATAGGTCAGCAGGTGGTCCGAATTTCTTGGGGTAGGAGCCTAACAGCTAGACAGGTAATTGCCTTTGGGGATGGTTCATTTCTTGACAAAATGCTCATAAAGAAGTTGGTTATGCTGTAACCTGTGTGTGCAATTTATCATGCATTTTAAGCTTAAGAACTTCAAAAATGTATATTAATGGTATAGGTTTTCAAAAGTTGTGATTCGTGAGGTAGATTGGAAACACGGCATCCATGTACTGATTTTGGATAGTTTTGCTGCCCCTTATTATGTCTTGACGTGCTTTGGGCTGTTGAAGGACATATCTGGAAGATGAGTCTGGGCTCTAGCAGATTTGAACTTGTGAAGATGTTGTGTGCTGACACTAGTGTACATAGGATGATAAATGAAAACATTAACTCAAAGCTGGGTGATTTTGGTTATAGACAATTTTAACATTGTATCGATTAATATAGTTGCAGCAGCAACATGCATTGCCCAACAATTGCCTAATTGGGAAGATTGAGAATTTTTATGTGGGATTATACAATGAACAAAAGAGACTAATGATATTTTAGAGTTGATATGTAAAGGCATGGTTGACATAGGGTATAAGACTAAATTGGGATTGGGAAAGAGTATTAATAAGGAGGATATATCAAATAGTTTCAGTTAAAATTTTCATATATGCAAATTTGTAATATTTGGAGTTAGGCTTGCTGCCAATGTATTCTTTATGAATATCAGTAACAGTCATGTAGACCCCTTTCAACCTGATAACCATGAATTTCCATTATAATAGCTTTCATGGTTTCATCTAAAATGTTACCGATGTTCATGGCTGATATATATGAATGAGTATAATATCTCAATAAGCTGGTCATGCATAAGTTCATTTTTTGTGTTTGTAGATATTTGGTATGCAAGCACTAACAAAATTTTGGCATTATATGATGTTAGGACTTGCCTGGTAGCTGGGGGCCACAGATGGATCCAAGTCAGTGGAGCGCCTACTATGGATATGGACAGGGCTACGATGCCTATGCTTATGGGGCCACTCATGATCCTTCCTTGTATGCATATGGTGCATATGCTGGTTATGCACAGTACCCTCAACAGGTAAGTTTTCTTTTATTAGTTTACATATCTGTGCGTTCATATGGTACAAAATAGCCGTCTTGGAGCCATTCTAGATTTCCCTTCCAAGTTAATTGGGTTGTGCAAATTAAATTCCTGTGCCACACCTCACACTCTTGTTGGTGGAGTGCAATGCATATCAGAATCCGCCATATCTTGAAGTGAAGCTGTGTTAAATTATTTTCAATTTATTTATTGGGCTATTCATTCATGGGGATTGTTTATTTTCAGGTTGATGGTGCCCAGGACATGGCAGCTATGGCTGTACCGACCATGGAACAAAGGGAGGAGTTATATGATCCCTTGGCTATGCCTGATGTGGATAAGTAAACTTTTAGTTTTTTATATTTAATAAATGGATTTGGATCTTTTAAAGTGAGAATGTATACTTTACAAAATAAAGTATAAGTGAATGATCATTAATTAAAAAATTAATGATAAAGATTGTTGTGAAATATAAGCAAATAGATGATATTTTATGAATTTAGAATAATTTACATCGTTTATTTTTTATTAACAATTATCTATTTGCACTTTATTATGTAAAGTGCACTTCTCACCTTAAAAGGATCTCTATCCTTGATAAATAGACACTTTCACCTGAATACATTGGGTTCTCGTGTTATTCTGACAAACGTTGATTGCTCTGCTAGGTTAAATGCTGCCTACCTCTCAGTACATGGAAGTGCCATCTTGGGACGGTCTCTCTGGCAGAAAACCTCGCCATTTTTACAGCAAGCTTAGGATTTATATGTAATAATCGCGTGCTTCATACATGTAATGTGTATTACAATTGCTGCCACAAATTAAGCTTGCGGATTCAGATCCTGTTGATAGATTGTTGAGACACAGAGTTGGTTTTTTTTTATGTATGATTAGCTGCCGTTCAAATATGGAACCAAGCAGGATGCCAGTATTCCGTGCTCAATTTGACTATTGACGGACATATGATTAGACATAATGTTCTTTCTCAGCAGTTAACATCTCTTTTTAGGAAAACAAATTACGCGAGTTCCAGCTCGCTTATCTCAATGAAATTCAGGCTTATACACGGCGGCTGGGAACATTTGCTACCAAAGCCGCAATTGCTATAATCTTAGATGTACTAAGTAAACTGAAATATGAAGAGCGTGGCCTTCGACGTGCAGCCTTTTGGAACTTACTCTCCACAGGGCTCTCCCGTTCTGCTACAGTTTGTGGCAATGCGAATAATCGTGCGGTTGTGATGCATGATTCGTCCATGTTTTCATTATGTTAATACTAATCAAAGTTGTAAACGATAACATCCATATGCATCGAATGTAATCTATCTATACTGCAACCGAATTGTTGATGCAAAAAAAATGTACTGGATACGGAATAAATCAGACTAATTACAAACGGACAAAAGAATGTCGCTTCTAATGATGTACAAGATATTATGGCCATTCTGGAAGTCACAAGGATTCAACAAGAAGTCACAGTCAAAATTGCTCTAATTTTAAGAACAGTATACACTTCGCAGTTTAAATTAGATACTTGGCCAACCATGGCAAATCCCTGCAGTCTCTCAGCGCAAAGGCTACATCATCACTGTCACAAACCAGTATGAAACCAGTCATAAATCAAATTCGTTAAATATAGTAAATAGGAAAATTAACTACCAAGCTTTGATTCCAGTATATATTTTTTTTGGTCAGCAAGATTAGTATTTTATATTTCAGTGATGCACCCGATGTTTTCTTGAAATATTGAACAGGTGGTCTTTTCTAATAAAGAAAATTTTCGTCTTTTGGTTGCTACCTCAATTAATTTGGCGTATATCTGCACACATACTTCCAGAACTACTTAAATCTGTCTATCCTCAGAGAGACATAAAAGTTTAAGAACTAGAATATCTCCAAACGAACTTCTAAATCAATTTGTCCTATTCAAAGATCCAGTAAGAATATCATCAAAGCTAACAAAGATGGACTTAATAGCACTAAGGATCATCACACATTTTCTACCAAAAGCAGATCATCATACGACGGAAGGACGTAAGGTTGAATAGCGGGTTCAGCCTAAAACATATCATAACCATCTCCACATTGGTTAATTGGACTAGAAAGACACTTCCCAAAATCCTTTCATAACCATCTCTACATTGGTTGAGAACTAACCTCGGGAAGTTGAGCTGCAACTTTTGCAATCTGTGCTTGGCACCTGGTTCGCATAAAATAATCCTGCATTCGCCTAGCTTACAGCTGTCAAAAAAATTGGAACAAAAACTTCTCAGATGCACACCGATCTGAAGGATTCAGCATGGATCACATACACTATTAGTTCTATCAAAAAAAATTTTCTTCCCTTTTGGATAAAAAGCAGTTGTCCTGTTTCACCCTGTAAAGAGGAAGGAAAGCAGGGGTGTGTTATCCATATCCTTTTTTTTTTTTTTTGGTGAGTGTTATCCATATCCTTTATTTGTAGGCAAACAACACAGATGTCTCATTCTTATATTTCAGAAAAGTGGAAGTTGCAAAGCCTCGTAATTAACTCAGGAACTCCTCTTTGTGTGTCTGTGAATATTTAACCAAGAGAATTGGCCATGCCTTCTTCAATATGTGTAGCAAAGAAATCATTAGCAGAAGACATCTTACCCAACTTGCAGGAGAGTGTCATATCCAGGAAACTCTTCCCCATTGCCAGTACAGATACACAAGACTGATGTTGCCAACTGCATGGACAAATAAAACCTCTTAAGACTGTTGTTGCCAACTGCATTGACCAACAAAACCTTACTCATGAACACCAATCCAAGGGATTTTAAAACTGTGTCAAACATGTATGTCAACATATCTCATCTAGGACTTCATGTATGTTGCAAGAACGCAACCTTCACCTGCTTAAGAAAAACCTCCCAAAAAAAAATATACATCCAACAAGGATTCAACCAGGATGATGAACTTTGAAGGTTATGGACTTCATGAATGGCCAGAACACTTAACAAAAATGGTATAATAAAACGAAAAAGCTTCAGATGCTGACCTTTTCAAAAGTGGTCTCCCCCATTCCTGTTTTGTAAAGCTCGTGCACCAAAGCTGTCAAGAAGATTTTACTAATTCTGGTAGAACTTTTCATCACCTTCAATCAGAAAGAAGGACGTGCATCAGGGTAAAATTTGAAATAAAATGTTGACATCATTTTGCCAGATAAATAAGTATATCTTATTGTCCCAACCAAACTAGAATGCTTATGATTGTACTAGACAATTTATTTCGTACATTTTGAGATAAAAATCTATTGGCACATAAATTTGACAGAATAACACATGAATTCCCAATATTCCTATGTCCTATGATAATTAGTCTTGCAAAATTAGCAGATGTTCCTAATGAAATAAGACAGCATTCGTAATGTTTCATAACTCCAAACAACAGTCATCTTAAAACAGGAGATAAACACTCTGTTCATGCAACAATGCTCCTCAATTAAGGAAAGCAGCTTAGCCTTTTGGCAACAGACTAATCTTCCATTAAATAGCCTTGCTATCACATCATTTAATGAAACCAACGGAAGTTTAGATGTCTCTTATAACTTGGTTTACTCCAAAAGGACAGAAAAAGCTTCAAGAGTTGAAGAAATATATCAGCATCTTGCAAAACTCAACTCACTTGAATATGAGGTGCTTGAAACATTTCTTGAATGGCAGATTCCACGTCTACCATACCAACAAGCCCCTTTCCTAAGAAAACGGATGCAAATGAGAATTAAAGGGAAGAAGCCCACAAATTCAAGCATACAGCTGATACTGATGCTAAATTAGAGATAAAAAGTAATCCAAACATTCTATTTTACGAGAAGCAAAATGGAACCATATTAGATATGTACTTTGTAGATCAATTATATCAAGTATGCACAATTGCACACATAGCAAGAGCAGAATAACAAAGTGGCAAAAGAAAGACCCACAATACTGCTTCAGGTGTTTACATAATTTTTAGTAAACAACAAGATTTTGATAGTAAACACCACAGCCAGTCTCTACATGCAATTTTAAAGGGGAAAATGGGACTTTGCAGTATCAATTAAAATAATGAAATGAAGATTTAACTGTGCTAAACAACTGATTATCAAAGGGATGAACTCTTCAAATAGTTATGCCTACAAAAATCTAAAGGTTACTTAATGTACAATGCACAAGTAGATAACACAGCAACTAGAATTATGCTGTGATTGGCTCCCCCTTCCCCTTTCTACTTTGGTGACATTCAAAATCTATTGGACATTTGGATCTATAATCATATACCAGCAGTAACAGAGCCAGGATTTGAATTAAACTTCTTAATACGATAATCTGCAATTTCTGCTGCACGTCTGCATATCTCCAAGGCACGGCGTGCATCCCCTGAGATTGCTGCAACCTGAATAAATACATTGAAGACCATATTATAAGCAAATCAATGACATATCGTACCAAATTATGTATCCATTGGGTATACAACAAGATTAGAGGAAAATAAGTTTCATGACACTATAGAGACTGACCTTTCTTGAAGCAAATTCTATAGCTTGCTTTTCAAATACATCTACTCCTTTGAGGCGGGTTGAAATAATTTCTTGAAGCTGCTGATAATTATATGGGCCAAAGCAAAGTCTCTGTATACCCATTCGACTTGATATACGAGGAAGTAACTTTTCTGGAAGATCCATAGTATTTGCTATCCCTGAATTCATTATTACTAAAGAATAAGCTTTTGCAATAAAAAAAAAATGCCAAAATAATCATGAAAATCACACAGATTCTTTTTTTTTTTCCTCCCTAATTAAAACTTGTTAAACCAAGCTACAAGATCATTATCTATTACAAAGGAATTCGGAAAGAGCTTTCTCTTACCTATGACAATAAGTTTGGAATGTGGCTTAGTAGGCCAATCAAGAATGTTGTACAGAACCTGCAATAAAAGGTAGGCTCATGGCAAATGGGCAATGTAAATTCATGTGTTGCAAAAACATGGATTTAACAATGACAAAGTTCTTCTTACAAGATGAGATTATTACCGACTGGTTTCTGGTTACAAGGAGATCAAGTTCATCAATAAGCAGAATACATGGCCGGTCCACCTCTTCTCCAGCTTTTTTCCCTTCCACAAATCTCTCATTGAGCAAGTGAAGGGCCTTTTTCCAGCTGACTCTGTACCCATTTAATGCCTCATAAATGACCTGAAAGAACATCAGAGCTATAGGAATAGGATAACCAAGGAACGTAATCATTTTAGACCAGAACAGTATTAACTTCATTAATTTTACCCTGTAAATATTCTCCGGTGATGCCAGTTTTAGACCATTAATTTCCACAAAACAGTATGGTCTTATGTTTCCTGCATCAACTTCAGGCCTCAGATTCCTCATTACTGCTAGTACGCTCATTGTCTACAGTTTTGTATAGGTAAAAGGACAAAAAAGTAAGCCTTGTTTTTCCTCCTGTCATAGTGAAATTAAACCTCTCCATACTAAAGCTGATAATATAGTAAGTTCTAGAAGAAAAAGACAGTACTTTGCCAGTTCCAGGAACACCATGGATGTACAGGCAACGCCCCAGACACTGATCATCACATATAGCACCTTTTATGAATGAAGTTATCTCCTCCATTTCTCTATATTAACATGCATTGATTAGTAACTGCAAACAGAAATAGATAAAAATATCATAAAATTAAGTCCAGAATTTCACATACTTATTCCTACAAGGTAAAGATGTAGGCAATGATGCCAACAGCAGTGTAGCCTTTGCTCTCTCCAGTTCAGTCGGTTTGCGGGACCTAACATGCTGCAGAATTTTTTTTGTACCTACCTTTTGAAGCCCAAAGAACTGTCCCTTGCGCAGATTCTGTATCAGTTACACATAAGATCTCCTTTAGGCAAGCAAAATACCAAAAACAATGAATTCAAAGTAAAGAACAATATCCATACTGCAGCTAACTCATGAGTTGAGGATGGCCGAGATTGTTTATTTTTAAAATTCTCCTCTTCGTATTCAAAATCTTCATCTGTATCAGAGTCTGATTCCTTGCAAATATTCCAGTCTCCATCACTATCAGCCACTTCACCTTCCTACCATGGATGAATAAAGGTGTAAATAAATCCAGTTTCTAAATGTTAACTTCTTTAATGAGGAGGATCCTTATGTGCTCCTTCTCTCTTCTGACATGATTACCTCTTTGTCATCATCAATCTCTGCAAGACGCTTAAAACTGTGATAATGAATGTCATATTCATATTCACAAAAGAAAACATCATCTCCCTCATTGTTGGCCTTGGCATATTCTTTGGGGGTTATGACATAACAGTGTCTAAGGATAGATTCCATCTGCAGTGTGACATAGGAACACCAAAATGAAGGTCAAGGTAAGTGGTAGATGGGCTATTGCTTGGCATATTCTTTGGGATCGAATAACTATAATTAATTATTAACTATAAATGAAAGGACTGATCTTAAGTAATTCAAAAATGGGCTCAGTACTCTCTGTACACAACAACATGTACATAGCTTTGTGACAGAGGTCAAGAAACAATCCACAGTATGTCGGTTGTTTCCTTCACAATAAAAAGATTAATCGTTATAAGAGATCCCAGAAGTTCAAATAGGGAAATATAATTCTTTTTTTTTTTTTTTTTGGCGCTGACAGAATTGAATCCATGTAAGCACTTTGCTATCAGCATATAACATCCAATATAGCTATCACATATTACCTCAATGTCTGCAAAATCATTCGTTCGATAAACCTCCCTCCTCAGGTTATGTGGTTGTCTCCCAACAGCAGTCTCTTCTGGGATTATATACCAACGTGCTCGACACCAGTAGCTACCATCTACTTCGTTCCATATGCTGCTTACATCCAATGAATTAAAAAAATCAATTGATGTAAATATGATTAGTAAAAAAAAAAAAAAAATGTAGCGTTATGTCACTGGGCGATACAAGTAATATACCTCTCAATGTGAGCGGCCCACAAATCACTTGAAAGAAGCTTCTCCCTCATTGTCCTAACTAGTTTCTTCCCCTCCGGAGGCTTTGGAAAGTTAATGTCTCTACCCAGCTTGCAAGCCTCACAAAACCGACATATCCAATCCCCTTCTGGAACCTGCTCCAATGGCGGTGTCAAACATTTGAGATGAAACCCGCCTAAACAGTCATCACACTCAATCATCACATCATCCTCAGAACTAAAGCAGACCCTACACTCCTCCACGTCTGGGCATTCATCATCTGAGCAAGCGTCTTCTCTCCTCTTCACATAAACATCGTCGCCTACTTCAAACTCACCCCCATCGTATACGACTTTTTTATAATACACCCGTCTCTTAGTCTTGGGCATCCTGCTGCTCTTTCGGTTCTTCTCAGATCTCTCATTTCTCGCAGCGCTAGCTCTTGTAACAACTCTTCTTTCATTCTCCCTCTTCCTCTTCTTACTCTCTGGTTGATCAGGGCAACGGGGGGTGCGCATTCTTGATTATGCGGGAAATGCCTCCTCCAACTGACTTGAAAATTGGGTATAGTTTTGTTGCCGCATCATATTTCGAGTTGCCCCATTACTCTTCATAGGTTTATTGGGCCAAAAAGTTGAAAATAATGAAAACTTTAATTAAATTTTTTTCAAGTTATTTTTATCACAAACTTTTTTTTAATCCAAAGATTAATTTATATTAAAAAATTGTGAATTGATTAAAGAGATATGCGAATGAACTTATCACTGAAATTTTAGCTTTTTTTTTGGGCTAAGAACTTGATTATTTTATTTTGTTAAATAATACACGTATTTTTTTAAAAAAAATTCATTCAATTGAAATTTATTTTGTTTTGAAGAAGATTATAATCAATTCAATTGAAATATAAGGACGCGTTGGATTCTATAGACAAAGCTACACCAGCAAGGTCTTCAAGTAGTATATGATGCAAGCCATTCGAAGGACTGTTGAAAAACGAAGACAGAAAGCAACGCAAAATCTTATTAAGTTGAAGACACAAAGAAAAAATCTATTCTACGGAATAGTTTTAATGAAATAGCCATAACAAGATTTAATATGATTAGATATGTTAGATTCAATAATTACGTAGAATTTAATAAATTTATAAATTTAAATTTTTTAAATAAAAATTATATAAAAATAACAGTATAAAAATAGGGAAAGAATTGAAAATTTGCCTCCTATACATCCAAGGAGGGGTTATGGATTCTATTATTATTCTTGAAAAATGCCACTTTAAAATATTAGTATTTTTTAAAATAAAAAAAGCTCACATGAGGCTAATTACCAATAAAACCTTTGACGTTACTACAAGTCGTACATCCAAGTGTAATGCGCATAGCTTCAACGCGAGCGACATTTTTTATGGGTGATGTTATTTTCATATAATTTACAAATCAAATCCTCAAATTTTTATCGACTATGTAGATAAGACTTACACAATAAATTAAAGGCTGTAAATATTTTATAAATTTGAATTGTATGAAAATTTTAGTTGTAAGAATAAAATTATTGTCACTGAATTAGAGTTTATCTTGATGCAATTAATTATTTCACTTTCTCCATTTTTAACCGTTGTCTCCACTTTTGGAACCCAAAATTAATGTTTTAGCCGCTTTTAGTAAATCACTTTTTCATATTTCTAAATTTTTTTTTTTTTCATCACGCCCCTAAAAAATAGTGAAGTACTTGAGTCATTGTTGCCGAGATGTGTTACACTAATTTACATTATATATACGTGAATGCCCGTACTCATCTGGCGATTCCTTAGCTTTGATCTTTAGCATTATTACTACTTCTAATGTCCCTGTAACATGAAAAACAGTACCCTCTGTGTTTGACCAGAAAATTAGATAGTTATTAGAAGTTCAAAACTATACTACATTTGATTATTGCCTGTTCTATACAGAAATTTACAAGGTAGATATTGACATTAAATATGCTTGAACCCTATAACTTTCCAAGTGCTTGCTTAAGAATTACAGGACCATCACGGTCACTACAGATGACAGAATTTTAAACCAAAATTGAGGCAACACAACTGGTCCTTGTGCTGCTATTCCTCCCCTTCGTTGATTCCAGTGAGCTGCATCAAGCATTCATTAGAATCCCCACCAAAAAATTATTAAAAAAGAAAAGCTCCTTTCTTGACACCCCAACCGGTTCTGCTATTGATAAGATGTCTGATCCTACAATGAAGTTGATACCGATTTCCGATCACGTGATTGTGTCCTTGTTGCAGCTTTCCCTGTGGCAAATGAATTAAGGCAATTCAGATATATTTGTTTGGCATAATGCCTATTACCAACATACTATATTCATTACCTTAGGAGAAAAGGAAAAGAAGGAAAAACGTAACGCTGTTGTGCAGCTTCTACCCCTAGACAAGAGGGGTAGCAGAGGAAAAGAAGGTACAAAAAAATTTAAAAAAACGAAGGACGGATAAAGAAAAAGATCATAGGGCATCTTAACATTATTAATACTACAACACATCAAAAACAACTGACCTTCATCTTTTATCATGTTCCTTCTGCTGCGCCACAGAAGCCGAATCGGTGTACCAGAAAACCCTGCATCTGATCGTAATTGCTTCTCCATATAGCGGCGGTAAGTCTCGGGAAAAAGTTTTGCATCATTGACAAAGAAAACAAATGTAGGTGGCCTTATAGCGGCCTGTAAGAGGACATAAAAAAATAGTGAATATATGAGATGCCCCATAAAGCCATGGTTCAATATATTGTCATGAATGAGTCAAACGTAAGTTCATGAGTAAGTTTGAAGCATTAACTGTTTCTTTCATATATTACTAATACGCTTTTCACCAGTAAAATTCAATATGTTATGCCTCTGAACATCTTGAAACATATGACAGGCAAGGCAAGGCTCTAACAAGAACCATACTAAGTAACAGGACCAAAATACATCCAAAAATCCACAGTAACAGACCAAAATATATTGTGTCTTGAGTCAAGACATACAATGGCAACTTATAATTACCATCTTTGCATGATACATATACCTGAGTGCAATAGTAAACACGCCCTCTTTTTCCACCTCGTGTCCTGGGAGGGGGCTTAAAAGCTACTGCCTCTTGCACCACCTCATTCATTATAGAAGTACTTAGTCTTCTTGATCTCTCCTTTTCAACTGCACTAGCAGCAACAATAATCCTTCATCCAAAATTACAATAAGGAATCAGCTATTCACATAAAGGATTAACTCCAACGAAATATATTAAACATGGTGATCTTAATGACATTCAGGATACCAATTCTTTCCATCCAAGAAAGCATATTCACCACTAGAAGTGATTTATAAAACCAGTTATATGCCATCGCCAAAAATGACAGTTAGACATTGTCAAATGGTAAAGTTTTTGAAAATGGCATAGTTCTGTCTATTTCAATGTGCTTAACTATTGCACTTCCAGAAGTGATTGTAGAAAATATTAAGACATCATGATATTTCAGTTTGCAAAATTGTATAGTGCAAGAAGATATGCGACTACTACATGAAATCTAACATGACCAATAAAAGGCAACTGCTAATTTCAACAATCCATATAGAGTTTGGCCTTCTTAACTATATGATTCAAATTGATATTCATTTCTTGATATGAATCCCTCAAAAGTTAGTATACTAGGCAGCATAAGAATCTCAATAATTTTCAAGCTAGACCATACTTGTCAACGCTGTGACCACCTATTGCAGTAGAATAAACAATCGGAGCCCAGTCAAGTATACAGAGTTTCTCCCTGACGTCTTGCTCATAGTATGTTGCAGTCTGCTGATTCTTATTTGGTATCGTATCCCACTTGTTGACAACTATCACACAACCTTTCCCTTCACTTTCTATCCTTTCAGCTATCTTACAGTCCTTGAACAGACATACAAAACAATATTAAAAAGAAAAGCAACAAATATTACGCAGATATGTTAAACAACCAACCAGCAATCCATACAGCCTATATCAATGTGACCATCATCATCCAAAAGACAAGAAGTTAGACATGCACTGAAAATGAGGTAGCAAAGTACACTGATAACTGAATATATAATGATTATGTCATATACTTGTATATCCATCAGAACAGGTTTTGGCAATCTAACACCAATCCTAATTTGAGCCCAGATAAAATAAAAATAAGGTAATTTGATAAAATCAGACATCAAATTCTTCAATCTCAGAACTGTCTGACATAATTCTGAAAAAGAAAAACTTCTGATAAAAGAGAATTTAGGGGTTGTTGGCTTTCTTCTTCTTTTTGTCTAAATCACCCACTTCAATCCCTTACTTCCTACCCATTTATCGTCATATGGCTACAGCTACCAAATCCCCACTGCTTGATCATAACAAATTTTGTGAGGACAGACGTCCCATTATTAACCAGCAAATTTTGGTGGCCGCTTTTCCTGCTTGATCCATTCAAGAGATTAAGTTGATATTTTTGGTTGATGAACTCTGCCCAACAAGATTCAAAATCTCTCTACTTTAGGGGGTAAACTTGCTACTAGAATAAAAGATTTTCATGAAAATATGGCAAGCATTTGAAATTGCAAAAAGGCAGTTTTGTTTGTTCACTAATTGATCTGAATATCATAAACTCAACAGCTAACCATTACCACATGATTCCAACATCATCCTCTCAACCATGGCCTACCCAACCATTAGCCTGAAAGGGCCATAACCAAATAAGTTATCAAGATCTCTCAACAACAAGATTTTAAAACAATGCTGGCAGAACGTAAAGCACATATAATATGATAGGCACTGAGGCACAAGTGTATCCCTTTTAATTGTCAAGAGAGGCTCACTACCATCAAACATTTTTCCAACAACAACCATTAAGCATTTTTTTTCGGTCTGATAAATTCAAGTATGAACTGGAAAACAGATATTCCTAAAAGTACCTGTTCTGTGATACAAGCCATGGCCTCAATAACAAGAGCAACAACATCAGAACGACGGATAGCACGAAATGCTCGATTAACTGATAAAGCCTCTGTTGTTCTACCTGCAGAAGCAATGGCTGCCCTTTTCCTGATTCCAGCAGTATCAATAAGCCGGAACTTCTGGAGAGCAAAAATAAGAGAATAATTATTCTATGAGAACTTAGAATTCTAAAAGCATTTACACTTCCAGTAAGTTAGACCATGGTAAGACAAATAGGAGAACATAACCACTATTACAGTCCGACACCGGTTCACAAATCTTTAACCCGTGTAAACTAACTAAATTCGAGCATCCTGTCATTAAACATGCAACTTCTACTTGTATTTCAACGAAAAGTGCTAGCAGACAAACAGCAAGAACATTTACATATTCCCGAAAAGAATAGCAAAGGAAAACTCCTTAGAATCACCAAAAAGAAAGGGGGAAAGAAATCCTTATAAAAAAATTTTTCTAGCACCAGATGCAACATTTTTACCAAATACACTAGTCAGTCACAAAAAGTCAAACCTGGCCATCTGCTCCAGTAAATTCTGTATCAATAGCATCACGAGTGGTGCCACTTATGGGGCTGACTATTGTTCTGCCCTCTCCAACAAGTGCATTCAAAATGCTACTTTTGCCAACATTTGGTCTCCCAACAATTGAAATTGCAGGAACATAATCTTCTTGTTCTTCATTAAGATTATTTGATTCCTATAAATGTATGCATTTAAAATTCCAGGGTATCAAACAGGGTTAATATAATCTTGTCTCTGATAGCGTGGCGATCAAGAAGCTAATTTGCTATATATGTAGAACATATTCAAGTGAAAACAATGACTCATTTAACAGTTGGTGATTGCATAATGCAGTTGAAGCAGCTCATCATCACAATAAAATACGTCCTAAAAAAATTGATTGTCATTTTTCAATCATAAATTCAGAAGAGAGTTCAACTACTGACTCTCACAGACCTCAATTTTCTCCAGCCTTGAACAAACAAGGTCAAGAAGATCTCCAGTTCCCGTCCCCGATATAGCTGATACAGGAATAGGTTCAAACCTGATATAGAAACCAAAGCAACCAAGTTATTAATTACAAAATATAAACCTAATAAGACATCAGATTTCATAAATGCAAAGAAACAACAAAATGTGAGAACTCCACATTTTGCCCTATGCTACTAGAATTTTCCTTTTCCAGGCAGGGATTGTCCGAGACAGCATCTTGTTTATTTCCTTTATTTTAATTTTTTTAGGCCTTGCTCATTCAAGGTGCAACCTGATGTGAGTGAGGAATAACTTCACGACTTCCAAATGGTCCAAATTGTAAGCCTCAATTAAGAGAGAGAGAACATGGAGATTCTAAAGTCCTCAGCCATTGTCATCAGAGTATAGGAGGTAAATGGAGTTTGTTTAATAAACAAGTACAATATATCATTATGATATCTTTATCACGTGCATATAAGGGACCACACACTGATCAATATGTTATGCCGGATCATAATCATTTCCCTCCCTGTAATTACTTATAGGAACATAGTAACAGGAGGAAACATGAACTTGTACGTAAGCAAAAATTAACTAAATTTTAACGCATGATTCATATTCATCAAGGCACAATTATTATCATAAAAATGTATTTTACATCAAAACCAAACATCACATACTATCAATCAAGCCATAGTCCTAGTAATGCATGTGAAGCCAATATCAGAATAAGTACATATTTATCAACATATACATAAATGCATAGTCCTAGATATCATGTGATGAACATATCAGAATAAATTCACCTTTATTAGACTAGTTAAGTGCCACAACCACAATCATATAGTAGTTTGTTTGATTCCACCTCAGGCATGTCCTAAGAGGTCTTAGGGTGCATTAGTCAGGATGTGGAGACCCTAAAACAGCCTACTCCTTTTGAACTGGAAACAATCCTTGACACAAAGACTCATGCATATAGCCTAACTCCCCCCACCCAAAGAGTGCAGAGAGCAAGGCAAGATGACAGAGACAGCTTACTGCTTACCCAAGGGACCAAAATTCAGATGCCTGCATAATTCCCTTTCGTGGAGATTCACACTTGTTAACTGCAAGAATGACACATTTGTTTGAGTAGTTCCTACGCAACCAATCAGCAATCTCCACATCAGCTGCTGTTAGACCTGCCTGTTCAGCATAATTAGCATTACTGTCAGGTCATGGAAACAACTGCATATTGCTTGGCCAAGCATGATAAAGCAATTGATCATGCATTTTTAAGTATGAAAATTGTATTATTTAATGTCCCATTATAATGACTTACTAGCTATCTTAATTTTAGCCAAGCAATACCCCAAATAACACGGTGCAAAAAGATATAACCAAAAGCTTCCAAATCTTACCTGTCTAATTATTTCTTCAGTATATTATTAAACATTGATAAATGAGAGATAACAAAAGAAGGATCACATGTGTATAATTTTGCATAATAACACACAATACCTGCCCATCAACAAGAAAAATAATAACAGATGATTCTTCGACAGCTGCAGTGGCTTGTCTCTCTATCATTGAGGGCATCCTGGCAACAGCTGCCTCTCTGGAGGCAAGTGGAATACCATCCATACCAATGGTAGTAGTAATAGCCAGCTCTTCCATGACACCAGCTTGTGATTTTGAAACAGTGAGAACCCCACCTGTGTCCACTACCATAAATTCATAGTCTCCCCAAAATGATCTACCATATAAGCGGTCCCTGGTAACCCCAGGTTCATCCACCACAATTGCCTTGTTTCCCTATAATTTTAGCAGATAGGTTTTAACGTTCATAATTCATCAACATTACATTTCATACAAGTTGAAATTCCAATGTTATTACTTTAAACTGGGAATCACTCATACTACTCAAAAAAAAAAAATTTTAAAAATTGAGAAAGCATTCATTACCCCAACAAAACGATTGAATAATGCTGATTTGCCAACATTTGGCCTTCCAACAATTGCAACCCTCGGGAGAAGATTGTCAGGGATCTGCAAGTCAAACCAGACAAGCTTCAGAAAGTGACCCTATCTGACTTCACTCTTTAAATGATGAAGTTTCTAACATAAACGAAAAGAAATAGTAAAAAACGTATCACGTGTTTCATGCAAGAATTTCAATGTATTCAGCTATGACACAATGTATCAAGCACGTCATATGCCAACTGTAATACCAAATCGTTCAATTAATATCTCACACAAATGAAATTCAGTATGCTTATGATGTCAATGACTAAATATACATACTGACATTGTTTGATCTTCTACTTTTATTCCTCTTCTGCGTTTGAGGTGTTTCTCTGTGATCATACTTCTCGTCTTCTGAAATATGCAAATACTGAAGACATTATTATATACAGAATAAAACCATTGATACGAAATAACAGCTGAAAAATGCGTATCCATCCAGATGAACCACCAAAAATTACATATCTTGTTCCCAGTTCAAACTTAGTACAAATTACCAATGTATCAATGCCAAATTGGAATATAAGCAAAAGTTCAGTGACTTGGAGGCCCGAAAACTCACCAATTCTCAATATGCGAGACTGAGAGCTTGAATACTCTCGGACTGCGTCCTTGGCTTCTCCCTCAAGTGCGATGACATCGACGTCATAATTGTCGCTGTCAGAATAAACAACTTCATCTTCTTCGCCGTCAAATTCCTTCAATCCTTCGTCTTCTTCTTCAACAAAGTCGGCACTGCTTGATAATTTTCCGTCAGAAAATCGCGACGAGAAGCGGGAGAAACTCCGGCGAGGGGTTGAAAAGGATTTGTGGTGAGAAAGTGAGAGGTTATACAAAGAAAGCGCACGAATAAATGGAGGGGAGATAGGAAGGGAGCTTGGGATTGGCAAAATGAAATTTAGGGTTTTAGAGAGAGTATAAGAGATGGCTGTGGGAGCGTACAAGTGATTGAGAGCTGGCATTGCTTGAAATTATCTAAAGACTGGGAGAAACGAAGATGGCAAGACTTGGCGGCAACAGAGAGTGCAGGCGGGGTTAGCCGCAAATGAGTGTGCGAGGTTACACGTTTTGTTTTTTTTTTTAATACAAAGAGTGCGGTGTTATACTTGTAAGTGTGACATGCACAATCCAACAATAATTTTTAATAAATTTGATTTTAAATTAAGAAATAGGGCCGCAATGATTAAATCTTTAATCTTAATGCCATCAAGAATTAATTTTTTTGAAAATTTAAATTATTAAATAAATATTTTTATATTTTTAACAATATTCTATCATGAAATTTTTTTAAGACGCACAAAAGTATTTTTATATTTTTTAGACAAAAGTTTTATTTTGTTTTTTAATAAATTAATAAATTTTAATTTTAATTTTTTATTATTTAATTTTTTTAATTAAATTTTTTACAGATTAACTAACTTTTATTTTAATTTTTTACTATTTAATTTTTTTATTTTAATCCCTCACAAACTAAAATTGATATCAATCAAGTCTCTCAATTCAACATCACATAATAGCATAATAATATTATACCTATTTACTGACGTGATAGATGGGGATAACATGGTAAGATGAAGTGATCGATGGGAGATGATATGGCATGCAATTTTGACAAATGGCGATGACGTAGTAAGATGTCATAGTAAATGGTAATGATGTGACAAGATAACACAGCAGAGATGATGATGTGACAAGATGACATGGTAGGTGACATGGCAAATTATGTGTCACATCATCACCATCTATCATGTAAGTAGATAAACTAACACCATTATGTGATGTTAAATTGAGAGGTTTAATTGATATTAATTTTAATTTGTGAGATATTAAAATAGAAGAATTAAATAGTGAGAAATTAAAATAGAAGTTAGTTAATCTGTAAAGGACTTAATTAGAAAAATTGAATAATAAAGGAGTAAAATAAAAATTTGTTAATTTATAGAGTATTAAAATAGGATTTTTCTTTATTTTTTATCTTCAAGATTAATAATTTTAATTTGTGTGAGATTATTTTAAAAAAGAATATCATATTTTGTCAAAAGAAAAAATGCATAAAATAATACTTATTTTATAGTGCACAATTAAACCTATTTTAAAACTTGCTTAAGAAAATATAATATTTAAAATTTTAATAAACCAATAATTAGAATTTTCGGGTTCAGTTCAATAATATTAAAACTAATTAAAAATTTACTTAATAAGATATAAGATTTATATCAAAAGAAAAGAAAATGTATAAAAATTTTGCTTAATAAAATATAATATTTAAAGCTTTAATAATTAAATTCGTGAACTTTATATAAATCAAGCTTAAACAAAAAATATTAAGTTGCATAAACTATAACCATTAATCAAATCAAATTTAATTAAGTAAAATCTTAGTTAATCTAAACTCGATACAAGTTATTTTCACCCTTTTCTTTCTTTTGTAGATGAAAGGATACATTTAACTAAAATTAGGTACACGCATGCATGCATGGCAATCACGCCTACCTACTTCAGAATATTTGCATTCGTAATGTTATGTGTAAGATACATCCAAAATTATTTCATACTTGTTAACAAACAAAAAGGTACTATTAAGATTGAACTTGATATGAAGCACCTCATTTACTATTTCTTTCGGTTAGAATTACTCCATCTCAAGTCTAAACCCGCTAACTCAGTCGAGCATCAAGAGGCAAAATAGTATTCCAATGTTACATATGATGGAGAAACACAGACGGTGAGAGATTTAACATAAGAATCAGAAGACACGTTAAAATCAATTTAAGAGATTCAATCCGATTCAGGTTAAGAAATTAATTAAATATTGTCAGTAAAGTACAAAATACCATACCGCACCATCATCAGCTAGCTACACAGATAGAGCTCAAACCATCGAATGAAGGAAAAATGAGAACTTACCACATATCTCAAAATATATTGCAACGTAAAATAGCTATTATTTTTATGCAACGACGAGCAGTCTTGCTAACGAAATTCCCCTTTAACATGTACATCGATATTCCTCCTGAACGTAAGATCAAAAAGTCTACACCTATGCCCATTTCTGCCAAAATTTGTGTACAAATTGAAAGGAAATATGGAGACCGCATTTTTCTGAGGTGTCTGCTTACTTCGTTTAATGGCAGATGCCTGGAAATTTCTTACTTATGATGCTTGCCACCATCTATAAAATTATCCACCTCTTGAATGCTATCTGGCTTAACTTTAATCTTAACTGGATTCCCAAGCTTTGATTTATCTTCCATTCTTGCAATTTCTAAAGCTCTAGAACATACAGGGAAACCTTTATCGTCCCAGGACTCCAAAATCACACCAGAGCCTATGCATGTTCTTCCTTCATAGAAGGCCGCAAATTGTCCAGCTGCTAGGCCTTGATCATCTTCAGCCAAGTGGACAACAGCAACGTCTTCTCTGCCATCTCCTAAAGCTTCCATTTGTAAACTACACTGATAGAAACCAGGCCCATGTCTCACCTAAGAAGGTTCACAAAAGGAATTCAAATGGCTATATACATAAAAAAGACGTCTAATGTAACAATATCGATAAATGTCATAAGGTAACTGTCAAGTGTCAGGCCCCTGCCGCTTATCTAAAGAAAAGAATCTGAGAATCTGTTTACATCTAGTTCATATTATTTTCAAGACCGTAATGTGGCGGGGTTCAAGCAAGAACAGATGGTTTATGAATGCCACATAAGAGATCACATGAAGGGCATTTCGCTTGGTCATATTCATGTACTGCTCCCATTCGGGAGTTTGTGACTAATGTTTTCCTAATGAGACCTAAAATCACATAACATTCAACATTTAAAATAAAAGAAGTTCTGCACCTTGCACTGGAGCTGACTTGTCTGGCTTGGAGGCAGCCCACTAAGCCATTTTAAAGAGCCAACACGAAATAGGCGCCTTCTTTTGTCGAAAGAGAAATAATTTCTTGACACAAAAACTACATTATTTTTAACATCCTTCTCAACAACATACCTGCATAAGATCCAAATGAAATGAAGAGTTTCTTAACAAACCCAAAGTTGCTCAGGTAGGAATAATAATATGAAAGCATTTCCTCTAATGATTCAAAGTAGAGATACGTTTTGGCAAAAAAAATTCCTCCATTCCAAGTGAATGGTCAAGAGTTTGAAATTAAGAGTCAGCAAACTATCTTTGATCCTTATTTCCTGTACCTTCAACTGAGCTCTTCAAAAAAAAATTGGAATGCTAGTATTATGATAGGAAATTTATCAGATGAACACAGCTAATTCTAAAAAGAAATAGCCAGGAACAAACCACGGGCCTCCAGGTAGCCGTAGACCTTGGCGTTGACCAATAGTATAAAACCAAAATCCCCGATGTTTGCCAAGGAAATCTCCAGTCTCGGCTTCCAATATGATACCTTCTCTCTCCCCAACGTGTCTTGCAACAAATTCACTAAACTTGATCTATGACTCAAAAAGTAAATAATATAGTTATAAGAGAAAAGTGTCTACAAAACCTTGCTTCAAACCAAGAATATAAATGTCAAGTATGTCACAGGTGATGTTTTAAAATGCCAAATTAAAGAACAAGAACTAGTTACAATCATCCGCATTCAAAACAATTAGAATGATCGATCCAGATTTGCAAATTAACTATAAGCACGTTAATATAGGTAGGTATTATTTGTGAAACAGCTGTTCATTACACATACCTTGCCCAGGAAGCATATTCCTTGTGAATCCTTCCTATTCTTGTTTGGCAGTTCAAACTTGGCAGCAAGCATGCGGACTTCATCCTGCAGAGGATGTGACAGGAGAAGAAAATTAGATTGGGAGTTTCTTCATAGGATCAAAAAATGGCTATAGCAAGCATTGTTTCAAAAAAAAAATCTTCAGAAAGGACATAACAGTAAAGAGAATATCTGCATGTTTCTTCTTTAATTTCCTAATAATGAGATAATTCATTGGCCTTCATTAACTGCCTTTCTTTACTCCGACGACATGCATGGCTTGAAAACTCACTTGCTTTATGACTGTTCAACTGGTAATGGAACTCAAAATGGGTCAAAACGGGAAGGCCTGAAAATGGTTAGCTTAATTGCTGCAAAACATCATTCTATTTTCAATCCCAGACTACGATTAAGGGCAATTAATTGGATAGTGTAACAAATGTATGTTGATACATGTTGCCTGGGTTCACAAGCTTTAATAGCATAGATGGAATAACTAGCAAAATTATATACAAGTTCGGCATTGAAAAGGATTCCAGTCACAATAAACCTTGGGAATACAACCAAGTGGAAAAATAAGTCGCTTCAGCTGGGACTGTGAGAGGTGTGAGAGGAAGTACGTTTGATCCTTGACCTAAGCAGGCCAATAAAAACCAAAATGACACATATCAAGATGAAGCAAATATGTAAAGATTAAGTATTACAAACATATTGATATCAAATTTAACCAGTGAATATTCTTCAGACAGAGCAGATAGAATAAAAATATTTATTTTTAGACAAAAAAAAAGAAAGAGCTAAGAACCAAAGGAGTGTATCTCATATAGGTACCATATCTTGCGATAGTTCTAGAACAGAAGGCACATTCATTTGTTCAGTAAATGGGTGGATAACATTTGCATAATGTCCAGATGCAACATAGTCAAACCCCATACTGCTGATTGCATCCATGAATGCACCTGAGAAGATAACATTTGCTTAATGAAACATAGAAACAACATGGAATTAAACTCCAATGCAGCCAGATTGGATCCATCGCATGGACACATACCAAACTTTATTCTCGTATTGCAGAGAACATCAGGGTTAGGAGTACGGCCACAACGATACTCTTCAATAATGTAAGAAACCTGACCTATGCAGGTGAGTAATTCAAATAGGAGGCTGAGACCAATACCATTACAACTAGAATATAGATTTTTGTTTTTTTGACATAAAAAGACTATAAATAACAGGAAGTTCAATATTAGTCGAGTTTAGAGGGAAAATGGGTAAAGAGTGAAAAAATTGCTCGGGGTTTTACATACCACATTCTTCCAGTATTCATCTGTCAAGTGTACAATTTCTAATGGAACTTCAACCTGAAAATGAATACCGTTTGCATTTCATTAATAATGTCTGCTAAGCATCATTACAATTAAGATCCTGATACAAGGTATTCAATGCAATTTAAGATCAGAACCCTTCCTTGATATTATTGGTATCAAAACAAAGAAGCATGTCTAAAAAAATAGCATGGTAGAAGAATCTTCCTCGGATTAAGACAAGTTTAATGGCAGTAGAAAAGTATGGAACATCAACTATAACACTAATCATAAGCTAACTGATGAATTTTGGATTGAAAAAGAAAAAAGAACAAAAAGACCAAACCAAAACGGTGAACTAACTATTTTAGTAATCTTGTACAACTCAGTCTGTGTACCAAAAAGAGGAGAATGGTATCCAAGAGAAGAGAGTGACCTGATCACAAACAGCTTTGGCATACTTTAAATCCTCTTCCCATGGGCATTCTGACCAAAAGTTCTCGAAGTCTTCCTACAGAAAACCACATATTAGAAGCTGTTTCTCCGAAAACTACCAGAGGATCCAATCTAATATGAACGAGTAAGATGTAAACACCCTTGAGGTCATTGCTTAATTAATGTCCAATCAAAGACACTGGATTGAAAAAAATAAAAAATACTTCAATAGAATCTTTAACAATCTAACCAACAATCTTTCGCTAGAGTAATTTCTAAGTGAAATTGAAAAAATAGCTACACCCGGACTGTTACGAACTGACGAAGTATATCTTATGTGTATGAACTGTGAACCGACATTATTTCATTCCAATTTCCCTTCGAAGTTATGGAAAATAAATATTTTTTTATTCCCTTGAGGCAAATATAAAGTAAAAATTGCGAAGTCGTACTTGGAACCAAATCTTGAGATAGAAAGCAGTGCAATAATGACCAGCAGCGCGGAGAAGCCGGAGAGCAACACTGCTATCAACGCCGCCACTAAGAAGAACAGCAACTCTGAGCCGCTTGTGAGGCATGGAACAGCGCAAGTAGGGGTCGAGTTCGCCATAGAAGCTACCCAAAGAAGGTGAAATTTGGGGAAATGCAGAGGGCGCAGAACATGAGGGTCGACAGAGGAGTTTAAAACTCGGAAAGCGAACAATTCGTTGGAGGCAAAGAAGAGGGTTGATGGTTTTGAGCTGGAGTGGAGGGAGCCGAGTTAGAGGGAGAGAGGGCATTGGCCTCCACAGACGCAGGCTCAGCATTGTCTTCTTTGCTGGGGGAACCAGAAGACAGGGTCCGGTTTGACATTTCTCATCCGTTTTGGACCAGCGATGGGCTTAGAAGGCACCGGATCTTTGTCTTTGAAGATCTAAGGGCAGAAGGAAATAAATATATATATATATAAGAGAAAAAATTAATAAAAAATAATAAAATTTATAAAATATATGTTAATATAAATAAAAAATAAATAAAAAATATCAGAATTAAAAAAATAAAAACAACAACCTCAAATCCAAACTTAGATGTCTCAAACTTTGCAAGATAATTATATTTTTGTGAATTTAGATTATTTATCTTTATTATTTTTAAATTTTAGTAATTTTTTATTTATTTTTTAAATTTATATTAAAATATATTATGTGAATCTTTTTTTATTAATTTTTTCTTTTAATTTATATTTATCTCTTATTTATATCTCTTCACCTTTATATTTCTCAAAGTAATTTGTAATTCTATATTAAATTTTTATTTTAAAATATACATATTAAATTTATTAATCTTATAAATTAAATTTTATAATTCATTAATAAAAATTTCAGTGACCTTAGAGGAGAACACGTGCTCTCACTTATACTTGTGAGCACTTTAATTCTTCTTTGCACTCAAATATTTCTCATGCATTTCGTATTTAAGAAAAAAAACTCAAACCCTTACAAAGTACAAATAGTTATTAATGATAGACGGAGTGTAGCAATATTTAGCTACGCCAACATAGTTAGATCTAAGTACAATTTATAGATGTAAGTAATAGGATTACGTGTAGCATCAACAGAGAACAATTGATTAAATCATTAATAAAAATAAATTAATATAGAGATATAACATAGTTTAAATCATTGTTCAAGGTCCACTCATCACAAATTAATTAATTATTTTAATTAATCAATTATAGTAAATCAATTAAAATCTCTAAAACTTGAGTCCTACACAATGTAAATAAGCTTCACAAATATATATATATATATATATATGTATGTATGTATGTATGTATGTATGTAAATGCATGCCACAATTACTCTTGATTCTTTCCCAAGTAACATCTTCACAAATGAATTCTAACATACATATCCCACAATTAATTACAGTAGTATATTTGGCTTTTATTTTTATATTTTGTATTGTCTATTGTATGGTATACATTTTCAATCAAGAGAACTTATTATTTATAATTTTTTATTATTTTTTATCATGTCTTTTTTTTATTCTTTACTAAGTAATATCATTTTTTTTTTAGTAGCATAAGAGGATCGAAGTCTTGTTACAGGAGGGGAAGGAGGATAGAGATAAGGAAGGAGACGGATATACCTGAGAGAATCGAACATGCCTCCTAAAGATGGAAAGTAGGCATAGATGTCATGAAATTACGAGACCTCTGACATATCATTTGTTTCTCTTATAAAATTTTCTATTCTTCTCCTATTAATTTTTTTTTCTAGTTATATAATTTTTTTTAACTTGGGCTAATTTAAGACAAAAAACCAATTAACGGCAACCAAACTTTAACCATATTATGAATATGCAACTTGCGACTTTGACCACAATTGAAAATACTAACAAGGTGCTAGAATTTGGCTCTAACACTACTTGTTAGGAAAAATATTTTCTTCCACATGATGTCCAGCATCAAGAAGCAACAAGGGATCAAACAATCAATAAAAATAAATTGACATAAAAATATTCAAGCATGATAACTTATATGCTGTTCTATAATGCCTGAAATGGTTTGGCATGCGCCAATGTCTACCTATCATCCATCGCTTCACTGTTTCAATCAATCAATTATAGTATATTTATGATAAACACATTTCATAGTCAATTGTGGCACCGTTATTGGTAACCACTCGATGACCTTTTCTTTATCTACTGTATAGCACATATTCTCAATTAAGAAATCTCATTATTTTTAATCTTGTATTATTCTTTATTAAGTTTTTTTTTTCTTCTTTATCAAGTAATATATTGTTCTTCTCTTGTAAGACCTTTTTTTCTAATAATTTTTTTTATAGCCAGGTAATTCTTTATCTTATTTTATATTTTTTAATTTAGGCCAATATAAGGTAAAAAGCCAATAAGTCTGAATGTATCTTAGACTAACATTATGTTGCAGATTAAGAGACACGCTTTGTGAGCGATTGGTATTGTGCCTGACAGTGGGCGATGCACCAAGACCAATCCTAATTCTTCCTCCCTTGGGGCCATTGGTGTTGTGGACCATGTGGTTTGTCTGCGAACTCATGACTTGATGCCATTTTACAGGATGACTTGTGGGCGATCTTTTCGAGTTTATCTATTGCTCTTGACAGAAAATTGTATTCCTTTTTAGTTTCAGTATTTGCAGTTATTTAATTGTTCAATTTTAATTACAATTTTTATGTTAATGACATGCATTAATATTTATTATAATAAAAAATATTTAAAAGTTCTCTTTTTATTATATATAAATGCAGATTAAGATTCAAGTAATTATTTGTGTGTGTCGTTATACAATGAGCTCGTGATGCATGGTCAAATTAAGATAAGCTCAATCAAAGATAAGAATTGCATCACCATTTTAAGACCAAGATGGGAAGAAATCATTTAGCCTGATGAAGAATCCAAAAATAGTGGAGAAAATAAAAAGATATTGTAAATGGGTAACAACCGATCATGGAAAAAGATATTTTAGTTTAATAATAATTCAATGAAGTTAACTAAGCAACACATTACCCAAGACCTTTCATTTTACGTTGCTGCAACTCGTGGGTCAATCGAGAATTGACTTGTCTGTCTCACTTATCAACTGTCATTTCACGTTATTGTAAGTTATTAGTATAGTTAATTAGTTAAATGATTTCATGTGCTATTTTCCAATAATCATATAAATCATGAAATTTATGTATCTATTAGAATCTTTCGTTGCATAAAATAGAATGATTTCATATATTCATTTACCAAAAAATAAAATATATAAGGCTAATTCTCTATTTTATTTTATTTTATTTAAAACAAAATAAAAATATATCATATTTTAAGACTCCTATAAAATCCTATTTCTCATTCCCAAGCCTTCACTCAGCGCTTGAGAAATCCTAATCTAGATTATTATTTGTGTCTTTATAACGCAATGTTTTTCTGGGAAGCAATAAGTTCATTTTTTTCTGAAGGAATGACTTCTTACATGGTTTGAGGCCTTGTGGCCAACACCCCTTCTTTCTTTGAAGGAATATTTTATTTTATTATTTTGTTTTTTCAGACTTGTGGTCTGAAAGTGGGTACTCAGTGCAGAGGATGGGCTACAAGTATGACCAAGTACTAAGGAAAATTATAGGTATAATTAAGTCCTTTCAATGAGAGCCATTGAACATTGATATTTCTTTTATGATTTTCAGAGTTTAACATTTAACGTAATATCTGATTCAATTCAGGAGTAAGTTATGATTTGGATGTAGAAGAAGGGATGACATATATCTCAGGCAAGGTGAACCCGCACAACATTGTGAGGAAGATAGCCAGATATAGGAAGCATGCAGAGCTGTGTTGGATGCGAACTGGGAATGGCAATAATAACGTCATGGAACATTTTGCAGTGCCTATGTCGCCTTCTATGCTGCCATACTACAGGGGATTCTACCCTCTGTTGCCCTACTACCATGACAACTTTGAACTTGTGCCTCTTCATCCGCTGCCGTCTCATTATCTTCCCCAGCTGCCTGACTTCTACTACTACTACTACTACTACTACTAATATCAATAATCATAGGATTTGAGGTGTATATATATGATTACCTATTATCATGCTAGTATTTGCACTGATAGGATCACTTCATATCTACTTGTATTTTATTTCATATAGGAATACCAAACACTGGTTTGTGTACAGAAGATAATGGACCAAATTTTGTAAGGTTCGTTTATTTAAAACTATTAACGTTCTAATTGGTGGATCTTTAATGTCCATGTTCTCCATTATTTATTTGCAGATCTTATTTCAATTTTAATGGTTCGGGTTTGTTTGTTAAACGGCCGCAACATTTCTAAGGTTTGTTATGCATAATTTTTAGTATTTGTATATGTTACAGGTATATAATTCCTTTATAAACATAGACGAACCTAATAAGAAATTAAGAGTTTTTAAAGTTATAAATCGTCAACCTAATTATTAGAAAATCTAAAAAATTCACGAACTGCACCAGAATATTAATTCATGGCTCTTAATTACCAATTTTACAGAGTAAAATAAATAATAAATGCATGTTATATAACTAATCATCAGGTAAGTATAGTGAGAGAATATAAAAGAAGAAAGATATCAACATGGTATTAGCCCAATGGAAACTGATTATCATTTACAGTTCTCTTTGAACAAGGATTAGATAAAATATTTTTAATAAAGAAATTAAACCATAAGGATAATTTACACAATCAATATTTCAGTCGTTCACATTTTCATATATACTTTAAATATACCACTACTTTATCTTGTATATATGTTAAATATGGCATTCAAAGTTTATAATCCAAAAAACAAATTATAGAATTGTTTTATTTTAAACATTAGGAGGAAATATAGTAGTTGTATTTTACACAAAATAAGATATTTATTAGAAAATTTAACTGGGTTGGATTGGCAGGCCAAAGTGGGCAAGAGTGGTGAGGTGGGCTGGTGTAGCCCATTATAAACCCAGAATCCCCTCCGCCAACCCTTCCTCTCCGCTTTCTTCCCTCTCAACACAATCGAGTCGGTGTGTGGAGAGCTCTGCCGCCTCCAACTCTGATTCCCTCTTGCTGAATTCACTTGGTCTTGAGAGGGTATAAGCCGTAGCTGCCAGCGAAAACTGAGAGATCTCAAAAGTGAATTACCGTTCAGAATCCTCTAAGTCTCAAGGTAGCTTCTCTTCCCCTACTCAACCGCCTTCCTATATGAGACATATTTCTTTCATTTTCTCGTGTTCTTCTTGAAAATATAGTGCCTGATTGAATGAATGAATGGATTTTTATGTATTTCGTGATCTATCTATCTATTTGACTTCAATATATTCAGTATTTGATGTCGTTTGTGAACTATCCGTTTAATATATGTTGTAGGAATATCACAGGACTCTGACTCTTCTAATATCTGTGTACAAAATGTTCAGTAGCAAATCGGCATGCTATAGGAACCATGTGATGCCTGCCCTTTATTTATGTTTTTTGAGTTTTTAATACAACCCATCGTTCTTAGACAGTCTGATACGTAAAGATGGTGCAATATAACTTTAAGAAGATTACTGTGGTACCAAGTGGGAAGGACTTCATTGATATCATCCTCTCCCGTACTCAGCGTCAGACACCCACCGTTGTCCACAAAGGATATGCAATTTCTCGCCTCCGCCAGTTTTATATGCGCAAAGTGAAGTACACTCAACAAAATTTTCATGAAAAGCTCTCTACAATCATTGATGAGTTCCCTCGGCTTGATGATATTCACCCCTTTTATGGGGATCTCCTCCATGTACTCTACAACAAGGACCATTACAAGCTTGCACTTGGACAAGTTAATACTGCAAGGAATCTTATTGGTAAGATTTCTAAAGACTACGTGAAATTATTGAAGTATGGTGACTCACTATATAGATGCAAGTGTCTGAAAGTTGCTGCTCTTGGCCGCATGTGCACGGTGATTAAGAGAATTGGCCCAAGTCTGGCTTATCTAGAACAGGTTAGACAACACATGGCAAGGCTCCCATCAATTGATCCAAATACAAGGACAGTCTTGATATGTGGATATCCTAATGTCGGCAAGAGCTCATTCATTAACAAAATTACCAGAGCTGATGTGGATGTGCAGCCTTATGCTTTCACTACGAAGTCACTTTTTGTAGGTCATACAGACTACAAGTACCTAAGGTATCAAGTAATTGATACACCAGGGATTTTGGATCGGCCATTTGAAGATCGTAACATTATTGAGATGTGCAGCATCACTGCCCTGGCACATCTGCGAGCTGCTATATTGTTTTTCTTGGACATCTCTGGGTCTTGTGGTTATAGTATTTCACAGCAGGCAGCTCTATTTCACAGCATTAAGTCTCTGTTTATGAACAAGCCATTAATTATAGTCTGCAACAAGACTGACTTGCAACCTCTGGATGGGATATCTGAGGAAGACATGAAGTTGGTCATGGAAATGAAAGCTGAAGCCATGAAAACAGTAGTTAATCAAGGAGGTGAGCCTACTAATGATGATGGTGTATTGTTGACCATGAGTACCTTGACTGAAGAGGGAGTGATTGCTGTAAAAAATTCAGCATGTGAGAGGTTGTTGAATCAGAGGGTGGAGATAAAGATGAAGTCTAAAAGGATAAATGACTGCTTAAACAGGTTTCATGTTGCAGTGCCAAAACCACGTGACCAGAAGGAAAGGCCACCTTGTATACCTTCAGCAGTTTTAGAAGCTAAGGCTAAGCAAGCAGCAGAGAAGCAAAAGAGAAAAACTGAAAAGGATCTGGAGAATGAGAATGGTGGGGCAGGCGTATACTCAGCTAACTTGAGAAAGAACTATATTTTGGTTGATGATGATTGGAAAGAGGATATCCTGCCAGAAATTTTGGATGGACACAATGTGTATGATTTTGTTGATCCTGATATTCTACACAGGCTTGAAGAGTTGGAAAGGGAAGAAGGGCTAAGACAGGCAGAGGAGGTAGATGATGATTTTGAGATGGAGGAAAGTGTATTGACCCAGGAACAGCAGGAAGCCTTGGCTGAGATTAGGAAAAAGAAACGCTTGCTCATCCAACAGCACAGAATAAAAAAGAGCACTGCAGAGAGTCGCCCCACTGTTCCTAGAAAATTTGATAAGGACAGGCAATTCACCATAAAAAGAATGGGAAGGCAGCTGTCAGCATATGGGCTTAATCCTGCTTCAGCAATAGACAGAGCACGCAGCAGATCGAGGGGTCGGAAAAGGGAAAGATCACCTGAAAGGGGAGTTTCTAATGGTGGAGATGTGATGGACATAGATGCTGACACACCTAGCAAGAAGCTGCGTATGAGGTCTAGGTCACGGTCCAGGTCAGTGTCACGCCCATCCACTGAAGTTGTGCCTGGAGAGGGCTTCAAGGATTCTGCTCAAAAGGTCAAGGCAATGAAGCTTGCAAAGAAATCTATGAAGAAGAGAAACAAGGATGCTCGTCGTGGAGAAGCTGATAGAGTAATTCCTACTTTGAAGCCCAAGCACTTATTTTCTGGGAAGCGCTCCATTGGAAAAACCGACAGGCGGTGAAGTAGATAAAGTAAGTGATGTGCTATGCCCTTTTATTCTTAGTTCTCTTTGCATTTTGCCTTTTTTCATAAATTATTATCATTAATGGCTGGAGATTCCCTTGTACCCTTAGACAACTAAATTGCCCAATACAGGCCATGGATCAAAATTGTATTTATTAGTAGTTGATTTTCTTTTGCAGTCCTTTAAGATTTTCTTAATTCAGATTTGCATGTTCTGTGATCTTTGGAGATGGTTGAGTATGCACAAGCTATCTGTGTTAGTAAAAAAATTTCTTCATTTTCTCTGCAGGGAAGGTGGATTCATGCTTTCTGGAGACAGTATCCTGATCTGTGGCTGCAAAGGATTTTGTTCGTTCAATTTAGTTGTTTTACTGGAGTTCCTTTTATAAAAATTGCGTCAAAGTTTTCATGTATACCCATGTTTTTCTCCCCGGTCACCCCTTATGTTTCTTGCAATTTAAACCTTGCTTTGTTAATTTTTTTGGGTTATTTATAGTACAATTTTTGAGATCAGATATGAATCAGGCAATTTGCTGTTTGAATTATTTTAACTCAGCGGAAAGTTCTCTCATTGCTTAATATCTGTACTGAATAACATTGAGGCGAACACTTCACATGTCGTGGGCGCATCTATTCTGATTTCTGAGTCGAGTTTAGGAAATGGCGCAATTTAGGGGCTTACGTCCTATTTCCATTTTCTATTGTTTCTTAGCATAGGTAGCAGCGTTCAACTTATGTTTACTCTGTGGGTGAAACATAATACTCAAGAGGTATTGTATGGCATTTCAAATGGCTTCTTGATGATTGATCTGCACGCGCTCAATTACTTTCTTTTGCTCCTTTCTTTTTATATAGTTTAATATTCGAAGATATAACTGCAAGATGGACAAGAATATACTTTCAAAACAGAATAGTACAGTGCCTATTATGCGTTGGTATGAGAATTAACGTGTCCAGAGCAAGACGCTATTATGTTTTGTTTCAATGTATGTTACACAATGGTGTGGAATTTAACAACGAAATTAAGTTTTCTGAAAATCACATGGTTTTGTACTCGTGCAAAGTGCGCACTAAACTTCTGCAGTAAACACTAATACCTAAAATTTTTCTGGGTATTGTGGTCTCGAGGGAATTCAAACTGGAGACAAGTTTAGTGCATACTCTACTTCTTAACAACTATGCTACGTACGAATCTAAATCCAGTGTGCCGGTGGATGGATCATGCTCGATCCAGCTACATCCTGCCATCTTCTTCAACCCAATGCCCCTCATTGTATCACGAACTCTTGTAGCATCGACCCATTGTTGAGAACATGCGTAAACATTAGATAATAAAGCTAGTGTACCAATGCCAACATCTTTGTTATTGAGAAGGTGTCCCCTGATTCGTTCAAAAATCTTCTCGTTACCATGAACTTTGCAGGCTTGAAGAAGAGCTCCCCAAATTGGCCACTCAGCTTCAACAGGCATGCCTCTAACGAAAGCTTCTGCATGCTCTAAAAGTCCAGCTCGTCCATACATGTCTACCACGCAACCATAATGCCGCATTTGTGGCACAATGCCATAAACATCTCTCATGGCTCCGAAAAATTTCAATCCTTCATTCACCAGACCCGCATGGCTGCAGGCAGATAAGAGGCCAATGAAGGTCACATCATCAGGAGGAACCCCCTGAACTAACATGCGTGAAAAGAGTTGTACTGCGTGCTTGCCATGGCCATTCATGGCCAAGCCACAAATTACAGTCCCCCAAGAAATAATATCCTTATGTACAAGTATGTTAAAAACCCTAATAGTCATATTTATGTCTCCACACTTGGCATACATGTTAAGCAAGGCATTTCCTAGATTGCCATCTACAGCAAGGTCACATCTTGTGTCAATATAGGCGTGCACCCATTGCCCCAAACTCAGAGCTCCTATTGATGCACACGCCGACAATGCAGTGACAATAGTTGCCTCATTGGGCACAGTTTCCCCTTCTTGCACCATTTTTCTCAATACAGCAACCGCCTCTTGACAAATACCTGCTTGGGCATAAGCCCCCACCATCGTAGTCCAAGAAAACACGTCTCTCTTGCACATTTTTGCAAACAGGTGCTCCGCATTCGCCAAAGACCCACATTTGGCATACACATCAAGCATCGCGTTATCCAGAACAATGTTATTATCAATCAAATTCTTCAACCCATATGCATGAATGGCCTTGCTAAGTGTCAGCGATCTTAGGCTACAACAAGCAGATAAGGCGCTAACAAGCGTAGCTGCATTAGGCTTGACGTCCATTAACGAAAATTTTCTTACAGCTTCTGTTTCAAAACCACACTTAGAGAGACCCGAAATGATCGTTGTCCACGAAACGACATCCGGGGAAGATATCGATTCAAATACTTGCGAGGCATAGACGAGGTCCTCTGCCACCACGTAGAAGTGAAGCAAGCAGTTCTGGATGAAGATATCGGAATAGTGACCGGATTTAATGACATGGGCATGGATTTCGATACCTTTGGTGTGCACCTGCAGTAAAGAACAAGCCTTTAGCGCGTGAGTGAAGGTGTAATGATTGTGGGCAAAAGGGTGGATGAGCATTTGGTTGTAGAGAAGAAGGGCATTTTGTGGGGTGGATGAGTTTGCTAGGAGTCCCAGCAATGGGTTTAAGATTTGGGGGTTGGGGTTTATGATGAGATGAGCACGTATTTGATTTAGTTGCTTCAATGTCAAAGAGGGTATTAGAGGCTTGAATGGCATGCTACTGTCTATCAGGCTTGCGGTTTTGCTGAGCTAAGCTTCAACATTCTATAGCTGCATCCGCATCTTTGATTCTACATCTTTTTTTTTTCTTCTAATGGGCTGATTACTGGGCCAGTTAGTCTATAGAGCAAATTGTTTTTTATGGTTGATGACCTCTACTTTTGTTCTGAGTTTAGTTCAGGTGACAACAACCAGAGCCCAATCAATTAAAAATTCCCGCGCCCGCATTGGGCTCTACAATTTGGTACCTGTGTTAGACAAGGCTTCTTCGAACAGAGGAAGCACAATTATTTGATGGTTTTGAGTTTCAGATTTCCTGCGCAGACACCATTTCTTGTCCACATAATTATTACTTTTCTTGATCTGCCTGTAAAAAACAAACTGGCTCTCTTGTCTTGTGGATGGGGTTACTTGCCTGCGTCTTGTATAAATTCTGTCTGGCAGTACTCGATGGAATTATGCTTTGTGTTCTAAGAATCTAGGATGTGTCTCCCTTTTGTACCACTTTCTTCATTGCTGCTATTGATGTTCAAAACAGTTACTTCCCCATTCTAAGGCCACCCTTTTGCTTTAATGCTGAAAGAAGAGCCTAACCTTTACTAAATATAATCCATAGCAGACCAACACAGGTTTCCTATTCATTACATATACTATACTAATATCATTGCCTTTATCTCTGTGATACTTGTTGCTATTTTATATGAATGATGTCCACTAAGAAAATGTTCCTCATATGCCCCTACATTTAGAGATAAGCCCGTTATTCTGGTGGTTGCCCATTCTTTACTAGTTTGGAACAGAAAGCTATAATTGGTAGGACCCATCTCATCTAACTAAAGTCATCCTTGCTTATTTCCAAGGTTATCAACGCGACCTGCAGGACTAAGCTTTGGCAAGAGAACAGTAGAGAGAAAGCATAGGAAAAGCGGAAACCGTTGGAAATCCTATATCCTTCTTTCTCTAATTTTACCTTGTTATAGTCGATAGATGCATTTGAAAGCAAATCCTAACAAGGGTTGAGTCATAATTTTCAAGTTTATGTTGACTGGTTCCTTACCCTCCCCTTTTCTCCCCCTTCTCCACCTTAATTATATATGGGAAAGAAAGAGAAAAGAGAAAGTCTACATGTACAATGCAAAGAAGTATAAGGTGAGTATAAATGAGTTAAAAACAATAGCATTTATGAAATTATGATTAAATTATTAGGTAAAATTTTATAATTTTTAAGTGTGCTTGTATACTTTTTGTATCTTGTTAGAATGTACATTTATCAACTTTTGAAAAAAATATTTCTGCAATCAAATTTTAACAAAATGATCACATTTAGTAGTGTGAATATTTAAATTAGTTAAATTTCACAAGTCTAACATTTAAATTCAATAAATTTAATTATTTGAATAAAAATTATGTAAAAATAGAATAACTCTTATACGTACTCTTTCTTTTATTTTTTTTTTTAGCTATTCTGCAAACGCCTTTGCTTTATTGGCCAAAGATGCAATTTGAAGCAACTTCAAGCATAGGTCAGTTCTTAATGTCAATTTATGTACGCTAATTCAGATGTCCTGTATAAGTATATATTGATATGCGGACATGAATCCCTTCACTTACTCCCTAAAGCCTATTGTATTTGTTGAAATTGTGATTAATCATTATATAATTGAATTCAAAGCAATATGATGCGTTGCTAACGGCATAAAATTGGAATCTGAGGTGGCCAAATGGTAAAATTTTTTCTTTCCCTTGTTTTTACTTTATCTATTCTACCTACAACCAAGCATATCCTGCAATGCCATATTCATACACCCAAGCAAATCCGGCATTGCCACATACACAGTTCCATAAGTACATGATTTGATCAGTGATATGTCATCCATGCCTCCCCCCTCACCCACTCGGTACCTCTGGAGTGGTTCTAATTCATTATATTGGATGCTTTTCGTTACTTTTTCTTGTACTGTCTTGGGACTTTTTGACTATATCCTTTTAACCTTTTCGAGTCTGTAGAACATGAAGGTGGTCACAGCGAAAAAGAACGATCATAAATGTATCTACAAATATGACTAAGGAAAGGAGCATGCTTCGCGCGCGTGTGAAAATACTTAAAAATCCATTTGCAGGGTAGCCACTATCCTTACTCAAATTGAGTGTCCTACTTAATGCAGGAGTGGGTCTACCCTTTTCCTTAATAAAGTAACTTGGATGTGCTTGGTTTTGATACATTTCAAGTTAGTGCTGATACCATTTCTGAGCAGCAGTGGAAGGGCTTTTCATAGTTCTTCCAACCATCCAATGTGATTTTGAGTAAGTGTCGAGACTCTCGGTTCTCCACTTTAACTACCACAAGTCTTCTGTCGCAGAATGCCAGAACCTGATTTACAAACATGGACAAGGTAGCCACATTCCAGAGGGGGAGAAATTTATGACCAGTATTTTATTTATCATTACCAATTTAGTACGTCATCAAATTAACTACGTATCAATGATCTGCATAGGGAAGCTGCAGATTATTCTATTGTTCATATAATTTGTCCTTGCTTTAAAAAGATGGCCAAAAAAGTCAATAATCAGTTGCACCATTTCTTTCTTCTTTATATCACATGATTCACCTTTGTTTGGAAAAGAATATGCATGAGAGAAAGCCAAAGTGCATCACTTTCTTCAATCACAATTTACTGATCTCATTCTGTCACTGTTTATAGAGTCAGCAATCCTCTACTAAATTCTGCGTCTGCTATGTGTCAATTCGCCATAGTTCCTTCCAACGTATTTGCTCTAATTCTCCTAGGGCTAACCATTTCCTCTCTTTATATTATATAAACTATATAACAAACCTTTTTTTTCTTATAGAGGGAAAGCGAGACATTAAAAGGAGCAAAATTCTAAGTAGAGTCATCAATTGCTTTCAGAATCATCTTATCATCACTACCATGGTGGAGCCTAGTGTTAAATTTTCATAAGAGATGCTGATCAAATATAAAAAGACCATATGTGATCAAATCTGTTGTGGGAATGCTTCTCTACCATTCAATGAGAACTGGTTTGCAATATGCAGACAAAGCGAAAGCTCCAAACCTCTTCTTTTGTCAATTTTCACAGATGATATATTCTAAAAGGTTGTTACATTTATATATATTGGAGTCTATTTTACTTTTTCTTTTTTAAATTGGAAGCTCAACCATGTGGATCTCATGCCCAAAAAACTAATCAATTAACTGCGTAAAAAGCCAAGATGATCTGCATTATTACACACACGCGCACACTTCAATAGTTACCCTTATTTTCTATATATATATATATATATATATATTCTGTATCTTCAATTACACGTGTGGGAGAAGAGAGGGTGAGATTATGTGAAGTGGAAGCAAATAACTTGGCTTGGTTATAAAACAAACTGATATGTATACAAAATTTTTTTCTGGCAGCCTATGATTCATGTATGATCATTACCTTGTGAGTGAAGAAAAATTAAAAAAAGACAAAGGCCATGGAGTCAAAGACAAGACGACCACCTATCTTTCTTAACCCTTCAGGTCCCTCTCCAAACCGTTTTCTACTAGACTCATCAACCAACCTCTCTCTCTCTCTCACTCTTCCCTATTTTGTAAGCAAACCCCACAACCATCACCATCATCATCATCATCATCATTCCCACCCCATGAAGCTTCTTTCTAATAAATATTTATATTTATCTTTTCTATAAATCCTTCTGTTATCTACATCAAACCAGTTGGGAGAGGGAAAAATTGCCCATCAGAGGAATTTTAGGGGGTTACGGATCGATTGGGAGGGTGTACGACAATGAGGAAGCCCGAGGCCTCAGGAAAGAACAACTCCAACAGCAAGCTTAGAAAGGGGTTGTGGTCACCTGAAGAAGATGACAAGCTCATGAACTACATGCTAAACAACGGACAAGGTTGTTGGAGTGATGTGGCCAGAAATGCTGGCCTGCAAAGGTGTGGCAAAAGTTGTCGGCTTCGATGGATCAATTACCTGAGGCCTGATCTTAAACGAGGCGCATTCTCACCCCAAGAAGAGGAGCTCATCATTCATTTGCATTCCCTTCTTGGCAACAGGTCCGTCTCTGTACATTTTTTCTGACTATAATTTCTCTATCCCATCCATCTATTTGTCCCAGTAGTGAATTGATCATAAACAGTCCCATAGCAGATGCAGATAGTATGCGTATTTCCAATATCTACTTATAATTAGTTCAAACTTACTGTTGCCATAATCTATTTTCCTGAAGGAGTAAAAGAGCAGTGAGCGTTTGAAGGGCTTAAAAATGAGTAGTATTTGATCATCTTAGAGGAGCTATTTTTCTTTTTTTTTTTTTACACAAGTTTCAAGCGAGCAAGAAAGTCTTTCGATCTGCCATAATATATTTTTTCATGCACCTGCATTATAAAAGTTTAAAAAGACAACTTCGCCCACCCAAATGTCCATAGTTCTTTATTAACACAATAAGATTACCAACTCAAGTGTCTACAAAAAAAAAGATATTTACATAAACTTTAAGCACAAGTGACACAAATAATTATATATCGGTATACGATTATCAGACTCTATTAGAATTGAATTCAGTTAGAATCAATTAGATATACATAGCCATGGACAACATTTTGTGTGAAATTTGTGGTCATGTATATATTAAATTACTTTAGAACTTATTCTAAGATACCTTTCATTTACGAAGGATAGGAAAACTGAAAAGGACACTGGTGTTTGGATGTCAAAATCTACCAACTCTTAGTCCAAGACATGCGTTAGGCATATTTCAAAGTTAATGCACAACATGCATTGAATGTAATATAAAGCCAGGCGGCTCCTTGTAGATTACAGAAGTCCTACTGATCAAAAATCAACATAGGCATTTGATTTCCCGAATCTTAATGATGTAGTGGGCTGTTGTTGCATAAAGACTTTTTCCCTTCAGCTTCCAGGATGCGTGTGTTAATTACTACTTCTATTACCAAAAAAAAATGGCATTTAATTTGATTTGTGTCTGTCTGGACTTCGGGTTGAAGACGCTAAACTTCTGTTGTCTGAAACCGAAATTTTTATTTAGCGTCCATGCAAAGCATTCCCATACATGTATCACACCCACCTCAGTTAATTCAATTTGCACTGTTCATTGAAACTGACTTGTTCATGTATGTTTCACTTTGAAAGATGGTCTCAAATAGCGGCGCGATTACCTGGAAGAACTGACAACGAGATCAAGAATTTTTGGAACTCGACAATAAAGAAAAGACTCAAGAACTTGTCGTCCACAACCACAACCTCACCAAACGCAAGCGAGTCTTCAATATCTGAGCCTAATAAAGACCTCAACATGGGAGGGTTTGTTTCTACGCAAGATTATCAACATGGCTTCATGCCAATGTTCAATTCATCGCCATCACCATCAATGCAAGCCACTGTTCTCAATAACATAATTGACAGGTTGCCTCTGCTCGAGCATGGATTAAACATGCCGGCTTCTGACGCATTCTTTAATGGTACAGGGGAATGGTTCACGCAAAGTGGAGTTGACAAGGCTAACAATGGGTTTTATTTAGAAAGTGGAGCGTTTGGGAGCGTAAATATTGGGATAGAAGGGGATCTGTTTGTTCCTCCTCTAGAAAGTGTGAGAACTACTACCGATAATCTGAAAGTGGAGAGTACGTGCAACAGGGACACTAACAACAGTTACTTTAATGAAATAAACAGTATCCTTAGTAACTGCGGCAGTAGCAGCAAAATCAGAGCTGGCCATGCGGTGGAGAATTTCTTTCAAGAAGAGTTGACCATGGGAGAGTGGGACTTGGAGGAGTTGATGAAGGATGTATCCTCCTTTCCTTTTCTTGATTTTTCAAGCTGATATATCATCAATAATCGCTCTCTCTTCCCAGTTTTGAACCTTCTGGGGATCCAACATTACTCCATAAACTCTTGAAGCCATTTGCTTGTCATTTCCCTATGCATCTTATCAAACACTAGGTGATCTCCTTGTAATATTTGTAATTTTTTGTCATCATATTGAGCGAGCATAATATTCAGAGATTAACAAGTGGGTAGGTCTAGAATAAAGCTCAAGCCAATATACCTGGGTATACATCGGTGACCATGTAAGTAGTCGTCCAAGTTTGTGTATCATCATGTAATTGAGGTCATTGTGTAACTTGGGAATCATTGTAATCACAATAATTGTCATAATTTGTGCAAAGAAAATAAGAGATGTGAATAATATATTACGCTTTTTTTTTTTTTGTCAAGTGTTGTGGAAATACTCATGTATCTACTTTCTTTTTGTCAACTTTTGAGGACCACTCTTAGTCTTAGATATTGTCAATACTTACATAAAAGCTAGTCTTGAAAGCTCTTACATGGCAGCATATGGAGCTGTCTTTAGTTCTAAAATCTTGCTCATTTTTTAGTACTGTACCTAACTATTTTATTGAGTTACTCAATTTCAATGCTTTCTGATGCCACTTTAAATTAGGAATGAAAAATAAATCCAGCTCAATACTGTGTGTTTTATTAAATGCTGATGTCCTGTGTTCTCTGCACACGCAGAGCGCAGACAAAGACGCTATATACATACACCATGCTCACTGAAATGTACAAAACAGTGGCTAGGATGAGAAATGTTATAAAAGACAAGTTTGTGCTACACTTCTGCAAATATCTCTCTCTGTGTCTTCCCATTCCCCACAATTTGAGCCTTGAATGCCTTTAGGATTATAATATTAACTGAGTAATACTACTCACACACACACATCTATATATATAGCAATAAATATAATATACATACTCATTTTGGAAGCATTGCAGATTCGGATCCCTGACTGAATCATTTGATTACGTCCACTTGGTAAAAGAATCAGTTAACAGAGTGATTGCTGCTAATATGTGGTGGATAGGCAGCATATTATATATTGGTTAGTTACGCTAAATGGTTGAATTCCAAGAGTAATTATAACTGGAGGCTTCAAATCAAGGTGAGCTAAATATGATCATTACATTGACAAAGATCAGTGCAACGAGAAATTTGGCGTAGTAAATGGGATGGTAATCAAGTAGTGAATGTAAAGCAACTTAATTTGAAGTGACAAGGTGGCCAATGTAATTAGCAGCAGAAATAAAGAAAGAGGAGTGCTTTTCCATATCATTTCTCATTTGAAATTTAACGTCCCATACCATAACAAACGTGTTATTAATTATTTCATTTGAAAGTAGGTAGGCTGTGCATGTTACTCCCACATTTGGAAAAGGGTGACCACACCTTTGCATGAGAATAGTGCGTGTCTGGTGTAATTCAACCAGGCAACACAGCCAAAGTGAAAGTTGGAACCTAAGTAGACGGATCAAGTTTGAGAGTTTTACGTTGTACGTGTGAAGAGAAGTAAAATTTAAGACTCAAAAAAAAAAAGAAAAAAGGAAAGCATCGATACTTGCTAAATGAATAGAGGAGGGTTGTGACCTGGTAGTGTAATTACTTTTGGGTTTGGAAGGTGATTCAGTTTTCAAGCAGCAAGTTTGATGCTTTAGTAAGCACAAGTGAACTGGCCAAAACAAAATTAGGCCCAGCATGGCTTCTGTTGTGTACTTTCTTTTGGTGGTTGCATATGGCCCATTTTGAATCCAGTTGAAATTTTACATATTTTCAAAGAAAAGAAAACAGCCCATTCCGAAATGACTGGCAAGTAAAAAAGTCAAGCAACCACCAAATAAAAAAAGAGGTCAAGCCATATAGGCCCAACCGTTCTCCACCAAATGAAAAAACCTTAATTAAGATCGTCGCCTAACAGATTCGACCTGTCGCTGGGAAACCCCATGTACTTAGCGGGCACACGCCTTAACCAGTCGGCCAAAGCGACTATGGCTGGGGTTGTGATTACGTACATCTGGTACGTTTTGTACCAAATGGAGAAATTAACAATGAGATGATTATATTTTATATTATATTATAAAGTATAAATGTGCATTTCAGAAGACTTAAATTTTTATTAACCATGTGATAGGTGTTAAAAGAATATTTTGTTTGTTGGAAAAATTTACAATAAATACTTTTCTAAATTTGGTGTGAGAGTCAACTCAAAATTAATATTTATTATCATAGTCAAATATAATATAATTCATTTAAAAAGGGAAATAACTTGCCCTTTGAAAAAAAAAAAAGAGTAAATCATTTTTTGAAACAAATTCTAAACTATTAAATGCTATGTTTTCTATTCTGTAAACCTTTTTAATTATCATTTTATAAAAGATAATAGATATCGTAGTAGTTTTGTAGCTAATATATATTTTTTATGATGAATTAGCAAAAATGGAGAATCAAGTTGAGAATTTTCTTGTTTAAAAACTATATACCTTATACTAATTATACTATTGTGTTTGTGATGGCATCTATTTTTTTCCTTTTTAGAAATGATTGTTTTAAGTATAGTTATTACAAAAATCTCTTAAATGATTATAAAATTATAAAATAAGTAGTGAGGTTTGAATTGGACTCAAGTAATCAAATTTAATTTTGTTGATCCTCTCCACTCAAATTTGAAGTACTGTACACATTTAGGTAATGTGAAAGAGTAAACTAACCAACCAGAAGCCTCTCAAATTATTTTATAAAATTTTTGTGATTGATATTTATTTTTAGATTTAATTTTATTATTTTTATAAATTAAATTTTATAAAATATTTATTTAAATAAATTTAAATTATTAAATTATATAAATTAAATTATAAAACTCTCAAACTTAACAATTTATAAGATATTAATCATTTCTAAGTGGAAACTTCTTACTTTACCCACTTCCTTATAATAACATAACACCATACAAAAAGAAAGATGTTTTATTTAGATTTTTTTCCCAAATCAATCATTCTTTTATATCAATAACGTGTGGCGCCTGATATATATATATATATATATATATATATATATATATATATATATATATATATATATATATATATATATAACACGACTATCTAAGTATCGGAATGGCAAAAAGCTTCTGAACCACAAGAGAGCCAAAAGCAAAGTAATAAAAAAAACGCTCTATGCTCTAATAATTGTCGCTGCCAGTTGATTATCGTCGGTGTCCAAAGTATACTCATGCTTGATGGGTGAGGCAATCGATGGACCAAAATGAAGTGCTGTTACGTAATCAATGGGGTCGTTGATTTGTCCATCTCAGTGGTTGCGTACGTCGTTTTGCATTTGCATTATTGAAGTTGTCTTGTTATGCCCATTTTGACCTCTTGAAGATCCCTCAAGATTGCAACATTATAAAGTACATGTCCTCATGTGGCTGCCGTTTCTTCCCCAGTCTTAGTGCAAATGCATAATGCAGCAACAAATCAATAAATGAATAAAACGTCTTTTGTTCTTAAACAATGATGATTGAATATTTGAAGCAATGAATCAGGGGGTAGTTGAATAATTGCATAGTAGCATTGTTCCTTGCTGAGATCCTAAGTATGGGCTCTGAAACATTGGGGCCTTGCGCTCCGAATCATATTTGGGGGTTGGTGTACCATGACGCTCCCCCATTCTTCTTGTTTAATTACAAAAGCCATGTATGTCTACTGGTGTCACCTGTGGCCAGTGCTCAGTGTCCGGCAATAATTCCTTTGTTGATGATCGGTGGTTACCAATAATGAAACTTCAAATTCTTACCCTTCTTCTTCTTTCAGTCCTTCCTGTTGTACCCAAATTCTGCAGTTGGGTGAGAATGGTGATCAGTGTTAAGTGGTAACTCCTTTCTAGCTCTCACCCTGTCCACACAATAACATAATGTTTGGTGAGCTTCTCCTATTACTGTGTCGTTTTGAAGGATATTCCGGCTTTATTGAAGTGCAATTGAAAAATAACTCTGCTTTCAGTTTTTTTACATAAAAAATAATAACTCTGCTTTCTGAGTAATCCTAATATAGTATACAAATCGTTCTGTGCGTTATATCAATTAAAATAACGGGTTATTTTAACAATAATATAATCAATATTAAAAATGTCACACTTGTTTTTAAGTTCAATAAACAAACGTATTTACAGCATACATGATATTTATTTTTATTATTACGGAACGAATAATAGATCCATGGAAATCTGAAATTTCTGCTTCACACTCCGCAATACATATATCTTGGCTGTCAATTCCATTCTGTGCGTTTCGTATTCTGGTTTCCTGTGTTTTCCGCCCACAATCTACTCGGCAGCCATGGCTTCTACAGCTCTAAAAACCAGCACGGTCACCACCCTCCATTCTCTCCGGTCCCGTGTTCCAAAACCCGCGCCATCGAATTCCGTTCAATTCGGTTCACCGCGCCCGAACCTATCGAATTTCACTAAATTCAAACTCTTTCAAAATACGAGTACAGGTTCATCTGTGAAACGGTTGTTGCCGCTCGCCGAATTTGTTTCGATTGATGCACAGAATCGGAGAGATCAAACTGTGAGAGCTTCTGCAGCCACTCCTCCAGCTGATGTTCCGCCTCCGCAGTCTGAGCCATGGGAGGGCGCTGAGTTAAAACCTTTAATGGCTTCAATTGCAACCGGGGTCTTCCTCTGGTTCCTCCCTGTCCCTTCCGGTGTCTCAAGAAACGCATGGCAATTGCTATCGATTTTCATGGCCACCGTCGTTGGCATTATCACTCAGCCACTGCCTCTCGGTGCTGTGGCTATAATCGGCCTGAGCGCTTCCGTGGTCACCAAAACTCTAACTTACGCCGCCGCATTTTCCGCCTTTGGCGACCAAATACCCTGGCTCGTAGCTTTGGCATTCTTCTTCGCCAGAGGCTTCATTAAGACTGGCCTCGGGACCCGAGTTGCGTACCACATCGTATCCCTCGCGGGTAGCTCCTCGTTAGGCTTAGGCTATAGCTTAGTGTTCAGCGAGGCCTTGCTAGCACCCGCTATTCCTTCAGTTGCCGCCAGAGCAGGTGGCATTATTCTCCCATTAGTGAAATCGCTATGCTCGGCTTGCGGTAGCAACGTTGGCGACGGAACAGAGAACAGACTGGGATCGTGGCTGATGTTCACGTGCTTCCAAACATCGGTGATTTCGTCGGCGATGTTCTTGACAGCGATGGCGGCGAATCCCCTCTGTGCAACGCTGACGTATAACACCATCCAAACGACAATCGGGTGGACAGATTGGGCTAAAGCAGCAATCGTACCAGGTTTGGTATCATTGATTTTGGTGCCGTTGATTCTGTACGTGATTTATCCACCCACGGTAAAGAACAGTCCTGATGCACTCAAGCTTGCGAGGGAGAAGTTAGCAAAGATGGGCCCGATGACTCGGAAGGAGAAGATTATGGCTGCCACTCTGCTTCTTACGGTATGAACACGTCTCATCCTCACTATACATGATTTTTTTTTTTTGAAAATACCTGATATTTTAATCAATAACTAGTCTACATATCCTTATACATTATATTTTAGCGCCACTCTTGCCTTCCACGCCCAGTTGGCCACCGGCAAAAATGATTAAATCAGTAAAATCCAGGGTGTCGTCCGTCATTTTACTCCTTCCTTCCATTTATGACCTCACATTCTTCATTCTCTCTTAGCCAAATCTGTCCAATTGTGAGTAGTGACTAGCGACTTGCGGCTTTTCTGCCCTCATAAGAGCGTTGAGTCTACACACTCCCAAGAGCCATAGTGCAAATGATCGCATATATCATGCAGAACCTATCATCCATTCCCATCTTGCCACGTGTCACTTATAACCAAATTCATTGCTTCACATCTCTGTTCACCCAGTCCCACCTCACCAAAAGCAAAATACTAATGGGTTAGCAACCACTTGGAGATCGCCACGTAATATCTTTCCTAGTGGTGGTTACAGACTGGGTTGGTGACTCGGTGGACAGAAGATCTATGGTATTTCGTTCCTCTGTTTTAGACGGACATTTCAATCTCAAGACGACATTTACAAAGCGCTAGCACAGGGGCCACTAATTCCTCACCTGAAAACAGCCGCACATCCCAGTCACAATCTACACCGCACGTTCTATATCCAACGGCTTTTAATTCTCCCTAACTTCTCGTCCAAACTTCCGTCCCTTCTGCTCCACCAGATCTGCTACACTCTTTATAGTAATTTTGAAGTCTGTTAAATTTACGTTTTAAAAATTATACATTAAATTATGTTTAATAAAAATTATATAAATTTTATTAATAATTTTATAATCTTATTTAAATTTAAAAATGAATATTATATTTTATAAAATAATATAAAATTATATACTATTACAACGTAAACATATAATCGTAATTTTTCGTTGCCCTGTTTCTCCACATGGTACTGCTCTTTTAAACGCTGCACCAGATCCAATACAGCAGTCATGGCGTCCATTGCGCTCACCACCTCTTCTCTCACCCCTCCATCTCTCCGATTACGTTCCTCAAAGCTCACCCCGTCAAAATCTCAACTATGCTACTCGGGTTTGGGTTCGAGTTCGTTGAATTCCGGTAAATTTAGAGGCCTCCAACGAAACTGTTCTATTTTGTCCATTCCATCGTTGAGACTCTCCAAAGTTGGTTTCAATCTCAAACCCAATTGGAGATATCCCAGTGTTAAAGCATCCGCTGCTGGAGCTTCTGTTACTCCAGCTCCGGCGGCTCGGCCATGGCAAGGCGCCGCCATGAAACCGTTGTTGGTTTCAATAGCGACTGGAATCATACTCTGGTTCGTTCCAGTGCCTTCCGGGGTTTCTAAAAACGCGTGGCAACTGTTGGCAATATTCTTAGGAACCATCGTCGGCATTATTACTCAGCCATTGCCGCTAGGTGCGGTCGCTATTTTGGGTTTGGGCGTTTCGGTTCTCACAAAAACCCTAACTTTCGTTGCAGCATTTTCAGGATTCGGAGATCCCATCCCCTGGCTAATTTGCCTTGCCTTCTTCTTTGCCAGGGGATTCATTAAGACAGGCCTGGGCAATCGAATTGCTTATCAATTTGTATCTCTTTTTGGTAGCTCATCTTTAGGGTTAGGATATAGTTTAGTATTTAGCGAGGCCTTATTGGCACCAGCAATTCCTTCTGTTTCAGCTAGAGCAGGGGGGATTTTTCTTCCGTTGGTGAAATCTCTATGTGTTGCTTGTGGTAGTAACGCGGGCGATGGAACTGAGAATAGACTAGGTTCGTGGCTAATGCTGACTTGCTTTCAAACTTCTGCGATTTCGTCCGCAATGTTTTTGACTGGAATGGCAGCAAATCCGCTATGTGTCACTTTGACTTCCAATGCTATCAACCAGACGATTGGGTGGTTAGACTGGGCAAAAGCTGGGATTGTTCCCGGTTTGTTGTCATTGATTTTGGTGCCAGCCATTTTGTATGTGATTTACCCGCCAACGGTGAAATCCAGTCCGGATGCACCAAAGCTTGCTAGGGAGAAGTTACTGAAAATGGGACCAATGACTTCAGATGAGAAGATAATGGCTGGCACTCTGCTTCTTACGGTATAAACTATAAAGACTTGAATTTTTTTTTTTTTTTTGAATATATTCTTTCTTGCTCAATTGGTTTTTCCTGTCCTATTAAATGCATATGGGAAATAGTCGACTTACCCTATAGCTTTATATATGTCTATGGATCTTCAGTAAACTATATAATAATATAATAGTTGGTTGTTGTAGCGATATCTGACATTCTTATTTTGTCAATGACTCCTAAATGGCTGATAGCAGTTGGTGTGGAAATTAATGTTGTCTTCTGTGAGAATGTTAATTGAAATGCAGTGTTGGTCCATGCGATTTTGTTTGGCTATTCATTTCAAACCTTTTACTTCTTCCATATCATGTCATTTTCTTGTTCTATATATTGTTAGAGGTATAAAATCTAGAAAGTGGTTGTTTAGTTGAGGAAGGTGGTGTTAGTATGATTTGGTTTCTGAACTATCCCATGATTTATCCATCCTTAGTGAAAAAAAATGGGGTTTTGCTCTAATTGATTAAAACTAATAATTCTGTAGCCATATTACTTTGTACCTTGCATCTTAACAAGGTGAGTACATATGTGGTACTTTATGTGCCTAACCATCTTCAATTGGTTTAGTAACATTCTTTCTCTGGCTATCTAATCTCAGGTGGGGCTTTGGATTTTTGGAGGGGTTCTTAATGTAGATGCTGTAACTGCTGCCATTCTTGGATTAGCTGTGCTCCTTCTCACAGGAGTTGTCACATGGAAGGAGTGCTTAGCTGAGGGAGTTGCCTGGGATACCCTCACATGGTTTGCTGCCCTCATTGCAATGGCTGGGTATCTGAACAAATATGGTCTCATTTCCTGGTTCAGTCAAACTGTAGTCAAGGTTTTTCCTTTCTCTTGCCTCTCCTTCCTCCTCTGGCTTATTTTTACTGTACATGACTTATTCTCTTCCTGACAATTCATTTTAGAGGATATGGTGCCTATTAATTGGGGTTCTTTTCCCCATCTTTATTTCTTTTTCCTTGGATCTATGTATATTTTAGTTGCATGCATGATTTTTTCCTTTATTTTCATTCCAGCATTTTTTATGTTGTTATAGCTATTCAGTCTAACAATAGCCTTTTTTGTGTTCTAATTATGCACAAGCTAAATGAGCTTTCAGCCAAGCATATAGGTCCATTTGACATACTCTTCTCTGGTATCAGATATTTTATCTAGCTTCTGCTTGACAGTGTATTCTCTTGGAGTGAAGGCTCTGTTATGCGTGTTATCATCTTCATGTTCAAAGCATATGCTTCAAAAGTCAAAAGTCCTTTTCCTCTGGCACGTGTATATGTTGACATGTTTGATGTTTATCTATAGTTGTCCACTTCTAGTTCAACTCCCTCAAAGCTTTTCAAAGAACAGCCAAGGCGATCCCATAGTCACTTAACTCCCTCAAAAGTCCTTTAAAGAGTGTTGTTAGACATTAGTCACTTAAGAAACACTCTTCAATTTGTTAATATAGGTTAAATAAATATTTGCCCTTGTCACTCAAAAGAAAATGGGCTTACTTCGTCTAATATTCCAGTCTGACCTATGAAAATTTATTTAACAAGTACCTTAAGGTTTTGGTCATGTACTATCATTACACATATGCCAGAAGATGCTTTGCAAAAGGAATATGCGACATAAAATAATTGCTCATAAATTGACGTAAGAAAAATTTTGGAGCAATTTAGCATATTCCTTCATAAATTTAATGAAATAATTTACTAATGGTATTTGTTAATGCAGTTCGTTGGTGGATTGGGTCTCTCATGGCAACTATCTTTTGGCATTTTGGTTCTTCTCTACTTCTACTCACACTACTTCTTTGCAAGTGGAGCTGCTCACATTGGTGCCATGTTTACAGCCTTCTTGTCTGTTGCTACTGCTCTGGGAACTCCACCATATTTTGGGGCCATGGTGTTGTCCTTCCTATCAAACCTCATGGGTGGCCTTACCCACTATGGAATTGGGTCAGCACCTGTATTTTATGGTGCCAACTACGTTCCCCTAGCCAAATGGTGGGGCTATGGCTTCCTTATAAGTATTGTTAACATTATTATCTGGCTTGGAGTCGGTGGAGCTTGGTGGAAGGTCATTGGCTTGTGGTAAAGTTATCAGTTACAGAAACTTGCCGACCCAATTTTTCTAATTTGTGATTTTTGTGCTCATTCAGGTGCGATTTCCCGTTATTGTTAAACAGTTCAAGCATACTGTTAACCTTCTTCTGATTCTTTCTAAAAATAATCCTCACGTGGTTTTGATGCAGATTTAGGATGGGAACTGGCATACCGGTGGTGAATTTAGATCTGAAGCGGAACACTTAATGATTTTTTGAAATGTAAGGGTGTCCTATTCATGATACAGGGAAAGTTGGATCTGAATTCACTGACTTTCAGTTTTCCTGACTTCCATAACTTTCTTTCTATTTCCCTCCATATTTAAATTTGTGGGTCTCAATTTTTTCTCTCATTAATTTTTTTTCTTCTAATTCTATTCCTGCCTCTCTTTTACTGCATCAGGTGACTTCTAATATCCCAAAAAGTTGCATGCTTGCCATAAAATTAATGGAAATATGAATGCATCTTCTCGTGTTCTAAAGTTATCTACAAATTTGAAGATTGATAGTTCTTTCTGGTAACATGCCACTAAAATCATTCATACAATGTTGGCTTCATATCTAAGAGCGCTGCTATACTGCACGAAAAGTTTTATTGATGTTACAGAGATTTCAAAGCTGTTGCTGTATGCATGCATGTCGGAGGAACCGGTGGCTTGATCAGCACTTTAGGCAAATCGATTTTCAGGTTTTGTAAGGAGTCCACGTTTTTGTAGCCCTATGTTGACTATTGCTTGTTCTATAACGGCCAAATCATATTCGTTTGTATGAAATGCCAGATTATTGGAAATTTCGGAGGTGATACAAGAAGAGCTGACAAATACTGCCACTAACAATTGTTTATCAAAGATAACAAACCACAATTATTTTGATATATAGTAAGTGGAGGCTGGGATCCACCCCCTACAGGTGCAATAAGCCCTACAGTTACATATCATCCGAATGCAACATATTTTACATAAAATTTCACTTGTATGTAGGGGGACTGTATGCATTATTATCATTACTCGCGCATAATATTCATACTGTCACAGCACTTTTTGGGGTTGTCGTGTTGCACGTCACAGCGGCCACCGAGCTAAAAGCAGTGAAGGAAAGCGAACTCATATTCTTTCCATTGAGTTTCAATGGACCACGCAATAAACTCTGGTCTTATTGGTTTCTTAAAACATCGGTGCCTTTCTATTCGAATGAGATTATTCGAGTGCCCGTATTGTCCATTCCTAAACATGTGGTTTAAACTCAGAGAGTGGCTTCAAAAATCTAAGGCACCAACCAATTGGCAGTTTTTCCTCTTTCAACAAATGGTATAACGCGTTTTAATTTGCGTGAATATAACTAATATTAATTTGTTCTGCAAATACAAATACGCCCTTTGTTGCTCTTTCTTGGCTTTGAAACTGTGTGTTGCCTGCTAATTTTATCAAAATTAATTCTTTTAAAATGCTTCTTGTAAGTTGTAAGCTTAACGTTGCACGCCTCCATATTTCTCCTCAATAAAGATATGCTGATTGTTTGATTTAATGGCCATAAATGATATAAATAAAAAAAAAATGGAAGGACAATTAAATTATGGACGGACCTGAAATGCGCTCATGAGTCTGTCCAACAGTCGAGTACATATCCTATTAATTACTACTGCGTAGTATTTATCATGCAATATGTCATTATATATTATTATTTGTGAATTTTTGTTTCAGCGGTGTTTTATGGCGCCATTACATTGAAGCTTCGGCAGTGTACGTCTGTACACTTGGCAATCATTAGTGTGCATGAATTGCCACTGTTGAAGCTTTCTGAGGCAGATAGGTGGTTCTCTTATATCTCCTACGACTGCCACATATTCCTGACTTTCATGGCAAAGAAATGCCAGTGAAGCAGCTTTTCATTGCAGGGCCAGCCATCATATTTGTGACACACATGGGTGCTTTTTTGCCAGAAAAAATTATGCTTTCAACAAGTTCAAACGTTTTTGGTTCTAGTGTTCTACCTCCAACACACTCGCACACAAATATTGTGTGACGGACACGTTCTTCTCTCGTTTGAGATTTTGCCCAAGTGACAGGGACTTGCTGCTTCTCGCTTGGAGATGGAGTTGCAGTAAAGGCGCTTGCTTTTAAATTTGGATTTGACGGGTGTCTGGGTTTCAAAGTAGAAGTAGAAAGGTTTAAAGACGCTTGCATTTCATGGACGTTCTGCGTTTCAAAGAAAGCTTCCGTTCAATGAATACCTTGATTCAAAGCTGAAATTAACTTGTTATTCATAGTTGAAGTCCTAGAGGTGGGGCAAGTCTTGAATTAGAAGGTATCATCAAGTGGAGTTTCCTTTGAGCTTCCTGTGAAGGTGAGTTAGGTGCTTGTTTTGTTTTCCTTTCTTGTTCGTTGTTTCATTCTGTTGGCTGTCGAAACTTTTCTAGAGCTATTAAATTCTTTCCGAGTGAGAAAGTTGAGTTGAGATAGGATTCTGTCAAGCAGAGAAGAATATGTGCACCCACTTTTTGTCACCGTTGATCACTATTCCTTGAGACATATTCGATTTTGCTTCAATTGGTTGGCGTGTATTTTATCATACAAAACAACTTTGGAGAAAATGTAGTTTTCTGGGCTCAAAATTTGTTATCTGAGTATCAAAGCAAGTGATGTCAATATAATGATCAATTCACTGGCAGGAATTGAAGCTCTTATCCTTTCATTTTGGTATGAGCGGCCCTATAAGTCCGTTTTCTATCAACAACTTTCTGCAGACACTCGGTTGGTATAAAAGAAACTGTGAACCTGGCTTCTTAAAGATGGCTGAGAAAGACAATCTATATTCATGGGGAGATGGGAGGAGAATACCAATTTACACTTTCTTTAAGGATGCCAGGTATGCTATAATAACATCTCTGAATATATCGTGTTTGAAAGATACTAACTTGAAAAGCTAAACGAGTACTTTTGTTCATTAAACATGAAATGCATATTATTAATTAAAACCCACCTTTATCTGTGAAAACCTTCATCTATTATATTCTAATTATTATAGTTTATGTCGCGGCGATACCAATTCAAACTCATTCTAACACCGAGGGCAGAATGCTCTGAGTTGTGTTAAGAGGACCAAGAACGCATTTGTGTGCAGTTTTATGATGTGCTAGATGTAATTCTCACTTTTTTTTTCCTCATGGCAGACTAGTTTTTAAATCAGACAATCTTGGCCGGGAAATATTGTCAATTGCATTGCCTGCGGCACTGGCTTTGACAGCGGACCCTATTGCTTCTATGGTTGACACAGCATTCATTGGCCAAATAGGTATTTCCTGTCATTAGTTTGTAAGTTTCATCTTATGTTCCTAGTAGGTGGGCGTATCTGCTCAAATTAGTAATCTTTTCTTGTATCTGAGAGTCTTGTGATGCCAAAATTAACTTGCTATTATCCAAGTTATATCAGTGTATAGAGTTTATCATGTGACCACAGACAACAGGAACAATTGCTAAAAATAACAGAATATTTTCTGATAAATAATTGAATTGAAAAGAGTTCACCAGTAACAAATAGCATTTATCAGCGGATGATAAATCATTGTTGATTTATTTACAATTGGAGAGGGAGTATCTAAATGATCAACACTAAATTATTTGTTTCAGAATCAAACGATAGGTTTAAGTTGCTCCGGGACACAGCAGCTTCCATTGTCAAACTGGGACCTGATTACTTAAATTATCTGTCAATGCATTTTTGTTTGGTCCATACAGGTCCAGTAGAGCTTGCCGCTGTTGGAGTTTCTATAGCTCTTTTCAATCAAGTATCAAGGATTGCGATATTCCCACTCGTCAGTGTCACAACATCTTTTGTGGCCGAAGAAGATACCATTAGTGCTGTGAGTTTTCCGGAAGAGAAGAATGAATGCTTGGAAGCAGGCCTAACTATGGATGGTGAAACCAAAGAGTTCATACCACGAAGAGGTAACTTTCTCCCATTATTTCTAAGTCAAGGTGGGTTAGGTTTGGCCAGGTTTCTAAGTTCCATGTGTCCTTAACTTATTATTATTACTCGATGGGACTGCTAATATATAGTATTCAACGTGGCACATTTAGACCCCTTCCATTTTTCTCGGTCAGACGCAGGTGGAAATGTTCACAACTCAGGTTTGGTTGGTGGCAGCTCTGATATAGATAAGGTTGAGCATAAGAGAAGGCACATTCCTTCAGCTTCATCAGCACTTGTTATTGGTGGCATCCTTGGCCTCATTCAGGCAATATTCCTCATATCGGCAGCAGAACCTCTATTGAACTTTATGGGAGTAACCTCTGTAAGTACTTTTGGCAGAAATACTAATAACGTTGCTCATACTTTTAGCACTTCTGCATTTGTTTTATCCTGTTGTCTCAGTGTGTTGGTCCTTCTATTAGCATGTAATGATTACTAAATAACACTGAATATCTATACAGGACTCTCCCATGCTAAACCCTGCACAGCAGTATCTAACATTGAGGTCCCTTGGTGCTCCTGCAGTTCTTCTCTCATTAGCAATGCAGGGAGTCTTCCGAGGATTGAAAGACACTAAAACTCCTTTATATGCCACGGGTTTGTCTTAAATAGACTTGAATAGTTAGAGATCCTAGTGTCACAATATCCTGCATCATCTAATTTTGATTATTCTTTTCCTGATGTCATCTAGTGGCAGGAGATACAACCAACATAGCACTAGATCCTCTGTTCATGTTTGGTTTCCGCCTGGGTGTCAGTGGTGCAGCCATTGCCCATGTCATATCCCAGTATGTTAATGCATTTGTTACTGATTAAGTATGGATGATCTTCAAACTTCTTTATGCAATACTGTCTTGTAAAAAGTCACTGATTTTCCTTTTTTTTTTCCGAAATTTACTGTCAATGTAGGTACTTAATTTCAGTTATACTCTTGTGGAGGTTGATAAAACAAGTTGATCTTATACCTCCAAGCATCAAACATCTGCGGTTTGACCAATTCCTAAAGAATGGTGAGGGCTTATTTAATCACATAATTGGCTCATCTAAGATCCCATATAGAAATTCTTAACTTGATTTTCTTTTATCCTTTTGCATTCAGTTCGCACTACTATTAATTTCGTCCTTAGATATAGATCAACTAGCATTTCAGCAATGATAACATGTTTGTTTTGTACTCGTAATCCAGGTTTACTCCTTTTGATGAGAGTTATTGCTGCAACATTCTGTGTGACGCTGGCAGCATCATTAGCTGCACGTCAGGGATCAACATCCATGGCTGCATTTCAAGTCTGCCTGCAGGTTTGGTTGGCCACGTCCCTTCTGGCTGATGGTCTGGCTGTTGCTGGGCAGGTTAGATACGAAAACTTTGTTCACTACAATTCCCTGCTATGTTGTTGCATGCTGGCTCGAACTAAAAGCAACAGATAAACCATAATTGGTCCTTGCATGAATTCCTTATCCCTGTTTAATAAAATCTGATGCTAATTTGGCATGAACCACTTAACACAATGAGCAAAATTACTTAAACCAATATTCAAATTTAATTTCTAATCGCATCTTGCTGTCATGATTGGCATGCTGGTGACGCTGGAACAAACGCTGGTTTGGATATGCAACAGAAATCTTAACCCATATGTTTTCAAATGGCCATTTGAAGCCCAAGTGTAGACTAAAAAATAGGCCATCCAACTTATTCTGCTTTATAATTGTGTCCTATCTAGGGATGTATTTGGTATATCAGATCTACCGAAGGTATAGACAGCTTTGAGGTGCCAGTGCCACTATAATTGCATCCACTTGAGCAGGGTGCTTGATTATAAAGCCTCAGTTAAGAAACAACATAGAGAGAAAAAAAGAGAAAAAAATAAAATAAAATTTGAGAGCTTTGTTAGAAATCAAATGAACATTAGAATTATTTTTGTGTTAACTTGTTCACGACATCTCTGGTATTATTCTGGTTTCAGGCGATTCTTGCAGGTGCATTTGCTAATAAGGACTATGATAAGGCCACAGCAACTGCTTCACGAGTATTGCAGGTGACTTACAATGTTAAAAAGTTTTCGCATCTTTCCTAAGGGGATATAAGTTGTAAATGTAATTATATCGCAGCTGGGCTTGGTTTTGGGATTGGCACTTGCATTTATTCTGGGAACGGGGCTGCATGTTGGAGCTAAACTATTTACAAGAGATGTTAATGTCCTCCACCTCATTAGCATTGGAATCCCGGTACTTTATTTACGTTCAAATTGGAGAGGAGGATTTAGAGTATTCTACCTTTTCAAGGTGGAAGTTACAATTCATATGAATTTCTTTTCAGTTTGTTGCTGCCACTCAACCCATCAATTGTTTGGCATTTGTATTTGATGGCGTCAACTTTGGGGCATCGGATTTTGCATATTCAGCCTTCTCCATGGTGTGTATTTTCTTCTGTACTACCGATCCCACACATACACAATTATTGGCAGGAGTTTATTTACCTCATTACAATCTTTTCCTTTCAGTTTCTGGTGGCAATTGTCAGCATTATTTTTCTACTTATTTTGTCTGCTTTTGGTGGCTTCATTGGAATTTGGGTTGCTTTGACCATCTATATGAGTCTGAGGGCATGTGCTGGCTTCTTGAGGTAAAATATTATACTGATCACGCGAAAGTTGAAATAGAACTTCGGCCAATAATTCACTGCTGGTGGCTAGTGGCTTATAATTCTCCTTTTCTTTGATCTAAATTGACCACTGTCAAGACACCTGTAATTCTTATAGTTTCTACAAAAGTCACTTTCAGTAAATGAACGACGTTGATGCAGGATTGGAACGGGATCAGGGCCTTGGGAGTTCCTTAGGCCGTGACTGCACCGGGCACCATGATCATAGGTTGATATCTCCCTCACTGATTGTGTTATTTCCTGATGTGAAGAAAAATTTCCGGGTTTCCTTCGGACTTCTGGATATTCTTCTGAAAGAATACGCCCTTGATACTGCTTGTTTGGGTTTTGCGCATTGGTTGAAATAATCTACCTGTGCTTTAGAAATTTACAGAAAAAAGATCTCTAATTCCAACAATGCCTTCATATTCACACAAGTGAAATGAAATATAGGATCAAGCTATTGTTTGTAACTATGTATCAGCAAATACAATCTGCATAAAATGCTATGAAAGTTTAAGACTTCCTACAACAAGTAGGCTGAACGAATCTGGGTGTTTTTGGTATTCTTGGCACAGCATTTGTGAATCCAGTTCCAGTTTATAACAGCTATCCATGATGGCCTTGCAGAAAAAAGTAATGTCAGAAAACAATGCATTTTAGACAACCTTGATGAGTTATTGTTAGAAAAAGAAAATACGAAAACAACAGAAATTTTGGCTTTGAAGTATGAAATTATACTGTCTTGAGTGTAATATTATTTTTATATAAAAAACAAGTTACCCTAAAATAAAATATAACAAAGATTTCAAAACTCTTTTTGGAGAAAGTGAATATCTGTACTTAAAATAATTTAAAATTTTTAATTTATAAACATAAAAAGACATTTTTAAATAGTTATATTTGTCAGATTTTAATAGATATAACTGTTTATTTATAACAGATATAATTTTTTATTTTCAATATATATAATTGTCTATTCTCAACTATCTGTTCTTAAAAGACATAATTATCAGATTTTAATAAACGTGATTGTCTATTCATAACAGACATTTTTTATTTTTAATAAATATAATTATCTATTATCAACTGTCAGTTATTAAAAGATATGATTATCTATTTTTAATAAGCATAATTATTTGTTGTGATAGATATATATTTTTAAATAATAACAATAAAATTAATAGTTAATTTTATTTATTTATTTTTAACTTAAGACCCTAAGATGTCTAAGTACCTATCAAAGGTTTTAAATATCTTTAATTTAGTAATTTAATTTTGATTATATTATAGGTTATAATTTATTTATTATAATTTAACTTTAGTCATTTATTATTATTTATATAATTTTTAATATTTATAATTTTTTCTAATGTGAGACTTCATCTTTTTTTTCTTTATTTATAAACTATTTAACAATTATTGCATAGTTACACCAAGTCAAGTGATGAATTTTTCTTGATGATGTTTATTATACCAAAATCATGTAAAATTGTTGATCTTGTATTTTTTTTTCTCCTTAACTATGTTGGAAAGTGTTATTTTTTTCCTTAGCCTATTTTGGGAGAAAAGGAAAAAAAAAGAAAAAGGATGATTAAATTTAGAAGGTTTTAATTATACTCTTTTTTTAAAAAAATGATTAAAAAACTTTATTGGTTAGAGTTATTTTGAATGCAAGCATGGCATTAATCATAATACCTTAGGGTACATTACAAATATTAAAAAATTTATGGATTGAATTTTTTTTTATTATAAAAAATTTAAGATGAAAAAAAGACTAATTTATATATATTTTAAGTGAGCCCTAAAAACTGTCTCGATTGGTAAAGTGTCTTTAAATTTTTGAAAAAATACAACCTGACAAGTATAAGTTTAAATATTTAAGAATCAATAATAAAAGTAATTTTATAAATAAGAATTAATTTTATAATTTTAAAGATATAAAAATATCTTATGAGAATAAAAAATATATATTTTAAGTGATTTATTATTTTTTTAATTACTATGAAGATTTAATGAAGCAAATAATAATAAATTACATTGAAGAGATAAATATTCCAAGAGTGGTAATTGTTTGGTCTATATTAAAATAACGACTATATTTATTTGGCGTAATCCTTATTTCTTAGGGGGAGACTTAAAATCTTGAGAGTTGAAACCCTGTTTTGTAAAGCAGATCAGAATTATATGCACATACAAACCGGGAAAAAAAAAAAACAAAAGCTCAACCTATGGGGGCTAGGGTGGACCTGGCAACGGCGTCGTTTTTTTACATTGGCGGATGGCTGAGGTTGGCACACCCCGCCTCCCGTTGTCCCCCATCACTTGTCACTCCTATAAATGCATCACACTCTATTCTTGCCTCGTTCCGCTCACGCTTCTCTCTCTTCCAAAGCGTAATCTTTTGTCATTGCGAAGTTCGAACACTTTGCGCGAATCCTTGTTTTTTTAAGTTACTGATTCTTTCTTTTACTTTGGGTCATTTCGTGCCCCATGTATCAAAAAACTTGATTTTTCGGAAGTATTGAATATATATTTTTACTGTTTGATGGCAGGTTATAGCTCGGTTGGGGTTTCAGCCGTGGAATCGAATCGGACGCTGTGCTGGAAATATTCAGGTATAGGATCTTTGGTGAAGCTTCGAGGTGGTCTTGGACCTGAATCCACATTTGGTTTTTCTCCCTCTGAAAATTCTTAAAGTCAGTCGGCACTTTAATTATGTTGGTTTCCATCTTTTCACACGCTGATGCTTTGGACCAACTTTCTGATTATTGCGTTTTACATGTTCCTTCGAATGTTAAAGTGGTCAATTTAATTACCCTTTGGGATATTAGCTTTGGTTCTTGTCTTCTTGTTTGCGTTTTACCGATAGGCATAGAATCATGTGCTTGATCAAGTAAGCATGTGGTAAGGGATGAAATTGGGAGGTGTCTAGGTCATAGTATGGGGAATTAGTATTCCGTTAATCCTTCTGGTAAGAGCGAGTCCGTGGCCTGGCACATTTGCATTGTTTTGTTCTTCTGCCTCGTTGGATGAATTATGTACTGGCTGCTGAAAGCTTTCAGTCTCTGTACTCCCGAATGCTATCTTTGGTAGCAAAAAAAAAGGAGGGAAGAGGAAGAAAAGGGATAATCTATCTGATTCTACATTTTCTTTGACCAAACATGGCTTTTGAAATCTCCTTCATTTTCTTATGTCCTCTATGCATAAACCATGTGACGTTTCTGTTATTATTTGTATTTGTATGCTATTTTTGTGTTAGGTCTTATGCATGCTTTGAGCTGAAGCCTCATTTATAGGTCGACATGGGATTTGATAACGAGTGCATAGTGAACATTCAGTCTCTTGCTGGGGAATACTTCTGTCCTGTTTGTCGGCTGCTTGTCTATCCAAATGAAGCTTTGCAATCACAATGTACTCATTTATACTGCAAGCCATGCTTGACGTATATAGTGAGCACTACAAGGGCCTGCCCATATGACGGCTACTTGGTGACTGAGGCCGATTCGAAGGTTCTTTTCCTTCTTCTCATTCAAAGATGCTCTCTTATGTAATATGACAATCTTCTATATACTCATGTGTCTTTATAATCCCTAAATGCAGCCTCTTATAGAGTCAAACAAGACACTCGCTGAAACTATTGGAAAAATAGCAGTTCATTGTTTGTATCATAGGAGTGGATGCACATGGCAAGGATCTTTGTCTGAGTGTACATCTCATTGTTCTGGATGTGCTTTTGGCAACTCTCCTGTTGTTTGCAATAGGTGTGGGATACAAATAGTGCATCGTCAAGTACAAGAACATGCTCAAAATTGTCCCGTGAGTGCCATAATTTAGTTTTTTTTGCTAGTCTAAAGTGGAAATTAAAATCTTATCACTTTCCAGTCCAGTTCTTATGCTTGTTGATTCGCAGGGTGTGCAAGCTCAGGTGCAACCTGCAGAGGCTACCCAGGATCCTTCAGCCAGCAGTGCTGCTGCTTCTACTGGTCAGAGCCAGACTGCAGCTCACGTAGGGACAATGGCTTCTCAAGCTCCGAGTTCTCAAACTGTGGCTTCAACTACTACACCTGGGCAGGATTCGAATCAGCTATCAAATCCAACTTCTCAAACTCAACCTTTACATCAGAATGTTGTGCAGCCAACTGCAGAGCAGTGGTATCAACAGCAGCAATATCAACAATACTACCAGCAGTACCCTGGATATGACTCATTTCAACAACAGTATCAACATTACTACCCTTATCAGCAGACTGTAGTCCCACAGTACCAGCAGCATGTGCAGGCTTATGGACATCCCCAACCTCAATCACAGCCCCAGCCTCAGGCCCAACCCCAAGCTCAGCTGCAATCTCAAGCACAGCCACATGTGCAGGGACAGTCTCAATCAATTTCACATGTTCAGCCCCCTGTTGTGCCACAATCTCAGAACCAGATGCAAGTTCATCAACAACAGCAGGTTCAACCTGCCATACAACCACATAGTCAGATTCAGTCACAGAGTCTCCCACCTGCCCATGGCCAAGCCCTTCCTCAGTCTCAGCCTTATCCGTATTCCCAAGCTCAACCACATCCTGTCCAGCCTCAAGCCCAACAACCTATGCAATTGCCTCATTATCAGCAGTCTCATCCTCAGATACAACATTCACAGGCACAAGTGCAACAACCAGTTCAGAATTATCCTGTTTCTCAAGCTCAAGTTCCTCCACAGTTGCATACCCATGCTCCAGTTCAACATATTTCCCAGCACCATATGCATTCTCTCCAAATGAACCAGCCTCAGATCCATTCTCAACTGCCCAACCAGCCCCTGACTTCTAACATTCAGCCTCAAGTGCAGAGTTCATCAGCACATGCAGTTACAGGTCATCACTCTTATCCTCAACTTCAGCCTCACCAGAATTTGCAGATGGGAGCCCCTCAACATCCCATGAACATGCATCCTCACGGTGGGCCTCAACCCCAATCTCAGCAACCTGTCCTGATGCAGAATCAGTTTCCACAGCAACCTCCAATGATGCGCCCACATCAATCTCATGCTATGTTTCCAAACCAGCAACATCCTACTTTAGTGCCTTCAGCTGTTCAGGGCCAAAGTATTCCTCCTTCACAGCAGCAGCCACTTTATGCTCATGCTCAACATCCTGGCCAAATTAATCAACGTTCTGTTATGCAGCCAGTTCAGCAACTATTGCCTCAGCAGCCTCTTGTACAACAGCAGATGCCTATGTTGTCTCATCAACACCCCCAAGGTCTGGCTCATTCACTTCCTGAGCATGCTCATGCTTATTCACAGGCACAGGAGACCGTTGCATTATCACATCAATCTCAGCACAATCTATCTCAAAATGCTGTAGGAAGGCCTCTCATGCTCAATCATGCAGTACAATTGCAGCCGTCTGCACATTCTTCAAGTAACATTCCGTTGAGACAAACACATGCTGGTGCCAGTCACTGGCCTGGAAATCAGAATTTGATGGTTGGAGCCAATAATCAAGCACCGTTGTCTTCTGATTTACAGTCTAGGGTTTTGGAGCCAATTGAAAGACAGGGTGATGTTACCAAGCAGAAAACTGACTCTTCCTCCGGAAGATATGGTAGAAGTGTTAAGGATTTGGAGAAAATTTCTGTATCAGCAACTGATATGAATTCTGTAAATTCTGAGACAGATCCGAGGCAGGTTGAGGTTGGAAATAAGCAAAAAGGTGAAGATCCCCAGTCTTTGCAGACTTCTAGCAAAAATGCCAATGCAATAGAAAATGTTGATTTGGCAAAAAAGAATTTTGTGAAGGAAGAAGCCGCTGAAAAATCAGGTGGTACAGTATCTGGGGTTCTAAATGATAATGTTGATGTTGTCAGAGACAAGGAGATTCAAGATGGACTTTTAATAAAAAATTCATCATCGCAAGAGACTGAGCTTTTAGAGTCACGGTCTGGCAAACTGCAGAAGGAGGATGCTCATACTCCTCAACCTTTTGCTAGTGCTGATAATGCCTTGCTGACTGTTTCTCAGCCCCTTGGTACTCCTCAAGGTCCTGGGGTTGATGAATACAGAAATATAACTCCACCTGTTCATGGGCAATCTGGGAATTTGGCTCAGTCCTCTAACACATCTCCCTTTGCTAATCAGGGCAAGCATCAGCAACCAATTGTCACGTATGGACTTGCTTCTGTCCAGCAGAGACCTTCTTCAGCATCAGCAGCACAACTACCACATCCAGCGGTTCCTAATCAGCCACTTCTTGTAGGTCCCCCTTCATCTCAAATCCGGAATTATGGACCTGGACCTGAGTCCACTGCATCTTATGGGGTTGAACAAACCCATCATGGTACTCCAGGGCAAACCTTTCAACTGCAGTCTCTTGGAACTCCGGGGCCTTTTAACCGAGGTCATGCACCCCCTTTCCATGCTGGTGTGTCTAATTTGTCTCGTATTGAATCTACTGGAGGTAGTGCACTACCTCCTGCAGATTTGCGTGGTGGAATGATGGCAAATTTACCACCACATGCTCCTGATGGTCTGAGAGGTCAGCAACACCCAACTAACATGGCTGCTGAAACTTATCTTCATCAGAGGCCTGGCTACTTGAATGGTCCTCAAGGTTTTGGTTTTCAGGAAGAAAGGTTCAACTCTTTCCCAGTTCATGGGCAACAAAATGTGGATAGAAAAGAGTTTGAAGATGATCTTAAGAAATTATCTAGGTCTTCTTTTGATGCTGAGCCAATTTCTAAATTTGGGGTTCATTCATTAGGGCCACATGATAGGGGTCCCCATGAGTTTAACTATGATAGTGGTTTAAAGTTTCCTGGGTCAGGTGCTGCTGCCTCGAGATGGTTTTCTCTCCCCCATCTTCCAAATGAAGCTGGAGAGAGACCGGTTGGTTTTCATGAAGATGCCATAGGGAAGATAGATTCTGCTCATTGCGCCGATTATCTTGGACTAGGTCCTGGATTTGGGAAACATCAGTCAGATGGTTTGAATCAAAGAAGTCCTGTTGGTGAATATGCTGAAATTTCTTCACGGAGATTTGGGACCCGTCCTGGTAGTCTTGTTGGTCAGTTAGGTGTAGAGGATTTTGATGGTAGAGATCTTCATCATCTTGGCAATTCGGTTGGCACAGTATTCCGTGATAGTAGGTTCCCTCATTTGCATAGGGGTGAGTTTGAGGGTCCAGGTATTTTACGAATGGGTGAACATCCAAGGGGTGGTGATTTCATTGGTCCAGATGGCTTTAGTGGCCGTTTTCGGAGGGGTGAGCATTTTGGTCCTCAGAGTTTGACTAGACATTTGCAGTTGGGAGAGCCTCTTGGTTTTGGTGCCCATGCCATGCAAGCAGCTGAACTTGGTGGTCCTCGAAGTTTTGAGTCTTTGACTAGAGGTAACATGCCAGGTCATCCACGGCTTGGTGAGCCAGGGTTTAGGAGCAGTTTTTCCCTTCCAGGTTTTCCTAATGATGGTGGATTTTCAACAGTTAAGTGTTGATTACCCATGCTTTATGTTGTGTTTCTCACCCTTATTGAATAGTTTAAGACTTCTCCGCTTCAAAGATGGTCAATTGCAAGTTGGAGTTTTGGGGAATATCATACTTGTCTATTGTTTGTGACTGGATGCTATTTTTAGTTTTTGTGTGTGTGTGTGTGTGTGTGTGCAGGAGTTAATTACTGAGGTGTGAATTTTTTGTTCCCTTTTGTATGTATTTTTGTCTCTTTCAGGGAGATATCGGGTCCTTTGATAATTTGAGGAAGAGGAAGGCAGGTAGCATGGGCTGGTGCCGTATATGTAAAGTGGACTGTGAAACAGTTGAAGGATTGGACTTGCATTCGCAAACAAGGGAGCACCAGAAGATGGCCATGGATATGGTTAAAAGCATCAAACAAAATGCGAGAAAACGCAAATTGTAAGTTGTTTTAACCTGTAGGTGTTGGTTTGGATTTTATTCTGGCTTGATACTTTCTATAAGATTTAGCATCCCTTTGGAAGATACATCCTTTGTTATTCTGTAATGATATTATCCCTTCCTTTGTAGAACACCCAGTGAACAACAATCCTTGATCGAAGATGGAAGCAAGTCATGGAATACTAGTTTTGAGGGTCGTGGAAATAAGCATTGAGTAGCTGCGGTTTCCTGCAACGCTTATCTTTGTGGCTCTCATGAGCATTTTTCATGAAGAAATGTTCCTGTGGTATTATTGCATTTAGCAATACTTACCATTTCATGCCCTTTTACTACTTTTGAGGTGGTTTATGCTAGTTCTGTCATTTCAGGTTGCTGCCATGTTAATGGAGATATGGTTTTTCGATCTGAAGTACTGTGGCAGTTAAGTTTGTTGGTTTTTCAACTTGAAACTAGGATAATTGTCTTAACCTTGCTGTTACAGTTACTAGTTTCTATCATTTTGTTGTGAATATGATGTTTATAATGTAATTGACAAGGTAAAATTTCTTTGGATGGCAATTTTTACTTATCTTAGAAGCTCACTATTGAAAATTTTGCATTAATGGTAATTGAATATTCTAGTCCAGTTTTCTTGGATTATCCAATATCTTGTGCTTCTATCTATAGCATGGAAATTGACAGTTAATTAAAGATTGGGTTCTGGGTATCTGATAATGGAAGATTTAACTATTACAGTACATCAGCTTGCATAATTGGTTCTTGAAATTTAGTATTATTGTAAATTTTTAGCAGCCACCACATCATCTAAATTTATTTGATATAGTAATTTGGGAGGATATTATGTGCCAAAAATTTCATAATTTTCCAAACAAATGGTAGGATTCTCGTGGATTAGGAGGAATGGTGCTGTCTACTGTATTAGATTGAGTGCTATTAGTTTGTGCTTTCACTTAGTCTTGAGCTAGATTGGAGCCAACATAAAGAAAAATGGCTTCTTTTTTTTTTTTTTTTATGATAACTTGTTCAATTTTGGCTGCTATGACGAAAAACTCGGTGTGGTTGATGTTTAAGTGGAAGGGTTGTACACCTAATTTTGGCATTTCCAGTCACATTTGAAGTATATGAACTACATTCCTTATTAATTGCTCAATGCGTTTGTGTAGTCTCATCCCAGGGAGAGAGGCAACCTAATATACTGATTAGAGAGGACTCTACGTAGATTGTTTGCCACAGAATTTACCCTTTTGTTGGTGATAAAATGAGTCAACTTGTTTTTAAACACGATGTGTTTTGTTACTTGGAGATTTAAACCTTTTGATTGATTCAACTTTGCTGTTTATGAGCTGCCATGGGCTTGGTAATATGATTTAAGTTACAAGTTGGAGGTCATTTGGTAAGCATATGGTTGTGACGTTAAAATTTCCATTTGTTAAACTATGAGCTTGGAGAAATTCTAATTTAAATCTGGAAAATGAAAAATGTAAACACCAACTTTGGTTGAAGAGATTGCTTTCCAGTAATAAAATACATCTCTAGTGCTTTACTGTCTTTCTTTAAAATTTGAGGCACTTAACAGTGTTATATGTTAAATATTTTATTTGTGGTGAAATTTCTACTTTTATTTGATAATAGATTTTGAATTCAACCCGTCTTTTTTTTTTTTTTTTCAATGAAGCAGACAACAAAAAGGATGAAACTTCAATGGAAAGGTTTACCTGATCATCTTTGTTTTTGATGTGGTAAGATTTTGTTAGTAGCTGAACTTACAACCTCGAGCTGATTTCTGAAATTAGAGACATCTTTGGGAATTTTCTCTTTGCCTTTATCAGTAGGGCCTTGCATCATATATGTTGTATCTTTTTAGAGGCCTACTTTCTGTTGTTTTATGAACTTTGTAATTTCTAGTTCTGCCCAAGGTTAAGTTTCAGAAGCTGAGAGCGTTGTATGCATGTTGCTATGCAGACAACAATAACAATATAGCAATTACTCTAATTTGCTGTTTATCTTCAACGTGGTAGGAAAATAGGAATAGCTGTAGCAGATGATCATTTCATCTAGATTATGGCTTGGGGAAATTTGAATGACAGCTGAATTCTGTCAGACACAGATAGTGCTATTAATAACATGGAGTATTTAGCTTGAAGTAGAAGTTTAGTTTCATCTTTAGACTTTTAGGACTGGAGAATGTCATGGAAAGAATACATAAGTTTTGCAGCTTATGTAAGTGTAATATGTTGTTTGCCTAAACTGACGACTTAAATCCTGCTCCTTGTGCAATTTAAGTGGTGTCTAAATGCTGGTGGAAAAGTTGATGTTTTAAGGTTAGAGAACTTCATGTTAAGCATGCATAATATCTTAGGGTGCATTTGGTTTGTGAAAATATTTTCTGTTTTCATTTAGATTTGTTTTTATTGAAAAATTTTTTTTGAAAATGAAAATATATTTGGTTTGCATTAGTCAAATTTTGTTTCCAAAAAATGAAAATAATGAAAATGCATTTGGTTTGAGGTTTAAGATTTAGGTTTTAAGATTTAAAGTTTAGGTTGAGGGATTAAGTTTTAGGTGTTAGGGTTTAAAATTTAAGATTTAAAGTTTGGGATTTTGGGGTTTGAAATTGAGGGTCTGGGATTTTGGGTTTGGGGTTTTGAGGTTTAGAGTTTAGATTTTGAGGGTTTTGGGTTTAGGGTTTTAGGGCTTTAGGATGTAGGGTTTGGAATTTGGGAGTTTAGGATTTTTGGATTTTGGGTTTTAGAATTTAGGGTTTAGGTTTTGGGAGCCGAGGGTTTAGGATATAAGATTTAGGGTTTTAGAATTTAGGATTTAGAATTTTAGGGTTTTGGGTTATGGGGTTTAAAATTTAGGATTTTGGATTTTGCAATTTAGGATTTAGGGTTTAGGGTTTACGTAGTAATTTCAAAATTGCCACTGCATTTTCATTTTATGTTTTCTGTTTTTAAAATTTTATACAAAGAACATTGAAAACATCTTTTTATTGTTTTCAAAATTTGCCTTATTTTAGAAAATGTTTTCAGCGAAAACATTTTTACTTTTTGCAAGCAAATACATTTTCACTACTATTTTCTGTTTTTACTAAAAATAAAAATAGAAAATAATTAAAGCAAACGCAGCCTTAATTTCTGCATGATGTTTGCTTAGCTTGACCTCATAAATCCCTTGTTTTATGCAATTCATCTACACCTGAATGTTGGTGGAAATAACTTATGTTTTAGATAGCTTTTGGTCCTTGGTTTAGCTAGAAAGTGTGTTTTCCACTGTTAGGAATAGAGAACTGTGAAAGGCTTGCCTAAATTTGAGGCAGAATGTCTAAGTAGATCTTCAGTCTGCTATTAAAGTTCTGATCATAGATTCTAATAGGTAATATCTAGGACTTAAATTATTCTAGATAATTATATGGGGTGGACAGTTGAAGTTTGAACTGAACCATTTCCTTGAGCTTGGATATCCTTTTCTCCAAGGGACTCTTTATGATTGCTTTTAGAATATAAGTTTTGGTGGTGTAATCATTCCGAGTTTAAACAAGCACTTTTTGGTTTGTTGTAGTTCACCTGAGTTGCAACATTTACTGGAGAGTTCAAACAAGACTGCTACAATGTTTTTGAACTAGGTTTGCTTTAGTGTATATTTAATTGAGCTTGTTTAATTGTATGACATTTATCAATACATTTAAATATTTACAAGTATTCAAGCATTACTTGCAATAAATAAGTTTTTAATATTAATTTTTTTTTAAGCTAAATATTCTAAGATATACCTCTGCTCTTTTTGTTTTTTTTTTTTTGGTTAAAATTTTTTATAAGCAAGACTTGCTAATTCTACAGTTCAAAAATTAAAAGAAACAAGAAGAAAGACTCTTGCTAATTCTAGATCTAGTAGCTTTTAATTCTATATCAAGTATCTTTTAATTTATAAAGTAACATATGCTTGTTATTTACTTTGTATATGGCTGTTTTTTTTCTGCTTCATAGCTAACATTAGTTATTTTAAGGAAATAAACAATTTTAAAACATGTAATGTATTGATATATGTGATCAATGAGGGTTAGCACTCTTAAAGAGCTTTGCTGGATACACTGAAAATATTAATGTATACGGAATGCAGACGTGGTCCATTTTAATTGGACATTGTAATAAACATCCAAGAGAAGCTGCAGAGGTGGAGTCATTTTTAAACTTCCATCTCAGTCAGTTTTAGTTTTCATTCGTGCTGTACGGCATTTTCTACTCTTAATTATGGTACATTTTTTTTATTTAGTACGCAAGAACTTTAAGAATGATGGTAGAACATCACAAGTAAAAAAGTATCAGGAAAAGTCTCTATACAAAAAAATTATGTGTTTTCTTTGTGATTGGAAGATCTATTCTTAATGAAGTCATTATTTTTTAAACTTCAGCAAATATGAAGACATTATGATAATTTATAATTCAGATTTGTAGTACCTATTTTGTATGTGGCGGTAATAATTGAAATAATTAAAAACTGTTACCTTTTACTGCTAGGTTGTTGAGTTCTGTTCATCATTTCTTAGAATATCTTATTCCTAGTTAAAGGTTTGTATCTTCTAACATACAATGTTGGGGTTCTCATCAAAGCTTTGAGGTAGACATGTTGATTGGCGATCATGGGCTTCAATCTCTACCTTGTTCGCCATTGTCTTTAAATCAGGTTTGTGGTTTTCAATCTTAACTTTTTTTTTTAATAGATTGCCTTTGAACTTAAACCACAACCTATCCCTCAGAATTTGTTGTTTTTTATTGTCTACTAGACTAGATGAACAATCTCTTTTGTTGTTGATTGTTTCCCTTGTATAGTATAATGTACTAAAATTATTAATTGCTCCCTGTCATGCAGATTTTTAATATGGTAAACAAAGATTGCATATTGATCTTTCCTTGTAGTTTTACTATGAAATTGGAATTATCTTTGACTTATCGAGAAACCAATGGTTTTATTATATTTATGAAAAAATCCTCATCAGCTGCTTTCAAAGCCCTCAAACTAGGGATAACCCTCTTAAAAAATGATAATTAGCCTTTAAGAACAAATAAAAAGTGTTGGAAGAAACTGAGTATGATATTGAAGAAGCGTATTTTTATTTATATCACTTAAAATACTCGAAATAAGATACAGCCTATAGGAAAAGCCATCTGATTAGCAACTGGATGAGTCGAAGCAATCTACAAAAGAAAAATAAAAGATTCATAGGGAGCCCTTGGATTTATGATTCTATAAACTAGACAATTCGCAATCTTTTAAGATTAAACAGATGGATAAGAACTTTTGGACTTGAAGTGCCATATGCATGTCATTATGTACTAGCTTCTATAATTTATGACACTCGTGTGAGTGTTGAGTGTAGCCATTGTGGTGCAAGAGAGGGGGAATACAGATGACTGTAAGCACCTACTTCATGATTGTTGTACAAATAGAAATTCTATGTTTGGTGGACTGAACAGTAGTGGCAAAGTCAATTCAGTTGACCTGCCTGAAAAAGATGATGTTGTTTTGGGCGTTGAGGTCGATGAGTGCTTTTGCTTTTTTTTTTTTTCTTTGTTGGTACCTTTTGGTGTGTCTGAGTTGATGCTCTTTCAAAGTTAGTTGTATTTATTGTTGATTTGAGTATGGTATGCGTGGAATTTTTAGTATGTCTATCACTAAACTTCTTTCACTTTCCCCTGTCCATCTGATGTATGGACTGTTTCCATCGTTCAATAGTTGAGTCTAAATGAGGATTAATTGGTATTGTTATGCAAGTAAGTATTATGTGGATATACATAGAAATCCATGGTTTTGATAAGCTCTACTATACACGTGTGTATATTCCCTTACAGAGAAGGCAAAAGCAGTCTAGAAGACAACTTTAATAGGCTTGTATAAAACTTCGTACTATAAGCTATTGTACTTGTGCCAAAAGGTTGATTTATGCTCAAAATAGTACTGTGAGGAAACTTTAAAATGGTTTTTCTTTTCTACTGTTGGGGAAATACATGCAGATAGAATTGATAGCCGGCGTACCTAAATAATCTGGTTGGAAGATTAAATACTCAAATCACTTTTGAGACTAGCGTTGTCATTGTTGAAATATTTGCCAAGTTGGTCTTGAAAATAGTATTGTGAATGTCTTTCTTCTCTGGGCTCATCATATGCGAGATATTACTCTGTTAGATATTCGTTGGTAGCATGTATCTTTCTGAACTGGCAACAATTTTTTGTGAGGCGTTAGTGATTGGGAATTCTTCCTTGTTTGGAGATTTCTCATATATAATTGTTGTACCTCTTGTTCTGCAATTGGTGTATTCATTTTGAACGGAAACCCATGTAATAATTATGGAGAGCAATGGAAAATCTTGTTATTGAATCTGCTTCTTGCTTTGGGGATGGTGATAATGAGTACAAGAAAGTAACTTCCGTAAAAAGGATTTTTACTAACGAATGGGATATTTTGAAGTGTACGGAATATTTTAGAGAATAAAGTATAAGTAAAAGATTATTAATTAGAAAATTTATAATATAAATTATGTTAAATTTATAAATTATGATTTATTTGTTTATAATTTATAAAAGATTATTAATTAAAAAATTTATAATATAAATTATGTTAAATTTATAAATTATGATTTATTTGTTTATAATTTAAAATAATTTATATTATTAATTTTTTTTATTAATAGTTTGTTACTTATATTTTGTTCTTAAAAGTGTTTTAGAGGACTTAAATTTCCTTGCATAATGATTTATATACAGAAAATGTACTAAGATACTTTTAAGTGGACCAGCTGTTTCTTAGATTTTTATTTATTTGTTTATTACACTGAAGCTTACTTAAAATGTATTTTAGTGCATTCTTTGGTTATAAATCATTACACAAGAAGCATCAGGTGGTGATAATGCTAGGTTTCAACTTTAATGGATTTTTCTTGATGATTGAATTGGTACTTGCACTTAATGTGAGCCTGTGATTGGTCTTTCATTGACCCAAAAACATTCCTTTGAGTTTATTGAAAAGGTATGGAGGAGTGAAATATACCCTCTATTCCGTTTCATACAATAATAGATACAACTATTAAATGATATCGTTCAACGCAAATGAGATCTTTTGGTTGTGGACAAATGGTATTTTTGCTGTTGGTGTGGAAGCAGAATGACAACTGTACTCAAGCATGATGGGAAACAAGTAAAAATAATGCTTATAGAATTGCTGGAGTCGCGCTAATGTATAGCGGATGTAATTCTACTTGTGTTAGCTTCACCAAATAATGCAGCAGCAGCAAGAAGGCTACGATTTTCCAATGCGCAAAGTAGCAGTCAGATTAATGGGATTGCTTGTTTGGACTACGCTGTAGAATAGCCGTCATTATACAATGGTGAGGTGCCTCCGTAGGATATAATCGTTTTCCTGTTGTAATATATTCACTTCAACATAAAAAAGAAAATTGTATAACATGTTTGTAAACCTATCGTTGCTGGTTGCTATTTTTTTTTAATTTAATTTTGTATAGTGGAAATGGACTTGCGTTCCTACTGCATAGTTTTTCCTTTTTTTTTTATTTAACATTTTCCAGTTCTATGGTGAATGCATCTAAACATTCATGTTATATAAGTTTATATAACATCGTCAGCAGCATTGAACGTCATTTAATACCTCTAGAAATTTGGAATATATGTTCTCAAGAAAAATGTAGAAACATATAGTTCCAAATGTTTGAATAGATATTCAATTACAGTGGCTCATAAGTTGATTAATAATATATTTGAACTTAAAGAATATCATTCATAATCGGTGTCGTTGATAATTTCAAATCATTTGTGGTTGCTTCGGTTTTTTTTTTAAGGTTACTGAGTTTTTATATAAATTAAATTAAGTTATTGCTAATTGAATTTTCTTTTATACTAAATTAAATTATTATTAATTGAGTACTCATTTGGAAACAGAAATGAATATTTAACTCTAAAATATAAAAACAATATGATCATGTAACTCAAAATTTGTTCTAAATTATTATACCCCAAAAAAAAAAAAAAACTGTTCTAAATTATATTAATGACGGAAAAAAGAAAGGTCACTTTTGTGAAACAATCGCAGTCCTGCAGCGTTAGTGTTCGTCATAGTCCCTTTGCGGTGTAGTAGCTGCAGGAAGCTTTTCCAACTGGAAAGGCAATGGCAACTGCGTTGGCTAACAGAGCTGAGTGTGTTCGAAACTCTAGCTTATTCAAACTCTCCTTCAACCTCATCAGAATCCTGAGCACTTCTTCTTCGTCTTGCTCCGCTGCTCAAAACCCTACTAGTTCCAACAAATCGACGCGACGAAAGAAGAAGAACTTGTTCGAGGTGGCTCAATTCCTGCCCAACTGGGGAATCGGCTACCACATGGCCAAGACTCACTGGACTGACGTTTCGTACGAAATTACCAAAATCAATCTCTACAAGGTCTTTTCCTCGCTTTCAATCTCAAATGTGTTTCTCTGCTGTTTTGAGAAATCTAATGTTTACAATTCAATTTTCGCTTGATTCCTACCAGTTTGTTGGCAGACAAAATGCTCCCCATCTGTTCATTCTTTGTCATAAATTATATAGAGGACCTATTATTTTTATGTTTTGTTTTTCCAGGATGGAAGGCATGGCAAGGCATGGGGCATTGCTTATAAAAACGGTCAGTCTCACAACTAAGTTCTTGACTTGTTATAATTTTTGTTTTTTTAATCTCATATGAAGCTTCCTTTTTTGTTATCTGTCCCTCCCTGTATATTGTCATATCATCTTTTGTCTGAGACAATTATACTGAGAAGTCAGAAGAGCACAATTGCTAAGAACTATTTATTCAAAAAATTGTCTCTTCTATTATGTTACTGGGTGGATTTACGAGAACCTTCTGTCCGTTGAAGGCAGTGATTATCATGATCATGATCCAGTGGTTTTTTCAATAAAAAATTAGGTTGAAAATGCCTTTCTGATAGATGATTTATCTCGGAGGCCGTATAAAATTAAGTCATCACGCCAAACGAATGTAGATAAATGAAAAAGTGTGTGGAATTTCTCCGTTATGTGTCGGTGAGTTGCGTGAGTTTTTATCTTGATCAAACTATCTTCATTTGTGCTTCCATCAATTATGATCTCTTGGAAACCATTACTGTATTAGTTGTGGAACCCTTTAGACTCTCCACACTCCACGCTTTTGTCTGTGTTTCATGGTATGTTGTTTGGCAGTATTTCATATGATGTGATCATATTATTAGGCATTAGGTGATTATGTTGCCTGAATCTCCAATATATTTTGTGTGTAATCCACTGAAAGATGTTTGGGGATTGGGTTCAATTTGGATTGTCCAAACATAATTCTGCCGCCTAGAAACAGAATTAACCCTGGTGTTGCTATTGTGGTGCACAATTATATTGGGGCATTCCAAACCAAATCACGAACATACTTTTAGCAAGATTCCTTCATAAACAATTTTTTTGTATTTCAGTTGGTCCTGATTTTGAATAACTTCCCTTTTACAGACCTGTGGTTTTTGTTACATTTATCACTATATGGCTGATAACGGTCTTTATTCTTTATTCTCTTTTATTTTTTACATAATGGATTTTTTTTTTTTATTGTTAAATTACATCTGTGCTTTTGCATTCCAACCTACCTCGCAATAACTGTTTATCAAATTCAATTTGATATATATGCTGTCTTGATGGTCAAAATCTGATGCTTAGTTGAGTCTATTTCTGTTGTATACGGGTTTGAAAACCAAGAACTGTTGGAAATAGTTTTTCACTACTCCAGTTTTAGGTGAAGGTTGCAAAAGGAGATGAAAAAAATAATGTCTGGTTATTTGTACGGGGAATATGGATTTAATGGCCTTAGTCATTCTTACTATTGCTTTAAGGATTCTTTTATGTAAAAGATAGTATTGCATATCAGTGAGGTTGTTTCGGTTTGAGTGTTTGTTACTGTAATAATGAATATACTTCTAAGATTGTTGGTAGAAAAGCTGAAGTCGGAAGCTTGAACATGTTATGAATTCAATGTGATTCTCTTTAGATACTGTCACCTTTTCTTTGAACGTGCCCAAGGTTCATTTCTGAGATTCTAGTTGAATTTTTTCTCCTTATTCTTTTGGGTCCCTATGTCACATTTATGTCCCATGTCAACTTTGAGAAAAGCCTCTACATGCTAATAGGCAGGCACAAACTTCGTATAATTTAACTCATTGGTATACTATCCATGCTCTGGTAAAAATCTTACCATAGATTTTGCTTTTTAAGAGATAACTAAAATTCTGGCGAATGTGCATATGATTTTTGTGCTAATAGCTTTCTTCATAAAATTCTCAGAGCCAAACCTTCTTGCTGCAATAATATTATAGTGGAAGCATTACCTAAGTGCTAAAATAGTTTAGTTTTCGTTGTCTGGCTTGCTTTGATATGATAGAGCTTATTGCAGGCTTGCAAGCAGCTGATGCTCCGAAGAAAATCAGTGGTGTTAACAAGCGCTGTTGGAGGTACATCCCAAATGTTGTAAAGTCATCGGAAAGCTCAGCAAACCTGATTCAACAGACAGTGATCTGAAAGTTGAAAGCCAAGCAAGTTGATCCTGTCCAAGACTTTAGGTTTCAGGATTGGCATGTGCCCTGTGACTTTAGGAGTTCCTTTTACATAGTTTGTTTTGAATGTGGTATTCTTTTTTGGTCAATTGTGAAGTGTATCACATGACATTTTGTGCTGAGGGACTAAGCTTCATGAATTTAACCTTTTTTTTTGGTTAAGTTTTAGGCTTTGCTCTTTTATTTATGGTCCTCTCTATTACATACTCAGGTTAGCACTTCGCGAATCATAGTTGATGTGTAAACTATTGATTCGGATATTTAGAGCTTGGACTGGCAATTTGAGTGAGGTTTATATTGCATGCTATTAGAAACTTCTATATCATGCGAAGTGATAATTAAGCGTGGTTTCCGATATCTGTACCATTTTTGGATACTGTTGCATTAGCAACTTTGCGGGAGACCATCGTTTCCATTTGGCATGTAGTGGAGTTGATGGTGAAGAGCATGTTACGGATTAACTACTTTCCATTTCCAGGCATTGTATCCTCGTTTCCCTGCAATGCAGCTTATTTACAAATATAAAAGTATCTTCACCCAATTTAACATTGCTTTTAAATTATTTAAAACTTATTCATATCACTATGGTTCAGTTTCATGCGCCGCGAATATGTTTACAACTACTAATAACTAACCAGTCCAAAAAAAAACTAGTAATAACCAAGAGTAAGAGGGATTTCATTTTTGTAATACTTCCAGAAATCACAGCAAAGAATCACAATTCAAAATTAGCTTGAACAAAATTTGCTTTGTAAGTAATTTTAAGTATGAAAATCCTAATTTACAAAAGAACTGGCAAAGAATTTCCGTAGCACTGACTAGAGCCAAGGTGAAATTGACAGCAGTTGCGAATGTAGATGCCAGTCACCTACAGATGTAGATTTACTCTGATCAGAATACGATCCATGTTACATCACCAAGAATCAGACAATAATTCTGCAAACCAATAAATAATGACTTAAGCACAATTTTCAGCGACACAAACTAATGGTAATTAGATTGGAAATATAAATCATGATTTATGGTAATAACATCACCCTTTGGATATGGTAATCGACTTCACAATAAAATATAATATCTTTTGAACAACTTGAGCAATTTGAGATTCAAGGCATACAAAAAAAAATGCACCAATTAAAGGATGATATCTATTACAATAAGTCCCGTGCCAATCACAGAAACTACGGGAAATGATACTTACAAGCTAATACTTCTACCCATTGTTTTCCTTGATAAGTAAAGTGAACAAAAAGAAGAAAATTTTATACACTTTCAATTTCTATGATTTCTGGTTTCCAGCGTTGTGCCATCTTTTAGACTTTCCTGCGCATCATTGTCCATGCCAAGGCCGAAGAGTGCAGCTGCTTGAAGGTAGAATGCAGTGGGCCAGGTCGGAGAAACTGATTGGGCTTGCATGGCATCTCCAAGAGCTTCTTGAGGCATGTTATTCATCAAGTAACACAAACATCGCCTGGCGTACACAGTTGGAGATGTCAAGCTCCCTCCATCGATGAACTAACAAAACAATCATCAGCAAATTTTATCTTGGCATGAAAACTGGGGGAACCTAGGAAGTACAATTCTATTCAACATCTTTCGGCTGCCGTAAGATTTTAATATTACTACTACACATCAAAGTTTGGAGGTCATCTGTACTGGATCCCTATTCCCTGCAATTCAAGCAGACTTACTTGTGTATAGCAGTCAATGGCAGTAGAGAAGTCCTTAGCACGAAAAGCAGAATCTCCACGCTTCTTAGAATTTAGTGTTTCTTGTATTTGATTTGTCCACATTTGGAAGGAAAGCTATCATGCCAAAAAAGAAAAGATACAAAGCCATGAATATAATGTACAAGGTTGATAAAGGCGTGAAGCTTGCTAAGAACAAAACAAGAATTAGCAGCCAATACATCTTTACTGTACTACTGAACTAATTTTTTTTTTTTTTTTTGAAAAGTGATAATATTTTGGAAAGGAGACTTAATATCACAAAATAGCAGTGACACAAAATTATATGAAGAAAGCATATATGTAGTAGTTTTGCGCGCAGAAAAGATCAATAATGCAATCTCTTCGTTGATATAAATTTAGTCTTTTAGCACACTGCACATCTCATTGCTATCACTAAATTAAGATGATGTTCAACAAATTAGATTAACAATCATATTAAGAAAGAATATCTGACAGTTCATCAACTTCTGACGCTGAAAGCAACGAAAAATAGGGGGTGGGGGTGGGGGGAACTATTATTAAAAAGTTAAACTAAAGACACCAAAAGAGTTACGTACAGAAATTTTGGAAAATGGACGGTAACATCAATGGCAATGCACTAGATAATTAATTCAAGGCAGAACATGAAGTGTTAAAAAGTAATAAATTTGGCATCAAGAAGCCCTTTTATTTGTGTACCCACAGAAAGAAAGAAAGAGGAACCAAAGAAAGAGATCAAGCTTCTAATATCATTTTCCAAATAAAATTAGGCAACCAAAAAAAATTCATTTACCTCATTTGCAACTTCTTCGTCATCCTTGTATCCCACCTTTTCCAAAATTTCATATATTGCAGTGAGATCTTTTCTATAACAAGCTTCACCAAAAGGTGTAAATGTATCTGTTTCCTTTGATGATGCACTCCGATCTGGTATACCCATCAAAACATATGATGGTACCTGCTAAATAACACTCCAGTGTAAACCATATGCATTTTTCTAATATGTACAAGTAAGTGGAATTTGATACCCTGATTGACATGTGTGAGAAGAACTTGAAACAAAAAAGCAGGGAGGAAAGGAAGAACATACCGAACTGTCTTTCTGAAGAGGAGTTAAAGCATTCACAAATGACTTGGCATTTGGCCTCTCGCGAGGTTCATATTGTAAACAACGTGAAGCTAATCTCACTAATTCAGTTCCATCATCATTTGAAATATGGCCTTCCAAACACGAGTCCACCAGCATGAGAAAATTCTTGCCTCGTATAAGATCAATTGCCTACATGTAAAAGAATTATGGCATATACTTTGATTTTGAACTCTACAAAGATATCATGATATACAATGTTTTAGCGGCACGTTAGAGTCATTTCCAGCCAAATCTATAATAATAAAATGCTGAATGAACCACAATTATAAATTGCATGTCCTATAAATTTAAACATTCAGATGCCAAAATTAGTAAAGGTCAAAGATTAACTAAGCAAAATAACACCTCAAATAAAAGGAAGCGAAGAAATGGAAAAGGAAGGAGCATACATGACTAGGTGGGATATGCTTGCCACTGAGAAGATCAAGCAAAAGGGTGCCAAAACTGTAAACCACACTTTCTGGGGTGATTCTTCCTGCCAAAATTCAAACATCTGTATTAGCTCACCTATGAAATTGAATAAAGTCAGAATCCGTTAAAACATATGTATAAAATATATTTTGACCATCCCCCAAACTGACCCCCAGCACAGCAGCGAAAAGAAAATAATGACAAACTTTTAAAAGATTCTTTAGAATAGATAAAAACAAAAAAATAAAATGCCTATATGATCGAATATACCCATCCAACTAAATCTAATTGAAGGGCACTGAAACCTTTGCCTCACAGGGAAAAAAAGGTGAAGACACAATTCAATTAGCTTCATTGCAGCAATCTCAATCCCCACCTTTTAATGGAATTAAGAAATCAGAACCACAAATTAAGGCCCCCTCCCCCAAAATAAAAATTTATGACCAACCACACACTCCTCCTGAAGACAACCAAGTAAAAGATCAACTACAAGTTTGAGTTGATATTACCTGTCTTCAAGTACTCTGGAGGGGTAAAAGCTAAATTTGTACTATAGCTCCTGCCATCTTTACTGTTCTTCATGAGTCCAAAACATGAGAGTCTAGGGTTGCCATCCTGTCCACCAAACTCCATTGATTCCGTTGTGAGAGACAGTTTCAAGAAAAAAAAAAGTAAGAAACTAAGTAAGGCAAAATACCCTCCATGAAAGCTTATGTACCTGATCAAATAAAATTCTATAAGCATTAAGATCATGATACAATGCCCTTCCTCTACTACTGCAGTATTCCAATGCTTGCGCTATATACAAGGCCACTCTCAGCCTCATTGCCCATTTCATAGGCTGGGTCTCCCCTAACATAATAGTTCAAACAAATCACAATCCAAAGGTTTAGAAAAAGAGACGACTTCACAAATCTACATAGTAGGAATAAAACTGAAAGAGCAGATTGCTTAAACTTTATTTTTAACTTCTCTCCTAACAAAAAATGACTAATTTTTGTCAATCGTTGCCTGCACATATGACATATCTCAAAATCGTTGCCTGCACATATGACAAATCACCATTTGCTAATTTTTTTTTGTTTTTTCCAACTGGTTGCTGAAGAAATGAAAGGCAGCGAGACAAAGCTTTTTATAAAAAGAAAAAGTGAACCAATCAGAACAATCAACAAAACCACTTACTTGTATTTCAATCAACTACAATTGGAAGAGGAACTTAAACGAGAAACATAATAGCACAAAAAAATTAAAGAAATGATTGAAATATACAATGAAAAAGATGTTTTGAAAGAGTTTCATTGGGCATATACTCCGCAACCAGCAATCTCTCTTCCCCTTCGCAGCAACACCCAATCAAGTTAGCCAATCGCTCACTTCGAAGCTGCCCCACTGTTCGTGCTTCTTCCTAAAAAGTCCAACCAAATAAATCAGACATAAACTAAGTTCCAGCAATTATACCCCATCCATATACACTCATGATCGAACATAAGGAGCTCCGAGACATTAAAGAAATAGGCATCAAAGAAAAGCACGAACTAAGAATGGTCGAGAATCAGGCCAAGCCGATTTGTTAAAGCGCTTCACGGCAATCCACCTGTCATCTTCAAGCTTCCCTCTATAGACAACATTGGGAGCTCTCTCACCGTGCTCTGAGACAATGTTGTCGGGTGAAAATCCGGAAGTGGCAGTTCTAAGTTGATCCAAGCTGTACTCAGTGAACCCAGGCAAAGAATCCTTCCCATCCTTGTTGTCATCATCTGTACCCAATTTGCAAACCCAAAAATTCTACCTTGTAAAATTCGTAATTCGAATTAAGGAATGCATTAAAACCATTTAGCCTTTTATTTTACCCAGATAGTGACTAATGAGAAACCTCACCATTATCGGATAATTCGTGAAGATTTGATTTGATATTAGATGGCCACCAGCACAGAGAGAACTTGGAGCAACGAGCTCCCATTGGCAAAAATGCAATCCCACAAGTAGTAAAAGAAAAAGTTTTCAAATTCGCCAACGGTTCTCTTCTCTCTCGTGCTATCACTTTCTGGAGGACTAAAGAGTGGAGAGAAAAAGGGTAGGGTGGAAAAGGAATGAAGAGAAGAGATGAACAAGAAAGCGAAACTCGGCGGTGTTTGGGAAAAGAGAAAGTTGAACGGGAAAAAGGAATCCTTTTTTGGGATCCAAAGGTCTGTGTTCGCCGTTATCAGTCACCCGACTCACCCCCACCACCTCCTTATCATTCCCTCGTCCCTGCTCTCCTTTTCTTCTGCACTCTCTCTTTCCCTTCTCTCTTCTAATAACTATTTCTTTTCTTTACTTTTTTAATACTTCGTTTTTCAGTTCGATCTTTCTACCGAGACAGTTCACGCTTACCTCTGAGCCTACCACTGACAATTCTGCCACGTGGTTCCTTTATCATATGGTTTTTCAGTGTGTTTTTTAATTAACTTCTTGTCCATTCCCAAAATTCTGGTTTCCTTTGCTTCAAAAACTCTGTACTTGGTCCCGTTTCCTTTGCAAATCTGTACTAGAGAATCAGTATCAATTAGCATTCAAATGATATCATCGCTCTCATGCTGTTTTGTAAAGGTTCAAAGAGAAAGTAAAAGATAAAAACCCATAGCTTCTATATGCTCCAGTCTTCGGTAAAGCAGCATTTATAAAGAATGAGTGGCTTAATAATTGTGTACTGGTTTTCATCTCATTACTGAAGTGGAAGAAACTAAAGAAATTTTAAAGGTAAATTCAATAATTTAACCTCTTATCATTCCTAATTATTTCAAGTACAATTAGGTAGAACATGTACTTCTTGGTTTATCTAGTGCTACAATATTCGGTTATAAGTCACAATGGTAAGTGTAATAATTGAAAATTTGTAAGCGTTTTCTTCATTGGACCATTCTTTTTAATTATTTTACTGGTCCGAACTTTGAACCGAGTTTTAGTTGCCGCATTCTACGGAACTCCAAAGCAAAGGTTTCAGAAACTCTATTTCTTTATTATTATCTACTTTGACAGGAGCGATAAAGAGTTGTTATCTGCTACGGATTTGCAGCTTTGACTGCTGTTTCTACTATTGGGATGGGGAATCGAAGCAGTTTCTTGCGGATTATTTTTATTTGAATCTGCAAATTGGGTTGGACTCAGTCCAACATCTTTCTGCCCCCGCAAAACAAAAGCCACCCTTTCTGAAAATTGCTGCTTCCATGTTATATTTTGTCGAGTGCACAATGTGTTAATCCAAAGCAGATAAAGATCAGTCTTTAATGCTGCTTACAATTTATATTCTGCAAAAAAAGTGTAAAATGTATCAACCCAAACGAGTGCACAGCATGTTAACCCAAACAAATTGGAATCAGTCTTTTAATACTGCTTATGCGTTACATTTTGTATTAAGAGTGAATAATGTATTAACCCAAAACGAATTTGCACGGGTTCTCAATTGACTTTGTACGCTCCTTATGCAGTATTAAACGCCTAAGCAACATTAACACCCTCTTGTAAATGATTGGAGGTCTTTTGGGGAGACATGCTGTCATGCTCTATCTTAAATAATTAAAGGGGCTTTTCTTATTCTTGATCAACCTTTTTCCAGCTCACTTGTTCACTACAACTCAGCTGGCAACTGGGCCTATTTGCCATCATCCAGTGCACGTACGAGCTCTGCACCATTTGTACAGTCCCTAAATACATATTTTCTTAATAGATTAAAACCCATATGCGAAGCAACAAGACTTCCTACAATTCTTGGTTTATATTTTAGCACCGCCGCGGAGGATACTCTCGGGGATCAACTTGGAAAATGCCCAACATGGCTCCAAATGGAAAAATATTGGATTTCGATGAGCGAAGGAGGAATGGACCCCTCTACTTTATTGAAAGCGCAGAAAGTTACTCCCAAGTCTGTCAAATCAGAATTATGGGCGCTTTATTATCAGCAAATTAGCAGAGGAAAAAGTTACCAATGCGGCAAATATACGTGAAAAGTGATTGAATGGTAATAAAAAGATATAGATAAAGATTAAATAATATTTAATTAAATTATTTTTAAAATATAATAAATAATTTTTTTAAAAATTTATTTTAAAATAATTTAATAATACTATTTTATTCATATAATCTATTTCACCTCATAAAATAAATCCTCTTTTGTGATTATTGTTAGACAGATCAAATAACCAAACTCTTGGTTTTCACTTTTCACCAAACAACTCCCGAAAGAAAGTGCGCGCAGGGGCAATAAAATGACAGCACAGATACAGTAAGACAGACAAAATAACAGTGGCCTTGTTAGGAAAAGAGAACAAGAAAGGGTTGCGATGCATATTTTTTATGTCTGTGAAAAAAATAAAAAATAATTTATTTTAAATTTACATTTTAATAAAAGACATAGCCTAAAAAGTGAATTTAAAAAATATATACTTATCATTCCCGTTCATGTTTCAAACTTTCAACATCGCGCGGATGAGAGAATGTAAGTTCTGTAAATGGAAAAGGCATTGAAAAGCAAAAGAGTAGCCTACACCGCGGAACATCAGACAGGAAGCATTATCAAGAAGCGAAAAAATGAACGAAACAAATAAGAAGGAAAAATAAATACGAAAATAGTCTTCTCTCTTCATTCTTTTTTTCTGACGGAAAAAGAAAATACATCTCGAGCAATGTTCTCTTTTATGAACTCTTATCCTAATGGTTCACACATATAAATGGTTGCTCCTCTATTTCTTACACATGAATGCAAGGAAACATCTGCCATGATTTTGGCACTTCTATTAGACAGCCGAAACACGGTACAGAAAATTCAATACCACAGAAGAAGCAAGCCTAGAAAAAGGGTTAGCCTAAGCCCAAATTTTGACACTGCAGCACATTGCCTTCAGAGAGCTTAATAGGATAGCGAGTGCGCCAACGTCCTTCAGTACACGATTTATGATATGAAACATTAGAATATAAGAAATCAGTTGCAGTAACTCATTTGATTTTATGCCTGTCACAGTATAATCCTTAAAATTTTATAAATTTAAGGATTTAAATTCTGACAAATTTCATAAAACTTTATGAGAATAACAACCTAAAAGACAAATCATGACAACACTTGAGGCATTATTAAAAGCCATAATACAAGTCAACCATACTGCACAACTTTAATTGATTGATAATCTCAGATACACTCAAATATTTGCATTCGATATTGCTTCTGTTTGAAAAAACTAACAAAAGGTACAATGATCCAGCTCCAATCCATTATTCTACCTTGTCATGACGAAACATGTCATGCAACTGGTAAGGGATTCTTCCCTATGCAGCAGATAGGAATAACAGAAACTGATCCATGTTAGTAAACGATTCCTTGCTGATTTCCATGCTGTCCATCTATACGCGAGGAGTCTTGTCTTTATTTCATGTTAATCTTAGACCCTACCATTACCCTGCACCGGTAGGACTTTTCCGTCAATCGAGTTTCTTGATACGAAAAGCTCATTTGGCATCTTACAATCCACTAACGCTATGCAGATGGAAAATGCTTGCAAAAGTGTGAGAGAAGAATCAAAAGCAACTGAATATATTCCATGCTTGAAGGGAGTGAAACTGAACGCAGGCCGGTGCTCTTGTCCATTCCCCTGTGGTTAGCAAAGAAAGTTAGAAGAACATGATTTCACAATTACCATGAAATATAAGGGTTAAAAATTAATTTAAGCACAAAATGTACCTGATTGTAAAGCACAACATGATCTGCAAAACAAACTTCTGATGATTTTGATTTTCTACGGGCTTGATTTTCATTTGCAATAACTTTAAGTTTGCAACCCAAATCCCAACCACCACAGTCACACGATCCACCTGATTTCCAGCGTTCAATCAGTGATGAAGGTCCACCTTTACTTGGAAGACTATGAATGCCACTGGGTAGCACAACAGTAGCATGGACAAGATGCTGAGTATCATTTTGGCGACTGCTTTGTTGCATATCGTCGATGAAAGTGAAAGCTTTTGGTATTTTCACAACAATAGCAGCTAGCTCATCGTTTGGCTGATAATCAGTGACCTGATCATCCCCTTGCCTAAGCTTCACGGAAAACAAAACAAACTCTTTGACAGTGGAGGAGTCTCCACTGTTCTGGTCAGTCAAATCATAAAAGTGGGAATCAGAAACTGTCATTTGGGCAACAACATGGCGAATATAATCAGAAGCTTTGCTTTTTCCTGCTTGATTCATCCAGTTTCCATTCTTCTTCTTAACTTCCCTAATAGTGAAAAAGGTATAAATACAGCTGCAGTCATCTTTTCTTGAGGTACTTAACTTCTTCACTGTGGCTGCAAGAATATTGGTGTTATTTTCAACTGCAAATGTAAACAGTGGCGTGCCATTCTTTACTGCAATCCTCAGAAGAGCTTGGACTGTTGTTGGCACATGGTTCTTGTCCTTTGATAGATCCTCAGTATGAATTGTGCTACAACCAATCCTGTGGTTGCTGTCTGATTCTTTCTCTGGCTGTCGAATGGAATTCCCATTAGACCTACAATACTTATATATAGACACTGTATCTTTCTGAGATGAATCCATGGCTTGATGGCAGTTTGCTGCCTTTGGCTTTAGTAATGGATCCAGTAACCTCCTCAAAGGGCTTGACCTGCTTCTGCCATCACCAGGGTTATTACTGACGGAGGCATCTGAGCTGCCAGAACCTCTGACATTTTCTGAATTAATTTTACCAGATGATATGGAGCTCCGATGTGGTACATGTACACCCTCTTTACAGCCAGAACCTTTGCCTGAATAGCCTACGCTGATGCTAAATCGCCGAAAAGGTGAAGTGCTACTTGACTTTTGAGATATTACTTTCTGGTCTAGTACCTGGGAGGGTCCATTTGCAGAAGATTGTGTGGCTACAGATTGTTCCCTTTCTTCAGCTTTTCTAGTTCTAGATGGGCTTATTATTCCCATTTTAGCAAATATGGGTGCTGCGAAAGTAGGCACAGGAGTTTTGGTACTTTCTTCATCTACAGAACTGAACCCTTTTGCCTGAGAAGGGTTACAGTTAACTTCATATAGCAGCGGGCAGGAGTATGAACTATCAAATTTTGAATCTTTAACATAAAGTTCCTTAGGTTTTTCTTCAAAGCTCACTCGACTAGGATTTCCCAATTTTTGACCTAAGGATGTTCTTTTATCAAAAACCCCAGATTGACTGTTCTGGGGTATATCGTTCAGCACAGGAAGCATGACCTCCTTGCTTTTCTGAAGCACCCCTTTCTCAACAGTCTCCATACTTAGTTCTTGCAAAGTCTCCCCTCTTTTTTCCAATTTAGCTACTTGAGTGCTCATTTCTGCCCTCATAAATGATGCTGCCTCACAAATTTGGTCATCCGACATAATTACCCTTTTCAAATCAATGTTTGAATCCAAATCTTTCCTGTTGCAAGCTTTCGGTCTACAATCAGAAAGGTTTTGGCAATGATGCTTATCTGCACTGACAAATTTGCTTTGTGCACCAATGTTACTGTGAATACCTCTAAAATTTTGACAATTTCCAACTCTACTAGATTGACCAGATAATCCATCTGTTGAAACGAAAGAGGATGTATTACTAGAAGATGTTGAACTCCTACTAATTCTATGAGGTAGAGGTTTATGGCTGTACTGCCATTGCTCTAGACGGGCCCAATCAAGGACTCCAACATTTAAAACTTTCTCACGGATCTTTTCGCCCCTCTCCAAATAAACTGGCAAATTCGACATGTACTTCACAAGCTCATCTTCTTCATTTGCTCTACTGTAATTTCCTTGCTTTTGGTAATTACTGCAAGATTTTAAAGTGCTGTCTTCTACACTTTTGGTAAATTCATTATGAGGATCAGCATATGACAAAGTAGACTTCTCCGATTTCAACCTGTCATACAGCTTTCTACTCATGCTGGTGGTAGGTTTCCTGAAATTTGTTTGAAATTTGACAACTATTCCATGAGCTGCATGAATATTCTGGGCTCCTGGCTCCAAAATTATTCTTCCAACTCCTTGTCTTTAAAAGTGGTTGCAATAGGGAAAATCCTAATATTTGATATTCATCTGAACATCTGTTTTATACATACAAAATAAAACTAAATGAATAATGGCTTATTTAGAAAGTTTTGCAAATGTATCAAGTGGAGTTGCCAAAATAAACAAAATATTTCTTTCCTTTTGCTAATAACTATGTGAGCCAAACTCAAAACTAACAAGTAATATCACAATAGCAGGAAGATAGATTTATGGTATTAAACTAGAAAAGAGATAAATCTGGAAAATTGTAACTCCCTTTTAACTTAATTTGGATGGCAGGAATATTGAGAAAATTCTATTTAGATATGAAAACCACGATGTGACAAGAGAGACAGAAACCTTTCTGCCATCAAAGCCCCTTCCCTACTGCCAAATTCTACGACAAAATAAGAATTAGTGGGTCAAAGTTTTGGTTGAAATATTACTATTTGCATCAATACATCGTCTTTCTTTTTTTCATTTGATCCCATGATAACATGTGAATGAGGTGGATTAATGTCCATAGCACAAGATGAAAAAAATTTCGGAAACTGTACAACAGATTGCAGAAAATGAAAGCAGTGAGACTCTAAAGTAAGATAATGACTAAGTTAAAATTGAAAACGAAGGCACGAAGACAATTGGCTAATATATGGAGTGCGGACAAAATTGAAATCAGAGAAGCAAAGCATAAGCTAATACACAAGTGGAAGTGGTCCATGAAACCAATTTTAAAAATCTAAAAGATACAGCATAGACACCCATACTGATCCGAATTAAAGTCTGCTGCCTCAACTAACGAAAGAGACAAAGATCCCAGCAATTCAAAAGCACTTAGCGCAATCATTTCTCAAAACACTTAACAGTAGGGCCTCGTTTGTTCTCGACCATGGAGAGACGCGATAAAATAACCCACAACAAAAGGAAGCGCTTTGAAAGTTTTTTCTATTCTCTCTTGTCTTTCCCGACTACGGACTACCAAATACTACCCCAAGCAGAAAAACATTAATTTTTTTTAAATGAAAATCTCTCTTCGTCCCTCAGTGAATAAAATTACAGAGTCAAGCATATGAACACTCCCGGAAGGTAAATTGTGAAAGGCAGCGCATCAAAAAGCTTAAATAGCAATTCCATCTTTTACGGCTTGGGTGCAAAATGCAATCTTTCAAAAGAACAAAAAGTCTTCAGCGAAAACGCAAATTTATAGCCAAGTTTCAAGCTCAAAATGCGTACCAAAGACCCAGAGAGGAATGCAGAAGCCAGAAATTCGATTAAGGGAAGCTGCTCTGGCTTGGAGACGAAGCGAAGAGTGTCGGTGCTGCAGGGACGCAACAAAGATCGATGTAAAAGGCGAGCAACCCCAGAAGGCAACGAGGATCAATAATAGCCTCGAAATCCCAATGCCTCAGTTTTCTTCCTCAAACTCAAAAGCCGACAGAATTAATATCAGCAGACACGGAGCTTCAGAGGCGTACAGAGAAGAGCCGGTGGTGTTACTCTCTGGTGGGAGCGGAGTTTGGTGCGAGCGAGTGTTGGAGTGGGGGGGTGAGGGTGACTGGTACTAAAGTCAAATAACAGAGGGAAAGAGTAGCCCATCATTTTCATCGGACGGCTAACATGGAGGGGTAGATAATAAGATGTGACATCGGACAAGCGCGGAGAGTATGCTCCCAGTCCCCGCTTGAAGCCTTATTTTATAGTGGCTTTGGCTCTCACGTAAATAAAAAAGTTGACTCAATGGGGGGGCCACCATGAAGATGAGTTAGTGGGCTTGCTTGGGACCCACTCAGGTGTTCTCTCCAAAGTCTGGACCGAGTGACTGGGCTCTGGACGCAAAAGAAGCAATTAAAATTGGCAATTTGGGATTGTCGTCTTGTGCTGTTCTCATCGTGGACAAGCATGCTACCTTCAATCTCTTTTTCTTTCATTTTCTTTTGTTCGATATTTTCATGTAATATTAAACGGGATAGCCAGGTCATTCTACGCCGTTTGGCGCCGGGAAGATGTGCCCTCATTGTTGGACATCAATCAAAATAGTAATCATCAGCACAAGTGGGTTGCAATACGTAGGCTAAAGCATGTGATATTTATTAAGAAATTGCTAACGCGGTGCTGAGATTTGTGACAGTTGTTCTTCGACCGAGCAAAGAAGATTGCGACCACGGTTGCACATTTGCTTGGAATTTTATGTAAAGATCTAATACCCTTTCAATACGAAAAAGTTGTTGACAGTGACTAAATTCTTAGTAAGAGAAATGGAAAAGAGAGAGAAAGATGATAGGAATCAAAGCATTACAGGAGGAGTTATTATCAGGGAAAGCCAGACATCATTATTACTGATGAGATTCAAAAACTGTAATGAGGCTATCTGCCATCTGCTACCAACTTTGCTCAAGTAATCATTCTCCAATTAGTAAGACAATGGCAGCGCACAAAATATCAAATTAACATAATACATAGTACCATTGATGAGATCCTGCATATAATTGGGATCTTGACACCTGCCTGCAGTAGCCTGTGCTTATTTTCAGGGTTCACCATTTGTCTACTCATATCCAGTTGGCACGCAAATGAATGCAGTAGTGGATTAATAAGCGAATTTGGATTTTTTTTTTATTTTCAAGGTTTTTCTTTATTTTTTATCTTATATTAATATTTAATTTATAAATTTCTTTTTTTACTAATTTTTAACTCTTTTAATATTATATTTATCTTTCTTTTATTACACTCCAACTTTTATAAATGAAAATTAGAGATCTCATCCATGCCGAAATCATGACTAAATCTAAGCACATGCAATGCATATAAAAAACTAAAAGTTTACTAAATAATAAATTAGCATCAAATAATCTAAATCAGAGTTGGGTGTATCAAATTGGAAACACCTTGATAATGGATTCAAGTTTATATTTAAGTTCAACATGTGCTATGATTAGCAATAAAAATTAACTGATACAATATAATTAGTATCACTTTACAATTGTCTTAATTGTTGACTTATCAGAAAGACAGTGAATTTTTATTATTCTACCTACAAATGAAAAACCTAAACTTTTGAAATTAAAAGCATTAAAATTGATGACTACTTTGCAGTTGAGGGTGATGAAGATGATGCCTCTTGAAGTTGTTGCATAGTGAAATTAGATATCTCTTGAAGACTCGCAGCCGCAACATCAGTGCTTCCCTTTAGAGTGGTGGAACCATGATTTTGAAGTCCTTCTTGAGCATCCAAATTTGTGGTAACCTGGTAACCATTACCGGGAACATTGGCGTAAAAACCATGTGCAAGATTCTTAGAAACGAACCCATTTTTTCAAATTATTGAAAGAGAAACTTGGAGGTGGTGGAGGCTCTTCATAATTCATAAGAGGAGGATTTGTCCACTCAAGCAGATCTGCAACAACGTATTGGAGCAAGGAACCTAATTCTTTCAGTTTTTGAGAGAGATGGTCCGTATCATAAAGGGGTACTTCCCCTTCAATAAAATTATCCTACTCTTGAGATACTCCATTAGTCTTATCAATATCAATCCCCAAAAGATTAACAGTAGTAGATAAAATGTTCACTTGCTTTTTGAGCTCATTCTCTTGGGCTTGCTTAGCTTTATGGTAATCAATCAACTGTGGAACCCGATTCAAATATGATAATTAAAATGGCATTTCTGCAAACCATGCACTGTTAAAAATCATAATAATAAATTTGAGTTAATTTACGCGATTGCATTTGAGATTTCATTTTTTTTTTTTAAAATAGACATATTCTTGCAACTTTTAAAATAATTATTTAACCTACAAATGGGAAATCTAATTCTGATAAAGTGTAAGATATATATTTTATACGAAGTAATATTTTTCTGTCTTACTTTAACAAAAACTAATTAATTCAGAATCATACTTAACCATTTTATCAATTTTCAGTAATTAATCTAAGAGAAAGAATCGAATATTTGATCTGAAACTAACATTATCATAACAAAACAACATTTTCCCTACATTTTTATTGTGGACACATAAAGGAGAATAATTGCAACCTTTCAAAGCGTGAAATCAACCGCAAAATTGACTTTACTTACGTACATCCAGATTATAATAGACATTCATGATACCAAATCAATAAAAATCATAAAGTACAGAAATTCTTCCCACGGAAAACTTAAAACTCAGCTTCAATAACACCATTAATCAATTAATAACGCTGGAACAAATGGAGCAGTAATAACGGCAGAATAATCATTGTAGTTCTGGCAAGAGGAGTTGAAAACCAACAAGAACCATACCCAACAAAATTAATGAACGTAAAAAAAAAAAATTATAACAACAATAAATAAAACTTTATCTTAATATTATAAAATTTTATTTAAAATTAAATTTTTAAAAAAAATTATTAAATCAAAAATCTCTTTTAATAATCTCTTTAAATATTTTTTTATTTTCTTTTACATCTTTTTATCATATTAAAAATTATTTAATTAATTTTTTTTACTGAAATTTTTTGTAATTTTCTCTACATATACTCAAACATTATAACTGAATTTTTATTATTTTTTTCTTAATAGGTGCTACATTAGCTTTTTTATAAATTAAATTATTTTAAATTATTTTTTCTTATATGTTCATTCATCTATTTCAATATTCTCATTTCTATCACATTTTTTTTAACTTGTATTGAATTTTTTTCCAAAAAAAAGATTAAAAATTTATTACAGTTAGAACAAGGAAAAATACTAATGATTAATACCGTAATTACCTCATGCATCAATTGTGTAAGGATAGTGATAATCTTTTCAATGATTAATGCCGCTGAAAGATATGTGAGCATATATACCACGTTTTGCGACCTCTAAGGTACTATTTATGCTGACAACCCGTGAGAACACTTCCACACCAAGTTTTACAGAACCTTCATTCCAAAATCTAAGTAAATCAAGAGTTATTAAAATCCTCCATTATCAAAAAATATTAAACTTGTGTGGCTGATATCGATATCTTTGTAAAATCAGATGTATATTGTATTTATCTTTTTGAACATTTTTACGTAAACTTTAATTAATTATTGTAATTTTTGGTAATTATAGGAGACAAATAAAACTTGTTCATGTATAAATGTAAGATAATTATATGTATGATGGGTAATTAATTATTTTGGTGAAGATTTGGAAAATCCTTCCTTATTTAATAGCATATCACAATGAGTATGATTGGGATATTGAGATCCAATATGAGAATTGCCCAGATTTTTCATTACCGTAATAAATGCTAAAAAAAATAAATTTTCCATTTTAATATATATAAATGGAAACTGTAATTCATATAATATCTACTTAATATCATGGGAGAGGATGGCAGCCTAGTTAAAAATATAGGCCCATCCCCATAACTGAGCCTGCCTTTTGATGGTTAGGCTCGGATCAGCCCAGACCAGAAGGCTTCCTTCCAAGACATAGGTGGAGCATGATCCACGTAGAGAAAGCCCGAAAAGACTATAAAAGAAAACGAATAAAAAACAGTGTCACCTCTTCCGGAACATTCTGCGTTACTTTAAGCACGGCAGTATCAGTATCAGAAGAAGAACTAGCCTCACCTTCACTTACGAAGAAAGAATGTCAATCGTTCCCATCAACGAGGGACGGGGCAGTGGCTTCAACTCATCTTCGGCCCTGGACTTCTGGGATCCCTTGGTTCTCGACATTTGGCAGCCCTTCACGGATTTTCCTTTCCCTTCTTCTGCCATTTCCTCTCTCTTCCCTGATTTCGGTTTCGGGACCTCTGTGAATACTCGGCTGGATTGGAGGGAGACTCCAGCAGCACACGTGTGGAAGGTGGTGCTACCTGGGTTCACCAACGAAGATGTGCTGGTTGAGCTTCAAGATGATCGAATGCTGCAGGTGAGCGTGGAGAGTGGCAATTTCATGAGTAGGTTTAAGATCCCAGAAGATGCTAAGCTTGAACAGTTAAAGGCCACTATTAATCATGGGGTTCTCATTATCACTGTCCCGAAGCGGCAACCCACCAGGCCCAACGTCAGGGTCATTGAGATAGGCGGCAGTGGCTGAACATTCTATAACAATACCTCAAGGTCTTTCTTTTCGTATATGTAGCTCTTGTTCATCTCCTTAAACCCCCTTTCAGGCTTGTTCACCCTATTCCCAAAAATAAAATTAGCATTGAGCTATTAATGATAAGTATGCTGTCTGTCTTAAATGTAACCTTTACTCTGTAAACATGTCTCTTACATGTGTGGGAGTGTATTTCTTATTATCCTTGTCTGAAGGTTTGAATTAAATATGAGTTATGCCAACAGTTTCATCATGTCCCAAATTTTGATAAACTCTTAGCAATAGAGCATTAAACTGAGCAAAACTTGCATTTACTATGTTGATATGTAGAGTAACGACTTATCTCATTCCTCTTACATGGAGATATGACACATTAAGTTTAGTATGAATTACTCTAGAATTATGAACAAGTTTACCAAATTTCGTATCCTTTTTTTTTTCTGCCAAATTCATACTTTGAAAGTAGCGGCATACTTATTGGTAACAAGCTCATGTATTGCTTGCTCAATTGCTCTGAGAATTTTGCTCAAACCCAGCTTATTGAGAAAAAGCAGTTTACTTAAGGAACACATTAGTGATGAAATTCAAGAAACGAGCCAAAGATGAATGACATGATTCTGACCTGAGCTGAAAGGAAAGTATTAGTTAAACTGTTATTTCGACATGAAATTTAAGACAAATTTACGTTATCCACACAATTTTTCCAATTTTCATACAGACACCACTAAGCACAAAGCCACCAAAATTTACACACCATAACCACACAGAATGAGAAGAGCTAAAGCAAACGACGCACTCCAGATAATACATTTATATGAAACTAAAGTACGGAAACCCATAATGTCTTCAACCAGAAATCTCAATGGCTTTAACATCGGATTTCTTGACCACCTCTTTGGGGACAGTTACAGTAAGAACTCCATTCTCCATGGAAGCCTTAATTTGATCCGGCTTTGCATTCTCTGGCAGCCTGAACCTTCTCAAGAACTTGCCGCTGCTGCGCTCCACCCGATGCCAGGTATCATTTTTGTCTTCCTTTTCTACGTTCCTCTCTCCGCTGATCTGCAGCACCCTGTCATCCTCAATCTCAACCTTCACTTCCTCCTTCTTCAGCCCTGGAACATCAGCTTTGAACACATGGGCTTCCGGGGTCTCCTTCCAATCAATTCGAGTGTTCACGAAGGCAGAGTTTTCCCTACCCCTGGAGAAAGGAAAATCTTTGAAAGGGTCCCAAACGTCCAGAGAGAAGGGATCGAAGATGCTGTTCCTTCGGTCACCAAAGAAACTTGGGATGAGAGACATTTCTCCAATCGTGTTTAACGTGCACTAATAGTTGGAAGCTGAGAGATTTCAAAGAGTTCCTTATTGTTGCGGGTCTATTTGTTCCACTGAGTCAACAAGAAATTGGTGGATTATTTATAGGATGACGAGAGACCAATCTAGTACTTTCCAGCGAACATAAATTCTTGCGCTTAGTCAATAAACTCCGAGAAAGTTCCAGAATTCGTGTGTCCCCGAGAACCCAGAACATGCCAGAATGTGTTATAAAACATGCTGACCTGTGAGCCCAACTCTACTCGCCACCTATAGATTATCCCTGTTTTTTCTTTTCTATGTTCTGTTTCCATTATCCAATTATTGCTGCTTTGTGCAGTATAAATAAGCGAATGGACACGCTGCCCCCAAGATTTGGAGATGTTATAGTTGTACTAATTAATTATATATAATCTCTATATATATTCTCATGTTTTTAATTTATTTTTTTAAATTTAAATTATTTTTTAATTTTTTATTTATTAATATTCATTCTTATGCACAACTATCATTTTTCCAAAATTTCAGCCAAGAATTAGCATGAAGTTGTATCAGTTTGCTCATCAACATTTACATGCTCAGTGCAATACTGGAAGGAAATACAAATAGTTATTTTTTTAAATGCCCTTTGACTTGTAATTTTTTAGAGCCATATGTAGCATCGATTTTTTGACTAAAAATGGGGAAATGGTTACAGACAAAATAGATAGATCAGTTAATTCAATTGAGTGTATGCAATGGTAATTGATGTCTTTGGGCACAGGATGGCTTACTGTCGCCAGAACAAATTTCATACGGGTTGAAAAATTCAATTGTCAGATTGATTCAAGTTCGCTAAAATCCCAATTCCAATCTAGTCATGCGTTAAAAATTCAATAAAACATAAACACATTAACACTTCAGTTAACAAGATAACGAATTTAAGTTTCATTTAATGCCAACAGAGCACATTATAGAATAGTAGTAAATTAACATTAAACCACATCATTTGGAAATACATACATATATATATATATATATATATTTAAATCGACATTACAATTGCATGTATTACGGTAATAAGGAAACGCAATTTGAAGTTAGTTTACGTAACAGTTTTTGGGTGATTTTTTTTTTGGGTATATAATGTGATTCAATCTGAGGGAAGGGGAAGGTCAAACCAATTGAGCTGTTCTCGTTTTTGGGTGAATTTAATAATGGTTGGGTGAACTCAATAGTAGCCAATATTACATGGCTGTTTTGTCTCCCATTGAACCTGTAATTGAAATTTCAAAGAGAAACGTAAATGTGGAGAATTGATAAAAACCACTATTGTTCTTCTTCCAAACTTCCGTGTTCACTTTGTGTTAGCATTTTCCTTCAGAAAAGAGAATAAGCGATGTTTTGACTACCTTTGAATCAGTTAGTTTACACAGGTATCATCCAGTCTATCAACTCACTGCACCAACATCCAGAGAATAGCAACGTCAATCTTGCAGAATGCAGACTACGTCCAACAATTAATAAATTACGCGGATTACATACATACTGTTGCTTCAAAGACAGTTTCCAATGTAACTATGATACATGTCATCTACCTAAAGCCCAACTGAGCAACAGTTCCATCTGCATGACAAACCCGAAGAAGAGCAAAAACACAGATATTAGAACAATAAGAATAAACACTATAACAATAACAACAAACTGAACCTTATCACATTAAGTGGGGATAGCTATATAGATTAAATGCTGCTAACAAGATCAATCACTATCAAGAAAAAACCTGTCAGACTACGAGAATATAAAAACTTACAATAAGGACAGGAATTATCACCCAAGAGATAAAGGAAACTCAATGCTCAAGTATGTAGGTAATTGGCAGCCATCAAAAGATCCAAAGTTAATTCAGGTTCAATAGGAAACTCGGTCTTCTTCTCACTGGCAAGAGCAACAACACACTCATGTCAACACAACCATTTTGTTTGGGTAAAAATGTCAATATAGCCTCTAAGAAGAAAGAAGAGAGCAACATAAGACCAGAAATTTCTGATTGCGGAAGATAATAACACTGTTTTCCCCTTTCAATATACTTAAAAAAAACTATTGCTAATACACTTCTTCTTTTAAAAGGAAAACGAGATTAGAAGTCTCCACAAAGAAAGGCCACACCTTGTATAAAGTAATATATCGCTTATACTTTTTTTTTTTGGTAATTCCAAAGGGCTGAACAAAGCCCAAAAAACAAAACAGCACAAATTACAATAAATTAATACATCTGGCACTACTAATTCCTGAGAAATCAGCTAAAAAATCAGCCGGAAACCTGACAGCATTTCCTCAAAGATCTGGAGATCTTGGATATCGCTTATACTTTTATTGATTTTTTTCTTTTCTTACTTTTTTTTTGGTGGCGGGGGGGGGGGGGGGGGGGGGGGGTTTGCTTCTCAATAATAAATCAGCCATGCAAATCTTACTTAATTTTTTTTTTTGTTTTCTTAGGGGCCGACTGCACTGCACCATCTTTTGTAAAACATTTTGCAAACATCCAAAAAATTTGAAATCATATCAATTTACTAAAACAATCCATAAGAAATGCAAAGATTTGTCTCAATTTAACTAAGCCATGTTGGACAAAAACAATGGAGAAAAGGGAGGGTTGGCGGCGAATCATCTACGAGCACAACAGCATGCGGATAGCTAAATGTCAATAACCCATCTAAGAAGAAAGAAAGAAGTGACACAAGATGAGAGATTTCTGAAACAAATAACCAGCTTCCCTAACCTTTCTCCTACACTTGAAAGTATTAATTTGCTGCCAATAACAATTACAATAGTTCGCATAAAAGATTTGACAACAAAATTTATATTCAAGGAACGTCTCTCAAAACAAAATTGAGGCTTGTGAACACCAGGATAAAGGTGTAAATCCTCCTAAAACAGTGAAAAGTTAACCGTTAATTGTCTTACCTGAAAGTTGATTTTAAAACCATCTTTGCGATTAAACAAAAGAAAACAGAATATACGGTGATTAATAAGGTTCAAGAAATATATCGAATCCAAAACAAATCTTTCAACGGTATATACAATGTGAGTGGACACAAAGAAACCACGGATCAAAAGGGCAGACAACAATGTACTTTGATAAAATGACAATAGAGATAAAGAAAGCACAAAAAGAGTAAGGATAGAATTCAAGACCTAGCAGAACTAGCAAACTGAAGATGCCAATAGAAATACTGGCAAATCTTTTCGAGAATGGTGGTGCTTATCTCAGGGAAAGTCACTTTCCCGTGCTGACTTTCAGCGAAAGGCCCTATCAAAGAAATCCCTCTATCAGGCAATTACATAGAAATTGCTTATCCATGCATCCATTAAATATGATTTTACATCAAAGATGAAACCCTAATCTTACTTTAAGAAAAAAAGGAATTGATTAAAATAAGTATCTAAGAACTGAGAGACCTGGAGAAGTAAGCATGTTACGTATGGTCTGAGAAACCATAGCTGCTTCTCTATCGACCACAAATTCGAAGCCCTCAGCACTAATTAGCTTCACAGTATCTGCCTTCTTCATCTTGCTAGATTCTTCTTCCCTTCTCCCACCGATCATCTTCCTTCTCGACTGTTTGAAATTAAGATTTCTAACTTCCGAGCGGTCATATGGAGGCCTCCTGTTGTGGGGCGGGCTTTGGCTGCGTCACATGAACCCCATACCGAGCACTGAGGCCCAAGAGTCTTTTAGGCCACATAAAGCCCTCCCAATAGGTCTGTATTGGCTAGACTGAAGCCCAAATGCTTATGTGATGCCCGAGAATATATTAGGCAATAAAGTATTTGGTTTGGTTATTTTTTATAATTTTTATTTTATTTTTATAATATAATTATTATAATTATTAAATTTAATTATTACATAAATTGAACTCTTAAATACAACTAATTTAAAATTTTATTGATTTAGAATTATAAAAGCAGCATTTTACTAAAGTAATAATAAATGGGAAAAAATATTTATCTTATAAAATATCATTAATTATATAAATTTTTAAATTTATTAAATTTTATAATATAAAACTTTAATATATTTAATAATTTAAATTTTTTAAATAAAAAATTTTGTTAGTAACTGTACCAATTAGTAAACAAAGAGTCTTAACTGTTAAGACAGCAATGAGGTGGCAGTACTGTGGCAGGCTGGTGAGTGGTGACCGCAGTTGTCAGCTGAACACTAGTTGCCACACAGATTCTGTAACCACGGTCCACGGACTTGTTTCATTTTCCAACACGACACCGTTCCCCTAATTAATTAGTTTAATTAAATAATTGATCCTTGTTTAGTTGTTAATTTCTTGTTTCCAAGTTCCAGCTGCTTTCTCAGTCATCGGTATTTCCGTTGTCTCTCGTTGGCCAAATTTGGCCACGGCAATTGCCTCCTTCTTTTACGTCATCTGTCTTCTACTCGGAAAATCGCGGTTTGTTCACTTACCCGAACGCTTTTCTTAGCCAGCTTGGTTAAAGAGTGAAGACTCAGCCAAGCACATCTCGTTCTTAGCCCTCTTCGATCAATTCGTTGCTATCTATTCTCGATCATTGCTCCTCAGGGTAAGCTTTGTTTCTTTTCTTTACGTTTCAGCTCATGGATTTCTTATTACTTCAGTTTTGTTTCTCTGGTGCGTGTGTTTTGGATATTTGCCGATGTGAATTTGGATCTGTATATTCATTCGGGTTTAGGTCGGATCTGGTAGGTTTGAGAGATCGGAGAGGAGAAGGCTATGGTGCATAGGGTAGATCACGAGTATGACTATCTGTTCAAGATCGTTTTGATTGGAGACTCCGGTGTGGGCAAATCCAACATTCTTTCCAGGTTTACTCGTAATGAATTTTGCTTGGAGTCTAAATCTACTATTGGAGTTGAGTTCGCCACCAGGACTCTTCAGGTACTCCCTCGTTCTTTACTTATTCTTAGTTGATCCTTCTTTGTTCCGTTGAGTTAGTGTATGTTGTGTGCCTTTGTTGATCCATCCGTTATAAGATTTCTGTATTTTGTCCTGTAGTTTTTGCTGAACTATTGAGCTTGATTTCCTAGAAGCTACTGCACAAACAGATAATGGATATGTCACCCTTTTGGTTTCTGTTTATCGGAAATATTTTTCCCTTCAATTTTTTTCTACGGTACTGAGAGGTTAGAAACTAACAACAAATAGATCCTATTCCGAGGAATGCTTGCCACGATTGCATGGCAGTAGTAATCGATTTTAACTTAAAATACTGTGAATCTTTGATAAAGGGGCAGGACTCAGACGTATATTGTATATTGGGATGACAAGGATGTTTAGCTCAATGTGAGTCTTTCAGTTTGCATGCTTGAGTCTTTAGGTTAATAATGATAGTTAACTACGGGCATCATCTTTACTTAGAGCAATATAAAATATGAGTGCCTTGAACATTTGAAGGAAGATCCTTTTGGGGTAAAAATGTAGTCTAGGCTGCTGGGATAGAAAGATACAACACCACATAAAGGTTAATTGGTTAGAAGGTATCGGATAATACATATCCAAAACACCTTGGTCTTAAGTGTTCAGTCAATTGTTTGCCGAAACTACATGGTGATATTGAGCGTCAGTTGTTTTGTATTGAAGTTTCTTTCAAATATCATGATATATAGAAAGTAGAAGCTCTTGATGGATCCTTTGTTTGTGTTACTAATAGTATTTCTTAAACTTCCTCCTTTTTGCGAATTACGGATGGTCTTTCTTAAACTTCCTCCTTATTCCTTTTTTCTACAGGTAGAGGGAAAGACTGTTAAGGCGCAGATCTGGGACACAGCAGGTCAGGAGCGGTACCGTGCCATCACCAGTGCATATTATAGAGGGGCTGTTGGTGCTCTCCTTGTATATGACATCACTAAGAGGCAAACCTTTGACCATGTCCAGAGGTGGCTGCGTGAATTGAGGGACCATGCAGATTCAAATATTGTTACCATGATGGCTGGAAATAAATCTGATTTGAACCATCTTAGAGCTGTGTCAGAGGATGATGGTCAAGCATTGGCAGAGAGAGAAGGTCTCTCATTTCTTGAGACATCTGCACTGGAAGCAACCAACATTGAGAAGGCATTCCAAACCATTTTGACAGAGATCTATCATATTGTAAGCAAAAAAGCGTTGGCAGCTCAGGAAGCAGCCTCTGGTACCTCACTTCCTGGCCAAGGAACCGCCATCAATGTTGCTGATGCATCAGGGAATACGAAGAGAGGCTGCTGTTCCACCTAATATACCTAATATGACATTCAAGGCTGGAAAAGAGTTGCTAGCGGCTAGTTTTCTTCCCCAATTGTATTTTTACTTCTCCTTTCTCTTCTACCCCCTCCTCTCCTTTTTTTCCTCTCTTTAAGGGTGAGGGTAGCATGTAGAGTACATTGACCTCGTTAAGTTGCGATGAGAAAGTTTGTGATAGTGTCGCTAGTTTCTTTGTGTGATCTCTCCCATGTTATATTAGTTTCTGGTATATTGATGCAAAAGACATGCCGATTAAAATTTGATGATATATAATGTGTGGTCAATAGAAATTAACATCTCTTCCATGTTGTATTAGTTTCTTGTTATAAGGCTACTAAATATGTAATAATTTGTACTGCAATCTCCGCTCAGACCTTGTAAAACTGCAAGCCCGATCTGGAGATGAAATCAAGCACCTACATAGGAAGCCATTTCCTTTGAATGAAATTTGATTATCAATTATGAATATCGGTTTAAACTAAAGAACATAATCTGCTTAGACAACTAATGAGGTAATAGGAGGCCATCTCCTCGTTAGTCAAATTTTAAAGACGTTACACTAGCTACCTCGCAACCATTATTAAGCAATTGACAGCTATGCACAATAGAGCCTTCCATTTTCATATATTTCATTTTAAGTCAGAACCGATAAGAATAATATATGTCCTGAGTTCTGACTCTCTGGAGATAAGCATGCATTTGTGCATAACCAACAATGAAGAAACCGATAGAAAGGGAAAAAGGTTTAACCTTTACTCAATTTGTATGGTTACATGATGTATTTTGTATTTATTTTCACAGTAATGCCTAATCCTGTCCAGTAAATCAATGGAACTATTACCAGCCTCGGCTACTACATGGCAAGATAGAACGATTTTCCCAACTGTTATGGCCCAAACGTGTAAGTCATGAATATCTTTCACTCCCTTGATGCACTTGAGGTCATTTTCCAGCTTGACAACATCGATCTCACTCGGTGTCCTCTCCATAAGAATGCCATATATATTCTTGAGCATGGACAAAGTAGTGCTTAGAGATATAACAGAGAATATGAGACTACACATTAGGTCAACCGCCAACCATTTTGGTTTAGCCCAAATTATGGCTCCAGCAATCATTACCCCAACAGATTGAATCAGATCAGCCATGAGATGCAGATAGGCCCCTTGGATATTTATGTTCAATATATTAACATTTTTAGGGCTACTTGAAACCAGATTAAGCTTCTCTTCATCAGTTATTTTAGGTAGTTCCTCCTTTCCATGATCATGATCCTCTCCATGATCATGATTGAAGTCTCCACATCTATGATGATGACTGTGACCATGACCAAGCCATACAACCATGATTAAGTTAAGAATAAAGCCAAATGCTGCAATTGCAAACATGAGCATTCCGTTCACCTTTTCCTTTTTGTGAACAAGTCTTCCAACTGCTTCATATATTAAGAAGCCAGATATAAGCCAAATTAACTGCACAGATATCAGAGCACCCAAAACCTCAAGACGATTGTATCCAAAAGACTGATGTGATGTTGCCTCCCAACCTGAAGCCCATACTGCAAAGAGAGAGATAGAGAATCCAGCAATATCAGAAAGCAAGTGCCCCGCATCACTGATGACTGCCAGGCTGTTGGCTTTCAAACCACCGACAAGTTCCACGAGCATAACCACTGCATAGAAAACTATGAGTACACTAAGTTTCTTTGCAGACTTTGATGACTCTTTCGATGCCAGATGACTATGTTCTTGTCTGGAAAAAGGACAAACTAAACTGCAAGATGACTCTGGTATCTCAATTTCCCGCATGGACCTTGCTTCCAATATAGGTGGCTTTCCGTTATCCATTGCTTCAACGAACTGATGGTTTACTTATTAAAAAAAAAAAAAAGGACAAGTTAGTTTACCAAGTCATCCAGACCTTAACGCCTTCATAACGCGGTTGCCAACAACATCTAATAGAACATTCAAAACTATGTTCCAGATATTAAACTGACAGTCTGACACAAAGCAACATTTATTTGGGGAGGGGGAATAAGCTGACAGTTGGTGGGTTCTTGACAAGTTTGACAATTTCAAATGAACTGAAGGAGTGTGTAATTAATATAAAATAACAAGAAATCACATTAAACTATGGTTGATGGTCTACCACATTGTTTTGACAATTTCAAATTAGACGAAAGAGTCTGTGATTCACATAAAATAAAAAGAATATTTCTATTTTTCATTAGATTTTTCTTGTTGAATACATGCATTCCTCGTCGTCCTTAAATACTAGCTCGACCTCACACTCAGAATAACCACCTCACCAGCTGCCACTAGCTGTCAATAACACCTGTCCCTTCTCGAAAACCATAAACCTCCTAAACGCGCAGCCTCACTAACGCTACACGCCTTGTAATACAATTATTAAAACTAAAGTAACAAAAACCAGTTTCAATTACTAACAGTTGCATTAAACTATATGTTGTTGGGAACCAGAAGCAAAGAAACAAGCAAAGCCACTATACAAACTCGCATACCAGCCAAACTTCGTACAATATCATAATAGCACAGAGCGAAAATGCAATTGAACCAAATATGTTGAGAACGGGAAAAGAACTAATTAGAACCAACTTAGAAAAAAAGTCATCAGAACCAGCATATATGAAAATAATACGGAATCCATCCTTTTTGAGGAAAAAAAAACTTAGGTTGAGTATGGAAAACTAGCGGGCAATTGCCCACGATATTACATAGGCATGTGATTGCTTTGGAGATTTGAACACACATATAACCGCAGGTCTGAATTTTGCATACAAGAGGAACATTAACAGCCACCCGCTGTCTCAGATGAATCGATATTACAGAATTAACTCTGCAGATTATTCATAAGAATGCAAATGAATAAAAAGGATGATGAATAAAGAGATCGGAAAAGCAAGTTAAAAGTGAAGAAGATACCTGCGTATAAGGGAAAAATTCGACCGAAACCAACCGATCAACGGTTTTCCAAAAGAAGTGATTAGGGTTTGAAGAAATAAGCGGCCGACTCCATCAACGGGGACAAAAGAAGCGCCTCCCACATTTGTTGCTATCAGCAAAATCTTGTCCTCGTGCAAACGGATCGGCGAGGATGACGTTCGCCTCCGAAAGAGAAGTCACGAACGAAGAAAACAAAATATAGGCTTGAACATCGCAAGCAAAGTATCTTTGCTCGTCAAACGATGTTTACGTCTGGTCACATCTCCTTCAAGTTGTGCTCTTCTGATAATCTCCGTTGGGTTGGATCTCCTTAGTAGTTGGACACCCGGCCCGGGAGCAGGTATTAATAGCACTAATGACGTTTTCTTTGTTCAAATGTGTTGATAATTTCATCACAAAGGAAGTAGCCAAAGAAACAAGACAATCTCTTCTAATATGAAGAAAAAAAATAGGGAACAAGAGGAAAAAGACAACCAAGATTAAAAAGAATTAGGCGTGAATTATGATAATGCTGCTTAAAAATCTTGTCTTATTCCAAATTTTGTTGTGGAAATACATCCATCTTCTTTGCATGGGATCCAAATCCAATGCCACAGATAGGGGCATGTCTCCCAAATTATTTCTTTAAATGATTCAAACAACAAAAACAAACAGATAAATAAATATGGCACAACCTTTTTATTATATATCAGTGGTTACAAAATTTTGATTTAGTCTAGGAGAACAAGAAATGCAAAATATTTTCTATTTAATTTATCAGAACTACAAATGACTAAACTTTTCAGCGTTGTAACCTATGAGAAATCTGTATCCATTTCCTTGATCTTGTTTTAGGCCTAACCAGGTCAAAATTGTACAAAAAATTGACCCAAGTCTTGAAGCCTACCCAACATACAAGCCCACAACTTCCTTAATTGCTTAAATTAGTATATTTTTAGAGTAAATTTGACCTCCATTTCCTATGTTTTTAAATATTTAAAACACCTTTTAGAAACTTATATTAACCTTTTTTTTATTATTCTTCTTAATTATTATGTTTCAAAATGTTACTTAATATTTGACTATATGTGAGTTAAACTAAAATATATGTCTAAAATAATAAAGTAAAGATGTTTTTGGCTTTTTTTTTTACGTTTTTAAAAAAATAATTTAATTTTTTAATTTGTAAGTTAGATAATTTAATTATTTTATAATTATAATTAAAATAATTTAATATATTTACAAATATAATTAAAATAATTTTATTTTTTCATAAATATAATTAAAATAATTTAATTCTTTATTCATTAAATTTTTTTAATATAATATAGTTAATTGGTAATAATCTAAACTCTCTCTAGCTTGAAGTTATTTACTTTTTACTAAGTATCAAGCTCTAATTTTATATATTTTAATAATTTTTTTAATTAATAAATAAATTTATATAATAATTATATCATATTATAATAAATAAATTAAAGTTCAGATCATCATTAATGAAGTTATATCATACTTAAAAAAATAAAAATTTGATAAATGAAAATTTAAATTATTTTAATTATAATTATAAAAATATTAAATTATTCAATCTAAATTATTCTTTTAAAAAAACTTGCATACTCCATAAAATAATCTTTAAAAAAATGTCATAATTTTTAAAACTATTAAACAAGTTACCCCTTATCAAGTTTGGGTCAAAATTGGCTCTATTTTTTTTTTGGGTCAAAAAAATTGAATTTAACCTTGACTTTATTGGGTTTGCGATTAAATGAGTTAATTTTGAATTTAATCTTGAATTTAAATTTAAATTTAAAGTTAAATTTTAAATTAAGATAAATATTTATAAATTTAATGTTACTAAATATTTATTTTAAAAAAATTTATATTATTAAATTTAATAATTTAATATATAAATTTTAAACATCAAATTATTTTTAAATTATTTATAAAAATTTAATTATGTCATTTATAGGTGAGTAAAAATGAATTGAGTCATGACTTAAGGTAGATAAAGAAGGAGTTAAGTGTTTAAAGATAAGTTAAATTTAAAAGTAAAAATAAAAAAATTCAAAATTTTAAGAAAATAATAAAATCAGACTGCCCCGATTTAGGCTTAGGTCAATTTGGGCCGGACCCAAAATGATCTGATTTTTTTAGATAAATTTCTATAAATGTCTTTCGATCGATTCCAAAGTACCCAGTCGGGCCTGTCCACAATTGACTGGCGTAATGGTTTTGTATTGTTTACTCATTTAAGTAATCAGACCGTCTATCTACATATTTTCGAGAGTTTAACGTAACGCAAAGTCACAAACCTTGCAAATCTTGGTCGTTAACCAGGAAGCCCTAGCTCCTTCTGTCGCTTTGTTTGTCTCTCACGAGCAGTTACAGAGCAATGGCGTTATCCAAAACGTCAGGTCCAGTTGCTGTTTCTCAGAGTCCTTCTCAACCAGCAAAGCTTCGATGGGGCGAGCTGGATGAAGACGATGGGGAGGATCTCGACTTTTTGCTGCCGCCACGGCAGGTTATAGGTCCCGACGAGAATGGTATAAAGAAGGTGATCGAATACAAATTCAATGAAGAAGGCAACAAGGTGAAGATCACCACTACCACTCGCAGCCGTAAGCTTGCTAATGCTCGCCTCAGTAAGCGAGCTGTGGAGAGGCGATCCTGGGCTAAGTTCGGCGATGCTGTTCACGAAGATATTGGTAGCAGGCTCACCATGGTATCCACCGAAGAGATCCTCCTCGAGCGACCTAAGCCTCCTGGTTTGTTTCTATCTTCGTCTTTGGTTTTCTGCAGTGATAATGTTATTTTCTTATGTCAAGTTCCCCTGCAGAGGAACATTTCAGATTTAGATTAGGTTGGTTTATGAATCTTATGAGAAATTTTATAGAGTTGAGATTAATTGCAGTTTTTATCCAGCGTAAAGTGAATAAATGAGGTCTGGTTCCTACTGAACTTGATCCCTTTTGAAATTATAGTTTTGCTTCGAGTAAATATTGTAGTTGATTTGGAAAATATCGTTTTATAGACTATACCAATTTAACTGCATATGTTGTAAAGAAAAATGCTTCTTAGTTGTTGAAATGATAGTACTATGATAGTCTTATTTACCTCCTTCATTGTCAATTGAATCTGAAACATTTGATACTTTGTTAATAATGCGAGTGCCACAACTTTGTGCTAAAGCCTGAATATCGATTGAGTGTTGAATTTGGTTATATCTTTTATGAAGTTCAATTTAAATCAATGCTGATAGAAGTTTGTTGGATTGATGAGTAATGTTACGTTGTTTAAAGTTTTTTCACAGCCGAATTTTGGATATATCTCCCTTACACTGCTTTGGATGATTGCTTTGAAATAACAGCATCCAAATGTAATTACCATGAAGCATTTTCACGCATTTAGATTTTAGACTTAGATGTTTTATTCAGGGAACAACTTGAAGAAAGTGAGATGTGAAATGGCCGCTTTGTTTTCTCATTGATCTTTATAGTGTAATAAATAAGGCACTGCATTAAGTGGTGGCACTAGCTAGTAAAGCTTTCACAATCAAATCCATCCTTTATTGTAAACTTTTTGGATTGCTTTATCTTTTGAGTGGTACGTAAACAAATAGCACACACACTTAAGCAATTAGCACCTGCTAATATATTGCTTAAATCATTGCTGGTGGAATTTTTAGGGGAAGTGGTTTGCTATTTATGTGTGTTAGAGGCCTAGAGGCCTTGGAGAGTTTTTGTTCAAAGAAGGGATAATAGAGGGTAGAATGGGAATTCAGAAGGGAAAAGTTAGTTAGGACAACTATAACTAGTTGAGGCAATAGGCAAGAGAGGAAAAGAGAGAGGCGGTATGAGAGAATTTTGAATGTAAAGGGCCGAGAACTCTGAGTGTAGAAGGGGAAACCCTTGTGATTGGAGACATCTCCTTTGTAGTGGCAGAGGTGACCTTCACCTTCGGCCATTGTTGACAGCAATAAAGAGGAATTATTCTGAATCTTGAATTGGTTTACCTTCGAACTTCTGTCCTAATTCTTGAGTATGAAACAATGTGTGTGTGTATTCATAATGTGGGAAATCCCTGGAAGCCACTCTTCCTGTACTTTAATGGTATGCTTGTGTGATTCCCTTCATAGTTTGGTATTTTGAAATTTTGGAATCCCTAGGAATTTTTTACATTCACTTGTGCTTCTCATGCAACTTATTATTTGCTGTGCCTTTCTTGGTGTAAAAAATTTTTCGGTGCATTCACTGCAAATTTTTTGAGCATGTAAATTGAAATGTAAAGCCTTGGCTTGATTTTATACTTTTGTGGCACTTGCAAAATTTAAAGCATTTGCAAGTGATAACATGAGATGGGTTTGTATATGCTTTGAATTTTTTTGTAAAAAGATTGAAGTCTATATATATGCTGTATTATTTTGATTTTCGATTAACAAGTCTGATATTCAATTTGCAATGATAAATTTGCTCTACTTCAGAGATAATCACTGAATTTGGTAATTACCTTGATCTTATACGTTCTGCTATATGTAAGACTGTGTTGTGGGAAGAACGTGTTGCATGAGTCTCTATGCATGTAGTTGCAGAGTTTACCTTGACCTAAATATCTGTAGCCATTTTTCGTCTTATATGAATTTGTTATCATCAATGAACTTTACAATTGTGTAAAGGTACCAAGGCAGAAGAACCAAAGGTTGCTGGAGACCCGTTGTCTCAAGTCAATAAAGGTGCAGTTCTTATGGTCTGTAGGACTTGTGGGAAAAAGGGTGACCACTGGACTTCAAGGTGTCCTTACAAAGATCTCACCCAACCAGCTGACGTATTTACTGATAAGACTGCTGTATCTGAAACTCCAGCCGCTGCAAATAAGGGAGCGTATGTCCCTCCCGGTATGAGACTTGGTGTAGAGAGGCCTGCACCGGACATGCGGCGTAGAAATGATGAAAATTCTGTACGGGTTACCAACCTCTCAGAGGACACAAGAGAGCCCGATTTGCTTGATCTGTTCCGTCCTTTTGGTGCTGTAAGCAGAGTCTATGTTGCTGTTGATCAAAAGACTGGCATGAGCAGAGGATTTGGCTTTGTTAACTTTGTGAACAGGGAGGATGCGCAAAGAGCTATTAGCAAACTCAATGGATATGGTTACGACAATCTCATCCTTAGGGTTGAATGGGCCACCCCGAGGACAAACTAAATTGATTGTCACTGTACAATGTTTTAAAATGGTAATTTGAAGGTCTCTCGGGTTTTGCAGTTTAAGAGTACCGTATTTGGACATCATTTGAGATGCTTTTATCTTTTCATAATCAACTTTAATTCAGTTTCCTCCTTGACCTGAAACTCTCTAATAAGTAGATAACTGCGTCCAGGCGATCCCATTTTAGTAAAAGATTTTCAGCTGATTACATAGATAATTGGCTGTAGAACTCGCCAGTTCTCAATCGCTTATTTTCGGCCCCAGCAGGTGATGGCCGACTACATCTGTTGGCTGCTGATTCCTGTCGTCTGTTTTTTGATTTGAGAAATGGATATTACACAAATTTTAAGAGGATTGTGTACAAATTAGTTTGTAAAAAACTTAAAAATTTTATATAGTTCTGATTTTGGTGCGATTCAACTCATGTAGCTGTTTGACTATCGGACTATTGTGTACTAATTATGTGATACTTGATTGCTTTTTTTGTTTCTTCTTTGGCGTTTGTTAGGATGGTAGTAGGAAGATGGGGCTTTTCTAGAATCATTCTGTAAGGAAAATGATACATTAACGTTGATTCCCTTACTTTTATAGACGTGGATAAATTTAAGTCAAATTTAAACAAAAAATTTATTATATTTTTTTCTCTTACTTCTTTTGTTTCGTCTTTCTCACTCTCATAGACGTAAGTAAAATGTGAAACAATAAACATAAGTATAACATAACTCTTCTGTAATTATTTCAATATTTGCTCCACGATTCACATGCACCTCCTAACCTAAACAAGTAATATATCTAAGGAAACACCGCCTGGGGAAAGCTCTACCTGGTCAAGGTTTCAGCAGTATATGATTTGGTTTACCTTCTTTTTAGGTAATCTTCTGACTTGTGAGTTTGATTTCACTATTACTCCTATGATTGAAAGCTACATTGTTTGAACGGGAAGTAAACGGTCTGTCATATAGCATGATTCAGAGTTCTTATAATAATTAAGACAAAAAGAACTGACTGTTGTCCAACTAGTTACAGAATAGAGTAGTCACATTCCTCCTCATTCATTCCGCCGCTACCTATTCCTCATTTCAAAATTTTCTATTTGGATCAAAAGAGATATGAAAATAGTTTTGACAAAAGCTGATTCCCTGATAATTTTTTACTAACTGACTCTGCAACTCACTAACTCTCGCCCAAAAAAAAAATTTTTTTTTTCCGTCTTTACTAATGCTTTCTTTTACGGTTGGTGATTTATATTCAACTTGAATTTAAATTTTTGCATTTTTATTTTTAATTTTAATTATTTTTTTACATCTTTTTATGTTATATGTAAATTTAATCTGTAAATCTTATAACAATTTTTTTATTAACTCTATAACTTTCTTAAAACTTCATCTTTATTTCTTCTAATGCACTCCGGCCGATATCTAACTTTTAAAAGTCTAAATAACACCAAGCAAATCAGAATGGATATCCATCTTCAATTATTTAGCGCCATAAATGAGCTCTAAACTCATCAAATTCATAATTAGAGATTACTCCACAATCCTAAAAAAATTAAATTCTTTAATTAAAATGATTAAATTCAGATACCGCATCCCAAACCGGTTGAAGAGTGGAGATGGCCGATCACGTTACCATCTAAGCAATAGCAGCGGCTTGACTGCATGGATGATGACAGCAAAAATGAACAGATGTTGAGGCAGATTTGGCAGGGATGACGTGGACAAATCCCCCTCGTCTCGTCGGCGCCCTCCGTTTTTTACATGAAAAGGAGAAAGATTAAGATAAAAAGGCCCAAGAAAGCAAGAGCCCAGATTCCCTTGTTACAGTCTGTCTCGTCCCGTAGCACTTAGCTTTAGCTTCATTTGCATCATTGTCGTCTCACTCTCAATTATCTCTCCTCTCTCCGCTCTGTCTAATTCCTCTGTGGCGGTTGCGGGAGATCGACTTTGTTTCTCAACCAACCATGGCGTCCCTCATCGAATCTGGTTGGCAGGTGCTGTCTTTTTTCCGCCATTATTTACTTCCACCACACCTTCATTCTCTGCACTCTCTTGCTCCTTGTAGATTTGATTTCGTTTTATCCGCCATTGGAGTTAGCAACACTGCTTGTTGTCCCTCGTTCTGCCTCATATTTGCTCACGGCCGATATTATCTTTGTGTTCAACGAAAGATTTCATGCGCCCAGTGGATCATGAACTCGTTACTGACTTACTTAGTCATTTCAAGTTCTCTTGTGGTGGGATTTTCTGGATTTAATTAGGTTTGGCACTCATTCGTAGATGTCACTGTCTAGTATGATGGACGCATGCGATTTAAGGCGCCTGGTATTGCCGTATTGGTAATAGATTTCACGGATAGGAAGTGATGATTGTATGATTGTTCGGCCCGACTTCAGTTTCCAATAGAAATGGTGCATTGGTACTTGGATGGAGAGCCTTCAGAATTGTACATTCTTATTGTCATGGCTGTCCCGATGACACAATGAATGGCTTGCAAAATGTTGCATAATGCTCCGTTTGAAATTTGAATTGCTCTTAGAGTGATATTAACTTCGTTGCTTTAGATCTATGTTACTATAAAACTCTGAACTGAATCTATGTTGGATTTGGAGTGTTGAAAACCTTGTTTGACTTTACAATGAGTACATCTGTTATTGAATTATTTACCACCAAAAACAGAGAAAAACATCAAAGAAAGGCTAAGAACTGTATGTGCTGGCTGCTGAGTCGTTAAATTAGCAAAGCCACAGACCTTTTTAAATTTAAATTTCACATTTTCTTTTGGGTCTAACCCCACATTAGGATCCCATAGATACGTTGGCTACACTGTTTGCTAGAAGTTGAAGGATGACAGGATTATGATCTAATTGGTCTTTTAGCGCTGGATTGTCAATCTTATTTTTTCAGTGGTAAAACTTTGAGGAATGGCAAATTATGAGTTGCGTTTATCATATGTTGCAACTATAAAGTTACAAAAGTAGAATACATATGATTCTTTTGGCAGTTTGGCATTTTTTAGCTATAACAATTATCGTATTGTGATGCAGTATTTGATTACACATTTCAATGACTTTCAACTGGCCTGTCTGGGAAGTTTCTTTCTCCATGAAAGTGTTTTCTTTTTATCTGGACTTCCTTTTATATGGCTCGAGAGGGCTGGATGGCTGAGCAAGTACAAGATTCAGGTTTGCCTTTATTTCTACGTTATCGCTTTCTTTTAATTGTAGACTTCTTCTATTGTTGTCCTAGCTAGAGATCAGCTTCCTTACGTTATTTTTTATCCCTCAAAATCATTTATAGCAAATTGTAATTGGAAAGACATCATTCATAACCAGAGTGTTCCATAACTCGATCATATGTAATTGTAGTTTGTTTTGAAATGGTGGGCATTTTCCCTAGGATGACTCCTTCTGCATATAATTTAATTTTTTCCTGTTTTTCTTGATCTTATAACAATTCTATTGTGGCCTTCAGAAGTGACAGAAATTGTACTTATCTCTCTGAAAAATTTTACATGCCTTCTTCCCTATCTCCATGTCTTACGGAGTTAGTATCTACAATTAATGCCCGTCGACATTCATGTTGAATCTTTTGCTTGGTCATTTCTTACAAATGAACTTGATTTATTTTTGGCCAAAGTTACATAACATTGTTATCCTTTTGAGACATCTGTGCTATAGTTGAATAATGCATATATTTAATGACCCCCTGATGCCAGCAGCACTGATTATAGTTATCCATTCTTACTTCTAATTGTCTACTTATCTTCTTTAAATAAGAATAATATTAACATTGTCTTGTAATCTTATGTAATCAAACTCTCCTGCTGCTTCCGCTGTCTGTCGCCTAGTATGCCGCTCATGAGTTCTCTTTCTCTTGGCCCTTATCGTTTTTTGGCTTGGCATGTAAAACTTACCGTCATTGCTACTGCTTGCTTCTTTGCAGGCAAAAAATAACAGCCCTGCGGCCCAAGAGAAATGTATTATCCGCTTAATGCTGTATCACTTGGGTGTCAACCTTCCTGTCATGATTTTTTCATATCCTGTCTTCAGACATATGGGCATGCGAAGTAGTCTTCCACTGCCGTCCTGGTACTTTCAGGTTCTTTAAGAACACTGTCATTATTCTGGTGGACATATAGCTTCATGATAGGAATTCTTCTGTTGAACATTTAGACCATGTCTTCCCTTTAAGCTCACTTACCAAAATCCAAACTTTGGCTTTGCAGGAAAATAGTTTTAGTGCAAATATTCTTTTACTTCATTTTGGAAGATTTTGTATTCTACTGGGGACACAGGATATTGCACACAAAGTGGTTGTACAAGCATGTCCATAGTGTTCATCATGAGTAAGCGATACTTTTGACTGTTCTTGGGTTACATCTTTACAATAATATTGTGTAGTTATCTAAACTGCTTCAGGCGCCTTTTCAAGGGCTTAAACATGTTTCACTGTATTGTTAAGGTATGCCACACCATTTGGACTTACGTCTGAATATGCTCATCCCGCTGAAATACTTTTCCTTGGATTTGCTACCATTGTTGGTCCTGCCATCACCGGGCCTCATTTGATGACTCTGTGGTTATGGATGGTTCTCAGAGTGCTGGAGACAGTTGAGGCACATTGTGGTTACCATTTTCCCTGGAGTCCCTCAAACTTCTTACCATTGTATGGGGGGTGAGTGTCGAGTTTCTTTTTCTTCACTTGACACTAACCATGTAGTTTATGCCGCCATATGATCATTGTTCTTAACCTTTCCATCCTCACTTTCAGAGCTGATTTTCATGACTATCATCACCGTTTGCTGTATACTAAGTCTGGAAACTACTCGTCTACTTTCACTTACATGGACCGGTAAGTATTGGACATATTCTGCTTGCAGCATTGGTATATATCCTTATTGCTAGAATATGCGTGATGATTGTTTCTGTCCCATTAGAATATTTGGAACAGATGTTGGTTACAGAAAGTTGAAAGCATTGAAGAACGTGGCAGTTGAAGACAATTGTGAGATGAAGAAACAATGATGAAACAAATTTGTGGGAATATCCGGAAAGGTGACAGATTTGATTCCCAGTTCAAGGGCATATTGGAGAATGTCTCGTCCTATGGTCGCCTAAAGTGTTATGGTGTTTGGTAGCTGTTCTTGTCTACAGCGCGCAGAAGGCTTTCTTTGGATATTCTTGCCCTGTTATCTTAGACGAGTTAAGTAACAGTATTTTCAAATTTTGGATGAATTTTCGCCATTGCTCATCTATAATATCATTGACTCCAATTCTTTCTCGACTTTGCATGACTGTCTATTATTTTACTAATTTAACCTAACCTAGATGAAAGGAATGAAAGTTACAATTCAAATTGCACCCCCCCCCCCCCCCCCCAAAAAAAAAAACAAGGAAGTGGGGATTGGGAGAATTCTATTTACGCTTAAATTAAGTAGTTGTGAATCTTGTAAACCAGAAGAGAGAGAAAAACAAAGTCCTCGCGTGTAACCAAAAAAAAAAGTCATCGTGGTTCTCGAAATATACTGACAGGAAAGCCTAGAGTTCTATCCGACTGAAACCTTACCACTTAAATCTTGTCGTGCACTCTAGTTACTTTTCGCATACATCCCATGCCGAGCAGGTAGATCGTGACCGTGTTTAAACCTCCAAATCGGCCATTCCCAACTCTTGAAACAATATCACCTTATCGTCAAACGCGTTTACAAAGAAACTAGAGCAGTTTCTATATCTCATACGGCCTCCATTCTTTTTCTTCTTGATCATGACTCAATGAAGTTTACAGTCCCCATTTCCAGGAGTAGGTTAAACTATGCAACTAAGAAACCAACGCATTTAGAGAATTGGTGAACCACGTCAGCTCGGGTCACAGACCCTTACAACATAAGCAAGCAGAGTAGGCATGACCCAGCAGGAAGCGGCTGACACGGCAAAAATAAAGGCCGAAATTAGCCCTCCCATCACTGCCATAAATTACATTAGATTCCATTTTAGCACAGAGACTAAACTGGCTTTTACAAATTAAACTGTAAGGCCTAAAAATCTAATAATTCTCAGCCCCCCTTGTGACATTCCAGGACAGGACAATATGATCTCACACTAAACAAGCTTTCTTGATATCGGTTAACTTTGATCTCACAATTGCAGGGAAGAGTGACTACCATGAGAGACAAGATAAAAACCTGTAACCGAGAATAGCTATGATTCTTCCCTCCAACTAAACTACTAAACGTTTCAACTTGATTGCACAGTTGCGTTGGACCTCCACTGTCCCTGGTGAGAAGAAAATTTGATACAATCAGACGGACTTTCTTCCTCGCACTTGTTTCTTTGTTTGTTGAATAACAACATTTCCATAGCATGCTTTTACTGTCGGCCCTTTACCAATTATCGCCTTGGAAACTTCTAATTTGATGTCCTTCTGAAAGTTAGCAATATTATTTTAGTGGTATGGAATGGGGAAAAAACTACTAGAACTTTCGCCTGTGACAAAAATAACTTCATAGATCAATTATTGAATCGATAATATGCCACAAAACATGTTTCAATGCTCGAAGGCTCCCAATCTTTGACTTTACCCCTCCCAAAAATTTAGCCAGCTTCAGCCTCTTCTAATAATTGACCTTCCAATTCATCTTTGCTCCCATGCGTATTTCGTAAGATGTTGCTCCCCTTTGAATCCATAAGTTGTTTATAACCCTAATTGCCTTCATAACCCTCATATGCTTTGCTGCTTGGCTTCTAGAAAAACAGTATACAAAAGGTGGAAACGCTACCAAGCTTCACCAGACACTTGAGAACCATATACCTAATTCGGAAAATGCTAGATAGGCTAGACTTGGGGACATTTGTCTGGGGTTGTAGAAAAGTTTCTGACACGAAAAGAAATTCTTCCTAAAGATTTAAATTTTATAATGTAATAAATAAAATTTAATAAATTTAATAATTTAAATAAATATTTAATAAAAAATATAAAGTAGGATGAGATCATAATGCAAATTCGTGATTCTTTTTCCCAACTTGCGGGGAAACCCCACTCTCCATAGCAGCCCAATGGTCTAACACTCTAATTTTGAAATTTAGAACAATATTTAATAAAATTGGAAAGCAAACGCGATTTAACATGAGCAAGAAGAAAAAACCGAAGTGTGTGAGATAAGAGTCGACAACGGGAGTCGCAAGAGGACTACGTGTCTCTCCTAAGATTCACCACGACAACACTGACGTTGTCAGTGGAGTGCCGGGCCAATGCTAGTTTTGTCAGCAGCATAGACGCGTCAGAGCACGCCTGGTCCGACACCTCCGAAGCCGCCGCAACTTCTACCTCTGCCTCCGACTCCGTCGTCGTGCTCGGCGGCGCGTGAAATCTTCCCCTTAGGCACATACGCGCCACCCCACATGCAGTCTCATTTGATACCACATCCCACAACCCGTCGCTCGCCAGGATCAAACAGTCATCCTCGGCCGTCCGATCCGTTATCGTCACTTCCGGTTCGCAGCTCACGTACGGTTTCAAGTAATTGTCACCTAACATAATTGCCCCCAACACCCAACCAAAACAGATGAGAAACTAAATTAAACGTTTATGCTACACCGCACAAATTCAACCAAATTGCTTTGGTTCAACTTCTTTTTCATTACCTATGGCTCTAGACATGGCAAGCATTCCCAGTACCCGAGCCCCATCCCAATATATGACCCGCCCGCCGGCGGCTTGGATCCGGTTCAGCTCATCTGGACGATCCGGCTGTATGCAAACGCCCATCACAGCTAATTCATTAGACCGACGGAGAGTAAACAAAATTAAAGAGTGGAAGAAATACAGAACACTTTTTCATTGCGTTACATTTGAACCCAGAATAAGCACACATAGTTTACAAAATCGAGAAAATCCATATTATTTTTATTATTTTATTTATTATTATTATTATTATTATTATTATTCCGGTTTGAAGCTGACCTTGTGATCAGAGGAGAGGGGAATGGGTTTCCCTTCACGGCAAAGCACGGCCCTTGAATCACCGCAGTTGGCGACGATCATCTTTTCAGGTGTCAAAATTGCAACAACCGCCGTGGATCCAACGGCGTCGCACTCAGGCGATTGAAGCTCACACCTACAGTTTGCTTGCAATACATTAGCATTCCAAGAAATGACCTCCTTGTCCATTCGCGAGAAGCTTCGCTCCATCGCACCCTCCCAACGCATCGAGCACTCCTCTCTCTCCAGCTCTTCTTTCACCAGCTCATGTAGTCGGTCCCTACACTTGGCTGCTACCTAAAAACATAGATAATAAAATTCGAACCTCATCTTTCACAAAAATCCCCGAAAGAAAGAATTTTAAGGTTATATTTTATATTCTCTCTCTTTCCGTTTCTCTCAAATGACTAACTACTACTATAATTATAATTTTGTGTTAGCTCATACATGAGAACAACCGTGTCCATCGTAAACTCCGAAATAATGTAATTGACCAGTAGTGTAGTTGTCTCGGCAAAACCATGGGTGAATAGCCACCGCATCCTCCATATCTCTTCGCCTTCCACACACGGATGCTACGCCAAACTTTGGGTACTCGCACACTTGGGAGTCCACGGGTGGCAGACCCGATATTTGTTTCACAAGCGTCTCGGATCTTCCATTGTCAGCCGTTAAAAAAACAAGCCCTTTCTCAATGTCAGTGGCGCAATTCTCGACGGCATTCTCACACACTCGAGAAAACGACGTCGAACCAAGCTGCAGCAGTTTCTGACGCTTCTCATCATTGTGCGACTCATTTGGGGCCACCCCTTCCACGTCCACCACCTTGAACCCCCTTATCTCCGTTGTCTTCCTCCTTGGTTCCCCAGAGCTTGGCTTACACGCCGCCGATGTCTCGCTCTCGCTCACCACCCCGCAGCATATCTCTGCCATTCCAAGCTTCTCTCCCCAGCACCAGAGAAATGTTTTAGTTCCGACGATGAATCCAAGGGAAGAGAAAAAAAAAGGAGCTTTTGTATTGGGTTTCTAATCCATATCGGAGCGCAAGCCTCAATCTTTGTCCATTAATCTCGTATAAAGCTTTTGGGTGAAATTAATTAATGATGACCGGGAATTGCCAAGCAAGAAGAAGAATGAAAGGGAAGGGGCCGCGCGCCATCGTGCCTAAACTTTAGAAGGGCTCCCAGGGAGTATGGACGGCCTTTTTGCGTAGGGACCTGTGCTGCTCAGCAGTTATTTTCCTTTTTGTCCTTTTTAATTTTTTTAACAATATTTGGTCATGGTGTGGGCCCCTTACCCCTCACCGTCTTGGGCACTCCGGAGGAGTGGTTCTCTGCCTAAACTAACGCATCTCCGCCGTTGGTTTTCCTTCCTCTGCTTTCCATACCTTCAAATCGGAACACGTGTAATCGCTGCCTAGAAATGAAAGGTACGTGGGCCAATTATAATGAACGAGAGAAGATCCTTAGCTGACACGCCTGTGGTCGTCCTGCCCTGGGGTACGGCTAGTTTCAAATTACTCTATATGAGAGCTGGTGCCACGTGTCCGAGTTGTAAAATATGAGATTTCAATAAGGATAATAAATTCCGACTTTATTCCTCTCGGCTCTCGTGGTCCAATCACGGCTCTCTACGTAGCCCTATTTTGAATTTGACATTGGGGTCCACCTGTCCACATCATTGGCGATTAAAAGAATATCTAGGCATAGGTCTGTTTGTACAAGGACACGTGTTCCGATCCCAGGGTCTCCCACTGATCCGACCCGTTTGTTGAGTGAGACACGTTTCAACTAAATGTCTTTAAAAAGGCCTTCCTCAGTCCTATTCTTACCATCTCGAAACAAACTTTAAAATTCCAATTATGGACCCCGAACTAGCAAAACATACTTTGCCATCAAGCACAGCGCAGAACACTATATCAGAAAAAGGAATCTTGGTGGCAAGGCGAGAATATCATTGTCACACTATAACTTTTTACACGTGTCATGAAAAGATTGGAAAACGTGTAAATGAACAGATAGGATAGTACGGTGAGAGGAGGACGCAGTGATGAAATGCTGAACCGTAGAAGGAGTCCACGTGTACAGTTGTCTGGAGAGCAATTGTACCATGTTTGGTTGGTGAAGTTGACAGAAGGCAAAAGTGAGGGTACGTGACACTGGTACAGTGTTTAGCAAAAAACTAACCTGGGTAGCGGGAAAACTTGACTATGGTTACTTTATTGTTAGGGAACTTCTGGATAATAGTCATCGGTACGTTCATCTTCTTCTTTCAGGCTTTAACAGGCTCATCGGAAAAAAAAAGCAGGTTATTTACACTGTCACACCGAACTTTATTTTCCTTCATTATTTTCTTCATCAAGTTCATTAGTGTTTTTGGTTCTTTTTCTCTTTTTCCAACACCTCACAGTCACCGGCTTCGGATACGTTAGCTGATAACACGAGTCCTGGAGCTAGAAGGAGATGGAGGACGCGTGGCGTTGGGGATGAAGAGGAAGGAAGCGTGGGACACGTAAGAGGGCCGGGTTGCAGGGTCTGGTTGTGAGTTTGAGAGGGCACACGCGCAGAAGCTGAGGCAGGCTTGCATGCGCATGCTATCAGCAAGTTACCTAATGCTCTCTCTAACTTTGAAATTTGAAAGGTAAAGGCGGTCGTATGGGCGCGTAAATTTCAGGGCTTGCGTTTGCTTAACATTTGGCGCTCGGGGTGCACCAACATGTAACGCATGCAGAAGAAGGTTCTGCACAGAAAGGAGAACAAGTCGACACGTGCATACGTTGCTGAGAGTTCCTGAATTTTGGCTCTTCTGGCCTGAAACATGAATTGCGGTGGAGAAAAGTGGCAGCACAGCGACGGCGGTTTTTAAATAAATTGGTTGTATAGTCTTTGGAGCGTGGTAGGTGTGGCAGTTTGTAATTAAATAATTATTTTGTCATACGTAGTTGGGTTCAATTCCCCTGAATAACAAGGGTTTGTGCTACCTGGATGTAATTCAGGGCATGGGTGAGGCCCACATGCGAAGGTTTGTGGAAAACACACAACAAAGACAAAGGAAGTCGTCCCCGGCCTCAGCAAAGCGAGGTACCTCAAGAAAGACAGATTAATAGCTTCGTCGTGCGCATTACGTACCTTTTACGACATATATCATCCCGAAAACTCACGAGATGACAAGCAAATACCTTGCGTTCGGTACAATCTTTGTCTTTTCTTTTCTCTCTCCAACACTAATGTTATTAGTAAATTGATTTTTAACGTAATGAGGTCACAGATAGCCACGTAATAATATAAGAAAATTATTAATTTTTTTACTAAATCTCATAATTAAAACTTTTATTATCAATAAGTATGTTAGACTCATTATCTGTGGCAGCATGAGTTTCGGAAGATTCTAGTTAGAAAAATTTAGTGCAAAGGCATCAGCAAGTTGGAAGCCGAGGATCGTAATCATTTTTGCTTGTTGACACGTCGATGTCTAATATGTTTCTTTACAATTACTGTTTGCGATTGGCTGTTTTATCAAGACAATGTTTTACATGTGTCCCACACAGTGGATGTTTGTGGGCAAAACTAATTTAGTTAACTATGGCTAGAAATTAACACTGGGTCGTTATAGTTGAAGGCTCTCAATTCTATAACGTGAGTGAGCTTCATGTGCATCTTCAAAGGCCTGATTCTCTTCACCACAAGTTCATTACCCATTCAAGGAAAACCTTTAATAATCCTGCCAGTCAGGGCATAACTAAATCAACAAATTTAATTAAACATTGGGTGGGGTGGCCACTTTGCTTCTTATTGATTGAACTGCAAATGCGTTATCTAATCAAGTCCTCTCTACCATAGGATATACATTTTATATAATTGAGTGAATACCAAAAACCGATGCAACAAGAATCTAACATGATACTCGTTCTAGCTTTACCCCAATAGTTCATTTGAGCCCAAGTAGCTAGCCATAAAGACAACATTTTTTTTTTTTTGTATCGAAAACGACAAAAATGCATGAAACCAAAAGATTCTCAGCTAAAAGCTGAGAAATGCACGGTGGTAGCTCTTCTAACCAGGTCCTTACAAGAACAAAAGAGAACTTGAAAAGATAATCAGCCACATTATTACTGCTTGTATAGACAAAAGACAATAAGACTTTATCAAAGAGGGTGACCAAATCCAAGCACTCGTGTAGAAGGATGCCGCGGTTTGAGTGGATGGTCTCGTGTGTGTTCGACTCGGTTTTATTTATTAATTTGACTTGCATCCAAGTCCGGTAAGAGTCTGGCTTAGGTCTCAGGGGAGGGCATTCACTGAGATCCTCCATCCACATAGATGACCACTCCATTTATGTAGGAAGCTGCTGGCAAACAGAGGAATGCCACCAAGGAAGACACCTCCTTGTGCTCACCCACACATCCAAGAGGAATTCGTGATAGTAAATTATCCAGCGGAAAATTTTCATCTTCCAGGACCTACATGCAAGGAATTAAGAATCACAGCACAGCCCAACAGTGTAATCACTGAAAAACATACTCTGTCAAAACCATATTATTCATGCAAGGATGAAAAATAGTTACGGAAGCAGAGAGGGGGGTTTTGATAGGTCCTGGGGCAATGCAATTAGTCCTTATCTTGTCTTTCGCCCACTCACATGCCAAATTTTTTGTCAGTTGGTTGATTGCTCCTGCGTATGCATCACATATATATTTTGAATTTTAAGTCACTGCAACTCCAACTAATATTACTGATAATGATAACGCCCTCTCTCCTCCCCCAACATATAGCATGACGAGATTATGTTCTTACCTTTGGTCGCGCTATATATGGATCCTATATTTACTGAAACCAAACCAGAAAGGGCGGATACGAAGACTATGCTTCCGGCTTCAGAAGCTTTTAGGAGAGGACGCGAGTTGGCTTATATGGTAAGCGGATTCAAGATTGGTACGGATAAGGAGCAAGAATTCTTCCGCTGTGAAGTCCAGGGTCTGTTTCATTATGTTTGCTCCCATATTGTCTACCAAGTAAAGCCATAGATAAACGTTAACCCCAAAAAATGGTTTATTAAGGAATATAAAAAATCTTCAACTTTAACTTCTCTTACTTGTAAATTTGTAATCCAGCATTTATTAATTAGGAAAGGTGCAAGAAATACTAGAATTAGCATGCCATATATAATATATCAATGATTATTGAGAAGGATGTTGAGTTTTCCATTAAAGACAGAGGAGACTCTAGTTATCAGCTGCTCTCTCTGGGCACGAGACGTTACTTCACAAACTGAACCAGTGACTTGATATCCCTTTGTGGCCCATTGATGTAAGCATTCATGAAGCTGTGCTTCGTTCCTAGAGCAAGTGTTTGCTCTTGACCCTGGCTGTGCCAACTCCTCCACAATTCCATGCCTAATCAATGAGACTAGATATCATTAAGATAACAATAAATAACCAAATAGTGGATGAAAAGCTTATTAAGGGTGAAATGCAAGTTGTGGTTACTTTGTTTCTATTGCTGCTTCTCAATTCTCTTCGCAAGCAGAAGCGAGCTTATATTACTTTTCACTTTGTCTAATTTTAGTTCTCCCATTTTTATTGGGCACACCTTTAGTTATGTAGCATTTAAACAAAAAGGATGTACTTTTTGAGAACAGCTGACTATGTTTGAATTGTGGAAACTGATGCACATGATTCCTATGTTATCTTCTTGTTTCTTTTTCTCTGATCTGGTGGGGGTTAGTTAAAGTTAATGATATGTTGGTATTTAAAGCTGATCTTTGCATAGGGGAAAATATTTATGTCTTGATTAGATTTATTGGCTTGAAAATGTATCCCATTTCCTAAATTTGTAGAAGTTATTGGACATGAGTTTATAGGTTGTGAGTAGCTAGATCTTCTAGTTTCTGAAATAGCTAGGATTGCAAAATTTTGGTCCATTATTGCCATCAACAGTGAGCTACTTAAATTTTGCCTTTAAATTGTAGTTGTGATTAATCTAGAAATGACATGTCAACACATGGGATAACATCATGCACCTTATTGAATGATTTACTCTATTATCTAAAGATTCATGAAAGCTAATATCTTGTTTGTAAAAAAATTACATTTTCGTTGGAAAACCCAGGTGCATAAATGAAGATAAGTATGAATACCTCTTGGTTGGCATAGTGGAACACTTGGGGACTATGAGAGGGGGTCACTATGTTGCCTATGTAAGAGGGGGCCAGAGAAGCAGGGGAAATCCTGATAAAGAGAATGAGGGTTCCACATGGTATCATGCAAGTGATGCGAATGTGCGTGAAGTTTCCCTTGATGATGTTCTTAGTTGTGAGGCATACATTTTATTCTATGAACAATTTTGAATGATCATCTACTTTCCAGGTACTTTTATTTGTGGTAAAAAATAGAGGATTATAATTCATTTTTATAATAATTTTAAATTACATGTATATATACAAATATAATTATATGTATAAATATATTTTTGTATGAATATATTAAGAAATAAGATGAGGCTAAATACATAAAGTTAAATATTTAAGATTTAGCTTAGGAAAGATCGGAAACTTAGCATCCACGACTTCAGTTAGTGAATAACATGACTATAACTTGTTTATGCGTTAGGAGTAATAGACCGCAAATAACTGTGTTATGTTTTGCGACCTATGAGATTCATGCTATATAACACGCATCCAAATCTATTCGATTATTATTCATTTTCTCGTAATACAATTTTTACAAAACACAAAAACAGACTGCTTTCTTTTCAACCGAGATCAATTTTTAATTGTTTTTTTGTAAGGATTTCATGATTTTATCATGAAATCCCCTCAATTGATTTTCAGGTCAGCCTAAGAGTCCCTTAAACAATTCCAACAAGTAAAATGATTAATAAGGAAAGGAAATGGGCATAAGGAAAGAGTGATTACTATGTGGGTAGAGCCACCCATTGACTTCTTCAAAATCAATTTGGAAGCTGCAATTTTTGCCGAACAGAATGCAACTGGCGAACGCATGATTCTCACAGAAAAGACAAAGATGCAAAAGTCGCGAACGCGAGACTCCTTTGCTCAATTGTGTCGCTCGTTAAGATGAAAAAACGCCGTGCTTTGACACGCCGTCGTACTATCCTTCCCGTATAATTCTCCAAAGGCATGAAGTGGGTGGTAGTCAGAAACGGCGCTCTTCCGTATAAATCCCTTTTTGGTTGGGTCCCACATTTGCCTATATAGTGGGGATTTGGTGCCAAACATTTTTCGCCATTTGATCGTAGAAATTCCAAAAGCTTCTTACTACCCCAAGAATTGCTCGTACAACAGAAGCGCTTAACCAACCCCAATCTTCATTTCCAGGCTGAAATGTTGAGAGAAGGAAGGCCAAATATGCCAGACATGGATGTCCCCAACCCCGCTCCGGAAGAGTAAGTGCCCATTCATTCCTCAATATACAGAAAAAGTCCAACTTCTTTGCTGAATGTTATGCACTGACCTATTATATAATGCTATTCCATCATTATGTTCTGTTTTAATCTTATATTCTTGGCCTCTGGGTTTTCTATTGCAACCAAATTTCAGTGTATAACAATCTCTTCTCATGATTCATAAGTGAGTAGGTAAGAAGAAACAGCAAGAAAACAAGGCCCAGAGACAGAATAAAACAAATTCATGCCTTGTTTTTTCTGCATGCTCTGTTTCTGGTCCTTGTTTTCTTCCTTTCTTTGATATACCATACACATATTCCATTTAATGCTGGTTTTATCTGACTTAGCAAGTTATTTTGATGATTTCTGATTAGTGAGCAAGTGATCCGCCTCTTCAAAGAAGTACCAGGGATCTTCAACAATTTCATATTGTGGTTGTTGGGTGTTGTCGTCATGAAGAACACTGCTACGGGAGAAACTCTGTTCAAGGCTCACGCAATCCTTATGGTGGCTCTCATATTAACAATTGTTTTCTACTTCTTACTGGTGTTGGCTGTAACAATACTTCAACCTCATATCCAAGATTATCTTGCAATGGTAACCTACTTCAAACTTGGGCTGGGAAGCCTAGGCTCTGTTTTAGACCTGTTCATCATCTCCCCCACAGTTGCTTGGATTGCCTCCTGCCTATGGGTCTGTGTCTTTTCAATAATTGCCTTCTACAAGTATGAGTCCTGAAAATTGTTTCTTTGGGTGATTTGAGGAACAAGCACGAATCTGATTTGATAGTTAGAAGGCATTGGAGTAGTTTCCCTGCTTGGGGCTAAATAGGGAGTTCTTGGAATTTGCTGTTTGTATCTCTTTCATGAACAAGAGCTGGGTCATGAGTCATGACAAATCTTTTTGCTGTCTGTATTTCTATTTTGAATGGATTAGCTCTGTTGTATCCACCAACCTGTTGTCTCTTTGGAATGCAAATGAATTCTGTTAATAAGTAACTCTTATCGTTTTCCTGATTCTCCAATATCATTTTTTTTTTTTGTTTTAATCAAATTTCAAGTTAATTCCATTTTTTTTTTCTAATTGAGAGATTTCAGTAAATAAAGAAGAATAGCCTGTAGAACAAATCTGAATCAGTGAATCCTCATTCAAACGACTTCGTTTGATATGGCTGAACTTAAGAGTTTCACCTTTTCGAGTCAACAAGATAGGTTGGAAAATTCACAGTGAGTTCCCCTATTACTCTTAGTCAAATAATAACAAATGGTTTTCCTTAAAGAAAATTGTAGCTAACCCTTTTATTGTAAAGTTGACTGATTTCATTTTTTATCTCACTTTTATTTATCTATCGTAATTTGGCATTGACGTTTTGTAATTTCATACTGTATAAAGGCATATTTATTTCTATATTTGGAAAAAAAACATGGGCATTTCTTTTATGCAATATTATTGTACTTCTATTAAATATGACACTAGTCATGCTTGAGGTGAATTGTTTTAGATTCTTTTTAACAAAGACAACTTTGAAGTTTGAGCTCAAAATAAAAATATTTGAATATTATTTTTAATTTTTATTTTTAATATAATTTTTACTTAAAAAATTTAAAATATTTTAAAAGTTTATACATAAATATGTAAATTTTTTATTAAAAAAAGTTAAAATGTATAAAAAAATTTTAAATTTTAAGTCAATTTTAAAAAATTATCTTAAATTTTAAACTTTTTTAAAGAACTTTTCTAAATTATTAAAAATATACATAAAGACACATTTATTAAAATTTTTGTTAAAATATATATGAAAATCCTATAAATAACAAAAATGATCTTCCCTCAAAATTCATTCACCACTTCATGTGGCTAGTGAATGGCTCGTATAAATTTGCACTTGCAAATGAATTACCAAGAAGCATAAATCCAAAGAACAACAAAAATAAACAACTAAGAGCCGTAGTTCGTTAATAGCAAGTTAGTGTAAGTTGTAAACAACTTGAAAAATTGATTGCCTTTCTATAGCAGTTGCAATATTAATTTTTTTTTTGGGTATATCAGAACAAAGAAAAATTAGAAAAAATACATAAACTTATACACAAAATGACATCCCTCTTATTTTCTCTTAAAATCTGCTACATATCAATCTGATGTAGTGTAAGAATGGAAGGGTGATGAACAAATTCTGATCCGTAGAGGGCAATGTAAGGGATAGTGATGGGCACGGTTGATAAGAAGAGAAGCTATACGGAACAGTGCCATCCCTCTTTCACATAGAGACAGAGTGTGTTGGTCTTTATGAAGCAGGCACTCAAAATCCTCCTCAGTAGCCTCTGTCATTAATTACAATGTTACTTCGCATAGTGCAGAGCACAAAGCCAACACAGGAGCACCCGCATTATCCTCGCGATTCACGCCAATTAGTTGACAGTTTTTGTATTTCTCTTTATGCTTAGAGTATTTCAGACTCTCTGCAACATACACAAGGTCAAATGAAAATTTAAATATATTTTAGGAATGTTTTAGTTAATTAAGTAAAAAATATTTAAAATTTAATGAAAAATTTGATAGAATAAAATTTTTTATATATTTTTTATAGTTTAAAAAAATTTTAAATTTAATTTTTTTTAAATTTAACCTAAAATTTAAAAAATTTTATACATTTTAATCTTTAAAAAAATGTAAACATCTTTGTTCATTTAAAAAATACTTAAATTGATTAAAATTTTCAATATTTATTTTTCTTGTACGACACTTCATTTAAGATAAATACTTGATATTTTTACGTTTGTTTTCTCTGCATTTTCTTACGTTTCCCTTTCATTTTTTTTTTTTTTTATTATTCAAGTAAAACAAAAGATAAAACTGACTATTTCATCTTTTGTCCTATCTGCACTGCAACGCAGGAATGATGTAGCTGCAAGGGCATAGGCATATCTTTAACCTTTCAAGATTGAGCAACAGAACGGAACAAAACAAAAGGCTACACAGGTCAGAAAAGTATGAAGAGCATCAGCCTGGATCTTTCTCGTCTTACAAACAATTTCAACGTATTTAAGACGTGCTTTTTAAATGCCCAATGTCTCGAATCCACTTGGCCCAAAAAAACTTGTGGAATTAGAAAGTGTTGTCGGCAAAGTGCCAACTGCCAATTACCCAATCAGTATCAAAAACGTTTGATACGCCCCTACTAATCATATGCATTTTGTACTTCTTACATGTTCCTTTTTAATGCTCTCTGTCCGAAGAATGAATAAAGCACCAGTTCAATCACTGTCTTGGGTTTGAATTTTAATTTGAAAACAAACAAAACATACAGCACGAATGGTCTGATCCTTTTGCGTTTCATTTCTTTACCCCCATCTTAATTTTCACACGAAGATCCCACCCACGCCCTCCCTTTGCCTAAAAACAATCACAAATCATGTTGATGATTTTTTTTTTTTTAAAGTAAATCATTCTGAATTGGGTCAATTCCACTCTTTACCTGCATCAAGCAAAAAAAATAAAATTAAATGGCTGAATTATCTATTTTTTTAAAAAGTAAATCATTCTGAATTGACTCAATTCCACTCTTTATCTGCATCAAACAAAAAGAGAAAAAAATTAAATGATTGAATTATCTGATTTTCTTTTTTTTTTAATTTTAATTATTCTTTTTATTTTATATTTAAATTTAATATAAATTTCACTTTTTTTAACATATTGTTGGTGAGAGCGGCAAAGCTTACTTGTCAAGTTGTTGATACGGTTTTTTAACAAAAAAAAATAGAAAATAAGAGAAAATGAAAATGTAAGAGAATATAAAAAAATTATATAAAATTTTTACTTCTAAAAATATAACTATAACAGGGCTGAACGATTCTCATGATGACATATGTGCTTTTCTCATGATGACATATATGCATGCATTGAAACATTAGAACTTCGAGCAATGGAAAAGCGTGATACTGAAACGTGAATAAGAAGAGTGGCTCTGCCGGCGAGCATTAGGCTCAACTGGCACTATTGCTCGTCAGCAAAAATTCAGTGGGTTTAAATCTCTCCTAATCCTTTTTCTAAATATGCCCTAAAGTATGGCTTTTAATCACCAAAAAAAAAAAAAAGAAGAGTGGCTCTATTTCTGCAGAACTCGATGAGCTAATTTGCTGCTTGAACGGCAAAGCCAAACAGATCCTCTCTGTTGCCATTCAATGCGTGATACTAATTGTTAGTCTCACGACTGTCTTCTACTACGTTGGATGTAAAGAAATAAATAAAATGGATTAATTATAAAATCAATGATTGTGCTGGTTTTGTTGTGATTCGCATTTACATTTACAGTTTTACCCAACATGTTCCGTCTTTCACAGGTAAGAAAATTTGGAAACAATAACGTCGATCATTGTCGGCCAAATTAATTTAGTTAGACTATCGCTGGAAATTAACATTGGGCTGCTATGGTCCAAGGCTCTGTATTCTATAACGTGAGCGGGGTTAATGTGCATCTTCAAGGCGTGCCTCCCTTTGCCACGCATTCATTAATTGCCCATTCAAGCAAATAAGAAAACTTTAATAACAGCACAAACAATGAAAGCTGTGTGTAAAGACCATGACTGTTCTGGTTCTTATGGACAGAGTGCACCAGTTCTATTTGTCATCTTTCCTTTCTAGTCGAACAGACAGTCGGGCACCGACTGTGTCTATCTCAATTCGAGAGAATGTATGCGCGTTTGGTCTTCTCCCTTTCAACTGCTCTTCATTAAGATACACAATATACATAATTATATAATTTAGTGAAGACTAACAAGTGATTCTGAATACCATTTTGGCTTTCCCCCCAATAATACTTCACTTGAGCAAGTAGCTAGCCACGAAGACAATAACATTTTTTTTTGGTAAGAAGGGAGCCTTATTGAGGGAAAAGGGGAGGGGAATCGAACTTTTACACAAGTTTAAGAAATGACATGATTTGTACCAGCTGAGTTGATGTTCACCGGTGAAGATAACAACATTTATTCATTAGAAATAGCTACATGCATGTGTGTGCGCGCGTGTTTGACTAGGTGATTTTATATATTTGACTTGTTTCCAATTCTACTAGCTAAGGGTCTGGTTCAGACCTCAGAGCAGGGGATTCACTGTAAATCCTCCATCAACACAGATGATCTCTCCATTTAAGTAAGAAGCTGCTGGCAAACAGAGGAACGCCACCAAGGAAGACACCTCCTCCGGCTCTTCCCCGCGCCCAACAGGTATTCGTGATAGAAAACCATCCAGAAGTTTTTCATCTTTGAGGTCCTGCAAGGAATTGATAATCACAAGAGACCCCTCAAAGGAATCAATGAAAAGAATACTCTTTTAAAGCAATATTCATATGAGGATGAAACATAGTTACCGGATCAGCGGAGGGAGTTTTGATAGGCCCTGGTGCAATGCAATTAGTCCTTATATTGTCTTTCGTCCACTCACATGCCAAAATTTTTGTCAGCTGGTTCACTGCTCCTGTGTATATGCAACATACATATTTTGAATTTGTGAAGTCACTGCAGCTCCATCCAAGGAGCATGACAATATTATGTTATGTACCTTTAGTTGCGCTATATATGGATCCTACATTGACTGAAATCACGCCTGCAACGGAGGATATGAAAACAATGCTTGCAGCTTCTGAAGCTTTTAGGAGAGGATGCGCAAGTTGGCTTATGTGGTAGGCAGATTCAAGATTCGTGCTAACCATGAACGAGAAATCTTCAGCTGTGAAGTCTAGGGTTTGTTTCCTTATGTACATTGTTTACCTAATAAGGCCAGACATAAGCATTGGATATCAAGGAACATACAGCATTTATTGATTAGAATAGGGGCAAGAAATAGTGGATTTAGGAGGCCATATATAATATATCATTGATTACTGACAAGGATGTTGAGTATTCCATTAAAGACACAGGAGACTCTAGCTATCAGCTGCTCTCTCTCGTCACGAGAGGCCATGTCACAAACTGAGCCAGTAACTTGATATCCCCTTGTGGCCCATTGATGTAAGCATTCATGAAGCTATGCTTCGTTCCTAGAGCAAGCGTGTACTGTCGGCCCAAGCTGTGCCAACTCCTCCACAATTGAATACCTAATCAATGAGAACGGAAATCATGAACATAATAAATAACCAAAATACTTGAAAAGAACAGAATGAGGAGAGGCAGAGAGAGTTAGCTACCCGATTCCTTTGGTTCCCCCAGTGACCAGAGCGGTCATTCCCTGAAGAGACCACCTGCTGCTTCCGTCTGCTTCAGTCATTTGTAGCGTTTCACTCTTCAATTAACGGATTAAGATATTTTCTAGTTATATTTTCTTTGACAGGGATAAAAATTCTGAAATGGGAGAGAATACAATTTCAAAATTTTCACGACTTGATCGACAGGACGCATGTTTCTGTTCAACTGATCAACTCAATTTAATCCTTCCAATACAAGAAGTAAAGAGATTCCGGGAAAATTTTTAGAAAGAGAAAGCACTAGAAAATAGGAAAGCTAAAGGAGGCAGATAGGAGAAGATGATCTGACCAAGTCGTGTCTCTTTACATCAAAATAATGTTGGTCAAAATGCTAGCCTTATTTAGTTAAAAGTCTAAGACTAGGGTACATTGCACCACTAGAGTGCTCGCGGGGCTTGTATTCCGATATGATGCCGCTCATTTATAAATGAACCAATTCCGCCACGCACTCACTCCTGCACTGTATTTACACGTGTGGAGAGGCGCTGAAGCACAATTTTCTCACTTTCCTATGCTCTACAGAAGCATTAATGGTGTACAGATATCTGCTGGAAATCTTTAGCAAATTGGCGAGGTTCGAGCTATTTTTATTGTGCGCGATATTTTTTATTTTTTTAAATTCATATTTTTCTCACATTTTTATATATTTTATTTATTATTAAAATAAAATAAAAAATAAAATACACCGTTTCATCTTTTATTTTAATCTAAATATATCATTTCTGATTTCTATTAGTGTGGAGTATGCTCTAAGGTGAAAGGTTTGAATTGCATTACTCCTTATATAGGAACTGGAAAAAGTGTGATATTGAAATGTAAATTGGAAGTCTGATATAATTATGCATAGAGCAATTTTAAACTTATACCACTATTTTTATGCATACTATACGTTTATTCATAAAATATTAAAATAAATCATTTTGAGTCACAAAATATTAAAATTAATCATTTTAATTTTATTATTTTTAAAAGATGTAATGAATAGAAGAGTGTACTCTTATCAATTTTCTTGGGCATAATAATGAGATACTTGGCTAGTCAAACAGCTGCGCCAAACAGATCATTTTTTCCTCCGCTGCGATTGACCGCCATAATAATATGTGGAATTGAAATATTTTAAAGGATAAATATATTTAAAAATATATATAAATAAATAATTATTATTTATATTTAATAATAATAATAATAATTAATTTTTATTAATAATTAATTATTATATTTTATTTTTTAAAATACATCCTATAATTTCAAAATTCAAACTCTTAATCTCATTCTGCTAACTCTTCTTCAGGGTAAGACTTTAAAAAAGAAAAAAATATTCTTATAAGATGAATTAATTTTATGAAATTTAATAATTTAAATATTAAATTATGATAATAAAATAAAAATAAAATAATATTATTATTATTATAAAAATAATAATGATAAAATAAAAAAATAAACAAAATGAATTGAACGTAAAATTAATGACTGCGGGCTTTATTGCACGCATTTACAATTACAGCCTTGCCCAACATGTTCCGTCTTCATGCAAGCGGCAGGCTCTAATGTTAATATTAGACTGCAAAAACTTCACCAGGATTCCAGAATCTCAATCCGTGGGTCTATGGGTGTAATCAAATTCAGAGAATGTTTATCACGGTTCACTTACAAAACTTCATTTTCACTACAATATCAAAAAGCAAACAAAAATTTTCATTGGGGCCTTACCATCATTAATTTAGGCATTCGATTCTGTTTGTATTTTCCCCGAAGATTGTTTTGAAATGATACGAAAACTACTGCCCAGCAAGCATGAAGCCAGCTCAGTAACATTAAAAGCAAGCTCACTTTATTAGTCCTGCAATTTTTGTAACCAGTATAGACTGCAACACAAGCTTATCAACTCCTATTCAAAATTTAATTAATAAAATAAAAAGTCTCAAAACTAAGCGAAGCATACCATAACAGTATCCAATTTACAAGACTAGCCACGTCTACAAACTACTTTGCTGATGTGGAGTTTGCATCCGCCGAATGATAATCAACAACTATGAGCACACTTAAGGTCTTTTCACTCCTCTATTTGATGTACTGAGAGAGCCACCTAAAGCCTTCACCATATCCCATCTTGCGGACAATACTGCACATGAACACCTCCAGGGGACGAACATTGGAGTCAGCCAGATTGACCTTGCCCTTGCCCGTAGTGAAGTTAGTCAGGCCCATATTATAACGTAATTCATCCTCTGAGGCAGCATAAGGAATGTCAATCTTGTTTCCCAAGATAAGGAAGGGCACACTTGCTAGGGACTCATCAGAGAGAAGAGCATCTAGCTCCCTCTTTGATTCTGCGAATCTCTCCTTATCAAAAGCGTCAACCAGATAAACTACGGCATCCACCTACAATATAAAATATTCATAACAAACTAAAGAGAAAGCATGAAACTCCCATAATGTGAAAGTACCATTTGTAGGCCACAAGCAGGAACCAAGTATGCGTAAGAGATTCAGGATATGAAAGATCAATAAGGAAAAATCATTCAAGAGACATAGAAAAAGCTAACATCGCCATATATTTTAAATGGTAGAAGTTGCCACAAACCCATACCACAACTATTTTTTTGGTTGTAACAAACCTAAAGGAAGGTGTTCTTCTCAACTGTTCCAGCTAATAACAAATTTTTATCAGTTCATATTTCAAGATGTTTCAATATATAAAGAGGACAAAGGTTTTCGCTTGACAAGGATCTCAACTCTTTCAGCAGTAGAATTTATAGATGGCTTCTTTACTGTGAGATGATAGACATTACAGACCAAAAGTAAGAACCAAGCTTGAGCGATCAACACAAATCGCGTTGATTAGCTCAGAGGGATTAACACCATTGCTTTTGTTTACACCCGCTTTGGTAGGAAAGGATCAACAGACAAGTATGCTCAACTTAAGTCTGTGGGCGAGACATAATTGCTTAATGCTTTCGCTACTTTGGCGGTTTGGCCAAAAACCATCTAATACAACATCCAATCCAAACCACTGTCAAACAACAGGCTGCCAAAACCGACAGAGTAAAAACGTAAGGCAAATCAGGTCATAAATCGTGCATCGTTTGCTAATTTCACAATCAATTAGCGACCGGAAAAAGGAGACATAAAATGGCATAATTAGAATTACGGTTTAATCAACTTTCTCACAATGTGAAAATCTAACATTTAGACATCTAGTCTATCAAGTTTCCAAAACCACTCAATTGTCCTGTAATTATAAAAATTAATCCGCAGACAAACCTGGGCGTAATAGTCCCTCCAGACTCTGCGAGCAATTTGGTGCCCACCCAAATCAAAGGCCTTGAATTTTATCTTCCCGATATTCAATTCCTCAGAAGTCGGGTATTGAGTAGGTTGATGCTGAACTAATCTCTGCAAAGCGAGGGAAAAACAGACCTCAAATTGCGATAAACGAAATTAAAAGTCTAATATGTGATTAACACTCGCTGAACTACGGCGCTTGATTGGTGGCGAAAACCGAGAAACGCAAAGGAAGTTGGAAACAAGACAACCCAGAACGCAAAAGCAAAAAATAATTGCAGTATAAGATACAACCTCGTCTTTCAGCATGTGAAGCAAGGTAGTCTTCCCAGCATTATCTAGCCCTAGAAATAAGATCTTCGCCTCCTTTTGCCAGAGACCGAGAGATGCCAGGATTCCATAGAACCAATCAAGAAGAAACATATTTAGGAACACGCCTAGAGAACACGGACTAGCTCGCCGGGAAATTCCACCGGTGATGTGCAGAAGAGAGAATTTAGAGAGTTGAACGGGAGAAAGAGAACGATGAAATCGAATAACCGACACAAAGACAGGCAGAACAAAGAAAAAACGCTTTCTTTTAGAGAGTTTCCGGAATTTCAGTGTGAGCGCGAACCATTTTCTTGTCAATGATGTGTGAATACTAACCCAGAAGGGGCAAAACTGAATACTTAAATGCACTGTGTGCATATGCAGGCGACGGGTGCTGACCGGAATAACCAGTTATTGGTCAATAATTACAGTTGTACGAAGCTAATTGGTTGGTACGCGTCATTGGGTGTGCTACAGCTCGGAATATAGAAGAGGCTAGTGGCAGCGATGCTATCATCCGGGGATGCTTACGTGTAAGTGCAAAATAAACTGCTCAAAAACAAAAGAAATAAAAATATAACTAACCTACAAGCAAAGAATACACACAAGGCTCGTGAGTTGATGCTCTGGCATCTGTGCTTGTCTTCTCCAAGTCTAGTTGGTTTGATTTTTATTTCTACTATTCTTAAATCATCTTAACTCATATAACACCAAAAAAAAGAATACACACAAGTTTTCAAGGTGTGTTTGGAATAATGGAACGCACGGGAATGGAATTGGAAGCAATGAAAATCAAGTCACCTGTTTGGATGCTAAAACGTCTTTTTTACTTTCTTTTTCTTTTTTACATATAATTTAACCCAAAATTTTAGAGAGAAAGATCCCTAAAATAATAATGAATTTTATTATACTATTATCAAGAGTGCAGGCTTTAACCATTTTAAGTCTCAATATTTAATATATTAGATTTATTTTATTTACACATTATTTGTATGCATTATTTACGAACACATGAACATAATATAGTAATATCTTGTTTTAATATGGACTCACCTAACCAAATACACACCACGTGATGCGAGCCTGAAAACATCATTTTACAATATTTTGTAATATCCTTCAAATATGATGATGAATGAAATAGAACATTCTTTTCGCAAAGTTATCAATTTGTTCTTCATACTAAATTATAAAAAAAAGGATGTAACTAAGATATAAGATTATATTGAAATTTTAATTTCAGATTTTAACCAATTGTTTACTTTTTGCGCATAATCTTTTATCAGATTTTCTAAACAATGGCATAGTAATTTGATGCCATCTTCAAAAAGTGGAATTAGGGTGGAGCATTTTGAGCCTATTCCACAAAGAAGCTATCTTACACTTGCAGATTTGAAGTCAGCTCACTGTGCGTGGGTCAATCCGAGTCAAGTTGAGCAAACCCATTTTTGACAAAGACGAAAATTACGGTGCAGAGAAATTATGAAGAAGACAGAACATAAAATATAGAAACTGGGGAAAAGAAGACAACATGAACATGAAATTGGAAGTGGCATAGTTTTCTTTTTTCTTTTTTTTGGCAAAAAACATGAAATGGTCATTCAAAACATTTTGATATGGTCATCCAGTACATTTGGATGATCACTCAGAACATTCGGACGACAATTTATGACAATTTGTAACGTTGACTCCCTGCCCTCATTCATTCATGTAGATGACTCTGTCTCACTTAAATTCTCACGTACTCATTTGAACAGATAGAATACATATATCTGAAATCATAATGAACCTATTCAATTGAGTATTTTTTTTTTCTTAATAAAAATTTCTTTAAGAATCCGTAAATATTGACACTAAATTTTCTTAACAATTGTTATTAAATCACACATTGAAACTAAAAAATACAGATATTGACTTTTTTCCAGCAAAAGATCATTTCCCCACATTTATTGTCGCGAAAATCACTTGCAAGTGCAATGTAGTCTGCAAAAGGAAAAGCAAAAATGCGATGGACAACTTGACGGGTTGAAATGGCTTATGTAGAACCCAGACCAGTAGGACTGGCTTTTACACTCCTTGTTAGTATTTTTCTGGGGAAGAAACCGTTCACTGACATCCCTCCGTCAACACATATAGTCTGCCCTGTTATGTACGACGATGCCGGAAGGCAAAGGAATGCCACTAATGATGAAACTTCCTCTGGCTCTCCAAGACGCCCAAGAGGAGTTCTGGAGTTGATGTCTTCCACCATCTCCTTATCATTCAGTAACTGCAATATCAGGTACAAGTCAAATTCTTTCTTTTCTTTTTTTCTGCTTTGTTTATGTGAAATCTGAATCTAAGATCTCAAAGGATAATGAAGGAGGTTATATGGCTAATGCTGCATGAAAGTGATGAAAAAGAAATCTTATCTCCCTAAGTTTGAAGGATGGTACACCGAAGAGAAAATACTTAAAACGTTTGCACTAGCGGCTTCTCATGCTTCAGAGAAATTGGATATGGAGTTTTCTAAACATATGCTTTTTCATTAGATTGATATATCTATGTGCCAAAAATCACGAGAGCTTACGTGTTCAATCAGTGGAGTTTTAATGAACCAGGGTGCGACACTGTTGGTCCTGATGTTGTCTGTTGCCCACTCACATGCCAAATTTTTAGTAAGCTGGTTCAAGGCTCCTGGATAGGCACAGAACAGAACACAAAAGATTCAGAATCGCAAATGTTAGGGCCCATGTTAAAGTCATTTTTATATTCAGATGGAAGAGGAAGAGAAGGGGGGAATGAAGGATAAAAAGTCAGGGATTCCAAGTATAGGAAGCATCAATGCCTCCTTGTCTTTCCTATGAGTTTCCGTTGAGTCTTCCGATCCCCTCGCATACTCAGTTTTACCTTTACTTGCAGCATAGATTGATCCAATGTTCAGTGATGTGACACCTGCCACAGAAGAAATAAAAACGATGCTTCCAAACCCCGATGCTCTTAAAAGAGAATGTGCTAGCTGACATAAATGGTATGCTGATTCCAAATTGGTGGTCATGATTTTGGAGTATACTTCAGTTGTGTATTCTACCGTTGCTCTCCAGATATTTGTCCCTGCATTGTTTATCTAAACCCAGATGTTAAGGGGAGCAGCCTTGTTAAAATTCAGAAAATTGTAGAAACTAGCATCCAAAGACATGAAATTTAGAAAGCTTAAAGCACAATGTGTGGAATAAGAACAAATTTCTCACGCTGCTCAGATTTTTGGCCCTTCTTAGCCTGATAAATTGAGTGAACCAATCAGGGAATCCAATTCATAAATGCAAATGGCTGAGACTTACTAGGATGTTGAGTTTTCCATTGAACTTTGAAGAGATTGTCTCCATAAGCATGATTCTTTGGGCTGGAGAAGTGACATCACAAACGGAGCCAGTGACCTGAAAAGCCTTCCTGGTCAACCATTCATCTAAGCATGCATTAAGCTCCGCCTCATTCCGGGAGCAGGTATGTACTCTGGCTCCTAGTGCTGCCAATTCCTCAACAATAGCACGCCTAACCAAAATAGCATTGAAAGGGGATTCTAAATCTAATGCATTATATTTCAAAACTAGAAATTAAGAGACAGAAGAGGGAAGTGCAGACAGATACCCAATTCCTTTGGTTCCACCAGTGACAAGAGCAGTCATTCCTTCAAGAGTCCACCTAGAGTCCCCGTATTTGTTCGGGTTCCCCGTGTCTGCCATATATCCCAAAACTCTTCTACTTTATTTCTAATCAAAATTTTCAGTTTATTGCGTGTTGCCTTTCCTCAATTAATGAGATGTTATATAATGATCACGCTGTCGACTTTTTCTTCATGACGCCAAAGTTATAGTTTCCGGCTGCAAATGCAATCAGACAAGGATGTATGGCAAAAAGGTTAGGTTGGTGTTATATTTTATGCACTCGTATTACGTGAGTAATTATAGTTTAGAAACCTTGGGATTGAAACATTCGAAATCAATTGAGAAATCCAAGTGTTGGCGGCAACGAACGAGTCGTACCAAACAAGCCAATGCCAAGGAAAGTAATAGTTTCGGCACCTGGTCAAAGATTCTGTGGGACACAAATCATATTGCCAAGAGTGAGCTCAATGGCAGGAAATTCCGAAGGGGGACGGCATGCAAGAGCTGGCAATATTGTTAACATTTCTAGCCAGTTTTTTTTTTGTTTTTTAAACGCTACTTCTAGATATGTTTATCTGATCTGATATAGAAATAGCATCTGCAGCTGACATAAAAATTCACACGTTGCAATTGAACCAAAAACACATCCATTACAAGTGGGAGCTCCTGGTTTCTTTTAGTAAACTCAAAACCTCTTTGATTCTCAAGTTTGACCGACACCTTTGGCTCACTGTGCCTAAGCCTAAGGCTACATATATACATAAGAATCGTGGGCGAAGAGGAAAACTAGTAACAAGCTGCAGGGACTATATATATGGTGTATGCTGCAACTCTACTTGTGTGTAGGATAAAGGTCTGTTTGGATGGGATTTTAAAAAAAAAAAAGAATTTTTATGTATTACTTTTTTTGAAAGCGTTTTATCAAAAGTTAAAACTGTTTTACATTTAAATATAACAATTAAAAAATACTTATAATTTTTAAATTTATTTAGATGTATAAATAAGAAAATATTTTTGATAATTAAAATTACTAAAAAAATATACAAAAGTATGTTTTTTTGTAACGTTTAGATAAAAAGTATTTTGATAGAATTTTAAAAAAGATTTAAATGTAAAGTAAATTCAATATTTTTAAACTAATATAAATTTAATAATTCAAATGTATGATTCAGTTGGTATTATAAATTTTAATATATTATTACTAGGTATGAAAGTTTTAAAATAAAATATGCATCTAATTTATCAGGCCAACAGAGCTACTTCTGAAACAATGCTGATGAACTATGATTACATCCCTCACCACAATCAGATTACATTACAGTACTGAGAAAGTTAAATCAAGCAATCACCCCAACTCCACCTGACCTAATACGGGTTGAGAAAAATAAGAGTTCATATCAGAGGAATGGGATAATAATTCCGAACACATAATAAACGCCACACAATCAGTTGTCGTCCTCCCTTTTTCCAAAATAATGCCATAGCAATCTCAAGAAGTCCCTCCAAGAACTCATGCTCTAAGAACATCCCATAATTTCACATTATAAAATCTTGTTGTATTCTCCAGTGCCCCTCAATCTGCATTAGTTCGCAGTGTATTTCCAGATAGGATTTATAAGGATAATGAGCAAGGTAATTTTGCTGCAATTTGTGTGTCCTTAACAGAGGAAGAAAATGACAAGTAAAGAAGATGGCTCGGGTGAGTTTATGGTTCATTCAAACAAATCCATCAGAAAAGCCATCAATGAGTAAAGTGATAGAGATTTTGGAAGGACCTCTTCAATCATTGCAATTTCCGCCAAAGCCTCACTTGTATTCGCCTGCAAAATCACCCTTAGAGTTCTCAAATAGATCTTCCACCAATATGTTTGAGAATAATTCAAATAGCTCCCAGAACTAAAAGGATTTATTTTATTAGTAGAATATGATGATCTGGTTCTGTTACATGCCAAATACAAATGCTGATAAAGACGAGGGAAAGGAGGATATATGAAGTTGGGGCTATGAATAACTCTCTGGAAATGTTGAATGTTGTTGGAACGTCGACAACTGAGGTCTTCACCTGGAAGGGCATTCTCTTCATGAAAATTGGCATGTTCAAAAACCTTTCACGGACATCCCTTCATCAAGACATATAATCTGGCCAGTAATGTATGATGATGTAGGTTAGCAAAGGAATGCTACCACAGAAGAGACTTCTGTTGGAACGAGAAATTAAAATGTCAATTACCGCTAGATTAAGGATAGGGTTGGTGGGAGTGAAATTATAAATGTGAAAATTTGGATGGTTTCTGCACACAAAATTTGAGTAACTTCTGTTCAAATTTTAATAATTTGAAAATGGTGTCATTATTTAAATAATTACTATTACACTACCATATTCTCACATTCACCAAATGCTACAAGACATCCAGCAGGGTACTATTAACTGTGTGAGATGGCGCAACCAGGTTATATTATTATTTCCTCTGCCGGCTGCAACGTCTCTGGTTTTCCTTGTTTTCTATACGCATGTTTATAGCCATCATACCAAGTCAGTTTCAAATTCATCGTCGAGGACGGCTGACCATGATTTCGTAGTAAACTATGTTTGACTGAAGACCCACGAAGTAGCAAACACCAATAAATTTGATTTCGGATTTCATTTTAGATTCATCCATTGAAGTTTCAGGACATGGATATGAATATTATAATTAATGTAACTGTCTGAAAATATTAGTGTTTTTTTGGGGGCTTCCTGTGGTGGGTACGTACGTTCAAACACATAATTTTGTATTCCTGTACATACTAACCAGTGCTATCTTATCATGAACCAACCCTCGGTCTCTGTTTATAGGCATGCACAGCTGAAATTCCATTCCTCATAAACTAAGTGAGTAATGTTTGCACAGTATTTCCTTTACATCACGTTAAATTGTAAAAAAATAGAGTGAGCAAGTATCATTTTCAGATTGATCAGAACCTTATATGTAACTATTTTATGCATTATTGTTGATGAATTTTTCTTACGGGCCAACAAAAGGTATTGTAAAAAATCTTTTGTTTTTTCATTGCACGACCTTTTCATCATGAGAGGAAACAAAATATGTTTAGCTTTCTTCTCCGCTAAGAAGAACCAGCAGCTCAGACAAGATATAGAATAAATGCTTTCATTTGGTGTTGACATGTATCAAGTAGATTTTAACTCACTTTCTTAATATTTGATGCTTTTGGACTACAGACGCGCGTTTGCAGTTTCTTTTGCGACATCAGAAGCGTTGGTGTAGAGCTACACGCCAGAAAGCAAAATGACAAGCTGTTCCCACATAAAAATTAACAAGGATAAAACTCAAGACAGGTAATATAGTATTTACTAAAACAAATGCTATCAAGTTTCTCCTTCAGCATGATCACTATATTATTTTAAGAATACGGATTATTTGATTTCTCATGATGAAAATAGTCTCATTTCTTTTCACAATCAAATTATTTATGTCCCTTCTAAGTAATTTTTTTTTTGAATAATTCTCACAGATCACCTGATTGTGAAAGAAAATTAAACTGACTTCCTCCATGTAAAATCAGGTGATCCATTATCTAAGCTTGATTTAGTTATTTTGCTCAATGAATGATACAACTAAAGCTATACTTGGAAGTTAATTACGTACATGTCATTCTTCTAGAAGGTACAAGGGCAGGCCTTCCAGCTCTACCCCTTTCCAGTCTCCATATATATGGTATGTATAAAATCCACCAATCACTACCTGAGTTGACCATCTGAACTCTTAATTTCTCTCTCTATTTACCCGATAGATAGCTTGAAGTTAAAATGGAGAACACTGATGATCAGCCAACACTATCAGAAAACCCTACAGATGAGAAAGGAGGAGGTCAAGTGAGGTCCTATGAGTGCACCTTCTGCAAGAGAGGCTTCTCTAATGCACAGGCACTGGGGGGCCACATGAACATCCACAGGAAAGACAAAGCCAAGCTCAAGCAATCTTCAAAAGAAACTCATAAGGTCTCTCCACCAAACTGGCCCAGCATGGACGAAGCAAAAGTCGTTGACATCAAGCAACTCCCACTTTTTGCCGAAAGGTCTTGGGCTGAAGCTCAAAACCTGGAAGGTCATTTTCTTAGGGAAATTACTATGGAAAAGGCTTTGTCGCCTGCGCAGGGTTTGTCGCCGGAGTTGGACCTTGAACTAAGACTAGGGCCTGACCCGCCGGACTCTTCAGCGGCAAAGGGTACCAAAAAGTTCTTTTGAATTCAGTGCACACAGTACATATATATCGATACATAATGATTTCTAGATTTATAATGATTTTCATCTTTTCTATGAATCTTTTTCTCTCAAGTTTTTCATCTCTTATGTCATCAGCTTTATTTAAATTACAATAATTTTTTTTTTGGTACAATATCAAAGCTCACAACTTTACATTAATCCTTCGAACTGAATTTCTTTCACTAAATTGGTAATGAAAAGCGTGGGGTCCTAAAAGAAAGGTTACTAATCGTCAAAAGTGCATCAAAGTAGAAGCAGCATTACTGTATGTTAAGCTTGCGCTTGCCTGCTATAGATTAGGCCTTTAGGGTTTTGAGAGGATAGCTTGTCGTGGAAGTTATGCATATAAATGAAACCGGCAATTACAACATGATATCCCTCGTTATACGACTGTATCCTCGATGAGAGCCAACAACCAAGTGAACTTTCCTTGCCATCTACAGCCATTCAGTACCGTCGACAAGAACAAGGTATTTGCTTGTTTCTTACATGAAATATCTATGTATGAGATGATAATATGCATTATAAATATGTTTATTTGGCATACACGGTGTGTGTGTATATATTCTAAGGCTCAGTCATTTTATCTTGGCATCTAATTCTATTCATGAATAACTCATTCCCAATTAATCTACTTTTTCCTCAATTTTTTTTCATATAATTTGGTTAGGATTTGTTCATATGTGTGATATATCTGCTTAATATCTGTCAGTTATAAAATAAAGCCATTTTTGCGACAAAAACTTGATCACTATAAATGGATATATGTAGTGCGTAATCACATTCATTTTTGGTTGTAAGCTGATTTTTCAAATATGACTATATTGCCTTCTTTTTTAGAATATCTAGGAGTTAAAACCGAAGACTGCTTAAAATCAAATCCAATATCTAAACCTCCAGAACTAAGCCATATGGCGTTGTATCTATCGAGCTCTAGCTAAATGAAAATAGGATCTGGTTGAATATATCTGATAGCTGAAATTCAAATAGCTGCCTGGCTGGATCCTTTCAAGAACTGCCGGCTTGCTCCCTTCCCCTGATGCTAAGTCATTAAACATCCTATTATTTATAGAATCGCATGCAAATCTACAATAATTTATGCTAACGACGGAGTCTGCTTTTAGGGAACTCGGTTGTGGCATATTGATAAAATTCACTGCTAACTGCTAACGTGTCTGATAGCAATAGCTCAGAGCCTAATCAAACTTCACTAAGGTCATTGCGAAAAGGAAATCAAGAGACGCAATTTGATTCTATATAAACACTGACCCATGTCCGGATGTAAGATTATATCCTTCATTCATAGTTGTATCCGCTATCCATCAATGGATTTGGTATCATCGTTTCAGTGGCTGGTATTTAGGACTAGAAAGCGAAGCTGTCGAAAATGAGAGAACAGTGATAGCTAAAAGGGCGGTTTGTCATCCCTGAAACTTACAACAGTGAAGATGTTGGATCTCTTTATTAGTTTTCTTACCAACTATAAGATATCATTTAATTAGTTGATGAGAATAAGAGGAGTCAAGAAGTAGGGAAAATTTCTTATTTTCTTTTTTTTTTATTGATGATATTGAAAGCTTTGAACCAGTACAAGTACATAATTATTTGAGCAATGTTTCGTCTACGCTTCTTAAACTTACAATTTGAGCTATGCTTCTCATGTGGCACACAGGATGAGTATGAAAAAATAATATAAAAAAATGGACAAAAAATATAAACAGATAAGATGGAAGAAATGTAAAGAAATTGTGGGTTAAATTTGTATGTATAACATTACTCTAATTATCTTGCTTAAAATCATAGGAGCTCACAAAGAAATATACATTCAAACACCAGAGTTTTTACGCTTTCCAATGAGGTAACAATACTCCACTAGTCATCGTCAACATAGATAGTCTCTTGCTTGAACAGGCCACCAAATACCTTCCTTACCTCCTTTGGTTTCTCTGTTTGGTTTGTTTTATCCTCCTGTTTACTAGCAGCGTTCCTTGGTGTTGTTTGTTTAACCACTGCTTTCTTCGGTAGGAGACTCCGAGCCTTGGCCTGTCCTCTTACAGTGGCCAGCTGCACTTTTGGATTCTCATCCACATCAGGCTTCTGGATTGAGGTGGTAATCTGTGAGCTGAACTTTTGCCAGGAAAACCCTGCCCCCAAATCCTTTGCTTTATTCAAAAGGCTTTCCATCGAAGCGCCTGCAGCCTCTACCTTACCTTGGGCCTCTTCAGCCAGACGAGCAGCAAGAGCTTCTTGCTCTGACAACTTTTTCACCTCTTCTTCAAGCTTCTTTGCCGCTTCTGCCGCTTCACGTGCTTTTTCAGCAGCCACTCTAGCCTTCTCCTCTACCTTGGCTTTTTCAAGCGCTTGTGCGTACGCTTTCCTTCTGCCATCCTCAGGAATAGTGCTGGAATGAAACTTGTAATTAGATATAAACACACTACACTTCCTAAAAAAAATCAGAAGCAACACAAAATTCATTAAAATTTGAATTGCTACAGATGGAAACAGATGTGCAACTAGCTATATTCTTGCAAACTCACCTGAAAAGTTCATCAGCGCGCCTCAAGGGAGCTCCTGGATCTGTGTACACTTCCACAACCTTTTCAGGAGAAACAAATGAAATTGCCAAAACGTAAATTAAGAACTAAACAGCAAGCTTCAATCTCCCATTTAGCTTTTCAAATATGTATGGCCGTACGTGTATTAAGTCAATTTAAAAAACACTAGTGTCAATGTACCTAAGCTAGCACGTAAATGCAGAACTGGTACCTTGTTTTCTGCCATCGCTGTGTTTGAGAAAACATCAGCCACTAGTGATGCTATCTTGGATTTTGCTACCTAATAACCACACCAATTTCTAAAAACTGTTATCTAGAAAGACGGAAACGCGGACAAACGTTGATGGAGAGAAAGTAATATAAAAATAAATTAATTAGATATTATCGCATACATTACATTACTTTATAGTCGTTCGCACCGGCGCTTCCTTCACCTGAGACGACCACATTGTAGGAACTCTCCGGCGAGAAATCATCAGTTAAACTTGTCTTGATAAAGGTGTAACTGATGTCTGTCTCTATCACTTTCTGCAAGAACTCTTGTACGGTCAACATCTGAGACCGTGAGAACAGGTGGTTGAAGAACAACGAGATGCCATCCAGTACATTGTAAGTTGATGTGCCGGCGATGTTCCCGTCGAAGATGATAGCCACGTGGCCGACACCGGCCAGCTGGGCAGCTTGGACTACTTGTAAGGCGTCTGACGTGGACACCTCCGCGGTTGGACCGTTCTCCCTGGGGCCAATCGTGACAACAACTTTGCTGGCATTACCTATTGCTTTGGCTATTGATTCTACATCTTCGAAGCTTGATTCCACCGCATTCAGTCGCTTTGATTCTTCCTTTGATATGATCTGCGGTGGTGGTGTAATAGGGGCCAGCAAATGCTCAGCACTTCAAAATTTATTAAAGTTTCTAATTCTACTCATATAGAAAGTTTTTTTGGAATGAAATTTCATGGTCATTGCTTCGTTTTGCTTGTTATATAAATCACACATGCATACCCACACCACAAGGAACTTAATTCCTCAATGCATGGCCCACAAATCTCTTTTATTCCTAAAATTTTAATGGTTATTTGTACAGTGGCCAAATTGATAATCATCCTTTTCTCAATAAGCAAGGAAGAAAAGGGCAGGGCGCAAATTAATCAAGCTGGAATGCTGAATTCTGTAGTTTGTAAGCTGATAACCTTGGTAAGAATATAAGTGTGACAATTTTTGTTTTAATTGAAGCAATGGTCAATTTGTATGCAGAAGTGTTGGATTTTTACTTGCTCCTTCTGATCTTTCTAATCAATAAAGGTTCGGGTTGGGTTTAGATTAATAAGCTGACCTTGTATTGAGCAGCAAGACGGGCCAATTGCTGTGCAAAACCAAGTTCTGGGACTCCAGCCCTTACGCTGAAACCTTGCCTAAGAAGAGTTTGTGCAATGCGAATACCAGCTTGCCCCGTCGCACCAGCAACAAAAACTGTGCCGGGTTCCTTACGCCTTGAATTCCCAAACGTCAAACTTGGCGAAGAAGTGTTACTCACAACTGGGATCAACGATGTCACATCAGGTATCTTCCCAAAGTTGAAAAGGAAGGGGCTGGAATTGGCTGCGCCATCCGCTTGGCCTCCTGTTTCAGGGGAAGAATCATCTCTTGGTTTGCCCTGCCCCAGTGGAGGGAAAAGCCCACCACCAGACTTCTTGGCAAGGACTCTGAGCCTGGGGTTCCTAAAGGTCAATCTTGAATGAGGTGTAGTTGTTAAGAGAGATGAATTGGAAGTGAAAGCGGGAGCCATAGATGAACAGAGATGAGTTCCAGTTCCAGGGTGACCCTCGCCTTCAATTGGAGTACATTAATCTGTGTTATGGTATCACCAGCGCAAGCACACTCCATACTTCGGGTTTTCAACGTTTAATTCTGTTTGGTGAAGTGTGAGAATTATCCAGATGGAGGAGGCAATAGAAACCTAGCCAATTGGACTAAGCCACGTAGTCAGAGTTTATCCAGTGTAGAAATATCGAACGCCAGACGTTATATTAGTAGAAAATGACATGCCCAATTCTCGTCAACGGAAAATCGCATCCCACTGGGTATGCTTTCAGGAAGGTGAGTGTAGTTTTTCTTATTTCATTATAAGGTAATTTTTCTTGTTTTAAAAGCTACACTTCCACCCAAAATATTTAAATGGCTCTGGAGAATAACGGCAAATGTGAGCCGTTCAGCTGTTTCGAGCTTCGCCTATCATATTTAGAAGGAAGATATTTAACCTTTTTATAGCTAATGGTGCCGCTTGAGGCTTTCAAGTGGTGTTAAGTTTGTTCCCCCCCTCCCCCTCTCTCTCTCAAAACAAAGTCCCAAATTCGATCCGTCTCCCATATATGTGTCGGCGAAATATAAAAAGAAATTTGCCATTTTCTAGGCGTTCAGTCATACATCCGAATCGTCGAATTCATTCGTTTAGAACGCAAAAAGAGCAATTTGTAGTTAGAACGATCAAGTTTATGAAAGATATTTATGTTGTGGATTCCAATTCCAGGCATGACTGTTAAACAAACAGGATTACTAAGACCACAGTACAGACAAATAGCTATTCTCACAGCCAACACGGATGTGGAGGATTAACATTCCCATTCAACCCTCCGGTCCAAGCATCCAACCGGGCTAAAGTGAAAAGTAACGTGGATGGAATGCATTGAGTAACAAGTCACAAAAATGCCTCCCAAAACACAAAATCGGACAGGGCTTAAACCTACATGTAGAAATTAGCTTGGATTTTGAGTGTGACAGCCGCGCACAAAGAGACCAGAATTTAAATAACGTACAGTGTCTTTGCATTGATACAAAGCAAGGAAATCAAAAATTTTAATTCGCTCTATATGAAGGCTAGAAGCAGACAGAAAAAATCACCAGAAATAAGTACATGCACAACATCTGCAAATTTTACAGTTGATCAACATCAGGTTAACCCAAAGAAATATAGAACCACAGGGAATTCAAAAAAAACCAGAGTCCAGGAACAACTCTCAAGCTACCAAACTTACAGAAAGTATTGACCAATACACAGTGAGAAAGGACTTCCAATATACATACAACAGCTATACTGATCTAGAGACGAAGTTCTTCTAGAACAGCCTACAAAATGGCAAAGGAATGAAACACTTCACCTCTTTCGAAGTTCAAAGAGTGGATCCGCACCTGGCCTGCTCACCAAGTCATCTAGAGTTGACATAAATTTCATCTACCAATTGACCAGAAAACTAATTTAGTATCAATCTCATCAATAATATTCAAAACACCTTTAGGATGATTTTAGTCTAAATAACAAAATCAGTCAACACAACAAACACATCAAAACTATCAAGAAAAAAATCAAATGAGAAACTACAACAACCAAAATCCAATGCTCAAGGAACAAGAGTTGCAACTCCACAATAAAACAACCCAGTAAACAACAATGTTAAATCCCCAGTGAAAGACATAAATTACCAGTAAATATAGGGCAATGTCTGCATAAAGTTGCACTCAGCAGATTTGCTTAGAATTCCTCATTTATCCATTTCCACTGCCAGCAGTAAAGATAAAGTACATCAAACAGTTACCAATAAATAACAGACACTTACAAATCCACAAGTTTAGCTAAAGACATTTCTCAACAAAGTTTTAAAGGATAAAACAACTACTTAAAACTCAAAAGTGGCATATTAGTGATTCATGCCCCTCTTTGCTTTAAGTGATTCAAGAGCCTTATTCCTCAATTCAATCTCAAGCCTCTTTTGCTCAGAGGGTGTCTCTTCATAATCACTTCGACGAGAATCTGCTCTTTCTGCTTCATCATCATCTGAAGTATAATCATCTGTTTTACTTTTCAGTTTCAGCTTTTCTGCACGCCGCTCTTCCCTTCTGCGTCGTCTCTCCTCATGCCTTCGACGCTTCTCCTCCTTTCGCAGCTTCCTCTCCTCCTTTTTCCTTCTCTTGGCCTCTTTTCTGTCCTCTAATTCAGAATCATAGCTGTAATCTTCATCTGAAGATGCTGCCTTTCTCTCAGATCTTTTATGCTTTCTCCTATCCTTTCCTTCCCTTCTATGCCTACCACTTCTCTCAGAACCAGAATCAAAAGAAGCACTCTGATTGATTCGATCAACTTTTTCAACTGAATGTTGTGCAGAATCTGATTTGTGACGCCGATCTCCATCCTTGGCAAGGTTCAAAGGGGAGTGGTTCTTCTCATCTGATTTTTTACTATCCACAGCATACGAACCATGAGGCCTCTCATTGGACAAAGATTCTTTTTGCATTGGTGACTTCAGATGAGTGTATGTAGATTTATCACTGCCATACAAGTTTTGCATTGTTAGGCAAATGTATGCAAGGTAAGGTATATGGAATTTGGATCAGTTAGAACAAATGCAGCATACCAACTAGATTACCTTTTCATATCCCGGCTTTTCTTACTCAAATCAACATTATCATAATGGCGAGATTCAGAAGCCAGATGATCAACTGCCATTCCAGGAGACAATTTATCCTCACTATGTAACTTCGCAGATGTAGCTTTCTGCTTACTAACAGGTGAGGAATGTTTTGATTTCTTTTGGGATGACTTTGATTTAATGTCCCTGCTCTCTCTACCAAAGAGGCAAAATATTCAAAAAAAAAAAAAGGAGGAAAGAAATAGCTGTAAGAAGGAAGCTGGACAAATGAATAACAGAAATCTACATGACATGTAAATAAAATCAAGTTAATACAGAATGTCCAATTATAATTAGAACCTAGAATAATATGGTTCTTCTGCTCCTTCCCTTCTTTCTGAGTTGTCCTGTATAGGTTTCTGGGTTCTCGGTTTCTGTGGAGAGCTCAAGCTCCTTTCATGGGTCAACTTCTCTCCTCTTTGCCTTTGAGGGCTCTCATATGGACTAAATGACCTTTTTAAAACAAAAAAAATGTATGAATATGCCAATTCTATGCAATGATGACAAGTCTCAAACATTGCAAGAGAATTTAAGACAATTACCTTCTGTCTTCACTGCTAGCCCTATTACTCCATTGTGGAGATCCTGAGCGAATTGGTGATTGCTCAGGAGTAGATCCTGAATCTCGTGCTTTAGAGGGTAAAGAGTTGTGATTCTTATTTCTCTGCATAGACCCCAGAGGACTAGAGTGTTGACGAGTCTCAGGTGACAATCTTTCATGGGTTCTGTAACAAATGTATCCCCACAAAACTTTCAACTATCTTTGTATATGCATAAATCCAGTCAAAATATAAGCCTGAATATACTGCAACTTTGAATGGGCTGGAATAGGGCCATTGTAATATAATTCTAATTTCAAACTATATTCTAGTCTCCAGATGAATTCCACTTCCAAAACATATAAATGAATCCACTTCAAAGATATTTCTATTTAGAAGCACACACAGTTAAAGATTAAAAAAACAATACTATCCAAAAAGCATCCCACCAAGTGCCACCATACCTGACCCTCCCCTTAGAAGAGCGCACAGGACTTTGCTGTCTTGGAGACTTTCTCCTAAGTGGCGATGGAGAAGCACACTGTATTGGGGATTGAGAACTCCATTCATCTGGAGAAGGAGACCTCTGAGGAGAAGGACTTGGTAACCTCTTATGTCCAGACACAGGTGATCTACGCCTCAAAGGAGATGTTGACCGGTTTTGTGGAGTTCTACTTCTATACCTTCGCCGTATGGGAGATGGGGACCGCATGGGAGAGAATGATCGACGCCGTACAGGTAATGGTGACGCTCGACGGACAGGTGAGGGTGACCTACGATGCACTGGTGAGGGTGACCTATGACGCATAAAAGGAGATCTCCGTCGTCCGGGTGATGGTGACCTTCGCCGTCTTATGGGTGATGGGGACCTTCGCCGCCTTATGGGTGATGGTGATCTACGCCGGCGCACAGGAGAAGGTGATCTACGTCTTCTCACAGGAGAGGGCGATCTGCGTCTTCTCATAGGAGAGGGCGATCTGCGTCGATGCAAAGGAGATGGTGACCTACGGCGATATGGCAAATGCCCCCTATGTCGCATAGGAGAGGGAGATCTGTAACGTGAGCGAGATCCAGATCTTCGCCTTGAATAAGATGCTCTCCGATGGGGAGAAGGAGATCGCCAAGGTGAATGCCTCCTAGGAGGAGAAACAGATCGCCTTCGTGGGGAATGACGAATTCTTTGGGAAGAAATGGAGCGTCCGCGTGCTTTTGGCGACCTGGATATACTCCTTGACCTGTGTTTGTCACTAAATAATATAAACTTCATTTCGTTTGCACAATATGACAAAATCCAAACGAAAATTAAGAATCCACTAATTACTGAGTAATGCATGGGATAAGGCCCAGTTCCACATTGAATTTGAAACTAGACTCAGCTAATGTAAGGCAAAAGTGACAGGGACAATTCAAGTTAAAACAAACAAACTATTAAATACAACAGCATACCCTGAATAACTTCGGGAATTTGAAAATGATTTACTCATTGATCTAGTTTGAGAGCCTCTGCCAAAGATTAAAAAAATACCATAAATTTGCACAAAACAACGGAAATACATTGAAAAGTGTTGGTTGGTAAGAGTGTTACCGGTGAGGCGAAATAGAAACTGCAGGTAAGTGCGGAGACCTAGAATCCCTGTAAGGTAAAACAAGCTAATTAGTACTCAAGAACTCAACCAAGAAATTTGAAAGCACCACATTGACTCCTCGTGTTTTCTCCACAAAAATACCTAGTACAAACATAAAGACAAACCTAATATCCAAAAAATAAAACTCAACCCTGATACCAAGTTCATAGATAAATGCCCACGGTATCAAACTTCAAAAAAGTGTCCTCCAACATATCTAAGACAATGTACCTGTCCCAAATATCAACATACAACAATTTTTTCAAACAACCCCATATTACATAACATAATGGACTAGAACATATTCATTCTCAGATAAAAAATTGAGAACCCATTTGGGTCCAACTTTATATTTTAACCCATTTTGAAACCAAAAAAAAAAAAAAAGATATAGATATCATCACCATAGTTATTAATAGGGCACTATAGTGATTGCTATAGCGCATAACGTTGCGCTATGGCATGTTGTGCTACACTACCATCGTCCGCCTATGCTATCTTTCTTATTTTGCTTTCTCTCCCTCCCTTCACTGCCTTTATCATATTTTTCTAAGGTTAAAATGCACAGAACCCCCCTGAACTTTAAGTCGATTTTAAAAAACCCTCTTAAACTTTAAAAGTTTTCAAATAACCCCCCTCAACTATGAAAAACGTGCAAAAAACCCCTTCTGTCAAATTTTGAATATTCTGTCATTTTGACCAAATAAAAAGACTAAAATATCCTTGAAATACACTTAAATTTTCATAATCCACCACAATTTGTCAAAAGGCAAAATTTTTAAAATAAATAGTTTATAAATTAAATTGGTTGAACCCATGATCAAGCCCATGTTGGATTTTTTGCATCAAACCGAGTCTACCTCATGGTAAGGTGTGTTACCTATAAATTTTACCTTTTGACAAATTGTGGTGGATTATGAAAATTTAAGTGTATTTCAAGGGTATTTTAGTCTTTTTATTTGGTCAAACTGACAGAATATTCAAAATTTGACGAAAAATTTGACGGAAGGAGTTTTTTGCACGTTTTTGATAGTTGATGAGGGTTATTTAAAAAATTTTAAAGTTTAGGAGGATTTTTTAAAATCGGCCTAAAGTTCAGGGGGGTTCTATGCATTTTAGCCTTTTTTTAAAGTTTTTTTTATATATTGTTGTTGTTTGGAGTTATATTATATATATAAAAATATATATTTATATATGTAATATAATTGTGCTATATTGCAATAACCCCAAGTGCTATAAGCGCATTATTTGCTATTAACAACTATGATCATCAGAGTGTTTATATATAAGGCAATCTGAATTCGACCTGTTCCTTGCTCTAACACCATTCCTCTCTTCAGTTTCTTTCCCATCCTCAATGAAGTCCCCTTTGTCCCTGGGCTTCAATGCTGGGTCTGAAGCAGTATCAGTATCCTTGGCATCAAATCCAACGTCCTACAGTAGTTTGAGGTAAAGGACATGAACCCAAATAATTGCAGAAGCTAGCTGAACGCATGGAAACACAAACGAAAGTCAAAACCAAAAACTCAGTTCTATATAATGCAACTCCAGCATGAATAAAATAGTATTACCATTTTCTTCAACCTCTCCTGCATGATCTCTCTACCTTCCTTATCTTTTTTCCTCTGAATTTCACTGCTTATCTTATCATTTTCAACCTTAACCAACCATGGGATGCGAAGCTGTCAGGGAGAACCAAAAAAAGGAGAAAGAAATGCAGTAAGAGCTGATTAAACACAGCATAGTGCACCTTCTTCTTCCTGATTTCTTCTTCTTTGGCATCCAAAAACTGCTGAGGAACACCACTGGCATTTTTCTGAGCACTGAGAAGAAGCGTCCAAAGCTCTTTCATGAACTTTCCAGTGTTCTTCTCCATAAATCCAGTAATGTGTATCTGGACCTCCTTTCCATTCACTTCCTGCATCATTATAATGAAACAAGGCGTATGGCAAAAAATAGTTCAATAAAACACATGAACCAAAGACATTATCGCAAGTGAACAAGAGAGAAAGGAGAAGAGCAACAAATGCATGCACATTAAAGATAGGCCAATTCAAAGAACAAGTATCAAAACCTATAAAACAAAGAGCGATATGGGTTCAAAGTTTTACACAAATAAGTACATAATATTCAATATATAACACATATTGATATCTTAGACAACCTAACAAAAGAAGAAAATAGAAAATCGAGGAATACAACAATTAAAACTATATCAACAAGCAACAGTCAATAATAATAACTAACAATTCAGTGATAAATTACCTTCCCATCCAGAAGACCGTGTATAAAGTTAATAAGCACTTCATCTTCAAATCCAAGAAGCTCAGTCACTCTTCTTGTAATCCATGGCTTTATTACTTCCATATTTACCTTTGTCATGTCCACCTATGAGCAATTTTTCATGCATAATTAGAAACAAGGAACTGGAAAAAAGCAATTAAACATAATATTAAAATTTATTATGCTCTTGAACTTCCCAATACTCGGCCTTCCAAATTGCCAAAGCAACTACCCTTGTTTGGCCCCAAAACAAATCTGACTTAGTTGAAAAAACGAACCAGATGGTCCAATTCAGGCGCGAACTTCTGAGATTTCAGCAACTTCACTTGCTTGTTCGAGAAACGAGTGTCTTGATCCGCGGATGTCCCCTATGCACAAAATTTAACAAAGTTTATAAATAAAGCGATATGCACCTAGCTCACCTATCCACACAGATTAATGCAATTAAGATCATAAAATTAAAGGGCAGGCTAAAAATTAACGGTTTCAAGACCGATGATCTGAGCACTGTACAGGTACTTAGCTCGAATAAAATATAACGGCACACAGTAATTAGGTTATGGGTGTTGCTAAACTTACTCGAAAGAATCCGCCCGACATTTCTGAAGACTAGGGTTTCTGAACGGAGAGAAATTTGAGACCTACGTGCGAAGAGAGTGAAATTTCGGAACAGGGCTGTGTTCTATGCCAAGCACCAGAACTGATTGGAGATATCAAATTGAAGAAGATGAGATAAGAGGAAAGAAGATGAAACGGGCTCTGAACGCTAAAACACCAACTTCTATCGGCTGAGCGCAGACGAGCTACTCCCTCACGCAGCAGTGGTTGGGTTCTAGAGCTTACAACCAAGTGCCCTAATTGAGCAGGCCCGATTAAGAATTCTCCAGTTGCATAGTTACAATTTTACCCTCAGGACCAATGAAGACTGCTTTTCTTTTTTTCCAGCCCTTTATTTCGGTTTTAAAAACTCTACTTCTTTTTTTGGAATTTTACAATAAATATTTACTAAAAAAAACATAATTTTTTGAGTTTGAGATCATTTTAGATGACGAAAAATCTAATATGTGTAATGTAATATTTTTATATGATGTATTATAACATTATATTTTTTTACTAAAAATATATATCAAAATAAAAAAAAAACATCTTTATTTGAGAATCAAAAAAGTTAGTAAATTCAGATTTGTTTCAAATAAATTATAAATTGAAATGATAAATTATCTTGACAATCAAGTAATTGTGTTTTTATTATGTTTTGAATTATAAAATTCATTTTTTAATCTTTTATAAAGAATAATAAATTTTAGGTTAAGATGGATAAGGAAGTCTGCAATTTGAAGCTATCCAAAACGCTTTTGAATTTGATAAATAACCCACCGATTCTATTTTATTACAAGTATGCAACATTTATCAACTGCTTTTTTTTTTTTAGTGAATATTAGCAGGTTTTGTATATGATAAATGAGATGAAGATATTTCAATGGTCCTTATTGTAAATAACTAATAATTAGTTTTCAATGGTTTCAAATTATTTATTTTGGCACTCAAGCTAAAACCAATGCATCATATACAAAGAGAAAAATTGTATAAATTGTGGCCTAGAGAATGGGACATTTGCCAAGCATGATGAGGTTATTCAATTTATCCGAATATTGCTTTTTCGTTCAATTGTGTTTGGCTTGCAACTCTTCAATAGCCATTTGATGAGCTTTTTTATTGATGGAACATTTGATGAGCTTTAACTTGTCCTAACTTGTTATCTCCATCTTAAGATGCCACTAAAATGTTCATCTCTAACTTGGCTTTCTCTTCTAGTGCTTGGTAAAGTTTATTGTTTAAAAAAATATAAATGCTATGATTGTAGTTGAAACATTGAAGAATAACACATTTTAAAATGGGCCAAGAGATGCATAAAGTGAATGATATAATGATTCGTATAAAGAAAAGTTAAAACCTAAAACTTGTAAGAGTATATAACTTGAAGTTATACAAGACTTTACGAAGAGTAACAATCATATAAAATTATTTTTGTGATTTTATAAAATTATTATTATTATTATGAAATAAAAAAATGAAGTAGATAAACCCTGAATGCAATAATGAAGGAAAAAATTATTATGGTTGGCTTTTATTGATTCATATTTTGAAAATTTATTTATATTTGTTTTTACCAAAAAAAAAATGTAGTCTACAATCATAATATATTAATTGTACAAAAAGAATTGAGTAATTTGTGCTCAATATGGTATGGCAAAAATCAGTAGTTCAATTGATTAAACTAATTACTTTTTTACTAAGTAAATGAATAAAGAGTAGGGGTGGGCATAACTTGACTCATTCGGGTCAATTCTATTTAAATTGAGTAAAAAAAAAAAGTTATGAGTCGAGTCATTAGTTGATTTAGGTGATTAAATGACTTTAAATAAGTAGAGTCAATCGGATCTAAGCTAAGCGCATCTCAACCTACCATAACCAAAACCAACCTAATGTGTTTAAAAGAAAGGTTATTTCCCTAACCTAAAGAGCAATGGCTTGCCTTTTTAACTCTCACTTCAAAAGCCAGCCCTAAATTTACTCTCACAAGTTCCATCTCAGAAGAATCTTTTTTGTCTCAGGATCTTATTGCTACTATGGGGTTCAAGTAGTGCAGGAGTCCTCTTCATCTTGCCATAGCTATCCAATCTTAGTACATCTCTGGCATTGAAGTTCTCCATAGTCGTACTCAGCAAGTACCTCCTCCGTTGCTATGGATACTGTCATAGGGTTCAAGTAGCAGAGGAGTCCTCTTCTTCGTCTCACAATGCTCCATGTGCTTTCTTGCACCACATATAGCTATGTAGCCATCAATTTTCTTGAAATCATTCCTTTGCAACATATTCACTTTAAGAAATAATTTTTAAAGATCTTTGCTTTCAGCGCACTTTTTTTTGCTTTTTTGTTGTTTGTGTTTGTGGCAACACTTTGTTGAGGTACCTTTTGGTCTCTTTTACTTGGCTTTCTTGCCTCGGTTCTTGTAATTGTTTTAGCCAGCGATAGCAAGCCCTTTTTCATTTATTTGGCTTTTTGGTTTGTGTTGGTTTCATTGATGGGCAATTTTCTCTTGTTCAAAGTTCTCATTTCTTTTTCTGGCTCTTTTCAAATTTTGAATGCGAGATGAAAGCCCAAATCTACTGTAACACTGAGCATATTCTTTAACTTGATCAAAATTGTCTTAGAGCCAATCAATTAATTAACCCACAGTGCATTGATTGATGATGTTTGTTCAGTCATTGTTAATTCTCTAGTACAACAATCTTGGATTCATTCAATTTTATACATTTACCCTCAAACCCTGTACAACCCGATCCATTATCAGCCTTAAACAAAAGAGAAGAAATCAGGAAGACCTAATCTCACCTTGAAACAGCGTGGCACTTGCAATAATAGGAAATCAAGAAATTATGGAGACTCAATACTAGCTTGCAGCTGTGGGAATTGTGAGTATTTATTGGCAAGATTATATCTAACCTAGTAATTTGTCTAATTGTTCAATATTGTCTAAGAACTATTAATTCAAGAAAACTGATTCTATCACACAAAGATACACCAACTCAAAATTATACAGGTTGCACTTTTTCATGTCTTACCAATGGAACAAATAGTAGCATGAGAGGGAGGTGGGTTCTCTCTTTTGAATTATGAATTGTCAATAAATAAATTATCACAATATTATCTTCAACAAACTAATATACTTTCAAAGCATATTTTTTTTATTACAATTATTTGTTATAAACATGTCTACTAAAACTCTATGCAAGCACGAGTATTATACTAACCGTTAATTGTGTAAGGCTCAATAACTCAACGTTTACTTTGGGATGAGAGATTTGAAAATCAACCCAATAATATTATGTTATGGCTAATTTTATGGTATTATAACTAATTTATAATACCTATAATTTTTTTTTTTTTGGTTAACGTAGGGCCATACTTCAAGGCTATATTTAGAGGAAGGGGAAAGGAGTAGAATCGAACCAACAACCGAATTCAAAGCTGAGAGACAGTGGTGCCAATGAGCCAGAGGCTCACCGGCTATAATACTTATACTTTGAGGTAACGTGTCCAAATAAAATGAAAGGATAAACTTTTTAAATAATCTTATCTATTGATATAACTTTATAATAACCGTTTGATCAAGTGAAAATGAACTTGTTACTAGCTAATTATATGGAACTAGGATTGATAATTTGATACTCATAATATACATATTTGAAGTGATATGTTTAAATAAAAAAAAGTGAATAAACTTTTTAACAATCTTATTTATTAATAAACTTTATAATAATTGTTTGATTAAATAAAAATAAATTTATTATTTTCTAAACTAATTTATATATATATCCAAATTTTATACTATAATTATATCTAAATTTAGATACTTAAAAATTGATCAGAATACATAGAAACCTCATTTAATCCTTATTGGTTTCGGTTTGAAAGGATGAGTAAATCTGGCCCGTCAACCACTCCAGGACCCGCAGCCCGCGGCATATAATGCCGCCAATGAACGGCACAGATGAAAATGGCACAATGAAGCTGGCCGCTTGGTCGGAAGCATCGCACATACGGGGCCTTGTGTCTTTAAAACGCTTTAATCGTTGTGAGCTGAAAGCACAGCGGCATATGCCTGAGCTATTTCCAAAAGAATACGAGAAAGATCAAGATCCAGCAGATTCCGACACGTGGACACATGCCTATAATCGGATGCAAACCTATTTATATTCCACTCTTTATTCTTTGTTTCTGGTCCGCTGCTTACCCTCTTCTCTTTCCCTCTCTGACCGCCGTCTTCCTCAGCTCTCACTCCACAGCATAGCAAACCCTAAACACCTCTCTGCAACCCTCCCAATTTTCCATGCTCCCTCTCGATCTCTTTTACTGAAATATCTCTTCTAGTTTCCTCGGGAATCCTTAACGAATTGGTTTTGAAGGCGGATAATTGGGATATACGCGGAGCTTCGTAATAATCGGTGATGGCGGCTTCCACCACGAGCCATGTCTATATTCAGGTAATCGAAGATGTCATGAACAAGGTTCGCGACGAGTTCATCAACAACGGTGGCTCCGGGGAGGAAGTTCTGAAGGAGCTTCAAGCTGTAATTTATCTTCTTTTCCCCTGATTCTCATGTTTTTCCTTCTTCCGTTTTTCTTTCATATAATGTATAGCATTCTTTAGAAATTTTCATGGATTTGGTTTGGAAGATATGATCTTTCTCAGCCGATTGATTTAGGGCTTAGATCCGATCTTTTATGGGTTTCTTCTTAGATTATGGCTTTGAATTGTTGACTGCAGCTTCATAGTGTTGTGATTGATTTTTAAATTGAATATTTATTTAGACATGGGAAACAAAGATGATCCAAGCTGGTGTTGTTCTCGGTCCTATAGATAGGTCCACTGCAGCTAAACCGACACCTGGTGGTCCAATCACTCCGGTTCACGATCTAAATGTGCCATATGAGGGGACTGAGGAGTACGAAACTCCCACAGCCGAAATGCTTTTCCCCCCTGTGAGTTGTAGACTGTTTTTATGAATTTGCAATTATGGTTATCCTTTAGGATAGTACTTTACGAGTTAATTATTGGATTGTTGATATGGAATTTTTAATGTACAGACGCCATTGCAAACTCCAATTCAAACCCCTTTACCAGGAAATGCTGATAACTCAATGTATAACATTCCTACTGGACCTAGTGACTACCCATCTTCTGGAAATGAGTCTGGAGGAAATACTGAGGTGAAAGGTGGAAGATCTGGCCCATATATGGTAAGTTCCCCTTGTTGGTTGATCACTTGTTCATATTTTTTTTTTTCAGATATCAAGTTGTGTGCCTACGACTGTTTAAATTTGCTTGAAAGGCCTTCTCCATGCTTCTATCATCCTTTAATCTTGTTCATGGATTTTTTCCCCTTCAATTGTTTAAAATAATCTTGTCTATATGAACTTCTTACGGCAACCTCCTTCCCCCTGGATGAACCAGAGGCCTTCACTCGATGTTAATGTCGGTGAGTCCCAATTTAATTTAGAACATAGTGTAATAATGTAATAAAAATGGATTTGCAGTAATGTTGGTGTGTATTATTGTAGCTTATGTGGAAGGGCGGGATGAAGTGGACAGAGGAACTTCCAATCAACCTCTGACACAGGTAAGCAAGTCAGTGAGGTTTTTCGGAAGATTGTCTGTGATTTAATTTGAAGAGAACTCATGGCAGAGTTCTATTCAAGATGTCAGATAACATAATTCCTTTATTCTTGCCACACATTATAGGGATTTTTGTTCAGAATGTCCACTTCCATGATTACAGATAACATAATATCGCCATCAGCTTTAAATTATATTGACATTTGAGAAACATCCAGGACTTCTTCACAATGTCCTCGGGAAAGCGAAAACGCGATGATTTTACGTCACAATATAATGCTGGTGGATATATACCTCAGCGAGATGGAGCTGGAGATGTTGCATCAGGAGTTTTCCAAATTGAAGTATGGTCTTTCTTCCTATCAGCCAACATCAATTGGACATTTTAGAAATTTGTATTAGCTTTGGCTTGTATATCACTCTTAAGTAGTTTTAAAATGATGTTCATAGTCATATATTCATATTCATTATCATTAGAGCTTACTCGTACTACCGTAGGAGTAGCAAGCTTCTTAATACAAGGATTTTGTAAAATTGTATTGCTGGGAAGAAAAGATAAAAAGGCATCCAATAAAGTTACACTAAATATTATGAAACTAGAATCTTTATTGGTTCCCACAAGGTCCTTCGTCTCTAATCCCTCCCCAAGAAAATTATGGAAATGTTGATTTTCTATGACTTCTCCTTTCTAAAGGTTATCCCTATTATGGCAACAAAATATAAAAGAAGCTTGAATGCAGCATGGAGAGATGGTGTGCGGTCTCCCATTGTATGCCAACATGTTTCTGCCTACAATTGTCCAATAACTTGCATCTTATGAGATGTTGGTAGCAACTAGCAAGAACCTACTTTTCATGAATTAGCTCATGTTATATCTACGCTGTGCATAAATACAAGTGAAAGATATGCATCCAGATTTGGTTTGCGACAGTTTGGTCATTGGTTAAGGCGCTGATTTCCATGGAATTATACTGATATTTTAGGTTGTGGGTAATTTATCTCTATCTAGGTCAACTTGACAATCCAAGAACAACATTGTAATATTGACCAACTTTAGTAGACTAGGAGTCTTGAAAAGATCTATCTACTCAGTGTTGTTTCTTCAGTCTGGCTCTCGTGTTTTTTAATATTTCTTTGGTAATGCACCTATCCCATTTTTACCTGATCTGGCAACCAAACTTTGTTTGCATCTATTACTAATTTAGGTGGCTGAACCCTATCATATTGAATGAACTGACATAATGTGGTAAACGCTAAAAGTGCAGTTAACTTGTGTGTTCTTCTCTTCATATCTTCATATGTGAAGCCGATTATTGTAATTAGAGCTTGACCGGTAGGTTGGAGCTCTTGTCATTTTCTGGCTCTCCTTGCTACAATGTCTGGAATTGCTTTCTGTTTTAAAGTTTTCTCTATGTAAATTGAATGTTTAAATACAGCTCTTAAAAGAAGGTTGAACTCTATATTAACTAAGGAGACACCAGACTTTCATGTGATTTCTAGTAAATAAGACTATTTACGTAGGATGCATATTAATATAAAAGGGGAAGAGATAACAAATTCGATGGTGGGCCTAATTCCAATACCTTAACTGTGCCAATCATCATCATTCTATTCTATTTTCTTAATATATAATAGTTTTTCTCTGGTGGTTTTCTTTTCAAGAACTCAATAGTTTGGTCTAGGCACTTTAGGTTTTTTGTTCAATATTCAGTTTCTTCTTTCATGTATATATAATATAGATTTGTCTACTCTATACTGTGTCTTTTGTCCTGTTGACTTTTGGTTGTAACTTGCTTAATTTTTTGTTGTTAGAGCTTGATTTCTTTGTATTACTTTTTCATTAATGCTTTTGTAATTAAGTTTAGTAAGCATAGCCTTACCTGAAAACATATCAGAATTGTCTTTCTCAACAACCTATCATGTGAAATCATAATCTCACTCATATGCTGTACGGATATCCAATCAGATGGCCAAAGTAAACAGTATAGATCACAATTTCACAACCTTCTTTCCCGGCCCAATGATTGTGCATCAATCTAAAGTGCACGTGGTCATATGCATGCGTTTCTTTCTCTTTGTGTCGGTTTGTTTACTTTGTTGGTTGATGGAAAGTTTTATTTAGCCATTGAACAGTTCAGCATTGATCGTTCAGGTACATGGAGGGAGCATCTCTGTTAATTCATGTCACGCTAGTTCTAAAGGAGAAGTGCCAGCACATTTGGAGAGGCCAGCTTCAAGGATTCTTCAACTTGATGGACCAGTCCCTTATGATGATGATGATGTTCTTTCGACTCCAAATGTGAGTAGTGATATTTCTTCTTCTTCTTGGTGGATGCATCCAAGCTTGCAATGGATACTTCTCTATTTGTTCTTTCCCACAACATGCTCAATTTGTTTGTCTATATCGTCATATATATTTATTTTCCTGTTGATTACCCTGTGCCTGTTGGTGCTTAAGTTATATTCTGCTGATTTATCACTGGCTTGTTTATAGGTTGAAGTGCTCATTTGTTAATTGATATTTTTTTTTCTTATGTTTTTATTTCTTGATTTAGTAAAAGAGCCTTTAGATACTCATCTTAAGAAGTACTATAGATCATAGCGTTATGCACTCACTTGTTCACAGTTGCCTGGATCATTCGTGTGTAAATTTGAGCCAGCTTTTTCCTTGGTTCAATTTTGTAGAAGTCAGAAGGACTATAACTATAATTATGAGGAAAGACAACATTTTAAGTGATTCAATCTAGTTAGATAAATGTTTTAAATTCTCAATTGTTGCTTATTCAAGTCAAGACAGATATCATCCCAACTTTCACATTTGAAACCTGAACTAGTTGCTTATAAAAATATCCGATGAATTTGATATTATCAATTGTTGACCCAAGTATGAGCACCTGAAAACTGCAAGATGTTGATTGGTTGAATGGTAGTACTAGTATCCTGAGTTCATTTTCTGTTGGACTAGTGCATTAAGTATGACTGAACAAAGTGATTAATATGACAGTTGACAGTTTTCTCACCACATCTTGCATTCCACCATCTTCCTGGTTTTATTTTATGTTGCAGATATACAATTACGGAGGAGTGTTTACTGAAGACTACAATATTGCAAATACACCAGCTCCTCCTGGTAAATTACGGGCATGGATATGTTGCTTTTTTTTTTTTTTGTCTGAGATGTATGTGGGTCATCATATATGTATTTATCCATAATGTTAATGATATATGGTTTATTTCTTAATTAATTATTTAGAAGTACCAGCAAGCAGCCCTGCTCTTGTCACTCAAAATGAGGCTGGAGATGATGAAGATGATGAGCCCCCATTAAATGAAAATGATGATGATGATTTGGATGATGTGGATCAAGGAGAGGATCAAAATACACAGCATCTTGTATTGGCCCAGTTTGACAAGGTAACTACCTCGCCACTCCACCTTCTGTGACATATATGTTGGGTGTTGTATGGTGCTTTGACATGGTGTTTCTTGCTACAAATGTAGGTGACACGAACCAAGAGCAGGTGGAAATGCACGCTAAAGGATGGTATCATGCACATTAACAACAAGGACATTCTTTTCAACAAGGTGTGCTGCTTTTGAATGAGAACCAATAATGATCTTATCTCATCCCTCAATTTTCAATTTATCAGATTGTTTTGATACATATTATGCTCATCGACAGGCGACAGGAGAATTTGACTTCTGATTTTGTTGGGGATTGATCACTTTTAGTGGCAGTGATTTGGCGAAGGATAATTAAGAGGTGTCATTGAGTGTTTCGTAATCTTTCTTTGGTTATAATTAAGTGAAAGCTTGAGGAAAAGAGATATCCTTAATACTTTCAACACTGTTATTGATGTTGGCCTTTTGTACATAAAGGATGAGCATTTTTGGCCTTCACAAGGATAGGTACTCTATGAGGCATTTCCTGAAGTTTACCATTTGTCAAGTGGGATATATGTAGCTCCATTAGCTCTGTATACTTGGACATTTTGGTTAGTCTAAGATTTGCATTGTACGATAACGATGGCTTTTTTAAGGTTTATCTTTTAGGTCTCTTGACTCGCTTGGTAAGCTTTTGGGCACTCATACGATCGGTAAGGTACTAAGAGGCTTGGTTGATCCATGTGTATAGAGCAATATTCTACCCCAAAGACTTTCTTGGTTCTAGCAAAGCAATATAGATCTCTGAAATTGTAGTACAAAATTAAGTAATGAAATAAAAAAAAAAACCTTGGTGTATTGAAATTACCAGAGTTAGTTAGTGTTGCACTCCTTTTGGGGACAACTAGAAACCGCTGGGTTCCAATCCATATTTTGTGAGGGATGCCTAATCGTTATGCTGGATAGGTTTCTGCTGGCTGCCAACTGCCATGGTTTGACACTGAACTTTTGAAGTGCGGCACTTCGCAACCTTCTGTTCCGTAACCCGTCTCAATTCCTGTTCTTTCGGGGAGAAAAAGTCGCACAACAGACCGCATATTATTGGATGTTAGCCTGATTTTGCTTGTCTAATATCTTATTTGTCATTATTTGACTGGGGAGACAAGGATTGGGATAAAGAAAAATGAGACTGGTTTAAAACCAGGAGAGATGAAAGATATCAAAGTTTTAACATAGTACTATAAAGATAATAGACGGATAAAGGATTGCGTTTTCCGTATTTAAATTAGTGACGCCCTTACTATCGAGAAATTTTGACTTGCAGTTAATATCATTTTATAATCATTTAAGAGAAATAACATTTGTATACAATTTACAAAGCCGGTTCTTTTGATATTTTTCAATTAAAATAGAAAGAAACCAACTAGAAGGTGTGGCACGAACTTGAAAGCTCACGCACACAGAGGGTGCAATGAAATAGAGAGAGAAGGAGAGAACTTAATTCTATGCGTCTATTTTCAATCTTCCTTAAAAGTGGAGATCTATGTGATATTGAATTTAAAGGATTGTATTTTGTTATTGAATCTGATTTTAGTTCAGATGTTTGGGAAAAACTACACAAACCGTTAGGAAAGAGCTGAAGCTCCCTCCCTCCTTATCAAACATACACAACTAAATAAAACTTTCACTGCGCCTGGTTCACAGTAACACACTGCTTTCTAAAGAAACTGACCAAAGATGAAGGCTTTGGGAATGGAGCCATAGCTGGATGTTGCCATCCGCTGCTTGGCGGGGACTATGAATGAGTTACCTCATTGCTTCGACGCTTGCTATTGCCATTCTCTGGCTTCGAGTTTCAGCAGTCTCTGGCAATGGCTCTGGGGATAACATGAGTGGAGATGTGCTTTTGAAGCCTCAGTAGAAGAAGCAGAAGGGTTAGGGAGGCAGTCACAGCCATTAAAAACCTTATTAAGCTCAATAGATTCTGGGGCATGTTTCTGTAGCCTTGTGGGGCTTTCCCTTGCTTTTGCCCTTTTTTTTTTACTCTCTCTCTCTTGATGAAGTTGGCTTTGCTCTCCATAGCTTGAATGAATGAATTTCTGGGACTTCGATTAGTTTTTGAAGGAAAATGTGTTCTCTCCTACATGCACATAATAATTTACAATCACTCCCTACCAATATCCAAACGTAGTCGTAGAAATTTAAAACAAATGGTTGAGAAGAAAACAAAGGGAAGGAAAACTTGACTTTCCTACGGAATGAGAAAAGAGAGGCCCGGTTGTAGCGGTTTGAGTCCAGATAAGGAAAAGTACTGCTCGATAACAATTGTTTGTAACGGTTTGTAGGAGAACTTTTTTCTTGACTGAATGCCCAAACCCGTTATTTGCCCATTCAAAGCTTTTCTGGTAAAAGAAGGTTCTTTCCTGGATAATGGGAATTAGAATGTGAAGATGGCTATCCACGCCTGGCCTGGCCTTACCACCCGTTATGGCTTTTGGATAATCTTTATATTCAAACATCTGCATCTGCATTTTTGGAACTTTGTGCAAAAACAATGCCATATATACAACTCTGTAAGTGGCTTTATCATAATAGACAAGTGATTTCATCAATAAATCATAAAATTCTTCTTGAGAAAATTATTGTCAATTGGTTTTGTATAGTTGGGCAAGTGATTTTATATATTATAATAAACGAAGAGAGGAATTAATTAGTGATATACATGCATTTGAATTTCATCACCTGTAATCTCTGAGCGTGTAGTGAAACAAAACAGAACATTTTCTTTCCAGGGTGATGATGCTGCCTCATTGCATCATTTTTTCTTCATTAAAATAAGAGAAAGAGAGATATTCTTTCTATTGGAAAAAAGTGTTTTATAGCTAAAAATTAAAAAAAAAAGAAAAACACTAAAGAGGGGGAACGAAAATAACGGGAAGCAAAAGTCAAAGAAGAAGATCAGAAGTTACAAGAAGCCACACATCGCCACACTGGCAAGTCGTGCCATAAAAACGCAGATAATAAAACCAAAACTGTCTAGGAACCGATTCCACTTGCTGTTGCTGCCTTATGGCTTGCTTTGCCTCCATTTCCCCTCCGTTCAATTTCAAGCTATCTCTGTCAAAGCCACTACATCAACGGACAAAGCAATCAAAAGCTCTGGTCCCTTACTCTTGCACTAATCCTGTCAGTAATCCGCGCCTGGTTTCATCACGTAACAACAATCGTTTCGCTCCCAGCTGCTTCGAATACTCGATTTCCCCTTCTTCCTCCGGTTGCGGGCTCAGATTCCATGTGAGGACACAATTACCTAAAATCTCATTAAAGTTTCGTGCTTTATGATCTAATTGTGTCTTTTCATCTTCTGGGTAGGTTGGAGCACAGAACGAGCTTTCTCCGGGGGAACAAGCTGAGTCGCTTGTTTCTGACGCAACGTATCAAGAGGAATTTTCTTGGTCTTCTGTAATTTTTCCGTATGTTTCTTTCACTCTTCCTTCATTCATAGTCTGTGTTGGGTGGGAGCGAAAAGGAGACAAGCGGTAGGAAGTAAATGATAATTGTCGATGTATTGAATATGTGTTATGTCTGGAGAAGTCGCAAATTTTTGCTGTTCCCATTTTCACTCCTCCCATGCACACCCCAAGTGTGTTCTTCATGATTTCTACTAATGGGGTTATTGTATGTCTGATAAGCATACTTAACCGCAATTGACTATTTGTCTTGGCGAGGGGATGTTTAATAATGTAAAAATTTTTGTAACAAAGAGCAAGCAACAGGAGTTGAAAATAGAAACAGAAGGTCAACTAATTACTTGCAGACAAAGCCCAGTCAAATATCAATTTTGCTAGCGAATGCAAAAGAGAAAATAAAATTCAAGTAGGAAAGACCACAGACAGTAATTCAATCAAGCTTAGGATTAACTACATAATATAAGCAAAGGATTTTTTTTTTTTTTTTTGCTAGATTTTAGTGGCAGAATATGTTTTTTTCCAAAATTTTTGAAGTCTTCTATGTATGGTTTGGCTACGAATCAAAGTTTAGCAGCTACTTCTCTCAAGAGAATAAATTTGACACACACATTGCTTCTTTAGGACCAAAACTTTACTTCGGGAGCAGGACAGGACCTACTAACGTGCAGAAAATTATGCCTTAATGATTGTGCTGAAATTGCCTTCTTTCATTGTCAGAAAGTATCAAACGTAGCTTAATAATGATCAACCATGCAAAATTTGAATAATATGAGCTCCCGTTCTACTTGCGTCAATTAACGAGTATCTTATCTCAAAATTGTAGGTTTTTGTTCCCTGCATTGGGCGGCTTGTTATTTGGGTATGATATTGGTGCCACCTCCGGTGCTACGATTTCACTGCAGGTAAGTTTAGAAATTGATGAAAATTATATTGCGGTAACATCATTCATCCAACATTATCTTGTTGATTCGATTTCGCAGTCGCCTCAGCTTAGCGGTGTAACTTGGTTCAACCTCTCAGCCATTCAACTAGGACTTGTGGTATGGTTTCTGCGTCATTATTAGAAAACTTCTCGTATAGTTATGCGAAAGTTGTCTTTGTCTATAGTAATTATAATCTCATTTCCAAGTTCCAACGTCAAAATAGGTCAGCGGTTCCCTATATGGGGCTCTAATCGGTTCTCTGCTTGCATACGCGATTGCCGATGTCCTTGGTAAGTCCTTTGCTTATTTATTTTGTTTAGTGATTAAAGCTTCTCTATAATATCAATATGTCTTTTTTAACCTACTAAATTGGCTGTCACTAGGGAGGAAGCGAGAACTCATTGCTGCAGCCTTTTTGTATGTGCTTGGTGGTTCCGTCACTGCCTATGCACCAGAACTTGGTGTCCTTTTAGTAGGAAGGCTGCTCTATGGCCTTGGTATAGGTTTGGTGGGTTACTTTAACCTTTGAGTATTTTTTCCTGTGAAATAACAAATGCGTTCATCATTTAATAAGTGAATTTGATCACAGGCCATGCATGGGGCCCCTTTATATATTGCAGAAACTTGCCCATCCCAAATACGTGGGACTCTGGTGTCATTAAAAGAACTGTTCATTGTCCTGGGTATTCTGGTATTATGCTATTGCCTTTTACGTATATTTTATCTATATTAAAGAATATGCTGAGTTGGTGGTGATTGGACTATTATGCAGCTGGGTTATTTTGTGGGAAGCTTTCAGATTGATATAGTTGGGGGATGGCGCTACATGTATGGATTAAGTGCTCCAATTGCTTTAATAATGGGGCTAGGAATCTGGACTCTTCCCTCCTCTCCAAGGTGGTTGCTTCTTAGGGCAGTTCAAGGGAAAGGTTCATTTCAAGATTTGAAGGAAAAGGCAATATTTTCCCTAAGCAAGCTAAGGGGCCGACCTCCTGGTGACAAAGCATCTGAGAGGCAAATAGAGGGAACTCTGGTCTCATTGAAGTCTGCCTATGCAGAATCAGAAGGGAGTTTCTTGGAGGTGTTTCAGGGGTCCAGCCTCAAAGCATTCGTGATTGGTGGAGGTTTAGTCTTATTTCAACAGGTAGTTTCACTTTGTTACAGTGAGTTACTGCATAGTTATCATGATTGTGTCTGCATTCTTCCATATTAGTCATGATATATCATAGGGAATGTGAAAATTTCTTTCAATGTTTGTCTGATTGGATACCTTTTTACAACAGATAACAGGCCAACCAAGTGTTTTGTATTATGCAGGCCCAATTCTTCAGGTACGTAATCATTAAATTCATTTGCCTTCGTGTGAAATGGATTTTGTTCATTTTGATCATGCTTACGTTGGATTATACTCGGTAATTAACATTTAGAGTGCTGGGTTTTCTGCTGCATCTGATGCTACAAAAGTTTCGGTTATTATTGGCTTATTCAAGGTATGCCTGTCTACTTCTAGCCAACTTGGGAAGAGTGGCCCCTTTGTGATGCTGATGCTTTCTTATTGATTAACCTGTAGTTACTAATGACATGGATTGCTGTACTAAAAGTTGATGATCTCGGGCGACGACCTCTGCTGATTGGAGGTGTTGGTGGCATTGTAGGCATTCTACCTTCAACACTTAAACTAACAGATTCTCACATTGTGTTGTAACAGCAACTCGTCTTATGAATGTTTACTCTGATTCTGTTTTATTTTTTGTAGGTCCTTTCTTTAGTTCTCCTTTCTGCCTATTACAAGTTTCTTGGAGGTTTTCCGATTGTTGCTGTAGCGGCTTTACTTCTTTATGTTGGTTGCTACCAGGTAACTTTGTCTTTTGGTTATTGGTCCTTGCCGCTATCTTTATGTCGTTGAACCCAGGTGAACAGCCTCCTCAGTATATTTTTGTAATAGAATTAAAACTGTAGAGGCTGGACACGAATATATTTTGACTCAAACATGAAGTCCACTTGACATGCCTCTTTGCGCATGCAACAATAACAAACTAAGTTTTATTTTACTAAGTAATGTTAACTATATGAATCAAATAATACCATTGCATTCTATAAAAACCAAATCCTTAGAAAATCCCTCTGCTCATAGGGGAAAAAAGGAAGTCTGCAAAATAGGTTGATTTAGTACCATCGTCCTTGAGGTCAATGCAATTGTGGTTGTATTGACACTTATTTGTGTTTTGATTGCAGATATCATTTGGGCCAATAAGTTGGCTTATGGTGTCAGAAATCTTCCCGCTTCGCACAAGAGGACGAGGGATCAGTCTTGCAGTTCTTACCAACTTTGCTTCAAATGCTATAGTGACCTTTGCATTCTCACCGTTGAAGGTTTAATATTCTTGAATTTTGTATTTATACTAATTCTAGATTTCTTCGTGATATTGATTTTGTCCTGACTGCCCATGGAGTTTATACTGCATTGACTTATGTTGAATCTGCAGGAGCTTCTAGGGCCTGAGAACCTTTTCCTACTTTTTGGGGCTATTGCTGTACTATCACTTCTGTTCGTTATATTTTATGTCCCTGAGACAAAAGGTTTGAGCTTAGAAGATATAGAATCCAAAATCTTGAAGTGACGGCTTAAATTAGTACCGGGTGATCCCTATGCACTACATGTTGGTGAATGTGTCCTTGTGTATGTCTTCGGTCTGGCATTCGATGGTCATGGTCGTGCTTGTAGCATGACGAGGAGATTTATAACAGCTAAATTATATGAATGCCCCGACTAATGGTTTTAATGTCAATGATTGTCTTGCACCATTTTTTTTGGGTATAAAGAGTGGCAAAAGCCCAAACTAGAAAACACAAATCCTGAAGGAAGAGCCCAAAATTCATGTAACCCCAGAGAAAGATCATGAGCAATATTTGCCATCCAATCCGCAGCACGATTTTCTTCGTGATAAATATGGACCACATGCACTTCGGTCTCTCCTCAGCCGAGCTTGAACCTTAGATATCAGACTAGAACAAAGATTACTTGTTTGGCATCCATGCTTAATAAAATGAACTGCAATAGCAGGATTAGCCTCAATAATCAATTTCTTAACATTATGTCTCCCAAGCTAACTCCTTGGTACTAAGAATCCCCAACAATTTCCCTGCATTATACTGCATGAACCTAAATTTTGAGCGAAACCAACCATTAAATGTCCAGCAGCATCACGCATCACCACACTACGGGCTGCCCAGTGCCAACCTTCCACCATCACACGCAGAAGCCATCTACATTAGGAAAATTCCTTCCGATCAGTTTCTCACGTCTCCCCAACTTGACCGAGAGCTGAAAGGTATGTTTTGGTTGGGACCAAGAGCTGAAAGTTTAGGAGGCATGGTATGAACCATTTCTTTTTAATACATTACCGACTGTGGTAGAAGTTAAAGCGTCTGTATTTTCTCCAGGGTCAATATCATCCGTCTAGATTCTCCAAAATGTGACTGCAAGATTAAATTTCACACAAGGAACCCATTTCTTTTCTTGCTTACTCAAATCCTACTATAGCCAGAATGTTTTGTAATTCCTCTATCACACCAGTCTCCTCACTCCTGCTGCATCAGCCGAACAATCCCCTTTAAACAAAACACTTGATAGTGGTATGTAAATTGCTGGATCATTAGGGTGCAGCTTCAAAATCTTCTTGGCTGAACGTAGAGCAATTTCCTTATTTCCATGAACTTGACAAGCACTTAGCAGAGTTTTGTAGGGGGATGGTCCTGGTTCTATTGGCATGTGGTCGACAAAGGAGTCTGCTTCATGGAGATACCCAGACCGACCAAGAAGATTAACAATTGTTATGTAATGTTCCATTTTGGGAGGGTCAAGCGTCCCATCATTAATCATCAAATCAAAATACTAAAGTCCTTTGTCTAGCAAACCCGCATGGCTACAAGCGGTGAGAACAGTCAGGAAGGTAATATTGTCTGGTTTACTTTCAGTTCTTCTCTTTTTCTCAAAAAATTCAACAAGCTCCCTTCCATAACCATGGTGGGCATATGCTGATAACAGCGTTTTCCAGGAAATCACATCCCGTGTATCCATTGTTGAAAATACGTTCTGTGAATCATGGATACTGCCACATCTTGCATACATTGCAACAAGCCCGTTTTGGACAGACAAATCTGAAGCATGACCAGAGTTCAAAATTAGAGCACATATCTGCTTCCCCTCATCAAGGACAGAAACAATTTTAGCTGCTCTGAGAATGCTTGTAAATGTGAACAAGTCCGTTTTAACACCTGCCTGTCTCATCAAAGAGAAGTGGATCAATGCTTCCTCTCCATCTCCTAAACTGGAGAGTCCGGCAATGATTGCATTCCATGAAATTTAATCCTAATCAGTAAGACCTAAGCAAACCTTCCAAAAGTCCTCCAGGCTACTACAACATTCTGAGTGCACTCTTAGGAGGGTAATCGCTCTATGCATTAGCTTCCAAACCTTCCTCTAACCAAAACCACTGCCTCATCCGGTTGATGGTTCTGGGCATAGCTAAACATGGAAGTTCAAGTTAAAACATTTCTATCCAGCATATTATCGAAGATTCGCCTTGATTTCTCAAGGTTCCAGCACTTTGAATACTTGTCAATTAAGTTCGTACCTAAAACAACGTTCTGGCTGGACCCTGCTTTCAAACTTAGACCATGCGCCTGAATTCCTAGCTCTTCGAATTGCATTCGAGAGCATGCTACCAGAACAGCGGATATACTGAATGGCGTAGGAGCTATCCCATTCTGAGCATATCCAGAAACAAATGCACAGAGATCATACGGCAATTCACATGCAAATAACCCCAAATCAAGGAATTCCAAACAACTACACTGCTATACGTCATTTCATTGAACAATTTTTGAGGATGTGACAGAAAACCACATCTACCATACATGTCAATGAGAGCTTTGCATATGTAGAAGTTGGAACAAAAACCCAACTTGACAACGGCTAAGAAAAGACGATTTTGCGCAAATGGATACAAATTTACTGAGGAGGTAAGGAGCGGATATAAAGTCATTTTGCAAATGAGCCCAGGGGTCCAACCCCGCAGGGTCTAACGGCCTTTCTTTGTGATCGTGACCAAAGGCTTGACGGTACCAGGAAATGAAATCATGCTCCTAGTCATTGTCACGCTGGAAACTCTAGCTTGTTTGGGTGCGTGAAAGCGCAAATTTGTGTCTTCTGATACTGTACGTATGCGGGGACCCAGGAACACATTTCTACAATAAAACTAAATACACTTGAAACTTGTACATAATTCATGTGTTTAGTTGAAAAGAATAAAACTCTCTATTTCTTAGGTACAATGAAACTGTGAATTTTGATTACAGATTTGTGTGATTGATATATAAAAAAAAATTATTTCTAGGAAAAGTTTGTATAAACCTGTAAATCAAGTCAAATTTATGGGACATGGATAAAAAAAATTAAAGTACTTTAGTCTACAACAAAATTAATATTTTGGCATGTGTTAGCATCGTAGACGTTGTCCCCAAGCAAAGCGACCCGTCCCCGACTCAACTGCGCCTCCAAAGTGCATGCTTGGTGAGTGCTGCTGAGTAGTTTGATTTCGTATTTCTTGTTTCTTGATAAATATACAAGAAAAGAAAACCCCATCAAAAACCCTTATATCCTGCTACTGTGACTGCGACACCGCCATGTCCTCCTCCTTCCGTGCTTCCAAGCACTTGAGCGCCACGCTGGCTGCCCTTCACCCTCGTTCCTGGAGCAAATCCATCCGACCCTCTATCGTTAAATGCCAACACTCTTCTTCCCAGGACCCGGAATTATCTAAGTCTGCACCCTTCAAAGCCCTCGGTGTCTCATCCGCTGCTGCCATCCTTTTGGGCAGCACATCGCTCCGCTCCTTCCTTCCTAATGGATTCGGAGATTTCGGCGTCGGGGGCGGTGGTGGTTATGGGCTTGGCGGCTGCGTTGGAGGCGGAGGAGATTGGTTTGGCGGCAATGGAGGGGATGCGGATGGGGGCTTTTGGTCTAGACTTTTCTCAACGGCGTCAGCTATTGCTGACGAATCTCCGTCTCAAGAGTGGGATTCTCATGGGCTCCCCGCCAACATTGTGGTTCAGCTCAGTAAGCTCAGTGGGTTCAAGAAATATAAAATTTCAGAGATTTTATTCTTTGATCGCAGGAGATGGACAACAGTTGGCACTGAAGATTCCTTCTTTGAGATGGTTTATACACCAAAGCCCAGCTTCAGAAGGAGCTTGAAACCCTAGCTACCTGTGGGATGTTCGAGAAAGTTGATATGGAAGGGAAAACCAATGCCGATGGAACAATTGGGGTTAAAATATCCTTCACTGAGAGTACGTGGCAGTCAGCTGAAAGATTCCGCTGCATCAATGCGGGTTTGATGCCGCAGTCGAAGCCTATTGAGCCGGATCCCGATATGAGTGATAAGGAGAAGCTGGAGTACTTTAGGAACCAAGAGAAGGATTATAAGAGAAGAATTGAGAGGTCAAGGGCATGCCTTTTGCCAATGCCTGTACATATGGAGATTCAGCAGATGCTGAGGGATCAAGGGGAAGTGAGCGCGAGGTTGTTGCAGAGGATTAGGGATAGAGTCCAGAAGTGGTACCATGATGAAGGCTATGCATGCGCCCAGGTGGTTAATTTTGGAAATTTGAACACCAAAGAGGTCGTCTGTGAGGTTGTTGAAGGGGATATCACCCAACTGGTCATCCAATTCCTGGATAAGCTTGGCAATATTGTTGAGGGTAACACTCAAATTCCTGTGATACAAAGAGGACTGCCCAAACAGGTACTTAGAGCTTTGTTATATTAAAGGTTTGGGAGGTATACTTTTTGTTTCTTTGGTTACAAGTGGTTTTAACTTTCGAAAATAAAATGTTTACCCACAAAGTTTGGTTGACTTATATTATAGGGTGTCCAATGATTGTCAGTTATGCTTGGTTTTTGGTCTTTAACTCGTTCGTTAGTTTAGTTATTTACTTCGTGGATGTTTGTATTCACTTAACAGCTTCGCCTAGGTTACACTTTTAACATTGAAGCAGGGAAGCAAGCTTTGAGAAACATAAACTCCCTTGCTCTGTTTTCGAACATTGAGGTAAATCCACGGCCTGATGACAAGAATGAGGGAGGCATTATTGTTGAAATTAAGCTTAAAGAGTTAGAACACAAGACAGCTGAAGTCAGTACGTAGTGGAGTGTTGTCCCTGGACGAGGAGGACGCCCCACTTTGGTATTCATGTCAACTTAAATATGCACTTGTTCATCAAACATTAATTTTTGTTTGCCCAATTAAACTATTTGTTTATTCACTATTTGTATAGATTTCCCTACAACCAGGAGGTACTGTTACATTTGAACACAGGAATCTGCAAGGACTAAATAGATCTATTATGGGTTCAGTAACAACTAGCAACTTCTTCAATTCTCAGGTAATCCTATCTATTAAGATTTCTTCTATATGTTCTAGGTACAGTTTAGTGTCTCATCGATGTAGGCAGATTATGATAAAATGCTTGTCATATTTTGCCTTAGGATGATCTTGCATTTAAGCTTGAGTATGCACATCCACACTTGGATGGTGTATACAATCCACGCAACCGTACTCTTTGTGTAAGCTGCTTCAACAGCCATAAGCTTAGTCCAGTATTTACTGGGGGGCCTGGGGTGGATGAAGTTCCCCATGTATGGGTTGATCGTGCTGGTGTTAAAGCCAATATCACTGAGGTACTCATGGGTTCTTTTATGGAAGTCTTGACAAGTTGGACCACTGGTAGAGTTTGTTGATTTTTATTAATTATGTCTTGTGTACCAAGCAGAATTTCACGCGCCAGAGTAAATTCACTTATGGAATTGTAATGGAAGAGATAACAACACGCGATGAAAGTAGTCACATCTATGCAAATGGTCAAAGAGTATTGCCAAGTGGAGGAATAAGCGCAGATGGACATCCAACCACCCTCAGTGGTACTGGCATTGATCGGATGGCATTTTTACAAGCAAATATTACCCTTGATAACACAAAGTTTGTTAATGGTGCTGTAGTTGGAGACAGAAATGTGTACCAGGTCCCTTTCTCATTCTACACTCATTGCCTTTGATTTGTCCACATGGGTACAAATATGCATCCTTATCTGTTCGTTGATTTTGGAAGTATTTACATAAAATACAGAATAACATTTTTTGAATAAAAATACACTTTTTGAAGGCATTTTCACTGGATGTACTGAGAATTTGATTCTAAAATTTAGTTGGCAAGAAGAGGAAGGGAGTTCCTACAAGATAAAATGGAGCATAAAAGAGAAGGGTTAAATAAAAACTTATTCCGCAAGAGAAAAAGCTGTACAGGTTGAGTAGCTTTTAGGAGAATTGATGTTCAAATTCAAGAGGTAGATTTTTCAATGAATAGAAATCTTACTAAAAGATATTCAACGCATTCTAGATGATATTGTTACAGTGCAGCTAATCTTTTGATGTTAATTAATTGTCACACCTTTTGTGATACTGTCTGAGGGTGGTAAGTTGATGCCACTCCTGCCAGTAGGAGGAGGAGGAGCCTATCTTCTTAAGATGGAAGCATTAGAGGAACATGTGCTTTGGAGTTTGGAATGACAATTTGATTCTAGTTACAAATTTCTAATTTATGTTCTATTGAATTTAGAGAATGCCAGGTTTTTATATTTTGTAGCTACAGATTTATACTTAATGGTAGCACTGCAATTTTTGTTGGTTCTTGGAAGAGTGGACGGGAGTAGTACCCAAGTTTTGGAACTAGTCAACTTGGAGTAATTTGAAGGAGCAGATATTGATGTTTCTAAATTGGCAGCAGTCTAGTATGCTAGTCTATGTTTCCTGCTAACACTTATATGAACCGCAGGTTGACCAAGGCCTTGGCATTGGCAGCAAGTTCCCATCTTTTAACGGCCACCAGTTAACTCTAACACGTTTTATCCCTTTGATACAAGTGGAGGAAGGGGCTGGTAAACCACCACCACCAGTGCTTGTCCTCCATGGCCACTATGGTGGCTGTGTAGGCGATCTTCCGAGTTATGATGCCTTTGCTCTCGGGGGTCCCTATTCTGTGAGGGGTTACAGCATGGGTGAGATTGGTACAGCCAGAAACATCCTTGAGGTAGGAATGCCTGGATACATGTTATGATTTCTATTAATGTCATTCAGCGTCATGAAGTGAGTTTTTATGTAGTGAATTCTCCTAATCTGCGTATTATACTGTAATTCCGGAACAACTAACTGATTTCTTGTTCTTTTTCTTTCTACAGCTTGCAGCTGAGTTACGTATACCTATTAAAGGTACACGTGTATGCGTTTGCAGAACATGGTAATGATCTGGGAAGTTCAAAGAATGTCAAAGGGAATCCTACAGAAGTCTATAGGCGAATGGGCCGTGGGCCATCTTACGGCGTTGGTCTCAAGCTCGGCTTGGTACGAGCTGAATATTCCGTTTATCATAACTCAGGAACCGGTGCTGTAATTTTCCGTTTTGGAGAGAGATTTTGAGAAGCAACTGAGTCAGATTATTTCGCCGAGTAGGATTTGTTCTCTTGGTTTGCGGAAAAACTCTTACAGTCAGCCATTGATGATTGGGTAAAGGGGTTTTATGGTTTTGCTTAAATTTACTTGTAGAGGACGTCATGCTGGTACTAAGCTGGGTTTTTTCTCTGTTACCCTTGAAAATGGTATCGGGTTCTCTGAGAATATTGAGATGACATTATCTTTCTGGCTACTGTTAGATGTATTTAGTTCATTTCTTCAGCTAATGATCAAAGCCCAATTCATTAGATCGGACTAAACGTGGTGGTTTCTCATATAACATTGATCTTTAGTAACATGAGAGTTACTGATTTTGATTGATGCGTACGCATTGGATTATAACTTTAGTAGACCAAAGAATCGATTATTCATCAATTTGAAATTTTATGATCAATATATGATAAAAGTAATCTAATTAATAGTATATAATATGGCGAAATCTATGGCATGTTGGGATGATTTAACTAGTTATTAGTTATTATAATTCTGTAATCAGTATGAGAAAGGTAAAAAAATGGACAAATTAATGAATATTCATTCAGCGGGTCTGGCGGGAGTGGAAAAATACAATTTGTATCTAGAGTTATTTATGTGAAAATTTACGTTAACTGTTACTGTATATTCGAAATGTTCATTTTCACTCGTAACTATCTTCTTACCTTTAAACATGATACATGCTCCCGTACAATACCAACTTAAGCTCTATGCACTATGTTTGTCTTAGCTTGATTCTGCCAGAATACACAGTTCATTCTGAATCTTCTTCATAGCATCGGTTTATGTTTCAGCTTTCTTATCCAAGTCATCTTCATAGATAGTATTAATAAATTTTAAGCCTGATTCTCAACAGGAAAAATATTAAAATGATTTAAAAATTGGATTGCCCCTGGACATGGGTCACGTAATTGGTACCAAGAGTCATGACTCAAGATCAAAAGCATCAATAAACTATTTTTTCAGGGCAGTTCATTTGGTGAATTCTATTCCCAAGAGCGATCATAACAGAATCGCCTCACAACAAGGCTCAAAGGTTATGGGTTTTCGCCAAAGATTGAGATTTGCACAAATGTGGCCTCCATAGATGTACAACTGATATTAGAAGTGTAGCTATTTTGCTACACACACAAAGATGGTGGCAAATATATTTTGGCTCTCACCTTGGAGGTTTTCAAATCATCAAGCCAGCCTGCTAAGAAGGCTAAGGCCAATCTTATCGCTATAAACCTAATTCCTTTTTTAACTGAGCAAGAGCTGCTTCTATATCATCAAGGTTATCCTCAATGCTGCCGTTTCCCTTGCCAGCTTCATCTTGAGTGCCACCGCCTGGGGTCCCTTTCCCAGAAGATTGAGATGGATTTTCCCCCTTTTTATTTGGATCAACTACATTCAGTTCTTTCTCAAGGAACTCCACAAATTCTTCTCCTATTTCCTGAAATGTAAAATTTCATATTCATAAGCTTCCTATGTTGGGTCATTGTTGCTACCTATGGTTTTGTGAGATATAATAAAATCAGGAAATAAACAGGCGACTTGTTTACACATTAGAACTCAAACTCCTAAACAAACAGATCAGTAAATGAGAGAGAAGTCTTACTGCCAATTCCTCCCATAGGCTCTTTGGTTTCCCTTGTGAAGCAGCATTTGCTTCCCAGTTGCTTAATTCTTCTTGAAGATCTCTAAAGAAGTCCTCTGTAATTACAAGAATCGGATCTCAAGCACTATATAAAGGAATTATGCAAGTCAGTCGCAAAAAATTTACACCCCCTTCCCCCCTGCTGACAGGTTTACGTGGGGATACAAATTTGATGCCCAAATAGATTTGTAAAGAATGCAGGCTAAACTTTTGGCTAACTTGATAGCGTACATATCTACCTATTGTTATTTGAACATCCCTCAAAAAATTACCTGCAGCGTAAAGATGTTGATCATAAGAACATTAGCAATGCAACTAATTTTACAGGTGATCATACAAGAAGCACAATTGGGAAATTATTTTCCAAACAGATGGAGGGAAAAAATCAAAATATAAAAAGAATCTGCAAGTGTAGAATGAATGCGTAGATAACTGAGGTCTGCACATGTAAATCAAATTGAGTAGCCAACTTTTTGTAAACAATAACTGTGTGAAACCCTCAATAACATCTTCGATAAAGTTAATACTGTCCATAAAAATAGAACATAGCCAATCAGAAATCAATATGCCTCCTGAATATTTTTCACTGCAGAAAAATACAGGAATTTAATATGTCAAGAATATCTAAACAGTCAACTGACTAAATGCTTCTGATTATTTCTAATTTAGGATTATAGTAAATATCTTGGGGCAAGTTCGAAGAGCATTCAGATACAGTCATACAGAAAAGCTACTTTGTTGTTCAAGCACAAGGTATTCACAAGTAAAGACACCTTTCTATATATTCACACAAGAATGCAGATATGAGATGTCTATGGTTCTCTACCTAATCCATAGAATTCTTCTTCTGCTTGTCGATTTCTGCTTTGGCTTCTTTGAGCAGAATTAAATGAAAAATCAGAACCATGATTCCTGGAATCATATTTTCTACGGGAACTAGAATTTAGCAATGTATTGTATGCATGCTTTATCCTCATAAATTTCTCCTGTGCCTTATCCTGTGAAAAGAAATTAAAGATACTTTAAAAAGCCAAATCTTATTAACATTAGTTAATACTTATACATTTACTACGCAAATAGCACAAAGCAAGGTGAGTAGGGAATGCCATACAATCTAGTAATAGAGCATTACAGACATCCTTGAACAGAAGTGTTCAATGCAGCACATACAAGTTACAACATGCTCCTACTTCAAGATTTGTCCTTGTTCATCTGAAATACCTATTCGTGATAGCTAGTTATTCACACAAATGCACTAAATTTATTTTCTTTTCATTTTCAATTTATGCATTTCGGTTTTTGGCAGGGAGGGTGAAGACTTTCAAACAATTAGCATGAAGGGATAAGTTTACTAATTAAGATCATCATCACCATTAGCGCCATTATGGCCTTGACCTTCAAGTAAAACAGTAAGGGAGTAACTCAATCAATAATATAAATACATAAAGATCATATGTTGTTTTCCACACAAGCCTTAGCAGACATAGTTGCTTTATGAAAAAGAATTTTCCAGGTATTTTAATTATGATTATATCTGTATGTTTCTCAACAATTCAGAACTTAGACTTAATAAAAGACAGCATATATATGCACCTCCTATCTAGGAGATTCAACCGTCAGGCTGTATATGAATGATAGATCCAGAGTAAAGTAGTGATGCTCATCCACAAACATTTCAGTCAAACTCCAAATTTCTAATCAGAGAAGGGCTATGTATACTAATTACTTAGAACTTGAGAGTTGAGACATGGCCATAATGTTGACAACTAATGCAGCCTTCCATTGGAGGACGATAGGACATAAAATGCACACCATATCCATCCTCGTATCTACAGTGGAGTGATAACTGCCAAGTACCAAACTAAGAACATGTAGATCGAATTCCAATTTTTTTACCACATTTAAATTCTCAATAGCAGGAAAGGGCTATTAATGCAGAAGCAGAACAATTAAGCACATACCAACACATTGCTAGCATAATTGAATCTTTACATTGAAGAATTCAAAATCTTTGAGCTAAACTTTCCGCAAACCAGACAATATTCCTGTGACAAATCTGGATAACATTCAAGTTATGGTTGCTACTAGCTTTAAATTTAACAAAGCAAGTATTTAAAGTAGAATTGACCATTACTAAATTGTTCATATTATTAAAATGATTTCGAAACACAATACTACCTCTCTAGTCTCTACAGTTAAATTAGAGGTTTGAACCAATGACACGGTATGCTTATTAGTGGTTTTGACTCAATGATGATCTTAATTCAACTTCAATTTTTTAATGAAAAACTTCTATCGCTTTCGTGTTTCGTTTTTTCAGCATTTCCATTCTTAACCAAATTTTCAAGTCCCTTAAACGCATGAAAATTTTTCGTACAATATAAATCAAATCTATCCTTTTATAACATACAACGAGCAAAAAGAGTACCTTTTGTACTTAACTACTGATAACCAAACTATAACGCAACAATCAAGGAAAAAATTGTTTTTCACTTGTTCACAAAAAATGTAAAAATACATCCTCAGAAATCCACACAAAATTCAGAAAGGATAATGCGCTTAATATACCAATTACCTCTTTATTGACATCGGGATGATACCTTAGAGCAAGTTTCCGATATGCCCTCTTGATTTCATCCACAGTAGCAGATGGAGATATACCCAAAACTTCATAAGGAGACTCCCCACGGCTAGCTTTTAGAAGAGTAATTCTATCTCTTCTTTTCTTCTTATAATTCCAGCAGCAGGACGAATAAGGTTCAAATTGGAATACAAGGGAACCAAAATCACGTTGACAGTTAAATTTGCGACTGGGTGGGGAAGAGTTTGCTAGGTTTTGCAGGTAGACAAGGGAAGGTCGAAGAGATCTTAAACAGAAGTGAGTGCAGCAGAGGAGCTTGTTTGCAGTTAGAGGCACGGACAGGGTTAATCCATCCATGATATCCAAGCTATCCCCAAATCTCTGTCCTCTCATCCCATAAAATTTGTAACATGAATGGTAGTACCAAAAAGTTTGGATGGGTATTTGGAGCGACTAATGACCCGCTCGCGTCGTTTGCAGCTGGGATGTGGTTAAAGTGTACATTAAAAAAATAATAAAAATTAAATAAATTAAATAAAAAATTATAAAAATAACCGTACTTACGTTTGAGGAACTTTGGTAAGACAAAACGAAAAGAAAAGTTTTTTTTTTTTTTTAAATAGATTGTTCTTGCAGGTGTGGACAGTTCGGGAGGGTGGCCCAACCCTTCTTTTCATGGTCCTTTAGTTCTTGAGCCTGGGCCTTTTATTCTGTCACCTGGGCTGAAAGTTTATATTCCTATTCGGGGCCTGTACTTCGTGGGTGGAGCCTATCGTATCCTCTGTTTTGCTATTGCGAGCGCCTTCATGTTTCAGAAGAAGGGCAACGTTTTTCCAGGGACCCTCATTATGCATATATGGTAGATATTATTGGTCGAGCAGGAAGAGTCTATGATGCATACGGTATGATGAAGACAACGCAAATTGAACCTGATTTATTTGTTTAGTGTGCATTACTGGTTGCATGTAGAAATCATGGGAACGGTTCTTGCAGAAGCGGCAGCTAAACATTTGTTAGATTATAACTAAGCTTGAGACTATTGGAAACCCTCTTCTATTATCAAGTCTATATGACGATTACTTTGATTCCCTACAATTTGCTACTATATATCTGTCCGTCGCTACAGCCATTTGCTCCTTTACGATACCCGCTCCCTTTATTCCGTTATAAAATTGAATGTGGGCATTCAGTGCTTTTCTTTTAATCCCATTATCGTTTCCTTTAATTGACCACCAACGAGGTGTCCTCCCTGTGCATTGAATTCTTCAGACACTTCATCATTTCCGTTTTATATATTCAATTCGAAAACACAAAGATTCTGCAGACTTAAACAAGCCTTATCCACAAAATGAAGAGAGGTACAAGAAGGGAAGCTTTGCATCACAGCCACTCTTACTAAAAATTATAAAACTTGTAAGCTAAGCTCAGATTTTATTTCGTGATTGACAGAACAAAGAGATCGAGGGAAGTAATAAGAGTATCTCTAACAGTACCCATCCAGCAATCATCTAAAACCATAAAGAGTTGCCGTAGCAGTAATAAACATTCTGGAATGTGGGGAGGGCGTAATTCCACTTGATTTTAATGCTATAGGCCGATTCCTATTTCGCTGTTCAAGATGAAGATTACCCGTTCATCGAACCTCAATTTGCAAAATAGAACTCTCCCCTGCGCTCGCAAAGTAATTTTCCTAACTTGAGAATCTACAATAATGAATTATGCCATTAGTGAATGAGGCTTGTAATTCAAATGAAAGAATTACGCAGAGGTTTCAGATATGGAAAGGAAGATAATGCCAAAGCATGGTAGAAATGCTTGCTTGCTTTTGCTCAGTCTCTCTTTTATTCTATTTTGCATTGATGCTGAAAAAAGAGTTTAACATATTCAGGAATACACTATATAATAGCACTAATCAATCAGAGAACCGGTTAAGAATGTACTTAGAATCAGCTGTCTTCTAGGCAGACCAGAAGTAACATTGCCCGAAATCTTCTCAAATGGTACATACTACTGACTCAGACTCTTAAGTTGGCTCCATTAAGTCTCCATGTATACTTCCTCAGATGTCAGATCCATGTTGTGAAGTTCAGGGCCAGAAGTAGAGCTACTTCCAAGACTTTAAGTAATGACCATTAGTTAAAATTTTTAATCTACAAAAAAAACATAATACACAGTATACATAAATTTTCTGCAACCATAAAATAGAATGTGGGATAGCATGAAAAATGCAATCAATTAGCGGTAAGCATTGATAATCTCAAAGACTAAGGAAAATGCTAATCTAAATTGAAAGTTTGATATACATACCTACGCCCAAAAAAGAAAAATTAAATTATCACGTGAAGTTCCAAAGAACCATGTATTCTACATTAGACAGCGGAGAACATCATCACATATCATAAAAACCATCAATGAAAGAGCCAGGAACTCATTATGCATCAGAAAATTTGAAGAGAGAGAGAGAGAGAATGTGCAAATCTATTTTATGACACTCATTTCAATTGTTAGATAAAGCATAAATCTAGTGCATCATGTCAGAGAGATGTATAACATGTCGAAGGTAGATAAAATAAAACTGTAAAGTACAACATAAGTGACCCACCAGTCATTTCCTTTATGTTGATCTAATTATCATGCACTCCCTCCTTATCTTGTATTCAATTCAACTACAATTTCTAAGTAATAAGCAAGTCATTTTAACGAAGGAAATGAGAAATAGAGTAACACGTTCGCTCTGCAGGAACATATATAAATGTAAAACAGAGCCTAGATTTTTCTTAGAACTGAGTTACTGTAACTATAGAGTACCTGAAGAAGACATATAGTAAGCTTTATGTGGTTCTCAGTTCTGGTGGAAGCCAGCTTTTCTAAAAGCCAAGACAATCAACCACATGTAAATTCTGTTGAAATTATGTTATTTAAGGAAAGAGAAACTGCACATATTAGAATTGATATTGATAAATAAGTCATTATTTCAATTGAATCAGACAACAGTAGGGGAAGTCCCACATTATCCAAGATACCACATGCTCACATATCGTGCATAAAAAGATAGGGGAGACAGCAATTAATGGAGCACCATGAATACATTAGAATGGTGCTCACCGTACTCAGATGCGGACAATATTCTGGTACGTAGTTCATTTATCATTAGGAGTAACATGAGGGTAAGATACAACCGAAGCATACTTATTGCCAGACCAATCCCTTTGCTGCAACATGTTATATGGATGGGACTCGAACCCATAATAGCCTCCTGCGCCGCCCGGATTACTCACCGGCATTCCCATGTGTGCATGACCATGACCATGTGGCATCCCAAGTACCGACATTGGCATCATAGGCGGTGCATATGGCATCGGTATCGGAACCGGCATATGGCCATTTCCATGGGAATGCCCACTCTCACCAGACTCGTGTAAGCTCTGTGGCACAGGAGTGGATGAGAAGAGATGGTCCGACGATGAGGGATCCTCGTTGGACAGCCCCTGCATTCTCTTCAAGTAAAGGCGATACTTTTGTAGATGGCTCGCAACATTTTCTCGGGTCAATCCCTCGACATTCATCAATTGCATAATTGTCTTCGGGACCGCGTTCTTGATTCCTAGATGAGACACCACATCCACGAACCGCTTGTGTAACTGCGGGGTCCATACCAGACGAGGCCGCTTCAAGGTCCGAGCAGACGGATCATCCGTCGAATTCTCAGTCCGTAAAGCCGAATCAGCTTCTTCCGCGCAATCGATCTTCCTGAGTTTCCTGGAATCGGACCCTGAACCGTCTCGATCAATCTCTTCTTCCCCTTCCACCACTATCGGGTCCCAACTCCGGTCATCGTTGAACGACTTGAAATTGTTCGAGGAAAAGGCCTGAGAACTTCCGGAACGAAGACTCGACATAGTGTTATGCGAGGCACGATTGACGTCGAGGAGGGTCTGGCATGGCACCGGCGAGATGCTAAAGGCGGAGGCGAGTGCGGGCGGGATCAAGAGCTGAGAGAGAGGAGTAAGATCATCGGCGCAGGGAAGACCCATCTCCCACTCGAGGACCCGCTCATCATCGGCAGCACCATCGCCTTCGTAGTCGGTGTTCTTCACTTCCTCCCCCATTTACAAACGCCGCAGAAAGCAGGGCGGTTTCTTGCAGAGAGTAAGGCAGCGTGAGTAATTGACGTGTTGATATTTGGGATGTGGGTTCTAGCTTGGGTCATATCTGAAACGGTTTCGCCATTGGATCCAAAGTCAAGATGACATGAACAAGCGACCGGGGGAAAACAATCTTGATTGCAGATATTTCCGAAGATTCGGCGGTGAGTGTTAGGGGAAAGGCAAAGCAAAGGCAAAAAACAAATTTTATAATAAATATTTTTAATTTCCCCAGTTGCACGGTTGCACCCTCTCCGAAATGAAAGACATACAAAAAGTGCAATATCTGATTCCAGATCGGCCTTGTAACGGTGCCAACGTGGACGACTTAGCCAGATATTTTTTATCCTCTAAATATCTATATTTCTTCCATTGATCGCTGAATTTCGCAAGCCACGTGTATATAGTCAAATAAGAAGCTGCATATAATATAAAACTATAATAATAAATTGTTATCCAATTAATAAAACCAGTTTCACAATTCAAAAATTAATGAATCTGAACTAAACTTTACAAATTAGAGTTTGAATAATTCATTTCTTTTAAACCCATATTCACAGTGATGAATGAATGTTGGTACTATAAATCCAATGACAAATATGCTCATTTAGGCAGTAGGTGGGGATAGTTCTACGTATATTTTTTAAATGTATAAATTTTATATTTTTTATAATATAGTATAAAATTACAAACCCATGTTATTTTTCGTGTAGAGCTGCCATGTCATCAAAGTGAATACACCTTTTTAAGGGTGTTTGGTTATTTAGCGGGAGAGCGCCTCCTGTTCTACTTTTAAATAGAATAAGATTAAAAAAAAAAAGGAAGTGGATGAATAAGAAACGGGAGGGGCCGTTGTTGTAGACAGCTGGAGATGTAAACGCGGACAATTGGTGGCTCAAAACGCGCCGTTACAAGTACATGTGAAATGTAAGTCGGAGTACAGTCCATGAAGAGTACACTACAAATCCAAAACGTGGGGTAACCCTCCTCCTTCTGAGAACAGGCCTAGACTTGTACAGGATCCTATGTTGGGCCTCATGGACTCTGGAATTGGAACTGCCCATGACCCAAGCTTTATTTGTCAAGCTGCCAACAACAGGATTCACCCTCCCACATCATACACAAGTGCGGCTTGAAATTCAACCGCTACCTCCCAACCCCACAAGCTCCCCAGCTGTCCCTGAAAACTGGGCCAGAGGTTGGCCACTGCAATTAGAGGCAAGTGGTGGCAAGCTGGCAGCAGAGGAGCCATGGCAACCACATTTCCTTACTCATCTCCCCCGATTGCAACCTTGTTATCTACTACCTTCCACTCAAAGTCCTGCTTTTCTCTGAAAGCCCTTCCATCTTTGCCTTCTCACTCCCGCTCAGTTATCCCATTTAAGAAAACCATCATTTTTCACGACGCATTTTACCTAGTTTCTTCAAGAAGTAACAAACTTCGGAGAATTCGTGCTGTTCCGGGAGATGGTTTACCTTCGGAAGCCCCCGCCACTGAAACTGCCCAGCAAATGCTCTCCCCCGGCGATGACGGGGTCTCCACTGTAATTTCAGTTCTTCTCTTCGTTGCCTTCATTGGGCTATCTATTCTCACTATTGGGGTAAAAGTTCTCAACTTTCCTCTTCCTTCTTGTTTGTCTAGATCTCTATTTTTGACTGCCTGATACGTATTCTGGGATGTGATTTGCTGTTGCTTCTGCTCAAGTGGAACAGGTTATCTACTTAGGAGTGACAGATTTTCTACAGAAGAGAGAGAAAGAGAAATTCGAGAAAGAAGAGGCGGCTAGTAAGGGCAAGAGGAAGAAGAAAAAGGGCAGAGCCAGAGCAGGACCTAGAGGATTTGGGCAAAAGATTGATGAAGACGAGGACGATGACTAGGAATCGGATCCCAACGATAACACGATTGCCATTTCAGGGATTTTGCAATTTCACTTTTCTCGATTGGGATGTTAGTTACTCAAACTACTTCCTTTTATTTCTAAGCAAATTTGATTGTCTTGACAATTAGTTTTGACTTTTGACCAACTGGGTGTTCCTTTTTATACACAAACGAATGAATTAACCAAATTATAGAAACGAAACAAGGTACCGGGACATGAATAGATGGAATTCATTGCAACAGATTATCAACTTCTGTTATTTGTATTAATCATTATCAGCTTATTATTCTCCCAGTAAGTTTTCGGCGAATCCTTCATTTTGCTTGGACAAATTAGCTTCCACTTTGGATGTTCACGATCATGTTCTACTTACATCTCGTACGTAGATGTTGTATACTATGTACTTACTAATTTAAACTTAAAAATGGAAAATAAATAACAGTAAAAAGAAAGGCGGCATATTCCCCAACAGAGCGTAAATATGATTTTTGTTTTGGTAGAGTGTAAATATAATTTTATAATAACTGGACTAATCAAAACATATTTGTTCAGCCAGAAATAGACATCATATTCATTTCATGCGACCCGAGAAAGGGAACATCAAAGAAAGAAATTTCACCAACCCCTTCATTTTCGGATCATTTGTTTCTTCTATTTAATTTAATAAATCATCACGACCGCTCTTGAAACTATTTTATCAACGAAAAATACCTAGTTTAAAATAAGAACTAGTTTGTCATTTCGATTTGTCAAAGAAACTGGGCACAGTATCGCCATCACAATACGGGCCAAAGCAAACTTGAACAAAAATTGTACTTTCTAAAAGGAAAATAAGTCAATAACCATACATGAAAGAAAAATCCTGCCCTCACCTAAACATGAACAGCTCTCCACATTGCAACATTTTGTACAGTCGCGTCAACTTGTAAACTACCTCACCACTTTATAATCTTTACACCCTTAAAAAGACTTGTATAGTCATTTTACCTCTTCTGCAGGGGAATCAGGTGTATTAAACATCTGAACCTCATCTCGCTTAATTCTATGTATAAACTTAAAACTACAAAATGTACAGTTTTTCAGCACAACCGACAACTTTATTTCCAACCGGCTTTTACCTATCTGGACAGATAGGTATAGATAAGCTCTAGATGCAGGAGAGAGAGGAGGCGAGAGGAGGAAGCCCACACTAGCCTCAGTTAGCTGTACAAACAACATTCTTTCCTATGCCCATCTAAGCAGGATGAGGAGACTGAGCAGCAATTCTCCTTTCTGCAAGAAATTGGATAACCAGTTGGCAAGCTACATTTAATACCTTAGCATATGATAACTCAACAGAATTCTTGCAAAAAAATGCAAATAGTGGTACAATTAGCAGAGATAAAATGCATTGGTATTCATGTGTAGATACGTTCATTTGCTCTTAGATAAACAAGCACCTAAATCACACATGGATGCAGAAATATAAAGAACCAAAGACTGTACAAATGACAAGTAACTATAAACGAATGAGTACCTCCAGCAGCAACAAGTTTCTCTACACGTGCAACAATATGCTTTCCATAAGTGTACTTTTTCAATGCATTCAAATGGACCTTAATTCGTGAGAGAATCAGCTCACGTTGCTGGTCATCACAAGTTTCCAGCACCTTTTGTACAACATAGTTTGCAAATTGGTCTTTCATCATCGCCTGTATACGTCAAAGTAGGAAATTATATTAGCAGTTTGCAAAATTTATTCAAACCAATATACCTCGTAGTGGTTATCACAAGCCTATTTGGACAAAGTTGATTTTTTATGCCTCTATCAACAATTAGTCACAAAGAATATACCAGTCCTGTTCAACCCTTCATGTAATCACTTTATCAGAGAGTTAAATCTCAACTCATGTTAAGAAGATATGAAACAAAGAAGTTAAAGAAACACCAAAAGTCCAGTTCATGAAATAGGCTCACAAATAATGAAATCATTTGTGCTCCTATTATGATGGCGCTGAACCTACAAAAAAAATGCATCTAAACCCCCAGAGACTCCTGAGTACTGACTTCAGTGATGATGGGGAAATACAAGGTTTCCAACATTAGTAACCTCTGAGACAGTGGATTTAAGATATGGTATGTTAGAATTGCATTCTAATTGGCGTCAAAGGAAAGGAGAGGATTTAAACATCATTTAAAACAAATGGTTCTGAAAGACCTGAAGAGGTTCGTTTTCATCAGTGGAGCCAAGCATCTCATTCACTAATAATTGGCGTTCAGAAGGACCTCCAAAGGTCAAACACTTCTCCACAACATTCGAGGCAAACTTCTGTTGACTCATTTGAACTATCTTGCCAGCTAATTCCTTTATAATAGCTGAACGTTCATAAGGCTTCCCATGTTCCAGTACATGCTGTTGTTAAGGAAAAAAGAAGAGAGTAAAACAAGAGATCAGCCCACAAGTATGAAGAATGCTGTAAGGATATCAGAGCAAGCAATACCAAATACCGTCATGTTTAGGAGGTACACAACAGTACAACAGTGGGTGAAGTAGGGACTAGAAGCCCAAAACATGCGATAACAAACCTTAGATGGCATGTTATAAGCTGGAGGCCAGTTAAGCTCCTGTCTAAAATAAAGCAATAGAAAGCTAGATTGCAGCAGTGAATGCACATGCAAGAATTCAAGCCCCATTACACCACGCAAAACATGAGAATTGTATAAAAATACTTCCATATCCATGGCAAAAAATTGCAGCAATGGCCAGTCCAAAGTGTAGTAGTTGGAATAAGTAATGAACCTGAACAACATAGTTGCCATACTGATCTTGAGCTAACATGCTAACAGCTCCTAAAATCTCATCCATAACTTTTTGCTGTGTTTTGGGATCTTTACAGTGCTCCAGTACTCTCTGCCATTTAAATGGGGAATTAATATGACCATGCACTTAAGTACATGAAAATAGTAAAAACATAAGCAGTTAATAAATCCTACCTGTATCACACGGCAACCATATGGATGGGTCGAAAGTGTCACAACTTGATCAAAAAAAGTAGAGACAATGAAATGGATCGCATCTTCAGGGACACATTCAATACACTTCTGAATGACATGGTTACCATTCTGATCACGTACACAGCGCATCACATTACCATCAAGCTCTTGAACCATTTTTATCTTCTGATCCAAATCAACAACTTCTATGGCCTAATGAGGGAAATAAAATAGGGAAAAAAAAAGAAAAAAAGAATGAGATATTGAGAACAATTATGGATAGAGAGAGCCATACTTAGAAATATCAACTACTAGCATGCAAAGTTGTCAATACCTTCTGGATCACCCTACAACCATACATTTGAAGGCTAAGTGTCAGAACATGACCAAAAAGCTTGTTGGCTAATTCTCGTCTTTGGGAGGTTAGTCCATGCTCAAAAAACTGCAAGATACGAGCTATTGCTCAAACAAGATCCATTAAAGAGAATGAACAGAATATGCATGGGTGAAGAGTAAGATTTACCTTTTGAACTACATAATTACCAAAGACATCAGTCATCAAAGCAAGAGCATGTGGCATGATTTCCTGATAAACCATGTTTTTTTCTTCAGTACTTGCTGTTTCAAGCTTTTGTTGAATAAAGCGGCTCCCATACTGATCCGCACTGTCCATGAAAGCACTTATATTGACTTTAATTCTTCATTGATGGCAGAATAAAATGAAGCACTAGAAGACTAAAGCAAAAAATAAAATAAAATTACCTGAACTCAACAACATGACCAGCAATTTCTGACAGCTCAAAACACTTGGTTTTATTGCTTTTGAACTCTTCCAACAGAGAAGAAGCAAAGCTTTCGTCCATGTTACACCCAACATCTAGGTGCCAAGGCCCCATAACACCACCAGCTAAGTTCCTCAACCCAGAAGCAAAACGCATATTCAACTCATTGTGCCTAATAGGACTTCCAGATCCAACTGGAGAAGTGGATACAACAGAGTTTGCCATTGGACTTCCCGGGTAAGACAAGCCAACGCCATATGCAGGATTTCCATAATAACCATGATGATTGGAGCCACCAGATTTACCACTAAGAGGAACACCATACTGTGACTTCTGAGGTGCGAGCAGAGTACCAAGATAAGCCTTCTGAAGCTCAAGTAGATTCATGTATGAATTGCCTAAGTAGCTCCTGTCTGCAGTGGGGTCATTAAGAGCAGCAAGTTGTGCATATTCAGATGTCCTTAAATACTGAAGATACATGGGATCAACAAAAGGTGCCTGAAGCGTACCACCAGCAATTTGATTTCCCATTCTACCCATATTATGGGCATCAGATGCAGCAGCAGCTCCAGAAGCCAAACCACCTCCAAGAATTCTTGAGTCCATTCCAGGGGCTGCCATCACTGAAGCTGCAGCAACATTTTCAAACAGAGGGGGCAGATTACCCGTGCCAAGTTGGTTGGCCATCAAGGATGCCAGTGCTGGATTTCCAGCATACCCACTGAGGCCATAGTTAGTATATGACGAATTTGTACCTTCTAAAGCTTGATACTGTGCAGGCAGACTACCTCCACCACTAAAGGGGGAGGTTGGAGATCCTTTGAAATATGAGTTATTGGAAGGAACAGAAGCCTTTTGTAGCTCAACTTGCCGATCCAAAGAAGATTTGTTAATGTCAGATCCACTGCTCTTACCTGAATCAGGGTAAGATGCTTTCTGCAAGTGCCCTGATTCAGACTTCTTTAGATATGCATGCTGCTTGCCATGATCCTGACCACCTTGCAAACCAAAAAGATACCTCTGGCGATTATCAACATCTGACTCAACCTGTGATGGCAAATGGTTTTCACCATCCAAAACACCATCTGCTGTCAAGTTCATGCCAGATAATGCAGCCACAAGATCTGCAGACTCATTGAGGCCTGATGAAACACCATTAAATGCATCCGGACTGGCAATACCTCTCTTCTCAGCAGTGGAAACTCTGCCCCCTCCAATAGGTGTAAGGCAAGGGCTGGGAGCCCTAGCAACAAGTTGGGGATCTGGAGTGGTGCTTCTTGACAATGAAGATCCCAGAGCAGCAGCATAAGTGTATGAAGATGGTGGACCAATATTGTGGCCTGTAGATGATCCCTGAACACTAGAACCAGATCTCAAAGCATCAGCAGTTGTTGAATCATGGCGTAAATGAGCCAGCTCTGCTTCAGCAGAATTTATGATATCAACATTTTCATCAAAAGCATTACAACTGGATGGACGAGAAGGAAGGCCCGTTACAGAGGTGTTACGCACCAAGTCATCCTGCACCATTAATAGTTATAAACAAGGGGTAAAAGGAAATAAAATGATACAAAACAAAGATATATAATAAACCAAGTAAATCAAAGATGCATTAGATTTTACTATACAAAAACCTCAAAGTAGTAAGCAATATAAGTTCTGCTACAATATAAAATTACTAAGATGTTTATAATTCCCAAAACAATATAAATTTATAAAAATAAAAAAAAAATAAAAACCTAAGCATTATCATGCATACTTCATAATGCAAAAATAAAAATGAAGACTAATTTAAAATATCAGCAACCAAAAGATACGATCTCCAGAATACAGAAAAAGATAGTTACCACAAGACCATGATCAAAATATGCTGAGAAGCTTTAAAACTGCAAGGTTTACAAAAATGCTAAAATGTATTATCCTTTGAAACTGCTTCATGCAAATCCCATACACATGGGATATAACAACCATGTCAATCAATACAAGAAAAATCACTCATTTTGTATGTGATCTGAGAGACTTTACCGTAAATGTGAAAAATCAACTATATAAAGCAACGCACAGAATTAACAGCACCAATATTTCAAATCAAGTCCAGAAAAAAGTTTGCCCTTTGCCAACAGTATAAGCATTGGATAAAACATTGTAGAAGCTAACTAAATTCCTGAAGGAAGTCCCAGCATTATTTGCACATTTTAAATAAGGTCGTGTACGAAAACACAAACAGCAATATAATAACAAGGATATTTAATTCAGAACAAAATGTGTAGAGAACATTTGCAACTTGAACAAAATGAATCAAACAACAATATGTTCAATCTCAGAACCCAATCATAGGTTCAGCACAGAGTCAATGAGTCAAGTAACAGGCTCAACTTTATTATAATAGTAAAATAAAACGCAGTGAAAGAAGCAAACCACCTGAAAAATTTCTGCAAGGTTCTTTTGTTTACTCCCAAGTCCTAGACCTGGCAAACCAATCAGTCCATCGCCACCCCACTCAGCTGAACCTCGTATTTTTTCATTATCCACCTCACTCTCTTGTTTCCTCAAGTTAAATCCTGGTGGAGTCGAAAACAATGATCTGCCACTATTATCCTCAGCCCTATTAACATTTCTCCGATCTCCGATTCCACCCAGCGCAGAAGCTCCACCTTTTAGTCTTTGTGCAAACCTCCAATCCTCCTTTGATAGCAATGGAGGTGGAAGTCGAGGGTTCAAATTCACATTCGAGTAATAGTACGAAAGATAAGCTGGATCAGACCTAAGCTCTTCCTCGGACGTAAACCCATTCCCATTTTTAATCCTGGATAACTCAGAAAAGGCAGCAGCGCCACCACCGCCACCAAATAACCCTCCAACTGCACTCAGAGAACCCTCAACAGTTGGAGGCGCTGATCCACTTCTATACAAATTGAGTTCACGCTCGCGATCATCAGCTTCCTGTCGACGCTGCTCGCGAAGCAACATCCCAATCTCTTTCTCAAATTCATCTCCAAAAGACCCCTCGTTACCGCCAAGCATCGGTCTTCTTCCCAATTCAGACAACATTTTCAAAAACTAAGATTGATCATCAGACTTTCAACAGCTCCAACAAATCATCAACCTAACATATCTAAAGCTGATCACTACCCAGCATCAATCATCAAAGCCTAAACCCTTAAACAGCCCCAAAATTTGAACTTTTCCCATCAAACTGGCTAATCCCATATGTACAACTTGAGAAATGCTCACTTTCAGCTACTGGGAAAAACTATCGTCATGAAAATTGCACCGAAGTAATTTCTGGAGCTGAAATGAAACAACCTGAACAATCAACCAGAAAAAAACATTGCATGATATAATTTGCCATTTCATAAATTAGTACCCTTAATTATTGATAACAATTTCCTAAGGCATATCTTTTCATCAAATATCTATAAGTAGTATTGTAAGAACAGAGTTAACGTGAGAACGCGTGTCAAGAAAAGCAGCGAGTAAAAAGAAAAACAGTGAGCTGAGAATCGCTGCCCTAAGATCAAAGGAAAAGAATGAGAGAGCGCAGGTGTTAGAGATCAATCCGGCGGCGATTGGTTCTTACAAGAACCCTTAGGGTTTTGTTCCATTTCGAGGTGGATTAAATACAGTGATAGCAAAGCAGTTTATTTGGGTTTTCTTTTTAATTTTCCAGGAGTTTCCATTTTCGCATTATCGGAAATATCCTGGATTTTTTATTTATTTCCTAAAAATTAGGGTAATTGACCAAGTGATAACGGACTGATGAGAGGGGGAGATTGCTGTCTTTTTTCCTCGTGTTCCTAAAGAAGCATATGTGACCGACTGACACGTCGGCTCATTAGATTCGCTGGCTCAGTAAAACATAGCAAAGTACAGTTAAGTTTTTTCTACTGCCCCACCTCTCTCAATTTAGTTCCGCTGTCTTGCCTATTATTTTTTGGATCTTAGCCAGATTTTTTCACTTCACTTGCTATTTCCAGATCTGTTCTTTGGCAGTATTTCTGTTGAAGTATTTTCCTCCTTTATCCTTCTGGCCATTCTCAATTTTTTGTATATTTTATATATTTTTAAAACTTATTATTTTAGCTAGTCATCCTGTTGGACATCTAATTAAACTAGTAATTTTAATTCATCCATGATTACTCAATAAAATCAATTTTTTTTTCCTAAATTCAATATGGGTAGGTGATTTATTGACTTGGAAGGATCTAATTTGCCATTAATTTAACTAAAACTACTCACATAGGTAAATGATGATAAATAAGATCATCTATAAAAAAAGTCAATCAATTGAGAGCATAATATAGTTGTCAAAAATAAGAATAGACATGAAAGTGGTAAATTGTGAATTAGTACATACAATTATAAATTTTAACTTAACATTTTTTTTTAAGTAAATGATGAGTTAAATAAGATAATTTAATTTTATATTTATTACTTCTTTTGCAGAATCATCCATGAAAGATTTGAAATATTTGTATATTCAAAATAAATCAAGTAATTAAGCTTATTAACATTCTAAATGAAGTAATTTGAACGCGTTTTAATGCTATACATTTATTTTTTTGCTTCTTATATTTATTTGAATTGACATATTAACCCCCCTAAAAGATGTAACATTTTGTGACAGAATGCTTGATATGATGGTTAATTATTTTGACCTGTTGGAAATCATTACTGTTGTTTACGTCAAGTTGCGCAATTTATTCTTTTTTTTAAAAAAAAAGCATGGAAACAATTAATTATTTTTTCCACCGCTGGCTAGCACTAATGTAGACAGCTTGAGATTATATATATACATGCCATCCTCTATTTTGTTATTCATATAATAAAATTTTATTTAATTATTATTTAAAAAAAATTTAATTTACTTATTTTCAAAAATTAAATTAAATTATAAAACTAAACAAATCAATTACTATAATAATACACACTTTTTTTGTGATTACAATTTTTTAATCATTATTGTCTTCACAGTAACAAAATGGGTCACTGGTCGGCGAGGAAAGAGATAGGGTTTGAAGGAAATGTTGGTCGTTGACGTAGGCACGAGTTCACCGCAGTGGCCAACCTCGGTATTCACAGGCCCAGCAGATAAGATAAGTTCCTGCGTCACACTTTCTCACCTCAAATATAACTCATCGTAAAGTTTGCTTATTAGTTTTCCTGTCATTATGAGTTTAGTGCAACTAAACTAAGGGTCTGCAAGAACAGCGAACACCCTCTCTGTTAGATCCACGTGTCAATCTTCATCGGCTTTGGCCCAGTCATGAACACAGAACAAACTGGCCCATTGTGAAATCCGGGCTTGAGTGAACACCACTTGATGGCGAGCTAGTTGGTTGATTGGCAATGGTTAAGGAGACATTACAGGACCAAAAAAAATAACAACTTTAAAGTTCAAGGCCTGTTCCTTTTTGTCTTGGCGAAAGCCTGAAAGATGCAACTTTCAATAAATGGTTACCATTGGTGATTGATTTCTTTGAAACGGTCAAACAGGTTGTGTTGTGCATGTTTGTTTTTTGTGTGCAGGGCTTTGACGGATCGACGTCTGCGGTCCGCGGACTTCTACGGGCACGTAAGGGTGTTCACACAGGACAACATATTGACATGTGCGCATCAATTCCAACAGAGATTTTCTCACACAAAGCGCGGGTTTTCAACTGGGAAATTTGGCTCCTGACGCAATCAGACATGAAATTCCTAGATTTTTCCTTTTTTTTTTTTTTAGCCAGCTGTAGATGGTTAAATATATGTTGGAAAGAGACGATTATGCAGCTTATTACTTTAGCAAGCTGGTGATGGATGCAGAGGAGGACAATATTTTGAGGTTAAACACGCCACATTTGGATTCTTTTGAAATTTTCATACAAGTGGAGTCAAGCGTGGTTTTTGTTAGATTGTAATGTTTGGCTACGTAATTTTTTTGATGCGTTAATCTCTTAAATTGCTCCTTTGTGACTTTGGTGCTCTATGCAGCGTAACTCTTTTCTATCTTAATGAATGTTTACAGTTTGGATAATATTACATATAATAACAATGAGGCATTTGAGGTTCTGGAATTTTCATGAATGACCAAATAAGAAAGTTGCAATCCATGGAACAATTCAAAACTGAAGAGGGGAAGAGTCCAATTGTTCTGCTAAGCATGCCAGACTTTTTGTTTGTTTGGAGTCAACTATCCAGGCATGAACTTGAACACTTCAAATCACTGTTGTGTGCATAAGTACCCACTTTCAGCAGTATAGCTTTGGTGTAGCCAGAGAAGAAATTCATAAGCAGAATAATGTCCTCTGGACTCTGGATGCAACAGAGGAGCCTCTACTCTCTTTCTTACATATATATATATATATACACACAGCCTCGGTTTCCCCTGTCTGAAGGTATCCATGACTTACATCTATAACTCATCATTACTTTGATTGGAAGGGAGAGGTATATATAGAATTAAGAGGTAAAATAATAAAATTTATATATTAAATTATTAAAAAAATAAAATTAATAAAAAAAATTAAGGATATATTAAGTGTTAAAATGCTAGACAGATAAGGAGGTGGCTGTTTTGTGTACCCAGTCCCTGGTTTCATTCTGTTGATTGACCCTGCGCACACTTACTCTTCCTTCTAGTTCTATTCTATCAATTTATAAATGTTACACCTTCACACCGGCCCAACATGCTTTATTATAATTATAATACATTAAAGAAAGTGATAATCTAGAATTAAATTTATGTGGACATGGTCAAATCGGAAAATGCCGAAAATGAATAGTGTTTTTGTGCCTAGTAAACCTATGTACAGTTTGTGAGCCAAATGTCAAATAGGATAAAACCGCCTTGCCAAAATGTGGCACGCCTGTAATGATTTGCATTATTTGAAAATGACATTTAAATCTTAATTAAAATATTCCTGAACTTATGCATAAATATTATGATTTATCTTACCCATCTATCATCTGTGTCATCTTTAATATATATTGTAAATAATTTTAAAAATAAAATATAAATATAAATTATTTAAACACACCAAAAAAAGGATAAATTAGAGTCGTAAAGGAAAAGGAAAAAAGTAACAGATGGCGCGTGGTGGTGGGCCCATGATTGATTGGCTGTGGGGTCCGGGTTGTCAAGACTACAGTTGTCAGCTGGCGGTTGTTGATACGCAGACGGAGGAGGCCACCAGAGCAGAACATCGACGGCTTTGGTTTACCTCGTTTAAGGAATCTTGTCGCCGGTGAAATGGCAATGACCCATCGGCGACTATTTGAATTTCAAAATCGGCGTCTCTCACATCCCATCAAAGGTCAACAACACCTTTTTAGTCATTGGCCTCATCAGCTGTAATGCCTCATTTAATCAAATAATACTATATAAAATATCTAATCCCACGAGCGTCAGTCGCTAATACCGTCAGCCCTATTTTGTTTTAATTAATCTAATCAGAAGTTGCCGTGTATGATCCTCCACACCCATTGTTTTTAAACTTGAGTTACATAACCTGTCGCTGCAACGCGTGGGTCACACGCTAACCCTGCTTTCTTGTGTGCTTAAATAAACGCTCTCGCCTCCGGCTTCCTTTAGCAGATTCATACCTTTTCCTTCTTTCTCTCTCTAAGCGCGAGTCAACCCCTCTAAAGTCTGGATCTTGAAGGCAATGAACTCGGACATGTCATCCCCAACGGCATCGTATTGGTGCTATAGGTGCGCCCGGTTTGTGCGTCTCTCAGCCCAGGACCATATTACTTGCCCACACTGCGAAAGTGGCTTCGTCGAAGAGATCGACACCACCAACTCTTCTTCGGACGGTCATATCAGCCCATTTCCAGCTGCAGCCATGTCTATGTTTGGCGATGCCGGTCAAGATTCCTATAATTTGAGGAGGCAAGGGTTTCGGCGAAGACGCCGCAACGCTGGGAGCCGGTCTCCCTTTAACCCAGTAATTGTTCTCCGTGGACCCGCCGACGGTGCTGGCGGGGAGGAAGGCGGTGATCACGAGAGGAGTAGCTTCGAGATGTACTATGACGACGGAGATGGCTCAGGTCTCCGACCATTACCACCGACCATGTCGGAGTTCTTGTTAGGCTCAGGCTTCGATCGGTTACTGGAGCAGTTTTCGCAGATCGAAATTAATGGTTTTGGGCGGCCAGAAAATCCACCGGCGTCTAAAGCGGCCATAGAATCAATGCCGACGATTGAAATTGTTGACGCCCATGTGGGTTGCGATGCACACTGTGCGGTGTGCAAAGAAGCGTTTGAACTGGGTTCGGAGGCGCGTGAAATGCCCTGCAAGCACATTTACCATTCAGATTGCATTCTCCCTTGGCTTTCAATGCGCAACTCCTGTCCTGTGTGCCGCCACGAGTTGCCTTCGGATCGAAACCCATCGGAGAATAGAATATCAGGGGCAGGGCAAGTTGATGAAGAAACGATAGGATTGACGATATGGAGGTTACCAGGTGGGGGCTTCGCTGTTGGAAGGTTTTCTGGCGGACGCAGAGCTGGTGAGAGTCATTTACCTGTTGTATACACAGAAATGGATGGTGGGCTCAATACAGATGGGGCACCTAGAAGAATGTCCCGGGCTGTGAGAAGCAGCAGAGTTAGCGAAAGTCGTGGACTTGGCAGAGTTGTCCGCAATTTCTTCTCATTCTTGGGGAGGCTTCGGTCTAGATCAGCTACATCTTCATTGTCGTCTTCGTCTTCGTTTTCTAGTTCTGATCATGGCTCCATGAATAGAAGCCATAGCCAATCGAATTCCATATTTAGTAGGAACTCGCGGAGGCGTACTTGGGTCTTGGAAGATTGATGGGGACGGCAAGGCAATTTTGGAAAGACAACTGTTAATTAGAGCATACAGTTTGAATAAGGAGATTCTTACTGTAAATAGCATATAACTAGCAGCCATAGGAGTGTAATTTTCCCATCTATGCGACTTGTCAAAAGCCTGTGAACTGTGTGAGAATTGGGTCTCGCCATTTGATCCGAAATATTGTAATAGAAACAAAGTTTTGCTTATCCTGCAGGAATGGTAGCTGAAGAATGCAAGTTTTGCACTTGAAAACTGATCATAAAGGTTCTTGCTTGCAAACAAAAATCTGCTATTTTGCTAGTTGGTGCTGGCAGTACCAGTGGAGCTGGCGTACATTGAAGAGCAGGATGTTAATTCACCGCGTTCTAAATTATTGATTCATTCTATTCATGCTTTTAACTTATTTTTTTTATTGGATATACTCCGTAATCATTTTTCCAAGTTCAGGTTTCTATAAGCTGCCTGCCTCTCTCAACTTACAGCATAGTAGTCTGATTTGATTTCTGACAATTTGTTGATCATACATTACTCACTTTTATTTTGTTTGTTCTGTTGAAGCTGGTTGGGGGGGGGGGATATTAGGTGTAAAATGCAATTTGAATCAAACAACAGCAAATTGATTCTTTAGTTCGTTAACCTTCCCGTGCTGCTCGTAATTGTCTGAATAATCCCAAATTTAGCAGAAACAACATCAAATCTTTATTTTGCCCTTGTCCCGAATCTGCATTGTATGGTGGACACTGAACTCGTAATCCTAGCGAAGCTGAATGATTAGTTGTTGGAATATTGCTCATGTTGGCTTCGCTTGATGGGGCTAGGATTATCACGCGTTCCCTTGAATTCCTTCCCTTTTCTCCTTTTCCCCTCCCTTTACCGTAGTCTAATTATTATTCAATTGTGGCCAGAACTTCATCCTCTTGTTTCACGCTGCTAGAAAAGTTTTCCAAAAGTGCTGGGTCGGGTTACATATCTTTACCGACTGTCCCCATGTGTCATGGCATTGAATTCTACAACTGTCTCGCACTCGAAATGGGGGCCTGGTTCAGCAAACTAAGACTGAAGCTTTCTCCCTGTCCTTCGCCATCTTTGACTGAGAAAGCAGACAACCCTTCATTTCATCTGTGAAGTTGCTTATTTTTGTCGTACCTCCCATGCCCCATTGCTCTGAGAATGTCAATTCGGCCGTCACCACATAAATGGGTGTCCTGGTTACGTGGTTGAAATTGCTTGGGAAATATGACTCGACAAACTTAAGCGGTTTGGTAAAAGGGGATGCAGATATGCGGTTTGGCAAGCCCTTTAATAAAACCCGCTTCTTACAAATGTTGGCTATGTGCGAAAATGATATTCGGTGTGGCCAGCTGGTTATGCACTAGCGTTTGGCCACTTCTTTATTTATTTTATTGTCTGATGCTTCTTTTGTGGTTTAAGGTCAATTGGGTCTCTGCCATGAATTTAAGAGTGAGCAATTGTGCTACTCGATTTATAATGTAATATATTAACCACTAATTTTGGCAGAAAGAAGAAAAAACGAGGAACAAAACCAATAAAGAGCATGACGGACTACCTGTTGTTACTTACGTACTCTGAATCCCACAACAATTTCTGTCATCACATTTTCTTGATAAGAAACCACATATGGTTTTCCTCTAACATTTTTGTGTGTGAATATTTAATATCCTAAGAATTTGATAAAGGAAGAATAGAAGAGATCAAATTAAGACATCTTACTCTCATTGTTTTTTAACAGAGAAGGAATATTTTACTTTTGAAAAAAAGAAACCGGTAGTTGATCTCATCTTAGGCAGTAAAAAAATTCAATTTTAAGATAGAGTGTTAGTGGGATGAAGATGGAGGAAGCCACTTATGTGTAGGATGACATAGAATCCACAATGTTGCGTGTGAAGAGCAGAGTGTGCAATATAATCGTGGTTTTCTAGTAAAGAAGCTGGAACAGGAAAAAGTGGAATAGGGGAAATAAAAGGCAACAACGCTGTCCCCTGCCCTTCCAAAAAGAAGGAAAACAACAAATTCCACCGAGGGGGAGACTGTCGTTTTGGGCGCAATTGGGGAGCTTGAATCCGACGGTGTTGTTGCATGCCAGAGGGCGTGGCAGGCTGGCAGCGCTTCCATTCAGAGCAAGTCGACGTGTCAGCTCACAGACTCTACATTCCTCCTATATTTGATACTAGCAACAAAATCCTTGTAGATATTATTTTAACGCTTCTTTTATTTAATAAAAAATATATAAACCGGCTGTACCTAAAATTACCTATAACAGGCTAGCAATTGGGACCAGCAACGCCGAAAGGAATAGAGTAGCCAAACAGTTCAAGATCCATTCGCTCCTCCACGAATAACGACGCCACCATCGGGGGTGAATTTCCCAAATTTTGTACGTATTTTGCTTCAATTTCTGATTTAGAATCTGTTTGGAAGCTGTCACAGCTAGAATCATCGGGAAAAACGGAATGTCTGAATGCATTCTTTTCTCTGTCTTCGTTGCTTTAATTTGTTGATCGTCTTCTCATCAGATTCATCGTTGCTGCGTTTGCTTGCTTCTACATTGCTATTGATTGCTTTTCACTCACTGCTGGTGATTGATTTATTGTTTCTTTGCCGAGGGGGTTGTTTTCTGAGTTTCGCGTAATCGCGTTTCTCACATGATTGGTGGAATCTAAATGGGTTTTTTCTCGGTACTTTATGCATCAATATTCAATACCCAGATGCACCTTCATACTGTACCACAGTGTCGTGTGACATTTGCTCCCTTCCTAAGAAGACAGTATTATATTATTTTCTTAGCTCCAACTCCGCCATGATGTCTAATATTTATTTCATTTGCCAACGTTAGCCATGATGTACAATCCATGTCTTAGATTCCAAATGACAGTTCTGAGTCTTTAGCTGTTTACCACTACAAACGGAGGATTAAAACTACATTAAATCAGGGGCCATGGCTTAAAGTTTAAAAAGTGTTAGTTTTCAATATGATGTCATATCGTTTCATATGCAATCTCATTCCGAGGATTGTAGCTAGAAAAAGTAAGCATCTTTACGCCACGTTTTGGTGATTCATATGTAACTATTTCGCAGTTTTATTAAATTCACGCCTGGAACTCTTGCTTATATGCTTTTGCTGATGTTTGAATGCAGAAATAGCTTATTCTTTACTCATAGTGAGTTATAAGACTTGTGAATTGCATATTTGAACCGTCAATCACCAGAAGTAAATACCTTGATATATTTCACTTCCGGCAATATAAATCATGGGCAAAAACTTGCAGGTACTTCGTTGTGAATTGTTGGCCGAAAGAGTCTCTTTGCAATTATGAGTTTCGTTTTCCGAGGCAGTAGAGGAGATATTGAAACTGGATTTTCAGAATATGTTCCCGAAAGAACCGCAACGGTATGCTTACTTCAATGCTGTTTGCGTCCATGGTTATTAGCCTTTATGCTAGCTTTTACGCTATGTGCTCAACTTACGCATATGGATAATTATATTGAACTAGTTCAGTAGTTCTCATGTTACTTTTTCTTTTTTCCCTCCTTCCTATCAGCGTGTTCATCCAGGTCGACCAGTTAATAGCAATTCTCTGGCTTTTCTTATTACAAGTAATGTAATATTAACTTCTGTATCTAATGCTTTACTACTTAATTAGAATAGACATTTAATCTATATCTGACGTGTTTATTGGGCAGTTATTTTGTTATTTATGATACTGAATTCTCCTCAGATGTCACACTATTTTCTGGTAAGTAATCGCATAGCTTGTAATGTGGACATGCTAACAGTTTTAGTAGTACTTACATCTACATAATATTAAGAAGATAACCTCCGGTACATTTGCTTCCAGCTCTGGCTTGTGCTGGCTGTATTTGTGATGGCTACAAGCCTGAGGATGTATGCAACTTGGCAGCAACTTCAAGCTCAAGCCAGGGCTCATGCTGCAGCAGCCAGTGGGTTGCTTGGCCATACTGAGTTACGACTTCACGTGCCACCATCAATAGCGATTGCAACAAGAGGACGGTTGCAGGGACTTAGACTTCAGCTCGCACTTCTTGATCGTGAATTTGATGAGCTAGGTATTCTACTTCTGAATTGCATTTTTGCCATGTGATTTGATTTATTCTAAGATGAAGGTGCCTTCAAAGAATATCTAAAGCAGATGAAGGTTTATGTAGTTCTCTGTCCGTATAAACTGCGTATAGTCATTGCTAAGCTTTTGTCTTCAATTTGTGGCAGATTATGACACTTTGAGAGCTCTGGACTCTGATAATGCTTCTACTACTCCTTCAATGTCTGAGCAAGAGATAAATGCCTTGCCTGTTCACACATATAGAGTTTCACTTCCAACAAAGTGAGTTTTGATGAATTTTTATAGTGAATTAATCTCCAAATTTGCAATTGTGTGTGTCTGTGGTTTTATTTTTCCCTCCTTTCCTGTGGAAGGGTGGTTGGAAGGTCAGCTCATTCTAATCTGTTGTTCTCTTGAAGAGGAACTTATTGGTGAATTGTTGTATTGATGGTCTCCATCTTTAGTTTAAAGAAATCATGGACTTTAGACTTCTGAGGCAAAACTGACATACTTCAGTGATACTGCTGAGTTTGAAATTCCCTGAGGTTTTCATTCAGTGCCTTGTTTTTCCCTTTTGTGTATGTCTATGTATATGTAAAGAAGTCTATAAAGCACCAAAACTTCATTATGTCTCCATAAGAGTTACATAGAAGTTTCATTACAAAATTGATGTACCATAACAATGATTTGACACAAATTTCATCTTTTTCGCAGGGATGGCTCAGCAGGGTTGGCATCTTCTTCAAGTGCAACCACGGTAGATATCTCTGTCCTGTTATTACTTTCTCTCTTTTCTTTTTTTGGTTTATGCACTCCTGGTGTTCTTTGTGATGTTATTGCCTTGTAGAATTTTCAATATGAAGACAAGCACAATACTTGACAATTCTGAGTATAGAAATTAGCATCTGGAACCATTCTGCCCATGAATCCACATTTTCAATATGAAGACCAGCACTCGTCAGCAAATGGCATCTGCCATGAATTTATTTTGTTCTTTAGTATGCCGGTATCATTAACTCCAGAAGAATAAGAAAGACAAAGATATATTGAAGAAAACAAAATTAAATATTCTTTTGGCCTGTGCTAGTGGGGCTAATATCAGCTGGAAGTCTAGAGCATGAATCCGTAAATATCTTTCATAATCTCCTGGCATATAGAAACCAATTCTCTGACAATTATACTAATCTGTTTTGGGGCTAATTTCAGCTGGAAATCTAGAGCATGAATCCGTAAATATCTTTCATAATCTCCTGGCATATAGAAAGCAATTCTCTGACAATTATACTTATCTGTTTTGGGGCTAATTTCAGCTGGAAGTCTAGAGCATGAATACGCAAATATCTTTCATAATCTCCTGGCATATAGAAAGCAATTCTCTGACAATTATACTCATCTGTTTTGTGGTGTACTCTCAATTGATATTCTTTTGAAATGACTTCACATTTTGCATTGCGATACTTCTCCTGCATCTTGGTTATATTGATGGCATCACTGTCTATTAAATTGACAGATCTGGTAATGAAACTATCCCAGTTCCCCCTCTTTTTCTGGCATGGTCTTTAGTTTCTTTCTCCAATTTTTTTGAGTAGGTTAATGAAGATTCTGGCGGATCAGAGGGAAGTATCAAGTGTCCAGAAGATGAGTTAACATGTACTATATGCTTGGAGCAAGTTAACAGGGGGGAGCTTGTTCGTAGCTTACCATGCCTGCATCAGGTTCATGCTCTGTCCACCTTTGTGTTCTTCATGTTTCTTATTCATCTAGCATTGAGATTAGTACTTGTCTCTCTAAGCATCAGGTTTATTTTAGGATAACTTGATGCTATCTCCATGTACTATTGGTTCCTTATTTTTCTCGTTTTGCTCCTCCCTTTCTATTCGAAACAACAACAATAACACAGAATATTTTCTCACTAGGTAGGTCAATTACATGGATTAAACGTCGTTATAAGTTTCTATTCAAAATCAAATTTTTAGAAATATCATTTAACCAAAAGTCTCTTTTAATCACCTCTCCAAATATTTTTTTTGGTTTTCCTCTACGTCTTTTCATAAGACTACAAACCATTTGATTAACCTTTTTCACCAGTGCGTTTTATAGTCTTTTTTATACATGTCTAAACTACCGTAACAAAATTTTTGTTATTTTTTCCTCAATAGATGTTACACTAACTTTCTTCCAAATATAATTATTTCTAATTTTGTTTTTTTTAGTATATCTACTCATCCATCTCAACATTCTCCTCTATTTGAAACCATCCACCTAAAATAGTTGAGCTAAAGCATAGCGGCTTACCAATTCCCTACTTTCTCTAATTTCGTAGGAATAGTTCCCCATGTTTCCTCAATAACTAATGGTCACTTCCTTGACCCTGCTCTGCAGATATTGCTCCGTGTTTTCGTGTTTGATCTTAGTTCTTCTAATCGTTGTTTAATGGAAGCATCTTGACTTTTAGGCATCAGCTGCGATTTCGCTTTGGTTCTAACGCATAGCTCCTCCAGTTATAGGATTTATTTCACCAACGGTTCTTAACAGCTGGAAAAAGGCCAGAAAATATCTGAAATTTTTTAACTTGATCTTCTTGACATGCCCTTTCTTTTCGTAAGTTTTTATTGCTGTTAATGCTGCATAATTAATATTAGAAAGAGAACCAAACCGTACATTACCATTTCCATCGCATTAGATTAAATCGTAGCTGCAAATGATGGTTATATTACTACATATAAATCATCCAGATACTTTTTCATTTTGTTTATTTTGTCCCAGTTTCATGCCAGCTGCATCGATCCATGGCTTCGGCAACAAGGAACATGCCCTGTGTGTAAGTTTAGGATGGGGTCAGAATGGCGGGGAAACAGGGAAAGCATGTTGGATGGTTCGGACATTGTGTAGCACTCTTCAAAAGCTGTTGTAAAATGCATGGCATTATATACTTGTGTATATAATATCTTTACTGATATTGGCCTCGCCGAGTTAAAATTGAGAAGAATGAAATCTATGTTTACTCACTCAATATAATAAAGGTATTTTCCGTTGTAGTCTCCATCGTGCTACTGCTAGGCTAGCTGCACCCTGCAAGATTGCTGCCTCGTCATAAATCTGCAGGCTTAAACTACCTCTTGTATACAAAACGACTTTGCCATTATGATTTTGGAAATGAAAAAATGCGAATACCACTTTGATCCATTAGCGGTTTCACTTTTAACTACATTGGCTTTTCATTTCTATTTTTAAAATTTTTATAAATAGACAAGTTAACTTGGTAATGGCAATGCACATTCAAAAAAAAAAAAATTGCAATAAGGATTATTTGGTATAATTACTTGACTGAAGATATTTTTAAATGATTGGGCTATGAAAATAAGATGTTTCTTGTGTGGAAATAAGTTAAATCAATTAAAGTTTGATGAGGACGGCATAGGCTTATAAAGTGAGTCGAGTTTAAATACTAGTCTTGTTTGTTTGGTATACAAGTTTTGAATTATTTTTAAGTTCATCTTGTTTTCAATTTATTTATGAAAGTTTATATAATTTTAATGTTTTATTTATAAATTAATTTTAAATGAATGTAATAAGTTGATTTTGAAGTTAAATGCTTGTAAGCGTATTATTATTTTAAAATATTTTTATAATTTATTTATAATAGAAAATCTATAAAATTGTATTAATGAGAATAAATTATTTATTATTTTATTAATGAACAAATTATTTTTCATATTTTACGAATTAAATATTAAGAATTTAAAATCTTAAATTTCAACTTATTTATATTTAAATTTATTTATTAAAAATATAAGTAAATTCAAATAAAATTTTCAATGAATTGAGATCTGTTGTAGTTGACGATATTTTAGTTTTGATAACTTTAGTTAAAGTATACACATTAGAAAGTGTAAAACTTAATATTTTTTCACTAATTTTATGATTTTTTTTAAAAAATATTTTTATTTTACGCTAACTTTACTCCTGTGATTAGGTCGCCAACCGCAAACAATGGTGATCCATTGTAAACTCATTCCACCTTCCAAATTTTATACAATAAATATATGTGCACCCTGGGGAGGGGATCCCTTAATAAATGCTACCTCCTTTGTTTTAAAGCTGTAAGCAATGGCAAATAAGATCCCATATTTGAAAGGACATTTAAGAAAGAGTAAATGCAGTGCCTAATTCCATTGACTTGTCAGATGGGTACACAACAGAACTTATAAGCATTATGCTTCTACTAGAAATGTCAGTGCCTGCGTGTTGATCATCCTTTAGCAGTGTCACAATCTTCCTCGTCGCTCCAGCTAATCCAATATATTCTGCCTGCTTTCTTTCTTCCATCGTAACTAATCAATGAAATCGACATTGCTACCAGGTACGCTTACGTGTGTATATACATATACATGCATTAATACACACATAGATTTATATGTGTGATCATATATTTTCAGTTACCTAATGAAGCTTGAATTCTGCGAGGTCCCCAAAAGAGAAATATATAACGAACTGAATTATATCACAGCTCATAGATTAATTGTTGTTAATGCTGCTTTAATTAGTTTGGGTCAACGAGAAAAGTTGAGCCTAGCTAGACTAAATCAGCCATCTCAATGCCAATGCTTTCTTCCTTCGCTTTTAATTTCTCGCCCGAAAAAAAGGTGGGTATAATGTCCTCACTTAAGGTACTGCTTGGTTGAGAAGGGTGCCATCACCAAGCAGGCAGACAAGCCCAATGGATGGAGTCTTCCATGAAAACTAGATGGTTAATTGTGACTTATCGTGAAGTGATTTTTCAAGGAGCTGGGCTGGTTAATTATGAGTGCAGCCTTCTTATATGCCTTGGATAACAAGTTTTAACGGTTGCTCTAAAATTGCCTTTACTTACTGCATTATATGAGTTTTCATGGTCGATTATGGCCACAAACTCAGATCCCTCAGTAACACTGATTTGAGATACCTAAACGTAATCAACTAAACAGTGATTTGTTAACACTGGTTTGTTATTGTTTGTGTATAAGCAAGCCTCGCAGTTTCTTGTGGCCAATCCAGGGCAGAAACAAGCCAGTGCATAATTTTCCACCTTTTGCCCCTAAACATGCACTTGATGCTCAAGAACATGACTGCCTCCGTTCAATCATCACGGGCAACTGTTGTGGCTTTCCTGTTTGCTACCAGCTTTCTTTGGACCGTACCTGAGGTAGCCGTGGCTACTTCCAGGCCTGCAGGCATTACAAGGCACTATAAGTTCCATGTAAGCATGCATTGCACCTCTATCTGAATTAATTAGTAAAGGCATTGAAGTTTCTGTTTAATTTATATATTCCTGCAGGTAAGGTTGGAAAATGTTACCAGGTTGTGCCACACAAAGAGCATGGTCACCGTTAACAGTAAATTCCCTGGGCCTCGTGTTATTGCCAGAGAAGGGGACAGATTATTGGTTAAGGTGGTCAACCATGTTCCAAACAATATCTCCATCCACTGGTATCAACTTAATTCTCTTAACTAATTTCGGTTCATTAATTATTCTTGACTTTTAAGTACGAGAGTATACTGTAAAATTTCTTGCATGCAACGAATAATGACACGTGTGGATGACAAACAAACAGGCATGGAGTGAGACAACTTCGGAGCGGATGGTCGGATGGGCCATCGTACATAACTCAATGCCCTGTTCAAAGTGGTCAGAGTTATGTGTACAACTTTACCACTGTTGGCCAAAGAGGAACTCTGTTCTGGCATGCTCACATCTCCTGGATAAGAGCCACTCTCTATGGACCCCTTATCATCCTCCCTAGGCGCAACCAATCTTACCCATTTCCCAGACCCTACAAGGAAGTTCCCATCATCTTTGGTATGATATACATTAATCTTTACTTACTAGCTAATATCACATTCTAAATTTCACTCTCTCTCTCTCTCTTTTTTTTTTCGTTTGCTTTTGAAAGAAATACAGGAAAAAGAATTTCTACTGATCATTGTATTATTGTTGTTGAATTCAATACAGGAGAGTGGTGGAATGTTGATCCTGAAGCTGTTATTGCCCAAGCTCTTCAGACAGGCGGTGGCCCAAATGTCTCCGATGCCTTCACCATTAACGGACTTCCTGGTCCCCTCTACAATTGCTCCAGGAAAGGTACAGAGATCTAGGAAAAATCAACCCATGCATGAACCCAACCAAAAATAAAAATTTTCTAAACCCATACTCCCTTATTTTGGCCTTGTTGTTTTCAACATTTCGCCTAGTACATTATAAATATATATAAAGAGGGTAGATTAGTAAGTTGCTATTCTGAAATATACAGCAGCAGATGATAATTATAATTGCAAAACTTGGCTAAATTGATATAGTGCTCAATGTGCAGACACATACAGGTTAAAGGTGAAACCAGGGAAGACATATCTTCTCCGTCTGATTAATATTGCAGTGAATGACGAACTGTTTTTCAGCATAGCAAACCACAGCATGACGGTGGTTTAAGCCGATGCAACTTATGTGAAACCCTTCAAGTCCAATGTCATCGTCATAGGAACAGGACAAACTACAACTGTCCTTCTGAACACAAAACCTCAGGACCCAAATGCCACTTTCTTCATGCTCGCCGCGCCATATTTCACTGGAATGGGCACCTTCGACAATTCCATACTGGCCGGCATTCTACAATACCACAACCCGTCCACTACTGTTCTCAAAAATCGTTCTCTGTTCAAACCCATTCTTCCAGCCATCAATGCCACTTCCTTTGTCGCCGATTTCAGTTCCAGATTCCGTAGTTTGAACAGTGCTAAGTACCCCGCCAACGTGCCACAAACTGTGGACAAGAGATTTTTCTTCACAATAGGCCTTGGGACCAGCCCCTGCCCTGTAAACCATACCTGTCAAGGGCCTAATAACAGAACAAAATTCGCGGCTGCCATTAACAATGTCTCTTTTACTCTGCCTGCAGTGGCAGTTCTGCAACAACATTTCTTTGGGCAGGCCAATAATGGTGTTTACACCACTGATTTCCCAATGATACCCCAGCAACCATTTAACTATACGGGGACCCCACCAAACAACACCGTGGTCAGCAATGGAACTAAGGTGGTGGTGACCCCATATAATACCAGTGTGGAGCTGGTGATGCAGGACACAAGCCTTTTGGGAGCTGAGAGCCACCCATTACATCTTCATGGCTTTAATTTCTTCGTTGTGGGTCAAGGCTTCGGCAACTTCAATCCCAATACAGACCCTGCCAACTTTAATGTCGTTGACCCTGTTGAAAGGAACACTGTTGGTGTGCCTTCTGGTGGTTGGGTGGCAATACGTTTCCTCGCAGATAACCCAGGTAACTTCTATATACTTTTCTGGCTTGCTGCTACTCCCAGAAATTTTTAATAATGAAAATTGAATCCTGTGTGTTCGAGGTTTGTTATTTGTATTGACTATTGAGTAATTTGAGTTCGGGGCACAACATTAAATGGTATGCTTTCTTCAATCTTGACATGGAGCAGCATCGGATTTGATACATGGTATGTGACCAAAACAGGTGTTTGGTTCATGCACTGTCACTTTGATGCCTACATGAGTTGGGGGCTGATGATGGCTTGGATAGTCCAAGATGGGAAGCTCCCTGATCAGAAGCTGCCACCTCCACCGGCTGATCTTCCTAAGTGTTGTCTTTGACCTCTTTTGTCGGTTGGGGCTCAGAGCATCTTACTCTACCAATTTTACCCCTATAATTCCCTCATTCTTCCTTTCCCTTTCGTGGGAGTACGGACAAAGCTGGCATTCAATTTTACTTTAGGTTTAGGTTATATATAATGTGGAAGAATTATTATGAGGAAAATATACTAAGTATATATTTGCACGAGCTTGGACCAAGATATTAAGCCCTATTAGAATGTGTCTCACTGATATTCAAAATCAACTTACATCATATGAAACAAGATTCTGAAAATTTGCTGTGTTATTTTATCAAACAACAAGTGTCAAAGGCATATTTTGATTACCATCATTCTTAATTACAATTGCCTAACATTTTGCCTTACTGATAAATTAGTGGCTATGTTTGTCAAGTGGCTATGTTTGTCAACCATTTTCTCTCCCTCTCTTTTTTTTTTAAAAAAAATGAAAGGATAACTAGAGCTTTAAAATTTTAAAAACTACATGCTACTAATTAGTTACTTCTTGTTTTAAAGATATATATACATTTTATGTTGGAAAGAACAAACTCACCAAAATAAAAGTTTGTCATATTAACATAGATAGATATAGAAAATAGATTATTAATTTATTGAATTATTAATACAGTCTAAGCCAAGAGATGATGTTATTTTGAATAAAAGGTGTGTGTCTCACTAATATTCAATTCCTTTTACAACCTCTTACATAAATTTTGAGTTGTTACAAGTGTTTGTTGGATTTTGTATTATATGTTACTCTGGGACAGTAAGGGATTAAAGCTGATTCAGAGGAGGCGGTGAATCTTGTTGTGGGGAACAGAAGTTCTAAAAGGTCTCAATATAAGAGTCAGCTGGTGGCTGTCGTTATTCAGAAGTTGATGCAACAGGAATGGGATGTGGAAATCCGTCATATCAACCGGGAGAGCAATCAACCAACAGATTCTCTAGCTCGCTCTGTTTGGCCGTGATCAAGCATGTTTCAAAAGCTTCCAGTTAGTTCTGGTGAGCTAAGGAAATTTTTAGAGAAAGATAAAAGGGAAACTATGATGTCGCCGGTGGTGGAAGTATGAGCGAGGTTAGCACACCAAAAGAATAAAAAAAAAAGGGTAAGGGATTAAAGCTTCATATAGCTTTTAAATCCCAAAGAATGCGATAAACTCGTACAAGTTTCATAATGAGATATAGAAGATCCAACATGTGAAATAAGAGAATAATGTGTATACAAAGGAAAGCCCAGTGATAACTAGCTACGGAGGACTCGCATGTTCAAATGGAATTTTCCCCTTGGCAATGGCTTTTTCTTTGGTTGAATAATGTAATTTGACTTTGTAATGGCGAGTGGCTTTATATTATAAGCTAACAGACTAGATAGCTAGAAGCCCAGAACTAATGGCGAGAGTGGACACACAATGGAAAAAGAAAGATTCCGGTCATAACTGTATGGCACCTAAGCTCCCCTGCGACCATGTCTCAGAGGTGATCTAACTTCAAGTTGCAGGTTTTCCCTTTCTGAAGGAGTCATTAGCTTCGAGGAGACTCGCAGAGAAAGCAAATCAGACTCACTGAGGAGTAAGAAAACAGAAAAGAAAAGGAAAGGAAAAAGGAGAAGAAAAGGAAATGCCGATCGAGGTCTATTACGTCGTAACAATATTTTCGAGTAAACTTCCCTTGTCTGAGTTTTGTTTCTTTAAAGGGAAAAGAAGTAGGAACGTGGCTTGTATTTTCAATGCACATCCAAATACTATTATATTGGTAAGTTGAAGCCGTTCAATAGAATCTCTCTCTGCTCAAACACGGGCGCAGAGTCAAGAAAAAGACAGAGTTAGGGACGGGATTTAGCACATTTCAGGATTCTTAACCAAATAGCAAAAACTTGTCCGAATTGAGAGTAGACCCATAAAAGCTGAGCAGGGGATCTGTGCAATAGGCTTGTTGTGCTCTCTGGTAGCCTTAAGAATCGCCGTGCTTGTGCCAGCAAACTAACATGGCAACACACCGCCTCATGATGTAAAACCTGGCTTTCTGTTCCTTAGCCAGATTGGTGCATTTGCGACCGATGGATGGGTTCTTTTGTGAAAAGCTCCTGGGAAGATTGCATTTGGAAGAAGATAAGCTCCTGAGGAGAGGGGAGTTTGAAGAGGAGTTCCTTGTTGAGCAACTCCTAGAGAATAATGACTTGGTGGAGGTGGAGGTCGACGCCTGGCTGCCTGATCCTGATTCCTTCCTTGCTACCTTCCACTTTTCATCCATGAGAAACAGAGCAGATGTAACAGCTAGAACTAGCTTGTAGACACTGTACGTATGCCGGCCCTTTGAGTGTATGGGAAAGGTGAATCTGATCAGAAGAGGAAAATATAGTTGTCGAATGACTGCGAAGTTTATATATATATATATGAAGGTTGGTCAAGAGATCATTAATGCTTGCCAGTAGATTCTGGTGAGTATCCCCTAACAGTGCATAAAGAGAGATACAAGAATTGAAAACATAACGAGTGAACAAAGTTCTACAAATTAAATTTTATTGTAAAATAAAGAGATAAAGAAAAAATTACCAAAACTAAGCAAGAGTGAAATCTGAGAATGCAAATCCCCATTTATCTAGCCATACATGCCCACTTGTTAGTGCACATATGCTGTGATATATAATAGACAAAATCATAGTCTCTATTTAATAAGTCTCAAAAAACCAGATGAACTAACAGATTTCTTCAGGCAAAATGCAAATTTTTTTTTTTTTCAAAAAAATGTTCATCAAACTTGATATCACTTGTTTATCATTCAAGTGAAGCTTTTTCCATTCAATCGCCTCGGATAAGCTCTGATTCTTTTGGGAGACACAGCCCTGCGTTGTAGGGTCCTAAAATGACAAGTCACTTATTAAATATCGTCCCCTTTAGACAAACGTGAACTGGTTATCATGTGGAGGGTTGTGCGCCTTCTGCCCGTTACTCCACAAATTTGTTCACCTATTTGTTTTCTGTTTCTTTGATAATGTCTGCTGTTTTGCTGCGTTGAAAGAAACAATCAGGAGCGTCCCAAGTTTTATCTTCGTAGAATGGGCGATTTTTAAGCGAGTTCACAAGCCTTGAGCTCAATTTGCTTGAGATGCTCTTCCCTTTAGCAGAAAATGAGCACATGGATGAATGAACCCCTGACATTGCTCTGCATTCTTGATAGTCAAAAGGTGTTTGAATTACAAGATTCAATCGGCATATCAAGAGAATTGAATTTATGATTACGTCTTATTCCTTTGAACATGACTTTTGTTTGTCAATGCTCAATAATCAAATGGGTTTTATTGCAGACTTGAAAAAGATGACAATATAATCTTTTAATAACCATTCTCCTCTCTCTCTGCTTTCTCTTCGAAAGCAAATACTATATGACATAAGACAATTATTTGGCAAGTGGCCAATGCGGTCAATCTAGTGATCACTACAATAATATGCCACCTTTACTACTGCTTCCTGTCCATGGATTCGGTGCTAAAGCATCTTTTTCTGCTTTTTACCTTCGAATTTGTTCCCCCCAAACTCAGTCTTCTAGATTTTATCTCTGCGGTTCTGGTTTGGTTTCTACTCAGCATTTGATAGTCATTTAGAAAGACATTTAAAGTTCTGTATATATAGCTGCTCTGAAAATGGCATTACCTATGAAACCCAGAACTCCTGTTAATTTTTTTTACTATCAAAACTACCGATGAGTCTGCCTATATATATAAAACTCAAGAGTTAGTTATTCTATTCTTCAATCATTTTTTATGAATACGAATCAAATATAAAACAATCTTAAATTCTAAAAAAATCATCTTTGCGATAGCTATCTATCAAGATACCTAATATTATTAATAGAATTATGCTTAAATAAGAGTGAAGGGACCTGACGAGCACATTATTGGATTATAATAATTGCACCATTGTTAACTGAATTCATTAAGTTATTGAAGGCCTGGATCCATATGCACATGGCAACGATGAAGACCAGGGCAGTAGATCGAATTGAGGCTATAATTCCCGATTTCAAAAATTTTTCAATCCGAAAGCATTTTCTGGATTTAATATTGCGAACCAAATGGCCCTGCTGGACTAACTTACCATGTGAAAGAATTGACTTGGGTTGAATTTGAATTTTTTTAACTTTTTTTATTTCATATTTAAATTTGATATACAATACGTTCATTTTTTTTTTTATTTTAAATTTATCTTTCTCACGATTTGGGGGTTATTTCTTTTTCGTCCTATGTAATAATGAAAGTAGCCACTTAATTAGAGTGAATGCAGTTAAATATTTCATAGTTGTTAAATCAAACATCGAAAAGAAATACAGATCCCAATCAATAAAAAGGAAGAAAGGCGCTCAGGAGGAATCTCATCATGATTTGGAAAGAAACCATCGTTATAAAGATTAGTTGACTGGTCAAATTTGCCAAACGCATCTCCGCAGAGTAATGAACATATATCAAAAAGTTATGTAATATTTTAAAAAATATATAATATTTTAATAAACATAAATTTAATATGCAAAAAGGTATATAAGAATATTGGTGTTTGAGTGATGTTGCTAACATAAAAGTATGTGCATCAAAATTATTAAATAAAAGTTTAATGAATTCAAATAAATTAAGCGTAACAAATACATTTAAATATATTTTTAATTCAACGTACACCATTATCCAATAAATCATGATCAGTGCAAAAAAGTAGAAAAAGCATAATTTTAGTCAATGTGAAACAAGTGAATCAATAATTGTATTGGCGGTGCATATTATGCATGCTTTATTTTTTATAATAAAGAAAACTTATTGGAGTGCTTGACTGGCGTTCAGACCAGTAAAAGATTGGGGCCATGGTGACTCCCCCCCCCCCCCCCCCCCTCCCCCCACCTCCCCCTCCCCATAATTTGATCCACTTTCCATACATATACTAAAAAAAAGAAAAAAAGTTTGGGACCATGATGCTTTCCGAGGGCTGGGTAGCTCCTAGTACAACACAAATTAATTCGAGTCTCGAGTTACATATACAAGCCCAAATTGGGAATCAAGTAATTAGCTAGGGGCACTTGGCCAAAAGATGACGTGGACGGTCAAACTTCATGTCACGTGGTGTGTTGTGGATGGTTTAAGATACACGCCTCTTTTAGCGGTAGATTCATGAAGTCTTAACTATGGACGTGTTCTAGGGTTTTGGCAATGGTCTTGCTGGCCATGTCGGCTGGGGCGTCCCACTTGCAGACATGTGAGCTGCACAAGGGATGGTCAGGTGGGGAGGTCAGAGGTGGCAGCATTTGCCTTTTATATTGTAAATCAGTTATTTTATGTATTAAATTTCATAAAAATTCTATTTTAATAAATTTAATTCAACAATTGATTGGTCCTGAGTCGCCTTCCCTTAGCCCACATTCATCTTAGTATTTTTTCCCCCCCAAAAAAAAATGAACATTTGAATTGGGAGAGGCATAGAGTGTGGGAATTTGGGAGATGCTATTTGGGCAGTGAGCAGTGGGAATGGCCACCACTGCAAGTGCAAGCCCTCAACCCAGAAAAAGGGAACTGGAGGCGATCGATGTTCGTGTAAGGTCCGGTTGCGGGTTAGGCTGCGCTTTACGAAACATGAGTCAACTTGCTCAAAGCCACACCACAATGTGAGCAATTAACTGGGTTCCAGGCTTTCAGCTCTACATATTGCCTGCCGGGGCCTCCATGTGGCTTGTTTGGGTCAGCTTTCACAAGTAATGCTATTGCTAGCTATATAAACACTGAATTCAATATCCGAGAGTTGGTTAATGTCTTAATGATCATATATATATATATATATATATATATATATATATCTGAACTGTTGGCTGGTAAGCATAAAGCTAGCCAATTGGGAGGGAGGGAGGGAGGGAAAGTTCATAATTGGGATCCCTTTCCCTGCATCTCATTGCAGAGACTAGCAATGCAACATCTAATATTTGCACGTGTATGGTGTGTTTGTGAACAAGGCTACTGTCTCCACAGAAATGACAGCATGTTCATTCTTCTTCTGTGTCTTGGATGCATCACCACTTTCACATACGTACGTACCAACTAGATTATGTCACAACAATAATTGCCATCGTCCCTATGCCTATGGTCTAGCCTACTTTCAATTCTTATCCTTAATTACAACTCTGACACTGTAGTCTCATCTTTTATACTTAAAAAATTATAAAAAAATAAAAAAAAATTAAATAAAAATTATAAAAATTATAAGTAAAATTATAAATATAAAAATATAAATATAATAATATTACTGTGATAGTAGCAAGTCTTTGATTACTTTTTTTTTTTTTGTATTTTTCGATGGTACTATCTACATTAAATCATACACTGCACCTGTATGTTTCTGTAACTTCTCTACTATCTACATATTCTTTTTCATGAGAGAAGAGTATATTTTTGAAAATGGTAAAGCATATCTCCATTAGAAAGAAGGAAGAGACAGGATGAAAAAAAAAAAAAAGAAAAAAGAAAGAAAGAAAGAGATTGGTTGTTCATTCATGTAGATACTAGATACAATATTATCTGTGAGTAAGATTTGAATACCAAATCAATAAAAACAGATGAATTTTAGCTAGGGTTTCAAGTTTCTCGCCAGCTATTCTGTTAGCTGTCAACAAAACCTGAATTTCTTTCTGCCAGTAAAGCTTTAACCCTTTGAGACAATACCATTTAGGAGAGTAGATATTCTGCATCTTAGAAAATACAACATTGTTTTATATTTTTTCATTCTGGGCTCATAACCAAGCAAAGAAACAAAGACTACGTTAGAATCAAGTCACAGATTTCCCTCATCACACACAGCTGCCAAAGTAAATCATGGGACTAGGAACTAGCTACTATATATTATATCTAATTCTCAATTTGACAATGACTGCTGATTTACCCTATTTTATTGATTACTAAGTCTAGGTGGAAACCATAATTAGCAGCAGCATCTTCTCGCCAAGATTCTGATTATGACAAAAGCTTCAGCAATATCGCAAAAGTCGCATAAAGCTAAGCCAAACCTATAACTATTAATTATTCTGCGTTGGCCGGGAGCTGATGTCATGTGTATTGATTAGTGCCGTATAAAACTTAGGCATCTTCTAACAGATAAGTCTCGTATAAGGTTTTCTACAGGCGATGCGAAGAGTCAATCCTTAGCATGTAGCGTTTCACTTCATATTTTAATCGAGTTCTTCGCATAACTTTTAAGCATGCCATCCAAATCAATATGCCCACTACTCGTCATCCACACATATAAAGAAAACAGCTTGGATGTTCTGCCAACTTTCCAAATGCCATCCCCTGTTCTTATGGTGAATTAATTAATGTGGGACGAGTCTATCTTCTCACACGAAGAGGCAAAGTGTGTTTCAACAATTTGTGTGTCTATATATAAAAGAGAATCTTAACTTCTCAATCTCGATTATGAGAGGTGAAGACCTAAAGAACATGGCTTTTTCTCCTAGTTAAACCATAGAGAATACAGAAATGCTATTCGGATGCAAGGTGACAAGAGATCAGTCTGTCTCTATTTTTTTTAGTGGACGTGAATGATAATACTATACATATAACATCTAGAGTTTGAACTCATATATTGAAAGAGAAAATTCCAAGACATCATCGTGTACTACTGCACTATTGAAATACTGGTCTGTCTCTATTTAGTAATATAAAAAAATATATAGAAACCGACCTTTATAAACTTTAAATATACCTTCCATTAATGTATTTATGTCTGAATAGCATTGTTTTAGAGAATGAGGTTGCCAACTCATACGTTAGGGATTATAGATACTTTTTGGTTCCATTATCTCAGATAAAAAATGTTAGGTTCATGTGTGCTCCTTACACAAAAACACACATGAACACAAAGGAAATTATGCTTATCCTAAATGTATAAGAGACTTAAAAGAAGAATATAATCACGTATGTTCTTTGGGTAATTAAGGAGTACACATGAAATTAACATTACTCGTTTAAGATATTCTAAAAGCAAATGTAAATTTAACATTGCTCATCTAAAATAAGATATATCACATTTTTAAAAGAAAAAAATTGTGTATACATAGAGAGTTGACACTATTTATGTCCGTTAAATAAAAAAAAAAGCAAAACTTATTATTCTATTTTTTTTTTTATTTTATGAGATAACGTACATAAAGAGTAGTAACTCTTGTACAAATGTAATTACTCTTTTTGAAATACCTATAGGCCTATTTATTTACACATATATAGCCTATAGGTTTTCTTGGTCAGAATTTATACAACAACACAGTAAATCAATCAGGAGCCCCACCATACAAAGGATCAATCACACATAAAAACATAAAATTTCCTCTCGTATATTACCAATCTTCTGAAGAAATAAACTGCCAAGTGATTAGGTTTCCAGTCTAATACCCTGAAGCTGAGATATAGACTAGATCACAGATTGATACAGAAAGGGAATTATTAACTGTAATCAAAGGATGCATTGGAGAGTAACTGATGCTTTCGCAATCTATTCTTAATGAGGTCTGGTTGCTAAGCGAGATAGCTAGCCTTGCATTTTTCTAGTAACAGAAAGAAATTGAGCACAATCCTGCAAGCTTGTTGAAATCTCTAATTTAAAAGTTCTGGTTCCAGGCCTCTAGCCAGTTAGCAAACAAAAACATGCAGAGGATAATGGGAGAAACCACGAACAAGTGTAACTAATGAAACTGGGAAACAATTATACCATGTATTCATTAACAAAGAACTAAGCATCAAAGTCTCTTACCTTATATTTGAAACGCATAATTCCCAGTCTGATCGGGAGGGTTCTCAAGGTAAGAGATTAGCCGTATATTTGCCGGTGCAGCATCATCAAGATTCCCAATAATTTGAAAGGGAACTTACAGAGTAAACCAAAAAATAGGTCACTCAGGAAGCCCTAATCAGGCAGTATTGTGAATCTTAATGATGCTGCACCCGCAGATACTGACTGTGGTCTGGTGACGACCTCCCCATGGGTTGAAGATAAAACAAGAAGCAGAAACCCTGAGAGCCTACGAGACAACGATATATTACAAATAAAGGCAAATAGAAGAGAAAAGGAATAATTGAAGAATAAACAACGATATTTAATATATGTAAATCAAAGCTAATTAATCAACTGGATCCCCAGATCAAATAATTATTCAACCACATATATTAAAATTCTGTCTTGGCTGACCTAACCTCCCATTCCCGGGTGACAAGGCTTTTTAATTAGCACCGAAAGTTCATTAAGGAAAAAGAAAAGCCTAAGATTTTTGCAAAAACATATGTAGATGTTGTTTGGGATTAATTAGAGCAGGTTGCTAGCAGACTAGGATTTATGGAAATGAATGAAAAAACCAAGAAAAAATGAGGGTTTAAGAATGGAGGATAGGGAAGTAAGAGTACTTGCAAATCTGGTCGTTGAAAGCACTTCATATATATATATATATATATATATATATATATATATGCGTGTGTATATGTATATAGCTGAATATTGGTTTATAGGTAGGTTACCTAGTTGTTGCCTGTTTATTGTCTGGAAAGGTTTTCGGAACCTAAAAATCATTGCCAATCTTTCAACATGCATAGTATGCGCAATTGAATTGGACGTTTGTTCTACAACATTGCTAGCTGCGCGCATTACATAGGACACTATGTCTACTTAAATTAGCTGTGTGTTGACTAACGAGAAATGTATACAAATATGATTGAACGGAAGAAAGAGAGCAGAGCCGTCCGCATATGTGCCAACTAGTTGGTTGCTACTACCCAAGTTCAGATCCATTGGCACCCAAGTTGCAATTCTATAAATTTACTGTCAACTATAATTCCATCTAGCACCTAAACGTGGGGGTTGACGTGTAAAGCAAAAGATACATCATCCAGGTCGTTGCTTTTGTTCTGCTTTTGGCCATCCTTATATTCTAACTTCCAACAAGGCGATTAATCCCTTTAATCAACAATAACCTTATGGAATCAATCCATAATGCACAGATTTGGTTCCCACATCCAAAACACTTTGTAATAATGGGAAAGAGCAGGCAGGCCCATTTAGGAACGAGCCCAACTAAGTTTGTGTTCCATTCCCACTCCCACGCATCATACGTTTACAAACAATTTTGAAAATGCCAAGTACCCATTCTTTGGTGGGTCTCGTTTCTTCCCAAATAAGAATGGGGTTCTTCTACGGAGCATTGATACATACACATAAAATTTATATACACACTTTATATATTCATTCATTCTCTCACTTCTCTATTTTTTCAAAAAAAAAAATTATTTTTGAAGGTGCTGGCAAGGTACACGGATGATTTCCTTCTTCTCCGTGGCAGCTAAGCATATTTTATGTATACGTGGCAGCGACACCTTCAGCTTCGATGTACGTGGAGACATGTTATTGGGTTACACCTGTATGTGGAGATCAGAATTAGTTTGGACAGTTTTGTAAGAATAGGATTTATATCTAATTCTTTTTTTTTTTAATTTTTACGATATATCGTTATTTTTTGAATAAATTAATTTTTGTTTAAAATAAAAACTAAATAATATACTTTTTTAAATTATTCTAAGATTAAATTCTAAATTGTCCTCAAAATAATTTGAGCCGCGGCCACTTACGACTCCAATCACTTATTAATATTTACATCCAATTCTTTATATTTGCAATCATACACTTGGAATTAATGCACGAGAAGTTCTGTCGTATTACGATTTTCTTGCGGCCCGCCCCATTCAATTGCCGCCTATTCCCTACGCTTTTAACGAAGATACAAATAAATGTACTTTTCTTTTTTTCTTTTAGGATGACGAAATTCCAAGGAATTGCTATGTACTGCCAAACCGACACAAAATGGGGTTCAAATTAGGAGCCAAACCAAGCAGGGATAGGTGGCGCCACCTCAACTAAGCGGAGGGTGTAATAAGGAGGGGCACTTAAGTTTCACGTTAAGCAGTTGGGGAAGTGGGTGTGTCCCTCACTAATGTAGTTACAACCACCCTGAGTCAGCAATCGGCGTAACCGTTTGACTTTCCGTAATGAATCCTTGGGTAATGACGTCGTACACGCCAACGCAAACTCGTCGTTTTATTAATTTATGACTAAAATCTTCTTTTAGTCCCTTAAAGATGAATAAATTTTTATTTTAATCCTTCATTGTTAAATTTTTCTATTTTGATTTTTCAGAGATTAATTAACTTCTATTTTAATCCCTCATTATTAAAAATTTCTAATTAAGTCCTCCAAAAATTAAAATTGATATCAATCAAGTCTCTCAATTAGGATGATTGTTAACAAGGTCAAAATTACTGACGTGTCATGATGACGTGACAAAAATTGCTGACGTGTCATGCTAATGTGACAGAATTTGGATGACGGGACATGCTGACAAGGCAAAATTTGCTGACGTGACAGGGTATTGGTTGACGTTGCATGATGACGTGGCTGAATTTGACTGACGTGGCATGCTGATGTGTCAGCCAAATTCAGCCACGTCAGCCAGTTTTTGCCACGTTATCATGACACGTCATTAATTTTGACCTTATTAGCAATCATCCTAATTGAAAGACTTGATTGATATCAATTTCAATTTTTGAAGGACTTAATTAAAAATTTTTGATAATGAGGGACTAAAATAGAAGTTCATTAATCTCTAAAAGACCAAAATAAAAGAATTTAATAATGAGAAACTAAAATAAAAGTTTGTTCATCTATGAGGGATCAAAAGAGAATTTTATTCTTAATTTATCGGTGATTTTTTTTCCTCCTATATTTAAAAAGAAAAACACAATTTGACCTGTCTCGTGGAACTGTATGCACAATAAATTAAAACGAAGATGCATTGAAATTTGGTATTAATTATATTTTAATTGAACCAGTCCAAGTCAATTCTTATGGATTTAAATTTTTTAATTTTAATAATTATTTTTTATAATTTAATATATAAATTTTATTTTTTTATATTTTCAACTGTATATATTCTTTTATTTTTTCTACAATAGAAAACTCACATCTCACCTATCACATGTAAACATGAAATAAAGTTTATTCATTTTTATTTTTTTTAATTTTGGTTTTTTTATTTTTATCTTTTATTTTATATTTAAATTCAATTAATAACTTAATTTATAAATTTTTTCATAATTTTATTTTTATTTCTCTTTTATTATACTACCGACTTTCAACCAAGAAATCATACAAAACATGAAGTTTTTGTTTACGTTTAAGTATTTTGTAATAGCGGGAGACATTATTACTTTAGAACAAATGTTTTGGACTTTTACATTACTCAAGAAATACAAATATCGACCTAAGCAATAAACCAATCTTGTAGATCACAAATATGCAACCCAATAGTTATATAGAGTATTGTTTTACTCTCATAATAAACTAGCATTCTCTTTTATATATAAAATATTTTAAATTTCTAGAAATAAGCAAAAATATTTCATCCAAAGATTAAAAAGGATTAAGCGATCAAGGGGAAAAACAATGAGAAGTGCTACACATAAGTTACATAATGAATCAATGACTGCAGACATTAATTTCATGTTTAAAATGTGATTAGAACAGCATTTTTTTTTTTCGTTTCACTATTAATAAAATCAAAATGAGTTATTAGTTGCCCTAAAAGATTAAAATGAGTTGTATGAAAAATTGTCCTTTGTTCTCTCTTTTATGATAATGAAAGTTTTTTTGAATTAAATATATTAGTTATATATTATTTGTTGCATATTGTCGCCAACAATAAAGATTAAATATGTCAGCTAATGCATTATTTATCACATATTATTGTCAATTGTAATAATCGCAATCAATTGTACTATCTCTTGTATTTAATGAAATGCGTTACATTTTTAAGAGATGTGTTATACCCACAATGCTTAAAACACAAAATATCAACAAAGTAAGTCCACAATTAATCATTGGCTATGTAAGACTAAGTAGTATTTCAAGAATAAGTGAGAAGTTTGAATTTACCGTTAATCAGATTTAACCACCTTGGTAATGTGAAATTGTGGACAATATGCCTTGTTTGTTAACGTAATATAATTCAATACTATAATGATGATTTATGTCTAAAATGATATACAGATATGCTAACATAAGATGAATATTTGATCAAATACCATATTGGGTCTTAAATCTCTAGGTTAAGTGAAGCAATAAGAAAAATCAGACTACCAAGAACTTTTTTTAGGGCAGAACTAGATAGAATATGACAAGTAATGGTACAATTATTTTTAGAGCAATATGTCGGCCAAAAATTAATTGATCTATATAATAATGTTTGTGGGCTATGTTAGGTGCTGCGTATTTGTGAGAAAGCGGGAAGCGGTATTGGCATTAGAGCCTTGTTGTGGTAACTGGTAAGACATATATAAGTAAGAGAAATGCGAAATGTACAAGACGCAATATACTTAGTGTACAATTTTTTACACGAAGTAATATATTTTGTCATAAAAAATAATTAAGTTACAACATTGATATTTATTTGTAAGAAGTTGTACATTAAGTGCATTGACTTCTTTTGCACATTTAGCATTTCTCTATAAGTAAATAGGATTTTTGGCAAAGGAACTGAAAGAAGAGTAACTTCCAGCATTCGGAGCCACGCCTCTAAAGTGCATAACCATCACTCACCCATCGGTCCACGTAATATAATATTATAATATAAAAGAAGGAATAGGATCCGGTAGAATTTATAATTTATGCGGTTAACTTTATCAAATTAAGTTGATTCCAAAGTGAGGTGAGTAAATGAACCTTACCATCTGATCATCAATGTTATTTATTATTTTTTCTGTCTTTTGCCAACATGCAATTTGACTTCGAAAAATCCAGACAAATATTCAATTTCCTTTTAGAAAGATGTGAAAAGCGTTAAAAGGGCAATGTGGAAAAGCTTTTGTTGTGAAGAGTTAAAATCGAATAGTTTTACTCTTCAAAAGAATACCAGAGTTATAAAAAGAAAAAAAGAAAAAACGGAGTTTGATGCTTCGCCATAAAAGGCACTGATTAGAGGTGTTCCTAAAGACTGGTGACGCCTGTCGCAAAACCCCACATATAGCTGGGGCCTGGGCCATCCTCTCTGTAAAAGTCCCCACCATTACCACCATACTCGCACACCATCACCCTCTGTTGTATCACTTTCTGTTCCAAATTTGAGTTCCTGCCACCTCCCTCAGCATAGTTAATTAGCTAAGTAGCCTGTGTTGAATCTCTCTTTTCCCCCACACCATGAAGCTTTTCACATCACCGGCTTCCTCTTCTCAGCTGAGTTCTCTCTTCCTCCTCATATCACTGCTTTTCTCCTCTTTGTTGCTTGTGCGTCTTTTCCTCCAATGGCGCCACCCCAAGGACAAACGCTTACCCCCTGGTTCCATGGGATGGCCCTATATAGGCGAGACCATCAAACTTTATACCGAGAACCCAAATTACTTCTTCTCAAGCAGGCAAAAACGGTACGTATTAGCTCCCATAATCATATACAGCAAATTTTAGATCATATATATCAGATAGTATATGTTCTCCTTTTTTACCACAGAAAAATAAGATTCCTGAATTGTACTTAGGTACGGTGATATCTTCAAGACCCACATACTGGGATGTCCTTGTGTAATGATTTCGAGCCCAAAGGCAGCGAGAGCTGTGCTAGTGAGTGAAGCATATCTGTTTAAGCCAACATATCCCCCAAGCAAAGAGAAAATTATTGGGCCAGAGGCTGTTTTCTTCCAGCAGGGTGACTATCACTCCCTGCTCAAGAAGTTAGTTCAGATATCGTTTCTCCCCTCTGCCATTAAGAACTCAGTCTTGGAGGTTGAGCAAATTGTCCTCAAACTGCTGCCAGCTTGGAACAACAGAACCATCAACACCTTACAAGAGATGAAGAGGGTACGCTACAATACACGTTCTCCTATGTCGGTTATTGACAACCAATGTTGATTTACCATTTTCTATGTGTAACTTGATTTGACTATCTACGTTAATTATTAGGAAATACGAACCTCAACAATTACTGTGCGTTTTTTCTTAATTATCTTTTTATTTTGGTTTGGGATTAAGTACGCTTTCGAGGTAGCTGTCTTTTCGGCCTTCGGTGAAGAGAAGGAACTGGAAATGGAAGATATCAAAAAGTTGTATCGGTGCTTAGAGAAGGGCTACAATTCCTTGCCATTAGATCTACCTGGAACTTCTTATCACAAAGCAATGAAGGTAATTCTATCTTTTTTTTATGCGTGAGTGTTCGGTTTTTGTTCTTTCTGTGCACCGCAATGCACATTCGTCTGTATTAAGGTTCTGAAAGACATGCCAATTATGCTTATGCATTTTGGAAGTATTTGACAGGCAGGGTAGGCATAGACAGGGTTAATTAATTTATATATTTCCGGCAAATATTTATCATACTTATCTGATAAGTTCTGATAACATCGCGGCAAAATATATTCTATTATCTATAAGCAGGCAAGGAAGCTTCTGAATGAGAGCATAAGGAGTTTAATACAGAAAAGAAAAGAAAGCAAGAAGCATGAAGGAAGAGGGTTATTGGGAGTTATGTTGCGAGCCAGAAGCGAAAAGATATACCAGCTCACTGATACTCAGATTGCTGATAATCTGATAGGCGTGATCTTTGCTGCCCATGATACCACTGCCAGTGCTCTAACATGGGTTCTCAAGTACTTGCATGATAATGCCAATCTCCTCGATGCTGTCATTGTACGTAAAACTGAAATTCCCCCACTTCTCCCCTAGCTCTCGTTTTCATTTAATTCCTGAAATATTCAGTGTGTTGATTTTTTGCGGCATCAAAACTGTCTCTTGTCTTTTGCTTGATCAATTTGCGTCTACTTGTTGACAAGAATTCAAATGTTTCAGAAGGAACAAGAGGGAATCAAATGCATACTCGATAAGGAAGGTCGCGGCCTTGCGTGGGATGATACCAGGCGAATGCCGTTCACTGGCCGGGTAATTTTTATCATCTATAAATTATTAATCATACGGGTAGAAAGGTTGTAATGGGGTCGGAATGAAAATGAGATTCAGGTAATCCAAGAAACACTGAGAAGTGCAAGCATACTGTCATTCACATTCAGAGAAGCTGTACAAGATGTTGAACTTGAAGGTTACTCCATTCCTAAAGGTTGGAAGGTGCTTCCCCTCTTCAGAAGCATTCATCACTGTGCTGATTTCTTCCCTCATCCCGAGAAGTTCGACCCTTCCAGATTCGAGGTAACATTCTCATGAGCTAGCTAGCTAGCTACCTCCCACACATGGACACGATAATAGTAATAATTACCACAAATTCAGTCATCTCTTAATTAATATGTATGATATAATAAATAGGGGCCAAGGCCAAGAGTAACAAAAACAGGTAAGGGATTGTTTTATTTTATCCTGAATTGTCGGAAACATAAGGTTACGGATGGATGCATTGATTATGTTGTTGGTGAAGTCCTTTTCATTTGCCCTATGAATCTTCCCCCTATATGGGTGAAATTGTTCCTGAAATGTTTCTACTATCAGAGCACGTGATCTAGTTTTGTAAGCTAGTACAGTCGATTAATTTCTTCTTCCTTTTTGTTCAACAATATATAGTAACTAGCTAGTATACTGAGAAATTCAACAACATGCATGTATTGATTTGGGTATTATTTTGTTTATGTGACCCTGCAGGTGCCACCGAGACCAAATACGTACATGCCATTTGGGAATGGAGTCCACTCTTGTCCAGGAAGTGAGCTGGCTAAGCTTGAGGTACTCGTCCTCCTCCACCACCTCACCATTTCTTACAGGTATTTATTTATTTTACCTCTTTTTTGTGAAGACACACATTTATCAAATTGCCTATTTGATCTTATTTATTTATGGTCATTGTTTAGATTGTGTTAATTTACAATTGTGGTCAGTATCATTTTGAATATCACTATTATGAGGGAGCTCGTTAATTGTTCATACAAATAAATGAGTATTAAGAATAATGGTTTTCTCTGCCAAACGAGTAAATGAGATAGAAATGAAACTCAGTATACTCTCCCTCTTCAACATTACTCCTTAAGCCCATACTATCTATTCTTGCTTTAGATGGGTCCCATACCTCTGTTTAATTTTGATATTTTACGATCTTTTTTGCAAAAGTAGTTTGTCTACTTCTCTAGATCTTCGTTGACTGTGCAAAGATGATCGATAATGGTGGTCCTAATCATGTTCCTTAGGCTTTGGAAGCGGTCCTTCTTCTCGTTGAAGTAGTAAACATATGGTTCCGTCTTGTGCTAGATAGCACAACTACTGAACAAGAAGAAGTGGTGCAGTTCTCGCCAAAGAACAGTTACTAGACCTAAATGATTACGTGTTCTATACGTAGATGTACATCACAAACATTCATGGCATTGCAGCCCTCCCCAGATAGAGCCTAAAAGGAAGTAAAGCCGTAGTCTATGCATATATATGCCACAACTTAATCAAGTCTTATGCTTATTACTATCGTGGTGAATCAAAGTTGTCCTTAATTTTTATTTCAACATGTTCTGGCCCGGCATTTTTCGAAATTTCGCCCTCATGGGACCTCTCTCAATCATAGAATGAGCCCACATATATAAACAGGGTATCTCTCTTCAAAATATTTCTGGATGATGGAGGATTTTTTTAGTTATATCTTGACTTTATGTGTTTAAAAGGGCACGAACGACTGTAAAATTAGTCCACGCAATCTGCCAGTTGCCAAGTCTTGATCAAATGACAGAAACACACATGGAGTGCCAGCCGCAAAAACTAAAACAAACTCCATGACATGGTAGCAGTCGAATTTCAGACGGCAAAGTTTTACTCGACCCCACACGTAGCTCTGTACAATTAAGCACCACATCATATTTAACATTGTCCTCATCACAGATATTCATTTCGAACGTGACCCACTTACTATTGTATTTTCTGTTAGCTTCAAATTAAGATTATTTAGTCTGATGGATGAGGTTAGAATGTGTGATGTATGCGCTTGCTTGCATTGGCATTAGCTCCATAGACAAGATGGATTTTTTTGTCACTTGATGGACTTCAACCTCTGGGTCGTTGTGTTTAAGGAACTTGCGGCTACATTTTGTTATTCTGATAATTAATTGATGTGAAGGTATGATTTGCCAAAAGTGTCAACTTCGAAAAGGGTTGTCAAATTAATTTTGTACTCATCCCCTTTTGATGGTTGCTTTAGGTGGCAAGTTGTGGGAGATGAAGAGGGAATACAGTATGGTCCTTTTCCGGTTCCCAAACATGGACTGCCAGTAAAGATAACCCCAAGGAACAAGACACCCACCTGAAGTTGCAGATTTCAGCTTGAGCGTTGAGACCATGATTGATAATGTTAAAACAGCTTGCGGGGCCAAGGCAATGTATCCCCGTCAAGCTCTATCCTTTTTCTATTTTTTGTCGTACAGAATCCTCTCCTCCCAATATAGAAGCCTTCTGGGATGGATTTAGCGCTGGTTGCAATGCATGCATGGATGGTAAAATCTGTATGAACTAGATCTTTGTGCAGAAAAATATATTTTTAAATAAGAAGAATAATACTTACAAAGGTGATAGAAAGATGTAAATGCTGGCCGCATATGTGAATATGCATGGAAGCTGGTGAGTGTTGCGGATCGAATGTGTGTGGTTTTGAATGTTCGGGAAGTAGCTTTCCAATTTATTTTAGTTGTTTCGTCTGCCACTTCTACTTTCCGTCCGCTGTGAAAGTGTCGTTAGTTTTTACTGTGAAAACCTGTTGGGCCGGAACTTAATCAAGTGGAGACCCACCAGAAGCGGAGGGCGGGGACTAGTGCACGTGGCATGACTGGCTATCTTAATTCCAGCTGTATACTGTCTCAGCGCCCAAACGCGGCCTACGTGGCTAACTGACCATGTTGTATAGGACTGAGGTCCCTGACAAAACCTCAATAAATGTTGACAGTCCTTAATAAATGAAGACAAAAACTAAGTTAAAATCTCTGTCAATTCAGCAGAACTAAACTCAGCTCTCCACAAACCCTTTTTTATGGACATAAACCATTGTCCAATTATTGATCTTCTGATAAGATGCGCTCTGTCTCATCTTAACATTCATGATAGGCAATGAAACATCCATCACCTTCACATAACTGCCTGCTTTCATAAATGAAAATTGTTGTTGTTTTTTTTTTTTTTAAGATAACGAAAGAGTCTTAATTAAACTTTAGTAAAAAAGTGGGAGTAAAATTTAAATCTTGTCACAGGTTTAAAAAAGTTCATTATGCATGCCATGTGAATTGGACCTCACCGGCGAAAATTGTTGTTTGGATGCACACTCTAACGTAAAAGTGTGTATAAAATATATTTTAAATTTTTATATATATTATTAATTTATTCTATTATTATAATCGTTTTGTAAGATTTCTTTTGATTAATTAATTATGACATCCAATGATTTTTATATGTATTTTTTCCACATAAACAAAAGGTACCATATCATAATCATTGTAATATCATTTTATAGATTAACATATGCAGCATAACAAATTTCTCCTGGATAATGAATCATGAAAGAGTTAGTGAGACCACCATGAGTATATTTCCAACACTTAACTGCAGAATCTTTACGGTCTTGCCTAACATCTTTTTATTTCCAGGCTTCTGGGCCGCCGTTGCCATTCAAGAGTCTGGCAATCTACACTTTGCCGGGCTACAATGAAAGCGCGGTAGTAATGTTCAATAATTCAGTTGGCGGCTGAAGCTTGGCAGCTAGCCAGCCCAACTTCAGCACACGCACACACCAGAAAGTAGCATAAATAATATATTTATGTCTTTATTTTTATATTTAAGTTATAATTTTAATTTTTAAATAAAAAATATGCTGTTATTTACTCTTATTTTTCAACTCTTTTATTTTTATCTTTCTCTTATCACATGAGTGCATTGTAAATGTTGCATTGTGGGTATAATGATGTTCAAAAAATAAACAGTGTACTGTTATTAAATCACTCCGGTTGAAAAAAAAATTGAGTTACAAAAAATTAGGTTTAAAATTTTTTATATGAAATCTACCCAAAAATGTGCAGAATGTGATCAGGCCAATCGAGTTTTGATCAGATTAACATATTTTATAATTGATTAGTATGACTTTGGATCAAGTTTAATTAAAAAAATATAATTTATTATCCATCAAAAATATAAGAATTGAGTTTGGTTTAGTTGGTCAGGTTGGAGTTGTATGCACACTTGTAAAAAGTGATAAAAGGAATTAAATAAAGAAAATCTTTTCTAATATATTAATATCACCGATCACTCCTATGTTTAAAAAATTTATGAGAATTATAAATTCTAAGAAGGAAACTCTTGTCATTTTTTTGTGTCAAATATTAAAAAAGAGAAAATCAAAATCTCCCAAATTCCTAGAAATATATACTATTTCCTCCTCTATTCGCCAATTATCGTGGAAGATTTACCAAGTAAAACATTCAACAATTAAGACAACATCCATAATAAACGCAAGGCTTCCCTTAAAAAAATAGGCAAGACAACCATAATATCAATTTCTTATATATTAGGCTGGTTTTAGTTACGGATGATAAATCTTAAAAAATCACTACTTATACTGAAACTTCCATCACGAGTATGCCAAGGTTTTTATTTAAATCTCTAATTTACCTTGAATATTGATACCTTCCAAAAGTGCCAAGATTTAATATGCCCATTACTCATATATTTTCTTGATTACCGTAAGTTTTTTTTTTTTTTTTAAACACTTCATTACCGTAAATTTCCACACAGCAAACCAAGGTTTTTTTTAATACAAGAGGAAAAGCAGCAAACGAAGTTTTTGAATAGCATTGGCTTCCATTTTTACTCTCTTTTTACGTGACTTTCTTGGCTGAGGATGGTGACTACGTGATGGGCGTGGTGGGGTTGGCCAAAAGGCTGGGGAGGGCGGAGAGTAGGTACCTGTGGTGGTTGCAGTTTTGCCCGATGTTCCCCATAAGCATCGCAAGATTCTCGTCTCCCAAGGTTGCATAGTGAGAGAGATTGAGCCAGTTTACCCGCCGGCGAACCAGACTAAGTTCGCCAAGGCCTATAATGTCATCAATTACTCCAAGCTCCGTATTTGGGAGTTATATACTTTTTTTTTTTTTTAGATATTTCGCCAAGGCCTATTATGTTAAATTTTTGTTAACATGACATGTTAAATATTGATGTGTCGTTTACATGTCAAATATTTTGGCATGTTAACATATGATGCGGCATTTATGTATGATCTAACTTAATAATTTATGTTGACATAATATTTACGTATCATCTAACTTAGTAACATATTTAACATATAGACGTTACTTTAGTATTAAATATGTCACATTAATAAAAAAATTTAACATCGTTAATGGTAACATAATAAAAAGATTTATTATGTATAATTTTAATTTGTGTAAGACCAAATTAGAAACTTTAAAAAATAAAGAACTAAAATAGAACAAACTTTATTTATGAAAGATCAAAATGGGTTTTAGTCTTTTTTTTTTTATTTCCGAAATATGATGATCATCTTTTAACCAAACTAAAAATGTTATTTGTACTTCTATTTCAATTCCTGGGATATAATTCTATGACAGTATAATCTTGATTTAATCTGACTTATAGTTATTTTTTTATATTTAAAAAATGCTTTAAACCAAAACATGATCAGTTATTTCTCCTGAAAGTTATAGTCAATTTTACCTTGTTTTTCGTTGGATGTAATTCTAATGTTGGTTTCGCAATTGAAAAATTGGAGTTCATTGAATATAACAAAATAAATTATGCTGATGGTGACATTCAAGTATTTGAAAACATTGATCATCTATTCGATTTGCCCAACAACTACTTGTATGCGGCGATGGATTGTTTTTGTGAGAAAACCTGGAGCCACATCCGGCAGTACCAGATTGGTTACTGACAGCAGTGCCCTGAGAAGGTGGAGTGGCGCTCTGATCTTGGTCCTAAGCCATCACTTTATTTCAATGCTGGTATGTTTGTTTTCCAGCCTGATCCCCACACTTACCATGATCTCCTTAGCACTCTAAAAGTAACCAAGCTAACTCCCTTCGCAGAACAGGTATTTTATTGAATAAATTATCCATTTTTCTTTTATTAATATGTTTAATCTTTTATATTTATGATATACATGAAACAGTGACAAACTATATATTTCCATCCTTTGTTGGGCAGGACTTCTTAAATAAGTACTTCAAGGACATTTGTAAGCCAATTCCTAACATTTACAATCTTGTGCTGAACATGCTGTGGCGTCACCCTGAGACAAAGTGAAAGTAGTACACAATTGTACTGCTTTAAGCATATGATATTAATCACTGTTTGTTCTAGACTAGGTTGTCTGATTATCTCTAAATTTTGCATTGACTAATATTTAAATCGATCGTTTTTAGGGGTCCAAACCTTGGAGATATACTGGAAAAGAGCAGAACATCAAATTTCTGGTGGAGAAATGGTAGGAGATCTATAAGAATCCTTTGAATGTGGCGCGTACTAAGTCGGCGTTCTCTGATGCTGGGAGTATTCGTCGCGTTCTCGGTGTCCTTTTCCTTATGGGTCAAGTATGGTTTTGCATTAGGATGATGTTCCTCTGTATGGATTCACACAGAATTTGTAGCTTTTAAATATTATTTCCTAAGACGATTATTTGAGTCCAATTTCTCTTCTTTTTCCTCCTCCAATAATATTCAGCCATTGTTGGGCTGTGGTTGTCCTTAACTTTTAACCATAGAATATGTTAGCTCAGTTGGTGATAGGAAGACTTTGATTTTATACACATACGTTGCTAGATTCAAATATATGGTATGGATTGTTTGATTTGGTTTTTTTTTTATATATGAGAGATATAGGGTAGGAGTTGACATGCAAGCTATCTCTAAGTCTCTTATATTAAAAGTTGGTGGTTATTAGTTGTAAATTGTGTTAAACAAGCTAGGTTATTCATTATATTAAAAGTTGATACATCAATCCTAAAAAGTTAAAATAATTGGTGTGAGCGTTATAAGATCATCTAACAATTATAAATTTAATTCTTAAAAAAAATTTTAAAATTAAAAATTTATAATATCATTCATTTCTATAGAAGAATTAAATGTATCTGAATTAAAAAGTTTTAAAAATTTATATCTTAGATACAAATACCTTTAGATTTATTAAAAAAAAAAGTTAATACGTCACACTCAAAAAGTAAATGAAGTTGAAGCATTATGTGTCCGACTACCACTCCCATTCAATGATGCAAAAGGTCATTGACTAATGACTAAGCTCAGATACATATATATATATATATATATATATATTTCAAACGGAAGCATCATTTAAATAGACAAAAAGAGCCTATGGTCAATTATGATACTGTCATAAATTAAGAATAAATACGTCTGGTGTGTTCTCATATTTCTGTTCCGACTTGACATTCCCGAAGAGGGTGCTTTTGGTGATGCCAGTGGTTTCTGAATTTAATAATACCATGATTCCTCGCCATTTTACTTGTCCCCAAATAATTACTTTCACCGAATGCTTGCAGCCTTATTTCTATTTTCTCTTAGATCCTTTCCCAGCTTTGCATTGAAAAATGGGATACCCGGAGCCATTCCAGCAGTCTTTGAGGACCCAACATAATTGTCTTCTTTTTGCTATGGCTTCTGCTTAGCCTTAGACCCTTAAATTTGTTTTGCCAAAGCCATGTCTCAAACTTGAGTAGCTTTTAATTCCGATAGCTAACTTCATGTTTGCACTGGCAGCTGTGGACGGCACTCTTTGTATATCCAAGTCTGACTCATTATGTAGTCATCAAAATAATTTCATAAAATAGCCATATTTATTGGGAAAAATTGTCTATAACAATCAACGTCGGGGTAAACAAATGTTAGCAAGAACAAAATATATGAGAATTTTTTTTTTATATTTTAGTATTCACTTAATTCTTATCTTTTATATTTTATATTTATTAAATTTTATATTTTATTTTTTAAAAATATTATTTATTTAATGAACTAAATTATATAAAAATGAAATAAAAATAGAATTACAAAAAAATAAAATTCATATATACTAGAATTTAATTTTATTCTCTATTATTCTCTTTTTTTATATGTTAATTACAAAAAATAAATTTAAATCTTTTAATTCTTTTAATTTTTTTAATTTTAATAAATTTTTTTAATTTAATATATATATATATATATATATATATCACTTTTTTTTTTTCTTTCGGTTAAAATCCGTGCCGTTATCACACCAAAGCGAAGAAAAAGCCTTCAAAGTCGTCGCGAGGGCAGGAAAAAGAGGCACCTTGGGGGACAGGCCACGATGGCCAATTACTGCTTTTTTCACTGGTAGACTGTCATTTTAGAAGATCTTTTAATTTTTTTAATTGTTATTTTCTTAAAATAAAGAATGTACTAATTTTTTCTTGCAATGTTATCCTCGTCAAATTCAATGCTTACCTTATGATGAACCAATTCTCCCTATCCCTATTTTAATATATAAGTTTTTCTATAAAGAATGTTTCAAGAAAGTAAATTTTTATTAATATCAAAATGATTAATTCTTATATATTTTATTGAAAATATAATTATTTAAGAATAGAGAAATAGAAGAGAATAACTTGTCAAGAAAGGATTGGACCGCTGGGGAGGTAAAAAAGACGCTGCGGCTTTCAGTAATGCTCCAGTACAATGTTTTCCATACGAGAAATGGTGGGGCAACGTATGTTGCCCCAACGCTTCACCTACGTCGGCAGACGTGGGTGAAGCAGCAACCATATAAAATAAAAAAAAATTAAATCAACAAAGATGATGATAGACGTATAGAAAAGTGTAACTTTTAGAAAGTAGAAATAGAAGCGTTCTTTTCATATAATAAATATATTAAAATATATTAATTATATCTAATGTATTATTATATTTTACCCTCTCCGTTTCAAGATATCTACCATTTCTGAAAATTTTTTATTTTTTAATTATATTTTTAAAATTAAGAATGTATTAATTTTATTTTTTAATTTTATCCTATTTATTTTATTATTCTATTAAATGCTAAATTGAAAAGATTTTTTAATACAAAAAATATTTTAATGAAAAATAAAAATTTAATTTTAAGACAACTCAACAATTTTTTAATTTATATATATCTTTCTTGAAAGATAAATATTTAAAACAAAAAAACCATTATATTTCTCAGCTTTTACCCCATTTAGCATTCCCGTCTTACTACGCTTCTGTATATAATTGTGAAATATTACTCTTTCAATCGATCGTCTCTTTCTGTCAAGTAATGCTGCTGTCTGCACAAGCTTAACACAAAAAATACAATACTAAAAGTTTCAATTAATGTACTTTAGCACGTTTTTTTTTGGATAAAAGTAGGGCCATTTTACCTCTCCAGCGTGAGTTGAAAAAAATATGACAGAAATGGTTGCCTTTGAAAAGTATTTCCCACAATGGGGCAATTATGCCACATAACACAGCCACATCATCTCATCCTAACGCCATATCAGAACAGCTCAGTGGCTGGCTCGGTTTGTGGCTCCATTTTCCTCAATTTGTGGCTCCCGTAACTGTGTTTCGTTTCTTTGTTCTGTGCCTCTCGCTCTCAACTCTCGGTTTCTCTCATCTCTATTTCTCTTCCAGCCCTCTAGGTATCGCTCTCGCAACCGGCCCCGGCCACGCTTCCGGTCGCGGTATTGCTCCTGGCCAAGCTCCCACTACGACTCCAGCTCCCTGCGACGCTAGCGCTGCGACTCCCGCTCCCGGCCACGGTTTCTGTCAAGTGGAGATTTCAGGTTCTCTAGCTGTCTCTTCTAGTTTATAGCTTTTTGTTCCTTGCTTCTTGGTGGCATTAAAATGTGTACAGATTTTTGTTTGTTTTCTTTAATTTTGTCTGGTTATCAAGTAAATTTGTTGTGAATTTGAATGTCCAGATGTGTGTTTTGCACTTCATGTTATATAGAGTTGTAGTGAAAATACTGAAAATGATCTTCTTTTATCTTTTAAACATTAAAGAACCATACTGGAAAAGAAAGGGACAAAAGAGATAAATGGTAGTGATCAAGAATTGCAAGTATTAAGATTAGGATTAAGTCTTGTTGCTTCTGTATATATGTGTGTGTACACATATATCATTATGAGACCAAAATTACCTTGAAGTATGTTTACAATGCGTTAGGAAGTACTTTTTCTCAATTGCATCCGAATGGAAAAATGCCACTCATTACTGTAACGTAGCTAAAGTGTAACCTGGCTGTTGCTAAAGTGTAACGCAGCGCTCAAAACTGTAACTTCCCGTAACCAAAGTGTAATTGTAATTTGGACGTAAACTTTACCTAAGAAAGCAGTATGATGCTCGAATGTGAGGTGTTTCCTTCAAATGGGATGTTTACCATGCTTAAGAAAGAACTTTTGCTCAATTGCATCCGAATTGAAAAATGCAACTTCTTACTGTAACGTAGCTAAAGTGTAACCTGGCCGTTGCTAAAATGTAACGCGGCGCTCGAAACTGTAACTACCCGTAGCCAAAGTGTAACTGTAATTCGGACGTTAACTTTGCCTAAGAAAGTAGTATGATGCTCTAATGTGAGGTGTTTCCTTCAAATGGGATGTTTACCATGCATTAGGAAGTACTTTTGATCAATTGCATTTGAATTGAAAAATGCAACTTCTTACAGGTAATTTAGCTAAAGTGTAACCGGACCATTGCTAATGGCATGGTTGCGCACAGAAGTGCAACTACCCGTAGCCAAAGTTTAACTATTATTCGCACATTAACTTTGCCTAAGAAAGCAGTATGATGCTCTAATGTGAGGCGTTTCCTTCAAATGGGATGTTTACCAAGCGTTAGGAAGTACTTTTAGTCAATTGCATCCGAATTGAAAAATGCAACTTCTTACCTGTTACGTAGCTAAAGTGTAACCTGGCCGTTGCTAAAGTGTAACGTGGCGCTCGAAACTGTAACTACCTGTAGCCAAAGTGTAACTGTAATTCGGACGTTAACTTTGCCTAAGAAAGCAGTATGATACTCTAATGTGAGGTGTTTCCTTCAAATGGGACGTTTACCATGCGTTAGAAAGTACTTTTGGTCAATTGCATCCGAATTGAAAAATGCAACTTCTTACTTGTAATGTAGCTAAAGTGTAACCTGGCCGTTGCTAAAGTGTAACACGGCGCTCAAAAGTGTAACTTCCCGTAGCCAAAGTGTAACTATAATTCGCACGCTAACTTTGCCTAAGAAAATGAAAGAGAAAACTCCTCCTTCTTCACTCCATTTCTCCGTCACTCTTTCTGTATTAGTTGTTATAAATTGAAATTTTTAATTTTAATGTTGGGATATGAATTAATAAATCATGGCATACATATGTTGGAGTTTGTCTACTGATGTGGAAAGCAAATTTTATTGGCTGGACCTGTATGTAATGACTAGAGCCTGCATGTGAAAGCAGTATGATGCTCTAATGTGAGGCGTTTCCTTCAAATGGGATGTTTACCAAGCGTTAGGAAGTACTTTTGGTCAATTGCATCCGAATTGAAAAATGCAACTTCTTACCTGTAACATAGCTAAAGTGTAACCTGGCTGTTGCTAAAGTGTAACGCGGCGCTTGAAACTGTAACTACCCGTAGCCAAAGTGTAACTGTAATTCGGACGTTAACTTTGCCTAAGAAAGCAGTATGATGCTCTAATGTGAGGTGTTTTCTTCAAATGGGATGTTTACCATGCGTTAGGAAGTACTTTTGATCAATTGCATTCGAATTGAAAAATGTAACTTCTTACGGGTAACTTAGCTAAAGTGTAACCGGGCCATTGCTAATGGCATGGTTGCGCACAGAAGTGCAACTACCCGTAGCCAAAGTGTAACTGTTATTCGTACGTTAACTTTGCCTAAGAAAGCAGTATGATGCTCTAATGTGAGGCGTTCCCTTCAAATGGGATGTTTACCATGCGTTAGGAAGTACTTTTGGTCAATTGCATCCGAATTAAAAAATGCCACTCATTACTGTAACGTAGCTAAAGTGTATCCTGGCCGTTGCTAAAGTGTAACGCGGCATTCAAAACTGTAACTTCCTGTAGCTAAAGTGTAACTGTAATTTGGACGTAAATTTTGCCTAAGAAAGCAGTATGATGCTCGAATGTGAGGTGTTTCGTTCAAATGGGATGTTTACCATGCTTAAGGAAGTACTTTTGCTCAATTGCATCCGAATTGAAAAATGTAACTTCTTACTGTAACGTAGCTAAAGTGTAACCTCGCCGTTGCTAAAGTGTAACGTGGCGCTCAAAACTGTAACTACCCGTAGCCAAAGTGTAACTGTAATTCAGACGTTAACTTTGCCTAAGAAAGCAGTATGATGCTCTAATGTGAGGTGTTTCCTTCAAATGGGATGTTTACCATGCGTTAGGAAGTACTTTTGATCAATTGCATCCGAATTGAAAAATGTAACTTCTTACGGGTAACTTAGCTAAAGTGTAACCAGGCCATTGCTAATGGCATGGTTGCGCACAGAAGTGCAACTACCCGTAGCCAAAGTGTAACTATTATTCGCACGCTAACTTTGCCTAAGAAAGTAGTATGATGCTCTAATGTGAGGCATTTCCTTCAAATGGGATGTTTACCAAGCGTTACGAAGTACTTTTGGTCAATTGCATCCGAATTGAAAAATGCAACTTCTTACCTGTAACGTAGCTAAAGTGTAACCTGGCCGTTGCTAAAGTGTAACACGGCGCTCGAAACTGTAACTACCCGTAGCCAAAGTGTAACTGTAATTCAGATGTTAACTTTGCCTAAGAAAGCAGTATGATGCTCTAATGTGAGGTGTTTCCTTCAAATGGGATATTTACCATGTGTTAGGAAGTACTTTTGATCAATTGCATTCGAATTGAAAAATACAACTTCTTACGGGTAACTTAGCTAAAGTGTAACTGGACCATTGCTAATGGCATGGTTGCGCACAGAAGTGTAACTACCCGTAGCCAAAGTTTAACTATTATTCACACGTTAACTTTGCCTAAGAAAGTAGTATGATGCTCTAATGTGAGGCGTTTCCTTCAAATGGGATGTTTACCAAGCGTTAGGAAGTACTTTTGGTCAATTGCATCCGAATTGAAAAATGCAACTTCTTACTTGTAACGTAGCTAAAGTGTAAACTGGTTGTTGCTAAAATGTAACGCGGTGCTCGAAACTGTAACTACCCGTAGCCAAAGTGTAACTGTATTTCAGACGTTAACATTGCCTAAGAAAGCAGTATGATGCTCTAATGTGAGGTGTTTCCTTCAAATGCGACGTTTACCATGCGTTAGCAAGTACTTTTGGTTAATTGCATCCGAATTGAAAAATGCAACTTCTTACTTGTAATGTAGCTAAAGTGTAACCTGGCCGTTGCTAAAGTGTAACACAGCGCTCAAAAGTGTAACTTCCCGTAGCCAAAGTGTAACTATAATTCGCACGCTAACTTTGCCTAAGAAAATGAAAGAGAAAACTCCTTCTTCTTCACTCCATTTCTCCGTCACTCTTTCTGTATTAGTTGTTATAAATTGAAATTTTTAATTTTAATGTTGGGATATGAATTAATAAATCATGGCATACATATGTTGGAGTTTGTCTACTGATGTGGAAAGCAAATTTTATTGGCTGGACTTGTATGTAATGACTAGAACCTGCATGTGACAGCAACAAGACATACATATGTTTGAGTTTCCTTCAAATGGATCGATTACCATGCGTTAGGAAGTACTTTTGATCTATTGCATCCTAATTGAAACATTCACCTTCTTTCGGGTAACATAGCTAAAGTGTAACCTGACTGTTGCTAAAGTGTAATGCGGCGCTCAAAAGTGTAACTACCCGTAGCTAAAGTGTAACTGTAATTCGCACGTTAACTTTGCCTAAGAAAGCAGTATGATGCTCTAATGTGAGGTGTTTCCTTCAAATGGGATGTTTACCATGCGTTAGCAAGTACTTTGGTTCAATTGCATCCGAATTGAAAAATGCAACTTCTTACAGATAACGTAGCTAAAGTGTAACCGGGCCATTGCTAATGGCATGGTTGCGCACAGAAGTGCAACTACCCATAGCATTGGGCGCCCACCAGGCCGAGGATGACAAATTTTTCTCAGCGTGGGCGCCTGGGCGGTGGTTCTTGGGCGCCCAGGCGCCCATTAGGCCGAGGAAGACATTTTTTCCAAGCGTTGGGCGCCCAGGCGGTGGTTCTTGGGCGCCCAGGCGCCCTCTAGGCCGAGGATGATAAATTTTCCCAAGCATTGGGAGCCTGGGCGGTGGATTTTGGGTGCCCAGGCGCCTACCAGGCCGAGGATGATAGATTTTTCTCAGCGTTGGGCGCCTAGGCGGTGGTTCTTGGGCACCCAGGTGCCCACTAGGCCGAGGATGACAAATTTTTCCAAGCGTTGGGCGCCTGGGCGGTGGGTTTTGGGCGCCCAGGCGCCCACCAGGCCGAGGATGACAGATTTTTCTCAGCGTTGGGCGCCTAGGCGGTGTTTCTTGGGTGCCCAGGCGCCCACTATGCCGAGGATGACAAATTTTTCTAAGCGTTGGGCGCCCAGGCGGTGGCTCTTGGGCGCACAGGCGCCCACCAGGCCGAGGAAGACATTAGAGCATCATATTGCTTTCTTAGGCAAAGTTAACGTACGAATTACAGTTACACTTTAGCTACGGAAAGTTACGGTTTTGAGCGCCGTGTTACACTTTAGCAACGGCCAGGTTACACTTTAGCTACGTTACAAGTAAGAAGTTGTATTTTTCAATTCGGATGCAATTGACCAAAAGTACTTCATAACGCTTAGTAAACATCCCATTTGAAGGAAACGCCTCACATTAGAGTATCATACTACTTTCTTAGGCAAAGTTAGCGTGCGAATAACAGTTACACTTTGGCTACGGGTAGTTGCACTTCTGTGCGCAACCATGCCATTAGCAATGGCCCGGTTACACTTTAGCTAAGTTACCCGTAAGAAGTTGCATTTTTCAATTCGGATGCAATTTATCAAAAGTACTTCCTAACACATGGTAAACATCCCATTTGAAGGAAACACCTCACATTAGAGCATCATACTGCTTTCTTAGGCAAAGTTAACATCCGAATTACAGTTACACTTTGGCTACGGGTAGTTACAGTTTTGAGCGCCGCGTTACACTTTAGCAACGGCGAGGTTACACTTTAGCTACGTTACAGTAAGAAGTTGCATTTTTCAATTCGGATGCAATTGAGCAAAAGTACTTCCTTAAGCATGGTAAACATCCCATTTGAACGAAACACCTAACATTCGAGCATCATACTGCTTTCTTAGGCAAAATTTACGTCCAAATTACAGTTACACTTTGGCTACGGGAAGTTACAGTTTTGAACACCGCGTTACACTTTAGCAACGGCCAGGATACACTTTAGCTACGTTACAGTAATGAGTGACATTTTTTAATTCGGATGCAATTGACCAAAAGTACTTCCTAACGCATGGTAAACATCCCATTTGAAGGGAACGCCTTACATTAGAACATCATACTGCTTTCTTAGGCAATGTTAACGTCTGAATTACAGTTACACTTTAGCTACGGGTAGTTACAGTTTCGAGCGCCGCGTTACACTTTAGCAACGGCCAGGTTACACTTTAGCTACGTTACAGGTAAGAAGTTACATTTTTCAATTCGGATGCAATTGACCAAAAGTACTTCCTAACGCTTGGTAAACATCCCATTTGAAGGAAACGCCTCACATTAGAGCATCATACTACTTTCTTAGGCAAAGTTAACGTGCGAATAATAGTTACACTTTAGCTACGGGTAGTTGCACTTCTGTGTGCAACCATGCCATTAGCAATGGTCCAGTTACACTTTAGCTAAGTTACCCGTAAGAAGTTGCATTTTTCAATTCGAATGCAATTGATCAAAAGTACTTCCTAACGCATGGTAAACATCCCATTTGAAGGAAACACCTCATATTAGAGCATCATACTGCTTTCTTAGGAAAAGTTAACGTCCGAATTACAGTTACACTTTGGCTACGGGTAGTTACAGTTTCGAGTACCACGTTACACTTTAGCAACGGCCAGATTACACTTTAGCTACGTTACAAGTAAGAAGTTGCATTTTTCAATTCGAATGCAATTGAGCAAAAGTACTTCCTTAAGCATGGTAAACATCCCATTTGAAGGAAACACCTCACATTCGAGCATCATACTGCTTTCTTAGGCAAAGTTAACATCCGAATTACAGTTACACTTTGGCTACGGGTAGTTACAGTTTCGAGCGCCGCGTTACACTTTAGCTACGTTACAGGTAAGAAGTTGCATTTTTCAATTCGGATGCAATTGACCAAAAGTACTTCCTAACGCTTGGTAAACATCCCATTTGAAGGAAACGCCTCACATTAGAGCATCATACTGCTTTCTTAGGCAAGTTAACGTGCGAATAATAGTTAAACTTTGGCTACGGGTAGTTGCACTTCTGTGCGCAACCATGCCATTAGCAATGGTCCGGTTACACTTTAGCTAAGTTACCCGTAAGAAGTTGCATTTTTCAATTCGAATGCAATTGATCAAAAGTACTTCCTAACGCATGGTAAACATCCCATTTGAAGGAAACACCTCACATTAGAGCATCATACTGCTTTCTTAGACAAAGTTAACGTCCGAATTACAGTTACACTTTGGCTACGGGTAGTTACAGTTTCGAGCGCCGCGTTACACTTTAGCAACGGCCAGGTTACACTTTAGCTACGTTACAGTAAGAAGTTGCATTTTTCAATTCGGATGCAATTGAGCAAAAGTACTTCCTTAAGCATGGTAAACATCCCATTTGAAGGAAACACCTAACATTCGAGCATCATACTGCTTTCTTAGGCAAAGTTTACGTCCGAATTACAGTTACACTTTGGCTACGGGAAGTTACAGTTTTGAGCGCTGCGTTACACTTCAGCAACGGCCAGGTTACACTTTAGCTACGTTACAGTAATGAGTGGCATTTTTCAATTCGGATGCAATTGAGAAAAAGTACTTCCTAACGCATTGTAAACATACTTCAAGGTAATTTTGGTCTCATAATGATATATGTGTACACACACATATATACAGAAGCAACAAGACTTAATCCTAATCTTAATACTTGCAATTCTTGATCACTACCATTTATCTCTTTTGTCCCTTTCTTTTCCAGTATGGTTCTTTAATGTTTAAAAGATAAAAGAAGATCATTTTCAGTATTTTCACTACAACTCCATATAACATGAAGTGCAAAACACACATCCGGACATTCAAATTCACAACAAATTTACTTGCTAACCAGACAAAATTAAAGAAAACGAACAAAAATCTGTACACATTTTAATGCCACCAAGAAGCAAGGAACAAAAAGCTATAAACTAGAAGAGACAGCTAGAGAACCTGAAATCTCCACTTGACAGAAACCGTGGCCGTGAGCGGGAGTCGCAGCGCTAGCATCGCCGGGAGCTGGAGTCGTAGTGGGAGCTTGGCCGGGAGCAATACTGCGACCGGAAGCGTGGCCGAGGCCAGCAGCAGCAGTCGAAGCTTCGCCGGGGCCGGTTGCGAGAGCGATACCTAGAGGGCTGGAAGATAAATGGAGATGAGAGAAACCGAGAGTTGAGAGCGGGAGGCTCAAAGCAAAGAAACGAAACGTAGTTATGGGAGCCACAAATTGAGGGAAATGGAGCCACAAACCGAGCCAGCCACTGAGCTGTGGCTGTGTTACGTGGCATAATTGCCTCATTGTGGAAAATACTTTTCAAAGGCAACCATTTCTGTCATATTTTTTCCAACTCACGCTGGAGAGGTAAAATGGCCTAAAAGTAGCCATCAGTCCTCACACAAGTGACAACTCTATGTCTTTCAAACAACGCGCACCTTTCTATTTAAACCCCTCCCCCACTCTTCTCTTCTGCTCGTTCTTCCCTGATCTCTCTCCCGCTATCTAGCTCTGCGCCATCAGGTATTAGTTATTACCAGTAAGTAAGGCTATTCTCTGGATCTCGTTCAGTTCTACTTTTCTATCTTTCTCATTACATTTTCCGTTTTCACGCTTTCTTTTTTTCTTTTTTGTTTTTTTATCCACTGCTATTTTCTGGGTTGGGCCTGTCTTCTCTAGAGACTAGACTGGTACTTGCAGTTTAACTGTGTAGCTCTGCCTTCTTCTCTTTGTGGCTTCCTTGGTTTGATCATGCTTACAGATTTGTTCCCTTTGGTGTGATAAAGGATCTAGGTTTACCGTACTCTCAATTTTGTTAGTTAAAATCATAAGGTTTCTTTTCCTGCATTGTTTGTTTAGGCGTTCAGGTTCATCTTTGTTATGCAATCTTAAATTTTGCTCTTGGATATTTATATATTCTCTCTTGAATTTGACACCAAATTGGCCCTTTTCAGCTGTTCTTTGTACTCGTTTGCTCTCGGGTTGAGCATTTTGAATTATGAGTTAAGCGTTGAATTGAATGTGAAATTCTTAGTGATTTTTACCGGACGAGTTCTTCACGCCATTCGATTTGTTACTACGTCATATTTATTGCAGTTTCAACAGTTCTATTTCTGGTTTACTCAATCCAAAATGGAAAATGGGAATCAGCATCAGGATGTTTCAACGGGCAAATATGATTGCCTTTTATTTGGTAAGGCCCCGCAATGACTTGTTTTCGGTTAAAAGCTTAATTCGCCTGGCCTGTTTATACAAAATTTGTTTTGGTTGCTTCCAGATCTCGATGACACACTGTATCCATTGAATTCTGGATTGTCTGTGCATGTGAGAAACAATATTCAAGGTAATGGATTTACTAATTCGGTATTTAAATATCTGGGAGTCGTCGATGTGTGTATCGCATTTTGAAACTGAAGTTGCGATTCTTGGATGTGTTGCGTAGAATACATGCTTCAAAAGGTAGGGGTAGAGGAGAGTAAAGTTCCTGAATTGTGCGTTTCGTTGTATAAAACTTATGGGACAACAATGGCTGGTCTCAAGGTATGATTCACTTGAGTAACCTATTAATGAATTGTATGTAAGATGATGATGAACTATTCTGTCATTTTGTCTCATTTACTCTGCCAGGCTATTGGCTATGACTTTGACTATGATGACTTTCACAGGTAATTCTTTTCATTTTTTATTTAAATTTATTTTTAGGCCATTTTTCTCAAGTCGAAAATCGTATAAAATGTCCATCTAAACTATGTTGTCCAATAGTGTTGTTCATGGGAGATTGCCCTATAATCTGCTGAAACCTGACCCTGTTCTTAGAGGTCTTTTGCTAAGTCTGCCTGTTCGGAAAGTTGTAAGTTCTTTTGCGACATTAGGCACCCTGTATTTATATTGTATTTAATGGTGAAAATTGTCATGGAAGTTTTTTTTTTTTTTTAAATAGATTTTTACAAACTCAGACGAGGCCCATGCGGCTAGAGTCCTTCACAGGCTTGGACTGGAGGACTGCTTTGAAAGAATTATAAGCTTTGAGACTCTGAATTCCTCCGACAACGTCAATACTCCTGATGTTAAAAATGGCAGTGAATTCATACCGAGTACAATCACAAGTGCAGGAGTTTTTGATTTTTATGAGTACATGCGCAACCCTGCTTCGGATGTGGCGCTACCAAGGAACCCAGTTGTCTGTAAACCATACGAAGAAGCATATGAAAAGGTTTTTAAGATGGCAAATATTGACCCTCAACGAACAGTAAGACTATGAATCCTTCCCTCAATAATTGTTTATCCATTGGATCTGTTTTAAAGTCGAATACTCTTCTCATCAACCTTTGGTATAAACTCAAAAGGAGCTTGTAATATGTATCTGTTGTAATGTTGATTACTAATTATGATTTTTTTTTTTTGTTAGTTTTTCACTGTCTTTTCAGCCAAAAAGTGGCTGTTGCCTCTTTTATACTGATATATTTTTCTAACAAATGACATTTTTTTTCAGTTGTTCTTCGATGACAGTGTTCGAAATTTACTGACTGGGAAACACTTGGGCCTTCACACTGTCTTGGTAAAGTTGAATGAAACTTTTTAATATATTTGTTGATCTTAGACTAGTTTCTTTGTTCATATGTTAGGAAGTAAGTCTTAAATAACGGTAAAAGGTCGAAGCTGAACGTAGTTGATACTATTTTGATCATATAACTAAATATGAGGGAATTTGTATTTTACTATTAAAATAAGTAATGTGACAGCGTGAATATTAATGTCTAATGCAACACCGATGCAGGTGGGTACCTCCCTTAGAACTACAGGAGTGGATCATGCCTTAGCGAGTATCCATAATATCAGGGAGGCATTTCCGGAGCTTTGGGAAGCCGATGAGAAGCCTGAAAGCGTCAGTTACTCAAGAAAGGTTGCAATTGAAACATCAGTAATAGCTTAGCGTGAAAAGTATACTTGGTGGCTAATGCCTAATATTGTCTTGGCACCTGTCTCTATGATTAATGTATTCGTCGTTAAAATTTGATATATGCTAAGTGTAGTGTATCTTTCCATATAGCAAGAGACAATGCGATGAAGCACATTTGACTGCGTCGCTTCTCCAGTTGCTGGTCTACAGTGCAGTAGTTTAAGAGACAATTATGTTTGCTGAGTAAGGCAATATAACGATAATAATAAATTTGCCATGAAATAATTTCTGAAAAACAGAGAATCTTACACCTTTAGTTTTTGTTAATGGGAATTTGCGCATCAAATCAAAAACCAAAAATATAAATAAGTAATTCTAATATGATTCACTTGGGCAAGCAACGATTGGCTCTAGCCTCTAAGGAATTCATTTAAAAAAACAAATGTTATAGTTGTAACTTAGAAAGCAGAGGATCAATTTAACTGGTTTAATATTCTCAGGGTAACCATGCGCCTAAAAGAAACGAGCGGGGCAAAGCTGGAAGGTTTGTCTGCGGGTATGATTTACGAATCGCATCTCGAATTTCTGAGGCCATCTTCAAACGAGAAATACATATCACGCTTGTTTCTTATTCCTGGTGCGAGGAATATCTCCATTTTTAACTGTCAAAACTTGAGATCAGTTGTTATGATTCACATCATCTTTGTCAATGATTGGCTTTCTAATAGCATTTGATTACGCATTTATCAAAGCCAGCTTGGATTGAATCAGATAACTAGTTGTGGTTGAAAAACCACCACGAATGTATGTTTTAACTTTACTAAAGACTGCAGTGAACTGTCTCATTGCTGCATAAAAGATAAAAGGAATATTTCTAGTTTTGCCTCCACATTTGCAATCATGCACGAAGTAGATGCCAACTTCGGTGGTTAGTAGAAATCCCAAGACAAGATTGAAACAAAGGCAAAGTAAATCAAACAAGACTTCAACGAACCTCCACGAAACACTAAATGTATGCGTATATTCCTATAGTTAGTGGCATTGACAGAAATATCCTTCAATTTGTTGGATGTTGTAACAATTTTAGCGTTCATGAGGTCATAAATATGACACAAAAAGCCATTATATGATGGCATCTGGGTTGAGTTCCAAGCCATCTTGGTTTCACTATATTTCGTATAGTAAGAAAAAAAATCGACAAAATACTAGCCTAGCAAGGATCAACCTTTTAATGAATACTTCTTTCCTGTAAAAGCTTCGAACTTTGGCTCTTCCTCTTTCTGCGAAGATTCTTGACTTGAATTATTCACGGAAGCCTAATGAGAAAACTACACTTAGATAAACTTACAGAAAGACAGACACAGTTCTGTCCCAAAATTTGTGCAAAGGAATCATAGATTGGGGAGACCTTTCTATGTTACTCCAAAAGATTTCTACATCTGAGAGTTACCTTTGATGTTTGAACTGGCGTCGCTACATTTGACCCAAATACAAGCTTTCCAGCAGTTCTACGTGAAGAAGAATTTGATAGTTTATGATCAGAACCTTTGGCCTCATCAACAGTCTGTTGCTGCTTCAGCATTGAAGAAGTTTTCTCAACTGATAGTGTAGAGGGTTTCCCATCCAATCGTCTTCCAGGACCACTGAATGGACTGAACCGGGCCACTTTACATGCTGGTTCATCTTCAACTGAAATATAAATAACATGTAGGCATTTCTTTTAATACCTAAGAAAAGTACTGAGGTGATGCTTAAACTCATGTTATCACGGACATTAGAACGAAACCACCTTCTGGCCGTTTCCTGTCAGATAGAGTAGGTATGCCTTGTTTCACAGGTTCTTTATAATCAAGAGGTTGAGCAAAATCAACTTCACAGTCTGTTTCAATTATACTGACTGCAGGAGAGGGTTTAGTTTCAACAATATCGATGTAATACTTCTTCTTGTTATAAGCAACCATTATAGTGTCACCGGTGGTTAAACAGGAGTAACTCCTCAGTGAAGTCTCTAAGCTGAAAATGATTATGGAAAGAAGAAAATTCAATAGACAGATTATTGTGTTTACCAGATTAATAAAGATGCAACTAGATATGGTAAAAGAATAATAACATGGCTTTGGGATTGGAGATATCCAAAAAATCCTTGGTGTGAGGCTGCAGCTTCACATATGTTCCTTTGGCAAGGCTGGTATTTTTCACACTTACAATGTCTCCCTCTTGCAGAAGCATATTTTCCATCATCTAAGAAGAACAATGACAAAACATCAGAAATTATGAATATCGGGGGCAAACCCAAGTATTAAAATACATTCAAGAAAAATAGAAAAAGAAGGATTGGAAATGACACACCCAGTATGGTATATATATCATCCCCTCGTCAGCAATGAATTCCAGAACCCCACAGTGAGTAACTTTTCCAGCAGAAGGATTTCTCAGTTCAAACAGCATAGGATACTCTATGTGCAAGGATGCTGGAAAACATAACTCATAAAAATCTTGATAGATGTTAGGAAAAGAAAATAATCAAGCTTCGAAATTAGGCAAATGCTGACTTACCCAGGCGATCAAGGGCTGAAGGGGGCATGATAACTGGAGGCAACAAGAAATGACATAAGCAATTTCAAAGGCATCAAAAGCTATAAAAATTTAATAGCTATCACAACAAAGAGCTAAAGCGTCAGCCAGCTGTTGGTACACATACTTTTATCGCCCTTTTCAAGATTTGACTGCAAGTAATCAAGAAAAGTCACAATCAGTTTCGATATTGGAATCACATAGAAAAAAATAAAATCCATTGTAGTAATCAATCCGTTTATAAATATGGCCGAGGTAAACCGCTGCAGTGGCCTACTTGCTTGTTCTGTAGTTATGAAAGCTTGTGGTAAGCATAAGCGCTCAAATTATTTGTTGACTATTTTTTATCTTATAAAAACCTTAAGTTTGAGAAATAAGTAATCTATACATCAGGTCACACCAGACCTTTTCTATAAAGGAGACAGGGTAACAACGATAAATCTGTTCAAAGGTGGCGTCCGGGTCATCTATGAAGGCCTACAAAGCCAAAACAGAAAATAGCATAAGTTTATACATCCTTTATATAAGGATTAAAAGAAGGGGAGGGTTCAAAGCGACGAGCAAACAGTTTGATAAGCTAGCAGACACTAATACTTATCAAAACTGCGAGCAATAACAGTGAAATTCCAAAGCTTTTTCTCAAGCTCATCAGTGAAAAGTTTCAAATTCAAAAACCAAGATAGCTATCTGCGGGAATCTTTTATTTATTTATTTATTTTTTTCAGAATCTCAACTCAGCAATGCAAAATAGTACGAATCCACAAGTAGCTTACCATAGACAATGGGTTTAGAAGGAGTCACCTCGCAAAGATGGTCTGCCTAAATTAAAGCAACAAATCAGCATACACAGGACAAACACAAATGCTATAATCACAATCCGTCTATTCAGATTATAACGAAAATCCCATCAAACGTACAGCACCCTCCTACGAAACCAAGAAGTTTATGAAATTTAATGCCTGATTACCAACCAAAAGCTTATTCTTTTTCCAATATATATAAAATAGACCCAAATAGCAACATGACATAGCTATGCAGACATAAGTAATGTGATCGTAACGAAAGCTGTAAATGGGTGATCAGAAATCTTCTGAAATCTGATATCAACCTCTGAATAGATGATCAAGAAGAGAAGGATGTGAAGCTTTGCCAAATCGAGAGCTCTGATGAGAACTGCAAAAGTGAACACCGAAGTTTGGAAGGAACACGGTTCCCAGTTTTTATAGGTTAGGACCTCGTAGAGTCTGTATATCTTATGGACTATAAATAACACTGCTGAAATGTTATGGGCTTTAAATCCTCGAGCTGGGTCCATGATTCGATATACATTACCCAAAAAAAAAGGAAATAGAAAAGCACTAGTCATTTACCAAAAAACACCAAAGAAAATCCCCCAACAAACCCTAGATTTCTAGTCCGTGACGCCGTTTGACGATCAAAGAAAAGCTTGTTCCTACTTAGAGACAAGAATTTCAAGGTAACGTTTACGCACTGGGCTTTCAGGTGGAAGCTTGGGAATTATAATGGCAAAACGTGAGCTTTCCAGCACGTTGAGGAACTTGAAGGTAAAACAATAACCAACGCGCTCCTTTCCAAGTGTGATTGAAATTTTAGATTCTTGTTGGCGAATTTTAGATGTTTCTGAGATGTGAGGCTGTTTCTTAGGATTCGTTTCATTATTGTTTGATTTAAGATTTCGAATTTACTAGGAATTGAAGATTGGCTGTGTGAATTCAGGGACTAATTTGGGTTGTTCTATTTGTTGTTTCGATAGTTCATGCAAAGGGCAGCTCTGAGAGAGGAGAAGACCAAGAAAGAAGATGAGGGTAAACCTGATGGCAATTTTCCTACGACTGCCACGATTAGTAGAAGATGGTACTTCTTTTTTTTTTAATCTTCGAATGCCAACTTGAAAGAATGCCCGATTTTTTACTAGACCTGATGTTGAATTCTCAAATAATGCTTACATAGTGACTTCTTGCTAGTATTGAGGCCGCTATCTTGGCTCTCAGCTTGGGATTTTCATGTTACACATTAGGGCTCCTTTTTGCCTTTATGACAAGCCATTCAGTTGCAGTTATAAGGGATCTCTTGGCTATGAATGCTTTTGAATAAAATGCTTGAAGCGTTTTCAGTGTTAACAACATAGGTGCTACATATTTTTGAACGGAACTAATTCCAGACTTCTAATGGTATGCACAATTTTTAGTTAATTGTGATATCAAATGCGGGAGCATAATCTAGATGATTAAGTTCCACTCATTGAATGAAGCTTATCTTTATTATTTCAAGGGGTTGCATGGAAGGATGCAGAGAGCATTTCCCCCCATCTTTTTTTAAACACAAACCAAGTAGTAACGTTATTGGCAGTATCAGATAAGTGAATTTTTTTTTATCATGAATCAGGTATATGGTTAGCTTGGACACATCTTAAACAATGTGTTATATGTACTTCTCCAAAAACATGGACACCGAATATGGCTTTGCATCATCTTTCCTTTTAACTGTTTCAAAGAATTAACAAATATGCTATAGTTTAATTCATAAACAGTTAAAAATGCATTTGTTCAGTAACTTAAGAATCTATTTTATCATCCTTGACTTTCTGCATTGCTTCAAAAGAAAAAAAAGATGAGAACAAGCACAAGTAAGGATGACTACCCCTGATTCCAAAATGAAAGGATGGCCTAAACTTGTTGTGTCATAACTGTTATGTTAATGGAATGAGTCCCTTATGATTGCTGGCAGCCGAGATTGGTTTTGTATTAATAAGTTAGTTTTTATAGTAAGAACAATTTTTGAAGAAATAGTTTTTTTTTTTGGTGCAATGAGTCTGGTTATACTTCTTTTTTGCACTCAATATTTTTGTAGAAAGAATTTGTTTGCATGTAGCACTTCCAACTTTGATAAATCATTCTTTACATTGCATATCATCATATTACAGAATAAGTATCTCCTCATTGCTACTAGATAGGAGAGTAGTCTTTTATTGATAACTTAGGATTTACTGGAAGCATTCTTGTTTGTAGAATATGAGATGCTGTGCAGTAACCTTTGGGCGTGTAAGGGCATCTATCATTGCTTCACTTACACGACTTCAAGTTTGAAAAATATTTCTGTTTCTTACGTAATAAAATAACACAGTTAGATAAACATATGTGTTGCCTATATTATCGTTGCAACCATGGTATATAATTGCCTCTGATCTGCCTCTACCTTATGCTGATTTATTTTTATTTTGACTTTTTTTTTTTTAATTTTCCTGTCTCTCCTTATATGCAGTGTGGTTATAATGGAAGGTGATCCTCATCCAGGAGTACTCAAGGGTCGGATGTCATTCCAAAATTTCAATCCTTCTATTGATGTGAGTACGAAAATGTTATAGATTTTTCCTTATTTCCCCGGTCAATTCAAGCTCCTTTTCTTTCCTTTGCTTCTGTCTTAATGTCAACGCCATGCATTTACAGAAATTAAATGCTGAAGAAACAAGACTTCATCAGCCAGCAGCCGAAAGTACTATTTCTAGAAATCAAAGTGGAAATATGCCTTATACGTAAGTTTTCGTTTCCTAGCCTTCTAGGAGGATGGATGTTGATTTTCTATCTCAGATTATTTCTCCACATAGATTTTTCCCCAAGAAGGTTCTCTTTTATGGTTTTAATTCCTCATATTCATCATTTCTCTGGATTGACTCAGGTTAACAGACAACTGATAAGAAAAGTCATTCAGATTATCACTCACTAAGTTTAAATGTGACTGCTTGCATTTCTTCAGAGAAAACATATCTTCGGTAGGAGGTCCAGAATGTTCAAACGAGGACAGAACGAGCTGTGAGGTCAACAGTGACCTTAAAAGGAAACAGCCTGAAGTTGTCCCTGAAGCACAATATCCTAATAAATCACCCAAGAATGAAAGACAATCATCGCCAAAGAATAGTTTGGGCTCTTTCAAAAAACCGAAGGGAGATAAGCTAGAGTGGAATGTTCTTAGGCCATCCAAATGCCAAACAAAATAAATGTTTGATTTACGTAGGCTATGGTTCGTTCTCTCTTCCATGCCTTTGTCTTCATTGTGTGATTTTATTCAGCATCTTTTTATGTTGTAACGACCGATTTCCGCAACCATTTGTCCTCAGGTTTTCACATAATATGTAGAATGCATCAAGACATAAGATTGGCTTTTTTTTTTTTGTCTTCATAATTGAAATTATAATTTATTAAATTAAAGCGTTGCCCCTTTCCCAAATTTGCTTTGGGCTATTGAAGGTGCTATGATATTTGCACGCAGTTGGGATTTTCAGCGGGTCGTTGACTTTTTTCTGTATTTATTCTCACCGAATATCGCTGACTTGTTTTTATATGCACTCAAAAAAGAAGTAATCGAGAATGACTAGCAACTCTAGTAAAGTCGTTTGAGGATGCTGATCAAACCTGAGCAATGACACTGTGTTATCTGGGAAACGAGTTGAGTTAGCAGAGAGATACCAAGTGCATAGCAAACTTCACCCATTCCGTATAATAAAGCTAGTGGGGAAACATGAAGACCCTTGATAAGTTACTCTCTCCATCGACGTGGAGGTTCTGGCCTTCAAGTTCCATCACTACAATGTATCACGAAATTAAACATGGGGTACGCTTCGAAAGCTCATCTAGATATCTTCGTTGCGCAACAAAGCTCGTGTCATGCTATACCAGCAAGGTCGCAAATTAAAGGTCAATATCTAAGCTTAGACTCAAATGGACAGTAAAAATTATTAACAAAAAAAAACTAAACAAAAAGGAAAAAGATCTCACTGCATGTTACTCCCAACGGCAGTGGATTACGAGACTCATTCCTGCGACTGCTTAAGCAGGTTTCCAACAAGAAATAGCATGAATAATGCGTCCTTTCCATCCCTGCAAAACCCATTTGCCATCTTCATCGACTACAAAATCCTTATGATATTCATTCTTAACCATTTGTTTTACCCAATCCAAGTGTTCTGGGTCCAAAGTGAGTTGTTTGAACCCAGCTCTCCGGTTCCTAACCTGCCACTGCTTGTAGGTCTCTGGCCTTTCAACCCTCTCTGCCCCTTCACACGCTATGACATTAATGGCATCCCTTCCAAATAACTCCTTCTCAAACATCAGCCTATGTGTATCTTCACGAGGCACGCTGGCCTCGAACATATCAAACAATGCTGAGAAGTGGAACAGCGCTTCCTTGAATCGAGTGAGGAAAAATGGTGCATTATATGAGCCGTTGACAACCCCATGAACGAAGATTTTTGGATTGATCTTGCGGATCAAGCTTAAGACAGCATCTCTGGGACAGTTCACTGCCACAGTTTCATCAGGCAGGTGCTTCAATCGGTACAAACAGTTGACAACGGTGACCTCAGTCCTGTCAATTTTGAGATCCTCAAGTTGGATGGTTTCCCATTTCTGAGCGAGGCAATTGTATTCAAATGGGACATTGAACCTCCTGCAGTAATTTGCTAAGCGCCGCCCTGTCTCCTCCAACCTCTCTGAAGGCCGAAACCCTGATTGAGGAAGGTCTATTCCTGTTATACGAAGCTTGGGAGGGCCACCTGGTTGTTCTGAAAGACGATGGATAAGGCAGGGCCATTGGAAGCCATAACAAATGCCAAAATCAATAATGTGAAGGCTCCTTTCATTTTCCACTAGCTTCAGCATTGTTCGGTTAGCCAAGAAGTTTGACATCCTTAGGACAGGAGATGCCGTGATGTATAGTTTGTAAGCTTTTAACATATCTGCAACTGTTGCCCCATCGCAACCGAGGGGCGGATATGATGGCGTTCCAGCAGCCAACCGTGTCTCGAGGCCATTAGCAAAGTAATGTGCTAAACGCTGGATTCCATCACCAAAAGGGGAAGAGTGCTGCCTAATCTGCTTGAGTATGTCATTTGCAGTCCTTTGGTCATAGCTTGCCACAGCCTGTGCGCATTGTGTTAGCAGAGTCCACAAATCTACCGCTGTCCCCTTTTTAGCCCCTTTTTTAGTACGTGCTGCCTTTGCGTTAGATCCTCCCGAGTCAACATTCAGCTGGAACATGCCACTTTGTGATGATTCATGAACAGCACAGGACATGGATTGAACATTTCCACCGTGACAGAGTAACACCTCATCAAACATATCTGATGGCTCTGAATCATCAGCAAAGACGGCTGAAAGTTTGCTGCCTTTCCCCTCTTCGTCATCTATAGCATCATCCACCTCATGACTTCTCTTCTCCCCTGGTACTCTGGGTAGCTGTGAATTGTGCATAACACCCTCTCGAAACATTAATAAGTTGCTCTGGGAGTGAATGATATCCCAGGTTCCATTTTGAAATTGGCCAGTAGATTGTGTTTCTCTAATTGAATAAGGAACTAAATCTGGAACCTCAAGAGTGTTTTCTGGTGAATCAACTAGAGAACTTTGCAGGAAATAAGATTCAAAATTAGTGGTACCGTTAACCCCATCGGATTCCCGTGTATTATCAGTAGTATAGCTTGTGTTGCTCTCAAAACTAGCAGTACGGCCAAAATTATCATCGGGGCTATCAATGTTTTTGTCACGCAAGCAACCAGAGATTTGATGGGGTGAAGGAGGATAACTACGACCAAGCACATCATAGAATGATTTTTCAGCAGCCTGGAGTGCTAAACAATCCTGCAACATGCAGGGTTTACGCTCCAAGTCATCTTCTTCATCCATGAGAATGCCACTTATGTATCTCAGCATGGGATTGGAATATATGTTACTTTCTGTAGATATATTTGAGCTTGTGCCAGAAGAAGGACCAGAATCAGTGGGAGATTCTAAATTGGTCGAAGAGGAAGATGATTCAACGGATTTATCATCGAATTTAAACCCGTTAACTGGGTTCTGATTTGAAAATACCGTAATAGGACCATTCTCAAGTCTAAATCCGTCAAGGGAACCAGGATAATTTTCAGGAAGGGCGTCCATAGAGAACATATTCGAGGCAAAACCAGAACCGGACCAAGAGATTTGATTTTAAAAGAGATCTAGCGGAATATTATACATATAAAGAGCTCTAGCTGCCAAGAAATTTGACAGAGATTAAATTCTGAAACTTGGTCAGCCAAGGGAATAAAAGAACTTCCAAGACAGAACAGATCAAATAATGATTTGTTGAACAGAGTGAGAAACTCCCAAGCAGGAGCAAAGATTCAGTAATCTACATACGGTCCCTAGCCCTTAGGATAATCATATATACATAAAGGTAAATAAGAAATAATGAATAGACGAATACAGATCCGAAACTGAAGTTAATTGTAGATAAACTAGAAGTGGTTGCAGAGTACCTCACAAAATTGGAGTATCCAAGTGGAGACTAACCAGCAGCGATTAGATGATTGGGGATCGAACCCTCTTTATAGAGAACTATCTCTATGGCATTCTAGGAAGGGGCGTTAAGGTGAGACAAAGTAAGCCGCCATAGTATTATTACTTTATTAATCTTCAGCCATGGCTAGTAGTGGTCACCGTCACTCACCCGGGAGCTACGTACCCAGGACTCTATAACTCCTAAGAAGTGGTCCGGGGAAAGGCCTGGCAGTCAAAAATGCACACGTGGCAAAAGCTAAAGGAATCTTGACCCTCAAGATATTGACCAGATCTATGTTAAATTCTGAATCCAGTGTGAATGCGCTCAAATGCACACATGTGCACGCTTCCCATGATGTCACGCCATAATGGAGTAATCAAGCTGGCAGGAACATCTTACCTTAGCACCAAATAAACAAGATAATTGCAGGTAAAAGGAAAATTCAAAGCAGTCGTTCCCATTTGCTATGAATATTAAGCAGTTTTATGCAAGAAAATTCCGCCCTTTGGATAGAAGTTTAAAATACAGTGTTTGTTGTAAAGTGAGATTCATCCAGAGACATAACCCTAATCCAACTTAAAAATGTTTTGCTCCCTATGATGCCATTAAGCTTTCTGCACCATACACAGCTTGACAAATCCTGTAACAATATTTTGATATTTGATAACTCATGCGGGATTTCTCTATTCAAATAGTCACTAATAGTCATGTATTAAATCTGCTACGGGGTTGAAGATAAGATTATTGTTTCTGATAAGTTATGACGCAACGAAATTTCAGCTTATATTAATTGTCACTGTTATTTACGAACCACAAATCAATAGTCAAGCAAAGATCGATTATTTAAACAAAGCAGTCTGCGTTACAGTGGGCGGTCATACAATTTGAAGCAGTTGCTGAGAATGAAGCAACCCCCTCCCCAAGAAAGAAAGAACTCAAAGTCATCATATTGAATATTAAGATACTGCCAATAGATGGGTACTTTTCTCTTTGCATGGGATTTGGTCGTTTTCTAACTTTGATGTATGCTAAACATAACATAATATCAGAAAATTTCATCTAGCAAAATTAGCAAGAAGAATCCTCAAAAACTCAAACATTTTTTGAAACAGACCAGCCCACTAGTAGTAGGAAACACTGGTCCCAAAGTATGACTTTTCTAACACGCCACTGTTTAGGCGTCTGAGAAGATTTTGACCTAAAAAACCAAGTTGACTGTGGCAATTTGAACCCGGTAATGGAGCACATAGAGCAAATTAACAACAGCTAATCTGGTTAAAAATCGCCCTCATCTTTCGGTGAAAACTCGAGCTTGGGTAAATTAAGGTTCATTGGGGTGGCGCCCGGGACCAGTGGTAAGACCACAGAAAAAAGACATCCTCAAATCAACGTTCCGTAGCCTTTGACTCTAGGCACAGGAGATGGCGGCTACTGCGGGGACCCATAGTTGAGGGTGGAGAACCTACGGATTTAAGTGTCTGATTCTTTTTTACTTAATTTTAATTATTTTTTCATTTTTTATATTATACTAAAAAATAAAACCTGAAATTTATTTTTATTAATTTATTAATTTAAATTTTATCTTTTACTTAAGTTACTTCAAATTTTAAATATTAAAAATTAAGATATCCAAATATCGGGAAGAAACATAGGCCCAGCTATATGCCAAAACGTAGCCCTTGATAATAGAGTTTTCTATCTCGACCTCGTTCATTGTCGTTGATATTCGTAATTGGTGGTTGATGACTATTATAGAAACTCAATTTGTTGGAGGGAAGAAGTTACTGTGAGCAGGTATTTGTTCATCTCTCTTCAATTATTTGGATTGTACCTTTAATTACTCCACTCAGTTTAATATATAGAGATTAGCCCACCATTAACTACTATATCTTTACCTCTCAAGATTTATTTAAGAATATTCTACAGAGGATGGCTAGATACTATGTACATGCCCCCATAAGACCAAAATATGCTGTCCAACGCCATCATGGATGTTGTAAAATAATCCATCTTGAGGAAAAAAAAAAAGAGTAAAATAATCCATCATGGGTCAGAGGACAGGGACGTGCATTAAGAAAGCAAGCTATACAGGGTTTACAAAGAGCAAAGTAAAAGATAATATTAATTATATATAAAATTAATGTATAAAAAAAACAAATTTGAAACATCTTTTTGAAAGAAAAAAAGTAAAAAAAAAAAAAAATCATATGAAAGTTATATTGTTTTAATTTATTCAAATAATAACACCTAATTATAAAAGACAGAACCCAGGATTTTTCTATATCGGCACTCTCCAGCAAATCTCCCTAATGGTTCCCTATGCTTCAACTTTCGCTACGCGAGCCTACTGCTTGGATGCATCGCAGGTGGATAAATAATCTAATAATTAAATACGGGAGTTTTGAACCTGCATTTGTACTTCTCTTCGTTTGTAGAGTTAGAAAAGGAAAATGGAATCATTCCAAACAGATATTACATTGTTAAAAAGATTCCCTCATGCAGTAGTCATTCTGGTTCCCCTTGACTTGCAGCCGCATCGGCTTAGCAAATAAAGGGTATTCAGGATTTTGGGTACTGGAAGCCATAGCAGCCCGTAAAGGTGCCTATTTTGTTATCGAAGCTGGTCTTTCAGAGATTATCGATGTGGTATGTATCAACCCACGTTCTTAACTCTACAAATTTTTTATACTTCAAAACAAGTAAAATTTAAAATTATATGTTTCATATTTAAAATATACTATTTTAAAATTTATTAATTTTAAAATATACAAAAATTATAAAGATAAAAATATGAATTTAACAAGACCGATTGATGCGGTATATATAAATTTACATTACTTAATTTTATAAATTTCTTACACTTCAAAATAAATAAAATTTAAAATAATATATTTTACTGTTTCAAATTTTACTTATTTTAAAACATAAAAAAATTATAAATATAAGAATATAAATTTAACAAAATTAATTGATTGATGCGATATGTATAAATTCACGTTTTTAGTCTTACAAATTTTTTACACTTCAAAATAAATAAAATCTGAATTAAAATATTTTACACTTAAAATATAGTGATATAAATAGTTTCTCCTGAAAAGGCACCTGATGGAGCAAATTTCAGGCCATATTTCATTGAAATGCTCGCTGTAGAAGTTGAGGACGCTTCACAGGAGTGAGGAGTCGTAATGAAATTTCGTAGATGGAATCAACAAACAAGAATTATCACAATCAATCACAACCCGTAAACTCAGTAGCTGGACTATTTCACTATTCATTAGTTATGAAGCGCCTAATTCCGAATACAAACCGTCCCCCATTAATGCATGTTGGTCAGAGTAGACATATAATCTACATTTTGATGGCAAAAAATGGGGCTACAATGTCAAAAGGGCAGTGCTACTTCAATGCCCCTCCTTGTCATAACAGAATTTGCATTACATTCGCAAATTTCCATTCCATCGGAGATTTTCTGCTGCGACGTTACCACCAAATGCAATAGGGTATCCGTTACTCTCAAAAATTGACAAAGCTTCGGGACAATTTACAGAGAGTTGGAAAGTTGAAATGAAAGAAACAGAACTAGAAGACGAATTTCATGTATTACAAATCAGAAAGAGATTACAGAGCCTTGAGGCTTATATAGAACCATCAAAAGAAATAGTTCAACATACTAGAACCCTCTACGATCTAACTAACTTGATAACAACCTGCCAGCTGTTATAACAAAATCTAACAACAAATCTGATAACTAAATCAGCAGTCAATACTGTGACAGCTAGCACATAACTGAATCAGCAATCAATACAAGGACAGCTAGCACATAAGTCACTCAACAATCAATACGGGGCCAGCTAGTATTTTGTCACACTATTGACGTGTCTGTACCCAAACTAATACCAGCTAAGTCCACATCAGCTTCTTTGAACTTTTTATTCCTATCATCCCCCCTCAAACTTAAGGTATCTTTGGGAAGAACCTTAAGTTTGGGCACCAAAGCTGAGAACCAGGAGCTAGGAAGAGGCTTCGTAAGAATATCTGCAAGTTGCTGTGATGAAGGTAAGTGCAATACTTCAATTTCTTTCAGGGCAACTTTGTCACGAACAAAATGTAAATCAAGTTCAACATGTTTTGTACGAGCATGAAGAACAGGATTGTGGGACAAATGAACAGCACTCAAGTTGTCACAATATACAGCAGGAGGACCACTGAGTTTAATCCCAATTTCAGAAAACAGGGACTGAAGCCAAGATACCTCAGCCACTGTATTAGCTATGCTTCTATATTCAGCTTCAGTACTTGAACGAGACACCACACTCTGCTTCTTTGAAGACCAACTAATCAGATTATCACCCAAGAAAATGCAATGACCTGATGTAGACTTGCGGTCATTGGGATCGGAAGCCCAATCCGCATCACAATACACAAATAACTGATCAAGGGATGTTGGTTGAAAAATTAGACCATGACTAATAGTGCCTGAGAGATAACGAAGAATACGTTTTACAGCCAACCAATGAGCTTGAAGGGGATTTTGCATGAATTGACAAACTTTGTTTACTGCAAAAGATACATCAGGCCTTGTCATAGTGACATATTGAAGAGCACCTACCACTGTCCTATAAAGGCTGGGATCATAAACTGGTTCACTACCATGAGTGAGAAGTTTTGTTCCAGACGTCATTGGGGAGTTCATTGCTTTTGCACTCTCCATGTGAACTTTTGACAAGAGGTCTGCAATATATTTAGACTGAGAGAGAATAATATGACCATCTGCAGTAGAAGTGACTTCAATGCCTAAAAAATAGCTAAGACTGCCAAGATCTTTTAAGGCAAAAGTGGAATTAAGCTGCTGAATTAAGTTTTGAACTGCAAAAGGAGATGAACCAGTGACTATAATATCATCGACATAAACTAGGACAAACAGCTGCTGATTTGGAGTAATCTGAATGAACAAGGAATTATCACAGCGTGCTGTCTTGAAGCCAAAAGAGTGAAGAGCAGCTGTTAATTTTTGGAACCAAGCTCTAGGAGCTTGTTTGAGTCCATAGATGGCTTTATTGAGTTTACATACAAGATTTGGATTTTCAGATTCAAAACCTGGAGGCTGCTGCATAAAGACTTCCTCATGCAAATCTCCATTGAGAAAAGCATTATTAATATCCACTTGGTGAAGTTTCCAGCCTTTGGAAATAGCCATGGTGATTAAAACTCTGACAGTCGTAGGTTTGACTACTGGACTGAAGATTTCAGTATAATCTATCCCTTCTTTTTGATGAAACCCCTTTGCCACAAGCCTTGCTTTATACTTCAATACTGTTCCATCAGGATTTTGTTTAATTTTGAAGATCCACCTACATCCAATAGGCTTCTTGTGAGCAGGGGGTGAAACTAAATCCCATGTATGATTAACCAACAAAGCTTTATATTCTTCTTGCATAGCTGAATACCACTGAGAGTTTGATAAGGCTTCAGCAACAGAGGAGGGTTCAACACAAGCATGATACGTTTTTGGCTTAAAGATACCAAGCTTACTTCTTGTCACCATGGGGTGAACATTAGTTAGTTGGCTGACAGAACTAGAAGAATCACCAGCAGTTGTATTTTCCTGCAACACAATAGGAACTTCTGATACAATGTTAGTAGGCAAAGAAGCAAGAGAATTTTGTGAAACAGTTGAACTATTAACATGTTGGCAATTATCATACATGTTAGATGGGTTTTTGGAAGAGGGATATAGAGGAATTGAAGCTGAAGGTAATGAAGGAGTGTTAAGAATGGGTGCTGGTACAGATTTTGAGGCAAAGGGAAAACATATCTCATTAAATGATACATCTTTTGAAATATAGATTTTTCCAAACTTGCTGAGACACTTGTATCCTTTATGTTGCAGACTATATCCTAAGAATGTACAGGGAATTGACTTGTATTGAAATTTGGGAGAGTTATAAGGTCGAAGGTTTGGAAAGCATTGGCATCCAAAAACCTTTAGGAATTGATAATTTGGTCTAGTGTCAAATAAAAGTTCAAGGGGTGTTTTGTAACTCAAAACAGGAGATGGAAGTCTGTTAATGATATATGCTGCTGTTTGGAAAGCATGATCCCAAAAAGATAATGGCATTGAGGATTGATGCAGCAAGGCAAGCCCCATTTCAGTTACATGTCTATGCTTTCTTTCAGAAACACCATTCTGATGATGAGTGTGAGGACAAGAGACACGATGCAAGATACCATTGGCTTTAAGATATTGGGAAATGCTCCTATATTCACCACCCCAATCAGATTGAAGAGCTTTAATGGGTTTATTGAACTGCAACTCAACTTGTTTCTTAAAGAGTATAAAGGTTTGGAATGCTTGGGACTTATGTGTAAGAGGATAGAGCCAAGTGAACCTGCTGTATGAATCTATGAAAATGATATAATATCTGCAACCATTGGATGAGGACACTGGGGAAGGGCCCCAAATGTCAGAATGGACAAGTTGTAATGGAGTATCATATAGTGTATCAGAAGAAGGAGCTGGAAAACGATGCATCTTAGCCATACAACATGATTCACAAAATGAAATACTATCTTTATTGGCTGTCTGAATATTACAAGAACTAAGAACATGACTCAACACATCTTTGGCAGCATGGCCAAGTCTCAAATGCCACAAATCAATTGATTTCAAATTTGATACTGTAGACATATTAGTGGAAAGACACTGCTGAAGTTGAGAATTATTCGATGTTGTAGATTGGAACTGAGGTGATCTGATCAAGGGAAAAGTATCAAAGACATATAGCCCATCCTTAAGCCTCCCTTTCAGTAGTATTTGGTTTGATTCCTGTGATTTAACATAGCAAAGGTCAGAATGAAATTCAAAGTATACAGAATTGTCTCTAGCAAATTTTGAGACACTGAGAAGGTTTTTGGTTATAGAAGGAACATGTAGGAGTGAGTTTAAAGAAAGAAACTTGTCAGGTGTAACAAACACATGAGAATTACCAACATGTTTGATAGTCAAACCTGTTCCATTACCAATCACAACTTGCTCATTGCCTGAATAGACATTTCTGGTTTTGAGATTCTCAATTGAATGAGTAAGATGATTGGATGCTCCTGAATCAGGATACCAACACAAGTCTGTAGTACCACAATTACCACCTTGTGAGGAGTTTCTTGAATCTGAAGTCCAATTTTCAGTCTCAGGACCACTAGAATACATTGCTTGCATTGTGTGTTGAGAATTTCTTGGACCATTATAGTTATCTGAAGCAGAGTATGGATCATATGAGTTAGAATTTCTTCCAAAACCAGAACCTCCCTGGTACGTATCATCATACCTATAGTAACAATACCATGCCAAATGTCCACTTTTTCCACACACTTGACATATTTGATTCATTCTACCACCTGTTCTTCCTTTACCTCTGCTTCTAGGACTGTAATTACCTCTAAAACCACCTCTGTAACCATCATTAAATCCTCCTCTGAAGTTATAAAATTGCTGATTCCTATAGTTAGAAGGCTGTCTCACATTCTGCTCATTCTGTCGAAGGTGTTGTCTCTCATAAGAAGATTTTTCTTTTGGTTCAATGGAATGTGTAGTCAGATTAGCAGTGATTGTCTCAATTTCTTTTAGATGCCGTTCTAATCTGATTTCTTGTGCAAGCAAGAGTGTTTCAATGTCTTCAACAGTATATGAATCAAGTCTAGTCATCACTGAAATTACCAGTGGATCATATTCTGATGGTAATCCATCAAGAATAGCCTCAACATGATCTGAACTTGAAATAGGATTTCCTACTGACGCTAATAGATCAACTGTGTTTTTAATCCTAGACAGATATTCAGCAATGGTTAAGCCTCCTTTCTTTGTATTTTGTAACTGACCTTTAAGTTGCCTTATCTTTGCTTTTGTTTGTGAAGCGAAGTGAGCCTCAACACGGTCCCAGACTTCACTTGAAGAACTGCATCCCACCATTCTAGTTAAGACTGAATCAGCCATGGAAGAGAGAAGCCAGGACATTAACAATTGGTCCTGTTTCTCCCACGCAAGAAACTCTGGATTAATTCTTCCAGTTACAGCATCTCTATCTGATTGAAACTTCTGAGGTATTGCTTCTGGAGCTATGAATTTGTACAGATCATGACCTTTGACAGCTGAAATTACCTGCTGCTTCCACAAGAGGAAGTTATTTGAGTCAAGTTTGACTGAAACATTGTGTGAGAAGGATACTGGAGAATTGAGGATCATAGAATTCTGGCAGCCATTAATGGCATTTCTCTGAGCTTGGTCTGCCATTGCAGAAAGCTCTGATACCAAGTTGGAAAGTTGAAATGAAAGAAACAGAACTAGAAGACGAATTTCATGTATTACAAATCAGAAAGAGATTACAGAGCCTTGAGGCTTATATAGAACCATCAAAAGAAATAGTTCAACATACTAGAACCCTCTACGATCTAACTAACTTGATAACAACCTGCCAGCTGTTATAACAAAATCTAACAACAAATCTGATAACTAAATCAGCAGTCAATACTGTGACAGCTAGCACATAACTGAATCAGCAATCAATACAAGGACAGCTAGCACATAAGTCACTCAACAATCAATACGGGGCCAGCTAGTATTTTGTCACACTATTGACGTGTCTGTACCCAAACTAATACCAGCTAAGTCCACATCAGCTTCTTTGAACTTTTTATTCCTATCACAGAGGAACTTGCTGGGAAGAATATTCATCACAACGCCCGAAGGTTACGAACATGGGGTATACCAGGTACAACAAGTCCTGAAGCCATGAAAAGATAAAAATAAGCTTCTGCATTACATCATGCAATTTTGGATTAACTGAAGTACCACCAAGTATAAGTATGGGGTAAAAGGATAGTAACCAATGCATAATTCTAAAAAATATACCTTCAGTCATGTTCTAGTTCAGACACAAGGCTTCAGTAACACCCAATCATGCTGGCACCCAACATGTGGAAGCATGTAAAATGCGGCCCTTCCAACCCTGAAGCATCCAGTTGTTATCTTCATCAATCACAAAATCGCTGTGGTACCATGCTTTTAACTTTTCCCTAAATTTGGCCACTAGCTCCTTATTCAGTGGGAGCTGCCTGAAACCTGCCCTTGTGTTTCTAACATGCCATTGTTTGTATGTCTCAGGCCTCTCAACTCTCTCGAAACCTTCACATGCAACAACATTCATAGCCTCCCGACCATAAAACTCTTTCTCAATCAGCAACCTCCATTCGTTTTCACGGGGTATGAGAGTGTCAAACATATCATAAACTGCGGAATAATTGAACAGTGCCTCCCTGAAACGCGTGACAAAGAAAGGGGCATTGTAAGATCCATTAACAATGGATTGAACAAAAACATCTGGATTCATCTTCCTGATTAAATTCACAACTGCATTCCTAGGACTGTTCACTTCAATTGTCTCATCGAGTAAATTCTTAAACCTCATCAGACAATTCACAGCAAGCACCTCATTGCTCTCAATCTTAAGGTCTTCAATTCGGATGGTTTCCCAGTTTGATGACGCTATGGCATTGTACTCAAAGGGAACTTTGAAACGCTTACAATAGTTAGCTAGACGACGACCAGTCTCCTCAATTCTGTCGGCCGGACGAAAGCCAGGTTGGGGAAATTCTATCCCCGTGATGCGTAGCTTGGGAGGCCCACCAGGTCTTAGTGACAGGAACTTAATAAGTATTGGCCACTGGAAACCGTACAGGATACCAAAGTCGATAATATGAAGGGTTTCCGCATTTTCAGCGGCTTTCATGATCGTTTTATTTGCAAAGAAAATTGCAAATTTCTTGAAAGGGCAGACAGATATTAGAACTTGGTAAGCTTTCAAAATATCAGAAGCAGAGATCCTCTTGGAACTCAGAGAGGTATAAAATATTTGGGTTCCAGTACCAGTACCAACCAAGCGTGCCTCAAGGCCATTAGCAAAGTAATGAGCCAACCTCTGTGATGCATCACCTAAGGGAGTTGAATGCTGCCTAATCTGCTTCAGTAGTTCATTAGCAGTCCTGTTGTCATTGGCAGACACAGCTTGTGCACATAATACCAGAAGAGTCCTCAAATCCACAGTTTCCTTCTTCCTGCCTTGTTTTTTTGAGCGAGTTTTCCCCCCATTATGAGACTGTTCAATTGGCTGCATGGCTTTCAATGATCCATTCTGAAGGCTTTCGTGTTCAGCACATAATGGAAGATTCTCAACACTAAGCAACACTCGATCAAACATATCCGATAGTTCACTCTCATCAACATAGACTGCTGATTGCTTGTTACTTCTGTCCTCTTCAGTATCACTATCTTCACGCTCATGATTCTTTCTACTCTTGAACCAATGTGAATTCTCCCTAACATCTTTCACCATATTGATTCCAGCATTTTCACTTCGAGCCTCCCCTTTTGACTCCAGGGACAGTGTGTTGCTCTCCATACCAGTGGTGAGTTGAGCATCTCTGGGAAGAAATTTGCTTGCTTCCTCCAACCCTCTCTTAAACTGCGAGACGGATTCTACGTCACTGAAGATATTTTGAGCCAAGAGCTTAGTAATAGAAGAATCCAAATCCAACAGTCCATCACTGATATTAGTTAATCCATCACTAATATTAGTTAAAAAACTTGAAGGTTGAGAGGACTTCTGATACATGGAATGTGAATTAAACTGGAAAGCATAATCAGTACCAGAAATAGGGGTATCCGGTGAAGAGGGCTTCAACTCATGAGGACTACCATGATATGGAACATCTACTGAATTGTTGGTGCTGGTGCTGGTGCTGTTGCTACTGCCACTTTCAAAACTAGTTCCAGAACAATTACCATCTGGGCTCTCAAGATTTTGATGAATGTCTAGAGGGTGTTGACTGGGAGAAAGAGTGTGTTTCTCCTTAAGAGCATCATAGAAAGATTTCTCCGTGACTTGCAGACTCAATGGATCATAAAACATGCACGGCTTCTGCTCGAAATTCTCTTCCATAAGAATCTGGCTTATGTACCTGACGGTTTCTGAAAAGTCAGCGTCTTCCAGGGAAGGATGTGCCACCGAAGTAATCGTTGCAGGCCGAACATCAGACACACCTTTCACTTGTACAGGGCTCACACTAGTCCATGATGAATTAAAGCGCCCTCCTTCAGATTCAGAGTTTGAGATTGTATGCGGAACAAAACTGAGCGAGTCCGCATCAGGTTGATAAGAAGGATTATCACTCGTGAAATTCAAGAGGTTCCGATACTGTTCGTCGAGTTCCCAGTCGTTTGCCGAGAAGTGATTTGGGTCGGAGCCGACGGTCCCGTCATCAATATCGTAGTCGTTTACGAATCCACGACTTGAAGCAAAGTTTGGATCCATAAATGCAGAGGTAGCAGCAGAACTAGACCCAGAAACAGGAAATTGCGGTCACTAAGATACGAATTGCTCAGTATATCCTAATCTATTCAATGAAGGGAAAATCAATAAACAAGTGGTTGAAAAATGAGTAAAAAAGTATAGATTAGACGAAAAACCAACAAGGAAGAGGAAAGTAACATACGAACAGAACGAAAGATGCAAACTTTCTAAAGAATTAACGAATATATCGACGGAAGGAACCTGAAATTATTCACTCTGTGGCCTTGCGATGAAGCACAGCAGCAGTGGGTTAGGAGGTAGGCGTTCGATGGAAGTCCAGAAAGAAACAGATGAATGAACGAATATGTGCTGGTCCGCTCCTCCTTTATGTTTATAGAAGAGAGGGTCTTAGACTCTTGGCCTTAGCAGCTGCTCTGGGTATGGGACTTAGACTTGGATACCGCGAATCTTCCAGGAAAGTCTGGGAAATATGTGCTGCTGCCGAAATGTAAAAACGGCGATAGATATAGGGTGATTGGTTGGGTTTAACTTTTATCAGCCACCGTTTTCGATTATCATATTCATAGTAATTAATGAGAGAAAATTGGACGAAAAAAATGAAAAGAAATAAAAGAGCAAAAAGGAAGAAATTGATTTGGACATCGATTTTATTAAAAAGTTACAGTGAGAAAACGCGCTTCTATCATTATTTATCACAACGGTTGCCAAGGATTACGTGTCCTTGTCTTTTCTTGTTTTATGAACTGGCAGATATGGTCCACGTAAAAATTTTCGAAGTGTCAACGATCTGTTTGGAGAAAATGGGAAAAAAAGTGTAAGCATTTTTTCCTTTTATTCTTTTCGATATGAATGAATGGGTCAAACATCATGTTTTTATTTGGAAAAAAATCAGCATTGACTCGAAAGCTCCCAACTTGTCCTCAGTTTTTCTGCTACAGTACTAAATTATCGGATAGGATTCCCCGGTGCCGATTAGATTGGTAACTTATTTTTTTTGTCTCTTCTTTTCATTTACTGTACTCTTTGATGATCATCAGGTTTCAGATCCCAAACTATATAATTTAAAATTTACTAGCAAGATGGACTTACAATTTTGCTAAAAAGAAAAAATCACAACTCATTGTGATTGCTTGTGTGGTCATCTGATAAAAAAAAAAAAAAAACACAAGATTTTAGTAATTTTAATACTTCAAAATCAAAGAATGGTTATCTAGTGACGAGTGCGTTAACAAGCTTAGTCATGATCCAGCATATTCTTGGTAGCCAAGGCTGCTGCTTTCATCATCTGTCACGTAAATCTTGAGGAGCAAGTTTCCCTTTGAGATCCGTTAATTGTGTGATTGCCATGTGTTATTTCTGTTTTGTTGACTTACTTCGAGTCTTCAAACGTAATTAAATCTTTTAATTATACAATGATGCTGAGCCGAAACGTTAGCGTAGTAAATACTTCCAATCTATTTTTTTTTTTTTTTTTGCTTTATAGTTGGGCGGTTCTAAGATGACAGGGCTGTCATTTGAGCATCCTAATTCCTTAGGATATACCCCTACCGTTTAAAATATATGTATTTTGAAGAAGTTACACAGAATTAAAATATGGAAAGTTTTTTATTCTTTTATTAAAATATATTTTTTGTATAGAATAAAGAGAATGAATTTTATTTCACTGAGTGTTTGATAGAGGAAGGTCTTCATGGTACTCAAATTAATTTTTAAAATTTAAAAATAATTATGACATAAATTTAGAAAATATGTTCATATAAATTATTTTAATAAATAGTGAGTTATTTTTACTCGGTCAAATGGTTATACATAAAATTGTATCTATGAATAAGATTGTTTATAAAATTTATCTATTCTCATTTGAACATGTCATTCTAAATATGTACAAGTTCCAATCTTAATACTATAAAATCAACTTTAATAGAGATAATAAAACAAATAATGTAAAGTTAAAAAATATAACTAATACAATCCTAATTTTAAAATGTGACAACAAGAAAAAAAAAATCTAAGACTACCGTTAATTTGAAATGGATGGTTTATCACACGCTCTCTCTTTAAGTTGCAATCCAACGTGTGAAAGCAAAAATGGTTCGACCCCTCCAACTCAGTGGCACCCAATTGTTGTGTTCCTCAATTACAAAATCTTTATGATACCAAGCCTTCATTTTTTCCCTGAACGTGCTCATCATATCGTCGCTCAATGGAATCTGTTTGAAACCGGCTTTCTCGTTCCGAGTTTGCCACTACTTGTATGTCTCGGGCCTCTCCACCCTTTGTAGGCCTTCGCATGCCATCACTTTCATGGCCTCACAAACGTAAAACTCCCTCTCAAACGTGAGCCTCCCTTCGTTGTGACGCGGTATTATGGTATCAAACATGTCATACAATGCAGAGTAACAATACAGTGCTTCCTTGAACCGCTTGGTGAAGAAGTGGGCGTTATAGGATCCATTAAGGATAGTTGGCACCAACATGTCATGTTCCTCACTAATCTCGGAACCGCATCCCTAGGACTGTTCAATTCAACTGTCTCGTCCAGCATGTTCTAGAACCTAAATAGACAGTTCACTGCCACCATCTCATTTCTCTTAATCTCGGGATCTTCTATTGGGATTGTTTCCCAATACTGTGATGCTGTGGCTTTAAACTTGAAGGGAACGCTGAAACATTGGCAACAGTTCGCTAAACGACCACCGGTCTCCTCAATTCTTTCTGCAGGACGAAAGCCCTTCTGAGGGAACTCTATCCCAGTTATCCGCAGCCCTGCAGGAGAGATCCTAAATGAGAGTTGGCCATTGAAAGCCATAGAGGATGCCAAAATCGATTATATGAAGAACCGACGCCTTTTCAGCTTCTTTTAGAATCATCTTGTCTGCAAAGAGAATTGAGAACTTCTTGAAAGGGCAAGCTGTAATGTTAGTGCGGTAAGCTTTCAACATATCAACAGCAAAGATCCATCTGGAAGTTAGAGGCGCATAAAATGTTTGGGTTCCAGCATCAGCACCAATCAAGCGTGCCTCGAGGCCATTCTTGAAGAAATGAGCCACCCCTTGTGAACCATTTCCACATGGTAAAGAATGCTTCCTGATTTGCTTCAACACTTGATTAGCACCTCTGATGTCATTGCCGGACACAGCTTGTGCGCACAAAAGCAGCAGGTTTTCCAAATCTACTTCTACTATCTCCTTCGCCCTGCTATGTTTCGTCAAACGAGTCCTCCGTCTTCGACCTGGTTTAATCGCCTTGGTTGATCTACCTTGTTCGCTTTCAATATCTACGCTTATGGATAGCTTTTCAGTACTAAGAAGTACTGAATCAAACTCAGCTGAGACTTCATTCTCTTCAACATACACCGCTGATTTCTTGTAACTCCTCCACGCTTCTGAATCACTGCCTTCGAATTCAAATTCACGCTCATGATGTTTTCTACCCTTCATCCCTATTCCCGAATTCTCCTCCCTAATAACTTTCTCTGCTTTGACTACTACCTTTTGAGCTGTGAGTAGATTAGTCTCGTTGGAAAGCAACTCACTAGCTTCTTCCCAGCCTTTCGAAAATTGTGGGACGGATCCTCTGTCAGAAAATATATTCTGAGCCAAGGGTTCAGTCGTGGAGAAATCAAACGGTGCATCAAGACAAGTGGAGGGAGGATTAAGCTCGAAATTGCCAACCCATGAATGATCAACTGAGTCGTTCATGCTATCGGTCCTATGGCTGCCTTGATCAAGAGTGGTTCCAGAAGAACTGTAACCTGGCCTTTCAAGAATTTGATCAATGGAAATGTGATGTTGGCTATGGAAGAGCGGATTATTCCTTAGAAGAACATGATAGAATGATCTATCGCTGACTGGCTGACTCAAGGGATCGTAGAACATTGGAGGCTTTTCTTGAATGTTCTCTTTCAGAATGATTTGGCTTATGCACTTGACAGCTTCAGAAAAATTAAGTGTCATCCATGGATGACTTGACCTCTATATTTAGAGTTGCATTTGGAATATATAAGCTACCATCATCAGTGGTGGTGATGCTCGAAGGCCAAGATGAATTAGACCACAGTCCCTCAGAGCTCATGCTTGTGAAAGGAACAATAGCAACAGGGTCTGGATCAAGTGGAACAGGATTGTTTGTGGAACAGTGTTTATGGGATTCGAATTCTGTTGAGACCTGGTAATTGACTAAACTGATCGTCAAACTTGAAACCTGTAATGTCCTCATAGTTTGGATTCATAATCACTTAGGGTTCGATGTCGAACACCGAAATCTAGCAATCTCTCTCAATCTTAAACAGGATATGTGACCACTATGGTAATAATTCAATTCCAAAATCTTTTGTAGTAAACAAGAAAGAAAAAGAGAAAATAATAGTAGAAGAGAGGAGCCGTAAAAAGAAAAAAAAAAGTATTAGAAAAGAGGAGGAACTAATGACAGAAATATGCAGAGCACAGATTCAATGGAAGTTAGATTGAAACAGAAGAGGAGTAAAGACATGGATGCAGAGATCAACTAGTACAGAAGAAGGCAGCTTTCCTCGGACTGACAAAGACAACTTCGATTCTGCATGAGGGGGGAAGGGAGCGAGCTACTATATGGAAGGGCACAAGTGCGGCCAGTCTGTGGCGTCACTAGCTACACACATTAATTAATATCAAAGAGCTTTTTTTTGGGTAGAATATCAAAGTGTTATTTGATTGATTGTGATTATGATATCTTCTGCTGTCACATGCAAATTCAGAAATCCTAATCGCCTCAATCTTATCTCTTTATGTTTCCATTGTCGTACGGCCACTTGAATGAAAGAGAATTTTAACCAAAAAAAATCTATGTCATACTTCAGCTTACGAAGATTCCAATGGGTGCTTTGCTTTTTGTGTATTTGCTTCTACCATTATGGTCGAGAGGTAGTAACTGCCAAGCTCCCGAAAAAGCTATCATCCTTTGCGCATATTCGGATCCAGACAGTAAAAGAAGTGGTCACTATGTGTAACCGTATTTGTTTTATAATACAAAAAACAATTGAAAAATCAAAGATCAGTTGCTCAAGTCACTCTTGATCAAGGGGAAGGGTAATCATTTTATAGGAGTTCATTACATTCAAAATATCAAATTGAAATGTATACATGAATTTCATAGATATTGAAGGGGAGTATTGCTTGATCCTGATTGGACATCATATACTAACTTCTGTTGACAAGAATCATTCAACGACTTTCCATAACTGAAGGAACAAAAGAAAAATGGTAAGAAAGGAGAGGAAGAGTTAACTGAGCTATTCATGTTTTCTCCTTGCCATGTAATCGACCAATTTTTTGTGGAAAATGCTAAATATATATATATGGATAGTTCATGCTTCCATAAATATAAAAATAAAAAATTAACAAAAGATGTAAGAATATATGTAGAATTTATTAGTTTTTTTATTTTTGGGCTACAAATTAGGAGTTATGATGTTTGCATCTTAAATCTCTTCAAACGCAAACACACTTTACCTCATATCTCATTAATTTTTCTTTCTATTTGTAATCTACAAAGAGACATGGATCTACCTAATCATGAACATCTTTCACAAAATGTTTACGTACAAGCATCGTAACTCCAAATTAGTGGCTTGGGGTTCCACCTACAATGGGAAGATGGGACGAGCGCTCCAGAGATGCTTTACTGCAAGTTTCGAGCTTGAACTTACAAGCTGGTAGGGATCAAACGTGTGGGCCCCGTAGTTTGACATGGACTCTGAACACATTATGAGGCTGGTGTGAACGCCGGACTCCCAACTAAGATCGGATGGTCACGAATTTACAATACATACGACAATCTCTAATCTGACACTAATCGTTCAGAAGGTCTGGTAAGAATCATGAGGATTTTATTAATATCAGTAACGTTAATTGAAAATCAATTTAGTTGTTATTTAATCAATTGTGATAGATATTATTCAACATTGTCAAATTTTTATGCAAGTAACTTTATTTCTTTTGTAATTCTCTACATTGATTTTATACTTCTCACTTCTCACTTTGTATCTTAAACTATATGAAAAAACAATAATAATAGCAAATTCTGTATTTAATTTTTATTATTTATTACCAATGCAATAAACAACAAAAAGTTGTGCATTTTCTTTTATAGCTAGGACCTCAAAGTAAGCAGTGATTATGTTTTAAAGTGTTTTTGAGTGTGAATGGAGAAGGCTGCTCCATGATCCAACTAGATCAGGTGGAGCAAGGTTGACGATGAGCGTGATGACATGTGATCTAGACTCTTACATTCAAAAGGGAGGACAACCACCCCATTAATCGACGCCCCATTTGACCTGTATTTGTACGTAGTAAGGGTGTTTTGTTTTCTGTCGGAAGATGATTTGATTGGTGACCAACCACGAAGCCTTTTCAATTCAATGGAATGAATTTTGACTACTCTTGCATTCTCTTTTTTTTTTTTTTTCATGATATATTTTTATATTTTTAAAATTTTATTTATAAAATTATATCCATAGTTAACTTTTGAATATTTAAATTTATATCCATTAAATTCATTCATCTTAAGAATTTAAAAATAATTTAAACTTAAAAAATTTAAGTTTAAATTTATTAAATTACACTCATCGAATTTAAAAATAATTTGACAACATTAGCATCCTCTGTCTTTGAATTCTAAAGATAAGAGGTGTTCCCTTTATTGTTCACAATGAATTTTGACTGCTCTTTATTGTTCAAGAGTACATTATTAAATTGTATGTATGGATAATGATATGAAACAATATAATATGTGAAGGATAAGGAGGCAGTCGCTGTCACTTGCTTCTACCCTATGGTCTGCCTACTCCACAAACGAAAGATTCTAATAAATTATAATTACGGAGCAAACAGAAGAAAATCTTACGTATAATTTATTCCCGACTGTTCTATAATTTGTTTCTCCTCTCCTAAATAGCACGAGGCGGCTGTTAACTTGTCCATCAGGCCGAAAAGAAAAGAGACCGCGTCGTCTGACTCTTCCACTCTTGTTCTGTTCTGGTCAATTTCCTTTACATATTCTTTGTTTTTTTTTTTTTTTTTTTTTAATAACATAGGGGAGCCGTGGCTGTTGTGAGAAGAAGGGGTAGAAAGTCAAGTTCAAATCGCTGCAGCGATATATAGTTGATAGTCAGGTTTGAATGAGAAGAAAACAGACGCACACATGAATGAGCAGGAACCTCTCCAGCTCCGGTCTCCAACCCCAACGTCGATTATCGTACTTGGTAATCCACCATTTTTTTTCAATATGAGAATTTTGTAATTGGGCTACTGATAAAGACTTAAAAGAGGGGGTAATTGTGGAATTACATCTATAGTTTCACAATTGTTCACGTCTCTTAAAGTTGTTTAATTACTAATTTTTAAAAAATAAAAAAATATTAATTTTTACAAAATTAAAAAAATTATAAATAAAAATAAAAATTAAAAATATAAAAATAATAATGCTGTAAAAGAGGCTAAGGGGCATAGGCCTAAAGTAAAGTCGTAGGAGGAGCTGGGCTTGCCGAGGTTGAAAGAGAAGCCAGATCGATGACAAAGGGAGGCAGCTTTGAGTTTTGTTGTCCAGGTAGATGCATGTACATATGGGCTTCGCCTCTAGAGGCCGGTGTGGGTTTACTTAAAGCCCATTTCGACAATAGTATGAAAAAACATATAGTGGAAATGGAGCACTTTTATATTGAACGTCTGTGATCAAGGGTGGACAAAAAATTTAATAAAATTGATCTAATTTACCTCAAATTAGAAAAAAAAATTTTAGATTAGGTTGAAGTGAGATTAAATAAATATATTATAATATTTTATGTTAATATGGATTATTTTGAGTGATGTTGTGGTTTAATCTTTTCACTGTTATATTATTACGGTAACTCAACAAATATATACATGTAGGTTTAAGAATTTCTTTCTTTTGTGATCTTCATTATTGATTTATCTATTTTATCATCTAATACAGTTAAGAATGTCAAAATGAGTTGGGCCCGCCGGGTCAGCCCGCCCCGCTCCTTATGCGGGGCGGGTTGGGTTACTATATAGGTGGCCCATTTATTCACGGGTAACTTAGCTCGCACCCGCATAACTCGCGAGTCAATGCGGGTTGGGGCAGGTTGAACTTGCGGGTTTGAACCCGCATAATTTTAATTTTTTTCTAAAATGACATATCATTTAAAATGATTTCAATTTTTAAGAAATTACTATAAGTTATACTATTATGACAACAAGATCAATGGATATGCATTGGAAGAGGAGGGCAATTCAAATAATTGTCATTTGGTTCCAATTTGGATTATGCAATTTAGGCAGGATCCTCATGCAGTTTAGATATAATTTTCTTATGTTTTGAATATCTTATGTATAATGTGTGATTTTATAGGTGGCCGTAGAGACAAAAGAATTTTTAAAAGTTTCGATTTAAAAGGTAAGTAAAAATTGATGAGTTTAAAGAGAAGATAAATTATTATACTATACAACAACTCATTTTGAATCATTTAGAAAATAGTATAAAACTTGTGTTGTTACATAGCTATCATCAATATCACATTTATATATTATTTTTTGAAACAAAAAATATTATCTTTATATTTGTATTGAATTGTTCAGCTTTTATGTTATCATAATTTAAGGTGTAAAACTCAAGCGTTGCATATATAGAAATAATGTTATAAATGTATAATAGCATAACTTTATTTTCAATTAGCATGTAGTTTATTTTAAACAACATCAATGGTAGACTTTGTCACATATAGAAACATGACCTTTATGTCTTTGTAGGCACATGTTTTGTTGTGCATGTATGTTAGTAATATTATTGAAGCCTTGCCTAGAAAATGATGTTGTATATTAGCAATTTTATGAGTAAAATCAAGGTTTTTATAATTCATTACAAGCTAAATCCAAGTTATGCTTTTAGGTATATTATTAAAAAGCAAATTTGATTGTATTCATTTATAATTATTTTAAAATTAGTGTATTAAATTTAACTATTCATTTACTATCATTCATAAATTTAAATTTTTAATAAATTTTTTATTTTTTTTAATTATTGACGGGTTGGCCTGCCTAACCCGCAACCCGCCGCGGGGAGGATTGGGTTAGGTAAACTCCAGCCCGCCAATTATGAGGGCCGGCCCGCCCCGCCCCGCATAATTGCTGGCCTTCGCGGGTCGGGCCGGCCCGTTTTGATAACCCTAAATACAGTAGCATTGAAAGGTTAATTATTATGTTATCTGTTATTTAAAAAATTTATAGTATATACTTATACAAAATACATATTCAAATTATGATAAGGTAGCCTATGGGAGTGTTGATGCTTTCTAATAATTTAACATTAACAGTTATTATATCTACTATAATTTTTCAGTTTCATTTATGACATTCTACAAATTTTATTTACATACCATTACTAATTTTCTTATATAATAAAAATTTTTATTTATTAAATTGTCGCAAACTGTTAGGCATACCAATAGTTTTTCTTATAAGTGTATTTTATGATATTATAAAATATAAGTGTAATAACTTAAATGATTGCTCTTTGAGAAATAAGCTAAGAGGAGTAAGACAGATCTAAACATACTAGTTAGGTTGATTCTTTTCTATTATCCCAACCTAATTTTCGATAGCAAATTTTGGCCTATTTTAACCTAAGTCAATCCACCTAAATAAAACTAAGCCATCTCAATTCAAAAATTTTAATTTAAACAATTATTCTATCTTAAACGGAACTAACTTAATGAAAAATTTAAATTTAAATAAATTAAGATAAATTTACCTTAACCTAAATTACTTCATCTAATACCCACCCTTACTTGTGATGACCAAGAGAAAGCCATGAGCCACGATCCATATCCTGGATCACTCCAACTAAGCCCCATTATTGCCCTTTAATGTTTTCTTCGTTTTATGACCAGACAGCATCTCTACTTGTCCGTATCCAAAATTAAATGTTTTATAAACCTTGGATTTTAAAACAAACAAAACTGCAAAAAGAAAAAAACTCAGCGACGAGGATTTGGCCCTTTCGTTTCTATGAAAGAGATGGGAATGTGCCACCAATAATATACTGACACGTAGAAATGAATTTTTGTGCGCGCAATTTAATCACTCCTCAGCAATGTTTATGACATATTTTACAGTGTTTTATTATTTTTAAAAAATAAATTTTATTAAATAATTATTTAATAAATTTGACAATTAAAGTTATTATATAAATTAAACAATGAATTTTAGAACTTAAAATCAATCTTTCTAAGTATGTAATAATTTTTATAAAATGAGAGATACTGTTCTAAACACAAGGATCTAGTTTAAGTTACAAAAAAAATGCATACCTCAAGCAGCGATTTGAATTCTTTCGTTAGTGGCTCTACAAGTAACGATGGATACAAATATTTTATATACTCTGATATATAATCTTTTAAAAGAGATAGCCGACAGTAATGATTGTTTTGGATCAGGCAACTCAGATTCCATTACTGAACCCATTTGATTTTTATTTCATTTAATATTAACACAAGCTAACCCAGTAACCCGCCAGATTCTTCCAGCAGTGAAAAGGGTGCAGTACTTCACAGATAAACAGCTATGATTCACGAGTAAATTCTCATTCTCAACCACATGCATGCACGCGCTTCTCTAATGACAGACCTAGCACTAGTTGTGCACCGCTTTGCTGCTGGCTTCATGGGCCTTAACTACAGAATGTAGTTTGGTAATTCTAGAGAATCGTGTTAGCAAAGCTCTTTATTGCATGATCCATTTACAAGTAGCAGCCTCTCCGCACTGGGAAAGAAACCATCTCGTGAGGGAAAGAGAATAGTGCATATATTTTACAGAATGAGATAGACAGAGATAAATACAAAAGAATGATAGTCCAATAACAAAAGTCAGAAACCTAAGCACCCATTAGATCTCCAAAGCCACGCGCTACAGCAAAGTCGTGTTAAAGGAGAAGGAAAGTATCAGGCAACTGCTTGAGTTGCTTAGTCTGCTGCTGGGACCAGTATGCGTGGGCAGTTAGGACCCTGTCCAAAAGTTCTTGGGGGACAGGCTCTCCCCTCCTTTGCTGAGGGGATATTCTTGCCGTGTGCACCAGTGTTTTCCATTTATCCTGCACAATCCCAAACCCGAATCACATGCCAACATATATTAATTTGCGTGATACGTAAGGAAACAAACAATACGGATCAAAGTGCTCTTTCTCTTTGCTTTTGCACCTCCCCTCCCCAACCCACCCAAAAAAACCCTATATTACAAGATTTATCGATGAAGTTCTCATTGGATAAAAGATATATAAATGCAACTAGCTTATTCATAAGACATCAGGCAAAAAAATGTGCAGCAGAATTCGTGTCTGGTAAGTATAAAAAGATTCCTTGAGGTGCCAAGCAACAGAGAGTAATTATAAGCCAAACTAACCGCCTACCTGGTATACAAGCAACTACCTCCCTTGACAGTTGACACAACAAGTCAAGCGTTTTCATTTGAAGTTAAACAAGAAGGAAGAATGCATGTCAATTATCGACCAGAAGAGTCACCTTCTCATTCAGTCCATTGGGCATAACATAAAAGAACAAAGGCAAGAAGAATAATCACACTGAACTAAAAGAGGTCATGAATACTGCAGTTTCTTTGCATAAAGGTCTTAAATGTTTTTACCTTCAAATCCACGTAAGTCCGATGCTTTGCATTATCAAAAGCACGGAGTTTAACATCACGCCATCTGAAAATTTAGAAACAAAGAAAAAAAAATAGTAAAGGAATTGGCATTGAAATAACAGAATATAAGTATCTGTTCCAATATTTTGGTGCAGCATAGCCACACTTACAAAAAAAAAAAAAAAAAAAAGACAGTTCTCTACACACTCGTCTTGCAAAGTGCCAGAGAGTAGGCATGGGACTAAACAAATTTACCTTCCAGTTCCCAATTTCTCAACTGCCTGAACCAATGCTTCCACTTCAGCAACAGAAAAAGGCCTACGAATTCGGCGCTGCACAAACTCAGTTTGCTTAAACTTTCGGTGCACAGGTACAACAGCTAGTGCTTCCACACCCATTTCAGGGACAGTAACTATTGCTGTGGAATCTGCCGTGCTTTTATCTGCAGATGTGTTGTTGATAGGTGAAGGCGCTGATTCATGATCACTTTCAACAAGGTTATCCAAATCAGTTACTTGACGCTCAGTTAACATGTCAGAACTGCCCTGAATCCTCTGATGAACTCCAGCTGGACTGGAAGGATACCTGAAAGATAATTTATAGAAAGATAGGCCAAATTGATATGGGAATTAATGATGTATAGTCACTACAATATATAACATTTCTAATGCAAAGAGTAAATTCAAAAGAAGGTCTGTGACAATAGATTGCAGTTTCAATATTCTGGAGAATTCAGGGACAATCCCAGTTGCTGCCATCAAGCATACGGACATCCATGGCCTCATTTGGCAGCTGTACATTACCTTGTTAATGGTGGAGACATGTCCACACAAGGAACATGGGGGGAATCTACAGCACCTATTAGTGGGAGGCTTTCTGAAGAGTTTGGCTCCAGGGAAAAGCCCAAAGCATCCAGCTGGTTATGATATGAAATCCCTGTCTGAAGCAGAGTTTTATGGTCATCTCTAACCTTCTTTCCCTGAAGAATTACACCAACACGTAATTCACCTCCAAGTATAGCAGTCACTGCCTCCATCACTGTCCTCTACAGAACAATTACATATGGTCAGCGCTGCAGTCCAACTCATATGGAGAGATGCATCAATAATCATATAATAGAATACAAGAAATATGCAAATAATTGGAAACAAAAGTGACATGAAAATGCTACACAAATAATACAAACACACAGATAGAGGTCATCCTTCTTTAACATCTTGACAGGGGGAAGGATGATATATGCAGATGGCAGAATAGAAGTTTGTTACACCTTCAAGGACCCAATGGTTTCGGTTTCTGGAATCTCAATAAAAAGCTCTGGTACTCTTAATGATTTGATCCTAAGCTTCACTGATTAAAAGAAAGATATCTTCATGTAAGAACCCCTTTGAAGACATCAGTCAAGTCAAAGAGTACATAAAGAATAACTTCTTTAATCTTCTCATACCATGAGAATCTCTAGATTGTAATGCAGTGTGCTCACATGCTTCTGAAGATGACATTCCAATGTCTGCATCCAAGATATAGAACTTAATGAGAAAAAGACTCACAAGACAACTAAATCCAGACACCAAGCAAAATCAATTTGACAAAGGAGGAAGGCATTTGGGGAAATACCTCCATGCCTCTTGGGAGATGAACCAGAAGCATCTTGAGTAATGCACTTCTTGGGAGAATAACTAGTGCAATAACTTCTGATATATCCATCAGTGTTTAAAACAGAGCTATGGTCAAAAAGCTTCCTCTTTTTGAAAGGAATATTCATTTGAGATCTTTGACGCATATAAAAATTCTTCCTACTTTGATATATTGGCTTCAAATTTCCATCTAAAGTTAAGATGTTTCCAATTCAAAAAGAGATTAGTAATGAGCAAAGAAGCATGAAGGGTAAAGTAACAGCCAACGAGAGAAACAGTAAATTCAACCATAAGCATTCACTCACAGGTATTAGAAAATGTATCATCCTTTGATTCTGGAGTAAATTTCCAGTATTTAGAAGCCGTTATTTTCCTTATTCTTCTGTCTCCTATATGGGTCATCAACCTAAAGGGCTTTGTTTTGGTACTAGGGTGAGAGCACCCGGAAAAGTTTTCGTCATCATCTCTACTAACTACTGGTACATTGTGACAACCTTCAGACAATGAGCTACAAGAAATGTTGTCATCATACACAGACAACTTGGGATTGCCACCCAAACTAATCAGTGCAGGAGCTTTTACACCCAAGGGATCCTCAAAACTGCCCATCTGAATACCAGAACCGATTGTCACCATCCCAACCTTATGCAGCTCATCCTTTACTTTATTTATATCACCATCAATCTTGCAACCACTAAACTCTGAACATCCTAGGGAACCTAATTCAACTTTCCTAGAAAAGTTTTCTGTTTCATGATGGTTTTTGCCATCAACCAACTTCTCAGCAACAAACCTCTCTGAGTAACTAGAACTTATCACCATAGAAGCAATGCCTGGATGGCCATCAATTTCAGGATGTGGGAATTCTTTTAAACTACAATTCTGATCACTTGCTTGTGGAGAAAGATCAGAGAAACATCTTCTGTCACAACTTCCTCCATCAGAAAGCTCAGCTTCCAATGGTTTATTTGCATCATGACACTCTTCTTTAACAAACTCATACTGATCCTTTACAAATGATGTGTCACTAGAAGTGGTTGAATTCTCTTTCCCCTGCAACAACTTGCCAGCTACAGTGGCCAATAAGTCAAATGCACACATTTGATTTTCTTCCACTCTCCTTTGAAACGTAGCCCTCCTCTGGGAGACAAAAAAGAAATGAATCATGTGGTTCTTAACTTCTTATCAGAAAATCCATAAGCAAATAGATATTGTAAATTATCAGCCCCAGATGAGAAGAGGCTAGTTTTTACCCTGGCTGATCGGATAGCACGGGGTGTAGCTGGCACCTGATAGCCTTTGAATCCATAGTCTAACCTCTTCTGCAACATCATATCTCAGGGACCATGCCAAATGGAGGCGTCAAACACCAAAAACCAGCAATCCAAGACCCATTATGTAGTAAACACACACTGTGTATTGCTGAATGCTGAACCTCACAAATCTCAATTTGTAAGCCTGACAGTAGACAATAATAAAGTGATTGCTTAGCTACACCTACATTATAATGTACCAGTATAAAGAAATAAAACAGGAGTATTAATACACCTTATATTATTATAGTGAGTGTTGAACAAAAAAGCTGCAATTTGAGACAAAAAAAGTAACTACTACGGCAAAGTTTCATCACAAATCAAGATTTCTAAAGAAAAAGAAAATGATAAAGTTACATCCAATTGCACAGAATAAGATCTGGATAAAGCAACTAGTTTCAAAACAATAATCCACGAGTAAAAAATTGTCAAGTAACAAAACTCCAACTGCATATTCAGCTGAGACTAAGATATACTACACAAATTTAACCCCATACAACAACGATTTCAGAAAAGCTCAGACGTAAATTACAAGAAAAAGCCAAAAAACAGGCATAAACTTTTAGTTAAACATTAAAGACATAGGAAGGATCGAGGAAAGGAATTTAAATTCCATACAAGTTCATGCAAAGAGTCCTAAGCGAAATTCTAATCGATATGAATAACAGAGATAATCTCAGAAGAGGATCGATCTCAGAAAAATAATCACACCGTAAATCCAAAGCAATTTTTTTTTTTTTTTATAAAGGAGAAAAAGAAGACAAAAAAAAAAAAGCTTGCAAACTCCATCATCCTCTAATAATCCAGGAGAATTATATCTAAACTTTACCCTTATACAAGAAGATGCAACTGTAAAGAATCATTTCAACCAAAAGCTTAAACTAAAAGGTGCAGACAAGGAATTAACCGGAAATCAGAAATGAAATCATCACAACCCGAATTCTGGAAGAAAAGGAAAATCACAAGGAAATGAAGACTGAACTAAGGAAGGTCAAAAACAGAGAAGTGGAAGTAGATACATAAAACGACTCATTTAGTTCTGAAATATCTAAGCACTGGTCGGAACTGAAAATTCTGCAGTCGGAACCATGAAACAGTCCCAGAATAAAAGCACACGTCAAAGTTCAAAATTCTTCCGGTAGCAATCAAACGCACTGTTCTAGAGAACGTCATCCTACGGATAAACCCAGCAGTAAAAAAAAAAGAAATTTCCATATGTTAGTGAAACAAAACACACCAAAAGTTCCACATACTCACCTCTTGTCAGAGATTGTCGTCCAAAGATCCAATCTTCAACCCGAATAAGCGAAATTTGGGCAAATTTTGTAATTCTTCAGGCTAATGTGAGATCGGGGAATTGTTGGAGAATTCAAAGCAAAAAAAGCAACCAGCTTTCTACCAGAGAAACAATTTCTCTCATTTTCTAACCCATACTTGTTTTCCTGAAGAAAAACTTGGATTTAGACGCTACCCATTTTTGAATTTCTTTGGTTTGGTTTTCTCTGATGAAAAAAGAAGAAAGAACTCTCCTTGATCGCCTAAACCCTGTGAAACCCACCCAACCTTTGCTTAAACCCCAACGCTACCATTGACCCAATGTAACCGGACCCATTTGCACGGAGATCAACCGGATATTGTAGGTGAATTGAAAGCACCTAAAGACCTGTTCCTCGCAATTGGGTGACCCACTAGAGTGGAATGCGCCATCAGATGGTGACACGTGCATTCTTTGGATCCTGTGGCTGCTTCTGGTCCGAACGATATAGCGAAAGACGTTGGGTCAGTAGGAAAAACATTCTTAATTTTCTTTTTATTTTCTGGCTCTGGACACTCAAATTTTTGGTCACATACAGATTCAAAGGAGAAAGATTGGATTTTTCTTTAAGGTGAGAATTGTAAATATTTGACAGCAAATGCAAATGGGTAAAATGGTTTAGCCATTCACATAAATCTATTATTCTAATCTTAGCTTCTGGTGTAACGACAGATATCCTCCACATCTACTGTCTACGTAATTTCCTTTCTCATCTTAGCTTTTGTTTTTGCTATCAGAAAACATGCAAAGGCATCTGCGTGATTTAATTTAACGAAATTGTTTTGTATAGAAACAGTAATGTATTTATTGCTATTGCACTTTTGGAGCTCCCGCTGTATTACAATTACGACTTAGAAGAATGCAGAGAGATCCCTGTTGTGTTAGTTACTTTTCTTCAGTATTATCGAGAATGATGGCGTCAGGAGAAACTACTTCAGGAATAGGAATATCGTTGGACAGAGAGGTCACGTGGAGCGCCGGCGGTGGCCAATATGTATAACGGCGTTAAGTTCGTGGTTTGATGTGTGGACCGTGGCGGGACCCATAATATGGAAGAGGACGCGAGGAAATGAGGGGCGAGTTTGAGATTTAAAGCGTGGAACAGAAGGAAGATGGTGACGACGAGAGCGGGTGACCACGTGAGACACCACCGCATCTTGAACCTCTGCTCGCCGCTGTGCTTCTGTTAGAATAACTTGAAGTTTATCGTTACACGTGGCAATACCACCTTCCAGCTAATTAGCAGAGATTAATGATTATAATAAATAAGATAAAATATATAAAATTTTTCAGAATTTAAATCAATTTTAATTTTTTTTAAAATTTTAAAAATTTTTAAAAAATCTTTTTAAATAATAAAAATTTTTTAAAAAGTTCATACTATTAAAATATTTGTTAAAGTTTAAAATTTTTAATTAATTAATTAATTAAAATACTCTTAAAATATATTTAAATTTTCATAATTCATTAAAACCCTTCATTATTGGTCCATTCTTAAGTATAAAAACCCTTCTCTCAACACCAGTGCCAAGAACTCCATTGTTGCGCCAACTTTTCAATCTTCCATCATCGTTGGGTCAACCTTGCAAAGTCTTGGTACTACACCCTTCAACATAGATTTTTTGCCGCTTCAAATACCAGTTGTGATTAGAGCAATAACATGCTTTTCAATGGAGGCATCTTTGCTTCAGCAACAAAGTGGGAGTGGCGCCTCAAGTTCAATCCGATTCGCCACACCCATTACTCTAAATAGTAATACTAGTTATGAGAGGTCTCTTGGTTATGGAAACTAGATTGGACCTATTTTGCACACATTCTAAACCCATGCAAAACCCAGTCTCTTTCAGACATTGATTTTTGGCATGAAATGAGCTCATGCACAGGGTGGGAAAGGGGATGAGAATTTATGCATAATAATGAAAGGGAAGGACAGTGGTGGGTGTTTTAACATATAACATGCAAAGAAAGTAGGATTCTTTCTTTTCTGATATGTCTTTAAATTATATGAAAGGTTATTTTCTTCATTTACAAAATTTTTAATCATATCCTGAAAGAAATTTTAATAGAAATGACTTTTTAAATTTTTTTTATTATTTATGAATATTTTTTAAAAACTTTTAAAATTTAAAAAAAAATTTTAAAATCAACTTAAAGTTTAAAAAATTTTATGTATTTTAGTCTAATAAATATGAGAAATTGAGCTTCAAATCCTTTGCAATTCCGGAGGTGATGTCAAGGCCGACTCACAGAGATGAAGAAAAATGCTTTGTACACATCTCAACTTTGTTCCCCATTGTTGGCCTCATTAGCTTGCCAAGTGAAGCTGACTTGAGCTGTTCTGTCTGATGTGGATCCACCCACTTGTGTGTCACACACCTACATGTCTGATTCCAAATCCATCCTATAACTGAGTTGCAATTGCAAAGTGGAATCACTGTACCAATAAACAATAGTTCAAACACAGTGGGAAAGACAGAAAGAAAGAAAGAGAGAATGGGGAACTTGGAAGGCATCAAGTGCGGAATTGGAGCGAGATTGAAGCTCACGTAACTTGAATAGAGTTTACTTGACGCAAAAGCCTCATTCAGAGCCCGCCCAACGGGAAAAAGGTTCCAGTTTATTGAGAATAAGTTGGTTAGAAGGGAAGCCTTCTACAGGATATTGTCCTGACCAACCCTTCAATCAGACTTAAAAACAATGAAGGAAAAAATTGAAAAAAAAAAGGAAGGAAAGGCACACATTATCAATTTATAAACAAAGGTAACCTATTTCTGTTCTTAAAAGATACGCTAACATTCTTTCATGTGGGAGCAAGAATACTTTATTGAATTAGTAAACATTGTCAAGGCATGTGATTCATGGTGAGTAAACTAATCTGCGTCTTGCATTTTAACAAGTGGCAGCTGGCAGCAGGTCCTTCGACATAACTACCTGTATATGGCGGGTGCTTTTAAAAGAAAGGAAATGAAGGGGGTGTTTCACCTGCTTCTAATCTGGCCTAGCCATGGAATTATTTATGGCCGTCCCGTTTAGATTCTTTGATTCTGCCGTTGCATGGTCAATGTATAATAATAGGAAAATGTAGACAGAGTAAGTTGGCATGTGAGGTACATTAACATCACTTGGATGTCATAGAAATAGAATATACCCTTTCATCAATTTTGATTTTCCTTTTTAAGTAAATTATATTATTTTCTTTTGAGGTATTATGATATAACACTAAATTTTATTTTTTTTATATATTAACACTCTACCTCATTTAATCATTTAAATTAACCGAAGATACAAGTCATTATCTAAGATAACTTTAACAAACTAATAAAAGAAAATTTTAATTGCACAATTAATCATAGCAGTAACCTTATACAAAGCGGCTCATAATTTCTCTTATATTTGGCACCTAATTTCTAGGGGAGAGAGACGTAACTCTTCATTTCTCTTGGCATCAAAGGCAAACAGAGCCATTACTTTAATTGAACTAGTTCTTGTTCTTTTTCATATACTTGCTTTATATCTCCAACACACAAGGAAGGTTGCGGTGGGAAGAAAGTAGTCGTAGCCTCTATCTGACTGATCATTTCATTGGCATCTTGCATTCACGCCTTTTCTCTCTCAACTTAGTATGGGATCAATGTTGTAAAGAGGAAAAGAGGCAGCAATTGGAGGATAAAGAGTAAAGACGTGAGAAGAGGTAAGAAGGAGGCTAAGAGAAAACCATTGTGCATTGCACAAATGAAGAAGAGATTGAAGATAAAATTTTCTAACGCAACCCCAATTTATCACTTATTAGTGGTATGAGTATAAAAATTAAAAATTGGTTGCTTTAATTAAATTGTTTGCTGGTGCTTTGCTGGCTATACATTTCTTAAATGGTTCATCGTCTATTGTTGTCTTTAGATAGATGTCATTTCATATGTTTGTATGATTATTGTCTTTTGAATGGATGTCATTTGATATTTGAAAGAGAATTTGCTCAAATGAACAAAAAAAATAGAGTAGCTATTGAAGCTCAGAAGGGGTCCACAAAAAATAAGAAGCAAAAAGTTTATTTTATCCATATCCATATCTCTCTCTCTCTCTCTCTCTCTCTCTCTCTCTCTCTCTCTCTATATATATATATATATATATATATATATATATTACTATGTTGTCAATTGACTTGATATTTATTTGCTGCCTTCTGTATGCTATGCGGACATCTAACAGAGTTATTAATTTGAGGAATGTGAGTAATAGTGAAGGTCCAAGTCAATCCACTACTAGATAAGATGGAGTTGTGGAGAGTCAAACCACCCAATTTGTTTATAGTGGGTCTACCTCTACTTTTGTTGGCTTACAAGCTAGTTATGGAGTGCCTTTAAATGTTGTTAATGAAGCTGGTAATCATGGAGGGCTTCCAAATCCTACTAATGAAGTTGCAGGTCATGCGCAAGTGTACCCAAATTCTGTTAACGGAGCTGCACATGCACAAAATTCAAAGGAGTAAGTTAGAGTTGCAGGAGTTAACACTACTCTAGGAGGGTCTGAATATGCAAGCTTTTGACACTTTCTATCACTTGAAGTAATCAATAGTAGCTACAACTTGTACTTAATTACCAGTAATTTTAATGACTTTGTTTAGTGCTTATGTACTTGGGAATTGCTACCATTATTTTGTGTTGATGGAATGACAACAATTTGATAATATTATAGAAATGACTATGCTAAAATATCTATTTGTGATTTGCCATTAATTTGATTTTGATTGTTATAGCATTAATTTCGTATAGTTACAAGTATGATTTGTGTATTAATATATCTATGGAATGAGGTTTGTCCTTTTACATACATGGTATCATGTTTAATACTGATACAATTTATATAGTATTATTAATTTTAATTTTTCTTAGGTGATTTATTATTAATTTTAATATAAATTAATATATTTACTCATAAAATATACTATGTAACTTTTTATATAATTAATGGTAAGTAAGTAGTAATAATACTTAAAATCTTAAAGAAAAGTGTAATTTAATTATTATTTATTTACAAATGGGTAAATATAAGAAATTAATCATAGTTAGAAAGAATATTTTGTTAGAATTTATTTATAATTTTATTAGTTAATAAGTTAATATGGAGTGGAGTATAATATTTATTTAAATTTAAAATGAATTATCATATAAGCAAATCTCAAAGGAGTACAGTATAATTTATTTTTTCTTTTTTATACTCCACCTCTTTTAAATAATTGTCTTTTAGAATTATTTTTCCATTTTTAATTATCATTTTTTAAAGCCAAAACTTTATTAACTTATTTTATTTCAATTTAACTTACTTTCTACTAAATGTTTAATCAATTAGTATCTCTTTCTATTAAGTAAAATATAACTTTTTATTTTATTAATTTTAATATTTAAGTTCTTCTATGTAAAACTTATTTTGATAAATATGAAGATAGTTTAATCAATTTCTAAAGTACTGTGCATATCATAATAATATTTTTGCATAATTTTAATCATATCACTTTTATATAATTATATAAAAATTTTTATATAATTATAAAAAAATAATATATTTAAATTTATATAAAAATAACATCCCCGCTTATGTATAATCTTATACGACAATTACTAAAAACAGACGTAGTCTGTTTGATCATTTACGACATATAATAGAAGACCATAGCAAATTGGATGTTTCCCGTTGGAAAGCGGGGGAAAACAGAGAGACAACTGGAGCAAATTTGATTACAGGGCAGATGTTACTATGGATTGTCTGTCTGCGTGAGCAATTAAGTGCTTCTACTGCCCCTACCTGCATGCCAATGGACGCCACCACTAAACAGTACTCGCAAGCTCTGTTACAAGGTCTACTGCAGAGAAGGGACAAAAGGAATTATCGGGATCGATTCTTTCAAAAGTACTACTACTAAGGCAAAACAATAAATTCATTTGCTTCCAAATTCAGCTTTACTTTTTATGATCAGGGATGTTCAATTCAAGGACTGCATTTGTTTTGTGCTTTGAAACACTTCCTTACACTTGGCCTCAATGGATCTCTATCGGGAAAAACTAGATGTGTAGAAGGTTTATATAATGCAGTAGTGTTGTGAGGCGGGAACTATAGGCTTCTGACACCCAGAAATAAAAATCCAAGAAAGCACAGTTGAGATGACAATCGTATTGGCTTCAATTTTAGGTGCATCATCGTGTACATTTGAAAGGCCTCAACCTTGTGTTATGTATAATTGGGACAAGAGACGCCTACATAGCAGCTCGAAAAACTAGATCGCGAAGATTAATACATACTCAAGAAGTCAAGATATATTTTATGATATAATACATACACTTATCACTTACTCAAGATGAGGCATCGTGTAATACCATAAAAATTGTTCTGATAAGTCGGGAATAGGCAAATAGCAAATGCCATGCAGCAAAATTCTACAAGAAAGTTAAAACAGATTTGTTCCAAGTATCAAATAAAATGTTACAGCTAAACTGCAGCCTCCAGACACACCCACTTGACACCCCTCTTCCCCTCACCAAAAACAAAAAAGGCCTACCTCATTCTGTGGACAAATTGCCGTACTGCCATGGATTGAATTCAATTGATTTAACATCAACATCATCTATGCTGCCTGAGTTATCTACAGCAACCCGATGTTCAGAGTATTTACCATTATATTGGTAGATTTCCAAATCACCCCATGGAGTAGATGTCACTTCTTCAGTTAAATCGAACCACCTTGGTGTGAAGCTATGCCCTTTGGCCTCTCGGGTTCTCTTTTCGGCACGCTGCCTCTCCTCCAAACTGAAGGCGAAAAAACACATCCTAAATACCTTAGAAAACAACCTCAGCATCTCTCTGGCTAAACCCAAGCATTCCTATCTTTCCATTTATTAAAAAAATTGAGGGAGGGGGAGACTGGTGAAAAGACCTAAGTAATCCTCACAGAGGATATTAAAAATTTGTCCAATTCCTCACCACAAGCATGCTAATAATCCCTGGGGCACGAGGAAAGAAGTAAAGAGACAGAAGGCAACAGAAAAACTTTTCTTTTGTTGGGGGAAAGGGGAGGGGGGTGGGTAGAGGGAGGTCCAGGGGTGTACAAAAAGAAAAAGACTTCTAATCCAGATCACCCAAATTTTATCAGTAATTATAGAATAGAATGGAAACTATTAATTTTATATTTGTATTGCCTCTAGACTGCTTTAACAATTTCAGGGAAAGCGCGACAGAGAAGGAAAGTGACCTGCTCTTTTCTGCACCAGCTTTCGATAAATCACCCATCTCAAGTGCGTATCTGTCTGGGCGTAGGCGAGAGTCTGATGCCAACAGCTTTTTAGGGGAGGTGTCAAAGCTGTTTATTTTATGTGCAAAATATGTATACTCGAATTTGTCATTATCTGGAACATCAGCAACGTGCCAAAGCTGCAAAACAAAGATTACCGAAGAAATGCCAACGAGAAATAGCTTTTATGTATTAGTATCTTCACCATTTAATATCAACAAAGTCTTCATAAAAACAAAACTACTTTCATGTAGAAATCTTTTGGGAAGAATAAGCTGCATAAGATGGGGATGGATAGAGATTATTCACTTGGGCCTCAACTCCATGTATTTTAATCCTCTGAAAATTTCAGGATTGCTAATAAACAAGGTTAAATGACTTTTTCCTACAAAGCATGCAAGAATGGGCATTTGCATTGTCATCAGAAAGACTAAATGATCAGCAAGAATCCTAGCCCTTGTTACAATATGTTGCAATAGAAAATATAACTGCTTATGGTCTGGGCCTCCGTTCCCTTATGTTAATACAAAAAAGAAAAGATATTGGTTATATTGTTTATGGTAATTCTGAAGATCAAAAGAAATTCACCTCTTTCAATTCTGTGTCTGGAAGAGGCTCTCCTTCCATATCACAAGGTTGGTAACTCATTGATTCGTTCCACTTCCCAGTCATCAATATTTTAGGTTCCTCATCAGCATTATAAACATACCCATCCACTTCATAGCGACCAGCTCTGCAACATACACCAGTCTCAGTAGGATAAGTCAAAAATGATATCAGGACACAAGTAAAGCACAATAAGTATAATAACGAAGGTGGTATAAAATGATAATGAGAAGAGACCAAAAGCTTTAACAACTGAGTAAAGGAAGATGAACCCAACCCCTGAACAAAAAAAAAAGAAGAAAGAAAGAAAGAAGAATGTACAGATATTAAAGTATATTATCTTTAGTCATCTTGGTTGTACAAAGCAAAAATTGCTATATTACTGATTGATTAAAACTAACAGTCACAGGGATATTTAGTGTCCTATTACTCTAATACAATAAGTTTCTTTGTGCAATGGATCAAAGCCAAACCAACATCAATGCTAACAAAATTGCCCTCAATTAGTCAAGTTGAAATATGAATCCAATAAAGCACTAGTACAAACCTATTCAAATAGTAGTATTATTTTCAAAAAACAAACATACCCAAACCATCCACAAGGTTGAAAGTATAGTACAGATTTGTCTCCAGTAGTCAAATTTGTCATTATCATTTCCCCTGGAGAATCAACCCAAGTCCGGCCAAATATTAAATTGTTAACCTTTGTAGGAGGTGGCACCAAATCTAGGACTACACCATCCCTTTTGAGAGTCACACGTGTTCTGCAAATAATGATCCACAAACATATCATTGCTTCCTAGCTAGCAAATGACAGCAAAACAAAATAATGATAATTACAATACTGTTGAGAACCAAAAAAATAAATCAAGACACGATTTACTGCACAACATACAATACTTCATAGGCTGAATCTGATAAAAACAATTTGTTTTTTGATTGGAACAAGCATTCCACATATGTATAAAACAACAGTAAAGTGCCTTTGCCCTGCTATACTATCAATTTTTCTATTCAATTTGAAGAAGAATTTAGCTTTCAAGAGCACAGAGATCAGAAGCAAACTCTTCCAGTTAGTGTACAGCCATGAGAAGAATACAACAATATAACAATTAAAATTCAAAAAAGCAGGGTAATTTACTAAATAAATGTAACACATTGATCACCTTCCAACTGGGTAAACATCAAGAGAGTTTCCCAAAAACTTGGTTTTTAACTTTGAAGTCACATCATATATAAAATGCTCATTCTCAGCATGCCCAGCACTCATTGGGGGATGATGACTCACCTGGAATAAAGAAAAAAGAAAAAGATAAGAAAAATCCAAGTCAGGGAGTAAACAAAAAAAAAAAAAAATCCTTAAACTTACTACTGTAAAGCATGAAAAGAATAATAGTATTCCAAATGATGGCATATATAACAAAGGAAACAAGAACAAAAGGCTGGGAGGTGAATTCCCATGAGAATCCTATACTTAATATACATATACCTGTTCTGAGAGAAATGTAATTCCACCATGGTTAACCATTTCATAAGTCTCTCCTAGAATAGGATTAAAAGGCTTCCAGGTTCGTTGGTAGGCATAGTACACAGATATGGCCCATGATGCTGTGATTAGTACATAAATTATAATAGAGTATTAATATTCAGAATACAAAAGCATAAGCAACATAGTTACTTATAAGTTATAAGCAACAAGAAGAACGAGAACTGCTACTGAAAAACCTGGCCTATAATATTTGTGGTCAATAATATAAATCCTTGATCTGAACCAGTTAAAATGCTTCATACGGCTTGTCTTTTGCCAGTCATTCCTATCTAATTCATATGAACAAAATCCTTAAAAGAAAAGAGAGGGAAGGGAAAAAAAAAACTCACTAGCATAAACCAACCGCATGTAAGGATCTTCGCATTCATCTGCCAGATCCAACAAGTAGGAGTACTCCATCAACTAGTTCATGCAAAAGTTTAATTAAGTGACAATACATAAAGAAAAAATAAGGCATTCACAATGGAAAAATTTAAAGCTATGCAGACCTCTGCCATTTTCTGAAGCATAGTCATTGGCTCAAAAATTAGAACAGGTAGTGTCACCATTGAGGTTACGTCTGAGCCTATATATTTATGCATCATCTTCCAGTAACTATCTCTTTCCTTTTCACAAGAGCCAAGAAAGGGGTTCAGCATATACGTACAAGGCGTGTGCCAACCAAACAAAAAAAAAGGAAATGAGTAAAAACTCGGTAGCACTCTTATCCTTAATATTTAAAATAAACAAATATTTTAAAGTAGGAGGGGGTGGTATATCTGCAAAGAGAATGTTAAATATTTAAACAAAGAACTGGTAACAATGTAATCATGACAAAATAAATAAACAAAATAACACATTGTATCCAAGTTATACAAAAAATAAACAAATAAAATATTCACCTCTTGTTTCCATCTTCCTCTCTGAGCTTCCTCCTCTGCATCATCTTGACCTCCCTCTGGATTTATGACTTCTACCCCTTCATATCCTAGCAACCTAGAATGAAAGGAAAACCATATACGTAAGTCTACTTCCTACTAAAATAAATACATTCTTAATGAGAAAACAGAAAATAGCCACAGAAAACGATATATAGAATGGATGTCGTATTCATGGAATGGTGACAACAGACTAAAATGTTTGGCATAAGCCTTCCAATTGTTTCCTTGAGAATGGCAAAAATTCGTAAAATCTAATTAGATAAAGAGCTAGTTACATTTTCTAGTTCAAACATAGTGAAGGCATCTGGCGTAGAACAGTTCAAAATGAATTAATTTAAAATGGCATTATTTTAAATGATAAAAGAACGAAAGGAGGAAGTTGGGGGGGGGGGGGGGGTGATCCAAGTTATTCTCAAATATTGATCGGCAGCTCATATACTCATGACCAACGTCATCAAATCAATTCACAAATTTGATACAAAAGTTATAACCCACCGTGTAAAGCCGACTTAAGACTACTATCAAGGAACATCATAAAATGAGGGCCATTGGAATATATATTTCAAGGTAAATAAGGTAAAGAAAAATCGGCATGAAAGTATACACTAGCGTCAAACCAATATCCAAAAAACAGGGAGGAAATGAGGAGAACAATACCATCGATGAACACATCACACATACAAATAAAAGTCTATAAATATCACAGTGGATTGGACAATTGAGTGTTGAATTTTCATTTGACGTCAATTAAGAAAATATGAAGTACCCATTGACAGATCGATGCATAGCATTGCTGAACATGGACAAGCCAGAAGACATGGCAGCGAAGAAGCCCTTACTTTCATTCTTCTTGGGGCTACCCATATCTCCCAAAAATCCTAATTGAACGACCAAGGGGGCTGCAGACAATCCAAGACGATAGAAGGCGGAATTATGCTTAAGGGCTCCTCGACACTACTCTCCCGAAGCAAATCCAATTGTGGACGAAAAGAAATGGAGATCTTGACGATGATGAATGCAATTTTATATTTTACAAGAATATGAAATTCAAAAATATTTTAAATTTAAAAAGGAAGAGTGGTAGGATCTGTGATTTCAGGAAACAGCGAGGCTGAGAATTCCCGGGCGTTTCTGCTTCGTTTTGAGTTTAGTCGGGTTCCCATATTATATGTTAAAGTCACATACGCCCTTTTACGGCGCGTGTGCCTCCCTCTCACTTAAAGTCTAATGGTGATGTGTCAACGTGTAGCTCACGATACTAACTGCCCTTAGGGATTAACGATTCTGCTGCAAACATGAGCACAGACAGCAGAATGTAGGTCGACATCTGGGCCGGGCTACCCTGATCCGGCCCATTCGAGGCGGATGAGAATGCAATTTTCTATGAAGTCTGTGTTACAGGGCATGGGAGCCAGGGAGCTTGGGCACTGGAGGATAACACGCAGCCGGTGACCTCATTGTGCTGTTTATACAGATCCAACACCAGAATCATTCTTTCTTTTATTCCTGATTCTATCAGCCACAGATTGGCTTTTTTTTTTTTTTTTTCATTCCAATCCAATGGCGTCTTTCCTGCTTCCTACCCTTTCCTTGCCAAAACCCTAACTTCCTTTGATCTCCACTGTCCCCTGCATCACCAACTAACTAATCAGTTTTGGTATCCAATTACGAATCTGAAAATCGGAGGTTTTTATTAAGTCGTTAGTTTACGATTAGTCATTTATCCCCAAATTTTTGTTTCTGGTTTTGGTTTTGGTTGGCGGAATCATTGGCATCTCGCCATGAAAGAAGGCAAGTCTGTTAAAATCACTCATGCGCAGCAGCACCAGAATGGTCACCTCTCTCCTTCCAAATTCGCCAAATTGCTTGATCCCGAAGCTTCATGGGATAAGGTTTGCTCTTCAGTTCTTTGTTCGAGGATGCCTTCTGTTTATTTTTTATTGTTTTCTTTATGCTTTTCAACTCATTCCTTGTTCCAGCATTATTGTCGACAAGTTTCCAGCAAATTGGAATAATGGAAAACATTGAAATTGTAATCTTTAGGCACAGCGAGTTGAATTGCTGGCTTTTGTTCGGTCGTTACTCATGTAATGTTGAAGTAATGCTTACCGGCAACTGTTTTTGTTTTTTATACTCTTCAACAGGAACTAGTGAAGCTTGGTAATATTGCGTTCTTAGATTCACTAATAGTCCTGTACAAAGAACCATTGAGATTTGCAATTACATTAATCACGCGTTTCCTTTTATAATATTGGTCAATCTAATTGAATTGACCACGTTACACTCACAACCTTTTTATCTGTCTATTTTCTTCCCCACCATCAAATAGGATCAACTGGGAGACGTATTGCATTGGATTCGACAAGTGCTCGGCCTTGTATGTGGACTACTTTGGGGTGCCGTACCATTAGTCGGAGGATTTTGGTTTATCCTGTGAGTTGAGATGTTTGTTTGATTACTTCAATAGTTAATCTCAAAGTCTTACATCATTATGACATTGCCAGATACGCAGCTCTCACCTGAGTTCAGTTTTTTTTTTGTTTAAACATTTCCTGCTATTGATTGCTTTGTTTCTAAAACCTGTAAGTAATGCATATTATGCCGAAGAGTCTAGAACCAGTCTCTTGCCAGCAGATGGATTTATTTGGGAGTCAATGCTAGTATGATTTAGGATTAACATCCTAATGTAACATTTGCATGAGACAAGGAAGTAGATATATGTAAGACCAGAGACGAGGTGACACTGCACACTGGGAAGATGGATATTTTGCTAATGATTATGAACCAACGAAAAAGAAGAATAGAAATAGAGTGCAAGATTGTAAACTTGATGTATGAGATTGTGAATTTATGATAAGGGTCCAGGGGTTGATTAAGAGTCTTCATAATACTGTAGTTCTTATTCATCAAAACTTGTTTGGAATTAAGACATGTACTGATTGAGATTTGATATAAACTTAGTAACAATGGCGGATGCTTTTTATATGGAGCTATGGCTCTGGATATGAAATTGAGGAAAATGCCTATATGTGCGCTGAGGTATATAATTTTATAGTACAAGGTACACTCAATAAATAGTGGTAGTTGCCTCTTAGGTGGTAGCACATCTTTTGGCATCACTATTTCTTGTTACTTTTATATTTCTATCAATTCAATCTATTTATATTTGTAGAGGTTCCACGTTGTTTTGCTTTCATTTTAAGAAAAATATCGGATAACCTGTTGAAATCACATTCGTATTATTGAGGTGCAAGTTACGGAGATCATGTATTATTTGAGTTTTGATGAATAGTTGATGCTTTGATAGGTATGTTCTTTGTCAAGCTTGAATTGCCAATGTCATGTTGCTTCTGCAACTTTAGAGAAAGTAATTGTCCAAATTAGAGTCATAAGTTTTTCAATCTTGCATGCAGGGTAAACAATCTGATCAACATTTTTATATGTAAATTTGATGTTTATTTTTTGGTGACTGTTGGTATTATTGCAGTTTTTTGGTGCTATCCTCCGGAATCATATATGGCTATTACACATTAGTATTAAGGGTTGACGAGGATGAGTTTGGCGGTCATGGAGCTCTCCTCCAAGAGGGGCTTTTTGCTTCCATAACTCTCTTCCTGGTAATTTTCTGTCTTGGTCTAACTCTGTTAAGCGTCTCTTTTTACAAACAGAACTAGAGAATGCAGGGCTTTAACTGTTCTTTAATTTTATCTCTCTTTTCACACCTGTGCAGCTTTCCTGGATTCTAGTCTACAGTTTAGCACACTTCTGATTTTGTGGGCATCGCAAGTTTTTGCTAATACCTCCAACAGTCAGTGAGATTTAAAAGATTTTACCTGATGGTATGAGGGGCCATGTTTGCCCTGAAAACAATGAGAGAGATCTTTCAAGTCACAGTTGTCAGGTTTACTTCTGTGATTGTAAACCGTTTTGATTTTGCGGAGAATGAACATGCTAGCTTCTGGTTTCCATGGTAAACAGCTGTTTTAATTCAACATGCCCTAATGACCATCATTTGTTGTAGCAAATTTTGGACTGCAGATTTGATAGCAATCAAAATTCTGTTTTGTTGAACCCTCAATAAAATTAAAAGGTGCTTGCATAATTCCCGAAAAAAAAAAAGTTGCTTGCATGCATAATGTTAATGGATAATTTATACGAGTTCTAAAGTCACTTTCTGTATTGTCACTTAGCTTGCAAGCACAGCGGCTGGTCTTTCATGAATTTTATCTTGTAGCTCTTTAGGAGAAGAGAGCATTGGTATCTTCTAAATTGTAAGGTGTATTTTGTTTATTGTTAATAAAAATTTTTTTGAGATAACTTATTTTAAGTTTATAAATAGGAATATATTTTTTGTATTTTATAATAATTTTTATTAATAATTAACAAAATATATTTTACTTGTTCAAATCTATCTTACACTTTAAAATATTGAAATCCGGAGAGAGCGGTCCCTTGTGGAGGGAAGGGGGTCGGGTTGCACCTGTTGTCCGTTGATCAACTAATTTTTTTGAGAGTAATATTACTTAGGGAAATGATAGTATTATGCCTTTTCCCCTACGTTTTCAGCCGCTTCTTAAGACGTGGCCGAATTTGTGTTTTTTTTTTAATTTAAAATCTTGATTAAAATTTACTTTAATGGTAAGATTTGAAACGTACCCTTGAGATAGCAGCGCTCTATTACTTATGCTCATGGGGCGGCTTGGCAATTGATTATAAAACATCCCGTTCCGACCGAAACATGTTAAAATACCCTATGAGGTTTGAATCGTGTATTTTGCAAGCGCGGCCGCGTAGGGTGTAATATAATGCTGTGACATAATATTATTATTATTATTATATGCTATATTTTAGGTATTGATTGTTGCGGCTAATATGAATAGTTGTGGACAAATAAAATTGCTAAATATATATATTTTTTTGTTGGGTACAGGCTAGAAATCAAATTTGCTACCTAGTAATTCGGAACGAGTGATGTGACTGTGTATATTACTTATCCGGTGTTTTATTACATACCAAATAGGATGACCTTAACTAGGACTAACGGGAACAGCCGACCAATACACCATAATGGCCAGTTTATAACACTTGTGGTTTAATCTAACGTTCCTGTTTTCTATGTTTAAGTAATAGTAGTAAAAATCATAATTGTGATAAACAAGCAAACAAAGTTGTGTAGTTATAATACATTCTTTCATAATTATATTAAAAGATTACATAACGTCCAAAACATAGCTCTAATAGGCAAGGACTCCCTAAAAGTAATAGTGGCAACAATATTACAGGCAATAGCGTCAGTAGCTGTGGAGACCGTACTGTCGTTACAAGCGTTTCCACAAGATAAAAATACAGGTAAATCCCTCTAGAATTCTTAGAAATCCTAACGTCAACAAAAGTGTATACATACACGCAAACATATCTAAGAGTACGTCAAAGATCCTTCAAGTCTTTCCTCTCACATCTCATTTATTTCTCTTTTTCTATATTTTCACATTTGAAAAGAATTGTATCTGCACACGTGATATCATTACTCCATATATATTTATACACACACATATATGAAGGTCTTTTAAAATCGTTTCTTTGTTAGAAATTTACATATCAAAACTATCTATCTTCTATAAAACCACACAACACTAACAAGGAATTATATTAAGGTAATAAGTTAACCATCCCTTAACATTCTTCCTTAAGAAATTATTACAAGTTGGATTTAAGCAAAACTGTTTAAAAATAACAAATATGAATAGAAAAAAAAAATGGCAGTATTCTGATCTTACTATACACAATCTTACAAGTCACAAAAGCTGCGAAGAAATTTACGGCCGTCTTGGGAGCCTGGATCTGCCTGTTAGCTAAACAAGGTAAATACGCCCGTAAACCCAATGTCTACCTAGTCTTGAAACCGATCGCTGCAAATGATAACATGCCACGGTCCATGCGTCAACGAAAAATGCGAAACATATTTCAACAGCAGGTACCTTTTTTTTTTTTTACTCACAAAATAAGAATCAAATAGCAGTCCAAATTTGACACATGACCCTCTATGCAATTACCTCGACTTTAATGCGAAATTCTAACAGGGATTCGCACACATGGCAATCTGCTCTGTGGGGTGAGTCATTAGCCTTGTCCGTTCTCACAAATGCAAAAACCTGATAGAAATTGAAGTTCAATCTTTGTCCAGGTGGACAAGACGGAAAAGAAACTAAAAGCTTGCATCAGTACATGGCAGTTCGTGCATGCAATTCAATGACTAACCTCTTCTCCACAATTTGGACATGCACCCTTTAGCGCCACCAAATCATTCCTCCACAGACCCTGAAGCACCTTAACTGCGAAACCGGAGAGTTAACAAGATGCAGATATAGAAGCCGTGAGTGACAATGTCATGAACGATTATATACTATTCTTAGGTTCTAGAAAATTCTCCAATTAAGGAATTTGACTGATTGTACTAAATAGAGGATTGATTTGTCATTTGAGCTACTGTCCTGGGGCAAGAATTTGAATATTTAAGACTTCAGACGCATACGCAAGATGAAGAATAATACCAGCTAATAATTTTTACCTGAAGCAGATGCAACTGGATAACCAATGACACAACCTAACGCCATGAAGAAAACGCTATTCACCATGGCCAGCAATTCTAGTCCAGTTGTTTGATTGCCATCGGATAATACTGAATTGAATGCATTTTGATAAGCCATGGTGACAGTATATAATATCGGCCCAACACATGCTAAACTACCAACAGCAAAGAACACGACCCATGCGCTTGCTAATGCAAAAACCATAGACAGATCTTCCTGCCCTACAACCAGATCACTCAATATTCAAGTGGAGGAAAAGAAACAAGGAACTTGAACATTCTAACCAGGTAAATAAGTTAAAATATTACTGAACATGCATAACTTACGAATATTCATAAGCAATTCATCACATTTGTTATCACACACATATATATAACTTTCTCAGCTACAGCGAGAGCCAGAAAGTGGAAGTCCATTGTCCATCTTTCCAGTGCATTTCTTAAATTATTAAGCACATTAAACAAAAAAAAAAAAAGGAACTCCCTAATAATGATTAAAATCGTCGCCACAGCATGCACAAACAAATCAATCTCAAATTCTGAAGAAAATTACCTCAGCATCAGCAAATGTCGATTGCCTCCTAATACTGCAACGGGGATATTTGACAACTGACTTCGAACCATACCATCGTAGCTTTAACTGTTTCAGTAATTTATTTTATGTAAATATACTTCATATATAAACTATGTTGATGTATGCTATTTGGTGAAGATGAATACCTCTACTCTATCAAACATGTCATCAACTATCAAAGGTTCACCACTGTAATATGCATCCCGCGCCTATTACAAAAAGCAAATATAGCCCGCATGTGAAATTCCTTGACATTGCCATAGAAAGGATGGAAGTAAGGCCAAAGAAATGGGTGAAAACACAAAGGAATACATAGATAGAGGAAAGACCCCCTTCTTGTTGTGTGTTGAAGTCATGTGTATATTTTTCACAAGTCGATTGCAGCAATCTAATTAAGCCCTTTCAGATGCATCATGGCAGGCATAGGCTCATAGCTACATAAAAATTTTGACTTCTCTAATGTTGACCATTTCTATAATTTAACTACGTTTATCTCACATTTTCCCCTGTCCCTTTTTCATTCATTGCGGTGAGTGATTACCCCAACAAATATGAACCAAAAATGTGATAAAACATCAATTCTGATAAAGAATCCTCTTTCCGTTATGTAGAAGAAACATCTGGCAATTCGCATATGTCTATACATTCTCACTTTGGGTATTTTAACCCACTTCTTCTAACCGCAATCAACATCTTGTTAGCATGTAGAAAAGTTCATCTTCTTAAATGACTTATTCGCGTATAAGAGAGGGAGCTGCAAAATTCCATCGCTTTATAATCCCCAAAATTGATGAGCTGAGCTAAATTAGCTAGTCCTATAGAAGTTTTCGAATTAAATGTCAATATACTGATGAAAAAGGAAAAACTTGAAAAATACTTGGCGATAAAGAGCTTCAAGAGTCTCTTTGCTAGCGGTCTCTATGGGCCCAACGTATATACATGATGGTCCCTCCGCGCGCTCGTCGCGGGTGGCGGAGACTCCATTGCTCGTGGCGGAGATCCGAGCCGAGAAGGTAGCTCCTACGCGGTTGTGTCTGGGTAGTTCGATGACAGTGGATCGGATGACGTTCGACGTGAAGGAGGTGCTCGTGCCGGCCATGAGCCGCCAAGCCTCTGAGTCTGCGTTGGTTTCTGCAGTGCCGTGGTCTGAAAGTCTTAAGAAGGCGCTGAAAAATGTTACGTTTGGTAAGGAGCTACCGACCACAAGCTCGATCGCAGCCTAACATACCTCGAATGGACAAATTTGCCCTCTTGAGGTTCTGATTGGTTTTGACGTGTAAATACCTGGTTTGGCCCGCCGATATTTTGGGAAGTGTGATTGGTCGTGATTTCCCAAAGAAAAAAGGTAATCACTGGGGACAAGGCAGCGCCACGAGCCAAGACAATCCAGCGGTGCACGTCCAGAAATTCAATTTTGGGCCAACTGTTTAAGGAAGTAAAATACAAAACAAGAGTCCACGAACTGCCGCTCGGAAACATTTTCATCACATGAGCTGGTTGATGGAACTTGCTATCTTCACGAACCTCACATTCGAGAGCCTCTTACATTTCTTCCTTGCAACTGGGCACAGGTTTATTGTCTTTTTGCAGATATAATCTCATCGACCAGCTTATGAGGCACCGGTAAAACTGAACCAAAATCGTCTCCTCTGCTTCTTCATTCTGATCTGCCTCACAGTCACCATAATTTATTTCTTCTGGATTGTCTGCATTAGGAAATCGTAACTGTTCCAAGACAATGGGAATTTTATGAATGTCTTGAACCCCGTCGTTCCTAGCAGGAAGAAGTTTTCTTTGCTTGTCCTCATTATAAGTTGTAATATTGGGAGGTTCTTCCTTGTATTCAATGGCATTCAGATTTCTGACACAGTCCCTAACATCTTTTAAATAATCCACTCTTTGGCAGTCCGCTAATATCTCCATCTTACTTGGGCAAATGATAAGGGATTAGATCTATGAAACATAACTGTTAGTGGCAAAACAATAGCACAAGAAGGTGAACAGACTGCTGTCGACCTTTAGATTTGTATAATATAATATGCGCAAGGTAATGATAATCATCAAGAGGCTAAACTACAAAGTACAAACCAGAACTTGCATGGCCGTGTTCAATTTCTCCATCACCTCTCTAAAGTATCTCATTTGTGTTATCCTGCATCCTCAAACTCTGGACATGACCAATGATGATTGGTTAAGTTACTACAGTTTAGCATATCAAAGAATATGATAATAGAATTAATCATCATATACAAAAAAACGTTCAAGTTGAGTTTGGGCCAAAAGAAAACTATGATTTTAATCTAATCTAATAGTGAAATAAACCGGGGCCAAATTCTGAAAATGAACAAATAATAAAGATCAAATGGAGGAGACTGGTGTTCTGATCATAAACGAAAACTGGAATTCGAAAGCAGGAATTGCTTGAAAAGGCAATACAGGAATTACTTGTAGCGCTGAATGAAGCAGAGGATATATGCTTAAATATAAGAGGGGGACAAATGATGCTTATGTCCATTAAAATCCTTCTTAGTAAACTTCTAATTGTCTCTTCCAGCGTATCTGATCAGCAAAACAACAACAAACCGTAGTTAAGGCATGGCAGGGAAATTGGCATGAGTCATGGCTCCTAATCAATAACTTTTAAAGTGGATAACTATAATATTGATTGATCATAACGCTCGCTAACTACCACAAGATGCGTCAAGCCTAAAATCAGGTACTTGAGCAACATCCATTGCACCTAATCAAATTGCAGTTAGCTCAACAATGTCGGCCATGTCGGTGGCGTGTCCAAATGTTTGTCCCTTTCTTGTCGCATAATCCTATTCTATTTTTTTCATAAATATTTTTTAAGAAACGTTAGTTCTCCTGTAACACTTTACCAAACATACCAACCAAATTTGTTAAAAAAAACTCCCTTTCTAAACATAGAAGATTTTAAAGATTTCTTTGGCGAAATCAGGGCAGCATAGGTAAAATCGCATCTTTAATTCAATTATCTATAAACTCAAATCAAATATTTTAAAAGAACTTAATGCGGCTGGACATGGCCTATTATTATATGCCACATTGCCTTTGTGTGGAGGTTGCTTTGGCAAACATATACATGATACAGGACAGACACAGGCACTTTCCCATTTCCTATTACGCGACGATTCGTTTAATTCAAAAAAAGGAATAAAAAAAATAACAGAATAAAGGCATCGGAAGAAAGCGAGTAACACACCGAATTACCAGCCAAACATTGCCGTCGTAGTTGGTAATCGATTCCTGTCCGAACTGACTACAATCAGCGGCACGAGATTACGAATATATATGTTAAACAAAAAACAACCACTGCCTCTGCTTCATGCCTTCATCTCATCTATTTGTTTCGTATATTTTCTTTTTCTTGATTTGCTGGGAATTCGTACAACCCTGCTCTCTTTGATTTTTTTTACTCATTGAATTGATACCTCAAAATTTTCTATCTTGCTGTTGGGCATTTCAAGGTGTATTGATCGGATACCAAATCTGCAATTATGTGTTAAGATTCTTTGATCTGATTTCTTATCTTTTTATCAAGCGGAGGATGATGGGCAGGGAGAGGGACCCATCTTCGTCTGGTGTTGTGGTTAAAATCCATGCACGGCGTGGGGACAACGTAGTCCATCCAGGGGTTGCACTCACTCCTCCGCCAGGGGAGAGGATGGCGTCCACATTGCCGGTAAATTCCGTCACGCGTGAGTACAGGCCCTTCAAGCGTTGGTTCCCATGGCTGGTGCCGTCCTTTGTGCTGGCCAACATCGTCTTATTCGTTATCACCATGTACGTAAACGACTGTCCCAAGCAATTGGTCGGTGCTTCCTGCGTTGGTGCTTTTCTGGGCAGATTCTCTTTTCAGCCCCTTAAAGAGAATCCCCTCTTTGGTCCTTCTTCGTCAACGTGAGTTCTGTTTCTGCTTGGTTCCAGCTTTTATATCGTCTGTGAAAATTAACTTGCCAACTGGTAGGTTATTACCTAGTATTAGTATCGATTACATCATCTTATGTGAGTTAAAGTTTTTCGGTGTAATATCTGCCAAGACTGTTACATAACTGTTCAAAAAGGGTTGATTTGATTAGACGAAGTCATATTTGATTGGTTTTAGTATCTACATCGTGACATTTCCTCAAATTTGTTAAATCTCTGTCATTCAACGAAGTTACAGAATAATTGATACATGATACAATCTATTATAATCCAAACGTTCAATGCTTTCTGACAACCTACTTGACAAAAGATATGCTTGTCTGAATATACAGCATTCATGTTAGTTTTTATGCTTGTAATTTTCACTTATGCGTTGGGGATTTAAGTATGCAGCTTGTGTTTATATTTGTTGGAGTCATGCTATGAATTACTGACATCTATTTGTTCTTCAGATTAGAAAAGATGGGTGCTCTAGAAGTGGATAAAGTGGTTTATAGACACCAGGCTTGGCGCCTGATCTCTTGTATATGGTTGCATGCCGGGGTTATCCATGTTCTTGCCAACATGTTGAGTCTTGTTTTTATTGGAATTCGGCTTGAGCAAGAATTTGGATTTGGTAAGTTAATGGTACTCAGCCTTGTGTTTGTTCCATGAGTGAACTGTGTATATTACATTAGTTAAATGTTCAATTTCTATCTGTAACCATATACATAAACAGCAGAGTGCAAAGTTTCCAACTTGCAAAATATATAAGTAGGTCCATATCTTTCAAAGACTGGTAAGCTGTTTGAATTCCAATTCAGCAGTGTTGATGAATGAAATACCAATGAACCTGTGCAGAAAAATTAGGCTGTTGATCAAGAATTAGATAGAGAAGGCCTTGTGAATCAAGAGCAAGATCTGGCGATACATTCAGATATAATTTCTAAATTTTAAACTTTTTCCACAACTTAGGCGGAACTATGAAACTTTATTTTTTTATTATGGAAATTCAGAATATTGTATTTCTAAGTGTCAATAAATGCTGTGAAGGAAACACTAAAGATATGTAAAATTGGAGGAGCTAATAAATAACATATTACATTCAGAATTGCTAACTTGCTGGTCCTTCATCTTTTGCTAATTTCTAACTTAATTTCATGGTTTGAATTTCTAAATTTCTATTCTTTTTTTGCAGTCCGAATTGGATTGTTGTATGTGATATCTGGCTTTGGAGGAAGTTTGTTATCTTCTCTGTTCATACAATCAGGCATCTCTGTTGGTGCCTCTGGTGCACTATTTGGTTTATTAGGAGGCATGCTATCGGAGCTCATAACAAATTGGACAATATATGCTAACAAGGTGAATGAATATGTGTTATAGTTACTGGTACTTCATAATAAAATAAAATAAAAAATCTGCTCTTTGGGTCTTTGGCTGTGTGCCACCACCAACTTACAGTTTCCTTTCCATCCTAATTTTTTGGTTGCTGTGCAGATTGCTGCATTATTGACTCTTATTGTCATTATTATAATCAATTTAGCTGTTGGAATCCTTCCACATGTGGACAATTTTGCTCATATTGGAGGATTTCTCTCTGGTTTTCTTCTTGGATTTGTCTTTCTGATTCGCCCTCAGTTTAAATGGGTCAGCCAGAGAAATTCACATTCTGGCTATGTTGGACCTTCTGTGAAATCTAAGCACAAACCTTATCAGTATGTACTGTGGGTAATCTCTTTCATACTGCTAATTGCCGCGTAAGTTTACTTTCTTTTTCTTTTCTTTTTGAAATGCCAAATTTTATTTGGCAATGCCATTTGATTGTGTAGATGATATCTAAGAAGAGTATTTACTCATTATCAGACTTTATACTTTTTTTCAAACTCCGCGCACGGCATAGAATGAAAGAAATCTATTGGCATAGGCTCCTTTACCAGCTTCTACATGGGCTTTTGCTTTTGAGATTTCCCCTTATGCTCCTCCCTTGGGGGTAGGGGGGTGGGGGAGTGATTCTTTATTAGACAGGGAAAGTATTGGGCAGCCTTCTTGAGCTGGTTTTTCTCAATTCTCAATTTTAGGGGGATTCTTGATCCTCCTCCTCTATATTTCCTTCATCTCTTTGTAATGTCTTCTTTTATAAAAAAAATGAAAGAAAAAAGAAGAAATCAGTAAAGGTTGCAGTAAGGGAAGTTAATATTCTTCATTTGTTCATCCTTCATTACTGGAGATTGTTTATGTTTCTCTGAACAGCAATATTAGCAAATCTATGATTATTATGGCTTATGAATCCCTGATTATCATATCTGATGGCAAATATATTACCTCTGTGATTGACATCTTTGTTTGGTGCATTAGTACTCTCAAATCTGAAAGTTGGATTATTTTGACAGAATGATAACTGGAGTGGTTCTGCTCCTTCGAGGGGTTAACTTGAATGATCACTGCTCGTGGTGTCATTATCTAAGTTGTGTCCCTACCTCAAAGTGGAGCTGCAAAGCACAACAAGTTTATTGTGAGGTGAGTGATTTACTACTCCTTTTTTGTGTATTTTCCATTCATGCAATTCCCTAAAGCTGTAAGCTCTGCTGATACGTTGAATGTATTAAGTAACTAAGTGCAAAAAGGTACACATCCAAATTATACTTGAAAACCTTGTTTGTTTGCATGCGCTCAAGCATACCTGCCATCTGGTGGTCCGAGTATATGGCTTAGGTGCTAAACTTATAAATGTTTTAATGCGTGATAATTTGAAACTTTGAGGAGATTGTTATCTAAGTTATTATCTGTTCTTTAAAATAGTTTTGATACCAACATTTTCTGCTATAATGTTGCAGTCAACCCAAATTGGAAATCAACTTAACTTGACATGCTTGAGCAATGGAAGAAGTGACATTTATCCACTGTCAAGTGACAGCACTTCCCAGGTTCAACAGCTATGTTCTCGGCTTTGCAGTTGATCAACACATAGATACCGGAAATTATACAGCATTTATTGATGTGATGGCATTTAACGTGTGTATACGACTCATTCTTGCCGCTGCCAAGAAATGCCTGTATTCTGATTAGCCATGGTAGTCGTTATCATCACCATAGTTAGTATATTCTTGTCGCTGATGCTGCCACCTTTTAGTTGTGAATTACCATGTTCTATTATTCCTTCATAGTGGGTGGGGGTAAGAGCGGAAGCTGTATATGGTTGAAGTATCATTGTAGCTATTAATAAGATAGGAATTGCTGTCCAAAGGATTGATTTAGGTTCAAAACTCTCATATTCTTAGTTGAGTTGTTGATCTTGTTACGAGTCCCTTTTTCTTTTCTTGGATTTATGCCTAAGCTCAACAGAGAATTTGTTTCATTTAGCAAATTTCTGGGGAGAAGCTTCTCAACTCTGCAGTATCTTTATTTTTATCTTGAGGAGGATTCAGATCCATTTGTTCAGTCAGGCAGGGTAAAGCGCACTAACATCATTATCCAACACACATTCGGTAGCTGCGATTTTTTGCCATTGATCGTTGTTAACAATGCAGAAATCGGGAGGAATAAATATAATGCATGTAATTTGATCATTTTATTAAGTCTACGGGTGATGTTAATATGAAAATTCCTCCAACTTGAGTGCTACTTCCTCGAATCTATACATTGGAGCTTTGCTTTCAAGATCACGCTGTCTTGAGTGGATAATAAGATTTGGGTGTTCTGTACTATTAATCTGAATTTTATTTTGCCTGTTCCGCTATGCTCTTTTGAAAGTAACAATTTGTAAGCAATTTTGGAAAACCTATAATCTTGATCAGAATTAGTCATCTTTTTGTAATTTTCCAATTTCTAAATATGTATGAATTATATGAATAATACCAACCTACTATTGTGACTTCAATTTTCTGTACTTATGTCAGCAGTTTTCTTTTAGATCAATGAGACCTTGATTGTTTTTAAATTAAACAATATCATAAATAAACTATAAAAAATATTATTTACCAAAAAAAATCAATAATATATTTTAAGAATTAAAAAATTTTTAGAGACATTTAGCATGCGCTTTCTCCTTATATATTCGGGAAAAGTAAAGAGATTATCTCCTCTAAAGCTGCATAGGGTACTTCCATCGTATGGACTCGTGCCCTGCCACCTTCAGCATGCGTGTTGGCTGCCCTTGTAGACAAAACAAAAAATTAGCAGGCAGATGTGTCGCTTGCTTTTCATGCTTTCTAATAGCACCAAACCGATAGAAACTGCCTTCATTTCCTTGCTTCTAGTGCCAATTAATAAGTCTAATCTTCTCCTTGTCATTGAGTCATGAACTGTTCCTCAAGTCTGAGAGGTGTTTAAGAGAATTCATAGAACAGAAATCACACATTTCTGCACCAAGTGGCAGTGGGGAGGAGGGAAGGTCATGTAATTTGAAGCAGAGGTTCGTGTTGTGAACGTCAGTAAAGAGCATGCCTGTGTGTTTTCAAGAGGTTAGCAGTCCTTGTCTCATGGCAGAACATATCATGGCAAAACTTTAAAGATTTGGTAAAATGCATGAATTTCTAGGAAGCATCCTTCGCATAAAAAAAAAAAAAAAAAAATCCTAGGAAGCATCCTCGCTAAGAATTTGAGAGATGTGTACAGTGTAAAATCTGAGAGGACGCTAGAGCACCGAAGATGTACTAAAGTCTGAATACGATATGAAGTTGTTGGATTAGATATGAGTGGAGGAAAAAGAGAGCAAGTAAGAGAATTAAGTTTATTGGCACAGGTTGCACAGTTCCTGTTTGATTGATGCCTTCAGATGAAAGTGGGAATGCTGTAATTAAGTTTTCACCGGCTTGCTGAAACAAAAAGAACATGGATCAGCAATCTAGTCACATAATAATGGAGACCATTCTTGGGTACGGTTAAACGGGGTAATCTGATGCATTGCCTAAAGTTTTCTACCGTTGGGCCGTTAATTCTGAGGAGGAAGGAAAATGGGAGCATCAATGCAACCGAGGTAGATGGTTAAATGCTCCCCAGCCTTTTAAATTTGATAATGAAATGTGTTGGTTGACTTATTAATTAGTTCCAAACAGAACTAATTCTAGTATTCTACTACTCTGCTCTGCCCTGCAATTTTATCTATATTTCCCCTCTTCAAATTGCATCAAGGCCAGAACCAGATTTTGTGGCCCCACTCTTGGGATTTTGTCAGAGGTGGTTAATTCGGTTGTTGCGGTTGTTGGTACTACATATGCTGCTTGAGTATAGGAATACTCCAAAGGAGGAAATTGCTTCCTTTATTACCTAATACCTGAGGCCAAAAAGAGAAATAAACAAAAGGAAAAGACATTGTGAGGGAACTGGTATATCGCATTAGAACAAGAGAGCTTTTGAGATATATATATATATATATGATAGCGATTTGCTTGCTTGAGACAACTGAACTTTTCGACGAAACACTCAAGCAAGCGTAAAAGTTGTCTGTTATTTTGTAGGCATGCAGAATCCCCTTTGATATTGGATCTTTGGTTTTAGCAGAGAAAGCAGGGCAGGAGCTTTTGATGATTACATGCATGCCCACTTCAGTACATCTACCCCTCTGCGTCATTACAGTTTTTGCATTAAATACTTTTCAGCCTTCATTGCTTAATATTATAAATAAATTCAAATTTCTTAAGAAAACTGAAAGTATCATCTCCCCCCTCTTTTCCCTTGTAATTGAAGGGAAAATGAAATGAACTTACTATGGGTGATTATTTATTATTATTAATGATTGATTCCTAATGGTTGTTGAATTGCAATTACCATAGTGACACCTCTCTTGCCTTCAATCATTAGCTGATCTTTTCAGTTATACCACATAGAGGGATGTAAGACATAAATGAACAGTGTTCACTGCAGGCCGCAACTAACTCCCAACTGAGTAGAGCTGCACATGACCAAATAAAGAAGGAAGGATGAGTAGAATATGTGGTATCCACTCAAATTTACACCCATCCAATTAATAATCATCTCAAATCTCAACGGGGCACATATTGCTAATGTTGGAGATAATCACTAGTTAATTTAAAATGGTGGTTAATAGTTCAGAACACGATGATACTGTACGAAAGCATGCATTCCTTTTTTCGTCTAGCAAATAATGAGTTTGTCCATCAAGCGGACACTCTTTGTCCCCTCTTTAGCCAAACTGGCTTGAATAACATCTCCCCCCCCCCCCCCCCCCGGGGTGTCTGGTGTATCATCCTGTCCCTAACCATTCATTGCTGATTGCACGACTTTGGTGTACAGAAATCCGAACTCTATGTAAGGCTTTTGTAACCAAAAGCTTGAACAAACCCATAATGGGGTCTTCTATTGCATCCCCACACCAACTAGGTACCCTTATCTCATGCCTGGATAAGTGATCCTATCTGTTTTATGCGCTGAACCGTTGGGGGTTGCATTCAACTAGATACTCAAGCTTTGATCTGAGATTTTTAGTATGACGCCGATCTAGCTTATCCTAAGTCAATCCTCACATTTTGATAAATAAGAAGCAATAATTCAGGACTTTATTTTATTTATAAGGTAAGAATACATGGAGGTGACGATCATAGATAAGGATGGGAATCGATGGATTTAAGAACTAAAAATTTGGTGGGGGGCACGCCAAGTTGTCCACATTTGCCAAAGGATTTTCCTGCCCACTTGCCAGTGGTTGTGTCTATCTTTCATCTCAATTCTCACCACTTGCAAGCCGAAGTCAGTTTGTCTCTGCCTCTCTTTTGTGACACAGCATGTGATACAATCAGAGCCGCATTCACACCATAGCAAGGCTCTGGCTTGCAATCTGAATAATAACACATCCCATGTGGTATAGATACATGGAGAGATAAAATTCAATTACGCCACATTTGGTGTCCAAATTTGTTAAACATATTTTCACGTCTGCTGGAATGACAGAGACCAGATGCTTATGGAAGATGTTAATTGTTCAAACTTCAGAGTCGTAACTATCTAATTGAATGGAATTCTTTAAAGGGAAGTGACATATGGAGTTAAAGAGAAAGCAACCAGAAGGCAAAGAAGAACAATGTGATTAAGCAATTAACTTTAACAATTTCAAAGTCCAAAGTCTTAACCCAAAGCAAAATGGATGCAGCTGGTCTTCACTGACCCGAGAAAAAGCATGCCTAATATAGAATGATCCCCAACAATCAAGCCTAGATGGGTGGCACCAAATGCCCTAATTACCACTTCCAGTCTTAACATTTTGTTAGTCTGAAATGTGAACCATTTAAGTATCATGGTTGTTGGAGAAAAATCGTCACCAATCTTCTCTTCTTTTTCTAATTTCCTTTACTAAGAAAAGACGATCAAATACATGTAACAAAGAAATGGAAAACTTGAAAGTCCGCAAAAGAGACAAGTAACATATATATAATCACTACCTAATATAAAGGGCTCATGAATCCCTTTGTTTTCCATGAAATTAGTTGACATGGTAGCCCCAAACCACTCTCGTAGCTGTCTAAGTCTTTTCTTTATTGAAGCATTTAACTAATTCAGTTCTACACTAAGCCTATTCAATTTGAATACTATCTACGAATATAAGTTGCAGATTAGGGGTCAACTCTATAGGTTATGTTTCTAGGTCCTGAACCATTTGCTACTCTATTCAACTAATCTTGTTTTCTAGTACGTGTTGGTCAAAGTTTCATTTAACTATATGCTGATCAGTCTTGCTTGTTTTATATCTGTTGCGTTTTTGGTTAAACTTCCAAAACCCCGATTTACATACATATGCTATTGTTCTTATGTATGTGTTTGTATAGGACAGAGAGATCCAAGCAGAGGCGCAAAATTAAAGTACTGTTTTGTTGGTTTTAAGAAAAGGAGTCATTAATAACTAGAGAGTAAGAGGAGTTATTCATTCAGAAGAAAAACCAGGTAAGTAACAACAAAGAAGAACTGCATCTCGAGGCATGTTTTACAGATTGCTGATTAGCTGGATAACATCCAAATAGAAACATTCCAAAAGCATAGATACTCAAATAACACAATCAAACATTTTCTATCGTACATAGTTTAATACGGAATATGAAACATCATAGATATAATTGTTGACTTTGAAAGAAAGATTTGTCGGCGAAAAAAAAGAAAGAGTAATTTTTTAATATCAGAATAGTTTTATGATTTTCTTAATTTCTATGCAGATTTCTTAAACCAAAATTATTCAGGAACAAATAAAAATATAATATAATTTGTGGTTAACCATTTTTATAAGAGATAATTTCAAATTTTTTTATATAAAAAATAGCTGAATCATCCTGTTTTCTTGTTGTCTCTCAATTTATTTAAAAAAATAAAAATGATTGTTCCACAGCTGAAAATGATAAAATCCAGACATGAAACGCGAGGTATTGACACCATTTGCAACACAAGTTTTGACTCTACAGTAATCCAAATCACGAGAGAATGATTAGCGTTGCGAGTGAGTTGCACGCTCTAATTATTACCTATGTCTGGACCCACACTTACTATAATCTCGTAAAAATTGTATTAATCTTAGTCATTAGATACATACGCAAAAAGTACACAAGAAATTGCGGTCGTCCCGCATGCACCAAATCCTACAGCGCAGCACTTGATACAAAAGGAGGTTACGTGGAGCGACAATAGTGGCCCACGCGTAGCATCTAATTTGGAATAGTCTTGGCTACCGATTTGGGATGCACATGGGGTGCCTTTGGAGGGTGAAAGCAAAGGAGAATAGGAGATTCATTCATTGATGTGACCACCCCACCAGCAAAGACACCAACCAGCAAGCAGTCACTCCCTTTCTGTTTTCATTTTCATCTCCTTCCCCCATCATCATTTGTTCACATGGCTTAACCTAATTACCATTAACACTAATTTGAATTTAAAGCCCACGCAAATGCATCTTGTCCCTCCTACCTACCTCCTGCATTGAGTGTGTCCCAGCTGAATGGGGTGTTTAATGCTGATTGCAGATCCAAGGGGCGTGAACCTTCTCACACCCCAAATGGTCCTTAATTTGCTCATTACTTGCTTATTTTATTAATACCTCTTAATGAATGCAAATGAAGATGTTGCACTTGCAAATGAAACGCTTAGTTAGCTCGTATAAGTTAAAAGAGGGGAAGAGGGGGTTGGGGGCTACTCAAATGGAATGCAACTTCCCCCAACCCCGTGCCAAGCTGGAGCTTCTTCTGTTTAACTTCGAATTTGCTCTTTCGGCTCACGCTCCAAAATTTCCCTGCTTTCCATGTGATCTGTTTGATGGGTAGTGTTGACAAAATGAGAAGGTTCCCAGGACTCAATCATCTAAATCCAATTATACACAGACAAATTTGAAGCTGGTCATCGATCATCATCTTTCGATATTTAGGGCATCCAATGTTGGCCAACTTACTTTCCCATTAATTTATTATTCTTTTAATATACTAACTATCCAGCTAGAATACACTTCCAGAAGCAGCGAAAGATGGGTCAAAAAAAAGGCCTCAGCGCAACGGACTGTGCCCTCAACAGAGAAAGTCAGATAATTATATGCTATGTAGAAGAAGGAAGAGACATACGTAAATGGTAATCAGCTTGTAAAGTGAAAAAGAGTTGGTTTGAAGCGTGAAGCTTCATAGACTGACTGTTTTTGCGCGTGTGGCTCGAGACAAGTTGCTCTTGTGTATGTGAATGTCCACGATGGCCCACTTACACTAATAACCCACAGGGACCGGCCTCTTAGCTCCGGTGATTACGGGGACTACGGAAGGGACCCACCACCCACGTTGGATGCACCCCTCCGTGTCGTGTTGCTTTGCTTTGCTTTGCTTCGCGTCGCCTCTCCCGTCGGGGCCGGCCACCATCATCAAAACTCAAAAAGCATTTGGTACCCTCAGGCAGCTGGATTTTTTGTTGTATCCTTCTCACTGTAACTGTCACAGCCCATTAAATTAAATTATAAAATCTTTTTATGCCCCACTCAACATCCTCCAATCACAGCCGCTGATCACGCCCTAGCGTCAGACTCGAGCAAAGCTCACTCTCTTAGGTCGTTTAACCCCCCTCCCCCGGGCTTTGATTTTCTCTCTCTCTGCCTAATTGCCTCTTTTCTGTACTGACCTCTTTTGTACTCGCCTGTAGTCCACCCCACAAAGTAGCCCTGCTCTTTCTTTCCCAACTCTAGCCCTTGAGTTTGCTTGCTGATGTCACTTAACCTCAGCATGATGTACAGTTGAATACAGGGCGTTTTTGTCTATCACATTTTGTTACATCCACGAAGATTTGGTTCATTTGTTAGTCCCTTCCTATATTATTTGCCCTTATTTTTTTTCCTGTTTTTATATGGTCATTTTTCATTTACATTTTTTGCGATTACGAAATGCAGTATTGGATTGGTGGATCGCGTATCTTTCTTCACTTAAAAGGGAAAAATCAGAAAAGAGCAATGGGTGTGAAATTGAGAAAAGATGAGTAAATCTCAAACGAAAAATTTTGATAAATACGAGAGAAAGAAGAAAAACCATGTCCTGAACACTCGCATTTGAGAGCGTGCAGTTAGTAATTTCCAACAAATGAAAAAATTACATAAAATCTCTTTATATTATATTTTAATTATAAAAAATATCTTATATTTTTAATTTAATTAATTAAAATTTTATATTTTATAATTTATGTAAATATTTCTTAACTATTTAAAACTATTAAAAATTTTGTTAAATCAATAAAAAATGACATTATTTAAAGTGTATAAACAATAATCTAATCACAAATAGTATGTCATTTTTAACTAATTTAATAAAATTTTTAATAATTTCAAATAATTAAAGATTATTTACACAATTTATAAAATATAAAATTTTAATTAATTAAATTAAAAATATAAAATATTTTTTATAATTGAGATATAATGTTAAAAAACTTTATGTAATTTTCCCCCAACGAATTAAGAATTAGTGGGGTGCAGTGTAGGATGCGGCCCACATCTGATCGAGTAGGTCTGAATACAATTGGGAGGTGTATTATACGCGCAGCGGAAGAAGTGTAGGAGTGGGAAGAATAATATTTTATTTTTTGGTAGAAGAAAGAATAATATTTTAGGTATAAACAAAGATCGCATTCAATAATGATAGAGAAGTTTGAAAATTCCAAATGATGCCCCTGTAGAAATTCCCCAAGCCTCCTCCATAAGTAGCACCCCCACTCTAGCCAGCCGACTATCATCCCATATCTGAAATCTCTCATTAGTTTCCTTTCTGTGTGCTGTTTGTTTTCTAGTGTTAACACAACCCTAAAAAGAAATGGCAGTAGCTAATTTGGTCTGCATTGTGTCTCTTATCTCATTAATGTGGATGGCTGAGGCTAGAATTCCTGGGGTTTACACTGGGGGTGCTTGGCAAAGTGCTCATGCTACCTTCTATGGAGGAGCTGATGCTTCCGGCACCATGGGTCTGTACTCCATTTCTTTTTTTGTTAATAGTTCCCAACATAATGTGACATAGAAGTTTTTTACAATGTGCCTAATAAATATCCTTTCCTGCGTTTACTGCTTCCTCTGTTTTTGCGTGAGCCAGTTCTGAACTCATTTGCATCATTTGGTGCACAGGTGGAGCGTGTGGGTATGGGAATCTCTACAGCCAAGGGTACGGGGTGAACACGGCGGCATTGAGCACTGCGCTTTTCAACAGTGGACTAAGCTGCGGTGCTTGTTTTGAGATGAAGTGTGCAAATGACGGACAATGGTGCCACTCGGGCAGCCCATCTATCTTTGTGACAGCCACAAACTTTTGCCCACCCAACTATGCTCTGCCAAACGACAATGGCGGCTGGTGCAACCCTCCTCGCCCACACTTTGACCTTGCCATGCCCATGTTCCTCAAGATTGCCGAGTACCGTGCCGGTATTGTCCCTGTTGCTTATCGCCGGTAAGACATGTTCTAGTTTGTGCTTTTTGGCTTGTAGCTGAGCCGACCTGCTTTATTTGGTTTATAATTTTTAATTTGTTCTTTGGTTTTGGAAGTTTTACACTGCTCAGAGAAAATAGTTAGATTCTAATGAGCTTTGGCTACTATTTCAGTGGTGAGAACATTTTTTTTTTATACAAGTGTTGAAAACATTTTATAGGCACAAGGCTGCAAAAATATACTATGTGATTAGAAACCTAAGCTATACCGATCCAATCAAAAGAAAGATAAACGTGAACTACATCATTGACCCGAACCATTACTTGAATGTCACGGCGGTATAGACATTCCGTACACTAGAGTGTGGGTTGTGCGTCTTAACTGGGTCAGATCCAGTCTCTGTGTGAGTCGGATTGCCAATTCACCAAAACGCCCTTGATGTTATGCAAAATATACACAACAGAACCCCTACCTGTAACTGAGGGGCTTTAACCAATCGAAAAATAATAATAGCATGCGCGTGATGAGTTAAATGATTTAAGTCTTTTAAATTTATTATGAGCCTTTATGTGATGAAATTAAAGTCATTTAATTTATTATTTATGCATTTCTGAATGTCGTTTAGCTCATTTCTATCCCATTGGACGGTTTAGTCACTTTCCCATATTCCACCGGCCATTTTGTTCAATTTGTCCCACGTTCTCGTCCATATATATATATATATATATATATATATATATATATATACAAATGTTCAAATTTACATGCTGGACCACACCAACCATATTTATAACGGTATAACTAGTTAATCATGCTTTAGGAAAATTAAGACATGGAAAGTGTGCTGTATTTTGGTTTATTATTGTTTCTGGTTTGCTTATGGGTCGTTTTTCCGTAACAAAACGAAACGGGAAACCCCATATAAGCTACAACGTACTTAAGTTTGTGAATTCTGATATCACTAGTCACGGGGCGCTCAGTCCCGAAATCTAAGATTCTCTGCTTGTATGAAATTGTTGCCACAATGGCCTCACGCCTTTTGTATTAACCACGCAGGGTGCCTTGCAGAAAGGACGGTGGGATCAGGTTCACCATCAACGGCTTCCGTTACTTCAACCTGGTTCTGATCACCAACGTCGCCGGTGCAGGGGATATCGTGCGCGCTTACGTCAAGGGCTCTAGAACCGGTTGGATGCCCCTGAGCCGCAACTGGGGTCAAAACTGGCAGTCAAACGCCGTGTTGGTGGGCCAGTCTTTGTCCTTCAGGGTCACAGGCAGTGACAGGCGCACCTCCACCTCCTGGAACATTGTCCCAACCAATTGGCAATTCGGTCAAACCTTCACCGGCAAGAATTTTCGAGTCTGATGACAGTAATTAAAAACATATTTAAACAAAACAAATTTTCAGGTTTCCCGCCAATTATCTATTTCCAGTTTTACCTAAGTTGGTGCTCATTTTCATAGGAAATGGCTTTTGACTGGATGTTTGGAGACTGTGTGAAGGAAAGGGGATTCACAAGAAAAAGAAAAACAAAAGGGAGTGAAATTGGGGAGAGATTTTGGTAGGAAAAGGGTGAAGGGTAGGAGAGTGGGAAGCTGTTGACTTCTTTGTAATAGGTGGGTTTTTTTGTTTTTGGTTAATGTAATAGGTGGGTTTGATAATGAGTGCGTGCGTGGAGTGGTTGTACTTTTTGTAAGGTACAGTGCAACTGTGTTGTAAGGGGGGAAACCAAAAGCAAAGAAGGCGTAGGGAATGCTGAGGCGGCTAAGCAAAATGGTAGCCCGCAGCTGATTAGTGTTATTTACAGAATCATCATCATTATCTTTAATGCATATATTTAAGCGAATGTATTTGTGGTTAACTCATAGCTCAAATGGAAAAAAGTATTTGTGCTTGTCACATTCACCCCTGTGCATTTCTTATCCTCTTCTCTTTGCTTTTCGATTTTCTTTTTGGGTGGGACCGTCTGATATCTGCACTCGTGAGACTTTATATGCACAGACCTGTCCTGGGCTATGATTGTGCGATATCACATCCCCAACTACTCACGCAGAAAACAATAAATGAAATGTTTAAAATTGAACAGGGGGGCATAAATCGTTACGAAATTAATCTCTTACGTAGCAAACCTGTTGCCATAGTACACTAGTAGTCCAGGAGGTTGTATGCATTGAGGATTGACAGCCAAGTCTCTTAAATGATCCAAGTCTGATTAAGTTTGAGGGTCAATTTTGGACTGTTTGATAAGGAAAAGTGAAAAAGAAAAAAATATAAAATTAAGAAAATATAATAAAATAAAATAAAATTTATATATTAAATTATAAAAAAAATCAAATTTAATTTAAAAAATAAGAAAATTTAAATCCATTTGGGTCTTATATATATGTATGATATGCGGATATGCAACTATGCCCCCCTGTGCAAGGATATAATATAAACGATTGACAGAACTTGTGAAACTCTCGGCGGCTGCGAACTTCAACTGTACTTGTTTTGGTATAACTTCTTCTGTCGGAAACTTCAAAGATTCAGGCCTAACTCCACTTATTACAACTTACGGCAAATTGAAAGAGGATAATTTCCCACATATTTTTCATCTCATTTGGAGAAAACTGAAGATAAACTAACAGCTGGAAAAAGGACAAGATGTAAATCATTGTTGCACTTGCTTAAGGTAAAACAATAAAGTCATATCATAGCATTTGCGCTCAAATGAAGAAGCACATGCAGTGGTAGGGTTGGCATTTGGAGATTGTTAATGCTCTCCAACAGCCACACCACGAGGAGCGAGGGAGATGAGTTGTTGCCCAGCTTTCTACCATTCATCTTTTAACTTTCTTCAACTGATCAACGGGGCAAATGACCTTGGATACCTACCACATCATAATAAAAAAAGGTAAAAACAAAGCACCGTCTTGGATACCTTTAGCAGTAGAATTCTCTGCCTCAATCAGCACAGTGGATAACCCAAAGAAAAGTTTCGTGCCTCTTTTCATATGATGGGTACTAGACCTCTTGGTGGGAATCCTAGCTCTGTGGTGGTAGTCAATCAGAGAAAAGCTCAAAATCAAATCCTCTTTTTTCGTATGAATTTCAATTCAAGTTTTTTGTTTGATTTATCGATCATCGGGACACTGTATCTTTGACAAATCACGAACCAGAACCAATTCATTTTTTTAATGGTCTTACTTCCCATGTTTATTGGAATACTACCTTATCCAGTACAAGCCCGCAACATGGCGCATTGTTTGTTTCTTTGGTGGACTTTGCATACCCAACGAAATTTTGGGTTCCCAACAATTGTTTAGATACCTCCCCAAGGCACCACATTGTTGAGTGTCGGCCCATGACACAGGCTAATGTTTGTTTCTCTCCTTGGTGGACTGGAAAGCATTGGAGTTTCCTTCACCTTCGAATTTGAATTAGCTACTCTCTAGTTCAGACCCCCAAACTATAAAAGTTCCTCTCCCTAGACTTTCTTTTTTTTCTTTCGTTTAAACCGTCTCCTTTAAAATCTTCAGTTCTTCATCTTCATCACTAATGATTTTCAGCAAAAATACGTCAAAAATGAATTTAGATAATGACACACTCCAACAACTCTAAGGAACATCAGCAAAAGAAAAAATGGGCCGGGCAAGCAAGAATAAGGTTTACAACAGGAAATATTGGTGGTAAAGCAATGAGGTAAGATGTGCGCACATAAATGAAGGAATCAAATATGTTTTTGAAGTATCGCTGTATAAGGAAAACGACAATTGGCGGGATAGAAAAGAATTAAATCTTGGACTTGATTACATGTATATATAAAAGAGTTTGGCTCTGGTATCGTGGGTTTCCCTTCATTATATATCCATTAAGGGATTCCCTCATGCCTGGCTTGGATCTTTAAGATATTCCTCCCACTGTGTACACAACTCCACGTACTGCTTTCATCTCATGATCAGGAAATTCTCTTTGCTGCAAGTGATATGACTTGTTGTCAAGTTCGCCCGTTCTGTTCACACCAACAAAAACACGACTACTCATCTGATTTTGTCCCTATCCCCTGTGGACGTGGGAATTTGTCTATCAACGAATTACAGAAGATAAAGCCATGGTAACAATAAAGACACCAGCAAACACAAATCATTATATTGAAATGTCACTTCTAGAGCTAATGTTTCTACAAGTTAAATATTGGTTCCTGAAAACAACCAAGTATATATGAAACAATATACGGGTCTAAGCATACACTAAAAGTCAACAAAAACAAGTTTTAATATGGATTTACGTATGGGGTTTAGCTGTTGGTCTGGAGATGGTTTGGCACTCAGGATTCAGAAAGGCGTTGATTGAGAGTGATTCTCAGGTTGCTCTAAAGCTCATTCGGGAAGGATGCTCTCATGCACATCCTTATTCTAATCTGGTTGATCACATAAGACAGATTATGGCCCGCCCCTGGCTTCTTCACCTGCGGCATGTTTTTAGGGAAGCCATTGCAGTGGCAGATAGCCGGGCTAACCAAGCTCACCAACAGCAGCTCGGCACTCAGATTTTTCTGCGGCCACCGAACGTGCGTGTGTTTAACTTGTTAAAGAGACCCGATGGGAGTCTCTGTTGCTACGTTTATTCTTCTGTAGTTTTCTTTCTCTTTTTCGTTCCCCCTTCATCCAAAAAAAAATATGGATTTACGTACATTTTCAGAGGGTCTCAAGTTAACAAACTGTTCAGAGAGATTAAATTACCAAAACAATGGACTAAAATTCTTGCACTATGAAGAACCAAATTACAACAAACTTAAAATTTTGAATGCATAATTCATTTCTGAATTGAAGTTTTTCATTACAAAATGGAGAGCATTAAAAAAATAATGAGTATCAATTAGAGTGCACGTCCAAAATCATTGTTAATTTCATGTCCTTCTCATTCCGTCCCCGCAATCTTTACTCAAATCTTTCACCGACTCCCATCGTGGTGCATCTGGCACTTATCTATAATCTGATGCTTATTTCTCTCCCGACTTAGTTATATATTATGACAACCAGTGACGCCCTACAAAATTTTACACTCTCAATGCATTCAAATTAGACTCTTGTTTTTTCCTTCTACCTGTGGTCGTCCTGCATCTCAAACACAAGTCACGAGTTATCAATCTCCCATACATACGGACTCAAACATAGGCAAAGCCCTTGAGAGAAATAGCATGTCGGGGGTGTGGGTTTTTGACAAGAATGGCGTGGCGAGGCTCATCTCCTATCCAACCAGAGAATCCTTCGAGCAAAAAGAGCCATCCTACCCCGGCAGCGCCACCGCCCCTGGTGCCCGACCGAGAGTCCTGGTCTACCTCCCGGACAATCAGGTCATCCACTCCTACTCCGAGCTTGAGCAACGACTCGCCAAACTTGGCTGGACTCGCTACTGTAACCCCAACACCCCTTATCTAATCCAGTTCCACCGCTCCGATAGCTCCGCCCATCTTATTTCTCTCCCCGCAAATTTCGCCCACTTCAAGCAGTTTCACATGTACGACATCGTCGTTAAGAATCGCTATTTCTTCCAAGTTCGTGATCCTACCGTTTAATGCATTACCCTCCATAATTTGTTCCCTACCTTCCTTCGTGAATTACTATCCTATACATCAAATTAAATCGTCAACTTCTGGCCCATGCATTTCGCTGCAATCTTTTGTTGCTCCGCGGCAATCACTGCTTCATAGTAGACAGCGTAAAATATTTGCTTGGTTGAGTTGATGTAAAATACGCATTATGTATGTATGTATGCCTGATCGTAAATCTGTGTTCAACGAGTAAAGAATTTCAACCACTATAGCATTTAAACAAATATCTTGTTCTCTGCTTATTGTTGCTTTTTCCGAGTTGAAAGAAAAATGAAAACCCTCTGATGTCTCTTAGGTTCCCTGCTGTCGTGTGTCCTTAATTGAGAGTAAAATCAGTGGGAATTGGTTGCTTCTTTCTCTTTCTGCTTTTATTACTAGAATTTTCTGGTCATGTATCATGCGTGCATATACGCCAGAAATCTGCGCATCCTGTTATATTAATATGATTGGACTTGTTTAATGAACCATCCATCCCATTTTGGCAACGGATGAGACCTAACTTGCTACTAAACCAGCCACTTGGTACTGAACCAGTGGCGCAGTCGTAAATAGGTAAATGATGAGAGCCCTGGTGTGGAATTACGTTTAGTGAGTATTTAAATTTTATGTCATGCGTATGCTTTGCTAGTTTGCTTGGTGTGATTGTCAACCTGACGAGTGACGACGGGCAATAGTAAAAAGCTGAAATGAGATGCAACAGAAGACAGTACCTATTCACGTCCACCTCGCAACACACTGCCACGTTCGTGGTACTTTTGCACTATCGATCATTGTATCGGAGTGCATCATGTGGGGTCTAAAAGGCCTCCTGTGACTCTGTTCCACGGTGGAGGTAGAGCTAGACAGTTGACAGTATGGTTCTTGCTGGACATATGAAGAACCGACGTACGGCTATTAACATTTGAACTGATTTTTTTTTATGATAATACTTAATGGCCTAAAAGAGCGTTGATATTCTCGGCCAGTGAGCAGGGAACCGATATCGACTGGTCCCTGTTTCTTGGATGGGGTAAGTTGGGTGCCATGGGATGTTGTGGGAAATGAGAGAAACTACCAACTGCAAGAGTACGAAACGGAGAAAGTGAAGTGAACCACAGCTCCCGATTAGACACAACAGGGTATCAATGCCAGCGATGTCGTACGCGTGATTCGTCCCCTCAGTCGTTGATAACCACCAGCTACCACCGCTTATGCTGTATGCAGTGCTACGCTTTCTTCTTTTGACTCAGGCTTGCTTCCCGCGTTTTAACTCTCTCATTGCTTGGAAATGAGAGAGAGAGAGAGAGCAGGAGAGGCAATTGCTAGTTGCTAGTTACCGCTCATATCTCTCCGGTCCGACACAGGGGCTGACATAGGGCCACGCTGGAGAAAACAAACACACCGAGAAGCTTGGTTTGGTTACAATCTAATCTTGGTCTTCTACAACGCCTTCATTATATTACGCAAAGTATGTTTTAACAGGATCCGTTTTCATAGGTCTATGCAGCTATGCTTGCCATGCTTTAGTCCCCAATATAAATCTTTACTTGACACAGTAAGACATCCTGACCAAAAAAAGCAAGACATGACTTAAAAAACTATCCAAAATTAAAAAGAAAAATATTTATCAGTTAACTATGAACTTTTTAAAGCCCTCAAAAAATACTATAAACTGAAAAGAAAAGGACCAAAAGTAAGCAATACATTCAAAGGGACATGTAATTAGAGGGATGACATGGCATTAATTCCTTAGAAATAGAAGTTAATGGGCTAAAGTAAAAGTCTTTGGACTTTCTATACTTCTAATTTGTTAATATTCAATAAGTCTTTATTTTCATACCATATAGGTTCATACGTTAGGGCAAATTTTCAACAAAAAGCAACTCTTTTTTTTTTAAATGTAAAAAAAGTTATAATATAAAAATTAAACTTGGAAAAGAAAAACAACAAAAATGAATTTAACCACTTTAGAAAACTCAAGTCTTTACAAAAGGCATCTCTTTAATTATCTTAAAAAATTACATATTTATTGGTCGAAGCAAGGTTGTTTGCCATTAAAAAACTTTTCTTGTGAACTTTGTAAAAGCTAATAAAATGTGACTAAATTAAATTTTATTAAGATGGATCGTGTTATTAGTATGTGCATAGTTATAAAAGAGACTGTTGGTAAGATTGGTTCAACTTTACCGTTTAATTTTAGCTCAAGTGGTCCAATTTGACCTTATTTCTTCTTTATTTTGATTTTTACATTGTAACATTTATTATACTAAAAAAACTTTATGGCTTCATTCCCTTGCATAATGCCACTTTTATATTAAAGGAGCAAAACAAAACAGAACAGTAAAAAAAAGCAAGACAACAAAGGGACAAACTCCTTTTGCATGCGTTGCTATCACTATATGTTATACATTAATCAGTGAAAATCACGTGGAAGCAGCTGTAACCTGTACAGTGGAAGTAAGCATTACGTACCATTATTATGTACCCCAATCAATTATTGCTGTTACGGGTTGGAATGAAAGGTTCTTATGATCTCCAAAATCTTATATGGTATATCCCTTAGTCTTAAAGGTGTAGTGTAGTTTATGGCTTCCCACTTAAAGGGCTTGATTTCAGTTGCTGAACCTAAGAAGAAATGGCGTGTGGAATGGTAGGAGAAAGGGGACCCAAATTAACTGCAACACTAACGTGATTCATGTCAATGGCCTCATGCATTTGGTGGATCCCAGCAATAATGCTGCTTCTGTTGCTGCTGCTGCCGCCCCACATCTGTGATCGCATTTCATTGTAAGGAAACAGATTGTGTCATATTGAATTCAGAGGCGATATTCAAAGTTATAAATACAATTAAGCAAACAAAGAATAGGAGAACGAGAGAGACATGGCGATTTCAGTGTAAATTTAATTTTTGTTCAATTCAATGGATTCAAGGAACAAGACACCTATACGACTTTTTCAAGTAAGTACTTGGAAAGAACATTCCCACTCATTTTTGTTGGGAACGAAATTCTCATTATAATTTTTTTCCCACACTTAATAATGGATTAGATTTATCAAGTAAGAATTGTTTAAAAATAAATAAATAAATAAATTTATTATTTATCATTTTAGTTTTTGATAAAATGGCTAAGTTTGGAACATGTTGTGTTATGAGAAAGAGCACTTTTATGTGTAAAATAACTTGTGTACTTTAAGTGTACAAAATTAAATTAGGACATTGATGTAGATGATGGTGGTCCAAGTTGAACGGGTGATGAAATTTTCACAACATAATATGTATATTTTTTAAATTTAATAAGATAAATTAAATGAAAATAAAATTATAGAAATAATAAATCTTTGATTTAATTCTGTACAATTTATATACAAAAGTTTAAATATAAATATATTTAAATATAATTATTTTTATTCAATATTTATTCAACAAAATTTGAATATTAAATTTATTATATTTTATAAAAACTATAAAATCCATCCATTAAATATGAATATTATTTAAAAATAATTTAATAAAACAATAATGCTATATGCACGATAAAGGTATTGTGCAAATTTCCTCTTGAAGCATAGGTAAGTGTATAGAATAATGATAAATTTATATATTTTTTATTTATCATTTTTATCTATATTATAAAATTTTATGCATCTTAATTTATAATTTATAAAAAATATAAATTTAAATATATATGTCCAACAGTTTTCAAATACATGTAACAGCAATCATGCGCTGTAAGAAAAGATTAAAGGAAACGAGTTTTAGGTACCCGCCCCGTGAATGGTGTCGCGATGTGGTGTGAGGGAGTCTGACGGGGCCTTCATCTCTGTATTTAAAAGCTAAAAGGGCGGTTCGCGTCCAAAACAAAAGCAGAGAAAAACAAAACATGAGCTGCTCCTGTGTGATCTCGGGCTTATATATATATATATATATATATAGACGAATTGGATTGGCCGCCTCTGTTTTCAAATGTAATTTGTTCAACGCACTCGACAATCATATTCCCATGTAACCCAGTCGTGGTCGTGGTTCAGTTCCTCTCACTTCCCCTCCCATTTCTTGACCCTTTCTTCTCTATCTCTGTTTCCCGCATTGACTGCAATGAAGTGCTTCCATTTCTCGAATGGAGACAGACGAGACGACGAAGACGCCGTCGTCTCCAGGGCTTCTAGAGTCTCATGGGCTCGCTCTCTCAGCGTCGCCTCCACCACCCTAGACAGCACTCGCAGGTCGGAATTTGACTCCAATTCCAAGGACTTCTCCGATACCATTGGCTTCCATCAGTTCTTGTCTCAGAGGCGAGCTAATGATCTGCGCGTCTTTTCCTTCTCCGAGCTTAAATCCGCAACGCGCGGCTTCAGCAGAGCGCTGTTAATCGGCGAGGGAGGGTTTGGTTGTGTCTACAAAGGCCTTCTCACCGTACCCGATGTCGATCAATACGATGGCTCTGATTCCAAGATGGAGGTTGCAATTAAGCAGTTGAATCGTAATGGACAACAGGCATGCACCAGACTCTTTCTTTTTCTTTTGTTCCATAACTTCCCATTATTGTTAGCATCTTTATTCCTTCTGCAATTCTTTTTGGTTTTGCTCTCAATTTTTGTGTCAACAAATTCACGGTCATTAATTTCAAATTAAAGCAGTGTTTGGTTTCAGTACCTGTCTTGCATACTCCACAGATTAGGTTTGTGTCCATTCCCGCTTACTCCTAAAGGAAACTGATTAAGCAAGATTATTACTTTGGGGTTTTTGAACCAAAATTTAGATGGATTTTCAATTTGCTCACACCGCTTATGTGAAACTTTAACGAGTTTTTGCTGTTCACTCGAATGGGAGTGTCATATTCTATTTATGTGAAATAAGCATGTAGAATTACATGTGCGGAATTGATTGAGGGGCTATTTATGGGGTTTTTTACCCTCTTCTGCATTTCTAGTTTTCAGGGGCATAAAGAGTGGATTAACGAAGTGAACTTGTTGGGTGTAATAAAGCATCCGAATCTCGTGAAGTTGGTGGGATATTGTGCTGAAGATGACGAAAGAGGGATTCAACGACTATTAGTCTATGAGCTTATGCAAAATAAAAGCTTGGAACACCATCTTTTGTCTCGTGTACCAACAACACTGACCTGGATGGCAAGATTGAAAATTGCTCAAGACGCAGCCCGTGGTTTGGCTTACCTGCACGAAGAAATGGATTTTCAGGTACGGAATGTTTATACGCTAGGGATCTTTAATGGGGTTTGAACTATTTGGGGCAGCAATTCTGTAACTTGATATGGTTGGTTACAGCGTAACATAATGTGTTTTTTTAACATATCACCCTTGAAACTTTCTGCTTAGGTTTATGGTTATAATGTGGTTCACCAAAGACATAGAAGCTGTTTGGTTACTGTTGTTAAACTCACTAATGAAATACAATAACCGAGTTTTGAAGCACTGCCCGTAAATTTTTGCTCAACTGAAGCAAACATTAGTTTTGGTTTTCTCTTATTACTACTTTAAATATAATACACTTATTGAGTACTTGTTTCATACACATTCCCACTTTCGTAAGACCATCCTTTTCAACTTTGTAGATGGATATCTTATAATGCATTCTTTATCAGCTTTCATCCGTAAACTGCTTTTGTATTAAGACACAACTTATAGTCCCCTTTTGAATTGGTGCAGCTAATATTTCGAGATTTTAAGCCATCCAACATCCTGCTGGACGAGGATTTCAGTGCAAAGCTTTCTGATTTTGGACTTGCTAGGCAAGGACCCTCAGAGGGATTCGGCCATGTTTCAACATCAGTAAGAAACTGTCTATTTTCTGAAGAAAATTCATTACATTGTGCTTGTAAAGATGTCTTTGGTCGAAATTTGTTAGTAACGCATGATAACAACGGACTAACTTGCCTTCTGGAAGTTAATTTGGAGCAGATTAGAAAACTTTCAACCTTACAATTGTCAAGCCTATCCTGTGTTTGAGGACCCTTTACTTTGTTTGAGATCCTAATGTTCTGTTAATATTTGAATTGAATGAATTATTTTCTCTGCACAAAGGTTGTGGGCACCATAGGTTATGCTGCACCAGAGTATGTTCACAGTGGTAGGCTGACTGCCAAGAGTGATGTCTGGAGCTTTGGTGTAGTTCTTTATGAGCTTATTACTGGGAGGCGAGCAGTTGAGAGAAACTTACCAAGAAATGAGCAGAAGCTTTTGGAGTGGATAAGACCTTATGTTTCTGATCCTAGGAAGTTCCATCTTATTGTGGACCCGCGACTTGAAGGACAGTATTGCATGAAATCAGTTCAAAAACTTGCGTCCCTAGCAAACAAGTGTCTCATGAAGCAGCCAAAGTCCCGCCCTAAAATGAGTGAGGTGGTAGAGATCCTTGGAAGCATGATTAATGAGACTGTTTCTGAGGATGAATGCATCCTTCAAGCTGTTGTGCAAAGTGGAGAAGAAAAAGAAGTGAAGTTATCATTAGAAGACACTGAGCCTGACCAAGCTAAACAGGGGAATAATTATCTGAAGAAAGTTTTTGACTTCAGAGAAATGGTCAGCTTAAAAAACAAGTCTATTGGAAGGTTGGATTGGAAAAATTGGGCGCCTGGTCTGGTAAGAACTTGGTGATAGGCCATTATGCAGACCAAGATCTTCCCCTACAACTCCCTGCTTGTAGCAATGTTAGGTGATCACATCGGTGAATTCAACATTGCCAAGCGCAGTTACTAGAACATACTGATATCTTCAATTTTTGTATCGATTGATAGTTGTATATACAAAATACAAGTTATGAGCAAAGCCACATGTATTTGGTGGTTTGGCTTTCTCGAGCGGAGATTTTAGGTATCGTCACAATTTTCTTCCTTTCACCTCTTTTACCCTTTGTGGTAAAACAATATGATACATGGATTTGTCCACCTGATTACGCTCTTTGATTTCTGTAGTGCAATCGAATTTGTGGAAGATAGTAGATGAATCGTTACGACCTTACCTGAACAGGATCTGTTCTATAGGCTCGTACTGTCCTTGAGTTCTAAGGATACAGGAACCTAAGAGAGATGAATCGTTTGTATGAGGACCAAACCAGCAAATGTAAGGCCAGTATACTTCTAAATATAAGTAAAGCAAAATAAATCAAAATGCGATGGGGTCGTTCTAATGTTGTCCCATTGAATAAAATTTTACAAATCCAGAATTGGGCATTAACTGGGAAACGGAATCAATGAGTTCAGTTAGAAAATAACTCTTTTTGCTTATCATCCGGCGCACATCAAAGGGAGTGTAGTTAATTTGAATCGAATGAATAAAGTTAGAATGTGCTTAGTCAATGTGAGTCTATGTATATAAATATATAAATGCTATGCAAATACAATGGATCTTTCATATAAACATTATAAAGCCTTGCAGATTTGCCAAGAACCAATAGATTGTATGAGAAGAACACGTTTAGAACCGTAGCTGGATGCTGGGTTTATGACTTCTTACTTCCTTTCTAGCGGGTCAAACTTCTGTTGTAAGTAACACACTCCTGCTAAACGAAATTAAATCTTAACAGTAGAATCAGATTTCACTGAATTCAGCAACTGGGGCCAGTGATGATGTTGTATACTCTACATATAAGTGAGAAATAACTCTACGATTCCAATGTAGCCGATCCCTCCGTTCAGAACTAAGGATTTTGATATAATTATTTCATCATATTAAAAGTAAAGAGAGTCGTTTACGAAAATCATGAAAAGCAAGATTAAATCCACCTAATTATGTATTCAAGCTATGCTTAAAAAATGAAAATTTTATAGTTTTACAATAAAGTGATGTGCTCATATAAATATAGATATTTAAATTTGATGCTCTTTATCAATCAAGCGCAGTTGATTTGAGGTTTAAACTTCGAAAATAATCAAAACCTCCATGTTCTAGGTAACCCAAAAACATCCCAATAAAACGGATAAATCATGGCTCAGAGTTTAACAAGAGCCAAGCAAAGCCTTCCTTGAACGCGGAAAGACCAAACTTGGATAACAACTTCCTCTTTGAGTTCATTGTTGTTAACCACCTTCATCCAACCATGTCTCAGAATGTAGCAAGAGCTGGGTTTGCCATACCTCTTCTCCATGTCCCATTTACAGAAAACTATTTCAGGGACCTGGAGTGAGGGTTGATGAATCAATGGCACCTTAAAGCCTTGTTTAAGTAGCCGTAATTCGCATCCGGGTAAGAAATACAGTTTCTTGATTTGCTTTAGAGGCATGGAAAGCCTATTGTGGCTTTTGTTGAGGTCAGTTTTAAACAGAGGTTGTTGGATTAGCAGAGTGACCTCAGCGCCACCAAGTTCACCGACCCTGTTCTTGAACTCCTCTGGCAAATCAGGTAGTGGGTCTGGACCCTGTGTTAGTTGCTGCTTCAGTTCGAATGGATTTTTTCTTTTTATACCATCGCCACATCCGTTGCTCAAATTCTTTCTTTTCTTCTTGGGTGACTCCTGTGGAACTGGAACCCATTCTTCATCAACAATTCTCTGTTCTTCATCGGATTCCAAAACCGGATCAATATCATCCTCCTCTTACTCATATGTTTTAAGTTTTGTCATTGGAGAAGGAATAGGTTTCTTTCCCTTCTTAATAATGGCCTTTCTCGGAGTGCCTACAATGTCAGAATTACTCCAACTCAAAACCAACCCCAACAGTTGCTCTGCCATTTTACCAACTGGGTTTGCCTCTGTTTTCTTGGAGGCTTCATTATCTCTTAACAAAAAATTTGTTGTTACCAGCAACACTCGACTTGTGAGCGGAAATAGAATTCCTCTATTGTTCTTGTTCCTCCAATTTCGTCAGACCCACCTCTGCAACCTCGGCAATTCTTTGAAAGCAGACCAATTGGGACCAATACAGCTACCTTTAAAGTCAAATTCAAAAAAGGCCATGGTAGTAGATTTTGGATTTTACTTCTTAGAGGAATATAAGTGACTTTCTACCAGCCCTAGAAGCAATGTGAGAAGAGACACTCTATCAGCAATAATTTTTAAGCAGTGCAGGTTTAGAACCGTAGCTGGATTCTGGGTTTATGTCTTTCCACTTCCTAATTCCGTTCTACCGGGTCAAAAGTAACACTCTGCTACTAAACGAAATTAAATTTTAACAGTTGAGATTTGAGATTGGTTTAAATGGCAAACTTCCGTCTCGTATCTTTTTTTTTTTGGGTTTTTTTTTTTATGCAATTTCTTTTTTGAGTTTTATCTTTATATTATAATATTCTTCATATTTGAGAAAAAAAAATTAATAGTAGAACCTTGACGATTTCGTATCCTGAAGGGTCCCTTACCTTTGAGAAATAGAGGGAACGAAGTAAGAGTAAAAAATTAAAAAAAATTAATATGAAAAAAAATAAAATATTAAATATTAAAATGTAAATTAGAAAATTAGTAAAATTTTATGAAAATTAGAAAATAATAAAGCTATATCATCCAAATCTTTAACAATCACATTTGCTTATTATTTAGCATTTTAATCTGATCTTAAAACCTGCTTTACTATGGTTTAGTTTTGTTAGCCATTAAAGATAGGTTTTCCATTTCAACCAAAAAAAAAAGAGACAGGTTTTTCATTAAAAAATTATTAAAAATAAGTTATATTGCGAAAACTTACATGTGGAGATGCTATTATATTATAGCTTCTTATTCATTTTATAATTTTATTTTTATTTAATTTATATAATATAAAATTTTAATAATTAATTTTATCAAATGTTATATGATTTAATAAATTTAATAATATATTTTTAATTTTATGAATTATTATATTTCCAACTAAGACATATTTTCCCTTATCATATTCAGAGTGCATCTAGAACTGAATGAATTGATGATGAGTGTTGAGTCACGAGTCCAGAGTAACACCCAAGGCCTTTGTGGCTTTAACTTAGACACAATTATAAGAGTGTTCTCCACTATTCCCACTTGATATGGGATTTAATCAATTACTGCTCGACATCTATTCCGATTGTTCAAACGAAATCTGCTGTTCTTTTCCGTCCCAATGAAAAGATGAAGCCATTCGCCTTCATTTTCTCCATTCTTACCCCTTCTTAACCCATATTCACAGTTTCCCCACAAGATTGGATCCAAATTCCAAAAGGATACAAACAGATGGAAATACTTATTATGCGTTTCAATATCTCAACAAACTGTTACAAAAATTGAAACAAATTCCATCACAAAAATTTTCTTTTCACCATATATGAAATCAAAAGGGATTGAAAAATTACAGCAACCGAATACAAAGGAAAAAAGAGCTGGCTACAGTGACCATACAAACATAGTTGCATTACATGCTGCCTTTTAAATAGTGACAAACACTTAAAAGAGAACCCAGAATACATGCAATGTCCCGGACAATAATAGCGATAACAATGCCCAGAAATGCCCCAGAGGAGTTTTGGTTTTGAATATATTAGCTGACATAAGATATGTACAGTTCACTAGATAACATATAGACGTTGCTCGAGTTCATGGGATCTTTAGCCAAATCATGCGTTATGATTTTCCCGCCACCGAGACGTTTAGCTTTGTGAAGTTTGGAGTTCGTGATGTCAAGCATAGAGAGGGGAAGCAGAGGGCCGGGGATAAACTGAGGTGGTCCTAGCATCGTCAGCACTTCTTCTACGAGGGCGACACCCATTAGCAGAAGGGGTTTTATTGTCCCCCTTTACATTGGGAACCTGCAGCCGCTCCAAATCTGTAACAACCTCAGCCATGTTTGGCCTGTACTTGAGTTCGGTGGATAGGCATCGCAAAGCAAGAGTAGCTGCCTTCAAGGCTTCATCTATCGAATACTGGCCTTCGAGCCGGCTGTCCAGCACCTGGAAAATCTTGCGTTTGTTAGCCAGGTTGGGCCTTGCCCATTCCACTAAATTGCGCTGTCCAGATGGTCTATTCTTGTCAACTGCTCGCCTACCCGATAACATTTCCAACAGGACAACTCCAAAACTGTAGACATCACTCTTGGCAGTTAGGTGACCTGCAGAAAAATCGTTTGGTTATTTAATATGCTAACCAGTAAAACATTAAATAAAGAATTAGGCACAAATAAGATGAGACATAATGGTTCAGCAACATGAACCCAACAATACCAGTGGCTAGATATTCAGGGGCTGCATATCCATAGGTTCCCATTACCCTGGTGGAGACGTGACTTTTGTCACCTGTTGGACCGTCCTTGGCCAGCCCAAAATCAGAAAGTTTTGCATTGTAACTCTGTCATCAAATGACCAATATTTTTTCAGATATGCAACCATTATATTCCCTGAATTCATCAAACCTACCTAATTCTTTTTTAAAATAAAAAAGTCACATTAAAAGGCCGCATACTGAATCCAGCAAGACATTCGAAGTTTTAAAATCCCGATATATCACTTTTGTCTCAGCACTATGAAGAAATGCAAGCCCTTTGGCAGCACCAAGAGCAACCTTCAATCGGAGACTCCAAGAAAGAGGTTGAAAATAAGAACCTCCTGTAACAACGATATTGTGGGTGTTAATATGCAATTCTCAAGTCCAACTATGCGAAAAGATGGGATAGGAGTAACTCACTCCTGAACAAATGATTTTCCAAGCTGCCTCGTGGCATAAATTCATAGACCAGAAGCCGGTGTTCATCCTCAAGACAATACCCAATTAATTTCACAAGATGAGGGTGAGAAAACTGTCCAAGATAATTCACTTCAGCCTAAAAGAGAAAATAGAAACACAGTAAGGCCAAAGTTTGTAGTTTTGTCCCTGTAAACAAACTTTCTTGTTTTCCAACCATTATTACTCTTTTCCGGTGAGCATATCCCTAGTCCAATTATTATTGTTATATTATGTAGTTTATATAGAGATCCTAACGGGTTTAAATTGTAGTGATGTAAACTGTTTACGTTCAAGTTAGAAGAGGAAGACGCCTAAGATAAGGCACCTTCAGACTTGCTTGTTGAATTTATTAACCATCACTTGACTATAAAGTGGAAACATGTAAAAGATGCAGAGGCAGTGCCTACTTTTCAGCATGAGTACATGATTTAGAAAGGTAGATTGAACTCACCAACCACTCCTTGTGACCTTGGGAACTATCTTGATTAAGTCTTTTCACAGCAACAACAATGCCAGAGCCAGGTTTGGCGGCAGTCAGGGAATGCTCATCCATCCACCCCTTGAAAACTGATCCAAAACCACCTTCGCCTAACACACTATCAGGACGGAAATTTCTGGTAGCCATCTTGAGTTCTGCTACAGTAAAGCTCTTTAAATTGGGCGACTCCAAGATCTCACCCTCATTCCGAGGAGTCTGAGGCACTGAGACTGCTGAGACCTTGCTGCTAGTGCTGCTGAGATCATGTCCGTCCGTGCTCACACGTTTCGAATCTAACCCTGGAAAAGAGAATAACATTACAACCAATTAACACTCATTAACACCATACCAACTGAAAGATTCACTGAATTATCAAACAAAATCTTAAAGTTATACAATGTTACGAATCATATTGGTCCGTTTACGAAGAAACCATTCAATGCCCCAAATGACAAGACTTAAAGACTAGTGCTAGTTACACTGACAGTATTTTTTCAACATATTGGCACAAGATGATTTAGTATCAAAATATGGTATAATGAATGTTTAAAGATCAAAATTGAGATATCAAGGCTAACAATTTCATCCTGAGGTGTCTACTAACCAAACAGAACCGCATAGCAGAGACCGAATCTCAAATAAAAGTCATTCGGTGTGTGAAAACAAGGGGGAAAATAAGAGCTCAAATCGGGTGAAATTTGAGTTTCAAAGTGTACATTCAAGCAAAGCCATAGGGAGGAAACCCGAAGTTTATCATGAACGGAATCAATCAAACATACGAGCATATCAATTTAAACGCGAAGTCATGCACCGCATTAGGGTTGATAGCAAAGAGAATGTAAAATCAGGAATACCTATGTTACTTGGGATGTCAGCTTTAATTTGGGCACTAAAACAAACTCCCATGCCCGAGCAACGTTAATTCCTTTGCTCCTTTTAACCTATAGATCATAAAAAGCAGAGCGCATAAGGTCCAGAAATAATGATAAATGAATTAAATACAGAAAAACAAAAGATCTGAGGTTGAAAAGAGAACTCTTTTATTGTGGCAGCACAAATAGCCTTCATCCAAATGTAGAATGGCAAAACACGACTCTCGAATTGGTCGATTCAGAATTCAAGTCCATACATATTAGTTGTAAAAGAGGAATACTAATACTAATCAAGTGAAGGAAAGCGTCAAGAATTCCGGTGACCAACCTGTTTGTGGAGAACCAGACGCCAAACTGAAAGGAATCAGAAAGAAGGGGGAAGGAAAGACCCAGAGAGAAAAACACAGATATAGAGAGACGGGAGGAGAGCTGTATAAGGGTGGGGTCGTTGTGTGGAGAGCTGCTCAGAGACTGAGAGACTACACAAAAGGTAAAGCTAGTTGACCCAAGTGACAGCAAAAAGCTTAAATGGATTAGTAAAGACAGACGGCTGAGGGGAAGGAAGGAAGGAAGGTTGGGTGGAATTGCACAAATGGTGGAATAGACTCGCTTGCAAATCCCTCTCTTTCCACTCAATAGTGTATATGTTTGCTTTGCTGCCTTAGCACCCGGTTTTGGTTTCCTTCCGAGCATACGGTCTCGTTGGTCTTTATACAATGGAATCCTCCCTCCAGAGTCAAGTCAGAGAAGATAAGCCTGAACAGGGTTGCAAGCTGCTACCATTCTCAGCCGTTGGATTGTATTACGACTCATCTAATTTGTGGATACGCTTGGACGGTGGCTTGGCTTGGCTGGTTCCAGTGGCCCATTCTTTGTCTGGTTTGCGCAGCTACAGGTAAATTTGAGAGAGATGTTGAAATGAAGCATTTGCACTTGGACCGTTGGACTTGGACCTTAGAGTTGACGCCATAACAACAAAATGCCAAACGTTTTTTTTTTCGGTACATGCAAAATGCCAAATTTTTCTTCCCAATCAATTAAGAACTCCACTGGGGACTACACAAATTAGAGTTCAAAGTCTATTATGTGCGTATAAACCCCTTTAAACATAACTTGAAAATAATTAGCACGAGTTTTATTTATACCTTTTAAATTCCATTATTCGATCATAGGATAGGACAGCATACCTAATTTTTAAGGTTGAACCACTCCAGGATGTAATTACATGCACGTTGACGAAGAGGAACAAGATGCAAGTTGGATTGTTTCAGGGCGGATGCAGTGACAGTTTGGCGGGACCATTGCAGCCCTGGCATCCAACCTAGGTTTTGTACAAAAATATTTGAACCTCTTCTTTTTTATTAAGGAGAAAAGTTATCTTATTAACCAAATATTCACACAATTTTTCAATTTATAAAATTTAATAATTTTAATTAATTATGTAAAAATATAAATGTACGAATAAACTAACTGTTTTATTAATGCCATGCTAGTGCTTGAAGCTCTTATTATTTTCTTGTGCATATTTATTCCTAGACGTGGATTATACGTCACTCTCCCTGCAGAACGGGAGACCCCAACTCTGTTATGTCGCCCAAAGGATTCTGTGACAGCCGGCCCCCAAAAGTAACAGATGAAAGAACAATCATTGTGCTTTTGCGTCCAAAAATAACGTTTATATGAAATACTTTGGAAACATGATCCCAAAATCCAGAAAAAGCCATTGGCATCATTGTGGCTGTGCACTTGTTATTTGTTACTAAAACAGTGTCTTGTCCCGACCAAAAACCACTTCAGCTTTCGGGCATCCACACCTAGAAGATTGTCCAAGGAAGGCCATGCCTTGCCCATGTTGTTGTGCTTCATTTTCTTCGTTGCCGGAACATGGTCAATTATGAGTTACGACAATCAAAAACACAATTAATTGTAACTATGTATTCTTAATCACAGGATGCGCTTTGCATAACTAAGATCTTGTTTGGCTGGATACGCTTTCTCGTGTATCAACATAGGATGAACCATATCAAGCACTTTGAGATAGCTGCTCGACTTTTCCGTGTCCACACACAATACTTAATTGCCAACCGGAACAAATAATAGTTAAATTTATAGAGAAAAATAATTATAAATAATTTCTTTATTTTTACATCATTTTTACTTAACAAAATTTAAAATATAAAATTTAAACAATTTAAAAGTTAACACGTTATGTGTCAATATTTTGTAGAAGAATGATTTTTTCTGAATTATAGAAGGTTAATATTTGTGGAAGAAAGAACCCATCAATGTCTATACCTTATATCAGCTTTTCAAATTTTCTTTAAAATATTTCACCATTCACATGTGACCATTGAGATATCAAGGGAGCTCAGTTCATTTATAAAAGGAAAAACTGAGGCCACAGATTGGGGAGTTTGATTCAGAGAATGTGTATGGTATATAATCCTGCAATTAGATTGTTTTCTTCCATTTTAGCAGAGGTAATTTCAAAGGTTGGCTTTGTTTTCCATTTTCTGGTCCAAGTATAAGAATTATAAAGGAGGCAACACCAATGTGAGGTTAGAAAGCATAACCAATTCTTTTGCTGAGGATGCAGATCAGATGGGGATGTCGGAACCAAACAAGCCTCCGTGACATCAAAGGTAAAACCTTGGAAAGGCGTAACTGAGGCCAGCCATACAGGGTGTATCCAAAATTACACTCTCTTTTTCTGCGTGCCGAAGCCAAATGACGTAGCAACTTGCGTAACCAATTATTCACTTGCACTCCATGAATAGAGTCGAATCTCGACCGTAGGATCTCTGTAACCCTCCCATCAATCATCGCTTTACAATTGCACAGTTCGCCTTTAAAAGACCCAACAAATGTTAGCTGCAATCGATCTGTCCGGGGGGAAGTCTCCAAGTGGGTCCACCTTATACCCGGGCCGGACATGCAGGCCCGCCCGCCATACTTAACTGAATTTACTTTTCCTGCCTCTCTGCTCCTTTCTCCCCTTGCTTGTTGGAATCCGAGGGCCCCACGTCAACTAAGCACCTATTAAGCCGGCTTTGCGTGAGCCGGATAGGTGGCTTCGGCTGAGCCAGGATGTCGGATCGGGAATCGTGCTGGCAAGGAAGGAACCGGGATCTACTCCGCTCATAAAGGTTTTGTTAAAAGATGAAAATATTGGCAGCGTAATTTTTAAAAATATAATTATGAAAAAGGTTAAATTATTATTTTATTTTTTCTCATAATCATATTTTTAAAATATTTTAAAAATTATGCTAATAAACACAGATTCGAGGAAGTTGTTGCTTTTTAGATGTGAATAGCTTTATAGAAAGTTGGTAGAACGCACATCATATGGAACTGGAAAAATATTTTGTCCCCATTTTGTTAATTAAAATATAGATCTTAAAACTTGTTTGGCTTTAAATGATCTCCCATTCATTTTTACTGTACTATGGACAAGTGTCTTTTGGGTAGCCTTCATGGCTTTGGGATCATAGATTATCAAATTTAATAATATAATTGTATAGACAAAAATACACTTTTGGTCATTTTTTTTTAATTTAAATTCGTCATCTAATAGTCTTGAAATTTCTATTATGGCAATATAACACGGCAATGCTCACCGTTTAAACTTCTAATGAAATTAAAATAAAAATGAAAATTAAAGTTAAGAGGTATCTCTTTCCCGTCTTTCATCTATACCTTTCCCATAAATTTGAAAAAAGAAAAACACTCATGCTGCTAATCCTCTCTGCTAGCCTAACCTTCATACTTTGTGGTTTCTCGCCAATTACAATTTAACCATAACGCGCAGGTCTGTGTTTCATATGAGCTTAGGCCAGATGGCTACACCCTCAACTGTGAGTTGACTGATTAATGTTAATCATTAATCAAATTTGATGTCTATAATTATAAAGATGCTCCAATGATCATTATGTGATTAGTACAATAATAATTAATTACCTCTCACATCATTTTGAGATAGACTATACACCCATTTAATTTTAAAATTATTTTTAATAAAAAAATTTAATATTTAACTCTTATCTCAAATAAAAATTAATTCCTCCTAAAAAATAAAGATACCTAAAAATTTTTTAAAAAAAATGCTACAATGAGGTTTATGTGCATGTATCAGACAACAGCGCATGCGCTTTCTTATTCTGTCATTCCCAAATTTCGTCAGACAATGACTTCCGATAGAAACAAACAAAATGACGAGGCAAGGAAATTACAGTTACCTATATAACTGATGTGTTCCACATTATTTACCCACCAAATGTTAGGGTAATTACAGTATTTCTGCACATGAAAACTTGACGATTAACAAAATCCATTTGATCACACCAACGGATGAGATCAAAGAAGTCTGATTTATTCAGTACTAGTGCTAACACAGGTCTCAAGGATATGCCACAAAGCAAAGAACAGTATGTCAAACAGGAACACCCGAAGCAGCTTCAAAGGCAGCATACATCAGTACCTAACTATGAATTTCAATTCTTCTTCACGGTGGCAGCGTTGATGATGTCAACGAACTCCAGCTAATTACAGATAATATTAAAGTCGGTTACAGAAACAAGAAATATTACCAAAGCAACCAACAAAAAGTGACAGCAAAAATAATAATAATAGTGATCACCTTCAAAGAAGCACCACCAACCAAAAACCCATCAACATCTGGCTGCGCTGCTAATTCTTTGCAGTTTGCTCCATTTACAGAACCTGCAGTTAATATGTGGTATTATTATATAAGAAGATCATTATTCGCGATTACCAAGCTCAAGCTTTGATAAAGCACATGTAAATTCCCAAGGGTTGATAGGCCAACCACCTAAACTCAATAGTGAATAAATAAGCAACCCCCTGCACATAATATAAGTGCAAGCAGCGAGTTCTAAACGGTTTACCTCCATAGATAATTCTGACAGATGCAGCCACTTCAGCACTGACATTGTTATGAATCCATTTCCTCAATTCAGCATGTACCTATCCAACATAAATTGTCAGGCCAACTTAGGATACAGAATTTGCTTTTACAAAAAAATACAAGGCCAAGCAATCAGATGGATGAAAGATCGAAACACATCAACAGCCAAATTGGGTTTCGAGAAAAGAAAAGAAAATTTTCAGATGAGGTCAAAAAATCCAAAATGTAGCATAAGAAACATAAACATGAACTTAAAACCCTTTTAAAAGTTTAAAGCAAATTTTCAAAATATAACCAGGAATTCAATTCTAGAACAAAATCAATTGTATTTGGGAAAAAGTTAGTATTGCACTTATTAAGGAGAAAATGGCGGAAACTTGTTTGACCATGTATTTAGTTTAATGAAGAGAGATAGAGGAAGATAAAAAACGACACTTGAAGAGATTGTTAAAAGTGATTTTATAATAAATGACATTTCTGAAAATTTGATTTTGTATAGAACCAAATGATGTTATTTGATCCATGTAACCGATCCAATTTAGTGGAATGAGGTTTTGTGCGTTGTTGTTGTAGTATAGTACAAGAATTTTCACAAAAAGCAATACGGTTGGTAATGAAAGATAGGCCATACCTCTTGAGCCTGAGCAGGAGTTGCAACCTTTCCTGTCCCAATGGCCCAAACAGGCTCATAGGCCAAAACAACATTATCCCAATCTGATATTTTAGCTGCAAGCGTATTAAAGGTCAGCAAATATTTAGAATGCCACAAAAGAAGAGATGAAATACTAACTGAATCGGCTAACACAAAATGTTTTCCAAACCAGAACCTCTATGATATCTTCCTTAAAATATTTGCAAGAACAGTGTGAGCATCTTTTAGAAAAGACATAAAAGGTGGCAACGTCTGAAGAATATTCATCCTAATCGAAGGGAGAAAAAAGTACATACCTGCAATTGCTTTGGTTTGATCAGCAACAACAGTCATTGTTAAACCAGCTTCACGCTGTTCAAGAGTCTCTCCAATGCAAGCAATAACTTTCAGACCTTGTGAAAGTGCATAAGCAACTTTATCTCCTACAAACTGTGTGCACAAACATAATCAGTAAATGTTGCACTTGGTTGTTAATACTAGTAATTCAACAAAGTATGATTTTAATAAAGCCTAACACAAAGGAATCGTGTAAGAAGATAACCCAGAGTCGATTGACCACTTTGTACCTCATTTGATTCATTTAAAAGCTGCCTTCGTTCAGAATGACCAAGAATGACCCATGGGATTCCCAAATTAACAAGCATTTCAGCGCTGAAGACAGAGGCATCAAAATCAAATTAAAAATAATTGAGGAAAATAAGCAAGACAGAAGACTATCAGTGTTCGGTGCAAATGCATGTTATAGGCATAGATTAGAAACAAATTCAAAGCTTTCACAATGAAGATCTTTAATTTATTTATTTCCTTTTTTCTAATGTGTGGATAAAACATCATCTGGATATTACTGGTATAAAAACAAATTTTAACACTAGACACTTATTAGATAGGTCAACGGAAGGTTGAGTGGTGTTAAATACTAAAACCAACTCAAAATCGCAAATCAATCAACAACACAGGCAAAGCACCGATAACCAATAAATGAAAATACCAACTCAAAGCATACCTAACCTCTCCGGTAAAAGCACCACCTTTGCGAACCCAACAGTTTTGAGCTGCAACATGGAAGTCAGACCGCAATAAACTTTTAACAACAGAAAGAAATACGAAGGGTGGGCTCACAACAACTTCTGCAAGAAAAGAAAAACATATTCATCATCATCATCATCATCATAATAAATGATATGAATAATGATTATAATGGGCTAACGAAAATATATGTATTGAAAGAGGGAGAGAAGAATGCAGATCCAGATTAAAAACAAATAGCACCCTTAAAACAAAGATATAAACTGCTTAGATATACAAAGAGACAATATGTTAGCAGTAGAATGACAGCCATTGATTCAGTGCCACAACCACTTGATCCTCGGTGAAAAAATTTTGGCAATTGGTAGAAAGCTTTCCAAGAATATTAAACATACAGGTAACAGAAAGGCATGCAGAGAAAATTAAATAGAAAAGAAAAGAAGGGAAAAAAATTCCTCACAAGAGGCTAATGCTAAAACAACTTGCATGTGATCATAGTAAAAACCAACAAAATTACATGTTCGGATCCCCAAAAATGCCATCGTTTGGAGAGATTTTTCTTAGATACCCAGCAACAAGAAAGAGAAAATTTGCACCTAACAAATGCGAGCATCGTCATAAGAACTCAATGAGCTCCATTGCTATCTAAACATAAGTCGTTGATAGCTCTATCCAAAAACGAACAGACCTATGATTTTGTTGCTGAGATTAGAATCAACAGACCAGAGATTAATCCAGTTTTAAGGGAGACACCATGATTGCCAAGTACAGTATAATGTGTGCTGAGTATAAATCTTGCTTAATTCGAAGTGTTGGCAGAAGCTCTGTAAGACTCACCGACAACATCTTCCCCAGGGACTTGAGCTTCATTCAGAGTGGTGACAATCTTCTTCACCTCTACGGTGGTCCCGTTCTGCAACAAAGTCAACACGAAGCATCAGGTTATGCGTACCTTTAAGAGATTGGAGAACAGGGACTGATTTAATCGCGTAAATATTATGGACAATAAGTACAGATCCATGGAACAAGTTATATCAAAGAGTCAGGAACGCAGTAACATTAAGCAGGAAGCAAAAATGCGGCAGTGCAGGAGCTTACGCAGGACATCGTCACAATAAATTCAATTGGCTAATTAGTCTGTGCATATCCATATGGTGTCAGTAGTGAGTGATTATTTGGTTAACCAAAAAGTGTATCCGATCATATTATAGCAGATAAATTCAGAAATTCAGCATCGGTGCTCCGATCTGGCTGTTATTGACATGCAGACAAGCATTCACAGACAGTTCCATAGCACACCAGATGTCAGGCGGAACCAGATTGATAGTAAATCACTCTCAGATTTGATGGAGATTCAAAAGATCCAAGATTTAATATAAAAGAGAAAAATAAAACAAGTGATTGTTATAGGAAAGGACAACAGTAACATACGCATTTCCAGTTGCCACCGACGAAGAATTTTCTTGCCATGTTTTGTTTTTCTTTCGATAACAACGAGAAACTGAACAGCCACAGCTGATGTTCTATGATTGTCCAAATTGGGCTACTCACCCTTTATACCGCAAGTACCCGAATATGCCTTAGGGTTTTTTCTTTCCATTTTCTTTTTTCTTTAATTAACTATATAGTGTCTCTAATTCGATGATTCCTCCGTCCAAATTTTTGCCTATTCAACAATGCATTAAAAAGATTTATGACTGGCGCACAAAAAGAAAAAAACATGTAAATATATTATTATGGATATGGATTTGAATGCTCAGCCGGAGTCTTCCATTTATTATAGTTATGGATATGAGTTTCTCTTTTCACTTGTTTTTTTCTTCCGCGGGAGTTGGATAAGTTTTCGGTTGAATTGATACCAACAGGGAAAGACATGGCTGCAATGCATGTTGCCCGTGGCCTCCAACCTTTAACAAATTAGATGCAACTAGAACGGTTTCGTGGCTATTAAAGAGAAATGATAAATATATATGGGAAGTTTACATAAAATTTATACAAGTACAATGTGTTAATATTAAGATTTTTCTTAAATTTTGAGAATCAGAAGATTTTTTTTTTTAATTTTAAGTAAATAATGTTTTAATAGTAAAGATGAAATTTATGTGTATTTATTATTTTTTTTTATTAAAAAGCTCCTTTATTTATCAAAAAAAAGTTCTTTTATCTATTTATTATTTTTGATTATATAAAACTCTGTATACAACAAAAAGTGAGAAAGGAGATCCAACCTGTACTAATACAAATGAAAATAACACTATATCTTACATCAGCTGAAGGCTCTGAGCTTATCCATTTATTATTTGAGATGCGGCCATCATAAACTTAATGTTGAGTGTCGAGATGCTGTGGTCATCCAAATTCATCGACGTTTATCTTAGAGAATAATCCATACTAAATGAAATTTCTCATCTTTTGAAATATACAGTCTCATGTTTTTTCTTGTGGCCCCTGGAATCTTGAACTTCTCAACCTTCACAATTTTTGGCTCCGGGAATCAGAAATTTCCAAGGCCACAGTTGCATTAATGACATCCACAAATGTATCAGCCTCCGGAAACGGAAAGATCTACTCCTAGATTGGTTGCTATCTAAATATCTAATGTTTCATCTAAGGTTAATAAAAGCTGTGCCCAAGGATCCTTTAATAGAAGTAGGCTCCCCTTCCCCTATTATAACAGTCTTGCTCTTGGGCAACCAATTAGATTTCCCAGTCCAAGCCTTCATTTGTACCTTGCTAAACTGGGTATACAAAATAGAAACAAGCAAGCAAATTCAAACGGTTTAGTATTGAAATACCCAATCATGCATCACGTTTCTAAAGCAAAGTGGTTCCATCTTTCCAACTTTATTTATCACGAATTACTGGGTGCGTATAGCAACCGTGGAATTCGTAACTCTACAGCGTCTAATCTTTCAACAGCAAAAACTACAATTGAACGAGGGACATCTCTAAATATGAAAAAAATCACTCTAACTATGAAATAAATAATCCCCTGGCAAGATGTTAATAGACATCAATCCTGTGTTGCAGCTCCTTGGTTGAGCTCTGCAAACCTCATGCCAACACGCATAGAATGCTTCAGAAACTTCTCTGCACATCTTCGAACACAGCTTTCCTCTTGCTTTTGCAGCGATTTATGCTTAAAGGTGTCAACACAATCATTAAAGCATCTCTCTACCAGCGAATTATACATTCTTAGACTGCAATTAAGTTATCATGATCAAGTTCCATATAACACCAAAAAAAAGGTCAACTACAAGAGTAAATTTTAAGATTGAAATAACACCATTATGAAGGAAACCAAGAAGTCCTCGTCAAGGATTAATTTATTGCCCTACTATGTCCTAATCTGGGATATACTGACATAAAACTATTTATATGTTCAACAAGATTTCTCACGGGAAATAAATCTAAACAAACAAAATGGGGACTAAGAGACACAAAGTGCTGAATAATGAATGGCTGGGGCAAATGAAATAGGATCCAACAATGCAACACGGGCATATTGATAAACAAAATGCTAAATAGAACTTTATTTCCAATCATTTTATTTCTTTGACCATTGGTGCTTTAAAATGCAAAGTATGGACCAAAAATTACAGGTATATTGATAATCACTGGGCACCTTCGGTGCAACTTAAGCACAGAACTTATTTTCAAAACAACTGCATGTGAAAACTAGTTTAAGTGACTGGCTGACTGCAGCAAAAAATTACCTAGTGAAAAACCTTTAAAGGAAATGTTGTTCCCAAAACGTCCAGAGGCAACATGCAGATGCTGCACTGGTTTTAAGGAGAACTTCAGTCTGGCTTCACAGGACGAGCACCACAAGAATTGAGAACAATTGTGGTACTCATGACTCAAAATGTACTATGAAGCCCCGCATACGAAATATGCTCATATATCCAATAATTGTATTGCTGGAACACACAGACATATCAAAGAATATCAAAACACTGTCTTATACACATTTTACAAATCGAGGAAGAAAAGTACCAAAAGGGATTACTAGTTACTACTAAATCATCGGATTTTACAGAAATCAATTACTGGGAAAAAAACAAAAAAAAGGCATTTACAGGTGTAGACACTAGAGTTTCTAAGGGGTAAACAAGTGGGAAGATCTCTTTATAACAATGGAGGAACCTGTCACGGATTTGGAGCTGATCGATCATGGTGGACATTCGAAGCTTATCTTCCTCTGGAAGCGAATCCAGATATCCCAGCATACTCTTGTCCATAGTTGATCCACCAATTAATCACCGTACAGGAACGCTTTTCTTTTGGCTTCCCTTTTTTTCTTCTGTTCTTCCACTTCGCGCCAATGCAGCGCAGGCCCTCTATGACTGACTCTGTGAGTAAGCACAGCCACCGCTACAGTTAACAAAACCCTAGCCCTCCGGTGCGCTGACCTAAAGTAACAAACGACGTCGTTTTTTTTCCCATCGTGAGCGTCCTTTTGACGGGTAAAGACGTGTCTACGCATCTGAGTTTTCTCGTGTCGTGGTGGGGGAACCTTCACCGTTTACATTATTCACAAAAGAACTTTACCGCGGATGATATATAATATAAAATTGTGTAAATTCCAATGGTAATGCTCTATGGTATATAATTCATGCATTTATTTTTTACTTCTTTATTTTTAAAATAATATTTTTATATCTTTATTTAATAAAATTTAAATTATTAAATTTTATCTAATATATTTTATAACGTACTAAATGTTTACACAAAATAATATATTTTTCCTAAATAAAAAAGTTGAAATATCTTTTTTAATTACTTTTTGTTAATCTGTACAACTACCTCTGTACCTTTTCAAAAAACAGATAAATAAAGTCACCTTCTTGAAAGGAGAAGTTGATGTAAATGAGTGCTATGTTAACAATGTCTCAACCATTACAGGGCAATAGCTGGAATCACAATTCTGAGTTGTAAGCAAAAACTCGTACAGAAGAGTAAGTTTTACATTAATTGCACGAAAATCACGCCCAACTTCATGCCAAACGCTACCAGAAATCCACCAGGACAATCTTAATACTTACTGACATAGAATCCCTGGCTATTCTGACATCTTGCTGACAACACCAATTTCATGTGTCTTCCGCTAGAAGAAATTAACAAGGAGCTAAGACTCTGGCATCATTTTACACTGGTGTTTAAGAGGCAAACACGGCGCAGCACAGTTGTGAAAGGCTCGAGCTCCCGTCTGACAGTGGTTAAGGATCATGTTTAAGCGACATTTTCAAGAGCACTTGAGATTCTCTCCTGTGAGTCCAGCCTAAATGTATGGTTCAAGGGCCGAAGAATTTTCATTACATTATGATGTTAACTTACCAAGCACCACCTTTAAATTAACCATTGATCTTGTCTTGGTAAATCCCATGAGAAAATAACTTCATCTAGCTGATCTCCCAAAATCATCTCCTCTAGTTCAAGTGCCACGCACTCCTCTTCCCATTGGAGGTTCATCCAGCCACTATTTTTTGCCAAATCTCGGCCCACAACATCGTCTAACGTCTGATCTTGCTCTGGCCTCAAATTCAGGTATGATTTGACTCTCATCCAGGCTTCCTTAAGAAGATGGTGCCCCATGGGCATTGGATAGAGTCGGCGGTTGAAGGAGAATGGCCTTGGGAAGCAGGTTGTTGATCTCTCATAAATTTCGAGGAGCACCTCGTTAACTAAATTAAATATAAGCTGGTGATCACAGGAGTTGCTAATCTCTCCTGTGGGGCATTCAATTTCCTGGCGCAAATAACCCTCCAAATCAACGAACAAGGAAGGCTTCAGTGGCTGGTCTATTGTGTGCCGCATTTGATTTTGCACATTTTCCATGCAGCCCGAATATTCAAGAACCTCTTTCACATATTTGAAATTGGAATCTTTTTCTGTAGCTGAATCAATGATCAGAAAATGATAGTCAGCACCACTGCTTGTGCCTTTTGCTATTGCACTTGCATTTCTGCAGCCTACCAACTCAGGCAAAGAATATACGTTTCCAGTATTTGGTAATTTAGTCTCCAACTCATCAATGCTGAAGCCTCTGTTATACATCTTCGAACCTGGTATGATTTTGCCGAAACAAGTACCAGTTGGTTAAAAGCATAAGTCTTGTTTTTGGAGAAAAATGAACTACAACATATATATATATATATATATATTTTTTTTGAATGCTGTCTAATTTGACGTCAGTTCACAGAAATAAAGTAATTTCATGACAGCATGTTATCTCAAAGAAAATGTGTGCATTATGTCATGCATTTATTACCTTCTGCGTGGCTGGTTGTAACGTCTACCAAGCTAGTTTCGAGAACTTCCATGACATCATTGCTGGGACCGATAGTCAAATCTATTTCCTCCTTTTCTCGGGGAAAACTTCCGTCTCCCACCGCTTGCTCACGTATGCCATAAATTTTATGGTCACTGGTTATTCCCTGGTCATTTTCTTCGAAAATTATACCAGACAAAGGATTGAAATTCACATTCTTGCCACTGATTTCTCCCACTTCGTGAATTTCAGTCTCTGTAATAGGATACAGCGGTTTGTTTTGAAAATAAAGACTCACTGTTTTTCGCTGAGCAATAATATCAGCCCCAGCATTTCTGTTATGATCCACAAAATTTCTTGCTGAAATCACCGTATCATTTGTGTCACAAAATGCTTCATGTAGAATGAAGCTTAAAGACTCAAGATTAGGCAGAGACAGATTCCTTCTGGTCAACTTTGGAGCATGCCCACTCATTTGAAACCTATCCTCATTAGTCCATTTTAAGCTTTTGGACATTGAGTTTTGCCCCTTGATGCCTTTGCCAAAGCGTTGCTCGAACAAATGAGTGTATCTATCCCCTGACTCGTTTAGAGAGGAGGTTCTTCTTATGAAGTGAACTTCATGCTCGTTGGGATTATAATCTGAAGCCTGAGTCTGATCATCCGAGCTTCTGTTGGTTATATACACTGCAATCATGCCATCCTCTGAACTCCGAGACATCTCTTTCCCATTGTTAGGGAGCCTACTTTTAGCAGTTCTATTGTGTATTGCTTCAACAGCAGTTTGGCAATCATTCTTCGTGAATTCCATAAGAGCCTGTTTTATCTTCTGCTTAACAACTTTGAAACGCTGAAGAACTAGCTGATTCCACCCTTTGTGGTTTAATCCTTGAGAAGACCTTGCAGAAGAAAAGCCTGGATTCTGTTCTGTGGCGCTGTCCATGCTATGATCACTCACCAAGGGCATTGACTTTGTATATGAAATATCTTCCCCAAAATTGTATGTAAACATCTTCGGTGCTGGAGTACCAGCAAGCAAATTTTCCCCCTTGGGAAAGGCCCAAATTTCACTCTGCTTGTGTTTGAGGGAACCGGAGCTAAAGCTGGTCTTTTGTGAAGAAGTGGCCAAAGGAAATGACCCTGATTTTGTCAATCTTGCTTTGGTCTTGGAAGCTTGCTTGGAGCTTCTTCTGCCAACATATAGTTCTCGTAAAAATTTTAGGAGTAAATCCTTCTCAACTCTGAATATTTCAAAAACATCAGTATGCTCCTTAAATTTATATGAAACGTCCCTTTTAAGCTCTGCTTCCTTTTCCTTCTTGTCTTTCTTCATAGAAAGCGCATACTCAGTAGTAGCCTGGTTCTGCCTTGAGTAATATGTGTCATCCATGGCACCATATGCTTTACACTGGACAGATATATCTTTAGACCTATGTAATCCATTTTTGCGGGTTGCGGGAAGACTTCTGCCAGTAGCAGTTAAGTTTTTCCTGTGTTCCCTAACCTGAGGTGTATCATATCTAATCACAATCAGCGTATTTGTTCATCAAAAATAAGCTGCCTTCAGGTATTTTGAATTAAATACACATTTTGCACTCACCAGGAGAGGTTCTGCTTCTGCATTCCCAGATTGCTGGTGATCAATAATACCATGGCTGTGCACAATGGCTTTTCTCTTATCTGCAGAGTTATAGAGCTAGCTGAGTAAATAAACCTTATGGCAGAATGTAAATTTAGCCATGAAAAGGGTGCAAAAGTCAGGAGATCAGCATGGCCAGGAATTCTGGTGCCTTTCTTGAACCATACTACCATCTTTCCTTGATTAGTATAATTATTTCAGCGGTTTCCTTCTGTACAGTAATTAGCGATACCATATTGATGCCTTTCAACATTATATATCATTAATATATGGATATTTGCCGATGCGCACAGAGGGTTTGTTCTGTTATTCTGTCTGAACGTAATCAGTGTATAGGGAATCGAGGTAAAGGAAAAAATGGTTCTGACAAGAGGAACCAAATGATGTTTGAGGCTTGATTTTAGGATAAGAGTTATCAAAAGAAGCTGAGCATACGTCTGTGACCGGGGATAAAAAGCGAATTGCAATAATTCATATATCTGGTAGAGAAGTTGACCAAACCCTAAACAACAATGATTAAAACAAAAGCATGTGAAATTAAATTGCTTACATCTGGCATGTCTTCCCGAGCGATGCTTTTTGTGAGGAAAAACCTTTTTGAGGGTATGGTAGTCAAGAATTCGAAGTATGCCCCACATGCATCCTGGATTTTTATCCCGAAAGCGGGCAGTAGGCTGCCCGGAAGAGAGCAAGTGCTTTCCCATGTTAAACACAGGTGATTTACTGTAGCTTAAAATCCACTCAAGTGGTGATCAATTTCTGCCACTAGCCCTTGTCCTGCGGAACCCTGATTTATAATATAAAGAAAGAGAAAGGCATATGTTAAAAGAAAAGTAGAGCACCAATGAACACAAAAGTCTTTCTTTGTTTTAATTGTCGGGTACTGATTTTAACATGTTTTCCGGAATTCTTGTAAATTATTGCAGAAAAAGATCCAAAAGCGTTCTGTTCTGGCAGTCTAAACGAGATCAAGCAGAATTAACCTGGCCAGCAGTAGCAGATGTTTTTCATTTTCATAGAACATCCTTGTTTTGCTGCTCTTGACAGACATTCACAACACATACTGACGTTTATTTTTCTCCTCAAATTTATAAAGAAAAATAATTGTAAGAAACTCAAAGCAATCTGGCCTCGATAAATGACGAATATTCGAAGTTACCAACAGAGGCACAAGGTTTAAAACTAAAAGAAAGCAATAGGTACAGCTAAATGTCAAATACACGTTTCAGTATCATAAAAAGAAAATTGGGCTGTGTTCAAAACGTTGGAAACACTACAGAAAACATGCACACAACCAATCAAAAGAAGCATCACAGAAGGTGCTTCAACGTCACTAATAGGAGTTAACTAGTTAAGCCAGGGAGAACAAACAGCCAAAATGGAATTGTAACCTCTTAACCCCGCAGACAGAAAAGCAGGTTTTGTTGTCGTCGAAGCGTGCCACTTAGCCAGAGTCCCTGAGTATCGGCGAGGTTTGAGGCAGGTGATCAGAACCAGCAAGTGGCATTAAACGAACAGCTTCTGCGACAACTTCAATGTAAGCCAATAAATGAAGGTATGATATTGCTAGGATACACACAAGAAGAAGAGGAATCGAAGGTTAGTTATGTAAGTCCTCTTCCTCGGTTCCAGAAATATGGAGGTTAATAGCATTTCGGCGCCCAACACCCGGCCAAGGTGGTCTTCTCTCTCTCGGACTCGGACCAGAGGCACAAAGAAAGTCCATAAAAGTAACCAAGATATAAAGCAACTGTGAACTAGTGGATCACCATCAAATTGATATGAAAATATAAATGAATAATAAAACAGGAGGGAGGATTTGGGAACTTGGCTTAGGTGACCAAACCAATTCACAAATCACAAGTGGTCATGTTGGCAGTGGTTACGTATGGTAGTTACAAGAAAGGGTTTGTCAACCAACTTGCTAAAAGAGACAGAAATAAATATTTGAGAAGGGGTTTGGAGCAGGAACAGGGAGGTTGCTAATGTGGGTGATGTCAAAATCTCACTGATTGCAGTATAATACTAGAGCTTTCTAAAGTATTGATTATTTTGATAGAAAACGAGAAAGAAGTGATTCAGACTTTCCATGGTCAAGGCCAATAATTGAATACGGTAAGCACCATACAGCGCTCGCGCGTAGTTTTGTGGAGGCAAATCATCACGAAGATAACCTGGTTAAGTGACTTATGCAACAGAGCTCAACAAGAATAGAGAATGGAAAAACAGTTCACTCTGTAATTATACCCAAATTTATGGAAAAATAGTTTGGGTAAAAGATCACTACCCACTACGTATGTAACTCAAGGTACACAGGGCCCAAAAAGTTGACCATAAAATAATGTATGACCGTAAATGCTTGCCTTAAACCATGCTCTAGAATGAGAATGACTCGCACAAGTTTGTGTGTTGACCCTTTACTATCCATAAAGCATTTGACGCAATCAATAGCATTGCGTGCCAAATTATGAACTTTTTTTGGAAAATTCCTCTCCTTATTTATTTCCCGCATCTTATATTTTATAACTCTTTGATATGTGAGTCTTACTCACACATTCAATCAAGAATTATAAAATATAAAATATAAGTTTTATATGAAAAATAAATTATGTGAGTAACCGAACTTAATTTTATTTTTTAATATTATGGATGAATTAGTATTTGACATGAAAAATTCACTGAAATTTCGGCATGTCTGTGACAGTTGCCGTTTGGAGGAGTGGCCCTTCTTGATAAGGGTAGTATTATACCCATAATTTATATTCATAACATAACCACATGAGAGAAAAATAAAAGTAAAAAAATAATAATTATTTTATTTAAAAATTAAAATTATACAAAAACTAAAGTTTAAATGTAAAAATAAAAATAAAAATATATTATTTTTTTGTTTTCAAATGTCTCTGATTTTTACTCCAACTTGGAGCTCTAAGTTCATAATAAATTGTCCTTTTTCTTTTGAAAAAATGATTCTTAATAATATCTTTTTTTCTACAAAATATACATATTTAATAATATAAATTTTTAATTGAATAAATTTTATAATTTAATATTTAAGTTTCAATTAATTTAATATTTTAAATTATATAAAATAAAAATAAGATTATAAAAGTAATCTGAATGTTTTCTTATTTGTCTCCACGTTCACGGTCCAACCCAACTCAGTAGTTACAACATGATGGAGCCAGGGAGGAGGAGGATATTGGTGTATGGGCTTTCTTTGCAGATTTCTACTCAGTGAGGCCATCATCTCTATTGAGCCCATTGGTTCAGAGGCTTGCCCAATTAAAGGGAAGGGCTGAGATCCAGCGAACTTTAGTTGTCAAAAATACTGATACCACGATCCCTTCACATTTGAGTAGTAGTGGGAAGATTTAGATCTTTTAATTTTTTTAATATTTTTTATATTTTTTATTTTATGATTAAATTTAATTTATGTCTTTTAATTTTTAACTCTTTTTACTTTTATTTAAATTTCTTTCTATTTCACAATTGACTTCAAAAAAGTAAGGCGATGATGCGGTCAGTTGTTGGCAGATGATCTCACGCAAACAAAGGTTTCTAAATGGGCTACACAGAGACAAACTGTCCAACCCATTTGGGCTTGGAAAGTGGCAAATTTCTGCCTCTTCTCTATCTTTTTTCCTTTTCAGCAATTAGAGACGAAGAAGACCAGAAATTTGTGAGAAGTGTGATGGAAAGAATGTAACTGATTTATGGGATCTGCAGATACAGTGCTTGTATGGCTCGTGTATTTAATAATTTAAAATATTCAATGTCTCTGAAATTTGTTTGCTTAATTAAGAGGATATTACATATATATATATATATATGTATATATATATATATATTATTGGCAAATCTCCTTTCCCTCGAAACATCAAAGGTGTTAGAGAAGCAATCGTCTCGATTATAATGGAATTGGATGTCCCAGATGTATGGTGCTGTTAAAGGATCAGCTTGTGTTGGGGCAATGGGGAAAGGGATAGGGCATGAAATTGAAACGCCAACGCACGCTCTTTTGTGACTTGTCAAGCTTGCGGATGACATGAAATTGTGAGACAACGGCGTAAGGCAGCGAGGGGTGGTGGTGCTGCTGCTTCATGCGGAGGGCTAATGACAATGACAATGAACATGGTGGCTCCTACTACTGCTTCTCATCAATTCCCTGATTATCCAGTCAAACGTCGTGGGATTATTGTATGTTTGCTCAATGGCTGGCACTCCCTGTTCATGCAAACATCTTTCCTTGCACTTATTTTTACCTCTAACTTCGCTATCCCCTCCTCCTTTTTTTGCCTCATAATCCGTTGTGTTTCCATTGGCTATTTATTCCATTTCAAGTAACTTAATTGTTTGGCAAAATCACACAGTTCAATCTCTTGACTTTGAATGTCAAACATTCCCTTTGCCGCTTGAACAGGAATTATTCCTGCATCTGTTCTTTGCGTTCACAATTTTATAATTTAACCAAAAGTCAAAAAGAAGGTACATAACATGCAAAGCAGACTCTTCTCTCATTAATTGTCTGTGCTTTCAAAACTTGTCTAAATATTTTCTGTTAGCTTTGTGCCGCCATATACAGATCCACTTCTTGTTTCTCATATACACCTTTCTAGTTATTATCTTGTATTTTGCAGTAAACAATCAAGAGGAGTATAATTATACTGTATAAATACTGAAGTCGTTAGAGATACAGAGATAATGGGGGAAGTGGAGAGCATTAGGAAAGATACCAATGGGTGTGGGCAGAGCAGCAAGGTCCACGAGGTAATGAGAGATATCGCACTAAACTGATTTAAAAAACCAGAACAGTAATGGTTGAAGTTTGAAATTCTATCAAGTGGAACCATTTCTATATTGCCCATAATAATATTAGGTTCAAAGATCCAAAGCTACATTATAATAATTATTACCATTCTTTTCATCAAGCACATTGGTCAACGCATTAGCCCATGATGTTCCTTCTAGAGACGATTAAAAGGGGGAAAAAAAGGGCTTGTGTAATTGTGCTTCTAAACTATAGTTTGAATGAGCAAGTTGTTGATTTTTTTGGATACCTATAGCAAAAAATAAATCTGTAGATTAAGTAGTGAAAGTGATGGAAGGTTGTATCCACGGATTGTGATATGCTTATCTAAATAAACCTAAATTAATAGTACTAAATGTTAATTACAGATATGTAAAATTTTAAAATGTCAATAGAGTTTATAAGTATACCATTAAGTAGGAAGGAAAAATCCTACGAAATGAATAGTTCTATGAAATGAATGATATCAATATGTTAGAAGATTTTTTGTTTGTAATGAATTATCAAATTTGTAAGTCTTATTTTATGAAATTTAATTTATAAGAATAATAAAATTAAAATAAATAAAAACCCAATTAAATTTTATTGTGTATATTATGATGGAATGGTTGGGCAGCCAGGAGGTGTTAATGAAAAGACAAAGGTGCGAAAGGGTAGGTGGGTCATGCAAATAGATTGTGGAGAAGGTGGCTCGGCCAGGTCTAGCCACTTGCCTAAATGAATGATGATGGCTTTGAATTCCCACCCCTTATATTATTGACAAAGTGGAAACTGAGTTCCCCATTGTGTAATTCATGACAACCCAGTTGCTTAAAAAATACAACTTCTTGTTCACCCAGCCCAATTTTTTTTGCGTTCTAAAAACATGTTGCAGGTTATTCTCCACTTTTTTGGTGTGGTGCTGGAAAACAATCATGCCCCTAAAAACCATTTACCCTTGTCTCATCACAAAGCACTGTGACTTTAATTGCGAGTGTCATACTTGTTTACTACCGTATGTCCCATGGGAGAAAAAAAGGCCATTGCCCTGCTATCACTTCTGCTAAATATCTGTTATTGGAAATCAAGAGGGAAGAAAGTGGAAGGAGTGGGCCGTTTCAAAACCCGCTTAATGGAGGAATTGTTTAGAAACATGGTTTTGTTTGACTTCGTAAAGTAAGAAAGCTGTATTTGAACAAAAACCAGTTGAAGGCAAGTGCAAAACGCCTCTTGCTTCGTACACTTTCTGGCTTAATTAGAATTATTTGTGTGGGAACCACCTTTCATTTCATCATAAAACCATAACATCAAAGCCATCCTTCATTTCAATAGTTATGTTAAATAAAGAATAGCAAAGTCAATAGAAGTAATGGCCTACACCTATATCTTCATTAGTCAAATCAACCAATCACCTAAAAACTCACACACTCCACCAACACAATTGTGGCCTTGCTAATTCACCACTACACTTTCAATGTCGGGGAAGTTAATCCTACTAACATTCATTTAAAAATAGTCTCATAAAGTTAATTATAAAATGTAAAGTATTAAATTTTATAGGTTCAAAAAATTTATATTTAAATTTGTTAAAAAGAAAGAGATTGTTCAATAACTACAAATTCACTTTATCATCCCTTCTCTTGAAACGAGAAATATTCTTCGTACGTATGAAAACAGATAATTTTAATAAGCAAAAAAAATTAGAAAAGGGATCATAAAAAATTATATAATCAAAATAAAGAGTGTATTTATGCTACTTCTTAAAAAACAAATTCGAGCTACCGGAAACCTGGAGTTGACAAAGTAGAAGACGCAAGCCATTAGGGAGTGCCACGTGTCAGTCAACCTTTCTTCCGTCGCCACCATCCATTTGATCAACGGTGCTGGTGGCACGCTTTCCATGTCCAACATTTTCCTTTTTTAAAAAAATTCTTTTCAACGTTTTGACTTTTCGTTTCTTGCTCAGAATTTATGACATCCTTTAAATTTTCACGCTTCTTTTTTCTCAAACTGGACGAAACAAACAAAAACAACGCTCTTTAACCAGCGAGTGGGGGTACATTGAAATCAGTTACAACATCACCGTCGACGTGGTCCTGCAGATCTCTCCACTTGTTGGGAGCGTCCTTCCACGCTCCTTAAAGGAGCTAATTGACGAATAAGCGCACTATTTAAAGAAAAAATCCCTCGAACATAAACCTTTGAGTTTTGCTTAAGCCTAATTTAGTCAACGCATTACCCAAAAAAATCAGAAACAGTTTTTAATTGAGAAAGCGAGAGTTTTCTGATTTTCGAAATCCTTTATTCCAAAGTCAACGCTTCTGCCTCTCGCACCCTACTGCCTCCGCCTCTTCTTCTCAGCTTCAGCTTTAACTGCTCCTTTTTCTTGCCCTCTCATTCTCTCTCTGCTGCCTATCTAGACCCAGCGGCCATGAACAATCGATTGTAGTTAGCTTCTTATTTGCTTCGATCTTTTTTCCATCTTTGATTTGAGATGGGTAACGGTTTAGGGAAGCTAACTGTGTGTTTCACCGGGAACGGAGGCGGTCGCCGGAAGCAGGATATATCCATCTTGATAACCGACCCTCTAGACGAGGGACTCGGCCACTCGTTCTGCTATGTTCGCCCCGACCCGTCTTGTTTATCGTCGTCCAAAGTCCACTCCGAGGAGACCACCACCTTCCGAACCATCTCCGGCGCATCTGTCAGTGCTAACACATCAACTCCTCTATCCACAGCCTTTGTTGACTTGTACTCCTATGGCTCTATTGATAGAGCTGCAGCTTTTGAGAGTTCAACTTCTTTTGCTTCGCTTCCTCTGCAACCGATTCCAAGAAATCTCATGAATTCCGGCCCGTTTTCGGGAAATCTAGGCGCAATCCCGGGGTCGGGTCCCCTTGAAAGAGGATTCTTATCGGGCCCAATCGAGCGTGGATTTATGTCGGGTCCTCTCGATCGTGCGCTGTTCTCGGGTCCCATAGAAACGGCTAGCTCCGATCAATTTCAGAGAAGCTTTTCTCATGGCGGTTTCGCTTTTAGACCCAGAACGAGGAAGGGGCGATGGATTCAAGTTCTTCAGAGGGCTATATTGAAGACCTTATCTCGGGGACAAAACTCGATTGTCGCTCCAATTAAAGGGCTTCCCGCGGTGAAAGAACCGCAATGGATTATTGGGCCGGAGAAACACAATGAGAATTTGACTGTCAGTAGTGTGAATTTCAGTAGCGATGGTAGTTTAGAAGAAGATGATTCTATGGAAAGTCAAAACCTTCAATGGGCTCAAGGGAAAGCCGGGGAGGACCGAGTTCATGTCGTGGTATCAGAGGAGCACGGTTGGGTTTTCGTGGGGATTTATGACGGTTTCAACGGTCCCGATGCTCCGGATTACCTTCTATCAAATCTTTACACCGCCGTGCACAAAGAATTGAAGGGATTATTATGGGATGACGGGTTTGAACCCGCCGCTGCCCCTAATTCCTCCGCCCTTCAACCTGAGAATCCTAATTTAGAAATGGAAGACTCGTTACCAAGCAATGATAGGGATGTTGGGAAGGACCGGTTGGTAGATACTTGTTCTCAGTGTGTTGAGCAAGAGAATCATCCTTGCCCAAGTGGGGATGCGAATTTTGAATCGATTGGGAATGGGAAAAGAAAGCGGGGTAAGAATTCTAAAGGCAAGTACAAAGGGGCAGCGAAGAAATGGGAAGAAAATCAGAGAAGGTGGAAGTGTGAATGGGATCGTGAAAGAGAAGAACTTGATAGAAGATTAAAGCAGCAATTAAATCGATCTGTGTCCAGTGGTTCCAGTGCAATTAATCATTCAGATGTCTTAGACGCTCTTTCGCAAGCTCTGAGGAAAACTGAGGAGGCCTATTTGGATACTGCAGATATGATGGTTATGGAAAATCCAGAGCTAGCGTTGATGGGTTCATGTGTTCTTGTGATGTTAATGAAGGGGGAAGATATTTATGTAATGAATGTAGGTGATAGTAGAGCTGTGCTGGCTCGTAAGGCTGAGCCTGATTATTGGATTGGGAAAATCCGGCAGGACTTGGAGAGGATCAACGAAGAAACAATGCATGATCTTGAGTCATATGACGGCGATAGAACAAGCTTGGTTCCCAGTCTAAGTGCGTTTCAGCTTACCAAGGATCATAGCACCAATGTGGAAGAGGTAAGTTGTATAGCTCAGTTTGACTGTTTTGGTCACAATGGCATTTTTATCTGCCCAATTTGATTGAAAAAATTTCTAATTTTCCTTTCAGGAAGTCCAGAGAATAAAGAAAGAACACCCAGATGATGCTTGTGCTGTGCTAAATGATCGTGTTAAGGGTTCTCTGAAGGTTACCCGAGCATTTGGGGCTGGATTTCTCAAACAGGTTCGTATCCATTATAAATAATATCGAAATGTTTCTGCTTTACGGTTATCTGCGGCATGACTGGTTCACTTATCTTGGATCCCACCTTATGTAAATAACATGTCAAGGAACTTAGCAATAGGATGCCATATTTGTACTGCTTTACATATGCAATAGCATGATTATGCCTTCTAAATGTCTATCTGTTAGCACTTTTACACCTACGAGTTCATAAAGCCAGTAACTATCCTAACACTTGGTACTATCAAATTCTGCTTCGCAATTATAAGCTGTGGTGCTCTGAAACTGAATGTTTTAGGTGAAAAAGAAATAACCAGAAACAAAGAAATTTCCTCTTTTTTATTCTTCTACGAATGCAAACAATATTCTGCATTTTCTTATTGCTGGATTTCTTCTAAATGTCTGCAGCCTAAGTGGAACAATGCACTTCTGGAGATGTTTAGAATAGACTATGTAGGAACTTCTCCATACATCACCTGCCTCCCATATCTAAAGCACCACAGATTAGGCACAAAGGACAAATTTTTGATTCTATCCTCCGATGGGCTCTACCAATACTTGACAAATGAAGAAGCAGTGGCCGAAGTTGAGCTTTTCATCACTTTGCAACCTGAGGGTGACCCGGCACAGCATTTGGTTGAAGAGGTGCTATTTCGTGCTGCAAAGAAAGCTGGTATTGTTAAAAATTTCATCAAAAACAACACAAACTATCCTTTTAGAAACTGAAAGCACTAGGTTCCTCTAATTCTTACGCTTTCTTAACCTGCAGGCTTGGACTTTCATGAGTTGCTCGAAATACCACAGGGTGATAGGCGTCGTTACCATGATGATGTTTCCATTATTGTTATTTCTTTGGAGGGAAGGATATGGAGATCCTGTGTATAAGTACAGTGAAAACCATGGATATAAAAAAAAGAACAAAAAAAGAAAAGAGAGATATACTGCCGAAAGTTCAGGCATTTTCTTTATGCTGTTTTTCCCCTCCCTGCTCGCCTTTTGTAATATCGCAATTAAGCTCTGGGACAGTGCCTAAGAGATTAGTTGTGCAATTTACCGAGTGGTGAGGAATGTAAAGTTATAAAAGCTGGATTTTGCTGATTATAACTCACAGAAAATTGTTTTTCTAATAAAAGTCATTCATTTAAAAGCTCTTTGTCGTGCATTGGCACCTTCCATCACTGTCTGCATTTCTAGTTGGCATATGGCAGTGCAAGTCTTCTTAGCATCCGCATCTCTTACTATGTTCAAAGTTTAAACGATTCAAGTCATTCATTTCTAATTTAGGTTGTGTTTGCCTTTCCAAGTTGATAGGATCAAACACTATTTGCAATAAGGCTCTGAAGTCCGAAGTATTCCTCTACGTCTACCACTATGTTCTTTCAGCAAATATTTTTTCTCTTCCTTTCCCTTCGGATGTCCAACTTAAAGATTCTTTTTTTTAAAAAAAAAAAAAAAGGAAATCATACCAGATATCGGACCCGCCACGGTACTACAGAATCAACGTTGGAATTTGGATGATGACCCCAGATGTTCTTGTTATTTCTGGTTTGATGAACAGCTCAGCGAGTCTCCGTTCCACTTGTATGTATGAAATTGAACTTAATCAGAACAGAAAGTCAGTCAACAAAATAAGTGATAAATCAACTTTGCGCACCTCAAGCGGTACTATGCTGAAAAAGTCTTGCTGGCCAAAACTTAATCCCACCTCAAAATTGAAAGCAGAATTCATGCAAACTATAACTGGATAAGGGCACGTGGCAGGCAAATAGCGCCTTACTATTGTACATTTATATTTCTCATGACCACTAGCTACCATTTAACTTGGAATTGAATGCATCTAAAGGGAAATTGGAATTAAATGCAGTGTAGCTAGCAGAGTTGGGTGTCAGATAAATCAAATGAGTATCCGTCACTTTGTCATTAAATTTGAAGCCAGAAATTCAGCCATGCTCTGTTCTGCTCTGCTAATCTAACCAAGCAAATAATGCCCATGCTGGAGACAAAAACTGAAGGTGTTTCAATTAGCTGATGTACAGGCCTTTAATGGCGGACAGCTGACCCTCCCTCCTAAGCCTAAGAAATTTGCATGGTAGTTGCATCTGAACTATCCTAAGCTCAAGATCCAAATCTGTTATTTCAAATAAAAATATTGTAATTGAAATTCTTATCCCACCATCAAATGTGACTTTTTGAATTATAATGTAATATGGAGATTTTGGTATGCATTTTGGTTGTGGATCCAGAAGAAATGTCTCAATCTCAATCCACAAATCCATATAAACAAATTCCCAAGAAGCCAATGCAATGCGAGCCAATTCAAAGACAATTTTCTAAAAATTTAATATAAAACGACCTTTGAACTAAAATTAGGTTGTAGGTGTCAGACGATGCTGTCACTGACGAAATCACAAAAGTTCAACGTCGGCGAAATTTTCCAATTTTTCTATGGTATAATCTAATGATGCCTTTTGTTTCTCTCTAGTTTCACGCATGGACTGCTACGTAAGTGGTAGTGACTAGTGAGAAAGGATAAACAAGAAATTCATTATCTCTCGTAATGCCGTTTACTTATCTGGAAGCAGCTAAAAAATGGGTGAGTTGGCAACAGGGCAATAAACCATTTCAAAGTTCAAACCGAAACACCCGCTGTCCCAAGTGATGACTTCTGGGATGTTGACTTTGCATAGCCCTGCTTTTGTGCGTTTACGGTTTCAAAGACAATTTGGCTAAACATCATTGGCAAATTAAAATTTAAAATTCTGTACACTCCTAAATCCCAATCCGAACGTCAGCCAAGTTTTGTATTCATACTTCACGAATTCTCCATTGCATTGAATTCTTCATATGGCATAGAATATTAATCCTGCCACTGCATTTTTCTTACTAATTGCGTTGGAAGCCCCTCTATGTTTGATAGATAGTTGTTAATTATTAGGTTTTGGATTTGCTGTATCATTGGATAAGTTTCAACCTGGACTTATTCCAACTCAAGACACCTCCAAGGAACAGAGTTTAGAGATGTCCATTCTGTTGAACAAAGACAACAGCAGCAAAATGGGCGACACGCCCTTATTCCATGAATTCAAAAAGCAAGCTTCTTTCTTCCTCAAGGAGAAATTTAAGTCCGCCAGATTAGCTTTCACCGATGTTACCCCTGCAGAACTGTAACTTCTCACTTTTATTGACTTCATCGTTAGATTTTGGTAACTTTGAATGGTGATTACATTTCCAATTTGGTGGTGGATCTGACAATTCTTTTATTTTTTCTGCATGGTCTTTTAATATATGCAGGATGACAGAAGAGGCTACAAATGGAAATCCATGGGCCCCAGATTCCCCTACACTCAGATCAATTTCAAGGGCTGCTTTTGAGCTAGATGATTATTGTAGGATTGTAAAGACTCTGCGCAAAAGGTTTCTGGCCCTGACTTTGTTGCTTTTATGCAAGCTTCAATATTATAATGGTAATCATGGTTAAATGATCGCCATAATTTTAAAGCAGACTTCTTAAATTTGGAAAGACGAACTGGAGGGCGTCTTACAATTCTCTGATTGTGCTTGAGCACCTATTGACTCATGGACCAGCAAGTGTCGCGGAGGAATTTCAGAGTGACAGAGATATAATTAGTCAGATGAAAAGCTTTCAGTATATTGATGACAGAGGGTATGTAATTGTGCATTTTGCAAATTCTCAATCTCAGCTCCTTTTCTTGTTCTTTTCTTGGCACTGGCACTCAATTTTGAAGATATTTCGAGTATTTGCAGGTTCAATTGGGGCCTAACTGTCAGAAAGAAAGCGGAACGAATTTTGAGACTACTAGAAGAAGGACATCTTCTTAAAGAAGAGAGAGACCGAGCTAGGAAGCTGTCCAGAGAGATTCAGGGATTTGGGAGTTTCTGCCAACGGTCAACTCCAGCACAAGGCGTTCTACAAGAAACATCATCTTTAATGGTATTTGGCAGATGTAACTCTGGCTTCAACAACCATGAAAATGAGGAAAACCAGTCCTCTTACTCAAACAAAGCTCTGAACAAAGAAGCTGTGGAATCCCTTCGCCATCAAGGTGGAATTTTCGAGTCCAAGGATAAACTGGAAATCGAATCCTACCAGGATGCTTTGGGTAACAGTCAGATGCTTAAGGACTCTAAAACGAGTTCAAAAGAAAATATGACTCCCAACAAGGAGGAGTTGCACCTATGGAACTTGCGGGAGGAGTCCAATCCACTTCTGGATTGTAGCAGAGAGGATTTCACGCATGGTGTAGATATCTTCATAGAAGAAGATGATCACCCCTTAAATTCAACAGAAAAGCATGCCACTGCTTCCCTGCTTTCTGAAAGAGCGGGAATTCTGTTGGGCTGTTGAAGCAATGTAGATTTATATGAAGGCAACATGGTGCTTGCAAATTTAACATATTTTCCGATAGTAGACCAAAGAGATTTTGCTATATTTGTATTCAATTATGTGGGTGGTAACCTTTGTTCCTCCTAACTTATCGCCAATGGTAACGGTTTGTTGCTGGGTATTGACCAAAATAAAGCAGGTATTGGAGTGTATATCTATATTTTAATCGGAGCAGAAGTTCAACCAGCTCTATCCACTTAAACTACAATTACATAACCCGTTCAAGGCATTTTAAAGAACCATCTAACATGCAATTACCAGTTTCCACTAATTTGCTGCAAGGTCAGGTCAATTAAGCCCATCCAAAAAATATAAATTCCCAGTTCATTTTACTAGGCCAATCATTGCTTGATTCGGACGATGGCAGCTAGATTATCACTGTGCGCTAAAGGGTTCAGTAAGTCATAGACTATGGATTTTCGCTTCATGTACTACTACATTAAAGCATCCTCAGTTCTGAACTGGCCTCTGTTAAACAAACAACTAAATTTAAATTAGTTATCGGCGAAGTTTCATGCCCATTTCCAACCATTGGCGTATCGCTTTCCCTAAGTAAATCCGTCTGCTGCGATCTGAGGATCATGCGTTATGTCCTGAAAAGGAATACACTATAGACATGAGCCACGCAAAAAATAATAAATATCTTCATCTTGTAAAAGAAATAGAAGGGGCTCTTTAACAAAGTTAGGCATAAGAAACAACCAAATGAAATCTAGAATTTAAGAAAGCCAAGTCAGAATACTGGCAGAACTAATCTAGCAGCCAGGTTGAAAAGTTGGTTTGATTAGTGTTACACAGCTTGTTGATAATCCAGGTCAGAAGGGTCCTTACTAACACGTGTTTGGTTAGCTTCTTGATCGCTAGCTTTCGTTTTGAAGAAGACGACCTTCAGGCAAAACTTCTAAAATTGTTCGACGGAAGATGGAGAAGCGGAGTTGCAATCAATGGAGAGCGTGTGTCAATTTATTATTATTATTATTACTTGCCCTTTCCTTACTTTAAAATTCGCATTTCTCAAAAAGCCGAAGGTAAACAAATGGCGAGCTTGAACTACAAAACAAATACAAGGTTGATAATATTACAATTTACAAACCAGAGCACGTTTCTTGCTAGTTTCCAGTGCACCAGTCATTTTACACGCCCCTAATGCGATTTATACATTTCTTTCTCCTAATATTGATACTGCAGATAAGCTCTATCAGCAGCCTGCGGATCCAACTAGTCCTAACAAGTTGTTCGTGTCATGAATTTGGGAGGGGAGCATAGACACAGAATTTACCTCAACAACAAAAAAGGTTCTCCATTGTAAAGACAATCAAATTTAGAAAATTCTGACCCAGGGAAGGACCAAAAATGAAGGGGAAAAAAAATCCGGTGCGCCGAGGGATCTGACAAGTTTAATATTAACTAAAGTGAATGTGAAATTGAAGCATATATGTAGTAGGTAGCCAATGATAAGATAGCGCTAAACAATTGAAAGCTCTCATTCAAAAACTTGGAAAGCAGAGTCTTGAATCATTGCTGAAATTATTGAGGATACCGATCGGACTACGGAATAGTCAGCAACTAAAGAAGCAAGATGCAAAATGAAATGAATGGCGTTGATTCAACATCGGAGATCAACTGGTCAACAATTGCTAATGGTAAAACAAAACAATGAAAGAATCAACTCTGCCATCAAGCATCAACTACTTTCCTGTCTCAGTTCACCATTTTAACAACACGAACATTTCAAGAGAAACTGTCAACCGTTGCGAGGTGCAAGTGGATTGCCAAATGAGGACACTGTATTTCCACCAAACCACCCTGAAGAATTTAGAAGCATTTCCTGTGTACAATTGAAGGACCAGACTCATCGTACTCCGCCTTTGCAATCCACATCTGCATTTCAAATTTACGTATCCTGTTATTAGAATAGGTAATAAACCAAACCATATGATGGGCGTGAAAAACAGCATGAGGATGTAACTAACAGTTTATCCATCCTTTCAAAACTTAAAACAAATCCTCAGTGGTTTTTGAACCACAATACCTGGGAGCAAAGGTGCCAGCAAGTTTAATAATTGATGCAACTAGCTGTCTATCTAGTTCAGTAAGAGAATTAGATCATAAACCAAACTAGAACTGGAAAGAACACCTATTTAATGAAAGCACACCACTACTAAGCCGAAGATTAGCACGTGCACAATGTCTCCTGCATGCAATTGTTATGAAGTGTACCATGCATCGCATTTACAAATTCATTAATATCATGAAACGAATTATCACCATCAAATGAACAAGTACCTGTTGAAAAGTGCTGAGAGAGGCCAAGATAGAGCCACCAATCCAGACACTGTACTTTCTCTCTGGTGGAGCAACCACCTTGATCTTCATGCTGCTTGGGGCCAAGGCAGAGATTTCCTTGCTCATTCTGTCAGCAATACCTGGGAACATGGTAGATCCACCACTAAGGACAATGTTTCCATACAAGTCCTTTCTGATATCAACATCACACTTCATGATAGAATTGTACGTGGTCTCATGAATGCCTGGAGCTTCCATTCCAATCATTGATGGCTGGAAGAGGACTTCTGGACATCGGAAACGCTCAGCACCAATAGTGATGACCTGTCCATCAGGCAACTCATAGCTCTTCTCAACAGCAGAGCTTGTTTTTGCAGTTTCAAGCTCTTGCTCATAATCAAGAGCAATATAAGCCAGCTTTTCCTTCATGTCCCTTACAATTTCACGCTCAGCCGAGGTAGTGAAGGAATACCCACGCTCGGTGAGAATTTTCATCAGGGCATCAGTGAGGTCACGCCCTGCCAAATCAAGACGGAGGATGGCATGTGGGAGGGCATACCCCTCATAAATGGGGACAGTATGGCTGACACCATCTCCAGAGTCAAGAACAATACCTGCACAAATTAATATAACATGCTTAATTACTTCAAATTGATCAGCTTAGTTACTTGTCAGTCCAAGCAAGATTCTAAGTTTTTAGTCACAATTAAAGCATGATATTGTCATAGCGAGATACAACCAATGGATATCAAATTTGAAGTCTTAAAATACCCTTTCTGTTATCTTTCCATTTTTCCAAAATCTTACACCTTTTAATTCTGAAGGCAGGTCAGCAATCTTAGATTGCAAAGTAATTGCAACAGAATATATTCCATAAATGATTAAAAAGACTAACCAGTTGTACGGCCACTGGCATAGAGGGATAGAACAGCCTGGATGGCAACATACATAGCAGGTGTGTTGAAGGTCTCAAACATAATTTGGGTCATTTTCTCACGGTTAGCCTTTGGGTTGAGAGGTGCTTCAGTAAGCAGCACTGGGTGCTCTTCTGGGGCCACACGGAGTTCATTGTAGAAGGTGTGATGCCAGATCTTCTCCATGTCATCCCAGTTACTCACAATACCATGCTCAATGGGATATTTCAGGGTTAAAATACCACGCTTGGACTGAGCTTCATCCCCAACATATGCATCTTTCTGGCCCATTCCAACCATCACACCAGTGTGACGCGGACGACCAACAATGCTGGGAAACACAGCCCTTGGAGCATCATCTCCAGCGAATCCAGCCTAAAAGTTGAAATGCAGTAGAGCCACAGTGTAAATTAGTAGAAATTGAATGATACCATCCACATTTATGTCAAAGACGGCAGGCACAAGAATCTAGCCAATCACTTTTGCTAATAACTTTTGGAAATTAAAACATCCTGATAATGTACCTTAACCATTCCGGTCCCATTGTCGCAGACGAGTGGCTGAATATCCTCAGTGTCAGCCATTTTCCGTCACACAGCTGGACAAAGTGTACAATTCCGCTTAGAACATGAGGACCAAGGACATGAATGATACAAAAACAAAACATTAAAGACCATTTATCTTTGTTTCTTTTCTACAAAGCAGCAATCTTTAAAACTTCTAAAGGTAGAAACTATGTTACTGGTAAAAAATATCCACCATCTCAGAAACACAAACTAAGACTCACAAAAGAGGATGGTTTAGAACTTCCCTTTAGCCGATCCTTGCAAATATATTGCCATCACACCTTTTTCAAACAACATAATACCTATTGTTTCCGATGTTTGTTATTGGAAAGAAAATCAAACACATGAGATTGTTTTAATTGTCCACCAGAAACAATATAAACTTCTTTTAATTCTATTTTAATGCGTATCCCATTAAGTTTACAGGTTCTATGAACTCAGCATTAGCAAGAAGGCGCGGAACCGTAATGCGAAGAAACAAATTTGCTCAACTCTCACGGATCAAGATTATATATTAATCAATATGCCATAATCTGATATATTCACGTAGAACTGACAACGATCATATCCAGAATCGGAATGCAGTGACAAAACAAAGGAACGGATAATGGCATGAAATTGCAATGAATATAAACGACGATGTTTATATTTCAGCTGTACTTCACGGAAAAAAAACAAAAAAAAAAAAAGAAAGAAAGAAAATCACCAGAAGATTCTCGTGAATGAGAGAGAGAGGAAGGATTCTCCGATGTCAGCTGCACGCCCTTAAGGTTCAGAACTGATAATGAAAGGATGAGAGTGAGAGGGAAAGCACGGGCAAATGAAACCTTGCCTACAATGCATTTCCGATTTAAATTGAAGCGTTGGCATCCACGACGTACCTGCATCGTATCAGGAACGTCAGATGATGTAAACGATATTCAAGTTGCAGCTCACGCGTGTCGTTTCGATCGGTGGCTCAGCGGATACAGGCTGTTTCTGTCAAATGCTGGGTGAAAGTTCTCTTATGCCCCACTGCTTTCTTCGCCAAATTTAACTTTTTTATTATAAATTTAACAGTTTAAATTTTTTAATAAAATTTCATTTATAAAAACAGTGTTACTGTAAAAATAATATTATTGCCAGCAAGGGACAAGGAACTTCCACTTCTTAGTTCTCACTTCTCGCTTCACAATCCATGCAGATTGCAGACTGCAGATGTATGCGAACTGATATGGGCCAAAGCTTTGCCGGTCTTCTTATTATGTAGCGGGCTTGGCATTCTCAGTGTCAGGCCCAATCTTTATATTAATTATAGATTGATCATTAATTAATAGCATTTGTGATAAATGGAGGCATCAGAAAAAAGAATGAATTAAGAAGTGCGGAAAGTGGGAAGAAGGAGGAGAGGGGGCTAAAATATTTGCAGGAAGAGATGATTGTTAGGGATGGGGACATGATGATCTAAGATGGGAAGCAAAATCATTAAGCATGAGCATGGGATGCAATTATGCCCCATGAGAGTGTGTATTGTGCTCTCTTTACTTACTTTTATATATAATACTTGACCCTCTACCCACATTATCATGTCTCTCTGCTCCTTTTTGCGCATCACTCGCATATAAATTCCACTCTATTCACTATTCTAGTATTCTTCACATCAGTCCACTGATCTTCAAATCAAATACACCAAACCATGGTACTTGCTGCCCCTCTGTTTAGTATCAAAATTCTAAAGCCAAAATAAAGGAACACTCGCAGATTAAGAAATTTGCAAGTTTGGGTGGGGGAAGAGATATTGAACTGGAAAACTAGAATTAAAGTGGGCGATGGAAGTGGTCCTGAAAATAGGACACTTGATCATGTGGTGAAATCCAAGCAATCCAGTTGGGTCCTGTACTTTCTGCACATTAATTCATGTGGCCATTTTCATCTCCGGAGATTGGAGACGATATAAATATGTATCATATTCTTGGAAGCTCAACACGTAAATCTATGCGAGAAAAGGATCCAACTTGCTAACTTACAAATGACACGATAACTGAAGTTGTCCAATCTATGGGAATCGGCTAAGCAATTTCTTTGCTTTTGTTTGTTCCCTATGTATCCCCCAAAATACGAAACTTACCTAATGATAATTCATACATAGTCAATGTTGAAGCTGGGAATCCTAGGTTCAACCAAGATCTTCTAGTGCTTTGGCCATTTATCCACGGCCTGAGAAAATGGCCGGCAGTAGGACCCATTTCTCAAATCCTCATGCTCCCTATAATACAGCCATAACAATCTTAGCTTTCAGACGCTGGGATTCTACTTGAGCCTTCACTGTTTAGTTTGATTGTTATCTAACAAATAATGATGGACTTAGAATTAACTGTGTAATTAATAGAGCATTGTTTGATGACTTGATATTGAACTCTGCCTTTACGATTTTCTCAATAAAAATACTCGATAAATTAAACAAGTTTGCATGCATATAGGGCTTATGTATCAGACTATGATTGTTACTTGATCATAAGTATAAAAGGGAGGGAGAGAGATGGATAGGGCCAAAATAAGAACGAAATTAATTAATTGTTCAGGTGAAATCATGTCCGAAACACAATGAAATGGTTTGAGTAGGAGTGCAATTATATTGTTGGTGAGATGGGCTACCTTGTTGGTAAAAGTTTAAATGAAGGTAGCGTCACTTGCAATAATCCACTCAAAATAGAGGGCAACATTTGGATGAGCCAAAATGGGGGTTGATCTCAGCAGCATGCTGCGTCTGTATCCAGCAACGACCAAATGCTTTTTTGTTTGCGACCATTTTACGCGACGGCAAACTCACCTCATCCTCCAAACTCCCAACCCAATAACTTTCTAGCTAAATACATGAAAAGTTATTTGAAAAGCTTCCTTTTATTGCCCGGCAAAAGGAAATTCAACATGTTATTATTGTTCTGGAAAACCACGAGTTATAACTGATTATATCCCTTTAAAATTCAAAATCGCGAGAAATAACCGAGGAGGACAACAATATATCGGGGGACGAAAAGTAGCATGCACGTTAACGTCAGATGGTTTTCCTGTAGTCAGCCACGTGCATAGATGCATCAAAGTTTGTACAAACCAGAGAAAAAGCAATGGCTTAAACGAGATTTTATTTTAGTTCGTTAACGGCTGACTCGCTAAGTCTCCCGCCTCCCTTTTCTTAGCTGAGCACTTATAGAGAGAAGTTGTGCTTCGGCCTCCATGTTAGTATTTGTTTGCATTGGATCCTCCGCCCAAGTGGGTTTCGATTCAATTTCAAAGCCTCCTCCCAGCTTATCACTCTCACTCTCTCTCTCTCATAAGTCATAAGCACACGCATGAAGAACATCTGCAGAGCTAAAATCCAGACAAGGTTGAGAGAATCCCTTAAAATACACGAACGGTGATTTTTTTTTTTTTTTTCTTTTTCTTATGTTCATAGGTACACCGAATTCCAATTCACCATGCACCTTTTTCTCTCTTCTTTCCTTCGGGGCTTCTCAGTCTCCTTGCTCCATCTACCCTAGAATTTCCTCGTTCCTTCTCTTCTTGTTCTTCTTGTTTATTTGTTCCAATTCAATATACGATTGCTTGCTTTCTTGATTTATTCTTTTTCTTAATGTTATCTGAACTCAAGTTGTTTCGCACCATGGGTGGGTCTAATTCTGAAGTATTTCTCTCTGAGAAAGATCCAAACGACCATGAATTTCACATTTTGATAAGACCCGACTTGGAATTCGACCATGAGGAGTGCCAAGCTTCAACCCCAGAAGATGATGACGAGCCAACTCAAAAACAACTGGAAGAGAGTGACCAAGAAAAAAACGATCATGAAGACGTGCAAGAACGTGACCAAGAAGAAGATAAAGATCATGAGCAATGCAATATTGTTCCAGTACGAGGTGCTTTGAAGATCAAAACCACGCCCTACGAGGACCTTGAGGAAAGAGACGAGGACGATCCGAATGACGAAGGGTTCAGGACTCCAACTTCTTCGGATCACAAAATCCCGGTGATCCCGGAATGTCCACCTGCACCCAGAAAGCCTAAATCAGTTGCATCCACCAAACGGAAAGCCTGTCGCCCACGACTTGTACTTGATCTGTCCAGAGAGATCGAATCATTGTTTCCCACACCGCCGGTGGTAGATCTGGGTGCTAAAATTAAGAAAGTCAAACAAGGGAATGACCGTGATAATGGGGGTGAGCGAGTAGTGAGCCATACAGTGTAATTAATTCTTCCTATCTTAAATCATTACCTCAAAATGATGAATGGATTGAGGAAACTTGCTTTTCAAATAGGCATCCTAAGAATTTGGTTCGGTTATCTTCTTTGATGCATGGTCTCCAATTTTCTCGGTGTTTATTATTTTTGTTGGGTTTATTCTTTGGATACGTTATTAATGTTTGATTTGGGAATTGTAATTGAGGACGATGATTTGGAAATAAACCAAGATCTGAATCAGAATCATTTTGGATGTTCTAAGCAAAAAGTTATTGTGCATGTCATAGGATTCCTGGTTAACATTACGGCAAGGTTTGGATGTTGGGGAAGGCGGTGGTCTTTTTATTTAATTGGAGAGACAAAGGGCTTAGGATTCTAAAACTCGATACTGAAATGCTAGGCCGCACTCATATTTCTGTTCTTGCATGTGGACCGGTGGCATTGACTTTGTTTATTTCAGAAAGAGAAATGATCAGAATTCAAGAGGGAATTAAATGGGTAGCTAGCATTGACTTCCACAAGAGGAAGAGTAGCAAACATGCCTCAGGCGAGCGCAGAGTGCGCAAACCCATGTGGGTGGGATATTCTTTTCGGATGACAAACTGACAAAAAACACTAATTAAGAGGACCATCGCTGACTTCAAGGCCCCACTTTTACAACACCACCGGCCACTGCCCTTCATTGCTTCCGGGTTCCGGCCTGCAACCGCAACTTATGACTCGTACAATGCACTAGCTTGCATTGCACCGCATCCTATTCATTACGATTTCTTTTGTTAGCTTTTTTTATAATTTTTCAGTGAGACTAATCTGTGATGAATACCAATATAAATAGAATTATTTTTTTGCTCAGAGCTCTAAAAAAAAAGAAAAAGACACAGAGCACAAAATAGATTTATTGCAGTATCAATTTCATTGTTTTTTCCCCCGAAAGTAAAAGAAGCAGCAGACATGGAGCCTAAAAGGTCGATAGGTGACTGTATAACATAGCTGCTCCATGCGACTGGTTAATCTTGACCGCTATTCCCCCACTCCCCTATACTCCCAGAGCTAGGGGAATTTCCTAAAGCGTACACTCTTTTTCTCTCTTATGTTTTGAACTTTTTTTAATTCTTTTTCTGGACGGAATTTGAATCCAAAATCATAGTCTTTCGTAGTCGAGTCGATGCAAGATCAATTGGCCCAATTGTCTTAGTTGCCGTCAGCATATAGCCCTAGGAGGCGTCGTCAAATATAGGCCGGACATCCTAATGAGACATCGCCGTGTAGATCTATGCATGGATTAGTACCCAACCTTTTATTATTGTGATGCTACACGAAACACCACAATGTTTTGAATTCACCTGTCTCTTCCTTTTTCATTTTTGGTAGCAATTCACTTTTTTATATCTTTCCTATATTATTCTCTGGATCGTGTAGCATTAATTTAACCGTAATTCTTCTACTGTTTTTTTAAAAATATTTCTATTTTTTTTATCAAGTAGAACTTGTATGTTTTATATATCTATATTTTTACATATTTTTAATAATTATATCTAAAATTAATTAATTTTAGTTACTATTAATCTAAACGTACACACAATCTTGTAGGATACGGACAAATGATATCAATGCGATGGTTTTGGGCTAGCCTGGGCAGTGGATAAGATTCTAGGGCAAATTAGGTGGGCCACTTAAGATACCAACTTAGGTCTCCACCTCCGATTTTGTACCCAGAGCCCCAGAGCGTTAGCCCAGGCTTCAAAAGTGGGAAATCGAAAGTTGATGCTTGAACAAAGAAATGGAATTTGTTTCGGAATGTTTTCTGCCCGTGTTTTTTATGAATTAAATTTTATTGAATATTTATTTATAAATTAGATGATTAAATTATTAAATTTATTAATTAAATTAAATTATAAAACCTGATGAATCTTACCACAAATATTAATTTAGGACAATTTAATAAGTCAATGCAATTATACTGTTTCATTAGTCGCTGGCTCAGTAACTTCTGGAGACAATTTTGTGTGTTTAAATTAAATGTGAGTATAATTAATTCTGATAGAATTAATAAAAAATAATCCTATAATTATTTATTTATTTTAGATTTATTATTACATAATTAGTTTTAAACATTAGAGGAGTGGGGTTGCCAATACCATTTCGCCCAGCGAGCTCCAATACGGATAGCTGGTCGAACCATCGAGGAAAGGCCTGCACTGAGGGACATTGTCCTCCATTGGCACCCAGGCTCTGCTGTTTTGGACTCAAGCCTTGATGTGGGCTGGGGCCTTGGATGTATCCAACCAGCCCATGACAGATTAGTGGTGGAGACCGACCAAAAGGCCAGAAAAGACAACGCGAAAGCCGAAGATGCCAAACATGGCAAATTGCAATAGCATCTTGTCCAAGAAAACAAACTAGCATTAGAAAAAAGGCAAGTGTCAGTCATTATTTCTTAAATTATAAACGAACCGGTCAAACAAATATTTTCAAAAATTTGAAATTTAATTTTAAATTTCAATCTTTTAAAGTTCTCTTTAGATCTTCTCGTTTTAAATTTTAAAATTTATAAATAATTTAAGTAAAAAATTGAGACAAAATAAAAGTTAAAAATTTAATGAAAAAAGTAAAATATATTATTTAAATATTTATACAAAATAAAAAATAGAAATAGTATCACTAGAGTCAAACAAATAAAAATCAGAAGATGAATTCCTAAAAGTTCAAACAAAGATTTTTTATTTTGAAAATTCCTTAATTAGAATATATTCTCACAATCCAAATAATTCAAGGCCATAAATGTTAAATAACACTTCATCGAATGAAGCATACAATAAAAAAGGCAGGAACAATGCCGCATTTATTATATATATATATATATATATATATATATATATATATATATATATATAAAAGCAGGAAACGTAAGAGAAAATTAGTGTCATACCCAGTAAAGAAAACAAAAGTGAACATGTTATGAGGAAAGAAAAAAAAAAAAAGAAAAGAGTATCCCGTGGCCGAGTACGCTAACATGACCAGACTTTACAGCGTAGTCTATCACATTCCAGCAAGAGAATGACAATTAACTCTCGTTTCATAGTGGAGGCTGATGTATTATAATTTATATATCGTTACGTGGTAATATTAAATTTAGTTAGCTTTATTTGCAATTAATTTTGATAGAATTATTAATTTTAATATTATATATAGCAGTTATATAAAAATTATTAAAAAATGTTAGTTTCATAAAATTAAATTCATAAAATTTTCATAGTTCCTGCTATTAGATACAGTGGAATGCATCTGTTTGAGCTACCAAATCCAATGCTAATATATTTTTGCAAAATTTTAGTAAAAAATTTAATAAAAATACCATGACTGAAAATTCTTTATATTTTGTTATTTTTTCAAAAAAGTGACTCTGGAGTGTGTGTAGGCATCTTTTTGACGCTTTACGATAGTCTTTGTAACAATACACCAAAGGATTCCTCTTTTCCGCACCTTTCCTAGGATCCTCTGCACTTTTCAGTAACTTGCTATCCCATGATTTTTAATTTTATACATTGATACAACACTTTTTTCTTTTTTTTTTCAAAATACAATACCCAAACACCTTGACAGCCTATAGGCCCTATACTGAATTACCTCGTCCTCACATTTTTTTTGTTCATTATGCCCTCCCAACGTCATAATTTAGAACCTCATTTCCCCCTGGGAGATCCCCCAGAAAAAGCATCTTCTATTCAACTTTGACAAACAAAAGCTACCGTATGTGATGGTATCTTGTGAGCCTTTCAACTAATGATAAAACGTTTTGCCAAACAATGATTCTCATTCCTCCTATTTTTCTTTGACTTTTTGTTCTTTTGGAACCGGTACATGCGGAGTTTTTGTTATGTTATTTTACGAGAAAGCCAATCGTTAGTGATTATTTGCTGGAAAAAGGAGAGGATCGATATTGTTAGAACAAGGGCATTGGAGACATTTCAAAGGGAACTTTAAATCTTCCTGTATAGCGACACAATAATTCTGTTTCCCCTTCTCGTCAACGGAGCCAAAGAAAAAGCAGAGAACGGCTCTGGTAAATGATAAGCACACTTACTCATTGTGTAAACCTTTTTGACCCCTTCCTGCTTGCTCTTTTGTATAAAACAGCGGTTTTGCCAAGGACCCTCTGGGTAAAGGTACTCTCTTTCACCGCACTTCGCAATGATCCATCAAAGTTTCATTTTCTATGCAGAGCACAGAAGGACGGGAAATGACCACTCCTGAAGTCTCATCTGACACCTGAGGCGACCTGCTTCTGCAAAGGTTCAACAACAAATTAACATGGCTCAACAGGTATTTTTGGGCTTCCCCATATCCGTTTTTGGATTTTTCCTCATGGCTTATCGATTAATGTCTGTTTCTTTATCTTTCTGGTGTTTCTGTGGGGGGGTCTGTGTTTGTTTCTTATAATTTCTGAGATTGTGGGTCTACATTTGGTCACTACGTGGTTGTTTCTTTTGATTGTTTCCTTCTCTTGTCTAGTATGAAGTTGGAGGTTTCTGAACCCATTTCTCCGATTGATTTGATGTTAGGATGAGGGCTGGCCTCTGGGATTACATCCACTGAATGCGAGGATTGGTTTGGCTAGAAACCGTGCTAATTCTGGGTCAATATCATTTAACACTGTTCTCACTGTCTCCTCATCGTCATCTACAGATTCTTCCTCAGATTTGGATACAGAGGTGAGTAAAAAGTATAAGAATTTTAGGTAGTCTTTCTGGTTCTGAAAATCCCTGTGCCCCTTCGGTCTGTGCTCGGAAAAAATAAAGAATTAATGTGCCCGCAGTACTGAAAGGGGTCATGTGAGATACCATTTTTGTTCAATAAGATACCAAAGTGGATGATTGCCTCATTCCATACTAGAAAGAATCGCAGGAAATCTTTAGATAACTGACGCCACTAGAATATACCTACAATTTCGTCTATTTGGGGTTGTCTTTATCTGCAAATGCATGCTTCCATTATCACGCCGGTTGAATGACCTTTAATAATATATTAATTTCTGGATAACCGTATCATGTTTATACTTACAAGCACGCGAAGCTCAACGTCACTCTGTGCTTAAACTGACAAGGGCGAACTTTAAGAAACGAGAGTAAAATTACAGTTTTGCATTAATTGGGTCTGAAGACTCTCAACTCTCAAGCCAATCTTATTATGTATGGCTTTTAAGTTATAACCAATACTCCCCCCAATGAATCTCGAGGAGTTTTAGAAATGCACCCCGCGTATTCCGTATTAGTACTATTCCAACATTTCTGTCTTAAATTCATCCGCGACGGAAATTTCACATTTGCCGTAGATTAATAGATTTTAAATGTAGGGCACACTTCAAGCTGCTGATCACGTAATTATCTTCTTATATTTATGCTTACCAGTTTAAATTGTTACTAAGATAATTCTTGCATTTTCATAAGTATGTTGGTTGAAGGGTATCCTTTCTTGACACATAGCACGTATGCTTCCTGATCCTCTTTCAAAATGGTTGTGAACGTAGATTGATCATCCATCCATCTAGCATATTTTGTTGTTTTATGGTACTACATATTAGTATATACAATGTTATAACTTATTGGAGATCCCAAAAAAAAATACAATCTTATTGTGCACAAACAATGGACAAGAAATTTTCTCATATATATTATAGTAATTTAGCATTAATATTGACTACAGGACTTATAGATTTCCTTAAAGCATGCAAATATACGCTTTTGTCATGGATTACTCGGTTGCTAAAATTGTGATTTTTTTGTTTCCTTTTCATTCAGTCTACTGGGTCATTTTTCCCCGATAAGAGTACCACGCTTGGGAGCCTTATAGGTGTCTCTAGTATTTTAGAGCTATCTAGAAGGTCATTAAGAGGAGTAAAATCAGAACAAGTCTTGAAGAGTAAGAAGGGCAACGAGAAGTCCAAATTCAGCTCATGTCTGTTCTGTCTGTGCTCAAGAAGTGGCAATGATGGTGAGGAGGACCAAAATCCTCCATCCCTTGGTCATTTTCTTGCTGTGGAAAGAAGAGCTGCTACTGAAAACAGAAGGAACCAAATCTGTTCCATTTATGGCCCTGATGAGTTTGCATTGCCTCAGGAGCCAAATTCACTCTTTGTTAATGGCAGCATAGCTCCTCCTCGCACTATCAGTCCGAGGCAGAGCATAAATACAGAGACAGAAAGCAGGGAACTTGGCCACGACAATGGGCATGGTTCTCTTGCAGAGCTGTTCCCATGCTTGTGTGCTCAAACTGCCCGTTGCTAACTTTGCTTTGATCCAATTTTTAGATCCCTGGTTAAAAAAAAAGATATGTTGTGGGTGTCTCAGGTTTGTGCACTATGAACTTGATAATTCTGTTTCCATTGGCAAAGTGTAGTGTAGGTTGAATTGTCTCTGTGGAAAAGGCAGACTGCACGTGCCTGAAGAACTGGCCAGACTGAATTTGCAGATATTCTCATAAATAAACTAAAAGAAAGAAGCAAATTGAGAAATAAAAATATGCAAGAAAGGAATACGTTTCAGCCCTAGGAATGGTGAAGCATTACCCTTTTCCATCTTCTTCTGGGTGTCACCTAACACAACTGTTCTGTGGACCAAAGGTGACGAAATTGTTAGTTGTTTGGTAGCAAAAATAACATACCCAGCAATGGTTACAAACGAAATTAAGATCTTCGAGAAAGGGGGGATTTCGTTGAAGTGTCAACTTCTGAAAAAGTGAAACTGAAAACCACCCTTCCTCTACAGTGGCACGTTTTTCTGTGTAACGGGAATAGCCCCTCGAAATTGTAAGATTCCAAAACCTGTAATTTAATGTTAAAGCAACATTTTAGGATACATTTGTAGCATTTGTCCGGGATATGATAGTGGGTATATCGGCTGACATTTCTGTCCTGATGGTTCTTATACTCGAACCGATAACCGTTTACCCCAGCGACCCGCTGGACCAACCAATAATCTGCAATTACGTAAAATAATGTTTCAAGAAAAGAATGGTCTACCCCGTTGAATAGGAAAATAATAATTTGCTTATCTTCCCAGACACGTTTCCCATCTTCGTTTCATGTGTATTTTCAACTGCTCTCATTGGATCCAAATAGGAAAGCTACCGCATTATTATTAATTATATTTCCATTTTAAATAGCAAGTCCTCCATATGAATGTGATCCATTCTTGTAGATATTTTCCCACCCAACTTGTCGGCAGAGATTTTTCATACAGATTTTTCTTTCTTTCAATGCTTACAATGTCTTATTCTGGTACCTTACAAAGAAAATAACGGAAACGCCACCTCAAAAAAGAAACTTGCCTTTCTAAAGAGAAAAAAATGTTTTTTTCACTTATTCTTTCTCTTTCATACTCCTTTTCTGCCTGTCTTCTAGCTAAGATGTGCAAATAAGCATTCAGATATACATGGTTTCTATAAAAACACCTCAGCAGTTCTCTCATCTTCTTCAATAAAACGACAGGAACAGATGTTTTTATTCCGCGACTAGAACCGCACAGTATATTGTTGCTTGTTCTTACATGAGATGGGTCATGGGGTCCGTGGGACTCCAATCATGACTTAGAGTATCACATTTTCATCTGCCGAGTTTGTAACTACGATTGGAAGTTGAAATGTAGCCCTCAAAGAACAGTCGAAGACCAAAGGCGTCCACGTCTGTTACCCAGATAACCAGAAATATTAATATATTATTCTACCTTAGAAACATGTTTTTATTTAATATTATAAAAAAACACAAATGGAGATGAATTTTTATTTGCTTTACCTACACTTAACATCCCACTAGAATCTTTACTGGCTGAGTGACCATGGCCATGTGTGATATAACCTTCAGCAACATCCAAGTTTTGGCCCTCTTTTGTATCTTTTCTGTTTTTTTTTTTCCCCCTTTTGTATGTCTTTTTCTCTTCTAACTTTCGCTAACTGTGGATTTGAGTTTTTCGTTTTTATTATTTTTATTTATATTAAAATATATTTTATAAATTTAACTTTTTATTTTTTATTGTTTGAATTTTATATTTATTTTTTATATTCTTCTCTTTTTAATTTATCAAAAACAACATTTCTCTTGCAGCCAAACATATTCTCACCAAAACCAAGTTGGTATTCGTGCCCGTCGAGAGGTATTCCACCAAACACAAGCTTTAGATTAAGGCAATTCACAGTCAGTGGATCAATGCTGATTCCACGCGTCAATAATATGCTAGATCCTGTGACTTCGTCCGGAGCCCAATCCTGACATATATGACTTTGTCTGACACGCAATATAAGGATCCTATTCCTACGGAATTGCCCAAATCTTTCATCCGAGGGAGACATGATCACATGACACGCAACAGCAGGCCGTGTATTCTCTTTCGTATTTTATTGCTAATAATAATTTTGGTACATGAAATAATTTCAAATAATACATCTTAGAAGAGCTCACTACTCTCCTTCATAACATATATTTTTAATAAAAAGCGTTTGGTGGGAACGATGACCGATCTATTCCCTGGTGGCCTCTTGACTCTTCCCAAGGGACTCTCCTAACAGCCTTCATCGGAGCAGACACCAAATAATGCTAACTTCTACTTTCGAGAAAAAGAATTTCTGACTTTTCCGGTTTCCTTATAATACAGACGCCCAAAATCTTCGATGCAGGCGACGCTTCTTCTGCTTCATACTCAAGTAATAATATTACAACACGACATGCTCCCTACAACCACACTTGGCAACTAACCCGCAAATTCAACTCGCTTTGCTTATTTCCCACAACTACATTATGGATATAGGAATCCATACTCGCTACTCCGCTTCTCTTTTTACTATCATTTTGCTTAGGTCACTGTTTATCAACCCACTCATTTTCAGCAGCAATCCTTCCAGAGCTACGGCCACCCATCTTTCCAAATGAACCCACCCTGGTTAATCCCTTGAAGCTGCTGCTGCCGTCTTCGTTCAAGTTCCGGGATTTCCTTGACTTGCTTAGCTTGCAAGAACTGATATCACAAGCATCTCGATCAGTGTCATCATGACTTTCTATCTTCACAACCACCAGTCTAGCTATGCTGCTTCGGCAAAATGGACAAACTGGTGGGTTGAGACAAGCAGTAGCAGGATTAGGCTTGTTGTGACAACAGAGAGCTAGTGTGCATTGCGCGCACATCTGGTGGCCACAGCCCTGGACTTCAATGGTGCATACCTGCTCAAAGCAGATGCAGCATAATTCTGTTTCACTGGCCTGCATTTTTTTTAGATGCCACAATGAGATAGAGGACACGAAAAAGGTGAATATGTTTCACTCACTAGATTGTACATCATAGAAAGACGGATAAAATTTGTCCAAAATATGAACATTTCATTTCCCAACTAGTCGTCATAGACCTGCTTCATTGCATTTCAAGTTTATCCAACTTTGTTGACTTCCTATCATAAATTTACTCAATTCTCAGGAACATTAATTCAAATTCTGATTGTATTCAAATGCAAATCCAAGAAAACTCAATGAGTTGGTATAAATGGAGAGGTGGACAAATTACCTCATCAGCCCCATCATCAGAATGTAATGGAGATGGCAGAGAGTAAGTACTCCCCTTTAATATGTTTTTCTCCCTTTCCCTATTCGCATCCATCAAGGCCCGTTCTAATAATGCTTTAGCCTCTGGATTAAGCTCACTGATGAACTTCAAAGGAGATGGCCAGACAAGAGGCTCTGCAGATGTAGGATTTAGCAACGCTGCACATGCTCCGCGTTTGTGCTTCAGAGCAACTACATATGGTATCCGCCTGTATGAACGCACCATACAGCATGTAGGGAATTCCAGGGAATTCTGGTAATTAAACTTGAATAATAGATGACTAGTGTAATGCTATGAATCTATACTACGTATGAATGATTAGATCGTTATACAAGCTAAGCTACTCCCTAAAACTAAAAAGTTGCAGTTGGAAGGAAAGCCCAATCCAAAGATTCAAAACAAGTGATGAAAATTAAAAGATTACATATTTCCTTAAAGACTATCATTTATTTTTTGGTAAATTAAAGACTAGCATTTTGATATTACGGTCATAGGAAAAAAGCCCATTATCAATAAGCTACATGAATTTAGCTGACTAAATATGTTATTAGGCTTGACACTCAATGAGATAATTCTCTGAATGATAAGAATTTGCATTGAGAAAGTATACTATACCCGGATGCATCACGTTGAAGGCGATCTGCACCCCATGCCAACAGTTCACGGATGCAATCCAGAGATCCCCCTCTAGCTGCAAGATGAAGAGGAGTGCTCCCAGGATAGCTGCAAATAGCAATTGATCAATTCACAAAACAAAAGAAATACATTAGATTCAATGTTATCGTGAGAACTTTGGAGATTATTACCCATATCCTCCTGTTGAAGCACAGACAAGAGCTCCGTTGTCTAACAGCATATGCACACATTCAGGCCGTCTTTGACGGGCTGCCAAGTGCAATGGCGTAGCTCCTCTACCATCTCTAATATTCACAAACCGGGCAAATCCCCTGCAATCAATCCATTTAAAAAGAATCATCAGAAAACAACAATTTGAATCAATTTGGGCTCAAAATACTTAAACAGAAAAGGACCAACCATGAAGCAGCCACAGGACTAGATTGAGCAGCAGAAAGAATCGCTTTAAGGCAAGAAGAATGGCCATAGTAGGCAGCATAGTGCAAGCAGGTTCTTCCGTTAAGCGTATCAAACATCAATACCTGAGATTTTTTTTTGAAGATTGCGCACTTTGAGTTTTCTAGTTCATAGTCAAAGAATCAGAACAATGGAAGAAACTATGCAGGAATATCACATACATTAGCTCCCGCTTCAAGGAGCTTTTCCACACAGGCGATCTTTCCGTGCATTGCGGCCAACATAAGCGCAGTCTGAAGCGTTCACAAAGAAGTAATATGTTAACACTCTGAAATAGATGATATCATACATTCACTCCAAAAACATGAGGCAAAATGGAAGCAGTAGGTAGGAATTACCTGCTTTTGCCGATTCAAAGCATCTGGATTAACAGATCCATCTAAAAGCAGAGACAGAATCTGCAACTCACCCAAAAGCCATAAAACCCATCAATCAAGACGAGGAAAATGTAAGAGATAGATATCTATTATCGGCCTCAGATTATCCAGGAGAGCTCCACTGATTAATTACCGAAACGACAAAGTAAACCTCGGAAAATTGAATGAAGAAGCAAGTGAATTGAGAAGAACCCGCACCCACCTCGATCTGGCCATTAGCAGCGGCAATATGAAGAGCAGAGTGGCGATCATAGACAGTGGTCTGGTGTATGAGAGCTGGGTCTCTAGCTAGGAGAGTTGTGACAGTTTCAAGGTCCCCATTTTGCAGGGCACTGAAGAGGCTATGTTCATGGTTACCCCTGAAGCTCAGTGCCTGACCCATGCCCTTTCCCTCTAATTCTAGCAGTGGTGGTCAGGGTCCCGGAGAGGTGCTCCCCCGTACTCACGCCACCTTCCCCCGAGAAGGTGGCCCGGATTGCTGAATTTTATAAATGAGCTTCAGATTTAAGAGTAGTTGGGAGAGGGCAATGCGGAGGTGTAGATTGAATTTGTAGAAAGAGAAAGGAGCGGGGGGGGGTATGGGAGTTTGGAGCTGCCCTGGCCCCGGACTAAAATGAGAGAGAGAGAGATGGTAGCTGACCGTGTCAGTGATGAGCAGCTGCTGAGGCTGACTTCGGGCAGCAGTCAGATTGCTGTCCTCATCAGGCCAGGTTCCAGTAAACATGAGCCGACATATTACCTCTTGGACTTGTTGAATATACCTTTGGGTCGACTTATCAAACGGTTCATGTTATAAGTTTGCAACACATTCGATTGTGAAATATCATGCGTTTATGTAATTTTTTTTGGGTAAAAAATTATGTCTTTCTTTAAAATTTAAATATAAACAAATAATTTTTACATTCAAATTTCAAAATTCCATGTTATATAATTACACTAAAATATTTAATGACTTATATATTTAACGACATCTTTTGGTAACTGTTTTGGATTTCATTCTGTGGCCAAAAAAGAATCATATTTTGTCCAGGAGCGATCATGTGAAAACGGATCAAAATGGACCTAACAAAAAACCAGGATTCAAAGTAGGCAAAACGCGTTTGCAATTTGAAGGAAAACCATTTCTTATATACCTTTGCTTTTAACATTAAGATAAGTGTAGGACCCACCCAACATTGAAGAGAAGCAAAATATTTATTATAGTCAAAATAGCAGACTTCCATTCAATTCAAAATTTGAGAATGGACAATATTACATGTACATCCATGATTACGTCCGCCCTGCACCATGCACCAACTCTAATTTTATTACTTACTTTACGTTTTTTTATTTTTTTTGGTGATAATCATTCACCTTACGTCTTGATCTATATAATATGAGCATACACACGCGTATATAACTAAAACAAAATGATTTAGAATCATATGTCCACGCTTACCTTCTACTTCCCATGCCCAGTTGCCTCCAAATTATGGTGCACCCACGTCACCATTCTTTTGGACTCCATACGCAAAAATTAAAGCTAACGGGAAATGTTAATTAATTTGCGAGATTATTAAACCCCTGGGCTAAGTTTTCACCTTTATTCCTTGACCCTTTTCTTCTGTAATGGACAAACCGTTGCTTCAAGAAACAACTCCATCCAAACCAAATATACTTACCACGTAAACTTTGACAAACTTATGAAGTTATCCCAACAACATCGTATCTCTCCCAACACTCTCAAATCGCCGAAAGAATAAAGTCGCGCGTTTTATACCTTTTTTAGCGATGGTTGAATCAAAATAGGGCATCTTATTACACAGTTACAACCGTTTTCGATCATATCTTTTGTTATGCTGTGGCAATCAGAATCAATATTTCTATACCATTTCAACTGTTGCGACTACTAACCATGCCCAACATCAACTTACCTCCCGCCCCTCCTCTTCCAACCGCCTCTAAAAGTTGTTTTAGCCAATAATTCCAACTCTTTGCATTAGCTAAGAGAGGTTGTCTGTACCAACCCCCCCCCCCCCCCCAAAAAAAAAAAAAAAAAGCTAAGAAAAGTTGTCTTTGTTTTACCCCTTCAATTTCTGCACTTCTTCATCAAGGCCTTCCTACATACATACCAATGAAGCCTGTCATTTCCGATCATTCCGTCGTAGCAAGTTGCCATGACTCCCTTTGTGTGGCATCCATCAAGACCCGAGGATACAAGCCCATAACAGCAAGCTTAAGCCCATATCTGTCGACAAAGAAAACGAAACCATCATATTGTACTTTTAACCCACCCTATGATTTACTAGGCCCAACAATGAATTTCCACATTTCAACCACGTGTCCCCCAAGAGGCTTGTTAACAATGGTGCGCAAATCACCTAAACCAGATCGGAAGCAACTTGATCTCAACTCATCACTCCATATATCCATATTTAATTCGGTAACAGATTATGTTTTGCTATTAAACTCGACTTGAATCTATAATGACCAATCAAAAAGAACCAACCAAACTCGATCGACCTATGTGTATTTTCAGTAGGATTCTTGTTAAAAATTCAAGACTCAATTTTCAATAACCCAACCCGTGTATATTTGCAAATGTTACCTTGCAGATCCGAGAGAAGCACAAGTTTAAACCCCAAACCAATGAGTTTACTCGGCCCAGTCCATTTAAACTAGATCGAACGGGAAATGGGCTCGCCCGCAACTAGAAACACGTTTTGAGATTTCTAGCCGCATACCGTATGAAGGCATCATATATAAATTTAAGAGGCAAGAGGCCTGATATTCCAATTGATTTTTCTACGAACATATTACACATAATAAATGAGGACCGTTTCCTATTTATTGTCTTTCAAATCAATCAATAGAGGTCCGTCCCTGCTTATTATGCGTATTGTTCTCCAAGTGCATTGAAATGCTTGTGATTCCGAAAGAACGAAAAGTAAAAAAATATACAGGTGAATGCTCCAAAAACACCAGAGTTGCTGGCTGGGCGATGCAATGAACTCCTCTTCTTTAAGGAAAAGTCACTGCACAAAACACCAAACTTCGTTGGAGGTATCTGAGCTGTCCTTACGGCGGGTCACATGCACCTACACCTCCTCTGACAATGTCCCGGTCCCCCAAGTGGCTCAGCTCCTGGGACCCACGTGGATGCGACGGTGGATGAGCATGATCATGTCATATATGGATGCCCTTGATTCGTCCCAACTCCGAGACCGCCTCCTGTCACGGGTGTTATGGCGGGCCATCATTGCCTACTCGTCGACCATGTGCCGCAGTTTTTGCTCCTGAATGGGTCCCACCTTCGGGTTCGTTATCTTTATTCTTTATTATATAATTTATTTTGAAGGCACGGGACCCATCTCGGGCGTGTGGACTTTTCCTAATACGATGCCTTATCGCATGGTCCAGGGTCTCATTAACTTAGGGGCTGAGCACCTTGAATGCAGTACTTGCGCCGGCTCATCAACACTCGACGCTGAGCCGATCCTTGTTCGCCGAGTTCATAATCACTAGACCAATCTAGCGGTCTATCTTTTGTTTCGTGAACCCATACAGCCCCTCCAGCCATTGCCTACGCATCATTAGTTGCGTGTGGGGCCACATTACCTGATACTCAAGCGCTTAAGCCAGGCTGGAAGCTATGGAACGGTCAGAGAAACCCGTTGCTCCGTGAATGGCCGTGGTTCACCCACGACGCATCGAGTTTGACTTTTTACACCATGGCCACACACCGTTTTGGTCGGCCGTCCTGGCAAATCGCTGGGTTGTAGCCAACTGTAGATTGACATATGGCACGCTGATGCCAGTTCACACTCTGTTTTCAAAGGTAGAAATAAAATAATAATTACAGATGTCTACTTTACACATTTTCTGGATATGCTGCTATTTATATAATGATTTATTGTAAAAATTAAATAATATAATATTAAATTTGTTAAAAAATTAAAATATTTAATTGATAATAATAACTTGTATATTTATTTTTTACACCTAATATTTTTTTATTGATAAACATTTAATATTAATTTAAAGAGAATAAAATTCTCACATTATTAAATTTATTTAATATTTAAAACTTTCAATCCCTTCTAATAATTAAAGACAGAGTCATTGAATGCCTTACCATTTGAGTTGACGTGTAAAACATTTGGTCAACATTTGGCTATCATAGTCATATGCATTAAGCCAATAACTACTACCATCTTTGGAGGAAGAGATTTATGATGGTCTCTATATTGGTCGTCCCTACCCACTTTGGATAATGATTTGCAGGTTTTCTAAACGTACAGATTATGTGTATCGCATACCACTATCCAACAATGATAACGCCAAAGATAACAACAGGACTAGTCAGTAAGGGGACAAGTGTCCCACATGCAGAGGGCACTAAACTTTAACCACAATTGGATTGCATGCAATAGTCCAACGTCGCTGTATACGTGACCAGGCATGGTCATTTTACGTTCTTCATATCTGTCCAGTATAGCACTGAGCAGTGCTGATGATTTTGTTTCTGGTATTGGGTATGGGGCGGGGAAGTTTATGATTTTGTATTATTGCCCGATTGTTTTATTGGCAATTAATGGTGCTGCTTTATTGCTTGAATTCGATTTTAGGGTCTAAAAGTCAATATGCAGTTAATGAGAGTTAAAAAGAACGCTGAAAGAAAAAAAAAATTTTCTTAATTAAGCTGCTTTATCTAAAATCAGCAAAATTAGAAATCTCCTAAAATCAATGTATCCATTTCCTTTTATTGCTCACATGCCTCTCGAAGGATAAGAGTAATCCATAAGTTGTTGGCGTGTCATTTCCAATTGCGCGTGAATGTGTCAGCTCAAATCCAAATATTCAATGCAAGTGTGCCGCCATTACGTTTGGGAAATTTTATATGAACCTAAAAAAGAGTGTATATAGTGTTATTTTTAAAATAAAAAATAAATATATACAAATATTAATACTTTTACTTTTCACATTAATTACTGTTTAAATTGAAAAGAGAAAACGTTAACTGAATTTTTGGATAAAATAATAAACTTGTGTCTTAAATTCATATATATTTTGTAATATGAGAGAGAGGATAAAAAATTATTTATTTAATTATTTGTTTTTTAAATTATAAAAAAATATAAATATATAATTGTATAAATATCATCGTTCTTTTAGGTATGTTACTAAATAATCCCAATATCTGGTAACAAAATAGTGCCCCTTGACTTATGAGATGACATCATCCTAATCAACTTGAACTTTTAAATCACGGATATTTTGATAAACATAAATTTCTTTAAAATAATGTTTATTTACATCAAGATGTGTACCAAAAAAAAAAAAGAACCAAACCTAATCCAACACTTGCCATACATGTATTTTGTTTATCAAATTCAATCCAAATCGGCCGTAAAACATATATATAATTTATCAAATAATCAAATTTAATCTGTGTATATAATTAGTTAAATTTAAATTTAAAATTTTAAACTCAATTTCATATCATTTAACTATCTTTTTTTTTAGACAGGTGCATATCTTAATTTATATCATTTTTATATTTATAGTTCTATTCAATAAATCTCTATAAATACGTTGTGTCATTATGTGGTAAAAAATAGAAGTTGATGGGAGTGAGTTTGTTAGTGGTGGAAAAAAGTTAAAATGAAAAGTAATCATAGTTGATTCTTTGGTTACGAATGTTAAAATGGGTCTGACCCGTGGGGTCAGCCTGTCCCGTCCCACCCCGCATAAGAGGCGAATTGAGTTACTATGTAGGTGGCTCATTTTATTCGTGAGTAAATTAACTCGCCTCGCATAACTTTAACTTCTCCTTGAAATAATACGTAATTTAAAATAGTTTTAACTTTTAGGAAATTATTATAAATTATGCTATTATGACAACAAGATCAATGGATATAAATTGGAAGACGAAGGCAATTCAAATGATTGTCATTTGATTCTAATTTAGATGATGCAATTTAGACAGGATCTTCATGCAGTTTAGATATAATTTTCTTATGTTTTGAATATTTTATGTATACTGTGTGATTTTATAGGTGACTGTAAAGACTAAAGAATTTTTAAAGGATTTCAAGCTGAAAGACAAGTAAAAATTGATTAGCTCAAAGATAAGATAAATTATTACACTGCGCAATAATTCATTGAGTCATTCAGGTGATAATATGAAGCTTGTGTTGTTACATAGCTATCATCAATATCACCTTTATATATTATTTTTTGAAGTAAAAAATACTATCTTTATAATTGTGTTAGGCTATTCAACTTTTATGTTATCATAATTTAAGGTGCAAAACTCAATCATTATATATATAAGAATAGTGATATAAATGTATAATAACATAACTTTATTTTTAATTAGTTTGTAGTTTATTTTGAATGACATTAGTGTTGGGCTTTGTCACATATAGAAATATGACCTTTATATCTTTATAAGTATGTGTTTTATTATGCATGTATATTAGTAATAATATTGAAGCCTTACTTAGAAAATGATGTTGCATATTAATAATTTTATTAATAGAATCAAAGTTCTTATAATTCATTATAAGTTAAACTCAGGCTATGTCTTTAGGTACATCATTAAAAAGCAAATTTAATTATATTTATTTATAATTATTTTAAAATTAATATATTAAATTTAACTGACCATTTATTATTATTTATAAACTTTAATTTTTAATATTTTTTTTAATTATTAACAAATTGACCTATTTAACCTGCAGTTCATTCAAAATAAATTAACCTGAACTTTTTTAACCTGTCAATTATACAAATCGATCTAACCTCACTTAATTATAAACTTACATAAATCGAAACGAGTTGAGATGAGTCAGCCCGTGTTGACAACAATAGCTTCGGCGGTGGATCATGGTTGGCTCTCCAAATTCACACGGGATTCGCCGTTTATAACGGGTTATTACCCAAGTTTGTTTGGTTTAACCGAATTTACCGACCCTTCCGTCTGGCGCCGTACAAGCCGAAGCCGCCCTCCGAGCCACGCCGAAGGCAGACAAGTCTCCAACCTTCTGCTGCGCCTGTGGCGTTCCAACTTCCTACACAAAGTTAGCACAGCTATGATCCACCAACTCTGAGTTAACTTCCAACCCAACCTTGGTTAGCTCACTCAGTCTCAGCCGCGCCACAAAAGCAAACCAAATCTTCTGCGCGTGGTCCCTGTCTCTCTAGTCTCTCTCGGGAACGCTCTGTCTGAAAATTCTCTCATTGACGACTATGACCGGCAATACCCATTTCCGCCAATCTTAATAGCAAAACTCGTAAGATTTGGAGCAAGATTATCTGCTAATTCACCGGTAGTAGTGTTTTGTTCAGTTCGTTGAAGCAAAACGGTACTTATACTGAGATCTGATAGTTGAAGCAGCCATGGAGGACCAAAAAGCAGCCATAGCACAGAGGTTGATTGACTTGGTGAATGAGATAGCTGCGATCTCTGATTACAGGTCTACGGTCAAGAAGCAGTACTGCAATTTGGCGAGAAGGTTGAAGCTGTTGACCCCGATGTTCGAAGAAATTAGGGACAGCAAAGAGGCAATCCCTGAGGATACTTCAAAAGCTTTGGTCTCCTTGAAGGAAGCTCTGGAATCGGCCAAGCAACTTCTCAGATTCGGGAGTGAAGGGAGCAAGATATACATGGTGTGTGTTAGTATTCGATTTCTTTGCATTTCTTTGATAAATTGGTCTTCCTGCTGATTTTGTCATATTATTTGTATATTTTGGATATATTCTAGCTATTTTGTGCTCGCGTCTGTTTGGGTGCGAAGAAAATGGGGTAAGTTAATTAAATTACACACAACTTTTAGCTGTGCTTCCTCTGTAAGAGCTATTTCTGAAGCAGCCAAAAGCTTTATTCCGCAATAACATATTGAATTAAATGTTTTGGTGTCATTTTACAGTGTTTGGGGGATAATTTTGAGACGCACTGAGCTAAGCAAAAAGTTATTGTTTTATTATTCCTTTTCATTTTTGGGTTTTATGTGTTTTAGATAACATACATATAGCGAAACAGAAGTAGAAAATTGATTCCTTTGCTATTTTGTCATTTTATTTGATAGAATATGATTGGGAAATCGCGATGGTAGAATTGATTTTCTTCTTTTCTCGGCTATAGCGTGTGCCTATAACTACATCCTTCATAAAATGTTTGAAAAACCTGCTACCAGAAGCTGTGGCTTGTAAGATAATTCAACGATGACTAGTTTGCCGGTACTGGGTAAGAGTAAATCCATGTGATGTGATATATTCTATCGAAAGATATATTCTACTCTTTATTTTGTTTTCTTATCTCTTGAATAAAATTGTTATAGCTAAGATATCCAGATTTCAGTATCTGTCGTTGGTTTAACTGCAAATTAGCCAGTGGAATGTTTCGCAATCTTTGCCCCAGATTAATATGCTTTCATTTGTTGTTTTTAAATTCAATAGAATATCTTCTTTTCTCTTGGAAGTCCCTTTTAAATCCTGCTTGTTTATGACATTTGTATTCGCACTTATAATTTTGTTTCTCTGCTTGTTCTTTGCCTGATTGGACTTATATAAACTGGTTGAGTATTGCGTTGATGATTGTTAACTTTTATGGACCTTCGCTAAACTGTGCCTTAAATAACAGTACTTCAAACTTTCAAAGAAAAGAAAGAAATTTAGCTGGGTTTGGGATTCGTGTGTTTATGGTGTCTGCAGAAGCTGAAACTATTGGAGATCTGATACAGTTTGGATTACCGGGTTCCAAATAGATTTCTTGATCTGTGACTGGATATCAAAACAGAAGAATCTTCTCCTCATAAATTTTTCAATTGTAAAGAAACTTTTGGTTCTACATTATCTTCCTGAAGGAACTTAACCTCGTAGTTATAATCACCTTTTCAAATAGGAAATTCAAAGACACAGACTAGCGCATTCAATTAAGCTCTCACATGCGCACATACAATGAGAAAGGGAGATGTCTGAATGTGGTGAATTTGTTACAGCTGAAAGACTATAGTAATGATCATTGCGATGGAGCTAGGCAGTATATGTTAATCTAGCGTACTAAACATTTCACTGATGTTAAGGAACAGGAATGGTACATGTCCTTTCATTTAACCGTCCCTAAACCAGAGAATGTGGGATCTCGGATTCCTGGATTTCTCTTTGATATAAGATCATCATGCATTTGGTGATTTTGCCACAATAGTGCAGCAGTGCTTCTTTGATCTTAAATATGCTTTCGCTGTTATTTGGATAATTCTAATTCCTGATGTGCGGAGCACTAGAGGGAAGGTTAAAACTTATAAAGCAGATGAAGGGAAGGGTATGTGTCTTTCAGGGTGTTTTATGTATTTTGCATTCCTTTATTTATGGATAGAATATAACAGTTGACTTGAAAACTTTGTCCGTGCTGCCAATCTTATTATGTCTCCATGAAGTAAATTTCATGAGGTTCCAGACCTTTATTTTCTCCACTAAAGATTTTAGTGGGAAGAGAAAGTTCCAGCTTGGAGGGTGATCGGTGACAACAATTCATTCTTGAAATTTTTGGCTGCTATGATATAGTCTGATTAATCTTTAGGTTTCAATTTGCCTGCATATTAAAAGTGAAGAGTGTTCCACTGTTCTTTTTATTGAATATTATTGGTTACGATGTTTTCATGGCATGGGAACCTTGGTTTACTGACATATTTAGAGGAGGTATACTTATTTTTTTATGCCTGCTTTCTTCCTTTGTTACTTTCGTCATTTCTATTTGCAGTTAATTTGTAAATGTTTCGAGATTAAATTATGGCAACATGTTTTCAATAGCATGATATTTACTGCCTTAGATGTTGCTTCAAAAGCCATAAGTCCTGTTGACTTCTTTCAGTGTTCTCCTTTAACCTTCATTGTTCTGATTGCAGGTCCTAGAGAGGGATCAAATTATGAATAAATTCCATGAGGTGACAGCTCAGTTGGAACAAGCCTTGAGTGGAATTTCCTATGAAAAACTTGACATATCAGATGAAGTTAAGGAGCAGGTACAGATTCGTCATTTGATGCATATGGTGTCATTATTTTTTTAATGTGTTTCTTAAGAGCTTCAGAATTAAGTTTTCTTCCTGTTTTGAAACTAACTATACATTTACTTGTTGTGTATCACTTTTGGTAATTATTCTTAAGATTTTGATTATTGTGTGCGCGCACCACTATAATCTTAGTTGGTGTCATTTTTAAAGTTGCAAAGTTTGATCAACTGCGCTCCTTATGGTTCCTTGTTCATAGTAGGATGGACTGAGAGCCCCTGTAGAGCATCTGGAAAGTTATCTCTATGTATAATATTTTTTAGAAGTCATCTTTATAATACTTCATATGTTCTAATGTAACCTTTACTATTATTCTAGGTAGAGCTTGTTCTTGCCCAGTTCAGAAGGGCCAAAGGAAGGGTTGACACACTCGATATTGAGTTGCATGAAGATCTATTATCTCTTTACAACAAGAGTAGTGATGCAGATATAGATCCAGTTGTTCTAAGGAGACTAACTGAAAAATTGCAACTGATGGGAATAGCTGATCTTACCCAGGAGTCACTAGCTTTGCATGAGATGGTGGCAGCAAGTGGTGGGGATCCAGGGTCAAGCATTGAGAAGATGTCAATGCTATTGAAGAAAATAAAGGATTATGTGCAAACAGAAAATTTAGACACAAATGATGATTTAGGAGGAAAAGGTCTTTCTGTAAGTTGCAGCACACAAGCGGCAATTGAAAAAAATCATCAGACCCTTGTGATTCCTGATGATTTTCGTTGTCCAATATCACTGGAATTGATGAAGGATCCTGTCATTGTTTCAACAGGACAGGTATGTGCATTCCAAACTATGAATCACAATGCTTTGACTTCTAACAAAACTAGTCAAAGTTTATTTCGAATACTCATTGGTAGGTATGTCCAGATACATTGGAGTCAGTCATTAACCTTCTTCCTTCAATTGGAAATTCTCACAAACCCTTGCCTTCCCTGTGTCAGCTTGAATGTATAACTGACAGTGAAGGGCACTTGCTCTTGAACTTTTTTTCAAGACATCAAATTCAGTTTTTATATTGCTTCCCTTAGAGGAAATTGAAGCACATATACGTTGGGGATTTAGCTCCTCTAAGGTATAGACAAGTGGGTGGCCATTGATGAGAAAGTCAAGTGAGTGAATTATCTTAAATCAATGAAGTGTTATTTATTTGTTTATACTTCCTAACAATTTAGATCGTTGATTATTTCATCAATGGTGATCATCCTGCACTATAAAGTGCACCTTGCACCTTTAGAAGAGCCTGATCTGTAAGTTGGTGAGGTCACGACATGGAAAGTTGCTTTATATCTTGATGGCTTTCCCTAGAAGATAAGTCTTGGTTAAATTTGGAATGAAGTTGATATAAACTTTGGAGGCTTTCGTTAAACCTTCTTAACTGATAAATATGTAATATGTTTGTCATTGGTGTTTCTGGTTCACATTTCCTGATGTTTTACCCCAGCTGCAGTTTACGTATATCTGTCATGTTATCAATAAAACATATCTTCTCTTGTCTGCAGACCTACGAACGCTCTTGTATTGAAAAGTGGTTGGAAGCAGGGCATGGCACCTGCCCAAAGACACAGCAGGCTCTCACTAGTACAGCTCTCACACCAAACTATGTATTACGGAGCCTCATAGCTCAATGGTGCGAAGCCAATGGCATAGAACCTCCGAAACGACCCAGCAGTTCTCGACCTAGTAAGTCAGTCTCCGCCTGTTCACCAGCTGAGCGCAGTAAGATTGAAAACCTTCTCCGAAAGCTTGCATCTGGCATTCCCGAAGACCAGAGATCAGCTGCTGGTGAGATCCGCCTTCTTGCAAAGCGCAATGCAGATAACCGTGTAGCCATCGCCGAAGCTGGTGCAATACCTCTCCTTGTCGGCCTGCTCTCCGCGCCTGACTCTCGCATTCAAGAGCATGCTGTGACAGCCCTTCTGAATCTTTCCATATGTGAGAACAACAAAGGAAGTATCATATCTTCTAGGGCAGTTCCTGGAATAGTTCATGTGCTCAAGAAGGGCAGCATGGAAGCTCGGGAAAATGCAGCAGCAACGCTTTTCAGCCTTTCAGTTATAGATGAAAATAAGATTACAATTGGTTCTTCAGGAGCCATCCCACCACTAGTGACGCTGCTTAGTGAGGGTACCCAAAGGGGTAAGAAAGATGCGGCAACAGCACTCTTCAATTTGTGCATTTACCAGGGTAACAAGGGAAAAGCAGTAAGGGCTGGTGTTGTTCCCACACTAATGCGACTGCTGACGGAGCCTAGTGGGGGAATGGTGGATGAGGCATTGGCCATTTTGGCAATATTGGCTAGCCATCCTGAAGGGAAGGCCGCAATTGGTGCTGCTGAGGCAGTACCAGTTTTGGTAGAGGTTATTGGGAATGGATCCCCAAGGAACAAAGAGAATGCAGCTGCAGTTTTAGTGCACCTTTGTTCTGGAGATCAACAATATCTAGCCCAGGCCCAAGAGCTTGGGCTGATGGGTCCATTGTTGGATTTGGCTCAAAATGGCACAGACAGAGGCAAAAGAAAGGCAGCACAGTTGCTGGAGCGTATGAACAGGTTCCTTGAGCAGCATCAGCAGCAGGAAGTTGAAACAGAAACGGAACTTCAAGCTCTAACTCTGGATACTCGACCGCCTTCAATTACTAACCCTGTTGATAGCTGAGGTTTTTTTGTTGTATTCTCTGTTATTCATTTTGTTTCTTTTGTTTCTATTTTGAAGTTTCTGAAGAGGCGGCTCTTCTTTGGAGGGAAGGGTGGAAGATCACCTGACCTCTCTATTAAGTTATTCATTTGTTTTGTGTGGGGATACAGAGAAAATGCGAAGAGCTATAAAGTGGGGAGAGGAGAATGTAAGAAAACGGTGAGATGTTTCTGACATGGAAAGTGTATAATTGTAACATGTACTACTGTAATCATCCTCAGATTTTAATGAAGAGATGTTTCATGTATTCAAACTGAAGAGTATGATGTGAATTTTTGCAATGGAGATAACCGGATGGGATATGGAAAATACAGATCAAGATATTCTAATTTCACTACTCCAAAGTTAGGAATGTAGTTAGAAAGATATAGAGAAGAAAAAGTGAAATCTAGTAAAAGAAATATAAAAAGATATAGATAGAAAACTATTAAAGTTACATAATTAGTTGAGTTTTATGTGGGATTTAATTCACTAAACTGAATTTTGTTGTAAGAATACATGTGTGGGAATAAAAAAAATTGTAAGAAAAAGAGCCTTCCACTATGTCGAACTTGGGGAAAAAGACAGCATCCGCTTTAGCAGCTTGTGGAAACCGTGTTCTACCCTTGAATTTTGGCCTAGTCGTATATCTTGCTCCTTGCGGACTTACAAGTAGAGTGCCTAATTGGCATTCCTGTTTGCATCTTGGTTTCGCCATGAATTTGCGGTCGGCCACTGCTGAATGCTCGTCCATAAATATCAAGAGAACTTCTCAATCACTTTATTTCGAGGCCTTTCTCGATTATCATTTCTTTTTTAATATCCTTTGGGCCTTTACTTTTTTCAGTTGATTGGAGTCATTGGACCAAAGTTTTTTTGCGAAGCGCTGTTCACCACACCCGCCTCTTGATCATTTGTCATTTCATTTTAATTATTTTTTATTTTATACGTTTTTCCTTATGGGTTAACTAGGTTTATGATTCCCACAGCATCTTCATTTAGTTGATTTGTAGACAAAAATCACTTTTTTAAATATCTAAAGTACATGCAAAAGTAGAATAATAATAATATATAATAATTTTATATATTGATTGTATACTTTCTCATATTTTTTTCTTCAAAAAATATTTTATTTATAATTTTTAAATCTACAATTTAACCACGTTTATGACATAACACAAGAGATGAGAGGAGAGAAAAATAAAATGAAGAGATAAGCGAGAAAAGTGAGTGGCAAAAATAAGGGAAATATGAGTGAATTATGAGTAAAAATTGTGAATATAATATTACTCTTTTTTCTTTTATCTAAATTACTTTTTCTATTTGTTAAGAAAGTCCTTCATACATCTAATATTTTCACTAACAAAAATTGAAAATTAGTTCACCATCGTAGATGCTGATGATGGCAGCTAGCCACCACCCGTTTCTTTGTAGTAATGTCATGTGTATAGAACAGCGTCCATAATTAGTGCCTAAAATGTATAATGTATTTAAGTAAATTTAGAAAATATTTTATTTACTTATTTATTTATTGTTATACCTATTTTTGGACCTACTTAAATGCCTTTTTTTTTTTTTATATTACAACTTAAATGGCTTTAGTATGTTACTTATACACATTACACACTGCAACAATGTACACATGACATTAATCCTTACTTTCCCTTTCTCTCTGTCGCTCCTTTACAAGGAATTCCAACGTATTTAATTAGTACATTATTACATAAAATTATGAAAAGGAAAACACTGGGGCACAAAGACTCTCCGGCTCTCCTGATTACCTTCATTTTGAGATTTCTCGCGATTGCCAATTCTGTTTGACCTAGACATACGTGCACGTTGCTGACGATCTAAGCCCTGCAACGGTCTCTGCCATGCCATTGATGGGTGAAGAACAGGTCCCACGCATCTGTAAAAAGAAAAGAGAAAGCAAAGTCTAGAAGACGAAGGTGAAAAAGAATAAGAAGATGCAGATGAAGCAGAGAAAAGGAAAGACAAACAAAGAAAGCAAGCCAAAGCGCCCATTGCCCTTTTGCCACCGGATATTTATCATGCATAGATGCAAAGCATCAATGGTGTAGGTTTGCCCAATTATCCTTAAAAGGACTGTTCAAAGACACAGTCACCCGGGGTCAAGGGCATTTCACCTCAGTTCATGAAGCTTGCATGGATTTCCGAGCCCGCCTTTGATTCGTACCAAATCAAGCCTGCAAATTTTAACCCACACTTCTCTTTACTTCTTTTCCTTTAACTCTCACAGCCTTTCTTGTTTGAGACCCACATACACCGACATTTTTGGAATCAGGGGTAGCCATTTACTGCCTGCGTCCCAAGGCCAGCTGACGACGCAGAGACAGAGAGAGAGCTTTTGTCTGTGTTGGACTCTGTTGGTTTTCTTGCTTTATTCGTTGTTGAAAGGTGGCAGCATTGGTCCTTACAAAAGTTATCCTCTCAATATTGATGCCTTTTTCTTTTTTCATTCATTAATTCCCGTTGGGATTAGTATAATAAAGTTGGTGATATTTGTGTGGAAGATCTGTGTTTCGGTCCATCTTTGAAGGGCATGATAGATTATTCTAATTAAAGAAAGAAAGAGTGTGCGAGAGATGAGCATAAAATATTGTTGATGAAAAGGGGTCTACAACTAATTTTGACCATAAAGAATCCTTTTCTTTTCTTTTCAAATTAATAGTGCAAATAATTGACATGGCCCAAAAGGAATTTCATAATTAATTAACGAGCTGGCGTTTGTATCTGCGTCGGTCTGCTAAGGAACTTCTAGAATACTAACCCACTTGAGTTTGGTCCAATATAGGATTGCATGGTTTTGAGTGCGATTTTGGCGTCTTCTGAAAATGGTTCCATCTTCACTCCACTTTCAACCTCAAATCCAACAAAAACTTACGTCCCATCTTATGAATTTCTAACCTGATTATTGCAGCATCATAACTATTGACACTTGTTGACTGATGTAGATTGTAGAATATATATGGAACTTCCTAGCATTAATTGTCTCTCTTTTCCCTTGCTCCCTCTTCACACACGTTAAGAGTATGGAGTATTAAGAGTAAGTAAAAACTGAAAACTTTTCCCTTGCTCCCTCTTCTTGGTATTAAGAGTAGGTAAAAACTGAAATTCAGAATCTAGAAAGCTAACCCGACCAAAAACGAAGAATCTGCTAAAAGTACGAGGCTGCATGCAACAGCGTCCTTGAAATTCAAACATAATATATGAAATACAAGTGAGTAAAGGTCTAGCTCGGTAGGATATTATATGACTGTCGCCCTCAAGTTTCGGACGTGTTAACTTAATAGCAAAGGCTGGCCCATGTACTCACAAGGTTAAAGAGAGGAAAAGATGAGGGAGAAGGAAAGCAGAGTGACTTACAATGCACAATTAACTAGTCTTCTGAAAATGGGTGCCAAGTTACTCACAGCTAATATAGTTAAATATCCCACTCGATCGCCCATACATATGTTGAGACATTCCTATATGTAACAATCAGCAGCAAATGGTAATATATATTTATATGTAAACTCGCCAAGAATTGAAACTGCAAGATATATAAGAAAAGTATTCAAGCTTGAGTTTTTAACGGAATCATCCTGATAAATATAGCCAGGCTAAAAGCTAAAGCTGAGTATGGCACATTCTTTGGTACTGTACCACTTTTCTTCTTTCCCGATGACTTTGCTTTATCATATGTGCACGAAACTAATGCATTGGAGTAATGGTTGCGTGAATTGAAGAAGCACTAAGGGAGAAGTTTCGATCTCTACCGAAATGAAATCACAACGTCAGATAGCTAGAAAACACAGAACATTGCATGCACACATAGTTATACAAAACAAGCTCATATGTATAGTACACAGATTAACACAAGAGACCCGATCGATGTTCTGAAACATTAAATCAACGGCAACAAAAACAAACAAAGATTAAGATGGGATTCTACCATGCCTGCGTTAATTTTGTCAACTCTGACGACTGAGCCTTTTCTCCATATGATCGTGGAACTCGGGAGTCGAGGTGTTCGGCGGCACATCCAATTCAGTTGAGCATATGTCTGACCCATGAATCAAATTAAGACGGTGGTGAAGTAACAATTCAAGGTTGAACCAAATTAGGGAAGGAGTATTTACTTCACCGTGTTTTCATGGTGAAAGTTACAGGAGACGGCCAGTGGAAGAAGAGGCAAGCCCTGATAAATCAGTACTCCATGAATAGAATTGGTTATTTTCTGAGATATTCAGTGGTGATCTTGACAAATTTAGGGCGCCGGCTCTGTTGTCCTTAGATTTAACAGGTGGCAGCTGAGTAACCCTAGAATTTATTGCTACGCTTCCAACTCCAAGTGGGCCATCCCCAACCAAACCGGACGCTGCATCCACACTCTCACTTTGAAATGGGTATGAATGGCTACTAGCTGAAATAGCTGACTCAAAGGTACCATTTAAGAAAGGGAATTGCTGTAAGCGCCACTGCTCCACTCCACCACCAATACCACCAGACAGAATACCATCACTTGAATTGCCTTCGATTTGAAACCCCATAGGATCACTCTGTGCTTGGATCTCACGCAAGTTGAGGCCCATGTTCCCTAAACCATAGCGGCTCAGATTCTGTAAAGAGGCCATAAAAGGCAAATTAGTCGGCTGTGGCAACTGACTGATTAGCTCGGAGGTGTTGCCAGCTGAGGCCACTGCACTTGTGGAGTTGGAAAGGCTCTGTTTGTCGGTTGTTGCCGGAGATTTGGAGCGGCTCCTTTTGTTCTTCTTGTTCCTGCGGCAACCACCACCCACCGGCACATTCCTCAGAGCACCTCCTTTTGTCCAGTAACGCCGACATGTCTTGCAGAAGTGCCGGGGTTGAGAGAGGCTGTAATTATTGAAGTAGCAAAACTTGGTGTTCGTGGATTCGCACCGTGGACACTTTAGAGCTGCCTCCGGCGGCGGTATCTTGGCTAGCCGGGCTCGATCAGCCATCGAGCCAGGCCTAATTGAGCCGGCGCCGCCTCCCGCATGTGCTGCTTGTGGGGGTAGTGGTGGAAGCAGCTGAGGGCTTTCACTGCCATTTGCTTGATGATGATGACTTGATTGCTGCAAAACAAGAGAAGCCCGAGAAAAACAAAGGAAAAAAAAATAATTCAAGTATGAAGAAAACACAAATCTGGTATATTCAAGAAGATATTACAAAGGAATAGGAATAATTATCTTTTGTACTAAATTTGCTTTTTAGGGTTCAGAAGCTGTGGCTGAAATTTGAGGAAAACCATACCTGCCGCCAATTGGGAGGATCTAAATAGACTGGAATAGAAGAGAAAACCATGGTGTTTGTTTTTTTTTTTTTTTTCTTTTTATAAAGTTTGATGGGGCTTTAGGGGATGGTGGGAATCAGACGAACGGAATACCAGAGGGAAGAAAGAAAGGGAAAAAGAGCATTAAAGAGGAGGACGGAGGGAGGAAAGCAAAGAAGAGGCTCCCTCTTTACTTTGCTCTTATTCTCTTATTCTCATCCCTTTTTGTTTTATTAATTTTTAGGGTTATAAGTGGGCGCAGTTTCTTAACCTATAAGCTTATTCTTTTTTGATGCGGTGGTCTGTAAATTTGTTCATTAAAAAGGATAGTGGCTCCCATGCATTGGAAGAGATTGCGAAAAGATTATGATGACACCGTATGTGGCAAAGTTAATTATCAACTGTCTATTCGAGGCTAATGGTGGAATCGGCTCGCGTAATCAAACCTTTTAAGCTTGACCATGGAGATGACGGATTGAAATTGCTCCCCGCCATTACTAATTGATCAATAGCGCAGAAAATGAAAAGAAAATTCCATATGGAGCTTACACTGCTAGTCTGTAATATTTATTCATACATATACGCCTTAAAAGCTTGATTATTTGAAGAGCATTTCCTATTTATGGGTATGCTATATTGCCTGTGACTAGGGCATTCATAGGTTAGTAAAAAGGAGAAAGTGGGTGAAATAACTCCTCCATTTTCTTGACTCAGTTACAAAGCATGCAGGCGGGCAAAATGGGAAAAACATTCCATACACATGCTGTGAATGGTGTTCTTTCAATTATTGAACATTAATATATTGACAAGGTCTTGGCATACTTTCAAGTTTGAACTTCCACAACTTGAATAATCCTTTTTTCTTTGAACATTTTCTGATTTCTTCGAATTAACTTATGGAGTATATATTTTATTGGAGTACAATAAAAGAAGATTCAGAGAAAGTAAAATTTGGCAATCTATCAAACCGCCATGCATGCATTGTTCTTAATTTGATACTTTATGTCAGCAATTTAATTGCAAAATAGAAATGTAGCGATAGCTGTCCCAATAAAATATGTTGATTTAGATAAGTTTGTGTGCATTTAGGGATAAATGAGTGTGAAAGTAACATTATTCTAGTAATGAAAGAGGTGCAGCAAGTGAAATAATAATTAAAGAAAAATATATAAAAGGGGACAAAGAATACTTTAATTACGACAATTGTTAAACTGTTACCTTGTCTTTAATTGCTTTGCTTTTTGTACACTTAGCACCAGTAAAATTTAAGGCTTAAAGTTATGGTCAGATCCTTTATGGGCACAGCAGCTAAACTTGTGACATCAGTACATGAAACGCTAAGGTGATCCAATCAACTAAGATGTGTCTTTTGTCTATTTTTGTTTTGCTTTTCCCTGTTGAAACCCCTTTTCCTCGATGCTGAACGCCTAAGTGTGGTGTTGAAAGAAAACAATATATTCTTTTTGTAAGTGGATCAGAGTCACACACACACCCGGACCAGCTGAGTAGGGACTCGGCAATGAAATGAAAAACAACAAGATTGTGGTTTCTTCACGGGTAAGAATGCCGGCTAACGAGTGTTGGCTCAACTCGGAAAATTTAAAGTTAATCATTTATAAGAAGTAGGCTTAAATTCCTCTATTAACAATCCTCTTTAGTAAACAATGTGTAAGTATCATTATAGAGCAGGTAGCAGAGGGACAAAGACAAATGGTAGGATGGTACTGCTCGCTGCTCACTGCTCATTGTTGGGCTCAGACGATGCCTTGTTATGTAATGTACTACAGTAGAGTAATATGTCGTGTTGTAGTGCATTGCAACGGACACATGCAGGCAGGCCGTCTCTGCCCCTCAAAATCGTTGTTGTCATCAGATGCTACCTCCACGTCACCCCTTCGCGGCTCCCATTCTAATCCCACTTTCTTTGCATTTATCTAGTCAAATCACTTAATTTCCAATTTAGACACAGCTTGAGCGGTATTTAGTTACGAGTCTTATTATTTTTTATTAATTTTTTTAATAAAAACGTATATGAAAAGAAAAACATATGGAATGAATAAAGTCATAGTACGTCCCTTTCCTTTTTTTACCCCTATCTTCCTGGCGGCAAAGGGGAATGGGCAAGGGCAAGTTCATGGTATCCGAATGCTTGTATGGAATTATAATATCTTGTGAATAGTTTTTTACAAAGTTAAAAACATTTTAAAATTCAGAAATGTATTAAATGTAATTATCATGGACAGTAAACCATGAAATTTGCATCACTTGCATAATTGTTGAAGTTTCCTTAGTTGGCATACGATATAATAAATATGCAATTGTTGTAGCTTGGCAACTCTTATCATTAGTTTTGATATTTGGTGGAATCAATCCCTTTCCCTAATAGGCCGAAATGTAAAGGGATAGTGATCTTTTTACTCTGTTGTAAATACATCATCTTCACATAATTATATGATAAATTTTGAATAGTGTAACCTTTACATCATATGATATGAAACTCATATTATTTAAAAATGTTTACATAATTATGTAAGAATAATATATCTAAAATTATATAAAAATAGTATCACTCACTGTAAAATAGACGTGAAGCATTAAACTTGTCTTTCTTTAGTAAAGATGAAATTATTATCACATTTACGTGAAAAGATTCTCTTACATTACATAGTCCATTATTAAAGAAAGTGAAAACGATATATGTTGACCATATCCATATCCATCTATATATAATTGAAGATTCAACGCCATCCTTTTTTTTCTTTTTCTTTTTTGCAAGGCCATCCCACATTACTTTGAAGACAAAACGAAAACACAATTCTCATGATCTCATTTGCTTATTATTTAGGAAAAATCAAACAAGGACATATATATATATATATATATATATATATAGCTTCTTCGAAAGGATGGTGTTTGTGATGTGTAATATTTTTGTGTCTTTTAATTTGTGAATCTTTGTTGTGTAATGTACTATAATTAACCATTTATGTGGTTGCGAATAATGGACAGCTGGATATACTAATCAGGCTTATCCGTTAGAATGATGTTTTAGATCATAAAATTAATTAATATCTTTATTTTTATATAATTTTTATTTAATAAAATTTAAAAATATTATATTTATTAAATTTTATAAATTAAATTATAAAATTTAATAAATGATTTAAGGATTTTGTAAGTATAAAAGTAAAGTTGTAAAAAGAACTTTTCCGCCTAAAGATAAATAATGTTTATCTTAAACGTGGATGGTCGTAACTTTATAACGGGTAAAGGGTGCAAGATTGGAGGAGAGCGTTGGTGGCGTTGGAATCTAATTCCCTATCTCTTTTGACAGGAGGCTGCTTTTTTGCTCAATTTCATGCGAAAAGCTTAACCTTCATTTTGCGAAATTTTAGTTGGAAAGGCACCAAAACTGCAGCCTTAACCCTGCACTCACTTGTCCTTTCTCTCTCTGCAGGTGTCTCACAGGCACATAGATAGAATCAGAGAGAGAGAGAGAGAGAGAGAGTAGTTGTAGTAAGAGAACAACTACAAAGGCAGCCCATGCACGTGCATGAGAAATACAGATCAGAAAAGAAAGACAAGAGAGGGACCCAGCTGCATTGCATGAATGAATGTATTCCAATGGCGAGGGGGTCAAGTGCAAGCGTCAAAAAGCTGGGTTTCCCCCACACACAAAGGAACGTGTAATACGTACCACTGCCACCATGTTTACGTGATGTCCCTGACTTTGTGGCCTCATGGGCCGCAATGACTAATTAATCATGCAATCTATAATAGTGGCAAATCCCACCGCCTAGCGCCTTTGCTTATTCGTTTCAACCACGTTTTCATATTTATCTATATATATGTTTTTTTATTTTTTTAAGAGAATTCTTTAATTTTTAATAAAAAATTAATTTTTTATACTCAAATCTGTATTGATAAACTACTTAAAGGTCTTATAAAACATAATTAATTTTCAATCTTCTAATACTTTATTATATATATTTATATTCTTTTATGAAAAATATAATCTTATTAATAAGTTAACTACTAAATTAACATAAATAATGATTTTTTTTGTGAGATTTCTTAGATTCCATAATTAATCGTAGTATAATAAATTTAATAATTTTAAATTTTAAAATAAATATTTAATAAAATTTAATATACAAAAATAATATAATTATTCTTTTGTGGCCTTTGCCTGCCAATCGGCAAGCTTATATGTCATAATTGCACATGCACCTCACCTCAGTAAACTAGAAATTGATTCCATACCATCCCGCCTTCTTTCTTTCTTTTTACCTACTCCTCGCTTACCACCTTACAACCCCAAGTCAAAATATTCCCACCGATAAAGAACTTGGCAAACTTCTTTCTTTTGTTTTTCTCTAATAATTTGGGATCCACTCTTACTCCCCAATCTGCGTTGCAGGCCATATTGGGCCCTCCAATTTTAATGCATTTGAATCCATCAAGGATTACAAGCTCATGATCTTGTACGGACGAGAGTCTTGTCAATGAGCAGATGTGGCCCATTACGACGGGTAACGCATGTACGATTAATGTAATCGTATGTTTGGGCCATACGCGAATCCTGCGTGGGTACTAGCTAAAGACGAGGAACAGAACAAAGATACCGCCAAATCGAAGTGAACGTCCCTGCGGAAACCAACAATTTAGGAGTTTGAATAGGAAATTCCGGTACCGGGCAAGCCGTATTCCAAATTTTCAAGAAAATTTTGCAACCTCTTTAGAGTCCCACACCTCCTTCTCTCCCTTTGCTCCCACAAGTTAGCAGCTTTGCCTTTGAAAATTGAAAGCGCACACAAGTCCTAACATTTAGTTTTTAAGCACCCTGCTTTCTGCTATTTCTTTCTCTCTCTCACCTGAGAATGTCTGGCAAAGGTGAAGGTCCGGCCATTGGAATCGACCTTGGGACGACTTACTCATGCGTGGGTGTTTGGCAACACGATCGCGTCGAAATCATAGCCAATGAACAGGGCAACAGAACGACGCCGTCATACGTGGCTTTCACCGATAGCGAGCGCTTGATTGGAGATGCGGCCAAAAACCAGGTCGCCATGAATCCAATCAACACTGTTTTTGGTACGTTTTCGTCAATTACATTAATTAATCCACATGTATATTTATTTTGTCCAGTCACCGGCCCATCGCATGCATGAACATATTATATTTTTTGGAAAGCATAGTAATCATTATTATTATTGCCTTTCAATTAGACTATTAGTTGCACTCAGTAGCTTCTAATTATAATGTAAATCCAGTGGTTCTACAAATTTAAGTTATGTACTTTTTTAATTTTGTGTGTATATCTTCTGGGTCAGATGCAAAGCGTCTGATTGGCAGAAGATTCTCTGAAGCCTCGGTTCAGAGTGACATGAAGCTATGGCCATTCAAAATCATTGCTGGACCTGGAGACAAGCCCACCATTGTAGTAAACTACAAAGGCGAAGACAAGCAATTTGCTCCAGAGGAGATATCGTCCATGGTTCTCATGAAGATGCGTGAGATCGCGGAGGCTTATCTAGGTTCCAATGTCAACAACGCCGTCGTTACGGTACCAGCATACTTCAATGACTCTCAGCGCCAGGCAACTAAGGATGCCGGAGTCATTGCTGGTCTCAATGTCATGCGCATTATTAACGAGCCAACAGCTGCTGCAATCGCTTACGGTCTTGACAAGAAAGCAACTAGTGTTGGGGAGAAGAACGTGCTTATCTTCGATCTTGGTGGTGGAACCTTCGATGTTTCTCTTCTCACCATTGAAGAGGGCATCTTTGAGGTTAAAGCCACAGCTGGAGATACCCATTTAGGAGGAGAAGATTTTGACAACAGGATGGTGAACCATTTCGTTCAAGAGTTCAAGAGGAAGAACAAGAAGGACATTAGTGGAAACCCCAGAGCCCTGAGAAGACTGAGAACATCCTGTGAGAGAGCAAAGCGAACTCTCTCCTCTACTGCTCAAACCACAATTGAAATTGATTCTTTGTTTGAGGGAATTGATTTCTATTCCACAATAACCAGGGCTAGATTTGAGGAGTTGAACATGGACCTCTTCAGGAAATGCATGGATCCTGTGGAGAAATGCTTAAGGGATGCTAAAATGGACAAAAGCACTATCCACGAAGTTGTCCTCGTTGGTGGGTCAACTAGGATTCCCAAGGTGCAGCAGCTTCTACAGGACTTCCTAAACGGCAAGGAGCTCTGCAAGAGTATCAACCCTGATGAGGCTGTTGCTTATGGAGCCGCAGTACAAGCTGCTATTTTGAGCGGTGAAGGTAATGAGAAGGTGCAGGACTAGCTCCTACTAGATGTTACGCCACTTTCACTTGGCCTTGAAACTGCTGGAGGAGTCATGACTGTGCTTATTCAAAGGAACACTACCATTCCTACAAAGAAAGAACAGGTTTTCTCTACCTACTCCGATAACCAACCCGGTGTTTTAATTCAGGTGTACGAAGGTGAGAGAACAAGGACAAGAGACAACAACTTGTTGGGCAAATTTGAGCTGTCGGGGATCCCTCCAGCTCCAAGGGGTGTTCCTCAGATCACTGTCTGCTTTGATATTGATGCAAACGGTATTCTGAATGTCTCCGCGGAGGACAAAACCACAGGACAGAAAAATAAGATTACTATCACCAATGACAAAGGGAGATTGTCCAAGGAAGAAATTGAGAAGATGGTGCAAGAAGCAGAGAAGTATAAGACACAGGATGAGGACCACAAGAAGAAAGTGGAGGCAAAGAATGCACTTGAGAATTATGCCTACAATATGAGGAATACGGTGAGGGATGAAAAGATTGGGTCGAAGCTCAACCCAGCTGACAAGAAGAAAATTGAGGACGCTGTAGAAGAAGCCATTCAATGGCTGGACAGCAACCAGCTTGCAGAATCTGATGAGTTTGAGGATAAGATGAAAGAGCTTGAGGCACTTTGCAATCCCATAATAGCTAAAATGTACCAAGGTGTAGGTGCGGATGCCGGTGGTGCTGCCATGCACAATGATGCTCCTCCCGCTGGTGGAAGTGGAGCTGGACCTAAGATAGAGGAGGTTGATTAATAAGACCAAGACAGACTTAGGACTTTCATTTTGTGGAGCAGATTATTTAGTTAATTTGATGCATTAGCAAGAGAGACAGATTAGATTTGTGTTAGTCGATTGACTCAATTTCTTGACGGCAAAAATGGCCCTGTGGCTTCAATTTTTGTTTTGTTCCTTTTTTTTTTGGGGGGGGGGGGGGGGGGGGGGGAGTGGTTTAGATCTTTTGTATATAATTCCCTTAAGTCTGTCATGAATAAGCATGAACCAGGTGACTTGCCTGAGTTTCATCTATCAACAATTTTTTTAAAAAGAAACGTCCACGAAGACAAAATATTGCATTGTTTTAGTGTATAGTTCATTTGGAATTGGGAGTGATAAGGAAGAAATCATGGCGTGATTTGGGAGTCACGCCATTGTAGAACTAGAACTAGAAGCGTTCCAAACCAATGATATTGAGGACCGGACTGTAAACTTGGTTTGCTCAGCTCACTTGCATTTTACCTAGGGATAACCTAATGTGTTACATCATGTGTAGATAAAAATTTTAATCTACTACATATGGTCTAACAGTAAAAAGTTTGAGAAGTTTATCAGATACTTTAGATCTAAACTTTAGTATGTCATATGCCAAAAACTAGTTTTTGAAAACTACTGTCAGAGACTCAAACCAGCAGATTAGTCAAGCCCGTAATTGCAACTCCTCATCACTTGGAGACTCGAGAATACCCTGTCAGATTTGAGCAATTAAAATAAAGAATTATAATTTCAAAAAGAACATGAACAAGAACTCAAGCTATAAAGAAAGGTTAAAATACATTTTTGCTTTCTGAAAATTATACCATTTTTTAGTTAGATCTGTAGACACCTAATTTTGTCCGGATCCTAAAAATTAAAGTGAACTCATGCATAAATTCTAAAATTAGCCTACTTTAATATATATATTTTTTAGAAATTAATTGAGTAAAAATAAAAATTTAAAGATATTTTTTAGGTCCCAAATGTGAACAATATCGCTAAAAAAAAATAAAAAAATAAAAAAAAAAGGAAAAAAGAAGTGTGAAAAGGAAAGAAGGAAAATAAAAAATTGGTGGGTGGAATTAGCCAAAGAGAAGTGTCGGCCAGCAGCTAAAGTTGAAGAAAAAAAAAGAGGCTGATGACTTTGAAGGAGGACACACAGCAAGGTCCTTGAACCCATGTTCACCTGGAACTTAGCCTCAATAATCTCACCAAAACCGTCTTCTTCATTGACTTCAACACACTCCAATGACTTTTATTTTTCATTACCTTACACAGCGCCTGCATCTTTTGAAAAAGAGGGAGGAGTGTAGGGACAAGAGGAGGCTCTGGTTTTCAAAAAAGGCCACGGCCTTTCAGCTGAGAGAGGAAAAAAGGGGGAACGAACTCCTTCACCATCGGAAAGAAAGCGCTTCTGTACATAGAGAATGAAAAAACGTGGAAGCCGGCAGATGGTGCCATCCTTTGGAAAAAGACCATTCCCCAAGCATCACTTCGGCTCCACAACTCCACTCCATTTTCGCTTATCACCTAAGCTCAACACCAATCATCTCACGCTCATCAGGGATACCCGTTAACGTAAAGAGTGATCCTTCCGTCACTCAATGGAGAAACCTCTATGCCAGCAAGACTGTCAAGAAGCTCTGGCGGCTTAGCCATTTCCCAGTTGCCTTCCACTTCCATCGTCTTTGAAGTTTGACCTTCGGAGGCTACCTCGAAGCAGCCACCTTCCTTTCCTTCGATCTTCACCAGAGCTCAGCACCGTCACCCATTATTCTGCTGTTACTCAAAGAGTTCTTGTAACCTTCCATTCATTGTCGGAAGTTCCATCAAGTCGCAACGTTCTAACTCGCGTCCGTAACTCTTCACATATCGATGAAAGCCACGTTATTGAAACTATCAGGAGTACCACTTCCGCTGTCCAGAATCCATATCTCTTGCAGCTAAGAGGTATCATTTGCGACCAGTCGTGCCTCACAAATCCTTCGCCGAAGTCTGTCGAGTCTCGGTCATCCTCTTGCACCGTAGTCGTGGCCGTTGAAGCTTCCTGTTCCAATTCATCGCCACTACTCTATCACTCCGAGGAGTGTTAGCTCACACTCCTTCTCATTGCACCGCTATAGAAAAATGTCCCCATAAAAAAGAAGCCTTTGTACTGCTGCAAAGGCATCAGAAGACCTGGCCACGGTCTTCTGTTCGCAATCACAGAGGCCGACGTTGCGACCATAGCCGCTGATCATTTCTGGCCCACCTTGAGTTTGCAAGTGGAAAAGGTCGACAGCTGCAGCCACGTTTTCACCCTCAGCGTTATCTAAAACATGTCACCGTCCTTTGCACTTGGGTCGTCGCTGTTGAAGCCCTCAGTCCCATTTTATCTTCATCCAGTTCATGTAACTACGTTCAAGGCGTCACGCTACCTTCCTCACAGCCGACGCAAATCCTGTCCAACCTTCAACTGACTTTGAGACCCAACCACCGACCCTATCGGAGCATCAGCCGTCATTCTTTACAGCACTCAGAGGTGGTTCTTCAAGCCGCTACTTGAAGAACCTAGTTGTGTTGGCCTTCAATGATCCAGCAGCAAGAGGTCATACTGCACCACTGGATTCTTTGGAAGATCACGTTCCCGCCTCTGCTCTGTCCCAACCTCAGTCACAGCACCGAAGCTTGCGTACAGCCGGTGCCAACCTAGTTCTAGCTGCTGGACTCGATGCCATCTTCGAAATGTCCCAAAAGTCCTCCACATTTCGTCACCGAGGGACGCCACTAAGTTAGGCGTAAGCTCACTTACGGGAGGTACACCATGCAACTTTCATACCACTAGGGACATTATTGTCTTCTTGGGTTATGCTATTATTTGGAAGTTTATTTTAGGAAATTTTTAGGTTTCTTAAGAGCTTATGGTATTTTGAAAATATATTAAAGGAAGATGATGAAAAAATGATTTAATGCATTTGAGGAGATATCTCGATGATGGACAAAGAAGGTTGCCAGTCAACTGGCTGCCATCAAATTATCTTGAGAGAACTCATATCACGAATCTAGTCAGTCAACTGGCATGATTCTATTGATGTACTGGAAAGAAACTCCCAACGATGGATAAATATAGTTGCCAGTCAACTGGCCGCTATTAAACTATCCTGAGGGAAATCATATTACGAATCTAGTCAGTCAACTGGCATGATTCTATTGATGCATTAAAAAGAAGCTCCTAATGATGGATAAATATAGTTGTCAGTCAACTGACCGCTATTAAACTATCCTAAGGGAAATCTTGTTACAAACCTAGTCAGTCAACTGGCATGGTTCTATTAATGCATTAAAAATAAACTCGACGACGGAATAAAAATAGTTGTCAGTCAATTGACCGCTATCAAACTATCCTGAGAGAAATTACACCATGAGTTTAGCCAGTCAACTGGCATGACTCTATTGAGGCATTTACAAATAATCCTAAATCAATCACATGCAAAAAATCAATTTATTTAACAAAAGACAAAGCATAGTTTTGAAATCAAAAGCAGCAAACAACAACGTGGTACCGAAAGGGCGTTGTAGGGTGCTAATACCTTCCCTACACGTAACCAACCCCCGAATCCATTTTTCTGTAACGTAGGCCATACTATTCGGTGTCCGACTTCACCATTTCAATCTAAGTCGGTGGCGACTCCATCTTTTTTTTTATCATTTTCTAAAACCTCACCTAAATCTAAACCCATTTTTTTTTATCACCTCGGGATCGCCGTCCCGCGTCGCGTGTCGACAAGATCTTTATAAATTTATTTTTTAATTGATTCTTTTATTTATTTTTTGTTATTATCAATTATACCAAATTTTATAAATAACCATCCTAATTGACAGAAAAATCTGATCTGACAAATAAATGTCTAATGTGGAGAAAATAGGCACATAATAGAGTCTAAGTCCCTCTTTTGGAGCAGCTTGTTCCTTAATGGTGCATAAAGTTATATCTTTTAACTTTTCATTTTATTAATTTTAATAATTTTTTTATATTTTTTATAATTTAATTAATAAATTTAACTTTTTTATCATTAATTTTTTAATTTTAAAACTTATATTTAACTCTTTTTTATAATCTTCTTTTGTCTCTCTCTTACAATCCTATGCCACGGAGTTCATCCCCTCTTTGTATCTTGAACCCACCAACAGGGTCCCTCCTTTGACTAACCCACTTTCGTTTCTTCTTCTCTTTCATTCCTCACCCTTCTCTCGGCAAGCCATGCTCTCTTTCTAACTCTAACTCTCCTCTTTGAACGATGGCAACTCACCCGTTCAAGTGATATCAACTTTTACGACAGTTGAAGAAGATGAATGACCCATATCACTCACCCTCTTGAAAAAGGGACATCCAAATCAGTCAACACAGAGAGACAAGAGTACCACTGAAACCAAGTCCAGGGCCAGAAATATTCTCCCACGCGAATAACTCTGTCAATGTCCCATCCGGCATTCCCGTCCAGTGTGGCTATTTTCGCTGTCTACTCCCTTTGTCTGTGTCCACCGAGTCCAGTCTTTGCCGAATTGACACAGATCTAGCACACATATTTTCCCTTCCTAGAGCATTGCCACCGCCGGACTCACTTTCAAAGAATAATTGGAATCCCATTTTCAGAAATCTATTCACAAACTTTTGGAGTCCAAGCAATGATGGTGACAGTGCCGGAGCATTGTGCTTCTTACTCTTCTTCTTCTTGGATTTCATTGCTGGTGTTGGTGCCCCTCGCTGGAGACTTGGCCGGAGACGAAGCTGGCGAAGCTAGATTGGGAGACGATGCTGCGGGAGCCCTGTTATTGGTCCGTAACCAATGCATAGAGTCACAGCGGACAGAAATGCTTTGTACACATCATTTCTCTTTAGGGGAGGATTCAATTGAAACTCGTGGTTTGAGAATTACAATGCAATTCTGTAATGTGATAAAATGTAATCTTTCTTGTTCTCTGGTCTATGCTCATTGTGAGAGGTGAATTTCAGTTTCGCGTGGTACACACATTTTAAATTGTGGGAAAAGAAGACAAATCCTCCAAATGGGAAAATTAGTAATTCACATGGTGCATTACGTGTAACTTAAAAAACTTCATAAAGACTTAATTAAAGAGAAGTGCAAAATTCAGGAACTAAAAATATATTCTAACCGATAAAGAAATATCAATTTAATATTCTGTGTCTGTGTGGAAGTTTTAGTGGATGATCTTTCTGGCATTCCAACAGATCATCGAGACAAGACAGGACGACAGGCCTCAAGTCGGCTCGTCATTGGTCAACATCATACATCTCAAACCCACATCTACAGCATTGCTATTTGTGGGGAATGCAAGAAACAACAAAAGTGATAAAATAACACAAACATTAAATGTACCCCAATATTTATTTGTTTTCCTAATATTTTAATGATGGTGGTGTTTCTGATTCAACCCAAACAACCAATTTGAATCCCAGGGAAGTTAGTAGAGTGGACCCAAGAAATTGACTCCCACTGAGAACCACCAGTGGCTGTGCCTGATTTCACATGGAACCATGCTCAATTTTCAATTTTGCTGCTGTTACGCAACCATTCTTATTCCTAAATTCAAAGCCATTTGTCACTACTTACGCAAATTCAGAACGTTATGTTAGCTTTCACCAGAGAGCCGCTTATCCTTTGCTTTCAATTTTAAAATTCAAAAGCAGGAGCCACAACACTTTTGTGGATTGGGGCAACTTTCCACCGAGTCGCGTGGTAACAACTAACAATGACGTTTCTTCTTGTTTAGGTAAAACCGTGTAAGTTTATTGCCACAATAACCCATTCGCAATACGCACCGTTTAACCTTGTCACTTAACATCCTCGGAGGCTGTTTCTTTAAACAAGTTCTTATTTAGGACATAGGTTGTCCTTTAAGATAAAAATAATATTAGAACTATACATTTATATTTATATATTTTTTATAACTTATTATTTGATATTAGTATTCTATGAATTTTAAAATTTTGCATTATTTAACATTAATATTTTATAAATATTTATACAAAATACATAAATATAAAAATATAAACCTAACATTATTCTAAAACAATAGGTTTTCATATAGATTACTTGATTTTCGGTGGGGAGAGTCAGTTAGATTTTTTTCATAAAAAAGTAATTCATGTCTTTGACAAGCAAATTTTTTAACAATTTAGATACTGATTATCTTTTTATGAAAAAAATCAAATTAACTTTTTTTTTTTTATAGAAAATTAGGTAATTCATGTCCCTTGTTTAGAGATTCTAATTAATTTTATTACTTTCACTGTAAAAGAAGTTTAATGATTGATTTATCTTACCATAAGCAACAAATGGATCAACAACGACAAAAAAAATCCCAAACTCTCAGGTGAAATAGTATTCTAAGATGTGGAAAGGAAGAAGGGTAAAACTCTTGAATAAGCTTGTGAACAATTTTCAACCATACACCATTTGATTCCAAACCCATTATGTGTACACTTTGCTAACTGCTTTAGCAGGGAGCATTGACATTGTAAACCTTTTGTTCACAAGGCAGATTCAACATTACAAGATCCACCATGTGAAAACTTCGAAGTTAGAACATGCTCTCGTGTTTATATTATTCTTTCAAATTTTTGGAGATCTCTGTTCAGGGTTTAGGAAATAAAACAAAGGACACAGCTGGGCGCATATGACCAGCCTGCGCATGCTAGGATACTAAAGTAGATAGAAGTATGCGACATGATTGAGCAAATGTCTAAAGATTGATTCATTGAAGAATGAGGCCTTTAAGGAAATTAGTAGGAAACAAACATCATTCACATGAATGATTTAACTGCTAAAGGCCGTAGCAAACATGGGGAAAGGACAAACACATTGCCCCCACTAATTAGGCTCTTTACCCGAAAACCAGCGTCTTGGTATCCATTTTGTTGACGTTGTTAATTTGCTTTTAAATTGTTGACATATCATTCGCAGATTTTGAAGCAAAAAAATTACCACCGTAATCATTCTAGAGCACAGAAAATAGATGGGGAAAAAAAAATTCAAATGCTTTGTAAAAACGTCAGAAATTAGTACATAGGTCATTTAGAAAAGTTAATTGACGTAAATAAAAAAAATATTAACAGACCTCTGTTTTTTTTTTTTGGCAGACAACAGACCTCTGTTTTTGTTCATGAAAATCTAATGCACCATGGATGCCTTCTCAAGTGGTCTGAATGTTGTAGGGGACGATGCCAACGGGAGTACCTGCGATGAACTTGAAGGAAATTGTGGCAGATGTTGAAGCTCCTTCTGTTGTCTGTCTTTGATCTTAACGAGCCCAAGAAATGACCCATCTTTATCGTCTATCACCGTTGTTGAACTAGAAGAATCTTTAACGTTAGATTCTGGAGCTGAATCACAATTCTTCTGTGCCTTTTTCTGAGCTTCTTCAATTAATCGTTTATACAATTTCTCTTCTGCATCCCTCAGGAACTTGAATTTAGGAGGTGGTGAATATTTAAATCGGGTGAGCTCTGATTCTGTTGATGATTCAAAAAGAGGATTAAATCCTTGATGCTTATAAGAATCGAGAGGATTCAAAGGAGACTTCAATGGAGAAGAAGCTATCGGGGTGAGGAATGGTGTTTCAATAGCCATCATGAGATCACTCAAGCTCCTTGTTCTTGACCCTTTTCTGCTCCTATCACCTTTGGATTTCCCATCTTCAGACTCCAAATCTTCCTTGGTTTCCTCTTTGATTGTGAAGAGAAATCTTGGTGGGCCAGCCAAATTGTGCAGCCTCATCAGCTCTGACTCTATACCTTCTTCTCCATAGGTCTTCAGCAGCACATCCTTGCCAGTCCCCAGCTCCAAGTCTGGCTCATGGCTCTTCGTTTCTGGGTCTCTGGTCACACTTCCTGGAGTGCTGTCAGTGTGCAGTGAAGAGTGTTTGTTCCAGCAGACCCGATACAGCAGTCCTTTTGCATAATTGCTTTGATCATGTTCAATTTCTGCGTGGGTTCTCTTCTTACAGCATAACAAATAGTAAAACTCAGCAACCAGTGCCAACAGAAGACACCCAAAGACAAGGCTCAAACCAATACCTAACCCACTGAAAGACATCGCGTTTGCTGGAAATTCACATCTTCATTTAAAAAATTACCAGTAAGAAACAACCATGGGGCTTGAAAGTTGAAACTCTATATTCAACCCAATTTGAACACAGAAGTACTCCAACAAAAGGAAGGTAATTGAAACTTTGAAAGATATGAACTTTACAAGAGAAGTGATAGAAAATATCAATATTTGAAGTTTTTGAGGAAACTGGGTCGGACACTAGAGAACAACCACAAGAGGATGGACCATGCTGCTAGCAGTAATGGCACATCCTTCCAAGTTCCAATTATGAAACTCACGGTCTAGAGAGAGTAGTACATTTATTGCCCCAAAACATACGCTTAGCAATGGGCACTTCGTGGAAATTCTTCTGGGGTCTGGGCACACTACTCAGGAGAGTCTTACCTTCAAAGCTCAAGATGACTCGGGGAATCCTAGAACCACAAAACTTGGGCGCTGCCTATGAGACACAAAAGCTTGGCTTGAAAAACATACTATCTACGGGTCTGAAATTGATTTTGATTTTGCTAGAAACAGGGAGCTAAGACAGGAACTTGTGTGATAAGGAATTAGAGCGTGTGGCAAATCTTGGTAGAATATGGGTAAAGTGTATGACCGGTTGGAGAGCAGCTCACATAGGTTTGCAAAAGCAATATGGACAAACATCTCAAAAAAAAAAAAAAAGCAATATAGACAAAAGCTAAAGTAAAAAACAGTGAATTACTTAATGCAGTTAGCCAAAGAAAGGAGACGGTGAAAGGTAAAAAGAAGAAAATTTGTGTCATAAAATATTAAAAATAGTGAGTATTCATTGCATGGCCCCCCCGGAGGCCGACCCACGTATCCGATGTGGCTAGAGGACACTGCCAAAGAATACAGTCGTCACCCATTAAAATCTGGTTGGGCTTTGCCTGGTGGAATCAAAATGAACAGAGCATCGGCTGGAATGACATGGAGCACTTTTTCTCGGAATCTTTTTCTTTTTCTTTTTGATGCCTTACACTTTTCTGGTAGTTTTGTTTCTTTTATTTTATTGTGAATATTCTACTGTTATGGGGGGCGGGAGTAGGGGAACTGAGCGGAGACAGAGGAAGGGGTGTTAGGAGGAGCCTTATCCCTTCAATTTTAAAAATTAAATAAATATATATATGTATAATTAAAAATTTAAAATTTTTAAGTTTAGATTCTTCTTAAATTTTAAAAAATTTTATTTATATCACATAAAATATTCAGTTTAATTTTTGGAGTTTTGCAAAATTTTAGATATAATTTATAATAATTTTAAAACTTTTCTATATATTTTTTAAAATTATTTTTAAATATTTTATAATTATAAAATAATTTCATCATTTTATTGTGTATATTAATTCGCCAACAACATAATTATAGGTGTATCAGTCAACCCCTCCACTGAAAATTTTTTCCTCCCCTGACATTGAGCGAGCTTGTTTGCAGTCCAAATTAGCCCAGGTTTCATTTGAAAGGCCGAATAAACCATGGTAGCGGGACCACATTGATTGGAAGTCTGTCACATTCATCCTGGGCTAGAAATGGATACACATGGATGGGCCTCCTATTACCTGAACTGGGTCCCACCAGGGGATGTACACTCATGACTTGGATCCATGTTAGGTTAAAGGAGAGCCACCTATCATTCGCCAACATTTTTTAATATATAACATGAGTAGTAAATCACATGTTATATATATGCCCGTTTTACGTTTAAACTTAAAAATAAATTCAACAAAAAGTCTTAAGACAATAATGACGTACTACTGCACCATCTAGAGTAATTAATTTCAGTCCAATAAATTTTATAAAGAAGAAAATAAATTTTTGAAAATTATTAATTTTATGTTTTATTTAATTTTCAGATTTTGTAACTAGAATTGACAATGCGGGTAATTCATCCTACTCTGTAACAATCTGCAATTAAAGAGAGTGAAATGGATCAAAATTATTGCAAATAAAAAAAATACATACCCGTTTCATTTCTTATGCAAGGTGGCATGAAACAAATCAAGCTCATTTTTTGATAACTTTATTTTTAATATAAATTAAATAATTCCATTAGCATCATCGATAATTTTCTATTATATTTTAAAAATTCGAGAAATCATTTTCAAAACTAACCCTAACGTCTTGGCTTTTCCACGTTTAGGGCAGTGATGATACAATTATTCATGAACTCATAAATAATTCATTAAACGTCTCTTTGCACAGGTAGAAAAGTTAGTGGATTTTTTATTGTCAAAAATTTCATCTGCACTAATAAGTAAGGGTGCCAAGTCAAGAATTTGAAAAGGGAATAATTATATACCCACTTGCCACTACAGTAGTGGCGGGAGCAAAGCATTTATCAAATAGGTATATATGAATTTGAATCCCAAGGTTAGGGCATTTTGTGGGGTGAAAGGCTCCTTATAGCCTTTGCCGGTCAACGTGTGTGTCCCTGTGCAAAACTGTCGCAATTTATTTTAAGCACAGTATTACATTACTTACAGAATTTGTTGGTATTAATGGTAAAAACAATATTGTTTAATGAAGATCAGTTAAATAATAAAGAAAAACAAAAGCATAACCTTAGTTAAGCTCAATATTTGACATGAAACTCACTTTGGAGATTAATGTGATACTGTGATGTTAATTTCCCCAATAAAAATAATTAATCAGTACTCTCTCTGGACCCTTGTCCAGAAGAAAAAAAATCAAAGAAGGGATGGCTTTCAGGGCGCCCATCTTCTTGATCAATATCAGGAGAACCAGAAAGAGTAGCAGTACTGGAACTATCAGCAGAAATAGGAGCCAGAGAAGACACCTGGTCCGTTGATTTTGCTTCCAAAATGCCTGTTGGGTGTTGAGGAAAGAGAGCCAGTGTTTCCTGGTTACCATCGCTCAAGTTATAATCTAGGAATCCCTGCTGCTGCATGTGTTGGTATATATGCGGGACATCACAGTTTCTTGGCATCGCCATGGGCACAAGCTTCTCAGTCATTGGGCTCCTCCTAATACCTCCTGGTAGAAGCACCTTCGGGTGTTGCGGATAAAAGCCCAACTCATTTTGTGGCAGATAATATGGAGCGCAAAGAACTGAAAACCAAAGACCCTTTCATTCCAGATTGTGAAATTTTTGAATAAAAACAAACTAAAGAGAGTAATGTAACATTTGAAACAAGTAAAACTATAACGGTATATGCTGTGCTGAAAATTGGGAAAATAAACTCCTACTATGCTCATATATTTATAAAAACTAATAAATTTCATAATTTAAATTATTTTATTTAAATATTTAACCAAATTAATTTATAAAAATAACACTGCTAAAAATTTGCTTTGCATGAGAAAGTAAAATATCTTTGTCCGTCTATCATGATTTGGCCAAGCAAAAGAGGAGGAGAACAGGCGTTTTTAGGAAATTTGGATTTTGATATTTTTCTAATTTTCTGACCTTTTACTTTTAGCTTTTATTTAGCACGCAAACCGACTACATTTGCATGAAGAGACAGCTTGTTTATGAATTAAAATAACTGTTTAATAATAAAAATTTAAACCCAACGAGAAAACTGAAAAAGAAAAGGTGATCGATACATAGAAGTCTTCCTTCGTTTATATAATGAAGTTATTCATAATTTCACATACTGAAATAAGAGATATACATGAAAGAAAATAATATATATGTTGATAGCATATATATATATATATATATATATATATAAATAATGATAAATAAATGGCGAACGAACCATTTGGACAAAGTGTGGAGGAGAAAATCGGTGGTTGGGACGTCCTATGGAGAAAGCGATTGAAATAAGCGATGCTTTCCTGCTTCTGCTTCTGCCTCTGCCTGGCTTTGTGATTCTGAAACCAATAGAAGACATTCTTCCCCTCGATATGACCATACGCCCTAAGCCGAGCAGTGATCTGCTGTATTTGCTCAGCACTGGGCGTTCTTATCCCCTGCTTATACAGATTCTCTAACAGGCCTATCTGCTCTTTTGTAGGGTTCCATCGCGAACTTGCTGCGCCCCCACCACTCGTGGTCGTCGACCCTGCTTCCACCATCTCCCCATCTACATTATTCTCATTATTATTATGACTCTCCATTTGTTTTTTTTTTTTTTTTTAATTGTTGTTGTGGCTTTTCTCTCTTCTTCACAGTCACAAGGGGAGAAAGTGAAAAAGGTTATGAGAGTGAGATTGCGATGAAGGACAGAGAGCGTATGGGTTTGCTTATTGAATTTTCTTTTCTTCGCATGGCTTCTGAAGCACTCTTTTTATAGAGGAATGATAGGGTGAGAGATAGAGTCAAACAAAAGGGTTGGAGAGAGAAAGAGGGGGGATTAACATGCGTATTGTTTTTGGTGCAGAACATCTCTGAAAACATGGCGGTTAGCGGCTGAGAGTGAGAGAGTGTGGAAGAGAGAGGGGCTTAGGTTTCGTAGTCTTCGTTTCAAGACGTAGAGAATTTTCATGAGAAGACAATAATTGCACAAATGGCCCCTCCTTTTGAATTTGGTGCGTTGTTTTAAGTCTAACGATGGTGATTAACATTGATCACACCCTCTCTTTCCTAAGCTCATTATGGCTTATATCTCGGGAATGACAGAGAGAAGGAGAAACGTAGGTTACGCCATTGAAGGAAAGGGAGGGCATAAGAGTCATTGAGGGGAAAAAGACAGCCGGTTGGGTTGTAAGGTGTAGGTGAAGGCTAGGCTTTGGGAATTGAAGTGAGACCAGATGGGCACAGAGGAGAGGAGAGGAGCGGGGAGGAGAGATGGTGTTGAAGTTGAAACGGCTAGGGTCAGCCCAGCTGCCCCCGAAAGTAACCATGGAATCATGGTACATGGTAGCCAAAGTTTGGGTTCGGCATTGCCACTGCCACGGTGACTGTGTTTTCATGCCATCCTTGTGTGCTAGAGGGGGCCAACAGGACCAACCCTTCCCCGTTCATATTGATCCAGTATTCCAATTTCATCCTACTATATTCCTTCTTTAGCCCAAGTTTCCTGCTTGAGTATGACCCTAAAGATAAAAATGTGTTCTGTATGCAATTCATTATAACGTATATATGCCAATAATTATTTTTTTATAATAATTTGATTATTTTATATCGAATGGTCAAAGTACAATAGTTCTGGCGTGAAGAATTTTTGTCATGGAGCACACAATATTATGCGCCAGCTAGTTCAGACATATTTTAAGAATTATTATTTAATTATCTGTTAATTTATTGTTTTTACAGTAACATGGGGATTATGCAGACAGTGGTCAACTGAATAAAATATCAGCTGTGAAATTTCTTTTCAGCATAATTATGAAAAATAACACGCACCCAAGTACTACTTTCAAACTTTCTTTTTTTAAAATTACAAGTTTAAATTCAATACTTTCTGTGTGTATTGCATAATTTATTATTATTTTTGTTACTAAAATAATAATAATATATAGTTAATAATATTAGAATAATAAACTAAATATGCCGTTCAATAATTGAACTAATATGTTGCCACCTTACAGAAAAAAAAGAACGTCAGTAATTACTAGTTATTAATCTTGTATTATATTTTTATTTTTTAATAATTTAAGAAGTGATTAGTCCTCAACTGGTCCCATTATTTTATAAGATTCTTTGTCAACCAAATTGTATTACATATAATCACGGATAATACTATTGTTACGTTTCTAAAGGCATACATCTCATATATTTTTTAAATTTTTTTTAAAAAATAAAGGATAAATAGTTACTATTTATCCTTTATTTTTTAAAAAAAATTTGAAAAATAGATAAGATATATGCTTAGAAGCGTAAGCATATAGCGCTACCTAGAAAAGAGGTCATTCGTGTAAGATATTGAATTTATATACTGGCTGAAAGCCCGTTGTGTGAATTAAGTAGGTTCAAAAGGTGAAAACCCATCCTTAAAAGAAGGAAAACAAAAAGAAGTACAAGGCGCAGAACATTTGAGAGGTCAGATGGAGGTACAGCATCCATCCAAAACACAAAAAAGTAAGAGAGACCTTGATGTAACCTGCAGATATAAAGGTTCAAGCATCTAATCAAGGCATGCAATGCCAATGGGTCAAGAAGGAACGCCAAACGGTGAGAAAGCTAGATGGTGCATGTGACTTGAGGTAGATGCGTGCTCAGATAGATGATTAGATGAAGGTGGAAGTGGTACGCAGGCAAAGAAACGCAAACACCGAGTTCAAGTTTGGACGTACGCGACATAAATGAGGCCTGGCACACATGGTCAACGAAATAGGGAGCAAATGAGGCGGTGACAGGCGAGTATCATTCATGCGGGATAATAGGCTTTTGCGCTGACCATGATGCTATATGCTCCATGTCGTCGTTTGTTGTGGACCTGCTACGTCGTCGCCTGCAAACTACGACTGCAGAAAATTATGTACTACTAGTATTTACTGTATTACTACGAACTAATGAGGTGCCGCCACCTCTCATTCTCAGCGCCGCCTCGTGAACCACGGAAACGCAGAATGGGGCCGTGGGGAGATCGGTTAGGAGATAAAGATGCACCAATCCCTTCGCCGTGTCCTGCTTTTTTTGGGGACACCAAATTCGATGCAGATTGATGAAACCATGCATGCGATGATCACCTCACCTCGCCTCACTTGTGCTTTCAAGGAGAGAGAGACATATAGTCATAAATTAGTAAAAGATCCCATGCATGCTTAGAATTTCGATTCCGTCTAAGTTACTTTTAGCCTTGCGTTTGTACGAATACGACAACTTCTAATTTGGCCTCAAATGCTGGGCAAACAGTGAAGATAAAATGTCCTCACTCCATTTATTTTATCTCTTTTTTTTAGGGTTTTTTTCTTTTAATTATTATTTTTAACATTAAAATAATATTTATTAGTTTTTAAATTTTACTCTACTATTATCTTTATTAAATATTTAATTGAGCTTATTTTTTATTTTTATGTTCTTAAATAATCATTTTTCAATGAATATACACAAAAATTAAAAATAATTAAATTAATTTATATTAAAATTTTTATGAAAATACTCTTCGCATAAAAAAACTTATATATTAAAAATCAATAAGATAAAATAGCTGTACTTAATATAGAGATGTAAGAGTTGGTTGAGTGAGTGGGTCAAATAGAAATAGTTAAAAAAATTAATGAAGGCAATTATTTAAGAAGAGAGGGCGATGAAAATGAAGACATATATTTAATTTGTTAATATTTTTAATTAATGAGTGGTTATTAATTTAAAATTAGGATACCTATTTTTATTTTGAATGGAAGGATTACCTATTCTTATAGGATTACAAATTTTCCAAGCATATAAGAGCTATTTTTTAAAATGTTTAAGACTAATTATTGACTTTTATGTGTTTCCCCTTAAACCGCAACTGAAAAAGATCAGAGGATAGATCATATTAATATATACTATTCTAAGTTATTTCCACTTGATTATTTTTGACACCTTGTGTTAATCATATTTGGTGCATATGATAATTTTTTTGTCATTTTTTTTATTGAAATGGTTTAGTCCTTTTTTTAAGTCTTGAATTCAATTATTCTTTTAAGTATAAGCCCAAATTAATCTGGGCCATGAGGCCGAGGGCTGAAGGTGCCTGGACAAGGCTGACCACATGGGTACCAAATATGGCTCCAAGAGACCTGAGAGGGCCAAGTAACCTTTCGAGCACTTGTTCAGCTACACATTCCGTCACCGTTTATTATTGCATTTACTTCTTTCCAGGGAAATAAAATGGAGGTCGCCATCCGCTGTCAACTAACGTCGTCAGTAAACGGTTTCGGTAACGGGAACTGCTGCTTTTCCCCCAACTCCTGTGGTCGTCTTCCTCTAGCCGTGCTTTCGATATGGGCGTTGCTAGTAAAGTCTCCGTTTTTGTGGATTCTAGGCCTATCTGAAAAGGTAATCTCCAAATATCCTTTTCTTTCGATCCATATACTTTTCTCATTCTCAATGTTGTTTGTTCTTTTAGATTTACATCGTCAATTGTGTGTGTGTGTATATATATATATATATATTCAGTGTTTTCCCTTTCTTTTATCCGCAGAAATCTAGATTTTCCTTGAAAAATTCCCGCTTGCATCGTAATTAGAATGTAAAAGCATTCAATTTGATGATAGTATTCACCAACCGTTCATAATTATTCATTTTGAGGGATTGCACTGTTTGTTTGACGAGTTCTAGGGTTCAGGTTTGTGTGAGGAACAGTGTTATCGTGCGCTATCTATAAGGTGCTTCTGTTGACTTGGGGAATTCTTAGCATAGGAAACTATTTTTTTAAGAGCAAAGGGTAAAAATGGGAGAAGATTTGCTCACGACACTGTCGATGGAGAATCACCACCCATCCACCCTCTTATCCATTGACTCTACTTCCATCTCTTCGCATGAAGAACTGGGTCGAGAGATGAATCGGCAACCTATTCTTTCTCGACCACCTGATATCAATCTTCCTTTGGCTGCTGACCGCAGTCCTCCTTTGCAGTCATGGAATACAGATCCTTTTGATATGCTAGATGTTGGTCTTGGTACACAAGTACACGAATCTGAGTCTTTCCTTAACTTGCCGAAAAGTGGGCGAAAATTTTCTAAGAGGTTGGACAGTGTATGGGGTGCCTGGTTTTTCTTCAGTTATTATTTTAAGCCTGTATTGAATGAAAAGTCAAAGTGCAAGATAATTTGGGACACTAATGGGGTGTCTGGATTTGACAAGACGGATCTTGAGCTTGAAGTATTCCTAGTTCAGCATGATATGGAGAATATTTATATGTGGGTATTTAAGGAAAGGCCTGAGAATGCATTGGGTAAGATGCAACTGAGGAGTTACATGAATGGGCACTCTCGACTGGGTGAGCAGCCATTTCCATTTAGTGTTGAAAAGGGGTTCATGCGGTCTCACAGAATGCAGCGAAAGCACTATAGGGGTCTTTCGAATCCCCAGTGTGTGCATGGGATTGAGATTGTTCCATCACCCAATCTTAAAGGTCTTGATGAGGAAGAGCAGAAAAGGTGGGTGGAACTGACTGGAAGGGATCTAAACTTCTCTGTACCGCCTGAAGCTAGTGAGTTTTCTTCCTGGAGGAACCTTCCAAATACTGAATTTGAGCTTGAGAGACCACTGCCTTCATTGAAGACTAACTCGCATTCTCAATCAAAAAAGTTGCTCAATGGTTCTAGTCTGATTTTGTCAAGCACAAATCGACAATCACATCATGTAAATGGTAATGGAATGGATCTTGCAACTGTGTGCAACAAGCGAAAGAAGGATCTGTTTCTGCATGGGAGGGAAGAAGATTACTGTTTGCTCATTAACAATCTTGGTGATAGAAATCATGATACAGATATCCAATCAATTGAGCCACCCTGGTTGCAAGAGTTTAGTGGGGTGATGAGGAATGCCAATGGACCTGTTACTGCTGCGAAAACTATCTATGAGGATGAACAAGGATATTTAATAATCATCAGTTTGCCTTTTGCTGATCTTAAAAGAGTGAAAGTCACTTGGTGGAATAACCTAACCCATGGTGTTGTGAAAGTATCATCTGTGAGCACAGCTTGTAAGCCATTGATTAAGAGAAAGGAGAGAACATTCAAGCTCACTGATCCATCTCCTGAGCACTGTCCTCCTGGAGAGTTTATTCGGGAAATAGCACTGCCAACTCGAATTCCAGATGATGCCAAACTAGAAGCATATGGTGATGAGACAGGAACGGGTCTTGAGATCATGGTCCCCAAACACCGAGCGGGACCTGGGGAAGAACATGAAGTTCGTGTTTGCCTCCGCCCTCATCTTGGGGGCAATGAATTTTTGTTGTCTTGAAGGAAGGCAGTTAATGGAGACATTTGTAGGTGGTAATCATATTATGGTCACTATTTCATTCTATTGTGGCAAAGAAAAAAAGAAAAATTTGAAATAAAATAAAATATAATTTAAGTTTTTTGGGGTCATATATTGTTATGCTTTATATTAATCCAATCAACTGCCTTGCGTTATGTTATATATTTTAGAATGACACTGGCCTGGGGCTGAAAATTGAAGTTCTTGGCTTAATGGTAAGGGTCCTGCAACATGATTCTCACTTACTGAATGTTTTGATTTTTCCATTATCATCCTGTTTGTATCAAAATTTCTGCTCCTTGTTCTAAGTCAAGATATTTTGGATTTGCTTTTATGTGGCAGGGGTTTTGCAGAGACGTTGGTCGCATGGAGTCTATATATATATAAAGTGAAAATTATTGTCTATGGTTCTTGGACGTGCTATTAGATAGATGCAATCAAAAATTTCATTGCTGGCAGATGGCAATGGAATCATAATACTGCCTTTACAACTTGCTGGTTGAATTAGTGTGTGTTGATGGTCTCATCAATTGTATTGCAGGGATTGAGTTTAGGTTGTGATTGAAGACAGATAAAAAACTATAGGACTGACAACTAGAATGTTATAAAACTTCCGTGTACATTCAATCCATAGAAAGCACTTTTAAGGGAATTTGTTTTTGGCTAATGAGGGAAGGAGATTCAATCCTATAGCTGGCAAGCTTTGCTAAGCCATGAGCTGTCACTACTTTGGTTGAAATGTCAACATCTTGTTGACATCATTGCAATTGCCTTCGAAGTTAGGTTCTTCCTCTGCAGTGAATGAGCACAAATGTAGCATTACCTCAAGACAGTGCCCAAGCGACTTGGGGCTACCAAACCGAATCGGTAATAGTTGCGGTACCAAATAAGCCGGAATGAAGTCATATCTAATGTCGGGCATGTTTGAAGATTTTGTCTAATTTTCTGAACAGTTTTATGAAAGGTTTTTATAGTGCTGTCAAAGAGTAAATTTAAATATTGTTCACTTGACATATCTCTAAATATTATTTTTTGATTGCTTCGTTGTCGAACCAAACATTGCCTGGTATGAATTCTTTGCTGGGTCATGCACAACAGCACAAATTAGAGAAGGGAGCAAAACAAAGGAAGCTGTATTAGCTCGTAAGAGCAAAGGGATGTCCACTGTAAAATTCTGCTAGTGCCTATGCTGTCATACTTACTATCATGATTTGCAATTTGCTCTGCATTAAATTTGGCCAGAGCTAGATGCGATTACAAATTTAATACTCAGTTCCGAGCTTTGCAACACACTCTGCGACAAATCTAATCCAATATTTGCAGCACTTTGTAGGCACGCCAGGATTATTTTTTTTTTAATTGAATTTTTTGGATGAAATTTTGGATTATGTTTATAAAATTGATGTCGTGAAAATTAATCAAATTGATATCATTTCATTTTTGTAGTGTAATTTCTCTATATGTCACGTGAATAATAACTTTTTTTTTTTTTTAAGAATCTGATATATTATTTAGAAAGTTAATATTTCTACATTTTTTATCACCCTGTGGTGCTGGCAAAGAGCTGCGACATGTTTCTCCTATCCAAATGGAGAACGCAACGACAGCATGCAGCCTCGAGTAAGAAAAAAGCTATTTTTACTTAAAATTGCAAACATAATATTCACTTAAATTACGTGAGACATTAAATTTGTTAATGTTACAATTCAGTTTATTAAATAAATTTAATGAATTAAATTATATATTATAAGTATTAAATAAAAATAAAATGAAAAAATAAGATCCTAATAGTAAAACACTGCTGCAATAAAAACTTCTATCAGCTCTTTTAAAAAATTATAATATGTAATAAGAAAAAGATAAGATTAAAATTAAAAAAATTAATGAAGAATTCATATTTACGTGTTTAAATTAAAAAATTAAAAAATATGATATTCAGCTTATCCAAATTTGTCATATGGGAGTTTTAACAGTGACTCCATTCTTTGTATTCTTTCACGAGGATAAAATAGTTACGGAAACTCAACACGCTGTTCACGTCGAAGAATTAAGTACTTTATTTATTTCACACGTATATTTCAATCAAGCCCATTTGGACCGCGTTTGCATCATAATCTAAACGCTGTACCACTAGGTAAATCACAAAGTTCTGGTTAAATTTCATATTGATTAATAAGAACGGTAACCGTGATAACTATAGTCTTAAGACAATGATGATCAACCGCTTTCGAACCAGCATCAAAACTAGGACACATCACTACGATTGATAAACCAGTTAAAAACTTATATTTCACGGTTTCATGGGAAAGGGCAGAAAAGAAACTGCTGATAAATATTTTGTACATCCCAAAAATGGACACTGCAAAACTTAAGGAATACACCACCTATCGCTTCAATAGTTTCTTTAATCCACCTCCTCAATTTTGGGCCCGGCACCGCTTCCACTGCCAGCCGAAGGACCATCCTCATCAATGGCTGCACCCATATCACCACCACCACCACCTTGGTATATCTTAGCTATGATGGGGTTGCAAATACTCTCCAGCTCCCTCATCTTGTCCTCAAATTCCTCTGCCTCTGCAAGCTGGTTTCCATCAAGCCGGTGAATAGCCTCCTCAATCGCATCTTCAATTTTCTTCTTATCCCCGGCAGTCAGCTTGGAAGCAATCTTTTCATCTTTGATAGCGTTCCTCATGTTATAGGCATAATTCTCAAGTGTATTTTTGGCCTCCACTTTCTTCTTATGTTCCTCGTCCTCAGCTTTGTACTTCTCAGCCTCCTGCACTATCTTCTCAATCTCCTCCTTGGAAAGCCTGCCCTTGTCGTTGGTGATTGTAATCTTGTTCTCCTGTCCAGTGGTTTTGTCCTTGGCAGAGACATTTAATACACCATTTGCATCAATATCAAAGCACACGTTGATTTGTGGGGCTCCCTTTGGGGCAGGAGGAATGCCAGATAACTCGAACTTGCCTAGCAAGTTGTTATCACGAGTCCTTGTACGCTCACCCTCGTAGACTTGAATCAGAACACCAGGCTGATTATCAGAGGAAGTTGAGAAGACCTGCTCCTTCTTGGTAGGAATGGTGGTGTTCCTGGGAATCAACACAGTCATGACAACTCCTGCAGTCTCTAAACCAAGGGAAAGAGGAGTTACATCCAGCAACAAAAGGTCCTGTACTTTCTCATTATCCTCGCTGCTAAAGAATTGCAGCCTGGACAGCAGCACCATAGGCATCAGCCTTGTCGGGGTTAATGCTCTTGCAAAGCTCCTTTCCATTGATGAAGTCTTGCAACAGTTGCTGAACCTTGGGAATCCTAGTAGAACCACCAACAAGAACAACATCATGGACGCTGCTCTTATCCATCTTAGCATCCCTCAAACATTTCTTTACAGGCTCCATACACTTCCTCAAGAGATCCATGTTGAGCTCTTCAAATCTAGCACGGGTGATAGTTGTGTAGAAGTCAATACCTTCATGAAGGGAATCAATCTCAATGGTAGTTTGAGCAGTAGATGAAAGAGTCCTTTTTGCCCTCTCATGCAGTTCTCAACCTCCTCAACGCTCTGGGATTCCCACTAATATCTTTCTTGTGCTTCCTCTTGAATTCCTGAACAAAATGGTTCACCATTCTGTTATCAAAATCCTCACCACCCTAGTGGGTATCAGCAGCAGTTACTTTCACCTCAAAAATACCCTCTTCAATGGTGAGAGGGGAAACATGGAATGTCCCACCACCAAGATCAAAAATCAGAACGTACTTTTCACCAGAACTGCCAGCTTTTTTGTCAAGTCCATAGCAATAGCGGCTGCAGTAGGCTCATTAATAATACGCATCACATTGAGCCCAGAAATGACACCAGCATCCTTAGTAGCTTGACGCTGGGAGTCATTGTAAGTATGCAGGCACAGTAACAACAGCATTCTTCACGGTAGAACCGAGATAGGCCTCGGCAATCTCTTTCATCTTCACAAGAACCATTGAAGAAATCTCTTCAGCAGCGAATTGCTTCTCCTCACCCTTGTATGAGACTACAATCAAGGGCTTGTCACCAGGGCCAGCAATCACCTTGGCCACAGTTTCAAGTCACTCTGCACTGAAGTATCACTGAAACCCCTCCCAATCAAACGCTTAGCATCTGCGATCACAAAATAAAGTAAAAGAACCGGCAAAAGGATTGCTTTTGCTTTCAGAAAAGATATACACTTCAACAGAATGAGTGACACACAAAATCATGATATTTTCTCCAATCTTTCTTGCTGAAATCTACCTTTTCTATGTCTCAAAATAATGTTTTAATTACAGAGTACCGGCCAAACAGATTTACAAAGCGAATCAGACGATCAGGGAAGTTTTCAACCCCAAATAAGCTACAAAATCAACATATATACATTCATACTATTCCTTTTCTGTTTTTAATTGAGAAAACTCTCCAGAACAGGTTAATTTGTTCAAGTAAAGTAATCGGTTGGCTACCAAATTACCATTGCTAATTTGGATTCCATTCACCAAGCATGCACTTAAAATCGAAAATAATCCAATGAATGCTAAATATAATTGCTAAAACTTCTCTATGTAAGCCAATTTCTTAGTCACTCTTACATAAACACGACTAAGATAGCTAAATTACAAAAAGTTAAAAATGCAGTAGTTCGAGAAAGCTACGGTCGTACTACAAGAAGAAGAGGAAATTATTCTGCTTACCGAAAACAGTGTTGGTAGGGTTCATAGCAACCTGGTTCTTGGCTGCATCGCCGATCAAACGCTCGGTATCTGTGAATGCCACATAAGATGGGGTCGTCCCGTTACCCTGATCATTGGTTATGATTTCAACACGATCATGCTGCCAGACACCAAAACAAGAATAGGTCGTCCCCAAATCGATTCCGATCGCCGGACCGTCACCTTTCGCAGCCATATTCTAGCTTAGACTTGCAAGCACAATTCTCAAGTTTAAAGTTGGAAAAGAAAAATTTTAATCACGACAGTTTCCTAAGTTCAATTGCTGAGCTTAGATGGAAGGCCTATGTTATAAAGAAAAAGTTCCAATTGGCCGTCGATGATTAATCAACCTTCGCTGTTTCTCCAGCGCAATTGGTTGGTTTCAAGCGATTCCAAAAGCAACCAACTGGACCTCACCAGCACAACGTAGAAGTGTAAAAAGCTTAAAAAGCAAAGCAACTTTTTTGTGCTTACATTTTTATGGCTGCCTTTTTTTTGTGATTGAGTATCTAGTTCACCTTCATAATTACATCCTTATGTTGGACAAGGAAAAGTATACTTCCACGCCACACATATCCATCAAAAATTAAAAAAAAAATTAAACCAATAAAATGATAGTTATAAATAAAGTTATAAATATAAGAATGTAAATATAAAAATATTGTTTAGACAATTATATAGGTGGACTTTCAAATAGAATATCTATTCAATAACTAAAAATTAAATATAATTTATTAGTTTATTTTCATATGTGGTTTTGATAGCCATATTCTATTTTTAAAAATATTTACTAAGTCTAAATAAAAAATTTATTAAAATTATTATAAAATTAGTTATATGATATAATAATAAATATTAAATTTTGGAAGGTCAACTATAGTAAAGAATTGAAAGTAATAGGTATAAAAATGTTTATATGATTTAATAGATATATAAAAAAAGATAATGTTTTAAATAATTATATTTTAAAAAAATTGTATTACATTTATTAAGAAAAAGTAATGAAAACTTTGGATAAATGAAAAAAAGATCACTAAAGATTTGAATGAAAAAAACTAATTAAATAATTTTTAATTTAATAAATAAAAATAAAGAAAGAACAAAAATAACATTCAGATATGTTATTAAAATTTTTTTTAAATAAATTATATTTTTAAAAATATAAATTTTTATAAAATTTGATAATACTGTTTGATTTATATAATCAATATCGATTAAAGAAATAAAATCTTATTTGATATTATTTATTTTTTAAAATAAAATTTAATAAAATCATATCCTTTATTACTGAGTTTTTACTGTATTTTCAAAAAATTTTACTTGTGTATGAAAAATTCACACAAACAAACACACTTTTTAATATTTAATCAAAACTTTAATAGTATGCAAAATCAATATATTGTGAAAATGATTCTGTGGCGTAGAAATGATGGGTTTCTTTTTCATTTTTTATTTTAAGGTTTTGTGTGTGTGGGTCATAAATACTATTTTATTATTTTGATTTACTATACTTGAAGGCTTGATTGTTTTAGTGGTAATCCTTATGATGTCTGCTAATTATTCAAGTTTTAATTGCATCTTAAGAATTTTGGCGTTTTATAATGATTAAAAAATTTAGAGACAACTAATTACTCATAATTCAACATGCATGTTTAAAAGTAATAAATACTAAATTTCTTGCACTATATCTCACTGTTATAATGTTCATATTATCCAAAAGTATGAATAGTAAAAAAATAAATAAAATTTAGTCATAATATATTTTTACAAATTTTATTTATTACAATATTTTAACTATTTAAATTAATGATATTTACATGCCAGATAACCATATAGATGCCACATCAGCATTTCTTTTCGGCAGTAAGATGCGCGACCGTAATAATAACTAACCAATTGGTAGAAAGAAAGGACAAACAAGAAAATCTAACTACGCTCGTCCATGCACCTTCAACAATTCAATTCGCTAGCAAAAAATATACCGGATAATTGGGAAATATACTCATCTCTCTGCAAACCTTGTCTCTCTGCTCCCACTCCCTGGGATGAGAAGCTGAGCTGTTTCTGTCCCATCTCCTCTGAGCTTCTCATCCATGGCGAAGACATTAATTTCATCTCCATCATTCATCGGCACTCCACTTCCTTCAATCTCTAGCCATGCTCTTCACACTTCCCCCCACCGTAGGTTAGTCAGCACTAGAGTTAAATTCAGCTTCCATGAAATTCCTCCAATTCACTCTATGAGTTTTTGGTTTGATTTCGATGGAATTGCTACTAGAGCCGAAGGCCTCTTTTACACGCTTGCTGACGCCGCAGTAGCTGCGGATTCGGGAACTGAAGCAGCAGCATCCAGCTCCACTGATGTTGCTGCCCAGAAGAGCGGAGGGTGGTTCGGTTTTATCTCCGAAGGCATGGAATTTATTCTCAAGGTAAATGTTATAGAACTCCTTAGTTAGTATAATGTTTATTTTAATTATAATAAGATAATCAATTAATTATGTAATGCTTGAAATCACTAGGCAATTAAGATTGGACTAGTTATGTGATTGCAATCATTGCATCATATGTTGAGCGGCGAAAATCATTGAACTCATTCTCAAGGCGATGTTCGCTGCTTATAACTTAACACACTCTCCATCACTGAAATATAATGGGCGTTAATAGAAATTTAGAGTACAGCTTTGGATTTGTAATGCGTTTATTGGATACATATGGAAAACATATTAAATTTACAAAAGAATCGGTTTTGAGATTATGACACTAGATGCAAGTTCCAAATCAAGGGTTCTTCTGCGGGAAAGTGTTTACTGTTAAGCCGGAAAATTTAATACAGTAAATGAAGATTGACAGGGTTATTTACCCTGGGCCTATATCCAAAGTTTGGTCAATGGCAATCAGGGCATTTTTGTTGTATGAAATGCCTTGCTTGGAAATATTTGCATGTTCTTTTGTAGGTATTTGTGTTCCAGATGTGAAGCCATACATAAATGTTTCGTTTTCAGGTGTTAAAGGATGGCCTTAATGCTGTGCATGTGCCTTACTCATATGGATTTGCTATTATATTGCTCACTGTTATTGTAAAAGTTCTTACACTTCCCTTGACAAAGCAACAGGTCAGTATAAATTACAGCAGTTTCAAGAAACAATTCTAGAATGCAAAATTTTTGCAATCTTCCTAAAAATGTTGAATCATGTATATTGTGTTGTTTGAAATAGAATTTCATCTAAAAGCAATTGAAGTATTTCTACAATTCTTGAGATGCTTTTTCCCATTTTATCAATATGAATATCCATTGATGAATTTGAATTCAAATCATATGGGAAAATTATAAGGGTTTCAGATGATAACATCTTATTTAATTGCTTTATTAAATATGTAGGTTGAATCAACACTTGCAATGCAAAATCTTCAACCAAAAATTAAGGCTATCCAAGAAAGATATGCCGGCAATCAGGTGAGGGATGTTGTTGGTTGTATGAACCTTATTAAGCTTCCAGTTTAATTCAAGAAAATATTGTTTTTCTTTTACCAGAAACCTTCTGTCTAAATTTATGTATTTTGTTGTGCACCATTAAGGAAAAAATACAACTTGAGACGTCAAGGCTATATAGGCAGGCTGGGGTTAACCCATTGGCAGGTATTTTTGGTATCACTGTTGCTTTTTACTTCTTCTTCTTCTCACCTTTGTTTACGTGTATACATATAAAGTTAACAGGCTTATATATAATCATACATCAATAGTGGTGATACTTGATGACTAGAAGATGAAGTAGTGGTTATTATATCAACAAAATTTTTAATCTTTCTTTTATATATCCGTGTTGGTTATCAGTCTTTCTTATAAGATTGGCACCATCAACGTAGTTAGAAGTTGGTACATAATCTATATGCATAGATTTCCTACTTGTACTACAATGTTAGTGTATGTTACTTTTTCCTGTATTTGCATGTGTAGGTTGTCTACCAACTTTGGCGACAATTCCTGTCTGGATAGGTCTCTACCAAGCTTTATCAAATGTGGCAAATGAGGTAATTAATAGTGTAAAACCTTGTCATTTTTAGAAAATTTTGATGGAGGAATGGCGCACAGAAAATTTGAATGTTGCTGACTTTTGAGAAAAAAAAAATCGACTTGAAGGGACTGTTGACAGAAGGTTTCTTTTGGATCCCCTCTCTGGGTGGTCCTACTACCATTGCTGCTCGACAGAATGGATCTGGAATTTCATGGCTTTTTCCATTTGTGGTAAGAATAATTTTCCCTTAATAGGTGAAACAATTATTTGCATGTGATTTTTTTTTATCTTGTACATCTTGTAATATCTTATTCCTATACGCATTTCCTGAAACCATACATCTTTAAATTTGATACAATGTCACTTAATTTGGTGATAAAAAATTCTTTTTGGTTGTTAGAGCGAGTTTTACATTTCATATGGTTTTGTTCTCAACGGGTTTTCCCATTTGGCCTTATCCCCTTACCATATTATCAATAAGCAATATGATAGCAGTCACTCTCCTTAGATTGGTGAAAACTGAACCAAGTAATATACTTAATTTTGTTGATTTGTCTTCTTTTTGTGTTTTGGTTTGGCCAGAATGTAAACATGTTATATTGTTTGATTATTCTCTTGAGAAGCTTGCATTCATCCTTAGCCTCCCTTTCTTGGAAATGAATACATTTTGGATTAAACGTTAAGAAATTAGTAAGTCATTGTGCCTGTTGGTGATTATCAGTACCTTCATTAATTGCTTCATGGTTTTGGGGAGCTCCATTCTGGAACCTTTCTACCAAGTGGTTTGTACATTGCAACAGAATGAGTCTAGTAAAAGTCTGACATCTTTTAAAGACAACAATTTTTTTTACAATTGGGATCCTCTAAAACACATGATATTCCTTATAGAATAAAGTACGTAGCACAATCATCATTAATAAAAAAATCAATGACTTGAATTGATATATAGTGCAAACAAGTGAATAACAATTTATGAACATCAAATAATTTACTCTTAATTGATTTTTATATCATTGATTATTTACTTGTACTTTACTCTACAACTCTACAAAGTATGCCCTGGAGCCATCTCCTTTTCTGTACTCTCTTTTTCAGTTTATAAGTTCCTAATTACTCTTCCTTATTTTATAGAAGACACTTTAGGCCAATATTACATGGCTTAACAACCTGTAGTGAAAAATGAATGGTCTGTGAAGATTGGAAGATTAAGTTTGCTACAATCGTGTGACCGTACTTGTTTCTGATTGTAGGATTATGATATTTTTGTGTGTTAATCATTGAATGGTCCATGCTAACCGTAATGTTGTGGATGCATTTATTCAATGTGCAGTCACCTATTGAGTGGGAAGAAATGTCTAAGTCTCTGTCTTGATTTTTAACTTATTCTTTCATACCATAACAAAAACTGTCATGCAGGATGGCCATCCGCCATTGGGCTGGCATGACACTGCAGCATATCTCGTTTTACCTATCCTTCTTGTTGTTTCTCAATATGTTTCAATGGAAATCATGAAACCTCCCCAGGTAAACATATCTCTTCCCCTTCTGTTTCAATCTTTTTACAAGAGAAACCTAAATGACTTATTTTGACAGACCGATGATCCAGCTCAAAAGAATACACTTCTTGTTTTCAAGTTTCTTCCACTCATGATCGGTTACTTCTCGCTGTCAGTCCCATCAGGACTGTCAATTTACTGGTTTGTTTCCCACAAACTCTATTTTTATCCTTTTCCAGTCAAGAAGCCTTTATTTATATGTCTGACTGATGTGAACCACGGAAACTCAGTATAATTGTTTGAGTAGAAATCCTTCTTTTTGAAGGAAATATTAACATATTTGTTCGGGGAATAATTCAATACTTGTGGCATTTTCATGGTGAAGTAAGTACTTTATTTATGCAGACCTTAGACATACAAAACTCTGCTTGTTGGATTTGGGAGATGGTTGTGACAACATTACTTGAATGCTAAGAACAAATACCATCTTAAGAGATTGAAGCCTGCTATGAGTCTTTTGCCTGGACTAGATATTCCCCCCGCCCACTCTCTCTGGCACTTCACTATAAACCAAAGCTTTAACTAACAGCCTAATATTTTTGTCTTGTTTCTTGTATTAGGTTTACAAACAATGTCCTAAGCACGGCACAACAAGTATGGTTGCGCAAATTAGGTGGTGCAAAGCCTGTCGTGAATGAAAATGCAAGTGGAATTATTACTGCTGGACGTGCTAAACGATCAGCTTCCCAACCAGCAAGAGCTGGCGAGAGGTCAGTGTTGTATGGCATAGAATATTGCAGACCAAATGTTTCTGCTCCTTCGAAAGTTTTCTTATTCAGAAATTGTTGTCTACAGGTTCAGGCAGTTCAAAGAAGAGGAGAAAAAGAAGAAGTTAAGCAAGGCACTGCCTGCAGAAGGAGTTCAAGCTCTGGCTTCTGCTGCTGATTCTGATGATGGTTCAGACGATGAAAGTAATGACAAGGTAGATATTCAACTAGTAGTTTATAATTTTGTCAGAAGTATTGTTTCCTGAAGCTGTCCTCTAGATTCTGCATGATTGGATATTGCAATAAATCCCTTTATTAAATCAATGTTACTGTGATATGAGGAACAACTAACTGTTCTTAATTGTTAATCATGTCAAAGAAGATGCAAGGTCCATCTAAATTCATCCACCTACATTTAATTGAAAAAGATCCTTTGAGACTATGTTATGATCTATTGAGTCACACATCAGGTAGTATGGGATGTTTGGTTGGGCTTGTAAAGCTTTGGGGTCTTCCCCCACAACAACTAACTTTTGAATGTGGGTTCTCCCACTTGAAACTTAATCATCTTTTTCTGTCTGACACTGCATGTAACTGTTCTACTTAGGCTGTGATTAGTTAATATTGAATTGAAACCTAATAAAACATGCGGGAGATGTGGAAAAACAAGCTCCATGTGACTAGATATAGCTGATTGTATAATATTATGCGATATTTTACTTGAGAAGCCCAACTATTGAAATATTCTTAACTATTCACAGATTGAAAGGTGGAGTGTCACATTGCCTTGCCTTGCAACTGAAAAAGGAGTTTAGATTTGGATATTTACTTCACAAACACGTTAGCTGCTTGCCAAATGTGCTTCATAATTATCATATGACCATTTTTTACTGCATTGTAGCTCCTATATGGTGTTGATGCTACCTTGAATGGTAGCTTTTTAAAGTAAAAACCACATCTTAGTTTGCAGATTAGAGGAGTCAAGAATTTACTTGTAAGCGCCCCCTCCTCCCTCCCTTTTCCTCTTGCTTTATAGTGTTCTATCAACTTTGACTTCATTATATTTTGAGACTGAAATTTAGAACTTCGCTTTTTATCCCTTTACCGAAAATTCTCCAACACTATGTCAATTTTGCACAGGGTCAGGAAATTGCGGAAGAAGCATATGCTTCTAAAGTTGGCGAAGAGGTTCCAAGTTATTCTAGGCAAAGAAGAAGCAAGCGCTCAAAGCGGAAGCCTGCTGTCTAGAAGAATTGAAGGACCACATACAGTTCTTTGTAGGTTATAGCGATTCTTGTATATCTCGACAGATTGTATCTTATCATTCTATGCCATTTATGGGTTGAGGCATTCCATTGAATGTGTAGTTTAATCCAGCTAGAATCTCTGTTTCGCTAAAGTGCATGGTGCCTGAAGAATTTTTTGACATATATTTTCAATGTCTTGCAACCATAAATTTCCTGAAGTAAAAAAGAATGCATCGTTGCTTACCTGACAGAGAAACATGGCCAGCTGTTGTAACAGCAGTCCTGACTTGGGAAAGATACTGTCAATCTAGCTTTGAATTTTATGTTAATAGCGGTTCTTAAGGTTGAATTTAAAACCCAGTCCTAGAAGGATGATGTTTTATCTTACGGTTCCTGAGATTAAACAAATCTAACAAACTGATTATTAAACACTAGAACTTAGGATCAGGAGACTGTGAATCAGCAAATGGCACTGTTTTTGCACATACCTGTTTGCCAATAAACACAAGCTTTAAATTTTAGCCCTTTCTTTGGAAAAAACAGTTGCATTTTCTGCAAAGTAAGCTAGCTGATAAAAACTAGACTGCTCCGCAGCTTGTGATGTTTAGATGCCGGTGAAATGCGTGGAAACGTTATGAGTAATGTCTAGTGAAGTACGAATATTCAATTAAATCCCTTTTGTACAACACAATGCTCCTAGCTAGAAAACCGAATTTTCAGTCTACATGAACCCCGTCATATCCTATAGGCTATAACTCCAGAAAGAGTGGCTGATGCCAAAGAGGTGTCCATCGCTTTTATTTTCCAGACGGCGGGCGGCCGTTCCCGATAGGGTTCGGCCCTGATGGGTTTCTACGAGCCCTCTTTTCTTCAACCTGTGATTATTTTCATAATTGGGATCACATTTATGTCACCAAAAAATGTAAAATCCATGTAATAATAATTACAACGAGGGAAAAGAATGAGAAACGTAAACTTCTAATTGAAACTCTCCAATCAGTAATACTGACCCATGCAGGTATGACACCATGTCCAGATTGTGGCATCGAACTGGGTTGCACGGTTCTGAGCTTAAAATGAACTGTTGAGCATGAATGTGAGATAGAATTAGTTGCAGTAAGCATTGCAGATTCAGCTATCCGTGTTATACTAAATAACAGTGAAGCAAAGTAGTTCAGAGGAATACGCATAAAAATGTGACTTAACCTGATTGAATAGCATGAACATTAGCAGCGAAGTGATAGAGTGGGGAAGCTGCAAATAGCAGGCATGCGAATAGAAGATGGACAAGAGTTTGTCTTCTCATTTTTGACATGCTCGTAATGAATAGGAGAGTTGTGTTCTTAATGGAGTGTGTCGCAATAAGCATGAAGCAGCTTTTATCTGCTGCATCTTCTGGTATATATAATCATAACCAAACTTGAATTTAATGTGAGAATGTTTGTTAAAACATGCCCGGGAATCCTATGCCATTAGATACTGATTTGATCAGATCAAGAATCAATCTGGATTTATCCTCATTATCGATTGACTTCTTATCTGCTATCATTTCTTAGTTATCATTGCTTCCATGATAAATTTACAAGTACTTGCTATCATCTTTCTCTTGAGTGCTTAGTCGTGCTGTCGGCATGATTTGTCGTGACCCATCAATTCAAATTGGCAAAATTGGTTTTACAAATTCTAACAAGGAAAGATCACACTTTCCCGTGAATCATATTTGTTATTTCCTGAAAGGATTCCTTTTTTTTTTTTTTCTTTTTCTTTCCCGTTCTAATATGTAGAAGAAACTGACAAGGGCGCTTTAGCTAGCGTGATAGACAGCCTGATTAATGGGAAACATGTTGAAAATCTTTACTTATAAAGTCAAGTGGTGTGATGATTGCGTCAATTGTAATCGAGTTAAATCAATCACCGAAGCACTATTGCCGCAAAAACGGTTGTGCCCAAAACGTTTCGCGGCAGAGAAGGGAACTAATGCATGGCTCATAAGATTAGGAAATGATCGGCTTTGTAGAAAACCACCCTTTGACCTTGTTTGCCAGATATGTTGGGTTGGTTTGGTTAATATGCCTTTTCTATAAACCAATTATGTCTTTAGAAGTTCAGGGGAGGGAGAGGTGGGTAAGAATTATGACTTGTTTTGAACGTAGGCATGGTGGTTGGTGAACTTGGCGTGGGTATTGTGTTCATGTACTCTTTCTTTCTTTCTTTTTCTTTTTTTTTTTTTGCAGAGAAAAGGGGTCGTTAGGCTCTCTCTCTTCCCTTTTATAGTTACCTCAAACACTGTTGAATTGTTATTCTAATGGCATACTAGTCTGTATTCCCGGACCCAACCTTAGTTTCTAGTTTCAATTCCCACTTTTTTCTCTCTTAAGCCATCATATAGCTCATGTATCGCTAAAAAGAAGATGTATATTCTCCCTGGATTATGACATGTGGAGAATTGATTGGGCCACAATAATCAAGCCCGGGGAAGATAAGCCCAAATACTGCTGAGTTGCAATTGTAGACGTGGCATATTTCAAACCAAATACCAAGAAAAGACAGTTTCAAAACAGGTCCAACACAAAAAAGAAATGGCACTAAAATTCGCTTCACACCGAACCTGGGCGGTCGGCATGGCCCAACAAAATTTCCGCATCTCTCATGGCAGTTTTGTTGAAGCTTGTCTAATAACCAAACAGCAATATGGATAAGCAAAAGGCCCAATGGGCCGTTTTATGATCCAATGGCTTGCAGTTGCAAAAATCAACATACTCTCACTAAAATCTGATTACCTAAGGCGGTGAGGGCTTCTAATTTGGTTCGTGAATGCTTATATTTTCTCCATGGATAAAATCCCCGGTTCAACTGCACAAACTTATACTCTTTCTTGCATTCCATCGACATTTGAGGCTTTCATTTGGTTAAGTAGTGAGTACTCTTGAATACTTATGGTACTGGAACTTGATGACTTGCACTTTATCTTCTATTTCCCGCATTTATTGCCCAAACAAAATCTTAGATATCGTGAGTTTTTATGAAGAAAATGTTGATGAAATGATTTACAAGCAGCAAGATTTCTGAAATTGTTTCTATGATCTGGGTAATGCAGGAACCAATTAAAATGGTAAAAGGAAAAGTTAAAATGCTTAAAAAATACAGTGTTTGCTGGTTACCTTGATTCAAATCTAGCCTTCATTAATCTGTTAATTGAGAAAGTGCAACGATACTAAAGAAACCAATAGTTTGAATTTGAGTTGAGCGCTGACTTTGGACGCTAGGGGGTGGCGGTGAACAACTTATTTCTAATTTAATATTTTTATATTTATATTCATATATTTATAATTTTATTTATAAATATTATTTTATCTTTTTATTTTTAAAATAAATTATATTAATTTTTTTTAAATATTTAATTATGATACTTTATTTTATTTTTATTTAAATATTATATTTTATCTCATTTACTCAAATATTAATTAAAAAAATATTTAAATATTAATAAAATATTAATTAAAAATATTAAATTAAATATTTTATTTTAATTTTACTTAAAAATTATATTTTAACTCAATTAATTATTTTAAATAACTAATATTTTGATAAATTATATATTTTTAATTAAATAATTATATTTATTGTAAGATATAAATTTAACAATGTGTATAATTATAAAAAAAATTTAATATAAAAATAAATATATCTTGAACATAAATTTAATTAGTAAAAAATAAAATTAATTATATTTTATATTTTTTAATTAAATTCACTCTTAAAATATTTTTATGTATTAAATTTTTTTTCATAATTATATATATTATTAAATTTATATCTTATAATAAATATAATTATTTAATTAAAAAAATATAATTTATCAAAATATTAATTTAATTTTTATAAATATTTTATTAATATTTAAATATAATTTTTTAATTAATATTTAAATAAATAAATAAAATATAATATTTAAATAAAAATAAATTAAAATATTATAATCAAATACTTAAAAAAAAATTAATATAATTTACTCCATCTTTTATAATATAACCCAACACATAACCTAACAATTTTCTTTTTCAATTCGTCTTTCCGAAGCAGAATGGCCACGGCGGGGTGGGTAAAGCGAGATAAAGTTAGAAATATTTTTTAAAAAGTTATAAAATTAATAAAAAATAAAAATTATTAATATAAAAGGAGAAATAAGACAATCATTAAAATTAAAAAATAAAAATAAAGGATGTCCAATCCGAAATAGTGATTCCTTCACTCTCTCTTTCAGTTTAGCAAACTCAGTAGCTCGCTAGTCGCTACTACTTTTAGGACGCACAGATTTCGCTATCTGCGCTAAAGCGAAACCGACAAGGACCTCGTAGACGGAGCTTCTTATCCTCTCGCAGTCTTGCATCAAGGTTTTTTGTCGTGACCGACCACTACGTCCTGTTTCTGGTTTCTGACACCTTTTCAGAATTTGCCCAATAGATAAAAATATATAATAAGAGATTTAAATTTTTTGAATTTTTAAATTTTGATATTTTTTATTAATTTTTTAAATATTTTAAATATTTAATATAAAAAAAAACAAATTTAACTATTTGAGATCAACTCAAATCCCATTCCAATTTCCAACTTTTATATGCTTTTGATCTCAATCCGGACCGCAAGAGTTGGCCCTTACCCCTCTTGACATGTCAATTGTGAAACGGAAGGTTTCCAAAAAAAAAAACCTATGAACCGGAAGGACAGAGGGCAATTCGGTCATGACTGAATTTTTTATTTTTTATTTTATACTTAAAATTAAATTATAAATTTTATTTTTTAAATTATATTTATTTTCTTTAGCTACCTGACTCAAATTTTCTAAGAAGAAAAATTGAAGAATCTCGTCCTGCCATGGTTAGCACAGGTGACACAGAAATTAACCCACCTCAGCGGCTATAAAACCCACCAGACCCTCTCCGTCTTTCTCACGTTTCAAAACAGACATCCTGCAGCTATGGCTTCTGCTTCCTTGAGCTCCCTCCAGTTACTGGCCACAGTATCATTCTTCGTACTGTGCGCTCTCTCCACAGCCACTCCCCCCACTGGCCTCATCTTAACTATCGTAAACAACTGCAACTATACTGTCTGGCCCGCTATCCAGCCAAATGCCGGCCACCCAGTCCTCGCCGCCGGCGGCTTTGTCCTCCATACCCTCACCCACTTCTCCACTCCTGTTCCGGACCTCCATTGGTCGGGTCGGGTATGGGCACGAACCGGTTGTGGATACTCGAACAACCACTTTTCCTGCGCAACAGGTGACTGCGGTAGTCGGCTGGAGTGCAATGGTGCTGGCGGCGCAACCCCAGCAACGCTAGCTCAGTTCAGCTTCCACCATGGCAACAGCGATTTCACCTCCTACGGCGTTAGCCTCGTGGATGGCTATAACGTCCCCATGACGGTAACCCCACACGAGGGCAAAGGGGTCTGCCCGGTGGTGGGTTGTCGCGCTAACCTACTGGCCACGTGCCCCCCTGCGTTGCAGCATCGTTCGCCACCGGGTCACGGGCCTGTAGTGGGGTGTAAAAGTGGTTGCGAGGCCCTTCGTACGGACGAACTGTGCTGTAGGAACCATTTCAATAGTCCGCAAACGTGTAAACCCTCAATCTACTCCCAGTTCTTCAAGCATGCCTGCCCTGCCACCTTCACATTCGCCCATGACAGCCCTTCCCTCATCCACGAGTGTTCCTCGCCGCGCGAGCTCAAGGTTATCTTTTGCCATTAAAGCTTAAGATATTGTAAGCACTTAGTTTGGGTTTGGGTCACTAGCTAGCGTGACCAGCTCTACTCTGGTAATTCAAATAAACCGGTGAAGGTAAGAAAAATATCTGGAAACCAGAAAAAGAAAAAAGAAATCAGTACATGTGGGTCTTTATCCTTCGCCTATGTTTCTTCTGGGTTGTACGTTTTTCTAATTCGGAGAACCAAAATGTTACAAAAAAGTTGTAATGTGTGGTTTGAATCTGGTTTCTGAGCTTATTTATGGTCGAGATAGAAGTTGATCATTTAGTTTCGAACGTTCTGAGTTCTGATGTACTTGTATCCCCTTTCCTTATGTTTTGTTGTTGAATTTGTCGTACGAGTTCCTGGATGTTTTTGTTTGTGCTTTTGCAACTTTCTAGTCAAACAAAATTAGTTAGCGTTTATGCGGGGGGCTCGCAGCTACAACCAATTGACATGAACATGATTGTTCTAATGTTTATGGCGCGGGGATTAATTAGATACTAGTATGGCTATGGATGAACGGCCAAAAGCTGGACAAGGATGGTTTTATTTTTGAAAAATCATGGTAGACATGGTTTCGGTGCAAAGGACGCGGATCTCTGAGGTATTATCTGCGGGACACTCTGGCCTCTGTGGAGGTAAAGTAATAGCGCGGCAGAGTTGGCAGAGGTCAGCCATTTTTGAAAAAGAACAGTTTCCTTCGTTGGCTCCTTTCTCGAAAATTCGCTTTTGTGTGCGTACAATTTTCTGCGCATGTCACGTGCTGGCTTTTTACTTTTTTCTTCGCTTTTGATAAATCCGAGGAAAAAGCCATTTTAAATGGAATCATAAAATATAGATATATTTTTTACGTGAGAAATATTTAAGAGATAATTTAAACAGGATATATTATTGAAGCGTATGTTGAGCCACTTTGGTGTTGTATTGAATAATTTTTATTTTGTATATGTTTAATATATTCTTTAACATGAAAATTTTTAAAACATAAAATGTGGATAGTTTTGTTTTAGTTTAGACTAAAACGAAAAATAAATTTTTGCATTTTTATTGGAAAGTAAATTTTTTATATTTTTAATTATAATAATTTACATATATATACTTTTAAATTAAAGTAATTTCTCTCTCCTATTAATTAGACATCAAAAATTTTGTCAAAACTCTTCCTCATATATGACCCTTTTATCCAAACTCAAAAAGTTTCCCACTTGTCCCTCCATAGGTGTTAAAATGGTTCCTATTAAGCTGTTAATGGCGATGGGTTCTGAGGTGAAGTGCAGTGGGAAGGGCATCAATGGAAGTGGCGTTTTCTTCACTGCAAAACAGAGCTCAGTATGGCACCGTTGGAACAGTGGTCCTTCGACGGAGGTGGAGCGACTCGAATAGCAACGAAAATTACTGTGAATTGGCCATGAAGAATTTTACACAGAAATCCACTATGGAAGGCAATTTTATACCCGATTGGTTCCTTAGAATTAATTCTTAGTGACATAAGGGGGAGGAAATTTAAAGAGAGAGAGTTGCTGCAGAAGTGGGAAAATAGATAAGAGTTTCATGAAGTTGGTGTCACTTCTAAAGCCCAACAATATGGCATTTTGTTGGTTTCTCATGAACGGCGACAATATGGCACAGTGTAGGAAGCATTATCAACTGAATTCTGTTAAACGTATAAATTTTTATATTTTTTACATAATTTTTTATATTCGAACTTTATTTATATTTTTTTAAAATGAAAATATTTCACAACATAGACTTAGCGTAAGACAAACATTTTCCTTTACTTGAGAGATTTTCACGAATTATGGGTTGACACAGTACTAAACTTATAAAAATTTTATTAATAATGTTTAATATTATATAATATATAATATTTTAATTATATAATATTTATAAAAAATAAATTTTACAATAACACAATTAAAAATAAGTTTTTTTTTATTAATTTGAATTTTCAAAGAGACGCAATTTAGAGACAAATATAAAAAGAAAAAAGAATAACAATGCGAATGGGTCTGTAAACTTTTAGCTGGACGGGTGCGTTTTTATGGTAACCATGGGCGATTGTGAAGCCAGCAAATAATTTCTCAAACTCTTGGTCATTTCTCACTCCAAGCAGAACGTGTCTTGGTATAATTCTGTTCTTCTTATTATCTCAAGCAGCATTTTCAACCAGTTCAAGCACCTTCATTCATTCAGTCTCGGTGATGTCCCGTGGTCAAGTCTTTTTCCTTGAGGAAGAAGAAAACGTGGTTTGTTTATTTATTAAAAGCAATAAATAGTATTGTTTTGTTTGTCTCTGGGCTTAGGGCTTTTAGCCCCGAACCTTCATAAAATAATAATAATAATAAATAAGTAAAGAATTCGTTAAATATTTTATATCAAGTTTAATAAAATTAGTCTATTGTTAAATTTATAGGATATAAATGAATTAATTATTATAATTAAAAATATAAAAAAATTTTAAAATAAGATAAAAATATAAGAAAATTATTTATATTTTAACCTTTAAATCATGAATAATTTTTATTTTATACTTTGTATACATCTTTTAATATGAAAGTTATTTTTAAGATATAAAATGTGAATAATTTTTTATTTTAAATTAATTGAGTCTTTGATTATTTAATTATAAATATTTTGGTATTATATTAAAAATAGTTATTCTAAGGTTTAATTTGGATGTATAATTTAATTAAGTGTTTATTTCATAAAAACTTTTTAATTAAATTCTATTGATATAAGTGTAGTCATAAATAAATTAGTTTGTATTTGTATATACATTTTGATAAGTACTTATATAATAAATATAATATTTGGATGTAAAATTTTGTAAGTGCTTATAACTGAAAATTACCAAACGAACTCTAAACTCCTCCCATTAAACACTTTCTATTCTTTTTTTTGTAACAAAAAATATGATAATTTGAACTAAAACTTGCTTCATATGAGATGAATTTCATATTTGTTACAAAGATGTGTACCCTTGAGCATGTTGCTCATGTGCCTAATGTGACACTAGCAATTGCTATGATGTGCCTGTCTACGCTAGTACTATAGCATAGCTTGTGTGTCAATACAATACACCATGCCACCTGCATGCTTGGTGTGTACCAATGCTTGCCATGACGTGCCTTTGCCATTTTTAGAAATGTTCACTTAGGGCTGTTATGGCATGCTTTAACTGCCTTAAGTGAAGTTTATGTGAGCTGTTATAACATGTTGTACTTATTCATATGAATGCTATAACATAGCTTGTGTGCCGCAAGTGCCATGGATTGGTTACCCATGGAATTATGTCACTTTATATAAGCTTATTTTTGTCTTTGATGTCAGATAAACTTTGTTTTTGTAATGAAGACAAACTTCATTTATCTTATTTTGTAATAAATATGTAATACTAGATAAGAGCCCATAATTTTTAACAAAATTTTATAAAAAGATCTCATGTAAGTGGTTATTCACTTCTACAAAAGGGCTTATTTTTATAATCTTTAATTTTAATTTATAAATATGCGTCTAGAATAACTTATTTAAATATTTAAATAATTTTTATAAATACATCTAAATACATACAAAATATCTTTTAAACACTTTTTCTCTACATAAATGCTTTATTAAGCTTATCCAAATAATACCTAAACGTTTAACCTTTGGTGACAATCTTAATAAGTTTGGAAAAAATATTAATCTTTTGATTATCTACTTATTATAATATAAAACTATAAGATTTGATATATTAATTAATATAATTTAATAAGTGAATTGATGGAATTTATGTTTTATATAAATTATGAAATAATATAAATATACTAAATTTTATGTCGGCATAAATTAATTACTATTATATATATATAAACTTGAGGGCAGTTCATAAGTCAATAAGCCATGTTGTTCGACTTCGCCACAAGGTCTTTCCCCTTTAATTTTATTTCTTTTGCTGTTGTTACAGCAAAAAATAAATTTATAATTAATTTTTAAATAAAATAAAAAAGGTTAAAATAAAAAGGTAACAATAAGTAAAATATATTTATTCAAATAAAATAATGTATAATTTATAAATAAATAATTGTGAAAGTATTATTATTGTATCACAGATTTACATATCACAACAGTGGTAGCTATTAGCTAAATTATGCGATACTTGTGCCCCCTCCAGAATAATTATGAATAGATGAACATAAAAATGCCAAGAATAAGAACAATAAAGATTGTGATTTTTTATTTTTATTTTTTTGTGAGCTACATTATAGTAAATGAAAAATAAAAATAAAATTAAAAGAAAAAATAACAAGAAAAAGAATAAAATCATTGTTTAATTTTAAATATAAAATTATAAGAGATAAAAAATTATAAAAATTAAAAAAATAAAAAAGTTAGTGTACAAATCGAATAATAAAGGTGAGATACAGTAAATGGTTGTGTCTTTATGGCATTTCAAATCAAGGCATATATGATAGAACTAAATTTTGAACTAAATGTTCGGTTTTGTAGATTAGGCTCCGTTCAAGCGAGGATTTTAAGAATCACATATAATGCTTTATATAGCAATTTATGAATATAATGATTGGGAATAATTAGTCATAATTTCAATCAAATCATTGCTTTGTAACCACAACGTAAGTTATTTTAGGAGAGATACTATGCTAAAAAACTCGTGACTATAAAATTCCTTTTGTTTTAAATGACATAATTGTGACAGTTTTACATATGAGCTGTGAATTCGTCTAAGTTGAAGTGAGCAAGAAGCAAACCAACCATAACCATTTGATGCGGTTGATCACAATTAATATAGGTTACACACCTCTCTATATAGGTAAAGTTTGTTAAATCCTAGATTGGCATTGATTTCATTATTGTCTTTTAATATAATTTCTCATTATCATAATGATAACTAGTGCAAGCATATTTTAATTTTGATTGAAAAAATTTGGAATCAATGTTGGGATATGAAGTACATATAAAATTAAAAATAATAATAATAAAAATTTATTTATATATTAAATATAAAAGTAAAATTTTATTAAATTTAATAAAAAATATAAATTTAAAATATTTACTTCGCTGGTTATTTTTTAAAATGCTATTTATATGTTTCTTTTATTTAAGTGAATTAAAATCTGGCTTATATTTTCCATTAATTATAAGTGAAATTCTGAAATGTGAAAGATTGGGGTAAAAAGAATGCATTTCCAATCCTCACCCTGCACGTGCCAGGGTGTTTTCTCGAAGAAAACCAAAGAATGCATTTCCCTTGAAAGGATGATATTGGCCCCACATTCGACGCCGAAATCGGAACGGTGGATAAAACAAAGGAAAGGTTATTGTTACGCAGGGGCGCATACAATACTGTTAAGTTCAGATTAAAAAATTTTTAATAAAAAAAAAGAATAAAAACATATAAAATTTATTTGTTCTATTAGAGCCTTTTTTTTCCTGGGCCAGCCGCTGCCGTGGCAACATTTAATTGGATATTGCATATCCGTAAGAACTCGCACTCGCGCCCCCGGATGTATAGGCCACAGCTCAGCTCAGAGCCCGCATTTAAGAGCCATCTCTCTTTCTCGATAAATGATCGAAGCTTTTTTCGGAGGTAGCTCTCTGTTTCTTCTCTCTCTTGGCATAATCACAGAGCTCTCGCTCCTCAACTCTGCTTTTTCATTTGCCAGAGCTCTTTGCGTCTAACTCTATTATTTCATGGCATCCCAAGCTAGCCTTCTCCTTCAAAAGCAGCTCAAAGGTAGGGGAGGCTCAAATTTCCTATCCGTGCCATTCGGCGCTTTATGGCCCCAAAAATCTAAATTGATTTATTGAAAGTCGCAAAGGGTTTCGCGTGGATTTTCCGCGATGTTCTAATTGACCTTCTTTTGGTTGCAGATCTTTGTAAAAACCCTGTGGACGGGTTCTCCGCCGGTTTGGTGGATGAAAGCAACATATTTGAATGGAGTGTCACGATAATTGGACCTCCCGATACCCTTTAGTAAGCTCATATGATTTTTCTAGTTCTTGACAGAAATTAATGTGATTTTCATTTGTCAATTAGAACTTAAGATTTGTTTTACATATGCAGTTACAATTCTTCGATTGTATATTTGGGGTTAACTTGAGGGACGGGGTTTTGGCTTCCTGAAGATCGCATATCTAATTTGCTATCAGGGCTCTTTAAAATTTGTTTTTTTGACTGCTGGTGGCTTTTATATTAATGAGATTGTTTCTCGTGTATCCTAATCATGATGAATTTAAGGTAGTGGTAGTATGAGCCCCTTGTTTTTATTGCTTTATTTAACTGTCGAGATTTCAGGGGAAAATGGAAGAGAAGGGGAAACCTTGGAGCTTTAAGGCATCCATCATAGTGTTGAACTTAGTGGTCAGGAAAATGACGAATAATGATATTGGTCGACAAGATGAAAGGAATTTAGGTTATATTGCTTATGAATGCAACTCCTAGCTTGCAAAAGAAGATACTTTCCCAAATGACTGACGATGTTGCAAACTCTTGGGATTGGTTCCCAGTTGCACCAGATTGTCCTAATTTCTAGGCTTTGCCTTTGCTGGAGTCTTAGATAGTGCTCTGAATTATTATCCTCTAATCAGTTTATTTCTGCTGGATATTATTTGTTCTTTTTTCTGTGTTCTATGTACCATCTAAATTCTACTAACTGTTCTGCTTGATGCATTGTATTCTGTAGTGAGGGTGGCTTTTTCAATGCTATTATGAGTTTTCCATCCAATTACCCGAATAGTCCACCATCAGTGAAATTCACCTCAGAGATATGGCATCCAAATGGTTGGTTTTCTAAGTTGTGTTTTTTCTCTGAATAAAACAACGTGAAGTTTACTTATGTTACTGTTCAATTTGCAGTATATCCTGATGGGCGGGTTTGCATATCAATTCTTCATCCGCCTGGTGAGGATCCAAATGGTTATGAGCTTGCAAGTGAGCGCTGGACACCTGTTCATACAGTATGTGAAAACACAAAACTATCAGCTTAGTTTTATATTAAATATGACTCCTAATTTGTTGCCAGTTTGGCTTCAATGTTTCACCCTAAATTAACTTGTTGCTAGAAATTTGAGATTATTTTAGTTTAACTTTTACCACCTCTTGTGTATGAGTGTATCGTTTTTCAATAATTAAGTTACCACATATTCATGAGTAAATATGTGTTAGAAGCTTGTTAGAGATATAAAACTATTCTTAGATCTATATCTAATAGCTTAGCTTTTATAACAACTGATGGTATTAGAGTTGGTTTAGAGTTTAATCCTTGCTGCTCTCATTTTTGAAATAGATTAAGTTAAATTTTTGTTCAAGGTTTGGTGTGCCTATATATTGTCCACACCTTCGAGCCTAATGTGCTTTTGTGTGAAGAGCATGTTAGAGATATAATATCATTTTTGGATCTGTACCTAATAACTTAGACTTTTGAGATAATTGGTTATTGACAAAGCTAACCAAATGAAGCAGTTATTTTGCTATTTCACCCTGAGGATGGGGTTCATATGTCCATTTCTCATGCATTATTAGGATCACTTTTCATGGCTGGTTGAGTAATCATGGCATAATGAAGAAAAGACGAAGTTAACATTAGAACTTTAAAGCAATAAAGTTCTGTTAGAATTTTTTTTCTAAATATTATTTGTTCTTAATTTTATGGAGTTGATATTATGAGTCCCATTTGCCACACATAATGCTGGAGATTAGTGTGTCTGAACATTAACTGCTGTGGCACACATGTGCTTTTCTATAATTGAGTTACAGCATTGTAATGTGTGAAATTGTGGTAGTAGCTGACCATGTGTGGTTTGGTTGTTTACATTATATGCATAATCTAGCGCAGATTTGTGTGTGAATATTCTCATTTACTGTCTGCTTTTTATTTAGTTAGATCAGAAAGTTAATGGTGGAATGGAGCTCTCCATATATTGATCTTTGAATAGGAAAGAGGAAGAAGAAACAAACAGAAAGATATTATTATTGCTGAAGTAGATTTTACAAAACCCTAATCTTGGAGGGAAGTTTCATACTTGTCATTGTAATTAGTCATTCCATATAGTTAGACTGAAAGGCTCATGAGTTATTTCAGTTTGACAGCATAAGGAAAGTAGTTTAAAGTTTAAGTGAGATCTTTCTAGCACCATTAATAAAATTGAAAATACCTAATCATGTTCGTGAAGACTACTAATCTTTAATGCATCAAAGCTAACCTGGAATATTAAAAATTTCAAGGTTGGTTTGCTATTAATAACTGCTGGATGCTCGTGGGAAATGGCACGCAACATCTTGTCCACCCTTAGTGATTTTGTATTACCTATTACTTGTAAAGCTATTCATAGCCAACTTACACATGAATATTATATATGTTAACTTGCAGGTAGAGAGTATAGTATTGAGCATCATATCAATGCTTTCTAGTCCTAATGATGAATCTCCTGCAAATGTTGAAGCTGCTGTAAGTTTGGCCTATTTTCTTATTTACAAAATTGTGTTGCTACAACCGCCTCCCCCCTTTCATATTGGACTTCTTATGTTTTGCATCCTAGATATATATTTCTCCTTTTCTATTTTTTTTTAAGTACCTTATCTGTTGTTGTTGTTGTACCCTAGAAGGGAAAAAAAGCAATATAAAACAGTCCATGAGAAGTCTCAAAAGCATTTGTCTCAACTTTAAATTGGGTTGTCTATTTGTCCTTGGATTCGGTATGTACTTTTAACCTTAGGTCTTTGTCACATAGTTGATTTCCGATGTATGATCACAGATATGCAAACAGAAAATCAGTGTAAATGGTGAGATGCTCGTGGATCACAAAGGGCTTGTATAATAGCTTTCTGAAATCCACATACGATGCCTTTTAAAAAATGTGATGTTAGAAGTGGGCATTACACAAATTGCCCTGGTTTAATTAAGGCCCAAATTTTAGAGTGATCTGACTTATGAGGTGTAGAAGCTTTTGAAAACCTAATGTAATCATATCACATTGACGTGTGTGTGAGCGAGTGTTTATTATGTCTGACTCAATAAAATTAGATCCACTAGAAAGTTTTTGTTTATTTAAAACAATGTGTAATTTAGTTTCTTATTTATCCTGAAAAAGCTTTTATTGATGTTGTTTTTTGGGTTAGTATAGGATTTAAGATATTGATCTTGTATTTTATTATTTTGGCCAACCTGTGCTTTCTGGAAATCCACATTGCTGTTCCTATTTCAAAATATAATGAAATGATTCTTGCCTGAAATAACTAAGTGCTTCAAGCTTGGATCTGAATGTTCATTGGAGGTTGTTCTGAGACCTAGCGATATGTTATTGCAGAAAGAATGGAGAGAGAGGAGAGACGAATTCAAGAAAAAGGTTAGCCGCTGTGTGAGGAAGTCACAAGAAATGTTGTGAATTCATCGCCAGCACCTCATCCTGGTTTTGTGAACTGAAGGACATATAACTTAAATGTGTAATGGATTGGTTCACCTGTTAATGATGATCCGTGTAGAATGCCATTGGGAGTTTATTGAAAATTTACTTTGTTCATTTGCATAACCTTATAGTTAAAATTTGAGTTTAGGTGCCAAGTTTTACCTTTTATTGAATATAGTGGTTATGTTTTGTTACATTGTGGCTAATTTCATTTTGCTCGTTGACGCTCCCTCTCAAACCAAAGATTTGTTTTCTTCCCCTGATCGAGTTTCGGTACACAAGTCCCATATACTTGTTTGCTCTGTAGCGTTGGATAATCTGTGGAGTGGCGACGAGTAATATCTCTGCAGGAAACTAGGATGCTAATATATTAAGTGTTTAATAAACATAACTCTATTTCGAAATGTTCATTAACCTATGTGCGTAACCCCATATAACTTGTACACAATAACATGTTGGTGGAGTTCAAGCATGGATACATGTTCATTTTTTTTAAAGTGTTATATTTATTGAGAGATCACTTCTCCCTATTTTGAGTGATCACTGTTACTGGCTTTCTCGGTAAACAACGTATTCGACAGTTCGAGTATTATATCAAGCATTTAAATTTATTTACATAATTACATCTAATATAGAGTTGTATTATATGTATACTTTCATGTGTACAGAATATGTATATTTTTTAATTATATATTTATATATAATATACAAAATTACAAACATATATATATATATATATATATATATATATATAAAAGAACTAGGAAAATAAGGTCGCAGCCTACCTACAATAATATGGCGTGCATAATGCCAATCGTTTTCTCCAGTCTATGGTAGCAGTTATTCTGACCACAACGCTATCGTGCTTGACTAGCCACGGCTAGAGTTCACCCGTTGGCGTTAGTTAATTCACACTCTTTGATATATAGCTCCTAATTGGATGATTAAAAACCACTTGTCAGTTCATACTTTATAACAATCTAGTATCTGCTGGCTGATAGTAACACAGTACTATAAGGAGAAATTGTCAGAAAAAAAGGGGTTGTGCATAGTGCGACCATAAAGACACAACACCCATTTTTAATGTTGACTTGTTTGCATTGTAGATCCATGCCACCAATATTGCCATGCCCATATGATGGGGGATTGATGTGCAAGGATCTATTCTTATTTTGGTGGGTTCACATTACGTCCCATCCTCAGCAAGATGCCGTCAATATCTCTGACATACCCTACCAACTGGCGCCACTCCTTTTCCACCGCTCTACGATTTAAATCAATTAATAAATGGCCGGTGACTGAATAATTATGATCATGATTTATAATAATACAAAATGCATGTACATACCTTGTAGGCAGTATCAACGTCAGGATAAACAAAACACTCCTCGACCTGTGGTCTTTCTCGACCAGGCTGAGGGGTCTGGACGGCTCCGGTCAGATCATGGGTCTCATGCTGGTGCAAAGGAGTGAAAGCTATTGTGGTCTGCCCACATACCAACTCTCCCCATCTGAATTATTAAACAATGAATTGTATATATAGATCAGCCTTAACGTTTGCAAGCAGATTCGTGCTAGCCACATATAAGTCTAGCGGCACTCTATTTCGTTAGCATTAATATGTACCTGTTAGGATTCGTCTAATCGACGAACAGCGTGGCTGAATGCTTTGGCACAGAAAGCCACCGGCTTGGCTACGTCTTTTACGTAAACCACCATCGGTCTCAGATTCGACGCCATTTGACGGTAGAGTTTTGTTTGGCAGTCAGGTTCTCTCCGTTCATCCTTCATATTCTTCAGCCCATCGCTAATTTGGGACTACTAGTTAACATGGCATGCAATTCATCAAGGGTTGCACGTGGACTTCATGCACGTATACACTCCCTTGCGGACTGTCGCCTGAAATTACGTTACCACTTTTACTTACACTGTTTGAGAGACCTTTCCACCTCTAATCCCACAAGACAAACGTCTCACTCATTTTATATAAAAAATTATTACTTCATAACCAAGGGCAAGTGGTGTAATTGTAATATCATTTCGTGCGATGGCAACACTTCAAAGATAGACTTAATAATTAGTATGTGCGAACATATATATTCAATTATTTTTATAATATTATTTTATAATATAAAATTTAAATTATTAAATTTTATAAATTAATTGTAAAACTAATTATTTTAATACATCACATCACCTAATTATAAAAAATATAATAAATTTAAAGTAAAAATAATTTTTTTAATGAGAGATAATAGGTGTCATATTTACAACAAAGTTCACGAAAATGTGTGAGAATTAGAAAAACATATGAGGAATGAATATTTGATTCATATGTATCCAATTATAAATATGTTTGGTAATTTTTATTAACCATATAAATATGTATAGAATATTCTAAGATTATTTTAGACGATTTTAATTTATATGACTAATTTATTAAATACTTGAAAGCCTATACAAAATATAGAGGTACATTAACAAAATAATGTTTTTATTTAAAAAAATTATTAATTTTTTAAAATTAAATAAATTATTAAAAATTTATAAAAATATAAATTATTAATTTTATTAATTTTATAAAATAATTATTGTGAAGTCTATTTAATAAAAATAGATTAATTCTTGTTTTTAGGTAAGTTAAGAGTTTTGTCGTTTTTTTTTTTATGCAATAGATGGAAAGAAATGAATAAAAGGTAAAAGCGCCTGAGTAGGTGGTACAGGAACACGCTAAGTTGGGTGAAATTCCTGTAGTAGTCAACGGTGGGCATTTCACATGTCCCAATAATTTCTACCGTACACGTTGGAGAGCTGCCGATGGTTGACAATTAGGTTCCGACAGCGACGCAGCTTAGAAAGTGCGGGAGCGGGAGCATTGGCGACGAAGGAAGAAGAAACGGTGAAATCACCCTCCGATTATCTACGTATTTTCTACAAGGCCGATTACTGATTATTTTGTCGAGTCGAGAAAGCCGTTCGATCAGTTCCACCGTCACTCTGAAGCATTACACTTGCGAAACCGGAGATCCTTTCGATCTTACCGTGTTGTTCCCCTATCCAGGGATCGAGAACGCTATGCTGATCTCATAAACGGTTGCAATTATATTTCAGGTAAAGTTTTAAGCTGATTTGGTAAGTGTTTACTCGTGTAAACTAGTTTTGTCTCGGGAAGTTGGATAATTTTTTCGAAAGAATTACGATTTATAGCTTGCTTTGCTAAATGGAAGCCGGCTTCTCAAAATCGGTGATATGTGCTCGTTATATATCATAATCTATTTGTGCTGAAACAGATTTACTGTTGAATTTTACAAGAAATTGGCATAATTGTGATTTTTAGCTGCCCAGTGTTTATCAAGCAAAATTCATGTTCTTTTAGTTAGTACTTTGAGGTGGATGGGGCGATTTTTAAACTATTTAATCATATGTGTTTCTGCGTGAATATTTGTATTCAATTGATAATTACATGTTTCACGCTTTCTCAATTTTCCTGTGTTAATTGTTGGTCATTAACTTATCAAAGTTCAAGCTGCTGCTTGGTTACTTTCTAATGTCAAATTCCGTGTGCTCCAACCATTTTGTATTTAGATTGGTTCGTGATAGTAGATAGACGCCACTTGCAATGCGTTTTATCTGCCATGAAATCATGTACTTGAAAAGTTATTTTTGTTATGCTTCCAGCCGGAGCAATTTACCAGCTATCATTCTATATGGGAGACGCATTGGATTATCCTAACTTGAGCAAGAGCTCAAAACCAAGCAGTGTCACCACTGGGAAAAAAGCATATAAGAGATCACTGATTGCATCTCGTCCTAAAGAGTTTGCACAGAGAAATTATGAACGCCTTGTTTCACTGACCCAAGGTGGTTTTGGAAGTAGTAGTGTGGGTCAGATCACTTTTTTTGTTCTGAAAGTTGCTGCACTAGAGACTGTGAGGAGGTTCTCCAAAAGTAGATGTCCGAGTGCATGGCGATGCTTTCAGGCTCTACAAATCTTTTCCTATCCACCACTAAAATGGATTCAGAGGTGGGCACCATTTCGGGGTTTGGTCAAAAGCATGCAGGTTTGTTATTATAATTTCTAAAGGTTTTATAAAAGAATATATATGAAATTGACATTTAATAGCAGCAAAATATTATACTTCAGCTTAAATCTATCTCGCTGAAACTGAATTAGTTGAGAGCATTATTCTAAAGTTTCAAATATTTGCCCATGGAATTTATCAGTGTCTCAAGGAGATCATAGTTTGGGATTGCTTTTTTATTGGCAGATTCTACTTATCATAACTTAATAAGCACAAGTATTTTTTGTAAGTTACTGATTATTAGGGATTTGTGCTTTTAAAAAGCACTATTGAGAAGCAATTCCAAGCCAGGTTAATATCAGAGAGAGAGAATATATCCAGCGCTATTACCTTTACACCTCTCTTCAAGAAATATTTAGCACTATCAGCAGCAGGAGAAAAGACAGGGAAGAAGATACTATTGTCTGAAATCATAGATATGGCATACTATACTTCCCCTGCCCCCCTCTACTTTTGTTGTTAAAGAGGATCAAATTTCATTTTTCAGAGTCTCTCATTAATGATTGTGCCAATATCATTTTCTTTTATTTTCCTCCTTTTGTACTCCAACTGTAGCTGTGTACCTGAGGGCAGAAAGCTAATAAATCTCTGCATTATCAGATCCTATCAAGACCTTTACTATTCATTTCAATTGCGACAGCTATTTCTGATCTATCAGAATCCAGTGGTGGAACCTCAGATTGTATTACTGACTCCCATGAGTCAGACTACTCAGAACCATCCTCTGTGCATGGTAATTTGAGTACAAGGTATATGAACATTGTGAAGCTTTATGCTAAGATTGATGTGTGTTATTCAACCCCTCCAACATCGATTCATAACGCCTGGTTACTTTAATGGCCTAAAAATGGCAAAAACATGAAAGTATATTTTTATTATATTATCCTTTGGTAAATGTGACCAGAAGATGGACGTTGGCTTATTGAGTGATTTTTGCATTTTTTCTTGTAGTTGCTTTAGGGTCATCTAGCTATCAAACACTGGTATTACTGCTATTCTTAACCATGTGATTCTTAGACATCAACCCTCATTCCATACAACAACTAAACTATATCTAGTTCTAGCTTTTGGATAACAGTGAACCATTGTCCATAACTCAAGATTCTTGAAGGAGAAAATATACCAGTTTAGTGACTTTATTTGAATCTTGATGCAGTTTACTGGATTTTAGAGTCTAGTTGGGCTTTCTCTTTTTTTTTTTTCTTTCCTTTAAACATTATTAGAATTTCAAATTCTCCAAAAATTCTTTCGATATTTTCTCCAGTAATTTGCTAAATGTAATTTAAACATAGAGTTACTGTGCATTCTAATTTGTTGGTTGATTCCATTTCAGAATTTCTGTTCAGATGAAATAGCACATACATGAATTGAAAGGCCTGCTGTAGTGAGAAGTTTTAGTTAGTTTACATATGATATTCGTGGTCTTTCCCTTTTTAGGGCATATTTTAAATTTGTTGCATTGCACTTGTACTTTATTCCTATTTTCTTTGGTTTCTTTGCTTTTAACTAGTTCAAATTGAACGCCTTACAAATTTATTATATGGTAATTCCTCTTGTCTCATGTAAGAATTCACTAAAAGTATCAATACTTCTAATAAAGATGTACGGTGTTTCTTCAAAACAGAGTTGTCAGAGGCCTCTAACATATTTCTCCAAAAGTATTGTATGACATTAATGCTTGTTGAGCCAAGCATGTGAACAATATGATTTATATATTTATACTGTCCCCAAATCAGCCCTGGTGTTTTTGTGTAATTTTATACTTGTAGATCCCTCAGGTAATAATTACATTTTATATTAGTGGTTGAAGATTCCAGTCAAGTGTATGCAGCAAGATTCTTCTTTAGGAGGAATTTATTGGTTTATGCTCTCTTTTCTACTTTCAAGATTCTTACTTGTATTTTCCATGCATTTTGTAGTAATTGTGAGACAGCTCCCAAATTCTTTGAATCTGAAAGTTGGTTGATTCAACTCAACAAAGAGTTGGAAAATCAAGGGATTAAGTTACCAGAAAGGTATTTGACAATTCATTTATAGAATCCTATTGATTACATAATTGCACCATTTCAAAATGATGCTAGGACGTAATCCTCTTGTAATTTCCCCGCCAAATTATATTACCGGATATTCATGCAATTGCAGTGACTATAATATTTATTTAGAGGTATTTTGGCCTTTTTTATGGAGTTGAATGTGCTGAATAATTTTTGTACAGTGAATAAAATTCAATGTAATCCATGGAGATATTATTATGAAATTTTGAATTGTCTATTACTGCTACTGTGTATGATAAATTATCATACATTAATAATGATTGATAAATATAAGTCTTTCTTGCTTTCTCCATTTGATGGTATAAATTTGTGTTTGTTGAGGCAAGTGTTGAAATCCTGGCCTGGAGTTACATTATAAGTTAGTAATAGCATATTTACCTCCATATTTCTTGGTTTCTCCATTTGCAGCAGCCTATGATTTAGTAGTGTTTATGCAGAATCAATGAGGATGAGCTGCGCAGATTCTATACGGCTTCTAATAGTGACTTTTCATGCTTCCTTACTTCAATCAAGAAGACAATACGCTGGAGGGAGAGTTACAGAATTCTTTCTGGAGAAGAGTTAGAGATGTGGTCAAATATGGTGTTCTGGCATGGTACTGATGTGATGCTCCGACCTTGCCTCATTGTAAGGCTTGGACTAGCTTGCAGCACATTGGCATCTCAAGATAGACCTCGATTTGCTCAGGCAGTCAGTATGTTTCTCTTTTGCACATGCAGTGTTTCTTTTCATTGCCATTACTTCCCGTATTTGCTTTATTCTAAAACAATTTCCACCTCTTTGGATTTCTCTCTCTCCACCTCCCCCCCCCCCTTTCCAAAGAACTAGAATAAACATTTTTTGTTCTCTTGGCTTATCACTGTTCATGCCATGATCTAATAGCATTCAATGGTTTTTACTACAGTATCACAGGTTGAATATGGAGTTTTGCACTTGGTAGATGCAGTTAATCCTCAAATTACAGTATTGGTGGACTGTGAAGGATTATCTCCATTGAGAATTCCCATGCATATGATGAGATCTTGTTCTTCGATTCTGCAAGATCACTTTCCTAATCGACTTGGCTGTTTGTTCGTCATACGACTTCCAGCAGTTGTTCGTGTTATTGCCCAGACTTTTATTCAGGTAAGTTGTCCTTCTGCTTACAAAGCCTAAAATGACGACTAAAGCAGTAAAAGAGATGAATGAAGTTGGTCTTACTTGGTTTTGGGTTGGGGGTTAGAGGAGGAACAAGAGGGAGAGGTGAGCAACTGAATCCACAAGAAGGATATTGATGAGGAACAAACTTATGATCTACCTAGACAATCTCTAATACAAAAGTTCCAATTTCATACACTATCTCCAAACTAATCGAGTCCAACACCAGTACTGAGCTTCACTTGTGTTTAATTGCTCGTCAACATGTTGCGATCAGCAACTCAAGATTGCATTCTGTGGCTTGTCTGGCCCTTTGTTTGTAAGTTGAGTTGCTGGTCAACTGGATTTGAACATACATTGATTTTTTCTTTCCCAATCAATTTGAATGCTTTGTTAGGGAACAAATTTTGGAGGAATTGAAAATGGAAAGAAAGAAAGTGGAGAGATGATGTAGCTTTCCACCCTCTTGTTTGAATATGAATTAATTGGGAGGAATGAAAATGGGAAGAATGTGGATTCATACGGGATACTAGTATTAGCTTCAGTTTTAGAAAGTTTTCTCTCCACTTCCATTTCAATTTTGGGTGAAATTTGGGGAGAATAATTTTATGAAGGTGAAGTAGCCCATTTCTTCACTAGGATCATTCTTTCGGTATTATATCTACCCATCCCAAACGATGGACTAGGAGATTCTTGAATTCTTCCAAAATCAGAGCCATTATAGCTATTCATCGAATTGCTTTGTTCACTAATGTACTTATCCTTGGAACCCACCAAAGCCAGATAATAGGCTAAGCAATTTCTTATCTTTTACATTAGATACAGCATTGCTTATAAATACTATGCTTTATTTTACATGTAATAACGTGAGCACCTGAATCATAGGTGTTGAAGCCTGTTACTAAAAAGAAGTTGAAAATAGGAGAGATGTACCAGAAGGTTATTCGTGACAATCTGCTGACACTGCCATCCTATCTTGGAGGCTGCTGCAGTTGCATAAAATGTTCTAAAATTGGTATTTGGGATATGCACCAACCTCAGGCAACTGGGACCAGCAGGATAGATAGGGAGGCCAATATCAGTGACAATGAGGATTCATTACCACCACATCTATCGGAGGAATTAGATGATCGCCTAAATGGCAGTTATGACCCGTTGGTTAGAGCTGTCATCATATGTATTCTCATATTTTGGGTTTTCATTGCTCTTGTTGCTGGAATTTATGATGCTGGTGGTTATGATTAGCTCTTATGAAGTAATGACCAGCCAAATCTTATGGCTTCATTTGGATAAGCTTAATAAAGTACTTATGTGGAGAAAAAGTAGTTGAAAATTTTTTTGTGAGTGTTTGGATGTACTTATAAAAATTGTTTAAGTATTTAAATAAATTATTTTGAGTTTATATTCATAAGTTAAAAATTAAAATTTATAAAAATAAGCCTTTATGAAAGTGGGTAATCACTTGTATGGAATTCTTTTAATAAAATTTTATTGACAATTATAAACTCTCGTCTGATACTTCGTTTTTATTACAAAGTAAAAGATAAATAACAAAGATAAAAATAAGGTTATATAAAGTGATGTAAGTTGGTGAGTAGGTTAAACCATGGCACCTGCGAGCACTATAGCATATTAGCACATAAGCTGTGTCATGGCAACCACAAGCAATGCGGTGTGATAGCACACAAGTCATGTCATACCACCTTGGTGGTTAAGCATGACATGTCATGCAGTCTCACATGACTCTCCTTTAAGGCAATTAAGACATGTTATGACAATCCTAAATGAATATCTCTTGAGATAATCAAGATATATTATGACAAATGTTAGTATCACACTAAGCACACTAGCAATGTCATGCATTGCGTTGGCATGCAAGCCTTGTTGCACCCATGTGGATGAATATGGCATGTCATGGTTGCTTGAAGAAGATCTTCTTAAAGGCCGCTAAGATGTATCATAGTAGCTATAAGTGAACCTTCCTTGAAGTAGTTAAGGTAAGTCATGGCAATCGCCAGTGCCATACCAACCATGCTAGCAACATACTATACAGAGGCACGCGGTTTTGTAACAGAGATGAATTTCATCTTAGATGAAGTATATTTTAATTTTTATTATCATTTTTTTGTTAAAAAAAAGATAGAAAGTATTTGATAGAGAGGATTGATTTGATAATTTTATAATTATAAGCGTTTATAAAATTTTATATTTAAACACTATATTTATTCTATAAATACTTATCAAAATGTATATTCAAATATAAATTAATTTATTTTAAATTATACTTATATCAATAGAACTTAATTAAAAAATTCTTATAATATAAATACCTAACTAAGTAATATATCCGAACTAAGCCTAAATCCCTAGGTGAATATTTCTTTAGAGTCCTTATGATATGAATGTGTGTTATAGAATTAGTGGGTGGCATTATCCTTCTCCATGCAGTCATTGTTGAAATGTTCCTCTGAGTTGTCAGGAATTACTTTGGCTTGCGTTAACAGTTGAGAAATGAGTTCAGATGAAAGATCTCCAGTCATATGGCTAACGGGCAATCAAAGCTATTTTCAAGGTTTTGTATTTTTTTTTTTTCCTCTTCTCTTCCTTTTAGTACCAAGTTTAATCACGCTGAAAAATCATCATGGTAATCCACTAATTTTTGGAACAATATACTGTTCAATTCAATAATTGGAGTTTAGCAATAAACGGGCGATTAGGAAAAAGTCGGCAGAGATTGTCAGTTCTTTGCGAACTACAAGAAGTTTCGTTTAACGACGTCCACCACGAGCAACTTTATGTTGAACAGTGCAAATAACAGAGAAATTGGAAAAGTTGCAACGTAATTTGGATCACTTTATTTACTTTTTTAAATTAATCTCTTAAATTTTGAAATATTTTCTTATTTATTAAATTTTTTAATATAATATAGATTATGATTTTTTAATAAAATTTAAAATTTTTTATTATAATATAATTTAAACTTTATTTTTATATATTTTAGATTACAAAATAATACATTTTCTTATAAAATAAAAAAAATAAGATGAATCATTTTACGTTATAATAAAAAAATGTTTAAATTATTTTATGAATAATATTATATTAAAAATAAATTTAATAAATAAAAAATTAAATTATTTAGTTTAAAAATAAAAAATAAATAAATAAATATATTTTTAATATTTTAAAAATAAAATCTTTCACATAAAAAAATTAATAAAAATATATATAATAAAAAATTGGGCACTTATCATGGCGAACAAAGCGTTCACTTATCATTTTTGTCGGCATAATCAACGGTGCAAATTAAGACATTTGCGCACATCTAAGAGACCTATTTTTCAAGGTACAGACAAAACCTTCACTACTTTCTGACGTAGGATCGCACCACATGGTGATAGAACGCTTGCCCAAGAAAACTTTCTATATCTAAATAAATTCTCATCAACGTCAGCCACTCGATCGAAAATGGATGATGCGTGAGAGAGTGGGTGGGCGTGGTTGGCCCTTAACGTGCTCCCTCCCTCCAATAAAAACTGGAATCTGAAGCTCGTCCGCATGAAAAGCCGCTTTGTAATTAGTGAAAGATGAGCAAAGGCACGCCTTTAACTTTTAGCCTTGTGATTAGAATAATGTTGGAATTACATACGTAGTTTTATATTTTTAGTTATATTTTTTATGTAATTAAAAAATTATAAATTAAAAAATATATATAAATAAATAAAGATTAAATAAATAAGATGAGAATTATGAATAAAAATTATAAATATAAATATATAAAAATAAAAGTGTTTTGTGATAAGAAAACTTGTTGAAATGACAATATAAGTGGCAGCAGCTGTGCTTTAATTAATTTCTCCAACTATTGCGCATTTGATAAGTGCACTAAGGGTGCCCCACTTGACCTTTCCTCCCACCCAAGGGAAACATTTCATTACAATTGTGGAACGGAAATTAAGTTGAGTGGAGATCTAGGAAAACCCCACTACTAATAACGCTGCATTTTTAATTGCTTTATTTCCAAGAAGGACTAGTTTGGACAGGGCTGAACCAAATGCCACCAACAAGAAGCACATTGTACTGTATTATGTTTCAGATAAATGTGAAAAATTTAGGATACTAATATCCTTATAAGTTAAAATAATAGAAATAATATACAACTTATATTCTCTGTTTATATTTTCTCTCTTTACCCAAATTTTTGTTTCTACAAGTTGTAGGCAGAACAGAAAACATTACTCAAAAACTTATTACTGCTGAATGACTTGGGTAACAGCTTAGCGGCTATAAACTAACATTTTACTTAGAATCAGAAAAAAAAGACGAAGTAAGGCGTGCGCTTCAAAAGTATGTTTACTTTGCTATATATTAGTTGAAAATCTCCAAGAGAAAATAGTCGCCTCAGTAGTTTAATCAAGACAGCGGCATTATCTAAAAATAAACTAGTAAAAGCGCTGGTCCAATTAGGGGTGGGCATTAGCTAGAGCGGTTTGAGTTAGGGTAAAATTTTTTCAATCCAGTTGTATTCAATTCCTCATTTAGTTGGTCCAACCTTAGCTAAAATAATCTTTCAAACCAAAATTTTTGAGTTGGAATGACTCAATTTTATTTGAACGGGTTAGTTCGTGTTAGAATGGGTTGAAGAGCGAAGGCCTGGGGATGACCAGACATAAGGTGAGCGAGGGTGAGTCAACAAGGTTTAGTCAACTATTGAGGATCAAAAGTCTCGAAATGTAACGACTAGACGAGAGAAGAATCAAGACGGCTCAAATGAAGTAGGGGGAAGTGGAGAGGTCGGCGTCGATTGTTGGAGATGATGAGATAATAGATGAGACTTGTTGCTCACAAGAGAGAAGTCAAGGGACAAGGGAGGGCCAAGGAGTAGCACTGGAATTGTGGAGCTGTTTGAGAAAGATTTAGGACAAGCTACAAAACGATGTTGTTTTGTAGCATCACAAAAGAAACATATATTATTTACAAAACGACGTTATTTTATATGTAATTTTTGTTGGGGTATTGCGGTAACCCAATGAGGAAGGGGCACAAATCCAGCCCCACCTAATTTATCCCATCTTAAATTAAAATATTACATTATATTTATTTGACCCTATCTTAACTTAGTCTAAATTTTTTTTTACAGTTTAAGACGGATTAAAACGATTTGACCCTAATCGATGCCCACCCCTAAGTCCAACAATAGCTTCCATCACCACTGGAAATGAAGGATAAGCTACTTATCGGGTTTTTATCCTAGTTTCCCAGCTTTCCGAGAGAGAGCATTATTAATTATTCATTTCCAAATTCAACGGGAAAAAGTTGAAGAAATTAACAATTCTCATGCTGGAGATACGTACCTCACCTAATTCATACAGTAAAAATGACCCCTTACAAATAAAAGAAACAATAATTTGCAATGTTAGAATTTTTTCAAATATATTTTTATTCTTTAAGCAAAAAATTAATTATTTTTAAAACAAAAATTATAAATAATAAACTTTTTTTTAATAAGAACAGTTTCATATTCAAATTTATATTAATAAATTATCTTAAAATTATAAAAAAAAACTATCCATTTTCACTCCGCATTTAAACTTCAATTCAGTTCCTTTCATAAATAGTTGCTAATTTATTAACCGCACTGTTATCCCACAAAGTAAATGTCCTCCAAATTACCATGCGTCACTTGTCTTTTGCTTTTGTAGCTCCTCCTCTTTATAAAATCCAACATTGCCTCTTATTCTCAGCGCTCTACGCTAAAAATAAAGTAATACATGACCCATACATGCCAATAATCGCCGTCAACTCCGGTGGAGCCAAAGCTATGCAGCGAGCGTGCCTGGGTTCTGCATTTCGAACCGCCCTAGCCTGCACCATAGTGGGTTGTGTGACCCTATATGGCCCTGCCTCCGTCCAAGGCCTAATAGCCTTCCCTGCATTCTCATACGTAACTGTGGTTCTCATTGTCAACGACGCTACGTTGGGTGACACGTTGCTCGGCTGCTGGCTCGCGCTGTTTGCAACGATTCAGAGCATAGGTCCGGCCATGTTGAGCTTGTGGGTTATTGGACCAAGCCGGTTCTCGAGGGAAACCACCGCTTTGGCGGTGGCCCTCGCCGCGTTCGTTGTGGAGCTGCCAGCAGAGTTCACGCATTTGATAGCCAAGCGCATAGCACTGGGACAAATTGTGATTGTGTACGTAATTGCTTACATTAATGGCGCTCACACGGAACCTCTCATGCACCCTGTTCGCCTGGCAGCTAGTACCGCCGTTGGAGTCTTGGCTTGTGTCCTAGCATCGTTGCTCCCCTATCCACGTCTTGCACACCGCGAGGTAATTTTTTTTCGAAAAAAAAAAAAACTAGGATTAGAAATAAGACTCATATTTTCTTTTATTTTTCCCTTGGGTGAAAATTAAAAACGCTCTCATTTTTATTAGAAGACCCTAATGATTTCAAAAGTAGGCCATTTTATTTAAGTGGGTTTTCCAAAAAAATATATTTACTTAAATGGGGCTGTTTCAAAACTATTTCTTCATTAAGGAAAACTTTAGCCACATAAGATGTCACATGTGCAAGGTGTAATTTTTATAAAATGGTGAATTAGACCCATAGTTTTGTGTTACAAGAAAATGTGACCTTCACATAGCTTTATAAAAATATGGGTCAAATCAACAGTTTCAAGTTAGTGATTACAACTAGTGAAGTCAGTTCTAATCCACAATTTTTAAAAGTGTGGATTTAACTGTAAATCTATCCAGGGTTCATTGGATCGATGGTGGTCATTCATCTCTCCCAAAGGTTTTATGATGAATGCTCAAAGGAGATATTTATAATCACAAATACTTCTTTAGGAGTTAAATGGTGAAATATTTTTATAAAACCATTAAATAGTGCAATGGTCGTTAGGAAAGAACATACAATTATAGTTTCAGTTCGCAATCTGCGAATAGTGGATCAAGAGGAGAGTTATAAAATCATGAATGCAAGAAATCGCGAGTCAGATCCATAGTTTCATACCGCAAAAAAACATGGGTTCAACCCATAGTTTCAGTCTAACCTCAATTGCAGCCACTAACCTACAAATGTGGGTTTGATCTTTGGTTTTATGAAGATTTTATAAAAATTACGTCTGACACATGTGACCTTTTACGTGGTTCAATTTATCCTCAATAAGAAAATAGCTTTGAAACAGCCTATTTAAATAATTTTTTGGAAGAAAAAACCCATTAAGATAAAATGGCCCCAAAAGTACAACTACTGATTTACAACCCCATGGCTTGTTTTCGGATCTGGTGCAGGTGAAAGAGATCTACAAGATGCTGTCGCAGAATACCTTAGAGAGACTGAAGCTTCTCGTAAAGGCAATATGCGAAGAGGATAAGACTTCCGCACTCACATCGATTTCTTATGCTAAGTCTTTAGCAACTACGCGAACCAAGCTCCTCCAGAGTTTCACAAAGTGCAAGGTAATTAGCATATGACAAACTTAGCATAACAAGACATTATTATTCACTAGCCCCCATGTACAATTTCGATGCTAAGATAGGCTTTCTTTTGTGTGTTGAGATGACTGCCTTTTGCATGCGCTAACTTCTTCCGTTTCGGGGCCCCAACAGGAGGGCATGAAGTGGGAGAGACCTCCGGTTAAGTATTTTAGACTCCGTTGCTTGAGTCCAGGAGAGAGACTTCAAGAAGTAGAAACAACCTTGAGAGGGATGGAAATGGCTTTAAGCAGTATCAATTCATTCCCAGTCAGCATTCTTGATGGAGACCTCAAGAATGGCCTAAATAGACTCGAAGAGAATGTTAGCCTAACCCTCAAACAGGCGGAACACAATTTGCATGGTATTTCACTAACTGTTCCTGACGCAAGTGCAAAAGGTGTAACAAAGTTTCTCCAATCCCTTCACACCATTCCAGCAACCAATCAAGATGCACCCATCTATTTCTTTTTATTTTGTGCCAAACTCCTCCACATAAAGTCATTAGCCGAAGTTCCAAGGGCCCTTCAAACTCCCTCCGATCAGACAAGTGTGACTTCTTCAGAGGGCAAAGAGAAGTGGACTAATTGGGCCATAACATTAAGAAGCGTAAAGCTTATGCCGGCATTTAAGTGCTCAGTTTCATTGGGCCTAGCTGTATTGTTAGGCTTAATTTACAGCAAAGAAAATGGGTTCTGGTCAGGGCTCCCTGTGGCCACAAGCTATGCATCAGGCAGGGATGCAATATTTAGAGCTGCCAACGTTAAAGTGCAAGGGACTGTGATAGGTACTGTGTATGGAGTGTTGGGCTACTTTGTCTTTGAGCGATTTTTGCCAATAAGATTCCTCTCTCTTCTTCCCTGGTTCATTTTCACCAGTTTTCTTCAGCGAAGCCGGATGTATGGCCCAGCTGGTGGAATTTCTGCGGCGATTGGGGCCGTACTAATACTGGGTCGGATAAATTTTGGACCTCCAAGTGAATTTGCCATAGCTAGAATCATTGAAACTTTCATTGGGCTATCTTGTTCAGTGCTTGTGGATCTTGTATGCATGCCCCAGAGAGCTTCAACATGCGCGAAATTTGAGCTGTCTCAAAGCCTAGGCACGCTAGAAGAGTCCATTCGCTCGTTGAATCTTGTAGCAGGGAAAACGGACTTGGAAGATAAGATTAAGAAATTGAAAATGCAAGTTAACCAGCTGACGAAGTTCGTTGCAGAAGCTGAAGTGGAACCCAATTTCTGGTTTTTGCCTTTTCATAGTGCTTGCTATTGTAAGCTTTTAGAGTCATTGTCAAATTTTGTGGATCTCTTGCTATTTGGGGCACATGCGTTGAAGTTCCTCGAACAAGAACACCAAAGAAGTGAAGCTTCCTGGAAGGAAGCCACGAATGTGCTAGAACGTGACCTTGGACACTTGAAGGAATTAATTTGCTCGTCTATAAAAAGTCTTGAAGAAATTTCAAGGATAAAATCGCTCAGATTTCTAGAGAAGGAGCTTGAGAAGAACAACGTCTCTTCTGATCTCGAATCGGGAAAGTCATCAAAACCTAACATCTGCATGGTTTCTGGTTTAGGCGAAGATGACATAGAAAAAACCATATTCTCGTACCTGCAACACTCAAAAAGTGTCCTTGAAACTATCTATGATGTTGAAGGCGAGCTGGAGCTAAAGAGCCAATGTGTTCTGAGTTTGTGCGCTTTGGGGTTCTGCGTGAGTGCATTTTTGCGAGAGACAAAGGAGATTGAAGAGGCCGTAAAGGAGCTGCTTCAATGGGAGAATCCTTCAAGCGTTATTAATTTATATGATATATCTTGTAAGCTACAAACTTTGTACAAATGAAAATTAAAACTATACCTTGGTTAATTGCCACAACTGATGAACGAGACACTATTAATTGAAAGAAAAAGATCGACAATGAAAATAAGATACAGTAATAGCAAATTGAAAATATATGGTTTTGACTTGTATCAAGAATGGTATGGTATTTATGAATAAAAAACTTCCTGATATAGATTTATTAACTATTAATTTATTTATTACTTGCTTAATATTATCGTAATTTGCCTCGTCTCAATTTGTAATTATAAAATAGTTTAGATATGACTGAATTCTAATACTTAGCTTATAATAAAAGTGACAAGATAAAACATGTTTTTGTAAATTAATTAAATTAGAATAATGAAATTCTAAAATTCTAGGACTGAAAGAATGGTATGGCCAGATTTTTAAAATATATCATATACGATATAAATAGAATACTGGTATATTTACATATCGTTTGGATAACATTCGCATTAACCATTATATATATTTGTGTCTAAATTTGACAGACTATACCTAATCTTAATTCTAATGAGAGGAAGCACATGGTATTCTATGTGAAATTGGTGTTGAAGATCGGGCATATAGAAGAAAAAATTGAGTAAAATTTGCAGGAAGGAAAACAAAAGAGCAAATCTGAAGATAACTTGAAAAATTAGAAAATAAAATTTCTATCTTGCAATTATAAACCACATCTTTAATGTCTACTGTGTTCAGTGGACTTTTTTTTTTTTTTTTTTGAGATGAGTGTTTAATGGATTTTAAAATGACTAAATAGAGAAAAAAACACAAAATTAGGTCACTATTTTTGGTGAGCCTGAGTCAAAAGCTGAACTTGCTGACCCGAGCATCTAGTTCAGGTGGTCATTCGTGGTGCCTGTATCCCCGGACTCTTGGATTCGATCCCCAATTCTCCTTACAAAACCTCTAGGCTCGCTATGTAACCCAAAAAAAAAAAGTTGCTAAGTTTTCATTATGTCAATAAATTTGGGACGAAATATAAAATTAGAAAAGATAAGACCACATATACATAAATGCATGGAAAATTAAAGTGTAAAATTTATTAACAGTTAACAAAATTAATATGGATTATAAATCTTATAATTTAATGTATAAAATTTAATAAACTTAATAATTTAAAATTTTTAAATAATTTTTTTAGTTTTGTAAGTGTAAGAAGCCTTTCCCAATTAAATCTGTCCCTGGTAATGTTAGATCCATGTTTTATAAGAAAAGACTTCAAACTTAATCTAACGAACGCAATTGAATTTCTCAATTATTTTTATCTCAAAAAATTCAACTTAGCATTGAAGAGGAATAAAAAAAAGGAAAAAAGCACCCATGCAACACATGGGCAAACAAGTAGGACAATGGTAGATCAGTAGATATTTCAGAAAATTAAAGAAGGAAAAGGGCAGTCGAGATCTACAGCAAAGCGTTATATTCGACGGATGGTCTTGTCCAGATCAATCTTCATGTCAAGCGCGGGCCCGTAAAACACTTACCCGACAGACCGGGCATCTATGAAATACGTAATCTTGAACAGACAACCCACGCTGCTGCACCGGCTCCTCTGTTCCGTGTCTATGTAACTCAGTTACTGAGAAAGAGCAGAGACGATATCCAAACTCTAATCTTACCTTCTAATCTCTACCGAATACGTATTCTGTGCTCTTAACAATCCTTAATTGTGATTTATCTCTACTCGATCCTGTTATCGCCTCTCAAATTCACCTCTTTTGAAAGCTCAGTTGTTTGTGCTGAAACCTTCTTTCACTGAAAACCCTATCAAATATTTTCTGCACCCAGTAGGTAATTGACCATTACGAAAGCAGTACAAGATTTATTTTTGGGTTTTTTTTTAAGTGTTTGCTTTATGAGAAAGTTTGGTATGATTCCCTGTTTTTGTTGTCGTTGCCGTTGCCTAGGAGCTTTCATAATGGCCTGCAACTTTCCGTGATGTTGAAGGCTCTCAAATTGAATTATTTGTTTTTTTTTTTTTGGGTAATCAGGAAACTTTTTAATGTTTACGTATGGTGGGAGAATGTTCAATTTCTGGATCTTATTCTTCTATAAAATGGATCTCTGAGTGGCTTGTTTGGATCAGAACCTTAATTGGGATTTTGGGTTGTTCTTTGCCTAAGCTCGCTATCAGGTCCATTACCGGCTCTCCCTACCGTATCTTTTTGTCTCTCCTTATGCTTCTTTGTTACTGAATGCAGTCAAACCTCCTTCCCGGGCGCCCCGGGCACTGGCTCTGTATACATCAGATTTGAAGCCACGGGACTTAAATAGTATCAATATAAGAAACTGACTGTTCTAATTTTGTGCAGGAATTGAATTTCAAAGGTTTTGAAAATGGCAACGAGTTCTTTTAATGGAGAGCAGCTAACATCAACGAAGCCACCCCCCTTGCCATCTCCCTTGCGCTTTTCCAAGTTTTTTCAGGTGAACCGCCGCTTAGCATTTTTCGTGCCATGTTGTCTACCTGGTTGTGTTGTGCCTCGTTGTCTTTCTGAAGTCTGAACTCTGAACTAGATTTACCAATCCTAATCTGTTACCCGATTAGTAATTTTTCCTTTGACTACTATAACTCCCTTTACCCATTCTCTTACACAACTATGGTTCAGCTGTCTGCATGTTGCATATGTGCGTATAACATTATATGCCATAATTCTATCTCGCGATTGAAAAGTTGTCTGTGCTTATTATAAGACTACTGCTGCTAATATAACTCATTCTGTGGTTGGCTTTATTTATCTTTTTTTTTTTTTGAAAAATCTATGATTTCTTATGTTACCAATATTTCTTTGATTCATGACAACAGTCCAATATGAGAATTCTGGTTACTGGAGGAGCAGGATTCATTGGCTCTCACCTTGTTGACAGATTGATTGAAAATGAAAAAAATGAGGTTAGCATGTCTGATATCAAATCTAACACCTTAGGTTCTCCAGTGCAATACTATTTTGGTGCAGCATGTGACGGTAATTTTGTCTACTCAGGTAATTGTCGCAGATAACTTCTTCACTGGATCCAAGGACAACCTTAGAAAATGGATTGGTCATCCAAGATTTGAGCTAATCCGTCATGGTATGTTTTCATCTTTTTCTTCATTCCAATTTTTTACTGCCTGAAGCATGCTCATTATTAAGACAGATATTAAACTGGCTAACATTTGATTGTTATTAGATCAGTTGGCTAAATGATACTGTACTCACCCTACACGAATGATGATGCTGTCATGTGCATAGTTTTCTGTGTTTCTTACTGCTTAATATTTTTTTTTTTATGAATGATGAAGAAGGACATAATTTTTACTTTTTTATCTCTGTATAGATGTCACGGAGCAACTGTTGATTGAGGTTGATCAGATCTACCATCTTGCATGCCCTGCTTCACCAATTTTTTACAAATACAATCCCGTAAAGGTGGGGTCTTTAGAATCTTAATTTCTATCTTCTATCATTTACTGTATTCTCACCGTGTATACCTTATATATATTACTGTCAACTATCTATAACTACATGGTTCATTGTTTGCACACTATACGCTGGTAATACACAAAATAGATTGAAAACCCAATTATTATCCTTTCTCTAATTTTCCGCTTCTCCCTCTATGAGGTTCATAGCTTCCATGTGTATTGTTATGTTTGTTCAAGTTACATGTCCAATTATGAGAATGTGTTAATAAGCTGCTTTCTTGGGTCGTTGGTTGAATGTTCTACCTGTCTATTGAACCTTGAAATATTGTCTAACAGTCAAGGAAATAACTTACAGACAATAAAGACAAATGTAATTGGAACACTAAACATGCTTGGGCTTGCAAAGCGAGTGGGAGCAAGGTTGGTACAATTTATTACTATTTTTTGTTCTATTTGATGATCTCAAGCAATAACATCAATTGGTTTTACCAAGTTGTAATTTTTTTCTCCCTTTTTTTTTTTTGCACAGGATTTTACTTACATCTACTTCGGAAGTGTATGGGGATCCTCTGGTGCATCCACAACCAGAGAGCTATTGGGGCAATGTTAACCCTATTGGTACATGCTTATTTATATCTGTGGCATCTTAAATAAGGGTGTTGTTATTTCTGTAGTAGTCAACTCTATTTTAGTGGAGTTTGTTGTAGTTAAGTTTACAAAGAAAAGAACAAATGAGCTTCAAACTTTATTGACAAACAACTCAGGCTATATATCAGCCTCAATGAATACAGGCTCACGCCTTAAGCGTGACAAATTACTCAAACTGACTCTGCTAACTAACTCTGAACTGAAATCTGACTAAGCATAACCACTAGATGACATGGCACAGCTGATTGCGAGCTTGCCTAACTACCTGTTCATACAATCCATTTTGTTACTCCTATCACCCCCCCCCCCCCTCTTCAAACTTAAGGTATCATTGTGGATTACCTTAAGTTTGTAAATTAAATTAGCAAAACGCATTGAAGATAGGGGCTTTGTAAGAACATCAGCCGTCTGCTTAGTGGAAGGAAGATGTTGGATCTCAAGTTGCCTGGCTGCCACTTTATCATGAACAAAGAAAAGATCTAGCTCAACATGTTTGGTGCGATCATGAAGAACAGGATTGTGAGACAACTGAACTGCAAAAGTTATCACAGTAGACAACAGGAGGAGTAGCCAGATAAACACCAACTTCAGCAGGCAAAGACTAAATCCAAGAAACTTCAGCAACCACATTGGCAATGCTCCTGTATTCTGCCTCAGTGCTGGAGTGAGAGATGGTAGTTTACTTCTTAGATGACTAGGCAACAAGATTATCCCTAAGAAAAACACAATGGCCAGATGTTGACTTCCTATCATTGGGATCGGATGCCCAGTTAGCATCACAATATGCTGAGATGTGAGTGAAGTCTGTTGTCTAAAATTGAAGGCCATGATTGGCAATTCCAACTAAGTAACAAAGGATCCTTTTAACAGCAAGCCAGTGATCTTCAAGGAGAGTTTGAACAAATTGACTCACCTTATTTACAGTATAACCAATGTTGGGCCTAGTAATTGTTAGATACTGCATACCCCCAACTACTGACCTATAATGCTTAGGATCTGCAAGAGGTGCACTGCCATAAGTGAGGAGTTTAGTACCAGCAACCATAGGAGAAGATACTGGTTTAGCCTCATGCATATGTGTTTTGTGAAGAAGATCCATGATATATTTGGTTTGAGTAAGAACCAAGCCACCCTTGTCAGATTTATGCACTTCAATTCCCAAAAAGTAGTTCGAAGTGCCAAGAATTTTTAGAGGAAAAAGAGAGTGAAGTTGCTGAATGAGACTATGAATAGCACTTGAGGATGAACCTGTGATGATAATGTCATCAACATAAACTAACACCATCATCTTCTCAGTTCTGAATTTCTAGTGAAAAGAGAAACATCACACCTTGCTGTTTGGAAGCCAAGAGAATGGAGAGCAGTGGTAAGTCTCTGAAACCAATCTCTTGGAGCTTGCTTAAGCCCATTCTTCAACCTACAAACCATATTTGGATTGCTAGAGAGATAACCAGGTGGCTGTTGCATAAACACCTCCTCATGGAGATCTCCATTAAGAAAAGCGTTGTTTATATCTACTTGATGTATAGGCCAATTATTTGGCAGTGCTATAGTTAAGACAACTCTAATGGTAGTTGGCTTGACTACAGGACTGAAAATTTTAGTGATGTCCATTCCTTCTTGTTGGTGAAAACCTTTGGCTACCAATCTAGCCTTGTGCTTCAATATAGAACCATTTGGCTTTTGTTTCACCTTAAACATCCAATGACAGCCAATGACATTCCTATCTGGAGGCAAAGGAACTAATTCCCAGGTTTGATTGTGCAATAAAGTGTTATGTTCCTCATCCATTGTAACCTTCCACTGAGGTGATTCTAAAGCCTCCTTTACAGATTTTGGTTCAAGAGAGGCAGTAAAATCCTATGGTTTGAAAATTCCACTCTTGCTTCTTGTTGTCATTGGATGAATATTTGACACATTCGGAGAATCAACTGGCAGCTCGATCTGAGAATCAGTCTTAGAATGATTAGAAGAACCCTGTACAGCATCGTCATGATGAGAAGATTGTGTTAGAGGCAAGAAATGATTAGAACCAGAATGAATTGCAATAGGAGAAATTGTCAAGTTCTCATGTAAGTTGTTCTCAGAAATAGGAAAAGAACCTGTGGCTGAAGGAGATGAGACAAACTGATGTGAAGAAGGACGAGCAAGGGGAATATGAGCTGAGGTAGGTACTGGAAATGGTGAATTATGGGAAGTGATAGAGGAACTGGTGTACAGAAAGACTTGCTTATTAAATTGGACATCTTTGGAGATGTATATTCTTCCTGACTAATTGGGGCATTTGTAACCTTTTTGAGAAAGACTATAGCACAAAAAGATGCAAGGGATTGACTTGTACTGAAATTTAAGGGAGTTATAGGGTCTAAGATTAGGAAAGCATTGACAACCAAAGACTTTGAAAATTTGATATGAGGGTTTGGTGTTAAACAAAACTTCCATGGGTGACTTGTAAGAGAGTAAGCTAGTAGGTAACCGATTGATAATGTAAATAGCAGTTTGAAAGGCATCATCCCAAAAATTAAGAGGTAAAGAGGACTTGTGTAAGAGAGCCAATCCCATTTCTGTAAGGTGTCTGTGTTTCCTCTCAGCCACTCCATTTTGGTGGTGAGTATGAGGACATGATAGGCGATGAATGATACCATTTTCTTGGAGATATTTGGATAAAGGTCTGAACTCACTTCCCCAGTCAGATTGGAACATTTTAAGCTTGCAGTTGAGTTGAAGTTCAGCTTGAAAATGAAGAAAAGCAGAATAAGCTTGGGATTTTTGGGTAAAAGGGTAGAACCAAGTAGACCTACTATAGGCATCAACATAAATAATGTAAATCTGTAACCATTATTTGAAATTGAAGGGGAAGGACCTCACAAATCGGAGTGAACAAGTTGAAAAGGGTGAGTGTAAATCATTTCTGACAATGAAGCATGATATCTATGCATTTTTGCCATGGGACAGGAGATACAAAAAGAAAGATCATCTTTATTAACTCCATGTATACTACAACTGTTCAATACATGATTAAGTACATTCCTAGATGGATGACCAAGTCTCAAGTGCCACAAGTCAGCTGTAGATTCTGAACACTGAGAGGAAGTAACATTGGTGCTACATTGGTTTACATTGAATTGTTTTCTGGTATTACACTAAGAGAAAGGCAGAAGCTTGAACTCATCAAAGACATAAAGGCCTTTTTTAAGAGTTCCTTTCAGGAGAGTTGCTTTGTTTGCCTGTGATTTAACATAGTAACGGTTGGCATGAAATTCAAAAAACACAGAATTATCTCTGGTAAATTGAGCAACACTAAGTAAATTTTTTGTGATGGAAGGAACATGTAAAAGAGAAGTCAGAGGGAGATATGAGTCAGAGAGGGTTTTAATCTGAGAACAACCAACATGTTGAATTGACAAACCTTCCCCATTACCAAGTATTACTTGTTCTGGTCCTATGTATGTCTTTCTTGCTACAAGATTTTCTACAGAATGAGTAAGATGATGGGTAGAACCAGAGTCTGGATACCAACTCTGATCATATTCTTTTTCAGCTGTTACACCATTCTGTGAACCATTGCTGAAATCAAACCTCATTGTACCATCTTTCAGGTTCAGAAGTGACTCAAGTAAACATGGCCTGCACCTGATTTCTCTCACTGTAATTTTTGGTTTGAAAGGTATTAGGATAGCCCGTGTTTCCATATGTTCTGAACTGTGACTGAGCATTGTTTGAATAGTTCTGAAAAGATGGACCTCCTTGATAACTATCATCATATCTATAATGGCAATACCAAGCTAAATGACCAATCCTTCCACAAACTTGATAGATTTGGTTTATTCTAGGGCCATTTCTCCTTCTTCCTCTTCTTGCAAAATTACTGCCTCTAAAATTTCCTCTATAGCTTCCATTTTGAGCATTAAAACCACCTCTGTATCCTAGGTTATGTTGCTGATTAAAAGAGCTATAGTTCTGATTTTTTACTTCAGTCTGAGGTTCTGTATTAACCTTGCTAACTTTCCCATCTACAGAACTTGTACTTAGGTTTACACAGACTAGATTCAATTCTCTCATGCTTGTTTCAAGTCTAGTTTCCTGAGTCAAAAGCAAAGTTTCTACTTCTTCTACTGAAAAAGCATCAAGCTTTGTCATTATTGAGAAAATTAATGGATCATATTCAGAAGGGAGACCATCTAAAATTGACTCAATATGATTTGCAGTTGAGATAGGATTTCCAACAGAGGCAAGTAAATCTATAACATTCTTGATTCTTAGCAAATAGTCAGTAACAAATTGAGCACCTTTCTTTGTGTTTTGTAGTTGAGCTTTCAGCTGTCTGACTTTAGCCTTGGTTTGTGAGGCAAAATGCATCTCTATTCTCTCCCACACTTCATAGGAGGTAGTGCAATCGACCATTCTTGTAAGCATTGAATCGGTCATTAAAGACAAAAGCCATGACATGAGTAACTGATCTTGTCTCTCCCATTCTCAAAATTCTGGACTGATTCTCTTGCAATTTTCATTGTTTTCTGTAAGAAATTTCTGTGGAGCTAACAACGGAATGATGTATGAATGAAGATCGTGACCTTTGATTGCCGAGAGTACTTGTTGTTTTTAGAGAAGGTAATTATTCAAGTCCAATTTGATGGAGATGCTGTGCATAAACACTGTAGGAGAATTTTTGACTAAGGAAAGCTGTTCACCACTGCCATTCATGGGAGTCTCTGGTGTAGCCATATTCAACTGGTTCTGATACCAAGTTAGGTTTTCAAAGAAAAGAGCAAATGAGCTTGAAGCTTTATTGACAAACAAATCAGGCTATATATAAGCTTTGGTGAATACAGACTCACGACTTAAGCATGACAAATGACTCAAACTGACTCTGCTAACTAACTCTGAACTGAAATCTGACTAAGCATAACAACTAGATGACGCTGATTGCTATCTTACCTAACTACCCGTTCATACAATCCATTCTCTTACTCCTATCAGTTGTAATGTATAGAACTGAAATGTCATTGTTTAATTTATGTACTTTGAAGTGGATTTTTTTTTTTTAATGGACAAACATGGTATTTAGTAATGAACATAAGAAGCTAAAGTCAGTGAATATATGTTCTCTTTGACTGACTTTTATAGATAAAGTCAAAGATGTTCATATATTTCCCCAACTTGCAGGGAAGAGTATTCGCGTTTAAGATATGCCTTCTCTGTGATCTTTGATATTTTACCTTCCTAAAAGTTAAAAGAAAGAAAGAAACTTTCATTATTCCAAATAAGTTGTGGCTTATTTACCTAAAAAAGGAAAAGGTTTCAGCCTTAAGATGTGAGCTGCTTCTAAATTTCTTGCTTTCCTTCTGGCTTCCTTGAGGATCTAATCTAATCTAAAAATGTGCCCACAATAGGAGTTCGGAGTTGCTATGATGAGGGGAAGCGTGTAGCGGAAACTTTGATGTTTGATTATCATAGGCAGCATGGAATAGGTACTGTCTTGTGTTCTATCCCATGTAGTACCTGCTCATCGTTTGAGGGTAATGCTGGTCTAAGTTTTCCTTTGTTAGCAAGATTATGAGATATCTATTTTATCTTATCACAGAAATACGCATCGCCAGAATCTTCAACACATATGGACCACGTATGAATATTGATGATGGGCGTGTTGTTAGTAACTTTATTGCTCAAGCACTTCGGTAATTCCCCAAACTTTGCAGTGTTTCAAAGTGGTTGAACTGATAAATTATTTTCTTGGCTTGTTTCTAGTCAAGAAAACATTGTTGTATGCCTATTAGCTAATATATAGTTGATAAACTCAGGCTTTGTGACAGTATTGAATTATGTGTTTGATGAGCATGCTGTTTATTTGTTAGGTCAATTATAAATATTTGATTTAATAACTTGGTTTAGTTTACTAGTTACCATTTACTTTTCTGTTGTTCCTCATTTCCAAATGGATCTTTTATCCGTCTCACACAATTTTCCATGTTACAGTGGGGAACCCCTTACTGTCCAAGTTCCAGGAACACAAACTCGCAGTTTCTGCTATGTCTCTGACATGGTATAGATGATACACATTTCTCATTTTTTTTCCCTGATTTACTAGTGGTGATCTAACTACAGTTATTTGTTTGGAATCTATCAGGTTGATGGCCTTATCCGTCTCATGGAAGGGGAAAACACTGGTCCAATCAACCTTGGGAACCCAGGTTACATTACAGCCGTGTGGCCTTTGTGCATTGACGTTTCTTTCAATGACTAATTTGAATCTATTACTTTGTTCTGTCAGGTGAATTTACGATGATTGAACTTGCTGAGACAGTGAAGGAGGTCAGTTACAAACCAGCTTAAAATTTTTATACTCTAGTTACCTCCTTTGACATAATCTGGTTATCGTCATTTCTAGCTTAAGCTTTGAATAGTGCATAGTGAATAGGAAATCTTTAATACCGATCTATGGATCTAATTTTCTGAAAGATAGTGCGAGTGTCATCACACAAAAAGATTTAATAAATGAAGTGGGTATATGCAATATGTTATTAATCAGCGATGTGATATGTTAATGGAGTTCTTGGTGAAAATTTTAATATTAATCTAACGCTTTGCTGGTGGCTTTTGCAGCTTATAAACCCTGGTGTGGAGATAAAGATGGTGGAGAACACTCCTGATGATCCTCGACAACGAAAACCAGACATAACAAAAGCAAAGGAACTGCTGGGCTGGGAACCAAAGGTCAAGTTGCGGGACGGCCTTCCTCTTATGGCAGAGGATTTTCGTCTGAGGCTTGGGGTTGCTGAGAAGAATTAACTCCTTTGTGCCTCATCATTTCCTGTCATGATGAATATCAGATAATAAACCGAAAGTTAATGAGATTTCAAGCTTTTCCGTTGTCACATTCATTGTTATGATAACGAGGACGATTTAAAGTTGCTCTTTGTATTGGATTTGTGTACTTAAACCTGAACTTCTTATTTTTTGTCCCCCTTACCCACCTTCTTTTGGGCCAGGGAATGGTTTACACATAGCAAGGGAACAAAAAGGCTGAGAAAACTAAAGATTGGGAAGGCCATGTTGTTCTGTAGTTGTTACAATTTTCCTATTGGAATGATTATTTTGAGTTGAAATTTCGTATTAAATCAGATCTAGAGTCAATCAATTCTGTCCCTGTACTCTTGCACCTCGCTTTTATAATTCTTAGTTCGCACTACTGAGATCGCTTCCATTTTTAGTTAGTATTCCTTACATTTTAGTACATCACAAAATGATTTTCTATGCTTCGGCCAACACTCTTGTCCGAAGGTAGTTGACTAGCTAGCTGTAGTGTGGACCTCGACACCGATCTGATGCCGAGGGCGCTGGAGAAAACTCACTCAAGAAGCCCGAATGTCAACCACAGCAAGTGGTCCAAATAAATATTTGGGTTCTTCGCCTTGAACTGCCAACGTCGCTTCTAGAATTTTTCGAGCTTTTTATGTCCCTTTTTAATCCGTGACCCATGAAATCTGAACTCTGCACTAAAGGAAAGGGTTGTCTATGGATATCTATGTTCTTCTATTTTTACTAAACGAAGAGATCCCCAATAGAATCTCCCAACTTCAAGTTTGCTTTTTAATATATACGTTCTAAAAGAATGTATATGATACATCTCAAATCATACTTATACAGGATCAGTTTGGTACTGAATTGAATGAGCCCTTAAATTGATGATATTGACTTCAATAATAACCTGTTTAAATAATTATTTTAAATGATAATATCTTCACCAGAATTTCAAGTATCAAATGATTTTTTTTTTTTTGAAAACTAAATTCTCCTCAAAAGACAATTTATTAAATTATCACTAAAAGTAATTATAGTAGTTGATCTAATAAATTTATAGTTTAATTTATAAAATTTAATAAATTTAATGTTTACAATTTTGTAAGTAAATATTTAATAAAATTTTATTTATAAAAATAATAAAATTACATATTTTAAAAAAACATTATATAATATTGTATACAAACGTACATTGATAATTCACACTCGGAACTTCTCTCACTGAAAAATGGACACAAAATTGAAATCCAATTTTAAATTCATCCGTAAATAAATGTGATCTCTTATCATATCATAGGATATTTACACCATCTAAAAATAAAAACAGAAATGGTATTCACTTTTCAGCGGGAGAAGTGCTGCTCAGTGACAAACACGTAAGGTTCAGATCCAAAGAAAACACAAGCTGTGATGCGAACTGAGTGAGACCTGGGAAGACAACCTCAGATGAACAGCACCGGTGTTACATTCCAATGGGGCTCTCGTCCAATGTCCAGATTTACCTCTAACTCGACAAAAGGCGGGTCCACGGAACTCTCCTTAGCACACGTGGCATCCCTGAAACGCGTGATATTGTGCTGACAACTCATGTAGCGTCAGCATATTCTGTTTCGTGTGAGGGATTCTTCCTAGTACGAGATGACATGCACTCGCATTAGGACTTAATTTCCCCCACAAAAGGGAGTCTTTTGAGGCTCAACTTCCTTAATAATCACTCATCTATCCCTAACTCTGTGATAATCACTTACACCTCTCCAATTAATCAACCCTATTCTATTCCCAAATATGTTAAACCTATAAACCCTTATAATAATTACATATGTTTGATTAGGTAATTAACTATTTCCGCAGAGATACGGAACATTCAATGTTGGGATTTTGGATGTTTGTTTTATGATATGATATTAGTTTGGTGAAATTTCCATTACTGTTGCCGTTGCCTTGGAGCTTTCATTATTGCCTTCAACTTTCCGTGAGCTTGAAGGCTTCTAAATTGAATTATTTGTTTCGAGTATTTTTATTCAGATATTTGGTAAGGTTTTATTTTTATTTCTATTTTTCCTTCCTAATTTAGCGTTTGGTGGATGTCTTTTCAAATTTTGGATCTCTTTTTGTCTATATAAATGGAACTATGAGCATAGAATGTTAGGATCAGGAAGGTGCTTAGGGTTTTGTGTCAATCCTTTTCTTAAGCTCTCGTTAAGGTTTATTACCTGCTCTGTCTCTGCGTCTCTGTATTTCTTATTCGGCTTGCTAACTGCTATTGAAGTTGCCCGTCACTGTCTGCGTCTCTTTCCATCCCGGTTCCTAATTTACCCTGTTACTAATAGATTTGAAACCAGATGATTTTATTTATGAAAATTTTGATTGCCCATCCAATTTAGATGCACAATTCTCATCATAAGAGTGAAAAAGTTGACCACTTGGAAATTTGCGCAGGCATTGAATTTCGTATTCCTGAAAATGGCAGCCAATTCTTCTAATGGAGATCACCAAACAACCAAGCAACCTCCATTGCCATCTCCCTTGCGCTTTTCCAAATTTTATCAGGTGAACCACTGCTATATTTTGCCACATTGTGTTCTCCTTATCGGTTACCTGTTTGGTCTGTGTTATGTGAATTTCATGTTAGTTTGATCGTGCTATTATCATATTCTTCCCTTTCCGTAGATGCTAGCTTTTATTATTGGCAGTTGATCATATGACCTATTGGTAGAGAAACATTTTTAATTGCAGATGGCCATAATTCCCTTATTAGCCTTTTGCAATTTAGTAATTAGATTTGGATATTTTTATTGCTCATGTGTCTATTACTGTCATAATAATATAATTTTTGCTGTTTAAGAGTGAAATCATACTGACACTGGAAACACAGACCAGAAACCCTAGAGAATTGCAAAAGTTGACTAATGTAGGGAGTGCTTCTAGCATTTGGTTATGTTATGGCTTAGCCACACGCACTTGTTTCTCACAGTATGTATAATTACATGCCTAATGTTTTGCCCTGTGAACACAGAAGGGGAAAGGATTAACAAAGGTCGGAAGTTGTTCTCTTTTCTTTTTATGGTAGTACACATACTGATTATGATCTGTTAAACAGAAAATTTTGCCTATCTCCCATTCTCCATCACATGGCTCAGATGTATGCGTGTATGAATATATGAGCATCTTACATCTGCTGTTAAAAAATGATCTGTGGTTGTATCTGTAATTGTGGATTGGACTTTTGCTAGAATCAATTATATATGATTACCATTTTTTCCCATGATATATATCTCTAAACCAATGTCTCTTATATTTTTGACAACAGTCCAACATGAGAATATTGGTTACTGGAGGAGCTGGATTCATTGGCTCTCACCTAGTTGACAGGTTGATGGAAAATGAAAAGAACGAGGTTAGCATGCTATATCTTGTCATAGTATGTTTACTAATAATTTGCCAGATTCTATACAGATAAGATGGCCCATCGTCATCGTATCTTACATATAAATAAAATCTGAGTACAGCATGTACATTATTGGTTGATAATGTTCTGTAACAATTACTGTTTTGAAAGCAGGTAATTGTTGCTGATAACTATTTCACTGGATCCAAGGACAACCTCAAAAAATGGATTGGACATCCAAGATTTGAGCTTATCCGTCATGGTATGGTCTCATCTTTTCGTCTACTAATATCCTTGCCCATAAAGTTGCCACATATAGGACACAGTGCAAGTTAGATTCTTCTTTTCTTGTCTAGTATGTAATTGAACTCTTAAACCACCTATGTTGTAAACTGATTTCTTTTATATGTGTGAACAGTGAATGATCATGTAACTAGTAGAAGCTTCACACTTATCACACCACAAATTAAAACAATTGATATTTCAGCTGCTTTTTGATTGACCATAATTGTGATTGCCTGTACTCAGGAACATGAATGATGATCTTTCTTGTGTCCTTACTTGTGTTCTACATTGCCATTAAATCTGTCTGTAAATCAGTAAGCTGATGTGAATTATCATTTTGATCCCTCTAGATGTCACGGAGCCTTTGTTGATTGAGGTTGATCAGATCTACCATCTTGCATGCCCTGCTTCTCCTATTTTCTACAAATACAATCCTGTGAAGGTATTGATTTTTTTTTTTGGGTACTTTCAATCATTTACCTTGCACTTGCCTTGTTACCATATTCATATCAATCGATGAATGATTTTGTTTCAAGGCTTATTGACTTTTCTCTTCTTTCTTCTGGTTAAATGCAAAAGTAACTTCAACAACAATATGGATAATGATCCTCCTACATAATTATGTGAGGATGGTGTGTCCAACATTATTTGGGAACAGTGTTACTCATTATGTTTAGCTTCTGTCATGCATCATTGGTCAAAACTTGATAGTTGTCTCTCTAGTGAACCTTGAGAAACTGTCAATGTAACAAACATTTTGCAGACCATAAAGACAAATGTGATTGGCACGCTGAACATGCTTGGGCTAGCAAAGCGAGTTGGCGCAAGGTAGGGACATTTTTTGTGTTTTTTCAAAAAAAGAAAAAGCTGCTACTAATACCATCAGTTGGTTTTAATAAGTTGTTTTTTTTTGACAGGATTTTGCTGACATCAACTTCAGAGGTATACGGGGATCCTCTTGTGCATCCACAACCTGAAAGCTATTGGGGCAATGTTAATCCAATTGGTATATGTTGTATCTTTGGCATCTTAAATGAATTTTTGTGAAGTCCAATTTTGTGGAAATTCTTGTAACAAATATACTGTCAAGACCTACTTTGCTATCGAATTGTGTACCACACAGTGATTTATATATTGTTCATTGCAAAGTGAATAGTTGGTATAAACTTAAGAAGCCTAAAGCATTCAATATGTTCTGTCTAGGTTATTCTGACAAGCTTTCCCTGAGTAAATACCGCTTGATGTTAATATAAATCCCCCCACCCCTTGGCTATTTCCTTTGTTTTTCCATGTAAGCATTAGCTTCATGACGCAAGTTTGAGTTGTTTGAGGAAAGTTTTCGTTGGTTAATGTGAAACTGTGAAATAATTTCTTTTATCCATTTTCATGAAGATATAGTCTAAGAACTTACATATATATCTATATATATATATATATATATATATATATATATATGTATATATCCTTAACAGGAGTTCGGAGCTGCTATGATGAGGGGAAGCGTGTAGCTGAGACTTTGATGTTTGATTATCATAGACAGCATGGAATAGGTAATTTCTTGTCTTATATTTTCCTCATAATTGCCTCTGATTGTTTGTTGGTATGGCTGTTTGAAGTTTTCCATTGTTGTTTAACTCTGAGGTGTTCTTATCTTTGCACCATAGAAATTCGTATTGCAAGAATCTTTAACACATATGGACCACGCATGAATATTGATGATGGGCGTGTTGTCAGCAACTTCATTGCTCAAGCGCTTCGGTAAATACTTCAACTTTGTTGTGATATATTTTATATTATATAAATATTCTCTGTTCTAACTTCTAATGTTAACAGTTGGACATTAAGGTTTTCTAACAGTATCCATATTCCACATGTTTAACACCCATGTTGTCTAATAGCTGTATCAATTATTGGCCCAATTATACTAATGCCATCTTTTTGTTGACTTCCTATGCTTTTTTTGGCCATTTTCTCATTTCAAATTTGATGCCTTGTCCTTCACTGTTCATGTACTTTACAGTGGTGAACCCTTGACGGTCCAATCTCCAGGAACACAAACTCGTAGTTTCTGCTATGTTTCTGACCTGGTATATATAATAAAACTTTTCCATTATTTTTGTTTCAATAAAAATTAATAGTGATAATCTGACTTCGATTGCGTCTGAAATCTTAGGTTGATGGCCTTATCCGTCTCATGGAAGGATCGCATACTGGGCCAATCAACCTTGGAAACCCAGGTTAAATTTCTACTGCTAGGCCTTTAGAGATTTTTTTTCTTCTACAATTGCTTATGTTTTTTAAGTTCACTTTTTCAGGTGAATTTACGATGCTTGAACTTGCTGAGACAGTAAAGGAGGTAAAGATATTTCAATGTCATTCACCTCTTCTTGTATGCAGTTGACAATTTACATAGGAATTAAATATGTGGTATGATAATTTAGTTATTGGTGAAAATTTTCGAGTTAATAAATGTTTTTTGGGCGATTTTACAGCTTATTAATCCAGATGTGGAGATAAAGATGGTAGAAAACACTCCTGATGATCCTCGACAGAGGAAACCGGACATAACAAAAGCAAATGAATTGCTGGGTTGGGAACCAAAGGTCAAGTTGCGGGATGGCTTACCTCTTATGGAAGAGGATTTCCGTCTGAGGCTTGGGGTTGCCAAAAGGAACTAATTTGTGTTGCTTCGTCACGTCTTGTCAAAATAGATAATAACTGGGAAGAGTCCTGCCATTTGGCACATTTTTTATTTTTCTAAATTAAGACACTGGGGAAATTTTGAGGCTGTCTTAAATTTGGTGTCAAAAAGTAGAACAGTATAAGTCAAAGATCTCGTTTTTCTTTTTCTCAAAATACTAGAGCATGTCACCCCAAATTTTGCCATTGGAACTTAAATTGATCTTTTGAGTTGAAATATCTTATTAAGCCAGTTCCTTCTAGTTCTCTTTTCAAGTTTCTCTATACATGTGTTTGCACTTTCTGGAATCTGAGTTAGTAATTTTAGTCTTCTATGAGACCGCACACCCTCTCTTGCCATTTGAGTTCATACTTTAGCTCCCACCATTAGGGTTGCATGTTAAGAGGAGTAGGAGCCATCTCAGGATTCTACAATTCCAAAATTTGTAGTTCGGATCACCTAAGTTGTTCCTATTAGGCGATTTGCTAGGGAGACTGTGAACCTTGATGCTTCTTCAAGTCTAATGAATGACCCCAGGTGTCCCAGCAAACCCCTCTTTTCGGAGTCGAGCAGAAGTCATTGTGATCTCTGTATTCTACTGCTCGCACTTGCAACCTTCACTCCTTCAAACCCCTCTTTTTCTCTGACCATCAGAGAGTCAGGTAGGGTATTTAAAGGAGTTGCGATTAGATAACTTTTATCTTAAGAGTTTTAGAATTTAGTATCAAAGAAATAGAGATAAAATTAAGAGAAAAAAATTAATATGAAAAAAAAATTTACAAGTTTAAATACAGAAAGAAATAAAAAATTCAAAAATAAAAATATTACTGATCGTATTAAGGGTAAGCTAATGAACGTCTTGACTGTCTATTTTCTTGTTGGGTTAACGTTAGAGAAGATGGGTTGCAGGGCTTTTTCAATTGGAAACGATATGGTTTTGTTAGTGGAGTTACGTTATACGTGGTTCAAGTAAAATTTTTAAAAATATATAAAAAAAATTTTAAAAAATAAAAATTATAAATATGAAAATAATAATATTATTTTTTAATAAACTTCTCTCTCTCCCGTTTTTGGAACAAGAGTTTCCGTATAAACTATTATACCAACTTACGGCGCCATTGGGAGTTAAAGCAAGAAGGCAATAATATATCTTTTGTTTTTTTGAAGTCAACATATTTTGTACCCACGTTACGGTTAGGCTAGTTAAACGGCTGATTCGTTTTGGCCTGTATTATCTTACAATTTAAAGAAGGTGGGACGGGGTAATTTTATGCAAGTTTAAAAAACATATACTTGTCTCATTTTTTATGCAAGATTTGGCAAGTTGGATGGTGAGTTAATATATTTTAAAAATATAAATCAATTTATTTTATCATGAATTACAAAATAAATAGGATAAAGTAAAAAGAGTTTAACTTATTTTGGTACCTCTATTTATGATAGTTGTTATTTTTTTAGAAATGATTATATCAAATGTTGAATTTAAGATTTTTAAAAATTACTCAAAATATTTTTCCATTAAATTACATTTTGTGACCTAGGTGATAAAATCTTACTTAATACTAAGTATCACTCTAAGAGAATATGATTTTGTAAAAATATTAATTCATTAATCATATGCAATATTTGTACAAATATTGATTCATCAGTCAAATACTATCTGAGATAAATAATTCTCTTCCATGAGCATACAGAAATCTATTAAATTAGTTACGAACATACAACATTAAGATCCTCTGTGTGGGTTTGCCAAATAAAAACTTAATAACTTGAATTATAAAAAAATATAAATAATTTTATTTTAAATCTAAAAATATTCATAAATCACCCTACCCGTTAAAGCAATATGTTCTCCGTCACAACGTTGTCTTCGTCAGATCGTTTCTTTATCCAAACTCATCCCAAACCGAAGGGTCTTCATCATCAACAAACCAAATAAACACGTGGAAAAACGGAGCTGCTCTGACCACTCCACCGTGCCATCACACCGACCCAATCTTGCTTTACAAAATAGTAGTTTATGTGTCCAACTTTCTCCATCAGAGCCCTTGGCTGTGCTGCACCGTGGGCAACTTGTCTGACGGCCACGCTCAGATACCACAGCTACCCCAATTCAACTCACCGACCCCGCTCCCTTATTTTATTTTATTTTAATATAAATAAAGAAGTAATTGGACTTTATAATTGGAAGAAAAAGCAAACACAAGAATTGGAAGTAGTTGATGATTGCGTCCTTGTAATCGGTTAAGACCAAACACCATACTCCATTTCCTTCCTCTCTGTTATAGCTACAGTCGATTTGGTTTCTGGCGCTCCTTTCGGAAGATCTTGAAGATGTCGAGGCCATTTCTGGATCAGAGTTAGGGCTAGGGTTTGGGCGGGATTCCTATTAGTTTCTCGTTGCTTCCTTTCAATTCTTAAAGGTTGATTGCGAACCTCCCATTGGAAATGGCCGGAGCTGATTCAACGCCCCGAAGCTCCGCTAATCTCGACGCTCTCTCTCAAGCGATCCAGAAGAAGCTCCAGCGGGTTCGTTGTTCTCTTAGCTTTTCTGTGTTTGGATGTTGTAAAAATGTAGGAAAATGAAACTAAGATTGATTTTCTTATATGGCCGGTTTATTAGCATGTTGCTTGTTGGCCTATGCTTCTGTTCTTTTAGGTAATATTACCTAAAACTTGAACTTCGAATCTATCCGTTTTCAATTTTTCTCTGGAAATAGTGAGATTAAATTTCTACTAATAGTTATATCAAATAATCGATGCATTTTTACCTTCTATTTTCCTTGAATAATCTGTGCGAATTTATATGTACAAAAACTTAGGTGTGATAAGATTGTTGCAGGCACTAGCTAATTCGTCGCAGAGGCGCAATTTGTTACAGGAGCTATTTGCAGACATAGCTTTAGAAGTTGATGACCGAGCCAAAGGTGAGTTACAAACGGTTGTAGAGAAGATGAGGCTAAACCAGCGCTTGATGTTTTTCAATACTGAACGACTTGTTCATAGTTTATCTGCACAATGATGCATAATCACAGGTCGTCTTTAATTCTTACATTCTAATGATTATTATAGGACGGCTACTGTCTGCCCTGTCAATTACGATATAGAGGGATTCAGATGGTAACTTGTGGTTCGAGTTGTCCTTGTAGTAATTGTTTATAGTCCAAATGGTTTGCATGCGTGCACATAAATGAAGTTTCATATATGAAAAGATAATGCTCTTGCTTAAAATGACATTTATAGGGTTGTTTGCTGTCTGGTTTGGTTCTAATTAAGGCTCAACCTCGAACTGAACCAATCTTAATCAGTTCCCAAATTTGAGAAACCAAAACAAACTATACTGTTCTGGTTCTAAGCCACAGCTCATCGCTTTTGAATTTATACAAATACTATGTCATTTGTGACTTATAAAATATTATAACCCATCATGCAAAAGTAGCACTACACGTCATAACTCTGACAATATATATACATGAATAAAAAGTAGCAAGCCTTTTTCTTGAGATGTCATCCTAACAAACTACGTAACATTTACATGTTAGTAGCAATCAATTAATATGAACTTCAAGTTTTGCAATCCTAGGATCTGCTTCCATTCTTGATGTTGATATTATGTTATTTTCTTGAGTAGATGATATATAATCAAGAAAATGACACAACATTCATAGTTATATTGTGTAATTTCTTTACAGTATATATTATGTATAGTATACAATAATATACGATTTGGTTCATTTCAACCCCCAAAAGACGAACCAATTAAAAGACTTGAATATCTAAAACTGAATTGCACATGTGCTACGTGTCAACAACTTTTTTGTGGTCTATGTGTCTGTTCCCTTTCATTAGCCAAGACAGGATCATAAAGTTTTTTTTTTTTTTATTCAATACAAGAACAGATATAATTTTCAACAAGGAAGAAGATGTAATTTCTCCTGCAGAGGATGTTATTGATGGTCCATTATGTTTCTATGATGTGCTTGCTGATTATTTCGTACGAGTTCCTGAGAGTGGAAAGCCTATTCTTGACTTGATTGTCCAACTTTGGAGCCAGTCATTTGCTTCACATATCTTTGCCCTCCTGTTCCACAAATGGGTATGTGAGCATGCATCTAATGTACTGTTTTGTTGCTTTCTTGATTTTTTTCCCCATGTTGTACACTCCATAGTCACTAGTATTGAATTATTTGGAGTTTATTCTGCATTAGAAAATGAATGAGTTACTCAAGTATCTTACAACTTTAGATTCTATTTTGATTTAGATCTTACAAATATAAGTATATGAAATGCCGTGGATGTTTTCATTTTCATCATGATTATCATGACCTTAATAAAATTAGATGCTTGTTCAAACTATAACCTTTTCCATTTGAAGTATGGTTAACATGATCATCGTAAGTAGAGGTTTTATACGTACAGTGGTGTTCTTGGAATTTTACTTTGCTAATTATTTTAACTTGGTTTCATTGTATACCTGACTTTGCTCTACCTTGAAGTTAGAGGTTCTGGAAGGATACTAGTGCTATACATTCTAAATTTGATAGTTATTTTGTGTAGTTTTTTCTTTATAAGGTTAATCTTCTTGTTTATTAGTCATGCCCTTCTTACCTTTTGTTCTGATAGTTCTCTAATAAATGTTCAAAAATAATCTGAAATTAAATTCTGTGTATGGAATATAGATGCAGATTCAACATTGAATACTATATATAATATCAATGCAGATCGAATCCCTCCAATGATGATTCGTGTCATGACCCAAAAACCTAGGCCATGACCAGCACATAAGTTAAACTAGCCAATGGCCCTTTTAGCTTGACAAACAAGCATAAAAAGATCCAACAAAGGTTTTAAAACACAATAACCTAGAATTTTAAAATTTTCATCAAAGTTTTCCCTAAAATATGGACATTTCCTCAATCCAACACTACTTAAGAGAACAAAAAACCCACTAGGAAAATATTAATTCATCGGTAGGAAGATTTAACTTACTAGGAAAATAGGAAGAAAATAGGAAGGCAGTAAGCTTGAAGCTTTCCAAACTCCATTGTCTTCAAGCACAAATTTTTCTTGATGGGTAGTGACAGTATGTGGCCATACAGTTGATTGAAAAAAAAAAGAAAGAAAAAAAGAAAAAAAGAGAGATTCGAAAGAGTTAAGTGTAACAGGAGGGCAGAAAACCCTTGAATGAACTAAGTGTGTTTTAGTGTAAAAGAAGAGGAAACGACAAGAAAGTGGAAGAATGGGGAGGTGGGCGGCTATGGAGGGGAAGAAGGGTGAAGGGACGGAAGAATGAGGGGAGAAGGAAGAAAGAAAGATGGAAAATGGAAAGAAAAAGAGATAAAAACCCTGCCCATTTGGATAATTTACAAAAACTGCCATTGGGAATTTTTTTTTTTAATAACCAAGCCGTAACAATTTGTCACTTTATTTAATTTTAATAACCGGAGAAGGATGGTATCTATATCTGTAGTTCTTTTTTGAAGCACCAAATTGCAGCTTTTAACCTTCAAGACTGGGGAAAGACATCATTAAGTGTGGCGCTGTTACCCTACTCAGTGCTTAACTCTTCTAAGTCTAACTTATTATGGAGGAAATGAGTATTTTGTGCACTGACTGTTTCGCCTTGGTTATACGTGAGTGAGTTGGTTCTATTTTCCTCTATTTCGGTTTGGAATTCTGTTTGACAGCAAAATGCTTTCTATCTGGGATCTCCCACAACCCCACTCCCAAAACAATGATAAAGTCAGTAAATCAATGCCTTTGGTATAACAGTGTGCACGGAGAACTTCTCTTATTGCTCTCTTTAGAAGGGAAAAAGTTTTTCACTTCCCATGATTAGTTATATTCTGAACTAAAAAACAAGTTGTATTTAGCATCTCAGCAATATGTTGAATTTCTCATTTACACATTTCCAAAGAAAGAAGTTTTATTCAATCAGAAACATAAAAAATCTTGGCACTCTATATCATTACGATGTGGACTGGTCTCACAAATGTGAAAATTCTCCGCCTAACTATGGTATTCTGATGCATCCATGGATTCTCTGAACCTCATCCGTCTTTTTTCCCCACTGTCTTGCATTACAGAGTGGTTTTCAATACCCTTTTTCTGTCAGTAATGTGACCATGTGGTAGTGTATATTAATCTATATGATTTGATTCATATCATGTTTGTATTAATGATTTCTTAAGCCAGATAGACTTATTGTAGTGATGTATTTATTCATAATTTTCATGCACATTATGTATGATATATGGTTCTTTTACAATTAACTGTTGTGGCTTAAACATCTGCCTACTTGTGTGTAGGTATTGGTTTTCTGTTGAATCTGATTTGTATGTTTTCATTCTTGTCATGTGGAGCTTAATTGTTGTATGTAGTTCAAATAAAATTCATCAAAAAAAATAAAAATAGCATTGACACCTAATTCTGTTTGCCCTGTAGCGTCATAATTGCTTATTCCAACCCTATTGCAGTTATTTGAAGTTCAACTTGATAATCCAGAGGTGCTCCTCCGTTATTCCTCTGCTCTGGTCCAAGGTGCCACAAATGTTTTCTGGTATGATTTCAAGCTTTTATGAATAAAATTACTTGATTGGCTACAGCTTGCGATTGCCAGCAAGGCTGATCTAAACTTGCACAAGTTGACCATGCTTCATGCATTTTCTTTTCGACTTTTAATCGGAAATAATAAAATATTTGTCTGATCTTGTGTAATTTTTATTTTTATTTTTTGTTTGAAATTTGAAATGTTGTGGGTTTAATCTCTGCTTTAAGTCAAATATTTAATCATCTTTACCATACCAATAAATAACAATCTATCCAAGAGCGTTTCTCCTTGGACTGGACCCTTTGCACTAGTGTCATGTTCATATATTTGATCCTGAGATGATATTGCAATAATGTTTTTGGCCATGCGCAGGATTGATATTCAAACAAACACAAGGCGATTCCAGTCCCTCTTCAGTGTAAGTATGATACAGGAGAATCTTTTGGTTATTTGCACTGATAATTATTGTCTGAACAAACTTGTAACTAATGCTGTTTACTTTTTCCCAATGTTTTTCCATTGAGGTTAGTACCTTCTGGTAGACGTTGCATTGGACCACACTCGATTGAATAAAATTCCTGTGCAGGTCAAATTACCCTTTTATGTCTGTCTGTGTAGCAGTTGTTCCCTAGATTGATATGGGTAGTTTTCGCTTATGGTATAAAAATTGTGCCACCGTTTTATTGGATCTTCTAGTTGGTGTATTATTTCTGCCCGCAATGAAATTCACTACTCTTAATGAAATTCTCAGGCTCAGCGAGATATGTATCTGTTGCTTTCAAGGTTCATTCTATTTTACAACTCAGGTAGACATTGTGAGGAGCAGATTAGCATATGAATAGCTTTGCACTATACTCATATAAGATATTGTTCTATTTGCAGCTGACAAAATAGAAAGCTTGTTGAAAAAATGTCCAGTTTTCCCAAATGCTTTCCTGGTTGGTGGTCCAACAGATATATTTGTTACTGAACTTACCGATCAGGTACATTCAGATTACCTTCTCAAGAATGAGAGTCAGATGCCCTGGTTTCATAAGAAATGAACATCATATCTTTGACGTTAAGATTTTTAAAATCTTTTATTGGTCAGCTTCAAAAGTTAAAGGTCGAACCAGTGCTGCTTCACTACCTTTCACAAATTAAAGTACTTCGGGGTACTCTTTCAACTATTTGGATGCTTTTAAGTTGGCTACCCATATCCTGACCTGATCTAGTTTTGGTTATTCTTTTGATCATTGTCATCGCACAGCAATGGAACTGCGGATGACAACAAGTACGAGATTGAAAGCTTGTTTGTATAGTTTCACTTCACCTGGTGGTCCAATGTATCCCACTAGAGCCGTTCGTCATGCAGCTTGGGAAGCATTAGATTTACTTTTCCCTGTAAGCATATGTCTTCGTTTTCGCAAGAACCTTTCTTTACCAATATTGTATTGCCAATGAATTTTACATTTATTCTTGAATGACAGTAATTATCGGGCACTATCCATACATGCACATTGAATCAATTCGGAAATGCTAATATTAATATATGCCATCATGCAGGTTGGGCGATACCCACGGCATCTTATTAGTCTTTTCTTCAGATTGCTATATCCATGGTATTGGCCCTCTTCCTGTTGGAACTTCGTGATTTCTTGCGTAAAGGCGGTTTTTTACTCCTTGCTAATGTTCATCTCTAGCAATTGGAAAAAGCTAGCCAAACACAAATCATCATAGATTCTATTGTGCGTACGCATCTTGTAAACATAATATTTATTCTTAAAAGCCCAAACGAAGAATAGCATTCTTTCCAACATGAACAAGCGCCTTGCCTCTCAACCTTTTTTGGCATGAGGGATGTTTAGGATCCTGCACCTTAAAGGCAAGCAACGATGGATGGAAAGAAACAACGCTAAATGATACTCAAAGGTAAGCAACACATGGCGCAAGAAAGATTTAAGTTTTTTCGAGTATATTTTTCGAAATTTGCACATTGCACGGAAGACGAAGTTGGGGGTTCGACTCCACATTTGAGGCCATCTATAATGAGTGCTGATATTCTCACACATTAATTTTGCACATATTCTACATTTTTTCACTCCTTTTCCATCCATAATATTAGAGTGCTGATATTCATACACTGAATTTACATACATTTTTCCGTAATATATGGTAAACATTTTCATAAATATGTACTCCTGAACAACTTAAAAAGTACATGTTGCCTCGGCAAGCATGAAACTAATTTTCTAATATTTAGTCAAGCTTTCCAGAAATATTTGCTGCAACCACCTCCCAGTTATAATTCTTACATCAATATTTTTTCGCTGATATCACCAAGTCAAACGAGTTCCCCTATCAATGGACATTGCACTAGGATTCAATCCACCGAAGCGTATAAAGTATCCGGACAAGACTATGCAACCTTGCCCGACATATTATTTATAACAATAAAATTATGTTTTCTAGAGCTTCAACAGCTACTGTTACTAGCATCAATGCATGCACTTCCACTCCATTCACCCTTTCCCTCGGCCATTTCCGTTCTAACCAAAAATGGTACAGTGGTAAATTAAACCCCACTTACATTTGCAATGCGGGGAAAACAAGTTCACAAAACGGGGTTTTCATCAAGACAGAATCTGAATGTAGGCATGAGCCTACATAAACAGCAACGCTAACTACGGAAACACCCATAAACAGGAAAGGTCCCCATATCTTCATCTGTTGACCTGTTCTTATCATGACCAGTGCAGTGGACCGGTGAAGTCAAGTTGAATAGATGATAGATTCCATATCACTAGATAATATGCCAAAATTACCAAAAAAGTTAACAGAAAGATTTTCTATAAAACAAAATTAAGCAATGTTATCTAAAGATAATTAGCCTGATTAGCTCATATCAATTAGATAAATTAGAAAAGGACATCATTAACATAAAATCACATGATTCCTTTTTACGGGAGGCGGGATACAAGGAAGCAGCAGTAGGGAATCTACCTTATTCGAAGATTCCACTGTTTAACCAAAACACAAAGCAGCTGTGGGTGAATTCAGCAGCCTCCCACATTTTGCAGCGAATGCTTTCTTTGTGCATGGACAGATGAGATCCTAGTTCCCGCTTCCACAAATCACTTGTTGGATAAAACAGAAATGATTAAAGCTAAAACAAGCTTCTGTGCAAATAACACGCTGACTTCTGTTTGTTAGCCCAGATTTCATACCCAAGTTTAAAGAATATTAGACAACAGAAGCCCAAACTCCACATATCGAGTCTAACAGTTTTCACTCTAGAAGCAATGCTTTCCCCTCCCCATAATAGGCGGTGTGATAAAGATACATAAATAGGCGGTGTTCCATCACCATGCACCCAACAACTACAGATGTAACAGCAAAATAAGAGAACAAGGAAGCCATCTTCAGTTTAATTCCATTGCCTCTGCATGATACTTATCCAAATCAGCATCAAGATCTTCTGCAGATACCTTATCACCACGACCTCTTCCGCGTCCTCGACCCCTTTGCATGCCACGCCCTCTACCTCCTCCACCGCGTAACCTGCCTAATGCCCCAACTCTCCCTTGTCCACTGCTCAATAGCAGACCAGAGCACATACAATCAGCTTTCATACAAACAAGAAAGACAACTGACTCAATATTTACAACAGAAATTATCTTAATGCCTCACACTACAACACTCAAGATAAAAGCAAAATAAGTTAGATTTGAACTCGAAATTCAAGCTCCATAATTGAAATTAAAAAAAAAACTACATGTCACATAAACGACCAGTAGCCTCCTTGCATTCAATCATCCTTCAGGTATTGTTGCTATAGAAATCCTAGCACAGTACACAAAATGATCATCTGTTCTCATCTTAAAACCAGTACAGGATCCACACATGCTTACAAACAAATGTTAAAAAGCCAACATTATAAGATCATGTAAAGATGAATAATTTTGACACCACAGACTCATATTGAATTTGTATATTTGAAACTTGAGATACCAATTTTCAGATTTAAAATATCCAGTTTTAGACATAATATAAGGCAAAATGCACCAAACCCCCTTACACTTTAAGTCATGTGTAAAAAACCCTTCTGTCATATTACTTAAGACAAATGACCTCCTATACTACAAAATTTATATAAATTACCTCCATATATCCTAAATTAAAGGTAATTTGAGAGTAATTTAGGGTAACTGAGAATAATTTGAAGGTAATTTAAGAGTAATTTAAGACATGCGGGGGTAATTTGCATAATTTTTTAAGTGTAGAGGTGATTTATCTCAAATGATACCCCATAAAGGTTTTTCGGACATGGCCTAAAGTGGAGGCGGATTTGGTGCGTTTTGCCCTTAGAATTAACTACAAATCAACATTTGTTTGCAGTCATTCTTTGATCTACAGTCACATCAGAAAACATGTGGAAGGATCAGTAAGCAATTCACTGAGGAATTCCAAATCTCCACAGGCTTTCAGTTTTGGCCATCTAAAGATAAGAAAATACCAGCACCAAAATGAAAACTAACACCACTCATCAACTGATTCCAATCATCTAAGCCACGATTGCTTCTAATTATGCAGCAAGTGCAAAAGGAAAGTCAGAATACATGTAGTAATAAAGACACACCAACAAATAACATCCAATACACTCAGCCAACCTAAGCAGAACAGAAGATAACATGCAGAAATATTTCACTACCTTCAAAAATCAGACATAGGAGGAGAAGGGGAAGATCATTAAGGCCAAATTCATAACGAAGTGCATACCTCCTTGGAACACCATTAAAATTTCCAATAGTTCCATTCACAGCAGGGGCCACAGCAGGTGTAGCAATATTTGTTCCCACAATCTCTATCTTCATTGGTTTCCCATCGAGTTGAACATTGTTGTATCTCTTTACAGCAGCTACAGCATCAGCCCGTCTTGAAAAGACTACTTCTGCTGTACCCTATGAAAAAGAGTTTTTCTAAACTACAGCAGGACACAATGAATTGATCAGAAGGACCAAATTATGCCAACTTGACAAGATACCTTCGATCTCCCACTCCTGTCGTAATGAATTGTATGCCGTTTCAGATCACCAACTTCAGAAAACAATTCCTGCAATTATAAAAGAAGCTATCAAAATCATGATACAAGGAACTGTTTAAAGAGTTTAAGAGTCATAAAATCAATCAAAACAAGATGGTCAGAGGAAAAAACTAATGACAATTCAAACAAATAATGCTAATATAAGAGCAAATAATAACACAAACACAAACACATATATAAGTGCAAGTAAATAAGTATCATCAGATATTGTACGTTTTACACACACACACACATTATATATTATTTCTGGCCACTCCACTTCGCCACTTAGGCGTTTTTGGGGTTGGCACTTCAAGCCCCTTTACTCATTTAACAACACTGTAAGAAATATAAAAACTTGCTACTCGTATGTCAGTGGAAAACTCACAGAATGCACTTTAAGCAACACGTTTATTGGCTTCAATACTTGAATTTCTTGTTTACAGTTGAATTTTAAAATTGACTGTGACGCTGTAACAAGAATTCTACAATTTTGCAGGAATTTGCATGTCAATGGTTGGTGTTAACAACTGTCAAATCTGTAGGATGTCAAAGCACATAGTACAAGTAGTTTGAAACCAAAACATTTAAAAAAAAAAAAAAAGCAAAACAGAAAAAGCGAACATAAACTCAATTCAACTATCTCCGAAGATATTGCTTCAGCATTAATCATAATCATAAACTGATGCATTCTATAAAACAGGTCTCTGAAAAAATGCAAGCACTATTGACAATTCACAAACAGAATTCTTTAAAACCACCAAAATCCCCTCACTAAAAGGCCAATAACTTGTTATCATCACTCATCTAAGATTAAATGATAAAACATTCTAAACTACGCCAATTCAAAAACCGAAAGCAAGTATCCAAAGCTTATGCAAAGAGTTATGGGAGGCAACTTCGACTTATTATTTCTAAAACATAGACGCAGGTAACGAACCACAAAAGTATTAAAGATCTAAAGTACCTTAATATCCTCGTTCGAAACACCGTAATCCAAATTAGATATGTAGAGCTTGGTCCCTGTTTCTATAGAAGACGATCGACCACCTTGAATAGAGTAAGGCGCCGCTGCTGGACCTGCGTACATATCGTGCTGCCATGTCGTCTCTGGCGCCTAAAGGTCCAACGAGGAACGAAAACAGTGAGAGAAATCCTGACAGTATCTTAGGCGATGATAGATCAAATCCAACAAACATCGCTTTGAAACGTTGCAGTGGTTCTTATCGAAAGCAATTAAGTAATATAAATCGATTCAAGCAGATGAAATCGATGTACCTTAACAGTGGTATAGGGTGCGGCACGGTTGGCGGCACGGTTGGGGAAGCGACGAGCAGGGCCGGGTCCAGATCCTCGGCCACGTCCCCTGAAGTTTCCAGATCCAGACTTCTTGTTGTTCTTGATGATGTCATCAAGGGTCATATCCAGAGCTGCAGACATGGTTATTCACCTTTACCTTGAACACGTAGAAACCCTAAGGCAAAGATTGCGAAAGAGAGAACCAGATAAAGAAGAGGCAGAAACAGATCTGAGAATGAACGTGAAGGCGGTCAGAGCTGGAACAAAAATAGGGCCAAGGAGGAAGTTAGGGTTTCCTCGAAGAAGAGGCTGACTTCGAACGAGATAGAGGCGATAAAAGATGTGCAGGGGTTGAGACACAACACAACACAGTCTAAGAAGAAACGAGTCAATAGGTTATTTGTCATGCGTTTGGATTTATTAGTAAGCACCCTTGCATGTGTTGGTGTCGTGGTGTAGTTGGTTATCACGTCAGTCTAACACACTGAAGGTCTCCGGTTCGAGTCCGGGCGACGCCAAAGGAATGTTTTTTCTTTTTTTTCTATTTGAGCCAACCGAAGTGACTGGGAAAAAATCTAATGTAATCAAACCTATTTTTTAGTACAAATCCAACCTTAATCAGCTTGGATTTGATCAAACCTATTTTACAATATATTGTAAAATAAATAATTTGTATTATTTTACCAAATTGTATATCATATTTACATAAAAATATATAAAATTATGTTATACAAAAGAATTTTGGGTGATATAAATACTACCAACGAATTAAATCCATTTACTTGTTCTATACATATATATAGATTTGAGATGATTTACTTCTTTAATTTTTTAATTAATAATTATTTACATACATTTTATTTTTTAAAATACACTTTATATTTTAAAAGATCTTAATCCTCCTTCCACCTTATTGATAAATACATCATACATACTCTAATTCATTTCCACGTTAATATACTAAATATTTAATTAAAAAATTAAATTATTAAGTTCATTAAATAAACCATAAATTTGTAACACAGTTAATATTTAGCACAAATTAATAAATCACTTAGTAGTAAGATTAGGGATTGATTGTTTTTAATATAATATCTTACGGCCCAAGTCTACGCTTTCAGATATGAACCGTCGGTTGGGTAGACATGCGTGTCACTTTGTCACAATACTTTGAAAGTAGAAATTGAATCAGACTTCCGAAGAGTTATGGGTCAGCAGTTCGGTAGGTCAAACCTGTCTACTAATAATTACATTCCGGTATGAAGCAACTTAAGATTTCTTGACATACATGGCATTTCACCTCACTGCATTTTTACGAAAATAAGAGTTGTATGCCCTTGCACTTATCTGTAAGGCGTATGTTTGTTAAAATTTATTAAACTAAAATAGTGTGTTTCGTTAATTTATGAATAAACATAAAAAATTTGTAGCTTAAAAAACATAAGCGTAGCACTGACGTTTTTATATGGCTTGTCAAATGACGAATTTCCATCGATTAATTTACTAAGGACAAAAATGAACAGAAAGAGTATATTATAAGCAAATTCTAAATTAAATTTAATAATTTAATTTGTGAAATTTATTAAATTTAAAATTTTTAAGTAAATTGAATAACCTATCACATTAAATTATATTGGGACAAAATGAAAGAATGAGGAAAATCTCATTCGTTAACATCTTCGGGTTCAGGGAAAACAAAGTAACTAATAGCAGAAATCTAGTATATTATCTGATCCTTTACAAAACTCCCGCTTTCTTCTTATAGCTCACATTGTGAAGTTGTTATTCAGAAAAGATATATGACAGCATCTGTCAGGCGCCTTGCAACAAGGCAACTGAACGAAGCAAGCAAGCTGAAGCACCAACAGCCAAAGCAGCAAACAACGTTGGCAAGAAGAAATCATAGTCGGACCTCGCGGTCACTGTGTGTTCTGGTAAACACACCACCTCTCTTGGGAAATCCAACGGAATCCTGACCAAGCCACCGCCGGCACACGGCTTCGAAAACGATGAAGACGGAGATATGGCCAACATAAAGGCTTGCCATGGAGCCAGCGACACCAGAACCACCGTGACAATTAGAAGAACCGTCCACGCGGCGGCGTAGGGTATCAGCCAGGGCTGTGTTGACACCACTCGCCGGAAAACTGAACGAATGGAAATGAGAGACATGACCATTGCTGATTGATTACAAGGAATGAACGAGTCTTTGTGGAAAGAGGCCGATGCTCAATTTAACGGGAATCTGTTAGTTACCGAGTGCGACTAATTGTACCGTATATGACGGAAACGGAGGAGGTGGAGGCACGTTCAACCAACGGGTCAACGTTTTACATGATTGCCCTTCTTTTGGTTTGCCTTGTAGTGTGGTTTAGAACCTTTGAACCATATAGACCGGCACGTAATCGGAACCCAAACCGTAATTGGGTAAGTTCATTACGTATGAGATGGTGCCATTGATACCTTGGACTAGAGAAATCAGTGATAGTCTCTGACAGTTGATTTGAAAAAATATCTCGAAATTCTTCTGCATCATAAGAGATTGAAACTAGTGGTAGATCTTACTTTGACCGGGAAGAGTCATGGCTCCCCTAATGTACGAAGCATAAATATATACACACACACATATATATATATATATATATTTATAAATCTTATATGTTAGTAGTACACATAGTAAATGATAATTTATTAACTTTTTATGCTAATGATATATAGTTTAGTGATTTTTATTCTATTTTTTATTATATATTTAAATTTAATTTATAAGTCATACTTTTTTCTCAATAATTTTACAACTTTAAAAAAATGCTCTTATTTCTCACTTCACACCCTAAAGTTGGTGACCAACCACAAACAATCTAAATCCTAAATTTAAATAACTTATCAATTATATTTTTAAAAATAAAAATTAACTACATATTACGTTAAAATTTACAATTGGTTAAAATATCATTTTTAAAATGAAAATACTCAAAATAAATTTTAAATATAATGAAAGTTGAAATCACTATCTATATTAGTGAATTATATTTAAAAAATAGTTGAAAGTATTAATTATGATTTAATTATTAATAATATTAAAATTTCAATATTCTTAATTATTTTTGTATTCATTTTTTGAAACTGAAATAGTTTTTGTAAACAAATAATTTTGAATATATAAACATATAAATATAATTTAAAACTATTAAATATATTAAGCAATTATTTTGGCCCCTCCAAAAGAATTTTTAAAGATCTGCCACTGGGGGAAACATTCCACCTTTATCCATGTGCTAGACCATATTAAGCAGAGATTGAATACTTGAAAGGGATCTTTGTCATCATTTGCAGGGTGTCTCACTCTTGTTCAATCAATAATTTCAGCTATTCGATCTTACTCTATGCAAACATCCTTACTTCCAACTAGCACTTGTGAGGAGATAGAAAAACATACCAGGAACTTTATTTGGGAAAGAAATAATGGCTTTTCCAAGCCCCATTTACTTGTTTGGAACCATGTGTGTAGACCTAAGATTGAAGGGGCTTTGGTGTAAGAAACATGAGAGATACAAACACGGCACTCTTGATGAAAATTGGGCACAACCTTATGATAAACAAGGATGCTCTTCGAGTTAGAGTTCTTCAAAATAAATATAAGGTAGATAATCATATTATTCTTAATATTTTTCCTATCTTAAATGCATCAAACTTGTTGAAAGGCTAACAAAGACCTAGAATCACACTAGAGCTAGCTCTCGTATCATTATTAGTACAGGCTTGATGCTTTCTTCTGCACTGATAAGTGGATTGTTAGTTTTGAGCCCCGTATTACCCATGTTACAGATGTTGTTCAAAAAAGTTGTTCATTTTGTTGATGATGTGGGTAATGGAAAGTGACATCTTTATGAGTACTTAATTCAACTTAAGGCAAACTTGCATATTGCTTGTATTCAACCCTGTCTAGTAACAGTTCAAGTGACAGAGTATCATGGCATCCCTCTGCAAATGGTAAGTTCTCAAGGAGCATCATCTCTCGGCAGTGGCTTCTTGTCCTTGATGTAATTGTTTGGTAGAGAGTTGTCTTCATGTGGTTAGGGACTTTCCTTGGGCTCAACCGCATTTGGCTTCAGCTAGTTAGACCCAATTATTGAGGTGAATTCTTTAGCTAAAGTTTTTATGCCTGTACTTGATAGCTGGTTTGGAACTAGCGTAGTCTGCTTATTTTCGAAGGGCATTCCTATAGTGAAACTGAAGCAGATCACAAGATGAGTTGCATGGTTGATAATTTTGAGAAAGCCATTTATATGCTTAATATTTGTGCCTTCCCTGTGATTCTGAAACAAGAGGTCTCAATTTCTTGGAAAGCACCGCCCCTTGACAATTTTAAACTCAATGTTAATGGATCCAGTGGAAAAGGTGGTTATATCGATGGTTGTGGTGATATCATTAGAGATTCTGGTGTCTCTTGGGTGGTTGGATTTGATCAGAATACTGTGGTAGTGCATTGGCTTCTCAGCTGACAGGTCTTGTTCTTGGATTGGAGTTGGCTTGGGCGGGCACAAGATATAAAGAAGATTTTGGTGGAAGCTGATTAACTTCTTGCAGTCACTTTGATTACACATGGTTGTCATGCAAGTCATCCTTTTGCTAATCTAGTGGAGTATGCAAGAGAAACATGAAAGAAATCTTAGCATATGCATAGAGAAAGGCAATAGAGTAACAGATTAGCTTAAGTGCTCATTCTTTGCATGGAGGAATCCGTATTTACATTCGTCTATCTATTGGGTGTAGGTTGTTAGTTTTAGGAGACTTGTTTGAAGCTCCGTTCCTACAGTGCATTAGAATGTAGTTCTTTTGTTCTTTGATTAAAAAAAGAAAAAGAAAAAGAAGGTGCCACGTTGCCGGGACCATCCGTCAAATGCCGCATATTACGGACTTCTGATATATAGTCTACTTTATCCGAGCAGCCGAAGCTCGTTCGGGTCAAGCTTCAAGACAAGAGGCATCCGCAGAGCTGCGTGGCAAGATAGATGAAAACCCATATTCCAGTCCGGTGAAAATGGCCAGAGATTTACTCTGCAGGAACTGGGAGCTGAAGTTGGATCATGTCTTTAGGGAGGTTAATGGGGTAGCTGATTTTGTTGCTAAATCAGCTCATGACCGGAGTATGGACTTACAAGTCTGTCGGAGGCCCCCGAATCGCTCTCAACAAAGTAAAGGGTTTTTATATAAAAAAAAAAACCTGTTTAACAATCTTTCATCAAACAATAATATTGTATCACAAGTTATTTTGTAATTTAAAAGGACTGAAAATCCCAAAATAGAAGCAGGGCTAGCGAAACCTGTACGTGGAAAATTAAAAAATTAATAATTTATAAATTGTTTGTTACTTTAAAATTTCACAATAAATTATCAAAGCATAATTTATCTTTTTGTAATTTTTGCGGTTAATTGTTTAATTTTGAAAATATTATTAAATAAATATGTTATGAAATTTAATAATTTAATTTTATCATATTAAAATTAAATAAAAATAATATTACAAGGATAACCCATACAAAAATCACCTTTAAATCAAATTACTAGTATTGTAAGCTGTAACTCTACAAAAGGCATCGCATACTCCCATCCCATTGGTCCATTTCAAACAGCACAGATTGCTAGCAAATCTTCCACAGCCGTTGATAAGATCCAATCCAACGTCCACCTTCCGCTTGTTTCTATAGGTCTCCGTTCGTGTTGTCCAAAGCTCTATAAAATGGTGCCAACGCATTCCGAACCACCACCATACACCATCTTGGATTCCCACGCTGCTGTTCTCTGCATATCAAAGTTAGTGCTAAAATACAGTGTCGTTTGCCAGCTAGTTAATTTAGCGTTCCGATGGACACCGGTGGAAAGGTGAAGAGGGGTGCTGGAGGAAGAAAGGGAGGGGGTCCGAAGAAGAAGCCCGTGTCTAGGTCTGTGAAGGCCGGTCTCCAATTTCCCGTTGGAAGAATCGGGCGGTATTTGAAGAAAGGAAGATATTCCCAGCGTGTCGGAACTGGTGCTCCTGTGTACTTGGCCGCTGTTCTAGAGTATCTAGCTGCTGAGGTAACCCACTTCTTCCGGCATCCATTTTTCCTAAAATCAGTTTGGAATTTGGAATTTCTGCTTCGTATGCATAATTTGGGTGTTGAGCTTGAGGAGGAGGGTAATATATGAAACGGAATTGTTTTGTTCCTTTGTTTTCTCCAATTAAAATTTATCTGCAAGGATAGGAGATTCTAATCAGATAAGCGTGTGGATGCAGGTGCTTGAATTGGCCGGAAATGCAGCTCGTGATAACAAGAAGAACAGGATTATCCCAAGGCACGTTCTGCTTGCAGTGAGGAATGACGAAGAACTTGGGAAATTACTTGCTGGCGTAACAATCGCCCATGGTGGTGTGCTTCCCAACATCAACCCTGTGCTATTACCAAAGAAGACGGACAAGGCCACAAAAGAGCCCAAGTCTCCCTCCAAGGCGACCAAGTCTCCCAAGAAGGCTTAGTATTAGTCTTAGTTGTTCCTCTCGATTCTTATATATAATTGCGTTTAGGACTGTGCTGTAAGAAAAACAATTGATGCAATCCAAACAGTTTATCTCTGATCTTACTGTATTCTGTTTAGGTTGTTCACTCAAGGAATGAAACCAACTTGTTTTTAGTTTATGGAAAACGAACTGTCGACGCCTCCTATTACCTGAACTGCATTTCAAAAAAACACGAGAACAATACCCATAGCATCCCATTTCTGCATGTCAGTTTTATTTTGTCAATGATGGAAGGCCCCAAGTATTTGCGTACGTCATGCGCACAGTAGTAACGAGGTCCATGTTAACTGGAACAGTCCGGGTAAAAGAGATTCATGTGACAATTTAATCCTAAATTCCAGATTAAACTTTCTAGTTTTAGTAATCGTTCGCTATTCTTAGTTGATAGCTTTTGGCAATCCAACACAAGTTTATTTCATTATTTCATGAAGTACCAAGTAATCACCCCTTGGATGGATTGAAATGACATTCTTGACCTTAATATGCAGGTATTATCCAGATCCAGGATTTGTTTTAAAATGAGTTTCTCCAGAAGTATGCCATATTCTCACAATTGCAGAAAAATGAAGATAGGCAGTTCATTCACTAATGGACTTCCTGACCATGTTTTTGGTGTTGAAACCTAAAATCATGTAGAAAAGTGAATGGAATTTGAATGCGTAATGAAGTTAAAAATGCTCCACATCAAACATCTGTTCTTTCTTGTTCCATTCCCAAAATTAACTCAATGCATTTTTTTTTTTAAAAAAAAAAATTAACTGGCAGTGGTTCAAGACAAGTGATCGAGCACGTTCTCAAGTCAAGCGAATTTACTGTGCTAACTACATACACCTCCTGATTCTTATTTTCATAAAATCATAAGAACTTGGTTAACAGAAGATTCTCCCGGAACATAAGGTCTGAAGTACATTTCTACATCAAACGGTTTCCTCCTAGATGAGGAAGAGGTCAATGTAAATGCAACACTTCAAGTATTGAAGCACAAATTAATAGCATGAAAAATATCATACCGAGGAGCTTTGAGCATCAATAAGTACTCGGTATCAGAGGTATGAGTTGCGCAAATATTTCATGGTTCCTTAATATCAAGAGGCGCCATCTTCTCCTTGTCTTATAGCTTTTGCAGGTTCCACAAAAATCAGCCTTCCATCAACTATCTGCAATATGCATGAAGGATAATGTATTTAAGGTAGTTCAAACTTCAATTTTGCAGAACAGATTCCATGTAGACATACTCGCTCAGATCCCTGGCAATTTATAGGAATCTTAATATTGCCAAGCAGACCAATAAAATCCGATAATATAGGAGAAAGTTGTGTAATTGAAGGAAGGTTTATAAAATGCTTAGAGCTATACAAGTTTGTCATCGTTATTGTTAACCATGCATTGGATTGTACCACAATTGATTCACTTTCCACATGAGATGAGTGCATACATGAGGAAGCAAAGATAAGAAACAGGATACAATACTGATCTCAACCTGTTCCCAAAATTCTCTACATAATGAAATCATCAAATAATTCTGACAGATACAAGGTACCAGTAAAATATAATAACAATGAATTTCTCTTGTGTCAACAAATAATTCATGTGATGGCGTAGTAATCTAGCCTTCTACAGCTCAAAACTGTTATGGGATGTTAACTACTAAGCTCTTGAAAACTGCATTGATAATCACTATTTCATTCCCTTTGAGAAAAATTTTATCTACATCAACTTTCCTTCTTTATGGCTTCACCCTATCACCTTTAGGCACTTTAAGTCAAAGAAATAAATTGTTTTCCTCGCATATTGAGCAGCCTTTAAAGTAGGACGTCACTGACTATCTGATGAGCAGAAAGCTCAGTTTGATGAAATAACGTTGTTTGCCAAAGATATAAAAGAGCAAAAGTAAAATACAATTGTCAATTCTACCATCATTTAACTGGTTTCAAATTGTACATTAGCCGGCTTCAAATTGCCCACAAAAGAAGGCTTTATGTTGACCCTATACAGACTCCAATCCTGCAAGTTAGACTAGAAATCGAACTAATTGATTTTAAGGCTCCATAAATATTCGTTCTAATCTTTCAGCCACCAAAATTAGGCATTCAAAGAAACATCGTCTGTCCAAAATCATTTATATTAACCATCAAGCTAAAGGCAATCATATGACCAATGAAGCAAATGGATTCCCTTTCAGTCATGACTGAGAAAAAAGTACACCATAGTTGTTTGTCATGGAGTATTTTCCTTGAGCATATATTAAATATGGTCCCTACTATTTTGTTTAATGAAGGAAAAGAAACATCAAAATCAAATTATAACTATTAACTTCTATTCCACACACTGATAGATAGATAGATAGACAGAATTACCCTGCCACTCATGGCTTTCATAGCCTTCTCCGCTTCAATTTCTGAGTTGTAAGAGACAAATCCAAAGCCTTTGGGCCTTTGAGTTCTTGGGTCCTTAACAAGACAAGCTGCAGACGCAAAGTTTGAGAAACAAGACAGCAATTTATGGAGGCGTGAGTAATGTTTGAGAACAAAATTGGAGTAAGAGACAGCACCTTCGAAAACTACTCCGAATGGAGAAAACAACTCCTTCAGGCGGTCATCTGTAGTGTACGATGATAATCCTGGGAAATAAGCCAATGATTACAAAGATTAGGACTTATGGAAATATTCTACAATACATAAATCCAGTAAAGTGCGCAAGAGGATAGGGAAAAGACAGAGAGTGAACTGCTGACAAAGAGCCTGGTCCCAATTCTTTTGGCCATCTGCACTTTCCTCTTCGAATGGATCTGTCCTGTTCGTAGAAAAGAGTGCGGTTAGAAGTTAGAACATACACGCCTCACACTAGGTTAAAATTTCAGGAAAAACTTATTTTTTCCGGCTATGAATAGGAATATGCTGACCAAAATAATAGTTATTTAGAAGAATGTGCACTAAAAAATTAAAATTAAAACAAGTAATTATTGATTAATGCTGCATACAAGCACAAAAAATATACTACTTCTTCCTTTTTAAATTAACTATCGTTTTAAATTTTTTTTATAATCTTTTTTCACCAAAAAATCATTAAATAGTTTGTAATCTTGGCTTTAAGAATATAATAATTAAAAAATTTATAAAATAACAATTAACATGAAAAGAAGAGAATGCATTCTTTATACAAATATAATTCAGGCATTCCTCATTTGAATTGCCTCTTCTCTTTTAAGAGAAATATACTCTTGAGAATTTTTTTTTTTAAAAAAACCTTTTATAACATTTGCAATATTGCCAGATTAATATATCTCAGAGCTAATGCAATTTTACAAAGATGCATTGCAATATGTCAAAGTATCCATATAAAAATGGTGAGGAAAGACCCACGTTAAAGTAGAGACTTAATTTTTATTTGATAAAAAAAGGTTATGAGATAAAATAAATTTTATAAATGAATATATAAAATTTAATAATTTATTTTTTTAAATAATAAATTTAATACAAATTTATTTATAAAAATAATAACATGCAAAAGCATACATCTACCTTGTTAAATGACATAGTAGTTCAAAATATATGTAAGTTAATTAGTCATTCGAAGAGGAACACTCGAATTATGAAACACAACTGAGAGAATACAAATGGCTGCTCATGCTTTATTCTTTGAGATGATGGTTCCCAATCCAGATTGAATATAGTTTTCAAGCATCTAAAACTGTACCTCTGAGTGATTGAATTATCTTTGACAAAAGAATCAATAATGCAACAATATTGGTTCAGCTCAACTGAAAGGATAAATTAAATTGCTTTATAACACCCATATCAGAATATTTGACAAAAAAAAATACGTTAAAGCTTTAGCACACCTCGATGTAAAGGTGGTGAAGATTCCAAATGTTTTGGAGCTATCGACCTTTATTTCTTCTCTGATACTGCAGAGGCACTGTAATAATAATAATAATAATAATTAATAAATAAATAAAAAGTTAACACTTCAACTGAAAAACACATACATAAATAAAACTATTACATACAATTGACTATTTCAGAGACCCTTTAGCTTTTTTCAACTTTTGCAAAGCTTTGGCCGTCACGGTGAGGTCCCGCTGCTGCTACTTTATGCAGAGTATGAAACTCCTTTCTTTACTTCTTTAGAATTCAATTAAATACTTTACACTTAATTTATTTGGAAAACTTTTATAATCAGTTTTGAAATCTTTATATTTAAATCAAATAACTAAAATTACGTTTACCCAGACATATCATCAGCCATTACTAAAATGACATCTCCACCTCCAGACACAACTCTAAAATCTCCAATCCCCAAACCGAACCGCAGAATGGCTGAGAACATAGACAATGGAGATATTTTCAATATAAATTACGAAAGTACTACTCATAAAAATGGTTGGAGATCGGGAATCATGTCCCAAGATAACACCTGGCACATCAAATATCAAGTTTGCCTCCATGACAGAGGAAACAGTGAAAGAGAAATTATTCCATACCCCACAGTCAGAAAAGAGATGCACGCTTCACAAATACATATTAAAAAAAAAACAACTTCAAACCAAAAAAAAGAAACAACTATGATTCAAACTAATCCATTTTTGTTTCTGGAAAGATCTAATCCAGACTTCATTCAACTGCAATACAAACAATATACGGTTCTATACCATTAATTCAGACATACACAAGAGGATCGATCAGATCCAAATCCTTCAATTACAGACCATAAAAGAAAAAGAAAAAAAAGGCACCTACTAATTCGAACCTAAATTAAGCCTAATTAATACTAGAGTCTCGGAACCCAACACCCAGCAAACAGCTGCTAAACCAGAGGATTCTTCAAGAGCTAGTGAACTTGGTTACCGCCTTGGTCCCCTCAGACACAGCATGCTTCGCCAGTTCTCCAGGTAGCACTAGTCTCACCGCAGTCTGGATCTCCCTCGAAGTAATTGTTGGCTTCTTGTTGTAGCGAGCAAGCCTGGAGGCTTCCTGGGCAAGCTTCTCGAATATATCGTTGATGAAGCTGTTCATGATCCCCATAGCCTTGCTGGAGATCCCAATGTCAGGGTGGACTTGCTTCAAGACCTTGAAGATATAGATCTTGTAGGTCTCGATACTCTTCTTGCTCCTCTTCTTTTTCTTGTCGCCGGCGGCCGCACCACCCTCCTTGGGGAGTTTCTTTCCGGCTTTGGGCTTCTTCTCCGCTGGCGGTGCCTTCTCGGCCACCGTTGATTTCTTCTCCTCAGCGGGTTTCTTCTCGGCGGGCTTCTTCTCGGCCTTCGGTGCCATTAGAAACTGAAAATTAGGGAATCTGAAGAAAACTAGGGTTTCAGAGATTCAACAAGAGGGGTGAGAAATTGCAATCGAAAGTTGATGGTTGAGCATCGGATAGGACTTGGTGTGGCTTATATATAAATTATTGTCGCATTCTTATTGGTTGTTGGATTTTCACGCGGATCGCTGACTTGTATCGTCTTATCTGTCGCATGGCTCTTTTCGTCAATGGACGGTCAGGATGTATTGACGACATTTTTAAAGTGTGCGGATCGATGAGTTGGCTATTGCCTTGTGCGTCGAAACCCATTTTGAAGGGACCCTTGAATGAACGCTCAAGATGCTTTTCCCTTCTCGCACGTAGGAATTTATATCTTGTTTTCTGGAGGGCGCCAAAAAAAATAATCCACCTCGTCTCGCGCGGTTAGCTTTGAAATGGAGCGGAGGGAAAACCAATTTCAGTTTTCACTAGCGTTTCAATAATCCAGAACCCAGGACATAGAGAGACAGGTCTACAAATTCCTTGAAACTACAATGGGTGCAACCCTCACACGATCACACCATTTATATATCGATAACTGTCATCACTTCGTACGTATTATACATATGAAAATAAGCACAAATTATTTGATACCACATGGTATTGGTGATATAATATATTATTCTCATAAGTAAATATTATTTGTTATATTATTAATATAACTATAAATAATAACCACATTCAATACATTTATAATAACTAATTATATATAATTTAAGTCACATAATATACTGAAAATACTAAATAATATCTCACAAAATAAAGAAAATATCAGTTGTAATTTTCAGCATCATATGAAAATTAACATACAAGTGTACAAATTTCTTGCAATTAAAACTAATGCAACAATCCCTTGCACAATCACATCATATATATAAAGATACAGTTATCAATTTGCATGTAAATATAAATATAAGCACAAGTTAGTTTTTATTTTCAATCTCTTTATAGTTAAGGTATACAAATTTGTTCAATTTAGTTAAATCCAATCCAACCAATTAATTTTGAGAGAATAAGTCAAGTCGTGACAAGTTTATGGGTGGGAACAGGAGGAATCTAACCTCATATGGCATTACTCAGGTGGATTTGGGTTCTAGTTTGACAAACCTTAACAACCCAACCATATTTTTTTTTTGCCTTTCATACTACAAAACAATGTCATTTCCTAAACATACCCCCTCACCTTAGTCTCCCCTAGTCCCCCCCCCCCCCCCCCAAGGTCATGCCTCAATTCTCTCTCCCCTCATAATCTCGTCTCCATTGATCTCTCCTTCTCCTCTTAATCTCTTCTCCATCGATCCTACAAGCTATAGGTGCTTCAACTCTCAGTTGTCTCACTCTCTTTGTCTAACTCTCTCAGGCCTAATTGCTCTTGTCTCACCCAATCTCCTTTATTCTCTGATTGATTTATTAGGCACAAGGTCTATAGGCTACTTATGATGGTGCTGTTGCTTATTGATGCTTGGAGTGTGTTGAACTTGAATTAAAGGTGAGTAATCGAGGATCTTCCTTTAAGCAATAATGGGTTTGAATGTTTATTGAAATCGAATTGAAGGGAGGGCTTTTGTTTGGTAAGCTTTCTTGGCATAATCTAATTTAGTTGTTGAAATTGATGACTTCTAAGTTAACTAAGCATTTGATTCTCCTTTGTTGCCTATTGATCTAGTTTCTTTTGTTGTTCCACAATCACAATATCACCATGCCAAAATAAGTTGGCTTCCATCGTAGTTGTAGAGACTCCTCTGCAACTTGAGCAACCTACCTGAGATATAACTAACTTGAGCAATCTTGATTCCATGTTGTAGCTCAATTAACACCAAAGTTGGTAGATTCATTGGTCGGGTCCCTTTGGTTTTGGGATATGCAACCCTAACCCAAATAAAGCCGCCTCATGCCCAGCCCTACTTCATAGTGATGTCCTCCTTCTTTTGAACCCAACCATGGCTAAAAGATCAAGCACGGGTCAAATTGAATAGTCACGCCAGCTCTTGACATTTTTTAACTTCATTTGGAGATGAATATTATAAACTTAGTTTTAACAAAGTTTAATTTTGGGTTTACTTATACATTATATTTTACACATCACGTACATACTTATTCACATATACAGTAACATCTACGTATGGTTAGATTCACAAAAAACTATAGTTATACCAATTCAAATATTGTGTAAAGTTCAAATCATACGCACACCACATGTTGGCAAAGAATTTGGATAGTTTATTAGAGAAGTAATGGATTTATATATGAAGAAGTACAAGGCCTATTTACCCCCAATTCTGAACTAAAAATTCTGCTCCGTGGAGCCCAACCAAATACATTATCCTATTTGCACTTCATGACGGGTGGGCCTAGGCCCGTGCATTTAGCTTTATGATTTTTATTTACGTTTGGCCCTTGCGCCCCTGTTGCAGAACGCGTACACTGAAGATGGAAGACAAACCCAATCCTAAACATCCCTGCCACAAACAATTGTTGGATGGTTTGATTCAACGAGCAAACCCCTTCACAAAATTGCAAAGTTGAACCCTTCATAATTAAGAAAAGAAATGCATATATTTAATTCTGTGTATAATTGAAACAATTCAAAAAAATTATTAAATAAGATTCAATATAAAATTTCAAGACTCACAAGTGCAGACTGTAAAAAATAAAAAAAAAAGAAAATTATGTATATAATAATACATATGTATTCTTGGCATGTTTGTAAAAACTTGTATTAAGTGTGTGCTTGGGTTTTTCCTTCACAACATTTACCTACAACATGCACAAAATCTTACACAAATATTATTTATTTACTCCCATTTAAATAAAGTTGCGTGAAGACTGAATAAATAAGAATAACTAATTATAGACATTATTTTCCAAATAAAACGTGGATATACTTTCACAGGCCATGGGCGAAGAATAGTATAGTATTGAGAACTAAACACAGTTATGCTAAGCTTTTAATAATTTCCAGAAATTCACTTCCCTGGGAAATCTGCAATAACTTAATAGTAACTAGAAAGAAATAGAAGATAAAATGGAGAATAGTAAGATGGGTACATTTGAACGACATCAAATGGCCTGTGATCGTCACAACGCGTTATTATCGAAGAAGATAGCGCAGCACATCGGATATACTCTCCCTCTTGCAAACCACATTTTTCTTAGTAGCTTTTGAAATTCCAGAACAAACCAACATTGTAATATGAGAAAATTTCTCAAATGCGACCAAATTTGACAATAGTATTGCAGAAAGATATGATATTCTAGAGGACATAAGAGCTTAGAACCCCAGAAAGCAACAGTAACTTTCCCAACATTGTTTCAAGGAGTCCCATACATAAAGCAGAGAACTTAAAAGCGTTACTTTCGTACTGAGAATATATAGGTTTAGATGAGCTAGAATCATCCACCTCATCCTGTTCCGACGAATTAATAGAGTGCCAAAGGATCTTCAGTTGCCCAAATGAACAGGCAAGTCGAAAGACTTGCAGTTGTCATTGGTCGATATCGGGCTCTTTATCATCGTCCCCGTTTTCGCCATCGTTGCTCTCGCGACTGCATGCTCTGGCTCCCATCAGAGTTTTCATGTGGAACAATGATTCAACACCTAGCTAGCCAATTATGGAGACTCCTGAAAGAGAATAAGGAAGGAGAGTTTCCTGAGCTATAAAGAAGAAGGCGATCCTTTTTTTTTTTTTTTTTTCTGTCGTTGGAGGGGTGGGGGCAGGGGATATTCTAAGCATGTGCCTCGAGCATTAAGTCAAGTTGCTTTTCTTTCCCATATGCTTTTGCATCTTTTCTATGAACTAAAATATAATATTTGTACGTGGGTATAACGCTAAGATCTTGCGATTTTCACTCTTGGAAGTTTTTATTCTTCATGTTTTGTAAATACCCTACAACCTACAAGGCGTTTGCTCCTTAAATCCAAACATCAGAGCCAGAAAGAGGACAAACTGAAAGAGTGAACAACGAGTCCTTTCAGCATTCATTTTCCTTGCTAAGCAGGCAGACGGGGATAGTTGCTATGATCATGAATACCAGTTGAATTGTTTCTCATAGGACGGTGAAGTCAATCATAAAAAATTCTATGCGTAAGCATTTGGAATGCACTAATGAAGTCTTGGTAATAAAACCCCACAGTCCCTCCCACTTCCGAATACCAATATATTGTGTCTCACAAGTCTACCTCATATCAGACAACGCTGCTTCTTCCTTGGCCAACTTTTGCTGGTAAAATGGGTCTCTTTCTGTCAAAGAGGATAATGAACAGCACAGAAAATATAAATCATCAGAATCTCCCACTATGGCCTAAATTATTTTCCCATTTGCAACTTGCCAGCCTAAGAATGTGATCGAAATGTAACTGCCCGGAGAACAAAACTTACAAAGATCAGGTCAGTCAATCTATTATACAAATTTAATCTTTACAAATATTTTACTTTAAAAAATTTAAATTATTAAATTTTAAAAAATTGACCTATAAAATCAAATACTGTACACTATATTTTATAAGAATTTAGTGTCTTACTTTTATGAGACTAGTATTTCATAGTCTAACTAAAGTGCTTAATTAGTAATCCACACATAATTAATGAGAATCCAATGTCAAACTCCATTTGCTGCTTAATTTTACAAATGGATGTTCCGAATTAAATCACTGTTCTCCAGCACTACATTACTGCTCCTTGATATCATAATTCCTAGACAATTTCGCGCCGTAACAACAAAAAAATATCAGATCACCTTTGCCATTAATCTAAATTGATTTGCACTAACGACTAGGCCTGGCCAATAAATCGTACTTGAAATTGCGTATATGGAAGGGCTATAAACGAGATCCTATCATGAGTCTTGACAGGCGAAAAAGAACAAAAAAATTTTCGCTTTGAAAAGAGGAGCAAGTTGGCAGCTAAAATGAATAAGCTACAGGTTTTGAGATAATGGCCCAACAGCTTGGTGTTGGTGCATGATTGGATATTGAGTGCGAACTTACGTGGCTTTCAATTTTTATTTACCTTAGCCTTGAGATCAACCAGAAAAAGTCAGAGGAGAATATCCCACATATTAGTTTAGTAATTTGTATCCTACCCAATCATAAAAGAAACCAATATGTTAATGTTGTAGATTTCAACGTCAAGCAGTAGCAGAGACATTTGCTTTTTGACTGCTGCCTGCATAAGGGAGATGCTGTAATTACCAGCCATCGGATATCTAGGTACAAAAGTGTCCTTTATGGTATGATAATAGAGTATGTATGCGCAAAACCTAATGATCCAATTGGTAGATTATGAACATAAAAAAAGAAAAAGAAAAAAGTAGGTTAGGAAGTAGGGGAAAAAATTGACAATGCATATAGCTGCATGCAATGCGTCTTTCAATACATTGTCATTTTAGTTAAATTCCTTTTCGCTTTTATAAACACGATTAAATATACATGATTGTCAAAAATACAACATAAATTTTGCAAACAGAAAGTAATAGTATTTTCACAAATTATAGGGAAACATTGTAAGACATGGGTACCAAATTTAGAAGATTTTTTTTTTTTAATTTTGATAAGTTTAAGTAAAATTGAAGAATTAGAGAGTTATACTTAATTATAAGTCATTAGATGGCATATTGGGCTCATGTAACACTTTTTAACCGCTTGAGTTGTTTTATATAATCTTCTTAATATGTACATAAATATCATAATTTCGTACAAAATTACAAAATAATAGTCGTTGCATAAATTATGTTAAAAGTATATATATATTTTACACAGTTTTTTGACAAATAAGTAGAATTTTAAGTGATATTGAATTGATTAATGAAATTACAAGAGAATAAAGACATTGCCTATATAAATAGAAGAAATAAATTGGAAAGTTGGGATTGAAGTCTAAATTGTATGTTACGACACCAATTACTCGTTTGTTGTCTGATGAAAGTGGGTGAAATATGTACTGATTGACTTAGCCAAAAAGAAAACCAAACAATCCAATCAATGAAAGCGATAATACATGGTAAAACATATTCATATTTGTTTTCGCACGAACTTGTGTGAGAGCATGAATGTTCAAAAATTATGTACAAATATTGGCAACCGGCTTGAATTGGTCTGACCTAATAAAAAATTAACTTAATACATGACCTGTATGCACACATATTGGATGAGGATTACATTTTTTTAAAAAATTTGACTCAAACTTAACTTGAAATCTAGACGAATCATAAAAATACATGCATATTCTATCAATATAATAGAATCAATCAACATGAACGCAACTCATATATATATTAGATTGAGACTGAGTCAAATTTTTTAAATCAAATTTAGTTTAAATTGGTCAACTTTTATCCTCAAAGTTGATTCAATACACACATACCTATTACAAATAATTTGTGAGCCATTTGATATCTTATAACTATTCAAATTTTTTGTAAGTGTAATAATTTAATTACAATTTATTTATAAAAATATTAATACCCTACAAGAAAAAGGAATTAACTAAGAGTATGGGAAGTTCTCGGAGTCAAGAAGAAAGAGGCAACGAGCTGTGTTTCATGTTGTTGCCAATGAATGATCACAATTATTTAGACCATAGCTGTGATGTTCTAAACATAAAACGTACATTACACAAAAACTAAAACCAGGCAAAGGGTAATGAGTTCAACTCGCTAGATTATTAGTGTGTCCTCAAAACTGTGTAGTGAGTTTAGCTTTCTCAATTTTTAATTTACATAACATTTATTTTTCATAAAAATAAACAAGCAAGTATTTTTGTTCTGGCCAATATTTAACGTCCATGCTGCAAGGCTAGTCTCTGATCATGGCGCGTCCAAAAGGGGAAAAGACGCGCACACACTTAGTCTAGGACTATTCGCTGTTTTATTTTGTCTTACGCACTTTTTTCCTGCCGAAAACCTACTTTAAGTATCAAAATAATATTCACAGGTATTCTTTGGTTTTGTTCCCTAAATATTGAAAAATAAAACTAGGCATTACACAAAGGAGAGTAATACGACAGGGTCTTCATCTAGTCACGTCCTAGTTTCAGTAGCAATGTTCGGCATTTTCGTCCTCAATGATGTGGTCAAAAGTTGTCTCAGTCTTTTTCAACCAAAAAAAATTGTCTGGGTCTTTGTCGGACTGTGGCTCGAAAACTGGAGTTCAACCTCACTTTCATGCTATTCCGACCCTCCAGGTTAGGAGAAAATTGGCAGTACCAAATTACTAATTATGTATGTATTTATTTTGATAGGGAGAAACTACTATGAATCATAAACAAAATCTGTGGGGCTTCTTGAAAACGACACGTTTAAATTATGACAGCAGGGTTTTCTTTTGCCAGCAATTCACATTTTGATATCCATTGACCGTTGACAGTTTATTAACGGCTTCATTCAACAAACGGATGTTCGAGATTCTTAAGCTAGCTGGCTATGGTTAGGATGCCAACGCATACAAGGAACGCCAGTCAACTACGGCCAGCTGTACCCAATTATATGTTTTTCTGATTCATCTACAACTATTTGAAGGATTCTTTAAATTCGGAGCTGAATTGTCTGTTGCAAACATCTGTCTTTAAGTTAGGATCTTCGTCGCCCTCTTGTCAATAATAATTTCACAGCGGTTTGAAGGAGTTGCTAAAGTGCGCAGTTGAGGCATATGCGCACCCAAGGAAGAGGTGAAAAGAGGAGAGAAAGTTGGCACTAGACATCCGCCATAGTCGGAGGAGCTACAAAGTTCAAGGTTGTAAACAGCTCCGAGTTGTCTCCTAACGGAAATTTCAAGAAAGAAACAAAAACCAAAAATAACCATCGCTCCTTTCTCTCTAAATCTCCATGGTCCTCCAATTGTGAGCTTTGGAGATCCCTCACTCTCCCATCTACCTTTGCATTTCCGATCTGGTATCCCTCTCTCGATCTCTTTCTCTCTCGTATTTCATTCCTGTCTTGTGTGGGGTACATGAAAGTGATTCCTGCGCATTACTCTTTCTGGATTTTTATGCAGAGGGGAATATTATCATCTTCAGTGTTGCAAAGAGATTAAGTGATTGATTGCAAGTTGATGGCTGCTCCACCGGCAAGAGCTCGTGCCGATTACGATTATCTCATAAAGCTTCTCTTGATTGGAGACAGTGGTAAGTGACTCCTCCTTCCTTCCCACCCCCCCCTCCCCTTCTAACTCTCTTCTGTGTTCTTAAAATCCCGTGAAAGTGTTTGATTTGCTTTCACCTGAAAATGTTGGATTTGGAGTTTGAGACAAATGTGGCCTTTGTTTAAGCTCTGATATGTTGCATCTTTCATGATCTAGTTTAGTTGAGCATTAGAACAACTGTTTCTAATGCATTTATGGTAAGAACTGTGAATTGCAAATTACTTTTGATCTTAATCTGACATAGTTTGGCAACGTTGTGGCTATCACATCATATAAAGTTCAGCTTCTTTGTAGTTCAATAATGTGCTTGATTTCAAAGTACTTAATTTACCAAATTTGTCCTCAAACAATCTGGTTGCTTGTACAGGATTCTTCTGACTTTTGAGCTTTTTCTTGTCGTCTTTGTCCTTAAAATTTTTTCTCAGCTAAAAAAAACAAAAAATTGGCTGTAATTGATGTTTTCATCCACTGCCTGATTGTTTGCTGCAACATGATACCCTTGTTGCCTTAGTGGCTTTTGTCAGGAACGAATAGGAGAAGCAATGAAGCATAATACTTAGGGACATCACAAAAGATAATCATGGTCCTTAGGCATATTAACTTTCCTGAATTCAGCTTAAACCTCTCATGTTACTCACTTTTGCAGGTGTTGGAAAGAGTTGCCTTCTTCTGCGTTTCTCAGATGGGTCTTTCACTACTAGTTTTATCACAACCATAGGGTGCGTTTTTATCAAATTGAGATTAGCTGTAGTATCATGTTGTCAGAAGTTTCTCTAACATCACATAGTCTATCTTGATAATGCAGTATTGATTTCAAGATAAGAACCATTGAGCTTGATGGCAAACGGATCAAGCTCCAAATTTGGGATACTGCAGGTCAGGAGCGGTTTCGAACAATTACAACTGGTGAGTTTTCTCGTCCTTACAGGTGCTATCATCTTGATTTCAAAGTCTTATCATCTTTTGTAGCTTACATGGCATGTAGTTTATGGCACTTCCTGGTGTAGAAAAAGTCAGAAAAAAAAAAAAAAAAGAGACAGGAAGAATATAGATAAAAAGATAAAGAAAACATAGAGAGAAGTGAAACAGGACACGGAAAGGAAGAGAGCACTGAGAAATGCAGTAATTCTTAAATTGCCAACCTTGTAGAATTTGCAGGCCTGAAACAGTGAAACTTGTTGGCAACATCTTCCTTGTGGATTTGTACTTCAATTATATTGGATCAATTATTGATGTACGGGTTACTGGTGATCACTCATTTCAATTGTGTAAGATACTTATATCAACTGTTAATGGGGGTAGCTGGAGCTTTGGTGTATCATGAATTATAGTCCGGAAATTTCTGTCCTTATCAGTCGAGGGTGCAACAATGGATACTGTTTCATTGATGTTTTTCTATTAGTTTAGTGTAGTTTTTTTAATTAAAAAGAAAAAGAAAACATAGGCACTTCGGACAATGGGAGTATCTATCAAGTATGTCATTTGGTTTTATATTATCTTGACTAAAATGATTCTTCCCCTTTTCCAGCTTACTATCGTGGAGCCATGGGAATATTGCTAGTCTATGATGTTACAGATGAATCATCTTTTAACAGTAAAATGCCCGTCTCTTTCTTCAGATATCTGTGCTTTAATCTTTACTGACCATTTTTTAGAATGTTTACTCAATTTGTGCCATTTTCAGATATCAGGAATTGGATTCGCAACATCGAACAACATGCGTCTGACAATGTTAACAAAATACTAGTGGGGAACAAAGCAGACATGGATGAAAGCAAAAGGGTATGGAAATTTTGTTGCCAATTTTATGAAATGAAACATCTGTTGCTTCCACACCCCTTCTCATCACCCCAATCCCTCTTTTTCTTTACTGCGTACCAATGCCGTGACTCAAATCTCTGACCTTCTCCCAAACGCCAGCCCTAAATGGCTTAAAAAATGTACCATTACTCTTATTTACTCATGGTTGAGTTGCATCATCGTGGGTGTTTGAGAATCTATACGTCTGAACAAATTAAAAGATCACGATGTATGAATGTTGGTAAATGAAACATCAAAAACACATCCTTTTTGGGGAATCGTGTGGAGAAATTAGGTTATGATTTGAAGTTATCAGTTGAAGAACAAATAACATCTGGGACCCTCTAGCTCTCTCCGTCATGTGTGTCAAATTTGCGCTTTTAGTAATTATATATCTCTGTCTTCCCTTTAGGCTGTGCCTACGTCCAAGGGCCAAGCATTGGCTGATGAGTATGGAATTCAGTTCTTTGAAACTGTAAGTGATGCATAGTTCACGGTGTGGAAGTTCCCTGAAGTTCTTTATAATCATGCACTGAAAAGTTTTGTGCTGCAGAGCGCAAAGACAAATCTAAATGTGGAGCAAGTTTTCTTCTCGATAGCCAGAGATATAAAACAGAGGCTTGCCGACACTGACACTAAGGCAGAGGTATTTGATGTTCCACAATATGTTTTGAACTCTCTCTCAAGTTGAATGTCTTACCCTATTTTCATTGCAGCCTGCAACAATCAAAATTCACCAAGACCAGGGAGCAAGTGCTGGGCAAGCTGCACAAAAATCGGCCTGTTGCGGTTGAGGACAAATTATTTGTAATCGGAGGAAACAATTATGTCACAGAACAAGGAAGCCGGAAAATACTACTAGCATAATGATGATGTGTGCTTTACATATTCCGTTGTCATTCTTTTCAAACGTTGTGTGCGAAAAGCTGTTTCTTACTTTTCAAGCAGTTATATTTGTCCAAAGCGAGATGTGATAATGTGGTGAATGCATGTCTAACCGCTCCTTGTTTTGTTTGTTTGGGACGCGTTCCGATGATCATTAATGTATTTAATGTATAAATGAACTGATCGTTTGTGGTGTTCTGTAGTAGACCACACGTTGACGTTTTGTACCCTGCGTAAAGATGTTGCAGGAACTAAATTAATGGTCTCGTGACTCAGTAGTTACTTTCTTGCACATGCATAGCAACGTTAATAGACAATTCAGCACGTTGGCCTTAGTTTGAGGACGGCTCAATGCGTCACATGCGGAGGAGAGTAGTTTAGAAAGAAAAGGCACTCCGTCATTTATTTTCATCATTTCCTCCACTATTATAACTATTTATTTGTCTTGTTAGTTTCCCCCGACGCTAAGATAAAATATTCTCAGTCTACTAAGCAATGAGGCAGTTCATCTTAAGATTCATGAATCTGAACCATGTTCTGGATTTCATACAGGTAATAGCCAGCAGAAGAGCACGTATACCGAAGAATGCCTAAGCCAAGGTCCCATAATAGTGATGCTTTCTTTTGAATACATTGTATTGGACCAAAATTAAAGATCAAAATATGGTCATGTTGCTCCTCTCTGAAAATATCATGTGTTCAGATACGTTGACCATATCAGTAAACTAGTCACCTGCCAACACGATAACAATTTGAATCAACTGCCGAAGCCAACCACAAAATCCCAGCAGAAGCAAGACCCAAAATGTTCATCCTCCATTGAACACAGTTCCTGCTGTTGGTCTGCTTAGCAGTTGCGCAACCTTTACATGACACTTATCCACAAATTAAGTCAGCGCATATAATATATAAAAAGTCAAAAAATGTTCTTTGAACAAGAGCTTTCTCCATACTTCTTGGTGCTTCTCTGCCCATCAGAGCACCTAGTCTCACTGATTTATACAAAGACTAACAACAAAGCATTCATTCTAACTGTGGCCATGAAAGTACATGATTCAGTGAAGATTGCTGAGACAGAGGAAAAAAGAACTGCTGAAGATTAATATATATCTAACTATGCACACTAGAGAATCTAACCCAGGTTACACTTGGACAGTGGCCGGCGACTTATAGGTTTAGTTCTTCCTTTCCATAAATACGCTGAAGCTCACGTGTAGCTGCTTGAAATGATTCTGGAGGGAGTTGGAAGGAGTAAAAAGACTTAATAAGTGAGCTGCCAAGCAACATAAAAGCTTGTCTATGCACATCTGCATATCTTTTGGTGTTAACAGACAGAGATATTTGTTTACCTTTCCAAATCCGAAATGCTTTCTGATTAATTGGCGCACCAAAAACGGTTTGAATAGTGTCAAACAACAAACTTTCAGGGGTACTCCTCAATTCTTGTACTATCTGATAAATGGTCTTCCCATTCTCAAAGTAAATGTGATTGTTTGGATGCTTTGTTTTGCAACCAGCATGTCTCTCAAACTCATAAGCATTCAGAACCTGATAACATAAAGCCCCCATTTGAGTCATAACCTATTAGAATTTAACAAGATGGAAAACAATAATTAAGGTGTTTGGTCAGATTGTAAATCAGTGGATTACTAACCTTGGTATAATTACATGACGGACAACTACAAAGATAGCCAGAACCTTTTATAATTCCACGGAGTTCCTTCACCCAAGCAGGACCATACCATGAGTATACACCACTTCAAATTAAAATGAGGAAAAATAAGGAAAAAAAGAAAAAAGAAAGACCTAAATTTACCTCTCGAGCCACAGAGACATACTTTACAGGGACACCGTCAAGCATACCAGTAGATATCAAGCTTCTGACATTAGATGGAAAACTGTTTGGAGCTTCTTTCCTTGCTGCTTTGAATTCTGGCTTATTCTTGGACACAGATTCAGACTTTAATTTAGATACCTGAGAAGCACCAACAAATGAATTGGAATTTGATGCATGCAACTCTTTTTCACGAGCTGCTGTTGATACTTGAACCGAAGATTGACTATATAATGGATCATAGTCCCCAGCGGGCCTTCCCACAGGTATAATGTCCTGTTCATCTGGGAAACCACCAAAAGATATTATATTTGTGTCCTCTCTATTATATGAATCACCAATTGATATGACATTGTCATCTTTGCTATAAGGGGCATCCAATGATCTAACATGGGCATCCCCTTGATCGTAGGCAGGCCCCATTAAAGTGAGGTTACCCTCCTTATCAAAGGCTTGTTCTATTGAAACAGATCTTGCCTCAACTTCCCCATCATATGCATGATGTAAATCACCATCACTCTGCCTATCAAAATTTTGTCCCTCTGGACTGTCAGAATCTTTGACCTGATTTACTTTGACTTTTTTAATTCCAGAAAACAGAGATGCATCCGAATCTTCAACAGAATGTGACATAGACAAGCCAAAAGATGCATCCCCTCCATATTGGTTGCTGATCATCTTTGATCTCAAATCATCAGCTGCACCAAAAGGGGTACTCTTTTCATTGAAATTGACTGACCTAGCGTCAGGCCCAAATAACCGGCCACCAAATTGGTTGGGGACTGAATGAAATGTAGGATTGTTATCCCAAGGAGAAAAATTTGCATTTGAAAGTCCTGAACTTGATTTTACATTTGAATCCTCCACTGCTTGTTTCTTGTTTGGAAAAAATTCTACTTCAGCAGCATCAACAAACCACTGATGAGATCGCTTTGGTTCAATTTTGGAAGGATTATCAAATGCTGTCTCTCTATCATTTATTTGTCCAGTACCCTTTACCATCCAGAATCCCTTGTTTTGAAAAGACTGCAGCAATTAAAATTCAAATATGCTTGACAATTGACATGACAAAGTGGACAAGACTAATTTGGTACATATAAAGGATACACTAACATATAAAAGCTCAACCATTTGCGCCTGTGAAAACAGTACCAAATAACAAACCATAATTTTTCCCCATTCTTTCATCCAATCAAACTCATTACATGAAAAACCTACACAGTGATATATTGCTAGTCTCCTAATAATGACAATGAATATTGGAGGAATTCTCTAAAATCGATAATTATAATGACTCAGATTTTAACATGTAAGCCTGAAATCTGTAACTTGAATATTGTATGAACTGTGGGCAGAGACTACAATAGCTGATAAGTCAGTTTGATTAATTCTAATGTTAATGCAATGATCAAGCCACTGAAAATGTTTGAAACTGTCTTTCATACTAATAACAATTTACTATTGCTGAGAAGTAGACTAAGGAATTGGCTTATTGAAAATGTGCAGGTCATACAAGTTCTTGATTTTAGCAAATAGTATGTTGGACACCTTTTGCGATTGGCAATAGTGAACATCTTTCACGATGGGCATCTACCACTTTCTTTCTGGATTTTATACTGAATGTGCAACTTGGTAAACACAGCACCAAAAGTCCTACTTATTATCATCCAGTGTATTCAATCTTCCAGAAAAGTACAACTTTGTATTCTTCTAGGCTAGAGTTTTCATACTTTAATCTATGTAGGATCAAGTTTGATTTGAAGTGATGTTTCATAATCAAAGCTTTTTCGCACAGTTCTAACTTCAAAATCTTAAGACAGTAAAAACACAATACCAATATGTAAGCATGAGACAAGATCAGAAGCAATTAGCATCAACTCTGTCCATGGAGGAAAAACTTGACAAATGAAGAAAAGAAAATGATTATATTATTGATTTAAAATAAAAAAATCTGGCTTTTTAACATTTGACTCGTCATTTCTACTAACCAGCAACCAGTTTGAAAGAAAAAAAACATGCTACTCAAATACCAATGAAGAATGACAGCTAATTTGTAATTCATGGTCCAACTTTCCCTTCTCAAAACCTTCAAAATTCAAATTTATATCCATTGACAATTCCTTTTTCAGGTTCAAGATGAAATAAAATCCAAATCTTAAGTTTTGTTACAACTAACAAATCAACTTCGGGAGTTATTAACAATTGACTGTATCTGTGCATGCATGTATGCTTTAATAGATAAAAATTTGAGCAATAATTCATGTCAGATACTCAATACAACACTCCAACAACTCTAATGCTTTTTGGATAAATATTATTACTGTGACAGAATGCTAATCAATTACTCTATATAACATTTGACACTTTTTAGATGCTTTTTAACCATGTTTAAAATGCAAACCATCTCAGATAATTTTCATATACCAATGTGTTTAATAGCTATTCAACATTACATGACATATATTTCAGCTTTTAAGAATGAGCTCAGACTCTCTTTATTTAGTGACCAAGTCAAAAAGCAACATCAAATACACCCACAGATTGTTTAAGTTGGCACAAAAACAGCATGTGAGGAGCATTACAGTGCAGGATCACAATACGTCTTTGCGGGTGTAACAGAGACACAAAAAAAAGATGGATTGCTGATAAGTTACCTCACAACCGATTCTTTCTGTATTAAAGGAGAACTAATAATCACAATGATAATTTTTATTCACCACGGCACCAGCTTCTGAAATCTGCCAGCATCAACAATTCTTTTCTTCCCAGAAGAAACTTACAACAGAAGCACATCGCAACATTCACAAGACAATGTGTATATGCGCATAATGTGCTCCTTATTAATGGACAATCTCACAAAGGAAAAGAAAGACACAGTCAACGAAGCAAAATAAAGTAAACTACCATTTCTTTCTACTTTCGCACGAAAAAATTACTCCTGAATCCACTGTGACGTTCTGGCCGAGCCCAGGCTATAATTTCTTAGCTCCCCAAAGTAGTGTTTACGGGCTCTGATAGTCTTAAAACAATTCCCGCACTAACAGTAATCCTGTTCATTTACGGACGCATACTTTCAAGTTCAACTGCGAAACACGAAAAGAAAGGAAAAGAATCGGAAGTAGCCGACAGGTCAGGCAATTACAATAATTAAAAATAAAATATGCTCACATTATGGGGAAAGAAAAAAACAATACTACTCATCAACTCAGAAATTTACCAAACAAAATATCTAGAGATTAGAAATTCATCTTCGTCAGATAAAATTAAAGTAAAAAAAAGCCAATACTCGAGCAGGTATGGCGAACAAGCAAATTACCTTGGTTATGGAAGCTTTGGGAAGAAAATAGACGATCCGTATCCTCAACGACAACCGGAAATCTGACCGAAGCGTTTTCCTCACACCGACACACGAGGAAACTTCCGACGAAGCCACACCGCCGGTGAGCGTAGACCGCTTTCAGGGGTAGAAAGAGAGAAGAGATTGATACGGTGTCCGAAGAGCACACGATCTTTTCTCGGAGAAGGAATGAAAGATAGAATGAAGCCGTATTATGAACGAGTCACGGTTGCGAATGTTCCTGACGTACACGTGTTAATAGAAAATAAATCGAAACCGTTGATTAGTTCTAGCAACTCTGTGGACGTCCAATTTGGTCTTTTGGGAATCTCAGGGTAAGAGAATCCGAAACGGGTGGTAGCTACCAATAGCCAAAGGACTCAACACGTGGCAATCTTCAGATGGACAATTTGTGTAAGAGTCAAAAAGTTGTTTCTTTGTCTTTGGGAGCAAATGTACATTGGAAATGAATGACTAATGCTATCTGTGGATGTTAATTGTATGGGATTTATTTATTTATTTTTTAAGCATTTTAATTGTTTGTCAAAGAGTTTTTTTATCCTACTCCATTTATCATATTTATTTTAATATTATCTTCTAAAAATTTTATTATGCTATTTTTATTCTTTTATATATTGTGTTACATTCCTAATAAAAAATGAATTATATGATACAAGAAATAAAAAAAAAAAAAATTCATTTCTAAAATTACGATACTATTATGAAAAAAAGGGTAGAGTACCATCGCCTATGTTACTATGTTTATCAAACGGGATTAGGAACGCGGGATTAGTGGGCTTCAGGCGTTTGAACTTGGACCTGAAAAATAGGAGTAACCGAGTAAGCATAGAATTAGACATAATTAAACTCATCTATGCTATTTTATAATTTAAATTATTAAAATTATTTAAATATCATGTATTACATGTGACCAACTATTAAAAAATAGTCAATATTTTTTTCTCTTGAAAACTTTATGTTCAACTTATAAATTTATGGGTGTCCATCTATAGTTTCAGCACACACTTTGCGAAGGTAACCCAGAAGCTGACTACATGGCCTCCATTGGACAGTGGACACAACCATCAGATTGGTCTCCACAAATTTACCACTCCCCCTAGTGTTTTATGTGAGTTCGCCATGCAGCATTTGAGAAGGGTTTCTTTACCCATGATGGAGGGGAGTAAGCAAATTAACCCACTAGATGTATCACGCGTCCCATTCATATATGTTGATGTCCCTTGCAAGGACTCCGTCTCAAACGAAGGTGACCTTTTGAAGGTATATCCCCTATTTCTCCTGAACTCGAATGAAGATCAGGTGTTGCTTTTTGGAACCTCCAATTCAAACGTTGTCGTCATGGCCAAAAAGAATGTTCAAATCTCATTGGAAGCATGTAGCGTTAATGGGAAGAAGATTTTTTTGTTCTTCTTGGTGTTGAAGGAATATAATTAAAGTTATATCCTATTGAATATTGTATATATACGCCGATTCCGTTGGGGGGGGGGGGGGGGACCTCATTATGATATTGAAACCAAAAAAAAAAGAGAAAAAAAATTCCAACAATTAAATGAACTTGTATGTACATGATGAATCAAATGAAACAATTAAGGATGGGTGTGCTAAAGTCGCTGAGATTCAAATCATTCTCCAATGGCGTCAAGTTCAAGTCCAAGCCTAAATTGATCCTTTTATTATTGGAATTCCTCAAGACCGGCAAGGGCTCCTGCACGGAGAGGTCATGGCTAAGGAAACGGTCACTAGCGGCAGCTCTATGCTTCCTCATGTGGCCTCCCAGCGCTTGTCCAATCGCGAATTCAAGCCCACAAACCGGGCATGGATGCGTCTTGTTAGAGCTGGGTAATCGAAACGCAAGGTCTGCACCCGTTAACTTTGGCTTCTTGTGACTGGCTCGGTGCCCTCCAAGGGCTTGAAAAGAAGTGAACTGTCTATTGCAAGTCTTGCACTGGAAAGGACCACCGTCCGATCTGGCTGCCTTAGTTTCACCAACTTTCGATAATAACATTAAACAATTCGCCGTGTCTAAGTTCTCTATCTTGCCATCGTCTCTGCCTCTCTTCATGGCAGCGCTTGACGTATTAATCGTAGCACGTAATACGAACGGTGGTTGAATCTGCGAGAGTGTAAGAAATTGGCGCAGTGGATGGAATAGAATGGAATGCTAAGGATGGAGATTCTGAGGTCGCCACCGATATATATATATATATATAGCGTTCAAGGGCGGTAAGCCGTATGACTGGGAAGTGACGTCGTGTGTGGGCTGCCACAATTACCCTTGCTTTTGCTTGGTAGTTAAGAAAGGAGCAGTGGCAGTATTGGAATCTGGTTATATGTGCATGAAGCTGGGAAGCCACAGGAGGTTTCCTGCTAGGTCGCTACTCAGTACTCGTTAAGTTTGCGTGACCGCGTATTCATGGGGACCGGAATTTGACTTCAGTCGAAACTTGAAAGCGTTAATCATCCCAGTCTTAAAACTTCAGAAAGAAATGTTAATGCCAGGTGCACTTGCAGCGCGTTTCCAACACCAAAATTCTTTATTTTCTATAAAAGAAAAACAATAAATTATACTTAACTCCTTTCAAATATTTGAACATGATACTTCATTTGATTTTTATTCAAAAATTATATTATACTTTAGTGATGTAATTTAACTAATAAAATATACCAAGACATTAACAGAATATTCAACTTATCTAATTTTAAATTTTGTAAAAATGTTAATATTAAAACTGTTGATTCTAATAAATATTAAATTAAAATTTTGTTTATTCTTAATCTTAATTCTAATAAACTTGTTGATCATTTAATTTTAATATTGATAAAATTTTTCTTATCAAAAACATTTTTAATTGTTAAAAGAGGGCTTCAAAATGAAATAAAACAAAAGGAATTATAAATATTTTCACATTCACATACATCACTAAACTTATCCTCAATATGCTTTTACGTTTGCACTAATTTCTTTCTCATAATTACATATATTATTAAGTTTATATCTTACAATAAATATAATTATTAGATTAAAAATATAATATATATTGTCTATATTTTAGTTATTTAAAGAAATTAATTAAATCAAAGTGTAATTTTTAAACAAAATTTGAGTAAAGTATTTAGTTAATATTCTTCTTATAAATATTTCATTAATATTTAAATATATTTTATTAATTAAATTAGATTATTAGAACAAAGTATAATGTTTAAATAAAAATGATGTGAAATATCAATTTTGAATACCTCAACAGATGTGGGTGTAAATTACTTCAAGAATAATAATCTTTCATATCTCTCCGTCATGTGTATAAATTATATCATATGTATGATATTCTCATTAATTTTTTTATTTTATAAAATTAATTTAAAATATTAAAATTTTGATACTTTTGGTATACTATATTTTTTTATTTTTTACTTTTAAATCATTAGTAACTCACTTATTGTATATTTGCAAGTCTTACTCCGATTTAAATATAATTGACTTAACAAAATATATTTATTTGAATAATATTATAAATAAGATGTGAATAAATAATATAAATATGTTATGGTTTTATAAATACATTCTTAGTATTTACATATATGCTTAGTCAAGATAGTAAGATTTATTTATGATAAAGATAAAAAATAAATATTAATTTTAATAATAAAAAATCTGTGAAATATGTAAGAAGTTAAAGAGGAAAATGATAGCGTCTGTGAACCAATGTAAAGTAGAGCGCGTGAGTTTATAAAGTCTGGCTAGTATGAAAGGGGAGAGGAAAGGAAAGTGAGTCAGCAGTGACAAAACGGCAAGTCACCGTAGAAGTTTGGGTACAAGGTGGGGCAGAAGAAAAAGCGGACGTGCCTCACCGGCACTCCACTCAAAGGGGTGGGCGTTTTCTTCTTACTAGCAATCAAGCGGACGCGGTCCAATTCCTTCGGAATCATGAAACATTATTCCTCTTTCCACACCTACGGTTGCATTCCAATTAAGTCAAGTCCCCGTATCAAGGAAACTCTTTTGAAAGTACAATTATAGAGATAAAAAAAAGTACAATTATAAATAAACATTGGATTATGGAAAATTGATATTAAAAAATCATATTTAAATTTTTTTAATATTTATTATTGTAATGAATATTGATATATGTCATTCTAAAATATGTAATTAAAAACAAAATTTAAGTTGAAACATATCAGAAGTTAAATATAAATAAAAGTCAAATTTGATTGACATTAAATACTTTAAGAAAAATGTAAAATAAAAAATAATTTAAATTTAATAATGTTAATTAAATTTATAAAATTAAAATGGTCTATTAATAACCTTCTATAAGTATAAAGAAAGTTACTGATTTTGTAATATATTATACTTAATAATAAAAAATTATTGATTGATTATTAAAAGGTATTAATTATTGTAATAAATTTTAACACATGAAATTATCATAAAATTTTTAGTTAGAAAAATATAATTAAGTAATTAAAACATAGTAAAAATAAAAAAACATTAAAATTTGTTGACGTAAATTATTTTAAAATAAATATAAAACCAGTATTTAAATTTAAATAATTAAATTTATAAAATTCAAATTATCTATCGTTAAATGTTTTATAATCAATAGAGAAACCAAACAAAGCTTTTATCATTTATATAATGCACAAAAAACTAATTAGTTATGAATAATTAATTAAAACAATAAGTAATTAATGATTCATTTTTTATTATATTCATTATTTATATTACTCTCATGCGTTACTGCAGCTCACAAGAGAACGCAGCCAAAAGATCTATATTTGCAGCTTCTTCGTGGAGGTTTTGGGATGGAGTACGCGTATGATGCTTAGTGATTAGTGGAGCTCAAAGATATACGAATCCAGTCTTATTTTCATATGCTTAATTTGACGTATCTTTCCCCATTGGTCAGAGTTGACGCTTGCGTGTTAGAAACATGGTTTTTCTTTGCCGAGAATATACTAACGGTCTTGCACGACGACTTTCTAGAAGGAAAGAGAAAATTGTTGTATTGAACTTCCTATTGAATATTATTTCATAATTATTTTAATATTTAGGACTAAGTGAAGTACTTCGGGTTGAAATCCCTGTTCAGTGTTCATTAATTTTGATGATTTTTTCGCCCTATTTTTATTTTATAATTTGTTTCTTGTAATATAAATCTAGTTATAAATAAAAATATAAAAATTAAAAAAATAATAAGATCATGGATCTAAATATGAATTTACTTCATAGTTCATTATAATTTAACAAAAATAAAATATGGTTATTTATTTTTATAAATTACAATTTATAAAATTTTATTTAAAATAATCTAAAACTTCACATAAAATTTTGTAAAATTGATGTGAGCAACATTAAATGAAAGTAACATTTTTCACTGTAATATAATATTATATAAATAAAATAAAATAAAAATTAAAATTAAAAGAAGTTTATAATTTTAATAATTGTAAATTTAAAATAAATATTTAATAAAATTTAATTTATGTAAATTTATTTGTGTTGTGTGTAAGAGGCAGATTCCGAGGCAATGGGCCCTGTAGTCCAGTCCAGTCCAGTGGGCCATTACTATAATACTTGGGAGGGAATGACGTAAAAGTTGCTGATTGCTGTACTGTGGGAGTCCACATCACAACATGAGCCGCAAATCTTTATTGTCAACGCCGACTCCTCTCCAGGTTCGGAGGGCTGGCAAAGAAGAACACGATGGTGATGAAGGGCAGAGGGAAAGGGAACAGCAGTTGCAGCTTGTGAGCTTGTCACCCTTCAGACTTCCCGATAATTGGCTTGTTGAGGAAAGGCCCCGTCCCTCTAGCAATAGACGCCATGTAGACAAGGTGCATTCTTCTTTTCTCTACTCTCACTGCTGCATCTGTGCTTTTTCTCTAGAAATGCATTTGAAATTCTGTGGATTGCCTGTGACATGCATGTATTGTTATAAGCAAGCATGCACTACTCTCTAGCATTGTTTCTGTGTGAGTGTTTTGGGGGCACTGTAGCAGGAGAGGTGGGAGGTGTGGAATGTACAGTATCTAATTCAAAGGTTTTGGTTTGCTTTTGGGACTGTTGCCAGTAATTTATTCGAATTGACTACCTGGGGATTGCATTCAGAGAAATGCCGAGATAAGCTTGTGCATGATTAAATACGGACAAATCGACCTAAAAATGTTTAAAAAGGAATAATTTTTAAAATTAACCATGGATTCAATATACCACAACACATGCATGTAATATATATATATATATATATATGTTATATTAATACATAAATACCAATGTGAAGTATTGAAACATCAACAAATATAGAAATAATGTCCAATTTATATTTTAGTTTTGTGTTTAAAAATTGCCTAAGAAGTAAAAACTTTTATTGGGCATTAAACTATGATGGGAGTACTGTACATAGGTCTTAGACTGCCATACTAATTGTTGGTGTTCAAAATGCCGCGTACAGACACAGCTCCTCAAGTATCATTGCTTTATAGCATAATATGAGTAATAGCATTTCTCAAAATTTAAAGGAAACATTATAAAGAAGTATGATATACATGATTGGATATGTCAGTTTATGGAGGAAAATTTTGGGATTTGGCCCCTTGCTGCGACTAAAAGAGATTTGGATCTTTGATTTTGCTATCTCCTAACTTTGACAGTATTTTCTTTTTATCTCTACCCATGCTGCAAAGTAGTTAGAGATAAATAAGGAGTCACCAAAGTCAAGAAAAAAATATAATGAGGGAATCTGAATTTGACTAAAAGCATCCTTGTATTCCTGTTTAGCGCAGAAAAAATTAGGTCTTTTGGGCAGGCAATCCACTTGATCGATCAAATTCTACATTTTACTAGTTAGCACAATTAGGTATCAATTCTTTTGGTTGTTATTATTACATCCATCTTCCTGGAATTACGTCTTTCTTTTGAAACTGATCGACCTGTGGTTGTTTTTGAAACAAGGATCATAATTTTGGAAATCTGCAAGGAATTTGATAATTTTTGTCTATTATTCAGTATTACTATGAGCCAGGCACTGGACGGAAGTTTCGTTCACTAGTATCTGTACAGAGATACCTATCAGAAGAGACGAGAGATATTCTTACAACTGGTGGTGTGAAATCAGAAAATGAAAACACTGTGAGTTGTGTTCCTTAACTTAATATCTATGTCTCTTGGGTAATTGATACGCAATACAGAAAGGAGGCTGTGAGTTGTTTCATCTTCATATCAATTGCAAATGTGCCTCTCTAATCTATAGCATATAGAACACAGCAAAATTTTGCGGTCTTTGGAAAGTAAAAAATCTGTTTAAAAACTCACACTGAAGTGGGAGAACGAAAGATGAGGGCCATGTCTCTAATATTGCTGCAGATGCAGGTAAGGACTCGAACCAAGGGTAGTACCTCTTTCTTTAAACTACCTCATGATTGGATTGTTGAGGAGAAGCCCCGTAACAATATCAAATATGCTGGAGTCATAAACAGGGTACTTTATTTTACCAAACACTTTGTTATCTGGGGTACGTTTTGCTTTATGGCTGATTCTGTCAAAACTCTGATATTTGTTTGAAGTTTTATACGGATCTTTGATCTTTATTGACCGTACGCAAAAAAAGCTACACATATTATCAACCTATTTCCTGACAAAAGCAATTGAATAAATTAATATGGGAAACAAAAAAAAAAATTGTGTTTGGTTTGGCATCTGGATTAACATAGAAGCAAAGTTGGCCCTTGGAAGACTGATAGACAATTAATTAGGCAGACATGTTATCGAAAACTTGTCAAACATCATTTGATGATGTCTGCTCATTGTTGGCGATGATGATCTGCAAATTGCTAAGCTATCCTCATACAGTCTTTCTAGTATATAGCGAATGCCTTGGATTTTAAGTATATCACATAGGTGAACTTTGCTACATTTTATGCAGACTTATATTGAGCCTGGGACTGGACAGCGGTTCCGTTCCTTGAGGGCTGTTGAGAGATATCTAGATGGAGAAAATGCGAGTCCAGCAGCACCCAAGGTCTCGTAACTAAGCAAAAATTAGTCAGTTTAACCATGAATGATGAGTTGGCATCGACTTTTTTTTTTGCATGATTATTCACTGTATAAGTTATTTTGTTATGCTTCCATTTCAGCCATTGCTGACTTCTGACGAAGATGCAGTTACTCTGAAGGCACTGAAACTTGCTGTTCAATCTAAGGTGAGTTTCAAAACTATATAGACTTGATAGTAGAACAGAGGCTGAATGCACATTCAGTATAACCCATTAAATGTCTGTTTAACATTCAAAGAAATCTGATTCTCGGAAAAGAATCGAGTTGAGAAAGAACAGCACAGCTTACATGCCTAAGCCTAACTCTTCAAGTCCGCCAGCAAAAGTAAGGTGGGTTCTGTCCGGTCCTGGGGGCTTCTGGAGCCCTATCCTGGACGACTGTACGGTCCCGGAATCTGTAAAGCTGAAATGGTCTGAGGCATTTGTATTATCCGTCCAGAACGGAGATATTAATGCACCAAATTGCTGAGGTAAGAGTACGACTGCTCTACAAAATCTGTACTCAGTTAAACTACAACGGGTTTTTATGGCGCTGGAAGTCACTTCACTGAATTCATTCAGCTTCTGTAGGACCCACCAACGGGTGCCTGAGGAAGGGAAAAACACAGACGGAGGGACATATTGATCAGCATGCGTTGAAATTATGTAGCATATAAGTTGCAATACTTGTATATTTTAGGTGTGTTTGTCTACAAGGCTCATCCCAACCCTTACGCAGATTGCTCATCTGCTTCACCGGCTGTAGCTGTATAGTTTTTTTTCCACCTGGATTTTTGATTAAAGGAACGGTTGGAGGTAATATTGGCTTGGGATGAGTTGGTCCCAACTAATTATTGTTTTAATTTCGATTGGAAAGAGTTTGAATTGGAATATAAAATTTAACAGTTGTCATGACTGATAATTAAGAGTCATATTAATTCACATACCTTATTAAAAATAAGAGTTAAACTCGAAGATTTGTCGACTAGAGATTTCCAAGCATTGTCCATTGAAAAGCACCCAGGTAAGTATTCGAAAGTGTTATTTTTTTTAATTTTATTTTAGATACAGGGTGTCTTTATTTATTTTTTCTTTTTTATAAATTAAATTTTATTTAAAAAAATTTAGATGACTAAATTTATAATTTATAATTCAAGATATTATCATCAAACATATATAAATTTTGTAAGATTTTTGTTAATATCTCTCCTAGGAGTAACATAACTCTTGTACATTATGCTTTGGTGTTGGAAAGTGAAGATTGCACTTGTGGAAAACCAGCATATATGGGGGCTTAAGACCAGGCAATTACAGGCACATACGAGGATTAAGCCATCCCGTAATTGGAAATTGGCTGGCGATGTACAACCAGTTTGGTCTTTGAGGAGGAGCTCGACGAAAATCATGACATTAAACCATAACTCATCTTCAAATGCTTCAAAAGAATTATGGGATTCCGGCAACGCGGAAATTTCTTTCTCCCATCAATAAAACTAAGATTAAACTAGAGTGAGTATGCGTGCAAGAAGAAAAGGGGAAGCCTCTTGCAGTGTTACTGGGGACATTGGGGAGTGGCTAGCGGCTAGTAGACCAAGCTTCTACTGGTTATATCAACTCATGAAAGTTTTCAAAACGTTGCTCTTTGCATTCAATATTACCAATTGAAAAGCAAAAAGGGAGAATGTTGAATTAAATACTTGAATAGATATGATTACTATGCTAAGTTAGATTATGAAAACTTAAAGATTTTTCAAAATCTTTTTTATTCAATCTTGGCTGTCTTAATTATTTTAGAAAGTTGTGGTAATTGCACTAGTTCAATAGTGGTTAGTGATGATAATAGTTATTAAAGTAGCTATAATTTTTAATTTTGGGGAATGTCGAGAGGAAACCAGAATTTCAAATTCTAATTCTAGGTTTTTTTTAATTTAATTCATAAGATCAATTTGAGACAAGAAAGTTTGCAGAAGTGTATAATAATTTATAATATAATAACTGACTGAATATTTATGACTGATTTATTATGCAGGAACCAAATGTCCCGAGTTCACGATCTTGACAGATCGCACAAAAACTACGACAATTCAACAGAATTTTTCAAGTTCTAAATCTCTAGCAAATATTCAACAGGTCCCACAATCCTGCCTAAAATTTATGTTAACTGGATTTTGACACCCACATGATCCTCATAAATTAAGCAGAAGAAAACTGAATCTTCATATCTTCTGCAAAATCTTAGAAACTCTCAAATATATAGATGCATTCTTGAGCTACCCGCCACTAGTAATGGAGAAAAAATCATGGAGCCAAGCTCCCAGTCAAGTAGAGAGATAACTTGTCTCTCTGTGATACTCCCTCAACGTCAACAGCTCCACAAATCAGTTGATGGTAATCTGAGTCATGGTTGTGAGACAAAGGCAGATCATCCAGAGCTTCATCTTCCATATCAATAAGAATGTTGTGAAGTAAGCAGCAAACGAGAATGATCCTTGGCAACTTATGTTTGTCAGGTCTCCACATCACTCCTTGAATATATCTCCACATCTCCTTAAGCCTTCTCAGCGCCCTCTGTGCTACCATCCGGGTTGCAAAATGCCGTTTATTAAACTCTGCTTCTGGTTCTGGAAGGTGTTTCCCTTCATAGGGAACAACAAGGTAAGGTAATAGAGGATAGCCTGAATCCCCAATTATATATTCTCTTATTTCTGATCCTTCAGGGAGTTGTAATTTCATCCCATTTAACCTGTCTCCTTTAACACAAAGCTTGTTGAAATTTGAATTCTCAAACACCAACCAGTCCATCATTTGACCAGGCCAGCCAGTCACTATGTCCCTGAACCTCATGTCAGGATCCACTATTGCCTGCAAGACCATGCTATGATTCTTCTCGTGATCAAGCCACACATTGCTATCAGGTTCCGAGGAAGGTAAGTGCATCATGATATGTGTAGCATCAATTACACCACAGCAATTGGGGAGGCCTTGTACTTTCTCAAATTTGAATTTGATTGCTCCCATTTCCACTTCAGTAGAAGGCCACTGCAGGTGCTGAAGCCCCCTTTCTTCCATGGATTCCACAAATCGCCAAGTAACTTGTGAAACGGTTGAGTGGTTAACCCCAAATGATTTCCCAATTGTGACTAGTGACTCACCAGATCCCAGTCTTCTCAATGCCACGGCTACCAGATCATATAAAGACATTGGCCTGCCATTTGTAAACTCAAAATGTGCAGCTTTTGCCATCATATCATTCTTAACAAGTGAACATATGTACTCAAAGGTCTTTCTGGAGATCTTAAAAACAGATTTGAAGTTATCCATTCCATTTGATGCAGGCTGCAGAAGACCTGCTAAGCAGCACAAGTCACTAATTGCTGATAAAAAATCACTTAGTGTTTTTGAAATATCTCTCTGGCCTAGCAGGTTGAAATAAGAGAGAACATAAAATCTCCTTCACTATCTCTAGAAGAGAAGTGGCAGAGGAAGGATCTAATCTTATGTGAGGAGAACCATGAGCCTTTATTTTATTTGTCAAATCAGAAGTTATTTAATAAACACATCCAGAAAATTGGCAACCTTCAAAATTATAGTTTTGTAAGGGAAAAGGAAAGAAAACTTGCTGCAGAGACTTCAGTTTAGAGAAGATTAATCGTACTGAACTAATTGAGAATGACGTAGGTTCTTTAGTCAAGCAATATATTAATTCATATGCAGGGTTGCATCTGTACATACAATGAAACAGATGAATACATATGATCAGAACTTCTCATTGTGAAGGAGACTGGTTGTAACAACATTAGAATTTTCCAGTAAGAAATGCCAGAACCTGAGTCACACTAATATAACTGAATAAAATTCACGGCAACAAATATACACACAAGAAATTGTAGAAGATACAGGTAACAAAAAACAATGAGCATTCTGGAATTCTTCTAACAAGTTCATATTAAACCAGGAGCATGACAAGTTGACATCATTGAAAAAGATCACACAGCTGAAAATACCAAATATATGATGTTGGCTAATACATCTTAGGAATGGGCTTTTAATCCCATTTTTTACTTAAACAAATGGGGGCTAGGGTTGTGTTGGGTGTGGCTTATACAAGCACCGAACTGTTTGGTTATAACTCAATTATCCGTAAATTTCTCAATAGTAAATAACTTCTCTTCATAAAGGTGCTTCCCCTGCAAACCCTGTCACTGTTTCATGGTTTGAAGGACTATACAGGCAGAAAACAAATTACTTTCAAACTAATAGATTCCTCAAAGTTATTTAATCTTTTAAGTAATTATCCATAAATAGAGTATTTTGGGAAATGTGGGCTGATAATACTGAGGAAAAATTTTGATAAATGCCATATGCTGATAATAAATCACAAAGACAAACCATTTCAAACTATGCACGGGATGAATATAGATTTTCTGAGTAATTTAACTAGAGGCATGCAAACATTACACAGTTAAGGAACTGATTTATCAGAAAATACAAATCTTTGCTCTCTTCCTACAGAATTTACCTACTCAGTATGCTCAAACAAGAAGAAATTTGACTGTCGTTATTCATTGACATTTTAATCATATAAACAGAAAGATGTTTAACTTATAATTACACATGAATTCAACACAAATAAACTTTTCAGACATACTCATACAAAATGAACCAAGGACTGACAGTCCTGGATCCCTGTATCAGATTTTTAAATTAAAATATTGTTCTTAGCACTAAGCAACCAAGAACTATAAGCAATAAACCTTGAGTTACCCAATTAAATCAAGGCTGGATAACTAGAAACAGAAAGAAGAAACCCCCTAGCCATAACTTATATGATCTGGTACGCTACAATCAGCCACCTTCATCTTCAGGTTTGAACAATCTATAGGAGGCATGGACGTCAACTTCTCTACTCCATTATAAGTAATTTCCCATCAGGGTCATGCATTTCATAGCTTTATTGCCAATACTAAACTTTCCTAGGAACAGGAATTTACAGGAACAGTCTAATGAGCACACCTTCCCATTTCTAATCTGTATGAAGAAATCCAAAGTGGAATAACATCTTCAATAACCTAACCTATAGCAGAACATTTTACCCAAAGATTTATCAGGTGTTTAGAAAAAGAAAAACATTGAAAAATGGAATCACTGCAAGGATGTAAATTAAGGAACAATAACCGAAATACATTTCCTAAAGCTAAACTAAGTTCAAAGGGTATGAGATCAAGGAACGCTAATATTTTCATGGAAAAGCGCCAGAATTGCATTACGGGATAGACGAGAGAATGAAAAAGAGACCTTTAAAATTTAGTTTCTTAATCTTTCCCCAACTCAGCAGCCCCTGCTTCTCCTTTAGTTTCCCCGACTTAAGTAGTTTATTCACTTGAGTTGAAAAACAGGATGCTTCAAACTGTAGGATCAGAAACTTTGGGATCCATGACACTGATCATTAAGGCATTACAACAACCAAATTTCTTAAAGGTTAACTTGCACATAGTAATATGTACAAAATCACGTGTTCAACTAGCTTATTTAATCATTTCCCACTCTATGAGCAGGTGCTCTAATGGATAAAAGGTAGGACTGCAACAAGCCAATGCATAAAAATCTTGTGCTTTAACTACTATATAACAGTCATATTTTTCTATTGTTATCTCGAGATTTGGAGGCAAAATAAAAGGATAAAAAAAAAGAAAAATGGAGCACCTTGTATGGTGATCAACACTTGTTTAATTCGTGACAAGTTAAAAGGACATACATGTCTGAAAATTGCATGTATGCAAAATATGCTTTCTTTTATTTATTCTAAAAAACCAAAATAATATAAATTGGCCCAAACACTTAAACAAAAAGCCTAATTTTCCATCTCATAGAGAACAGAAAGCACAGGCAGACTACAATCATCTTTCAGTACCAGGAAGAAAGTATCACTTTCCCTTGGATTTCAAATATACAGTATACACCCTATAATGTTCTATATGATAAAAGAACTTGCTTAGGCTTCATCGTAAAGCTATCATACAGTGTGATTAAACATTTCTTCACAGGTAAGATAGCACGATCAGACTGACAGGCAACAGTAAAGTCGAGTGAGGGATCCTCAGCTTCTGTACCAATATTGCATTTGCGAAACTAAGCATAGAACTTAAATAGCAAAAGAAAGAAAGCTAAGATTATGTAAGATAGAAGAAACCAACGCACCAATCACACCAGGAATCATCGGTGAACATAGAACAAATATCAAGGGAATTGGATACAGTAAAAACAAAAGAAGAGAAAAGAAATTTACCATTAATCCTCTTTGAGAACTCATCCCACCAATCCACAGGACCCTCTTCCTCCGGGGGCCCGGAAGCAGAACCATTTTGGTCATGCTTCTTCACTGGTTTTCTTCTCCTTTTTGATGTTCTTGGATGACCCATTAACCAAAACAAGTTAATCGAATCAACACACGGAAACCTACCTGCTTCAAAAGAACAAGATTTGGGAGGACGAAACTGAACTATAATTCGCAGGGAAAGAGAAAATAAAATAATAAAAAGAACATTTAATCGTTATAGAATAACACTTACCATGAACCTCAGAGAATGAAGGGCAGTGACACAGCAACAAGTACTGAGAATAGGGATGGTTAGTTGCAGAGTGTGAATGGCAGTGTACAAGGCGTTGTTTGTTTAAAGCATGCAAGAAAGGAGATAGCTTTGGTGAAGAGGAAAAGAGAAGGAAGAAATAAAAGGAACTCTACGGGTAACGGATGGAAAATTCAAGCAACAAATGTGGGCTGGTTTGGTTTAAGACAATGTGGCAAGAGCAGCGAGGGACATGGATGTCCGTACCTTGGCCGAGAGAGAGTATCAATATCTCACTCACTCCATATTAGATTCCAGGGGGAGAGAGATGCGTGCCTTCAGAGGATTGCCTAATTTAGTTGTAGTTTTTACTTGGGACTATACTATTAGGAAAACAATTTTTTTCCGATTAAATAATCAAAATTTTTTTTCTCCAGCTGGAATATTTATAGAATTGATTAATATTTTGTACCAAAACAATCTCAAAAAAAAAATATTGAAGGTGAAACTAATTAAAATATAATTACATTTATGTGTTGATACCTAATAAAAGATACGTGAACCACACGAAATTTAATTATATTCATTTAATTAGTAGGATCTACTTATAAATTTTATTAATTAAATAATTATGATTAAATTTTGTGCTATTTGAGTAAATTTTATTTTGTAAAAAGTTATTTTTATAACAATTTGCTACTCATGCCTCATCTTATAAATGATTAAGATGATAGTTTTATATATGAAGAGCGTGTCTTATATAATGATATAAACAAATTTAAGGAAAAAGAAAACATATAAAAGAATATATAAATTATGTATAAATTTATTTGTGTATATATATATATATATATATATATATCATTACTCTAAATAATTTCTGAAAAACAAGTGGATCAATTTACTTTTACATGGCAAGAACTCAAACCATTGGAAAAAGAGGTTTCATGATACTTTGATTAATTTTTAAAGTTTTTGAATTTAGAGATAATTATGGTATAAATTTATAATATATGTTGATATAAGTTATTTTAATAAGTTTATTTTTATTTAATTAAAGTTAGATAAATTGATAAAATTATTTAAAAAATTCATTCATTCTTTTTACTTAAATACATTATCTCAAATATATGTATTATAAGATTTTGTCTTAATAAGCCACCGTAAAAAGATTCAACTTTTACTTTGAGGTTTAAAAAAGTTAATTTTTTTTAAAGATTTCCAACCTTCATTATAAACTTTATAATTTGGTGGCCTCTTGAGCCTTTTCCTTGATCTTATGTAATACGCATTGGATATTCACTTCATAGATTCCAAATTTTAAATCAAGTTTTGAGTGAGGGACACAAAATTAGTAAAAATACAGGCTACTCCCTCTTGTTTAACGTTCAAAGGATGACAAACAATGGCTGCTTTTATGAAGGGTACTGATATGGGCACTTTCTGGGTCTACACATTATATACGAGGCATATATGAAGCTTATTTTTACCATCAAAACTTAGTTATTCAAATTTTAAAAGAAGGCCTGATATTGACACATAAAACTTACGTATTTTTGTTTGTGTATACGAAGCTTTTGAAAACAACATTTTCGTTTTTTAATATTAACAATAAGATATTTATTTTATTGGCCAGAATGACGAGCTCATTCTCTCAGATAATTACAGAGTTGAAAAACTTGAAAATGATAAAGAGAACCAAATTGTAAAAGGAAAAAAAGGAGCGGCAGGCATTGTAGGCTTACATAAAGAAAGACCAATAGTGATTAAAATGTATAATTGGATAATAATTAGTAGTGCATAGTTATGAATACACGGTCAACTTAGTATCTGTTGACCAACTGCATTGTTAACGGGAAAAGGCTTTCGTGCTCCCAAAATAGGTACTCGTTTACTCCAATAAAAGTACATGTTCAATTTTGTTGATATTTTTCAATTAATGGATAATTATTAATTTAAAAATAAATAAATTTTAAATTAAAAGATTAATACTGAATTTTCGATATCCCCAAAAAGTGTTCTGGAGCCCGGTGTGTGCATGACAAATCATTTTCATTTAAAAACGCAACAGCCCTCACGTCAAGCGTCCAATACGGTTCTATTGTTCCCTTGAGTGACGTAATATATCCCACAACGCTTACCCTCGTCTTCCTTTCGCCGTTCTGCAAGCGCTTTATCTTATTTCCTTACTTCCTATTCATGTCTTTTTTATTGTATCTATTTTTTCCTTTCCGCTGCATCTTTATGATATTGTCAAATTCAATTATGTAATGGATATTAGTTTGTCCATGTCCAGTGCGAGTTGTCAAGAAGCTGTTAAATGTTTGCTCGCAACAATAAATCATTTATTTTCTTACAGACGGTCTTGTTTTCATTTTAATTAAATATTTTTTAAAAAATTGAAATTATTAACTCATAAAACTTAATAAGTTTACAAGTAAATTTATATTTTTAAATATTTAATAATTTATATTTAATGAATCTTTACTCTCTTAGAGAAGAGAGGCAACCAAGCCCAAAGCAGTATACTATCAGAGCGCTTTTTGCCCTTTCAGCCGACGAAACCTGTCCTAATATGAGGCCCAAAAAGACTGGCTACAACCAAAAGCCTTACAAGTTCGATCATGACCAAAACAAAGAGTTCAAGTTCCGCGAGTAGCCCGCAAATGCTGTAAAAGGCGCTGAATTGGAGACCCGAAAAAAGCACGAGAAGCAGAACGGCTAAACGCATGTGATATTATTAGATTTGTTATTTTTATAATTTAAATTTTATAAATTAAATTATAAGATTTAATATAATATCTTCAAATACACCAAATTTATGTCAAAAAGAATTTCCAATGGTAACATTGCCTATTGCCCAGGAAACCATCAGATTTTAATAATTGAGTTCTAATCGACGCCAATAAAATAACTGATTATTGCCTGAATCGAAAGGATGGAATGGTTCAGTGGACGTTAAATTCACGTGTGCACTTAAAATTGACGAAGCCTATAATTCCAAGGCCAGATATCTGATCTCCTCTGTTTCAAAGTCAAACCGTCAAAGCATTATCTGTCAAGTGTCAAAGAGGCTACATACTAAGCGCTTCTAGACAACAACGCTACAAGATGGCAAAGTCATCACCGTGCCGAGACTTCCACTGCTAAAAGCCACTGCCACTTAAATGTTGTATCTCTATCCACATCGTACATTCTTTTTCATTGCTCTAGTTTTCACTTTCCTAAGGTCTTGTGCTCAGCTATTAGCTACAAACTCCGATTCACATGGATTCGTCTCGTTCCAGGTATGCATTTATTCTTGTACTTCAACTCTCTTGCTCCCCTGTGGACCACTGCTAACATTCACGCCACCACCCACTTCTTTCTTTGTTGGCATTGTCTTGGACTTCCTTGGTATGCACCTTGCCCGCGCGCCGTCTCCTTGCTCCATGATTTGCAGCTGGGAACCGCTGCGCCACACCATGAAAACCCAAAATTTAGACTAATTAGTAACCATGTCAAGAATGCAATTACTCTCAATTACCATAGAAACTGTGAATTACCATAAAAGTAATGGGTTAACAAATTTCAATATGAAATAAATTCCTCTCACTTATTAATAGATTTATCAAATTCTTACTTATACCCTGTGACTTATTAAATTTATAAATCTTATCATTTAATTTATTAAATTTAATAAAATTAAAATTACTTTGTAAAAATAGCAACCCCCTTTCAATATTACTCCCGAGTCATAGAACGCAGATATAGATATAGATTGACGTGTGAAGCACCGAATGCAGGTTTCTTATGGGGTCCCCAGCCCTTTAAGAATTCATACTATTTAATATAAATTCCTCTCACTGTGTAACTTTTACAGTTTGACCGACATGGGGGCGGCTGACATAGATTAAATGGGCCCGACAATTGGCACCCTTGAATATCACCAATTTTGGTACAAGATCTACCGGGAGAATCACCAAAGTCAACTATGAAAAGATATTCTAGTAATGCTTCAATGTGAATGGTACATTTGTACCCAAAAAAAAAATGTGAATGGTACACAACTAGCTGGCCCTTTGTCCGAACCGTACGAATGTCAAGTAAATTGCAGGACAGGGCGGCAAGGTTAACATAGCAAAAATTTTGAGCCAGAATCCTGAGTAAACTAAGCTGGTAAGAAAAGATGAAAAGAAAGGTACATTTCAAATCAGTCCCCAGACCCCCGCCATACCTCTTCTAGCGTGGCAAACTCAGTTTTTTTTTTTTTATACAATGTGGGAGGTTGCAATTTTAGAAAAAGGGAAGAATTGAACTTCTAAAAAAATGAAAGGAAAGAAAGACCCGATATCACTCACCCAAAGCTCGAGAAGCCAGTTCAATTATGAGTCATTTGCTCTCACTTTTGGGAATATTAATGGGCGGCCGGGGACTACATTAAGCTTTCAGCCAACGAGAGAAGGGAAAAAAAAAAAAACACTACCGCTCAATATTAAATTCTTACTTCTGCACAGCATTGGGTCCGTCTCTGCTTATGCTACAAATAAGAAATATGACATTCATTTATGCCTATAGTGAAAAGTACACTGCAGTTTGGATTGATTTTTTTCCCTGGCAAAGAGCTTTTTTGAGGAGAGAAAAGTACTTTTTTAAAAGTAGCTAATTTCTACGCTTTTGAAAAGAGTTCAAAAAATTCAATTTTCAACTGTCTTTAAAAACTAAAATTTATAATTTTTTGAAATTAGATTCTTTATGACATAAACAGTTAAAACACTTTTGAGCTTTTGCAAAATAAGTCAATCCAACCAAAACCTATGACCATAATTAACATTCTATGATTATGGTATCCCCATTTAATAGGGCAAAATATTACTGTTTTATATTCTAGTTTTGATTTTTTTTAGATGTCCTCATCCTCGAGATGCTTACTCTATCTTAGAAGGATTAACATGTGCTTACCATGACCGTATTTTTTAACCAAATCTATGCAGCCGAAGCTGTATGAATGTCAAGGTTTCCAGTCTCCAACGACACTAATTACTAGGCAAACAAAGCTTCAACACAGAAAAGTAAACCTCATTTTCTCTAGACTTAAATCAGGAAATGGAAAACCATTAGATGGGCAACACATGACGTACCTATCCGCGTTGTAAGAAGAAGACCTTTTCAAGGCAGGAAATTCTGCCTTCCTGGTTTCGATCAAACTCCCGCTAAAATACTCCTTATCTTCCAATCTCATCCCGCTCAAATCACGAATTTCCATCGATGTCCCCACCTCCTTCCCTTCTGGTTTTCCTGCTCCGCGGGGCAACCTCGCTTTGTAGTGCCCGATCAATGAGAACCCTTGATCCTTAATAGTTGTGCTCCCACAATCTCTGAAAGAAGCTGAGCCACACGATAACAGTTGGAGAAGAACCGTCGTTGCTTTCGTCCTCCCACCCGAATAGTTTTCAACCTTCAGATTTGCACAATTTTCCTTATTGGCTCCCGATGAGCACAATGCGAGCCGTCCGTCTGCCTTCATCAGAGTTTCCAGTGTTTCCGGACTTGATTCGGACGGTGGAGGTGAGATTTCTTCCCTGCTCAGCTCCGTACTGTGATTATGGCAAATCACCTGCGGGACCCGCTCTCCCTCCAATTCTTCAATTTCTTTCTCTTCTCTGATGTCCCTCCTTCGCCTTCGCTTATCGTCCGTCTGAGTCGACGCGTCCGTGGCGACTTTCCCCGATGAGTCGCCGAACGATTCGGACTTGTACACTCTGTACTCGTGTAGGTCTATGGAGCTCCACGACTGATTGCGCCTCCTCGTGATGATTGGAAAATAAGAATCATCCTCGGACTTCCGCGTTTCCTCCGGAGGCCTAAGAGATCGCGACGACACCGATTCAGAAGGCCTTGGAGTGGAATAATGATCGAGAACTTCCGATCCTTTGAGAATGTATTCATGCCCTTGCGTCGGGTAGATGAAGTCGTTCTCTGACAAGTCGTGCCAGACAAATCCATTTTTGTAGCTCCTGGAACAACAATAATAATAATAAAAAAAAACAGGTTAAGCAACAAGCGTTCCTGAATTTAAGCATTGTGATTTAAAAAGGCTTAAATAACGGAGACGGCACCGTTTAGAAGACCACGAGTAGATGCTAGCCATGCCTTTCCCTCGGAGGAGGTTCAGGCGGTTAATTACATCTGCAACGGAAAATTATCAAATATGAGAAAAAAAAAAGAGAAAATGTTTTCAATATGCTCTGTTTAGTTCTAAGATACTATCCTCAATGGAAACGAAATTTGCATTTGAAGTTGCCATGACTGCTTCAAGAGAGATTAGGAGAGAAAGAAGAAGCATATATGGAAAGCAAATTATAATTGACGTTGGGCATATTACCTCTGAGGTAGAGTCCTTGAGGTGAGGAAAGAGTGACTTCCATGAAATGAGGGTGCTCAAGCTGGCCGTTCCTGGAAAGATAGTATACGACAGAGACTTTTCTCTCCGTTTTGGGCTTGGGTTCAGTCCAAACTTTGGTTCTCTCTGGACTGGTTTCTCTGTCTTTCCATTTCTTCCGGATTTGAAGCTCTGTTAATTGTCCTCTGGAAGTGGCCGCCATTTCTCTCTGCATGATGAGGAACAGAGTAAAACAAGTCGTGTGAGAAGAACTGTCGATTAGAACAAGAAAATAAAGAGGAAAAGAGAAGGAAAACGATGTACCGAGGCAGGAAAACAGACAGACAAATGAGAGTTGGAGCAGAGCCACGAAGAGACAGGGGAAGACTTTATGAAGAAGAAGAGGAAGGAGCGTGAGACGGGGGCATATATTCAAAATGGGGATGCGGCAGACAATAGCTACCAAACAAAATACGTCTGTTTTGGGTTTCAGTACCGGAAATCCTGCAACCGGGTTAGACGCATAAAACAGAACGCCGTCGTAACACCTTTGGCCCAAACTACATTCGGAGAAGGAAAATACCCGCAACTCCCCTATTTTGCCCTTACTAGCTCGGACAACCATAAAATTAATAAATTTTAATATTTTCAGTTCAATTACCTTTTTCTTCTTTTAGTGACACAGTATTTTCCTTAATATTCATTTTTCATGCTTTTCTTGTGAGATGTCAGTTATATTTCTAACGTTTCATCTAAATATATTTATATGATGCAACCAAGATATAATACCAATGACACTACAAAAACGCTAAACGATATTTTGCCATTGTTATCCAATAACTTTTGCAACAAATTATAATTTATTATAAATTTTAAAGTAAAATAATTAAATTTATTAAAATATTACCATTTTAATTGTGAAGTTTTTTAGAGTTAATACATGATTCTTAGAGTTATTTAAATTTAGTGGGCGGATACGGATAAGAAAGACTGGATATATAATATATAAATGCAGTGGCCCAAGTGTTTAGCAAGAAACAAACTCTTACGTAATATTTTTTTGTACAATCAAAGTTTCAACAACTTTTCTCAGAAAGTTCAAAATAAACATTTTACGCTGGGTTGACTGTTCAGACTTCTACCGTCTAAACACGCCGCACCCAACTTTGACTATATTGCTTTGATTGCGGTGGGACGGTACTCTCCCGGCAGGTTCGAGCCTTGAAGAACGTGGCCAATAGTCCGATAGCTGTACTTCCGAAAAAAAAAACGAAAAAAGAAGACAGTCCGATAGCTGAAACTTGCCACATGGTCCCCCGACCATGTGGCTTTTCCTTCCTCCGTTCCCCCGTTGGCCATCCATTACGTGTCCTGATATCCAAATCGCTCGAGCAGTGGAGGCTGATACTCCCGGCTTAAATCTCTGTTAGGTAGAAGCTGACTGGCTGTCATGATGCTCACGGCTGATCAGAAGATCCTTGATCAGACGGTATCACGCGGATATATGAGGGAGATGGTGTACAAGTGAGAGGGCGCCACTAAATCAATTGGATGTATCGTCTAAAACAAGAAAAAAGATATGTATTATGTTTTGCATAATTTTACATATACACTAAAATTATGCATTTTAAAAAAACTGTACATAACTCAAATTTAATCACATAATAAATGTGAATATAAAACATAATATAACACAACAACTAAAACAATTACAATGAAAAAAGAATTCAAAAAATTCTCGATAATAAATTATTTTTGTAAAGGTAAAAATAATTTTTAATTAATAATTTTTATGTAAAACTCGTAATTATATAATGGTTAGTAAATTTATTAACTTTATAATTTAATTTATAAAATTTAATAAATTTAATATTATAAAAATTAAATAAAAATAAAATTATAAAATAACATCATCCCTTTTGCAATTTCTGTTGAAGAGGTATCAAACTGAAATGGTCGGTTGGTCCAAGTTATCGGCGCAAAAATCCAAAGGTACAAATTAAAATCTCATGGGCATTGACACGAAAGGACACGTCGAGGAGCACATGCATTGGTAACAAAGCCCGCAGGCAATGGGCCCAATGTAATGTCACGAGGCAGGCCTCGCGATACTCCGCTTCCCGACAGAACTTCGTCTAGACTTGTACCGTTTGTTCCCACCTGTTGACCCAAGTGCATTACTTTCGTGCGTCTGTTAATTTTTCTATTATTACCAAATATGATTACAAGAAAAAAAATTAAAAAGGGTTGAACTTCAAAATAATATTACTAAACTAGTGTTATTTTAAATGAGGTTCTTTGTTTTCCTTTTTCTTACCATAGTGTTAATTTTTAGAGAAAAAGTTTTCTTTCACTTAAACAGAAAGAAATTAAATTATCATAAATTTTTAGGAGAATTATTTGATTTATTAGTCTAATGCTTAGTTTACTTAATAATTTAACAATTCATATTTTTTATATAAATATTTAATAAAATTCAAGAGGATATAAATAATTGGGAACAGTCTTGTTGCTATAGTTGTTTGGGAAACTTCAAAAGTTACTATTAAAGAAAAAGGCCTTTGTTAAAAAATGATACTTGTGCATATGGACACTCCATACATATTATGCATATAGATAGAAAAAAGAGTAGAGGAAAAATAACTTAAATTTAAAAGAGTGTATAGAATGTATGTAAAGTAAATATATATAGTTGTCATTACTCTTATTAACGAAGGGTCTTTCTAAAAAGTGTTTTAGCATTTTTTAACCAAAAACGACGCATTATTTAATATATATATGCATAAAGTTCTAAGACGACAATGTTGCATATAAAATACGTAGTTAGCTGAAAAATGAAAATCAACATAAGTCTGCGGCATGTGACCTAGACCAGTAGTACTATCACAAAGGTCAAACGTGTTGGGACTTGAAAACTGCCCCATAAGCCGAACGAAACAGGAAACACGTTGAAAGCGTTCATACAATAAAAGACATAGCCCAGAAAAGTCAACAACTCAAACTACTCTATTCCATCATCACAGGCCCAATATGTTTGGCCCATCGCTTGGCCTTGGCTCCATTAATTGTTTGGTTTCGTGGACGGAAGCTTAACTGCAGTTCTTCAATTGTCACACATAGAATATCATAAAATATAATTTAAAAAACTTTATATTATTATATTTATTAAAATTTTTTAGTTTAAAACACAATAAACTTAATTTCTCATTAATTTTTATGAGATGTTTGTAGATCTTTATAATATGAAGAATATTTCTAGCTTAAATCTATCCCTTTAGATTTTTTTTTTTTTAAAAAAAGAAGGGAATCAGTGTTAAATGCTGTCAAAGAAATCCTTCTGTCATAAGACCTTTATAATGTCTTTGATGCCAGGTTGGGTTTTTTTTAACTTAATGTGCACGTCCCTTTTAATTATTGCAACTCTTAATGCACGGACAAAAGATGTGTTCATACTTATCACCTTAAGGAAGTGAAAGCAGGCTGCACAGAAACTTTGACTCAAGCCAATCAGGTGGAAAGGCCAAAGTTAACAGGGAAAAAGACAGGTAAGTTGAGCAAAAGGCAAAGATCGATGAAAACAGAATCGAAAAAAAAATGCTTGGTGGGAGGAGGGGTATGCTCACGAGACTGAGTGCAGTCCACTTGGTCGACTAGGAAAGCGGAATCATTAGATGGATGACTTAAAAAATTTTGTGAGTGGTTGTTTTTGCTCTTGGGTTTGTGGACACCAAAGTGCTAATTTTTTTTTTTTTGGGGTCAATACCAAAGTGCTTAATTACCGGTCGCTGCCTCCTATAGTTCCCAACTAATTTTCTTTTTTTGTTTTGTAACACCCAACCAAATATTTTGTTTGTGAATACTGACATAGTTGTACGATAATTGATTAAGCATCAATATTGGAGTGGCGGCTGGGCCCATTAGAAAAATAGTTTCTAGATTTGTCTTCTTTGTTTTGTTTGGTCACAATTAGTATCTGATGATCCTTTCTTAGCCCAAAAGTGCGCTTGTTCAGCAATCAGAATGCCATTCCCCTTGAAGAGTCTGTGCAAGTACACAACCCATTTAAACCATATATGACCATCTTTAACCCCTGAACTTGGGCACATCGTGGTGCCCTACAAATTTTCACAAAATTCTGTGTTTTTTCTTGAATGGGTTGAACTCCATCCAATCAAGGGACATAAAATTCTATGAAAATTCTGTATTCTAAACAGGAGAGTTTCTCAACTTAACAAGTAATTTTTTTATTTCAATATCTTTTTTAATATTGAAAAGAACTTTTATATATTCCATCTCAGGATCACAATTAGTGGTGGGGTACTTGTTCTTCATACATATTCGTGACTGAAGACTGAGTTTCTGGGAAAGTAGAGCCTTCGGATTCCATTTATTCTTTTCCAGCCTTTCCTAAAAATAAAGTTCCCATTGAGCTTTTCACTTTTAATTGCTTGAAGCGTTATTACAGAAGCTTGGATTCTATCAACGAACTACGCACAATTAAGTACAGGAGAATCAAATAACATTATGTTCCCCTTTCTCCAATTCACAATTTCCAGAGTTGATCTGTATTGGGATTTAGGGACCTACCTCAAATGTACATGATAGCTTGCGAGTGCTCTCCACTAAGAGTGGCATTGCGGTCACGCTTTCCATTAATGAAGCTGACGTCAGAGTTGCATTTTATATTTATGGAAATTCAGATTCTTTTTCATTTTTGATAAAAATGTATTCCTTTTTTTAATTATTTTTTTCATTTATTTATGTTCTTTTCAATGCCATGGATTCAAGCTACATCACCCCTAAAAATTTGACATGTATCTTCTGAATAAGGCTTTGACAAATTGTCAAATGTATGAAAATTTTGATTTTAGTACAGTTATGTATAATTTAAAATATTGAATTTCTAATTAATTAATTCTTAAATACCAATTAAATATTAATTATATCTGTTTTTGATAGGTATATACGTTGGTTTATGTTCTAAATTTGAAAATAAAAAAAATGTTGCTTTATTTGAATTCTCCCACACTCCTGCCGGATCAGTCTTTCAAGCTTTCTGAGGTTAGACTGCATTCATCCTACACACTATAATCCTTATTATTCTCCATTAATATTCACTTTCTCTTGTTCTTCTATTTTATCTCCAAGTTTATTGAGGTTCTTATACAAGTTGTCTTGAACTACAAGGTAAAATGTATAGTATGTTTGTTTATAAATCAATCTTTTCTTTAGTTTTGAATTTGCTAAAGGCTGCCTGTCTGAAGCTATCTGCAGGTTCATGTTCATCTCTAGGATTATTTCACCCAACTTCAAGGTATAAGACTTATTCAACTATGGTATTTTGTTGTTTTCATGATGTAGTACAGATAAAAACTTATCCCACATCTAATTCAATTTTCAGGTATCAAATTTCTGTTCTCTCATGGTCTTGATCATCCCTAATCAATGCCCCATTGTACAATACTTCTTCCCCTTCCAATCAATTTTGGTCATTATGTTATTTGATTTTCTTTTAATATCGATTGCAAATTCAATTTATGGAAGTGAGTGTTGGGCTTTGAAAGGTTAATAAGAGCAAAAAATGGGGATGACAAAAATGAGAATGTTGAGATGGATGAGTGGACATACAAGAAAAGACAAAATTCGAAATCATTATATTCGGGAGAGAGTTGGGGTGGCACCTATTGAGGAGAAAATGACAGAAACCCGGTTACTGTGGTTTGGGCATGTACAAAGAAGACCGCAAGAGGCACCAGTGAGAAAGGTTGACCAAATGATCTTTAATCCTGTGAGGAGATGTAGAGGAAGACCAAAAACGACACTTGGAGAGGTAATCAAAAGAGATCTTTGGTTAAATGATATATCCGAAAATTTAATTTTGGATAGAAGTTTATGGCGTCATTTGATTCATGTAGCCGACCCCACCTAGTGGAAAAAGACTTGATTTGTTGTTGTTGTTAATCTATTACAAATTCAATTAATCAAAATTTATTTAGCTGCTAGAAAAGTCAAAAAAATTGAACTTATATTCTGGATATAGTTTGGAGAACATTAATTCTCCTTTTTCTATGTGACATCTTTAATATTTTCACTTTTATTATCTCGACAATGTTATTTTAAAATCTGTACCATTCTAGATAATTATATTCTTGTTTATACTTTATCTTTGAAAACTAATTATGAATTATTCCACGGCTGGTTTTACATGAACAAAATATTTTCATACAGATAAGAATCTCCATTCAATATTCACATCCTCACAGTTTGTTTTAAAATTTTTCAAACTCAAATTCTAAATAGTTAATAAAATAACTTAATTATGTGCTATTTATTCAAATTACACTTGTTGTATAATAATTGGACCTTTTTCTTTCTTATTTACATTTTATAATCACCATTAATAAATATAGCGATCGATATAGTTATAATAAAATTCTAATAAAGTTTATTACAATCAAATATACAAATTATGTTTATATGAAATTATAATTGTTTTTTGTTAAATATTTAAGTTAGTTCTATTACATTTTTTTATATTTTATACGTTAAAAGCAAAATAAAAAATTATAAAATATAAATAATATTTTTATATATCTATTACATTATAATTTATTAATAAAAGAATAATCATAGTATTATCTGTAATGAATTGAATATATTATTTTAAATACTTCCATTTTATAATATATTAAAATATTTTATATAATAATAATAAAAAACTCGACCGCTTATAACACACAAGATCAAACTAGCATATTTCAGATTTTAAGCCACTGCTCTAGGAACCGTGGGAATAGAATCGTAAGACTGAGTACCTCTCTCTGCTTTGAGGTTCCAAGTTAGAATGCAGATTTCAATCTCCTAATTTTTTTAATATTTTGTTATCATTTTTTTATCTTACAATATATATTTTTATTTTCTTTTAATTTTATATTTATCTCTCTTATTATACAACCTAATAATTCTTAATTAAACATGCATTATAAAGAGAGTACATAAAGATAATTGATAGGCATCTGGTTAAAACAATTTTAAGAGGCAATCTGGTTAATGGGCAATCTGGTAAAAATATAGAATATAATGAATTGATTAATACGACTTAAAATATACTTAAAAAATAAAGATTACTTTAAGAATAATTTTTTTAGAGGCAATCTGATTAAAATTATTAATTTTTTTTTTTAACTTCTGCTGCAAATATACCGTTCTTAAATAACTTGAAATTAGCTTTTGAATTAATCATTTCATACAATCAATTCATTATTATTAGAAAAAGAAAGAATAAAAAAAAGGCAATACATCTTGTTTACGAAAATGTTATTAATGAAATGACATCATTTGAGATATTTATAAAAATGCTATCCATCATATATAGTGATGTCAAGAAAAATATCTTAAAGTTGCTTTTGTTTTCTTGTTTTAAGAATACAGAACAATTTTTAAAATTAAAACAGGAAATACATTCCCAAACAAATCAATTTTAATAAAATACAAAGATGTGAGTTTTTTAGTTTTTGTTTAAAAACAAAGATAAATTGCTCTGAAAATAAAATCGGAAACACAAATCACTTGATCACCAATAAGAGTTGAAACTTTTTACCCTCTATCTGTCCCTTAGTCATCAATTATGAGCAATGTGACTGCGAAAATGGATTCTCTACAAAAACACAAATTTCTAAAACAAATGACATGGCATTTTCAAACATTAATCATGTCTTTATTTCAATCATTTATTGATCGACCGCAATTCATCCAATTCAACCAAAATAATACCTATGTTCTTATTCTATAACGAATGTTTAACTAACATCAAATACTAGTAATGTTTCCAAGAAACTTTTCATATTTTGGACAACAGCTTTACAGTATAATCCTTGTATATGCACTATCCCCGCAACTCAGATCCTAAATATGTAGACTCAACCTTAGAAGAAAAACTTCAATAATAAAAAAGCGTTCTGCGTATTATGTCATATTCCAATTCTTCGTTCCACTAGTCAACAAGATGTCTTAACACTTTAGACGTGTTCTTATGGTTGCAATTCTTAATCATAAACTATAATGTTTAGGAAACACATCAGAGCAAGCATGAAATGAAAAGAGAGGGAAAAGATATAAACCTGAGCCCGCATGGTTCTGGTGGGTTTTTATTTTTATTTTTATTTTTGAATTTATAAACGTTGTAATCATCAATCGAAGATGATCTGTCATTCCACTGATCACTAGTGGCCTCTCAAGTAAAAAGAGTGAAAAAGAACTTCAACTTTACATTCAAATCCTCTTCATTAAAGATGTCAGGAGCTTAATAAATCAGTTGCTACTAAGCTGCAAAGTAATAGACTAAGTGCAGGTATCTGTTGAGCCTAATATGTTCCCGCAAATAAGAAATGACAACCTAATTATGTATGGTAAACCTATCAATCATGGAGAAGGCACATGGCACCAATGACACCATCCAAAAGTTTAAGGAATTACTGTTTCCCTAATTCCTATATGTTTTCTTCCACCGCATCCTAATGAGTGAAACTGTGCAAGTTGCATACTGCAACACTAAATAGACCAAAATTTGGGTCATAAAATTTTTTAATTTGTTACCATGATCTCATCCAAAAAAATTGGGTCATATTCTTCATCGACAAAAGAAAAATCTAGACACTAAATAACATAATCATACCGAATTTTATACATTATCTTCCATTAAATTATTCTAAGACGATACTAGATACTCAACAATATGACGTTCCTATTGATGCCATAACAGGCTGGAATATCCATGCCTGGGCCACATGCAGATAAAAGCATCTTAATTTAAGGCCATTAATTGTTGTACATATCGTTATTGTCTTCATTAAGAAGAAAATACACGGGACCACTTGCCATTACATTTTAATAAAAACCCTAATGAGAGAGAGAAACCGAGAAGAAAAACTTAAGTGGTCTGGCCGCAAATTGGTGGCATCCACGGCACCAATCATTCATTTTGGGTACCCTTTTGAGTCCTCTTTCCCACTGGAAAACGTTTCCAAAGCAATGCAGCCACAATTTTATACTCTAATTCCTTAAATTGTTCGTTAAATATTTGCATATTATTTTTGTTTTACATGACTTACGTTCACAAAGATTTACGTCTTTAATTCATATGCGCATGTAGAAATAATTATACATAAATATAAAAATCACACTTAGAAGATTTAAGTGATACACAAACAAATGCTAATTCGTACCTAACTTTATTCTTATTCGTTGTGAAGTTTGTAAGCTGCCTGAAACAGTCCCGGCATCTCTATTCACTACGAAAATTGTAGTGGTGTTAGTATAGACGTGGGCAAATGATGCAATATTCCACCCTGCAATCTACTTATCATGTTTCTAGTTTCAATGCTCCACCATATTACCCTCAATTGTCAAATCACAGAAGCTGGCCTGTATTCTAGATCCAAATTAAATCCAATGGGTGCCTCAGTTTTTCACTCCAGTGGATACGACCTATTTTGGGGATTTCGGGAGAATTATGCACACCAAAAGCAACCAGAGAATCATACCAACCTGAAGTTTTTCAAATCCAAGATGGACAAATCTAGCAATAATCTAATCTATAATCTAAATTAAAAATAGCGTTGCCATTGTGATGATAAAATATGACACCAAATAAGAGATGAGAAGACAGGCAGAATGATGGGAAGTATGCTAAGGTAACATCATGCTAGGGACAGTTAAAATGCTTACTTCGAGTAAAAATTAACCACTGATAAACTGCGTTTGTTGCCATACCCGGATTAATGACAAGAGGTAGGCATGTGGGCAATGATGGTATTCAAATCCAGCTGTTGCATGTTCATGGGACTATCGTCGTATCAGACTAACAAATTCTACTTACTTTTAGACAAGAACCCATGGATTATTAATGGTGAAATGCCCAAATCACGCCTTTATAGATAAAAAAACTCACTTAAATATCCGCCTGTATCTTAATTTAAGCAACGTTGAAGTGGATTATAAGGGCAGCCTCTGACAAAAGCACTGCTATGTTTGTTGAAAATCTTCAACAACTACGCACACAAAATTTAAATGACTAGAATCAAGTGAAAGACAAAACATGAAAAACAGTAATTTTTTTCTTCTACCGTCTTTGCCTTAAGTTTGGAATCATTCTAGCACTTCTATTTGCAGAGACAAATCGATCAATTGAAAGGGAATTTAGGGACATTTGTAGTGTTAGAAGTGAAAAATTAAAAGAAAAATAGGAAAGGAAATTGAAAAGTGATTAAAAAATTTTCCCCTATTGATAGGTAAATGTAAAATTCATATCGTTAAAACTAAACTTTAAGAATCACATATACACATTTTAGCTACTACATTTTCATATTATCCTTTGTATATTCTTATCAAGTTAGTATATAACAATTTATTCTTTTTTTTTTTCAAGTGTTCTATGTTTACTCTATCCTCTCTCATCTCTTCCCAACACACCATAAATATTCCTCCTTTGAAAAAACTGAACTTTAAGTTAGAAGTTAATGCTAGTCTACAATCACATATAATAATTAATGTAAGCACTTTACTAACAATATATTAGTCTAATAAAAACATGCCAATTTCGAGCCCCAATTTCCAAATAGTTCCTGTCTGACTATCATTAAATTCACCTAAAAAAAATATATATGCACTCTAAAATTAACTTTGAAAATTCCAAGCTATGTTAGAAAAAAAAAAAAAATCGAACTTGTATATGATTTCTTTTGTTTAGTACAACAACAATATTAAAATCTGAACTTAAGACTACTGTATAATGACCAAAATCTTTTATTATGAATAGACTCCTAATATCGTAGACATGATTTCACGAACGCTTAGTATAAACAAACTCTCCTTCCCTATCAATGAGTTAGGCAGTTTTAACAACTAGATTCTTTTTTCACCTAAGCAAACTTTATAGAGGCTTAGCCGCTGTTTTTCGTTAGTATTTTCTTGTTAGACTTCGTCATTTTTTTTTAATAAAAGGAAAACCTAAAGTAACCCGACATGATTCCAGCCCAATCCTGCCGGGAGCACCACGCAAACTTCCGCTAGTTTTATGTAGGACGAATGTCAATTTACTTTTGCATTATCAAATAGTGTATGGGAATGATATCTCTCTCCATTTCCATTATATTAAGAGCGAAAAGATTATCTGTAGAACATCTTAATAATTTCGTCCTATTCTCCACTTATAAAGTTTTGTCCTATTCTACTTTCTCTTTTAGGTTTTATCTTTATCTTTATATAAGTACTCCTTTTATTCTTACAAAATAAAATTAATAAAAATTTAATTTAAAAAAATTTATATAATTATATTTATTAAATTTTATAATTTTATAAGTGTTAATAGACTAACTTTTGGTCAAGGGATGCAGCAGTTATTTCTCCAAATTTTGTGTGTGAGAAGAAGAGTCAATTAACTAAATATTCCCCTCCATCCATTCAAGTTCGAGCCATCTCTGTTCTTATTTTTTCCTCCTATACATTTATTTAATCCTTATAGTACTTTAGATGACAGTAAATAGAGAAGAATATCTGATAGTCTTCATGAAGCATTGAAGCATTAATAAATTCTATCTACAACGTGATTCCTTCACTCAAGTTCGAGTTTTACTGAGTCACCTACGACATAATCGGTCTCCTCAAGTCGTAGATAATGTTTATTAAAATCAATTCTATAATAAGCCGTACACGACAGTACTTATATGTAAGAAGTCGTTAAGATAATTATTTACATCTAATACACTCTCGATGGTTATTGTTAAATTAATTACAATGATAATAATTCAAGATATTTATCATATATATAATTAACAGTAACTACTAAGAATAAGTATTACTTATAAATTTAGATTTAAATTTTAAATAATTATTCCAACAACTATTTCTACATAAGCAATACTTATCATAGAATCTGCCATTTTTTAACTAGAAAGTCTATCTGATAAATTACTACCGGACCCAACCTTACTTTTGTGGATGAAGTGCTTAAGACACTAAACAACTATAACCAGGCAGGAAAAATAATCCTGAAACTTATATTGACTGATTGATATATTACTCTGATTATTTCCTTATAATGGCTGTCAGCTTCAAACACTAACCATAGCAAGTGAGCATGCGTGAACCACATGAGCCGTAGATATGCAAAATTGCTTATTAAATACTAGCAAAGACTGTCACATAGCATATATAAATATTGCTAGTGTATGCTAAGGTCCCCGCAAGGCAGTAAGTGGAGAAAATTCCCCGGCTAAAAAATATTCGAGAGAGTAGCTTAAGAAACCAGATGAAAATGGTTCAACACGAAATCCGTAAAGGTCCCTGGGCAGAACAAGAGGACCTCAAATTGGTCTCCTTTGTTGGCTTGTTTGGAGACCGGAGATGGGATTTTCTTGCTAAGGTTTCAGGTTTGAAGGTGGCGGGAGACAATAAGTATGCTTGTTTGGGCATGCTGGATTATGGAAGAAGCGGCCTTTAACCACGTAATTTTGTTGTAGGTCTAAATAGAACAGGTAAGAGTTGCAGGTTACGTTGGGTTAATTACCTGCATCCTGGTCTCAAACGAGGCAAGATGACACCCCAAGAAGAGCGCCTCCTGCTGGAGCTTCACTCAAAATGGGGAAATAGGTTTGAGAATAAGCAGAAAAGCTGCTAACTAAAACTTTTTAGTCATATCTTTTATACGTTGCGTTCTTTATATTATCACAAAATTTCGTCGAATTTTGTTTCTTACTAAAATTAATTAAGCTTTCAATTATAATCACAAGCAGATGGTCAAGAATTGCTCGTAAATTACCAGGGCGCACAGATAATGAGATTAAGAATTATTGGAGAACTCACATGAGGAAGAAGGCTCACGAAATAAAGCGGGCTGCCACTCCATCTCCAACTTCTAGCTGCCACTCCTCACTATCATCAGATAATTATATGGTGGGTGCACATCCTTCCAAACAGACTGGGGAAGAAAGTTTTTATGATACAGGAGGTCCTAAATTCATAACCTCAACAGAAATAAAAACAGGAGAAGACCAAGAAGGTGAACAGGGTTACTCTATGGATGACATATGGAAAGATATTGCTATGTCAGAAGATAACATCCTACAGCCAGTCTATGATGGGCACAGTGAAGAGGGCTGCAACTTCTCTTGTCCGCCAATGCCTTCTCCATCATGGGAGTATTCTTCAGACTCGCTATGGATGATGGATGACAAAGAAAGTAAGATGTTTCTCACTATAAGCGACCAGTTTTTTTCTTGCTATGAACAAGGGATAGCATTTCTATCTGGCTAATCAGGATTCATTTGATCAATAATTTGTTCCTATGTGTACTATCTGTCCTAAGGAAGTCTAACCTATATGGCATAGTTTCTCTAATCTTTTGGCATGGTCCTCTATAGTGTGACACAGCTGTAATCATCTCATGCATAACGGTAGTCTATGTCAAACATTTCAGTGAATTTACTTTCAGCCAAAAAAGGGATTATCTCAAGGAAACCTCCAATGGGAGGTCGTATGTTCTGAATGTAAAATAGCTAGCACATGTTTACTTTTAAGTTTAATTTGATCTAGACACCTACCAATATACCTCTTTCTTTCTTTAAATTACTAGTTATGCATAAATAATGTATAAAACTTTCCATTCACGATAATATAACATGCACTAGATACAGATCACGCAGAAGACGAAGTGCACAGGCACATTATGCATGTATGATATAATTTTTCCTTTGTTGGTTACTAAAATCAATGATCAAGTACTTGATCCTTCTCCCAATCTTGTTTCTGATGTACTTTTCCAGGTAGAAACAGCTTTCTTTCGCACAATGTTCCCTCATCTTAATGTAACTAGATCAGGAAAACTAAACACGAGTGCCTAATGTAAATTGAACAAGTTACCATCACTAATGGAATCCTACGGTATGCTTATTTTTTCTAGGTACAACCTATAGTATGCTTTGAGTTGTATATGAGACTCGGGAGGGTAGGGAATAAATCATATCTGGTGTAGGGACTAAATTAAACAAGTTTACAGGGACTCATTTTTCACCAATCCAACATAGGAAAGCAAGTTATTCGGAGTTCTCCTTTGTAGGCACACAAAAATCTTGAACAAAATGAATACCAATAACTTCAATCCCAAGTTGTTCTCTCTCCCTATAAAAATTTGTTAAAACACTCAAATCATTCAGCACTTTGGAGATCATATAAATGCCAAAAACTGGCATAAAATATCTCAGTTTTGAAGTTTTATAGCTACATTTAGAGTTAAAGAATTTGGTACAAGTCTAACTTCCCTGGTACTCGAACAACTTCGTATGGGAATTGCAGGTAGTTAGAAATATCAATTCTTTGTTAGAAATGACTCGTTTCTTGTTAAATCAGTAACAAAAATGATCATCAAGTCCGAAGTCCTTGGGCAACTGCGACACTCAAAACACAGGGATTCCACAGTTTTGCAGCCATGGAAGCTCCTCGTCTTGGCTGTACCATTTTATAACCAGACTACGCCTACAATTTCTTTCTTCCTAACTGTTTGCATAAATAGATACACAAACAGACACAGACACATTTATACAAACATCTATGGTGCATCAAATTGACGATGCAAGGAAACAAGGACAGAATCTGTGATTAAAATTGGTCAAAAAAAGCACCAAATCCGATTCGCATTTTTTGTCAGGTAAAAGGAAAATAATGAAGAAAACAGTTAATTGCACAATTCAGATCAAAGATTATTCCCCAAACACTTACTTCTGATCAGCAAAAGAGGCATGAAGAATTCAGATTTATAAATTTCCTCGAGAAGCTTCTTCAGTTCTTTTATAAGAGCATCTGAATGAATAATATGCAGGTTTAGATAAGTAAGCGTTCTCCAAATGCGGAATTCCAAAGCAAAAGATTGAAGATAACAGATTAAGACATGAATGACCTAATCCAAAATCCTCGTTGCATGAACTTTCGGCTTAATCACAAAACAATCGGAACCTGCATTCATAAAAAAGGATTAAAATCTTGAAAAAAGAAAAATATATTCCAAAGAGAATATCAAAACAATTTACAGAGACCATGGGAAAGTATCCAAATGCAGCCCTCTTTGGTCGATGGAGACGGAGTAAAATTGCCGAAGAGAAAATGCTTCGAAATCAATCAAAAATAACCAATTAACTCGTAGACAAAACGATATCGTTTATGAGATATGGATGTTGGATAATTTGGATTCATATTTTCGCGCGTTCTTTCATTGAATTCGTTCCCGTCTTCATTTTTGTTTTTCAGGGTTGAAAATTTTACCCAAGAAAAATTTATAATACAACTGTAATATTTATATTTTTATTTAATAAAAAAATATATTTATTAAAATTTTTTATTTAAACTAAAAAATATCCAGTCCTAAAATAAACCGAGTGTTTCTCCCTAAGTACCACCGTTTCAGTAAGTGACAGCCCATTTAGAAGAAAAAAAAAAAAGAAAAAAGAAGTAGTTTTTGTTCAAAAAAAAAAAAGGCAAAGTAAGTCATGAGTAGTCGGCGGGTGTTGGAGTATGTACCTTGCAGGGAAAACACTGTTACTATAAAGTAAGATTTAGAGCCTTTAATTTTTTTATTTTGTTAATTTTTTATAATTTAATATATAAAACTTATTTTTTTTCTTCACCACTTTTTCTCTCCTTCTCCTTTTTACCTTCCTAAGGAAATCTTCTACAATATATAAGTTATTAAATGCTAACAAGAAAAACTTACCAAAAAAATTGCTAACAAAAAAATTAATTATATTTTCTCAAAATTTAACAAAATTAAAAGTTTAAATTATTTAAAATAAAATTTTAATGTATACAAATAAAAAAAATTCTTGCACAGGCTTACAAAATTCATTTATAACCTAAAACTCATTTGAAATTGATAGTGAGCATTTGTTATTAGGAAAAAGAAAGTCTTCTTAAATTTTATTTATAAATATTTTATAAAATTAATTATAAAATATTTGATAAATTAAGTTTTATAATTTAAAATATAAAATTTAATAAATTTCATGACTTACAAATTTTTTTAAGAAAATATTTATAACTTAAAGAAAGTTGACTAGAACCCATCTCCTAATTTAATATTTTACTTTAAAATTTTTAATTTAATTCTCTACATATTAAAATTACTTTCAATTAAATCTTTTCATCATATTCTATTCACAATGTTAAAGGCATGTTAATAATTGACATGACATATTAGTTAGTTTATATGTAAAAAATTTTGCCGCATTAGCATAATAATATGATAAAATTATGCTAATATGGATACTATGTCATTATGTAACAAAATTTTTAACAGAAGAGCCAACTAATGTGTCATGTAAGTACTTAACATGTAATGTCAACAAATAACTTAACACCATTAATAACAATATAATAAAGTGACTTGACTACAAGTAATTTTAAAATATGAAAGACCAAATTAAGAATTGTGAGAAGTGAAATGATAGAATAAGAGAACCAATTTATAAAGGATCAAAATCAGATTTTAGTTAAAAAAGAATTTGTAAATTTCATGAACCATATTGACTGTTATTATTATGGGTTTACTTGGTTCTCCAATATACTACTTGGTTTTGTTTCCTTTAAGCCAAAAAAAAAAAAAAAACTTTCAATTAAGTCCTTTTATTATATTACTATTCACAATGTTATAGGCATGTTAACAGTTGATATGATGTATTAGTTAGTTTATGTGTCAAAAATTTTGTTACATTAATATAATGACATGATAAAATTATGCTAACATGAATGTTATATTGTTATATTGATGTGACAAAATTTTTAACACATAAACTAACAAATGTACCATGTCAATAATTAATATATAATATTAAGAAAAAATTTAATATTATTAATAATATAACATAACGATTTAATAGGAATTAATTTTAATATATGAAAACCAAATTAAGAATTGTGAAGAGTGAGAAATGAAAATAAGAAAATGGATTTATAAAAGACAAAAATCAAGTTTTAGTTAAAAAAAAATTATAAATTTCATGAACCATATTGACTATTGTTACTGTGGGTTTACTTGGTTCTCCAGTATACTGCTGGGTTTTGTTTACTTTAAGCCAAAAAAGAATAAAAAGAACTGGCTTTTGTTTACTAGACTTTCTGGCATAGACCAACAACGACAAAAAGTATATACAATAGAAATAGTCGTGCTGATATTCAGTACAGGAGCATTGGACTTAGGATAGCACATGGAAACTATGAAATGCCCTGACTTATTGCTTCTTCAATTTGATGTCTGTCTGTAATTATCTGCAGTAGTGAATTGTTTATAAACTTAATTTCTGCTTGAAACCCATCAGGTTGTGCTTCAATTTTACCAGTTCATTTGGTTGAAGCTTCACCTGCATTTAGAGCAACGGCAAGCAAACTTCATATACCCCAGGAGAAAAACAGAACATGAAGAGCAGTAACTGTTGGTTATCGATATTTTATTGCAAATAGCACCTTGATAAAGTGATTTATTTGAAAATTGAGATGACTACATTCAGTATGTGGCACTCGTGACAATGGCCATTGTGAAGTTCAGATGCATCTAATTGGTATTCTGCACTTGACTGGATTCTAGTGCAAAATAATTGATTTGCAGCTGGTCGTTCCTACTACCTTCACCAGAACTGGAAGAAAGACAGTTGTGATCTGTAATGGTGTAAAGTTTCTTACACTTGGATTATTGATCAGCGCATTGGATTGTAGGGTAATTCAGCCGAATCTGGTTTTGTTTATCACAGACAATTTAGATTAGTTACAATATATGATCAGTTCACTCAGAAATCTGAAATATGGCATTTAAAGTTGCTTGATAATGGTTATGTATTTTGTTTGTGAGAGCTCTTGAATGAGCTTGGCTGAAATCTTTTTAAGTTGAGCAGAGATGGACATTAATTGGTAAAGTGATCTAATGAAACATGACAAAGTTCACAGGAATCAAAAATCGAAAACCAGGAAGTACAAAAACAGAAAAGAGCACCAACAACATCTGAAGCCAAAGAAATCTACCGCACTTTTAAGTTGATTTTAGGGGGGAGTTTAGCTCCTAATAGTCTGCGGTGGGTAGCTGTTCATGGGTGCTTGGGCTGATGAAGAAGATTTCATAAACAACAGCGGCAATAGCTGAACCAATAAATGGGCCAAGCCAGTAGACCCAGTGGTTATCCCATGTCCAGCTAACTACTGCAGGTCCAAAAGAGACTGCTGGGTTCATGGATGCACCATCAAAGGCACCACCAGCCAAGATGTTAGCACCCACGATGAAACCAATTGCAATTGGAGCAATTATCCCAATGTCACCCTTCTTTGGGTCCACTGCAGTTGCGTACACAGTGTAAACCAAACCAAAAGTCATCACAATCTCAAAGACTACTGCGTTCCATGCACCCACCCCAGACGACAGAGCAAAAGCTGAAGTTTCCTGCAGATCACATAGAAAGAAAAAAAATTTGAATTCAGCAGGAAAGAAAAGGAGAAACAAAAAGTAGAATAGGAAAATTGATTTTTCACTCATCATTTGAATATATTATGAGTCTTACCAATCCACCAGTGGCAAATTTAAGGAGCAAGCAAGCAACCACAGAACCGAGCAACTGGGCAATCCAGTACAAAATGCTTCTCAGGAGGGTGATGTGTCCACCAACAAAGGCACCGAATGTAACAGCCGGGTTGACATGCCCGCCCGAAATGTTAGCACCAACAGAGACTGCTACAAACAGTGCGAATGCATGAGCCACTGCTGCTGCAACTAGCCCAGCAGGTGTTGATGAACCATTGTTTGTGAGCTTGTCTGCCAAAACAAAACATCAAAGCATTTAGACCGTTAACACTTTGTCAATCGTAAATTAATATCTTTCTTTCCGAAGAGAGCTTTTCTGAAAATTGGAAATGAAGTAAATTTTAAGAAGTTAGCTTGGGCACTTACTAAAAGCCATGCCGGAGCCTTCCCCAGCAAAGACGAAGATGAGCATCGAGATGAACTCGGCTAAGGCAGCCTTCAGAGCATCGGCTTGCCCAAACTCCGAGGCATTTCCGATGGCAATTCTAGAAATCGGCATCTTTGGCTTTGCCTTTAGATTTGAAGCTTGGGATGCTCAAGACTTTGCTTAAGCTACGTGTAGCTTCAACTTGTTGCTTTAACCTTTGCTCGAGCTCGGCTTTATATACAAAACGCCACAATTAACGGAGTTTGAATACCCACGAGAAAAAACAAACAAAAATTCAAAAAAAGCACGTTGGCTTTTTCTCCTTTACCACCTGTCAGCTATCGTGAAGAGGCAGTCGGGCCTCCGGTTTGTTCCCGTGATGCCACGTGACGGGGTGATGTGATGTAATGCGGACCACGAGAGCGAAGGAGCAACGATCACCGACCATTTCGTGGTACTTGGCCCACCAATCATTATCGTAGCTTTTGGACCGAACCGACATCTGGATTTTCTTACTTGGTGATGATGTGGACGCACTGGGGTTGGTTGTGCTAGGCTCGTTATCCTTCTTTGTTATGCAAAAAGTCTATTTTCACAATTCTTTCCTTATATAATATTTTATATTTTTAGGGTAAATTATCAAACTTTTTAAATTTTATATTTTAATTTATAAGATTTAATAAATTTAATTATATGTATTTATATGATAAAAATTAAATAAAAATAAATTATAAAAAATAAAAGTACACGCGAATCGACTTTGTTTTGTAAACAATTTTAATTAGTATCTAGTGCATAGTGGAGATAATGAATGGTGACAATCGTGGGGATTAGAACCGCCTGGCTCACTTAGGCCCAGTAAATAAATGGTTCTGTAGCTATAGAATTGGCGGGGGATCAATATTCCTCTTATCAAAGCAGTAACACAGTTGTTTATCGCAGACCAGAGTCGATGCGATAATCTTTAGCTATATGATGAATCCTAAAAGCATCGTTCTCAGAGGGAAAGAAAACAGAAGAGCAATGTAAAATTGTTAAGCTTTTAGTGTCAATGCCATTTGACGTCAATTGTAACGATGATAACTTTGTTAAACAAGTTCAAACGATTCAATACCAATTAAGATCCGACAGAAACATGTTTGGGTATGCCATGATTGTCATTTTTTCATGGAAGAACAGGATGGAGAATTTTTGTTGTCATTTGGAAAGCTAAAACAAGTTGTTGCGGGTGATTGAAAATTAAGTAGGTAACGTTGGGAGAAGGTGGACATAGTAGGTTGGATTGGAATACCTAAGCATAAGTTGTAATCTTGCAATTTGCATATAAATATAATATGACTTGGTTTATCAATTAAGCCTGAGCCTCTAATATAAATCTATAATTGCTATTCATATGCGTTTGTCCAGGAATATAGTGGATCAGAAGCAGAGCCACAGGTTTTTTCAAATAATTCTGACATGTTGCCTCATTCTCCCCCACTTTTTCTCAATTTTTAAGTTTATCTGCTCCTTTATTTTTTTATTATGGACGGCTTGAACGACGAATACTTCAAACCGATTTGCCTTTTCTTTTGTGTAGATCTTGTGATGAGAACAAGGCTCCAGATAGACCTCTTATGCAGCAGATGACTAAAGTAATTCAAGTCATATTTTGGGGAATTAATAAGTCAAATTTGGTTCGGAGGGGAAGAATTTTAACACCCACATGGGAGTCACAAGACTCAACTTGTGGCAGTGTTATTTATCCAGCAACGAACGACCTGAAAGGCTCCGTGGCCTCGCCTCTTTCACAATGTCTCATCCTTTCTCTATGCCAATGCCAATCGGCAGCCGTCCTACCGCTCGTATAATGGCAGTTCCCTCTTATGTTTTCATTTTAGCTCTGCCTGTTGCCCCGTAGACATCAAAATTCTCTCTCTTTGTAGCCATCAAACACAGCTGTTGATTTCTTTCCTTTTTTTCATTGAATTACGGTACTGGATTCTGCGCCGTTTTAACTGTTCGTTTCCCTGGACAGGAAAAGACACTAAAGGCATTTTAATAAGATTCAATGCGAGTTTGGTTTAGGGAGAAAATAACACCCCATTGTAATTGGTTAACTAAATAGAGCGCCTTAAAAGGCAATCCTTGCATTTAAAACAATCTAACAATGATCCAACTCTTTCAATGCTTTACAACAATTAAAATTATTCCCAGTGGCCCTAATCAGTTAGATCAACTTATTTGCTAATGAATTGGCTACTTATAAGACTAGATTTCAGAAATTGGCTCACCGTAACCATCGAATTATAGGAATAAAAGGCTCCAAGCCTTAAACAGAAGAGACATGGGATGAAGGGAAAGAAGGTATCAGACGATTTTCAACTGATTTGATAACTCGTGAGATCCGGCTCTGTACACAATGCCAAAGATCTTGAAGATGCCATCCTCGGAGAGATCTGAATCGAGGTTCAATGATGTACAACGTCTAAAATAATTCAACTGAAGCAAAACATACCAGAGCAACAAAGGCGCGGCTGCAATGTATCATTGCCTAATTCTGGGTCCAGTACGTCTTGAAGACAATTCACCTTGGAATGGGCACGACTCCAACGATTTTAGGCAACAAAGGAACTAAAAAAAATTTAGACATCTCAAACGGTTGATGAACATCACATCGCATTTTTCCAAAAGCTTCATCTTTATATAAATTATTGACGCTTCGCCAGCTTGGTTTAGTGGTCTGTATTTCTGGACTATGAATAAGTACCAAACGAAGCAGCGACTACAGACTCAAAAGAAATTATATTCGTTATTCCCTCCCATGCAATAAAATGCTTTTGCTATAGAGATAGCAAAGATAGTGATTAGTAAAATACAATTATCCCCGCAGTAGAGAACGTCAACCTGATAAGTGATAAGTAGCTCACATAAATTTATCCTTTTTTACTCAATTGTATAACAAATAGAGCCATAGAGGTGGGTCACTTCTTTCTTCCATTCTCAAATGAAGTTTACGATAAGAAAACATCCGCTGAATAACACGTACGGTCACACAGTGAAAGTGAGACCTTGTTTACTTAAGAGAACAAAATGGAGATTACGGCAAACAAATGCTTACCTTGAGACCTTGTTTGCTATATTTTACTACAGACATATTCTTTGAAACCAGGCCGTAACAAGATGGACTTAAACTTTGAACATAGATATATCATAAACCGGAAACCCTACTCAGGTGCCAACAGGCACCTGCATGGTAGAATTGAACCATAACTGTTTACTAGATATTTCTTTTGCCTGAACTTTCACCCAACTATACCAATATATCTTAACAACCGATTCTGTATTGCATCCAAATCCTTTTTGCCTTTATATTTTTTCAAACAGAAGAAATCCAAAGAGCTTCCTGAAGTCAAATCCAATCCACATCTTAGCACACTTGGTTTAAATGTCATAAATTCGGTGTTACCTTCCAAAAGTATCCCATTGTCTTTTTTGCTCATAAAAATCTGAGCAACACAATAAGAGGTGGCTCATCGCCCTTCCATGAGATCTACCCAGAGCTCTCAATGGAATTTAAATCTAGATCCACCAAGTTTATAAAAAATCAATGTTTAATCATTAGGGCAACCCTTAGAGGATAGCTCATCATATTAGATCAAAGTAAAACATGCAGAGTGAACAGGTGATGACTTCACAAGATGCTTTTTTAACAAGAGGTCATGTGTAAGAATGGGGCATATATCCGTTGACTTATATGATTTAATGTAAACAGTGATCATATGAGATTCCAACCATGATGAATGTCAAAATTGGCTCAGGAAGGAATTGGTTCTCAAACATACTCCAAAAGGCTAAAAAATACAATATTTTTTTGGCCCCCAAGTTTATGGCTGCAACATGATAATCATCACATGAAGTAATCGAAAAGTGAATATATATGATTCTGAACTGCTTAATATATGGATTTTTAAGAGCAAGTTTAAGACTAAAGAGACAAAACTGGAAATCGAACCAGGAGAGTATCTAGAACATTTCTCAGCTGTTATTACAATCCATAAAACCAAGAAAAAGATCTCTCAACACTGAATACAAAGTTTGAAGCTGGGGCTCTCATTGCCATTCATAAATCACCTGGAATATATACGTAGAAGGTAATGCCATAATAACAATCTATAATATGCACGCCAAAGTCATGATACTAAAAGTTAAGTAAAGCACGCAAAATTAAAAAAATCAAACAATCAGCTATTATTTTGTGAGTTTTATTGTTGATAGGTTGGAGTTCACTTTGTATTGGATAATTAGAATATGCAAACTTGGAAAGTAAATGCCTAGTCATTATATTAGATGAAATTTAGAGTAGAGATACGTGCTACCACATTTTCCCTACATCCCACATCTATGAAATAAAGATGCAATAAGACGGAGATAGAACCTCGAGAGACATACAAACACCCAAAAAACCCCTCAAACTTGAGATATACAAACAACATTCGCTTCTCTATAAGATCAACCCAGTAAAGTGAACAAGTTGACCAAAGTGTCATGCTTGAACCCTAAATGTTCTAATACATCAAAATGTTCGACTGATTTCTTCTTGCATACTGCACGAAGAGGACTATTTTCATTTTGGTATAAAAAAATCGACTACTATTTCTATTCCATTGCTGCCCACAGGAAAGTATGAAAAACCAAAAAACAAAACGATTAAAAACAAGACCTACCAATTCTGACGCATTTAAAACAATATATAATACCAGAAAAATCGATTACGCTCAATTTAGTTATAGTTTCAAGTTTCAACAATTAGATGCAGGAAGCCACATTCACATCAAAAAGCAAATAACCAAAATGGCGTCTAAAAGAATCTAGGGTTTGGTGGGTGGATAATTACCTCCTATTATGCTCTTGAACGAAACGTGAGTTTTTCGCATCTTCCTCTGTAGAGGAAAAACGTGAAAAGAGAAGTTAGGTATTAAACAAAACCAAGGATTTGAATTAACAACAAATAATCTGACATGAAGGCCGAAGGGACAGATCGGTGAGAACTTACCAGTAAGACCAAGGGAGAGCTTGGTGATTAAGGTTCCAGTAATGGCGAATCCCACAAGGAACGGCCAGTTCCGGTTCCATTCTCGCTTGAAGAAAACGGGCCACGGATCGAACTTCCTCATTCCACCCGCTACTGTACCTTCTTTTTCCCTCTCTCTCGCTCTCCTCCCCAGTAGCGAAATCCGTAGATTGCGATGGCTGAATGCTACTACTGCCAGCTACAACGAAATGCGAGAACATAACGGGTTCCAGCGGCCCACCCAATCAATATGGGGCTAGTAGATATTTGGGTCAGAAATTTACTTGGGCTTCAATGGACTAGTGTAGGATTGTCACGCAAACAAAGCCAACAATGCTGATCCCATTGCCAAAAACTTTGCGGTCAAAACAAAAAAAAAACGTTCCAGTTAAAATGAAAAAAATATATTTATGATTTTTAATTCTTTTATTTATATTAATAAAATTTTATTAAATATTTACTTAAAAAAATTTAAACTATCTCAAAAATTATACAATTTCTTTTAAATTTTGTAAAAATTCGGTGCTGCTCAAGTTAAAAATAAATAACAAATCAAACTCTTTTCTAATAAGAAAAAAGTTTAGAATGAGGAGAATTTATTTCATTTTAAGGTAAGAGTATCTCAAATTTTAATAAAAATTTATATTAATTATAAAAAATAATGACTAACAATAATATTTAAACTTAAACTTTATAAATAAAATATTTTGAATCTTATTGACTACTCTTGTTGTCCAAATCAAACTCTTTGTTTCTCTGTTTCTGCCATGAGCCACTTACTCATTTACCAACTAGTTTCCCCTGCTAGAAAAAAGAAGACCATTCTATCTACTGGCTTTTTTTCCTGCAAGAATTTACATCATCAAATATTGTAGTTCTTTGTTGAAATGTTGGGCTCGCTTTTACTCTCGTCAAGTCCTTTCTTTTGCGTATCGATAACTCAGATACTTTCAATTTATTCCCTTATTCTTCCCTCTTCAGTCAAACCAAACTGCAAGGACCATTATTGCTTCATTGGTCAAATGAATATTGGAAATGAACGCTTGCTTTTATACAAATCATTGATATCCGTTATCGATATAGTATTAAGTATCCTACGTGAAGCTAATAATTTCTCAATGGTACCAGGAAGATGCGCCTAGAGAGTGCATGAATTGGTGCCAACACAACGTCGCCATAACAATTGCAACTCTCCTTTAAGCATTCATAGTGCAGAGTTACATTAGACCTTCTAGAAGCATGAAATCTCTCCCACAACAGATGGATGAAAATTGACCAAAGATCAGAAATTTTCTTTTGGTCACAAGAGATCATACTTAGGGTTTATGAAAAGGGAGACAGGAATAAAAATCAAATCATTAAATTAATTCAAGAAAAAAGATCATCTATACTATATGAGTTAGCAGCTCATGGGCATCAAAAATCAGAATTTAAATTGCATGATAACGGTTCTCAATTCTTCTAGATAAAAACCGAGCGCGACAGTCAAATCATAAAAATTCAGGTCAAGCCTCTGTTAAAGTGTGCCAAATCCGTCTTACATGCAAGCTCAATGTCACTTTGGTGCCGCGGACTGCAACTGCCAATCGGGACATCATCTTAGAAGTTTCCCTAGAAACCATGTTCAAAAGCTACTTATTGATAAGTCCAAATGATCCTTCTGTACAGCTTCAAAGCCGTGAACCGGATTTCTGTCATACACTTTCTTCCCATATCACAAATTCAAAATTCAAGAAAAACGAGGTAAAACCAAAGCCAATTAACATTGGCGGCTATTTGCTCGGATGAGTTTAAAGTAGGGAAATGGTTGAAATATTCTCCTTATTGCACCCTCGTCGTTGCTGTTTCTTGTCTTGACACAGGAATTCAGCCTCACTCAAACTGCCCTCTCTGAAGATTTCTTTTCCGTCATCATCTCACTACTAACCGGGAGTGCTTACACATTGTCAAAGACTTTACAACAACAACAACAACAAACCAAGCCTTTTCCCACTAGGTGGGGTAGGCTACATGGATCAAACGACGCCATACACTTCTATCCAAAACTAAATTTTCGGATATACCATTTAACCAAAGATCTCTTTTAATCACCTCTCCAAGTGTCCTTTTTGGTCTTTCTCTACATCTCCTCACAGGACTAAACACCATTTGGTCAACCTTTCTCACTGGTGCCTGTCGCGATCTTTTTTGTATATGCCCAAACCACCGTAACCGGGTTTCTGTCATTTTCTCCTCAATAGGCGCCACCACAACTCTCTCCCGAATATAATCATTTCGAATTTTGTCTTTTCTTGTATGTCCACTCATCCATCTCAACATTCTCATTTCTGCCACCCCCATTTTTTGCTCTTGTTGACCTTTCAAAGCCCAACACTCACTTCCATAAAGCATAACTGGTCTAATAGCCGTACGATAAAACTTCCCTTTTAGCTTGGTAGATATTTTGCGATCACAAATAACCCCTGATGCGTTTCTCCATTTCATCCATCCAGCTTGGATCCTGTGAGAGACATCCCCATCAATCTCTCCATTATTTTGTAAAATAGACCCAAGATACCGAAACTTGGACACCTGCGATATTCTCTGCTCCCCAATTTTTATCTCCAGATCTCTGTTTTCTCGCCTCTTGCTGAATTTACACTCCATATACTCTGTTTTATTCCGACTTAAACGAAAACCCTTTGATTCCAAGGCTTCTCTCCATAATTCCACTCTACCATTCAACCCCTCTTTTGTTTCCTCTACTAAGACAATGTCATCAGCAAACAACATACATTTCGGGACTGAATCTTGGATGTGTCCAGTAAGTACATCCATCACTAAAGTGAAAAGGTATGGACTTAAGGACGACCCTTGATGCAGACCGATCCTTATGGGAAAATCTTCTGTTACCCCTCCTTGAGTCCGCACATTTGTTGTAACTCTATCATACATATCCTTTATGGCAAGAATATAGGCAATACGAACACCCTTCTTTTCCAATGCTTTCCATAGGACTTCTCTTGGCACTCTGTCATAAGCTTTTTCCAAATCAATGAAGACCATATGCAAATCTTTTCCTCTACTTCGGTACCGTTCCATCAAACTTCGTAGAAGATAAATAGCCTCTGTGGTGGATCTTCCCGGCATAAAACCAAACTGATTCTCTGATATATGAGTCTCTTTTCTTAATCTCTGTTCAATCACTCTTTCCCAAAGTTTCATAGTATGGCTCATGAGTTTAATCCCCCGGTAGTTCCCACAATTTTGAATATCTCCTTTATTCTTGTAAATGGCTATCAACGTACTCTTCCTCCATTCATCTGGCATCCTCTTGGACCTTAGTATCTCATTCAATAACTTGGTAAGCCAAGAAATACCTTACTCTCCCAAACACCTCTAAACCTCAATAGGTATGTTATCAGGACCCAAAGCCTTACCATTACCCATTTTCTTAAGTGCCTCATTCACCTCCACTTCTCGGATTCTACGATAAAAAGCAAAATTTTGATTCTCCTCCCGAGTACTTAAACTCTCCATGTCTATATTTGTTGACTGCCCCTCATTACACATTGTCAAAGACTTTAAGGAGGAAAAAATCTTCACAAGAAACGTCTTCACATTTTCAAATTTCCAATCCAATCCCTCTGAATATCGTAATTAGACATCAAACTTCAACACAATTTCCCATCTTCAGCTGGACAAATATACTGATTTCAAATTGCATTATCGCATTTTGGGATGCAGACTTGTATTTAATTATGCCACTTACAGTGGTCATCTAAAGCAAATACCATCTTGTAAGTAGATTTGGAGTCTAGACTAGTTAAAAACTACCGGCAGAAGTCGCATATTACAAAAAGAGCTCGTATTATCCATGGTGAAGATCACTATCAAGGACCTACGGGCAGAGTTATACCTTTTCGCAATTCATTCAACAAAATAAAAATAAGAGCTTTAGATAAAATCCATGTTACCATTGTCTGGTCAATTCCTTACCACTAGAGGCGTTTCCAAATTAAATTAAGGTGATGTGCTCATTACACCCATCAATTTTTATAACTTTTCCAGTAAAAATTGTAACCCATAGTCTACCTCATGTTAATTGAACCAACAGACAACAAATAAACAAACCACAAAACATAGATCTTTAAAAGCATTGTTCCAAAATTGCTAACAATATCGCCATAACTCAACAGCCAAGATAAAGAAATTGCCCTCAGGTGAAGCCATGCACCAGCTTAGATGATGCCAATCTTGTTTGCTACATCCAAGGCATCATAATCAGGGGTCAACCTGACATAGGCCTTCTTTGTGCCATCAGGCCTGCAACAGAATAAATCAGTTTTAAAGGAGGGTGCAGCAAAGATGTCCCATAATATAGTATCTAAATGGGAATTGGTAATACGAATGGCTAAAACAAATTCCCAATTAACACAAGTCTATATTGTCCAATGGAAACGTCCAAAAAATTCCCTACAAATCAAGTAAAAAATACAGATTACACAACCCAAAATTATTTCTTGAAGTGAACCTGTCACCCCTATGCCGTGTGCTTCAAATTATTTCCCCATTACCAGTAGCATTGCAAGAATATTATCAGTGTCCATGCCTATATTTGCACAACAAATCAGAAAACAAAAGAAACTGCCCAATTGAGCAGTTGAAAAGCAGATCTATAAATTACAGGTCTAATGTCACATATCAACATACAGGAGCTGGAACAAGAATGGGGAAAATATGAAATGAAATCGACTAACCTAAACATCAGAAATAGTGAATTATACTATTGTTAAAGCATCACTAAATAAAAGCTCACCTGATCAAGGTATTTACTTTCTTGGCCTGAATGTCGTACATTTTCTTCACTGCATCCTTAATCTTCTTCTTGTCAGCACGTATGTCAACAATGAAAACCAAGGTGTTGTTGTCTTCAATCTTCTTCATTGCCGACTCAGTGGTGAGAGGGTATTTCAAAATCTGATAATGATCAAGCTTGTTTCTTGGTGGAGCACTAATGCGAGGGTATTTAGGATTCCTATCTTTTTTCAATGTCTTTGGTCGATGAAATGTGACTGATGTTCGGAGTTTCTTGGCCTTCTTCTTGAATGTAGGGCCTAACTTAACCGCTTTAGCAGCTTTCAAGGCCTGTGCTTTTGGATCAGTCTTCTTTGAGCTATCAACTGCACAGAAAAGTTGATCTAGTCACATACAACTGATACAAGAGGATAAAGAGCCAAGAATTTTTTGAAAAATAAGATTGTCAATGCAATTACATGAGAGAAAATGATAGATGGTGATACTAATACAAATGTTAAGGAAGACTAAACTCAGAAAGTTAGAGAATAATGAAGGAAACACTTCAAGGATGCATTAAAATGCAGGTTAACAGCTTTTAGCCGGCAAATTAGTAAAACAACCACAGATTGGAGAATTTGGTGAGTATTTTTGGCTGTGTAAGGAAGGAATATAAGTTCTCAAGTTTACAAAAGACAGATCCAACGACATTGACAGAAAAATGTACTCAAGTTTTGCCATCATATGATACATCAAAAATAACAAGATCTCATGCTGTATATATCTAGTTCTCCTATTTCATTTTTTGTTAAAAAAGAGGGAATAGTTGACCGTTCCCTTGATCTTATCAATTATGTGGTACCATACAACAAACCAAGCCTTTTCCTTGATCTACATCTCCTCACAGGACTAAACACCATTTGGTCAACCTTTCTCACTGGTGCCTCTCGCGGTCTTCTTTGTACATGCCCAAACCACCGTAACCGGGTTTCTGTCATTTTCTCCTCAATAGGTGCCACCCCAACTCTTTCCCGAATATAATCATTTCGAATTTTGTCTTTTCTTGTATGTCCACTCATCCATCTCAACATTCTCATTTCTGCCACCAATTATGTGGTACCATCAATTAAGATTTTGGTTTTTTACAACCGCAAATAAAGGAAATGAGTAAGAAATGAATACATGATGCCAAGGATGTCACTAGGCTCAGAACAACGTGCAATGAAGCTAAACTCCATCTAGAAGACAGAAAATCTGGCCAAGGTAATGTTCATCAAAGGAGGCAATTTGACACAAAAAGACTAGTAAAAGCAAAAAGGATTGCTCCATGAGCTCGGTAGTTGGTATAGCTCATTTCAGTTGGCTCACTATTGATTGTCGCTACTATTTCATAACATTCACCCTACCCTCACTTTCTACAGAGACCAGATGACAAATTAAAGGGCAAGAATGCACATCAAACTTACAAGTCACGTCTACGACTAAATTAACCAAGTTTATAAAATGCTTATATCCACAATTCATCGAAAATCTCATTTCTCCAGCAGTTATCGGTTTACAGTTTCCTCAGCTGAATTTGACATTTGTGGAACAAAAGGTGACAGAAAGAATACAAATACATAATGGAACATTCACGGAAGAGCGACAGGGATAGTACCTTTAGCCGGAGCCATTGGGGTGCTGAAATAAGAAACTACCTGCTAAATCTTCCGGAAAGCCTGAAAGAAAAATACAATTGGATAATCAAGCTCAAAAAACGTAGGTATATCAAATCGACCACCAATAACACATAAAATTACAGATACTGTGGACGTAGCTATGGAGTAGACAGGGACCTGTGCACGAGAGAAGCAAAGGCACGGGCCGTCTCTAGGGTTTGGGAGGAGGGAGAAAGAGCGCGGGTTATAGACACGATGGGTACGAAATGACCAAAACATCCAAACAGGGTTCACCATCAGAGGTCGTTTCCACGTGCCAGGCGAGGGTAAAATGGCATCAGTGACGCCCGCAAGGGGTAGAGCTTTATAAACTCATTCAGGCCTGGCCCAATACGTCCACTTTGTGATGGGAGTGGACAAAAATTGGGCCGAGCACACCCGTTGGATGTAGGATAAAGGTTAGAAACATTAGTGGTTTGCAAGACGATGCAAGAATATTCTGTTATTTTTTTGGGTAAGTCGATGCGAGAATATTCTAATAAAACAAAAATTGATATTCTTTGGACCAAAAAAAAAAATGAATGGTATTCTATCTTTGAAATTTTCAGCAAAAGAAAATAACGGCAATATATTCTACCTTTTTTTAGAAAAAAAATCTTGATGATTGAAAATCTGAATTATAAATTCAACAAAATTTAGATAAATAGTTACCTATGTACTTTTTTTGAAGAATAAAATATTATTTAAACACATAAAATTTTAAATTGAAATTTTTAATATTAAAAATGTAAAAAGTAATGTCAGGTATTTCTGCATAATTAAAGGCTATTATCTTTCTATCAAAAGTTACATCTCAACCGGGCAGAACTTCGAAAGCATGCCGGGTGACGGCTCAGTTAAGAGATAGTTTTATTATTTTTGGTAAAAGTTATGTGTCATCTTAAAATATTTAATAAATTAATAAATTAATAAATTATTATTAATTATTTTTTATAATAATGAATATTAAATTTTAAAAAATTAATATAAATAAAATATTAAAATAATAAAGATAATAATATTAAGATAAATGGGTAATTATTAAATAATAAAATTTAAAATAATTATATTTAAAAAAATTAATATAATATTTATTAAAAATAACAAAAATTTAATTTTAATGATTTGAACATTTGTAAATAGATTGTAAGAGATTTTAATAAAAAAATTAATTAAATAATTTTTAACTTATGATTAAATTTAAAAAAATAAAAAAATTATTTAAAATATTTATTTAATAATATTTTAAAAATTTTAATTTTAAATAAAATTTTATGTTATCATTTTATTTATGTAATAATATAATTTAATAAAATAAAATTATATTTATTATTATTATTGTATTTATTTTAAAAATTATAAACAGTAAAATGTGTTGAATATGTGTGGTCCGGGCCGGGTTTGGATTATCCCTATGGAATTACTAGACACGTCGTTATGAGGACCCGTGCCGGAGCACCCATGAACGGGGTTGACCAACATGTACACTCCATATCCGAGTACCGTTGCCCCTTCTCTGATGGACGAGGATGATGTGGCAGACCTGTTGCTTCTTTCTCAATCTCGCGGAGCAATGACTGAGAAAAGGGTACCGGAGAAAAGCGAGACGCCTAAGGCCAAACTCTTTCTGCGTCGTTGTTCACTGTTCTCTGTTCCTGCCGCTGCTTCCTTAGTCCAACATTTACACTATCATGGAAAGTGTTAGCCAGTCCGTTCGATCGCCAAGCTAAGTATCCCACACATACCGGTTTCTACTGCAAAACCGGCCATATCCGTTCCTTTTCGGTTATAATCCCCCTAGCGACGCCGTTTTAGTCTATTCTATGCGTATGTTGCACTCGTGCTATGGCGGAATCAATCCCTGCTCTAGTAGCGGATCGGAGAGATAACAGGCTATGGAAAGGGGCATTTGCGGTCACTGGAATTATGGTTACCCTCGTCACCTACGGTGTCCTGCAGGTTTTCTCTCTCTTCTTTCCCTCTCTTTTGTCCCTGTTTTCTTCGACTTTTGTTAAGATCTTTTCATCCCGTCAAATTGATTTTGATGCATTGTTTTAATTCATCAATCTTTGGTTTTTCTTCCAAAAAAATGCAGATTTTTCAATTTTTTATTTAAATAACAGAACTATAGTGTAAAAGCAATAAAATTTGCTTAGTTAAAGGGTGCTTGTCTTAAATTTAGTGTTTTATTACATTTCGTAGTCTGGATTCAAGAAATTAGTTAATTTTAACCGTTCTCTCTCTTCGTTTAGTGACTGTAATCAATTCGCATGTGCAAGTCTTCTTGTTTGCCAAGTTATCAAAAAGAAGGAGATCAAAGCACCATAGCTGGTATTATTTTAATGCGTGACTAATGAAATTGTTATCTGTGAAAGAATTAGTAATGGGAAAGATATAGCATAAAGAACAAACTTTGACGAGGTTCTAATACTGTTGGTTAAAGGATTCTGTAGTATCCCTCGATGCTTATTTAGCTGTATTATATACAATCACATCTTGAAGAAGTTCATAGTCTTCAGACGGTAGACTACCATTGTTCTTACAATATTCATTGTAGAATACTTTATCGTAGAGCTTCTTCTTTTATCAATAGCCCTCTGGTAGCCTAAAAGATTTCCATTGAAGTTATAGATATTTGTTTCTTCCAGGAAAAAATCATGCGGGTCCCATATGGGGTGGACAAGGAGTACTTCAAATATTCACTCTTTCTTGTTTTCTGCAACCGCATCGCGACATCTGCTGTTTCTGCAGGCGCTTTACTGGTAAGTTGGTGATTATCATACACTTTGCAGTGCTTGAGTTGCAACCTGCGTTTCTTGTCATTGCATTTGTTCAGTTTAAATTGTTTGCAACTTTAAAATTTTCTATTTTTATTATAGGCAAGTAAAAAAGCATTGGATCCAGTAGCTCCTGTTTATAAGTATTGCCTTGTGTCAATATCAAACATATTAACAACAACTTGTCAGTATGAGGTAAGTGATGCACTTTTTACGTCCTTATACATTATAATTTCATATGAACTTGCTATTATTATTGGTTAGTTGCTGCTAGTTTTTATTAATTGACTATATCTTTTGCTTCAGGCCCTCAAATATGTCAGTTTCCCTGTTCAGACCCTAGCAAAGTGTGCTAAAATGATACCGGTTATGGTAAGTCAAACTTTGAATTATTTATCATCATTTGTCATGTTTACTGTACCCATTTATATGAAATTTCCTTTTTGGTTATAATTAAGAATTTAAGATTACTGCTCATTGCTTTGTTTTTTACATCCCAGCATCTGGTTTTTGTCTCTTATCATTAGTTTGTATGTTCATTTTCATCTTCTCATATTTCAGTACCTGCAGCATCTATTGATAAAGAATAGTATGTGTTCGTATGCATGGAATGCTTCATACTCCCTCTCTTTCTCTCTCTCTCTTTTACCAAGCACTTTCTGTCTTACACATGGAATGAAGAGAACATGTGCTTGGAGGTTCAAAAATGTAATTCAAAATTTGACCTTAGAATCTTTAAATGATTAAATTAGAATGGATGCACATGTGACATGTCTATCTACTGCTATTCTGTGCAATGAACGTTTTGTTCCTTATTTTGTATGTTACTGCAGGTCTGGGGCACTATCATAATGCAGAAGAGATATCAGGGACAAGACTATATGTTGGCTTTTTTAGTGACCCTTGGCTGCTCTGTATTTATCCTATTTCCGGTATTTGTTTGATCATTGACTCATTGATCCTGATTTCTTATTTTTCCTTTTGACCATTTCTCGATTCTCTCTGCATGGATTGTTTTCTTTTAAAGAACTGACCATGAATGCTTATATGCTACCATATTAGCTGTCTCAAGTGACAAATTTTGTGTGTGGGATGGTACTGTTATCTCTTTTGTTATAAAACAAGAATCTTATTCATAACTTAGAAAAAATGTGCATAAGTGAGGATAAGGCTGTTCAGTTAATGTGAATCGTGAAAACATGCCTAAAAGGTGATGACTGAAACATCAACAGGATGCCGGATGCAGTAATTTGTCCCTAAGAATAGGAGGCTGTGAAGTCTGACTCTGAAAAGATTCTGGCATTCTTTTCTATGAAAATTCACAAACAAATAATGCATAGCTCACCTTCTTGAAAATTTTCCCTCCTACTATCACTATTGAAAAGTTATTTCTAGTCTTCTAGTAACCCTTCTGATTCTTCTGGACCAATAATTGAATCACTGGCTTGCTGATGGGTTCTCCAAACTTCAGTTACCACTCATGGTTGAAAATTTTTTATAAAAAAGAATTTAAATAATAAAAAACTAAAAGGAATGGTTGATAGCAGAATGACTGAATCTCATCTGTTAATTACAAGTCCACGCATTTTTGTGAGTGTGATTACTTTATACGTAACTTATGATTCACAGGGAGATAAACAGCTTAGAAAGTGACATATTTGATCCATTGAATAATTACTCTACACTTATATGTTGACTTGCGATTCTAACAAAAAGATCAACTAATGGTGGCTAATATACCACCTTCTATGACAAATACTGTTTTGCTCATGTTCCATATAAAAGGTATAACGGCACAAATATTGTTGTTCTTTTACTTGATTTATCATGCAATTAATTATGTGCAATGACTTGAAGAATTTAGCAACCTTCTTTAATTAGCTAAAATGATACTTGTTTGTTTTCATTGTAGGCAGGAACTGACATAAGTCCATACAGTAGAGGAAGGGAAAACACCATTTGGGGTGTTCTACTAATGACTGGTTATCTCGGGTATCACTGCAAAACCTGGACCCTCTTATTGTGATGAATCATTTTACAATTTTTACTCATCAGTTGTTTGAAAATATAACAATATCTGAACATCAAATCTTCCTTCACTCTGATACGGAAGATATTTTATCTGTCAAACTATTATTATTGATCTAAGGTTTAGCTACTACCTAACTTACCAACAATTTGAATGTTTCCCCACATATAGTTTTCCTTTCTCCTAAATTATTATGAGCAAACTATGTAATCATTTTAAACCATTTTTTTGTTGGTTTGAGTGTTACTGGATATTTGAATGAGCATATTATGGTTAGCAGCTCATTTGAATCTCTCTGAAGTTTTACATTGCTTCACATTCTTATTGTGCATGTTGATATCTGCATAACAAATTTTGTGCTTATAATAATTAATTTTTAGCAGGTATGATTGTAAGTGATGTAAATACAAGTCTCTCATCGAATCAGATGCTGATTTTGTTTGTTTACTAGGTTTGATGGCTTTACAAGCACATTCCAAGATAACCTGTTTAAAGGCTATGAAATGGAGATACATAATCAGATATTCTACACTACACTGTGTTCTTGTATTCTTAGCCTGACAGGTAGGTTCAGCTGGTGACTGCAAAGTTTAATGTGAAATATTTTGTTTGTCATGCACATCTTGTCCAGTTCATAAGTGAAGATCACTTTCCATGGTGGTTGGGAAAGATTTATAGTGGATTGAATTGCTTTGAAGTTCTGGATGGTGATTGGAAATATTTAACCCGCACCTGAAGATTTCAAGATATACCTTATTTTCTACAACAGTAATAACCTGGAATTTTTCTGAACTACTGTTTAACCTCAAGCATTTCAAACGAGAACCTTGCTGTAGATGTTTATTTTAGCCTTTGTTTAGGTGCTTGCAGTTCACTAAAAACTCCCAAGTTCAGTAAGTCCTTGAGTATGTGTTGACCAGAATTCTGAGTTCGTGAAACATTCTACACTCGTGATGGTTCTGAAACAGCACTTTCTAGACCTATATTTGCTATTCTTTTCTTTTACAGCTTCATGGTTTGTTATTCATTCTTTTCCCATTTGGTATTTTTTGATTAGGTCTTATCTTACAAGGACATTTAATTCCAGCAATAGAGTTTGTTTATCGCTATAATGATTGTTTCTTTGACATAGCATTGCTTTCAACTGTAAGCAAACTTCTCCCATTTGTTTTAAATTTTATAGTGCAGTACTGAATCTACTGGCAATGCAATTTTTGAAATACATGGCAATCTGTAGTGCCATAATTCTTTTGTCCCCATCCTTTGGATTACACGAGGAAACAATATTCCTTCTTTACTTCATCCTTCATTTCACTGAAGAAGTTCTCTATAATATTGAGTTTTACAGGTTGCAACAGCTAGTCAATTTTTTATTTCATACACAATTTGCACTTTTGGTGCTCTAACATTTGCCACCATAATGACCACAAGACAGGTAAATATTGCCCGGAGAATAAATTTTCGCTAATGCGTACAATATGCATTTGATCAATGTCATAATCTTAATTGTTGTAGCTGGTGAGCATTTTGCTGTCATGCGTGTGGTTTGCCCATCCTCTTAGTTGGGAGCAGTGGATTGGAGCTGTATGAATCACTTTTACCATTTTTCTAAGCTTTCTAATGAATCTTATGAGAAGCATATTAACTTCATTACATTTTCAGGTCATTGTCTTTGGTTCCCTGTATACAAAAAGCTTCTTGAGGAAAGCACCTCAAAAGACCTCATCTTCAGAACCTGCACAAAATGGGGATTCTAATAATGTGAAGGAGAACCCGTGATGGAGGTCAATGCCTTTGCTGACCTGGCATCTGGTACTATCTGTAGTGACGAGGCGGCTTCATTCTAGTGCTGCACATTCAAAATAACAGGAATTAATGGATAAGACAGGTGGTTTAAACATAAAACCAGACATCACCGGTTGCAGCTAGATTCTCAGATTTTGATTTCACCATCATAACAACAGATAACTCAAAGGATAGTTACCCTGCATTTTTCCATAAGGGAGATCAATCATAGGCTGGCTAAAGCCTATAGTATGATGCATTGTTTGAAGAATGTACATTGCGTACTCAAGCAAAATTGTTTTTTGGTTTAGTTTTTCGAGATGAGTATAGGGATTTGGGTTTAGTTTTTTAGGAAGAGTTAAAGCAGGGAAAGGTGGAAATATTTTTTTCGAGATTTCTGGAGCATGTCATTCACTTTATACTATAATTAGCAATTTCTTCTCAAATAGTAGAATATATAGGCTACATAGAATGCTTAATTCCACAGAATATGAGCTGGCTGTGTTCGTTTAGTGGTGCTTATATTCTAGGATTTTGAGAATCTTTATAGGCGTATACTTCGGTGTTTGCAAAGGCACATCACAGAGACACACCTTTGACCCAAACGGCCTAAATTTTTGTTTTTGGTCCTAGGCCTAAACTTGCTTGTGCCCGGAATCCAGAAAGTGCAGATTAAGATCAATAGTGATAAGATACTTAGGCCTTGTGTGGAATCTATTCTTGAAAATAATTTTATTTTTTTGAAAACAAAAAGAATAAAAAATTCTGTATGGAATGACGTGTTTTGTTTTAAAATTTGAAGAATTGATTCTGAAATCTTTGTACTAAAAATCGGAAAACAAGAATAATTGAGAGATGTTTTTGTTGTCTAAAGATGTATTCACGGTGGCATGGGAGGAAAATATGTGGTTTTATTGATGATGATATGGTAAATAGTTAGATTTCTTAATGGTAAAATTGTAAAATAATGAGCATGACTTTTTAATTTGAAACAATTTCTTATTTATTCCTTTGTCTCTCTCCTCTCACATTATCATCTTGCAAAAATAAAAAAAAATTGAGTTGCTAACTCACTTTCAAACAAATCTTTTATATTTATGGTTTTAAAATAATTTTTTGAAATATTCTATTCAAATAGGTTTTATTATACTTAAATAATTTTAAAATTTTATTTTATAATAAATTCTAAAAACAAAAAAAAAATTAGAACATTTGTAAACACATTCTTATTTTTCTTATTGCTTTCCCTTTTTTCCCCTTTGGGAATGGAACTTTCGTCTATTTTAGGAGAATTCAAGTATTAGACGCTCCAAGAATTGCCCAAGAATTCACTGTTAATGCAAAAAATCTTTACTATCAAATATTATTATGTCATTAAAACATTTAAGTTTTCTGTAAGTAATATATTATTAGTTGCTTTATTAATGTGACAGTCTTTCTTACTAATAAAAGTATGATACATTCTTCAACACGGCAATCCAAACGGATAACGAGGGCTGGGCCAACGTTACTCCTCATACACATCCGTTTGGGCCGCATGAACCTGATAAGGCCAGTAAACCACCAGACATTGAGACTTCAACTGACATGGAAGAGGACCAATTAGGGACAGTCTCTTTGGTGCCAGAGACACAAATGGAAGAGGCCCAGAATATGGAAGCCTACATCGACCAGTAAGGTAGTTGAATTCATACTCCTTTTTCTTTTTGTTCATGCATTCTATTATTTTTTGGAATTGCAGGGGGCAGGTAATAGAGCATTTTCACTTCACGCTAGAAATATTATTCGAACCCATAAACCAAATATTTTGGCTTTAGCAGAGACTAAGGTTGGAGTTGAGCATGGTCAGGATACATTAATGGCCTTGGGCTTTCATAATTCTTTTCTGGTAGAGGGTCATGGTTTTGCTGGAGGTATTTGGGTAGGATGGCATGAAGAGGACACCATAGTTCAACCTCTTTGTCATTCCAGTCAATTCACTCATTTTCAAATTACTAGTCAATCAAATCAATTTTGGCTCTTAACTATAATATATGCCAGCCCTCACCTTAATGCTCGTCACAACCTTTATGCTGACTTAGAGAGATTGCACACTCAAATTAACGTTCCCTGGCTTCTGCTAGGTGATTTTAATGATATTAGGGGGTCAGAGGAAAAAAAGGGAGGTGCCCCTCTTGACCCCACTAAATGCAAAGCATTCAATGATTGGATTGACAAGTGTGGTTTGATTGATGTTGGTTCGGAAGGTAGTCGATTTATGTGGAGAGGACCTACTCGAGAACCTTATGCCAGGGTGTTTGAACGGCTCGATAGAGGGCTTTGTAATTCTCAGTGGAGAACAACCTTTGCAGAAGCAGGAATTCAAGTCTTACCTCGAGAATATTCTGATCACCACCCGCTTAAACTAATGTTGTCTTTGTCTTCAAGTCCCAATGTAGCAAGGCCTTTCAGATTTGAGGCAGCTTGGCTCACTCATTCATCCTTTCCTCAATTCCTACAAGCTTGCTAGAACTCTCAGTGTCACCTTTTAAACAACTTACAGACTTTCACTCATGCTGTTCAAAGTTGGAATAAGGAAGTTTTTGAGCATATCAATTCTAGAAAGCGAACTCTCTTAGCCCGAATAAGGGGAGCTCAGCTGGCTATGGCTAATAAGTGGAAACCCTTTTTAGATCGACTAGAACAACAACTACAAAGGGAGCTTCACTTAGTCCTCAACCAGGAAGAGATTCTCTGGTATCAAAAATCTCGAACAGTTTGGATTAGAGATGGGGACAGGAACACACATTACTACCACACAAAAACAATCACTAGAAGGAAAGCTACTCATGTCTCGATGATCAGAAGTTCAGATGGCACCTGGATCTCCGATAATCAAGCTATGAAGGAAATAGTGGTGGGGAGTTTTAAAAATCTGTTCATGGCTCATTAGGATATCAGCAGGAATCTTCATACTAGCATTTCCTTTCCTTAAATACAAGAGGATGACTATTTTCTTCTGAATTGTGAAGTTTCATTTCCTAAAATTCAACAGGCTATTTTCAGTATGGGTTCCATGAAGGCTCCAGGGGATGATGGTCTTCCGGCTATATTTTATCAGAAACATTGGGACTGTGTGGGCACATCTGTATCTCAGTTTGTCCAAAATATTTTTCAGGGTGTTGAAGATGTTGCAGCTGTCAATCATACTTTGATTACGCTCATTCCAAAAGTGATGAAACCAGAGTTTCCTAATCACTTTCGTCCAATCTCTTTATGTAATGTCATCTACAAATGCATCACGAAGGTGATAGCGAATAGGCTCAAACGAATTCTTCCCTACATGGTGTCCCCAAATCAGGCTAGTTTTATCCCTGGGTGCCTAATCCATGACAATATTGTCATTGCAGGTGAACTGATCCATTCCATGAAGAAGAGATGGGGCAGAGGCGTGATGGCGATTAAGATCGATTTAGAAAAGGCTTATGATAAGCTCAATTGGCAATTTATTGACTCTACTTTAGAGGAAATGCAACTACCTTTCCATTTACGACAGCTTATCATGAACTGTGTGAGGTCCACAACAATGGATATCTTATGGCAGGGCAATAAAATGGGCCCCTTCAAACCTAAACATGGCATCAGGCAAGGCGATCCAATGTCCCCTTACTTGTTTGTCCTTTGCATGGAGAAATTAAGCCACTTGATTCAAGAAGCCATTAACATGAAGCAATGGAATGCTTTCCCAATTGGTAGGACTGGCCCTGTTATATCTCATCTCCTATTTGCTGATGATTTGCTTTTGTTTGCAGAAGCTACTGTTCAACAAATTGAGGTCATAACTCATGTCTTGCGGGTTTTTAGCGAGGTGTCAGGTCTTACAATTAACAAGGCCAAGACAAGAATCTTTTTTTCTCCAAATATTGCCACCAATCTGGCTGAGTCGATTGCTACCAAAGCAGGCTTCCAAATCACAGATAATTTTGGTAAATACTTGGGGATTCATCTTGCTCCGTCGAGCAAAGGTCGCACTCGTTTTAATCCAATCCTTGATCGGATTCGCACTAAATTGGCAAGTTGGAAGGCCAGTTGTCTTTCTCTTGCTAGCAGAGTAACTCTTGCTAAGTCTGTTTTAGCTTCGGTCCCTGTATATCATATGCATGTGCAAAAGCTTCCAAAAGCCGTTTGTAAAGAAATTGAAAGAAGTCAAAGAGCCATCATCTGGGGTCATAATTTCAACACCAGGGTTGCCCACCCTATCTCCTGGAAAACTATTTGTCAGCCTCAAGACAGAGGTGGGCTTGGAATGAGGAATATGGAAATCATGAATAGGGCTTGCATTTTAAAACTTGCTTGGCGGATTAAAAACAATGAAGATGCTTGATGGATTCATGTTATGCGGGGAAAATATGGAAGTCGCTCTCCTTGGCCACATAGTCCCATTAGCAAACGAACTGATTCTGAACTGTGGAAAGCAATTGTTGCAGGATGGCCTATTTTGGAAGCAAATACTAAGTGGGAAGTTCGAGATGGCCGCAGTCTCTTATTTTGGTACGATAAATGGTTAACTCACCAAGACTCTCTTCTCTATCAAGCTCAAATTACGGTTCCTAAACCTCTGTTACATTCTAAAGTTAGTGATTGGATAACAGGGAGCAATGATTGGAATTGGGATCTTATTTGCCTCTACTTTTCCAATGACACAATATCCCTCTTTCAATGCACCCTTCCACCTACTACGGACTTGGGGCCTGACTTCTTAAGATGGGTACCTAGCCACGATGGCAAATATTCAGTTAGCAGTACCTATGCTCAGCTTATCTCTCCTACTTGGGATTAACCCCATCCTTTATGGAAAGCTATATGGCGAATTAAGGTTCCATTACGAATATGTACTTTGTTGTGGCAGGTGGCTCATGGACGCCTTCTCACTAAAAGTATCACCAGTAATTGGAATAATGGTGATTACTCTTGCACTTGGTGCTCCTCTGTTCAGGAGGATACCATTCATGTCCTTAGGAATTGTCGCCGAGCTCAAGGTATATGGAAATTCTTTGTTCATCATGGCAAGCTGACAGCCTTCTATGGTTGTAATCTCATTGATTGGATCACATTAAACCTTAAGGAGGATTTAGGAGCTAACCAAGATAGTGACTGGACTATTCGGTGGGCTATTTCTATCTGGTGGCTTTGGAAGTGGTGGAATATGGCAGTGCATGATCCAACCTTCGTCTGGCCAAACAATGCGGTGCATCTAATAAATCGATATGTAAGGCAGGTTCACCTTGCTTTTGAAACAACTCGTACAAGCACCCAGCCCCAGCGAGAAATCCAGCACATTCATTGGTCACCCCCAATTGATGGTTGGTGCAAGCTCAATTCTGATGGAGCAAAACATTCGACGAGCGAAAGTGGCTGTGGCGGTATTATTAGAGGGGCACATGGGCAATGGATAGCTGCATTTTACCGCTCGTGTGGGATGTCATCAGTGTTTATTGCAGAATGTTGGGGTATGTATCTGGGGCTTAAGCTCGCAATAGCAAAAGGGATCACAAAACTAGAAATTGAGTCGGACTCTAAAGCCCTCATTCTCTCCTTTCAGAATGATAAGCTAGTAAGCAACACTCTTTTAGACGCAATCCGTTTAGAGCTTCATAAGCTCCAAGTGGTCAGGTTGTGACATATTTACAGAGAATAGAACACTTGTGCAGATTAGCTAGCTGCTAAAGGAATTAAAATTGCTCCAGGAACCTAGACTCCTGATACTCCACCGACACAACTTGAGCTACTGATGTTAGCTGACACTCTTCTAGTGTCTTATCATATACTTGTTGTCATTTAGCTTTGTTTCTTTTCTTGGGACTTAGGCCCCCTTTCTTTACCAAAAAAAAAAAAATGATACATTCTTGCTTCCTAATAGCAAAAAGTTTTATATTGCCACTGGATTAAATTAAAACAAAAACATTTTCTAATATTTTAAATTATTTTGTATTTTTTGTTGTACACAAGCACAAACACACATCGCATAAAGTTCATGTACATAAATTTGTGTAAATTTTAAAAATAAATGAGGATTTGTGTAAGAAATATAAAATAAAAAAGTTGGAATAATTTACTCTAAATAAATTTTTATAAAATATTATGTAATTGGAATATAATTAAAAATTATTTAATACAAAGTTTTAATATAAATAAGATCAATACTTTTCACTTCTGTACTCTTAGGTATAATATATATATATATATATATTAGCATAACTTTTCCCCATCTGATACCATTTTATGTTTTCTTTCCTAATTACAGTTACTTACCACGGGTAATTAACATAATTTGGAGAGTGATAGGGTCCAATTCTGAACGACTAATATCAAGAAGGAAAAAACTACACACATGCAGGCTGTCAATACGCGGTGCATACATTAAGAAACAAATATTAAGTGAAACGCACCGTTTCTGCATTTCACTTAATCTTTATTTCTTGCATTTGATGCACAACTTGGACTGTCAGGGGAGTCATAGGACCCAAGTACTGGCCCTCTTTGCTTGTCTGAGACTGTATTGTCCACATCTGCTACTGCTCGAACATCCCTAGCTGTGCGGGCCAGCCTAGCTTTTCGATTATTCAACCTGATATGACAAGCATAAAGAATGAGTTTTCATGACAAACCAGACCAGCCAAAAATAATTTATCGTAGTTATAATATATGCAAATGATTAATATATTCAGGTCTAAAAAACCAAATAAAGTGTAAATAATTTTCATAATGAACATTTCATGAAGCTGACAAATTCTACACATTGACTTTTTCTCGTCACATACACATACAATGCTTCATTGATCAGATGCTAATTTTATAATTTGATGAGGCTTAGGAGGAAAGAACTTGTTATCTGCCTCGATACTAGATGTTTTGCAATATCAACCTATATGGACAAAAAGGTAAAGCAATAGGGTCTAAATTCCTATATATTTACACACTGGTTGCCTTTCTTTTTGTTTTGCATCCCTAGAGAGAAGGCTGGATAAACATCAGAACATTACATACAATCCAACCAATCATAAGATTCAGAAATACCGACAACTAAAAGGAGCATGACAAATGAAGAGAAAAAACTTATCGAAGTATATGATAAGTAAGAAAAAAGAAGAATCCTCACCAATTTTTAAGTTGCGAAGATGTAACCTCAGAACCCTGGAAATCATAATGCAGAAAGGTCTCAAAATATGTAACAAAAATATAAATGATATCAGTAAAGTTGCATTTGACATACATGAAAACTTAATTTATCAGCCCATGATTGTAGTGAAGCTGCATTTCGCTGCATATCAGGCTCATCCAAGAGTGCCCTCTCAATCAGCATCACCTGTTCATCGTTCATTATGGTTCTCTTTCGCTTTCTCCTCTGTACTATTTCAACCTTTTCATCCTCTAGGTTTTCTGCAACTCCAACATTTTTCATAAGATCAACTGATTTTGAGAGCTCACCACTGTTGACATGATTCATGACATTCTTTTCTTTTGCAGAACTCGAATCTGACCCATTTGTTTCCACATTCTGAGCCTCCTTGTCCATATCTTTTGCACCCCCAGATGAAGTCTTGCCACATATACATTTATATTCAACCTGATCTTGCCTATTTAGGTCATCACCTTGATTTATGTCTTCAGCTCTGGTATTAAGTTGGTCTAAGTCTGGAAATGCAGAATTCTCTGACATTCCTTTATTTAAGTTACTACTAGCCTTGTTGAGATCCCCAGGTTCCTTTCCTAATAAAGGTGATAAGCATGCCCCAGTATTCTGAGCCTCGTACAGGAAATCAAACTTTACTTCTTACCTCACTACGTTGAGGACAAGCTACATTTCAGAATTCACTATTTATAAAGTTTTTCCACGTTGTGATTCCTACCTCTAAAGTAAGATTAATTTTAATTGCATTTTCAATGGCACCTTCAGGTCCAGATCTCACAAATATTCCAACAAACAAGTAGCCAATACACATACACACAAAAACTAACTTCTGGCACATACCTGATAATGATCATTAATGTTGAGTTTTGAAAACTTATCCCAAGATATTGACTCCTCAAATTTGCTATCCTGAGTTTCTCCAGCAGAATATTTAGACAAATTTAAAAGAAAGGAGATGAGAAGAAAAGACCATTATAATAATGAATGAAAAATCAAGAATAAAATAAACAAAATTAACTACTCAGATTAAAGGACAAAGATTTACTTGAATGCGATTTTCTCCAAATCCAGCAGGCGCAATGAGTGACTGCAATTGGCCAAAAAACACCCTACTCACAATTTAAATATGTTAATTGCCTAGACATGACAGTACAAAGTTGAATAAGAAATAAATGCTTCTTATGCTTATCAAGAGTAAAGTCACAAACAACACAACAGAGAACAAAATGAGAATGTGACATGGAAATAAACTATCTTAAATAGAAATTTCCCAAAACACATTCTTTGTGATCTGATCAAAATTGAACTTCAACAAATAATCAATTTGCATCGTCAAATGGCTAGTAGATATAAATGACAAGCAGAAGTGGCATATAGACCATGATCAGGATGAAAACTCCATTGAGTTTTTGCTTTTGTGTCCATGGGAAAGGTAGCATACAATCATTAGCAGGGCTCTCTCTTGTATCTCCAATTACCTCTCCATATTGCCACAAACTAGCATGCTACTTAGTGATAACTATTTAATTAGAAAGTATGAGACCATCTTGTAGAATGCAGACTACAGTTCAAATTTTGATACACTTTCCATCTTCTATATATTGCCCTTTTCCCACACATACGCACAAAAGTTTATAAACAATTCACTTTTCCTTCAATGCTCTTAGAATATATTAGGCCACCAGTATCAAAGTGTATGCTAGGCAGCCTAAGAAAGTAGATAGAAAATAAAACATATGACTGGATTCTGAATTGGGCAGTTGACAGTAGTTATGTAATATTATAGTTATTTTATAAATATCTTCTAAAAAAAAGTACTTCTATTACAAAAAAGGGAAGAAGCTATGTAAGTACACCTCCTCAATGAGCATGGACCAAAGCCTTTTTCAGTCTTCAACAAGTGGAATATGGAGTTGAAGAATATACTTCGATGCTTATGCAAGAAGCATGGTACATATGACTAATACATAACTTCCCATTGAAACAAACAACTTGACAAAATTAGTCATGCTAAAGTCAACATTTAAAACTTAATAGAGAATTGACAAAGAAAGCAACCTTAAAAGATGCACATCCTCCTCATTTAAAAAGCTTGGAATCAAAGATTCTGCATGACTTAACAATGAGCCTACACAAGAAAGTTACTTGTATGAAAGTAACAATACATTGATAATAATTACATCTAAAACAATTGAGAACAATCATTACGGAGGTTCTTGCAAGCAGTGGCTGCTTTAGGAGTATCAGAAATAAAAGAAAACTTAGGCAGCAAGTTAGATAGATCCATTTGCAATCACTCAAAGACCTTGAGAACGAAAAGGTTCCTCTCCTGCTCTGGGGATTAGCAAAAACAATTAAAAAACTGATTAATGATATGAAAAAAGGTATATAGTTCTAACTATCAAATCTGTCCTAAAATTTTGTACAACATAGGCAAAGAATCAACCTTCACATATGTTGGGAACAAAACAATGGAGATTTGCAATTACTTTCACAAATAATGATGTCCTATGATGCGCATAAAAAGCCTGGGACATGCTGTTATGAATCAGGTTGAATTCCAAATTTTTTGCATGCTGCAGATCTAGAGATGAACCATTTTCTAAAATCCATCCAACCGCAGCAAATATATCATACTCAAGAGTTGCATCCTTCTCCTTCTCAGGGAGACTAGACGAACACCAACACGATAAAAAATCGCCATGGAAGAGTGAAAATATTGCTGTCAGAACTTTAGTCTGGAGTTACATGCAAAGTACACAGTCAAATTCTCAAATGCAGAATTCACAAACTTGGACAACAGCAGGAAAATCCAGGTAATGAATTAACTACATTTTAATGTGAAAAAAAGAGGTAAGTTTCTCAAGGTTCAAGCATTTCTGATGAATCAAATCCAAAAGACAAAAGAGAACAAAGCTAGCACCAAAAATCAGGAGTGGCGTGAATAATGGTAGCTTACAAAACAAATTGTCATGTAAGATCGAAAGTTTGAATCATCGGAGAAGATGTCAGCTAAATGCATAGCATTCAGCTGTAAAAATCCCATTGGGTAACTTCTGTCAGAATTGAGATACCCAGGGTCTCTACCAAAAGCAGTCTTCAATAAGTCAAAAACCTGCATTAAAAATTAAAATAAAAAAAAAAAAGAAACAGATTATAAAGCAAGAGCCTGACGCTAGAAGCATGAGAAAGACCGCATAAAGCCACCAGGTCAATATAAAAGTTTGATTCAAATTACACGTGCAAATGCTTTCTGCTAGTCACAGACTGCCATGCACAATATCAATTTAAAGTTTTCAGGCAATAATATCCATTTAGCCAATTATCAGGAAAAGCCCATCAACAAAGGAACCCTTTATCTTCAACCATTAATACCAGATGAAAACTAACCTCTAATGCAACAGATCTAGCCAAATCTAAACTTCGTGATGAGCTAGCAACTTCATCAAGATAGGAAAGACTTTCTGCTTCACATAAACTCAGCAGCTGCAGAATGGCAGTAGTGATAGAGTTAATAATATGTGCAATTTATAAAGTTCATTAAATTTTAAAGCAGGGACTCATAGAAAACAATGCCATCTGACTCACAATGGATAAAATTTTAGCTTTTAGCCTAGTTATAGCAGCCATAATCCTAGTTGGAAAAGATGGTTGAATGTTTACCTTCAAGATGGATTGAGCCAGAAAAAAAATGCTGCCCTTTCCACATAGTTCCTGTAATTGAATTAAAAACATATATACAATTCATAAATGTATTTATAAACGTAATTTGTCACATCAATCAACTCAATCAATACAAATGATATTAAGCATCTCTATGGTCAGTGGGTAGTTGCATGTTAGCCAGTTTGTCACATCAAGTCCTTTACGTCTTAGAACCTCCTCCCACTGATTATCCATCCTTACTGGAGCATCTTGGTGGCTTGCAGGTAAGAGATTGGATAGCTACAAAACAGGGTACCAACAATATATAGGAAGAAGTGGGTAGATAAACAGAAAGTAAGATTCAGGATAAGAATAAGAAATGGCAGGGACAGAAATTGATTTTCAGACTCAAAGGTTTTCAAGTTGGAGAGCAGAGTAGAGCATACTTTTTGGACATCGTTATGTGTATATTGGACATCTCTCACAGATGAGATATATGGAAGCCATTGTTACAAAAATCAGAAATATTTAACCAGAACCCTTAATCTTGACTTTTCTAGGATAACAAGTTAAAGTCCATAGGATCCTCAACTTATGCTTTGATAAATTATATAGGTCAATGAGAAAACTAAGTGTAAGTTTTGGGTCCAACAAAAATGGTAAATATGATGTAAAATCTATTCAGAAAGATTCAATTTCGTTCTATTCACAGATGACATCAAAGCAAATTTAGAGGGCAAGGGAACCAGCAGCTGCATGCAACAGCTTCTACATGGAAAGCTACAAAAATATCATCATAAGATGAGTCAAAGGGAAAAAATATTATTTAAAAGAAAAAATAACAATTCACAAAAGAATTCAATTGTGATGCAACAGAAAGTTAGTGCTGCTCAGATGGTAGAAGTAGATCTGAAGCCATAAGAGCACCAATATGGGATGCTTTTCCAATTTCTTGAAGGAGTGTAAAGATACAAACATAGAAGCTAGAACAAGTTCCTCTCTTGAGATTATACATATTTAGGTCATTTTTCAGATATAATTGATTTATGGAGCTGTTTTTTTTATTTCTTATTTTGTGACCTGGAGAGACACAAACGATGCAACTGGACTTCTATACAAAATGCATAAATTATACGGTAATATTACCACGGAGTTTCAGTACAACTTCATTGTCTACAAAACCAACTATCTCTCATCTCTTATCTTTTCTTTCAAAAACTTCCCTATTTTACAAATTTAGGGACTCATAGAGGCACCTCTAAATGTGTTGCTCCAAATTTATAAAGTAAGTCCGATCCAGAAAACCTTATTTTTGAGCAGGTACTCTTTAAACAATTTCTGTTGGCATAATGACTGAAGAAACTGCAGAGAAGCCTCACACTGCTGGCAGAGATAATAAACTACTCGTTCAGCAGTCATATTTGATTCCACTGAAAAATCTTTATGGTAAGCTGACAGTGTAATCTCAAAACCTCTAACAGCCATGCGAACTGATCGAAAAGATGCATCCATAAATATGTCAACCTATCACAGAGAGCTTCATGGTTAGCCGTTGTAATATCAAAACGCAACATTAACTGCTTGAGAAAATGCCCCAGATATAGAGAATAGATATAAGAACTTAACTGAGAAAAATTACAACAGAAAGCTGGAAGCCTGGAAAACAATTCCAGCTGCAAGAAACAAGTGGATAAAAAAGAAAAGCTACTTAAATTGACGTTGTGTCATTCAGCGGGATGAAAAAACATTCCCCGTAGGTTGAGTGTTTGAGTTTGACACACTTGAGAGTTAAGAAAAATGATTTTTTTTTTTTTTTTTTAAGTTTTGGCACTAAAAGATCTTTTTTTTTTTTTAACAGAAATGACAATGGATACTAACATAATTCTAACTTTATATCGAACAACTAAAACCAGCAAATATGCACTCAAACCTTTGGGTGTGCAAGCAATACATGGACAATATCTTGCCATTGTGTTGAAATAAAACCTGTCAACAGATATAAATTGCAAGCCACAAGAGCTGATTGTACGAGGTACATTAGACTAAATGCAGGGTCTTCCTGCAACATAAGCACAAATCTCAATACAGATAAACACTATGGAAGGTTAAACCACAAAGACAAGAACTCCAGAAAACCTGTCTGTAACCACCAAGAACAATTAGCATGTAGAAAACCAAGTCAATAAGCTGTTCCAACAACTTTACATCATCTAGCAAAACCTGTAATCATATTCCCCATACAAAAAACAGAAATCAGAATCAGACAACTATCACAGTGTTACCATAATCTTCAAATTTGAAAAATAAAGATACATAATTAACCACAACAGGTATACTTCTGTGAACAACCAAAATGAATAGGAGACTGCATACAACTTCCATAAAACTCTATCATGTTTATGTGTCTGAATGTCTAATATGACATGTACTAACAGCAAAGATCCTAAATGGAATCCGAAATGATGGTGACTTCCTCATAAAAAGAATTGATTCCATGTTGAATCTCTCGCCACTCACTTTCTACCATACAGATAGAGTATCACCTTCACATCCTGATTAATCTCTAAAGAAAGAGTGGCCCAAACACCCAAAGAGTTACTTGTTGTTTAAAAGTCAAGAAGAATTTCCAAGATATCATATCTTAAATATTTTAAAAACAAGTATTTGCCGCAGAAGAAAATAAGCACATAAAGACAAGAGAATCAGGAAAAGATATATGTTAATGGGCATTGCTAAATTAACCTGCTCGAGTTTAGTGTGTCGAGGGGCTAAATCACACAAGGAATGTAAGAGACGAATACCACATAACAAGTATCTGAACAAGGCTTCATCTCTATCAGATGAGATTAGCACTGCAGTGAGGTGCAGCGGAAGAGATCCTGCCAACTTTTCTATATCTATCTGTACAGAAAAATAATTCAATATGGCAGTCTTTTAAAACAAGACATAAAATAGCATAGTGATCTTGAGCTTAAGACAACCTTCATCAATAATCCTTTGTCAATAAGGTAGCAAATAGTAAAGTTGTCAGAGTCCCTCAATAATTTATTAAGTTCCTGAGAGCTAAGCCCATGTAACTCCTTCACTGCTGATATTAAGCCAATTGCCTGTTCAATAAAATAATTAAAACTTATTATGTCCCAGACACAGAGAAGGGAGGTGTAGGGCAGTAAGAGAGAGCCACAAGGATCAAAGTCATAAATGTACTCACCTGCTCGGCACTGCTTGATGGTTGTTCCTTAGCATGCCTCATTCTTGAGAGTTAGTATGAAGACAGAAGAAGCACAAACTAGCAAAGAAGCATTAAGAATATGAGAGACTCATACATAGCACAAGTAATCAGTATTCATCACATGCAAGCATAAAACAATTACTAATTTGCACTTTGAGATAAGAAACAGTTATTTTACGTCAAAGCCACTGTAGAGTCCTGCAAACCAGTTGCACAGAGAAAAGCTAGTACTTCAAAGGCAAAATGTATAATATAAAACACAAGCATTTAACCTCCTTCCAATTGATGTTTATTACACAGTCATCAAAGCAAACTTAGCTTCCTTTCTAGAAGACATCAGATCTACACTATATGTAATCAAAATTGAACTTCATTCAACAAAGTTATGGAACATGAAATCTTACTACCTAGCAACAAAAATGCAACAGGAAATAATACCTTAAACTAATCATTTCCTTTTTTTACCTTCAAATTTCTGACTACAGACTACTTCTCTAAAAGAAGATATTTGCATACTCAGCAATCCACTTTCCTCAAGTAAATTCAGAAAACCATGCCTCTCACTGTCTACTTAATTAGAAAAGACTGTAGCGTCAATCCCAATTAATTAATAGGTCCAACACAACCAAAAACTCTTTTACCATTGTCATCAAAGTAATCACAATGCATGCCTTAAATGTTAGAATCCAACTTTCCAGAGCATGATCCCCTCATGTCCAATTTAAAAGCTGACTATTAAAACAGAGACACCTAAACCTAATATCACTAAAACATCACACATGTAGAGCTTGGCCCAAAAACTAAAATCCCTTCTAACCTCCTCCAAATCAACGATAAAGCCATGCAGTGTAGACATCACAAATAACAATATACCAATACATAAGGACGTTTTTATATAAAGATACTATAAAGCCTTCCAGGTAAAGTCTCTAGTTATCAATTCATTCTCAAGATAATTGGTAATTATTTAAGTGACTTATGCTTTCCCGAATATACATCAGGTCAGGTGACCATAATTTTGGTATACAGGGGAAACACATGTAACGTACCATCAACAAGATATTAAGAATCAACTGGATGCTACTAGCCACACTGTGTTATTTATTTTGGTATAAAGCAGCGAGAGCTTTTGTCAATGCTATATGGTAATGCCTAGCTATAAGGCAAGGGGAAACAAATCTTGCCCAGACTCACTCGCACTAGCCGAATTAAATCAAACTGCTAAAATTAGCAACAAGCAGAGAGGAAAGTCTTTAACCAGTAGGTAGAGAGAGATAGAGTGGGAAGATTTTCAGAGCCATATTGAACCTGGGGAGTCGAGGTCGACGCCACGACGGGGAAAGCGGCGGTGAGTCGCGGCCACGGAAGAGGGGGAACTTGCACAGTAAAGAAGAAGAGGAAGAATGAAGGCTTCAATGTGAGAGTGAATGAAGTGCCATTGTTGAAGGCAGGGCGGTATAATAAAAGGCCAGCGAAAGCGAGGCGGAAAAGAAAAGCATACTTTTATTTTTATATACATATATTTATAATTTTCATTCATAATTATCATTTTTTTTATTTATTTTAACATATACCCTTCAGCCATACCTCTCACATAGTTGAACATGAAGTTACAGGTATAATCCCAACAATTTTCAAAGAGAACCTTATACGACCTGTGCCTCAGATTGGCACTAACTGTTGTTGGCTGCGTAGAGAAGTATTGAGTGCCACATGAATCTCACAATAAATCGTTATTAGCATTAGTTGTATGTACACTACGATCACCAAATGTTGTCATTTCGTCACCATTTAATTCATTTAAAAATTATTATATTTACCAAAAATAAAATTCATTCACAAAATAAGTAAGGGTAAAGATAAAAATTACAATGTTAAGACTTAATATTATTTATTCATAAAAATATTCTTAACATTATTTAATTTCTCTAATTTATTTTTTGAGACAGATGTTATTTTTTAATAATTTTCAATTAAATAATAACATAATTAAAAGAATAATATAAATAAATAATATACTTTGAAAATAGGAGACCACGCATTAAATAAGATAACTGAATTAAATTCCTAAGATGCCGATTAATTTGAAAAGCAAGTTTCCACAAACCATTAATTACATTGAGGCAATGTTTTAAGATTTAAAGGATTACACACTATGGCTCACCACTCGCTCGCCCCTATTGGTCACTATCGTTCTCTTATTTGACTCTCGTAATTTCACCACCAAGATCTACCACCAGCAGTGTAATCCGTCTTTTCAGACATATCAAGTACAAATTTTGGGCAACACGCTTTTTCCTCTGTGGTTTGCAACTGAGCTGGGCGTTTTGGGTGCCGGTGGACATTGGAGGATCACCAGAATTTGTGATCCGAAGAGGTTGGAGTCCTGGACCCATCCTCCTGAGCGTCTCTTTCCTCAAGGTTGGACGGGATTTTGATCTTCAAAGCTCCTTTCATAGTTCGTTAATGGCTGACTTGCTTAGCTAAGGCACAAAAAAAGAGTCAGGGGACTTCGTCTCAGCGAGTCCAAAAGGCTCCGCTGATGTACCATTGAGCCTTGAGCAACGCTGCACATGCTCTGTGTCTGTGGTTCAGAGCAACTACATATGGTATCCGCCTGACAAGTGTCCCCATGTTATTAGGCTTGATACTCAATGTGATCTAATTTTCTGAATGATAAGAATTTGCATTGAGAAAGTATACTATACCCAGATTCATCACGTTGAAGACGATCCGCACCCCATGCCAATAGTTCACGGACACAATCCAGAGATCCTCCTCCAGCTGCAAGATGAAGAGGATTGCTCCCAGGACAGCTCCAAATAGCAATTGATCAATATCACCCAAATCCTCCAGTTGAAGCACAGACAAAAGCTCCATTGTCTAACTGTATATGCACACAGTCAGGCGGTCTTTGACGGGCTGCCAAGTGCAATGGCGTAGCTCCTCTACCATCTCTTATATTCACAAGCCTGGCAAAGCCCCTGCAATTAATTCCAATAAAAAAAATCTTCAGAAACCAGCCATCGGAATCGATTCGGCCTCAAATTGATACTTACAACAGAAAATGACCAGCCATGAAGCAGCCACTGGACTAGATTGAGCAGCAAAAAGAATCGCTTGAAGGCAAGAAGAAAGGCCATAACAAGCAGCATAGTGCAAGCAAGTTCTTCCGTTAAGCGCATCAAACATATACCTGAGATTTTTTTTTTAAAAAAGAAAGATTGCACACGAGTTTTCAAGTTCACAGTCAAGGAATCAAAACAATGCTGCCTGTTATCTGCTTTTGCTGATTCAAAATATCTGGATTAACACATCCATCAAAAAGCGGAGATAGAATCTGCAACTAGCCCAAAAGCCATAAAACCCATCAATCAATACAAAGAAAATGTAAGAGATAGATATCTATATCTATCATCGGCCTAAGAGAAAATCCAAGAGAGACCCACTGATTAATTACCGAATTGTTATTATTATTCTGCAAAACCTCGAGTTATTACCTGATCATTTCCTTTCAAATTTCAAAATCGCGAGAAATAACTGAGGGGGACAACAATATTCTGTCATCCCTAAGCTTGTGGGATTTGTTGATGTATCTTGTGTATATAATATTATTTTACAAGCATGCAAGAACGCGACTATGAAAGGCTTGAAGATCAAAATCCCGTCCGACCATGAGGAAAGAGGCGTTCAGGAAGATGGGCTAGTGACTCCAACAAATATGGATCACCAAATTGCGGTGATCCCTCAATGCCCCACGGCACCAAAGAAGCCCAGGGTTGCATCCCTTGAAAGAAAAAGGTGTCGCCCACAATTTGTACTTGATCTGTCTGAAGAAGTGGAATCATTGTTTCCCAACCCGCTGGGGGTAGATCTTGGTAGAAAAATTAAGAAATCTGAACAAGAGAATGATAGTGATCAACAGGAGTGAGTGAGTTGTAAGCCATAGTGGAATCCTTTATATACTAAATCATTGGCTGTGAGTTGAGGGAACTTACTTTTTCAAATTAATTGGCATCGAATTTAATTCACTTCTCTTCTTTGGTGCATGGTCTCCGATTTTCTAAATGTCTTTTTTTTGTGTGTGATCTTTGTTACGGGATTATTTGATATTTTGATTGATTAGGAACAGTAATTGAGGACGTTGATTGAAAGTGAATGCCTGAACACTGGAATGGGTTTCGTTTCGGAATGTTTTATCCAAGGGTCTGTTGTTTTCAACTCAAGCCCTGAGATGAGGCAGTGGTCTGGGATGTATCCAGCCAGCCCGTAGTAGCAGGGTTGCGGTGGAGACTGGAGACCAAACAAAAAACGGAAACAGACAATACGAAAACCAAAGACGCCGAACTCAGCAAATTGGAATTGCATCTTGTCCAAGAAAACACGCTAGCAATTAAAAAAAAAATAGCAAATCTCAAACAATTAAAAACTAATTACTAATTACTAAATATTACACATTATTACTAATTACTTATAACTACTAATTAGAAATTACTAATAGTTACTACCTATTGATAGGCCATTGTTTGACTATGTTTTTTTCTCCCTCTTTTTTTTGTTTCTTTCTTTTTTTATTTTTTTCTTAAATATTAAAAAAATTATAATATAAAAATTAATTTTAAAAATAAATCAACAAAATCATATTCAATTACTTGAACCAATAAGTCTCCTTTCTTCCTTTTCTTTTTCACTTCACAAGTCCTAATTTATTCTAATAATTACTAATTACTAATTATTAATTATCAACTGCTTATAATTATTATTTACTGTTACTAATAATTACTAGGAAGTAATTACTAATAATGACTATTGCTAATTATCTTGTTTTATTTATACTATTGATGAAAGAATTAGATCAGTTATGTAACTTTTGTTATTTTCTAGTACGACACATTGGTAAATACAACGTTATTGAGCACAACAATGAAAAAGAAACGTTCACGATCATATAATATGGTAATTTAGCATTCCCTTAAAAAAATAGTAATTTAGCATTAGTATTTTCTAGACTACTATAGATTTTCGCAGAGCATGCAAAGATATGAATATGCCATAGATTTATTTGTGTGTTTTGATTAATTGGAAATAGAATTAACTAATATATTTATCTGTGCAGTGCATATATGTTACAGAAATAATAATAATTTATATTTATTTGAATAAAAAATGAAATATCAATAATAATTTACACCTATGTAAATATGTTATTATATATTTTATTTTATAAAAATTAATTGTATTTGGGTAAGAAAATAAAATTAATTATGCGTGTAAAATATGAATTTGACTATTGGGTCATTTTTCCCCGATGAGAGTGCCATGATTGGTAGCCTCGCAGGTATGATTAGCAATTTACAGCTATCTAGAAGGTCAGTAAGGGGAGTAAAAAATCAGGAGCCTTGGAGGGTCAGATGGGCAAGGAAAAGTCCAATTTCAGCTCATGTCTATTCTCGATGGAAAAGGCAGAGTGCGCGTGCCGGAAAAATTTAAAATAATTTAAACTCTAATCTGTATTAGGGGCTAATACATAGTCTTAATATTATTTTTGAGTGTAATTTTTTAGACTAATTTTTAGGTGTAAAAATTATTGAGATGGGTTTTATTTTTTAAAATAAATTTTTTTTATATATATAATTTGAATGATAATATATTTAAAATATTTAACTTTTTATTAAGTTGATTAGTTGTAATATTATTTAATTTATTTATAAAATACTGCTACTCATGAATAATAAATTGAAAAATAAAAAAATTTCTCTTTCTAAAAATATATGTATAAACTTCAAGGAATAATTTTAAAACTAAAATAAAAATTAAATTATTCGAATACATTTTTTATAGAGTCATACTCCAAATTCCTGAAGCAGACTGGGAGTCTGCCTATTGGCCCTCACCGCTTTACGCCTCAGATGAATGGTAGAAGCAAGCATATGAGCGTGAAGGATCCTTGACTTTGAGACAAAATGGCTCCGTTGAAGTTTCTGGAACAAGAGTATCCACTTATTGACTCGAACTTCCAAAACTTTTGTTCTTCCCGCGGTATTTACTCAGGTTTTGTCTTCCCTCTACTTTCTTCTGCAATTTCCAAATTGCTCAGTGCGCCAGCGGCTTCTATCTAAATTCGAAAGTAACAATCCAATGCTTTGCTATTTTCTTTTTATTTTCATTCTTCTTTCCCAGTTGAAGATTTCCTCCTGCATGATCTTGATGAATTAATTGCTTTGGCGGATAAGCAGTCTACTTCACAGAGACTGAAGCAGGTTAGCCATACCTCACGGCCCACTCTTTTCTTTTTCTTTTCCTAATTAATTCTTGCTATTATCTAATATACTTCTAATGTATATGGAGGTTTCTAGTTTTAACTTGAAGCTGTTCTACTTTGGTTATGTAGGGTATTGATCAACTTATCTCCATAATAGATGCTATGCAGCAGCCATTGTTGAACGGTCTGGAGCTGTTGGAAGATGCTAAACGGAACAAACATGTTTTATCCACTGGATGTGAAGGGTATTTTGAGATGAACATTCAATAATACTTTCTCTGGGAACATAGTTTACGTTATTTGTAATGCGACATTTAATTTCAAATTGTTTGTGGGTGACAGTCAATGCTAGCACACACCACCTCTATAATGTCAAAAATTTAATGTTTTATATGTAAGAATTGAGTTCTTGTGAATGTTATCATTAAGTGGCTTGAAATTAGAGCTAGGCAAAGTAGCAATACTCGGGGTATGAGTCTGTATAATGCAGGATCGATGCGCTGCTTGGAGGAGGGTTACGTATAGGTCAATTAACTGAACTTGCTGGGCCATCTTCATCTGGTAAAACACAGGTGAGAACTTAGTTGTTTTACAATTATAACCAAAATCATATGTTAGGGTTAGTGAGAAAAAGATTAATAGAAAATGGAATATTTTGGATCTGCAGTTATTCTGCCAGTTGCACGTGCTTTAAGCTTCTCTTCATTGCCATGCACACGATGCTACTACATCAAACCTCTTATTTGGTTGTTGATTTCAGGCTTGTCTACAGTCTGCCTCAACTGTTGCAAATAAGCATAGTAGTTCTGTTGTATACTTAGATACAGCCAACTCCTTTTCACCTCAGCGTATTGCTCATTTTGTTGGTCAGTCATCTGATTCTGTCTGTCATGATCAGGTTACAATGGAGTCAACCTTATTGTAAACTTTTGTTTCTCCTTGTTTGTTAACTGGCTTTAAAACTGTCTGTCATTTATTTCATCATTAACTTATTCTTTTCTTTCCTTCTAGACTGATTCCAGGCCTCTCCAAAAAGTATTGGAGAATATAATTTGCTACTCGGTGTTTGACATCTTTCAAATGTTTGACGTGCTGCATCAACTGGAGATTAATTTGAGATCTGAGGTTCTAATCGACATGAGGCATTGTACCTGATGTTATTTAGTTGGTTTCAGAAGTCATTTTATCTAATAAATGACTACTGTGTACTGGTGCAGATGCTCAAATCTGATTATCAAGTTCGATTGCTTATTGTTGATTCAATCTCTTCACTTATTACCCCAATCCTTGGTGGAAGTAATCATCAGGGTATGGCACATTTTCGCATGAAAAATTTCTTGGTACGCTTGTTAATTGTTCTCATGGTTACTTTTAGAACAGATCATTTAAATTTTTTACCCTTTTTTGCCCCTTTTTTTTATCTTTTTATCTTTCTTGATTGTCTCAACTTTTTTTACATGCTCATCCACTAAGGGATACTATTGGTTACTTGACAAATTATTTGGAGGTCATTTGTGATAATAAAGGATCATACTATTTGTCTTAGTTCTCTTAATAATTTGTTGAATAGTGATGTGAGCTTCTAAATGCCTGACTTTATTGATAGTCACTTACTCCTCATCATCTGAAGTAGATATAAGGAGCTTGTAGCATATATCTTGTAATTAACGTATAATGTTTCAGGAAAGCATGTCACAAGAGCTAGCTGTTTGTTATACTCTCTAAGGCAGCTCATCCTCAAATCTATGATATGTATTTTGTTCAACCATACCATGAGAGTCTACCATTATCTGGTGGCCATGTACCAAATCAAGTACTAGTTATAGTTTTCATAGCTCAATCACTCATCAATCTATTTGTTGTGTTAAAAGCATGCAAAAGTGAAAGATTAGTTGTCCCCTGAGGGAATATATATTTTTAGTCAGGAAGATGGATTGAGTGGACTCTTTAGTAACAACGAATTTTATTTTCTGAATAGCAATTCTGCAAATGGTTTTCAGGTGGCTTCATGACTACTATGTCTTTCTAAATCTTAATTTTGTTCTAGTCTTTTGATATCACCTTCTTCTTCCATGTCTTGAATCATCCTGCTTCTGCTTCCAGAACTAGTTCACTGTGCAGAAACTTTTAGGTTTAATTTTATGAGTGATTTCAGGACATGCTTTGATGATATCTGCTGGATTTTTGCTGAAGAAGTTGGCACATGATCATAATCTTGCAGTATTGGTAAGATTTGTTTTGCTTTCCTCTTTCATTCAAGCCCAGTAATAGTCGTCTCCTTAGTTATGAATAAAGCCACTAAAATCCAAATTTGTTATTAAATGAGTGACTTTCAGTCAGTAAATAGATTTGCTTTTAATTGAAAGTGTTCTTTCTCAGGCCATGTCTATCAAGTCTTATTTAGCCTTATTCATTTAGTTAAATTTTTGGTTTTAGTATCTGACTAAATGCAGTTGTTTGATAAAGCTGGTGGCCTTTATTCTACTTAATTTGTGTAAAGGACAGTGAACTGATCCCCACCTGAAACTTTGTTATCATGGAAACGGTCCCTTTTTATATAAATCATAAAGAAAGCATTTGCTGAACCTTATGCGTTTCAGTCATACCTCATTCTTGCACCCCCTTCATCTTTTATGTTAGATAAGTATTTGGGTCATGGCATTGATTGAAAGCTTAGTCTCTATTAAAGCAAGTTATTATTATACAATTATATGATGCATTTTGATACTTGGGCAATTGTTTTGTGCAAATGACTTCATCTTTTTAGAGACTCAAGCCCCTTTTGGAACATGTTCAAGCTTTTATAGTTACTATGCACCGTACTCCAGTAATCAACTGCCTTGTAAGTCATCAAGCAATATTGGCGGTTATTAGCAGACCTCTCATCTGTTGTTGGTTACTGTTGGCGACCATTCACATCTCTTCTCACAGTTCATGTTCTTGTTCTATCATTTGTGTGTTGCATGATCGCCCTGAACCAAATTTGCAAATTTAGTGGTTATGATCAACTTTTTTTGCTAACAGGAAATTCATGATAATAAATTATTTTTGTACCTTATTTTTCTCCGGAACATATTTCAACTAGTGCTACTATTTTCTGTGCTCAATGAGACCTTTTTATTTTAAAAAAAATAAATGGGGGAGGTGTGGGGGTAGGGGGAAGAAAAAATTGGTTGAGTCAATTATTTAGAAACTTTTCAGATGATATGGCCATGCGTCTACACATCTTTCAATAATAATTTCAGCAAAACAAATTTTGAAGGTGACTAATCACATGGTAGGTGGAGAGGGTGGTTCGACCAAACCTGCACTTGGAGAGAGTTGGAAGAGCGTCCCACATGTACGGCTTTTGCTCTCTCGTGATTGTGGAAGCAATATCTGCAATTTTTCCGTAATAAAGCACCCATCTAGGGTATGTCACTTCATCTAAAATACTCTTGATGGTGTGGTATCCATCAATTTATCCTTATACACATTTATATGGTTTTTTTTTTGTCTTTTATATTTCATAAAGCTGGAACTTCATGACTGCAACTCTCTGTTTATGGGAAGCTGCAGTATTCTCTGGCACTATTTCCTCTTATGGAATTTACTTCATCGTTGCCTTTCTAAACCTATTTATTGTAGCTGGTTTATTTAAATGAGAGTTGAACCACTGTGGAATTGATCTATCTTATTTCACTGATTTATTTCAGGCTTCTGGCAGGGCTGCAAGTTGTAGGATGTTTGACTGCTAAGACGGTTAATTTAAAATCAGATATCCTTGCAGTTTACAAACCTTTCGTCTTCTTGTCAGGTTATGAAATTCCAAATCAAGAGGTGAGAAAATTTACATGTTGTTTGGATAGACAGGCAGACATTTGGTCGGAAGAATGAGAACAGCCAAAATTATCTTAATCTATTATTTTTGAATTTAGTTGAGACTTGGGGCTTAATCCAGAGATTGATATAGTAAAGCATGATTTCATTGTAATCCCCGGTGGCCTGGCCTCTCATAGAGCATTTGTTATGCTGCATAGCTTTAATGGTCGGTATGGATGCAGGGGCCACCTGAAAGTGGTAACTGAGGTATAAAACTAAACTTGATGCGGATCATGTCTCATTCCAATGATCATTTAAGTTGGGATGATATTTGAAATTTGAGTTCTCTTCCTTTTTGCGCTGTCCAGACTCACACTCTGACACTGCTAACTTTTGAACAATGTATTATTGTGAAGATGGAAGATGAATTTGAATGCAATCTCTCAACATAAAAGGGATGCGAATAAGAGAAATATTGAATGTGTGTATTCTGTGTTAGTTCTGTTTTATTAATATTATATTTGTCTATAATTAACAATCAGGTGCTTGAGTCTTGACTGACAGTATGGCTTTTCGTGCTACTCTGAAGATAAGTGACATTTCATTGAGGGAGATTCTATGGTACCCCTTCCTTGTGCCTTTGTTTAGTTGACACTGTTATTGATTGCTACATGATTGTTGTATCCAACGATTCATAGTGTAAGTGCTACCACAAAAACCAAAACCTTCTTTCCTACGTGGATTGGACTGTGGTGATTTGGTAACAAGATGAGTAAAAATGGCCCCCTTGAAGTCTCTGGAGCAAGAGAATCCCACTTATTAACACTCTGAAAATTTTGTGCTTCCCGCGGCATTTACTCGGGCCCCTTTCCTCGCTTCTGCAATTTCCGCATTGCTCAGTGCGCCATTTGCGTCCATATAAATTCGAAAATAACAGGGCAAACTATTTTTTTTTTTAATTTCTTTCTTTAACGTTTCTTCTCTCAGTTGAAGATCTGCATGATCTAGATCACATGATGTAAGAATTGCATCTGCGGATAAGCAGATTGCTTCAGAGGCTTAGCAGTACCTTATGGTCCCCCGTCTCTTTTTCATGAGAAGGAGTAATAATGATAAGTTTATGTTTTTACATTTATATTTTTTATATAACTATTAATTTTAAATTTATTATAAAATGTTATATAATAAGAGAATATTTTCAAATCAGTAACTATTCAAATAAAGTCAATATAAAAATATAAATTTATTATTTTTTTAAATATATAATTAATTATTGATGAGATAGCAAAATTGGTGTCCTTACCTGTAATTACAGTTATTTACTAATTATTATTAAAGATATTTCTGTCATAAGCAAAAAAAGATGATTTTTACATTATAGTGATATGTACGTATAATAATTTTATATATATTTTTATATTTATATTATTTATATCTATATATATTAAATATGTAATTTAATAATGTGTAAAAATTATATCTCAAAATAAAATACGTATTATATAGATATTATTTTAGTATGGAGAAATGTGCACACTATTCAAAAAGTAAATGTGCACCCACCCACAATTCTGAGGAAACCATGGAAACACGTGTATTCTAATTGAATGTTGTTAATATTACTGAATTTGGGTCACCGTCCACGGATTCACGAAATCTCATGTCCACTAAAGAACCCCCCCATCCTTAACTACCCGCAAAAATATATGATAGTATACATTAAAATATGGTATAAATAGATGAAAAGAAAAGAAAATACATAAGATCCAATAACCAAATCATAAAATATTACTTTAGTGCGAAGATAATGGAGAAAGTGCTTCCAAAAGTAAATGTACACCTACCCACAAGTAAGAGGAAACCAAGAAACACGTGTCATCCGTTCATTTGTGAAGCGTTTTTTATTATTTTATTTTTATTTAATTTTTAATTTAAATTTTATAAATTTAATAATCTATTATTAGATATAAACTTTTTTATAATAAAAATTCTTAATTAAACTTTTCTTTTTGTGAATCGCTCAGTGTGTCTTTTGCCTTTTAAATATCTTTCATAATTAATTTTTTCAGATAATTTAATTTCTATCTTTTCAAATATTTATTTAAAAATTTAAAATATTAAATTTATTACATTTTTAATCTAAATTATCAACAATTTACATTAAATTTAGTAAGATTTTTATATATTTTTTTATTGAGAACAAAATTTTTTTCTTTTTCTTTTTAAATAGAATGACGAAAAAAAGATATAGAATGTCATGTAAGCTTGATTCAAATAATTGGGGTGGCCATAAAAATTCTAGCAAAAAAATTTAAATAATAGTAACAATTTTTTTATAATTGATTTGTATATGATATTCATTGAAACTGTATTATGAACTTATATTATCTTTCATAATGCAGTATTCCTTAAAACATTAAATCATGAATTGAAGCAATGCTATTTCTTAGGAAGAGTTAGCTATTTAGCCTTTTATATTTTAGAAGACATGTTGATTTAATATCTTAAGTATGTAATGTTATCCTTCAAAATCAGAAAGTAATGCAATTACTTTCAACCAAAAAAAAAAGAAAGAAAGAAAGTAAAACAATTATAAAGATAAGAAGATTTTCCAATACCTTTATTTTTTATATAATTAATCAAATGGCATATTATCAACATTGAATTATTATTATTATTATAGAATGTTTGTAAATGATTCAATTATCCACGATATAAGAAACATTAAATACTAAAAATTCCTTCATAAGGAAATGATTATAGGAATATTTGAAGGCAAATGAAAGATAATGAGATGAAAACTCGATCCATTTATTTCAGTGACATGTGGCCATCACCACTTGCCATGAATCCATCTTCATACTTCTGCTACCACAATTTGTTCACGTGTTCTGACCAGCATTGTTTTTTTCAAATTAAATTAGGAGATATTTAATCAAATAATTATTGTTTTAAATAGGTATTAATTTTTATCCAATAATAAGAAAATACTTTAAAATAAATCTAAAAAATTATCACTTCTTGTGAGGTTTAGAAATGTTAAAAAAATGTAATGTGTGCGTGATTTTTTATATATTATATATATATATGTATAAAAATTTAAATATATATATATATAATATAATAAAAATATATGTATAACAACCCCTTATATTTCACGTGATCACCACCTGATTTGTTGTCGGCGGTTTGTACTTTTTTGTTATAAAGTCAGTCTTTCTTTCCTTTTTGTTTCTCTTATTAAATTGATCGATGAATCACATAAAGTTTAAAATTATTTATTTTCGGCTCAAAATTCGTGAGTCTAATTAATGGCACTTTAAAAAAAATTATACATGTCCTTAAAGTTTTATTTTTTTTATAACCATATTTATAACACATGACATTTTTAAATTTAACAATATATACACTGTGATTCATATGGGTGCAGAGTGAATTCTTTGACTTTACTGTAAAAAGTTAAGTGCAGTAGAATAAGATAAAAATAAAATAAAAAATTTGAAACATTAGTAAAATAAAAAGAAAAGATTTATATAATATAAAAAATAAATATTATTAAAATTAAAAAATAAAATCAAGGTCCAAATGTATATGAGAGGAGTCTAATATAAAAAATAAGGGTTTGTTATTTTTATGAATAAATTTTAATAAATTTATATTTTCAAAAACTTATATTATTATATTTATTAAATATCATAAATTAAATTATAAAATTTCTAAAATCCAACAATTAGGTTGGTAACATTTACCAGAGCTATTTATTTATGAAAGTTTTGAAACAACACTCCTCATAGCACAACACTGTATGAATTTAAATATTTTAAAGAACTTTGATATAAATAATTTAGAATAAAATTTGTAAAAGTTTTTTGTACTTTATATGTAATGTGTAAACAAAAAGTTTATTGTATCAATTGAGATAAATTATTTTTATACTTTAAAAAATTATATAAATTATTTTTATATATTTTAAATTAATATGTAAAAATAATTTAGAATATATGAGATTAATTTAAGATATAAAAGAATAATTTATATAATTTTTAAAATATAAAAAATAATTTATCTTAATTAATATCATATAATAATTTTTTTATATGATCTTAAATACATTTTATCAAAAAATTTATCATATATTCAGCCAATCAAGCAACCGTGTTGTAAAGAGAACATGCGGTCATCTACTACCTTCATTCGATCCAAATTTGGATATGACAATGAATCCCTGAGCAGCTCTGCTACTTCTAGTACCTTGTTTTTTTTATAGTTTTGTGTAGGTGGAAATATTTATGTAAAAACAAATAATTTAAATTTTATTCACCTAAAAAAATAAATAATTTAAATTTTAAATTATTGAATAAAATTTTAAAATAATTTTATATCTCTTATGAATGATGAAACTTATCAATTTTATTGGAAATTAAATTTGAAAGTTCATTTTTTTAATAGAATCTGAGCGCAATGCTACGTATGCGAGCCACTAAGAAATATTTAAGTAGTAGTAGATAGAAATTTCTGTAGTAAGGTGGTGAATAGCGAGTGAAAAAAAATATAAAATTAAGAAAAATTTAATTAAAAAATAATAAAATTTATATATTAAATTATAAAGGAGTAAAAATAATAATAAAATTAAAGAATAAAAATATTAAAAAATCTAAATTTAAATAGTATTTTTTTTGGGTACATAATTTAGATTGTATTTAATTTCGTTGTCATGACTTTTTTGTCCGTTTCCTTCCTATTATGGTTACCCACTTTTAGACGCATTTAGTGTTATTGTTCCTGTTTTTATTTTTATGATCACAGTAGTTATTGTCCCTTTGGGGGGCCCTTTGTAAATTGCAATCAAAGTCGCTGACCCTTACCCGGCAATTATTGTCGTGTCTGCATCGTGTGTCGTGCAGCCACACACTCACAAAGTATGAATTTAGAACATACGTGTATGCATGCCTTCCCTTTGCTTGATGCACCCAACGCCAAGTTGCCGAAAAGGTAATAAAAGGTGTATCCAGTTGGAGATCGGCTACTGGTGCGTCTTCAACCCCTTTGCAGAGCGCAATATTTTTTTGTTTTTGGTTGTTGCAGAGAGTAATACTTTAAACTGTAGGTTGAATTGCACTTTTATCTTTTTAATATTTCAATTATTTTAATTTCATTTAATTGCATTAATTTACTTCATTTATTATCTCAATTAATTCAATTTCATCTCTTTTTATTTCAATTGAATTAGTTTAGTCTTTATAATATCTGAACTTCAATTTTATCTTTTTATTTTATTTATACCAATTTAACTTGCAAATAATAAAAATGATAATCAAATTTGTAAATATTATTAAATTATAAATTTAAAAATCTAAATTCAAAATTCTAAATGATAAGATTTTAAATTTTAAATTTTAAATTTTAAATTTTAAAATTTTAAATTTATACATTCTTACAGTCCAAACTCTAAAATATTAAATTAATAAATTTTTAAACTTTAAACTTAAAATCTAAAAATTAATATATGTTTGGGTTTTAGAAATTTTATATTTTAAATTTAGAGTATAGGTTATAAGATTTGTTAAAAATAATTTACTGTCATTATTTAGAATTTAAATTGATATAATTAAAATAAGGGGATAAAATTAAAATAATTTAAAATTAGAGGACTAAATTGGTGCAATTGAAACAAAGAGAATGAAATTGAATTAATTTGGATACTAGAGAAATAAAATTGATATAATTGAAACAAGAAGAATTAAATTGAAGCAATTTAAATATAAAAAACCAAAAATGTAATTATACTTAAACTATATCGACCGTTTTTTTATATTATTGTGGTATTTAATTAAATAATAAATAAAATGACATACAATATGCACACACCAAAAACTAGTAATTATAAATTAGACATATGAGTTTAGGAAAAAAAAAGTTTCTATAACAACCTCCATTTATGTTGGAAAAGTCCATAAGAGCTGTCTACTTCACACTATAATTGTTATGCAATTAAAATATAATGGTTGTTATGATCATGGTTAGTTTGAAAACATTTGTGAGACTGTTCTGGCACGCAATTAAAACTCTATAAAGAAAAAATAAATAAATTCATGTATATTGTATATCTTCAATAGGTTCTCATATAAATTTATTTAGAGTAAATTACACTAACCTCCCTTGAGGTATTTGATTATTACACTCCACTCTATTCTTACTCAAATATGACACTCCACCCCATTTATTCAAATATTAATTAAAAAAATATATTTAATATTAATAAAATATTTAAAAAAAGAATATTAAATCAATATTTTAATTTTATTTTATTTAAAAATTATATTTTAATTCAGTTAACCATTTTAAATAATTAATATTTTGATAAATTATATTTTTTTAATCAAATAATTATATTTATTGCAAAGTATAAATTTAACAATATGTATGATTATGAAAAAAAATTTAGTACAAATATAGAAGCATCTTGAGAATAAATTTAGTTAAGAAAAAAATGTAAAGCATAATTGATCTTATTTTTTATTAACTAAACTCATCCTAAAATACCTCTATATTTGTACTAATTTTTTTTTCATAATCATATATATTGTTAAATTTATACTTTGTAATAAATATAATTATTTGATTAAAAAAATATAATTTATCAAAATATTAATTATTTAAAATGATTAACTGAATTAAAGTATAATTTTTAAATAAAATTAGATTAAAATATTAATTTAATATTTTTTTGTGATTTTTTTATTAATATTAAGTATATTTTTTTAATTAATATTTAGTAAATGGGGTAGAGTGTCATATTTGAGTAAAAATAGAGTGAAGTGTAATAATCAAATACCTCAAGGGAGGTTAGTATAATTTACTCATTTATTTAATAAATAAAATATCGGTAGAATATTTGTTTAAAAAAAATAAACATGTTAAAACGGCTGGCATAAACGTGGCACGACGTCCCAATAATCTCATATAAATTTTTTTATAATTTATAAATATTTTCAAAAAATACAGAAAAAATTAAAAATATGTTTTTTTTAATGTTATTTTGCACAAAACACAAAAAATATTTATAAATGTATTTTTCTTTTTCTTGGTAGTGTTATAAATATATTTTTCTTATTTTATATTTTATAAAAAATTCACATAAGACAAATTATACCTAAGGAACTAAATATGAATTTAAGGGAAGAAAATTTTCATTACTTAACTTATAAGAGTATATTTCAGAAGTCGTAATAGATTTATTATTTAATTAAATTTTTTTAATAATTTATAACAAATTAAATTTATTTATAATAATTTTATAAAATATAAAAAATTACTATAAATTTTTAAAACAAGAAGTGTAAAATAAATAAAAAGTTAAAATAATTTACTCAATTTAATTTAATGGTAACGCCTGGCAATCAAAAAGCAGAGAATATAAGGGTGAAAATAAAAATATATTTAAGAAAAAAATTATAAAATATATTTAAATATAAACATTAAAAAATAAAAAGTTGCAAAATAAAAAATAATAAGGGAGAGGATCGGACGGTTCACCACCACGCAGTCCACCTACCACTAAGCAACGGTCCTGAAAACACTGCACAGGACACCGGTATATTATATATAAATATACTCAACCGTGTAGCTGTAATTTCATTCCACCCGTGTTGCCTTTATTTCTTTTCCATCTCCAGGGCTAGCTAGCCATGGAACTGCAGCTACTCTTAGCCACTCTCTTGTTTTTAGCACTCGTTTTCTTCTTCCTTTACAGGCCCCAACGCCACCACCTGCCTCCGGCTCCTCGACTGCGCCTCCCAATCATAGGCCACTTGCACCTCCTTGGTCCCGTGGTCCACCAGTCTCTCCACCGTCTCTCACTCCGTTATGGCCCTTTGTTCTCTCTCTACTTTGGCTCTGTCCCTTGCGTCGTGGCTTCTACCCCTTACTTCGCTAAGCAACTCCTTCAAGCCAACGAGCTCTCATTCATTTGTCGCATTGAGTCCACCGCTGTTAAACGAATCACCTACGATTCGTCTCTGGCTTTTGCTCCCTACGGAGCTTACTGGAGGTTCATTAAGAAGCTGAGCATGAACGAGCTCTTGGGTGGTCGCGCCCTCAACAGTTTTCAGCCCTTGCGGGCTCATGAGTATCACAGGCTTCTCAGGCTTTTGGGCCAAAAAGCTCAGGTTCGTGAAGCTGTTAATGTCACGGAGGAGTTGCTCAAGTTGACAAATAACGTGATCTCCAAAATGATGTTGGGGGAAGCAGAGGAGGCCAGGGATGTGGTGCGCGAAGTTACTAAGATCTTTGGGGAGTTTAATGCTTCGGATTTCATTTGGTTGTTGAAGAAGGTGGACTTTCAAGGGTTGGGGAAGAGGATAGAGGATATATATCAGAGGTTTGACACCATGGTTGAAAGGATTATTAGCAAACGCGAACAAACGAGGAAAAATAAGAAAATGCAAAATGGAAAATGTGGGAAGGGTGAGGGTGAAGGTGAACGTGAGGGTGAGATCAAAGATTTTCTTGACATTTTGCTTGATTATGTAGAGGATGAGAGCTCTGAGATCAAGATTAACAGACTTCACATTAAAGGCGTCGTCATGGTAAATTCGCTACTTTATTATATGTGTTTCCTTTTTCTGGTGAATGCGCAATATTTTCTTGCTGCGTTCATGACCTAGTTAATCCAAATTCAACTTATCTCTTCTTTCTAAAAAAGGGCAAACTGATGGAGAGTAGAAAATTACTAGAGTTAGCTTAGATCGCACTCGCATTTGCTTGAGTTTTTTTTTTTTTTAAATGTTTCCTTTTAATCTTCATCATCCATTTTAGAATTATACTATATATATATATATATATATATATATAACACATTGACATAAAAAGAAAAGTAAATGTTATTGAAGTATTTAATTTGACTATAATTATATTGCCTTAATTAGTAGTATGAATAGTCTCCAAGTGGATCAATACTCTAACTATATCTATAAACAAAATTAATCTTAATTGTATGATGGTCTTTCTAGGATTTTTTCACAGCTGGCACGGATACCACAGCTATTTCAACTGATTGGGCATTAGTGGAGCTCATCAAGAATCCTAAGTTGATGCAGAAAGCTAGAGAAGAGATCGATCAAGTGGTCGGAAAGGATAGACTCGTTGAAGAATCAGATGTTCCAAATCTTCCATATATCCAAGCTATTGTGAAAGAAACGTTTCGTCTACATGCACCAGTACCTTTGGTTACCAGAAGATGTGTGACAGAGTGCAAGATTGAAAACTACGTCATCCCTGAAGGCACACTACTTTTTGTAAATGCTTGGGCCATTGGAAGAGATCCTAACTACTGGGACAACCCACTGGAATTTCGGCCTGAACGGTTTTTTAACCCCAAGGAAGGGGAATCCACGGGGCTCATAGATGTTAGGGGCCAACATTTTCAACTTTTGCCATTTGGATCTGGTAGGAGGATGTGCCCTGGGGTAAGTCTAGCAATGCAAGAGGTGCCAGCATTACTGGCTGAGATTATCCAATGCTTCGATTTTCAAGTGGTGGATCCCAAGGGAAAGACTGTGCCGGGTGAAGATGCTGTAATCGAAATGGAGGAAAGATCAGGGTTGACAGCTCCAAGGGCCCATGATCTGGTGTGTGTTCCGGTTATAAGATCTAGGTGTGTCCCTCTTTGAATGCCTGCCTTATGATTCATAGCGTAGCATGCTACCATGGCTATGATTTGCTTAACATTTGACAGGTTGTTTGTAACCAAAAATAAAAGAAGTAGTCCATCGTTGTTGCTATTCGAGAGGTTGTTCGCACAAGACTTATCAGAGTGCCTAGTTTACAATTCAGTGCTAGATTCTTACAGCGCTCTCTCTCTCTCTCCCTCTCCACCTCCTTTTTTCAGTAATTAACCCTTATAGTTACTTGATATATGATTTACTATAATTAAGAAACCAAACCAAAGGTACATGATGAGATACTGCAAAAATATACAACTTCTTGTCTGGTTTTGGACAGAATTCAAGATGAATTGACTGGAAAATTTTGCAGTCTTACAATAGGATGGCCTAAAAATGATTTTCTATCAGATAACGTGGCTTGAGGTTTATCACTCCTTATGTCTTCGAAGTTTCGGCATATACACGTGATTTCTGAGTAAACTCGACTAAAATACTAATTTCATGTTGTAATAAAGATCTGGAGTAGGTTTTGCTCTCAAATTTATGCTTGACTCTACGTTCTGATTCAAATAACACACTTTGTCTCATGCATTGATCTTTACTCTGCATATATCTCAATGGCACGTAATGGATCTCGATTCTCCTTCAAAATCATTTTGTTAAACTAACGTGTTTAATAGCATATTATAAACAGTCAAAAACAATATATATATATATATATATATATATATATATATATATATATATAGCACTGGTTTAGCAACTATTCAGGTCTCTAACATTATCATTTCATATTTCTATAACAATTTTCTGCCGGTTACATAAAGTGTAACATGTTTAAGAATACGAATAAGAGAGAGCGAAGGTCAAGCCTTTTTTTTTAAATAGAACCTTAGTATGTAAAACAAAAAATGTAAATTAAATTTTATTAAACATACATTTAAGATAATTTAAACTATTAAATTTTATAAACTAAATTATAAATTCAATAGATTTAATATGTTATTTTAAACTGTAAAAATATTTCCTTTTTTTAACCATAATTACCAAAAAGCGAATACAAGGTTACATGATAAATAGAATATTTGGTAAACTAAACAGTATGACCCTCCACGTTCAAGTGCACCAATTTATTATTTGAGGATTGAGTTTCTCACGTGTACGTAGGGGACCCTTCGCTTTGCAATATCCAACATGTAAAGTCTCCGTAGACATTAGATCAATGGGAATATTTTGAAGTGGACCCAAACACGGCATGGGTGAACGAACGTGACTCAATGATCTTGTCGCTGTTCTTCATTGGTGTCGGGACCTATTAATGAATACCAATATGGAATTTTTTTATCTTAATCCCTTATTTTATTTTATTTTGTGCTTTGGGATTAAGAATTATTATAGTTTTTTTTATTTTTTTGTTTTATCACTTTTCTATATATTTTATCATATTTTTTAATAAAAGTAAATAATGTAACATAAAAGAATAGAAAAAAAACTATCAATATGATTGAGAAGTAGATAGCTAGTGTTAATAAAAAAAAGTCTTATATTTTTTTAATACAGCATTAATACACATAAACATTTTTTATATATACTCCATATATTTAGTTACAATTTCTTTTTTTTTTTCCTTTTTTTAATTATTACTTTAAGGTATTCTTTTAATTAATAATCAAACAATTAATTCTTCAAAAAACAGTAATAATCAAAATAAATAATATTCTTTTAAATAATTTTTTTATTATTTATATCTTAAATTAAATTTAAAACAATACATTTAAAAAATTTAAATATTTATCACCCACCTTAATTTGTATTAATTTCTTTTTTATATGGCTTGTGTTGAATTTTTTCTTTCAAAACTGTCTGTACGTTTTCGGAAACTCGCGCTTCACTGAACACTATTAGTAGACGTGCACAGATTGTGCTATTGTACGCTTGCAATTAGCTTAACTGGAGTTAAAACTATGCATCAAAATGGGAAATGATATAACAACTGATGAACTGTGGCCTCGTCAAAGGAACAGTATGGAACAAGATATTTCAGGACGCTCATTAATGATATTCAAATGACACCATTTTTGCAATGGAAAACATTAGACTCAACTTTTGCCACGTTCGTTCGTGTCCGTGTATGCCCAGTGTGTGGTCATACAGCTAACTCTGTCTCTATTTGGTCTTCCCATGCCATGGTTATGGGTTGGTATCCATAAAAATACAAGCAAAATAAATAAGTAATGTTCTAATGTTTGAGTGCTGAGGAGGCCTAACGGTTACAAATGCACCACGTCTTAGGAGGAGCAACATGTCTTCACACCCCAATTTTAACGAATAATATTAGGGTTATATATTTAAATTTATACATTCTATATAAATTTTAATTTAAAATTAATCTTAAATGAGTTGTAAAATTTTATTATTTTATTCAATTTAACATTAATTTCAAATTAATATTTATATAAAATATGTAACTATAGTATTATAAAAGAAGAAAAGACAATATGGACTCCATAAAAATATGGAGCGGTAGATAGTTTAGTATAAAAGAGATTTGAATATTTTAATTTTTTTATTTTTTACAATTAAATATATAATTTTTTTAATTTTCTCTAAATAGACCATACCTTTATTGGAATCCGTAACCGGTGTACAAGTTGCACCTTTAAAATGGTTATCATTTGGGAAAGGGGGCTGTCTTCTTCTGTACGAATTTGCGTGAAATACGCACTTACAATTTAAGTAAAGTTTTGTCAATGACTGTTTTTTTTTTTTAATACAAATTCGATAAGAAAGATTTAAACTTAAATACTTTTACAGTACTATTTAAATTCATATTACTAAATTATCTCTAATGACTCTTGATAGGGATATTTAGGAAGCATTTGATTTAAATAAGAGGAAGGAAGGGCAGAAAAAGGAAAAAATATTTCTTATTTAATTTGATAAAAAGAAGGAAAGTTTATGGAAAAATAAAAAAATTTGAAATTAGAAAGTAATTTATTATTATATTCTTTTAAAGAAAAATAATTATTAAATTATAAAAATAAAAATAATTTAAAATTAAAAAAATAATTGAAGATAACTTAATTATTATAATTTAAAATTTTTAATAAATATTTTTTTAAAAAAATTTTCTTACTTTTAAAAGAGAGGAGGAATTTTAAATCTTTTATTTTATTTGCTCTGTTCTTCTAAAAATCTAAATCAAATAAAAAATTTTGATTAAAATTCTTTCTCTCTTTTCCTTTTTTTTTTTTTCTATTTCTCCCCAACTAAAGATATCTTTGTGCGTGTTAGATTCAAATTATCTCTATTACATTTATTAAAAAAAAAAGAGGATGCGATAGCCATGCCCAATAATATGATAGAGTGGATCTTGGATTCGTCTGGGCCTATCCATTCAAAGCTTCTATTCAATTGCCCAAAACAAAATATTTGGACCATGACTCTAATTGTTTTTCCTAGTTGATACTTGAGGCCCGATTTGACATGGATCTCGTCGACTCGAGGCGATGCACCTAATTTTTTTTAAGTACTGCAGTAAAATTTTCATTGACACGTGTAGGGGTGTAAGTGAGTCGGAATATGTTAAGTTTTAAGATATTTAGTACCCAATCCGACCAATCCTACGTGGAGTTGGGTTTGCCTGGGTTGAAGGTTAAAATTCTTTCATACTCGATCTGATTATTAGTGGATTAGATTGAGTATATGAGTACCCCATCAAAATTTTCAGAACTGAACCGAATCAAAAGATTGGTTTTAATTTTTTTTAAAAATCAAATTTCAAATTGTAATTTACATAAACTATAAACAAGTGGTAATGCCTTCTGCACATATAATTTGCAAATTAATTAGTACATGCACGAGAACACTAAAAGATCAAAGAAAAGAACTAAATATTAACACTTGGATGAACAACAAAGGAATAATAAAGGGATCATACAAACCTAACCCAAATACAAATATGATTTAATGAAGGAACAATCTAACTAACCGGAACAAAAGTAGATATTAAAATTTTCTCCCAGATTTTAGAGACTTAAATGTCAAGACAGTGCAACCTGCAGACCCAAATGTTAATTCTTTTATCAGCAAAATAAGTCAAAGTTACATGTTAAAGAGCAATGGAAAAATTTATGATTATCTAACAAACATTTCAAAATGGTAACCTTTTTCCGAGAAGTAGTTGGCAACTGTCCCCCCACACAATTTCAGAAAATTAAACAGAGGGCAAAAAACACAGATCAGGCCATTCATACCAGAATAGCATGCAAAAACGGTCCAAGGTGAAGGTACACTCATCTCCACTGTATAAAGGCATCACAGGCAAGTAATATGATGGATTTGGATTTTTTATTTTTTTAATTTTAGTATTTGTTTTAAATTTAATATATAAAATATATTTTTTTTCTCTTTTAATTTAATTTTTCTTTCTCATTCTTTTTTACCTTTATGACAAAAGATTCAAATTAAAATTCAAATCCGTAATATGATGTATATATAAAAAGAAAAAAGAAAAATATATCAAATTCTCTTATACTTTAATCTATGTATAAAATTTTTTTTATAATATTAATTAAAATAAATCATATTTTATACTTAAAAAATTTTAAAAATTATTCTCACATATCTTAAATTATCTTCAAATTATAATCATATATTTTAAATTATTTTTATATATATTAAATTATTTTCAATTTATCCTTGATTTAAGATATATGAAATAATTTACATGATTTTTAAAATATAAGTCATTTATGTCAATTGATATAATAAAAGTTTTTAATGGAGGGCTTGTACTCTGCAGACAGGTATGAGGAAGTAAAGAAGGATTTGGCATATCGAGGGTGTAAACCTTGGCTTGTCAATTTTGCTGTTTTAATGACTTATCTCGTAACAAGAAGGAAGATTGAGGAGATCAAATCTTTACTTCATGAGATGAGAAAAAGGAGGTTTAAACCGGATGTTGTAATCTACAATAGATTGATCAGTTATCTTTGCAAGCAAGGTAAGATAGCAGAAGCTTACAAGGTCTTGATTGAAATGCAGATTGAGGGTTGTGAGCCAAATGCCGCTATATACAGGATGATGATTGATGGTTTCTGTCGAACTGGGGATTTTGAAGCAGGTCTGAATGTTTTGTATGCAATGCTAATAAGTAGACATTACCCACATTCGGAAACATTTAATTGGTTGGTTGTAGGCCTGTTGAACTATGGTAAGATTGAGGGTGCTTGCTTTGGTTATGAAGAGATGGAGAAGAGAAATGTGCAACTTCCTTTTGAGAGTTGGGAAACAACAGTGAAGTATGCTTGTGGTGAAAATATAGATGTAAGTGAGCTTATGGCTGAACTTACATAGCCACCCAGCAAATGAATTAGGTAGGGGAGCAATGATCTTGGTCTATCTATCCTGGTGATATTTTTCCCGGTTCCAGTATCTCATTCTGAATGCCCTTCCCCATCTACTCCCATTGACATTGTCACACTGAGGCGGTGAGCTTTCCTGGCTTAAAAGTTTCGGCTCTGGGTAGGAATGAAAATATTCGTTTTGATGGGAACAAGTTGGTATCAATGTGTGGATATGTGTTGATGCTTAGTTTGAGTTCATGTCAGAACAAAAGATGGGCGATATTTGCTGGGCAAAGATGAATTATATAGTCTTGTAGGTCTCTGGTGGTTGACATTTGTATAGGAGAAATAAATTCTATCCCTGTCCATAAGTTTGATTCAAGAATATTTTATAGGAAGTTTCGAAACTGAGTCCAATGTCATCTCCTACTGGAAGGGCTTCACAAGAATGTGCGGTTTACCTCTTCTCCGTATCACCTTTTAAATTAAGCTTTGTTATTTTCCTGGGTTTGTAATAATTGTTAATTAGAAGCTCTTGATGGAGGGTAGACTGAACGTGGTCGAGGGAGTCCTGTAGGCTGTTGTTTTGCGTGCTTGTTTGCAGGGGGCAATATGGCTTGAGATGCGCACGAGTACTATGTACCTTGGGGTAATTATAATGTATCTTGGGGTAATTCTTGTAATAAAGCTTCCAACCCTGTGTTGCCATTATGTTTCAGGAATTCATTGCGTCATTTCTCTTGGGACAGCTTATTTTTTAGTTTACTTTAAGACGTTCTCTTCAGTTCTAACTAATACATCAAGAATTATGGGAATTGATAATTGAGATCAGGAATCACCTACTCCTCTCATCAACTCTACTCCATCATTTCCTTCTATTTGGTTCTTTCAATTCTTAGTATTTATACCTGTCCTGATAAGCCTTCATCATCTCATCGAAGCATAAGCTTTTCGAAAGATAAAGATACTCGTCGTCATTCTCTCAACCTCATGGCACGCCTTAGATTTATTTCTATGCGCTTGAAGACTGTGATCAGTCTGGTGTTAATATCCCTTGCAATCAATTCCACTACGTCAACCCGAACCCTTGCCGAGCTAGAGGCACCCGTCACAGAACCAGAGGAACCTGAATCTGCTGAATCCCCCGTTTCAAGTGTTCCTTCAGTGGTGACTGCTGGCCCGGCTGCTGCTGTTGCTAGTGCTGCAGTGACCAATGCTGATCCCCACCGCCCATTGTCCTTTTTCATGCATGATATTCTTGGTGGATCAAACCCCACGGCAAGAGCAGTAACTGGGGTTGTTACAAATCCTGCTCTGAACGCTCAAGTTGCCTTCGCTAAGCCTAATGGAGCGAACCTTCCACTTAACAATGGCGTTCCTCAGAACAACAACAATGATGGAATTCTTAACAACAATAACCTTCCGTTCCTCACTGGCCTCAGTGGAAACCCAGGGAATGTGATCACGAACAATGGGAACAACCTAATCAATGGTGGGACTGGATTCCCCATAACAAATACGAATCATCTTCCCCAAGGAATGACCCTCCAGGAGTTGATGTTTGGGACAATGACGGTGTTTGATGATGAAATAACAGAAGGGCATGAACAGGGGTCAGGTTTGGTTGGGAAGGCGCAGGGCTTCTATTTAGCAAGTGCAGTTGACGGAACCAGCCAGATCATGGCTTTCACGGCACAATTCAAGGAGAATGGTTATACCGATAGTCTCAGCTTCTTGGGTGTGCACCGAACTCAAGTGTCGGAATCCCAACTTGCTGTAATTGGAGGCACCGGGAAGTATGTTAATGCTCAGGGATATGCTATTGTCAAGACATTTCCTGTAACTGGCCAGCAACATAACACCGATGGAGTAGAGACACTAGTGCAGATCACAGTGTATCTTGCGTATTAGTGTTTCGAGATGAACGTGGCCGTTGCAACCAAATATATATATATATATATATATATATTGCACTGATAAAAAATGTTACGATTTGAACATGTTGCTGCACAAGTTTAATTCATATTTCACTTTTTTGTACTGATAAATATATGTCAAAGATGACCATGAGATTGGACTACTGGATTTGTTACAGCTAGCACTCACAGTCAATGGTTGGTTTCTTAAAATTTCGCCAGTTCCCAAAGTAGAGTGGCTATTGCTGTCTTGCTAATGCTGCGACCTGCAATGCATATATGCCTTCTTCTAACAACTTTGTGTTGCTACTATTGCAATGGGTATACGTCTTCTAAAATATTCTCTTTTTTTTTTTTGTTTATTTCTCTCTGATATTGAATCCTATATGGGTCATTGAAACCCAACAAATTAGCCTCTTGAGCAAAAGATCTTTCTCGTATCCAAAAGAGTTTTCTGCGGCCCAAAGTTTTGGACATAGAGCCATGGGGATTTGCCACCTCTCGATTATACTACCATCAATTTGAGGAGGCTCTACAGAAAGATCAAAGCTATAGTCTTTAATTTATAAAATATTTGCCTTTGTCTCGTGAAGGAGGAAAACCAAACAAAAACCTTGCGATCTCATGTGGATATAAAAATGATCATCGTTTTCAATCTCATCCCTTTTCCTAAACCTGTCATTTTCAATTTTCGTTCCTTCTTGTTTGATTGTATATGAAACCCAAACAGCATCGTTCTTCTATAGCTTTGTCAGATAAGAAATGTAACATTTCAAGCAACTTTTAGCTTAATCTTTATCATCGCTAAATGGGTCCAAACATTTGCTTACGCTAGAAAAAGATGAAACTTACTCGCCTTTATCAAAATGGATGATGCACCGACCCAATATCCAAAGTTTTCTACTAAAGATAAAATTTATTAATAATGATAATGACAATAATCCAATCAAGGGAAATTGCTTTTCAACTTCTTCTGGTTTATTTTCTTTTTCAACCCATCCATTAGTCAAAGTTAAAGCTACCAAACATGCCGCTAAAGAACGCAAAATATGGATACAAACAAGGACTTCTCTCTGCCTCCACATATACTACTGATAGATATAATTCCAAATCCCTCGTCTCATAAATTGGTTAGAGACAGTAGAATACCAAGCAAAAAGGAAGATGAAGAAAACAGAGAGACATGATGAAGTAGCCCCACCGGCGGAAAAATTGATCTGGACCACGCCATCATAAAGTGTACTCCGCCTTCATCATTTGGTTAACCGTAGAGAAGGTGCATTGACAGAAACAAAAGTGACACATCCAAAAGTGGGGCTTGCCAAATTAATACTTAGCTTCTTATATTGCCATATTATTACTATCCAAAAAAAATTGCAAAAGATTTAGTACCGTTTCCTTCAAAGATAGGACTGTGAGAGATTGCAAGGTACCATATTATATTGATGCAGCGCCATCACTAGTTGAATAATGAAAAAGATATTGTGGGTGAAGCTAATTGTTTGGGTAGAAAGAAAAGGCCACCATCTGACTTTGAATTTTGACCGTCAGAGCAGATAAAATTGGGCACTGGGCCACGACCCACAAGGCCACCACCACCAAGGTTAGGGGAACATCCATTATAAGAAGAAAAATGATAGGATGGAAAAGTTTGGTGAAGTATGCATCTCAAACCAGCCTGGCCTAGAGTGGCGTCTGCAACAATGTTGCCTCAAATTATCTTAAAGCGCATCTATCATATTCATGTGCAAAAACTAGTGCATGCAGGAGGTGTAGAGGTTCTCATGCTTCCAGTTGAGATAGAGGCCCATGATATTTTCAAGTGCTCAGGGTGTTTGATAAGATTTCTTTCATTAGTTCTGGTCAAAGTAAATAGCAGCTTACTGATCAGGTTCAAAATACCAGTGAATTGGTCCAACCGAGCCAAGTCTTGAACAGGGAAAAATCATGGCATGTTTTCAAATTTTAATAGTATTCATTGCTTTTTTGACATATGGGTTGATCATCCCCATACCAGCAGGCAGCGAATGTGGGTCTAAGTATTCAGGACTAGAACGCTTTTCACTTTTTCCCATCCCTTTTTCATAATCAGCGAAGCATTGCCCCACGAGCAGGTGGGTTTCATATGGGCATGCAGGAGTGAACAAGAAAACATTGGCAGAGTTGCCAGCCTAAGAACGGTTTAAAAAACATGGCCAGGAAACTAAAAACCACCCAACAACCTGTTAATCCAAGTTCAGTAAACAGCCGAAAAAGAAGTTTTAACATTACATTACAACCATCAAACCTAAAAGATTTTCCATTTACACCACAAAAACTAATCAAGCTTAGTAAGTCGTCAAACTTCTAATTGTACGACTCTCGACCAGACAGATCTTCAAACTTGATTAGAAAACAGTAAACAAGAGACAGTTACATATGTTAGTAACTTATATTGACCATGGAGATGATGGCAAAGATGACGATGATGAACACGACGACAGTGATGAGGATGAGACTGTTGGAGATGGCCATAGCTGTGCATTCTTCACCTTAGACACACTGGCGAGTACACCTAATGGTGTCACATCTCCGATGATTGTCACTTTCTTTTGCTCCAAATCTATGCTGAATGATGTCACTCCTTCATTGAATCACCCAAAAACCATACTTTCAGCATAAATTCTGACAAATCTAATCAAATTTAGAAGAATACAACATGTATCACTTCCAATAAAAATTACGAGCAGCGAAGTTGGAATGCTAGCTGCAATAGAGTGGGGAAGTTATGACTACTACCAGTATTTTAATCATAACCGACCTTCCATTTTTGAAATATGTTTTCTAACTTTTCCTTCACAGCCCTTGCAGTGCAACGACACCCTCAAAATCACCACCTGAAATTTCGAACATAAGAAGAATTTCAACAAATTAAAAATTAAAAACTTGAGTCACAAGTTCCTTAATCTCGGAATAAATACCACCTTTCTTGTTTGAATTTAGAAAAAATAATACTAATAAAATCAAATAAGGAAACATTAATAAACTAAATTGAAAAAACCTGGTTCTTGGAGCGAGCCGAAGGAGGCGACCTTGGAACAGGAGAATCATCCTTGCTCTTGACCTTTTGGTTGAGTGCAGGTTGAGCAGGAACCATTGCTGGGATTTGAATTTGGTCAGACTCTGACACCCAGTCGATGAAGGGTGCATCACTAAGGAGATGTCTCCTTGATGAACCAGTAGTATGAATATAAAGGTCGCTTACTTCAACGCAACTTTTTCTTCGTAAGTCGCCGTTTTGCTTATCTGCTGAACTCTTTCCTCGCTTCTCAAAATAAGGCTTAGGATCAATGGGCAAGTGAGACGAACATGGGACATGGTGCCGCGTTTTCCTTCTGCCATGGGCATTAGTTTTGGAGCTTCCGCGTACCATAAAACGCTGGTCCATGCTAGAGATTACTGCAGTGGAAGCAGGTGAAGAACAGAACAGATCCATTCCTTTCATGGTTACCGCGAGTGCCTATGGTTTCGGTGGTTTTTTGCTGGATATTGGTAACTACTTATAGACTAGAAAAACCAAACCGGAAGCAATGGCTTTTTAGCTTTTGTGCAGTGGCTGAAGAGTGCAACAGAAAGATCTTCCTAGTGAGGCCAACTAAATTGCTTTTAAACTCGGTGGATGAGAGGGAAAGGGAAAAGTAAAACTCGCATGAGGTCCTACTGGAAAGTACTTGGTAATGATACCTTGCAAGATATGTGATGATTCTGGATCTCTGAAGTAATTATATTTTAGATTCAATTGTGGGTTTAAGAGGATCCGCTTATTATCATTATTCTTATACAATTTTTATTAAATTTTATAATTTTTAAATTTATTTTGTAAGACTTAATTAAGTGAATATTTTGTTAAAATAAAATTTTAGAAACATCTTAGTTTCATGATTACTACCACTAGTTGTAGAATTTGGATAGCTTCAGAGATACCAACTACCTTCCATTATTGACACATCATTGTTTTACTTTAGACTCAGTTCTGCTAGTTGTCTGGTTGCTTTATACTACTGGTAGTTTTCATGTTTTGGGATTCAGCATATGGATTTTTCTGCTCAGTGGATGGTTAGCAATCTGTCACATTGGGTGGTGCATTTTCAGCCCAACTAGTTGCTTCGCCCTTGTTATCTTTGACCTCTTAATTTCGTTGAACTTTTTGTGCACAACTTGCTTGATCATTGTGTTTGCCGCGGGTAAGTACCAGTTATGAAATGATAGTAAATATTGTACATCATATCCCACACGCAACTGTAAATTTTCATCTTAAAGTCAACATTTCATGGTTCAAGTTTTCAAATTGCCATCACGGATTCACAATAAAAATTGTTATCTGTTTGACCACTGAGAAATCTTGCGCCAAAATTTTGGGATTGCCTATCCAGAAAGGACAAAAAAATAGGTCAAATGGTCGGTTATGGTGGACTGCGCAAGGTTCAAACAAAATCAAAAGAAAATAAAATGAATAGAAATTTTAATCGTAGCACCAGTATTTTTAATCGGTAAGCCATGCATGCCTAACAAATGTTGCAACTACTCTGCAACCCCTCAGATATGATTCAAACTTGGTGGAAGGGACTTGGGAGGGGAAGCAGGTGCTTCATCAGCTTTCAAAATCAAAAGGAAACAACAAAAAAGAGGCTTATGTATTCAAATTAAGCTTTTGGGTGGTAGTTTATATGCCAACAATATCGACCCTTTTGAACATTACGATAAAAAGTGAACTGTTCTTGATACTAAATATAGGCTACATTATCCCATTATCTTGCTCTCTCTATGGAGAAATGGAATCTAAAGTTTTGATTTAGCTTTCCCATCAATGCTGACACCAAGATTAATTTTCATATTCTTTTATAAATTATTAAACTTGGACTTTTCTATTTGTTTGGCTCAATAATAATAAAAAAAAAGTCAATCTTGCTTAGTGGAAGAAATTAAATTATCATAAAGTTTTTTACAGAAAATAATTCTTAATTCTTTCATGGATATTGCTCCCAATAATATACACAAAAGTACTGAGGTTACATACGCTAGTGCACGTGGATTCTGGTTGCAGCGTGAGTGCAAATGCACACCCTGCCTCTCTCAACTCTTTCTTTCCAGCGCCGCCTTGAAGCCTTTATCTGATCCTTAATTAAACAGGCAGCTTTGGCTATGCCAGTCAGTGGGTCTCCTTGTGTGATTCAGATTATGAGTTTTGTTTATCATAGTGCATTTAAATACGTGAGTCTTTGAAGGGGCAGGGATCAAAACGGCTTTTTCCTGTACTTATATTTCTCTTTCTCTTTTTTTCTCTCTATTTTCATATAATCTCTAACATAAATTAATTTAGCTCTTGAACTGTACTTCCATGATTGATGGTATTGTAAAGTATTAGAGAGATATAAAATAAAATTTTTAAGTTTTTATTTAGTAATTTAAAATTTTAAAATGGCTAATTTTTCAAACTAGATGACACATGTTGATGTTTATTTGAATATTCAAAATTGCATACTTCACATCATGCAACAAGGCTCCCTAGAGAGAGAAGATTTTTTTCAGCATTTTGCAAAAGTCAAATATAAGAGAGACATAAGAGGGTGAAACTTGAAAAAGGGTTAACGTAGGCAACTGCAACATCCAATTGGACTCCCTCCATGGTCTTTCGGCTGCTGCTTCTTTCCACCTGAAACATACACAAAAAGATCGCCAAAAAGACAAAATCTTAAAAGCACTACTTACCTTCTTTTTTTTTTTTTTTTTCTTCTTCTTCTTCTTTTTTAAATTGCTTACCTTTTCTCTCTCACAATATATGCAATCCGAAAAACTTATCCCTGGCTAAATATTTTATCCTGTACACATACAAAAATTTGTGATGTGCAACTTTAGTTGTTTTATTTTCATAAAAATATATTAAATTCTTAAGTAAGATAATTTAAATTATTAGTTCTTTAATCATATAAATTATATAATAAAATTTAATAAATCATATGATTATAACAGAGTTTATAAAAATTTAGTAGTCTTGTGGGACTATATTTTTATTTTTAGTTTATAAGTCTTTATTCAAATATTTTTAATTAAATATTTAGTAAAATTTAATTTATATAAAAAGTATAACTATATACAATATCTCACAAAAAAAAATAAAAAATTTAATTCATTTTAAAATTTCACATTCAACCAATTAATTTAATACTTAATATTAATTTTGTGACATATTTATTGTTTTAGTTATGGCTAACTTTTCCCCGAACAATCTTAAATATAATGCGACTGCACGAGATGATTTGGCATGTGCATGATGGCTTAGTTATGAAATGCATGGCATTACCAGGGACGTAGACCAGGTACTTTCGGAGCCCATTAATTTTGTGTTTGATGGCGGACCGAAAATCTCAATTAATTGGGCTGAGGAAAGAGAAAATGGCCTCGTGGACCTGATCTATTTTTTCTTGGTGCACAATGAGGACTATATCATTGACCCAAAACGAAATAAGGCTTACATCCACCTCATAGGAACATTCGATTAGTTGGACAATGGACTCATTCAAATTAGCCAGCTCAGATCCGCCCCCCGTTTTGCATATCACACCTCTCGGGTCTTTCTTCGGTTTCTTTCGTTTTTCGAAGGCAATCAACAACAATTTGTGTGAACTGGAGTCCATGCGAGTTAGTGTCAAAAACAGCGATACATTCCCGTGTGGCACTGATATACCAGTCCATACACAACTAAAATGAAAGAAAAAGTTTGCATAGAAACCCACACAATTTTCCATTTGGACAAATATAATCCTATAAAATAGGAAGGTTATTAAATTTTTATAAATAGAATTGCAGTTATCAATTTTTTAGATTATTCAATTTAATACGTAAAATCTAAAATATTCAATAATTTAAATTTTTAAATAAAATTTTATTTTTACAAATGGCAGGTTTCCATTTTTCATGGGTGAGACACAGCCTATACCGTATTTTAAAATGGTAACTCCCACTGTTGGATATGAACAAGGGGCTGAGCAGCCAAGGCGTGTTTCAAGGTAACTCTGTTCATGGTATTGACAGAAAATTCAATCTAGTAGCCCACTCGTTGACAGCTGAAGAGAAAGAGAGAGAATGTATAGCTTATGTAGCAAACTGATGGGCTCTGATATTCTTTCAATCATGTGAACAGCTTACTTTTTTCGGATTGAAGTTGGATTAATTTCAGCGGTTGACAAAGGAGAGAAACGTAGAAATTCAAGACCAGCATTGCTTTCTGTACATGTAGCCGCAAACAGTACTGCCACTTTGTCGCTACGCCCGTTGGAGACGCGTTGGGGTTGCTAACCGCCCAACGCCAGCACGATTAATTGCAAACAAGAATACCACATTAGCGGATATGCCACTTTCTTCAGCCTTTCCTTCATATTTCTTGACGGCGAACTCCACCCATTCGCTGCCAGCTAAATGTGAAAGGAATGAAATCAAAGTAAGAAAATATATTTTTGGTTTGTAACTTTTCACACTTTTATTTAGACCAGTTTTAATTAAAAAAATATATTTAATTTATTTAAATTTAATAACATTAAATGCACTTATACAATTATACTAAACGTTGTCTCCTTTTGCACTTAAGTTTTAAAAAGAGATATTTCCAAATAAAAGGAAATACATATTTTCTCCCATTTTATCTTTTTTTTTTTTCCAAATTCTTTCGTCCCAAAATTATCCATGCTTTATATTTTACTAGTGTAAGTAGCATAATTGAATATAAGCCTGCATCCCAAGATGCGTTTATGCAATTCGGAATCAGTGTATTTGTCCAGCTGAAGATGGGAAATTTGAGAATGTGCAGCCATTTCTTGTGAAGATTCTTTCCTCCTTAAAGTCTTTGACAATGTGTACGCACTCACGGTTAATTGTGAGATGATGATGGAAATGAAATCTGCAGAGAGGGCAAATTGAGTGATGCTGAATTCATGTGTCAATACAAGAAACAGCAAAGACAAGGGTGTAGTAAGGAAGATATTTCAGCCATTTCCCTACTTTAAACTGGCCCGAACAAACTGCCGTCCATGTTAATTGGCTTCTGTTCTACCTCGTTTTTCTTGAATTTTGAATTTGTGGAATGGGAAGAAAGTGTATGACACAGAACTCCAGTTCACGGCTTTGAAGCTGTAGAGAAGACCATTTGGACTCATCAAGAAGTAGACTTTTGAATCTGGCTTCTAGGGAAACTTCTACCATAATATCCCGATTTGCAGTTGCGGTCTGCGGCACTTGAGTGACATTGAGCTTGCATTTTATCACACACAGATTTGGCATACAATTAACAGAGGCTTGACCTGAATTTCTATGATTTATCTGTCGCGTGCACTTTTTATCTAGCTGAATTGAAAACCATTGTCATTCAACTTAAATTCTGATCTTTGGTCAATTTTCATCCATCTCTTATGAATTCACATAGCCTTTTCCATAGTTAATAAATTGCACAAATGAATAATTCAATTGCTAGTTGGGATTCCCTTTTCAATTGATTTACAAGTTTGGTAGATGTTGAATTTATAATATTACGCAAATAAATAAAAATTGTATAACACCACAAAAACAGAGAGAAACCAAAAACGACTTTTTTTTGTATTTTGGTGCTTCTAAATTTATAATGCATAATAGCAATGGTCCAGATGAATTGAATGCCACAAAAAAGAATGGATTCAATCTCTTCAAAAAAGATATTTTGATTTGTAGTAAGAGGAGGAGATGGAATCGAACATAGAGCATTGGAGGCAAATCTTACATTAGACAAAATAAGTGGGACATGGGATTGATGTAACAAATCAAACGGATCTATCAGCTCATATGAATTCTTTTCCCACTTCCCAACATTTTAATTGCGTTTTGTTTGGTCAAGTCAAAAGCCCACGCAAAAATGAGATGAGAAGAAGAATGGGAGGTAGATGGAGAGCCACCGTGCAGGTGCAGGGCTGCAACGTAACCATAACGTATCCAATCAACAAATAATTAAAGATTGTTAATAAAAAAAAAAAAACCTTGTTATTGTTACGGTCACAATTAGGTTACGTTTCGTTCTTGTAATTCTTGTTATATATATATATATATTTTTTTTTAAATTTTATAATAATTTTTTAAAATATATTATATATTCTAAAATATGTGAGAATACAATTTAAAAAAAAAAAGTAATTAAAGAGTCAATGAAGAGAGTGAGGCTTGTCAACTAATTTTTGGTGGGTGATAATAGATTCCAGTCTAAAATTATTTTTAATGGCAGAAGAATTTATTGTTTATATTTTCATTTAAAAAATTTAATTTTTTAACTAAATAATAAAAGAATATTTTTTAAAGAAATCTAAAAAAACTTTGCTCGTGCGTTTTCTCTTTCTTGATTTAATTCTCTAACTTTTTATAATTTTAAAGATTTATTTTAAATTTAATAAATAAAATCTATTTTTTTTTCATAACATTTCAAAATTTCTCTACCTTTATATCTCTCATCCCCCGGGCACCCCCTTTAATCAACAAAATTAGATCTCCATGTTATTAACTAATTAAAGATTACCCATCAACCTTCGCGCACCATAAACATTTCAATTTGCATAACTAATTAATCAGTCCAGAGACAATAGCACCTAAAGAGTTGTTGTGGCCAAACAACTTCTTGAAGGGATTGGATTTTTAACTTTGTAGAGATTTAAAGGTAGAAGATGCAATGAAAAAAATAGATATAAAATTTTAAAAAGTAATAAAAATAAAATTTATAAAATATATTTAATAATAAATTTAAAAAATAATAAATATAGGATCTATTTTCCTTCTTAAAGAGGGTTCCATCAATTACCTGCATGGAATTGAACAATCAAAACAAAGTAGCAGAGGTAAATTAACGTGCCCTACTTTTAAATCATGCCATTGTCTGACCACTTTCCATTTTATATATTTTCTGACATTATCATAAAATTAATATTCAACCGCAATGTCAATTTAAGCTACTTGTCCTTTATTATTAAGAGAGAGGATCTTACATGATAAAAATAAATAAATTTTTGTGAGAAAAAAAATAAAGCAATAAAAATATTTAAAATTTATATAATAAATTATAAAAAATATTAAAATAAAAAAGTGAAGTCAAAAATTTCAAATCATAACTTTAGAGCAGACAGAGCTACAAAAGGATTTTTCTTTCTTATTTAATTTTCGGGCATAGCAAAACGGAAAATTGATTGGGGAAGAAATGACACTTCCATGATTAAACAATTCAGACTAATTAATATTATAGTATTTTTTTATTATATTCATAAATCTAAACAACTTGGCATTATTTTTTTTTTAATTAGATGACTCTCGTGAAAAAGGTTGCTTACTTGCTTGTGGCCAAAAGTATTGTTAAATTGATTAAGAAAAATAATGCTACGGGTATTTAATATTGAAAACTATAAAATGATGCACCCTATTGGGCAAAATCATCCCAAAAAATCACTTCAATATATATATATATATATATGAGAAGATATAGTTCATTAAGCATGTATATATTAATTGATGAATAATTTTAATTTGTTAGCTTCCGCCTATTAATCATATTTATTACTAATTTTATTATAAAAAATTTTAATATTATTGAGAGATAAATTATTATGCAAAAATCATAAGTTAGTTGATGAAAGTTTCTAATGAGAGATTTATGAAGAAAATTTATTTTTATTAAAAAATTTATCTGTTAATAATATTAAAATTTGTTGTAATATTTTATCAAAAAAATAAGAAAAAAAAGAAAAAAAAAGAGGAAATAATGAAAAAAAATGGTTGATAAATTTATTTGACCATATCAAATAGAGTGCGCTTAAATTAAATATAATGAGTAGCAGACAAGGATTGGCATATTATAAAGACAAAGATTGAAACAAATTAATTAATATTGATTAGAATAGGCAGAAGAAGAATACTAATAGATCAGCATCAGCCAAAGACATGAAGTGAGTTAATGGGCATTGGACGGACGACAGCTATACCGTACGTCAGTTTGAGAGAGAAGCGCGACAAAACAAAGTTCACTAAGGTTGATGGAAAAGATCCTTAATTAACCCACACACGACGTAAGCATCTTTTACTGCTAATTTAGTACCACTGACATATTTAGTAATGAGAAAAATGACCATCCAAAAAATAAAAGGAATGATATATATGCATAACTGACTATATATTTCCATATTTTTTTTTTATATTTTCTAATTCTTAAAAATCTACTCTTTTTATACTTGGAGAAATATATGTGGTTTCCACAGAAAATAATAATGGTACAAATGGGTTATTCACGTTAAAAGACACAAGAATAATAGGTAACTTTTTTGATGGTTAATAAGGTTTTGAATAATATAAATTAATGGTAATGGTAACATACACATATTTTGTATACTTTGCATAAACTCTAATTAAGTACAAACACCAGCACTCACTCCCCACATAACCCTAGCATTTCCCAAAAGCAAAAACAATGAATTGCATGCTGATGTAGCCACAAATATACCTTCTGCTGGTAAACGAGAAGTGATTCAAAATTTTTGAGTGAAAAAAGAAAAATGAGAAAAATTATAAAAATGGGTGCAATGTGTGTGCAGAAATGTTATATACCAATAACAACATTAGTGTTTCTTATGAGGCTGCTGCTTCCATACTTCAGTGTTCTGGTACGTAATTGTTTGCAAATATTAATGATTTCTCATCGCTGTCTAGTGTCCAAGAATGTCTCCGAGATATATGGGTGTCCAATTTGGAGTTATTCTTACATGTTTAATTTACAAGTGGGACTATAAATATATGCAGATTCTTCGCCAAATCTCAATTTGCTTTCTCCCATTCAAGTTCAATATTCTCTCTCTCTCTCTCTCTCTCTCTCTCTTCTGAGATGATGTGCAGACTTAGTACATTTTTTTGTAATTTCCTGCAAATAAACAACGCAGATATGCGTGAACATTTCAATAATAATAACGTCGATGATTACGCCTAAAATAAGCAAGCTAGCAGAGACCCCGTTTGTGTAATAATTAAAAAAATTGATCTAATCCATTATTAACAAGGAGTGACTAAGTCTTATATCTACTTGTTCCTTTATTAATGTTCTTTTACTTAAGGCAAATCTATATGGCCCCTGCCCCATGTTAGGTGAGATTTATGCATGTCTAAAGTCTTCGGGAAAATCAATAAGGTCTATTACTTGTTGAAAAATTTAAGATAAAAAATTCAAGTTTAAATATTTTGAATGTAAATTAATTTTATATTTAATAATAATGAAAGGATATAACATGCAAAAATTAACCAAAAAAATCTTCGAAAAAAATTAAAGTTGGTGACGGCGCTAAATTTAGAGAAACGCATAAACTTTCTTGAGTTTTTTTTTTTTAATCCAAAATTGTACATCTTGGTTGTTTCCAATATAAAATTCAGTACCTTAGAAGCTAAATAATTGAGTCTCTCGAGATAGAATTTCTTGGATTTAAAGCATATTTTCTGAAAATATGTACCGCACACTTATTTTTAGAAACTAAAGGAGCTTGATGTACATGTATGTGTGTTACAAGTTAGTAATTTTGAACATCGTTAAAATATAAAGTGATTCTGGAATTCGTTGAAAATGTGAACTGAGTTTTACTTTTTATAAATTAGTTAAATTATTTGTAATTGTGCACAGAATAAAATTAAACAAATAACTGAAATAAAACTTAGAAGGCAATTTCCGCGTACTAGGTTCTACCATTTGAGTTTGGCAAATGGTAATTAAAGATACACTGTGGGAAGCACATTGAGTTTTGGGGTTCTACGGACTAAAGTTTAGTACGTATAATCTAATAATATTTAATAATTTAAAATTTATATTATAAATATTAAATAAGAATAAAAATAAATAATTAATTAGATTCTAATTAATATAAGCTTTTGGTTTATAACCCTTTTGTAATTTTGAATTTTGTATTATAAATATTATATAAAAATAACAGCTGTGATAAAATAGATTCTAACAAGCTTTTGGTTTGCTCTTGTTTTGTGAACACAAGGAGTCAAAAGCAACAGAAGCAGAAGTGCGCCAAGTTTTCTAACGCGTATGCTGTATCGTCTTCACTCTTGGGTCCCCTCCCAACGCTGATACGCGCTGCATCCCTACTTAATTAATGGTCAACCATTCCGAATCTTAGCTGCCGCTTCAGCCACCGCCACTTCTATAAATACTTCTCAAACAGCTCCTTCTTCCAAACCTGTTTCTCACTCGCCTCACAAACTCAACCTCACAAAAGAAGACTCCCAAGCGGAATTAGAGTTTGATACTAATCCATTTCCTTATCAAAAATGCCGAGAAAAGGAATGAGAAGCATCTTCTTCAAGCCTTCATCATCTCCTCCTCCCTCATCTTCATTGTCACTGCCACCTTCCTCACCTCTTCGGACCTTCAACGACACATTAATGGAAGAAAACATTGAAACTGCTCACTTTCTTATAACCAAATGGGATTATGACCAATCTTCCTACGCCAAAATTACCTCTCTTTTCAACGGCAACCGCCGAGAAGCCAAACAGTACCTTCATGCCGTCAAGAACTTGCAATCTGCCATGCGGTACCTCGCCGCACAGGATTCCTCCTCCGACAAGCTCGTGCAGGCTCATATGTTAATGCAAGTCGCCATGAAGAGGCTCGAGAAGGAGTTCTACCAGATTTTAGGGGCCAACAGGGACCATTTGGATCCCGAATCGGTTTCGAGCCGGTCCTCCACGGATCAGAGGACCAGTGTCTCTGATTATGATGACGAATATTCTGAGGACGAGTTTCGTGTCGCCGGTGAGTCGATTAAGGAGACTGAGAGGGTGTCCATGATTGCCATGGCCGATTTGAAAGCAATTGCCGACTGTATGATTTCGTCTGGTTACGGCAAAGAGTGTATCAAAATTTACACGAGTATGAGAAAATCGATTGTGGATGAGGCACTTTACCATCTCGGAGTGGAGAGGCTAAGCTCATCTCAGGTTCAGAAAATGGATTGGGAGGTGCTGGAGTTGAAAATTAAGAGCTGGTTGAATGCCATCAAAGTCGCCGTCAGAACTCTGTTTTATGGGGAGAGAATCCTCTGCGATCACGTCTTCGCCATGTCAGAGAAAATCGCACAATCGTGCTTCGCTGAGATTTGTAGAGAGGGTGCGATGTTTCTGTTTGGATTCCCGGAACTCGTGGCAAAGTGCAAGAAAACGCCCGATAAAATGTTCAGGACGTTGGACTTATACGAAGCTATCTTCGATAATTGGACCCAAATAGAGTCCATCTTCTTCTTCGAGTCAACCTCCGCTATCCGTTCACAGGCCACTACTTCCCTAGTCAAGCTCGGTGAAGCCGTTCGGACGATGCTCTCTGACTTCGAATCTGCGATTCAGAAGGACTCCTCTAAGAAGCCCGTACCCGGAGGTGTGGTCCACCCGCTCACGCGCTACGTCATGAACTACATCACATTCCTCGCCGATTACAACGGCATACTCGCCGACATTGTCGCCGATTGGCCGTTGACTTTGCAATCTCCGTTACCGGAGTCTTACTTCCGCAGACCAGATCGCGGGGACAACTCTTTGTCGGAGATTTCGATGCGGCTGGCATGGCTGGTGCTCGTTCTTCTCTGCAAACTTGACGCCAAAGCCGAGCTGTACAATGACGTGGCACTTTCATACCTGTTCCTTGCAAATAACCTTCAATACGTCGTCGTTAAGGTCCACACATCCAATCTCCGTTTCCTTCTTGGCGAGGACTGGTTGGCAAAGCACGACACGAAGGTCAAAGAGTATCTCTCCAAGTACGAACGCATGGGGTGGAGTCAAGTGTTGTCCTCCCTGCCTGAAAATACGACAGGGGAGATGGCACCGGAGCAAGCCAAGGCCTGCTTCAAGAATTTCAATGCCGCATTTCATGAAGCATACCGAAAACAATCCTCTTGGATCGTATCTGACCCAAAACTGCGAGACGAAATCAAAGTTTCGATCGCATCGAAGATGGCTCCGAGGTACCGGGAATTCTACGAGAAGTATCGAATGGATCTGATAAGAGAGAAGGGGTCGGAATTGGTTCTCAGGTATTCACCAGATGATTTAGGGAAATACCTGTCTGACATTTTGCATGGGATGGGAGATTCGGGTAGCGTTTCGTCTCACTCTGCGTCGTCTTCTCGTCGTTCTAGTCGCAGTCATCGGTGAAGGGGAAGGAGAAGCCGGCCAAAGATCACTTCATGGATCACCTTGAGTTTTTTGTTTGTTGAGAAAAATAGGGCATTCGTACGTGTATAGAACTTGTCGTTTGTGCGTTTCGGCCGGTGTACAGTGATAGTGACAACGAGAGTAAAGACAAGAGAAGTCCTGATTTATTAATATATTATTTATCTTTAATACATTAAAAAAATTTTATGTTCCATAAAAAATGGTAATTTTATGTTGTCTTCCACCTACCTCCCTTGATCCTTTCGGATGATTCGTATATAACCTAATCTTCTGATCCCCTGCAGCCAGATAAAGTTGCTTTTTCTCTTATGTTTTACGCTCTCAATTCTCATCTGCTCGGCTGCTTCTGTTCTTCTTTTTTTTTTAAAAAAAAAAAATTACCCAAGCATACCATAGACAATATGATTCGTATATAACTTGATATTCTCATCCCTTGCAGCCAGATAAAGTTGCTTTTTCTTTTATGTTTTACGCTCTCAAGTCTCATCTGCTCGGCTGCTTCTGTTCTTCTTTTTTTAAAAAAAAAAAAAAATTGGTAAATAAACAACAAGATGGACCCTCGGCTGGAAGGTTTTCTTTGTCTTGCGGGAGGCTGTTTTCACCCCCAATTTGGGTACAGATATGGGCTTTTGAACATATTGCCAACTACTGGGTTGTGATGACACAATCCTATTTTAATGCATACCAAGCCGAAGTTTATCATCGTAGCTACAAAAGTGTAGGCTGGACCTTGTAGTTGAAGCCCACAAAATTGTTAATTGGTGTTTCGAGCAACTATATTTTTATATTAAAAAAGAAATTTTTGAAATAAATATAAAAGAAAGAATAATTAAGTAACAATTTAATATTCTTTCTTTCATCCTATTTGATTTTCCTTCGTTTTTATATACAATCCTTTTATTCTTACATAATTTTCATTTAATAAAATTTAAATTATTAAATTTATTAAATTTTATATATTAAAATATAAAATTCAATTAATTTAAAACTCACTTCATTATTTATAAACATTTTGTGAAAATTTAATTGCAAAATTTTCCTTTCATCCATACACCAATTGTTTTGTTTTAGGGTGATTGTCCATGCACAATTTGTTATTAAACAAGAGCAAAGGAACACTCTTCCACGGTGGTGTAGCAAGAAAATACATACAGGGTTCCTTATAAGAACCACTTACAGATTTATTTCTTGCCACTTCTGCCAGGTTAAAGTCGCGGTTCATGGACCACTCTACTGGTTCTCGGTTTCCTTCTTCCCGTGCCAAAGCTGTCAAATATTGTTGATAGAGCCCCCTACGGTTGTAATTCAAACCATATATTTGCTTTAGGTACTCAAATGCGGCATTCCATGCATCAAAATGTAAAGTTGCATCAATGATCTAAGTTGTCACTTTGTAGTTTTCTGTTCGTGAAGAGCTTTAACTAAGAATGACAGTAATTTAGATTAGTTTCCAGAAACAGAATGAAATCCGGGTTCACTACTCTGTTTAAAATCGGAGCAATGAAGTTTTCAGACACTCATCTCTTTTAAAGTATATTTTTGTTCCTCATAATTTAATTTGAATAATTTTATTCTTTTTAAAAATGTAATTAATAAATAATAATCATTACTTTGTTGGAATTCTCATTTTTTTTCTTCAATTAAAATTTATATGACCAGACGCTACAACATAGAAGGAATTTTTGCACCTATTAGTCATCACGTGATGGACACTCATTTTGTAATGTCCAAAAGAAAAAGTGAAATAAATAAAGAACAAATTAAAACAGAGTGACGAGTTCAAGCGTAGAGGATAATGGCATATAAATTCTTTTCATATAGAACACGTCAACTTTTAATTGAAAGAAAAATAAAAGTTTCAATAAGTCGGGGCTATTATTTCTCAACTAAACTTTTGGGAAAATAAATTTATTTAAATTTAAAAATAAAAAACAAAATTTCACTTAAAATAAAAGGACTGAAACACCCTTTTTTTCATTTAAATTTCTTTCTCGCTTTCTGCCAATCTGTATAATATGTTAAAGTGACAGACTAAATAGCCAATAAATTGGAAATAAAACCAGATCCAGATATGTCTGTCGAGCAACTAAACTTTTAGAATAATGCATGATCTTTCGTAAATAAATTTGCAATTTTAATCATTTTTCCAGCGACAGAGAAAGGGTGGTTGTTAGAATTAAAGATTTGTTCACAGAAAAGGAATTCTACAACAAGACAGGAGAACTTAACTGCATGAAACCAGGAATTTGAAACAAGAAGTTTTGAGACTTTTGCCTTCCAACTTTAAAAAGAAAGGGTAGTTTGTTGGGCCCAATTAACTTTTTTGTGAAAAGATGATGTCCTAACTACATAATCCATTGGCTGCCATCTCATCTGTTTATTAGGGATTCTAAGCTTTCATGGTGCACTGCACATGCATCAATCGCTAACATTCAGCAAAATTTAAAGACCAGCACACGTAGTTTGTCTTTTATAAAAAGGGTTATGCTATTCAATAATTTTTTTTTTTACTTAATTTCAATTTATAAAATTTATTGAGTGTAACTGAAAAACCCAACGTTACAATTCTAATTTGAAGTGGGAATAACTTTTCTCTTAGAAAAGAATTTTGGCTTGTTAATATCTTTACATTATCAGCAGCTAGCATCATTACTCAGACTCACAAATATGAAATTCTTGTCCTCATCATTCAGACAAGTCCCATACACAATCTTTTACTCTGGTCCCAAGTTTTGAAGTCGACCTGAAACTAAATAGACTCACCCAATTTGATGAAGACTGTATGACCGAAGAACCGAGAGATAGTTGTTTTGTTTTGTTAAAAGCAAGCCTTATCGTCTTATTGTATTATCTATTCAAGACTGTGACTGTTGCGCGCCATGATCGAAGCAAAACACAGCATGATGATGATTGATGTATACATAAAACTAAGTCACCCTTCCCCCTTCATGACAGACAACGACAAAGCAACTTAGAGAGAACCAATGAGATCATAAGCACCCACATATTTTGTAATAAAGTCGAAAATATGATCTTGTGATCGCAATAGAGCGCCACTAGCGAACCTAATTACCCGTCCTCTCATTAATTTGACACCCATATCAAACACTTATACTAATATTCTACCGACACTTTTAGTTACTTGCATAATAATATATCTCTTGTTGAGAATGTCATTAGTAATATTTAAGTAATTTTGGTTGTAAATATGATTGTTTGAATTAGTGAGTATTTATATGATTTAACCGTCATGGTCTTTTTATAACTGAATAAGACTTTTCATAATATTTTCTTGATACATATGCATATATAATATATATACATACTCATTGATATATATATATACATATATATATATGTATTGTATCGGCTATATCCATTGCTTGTAATATTTTACCATATTTCCATGTCCATATCATATTATCTCTAGTATTTGTATTTCCTAAATATTAAATAACCGCTCTTGTGCGCATAGTTTTCCTCTATTGCTGCCTTCTCTTCTATTACAGTGAGAAGCATACTAGCTAACTGTGTAAAACAATATCTGTATGATTAAAGTTATATATATGCGTCAGTGATATATGACTATTGACTAGTCTCCTCCATCACTTTGCTTTTCTTTTACCCCTTTGAAAGTGATTAAGAAAGGTGGCTGATGAATTTGATCTTTCATTCAAATGAAGTTTTTTTTTAACCAAAAAAATTGAAGTTAGTTGAAGCATGAGGAAATTTACAGCAGGATAAAAGTTTTCTCTGCCGTTTAATTAGCTGCATCATCAATCGAGGTTTGCAGTGTGAATCAATATTGAAACAGTGGCAAATTAAACACAGTAAAAATAATATATTGTTCATTGTTCCATTCATACCATCGGAGCCATACACAACAATAGAAATCTATTACATACTTGCACTTCCTCGATATTAAAACAGTGGCAAATTAAACACACGGCAAAAGATTGTTTAGTTTGAATTAAACTATTTTAAAATATAAGGTGCACTTGTCAATATATATATATATATATATATATATGAAGAGCACTTTATAATACAATTATTTATATTCAACAGTAATTTAAATTATTAATTTTTATTAACACAATGTCTTATTCTATTAGAGAAAAAATATATAAATTATTTTTTAGTCTTTATTTAATAGTTTAAATTTTTAAGATAATTAATTTTTTGATATATTATCAAAACTTATAATGATCAAAGGTTCAATCATTATTGTCACTCAAAATTATAAAAAATTATTTACATTTTATATATAAAAAAAAGGACATTCGTGCAAGAGAATGTATTAAATATATATAAATTATTTCTTAACCTTATTTCATGCACTTGATATAGTACTTTTCTTTTTAGTTTATTGTTTCCCTTCCAGTGTGGATGACTCCCTTTTCTCTCCATATGTTAGTATAATACCGAAATTGAAATTGGTTTTCAAGGTTTATTTTTGAAAAATTTAGAGTATTCTATAATCTTTTTAGATTAAAAAATTAATTCTCTTCGTGAATCTTTGGATGTCTTAAAATAAATTTTACTCTTAATAAAGATTTAAACTTAAATTTACTATATTAAAAATTAAATCTTTTATCACTTGACTCAATTTTTATTGATTAAAAGTTTATTTTTGTTATAGAAAAGATATTTTTATAAAATACTCATATTTTGTATGTAAATTTTGTAATGAATTATATTTTATAATTTAATATATATAAAATTTAATAAATTTAATATTTTAAATTTATTAAAATATAAATTATGTAATAAAAAATATGTGGATATAAAAGACTATTTTCTAAACTGTTTTCTACGTACTAATTAATCGTGCACATGCAAGGTTCCCGACAAGCACATATTGTGTGTGGGTCACGTCTGCCGTAATGAAGTAAGTGGACTTCTCTCGTGAGTTTTATTTCCGTCTTCGACCAGTTCGCTCGTATATTCGTAAGCCCAAGAAGTTATATGTCCCTCTTGTCAAACATAAAAGGCAAGTCATATGTATACGCACATCTTTTTCCTTTCAGTTGAATTCGTTTTTGACAGAAAGTGAAATAAAATATAAAATAAGATTAATCTTTTTTTGAGATTGTTAAAATTATAAAGTGTACTTTTTTATTATTTAAAAGACTGGTATCACAAACAATAGACAAAAAAAGTTTAAACAATAAAAAAGATAGATAATAATTATACCTTTATAATTTTAGAGAGAATAATAAAATCTAAATCTAACTCAGATTTAGAGTCTTGATTTTTTTTTTTTTAAACTACTATATATATGCGTTATATAATCTCAGCATGCATAAATGACTTAGTTGTTGATTAATAAAGAATCAGTTGGGGGTTACGTTGACTCACTTCATACGACATGTCCATGAGAGAGGCCGGTGACTTAATTAATTCGCAGCATTTATTATAATTGTAATGTTTCAGACAAATTGAAGCTTGATCAGCCAATGGTTGGTCGATCCGCAGAGACAACAAGACCGCAGTCATTTTCAAACTATACTGCACATGCAGCCTAATGGCCTATATCTCCACGCACAATTATGAGCACGAGCGAAGTCTAAACTCAGTTCCCATGCAATTCAACCCACTGTTTGATGGTTTATTTTTGCAAGTTGTATTATTAATCCGGCATCTGTTTGTGTTAACATTGTACGTACATTAATGGGTGTCAATATATACAAATAACATTATTCATTAAGTTTATCCTCAGACGAAGAAAATAAGGTATTCTTGAAACTTTTTTTTTTTTTCCATGTCAATTATTGTTTGGCCTTGAAAGGTTAAGATTATATTCATCCAGTCAGAGAACGCGTTAAACAATTCATTAAAAACAGAGAATTGGTTAGGAGTTTGGGTTGACTTGGCTTAATTAATGGCATTTTTTCATGCATGCTAAAGTGTTAATTAATGAGAGAGAGAGAGAGAGAGAGAGAGAGAGAGAGAGAGAGAGAGAGTTCTAGTATATTGCGACGTTGGACTAAATTCCAACCTAGACCAGCCAGCGGATAAGAAAGAACTTAAAATAGCAGTCATTTTCAGCCCAATGTATGTGCATTTCAAGCCATGAATAGCATGCAAAATTGTTATAGTGTTAGCAATTATCTTATTGCTCCATATATATAATTGCTCCTCTTTTATCCATTACTAAGGAGATTTCCATACGGCATCCTCTATGCATAATGCTAATAAAACAGTATTATTCCTTCTATAATGGAATAACTCTCATCTTAGAATTTTTCTTAATTATCGTTTTTTTAAACTAAAGACTTCATTAGTATTTTTTTTAACTCTACTCCTATTTGACCAACTCTTCACCGAATGCTCAATCAAAAGAGATTCTCTCTCTTACCTCTCATCTCTCTTTATTAAGTAATATTAATCTTATTGACTTTTAGTGTTTGTGTTCTTCTAGAATGATAAGGATATTTTGGTAAAAATAAAATTTATATGAAGATATATAATTTAATAATTTTCTTAGTTTATATGTATATTTCTTAAACGAACAGTGATTTTAGTCTAGTTTAAACAAATTATACAGAGACAAATTTAGATACTTAGAGTGTATTTTATAGGATAAAGTATAAATGGATAATTATTGATGATCTAAATGTATGTTAAAAATTATTATAAAATACAAGAAAATTTGTTAAACTCCTATTTATGCTTTATAAAGTACCTTCCTTACTTCAAAAGATTTTAATAAAACTATCCATAATTTCTTTGCTTGTCTTTATTTTGAGGCCTGAAGATATTTTGAACATAATCATCAAACTAAACTTTAATGCTTCAAGTCACACAAGATTGTTTGGGCTCCTATTTTTACCCCTTTCTAGGCACAGAAATGGATTGATTGGGTCAATTTATGAACTCTAATCACTGTGTATCCATAAAATGATTTTACGTAAGATCACGGGTCTTCCCCCAGCTACCGCACTTCATCTTTCTTAAGTGTGCATAAACACATTGGGCAAGCTACGAACTGAGAACTATAAAGACCTTCTATTTTGTTTACGAAATATTCTACGACTCTTTTAGTTGCAATCTCTTTAAAGCGTAAACTACGTGACCATACTAAAATCATATATACATTTTACCGTGTGAAGAAGGGTGTTAGATGTTGGCGGTACTGTGTTTTCCAATTTTAGAGACTTCAGACTAGGAAACGCAGGCTCACACCTGTCCAAGGGGCGACTAGTTCTTGCCTTTTGTTTCTTGTAATAATGGCTGAAAGGAAAATTCTAAAAAGATTAGTTTGTTGGGGGTTGAACAAATTGACATTGGGTCTCACCCTCTAAGCAGATGTCACTTCGCATGCCTAACTCTTCATTCATACTTCCGCCTTGCTTATAAAGTACTACGCACTGCGTTTGAAATTCTAATCTCACAGAATTCTGATCTGTCTGTTTGTCTACCCTTTCATCTCTTTGCTCTCTCCAATGGAGTTCCTCACTTTCCTTTATGTTGTTTCGATAATGCACTTGGGTTTCCTGATCTGGAAGCTCTTTGATCAGAGCAGGGACCAGGAGTGTTACATATTGGACTACCAATGCTATAAGCCAACCGATGATAGAATGCTTGATACAGTGACCTGTGGGAAGCTCATTTTAAGGTCCGAGAGCTTGGGCCTCGATGAGTACAAGTTCCTTCTTAGATCCATTGTCAACTCCAGCATTGGGGAGCAGACTTACGGACCAAGAAACGTGTTCTCTGGCGATGAGGCGAACCCCAAATTGATAGACGCGATCTCAGAGATGGACGAGTTTTTCTACGACAGCATTGCCAAGCTCTTGGCCAGGTCACGGGTTTGTCCCTCAGAGATCGATGTGCTCGTGGTTAATGTCTCTATGTTGGCATCGGTTCCTTCCTTGTGCTCTCGAATCATTAACCATTACAAAATGAGGGATGACGTAAAGGCTTACAACCTCACTGGCATGGGTTGTAGCGCAAGCCTTATTTCGTTGGACATTATTAAGAACATTTTCAAGTCCCAAAAGAACAAGTACGCTCTTTTGGTGACTTCAGAATCTCTGACTCTCAATTGGTATTCTGGTAATGACAGATCAATGATCCTTTCCAATTGCTTGTTCCGGAGCGGCGGCTGTGCCATTCTTTTGACAAATAAAAGGTCCTTGAAGCACAAGGCAATGATGAAATTGAAGTGCTTGGTGAGGATCCATCATGGGGCCAGAGAAGACGCCTATGGTTGTTGCTTCCAAAAGGAAGATGACCAAGGCAGGCTTGGGTTTCATCTCGGAAAATCTCTCCCCAAGGCAGCCACAAGGGCATTTATTGATAATTTAAGGGTAATCTCACCCAAAATTTTGCCAATGAGGGAGTTGCTTAGGTTCATGGGTCTGTCCCTGATTAAAAAGCTCAACAAAAGTAATTCCCCAGAGTCGGCAAGGGGGTTCACCAAATCCCCCTTAAATTTCAAATCAGGGGTTGATCATTTTTGCCTACACACAGGGGGAAAGGCTGTAATTGATGGCGTTGGAATGAGCTTGAATCTCAGTGAATATGATCTTGAGCCGGCGAGGATGACACTGCACCGTTTTGGGAACACATCGGCTAGTAGCCTGTGGTATGTGCTGGGGTACATGGAGGCCAAGAAGAGGCTCAGGAAAGGTGACAGAGTACTGATGATAAGCTTTGGTTCTGGCTTTAAATGCAACAGCTGTTTGTGGGAGGTAGTGAGAGATCTGGACGATGATAATGTGTGGGGAGACCGCATTGATGACTATCCACCGCAGTCCTTGGCTAATCCATTCATGGAGAAGTATGGTTGGATCAACAATGTTGAGGATCTAACCTCCATCCACGAACTTCCAGATATTCTCAAGTAAGCTCATCCTCGGATATTACAGAAATTAAGCTTTAATAAAGGGTAATTCTGAAATGCATTGTACACTAAAAAGTCATTATTATTATTATTATTGAACCCACCTCTAGGGTTCGTTACCCAATAAGGTGTGCTGCTTCGAAGATGTCTGAAGCGTGCTGCACTGTTATAAGGGTATTACGGTTTATTTTCTCTGGTTTTTACTTGTCAACTGGGTTTATAACTTTGTGGTACGTAATGCTTTTATTATGGTAAAAAGAAAAAGGTCCTGCACCTTTTAGATGCTGTCGTGAATTTAACTTTTAGCGAGGGAAAGTTGGTCTTTCACTTGTCTCTATCCTACGGTGATCGAAATTTTCTGTCTCAAAGATGTAGGAAAATCATACAGAAAAATACAAAATTAAAAAAAAAATATTAAATTATAAAAAAATATAAAATCCAAAACTATCCTACTGCATGTTTTGCTTGATTGCAGTTTCACAAGGCTGCTGAAGTATTTAAGTAACAGTAATTGCAGTTTCAACTTTTTGAAAGTTTAAAATAGAACATATTTAATTAATGCTCAACTTTTTTTCCTGCTTTTCCACAGTAGTATATCTCTATTAAATCGTTGGATGCAAGTTCATAAAAAAAAAATTCTCGTGCAAGTTCATCAAAAAGAAAAAAAAAATCTTCGGGCACAAATAGCAATAGGTTGCTAAATAGTTCTACTATACACGAAAGTAAATTTTGATTAGATTTTCAATGAATTATTAAATTTATAAATTGAATTACATGTTCAACATATTTAAGAAATTTATTTTAAATTTGTGACTGGTTAATAAGATAATATTAGCAGAACTAAACTTTTTTATGGCTAAAAAAGCCTAAAAGAAACATGTTTATTTAATCTCATGCACCAACAGTGTGTACTTTAAAAAGCAGGAAACTGAAACGAGCTGGAGTGATTTTCTGATTGTATGGGATCTCTTAAATCATTTTTAGAGTTCATATTTCATAGGAGTGATATAATGGTAGTAACAATCTTTTTCAAAGATTACAAAAATTTGATCATATTAAAATATGGAAATTATATATTGATCTCATATAATTCTTTAAAAGTAGTTTGACATACAACTACTTACCATGGTTTTTTCATATTAATCCAAGATCTAGTTTTGACACAAAATGTCAAAATCATGTAGACTTATAATCAAACAGCGTAGAGTGTTCAATGCCTGGTCAAAAATAGAACGAGGTCAATATACTTGAGGGCATTAACAAACTGGTCTCGCAGTTTAAACTCGGAAAGATAAATTTCAGAACTTGAACAATAATAACAGTTATGAAAAGTTCGCCGGAGTAATGCCTGAAGACTGATAGGAGGCAAGGAGCAAAACGATTTATCATTTTCGGTCAGCACAATGGGGCATGGCATCATACGGACACAGAAATTGAAAGGAAGGCACTCATCGCTCGTAATTAAAGAGGGACGAGGTGAAAGCACAGCAGACAGCACATGTTCCATTGATTGCCTTTTACTCAAAAGTTCATACACAGTAAATTGGGTTAAGAAACATTCACATTTGAGACAAGAAGATGGACCCCAGCTCCCCATGGACAGTTCAGCTGCAATTGCATTCAACATACATGCATTAAATTTTTTGACACCATTCCAAACTTTACTGCCACTGCCATCCCATCCCCGGAAACCACAGGGTGCATTTTATTCCCCATTGTTCGTGGATTGTGAGATGGTTCAAAACTGATGTTTGAGTTTTACAATTGAAAAAGCTGTTCTTACAATCACTTCTCACACTTTTCTCATAATAAACTGTTATAGAGTGTTAATTTGTTAAGTCACATAATTTAATATGTAAAATATAATAAATTTAATGTTTGATTTCTTGTTTTTATTGTTATCTTTGGCTGAATATAATGTGTGAACAACCAATAAATAGACCTATCAATAGGTTTACAACCAATCCGACTTTGTTCCCTCTTAACCAAAAATTATAAATACTCCGTAAGCAACATGTTCCTTAGTTCCGGTCATTTTAGGGCCAGTTTGAATAAATCACAATTTGGGTGCAGACTACATATACCCTATGAGGTCCTTTCTTAAAAGAATCTTGTGCTCTGTCAAACCGAAGGGCGAAGGACATGTATTATTGTCCCCATTGTGTGAGAGCGTGAGAAACGAGCTGATGCTGATCAGTCAAACTTCCAAATTCAAAGGCTGAAGCTGAATATCGAATAGAATGCAGCAGAGCCAAAAAAATGAAGTTGCTAAACATTGGCAGTTTTCCACTCATTAATAGGGAAGAAAGAAAACAAGGGAAAAATAACATAGAATTAGTTGCTGTCAGAAAAAGGAAAAATGAAAAGAAGAAAAAAAGGAAGATATAGTAATAAAGAGGGTGACATGAGTGGTGCAATTACTTCTGCATTTGCAGAAGCTAGCCACCAACAAGTCATAAATGTTTGCGAACGAAGGCAACCTCCACTCCTGTTGGCCAAAGCCTACAAACGTGATATCAAGAAGGACTCCCTGCAGAATCGGTTGCCTCTTTCTTATTAGTCATCTTTGCGTTATTCGTTGAATGTTTCGCTGTGGAAGAATCCAAGTACCCTGCTTCAGTTCCAAGTCAAATAGCAGCAGAAATGAAGACAAACATCAGAGTCCTATGTGAGGAAATTAACATAAATGAGTCTGTTACATATTATTTCTTTTTTGTCCCCGTCTGATTGCATCTATTTGTTAAGCAACTCACTAAATTTTATGTTAAAATTTAATTTTTATTTAAAAAATAAAAATAAAAATAATCAAAATTTTGATATTATATAAAAAAATAAATTATTCTAAAAACTTAAATTAATAAATAAAAATTTAAAATTTATTTTATATCTTGAATACTATTTACCTCTAGTGGAACATTGAGGCAAAGGAAACTTTAAAAATAAAAAGAAACATATGAGATATTTTTTTGTTAAAATATTTGTATTTACAAATTTCTAGCCAGTTGTGTATCACGGTTGAACTATTTACATTTTGATTTAGTGTTATATAACAAAAAAATTTAATATGCAAAATAAATACAATATACTATTAACAATTGGGGTCGCTAATTGTACATTACAATTTGCACTATGAACAATCATTCACCAATTAGTACATTCTACACACGTTGAACGTATACTTTTTTTATAAATAACAGTACTCTCCCATGTGTAGCTGCTTACTGAGGGAAACGCCCTCCTGTGTTAGCTGTAAGATTATTTTAAGCCACATTAATTAGGGCGCAGGCTGGGGGCATACTATATGGAGTATTTGAAAGATACATGTCTGGGAGTTGACTATAGTTAAATGCAAATTTCTACGTAAAACACTATCCACTACCGTACTTTTGTTTCGATATATATAAAGCTAATGAATTCTCTCTGCGATTGCTCATTTCCCTTTTGCCAATATTCTTCCCATGACGTTAATTTCTACAGCGGAAGCGGTGCCTGGGCAAAATCATATCATATATATCCAGTCATTCCAATTGAATAATATTCATATTACCCCAATAGCTTGTATACGACAACTGTCCGCGGCGTCAACTTCAGTCACGACTTCACAGCTCAATAGTATGACAGCGGACACGACCTTCGAACTAAGCCTGAGCTGTTGAAATAGTGAGGGTGATAATCAAGCAAGACCATAAATAATAACAAGAACATTAGGGGTTTTGTCTCTTCACCTTCCTATTGTTTCACGTGGTTTAAGTGGCATCATGGAGAAGGGAAAGAGCACAGAAGCAGGACTGTTCAAGCCAACCACCATCAATGATCATCCTTATTTCCTCATTTATAACCTTTTCTTAAATTCTTTAAATATGTGTCTTACACAAATTGTGTCGGTTTGTATAACCGATTGCTGAACGGGACTGTCCATTGCCTAGCCGTAAACACCCTAATGGTGAACTTTGTTTTGTCATATTTCCCCTCTTTAACAACTCTAATGTGTTCTCCTTTAAACAATGAAAAAGTTTACTTTCACCACTTACTTTTTACTTAATATTTATATTTTTTATTAAATATAAACTTTTAAAGATGTTAAATCTACGATATTCTAAAAAAATATGAGTAATGCTATTTTTACGTTATTTTTTTGCTATATTCGTTACATCTCTTACATGGTAAAAATAAAAAATTAAAAAATGTAACGGGAGTAATGAAAAAAAGTAACGGAAATGAAAAAGGGACAGTGATTGTGCTTCATTTTTATTTTGAAACTCGGGTTTTAGTATTTCTCTTGACATTGCTGAAATATATGGTTCTCAGGTGAGTATTTATCTTATCAAAGTTTCTTTTTTATTTTAATAAATGTAATTATCATGGAGCCTTTAACAGCTTGCACTAGGAGCTGTAATTCAGAAGTTCTTCTTGGAAGGTATTTGCAAAGACTATAGATTTGATATTAAGATATAGCTATGTTCATGAAGAAAAGTTAATAAGTATTGGTTCCAATTATTTTTTTATATGAAGATTTATTAGAAAAAGAAAAAAAAAGAATTCAGAAGTTGATATTGCTGTTATAACAAAGTTTACTGCACTGCCATAGAGGTTTGTGCATCAAAATTTTTTCACGACGTTTGAAGAGTCCCTCTGTCATTTTTCCCCTCTTTAACAACTCTAATGTGTTCTCCTTTAAACAATGAAAAAGTTTACTTTCACCACTTACTTTTTACTTAATATTTATATTTTTCGTTAAATATAAACTTTTAAAGATGTTAAATTTACGATACTCTAAAAAAATATTATGCTTCTTATCTAACTCATTGCAAAACTCTCCTTTTATATTTTACATTTTTTTTTTCAAAATCACGTAAAGGAGATACCTTTTTGTTTGTTGTGACTTTTAAGGTTAGGCAGTCTACTAATTTTTTGAAATTTTTTCTATTAAGATATCAATTGTGTTAAAAATGCTAAACTAAGTCAATTTTATATTGTTGATTATAGTTAAACCTCAAGTCATGAGGCCTGGGGAGTTTTCTGTAGCGAACTTGATGAGGCTATTAGTCAACTAGTCAAATAGGAACTAGAGTAGAATTTGGATAAAAATTAGACTTGATGTCATTTTATTTCATCTCTTGGCATTGAAGTGTAATTGTACCGTCTCATTTTTTATTTTCTGATAATTAAGGAGTTGACGTTTTTTTGTAAAGGGGATAGGAGAGAAAAATACCTATATCACAATTTAAATCTGCCTCCCAATAATAAGAGGTAAGCTAGAATATCATAAAGTCAGAAGGCTTCGGGCTACCGTCTCATTTTTAAGTGATCGAAAGATTTTATAAAAGCAAAAAGAGATGTAGGCCCCAACAACCGGTGTCCTACGAAGCCCAAATTGAAATTCTATCGTGGTATCGTGTGTTTAGTTTTCTGTTTTCGGTCAACATATTCAGTTTTTTATATTGCTTACTTAATAGCGACATGGGCCACCACATGCCATGGGCTGAAAGGAGCAGGTTTATTTAAAGCCCAATAGCCTTCAGCATTTCCGTAGCCAGTACTACCGGTTAGGGACCTGTGGCCCATTGCCACGCACCAGATCTGACTTGATCTGGGCTTTTTTTTTTTTTATTTAAAAAGGAAGTAAGAAATGTTGACACTTAGTAGATCTGCTAGGACATATAATACTCGCACTTTGACTGGTGGTGGCCCACATGGTAAGATCAATTTACATAAATTTTACAAAATCTAATGTGAAATGTTATATTAGTTAAGTTTTGATTGCAAATTTTATTAAATTTAATAATTTAAATTATTTTAAATAAATTTTTTATGAATTTTAATGCAAACTTAACTGGATTTTGACTATGCTCACTGATAGTGTAGCATACTACTGCACATTATAATAAGTATGTTTTTCCTAAATAATGATACAAGTATACAAAATTTTATATATATTTTTTATTTTTTTACTCCCTTGTTAAATCTTTTTATTTATGTGGAAGCATGTTAAAACATCGATATAACATTTTTCATTCTTTTTGAGAATGACAGCAACAATGTTGAGGCACAGTATCTGCAGGGTGCAACATCTGCCAACAATCAATAGTTGGTTTAAATTTTAGAGTAGAATCTTATTTTAATCTTTTAAAAATTAATTAATTTTAATTTTTATTATTAAATATTTTTAATTAATTTTTTTAAAAATTAAAATTAATATCAATTAAATTCTTTACTTAATCAATGGTAGTTAATATGACATAATTTGACTTATGTGTCATGCCCATAATAAAATTTGGTTGATGTGTCATGTCGTCAACATGACATATTAGTCAAATTTTATCACGTCATCATGATATATTAATAAATTTTATTATATCAATATGATACATCAGTAAATTATGCTACATAAATAATCATCTTAACGACATTATTTAATTATTAATTAAAATATTTAATTAATATTAATTTTAATTTTTAAAATACTTAATTAAAAATTTTTAACATTAAATAAAAATTAATTAATTTTTAAAAAAGTAAAATAAAGTTTTACTCTAGATCCTATTATGCTTATTATTTTAAAAGTATAAGTTTTATATTTTTTTACATTTTATATATGTTGATAATTTATTTTTAGGGTAAAATGCAAAAAACCCTCCTGAACTTTAGGTCGATTTTAAAAAACCCTCCTGAACTTGAAAAAGTTCCAAATGACCCTCTTGAACTATGAAACATTTGCAAGAAACCCCTTCCGTCAACTTTTCCGTCAAAATTTAAAAAAATGACGAAAATGACCTTCATTGTAAAATTAAGAAATTGAAGGCTGTGAATAGTAAAATTTTGGAGTTTTAACATTGAACCTTAACCCTAAACTCTAAACCCTAAATTCTAAATCCTAGCCCTAAAATCCTAAACCCTAAACCCTAAAATCCCAAACCCTAAACCCTAACATCCTAAAACCCTAAATCCTAAACCCTAAATCCTAAAACTCTAAACCCTAAACCCTAAAATCCTAAATCCTAAGCCCTAAACCCTAAATCTTAAACCCTAAACTCTAAATCCTAAATCTTAAATCCTAAACCCTAAACTCATAAATCTTAAACCCTAAACCCTAAATCGTAAATCCTAAATCCTAAATCCCTAAATCCTAAATCCTAAATTCCTAAACCTTAAACCCTAAATTACAAATCTACATTAGATTTTTTTTTTTTTGCATTTATGGCAGATTTGAAAATTTATGTGCATTTGAAGGGTATTTTTGTCTTTTTATCAGGTCAAAGTGGAAGTTGACCCAAAAACATCCAAATTTTAACGGAAAACTTGACGGAGGAGGGTGTTTTGCAAACGTTTCATAGTTCAAGAGGGTCATTTGAAACTTTTTAAAGTTTAAGAGGATTTTTTAAAATCGGCCTAAAGTTCAGGAGGGTTGTATGCATTTTGACCTTATTTTTATGCATACAGATATAATATATACAATTAGGCGTGCCTAACACTTGGTTGCTGGTTGATTCATGCGCGGTCCGCAGTGCCCGTGTGCACTGGATGATGTCTAGTACTCGTTTAACTTGGAAAAATCCCACCGCTAAGCGCTTAACAGTACAAATTACGACTCTTTACTTAACCTGTGTTTACTGTTTATAAATAGGAAGAAATTATATTGATATTTTTTGGCATATCGATCCTCTACAACTAGACATAAATAATGAATCAAGTGTACTATTTTACTTATCATTTATTTTGTATTATATAAGATATATATATTTAACAACATAAAAATATTATAATTCATAAATATATTTATATTTATGTTTATATTTTTATAATTTTATTTATATTATTTATTTATTTATTTTAAAATTTTTAATTTATTTTTAATAATTTCAACTACACCCGCGTTAATAACTATGTAAATAAATATAAAATTAATGCCTTTCACGCATTATTTATTTTTGATTGCAGAGAATCGATACACGTAGCATATTATTCTCTGACAAGAAAAGGTTAGCAGCATTGACCACATGAAAAAGGTTATTCGGCGGTCTCGTTCACATTGTTGTCTGGATGCTTGCGTTCCATGTGGGCGTGCCCTTTCTTGTTTTTTTTTTTTTTTATAAATTTAAGATATTTTTAGTTAATAATTAAAAATTAATTTATTTTAAAATAAAAATATTATTAAAGTACATATAATTTTTTAATAAAACTTTTTAATTATATATAATTTTAATTAAATTAAAAATAATATATTTAAAAATTTAATTATTTATTAACTATATTAAATTCTTGTTTTATTACCTGAACAATATTACTTTTACACTTACGGGTCTACATCTTTTCCTCGCACTGACGTAGAAAACGACACGCTTTGGGATAAAAAAGTAGGAAAAAAAATCTCTATCAAAATTTTGTTTAACACATACGTATAAAAAATGTGATTTTAAAAATATGGATGTATCATTATTCTTTTAACTAGTTTAGTGTATGCCTTTTTTGACCCCTATTTTATAATTTCATGACCTTTTCGGCTAAATTTCCAGGATTAATATATTGCGAATGACCCAAATCAGGGTTCTAATTATTGCTCTTTGTTCCTTCCCTTTTCTTAGAGGGAATCACCTTTTCCTGATTTCTTCACCTTGAAGTACTTGCTAGCTGCTACAATCTGCCCCTTCTACCCATGCGTTTTTTGTTTGCTGTTTAAGTCTTATGATTTCCGAGAATTTTATTTTTTACTTAATTTTTATAATTAAAAATTTATATTTTTAAATTTATTAAATTTTACAAAATAAATTGAGTCTTACAATCAACTTAATCATCCATCTAATAATTTTGTATGAAATATGTGACAATTATAATGTGAGGGAATCATTTACCTGTCTCTTTTATTTTTAGCTTTTGCGGTAAGAAAGAAAAACTACAGTGAAAGTATTGCTTCTGGCATGGTAAAAAGTAAGCTTCCTACTGGTCGAGTATGAGTCCAATATGGTATAACCCTTCTTTATATTGTCAGTCATTGGTCCGAATGTTGGCAATTCATTGATATAGCAAACAGAAGGGCCAGGAGGGAAAGTGGTGATTGATTCTCTTCGCTAATCTTCAACGAGAATGACAGACAATTTGGCTTTTAGCTATTATGGATGCGTGGTTAGAATGCTTCTATATATTCACACGCAGAAACAGTATAAGGAGAATACTTTTGGTTTTGACCGTTACGAAGCCTCCTACTTGCAGCTTTAGTTTAATGGTTTGATTGGTATCTTATTGGTAGCCACACCTATTCAGACTAATCCATTTGCAATATGTTATTTTTGTAAATAGTGATCAGAATATAATTCCAGATGCCCGCAAGACTAGGGCACATGCCGCTGACAACAGTATAATATGGAGAGTATTGCTATTAGAACATAAATCTTTTATATAATTACAATACAATCTCTCGTATTCAAATAATAATAATATTTTATAATATAAATATACGTGAAAAAATTAATGTACCATTAACATTATTCTAATTTAGATCACCTGACCACAAAATTTATATCATCTCTCTCTCGCAAGATTGATGTAACGATGTTCCTGCCGTACTAATAAGTGCACGTCACCTTAAATCAATTCTAACAATAAATAAGCGAATATGGTCCCATCATTTTCTTTAATGTATATTTATATCATTTATTCTAACTATACCAAAATAGAAGTTGAGCTGCATGGGCCAACTTTGTGTTGATGTAATGCTGTTTCTTATTTTTGGAATTGTTTCTCTTCTCTTATTTAATGCCGGTTACGGCTCCCACAAAACATAGTGCTAACCCCCATCGAGAACTGCTGTTGTGCTTTCTTTTGTATGGTTGCTGGATTATGCCATCAAAGCCGTGGATACTGCACTCGGCCCAAGTGCCACTGTCGACAGTAACGTGACCACAACAAAAGTTGGTCCGGAACGCAGTAAGGTGGGTGTCACTGGAATCACACCAGGGAGGTTGTTACCAGAGAAACATACTAGTTCATGCGTGTGATGGTTCCATATATTGAATTGATTTTATCTAAGATACGGGTTATAGGACCCGGGTATCTTTAAAGAAAGGATTTTGGTCTCAAGGGAAATGAAGCATGCTTGACGTTAGCAATCTTACATTTGCTAGTTTTCGGTGGTTTGTTGATAGTTAGGATCTGTCAGATGGGTAAAATCATATGCGTTATTCAGTGTTGGTCGGGTCGCCCAAATGGTTATTCCTTCGGAGCATCTCAGCGCCCGACGCCAGTGAAAATCGATGCCGCTTCGGAGGGCCATTATTGAAGGAGTAATTTTAAGTGAAATAAAATAAGTGTGCGCGGGTCCATTCCGGTTGTTTAAAGCAAGGTGGGTCTGCTACGTGCCATGCCCGTCCAAAACCGACCACTTGCAGTCCACCCTGTGGGCCCCAATGTTGACTTAACTGGGGCCCCTACTTATGCTCTTCACTTGCCTTTCTTGCTCACTGTTTGGGTCCACCCATTGTTGCCCAAATTAAGATTTTCAAAAACAAAAAAATTGTGCTTTTTACTCCGCCGCGGCTACTTACATTTTGACAGGTAGAAACAATGAACTAACCTCGGTTTTCAATCAATCAGAAGTGAGAAACTGAGAAAAGCTTCTGCAATGTCATTCGGATTTGTTTTCATTTCATTTTTAAAATACTATACTTGTTTATTGCCATATAAATATTTCCCCGCTTTGGCCACCATCGATTATGCGCCAACGTTGTCCATCTCCTTCGTGCGTGTCGCTTGTTTTAGGATCAAGTCCACGATTCCGGAAGTGTGATGATTAAAGCGCTTTTTAAGAACTTATAACATATTAATCCAAAAAATACTTATACCATATGCCATATGTCAATAATTTTAATATTTAATTATTATTTTATTTTTTAAATATTGCATTCAAATTTAAAACTTTATTTATGTGCTAAATTATTTGTTAGTTATTAAAATGTATAACATACATTTATCTGACCCCCTCAACTTCCAAAATGTATATATAGTATGAGAAATTTTATAAATTTTTAATTTAATCCTCTTAAATTGTGTGAAATGATTCCTAATCTCTATGAACTTTCCAAATTTTTATATATCATGAAAAATTTTAAAAACTTTTAGTTTGTATTTTTAAAATTTTGTAAAACATTATGTGTAATTTATAATAATTTAAAAAAAATTTCATATAATTCTTCGTATATCTTTTTATATATCTTTTTAAATAAATACTTTTTTTTACCCTAAAAGTAAAAACTAGTTACTTAACAAAAAAAAAGTTAAAATAATGCAAAAAGTTTGGCTATATTTAATAAGTAGAAATAAATAGATGAATTGTGAAGTTATTAAAGTTATAAAATTTAATAAATTATATAATTTAAATCTTTTTAAATAAATACTTTTTTTAATTCCAATTTTTAAATAAATACTTAATATATGAAAATAACGGAACTCTAAAATAACCTCGTAATGAACTAGTGGATGTACTGATTAACTGCTCCGTTAGGCAAAGGCAGCCACTCGCGCACTGGACATCCCATTGCGCGTGGCTCAGTGACTGATGGTTTTGCGCCTCTTTTCGCTGTTCGTTCCCACCACGTTTTTTAGTTTCATTATTCATATATTTTGTCTGGTTCCATTCTCTCTCTAAACCCATCATCATCACCGCCTTTGCAAAAGTGCCTCTTTTTTGTGGTCAATCCGAAAGTGCCTCCTTTACTGGTTAAAGGAACTCGGCCTCTGATTTTAGATTGGTGCTTGCATGTGAGAGTTTCACGTTTTGATTCTATAAACGCATCTTCCTTAAAGTTTATGGTGGGAGTTTTTTAAATTTATTGAGTTTTGGACTTACTAAATTGATTAGTGTAAATTGGGTAATTTTTTTTGTATGTATAGATAATGGGAGCTGTCTGAATTTCTAGATAAAAATTTTAGAAAAAAAAAGAAACTTGAAATATAAAAATATATAATTTATTTTTATATATCATTATTTTATAAATTATATTATTAAAATTAAATAAAAATAAAATTATGATATAACACTTACAGTTATTCCTTTCTTGTCATTTCTTCGTACAAGACTACATTGGGTTCTCTCATTTTACTTTGCACCTTATACTATACCGAATGTTCTGTGCAAGTGTCTAGACGAGCCAATCGCTCCCTAAAAGCTGCTCTCAGTTCTCCATTACAGGCTTTATAGCTTTCATGGTGGTAGACGGAGGACTGCAATATGAGGTTATGGTTTCAAACCCAGGTCAATATCATCAATTCATCTCTCTCTCTCTCTCGGTCTTTGATTTTCAAAAAATTTTCTTGGGGGTAAAATCCTGCTATAAATTTTGTTTTTTCTTTTATCAATTTAGTTTCATGGAAAATGCAATCACAATAAATATATCTAAATGGAAAGGTTTCGGTGGCAGGCAGAAGCGTCACAAATTTCCGACAGACATGCGCGATAAAAATTAAACTTTTTGCATTTTTTAAATTAGTGGGCATTCCACAGTGATGCGGATGTTCTTCCACTTCCAGTTGCTTCAAGGAGATAGCAATTATTTGGAATGAAAGATGCTAGTATTGACCAGGGTTTTTGGGGGAAGGAAGAAAAGAGGTTCTTTTATGCTAATTAAAATTCAGTGAGGTATTGTTTAGTTAGGTGACTCCAATGGCAACACCGAATGAGCAGCAGCCAGAGGCTGCACACGCAAGCACCCCAAGGAAAAAAATGGCGAAACAATTAACAGGAAAGAAGGATGATACTGCCTTGCACTCTGCGGCAAGAAACGGAAATCTGGTTGTGCTGAAGGAGATCCTTACTAAAACCGAAGAGGCTGAACTGAAGGAATTATTGGCAAAGCGAAATCAAGCTGGAGAAACGGCCCTTTATGTTGCTGCCGAGTATGGTTATTTTGATGTGGTTAGGGAGCTGATTCAATATTATAACCTTGCCGATGCTGGAACAAAAGCAAGAAACGGTTTTGATGCATTTCACATCGCTGCCAAACAAGGGGACTTAGGTAATATTATCTTCATTGCCGTTTTTCTGCTTCTTCTTTGTCATAGCATATGATTTTCAGAGGGAATCTAAGTTGTATTTGCCCTGTTGCAGATGTATTGAAGATCCTTATGGAGGCTCATCCTGAATTGTCAATGACTGTGGATCCGTCCAACACCACAGCTTTGCATACAGCTGCAACACGGGGGCATACTGAGGTAGTGAATTTCTTATTGGAAGCAGGAAGTACCCTGGCAACCATTGCTAGAAGTAATGGGAAAACAGCCTTGCATTCTGCTGCAAGAAATGGTCATTTGCAGGTTGTGAAAGCACTTCTGGAGAAGGAGCCTGGGGTTGCGACACGGACTGATAAGAAAGGCCAGACAGCTCTTCACATGGCAGTGAAGGGACAGAATCTTGAGGTGGTTGAGGAGTTGATTAAAGCAGCCCCCTCATCAACAAACATGGTTGATACTAAGGGAAACACAGCATTGCATATAGCAACCAGGAAGGGCAGGGCTCAGGTAAACCAGATCCCACTTGCCTTGCGTCTGCTTATTTCACACCTAAAACTTTTAGATAATTTTCTTGCTGAGTAAGATAGATGATAGCAATTTGTGGAATAAAATAACAAGTTCCGGACCCAATGCTCTCTTATAATGTTCAGATGACAAGAAATGGATATAAAACATACTTTGGATTGCCGCCCTTGTTCTGATAAATGTCCGGTTTTCACTCATTGGAATCTCTATCACGGTCAGGTTTGACAGTGCTCTTGTAGCAAGTGGAGACTGCCAGTGCTAGCAGCTTCTATGATTTCTGCCAGATTATTGAAGTCATTGGGTCCTTGTGCTTTGTTAATAAAAACTGGGAATAATCTCCTATTAATCTGATATTAAAAGGAGTGAAAGTCGAAAACATCCATATTTGACTAGTCTACTAAGATATTGTTTATGCTATATTTAGTTCGTAGAAGTAACGTGGCTGACTTATTACCTAATTGGTCTCTTGAACTGTGAATGGTAGTTCAGATAATGTAATTCTGATGTTTGTAGATGGTCTCTAGGTCTGGTAATCTGCCTTTAACATCTATACTCTGAAGGTGTCTTGCGATCATATTGTCTATAGTATGCTTGGTCGATAGAAGAAATCTTCAACAAGTTTGGCTACTAGAAGGAAGTAGGAAAAAAGAAGAGATTTTGAGAACTGAGATCTTATTGTTGTTGCCTAGATTCTTAAATTAGATCAGTTGGCAGCAATAACGATGAAATAGTCATGACCAGGGTTTACTCACTTTCATGACCAATGTTACTACTTGGGTAATTAAAGAATCTGATTTGGCAATAACCTAGAGCATGATTCACGTATGAAGGTAGGATTAGGAAGCAGATGCAACTGTAATTTGGGAGGAGCCCTGACAGGGTTGTTGGAAGATAGTACTTTAGATTCCAGATACAAATCATTCAAAACCCTCCTTGATCATCTCAACTCTGTTCAATCCAAAATATCTACAGCTTGCTTTAATGCAACAAAACTGCTGGCAATAGCACAAAAAAAAAGTTCATTTATTGCTAAAGGAAGCAAGCCTAATTGGAAAAGATAAACTAAGATCTGTTTCACAATTCTTGTCTTCTGCTAGATTTCTAATCAGGGGAGAAGCTGATATAGATATTTTTTTCTGTTTATGCAGATTGTTATGTTGCTTCTTGGACTGAGAGAAACTGATAAAATGGCCGTGAACAAATCTGGTGAAACCGCAATTGACACTGCTGAGAAAACTGGGAATGTTGACGTTAAAGCCATTCTTCAGGAACATGGTGTTCAGAGTGCCAGAACCATAAAGCCTCCGGCCACAACGAGCAGAGCCCGTGAGTTTAAACAAACTGTGAGTGACATAAAGCACGAGGTCCATTACCAATTGGAACACTCTCGCCAAACCAGAAAACGTGTTCAAGGCATTGCCAAGCGTCTCAAGAAAATGCATGCAGAAGGACTGAACAATGCAATCAACTCTACAAATGTGGTGGCAGTCCTAATTGCCACAGTTGCCTTTGCAGCTATTTTCACAGTTCCTGGCCAATACGTTGATAACCCATACGACGTTCCTCCGGGGCTCTCCCTTGGTGAAGCAAATATAGCTCCACAGGTTCCATTTATCATTTTCTTCGTGTTCGATTCCATTGCCCTCTTCATTTCTCTGGCCGTTGTGGTGGTACAAACCTCGGTTGTAGTTATAGAGAGCAAAGCGAAGAAGCAGATGATGGCCATCATTAACAAGCTGCTGTGGTTGGCTTGTGTGCTTGTTTCGGTGGCCTTCTTGGCATTGTCATTTGTGGTGGTGGGGAAGCATGAGAAATGGTTGGCGATTGGAGCGACTATTATAGGGACAACTATAATGGCTACAACCTTGGGCACCATGTCATACTGGGTCATTAGGCATCGGATGGAGGCCTCGAGTTTGAGGAGCCTTCGGAAATCTTCTTTAGGAAGCAGGTCAAGGTCTTTTTCAGTGTCAGTTATGTCAGATTCTGAGATACTCAACAGTGAGTATAAGAAAATGTATGCGATTTGAAAGTTCATAAAGCCCTATTCTCTACTTCTGACACACCAATCCTTTTAAGCATCCATCCGGATTCCGGCCTGACGGATCTCTATCCAAATAAAGTGAGACTTCCAAATGTATATCTCCAGAGTAAACTAATATTAATAATATGCTCAATGAACCAGTATAGTATTCTTCTTTTCATTCACTGAACCAAGAAAGTCAACATACAAAAGGTGACATCAATTGGTGGTAGGATACTTTTTGATAGAACTGTGCTTGTCCAGGTTGAGAAGTTCATTGTAACTAGTCTGGAATGAATGATGTCTCCGGAGACTACACTACTTTGCGATTAGTGTCCTCCTCCTAACTGGTTTTATTCGTTTGGCGTGCCGCTATATTGAAAAATTGAGTGAAAATTGCAAATAACAAAGGATTCCGTTTGTGAAAGAGTATTTTTGTGTTGGAAACTGGGTAGAACCAAGCACACAATCGGCTATCAGAAAGCATGAGCAGTACTAAACTAACAATTTGTACACAACTATTCCAATTTTAAGCATGATCCTAGGGACTTAGGTTCATATAAAATATACGGGCGAACAAATATAAGACTAAAGGCTATGGGTGTTTCTTTGTTGGGAAAAGTTACATATATTTTAGTAATTTTTTTATTTTAAAGAGAATTAATTTTTAATTGTTGATCAAATAATACTCTGAATTTAAAGAAAAAAAAAGGCTATGGGTGTTTTAGCAGCTTTTGTTAAAATAACAAGTTCCTTTCCTTCCTATCTATGTCTTTTTTTTTTTTTGCAAAGTTCCTATCCATGTGTCTTTAAACTGTTTTCTCTCTAAATTCCGTCTTATTCTAAATATCTTTTACTGTTTACATGGAGGATTTAAGGGGTTTAGTCTCCTTCGCTCAACCAAAAATGGTACATTTTTTTGCACATATAAATCATTTTAATACACATAAAATTATGAATATGAACCATATTTTGAAGGAAAAAGCCTTTAAAGCAATAAATGAGTGCAACTGTATTATTAGAGTGTGGACAAACTTTTATCTATTTATCTATATTTGTTTTTGGTTTTGCTTATTTATCCATGTCTAGTTGATATTCCAAACTATATTTTCTTGCCAAAAGTTTTGTATCGTAAAATATTTGTAATAAAATTGCCACAAATTAAAGCTTAGTTAAATTTATTAGATTTTATAATTTATTTGAAATTTATTAAATTTAATAATTTAAAATTTTAAATAAATATTTAATAAAATTTAATTTATAAGAAAAATACGCTGATTATCTTATTAGCAAAAAATGAATCAATTAACACACTCTCAGCTTCGATATGTCCGTACAAACTACAAATAAGTGAGGAACTCTGGCTCGAGCGGGGCAGCGTTTTAGGAATTTCAAGTTTTTATGGGCCTGATTAAGTGAAAAGTGGGCCCAAGACGTTTTATGGGTTTGAGTTGGGCTGGCCTAAGACATATTCGAGTTGCCCCCAACGATAACATCATTTCCAAGATTAAACCGATCAAAGCTGCCTGGGCAGTTGCACCCATATTTTAGCCAAATAAAAAAAAAAAATTCAGAGCACCCATTGTCTCCATTTTTTCTTTCCAGTTTCACCCGTCCCGAAACACTGAACAACATTTTTGAGATCAAAACGTTTGGATTGATAATTTTCGGAAAAGCAAAATATTAGACATAGCAATTTCGCTGTGCGTCTGCGTGTGTATGATCGGAATATGGATGACGAATTGCTTGAGTTGCAGCGACAATTCGAGTTCGCACAGCAAGCGAAGTCGAGCATTCGTTTATCGGAGCGAAACGTAGTTGAGTTAGTCCAGAAACTGCAGGAGCTTCAGATCATCAATTTCGAGCTTCTTCACACTGTCTCCGGCAAAGAATACATCACTCCCGTACGCTCTCTCTCTTCCCCTACCATCTCTCTCAGTATCTTTCTTCTTCCATGAAAAATTTAGGAACGAGGTTTCAATGTTGAAGTTGTCAAGCGTTTTCCTATTTGATTCAAGAATATTGATGGGCGGTAAAATAATTGAGGAATAATAAACAAAGTATTTTAATGTGCTTCGCCATTTTGCGATTAGGTTTTCCCATTCGCAATTACATTCCTGTCAACCTCTTTTAGGATGATTAAGTTGTTTTTCACTTTCACTTTTTTGGTATAAATTTTTTTTTGGATATTTGATATAATTTATTTAACACGTGATCGGTGCGATTAATACGATCATGCATACTGTTAGGAGCAACTGAGGAATGAGATGGTGACAGAGGTTAAGAAGTTAGGGCGTGTTTCCCTGATTGATCTTGCTGACGTCACTGGAGTTGACTTATACCATGTTGAGAAGCAGGCTCAACACATCATAACAGATAATGCAGATTTGATGTTGGTTCAAGGGGAAATTATGTCAGAATCTTACTGGGATTCAGTGGCTGAAGAAATTAATGAGAGGCTTCAGGAATGTAGTCAGATTGCACTAACAGAACTTGCTGCTCAGTTGAATGTTGGTCTAGAATTGGTTTCCTCAATGTTGGAGCCTCGCCTTGGCAGTTTGGTAAGTCGATGATTTGTTTCGCCATATTTCACTATGGAATTATAATGTTAGTGGTTGTAATGACGGGTTGACACTAATTATAGGTGAAAGGCAGGCTTGAAGGTGGGCAGTTGTATACTCCTGCATATGTAGCTCGTGTTAGTGCCATGGTTCGAGGTGCTTCAAGGGGCATCACAGTTCCAACTAATTTGTCTGTATTATGGAGCTTGTTGCAGCAGTTACTGCAAGAAATGGATGGAGCCAGTGGTGTGGCCACTGAAGGCTCTTTCTTCCAGTCTTTGTTTAATGGGCTTGTGAAGGAAGGCGAGATTTTAGGATCACTTCGTGCAGGAGTTCATTGGACACCAGCTGTAAGTGACGTTTTCTAACATTCATTGAGATTGTTAGACCGATTCCTGAATCAATAAATATTTTATATTTGTTTGGAAGAGTGCTTCACCACTATAATTGGACCACTTCAATCCATGCTATGTTTGATTGAAAACTGTTGGGAGGATTTACATGTTCCGTTTGTGTATACTGTTTCCATTTTACTACTCTACTATCCTCTGTTCTATATTGCTTGTGGGTAGTAGTAATCAACTATGATGCTTGTATATGGCATACACCTTGATGCAAGTTACTCAGATTATATTTCAATCGTTAGAAGCCATTTTTATTGTATTGAATAAAAGAATTGGTATAGTTTTGCTAAATTTTCTCATCTTGCATCACATGTCAGGTCTTCGCCATTGCTCAAAAGGAATCTGTGGATTCATTCTTTTCGCAGGTATGGATTCTTATATCTCATATCCGCCCCTTAATTCAGATAACAATTGTTTTGGCTATTTTTAGTACAAATGTATGATAGTCTCATTTAATATACTTAGTAATTGGTTTTGGGTTGATATGCAAGTATTGACCACATGCAAATTCCACACCTTGTAAATTGCAAAATTTGCTGGCGTTGTGATTTGTGAAGTCTTTATCTGTGAATCATATTATTGCTTTTGATAAGTCAAAACTGCTTTCATTACAGAGTTCTTGGACTTCCATTCTGATTATGTTCCATATATTATTTTTTTCTGATTTTCTTTTTTACTTTTTTTCTTTTTTTGGAATAAGTTTTTTAGATGCTGCATTTATATTGTGTTTTAATTTTCTGTATGCTGTAGAATTCTTTTATCAGCTATGATGTTCTGCAAAAGCTTGGAATTCCCCAGCCCATTCAATTCTTGCAGGTAACGAAATTGCTTGTTTTGATTCTAATTTTAGAAACAGAAAGTAACTATTAGGTTGATATATTTATCTGGTTTAAATACTTTGTATTGTATTGCTTCTCTGGCCTTTGTTTAATGAAGTCTAGGTTTGTAAAATCCACTTTAGTTCAGATATCCTGAAGGTATACCCCTAGTCACAACTTTTGTTCACCCATCTATGATTGAGATGCTGGATGCTGCTACTGAGGATGCTCTTGAGCGTGGTAGCTGGTAAGGATTTTATAGTCAAAAGGGTTAAACTGAATGGTTTATATTATTGTTATGGATGTTTTGAATTTTCAATTTGTTTGATGGAGGTTGTGGCGTTTCTTTTTCCCCACTGTTCCTCTCCTTCATTCTAATAAAAATTATAAGGTCTGCATTTATTACTTACCAGCTTAGTGAATCTAATCAACCAAGTGTAATGATAAACTTGAAAAAGCAAGCTCTGACCTACTTTATTTGTTCAATATCAGTTAATATGTAATTTTTTCCTCTCATGGGCGTGGGGGTTTTGGTCTTTACTTGGTGCATACCCTGGTTGCTCTTGTGCTGTAGATTACACATGTTCATACTTCATATGGCTGATAACAGTTGCCACTGGATGATAATGGCTAGTATCATTTTTCTTCTCTCTCTCAAGTCCTAGCCAGTACCTGCTGCTGCTAGATCCTTCCACTGTTATGTCTTTTGGTTTTAAGACTCTTGTGCATGAAAGTTTTGTTGACTTCTGTGAGATAACTTATATGAGATGTGGAGAAAGTCTCTTGACATTCTTTTCAAAATATATATAAAGTTATATGTGTTCTTAATAAGAAAGTTTAATGATGCAGGAGTGATTCTCTTTCTTTATTGCCCTCGTCCTTTACACCTCAAGATGCATCTAAAATGTTGTCCCTCTGTCAATCTGTTCGATTGGCTCTTAAGGTGATATTCAACTACTTGCTCAATTTATGTTCACATACCGTTAATTCACATATTTGTATGCATCTTCTTTTTCTTTCTTTCCTTTACTTTTCCATTTTTGGTGCAGTCTAATAAAGCACACATTTTTGGGGATTTTTATGTGCTGAGCAACAGTTTTATGAAGGTATGGCGTTTGTTATAGACCTCATCTTAAGGAGTTAATTTTCCAAACCTCCAAATGCTATTTTGATAAGGTCCAATATGTAGATTGCTATACTAGATAATGTAAACAGATAGATATTTTTGGGAAAATTTGAGGTATAGATCAATCTGAGTGTTTTTTTTTGTCAAAGGACCAATAGCCGCATAGAGTGGTTATTCAAAATTTGGTTTAAAACTAAATAACCACTATCAGTCCTTAAACAAAAACAACCACTCAAGTTAGTCCTTGTCTCAGATTTTTCTTATACTTTTCAGCCAATATTATCAATGGGAACAATAGTAGAAAATGTTAGGCATATATCATGAAGTTTGCTTTAGTTGTTTGCTGAATCAATCATTTAGCAAAGTGCTGCCTGAGCGGTGTAATCTCAACTAATGAACACCATAAAAATTTCCTACCCACCCAAATATGATATATTTTCATGATCCTAATATTCCCCTCCCATATCCCTTTATCCCCTATTCAATACTCCATCATCAAGTCACCATCACATGGCTATCAACTATAACCTCAAAAGAATTGGAGATCATAAGATAGGCTTGCAGTTGTCATGTACCAAGAATTGAGGATCAGAGTTCATGTTAAAGCAAAGCTATATCTGCCTTCTTTCTCCTCAGCTATTTCCTAATGCTTATCTCTCCTGGGTCAACTAGGACATCTGTGATCGCATGTTAAAGGAGATGGAAACATTAGGTGTTTCTGGGTCATCTACCGCTATGATGTCATTTGATCCACAATTAGTCAGTGAAGCAAAAGTTGGGCAAGATTCAAGCAAGTTGAGCGAGTCGAGTGAAATGGGTATTGATGGTGGTGCCAATAGACATGCTGATAAAGGGTCAAAGAAGAAAAGAGGAAAAGCTGCCGGAAACATGGTAGCAAATGTATCTGAAAGTGGTCCAGATAACCAGGAACAGACTTCCACAAAATCGAAGAAAAGCCAGAGAAGGGGCAAGGATACATATTCTTCACAAACATCAGATTCAAAAATGGGTTCTAGGAAAGAATCACTTAAAATGAAAGAGGATAATCTCAGTAGCCCTTCAGAAGAATGGATCATGCAGAGGATTGTAACTTTGATCCCTGATTTTGAAGAACAAGGTCAGTAGAGTTTGACTTCAGAATTCAGATCTGTTGATTTTATGTATGTGTTGTCCATTGTTCTCATATGCAGTGCCAATGTGCTATATATTGATAGGAATGGATGATCCTGAAGCAATTATTAGACCCTTGGCTAAACATTTAAGACCTACAATAATCAGTTCTTGGATGGAGAAAAAGAAGGCATTGTTTACAGAAAATGCAGAAAGAGTGAAACATTTGCTTGACAATGCACAGAAGAAACTTGATGAGGTTTGACTGCTATTATGGCATGTTTTAATTATATTGTATACTGTTCTCCCTCCTTCTACATTATCCTTTGTTTTTCCTTTTTAATCCTGTGTTTTGAAAATTTTCATGTATATATAAGTGTACAAAATTTAATCAGATATGCGATTTGCCATTTTTTAAATGTATTGCATCCTATGTTAATCGTTCATTTCTCTGGCAGTCTTTCTTAAACATGCAGCTGTATGAAAAAGCCTTGGAATTGTTTGAAGATGATCAATCGACTTCTGTAAGTGTCATTAAGTTATTTGACATCTTAAGATACCAGTTTTGCTGGTAAAATGTATGCATGTTAACTTTTCTGTGATACCCAGGTTGTTTTGCATAGGCATTTGCTAAGAACAGTAGCTGCTCCTATGGTGGATATCCTTCTTCATAACCTGGTAGTATATATGCATGTTCTTTGTTAACATTTTTACGCATAATATTTTTGTAGTAAGTTCTAACACAATGGGTTCATGATCTGTAGGATGAGCTCAACAAATTAAAGAGTGGACTTGAAGTGGAGGAGGCTCGAAATTTAGAATATATTTCACTTAGTCCTGGAGATAGAGCTGCAATTGTAAGAAATATGCCACTACTGGATATAATTATGTATAAAATTTTCATTTTTCTCGTGTATGAAATTCTTTACTAATTTCTGGCTTTTTTTGAATATGATTTTTGAGGTAAAACACTAGAATGACTTAGAATCTCTCATGTATTCACTTGCTTTTGCAGTCAAAAAGTTTGCCAGGATCGCTTGCAAATAAGGCCCTTGTAGTTGTTGAAGCATTGGAAGGAAAGGTTTGTGTTTTGAATTCAGAAACGTTATGTTTCTTGAAATTTTACTTGAGAACTTGTTTCTGATAATATGGCAGGGAAATTCACATGATGTAGTTACTTTAGGCAGTCAGGCTCTAGTCAAAAGTATAAACTACAAAGCAACGTTAAATCCATAGTTTGGCATAAAGTAAGTTTCATCATTTATCTTAAGTGGTTGTTGCAATGTATGCAACCTTCTTAAATGCCAAGCTGAGGGTTGAAATTGTAATGAAATTTGTGAATTTTGTTGTCTGTAGCTGCTTCCTCATTTTTTTTTTTCGTTTACAACTTCAGAAAATAATGTCTTAATCATTAATAAGTTTTGAAGGTTAACTTGGAGTTATTTGATGATGGAAAGACCTTTACCTTTTGTTTAATCTTTTAATTTGTTATGGCTTACAGCTATTGGTTCTGTCTGTCTGCTAATGTTTTTTGACAACCAAGCCAGAAAAGGGTGAGGGTCTGTGGTCAATGGTCATTGGCTCAAACAGGATTTAATATATACCAATTAATGATTATCAATTTTGACATCTTCATAACCATAACTTTGTAGTTTTTCTGATTAGTGCTTTAAGATTGTTTATGAATGAATTATTTCAAAGATATTGAAGGGAAATTCTCTCATTTTGAATTATATATATATATATATATATATATATTTTGCGTACTAAAATACACCACTGAAATCTTTATATTTTTTGAACTGTTACTAGTTAGTGTCTATGAAATGTTTTATTGTATAAGAAACTTAAAATATACTTCACTAATATTTTTGTGTTCTCTATTAAATGCATTTTATCAATAAAATATTATTTACACTCTTTAACGTGATTGCTCAATTGGCTTGTCGGTGGCTGTTTAGCATTCAAAATGGGGTCCTAGATTCACTTCTTCCTTTGTCTACACCACCACGAACATTTTAGAAGAAGACATGGCAAGTATTTCACCTACGAAAGGCACCAAAAGTGTCATTCCACCATAGCCAGTGGGAATTATTACAAGAAGTTAGGACTGGTTGAACCACAACATATTTGCACTGGTTACTTGGTTCAGCATCAGGTCAGTGGGATATAGTGGTTCTTAGGGTGGGTCAGGCCAACTGGTGGACTGATTCCTGGTTTCTCCAGTCTAACTGGCCATATTGAACCCGTCTTCAAAACATCATAACCCATACAAATGTAGCTGATTGGATGGAAATTCCTCAAGTAGCTTTAATTTTATTATGTCTGATTAGTTAATTTTGTGACTAATATATGAATATTGGATGCAACAGCAAGTGGAAACATTCATTGCTGCTTTTAGAGTGTTAACAGAAGAGAGGTAATGTGTCTATGTTTGTGTTCTTGGAACTATTTTGTTGATTTGGCCTGTGAAGCTTTGGTCTTGACGTGACTTGATTTGTGGTTTGATCTTTAATATTTCCAGTGGGTTGCCTTTGAAAAAGCTGGACAAGAAACTAGAAAGAACTCTTTTACATTCTTATCGCAAGGTATTTATGCATACATATCTGCAGGAATTTATGGATTTTGTTTTTGGTCATATTCATAAAATTTTCTTTCTATTATGTTGATGATGCTGTTTGTGGCATTATAGTTATGTGGATATTTTCAATTACTTCAATTAGTAACATAATCCAAATAGAACTGATAGCTTGTAGCTAGTTTAGTAATAAATCCATGTTGTGTGGACATGCTTAATTGTGTGTCTTTTGTCATTGTTATTGTCAGGAATTGACATCTCAAGTTTCTGCTGAGACTGACCCAGTATCACTGCTACCAAAAGTTGTGTCTTTACTTTATGTACAGGTAACTTAATTATTTCTTTTATTTTTCTTTTTAACTTGTTTGTTTTCGTCAAATTGTTTTTCCCATTATCAATATGGATGCTCTTATGAAGGTTCACCACAAAGCACTTCAAGCCCCTGGAAGGGCCATTTCTGTTGCTATCTCTCGTTTGAAGGTATGTTATTTGTTGTTCTTTCTTTATATAACTTCATCTAGACATAATTCAAAAGATCTATGTAGTAGTGCAGGCTGTGCAGCTTCCAAAATGAAATCAATGTTTCCAGATCAAATCGAGGATATTAGTTTTTTAGCATATGAAAAGATGATAGTCACAATAGGTCATAAAAAAATGAAAGCTAGCAATTTATTAATTAAATTTTTTTTTTTTTACAATGTCAACCTATGCTTGGGTTGACTTTAAAGGCTTAAAATGGGCATTGATGCAAATTTGAAGCAGGTATGCTGTCAGTGTTGTTAGAATTAGAGCTACTGGAGATACCTAAATAACCCAACCAAGATATGATATATGCAGATGGAGTATTTCTTCCCTTCTCCTTATTTTTGTGACGTGGTTGAAGGTGGTAAGTTCTTTAGAAAGCTACAAAAGAAAATTTTATTGAGACTGGTAAAGGCAAACATGATGATTTATAGTGATCCCTAAACTTATAAAGACTAGGAAAACTAAGAGGGTTGTTAACTAGTGTGTATGACTATGACCTTACAAGAATACGGTATAGTATAGATCAACTAGAAGAGGTTTGCATAAAAATAGTTACCCAAGTAAAAAGTCTTAGAATTCCCTGATTCTGGTTTTAAAGATGCAGATTTTCAAGAAAGGGAATCTTATAGTATGTTGGAAATCTCTATGTTAAAATTTGTCCATACGAAAACAAATGTTTCATTATGATCTGAATTGGGCGGTTCAATTTCTTTCATTTGCTTTTTGTTCGTCTCATTCTTCTTTTAACTTAGCAAAGCATTCCTTAGAAAACCAAGAAAGATTAGAAGGTAGAAAGTACATCAACTAAACTGTTCTCGACAGAGTAAGGAAAGTGACGTCAACTATACTACAAGCTAAATAAGGTGAAACATACTACTTTGAGACTTCTGATGAAAGTATGATGTGCGAACTGATGGAATATCTCACAAACAAAACCTAGAGTTGAGCACATCATGTTCATGTGATTGAAAATGTTGAGCTAGTAGATGTGAGCATATTTTGTTCCACTCTATCTTGAATTGGCATCTGGGAAAAGAAGTGTTTCTTTCCTTTGGATCTGGGTTTTCAAAAGTTTATATTTTGTGGCATTTGTGTAGCAAAGAAGGTTCAGATTCACTAGGAATTTAAGAGGAGAGAAAAAGGGAGCCGGAGGGGGGGGGGGTTCATGGATACTATGCATACCTGCTTTCTAACACTTGGTATAGTCAACTATATTCGCAGTTATATTTGAGGGTTTGGTAAAACTAATCTAGTACATGAGTCAACAATGACAAAGACAAATAGCAAAACTTTATGTTGAGCTAGCAGCAGCTACAATGTGACCTTACTAGTTTTACCTGTTTGGGAGCACCTGATCCTGGGTATCAGCCCATAATCAATGCAAATGAGTTACATAAGATGTAGTACGTGAAAATATATCATAATAACAACTTACAGAACTTTTTGCCTGATTTCATCTCGCATGTGTTTATTTTCAGGATAAGCTAGACGGGGCAGCGTACATGATATTAACTGATTATCAAACTGCTACAGTGACTCGTTTGGCGCTATTATCAGCTGCATCTGGTGATGTGAGTAATTACTAATTATGCATTCTGCTTCTAAATAAGCTGCATACGTGTCATATAATAATTGATCTACAGGAGTGATGGTTCTCTTTTATGCAAATCTTCAAACTTACTCGTTTGTTAACGCTTTAAACTTCATCTCCTGTGACGTTCTAAAGCATTCTATGTTTGGTTGAACTTTTGAGTAAAGCTTTAAAGAGAAGCACACTTCTTTGAAGCTCTATGCAATGAGTAAAATCCATTTTTGCATTTAGATACATCAGTTGGCAACCTTGCCGGATCAAATTCATGTAGGGCAGTAGGAGTATTTTTGTCTAAAAATTTTGTTAACACATCTTCTTAGTTAAGCTGTTTTCAGCTTTTGCAACATATTTTCTTCAGAACTCTTTATAAATACTTTAAAAAGAAGCTGGACTTAGCTTATTTCTTCAACTGCATTTTAGTAAAAGCTTCCCCAAACAGCCAAGAAAAAAAAAAATTGTGAGCGAGCGCTTTTTCTTTGTTTTAAAGGTACTCTTTTCTGAAAAAAGGAAAATGTTAAAGAAAACTAGTTTCTTATCTTTAAGCCTGAACATTAAGATATGTGCTTCTGATCTCTCATTCTCATCTGCATCTCATGCATAAACATACATACACACACGCATGACCGCATGTATGTATGTATGTATGTATATGAATTAGTTGATAAATTGTTATTTACTTATCTTCCATTTTGAATAGGAAGAGGATTGTACATCAGATAGAATCTTGAGTAAAAAAGAACTTCTGGAGAACCAAATACCAGCCCTTAAAAGCTTGGTTTTGAGCACCTCACAATCATCATAAATATTTTGAAAACTGAAGTAAATCCCAGAGACAGGCCACGGTTTAGAAGTGATACTTTTAGTTTTTTTTTTTGTTTAATTTATTTATTTTACCGGGCAGCATGATGCAATACTGCCCACTGCTATGTCTCTCTGTAGATTAGACAAAAGTGAGAAACAAAAACTGTTAGCTTCAATGGTGTCAATCTAACTCAAATTCACAATTCAAAATTTTTGAAACTGATCTTCATGTCTAGCTATTACTGAGGATTAGTTCCCTGAAGGAAAGGTCTTATATTGTTTTGTACTTGTTTGATGAATGATAATTGAAAGGCATATGGATAAACCTACACGTCTAATGAAATACTTCAAGGATCTTCGTTCTTTTTCAGAGAATTTACCATTTCCTTTCAGCTTTGCACCTTCTGTATATGCACCCTAAAAGTAAGGTTCATTCTACCCTGCCCATTCTTGTATACCTGCCTAGTCAACGTGGCCAATTTAAGGCCGCAGGCATAGGCATGGATTGTTGTAATCCACGGCCCGAGTAACACTCTTATAGGAATGAATTAATAAATTTATTGAGTCTTGTAAAATCTAAACGTATGATGCTGTTAGTGATAGTTTAATTGCTTTCACATAATAGAAGCAACTTTTTTCACTGAATTTGGAATCTAAACAGTTTAGTTGCATTCATATTATAAGCGTAACTTTTCTCTTATGGGTAATGAGGGACAGAAAAAACTAACTGCGGTTGTACTTTAAAGTCTAAACGGGTGGAGCAACAACCTAGGAATTCAAAACTTTCACAACGACAGCTGGCATCAATTAATACCCAGCATAGTTGTATTTTCTGTAAGACACTGAAAATTATACCCACTTAATCTGGTTGTGTGTAATGAACTCGTCCCCTCTGCTTCTATTGATTCAAGCCCACACGGACGACGCGGTGGTTGGCTTGATTGACAGCTGAACCCGATAATATCAGGTGACCCTCGCGCAACAATGGGTCGATTGCCTAGCCTTATGTCTTTAAGTTCGAACCTTAATCCGATTCTGCTGTATCGAATAGTATTTCACAGCCGTTTTATCAAAAAAAAAGAAAAAAAAGAATTTCACAGTCAAAACTGTAGGTCAATTTCTCGCTTTCCTTTTACACTTGGCTTGTTACTATTCGCCAACCAAATGGACTCAAGTACCCTACTTACAAAATAAAAGAAAAAAAGGACCGAAGTCGAGGACATGTCCTCACCAACGTATGTTGTAGTTGTAGCGTGAGTTTTTTCAGTTCAGCCCTGGACATTAATTATTAATATTTATGTATATTGGGTGGCGTGTGGACACGTATGATGCAGCTATCATGGCACATGTTCAGGAGAAAGAAAAGCAGAGAAAAAGATACATAGAAATAGAAGGGACACCTAAATGCCGTGTCACATGCAGTTTCCCACGATTGTCGATGTCGCACTCTTGAATCCATTATGCCCCTTCATTTAAAAATATCTTAATGCCGAATTTCACTCCTGTTTGAAAGAAAAGGGGGTTAGGTTAGGTGTCCACATGACGTTCTCCAACCTGAAAATGACAGTTGCTGGCAACGACATTTTTTTAAACCAGATATTAACTTCCCAGCAAGCACCCTATTATAGTATTATCTCCTTCCTTCCACTTGTCTACCCATTCGTTATTCTTTTCATCAATCTCTGTTATTTTATACCCAAGTGATTATGGCTAAAGAATCCTTTTGAGATTGTTGTTTCTAAGGAATTTTGAAGTATTTCTCACTCTATGATTAATTCAAATATCCGTTATCTGAATTTTTGTTCTTCTTTACAAACAATTAAACTAAACGAAAAAGAAAAAGATTTTGTTCAATGTAGTTGTGGAATGAACGCTACGGCAAAAGAAAACTTCACGCATTGCCAAGCTCTCTTTAATTATCCTCATATATGCTTCACCATAAATTAAAAAATGTTAAATCAACACCTCAGATGTTGCACTCCTCATCCCCTACCGATTAACAGCTGGCCATGTATCACATTATAGGCAATTATATATGATGTACAATTTTGGCGTTGCAAATAAAATAAAAATGTTACGTATACATAATTGTGCATATTGTTTATACATGTGTAATAATAAATTAAAAAAATATATAAAACTTTATACCTCTAAAATTATATTGAGCACCAAATAAAATATCCTTTTATTTCTTCAAAAATTAATTCCTGTTGATTTCAACAATCTAAATTATTATTTCAGAAAATCATTATTTTCTTATTTGAACTGCCGTCCATATATAAAAATGCATACTAACATATTATAAGATATTTAAGTTTAATCTTTTAGTAATTAATATAAAATATATGAAAAAGTAAATAACATATAATTGTATATATAATATCTTACTTTAAAATTCTAGAAAAACCATTTACTTGATCGGAGAAGAAGGCATGTTTTTAAATTAGAAAAATTTATTCTCATTTTTTTTCTTAATTTTTATGATTATTGAGTATAAATTTTTAAATAAATAATAATTATATAAAAATAATAAGCCTGTTCCAATCCACGAGAGCCTTCGGTTATCCGTGATAAGACTCCTTCGTCACATCTAAAAATGCTTACAGCTACTTTTGTCAACTGGCAGACATACGCGCCGGCACGACTTTGCCCTTCCAATTTCCAGTGCATTCACAACTAGATCGAGCCCCCAAGCTGAGGTGCTGCAAAAGACTGTAAATAAATTGTGAAGTTTGATTTCTTTTTTGGTCTATTAATTGATTTCATATAATAAATGGTAGAAAAAATGATAAAAAGTTACACATGCAATTTTCAGAAAAAGATCAGGGTGCTGTTACTTGTTCTTCTTATTAAGACCATTTTAATAGCAATAAATCTTTCCCAGACCCACTTATCCCTCTGGTTTATTCATTTTTTTCCGATAGGGAGAGATGAAATTCGTCAATCATGGTTTCACCTTCAAAACCAGGTCAGCCTTGTAAGCTTCAGCCGGTACCGACCCTTTTGAACCAGCTTCCTTCGATTCTTCCCCTTTTTTTTTTTAAATAAATTATTTCATCTGGTCAAAAAAATAAATTATTTCCTAAAGAGTCTGTAAATATGTCAATAGCTATGGATGTCTTCAAATTTATGACAGCTTGTGCTTAGCTAGATTCGTCCTGAACATGCGTTTCTTCTTCCTATCCTTATTATCATTAGATTTCTTCCAAAAATAACCTAAGGGTTCTTCAGATTTGTCTTCTGCTCTGGCTTGCATATTTGGGTGTTTCTGGTTCTGGTGGTAGAGCGCTGAGGAGTATTAAAGGTTCTATCTTCTGTCTTCCTTCTTCCTCTTTTAGTTCTATTTCTGTGTTTTGGACTTGTATGATTCTTTGATTCATAAGTGAAGTTCATTATTTGTTTTTCCTGCTTGTACCAGAGCTCTAGGATTGAATTGCAAAGCTGCAAAACGAAAAAAATAACAGAAAATGCAATACATCTCTCTGGTATTCGTTTAATTTCTAAATGCTATGATTATGGATTGTAGAAAAGTTAGCCTCTTTATCTGGGCCTTCTCAATTTTGCCCTTGGTATGCTTTTCTGCCAACTTCAATCCAGTGGACAATTACCTTATTGACTGCGGATCCTCCACCAATACTTCAGTAGGTGACCGTGATTTCGCAGCTGATAAGTTTTATAAGAACCTCCTTTCTACCCCGCGGGATACTCTTGCCAGTACCTCTTCAAATTCGATTACTTCCTTCGATGATTCACCTCTCTATAAGACGGCAAGAATCTTCACTGGATCCTCGAAGTACACATTTTCAATCCACCAGAAGGGGAGACATTGGATCCGTCTTTATTTCTACCCATTTGCTTATGAAAACTACACTTTGGGTACTGCAAACTTTGCTGTTACCACCCAAACTAATATCCTCCTTAGTAACTTCAGCGTGCCAAAAAAACCTGTTATGAAGGAATACTCTGCGAATGTGACCACAGACACCCTTGAGATCACCTTTACCCCTTCCAACAATTCCATTGCTTTTGTGAATGCCATTGAAGTTGTTTCAGTTCCTGATGATCTTATTATTGATGATGCCAGCACCCTTAATCCATCAGGGAGTTACTCTGGGTTGTTGACACAGTCACTGGAGACAGTTTGGAGGGTCAATATGGGTGGTCCAACTGTTTCCTTTGAAAATGACACCCTTTATCGAACTTGGGTTCCAGACTCGAGCAACCTAGTACAACCCAACCTTGCCAATAATGTCTCTAATATTGGTGCTGTTAAGTATATACAAGGCGGGCCAACAGAAAATACTGCTCCTCCAACTGTCTATGGCACTCTTACTGAAATGAACTCAGCAGACAACCCTAATAGCAATTTCAATGTGACCTGGGAGTTTAATGTGGATCCTGGATTTCAGTACTTTCTTCGACTTCATTTCTGTGATATAGTGAGTAAAAGCCTCAATGAACTCTACTTCAATGTTTACATCAACTCTTGGTCGGCTGCAAAAGATCTTGATCTCAGTGTGGTACTTAATAATGTTTTGGCTGCTCCTTTCTTTATGGATTTTATTACACCCTCAAGTGTCAGCAATAAGATTCAGGTAAGTATTGGCCCTTCTACGCTAGATGGTAATTACCCCAATGCAATTCTGAATGGGCTGGAGATCATGAAAATGAACAATTCTATGGGGAGTCTCAGCGCAGCAGCAGATTTGAACAATATTTCAGGTTCAAATTCAAAGAAGAAAGTTGGCATGATAGTAGGTGTGAGTCTTGGGGTATTTAGTGCAGTGGTCTTGGCTGGAGTTTTCCTTGTACTGTGCAGAAGCAGAAGACGGTTGGCACAACGCCATTCAAAGACATGGATTCCCTTATCCATCAATGATGGAACTTCCCACACCATGGGAAGTAAATATTCTAATGGGACAACTGCAAGTGCTGCTTCAAACTCTGGTTATCGTATCCCTTTTGCAGCCGTTCAGGAGGCAACAAACAATTTTGATGAGAGTTTGGTTATTGGGATAGGTGGTTTTGGGAAGGTCTACAAGGGAGTGTTAAGTGATGGCACTGAAGTGGCAGTTAAGAGGGGAAATCCTCGATCCCAGCAGGGGCTTGCTGAGTTCCGAACTGAAATTGAAATGCTGTCTCAGTTCCGCCATCGTCATCTGGTGTCATTAATTGGGTATTGTGATGAAAAGAATGAAATGATTTTAATATATGAATATATGGAGAAGGGAACCCTGAAAGGTCATCTCTATGGTTCAGGTCTGCCAAGCTTAAGCTGGAAGGAGAGACTTGAAATTTGCATTGGAGCGGCTAGAGGACTCCATTACCTTCACACTGGCTATGCCAAAGCAGTTATTCACCGTGATGTAAAGTCCGCAAATATACTTCTTGATGAGAACCTTATGGCTAAAGTTGCTGATTTTGGGCTATCAAAGACCGGGCCTGAAATTGATCAGACGCATGTGAGCACAGCAGTTAAAGGGAGTTTTGGGTACCTTGATCCAGAGTATTTCAGGAGGCAACAATTAACAGAGAAGTCAGATGTGTATTCATTTGGGGTAGTTTTGTTTGAGGTTCTCTGTGCAAGACCTGTAATAGATCCATCCCGTCCAAGGGAAATGGTGAACTTGGCAGAATGGGCAATGAAATGGCAGAAAAGAGGGCAACTGGAGCAAATAATAGATCCAGCACTTGCTGGAAAAATCAGACCAGACTCTCTCAGGAAGTTTGGAGAAACTGCTGAAAAATGTTTGGCCGACTTTGGTGTTGATAGGCCTTCAATGGGAGATGTGTTGTGGAATTTGGAGTATGCTCTCCAACTTCAAGAGGCAGTAGTTCAAGGTGATCCTGAAGAAGACAGTACCAATATGATTGGTGAACTTTCTCCGCAGGTCAACAATTTCAATCACGATGCAAGTGTTTCTGCTGCACAATTTGAGGCTTCAGGTGCTAATGATCTGTCTGGTGTTTCTATGAGTAGGGTATTTTCACAGCTGGTTAAGTCCGAGGGGAGGTGACTCTGGAGATTTTAAGTTCTATGTTTTATATTACGCTGTTCTTCTATCATTTTGGTGGCTTGTCTTCTGATCTGCAAGTGTCTCCCCTGTTGCAGAATATTGAGGCACAAGAGATCTGTAAAAAAATTTTAAGTTTAATTAAACATGTTTACTTCATCGATAATTGAGTATCTCCTTATTAAATCTCTGGTTTGTTTGGTTTGAACTGGACTATTTTGAAAGCTGGTTGGCAGGTATGTTCTTTAGTTACCTTTTCAGGCACATCTAACTCCAAAAGTTTGGGAAATTCGGCGATAAAACTGCCTTAAAGAATCAGGTTTCCTTTGTGTACATGAGAAGGGATAGTACAAGTGGGTTTTCTGTCCAGGCTGCGTCTCTAAAATGGCCATGCAGCATCTTTTGTTTTGTCGTTTTTAAGACTTTTGTTCTTAATGAGTTGCATGCTTCAACTTCGTCCATCCATATATTTCTTCCAGCCTGTTTCTTTATTTATCTATTGTTTGTGTGCATATTTTTAGCTCTAAGTACCAAATATCTTCTTGCTTTTTTTTTTTAATGGAAACATGAATATATTAAGATGAAAAATCCTGACAAGCAATTTACCAATATATGTATATATATATATATATATATATATATATATATATATATATATATATATATATAAACACACTGGCGAGCCAGGCTGACATAGCGAGGATTGGAAAATCAATGCCAAATATCTTCTTACTTAATACCAAGTTGCAAGAGTTTATTTATAGTGAAGTTATGCCAAATTCTCTGAGCTTTTCAGACATTATGGATTAGGTCAACGTAATTTGCAGACTAACACACGGATTAGCATTTTTTTAATTTTTAATTTTTAATTTTTGTGACTTTTTTTAAAATTTAATATATATATATATATATTATTTCTTTTATTATATATTATTCTTAATTTTTTAATTTATCTTTAGTTAATGATTTCTTATCTTTACAACATCTCCATATCTCGAACCACACCTTTTATAAGTGTGCATTATCAAATTCTATCATTGTTATTGGCCACGTTAGGGGAAAAGTGAGGGTAGGGCCCTGACGTGGCCAATAACGAAATGATAGTGAACATGAATTAGGAAGTGTGACCCAAAAAACAAAAGAATTATTAGCAAAATAAAAGAAAGGTTAAAATTCGGACTCAGAAAAGAAAAAGCAGATTAAAATTTAAACTGTTTTGAAGTTGATGAAACCGATTGCAAGAATTACAAAATTAATTCACCAAAACTCCAAAATTGGGGAAGTTTCTATAAATTTTCTATTTTTCCATTGTGAATCGGAGTCCACCATGCTATTACTGCCACTTGACAATTCACAGCCACCACCTCCACTATCTCAGGCCACCCTCACTTTTTACAGTCCACCTACTAGGCCCACCAACAAGCTCCCCCCACTATGAATTCATCCCCTACTACTAGACCTCGTCTTAATTAGCCAACGGAAGGAAAGAGTACTTATATTTATATATAAAATTTTTATATGCATTTTATACATTTTTATTTTCTAATAAATATCTGTGCGCAGATGCCGGCAGTATGAGCTGCCTGTACGAATCATTTTTGGAATGGAAATTACATGCTCTTATAAGTTTTGTGGCGTTTATTCCGTTAACGTCATCCGGCGAATATGTTTTGCTTTAATTATTTGGCACATCTGTTTTAGCTTTTTTTCCTAATTTGTCACTATGTGCCGGCGCCGGCTCTAACAACGGAAATTCCAAAGCCTCCGAAGCCTAATGTCCGATACCTTAGATGGGTCAAATGTTCTAATAAAAAATTCCGATGGTTATACTGTTTTGGAAGTAAGACAATCAAAAAAAAAAAAGTGATGCATTCTAGGATGCAGGATAGACTTTATATGATAAAATAGGGTAATTATTGATTAAAAAGAAAATTAATTATAAAAAAATAATCATATTAAACTTCAGATTTAACAATTTATTTGACCGGTTTTTATTAAAAATTATCCAATTATATCTTATAACTAATTGCATCTTGTAAGTAATAGTGACCCAAATCTAAATCTCTTACATCCCTTCGATTCTACTTATGGTAAAAGCAAATATAGCATGAAGAGTAGACAATCGATCTGTTTTTGGTCGAAAAATCAGCAAAGCAATTTCTATTTTGTCATGAGAAGAAAGTATAACGACATTTTGAACTAAATGCAACATAATCTATATAGTATTCGGTAAATAAAACCAAATAGTAGAAGAAAGGGAACATTTTTAGACTAGAAAATTAAGCGATGATCAGCCACATCGACACTGGTAGAGCAGGAAAGCAGGCGGCGAATGAAGAAGACCAAGGCATCAAAAGACGCAGCTTGAGCCCTCCAAATCGTCAGCAACATGTTCTTACCCTTGTCAACTACTGTCTGCCTCACTCTGCTCAAGCACTTGAGAGTCTTCTCAGTGACACCCTCTTTCTTCCTTGAGAATGTGTAGCTCCTCAAGAAAGTTTGCCTGCAGGAGAGGCTGTCCACAACTCTGGTGCGCGAGTGAGTGGTCGTGCCCATGTTGGAGCTCACCGTCCTCACAAATTCTGCGTCGGATTCCGGCCACCTGTAGAGGTTTATGTAAGTTGGCCGCATGGGGAGAGGTGCGTCCTTGACGCAGTTGGATATGCAAATGGAGGCCATGGCTTGATTTAGGATAAGAATCAAGGCAGGTTAGGGTGCTTCTGTTGTAGGGAGCAGGGGAGACTAGCAGTCAGCATTGTCAAGCTTTAAATAGACGCCAAGTCAAATACTCTGACTAATGGGTGTGTTCCTGCTTGAATCAGCATTAGATGTAATTTGGCGTATGAACGATTTATTTATGTTTAGTATAACCAGCATCTTCTAAACAATATTCATATGAGAAAATGTAGTACATCATTTTTTGTTTTTTAATCTCCTAAAAGATGACTTTTTTTTTTTTTATTTATGTGAAGCCTGCCTCTTATTTATTCTATCCTCTTGTCTTTATCTTTCCCTTTTTTCATTAGTTCTCATTTTAACTGATATTGACCATTTGCCTTTTTTTTTTGGTTTAGTTTCTTTCTTAAATCTTTTTTAAGTGAAAGGCTTTAAACCTTGCATAGAAAAACCTATCATGTAAATTAAGTTATAATTTTTCAATTATCTTGAGTCCATCTAAATTTAGACGGACTCGAGACGTGTCATTTAAATAAACTGCATCTGCATCCTAAAATTTATGTGGCGCAACCAAGGCATCAAATGTTAGGCGGCTTAACTGTTGGCTTGTTTTAGCCAGCTTCATGATTATTCCGTTGAATAACAGTTGCCACGAAAATCACAACGCCAGCAGAGCAAATCAGTTCAGATGGTGAGGTGTAGATCGATGAGGGACGCATGGTTGAAGATGGAGGAGCATATATAGGAAGCGCCAGATGATCTCCGATGGAAAATGACCACTCTCCACTACGGTACTAGAGCCAAGAGCAGTAGCAAATTGTGATTTCGCTGACAGCTGGGGATGGCGCGAAGATGCAAAAAGATTGAGCCATTGTATAGCCCACAATGGGGCAGTTTGGAGAGAGAGAAAGGGAGGATGGCTCAAACAACCCAATGTGACTACTTTAGCATTTGATTGTATGGTTGCACCTAATAATTTTTATGATGCTGCTACAATTTATTTTAATGCCACATCTTGAGCCCGACTAAATTTAGATGGACTCGAGATCAAGTGATAATTACAGTAAATTAAGTAACCATAAACAACTACAACCTTACTTTTTCTTTAGGGATTAAGATCCATAAGGATTGAGGGCATCTGAAGGCTGAGACAAAAAAAAGATAAATAAAAAGTAATTTTTCTTTATTAAATTTCCAAAAAAATAAAATATCTAAATCTTTTTTATAGGTGTTTCATCTTTGTCTTGTTTATGATCTCTGCTTGGTGCTGCATGTGATGGATTCCTCTGTCACACAACAACATTAAAAAACGATAAATATAAAATTTAAAAAATAATAATAGAAAAGATTAAAATTTTATTTTAATTTCTGACAGATGATTTTTTTATTTTAATTATTTACTTTTAAAAAATTTTAATTTAATATTTTAAATATTAAAATTATTTTTAATTAATTTTTATTATATTATTATTAATAATATTAAATTTTTTATTAACATAAAATATTAAATATTAAAATAATATTTATATATCAAATATTTAACATATAACATAAAATTTAAATATCATCTAATTTAATAACTTATATTAATATAATATTTATGTATCATCTAATTTAATAAAATTTTTAATATGTCAATATTATATCAATATTAAATATATTATATTAATAAAAAAATTTAATATTTTTAAAAATAATATAATAGGTAAATTCAATTAAAAATAATTTTAATTTATAAAAAATTAAATTAAAAATTTTTTGAAAAATAAAAAATCTAGGAAAACCTTTACCAAAATAAAGTTTTAATTTAAAAAAAATCTTACTAATTAAATTTTAAAGAAAAACATTAAAATAAAGAAATAAAAAATTCCTGATCAATTCTGTCGATATGCAAGCGCTCACGCTGAACCTTTACATGGGCTTGCACAGTTGAGGTCCACACAGCCCACTAAGCCAGAACTTTTCCCACGTGCAAAGCCTCCTAATCCTTTTTCCAGTACCTCTCGAAGCCCCAAAACTTGAAAACAAGTCAATAATGAAGCTCGGAAAAGTAAACCAAATTACTAGGCTGCTTAGAGTGAAAATTGAAACCAGAAATTATTCTAACATTGCGATACAATGATTACAATACAGAACTGCAAGGAGCAGTAGACTAGCCTTCCATACAAATTTCCCACACCTCCAGTCCCAGAATAGAACCAAGACGCCACCGTACCCTACAATCCTTGCCATTGTTTCTTGACAGCAAGACTTTTTCCACACCCGCCAAATTAATTGTACATAGCAATGCAGCGTAAAAGAAAACCACCCTAACCCCCAAACCCATACAGAGTCCTTCCCTGCCTCTTGAGAGCGTACACCACGTCCATTGCAGTCACAGTCTTCCTCCTCGCATGCTCTGTATAGGTGACTGCATCGCGTATCACGTTCTCCAGAAAGATTTTGAGAACTCCACGAGTCTCTTCGTAGATGAGACCACTTATACGCTTCACACCACCCCTGCGAGCCAGACGCCGGATCGCTGGTTTCGTGATTCCCTGAATGTTATCCCTCAACACCTTACGATGACGTTTCGCGCCGCCTTTTCCCAATCCTTTGCCTCCCTTTCCACGCCCAGACATCTTGTCTTGGATTCAGATAAAATCAACGAAAACCTACACCCAGGAATTTGAACAATTTAAAGCTCATAGTAAAAATCAGTGAAACAAAAAGAAACCAAATGAAAGAATGAGTACCTTCAGCTGGCTAGTGACCGAGAAGAGAAACCTCGCGATTTGCAGCAATGCTCTGGTGGGGTTCAGTGTTTTGTGTTATTTATAGCATGTGATGGTGTTGAGGCAACTGGGTTGATTTGGATCCAGGTTCCCGTAAGGCGTTTTGGAGCGTCGATGGGTTTATATGTACGGTTCAGATGAGAGATAGGGCTGTGTGCGGATCGATGACGTGGATAAGTCAGTCAATTGTTGTTATTTTCGCCTTCCATCGCTCAGTTTGAAAATTGTTGCGATGGGTCGGCGCTTTCTATCCCGCCGAATTTCTTTCTTTGTCTTGTTTGAGTTATTATAATGGATGCCGCGAATGTCTTTGGTCTTCAAAACCGAGAAAAAATCAAACGAAAACTGTAGCTCTAATTTATGTCTTTTTTCACTTTTGTAAAAATTAGTGACAATTTCATACAAAATTTTTGGTAATTATTTAACAATTTTAAAAATTAGTGAAATTTTCAAAAAAAAAATAATCATTTAAAATATTATCATCTAAATTAACACATTGTGCATAATAATTTTCTTAATAATTATTTTCTTTATAATAATAATTTTTATCAATTTTTTTCTGCAATTCTATTTTCTTTTTCTTATAGATTCTATTTTAAAATATTTGCATCATTATTAATTATCAAATAATGGATATAGGATGCAAAAATTGGTGTTTATACCATACCAAAAATTGGTGTTTCATTTGATATTTAAATGTTGATAAACTTATTTTGATAATAATTAAATAGTTAAGAAAAATATTTCCACGGTTTTTTTTTTTTTGTCTTGATTCTTATGCTTTCAAAATCCTGAACCCTGCATCCTTCGCCAGCCAACACTGCGGCGAACAGCCATGGGCTTCTTCGACCTGAACATACCATATCCGGAACCCTCACCGGCCACGAAAGCCAGCATCGAAAGTAACCGTACGAAACTAGTGGTCAAGGCTATGGAGTTGGGTTACACAGGAATTGCTTATAACCGTACGATCAAGGGCGTGATGTCCGATAACCACCGTTGTTCCATTCCTCGCCTTACCCTTTTATCTCTATTCAAGCTTGCTCCTTCTCTTTCCATGTCTGCTAAACTCCACCGTGACCTTCTCGGAATCCCATGGACCACCCCATTCCGTCAGTATACTCGACTCACTGTTTGCGTGGACAGCGCCTCGCAGGCTCAGGCCCTCAATTCGGGAAACCCCATTTTGAAGACCTACGATTTGGTGGCTGTCAGGCCATTGAATCAGACCGCGTTTGATCAGGCGTGTGAGAGATTGGAGGTTTGCAATTTTTAAAGTGGCTTATTACCTCATTATTCTGAGGATCGTAGCAGAGTCAGAATATATATTTATTTGTCCATCTCTTTATTATTGTTGCAGCCTTAGAATAGTTGACGGGAAAAATCATTTAGCAATTTATTAGTCTTAGTTATAGTTTACTAAACTTACCTTTTCTGGTCCAAGTGTTAAACGTCAATGGTTCAATCTAGTGCAATTATTTGAGTTTAACAATTTGGACATCGATTTAACTCCAAATTTTAAAATCTTTATAGGTAGATATCATATCAATCGATTTCTCAGAGAAGTTGCCCTTCAGACTGAAGCAGTCTATGGTTAAAGCTGCTGCCGAGGTTTGTTCTATCTGTATCTTTTGCTCTATAATTTGCAATATAAGAAAACAAGAAAAAAGATAAGAGCATGTGGAGACTCTTTATGAGATGCAAATTGATATGTTACTTATTGATATGCAGCGAGGAGTTTATTTTGAAGTGACATACTCTGGTCTTATTACAGACGTTCAAATAAGGAGACAGTTGATATCCAATTCAAAGGTAGTAGCAACTTCCCTGAATTTATTCCACTGACTGAATGTTTATAAAGCTTTGGAATTATGCATCACTTGATTATTACTTCATAATTGAACTTTATATATTCTTGTCATGTATTGGCGTGTCTTAATGACTTGGTGATTTCACAGTTTTTGAGTAGACTTGTTTTCACATTCAAGCAATGTGGACTTGTTGCTGTTGAATTAAAGGGTATGAATGAAAAGCTTGACATCTTTTCTCTTGTTATACACACAAACACCCCCACTCATCATCCAAATTAGAAAAGAAGTTTATTGAGAAGCACATAAAGGATGTAGCCAATTTCCAGATGGAGTAGTTGTACATGACAGAAGAAAAAAACGATCAAAGATTTAACATGCGTTCTTACCATCTGTCTTAACGCTCATGTTTGAAGCAAGGCGAGTCTGTGATGTTTATTCATGTATTATAAGGTGTGATAAGTATTGGTTGCTGAAATTCTGAGGGATAGTTCTTCTGTTTTGCTTTTTGCCACTGGCCATCAGGAAAGGTTATTTTGGAATAAGTTCACAATAGGTTGTCTAGCAATTTTTGTAAGTATGAGAAGGTCAACCATATCTAGATAAACCCAGTTCTAGGTGTGATTTGTTACTAAAGTGGCATGCGGTGGGTTATGTTAGGCTAAAACTTTTTGGCCAGCATGATATGTTAGGAGCTTGAGGTAAAGTGATGAATCTTCTTGGACTGCTGACTGCAAGATACGGGTTGATCTAGCATGCAAAGTCTATTTGTAATACATAAAACCTGACACTACAAGCCTTTGCCAGTAATCTTTGGTATAGGTAATAGAAGATAATTGTCTTATATTTTGTACAAATAGAGTAGTTTGCCTCTGGACTCATTATAAAACAACATGTCACACTTGTCTTGCTACATGTAGTTTTCATATGTATTGTACAAAGAATGACATAGGAAGCTTGACTAATAAAAGTTGGTATTTCTTATGTGCCTCTGTCATGGCCCACTCTTTCTGTTTCCTATTTTTTGGAATTAGACCTCAAATACTATATGATGGTTTATTTTGATATTAAATTATTGCCTTCCTGGTGATTGTTTTAAAGGATGAAATTTGAGTGCCATCAAAAACTTGTATAATTTCTAGGTGTTTGTAATTTACCTTTTACTTATGCAACATGGGATAGGATAGCAATATATATGTGACGAAAAATAGTTCTGGAATCTTCTGACAGATGCTAAAGAATGCTGCATGACTTGTCTTGAATGCTGAATCTTGTGTACTAAATTGGATGTTATGTTGTCTATTTTTTGTAATTGGATTAAGCCATGATCTTTAAATTCTTCCTATCTTTTGAGAGGCCAGAAGTACCCTTTTGTATATGAGGGGCATGCTCAAGTTCTAATATTATATTTTCTATATACATGCTTAAATTAATGAGACATGTACAAACTTACAATCTGGTTAATCATGTAGTTGTTGGTAGATTGGACTCGAGGAAGAAACATTATATTAGCAAGTGCTGCTCCTTCTGTGAATGAACTTAGAGGGCCTTATGATGTTGCAAATTTGTCGTTAATACTGGGGCTTTCTAAAGAGCGAGCTAAAGCAGCTATTTCAAAGAATTGTAGGTATGGCAACTTGCTAAAATCCTTTCATATGGTGGATTTTGCTGTGCCAAAGTTCCTGCTATCTTAAAAAATGTTCCAAATGGTTTGCAGGATTCTTGTAGCCAATTCTATAAAAAAAAAGACATTTTACAAGGAAGCAATAAGAGTAGAAGTTTTGTCATCAGATGCAGCATCTCAATCTAATGAAGCTTGGTATAAAGAGTTACTTAAGTGGGATCCTGTCTCCAGTGGTGAAGGTGATCTTCTGTTGGATGACTTGGCAAAATCCTTTTCTGCCTCCAGTAAAGCATCAAAAACTGTGAAAGCCATTGACTTTGCTTCAGTGATTGACAACATTCCATCTGATGGGTTTCAAGTCAAGGATCTCTTATCTGCAAGTAATGCTGTCCCTCTATTCCCAGGTAATAATGAAAACTTCCTGCCTGTTATTGAAAAAGTAAATCAGTCAACAACTGTGCTTAACAACATGACTGAGCAGCCCGGTAGGCTTGACGTTTGTCCTGAGCGAGATGAATGCTCAGTATCCAATGCTCCAACAATACATCAAGCCATCAGCTATGACAATTGTATTGAGAAAAATATAACAACTGGAGCTACTGAAGCTTTCAATTTAAATGAAAATATTATGACTCCAACACAGGTCACGGAATTAGAACTCAATTTTGTGAAGGATTCAGATGTAAAATGCACCTTGTTAGAAGCAAAAGCACACGATTTGGAATCAAATAGATGCATCTCAAGTAGGGCATTGGATGTTGTAGTACCAGGTGCGAATGAGAAACAGCATATATCTTCAGCAGATGCTGAACTAGATGGTGCACATAATACTGATGGTAAAGTAGAAAATTTCACCTCGTCTATGGACATCAATTTTCCGGCCCTTGTATATGTTAAGCGTAAGAATGAGAAAAGCCCTGATGTAAATTTGAATGCACAAATTGCTGAGGGTCATGAAGCTTTTCCAAATGAGAATGTAAAATTTGTGGGGCATACATTATTGGAGACAAACACGTCTATTTCTGAAAATGTAATGGAGAATGAGCAATTGAGAAATGATGAAACTAATGCAATTGAACTTGAGGAGATATCTCACGAAACATCTCGTGATGTGACGAAAGTGCATGATGATTCCATTGTTGCAGCAAATTTGTTGGCAGATGTGACTATGGAAGACCATGAGCATGTTGTGAGCGCTGACTCTGATCAACTTGCCTTGGTCCAGTCTGTATCAGGTATCCCTTATATTAACTTCATTCTTATTGGGATTCAGAAGCTAAATGTTCTTCTAAGTTTTACCCTTTCCCTCCCACAAGTTAACTGTAGTTTGAGTGGTAGTATCAGTTAATGTCGTCCCAAGTGAATGTTATGCATGATTTTCTGATTGATTCCTTATATGCTGTCTTGGTTCATTCATGTTAATGCATGTAATTTTTATTCGTTCTTTTTCAATGATCATGTCTTTCTTATATTGTTTATTTCTTCAAATTGCTGACAATCATAAAAAATGCAGTCGTAGTTTTGAACATTGAAATCGTTACAAATGGACTATAAAATCTGACTATTGATGAATTTCTTGCTGTATGTAATTCACATTTCATTTCTTACTCTTTTTAGTTTCCCTTGCAAGTGTATAGAACCATTCACCAACTTCTCGCATGTTGAAGTTTCGTGGTACAATTGTATTTTAGTACTGAGTTTGGTCGATAATATAGTGATTTATTTCAAACTTCCACCATTGTGCAGGTAGGACGAGAGCGAAATGGAGGATACCTCGTGGACCAGTTCTATTTCCTTTCAAGCGTTTGTTGAATAGGAGGCCTTTAAAGAAGAAAGCTCAAAAAATAAAATATAGAACCAAATAATGTGATTGTTCTTTATTTGCGCTCGTTTTCTTTTGCCGATTATTGTTATTGCTTGTCATAGGCGATCACTTGAAATTTTTTGAGATTCATGTGTATTTGTTAGAAAATTTTGTGCATAAGTTTATGGGGTTATTATATCGAATATTTATCGTGTAGGGAAGCATGAATGCTGAAATTATTTATTTTGCTTAAAATATAGGAAAACTAATTAAGTCACTTTGGAGTATCATTTTTTCTAGCGTTAACATAAAAAGACAATAAAAACCTCTTTGGATGAAACATGTCATCTGCTCTCCATCCCCTGTTTTGCTAGAAATGAGAGTCGGCGTTAAAACTCACTCGACCTGTTATGTGGGCTTTAAGTTTCCATTTAATTAGAGCTGGCTGTCTGCAGGTCGTAAATAAAACTCATGTCTACCGTAAATGAGATTAAAACTTGTTGCATTGTTATTGAGTTTACAGAAGGAAGCTGCAGACAGTTAGTTTCCTATCCTCCTTTTGATCCCATGTCTTTCCGTGGGCTGCTCTCTGTGTCTCTTCATTTGGACAGGAAACTGGGAAATGGGGAGAGACTTCTAAAATTATTAAATTTTTGACTTCATGGCCAAAAGAAAAAGGATGAAGAAGAAGGAGGAAGCTACCGAGTTTCCAACTACACGCTGCTGGGCCCTAGTGCTCCAGCACATCCATAACTTCTGCATCATATATTATTTATTCTTTTCTTTCTTGGTGTATAGTCTTAGGTTATTTCACATGGCTTGTAGAAGAAATTAGATATCGATTTACAAGTGCGAAGAAAAGTCATACCTTACAACCTAACTTTTTATTTATGGGGAACAAAACTTTTCAAAACTCAACATTAAACCTTTCTTACGCTTTCAGCAATCTACATGCGCAGAAATGAGATAAACCTGAAGTTAGAAGATTTTACATCTTTTCACATTCAATTTTGCTACTCCCACAAAATACTTCCAACCAAACACTCACAACAACCAAAAAGAACTGAATCAGAGCTCACTGCATTAAAATTGTACACCTGTCTAAATGGAGCTGCCTTCATTTCAGTCTTTTTATTTTCTAGAAATTGATATCCCACATCTTGTGAGACTACCTTTCCTCTTTTCCATTTGATTGCACTTTTTGGATTAATTAATGCCGCCGGCAAACCAAGTGGCCAACACACCGCCGGCCGACAAAAGATGAATCAGGGCCGTCCTCCCCACTTATAGCTGTTAGCTCTTCCGGGAAATTACAAATATTCAAATTCTCATCATACTTCAACTTGTTCATTATAATAATTGTGAATTCTTCCTCAACTCCACAACTTGCTTCGGTACTAAGTAATACTCTTACACAGTGACAAGCGAAATATAGAAAGCATGGCTATTTTTTATTTAGATTATTCATTGGAGTTCGTAAAATAGATTTCAATGGTTTCATATATATTCTTCAATTGGCCACTCAAACTTTATATAGAGAGAGAAAAATTACATAGATTGTAGCCTAAAAAATAGGAACCAAACTTGATGAGAAGGTTATTTAATTTATCAAAATATATATTGCTTTCGCTCCGTTGGTTTAGGCTGCAACTCTTTGATAGCCATTTACTAAGCCTTAACTTCCTGTAACTTGTTATCTCTTTATTGAGATGCCACTAAAATGTCCCTTTCTAACTTGGCTTTCTGTTCCATTTATTGGCATAGTTCCTTGTGTTTTTTCGTTCGAAACTCTCCTCTAGGTTTGCAATTTTTTCCTCTTCCCCTCTTCCACTTTAAATTTTGCCACATCCATGGGTATATAATATTTGCTAATTTGTCTGCTAAAGGAAGAAAAAATCTAAATAAAAATAAATAAATACCATGATTGTAGTTGAAGAATAACACAAATTTTAAAATAGATAAAAAAAGACATATAAACTGAACGAGTTGATAACAATGCAATAACTTTCGGATACTCTTTTGACGCTCGTTCAGATTGAGATATATGGCAATTATCATTTTTGAATTGATTAAACATGAGAAGATTAGAATATGGGTCATTGACAATTGAACCCTTAATTATCATTTTTGAATATGATTAGAAATATGGATCATTGACATTAGCCCGCCCCCGTAGAGAATGTTTCTGCCAAACTTTCGGATCCTCATGTGACACTTATATTTAGAGATTTGTATTGGCAAAGTCATAACTGAACCCTGAACTTCTGAAGTTCCATATGATGAACCTAATAGTAGCTCTCAAGTTTCGGCTCGTCATAGCCGAAACGTGAAACTAGTCAACCGCGTTGGAGATGATGTCAAACTGATGAATCGCTATCTTCTTGTGACTTTCAAATTGCGGCTCGGTGTCAATGTGATCATTACAACCCATTGAGGCTTTCGACTTCTTGCATGTGTGATCTATCTCAGCTCCTTTCTTTGACTTAAAACATCACGAAAAGATTTGATTCTGACTCTTGGCTTGACTTCTTAAGCCAAAGTAAGCTTTCTGCTAAGGACTATTGGCCTGTGGCTCTCTTCGTCGCTTTAATTTGACTCTTTCAGTGCTTTTCAGACCATCAGCAACCCAACATATATAACTCTATCTTCAAAGCCACTCTCCCATACCAATAGGCAAATGGGAAATGGCCAAGCAGCCTTTTTTTTTTTCCCCTTACGCTGCTTATGCGTTGCTGAAGTCCAAGAGTGGCATGTTGCATGATCTTGAGTGTGCTATTAGCATTACACTTCCCAAATTGTTAAATTTCTATTTTCATATACCGATAAAAGAGGACTTGGAGAATTTTTTTTATATATTTTAAAGGGACCATATATAGAGAAGCCCCAAGTACAACTTGCTCACTAAAGTTTTGACTGAAAAGTACATTGCTGCTGATGCAAGCCTATAAAAAGATCATAAAGGGCAGCCAAAAACTTCTCCCTAGATTAAAGCCTAAGAATTGCACATGGTCACTATCAGTGACTCAAATAACTATATTTACATTATTTACCTTGATCAAAAGGGCACCACAATACTTAAAAAAGGAAAGCAAACAAACTAAATAGGCAGTCAATACTCAGCATGCAGTACTTATTCTAATACATTAATGCCACAGGGTGGATTGCCTTGGGGGTGCTGAACATGATTCGCTGCAACAAAGTTGTCAAAGAAATTCACCCAATTATTTTCATCTTCCTCATCTTCTTCCTCTCCACCACCGAAGTGGCTCCACTCAATTGGATGGTTCTTGTCAATTTCGTCATTCCTAGCAAAACGTCCTCTGATGCGTGGCCTGCTGTCTGCCAATGTCTTCCTGCAAGCATACTGATCACCGGGACAAAAACAAGTTAATCTTTTTATTCTAACTGCATCATAACTGAATAGTATAGTGGTGGACCATTAGAACTATGGTACACTACACATATGCTGGAGAGCAACATAATAAAGGATAATTAATCAAATTTCGTTTAAGATTTTGACAGTAATGGGGTTACCAGTAACCTCGGAGAATAAGACAAATCTGTGAAGAATTACATACTTGACAAAATCAGGAACTGTTGCGATACGCTGATATACACTTGAAATCACAATTAGAATTTTACAATCTTTTTATCTTTTTTGCGGCCAGCAGGGCAGTACTGTATAGTTTTACTTCAACATTGGATATGATTTCAATGAGAGTTCACGAAGCAAATTTCAAAGGGCGGCATGGCTTTAAGTATGAGAGTGCTTTTCATCTTCACACAAAATCTTGTCCATCACTGGTGGGCTGTGGTTCTTTTTTATTCCTCTACCTCTCAAATTTCGTTAATCCCCCACCCCAAGAGAAAGGAAGAAAAAAAAAAAGAAGAAACGTCTTATTGGCAAATTCTACCGAAAGATTAATAGGAAAAGACTGAACCTTAATTTTCTTGTTGAAGTTCCTCTGATTTCTCTTGCTTCTATATCTCTCAATCCTCACTTTCTTCTCCTCCGGGCTATAAGGACAGGCTCTGCTCATTCCTTCTATGATCATACTACTTTCGCTTGACAATGGACTATCCGACTGATGATTATGTTGCAAAACATTAATCCTCTGCACACCAACATTAAAAGAATATCATTGAACATTTAATTAGTACTAAAAAATCATTGGAGAAGCAACAAAAAGTATCACTGTGATTGCTATCATGTTGAATTTTACGAGCGAACTCATTAAATTTTGATTATGCTGCACTAATTTCAAAGGCATATGGTGAACTCATGAGTAGGTTAAAGGTTGCAGTTAGAGTATAGGGAACTGCATTACGCTGAGAAGCAGCTGATCGTGCAACTTATAAGCAAAGAGCAAATTCAAGTATGGAACGCATTTAAACCTGCAAATCACCAGTACTGTAAACTCTCCGCACTGGACCGTTGTCGGAGGCCAGCAACTCAGAGAATAGGGCAGAAACGGGGTGGTGGACCCCAGTCTTCAGTAGCGAATGGCTGCTAACGCTCCTTTGCATCAAGCTAGGTCGTTGAGTCCCGTAACTCGCCAGAGAACTGGGTGACCCGTAGCTGCTGCAACCACTGCTGCAACTATTATGGCTCACTCCCGAGTAGAGTTGCGAGAGAGTGTCCTGCAGCGAGTCGACATTATTGAGGGTGAGGTTGTCGGCCATGAGGTGGTACTGAGTAGTGGAGTGCAATGGTGTAGTGGAGGGAAGGGAAGGCGGCGTGGCCGCATCTGGTGACGGCCAATGGCCGAGGAACTCGGCGGCGCGTGAAAATGTGTAGTTGAAGTGTGCATACATGGCGCGTGCTATCAAGTGTGATTAATTGAAGACAGGAAGCAGCTAATGGAAGTGGAAAGCGAGTGAATGAATGAATATGAAGGGCAGCGGGCGAACTGGTATTTATGGGAGAGTCAAGAGACGGGCAGAAGAAACACTAAAACAAAATAAAGTGGAAAAGAAAGGAGATGCGACGCAATCTGGAAGATGACGTGGACGATTACGTCAAACTCGTGAGAGGAGAAGAAAGCGTTGAACCGTGTATTTCAACTCAGTCTCATGTAGGTGCGGTTGGCCGGCCCGTCGTAACTAGAACTCCATAACCATGAGCCTGAGAAGCATTGGATTGTTTCGAGCCTCACTTTTCATAGTTTTGTCTTTCAGCTATTTTGGAAACTTTATAAGTTTTCTTTATTTGTTACTTAGTTTTCTGTTACCCGTTGCTGTATATCATTCTACTCTGTTTCACTATTTTCAAAGGAGGCAACTACTTTTGGTTTATCCCTTCCTCTTCAGCTGAAACTGAACCACCACAATTGGAAGCAACAACGAAACCTCAGAGATGGGCGACGAAGAGGAAGTCAAAGGATTTGATCAAGCTGAGCTGCAGAACCTATTTTCAATCTAATTTGCATGCAGCTACATGTACTAGAATTACTGATACTATACCCAAGTTCCTTAATTCTATAGCATTTTATTTATACGCCCCTCCTAGGCATGCAGAGTATGATTCTTTCTCCCACATGTGTCCAAAATCTGAAAATAATGAGGCAAACAAAAGCAGAGGTTTTTCATTGTCTTACTACAGGAATAGTTTAAAGCAACAGGATAGAGAAAGGACAAACAATGTTAAGGTGAATGATTTGATATATCGGAAACATCGAACCTCGTTAGAATCTGTCATTCAGGTTTTCAATCGATTTGGTATTTGTTCTTATTTACATAATGGGTACAGATGTTTCTAAGCAGCAAGTCTTCTGGTTATGATTTGTCGGTAAGCCAATCAACTAATGTAATATATAAATATGACTAAAATTAGTAGACCAACTATGTACCAAAAAAAAAAATTAATATACCAACTTGATGAATATCTAGAAAACAAATTAATATTAATCACCGCAATAATGGATTTGGGTATTTCTCAAATTTGAACTTCGCATGAGTTTAGTCAACAATCCACAAATTTGTTGTAACCAAATTACACTAAAGTGCCTGGATATTGATTCTCCTACACAATTTGAGTAAACATAAACTTATACTTTTCTATTTATAAATATTCTACTTTTTAAATAAAATAAAAGTTAAAAAAAATGCACTATTTTAATTTTTATTTTATTTAAAGCATGAAAGATTTATAAGTGAAAAAATGTGACTTTAACAGAATTGTATAATTTATAGACAATTACATATGTAATACTGGTAAGATTAAAAATATTAATAACATCGCAGCTGAGTACTATTATAATCTCACTCTCTAGGCATTTAAAAGAAGAAAAGAAAAAAGGACAGGTATTTTTGGAAAGTAGGCGTGACCCAAAAATGAATTTGGAAATCTGGGGTAGGGGTGGATGTTGAAGTTAGGCTTGATATAGCATCAGACACGATCGAAAAGGTAAGGGTTTGCCCTTCTTGTCACTAGATCTTCTGTGAATTCTCTTCAATCATTCTGAAAACCAATTGGAAGCTCACTAAGGTCTCACATTAGTCAACGAAGGGACGAAGTTGAAGGGCTAGCACCGTCCTCTGGGTTCCTAGGTTTGTGCCTATATTTACCCTCCAAAGCCTAGCAAATCATACCCAACTTGCATCCCACTCCAAATTTGGGATTAGACCCCACCATTTGCTCACCATAGAGAACGTCTGCGCTAAACTTTTACATCCCCATGTGACAGTCATAGCATGAATTTAGATATATGGCAGCTATCATTTGTGAATTAAGTATAGATTATCAGAAAGATGAGCCATTGGAAAGTTATACTCTTAATCATCATAATAGGTTGAGACATAATATCTCTAGTTAGGCAGTTAGGAAAGATTTAGAATTAGGATTGGCGACTTTCAACACTAAAGGTCACTATCTTCATCATGATCATCGATAGAATTAAATGTGTAGGACAATAAATATCTTACTAGTGTGATTTAGACAGAAAAAATGTTGGTGCATGTTGTTACCAAAACCGGAAAGCCCATCACTAAACCTTTGTTTTACCATGTTCGCAATATGCGTCAACGAAAGCATTAAACCTAAATCTAAGCTCTACAACACTTGTAGGAAATCTGTTCACTCGAGCTTTAACCCAATGTATTGGGCTGGGATTGGAATCAGAGATTCTGATATCTCATATTGTGCTGTTACTGTAATGATAGATGAATGCTTTATTTATAGGTGAAGCTCTGAACTCTCTTTACTTACCATTTTAGTGTGAAGCTGAAGGTGCTTTTAAAATGAGGCTGAGAAAGAGTTTGAACGACTTGGGTTTCTAATTTAAACCAAGTGCATAATTAGGATTTATATGGTTGGCAAAAGGATAATATTTGTCCTAGGAAATGGGCTCTACTAAGAGCTTAAAGAAAATTGAGTTTTAGAATAGTAAAAATTTAATCATTTAATAATTTAATTTTTTTTAAATAAATATTTGTAAAAGTACATGATAATAGTAAAACTGTTGACGAAAGCCTTTCTTCTTTGACATACACGTTGGAAAATTGTTCTCGTTTTGATAACCATGAAAGAATCAAGGAAGGGGGACCCCTTCAATCGAAGTAGGTCGCATAGAATCATCAATAAATCCCCTCAAAAAGTGGCATGTGTTTCGTTGAAGAGAAAATAAAGAAAACGGTAATCAGTTGCCACCGAGACTTGGATAGTTGAATGCACAAATTGGTACCAAAAGTAACTGACTTGCTCTGAAACGTCTACAACCGGCTGGTCAATAACTGGGTCGAACCCAGCCTGCGGAGCCAATTGGCAACCATATTTGGATGAGTAGTCCGGGAACTTTCCGATTGTGCAGCTGGAGCAATAGATTGGGTTTTGTGGGTGCCATGCTTGATGCTAGCCCATCTTTGATATATCTCTGTCAAGAACTCACCATTCACCTGAGCACTGCACAATTATCTTATTTTTCTCACAATGGCTCCGTTGAGCACATGCAACATCTGAAATCTTTTGCTTTGGCTTTTGTATAATGCATGTGCATGACACCCACGAGGAGGAACGTAACAGTTTCGAACTAATTAACAATTACCTCATATGTTCTAAGTAATTGTAGTTCAGGTTTTAATGGGGGAATTAACGGCCCAGCTAATAAGTTAATCCCAGAGAGTCATTGACCTTCATCTGCAGTAATAATTATTGATCAAAGGATTGCAGTAATAATTTGATTGCTCGTTATCATTATAAAGTTGTTGAAATTAAGTGATAGAGTGTTGAAAAGAAGAAAAGAAAGGTATCTTTGAGTATCCAACTTGTGGTAGCAACCTAGGTAGCAGTAGGACTAGGTAGGGATAATGCATGCCGAAAATCCTTCCTAGCAATAATGTGCCAAGGTTCTTGTCTGGAACAAGGGACTTTTGCTTAGATGGAAAGTTAAACTCTTCGCCAATGAGAAGACGATAATGGCCCAGCAAGGCCTCATGTATATTGCGGAAGCGTTGTGGCTGCATAAACAGTTTCTCCACTACAATCACTCGCTTTTTGACATTCAGCAAGCCGCTGATATAGATTGACGACGATATATCTTCACAATCAAACAAATATAGTAATTGCAATTAAGTTAATTGTCTTCTGCAGAAGACTTTTCTATATGTGGTAAAGTATATTGCAGAAACTCAAATCGACGCATCATTTTCAGCCCATAAAATAGCACAGCCCAAGTTCGAAAACAATTGAGGGACAAGAAGGAAGGGGAGGAGATGTTTCGATTTTCTTGTTATAGTTTACGCAAATTTCTATAGAGAACAATGCACATATAAAATCGAGTTATGTCAAGTCCTTCTAGGAGGATATTCGCATCTTATGTTTCAAATGCATCATCATGGAATAGAGATAGATCCCTTTGTCATCAATTAAATGGTTTACTTAAATGTCTATTCCAAAGATTGAGATATTGAGGGAGAAGAAAGGAGATCAAGCAAGAGGAGATAGAAAGTGATGGATCGAAGAAAGGACAAAAAATGAGGAAACCAATTTAAGTTGCCATTTCTGTAGCAATCCCTTTCTAACTAGTCATAAATTGGTAATTGTAACGGGTTACACTATGTGGGTGGAATGAAGTCTAATATAAACTTATCTTCTTTGGTTGTCAATATACTATTGGCAACACCACCCACAATGTACCTCAAACTTAACATCTGCCCCCATTTCGAAGAGATCAATGTTAATGATGAGTCTTGTCAAATTTGCACTTCTCCGGCGCTTTAACGCTTGACCTCTTTAAATTACATATGCTTCATAAAAGGGTCATCTTCGGTTGAAATGGTGGAAGGTTGACGTATAATTATGATGAACAAAACGACGTGTGCACAAATGCCGTTTAAAATGGTAGGAAGGATTGACGGGCATAAGGTCCCTTTCATATACAAGTGCATTTTCCTCTAAACAGAAAAAGGAAGGAACCAGCTGGCTGGACTTCCCAGATGAATAGGCTTTTTGGTAATTGAAAAAAGGGAATTGAGACCATATATGTATACATATTATGGCATCGAAGATATGAATGAGAAGAGGTCAACTCAATATTACTTCTGCAAAAGACAGTTAGACACCATTGTGGAATGTCGAGTCAAAAAGGACCTTGGCTTGGCTGGCAGTTAATGCTCGGATCACAATCACACTTTGCAGCTGCGGATCGCTGCATACAAACACAACACCCGTTTATGCTTGCTTACAGGTGCTGTCATTAGTAGTGAGCAAAGTGGCCTTGTTCTTGGTTTCACTATATATAATTTTCCCATTAGTAATCATTCAGAAATATTGATTTGACAGGCGGATTTCAGATTGTTTTCTCATATTTTCTAGCAAGTTCTCAATTTCAATCATTTCATCAACCGGAGTAAAATAGTAGAACCTAGGAAAGCCATATCATAGGTGGGACAATTACCCATTTTTTCTGTTCTTGAACCCAACGGTAAGAACAAATTATTGTCAGACGCTTAAAACAAGAAAGATTCCTCGCATCTCTTGGCTTTGTCATCTGAAGTTGACACGTAAAGAACATGTTCATGGGAAGAGACTTCACTAATTTTTTCAACACAGTTTAGTGGTTGCCATATTTTGCTCTGATTATTAGGAGGCAGAGGAATTTCGGGTTCAGTTGAAGGAGGAATGAGCTTTGATAATTCATAAGCCTTGTTGCCTTCACATTCATAAAATGATTTCCTTTGTTTGGCTGTTATGGTCATGCATTCTAGTCGACATGCCTGGATCCCAATTTGCAAACAGCAACAGCATGACGGGGATGATTTTTGGGTGGAAAGTGTTCATGTTGGTAACTTACCTTAACTCTGTAAGCTACGTAATTCCTCCAAGTTTGGCCTTACGATAGCGTCAGTGAATTACAGTTATCATAGATTTACTATTGAAGTAAGTTAACGAGAAGTGAAAACGACATTGGGATCGCGCGGGAGAAGAAAGAAAGAGGAGAAAAATGAAAAATTCCATGAGAAGGCGCCGGAACCTCAGGAAGACAATTGAAGGTTGCCATTTGACTGGGCCAGTGCAGGATATCCAATCAAACCCAATAAAGCCCATATTAAACGAAGGAGAAGGAGAAGAAAGCGGGCCTAATATTGTTCTTATGACGGGCTTATCTCCAAAACGGAAAAAAAAAAAGGGCAAACAAGGTACTAAGGTTTGACATCAACAAATACAGAGATTATGATCCACAACTAGATGGCGTTGATGGTTTCTACATAATAATTATTAATGTAATTAATTATAAACTTCTTAATTTTTTCTAAACACCATCATACGCTTTTTCCACTAATCCCTTCATTTTCATTAATTGAAACATATTCCTTTTGCCACATAAACACTATATATCTTAATCTCTCTACGTATCTCACATATATTGTTACATATATCAACTCCAACTTTTTATGTTTTTTTTTATAAAGGGGATTTTGTGCGCAATAGTGGTTGTCTTTCTAGATTTATCTTATAAGCAGGTTCTCTACTCCAAATCTGTCGATTTCATAAGAATTTATAATAATAAAACCAGTGCTTTCAACCAAGATTCAAGAGAGTAAACACATAAGTGCCAAAAACAAAAAACAAAAAGAGAGTAAACACATGCATTTGTATTTAACTTCAAGAAACTATACAGCACACACAGACAGGAAACGCAGGGGGTCACCATATTTATACATCAACTATTAAACGTCCAGCATATTATATGTATATAAATATACGTGAAATTCTAGTTGGGCAAAGCCAGAAGGGCCTGTGACTGCTTCTCATAACGGAAACCGTTTGCCTTTGAGTCATCAGCCGACCATACAAAGATACCATGAAGCTTTTGCTGACTTCTGAGCAGATGGCAGGCAGTGAAGAATCCATTATCCGGGGACAAACCGGTACTGCCATCACTAATAAAGCTCACCAAGACCTTTCCACCCGCATAATTTGAGCTTTGGGTGTTGAAGTAGTCAATGAACTGAGACACACTGGTGCCCTTGTCATACGCATAAAACTGGAAATTGACATAATCTATGAGGTGCCCGTAACTCTTCCACAAGGCCAAGTAGTGGCTCTGAACATCACTGTCATCAAATGGAGCAATAGAAGCAAAACTGATCACCCCGTTGCTCTTGAGGGTTTTGATTAACCGTCCAATGCACTCAGCAAAAGTGTTAGGGTCTGCTTTGAAGTGCTCGTAGTCAATGTCAATTCCGTCCAGATTATTTTCTTTGATGATCTTTGTGAGAGAAGAAACTGCGTTAGAAACCCAGGAATCAACCGAAGACGGGTCGAAGTAAGCAGAGCCACCTCCAACGCTGTCACCTCCGAGACTGAGCGCTACCTTGACATTTGAGTTCGCACTTTTGATAGAGGAAACTTGGGAGGGGCTGAGATTCTGAGCATCCCAAAAAACGTTGAATTTTCCGTTGGTGGGTGAAGGGGCAGCTGATGTATCATAGTCTATAGCGAAAGACAGAATGAAATGGAATTCAACATTTGGGTTAATAGGGACATCCGAGAACTTCACATTCTTAAACTCGGCTCCAATGTATTCTCTGAATAGGTTTGAGTTCGAGGGGGCTGCCTGGGTCGATGTAAGAAAAAGCAAGATAGCTTGAAGGAGGAAAAGGGTTACGCAAAGCCGGGTAAGTTTCATTGTTTCTTCTAAGAGGACCCTGAACTCAGGAGTTATGAGTAATTGGTGCTAAGCTTAGATGCGCTTATATAATGGAAAGGAGAATAGAATGAACATGGAAGATGAAGAACTGCGAAGGAAGGGTGAAGAGTCTTGCGTGCCTTTCATATTAGCGTGTGCGTTAATTCTAAACCACTTCATCCACGTAATTAATTAACCAATGAGCCGCAGTCAGCATCTAATGAAAGATATGACCCTTTCCAAGCAATGCCATCTAGCCAGAATTAATAAAGTGGAATTCAATCATTTAAATTAAGTTTAAATTTCAATATTCCTTTGTTTTTGCGGAAAAAGATCACCATTCACTGTGCCTTTTATTAAATGTTCTTCCCATTAATTTTTTAAATGTTGATCATTCTAAGCAGAATTCATACTTTTTGGTTTTTTTTTTAAAAAAAAAAGATAAATTGAAAAATAATTAGAGAATGAGACAATTCAAACTTTTTTGGCAGAAGAAATGGAATTTGGGCCACCTCTTTTCAGTAGGTGTTATTTTTTCGGGGTGAACTTTCTACTCTGCTTTATTGATAGAGAAACGGCGTAACTATAAGGGCAAACAATAGAAATTAAGAATTAGGTGTGATATCCAGAAGATATAGACCGCAACAGTACAAAGGTCAACAATTTAAGCTGTGGTTGATTTTGTAGTAATCTTAGCGGGGACGGCAATCCATGCAACTGATTGTCCTGCAAGGTAAAGCGTCAATTATTCATATGTATGTTTTCTATTTGAACTAGTCTATATCTGAGTAAAACTAATTTCATTCCAGCATTATTTTGGATAGGCCCAAATTTAGGACTTCTTTGTGATCTTTGACTGTAAAGACATTGGAAAGCAACTACAACCCAAACATACGGAGTTTCTTTTTTGGGTCTTGAAACATGCATGGAAATTAGCTCAATCGTCGAAAAGCACTTGCTTGGGGCCACCTTACTGCCCTTAGGCTTGGGCCAACCAAACCAAACTCTTCTTTTCAGTTTTAGCCCAAAGGAAAATCTTCCCGAAAATAGTATCTGATGATCTTGTTGGTACAGTTCTCAGCCTATAACTATCGTTTGAAACTATGATTTATATGTTATCTACTACTCGATTTAAGGCGATAAACTTCATTCACTCCACATGCTGTATTTGCTGGCTAAGTTTCCCCTAAGAGGCAAGTAGCGCAATAGATTCAGTGTACAGTAAGACTTTACCATTCATCTTCTGACCGTGCATGGACCTCAAAACACTCTCAAGTTTCTGTCTATATGATTTGTGGAGGCGTTAATAAGACTTCTCTTCTTTTGTATATGCTTCCTGCGTTTGTGTTGGTGCTTTTTCCTGTGTAACTGCTCTTATCATTAAGCGTAGCATGATATGCTCTTTCATTACAGTCCTTTCCCCTTTTTTCCATGTCCCCGCTATGCGATCTGTAGAGGGGTGTCCTTCACTGACAAACCAAGCAAGTTGTGGGGGCAGACAGTACACAATGACCCATGGTCGTGCCCATCTGATGACAACCCAATGGGCCAGAAGCTGACAACCCTGGGGCCGAAATGTCTTAAGGCATGCTGGCCCAGCCTGACCCAATCGTCCTATCCTAAGAGAACCATCTCGGCTTTGGGAACAGTTTTCACTTGACAAATTAAATAAATCAATTAAAACAAATTAATAAGTGATGGCAAGCTAAGTTTTACATTCGACAAAGGTTCCCTTAGTTGTTAACAATACATCTCATGATACTTAGAAATAATTTATTAATATAAATTTAGGTCTGAAATTATTTTTATGAAAAAGAGTTTGTCATTTTCAATAGAGTAATCTTCTACTCAAAGAATATAAAAACAAATACAACAACAACAACAACAAACCAAGCCTTTTCCTACTAGGTGAGGTCGGCTATATGGATCAAATGACGCCATAAACTTCTATCCAAAATCAAATTTTCGGATATACCATTTAACCAAAGATCTCTTTTAATCACCTCTCCAAGTGTCCTTTTTGGTCTTCCTCTACATCTCCTCACAGGACCAAATACCATTTGGTCAACATTTCTCACTGGTGCTTCTCGCGGTCTTCTTTGTACATGCGCAAACTACCGTAATCGGGTTTCTGTCATTTTCTCCTCAATAGGTGCCACTCCAACTCTCTCCCGAATATATTCATTTCAAATTTTGTCTTTTCTTGTATGTCCACTCATCTATCTCAACATTCTCATTTCTGCTACCCCATTTTTTTGCTCTTGTTGACCTTTCAAAACCCAACACTCACTTCCATAAAGCATAACTGGTCTAATAGCAGTTCGGTAAAACTTCTTTTTAAGTTTGGTAGATATTTTGCGATCACAAATAACCCCCAATGCGTTTCTCCATTTCATCCATCCAGCTTGAATCTTGTGGGAGACATCCTCATCAATCTCTCTATTACTTTGTAAAATGGACTCAAGGTACCGAAACTTGGACACTTGCGGTATTCTCTGCTCCCTAATTTTTATCTCCAAATCTCTATTTTTTCGCCTCTTGCTGAATTTACACTTCATATACTCTATTTTATTCCAACTTAAACAAAAACCCTTTGATTCCAAGGCTTCTCTCCATAAAAACAAATAAAAAAAAAATCCATGAGTTAAGAAAGAAACTTCACACCACAAAGAAGAAAGAACATAAAATGGTTTTCTATTTTTTAAAAAGAAGTAGATTCCAGGGGCATCAAATTATGTTAACACGTGGGCACCTGGTGATGGCTGCGATTTCTTATATCGTGGAGCATCATCCTCCTATGGGAAGCATACTTCCAGAGCTCATTAGCTTCCCCGAAAGGAAAATCAGACCAACCTCCTCTTTTTACTTTGCTTGTAATATTTGTATGTGCTTTATGACTCAATGGTACCTCTACTGATCACATGGCCTTTCGTGAATTTCACTTATTTCTACAAATAAAGCATCAATCTTAAGTCTGGTCAGACTCATCTTATGTCCCGGCCGGCTGAAATATTTTGGAACATTCAAATGTGGAATCTAACTGCCTAAAATCTCTGCTAATGAGCTAATTGATGTTAATTCAGATTAGTAGAGTCTCTACAGCTGAGTTACAAAAAAAGCAGTGCTTGAAGGGTCAGGTTTTGATTGCACCCCACCAACTAACAGCTAGCCTTGCGTAAACTAGGACTGAGGATCTCATTACTCGCACCCTATCTGGGAGCAGACCGATCACTTTGGGACGTTTTGGGTCTTCGCTGTTCCTGTGCAAAAACATTGTAGTAGAAGCAGAGCACGGTAATCAAGCTGCAGACACATTTTCAAAGCGGAAAGAATCAGCACCTCTTCACGTGTAAATGTCAGAGATTGGGGTCAGCTGTTGAGAAGATAAAAGGAGTGAAGTAAAGTATACGTAGTATACACGAGGAATGTGTCCCAAGTAAGAGTTTCAGAACTCGGCGAGTACAGTTAAAAAAGAGAAAGTTCCAACGTGCTTGAGTAATCTTATTAGTATAAACCTTTAAAATACTTTAAAGGTACAATTGAGATAAGAAAGGTAATATGACTATTTTAGTCTCTTTCTCTCAATTATACCCTTAAAATATTTTAAAAATTTGTACATCCAACATTTTTTACGTACTATAGCACTACACGTTGGTATAATAAGAAAGGAGGATTAAGTGAAGTGAATTGTTTCTCTCAATCTTTCTTTCTCATTGTATTAGATACATATTCTTAAACACGCACAAATATCAATATGGGTAAAACAATCTAAATGTGTAATTGTAGCATAGCTAAATGCTTATGATCCTTGGGTGATTTTCAATTTTATTGTATATGGGAATTGAACTTTAACTTTGATATTTTTTATATTTTACATTAAAATTTAAATTGCCTGTCTTTTTTGATTTTAATGTTATATCTATTTTTTATTTATTTCACCTTTAACTTTTAAAAATAAAAGTTAAGAAATCACAATTATATACTTCAAAAGAATCTTTTTTTTAAAAAAGAAAGAAACAATTGTTACATATATGTAAGAGGTATGAGCATACAAATTTGGATCCTTCACTTTGAAATTTACAAAATAAAAGGATTTCTTATTGTGTGTTTCTCTTTAACTACATTTCTTACTTTGGAATCCAAAATCATCAAGATAAACATTGTAGTATTACAAAGTAATTATTAGCTAGCCAACATTTGTTGTTTAAAATTATGACTGCGCACCACAATCCCAAATCTAAATTATCCCACAGACATATCCTTTAAAAAGCAAGTAGTATTTCAGTGCAAGAGCCCAAGAGCGCAGCAAAAAGGAGTCGGAAAAATCAATGTTAGCCCAACCCCATCCCACCTATTTTAAACCAATTAGTCTCACTCAACTAATATAAGCAAACCCAGATATTAACCTTGAAAGCACAACCTAAATTTCAAAAGGAACCGGATTTTGTCATATGGCTAAGATGCTGTCGCTGGCTTGCATGCAATTAAATCAGAATCTACATTATATACTCAGATAAAAAGAACAGAAAAGATAAGAAATGGAAAGGGAATGGAATTATAGAAACCAACCGGCATGTGCCTGCACGCATCTCTCATTATCAAGTGGGGTAACTCTACCACCATACTAAACCCCACTTTGTCTTTCTCTTGTTAACCATATCAGCCTTCTATCTCCGTTTATCCAAGTTTCTCGATTCGCTATATTCCAAACCATGCATTATGCTTCCTCTACCATTCTTTGTACTCTAAATTCATAGCAATCGTCTTTGATTACTTATAGAAAAAAATTATGATAAAACCATACAATCTCTTTTATTTTTTCCTAAAATTAACGATAAATAATAAATTGAAATAAATTAATTATATTCTATCAGTGTAACATGCCAAAATACAAGAGGCATGAATGGGTCCCTTTGGCGTGCGAGCTTTCCATGATAATAAATCTTGATCCCACGCCAAAAATCTTAAATATGCACACGCACATCTATTCCTTCTAGAAAAGTCCTCTTATTTAGTGATTGAGAACCAAAATCAACTAATTTATGGATAAATAATATAACAGATAATCGAAGTGGAAGTTAAGGGCCTGGTGTTTTAGTAACAGAGAGGGGCACTGTTGGATAGTAGAGTAGGAGAGCCGCTTCGTTGGGTTTCAAAAATTTTCAAAATAAGATCTTTTATTAGGCCTTTGTCCTTTTTCTAACGGTCGGATAATACAATACGAAAACGGGCTATTTTGACGCCGTTATCCCCACCTTGACCTTGTCCTTGTCCAATTGCCGTCCTCTTCTTTGCAAACGCCAACTAACGCTCACACTTTTCCATTTTCTCTCAATTTATTTGTTTTTCTCTATTTGCCTGACCTTTTGTTCTAGCTCCCAAAAACGACACTCCCTCCATTCTCTTTCTTCCTCCTACACGCTCCTACTCTTTCTCTCTCTCTCTCTCTCTCTCTCTCACAGGATTAACCATTAAATAACTAATCTTCAACCTTTGGTTCGCTATCTCTGACTCGACGATTTCTCCCTCTTAAAGATTCTAGAATCGCTGCCATTGCTTGCTGGAAGTTCCATTTCAACACTAGAAGCTCTTTTTAAGGCCGGCAAATTCGTTTCACTGGAAGTTCCGATTTCAGTTCCACTGAGTTTTTCTTCAATTCCATCACTGATTTCCTGCTTCTGATTCTTCATTTTCGATCCACACACTTCGATTCGCCATTTTCTTTTCTTCTTTCGTTCTCGCATTCGTTCTTCAATCGCTCTTCCTCTCTCACATACATGCACACTAATGTGATGTTGGATCGTACCAGAGCTGATTTATGAAAATTAGGTCACCAAGAAAGGTTTTCTATTGATCAGGATTGGTTCGGTGTTCTTTGAACTGTTTCAGAAGAAAGGTGGTGAGATTGGAAGCACAGTGCAGTGCAATGGAGTCGTCTCAGCAGAGAAAAGGAGGCTTGGTTTCACTATCACCGTCGCATACTCCGCGCTCGACTGATAAGGCAGTGCGAGATCTGCGATCTGCCGATTCTAATTCCAGTAGTCATAAGTATGACAAAGAAAAGGGCGTTAATGTGCAGGTTGTTGTTCGTTGCAGGTAAGTCAAATTAACTCCGAGTTGAGTTGAGTTGCCGAGTTGATTGAGTATATTTTTCGACTTCTAAAAATGGATTGTTGGTTTGATTATTGCAGGCCATTGAGTGAGGATGAAACGAGGCTGCATACACCGGTTGTAATTTCATGTAACGAGGGTAAAAGGGAAGTATCGGCGGTTCAAAATATAGCCAATAAGCAGATCGATAGAACCTTTGTGTTTGACAAGGTTTTGTAAAATTTTCCTCTTCTATTATTTTCTTCTTTGCGAGCTCCGCAATATTTTATCAGACTAGACCCGACTAAATAAAGGAATCGGAAATATATAATATTGTTTTTCATGCTGCAATCAGAAACTATTGTTATGGATTCTGCATTTAGGTTCATGACATTCGATAATTGAAGTTGAATTTCATTAACTTTCTATCTACTTTCTTACCTCTTTACTTCCTCATTTTCTGTCAATTAACTTGAGTTGCCCTATGCAGTAATCAAAATTTTGTTGTATTGGGTCCAGGTTTTTGGTCCAACATCCCAGCAGAAAGAACTATTTGACCAGGCAGTGTCTCCTACCGTGTATGAAGTTCTCGAGGGCTATAACTGCACAATTTTCGCATATGGTCAGACTGGAACTGGGAAGACATATACAATGGAAGGGGGCGCTAGAAAGAAGGTTAATCTTTTCACCTTGTTGACTATCTTTGTGTTTCTAGTTGCTTTTTGTTAAGCCCATTACTCCCTCGATGTTCTTGCTTTTGTAGAATGGAGAATTCCCAAGTGATGCTGGTGTCATTCCAAGAGCTGTCAAACAGATATTCGATATATTAGAAGCTCAGAATGCTGAGTATAGCATGAAAGTCACATTTCTAGAGCTTTATAATGAAGAGATAACAGATCTTTTGGCACCTGAAGAAACTTCAAAATTTGTAGATGACAAATCTAAGAAACCTATAGCTCTTATGGAGGATGGGAAGGGGGGTGTTTTTGTCAGAGGCTTGGAAGAAGAGATTGTCTGCACTGCAAATGAAATTTACAAGATATTGGAAAAAGGTTCTGCAAAAAGGCGTACAGCAGAGACCCTGCTTAATAAACAAAGCAGCCGTTCTCACTCAATTTTTTCTATCACAATTCATATTAAGGAGTGCACTCCAGAGGGCGAAGAAATGATTAAATGTGGGAAGCTAAATCTTGTTGACCTTGCTGGCTCTGAAAATATTTCACGATCTGGTGCAAGAGAGGTATTAAATAATTATGCCAGCTTTGGTTATAGGCCAATAGCGATAAAATTTTGAATAATATAACTTGAAGGTTATTCATAATATCATATTGTGAGAGTTATAGTGCTATCCCTTCACTATATTACTGACACATGAGGAAATTCTCATTTTGCTTTGTCTCTGCATAATTCTGTAGCATTTGCCTGAAAAAAAATAAAAATACCACAGCTATTGACAGAAATTAAACTATTGCAGGGTAGAGCAAGGGAAGCTGGGGAGATAAATAAAAGCTTGCTTACACTTGGTCGAGTGATTAATGCTCTAGTTGAGCACTCAGGTCATGTTCCATATAGGTATGGGTAGCTGCTATTATATCTAGTTGATTCTCATTGGTGTCTTTTAGTTGTCTTTATAAGATTGGAGGACAATATTGGTTTTAAGAAATCTTTTTGTAAACCAGGGACAGTAAATTAACAAGACTGTTGAGAGACTCCTTGGGTGGTAAAACCAAGACATGCATTATTGCCACAATATCGCCTTCCATTCATTGTCTAGAAGAGACCCTAAGTACCTTGGATTATGCGCACCGTGCAAAAAATATCAAGAATAAACCAGAGGTGAGCTTTTATAGCCAGCTCCTCTTCTTTGGTCACTTTAATGCTTTTCTTATTTTTTTGATAAAAATTACAGTTGTGTTTTCTGCAACAACACACATCTAATAGTTAAACATTTATTAATTTTTCAGATCAATCAGAAGATGATGAAATCTGCACTCATCAAGGATTTGTATTCTGAAATTGACAGACTGAAGCAAGGTTGTAGACTGTCTTCAGATTTATAGTTTCTGTTTCTTAATTTGCACCCTTCCTCTAAAGTGAGGAAGAAAATAAGCGTGGTGATAAAGTGTTTTTTTACTTTGATAGTGCAGTGCTAATCCTTTTTTTTTTTTTTTTAAATTTTATATCATACAGAGGTGTATGCGGCAAGAGAGAAGAATGGAATTTATATACCACGTGATCGATATCTTCATGAAGAGGCAGAGAAGAAGGTTTTATTACCTGTCTTTTGATATAAATTTGAAATAATGCTATATTTTTGAAAAATTGTTAATTCTTTTGCTATGTTCCCTAGGCAATGGCTGAAAAGATAGAACACATGGAACTTGAGGCAGAGTCTAAGGATAAGGTATATTCTGCCATCATTTTCTTCCATATAGTTCTTATGGTTGCTAAGGTATTGAAACAGACATGTCATGACTTGTGAGCAGCAACTGATGGAGCTTCAAGAACTCTATAATTCTCAGCAACTTTTGACTTCTGAATTAAGTGATAAACTTGAAAAAACTGAGGTGAGAAGATGAGGAGAGTTGGCTGTACCTAATTGCTTCGTTCTTTATGCTTTGAATTTCTTATTTTGTTACATTAAATTACCCCTGCTTCTGTAACCTCAGAGAAGTCTGGAAGAAACTGAACGGTCATTGTTTGATCTTGAGGAAAGGCACAAACAAGCAAATGCAACAATCAAGGAAAAGGAGTTTCTGATATTAAATCTTCTGAAATCTGGTTAGAAAAGTGCAATATTACTCTTTCATGGTTATCAAGTTTCTGTTTTGTGTATTCCATCCATTTCTATGTATGGGCTGGTTGGGTCCTTCAAGAATTTTACTTATGTAATAATGTCATCTTAATGTTTCTATTGGTGTGAATATTCATGAACTGTTTTTATAATTCAATTTTCTTGTTCCCTACAATTATCCATGCCTTTTCCAGAGAAAGCACTTGTGGAGAGAGCTATTGAGCTACGAGCAGAGCTTGAGAATGCTGCATCAGATGTGTCAAGCTTGTTTGCTAAAATTGGTAAGTATTATTCTCCGGAAGCTATTCTTTCTTCTTTTTTTTTTTTTTTTGGGTGGGGGTGGGGGAGCTGTGTCTTTGCCTTTGACACCGGGGAACTGTGTACTTATAAATTGCTTTTTCCAATCTTAGAACGAAAGGATAAAATTGAAGATGGAAATAGAATTCTTATCCAGAAATTCCAGTCTCAGTTAGCTCAACAGCTTGAAGTTTTGCACAAGACAGTTGCGGCATCTGTAATGCACCAAGAGCAGCAACTGAAGGAGATGGAGGAGGATATGCGATCTTTTGTATCAACAAAGGCAGAGGTGAGACTCCAAAGAAGGCAGTTATGTTTGTTATTTAAACCTAAATTATCTTTTTTGAATAACTTTATTGTTTTCTGAAGGCTAATGAAGAGCTACGAATAAGGGTAGGAAAATTAAAAACCATGTATGGTTCTGGCATTAAAGCTTTGGATAATTTAGCTCAGGAGGTTAAAGGAAGTAATCAGTCAACTTTTGAAGGCTTGAATTCTGAAGTAGCCAAGCATTCATCTGCTTTGGAAGATGTAGGTGTCCCTTAATCTTTACAAATTAATTTTCCTTAAGTTTTTGCAGTGTTTTAACTTAATTCATGTGCTCTAGCTTTTCAAAGGAATTGCCTTAGAAGCTGATTCATTACTCAATGATCTTCAAAGTAGTCTCCACAAGCAAGAGGCCAAGTTAACTGCTTATGCACATCAGCAACGAGAGGTGTGTGTTTTTTGTTTGTTGGGTGAACGTCTGAGTTAGAGGTGCTGAAATTTCTCCTAATTATTCAGGCACATGCCAGAGCAGTGGAGACAACACGTGCAATATCTAAAATAACAGTGAACTTTTTTGAAACATTGGACATGCATGTGTCCAACCTGACCCAAATTGTAGAAGAGGCACAAGTTGTCAATGACCAGAAATTGTGTGAGCTTGAAAAGAAGTTTGAGGTGACTGCAGTCCTTTGTTCTAAAGAATTCCACAGATCATGATTTACGATTTTGATAATCCTTTTTATCTTTTAACCTTGATGCTTCTTGATCTTTGTTGTTGTCTAGGAGTGTACTGCTAATGAAGAAAGGCAACTAGTAGAGAAAGTGGCGGAATTACTAGCAAATTCAAATGCTAGAAAGAAAAAACTGGTAGCTGTTGCGTTTGAACATGGAGTGTCTTCATAGCTACCTGAATGTGCATGCTCATATGGCAAAGAATGTACGTGTTCTTAACATTCTTTTTTTTGTTCTGTAGGTTCAAATGGCAGTTAATGATCTTCGAGAGAGTGCAAACAGTAGAAACAGTAAACTGCGGCAAGAAACAGTAACTATGCAGGATTCTGCTTCTTCTGTTAAAGCAGAATGGATAGTTCACATGGAAAAAACAGAATCCAACTATCATGAGGGTACTTCTGCTGTGGAATCTGGAAAGAAGGACCTTGAGGAGGTTCTTCATAACTGGTATAAAATTTGCTTAGTGAATGAATTCTTGTGCCTCTATACTATTATCTACTCTTTACCATACTTAACTCTGAACAAACAATTGCAGCCTCATCAAGGCAAAAGTAGGTGCACAACAATGGTACAATGCTCAAGAGTCCTTGCTTAATTTAGAGAGGAGAAATGCTGCCTCTGTGGATACTATTGTTCGGTAGGATTTATATTCCTTTACCTATTAAAAACAAAAATAGTCATACTTTGAGGTCCATCAATAATTTTTATTTATGGATAGGGGAGGAATGGAAGCTAATGAAGTCCTACGAGCTCGATTCTCAAGTGCTTTGTCAACTACACTTGAAGATGCACAAATAGCAAACAAGGATATCAATGCATCTATTGATTGTCAGTATTTAGTCTCTAGCCCGTATTCTAAAAATGTCTTGGTAGCTCATACCATAAAAATATCAATTGACAAGTTAAAGTACTTGCAGACTCATTACAACTTGACCATGATGCTTGTGGGAATCTGAATTCTATGATAATCCCATGCTGTGGCGATTTAAGAGAATTGAAGGGTGGCCATTACCACAAAATTGTAGAGATAACTGAAAATGCGGGGAATTGTCTTCTCAATGAATACACGGTAAGAGACTTCAAGCAGCATTTCTGCGGCATGTATAAAATGTTATTGTTTAAATTAATAATGTAGGCTAGCAAGCTAGAGAGTAAAAGACACCTCTAAGGACTTGGATAATTAGCCTACGCAGATCTTCACAGCCAAGGAGTTTGGGGAAGCTCATGACTCCAGGAAATGGATGTTTAGTTACTGTATTTTAATTTTTTTCTGAGATAATTTTTGATGCTTTGAAATGGCATACAGGTGGATGAACCATCTTGTTCAACTCCGAGAAAAAGACCCTTCAATTTACCCAGCGTTTCATCCATAGAAGAACTGAGAACCCCATCATTTGAGGAACTATTGAAGTCATTCTGGGATGCAAAATCTCCAAAACAAGCAAACGGAGATATTAAATACATCGGGGCATATGAGGCTACTCAATCAGTAAGAGATTCCAGAGTTCCACTTACCGCGATTAACTAGAACAGTTGAAGCTGTAAATACTAGCATATTGCTTAAGTATGTAATTTGTATACGTGGCATGGCATGTTAAATTCATTTATTGTTTTCTCGAGAAACAGAGAGCGAGTTTGTGGAGGCAGGAATATGTACAAAGTCGGTTTTTTTCCATTTCTAGTATTCTTTTTACTTTAGTCGCATGCAAGCAAAGAAATATGGGTAAATATGATTTGAGTCTTACTATTTCTATGTAAGGGAACTTAAATAATACTCTCAAAGTGCAATTTGGAAACATTCCATGGTGAGGACAGCAAAGATTTTGTGGTGTGCCGTATTAGGCAATGCTCTAGTTTCACCCATAAAATTTATCACCAAGGCTGATGAGAAAGAGAAATTTTTTTACATTTTTCTGTTTTCCTTGTGTAACCTGAAGCTTTGAGGTAAAATACTGCGCAGAAATGATAGCAATTTGCAGAAAACGGTATTATCTTTTTATCCGGTCTTAATCTCCCTGATCTGGATAAAGAATTCTCAATTCCTTCAGCAGCTTACAAGTGTATAATCTCTCCTGGAAAAACTGAAAAGCATCCATTTATTTAGTAATTCTTCAAGACACAAGAAATGCTTTCCAAATACAAAAAGGATGTCATTGGCGCATGAGATAACCAATTTTATTCCTTGCTGATATTTTTCTCCTTTCCCTAAATAGATAGTGAACCAGCATTTAAACATGGAGAAGCAGGACCAAATTAATGATGACAAGAAAACTCGCAGAAGACAGTGTGGCCTGTACAATCGCAGCTTCTAGATTACGCCTGGCCTAATGAAGTTATGTTCGGCAGCAGAGGGAAAGATCAGTGACAGTGAAGTTCAGGTTAAGTAGTCAGGAAGAGATTATTAATCTTTTATTCTGTCCATATAAGACATTCAATCAATTGATTTCTTTAATATACCAAGTTCCTGTTCTGTCACCAAGTACTAATTTGAATACGATCGATGCTCTTTTCTTTTCTTCATCTTCTTCTTCTTTTTTTTTATTTTTTTTTATTTTTCATATACATTGAAAAGGATCAAACCGGGAGAGGAGAAGGGTGGAAGTGATTCGATACTACTTATACCAAGCTCAGTCGGCAATAGACGCTCTTTTCAGGATAAGTAATAATGGGTAATGAATAATAAATTGATCTATGCGGTTGTTGAAAAGACTGGTAATGATAATTTACCCAGAAAAATTATAGTTTTATAAACTAGGTCTAACTTCTTTCATACTTGTATTATTCATGGATTTTATAAAAAAAATTTTAATTACATGTTTCATACGCAATTTTATTTTATTATTTAATTAAAATGTATTTTATAAATAAATAAAAGTGTTTAAATATTTTAAACAGTAAACTATACTTAATATATAAAAGTATTGTTCTTGAGATGTTAAAGATAAAAAATATTTAAAAGTTACGTAAGATGCATTTCTCTTAAATTTACTCTAATTGAGTTCCAAATACAAATTGAGTCTTGCATCCAAGTAGCACACTCAAAATGTCATTCTTCTTCTAAAGATTATATACTTTCAATACAATTTAATTCTCATAATTTCTAAAACCAATATTACATTCAAAACCATTTACAATTTTCATATCATGTCTCTCTAGAAATTAAAAACACAAATTTTTTTCTCAGTATTTGTCTCTTTCTATCCATGTCTCTCTCTCGCTGTAGCCTCTCTCATGTTCATGAACTCTCTCTATTTCTCTTAGCAATCGTGTCCCTCTCTTTGATTGCCCTTTATAACCACTCCAACTCAATCAACTTGACAGAGGCCCATCCATTCTATCTTCCTCTACCTTAACTTTGTTAGCATCAGTTGTGAAGGCCTCTCCAACTCTATCAACTTGACAGCCCCATCAGCAGTGAACTCCGTCCACAATGACGATGCCTAGTGAGGATAGTCTCCTACTTTCTTGATAACTTATCCTTTATTTCTAATTATCTCCTCATGCATGCGGCTTTCCTCCTCCACTACGCCCATAGCTCAAACTCTTTCAAGAAGAATACCCAACTCTCGTAATCTCTTATATTAATTTAAAATTTTTAAATTTAAAAAAAATTAGTCCAAATATTTATTTAAAGAGAATTATATAATCAAAACTTCTACTCATTCTCACCTATATATATAAAATAAATTTGAATTTTCTATGATTCTTATACAGAAAACAAAATTATATAAAGAATATTATTATAATCTTAAAAAAAATTTTAACATTTTTTATTTCCAAATATATCCAAAATTTTAATAAATTTAATATTATTATATAAAAATTATACAATCAAATGATTCAGAAGTTGAGTGTTCTTTATGTCATAAAGTTATTAAATGCTGGCGTAACAAGCTCACGAGAAGCTCACACGGATGGTTTATCTGGCTACATCCAGCAAGCTGTCTCAAACAGCTTTACACGACGGGTTAACTAAAACTAGAGTTGATAGTTTAATACGGAAGTTGCCCAGGTCATGGGTTAGTCCTTGCAGACATGGAATAAATTAATAAGTAGCACAAATTAGTAAGTGGCATAAATTAATAAATTAGTCCTGGCATACCTGGAGAGGGGACTCCTCACCAAAAACCATTTGGATTTGATCTTCACAGGTCTTTGGTGAGACTAAACTTCCTATAAATCACACACGGAATATACTCTTATAATATAAGCTAACATGGACTAAGCTTGACATGAACACAGTACTCCCTGACAGGTCTATTGAGATGCCATACTACTTCCCCATTTTTACTGAACCACTAATAAGTCGTAAGTATATAAATATAAATAAAGGTCACAAGGAACAGATCGAGATTCTCTGACTTTCCCTTGAGAAGTCAGACTATCTTCCTTTCGCAGAAACTGAGGATAAGGTGCATTTTTTTTTTTTTAAATTGATTTGGACTTCCCAGGGAAGTAAGACAATCTTCCTCCTGGGGGACCTAGTTCTTAATTTACCTATTTAGTTTGGCCCAAAGATTATATAGATTAACAGGTATTTTATTTTTAACCAAGAGCCAGTTTAAAAATCCTTATTCCAGCATGGCCAAGCAAGCCGCCCCCATTGAAAGAAAGGCCATTGTACCAAAAAACAAAAAAATAGAAAGAAAAAATGAAAGAAAGGCCAGTGGGAAGTCTCCTAACAGTAGACGCATCTACAATTCCGCCATATGGCAAACATTCTCCATGGCAGCCAAGCATAAACAATATAAATCAAGCAATAAGTAACCAAATCTTTTCGTCTTGGATCTGAGTCCAGTCCACCACTTGACTCTAGTCTATTTCTTGCATTCTGTTCTTTCATTGGTTAAAGAACACAAGCTTACAAGACATAAGTGGTAAATCATGATCTTAACCATGTATACACAGATCAAATAAGAATATTGTGATGCAATACAACAACGCCATATTCAGCTCCTTGATCCATCTCAATGTACACAAGGAACTACTTGACATTGTAAGATATTGGGCCCAAAAGATATTATTTATGGGATGTAAAGCGATAAAGACGTCCACCTAATCTAACTAAATTCCATGATCTTCAATAAGATCACATTCTATTCTATACTTCCAAATAAAAACAACATACAAAGTTGCTGCACCTGCAAAATTTGCAAGCACAGCTAAGACCAGAATGATTGAGCTCTTCAATGAGGGTGGATAAGGCCTGCAGAAACATAATTATCTTTGTATAAGTCACAAGTATAATTCATGCACAATTTGAAAATGAAGTGCGACACTAGAAGAGAGTAACAGAAAAACCTATAACTATTTAATAGGACAAAAAAATAAGTCTTCACAGTTTTTAATCAACGGTCATCCGCAGTATACATGTTGCATCCTTAGACCTATAGAGGACGTGGTTCACAAGGTAGGAAGTAAAATGGCAGGCAAGCACAAGTAACTGAATTTTAAAACAACTAAATCATGGAAAAAAAATTATATCGATAATGGTCTTCCTTCGAGGGTTGTTTCTTGCTTTTTAGTCTTTCTCATTTTGGTCGTAGTCAACAACATTGGAAAAGAATAAAGAATGCTCAAATTTATTTTCACTTTCCTCCAGCTAACAAGTAATTGGTACCCTCACCCCAATCCTCTCTCACACGGTTCTGTTGAACACCACCACAAATAAACATCTAGAAATTCTTAAATCAACAGGGCACCCGAAAAAGATAACTTAGACTACAAAAACAGCGCCACAAACAAGGGACATATGACATATCACAAACATCCAAACCATAAAATGCAATTGCAATTTGGGATAATGCCACCATGATGTTAAGAACTACCTGAATCACAATAAGCTTGCACTTAGTAGCCCTACAGGCCTTTCTCTCCCAAAGGGTTCATCATCAAAATCTTCATTTGTGGAATTTTCTTGACATAGCAATTTATTCTCTCGAGTAGCATTTAAACTAAGAGCTTCCCAAACCATTGAATTCCCCTGACAAACACCGCCTTGTTCAGAGGCATGATTGTCATCAACATTGTCCTCTGCATCTTGCCTTGCATCAGTAGACACAAGTTCCATTCCTTTGTCATTGTCAATAAATGATGTCTCCACATTGAGATCAGAACACAAATCATATCCACTTTGCTCCCCAGTCCCATGATAAGCAACAGTTACTGCTCCTTGATCAGATTGATCTGCAGCATCTTTTTTCTGCCTCTTCCATTTCTTTGTGGATGAAGTGCCATCATCCTCAAAATCCTCCTCTTCTCTTTCTCTATGTAAATAAACCCACAATTTCCTTTCCCCATCAAATTGTACACAAGGATCACGTTCATAATGCAATCGATCCAAGGCCCCACTAACTACTTGGTTAATTTGTGCATCAGAAACATCTTCAACAATGTACTGAGAATCTCTAATTAATGTACAAACATCTGCTCTGGTGCCAATACTTCCAGGCAGCCTGGCAGCTGCATCTCTGACAAGACAAAGAATTGTAACATGCGGTGGTCGATCACGTTTCAACATAAAATGGTCTCGCGCTTTTGATGTTGGCTTACCACCACACCTTCTCAAGGGTGCAACAATAGATTTTTTACCATCAGCTGCAGTATAAGAGAAGGCTCTGTCAGGAATTGAGTACCTGAGAACTTCTTCCTTGCGGAAATAAGCTCTCACTTCCTCAGAACTTGGGCTTATGGTGTTAAGACTCTTTTGAGCCCTAAGGTCTCTAAATCTCTCTTTCTCATCAAGGTTGACTTGCATCAATGTCAACGGAGGTGCAGGAAGACTTCCTATTTGTTGAAGTGTTTCTTGACCACATTTCAGCCAATTGGCAAAGGAGTCAACCAACTTGACAAGCATCTTATGAGGTAAACCCCAAGCTTCAGAAGATGTCACCTCGTCAATGGTATCATGGTCAGATAAATTATAAGAAACCGGGCCAATCCATGACCAACTTCTTGTAGACTTTTCATAAACAACAAGCACCTTCCAACCCTTTGCTCCTAATGGTGCTGTTTTCGACGAAAAAATCTTTAGAACTCCTCTGACCAAATCCTGAAGAGGTTCCTGTGTCTCAAGAATACAAGGATCGCCTGGGTTTGATCTCACACGATTAACAATTTCCTGAGCAGTAAGAGAAGGCACATTCAGTTGGCCAGGATGCTCACCATTGGAAGCTCCTCTCTCAATAGAAAGAACACCATTGCCACAGCCTTCCTGTAATTTGTTTTGCTCTTCTCTAGGTTTCCCGACTTCTAAGCTATCTTCCGGAAGTGGGTTGATCATTGCCATACGGACTGCCGAAAGAAGATGTATAATGGAAAATGAGAATCCAGTATGAACAGTAGGCGTGATCAAAGTAAATGGCTTTTTCTGTGGCTTAGTGTCCAGCTCCCTATCTGCTTTTTGGCCAGTTGCCATATCAGTAATAGGTGGTTCAGAATTTTCCATATCTGAACTAACTGTGTCAACCTCCATTTTTTTCTTCAAGTTTCTCCTCAAGGAAGTCAAGTCATCCGTTTGGGGTAGAAAGTTGGACAGAAGATTGGCATCTTCATCTCTTCCATCCAGATCTGCTGCATGATCCTTCACTTTTCGCTTTTTCATTACTGTCTTGCACCCCAGTAATGGAACATCAGATCTTTCGTGTTGATCGCCCTTAAAAGCATTATATTTCTGCCATTTTCCTCCAAACTTACTCTGTCCAACACCATCATCATCTACTAGTAACCGAGTCTCAAGTGAGTCATCTTCCACATCACCAACATAATCATGCAAATAATTTGACCTGAGGATGGAATGATCAAAGCCAGTTTTCCCTTTCTTCTTTCGATCAGAATTATATGCATTTAATGAGGGCATTTCCAACCTGTCAATGGGATTCCCTCTCATTCCACCGTTCTTTCCTAACTTGTAGACTTCTATCCAATTATCGTCACCATCACTAAGCTTATCTGAGCCTGAGGGATAGGCCTCTTCCAAAAGCTTACCAACAGGATTGTGCAAAGGGTCACCATTGCGCAATTTACCCTTCTGCTTTCCTTTAGAAAGGTAATTTCCTACACCAGTCACATGCCCCTGCTCTCTAAAGCCACCCATCATTTTGGATTGGGTTATTCCATGTTCCTTCCTATTTTTCTTGGCAAATTTGGCCTTCTTAGGATCTAGTTGAGACTTCAATGACATCAAGCGAGAACCATCAACAGTATCCATTGGGTAAGCATGTTTGGTCTGCAACGGAGAATTTGTATCCTCATCATCATTCAAGTGCTCTGATGAGTCTGATTCAGTTTCTTCATTTCTAAGAAGCATTATGTTACCCCTCAAAGCCACTCTGTCCTGTCCTCCATTCTGTACAAAAGTCCCTCTGATCTTCTCTTGTAATGATTTTGTTCTGAAGTCAGAGGGTAAAAGTCTATCATTCACCTGTGGAGAGGAAGATCTATACGCTGTGTAACTGAGATCAGGAGACTCCCTCCCTGTCTTCCATTTCTTGCTCCTCAAACTCCAATCATCATATCTAAACGATGATTCCCTAGTGAATTCATCTCCTGGTGTTTTATCATTGTAAAAATGTCCATTACGATTGGATGAATCAACCAGATTTCCTTTACGTTGTAACTGTGAGCCCCTAAACTTAGATTTCAACTGATCCCCAACCACAAACTGTTGAACATTTTCAGGATGCTTAGCCTTTCTAGAAAAATCATAGGAAACTCTAGTCGAAGGTGGCTTTGCAGTGAACAATTTCATATCTGAAGAATGATTTGCATTTCTGGAGTACACATGTAGATCAGCCTTTGAAGGCGAAGATAGACCCATCAGACTGTCAGTATCTATTTCATCACCTCTCAAAAGATCATGCCTCTTTCCCACTCTGAGAACACCAGACTTATCAATCACATTGCCACAGGATACATTTTGATCTCGTTGGACAGACAATCCATATGTCATTTGCTCAGTAATGTCACCATTCCTTAGTTGACCCCTCATCCTAAGCATCGACCCTGAATCATATCCCACTGATTTATTCTGTGGAGGAAGAGCAGTTGCTGAACCATTTAGCCCAGAATTCATCTCCAAGCCATGGTAGATTGAAGACAAGTGACTGGAGTCCTTTGCTGAAGGTGTCTTCAAACCAGCCAACTTGAGTATACCCTTTGAGTTTTGCTTTCCAAACTTTTCTGGCTCCATAACCATTGATTGTCCTCTTGGGTGAAATTCAAAACCTGAACCTGCCCTGTGGGAAGGATGACGACCCAATTTCTGTGCAATTTTCCTATCCTTGTTCTTTCTACTCCAGATACCTTCGCCAGACTCTTCATCTGATGAGTCAACCTCCAAATCTTCCATCTTCTCACACATCAAACTCTTTTGAATTCTCATAATGTTCAAAACACGAAGCCTTTCTTCAATACTGTATCCTCGACAATTTAGCCAAGCATCCCTTACCTGACAAAGATTGTTAACCATGTTGTTCTGATGCTTTCTCAATTGGTGATAGTGTTGTCGCTTCTGGAAAAAATTCAAACCCTCCCTGTAAAGGGCAACTCTTGGCTCACACAAACCACCTTTCAACATTTCAAACAACTTCTTAATGGGACTCCCAAAATGGAGGTTGCAACCGGTAAAAATCTCTTTCAAGGTTCGAACAAAAGTTTCTTGGTCCATGTCAGGCACATACTTGGAGAGTTCAAAGCGTTCCTCCTCACCCAAGCACTCATTCCACACATCCACTGATAGTATTTCTTCAAGACCAGGAAGATCGTATAATTCCAAAGGAATGCTGCAAGTTTGATTGCCAATTTGACAAAACTCAGCGCCAGTTTCACCCAATTCTAGCAAATCAAAGTCATCCGACCCTGCCCCAGAATCGGCATCATCAAACTCATCATCATCATCGTCAGATTCGAGAGCTGAGTTACGCCGCTGAAGCTCATCTTCATCACTAGACATACTCTCCCTACTTCGGGGGGAAAACTCCCTATCAAGCCTAGACACTTTAAAGCTGTTCTTCTCAATTGCCATGTAACATAACACCAAAGTGCCACCAAATAATTTTCACCAAAGAGCTACGCCTCCAACAACCCAATTTCAAAATTTTGAATCCCGCCGGATAAATCACTATCAAAACCCTAACATAAGCAATGCCCACAATTAAAACAGTAGTCAATCTCGACTTTTAAGAAACAAAGTGAAAAGCACGAAGACATTATAAAAATTAGAGAATAAAAACATCGAATCCAAATAATTCCAAAAGCAAGTAGCACAATATGAGCGTAGAATACCTCAATCGCGACAGGAAAAGCTCCACGGATAAAATTGAGTAGCAAAGCACCAACTCCCGTACACGGTAAATTGATGAAGCGACAAGAATTTGATGCTTCCGAGGTGCAACAGAGAAAGTGCGGTGGTGAGACTTCGAATCTCAGAAACCCTAGGAAGGCGAGGCGGTGATATTACATAGTGAGAGAGATAAAATGGTGAGACAGAAAGGAAGGTCGCGGGGGATGAAGAAGACGAAGATGACGTGGATGGAGACGGGCCGTCTGATTGGAATGCAGAGTAATGTAGCGAAAAGACGAAAATGGCCAATCAGATCCCGAGAGGAGAGAGAAAGAGGGAGAAGGGATGCACGCAGAGGCAGAGAACGAAAGCGAGAAAAAAGGTTTGGTGTAGGAAAGAGAAAGGGAAGACGATAGAGATCGAAGGTGACTGAGAGACTGGGCGAGGCGAGTGAGCCGAGAGACCGTTCCGACCCGATCCAGATCAACCGCTAGATCCTGGTGGAGCGGGGGTCCGGAAGACCTGGTGGGGTAATTGTGCGGCGTCGTTTCACCTGGTTTGTTTTTTTTTTTTTGGTGGTTAATTCCTTTCACTTGCCTTTTTTAGAGTAAATAAATGAATTACACTCTCGTCTTTGTTCACATCACAGTCCACTCTAAACTAAGGAAATATTACACTCCTAGATTGCCAGCTAACAGTTATTTCAATTTCAGCCATTTGCCATGTTACCCAAAGCAATGCAAACCACCTCCACAAAATAATTTGAGTGAGGCACCAAGTGTTGAATTAGAAATCCAGGGACCTCGGCATTACCTGGTCCCCTTTCCTCTGCCTCTGGATATAAGAACTGCAAGATAGATTCTTAATCCATCAATCAAAACCTTAATGATTATTAAAGTTTTGACATTGCTCAAAAAGGGGGTTAATTGCAAATGACGAGTTACGAACCCAAAAGCAAGAGTATCAAAATGTCCCATTTAGATATCAAACGTAGAACTTTATAAGCATGTATCACTGATTATAATAGTTACATAACTTACAATAATAAAAATCGACGAACTGATAGTCTGCATGACATATATGCCCCCATCCTTGATTTTGTCTATAGAATTAATTTCAATCCCTACCTCTTTCTTAATATACATCATATAGACTCTTTTGTGATAAAAAAAATAAAAACTTACAATAGTAGAATTTTAAAGACATCAATAACATATAATTTCAGATGCTTTTAACAAGGATCTATCAAAACTCTAGAGATATGATTCAACAGCATATAACATAGGGTCCGTGTCTACTCTTAGGGTGCAAAATCTAGTTTCTCACCTGATGATGTTTCTACACAATCAATAGTTGCCATGCTTCTCATGTTCAACCATCATCTTCACAAGTAAAACCTCAGAAGCATAGCAACTATTGATTCAGAAGCATGTGCAACCATCATGTTTCTACTGTGTCTTGCGAGGAAGTTGGTCCATGAGAAGTGTAGATATAAACTACTATTTTGAAGTGACTATTTGACTGAACTTCACTGCTATTTTGCTTTGATACCAAGAACAACAGTTGAGAGAGGCACATTACCTGTTTCTGTGTTCAATTAATTACAAAAATCGCTTGTCCTATGAGTTCATTTATATTAAGCATGTCAGACATGCACTCAATAGTTAGCATACGTTGCTTTCATTCCCACTATTATCTAGAGTTGTTCCATGCTTTAAAATCAAAAGTACGATAATGTTAGCATAATGAGAAGGCCATTAACTGTGTTGGTTTGATTGAAGAGTCAAGTTATTCTAACAACTGACCTCGCTCAACAAAAATATAGCCATGAAGCTTTCTAGGTTTTGCTCCTTCGGAAACTAGAGATGTCCACGTCCCCATACTCAACCAAACACCATTCCAGATTCCTATATAAACACTATACTTGGAAAGTAATTGTATAATTACTTCTTTATGTGTACATACAGTTCTGTTTAACATCATCAAAATTAAAGGATCCATTTTGCTCGAGTATCTCTAGTAGTTTGTGACAACCTTCTTTAGAAAGGGAGGCGAAAATGGGTGTATTTATTAGTTGCTCGTTTGAATTGTCAGCACTCTTTTCGATGATGGCCTTTATGTACTATTTCTGATATTGCACTTTAATATTGATATAAAATGCCGATGGATTACGGTTAGCTTCAATACTGATATCAAAATGCTAATGTTTTTATAAATTTTAAAGAACTATACGCTTACATTCAAATTGTTGGATTTTATTTTAGTTTTCAAAATCTATATCATGGTCATTTTGACATTGATGAAGTAGCAAATAATTTTGGATTATTGCAAAAATTTACGAACACAATATATGTGATGCAAATATTCAATTTAAGGATGAAATTTAATCTCACAAAAAGTTATTCATTAATATAAGATGAATTTTAAATTTACATCAATATCAACACTCAGTCCATATATATTCTATCATTTTCTCTCTAAATTTTGTAATTTTTGAAAAATATAAATTAATGGTATAATGAAAGAAAGTAAGATGATTTTTTATTTTTATATATTTTTTATTTTATAAAATTTAAATTATTAAATTTAATTTTATATATTAAATTATAAAACTCATGCAAATTAATAATCATGTAAGCTATATTATAAGCAAAGTACAACATTTCACTAAGTTGAAAATTAAGCAATATCAACAAGCCTCTAAAATAGTAATAATTAATTGTATTTTAAAATTTTAATTTATAAATTAAAGTTTTAAATTTAAATTAAAATAATCATATAAAAAAATCAAATAATTTTACACCTTAACGCAGAATTAATCTCATAATAAAAAAAAAATAAAGACATCCGTTGCGCGCACAAGAAAACTAAGCAACGTTGGAAATAGAAAATGGCAGTGGGTGAATCTTCGTATACACAAGCGGTGGGGGGCAATCCTATCCCTCGGATGTTGTTACGGTATTATTTTTTCAATTATTATATTTGAGCAGTATTGCTTTTATATTTTCAAATATTTTATGGACCATGTTTAGTAAACAATGAAATTATTATTAATTATCTTTTTAAACGTAGCTCTATAAAATATTTAAAAATATAAAATTATTATTTTTTATTTTATATTTAATCATATTATTTAACTATATCATTTGTATTTATGAAAAAATTTCACTAAATAAGATACTTAAGTAGAAAATAAAATAATATATTATGAAAAATAGATTAAATATATGATAAATTTATAATTTTTTATTTATTAAAATTACAAATTTAACTGGCCCCATCTTATTGAATTGGATAAGGTATAATATATTAATATATTTAAATATAAGGATATATTAATTTATTTTTTTTAAAAAAATAAAATAAATTAATATAACGCATCGGGCATCACAACGAGATTGGACGTTACGTGCTGGGCTGGCACCTGTAATATGAACATCCTTATTACTGTTTTTGTGGGTAATGAACTCGGAGTCCTGCCATACCTGCGCTTTAAAAATTATAATTTTATTTATTTTATATTATGATAATATTTAAAAATAAATTAATTTTTAATTTTATTTTTTATTTTATCTTTCTCTATTTTATAAATGTAGTTGAAAATATAAATCTACGTAAGTAGACTTAATGAACGCCCTTATCACTACATTGCCAATTGCATTTCATACAACGCATCCCCCTCCCCGCGTGTGCCGTCACGTGCGTTCGAAGGTAGATCAAGTTACTCGTCTTGCTCAACCGACCAAACACCCTGACCCAGGTTACTCAACGACGCTCAGGTCTCAAACCCCAGTCTTGTGCAGCGTGCAGTAGTGGCTCCATTTCTGCTTTCGGTTTGCGCGAAAATCAAGCTTCTTCTCGACGAAAGATACTGAAAACCCTGTTCAGGGCGTTCTGTATCCGAGCTTTCGGTAGTTCTCTGCAGTCTCAGAAAACATGTATAGAGCGCGAGCGGAAGGCGTAACCTTCACCAAGGAACCGTACATTGAGGATGTAGGGCCGCGTAGAATGTGAGGGTTTTTATCTGATGGAATAATTTTCGTTTACTTGGGGGCAAAAATATTGAAACCACGGCTCCTTAATGGCAAAACTGGACTCTAATTTTAGGACTTGTTTCTTGCAGAAAGAGCATGAAATTTACTACATTATCAGAGTCAGAGATCAGCAAAATTGCCGAAGTTCAAGTATGGAAGGGTGAATACTATGAATCAACAAGAAGGCCAATCGAAGGTGGCTTGTTGGATCCGCGCATGGTACACTATATCCCAATTCCCGCTATTTTACGTGTACATTTATTGGTTTTTGTTGGTTCTTTGTGTCAATTATCTGTGTCATGCTTTGCAATGTGTGCACTATGTTGTGCTGCTACTAAATGAACCCTCTCTGAAATTTTCTGTTGGATTTTGCGAGAGGATGTTATGATCATCCTATAGTTATGGTAACATAGGATGTACACTCAAACTGATACTATCTGTGTATTGGGTCTATGATGAATTTAAAGTTATTTAGACTGTCGGAATGGATGTTATATATGGGACATTTCTTTTTCTGTTGGGTTTTTGATAATATTAACTGAGTTGATTATTTTGGCTTGCTTTAAGTCAGGAATTTGGCTGCTTCAGATATTCAGAGCACTAGATAATTCCTGTGCCTTTTTTTCTTTTTCATTTTTCTGGGGTCCCCCGCCGGGGGGGGGGGGGGGGGGGGGGGTTGTGGGGTGTGACGGAGTGATGTATTATATTGTTACCAATATTGTTGTTTTAGTGATTTGTTTCCTTTGTTCTTACTAATCTGTTCAAGGCAGAAAAGTTATTGATTTGCTGCCAAATACAATAGAAGCAGACTTTAAAATTACACTCAACAGTTGTGGTTCCTCTGGGGGCACTATTGGTCATGACTTATTGTAGCATGTTTGTTTCACTTCAGATGGGTATATATGTGAATTATTGTTTCTTGAACACGTTTATGAGGCAATGAACCTGAAGCAAAATTTGCACAAATGTCTTCCTGCATCCTGGTAGACATATTTGGTGAAATTCACTAACATCCTTGTATTTATAATTTATATTCTGGCTGAATCCAATGCCAAGTTTGTTGTTTGGATTCATATTTATTCATGAAAAGGTAAGTAGAAAATGGAGAAATTTTCATAATAAATTAACCATAGAAAAATATATATTTTTGTTCTGCAGCCTTTCATATGAAAGAAGCTTAATTTTCTAGGTATGTCCGTCAAAGCATTATATTTATTCAAGATGTGTATGCTTTTCCACCCCTCCTTCCATAGTTGTACTTATTTCCCCCAAGTTTTCATTGATAATCAGTCCCTGCATTCTGTTTAGTTTCTAAAGCAAGAGAGACATACATAACAAACTTGAAATGATGTTTACATGGTAAATTGCAAGCTTGGTTAGAATGTCACCAAGTACTTTAAGCTGTGCAGAAAATTAAGAAAAAGATGGCAAGAATCCTATGCATTGCATAAGTTAGTTGCTACTGGGATAAGGTCTTTATACAAATTTCAGTTTTGTCATAAGGTAAAAATGGCTTGCAGCAGTAAACCTCAAAATATTTCTTAAATTATAATTGGTGATATAACATGAGACTGAGGCTCTAGCCCTTTTTTTGGTTTGGTACACATTTTTGGTTTCTTTCATTGTCAATTCCCACTTTTCTTAATTTTTTACCAGAAATAAAAAAAGACATCCATTTGGTAGATTTACTGGTTTTATAAGTCTTGTGTGTATATATATATGTATGTGTGTGTGTGCTTTTGTGTGTGTGTGTGTGTGTGTGTGTAGTGGCAGAGGAAGACCAAAAGGACACTTGGAGATATTGTTAAAAGGGATCTTTTAATAAAAGGCATTTTTGAAAATTTGGTTTTTGATAGAACTCAAAGGTGTTATTTGATTCATGTAGCCGATCTCACTTAGTAGAATAAGGTTTTGTTTGTTGTCGTTGTTGTGTGTGTATATATATCTTGATGTGCATGTCTTTCTTGGCACAGAGCCATAAAATGCTTATAAAGTAGTTGTTACAACTCAGGAATAATAGGGCTAAAATTCATATAGATTGATGATCCAAAAGATTACAGACGAACCAGCTATGGTTCTTGTTCACAGACTGTTCTCACTGCTCAGGGACACTCCCCTGGCCCAGCTGACACAGCTACCAATTTACCGTTCAAAAACTCCCTTTCCTCATACACCATCCCTCCTTTTAACTACCCCCCATCCCCTACTAACTACTCCTTAAAATATCCTTTTTCACTAATCCCTCTCTTCTTCCGTCTTACATATACTTTCCAGGGTTGACTTTCTATTGGGCTTTGACTGCCCATTCCAGTCCTAACATTGCCTGCTGCCTGAAGATGAGCCTTGTCCTCAAGGCTGAAATTAGGGAATTGATCAGTGATGGAAGAGGCGTCTTCCCATGTAGCCTCCTCTTGGGGTTTGTTTTTCCACTTGATGAGAAGTTGGGAGCAATCCTGCCCCTTTTTGTTGATCACTCTTGTGGCTAATATCTCTTCAGGAAGGTGTAGGGGTTGGTCCCCCGTGAGTGCCTCCGGCAGCTGTGAGGTTGCTGCTGCCTCCCCAATGGCTTTCTTCAATTGGGAAACATGGAATACCGGGTGAACTCTTGAATTTTCGGGTAGTTGCAGCTTGTAAGATACTTTTCCCACTCTGGATAAGATTCGAAAGGGCCCATAAAAACGTGCTGCCAATTTAGGGCTGATTCTTCTAACCACAGTTTGCTGTACATAGGGTCGTAGCTTAAGATACACCCACTCTCCCACGTTGAAGACAATATCTCTTCTATGTCTGTTAGCAAACTTGGTCATACTGTGCTGTGCCCTTAACAGGTTGTGCTTGAGTTGCTTTAAGGCTTCATCCCTGTCCTTCAAGTCTTGGGCTACTGCCTCTACTAGTGTTTCCCCTGGCAAGTACCGAATGATCGTGGGGGGTGGTCTTCCATACACAGCCTCAAACGGCGTACATTGGATGGCCCCATGGTAATTGGTGTTGTACCAGAATTCTGCCCAAGGCACCCATAAAGCCCAATTTCTTGGCTGTTCTACTGCGAAACATCTGAGGTAAGTCTCAATACATCTATTGACAACCTCGGTTTGCCCATCTGATTCGGGATGGTAGGCTGAACTCATTTGTAACGCTGTCCCCTGTAGCTTAAAGAGTTGTGACCAGAATTGGCTAACAAAAGTGGGGTCTCTATCACTAACTATCGATCTAGGAATGCCATGAAGTCTGACTATTTCTTTAGTGAAGATTTCAGCAATGGATCTTGCTGTATAAGGGTGTTTGATTAGAATGAAGTGCGCATATTTAGTCAGCCTATCCACCACCACCAAAAGTGCATCATATCCTTTAGATCTAGGTAACCCAGATATGAAATCCATGCTGATATCCTCCCATACAGCCGTGGGCACTGGTAATGGTTGTAACAGCCCAGCGGGTTTGGTGGTCTCCGCCTTGCACCTTTGGCAAATGTCACATTCAGCCACGAATTTAGTAATGCATCCTTTCATTCCTTCCCAATACAAGCTGCTTGCTAACCGTTTGTAAGTCCTGAACACCCCCGAATGACCCCCCATTGTCGTACAGTGGAATTCCTTGAGTAATTGTGGTATCCATTCTGACTTGGGGGAAATGACTAGCCTCCCCTTATAAAATAATCTGCCCTGTTCCAGCGTATATGGGCTGTGGGAATCCGGCTGTTTCTGTAGGTCTGCAATGAGCTTAGATAATTTTGGATCATTTTTCACTTCTTCCCAAATTTTGTTTGCATCCAGCCACAAGGGTCTTGACAGGGCAGCCAATTCCATATCCTCATCTCTTCGTGACAACGCATCTGCCACTCGATTTTGACATCCACTCCTGTAAATAATCTCAAAGTCATAGCCCAAGAGTTTGGACAGCCAATTTTGTTGATCCGGGGTGGTGACCCTTTGCCCCAAAAGATGTTTTAAACTTCTTTGGTCGGTTAGGACTGTGAATTTACTCCCAAGTAGGTAAGGCCGCCAGTGTTGAATAGCCAGGACCAAGGCCATGAGTTCCTTCTCATAAGTGGACTTAGCCAATGTCCTATCAGAGAGTGCCTTGCTGAAGTAGGCAAGAGGTCTGCCTTCTTGCTTCAATACCGCCCCCAGACCCCTTCCAGATGCATCACATTCAATTAGGAATGGTAGGGAGAAGTTGGGCATGGCCAACACTGGTGCATTCGTGAGACAGCTCTTGAGGATTTCAAATGCCTGCTGGGCGTCCTTATTCCACCCGAATGCTCCCTTTTTTAGCAACTCAGTAAGGGGTTTAGCAATTTTCCCATAGTCTTTTATGAATTTCCGGTAATAGCCCGTGAGCCCCAAAAATCCTCTCAACCCTTTGATTGTTTTTGGTGTTGGCCAATCTAATATTGCTTTAATTTTACTTTGGTCCACCGCCACTCCCTCGGCTGAAACTACATGCCCTAGGTATTCCGCTGAGGACTTCCCAAAACTGCATTTCTTCAAGTTGGCAAAGAGGGAATGCTCCCATAATGTTTGCAAGACAACCTCTAAGTGTCCCAGATGGTCTTCCCATGTACGACTATACACTAAGATATCATCAAAAAACACCAGCACGAATTTCCTCAAATAGGGTTTGAAGACTGAGTTCATGGTAGATTGGAAGGTGGCTGGAGCATTCATAAGTCCAAATGGCATGACCAGAAATTCGTAATGCCCCTGATGAGTTCTAAAGGCAGTCTTGGGGACATCTTCCTTCTTGACTCGTATTTGATGATATCCCGACTTCAAATCAATTTTCGAAAAGAAGTTAGACCCATGTAACTCATCCAGTAGCTCCTCAATTACCGGTATGGGAAACTTGTCAGGGACAGTGGCCTTGTTAAGGGCCCTGTAGTCTACACAAAACCTCCAGCTGCCGTCCTTTTTCTTCACCAATATGACCGGGCTAGAGAATGGACTATGACTAGGTCTGATCACCCCGGCTGTCAGCATTTCGTCCACCAGCTTCTCTATCTCATTTTTTTGATCATGGGCATACCGGTAGGGCCTCACATTCACAGGGTCGACTCCTTCTTTGAGGGTGATGGAATGCTCATGTTCCCTCTTAGGTGGCAGTCCTCTTGGCTGTTCAAAGACCCCGATAAATTTTTGCAACAGCCCCCTTAATTCCCCCTTTTTAGTGACTCCCACATCCACCCCAACTCGGTTCCAATCTAACCTCATCTCTTTCTCTCCTCTGCTGTGGTGGCCCGTGTCCATCACCCACAAAATCCCACAGAACTCTACCTCAGTGGTTTTCAGTAAAGCCTTTGGGGATATCTGGGTTCTTGTAATGCTGGGATCCCCTTTTATTACTACCCAACGCCCCTGGGTCATATAACCCATTGTTAATTTTTCCCAGTTCATTTTAATGTCCCCGAGGGTTCTCAGCCATTGCACCCCTAATATAACATCCACTCCCCCTAATGGAAACAAATGGAAATCGCTAGTTACGGGTACCTCACCTAAGGAGAATGTGACTCCCTTGCATATTCCCGCTGTTGCCCTTCGGTGCCCGTCGCCTAACTTGACCCTGAAGGTTGGGGTGGGTTCGACCTTCAGTCCCAGTTGCTTCGCTGTTCGAGTAGCCACGAAGTTGTGACTGGCACCGCTGTCAACCATCACTACCACCGGTACCTCGTTCCAGCTACCCTTGAACTTCAGCGTATGTGGATGGGAGATGCCACCGACGGAGAAAAATGGGAGCTCCAGTCGGCTGCACTCTGGTTCGTCTTCTCCGTCGTCAGCGTCCAGTTCCACCATCACGAGCTCCCCTTCAGATTTGGTCTCTTCTTCTTCACCCAAAACCATGACCCGTAGCTGCTTGTCGGGGCACTTGTGGAGGGGCCCAAAGGTTTGGCCACACCGAAAACATCTGCCCTCCTCTCGCCGTCGCACATACTCTTGGTAGGGAAGTTGCCGGACTGCTCGATTCCCTCCTTGTGCGCTCCGACCATGGCTGACGGAGAAACTCGCTGCTCGAGTTGACCCCACGTTCGAATTCCTCTCGGTCGGTCTGGCTGTAGGCGAACTATGGGTAGCTGATCGATGGGTTTCCCCTGGCCCGGTGCTCCTTTCTTTCGGGCTCGTAAATCCTCCTCCTTTGATGGGCCCGTATGCTCCACTTCGGCCCATGATAGCCTGGGGCTGGTTTGGGCGATGGAAGGATCGGCCCCCTCCTGGCAGGGGTCGCGTTCCACCCTCGTCGTCCTCCTCCCCGCATTCGAGCATCTCGTCCTCGATATCTCGTGCGAGTTCCACGGCTCTACTCACCGTCGACGGGTTATGCACCCGCACTTTCCGCCGTAGGTCGCCCGATAAGCCACTCAGGAAGTATCCTAAGGCTTGCTCTTCCGGCATTCCATGGACCTGAGCTGCTACTAGTTCGAAGGACTGGACATACTCCTCGACGCTTCCCTGCTGTCTGATCGAAGCCAGCTGCTCGTATGGATTCCCGGCTTTCCTTCCTGCATACCTCTTGATCATTTCTGATGTAAGCATGTCCCAGTTCAAGTCGGCTGTCTTATTTTGTAAGCAACGAAGCCAATGGACAGCTCCACCTTCCATGCAAACGAACGCTAAATGGATCTTCTGTTGCGGCTTGGTGCCATGCACCTGAAAATAAGCCTCCGCCCTGGCAATCCACGCACTCGGATCGTGGCCATCAAAGTACGGTAACTCCACTCGCTTGGCCAACCAACGTAACTCCTCTGTCTCGGTTTGTTCTCTGTCTCCCGTCGATTCCTTATCCTCAATGAGTTCCTTTTCTCGATGGAGTGTCTCTGCCTGCCTTTGGGGTCCTTCAGCCTCCCGGTCCTTCGGAGTTAGCTGCAGCAACAATGTCCTCAACTCTTCTACTCCCTCTAGCTTTTTCATCACCTCCGCCAACTGCTCTGACATGCTCTGGACGTTCCTTTCTAGCACATCCAACCTGGAATCCATTTGATGGTCTACGTACTCAGCCCCACTCCTGGTTTTTGGCATCCGGCAGGTCGGACCAATTGTTACAACTCAGGAATAATAGGGCTAAAATTCATATAGATTGATGATCCAAAAGATTACAGACGAACCAGCTATGGTTCTTGTTCACAGACTGTTCTCACTGCTCAGGGACACTCCCCTGGCCCAGCTGACACAGCTACCAATTTACCGTTCAAAAACTCCCTTTCCTCATACACCATCCCTCCTTTTAACTACCCCCCATCCCCTACTAACTACTCCTTAAAATATCCTTTTTCACTAATCCCTCTCTTCTTCCGTCTTACATATACTTTCCAGGGTTGACTTTCTATTGGGCTTTGACTGCCCATTCCAGTCCTAACAGTAGTCATTTGATGCAGGGCCCTGCTAATAAGAGTTGCATATGTGCAACATGCAATGGGAATTTTGCTGATTGTCCAGGGCACTACGGATACTTGAACCTTGCCCTTCCAGTTTACAATGTTGGATACTTAAATACCATATTGGAAGTACTGAAGTGCATTTGTAAGGTATCAAAATTTTCAGCTGTTTGTTAGTTGCTTCTGTGTCTCTTGCCTTCTCTCTCTTTCTCATCAACTTAATAATCTCTTTGTTTTATGTTCCATTACTGTTAATGTGACTTATAAGTACTTATGTAACATGCATATATGGATGCCCTGATTTCAAAATTTTAAGCCATATAAAAATTGAGATATGAACTTTTTGAAGGGTAGTCAATCATGCTGGTATAAGAAAAATAATTATATAGCCACAGTCCCTTTAAAATAATTACCTCATTAAAAACTGAGTGACTTGAGTCTCAACCTTATTATTGTTCTGCCTCAGTTAAGCAGTTTGTTCTAGATGTAATTAAGACTCTGGAAAAAAGCCTATGGAAAAAGTGCAAAATTTATTTTAATGTGCTAATATCAATTTTCAAGTTTGCATGCCTCACTAATAATGGATATTCTCCTTTACCCAAGCTATTTTATTCTTTGTGCTGTCATCTGACATGAAATTTTAGGTAAAGATGTACAGTATGGCATGCTTGTCAATATGTAATATTCTTAATTTGTGTTTTGAGAGTTCTGCTTAAACTATGTTTAAATGTCCAATGGTTTCTTTAAAGGGTTGTTCTCGTATACTTCTTGATGAAGATTCCTGCAAAGAACTTTTGAAGAAGATGAGAAGCCCCAAAATAGAGGCTCTGAGGAAGATTGCATTAGCAAAAAGTCTTATACAAAGATGTAGTGCCAAGACAAGTAATAGCAAAGCAGTGAAATGCCAGAGATGCGGATTTATTAATGGTTTGGTTCGACACTTTATTTGTTTGCTTTCATTGTTGAGATTTATTTGAAGAGTTGTATTTTGGTGATTTGATTCCTTAGTGAAAACATAATCATTTCCTCTAACTTGGAGCGTATCCCACCTTTCAGGATATTGTGGATAACATTATCTTAAACTTTGTATTTACATGAACAAATATTTCTTTAGCTTTGCTGACATATTCTTGGCTATATATAAGGTTGCCCAACCCTAAGATACACCTGAGTGCCAGAAAGCCCTTGAGTACACAGTTGGCAGTTTGAATAAGGCATAAGGTGCAAAAACCTAAGATAGACCTATTATCAATATGATTGCTTCCCCAATCTGCACATGAAAGTCCAATCGTACCTGTTGAGTTTCATATTTTAGAGAAAAATTCCTTTCTTGGGGCCATTTCAATAATATATTATGGGGCGGACACCGTCCCAATTTTCTGGTCTTGGGTTTTACATAATTTAATTTTTCATCCCAAGAGCAATGGCTATGTCTGATTAGATCATGCAATTAAACAAATAAGCTTCTCAATTGAGCATCACTGTTGCTAGGATTTTTGACTGGATAGGCTGTGACCTTTTATAGATGTTATATCAGAACAATAGGTAGACATTTTAATATAATCACTACCCCAAAACTTGAAAGCCTATGTCTAGTGAGACCTTCAACTTTCTGGATTATCTGCACTATGAAGACCTTTCCTCTTTTCTAAGAGCCTTTGTTGCCTATATATTGTTCTTGGTATTTTTGCCAAAGAAATTAAAAAATTAAAAGAAAAAAGATTATGTGATGGGTGGGAATTTAAGTAGAGGTTGTAGCTTTGAGTTGTTATATTACCAGTGGACCTAAAAGAAAACAGAAAGACATATTGTTAGAGCTGATATGGGTAGACAAGGACAAGGTTGGAAGGTATACGTGAGGAAGAAGATAAGGGCAGGAAGCTAGAGGGTATTCTAGGAAGCTAGTTAGTGGGAAATGGTTGTAAGTGGGGCAACGGTTGTGAGTTGTAAGTATGGGCTATGGTTGTAAATAGGTTGGGGGGAGGAGTGAGAGAGTTAGTTCTGAATTCTGCAGTTTGAATGTAAGCTTCTTGGGCCAGAGGATGTCCCTCTGAGCAAGGACATTGTCCTGGGGGCCAAGAGATAATCTTGTGCTCAGTTTGTTTCTGTTTTAATCAATCAATTTCAGTTTCCATCTTGTACATTCTCGGATCCTATCACATATGGAATGCCCAATGGTCACTGAAGCTCTTATCCCATGCCAAGAAAGTTATATTGTTTCTAAAAGTGAGGAACAAGATAGAAACAATAATAATAAAATGGAAACCCTTTCTCTCTTGAAATAAAAGAAGAAAAGAAGAATTCATATAGGGAGGAGTAATATGAAAGAGGAAAAGAGAAAAATCAGCATGGAGGAGCTTTCTGCTTCCTATGCATATTAGATGAAATCTCCTTTGAGAAAAAATCTTGAAGTTATTAAGACAAGATGATAATGACGTGTCATGTCTACTGCATTCTGGTTTTTTGACTCAGTAATTTAAGCTTGAAGGCCAGGATTTGACACTACTAGCTAGCTGAAGCTGAACATATATCAGGTTTTCATTGTAGGGAATAATAATGCTTCAGAACTTTATACATCTTTCTGAACTAAAAATGCCACTCAGGCTCTGGTAAAGGCCATGTGCTGACTGAAATGAAATTCCCATCTTATTGCAATAGGGGAAATATTTTCATGAATAGCTTATCTTTTATGTGGGGTATGTAGTTTATTTCATGCATGTTACAGATAAGTAGTTTTTACATCTTGTATTTTTATATTATGTAATTGGTAGTTTTATATGGAAAAAAGTATGATATTAGGAGTGACAGTCTGACAGATAAAATCTCATCTTTCATAAAAAAAACAGGTCCGGTAAAGAAGGCTGTGTCTGTACTAGGCATTAATCATGATTTTTCAAAATGTAATGATGGTAGTATGGAAGAGTTCCGATCAGCAATTTCTCATACAAAGGAGCCTAAGGTGTCCATCAACATGGCTGCACATGTTCTTAACCCTTTCAGAGTTCTGTCCCTCTTTAGAAGGATGCTTGATGAGGTTGGTATTTATATAGCAATTTTCATTTGAACGGTGCTTGGTTTTGGTTTCTTATTTTCTTTGTTTCTTCCTTTTTGAATAATGGAAGACTGCTGTCTAGATTTTCTGAAAAGCATGCATGTGCATATCTACTTTTCCCTCCAGTTGAATTTTTTTCAATCACATTTTGTTGTAGGACTGTGAATTGCTCTATCTCGCAGACAGACCAGAGAAACTAATCATAACCAACATTGCAGTGCCACCTATAGCTATTCGACCTTCAGTTATTATAGATGGATCACAAAGGTAATGCCTGTGTTTGTGTCTTTTCTTTCTACATTAATGCTTTATGACTTAATGTTTCAATAGCAAACATGTTCTGAAATGGCATAGTTCAACTGATTCTTGTGGTTTTTCCTCTTAATTTGTGGTAGCAATGAAAATGACATAACAGAGAGGTTGAAGCAAATAATTCAAGCAAATGCTATTCTGCGTCAAGAGTTACAGGAATCTAGTGGGGCATTCAAATGTCTGGTATATTATGGCATTTTGAGTGATTAAATTGTCCATGTGAAGTTTCAGTTGATACTTGATACTATATAATATGGTAAATTGCCTTTAACATTACGAATTGCTCCATCTATGTATATAAGCACAGTGGTATGTGGATAGGCTTGAAGCAGACTCAGGCCTTTTCTTTGATTGGTATTTCATCATACGTATATTTTAGGTTTTGGGCCTATCTTCTTGTCTTGATTCATGTATATTATGTCAACATTCTAGGGATCATTCAGCTTTGTGGATTTTCAAACTTGTTGGTAGTATGGATGTGTCTCCTTAGTATTTAGTTGGAGCTCTTCTTTCTCATTCTCTCTGTTTTATCTTTTTCTTTCTTGGCTTTGAGACATTTTCCTATTCTATCTATTATTATCTTTCATTTGTTATAAAATTTATTGAATCCTGCATTTAGCTGCATAATGTAGTTCTTGTGACTGATGTAATCTGAAGTCTGATTCTTGCAGTTTCCCTGGATTTGGTTTTATTTATTTGCTCTTTTTTGAATGTGTTTGGCATGAGAGTTTCTTCTGATTTCAGGTTGTAATAATGTTAATATGTTGATGATTTTGGTTTAGGATGGTTGGGAAATCTTACAAGTTGAGGTCGCTCAATTTATAAATAGCGATGTTCGTGGTGTTCCATTTAATATGCAGCGTGCCAAACCATTGGGTGGCTTTGTTCAGCGTCTTAAAGGGAAGCAGGGGCGTTTCCGTGGCAACTTATCCGGGAAACGTGTTGAATATACTGGTAGGACTGTTATTTCGCCAGATCCTAATCTGAAGATATCAGAGGTCAGACATCTTATTATAATTTGAGCAGGCTTTTTTCCATATGTATGTGCTTTTATGTTGCTTCCCTTCTCCCACCCTGGCTTTTTGTTAGGCAAAAATAGTAGGATTTGAAGCATAGCCAAGAAATAAGGGAATAAAACTATTTATTCCATAGAAAAACATGACTATGTTTTATGGAAATACTTAAGATCATTATAATTCCCAAAAATATGAAAGGGGTTGTGAGGATAGTGGACACATGATAGATAACTATGAAAACAGTAACACAAGGAACTTTCCTCTATCTCTCTTGAGGTTCTTCCAACTCCTTGGCCAATATTATTGTGCAATATGTTCTATGAACTTATTTGTTTGCTTCAGGTTGCAATACCGATCCATATGGCTCGTATATTGACTTATCCTGAACGTGTTTCCCATCACAACATAGAGAAGTTGAGACAATGTGTGAGAAATGGACCTGATAAGTATCCTGGTGCTAGGTTGCTTAGACATGTTGGAGGTCCTACAAGGTTCGTACTTCTATTCTTTTTTTCCATGTAAATTATTCTTTTGCCAATATGTTATAGGCAAATATAATTTTTGTTGAATGATTCAGAGCTAGTAGCTCAATAATTTAGAGCTAACTACTTTCTTGTGTAGGTCCTTAAAAGTTTCTTTTAGGAAGCGCCTTGCAGATGAACTGAGATTCGGTGATATTGTTGACCGTCATTTGGAAGATGGAGACATTGTTCTTTTCAATAGACAACCAAGCTTGCACCGGATGTCTATCATGTGTCATAGGGTATTCATTCAACTTAAGTTGTCTATCAAAAAAAGGAAAATTGCTTAATCAAAATATGTTTTACTGTCAAATTTGGTTCACATTACATTAAACTTCATTTTATGCAGGCAAGGATTATGCCTTGGAGAACTCTGAGATTCAATGAATCTGTTTGTAACCCATATAATGCCGACTTTGATGGTGATGAGATGAATTTACATGTACCACAAACTGAGGAGGCTCGAACTGAGGCTGTTTTGTTGATGGGGGTAACTTCAATAAATTTCTTGTTATTCAAGATTGCTTGTTGACTCTTTATGATGCTTTTAGGTTTATCAATACTTCTATCTGATTGCTCTATTGGAAGATGTTAGAGATATAAATTCAATCTTGGACCTTCACTTAATAGCTTAAGCTTTTAGGAGAGTTGGTTTCTTAACATGGTATCGGAACCTCTATAACTAAATGGTCAAGACTCGAGTTTGATCCTTGCTTCTCTCATTTCTCAAAAATTAAAATTAAATTTCAACTCAAGGTTGGTTGGGCCTATGTGTTTGTCCACATTTCAAGCCTAAAGAGCTTTTGTGTGAGAAAGTATGTTAAAGATATAAAATCAATCTTGAACCTTCACCTAGCAGCTTAAGCTTTTAGGAGAGTTGGTTCCTTGACAGAAGATTTTATGTATGAGCCCCTTGGTGATATGAAGAATTATCCTTTATGTTGTCAATGTAGCTGTTTCTTCTTTATGGTCTTTATGATTTGCGCTTTACAATCATACTATCCATCCACTGCAATTCCACTGGACATCTTTTCATGGAAGCTGTTTCCTACCACTTATTTTGTGATTGTAAATTGAAAATTTCACATGTTTGATAAGTGGTTGGAATGGATCATGAATTCTTATGAAGTATGAAATCAATGGAAGTAGTGCCACTGCTATGATAATACCTAGTAGTATAAATGTATCGAAGACTGGGATCAGAAGATTTTTGTGTTGCATATCATTGTTTGCTGTTTCAGCAATTGTGTGATGTGATATGTTCAGTGAAATGGACAGTGCTCAATTTCATAAGCATTCCAGGGACTCCTGCATGGTATTTTTGGTTTTCTTTGTAAATATTGTATGTGGACCTTACTGAGGTTTTGTTTGTTTTTCAGGTGCAACACAATTTATGCACACCAAAAAATGGAGAAATTTTGGTTGCTTCTACTCAAGACTTCTTAACCTCTTCTTTTCTTATAACAAGGAAAGATACTTTTTATGATCGCTCTACGTTTTCACTTATTTGCTCATACATGGGGGATGGCGTGGATCTTGTTGATCTGCCAACTCCTGCGATTATTAAGGTGAGAAATAGAAGCTTACTCATGTGTGCAGACAAATGTATTTTTGTACAAATGTATGCATAAAATGTGTCTTCATGTTAAATAAGAGACATTATGCATAGATTTTTCATATTCTGTTCATGCAATTATTCGGTGTATCCGATTTGAAGGTTGGCTCTCTTGATCTTTGTTTCTTTTTTTTATGGATGCTTTTTGTTAGGCAAAGGTCTACTCTAGGAAATACGAGAAAGTAGATAAAAAAATAGAGATACATGTGGCGACTCATGTGGCAGGGTCTGAATGGGGTTATATTGTATTAGTAGTCAGTTATTCAGTAGTTATTGGACTGACAATAAAAATATCATAAATTAGGGAACTACGGGTAGGATTTGGGTTAAGGAAATTGGGGAGGTTCTCTAGTCCTTGGAAATCAGACTTGGGGCTAATTTGTTATTCTTCATATGCTGTATGTGTATGTGTGTAATTTGTGTAATTGTATTGATATCAACAGAAGATTCTATTAATTTTTCACTCTGATATATATCGGTTTATCAGCATATTTTTTTTTTCTTTCCTTATTCTCTGGATATATAGTCAGCAATATTTCTCAGGGGTATGTCTCTTTTAGACCATTGATTTCTCTAAAGCTGGGTAATGGTTACTTGGGTTAGATTGTAAGGACCTTTGAGGGGGCAAGATCTTTCCTTTTAGAGGCTTTTTGTCACTTTAAATCATCTTTCTTCTTTGCATCAAATCCCTGATCTTTCCCTTGAATGACAGAGAAGCCTCTGAATTGCAGTTGTTTTGGATTCATTCCATTTGTATACTCATATAGAGGAGGGTTTAACTGCTTGATTCTTCTAGTGTATTCTCATGTAAATCCTTTACTGATTGTGATGCCCATTCTCAAAATAGAGAGAATTCTTCTTGAAAGTTCCTACTGAAGTCCAAATCTTTGTTTAAGGCCAGGTCTTTCATCTGGATTTGTGGTGTTTAATAGGATAATACTGATGACATGAGCAAAGTCTTGTCTCCCGATATGTTTGAGATATGCTGCTCTTATTCAGAAATAACTGCACTTTTAGTTAGTTGAAAATAAAATGAAAAGAGAGAAGAGGCAGTGTTGATCAGGCAAAATTGTTGTATTGATAATGTATTCACACACAAACATTAATAAGCATTTAATAAGATAAAAAATACAATAAAAATACAAAGATACTCATGTGTACAAAAATACCCTTATAATTTAATATAATTTTATATTGCGTGGCAGCCAGTAGCATTTTAAATAGCTTGGAATTCTATTGGCTGATATCAGATTTTATGGTAAGACTAGGAATAAGGTCGGGAAAGTTCTATGGCTGTGTGCTTTGTATTGCTGTTTATTGGGGTCTCTGGTTAGAGCAGAGTGCTTGGTTATTAAAGGGAAGTTTGTACTTTTAAACTTTCTTTGGGTCTGCTCTGTGGAGCTTGGCACGTGGTTTCTTCTATGGAGTCTGCTTGGTAGGCATGCTGAGGGAATGGAAAGCTCGTCTGTATCAATATTATTTTGCATGGATTGTTTCTATTGCCTTATTTAAGGAGGATATACCTTGTCCTTTTTCTTCATTTCCTCTAGCAAAATTTATTCTTTTTAGAAAAAAAAAAAAGTGCTCTCAGAGATGTTAAATTCTGAATAAATAACTTTTTATGATAAGAGTATCCAGTCATTTGTGTATGTTATGCTTTTTTCCATGCTTGCATGGTGGTTGGGAAGGTTACTGTATATGATACAATTTGCATGAGCCAAAATCTGTTTTAATGATGCGATTATGTTATTATTTACATTTTCCTGAATGCAAATATTCATTGCAGCCTGTGGAGCTTTGGAGTGGTAAACAATTATTTAGCATTCTATTGCGCCCGCATGCAAATGTGAAAGTCTATGTGAATCTTACTGTTAAGGAGAAAACCTACAGCACAAAACTTGATGAAAGGAAACGAGAATTGAAAACTATGTGCCCCAATGATGGGTTTGTTCATTTTCGCAACAGTGAGTTGATATCTGGCCAACTTGGAAAAGTTACTTTAGGTTAGTTATATGAAATTACTCTTTTTCTTTGTATATTTAGTTTCATATTTAGTGTCTGTAGGGATTTTCTCAAGTCAATTGAATAAGGGTAATGCAATTTTGAGTAGCTTGGTGAAAATCACAATAATTAGAGAAAGAAAAAACATGGGGCCACTTGATATTTAAGAATTGAGTGGCCATCTGTATGAATATGGTAAAAAGAACTGTTACAGCATTGGCAGTGGTAAGTTGAGGGTGTGTTATCTGCCCGTCTCGTCTCTTGTAGAAACTGACATGGAAACAGTGATTTTCTTTGAGAACACAAAGGGAAACCAGAAATTATGGCTATGATGTATTGGGATCTACATTGGTAGTGGTATAACTTACTACTAAGAGAAATGGTCCCCTTTTTCTTATTGAACCAAAAGTAGGGTTGAGAGTGTGAAGTGTAGTATTGAATGTTTCAGTTCTTTTTGACAGTTTTCCTGTCTTTAAAGCTGCAAATTTAAGTTAATTAATCATAGAAGTTTTGAAGTCCATTTTTTCATTGCCATGATATTTTGAAAATGAGGTTGAATTTATGATTTAGTTACATTAAATCCTTTTACATGCCGAATTTGCTGGGGTTTTAGTTTATTGATCTTCAAATTTTTTTTACTGTAAATGGCTGCATATTTTACCTACAAGTTGGTATATTGATTCTTCTTGCTCAATTGCAGGAAATGGCAACAAGGACGGGCTTTTCTCTGTTCTACTAAGAGACTACAAAGGACATGCTGCTGCATCCTGCATGAATCGTCTAGCCAAATTGAGGTAAGTGGCTAGTGTAATTGTTGGCATTTAGTATGGTCATTCTTATAATTAAATGCTTGGGTTCAGAAGCGTAATATCTTTAACTCCATATTGGCGCACAACCCCACGAGTGGGGTGAATGTGCTTGGCATTGTGCAGTGAGAACATGATAACATAATATCTCTAATATTCTGTAATTTTTTTTGTAAATTTGATTTTATTGTAGTCATCTCATATTTTATTACATCAACCATTTTAATTTGTCTGGTGAATGGCAAGTAATACGGAGAAACAAAGATTTGTTTGTTACGTCTTCCTCTTCTGCTGAGAACTTGTGAGATCTTGTAGACAGGCCAAACATGTTTGTTTTGAATGTTCCTAGTCTATACTGAAATATGTTTGATGGATAATTTAGATGTGATTGGAGGATTCCAGCTTGATTACCTATTGTACCTTTTGACTTTCTTCATCTAGCTGGTTTTACTGTTTATGATTTTTCTTACTTGAAAAAAGTCTACTAGAATAGATTTGCATAGGTTGATTAGACATTTCTGTTAAAAACTGTCAGCTTATGTATTTTGATGCTGTATTTGCATGGATGCAGTGCTCAATGGATAGGCAATCACGGGTTCTCTATAGGCATTGATGATGTCCAACCAAAAGAGATATTAATCAACAAGAAAGATGAAACAATTTCAGATAATTATAAAAAATGTGATGATTTTATAGAAGCTTTCAATAAAGGAAAGCTAGAACTTAAAGCTGGTTGTGATGCTGCTCAAACATTAGAAGCTCTGATAACCGGTGTACTAAATGGCATACGGGATACAGCTGGGAAGGTATCTATTTCTTTCTCATGAAGCATTCTGTCTGTGTTTCAAAATTTATTCCAGGGCTCCCTGTGTGCATACATCTTGAGGTCACTAGGTATAGAAGCACAATCTATGCTAAGAACTATATCAATTGTTCACATATATAATTATACTTAAACATCTTTTTCTTTCTTTTTTTTTTTTGTGTGTGTATGTGGGTGGGGTTGATGTTCTCATTAGGTTGATTCTTAAACTGTGTTAGATGATTGTGAAGAATTTACTCAATTTGTCTTTTCCTAGGTTTGCATGCAAACGCTACACTGGAGAAATAGTCCTTTGATTATGTCACAATGCGGCTCCAAGGGATCTCCCATTAATATCAGCCAAATGGTTGCTTGTGTAGGTCAACAGTCAGTTGGAGGTCGACGTGCTCCCAATGGGTTCATAGATCGTAGCCTTCCTCATTTCCCTAGGAAAGCAAAAACCCCTGCTGTATGTTCAATTTTTACTCTACGTAACTATTATTAAGTATTTATGCATGTAGAACTCTACACTCATGCGTAGTTTTTGCACTGTCTTGGCCTATTGAATTTCTGATGCCATTGTCCATATTGTTATAAATGACAGAAGGCAAAAGGGCTGAAAACTTTTAGAACAATTGATTATATATTATATATCTAGGCAGCCCATCTGATTTATTTTCTTCTTTTTCTTGTTCTTTCATTTCTTTGCTGGTGTAGTAGAAACTCATAAATATGTTCTATCAACAATTGTCAGGAATTTTTTGAATAGCATTGTTCTTTATTTTCAGTAACAAAAGTAAACCAGAAGAAAAGTCAGTGGGCAGTGAAGCAAGGATTGTATAAAAGTTGAAGATTTGAGGTTCATGATAAATAATGAAACATTATTACATGTGTTGCCAGTAAATTAGGTTAGTAAATGGCCATAAATCATGCAGTAAAGTCTTTGCATTGATTTGTTAAAAAAAATTCAAGCATGTAAATGAAGAATCAATGTATACTCATTGTACATGTTCTATGCAAAGCAGCAAACTTGAATTATTAGTGCATACTGTCACTGATTGCTGTCACATATATTGTCAGTAAAGTAGTAAATTCTGTTGCTGGTTATTCAATGCTACATAACAGTCATGGTTGCTGCTGTTAATTAAATGGAAGGGTTCTTATGCTACTCTTGTTGCAGGCCAAAGGTTTTGTTGCTAATTCCTTCTACAGTGGATTGTCGGCTACTGAGTTTTTCTTCCATACAATGGGAGGGCGAGAAGGACTTGTTGATACTGCGGTAATGTTAAATTGTAATTGTATTATGGATACTAGGCCCCTAATTAAGCACTCATTTCAATCAAATTAACAGTGAATATCATTAGCCTATAACAGATTTTGTATCGTAGCCTACAAGGTGACTATTAATTATGGATAAATGTGCTTGTAAGTGGGATCATTTTATTAAAATCTGCAGGCTAATTATATTATTATTAAAATTCATGAAGCATGAATTAAGGCTGCATCTTTTTCACTTGGTTTGTGTTTTTATAGAAATGCCACAAGTGGATCACATTTTTCTCCATTGAGAAAAGTTGGTACTTGTTTGTTGACTACTTAGTGTTATTGCATGGAATCTGCTGTGCATTGCATCTTGCATAAAATTATGTTTTCTTTAAAGAAATAATATATGTTAGATTAAGAGCCACTTTTAGGGGTAAAACATGGAAGGTGTAGGTTGAGATGGTGATCATCAGTTATGATTGACCGTAGGAATCAGAAATTTTGGACCCTGTTATTCTCACTTGAACTTTGTGTAATGCAGGTGAAAACTGCTGACACTGGGTATATGTCTCGTAGATTAATGAAAGCTCTGGAGGATATGTTTGTACATTATGATAACACTGTAAGAAATGCCAGTGGTTGTGTTGTTCAATTTCGTTATGGGGATGATGGAATGGATCCAGCAGGCATGGAAGGAAAAAATGGGAAACCTTTAAATTTTGAACGATTGTTTTTGAGAAGCAAGGTATGAAAGCCGCTTTTGTTGGGAGCTTCAGCATATTTTGTTAGGAATTATTACAAGTTATTTTTTCTTATTGTAGGCCATATGTCCCAGTGATGGAGATGATGAAATGTTATCTTCCTCAGATGTGTGTAAAGTAGTACAAGACAAGCTCTCAGAAATTGGTATGTGTAGTTTTGTGGATGAAGGGGTGTCAGAGGATGATATAAGTTCAGAGGTGGGTTGCTCTGCTGACTTCATGAAGTCACTACAAACCTTCATCAAAGATAAAACAGAAGCCTTAGCAGAAACAGACGAACCTTTGACGAAGCAGGATTTCGTAAATCTGAAAAAGTTTGTTCAGAGAATATCTGGTGTTACTCGCAAACAACTAGAGGTATTTATGGTCATTTCCTAGATATTGCATGCAAATACCATTTATGTAAAAATCAAGAAAAAAAAATCTTACAGAAAATTTCTGTTCTATCTAGCTAATAAAGCTCTTATTATCCCATGAGCAGGTCTGCAGCAGTCTAGTTTGCTTTAGATATTTTTATTTCCCTTGCATTGTTGCATCCTAGAACGTGTCGTAGAAGTCTTGTATAAAGAAGTGCATGGGGATATCTACAGTGTTAAAATAGATTGTTAATGAGGTGTCATATTCCTAAAGATGGAAAACTAGTAAGCAGTTGGAAAAGGTGAATGAAATAATATACTTTGGTTGGAACTATCACTATGAGGCAGGCGAGATTAGTATGGGAAAAAAATTCAATGCTAAGGTCTACACTCATAGGTTTACTCAGAAACTTATTTGTTCTGGTCTGTTAATTTAAGTTGCATTGCATGTAACTTGTTCCTTTAGAGTTTCTAGTCAAGAATATTCTAAGTTCCAGACTTCCAGTGATCATGACTGTGTGTTTTAAATCATGGTTGTTAATTTCATTCTAGCAATGTTTCTGAGAATTCCTCTGGACTACGAGTTATTTTGGGTTAGTTTTACCATGAAACGTCCATTTAGGAAATTGCTAGTAAGTAGTGACATGAAGGGGTCACACAATACGCATTAACTTATGTATGATGAGTTGCATGAACTTATATAAACTTCTGTGCTCTCTACGGTCCTTTGGTAAAGATAATAAACTCTGTAACATGCACACATGCAGGCATGCTCATGACATCCTACATATTAATACACAATTCAGTTTGTTATATTATCTGTTGGCACTGTGCTACAAGCTGTTTATCTAATTGACTGCCTGAATGCATGTGTTTTTATTTTATTACATGTAAAGCACCAAAGCTCGGTTCATTGTTCCCCTAGTAACAAACTAAATTGCAGAATAAAGTAATGACTGATTTGTAGGTGATATTACTCTCAAAACCATGTTGTGCAGTTTATGTTAATAAATTTTGATTATTGATGTAACCTTGTTGACCTTGATATTTTTATTATTTTCCAAGAATCTTCTGGAAATTGAGTTTCTTAGCTTCTTGTTCTGTTTTGTATTGGTCTGGTTTTAGTTTAACTCTATTCTCTCAATTTCCAGGTTTTTTTGAATATTTGTCTTTCTCGTTATCAATCAAAAAAAATTGAAGCTGGAACTCCAATTGGTTCAATTGGAGCTCAAAGTATTGGAGAACCTGGGACCCAGATGACTTTGAAAACTTTCCACTTTGCTGGGGTTGCTAGCATGAGTATCCTTTGATCCATTGCCTTATCAAGTTTGATCAGCAACTGATGTTCGATTTAGTGTTTTCTGGAATTTGGCTGCTTCTTAATTGGTTTTAAGTGTTGTCCCTTAACTGATCTTTACTTTGTTAGATGTTACTCTTGGGGTTCCTCGTATCAAAGAAATAATAAATGGAGCCAAAAGGATCAGCACGCCCATCATCACTGCAATACTTGAGAGTGATAATAATGCACACACTGCAAGGATGGTAAAAGGTCGCATAGAGAAAACAAATTTAGGCCAGGTATGCATATAACTTGCGAAAATATTATTTATTTTCTTATACTCTGATTAACTGTCAACCTGCCATCTGTTTAGTTGTTTATGACGCTTAAAGCGATCTACCTAGTAGTTGATGTTTTTTAATTGTTCTTCCAAAAAGCTTCTTTCTTATATATTGCTCATGTTATCTACATTTTCAGATCATGATATTTTTATTTGCGTTTAGCATTAAAGATGATGAACTCTCCTTTTTAAACACCACCTGGAATTTATGTTCAATGTCTTTTTCATTTTAGAGGATATTCTTCCATGCTATTCTGTTTTACTAATATGGAACTTGGAATGGGAAAGAGTGATGTAGGTATAGTGTGATAATTGCATAGCCTGTATTCAATGGAAAATATGTTGAGAGAAATAGCAATCAATTAATTATGCTACAAATGGTTTGCAATTTTCAGTATTGTTATTTGCAACTTTCAGTATATGATTTGGATCATTTGATTATTAGGAGTTAACTGGTACTTTTAGGCTGGGGTATTAAGATATGTATAAGATATTCCATTTGGTTGATGAATTATTAGATTATTTTAGATTTTCTTTATCTTTTCCCTCTTCTCTCTCTAATTTTAATTGGTTTGAGATAATATTTTGTGTCAATAGCTTTACAGGAAGATATACTCCTTTTTTTTTTTTTTTTGTCTTTTTTTAAACTTTGTATGCATCTATTAAATAAATGGGTCTTGTTTGTCACAAGCTGGTGCTGTTTGCATATAATTAATGATACAGCAATGTTGTGTTCTTTTGCTTAAGCTCTTGTTCTATCATATTATGTTTTTGGGTTTTCCTAGTTATCTTCGGTCAGTAAATTTGAGAAGTAAGGACATCAAAAATAGTCAGTTGAATGCTATGAAGTGCCATCAGTTTAGGAAAGGAGTGTGTAGAACGACCCTTGGCTGAGCAGTACCCTTTGGATTAGAAAATATTAAATTTTTATATTTGACAAATATTTTCTAAACATGTCTAAAACACAAATGCCATATCATTTTTTTTCTACTCTTTACAGTTCTTGATGTTTTTATATTGGTTTAGTTTCTTTCATTTCTCATACTTTGTTCTTTTTCTTTCGGTTGCTCTTGGAAGATTCTCATACACAATTCTTTCATCTAAAAGAAAAAAGAAAAAAACAAAAAGGATGCATGGAAGATGGTCTATGGGAATACTTCCTTTTTTTAGTAGTCCATCTTTCTGCTCACAAAAGTTGTTCTTTTCAATTAAGGATGCCTCTCTTATTCTGATTGTTCATCATGTCTATTTGTCTTTGTTTTGTGGCCGCCTTTCACTCAACCAAAAATTAAAAAGTTCTGGAATGTATTGTTCCAACGTTAGAATGCTTTGGATCTTTGGATATATCATGTTCCTCATTGTCAAAGATTGTTGATAAAATTTAAAGGTTATTGTTAGATTATTTGTTGTTTAACATGTGTAAAATGTGTATCATGTATGCTTGACCGTTAGGCTTTTAAATACCTAATTATTAGGCTTCTGATGAGCTAATAATCAGTATGTAATTAGCTCTTTCACATAAATAGTAGCTGTAAGAGGCTAGTCTTACAACATGCTTCCACCAAATCTTACAGTTATCTGTAAGTAGGTAATGTGCCATGTATTATCATTTAGGTAAGAACTGATATCGGTTTAATATTATGTGCATCTTAGTTTTAGGAAGTTTGTATGAACTGTTGTTTTTCTCTTTTTGTAAGCTTGCCTTCTGGGGATGTTACTTTTCAAACATCTGATCTCTAATGCTACCAACACATTGGGCCATGATGTGGTGCAGATTGCAAAAAGCATCAAAATTGTGATGACTTCAAGAATAGCATCAGTTGTTATCACACTTGACATGGAAAGAATCCAAGATGCACAATTGAATATCGATGCTAATATTGTAAAAGAATCAATTTTGCAAACTCCAAAAATAAAATTGAAGCAAGAGGTAAAGTATTTCTATTGTAAATTTGTAATTATGATTTCTCACACTTTGGTGCTTGCAATTTCAAAGGATTTTGTAAATCTGCAGCACATTAAGGTTCTGGATATCAAAAAGCTTGAAGTTGTACCCCAAGATGCTGATAGAAGTAAAATGCATTTTCAACTTCACTATCTCAAAAATTTACTCCCAACAGTTGTAGTAAAGGTAAATTTATTTTCTTTCTTGATGGTTGATACTTCGTACCTAATGGGGAAGATATAGTATTTGTTTCATTTTCCCTTTATATTTTAATTTATATTTAGATGTGAATTTGTATTAAACTACAGTTTCTGAGCTGCAGGGAATCAAAACTGCGGAGCGTGTTGTTATCAGTAAAGAAGAAGATAAAGTGACAAAAACTGACAAGTTCAAATTACTGGTGGAAGGGTTAGTTCAATTTGTTTGTTTTCATTATGTTGTTTTGATTTTCACTTTAGCATTGCTTTGGTCTCCCTTTTATAAACCTGCTGCTTGGACGCATATGCCATAGCTTTCTCAAGTAATGGAAGATGAGGTACCTCAACCTAATGTAGAAAGGAGCTTCTGACGGAGGTCGAGATTGAACAGAAACATCACTGACAATATTGAATGCTAAGAGGCGAATCCAAAAAAGAATTAGTCCATATGTTTTGGAGAACGTGATCACAGAGAAGGGTATCTGATTGACAAGGAAGAACCTTGACGCAGGACAGTCCAGCTCTAGTAAATCATGGTTGGCTAGAATAAGTTAAAACTGGGATATTTGGCTTTTTTTTTTTTATGGATGTCTGTGCATGAAGCCACAAGCTTTCATGAACATGATCACAGAGGAGAGCATTCTGCTTTACTGGGAAGAAGCTTGACATAAGTCTGAGACAGCCCGGGTCTAGTATATGGTGTTGGTCTAGTTAAAAGTAGGATATTTGGATTTATTAATATGTCTGTATTCTCATGGTTAAGGGTTTTAAGCTTTTAAAAAAGGGTGCAAAGCAGCTGAAAGTAACTTCTACATTTCTAGGGTATATATAGTCTTTAATACTGATTTTTAGTTGTTTCTTACCTTATACTTTCAATACAGAAACTATATATAAATATCTTATTGTTAACTTAAAAGTACAGGGTTTTCCAATTTCTATTTTGTGGTGGGGAGGAATTGAACAGTCTAAAAAACTTTCTTTTTTGTGGTGGGGAGGAATTAAGTGGTCAAAAAAAACTACCGGTGACATCTAAAATTAGTTATAGTGTGAACTAATTTGAACTTTGAATCTGAAATAGTTATGATGAAAACAGACTTTTTTCTAAGTTTACCAAACAAGTTTTACTTGGTAACCAATTCAATGGTCCATGTCTATTTAGCATTAGTTGGGCAAACAGCTCCTATGACCCTTTTTTAGATACATTTCATATTCCAAGTTCTGGAGCTTATTCTTCTTGTTCGCAGGAGTATGGTGATTTCCTACTGTTAGACTGTTAATGTTTTCTATACAGATATAGCAAATTTTTTGTAGTGATTGTTTGAATATTCACTGGTTCATGTCTATTTAGCATTAGTTGGGCAAACAGCTCCTATGACCCTTTTTTAGATACATTTCATATTCCAAGTTCCGGAGCTTATACTTCTTGTTCACAGGAGTATGGTAAATTCCTAGTGTTAGACTGCTAATGTTTCATATACAGATACAAGAGTGAACTATAGCAAATTTTTTGTGATTATTTGAATATTAGAGCTTTCCATTTTCATGGGTTTGGTGGTGGTTAGAATTTTGGAGGTTTCCATTTCTGCAGGCTTGGTTCTGAGAATCTGAAATTGTTTTTTCTCCATTTTTAGTGGTGTATTTTGTTATAATGGTGCATAATTTTTATATTCTTGGCGTTTATATTGGCTGAGTTTTATACATAAAAAGATCAAAATAATATTCTGTGTTTCTTGAGTTGCGGTTTCTGTTGTCAAACGATTCCTGGTACCAGTATTCTGCTGACTGAAGTTTGCTATGGTTTGCTGTTAATGTTACTTGCTTAGTCTACACATGTTATGTGTTTTCTTTTCAGCACGGGCCTTCAACAAGTTATGGGCATTGAAGGGATTGATGGGCGTAAAACTGTTAGTAATCATGTCATTGAAGTGCAGCAGACTCTAGGAATTGAAGCTGCTAGAAAGTGTATCATTGAAGAGATAAAATTCACGATGGGAAGTCATGGAATGAGTATAGATGTACGCCATATGATGCTTCTTGCAGATGTGATGACCTTCAGGGTGAGTTTTTTTAAAATTGGAACAACACTTAGTACTGCACATCTCTGATTTTACAACATATGAAAGATTTGTATTTATGCGAGTGATTTGTCAAAATAGGGTGAAATCCTTGGAATAACAAGATTTGGAATACAAAAAATGGACAAAAGCGTGTTAATGCTTGCATCATTTGAGAAGACGGCAGATCACCTTTTCAATGCCTCCGTACATGGGAGGAATGATCCGATTGAAGGAGTAAGTGAATGCATAATCACGGGTATTCCAATTCAGATAGGCACTGGAATGATCAAAGTTAAGCAAAGGTGAGGCAACAATGCAATGTATATTTACAAATGTAGTTATGATGCCGGGTTTTCAAGGTGCATCTATCTGTTTTACATGCATGCATTGATTCCATCTACGATAAAGATTAATTTCTAGTGGGAATATAGGTAATTTAAAGCGTCAGCGCCAGCTTAAACTTCACAAGAGTTATGGATGGGACTCGGTTAAATTTACTTTATAGTCCATAAATAGCACCTCACCTGAAAATGCTGAACCCAGTCTAATTAACTGCTCAATATGACTTAAAGGTGCTGCTGAGGAATTTTTGTATGTCTTATTTACCTTACAATGAATGGAGTTAAGCAGTTGAGTGGATCTAGAAGCCCCAAACAATCACTCCCTTATTAAAAGTAATAAGAAGAAGAACAACAACAACAAGAAGATATTCTAAATATAACATTAGTCAGCAGGAAGATGATCTTTCCTAGTGCACTGATCCTGCTACAGAATTTTTTTTTTTTTTCCATCTTCTGTTCTCCCTTCCTCCTTAGCCAAAACTTTTGTCTGAACAAAAATCTTAGATTAACTCTTTATGTAATTTTATCAGGTTGGATTCTCCGGAATTGCCTCTAGGTGCTGATCCCATTCTGTGTTGAGTTCAATGTTTCATATCAGCAGCAAAACTGTGGATCATTGAGGGCAGAGTATAGTAAATTCTTGAGGTTGGACAATTTACTCGTTGGTGTGCCTTCTTATCCTGCCAGAAATTGCAGACCCTTCTCTGAACCAATTATCCTTCAGAGAGATGCGTGGACTATAATTCCTGTGTCATGACAGCATCATGCATAGGCACCAAAGAGAAGCTATGTGGTAAGATAGAGTCTGGATATAGCTTCTCATACTAAAAAAAATAATAGTAATATTAATGTGGAAAGAAAGAATAGAATCATAGCGTTACTGACATACCTTTAAAATCCTGCATCATGTACGACATGCATATCCTTAGCTTCCATCGCAATGGAATGGGATCATAATGTTGATTACTTCCTGCCCGAGCGTGATATGAGAAGCATATGGCGTAATGCTGATTTCTTGTCTAGATTGGACTGTCGACTGTGATCTACTATTGTTGGATTAATGGGCACTGCAACTGGCCTTAGATCTGATGTGGTCTAAATTCGTGTGATTTAAGACAACGAAGAATGTCTGACAGGTGAGGATTACCATGAGATCCGATTAGCCTTACTAGTTCAGTAGTTCTTGGATCATTATAACTTTGTTGAGTAGACATCATCGAGGTTCTCAAAGGCTCGAACTCCTTAAAACAAGACGCTCTACTGGGAGTGAGTGTCAAACACAATGTTGATGAGCTTTTTAGTGCTTGGTTTATTGCATTATTCAAGTTTCAACCAATTATGACCCCCCAAAGAAAGAAGGAAAGAAGCAGCTCAGCGCCATGTAGTTAATGTTTGTTTGGCAAATTATAAGTGAAATGTTAATCTTGCTTTCCCATATATGTGCACCTTTTGGTCTTTTGATTTAATATTAACTATATTGTTAATGCGAGTAATAGGTACAACAACGACATTGGAGTTTGATTTGTGAAGGGTTAAACCTAAACAAAAGTGATGTGTTGTAACACTTGATAAGCGTTTTCTCGTGTCATTTATTGGTTTGTTTAAGTAGTTCATAAACTCATTAATGTTACTTATGTCAATACATTTATTATCTTCTTTTGTTTTGGTACAAATTGTTTTTTTTTTTTTCGGTATAGAATACATATATTATCTTCGTTGCAACGTAAGAAAAACATTGATATTCATCAGTAAGGTATGGAATTGCCTAAATATTTACTTTGACCTAAGTATTTAAGGAAGCTCAGAATCTTTATTACGAGTAAGTTTAAATCGTACGTAGGCCTAGAAAAGGAGGAAAAAAGGGTATAAAGGTATGGAATTGCCTAAATATTTACTTGGACTTTATTATGTAACGAAGCTCAGAATCTTTGTTACGAGTAAGTTTAAATCGTACGTAGGCCTAGAAAAGGAATAAAAAAGGTATAATTGTCTGCTTTTTGTCGCCTGGCACTAAAGTTGACCTGATCATTTACTGTATGCTATGCATTAAAGAAATTGATTAAATTATTGATGTGAGATTCATATAATATATTTTAAAAAATTTTAAATTAAATAAGCATAAATAAAAAATTAATAAATAAGCATGCACCCAGAGGAGTGTCCAACCAAACAGAAACATACATTATATGGTTAAAGGTCGGACAAACAATTTTAAGCTATAAATTACATGTAATAATTTTCATGATTAGATTTGGGTATCAATATTATAATATAAATTATAAATGAAATGTTTTTACCAAGTTAATTTTTTTAAATCTATATGTTTATGAATATTTCCCAAAAATTATGTTTTGAACATACTAAGTTCCAAAATTCTTACAAAAATAATTTTGTAACAGGACACATTTGAAGAGGTTCTAGGTGAAATTGGTATTCACAACCATGAGATAATATCAGCCAAAGCATTTTTTATTATTATGAAGTGCAGATAATTTTGAGATAATTTTATTTTAGAAATTTTAATTTATAATATTCACTTGCAATTTATCCCAAAAATGTACTCCGAAATTTAAAAAGACCAAATTGCAAGTTTTTATTTTGCTTAGCCCTATATTAACATTCTATTAAATTCAGATATAACTCTAAAAGATTAAAATTTAGAAAACTTTATTAGGGACCAAAAGGTTTAACTTACATTTTAATTCCTTAGTGTAGCGTGTTAACCATTATAAGCTCAATCTTTCTCAGTATAGCTTAAAAAATTAAAAAAGTCAATCATATGAAACAATAAATAACATATAAAGGATAAGAAGCTTCAACTATAGAAAAGTAAAACTACTTGCCAAATGTATTTAACTTTTTGAAGGCAAAGATAAGTACCTCATTGACTTCTATATCTTGCAATGTTACTGTAATACATGAATAATTTTTAGGGTTTCACTCAGTACCAATAACATACATGAATAATTTTTTTCATTCCCCTTCCAGTTCACCCTCACTCCAAAATATTGCAACAACTCTACCTTTTTCGTCTTTCAAATCACATTGATTACTCATCTCTTCTGGAGGTGGGCATTGGATGAGGCAGTTTGAGTTGGGACAAAATTTTCTCAATTCGGTTGAACCCAATCTCTCATTTACTTGGTCTAACCCCAACTAAAATAATCTTTCAAACCAAAATTTTTGAGTTAAAATAACTCGATTTTATTTGGATGGGTTAATTCAGGTTAGAATAGGTCAAGGAGTGGAGACCTGAGGACACTGGACGTGAGACGAGCGCGGGTGAGCCGGCAAGGTTAGATCGACTATTGAAAACTCAATGTTTCGAAGTGTGACGACTAAACGAAAGAGGGACCAACATGACTCAGACGATGTGGGGCGATGTCGACTATTGGAAACAATAAGACAACGGACGAAACTCGTCGCTTGCGAGAAAAGGAGTTGAGGGATAAGGAAGGACCGAGGAGTGACACTGGAGTAGTGGAGTTACTTGAGGAAGATTTAGGACAAGCTACAAAACAACATCATTTTGTAGTAATAAGAAAAAATATATATATATATAATTTTTATTGAGTTGCTGCGGCAACCCAACGGGGAGAGAACAAAAATTTAACTCCACCTAATTTACTCCACCTTAAATTAAAATATTATATTATATTTATTTTACCCTATTTTACCTTCAGGAGAGAGAGAGAGAGAGAGAGTACTCATACATAATTTAACCGAGTTTTGTTAGATTTACACGTTTACGTGTACAAATTTGTTTACACTCCAACAAAACCAAATATAAAACGTACCGTTTCACATTTAATTGTTTCTGATCATAAAAAACACGGATGGCTAACGGGCGCCTCTAACACTTGAAGGGTGGTTATGAATGAACTGGAGATCGAGGTTCCAACTGAACAAATTCTGCAAACTATCCATTATTTAATCATCATATCCTTCAAATCTAATACTCTTTGGGGAAAAAGGGTCTCGTTAATGAAGTTCCTTAAGATGATCGCCCACTTATTCCTCGGTTTCTGAAAGCCAAAGAGCCCCACGCTTGACATTCAGAAAAAGAGGGTTCAGAAGAAGAAAGGGTCAAGTACGAGGAAGTGGAGCAGGTAAGGAGGGAGGAGCATGAAGTATTCATGGCAAATTTTATAACATCCCAACCAGAAAGCACGAGCGAGAAATGCCTTTTCCATTTTTAATCCACATTGTCTATTTCTATAACCTAAATTTGTTTACGTAAACAGAGCTCTCACCTATGTTCAGGACACAACAAGCAAAGGGAAAAAATTGTTAAATCCAAACGGGTTAAAGCGTGATAACTTTGTGAATGTCACTTGTTATGTATGTACAAATGAGATTCATTAAATTTTGTATTCTTTTATTGTTTGGGTCCTTACATACCTTTTTCAGCTTGGGTAATCGCACAGAGTTATTTGCAACTGGGAATTATCCTGCTCCGCTGAATACTGTCTTGTGAAAGCTCTTCTCCACCAAATTTCAAATGCCTTTTGAATATTGGGACAATCATCACCTTTATTTAAAAATCGATCAAACCAATTGAGCAACAGAGTCTGCTGTTGGAGTAAAGGCAATGTAAGTATAGTTTGGCTTAATCCGTCTTCAACTAGTTTTTTATCAACAGCTCTAGAAGCTCTCCTCATCCATCCGAAGTCTTCATACAGAGCTTCTAGCCACGTTGACAATAAGGAAAATCGAGTTTCTTTTGGCACCAATATGTATCCCCTTCCAATGGCAATACAAAGTTGTGCTGTGATTCTACTGATCTCGTGGCGGTAAACGATAGGAATTTTTGAATGAAGCATTGCAAGTTCTTTCTGATCTGCCCATAATTTCACAAAGTCACCACCCATCTTTTTTCCTATCAAAATATCAACAATCCACTGAATATTGTCAGCCTCACGAGTTATTTCACTCATTAAAATCCCTCGATCTCGCCTCTCATCCATGCTAGTTGCTTCAGATAAGCATAAGACAAGAGAACTAAGACATCTATGGCAAAGATGATAAAGCGTGTCTTTAGAGACATCGAGTCTGCTGCTATCATTAGATGCATCCTCTTTAAGCAATCGAGAAATCAGACTTTTCATTTCCCTACGAGCTTTGTCATCTTTTGCTTGTAGAACACCACTCAGCAGGCTCATTAAGATGTCATCGCCTCTCGCGGAGGTAGATATGTCAGATGATACTCTATGAAGAACTTCAGTTTCAGAGTCATGGAGCTGGAAGTGACGTATCTGAGATATGACCTCCTCTTCTTCATATTCAGACCAAGGAACAGCTTCCAAATACTCCAAGCATGACACAACCCCAAGGTCAAACATGATAGCAGCTGATACCTAAAGACAACAAAGAATATAAACTAAATCATCGCAATCGGATCAACAGTAAGCATCATGCTCATTATCAGGAATATTCAGCAAAAGCACAAGAAAGACTGGCCCACTTAAAGAGGAGAGAAATTGAAGAGGAGATACAATGCCTAACGTGCTCCGTGCATATTTGTTGTATTACGGTAAAAAAAAAATGGCATATGTTATGCCCGATATTCTAGCATAAAGTATTCATATGTGATAAAAAAAAAAATGTGGACGGAACACTTCCAAGTTTGGCATATTTTGGAAATTCAGTCTACGAAATTAGTAATGAATTGATGAGAGGCTCTATCACATCATGGGAAATCCCTGATCCTGGGTGAATGGCACTGTGTTCAGAATTTAGAAATCCACCAAAAATTTCCAAGGGAAATTAGTTAGAATCAGGTCATTTTGCTGTTTGAATCTACTGATCTAAGCCTATCAAGACCAATTAGCCTCACCATGTATAGTTTTTCCATTGTCCACCTGGAAATACCAAACAATATACTATTCCGGAATTAACGTACTGATTCCAAATCCGACCAAATTTTTTCAATAATTAAGCAGATAAACTGATGAAGGATTATACCTTAAGCAACCTTAGAACTTTAGAAACCCCCTCACCCATCAACCTCCTCTTCAAATCCTCACAGTACATCAATACCACAGTTTCCACATACACCTCCACATCGTCACAATCACTGATCTCCACCCAGTGCGAGACGCGGCGATCACGCTGGAGCTTCTCAGCGAAAAACCGGCTCTTCTCGGCAAGAACGCTCTTGTGCACGTCCATGGAAACCTTGAACCCATCCCTTGCAATTACCGTTAGCCTCACATCACCAGTTGCCCCCCATTTGGGGTCTCCAAACGGCGCTTCAACCAGAAGCTTCGATACTCGATCTTGCAACTTCCGGCGCTTTTCATTGGAGAGCTTCGATTCGCGGTGTTGCTCTTCTGACATCATTTCGTAGAGGGTTTGGCTCGGGCTCTGGCTCTGGCTCTGGCCCTGGGTGAGACGGGTCTGAATCTGATTTTGAGCTGATGGCGAGAAAGGAGGTGGAGGAGAAGAGAGGGTCTTGGAGGCTGAGGATGAGGGCGAGTAAACCATAGAGATGGTTCTGGAGGGTGAAACAGATAGCGTTGGGTCTGATATGAAACCCTGCTTTATCATCGCTGATACCTCTCTTGATTTGATTGCATTTTCGCCCGCCATTGAAGCTCTGCGCAAACGGGCGCGCTCTCCCGCTCGCGACTCCACAGGGCGTGAAGTGCCAATGCAAAAACCCAATATTGAGATTCCAAGAGCAGAAAATTGAAGAGACGAGGACTGGAAATTTCCAGAAACCACTGACTTGAGATAATTACGGTTTAGCAGACAAAGTTGTTGTTTTTCATCCTCAGAAAGCGAAGAGTGAGCAGAAGAAAAAGGAATTGACTTGAGAAGAGAGAATCCAAGAAAGTAGTGTGAGTGTGTTTGGGAGTCTAGTAGTCACTTCAGCGATGCATCCACAGCGCGTGGCTGGAAACTAGAATGGAATGGACAGTGAGGGTGAGACAAAGGGAATAGCCTCAATTATGAGACACCAAAAATACCAATGCACCAAACAAAAACCAAATTTTCTGACTCGTTAATTTATTAGTGTAATTAGGTTAGGTATGTGCTTTTCGCTTTTCTTTTCTCTGGATTCGTAACGTAGTTCATCATACTTTGGAGCTCACCGCTTACTTGTTGCAAACCCACGATGGTCCCAAGCCATAGGGAAAGCAACTTAAAAAAGGAGTTTGTTGTAGATCTCCATTATAATTCATATAACTTGGTGCAAACATTAATAGGTAAGATGTCATGATCTAATCATAACTAAAGCTTCGATGTCTCTGCAAATCACGTTCTCCATTCCTAAGTGGCTGAAATATTGTCGAACTTAGACATGCTAAACCAAAGCAATTGCCGTATGGTGGAAACTATGAGGCGAGTAAAACCAAAAGCATTACAACGTTATAGAAGAAGAGGAGGAAAACAGAGAGAGAACAGAGGAAAATATATAACAAAAATTTCACATCTCCACTTGGCGAATTAGATCCATCGAATTCAGACCAGTTATAAGCGACTTTGAACAAGATGAAACACCATGATGGTGCCTTCTCAGGAGCAGCGTCTCAGGCCTTGGTGGTCACGACTGAAGCAAGGAATCAAACACAAGTGAAATCAATTTATACTCTTCAAGATGGCAAGGAATTCCATCAAGTGTTCTCTTGAATGAAACAGCTTTCATACTCAAACCTTCAGAACAAAAGAATAATTACTGGTTACTAACTGCATGTACACACAGAGGGAGAGAGAAAAAGAAAAGACCTCTCAGAAAACATTTGTCTGTAGATCCTCCATTGCAGGATCCACATCTTTGGCTTCCTTTCCATCTTCAGTTGTCCCAAAAAGAGGAGCCGCAAGCTTAGGAGGATTCTGGTATGACATGATTGTCTTAGTACTCACTCACACAGTTCATTATAATATGAAACTAGAGATAAAAGGAAATAAACATCTAAGCAATATGGAAGATAAGTGCAACTAAAGTTTACTGCGTTACCATGCAACGAACTAGAGCCCAATTGACACCTCGGAAGAATGGGTGGCGCTTAATTTCGTTTGCTCCTTCCTGTGAAGCCAATCTGTTTTTGGGATCTCTGTGCAACAACCGGTGCATCAACTGCTTTGCATGGAGACTTACCTGTATTAAGACTGAATGTATATAAGCACAATTATCATTCAATTTGTACGCAGAGTTGCAGTTAGACTAAATTTGGATGTTTTTATCATTCCTTTCATGATGAAAAACTGCAGATAATTTCAGACTCAGCTCTGAAGGAATGACATTTCTCAAGAGTTTCAATTGAGCAGTCCATAATTTAGGGTTCCTGCCAGAAAATTTTTTTGGTTACCCAAGCCAGGTTGTTTGCGTGGTTGCAGAGTGTATCCTAAAATCAAATTAAGATGAGTATGCCATATCGCTTGAGATATAGCAGAAATATCATACAGAAAAACCATCAAGTTATTGGAATTCACAGGTTTGGACTTTGGAAGTATGATATCTGAACACTTCAATTCAATCTACTTTCTCTATTCTGACACAGCACCAGAGATTTCCACAAGTAATGTTTACAGGTTCCTTAGCAAGGATATTTTGACATTGATTTGCCAAAGAAATTTGCATGCTTCAAACTAGAAACAACCTTGATTCGTCCCCAATCAATTTGCTGTGTTATACACAATCTGACACAGCAAATGAAGGGAAAATGGAGACTGGAAACGCAATTTGAGCACATGAATTTCATCCATTGGATCATTTCGATTTCTTTAACAACATTTTGATTGTCAAAGTGTAGAGAGGAATCTATGCCATATCAGTAAGAATCAAACGTGGATATAAGTTGCATCATGAGGTCAAACTAACCGGTTTGCTTTTGGGAAATTTAAGATCCTTGTGAAGAATATTTGCAAATGTTCTTTGCCTTGTCTTTCCCCGAAATGGTGTATATCCATATAGCATTTCATATAGAAGAATACCTACGTGAAGCAATGCCGTGAGAAAGTGTGATATGAAAGGTCTCAAATATGTCTATCATATGATATACCCAAATAAAATGACAAGGTAGAATCCTATAATTCAATTAAGATAAAAATTATATGATTAATCAAACTCCTAATTTTATCAATTTTTCATCCATGGGAAGATAAATATATTCTCAATTCCCTGCCAAAGTAATAAAAATACCTTTACTTTTTCTTTTATGATCATAGTTAATTGTATTTTAAAAAATATGTAAATTTTGTCTTTTATTATGAGATTTAAAAATTACCGAGAGCCCACCAATCCACAGCACTAGTATGACCAGAACCAGTTATGATTTCCTGTACAAGTATCAAAATGTTAGTCCCAATAAATTTTAAAAATATATATAAATTTATACAAATTCTAATATTATGAATGTAATACGATTCTCTGTATATCAATTAAAATTCTTACCACCATCCCTTGATGAAAAAAATAAATAACAAAATATTTGCTATGACACGATGAATAAACTAGAACTAATTGGCAAGCTTATCAAGAATCAATGGATCATTAGACAAACTAACTATAAGTCTTCTCTCCCTCATAAGGAAATTTTTTTTGACAACTCCTGCTGAGGGATGTACATAACTCTTAATGAAGAAAAAGTCTCAACTGTACAACTCCTAATATTTGTAATAGATTCAACTTGATCGCTCAAAAAATTACAGGAAAGAAAATCTAATTTTCAGATTACAGAGTGAACACTCCACCTTAAATTTCCTTTTTACAAAGCAAATATTTCACTTTAACTTAATCAACAGTTCCATCTTCATGCCACCAACAAGAAAATGGGAATTAGGAATGGTTAATTTGAAGCTTTAATTCTTGTGTATAGCTTGTGGTGCCACAGATCATGAGGCCTAGCCTGTAAAAATATTTGATTTATAAACTTGCCAGGGAGTTTACACAACGAAAATAAGATTTTCATCAACAGCTAGCTCTATGCATGAGTAGCATGGACATACCAAAATGCAGAAGTTGAGACAATACACAGATGCATCATCTGTGTAACATTAGGTACAGTCACTGTAAAACAAGCATCCGAGCCATGCAATCTTGAATCTTTAAATTCTTAGTTTCTCAATGATAAAATTTTCTAAAATGTCTAGAGATCACAAACCGGGGCTATGTACTCTTCTGTGCCAACGAAAGAATTTGATGCTCGCATTGGTTCAGCCATAAATATTGGGGATTGCTGACCTTTCTTTCGTTTTTTCTTTTCATTAGTAGCTGGAATGAGAAGCTGCAAAGAGTGCAATCAGACATATACAAATTAATTTAGCAGTGAGAACTAGAAAACTACTGCTTCTGATATTACTAAAAACCGCTGTGTTCTTTGTCACCACCTTACCTGTGGTTTGCAAGATGTCAAACACGACAAATCAAAATCTGTCAGAGACAAATGCCCACTGCTCTGGAGTAACACATTTTCTGGCTTCAAATCCCGATATATTATCCCTGTACGTTTCCACCGAACAATATCGTTAAAATGAATTCTTATCTAGCAAGTCTCTTATTGTATATCAGAAAACATTTAACCGGCAAGATTTCTGAAAAATACGGAGTTTTCACTATAAAAAATAGGTTCGTATAACTGTTACTTTGACACCTGATAATTTGAAAGAAGGATAAAATCTTAGTACATCTATAGCTGATTCCAGCCTAAGAAATTTATAGAAGAGTTTAGGAAATGTTGTGTCAATCCAACATTTTCCAATTTGTAAGACAGTTTCATCAATTAAAAGAAAAGGTTACAACATAACAACAAATATTATCAGCTTGTAATATGGATGCACATTATATCAATAATGAATAAAAGCCTACCTAGACAATGAAGATACTCCAGTGCAACTACTACCTCAGCCGCATAAAATCTAATATCATCAAGAATTGCATTTCAGTTAAAGGAACAATCATTTGCATCAGAAGTGGATAACAGCTGTACAACAAGAAAATTGCTCGTGACAATTCAAATTCAGAAGAAGGACCCACTCACTATCTATATCATCTATATGCATACAGGCGGACAAGTGGGAACGCATGAATGAATAGGGAGACATCAAGAAGAGTCAGAAGAAGAAAGAACGATATCCCTACTTTTGCCTTTAAAAGAATACAACTAAACCATGGATTCTGAGTAAGAATATCTCTGAAAGTTAAGGAAAAAAGACTTCAGACTAGTTGGACCATAAAACACGGACCGATTTTGCTGGCATACACTTGACCAAAGTAGAACAGATGCATCAAATCACTTGAAAGTCCTATACACCATCCTCTGACTTCCCCCCTCCAACTTTTGATTGTCTTCTAAGCCTAAACTTGTAATATTTATGCACACAACTTTTCTTTCACTATTAACATGATGTACCTCACCGCATCTTCCTTGAGAACCTTTGTTGGCTGTCGGTCCAGAAGCAGGAACAGTTCTCCACCAGGACAGTAATCCGTTATCAGGCAAACGTGTGTTTTGGTCTGCAAATTAGTTAAGCGCCACAGATACATATATTAGTAATGCATCCAAGTAACATATATTCCTGTAACTTCTAAATTAACTGTCATAGGAAAAAAAGGCATGAAAAGGCCTAGGATATAAAAAATAAAGACGTGAAATCACTTTCTGAAAACAAAGGCGGAATTGAACTAGATCCTGATACTCCTAACATGTCCCCTACAAAGAAACTATTAATAATTATGTTTCCTGACAGTAACACTGGAGTTTCTAACCTGAAAGGAAGCATACAGTGCTGGAAGAAAAGGGTGATCCAACATGTCAAGAATTTCTCTCTCCGTGCAAGCTCTGTGCACCTGTAGAAAGTGTAGAAAGGCCATTCTATGACTAGTGGAAAATGCCGCCATAATTTGATTTGAAGGTAATTAGAAACATACCAGTCTAACTAGATACGTACACGCCCTAAGTCCATGGTCTATAAATATTGTTATAAAAAACTGATAGGCTTAACTAATTTACAGCATGTAAATACTGAAAAGTCATAATTGACTTCAATTACGTAATTGAAATTTATATGCATGAGTATAAGGCAAGTAGGTGCCAATTAGAGCAGAAAATTAGTAGTTAAAAGGAAAATATTGATTTAACCGTTTATATACAGCACCTTGTTGCGATTGAGCATAACACTCTTATCCATAGCCTTCATTGCAAAATATTGACGAGTTCCACACAGCTCCACAAGATGCACGCTGGAAGCCAGCAAACAAGTCAGATACTAGTTTCACTGCCGCTGAAGCTTTTTATTGGAGAAATTATGGAGCAGAAAATCCAATGAAGAAATTCTAAATAAGATTATAAATGTTGAACTCTCTTTCATTTTCAGCTAATCAGAGACACATTCATGTACTAGTCTCTTACATATGCAGAAATTAAGTAATTTTACTGGTTAAAATTATCCTTCTACACTAGGGATCTTATACTTATCTGATGCTGGTTAAAAACACCATCTATACAACTTGTGAAATAGCAATCTTACTAATTTCTAGTTGTTTGTGTTTCCTTCAAGCAATAAAAGCATCAAAGGGCATGTAAGTTCATATGTGGTTGATGCAGTTGAGGATCCACCATGCTGAGAGGAGTTTGAAATACTACTAACGTATATTGCCAAATATGATTCTCAGCCCCAGTGTTGGATCATAGTACAATGATTAAAATAACATCACCTGGAAATTGATTTAACCCTCATGGCACCAGTTCAAGCACACATAAAACGTTGGGAAAATATAAGGAAGAGGGGAAACAAACCTGCCAGTATCTCCAGATCCCAAAGGTTTTATTGGCCTAAAATGCTTTAAGCCTATCTGTTCTCCACTATTCAGAATCTACAAAACCAAGGTTGAATAAGCAATTGGCAAAACATGCAACATTGTAGAATTGCTTCAGATGAAAATCCAAATACATAGGAGTTAGGACCATATGGAACATAGAAGAATCTACTATCATTTCACGTCATGTTTAGCAACTCAAAATAACAGTAATAAATGAAATCTTCAGCTGCATAGTGCATACATAATTGCAGATAGAATTATGTTCGCTTCCCAGAAATTAAGAAAACTACAGAAAATGAAGAGCCCAGATGTCAAATTTGACCAAGTCTGCCAATTTTAAGAGTTTATGACCGTACCTTGTACAAATAATTCCTGAATCTTTTTATTATTGAAAGCAAAACGTGAAAGACGAGAAAACAAAAAATACTTTCAAGCACGGCATTGAAACCTTCTGAATAGCTCGCCAAGCAGGGTCATCTTTCCTATGAGGTTTTGGGTGAACCACTTTTGAATGGTTTATCCATAAATCTTCCGGTTTCTGCATAGCCAAAAGGTCATGTCACAAATTTAAGTTAAATGCTTTTCAGAAGACAAAGATAACCAAGAGAGATTACCAAATTGGCATCCGGAAGTTCTCTCACTGCCTCATCAACATTTTCTGCAGTTTGTTTGACCTATGGGTGGATGTCAAATAGAGTTGTTATGGCTAGAAGGAAATATGTAATTACATTGACAGTGAAAAGATAGTTTAAAATCTGAATATATTTTCACTTAATTAAGCAGTGAGTAAGTGGCCAACAAACCAATTGTTCTCCCTCCTTTGCAGTATCTTCAGCAATATAGTTATGAAGAGGCTCCACATGCTGACTACCATCAAGTTGAACCCCAATAAAATATTGCACTTCTCCCTGTTAAAGCAAAAAAGAAAAGAGAAAAAGGCTAAATATGATGATGTATGTCTACTTTTGTTTTGTTAAAATCATGATGAATGGAATATAATTAACTACCTGAAACAAAAGTTACATGGCAAGATAGAAAAATATATTACACCTTCAATGGATTAGATTGTCATAAAACTGTACCTTTTGATCACGCATAGGTTGCAGATGAAACAGGTTCCAGAACTTTTTGCCTGGGTCGAGCACAGAAATCTTTGTTAACAAGTGAAATAATTATTTCAACATTATTGTGCTCCACATTGTAAAGTAGCTGTCTCCTTTGCAGGCGAAGAGATGGATCGTAAAACAGGGATACACTTGAAAATATTGTGAACTGTTTATTATCGACTGCAAGCTATTGTTAACCATGACACGATTTGGACATTATAGTATCTTTGTTTCTTTTAAATGGAAAATTATTCTGGCGTTTAGTATCATGTAAATCTTTCTTAAAATTTGGAAGTCAATTAGATATGCCACGTTGGAAAATGAAATATTCATGCAATTCCTACAAAGTTTCAATCAAATATAAATCTGCCAAATATAGTGAAATTTCCTGAAGAATATCAAGTTAGCATACCAGACTTCGTATAATTAATTAGCTGCACGGTAACTTCTGTTTGGTTGTCAATTGCCTCTCTAATTTTCCTCACAGTTGCTGGATCAGTCTCAGGTCCTTGCAGAAACCTAAAATTACAAGATGGCATGTCACAATCAGACAGATACAACTGAACTTTACTGTTATTTAAACACCTTAGAGACCATTTCCAAATGTTACAATCTTAAATTTTTCAGAACGGAATTCATGTGTAGCACTTGCTTCCACTTGGCATTAGCATGCTTGACATATAATAATTTTCAGAGTTTAGTTTCGTGAATATTTTGGTGATTTTTCTTGGTATGTATATATCCTGTGTGCAATGACTACACTCTTTTTTCGGAAATTTGCATGAATCCTTCATGGAAGCATTCAAACTACGATAAATGAAGCCCAGTGAAGTCGGAAGCACCAATTTTAAATATTCAATGTGAAATTCGACTAGAGTTAGATTCATGCGGAGCATGCTATATATGAGCCAGAGTGTTTTATTATTCATTCGCAAGTAATGAAACCTTTCCTCACTAGAGGAGGGTAACAATATATTCATATAACTTGTAAATTGTTAGATTTTATATGTCTCACAGTTTAGTCAATGAAACCAAGTATATTTAATAATTTAGATTTTTTAAGTAAAATTTTACTAAGTTTCAGCTAGTAGAAAGAGAGAAACTCTAAATTTAAAGCAAACCTGCAATTTCTTCCCAGTATTTCCTCACGGATGTACTCAGTAAGATCTAGGAAGCTATCAGATGCAAAAATCTGAAAAAATAAATGCAAATGTTACCTCCTTTTTACATCTTTATCTCCAGTTAATAAATCCAGAACAGAAGTAACATTGTCAGTATAAAATAATTGCTTTTATAAATCTTACGATTGGATTGTCAGGAAGTCTTGGATCAGTAATGACAAAGTTCTTCTCAATACGTTCAAGTGTAGTAGCAAGATCAAGGCCCTTTCGCTTTTCCCTTTGTGTTACTTTGTCATCTACATTATCGGGCCTCTCATCATCCTCACTCTCAGAGCTGTCCTCAACAAATTCGTTATCAAAGCTTTCTTCATTGGACTGACTTTTCCTGTTGAACCTGAAGCATAGAAGGATAACGGTGAGATATAAAATTACACATTAATTAAAAATTAAAAATATTACAGAGTTAAATATAAAAAGGGACATGTATAACATCACTTGATGAGAAATTCCATACCTCATGAAAGAACGACGACGGAGATTTTTCTGTTTCTTCTCAGGCAGCTCACTGATCCGCTGCATTGAATTACTATGTTCCCCATGTGGTTTCCTGCTGAATGATGCCACGCCCTCTGATTTTCTCCTTGACAAATTTTCTGCTATCTCTTCTTCATTACCTCCGGATAATTTTATCAAGGCACGATTTTCTGATTCACTAAGTGCCCGGGGCCGCTTTACGGCCTGAAGCAGCTCAGATACTGAAGTAACAGCCTTTTCTTTCTGACGGGCTGCAATGCACAAGTTATTAGTATAATCAAAAAATCACAGAGTGACCAAAACTTCTTTCTACTTCTGTTTGGTTTCAAGCATGCGAATTGACAGCATCATTTTCTATTTCTCCAGTAATAGAACAGTCAATAATTATCGTTTCCTTGTTTTGCACTTTTGCTTCTTCGCCCTCTCATTTGAAGTGTTAGATATACTAGTTAGTCGACGCTAGTTTTGGACAATAACCACTCCTACAACATTGACCCTGAGAAGAGAAGACTCTCATGTTTAGACTTCCTTTGTTATACTGATGCGGAATGTTTATCATTTGGGTGTTTAAACTAGTCATGCCACCGCCATGTTTATGACAGACGTAATCAGAGCACTCCACATTAGTTCAGACTTCTTCATGATACTTGTCATTGATCTCGTCAAAGCGTAGGGTTTTGGAAAAATGTCACACACTTAGGTCGATTAACAGTTTTCCTAAGTTGCCACAAATTATGTTTAAATAAACATATCTAAATCTAACAGTTATTCCAACACTTTAATTTTGATACAAAATTCTAACATCCTCATCTACAATTGATAATGGTGGGAATTCAATCACATATTAATGATTATGAATAAATGTATAAAAATTTATACTAAAATTAAAGTGTGACACTAAAAGTATTCTTATATTTATTTTTTTAATCCATTTCTGTCAATGAATTTTTTTCTTTTCATCAAAGTTTTTTTACGTCTTAGTTTTTAGTAGCTACTGATCAGAAAAAAGAAGCTGTCTGCTTGGGTTTTCTTTTTATGGGATGTCCCCGAAGGAACGATTGGGTTTTCTTTTGTGGAGTTCTGTAAGCTTTCATGCCATGAGACCCACTTTCAGTTCAGATATAATAGAATAATTAATGTATGATCATAGTTGTAGGGAAATAGTGTAAGATGCGTCCAATACCATCATATCTAATCAAGGACTCGGGCAACCCATTGGGACGTAGCATCTTGTCCTTGGACCCCTCCGTATGCTTGCTAACCTCCACTTGCATTCTGCCAGAATCACCCAGACAAAGAAAATTAAGACATTGGGTTAGTATGCCACATTATTCACTTCCATAACAACTCCCCACCCCCAAACTACTCCATCACCGTTCATTAACAATCGCTGGGTTTGTATGACACCATGCCATTAACATCAAGAAGCACAGTGCACCTGCAAGGTTTGAATATTAGCCAGCAGATAGCCAGTGACAGAGATGTAAAGAAAGAGGTCCCTTTGGCCCAAAATATGAAAAGAGCATATATCCACGACCTCATAGACTCAATAATTGGATGCTTGATTCCGTAATCCACTAAACCCAGCAATCTTTTGTACTGACAACCATCAGTTTTGGGCAATCTCCATGCAAAAGCTAATTCTCTATCTAACGCACCATGGCAATCGTCTTTCCCAACCAAAAAGAGGAAAGAGTCATAAATGTTTAAATGAGCACAATTGACATAAAGACAACCTTTTTTTTACAATAAAAATAAGAAACACGGGAAATTATACTTCGAAGAAATTGATAATTGAGTGATCATTATCATAGGCGACAGTGAAATTCAATACGCTCTTATCGAATATGCATCATATACCATGTCTGCAGTATAAAATTCTTATCATTACACGGTCCTAACCATCTCTCAAATCAAATTATGCATAAAATAATAACATTTATAATATGATAAATTCATTTAACGAGAATATCTGAGCTAACCCGATAAATTTGAGAACTTTTCCATCGTCGTCCTTGATGGGTGCAATAGTGAGAAGGTTCCAAAATGGGGTCCCATCCTTTTTGTAATTTAGTAATCTTCCACAATAACTAGTCCCTGCTTGCAACACCTCCCTTATCTTTGCCACATCCTCCGGATCCGTGCCCGCTCCCTGTAAAAACCGACTGGAACCCACCCCCACCCGCAATTAGTGTTCGTTATGACCTTTTTCCTTACCGTTATTACGGTTAAAGGTAACTCTACACTTTCCCGCGTTGATTAATTTAGTAAAAAATATATATATCGTACCAGTTCCTCCCTATGACTTCCTTGGATGTATAACCCGTCATCTTAAAGAATCCGGCACTCGCATACAGGATCGGGTAATCTGGTTTGGTAGCGTCCGAAACCACAAAAGTTTGTTGGAACGCTGACAAAGCGTCCTTCAAGCCCTCGGACATTCTTGGAATTCCTCGGAATTCTTTGCCACTGTCGTCCGAGGAGTCGCCGGAGCTTCTCGCAGAGTTGTTTGAGCTCCTTCTCGATGTATTCGCTAGTTTAGCACCCGGCTCCTCCCCGCCGGATTTCCTAACTGACACTCCTTGTGGCTTTCCGGTCTCAGTATCCGTTTTCAGCACCAAACCCCACTCGGCGGCTCTCTGCGCTTCCGCGCCGAATTCTCTAGAGACATGCGCTGTGACCGGCGGTTTCTGAGGCGGCTCATTGCGGTCGTTGAGAAGGGCCGAATGGGTCTGTTGGGCGGACTGGGACGACGATTGTGTTGATGAATCGGAGTCTTTGCGGGCCATCCATGAAGTGTTGGTGGCATCATCGGCTAGATTAGAGTTTGAATGGCGGGATTCCGGCTCGTAGCTTCTGTGCGGCTCTATCCAGCTTTTCCACTTGGGCTGCGATCGGAACGGCGAGCTTGTCGGCTTCTCGGCTGAGTAGGAAGAAGGGTTGAAGACTTCGAGCGAGCCACGAGGGTCTCTGGGAAAGGGTGGTATCAAAGATGATTGTTTTGGCGATTTACCTGACCGCTCCATCGCTCTCTGCGGTGCAATTTATTTCATCAGAATAGGAACTTCAATAGAATTAATGATAGAAAAGAGTACTTTGCTGACTGTAACTTAAGAGATACGCAAAAAGATCAGATTTATATGTCATCTCTATTCATGTTAAGCATTGTGCCCCACACATTGTTCACTCAGTTCTGAATTTCAGTGAGAAAAATAAACTGGGATTAAGAATGGACTGCAGAGTTCATTTGAAGTTTGCTACATGTGTACTTCAAGAGCATCAATTCACCAGAGAGCATGCTCTCGTCAAACCAACTCGATCTTGCACTTCTGGGGACAAACAGTAGGGTAGTGTTAATAAATGCAATGGGGAACTCTGGAGAGTGATGGCGTTGGGGGTGCGATGGGAAATAATGGAAGAGACTTATACAGGGAATAGATGAGTTGTCTGGGGTTTGTGTAGTCATTTTAACTTTGTTCATTGAGCTAATTAACTTTGGATCACCGCAAGAAAAGATCGAGAGGCTCACATTTTGCAGGGTGGTTTTGACCAGTGTAATGGCAGTTGGATAAGGTTAGGTGGCTGGAGAAGTAACAGGAAGATAATGATCAATAAATTTAGAACGAAGACTAGGACAATTTCTGGGTTATTTGCAAATTATGGCAGAGCAATAAAAGTAATCTGCGGTCTTCGAGAGCGAGAGAAATCAGATTAAATGAGCAATGAAAAAGTACCCGAAAAGAAACTGGGGAAGCAATCTGCGATAGTTATTGGAAGCCTGCGAACTTCATAATGTTCCTCATCGTTGGGAAGTAAAGATTGACAACTATTAAACTAAACTAAAGTCAGGCGACAGTTACTAGGCAGATAAACATAGAACAGAATCGAAACAAGACAATTTACCAACAGGCATTGTTTAGTTGCTAGAAAATTTGTTAGAAACTTGACGAATTAGTAAGATGGGTTTCCTAAACTTGCTTTTAATGAAAATTGCCAGAGTACAGTGTGTCAGACTTAGAAATGTATACCTCAGTTTAGGTGGAGTCTGCTGAATGGGGAAACTGGAACTTGGAAAAGGGAAATGACGAGAAGATGATGTTCGAGGAATGACTTTTAATGGCAGAAAGACATGGAGGAAGGTATACAAAGTGGAATCATTGTAGAAAAGGTTTGACTTCCCATCCCTGTGCCCCTTAACGTGGCTCGTGCTGTCGTGCACGTATTCCTATCCCCCCTTCTACATCCAAAATTAATCATTTGAGACATAAAAATCTTTGATTTCAGAAACCAAACGCACTGGTAGACTGGTAGTTTCCTTTTCTGTTGCTTTCTAAACTCTTACCTCCTCCAGTGATTTCTTTCTTGACAGTCTGGAACTGCGTCGGCTGGCAAGCAGGAAGAAGAGAAACAAAAGAAGAGAATTGTGTACGTCTTGTCAGGCACGTAGATTTTCCTACCGACCAGTTGCTCGCTGGAAACAAGTAATGATACCCACACACACTAATTCTACACAGAATCTGCACATCCTCTCGTATTCTCTTTTCTTTCCCTATTCAATATTTGTTTATATGTCTACGAATTAACATTTCGCCAGGAAAGTATGTGTCTCTGCGTCTGCGCAGTGGAATTATAGCTAGTTGAAAATATATGAAAAGGCATGTTTTCGTAAAATATATTTTATTAAATATTTTCAATAAAATCATTTATAATAATTTGGTAATCCGGATGCACTTTTTTCAGATATAAATACAAAACTAGAAAGCCAAAATTAGTCAATACCTAACTGTTTTTGGGTCTGGAACATAATGAAAAATCAGTATATCTAATCTAACCTAATATCTTATACAAAGCAGGAACTTACAGAAAAGCATGGTCCTACAAGGAGAGGCTTGGGAAGTGGACACGTGACACCATGTTGGCTGCCCTTGGAACCATACATGGCTACAAATATTCATCAACAATAAGGGTGTAATTTTCCCAGGATATTGGATAGGAATGGTGGATGGTGTTTGCCTAGTTGATGTGGCTGCTAGGTGCTACACTGAGTCGATGACGGGAGGAGAAGTAGTTTTCCTTAAAGCTGCATTGTTTTCTACTAAAAATAATTAAATTATTGACATAATTGTAACATAACCGTTATCTCTAGAATAGCAGGGGAAAACGTGATGAGATGGCGATGTGTAGAGAGTAGCCCAGACGCTGTAGGTCCCATAAGCCATGTGAACTGCTTTATTTTTTAAAATGATCTCATCGTTCATTCACGATTAGGTCACATCAGATCGTCAGCTTGTTTGCTACGTGGGCCAATATGCCAATGGGTCCCGAGTCCCGACCACGACCGCTTCCTACATAGGTTGGAAACTTAAAGCTGTTCTGTCCTCGCTCTATCGCTTTCGGCTTTACCAATTATCAGTTTCCTGCTCCTACTCATAAGCTCCCTTGTGTGAATTGTTCTACCTGTCTCGTGCCTTGCTTCACTATCCCTCAACCGCTACTCTCTCTCCTTAATTGGTCTTTTGGAGACAAGACCTTCGCATTATAATCAATTCTGCTACAAGTGGCCCAAGACCCACCATCGGCTTTCTACTATAACGACGAAAGAGAATAAAAAGTTGAGAAAATGTCAATGGGAAATGGTTAGAATTACTTGAAACAAGCACGAGACTGGAAGGACGAGGTAAATTGTATACTAAAGATTAGGCTCGCTTCTGCTCAAACGATAGAGTTAGTATGATCGCTGCTGCTGCTATGGTAAAAGTAAATCTTACTAGAACTAAAATAAATAAATTTTATTAAATATTTACTCATTAAAAATTTTAAATTATTAAATTTATATATTAAACTATACATTTAACAAACTAAACGACTCAAAGGTGAGGGTTGAACATGGGTCTTACCTTTTCTTGGTATCAATGGTCTACGAAAAGGTAAGCATCTCTTCCAAGTCTATTATGTAATAGGAAATTTTATTATTTTTATAATTTTATATTTATTTAATTTTTATAATATAAAATTTATATAATTAAATTTATTAAATTATAAAATTTAACAAATCTCGTTTTTCCAAATAAATTATTCAGCTGGTGTAGTTTTTGTGTGATAGCGAATGTCTTCCAATTAGGTACAGCCTACCAAAGAATAGTTTGATGCATATGCTCTTTCCCGGCCATGCAATATGGGCTTGGGCCACCTTATCTAAGAGATTGGTTGGGGCTACCCACTATGTACTGCAATGCAATTTTCAACCTCTCTTCCATGTTCACCGCATTCAACAACGCATCCTGCCATAACAAACTTCACTTGGAAGCACAAAAACCAAAAGGAAACAAAATTCTCTCTCTTTCTTTGTGTTTACGATCCGAACAATCCTCACGATAAGCACCACCACCACTACCAGCTTTCTGAATTCCTACACTTGTTGTAGAAATAGTAAAACAACTACCTGAAATTAAAAGAACAGAGCAATCTGGAAAAGAAAATCTTGATCACCTTGGAACCAAATGTACTCTTCCCAGCAACGCTTGCTACAGACAGGCTTTAGAAGCATCGTCACTTGGTTCATACTAGCCATGGTCATGCTCTATATCCTCTATTCTTCCAACCTTCTCCTCTTCACCAATAACCAGAAAGACTGTTCCACCCATTTAGATGCCGCCACCGCGGAACACCTTCAGATGACAAACATATCCTCAAGGAACTCAACTATCATCGAAAAACATCAGAAGAAAGAGGACGAAGAAGATGAGGAGGAGGAGGAAGAAAAACCCCGGGTAGTTCGATTACCCCCTGATCAGTTGCCTCAGAGGCAGGACACGGAGCTCAAACACATTGTCTTTGGGATAGCCGCTTCGTCCAATTTGTGGGAGATCAGGAAAGAATACATAAAGACATGGTGGAAGCCAAATGAAACTAGAGGGGTAGTGTGGTTGGATCAAAAAGTGAGAACTAGAAGAAACGAGGGGCTGCCCGATATTCGAATTTCTGGGGACACCTCGAAATTCAAGTACACGAATCGTCAGGGGCAGAGATCTGCATTGCGGATTTCGAGGGTGGTAACAGAGACACTGAAGCTTGGGATGAAGGATGTGAGATGGTTCGTGATGGGAGATGATGACACAATGTTTGTGGTGGACAACGTGGTCAGAATCCTTTCCAAGTACGATCACAGGTACTTCTATTATATTGGGAGCTCATCGGAGAGTCATATTCAGAATATGCATTTCTCATATGCCATGGCATATGGTGGGGGTGGATTTGCCATAAGCTATCCATTGGCGAAGGAGCTAGCAAAGATGCAGGATCGTTGTATGCAGCGATACCCGGCTTTATATGGCAGTGATGATAGAATTCAGGCTTGCATGGCAGAGCTAGGAGTGCCTCTAACCAAGGAAGCTGGGTTTCATCAGGTAATTACCATGTAACACTATGGTTCTTCATGTCAAATAATATAATTGAGAAAGCTTTGTGATTTTAAATGTATATGTCGAGAGGGTGTACTGAAAATTCTATTTCTTTGCTAATGCAGTATGATGTGTATGGAGACTTATTAGGCCTTCTGGGTGCACATCCTGTAACCCCATTGGTGACATTACACCATCTTGATGTAGTGGAACCAATATTCCCGCGGATGACCCGAGCTCAAGCCCTACGACACCTAATGGAATCCATCAAGCTGGACTCAGGCAGCATAATGCAACAATCAATCTGCTATGACAAGAACAGATATTGGTCCATCTCTATATCATGGGGCTATGCGGTTCAAATCTTGAGGGGAGTAATGTCCCCCAGAGAATTAGAGATGCCGTCACGAACCTTTCTCAATTGGTATAGATCAGCTGATTACACGGCATATGCATTCAACACAAGGCCTGTTACCAAACACCCCTGTCAAAAGCCGTTCATTTTCTATATGAGCAAAGCTTATTATGATCCAGCCAGGAAACAGATTATTGGGACTTATACTCGTACGAAGGATAAAATTCCTCCCTGCCGATGGAAAATGGACTCACCGGAGAAGATCAGTTCTATCTTGGTTTTGAAAAGACCAGATCCTCTTCGCTGGCAAAAGGTAGGGATGCTCAGAAACACACACGCTAATATACTTTATTCCGATTCATTCTTCCCACTAGAAAACTTTTGGTTTTTTTTTTTTTTTTTTTGTTCAAATATATAGGAACTTGATTTATATATAAAAAGCTTTCTTTTATGTTGCACACTTAAAAAGAAGCAAAATCTTCACTCAACACAATAACTTAAGGTTTCTAAACAGTCAAGCATTGAATTGAATTCTTTTACTGACTAGATGACAAACTTCTATTGCAGTCTCCAAGAAGGGATTGTTGTAGAGTTCTGCCATCACGCAGAGGGTCAACTATGAACTTATGGGTGGGAAATTGTCGAGACGGTGAAGTTAGCGAGTTATAGCACTGACGAGGTACATATTTTTTAAATTACCTGCCTAACATTCTTGTTTCCAATTGATTTCAAGACACAAGGGAATAAACGAGTCCAGAAAGTGGAAATCGAGCTTGGGTTTATTTACCGGAACCCTATGCCTATGATTCCACCAGAAAGCCCATAGAACACAAAAGGCACTATTGTCATTGATCATGAAATCAGAAGCCACAGTTATGTCATCTTCTGCATCATGCTTTTCCACTATGTAGATTCAACAAAGCATATCAACAGAAGTAGTTGTCTTGGAATGTATTCTACGTAGCAAGTTCATTATTCTTCCCCCAATGTAACAGAGGATATTGAATTCACACTTTCTTATGGAATATAGATTCAGATAGTATTTCTATCTCATCTAATAAAAGTCTCAATTTTATCTGAAGTGTGTTGACTGGAAAGTTCCATCACGCGTCCGCTTTGTTCTTACAGAACAGAAGGAATTATCATTCGGGGGCACTCACCAGCAGGTAAGTTTCATTGGCGCTTGACACATTTTGAGGGACTGAGGGAATTGGTGTTGCAGCCACCGCCAGTATGGTGAGATCAAAGCGAGAATTGTTAGGTAGTGGTGCACTAGTCTGACGTATAGCTGTAATTCTACCATCCTTGATAATCAGCATCACTGTTTTCAGCAGTTCAAACAAAGTAGAATAGATGATGTAATTAGCAAATCAAAGTTGATTTGAAAAGAACACATATTTTGAATAACTATATGGGTTCCTTTTCTTTTTCTTATGAATAAAATCGAGGAAACCAAAAGGAAAATAAAATTACTGACAGTAAGTTTTTTCTTAGCAGCTTTCAGCAGTTAAATAATAGTAAACTCCCTCGTATCAGAATATACTTCTTTGGAATTCGTTTTATAAAAAAGAATCTACAAGGCCATGAAAACCCACAATTTATATGCATCTTAAACTTCACAATTTACCCTTTCTTTTCATATTCCTCACTGTGTGTCAATCTTGAACACAATAATCAGGAAACAAGAAAAGCAAAAATTTTTATGCGAAAATAAAGAACAAACAGAATGGTATGAGGTGACTGCGTAAAGTTTTCTTGAAATTGCTAAAATTGATACCTGGAGAAGAGAACCACCAGAGTATGAAGAGGCATAGCAGCACAGTCACAGGGATTGCATGAATCCATTTCTCCGCGGATCGTGACCGGGAGATTTCCTTTTTTCCTACGGTACTCCTCGGATCGTAAAGTGGTAGGGCTTCCAAATCCTCATCACCGGTCTTTCTCCGCTTTGGTTGAAGTTGCTCTGCAACATTGATCGCTCTGTGCTCGAGCTCGCGCTCGCCAGAGCTGCGACAAGCTGAGCTTAATGATCTCTGCTGCATTCTGACGCGTGAGAGACACAGACACACACAAACACACACAGAAAGAGAGAGGACGAGAAGGGTAGAGAGTAAGTCGGTATGCTGCTCTGAAAGAATGGAAGTTAATCAAGTTACGGTGCGACAATGAGGAAACTCTGTTGAAGTGGTTCAGAGGCTTGAATCTGTGTTCCTGTTCGTTAGGATAATTAACAACTTTTAGGCGGGAGAGTACATACGCGTGCCACTCACGTGAGCGAATGATTGGTCACAACTCGAGGTTATTGCCACACAGCGAACTAAACAAATACTTTCGTCCCGCAAGAATATTTACGTAGTACTCATAACGAATGAGTCTTATAATCAGTTTATAAAATTTAATATATTTAATATTTTAAATTTTTAAATAATTATATAATAAAATTTAATTTATAAAAATAATAAAATTTAAACTATAAGGCAATCATCAATGGATTTTGGTTGGATTGGCGTAGTTAATTATTTTTTTATCATAATTTTTTGTCCATTTATTTTTTTATTTAGAGTGTTATTATTTACATAAATTATGAGTACAGAAGATATATATTATTAAATTTATTAATTTTATAAATTCTTTTATTAAATTTAACTAATAATAATATATTGTGTACATTTTATACGCTAATATCATGTACAATTAACATTTTCAATAGGCAAAACCTTTTTATTTAAAATTTTTTTGGTACAAAGTGTCAAGGTGAGAAAAAAGATGTTTTGATTTAAAGGAAATTACAAAAAATTATAAAAAAAATGTAAACGGTTAAAGTTTTAAATCTTATAATTTAATTAATAATAGAATATAATAAATTATTAATGTAAATTTTTTAAATGTTGTTTTTATGAGATGTTGCAAGCTTGCAGAGGGTTGTTTTTAACTAAACGGCTTAAGAACAAACGTTGTATCATTGTTGACATTCATCACTTTTAGCACTCTTCAGCCAAGGAGAAGTATTAAATAAATATATGTTATCCGGTTAAACATTTGGGTAATGGGTATGCACATATCATTCTAGTTTTCTGCGTCTTTGAAAGCGGCATTGTCTTGGAAAATCCTGTCCGATCCAATGGTAGCTGCGCATGTGATGGTGAAAATATGCGCATTTTCCCCCATAGGTTGTTCGTTTCACTTTGTGCCCGACATTGAGAATCTGAGATCTCTATTTTCTTCCAAATTCCATATAGGCAACAATAAGATTATGGTGGCTTTGAATATCAAAGCTTCCACATCAAAACTGACGTGGGATGCTAACAACCCCAGGCTGAAGTACAAATGGCACAGGAAGGGGAGATAGTCTCTGCAATGCAAACACTTGGAATGGAGTCATGGCTGAAGAACTTCATAAAAAGAAGATCAAGATGGAAGCACTTTTTTTTTTTTTGTTATTATTATTATAGTTGAGGCTACAATCTAACAAATGGGAAAAAGAGGATTCCTAAGAGAGGATCTTCAATAGAAGAAAGCCAGCTGCCATGTACACCAAGGGAGGAAACTAAAAGGAAGAAAATATTCTTCTGTGCGAAAGACTGAGATTGAAAAGCACCTGTTATCTCCTATGAAGAAAAAATGGATACTAGGCACATTACATATGAACAGGCTAAACCACTGCTTCCTTAGTCTTCAGATTTTTCCGTCTCCGCCCCATCTTCAACATTATGTCTATCATCATCATCCCTTCTCAGATAAGATGGGCTACTTCTGGAGTTTTGTGCCGAATAAGCTTGTGGATCATATTTCTGGGAAGCAAGATAATTCAAGGCTGTTACCACAGCAGATATGACAGGCCGCATATTAGGCTGCTCTTGAACACACATAGCGGCAATGGCGAGACCTTGGTACAATCCTCTCACAGGATATTGACCTTCAAGCAATGGATCAACCATTTGCGAGAATTTTTTCCGGTCTCTGAATAAGGGCCTTGCCTGCAAACAAATTCACAAAATGCACCCTAACTTATGAGGTCACGGTTTTGGAACTGAGATTGATTTTGAGATAGATAAGCAGCTCTCAATTTAGAAGCTTCTTTCTTATTTATCAATCTACTCATTGAAATTATGTGTTCTAAGTACCAACATAGAAAAAGAATGGCTTCTGAATGACTGTGTTTCTGAGTCAAGGAGGATGACAAAAGAGAATCAATTCAACTGATACTTCTTATTGGTGCAATAATTAGATGGCAATATTAAAGAGCCCATGAACTATTCTTAATAAGGAGCATCAACATAAGCAACTGCAGCAACCCTAACAAGAGAGCTCATGAACAACTCAGAATTTAAATGCCATACTAATTTTTTAGAGTTATGTATCAAAATCAACGTAGAAAAAGATTGAATTCAGATTTCAGACAAAAATTAAGAAATTGGAAGATTGAATCAAATCATAGCAGTCTGTATTATGCCCTCCAAGGCAACACATGTGCCAAATATCAGGACTTCTAGCAATTTTTTAAGTCCAGGCCCAAGTGACCCAAATCCCAGGCAACAACAAACGACTACATTAATCACCAAGATAAACTTTGAGAGTAAGTTTACCAAAAGAAAAACAACAGGTTCTGCATCTGTCTATGAACCATGAATTGCTCCAATAACTATGTGCTACAACTATCACGGCTCCAGTTTAACTATAGTGCCAGTTTAGAGAGAACACAAAAGAAGAAGCAAACCCTCCTAGTTGTGTAGGACTGAGACTGCCAAGTGCCAGCAATAATGCTGAGCTACATTTAGCTCTTCCATGGTAAAAAGCATACCACATAAAGATTAAAGTAGATGACATGAATTAATTTGTGCCCAACCAAAATACAACCACACTCAACAACAACAATTGAAAAGGCCAACAAACGTAGATCAACAAATATAAATTCCAACAGCATAAGCCAAGTAAAAGAGCAATGACATACCCAAGCAACCAGATATTGTTCTTTGCCAGATTTTGTATGGTCAATTGCTTTCCTGCCAGTGATGAGCTCCAAAAGAACAACCCCAAAGCTGTAGATATCTGACTTGAATGTCAGCTGACCAGTCATTGCATAATCTGGAGCACAATACCCGTAAGTGCCCATAACCCTTGTTGAAACATGGGTCTTATCACCGCTTGGTCCTACTTTTGCCAAACCAAAATCGGATAACTTGGGATAATATCCCTCCCCTAGCAATATGTTTGAGCATTTCAGGTCACGGTATATGACAGGGGGCTTCATTTTATCATGCAAATACTCCAAACCCCTAGCTGCACCAGCTGCTATTCTCATTCTTGTATGCCAATCAAGTGCTTTTCTACCAGGTCGAAGATCTGAAGGAGAGAAGAAAAGAGAAAAGCCAAAGTGATGTAGAATGCAGTCGACAGTACGTCTCATCTGAAGAAAAATGAGATATTAGGATAATAGTATGTACCATGCAAATGATTCTCCAAAGATCCTAATGGCATGTACTCATAAACCAAGAGCCTCTGCTCTCCCTCGGCACAAAAACCAATCAATTTAACAAGATTAGGGTGGTCTGCCAGACTCAGTGTCAACACTTCTACAACAAATTCCCGAATCCCTTGAAGTCCATTGGGGTCAAGTTGCTTTATAGCTACAACCTAGACAAATAAGAGTAAATGTCACCGCAAATTAACAGAAACCATAAATTTGTAAATTAACACGAAGCCATAAGAAAGAGCACAACTGTAACATTTAAAAAGAGCTGGATCGGGTCTAACACTACAATAAATTGATCTTCGTTGATTACAGAACTTACCTGGTTTATTCTCTCCACGTGCCCCTTATAAACCTTGCCAAACCCTCCTTCACCCAAAAAGCAATCCGACCTAAAATTTCCTGTTGCAGCGGCAAGTTCATTAAACGTGAATAGCTGTGCCCGGTTACCCTCAGCTTTGCCATCCTTGGAAACATTCTCTTTTAAACTTAAATTCGTCACGTCCAGAGGAAGTTGGTCATCCTTAGGAACAGTTTGCCCCTTTCCATTCACATTCAAATCAACTTTGACCTTATCTGTAACACATACATATTACACGTGAAGGAGAGAAATCAAATAAAACGATATCAAGGTACACAGGGCACGAGAAAACGCCAGAAGAAATTAATATTGATCCAAGGTGACTGCAAAAACCACAGCCATCAAAATTTCAAAACAAACAAAACACAAAATGACAAGCCCCACTTTGCATTATGGATCGGACCTTTCTAACCACGCAAACAACCAAGAGAAAAAAAAAATATATATATATATATATATATATATATATAGAAGCATGGATAATGTATGCCTTACAAATAGAACAACGGACATTCAAATTTCATCTTATAATTTCTGGGAGTGAGGGAAAAAGAGGCACAGAATTCCTGAAACTGTTCGAAGGAAACGTTACCAACACCACCACCACCACCAAAATTAATTTGGATATTGAAAACAAATCAAATAAAAACCTGAAATCACAAATTTTGTTCATTTGCAGGGAAGAAAAAATCGAAACAAAACGTAAGCACTTGATAGTCTGCATCGAAAAGATTATGAAATTTAGTTGACGTGATATCTGATGGCCCCGATAAGAATGAACTTTCATCAGTATAGGACACATACGTATGCAGAAATTTCAGAAAAATCACTCAGGAAAATACAAATCAACATGATCAGAATGGACGCACATGATTTTTCTCTGGCTAAGTAAAATGCGTTCCATCTGAACATTCAAGTAAATTGAATCAAGATTATTGGAAGAATTACCTGCAGCGGCGAGGTTGTTCGGCTTATTGGTCTGGCTATAGCTGTTGCTATTGTCGTCGCCATGTGATTTTTTCCTTAATTGCCCTGTGAAACGAAAGCAACCCATGTTCTTCATCAGTCTCAGCTACACCAAGAGAACAGAGACCCCCAACAATGAAGAAAACACAGGACAATGAGTGTCACAAACTGAGAGACAGAGAGGAGCGAGAGGCCCTTCTGATGTTCTGGGCGTTCTTTGGTGCTTTAATATTTTCTGGGTGTATGTGAGGTGGACCAGAATCGCAGAAAATTGTTTTGTAGTCACCAATCAGGAGAAGCCACGAAAAAGACAAGCGGAGTGTTTTATCATTGCAAGTATTTCGGAGACGTAATCAGCTGCAGGGATGGTTGCATTTCTCATATCCTATGCCGTCCGCGCAAGGGCAGTTTGGGAATTAAGGTTACTGTATTCTATTCGTGCATCGAACCACACTGCTAATTGACGTGGCGCTTTTTTATTGCCGTTCAACAATTTAATGCGAACTGATATAGGCAGCAGATCTTTGTCTTCCGTATTAATCCGCCGGTGGCGCACAAATCACATAAACGCCCTTGTCACTTATCACCGTCCGATCGTCAAGAAAGTTTGTTATCAAATAGGAAAGGTCAACGCATCGAACCAATCACCCGGGTCCACCTGATGACGTACGACGCGGGACCCACTTACCCACGCGTATCACACTTGTAACTCCTGCAGTTTCTAGCTTTTTCTTTTACGATGATCCCGCGCGTTCAAGTTGGGACGGCGTAACGGAGCCGTTGCCCGTGAAGCGAAGATTAGTTCGCACTGAATTAACTCACCGTGGCTGGCTCCTTTATGGATTTTGCTTAAACTCGGTAAGAAGCAAAGGTTGTTATATAATTTGTAAACCAGGAAAGACAACCGTTTAGTTTCGACCGTTAAGTTTTATTTAAATAAGAATATTTGTTAACACTTTTTTGTGAAAAATAATATTGTTATAAATATTTATTTTTAGTATATGCAAATTTAAAATAAAATAAGAAAAACTAATAAAATAGAGATAACTGATTTAACAGTATATATTTATATAAATAAAATTATAAATATATCGTTACCCATTTTTTATTTTATTATCTTCTTTCTCTTTTTAAGTAAGTGTGTATATACTTGGACACATAACGATAAATAGTAAGTGAATTTTCAAGGATTCAATTGGGTATAAGTAATATATGTTCAGAGTATATTGATAATTTTACTCTCAAAACTTAATTTGGTTGCTCATATTTTCTGTCTGCCATATAATTGTATGAAAGAGAGCCCTCTAATACATTTATAAAAGGAAAAATGTTGTTCCAATTGCATGAAACATGCAAAATCTTGACTCGGTAGTTTAACGAAGACGTGGTAAGAACCACTTAGTTTAACTCATTCGTTGAGCTAGGTGAAGAATTAGACTAAAACAGTAACCGCCAACAAAATTTAGACTAAAACAATTAAATTTTTTCAAATTTTTTCAGGTATCCTTTCATTACTAAAAACTAGTCCTTATTTAAAATGAAAGTTGTAAAAAAATCTATTTTAATGAAGATAATTTTAAATTCAAACTTTTGATTATTACTATGATAATATCTCGTTGGTAAAAATAATCTAAATTGGAATTGCATCGACTCCTTAATAACAATCTCTTGATATTTAGCATATAATAAATGAATAATAAATACTTTACTCTATCTTTTTTATTCTTGAAAGTACGGGGATACAAATGCTTAAACTTATGATTAGTATAACTACTTAAATCTCTTCTCACTAACCCACTATTGATATTCAATTAAATTATTATTAAAATCATTATATATATATATATTTGTGCACGTGCTATATTTTACCTTATAGTCAACGTCAACGCATCCATACGACATAGCAAAGTTCATAAGTGGAAAACCACTCTCTGCAATTGGACTTTTTTGAAGAGAAAATAAAAAACAAAATATAAATCTTTTAATACAATTAAGTCAGTGTTGTATTGGTTTTGACCATCTAAGCCGGGGAGACCAAAATATATAAAGAAACAAAGACTATAATGGTGAGAAAATATTTTTTAAAAATATTTATATCGAATCTATTTAATAAATAAAAATATGAATAATTCTAAGCTGAATCACCAATTTAGAACTATTTGTGTAGGAAGTCATCATCAATACAATCAGACAAACAGTATCAGCATTTGTTTGACCGAAAATAAGAATACCACGAGCAATGGCCGTCTCTCGTAAGCTACGTGTGCTACTGTCTAATCACGCAGCATCATTCAGTTGCTGATAAAGCAGACCAAAACAGCAGAGAATGACGCTAATCAAAGAGTGATTAGGGGTGGGCAAATTTCCGCATAACCCGTGCAAAACCGACGAAATCCAACAAAAGAGAGGGTGCAGTTCGGATCGGGTCGGGTGTAAGTGCATGCACTGTAGCATAATGGGTTGTAATGGTTTGATACGGTCGGGTTCGGGTTAGGACCATTTGAACCGCGGTTTACCGCGGTAAACCGACTCTAAATATAACTGCATAATAGATTGAGAAAAAAAGGGCTTGAAACAGCTTTAAATAAGTTCCAAAAGATTACCCAACCCAGCAATCCGCCCCAACCCAACCAAGTAAACCTGACCCGGACCAATTTCTCAACCCAGCCCACCTGTCCCAACCCACCCGTGTAAAACCGACCCGCATAAACCCGAACCCGACTATTTCTAGCTTTGACCCGGCCGGAATCGGGCCAACCCATAGTTCTTCTCGGTTTACCCGGTTTCACCATTTTCCCACCCGAACCGATCCGACCCGCCCGAAGCCCACCCCTAAGAGTGATCGCTGGAAAGTTCCACTGTTCAAACTCGAACACCAGCCACAAAGCATGGGAAATTGCTGTGACAGCGATAGGCTTCGGCTAAGGATGAATTCGAAGAAAAGGAAAACAAGAACGAGAAGAAATAAAGGGTATATAAATGTCACGTTACATAATACACTTGTTTGCAAGCCCAATTGCTTAAAATTGTATGATACCATTTTATTGGGACAACTGACAAGGAATTCAGAGTAAAGTAGGTTTTTGAAAAAAAAAAAAAAGGCTTGGAAAAGGGTTGGTGGTTGATTTTGTTACGCATTCATCATAATTGTCAATTTTCAGAAAAATTGCATCAGTTCTGAATTTGACCGACCCATTCATTCTAAACGACATTTAAGATGATAAAATCCATACACATGTCACTAAATTTAAGGACAAGCCTTTCAAGTTTGGATTATTGATGATGAGGAATACACGAGTAACGAAGGATAATGCCTTGGCTTTGAAGAGAGCATGGCAATTCGTTTCCCTCGTTTGAATTTACGTAGAGGTTTATGGACGATGATGTCATGAACAATTGGACATAGGCACACGTGGCTAACCCTTGTAAAGAAAATCTAACCCTTTGCAATATCTGTCTTGCTGTTTCTAAAACTATTTTACAAATTGTAAAATCCTTTAAATCTGACGGTAATTTTTTTTTTTTTAAGAGTTTTATACACTATGTGAGAGTACTTTTACTATTTATATATGCTTCCATCCACAATAGACCCTAACCTATCGGGAAAAATAAGTCTGAATTTTCTCTTCAATTTTCCACCTTCATATTAATTTAAATATGCTTTATAAGACATTGTGTCCACCAAGAGATGCCTTCTGAGTTACGCTGATTGGTAAGTATTCAGCAAACCATGACTAGTCACTTATAGATAAAGGATTAAAGGGTGTATTACTAAAGCAGGATATACCAATTTTTTTTTTCTTTTGTTGGGGGGGGGGGCGCTAGTAACGGTAACTGATAAGGGATAATATCCCAGTTGAACAAAGGCTGCCCATATCCTTCCAGTATCTTGCAATTCACCCACTAATAAAGCACAGTATTCCCCCTTAAATGGGAAGCACCGGTGGGGGTTTATGATAATTTCGTGTGGACTACGCGGGAAAGGGAAACGTTCAAGTCATTAAGTTGCAGGTCAGAACTTTGGTAACCTCATTTATTTCAACTTTATGAATTGAACAACATCGAGGATATCGGCGAGTTTTACTTTGAACATGCTCACATTCAAATTCCAACCTTTTAGCATTTAAAACAATGCTCATTCGAATTCCAATCTATCGTGGGCCCATATATGAGCGACATAAGAATGTTCTGCCCGTGAAATCAATGTCGTATATGCTGCTGTAGTAAAATAAAAATGCTTATGACACCTGGAACTAAGCTGTAAGGAGCAATTACTTCACGGCCGCTGAGATTCAACGTTTGAATGGGTAGGTTTATAGCAAATAGGTATGCAGCAGCCGTAGCACTTGAATTTGGCTAGGTGAGATGAGCTAATTAGGTCGGCTGTTGAGCCCAAGTATAGTCTGGTCTGTCTTTAAGTAGCTGACCCCGACGCATGTTCCCCTGTGCTTCGACTAATTCAAGTAGGCTCTGCAATCGTCGCCCTTTTACCAGTTCTCTAATCTAGCTAACCAAAACAGACAACAGTGTTCAGATGTCTCCTCCCAACAAGCAATGCCTTGGTTCAGCGGTGATATTTACAGTAGTTCTTTTGGTTTATAATAATTAACGTTTTAGAATTTTTGTTTTGATTATTTTTAATTATTATTTTTAAAAATTAAAGAAATATTAATTATATTTTATTAATTTTATTATTTTTATTAAATATTTAATTAATTAAAATTTTAAAAAAATATTTTAACAAATAAAATGTTTTATTACTTTTAAATCTAATATTTTTTATGCTTAACAGATATTATGAATTGATGGAGGATAACAAAAGAGACGCACGCGATGGCTGCTGTTGGTTGGGTTGAACAAGAGGGAACCAAAGGTTCAACTCCGACTCCGCAGTCAGCATGTGGGCAGCCCAAACAGAAACCCAGCTAAGAGATCTATACCCGTAATGGATCAACCATTTCACTTTGGGATGCTCCAATGACGAAAGCAAAACAACCGATTTATATAAGGGTGATGTTTTTTTTTTAATTTTAATTTTTATAATATTAAATTTAAATAAAATTATATTTATTAAATTTTACATAACAAATTATAAAATAAAATAAATCTAACAACCAATACTAATAAAATAATAATTTTATGACCATTATTTTATAAGCCTATCATTTCTGTTCATGTAAATAATGTCAACAGAAATTTGATACTTTGAGCTCATAACATTTAAATAAAAAATGTTTTTTAATTAAATTTTCATAAAATACTTATATATAAGGATATAAATTTTTTAAATTAATTAAATTTTATAATTCAATTTATAAAATTTAATGAATTTAAGATGTATTTAAATAGAATGTCAGAATTGATTTTGATTTGAGAATCAAATGGTGGCAATTGTGTACAATTAATTTTACATACTCAAACCCAATTAAGTTATTATTATTGGCACTTAATTTTCATAGTATATATATTAAATTTCATAAATTAAATTATAAAATGTAATAAATTAATAAATCTTGCAAAAACAAATTTCTAATTATATTTGCAACTCTTGAACAAACTAATCAATTTTGAGTTTTTCCTTATTTTTGTCTTTTGTCTTAATTATAAAACTATTAATTGATTTTGATATGAACAACATTAGTATATTAATTATTAGACTAAAACCTTCTTTTGGTCCCTCAAAGATGAACAAACTTCTAATTTAGTCCCTCACTGTTAAATTTTTCTATTTTAGTCCTCCAGAGATCAATTAACTTCTATTTTAGTCCCTCATTGTTAAAAATTCTTAATTAAGTCCTCCAAAAATTGAAATTGATATCAATCAAATCCCTTAATTAGGATGATTGCTAACAAGGTCAAAATTGCTGACGTGACAAAAATTACTGACGTGTCATGTTAATGTGATAGAAGTTGGATGACGTGGCATGCTGACAAGGCAAAAGTTGCTGACGAGACAGGGCATTGGCTGACGTGGCATGATGACGTGGCCGAATTTGGATGATGTAGCATGCTGATGTCAGCAGCCATGTCAGCAATTTTTGACACGTCATCATGCCACGTCAGCAATTTTGACTTTGTTAGCAATCATCCTAATTGAGGGACTTGATTGATATCAATTTCAATCTTTGGAGGACTTAATTAAAAATTTTTAACAATGAGGAACTAAAATAGAAGTTAATTGATCTCTGGAGGACCAAAATAAAAAAATTTAACAGTGAGGGACTAAATTAAAAGTTTGTTCATCTTTGAGGGACCAAAAGAGGATTTTAGTCTAATTATTATTATTGTTATGGGCTAAATTGTTGAACTAATAAAAGTCATCATTTAATTATGAGAAGTGAGACTTATGATCATAATATTCTAATCACTAAGGAATACACCTTAATATAACACTCCAATCTTATCGGACAAATAATAAGTTAAAAACAGCACCACTATTATTAGCACAAAAGGAAACCAGTTCATTCCGGCTTATCTTAAGTAAGCACTTCTGTATTTCTATATTTGGATTTATACAATGGGAAGCCATAGAGGCTTGGAGGGGCAGGGCATATACCCCTCTAAGACGATCAGAAAAAGCTACGCGGGTAATAGTAATAGAATCCCAAAGGAAAAGAGGAGAAAAAGGAAGGAAGCATATAAGAACCTTGCCCACTTAAAACAATGAGAGAAACCATCTCCCTCATCACTCCGACTATACAGCATACAGTCATCTAATACAACGCATGTTCCACTACCCCGCCGAACTCCAAAACTGTTATATGAAATTCTGAAGTATGTCAAACCAATGTCTACCCAGCATCAAACCTGTTTTATGAAAAACTATAGACCAAACAATTAAAGTAAAAAGACCATTTTTGCCAAGACTATTCCTGCATCTCATCTGATTTGAAGTTAAGAGACTCCCTCCATATAAGCTCTTTTATATCTTCTTCGTTTAGAGCTGTCCGTTCGAAGTCAAAGATAAAAGGATATGGGCAAGTCGGCTCCTCGTTGATTTCATGAAGACTTGACAGATAAGGGTGATTCAGCGCTTCCTCAACTATGCGAAGCATAAACTAAAATTTCAAACACTTCTTTCAAAGAACAAAAAAATGACAAAAGATTAAAAGCATTATGAAACATAGAGTCATACCGCTTATACGTTTGGACGGATCGAAAACCAACATCTTCTCCGCAAGATCAATTGCCAATGGCGACACATCAGGAAACCTCTGTACAAAGGGTTGCTTTTCTACATGTGGAAGCTGCTTAACATATTTCTTTGCATTATCGCTTCTAAGGAATCCAAGATCTGAATCATTTGGTGAACCTAGTAACTGTTTTGGGGAATACTTATGAGAACTCTGTTCATCAAGATTTTGTCGTTTGGAATTTTACGCTTACTAGTTACTATTAGTATCTAAAAAGAATTCTCAGAAAATAATAAATCTCTAATACATTTAAGCCAAATTAACGTGCCGCCGGTATTGTAGAGAAATCACTAATACCTCAGTTATGAGCGCCAACTGCTGAACATAATCTTTACCAGGAAATAAAGGCTCCCTTCTAATTATCTCCATCAAAATGCAACCAACCGACCATATATCAATAGCTGCAGTATATTCTGAACAGTTCAGGAGCAATTCAGGGGCCCTATACCAACGAGTCACAACATATTCCGTCATAAAGTCTGTATCAGAAGTTGTTCTTGCAAGCCCAAAGTCACAAATTTTCAGGTCACAGTTTGCATTTAGAAGTAGGTTGCTTGGTTTTAGATCCCGGTGCAGAACATTTGCAGAGTGTATGTACTTCAATCCTCTCAAGAGCTGATATAGAAAATACTGCAACAACATGTGACATGTAACATACTCCTTAGACTTTGCTCCAGTACCATTTCCTAAATACAAATAGACTCTCCAGAATCAAACTACAGTAAGCAATAAAAATTCACTATCATATCTATCACATACCTGGCAGTGCTCATCAGTCAGACCCTGGCTAGAACGTATAATCTGATGAAGGTCAGTATCCATCAATTCATATACAATATACACGTCATTGAACTTTTCTCTCTCTGGTGGCCGTATTATGTCTTTAATTTTGACTATCTGCACAACAAAGTTGCCGAGAATTATGTCGAGTACATAGCATATAGAGCAGGCCAATCCCAACAACCACCACAAAACTGTTTCCTTAACAGATCTTTCAACTAATTATCAGAATATAGCATATGCAAAGCATTATCCCTAACATAGACTAACAAATTGGGTATGACATGGTTGCAGAAAAATTGTGAAAAGGGAAGTAGAAGCAGATGGCATAGAGTAAAACCATATGTGTAACATATAAAATCGATGCATACATTCTCGTGATCCATATGGGATAGAAGTTTGATCTCTCGAAGTGTCCTCTTTGCATCAATCCTGTTGTCAAATGCATTCCCAATTTTCTTAATTGCTACCTCTTCCTTTGTCTCAGAATTCGTGGCACAGCTGCAGCAACAAATAATACTCACTAGCTCTACTCACAACAAGATAATTCAACATGTGGACAGACTGTGACTATGAAATACTTTAGGGCGTTCTCAGTAGGAGTGAATATAAGGAGGTGCAAAATGAGTGAGTGAAAATTGGCAACGGTTTTATCATACATGGGCAAAGAGGAATTTTGGTATAGTTTACTTGAACAGGATTCACATCCAATCTAGGACCTTTTTTTTTTTTTTTTCAATTTTGGATAGGATTCTGTCCTGCTATTGACTTACTAATTAGATTCCTTACTTTTTGAAGTAAGAATTGAGTAGAATGCAAGATTTTCTGGAATTTGATTGATGTTTAATTGAAAATAGATAAAATCACAAAGCGAAATATACCAAACAAAAAGAGTTCTATCAAAGCTGATATTCTGAGGAAAAAATGAATGGAGGAGATACCAGACAATGCCGTATGCACCGCGCCCGACGGGCTGTATGGGTGGAATATACTTGGCATAGACCTCGAAAAGGTTGCCCAAAACGCTGTACCTCACGTACTTCCCTCCGTGAGTTGGAATCCCCTTCCCCTTGATCTCCGCAGATTCAACAGTTTCCATTTCTTGGATCTTGACGAAGGAAAAGGGAATCGAAGCTTTCTCAGAGAGAGAGGTACCAAGGCGAGAACGAGTCTTAAAGGGGGAGGATTGAGAACGTAGGGACTAGAATGAAAGAAAGGGAGGGCCATTTTGGCATTTGCCAGGCCAGGGATGGGTGCCTTTCCCTCCTGGAGCGTACAGGGACAGTTGAAAATTTAATGCATTATGCACGCAAATTCAAATGCTCAATTCTACAGTGTTCTCAACAACAGTCCAGAGTCTGACTTTCCAAAACCAAGCGAAAACCTGCGGTCTCTCTTAAGATCCCGTATCCGCTTGACCGATACTCCTTTGTGTCTGAAAAAAGACAGAGACCTTAACTGCTGCCCAGTTCCAACCCAAGTTGAGGAACACCAATTAGCCCATGATGGCCCACTCAGGGTGTTGGACTAGCAATTTAAAACCCTGCGAACTTTTGGGCTCCAAACCTTATAACTGTATTGATTAACAAATTTTCTGAGCTAGGAAAAGTCAGTGCTTATCAACACATTGATTTGGTTTAGAACCGCGCTAATCCCACAACACAACATTAAATTGTCATAATTCATATCTATAGTTAGTTATAAATGTGCATACATTTAAGAAAATGTTGGAACTATAATTTTTTAAAGTATTATAAGGATACAATTGTGTGACAATTATGAGAGAACTTTTTCCCTCTCAATTGTGCTCTTAAAAGTACTTTAAGAGATCATACTAATAACGCCACTCCCGTTTTTGGGTACATATGCGGTGAAATAGGATGGAACTTGAAATGGGAGGAAGAAGGAAAACCCAAGCCCACCTCACCCCCTAATAACACCAATCTATATTTATGATTATGAATGTGGATTATGACAATTTAATATCAAAAATAAGATGTAAGACTAGAATTATTCATCAAAAAATTGCACCAACCAAAATAAGGTAATATTTTTAAAATATTATTACATAAAAATTTATGACCTCTGCATAAAAGTTGAGGGTTTTTTTGGGGACTAAAAGGCTGAGGCTTTTTTTTAATATGACTGGTAATTACGTGTTTTTAAATATTTTATTTCAGAACTAATTAATATGATTGTGCTTCAATTGGAAAAATATAATTATGCTTCAAATCTTCAATTACGGCGGCCCCCCCCAAAAAAAAACGGAATCGCCGACCAGATTTGGGCTGCGAAGTAGTCAAGCTCCCAAGTTCAAAGTTTGTGGCTTCTGCTATGTTTCTGTAAGAGAAATCCATAGAGATAGGCATTGTCTAATTTCATTGTAGAGTGATGACCTGCTTGACGCAAGCTAAATTACTTAATAATCATAATGAAAAAACTGAAGGGGGAAAAAAATCTGTTGCGTGGTTTGGAAGGAAGGGAAGGTTTAGCTAAACCATAAAAACATCTAGAAGAGAAACAGTCTTTCGATGAACACGTGGGGAAGACGACTTGATGATTGCAATTGACATTTATGCATTATAATGTGGCGGTGGACAGAGCCGAACTTGTAGAGTTCAGTTCACACCAGAAATACTAGGAATTTTTTGCACTTAAGTTCAAAGTTTGTGGCTTCTGCTATGTTTCTGTAAGAGAAATCCAAAGAGACAGGCATTGTCTAATTCGTCATAGAGTGATGACCTGCTTGACGTCAGCTAAATTACTTAATACTCATAATGAGAAACCTGAAGGGGGGAAAAACACTCAATTGCTTGGGTTGGAAGGAAGGGAAGGTTTAGCTAAGCCATAAAAACATCTAGAAGAGAAACAAGCTTTAGATGAACACGTGGGGAAGACGACTTGATGATTGCAATTGACTTTTATGTATTGTGACATGGCAGTGGACAGAGCCGAACTTGTAGAGCTCAGTTCACACCAGAAATACTAGGAATTTTCCGCACTTGACTTAAAGTGTTCATGCACGACCAAGGTAAGTTGGTATTGCTTCGTATGAGAAGCAGAGTTGGGCTTGGGAGGGGAAAGTCAGAGGCCAGCGAGAAATTTGGTTCATGATAAGCGCTTTACTAGAAGGCCAGAAGCTGGGGCTTTGTCTCATTTTTTAGAAGGTAAGATACATGCCTGGCCAATCGTTGTTGGAAGTAGAAACCAAATTTAGTTTAACTTCCTTTCTGGGTATTCTTTCTGCCGTGTATACCATCGTCTTATCGAAAAGGATTAAAGCCATTCATATGTAATTTACCTTTTCATTGAGAAACTCTCTACTTTTTGGAAACAAATAAGTTGTGGCTACAACATTAGGACAGCAACAGTTTGTTCATTTTTTTGAAAAAAAAAAATGTATAGAGACGAAAAATTAAGTTAAAATATAAGAAAATATTAGTCCCACCAAATAAAGTTAGTTAAAATTTTATAAAATAAAATTAATTAAAATTTTATAAGATAATTATATAATCTAATAAATTTAATAATTTAAATTTTTAAATAAATTTTATAAAATATAATTTATAAAAATAAAATAAAGGTAAAATAAAATGCATCTTACTCGTGATAAAATATATTAAACAAGTACCTAAATTTTTCTATGTTCATTGTCAACAAAGCGCAACAATCAATTGGTCGAAGAATCCACTTGCAAGTTGCAAGCATCTGTCCTTCCCATTCCGAATGTTTTCTAACTAAATCGACCACGGTGGACCACCTCCAACGCTGGTTTCACAACTATAAACGTCCTTCCAAAATTGGGTTCATATTCAGCCATGAATCATATCCATGTTGATGGTACCAGGATTTTGACAGCGCTTGCTCTTTTTTCTCTTAATAAAAAGGGTAACACGCAAGTATATACTGATTAGCCGGTTCAAATACTCGATGAGGGGTGAAAGATCTCAAATGGTTAATCATGGATTCAAGTCCTTTACATTTTTGGACAAACAGCACTACACGAAATTAGATAAAAAATAATAATTAAAAAGAAGTAGACTCAACCACTAATAATAACAAAGAAATCTATGTCATTATCTAACGATAACAAAAAGTTAATAAAGTCACAAAATTTAAGGAACTATTTCCGGTTATTCATTAATTAATAGATGACCTGAAATGTATAACACTGGTTTTCCTAAAATTTTTGGAAGACAAAAAATCGGCACAGGAAGAATGAAACTTTACACGTTGTTTGGATTAGATCGATAGAATCTGGGGAGGAGAAAATGGAAAAGGGAACAAGAGAGAAGAAATAAATGTTTCCATTTGCATCATTCAAATTAAGGATAATTACCCAACTGTGCAATTATAAATAACTGGAAACATGAAGTGCAATCAGTGCCCACCAGACATATACCTATACAATGTCAAATTCCCAGAAAATTTAGATGACGAGAAAAATAAAACTGCAAATTTTTTTACACAGACATGGCCCGCATACAATTTACATCAGAGTATAACCTTGAAGTCCAACTTTTATGCGTTTAAGAGATCCAAATCCCAGAGCTTGTACAAAATTCCCCTACACATAGTATCGTACAGAAGTACCGAACTCTACTATTCAACAGTATTTCTTTAATTGTTTTCGAGCTATCCTTTTTAATTTTTTTTCCAGAAATTTTCAAAAAAATTAAAAAAATGAAAAGATTAGCAGCTCCAGGATCCCGTATAAACAAGATGGAAAGCGGCGTTTCCATTTTCCAGTTCCCTGTATTTTGATTCCCGCTTCGATCGAGGTGGGAAAGCAGAAGCTGGATCAGGGTCAGGAATCTGAGTTATACCCACTCGGAATTGGTGGCGTTGTGGAAGTGGAGCTGAGTGGAGCTCCATCTCCTCCTTGTCGCCGCCCGGACCCACCTGCAGAGCGTGCACACGCCGTCGCTGATTTGAAGATGCTTTTGAATATCCTGATCTTAATTTGGCCCCTCCTCGGTGGGATCGTTTGTGTGGGTTTGCGTTTTGGTTTGGCTTCGGTGAGGTCCATGGCAGCGGATTGGGTGTGAGAAATTGAAGAGGGAGAGGAAATGGTATGGAAAGGAAAGGAGCAGAGCAAAGGGAATCAGAGCAAGACTGAAAAGCTTAACTTGGAAAAGGATGGAGAACAAGATGGACTTCGGAGAAGAGCGAATGGTTCTTGGTATTGTCACTGGTGTGGTGATTTGTGGGAGTGAAGCAGGGATTTCAGTGTTGCTAAATAAGGCCAGACTGCCAAGGAGGAGGGAGGACCCTGTAGCCAACAGTCCCTGACTTGAGCCCCAAGAATTAGGATCAGCTTATGCAAGTGGGTCGCACGGGTATTATCCATTGCGGGTGGACGCACCAGCAATACAAATACGCAAACGCAGAGGGTATTACACTATTTAATTATTTCCCCATTTCCTTTTAATGGGAATATTTATTCGCAACCACAACTGCGCATCGGTCTTAGTCCGCCAACAGAAAGTCTTCCAGTCCCAACAATTCTTAGTGACAATATTTTCATGGATAATTACTAATTGCAAATAAAATTATATGAAAAATATTTTAAAAAATAACTAAAATTACATAATACCAAAATCAAAATCCAAATTCGTCTGCCACACCCTGCCGTTCGATGTGTCGTACAAGAATAAAAATTAAATATTAATATTTATATAATTAAAATAATATAACTAACATATAATTTTTCATATTTTTTTCTTTATATTTTTTAATAAATTTTTTTTTCTACCATATATAAGAAATATTTCTTAAACAATTGGACCACGGACATAAACTACACTGGCACGGAAAGTGAAACGCGTGACTACGTAGAAAATCAGAAATACAGAAAATTGAAAACTGATGAGTGAACGATTAATATCCGAACATTCACATTTAGTTCCTCGTTGGTTTTATATTTAGCGTGTGAAAACGGGGGACCATGTCACGTGTTGCTGACTTTGTGTTTGGTGCCATCATTATATTCATTCTCCTGTCATTTTGTCAAAAAAGTTCAGGAATTTAGGATAATAAATATTTCAATTATCTTTAACAAATTAAATCAGAAAAAAAATGAATCACTGAAATTATTGGATATTTGGTATAAAACTTTTGTGGCGAGGATTAGCAGCCACGCAAGCAAGCAATACTACAACTGGGGAAGGGGTTTTATCATTATGATACAGAAAGGGTGGAAATTTCAGTTAAATTATTCAATCTAATGGTACTAGGAAGATGCTCCAATATTCTTTATGCCAACGTGTGATAAACATATAAAATAAAAACTGCTTCAAATGCGGATGTCACCAAATCAAAATAAACATAAAAAAATTAGTTGGTGCTACGGTGATTAACAAATGAGTTAACGCTTTGCATTGTCAAAAAAGTGAGAGTCAATTCGTACAAAAATCATTTATTAGCATTTGTCATTTTCATTTGATTTCATAACCAATGTTGCTATGTTCACAAACTAAGGTTTAGTAAAAATTATATATAAAAAATATAAATTATTAAATTTTAAATAATAAAATGTGAGACATATAAAATCATCAATTTCTTATAAATTTATGAATAATTGATGCTTCCCATTTAAGTGAAATCACCTTTTTAGTTGAGTTATCAAACAGGTTGGTTTAGTTTAGTCTCAGGCCTACTTAGTTTAGGCTAAAAGAAGTTTGAATTTTTTTAAATTAATAAAATTCAAATTTAATCTTAATCCTTCGTAATTAAATGAAATACCTTTAAACTTAAACTTAAATTTGATCTTAATTTAAATTAAAATTAAAATTATAAATTATTATATTTAAAAATTTTAAATTATTAAAATAGTCATTAACTTATAATTTTTTTTATTCATTAAAGATTATTTTTACATAACATTATCTTGAAAAAAAAAAGTTGAGTTGAATAAAAAAAAGCAACAGACTGGTCCATGACCAATCGGGCTAACTTGATTCAGTGCAGGGCCCATTTAGATTGGGTCGAAAAAATCTATATTTTTTAAAATAAAATTATACTAGCTTAACTTTTAATTTTTTTAATAGTTTCAGTCAAATCAAATAATTTAGGTCAGAAATTGACAACTCTACTTTCCAGTTTAGTTTCATAAGATATTGATCCTTTAAAGCTTGTTTTACAGCTTGAATCGCGCAGCTGCATCTGAACTTGTTATTCATTTATGAATCAATTCTTTAGGTGCATCATCTTTTCTATCTACATCACTTTGGGAAAAAAAATGAAAATAAAAAGTTAGTAATTTTTACCAATAAATGTTATATATATATATAAAATAAGTAAATATAAAAAATATGCAAAGTTTATTTATTACTTTTTATTTTATTAATAAAAATTAATTATATAGATTCAAACATTTTATTATATATTCTTTGTACTTATTTATTTTATTTATTTAATATATTTTTTACCACCGTAAAGTTGGTAGATAATGATTATGTTGTCGAGCACAGTGAGAAAGCAATAAGAAAACTTTCTAACTTTCTCCATTTGGACGCCCCTTATCTAGGTAAGTAGGGGTGGGCATTAGACCGAGTCAAACCATTTCAACCCGTCTCAAATTGTAAAAAAAAAAAATTTAGACTGGGTTAAAATGGGATAAAATGAATATTATGTAATATTTTGACTTAAGATGGGGTAAATTGGGTAGGGCTGAATTTGTATCCCCTCTCCATTGGATTGTGGTGGGTAGCCAACAAAATTTACATCTATATATATATTTTTTTCAATTCTTATGCTATATATATATATATATATATATATTTTCTCAATTCTGATATTATAAAATAGTGTCGTTTTGCAAAATGATGTCATTTTCTAGCTTGTCCTAAAACTTCTGCAAGAACAAGCAAGTAAGAGGTAACTCAACTTTAGCAAACCAACACCACTCCTCCCTCCCTTGTCTTGAACCCTCAGTCCCTCGACTCCGTCTCTCACGAGCTACAAGTCTCGTTCGTTGTTTTGTCATTTGTAACAGTTAACGCTAATCCCTTACCTCCTCCCACCTTGTCTTAACTCACCTCTTCTCATTTTATCTCATCTCTTATCTAATCATCACACTTCGACACTTTGGGTCCTCAATAGTCGATCGAACCTCATCTTCATTCTACCGCTTTCCTCACATTCATTCGTCCCCATCCTAACCCAAACTAACCCACCTAAGTGAAACCGAACCATTCTAACTCAAGAATGTTGGTTTGAAGAATTTTTTAGCTAGGGTTGGACTAACTTAATAAGAGATTGGGATCAATTAAGTTGAGAAAATTTTGCCCTAACTCAAACTGTCCCACCCAATGCCCACCCCTAAGAGGCAGCTCAACTTCAGCAAACCAATACCACTCCTCCCTCCCTCGTCTCGAACCCTCGGTCCCTCGACTCCCTCTCTTACGAGCTACAAGTCTCGTTCGTTGTCTTGTTATTTCTAACAGTCAACGCTAATCCCTTACCTCCTTCCACCTTGTTTTGACTTGCCTCTTCTCATTTTGGCTCATCTCTTGTCTAATCATCACACTTCGACAGTTTGAGTTCTCAATAGTCGATCGAACCTCATCCTTGTTCCATCGCTTGCCTTACGTTCGTCCCTCCCCATCCTAACTCAAACTAACCCACCCAAGTGAAACCGAATCATTTCAACCCAAGAATGCTGGTTTGAAGAATTTTTTGGTTGGGGTTGGACTAACTTAATAAGAGATTAGATTTAATTAGATTGAAAAAATTTTGTCCCAACCCAAACCGTCCTACCTAATACCCACCCCTACTAAGATAAGTTCTTATCCAAAGGTAGCTCTCGCCTTATTTATCTAATTAAGCAGTCTTTACTGTCAAAAAGACGAAGAACTTCAATAGGGCATCATGATTTTCCACAACGACATCCCTATCTGGGTAGGTCATAAATGAGCTAAAATTTTGTTTCGCGTGTTGGCTAGTCAGCAAGGTGCTAGCTGAGTCCAAAGTCTAAAACCCAAATGGCATAATTCTAAAAAAAAAAAAAAAAAAATCGAAACGGCAATTATGAATTCGAAGGCTGGCTGTCGCCTAGGGTCAAGAAGGCATATTTTCTCTGCTTTTCTTGGATGTTTATTAATCGCATAAACAACCAATTAACAACTAAAGTGTAGATTGTTAAGTAACATATTAGCATGATTCAGAAACAGAACAGCCTGACAGGGAACTCCATGGAAGAGGGAAATACTGTTGGCAACTTTGCAGCATCTTGAGCTTACCTACATCTACAAAGAGGCCAACAATTGTGCAGATCTACTGACCAAGAAAGCTACAAGACCAGACTTTGTTGGTAGAGCCATTATTAGAGATGCCTGATAAAATTTAATTGAATTTCGTTGACTTTGAAAAATAAAATTCGATCTATTTCCACCAAAATTGCTTTTTATCCCTCAAAATTCTCGGAAGATTAGTGTAACAAGGAGAATCAGATGCAAGAAGAATAAGCAGCAAATTTTTATTTACAGAAATAACCGTCATAGAATTCCATCGGTGTCTCCGCGAAATTCCCTATTCAGAACTAATATACAGAACAATTCAATCAAAATCCTTGCTTTTTGTTTTTTCCTTCCTTCTTTCACAATCTCCCCACAATTTCAACAGGAAACAAAAAGAATAAATATAAAAAATCAAAGGAATTGGAAGATTAACAAGCCGAGTTAACAGAGCCTGACACCCCGAGTACGCAGACATCGTTAAAGCTGCAAATAATTTATCTACTGAATCCATCGAAGCATGCACCGGATTACGCATCTGAGTTATATCCACTTAGAGTTGGTGGCGTTGTACACGAGGAGCTGAGACGATCCCCATCTTCTCCGTGCTTTCGTCCAAACTCTCCACCGGAAGTTGCAAACGCCATCGCGGACTTGACGATACTCCTCAATATATTGATCTGGATTTGCCCTCTTTTTGGCGGAAGTGTTTGTTTGCGTTGGTTGTTCGATTTGGATTCGATGAGCTCCATTGCAGCGACGAACTGGAAACGAGGAATGAAGGCTGAGAAAAGAAGACCGTGAAGCAAAGGAATAAAGCAGAGGAAAACAGAACAAATTGAACTTCGCAGAGTCTGTTCCTCTGGCATTAGAGAAAGAACAGACAAATAGGTCAATTTTGAAGAAGGCACAGGGAAAAGAAATGAAGTAAGAGAGAGAACACGCCGTGAGTTGTTGGGATTTGGGGGTGTGTTGAGTCCAGTGAAGGCTGTGAAGCGGAGGGACTCAAGCATCCCCCTTATATAGGCGTCAAGGAACCAGTTGAAGGCTCGATAACTTAGCCTCGAAGACTGATCGGGGCGTCCGAACAATTAAATCGGTATCTAGATGGATTATCTACGGGTTTCAGATACAGTTGTCAAGATATATGGAATAGAATCCAATCATTAGCCGGCACGTGTTACACCAGGCTATTCACAACCTCTGTAATAAATTCTCGGAGTAGTGCTAAGTATAAGTGATTTTATTAATTACACAATAGACAAGAAAGATGTTATTGAAAATTATTTCCCAATTGAATTTGTGTAAATTTTGTGTAATAAATAGCATGCAAATAGTATTTTCCAAATGGCTATAACATTTTCTTTCTTTCTTACTATATCATGGATGCTTTCATAAAAGTTGATCATTGATGATATTTCATATTACAATGATATTAAGTATAATAATGTTATATACACAATACTATTGACATAAACAATATGTTAAAGTACATTTGTTAATAGATAGGTGACGTTAAATGTCATAAAAACTTAAAAATAAAAATGAATCATATATAATTAATACATTTTAATGCACTTTTTGTTTAGGTACACTATTACCCTATATGGTAACCTTTTTTTTTACTCAAAATTATTTCTTTTCTTTTAAAAATGCTAATTTCACAAACTCTCAATGATAAGATTATCTGAATTTTTTCTAAGTGAAATATTGTGATTTCTAAAGGGGACTTTTTTTTTTTTAATCATTGTCTTATTTTCTTACCTAGCAACCCCCGCGAACAAACTTGAACACCACCCATACACAGTCAAACCTGACGTGGAGAACTGAATTAAATATACTTTTAACACAACAACTAGTCATCCCCTTCGTTGAAAACAAGCCCGAATCGTACTCTTCGCTATTAAATTATATCCAGTAATTTAAAATTTAAATTAACGAGTTTTTTAAACGAAAAGTTAAGTAACGTAAGACACGTTGTCAGCACAGAGGATATTCGATATACTGGTGGTGTCTACAAAGACTACTATAAGCTCTCTCCCTTAAAATTTGGTCATGTGTCAAATTTTTTTTAATCCTGTTTCAATCTTATTTAAATTCTCATGTAAATGTGAATTTTGGTTACTAGGCAATTACTAATGATGTTTGATTTAGTTGGCTAGGCATAAACTCATAGATATATATCTATGAAAAGTTGTTAAAATAGATTTTATTTTTTAAAAAATTAAGTAAATATAAAATTTTTTTATGTATAAAAAATATGATTTATTTTATCTTGTTCTATTTAATTTATAAATTATGACAAGTTAAAATAATTTATATTTTTATGTATAAAAAATATATTAATTCATAAAATATATATTTTTTATTATTTTTTTTAATTATAAATTAACGTGAGACAAGATAAATAGCTTACATTGACAGTTCAGAATATATGTAGTTATTATTAAAGAAAAATTGATTTATCATTATTGTCAACCCACTCCTTATGGCATAGCCAACACTGGTTAACATTTAATTAAGGAAAATTCTAAACTAGACAAGCGAATTTATAAATAGTCTATAATAACAAACCTAAATTTTTAGATCATTTGTTTGAATTACACAATTTAATTTAAAACTAATTCTATAAATTTTTTAAAGTTAAATTTAAATTTTATGAGTTTTAATTTATAAAAATAAAAATATTCTTTAATTAATAATTAATGGACCCCATTTTGTGATATCAAATTCCATCCAAAGCTCGTGATGTTATTTCAAAATGTGGCACATTCGAACGCCCAATTTAACCACACAATTCTAACCACAAGTCTTTTTAGAACTAAAGACAAAACATATGGAGACTTTAGGCTTATTAATTGTGGTACGTAATTAAAATAACAAGGGAATTCCTACGGTGTATGCTCGAAATCTACCCCACGAGACATCTAGTCAATATATAAAAATCATACTTGCACGCCGCAAACACCAGTAATTTACAAGAACTTTGGAACATTAATTGCCAGCAACCTTATGCCAACTATAATACAACTTTCGAACATTGCGCAGCTACCTTATCGCCAACCACAATAGTAGAAATTAAGGGCCTTTCTACTTATTTAAGGGGATTTGGATTTTTTATTTTTATTTTTTAATTTTAGAAAAATTTTTATTTCTTTTTAATTTATATTAAAATATATTTTATTTTATTAGCTTTTTTTAATTATATATATTTCTCTTAATGTATTTTTTTATTTAAAATTTTAAAGGTAAATGATCCAAAATCAATTTCTAGAACTAAATTATGCTTCTTATCTTTTTTTTTTTATTGTTTACGGTAACTTTTTTATTAGTAGGTAAAAGATTAATATTTGAAAAAATAGAGATTAGATCATTTTTTAAAATAAATTTTTTTATACTCATAATTTAAATTAAACTTAATATAATATATTTAAAAAATTATAATATTTATTATCAGTACCAATTTGTGTCGGTAATGCCTCGCGACTCTGCTAAGAAGGACCGAAGCGAAGAACAATTCTACGAAGTGTTATCTGCCAGGACGCCCAAGCCCATACGCCGCCCCTGCCTCCTCCCCAAAATAAAAGGATACTCCATAGTCCATGGACTTGGCTGTTCCCATATAACAAAGTTGTTACAATTTTGTGATTTGTAACAACATTGAATCCCACATAATTAGATCATTGAGAGATACGTGACAACCTTTTTATGTAAATGGAGCAATATCTATAATTCATAGCATTTAATTTTTTATATTCCTTTATATAAAGTAAGAAGAATTTAACTTTATATTTGTAGTATATATTTATAAATATTTTTATAATATATTTATTTATTAAAATTTATAATTTAATTGATAAAATTTAATAATTAAACTTTTAAAATAAATATTTAATAAAATTTAATTTCTGAAACTGAGAGCACTGTTAAAACAATTTTGCGGAAACAAGGGATGTGAAAGGATATCACCCCGTTGTACATTAGGGCATGCAAATCATAATTTCTCGTTCGAAAATTAGGAGAAGATTCAAGAAGCTGAGAGAGCAACTTATGAAGAAAAAGATCAGCTGGATAGATAATTAATTCTTTTGTTTAAATAAATAAAATTCGCTCCCTAAAAATTTGATGTATCCAAAGTTATAGACAAAATGGGAAGAGTATAGAGTACACCCACCGCCCATGGAAGAATAGCTGGTCTTCAATGAGAGGCGGCACTTGGTTGATCTACTGATTAAAGAATGCAGATTGCTATCAAGCAATTTGATTTCCTTTTCTATATCCCATGATCTGGCTTGCCGTTTTTATTTCTAGAAATTGTTTGGTTGGAGAAGGGACCTCCAAACATTGTAGACCTGGCTATCCAGGACTTTGCTGCTTCTAGTTAATCTTATTTTCTGATTGATGTAAAAAAAAAAATAATAATGATACTAATTTCGATTTAACTTTCGAACATATGAAACAAAGAGCACAAGGAAAGTTATATCTGATACAGACTCCCACCTTCAAGTACGTTAAATCCTCTATATACATTCGGACACGACACTAGCAGAGGTTAGAAACTGATCCCAGGAAGACAATAGGTGTAACGACAATGACCCAGCAGATGACGGACAGTCCTGCTTCACTAGCTAAAGCATTAGTCTTGCAGGATTTTATCTGCTAGTTGCTGCTACCCATGTTTATTTTCGTATAAAAATCACAAGCTAACAAAGTCAAACCATGTATATTACTTTACACAGACACAACAGTAGCTTTCGTCTGCGTTGAAAACAGCAGACTGTTACTGGTTCTTTGATGCTATTGCTTTGTCGTACAGAAATAAGTGAAAGAGACCCACCAATAACCTCTGTTAGGGAGCTGGAGAATGATACTGACATGATGATGCGAATGGTCCACTTGATCCAGTTTAAGAGATATCGGAGTTGTAGGCACTTGATGGTGGCGTGGAAGAAGCAGAACTCCCGCCGCCGCCGCCATTTCCAGGGATCTTTCCAAGCAACACTCCCACCTTTGAGACAGTTGGGACCACAAAATCGACAATGCCATTAAAAATTTGAACTTTGACCTGCCCTCTTCTTGGGGGAAGGCTTGTCTGTTTCTTCTGGGGTGTTGCAGAAGTGTATGTCATTCTGTAAATTTGAGATCTGTGATGAGGATGAAGACAAAGAAACAAAGGACAAGTATCGCCTCTGTCTGTGTATGATAGAAATGATGGAAAAATAGTGTAAAAGCTTTATAATAGTAAAATTTAAGATCAGCGAAGGAAAGGGAAGAAAAGAACAAACAAGCAGCCTCTGTGACTCTGCCTTATGATAAGGGAGAGAAGTAGAACTGCGAGAAGACGGGGTGAAGATATATATATATAGGAAAGAGCCGTGCTCAGGGGACCCATCAAGAGGCCATGGAAATTTCCCTCTCAATTTAATGTGTTTTTCTGGCGAATTAATACATAAACAGCATATTAGCCTTGAATGTCAGTGTGAATGGGGGCCACCGCCCATTTAACAAGGTCAACTCCTTCTAGATTGATTGCAACATGGAGTTTTACACTGAAGACACTCCGTTAAGAAAGCCACAGAAGAGAGATTCTGTTGGTAGACTGGTAGACTAATAAAGGAATATGCCCTTCATAGATAACTAGATAAGGGTTATGGCGGCTCAGTGACGCATTATGAAGCGACGTGTCTAAATGAGCAGCTTCCTCAGAGTTGCCTAGTGAGCGCCGGTCAGCTGCTGTGTCGCGGTTTAATTTTAATTATTATGTATTGACTCATAAAAACGTAAGGTGGAAATGGAATGTTGCGCTTGCATGTTTCCCGAAAGTCCAGAACCACTAGATTCGCAAATTTAAAGCAATAGCGGCCGGAAAAGGGTCAATAATTAAAACCAAACCAGAAAAAAAAAAGCACAGCTAGATTATGAGTACCCTTTCATTGGAACACTCTTCCCGCTGACACATCAACTGTATCCTTTAAAAAAAAAAAAAGTATAAGACAACGATGCAAGTCACAACTTACCAGAAACATAGATTTCCACAATCACAAAGCTTACGTTGTTATTATTATTATTATTATTATAGTATATCTTACCTTATTTTTTTGGATCAAGAAATATCTATTTATATAGGAAGTAGATACATTACATTACTATTAAAACAGGGCGCACGACAGCTTTTAAACACCTACCAGCAAATGAAACCTTTGCTACACTTAACCGAGAAAACTGGGAGCTTTGTTGTAAATTACGGGAAACTCACATGGCTAATACTACAAACCTTTCAAAATACTTATGGTTTAAAACTTTTCCTATTTCCATTTAATTGTCATTTTTTTAAAAATTTAGGCTTTATTAATTCTTTTCTAACTTTACTCTTAGTTAACCAATTTTCCATTAAATGCTTAACTAATTTTTACTACTATATTATCTTATTAGACTTTTAATATTTGAGTTATTCTTTATAAATAGTATTTCAGTAAAAAAGCAAACCTTTTGTAAAATTAAAATAATTTAATTGTTTTTAACTTTTGTACTTTTTTTAAATAATAAATATTTTAACATAGAGAAAGTATATCAATTTATTAGTTTTTGTGTTGATTTTAGTCACTCTAATCTTGCGTATTTATTTTAACATAATTTTTATTTTATAAAATTTAAATTATAAAATTTATTAAATTTTATAATTAATTTATGCCATTTATTTAATTTAAAATTTTACAATATTAAATATAAATATTAAATAAAAAATTAGACTATAAAATTAAATTTCAATTTCAATTTTTTATATAATTATATAAATTTAATTAAGTGTATATAACAAATTGGATCAAATTAAATTTTAAAAAAAGTCAACCAGATTGTAGTAAACCGTTTTAAGATTTTTTTGATAAAGTACCAAAAAAATAAAGATTACATTAAAAATTTTATTTGACCATTATTTTCTATCATGAACATAATAATCTGTACATGATATTAAAATTTTAGTTGTTATATGTATATATATATATATATAAATAAAAAATGATTATTTCACATTTATTTATTTATACATATTAAAAAAAGATTAATATAAAATAGATTATTTTATTATTTTATTAAAAAATATATGACATACTTAAATATAAAATACTTTAACATCGTTTTATATATGATCAGATGAAATCTATTAAAGGATATGAAAAAAAAAAAGAAAAATTTTCAAATCGGTCTAGTCGATGGGACGTTATCTGCTCTGCTATCAGCTGGATGGGGTCCTGGAGCTGGTTGAGCGCCACATGTCCAATATGTGGGGGGCCACCCACTTATGATGTCCGTTGCCATCATGTGGGCCGTGGGCCTATTCTATCAGTTCGGGCTCGTTAGACCTTCCCTTTTTTGTTGTGAACCATTAAACAAGTTTCAAAAAATTTCTGACAAATAAAGCGACGCTGCCGGTAGGATTATTTTCCTATTTGAAACATTTACATTTCCTTCTGTCGGCATAGCCATAGAACGCAGGCTTTTGGCGGGAGACACTAGTGGGAAAGAGACGGCAAGAGAGGAAAAATGGCGAACAAGCTCATCAACCAGACGGGACTGCCGACACGGATCGCTAACATCTTCACTGCTCGTAACATCATCACTGCCAAGGTAAACTAATTACGCCATTGGATTCCGTTCCTACATGATTATCTGTTTGTGTTGGATGATTCACCTCTCTCTTCCAATTATCGATCATGTGGGACCTCGTTGTTCATCATTCTGGTTTAGTTTTCTAGAATTTCGTGGCGCGTTCAAAATTACAGACTTATGAGGCCTGTTGATTCGCCAATTCTTTCCAAATTTCACTATAGTTTTTGCCTTGCATCTGAATTGAGGAGTTCATATATTCCGTAATTAGTTGTTCACTACATGTTTTCTTTTCAATTTCTTTCTGAATTCGCTAAATAGTACGGTGAACTCTTTCTCTTCTTATTCTTATGTATTAAAATATTTATTTATTTTTGCGTTGAAAACACAGGATGCGTTGTCTCTCACTGAATTTGAGTTGATGGAATTGCTGGACGTGGATTTGGCAGAAGTAACATATGCAGTAGCACAAATTAGTGAAGTTGTTTGTCCACCTTGTCAAACTGTAGATATACATCCTTTTTTTTCTTTTTTTTTTTTCTTTAAGGTTTCAATTTTTTCCTGTTTTTGAGGTTTCTTAGAATTGATTGATTTCAATTGTGTTACTAGGCGCTATTTCTGATGGAGCAGCGAGTACGAAATGAGAGTTTGGCCGGTCATCTTCCTACTCGTTTGAAAGGATTAGATGAGGCATTGTTCGGTGGTATACCGTTTGGTGTTTTGACTGAATTGGTTGGTCCAGCAGGAATTGGCAAAACACAGGTATATTAGTTATATAATTAGTTAAATCTACCAGGTTTCCTTTCAGATATATTGTTTCTGATCATGTGATATATCTATGAGCTGCAATGTTCATAATTTCAATTACAAATTAAATAGATTTTTGTTGCAGTTGTGTGTCTCTGCCAGGAATATCTTCGTCGCCTGACTTATACGTGATGGACTAGATGTACATGTAGGCTCCATCTATTTGATTACTTTCATACTTTACATTGGAAGTTTAGCAGGATAGCCAAGAGGTCCATAATCCATTTATGCCTTTTAACTATAGTGTTTTGCTCTTCTTCACCTATCTTTATGGAAAAAGCTTATTTTAAATTGCTATTCTTTGAGCGGTTCACATGCATTCCAATTATGTGTAACTAAGAAGAATGTTTCTCATGTGTAATCCAGGAAAACTCAGTTATTATTATTATTTTTTTAATAATGGAATTAGAGATGTGCAAAATTGTTGTAAGAAATGACCAAATTACAAAGCTTACAAGCCTGAGACGTGAGATGTGAAATGGATTTTCAAAGCAATTGTGAAGATTTTGAATGCCCTGAATTTCATGAATGGTTGCACAGCTGGCAACATGCAGCTTCACCTGTTTGATAGACTTACAGATGAAATTAAATTTGGGCTAGTTGAAGATTTACTTTTTTGTGATAATGACAATTGTTCTGTGAGAATTAGGCAGAACCAATGTGAGATGAGATTTCTGTAAGCATAATAGAAAATGGTTATCCCAGATTAAGAAAAATTTGATGGTGTTTAATCAATAGGGAATTGAGTTTAATGGTTGACTGTGGAAAGTAGGATAATCTCATTTTTTGATCTTTTTAGGCTTCATTTTTAGCACTTGATAATATTGAATACAATTTTTCATCAGGATTTTTTTTTCTCTTCTGAAAGTGTGTCTGTACTTTGAATTGGTGTACCTCCTGTGGTTGTGAATTTAGGTCTACGTATATGGAGTATAGCTGCACCTGAACATGCCATAGATTTCTGAATATTTCTTATTAGGAGCCATTGATCTGATGGGTGAATTTTACATTATAGTTTTGCTTGAAGCTCTCCTTGCTGGCCTCATTACCAGAAAATTGTGGAGGCTTGGGCGGCCGTGTGATATATGTTGATGTTGAATCCAAGTTTAGTTCAAGAAGGTAGTTGAAGCACACAATAAGTGTATCAGTGGTTTCAGTCACGAGATATTTTTTTTACCTTGTGTTTCAATAAGTAATTGCAGTAACTTGAAGTTGTGAATTAATTTTGTTGTAGATTGATAGAGATTGGAATAAAGAGTTTTCCTGAAATATTTCACAAGAAGGGAATGGCGCAGGAGGTATGTTTGTTTGCTTTTCTTTTTGCTGGTTTTGTATCCCATTTGGAACTTGATCTATCTAGGAACTTAATGACGACTATTTTTGCTTTACACATTGCAGATGGCTGGTAGAATCCTGATTTTGCGCCCCACATCAATTTCTGAATTCACTGAGAGGTGCGCATTTGCATAAGATTTGACTTTGCTTGGTGTTTTCATGGATGGCAAGCCAGTGAATAATAAGAAGTAGAAAACAAAATCAATAGGTTGAAAGATGAGAAATTGTTGATGTTCTGTTATGTACGTTATAATTATCATCTCTTCTGTCTAAATGGATGATGCATTAGCTTGAACAATTTTATGAGAACTAGAGGAAGATGATATAAGAAATATTACGGCTTCAATTTAGACGAAAATGGTATGTCTTATGATTTGTCTTCAGAATTGACTAGAATAGACAGGACCATTCAATATCATTCTCTTAATTTCCTTACTGTCTTTCTTTTTTTGTCCTTTTCATGGGTTGAAACAATTTACTGATACATCATAAGTTCTGTATCAAGGCCGTCTTCTATCTGCTTGGTTCTAATAGTATTGTATGATATAAAATATAACTTCATATATTGAACATTTTGAATTTGAATATCTCCTGAAAGAACTGTGGTAGAGATGAGGGGTTTTGAGAGCAAGTTCAGAAGTTTACATGATATGCCTAATGGAGTTTCTGTTAATTTTATGCAAAGTAGATTTGTCATTTCTTCCTAGATTTCACATTGCATATTGTTTGTATTATCTTATACAAGGGAGCCATGAAAATGGAGGGCGTGTACTTTGTGCTCAAACGTGGATTTTAAATTTTGGGCTTTTGCAGCACTTAAAGACATAAAATCCATCAATCCTGATTGCTTCCATCTTTATTCTATCTTTCCTTTCCAATTTTCTAATCAATAGTCAGACTACTGAAATTTTTTTAGGTACTATCTATTGTGTTGCCTCTACTAGTTTGTATCAGATCAAGGAGTCACTTCTCCAGCAACAAGTGAAACTGCTTATCATTGATAGCATGGCTGCCCTTGCTTTGGGGTGAGTTTTACTTTTGGCAATGAATGTGAATGATTTACACTGAAGCCCTCTTCCAATGCTCCTCAACATTGTGAATATTCTTGTCAGATCTTCTTTCCAGATGCCTTATGTATCAAAATTATGGTTCAATCAAAATCCTCCTATCTTTTACAAAGAAAGATATCCGATATTATTACCAGGTCATATGATGGTTCTTGACTAATACTTCTGATTATAATGGACTACTATTTTCTCCCCTTTTTTGGATTAAAGTGAAATAAGTGCTGTTTTTCAATACTTATTCAGATTAGATCAAAAACTTAGAATGACTACTAAAGATGTATGTAGTTTGTTTTGATGTAACATTGGTTGATTGTTCTGTTCAGGGAATATGATTGCGGGACCTCTAGACAACAAGCTTTGGGTTGGCATATTTCTTTCCTCAAGTAAGAACTATGCAGTTTTCACCGTTACACTTATGAGATACTTATCAAGAGAGTTTATTCCTTGACGTGGTTTTGACTTTGAACATGACTAGATCACTAGCTGAATTTTCAAGAATTCCAGTTGTAGTGACAAATCAAGTAAGATCTCAAGTCTGTGAGGAAGCTTGCTTGTATTCCTTTCAAGGTATTGTCGCAACTTTTAAGTTTTAAAAGCCTTTGATTTTGATATTAACACTATTGTATTTTGTAAGCGGCAAAGAGCTGCACAGAAAAACAAAACGATCCTGCTACATTTGATTCTCATCTTGTTGCTGCCTTGGGAATCAACTGGGCTCATGCTGTGACCATCCGTCTTGTGCTTGAAGCTAAATCAGGTTCATTAGACATTGATTTCACTAAAAACTAAGACTAGGTAAATAGATTTTAAAATTAACATTTTTTTGGGTGAATAAATTTAAAATTCATTTTGTTGTAATAAATGTTTGTGTAGATTGTACATGGCATTCCTAATTGAAGGTGTGATTATATATTCCATACTTGTTTGGTTGGCAAAACTAGAATCACAAAGTGAAAGTATCTATCACTCTAACAGATTATGTTATGTTTGCAGTCTTCATATTTGTTTGAACCAAAAGAAGTGTAAAAAGAGAAACTAATACTTATCGTTTATCATTTGACATCGTATTTGTGAAATAAAAATTTAAGTAAATAACCTCCATTAATTGTCTCCATTCTTCAAGAAAATTCTGATGATTTGTGTTTAGAAATTGTTTTAGTGACCTTGAAAACTCTATAATGTCTGATGTGTTTATTGTTAACCATACAGATCTAATTTTTGGAAGTTCTTTTTGTCACAGGTCAAAGGTTTATTAAGTTAGCAAAATCGCCTATATCACCACCTCTAGCTTTCCCTTTTAACATAACTTCGTCAGGAATAGTCCTGCTGGATGATAATGGGATGGAGCTGGATGGGCCAGAAATAAACACTATCCACTGCCAAGGTCTGTCATTGAGCTTCCTTGCTGGTAGGTCTAAGTGACCTAGACAAACATTTGGAAAATTGAAGCTGGAGCCCGTCTAGTAGATGGCAGCCATAGTTTGCATTGTTCCACCTTTTTTTTTTATAGCATGAATGCATAATCCCTATGGGTAAAGTTCTAGTTCAGGTTGAGTGTTCTATGGATTAAATGTGCCAAACTTGTTGCCCCTCTTTGTGTGTTTTAAAAATAGTGACTGTATGAAGCATTACTGAAGTCAGTTTATGTGATTGCTTTCCCTCAAAGTGATGCACCCTTGTCTGATAATACATTTGTTTCTGAGGTTTCTCTTTATTTTTTTCTGTTTCTTTTTGACTCAATATATTATTATTTATTTTTGACTTATTAAGTTTTAATTTTTCAATATAAAATGTGTCAGGCCAAAATGCTTTGTTTATTTTTGATGGGGAAAGGAAGCAGTGATCGGTCATATCTGCTTTTGTCAATTATATGGGATGCCACAGCACACCCTTATTGATTTCGCTGTGCTAGTATTCACACTCTGAAGAGACATGAGCTGGGATGTCCTGTTCTACTATCCATTGTCTTTCAGATGTTCTGAGGTTAGTTAATGTTAAATACTTCTGGCTTGCTTGAGAGGTATATTTTTTTAGTCTTTCATAGTTAAGCATTCCGTATTTATTTTCCTTGCAGTATAGTGTTAATATATTACGTAATTATGTTAGTGCTTTTCACGAATGAGATTGATCTTCAGAATAACATTCATTTTATATTCAGATGAAAGTCTTAATATGTGATAGATGAGTTATAATTTTTTTTTTTTTTTGGGTCTTGAACTTGATAGATGATTTACGATTACAGCAGTTTCTTATGAGATTATTCATGGTGGCATAAAGTGCAAGCCCATCTAAATGTGGCTTTATTTGGCCTGCCCTAAAGTATGGGTTAAGTTTATAAAGTGCAAACCTATCTAAATGCGGCCTTATTCAGCCAACGGTTCCCCCACCCTCTTAAAATCCCCCTTTTTATTTAATTCCAAACATAGTTACTATTAACAACCAACCACTGGCAATAACCAGCCTAAAAAATTCTTAAAATGGTTATTAAATCAAAAGAATTTGAACTATACAAATTAATAGTGTCCGAGGAAATACATGAATCTGGAGTTTATCTGTATTAGAGGTGCAAACAGAATCATCGTATCGTGGTTCGTGCTTATGAAAGGACAGACATAGGGCGGACTTTCTAATGCCACAGAAATATTACAAATCTCCGGTGAAACATGGAATGCAAGGGCGCCCCGGGGGGGGTTAAATAAAACATAACGAGGGTGAAAAATATAGCGCTGTGGGTCAAATGTCTGTAGTATAGACAGGGTTTAGATGTCACCATATGATAATGCGTTTCTAATCGGAATTCACCTGCAAGTTGATCGTAAATTAATATGTTGCTTTATTTGCACAAATCTTATATATATGGATTAGAATTGAAGACTTCTTTCTTAATTCCACTTCACTATTACGTTTGAATCATGTACCAGTAGAATATTATTCTAGTTTTTTAATCAAAATGTGAGGTGTGCATGATCTGGGGCAATAATAAGGTAATGGCATATGTTCGTTGTTGCATACATTTCAGTGATGATTGCAGTTAACATGTGCACAATTTATTATGAAGATCAAATGCCATCTTGTTTCAGTCTGTCAAGATATCAGGCTCCTAAATTCATAACCGAAGAAGATAATGACATTATAGTAAAAGGTACGGCATGTGATTTTTGATTAGATCAAATATATGCCTTGTATCTGGATCCTTAATATCTTAGGAATTCTCTTGTTTATGCATCATGACATGATTGCTTCTAAGATTATCTATTTTGATTCAGATTTTAAACATGAATATCTTAGCATGCACTCCATCCAGATCCAATTTACCAGTCTTCTGTTTTTTTTTTTTTAAAGAAGAACCGAGGGAGAGCTTTTAAATCATTATAAGCATAAAACACTTTGGACTCTGTTAATTGCTTGTCCCTAGCAAAAGAAGAGGACATATAAATAAAGTATACCGCCTTCTAGCATTGGTTTCTTAATTGAGATAAAGCACTGTGACTAGAAGCCAAAGATTCCACTTGATTTTTTAGTTGTTTTCTCTCTTTAGCAATATTATGTCATATGATTCCTTTTGAATATATTGGGCATCTTTATCTTTCTCTCCATAATTTATTTCATATAATCTATTTTAGCTGTATGAAATATGAATCATCTACCACGTGAAACAGCCCCACTTGAATAGAATAAAATGGCGAATGATTTCCAAATCTTGTCTATTAGTGTCTTTGAATCTTGTTTAACTTTTAAGCACAGATACAATCAACATTAGTTGTAATTAATTAATACTGATGTGGTTCTGTTCTGATGGCTGCTCGGCATGTTTAATTATAAACAACATCTTAATCTCCTCGAAATATTATGCTCAACAACAATGCACCGTTCTCCTTTTTTGGGGTAATGATGATGCTTTCCTTTTTTCTTACTCCTTGTCTTCTTTGTGTGTTTGGTAGCTAAGGTCTTTTAAAATATATTATGTATTTTATATAATAAAATATAAATAATTATTATTAAAAAAATATTTAAAACTCAAATTATTATTTATTTTTTTAATAATAATATACATTAATTTTTTATTAATAGTGATTAATTTTACATTTAATTTATAAAATACATTTTATATTTTATAAGAATTTCATGAGTCTACCTATAAAGCTTTTACTCGATGAAATATGATTTTTTGAAACTTAAATTTTTATATAATTTGATGTGTAAATTTTATTTTTTTATTATTATATGTTTAATTTTATGTCTAATTTTTTAAAATTTTTTTATTTTAACCGACGGCCAATTTTTGAAAATCATCCTTTTGAGCTTGATAATAGATTTGTCCTAAACAGCGTTTCCCGTCCATAAAATTCGTGTAATTATTGCTGTACCTCTGTCTTGGTTTCAGTGAAGGTTGAGATGCGTCTGTTTGTTTCTATTTTCTTTGTTTAAACTCACATGCCTCAAATTGAACCCGGCTGAATTTTTAGCGGCATGTTATGTTGTATGTCTCTTTAGACGTATAAATTTTATGTATTTTTATAATTTAACTTTTTAATTAATTTATATATATAATATGTAAAATTGTTGGCGCATAATACTTCTGTTTTTAACTAAGGCTGTTGGTTCCTCCAAGCTTAAGGCAGTCCTAAAGTTTTAGGGAGTGCTATAATCATTCAATTTATATCACAAATACAAAGGTTTGTATTTAGATTTTTTAGCTTTTTTATTTTGATAATTTTTCTTTATGTCGTTATTTTGTATTTAAATTTAAGCAATGAATTTTGTTTTTTCTTACTAATTTTTATTTTATTTTTATCTCATCTATTATATTTTAATTTTAAAAATTAAAAATTAACACATCTTAATCTGAAAAATTTATAATTAATAGTATGTGTTATTAAATTTGTAAAATTTAATAAATTAATTTAGATTATAAATTATAAAAATTGACTGAGAATTAAATAAAAATAAAAATAATAAAACTTTAAAGTTTTATATAAAGAGTATGTCCAGAACGGTAGACCTATTAGCTACCTTTACAACGTGATTCATGTGATCTTGACATTAGATTACCGCAATTATTGAGATGCTATCCAGCCTTATACGTTTTCTTAATGACTGCGAAATTTCAAAGTGTCTTTTATGATACCGCAAAATTTTCATCTAATCGAGTGATATAAAAGCAAGTAATAATGAATCAGAGCTGCTTGACTTAGTTTACTAAATTAGGTGAATTTATTACGATTAGGTTCTATTATTTTTTCCTTATTGATATGTGAACCATGTTAAGAGTTGGCAACTTGGATGTGATGCGTTAGGTTTCTGCAAATGCTGATATTTATGAAGGTCGGCCGCCTTGTTGCCACGTGCAGAGGAAACATTGTTTAAGCTCTATTTTCAGAATGCAGTATGAGATTATAAAAAATCCTAGAAACTGAATTGTTTCTTATTAAAATTCATAGCTTTAACGAATTAAATCCTATAATGTTTCAAGAAAGTGGGACAAATTTTGAACGCGAGACGTAGACTTGTTATTTTTGTAATTATGTTTCATTTTATTCTGATTACTAAGTTGTCCTTAGTTGTCATTTCACTTTCGGCCTCGTCTCTTGCCGTTTTATACATGTATTATTTAAGTAAGTTCAATTACTTCCATAGTAGAAGCGGATATTTCTTTGGTAAAAACAAGGAACAGCAAAACAGTTGATAGAAGGGGTTGGTCTTCAAATGAATAGGTCCTTTGCATGATTTCCCAAGTTGCTGATTCTAATTCAACAGCTGGAACTATTATTTTAACTGGCAACCTGAATTATTGTTGTAATTGGAGTAATCATCTTTGGTAGTTAAAACAAATTGTCATCAAGGGAGTGAAATAATTGAAACTCTTGAAGTGCCACGTCAAGGCTTAGTGGTGCTGGATCTGTTTAAGAGAAGTAGGAAAGAGGCGAAAAGGAAGAAACAAGCAGGGGAAATGACCCAGTGGCCCTACTCCCTTCTTTTATGAGAGATAATTCACTAATTTCGGTGTATCAAGTAGCATAAATTATGTGGTATACCTATTATTAATATATTATTATTTGTATAATTTTTATGGATTATAATTATCATTTAAAGTAAATAATAATTTGTTTACAATATATGAAACTTTTTTACACGTTTATTTTGTTGCAAACAATTTCTTATATTTTTAATTATAATAATAAATATATTATATTTTAAAATTATAACAATTTATCTCTTTTATTAAAAAAATATTCAAATTTTAGTAAAATATGTGACTTTCTTGTTAAAAATTAGAATTCATTTTATCCATTTTTGTTAATAAAATAAATACTCATGCAATCACCTATCAAAATTATAATAAAGTAAAAATTTTTAATAATAAAATTTTATCTATAACTGTAAAATTGAGGCATTTACAACCTTTAAAAAAATTATTTTTAAAAATTAATATATTTAATTTTATCCTATGAAAAAGGGTTTTTATGAGAAAATTTTCAAATTTTAGCACAAAAGGGATAAAATATTCCAATCAGATTTAAATATTTTTTAACATAAGAATTAAATTATTATAATTTTAAAATATAATGTATTTATTTTTATAATTAAAAATATAAAAATTATAACAAAATAAAAATATAAAAAATTTTCATATATTTTAATCTAATAATTTATAACTAAACTGATAAACTATATCACTCATGCTATATGCTTTAGCCCTCCTCTTATACAGATTAGGTGTGCTTGCACTCAGCTTCCTGTAGTTCTTGCAGTCTTCGTGTGGGGATCTCAGCCGTGTTGCATTTTACTGTCTTTTAATTAGGAAAAGAAAATCAGCCACGTGATAATCTTATATCTCATAAAAAAATGATATATATATATATTAATTTTATATGTTTTATATATTTTTTTATTATCTTATATTTTTAATTTTTTATTTATATATACACAAAATATACACCATAAAATTATTTTTTCGCTACCTCACGGTAAGGTAAACATTCGGACGATGGAGACCTTAGAAATCCTTGAATCTAGATGCTCTTATCCGAAAAAACTATGACAGGTGTCCTTTCCTCTTATTAGCATGTTGAAGTTGACCGCACAGTATCCTCTCTGCAGGGCAACACCAAGAAAAAAAAAAAATCATCATAAGGAACGGCCCATGGGCAGATAAATAAATAATTTCGGTATCTTGATTCCTAAAACAATAATGGCGGCAATTTCATTAAAAAAATGGGGAGGGACCTTACCTTACAACATTAAAGTGGAAAAGAGAATAAAATAGTAAGCAAATTGGGAACTTTGACAAAACGAAGGGATAAGATGTTGACGGAGGACTTTCCATGAATGGAGAAGGAGCATCCACGTCTCCCTAGGTTCAACCTCGTACGCCTTGCCGACAACGTACCCATCGAAAAGTAAAAGAAAACCTAATGGTAACTTTTTCCTTTATTTATACATTTGTTTAATCATAATCATAATAGTATAATATTGTTGCACGTTAAACACTTGCAATTTGGAAATCAAGTTTTCGTATTCCATCTCAACGTGGGTTCATGTTATTTTTTTCATAAATTCCTTTCCCACTTCTCTATGATATATTGAAAAAATTAGACTCACCTAATTTTTTATAAACATTATATTATACGAAAAGCCTACACAAATGCATGGTGGTCCTTTTTATTTAAAAACATGTACGAAAGCACAGTGCCAGTAGATGAACCGAGAGGGAAGGGCGGTCTCAGCCAGAGCCCCTGAGGGAATAACACATTAACGCAGCTCAGTAAGAGTAGGTTGCATAACCAGTATTGGCATGGCTATAAATACATTGAGGAGTAAAGGTAGTGGCCTAAAAAAGATAAACATCAACAATAATACTTTATTAGGGACTATTTTTATTGTTCCGAGCGAGGCTTTTATATTCATGTTTTATTATTTTTATAAATAAAAATATTAAATTTTATTTAAAAAACCTAAAGTATTAAATTTATGAAAGTGTGTAAATTTAATTATAATTTTAATAAATTTATTTTAAATTTATAATAATTTAATAAAAAATTAATAAAAGTAAATTTTGTTGTTTATATTCTCCGGTAGAGAAGGCGCCGTTTGAAACTGACGGAATCGGTTCAAAGTCTGCGACCGGCTATAACCCGTTCGGAGGTCAAATCAAAGTGGTGGGGCTGGGTCGTTGGGTCTGGTGGTCAAGTTACCCGAATTGGAAAACCAAGTTTACCAAAGGATTTTAAGGTAGGAGGATTACCTAAACAGGAAATACAAATTGTGCGACTAACAAAAGCATCATATTCTCTCTCACCCCCACTCCGCACCTTAGTATTGCCTTATATTTTAAGAAAAAGTTTGGTTCGCAAATTTTAAATTACTAAGTATATATTAAATGGTTTTATACTTATTTAATTATAATTTATAAATTTAATATTTTAAAATAAAAAATTAATACAATTTTGTTTATAAAAATAATATGATGAAATATTTTATGGGTTTGCTGTGTCACTGCCACGCGTAGGTGACCCTGTTGGGTCTTTGGCCGTATTAGATCTTTGCTGGAGGAAAGTTCACGAAAGAGAGTGGGGACCTACCAGCAGCGTTCGCCATTATTTTGTTCCGTGATTGGACAAGACACCTAATTACTTTATTTTCCATATGAAAGGTCATGCTTGACCCTAGCAGCTAACAACCCAGATTTCTCATTGAATGCCATAATTAATCATTGTATTTGTCAAAGAGGGATGAGATAACTGTGCTTAATTATCTGAAAAAGTAAAAGGGTCGTAGTCCCAGCTCTCACCGAAATATATCTTAAGCTAAACCTAATTTATCAAAAGCAACACAAACGATGGCAAACAAATTCCAAATCCCACTTAACATGTTTGTTCCTCGAGTCCATTTGCTTACCTTTTTAGATGGTTATATAGGATTCATCTCGACACATACGAATTATCACTTGGAGCAATTTGCAAGTTAGCACGTTCACTTCGCCGTATTAGTGCTATGGCAACTTTTCGTCCTGAGATAGAAGCACAGAAGAGAAAAGTCGCAAAAACAGGGAACTTTGACCCCTTTAGAATCTGGAGATCAAGAAGAAGATGAAAAGGGGGGAAAAAGCAGCAAGAGCATGTGATTCATACGGAAGGCGAGCTAATTGGATCAAACTTTGTAAGCCAAATCTTGCTGTTTTCTAGATTTGATGTTTCCTATGAAAGAGAACCGCAATTTAATTATACTACTCATGTGGGTTGGGCGGATCCGAAACCACCCAGAATGGTCAAATTTTGCGACCATTAATTGTTTGTCTTCTTTTTCTGACGAGCCAAAGTGGTAAACGCTCTTCCCAGGCACACTGATTGCGTGGTTGACGCTAATTGGTGCCTCCTTTGTGCTCGTTCTTGACCAGGGACCCAACAACCTAATAGAAATGTAGCATTTGCCCAATGCATTTTTTTTTATGATTCGGTGATTAATCACTTGGGTAAGGGGACAAAATGAAGAGAAAACAAGATTAGTTGTTCAATCAAAGCTCTTAAAGTACATATAAAGATATTTATAGTATATAATACTACAGTTTGTATTGTCCATAACTACATTGTAGAAGATTTTGAGTCTCCTAATCTTAGGTGATGCGCGCGGCTACAAGGTAGCTATCTCGTTTTTTAAAAATTAATTAATTAATTAATTGAAAAAGAAAGATTCCTTGACGTCCCCGCTAAACCCCGTAAACCTATGTTTTAATTATCAGAGCAAAGAGCACCACCCTAGGGTGTGCCACATAAAATAGTACAACTTGACTAGGTTTGTGCTAAAGTTATGGAAAGTTGCTTAGATGGCTGTTGCCGAAAATCATATGGGATGGATGGGTCGGGATAAGTTGGGACAAGCCACACCTAAGCAGCGGCTTTGTCATAGGCAAATTTGACTCGTCTCTTCAATCATCTTCTACAAAATTAACAGAGTCATGTTTCGATTTTTAAACATTTTGTCCCTAAATTTATATCAGAGAATTTTAATGTAATTTAATGGTGAAGACAAATAGAAATGATCCGTGTTAAAAACAAATAAGGAGACAGAGAATGTATTCATAATATCTAAATGAATATTGGTGTCTATCGTAGTCTGTGGTTTAGGAGGCATCAGCTTTGACAATATACATTGTAATAACCTCCATCAAATATAAACTCATTACTAATAGGAACTGACATAAATAATAAATATTTAAAATTTTTAAATATATTATTTTAAATTTAATTCAGGTCATATATATATATATATGAAGAATACTTGTTTAAGAAAAAATTATTTATTTTAATGTTTTCTGTTTTTTAAGGATTAATTTCTTAATTTTTAATCAGAAAATATTCTACAGTAATTAAAAAAATATATAAACTCATTATTTCTTGCATAAAACTTGTGTAACATCTAGATTTCCTAACATTGATCACTAAAGTTAATGCACGTTAAGGATCCATTTATGCATCTCCCTCACTTTTCCACATGACTGTACAGCTGCTAATAAGGGGCTTGTTAACCTATTCTCTTTATCTCATTTTTTTTTTCTTATTTTTATGTTATTTTTTAAGAAAATTATTATATTATCTCATTTTTTTATTTTATCACTTCTATAATTATTCAACCATATTTTTATAAAAATATATAAAAATAAATAATATAACTACCAATTTTTTTTTTTTACAATAAAAAAATGGCGAAGTTAGGTGAAAAAATAAGAGCTAATCACAGTAAGAACCTGCTTTTTGAAACTCCAGTCATGCAAATTCGCCGTTGAGCGATGAGTATAACTACAAGTAACAAGAGACATCAAAACAGCCGGAAGGAAAGAATAAGCACGTGTTACTCGTGTTTGGGGAGTTGGGACGGCAGGGAATTTCAATTTTTGGACGGGAACACTGTTAGGTTCCGTCCGTTTTGCTCTCGGCTGTCGGTTCCCCCCTTTTTTTGTGGTTAGAAAAATTACAGTCTCCGTCAACTTAAAAAATTGATTTACTCTGTTGTTACTTTCAAATAAAAATATATTCATTTAGAGTGAACAATGACGTTGTATCCTCGTTTTAGATATTTTGATTTTCAGTTTTATTACCAACAAACCAGTGAAGAAGATTTCTTTTTTTTTTTTTTTTACATATTGGTCATTTAAATATAAGAATAATCTGTCAGATTTGTAGTCTCAGGATTGTTGGAATTAAAAATTACCATTAAACTTCAGAAATTTAAGTAGTGGAGAATGAATTTGACCTGTACTATTATACGATTCAACTAAAAAGGAGTGGCAATTGGTTGTTCTCTTTGGTGCAAGGATCTCCACGGAAAGGTCCCAAAGGAAGAAGCATCATAGCTACGAGTGTGTTAAAATGTATAAACCATTATAGTGCATTAATGTTATGAACTTGATTGGAAAGACGACCGACCAGAGTATTCCCCTTTGATATTGCTGGCACCGCCATAGGTAGTATGCGATATCCCATTGTTGCAAGCAACGGCGTGGCAATCTAATTAGCTCAGAATGAACACCTACGCTTTGATTAATACCCGACCTATAATTGGTAGCATTATCGATGAGTATGACTTTGCCGATGAGGTTTGAGTCAGGCTCCAAATTCTTCCTTCTCTTCTTTTATTTTTCTCTGTCATCTTCATCTTCATCTCCAAACATTTTGTAGTCTACCCAACAGGTCCAGCTTGATTGGACTGAGATTGACAGAGCCACCATGCCGATGAACTGATGCTGCTTCAATTCAATTGGTGTAACCCAAAATTTGTGGCTATTATTATTATAAGTACTTTCTATAAAGCATCAAGAGAGAAAGAAATGAATAATTTAAAAAGAAAAAAAAAAACTAAAATGGTCAGGGCAAAAGGGGTTATCTGGTGTGAATTGAATTGGCGGAATCACGGGAGTTGCCACTAATTGATAGATCCTTAATTCCTATACAAAAGTTTAGTAGTATTAGTATTTGTGACAAGAAATGAAATGACAAGCCATTAATTCCACCCACCAATTCAATGAGAAAGCCCAGAAACGATGGAATAACAACTCCATAATTGTAAGCATTCACGCGCCACCCACTACCTAAGATCTCACCCTTACAAGCTTTTCTAATTGTTACGATGGAGCCACCCGCGCAAACTCATCCTCCCAAAAATAAGGAGGTAAATAAAAATCAACAAAAGTACAATTATCATTTTCAAACCATAGATGATTATGTTGTCATTTGGATAAGTTTAATAAAATATTTATATAAAAAAATATTTAAAAAATATTTTAATATATATAAATTATTTAAGTATTTAAATAAATTATTTTAAATTTATATTCATAAAATTAAAATTAAAATTTATAAAAATAAATTCTTATGAAATAGGTAACTGTTTATATGAATTTTTTTTTAATAAAATTTTATTAATAATTATATATTTTATGCTTTGTCTCTATTATAGAAATAAAATTTAAATTTATAAGAGAGACGTGTAATAAAAATGAAAAAAGGTATGCATAAAGTGATGTAAGTTTGTAAATAAACTAAGTCATGGCACACGCATGCAGTACAACATGTAAAGTTGGCATGACATATCATAGTGACACTCACTTAAGTAGGCACAACATATCATAGCAATTTTATGTAAATCTCTTTTAAGACAGTCAAGGTATACTATGATAGTCTCAAATAAATCTCTTTTGAAATAATTAAGACACATTATACTAAATGCTAGTATTATACCAAGCATAAAGACGGTGCATAATATGCAAGCTGTATCATAGCATACCTATATAGGCCAACACGACATATTATGATTGTTCCAAGTGAACTTTCTATAAGATAGTCAAGGTATGCCATGACAATTTTAAGTTAATTTTCTTTAAAGTAGTCAAGGCACATCATAACAACCTTTAGTCTGTGCCAAGCATGCAAGCAACATATTACTCAAGGACACATGTCTCTGTAATAAAAATAAATTTCATGTCAAACAAATCACGTCTTAATTTTTATTGTCATATTTTTTGTTCAAAAAAGAAAAAACATAAAGTATTTGATGGATAGGAATTCAAGGTTAGTTTGGTAATTTTCATAATTATAAACACTTATGAAATTTTATATTCGAACACTATATTTATTATATAAATACTTACTAAAATTTATATTTAAACATAAATTAACTTATTTTATACCATACTTTTATTAATAAAACTTAATTAACAAATTTTTATGATATAAGTACTTAATTAAGTTGTCAATCTAAACTGAATCATTATGTGCCAACATTTTTCAAAATTAATATTTACAATAAAAAATGGATATGAGTTTTTTAATATCTTTTAAAAATATTATTATAATTTATTCTATTGAGTAAAGTTGTATATTTTATATACATTATTTTTAATAATCTTATTTAAAATGAATTTTATTTCCAACTAATCTATAATAAAAAATGTATAACAAATTTTATCCATCACTTACACAATCACTTGAAAGATCATGTGGGAGGAATGTGATAGCAACCATAATAATTACACAAGAAAACTTTTCAAATTACTGATAAAAATTTACAATGTATGTCTCTTTTATTGACATAAAGAAAGTATTCTATTTCATGCAATGAAATATATACCGTTAGCTTTAATTTCTTTATATTATAATATAAAGCATACTCTTTAAAAGAAACAAAAATGAGTGTACAAGAAACCCATAAATTTATCTCTACATGCATGAGTTAGGAGGATTGCCATGAGTTTATGTTATGTCTTATTTCCAGATCTACATGATTTAATCAACTGACAAAACTTTAATAAACTTGTATCAATCATTTATTATTAGGTATTATTATTTTTATGAATAAGATTTGATTAAATTGTTATCCAAAAAATTTAAATTATTGAAAATATTAAATCTCAAAAATTAAGTTATCAGATCAATAAATCAAATGATCTAATATACAATTTATAACATAAATCTTACTTTTGCTTATATGATTAGGTTCTCAACCACGCACCCCAGAAGAAACAACTTCTTTTAGACGAAGTGGAAACTACATTAAGGCTCTGCCCATATAAACTTCACTTATTAGAAATTAATAATAAATAAATAATCTTATTAAAGGCAAATCTTATCAAACTTTCCTAAAACATCTATTAACCCCATTATAAATAAAATTAACAATCTTTTTATCCTTTTTATTACCTCCTTCTTATCACTCACTTGTCTCAATCCATTAATCATATCAAATGTGATCAATTAAAAGACTACAGATAAGGTTAAAGCCTATAACATTTTTTTATCCAATAAATGAATCAAAATTTCTTATAAAGAAATTATTAAATATTTACCTTATTTTTTAGAACCTCAATTAAACATTTTTTTATCCAACAAATTTAATGCATTTAACATAATACCATTTAAGACAAAATCCTACATAGCACAGCAAGAAAGATGCAAAATTGGGCCTTGTGAATTGCAACTTAAGTGACATATTTACCTCTTTATTCAGATCTAATCTTAAATTTAATTTTTATCGCTTCTCTTTTTCATCTTAAACTATAATATAACTTCTGTGTAAAAAAAAATCAAAACTGGGCCGTTAGTGGTAAACGGCTGTTTCCGTCTGCGAGACCACCACACTGCTAAACAAAAAATCTCCTCCACAATATCAATGACCGGTGACCCAACCAACCGGTTTCGACGATGAGAGAGAAAATGTTTATATATGCCAGCTACTCTTAAAACGGGTCCGAAGAGTTCCTTCACACGTCCCGTCTCTCATCCTTTCTCTCTCCATTTCTCTCTCCGTGCTATGGAATCCGATAGTCGGCGATGCTTTCACTTCCGACGCTGAACTCATCGCCGAGGAAATGAGAAATGCAACTTCGCTAGTTGTCGCTGCTTCCTTTTGGCACCTCCTCCTGTGAGCTTTCTCATCCTTTCCCGGTCACCGGAAACCTTCTCGGCGGGTTCCGACGGCCTGAAAGAACTTTTGATTCTGTTTGCCTTCGGTTTTCTTTTCTCGTTGCTTGTTCTTCGAAGTTCTCTATCTACTCTCTTTTTCCTCTGTTTCTATTCCTTCGGACATCGTTCATCTTCAACCGTTGTGCTTACATTACCAGTATTTGATTGGTTTCTATCGGATCTATTTTCCAGTATGCTTGGAGCAAAATCATTGGTGATGTTAAATTGACGATAGTTGACTATTTTACCGGACAATAAAGTGCAGAAATAAAAGAGGATTACGAAATCAGAGTTCACTCGAAGTTTCAGCGCCATGTTAGATCTTAATCTCAACGTGGATTCGACCGATTCGACTCAGAAAGATGACTTGGTCATGTTCCTCGACAAGTTTCCTGAAGCTTCCGGGAATCAAATGGCGGAATCGGGGACCTCCAATTCTTCCATCGTCAATGCTGACGGCTCCAGCAATGGAGGAGGCGATGACGACTCCTGCTCTACACGCGTCGGCGACTTCTTCACCTTGAATTTCGATATCCTTAAGGCGGAAAGCAGGAACGACGTCACAACCAAGGAGCTATTCCCCGTGAGTGGAGCAAAAGGAGTGGACGGCGAGTCTGGCAACTGGCAGGGGCAGTCTTCGTCGTCCTTTCCGTCAAGGAAGGGCCGGATGGATCTTTCATTCGATCATCAAGGTGGGAACGGGGAGATGAAGATGATTCCGGTTCAGCAACAACCTCAACGGCAGCTGAAGAAGAGCAGGCGGGGTCCAAGGTCTCGGAGCTCGCAGTACAGAGGGGTCACCTTCTACAGGAGGACTGGAAGATGGGAATCGCATATCTGGTTGGTAGTTTTTTTATGAATTGAGCTTCTCACGTAATTTTGAAGCGTTTCTGCTCTTCATGTGGGTTGTGTTTCCATTTGTGTTGTTCTTTTAGTTCTATTGTTGCTTATAAATAATCTCTTTCTTTCTCTTTTAATTGGATGACTTGGTTAAATTTTTTGATATAATATTCTTCAATTATGTGATTATCTGGTATATAATGAAATAATCCACTGTGAAATTGGATGTTGGTAATAACTGATTGAATTCCGACTGACCTGTTTTCTGTTTCCTTTTTTTTTTTTTCTTCCCTTTGTGATTATATGGTGTAGGGATTGCGGGAAACAAGTTTATTTGGGTATGAATCTGATTTATGAATAGTATTCTACGGTTTACTATTTTTAGCATGTTATGACGAAATTGGTATTGGGGCTTGTAGGTGGGTTTGACACCGCACATGCCGCTGCTAGGTAACGCATATTTAATTCTTCTTCCTCATAACTTTCAAAAATCAGTCCCTTTGTTTCGGAGAATTTGAGTGTTGTCCAGCTTACTTGACTTGGAATTTTAAAATTTAGAGCCTATGATCGAGCTGCTATTAAGTTCAGGGGAGTTGATGCTGACATCAATTTCAATCTCAGTGATTATGAGGAGGATCTTAAACAGGTTGGAAAACGCAAAAGCTCTTGATAAATACGAATCTTGATGGTGTATATAATTGGTTTATTCACAATTTTCTTTAATGATGGACAGACGAAGAATCTGACCAAGGAGGAATTTGTGCACATACTTCGTCGCCAGAGTACTGGATTCTCAAGGGGGAGTTCAAAATACCGAGGAGTAACACTGCACAAATGTGGCCGTTGGGAAGCTCGAATGGGACAATTCCTTGGCAAAAAGTGAGGACATGTTTTAAAGAAATCGTGGTAGATGATTTTCATGATTTTAGGATTAGATAATTACAAATTCAAGTACATATTGGTGTGCAATGAGAATTGGTTTCAGATTAGTTCTGAAAGTATTATTTTCACTTTTACTGTGTTTGGGAAAACATGTCTAAGATGCCTGTTTCAAAGAAACAATTGGCAGAAGTCTTTTCATTATGGAGATTGCAATGCTTCCATGCAGGTATATATATCTTGGGCTATTCGACAGCGAAGTAGAAGCTGCAAGGTCTTAATGATACATGAATTACATTCTTCCTGCACTGAATTTATTACCCTGAATTATCAAGCTCATTAGGCTTCCATCCAATACGTGTCTACCTTTTGATTTTCTGGAAATTAGGGCTTATGATAAGGCAGCTATCAAATGCAATGGAAGGGAGGCAGTTACTAACTTTGAGCCAAGTACATATGAAGGGGAGATGAATTCTGAGGCCATTAATGAAGGTAATACGTCAAAGCAAGTGTCTTCCACTTAGATACTTGATTTTCAATTGATTGTCACTGTTAAAAAGATGTTCTTTCTGTGAACTGAGGTCTGTATATGTTTTCAACACAGGTGGCAGTCACAATCTTGACCTCAATTTGGCCATAGCAACCCCAGGCAATAGTCCCAATGAAAGCAGGGGGCATCTTCAGTTCCAGTCTGTTGCTTACAACATTCATGCTGGAAGAAGTTCAAGGGTATAGTTTGATTTGGACATTGTGGTTTATGTTAGGTTTCTTGCTCATTATATTAGAAACGAAGATTGATACTATTCTTTATGCTTACCTGCTAGTCCTATAACACTCTTAATTAACATGGTAGGTCATAGCTTTTGAAGGGATTTTAATCTGGAACAAGTGTTCTTTTGGGCCTTTGCAAGTCCACCTGTAGCTACGTCAATGATTTTCTCCCTATGACGTTTTTTGATATTTGTAAAGCATTTAGTCTATGGTACTGTTTGAGGACTTCGTAAGTCCTAACATTGACATCCTACTGGGTATCATAACAAGGTTTTCTTTATATGCAGATGGAGACCAATGTTGATTCAGTAATTGGTGATCCATCTTTGAAAAGGCTGATAGTAACTGAAGAGCCTCCTTCTGTTTGGAATGGGATACGTCCTACTTTCTTTCCCAGTGAGGTGAATTCCTTGCTAATGTCTTTGTTGAAATAACGAATACTTGAACTTTGAATTTGATACTAACGACAATAGAAGATGACATTTAGGTTCAAGGAATCCTGTTTCTTCCGTTTTTTTTGAGCTTGGTGCAATTTATTGTATAGGCATAGTTTAGAGAGCTATGTCTGTTATATTCTGATGTTTAACATCATTCATTTTGTTCCAAAATGAGCATGTTCTGATGACGTATAGATGCCCTCAAAGTAATGGCCATTGATAATTAAACTAAACTAAGGTATGGACTGAACCTAAAGGTTTCGATAGCTAAGTCCTTCGCACAGCATTAGGATAATATTTCCACCGAACGTTCCTTCTGCATTAATTCTTTCATCAAGATTATGCATAGGAAACTTTGGGTGAAGAAACATTGTGCATATGTCGGACTTTTGAAGCAAACTTGCTAAAGAGTTGTTAAAATGTTTTGCAGGAAAGAGTCCAGAGAATCAGCATAGGTCCTTCACAAGGACTCCCCAACATGGCGTGGCAAACGCATGGTCAGGTCACTGCTACCCCAGTACAACCGTTATCTGCTGCAGCATCATCAGGATTCTCAATTTCGGCTACATTTCCATCGACTGCCATCTTTCAAACAAAGTCTAAGAATTCGACCCCCCGGAGTCTCTGCTTTACTTCATCCAGCGCAACTGGCGGCAACACATCTCAATACTATTACCAGATGAAGACCCTGCAGGCCCCACACTAACCTCTCTGAGTACAGATTGAAAGCAGACCGTAAAATAGGTTTCCCTTCAAAATTCTTTGTATAATTCAGCTAGTGATTGATATTTTGTGAGTTTGACATCTGAATCTGGTTGGCACCTCTTTGCTAAACCATCATGCATCGTGTTAAATACATTATCATCTTTGAAGAAAATACTAAATTCGCTATGCAGTATCCTGCAGAACGGTTTCTAAAATGTAGTTGGCCGTCAATTTGTCCTCCAATTTTGAAATACTAGACCAACCTTGCTTACGCTTCCCAGAAAGTCGGAGGAACGGAAATAAAATTTTCCGTGGTTCTTTGTCTGTGTAACGTTGTCTTCGTGGACTATATTTCTTCTTGTAATCCTTCCCATGGGTCATGAGCATCTAAGACCTCTACCAAGATTTGAAAAAGATTAAGCAAAGAAGTTAGGTTTATATCAGTCGGTGGAGTATCCAAATGCCAAAATCAGTTTTCTTTTTTTTTTTTTTTGGTAGTATAGAATTTAGTTTCATTTTAAACCTTCACAATTCTGCGCTGTGATATTGGTAGCACTATGCCATTTTCTGAGGAGCAGAACTAGAGAGGCGTAAAAGAAATAACAAGGGGAACTGAGCCAATCAAGCTTTCACTTCAGAATATAATTAAGATGCATGGGATATTTTGATGGTTAACCCAATTTGCCCATGTTTCCGCCTACCTCTGATTACGTACCACAATTTCAAGGGATAATGTTGATGAACGAGGAAAAAAATAATTCTCAAATATCATTTCTGAGAGCAAATCATGGTTAAATACAACCTAAAAGGCTAAAGCACAGCACTAGCATATCCATTTTTTTCTTCAGATAGGTTTCTTCCCCCTCTTTTTGATGAGTTATGAGATGAGCGAGGCTGCAATTTTTAGGAATGAGGATGGCCCGCGAACTGCCATGACAAAAGTCAGTGCAGTTATGCTAATGTTATATCATATGCTGCTCCTGTTGCTCCTGGCTTGCAGCAGCAATAGCATTATTGAGAGGTAGAATCAATGAAGGCAGCAGAGTTCACCAAGCCTTTGAAATCGGATATTACTATTCACGTGGTATCTTTGTTGTTTTGTATCGTCAGATCAGCGATCAATCAGTCAGAATAGAGTCTATATCGGGGGGTGCCTTAGGGTGGGGGACCAGCGCCAGCTTTTTTGTCTTTCTCCATTGTAGTAACTTTAAGTGAGCACCTTTTGAGTTATTTTAAGGTATAAACCTGAATATCATGCAAAGATTTGTGCTTCATCTGACCAGACTATGAGCCACATTGAAGGAAGAATAACAGAGACAATACAATAGCAACTCAGCAAGAGTAAAAGAGGTTTTTCCTTTTTCCTGTCGGCAAAATGTAAAAATGCCAAAATCAACTACAATATATATCAACTTCATGCTTGTATCAATAGGCATGATGTTGCGGGCAGCGACCCAAACGAGAAATGAGTGCAGATCTTTCTCATAAAATAGAGATTAAAAAGAAAAAATCTTGTTTGCTGCTAGTGCTATTGATGATTATGGCGCGGGAACCTAAGGTTTTCTTTATTCTTCCCTCTCGGTTTATGCACAATCCTACCTCCGTTCAATATGGATGTAGCTAGTATCAATGAACGATAAGCCTCTTACTAATTTCAGTTGTTTAAGATCACACTTTGACCTGAGATAGCTAAGCTTGCAGACTACTGCAAGCCTACTACTGCTTTATCAACTTTCACTGCCTATAATTGGGCAAAGCCGCAGAGTTGTCTGAGCGGTGAAGTTGGATATAGACCGTAGACTAATGGAAAAGTTACGCAGTTACCAGACATAAGCCAAAGTTTCTGGGTTAATAAAAAGTTTAAATAATTTGGATTATTCATCAGGTAAATTTAATGATGGTTAAGAAGTTAATTATTTTGGGATTAAAATATTAATAATTTTTTTATCTTTAACATAAATTTTTTCGATTAAAATTTCATATATTAGTGGCTAAAATTTATTTAAAATTAACATACTTTTATTAAATTAATACTTTATTAATAATTAATTTAGATTTGCAAATCTTGTCTGAGTTTAAGAGAATGTAATTATTGCGACAATCTATTTTGAACATATGGTGGAGATAGAGAGAGGTCCTTTACCTAGTTCTCAACTTCAGATATTATGACAAATAATGTCGCGTGCAACGTACTCTCAAGTATAAAATTAATGGAAAAAATTATTAAATAAAAAAGAATCTGTTTTCATCATTTAATATTAAAATAATAAAATTATATGAAGATGAATAAATATTTTATTTATGTTATGTTTTTAATTAAAATAAAGGGAGATAATTTAAAATATGAAATTTAACTGTACAACGGGATTAGTTTAGAAAATTTGAGGTTTAATGAACATAAAAGGTTGTAGAATGAACTTCACTTTTTTTTCTTTTTTTTAGTGAAAGACGTGATAAAGAGACGATAGGCTCAAATGCAGATGAAATATTAAATAAATTTTTTCTACAACTTAAAAAAGTAAAATAATAAAACTCAATAATTGATGATAGTTGCCAAGGTGCATAATAGGTGGCCTTTTGAGAGTGGAGAAAACATAATCGTTGGCCATTTCATTAAAAAACTGTTAAAACATGTGGTTCAAAAGAAGACACCCCGAGGGTTGGGGACGACGACCAAGTCCAAGGTTGTGCCAATTAATTATTTGAACTTTTTGTGTAGGGCAGTAGACCTCTTTATGTGTCCACATTTGTTGCTGACTTTGTCTTTTTGTTTCCATCATGACGTGTGAGGGGCCATTTAGCAGCAAGAGGACCGAGAGAACATACAAAACCCAGTCCATTTCTCGCTTTTGCTTTTACCTGCTGCCTTCGAGACACTGTATTAGCGATCTCTTTTAAGGAGACCAGGATCGCCCGACAGGATAAATCATGATTTCTCGTTGCATAATAAATGAAAAACAAAACAGAAATATTTGAAAACAGTAGAGCACCTGCAACTGTCATCCAATCACCCCTTGAAAGCTTCGTGCTTTTACAATTATTGCTATTTTCGATCTCTTCTCTTCAGCTCACCATGATGTTGATGCCTTTTAACACCATCATTTGCATTATACACTGTGAAGCGTTGCCATGACAATGATTCACCAGACCACTAAAAAATCTATGCACACACAAAAAGGGCTCATGGTAGACGAAGTATTGAATTACCTTCAATCCCGTAGTAGACCCAGAAAAAGAGCCGATGACATTTAGTCCCACTGATTTTATAAATTAAAATTTATAACAATTTTACTTAAAAATTTTAGATAATAAAATTTATTTAATTTTACATATCAATATATAAAAAACTGAACTCTGGTTACGTTCTCATTACAATTTCGTTTAAAAAAAAAAAAAAGACCAGAAATTCGTTTGCATTATTTGCAACATTCTGTTAAAAAGATGCAGCCTGCTAATTGTATTGGGAAGAAACATTAAAGTAACTCAATCAGATTGCAAATGATTCAGTCAAACTTATAAAATACTGAGAAGGGAAAGCCTTAAGGCAGCATCAAGCACCACTATACTGTTAAGATACCATGTGACTTGTTTAATAGTTAAAAATTGACTACAAGAATCCTGCCAAAAACATGCATCACTCTTTTTAAGATGTAAAATGATGAAAGGTATTGCCCCTTACAAATTCCAATTAAAAGCATGAGAAATGCCATATACACACCTGCTTAAACATTTGTCATCAGAACGGTCGTTTTACCGCGTTGAATAGAAGTCAGTATAATTAATACGTAGTCCTCGTTGTTTATTAAAATCACAATCCTTATGGTTTTATCTTCCATAATCCCGCGATACGTCCCTCATCGCCAACAGTCGTGGCTAAAACATGGTACCTTTTTCTTAATGGGGACCATTGACTTTATTTATATCTGTTACTAACTACCAATATATATTCGTCAGGGCTGTTCCTTACATCCGATCCATTATTGCCATCAATCGTAGCTTTAAAATTCACTTTAAAAGATCGCCGGGTCAACATGCTAATATCGACTTACTGTTACTTTTTGTTTTTAGGTCTGGAAAGACCGGAAGAGAAAATCTTGTGCTGCTACTGTCTTGGCCAAATTGACAGGAACTTGTCGCACCTTGACTACGCACAGGAGAACCGATAGCAGCATTAGAATTTATACGGGTTAGAGCAGCAGAACCGCTGGAGCACTTCTTACCGGGATTACCCGTACTTCGTGATTCAATTCCCCAAATGTACGTGGCGAAAAACAGTAGCTTTCCTCCCAAGTTAATTGCGAGTCAACTGAGACAATAGTAAGGCCTTCTAGTTCCTCTTATTGTTTATTAAATCCCAAACAGCACAAGTACATCAGATCCAGAGCCCTACCCAAGGAAAAAATAAAAGTTGCCACAAACAATAAGGTCTGTTAAACTTAACAATTCAACCAATAAAATTAATAAATTTAATGAATCAAATTTTTTTGAATATTTAGTAACATTCATTTTGTGAATAGCCAAGATACCTTTAAAACAGACTATAATGTAAGTCGAAAATAACATCTCCATTAGAAAATGATCCCCAAGACGACTAACTTCCACATTCATACAGGGGTTTCACTTACAGCGTGACAGTTTCTTCATACAACGGTATACATAGAAAATTGTACATAAAATCCCCAAATTCAGGACATTGAAAGGCGAGTAGTCTGCATAAAATATACAGGAAACTTAAATGAAACAAACCTTATCTCATCGACCACCCCTAAATTAATCAATGGGCAACTGATTATTGACGCCCTCGAGATGATGTCATAGCTCAAATAGAAAATGTAAATACGGCCATGCATAAAATCATACTGTGATGTGTTCCTCCAGACTAGCTGATTAGGCTCTATGTTCCAGTCTAATACAGAATGCAAGCCGAGGATAAACAAAACTAAAAATGCGGCACCTTTAAAAAGCTGATAATCTGACATAAGAACTAACTGCTGAACGAAAAAAATTAATCCGACAAAAAGGAACATATGTGTAACTTATAAATTCAGTAAGTAAAAGAAGCCACTACCCACTAGCCCTGACTAGCTAGTAACAGTATTACTCACATCAGGTCGGACTTTTTCCAGTTATAAAGTGAAATATTTCACACATAAATGAATTGCAAACCATACCAAGACAAGAAGCCGCTAGAATTGTTCCCACCAAACCTCTATAATTTTATCCACAATGGTGGTTAAAACTAGAATTAAAATTAAAATTCAATAAATAATGGATTCATCTAATAGTGAATCAACCACTAGTTTTTCTGCTCTGTACTTTCAAGAAAGAACACTCAACTACCATCTACCTGCCAGTTGGATCACAGTTGCATTCGTGACTGATATCTAAACATTCCAGCACAGCTCATTTCTGCAAATCCATAACATAAAAGAAAAAAGGGGGGCATGAATAATTACTCATGGTAAGATAATTGATAAACAGTGTCATTAGATCCCAAAGAAAAAAAAAGCCATTCAAACTTATTTCTGGGTCCATGCAGCCGCGAGGGGGAAAGGTTGAAAGCATATCCATGCACATCTAATGAACAATGCAAATAAACCAGTTAAATCATAGATATAGGTTAACAATTACCAGCTGCAGCCATAAAACCCAGCTTCTTGGGAGTTATAACATCCAGTGGCCCAATAGATAAGTCATGAGTCAGTCCCATCACCTTCAGCAATGCAACAAAATTGTGTTCCTTCAATTCTGTCTTGGGTTTTGCCATGGCCAACCAAACAAAAGATAGTATGGCCACAGTCTCACATCCCGAATGTTCTATTGTACAAATCCCCAGAATTTGGCATCCGATACTTTGAATCATCATACCCAGTATAAAACTTGTTAAATCCAAGCCTTTCATTTCTCAGAAGCTCAGCCACACCCACACTATTTCCACTCTGCATGTCATTCCACCCATCCCATTGGCCATTTGACAACAATGGAGTTCTAGACTGCTGTAAAGACAACTGAGGAAAAGGAGCCAAATTACTGACTTGTGATTGATCTAACCTTGAAGAAATACCATAAGAATCACCAATATGAGAAAAAGGATTCCCAATTTCAGAAAATCTAAGGTTTTGCTGTGGTGAGAGAGATCTCTGCATCAATAATTGAAGTCTGGCTTCATTTTCAAAGTAATTTAACTGTGGAGGAAAATTTGACCTCATGTCCAATCCTGGGTTGTTTAGTGCACCTTGAAGTCTCCCTTTACCAACTGCCAATATAGCAGGATCCATAAATTCTATGTCCCCTGCACCACCAATATTTCCAGTTGTGGGCGTCTGAAACGAATTTCTTAGTAAGGATGAAGGTGCAAGCAATGAATTCCCTGTCAAGTAGATAAACAATGACTTTTAACCATTATACCAATACACAAACATCCACGTTAAGAAACCATAATGTAACTAACCAGGTATGGAGTCAAAACCCAGCTCTGCTCTCTCATGAGAAGTAAAACCTGGTGGTGGTGGTCTGCTTGGAACTTGAAACCCAGGTGGGGCTGAAATTTGAGCTCTTGAAACAGCTGTTACCAATTATAACAGAAACAATGTCAGCTGCAAATACACGGTTGAGACACAGCATCACATAAAATAAAAAGCAAGAAAATACATAATAAAACCTTGACCATTGCACCTTTGAACTTTCTAACTTAAAGAGTGGTGGCTGGGTGGGTCCAGCAACAGCTTTAGTAGCTGTTATGCTAGTTTTACCTCAGTGATATAAATCTCACTCAACCAATAGTCTACACAAACCAAATAGTAATAATTATAAGCAGATAATAGTTTCTCTCTCTTTTTCTAACTTAAAGAGTAGTGGCTGGGTGGGTCCAGTAACAGCTTTAGTAGCTGTTATACTACTTTTACCTCAGTGATATAAATCTCACTCGACCAATAGTCTCCCTCTCCCTCCCTCCCTAATAGTTTGTGTCTCTAAATCTATCTTATTTTCCTGAGACCAAGTCCCTCTCTCTCTCTGTCTGTCTCTAAATCTCTCTTGCTTTCCTGAGACCAAGTCCTTTAAGAAATGAAGGATCATCACCAAGCAGGATCATATACACAACCTCCTACAACACTCAAGATTCAAGAAGCTAAGCAAAATGATCGGGTCACAAACAAAATACACCAACAAGAGTAAAGAAAATCATGGAAGGCACAATTTCGAACTAGTGAAGGAAAGGAATATCACAAATGTATACACTATACACAAACACTAAAAAGTTTAACTCAATTGCAAATAATAATTTATTCAAAATAAAAAAAATTGTACAAAAGCAGAAACTCAAGAATGGTATTAAAAACAGTACCACCCAATAATAAGAAATGCAACCAGAAAATTTTATGAAAGTTAAATTAGCCCATATAAAAGGAAGCTACTCATACTCACCAGCAAGCTTATTAGAAGCAACAAAATGACCACTGCCTGAATTTTCAGATTCCTCAAGGTTACTGGTGGGGAAGCTATTTACAATACCCAACTTATCCAAGTACAAGTTTCTTTCTGCAAAATCCTGGATGAGAGGGTGGCTCTTTGACACTTGGTCACTAACAACATAAGATGAATGCACATCAAATGTTTGGAATTTGGATTCATCCTGCCTTGCAAAAGAGAATCTTGATTGATTGTTATTTTGCACTTTCCAGGAACTGCAATTTTTTAATGGGCTGGGCTGGTTATCAGTATTGTCACCCACCAATTTAGCCAAGTTCTGAGGTGATGTTAGTGAGTCATCCCACGGATCGAAGTCTATGGACAAGATATTTGAGATTATACTACTCTCACCCTTATCCAGAGCAGCTTCACTTCCAGCATTAACTGCTTCGCTACCTAACCTTCCAATGCATTGCTTGCTTCTCCCACCTTGAAGAAAGAAAGGCTGATAAGCAGTGCTGTTCAAACCATAAGAGCTACTGCTGACCAGTTTCTCAGGATAATTGTTACATAATATGCTAGAAGTATGCAATACAAAATCATCCCCAACTTTATCATCTGTAGATATAGAACCAGCATTTACAGCAGCGCAAGGTTCACTATGCTGCAGATGATGAGGACTAAAATGACTTGAGTCGTGAAGGAAACTCATTGACTTTGGCAAGTAAGGTGAACGACAAACAAGTTCTGGATCCTTAAGTCTTTGATTATCAAAAAATGTTATATCATCTTCCACTTCAGTGGTAGCTGATTCTACTTGAGCTTGTGAATCCAATCTCCGATCACACTGTTCCCTTGAAACAAACACCTCTTTTTCTGATGTAGCAGCTTTATCAGCTGCAGCAGTGATTAATGCATCTCTAGCATTATGCTGACGTGATCCTTGAATGTTGGGAGATTTAACAAAGACATAATCAGAAGGGGGGCTGTTAGGCCTGGTTCTACCACAGGGTTCATATTGGAAATTTCTATCAATGCTGATTGAGGACAAATCAGAGCACAAGCTCTGAATCACTTCATTGGTAGCAATAATTGCTTCCTCAGGACCAGAGCTGCACAACTGCACAGTAATATCAATAGAATTTGTTGCATTTGGTGTAGTATAATTGTTTCTATCACTACTGCTGATTAATGGTAGAGAAGACAGGCTGCTCAAATTCACAAGTGCAGGAGAACCTTCAGAAATTGCAGTTTTTTCACCCGAATTATCCGGATTGTCCACACCATTGTATTGTTTAACTGGTTTCAACACTTCATTCTTTACTCTAGGCAGCAGCATATTATTACTTCCGTCACTTGATGGCGGCCGCTTTGTCACATCACTATGCATTGCAGAATTCTGAATTATGCCTGCAACAGCTGAAGAAAAGGCCAGTGTGCTACTGACTGGATCAGGTTTCGACTTGGATGGTCCATTTGTACACAATACACCTCCAAAAGGGGGTTGACAATTTGTAGTACGTGTGCCCCTAACAAACATGACATAGCTCAGGGGAGCCTGGAATTAAATATCTTGAAACAACTTAAACCTTCAAGGCTTCAAGCCAAATACATAAAAGAGACATACCATGCAGAAGCAGCAGGAAGAGTGATAGATCTACCAGAGCTTCCATTAGGAGGTGAACCTCTAATAGCACTAGCACAGTTCTGCACCAAAAAAAAAAAGGTCAGCACCTTTAAGTTTAGCCACCCAGTGCCTATATCACACTTTGCTACCAGTACACCCAATCTGGTAAAAGCAGCTAAAGATCCAATGAGCATAAAATGATTTAATAGTGATAAGGTGAGAGCTAGAGTCCAAAAAAGGACAAGGATTAAATGAATAGTAAAAACAGCTCTTACACTCGAAGAATTTTTCACAATCGGTTTTCCTGAAGAATTATTCATATAATCATCCACAGGAGGTGGTAATACATTCCCTGACCGCCGTTGCATATTGTTTGCAGCACCAGTAATTTGTTGAACTCGACTTCTTTTAAAACAAGAAAGCAAGTGAATAGAACATTAAATGAAGAGCAATACACACAGTTCAAGCAGGTATGAACAAGAGAAATCTTGAAAATATAAGAACACAGACCAGAACACAACTTTGATTCATGCAAAACTGCAAAACTATCTGAATGTATTTAATAACTCAATCATGAAATCTCATATAGCCATAAAAAGAAAGATTTCAGCAATTGCTGACTAGGGACTACCATATGATTAAAGAAACCACCTTCCTTGCATAAAAAATTACACTACAATAGACAAGAATTCCATAAGAAACAACTTTTATATCAACAGAATCAATCAACAGATTCAACACAAGTCTTTACAGAAGGTTGTACCACCCTGAGCTTTACCCAAATTCCCATCATCATTTCTCTTGGGATTTCAAAGGGTTGAAGTCTGCACAATTACAATTCTCACCAATTACCCAAAGCCAATAAGATATTCCATAATGCTGTAGTGTTACAAAAATTCACCTTTGATCCTCATATACTAGTGTTTTTAAGAGGAAGGAAGTCAACACAACTCAATAATCCTGTAGCTAAACCATAATGCTTATAAGATAGGCAGAGGCAGTAAACATTAGTATGTTTAGTTGTACTCATTCAAAAGACAAAAGGCAAGTAATCTCCCTCCTTACCCAATAATAAATAGGAACACAGTCACCCATTGTGGACAATAGTAACATTCATCTTTTAACCATAAAATGTTCTCATGAAAATTCATAAATTGACAAAAAATACCTAGTGTATGCTGAAATTATTTCATCTTTTGTGAAACTATCTTCTTGAGAGCCAATCTCATGCAGATATAAACAATCAGGATTGCTGCAAGGCTGATAACAGAGATCTCTCCTCAATTTAAAGCATATATAATTAGCTCAGGCACGTAATAAAAGTCTAAATAAACATAGTAATTTACATACCACATTACGGAGCCATGCATGACAATATTTTGTGGTTCCAAAACAAGCCCTTCAAATGTACAAACAAGAAACATAAAAGCTTATAAGCAGGATTCAGAAGCCAAACATCCCAATTACCACAATTGAAAGGTTGCAAAATTTACAAAGATCATTACCTTAATGGTCTACCCTCTAAGACAAATCCATGTACATTTTGAATACAACGAACTGCTTCATCTTCCTTTGAGTAAGTAATATATCTAAAACAAAAATTTCCTTTAAGAACTGCACACCATTAACTAAAGATGCTGAAATAGCTGAATAACAGGAGGCCCAGTCCCCATTCTCACAAATTCCTAATAAGAGCCCATGATAAGCAATAATATAGCATTTTCAATTGCTTTACCCAACCAACAAAATACATTCAGTAAAGTGTGCTTTGATTTGCTTCCACAGTATCAAAAAAGAAACATTCAAAAAGAGAGAACAATACAGATATTAGGTACCTTACACAACTAAGTGATAACAAAACAAAACAGTGGAATCTCTATTTATAATAGCAACAACTATGACTATCTGTCTATCAAAAATTATAGAACTTTTGAGGAAAACGCTAAGAAGCAAGCTAGATTAAATACAAACTTACACACTACATGTACTGTTGGGAAACTGTTGAATGACACCAGCTGCAGTCCGAGACATTGAAACTTTTAAGACCTTCCCATACTGACCAAAATACTCTCGCTGCTGGAGAAGCTGCTTAAATGGTAATACAAATTATAAACAACTGTAGAAACAAATAAAACAGAGAAACAAAACATCTAAACAAGATTGCAATGGTCAGGTACTGAAGAGAAAGGAGGAAAAGAATTTCTTACATCTTCATCTGCCAGATTAAGAGGCAACCCAACTATGTATACAAGGTTCCGCTGAATCACTCGCACACTGCTGAGTTGCTTCCGTCCTTCAGACGATTTTGACTTAACTTTCTGGTTCTTCATCTTTCTCTCCATATTAATTTCAGCCACCAATCTGCAGAGAAAGATCATCAACAAGAGAAAAACACACACACACACACAATAGCCAAGTTTATAAAACTACAACCATCTAACAGCCAGAAAGTTTCCCAACTAATATTTTACTTTTCATTCAAAACATGTTTCAACAAAGAAAAAAAAAAACTAGTTTGAAGTTTTTCATTTAGGTAACTTATATTTTAGCCACATGTTTATAAAAATACACAAACACATAAAATATGGAACAGAAAAACCTATAAACACAGTACTAAATTTCAAGACTACAGGAATATACTGTTAATAGAATAACCTCTCACAGTTTGCAGCCATCCCAACAATCTTTTCCTTGTCATAAGGAGCACGACATGCAGGACATCGCCCCTCTGTGTCATCCTTCTCAGCCATCTCCATTATGTGATGCCAACACCAAACACATATCTGCCATCATAGAGAAATAAAATTATAAAGAAATTTAAGTCAACTACTGAGCAGTTTTAAAAGTTTAACAGCAAAAAACCCAGCTAGTGCTAAAAAGTATCAACGATAACCCAAAATTGAGCTGATGAAAAAACATATGCTGGTTCAAAAAAAGAATAATGGCACCATCCAGAGTAAAGAGTAAAGACTATGTTGAATAGGACTAATAGATATGTTAGGGTGTCAAGAAATCAGTCATTTTAAAAGCTTAAGCTATTAAGTAGAGGCCTAAGATTAGTTTCATATTTTATACCTCTAACACACCCTTTCACACGAAAGCCTCTTTTTCTTCTTTTGGCTTGAATTTTGAACAATTTTTAATTTTGAGTGATGGTAAGAATTGAATACTTGATCACTTAGTCATAGAAGCTACCATGTCAAGGAACCAATGATCCTAAAAGCTTATGCTATTAGGTGGAATAGTTTTATATTTTATACCTCTAACACAAGGCAAAGACAGATGCACTGTAAACCTCAAGTAATAGCAAATGCTAAAAATTGGACAGAAACTCCAACCGCACCAAATGGCTGAACAGACAGGGAAAATAACTGTGTGAACTTCAAAAAAAAAAAAAAAAATGCTCTTCTCCAACAGATTAATTAGCCAAATCGTCACATAATAAGAACAGAGACAGACCTCATAACCACATTTGCACGGCTTCAACTGCTGATCTGTCAAATCCATCTCTTCTGCACAGAGTGGACAGGTTCTTTCTCCTTCGTCACTCATGATTGCCCTAGGGGAAAATTAATAAAGCACAAAACACAGACACGTTCAGCACACAGGACTCGATTCCAGGGCCCAAACATTATTAAAAAAACCATATAAACAAAAAACTCTCAGCAACAATCAAATACCCTCAAGGGTTCATATTTCATATACATTACACATCACAAACTTTAACCAAAATTCTTACGGTTTGGAAAAGAAACAGGAGGGAAAATCCTAAATCCAGCAAATTCATAAAAATCGATTTGGATCCTCTAAAGTGTAGGCTGTACTTTAGTGGATGATCATTGATAAAAAAATCAATTATCATGATTGTTATTAAAAACAAACAAGTAAATCACTATTCACAGACTTGAGATAATCATAACCGTTGATTTTTTCATCAATAATCATCCACTTGCATTTTATTCTCAAAAGTGCACCCTACACTTTAGAAGATCCCAATTTCATAAAAATATTTTTGATGCAAACTAAGATGTTATATATTTCCTTATGTTACCTAGTTGTCCACGGAAATCAAGTGTCAGGAAAAATAAGAAACCAAAAAGCAATACCTGTGACCATATGTAAAATTACCCAACCTTTGATTAAACAATCTAGTAACTAGTAACAAAGCTCACTGTCTCCTTACAGTGTACCACATTCACTTCATATACAACTGTGATCAACAGAACAAAGGGGACAAAAAGCAATGGCGGATATACAAATTTCCATACATAAATGCCGATAACAACAGTTGTGAACTACAACCATAAAGCAAAGCTTTGATCCATACACTTGCATCCAAATAAGAGCCGCACTGAATTCACTCTAGCAGCATCTAATTGCCAACAGAATAATCAAATGTCCCGAAAATTCAAGAATGAATCAAAGTAGGTCGTTCTGGATACGACAGATCAACTAGACGATCTATCAGAACATAAATAAGAAATACACAAAGATAAAAATTTGTTAATCGACGACCCAATCGAGATTGTTCGCAAGTAACAAAATAGAAATCCTACATGCAACAGAAGAGAAATAAAATTACAACTGGTAAAAATTAACGATGATGAAAAAAAAAACTAAAACATACAATCCATCAATTAGGGATCTAAAAAAATTTGGATTCAGTTGAGAAATTAGAGACACAGATTGAACCTACACGACTTACAGTCGAGAGATCGAAAAGAAGACGAAACTGTGAGGACGAGACTGTTTGAAGGGCGCACGATAACGAAGACGCTGAAAGAGAGCGAGAGAGACCAAAGGGTAAGAGACGCAGAGAAAACCATAAAGCAGTCTTTTAAAAGAGAGAGAAAAGGCTGTGTTTGGATGGGCCTGCTGCTTCTCTAACTGTGCGTCGCTGTCGTTTAAGTCTCATGGACCTCCGTTTAATCTCCTTACACGTTGCTTTAATTACTGGGATGTGCCCCATTCCGCCTCTCTCGGTTCCGGTTGGTCCAGCTCGATAACAGGGTTCAAGCATTTGGATACTTTCCAGGACACGTATTCCCCATTTCGCCATATGTGGGCTCCAATGAATGACACGTGATCAGGTTTCTATCCGGCGGATGTGAGCGATTGGAAGTCTATTTCGTCAGCCCGTTGAGTACTAATAATGATCAGTAATTAAAAATCAGTAACTGCAGAGGAATTTAAGGGAAGAATAACAATTATACTTATACGAATTTCGTATATTTTAAACAGATAAAAAAATAATTTAATATAATTTTTATTTCAGTATAAATTAATTTTTTATTAAAGAGTTGAGAAATACTTGTAAAAAAAAATGATTTAATGTCGATCAATAAAATATTTAATCACTTACAAATTAATTTGCAAATAGAATTGAAGATTATAAGGAAAAAACTATATCTGAAATAAGAATAACTTATAAATCTAAACTCGTATTAAAAAAAATTGAAGAATAGAGCTACGACTAAATGAACTTATAGTTATTATACGATCGGATAAAAACTCATCTAATGACATAATTTCAGTAGCTAATTCTTTAAATGATTAAATCTTGGAATTTATTGTATTGACTTTTAAAAAAGTGAAACGTATTCCTAGTGTTACATTTATATATTACGTGGCTACATCGATCAATTTGTATATAAATCTGTATATGATCTGGTGACATTATAATTATGTTAAAATCAAACTTTAACATAGTATATCACTATTATTTTCATTTTATAATTAATAATTGAGATTAGAAATGTGAACAATGCAGCCAAAAAAAAAAAAATCAATCACGATGTTACGTTGGAACATATGCATTACACTTGAAGTATGGTAATACAGATTGTAGGATAATATAAATATATAATATTTATAATATAGATAAAAAAATTATATTTTCCATCTTTTCATAAGATTTAAAATAAAATTCATTCAACATTACTTAGTGCCGAAATTAATATTGAGTTTTTTAGTGCAATATTAGATGATAAATCCGAAATTTTTATTGAATTGTTGGTTGCAATTTGCTGATAAATTCCGTAAAACCAGGTTTTAAACCTTGGTCGGGCCACACATAGCAAGTTTTTTTTTGGGTCATTTATTTGTCCACTTTTTGCGGGCATGATATGGAACATAAGAAGGTAGAAGAAAAGGCCCAACATCACTAAGCCCACCATATCTCGTGCTACGATACGAGCTGCTTACGGTGGAGAAGAGAAGACGGGGACGACCCAGAAATAAAAGGGCGCAAGGTCCTATCAATTAGAGATTTAGTTTCCGTTTGTTTTGTCTATTTTTTTTTTATTTTAGTAAAAATATATTTATTTATAAAAATAAAAATATTTATAAAAAATATTTTTATATAAAATTTAAAGAATATAATTATAATTAAAAATATAATAATAATTTTAAAATTATTATATACATTTTAAATCATAAATTTTAAAATTTTAAATATTTACACTTTATATTTTAAATTTTAAATCTCATAATACAAAATCTTAAAATTCATCTTAAACTGTTAAATTTTAAATTTAAATTTTAAAATTTTAAATTCTTAAATTTAAAATTTTAATTTTAAGTCAAATTTATTTTTATTATTTTTATTTTATAAAAATAAATTTTAATTAATATAAATTAAATATATATTTATTTTTTTTAAAAAAATGATTTTAATAAAAAATAATTAAAAAAATCTTTTCACAAATCAAATATATTGTGTTTATTAAAAAAATTATTGGTAAAATTAATTTTTAAAAAGTTATTAAAAAATACGTATATAAAATATGTGAATCCTGCAAAGTGAAAACATTAGTAAGAATATTTTTAAGAGATTGTGAGACCCGTCATCTTTAAACAATAAGCAACGTTGTTATGCAATTATTCTAGACCAGCATGTCACACCTTGGTATTTTGTCACAATTGTTTGATTATTTTATGATATTATATTATTGAGGATGACTCATATTTTTTAAAAGAATAAATCTCTCAATATTAACATGACTAGTTGAAGTGTAATTTAAGAACATTATAAAATTGAGCTAGAATTATCACAGGTAGAAATTTATTGGTGACTCAAACAAAAGAATCCATTTAAAAAATTGCTATTTTAAGAGTTATCGATTGTTTGAAGATAATCTGAAATGTGAAAACGCTCTTTCAAAATTTCAACCATAATTAGCAACATAAATTAGAAACCAGGTGCCTATTTGAAAAAATGAAAGGAAAAACCATATGCAGTGTGAACAAATGAAAGGAAAAAAACCATATGCCAATGTGAAAATTTGAAAGACAGAAGTGTACGCGGTAAGCCTATCTAACAGCACGAACGAGTTATGATAATAATCCCGTCGCATTTTGAGAGATTGATCACGAGAGGTGAAGGATATAAGCAATAGCTTTATATTATCAAAAATTAAATTATAAAAAATTTATTTAAAATAATATAAATTATTAAATTTGATTATGATAATTTAAATAGATATAAAGAAGATAATAAGAAGTATTAATAAAAAAATTAATTAAATAATTTTTATTTTAATAAAAAAATATAAAAAAAGATAAAAAAATATTTAAAGAGATTATTAAAAAAAATTTTAGTTGAATGATATTTTTAAAATTAAATTTTAAATAAATTTTATAATGATATTTAATTTATATAATTAAATTTTTTAATAAAAATTTTACTTATTATTGTTATAATTTAAATTATTCAATTTAATAATTTAAATTATAAAATTTAAAAATATAATATAAAAAGTTTAATATTTCATTATATATATTATAAAAATTTTATGGATTCAAATATGTCGGTTGGTTTAGTTTTTTTTTTTTTTCCTTGTGTAACGGTAGTAAGGGAACATAAGCATCGGTTTTTTATGACGTAATTGCATTTGGCAGTTGAAATTATGGGAGTAAGTATGAGCACGTGCATGGGGTATACCTCAACGGGTGATTTTAATGTCGCCCAAAAGGGAATCTTCCTAAGCCAAATTGTGTTCACACTGTGGACGGGAATGATTTATTTTTTTTTCTTAAGGGTGGGAAACTTCCAAAACCTGTCCACAGGCCGAATTACGCAAATAGCCTTCCATGGAGCTCTGATCAAGTGCGCACGTTTTGCTCTTCAATGACAACATCTTAATATCTAGAATTGATATCTAAAACGAATAAAGTATTTTATAGAATGAAATATATAAAAATAATTTTTAAATTCATAATATAAATTATTTATTTATATTTTATAATAATATTTATATTTTATTAATAATTATTTATTTATATTTTATTATATAAAATATACTCTTTATTTTAAGATATTTTAAAATATAAAATACAATTGAAATAGTAAATTATAAGTTATTTATTAAAATATTAGCATTCATAATTATACTAAATTTACAAGTTATGATTTATTTATTTATATTTAATTATAATAGTAATTATTATTTTTTAATTAATAATTATTTATTTATATTTTATTTTTTAAATTATAATTTGCACTTTACATAATTTTAATTTGTAGTGTATATTTTAAAAAATAAAATATAAATAGATGACTCTTAATAAATAATTAATAATATAAAATGTTCTAAAATATAAATAAATTTATTATAATTTATAAATTTAAAATAATTTTTATTATTAATTTTTTATTAATAATTATTTACTTTCACTTTATTCTTAAAAGTATATCATATATTAATGTTGGATGAGAAATAAGACATGAATGTTATGGCTATATTATATGCATTTAATAGCTATAATCACGATTCACATTATGATGCTAGAGACTATTATAGTATAAATGAATAGAAAATATATACTAAATATTTTTAATGACTCTTTTTATGTATGTATTTAAATAATTTATTATTCATTTAATAAAAAAGAATGCACAAAATAATACCATTTTTATATATTTATAATATTTTCAATGACAAAGAGAAAATAATGTAAAAATCTTATTATTATTATTTAATCTTTGTAATTTATAATTTAAATCATGTTAAATTTTACTATCAACCTACATTGAATTTTATCTAGAAAAAAGTTATAGATATAGCATTTTTTCAAATATAATCCTCAATTACGTTCATATTTTAGTTTAGATTTTTAGCATTGTACTGACTATATTGTACACATTAAAAATTTATGCTTTGTATATATTAGATAAAAATATTACAACAAAAAAGAAAAATATAAAGTTTATTTATATATATTATTACACCTCATTCACCATTCACAATGCGGTGCCACACAGAATTCGTCCCAAAAAAAAGGCAGTGCCACTGACACGTACGCATTCACACGGGCGCAATCGCGTGCAGAAACGTAGCAAAGAATTACGACATTTCCGTACTTCCCCTTTAAAGAGGGTACTTTTGTCATTCGGATTATCCAACCCAATGACAGTATCAAGTGGGCCAGCCAGCCTCGCTAGTGCCTGACGCCACAAATCCAAAATTTGTTTCTCCCAAAAAAACAGCTTGACGTTATCTTTCCGTATTGCCGCTCCTCGCCACCCACCCACGACTCTTCCTCTCTCTTCTGTTCTGTCACATTAAAAGTCACCTACCCCGAGAGCCACCCCGTGCGTTTACATTTCCAGATTCATCCTAACCGTCACTTTCCAAATCAGCAATGACCACTGGATCTGAAAACATCCAACGGATCATAATAACCTACTAGAACTTTCTCGGCTTGGCAGCCCCTATATTTTACTCTCCCCACTTTCACTCCTGGCTTGTGCCCTGCTCGTGCCACTCTTGTGTTAGGGTTATACGCTCCAGTCTCTCGTTTCGCCAGCTCTCTGCTTCCAAGGTTTGTTCACTTTCCACCATTGTCGCCGATATCGCTGAAATTTCATTTCCTGCAACTCATTTCGTCGTCTTCGCAATGTGCCTCAAAGAATTTCCGACGCATAAAAAATCTTGTACTACTGTTTCATCATCGGTTATTATTCGAGTTTTATAGATCAAGGGAATATGATTCATGTGCGTGGCTTTTGGTTATTGTTTTTGTAGAATCGTAGCCATGGGCAAATCTTACCCATCTGTGAGCCCCGATTATCAGAAGGCCGTTGAGAAGGCCAAGAAGAAGCTCAGGGGTTTGATCGCTGAAAAGAACTGTGCTCCGATCATGCTCCGATTGGCGTACGTTTCTGCTCTTCTGCAAAATTTAAACGCATATGCAGGATCATTGTTTTAGGGGTTGTGCCTTGATTGCTGGTAGTTTGGGGTTTGACTTCTTCAATGCTTTGTAGATGGCACTCGGCTGGGACCTTTGACGTGAAGACGAAGACCGGTGGCCCCTTCGGAACTATAAAGCATCCAGCTGAACTTGCTCATGCGGCCAACAATGGACTTGATATCGCTGTTAGGCTATTGGAGCCCATCAAGGAGCAGTTCCCCATTTTGACTTACGCTGATTTCTACCAGGTATGGCATACATCGATTTGCCTCTACATCGATATTAATCCTTACTCAGAAACTCTGTTAGTTTTAACTGGTTGGAATTATCGTTTGATTTAGGTATTTTCCTGTTTACTTCTTTTTTCTATTTGTTTTCCGTTTGTTCAAAATTTATTTGGGAAACACAGTTGGTTGGGGTTGTTGCTGTGGAGATCACGGGGGGGCCTGAAATTCCTTTCCACCCTGGAAGAGAGGTATGTCAACTTTCTGGCTTCCGCAATTGTGAATATTGTCCTTTAGTGTTTTCATCCGGGCGAGCGAAGCATGCCATCTATCTGGTTCATTATTTAAATAACAATTCTTAATATGGATATGCATTGTGAAAATTTACAACTAAACTGTGCGTGCCCTTAAGTGATTCTCATTCTTCCCTCTGCAAATTAGAATGTCTCTCAAAGCGTTTGTTAATTTTTAGCCTGCTAATCACGGATAGGAGTGCAGGTGGATGTGTACATTTAGTTTTTTTATGTCTAAATTCCCGTACATAAGGATGATGACAATCCCAAAAAAGAAAAAAAAAAAAAAGGAACGCTAATTGTATTTTCTGACTCTGCTTGTACAATCGTGTACATTTTGGTTGATCATTGTTCAAATGAAGTAATTGGTTTGAAGAAGTGCTTGTGTTGCATCTATTTAGCCGCAAATAAAAAGTTTTCTAAATCTATATAGAAATGTGCTTGTCTCGCGGCTCTGGCACTGTATACAGTTTGGTTAATTTAATTTGGATAATTTCTAGTGTGAAAATTATGTTATCTCTTAAAAACGATTCTACTGTTATTGGAATCCCTTTATAATTTCTGCTTTAGTTTCGAGGCTGATGTTGGTCTTCTCTTCTTACTAGGACAAGCCCGAGCCCCCTCCTGAGGGCCGCTTGCCTGATGCAACAAAGGGTAATTAATCTCTGCTTAGAGGGGAGGAGATTTGCTAATACTGTTAACTGGTGGGTTAATCGTCCTACATAATCACCGCAGGTTCTGATCATTTGAGGGATGTGTTTGGCACTATGGGCCTTAGCGATCAGGATATTGTTGCTCTTTCTGGTGGCCACACCCTTGTAAGTTCATATTCTAAACTATTGTGATATTTGTTTTAGCTACATTGAGTTGTGTCGATGATTGTGAAGTTATCTATTTTATATGAAATTACTATGAAATTAGCTAGCTAAAATCTACTACTTCTAATACATATCTTCCATTTGTTTTTGCAGGGAAGGTGCCACAAGGAGCGTTCTGGATTTGAGGGTCCCTGGACATCCAATCCTCTCATTTTTGACAACACATACTTCAAGTGAGTTTGTTTTGCATTGTCATACGGTCCTTAGCTTATTCCGTCTTTTATTGTATGTTTAGTCTAATTCTAAGGATGTTCCTCCACAAACTAGGGAGCTCTTGAGTGGAGAGAGGGAAGGCCTCCTGCAGCTTCCATCTGACAAGGCACTTTTAAGTGATCCTGTTTTTCGCCCTCTTGTTGAGAAATATGCTGCGGTGTGTATATTCAGCTTCTTTTTCTGCAGGGCACTGATTTGGAAAAGCACGGAACAAGAAAAACTACGTTTACTACTGTATATATAACTGTCGAATTGTCCCTGATTTCAGGATGAGGATGCTTTCTTTGCTGATTACGCTGAGGCTCATCTAAAACTTTCTGAGCTTGGGTAAGTCTGATGATAAATTGACAGTCAATGGTTTTAGGTTTATAACTCTCCCTTTCACATTTGAAATTTTGCATTACGCATCATGATCTGACTCTCTGCTCCACTCTGCAGCTTTGCTGATGCCTAAGCAGCAGGACAAACAAAGGTCTCGAGGAGACACTTGTTTCATATTTCTTTCGCATTATCGGACGTGGCTTTTAAGGCAAATGCGCCTGGTATTAAATCTGTGATGGTTTTTGGTTGTATTTTGCTGGACATGATTAATGGATAGTTCTTTGATGATCATCCTCTTAAATAACTATTTATAGTGGTTGTCTGCCTCTATTTTGGATATATCATCCCCATTTCCTCTTAACTTGTACATGTAGCATTGCCTGGTGATACAAAGTTCCACGTAACGTGTACTTTTCTGTTGGTTTATTTTTTTTGCGCCTGCTTGAGATTAGATTGTGTACTAAGCCACCCAATCATTATGGGTTTTAGTTGTAGTCTTGTAGATAATGTAGTGTTTTAGAACCGGAATTGTTCTTGCTCTGTTTACTGGATCCTGGTATTGCCATGGTATAGAGCAATGTGATCCAGCTACGCCGAGGACGTAGTTGAGTAAAGCCCCCGTTCAACTTAACTTTATTGAAAATCGGTGTCAGGCTGTCAGCTGTCTCAGGATTAGGGTCGGTCGACTAATATGGTGGCGTGCGATTGGTAAATAGTCACAAATTATTGTAAAATTATAACATAATAAAAAATTAATGTAAATTTATTAAATACTTGGTCTGAAAAAAACTGTAGGTCTTATAGTTAAGTTGAACTGATAATTTAGTTAATACTCAATATAAACAAATAGCATTTTTATGAGGTGGAGTATCCTTTATCTCGGGTTTAGCTAAGACAGGAACTAGGAATACTAAGTCACCAGTTATGAATCGAATTATGAACATGTTCTTTGTACCAGCGGTTTAATTATTCTAAATTTTATAATATTGTTATTAAAAATATGTATTGTATTTTATAAAATAAATTTTATAAAGTTTTATACAAAAATTTAAAATTATGAAATTTATCAAAAATCATATATAAACAGTTTTAGCAATAAATTAAAATTATTTATGGAATATAGTAATAAATTAAAATTATTTATTGAATATAGAAAATTTATAGCTTAATTTATAAAAATTAATAAATTAACAATTTAATTTAATTTTTTAAATAATATTTTATAAAACTAGTACATGAAAATAATAGAATCTTAAATTTATTCAATTAAACTCATGAACTTATAGAATTTATCAAATTTAATACTTTATTTCAAATTTTAAATATTTTTTAAAAATGTCTTGCTGAAATATTTATTTATTAATTAAAAAAAATTCTTACTGTATTTTTATAAAATTTTTGTTTGATTTGATTTTATTATGATTTATAAATAAAATAAAATAAAATAATTTATATTTTTTGATACAATTTAAATCACTTTAATACATCTAAATGTAATTGCTATTATCCATATAGCGTAAAATATTTCAGCGTGAGCTATGTATTATCTTCTCTTACACGTCTTTATAATTTGATGGCCTGAAGTAGACTTCTGAAAGGTGAGCGGGGACACTAGCTTGAAATGCATTCAGTTTAAAAGAAGAGGCCAAGGAATTGGAAGACTCTTTCATGTCCAAGTTTTAGTGGGGACTATAAAATAGAAATCAATGCCAGGGCATTTCCTCCTTTCTTGAATGACGAGAGCAAAAACAAATTTGAAGCATTTGTGTTTATCGCATTCAAGTCAACTCAGACCTTATCTCCCATATTTTGTTGCTATAAATTAAATATCTTCTGGTGTATGTATTAGGTAAAATATTTGATTGGAAAAAACATTTAAACGTTTTAAACATAAGTTATGTTATTTTTATAAATTTATTTATCAAAATATAAATTATTATATTTATTCATTTTTCATAATTAAATTATAAAATTTAATAAATCTTATAATAAAATTATTATTTATAATAATATAATATAATTTATTATTTAATTATATTTTAAATCAAATATTAACTACAAAGTTATATGTAAATTTGTAATAAAAAAATATATAGACATAATTTTATATATTATATACAAAAATAAATTTAAAACATATAAAATGTATACCTTTAAAATTATATTCATAATAAACCTTTTATAATTTCAACTGAAAATGCTACGGATACTTCCAGAATAACGGGTACCTGCTTTTGACTTAAATTAGGACCGCGGATGAGAGGCGGCTATTAGGGGTGGGCATTGGGTGGGGCGGTTTGGGTTGGGGCAAATTTTGCTCAACCCAGTTGAACCCAATCTCTTATTAAGTTAGTCCAACCCCGGCCAAAAAATTCTTCAAACCAGCATTCTTGGGTTGGAATGGATCGGTTTCACTTGGGTGGGTTAGTTTGGGTTAGGATGGGGACGAACGAACGTGAGGCGAGCGGTGGAACGAGGATGAGGTTCGATCGACTATTGAGGACCCAAAGTGTTGAAGTGTGATGATTAGACAAGAGATGAGCCAAAATGAGAATAGGCTAGTCAAGACAAGGTGGGAGGAGGTAAGGGATTAGCGTTGGTTGTTAGAAATGACAAGACAACGAACAAGACTTATAGCTCGTGAGAGAAGGAGTCGAGGGACCGAGGGTTCGAAACGAGGGAGGAAAGTAGGGGTGGGCATTAGGTGGGGCAGTTTGGGTTGAGACAAAATTCTCTCAACCCAGTTGAACCCAATCTTTTATTAAGTTAGTCCAACCCCAGCCAAAAGATTCTTCAAACCAACATTCTTGGGTTGGAATGGTTAGGTTTCACTTGAGTGGGTTAGGATGGGGATAAACGAATATGAGGCGAGCGGTGGAACCGGGATGAGGTTCGATCGACTATTGAGGACCTAAAGTGTCGAAGTATGATAATTAGACAAGAGATGAGCTAAAATGAGAAGAGGCGAGTCAAGACAATGTGGGAGGAGGTAAGGGATTAGCGTTGACTGTTGGAAACGACGAGACAATGAACGAGACTTGTAGCTCGTGAGAGAGGGAGTCGAGGAAGCAAGGGTTCGAGACGAGGAACGAAGGAGTGGTGTTGGTTTGCTAAAGTTGAGTTGCCTCTTGCCTGCTTGTGCTTGTAGAAGTTTTAAGTAGGGGTGGACATTAGGTGGGACAGTTTGGGTTGGGACAAAATTTTTTCAATTTGTTTGAACCCATTCCTTCATTTAGTTAATTCAACCCCAGCCAAAATGATCCTTTAAACTAAGATTTTTGGGCTGGAATAACTCAGTTTCATTTGGGTGGGTTAGTTTGGGTTAGGATGGGTTGAAGAGTGAAGGCTTGGGAACGGCCAGATGTGAGGCGAGCGTGGGCGAGTTAGCAAGGTTCAGTCAACTATTAAGGGCTCAAAGTCTCGAAGTGTGATGACTAGACAAGAGAGGGACTGAGATAACTTAAACGAGGTAGGGTGGTTAGCATCGACTGTCAGAGACGATGAGACAATGGATGAAACTCATCGTTCGCAAAAGAGGAAGTTGAGGGACAAGAGAGGACCGAGAAGTGGCATTGGAGTCGTAGAGCTACTTGAGAAAGATTTAGGATAAGCTACGAAATAACGTTATTTTGTAGTAATAGAAAAAAAAATATATATATATGTAATTTTTGTTGGGTTGCCACAGCAATCAAATGGAGAGAGAGCAAAAATTTAGTCTTATCCAATTTATCCCATCTTAAACTAAAATATTATATTATATTTATTTTATCCCATCTTAACTTAGTCTAAATTTTCTTTTTTATAGTTTGAAGCAAGTTAAAACGGTTTGATCCAAATCAATGTCCACCCCTAGTTTTAGGGCAAGTTAGAAAATGACATCATTTTACAAAACGACGCTATTTTATAATATTAAAATTCAGAAAATATATATATATATAGCATAAGAATTGAAAATATATATATATATAAATTTTGTTGGGTAACCGCGACAACCCAATGGGGAGGGGACCAAAATTCAGCCCCACCTAATTTACCCCATCTTAAGCTAAAATATTACATGATATTTATTTTATCCCATTTTAACCCGGTTCAAATTTTTTTTTTTACGGTTTGGGACGGGTTGGAACGGTTTGATCCGGTACATTGCCCACCCCCAGCGGCTATAATTTGAACCCTCCGATTCGCTACCAAACGTGTGACTCATTTTTCTCTGGTGCCATTTCCCATCTTCTTTCTTGCCTCTACCCCCAACTCAAATTGCATGACGAAACACAATCTCTTCTCGTAACTGATATTTAAAATCTTCGCTAGCTTTTTCAACAGGCCATGCCTTCTTTCTTTTTCAACAACTTTCTAGAGAGAGCAAATGCAGCTTCAAAGTCGTTGACGTAGATAACATAACCAGACAGTAAAGCTTCTTGTACTCTAGCCCGTGACTGAGCGAAGGGGAAAAATGGCGGATCCTGACACTGGCCGATTTTCCGGCTGTTCCGACGCACGGAGGACAGTACATTCAGTACAACATATTTGGTGATCTCTTCGAAGTTACCGCCAAGTACTGGCCACCAATTGTGCCTATTGGTCGCGGCGCCGATGGCGTCGTCTGGTGCTCCTCCTTCATCCTGTTGTTTGTTTTACTGCAATTTTTTTGGAGCGGAATTAAGCTATCCGCAATCTGCATAGTTGGATGATGATGTTGTGTTTATCTGATTTTGAAGCTCGCTGTTGAATTCAGAGACTAACTAGATGGGAGCTATTAAGAAGATAGCAAACGCCTTCGACAATCACATGGACGCTAAGCGTACCCTCCGTGAGATTAAGCTTCTTCGCCATTTGGATCATGAAAATGTGAGTGTCTCTCTCCTTTCCAAAGTGAATTTAGCTGTCATATACAAATTTGATGTTAGGCTTGTTCTGTATCACAAACAAAAGTATACTGATTCATTTTTTTCCTTCTCTAAAATTAATTGAAATTTCCAAAAAATTATCGAGAACCAACTATTCAAATGTTTAGTGTGCCAACGGTTGAACCTTGACCACTTAATTAAAGACAATTTCATTATAAAAATTTTAATATTATGTTAAAAATTAATTATTTCAAAAATTTAAGCTATTAGGATATGACATAAAAATAGTTTTATAACTCTAAGAATGATAAACTATTTTTGGAAAGGCTGTAGCATGATGGATGCCCATGAAATGAAATACCGTGGTAACGAATTTCGCAGAAAGCATTTTTGATCCGATAACTGAGTCAGTCGACTATGGCTGACTATGACATTTTACTTTGACGAACCACTAATGAATTGTGAATTGAACTTAACTATAGCATTATATTCATCATATTCATACTCTGTGTGTGTGTCTATATATATATATATATATATATATGCATGTATGTTATTTGATTTTGGCTAGAAAGTTGAAAACTAATTTTCAAATCTGTGTGTGAAAAATAGGTACTTGGTTTAAGAGATGTGATTCCACCGCCCGTGCGTAGAGAGTTTAATGGTGTCTACATAGCCACGGAACTCATGGAAACTGATCTTCACCGCATCATTTGCTCCAATCAAAGTTTGTCAGAGGAGCACTGCCAGGTGAATGCTTGGTATTAAGTTTTTGTTTAGTAGCATAATTGCCTTCTCTACATATAAACTTTTTTTTAAGGTTTAATTGATAAATTTTTGGATGCTTTAGCAGTACTTCTTGTATCAGATTCTTCGTGGACTAAAGTACATACACTCTGCAAACATCATCCATAGAGATTTGAAACCAAGCAACCTGTTGCTGAATGCGAATTGTGATCTGAAAATAGGTGATTTTGGGCTTGCGCGGCCAACTTTGCAAAATGATTTCAGGACAGAATATGTTCTCACAAGATGCTACAGGGCTCCTGAGTTATTGTTGAACTCCTTGGATTACAACTCTGCAATAGATGTGTGGTCTGTGGGTTGCATCTTTATGGAGCTTATAAATAAAAAGCCTTTGTTTCCAGGCAGAGATCATGTGCATCAGATGCGCTTATTGACTGAGGTAAGATACGAAAACATAAGCAGACTGATATCAAAAGTTGCAGATAATGCATTCTTAAGCTTCTCTCATAATTTGATAATGTGTGGTCTGTGGGTTGCATCTTTATGGAGCTTATGAATAAAAAGCCTTTGTTTCCAGGCAGAGATCATGTGCATCAGATGCGCTTATTGACTGAGGTAAGATACGAAAACATAAGCAGACTGATATCAAAAGTTGCAGATAATGCATTCTTAAGCTTCTCTCATAATTTGATAATCATACAAATATTTCAAGGGGTCTAAAGATATTGGATATAATGATGAATTTACTCGTGGAAAGCAAGTGATTCTGGTAGATGTTGGCTCAAACTTGTTCTTATCTACAGCTTCTTGGCACTCCAACTGAGGCTGACCTTGGGTTGGTGAAAAATGAGGATGTAAGAAGATATATCCAACAACTTCCTCAATATCCTCGCCAACCATTAGCTAGGGTTTTCCCCCATGTTCATCCCTTAGCCACTGATCTCATTGACAGAATGTTGACGATTGACCACACCAGAAGAATTACAGGTGTTTTTTCATTTCTTGTCAGTCATTCATGCTTGCAGTGCTAGATACAACATCATGTAGGCTCATTCTGAACATTCATGGTAACTGCATTTGCATGGAAAATTGTTATTTTTAATACTGCTTCTAAACCAAAAGTAGTAAGCGTGCCTTTGTAGAGTTCTAATTGTGCATGGAACAGCTTTCTGGTTCTGGATATACTTCTTTTCACTAACTGACTAGTTTTAGGCAAGCTTATGCTATTATGGAGCTCAAATGTCATATATCTGGTATTTTAAACAGGTATAAGATGTAATATTCTTTAGCTATGTTCCATGGTGGCTTTGTGCACATGTTTATACAATGCGGAACTCATTAAATCAGGAGATAAGAAGGGACTGACAGTGTATGTTAGAGTTACAAATATCATATATGGTTTAACTGCGTTAGATTTACTCGAGGAGCAACCACAAAGCTATATATTTAATAAACTGTGGTAAATTCCATCTAACTTTGTTTAATTATGGGCAGTTGAGGACGCATTAGCGCATCCATACCTTGCAAATCTGCATGATGTAGCCGATGAACCAAGCTGCCACCAGCCATTCTCATTTGATTTTGAGCAACAACCGTTGCAAGAAGAGCAAATAAAAGACGTGATCTACAAGGAGGCATTGGCCCTCAATCCAAAGTATGGATAGCAAAAAATCCCAAGAAAATTGAAAATTAGAACAAGTTTTTTTTCCCCGGGTATACTACTGTAGAGTTTAGAAGTAAAGTTTTGGTTGATAGAGAATTTTAGTTTCCATGCCGTGCGGATCAAACTTCCCTGTGATCCTGTTTTATTTGTGTTAGAGTAATGTTAGAATTACATATTTATATTTACATATTTTTTACAAATTATCATTTGACATCATATTTTATGGATTTTAAAACTTTATACTATCTAACACCAGTATTCTATAAATATTTATACAAAATATATAGGTATAAAAATATAAACTTAACATTACTCTTTGTATTAAAGAGTGCCCATTTGTTGTAAAATTAAAATATCCCACTGCCATGTGATTCGCTTTACCCTGTATTCTTGGGATTTTTCTGTGGGCTAATGTTCTGTTTTATTCGTTAACTCTAGATGTATTTATATGTCAATCAAAGAAAGACTCAATATCAGATGTGTAAATTGAATTTAAGAATCTATAATCAATAACTTGATACTACACTATAAATTATGGGAAAAATAAGGCAAATCAAATGAAAAAAATCATTAATATCCATTTAAATGTGATTAGCTATTTAGCTTTATAAAATCTATTAGCACTACATATCTGTGTTGCATTCTTCGAAAAAAAAAATTGTGTTGCTACCAGAAACTAAAGAACTATGTATAGATAAAACAACTCTGCAAAAAATATTACTTAAGTACACAATTTACAATTTGAGAACAATCAGTCTCGAATGATTACTTTCTCTGAAGAAACTTCGGAGAAAACATTGACATTGTGGAAACTCGTTATATATCTGCGTTGCCTTTTGCATACTGCATTAACTACAAAAGTTGAGGGGCTTAAGTAGAAGTCAACTACACTGACATCCCCCGAAACTAAAGAATGGTTAGTGATAAAAGAATACAAGGATTAAATCCCAGTTTTGTTATCATGAACTCGAATGTGTAATATTGGTGTGTTTGGTACAATCAAATGGTCCAATCGCTTGATTTGTACGTCTCACCTGCAAACCAAAATTAAATGATGCAATTAAGGTAGTACGCACAACGATACATAACAGTTTCTATTTAATATATATCACCCAAAAACAAAGCACAGAGATATGCAGTGACAACGAACAATTTTGGGAATTTTTGGATGTCGTTCAACAAGAAAGGATGAAAACCGGATTAAGTGATCATGACATCAAATGTATGGGGAATGGAGAGATTAGATCTGAAAACTGGTATCGGATGAAATGTAACAAAGGCAGAATGACTAACGAAGAGGCGTGATCCGTGAGTTTAGGCTTAAAGCTTATATCACATTGAAATACTTTATCGTACCGGCGACCATGGGCTTGGTTCATGCTGAAGCTTGTCAGGGGGAGAGTTTTGTACGGCACCACTTTTCATGGTTAAAATTTCCTGCAGAGTTAAGATGGATCAGACATTGACAACCGTACGTCATTTCTAATGAAAAACTATTCCATCTCTTGCAGAATACAAATAAGTTGACGAAGTTCATGTTCCGCGTAACTATACGTATTCCAGGATATATAAGAATTACAAACAAAAAATCAATACTGAAGTGGCATGAAATGCCAGAGCATGCAAGGCAACCTATTAAACAATAATTAAAATTCATGCATGTTCAGTCTAGAACCAGGTCACCTCTCCAGCAGCTTCCATTGCAGCCAACCATTCATCAGAGAACGGAGCAGCATCTGGTCGAGGCTTCACTGTAGGAGCGTCCTGCTTCCTTTTGGTCACAGATTTCTTCCTGCAGTTCAAAATAGTAAAATTACATCTCTCAATTTTCCAAGCATCAAATCTATCTGTCTAAGATGTCAAAAAGGAAGGGGTACCAAATCTGATCACAAAGTAGAAGACTTACAGATGAATTATCTCACCGACATCTTCTGCAAAAGAAGCTCCGCTTTTTATCTGATGCTTCATTTCAGTATTAGAAATCTCAACTTTGTCAGCGATGTTAGTTTCAGATTCCTCTGACAAAATTTTACTCTCCAATGATCTAACATCACTGCCCCGTGGAATTCTCTCATCAAATGTCAGATGATCTGCAGCTGAGAAGTTATTTTCACTTACGGAACAATGCTCGCTAGATCTCCTATCAACTTCCTCTGTAATTTGATCTTCCCTCCCGTTTATAGAAGAAACAGATTCAGCAGTAGTAACTTCACATTTGAGGTCATCTTCAACCAGTGGAAATATCACAGGAGAGCCTTCTACAGCGTCCATTAGTAGGCGCTCTGCCCTTTCATCCACATCGTGACTTCCCGCATTTTTAGATACAGCCTGAGTATGATAACTGGAAGTACTGTACACACTTGCATCGTAATTGCACTGTTTTGATGCACTCTCGAATCGATTTTCGTTCTTCATTTCTTCAGAGCAAGCATTGTTTGCCGGCAGCAAGTTACCATCCCTGTGCAATTTGTGATTAACATGCCGGGAATCTACGTCAGCTACAAGGGTAGGCTTTTGCAGCTGAAGAAGATGAGATTGTTCATTTACGCTATCAATCGCCAATGAAAATTGACCATTGGCGACTGAAGTACAAGGGTCAGTGCCGCAGCTATATGCTATTAGATCTTCATCTGAGGACTGAACTTGTGCATCGTCCAGATATGATTCCTCAATCACTCTGTAATTCTCACGAAGCATTTTATTTGCTTCAGAAGATGTAAGCAGGGTAGCTTGTTGCTCAAAGTTTCCGTAGACATCATGCTGGACAATCAATGAATCACAGTGCATTGAAGGATCCCTAGAAGAACTATCTTCTTTTGACTGCACTTCTGAATTGGTACAGCTGTTACTAACCAACATATCGTTTCTCCTGGAACTACAGTTAGCTTGGACCACTGAACATTGTTGTGATGTAGACGGGGGATGCTTTGTGTCACTCTCAAAAAGTTGTCCGCTTTCTTGAGAAACATGGTTTTCCTCAGCGCTGCTAGCTGTTCCAGAAACAGCTATGCAATCTTCGCACATCCTATCCAATTCCAAGGAACTATCATGAGTTCTATCATGCATCAAGTTTGTGTCAATGAGCTGGTCATATCTATCATCCACTGGTCCTCTCCGAATAAAACGTGAATGAACATCCCTTGGATGCTGGCATTCTTCCATTTGAACTATTTTTGATTCGCATCCACAAGCATCGTTGATTGCTGGTAAGAACATTTCAGGGGACTCCTGAGCAGAAAAGCTTGTCACAGGAATCATGAAATCTTTATCATGAGATTCATGATCACTTTCTAATTTAATTTCTCCGACAATGCTACTATTCTGAGTCTCAAATTGTTCCCCATGTTTTTCATCCATATCATGGAAATACTGTAACTGTTGATCAACTACCAATGAAATACTTGAGGTAGTGTCCTTGCATGCGAGTGATAAATTCCCATCGAGCAAATGCACCTGTGCATTTCCTCCACGTTTATCAATTTCGCCATCACCTTCTTTTACCTGGTCCATACTACTGTAAGGAATTCCTTCAAGAGACCCATCCAATCCAGATTCATTAAAATCTCCAGAACTCAAATTTACATATGCAGTCTTCACACAACTGTTAACCTTAAACTCTCCAGAATGTCTATTATTTTTCGATGGAGTGTCATGGTTTTCCCATAACATCAGACTTTCATTAGAAGTCTGAACATCACCCACGAAGGACTTGATTTGCTCATCTTCATCTTGTTTCAAGACATTGTGCTCAATGTTTTTTTTTCCTATGGGAGCTCTCTGCAAGCTACAATCGTACATAGGCCGCGGTTCTTGCAATACGAACAGGATCTGATTGGGCAAAACATCACGTGTGTTGTCTTGCAAAGAGAGGCGAGCCTCTTTCTCCAACGGCTCACGGGTACCATTATCCGAAAGAAACTTTTTGTTGTTTCTCTGGAATTCCACATCCTCCATGTTAGAAACATTCTCACTTTTATATATTCCTGCTTGTTTCACTGATTTTATGTCAACGTGGTCAAGAGCATTCTTACTTTGAGCATTTTGCTGCTTTCTTATATCTTCAAAACCCGATGCACCGCAATGCACTCCTACTTTAGCCTTCTGGTTATTAACCACTAGCAAGGTTGGTTCTGACTTTACATCTATTGCTGGATCATTGGCATTTTCGGCACTTTTCTTAAGCGTGTGTCGGGGCTTTGCCTCATAAATAGATTTTGCATCAATCTTTCTCGTTTTAGGAATCTTACTCATAGTAGGTTTGCAAGGTTTAGAGGCTTTCTGTAATACGCTACGCGAACTGGAAACTTTTGGCTGCACGGCATTGAACAAAATATCCTACACGAGTTTTATTTTACTCATGCATGCATCAAATTATGCAATGTGCAACCAAATAGAGAGATCATACCTGAGAGAAGAAAGCCAGTGAGGGAGAAGGCATCCTTAGGCCTGACGGTCTTGCTGTTTGAATCTGTGTCTGGTGCTTTTTCTCACCGGTAGCACAAACACCTTGGAGGGGACAAACTTCTGAGCCCTTGTTTACTTCAGTTACCAGTTGATGCTGTAGGCTGGGTCGATGTGTTTCTGATGCAGAGTTATCCTGAGCAAATTTAAAATGATTTAAGAGAAGAAGCATATGACTACTAGTTAATTATAAGGAATAATAAAATTGACGGAGGAAATATTATTCAAAAACTACAGCCTCTAGAAGCTTCAAGTTCTCACCAAATCTTTTCCAGCCTGCCAGGTGAAGGTTTTAGAAACTGAACATTTGACAGCCAAATCAAATTTTCTGTCACTTATAAAGGATTTTGGATTTTTTGGCAGGCCGTTCTCTGCAGCTTTCTTTCGAACATTAGCAGCTGTACAAGAGACACAAAATATACAGAATACAACATATCATTTCATCTGATGCTGAAGTTACATTTTGGTGTCATATAACTATAAATAAACCTGTACTTTAAAAGCCCGTTAAAATTACTAACCTCAGTCAAAATTAAATAGGTTAGATGATACAATTCTGCATTACACCATAGTCGTACTAAAAAGCAGATTAGGCTTTTGAAAATAGAGAGTGTCGAACTTACCCGGATGAGATAGCTGATTGGTCTTTGAAAAAACTGTGGTCAATGCTCGACTCCTAGCAGCTGTTGTCATAGAAACATTGGACTTTGGAACTGGTAACCTAGAAACTTTTGATGCTTTACTTGGTGCTTTTGCCGTGTCAGGTTTTTTCGGTTTTCAAAGAAGTTAAGCCAAACTCTCCCAGAATTCAATCGATACAGTATACAGACATCTCAATAAATGGGCAGAAAAAATAAGGTACTCTAAAACAAAAGTTATAGCAAGGATATGAAAATGAAGATCCTGTTAGTGAACAACCATTCCGTTTAGACCTGTTCCCAATGTTATCATTGACTGGAGGTACCTTCCGCTTCGCCTAACAAGTATGCGAACAATTACAGCAAATCGAACATAAGGATATACTTTAGAAATTAGGTAAGGATAGTTTCAGCTATAACTCTTTAGAGACTAACCAATAAAGCAGGGGCTAAAGTATCTCTGGTTAATACGTCAGGCTTAGGCGATGAGCAAGAAACAATCTTTCTATCTTCGATAGAAATACTATTTGATGATTGCTTAAATAAATTTTCTTCTATTTCCTGTAGCTCAGATGAAGCACTAATGATATCCGTTTTCTCCTCTAGTTCGGTCTGCTCTTCCTCATGGATAACTGTCAACTCTCTTTCAGACCTACTATGATTGCCACTAATCATAGACAGCTCCAGAGGGTTCAAAACACCTGAAGAAATTCAATATTATTTAGAAATTCTCTCGGTAATTTCACAATATATGGGGCGGGAGAATGGAGGGGAAAAGAGAATACCTTCTTCAGTAAAGAAAGCTCGATCCCATGCCAAGCTCTTTCTCAAATTATATCCACCCCCTTTCTTCTTCCTCTTCATCTGCTGGTGCTCCACACTAAGCTTTGGTGCTTCCGATTTGCTCCCATTCATTTTCTCTTTATTTACACCCTCTTTAGGTGAACAGTTCAGCTTTTCGGATTCCAAGGCACCAACTTTAACCTCTGTAGGCCACGAGATTCCTGCAACTCGGTCCAATTATAAGGCCAAAAAGAGAGGGAAAACATCTGAATCGACGCACACTTTGCATGACTTGTCATTCAAAGCATTCAAAAATGAAGATGCAGAAAAGAAATAATCGTCGTTCAGAGTAGAAAATTACAACATAAAATAAAATCTCTAATTGCGGTGTTGAATTTTAGAAGGAAGCAGGTAGTTCTACGGGGCTCAACGAACTAGAGACCTAAAAATGAGCAACTGTCGTAACCGTTCAAATAAGGCAAAAACGAGAAGCCATGATTAGCAACGCCATAAAGAGGGTGGACGCACAAACGGAGAGAATCATAATCAAAGTAGACAAAGAAAGAAAACCCTAACCGGTTAGGGGGGCACGAGGAGGGAGAGATCTGAGGCACTGAAGCGGGGAGCAGGCGAAAATGTCGCGGCTGTTGTTGACGCTAGAATCGTCTCCGTGAACCTGCAGTAGCAGAGAATCGTCTTCGCCGGTGATCTCTAAGAGCGAGAGATTGGAATCCATTTTGTTTATCCAAAATGATCGATCTATCGTGGAAGTTTGAACTTTGAAGCACTTGTATATGTTGGATTCGGTGTCGGTTAGCGTGTATGTCGATCGATTTGAAAGAACAAGCGAGCGGGAACACCCAATGTGGGGAATGGGGATTAAGGCAACGACTGTCGTTTTTAAGATACCAAAATTACAATTGGGCCTTTTTATCATTAGGCCCATGGTGCCTCTCCTTAAATGGGACCTCTAGTTTTTGAAAGAATAAGCTGCTTTACCTATTTTTTTTATTTTTAATAAAAATAAAAAAATTAATAAAATATTTTTTTGTAAAAAGCAAAAATATTTTTTAAAAAATATTTTTTTAAATAAGATAAATTTTAAAAATAATAAAAAAATAATTTTAATATTTTTTGTGTAAAATTTTAAAATAAAAATTATAAATTAAAAATATAGTGACAAGTTTAAAATTATTACATAAATTTTAAATCTTAAATTTCATTATTCAAAATTTTAAACTTTAAATTTTAAATTTAATATCTTAAATCATAAATTCTAAACCCTCAAATCTAAAACCTAAACTTCAAAACTTTAAACTATAATCCTAACATTATAAACCCAAAACTCAAAAATTTTAAATTCTATATCTTAAAGTCTTAAACTCTTATGCCTTAAAATACTAAATTTTAAATTTTAAAATTCAAAATCTTAAATTTTAAATTTTAAATCTTAAATTCTAAATCCTAAATTTTTAATCCAAACTTTAAACTCTAAAACTTACATCTTAAATCTTAAACTAAATATATTTTTATTATTTTTATTTTTTAGAAATAAAATGTTACTTATGTAAATCAAACATATTTTTATTTTTTTAAAAAAATTATTTTTACTAAAAATAATTTCAAATAAAAATAAAAAATATTTTCACAAACTAAACACAATTATATTACCATCACAAACAATGGCATCTCATCTATATTCTCTATATATTATTTGTTTTATATTATTATATTTATTTTTATATAAAATATTTTTCATTTAATTTAATGTATATAAAAATTAATTAGAAGGTCGTCACGTATCAATTTCTTGATGCTCATACCTTTTCCTTGTTATAAAAAAAGAATTTATAAATAGTATGAGACCGGCGTTCTATATTAAATTGCTTTGTGCAAAATGAGGACATTAGTGCTAGTTTATATAATTATTAAATACATTATGTTGTGATTATATTCACATGTTTAAGTTAAAATTAAAGCTTTCCCTCTAAGTGGATAGAAATAAATTTCTTTGGTGTGCTGCATAGACAAGTGGGTTAGGAGACAGCGCGAGAGATAGGCAAAAATCTATTGGCTCGCTCCACCTGCAAAATGCTGGTCAGTAAAGCAAGTCGGTTCACAAAGGCAGACACAACAAAAACAGCGGCAGTGCAGCCTCAAGTTTAACCATTTCACTTTTCCAACAAAACCGAGAGAGCCGACTTTAGCTGGTAAATCCAGGGGCCGCGCCAAACGCGGAAAAGACCACGTATCAACCCCATTCAGTTCTCTATAAATATTACATACCCGCCTTTCCCTTCACTTCCCACTTCATCACGCTTGTGAACTTTGTCGGTCACTAATTTTCGAAGTGCCCGCAGTAAAGACAGAACAAAAGAAAGAAGCAGCATGGAAGCAATGCAATCATGGGTCTCAGAACACAAGCTCACAAGCATTGGGGCGACCTGGGCCTCTGGAATTGGAGCATCTCTACTGGCTTATGCGCGCACAAGGTCTTCAATGAAGCCAAGTCTAAGGCTTATTCATGCAAGGATGCATGCACAAGCGTTGACACTGGCAGTGCTGTCTGGTGCTGCGGCTTATCACTACTATGAGAATGGCGTTGGTGACCCAAAAGCACAGGCAGAGAATGCTGCTACCAAGGTCACTCCTGACCAGGCTGGTTGAATGGGAGCTCCTCACTCCTTTCCAAATTCCGTTAGTATGAGAAGAGGATTCTGTATCATTGAGATTTTGCTTTGGGCAGAAAGAGAATTTTTAGTTGGGTAATGCTTGTATCACAAAAATTGAGAGAATCTTTAGTTTGATAATGCTTGTCCTCCGAAAATAAAAATGCTAGATGTTTATGAAACACATAGCGAAAAGTGCGTTAAATTTTGAACTTCACAGTTATTTTATAAAATTTAATAATTTTCTTTATGTAAAATTTATTTAAATTAAATATATGAAAATTGCATGACTGTTTCTAGTTTAAGTATTATGATAATTCGATCAGACTCGAGATAGGAAACCAACCAAAAAAAAGCCATTACTACAATACTTTGTGTTTTTTACGAGGCATGGTATGTGCCTGTGTATTTTTACTATGATAAAATTTGAAAATAACATCTAAAAAACAGGGAGACGGTCCTGTCTGAATGTTCTGTTCAGGCAAAACTATACACATGAACTTACTCCTTCTCGCATAAAGTTTCTTGATTATGAAGTTTATCAGTACAAACTTCAACTCAAACGTGTATATATGATAATAACGAAGCTATGGTTGGTCAGCACTCGACAATAACAGGCAATACCCAATCCCTTAATAAGCCTAGTTAATGATGCAATCACTGGGATTTCCTGTAGACTCTTCTTCAGAAGATGTATCACCATCTGAAAATCCTAAAAAGTAGCCCTCTGCATCGTCTTCTTCACTCACAATATCAGCCATATCAAATCTTCTTTCACTATATGCCAATGTCTGCCGCCTCTGCAAGCGCAAAACATGCATTATAACATCAGGAGTAAGAGTTACGCACGTTCGGTCTTCTCTACCCTGTCTGTTTGCATCCGTTATCTGTTCATAGAAACTAATAATCAGAAAACGTGCAATCAAGAAAAGCGTGCGTGGGTGGGTGTGTGTGTGTAGAGTATATCGGGCATTCAACATATCCGTACAAGTACAGAAAGCAAGAGTTGGATAGAAAGAAGATGAAGAGAGGGAAAAAGTACAGATAGCTGATAATACCTCTTCTAAGTGTTCAGGAAGTGGAGGTGTATTACTCGCCAGAGGAGCCCAAATTTTCACATCATTTTCTATACCACAAGTAGCAAGAACAGGCATATGCGGATGGGCCTCAAGTTGATTTACAATATGCTGATCACCAACCATTAATCTCACCAATTTAGCTTCCTTTTTCGTCCAGATGAATATATGACCACAATCTGAGCCACTCAATACGTAATTATCGTTGGGGCCAAAAAAACTCACTCCTTTAACTGTATGTGCATTTCTGTGTCCTGAATAAACTTGTGCCTCTTGAAGATTCTTCAGATCCTCAGATTCAGCAGACGAAGGTAAAGGACACACCCTCACATTCTTCTGAAATAAATAGATTAGTTCATCGTTATAAGAGACAAGGAGTTCACTTAAGCTCGAGTAAGCCAATCCTGTGATATGGACATTAGACCCAATTAAGTGACTAGGGCAAAATGTGTTAACAGGTTTATCTGAGTTTCTTGCTCTATCCCACTGGCATTTTCTTATGTCATAAACACGTGCATATTCATCGGATCCTCCAACTGAGAAGTAATATGGATTTCTTTGGTCAATCACGATGGCGTTTAACCGTATCCTGTTTTGAGGCTGTTTACTGTTCCCTGTCAATGAGGAACAACGCAAAAGTTTGGTGGCAGATCTACTTCGCAGATCAAACTGCAAGAGAAATAAAAGTAATAACTGATACAGGACGGCATAGAGGAAAGCTTCAACTTGAAATATGCTGTAATACTTGACTAACATGCTGAATAAAGCCATCTGCACCGCAACTATACAGTATGTGGGGACTTCCTGGCTCCACAGCAAGCTTGTAAACAGAACCTTGGTGCTTCCCCAACAATGTAGTGTCAACTCTACCATCCTCCCAGAGAAGGCCAAGCCTTACCTGCCAAAGAACGACCAGGTCCCATTAAGGATGGGAGTCCAGCAGATGTCTTGAAAGAGCATTAGTAGCATATAGCTGGACCTCTAACATGGTAGTTTATAAAATATCATTGGAATGATGGATCAGAATCTCCACATGTTGACTGAACTTATCAACAGAAAGATAGAAAATTTATGCAAACAGTTAGGACTAATTATGTTTGACAGGTAAACACAACATTACATTATTAAATGACATCTCAATTCTCACCAAAAAGAGAAAAAGAGGAAATTTCAAGCCTATGGCTTAAGAGGCAAACAGAGATTTTGATGCGCAGAATTACCTCACCGTCACCAGCTGAAGTTACTATTCTATGATCATCAGTGAAAGGCATAATTCTTGTCTGAAATATGTTGCCTAAGTGGCCAGAAGGATATGCAAACAGTTTGGTTTTGGATGCCCAATTCCAAAACATAACTTGTCTATCATCAGAACCCGAGACAAGAAGGTCACCAGTAGAGTTAAATTCCACCACGTTTACACATCCTTCATGACCATTTAACTTCCCATATAAATTCATTTGCTTTACAAGGGCCTGCATGCAAAAACAAACCTAATAAGGAATTGATCAGTGGTACATAGTGCCTGTTTGGATAGGCTTTTTTTTCTGTGAAAAGTGCCTTTTTTGCAAGAAAAACCACTTATTTCAGAAGCAGAAAATGTTAGCCTCTAAAAGCTCAAGTTTTTAACTTTCCTAAAAACTTTTACATTAAAAGCACTTTTGAACTTTGGCCAAAAAAGCCAATCCGGATGGCCACATACCTGTAAGACAAGTTCTGTGGCAAATTTAATACAGAGGATTGATTTTTATCATCCCATAAGATTAAACTTACAACATAGTAAGAGAAAAACATAAAAGATCTTGCAAAAATTAGGTTCTGTATTTGGTAAAACAACATAATTCAGTTCACAATAGTCTCAGGAAATATTATAAAGAAAATACAAAACTTTTCTGACTTCAATAACATGAAATCAGACATATCATAGTAGGTTCATAATATTGGGTTTTATAATTCTATTCCTGGTATTTTTCATAATCGAAAGGATCCTTGGTCACTTACTATATCATCACAAGTAATCCAAATGTGAATCAGAAACTTCAGCTTGATAAATCTCCACATAAATGTAAATGTATTGATTATATTTCAAATTTCAAGTCACATTTAGTAATTTAAGTTCTAAATCATGATAACTAAGAGCTAAGTGTTATATGTGGTAAGTCATCTCTGTAAGTGCTAATTGTTTTTCCAAAGAAGAAAGGAACAGAATGTACTATTGGAGTGCTCCTAATAGAAGTCTACATGTTCTACTTCAATCATCTCAACACAAAAGCACACCAGATCAAGTCATCTCAACAAATAACTATTCATTTCTAAGTCAAATTGCTGGCAGTACTTGACAGACCATACTTGTCGTAGATCTATACCATATGCCAATGGGACATATTACAGTACATAACCCACCCACTTAAGTTTGACTGATTACATGTTCCATAACGCTGAAAAGGATAAAACTAACGAAATAAAAATTAGATATTGTCAGGCAACAAACTTGCTATATATGCCAAACTCTCACAAAATCATCTGTACTGCATGGTGCAGCGATTAATCATCATGTTGAAAAACTCTTTTCACCCATCATGTTTTTTGGTAGTTCACCAGTGGCTCTTAAGCAAGTGGAATAATTTCTTCCAATTTCCTTAATTTCAAGGAAATGAGAATAACAATCCGATCTTGCAGATTTTGTTCAGCAAATAAGGATGAAAATTAACTCTTCTAGCACTGCATCTCAAGATGATCACTTGTGATTCTTCTGCCTCCGTAGAAGAGAAATAATCTCACATTTTCTCCCACAATCTTACCTGAAGGGTTTTGGTTCTCATCATGAATGAAGTAGACTTTGTTTCTCGTTCTCTTGTCAGTGCAGCAAAAAAGCTTCTAGTAAATGCTTCTTGAAATTAGTCTAAACTCACCCCACCCCCACTCTAATCACTTGACCTACGTTCTAGCTTTGTTAAATGCATACATAAGAATATTCAACTAATAAAATATGGTACATACCATTAAAAAAAAAAAAGTGAGAAAAAATTCTCAAATGCAACAACTATTCGAATGTTACTGCAGGTTATAGTTTCTCAATGAGGTTTGGCATATGCTCAAGCGCATTTAAGCCAGCGCTTCTACCGTGCCATTGTACAAAGCAGAAGCGAAACATGACATGACTCTTGCGAGATATCTTTTTAATAATGGTTCTTTGAACTGGTTATAAGTCCCACAAAGTTGAGCACAGTCTTCATTATTACCATCAATTTCACAAATTATAATCAATTTTCTTTAATATTAGTTGCTACTTGCCGGAGATTACAGTAGTTACTTCATTCCATTGTCTTCACAATCATCCTACAATATATCAAAGAGAAAAAATCTATACTTCGAGGATTAACTTTAGTTTTCAGTTACCAATACGCTCAAGGACTGAATCGACATAGTACAAGCAGCCTAAGCTTTTGATAAAGCGACAAAATGGAAGAAAACCATTTCAATACCTCTGAAGCTAAAAATCGTCGAGTGAAACCACTAGGGTGAGACAAGCCCACTTCTCTCCTGTAAATATCTGTAAAGCCATATCGAGCTCGAATGATGCCTTTATGAAGCTTCCCCATTTTTGGCGGAATTTCAGATTCTAGGTCCAGAACTCAATTCCTGCGCAAAGCAGGAGCATAGACGAAGCTCAACTTTTGTTGCTTGACAGGTTGTGGGAATGTCGATACCGACAAAGGAGTGATCGCGTACAATAGAAGTGTTATTTCCACTTTCCAGTTCACATAGTCGTCACTCGCCATTGGCCGTGAGGTGATGGACACTGGAATTGAGATTTAGCCGTTTAGGGGATTTTATTTTTTATGCTCTTTGCATGGTATTTTAATGGGATAATACCAAAAACGATATTTGCATCTTTTCTTTTATTTTTGTATAATATTTATTTTATAAAATTTAAGTCATTGAACTAAATGAATCATATAAATTAAATTATAATATTTTTTTTATAAAAAAACAAACCCATTATATGAATATGATAATAAAAAAAAAAAAAGAAAAGCACCTAACCTTTTTTAATGACATTGACCTGAATTCTTACGCAAACAATACACGAAATTTTATTGGCATATTAAGAATGATGGTTAACGGAACTCCTACCCGTTAATCTACCTTGCTTTGGTAGATGGGGATGATTAATTGCATTTTCCAGGAAAAAGAGTTCAAATCCAATGGATCACTAGAGAAGAGTGTTATAGTTTACATATAAAATTGAAAATTACAAATTTGTGAAACCCCGTCATAATAATGATAAAATAAAATTTTAATATGTTGTGCATCTTGTATAATAATAATAATAATAATAATAATAATAATAATTCATTGAATATTAAAAGTTATTCACTAATTTTCACTTAACTCTTACACCTAATCATGTAAATTTATTTACCTAATTGAATTTTATAAATTTAATTATAAAATTTATTAATTTTAATAATTTTAAATTTTATTAAATAAAAATTATATGTGAATAAACATATGAAATAAAAGAGCTAATGATATTTTGTATTTCCTGCACAAACTCAACACAGATGGCAATAAAGCATTATTCAACTTCCGTATAATACTGAATCATCCTTACAAAAAATGGGAACTTGACTAATCGTTACAAGAAAATTTCAGACAAAATGATTAATTCCCTGCAAAACCCGTGCAACAGTGTGTGTATATCTGTGTAACGCCAAATAGCCCAAACCCAATACCTACCCTCTACGACGGATCCCCCCATATACTCTTTACAAAAATTAGTTTAAACATCCCCTCACATCTTCCCGTTTACTATTCTAAGAAGGAAAAAATGATCTAAACGTAATTGCTCTGAGATGGATGCCTTCCATGACTGTTGCCAGTAACCATATACACCAGCATAGCCACAGGAACACAAGTCAGAATTTTTTGTTGCTAGGTCAATATCCGCCAAATTGAATTCCAACGAATTCTTGTTTTGTGATCTTTCAGCTTAGGTAAAAAGCGCCACTCCTTTCGGTATATCCTTCGCCAAGAAATCATTGCAGACATGACCTAATCAATCATCATCTTCTGCTAAGGAGGCAAAGGAAAAAGGTCTGAACTTGTAGCCATCACCGTGATAGAATTTATTTTGAAATTCCACCCAGTGAAGACGCAGGGCATGAAGAAAAGCGCTGAGGGTCTCCATCATGAGTAGTATAAAGGCAGTTGCAAAGGCAAAAACAGCTAGCCCCACAAACCGAATGACAAGATTGTCATACCTGTTATAGATGGAATTAGCAATGACATAAAGAATGTGAAAAAAAAAAAAAGTAATATGGAAAGCAGACGTGAGACAGTTGTGCATGGACATATACTGAGAGCCATAATCCTAGATGAGGTTTTTAATGCACCTGTGAATTAAGTTCTGATTGTACTCAGTGACATTACATTACAAGTTACATTTGAAACTTCTAGGAATTACCTGCATTACTGTATTCCCATAATTTACAATCAGGGTCCACTCAGAAGCCACACTCATCTAAATAAAGGTGGCTCAACAATACACATTAAAAGGAATAAAAAATGGTTTAAATAATTAAATCATCCATAATTTTCTAGAATTTTAACGCTGATTCGACCAATAAAATAAACCATACGGTATATACCATGTTATCTATTCAATAATCTACATTAGACCACAAAATATATTTCAGCAACCTATTCCAAAATTTCCGAAAAAAGTTACAATAAAATATTGTTTGAAAGGATATTTCAATATATATATATATATATATATATATATATATATATATAAACACTCCTTCTGGACTACGAAATCCATCCGTAATTTACAATTTTGGGTCATGTCCTGGATCAAAAATTTGTATATCCACATAAGCCCTTAAGGAATCTCATTCAACCCAAGTTTAATAATAAACGACAGTTTGTCTACTAAGGAACGCATATCAAATTCAAAGGATGCCAATAATGATCAAGGGGCTGAAAGAACATTAAGAAGTAAGTCAATGAAAGGACTAATTAAACTCACCCCCAAGCAAGAAGGAGGACTTTCTCATAGAAGACGGTAGAAAGCTCTGAGTGAGCCAAGCTGCAATAATGATAACAAATATCAACCAAGGAACAAGAAGCTAGAAAATGGAAATTTGCAATGAGGAAACATCATAGCTTAACAAACCTTAATGCCCAAAGTCGAAGATATGATGCTGTATTTGAAACTGCACCTAAAACAAACTCAATGGAGTGAATCATTTGATGGACAAAGACCTCACTGAAATTGAATTCCTCGTGACGTTGCCTGGCAGAATCTGGCTCCACCTCAAGATCCATCTCGGAGCTAATAAGCATACCATAAGTGCGTCCTTGGAATCTCTGTATGATATCATCAGCATAAAAGATTGTTACTCTTCCGAAAATCCTCAAGCAGTGCCTCCTTAATGGCAGCTGTTAAAAACACATACAACTATAGCCAGACTAAATGTCTACGTAGCCGATATAAAGTTGCAAATGTTTTTAAATCTGAGAATCAAAAGAAAATTTATTTTTTAAGGTTCTCCCAAAGAATTGAGGTTCAGGGACCTAAAGGAGAAATCCACAATTACAAAGGGGAAATTCAAACCAACAAGCATACTTACATAGGCATATATGTGCATGTAATAGAGAGGTTTGGTGAATAAAATTAGCCATTGTCGAGCAAGAAAAATCATATGCAAGGCAAGCAAAGATGATACCTCTGCATAAAGTTTCTTTAGTATAAAAGGTTTTGGAAAGAGCATCCATGGAACTGCGATTACAGCCAACAGCAATAACATAATCTGCATATGATGACCAGTAGTTCATAATGATGAAAACAGGAAAAAAGAACAAATTGAAACAATGAAGAAAAGAATCAGTATCATACTTGAAGTGGCCTTTGGCCCCAGAACAACTGGTTCTCACCCAGATTGTCAGTGGGGCTTAAAAACATGTAAATCATTACATGATAGAGATCCGCCTGAGAGCCAGTACACCACTTCACAACAATGAGAAGGGAAAGATACCCAAATAGACTGTTGAGGAAAATCATCTGTGGCACAAACTGGTACCTAACAGTAAACACGGAGAATAAATTCCAACATTCCACTAAAAGTAGCAGAGTAATAGCTGCAAGTGGCAGACAGAAGAAAGACCTTATATCAAGCAAGCTACCAAAGAAACGTGCATTGAAGTAACTTAATACAATTCCTAAGTTCATCTGTACCACTCCCAAAAGAATAGACATCTTCATCTTGAGAGAATTCAGAAAAGGCAATTCAGAGCGACTTCCACGCCAGCTGGGATCCACACCAAATGGGTATGGATCGCGGTATTTAACTAAGCCAGCAGTATGTGCGTCCCTGATCAGAGATGGAGATGGATGAAAAATCACACATCAACAAAGCTAAAACATTGCCAAAGAAAATTTTCCAAGATATGTATGCTCAGCCAAGATATATACTGAATAGTAGAACAGTTAATAATAGAGAATATAAACAGACAGAGCAAAACAACAGAGTGAAATTGTCCAACAGATGCCAATCAAATGATCCCTGATAATGAAGCAAATATGATGGTAACAACTTTATGTGAAATGTAAGTCAACAGTGTTCAATGAAATCCACCATTATATGCAGCGGTTCAAACAGATTAATGACATCAAACTAAGATCCTAGCCATGATATGATGGTACACAACTTACAAATAAAGGAACAAGCTGAATCAACCTTTGTATTTTAGCAATTAATTTGATTAAAAGATTACCCTAAAGTTGCTCAAAATGCTCAACTAGAAGCAAAAGAGAAGGTGCACAAGTCATGTTCACATCAAATAGGATGCAAATCAACAAGAAGTCGACAATTAAGGTATTATTAAAGTATAGAAGTTCTAGCAGTTATTTATTAAAAAGGGGAAAAAGGAAAAGGTCCTAGCAATTGTTGAAAATTTTGACATGTCAAATAAAAGGGGCAACATAAGACATTAACAAGTAATACAACAGGTATCTGGTAACAGTATAATAAACACTCAACAAGCACCAACATTAGAGGCTGGAAAGAGATAAATAGAGAACACCTGCACGAAGTATCTCGGCATTTGTATGCAGACCCACCAAAAATGTGAAAAGGAACAGAGAAGAATTCATTGTAAATTAGCCCACAATAGATTGAGAACAGTGACATCAGAAGAAGCACGTAGCGCCCACCAAATAACATCTCCATAAAGCTTCCAAGTCTCTGGTAGAAAGTGAATAGAACTATTTGGTACTCCAAGACAATGCAAAGAGCATGTTCAAAAGATGGGATGTTAGGGTTTCTATTTGCATTTGCATGTAAGCAAATAAATTTTTTATTATATAACATTTCAATCTTCAAGATATTTAAGGACAGAAATTATAATGATTAACAAAGAATGTCTCATGGTATATATCAGCTAAACCAGAAAGTATACTGGATGCTCAGCAGCTAGAAATGCAAAGCCTAGCTCACAACATTCTTTGAGCAACAATTATAATGACCCAATTATTTAAGATGGAAGAAGAATAATTTACAAAATTGGGATGTCTCGAAAAGTTCATTTGCCGAAATGGACCATCATATACATCACAAGCATGTCGTGATTTCTTTTGCAGTAAATCTTCCATTTTTAAATATGACACAGCCAGAATGGTATTACCTGTGTGCTGAGCTTGCTTTCACGTGCTATAAGAATTAATGCTCCCAGCAACAGGCAAATTCCATGACCCCAGTCCCCAAACATCACCGCAAAAAGAAATGGGAATGTAATTACTGTGTAAACTGCAGGATTTGCTTCTTGGTATCTCGCAACACTGCCAAGTAAATGTGCTCATTAGAATTCTTATCAGTATTCATGAATCATGGCTACAAATTTATGAAGAAACAGCTTATAAGGCAGATAGTTTATTGTAGCAAATGAAACATCCCTTGAATCAATCAAAGAATACAACCTCCACCAATATGAAGCAAAAATTCACACAACAACTAAGAAAATTTTACAAGCTCTTAATTCAAAATAACAAAAGTTTTGAAGCATAATATGGTTAGGAAATGTCCCCAAAGCATCACCATTAATTATGCACAGTGCTGCTAAGTTAGAAAGCTTTCCCTCTTCATCCTCAAAATTTAAAGATATGTTTTCCTTCATCCACCAACTCAACCTTCGACCACTTTGAGACAATTCTATTTTTTTACTTCATTTGGAGATAAATCAAAAATTCATCTAGTATTTGGTCAAAAATTTACAAGTGCAGCTTCATCTTACTGCAATTTAACCTTCCAAACAACTGGCTCTCCACCTAACACTTCTGACAACATTTCTCCTCCTTACTCAGTAAACTATGCTACCTTTAAAATAAGCATGCCATCCTGAATTAAATTACCCAATGTCTAAGTAAATCAACCATACATTTATCAATTCACTGACAAAGCTATAGTACATCACCACGCATCTCTAACTTCAAGAAATTTTATTGCTAGAAAACACTCCTAAAATTAACTTCAGAACATTCAAGCATTCATATCACTACAACGGAAAACAGCAGACATTAGGCTCAAGGCTCACCCATATGCATCAACAATTTCCTGATATGCACTTGTGAAATGATTGGTTCTAAAATATGTTGGTGGTGATTCCACTGCATCCATAGGATGAAAGATTATACCAACTTGAGAATTGCTATCATAAGTTGCACGTTGCAGTGCCTCCTGAATCTGTCAACTCATTAGATACAACTCCTTAATTAGAAAATATAAAGAATTTTTCCAAATCCTCAAAATTATTAAATGGAAGAACTTATTGAGAATAATTAAGCCTATATAAAAAAAAAAAAAAAACCTGTGTTTTTGCAAATATGGGGCACCAGCCCTCTCCAACAAGACATTTTTTGGTGACATCAAAATTTAGCATGTTCAGTGTATCATACACAGCCTTCTCTCTTCTTACCTAGGACAAGAAGGTAAGCGTGAGATCTATCAGTCATCAAAAGTATACATCACATTCACACAGTGATCAGCTGTTAGCACTGCTATGTGGCTTGCGCACCAGGAACAAGCATATCTCAGAAAACCAGAATTACAGTATCAACATCTTACCATATTCATCCATTTTGCTAGATGACCACCCAATGAAGCAAGGGCCTTATTCCGGTGCCTAATTCCAGCATCCAAAGTTGCCTCTAAGTCAGCAAGACGCAATGAAACCTGTCCCCAAAAATAAACTTTTCAGGCACAAACCATATGATTTTCATATCTACAGTCATGAAATGGTAGCAATATTAAGCAACATCAAGGACATAGGGGACAAAGCATAGTTTACATCAATTGAATGTAACACTAAACTTATTAGTAACCAGAAACTAATTCATACCCCAATTGCTAAGAAAGACCAAAGAAGGGGATAAATGCTGCAAATTAGAGAGAATCTAACCCGAGACTCTTAGCTTGTAAAACAAGTCCCCTAGATACTTTGTTTTATAACGAGCACTAAATGTTTGCCCAGAAGGATCAAGGACATAGTCCATAAGCAAGGATGATGAGAAATTCTGCAATCTGTTTCTTTCCCACTCAAAAAGCATTCCAAAATGAGCCCAATCTTATTCAGAGAACAATGTGCCCCTCTGTCATAGTATATTGGGTCATAATCAAACCAAAACAGAAGAGTCCAGCATAATTAAATAGGCCAGAACTTCTTTCTAATCTTAAGCTTACAAAAGAAGAGCGGTCAACCTCCTTATGACCATACTTACCTCCCTAGTTATTTGCCTCTGTTTAATTATATCATCAGGAACAGGGTAACAATTTGCTCCAAACGCCTCACATATTTTCAGAATCTTTGTTCTTGCCTGCTCCCCAGAGAAAAAAACAACGAACACTGTCTTTTCAATCTGAAAAGAAGAGTTCAGGATCCTGAGTCATCACACATATAAAAAATACATTGATGGGAAATTAATAAATTGAGAACAGGGAAGGTCACAACTCACAATAATAACAAGTTGAACAACTCAACTAAACCACAGATAACAAAATAACTATAGCTAAATTGTCAAACTTTCTAAAAGTATAAAGAAGGAAAAAAAACCATCTCAGTTGACACAGGATCCATGATTTGCTCATCAGCCGGTGCTTGATTGAAAAGCATATTGCCTCTTGTAGCACGAAATAACATTCTTTCAAACCTCAGGACCTTGGATTTACAAATTATCCCACTGATAAATCTTAAACCAGATTGATTTGATGGTCCAGGCCTCATTTCCTATAAAAGAATCAATTTACTATATCAAATTTAATTGATAAAATAAATTTAAAAAGTAAGAGTAGCATTCACGCTATTCACGCAAAAATCAAGGATTATATGGGGAAACCTGTTCAAGTAAAGATGCAGTCTCAACATGGTCACCATTTGAGTATACATTCTCCTCCAATTCTCTCTCCTCTGAAGCAGCATGGCCATGACTTGACACAAGAAAGCCACATGCCTACCCACAAAAATGATATCATATATAAATGAAAAAGCATATAGGAAGAATTTCATGTTAATTCAATAGGATGGCATTATATTAAGATCAAAGAAACATATTAATATTAGATAATATACCTCAAACGAGTATTTAGAAGAAAAAGGTATAAATAAGAGAAAATAAATAATACTAAGTTGTGGTAAAAATTTGCTAACTGAACTCAAATTTAATAAACTAATGTAACCAAAATTTAAAAAAAAAAAAAAATCCCAGTACTAACAATGTAGAAAAGAATATGCCCACCAAAAGGCCTATAAAAATACCTTTTGCAATACAATCTTGAACTCCAGGAGCTCATTATATGACTGACGAAGTTTCTCACTATTAGAGTTCATTTCAATTAGCTCATGTTCATGCTCAGCAAGTTGTATCTGGTATATGAGACATCCAAAAGATAGCAAATATAATCAGATTCAAGAGTAAAAGATCCCAATGCTTAAGAATCTGGCAATTTGCTAGCACCAACTTAAGTTACAATATCATCTTTATGCTGGCAGCCTAGCACTGTATAAATTGAATGTAAACCCTTGGCCATGAATCATATCTAGACAAAGAGGGGGGAATACAAGAAGCAAACTAGAAAGGGACCTCTAGTTCTTCCAATTCAATATCTGGTTGCAAGACAGGAAGAGAAGACATTAGACCAGCCTTATGGATTTGATCCTTGAAGAATCGTAGCTTTCTTGACATTTCTGCACATCGTTTTACCTGCCAAAAAGTAAATGCAGTTATAATTTTAAAAAATCAATATAGACAATATTGTCACATTCAGGACTGATGAAAATACGTAACGGTGTCTTCAGTTCAAAACTAAACTACATGTTAACCTACAAATTCTAAATTATGTAGTAACTCATAAATAGAATCTCTTTTCTAAAGTCAAGCTGCAAGCCTACTTCTTCTAGGCTTGATAAATTAAATTTGAGGATAGGTTGAATGTGTTTTACATTAAGCCGGCTACATTACTGATTTTCTTTTCTAAATCAATAGTTTTACAAGTAAACAAAGTCGTAAATATAATGACACTAGGACATGGTGCCACAAGAACTGGCAGTATGAAAGATTCCCAAATCCCAACTACAGACTGATATCCACACCTTATTCAAATAAGATATTACCCAGAAGAGATGTGAAAACCTAAGGGATTCAGAATGCATTTTAATTTCTACATAGTTCTATGATGATCACCTGATTAACAAATGTTCGCTGAAAGGGACTTTTATCAGCATTTAACTGCAAAAGAGAGAAGAATGTCCATAAGAAATCCAACAATTAATTATACAAGAATTTTATGAACCACACCAGAATTTTGAAAGACCATATACCCTAAATATGGCAGCAATGAACAACATTTCAACAAACTTCAGATATTTTTCACCACACCTGTGAAGTTCCTACTGAAGTTATTTTACTAGTTACTTCACAAAGAGGGATAACATTGAATACTCTATTGCAAAAGATATATATATATATATATATATATATATATATGAGAATTCAAACAACATCCCCACTTTTAGTCTCTCTGGTTGCAGATGCCGGGAGAATGTATCAGAGCAAATAAATTACCATAAAAAAACTTTTATGTCCAACTTATTCAGATATTGCACAGCCGAGAGCACCTCAGACATATAGCAAATTTCACGTCTTATGCGTATGTTCCCCACAAACTTTTAGTCGTGATCACACATAAGGAAGAAACTACTAATGATTGTCCTCTAATACCATTTTAAGAAAGATACTAGTGGTATAACAAAATTTTACTAATTACTTATAAATGTTCAAAGAATAATTCTCAACTAAAATAGTCCTGTAAGACATGGCTGATGACCGTATTGAAAAATTAAAAAGTGAAACCATTTTGTCCTGAATAACCAGCAGGATCTACCATCATCAACAGTAGCTGCATATACATTGACACACAATCTAATTTCAAAAGAAACTAAAATATTCCTAATTTTAACCTTCTGAACTACACGGACGCATATATAACAGAGATGGAAGGCGATTAACTGAGTTCAGCGACCTAGTTGAGTGCATATCAAACTGCATTCATCGTCTATGAAGTTATGAACCACTAAGACAACATATTAACCACCTTCAATAAGGATGGAAATCTCCACAACATGAGAAACTGATAGTTAAACATGATTTAGCTTGCTGGTTGTGAATGATAACCTGCATAACACTTGAGCAAAACACAGTGCGACTAATTTGAAATCTCAAACCATAATTCAAATCAAGATTAAAAGAATTTTAAAAACACATTTAATTGTTGAATCAGTTTGCATAAACCATTTTCGTGTAAGGTTCAAACAACCAAATCAACCACAATGCAAACAACAAGAGCGCTCCAGTTTTTAACAAATGCACGCACAAACACAGGATTCCTATGAATTTACATCCAATATTGAATTCTACATTGCTACAACCTCATCGTTTCTCCAGGTCCGCTGTCAACTCAACTGAAACCAACACAAACGTGCACGCTGGCAAAAACAAAAACATGATACTCAACTCAAAGTCCAAAACTAATATCCTTGAACTTTCTCCCACATTAACGAAGAAGAAGGAAGCACGAAACGCGAAGAAAACAAAAAGGCGCCAGAAATGGCATAATTTTCAGAAATCAAGTTCGGATCTGAGTAGGAACTTACATCTCGGAATTGGAGGAGACCAAGTTCGCCCATGTAAGAGATGGCTCGGTGAGCGGACTCGACAGGGATGATGAGTTGAACGAAGGTCATCTTCTCAGAGCGCATCAAATCCATTGGCGGCAAGTTGTCCATGAACTTTTCCATTTTCCCAAGAAACATGCAGGAGATGGATCTCGGCAGCAGATCTGAAAACGTCTCTTGCGTGGCCTCTTGTGTGCGAGCCTCCAAGTGTGCCTTTTGGATTGTTAATTCGGAGACCTTGGACACTCTGCCTTTAGTTTTCCTCTGGCAACTGCCATCAGAATCGCAAAATTCAGAGACTCTCAAATAGTGCGATGGGACAAAATAAAAATAACGCCGTTGTTGTCTCGTCGAATATAACTCTCCAAGCTGGTGAAGCTCACGGACGGGTCAATGGACATATAGTCCCCTTGGCTGTAATTGTGTCGACATACCTTCACGGCCTTTTGGCTACGATCAAGTGTAACTGTATCGATGGTTATCCCTCTAACGTGGAGAAGTAACAAAATTGCTTATGATGACAAATTTTAGTGCGCATCCCGCAACCAAAATCACCCATTTTTTACATTTGATCTCGTATCTATTTTTTTTTTAGTTATAAGTTTTAACAAAAATGTCGTAAATTTTATATAACGTAATTACGTTTGTTGGATTCTGAATAAGTATGATTAAAATTCTCATGTATTTTATAAAGTAAAACATAAATACTAGTTGTTAACAAAACATTTGATTGATATAAATTATTTTATATTTATAATTATAAATTTATTATTTATTTATTTATATTTAGAGACTAAAGCCATCGCCAAACCTATACTCAAGTTAGTAACTATCATTACAAATAATTGCCACCAAATTAAACTATTCATTTTGATTTGTTCATCCCATCCGCTGGTTGGTCTTAAAAGCTTCCAAGTCCACTTCTATTAATGGCTACTGAGTGATGCTCCCCTTCTTTACCCCAACGAAAAGCTATTTGACCAACATCGATTATTCCCGATATAAATATCTGTTTGTCATTCTTTTGAAGGCTTATTATGATTATATTGCCTACTTTAGGCCAAATAATTCGTGTAATAAATAAACCAAGTTATTCTTAAACTCTAAGTGTAAATAAATTATTTATAAATAATTATTAATTTTAAATTTGATATTTTATCTTTTCTTATTATATAATTTCTTTTAAAATATAAAAGAACAAATTAATTAAAAATTAATTCTTCCAAGTAAGTCTTTAATTTTTTAATTAAACTCAAAATCACAAGAGAACCACTAAATGCTTGGCATGAGGTGTTTTTAGTGAATGACAATTTGATCACATCTGCAAATTCATTGGCAAATTAGTATTTTACAACAAAATTAATGATCATGTATGATTTGGGTAGAATTGAGAAAGAAATTATTTATTTTTTAAGAATAATTCATTTTTTTATTTTTGTAGAATTTTTATAAATTTTTTAAATTGATGAAAATTTTATATAATAGAACAAACTACTAGAGAAGTCGCGTGGCAATAGTGGATAATATAGCTGACATGAAGAGTAGCAGAACAAAAGGATAAATAGCACAAAAGGGTAATTATGTAGCAATTCCCATCACGTATTAGAGCCGGAGATCTAACTAAAATTTCATTGATGCTCGAATACTGAAGCCTGAAAGCGGCTTCAACTCCGTGGTTGGAAAGACGCCGAAAGCAGATACAACCAGGGTCTGAAAGTTTTCTCGGAATCCAATCAATCCATAGCACATCTCTTCGATTTCACTGTAAGTTCGTCTCTCTGATCCATAGCCTTGATTATTTTCACGTTTCTTTGATTATCCGCTGTTTTTGGTGCATGAATCAGAATTCCGAGATCACGATGCAAAACTAGGTATATTTATTTTTAGGTATCTTGTGTATCATTGTTGATGATAGGTTGAGAGCTGGAAAGGTTTTGTTCATGTCCTGGATTCCGTAAAGTGATAACGTTGATCAGTAACAACTGTGCAATATAGAATCTGCTTGGTTTAAAGTATGGTTAGTCCTTCCTTTCCCAATGGAAAAGGCAAAAAAAAAGAGGTTTAAATGTTTACGCAAACAGATAATGCTCTTTAAATGTTTGCACAATGTCATCAAGTCAGAGCATTAAATATGGATCAGTATGTAACTAATATTGTTTGTTTAGTTAGAACTTAGAAAAAATTTGATATGAAGGTAAATTAGATAGTTTTTATTGGAAACAATTTAGACTAATAATAGATTTTCTTGATGAAAACAGAAAGTGGTGGGGATGATATAAATTTAATGAAATAGAATAGGGACAATAAGAATTAGAAGAACCATTCTTCAGTATTCGAATAATTTACTATATCTTTTTATATATACATGATTAATGAAGTTCTCACACCTTCTAATAGATCATTCACAGGGTGGGAAACTTGCCAATTCTTTAAGTTTATGTATGGGCCTTCTGAATTAATTTTTCAACCTCAGCAGTGTAGTGGCACACTGCTTTACCACCTGCATTTCAGTCCTAGAAGCCCGCACCAACCCCTTTGTGTAACCTTTCAAAATAATAATTAAATAAATGAAGAGCATGATAGCGTCATGAAGTTTTACTTAGATAGTCCCTTTGGAATAGAATTTCTTTTACTGCTTGTTCTAGACTAGAGTTATAGTTATTAATATATCCTTGTAGTCTTGCTTGACTAAATTCATCCCAAGTTGCTACAATATGAAAGAGAAAACATATCTACTATCTGATATGAACAAATCTTTGGTGCAGCCCATATTATTTGAGTGTTTGATGAATTATGCCTAAATTTATTTGAAGAAAAAAACATATTTTTGGCCGCATTTGCTGATGGAAAGCAATATTCTTAGATGTCTCAAGAAAGCAACTTAGAACTTTAGGCTATAGGGCTTGACGGCCAAACAATTTTAACTTCACTAATATTTTCAGTTATGGGATACATGCCAGAAAATAAAGGGGAATATATGGAATAAAACTAACTGACAAACTGATTGTTGCACAGTCTCTTAATTTTGTAGCATAGAAATAATAGTAATTCCTTTCTTTCATATTTTCTAAAATCTGTACAGAAAGTTGGTATATTAAACTTCAACTGATAGTTTTTGTTGGGATTTCCTATACTAGAAGACGAACTACTGCATGATTGTGTATGCATGCTTATTTTGAAATTGCTTGGTGTCTGTTGAGTTATATAACTTATATCCAAATTTGTATCATCAGGTATACATGTTTCCCTATATACAAGATGGGGAAACCATATGCAGATGAGAAGATTCTCAGCTACAATGATGTAGTGCTTAGGCGATCAGATCTAGACATCCTTAGTGGTCCATACTATCTTAATGATCGAATTATAGAGTTCTACTTCAGTTATCTTTCTTCATGCTATCCTTCTCAGGATATCCTGCTAGTTCCGCCATCCATTGCATTTTGGATAATGAAATACCCTGTCATTGAGGCTCTTAAGGATTTCTTAGACCCCCTTCATCTGCCTGATAAGACACTGGTGATATTTCCCATCAACAACAACGATGATGTTAGCAGAGCTGAAGGTGGAACGCATTGGAGCTTACTTGCATATTATAGAAATGCTAACCTATTTGTCCACCATGATAGCTGCAGAAACTTGAATAGAGAGCCTGCTAAGCAACTTTATAGTGCTGTTGTTGGATATATGGGATTCTCCAACTCAGCATCAGATGCCAGCTTCCTAGAATTTGCTGATTCACCAAGGCAAGTGAATGGCTATGATTGTGGCTTATATGTCACAGCCATAGCAAGAGTGACATGCAGCTGGTATGCAAACTGCAAACATACTGACACAAATGGTCTGTGGTTCTCTGCTGTAAAGGAGCAAGTCACTCCCTTAGCTGTCACTGGGATGCGAAGTGAGATCCTGGCCCTGGTAAGAGATCTAATGGCAAAACAAGGACCCCAACCTGCTGCAAATCAACAAATGTGTTCCTAGTTAAAGTCTTAGAATTAAAGTCTGAGCCTGCTCTGTCTCAGGCTAGAACATCTACAGTGTGTTAAGTTCATATGAACCCTGAACACCCATCAATGCTAAAGCGTATATGATCTTAGCATATTGGTGGGAATTAGGCAGTTAGTGGTTCTTATTATAGAGAACGTGGAAAGCATGTTTGAGAGTTGAGAGTCTAAAACGGTATTAGTTGGCATTGCCATTACATATACTTAATATAGTTATTCTGCTATAATTGTGACACATGAAGAAGAAATCATTTTATCAGCAGTGTCTCATCAATAAACTGAATTCCCCAACGATTGTTGATTTTTCCCATGCTTCGTTTTAAAATCCCATTCTTCAATCTCGTACCAGGGACTGGATTAAATGGGATGTTCATAAATTATTGTGTAGGGGGAGGATTACATGCAGGATATGGAGGACTTTTTAGAGATGCTACGGGTTTTGTGTGGAATTTAGTTGATTGTAGTGTCTTGGTGGCTGTACTATGGGCAACCATCATCACAGGTCCATCTTTGGCCAAAAAACAAAGTACGAGAAGGTACTTGTGTCTTGCTATGTTTCTTCTGTAAATCATTCAACTAACCGATCTGTGGATGTGACGCTCACACTATTTGTCCACAATCAGCCATGCAAGATTATGGGCAAATGATACTGCAATTAAAATTTTCCATCACTACCACTTCAGAACAATTGTGTAGCAGAAGAAAATTTGCGCCTTCCTATTAGTTACAACACTGATCGATTTGTTTTGATCTAAAGGTGCAATTGAATACTGAATCACCACACAGGTATCAACTTGGTCATATTGAAACATCAAAATGGAAAGAACTAGTAGAGAGAAGGGAGACACGATATATCTGAACCAAAACATGGATCATTATGGTATATACTAGCTGTAAGAACAAAAAGATGCCATGGGAGACCCATCAAAATTTTAGGAAGCTTGTATGTACAATAAAATTTTACATTTCTGTATCGACAAAATGTAAGCTTTATATATCCATGATATGATCTGACAACTGGAAGAACTAAGCCGCACTCGAAAGTTACTATGTCCATGAGTCCTGCATCAACATAACCAGCATAGCATTAAATACCAAGTTCTAGAACTGCCAAGAATAAATGGAGTAAGCCCTGTGTTAGAAAGACAATAAAGTACATGCAAACATATTTGAATACCCAGATTATGTTCCCAACCAGAGCAAAAATATTGCCATCATTTGTGCTAGATAGTTCAATAGCAACCATCAAATCAGTTCAACATTTTTGGCAATTGAGGGCATAAGACGTAGCAGGGAGGAGAATCATTGTTGCTAACAATGGCATCGCTGGACCTGTCAATGAAGCATTCTAAGCAACCCTATCCTTGCCAATCTTGTCAGTCCTCTGTGACCTGCTATGCTGTGTTCCTCATATATTATCAGAGACTTCAGAGTTAGAGATGGAGCATTTTAAGCAGCACTATGCTTTGGTCATACTGCCTGATGCTGTGCCCATATTCTGAAGCATGTCATTTACAGAGGCATATATTGCTTTAAGACCTAGTTTGGATCCAAGGAGCCATAAGACCGAGGATGTTGTTCCTTACTGAGATCATTTTCTGACAGCCATGATGTGTTATGGATTTTTTTAATAAACTTACAATTTAAAAAACCAGCATGGGAGAGTTTCATTAAGTATACATGGGGATGAAACCTTAATAAAAATCCACGGGTTCAACCACACCCATCATATTAGAAATTTGATGCAGCATCCAGGGAAGACTTAAATCAGATGTATGCCAGCAATCTCATATTCAGTTGTGCAATGTTGAAGAAAGGTCCATCCAAATGAAATTAACAACCATAGCATTAGATACCAAGTTCTAAAACTGGAGGTGGATTCGTGAAGCTTGCTAAACTGATATCCAGGACAATTATTCAGTTAATGATGCTCACCTCTTCTTAATATCATTCATGTCATGCTAGTGTCCACTGGATAACTCCCGAGCACTCGCAAGAATGTAGCAAACTCCTGTAAAATATATTGTTTTATAGCGTGTCTACTGACAGATAACAGTTTCAATATGCTTTGTAAGATTAAATTAAAGCATACCCTTAGATGCCTTAGGGCATTTTGTGCACTCTGATCAGCCATTGATGCTTCAAAATCCACGTAGAAAAGATAATCAAAGTACCTTTATAAGATTAAGTACTAATTAGTGTTTAGCATGATAATAATTAGCAAAATAATATTTTAGTAAAAACAAAACTTATAATGATTGATCTAATTGAGCTAAAAGATACGCATATAAGTTCTCTAAGAAAAACCAAATCTAGCCATGACTTCTAGTAATTGTACTTGGGAAAGCCATAGTGGTTATCATCAGATGCTCGTAAAGGTTGCTTTCGCAATGGACGACTTTCAATCTGTCAAAAAGAAACCAATAAAACAATCAGGAACATCTAAAACATAATTTCGCAAAAGATATAACAGTTGGTAGCAAGAAGGTCCCAGACCTTTGTAAGGTTAATTTGACGAAGAGCAAAAACGGCAAGTGCCTTGAAAAGCACCCCAGGGCCCTCCTCTAAAGAAAAAACAATGCTTGTCTGACAATTTAACAACACAATCAACAGCAATATTTAGTTCCCAAAAGTACTTTGCTAACAACCAACAAAATGAGGAGGTATATGATGCATTTCATACAGTAATTACACCTAAAAATTCTATTTGAGGGTACCTTAAATGGCCTATCTGTGCCTGGAATTATAGGTTCCCGTGCTAGCATTAGGAATCGAGTGACATTATCACTATCATCCTGCTAAACCAAGTCTATGAGTGATTAATTTTATGTTTAACATGAACTACCAACCATGTAAATAAAAACATTGGAAGCCTTGGATCCAAACCTGAATGTCTTGAGCAAGTATATTCAAGTCATAGATCTTCGCAGAAGCAGAACTAGCAACTGCTCCTGCATCTTGCAGTTTGTGGAAAGCAACATGCTATAATTTGCAACTATGTTAGGATGAGCGATGTCAATGAATACAGAGTAGCAGCAAAAAAGAAATTTCACTTCTTTATTTCAACATGCAATATTTACATTTGTTTTCAAGAGATGATAAAATCTTGGCTAATGTTATGTCAGAACTGTCAAGAATAATGTGACCTGCGATGACCTACTTAAAAACTAAAACAGTATCTTACAACCATCAAATGTATAAAATGCTCAGAAATCGAAACTAGAGTAGCATAATTCTTGACTAGAAAATGGAGGTACCGAACTCATGAACCTCAAAAATATCAAACATGATAGTTGATCATTCTCCATTAACTAACAACTAAGATGATACCAGGAAACGGCTTCCCTTTGAATGTAGGCAGTAGGCTTACCTTTGCAGCACCAGCTGTGTCATCTACTGCTTCTCTGACCAATCCCAACCTTGTCAATGTGTTCTCACATTGAGCAAGAGCCTACAATATGAGCAATCTTGGACGAGTTTGTGATAATTGGGAGAAGAATAAGGCATAAAATGTACAAAAAACACACCTGCGGATGACTAAGAACCCGCGTCAAATTCTCAAGTTTAACACCATGGTTGGCCATCAGACAGTGGCGGACTGCATATTTTACTTCTCCTACTATATGCAAACTATGCCGGAGTAAAAGGTCATAATTTCGGTGGATGCTCCCACCTAGAGAATTCTCAATTGGTAAAACTGCTCTGTCCACAAGCCACCTTTCAACAGCCTAGAGTGGGGAAAAAATGCAAGAGATTGAATGAATAAATAATTAGAATCAAATCTCTTGGAAACCATCTACATAAACAGATAACTATGATAAGCAAACAAAAATCAGAAACTGGAAACCATGATAAGCAAACAATAATCAGCAACTAAGAATTAAAATGTATAACTTATTTTCATTAATTAGAGAAGTTGAGCAAAAACAAAACTACTTCAGAGCATGAAAGCATATCACATCAGAGTAATGCATAAGTTTCCCAATAACGCTACAGGTGAAACATATCATTAGAAACTCATTCAGTTGCTTAGCAATCCTTGAGCTACTACTATGGTGATAACTGATAAGTTTGCACCTCTGGCACTTCCATCTCTTCTAATATCCTAATATGAGGAAAAGCAATACTAGCAGTAACTGTAACTAAACTCTTTCTCTCATACTTTATCAGCAATATAGGTATTTAGGCTTGAATTCAATTTTCAAACATAAACCTATCAGGCTTCAACTACAGGTCTTGCCACTTGTCTTTGTGAAACACTAAATTAACAGCAATAATGGATGTAAGTGGAACAATTAAAAGATATAAAATACTTATTTTCTGGCCAAGTATGAGTTATAAGCTAGTAAAAGTCTTAACAATAAAATAGAGGAACAAAACAATGATAACTTTATAATAAGTGAAAACCATTTCAACCACCAAATAACGACAACAATGAAGGTGATTGATAAAGAAACTAAGAGAGAGGCGACATAAAGGGCATAGGATGGATGATACAAATCTTACTTCAAAAGCAGTGTCAAATTGTTCGCAAGGCACTGCTTCACAATTTGGGTAGGCCTTCTGTGCGGCTGCCTCGCTGTAAGCGCCACGAACCCCCTGAAAGTGCAATGTTCAAGCATAAGAATAATTTAATACCACTAATCACATAGGGAGGAAGTAAAGGTGGGGTTGGGGGGCTGATGTTAAAGGCCAAGTGCATCACCCGCCAATCTCACAGGTTAGCAATTATAATCATGCAAGTACCTGGTATGCAACGCGTAGGCGGGAACCATCGGGAACTGATCTAGATAACTGAGTTGAAGACAAAGGCCCTGAAATGAATAGGAAAAATCAGCAAATCTCTCAAGAACTCATTGAATTACCATAACCAAAACCGCAAGAACGAAAAATTAAAAAGAAAATCAGATTCATACGCGGAAGAGCGAGTGGATCTCTAGAGACGACGTCGCTTGGGAAGTCATCGGGTGTTCTTTGCAATTCGAGAGCCTCGGCATTGTTCTTGTTTAGGTTGTTCTCCCCCCGGAGCGAAGCCCGAAGGCTAAGCATACGGTAGCGCTTCGGATAAAATTCGTGAGGCTTGAAGGAGGTTAGCGATGCGATATCAGAGGGTGAAGGTTGACGGATGGCGTGGCGAGGACGATGGACTATCCGAGATGCAGCCATGGAAGCCGCCATTAGAGCTGTTAGCTTCGGCGCGGTCCGTATGGGCAAAGTATGGGGAGTCTGAAACTGTTCAGTTTGTTAACCAAACTATGGACTTTACGAAGCCAGTTACGCGGTTCCTGGGACCAGCTGCTGCAAGCCCTGACTCGGTGCTTTCTTTTCGAATTCGCGCTTTTCTATTGAAAGAGAATTAGTTTCTTTTAACTTTTTACTTCTTTAATTTTAATTATTTTTTATTTTATTATAATTTAATACTATTCAATTTTATATCGATTTTTTAAAATTCTTTTCTATTATAATGATTCTCATTATGAGTACTTTTTCTTGCTTTACTTCTTCTTATCAACAATAATTATAATTTTAAAACTTTTTTAGTTTTTTAAAAATTAAAATAATATTATTTTTATTTTAATATGAAATATTTTTAAAAATAAAAAATATATTATTACTTTTAAAACTATTTAATAATTTTTTAAATTTTAAATAATTTCAAAATTAATAAAATATTTTCTATCTTTTTAGAAGATCTTTCGGTAAAAAAATTTTATTAACTGAACATTTAATAAAAATCATTATTTGATAGAAGTAAATTTTACAAAAAATAATTAATATAACTTTAATTTTAATAAGCAACAATTAAAACAGATCAGAAAAAATATTACAAAACAATAATTATTGTAAAGGAGATAGAGTAACTTTCTTATTTTTTACACATACTCTTTAAAAAAATATATATTTTGAATCACAGAAAATATATTCTCTGCTCTTAAATAATAATTATGTTTAAAAAATTTCTTCTTCTATTTTAATTATTTTTTTAAAATATTAATTTTTAACTTTTATTTTTATTAAATGTTTAATTAATAAAAATCTATAAATATTTATTTTATTAATTTTTAATATATTTAAATTTTATAATAAAGCAATGTGGTAACAAAATTCTAATGTTAATTCAATATTTTTATAAGCTTTATATATTTTTTGACAAGACAGTTATTTAAATATAAGATAATCATTTAGAAAGAGATAAAGTAATAATAATATAAATTTCCTATTATAAATGTTATACCTTTAACGTCAGCCATGATTCATGCCGAAAATTTGCCTTCCACAACATTGACCTCGCTTTGCGTCATCATGTTCGACCGAAATGAGAAGACTTTCATATTTCATTCTCTAGACTCTAATTAAAAATAATAATAATGAAGTGGAGTCCTATTTTTAATAACTGCCTGACTTTATATTTTTTTTGTTTTTTATAGATTAAAATATAAAAAAAATTTTAAATTATAAATAATTTTTTTAAATTTTTAAATTTTAAAATTAATTTTTTTAATTAAAAAAATGCAAAAAAAAATTTAATTATATTTTTTATTAATGTTTAGATAAAATCTCCTTTTTCTTAATTAAATTTCAAATTAACTAAAGAAAAAAAAAACAAAAATAACCTAAAAAAAACTTGTCAGGTTGAAATCGAGTTTCCCAAAGGATTTGAAAACCTCAGTTGGGTTTCTTCCCTAAATTGCTGTAGAGATTCCTCAAGATCGTCCCCTTGATCCAAAAATCTTTGGATGAAGTACTACACGAGCTCCACCCCATTGTTCTTGTGGCTGACACCTATTTTTCGTGGGCCACGGAGGTTGCTACCAAACTAAACTTGAACATATCTTGAGCAGATACAAACCCACCTGTCCCCAATAATTACAAAGCAGTCTTCTGTTTCTCTGTTTCTCTTTCTATCTGAGTCTGATATGTTTCCACTCACAAGCTGCAATTAAGCTCGCTTTGTTTCTCTACTGCATTAGCGAAAACGATTTAGTGAGAGATCTAATGGAGTACGGGAGAATAGACAAAGTTTAGATATGACATTTTCTTGCATCTTCTGAAGAATAATACCGCCAATGATCTATTTTTTGGGGTTGTTACTTTAGGCGGTTAATGGAGCTATTGATCTCGTGGGCTCCATGTATGCTTATGGGTTTTGTGGATGAAAATTGAATCTTTGTTCCTTTTTAAAATCTGGGTTAGTGGACATGGTTGGTATTTTTGTGTTTTAGGAATTTAGAATAGCCAATTCTATTTCATATGTAGGGGCGTGATATTATTAGTAATTCTCTCCATACAAACTTTCAACTTGATTTTAAAAATTGTGCTATGTACTTTTTCTACTTTTGCTTTTGTGACTAAGGCTTGAAATTGTCATAATTATTAGTTAGGTGTGTGGAGAAGAAGAAAAGGAAAAAGTTAGAAAAGGAGGAAAAAGTGCAGAGTTTGATTGTACTTATTTTTTCTGATGAAAGAAAAGGGCGGGTTTGCTTGGTGGAGTGTTCTGTTGCTGGTTTTCTTTGTTTAAGGTTGGATTCTGTTTTAAATTTTTGTAAGGGCTGTGGGTGTTTGACGAGGATCATCATCATTTGTTGTTTCCACACCCACGGACTGGAATAATTTCCCCTGCAATCGGCTCTTTTCCTTTCAGGTTGCTAGGCCAGAGGCATTCAAATTGGGTCGGTGGGTGAGACTTTTTTTTTTTTAAGGTCATTTTTATCTTTTTATTCTTTAGTTAAATTGAGATTTGATAAAAAAGAAATCATTCAAGAACTAACAGAAAATATAAAAAAAAAAAAGTGCACTCTTATAATAATGTACTAAAATGTTATCCTTGTAAAATATACTGTATAACCATTATTTCAATTGTTATAAGGGTGTGCATAAGTTTAGATTGGATTTAAGAAAAATTTGATCTCTTTAGAGAAATTAAAATTTAAAATTTTTGATTAAAACTTGACCAAAAATAAATACAAGTTATAAAATTTATATGTATTTTAACTAGTTAACCCAAGTTCAAATCAAATTTGACTTAAAAAACATAACTCATTATTAATCTAAATATAATTATAGGGTTACAAGGTGAGCTTATTTTGCACGCCCCCACTATCTAGTAGCATTCCGAAAAGAAGAGTATTTTGCTACACGGAGTAATGGAATATGGAATTTACTCCCAATTTTATGTCTATTACATGATTTGGTAGGTCCTATATAAATAGTAGGGGTGTGCAATTCAAGTCGGTTAGTATTAAAAGTTGGTCTAATCACACAATTTGGGGTTGAAGGAATTATCATTTGATAACGACCGAAAAATAGATGTGGATGAAAGTTTTCGAGTTAATTTGAGTTGCAATCGAATTATGGTTGGATTAACGGGTTGAAAATGAAAGTACAAATAAAAAGTGAAAATGAAATTTGTCTAGCATTAGTTATCACTAACCAATTCAAATATCACCGATTTACCATCCATTCTCTGGAAAAACAGTTTAGTTCATTAGTTAGAGGCGCATAACTCATGAGGTTGCACAAATAAAAAACGCTCCAACTGAAAATGATTAAAGATGAACAAGGAAAAACAGTTTCAATTTAGAATTTTGGTGAAACGATCCCAAATAATAACCAATAATTTTCTCTTACTCAAACAATAACTAGATATAAAAAAACCAAAAAAGAGAGAAAAAAAAAAAACTTTATCAAATCATCAGTGAAAAACAACATAACAGAATGGACACATGATTTTTCTCTGGCTAAGCAAAATGTCTTGCATTTGAACATTCAAGTATATTGAATCAAGTGATATATTTAGTATTTACACAGGAGGAATTAGGGGAAAAAAAAAAGAATAGAGAGACAACCTGAGTAAGCAAAGGTTGTAGCGCATAGGCGAGCAAACTGATGATCTCTTGGGCCATAGGCGTTGGCCATTGGTTTTGGTTCTTCGTCTTCAGGAATCAGGAGGAGGATGAGATTGGAGAAGGGAAGAGTTGAAAGGGAATAGATCGTGGCATGAAGTGTGTGCGAGACTGTGAGTGAAGGGTTGTAGGCTTGCAGCGTGTGGAAGAGCTGGAGAGGAGAGAAAATGTTATTGAGAATTTGACAAGGAGACGCAATTGAGACGAGAAGCTTCCAGAAGTGTGAGAAGACCTGAAACGTCTCTCTTAGATATAATATATATATATATATATAACATAATATAATATACTATTATTTTATGACTCATAACTCTTTTTAAATTTTAAGATAAATCTATATCTATGTTGATAAATATACATTTGTCGATTTTTTTTTTTAAATTAGAAGTGTAAATACTGTTCAGGATCAATACGGGGTGAGAAATATAAATCCGAAACCCGACCAATTTTGTTCAAGTTGAATTTTCTTAACCTGTAACCTGACCGATTTAAACCATTTTTAACCCGTAACAAGTTCGAATAGTTTAGGCCGGGTTGGGTTATGGGTAGAATGCACACTCCTGACAAATAGTATGAATCCTACCAAATTATGTGATGCACTCAGAATTCAGGATAAATTCTATGTTCTATTATTCCGTAGCTCTAGGTTTTTTCTAAAAAGAATCGCACATAATATTGGTCAAGATATGCGCACAGACATGAACAAGCAGGTTCAGTCTTTGACCCGAAATAATTTTACAAAATGACAAATAATATGGGAAACGTTAGTCATAGTAAGATTTGTCTAACTTCATTTGTTTGTTTACTTTAGAAAGTTGTGATAACCATTTGAAAATAAGACTGATAATCCATTTCAGACCCCCCCCCCCCAACCTTGCGTGGCTCGGGCAATCACGGTACTTTTTATAAATATATGTCAATCTTGTCTGGATGGATTTATTGGCCCAAGTGTCACATTAGATAAACTGTGAATAAAATTATTTTTGAAAAAAAATATTAAAAATATGTAAAATTCACTTAATAAAAAGACTAATAAAATATATTTTCTAAAGAAATTTTGAAATCTATACTTTATTTTCATTATAAAAATTACTTTTAGTCTCCCAATGTCAGATTGTGAAACACGCGTAATTATGGGTTCATTATCATTTGACGGGAAATCCTCTTCCGTGTAGCTTCTGTCTCCGTCTTTTTGTGGGCGGAGGGGCCTGCCAATTTTTTTTTTTCAATTTTTAAGTACGAGGGACCTCCAAACAGGGGTTAGCCTAGGCTAGGAGCCCATTACCCTTAAGGAGGTCTACTGAAAACTCGAACAGGCTTACCCACCCCCACCCGTAAAAACAAACAGGCCTAACACTCAGCCTCGACGTGAAATTAAGATGGGCTTGTGATTGGGAAGCCCATGGAATGCTCACACAATTTTTGTTTCTGTTAATTGAATTTTTCTTTTTCTATTGATCAATCAGATTAATCCATAAAAAAAAACGATTTTTTTGGTTGATTCCATTTAAAAAAACGATTTAGAACACAAAACTATGAATATATTTAAAGGCGCACATACTCTCATAGTCAATTCTGAATTGGTAGGCGTCAACAAGCAACAGCCCAAATGTTGTTCCGAATCAGATTTGTTATAAGAAAGCAATAGAACAAGCAAGTGGAGCATCCAAAATCTGAACTAGGATCTCGAAAACGAGTGATTAAGATGCGTACGTGTTTTGTATGCATTTTACTTGACGTGCTCTGAACCTTTTCAAAATTCCCCTCTAAAATATGGATTGGCAAATGGACAATACACGCATGCTTAGCCCTCAAAATTCGAACTTGGCGCAAATAAACCAGACACCATTAAAAGAAACAAGATTGAAAGAAAAATGACTCATGCAATGCACTTGTATTGTTGATTTGTTGCGCTGGTTATGAATGGATCACGTTGGAGATTGTGGACACGTTAACAAAAGGAAACTAGTTTGAATTGAATTTGGATTTTTTTTTAATTTTAGTAATTATTTTAAATTTAATAAATAAATTTATTTTTTTATATTTTTTTAATTTTTTTTCTTCTTACTTTTAAAATCCCTTTCTGCGGGACAGTGAATAAGGGATAATGATTGATGGTACCGCCGTTTCATGACGTCGTCGTCCTTGTTTCAAGTATTCATCCATCATTTACAACTTCTCGGATCCGACAAAACACCAACCCATTAGCCAAGACCTGCAGCCATGACGTCCCCCTTGGTTCCTGCCGCTGCCTCTCATGACTAACATCGTTTTGTCCACGTGACTTATCACCAACTAGCCCTCCCGCTGCCCTTTCTCTCAGCTAAAGCTACCATCAAGCTGTATTGTTCAATTTTTGCCGAAATGGATCCTCCGTGTAAAATAAAAATAAATAAAAAATATAAGAGATTTAACATGATAGTATTAATTTCTTTCTTAAAAAAATTTGCGAGAATGCAAACTTATAAATAATAATTATTCATGATGATAAAATATTTTGCATATAAATAAATATTATTTATAAATTTATACTTTCATAATTTTTTGTTTATAACATAATTTTTTTTGAAAGTAAGTTAAAATGATTATACTAATTTTTTTAAAAAAATTGATGTGAAAGATAATGGTTAGAATGGGGTTGTACGAGAGCCACCTCATATGATGGATTTAAATAATTTTTTATTGTTTATTAAAATTTAATAAGAAAATATGACTTTTTTATTTATTTTCTTTGTATCATACGCCTTAACGTTCTATGTTATGCTCCCATATCAGAAGTGACTAGGTGACGTTGGATTATGCTTTACTTCACAAGGGGGGAGAAGTTAGTGAGGGCCCAGTCACAGCCCACTAAGGCTCGAAGATTTGACAGTGTAGGACTACTGTCCATGTCTATTGCTATCCACTGTTAATTGTTCTTTCCTCGTAAACTGCAATATTCGTCCTATAGCCGTATTTCCATGCCACGTGTTCGGTTATACATCTGGCCTCATGTCTAGGGGCCCACCACACCGACCAGATCACTCGCCCATGTCCCCTTCTTGTTTGATTTGCTTCAAACCTCACCGTCATCCTCACTCTCGTCTTTTCCTCGTCCCGCGAGTTTGGTTTCAAACATAGATAGGACTACTATCCTACGATCGCACTTCAACACCAAATATTAAAATAAACAATGATAAAGTCATTCTCATAAAATTATAAATTTTTTACACTCCTTTATAATAATACATAATGCATCATTTTTTAAAAATTTATTTTAACACGTATAATCCTTATAAGTGTCAGGACATAAGTTCAATATTTTTCTATTAAAATACCATCCTATTGGTCCCAAAACGACCAGAACCTCACCGTTTTGGTTCATGCCAATGCATATCGATGCCCTTATTTGATCACTTTGTATCACTATATTCATGTGGTTTACAACTCAAAAAAACGCGGAGTCGCATACTATAGTGATTTCCCAAGCTAATACTTAAATGATAATCTAAATGGAAGGTCAGAATGAAATCCTTCAAAAAAACTGTATTTTAAAAAATAAAATATAAGTATATAATTATTAATAAAATTAATATTTATAATTAATTCTAATTTATAAATTATAATCTACTTATATGTAATAATAATTATAATCATTAATTTTTCATAAATAATTATTTATTTACACATTATTTTTTAAAATATATTTTATAATTTAAAAAATTCTAATTCATGAAATGTCTACCCTCATGAATAATAAATAATTATAAATTATTAGATTGAATAATTTAAGAAAATAATGAATTTAATTTTTAAATAAAATTTTTATAAATTTTAATTTATAAAAATAAAAAACCTTATTTAAAACAAGCACATACAATTACAGAAGATATGGTCCTCAAGCAACCATACGACACACAGCACCCCTTATAAAGTTCATTATTCGTAGAAAGTGACCCAAACTTTATTTCTTATTAAACGCTGTTAAATCATTCCACTTCCCGATATCAACCTCAACTACAGAGACAAGGATTCTGTGGAAGAAAAGAGGTGGGAACGCCAGATTCTTTTCTTCACAGAAATGTTAATACAAACAACATCACCGTATGTGTTGAGTATCTTAGGGTTTGGGCGCAGCTTCCCATCAGTCCATCACTTACTTTAACTTTTGTGTTTTTTTTCCCTTCAGTGTTTCCTTTGACTGCATATGAATTTGACCAGTCAACAAACACGACCAATCCCTATGATGTTCCTGCTCATGACCCCACCTACAGTCTATGGCCCACCACAAATTTTTGCACCCTCCAATCTTTGATCATCAACTTATCCCTATAACGTGCATTTTCAAACGCATGTCCATTTCTGGGCAATATTGATGATATTTTATCCGAATTCGAATTGATGTTCACTTTGAATATCAAGAACTTTAAGTTACATAGGGTGCAACCAAAGCAAAATTAAGGATCCAAAGGATATCAGAGTGGGATCAATCATTGTTTTCCAATTATTTTCACAACTCCAGAAGATGATGACAGTTTAAAATTATTGTTAATTAGTGACGTAGTGTTCCCCGCCAATCCTGCTCCAGAAATTGCAATGGCCATCAGATACCCAATTTAGGAGCAAATTTAATTGTGGGTACCCAGTTACATATATAGCCCATGGTTCATCCACCTATTTGAATTGCTGATAATTAATCTATCAGATGCATTATTTTTGTTCTCCTTACATTTTATTTGTTTATCAGATCAATTTTATTATTCTCATAAATTAAAATTTATAAAATATTTATTTAAAATAATATAAATTATGAAATTTATTTAATTTAACAAAAATTTAATTTTATTAAAAAAAATAATTATATAAATTAAATACTATTATTAATTTTTTTAAAAAAAATTACATGTTAAAAAATATTATTTATCACAAAATTCATTTTGTCTTTTTCCTCCACCTTTTTTTATTAGGCTCAAACTCATATAATCATTTTTTTTTTTTTACTGAAATCTCCGCATGTTTTGTGCCCATTTAATATGAGCAATTTAGTGAACCTCTGTTTATTCTTGCAGGATTTGGGCATAATAGCTAGGATATGTTAGGTTAACGATCACTTCTGGTGGGTTGCATATTCATCTCTTAATAATAACCAAAAAGAGAAGGAAGAAAGAAAGACAGACTGTACTTGATGATTTTGGATTTAGATCTTCAATCTTTGTAAAAAAGAAAAACCACACAACATGTAATCAGAGGAAGACAGATCACCGAGATCAGGCACAAGATCACAAGATAAACGCAGAATTAATTGATCACCGCTTATACACGTCTGTTTTGATGATTGTCTTTCTTTAACTGTGCACTATGCACCAATATCAAAAAATCCAAATTCAATGATTTCATTCAAATTTAGGCTTGAAAATTCTGGTTGCAATAATCGCTGTTAACTTTTCATTAAGTTTTTGATTAAGGAATGAGTCCAAAGACAGAGAGATGGCTTGTGGAAAAAGGAGAGCACTTTATTCTAACTGCTAGGCGACAAAGCGCCATGTGTAAGGGATAATCAGACTAGGCTGGATATCAAATGAACAACAAGACGAAACTAATCATTCTGTTCTGCATTAACAATTAATGGTAACTGTCTTACAATCATTTCCCATATTTTTGTCTCAGAAAAAGCTGAGTCCATTCTTCTTCCAATTTTTGTTAGACTGAAAAAGAGAGAGGCCATCGTTGGCCGTGTTCGCAAAGGATGCTCATGTATACATAACGTATAAAAGCGGGTCCATGCAATTCAGATACAGAGATAGCATCATGTAAATTAATAAATCCCACCAAGTGACTTGAACCCTTTTTTTGGGTAGGAATGTCAAAAAATACACACACACACAAATCCAATCAAACTGGCATAATTTTTTTTTTTTTATTTCTTACAAGGAATCTTTACATTATTATAGAATTATAGAACTAAACTATACTTGTCACTAACCTCTGAGTATTTAGACTTGAAAAAAATTTAAATCTACATTTATCAAATTACATTCTCCTCAAAAGACTTAAAAGTAGCAAACCAGTTAAGTCAATTCTTAAGGTTTAAATTGGCATAACATTTAATCCATTAGAATATATAATGTTAGCCGAATCTAAACGTTAAATTTGAATTTAATTTATTTACTTCGGCTGACTTTTTACACAAACTAAACCCGAGACGTGCCCATCCCAATAGGTATAACAGTTCTTATAGGTATTAACTGTATATCAGCAGTGGTAAGACAGAATAGGAAGCAAATGTAGTATCTCGTGTGGCTTCAAAATTCAGATATTTCTTTTAAACTTACACAGAGGAAATCATTAATCTACGCTTTTTAGAAAAAGGGCTGCTATTTGTCCATTTTTTTGGGTGGACCAAGGGTTTGTGGTGAACTGACTATAATGGGAAATAATGTCTGCGTAGTGACAATGAAAACAAAGCTAATGTGTTCGAATAAGTGGAAGTTGAGTAAGACAAGTCACTATATACAGATAATTATTGATCACGAGAGGGGGACCACAGGCAAGCAGCACCCAAAGGACCAAAATCAGAAACCGAAACAAGTAAAGCAAATTGACTGGTGAGTATTGGGTGGTGAGGTTGTTAGCTATCAGAGTGAGGCAACTTGTTACAGGTAAAACGATGGAGGGAAGCAAAATGGGAGGAGGGTGAACAGTTATCAGACACAGTGAGAGAGTAAGTGAATGAATGAACCAAAGAGATGAAGAAATGAAGATCCTCTGTCACTGTCACTGGTGTCCCCCTGCCTGTCCCCAACCATCATTACCAGGTCCACATCATCCGAACATTCAACAAACGATGACAATCCTTCCATCAATTAATATCTCAAAATGCCTGTTCCCGGGGTCCCACTTCTTTGATGATAAATCCAACCAAATCTGCATTTCTACACCCCTCTTTTAGACCAAATCGCTGTCATTCTTCGTCTCTAAGAACTATTTTAATTTGGTTTAAAAACTAAATGGCCGCTACCTAGTCTGAAATAATGTAAAATGATATAATAAAAAAAATATGGGAACACGACCACACGAGGTTTGTGTTTGGGGGCTGAGAAAATCGCAGAGGTTTTTGAGGCGATGATTTGGTGGAAGAGTGGTGGGAAAGGAGAAGTGGTGGATGCGAGGGGACCCCTTGGCCTGGCCAGGCCAAGCTAGGTCTGTGAGGTGGGGTCCGTTAATAGTTGCATCCACGCGAGAGAGGGACCCACGAGGAGAGAAAGAGAGAGAGGAGGGAGGTTTCTGTCTTTCTGGTTCATATGAAACCGTTGCAGAGATCAGATTTCGGTACAAGGACTCGAATTTTCTTAATGCTTTCTCTGCGTGCAAGCCAACCTCATCGATCAGCTTGTACGACAAACCCATCATTACTCTCTCTCCATCTCTATCTTTCTCTCTCTGTCACTCCCTCTTGGGATTGCTTTATATATCTAGACCTGTGGTTCTATTCCCTCACTTTGCATGACTTCCTAAACCATCTCTCTACCTTCGCTTTGCTCTCTCTCTCTCTCTCTCTCTCTCTACGCTTCTCTCCCTTTTTCTTTTCTTCTACTACTATACAACACACAGGGACACAGGTATACATCCCCATACTCAAAAGCTCATCTTTCAAACTGAGGAGGTGCTTAATTGGTTGTATGGATGGATCCTTCAAGTGGACAACACCAGGTAGAATGACTAGTCTCTCTAACAATCCCATGTGTGTGAATCTCTATGCTTTTTAGTCTTTTCTTCAATGGTTTGTTACGTTACGAACTGATTATGATTTTGTGTTATGACAGTACTTAGAAGGATGAATGAACTTCTCAAACAGAAAAAAGAAATTATAATGCTTTCCATGTGAAATCCTTGGAATAAGTAATGGCAAATTTCTGCCACTCTGTGTTATTATATGCCATTCAAGGTTTTTCCTTGTCAAATCAGACACGTTATAGCTGGGGTTTACTATTAATCTCTTTCCAGGCTGGGAAATTAGGGCAAAGTTTCCCATCTTTATCATTGTGAAGCATTCTGAGTGCCAACAAAGTACAAAAATTGGAAATGAAAATTCTTTCTACTTTTTGGGAGAGGAATTTTTGTTTTTCCTTTTTCTGATGAACTCAGAGAGTAATCTCAATCTCTCCTTTTTCTATTACTTCTATAACTTTCCCTTTCTGATTATTTGTATTCTTATTTCTGAAACTCAGCTGGAAAAATATAGTTCTTTACGACTTGGGTTTCACGCTTACTAATCCTTGCCATCGGAATTTGCGTCAATGTTACAGCAAATGTCTAGCCAGTCACTGGAGAATATGTTAGCATGCTCAAAAGCACAGCAAGAGAGGAAGCCAAGGCCTCAACCAGAGCAAGCCTTGAAATGCCCAAGATGTGACTCCACCAACACCAAATTCTGTTACTACAACAACTATAGCCTCTCTCAGCCGAGATATTTCTGCAAATCTTGCAGGAGATATTGGACCAAAGGAGGGACACTAAGGAACGTTCCAGTGGGTGGAGGGTGCAGGAAAAACAAGAGGTCAACGTCTGCAACATCAAAGAGAGCTCAAGACCAGGCACTCACACCCAATACCAACTCACTCACTGCCCTCCCTCCACTATCATATGACTCCAGTGATTTCACTCTTGCATTAGCCAGGCTTCAAAAGCAATCATGTGGGCAACTGGGCTTTGATGACCACGACCTTTCAATTCTGGGGAATCCCACAAGCACCCATTGTGATATTCTTGGCAATCACGGAATGAATACCTCATCCACAATCCCTGGATTTTTAGATGCGCTTAGAAGTGGGTTCCTCGAGACCCCCAACAATCTTCAGCATTTGTATTATGGATATGGAAATGGGGACATGGGAGAGGTGGATAACAGCAATAATGCTTGCGTGGCTGGGGTTAGTGGAGAGATGATGATGCCTAACTATGATCAAGAAATGAGTACAGCCACGACTCAAGCAGTGACGGTAACTACCATAAAGCAAGAACTGTGCAATGCCAGAGACCAAAGTGAAAATAGGGTCTTGTGGGGTTTTCCGTGGCAACTCAATGGAGACGCAAACGTGAGTGAACTTGATTCAGGAAGAGCAAGTTGGAACGGTCTCACATCATCTTGGTACGGTCTCCTCAATAGTCCCCTAATGTAGACACTGGACTTTACTCCTCCCCCAGAAGAATCAGAAGGCAATGATTTCCTCTCATGTTTGACTACAAATAGTTTTGAAGTTTTAAAATTTCAATCCTCTTGAGTTTTGGGTTAGTGGAGACCTGATTCATTTGAATCATCTCTTTCCTTACTTGTTTGCTTTTTTTTTAATCCACCTTCTGTTTATTGGTGAATAGACTAATGAAATTTCAGATTTGTTTGCTAACCAAGTCAAGGTAGTTGGAGAGAATTAGATAAAGCATCATTTCCCTATTTGACAGACGGAAGACAGAGAGAGAGAGGAAGGATGAGTATGATGTTTCATAGGTTAGTGCAATCTGAGTCTGAACTCTCTGAACAGCTAGAATCAAATTTTCAGGACCATTGGGTTTGAAATTGAATTGTTGGTAGTTTCAATATATTCTGCCATGATTGCTTCTTATGTTGATCAGGTGGATTCTCACATGTTGTACCAAAGTGTATTATTAAATATAAAATAGTTACAATAGGAATATGGTATCAATGGAGTTCGTGAGAGAATTTCTCGTGTCCCTAGGCATTAGAAATTTCAGTGAAGCATGAACGCCAACTTCGGGAAGGATTTGTCTATCTTGAGTCTGGCCAGACCAAATCCAATATAGGATTTGGGCGTGAGAAAACAGTCAGTAATCACTTTGACAATTCTTTCAATGTGACCAGTTAACTAATCACTGTTAGTCGCATTTGCGACATCATGTTTGAATTTTTTTTAATTTTAGTCGTTTTCAAAATAAATAAATGTCTTTCTCCTTACGAAAATGAAAGTCCCTCCCTTACGATAGCGGCTGTATAGCATTGAAGAAGACCTCCCGATCAAGATTACAGTTTTGCCCTTGCAAGAAGGGTACATAGATTGATGGGAATAGATGGGCCAGAGTTTTATCTCTGTCTGATTTAGTTCAACGAATTAAATCTCCTAAATCTATTATCGGCCATCAACGATGGTTCAAATTTGACCGTCGTTTTGCCCTATTCTTTTTTGTAGTTTTTTAGGTCCTGCGGTGGGATTCCGGCAAGGAAAGTACAGAGCTCCACATTTGAAGCCAACACGAACAAAAGGGGCAAACACAATTGGTTGCCTCCACTTATTTCATTTTAACTAAGGAAAACTATGCATTTTCTTCTGTAACGTTCAAGCAACCGTCATTTGGCGGAGGTTGCAATTTTCTTCCCATTCTTAATTAGTTGGACTCGTGCACATTTTCTAATAGCAGAGTTTGGCTGCTTAGCCTCAATCCCACTGGGTAAGGCACTCAGTCATACATTGCTAAGAGGCTACATCAAATCAAAAGAAAAGCATCTAGATGATTAGGCTAACATTTTTCCAAGAACAATGCCTTTGGCATGAGAGGACCCAGCAAATGGCTTGTTCCATTCATCCCCAAGATGGGATTTCTTGTCGGCCCAACTCAGCCTTCTACGGTGAGACCCCAACTTGCGGGCAGGTCCCATACCACGTGTTTTCCTGACAAAGAGTAAAGTGCCAGCAGCTATAAATTCAATGACATCTTTAAAAATCAAAATTAAGGAAAGCACAAAACACGACGCATACGAAAACCTGCATATATTGAACCCTATGAACATAGAAATGTCAGTTTGCTAATTGCGATAAGATAAACCAATGACTCGTATGTACTGCACAGTTGCACTTATACATTGAGACAACCTATGAACAAACAAGAGATAGAATTAAAGACCTTCTACTAAAAAAAAAAAAAAAACAGATAGAATTAAAGACAAAAAAAAAAAAGAGCTCCCGAAACATAAGACCTCCCGTTGTCGCCCATTTCATAAAATTATACAATCTCTGATAACTAAAAATACACAGCAGGGATAATAACATAGAAAACTGTAAAGCAATCTTTAGTGATGTAAATATACTTCAAAAATAAATTCAGTTCCATTATGCATTGCATGCACGGACTAATTACAGGGAAGCTATCTTTATGGCATACAAGCATGTCCCCGTGAAACAACGTTTACTACAATTGTTCCCAGCTTCCAGATCCTCAGTTTCAAGTAGAATCATAAATTAGAATTGAATTCAGAAAGCCAAAGACTTAAATGAAATCATGTCACATCTTAATCCCTCTGGATAAAAAAAATTATAAAGTCGAGTAAAATAGAAGATTCGGTGGTTTCTAGTCAATGTAGTCATCTGGTGTTTACTAAAGAGGCATAACAAAAGTTACTCAGGACAATCTGCATTCACCATATTTCTTAGCTGGGTGTTTAAATTTCGATGTCAACAAATTATAGCAGTAATAGTTTTCTTATATGTTCAAATTTTTAACAATTTGTGATAGCTGTCTTCCGGGTTTGGTGGCTGTCTAATTGAATTTTCTGCATTTGTCAGAGAATTCTAATCTATATGAAGCATGAAGAGAAAGGTGAGACAGCATGTATATAACTTCGTATTACAAAGTGTGATTCAGCTTGTTTATGTAATTAGAATTTAGAAATGAATCTAGATTGGGAATTCACATTATAGATATTAGAATTGGGAAGCTATACATTATGCAGAAGCTTTAAATCGTTGAACAAGCGAACACCAACTTTCCAAGTATTGTTCACAAACAGTCGCTTACAGTGCAAAGGGCAGAGCAGTAGTCAGACAAAAATTGCAAAACAAGCATCACAGATCTAAAGGGACACAACATTGATGGACTACGTTTTCAACCTGCGTCGTAAATCAGAGTGACTATTTTTGAGGCTTCTTCCATAAGACCCCAATTTTCTTCAGCATGTTGCCATTTTTCTTCCTCTGAAAATCGTCATCAATATCTTCAGAATAGGTTGAGCATCTCCCCATGAGAGAATTGTAGTTGCTGTCCAACGACACACTTCGCCCTGTGAGCTTCCCATTGTTTCCAGCTGAAAGCATAGCAGCAGCAGCCTCTGCTGCCTTCCTCCACTGATCAGACTGTACCTTTAGTCTTCTCAATTCTGCTTCCATTTCTGAGTTTGCTACTTGTGCTGCTTCTAGCTGCTCAGTCACCCTTCCCGCCTTTCGATTGCTCCTATCTGCCTCTTCCATCACAATCCCAAGTTTCATGAGGGCTGCGCGTTCTGCAGCCTTTGCTGCTTCTACTTTTGCAGCCACTTCCTCTCTAAGTTTGCCACCATCTGTAAACCTCTTCCTGATTTCCATATTCAGCAATTCATTCTCTTCTGTTATGCTTTGCAATGTTGTCTCTTTGTCCATCAGATCCGCTTTTAATTCAGCCACAGATTCATCCAATCTTTTACGTTCCTTTTCAAGCTCAAGTTCTCTTTGGAATGACAGAGTCTTTTCAAGCTCCAATTTCATGCCTTCATTCTCCTCTACAATACCCTGCAACTCAGTTTCCTTATCCATTAAATTTGCCTTCAAGTCTTCAATATCGGCTCTACTTTTCTTCAGTTCAGTCTCTAGCTCAGATTCCTTCTGGCTTGATTCCAATTTTATCTGCTCCATCAACTCATACGCATTCCTAATTTGCACTGTGCTCCGAATCTGTTCTTGGTATTTAGTCTCAGCATTTTCTAAAGCAAATTTCAGACGTCCTACCTCAGACTTCAAAGAACAAATTTCCGCTTCAATCTTACTTCGATCCTCTAGCTCTTTCAAGTTTTCAGGTTCCTGCTCAAGGTTATGATCATATGAAAGACTTCCAGATTGGCTGCATTTATTACTGACAAGGTCTACGTCAAGCTTGCTTACAAGTGCTTCCAGTGAGTTCAGCCGTGCCCTAGACTGGTCTAACTCCAAAGCAATGGAATTGTAGCCTTCTAAAGCTATTGCAGAATCAGTTCTTAAAAGTTCTACAGTTCCTTTTGCAGCCTCAAGTTGCAGCAAGGTTTCATTAACCAAAGTTTGGGCGTAAGCCTCTGATTCCTTGCAATCCCTGAGCTGGTTCTTCATGTTCTCCACAAGAGAAAGAGTTTCGGCCAAGTTTTGTTTCAGGTTTAGTAGTTCCACATCTGTTGATTCTGCATGCTGGGTTTGCGCATGCTCACAATTAGCCACCAATTCAAGTTGGATCTTAAGCTGCTGAATTTCATCCATGGCAGTAGCCAGGGCAGCAGAGTCGACTGAGAGCTGCTTTCGGGCAACCTCAAGTTCGGATTGCCATGCTCCATCACGTTCTCCCGTAATTTTCTGGAGCTCAATAACTTGCGCTTCTTTGGGAACAGAAAGCTCAAGAAGCTGCTTGTGAGAATCTTCAAGTTTTGCAGATAGGGCCGATAGTTTCTCCTTGGACTCCTCTGCATCTTGTTGAGCTTGTTTTTTGCATGATTCAGATAAACTGAGCTGGTCCCTCACCCTCTTCAAATCCTCCTTAAGTTGAGAAATCTCATATTCCAATTCAGATATTCTGCTTGGGCGCTTCCTCTGAAGCAACAGGAAAATAAAAATAGTTCATAATTCTAAAACAAATTCCAAGACCTTAAAACTTGTTCTAATAAGTACAAATTACCAAACACTTACAAGTTCTTAGCTTGATTACTAAAATTCAAGTAGAGTAACATACAAAAAATGAGACAAGAAAAAGGATAAGACAAAGGCCTATAAGCTATCACAAGTCTCGCATTCACCAAGCAATTTACAATAGAAGAGTTCATTGATTATGAATAGTTCCAACTACCCAAAAGTCAAAACTAATAGACACTCCATAACTAGTCAACTTTTCATGCAAACAGATTTGTATATTTAAGAAAATGATAACTGAAAATAGTTTAAACAAGGAAGTACTGTTGAAGAGGTAAATTCAAAGATTGTACCAGGAATATTAAATCATACATTGGCCTCAAAATACTATGATTCATGTAATCATTAAAAAAAAAAAAAAAAACCATGAATCTTGTGTTTTTTAGGTTGCAAAACTGCAAGTTATATGTACAGTTAAAAACTACTACCTCTGGAACTGGGCTTCTGGGTGATCTGCGCTCAATGACTTTGGGGCTTCTCACTTTTGGTGTTTTATTGGCTTGACTTAACGAAGATGTAGAGCCAGTCTCTAGCGCGGCAGGCCTGAGACACTTCGGAAAATAGAATCAGTGATATGATCAGGTAAAGAAGCAAAATCCTTTGAAGAAATGGAAATCCATATCTCCTCGATTCAAGCAATAAAGAGCTGTATTGCAGCAGTTATTCTCATGTATTTCCATACTAAGCAATATTCTCCTATAACTTAAATTTGCCAAGCCCTTGCCATTGATTTTTCTTTATGTTAGAGCAAAAGGAGGGGTTCAACCATCACAGCTGACAAATCTAAATAAAAAACTGATACATGGATTCAAAATCGGGAATTGCAAGTAACGTTATTAGAATGAGTACTATCCCTATTAAAGCAATTCCACAATATGTTACAAATAGAATGTCTTGCTAATATACCGCAATGGTAATCAGCTGCATAAATTCACTTGGTAAAATGAAAAATGTCAAAGCCCATGAAAAATTCACAGAATCTATATTTTTAAAATAAGGGTGATAAATTCAAACTTGTGGAATTGGCTGAGAATCATTCTTTGAAGATAAATTGATAACATTATCCGCATCTCATTGGTAATGTGTTTGTTGCGTCGTGAGATGAAATGATTCAACTGCCTTTGACAAAAATCAAATCTAGGGTCACCAAAATGGATCGAACATCATGTTGTATGCACCCTGTTATTGAAGAATGTAAATTCTTATAAATAAAACCTTTATTTTCTTATGGTGTATTCATTGGGAGTGGCCGCCCTGGGTCCCAATGTCCCATTCCGCGGCAATGGAAAAGGGACAAGGCTTCTAATGAAACATATCTAAACTGAGAGGGAAAAGATTGATGGGACATCATTATAAGCTTAGCCATAAACAAGCCTGCCATCAATCTGTTTTTCTTCCGAAAAACAAATTGACGGAGAAAAGAAGGGAAAGGGGAAAGAAAAAAAAACACAGGACACAACTTGCGCATACATGTTTCTTGTCAAATGTCAATCATGAGATGCAAAAAAGTAATGCAAGCGTCATGAATTGAGAGTCTCACCATCTAAATGATTTTCCATCATAGCGTGAAAGACAAAGTGGTGTGAACTTAACGGTAAATTTGACATGTACAGACAAGGAAATTCACAAAGGAACAGGGTAAATTAAAAGGGGTAAATTCTGGAAGGAAAACACAATTTTAATGGAGCTAAATCTAATCAAGTTCCAACTTTAAACAGTATATCACGGCACAGTATCCCGTTGATTCAGCCTTTTTAGCGTCATTGATTCTTTGAACAACCAAACTAAACAACGCAAAGTCCGGAAGCAAGCTTTGAAGATTACCTTGTCTTGGAGTTGGAGGTCTGCATGGTGTAACTGCCTTAAGGGAGTCAAACGGGTTAATAATTTGGACCTCAGTACTTGAATGCTCCCTGACCCACAATGACTGTAACAGTTCAGAAAAATATCACAAGCTGAGACAAGGGAATCCAATGTGGAGATATCAAGTTAATGAACAAATAAATGGGTTCATAAAATGCAGGATAGAATTTATGATAACGCATGAAATCATAAATGCAGTATGTTAGGCAACTGTGATTTTCACTTTCAGAACTAAAAGCTGCTTTACCCAATTTTCAGCATACGTAAAAGATATATCCCCTAAATTGCAAAATTTTTTAAAAAAAAGAAAAATATCACTAAAAAAATACTATAAACAGGGAAACAATTTTTCTTTCTGTCAACTGCCGCTATGATAAACTCTTTCAGGCTAACAGTCTCACCATTATGGTCAAGAGGGACCTACAACTACAGCAACAAACAGAAAGGATGAAATTACTAATCTCCATTTAAGACAATGACGGGACCAGGCCACCAATGAGTGACAGTTATATCTCGTGTAATAGCCATTTCCATCATTATAAATGCAAAAATTCTGAACCTCCAATTTTGCCGTGAAAGAGGGGCACTGCCCAACCACTTAGTATTATGAATACACATGGATACCTTCACCTAAAACCGCTCAGTCCTTCTGATCCTGTCTGCCCAAACGCTAGAGCCAAATTACTTGGCTCTTATCCATTAGCATTTTCCCACTACTTTTCAACGAGGAAACATAGACAAGTAATTTTAAGTATCCAAAAGACGTGCTCTATATGCGTGCATTATGTTAAAACATTGTTCTCTCAAGTCTGAACAGGGAAAAGCCGAAATGACAAAGGAAAAGTCCTCGAAAATCACTTCATATAACGATTTTAGAAGAAAATGAATCACATATGCAGCAAAGGAGAAAGTATCAACAAGGACGTTAAAATCAGCAACTGAAGTAGGTAATGGAAGACTATCTTTCAAGAATAAAAAGAGAGAAGAAGCCACTGCTTAGAGGAATATTAATTAAATCATTGAAAAAAGGGGAGAAACAGAACCAACGAAAACAGAAAAGGTACATTGTGGAATCGACCTTTTATAAGATATGTCCGGCTTGCTTCTAAAAAAGTCTGAAGATTAAAAGCTGAGTTATCTTCCAGTTCATGAACTCCAACACAGAGAACCGCATTTATAGTATAGTATCAGTTTCAGGGAAGAAGATTTTGCCAAAAAGAAGAAGGCCAAAAGAACTTGAAAGGATTTATCATGTGCTAACAATTGGAAGGAAAAAACTCAATCTTGCGGAAATTTTGGAGAAGGAAAGGACAAAATTTTAACCTCCAGGTTCAACAGAGCCTAATGAATCGCTTCCCTCAGCTGGAAATCTTATTTTCCATGTGCTAACCTGGCTAACAAGAAAAGTGAAGCAGTAAACAAGTAATGTGTACAGAAAAGTTTGCCCCCATTTTCCCAGAAGCCAAACAACAATGTAAAGCAAGAAAAGGCCCTTACGCTTACCTTCAGCGAATGCGTTTCCAGGAAAAGAGTTTTCTGAGCTTGCAAATAGAACTCAAAGTTTGTATTGTATGTTTGTTGGGTTTTTTCCTTGCTCGGCTGTCTTTTATGCGATAAGGGGTCCCTATTCGCTTCTTTTCCGCGTGTCTCTGCTTTTTGTTTCTTTAGAAACAGTAGCAACAACGGATAGCATATGTGCAGTGTAGAGAAAGCATGAAAGAGGGAAGCTGCGAAACAAGGATAGTAACAGAGCATGAGGAGAGTACAAACTTGTCGTTTCACATCGACTAAATTGGTTTTAAGTGGTACTGTGCGTCCGAATACCCCATAGGATGTGTTATTATTTCCTTTCACATTTTTTGGACAACCAGAATTATGCGTTAGAGCGTTTGTATAATTGAGCAATTAAAAAAAATAAAGAATAATCAATTAAAAAAAGTTAAGTGGCAGTAACTATACATAGATATAGTAATTTTACACAAATTTTACATAATTTTTTACATTCTTAATTTTATATTTTTAAATTTTTTTTATCTTTATATGTAAACTGCCTTCATAATTACAATGTACAACTAACTTTTTTTCTTTTTTTAGTTGAGGTATAACTAACTTTTCTACAATTTAATAACTCTTACAAAATTGCAAGAAAAACAGCAACACTCAAAAAATTTGTTTACATGCAGCCACTTTTAAGTTTATTTTATAATCTATGAGAGAAGAGAAAGGGAATTCAGAAATGTGTTTAACATAACAATATCACATGTCATTGTTATTGGATTTGAATTTTTTTTAATTTTTGATAACTTCTTTATTTTTAATTTAATATGTAATTTTATTTTTATTATTTTTTTAATTTACTATTTATCTTTATTTTAATTTCTTTTGCTTTTATTTCAGATCCCATCGCATTGTTATTATAGTTTTAAACATATTGATAGTTGGTTCAGATATAAGAGATTAATTAATTTAAAATTTTTAATTTATAAGTGAATATTTAAAACTGAGTTTTTATATTTAACACAAAAGAGAAAATAAATTTTCAATTTTGCACATTACTTTTGGTGTTTTCTTTATTACTAATTTTGGTGTTGGTTTATAATTAAATTGAGTTGTTAAGAAAAACTGAGTGAGCATAATAAAATCAAATATTATTAGGTATAAGTGTTAAAGTGATACAAAATAGTATAACCTAAAAAGATAATACAGATGGATGGTCTGTTTCTTATCAATATTACAAAATTTTACAAACATTGTGGAGTTGTAATTCATCAGCATTAGAAAACCAAAAAAAAAAAAAAAGATTCGTGTCACATTATTTCTTTTTTAGAATTAATCGTTGCAGAAATATCTACTAAAAGGACCCAATTTTGGATGCCTACTCTGATGTACCTAATTCTTCCTAATACTTAGTTTTTTGGAACATCTTCCAAATACATTTTACTCATTACAATTCCTCGCTAATTATCCAAACAATCTCTAAGGTTGTGGGCTTTGCCGCGTGAATCTGTCTTGTGTTGCCCAGACATCTCCACCATTTGGGCCCATAATATGTCACCTGAACTTACGTGAAGTATTAAAAGAGGTTAAATTTGTTGGGCCAGGCTAGCTTGTACTATCTCATTTAGGAATAGAGATAAGTTTATGATTTTTTAACCTATAAAAACAGTTCTTATTTTTATATATAAAAAATATATTAATTTATAGATAAATCTATACTATTTCATATAAAAGATAAATTAAATTATTTTTTTTGACATAAAAATTACAATCCATTCCGTTTCACCTCATTTAATCTTGGAGCCAATATAAAAAATATAGGGCGGTTACCCCTTAAGACCTTTTATTCCAGGGAAAGACCCTGAATCTGAAACTGATGAGTTTTTCAACTTCTACCAAGAAGACTCTTTCTTGAGTGAGAAACTTCCTCCATAACCCATTTTATGGGTAATAATGGGGGAAATTTTTTTTTTCTATAACTTATTTAATAGTGTGAGATTTTTAATTCATTAAATTTTATAATTTATTTATAAAATTTAAAAATTTTAATAGTTTAAATTTTATATTATAAAAATAATAAACTGAATTATGATGGATATACCTAAAATATTATTTTTTTGGTAAAAACTAAAAATATTATTTAATGTTACGGGTTACATGAAAAATGATGCTGACGTTACCTACTGTCACAAGTTTGGCCGGCAGAAGTTTTATCCAATTGCCATACAACATCCACTTTTTGCCGACCCTTTTGCACGTCTAACGTGCAGAAATTGATGTGTGAAATGTGACAACTGGACAATGAAAAAATTCAGGCAGACCTAACAGTCACATGCTGTAATATATCCTCTATACTCATAAAATAAAATTTATAAAAATTTTATTTAAAATATTAATTTTATTAAAATTTATAATTTAAATTATAAAATTTAATGAATGTAACTATTCATAATTATTTTATAAGATTTTGTTTCTTAAATTTAATAAAATAACGTTTCTTATACTATAAACACAAAATACTTAAATCTTAAAGATGCAAGCAGTTGGGCTTAGCTCTAGAAAAGGGCAAGCACCGACCTTTTACTGGATTCCTTTGCATGTTCAAGTTTCCAACACGTGTAAGATTTAAACTACTTTAGGTTGATGGTTGACGCTTTAATCAACTTAAGCTAATCTAGTTGTTGAAATTTGTACCCCACATCTAACAAATTATAGACCCCATATGTTATAGAGTAGAAATGATATTACTAAACCTGAGAATATTTATAATTTAATTTATAATATTTAATAAATTTAATAATTAAAATTTTTTTAGGTAAAAATTTTATAATAGCAAAATTGTCATATGCTATGCCGAGAGAGAACAGGTGGCTAAGTGCTTGTCACACACTCTATGACTAGGTTCACAGTTTGAACTTGCCGTAGCCTAGCCACAAGGCCCACAACCCGTTGCCTAGTACAGTATCCAAAACGTACATACCCACAAGTAACGCAAAGTGGCAGAAAGCAAGTGCAACAGCAAACCACAAAACAATCCCTGGAAACCAATCAGCCGCGAGCTTTGGGCCTTTCGCGCGTCCGAAAGGGAAAGGTTATTTTGGTCATTGTAAAAAGCGAGTGGCACGTGTCTGCAATACACAGTGAGTTCGCATCTTTTCATCTACCCGCAGGCTGGTCGTACAATAAATGCAAGCTCCTCCTGCATCCAACAAACTTATTACCAACCAGTATTATTGCTCCGCTTTGAGAGAGCGCATAAAAGATTCAACTTTCAAGAGGAAGAAGCAGTAGAAGAATCAGTTGCAAGAAAGAGAAAGGGAATCAAAGATGAGAGCTAGCAACCACGTGATTGGTCTACTAAACTTCTTGACCTTCTTGCTCTCAATTCCAATCCTTGCCGGCGGGATATGGCTGAGCAGCAGAGCCAACAACACTGACTGCCTCAAGTTCCTTCAGTGGCCGTTGATCATCATCGGAGTTTGCATCATGGTAATCTCCCTGGCTGGTTTTGCGGGCGCGTGTTACCGCAACACCTTCCTGATGCGGCTCTACCTCTTCGTCATGTTCTTCGTCATCGCCGCACTTATCGGCTTCATCATCTTCGCCTACGTGGTCACGGACAAAGGGTCCGGCCGGGTCGAAACGAACCGGGCTTATTTGGATTATTACCTGCAGGACTACTCGGGCTGGCTGGAGGAGCGTGTAGCGAGTGATAGCTACTGGGGGAAGATCAGCTCCTGTATTAGGGACTCTAAGGTCTGCGGGAAGATGGGCAGAACTGTTGGTAGGATGCCTGAAACAGAAAATATGTTCTACCTCAGAAAGCTTAGCCCTATTGAGGTATGTGAAACCCATTTTTCTTGTCATTTTCGCTACTTCTTTATGAAGCTATATCAACTTTATGATAAACTTTGATTGCAAATTTAAATTCGGCCATATTCAGAAGTTTTCGGGGCTTTATTAAGGACTAAAGTATGAATTTTTGAGATAATTCTGTATTTTTTTCTCCAAATATGTATTAATTTAGTGCTCATAGTCATAAAAAAAGAAAGTATGAGGTGTATAGAAAGAACTGTAGGGAAGTGCGCGCATGAAGTTCGTTGAATGACAGATCTGAATACTGCCGTCTGTTGATGTGGGTTGATGAGCTAGCAACTTAATATGACTCCTTATTCCTCAATCCCCGGGCGATGTGGCTGGTGGGCCAATGAAATGCAATCCATGTTCACGGAGACAAGGCGGCCCCAAAAAATTTCAGAATATATTATTAGTAAATTAACTTCATCCGAAGACTGAAGTAGAGGATAAGCATTAGTGTCGTCATCATATATCACATCTTTTGGTTTGATCTTAAAGGATTTTTCTGCAGCTTAAATAGTATTAGCAATAGCAAAATAAATGAAAGAAAAAAAAAAAAAAACTAGCTAGAATTGCCAACTTATAAGACATCGGGAAAAGATTTTTCTTACAGACTATAACGTAGGTTTACGACAATGATGGGTAGAGAGTTTTATGCCTTTTATCTTTCCACAATTATTCTCTTTTAGGTGAGATATCCATTTTATCTTTTGTCTGCTAGTACTAGTATGCAGACAGATCATAGAATCATCATATATATATATATATATATATGTGTGTGTGTGTGTGTGTGTAATGTTCACCAGTTGGGTGTTGAACTGTTAGAGATATTTAAAAGTCACAATAGCAATGATTTAGATTAAGTTGTCTTAAAGTCAATGGATTCAAGGATTTAATTGCTGACAATATAACAATGATTTGTGTTGGTGGGACGAGTTAATTGTTTTGTGTAACCCAGCCTTATCATTTTCGCTGGATCAGAAGTAGTTCTCAAACTTTCCATCTGTTAAGAGTGCCCAGACGGATTCCTTATCTATAAGCGTGTGTTTTGCTTCTATTGGTATATAATGCGAACACTAGCAATTTGGCCCTTAGCACCAACCACTTTCAACCAAATAGTCTGGTCGGCAATTTGGCCCTTGCCACCAACCATTATATTTTTTAATGCATGCCTGAACCGTGTGCTCAAACATTTTTTTTTTCCTTTTAGTCTTTTGCTTTGTGAAAGAGCATCTCAACTTTTGGTGGCACGCGCGCTATATATAACAACAATTTACCAAACTGTATGTACCTTTCTAGGGGAAAGAACAATAAAAATTGTAAAATTCAATAGAAACGAGAAGCATGCAAGTGCTAAGACAATTTCTTTCCAAAACACGAAATATTTATAACGGTATTCTCAAAAAGCAACAATCACTTACAATTTCTAGTCTACTTTATTCTTAAACCAAAGAAAAAGAGAGACGACGGGGGTCCAGACTTTGAGTTCTGATGAACTTAGATGATTGATTGAAGTAATATTCGATGTTGTCAAGAAATTATACATTTAAGAAATTTAGGTTATTAAATAAAAGTCAGAACTAGTTTTATTTTATATTTCTCTAACAGATATCTCCTTTTTGCTGGTGCAGTCTGGTTGCTGCAAACCCCCAACAGAGTGTGGCTACGTGTATCAAAACGAGACAGTGTGGAACTCTGGAGGACAGGTGTTGGCGGCCAACCCAGACTGCACCAGTTGGAGTAATGACCAGCAGCAGCTATGCTATGCCTGTGACTCTTGCAAGGCAGGTGTTCTGGCTAGCCTCAAGAGGAGCTGGAGGAAGGTGTCCGTGATCAACATTGTTGTGATGATCATCCTTGTAATTGTTTACATTATTGCTTATGCAGCGTTCAGGAACAACCGCAAGATCGATAACGATGAACCCTCCGGTGAAGCCAGGATGACAAAGGCACAACCAAGCAGAATTCAGTTTTAGCCGCAAGTATATGGAAGCCGAGGTTTTCAAGTCACATACATCAGCTTTTTGGTTTTCTTTTCCCATATTAGGTCGCTCTAATGGTTTTGTATTAAACAAACACTTAGTAACTTGAATTTGGGTTGATTTTGTAAGGGCTTCATGTATTTCTTGTATTACTTACAGAGGGACGGTTAGTCAACAGTTGACTGGTCAAAAAACCTTTCTGGTTTTTCCTCGGACGAAAATGCTTGTTTTGTAATTTATTGAAATCACGTACCGATAGGATTCGGTTGCAGCTAATGCCAGCTGGCAAATGCTTAAATATGATCTCATATCTTGCAAATCCCTCTGGAAAACTCAGCATGATAGCTGATATTCTAGGAAGTAAGAGTAGATGGTGCTATTGACCTGTGCAACTCCCACAATCTGTTTGTTAGGGAATTATCACGCTTAACGCCATACAATTATTGATTGATTATGGGAGCTTACGGAATTGTCACATCTAATGCCTCAGTTAATCAATAATTATAGGGCATTGAACATAACAATTTAGTAACAAATAAATTGTAAAAGAAGAATTACTGAGAGCTTCATGCTTATAAAATTTGTAAATTTGTAATAATTTTATTATTTTTACAAATTCAATTTAATTAAATACTTATTTAAAAATTTTAAATAATTAAATTTATCAAAAAATATATATTAAACTATAAATTTAATTTTTTATTTTAAAATTTTATGAAAATTTAATATAAAAAATTTATTTATTTTTTATTTAGAAAGAGCAAAGTATATTTGTTCTTGCTAGCAAGCACAGGTTTGCGGCACCAAACGACACAAAATCCAAGAAAACGCCGATTGTGAAATAAAAAAAATTTGAAGTTTAAAAGAAGATAAAGAAATGTTATTTTTATAATATTTTGTGACATTTTTTTTATAACTTGGTAATATGTTATACTGATTTATTAAATTTTAAATTTTAATATTTTAGATATAATAAATTTAATAATTTATATTTTATAATATAAAAATTAAATAAAAATTTATAAAAATAAGACCGGCTACAAGTTACAACAAAACGGCACATGCTTCCGATCACAATCACCTACCTCAAATGAAAAAGGAAAAGAAAAAAAAAAAAGGTGAGGCAAGTGGCAGTTCATTAAATGATGATTTTTAGATGAATTAAATTGGTCCAACCAGAAGAGATGTATCAAGGCACATTTTTATTTTACATGATCACAAGGTTCATGTGCTGTAATCGAGAAATTTCTTGTAATTAAAATTTATATGCTGAGATAAAACACATAATTTTTCATGGGCAAAGAGGGTCCTGTAGGATTAGCCATGAACGTGGCAAGAATGATGGACAAGCCTATGAAGAGGGGCAGAAATATTTCCTGGTAAGGAAAGGCAATGAGAACATGGCTCTCAAAAGGTATTGGTTTAGGAGTGCCATTATATCCATAATGCACTATCCACAAATTTATCAACGTAATAAGAGAGATAAGAGACAGAAAAATAAAAGACAAGAGCAAAGTACAGCAAAACACAATAAATTTTTATTTAAAAATTAAAATTATTAGTCAAACAGAGAAATAGAAACGTAAAGATATTATTATTGTTGGTTTAATGAGTATATTGCGTATAATAGATTTTTTTTTATAATTTATTTCAGATATTTTTTTAGTGCATCCTAAAACTATAACTTCATGGATATTCCTGTACAAAAAAAAAAAAAATTCGTGGATATCGAATTTGAAACACTAAATTCACACAAAATTTTATGTACCAAAATGAATGGAGAGCCTTGCTAGCTAATTCTAAAAACAAGAAACACGTAAAAGTTTTAATTAAATCGGTTAGGCTGTGGGCCTGGCCCTCGAACTGCACAGGCCCATCGTGGGTTCACGATGCTCAACCTGTGCAAAAGCGTTGGGCCTTGTCTTGTTTGGGACAGGCTAGAACTCAGAAGTGCAAAGAAAAGAAGAAAAACAGTCCTTTGGGAGAACTCAGTAGTCAAATCTCCATATTTTTCCCATTTCCAATCCAATCCCCTGTGATATATCAAAAAATAACAAAAACAAAAGATGTCAAGAAAATACTTGAATTCTTTAAAAACAAACTGAAAGTTAACAGAATTTAATTGAATGGTATTAAATAAATGAATCATATATTCTCTTGAATTAAACCATTTGTGCGCGCGGCTGACATGTCTTTTTCTTGAAAGAAAAAGAGAGAAAGGTGCGGCTGTGACTTGGAGAAGGGAAGGAAAGGGAATGGCTGGGAACGAAGGCTCAAAAGGTGTGTTGTCAGCGGGACAACTAGCATTTTCTGTGGTTTATAGCATTGGCAACGTACCACCAGTTGATAGTAATTGCCAATTTGATTGTTGCTTTTTTCGCTGCTATGACAGGTTTCAATTTCAATACAGATAGCTTGCAAGTTGCAATGCTTAATTTCAGATTCGCAGAGATGCGCTCTCATCTGCTTCTTCAGACATCACACTCGCCAGTTTAACTGCCGAACTTGCTTCGTCGAGTGTTTGGTCTGAACTTTGGAGCTCGTGCGACAGAGAGGAATCTCATTTTTGTCGTCTTTTTGGAACAAGGCGTAAAGGCATAGACTTGCCATCCGTCAGAGCCCATCAAGGAGTAAGCCCATCATATAATCCTGTGTTCATTCTCATTAGAGAAAAACCCTTAAAACCCTAAAAACCAGGCCTTGTCAGTGATATCCTATAACCCTCTCTTTGCTTCCTTTGTCCGCGGCCCCTGTCTACCCTTGCTTGGAGAAAAGAGTGATACAGAGATTAACGCAGAATGGGTATGGGGTATTGCATTAGCCATTTCAAAAAATTTTCGGTGCCTTTTTGGGTGCATTCGACTTCAATTCTATCTTCCTCGGATCGCTGCTTGTCAAAACCCAACACCTTGAACCCCGGTAAGTTGGGAGAAAGGAAGAATTTGGCTTCCATTAGCTTTCGGCCACGGCTTTCCCCGCCCACCGGTTATGGAAAGTCAGTGATTCGATGTACTCGAAGAGTGCGGGAGGCATCTGCAACTGCTAGTGCTATTGCCATCCCCACAATTGAAGATGCGAGCACAACAACATCGGCAGTGGGGAAGAGAACGGACTTGAAGAAGATTATGATACTAGGTGCTGGACCTATTGTAATAGGCCAAGCTTGCGAGTTCGATTACTCGGGAACTCAAGCTTGTAAGGCCCTCAAAGAAGAGGGATATGAGGTGGTTCTGATAAATTCGAATCCGGCCACGATAATGACTGATCCAGATATGGCTGATAAGACCTACATTACACCGATGACCCCGGAATTGGTTGAGCAAGTTCTAGAAAAGGAGCGTCCAGATGCTCTATTACCAACCATGGGTGGTCAGACTGCGCTAAATCTTGCTGTGGCATTGGCTGAGAGCGGCGCTTTGGAAAAGTATGGGGTTGAGTTGATTGGAGCAAAGCTTGAGGCAATTAAGAAAGCGGAGGATAGAGATTTTTTTAAACAGGCGATGAAGAATATTGGGATTAAGACGCCTCCTTCTGGCATTGGCAGGACACTCAAAGAGTGTTTCAAAATTGCTAGTGAGATTGGCGAATTTCCCTTGATTATAAGGCCAGCCTACACTTTGGGTGGAACGGGGAGTGGAATTGCATATAATAAGAAAGAATTTGAGGAAATTTGTAAGGCAGGGCTTGCCGCTAGCAGGACTAGCCAAGTTTTAATTGAGAAGTCTTTGTTGGGTTGGAAAGAGTATGAGCTTGAGGTCATGAGAGATTTGGCTGATAATGTGGTTATTATTTGTTCTATTGAGAATATTGATCCGATGGGAGTTCATACAGGAGATTCTATCACTGTTGCACCGGCACAGACTTTGACTGATAAGGAGTATCAGCGGCTTCGGGATTACTCAATTGCCATAATAAGAGAAATTGGGGTGGAATGTGGGGGTTCTAATGTGCAGTTTGCTGTTAATCCTGAGAATGGTGAGGTGATGGTAATTGAGATGAACCCAAGAGTTTCTAGGTCCTCGGCTCTGGCATCAAAGGCTACTGGATTTCCAATAGCGAAAATGGCAGCAAAATTATCCATAGGTTATTCATTGGATCAAATCCCAAATGATATCACCAAGAAGACACCTGCTAGTTTCGAGCCCTCTATAGATTATGTGGTTACAAAGGCAAGTAATTCATCAATACTACCATTATTTATCCTTTGTTTTGGAACAAAGATTAGTCTGGTTTATGGTTTCTAAATGTGGTGCGGTAGAAATTCACGAAGGAACTATATATTCGATTATGCCATTAAGACCTCTTTTCATCGATTGTTCCTTTTCTTCATCTCTCATTCTATGCTAAATACAGGACCTCTGTACTTCTTTTGTTCCTTATTATTTTGATTTGAAATTAATAGAAGTGACAGCTTTCTTTGTTCCAGTAGAGGTTAATGGAACAAGATATATCAATCTGATCACAACTTGTTTCAATTCATTATTCTTTGCTTGCTTTTTATTAGCCTGCTTTTTAATCTTATTTACTTTTTCCATGACCATTTACATTGCAGATTCCTCGGTTTGCCTTTGAAAAATTTCCTGGTTCTCAGCCAATATTGACAACGCAGATGAAATCAGTAGGTGAGGCAATGGCAGTAGGGCGTACATTCCAAGAGTCGTTTCAAAAAGCTGTACGGTCTTTGGAATATGGTTACTCTGGGTGGGGTTGTGCAAATGTGAAGGAGTTGGACTCTGATTGGGAGCAACTGAAGTATAGTCTCCGAGTTCCTAATCCGGATCGTATCCATGTTGTATATGCTGCAATGAAGAAAGGGATGAAAATTGATGATATTTATGAGCTGTGTTACATTGACAAATGGTTTCTCATGCAGCTAAAGGAGTTAGTTGATGTGGAAAATTTCTTGCTTTCTCAAAAATTGTCTGATTTAACTAAAGTTGACTTCTATGAGGTGAAGAAAAGAGGATTTAGTGACAAACAAATAGCATTTGCAACTAAATCAACCGAGAAGGAAGTCCGATTCAGGCGGCTATCTGTGGGAGTTACTCCAGCATATAAGCGAGTAGATACTTGTGCTGCAGAGTTTGAAGCTAATACTCCTTATATGTACTCTTCATATGATAATGAGTGTGAATCAGCTCCCACTCAAAGAAAGAAGGTCTTAATTTTGGGTGGAGGACCTAATCGAATAGGTCAAGGGATTGAGTTTGACTATTGTTGTTGTCATGCATCCTTTGCCCTTCAGGTTTGTTTTCTTATTACATGAATTAGATTTCAATTATTTAATCATTTATGCTCCACTGGTTGCGAATTTGTTTGTGAATGACCTGTTAAGAAGGAAAAAGATAAACTTTTCTGTACCTCGCTCCTTTCTACCTTCTTTCAGTTTCTTCTCTAAAACTAAGCCTTGTATGATGAAATTCCAAATTTAAATATGCTTTTGGTGTACCTTATCTACCAGTTTGGCATGTGATTTAACATGACTGACTAGGTGTTGCTCTACTTTCCATGAAGAGAACTTCTTCACTCTTATTATAAGATTTGGTCAGCTTGACGATTTCTTGATTATTTTAGCATTTGCTTATACTTTTCTACTATACTATCCTATCTTTTTCCTTTGTAGGAAGCAGGATATGAGACAATCATGGTAAATTCAAATCCTGAGACAGTGTCCACAGATTATGACACCAGTGACCGTCTATACTTTGAACCCTTGACAGTGGAGGATGTTTTGAACATTATTGATTTGGAAAAACCTGATGGTATAATTGTACAATTTGGAGGTCAAACACCGCTGAAGTTGGCTCTCCCTATTCAGCAATACCTGGATGAACTCAAGCCAGTGTGTGCCAATGGGGTTGGTACTGTATGCATCTGGGGAACATCTCCTGATTCCATAGATGCTGCTGAGGACAGAGAAAGGTTCAATGTGATGCTTAAGGAATTAAAAATTGAGCAGCCGAAAGGAGGAATTGCTAGGAGTGAACCGGATGCACTTGCTATTGCCGCAGACATTGGATATCCAGTTGTTGTTCGCCCTTCCTATGTTTTGGGAGGTCGAGCAATGGAGATTGTATATAGTGATGCAAAACTTGTGACTTACCTTGAAAATGCTGTTGAGGTGGATCCAGAACGTCCTGTGCTAGTTGACAAGTATTTATCTGATGCTACTGAGGTTGATGTTGATGCACTTGCTGATTCAAATGGTAATGTGGTCATTGGTGGGATAATGGAGCACATTGAACAGGCGGGTGTCCATTCTGGTGACTCTGCCTGCATAATTCCTACGAGAACCATTTCATCTTCTTGCTTGGAAACAATTAGGTCATGGACTACAAAATTGGCTCGACAGCTAAATGTCTGTGGGCTCATGAACTGTCAGTATGCAATTACTCCATCTGGAGAGGTATTTTTGCTTGAGGCCAACCCTCGAGCTTCCCGTACAGTCCCATTTGTATCAAAAGCAATTGGACACCCATTGGCTAAATATGCTTCCCTTGTAATGTCTGGAAAGTCTCTTTATGATTTAGGTTTCACAAAAGAGGTTATTCCTAAATATGTGTCAGTCAAGGAAGCAGTTCTTCCTTTTGCAAAGTTCCCTGGCTGTGATGTGCTTCTAAGCCCTGAGATGCGTAGCACTGGTGAGGTCATGGGTATTGACCCTTGGTATAATGCTGCATTTGCTAAGGCTCAAATTGCTGCTGGCCAGAAGTTGCCACTTTCTGGTACAGTCTTCCTTAGCTTGAATGACTTAACAAAGCCTCACCTTGATAAGATCGCCAAAGCTTTTGTTGAGATTGGATTCAAGATTGTTGCAACTTCTGGAACAGCTCATGGTCTTGCGTTAGCTGAAATCCCAGCTGAGCAAGTGCTGAAGATGCATGAAGGGAGGCCACATGCTGGTGACATGATTGCCAATGGAGACATTCAGTTGATGGTGATAACCAGTTCAGGTGATGCACTTGATCAAATAGATGGTTTGGCTCTGAGAAGGATGGCTTTGGATTACAAGGTTCCTATTGTAACAACAGTTAATGGAGCTCTGGCAACAGCTGAAGCAATTAAAAGCTTGAAGTCCAATTCTATCAAAATGATTCCTCTTCAAGACTTCATTGATGATGAGTTTACAGAGTGAGGAAAAAATTGCAGACAGCTTTTTTCTTTGTGAATTGGCCATGTGACACTTGTAAGCATCTGTACTTCCTCTCTATATGTGGGTCTGCAAATTGTTTATGGCTCCTGAAACTTTTCTGCTCTTTTTTTAAATTATTATTTGATTTATGAAACACCATATGTAGAGTGTGCCTGTAGCATGTTTTGATCATAACACCATAATATGGATAATGTTGGCTGCAAGTCTTCGTCTGATGCTTTCATGCTTAAATATTCTGGCTCTACTACATATTATCATGTAACTTTGCATATTAAAAAATAAAAATAAGTAATCAAATGTTTATAAGGTTGACTACCTTGAGTTACTAACAACTATCTCCATTCTTGAGTTTTCTTCAGAGAAAAAATCTTATAATCTGTTGAACAATCCTTACATTTAGGAATAAATCTTCGATGGCGTTTAGTCTTCTTGGATTGGCCTTTTTCATTAATCAGATGCCCATGTCTTCAACATTTTTTATTTTGTGTATTTGACTGTGCCTTAATTTTGCCTGTTACAGATTACTGTGAGCTTGTACAACTTGCTAGATTTGGGAAAGTGGCCTATGAGTTTGAATTAGATGCTTTAAATTGTAGAGTAAAAGTGACCACAAGAAATATGAAAGGTAGCCTAAGTCCTGACTAATGAGAAACCACTTGTGATTTTGGACAACATTTTTTGCAGCATGTTAGATTTCTACCACTTATAGGCTACAATTATCCTAAGTTGTTAAATGTTGCAACTCAAATTGGATGATGCTAAATAACTTCAAAGCTTTTACAGTGAGGCCATTGCAGCGGCTGACATCTCAAACAAAAGACTTTATGAGGCACATGTATATGCGAACTTTAAGTTAATATAATTTCATTAATTATCTGTTTGTCCTACTATTTTGAACGTTGAAGGTGGTGTATAATTTTTCATCTTATGAATTCATAAATTGAGCTTTGTGGAAGAAAGAAATACTGAATTGATGAGCTGGTTTAAACGGGTATTACTGTGACTATTGGTATCCAGCATTCCAGCTATAAGTTTGGCCTATGAGAAGTATTAGTTAACTAGATTTGAGACAAAGAAAGTAGTTAATGAGATAAGATTAAAAGCTTTTAAGAGGTTGTATCAAGTTTTAGGAACAAAGATTAGAAAAAGATAGATATATAAACTTGCTAAGGGAAGGGAAAAGAAAAAAAGAGATTTAGAAAATGTGGAATGTATTAAGGACAAAGATGGAAAAATTTTGGTTGTAGAGGGAGATTTCAAAACAAAGGTGAAGGAGTTATTTTTATAAACTTTTTAATGAGGAGCAAATAATGAGTATAGATATGCAAGTTTTAATTATTTAAGAGAATGATCAAAATTTTATTTTTTATCATAGAATTTGGAAAGTTCAAGTAAAGAAAACACTGAAAAAGATGAACAATGATAAAGTTATTGATTTTGATAATATACCTATTGAGGTTTGGAAGTTTTTGGGAGAGGAAGATATTTTTTGACTTAGCAAGTTATTAAATGAAATATTGAGATTCAAGAGGATGTCAGATGAATGGAAGAAGAGTACTTTAATACCTATTTATAAAATAAGGGGGTTATACAAAGTTGTAGAAACTATCGGAGATCAAACTCAAGAGTCATATTATGAAATTTTGAAAAAGAGTGATTGAGTATAGGTCAAGAAATGTGACTCATATATTAGTGAACCAATTTGATTTTATGCTAGGAAGATAAATTACTAAGGTTATATATATCTTTTATAAGGTTTGATGCAAAGGTATTAAAGTAAAGAGGAAAACTTGTACATAGTTTTCATTGACTTAGAAAAAACTTATGATAGAGTGTTAAAAAGAAGTTTTATGGAAGGCATTGAAAAATGAAGGTGTTCATATTGCTTACATTTAAGTTATAAAAGATATGTATAATCGGACAATATAAGTGTGAGAACTCAAGGATATATGACAGAAGACTTTCCCATTAGATTGGTTTGCATTAAGGGTTATTTTTAAGTCCATACATTCTCACTTTAGCTATAGATACACTTATTAGACACATCTAAGATACAATATTAATATATATGCTTACAGATGATATAATCCTAGTAGAGAAGTTAAGAAATAATGTAAATTCTAAACTGAAAATGTGGAGAGAAATTTTGAAAATTAAAGATTTCTGTACAAGCAAAAGTAAGACAAATTATATAAAGTGCCAATCTAGCAAGAAATAAGCAAGTAATAATTTAGAGGTAAAAATTGAAAAGTAAATTATACCACAGGTGTTAAGATTTTAATATCTTGATCGATTTTATAAAATGATGAAAAAATTGATAGGGATATCATATACAAGATTTAAACTAGGTGATTGAAATGAAGAAATGTCTTATGAGTCATTTGTGATCGTAAAATATGTAGTAAACTTGAAAGAAAGTTTTATCAAATCGTTATAAGACCAACTATGCTTTATAATAGTGAATATTGGGTTTTAAAAGGCTAACAAGAACAAACAATGGGGATAACAGAAATGAGAATGTTGAAATGGAAGAGTGAATATATAAAGAAAAAGTTTAGAATAATTGTATTCGAGAGAAAGGTAGTGTTACATTTATTAAGGAAAAAATAACAGAAACTCAATTATAGTAATTTGGACATATGCAAAGAAACCGTTAAAAGTTTTAATGAAAAAAGTTGATAAATTAATTTAATAAAAAGAGGTAGAGGAAGATAAAAAAATATATATTTGAAGAGGCTATTAAATTGTATTTCTAAAAACTTGGTCTTTAATGAAACCCAATAACATCGTTTGATTCATATAGACGACTTCACTTAAAAGGATAATAATTTATTTATTATTGTTATATGTAAATATATATTAGATCACTATTGTCCTGCTTTTATCATGGCTGGTGATGGTGGTAATAAGAAAAAGGTCGGTGTAACACGTGTTGATGAACATGGATCTCCCTAGAACCATCAACTACGCTGGATGATTGTATGGGCTGTTTCTGTGCCTTGAATTTCACGTTAGACTGGTGCATGTCAATTCTTTTGGAACTGGCAGCCTGATTATAGTGCTTCAAAAGTACTGGGCATTCAACGATGGGATTCTACAGGTTCTCTCTCTCTCTGCGCTCCGTGTTTGTATGTGAAAAAAAAAAAACCGACTTCCATTCTAATAGCAGTTGTTTTCTGCTACTTTGTAGTTGTTTTGAGAGTTCTTCCGAGCATGTTTCTGTCAAGGTGGTTGAAGGTGCTGGGGCAAATATTGAATGTAATTATAGCAAGACTGGTCCATGTAATTGTTTTCTCTCGGCTTTGCAGGTACTGTCTTCTAATCTATTGCTGCATTTACCACAGTAATTGGGATTGTGCCATAGAGCATTATACTGGCAATGGACGAGCTTTCAGCTATAGAATTCTCCATATGTGGTTTGCAAGTTTAAAAAATTATTCAATATGTGCCCCATGATTAATCTGTCTGGCCATACTATTTACTCTGTTCTTCAGAAACTTAATGGCACAGTTCGTTTACTTATATTCTAAATTTTGCTTGAGAATGTCACAAAAAGATCAAGGAATAAGAAGTGTGTCTATGGCATTGTTCTGAACTCCTAATATTCCCAATTTATTCGCTGTGATTTTCTCCTTTAAATTATGCCAGGGAGGATATAGAGGAAATAAAATTAAAGCAAGAGAATTCACATTCAGTTAGACCTTAAATTGATGGACATCACAGAATTCTCAGATATTATCGTGGACCATTGAGTGGGGGAAAGTGACTCGTGGAAATGACTTCAGTCTAGCAAACTCAGCGTCTTCGTGCCCACTAAATGGAAGAAGTCCTGTGTGATGTAGATGCTCCTCAGTGAACAAGTTTGATTTCGGGACATTTTAGTTGGATGAAATAGAATCCATAGGTCTGAAAGAACTCTCAGCGGTCTGACTGTGGAACTGATTGGAAGGTCTCTTCTTTCTAACCCCAACCGCGTGGGACCTAATCTTAAACTTCTACAGCATAATGTACTTGGAAGCAGGGGCTAAAATTTTTTCTAGTGTGACAACTTGCAGCCATTATAAATTGAGCATATTAATGAGCTTGAAAAGCATCAACAGCTGTTTACCGATCTTAGTTTCTCCTCTATGGGTCGTGATCCTTGCACATTAATGTGGTGCACAACTCAGGTCTGCGTCAAAAGCTCAAGATTTTATCAACCAAGGCTTCTAAGTTGGAAGTTTTGGTCAAGTCTAGATAGAGAATGTTTTCGATCTCGGTCTTCTTCCCACTACCTTCACCTCGCTTGGAGCTGGTGCCCTGTGGATCACGGTTTAGCATTTGAGTCATACTTGTATGTACCTGAACAAAGACCAACGCCGAGGACTCGTGGAATTTGCATTTATTGAGTTTGCAAAGTGCAGCTCTACTCTTTATTGTTGAATTTGCTAAATGAAAAAGAAAAGGATTAGGATGACCCAATTCCATAAGGTATCCATGGCTTTGCACATTAATAAAGCAGTTGGAATTCGTAAGACTTTATATACGTTATCATGTACATGTACGACCGTTCAACCTGATTTCTATAATTGCTTGCATGGCAGGACGAGTGATGCAAGCCAAGAGGGACCCCTCAACATTAAAGTTCGAATTGGATCCTATAGATTTGACTGGTTTCAGATGCAATATTCATTTAAAGCATTTGTGAATTGGGTTACGAAATTTCGCTCTAGTTGGCTGTGTAATCATCATACGTGAGCATTCTGGGGCAGGATATCAGGAAGTCATGCAAGGAGACCGATCTCTTTTTTCCCTTTTCCCATTTCCTTTTCAGTGCCATAGTGCCCAAAGAGGTAGGATCCCTACTTTGAGAGGAAAAAAACACTGATATGCAGCTATAAAATTGCACCGTCATACCATAGTACTAAATTTAGTTCGTAATATGTTATTTAATAATAAAAAATTAATACATAATATTTTTGTATTACAAGCTAAGCCGTTAAATTAATTTATGGAACAAAAGACAAAACTGAGTTTAAGAATTATAGTTTTAACTCAACATAGCCTGAGTCTATCTAACATAAGGGACGCAAGCGAGATTGATGCCACTCTCTGATTCATTCTTCTAATTCTTTTTTTGAAAAATGCACATATCTATTACAAAATTGTAGATGAATTTGCAGAATGTCTTTTTTTTTTTTTTTTAATAGAAATCAATAATCACTCCTCCCAGGTATTTGTCAAAATGTCACATCCGGCATTCCACTGAAGCCTCTTGCCATCAAAAGCCCATAAAGAACGAGGAATAAAACTATTGAAGTTGCCTTGTGTTTACACTAAATATGAACATAATAAAGTGGAAGATATTAATAAAGAGGGACTTGGTTGTAGTGGATGTAACCCGTAAGCTGGAGTTGGCTAATGTTCTTAAGGTCCACACGCTAAAGACTCTGGGAGGGCTAGAGAGCTAGCAATTGGGGAGGAAAAATATTACAGATTACAAAGGTCCAACCACTTCCACCGCAAAGTTGAAAGCTTAAAATTTCTAAGTTGTGGAAAACTTGATCACTTAAAGATAAACTATGTAGAACCTCAATAATATTATATTAATCTAAACAGCTTCACATATCCAATATAACGCTACATTATAGAATATTAAACTAGTCATATTAGTATATAGTTATTCTTCAAGACTTTGAAAGGTCGCAATCGTTAATGGCAGCTCAAGACTTTAATCGATTATGGAGTTTTCTTTTCTTACTTCATGTGCCCAACGAGCTGACCAGCTCTTCACCAACCTTGCCCCACCTTGTGGCCTATTAGCTGAGAAGACCATTATCCTACAGAAATGTGTCCAGTGTTCAAACAGACACGGTCTTTGTGAATAAATGGAAGAGTCATTAGGTGGTGGTTAAGGGAGTAGAAACATAGCATTGTCTCAGTGGTGGCAGCAACCCCAATAACTCTCAATCCAAACAAACCGTTCCTAACTGTTCTGTCCGAACCAGAGGCCACTTGGCACCTTAGCAAAAGGTAGTTTTAGTGTGGACCATTTTGATGTTGGCCTCGCTAGAATATTTATAACAAGAAATGGAAGAGGAAGTAGAAGAAACACTGCAGTTTAAACGGTAAAAGTAGTTATAATATGTACCATTTCAGTTAGATAAGGAATGTGTTAAGCAGAGTAATTAGGTAAAAAGTTTAGCTTATCATGTCAAATTGTGAGTTTGAATTGAATTAGAAAATCAAAATGACCGAAATTAAACCAAAGATTTTTTATCAAACAAATTGTTAGTTTGAATTGAATTAGCATATCAAAATGACCCAAAATAAACCAAAGATTTTCCGAACAAATTGTTAATTTGAATTGAATTAGAATATCAAAACGTCCCAAATTAAACCAAAGATATTTCCAAACAAATTGTAGTTTGAATTGAATTAGGATATCAAAATGACCCAAATTAAACCAAAGATTTTTCCAAAGCAGAGAGCATGTTTATTTTTGCTTTTTCCTCTGCGGCTGCCAGAAATTGTTTGTCTATTGTGATATGATTTAAGGGAATGAGGAAAAAAGCAAAAACAAACAAAAGGGGATGAGTAATAAGATAAGTTGATAACGTCTAATCTGCATAACCTTATTTTGCACGTAAATTGGTTCTGGAGAGATTAATCAGAGTGACGAATTAGCAGTTGCTGCGTTTCGAAGCATGCGAATTAGAGTACGACTTTTTGGGTTTTTGGGGTAGAAACGATGCAGTGACTTGAGTCCGAGAAAGCTGGAGTGTGAGAAAGACGTTTCTCTTTTTTCATTTGGGAAGGCACATCGCAAGTAAGAGTTAGGCAAACCATAAAGATTTTGAGGAAATTGCAAAATTGGTTGCATGTGGAAAAGAAATTACTGGCGGTGGCAGTGATTAGTATATAATCTTGAAATCGTGGATTAAAGTGAAACGAGAAAAACAAGTAGAATACTGTGTAGAAACCGAGTTTTCAAACTTGATGAGCTTTCATACAATAAGCCAAAAAGGCATCTCAATCCACAACACCTAACGAAGAAGTGGGAAAGCATTGAGCACGCAGCCTCGTTATATTAACGAATTTCAGCCGTGACGTCAATTTTATTAAGGATGACGTTATCGGTGAATTTCTCCCTTCCTACTATATAAAACCCCACGCTCTGTCTTCCAGAAAAACCCCACCTTCCCCCTCCTCCTCTCTGTTTGTGTCCCTCAAGCGCTCCAAATCCAATTACAAAGCCAAAGGCCAAACAGAAAACAACAATTTAAGGCTAGTTGCTAGCTAGAGCTAAGAAGCATGGAGTGCAGTGACACAAACACCCACGCTTCCTCTTCCATTGTTTCTCACTCCTCTCCTACTTCATCATCTTCTCCTTCTCCTTCTCCTTCACCTCCTCCACAAGTTGTGGTTAGCCCTTGCGCCGCCTGCAAGATTTTGCGGCGTAGATGTGCCGAGAAATGTGTGTTGGCACCCTACTTCCCTCCCACTGAGCCTGCTAAGTTCACCATCGCCCACCGAGTCTTCGGCGCCAGCAACATCATCAAGTTCTTGCAGGTACTTAACACTATATCATTCCTTTTACTATCATGTAACACACTTTTTTCTTTGTTCTTCTTGTTTTCATTTATACAGAGAGTTGTTAGCAAATTTGAAGATTTCATATATTTTGGGGGAGTCCAAATGGTATAGACACATCTGTAAGATCCAAATTATGCTAGCAGGAATCTCTTTAGGGCGGCAGATCCGTGTGTTAATTACCCGTTTCAGCAGTTGTCCTAATAGTGCCGTGCCCATTAGGTCAAATAATGCAGAGGATAACAAACTGAGGTGCTCAGATTTGAATATCTTCGACAGCGACGATCGACAAAGCACAGAAATAGACACACAAATAATTTACGTAACCAGGGAACATGAAAAGTAAGCGCAAGCCCAAACCAAAGCGTTTTTGAGAGTTTCTACGTGTGAGCAGGCTCCTCATTTCTTTTTGGTCAATCAGGCATGGGCGAATTGGAGCCCCACACTATATACTGTGTTATTATGCCTCAAAACATATTCAACGACCATATTTGAATGAATACCTAATCGTAGGCCTCCTAATAGCTACTTTAGATTACTTAGCTCTAACAAACATATAGAAATAGATGCCAAGTCCTCGCCATAGGAAAAAATAAGTAGTGGGGTAGTTTTTTAGGATAAGATTTAGCCCATAAGCGTTAAATCTGTTATTTAATTAAACTTATTTAAGCTGGCTTGAATTTTCAGGAACTTCCAGAGTCTCAAAGAGCTGATGCAGTGAGCAGCATGGTTTACGAGGCTGGTGCAAGAATAAGAGACCCAGTGTATGGAAGTGCAGGTGCAATTTGCCACCTCCAAAAGCAAGTCAATGAGCTGCAGGCACAGTTAGCCAAGGCGCAAGCAGAGCTTGTAAACATGCAATTGCAGCAAGCCAATCTGGTGGCTCTAATTTGCATGGAAATGACACAAACCCCGCAGGAATCATCTCCTCAACAATCAGTGGGCAATTTCATTTCAACTCCTGCCCACAGCAGCAATTTTAATTTCTTTGAGGAAAGCACTAGCCTTAACTCATTGTGGGAGCCTCTTTGGACATGACGAACCAGGACTACTGCTAATAACTTATATAGCTAGAGCAATTCGAAAAATTTCCCCGTGACATTCTCCTAAGGAGATGTTGAAGGCATCAGTTGAACTAATAAAAGTATCTGAGTTACCATCAGCTAGCTAGGAAATTATATGTAATTAGGTTAATTCCCGTGTGAGGAGAAATTTAGAGGAAAGAGTCTAAATTTGGGGTCCTATCTCTTCGTGAAAGTTAGGCAAATTAAGTGGGTCATACATCATCATCTGTAACATGGTTGATGATGATTTATCCTCCATGTAATCTCTGCAATATTGGAGAAAAGAAATTTGCTCTGTTGTAGAGTCTATCTATTATGTGCGATGATTTTTTGAATCTTAAACCACCTTTTGGTCACAAACTATAATCATTAAATTGATGTTTCGTGACTGCTTAATTCCTTGTCAGAGTAAGCTTTTGACCATATCCTGGCTTTGGATTCGTCATAGTTCCAGGAGAACCCAATTTTTTCATATGCAGACTCTGTTAATTATTATAATTAGCAAAGCTTGGCAACAAAGATGGACGACTAGGCAACAACCAAGTAATTAAAGGCTTCAATATGCCTTCTTATAAAATAAACAAAGTCAAAGATGGCAAGATCTAACTGTTGTAACATTAATTCCCATGATAATAGATGCAGACAACAATGATTGATCACCAAATTTCAAAAGAAACCCTTTAATTAAACAAACTCAACCAAACGATGGACAAACTATTTTGACAAAATTTTCTGCTTGATCTTTTATCCCTTTTCCTAATTTTTTTTTCTTTAATTACATGATTTTTTTTTTACAGAAAAAAATAAATTACTTAATACATAAACATATAGTCCTAGTTTAAACCTATGGAACTGTAGAAAACAAACTCAAGCTAACAATTGAATATTATTGCACCATAAAATATGTGAACTTCTTTAGGTGAACTTACTAATTAAAGTATGATTAATACATATATGATAAGACGGTATAACAGTTATTGAATGAGAATGATCTGATATAATAATGGTTTGATTCATTAATTGTCAAGGCGTTAACCAACTCTTCCATTTCTTGGAAGCTGAACTTTCTTCTTTTTTTAATATAAAAAAAAATGGCTTAAGAGAGTTGTATAAACACTTATTGCTGGCTCAGGAAGAAGGGGATTGAACCTACATTCCTTACATATTTTTACACTGAAGTTACCACTAATTAAACCTAAATCCATTGCTGAAAATTAAATCATCATGAGGTGTCTAATTGACCATTGCTCACAGCTGTAATTTAAATCAATTACTTATAAAGAAGAAATCGGCTACCATACAAAAGCGTTAGACTTGGACTACTCAAAGATTACAGCTAACGGTGGTCTGCTATGGAAATATTTGGGCTGTGCATGGAAATATTAAGCTTAGTGACCCTATGATCAAACAGCACACGTGCTTGTGTGGAACCAAGAATCAAACACCTTGATGGTAATGATCGCATGCGTCTCCCTTAAACGCGTTTTTGGGCAATAATTCACATCATGTGATCCCCACGTGAGCTGATCTCAGCAACCCAGCCACACAATGCAACTTGTCGGCAACTCATTGATGCCTCTCTCTCTTCCCCCTTCCTTGTTCTTTCATGGACAAAACATTATTTTCTCACAACCCAACATGCCACTGTCTTCTATGCGCCAAAGGAAACACATTTGCTTTCTGTTGACCCTAAACGTGGCTTTTCATGGGGTGCAACATCATAACCGTGACCTATATTCAGTGTAATTCCTTCATTAGTTCTCTGAATTAGCCTCATTTCCCCTTTAAAGGACATTTTCTTTTGGACGTCATTTCATGATGACTTAAAATAAAGACGTTACCATAGGCAAATTAGAATTTCGATTTTGGGGAAGGATCATATTGGCTTGTATGCAAAGCATGGGATGCTTACAATTGAAGAATAAGAATACTTGCTTACAATTTACTAAAAAGAATATATGGCTATGTAATTTTAGATGTCAACTTTCTTTTGGTCCTTAAATCAATCTGCAGCTTGTCGATCCTCCTTTCTCCTTTATCTGTTCCACTAACTGCAGCTTAATTTGTCCTTCTTTAGAGTCCAACTTTGGTGTGATAAACCCATCAAAGTCAAGATAACTTTCAAATAAATGCTTTCTAGTTTTTACCATTCATCTTTCATTTTCTCATTGCTATTTGTATGTGTGTGTATGTATAGTTTCATGTGAAACACAAAGCACAGTATCTGAAATCCACACATTTCATGTTTTCGCCATAATTGAATAATCTGCAAACGACAAATGCGAAATAGCATTCGTGCGTAACTTGGTCTAAATGTTCGGTTACGCAAATTTACATAAAATGTTCTTTTAGTATCTACAGTAGTAAATGGACAGAACTCTGAAATTCACCGACTCATTGTCTCCTCAAATTTTAGTAATGCAAGAAATAATTGGCCCATCAATTATTTTTTGGTGGTTACGAATCAATCAGGTATGGAGTAATTTTAAAGATAATGAAAATTATTATCTTTTAAAAGTTTTTTAAAATTATCAAGACATCTATTATTATTAATTATTTTCTTTGGTCTAAGATTTTGACATTTAAAATTTATGCACAAGTATTAAGAAGGTTATTAAATATATATTTTTTATATTTTTAAATTATTCATTTATATAAAATTTAAAATAAAAGAAAAAAATAAAAATAGTTAAATAATTAATAGAAATAATAATTTTTATAAAAATAAGATTAAAAATAAATAATTAATGTTGTTTTAGTTTTAAAAAAAAAACAGTTAAAAAGAATCAAAATAAAAACTCTGGAAGCACAATTAATTTAAACAGAAGAAAACTCTAACCAATGTGACACAATTCCATTGGCAGATCTCCTCATTGGCTTCCTTTCTGGTGCTTAGCACAAACACGATTCTTGTATTTTTGGTATATAAATAATTGCAAAGAATCTGAGATTGACATAAATGGTTGACCTCATTTCTCTTCTTTTTTTAAATTTAATTTTTATATTATAACATTTTTAACGGTCATCCACAAATTAATTTTACAAATTTCTTATCTTCACGTTTCTACTTTTCAATTATGGATTAGAACAAGATAATTTTTATTATAGTATTAATATATAAATCGTACGTTTTTTCTTGCTAGGTTCAAATGTTGGACTTTTTTTTCTAATTTTTTACGTACTTGTCTTTTCTTTTTTCTTGATGACGACGTAAATAGTGAAAAACACATTGCAGAAAACATGGCAACAAACTAAATCAAACGAATATATAGTTTCATGGCTTCATGCTTTGTACCGTAAAGTTGAGACTTGAGAGGTGAGATCGCATGTGCTTGGCGTCTATTGAGAGTCAAGTTCAGACATGGTAAGTAATAATTTTGCAGACCATGCCAGTTTAAGTCACCGTAACAGAATGGTCTCCCATGTGTTGTGTGTACTCTAACTTAAATGTGGGTCTTTGAGATTGACGGCCAATTTGGCTTCTTCTTCTTCAGTTACATAAACATGAACATGATTTTTTATCTAAATTCCAAAAATGAGGGCTGCCGACTGCCGTTGTACCCAAAATATGATGAAAACTACATTGACAGGTCCCAGTAAGCATAGGTAAGTAAACAGTAAAGATTCTTTCACCAAACGTGTCATGGGGCCATAAGAGGTCCGTCCTAGTACTATTTTTTTTTTCTTTTAGATACATCGTATTACTATTTCCATTTAGTACTAATTCAAATTTAAGAATAACATTTAATATGATTATACCAAGGCTACTCTTTTAAGAGAGATGTTAAATGCAGCAAGATAACTCCGCGTGACTCACATCAGTAGAATTAAAGGTGGAAAAACTCCCACAGCAAAATAAAGAAGTGCGTGACTCTCACTTAACATGGCAGTAAATATGTCTAATTTAATCTTCATTTTGTAGTCTGACTAACTACGTATATGAATTTATCATTGATCTGCACTACTTCAAGAATCGATTGGTCCTTAATCTGTCCCTCACTCGTCTTTACGTCTTTATCTACACAAATAGACACGAAATCATTTAAATTTTTTTAATTGTTTTAAGGTAGTTTTTTGGTTGGTAATCAAAAGATTAATTTATTAAAAATAAAAAATTTTAAATTAAATAATTTTTATTAAAATAATTTTATATATATATATATAATTTAAATTAAATCTAAAATAAATGTTTAAATAATTCAAATATATATCATTCGCATCAACTCATATTGATAAAATAATAAAAATATACTGCCCCAAAGATATTATATAAATTTCAAACTTTTTTTTAATCAAAGATATTATAAAATATAAATTCATGATTGATGAGACACTGACTCATATTAACCTAAGCTATCTTTTATCATTTACAATAGAAATTGAAAGAAATTCAGAACCTGGTTGACCTTGTTCATTTATATATTTGTTTGTGTGTGTGTGTGTGTGGATATATATATATATATATATATATATATATATATATATATATATATAATGAATGGATCACCTATTATCTTATGATACTGTGCTTCATTTCTTTCAGAGTCAACAGCTTACAGTATGTTTAATTATGGAGTGATCTATATATATAATTTCTTATAATTTATTAGGAATAAGAGGGTGAGGAGCTCGTGCTGTGGTGGGTATTGATCAATCCACATCATTAGTGGCATTAGGTTGAGCTTTGTCTGAGAGGTCAAGCACCTAGCTAGGGGGGAAAAGGCCATGTTTGAAATGAGCAAGACGACGAAACATCAATTTATTTCACTAATACATCAAAATAATGATCAAAATAAACTATATTAAATTCATCTCAGTGCAATAGGCAGGACATCAAAACATCTTCGACAAAACGCGATCAAATTCTCACATAATATATAAGAGTTGGTAGCAGGATGTGGGAACTAATAAAGACGCTGTTTTTGAAACCATGCTGAGGCCAAGCAATCAAATAATGCCACATAGAAACCACCAGCAAGAAGCTTTTTCTTTTCTTTGTTCCTTTCCTGGGTAGCTAGCTTTCTACATCTGCATCTTTGTCTAAATTAAAGCCTTGGTTTTGGGCGCACCCGGATTTGTACCTGCAGAGTCCAGCAATACATTATGTATATCTACTACCTATTTTCTGTATTCAATAATGCGCAGTTTTTTCTTTTTGTTTTGAATATTTTGAGGATCTATTGAACTTGGCCAATGCACAGTTTTTTCTGCTCTATCCTTTTACCCATGCATGCATAAATCATGTTGATTCACTAGTCTCGTAGCTTTCTGCGATACATTCCCTTGCCAGTCGTCATTTCCAGTCTTTTACATATTTTATTCACACTTCAAACAAAGTTAAAAGCTCTTCTACTTACCTTTAATTTTTGCATGTTTTAACTCTTTTTTCCTTTTAAATATATGAGAGATGTATACATATTGTCATTGCAAGTAGAAGCAATACTATTCTTTTTGACTTCTTGTTGGATAGTCGTTTTCTGTTGGCACCATGTGTTCAAATTTACTGAAAAAAATTAGAGTACTTCTAGTCCCAGAAATTACTGGTGCTGGGCGGCTAGCTCGCGCGGTCGGAGGATGACTTTTAGAGATGTCAGTCTGAATGCTTTTCCCTTAAAAAGCTGTTTGTTATTGAAGCAGTGGTGCTTTTGTTTGACTTGCACTTATGGGCTTATTTATGTTTTTTTTTTAATCGATATCAATTCAGGAATTTATTAGTCGAAAATTGACACAGCAATTATATATAATATATATAACACTCCTTGATTGATTAAACTTATGTAGCATTTAGTAAAATCTCTAAATTATGGGTTGACGTGATTGCATTTTTATAAAAGAGGTTGAATATGTAATCAAATTAACCCATACATATTATATTATGAGTGATTTTATGGGTTATTTTATCTCTTGATCTTAGGTTTTATTTTCAAAGACGTGAAATCTAATTGTGTGTGCAGGGCTTATTATTATGACCTGTAAAAAGATGGGCCATAATTAGAGTTTTTTTAATAATAAAGTTATAACCTAAAAAAGTGTCTATATTTTAGTTAGATTTTGCATTAGAATTTATCAATTATTGCGTCAGCTAAAAAAGAAGAAAAAAAATTAATGCGTAGGCATCCTAATCTAATTACATGATATATTTTCATCCCTGATATTATTTTTCTGTGATTTTAAGCTTAATATAGCATTGCTGTTTGGAAACACAAAAAATGTTATATTCATAAAATTATACCCACATTTTTTTTACATCTTTTATGTGACTTCATGATTAATGAAAGATTAACTTTATTTTTTTCCTCATTTCCTATCCTCAAATATCTATATTTCTTGAAGCATGAGAGAAACGTAAAGAAAGATTATAGAACTAACATTTTTCGTCAAAGAAAGCATACCAATAAGCATTGACATAGTTGTCTGTGTGTAGTTGTAATGGATTCCTTCATCTCCGTAACAACCTCGCTTGTGGGTCGCGCATCTAGAATTCTCGGTCAAAATATAACTACGCCACTCTTGGTCAAATTCCATGGAATTAAAAGGCTTTTGTTTGAATTTTTAAGGTTGTAATGTCGGACGACCCTGATCTGGTGCCACTTAAACGTGCAATGCCTCTTACTCGTTCGCCGCACACGTGTCACTGTTTGGCACTTTAAGGTTGAGAAAAGTTATTTACTTATTTGTCACTCAGAAAATTAAATCTAAAAAAATTGTTCATTTATTAAATTTTATAATTTAATTTATAAAATTTAATAAATTTAATAATTTAAATTTTTTAAAATAAATTTTTAATAAAATTTAATCTGTAAAAATTGAATAACTGGTGAACTTAACATTCTTGGTAAGTAAGATGAGAATTCTCTTCTTAAAAAAAAAAGAAAAAAAACAGACTTAGAATTGTAAAAACAGTCAACTGGTCTCAGCGAAACTGTCATGCATGTGTTGTGCCTATTGCCTTTTCTTTTTTCTCTAATATGTAATGTGAAACTTTTTAGTAGTTCAAGTTAACACGTTTTGACACGGTAATGAATTGACGCCCTCATCAGATTGGAAAACATGGTCAAATTCTTCCCTTTATTTGCTATTTTCAAAGCCATCATTTGTTCCTGTGTTGAAGAATGGATGCCACTTAAACTCATTGCTTGCCTGTAATTATGCCTGCTTGTCTGCTTTGTCTTTTCTTTTCTTAGCTTCTTGAGAATCAACCCACATTTGGTTGAATTTTATTTTGTTCGAGTTATGGCAATAATTATTTTTTTATAAATGTGATAGAGAATTTTCAACTTAAATTCTCTTACAATTTAATCTAAATTCCACACCACTCAATTATTTTCTTTGAATTTTAGAGACATGTAATATACTGAATTGACATCCCTTTGCTGCTTTGCTACTTCCTTTAGAATTGGAATAGTGATATATCATCCTTATCGACCAAGTTTCATCTGACAGACCTAAACAGAAAAAATCAATCATGTTGTCAGGAGATTGCTTATCAGTAATGGCCCATGTCCTGACTTTTAAAACCCATGATCTTCTATCTGGGCTTTCAGCCCTTCAGCTACAAACATGGGCTGGCCAACCCAAGATAGTCATTAAGGCTTACAAGCTTTGATTTGTTTCCAGATTGCGTGAGAACTTAAGCCCATATTTAATAGCAACATGCTCTTTGATTCCTAGAGCATCGAATTAGTGAATTTTGCGGGGCAGAGTTGGACGTACTAATTTTAGTCTAGTAATTATTATTTATTAAAAATTTGATATTAAAGATTTAAATTTAAATTTTAAAATTATATTTATTAAAAAAATTATCAATAATCAACTTTAAATATAAATTAATTTATTACCTAATATTAATACGTGATTATCACATAAAAAAGTTTTAAAAATAAATTGGGCATGTTATTTTGTATTTATTGGTTCATAAAGAATAAATAGATGGAAACACGTATTTTGGTGTATGAATAAAACTTTCTGGGTAAATGTTTAATGTATTGGCTCTACTTCTGCAGATGACACCTGTACTTGCAAATAATGTGGCTTTCACAACACATGCGGTTGGATTTACTACATTTTTATTGGTTCAGGTAATTTTAATTTACTCTCTTATGCGTTGGGTAAGGTTAGGCTTTCATTCTTCTTCTTGGGCTGTCTAATTATGTTCATCAACATCCGAGACTTAAAACAGTAGCTGTGGGGCAAATGATATATATATATATATATATATATATATATATATGTATGTTTGTATGTATGTGTATTTGCTTTGACTACGACAAAATAGACGTAACAAAGGAGTTCTACTTTATATTGAGTTAAATTTGAATTTTATAATTTTGATAATTTTTTTTAAATTTAATATATGTAATTTATTTTTTTCTTAATATATATAATCAATAAAACAATCTAGTCATATTAAAAATTCATAAATCTTTTTAACTATTTATTTTTTAATATATTAAAAAAATATAATATAAAAATTAAACTAATAAAATAAATAAAATTAAATTTAACTATTTAAACTAAACTCAAACTTTTATATTTCTTATTTATTTTACTTTCTTCTTATACAGAATTTTATTTTTTCCATTTCTATATAAATTTATTTTTTTCAATTTTTATGTTATTTATCTTCATCGAGCTGAACTCGTCGCGCGACGTTCATGTGTTGCCATCGGACCAACGCCGCCAGCTCATGGCCGCTGACGAAATGGAGAGGCCCTTGCTGCCTCCCTCGGTTTGCAGCCCTCTTCCTCCTCCGTTCACGAAGAATCCCAAATCCCAAAAACGACGATGTTTTGAAGGTCACTACCCTCCAGTGAGAGGAACTGAGGAAGCTGGAACAAGAAAAGAAGGACCGCGAGCAGAGTGAGATTGAAATGCGCAAGATGAGAGAGAGGATTTCATCTCAGAACACAAAGCCTGCTGAAACAAATCGTAGAAAGCATCAAAATGAGACTTGTTTCATATGTTTGGAGGATACTGATGTCAGTCAACTTTTTTCAGTTGATGGCCGTCGACACCGGTATTGCTTTTCTTGCATGAAACGAGGGGAAATGCTTGCTGGAATTGTGCCAAAATGCCCTCATGAAGGATGCAATTCTGAGCTTCTTATTGACAGCTGCAGGAAATTCTTGACTCCTAAATTAATGGAGACCATGCAGCTACGAATAGAGGAAGCTTCAATTCCTGTTAGTGAGAAAATTTATTGCCCTTCTTAAAGATGTTCTGCATTCATGTCAAAAATCGAGGTTTTAAATACTCTAAAAGGACCCTTGGGGAGTCCTCTGAACAATCAGGACCCAAGACGAAATGTGTAAAATGTCAGAGTCTCTTCTGTTTCAGCAGCAATTTCGTTAAGATATAAAATTGATTTTAAATTTTAATTTAATAATTTAAAATTTTAAGATAATAAATTTTTAATATAATATTAAAATTTTATAATTAAATAATTATAAATTTAATTTTTTTCATCTTTATTTTTTAAATAAAATTAAATTTTATCATAAAATTTAATAAATTTATACACTTAGCAAGTTTAAAAGATTTTTATGTGAAAAAATATGTTAAGATATAAAATTAATTTTAATTTTTTATTTAATGATATAAATTTTTGAAACAGTAAATTTTTTGAGACAAAGTCACTTATCATAATGGTATGTCATGCCCTACTCACAAAAGGTTAAGTCCTGATGCTCCTGCTGAAGATGTGAAGCTGAAGTCTCTGGCGACAAAGAGTTTGTACCGCGAGTGTGTAAAGTGCAACCATATGATTGAACTTGCTGAAGGCTGCTATAACATGACTTGTAGGTACTCTATTAACCATTACTTAGATTTTTTTTAAAATTATATATTATTATTATTATATATTATTGTTAACCATTGCTTAGTTTTTTTTTTCAAAATCATATATAGTAAAAACCTATGTTGGTTCTTCACGGCATTTCTTTCATTAAGGCATAAGAGAACATGTTTGGAGAAGAAAGTTATCAGTATTCAATGGCAATATCTCCAGTGGGAAGCAATGATATGTTGGCTCATCTTAATTCCACTTTTTGGTTCTTGTTATCATTAACATACTGTTTCCTTACATTCCTTGGTGATTGTAGACGTGGTTACGAATTTTGCTGTTAATGTGGAGCCGAATGCAAGAACAAAAGAGAAACATATTCTTGTCTGAGGACAATATTTTGTTTGAGGATCGTATACACATAAATCATGAGAGCGACTCGGAAGAGGTTGAAGATGATGATGGCTCTGACGATTCTGATGCTTGAGATCATATACATATACATCAAGAGAGGCAACAAGAAGAAGAGGTTGAAGATAATGATGATATTTATGACTCTGATGATTCTAACATTGAGGATCATGTACATATATGTATAAATTAAGAAAAGTAAACTAATTAGACTCATGGTGGACTTACCCTTGGCTTTTTTTTTTTAGTGTAGTTTAAACTTCATTACTAATTTGACTCTTAATAAAAGAGTATTATTTTTTGAATATTTTAAGATACCACACATTTTTGGGTAGAGTTAGTAAGAGATAAACACTGAATAAATAGAGAATAAATAATAAGAAAAAATTATATATTGAATTAAAATAATTAAAAAAATTTAATAATTCAAATCCATTTCTTGAAATGTTTATCGGACTTTTGATTTTTCTAAAACTCCATAGGCCACTCAGGATTTCTTTAGAAGTAGATCAAACAACCTTAGAAGTCAATATTGCACAGTAAGAAGTAGATACTTGTTATTCTGCCCCAAGTTAGAAGTGCACATATGTAACAGATTACAATGCCTATTTTCTTTTGTCATCTTTCTGGCTGAACGTCACAATTTACGGTGTATATACAATATAGTTTTCCTTCATCACCAAGAACAAAATCAACTTTTGCCCTTGCTTGTGGGCTGTTGAACTGGTCTGTCCTTCAGAAGATGCCTTTTTTTTTTTCCTATTTTGGTTCTTGATGCAATGGTGAGAGCAAGCGGCTGAGACAAGACCTGAACTGTTATTTTTTTTTAATGCTCCCTTCAACTCCGGGGTCAATTCCCTACAAAGCTTTTCAAGAAGGCTGCAATGATGTTTTAATGAATCCCCTTTCTATGACAAGTTAATACTGCTACTTATACACCATTTACACACAACTGTTTATGTGGCTGAGTCTGATTTTAATACAAGTGGTCCTTTAATTCACATTCAGCCTCCTGGGCAATTCTGCCCGTGCAGGTAAATATTGTGCAGCAATTTGTTTCTGTGACCTTATTTTTGAAAAAGAAGAGTACCGCATGTCTGCGGAAAATGGTGTTTCCCTTCTGGCCTCGGCCATTGATATTAGTCATCACTCACCTCCCACCTGGATTAAGGGGCAATCGGCAGAATAGCAATTCTTCTCTTGAAGAGCAACTGAACGTATGTCGTAATCAATTGTCATTATATTTTATAAGCCCAGAGGAAACGTGTTTTCTTACCATTTATTGTAGTTCACAGGCGCAACGACATGCATTACTCAAACGCAAGCTCATTTAACTGTTTTTTTTTTTTTTTGCTACAAGCTCAACGAGTGAAAACATTAGTTAGGGTAATGATGTACTTCTGCTTTAGTAATGCACTAATGTGAGACTTGTTTTTAAAAAATAATGTTATTTACACATGTACAATTACATAATATTTGTAAATACAAATGATTATCGAAAGTATTTCAATACATTTATAAGGATTGATTTTTATTTATGCAATATGTAAATATTATATTACTTACACGTATTAAAAAGCATTTTTATGTCCACAATGGAACGAGTCTAACTTGGGAAAAACCAACAAGTAAAAGCTAATTTCTAATTCCTTAAATTTTATAACAGTCAATGAGACTAATGACGATTTTTAATACAGAAAATATGTAATGTAAAATTTTGAACCCTTTTACAGACGAAAAATGAAATAGATAAGAAAATTTTACAAAAAGAAATGTACGAATTACGAAATCCGAAATCCGAAATCCTGACTGCGAGATTGGAACCAAAACCCTTTCAGCACCCTTTTACCGGGTCTCCCCGTTAACTCCATTTATCGTCAGCGGAGCAACCTCTGTAGACAGCCGCGTGTGCTCTGCGAAATTTTCCCACTCTCTCTTTCTCTGCTGGGCAAGCTCCCGTTGTACATATAATATAACCGTCATCGCAAGCTTACGCTATTTGAATGTCGGCATCGCAGAGAATCCTCTGCGCTCTCTCTCGCTCCCTTCCCTGTGCACTTCCTTCTACTTGGTCTTCCTCCACGTTAAAATATAGAACGTGTCTTTTCCTTCGCTTCTCACATCCGTACAGGACCCTAGCTCGCTCTCCTTGTTTAACTGGTTCCTTCGTTATCTCTCCCTCAGCAATGCCTCGCAATCAGGTATGCGCTGTACCAGATCATTTCTTCTACACCGGAGTAATTGCTATTGAACCGCTGCAATTCGGGTGATGCCAGTGGAATGTTATTGACAAGGCTGTGTTTGATACGTTGATTCTATTTGTAGGAGAATTGGATTATTGCTCGTATGTTGTTTTCCATTTCTGTTTGAGCCAGGCCGATTTATTATGTTGAATTAGCTAAGTAGAGATGGCTGTAACTGTCAATGAAATTTGAGCATTTAAGAATGGTCTGTGGTTTGGCTCTGGTCCTCTGGACTTGTTAATGAAGTTAGCTAAGATGGTTTGATGTTGCTTGACTTATTTGATAAGCGATTCTGTGTTTAAAGATGATTTCGTTAGCCATAATGACTTGTTTAGTTTAGTGGTTGAGATACTTCACTAGGTCATGTAAATCCTCGGAGTTTATGACCCTTATTTTCGTGCTACAGTTTTATGGCTTTTTATTTGAGAGCTGTTGCTTTTATAGTTGCTAGCTTGTGATTTCACATAATGAAGAGTTGGCTAACTGTATAATTTTCTGCATCTATGCAATAGATTTTTTGTTCTAGGATGTAAGTGCTATGACTTATGAGGTAACTTATGCTGGTTTGATAATTGATGTGATGTGCTTGGGCTATATATAAAATTATAAACAAAATATGGAGTTATGTTATCCTGACTTAATTGGTTAAAGACTAATGCTATATGACATGCAAATATTACTGAACTAGACAATGGGACATGAACACCACCACAAACTCAGAACTGATAATCTTATCGGCTTGCTTCACATGCTTTTAAAGCATGCAAGCACATTCTATGTCATGAAATTTTCTTGTGTTATGCAGCATATCCATTGAGTAAATGTTTGTTTCATGTGGACATTGTCTTGTTTCTTGACGCACAGCCAAGTGTTGGTAACAATGAACAAAGGTGGGAAGAGAAACCAAAGCCTGGTGGGCAATTATCAGCTACAAGAGGTTCTGCAGAAGCGGCTGCTGAATCTATTGGTGACAAATTTGCTGGGTTGTATATTGCTGAAAACAGTAGGCAGTCTAATGTTCCAGCAACAATAATACCGGTTGGAGGTGTCCAATCTGCTAACCAGGGCACTTATCAGGATCCAGTTACAATATGGAAACCCAAATCATATGGAACAGCAAGTGGAACTACTGCAGCTGAAATTGAAAATACTCCTGTCAGTAAAGCGACAATTGGTAGCCCAAGAATTGTAGCGGAAATAGCATCCGCTCAAAAAAGTAGTGCTGGTTTGAGTAATATATTTGGGGGTAATCTATTAGAAAATTTTACAGTGGACAACTACACATACTCACTCGGACAAATAAGAGCGACTTTCTACCCAAAATTTGAAAATGAAAAGTCAGATCAGGAGGTTTATTCCTTTTTTCATACTTTTTTTTTTTAATTTTGTGGCCACACATAATATTTCTGTTTGATCTTCTCATCTGTGTCCATATTTTGGAATATGTCATTAAAACATTTGTGAAGGTTTCATGATTTCCGTCCTTTTTCTTCACACTATATGTTTATATGTTTCCTTTCTGGGAAATATCAGACAGACTAATGCAATTTTTAAGAAAGCTTTTATGATGTGTTAAGTGTCTGGGAAATAGGATTTTAGAATGTAGGGAGAGTGAAGACAAAAAAAAAAAAGAACAATTTTTTATATTCTCCGAGGTTTTCTCTTTTCTATGAAAGAAGTGTTTATTTCTGAAGCCATATACTCCACATTTATGGGCTGGAATGGATCTCCAAATTTGAATGCCTTTCCAAGCACCAGGAGCTCTTCTCCCATCACACAAAAGCTGCCTCCCAGATAAAAGCATCACAATTATTTTAACCTTATGTTCCTTAATTGTGTATACAGCAATGCATTGCATTCTTACGTTGCACCTGGTTTTCACCTCTGACTAACAATCTTGCAGTTATAAAGGTTTAACAAGCTAAAGGATATTTCTCTTTACTTTTTCTTGGCTGTACCTGAACCTGATTTTTGCACTGTTATTTTTTCTTTAAAATTATTTATATTGCAGCTAAGCTCATTCTTTTGGTGCATGAGTCGAATTTTCCTATTTATGATTACCTATGCATGTCTAGTTTTGGAACTATTACTTATTTATATAGATATATGCCTGTAGATCAGGACGAGGATGATTGAGATGGTATCTAAAGGTTTAGCTACCTTAGAGGTATGATGATACTAAACTTACCTTTCCCATTAATTATAGGGTAGTATAATTTTCTGCAGCTAAGTATCACCTTTTGTTAGTAGACTATTTGTTTCATGAAGATTTATTTGTTTGATTTTCATGCGGTGATGTGCAGGTTTCGCTTAAACACTCTGGTTCTCTGTTTATGTATGCGGGTCATGAGGGTGGAGCTTATGCCAAAAACAGTTTCGGAAATATGTATGCTCATGGAAAACTATATGTTCCTTGTAGTTTTCCATTCTTGTTTTTTTACTTTAATTTTTCCCTCTTATTTGTGCACAGAGATATTTCTTAATTCAAAATTCAACAACAACAACAAACCGAGCCTTTTCCCACTAGGTGGGGTCGGCTACATGGATCAAACGACGTCATAAACTTCTATCCAAAACCAAATTTTCGGATAAACCATTTAACCACAGATCTCTTTTAATCACCTCTCCAAGTGTCCTTTTTGGTCTTCCTCTACATCTCCTCACAGGACTAAACACCATTTGGTCAACCTTTCGCACTGGTGCTTCTCTCGGTCTTCTCTGTACATGCCCAAACCACTGTAATCGGGTTTCTGTCATTTTCTCTTCAATAGGCGCTACCCTAACTCTCTCCCGAAAATAATCATTTCGAATTTTATCTTTTCTTGTATGCCCACTCATCCATCTCAACATTCTCATTTCTGCCACCCCCATTTTTTGCTCTTGTTGACCTTTCAACGCTCAGCACTCACTACCATAAAGCATAGCTGGTCTAATAGCAGTCCGATAAAACCTTCCTTTTAGCTTGGTAGATATTTTGCGATCACAAATAACCCCCGATGCATTTCTCCATTTCATCCATCCAGCTTGGATCCTGTGTGAGACATCCCCATCAATCTCTCCATTACTTTGTAAAATCGACCCAAGGTACCGAAACTTGGACACCTGTGGTATTCTCTGCTCCCCAATTTTTATCTCCAAATCGCTGTTTTCTCGCCTCTTGCTAAACTTACATTCCATATACTCTGTTTTATTCCGGCTTAAACGAAAACCCTTTGATTCCAAGGCTTCTCTCCACATTTCCACTTTACAATTCACCCCCTCTCTTGTTTCCCCCACTAGGACTATGTCATCAGCAAACAGCATACATTTCGGGACTGCATCTTGGATGTGTCCAGTAAGTACATCCATCACTAAAGTGAAAAGGTATGGACTTAGGGATGACCCTTGATGCAGACCGATCCTTATGGGAAAATCTTCTGTTACCCCTCCTTGAGTTCGCACATTTGTTGTAACTCCATCATACATATCCTTTATCGCACGAATATAAGCAATACGAACACCCTTCTTTTCCAATGCTTTCCATAGGATTTCCCTTGGCACTCTGTCATAAGCTTTTTCCAAATCAATGAAGACCATATGCAAATGGCACTTAGTTATCACTGCATCTTCCATTTTATCTGGCTGTTTTTTGTGTCCATTTTTTATATATAATGATGTCAATTTTCTGGTGTAGATATACTGCTGTAGGTGTATTTGTTCTTGGACGGATGTTTCGTGAGGCTTGGGGAACTGAAGCAGCAAATAAGCAAACTGAATTTAATGAGTTTCTTGAGGTGATAATGGAAATTGAAAAACAGAAAGTTTATATGCATTATCATCCTTCAGGCTTCTCTGCTATCATTGGCAATTGCATCTCCAAAGATGAGAACAATGAGCAGTTTTAGTTGCTAAAGTTTGTCATCTGCAATCATATTCAGATAACAAAACTAAAATGGAAGTACAGGAGAGTAGGAGAGAAAGTTTTGCAGTTTTAAAATTGTTTGTCATAGAAGAAAATAATTTATGTCCTGAACATTTGGTGACTATGAGCACAGTCATACTTTTTCATATATCACCAAAACTCAGGGTGTATGATATGATTAGCGATCAAGGTCTACTAGCTATGTTCTGGAATTTAGTTTTCGATTTTGCTTTGGAAACTTTGCCTTCCTCAATCCCAATAGTGGTTCAGATATGAATTGTTTTACAGTAGTAGTCAGATTGTTTATTTTCAATAACTACTGTTAAATATTAAATCTTATTGTGCTGGAATTGGCCTTTCCTTTTTTTTAGCGGGGTTATGCCATTTAATTGCTTGTGATGCTGATCATCAAATGCATCAATGGTTTGCTTGTGAATAGTTCAAAGTCCTTTAGCATAATAGTTTCTGGTGTTTTTTTTTTTTTTTTGTATTTTTACTTGTTTTTGGAACTCTACATACTCGTGTTTTACATATTTTTATGACTGATTTCTTTTTCTTTTTTCCCTTTCCCCATCATTCAATTTTCGGCTCTTATGTCTGTTATATTTGTTCACTTTTCCTTGTGTAACTGTGAACGCTATTACTAATTTATGTTTCTGTCACTAAATTTATTTTACTCAGTTTTAAGTCATCCACAAAATATAAACATTATTATTATCTTCTTTCAGAAAAACCGTATGTGCGTATCAATGGAACTGGTTACTGCTGTTCTTGGTGACCATGGACAACGTCCCCGGGAAGATTATGGTACAGTTCTTTTTTGTATAACTGACTCGTGAAATTTTTTGTATTCTGAGCAATTTGCTCTTTCTTGCAACTAATTTTTAGCTTCATACAAGAAGTAAGTACAGATTACAATGTAGAATTTGGTCTATTATTTGAAAAGGGACTACATGTTATGCTAAATTTCATGCAATCATGTGTTCATGATACATTATTGTTTGACATAATTGTTTAATAACGCCTTAGATCTTCTAGCAACTGCTACACCATTCTGATTGAAGTTCTGTATTCTTAGCATGATTGAAAACTGCATGATTTATGGAGTATTCTCTCACAAAATTTTACAAGAGTGTCTTATTTAATTCTTACAAGGAATGAAGGAATTGGTCTGCTGCAAAACATGCTTAGCCACTTACCATTCCTAGTGTTGCTTTTCAGAAATTAGTTTCATATCAAGTGTTGCATAGCATTCTTTAATATTATAATTCATTGGTTTCTTGTTCTGAGCAGTGGTGGTTACGGCAGTCACTGAACTGGGCAATGGAAAACCACATTTTTATTCAACTCCTGAGATAATTGCTTTCTGCAGAAAATGGCGCCTGCCTACAAACCATGTGTGGTTGTTTTCAACAAGGTGAAAATTCAGGATCTGCCATTTTATTCAGATTAAAAAAAAGAGGATGTGCACCACTTAAAATATTATAGAATATAGATGATGACTTAAACACGATTTTTTGAAAAACTTATGTCTGTAACCAATGTTGACATACCAAAATTAGATGGTTTGCATTAGAATTTCTGTTACCAGACAATGTCTTTCAATATGAATATCATTTGTTTGTAAATCCATATCTTTATGTGATTAAATATGTTAATAAGCAGCATTTTTTTGAGATAGTTCTTCAAGATTATTGATACTAATGAGAAGTTGGGAGTCTCTTTTCTGTGATAGTATAGATGCGCCAGACTCTATATAATGGCATAGCAGTATCAATGGCTGTTATGTTTGTCTCAGTAGATTTTCTTGTCGCCATGGTTATGATTTTTTAAATGTTTATTAAAATTTGTCAAGTCTTTTGCTCACTTATTCAAAGGAATAAGTTTTCACTTGGATATTTCATTGAAGTAATCAGATTAAAGCATATAAGAATATAAAAAAGTTTTGCTTTCACATATTTTTATGGGAATGTAGGAAATCAGCCTCATCCTTCTTTGCTGCTTATGATGCCTTATGTGAAGAGGGTACTGCAACACCTGTTTGTAAGGCTCTTGATGAAATTGCAGATATATCTGTACCAGGTATGGATTTTATGCTTAGCATCATTCACATAATATGGTATTTGTGTTTAATGCCTTACACATGAAGTTGTTATATTATGAGAAATCTTACTTGGTTGAAATCTTATTTGAAAGCCTGTATCCTGGAAATCATTTTTGGAAAGTCCCTACATTCTCCGTGGCAACTTAAAGAATAGAAAAAGTTTATAATGGCTTTGCATTGGAGGAGTGGTAGAAAACCCATGAAAGGAATATGATGCATGGATGTGCACTTTTGATGCCATTGATTCAATTTCGATGATGGTGATTGTTTCTGTCTGTTACTTGCTGCTAACATCATATACTCATTATCATTATGGCTTTTCCACTCCACTTAAAAAGACTGCTTGGCCACCAACACTTATACCACAAACTGTGTGCAGTTGTTAAGCTTGTTACCAAAACCCTAGGGCAGATTAACTGCTCAGTATCCAACTTCAACTTCCACCACAGACTAGCAATATCTGAAGTCATTGTCTGGTAGCTTGTGAGTTGAATTTTTATGAAAATCCTCTAAACTAAATTTTTACTTATTTGTGTGTTTTGAACATTATTTTTTGAAATGTGGTGTGCTTATAGTTCTCATTTTCATGTTGTTGTAGTATCTATTTCATCCCGCTATGATCTGTTAATTGTGAGATTTGTTTTTCTTCTATTGGTAGTCTCAATTAACAATCTGATAATCTTTACACGAACTAATCTTCAAATTCAATTGGTATCTACTTGCGAGTTCATCAATGCAGGTTCAAAAGATCATATAATAGCCCAAGGTGAAATTTTAGAGGGCCTTGTGGCTCGTATTGTGAGTCATGAGAGCTCAAACCATATGGAAAAAGTTCTAAAAGAATTTCCTCCTCCACCGTCTGATGGAGGTATGCTTCTTGATCTTTTAGTACATATTGTGTGTCTATTATTAACACACACATACACTCTTGTAAATCATACTATATTTTTACATGAATCAATAACTTAATTAGGATGAACAAAATACAAGATTCACCACTGGATTGAAAGTTTGCATCATGCATATTATGCTCATAAAAGTTTTAATTTATTCGAGATTGTCCCAAGCTTAATCAATATATTTGTAAATTAACATATAAAATAATTAATAAATGAGATATCTTTTGGGGGGGCGCTTAATCACATACTTATAGTTGTCTAAATGTTATAATATTTGGTGTGCAAGATCAACATAAGTGTTTAGAATTTGAGGGTCAGGTTAATCCAAATCACTATCTATATATCATTCTTACATGTATAAGTGTGCCAAGTCTTAAAACTGTGTCATTGGATTCTATTTGTATACAGGCAAATATCATCTGTACTTGAAATGATTGATTTGATATGCCAAAGCTTAGCGTCATAGTACCTATGTTTACTCCAAAAATACATGAAAATCAGATTTTGTGTTAAGGGAGCATTTTATGATTTGATAATTGATTCACTGCACCTCAATTTTCGAGTCCACTTCTTGGACCTTCATAGATGCTAGTCAAAACAGAATATGCAATTCAGAATAGTATGTAATTTTATTTTTTGTTTCAGTTGGTGTAGACTTGGGCACAAGCCTTAGGGAAATTTGTGCAGCAAATAGGTCTGATGAAAAACAGGTACAGAATAAATGGTTATCATGTTTGGAAGTAATACCATTGCATTTACTGTGGTAGTTTTTAAGGCACTTGTGGTATTATTTGGTGTTTTGGAATGCTTCTGCAGCAAATAAAAGCACTACTTGAGAGTGTTGGCAGTTCTTTTTGTCCTGATTACTCAGACTGGTTTGGGACTGGTACTGCTGATTCTCATTCAAGAAATGCAGACAGATCTGTTCTTTATAAGTTTTTACAAGCCCATCCTGCAGATTATTCAACTAAAAAATTGCAGGTCAGTCTAAACTCTTTCAAATCATAAACTGTCTCATGGCAATTTGTTACAGTTCACCATTATAACTTCCATGGATATGTGGGTTTATGTATCCTACTATAATGGCTTTTAGTAAATTACCAAATCACTTAGCTCATGTCTTTCTTTCTAATAGAATTTTGAGGATAAAGAAGAATTGCGATTGATAGTCTCTTTTCTACTTATTTCTTTAAATTGCTATTAATGATTGTCAACTCCCTCAATGTGTGGTTGAAAGCATCTTAATTTCCAAGTATTGTTGACATGTTCATTAAATTTTTCCTTTGCAGTTTATGTTGCCTCCTTTTCTAGTTAAATGAAATAATTCCTATGGTTTCAGCTGATAGTGATAGTTTTGATATGAATTGAATCAGGAAATCATTAGGTTGATGAGGGAAAAACGCTTCCCTGCTGCATTCAAATGTTACCATAACTTCCACAAAGTTGATGCCATATCAAGTGACAACCTTCACTACAAAATGGTCATTCATGTACACAGTGATTCTGCTTTTCGACGATACCAAAAAGAGATGAGGTTTTCTATAAATCTGATTTCTTCCTGATAAAATAATTCTTATAAAGACTTTTTGTTGATTTATAACATAAATGCCTTTTGTAACTCATGAGTAAAAATTTTTGGCATTTTCAGGCATAATCCAGGATTGTGGCCACTGTATCGAGGTACTATTTCTTTTTTCATTGTTTTTAAAATACTAAATTTATCTGTTTGGAACTGGCTCCCTGCTGGGCAACTACTACATTATCATCCATGTGTAACAATCCTTGATATATATATATATATATATGTGTATATATATATATATATATGTGTATATATATATATGTCGATATATATATATATATACATATATATTTTTTTACAGTTTGGAAGTTTTGTTGTAGACATGTGAATAATTGTAGGTAGGAATATGTCTATGACAATTTGAACCTATTCAAGGATTATAGACCATTGAATTTTGAATAAAGTATTGAATTGGGCAAATGTAATTTTAAAGTTGGTGACTGATAAAAAGATCTCAGTCAAGTGTCACGTATTCAGAGGCATATTTGAGATGAATTTGGAGTTGAGTAAACTGAACCAGTGGGGCTAGTACATGTGCTTTGATCCTGGGGCCTGTTTTTTAAGTCTTAAAGTTTATTGGAAGCTACATTGAAATATAGGAAGTGCATATCAAATGAATGCATAGATAATATGCCCTTCCAATCTGAAATAGAAGTGTAGGAAGATGATTTGTTATTCATTCTGACTGTCTTTATAAACTTAAATACGTTATATAAGTTTCTTGGTTTGATTTGAAAGCAAACATTCAAATTGAGGTGCAAACTTAAATTCCAACCAATTCTGCATGGACTATATGAGGCTACTATTGAACTTGACCTTGGGGGGAGAAGAGGGGTGGGGGGGGTGGGGGGAGTCGCTCTAGGACTGAGTATGCTAGCTCGTGAACAACAAAATTTAGAAACCTTTTTTATTACAAACTGACACACGGGCACAAGGCATGGTATATTGAGATATACTGTACATGATGTTTGTTATTTCTAGTTTGTTATACAAGTCTCTTTTATCTTAGTATTTTTCCAGGATTTTTTGTTGATATCAATTTATTCAAGGCAAACAAGGAGAGAGCCACTGAAATCTCTAAGAACAAAGACAACGTGATTGAAAATGGTGGCACCAGCTCTGGAAAAGACGACCTTGCTGATGAAGATGCAAATTTAATGGTCAAGTTGAAATTTCTTACATATAAGGTATGCATTCTAGCACAAAATGTCTAAGAAATTGCATTAATCAGGTCATATGGCTGCTGGATACATATACGTATGTAACATGTAATTGCAGTACATGTCTTTTGTTTTTAACTACTTTTCAGAAAATGCCCTTTTTGTTCTTTTTCCTGGTAGAAGTTTATTTAGTGCCAACAATGTAGCTTTTGCACCTTATCTGAGTGCCTTATTTTCTTATGCAATTTTCTCATGACAAACTGATGATCCCTCAGGTGTAGGTCTTCGAAGAGAATCAGAAAAGCACAAATGCTAAGGGCCTTGTTGTCCCATTTTGTTTTCCAGCATAGAAAGTCCTTTTCCAAACCCAACATTATCTTTTCCTTGTGTTTGAGGAATCACGCACAAAAAGATGGAGATGAGATGAGCAATGAAAGTTGATATCTGAGAACATGAGGATAGGCACATAACTAAAATAACTTACCCCCACATCTGTGACCAGTGGTCTGAGGTTCTGTGTTTCCCATTTGCAACAAATGTCCCATGAGGAATTGTCCCCAGTCTGTCAAATCCTGAGGCAAATATAGGTCTAACGAGTTAAACAACTGAGCTGTTAGTTTCTCTATTGATTTCTTTCTCACATGTATGTGAGGGCTTGATCTATTTGTGTGTGAGACTTCTTTATAGTCCTTCAGTTATTGAAAAGATCAACTTCTGTCTTCTTGCTTTTACTAAGAACAAAAGATAAAAACATATGGGATGTGATTAAAGAGAGGGAGAGTTGAACCACTGTTAGTTGATCAAAGTTTCAGTCATTACTTTATTTGCTTATGAAATGTAATGCCTATCCACTTGTCATTTTCTATGACATCTATGTTAAAAAACCATGTGAAGTCTTATATCCTCCTGGTGGAAGACGTGTGTGAAACATAATTTGTGTGATGTGTGTCTATGCAAATTGCCCATATCCTTTCTGGAAGCATTTTTCTTTGCTTTGTACTAAATCCTGCTTCTACTTACTTTTAATCATAATTTTCTAGCACCATTGGTTTTGTGCCTTTCATTTATCCATAACCTGTTATTTATTGCTCAAGATTTACTTTTAAACTTTACCTTGTTTCTATATGTTTTTATCTCATTCCAAAGCATGACTCTGCAGTCAGTAATTAAATATAACATCTGATACTATCTGCTTTTATTCTTATTTTGGATGTCTGTCCCAGTTGCGAACCTTTCTGATTCGAAATGGCTTGTCAATTCTGTTTAAAGAAGGTCCAGGTGCTTACAAGGCTTATTACTTGAGGTAAGTTCTGTGTTGGATGTGATTGATAACAGAAGTTTGGTTCCTAGAGGATGAGGTATACGTCGTTTTTCACCTTTCTTTATTTTCTTGCAAATTAAACTATATTATTGCTTAACTGCATAATTTGTTTTCATTAAATCTTCCAGTTATAAGTTTGTCTCTGATATTTAACTGATAAATCTGGAAATTTTAATTTCTCTTTTACCTTTTTGCTCTGCTTTTGGCTTGGGGGTTGAGATTAACATGTGCAAGCTCAAAGATGGGCATTTTGTTTGAATGTATTGATATGACGGATGAGTTAGTACAAGAGTGGTTGGTTCATGGTTGTATTATGCAAATTGACTTGCTTTTGTATAATTATCTGTTATTCTTTATTTATTATGTTCTATTGTTTTCTCTACAGGATGTGTATCATTAATTTCTGTCTTTGCATTATTAGCTTATCTATTTATTCATATCAAGACAATGATTAAATACAGAACACTTTGTAGCCATCATAATTAGTTTTGCTACATGCACGGGGTTGCTAAGAGGTAGATCTGTAGGACAGGGGCAGTATATTAAGGCTGGATAAGCTTCATAAGGCAATGGGTAGTACCTACCTTACTTTCTGATAAAAGGGCTTCTTCAATTATAAACTTTGCATAATGGCCAGATGTGCATGAGGAAATTAAAAGTCTAACGCATGAAGTGTTTGTGGTTTGTGCTACACAACAGAGTACCCTTTTGTAAAACAACTTAAAAAATGAAGATAAAATGCTAAGCTTTCATTTATTTCAAAGTAGGAAGTGAACACATACTAAACGTGTTCAGTTTGAATGCTTAATTTTGAAAATAATAAAAAAAAATGAGGTCATTAAGAGAAAGTGGTAAGTAAGAAAGAGAAGTTGGGAGCAGTAGGGAGTGGTGAGAGTAAGTTCTTATAGTTATCTATATTATTTTAACTTATTTTAGTCTAATTAATTAATGGCTTAAATAACCCCATACCTTTTATTACTACATTCGACATGTATGCAAATGCAATGTTCCAAAATTTTTGGGACAAAATATGCAGATGGAGAATTGCTCAGAGTTCATGTATTAATTGTAGACATTTAATTGTATATACACAAGATTTCATCCATCTATAAATTACTTCCTATTGACAAGTTCCATAACATCATGATTATGCTTCTCTGGTTCAGTCAACCCTAGAGCATAATGCTAAATGCTGTATATAGATGCATCAAAGTGTTCTTGAGTTTGCACTCTGCAATATGGTGAAGATGTAGAGTATTTGTATGCTAGTGTCACCCAACCTTGTACCCTGAGCACCTTATTTTACTTTTTCTATTAACATGTTAGGCAAATGAAAACATGGGGCACCTCTGCAGGAAAGCAGAAAGATATCAGCAAGATGCTTGACGAATGGTACTGCTTGAATCTTTGTTCTGGATCTCGATAATTAAAATTTTGACTTCTGCTTAGAGCTATATATATATATAGGGAACATATCTACTGAGAGTGACAAGAGAAAGGGTTTGTTTGGGAGTTGAGAGGGGGAGGGAAGGGAAGAAATGGAAGGTAAGGTGATGATTTTCCTTCCTCTAGTTTGAATTTTTAAAGTAAGCAAGGGGAGGAAAATGGAGTATTAATGGGTTTTTTTCCCTCAAGATCTCCCAAATTTTGGGTGGAACAAAAAAATGTGAAGAAGGGGAGTTGTAGTTTTCAAAATCCTTCATTTTCCTGTCCTCCCTTATCTAAAAAGGCCCTAACTAGGAGTGCTATAAATTACTGTTTCCTTCCCTCCCCTTGACCTCCAAAATCTTCCATCCAAATGAGCCCTAAGTGTAGACATTGGATATTGTTTGGTTGGTCAAGATTTGAACATAAAGTCATTTGACTTTTTTAAGTGGTTGTGTGACGTTTAATTGATGTAATGTTGACCATTCATGCAAAATCCAGTAGTCTGGATTCGCTCCTCTCGCACTCACATAAGACCAATGTTCTCATTGGACATGTGCCCATGTATATACACACACACACCTGAACATGGTTGGTGCTGTCAATGAACATTTTTTTCTGTGTACAGGGCCATTTATATAAGAAGGAAGTATGGACACAAACAACTCTCATCTTCAATATATCTTAGTGAGGCTGAACCTTTTCTTGAACAGTTTGCAAAACGGAGTCCACAGAACCAAGCTTTAGTTGGTTCTGCTGGTAGTTTAGTTAGGACTGAAGATTTCATGGCCATTGTTGAGGGAGGCCAGGATGAGGAAGGTGATCTTGAGACAGAGCGGGAAATAGGCCCCCCAGGGCCTAGTATGCCAGTCATTGACACTGTTCCCAAAAAGGAAGGCTTGATTGTATTCTTTCCAGGTCACTATTTTGCTAAAATGTTGGTTGTATTTCCCTACGATTATAGATTGCCATTTGCTTGGTCATTTTCCACAAACGCATTGAAGATCTAGAGATCTTCAATTTAGTAATTGGACATACAAACAAGATTTAAAATGTGAACATTTTGTGCAGTTTGTAGAACTTCGTACTTGTTTTTTGTCTGACACTTCCCTTTGGGAATTTTTGGCCCCCTTCTTCCAGGAATACCTGGTTGTGCTAAGTCTGCCCTTTGCAAAGAATTGCTAACTGCCCAAGGAGGACTTGGAGATGATCGGCCAGTTCATAGTCTCATGGGTGACCTGATTAAAGGTAAATTTTCTCCAAATGGCATGTTAGAAATGGTGCTTCTTGAATTGTGAAGGTGTAATCAAAAGGCTTGAATTCTACGTGACAATTCCCTGTTAATTCCATTGCCCTCAAAGGTTGTAACCTTTAACAAAAGGAAATCATGGTAAATTTCTCCAAATGGCGTGTTAGAAATGGTGCTTCTTGAATTGTGAAGGTGTAATCAAAAGGCTTGAATTCTACGTGACAATTCCCTGTTAATTCTATTATCCTCAAAGGTTGTAACCTGTAACAAAAGGAAATCATGGAAAGTAGTATGTGTTAATCTTAATGATATAGCAGTTATACCTTCTTGTAAGATTGGGTTTCATGGGGTATAGTGAATGATAAGATTTTTCTATCAAGTTGATTCGAATCAGGTAACTAATATCTAGTTGTGTGGCATATCAATAGGAAAATATTGGCAGAAAGTGGCTGATGAACGCAGAAAGAAACCAAATTCCATAATGCTTGCTGACAAGAATGCACCAAATGAAGAAGTTTGGAGACAGGTTAATCCTCTATCGATTAATATATTATGGCACATTTGATCAAGAGGGGCTTCTTCCTTGGTTTGTTAATTAAGATGTAGTTTATACTTTCAGTTGTCATCCTTCTCTTGATGATAGCCTTTTGAAATATTTAGTTTACTTGATTTACAAGTGAAAGTTGACATGGAATGTTAATTCCTATCAAACTAGAATTATAGTTGAAATTTCATTTCTTCAATGTACTAATATCTTATGCCAGTTAATAATTTGTGTTCCCGTTGCGTGGCAAGGATGGTGAAGTGGCATAACAGTAATATGCTAATATTGGAAGTTAGCATATTGGAAAGAGAAAGATCTGGTGACATAATAGTCTGTAATACTAATATCGAAAGTTAGCATGTTGAACAGAGAAAAACAATATGAAGCATGGGTGCATAATGTATATACCTGTTTCTTTGCCTCTGATAACGTATGCATTCTGATATGAGCAGAATTTAGTATAATTTTTTTATGGGAGAGTTTAGTTATAAATTTGACTTAAAAGCTATTAATGATTTCTTATTTGTTAAACTGACTGTTGATTCTTTCCTATCTATTACAACTTGTGTTTTCTACATTTTTCCCATGAACTTGTATATCATCTACTTATCCAAATTGTTCTACATTGACCAAATGCCACTTTGTGAAATGTGCAGATAGAAGAAATGTGTCACAGAACCAGTGCTTCTGCTGTTCCAGTTGTGCCTGAATCTGAAGGTTATATAAGCTTCAAAGTTTGAAATTTTTTATATTGATCATGTCCATTAGTATATACTTCTTAGTGTAATCTTAGGACTCCTTATCTTTATCCCCATGTAAAACCAATGTGAAAACAATTGTATGCCTTCTCTGCAAGATATACTGGATTATGCGGTAACTTGCGAATTGACTATTTATCTTGCTTTAAAATATAAATGAAATATATAAATGCTACTCATTTGGATTGGTCATGATGTGATTCTTGTGACATGTGTTGTCTCATTTTTATGATGGACTTGACCACTTCTGTAGTTTCATATTCTCCTTATTGTCATCATCTTTGTCTTCAATTGTGCAGGGACTGATTCAAATCCATTTTCCCTCGATGCACTAGCTGTTTTCATGTTCCGTGTGCTGCAACGAGTCAATCATCCAGTATATTATATTTTACCTTTCTGGATATACGTGTGACCCTTGATCTCTCCAAGATTTTGATTACCTTGCACTAACTAATTTTAAATACTTAAAATTTCTCAAGGGAAATCTTGACGAGGCATCTCCAAATGCTGGCTATGTGTTGCTAATGTTTTATCACCTTTATGAGGGCAAGGTGTGATGTTTCTTTCATTGTTACTCTATGTTGTGGGTACCTCATTTCAATAATTTTTTAATTTAATCTTGTCAATGCTTTCCAGAATCGCAAAGAGTTTGAGGGCGAATTAATTGACCGTTTTGGCTCACTTGTCAAGATGCCATTGTTAAATTCAGACAGGTTGTCACGTTATGACCATTATTTGTTCTCAATTCTCAGTATAAGAATCATTTTCTTTTCTTTTTATTAGTTTTATAGAAGATTTTAACAGCTTGTTACAATTGGTGACATTCCAATCTGTCCATTACTAACTATTTTTTTTAGGCTAAAATATAAATAACCCCATTGCACTTTCACACTATTACAAAAAATCCTTTGTACTTTCAATTGCAACAATTAACTTCTTGCACTTTCTATTGGTAGCAATTCACCTATTCTGTTAAATCTTCCATCCAATATTTAACGGTGAAACACAAACTGCACATGATTACAATTTAAATCCCTAATCCCCCAAATTTCCCCAATTTCTCCATCCTCTTCGCACATCAATGGAGGGGCCAAACGAGCAGCAGCCATCTATAGTTCTGAAAGGACCAGTTGCAATCAGTTTCAATTATCCATAACAGAGTACAGGAGAATTTCCACTTTGTGTATCATATTATGATGGGAGTCAAATTGTTAATTAAAGAATGGATTTTTTTTTTTTTTCCAATGGCATTCGACTGCTCAAAAGTGCTCGGACATCAAAGAGGAAGAAGATCTATTAGTTGTTTCTTCTTGGGTACCATGAGCAATGAGGTTGCAGAGTTTGAAACGTAAGATATGCAGAAGTAGAAGGAACCCATGCATGATGGCTATTGCTGGATTGGCATATATTTCTCTGATATAACAAAATATCAAATGGAGGGTTGGCAAGAGATTTGCATTTATCTGGAATTTGTTTTGTACTAAAGAATTTTTTTTTTTTTTTTCTCAATTGTGGGTTTAAGAAGAAGATGTGCGAAGAAAATGGGAGAAATTGGGGGATTAGGGATTTAGATTGTAATCACATGCAATTTATGTTTTAACATTAGACATTGGATGGAAGATTTGACAAAATGGGTGAATTGCTACCAATAGAAAGTATTGGGGTTAATTGATACAATTGAAAGTGTAAGGAGTTTTTTGTAACAGGATAAAAGTGCAAGGAAATTATTTACATTTTTGCCTTTTTTTTTATTATATTGACTAAAATCTATAAACTTTGTCCCACTCAGATAGTGAATAGTTAAATACTGCTTCAACCAGGATATATTTACTTCTGAGAGATAAGGTTAGTTATGTACAAAAAAAGTTGATACTTTGTTCTAAGAAGAGTTTCAGGTGCATTCTACTGTAATATGAAAAACATCATGGAAGCAAAATAAGTTCTTTAATTGGCAAGGGAACAATGTACTAGATAATTCATGTAACTTACTGTAGCATTGTGCAATTTTTTAGGAATGCTAATTGTATGAGGAGCCCTTGTTGTGAGAATATAACACGAGGTCTTTTATAAAGTTGTGGAACTTAAGGAGTATATTCTGCATTAGATGGCGTTTGAACATTTGTTTCATAGAAAACTATTAAAACTGTTATTCAACCTGAAAGTAAAACCGAATAGCACAGAGATTGCTGGTCTCTTAGGCTGAGCTTGGACAAGGGCAGCTAAAAACCTAGTTAACAGAATTGCCAAGATCTAGTCCTGTGTCTTTCAATGAGTAAAATGGATCTATTAATTGATATTTTGTGTTCCAGTATTATTCTTCTTTCTTTATGTACTGGCAGGATATTTTATTCTCAGCCTTGTTCCACGCTCCACACTCCCATCACGCCTGACTATTGTGATTTTATTTCTCTTTTTGCTCTCCCATCCATTCTTTCAATGAATGTTTTGGGAGATATAAGGAGTTTATGGTGTTCTTAAACTATGCCTGTTATCTGGAGTTTGTGCATCTGCTGTGTATATGATGCAAAAATTGTTTGTCAGCATTCTTTATCGGCTCAACCTCTTATAATATAGGCTCATTTTCTTTTTCTAGCCCGCTTGTGGGTTTTAGCTTGGGTGTTCTTCATGGTGATTTCTCTCAAATATGGGCCTTATTGAGCTGATTTTTTCCCTTGTTTGTTTCTTTTTTTCCTCTGTTTTTTCCTTCTTGATTCCTATTTTGTGGTATAGTTGCACTGTTTTGATTACTATCTACAACTGTGACTGCTGTCTCTTACGTCTGCCTTCTTATTTTTCATTTTGAAGTATTGCTATTTATTTGCTCGTGTTTTTATCAGATAAGCAGATCACAATATCATACTAAATAGAGAAAACAGTATAACGCTCGGACAAATATATTCATATTCCTCTCATTAACATTACTTCTGCTTTGCTTTTACCATCTGCAGGAGCCCCCTTCCTGAGCCAGTGTGCTCCATTTTGGAGGAGGGAATAGATCTATATAAGCTTCACACCAAGAGACATGGGAGGTCAGTATGAAGCTTAACTTTCATTATATGAAAATTGTTAATGCCTCTAAACTCTGTGTTTCAAATTTTGAACATAGTGCATAGTGCATAGTGCATATTTGTGGCTGCTAGCATTGGTGAATTTTTTTCATCTAAACATTAAGTAGAATTTAGGTTGTGATTTGGATTGGAATACCTGTATCAGCTATTTCAGCCTGAGCTGATAATAAATGGTTGGATTATACAAATTCAATTAGTTCGGCAATAAAAGTAAAATATCCTGACTTGCCTACAGTATGATAAAAGCAAAATGTTGAACAAAGGTAGAGAATTTCCTTAAAAAATGTACAACTGTAGCTGCCTGTCAGAATGTTCAAAGTTTTTAGTATGTCATACTTCAAGTTCAGACAATTCTTCATCAAGCTGCAGCAAAGGACTACATTTTTTCTTGTATTTTAAGCTAAAACCTTTGTATCATATCGTTACTTCAATCATTAATCACGCTCAGTTTTTGGTTTGAATTCTTGTGATTTCCACTGTAGATTTTTCGGTTTATGAAACTGTCCGATATGAGGTGTATATAACACTTTACACTTCACCTGTAGTCCTACGGATAATTGCACTACAATGTGCTATTTTTCCATTCTTTGGTAGTCATTTAACAATAATTGGAATATAGCCAAGTTGTAATTTCTCTTCTATTACTACCTGATGGCTGGCAAGAGGTTAAACTGCCGACTTGTTTATTTTGGCTCCTTTCCTGTGAGATGTATAGTGTAAACTAATCTTAAATTGATCATTATTGTATTAGATTAGAGTCTACCAAGGGATCCTACGCAAAGGAATGGACCAAATGGGAGAAACAATTGCGAGAGGTTCTTTTTGGAAATGCCGAGTATCTTAATTCAATACAGGTTATGATATCTTCCGTTACATTTCCTCACTACAATCTAAGTTGTTGAATTCCTTTTTGTTCACTGTTATCAACTGCATTCATCTAATATAAGGTTTGGTAACATTGGTTTAAACTAGGCAGTTCTAGTGATTTTTTTAAAATCCACAGTTGTATTTTAACCCACCATCATTTGCCCTTACTCGTTTGTAGGTTCCATTTGAGTTTGCTGTTAGGAGAGTATTGGAACAATTAAGGAGCATAGCAAACGGTGATTACGCACCACTGGAGACTGAGAAGAGGAAATTTGGAAGCATTGTTTTTGCTGCCCTCAGTTTGCCAGTTACGGAAATTCAAGGTGTCCTCACTAATGTAAGGGCATATTCAGTTCTTCTAAATTCCTTCAGTTCCCTTTGCTCAATATGTTAATTGAAAAGTAACTTTGCTTAAATTTTCTCAGCCTTATTAATTAATAAATTTATAGCTATCAGTATCACTCTTTAATCATGTATAAAGGCCCTGAAGGATACAGCCTCAGCCTGGGTGGCAAGGCTTAACAAATTCAAAATTGCTTGTGTGGCTATTTTCTACTAAAATATGGGCCAAAATATTGGGCGAAGATCCTATAGGTATGTTAATCACTTTCGCTAATTGAGATGGTAGGATCTTTTTCTTTCCATTAAGAGAAAAGTAAATATAAGAAGATATTATCAGTATATACTCTTATAGTGGCTGGTACTTTAATTCAGCTTGTAGCTATTAAACTCGTCTTCCTGCTTCCGGTGGACCAAGGAATTGACTAACTGTATGGTCGTAACATTTTTGTCATCTATATCAACATTAGTCCTGAGTTTCAAATTGTACGTACTAGCTATGGTATGCTTCTTGATTTAATCCGTTTGATTCCCATCTTTAGGGAGAACCTAGTCATATCTTAACAGCATGACTTTTCTTTTTGTCTATGTAATCTTCCTTTAGTTTTTAAATTCAGCTGAAAGACACCATCTGGAAATTACCTAGCATACCAGAGGCATGCACAAAGAACTCTGGCCAGTGATATTCCCCTTGCCCCCTGCCCCCGGCCCGTTTTTCTTTTCTTTGTTTCTACTCCAACTGGAATGATATCTTTATAGAGTAAAGTGTAAGTAAATTGTTATTTATGAAAAAATTAATAGTGAAGATTATTATAAAATATAAATAAATAGATAATAATTTATATATTTAAAATAATTTATATTATTAATTTTTTAATAGTTATTTATTTATATTTTATTTTGCATAGTAAATTCTTCTTTTTAAAAGATCTAAATCTTACTCCAACTCAGTGCAATATGCTCCTTTTTTGTGTGCACGCACTGAAGTGTGCTCATGCATGCGAACAGTTTACATATTTGGACCATTACCTGATGCGACAATATTCTATTATGCAGTTAGCTGAGTATAATCCAAAGATAGAAGCTTTCCTTAAAGACAAGCATATGGAGAATCTTAATCGAGCTCACGTGACTCTTGCGCATAAACGAAGTCATGGTGTCAAAGCTGTAGCTGATTATGGCCTCTTCCTGCATAAGAAGGTTCCAGTGGATTTGACAGCACTTCTTTTCTCAGATAAAATGGCTGCCTTTGAAGCTTGTCCCGGATCAGTGGAAGGTGAGAGAATAGTGTCAAAAAATGCATGGCCTCATGTTACCCTATGGACTGGAGAAGGGGTTACAGCAAAAGAAGCCAATATGTTACCACAGTTCCTTGCCGAGGGGAAAGCAAGCCGGATTGACCTCAGTCCTCCGATCACTATATCTGGCACAGTGGAGTTTTTCTAAGTTATTTTTGCTATTTGTTTTTTTTTCCCAAAAATATTAACGCACGAATATCATTGAATAGTGGGGATGACGGAGAAAAATTTTTCGTAGGAGCGAGCATTTTCTCCCGAGAAATTGTATATAGGCTGTCTAAAAGGCAAATTCACTGACGCTGAGGATTTACTGAGTATTCCCCAATTTTGGATCAAAAAGAGAAATGTGCATTAGATATTATAAGTTTTTTTAATTTGACAGATGTTAGACTTTTGACTTTTCGTTGGTAAATTGTCATGGAGATTCGTGCATTTCATATAAAGTCAACTTTTGAGAGAGCCTCACTGAATATACTGTTTTCTATATCGTATTCCTAGGTGCCACCGGAGTTCTTATTAAAAACAAATGAGCATCTGATCTTGTGAATTAGAAGACAATTCGTTGCGCTGAACGAACAACGTCCAACGTTATATACCAGGGAAAGGAAATCCAGCGCGGAAATGTCGTTGGACATATTGAAAAGCTCATGCAAGTCCAAAATTTGCGGACATTGATAACATACTTTAGTTACACTTGCTAAGAATGTCATACAGCCCACACAGATTACTGTTTCTGCGTGTTGATAACAACACTACTTCACTAATTACAACCAAAAAAAAAGAAAAAAATTGGCCATGGCTACAACAAAGGAATGTACATTGATACATCCATAAATGAATACATATTAGATCTTAGATACTATCGGTCTAAAAAGAAGGCCTGTTAATTGCTTCTAAAACTATGGATTACACGAGCAAACTAAGGAAGTGGATGAGCATTTACTTTCTCATTTGAATCACTGCTTCTAAGGACCAAATTGACAGACATAAGCAAATTGACAGAAGTTACAGAACCCACATTTCTAGCGCTCCTTAGGAGCATAAGGGGCTTCTTGCTTTCACATGGGGCGTCATATGAGAATTTTTCTTCACCAAAGAAAGAATGGTCTTTAAGGAACTCATATCTGACACAGGGCAAACACTTGGAAACCACGCTAAGGTTCACTTAACAACTTGATGAATGGGAACAGCCCTCAACAGTGGAGTGCAACACAACTGCTTCCCTCCGTGAGCGGCGAGTTTAAGAATGTGGTTTATCACCATTCCAAAATTTTAATGATGTTTCTATTATTACAATCATTATTATACACAGTAACTTTGGCTATCAATAAATATGGACAATTATTAGTCTGCAATGAGATATTCTGTACTTACCTCAATAGGAGCTCATCATGAGCAGGAGCCAGCATCCTACATGTCTCTGTGTAATATCTCACCATATCATCAAGGGTCTGCATTCGTCAATATGAAAAGATAAAATTGCAAAAGCATGATTCACGTGTTAATCAACTGAAACTTTTCCAGCACAATACTGTGGACCATATGCATGGAAACATTATAATGTATTTTCCAGAGGAAAAAATCAAGCTGCACCCTAGTTTTGCTCAACATTATAATGGATCGATAGGGCATTGAAATTCTGTACATTTCTCTATCAATATAAAGTATCTCCCAAAATGGAAAAGTTTAGTAACGTAAACAGGTAAAGTTCAAACAAATCGACCCCACCCAACATTGTAAACCTTCTCATCTGCTAACCCACTCCACAGTCCACAGTCCCCTCCTTCCCAAAAAAGAAAAAAGAATATAAATTTCATACCGTTTTACTAAGATCACTGACAGACAAGCACTTCTTCCCACTAAAACGGCGAAGAAATGACTCAGCCACTTTACTTTTTTGTAGCCACCAACTTGCCGGAATCCTCAATGTCAGGTTCAGTACAATTTGGACACTTCCTCTTCGATGGAAGTTATTGGAGGGGCAGCAGAAAAAGAGAGAGAAGATCGGGCAGAAGCTAAAGCTAACGCAGCTTCAATGAGTGCCATTTCTTCATCGCTGACGATTTCGATCGGGATCTCGGGCATTTTTTTTTTGTTTTCCTTGTGCAGGAGAAGCTCGGAGGATGTTTCGGCCATGCTGGCCGATCCAGCAGGTTCGTGGTGAAATGACCGTTGGAATTGCCGCGGTTGAGGGTGGACCGATGGTGGTGAACTGGTGGGGTCTTGACTCTTGCGAGATGACTGTTTCACACGTTCCCCAGAGACCCATTTTTTGAGGAGAATGCGGGTCCCATTTGACACCGCGGACCCTATCACTTAGTACACAATGAATAATGGAGTACTGTTAGACATGATTTTAGACTTATGTTTTTCATGAATTATAATTTGAGATTAATTTTAAATTATATATAATTTTATAATTAATTTAAAATTAATTTTGAATTAATAATTATATAAATAATAAAAAAATATAAGTCTATTATTATTTTAAACAACCTTAAGCTGAATATTATGCTTTAAGAATGTAACATGAGTTACATGACTAAATTTGTTATCTCAAAAAAAGAAATAAATGAAAGTTAATATTTAACCCAACACAAAATAATTTGGACAAATTATTTTTCATCTTATTCTACATTTCAATTTTTATTATTATCTGTAGATGTTGGTTGATAGTTGAGTGAAAATAACATGGTAACGGTCAATGAACATTTGAATCTGTTGAGGACATTCATCATATGGTGTTTGCATGTCTTCAAAAAGGACCATGCATATGTTACGGCGAGGTTCTTCATATGAACCCCTTAAAAAAAAAAAAAGTTCTTCATATGGAAAACGCTTTTATTTGTTTATTGGACAGCATGCTTGTGAGTTTCGTATCTGTGACACTGGGGAAAGAAAAAAGGCAAAATGAAAATTGTTGCCGAGAGAGAGGCATTTAAAGCGGTATTATGGGTTAAAGCGGAGTTTGTCCTTGATCGGGTGTTGCTCATCGGACCTGTAACGTGGCTAAACAAGAAATAGCCAGCAAATCCCCCAGATTCTACATGAACGGCACGTGTCTCCCTGAATTCTCTCCCTGCTCTCATCATAAACCCCTCCCCTCCTCCCTCAAACTGCAAGCGAGATCAATTATTCAGCAAGCTAGGGACTAGATATTAGGCACCGATATACTGACAAGAAACCATGGGAAACAGAGCTACCCTTCTGATCCTGCACCTTGTTCTGTGCCATGGAGTGGCTATGACAATGGGGTTCATTGAAGATGAAGATTGGAGGAGAGAGAGAACAGAGATAGATGAAAAGAGACCAAATAGATCAGGCGACGGGTTCTTGTTGCAGCGTTCTGAGCGTGTGGTGAAGACTGATGCAGGGGAGATGAGAGTGCTTAAAAGCTATGGTGGTATGATTGTAGAAAAGCCCATGCACATTGGCTTCATCACTATGGAACCAAGGTCCCTCTTCATTCCTCAGTACCTGGACTCCAGTTTAATCCTGTTCGTCCGCAGAGGTATCTCAATTCTCAATCTTTCCCTCTTTCTCTCTCTTCCCATTTTTTATTTCTCTTTTTTCCTTTTTGTTGTCAGTAGTCTTCCTCAGTAAATCAAACATATATAAGAAACAAGAAAGAGAAGAAAATGTCAGCGAAGGAGTATACAATTAAATTCTTAGGATTATCCTCTTTTATCATATTGGAAAAGCATAGAATGATGCGCGTGAATATTAGAATTAATAAGAAAACGAACGAAAATACATAGAAGCACACAGAAATAACCACTTTATGGAGAAATTTTAGAATTTGGGAGTTAACATGAAAACTTATCACGTATATTGGTTGCAGGGGAAGCAAAACTGGGATTCATTGATGGAGATGAACTGGCAGAAAGGCGTTTGAAGAACGGAGATGTGTATAGAATTCCAGCTGGTTCTGTATTCTACTTGGTGAATATAGGAGAGGACCAAAGACTTCACGTCATCTGCAGCATTGACTCATCTGAAAGCTTGGGCGTAGGTTCGTTCCAGGTACATGCCATCATCCATTTCTTCTTGCTGTATTATTTAAATGACCCATTATTTGCAAAATTGTTGTTTTCTCAAATTATTGTCTTCTGAGATATGATGATTAGCTATATAGCCTAGATTCAATTGTTCGTGGAAGTCTAACATTCTTTTGTTTTATTGGGTTCTGTAGTCCTTCTACATTGGTGGAGGAACACATCCAGCTTCAGTACTTTCTGGGTTCGACCTCAAAATTCTTGAATCGGCATTTAATGTAAGCTAATAACCCTTTTATATTAAATAGCATAATAGAAGCAGCTCTACATGACACTAACATATTCTTCATCGCAGGCATCGGGCGATGAGCTAAGGAAAATCTTCACCAGGCAACAAGAGGGTCCAATTGTGCTCTTGGGTGATTCCCGCGCCCCTAGCCTATGGACAAAATTCCTTCAGCTGAAAGAGGAAGATGAACCACAACACCTCAAGAAAACGGTGGATGCCCAAATAGATTCTGAGGACGCAGAAGAGCAAACACTTTGGTCATGGAGGAAGCTCTTGAAATCAGTATTTGGAAATGAGAAAAGGAAAGCATGGGAATGGGGTACCGGTAAATCCCCTGACTCTTACAACCTCTATGACAGAAAACCTGATTTTAGAAACAGGTACGGTTGGAGTGTTGCTTTGGATGGCTTCGAATATTCTCCGCTCAAAAGCTCTGGCATTGGCGTTTATCTCGTCAATCTCACTGCGGTAAGCCCAAGCAAAAATTTTTTTGATCTTTGGCTTATGAAACTCTGGTAAAGTCACAATTCTTTTTCATTTCATATCTATGACAGGGATCGATGATGGCACCCCATGTGAATCCAAGAGCAACAGAATATGGCATAGTGTTGAGGGGCTCTGGTAGAATTCAGATTGTGTTTCCAAATGGAACCTCCGCAATGAACTCGGAAATCAGCGAAGGCGATGTGTTCTTTGTGCCAAGATACTTCCCATTCTGTCAAATCGCATCTAGAAGTGGGCCGCTAGAGTTCTTTGGGTTCACCACCTCGGCGAGGAAGAATAGGCCACAGTTTCTGGCGGGTGCTACGTCGCTCTATCAGAACCTGATGGGACCCGAGCTTGCAGCTGCATTTGGGGTCAGCGAGGATACCATGCGGCGCTTGACGCACGCTCAGCGTGAGGCTATAATACTACCCTCTGACAGGGCCGCACCAGGAGACGCGAAGGAGGAAGAAGAGAATAAGGTGAAGATCCTGCCAAAGCTTATTAAAAGCTTTGGAAATGAGATGATAATGGGTTTTGATTAGATCATTGGAAAGAGTTCAGTAAGGAGAATATGCTCGAATCAAGCTTGTAACGTATAAGAAGCGTAGCCAGCTCGAAGTTGTTCGTCTTTTTTCCCTCATTTTCTCTCTGGTTTGATGTTTTTGTTATGTTTCATTGTAGCCTAGGGATTTGTTCACGAGTTTTCCCGAGTTGTGAATAAAATTTACTTCTCTGTCGATTGAACTAGTTCAACTCTGGCTCTTCCTGAAAGATGTTGTTTTCCTCTTCCGGCTGGTGCTGCATATAAACTAATATAAAACACAGGCTAAAAAGAACTCGAAACTGTGCCCAGAGTCGTAATATGTCAGGCTTGCGTACGCTTTTGTTCTTTTAATATTTAAAAGATGACATGTGTATATCATTTTATACATTATATATATAAATAAATTTAAAAAAGCAAAAATATAAAAATATTATAAAATTTATATTTTTAAGAATATATATGTAACAGAATTTTAATATTTTTGTGTAAGAGGATATTAACACTTCATAAAGTTGAAACTTTGTAAAGAGTGTATAACCAAGTGTCAATGCCCCTTAAGTGTATACACAACCCAAAACGAGCAGCCATATCCATATGCATACTCTAAAGTTAAAATAATTGTCGCTCTGAAGTTATGCGCAGAAATAAAATAAAGAAATGATAAAACGTGGGATATTCTAAAGTTACGCGTTGAAGCAAAAACTTCATAAAATGTAAAATACTCTAAAGTTACATGCTGAATCAACGAAGTCATAAAATCATGCAATAAATCTTAATATTTTTGTGTAAGAGGACATTAATACTTTATAGAGTCGAGACTTTGTAAAAAGTGCATACACAAGTGTCAACGCACCTCTGTACCTATAATAAGCAGTGATATGTGTACTCTAAAGCCATGCACTAAAATAAAGAAACCATAAAACATAAGATACTTTAAAGTTAAGAAATGATTCTCCCACATTCTTTTCTTTACATTTTTCTTACACATTTTATATTGTTAATAGATGAAAGTAGAGAAATAAAAAATGAATGACTATTTTTAAGTTGAATCATGAGTTGTAAAAGAAGTATGACTATAAAAATAAGTGTATACAAATATTCTTTAAAGTTTTACATTAAAATAAAATAATCACGAAATACGAGATACTCTAAAATTATAAGTTAAAACTAAAAAATTATGAAACGACATATTTTATAATTTATTTGTTTCACCACATAATCTTAGAATATGCAGAACCCGCATAGACCTAATATTTTTCACCCAAAATACATAATTAAATTTTTTTTATTAAAAAAATATGACAATATACAATACTATATCCTGTTAAAATAAATCTTCTTGTCTTTGGTTGTAACATTTCATGCTTTAAAAATAAATATATAATTATATAGTTATCCTTAAATCATTAACTTACCTTCTTACTTCATTATCTATAATTAAGTACAAAGAGATCAATATAATTACAATAATTAATTGTTTAACAAATTTAAAGAAATGAAAGCTTTGTAACCCTCACAATGGCTTCACAAAATCCAACTGAAATGAAGTAATAAATCCATCAATTAGTGTATAATGTTCAACTTTAAAGAGCCAAAGTTATAAGATTTGAGTTTAATTTAAATAATTCAACTTAATCCTATCCTCTTTTTTCTTTAAGTTGAATTTTTATATTATATGATTCTTTAAATAAAAAAAAAAAAAAGAAACCATCCCCGCAAAAAGCAAAAACAAAAAGTAGGGATTTCCTTCCCTTTTTATTTAACTAAATATCTTAACTTTCGTTTAGTGTTATTATCACGTGCAAACCACGTGCCTCCACGCAGATCTCCGAAGTGCTAAGTACGAAGTCCGTACAAGTTGTTGGTGTGCCGTACAGTATTGTAGATCTTAGCAGGAGCGAGACAACGAAGATCAGCCATGAAGTCACCGCGCTTCCTTTCTTCTCGGTTTACTTCTTTACACTGAATCCGAAGTTATAACCTTAACCGCTGAGACATTCTCTGATAAGGTACATCTTCCTTAAGGAAACCTAACTCAATTTTTCGTGCCATGGTCGGCTGTTGCCACCGGTCGTTACTTTCAAACTTCGTTTTTTGATTGAAAAATCCTCCCTTTCTCTACTATCTGCTGCTTAATCATGCCCGAAAAGTCAAATTTAGTTTATGTTTAACTTTCGTCATTTCCACAGGTTGAAAATTTTGGACCCATATTGGTTTTTCTTTTTAAAAAGTTCTGGTTGCAATTAAAGGTTTAATAAATCCAGACAAAGGGAATCAATGTTCTAGTGGCAGTTTATTGGCGTTTGCCAATGCAAATGCATATTGGGATAGAAGTTCTGTAAGACTATAACAGATGAACTGGGGGTTTGTGATTGATTGCGTTTATTGGGGAAGAGGCTTTCATATATTTAGTACTGGATTTTGTCTCAGACATTTTTGTTATGATCTCATTTGTCAGCTACACTTGTTTTGTGTTCTGTTGAGATCAAGGAGAAAGATACTTCATGTTTTGTAAACTTCTGTGTTCCCTGGTGCATGCATTGGTAATTAGTCTTTCAATAAGCTACACTTGATTTTGAATCTACTGTTTTCAACTGTTTGCTAACTTTTAATGTTAACAATGGTTGTCAGTAAGAACTTGGGATCATTGTGGGATGATTTGGGGATGGCGATGGAAGGAGAAGATGAAATAGAGATTGGCGAAGTTGATTGTGGCACGAGCAAACCAGTATGTAGCAAAGTTGATATTCATTCATATCGTACTTTTAAGCTCTTTTATGATGGGGATGAAGTTGCCAGATAACAAGGTAAGTAGAATTTTCCCTTCCTGCAAAAAAAGGTGAGTCTCATAGATTCACTTCCCCTCTGATTGTTAGAGTTCTGAAATTTGTATCCATATGATCAAATTTTAACCTTTCACTTTGAATGTACATAACTAATTATGACTAGTTGATGTCTCATGTTTGCTAATGTCCCTTGATCATGATGTATTGTAATGAGAGGGCGGCTTGTATCCTCACATTGCATGTGCAATCTTAGAGTCTGGTCTAATATAACTAAATGTTCAATAATAAGTTCAGCAAGTCAAAACTATTTCTGGCAAGATTTTACCATCACCCATTTGCAATTACTCAAGTCGCAAACAGTTGAAGGGAGAGAAACCTTTGTGAAGTATCAAATAATCATTAATTTAATTTAAGCTTTGTGGCTGAAGGAAGGATAACACTTTTGCTGTTAAGGAGAAGCGAATCATTGTCTTTTGATGATAGATCAATATCTGGTTTATGCTTTCTGCAGCATCCCCGTACTAGCTGCTGAAACCCTCCCCCCATCCCAGCTTTCCCCTCCTTCCCCCAACCACGGCTAAGAGGAGAGTTGAAAGATCTAATCTAATATTTGCATGTTGTGCGAATGATCAGGTTCAAGGGATGTTGAATCATTGAAAACCTTTGGTTTGGAAGAATCTGAAAAGGCAGCAGCAAAAGCGCAACTTGACAATATCAATAAATTTTGTGGTATACTACCAAGAACCTCGCCTCAGGTGGGGTTATCTTTCTGTCCATCTCGCCGAGTCTTTCTAATTATATCGCATAAGGGAGGACTTAAAAGCTCGGAGGTCAACTACGTGTTTATAGATGTGGCAATTGATTGATAGTTGCATATTGTGAAGTCATGACCAAGAGTGCAAGCAGCTCTTTGCTACAGCTGATGCGCGTTTCAAACTAGTGACAACCTTCGGTTCAGGGCTGGGATCTGTGAAGATACACTCCGCTTTTTTCTGATTGGCATTTGTTGAGATTAGTGAAGATCCATTATGCTCTGTTCTGATTGGCATTTGTTTGATTGACTGCGCACTTGTGAATTTAGAACTAACGATGTATACTACCATATTTTTTTTATATTACTACAGTTTACAGGACTGATAACACTGTTCACGATAGTTCAATTTTGAATATCAATTGTGGTGGGTTGAGACTTAAATGGGAATTGTTCTTGGTAGACCTTTTGTTTATCAACTTTTCGAATGCATCAATTTTGTGTTTTTTTTTTTTTTTTTTTTTTTTGGATCAGATCAATTTTGTATTTTGTGACCAGCAATGGCGCATAACAAGCATACGTTATTCTGTTAAATAAAAAAAATATATTAACAATTGACATAAGACATTGAAAATTGATACACTAATAAACTCTTAGATTACCGTGGTGCACAGATATGTTAAGAACAAATCACGAGTTTGTTTTAGCATTTAAAACCCCTAGAGCAAACTCGAACTTACTTTTCTACTTTAATTTACAAGTGGATCTTACCTTCTCGGTTTAGTCTGATACATGTTTGGTCGATTTTGTTTCCCTATAGTGCACTTCGAAAGCTTCACTTGCGTTGCCCGAGTCCTAGTAGTTTTAAGTAAATTGGAGGCTGCTCTTTCGCAAGCGGATGTAGATGGAAGCTTTCATTCATGTTGGTGTTTGAGCAGGGAGAATTGCTGTATGCACCAGGTACAACGGGAGGCAGAAGGCATCAGCAGTTTTGCTATATCAGGATGAATCCAATGCCTGCAAAACATAACCATGACACACAAGAAGGTAAACCTAAAAGAAGGCAAGAGCACCTACCTCAGCTTTTACATTGCTTCCTTCAACCATTTTAAAACGATGAGTACTCCTTTTTGCATATGCAAGGTTAACTATGCAGAGAAATGATGCTGCAGCCCCGCTCCTCCCTCCCTGGTGATGCTAGGATGGATGCAAGCGACAGCGCCATCTCTCCTGCGTAGCAAACCTTTCAATGCCATAAATCCATCTTCAGTCTTTCCCATTTCACTACCTCTTGGATTCTTGGCCCGGCGGCCAACCCGTTATATATAGACCGGGATTGCCATAATTATTTATTGCTTATCCAGATTGGCAGCCAAGTGGGTTTCTCTAATTATGTGGCATTAAATTCTATCCACAGGCGTAGGGCTTCGGCCCCAATATCACTAAAAAAAATTCTAACCACAGGGTACATGAACATCACATTATTTGAACAGTCATTTGGTGCATTGTTATTATCTGCAGTTGGTTTCAAGTGCTGATATTTATATAAATTGAGACAATATAAACTTTATATACTCTCTATTTTTCAAAAAAAAAATCTCATATTATTCTTTTATTATGATTGATTTTATATACTATTAAGTATTATCTATTGATTTCTTATGTGGTCGGGATTCCAGCTCTACTAAAACGTGTCAATTCTCGTGAGGTCATCGCTCTAACGTCAGCTGTTGTCATTTTGCCACTTGATATTTTATTTTCGAATGCTGTTACAGTTACATTCTTAAATATACGTTATTTTGTTACGTTTTAATTTTATTTTTTATAAAAAAGAATTATAACAATTTATTATTTATTTATTTTTAAAAAAAATATATAATAAATATATATTTAAAAATATAGATGTAAACTTATTTTTTATTTTCATTAAACTTTAGAATTCGTAAAAAGTAAAAGGTAAAAATTTTTAAAAATAAAAAATATAAAAATTATATTTCTTAAATTTAAAAAAAATAAAAATATAATTTTACTCTTTTGATTGAGTGGAATCACACTGTATGCTTTTGTCATTTTTCAACGTCTACTTTTTCATTATTGTCAAACAGAACCCTGTGCAATCACAGGACTTGCTTTTAGCTTTTCTCAGAGAGGGGTACATGCATGTTATTTGAAAGGCAAATATATCTTGTCTCTTAGCCGTTGTTCTCAAACACCCTTTAGACTGAGGAATAAAAGTAAAAAAAGTAAATGTAAGTGCTTGTTACGTGGGGATTTATTAGATGAGAAATGTTATATTTATATTTATATTTTTATATTTTTATTTATATTTTAAATTTTTTTACTTAATTTTTATTTTTAAATTTTTAACATACATTTTAAATACTTCAAAATACGCCACACCAGCGACGTATACGAGAACGTCGCTAGTGTGGCGTAAAAATAGCATTTTCCTTATTAGAATAGCCTTTGGGGGACACGGCTTTGGTAGATAGTGGCAAAGACCCCGACTCGGCATGAAAGCGTTGCTTGCCTTGGGAGAAAGAAGTTATCAGAAGAGATTAAGGGCCAACCACACACGCGCGTCTATAAAAAGAGATAATTTTATCCTCACATATATTTTTTTTTTTTACTTTTATTAGAGTATCTTTTAGTTTTTAAGTAAAAATAATATATTTTGGAGTGAAAATTGTTTAGCATTCAATTTTTTTTTAATAATAAAGATAATTTTAGACTCAATCCTGTGTTAGCAAGCTACCTTAAAATACCCTAAGATGCAATTAATTTTTAATTTTTATTGCGTTAACATTTTTTTGGTTTATTTTCACACCACTAATCTTATATAATATCCACACTGTATAATTAAGTTTCTTATACCTAATATATAATGATATAAATTTGTATTACATAAATTAAATAAAATTAAAATTATAAAAAATAATAAAATTCTTCAAACATATGAGTGCACATAACGGTGGACTCAGAAATTTTGAATAATGAGAACAATGATTATATAATATATGTATATAAAAAACACAATATATAGTACAATTAAATTTTAATATAAAAGCTATATTCATAAATGATAAAAGACAGTCAATTCCTTACACTAAAAATGAATATTACAAAAAGTCTTTATATAACCAAATTTTTAATAATTACACCATATTTTTATTACACATATTATAGAATTACATTATTATAATTAACATATTCAAATTATAATTTAAATTTAAATAATGATATGAAGGTAATTATAAAAGTTTAATGAAAACAATAATTTATAAGATATATATATATATATATTAAAAATCTTAAAAAAAGTTGCGGGCATTTGCCCCACAACAATATATTTATTTCTGAGCCATTATAGTTAGCTTGTATTATTTTAGAATATTCCAACGCTGCTAGTTGTATTAATTAAAGACTGGTCGCGCTTCCACAAAATTTTGAGAGCACCGATGATTATGAATACTTATTTTGATGGTTGGATTTTAACAGACGATAAATTTAATATAAGAAATGGCAGGATTCGTGATTGAATAAAAATAATAATATATGTATCTATTAATTTTATATATTAATTATATAAATTTTTATATTTTTTTTCTCTCCTAAAATAAATGCCTCTCTTTTAATGATCCCCACATAAACCGAACATTTCTTTTGAGTGCAGAATGACAATAACAGCAATGGCAGTGCTTGGTCTACCGTGTGCTCAGCCCATTCAGTGACTCTCTTCTCTCTATGACGGAGACAAGTAATCAAAAATTGGCTTAAATAATTTTGTTGTCCTTGTTTCTTTGGGAACATTTGATTTTGGTTCCTATCATTTTGATTGCAACAATGTTAACCTCTTAAGTTTTTAAATTTGATATAATAACTATTGCTAATGTTAGTTTTGACTTACGTGAGACATGAGACTAGCATGGGGATGTGTCGGTATGCGGTAATAATACAGTAAGTGTCGCATCGACAAAATATTTAATTATTTTAATCAATATTATTATAATTGAAATAAAAGTTTTTATTTTTTAAAGAAAGATTAAGTGTATAGTAACAAATAAATAAAATTAAAATTAATAAATTAATAAAAAAATAAAACTTACCGAATTACAAAATATAAAAAAGTAAAAAAATTATTAACATTAAAAAAAATTCAAATCCATCACAAGACAAGGGATCAAAATCAACTTTTCCAAAGCCTTTTAGAACCAGTCGGTTTAAGTCCTATCTCGCCTACCACCATTCAAGAGTGGCCCAAGATTGTTTAGCCCGTCCCTGTGGTTCCGCACTGTGGGTCACTTCACAATTATAAAAGGATGCCCTCTTGGTATAAATTTTATATAACGTCGTGTCTGCATTCCCGACCATGGAGTGGTGATGACGCAAATTCTGAATAATTATCTGGAGAAGTCCAAAATTATTTCAAGTTTTAAAGAGTCTGAAAATGATTTTATAATCATCAGATCAATTTCAAGGAATTGCTAAAACGGATCACGAGTTGATGGTGAACCAACTACAGAGGTCAAGTTAGTATAAAATAGAATATTTTTTAGAAAATTATAAATTTAAGAATATAAAATAAAAAAGATAAAAAAAATCTTCATTTTCAAAAAATAAGAAATGCATAATCCAAATCTTTGTTAATAACACATTCTTTCCATTTCTTTGAGATTGAATCATTTTCAGGGAAATCTCAAAGAGAACGGGAAGCTCATACCTATAGCAGGGAAAGCACCTCTGCCTTCCGTCCGTGTCCGCCACAAAAATTTACAGATTTACAGCGGTGTTGTTGTTACACTGATCCGTCTATCATAATTGCCTGGAGGGTAGGACGAGAGCGACGTCACAGGAATGCCCTCATAGCTCTTGCCTGCTCCTGTTTATCTCTGTCCTTTCCCTTCCAAGAAAAACCCAAAATGCAGTCCATTTTTAACCTCAGTGCCACCCACGGTGTCCCTCTCTGTCTTTCAGGAATAACGCATCGTCTTGCTCTTTCTAAGGAGTACTACTATTGCTCTATCTATCTCCCGTTGAATTCCCTTTGATCTCTGATCTCACTGTTTTTACTCTCTTTTCTAATCTTCTGTTCTTTGGTGCTGTAGGATGGCAGATCATGACCGCAGGAGGCAGGCTCTGAGGGGCCAAAGTAGAGAGGCTCTGCATGCAAATCAAGAAATGGATACCCTGAGAAACTTTGAAACGGAATTTGTGGATGGAGATCTGGATGGTATCATGCATGATCTGTTTCTCACTCACCTAGGTTTAACAGCCAAAGCAGCATAGTATTCTCCATTCTCGCCAAAATCACCACTATTTCTGTGGTCAATTTGTTATGATTTGATATTTAACTTTGTTTTTCCCATTTTTCTCCTCTTCGTTCTGTTCCAGTTTTATTTTCTTTGAATTATGTGTATCCTTTTCTTTTCTGTTCCTGGTTTTTGTGAAGAATTCTTCTCCACTGTAATATACACATGTCCAACGTAATAGACATACAAATATGACATGAAAACAGTGAGTTTCATGCGTTCAAGTTCTTGATCATTGCTCTAGGTCCCTTAAGCAACTCCATCATTTTCGGTTATTTCATATTGATTTATATCTCTTGATTAACCATTTAGGAAGCTGCAAAATGTCCTTCACTCATCTTCTCAACCCAGAACGGTAGCAGCACAAATTCCAGATGCTGAAGAAATCGTAATGAATTTATTTATCTAAGGTTTCTGGTCATGTTGAATGAATTTATCAAAACCACCAGAGTTCATACATGCCAACCCAGTCATCGGTTTTGTAACTTTTGCAGTAGCTCCCTTTACAATTTTTAGTGAGGCAGTACTAGATTTAATTTCCACTTAGATCGTTTCTTCAAGGTAAACTTTTAAAATTTGAATATAAACATTTAATCTAAATTTTAATTTGCAATATAACCAACATTTTATTATTTTTGAAGCATATGAAATGCCAGAAAGTAACTTTAATAATTAATTGACACCACACAGTTATGATTTATCATTTAATAATTTTTTAAAAATATAAAAATAAGCCATTTAATTAATCTCAAATAATTATTATACAGATTTAATATGTCAAATTCTATAATATTTAAATAACTATTCGTCTAATAAAATGGCTGATATTTTATATTCTTAAAAACTAATAGCAAATGTAATCCCATATAACTTGGCCACAAAAAAATTAGATTTGTTGGGTCTGTGCCAACATGTTTTTAGAAGTTTTAATTGATGAGAATAAAGGGATTGGAAAACTAATATTTACGGACTAACTTGTTGCTCACAAGCATCAAGATGTTTAGCCATCATCTCCGTTAGAGCATAGTAAACACCTGCGTCCTTAAATTGCAGATAGAAATAAATAACAGAAAACTGTCCCGCCTTTAAACTCAACAACCAAAACAAAAAATACAGACAAAACTGTTGAGCTGCTTCAGCAAGAGCATAAGCACCTCGGAAACAGACACGACAAACAATTGACTAAGAAACCCAAAAAAAGCCTGTTGTAACCCCGCCACCGTCTATCAAGCACCCAATTCTGACACTGGCTACCCAAGAACGATGGCGAGAAGCTACAACACAGAAAACCAACAAAACGGCAAACTATGATAAAACTAAAATTTAAGTCTTTGGAACAATCATTCCCAGGATAATAAAGCTTGGAAGCGGAACACTGAGGATGAACCAGCAGGATTCATTTTCAGACTTCTTCACGGCATACCTGGTCATCTTGGTGCAGCAGGGCCCACAGTTGTGTCCGGTTGGATCCTTCTTCTCCACGCTTTTAATGACTTCATGCTGCCACAGTTTGGCGCATGTCCCTCGCAGCAAACCTACCAAGAGGAAGGTACTCAGAGAAAGTCTCAACCACCATTGGCTTGGTGGGAACCATCTTAACGAACCCTGCATCATCGTTCCTCAAGAACTTGAGCTCTCTCTCTAGCTCTTTGCCTGATCGCCTATCAATCCTGGTCAAGAGCTCAGCAAACTTCACAGCAATGTGTGAAGTGTGGCATTCAAGCACTGGAGCATAACCATTCCCAATCTGCCCAGGGTGGTTCATGATGATAACCTCAGAGGTGAAGTTGGAAACCCCCCAGGCAGGATCATCCTTGCTGTTGGAAGTAACATAACCACGCTTGAGATCCTTGACAGGAACATACTTGACGTTGAATCCAACATTATGCATCTCCACCGACTGAACTTTAGTTGTCAATCCAGAGGGGCCGAAGGTCACGACCATGCCAGGCTTGAGAATACCCGTCTCAACACGACCCACAGGTACAGTTCCAACACCACCAATCTTTTAGACGTCCTGAAGTGGGAACCGGAGGGCCTTGTCAGAGGGCCTCTTGGGTTCATTGATCTGGTTCAAGGCCTCGAGGAGGGTGGGACACTTGTACCAGTCAAGGTTGGAGGATCCCTCAATCATGTTGTCACCCTCAAATCCAGAGATTGGGACAAAAGGAATCTTGTCTGGGTTGCAAACGACTTTCTCCAAGTAAGACGACACTACCATGACTATTTCATCATACCTTGCCTTGGAGTACTTTAGAGTGGTGACATCCATCTGCAATAGGCACGAAGTACATAAAATTTAGCATGAACACCGAAAGTAAGCAATTAAGCAATATGAAAAATAAAACGCTAAAGAAAATGAATAAAGACATTACTTTATTGCAACAACAGACCATTTGCTCCACACCAAGAGTGAAAGCAAGGAAAGCATAATTAGAACAGCACAATCAGCCTGACTGGTACCAGTGATCATATATATTTTTTATGAAGTTACGGTGGCCAGGAGCATCGATGACAGTGCAGTAGTATTTGGTGGTTCCAAACTTCCACAGAGCAATGTCAATGGTAATTCCACGTTCACGCTCAGCCTTGAGCTTGTCCTGCACCGAGGCATACTTAAATGAGCGCTTGTTCATCTCAGCAGCTTCCTTCCCAAACCTTTCAATCATACGCTTGTCAATATCACCAAGCTTGTAGATGAGATGACCTGTGGTGGTCGACTTTCCAGAGTCAACATGACCGATAACGATGATGTTGATGTGAACCTTCTCTTTATCTATGATGACAGAAAGGAACTGCAAGAAACAGAACTTTAATGTCACGACTAAGAAGGTTACGAAACTAAGATAACAGAAACTATCACCTATTGACATAGATTAGCAATTCAAGTAACCCAAACTAGCACTAAAACACTTTGAATCTAAAATTGTCAAGAAGGGAGGAGGTCCTTTACCTTAGATGGAGAACCCTAGAGAAACCCTAGCCGCGCAAAGAGAAGTAGAGCAAAGCAGAGGCAAGTTTGGCAAGAGAGTGAGAGAACTATGGTTTGAGAGAGGACTTGGCCTTGTACTGACAGGCCGAGAGTCACGCCAAGACTAGGATCCCTATTGGCGCTGCGATATTTTGTACAACTGTCGTTAAGGTCGGCGATTTCCGTAACATGCGTGGTTTCGGTCAACCTGGAAAAAGATTAAATATTCCTTAGCATAGACCCAAAAAATAGGAGTACTTCCAACAGAAACGGTATATATAAGCCCGAGTTTCTACTTTTACAATATTTTCACGTTCCCGTAACAAATAAAAATTGAAACAGGACATTTCAAGTGTAAAGTGTCCTGTTTTAACTTTAGTCCATTATAGAACGTAATGGTATTGTAAAACTAAAAACGTTATATGAGTAAACAGAAAACACAGAAAGAAGAAAAACAGACCACAGGAAAACACTACCTAAAAAATAAATTATTAAAAAAGGAATTGTCCGTGACTTTTAGGTAAGTTATCAGTGCAATCTGACAAGGAATCAGATAATCAATTTACATAAAAGAAAGGAAACTGAATTATATATATGCATCCGTTTCTTTTCCGCCTCTGTTCTTCTAAAGAATTCTTATATATTGATTATGTTTTTTTATTTTGTAATTTGGATAGAAATTAAATTGAAAGAAACAGATATCTCAATAATCATCGTTTCTATCATAAGCATTTTCATGATAGATGGAATTAAAACCTAAACCAGACCCAGAAGTAGTAGGATCCACAAAACCAATATACAATTATTTCCTTTAACAATATGAACTCTCTACACTTGCAAAATGGACATGAAAGAAAAAAAAAAGAAAACTGAATTGTTTCCTTTTTATTCTACGTTTAACTAAGTTGTGAGAAAGAGCTTTGCTGCTAAGTGCATTCGGCCCTATTCTAGGTTAGTTGAACTTATTTCTTACATATCCGAAATAACTTGCATACTATAGATACAAACACACCTTCAAGTGGCATTAGCTTGAAGTCTTTGCCGCTTGAACAGAGTCATTTAAACAGATATTGTTATCTCTAAAAATTGTTTCAAATCCATTTATATGCTTCAATAAGTGCCAATATGCTGGACATGAGTTCTTTCCATGGCGGCTCCAATTTGTTTAATAGATTATCTACGCTCAACAAACAAGGGTATGACTTAGCTCAAGCAGGGTAGCTGATTTGGGTAATAATCGTTCGCAAGGAAGAATTAAAAATATTCCAGACTTGAAGGCGAAAAGAGATGGAGAAACCCAAATTAAGAGAAAGACTTGAACATTTAAGAGAAGTAAGGAGCAGAGGCATGTTTGGTTCAAAGGAAAACGCGAAATATTTTAATAGTGTCCTCTGTTTTGTTGGATTCTGATGCTCAGCAATTAGAGAAGAAACTGGGAGGCTAGGAGAGCGGTGTTTGGTTAGAGAGGAAATTTCCGGAGGTGCAGGAAAACTAATGTTCGATTATAGTAAAGATGTAAGAAGTTAGCTAGAAAAGGATGAAACTAGAAAATAGATTGGCAGCGTGTGAAAAGGTGCAAGTTTTGAACCGGTGGGGCGTGTGAGGGGGTGAAAGATTTGAGGTTGTGAGATTTTGCATTTCACAGCAACACCAAAATTTTGGTACTGGAAAACTAATCAAACTTAACCAATCGATTTATTTTAGAAAAATTATCCAATCACGTTTACTTTTTTATAACTAGAATATTTTCTGAAAATTAAAAATTAATTCTCTATAAAATATAAAATTTACCAAAATAAATTTTACATTACTTCCCTTAATAAAATTTTTTCATACACACATTTTCTTTATACACACTATCACGGAAAAGTGGATATTATTAATTATTATATTTGACAATCCTAATATTTATGTTAGATAAGCTAGTAAAACAGGAAAACAAAGTAGTCAAACAAGAGTAAAAGAAATGGCCAAATACAGACGGAAGAGAATTAGGAAGAAATCTGTCTCGCATTTAAACTTAAAACAAGAACAAAACTGTTGAGCCACTTCAGCAAAAGCAGAAGCACCTCGGAACAGAGCAGCAGACACGACAAACAATTAACTAAAGACACCCCAATAAAAAAACCGCGGTAACCCCACCAGGGCCACCACCGTCTATCAAGCACCCAATTCTGACACTCGATACCCGTGAACAACAACGGGAAGCTACAACACAGAAAAACAACAAAACAACAAACTATGATAAAACTAAAATATAAGTCTTTCAAACAATTATTCCGAGGATAATGAAGTTTGCAAGCGAAACACTGAGGATGAACCAGCACGATTCATTTTCCAGCCTTCTTCAAAGCAGATTTGGTCTGCTTGGCTCCAGTTGCATCCTTCTTCTCCACGCTTTTAATGACTCCAACTGCCACAGTTTGGCGCATGTCCCTTACAGCAAACCTACCAAGAGGAGGGTACTCAGAGAAAGTCTCAACCACCATTGGCTTGGTGGGAACCATCTTAACGAACCCTGCATCACCATTCTTCAAGAACTTGGGCTCTTTCTCAAGCTCTTTGCCTGATCGTCTGTCAATCTTGGTCATGAGCTCAGCAAACTTCACAGCAATGTGAGAAGTGTGGCAGTCAAGCACTGGAGCATAACCATTCCCAATCTGCCCAGGGTGGTTCATGATGATAACTTGCGAAGTGAAGTTCGCAGCCTCCTTGGCAGGATCATCCTTACTGTTGGAAGCAACATAACCACGCTTGAGATCCTTAACAGCAACATTCTTGACGTTAAATCCAACATTGTCGCCGGGAAGGGCCTCCTGAAGAGCTTCGTGGTGCATCTCCACAGACTTAACTTCAGTTGACAATCCAGAGGGTCCGAAGGTCACGACCATGCCAGGCTTGAGAATACCCGTCTCAACACGACCCACAGGCACAGTTCCAATACCACCAATCTTGTAGACGTCCTGAAGTGGCAACCGGAGGGGCTTGTCGGAGGGCCTCTTGGGCTCATTGATTTGGTCCAAAGCCTCAAGGAGGGTGGGACCCTTGTACCAGTCAAGGTTGGTGGATCTCTCAATCATGTTGTCACCCTCAAATCCAGAGATTGGGACAAATGGAATCTTGTCAGGGTTGTACCCGACCTTCTTCAAGTAAGATGAGACTTCCTTTACGATTTCATCATACCTTGCCTTGGAGTACTTTGGAGTGGTGGCATCCATCTGCAATAGGCATGAAGTACATAAAATTTAGCATGAACACCGAAAGAAGCAATTAAACAATATTAAAAACAGCTAAAGAAAATGGCTAAAGACATTACTTTATTGCAACAACAGATCATTTGTTTCACACCAAGAGTGAAAGCAAGGAGAGCATGCTCACGTGTCTGGCCATCCTTTGAGATACCGGCCTCAAAACCTCCAGTGGTAGAATCAATAATCAGAACAGCACAATCAGCCTGACTGGTACCAGTGATCATATTTTTGATGAAGTCACGGTGACCAGGAGCATCAATGACAGTGCAGTAGTATTTGGTGGTTTCAAACTTCCACAGAGCAATGTCAATGGTAATTCCACGTTCACGCTCAGCCTTGAGCTTGTCAAGCACCCAGGCATACTTGAATGAGCGCTTGTTCATCTCAGCAGCTTCCTTCTCAAACCTTTCAATCACACGCCTGTCAATACCACCAAGCTTGTAGATGAGATGACCTGTGGTGGTCGACTTTCCAGAGTCGACATGACCGATAACGACGATGTTGATGTGAACCTTCTCTTTACCCATAGTGACAGAAAAGAACTGCAATAACAGAAGGTCAATATTGAGACGAAGAAGGTTACAAAACTAGATGACAAAAACTACCACTTATTGACACAGAACAGCAATTCAAGTCATCAAAACTTAGATTTGGCAGAACGGAAGAATGAAACAACATCCTTTTAACATGTGAATAATAACTTATTTAAAACAACAAGATTACCCTGAAATGAAAAGCCTTTTTTTTCTTCCCAAATAGAATGAAGCAGGAACTAAAACTGGCAAATTATATTAATGGTATCAATAACATTTAACAGTATGTCCACTGACAACAGCAATGTCGCCGAATTTAGAGGCAAAATCCACATATTGGAAAGTAACCATATTCAAAGAGAGATCGCGAAGATAGCATATATGATTCAAAGCTAAGCATACAAAGGAAGAAACCGCAATCTTCCAATCGAGGAAACCAATGGAACAAAAATATCAACTAGCAGTAAAACAATTTGAATCCAAAATTATCAAAGCAGGGGAGGAGATCCTTCACCTTAAATGGAGATCCCTCGGAGAAACCCAAGCAGCTCAAAGAGAAGCAGAGCAAAGCACAGGCAAGTATGACAAGAAACTGAGTGAAGTGAACTACGTTCTGGGCGAGGACTTGGCCTTGTACTTATAGGTCGAGAGTATTAGGGGTTAACTGGATCAAATTGACGAAGATACCCCCACGCAATTGTCTTCCTCGTTTGGAAAAGAGACGGGCGGCTGGGATCCTCTGTACAAGTTTCGTTAAGGCGTTAAGGTCGGCGATTTCAGTAACAAGCGGGATTTTAGGCCACCTCGAAAAAAGAGGATAACTTCAAACAAAATTTAAAAAAAAAAAAGAAAGGTGAAAGTCTGACTAAAAAAACACTACCGAGAAAGATAATTAAAAAAAGGAATTTATCTGTGACTTTTGGGTAAGTCGGCTGTGCAGTCTGAGCGGGAATCCCGAATATTTTTCTGGATCCGGCTTCTTTATTGTAAAAGTATGAGATGACGAGAGATAAAAAAGTAATAAAAAAAATGTTGTATATTAAATTTCAAAGAGAATAAAAAAATTATTAAATTTAAAGAATAAAAAATTAAAAGATGTAAATTTTATTTTTTTCATAAAATTTTCCAAAAAAATGTCATATTTCAGATGCATAAAAAGATTCCAGCATGCCAATGATAATTAATTTAACTACATCATATAGTTGATGATATACTTCAAAATTACTGTATTTTGCTAAATGGTTAGTATATAATATTATAGGTTCAAAAATCCACAAACAAATATAAAAAAATGAAACATTTTACAATTTCATGATACTTGGGTTTACAATTTAACACAGTTGCCGCGGGGATAACAGATTCCAATTCCAGCATGCAAGTTGAAGTAAAAATAATTATTTAATATGAATTTTGAGTAGTTGGTAATAACTTGAATCATAGTTATTGTGGGTGATTGAAATTTGCAGCCCATTATACCTCTTGAGAATAGTCTGAATTATATTTATGGGAGATTAGAATTTGTATCATATTATAACTCTATTGAGGAGGAGTTTGCGATTGATCTTGACAACAATAAGCATCCTCTATTATCAAAGAAAGGGCATATTTAGAGCCGCAATCCATTGCCATTTTTTTTTTTGGGAGCAGTGCTTTTGAAACCTCCACCATTATTTGCAGCATGTGTTTGTGCCCTGGAATCGTTAGAATTATTTTCTTTTCGTGATGTGGGTGAGAATACAAAAGCTGGAACCATCTTATACAATGTTTTATATCATTATTCTTCCAGGATTTGGTTTTCTTCAAAAGCTCATTGCAGGGTCAATTGTCAAGCTTAACTATAAACACAGGAACTTCTGCAGCAACGTGGGAGGATTGGCTCTCAAGCATCATAAAATAACTAACTTGTGTAGCTGACACTATTAGGCGAGAACCATCTTATGAAATCTTGCATCAACATTCTTCCAGAATTTCGCTTTCATCACAAGCCCATTGCTATTTTAGAGCTAAAATAATGGATTTGTGCTTGAGATTTTAAAGCACTTCTACAACCATGAAGTAGTTAACTATCTGCCTTACAGCAATGTAGGAGGATTGGCTCTCAAGCATAAAGATTTACACCATACAACTTTTACTAAATACCAAATTAATGCATCAGCCAACATAAATGGACAGAATGGCATATTATTTTTTGTTCTTCTCTCACTAGCTTGATGTCAAAACCAAGAGATCATGTTGCGGTTCCTCATTTTTTTTTTTTAATTTTACGAAACTATGACTACTGCAAATTACTTTAAAAAAGATTTTAGTTTATCAGAAACCCTGTCAAATATGTCTTGAAGAACTCCAACGTTCAGTCTACCTTTTGCGATATATTTTAATCCTTGGAATTGTTCAGAAATCCCCCCCCCCCCTTCCCCCTCTAATGTGGCAAAGTAAACAGAGCAGGATCAGCATTAACAGTTTTCCTTACTACTTACATCAAAAGTTCATTGCAAGGCCAATAACACATTAACTTTTCCAAATCAAGAACATTTCCCATTTTCCCAGCAACGTGGGGAGTTTGGTTCTTAAATATCACAATTTATCATCTGGTCACCATGGTGCTTTATTATGACCTCAAAATTGAAATAATGGATCCATCTTTAAGACCCTTGACACTTGACAGCAATCTTTTGACCTAAAAGTCAACTGTCTTCCTTGAAGGTTCCTCCACAGGCATCTGTATGCAGGAAGATGGATGGATGACATGACTTCTGTAGAGATCCAGGGTAATTCCGCAACTTCAAATCAAGTTTTCCATTGCTTCTAGGTTGTGACAATATGCTGCATATGAGAACCTCATGCGATACAGATGCAGGGCTTTATAAAAGTATCCATCCAAGGATAGTTTACCTTTCAAAGCGTAGATTAGTTTTGTGATAAATCAGGCAACACAATAGACTTCATGTTTTCACCAGAGCTTGTCAGGGAGTACTCCGGGATTGTGGAATACGTCTAAAGCCCATCTGATACAAATGTAACCCCTAAAGTCTTTTAATAGTAAGTGAAGGTTTATACAAGAAACTAAGAAAAGTCACATGAAAATGTCCTGTAACTCAAGGTAAGGTGAAAATGGAACTGCAAGCACTTGATCGACAATGTCATCCATTTCCTGGTACATTTTTGTAGTATCAAGCTTCCTTATGGTGATATGATAAGCGGACACATCAAGCCAAAACCGTGGTTGTTGTGATGCCCAGTTATATAGCTCCAAAAAACCAAAATGATCTTCTTGAAAAGTAATTACATTGCGAAGTTCTTCCGGGGTGAACCTAGGGGGAACTTGGGGAAGACCAATTGAAATTAAGCTTGGTCTAGAGTAGGTTTGCAGGCTTTTATATTTTGACAATCTTTTACGAACTCTTCTTCGAAATGATCTAGAAGGAGCCTTGGTTAAAAAATGAGAACTAAATCAAATGCCAGCATATAGGCCTGGTACTTCATTAGAAGCGACTAGGGAAGAGGGTTCAACTTTCTGGGTAAATAACCGTGCCTTTTATTTTTGGGCAAGGGAGTCATTGAGCGCTATTCATGAAATTTTTTTGCCAAAATGAGTTCATAGAGTATAGAGAATCCAAACAATTCTTCCTCAAGCAGCTACCATATTTCAAGCGATTTCTAACAAAAGAACACATTTTTTTCTGCTAAACTAAGTGGGATGCGTAGCTTACCAACAAAATCAGAAATTTCTTTTGAGCTCGACGCGGAGGAGCTTCCTGAAATTGTTAAGCAAATTCCCTCCAGTCTCGTTGACCAACGAAAGTAATCAACTTAACCCTTGTGTGATAGTAAGGGTATTATGATAAATATATAAATACGAATAATTTACCAAAAAATTCGCCAATTTGGAACCTGTAGCACTATGCGTTTCACCGTTACCTAGCCCACTAGCCGTCGCCGCCTTGCTTCCCAAAACCACTCCTTAAACCCCTAACCTGTGTTTCTTCTTGTTCGACCCGCAGCTCTGATCCTCGGAGCTCTGTGTGAACTCGCTCTCGGAAGGTGAGTTGCATGATAGGGATATAATGCCTTCGCCTTCATTTTCTTTCGTTCTGTCTTCTTTCTTTTTTTCCTTTTCTTCTAACTTTGCGGTTTTTGGCTATTTTTTGTGATGGGTAAATCCAAAGCTGTTTTTTCTGGTTGATTCGTTGAGAAACATTGATTTTTTTTTCCAATTCTGTATGAAGGATTAAGATTATGCGTATTTGATAGGTACTCGCTTTTGACTCGCAAATGTAACTGTAGTCAGTGGCTTTGGCGAGCCTAGTTGAATGCAAGTTTCAAGTTTGACGTAGAGACCCTTCTTGCCTATTTTTGTCACAGAATATCCTAACTTTATTAGCTATCTTCTCTAGGTTCGTTTCGAGCGATCGTTTTTGAAGGCTGGTTTTCATGTTATCGGTTTTTACGCATCTCTGCGGTGGACTTTTAGCTAGTTTCCATCTGGCTTATCTGGATTGAGACCATATTAGATTACTGTTTGATGATGTACTGTGGTTTTAGATCTCCAGCTTTGTTTCGTCTATATGATTTGATTCATTGGGTTATCTTTTCGTTTGTTTCGTCTAGATGAACACCGTATTGGCCTTTTGACTTCCTTATCCGTGTCTCCTAAGCATTAGCTGTGATATTATTTAGTGAGTTAGTTCTCCTTTGTTTGCAACTGCGTTTTATTCTGATCATTATGGAAGCTTTGGGCTTTATTTAATACCTTTGAGGAAAAGGAAACTTCAATGTCTTCTTAGTTAATATAAAAGGCATTGTTTTATTGGTGTCGTCTTCCTTGTGTCATTAAATATTTTGTACATGGAATTTTGGCTCTCTATATTATTTCAGTCAGTCAGTGTCCATTATGTGTAGGTTATACTTGCAATTGGTCTAGAACTTGAAAATACAGGCTCTGTTTCTCCCAAGTGATTTGTTGATGAATGAAAATCTGGACAAGGAAAGCTTGCAAACACGAGTTATATAGGAGTAACTGTAGTCTGCAAGGGGTCTGGTTGTTCTTAGTCTAATGAAAATTTGTTTGAGTGCTGTATTATCCAATGGTTCTTAATTATTCCTTTCTCCAACTTTAAAGTGAAAACAATGCCTTCTTTGTAATTTTGAGCATTGCCATTCTAACTCAGTAAATCTTGTTACTGTTAAATGTATCTTCTGTGCAAAGCTTCCTTGGTGTTAATTTTTTATGTATCTTTTGTGAATTTTGTCTTCTCTTACACTTGGGTGTAGCCAAGGTTCTTGTGTTTTGTGTCAGCTTTATGTCTGAGGAATCTTTGTACATTGTATTTGATTTAATGATGCATTCTGCAATTGATAAATGGGTATACATTGATTAATTAGGAAATTTATACTGGAGAGCATGTTTTGGTCTGAAATGCATTCTTTTTCATATTTGTTTAGGTTGAATGGGGGTTCTCAATAAAGAATCGCAATTGATAAGTGAGGATACAATAATTGATGAATTGACGATCTGAATGGGGAAATAGCAACATCTGAATCTGAATCAGATTCAGAAGAAAATGATGTGAAATCGACTGAACGATCAAAAAATGCAGTAAATAACAGAGATGGTCTCCTTGATAATCTTGAAGAAATCAGCTGGCCAGAGAATGTAGAATGGATACACAAGCTCTCCATTTACATTGATCAAGAGCAAGAAGTAGACGTGAATGATGACTTGGCACGAGAACTTGCATTTTACACACAGGCATTGGAGGGAACTAGGCAGGCCTTTGAGAAGCTTCAGTCAATGGGTCACCCTTTTCTGAGACCTGCAGACTATTATGCAGAAATGGTGAAGACAGACGCTCACATGGAAAAAGTGAAAGGCCGGCTTTTAGCAGAGAAGCGGAAGATGGAAGAGGCTGAAGAGCGTAGAAAGGCCAGGGAGGCCAAGAGATTGGCCAAAGAGGTTCAGGCCCAGAAATTGAAAGAAAGGGCCAAGCAAAAGAAGGAGGAGATTGAATCAGTTAAGAAGTGGAGGAAGCAAAGGCAACGGAGTGGGTTTGCTGGCACTGCCAACGATGCAGATATAAATTTGGACTTTGAGGATGGAAAAGCATTTGAGAGGTCAAATAAGAAAAGGCCTGGGGTGTCTCCAGGTGATCGGTCAGGAGGCAAGGCAAGGCAAGCTTTTGGTAAAGGAAGGAAACAAAAGAATCGGGACTTCAAAAATTCCAAATTTGGATTTGGAGGCAAGAAGGGATTGAAGAAGCAAAATACAGCTGACATGACATATAATTTAAGTGGATTCAACAAGGGCCCTGTCCCGGGAAATAAGAAGAGAAAGAGGTGATTACGATCTTTGATTTGATTTCTGAAGAAGGGATGTTGGGAAATTTTATTTTCTTTGTAATTTCAATTTTTTAGGAAGGCCAACTGTTAAGCTAATATTGATGATTCTAGATTCTGTTACGTCTTGACTCCTATCGTTGTTCGTTGATGGTTTATTTGATGGTACTTCACGGGCCAATGCCAAGGTGCCCATAATCTTACTTATTGGTACCGTGCCCTAGCACGTGGACAATCAAGAACCACTCACTTAATTTACTTGTTTGTGTGTTCAATTTGCTGGAATGCTCCCACTTTGATGTTGCGGAATGAAAGGTTACACAAAAAATGGGTACCATAGAAACGCCTCACTTCCCTAGTGGTATATACTTGTTGCTCTCTTTACTCAATTATAAACGCATGTCCTCTGATTCCAAATGCGCTAACGTACACATACAAATATTTCCTACAGATAGTCAGTTTAACAAGTTTAAAATAAGAATAAAAAGAGCAAAACCCCACTTTGAGCCTATTATCAGAAGATTCCTCATGTATAATTTTGCTTAGTAACGGAGCTTTTGTTTTGTATCACTTCCAACCACTCCTTGTTAAGCTACTCAAAGACAAATAACTCAATACATGATAGTCCTACTAATTACGAGACATAATGATCAATTTTTAAACGCAAGAGGCATATTACTGCTTGAGAGTTGAGATATACGAAAATAGTGTGAATACACCAGTACACAAACTGGAGCACTGTTCTTGGTAGGGCTTGAGTAGTACGCACGGCCATAACTCATCACATATTCGATTATTTGATGGCAAAATGGTCAGTGCTGATACATAGTCAACCAAAAATGTATACTGCACAAAGTCCATGCAAACGAGAAAGAAAATGGAGCTATGATGGTGCTATAAAAGCTGAAATAATAAACCGAAATTCTGGTAGCTTTCTTAAAAAGCTACCGTGAAATAGAGGTCAAGTCAACGACTATAAAATTCATGAAAAACAAAAACACGATATCAAGTAAATTCAATTTAGATCCAAATGGCTGTTTCATATCCATTTAACGCGATCAAGAGATCTGTTGGAAAGTACAAGACTGCCAGCCAACTACCATGATCCTACAGCACCCACTGTTGGATTCTTGAACGCAGAGAACTCCCAGTAAGTTTTCAATGAGAATGGCGGGAAAACAGTCACTCCCTCTTCCGTAATCCTTGCAATCTGCAATTTCAACTTTTAGATTTACTAAAATTCATATTGGAATAGAAAACCCCATCAATTCAACCTAAAGTTATATTCAGAATAAGAATCAAACCATCAACGCAGGAAGCAAAGTCACTTAGTTCAGATCCTGGCGTCATAAACACACAAGACAGAAAGAATACAATGAAGGTTCATACATTCCCTAGTTTTAGCATCTTCAAAATTCCTAACTCAAGTAGTGCAACCAATAAATTTAAGAAGTTTCCATGCTCAAGACTTCGAATATAAGACAAGAATTCAGAAGCATCACAGCTGGCTGTCATAATGAACATCAAGATCCCACAGAATGGGCACAGCAAGGAAAAAAAAGAACACTTTCTCCACCCAAAAGAAAAATTACAGTTTGATGAGGAAGAAAACGATCCATAATGTATTCAACAAATCCTCAGAAAAGACAAGACAGAAAACTATTTGGTAACTGAGCAGGAAGAAAATGATCAATAATGTATTGTAAATAAGAGCTCTAACAGCCCATACAGAGCAGGAAAGAACTTTTGAATGAACCTATCTCAAGTCGGAGTATGTCACCTGGTCCCTGGCCAATGCAGCATGCTAGTGCCAAGTGAAGGTTGGCTATTAAAACTCGAGGTTTAGAAGAATATTTTGAAATTTCACTCATAAAAAAATGTTGACAAATTCTTAATTATCATTTCTATGTTGATACTTAAATCATTTTCTTTGCTCCTTCTTATTTAGACCAATTAGGGTACATTTCTCTCTAACCTCCATATGGATTGTAGCTTTCTAATATGTTAGCTACTAAATATTTGGTTTGACCTTTAGTTAGCATCAGGCCAGGGGAGATGAAGGGAAAAAAGAGCAAGACCTGAATCTTGTTAACAGCAGACCTATCTCGATATAAAAGCACACGCATGCATTTCTCCAGTAACTTGACACCTTCTTCAAAGGTCAAATTTTCATGCCATTCATCACGGAGAATGGGCCTTGCAAGATGATTTCCAAGCCCAGTTGCCACATGGCTATCTTCAAAATTAATGCCAATCATATTGACCTGGACAAAATCCACAGGTACAAAAAAATAATTAACGTGCAGTTGCAGATAACTCACCATGAAACCAAATTTATTAAAAAAAAATAAAAACCAAGCCATACCATGCCAAGGTACTTCTGCCCATTTTTCACACCACCGAGGACAAGTGAGTTCCACAGTGGATTGAACTTATTACGTCTATTATACATCACACGAGTTAAATAGTTGTGCACCTCCTTAGGGCCCAGAGAATTGCCGTCATCCCACATATTGTCATAAAGGCTAGCAGTCCAAATCCAAAACCAATTGTTACAAGGGAATAGTAAAATCTGACATCTGAAAATTTTTGGGAAAGGACAAGGAGAGAGAGGAGAAAATGCAAATGGACTCTTTCCCTCTAAGTTTGATTCAAATTAAATTAAATAAGCCAAAAGCAAATGCAAAGCTTCTATCCTTCTATCATGTAGATTAGCCAAGGCTTACATAAGCTCATCCAGGTAACGCAGAATTTCTTGAAAATCACTTATTTCGCCACTGGCACCAAGAAGAGAATATTTTCCAATAGGCTTCAATCGCTCAATACTCTTGTATCTCAGGGTAGAGCCATACGAGCCTATCAATAAAACCATCATGGACATGAGCCACAGAGTGAGGCCATTAATGAAAACTTTTGAACTACATGGAGCTGATACATTTATGAATTATGATACAAAACATGACTATTAAAAACAGCACTTCCAAGGACACACAATTTATTCCTTTCAAAAAAGCCTCTAGAAAAATGATGTCCATATATATTAGGTTAAGATGACATAAACATTTTGGCATGAAAACGTAAGAAAACATATTGGAAATTGAATGAGGCCATAACCGCTTATAACAGCGATGTCTCTTGAAAGATAACCGCAAGAAGCCATACTAACCAAGATAACTAAAGTACAAGAGTCAACAAGAAGAAGGCACACCTTATTCATTACTATACAATAAAATTAGAAAACAAAAATCGAACCAGACAATTCCTCCGTACAAGCTAAAGTTGAACCCCAAAAATCCAACATTTTGATATTAAGGATGACAAAGAAACTCTAATGCTCAGTTTTTTGGCAGCCGATCACTAACTTACTGTTCAACTGCACAGCTAAGATGCAACATAGTATAAATGGGTTTACTATTTGCAGAAGAAAATATATCAAAACACTTATAAGTGTAGCATCTAACCTCCCATATCAGCAGCCATGAGAATCCCATCTTTGTATTTGATGGCGACCACAGAGGATCCGGTTACATATGGGTAACTGAAAATTGAAACAAAATTTGAGGTGATTAGCGTCCTGAATTAAAACAAAATTTACTACTGCACGAATCAGGATTAAAATGAAAATCAATTAGCTCTGGTTCAACACTGCACAAACCCTAAACACTCTAAATAAAGACGAACACAAAAATAGAGAATGAAGAGAGAGGACTTACAGAGTTCTCTCTGTTTCAGCCGCGGAGCCCATAATGCTGGCGTCGCTTCTATGGAGAATTGCGGAGAAGAATGAAGAGTTCTATTAATGGTTCGGACGAAGATCCGAGACTTGTTGAAGGCTTTGATAAGTCCTGGCCTTTACCCTTTGTTCAAGAAAACGAATCCGAGAGAGACATGATGCGGGTGGATTTGACCCGTCAGTCGAAATCTGTGTTGTTTGGTTAAGCCTTTTCTGAACCTATCGGGTTGGTAAAGGTTCATGGATTTCCCAATATGGACTTGTAAGACTTGTTTTCTTCTACCGGCCCGGCCTCTCATGTTGGGGTTTTCCTTTTTTTCTTTTGGTATATATACAAATCAATATCTTTTTACAATAATTTTTAAATCTTTTATTATTATATCACACCTAAATCATTTTTTTGGGTAAGTACCTATATAATATTCTAATTTTGACTATAATACACAAGCCTTTTATCTTCTACAGTTTTTTTCTTTATAACGCCCCATGATATCATTATCTATATATATACCTATATTATATATAATACGTAAAAGGTATAAATATTTTTTGCCCAATTATTTTTTATAAAGTTTTATTTATTAAAATATTATTTTATTACAAATTCAAAACTTCATAAATATTTTTTAAATTTGTAATTAATTATTTTTATTCTCATGGTAAATGTTATGTATTATCAAAAGTAAACTTTATTTTTCATATTTTAATGTTTACTATTTCATTAGGAATTTAATATAATACTAGTTATCTACATTAAAAAAGAAGAAAATTGTTATATTATCGTTATTTTGTGACCCCATCTTGTATTTATTAACACCTTTTTATAAAAATAAATGACTAGAATGTATGTAATTGAATACAATATGAGATAGTAAAATAGAAGAATAGCATAACAAGATAAAAAAAGAATTTATAAAAATATATTATTAAAATTTAAATTCTATAAATCAAAATCTATTTTATAACTTTTAAATCTATGTTTTTTATTAAATATTTGATGTAAAATCAATTAATTTTTTTAAAGAAAATTATTTTATTTTATAATTATTTTTTAAATTAACATGCATCTCATGTACATATTTAACACCATGATGAATAGAATAAATATGTTTCAATTTTATCCTAATATGTTGCACGTGTTTAATGTAAGAGAAGTACTTTGTTTACTACAAATAATTGCTATGTTTAGTCCATTTAACTTACTTAAAACATTTATAGTTAGTGTGTTAACTATGAAAATCCTATGTTTTCTCCTCATTTCCTAAATAAAAATAAAAAATAAAATTTTATTTGGAATAAGAATTATACAGATTCATACCTAACTTTTCTATAAAAGTATCGTGTTTTTTTTTGTTCAACTTTGTTTGTACAAGCGCGTTCTATGAAATGAGTCAAATATGACTCCCTTAAAAAAGAGTCTATGTAGATTTTTTTTTTTTGAATTGATTGAAAAACTTTAATACATTAGTGTTAAGCTTAGCGAATGACAAAGGACATGTCATCCACGTAGCGTACACGTGAGCGCACCGAAGCCTAACCCGGACCTGTTTCCCTGAAAAAAACCGGATTGGATTGTCGGCGATAAGTCCGAACTTTGTGAGTGGAGATTGGCTCTGGTTGGGTCTCGGTCAAAAAGAAACGCAAACCAGCGAACAGAGACGAGCGGAAAGTCGGCGTAAGCTTCCCAAACCCTAATCGCACCGTCTTTTTATCCATTTTGCTTCGAGGACCTCGATTTCGATTTGTTTCTATGGTTGGTCCTTTCTAATTTGAGTTCAAATTTTCCCCACCCCCGGTTGCAATGATCAATTATGGTGTTTGGTTCTATTGCAATTTTGCAATTCGACTGATTGCTCTTGTTTAACTTGGTTTGTTTGATTAGATCGTTAACTGCTTGGGGCAGCATGCGCTAACTTCCGTGCCTTTGCTTGCCGGTTATTCGTTTGTTTGATTATATTTTCCTTCTTGATGTTGCGTATCATCTATTTGCCCAGGAAGATGCAGATATCTGGGGCCACTGATCTTGCATCTAAAGGACAGGGTGTCTCAGATAGTAGTAATGTGAAGATTAAAGGTGAAATTGTTGATTCCTTTCAGTCAGAGACAAAGATTCGCTGTCTCTGTGGAAGTTTATTGGAAACAGAGCATATGATCAAGGTGTAATATTGAATATGTTTTTTCTTTCTGCATTTTTTTTAGAAATTTCTATGCACTTATACATGTACACATGATTTGATGAAATTGTGACAGATGTTGTGGCCCCATTTTTTCCTTGGTGACACATGCTAATCATTTTATCTATACATTCAATATAGTGCTTATATTTGATAATTCATTACATTATCTTTTATTTGATTGCAGTGTGAGGATCCCAGATGCCATGTGTGGCAACACATTGGTTGTGTTATAATTCCAGAGAAACCTAATGAAGGCATCCCAGCGGTTCCTGATTTATTTTATTGTGCAATCTGCCGACTTGCACGTGCTGATCCGTATGTCTTGCCTGTTATTTTAGCTATGAAATTTTGAGAGAAGGGGGGTAATGGATTGTTTGGAAGTTTTGTTATCTTAATATTGTGCTTAATATATTAACATTTTACTTCAAGTTTAAGTACGTGTGTAAATGTGTATTCACGGGCCTCTGCAGGTGGAAAGGTTCTTTTGTAATTTACAGATTGTCGGCTATTTTCACCATATACTCTGTTGGTGCTATATGCTAGTCTTAGTTGTTATAAGAGGGTCTTGCACTGCACTGTTTTATAGTGATGATGATTTTTTTTTTTCGGTTGTAGATTAATAGTTACAGTTATGTACTTACTGGTCAGTTTGTGTATGCTTCTTATTGTCTGATAATGTTGTTATACCTTTGTGTTTTAGTTATGCTCTTATGAGTGAAGAATATCAGGCTATTTTGAATAGGAGGGAGGGAAGGGCTGAAAGGAATGGAATGTTAAGTGGAATTAAACCAAAGAGTGGAATGGCAACAGAGGGACTCCAAAGCCCTTCTTGTCCCCTCCGACCTGACCCACTAAATTGGAGGTTTGAGAATGGAATGGAAGGGATTCCCTCCATTCTCTCTCCGAACATCCAAACAAAGAGAAATGCATGCCCCCGCTTTTGACTCCATTCCATTATGATCCACTACCACTCCTTCCCTTTCAAACTGCCAAACATGGCCTTATATTCATGACATGCATTATGTTTGGTATTTGGCCATATAGATCTTAACTGTTCAGTAACCATGCTTTTGCAAAAGAATTCAAGAGATCAAATTATGCATAGGTGTTTACTTCTCTAATGCATTTCTGGTAATATAAAACATTGATTTCATCTTTTAATTATGATTGCTGCTTGTGTCATCATTTGATTTGTTTGTACTGTTTGTTATTGAAGCAATCTCAAAGAACCACTTACATAACTAATTTTTTATAATAGAAGTTGGTTGACACAAATAAAAATGTACTCCGGCGCTGATGAGTGGAACTGTGCATTTAAAGTTACTGGATTTTCGAGTTTGCATTCTCTGAAACAGTAGGAGCAGATGAAGCTATGAGTTGTATAAAATATTAAGTGTAAGCTTTCATGAAATTGGGTATATGACTGATTTCTGGTTTAGGTTGCTTGATAAAACGTCATCAATCTTGTCGTCTTCTATTCTTTTTAGCTAAAAAAGTTAGCTTGTTTAGATGAAGTTCTAATCCATCTACAATAATTTGCTGTTGATTCAATGTCTTAATGTCTAGCAAAGTTCTTATTTATTTAGTATGAGTTGCTTGAACAATGTGATTTGAAGCAATAGAGATTATGGATGAGTGAACATGTTATAGAATGGTGATAGTTGGTGGTTGCTAGATGTCAATGATATTTGTGGAATGGCTAGTTGATCACCATGTAGGATGGATGAATGCAGAAGTATGCTAAAATTAGGTGATCCTGTCTTTTATAAAGCCACTATTTTGGTTAGATGTATTAGGTCCATTCTATAAGGGTGTTATGGTGCCTTGTGAAGGTGCTTTTGGGTTTTTTTATCATTTCAAAGTTTTGATTGAAATGTTCTGCGGTGTGCCAAGTTTGTTTAATTTTCCTTTAATTGATATATTCTCACATAATTTGTACATATGCTCTATCACTTCAATTATCTAACTTTTTTATTTTATTTTCTACTATTATCACTGAAATATGTATCTGCATATATCACAGGTTTTGGGTTTCAGTGACCCACCCTTTGTTTCCTGTGAAGTTAATCACAACCAGTGTTCCAACTGATAGGTGAGTACTTAGTTTATGCGGGCAGGTCGTAAGTGTGGTGAAATTAGACAATGTATGTGTAGCTGGGCTAATTGTTTTTTAGCAAAAATAATCTGTTGTTTATTTATTATGTTGTATGATTTGGAAATTTTTGAATATCATATGTTTGATTCTTCTTAGAGTTGAGTTATCAAATTGAACTCAAAGTACCATTTCCTTATTCCGTTTTTTTTTTTTTTGGGGGGGGGGGGAGGGGTTTGCATAGTACAACTAATTTATACGAGAAATGTCCCTTTATTTATATTCAAGTATGCTTGACAATCAGCGCTTACACCATAATTTCCTTCTAAAATATTGTTTCTGAATATTTCAGGACCACAGGCAAACATTATTGTTTTTCTATTGTAAAACTTGATATTCACTGTGGGTTTCTGTTTGACTTGACCCTATTCCTGTTTACATTATTTAGAACCAACCCAGTTCAGAGTGTGGAGAGAACATTTTCACTGACAAGAGGGGACAAGGACTTAGTGTCAAAACCAGAATATGATGTTCAGGTTGGTATGGTTCTGCGGTGCTTGTAGATTAATGTATGACATTCCATATAGTGAGTTAATTGATTTATGCCAAAATGACATCATATGTAGGCTTGGTGCATTCTTCTGAACGACAAGGTTCCATTCAGGATGCAATGGCCACTGTATACAGATATACAGGTCAATGGTATGTTCATATAAGACATTTCCTGCCCACCACCCATTCTAGATTGCTTTTGAGAGTTATGTTTCATTCAGTATGCACAATTTAGTTTTCATGCTATACATTGTGATTTAGAAGCAGTGCCTCATTTTTTAAGTAGAAAATCAAAGGTTCATTTCAGTCTTGTGTGACTTTTATTTATGGTTGTATTTGAATTTCTGCTTTAATTGACTTGACCATGGCCACACAGGTGTACCTGTTCGTGCAATTAATAGACCGGGTTCACAACTGCTTGGGGCTAATGGTCGTGATGATGGTCCTCTTGTGAGTTTCTTGTCATCTATGGCTGTACCCATCCAAGTTCTTTAGCTGTAGTCTTACCTCCTGTGTTTGGGCGCTGCTTTAGTTTCAGCCTTATGGGGATTTCAGATTCTGTTTTAGTTTATTCCATTTCTTATTTTATTTTTCCTTTGTCAGATCACACAGTATACAAAAGATGGAGTTAATAAGATTTGCTTAACAGGATGTGATGCTCGTAATTTCTGTTTAGGGGTTCGTATTGTCGAAAGGCGGAGCATGCAACAGGTAGCGAGCATTAGTTTAATATCTAAGTGCAAAATCTTAAGACCGTTGGTTTTTTGAATTGTGTCTGGAGGTATCATAATAATGTAATTTTAATGTTAAGATGATGGCTTAGCATTACTGCTTTACATCTGTCAATGCCAAAAAGCTGCAGTTAAATTATCAATAATATGTTATGTAGATCTTAAACATAATTCCAAAGGAGTCTGAAGGAGGCAGATCTCACTGTTTTTACTCTCTTTTCTAATCTTCTGTTCTTTGGTGGTGTAGGATGGCAGATCATGACCTCAGGAGGCAGGCTATGAGGGGCCAAAGTAGAGAGGCTCTGCATGCAAATCAAGAAATGGATACCCTGAGAAACTTTGAAACGGAATTTGTGGATGGAGATCTGGATGATATCATGCATGATCTGTTTCTCACTCACCTAGGTTTAATAGCAAAAGCAGCATAGTATTCTCTATTCTCGCCAAAATCACCACTATTTCTGTGGTCAATTTGTTATGATTTGATATCTAACTTTGTTTTTCCCATTTTTCTCCTCTTCGTTCTGTGCCAGTTTTATTTTCTTTGAATTATGTGTATCCTTTTCTTTTCGGCTCCTGTTTTTGTGAAGAATTCTTCTCCACTGTAATATACGCATGTCCAACGTAATAGACATATATATATATATATATATATATATATATATATATATATGACATGAAAACAGTGATTTTCAAGTGTTCAAGCTCTTGGTCATGGCTCTAGGTACCTTAAGCAACTCTATCATTTTCGGTTATTTCATATTGATTTATATCTCTTGATTAACCATTTAGGAAGCTGCAAAATGCCTTGTACTCATCTTTTCAACCCAGAACGGTAGAAGCACAAATTCCAGATGCTGAAGAAATCGGAATGAATTTATTTATATAAGGTTTCTGGTCATGTTGAATGAATTTATCAAAACCACCAGAGTTCATACATGCCAACCCAGTCATCGGTTTTGTAACTTTTGCAGTAGCTTCCTTTACAATTTTTAGTGAGGCAGTACTAGATTTAATTTCCACTTAGATCGTTCCTTCAAGGCAAACTTTTAAAATTTGAATATAAACATTTAATTTAAATTTTAATTTGCAATATAACCAACTTTTTATTATTTTTGAAGCATATGAAATGCCAGAAAGTAACTTTAATAATTAATTGACACAACACAGTTATGATTTATCATTCAATAATTTTTTAAAATATAAAATAAGCCATTTAATTAATCTCAAATAATTATTATACAGATTTAATATGTCAAATTCTATAATATTTAAATAACTATTAGTCTAATAAAATGGGTGATTTTTATATTCTTAAAAACTAATGGAAAATGTAATCCCATATAACATGACCACAAAATTCGTATAATGTGGGGTGAATTAGATTTGTTGGGTATGTGCCAACATGTTTTTAGAAGTTTTAATTGGTGAGAATAAAGGAATTGGAAAACTAATATTTACGGACTAACTTGTTGCTCACCAGCATCAAGATGTTTAGCCTTGATCTCCGCTAGAGCATAGCAATCACCAGCGTCCTTAAATTGCAGATAGAAATAAATAATAGAAAACTGTCCCGCCTCTAAACTAAAAAAATACAGACAAAACTGTTGAGCCGCTTCAGCAAGAGCATAAGCACCTCGGAAACAGACACGACAAACAATTGACTAAGAAACACAAAAAAAACCTGTTGTAACCCCGCCACCGTCTATCAAGCACCCAATTCTGACACTGGGTACCTGAGAACGATGACGAGAAGCTACAACACAGAAAACCAACAAAACGACAAACTATGATAAAACTAAAATTTAAGTCTTTGGAACAATCATTCCCAGGATAATAAAGCTTGCAAGCCGAACACCGTGGATGAACCAGCAGGATTCACTTTCAAGACTTATTCATGGCATATCTGGTCATCTTGGTGGAGCAGGGCCCACAGTTGTGTCCGGTTGGATCCTTCTTCTCCACGCTTTTAATGACTTCATGCGGCCACAGTTTGGCGCATGTCCCTCAAAGCAAACCTACCAAGAGGAGGGTACTCACAGAAAGTCTCACCCACCATTGGCTTGGTGGGAACCATCTTAAAGAACCCTGCATCACCGTTCTTCAAGAACTTGGTCTCTCTCTCAAGCTCTTTGCCTGATCGTCTATCAATCTTGGTCAAGAGCTCAGCAAACTTCACAGCAATGTGTGAAGTGTGGCATTCAAGCACTGGAGCACAACCATTCCCAATCTGCCCAGTGTGGTTCATGATGATAACCTCAGAGGTGAAGTTGGAAGCCCCCCAGGCAGGATCATCCTTGCTGTTGGAAGCAACATAACCACGCTTGAGATCCTTGACAGGAACATACTTGACGTTAAATCCAACATTATGCATCTCCACAGACTGAACTTTAGTTGTCAATCCAGAGGGGCCGAAGGTCACGACCATGCCAGGCTTGAGAATACCGGTCTCAACACGACCCACAGGCGCAGTTCCAACACCACCAATCTTTTAGACGTCCTGAAGTGGGAACCGGAGGGGCTTGTCAGAGGGCCTCTTGGGTTCATTGATCTGGTCCAAGGCCTCGAGGAGGGTGGGACCCTTGTACCAGTCAAGGTTGGTGGATATCTCAATCATGTTGCCACCCTCAAATCCAGAGATTGGGACAAAAGGAATCTTGTCAGGGTTGCAACCGACTTTCTTCAAGTAAGACGACGCTTTCTTGACTATTTCATCATACCTTGCCTTGGAGTACTTTGGAGTGGTGACATCCATCTGCAATAGGCATGAAGTGCATAAAATTTAGCATGAACACCGAAAGTAAGCAATTAAGCAATATGAAAAATAAAACGCTAAAGAAAATGACTAAAGACATTACTTTATTGCAACAACAGACCATTTGCTTCACACCAAGAGTGAAAGCAAGGAGAGCATAATTAGAACAGCACAATCAGCCTGGCTGGTACCAGTGATCATATATATTTTTTATGAAGTCACGGTGGCCAGGAGCATCGATGACAGTGCAGTAGTATTTGGTGGTTTCAAACTTCCACATAGCAATGTCAATGGTAATTCCACGTTCACGCTCAGCCTTGAGCTTGTCCTGCACCCAGGCATACTTAAATGAGCGCTTGTTCATCTCAGTAGCTTCCTTCCCAAACCTTTCAATCACACGCTTGTCAATATCACCAAGCTTGTAGATGAGATGACCTGTGGGGGTCGACTTTCCAGAGTCAACATGACCGATAACGACGATGTTGATGTGAACCTTCTCTTTACCCATAATGACAGATAGGAACGGCAAGAAACAGAACTTTAATGTCACGACTAAGAAGGTTACGAAACTAAGACAACAGAAACTATCACCTATTGACAAGGATTAGCAATTCAAGTAACCCAAACTAGCACTAAAACACTTTGAATCTAAAATTATCAAGAAGGGAGGAGATCCTTTACCTTAGATGGAGAACCCCTAGCCGCGCAAAGAGAAGTAGAGCAAAGTAGAGGCAAGTTTGGCAAGAGAGTGAGAGAACTATGGTTTGAGACAGGACTTGGCCTTGTACTGATAGGCCGAGAGTCACGCCAAGACTAGGATTCCTATTGGCGCTGGGATACTTTGTACAAGTATCGTTAAGGTTCGCGATTTCGGTAACATGCGTGGTTTAGGTCACCCTGGAAAAAGATTAAATATTCCTTAGCGTAGACCCAAAAAATAGGAGTACTTCCAACAAAAAGCACAGAAAGAAGAAAGACAGACCACAGGAAAACACTACCTAAAAAATAAATTATTAAAAAAGGAATTGTACGTGACTTTTTGGTAAGTTATCAGTGCAATCTGACGAGGAATCAGATAATCAATTTACATAAAAGAAAGGAAACTGAATTATATGTGTGCATCCGTTTCTTTTCTGCCCCTGTTCTTGTAAAGAATTCTTATATATTGATTATGTTTTTTTTATTTTGTAATTTGGATAGAAATTAAATTGAAAGAAACAGATATTTCAATAACCATCGTTTCTATCAAAAGCGCTTTCATGATAGCTGGAATTAAAACCTAAACCAGACCCAGAAGTTGTAGGATCCACAAAACCAATATACAATTATTTCCTTTAACAATATGAACTGCTCTGCACTTGCAAAATGGACATGAAAGAAAAAAAAAAAAACTGAATAGTTTCCTCTTTATTCTACGTTTAACTAAGTTGTGAGGAAGAGCTTTGCTGCCTAGGGCATTCGGCCCTATTCTAGGTCAATTGAATTTATTTCTTACATATCCGAAATAACTTGCTTACTATAGATACAAACACACCTTCGAGTGGCATTAGCTTGAAGTCTTTGCCGCTTGAACAGAGTCATTTAAACAGATATTGTTATCTCTAAATATTGTTTCAAATCCATTTATATGCTTCAATAAGTGCCAATGTGCTGGACATGAGTTCTTTCCATGGCGGCTCCAATTTGTTTAATAGATGATCTAAACTCAACAAACAAGGGTATGACTCAGTTCAAGCAGGGCAGCTGATTTGGGTAACAATCGTTCGCAAGGAAGAATTAAAAATATTCCAGACTTGAAGGCGAAAAGAGATGGAGAAACGCAAATTAAGAGAAAGACTTGAACATTTAAGAAAAGTAAGGAGCAGAGGCATGTTTGGTTCAAAGGAAAATGCGAAATATTTTAATATTGTCCTCTGTTTTGTTGGATTCTGATGCTCAGCAATTAGAGAAGAAACTGGGAGGCTAGGAGAGGGGTGTTTGGTTGGAGGGGAAATTTCAGGGGATGCAGGAAAACTAATGTTCGATTATAGTAAAGATGTAAGAAGTTAGCTATAAAAGCATGAAACTAGAAAATAGATTGGCAGCGTGTGAAAAGGTGCAGGTTTTGAACCGGTGGTGTGTGTGAGGAGGGTAAAAGATTTGAGGTTGTGAGATTTTGCATTTCACAGCAACACCAATATTTTGCTCCTGGAAAACTAACCAAACTTAACCAATCGATTTATTTTAGAAAAATTATCCAATCACGTTTACTTTTTTTAACTAGAATATTTTCTGAAAATTAAAAATTAATTTTCTTTAAAATATAAAATTTACCAAAATAAATTTTACATTACTTCTTTTAATAAAATATTTCCATACACACATTTACTTTGTACACACTATCAGATGGAAAAGTGGATACCATGAATTATTATATTTGACAATCTTAATATTTATGTTAGATAAGCTAGGAAAACGGGAAAACAAAGTAGTCAAACAAGAGTAAAAGAAATGGCCACGGAAGAGAATTAGTAAGAAATCTGTCTCGCATTTAAACTTAAAAACAAAACTGTTGAGCCGCTCCAGCAAAAGCAGAAGCACCTCGGAACAGAGCAGCAGACACGTCAAACAATTAACTATAAGACACCCCAATAAAAAAAACCGCTGCAACCCTGCCACCGTCTATCAAGCACCCAATTCTGACACTCGCTACCCGTGAACAATGACGAGAAGCTACAACACAGAAAAACAACAAAAACAACAAACTATGATAAAACTAAAATATAAGTCTTTCAAACAATTATTCCTAGGATAATGAAGTTTGCAAGCGAAACACTGAGGATGAACCAGCACGATTCATTTTCCAGCCTTCTTCAAAGCAGATTTGGTCTGCTTGGCTCCAGTTGCATCCTTCTTCTCCACGCTTTTAATGACTCCAACTGCCACAGTTTGGCGCATGTCCCTTACAGCAAACCTACCAAGAGGAGGGTACTCAGAGAAAGTCTCAACCACCATTGGCTTGGTGGGAACCATCTTAACGAACCCTGCATCACCATTCTTCAAGAACTTGGGCTCTTTCTCAAGCTCTTTGCCTGATCGTCTGTCAATCTTGGTCACGAGCTCAGCAAACCTCACAGCAATGTGAGAAGTGTGGCAGTCAAGCACTGGAGCATAACCATTCCCAATCTGCCCAGGGTGGTTCATGATGATAACCTAAGAAGTGAAGTTGGCAGCCTCCTTGGCGGGATCATCCTTGCTGTTGGAAGCAACATAACCACGCTTGAGATCCTTAACAGCAACATTCTTGACGTTAAATCCAACATTATCGCCGGGAAGGGCCTCCTGAAGAGCTTCGTGGTGCATCTCCACAGACTTAACTTCAGTTGACAATCCAGAGGGGCCGAAGGTCACGACCATGCCAGGCTTGAGAATACCCGTCTCAACACGACCCACAGGCACAGTTCCAATACCACCAATCTTGTAGACGTCCTGAAGTGGCAACCGGAGGGGCTTGTCGGAGGGCCTCTTGGGCTCATTGATTTGGTCCAAAGCCTCAAGGAGGGTGGGACCCTTGTACCAGTCAAGGTTGGTGGATCTCTCAATCATGTTGTCACCCTCAAATCCAGAGATTGGGACAAAAGGAATCTTGTCAGGGTTGTACCCGACCTTCTTCAAGTAAGATGACACTTCCTTTACGATTTCATCATACCTTGCCTTGGAGTACTTTGGAGTGGTGGCATCCATCTGCAATAGGCATGAAGTACATAAAATTTAGCATGAACACCAAAAGAAGCAATTAAACAATATTAAAAATAGCTAAAGAAAATGGCTAAAAACATTACTTTATTGCAACAACAGATCATTTGTTTCACACCAAGAGTGAAAGCAAGGAAAGCATGCTCACGTGTCTGGCCATCCTTTGAGATACCGGCCTCAAAACCGCCAGTGGTAGAATCAATAATCAGAACAGCACAATCAGCCTGACTGGTACCAGTGATCATATTTTTTATGAAGTCACGGTGACCAGGATCATCAATGACAGTGCAGTAATATTTGGTGGTTTCAAACTTCCACAGAGCAATGTCAATGGTAATTCCACGTTCACGCTCAGCCTTGAGCTTGTCGAGCACCCAGGCATACTTGAATGAGCGCTTGTTCATCTCAGCAGCTTCCTTCTCAAACCTTTCAATCACACGCCTATCAATACCACCAAGCTTGTAGATGAGATGACCTGTGGTGGTCGACTTTCCAGAGTCGACATGACCGATAACGACGATGTTGATGTGAACCTTCTCTTTACCCATTGTGACAGAAAAGAACTGCAACAACAGAAGGTCAATATTGAGACGAAGAAGGTTACAAAACTAGATGACAAAAACTACCACTTATTGACACAGAACAGCAATTCAATTCATCAAAACTTAGATTCGGCAGAACGGAAGAATGAAACAACATCCTTTTAACATGTGAATAATAACTTATTTAAAACAACAAGATTACCCTGAAATGAAAAACCTTTTTTTTTCCCAAACAGAATGAAGCAGCAACTAAAACTGGCAAATTATGTTAATGGTATCAATAACATTTAACAGTATGTCCACTGCCCACAACAATGTAGCCGAATTTAGAGGCAAAATCCACATATTGGAAAGTAACCATATTCAAAGAGAGATCGCGAAGATAGCATATATGATTCAAAGCTAAGCATACAAAGGAAGAAACGGCCATCTTCCAATCGAGGAAACCAATGGAACAAAAATATCAACTAGCAGTAAAACAATTTGAATCCAAATTTATCAAAGCAAGGGAGGAGATCCTTCACCTTAAATGGAGATCCCTCGGAGAAACCCTGGCAGCTCAAAGAGAAGCAGAGCAAAGCAGAGGCAAGTATGACAAGATACTGAGTGAAGTGAACTACGTTCCGGGCGAGGACTTGGCCCTGTACTTATAGGTCGAGAGTATTCGGGGTTAACAGGATCAAATTGACGAAGATACCCCCACGCAATTGTCTTCCTCGTTTTGAAAAGAGACGGGCGGCGCTGGGATCCTCTGTACAAGTTTCTTTAAGGTCGGCGATTTCAGTTACAAGCGGGATTTTAGGCCACCCCAAAAAAAGGGGATAACTTCAAACAAAGATTAAAAAAAAAAGGGTAAAATATATTTTACTGTAAAAAGTTTCTTTATATTATTTTTTAAATAAAATAAAATTTTACACTTTATACATTATACAAGAAAGTCTCATCCGTCTAAAATCATTTGGTTTACCGTTAATTTGCTGCACAGTCACAGTAAACTATTTCTGCACACCATTTTATATATTAACGATAATTTAAATAATTTTAGATAGATGAGACTTTCTTACATAATATATAAAATGTAAGGTCTTATTTTACTTAAAAAATAATATAAAAAAACTTTCTGCATACCATATAAAATGTAAAAAAATAAAATATATTTTACCCAAAAAAAAAAAAGAACGGTGAAAGACAGACTAAAAAAACACTACCGAAAAAGATAATTAAAAAAAGGAATTTATCTGTGACTTTGGGTAAGTCGGCAGTGCAGTCTGACTGGGAATCCGGAATATTTTTCTGGATCTGGCTTCTTTATTGTAAAAGTATGAGATGACGAGAGATAAAAACAAATAATAAAAAAATTTGTGTATTAAATTTTAAAAAGAATAAAAAACTATTAAATTTAAAGAATAAAAAAATTAAAAGATGTAAATTCTATTTTTCTTATAAAATTTTCCAAAAAAAAAAAATGTCATATTTCAGATGCATAAAAAGATCCCGGCATGCCAATGATAATTAATTTAACGACGTCATATAGTTGATGATATACTTCAAAATTACTGTATTTTGCAAAACGGTTAGTATATAATATTATAGGTTCAAAAATCCACGAACAAATATAAAAAAATGAAACATTTTACAATTTCATGATATTTGGGTTTACAATTTAACACAGTTGCCGTGGGGATAACAGATTCCAATTCCAGCATGCAAGTTGAAGTCAAAATAATTATTTAATATGAATTTTGAGTAGTTGGTAATAACTTGAATCATAGTTATTGTGGGTGATTGAAATTTGCAGCCCATTATACCTCTTGAGAATAGCCTAATTATAGTTATGGGAGATTCGAATTTGTATCATATTATAACTCTATTGAGGAGGAGTTTGCGATTGATCTTGACAAACAATAAGCATCCTCTATTATCAAAGAAAGGGCACATTTAGAGCCGCAATCCATAGCCATTTTTTTTTTTTGGGAGCAGTGCTTTTCAAACCTCCACCATTATTTGCAGCATGTGTTTGTGCCCTGGAATCGTTGGAATTTTCTTTTTTTTTTTTCGTAATGTGGGTGAGAATACAAAAGCTGGAACCATCTTATACAATGTTTTATATCATTGTTCTTCCAGGATTTGGTTTTCTTCAAAAGCTCGTTGCAAGGTCAATTGCCAAACCTAACTATAAACACAGGAACTTCTGCAGCAACGTAGGAGGATTGGCTCTCAAGCATCACAAAATAACTAACTTGTGTAGCTGAAACTATTAGGCGGGAACCATCTTATGAAACCTTGCATCAACATTCTTCCAGAATTTCGCTTTCATCACAAGCCCATTGCTATTTTAGAGCTAAAATAATGGATTTGTGCTTGAGATTTTACAGCACTTCTACGACCATGAAGTAGTTAACTATCTGCCTTACAGCAATGTAGGAGGATTGGCTCTCGGGCATAAAAATTTACACCATACAACTTTTACGAAATACCAAATTAATGCATCAGCCAACATAAATGGACAGAATGGCATATTATTTTTTGTTCTTCTCTCACTAGCTTGATGTCAACACCAAGAGATCATGTTGCGGTTCCTCATTCTTTTTTAAAAAAATTTTACGGAACTATGACCACTGCAAATTACTTTAAAAAGATTTTAGTTCACTAGAAACCCTGTCAAATATATCTTGAAGAACTCCAACATTCAGTCTACCTTTTGCGATATATTTTAATCCTTGGGATTGTTCAGAAATTCCCTCCTCTAATGTGGCAAAGTAAACAGAGCAGGATCAGGAACCAACCTCTGCATTAACAGTTTTCCTTACTACTTACATCAAAAGCTCATTGCAAGGCCAATAACAAGTAAACTTTTCCAGATCAAGAACATTTCCCACTTTCCCAGCAACGTGGGAAGTTTGGTTCTTAAATATCACAATTTATTATCTGGTCACCATGGTGCTTTATGGCCTCAAAATTGAAATAATGGATCCATCTTTAAGACCCTTGACACTTGACAGCAATCTTTTGACCTAAAAGTCAACTGTCTTCCTTGAAGGTACCTCCACAGGCATCTGTAAGCAGGAAGATGGATGGATGCCATGACTTCTGTAGAGATCCAGGGTAATTTCGCAGCTTCAAATCAAGTTTTCCATTGCTTCTAGGTTGTGACAATATGCTGCATATGAGAACCTCATGCCATACGGATCCAGGGCCTTATAAAAGTATCCATCCAAGGATAGTTTACCTTTCAAAGGGTAGATTAGTTTCGTGATAAATCAGGCAACACCATAGACTTCATGTTTTCACCAGAGCTTGTCAGGGAGTACTCTGGGATTGTGGAATACGTCTAAAGCCCATCTGATACAAATGTAACCCCTAAAGCCTTTTAATAGTAAGTGAAGGTTTATACAAGAAACTAAGAAAAGTCACATGAAAATGTCCTGTAATTCAAGGTAAGGTGAAAATGGAACTGCAAGCACTTGATCGACAATGTCATCCATTTCCTGGTACATTTTTGTAGTATCAAGCTTCCTTATGGTGATATGATAAGCGGACACATCAAGCCAAAACCGGGGCTGTTGTGATGCCCAGATATATAGCTCCAAACAAACAAAAGGATCTTCTTGAAAAGTAATTACATTGCAAAGTTCTTCCGGGGTGAAGCTGTTAGAAAAAGTATATGAAGACAAATAGAAATTTTGGCTTTGAGGCGTGAGATTACACTGTCTTGAGTGTAATATTGCTTTTGTATGAAAAGCAAGTTACCCCAGGATACAACAAAGCCCTTAAAACTCTTTTTGGAGAAGATGAATGTGTGCTCTAAAAGCAATCTGAAAGCGTCTATTTATAAACATCAAAAGACACCCATGAATAGTTGTGTTTGTTTGATTTAATAGACATGACTGTCTATTCCCAATAAACATGATTGTTTATTCTCAACAAACATAACTATTTGTCCCAAAAATCATGACTATTTGTTCCTAACAACATGACTGTCTGTCATCAACAAACATGCTTGTTCGTCACCAAAAGATATGACTCTTTATTTCCAACAGACACAACCCTTTGTTGTAAAAATAATGGCAATAACATTAATAATTAATTTATTTCAACTCAAGGCCCCAAGATGCCCCAAGTGTCTAAGTGCCCTATCAAAGACTTTATATATCTTTGATTTAGCAATTTAATTTAGGCTATATTATGGGTTATAACCCATATATTATAATTTAATCATTGCCATTTATTGCCACTTATATAGCCATTAATATCTATAAATATTTCCAATGTGGGACTTTAATGTTACAAACTATCTAACATTCCCCCACTAGTTTGTAAATCCTTTCATTCACAATAAATATGGTGCATAAATGAAGGTACCTTTCAGGTTTAAACCTTCAAATTAGTGTTAAATATCAAAGGATGCTATTGAAGTACTTAGTGTCCGAAGATTAAACTAAGACTCCTTGCTTATAGGATCGAAGATATCACACACACCAAATTTATTAAGATTCTCCAAAAAAAGGTTTTTTCCAGCCTTAGCACTATTTAAATGGCCATGTGCTAAGCAATCCCAATTTCTGTGAATATTTCTCAAGGTAAAACCCATTAAACCTTTGTTGAAGGGGCACCACTTCATATTCACATAGGTGGAGTTTATTTCATTGTCCCTGTTACTATAGACAATCTTTAGTCAACTCCATTAAGAGTTATACTCATCCTCTCAAACGTAACAGTGAGCACTAACCTTAAGTTTTGTATGAGACTCCTCTTAATTAGTGCTAAACAGACACTTGTCAATGACTTGTTGTTACCAATTAAACTTTAGTAATTACTATTTTAGTAATTCAAAGTTGGGTTTCCATCATTGGTGTCTTGAGGGTTTAATTTAGTCCCATACTATGTGTTGTCCTCCATACCATATCTCTTGGTAAAGACTTAGTAAGAGGATCAGCCAAATTATTTGCTGATTTCACATAGAGAATTGAAATGGTACCACTTGATATCAATTCTCTAATATAATCATGTCTTATACTAATATGTCTTGACTTTCCATTATACATTTTGTTGAAAGCACATGACATTGTAGCCTCACTATCATAGTGAATGGAAACAGGTGGCATTGGTTGTGGCCACAACTCAATTTCAAATAACATGTTTCTTAACCACTCAGCTTCCTTTCCTGCAGCAGCCAAAGCTATAAATTCTGCCTCCATAGTAGAATGAGCATGGCAGGTTTGTTTCTTTGATGCCTAACATATGGCACCTCCAGCTAGTGTAAATATCCAACCTGTAGTTGCAATACTTTCACCAGCTTTTGTTATCCAGCTTGCATCTAAATAACCCTCTAGTACAGCAGGAAAACTTGAATAAGATAATTTTAAATTTGCAGTACTCTTAAGGTAACCAAATACCCTTCTAATTGCTTCCCAGTGTTCTGTACTAGAACTATTTGTAAATCTTGACAACTTGCATACAGCAAAAGCAATGTCTGGTCTTGTACAATGCATTGCATACATTAAGCTTCCTATAGCACTAGCATACTTTAATTGTTCTATTGGTCTACCAGTATTTTTCACAAGTTTTACACTTGTATCATATGGAGTACTAAACTCTCTTATTTTGAGATGTTCAAATTTATTCAAAATATTCTCTATATAGTGAGTTTGATTTAAACTAAACCCATGATCATGCTTAGTAACTTTGATACCCAAAATTGTATCTACCTCATTAAGATCTTTCATTTTGAATTTTGAGGTCAGAAACCTTTTAGTTTCATTTATGCCATGCATGTTGGTACCAAATATAAGCATATCATCAACATAGAGACTAATTATAACTCCATATTCTTTAGTAAACTTAGAATAAATACACTTATCAGCAGTATTATTTCTAAAACCAAAAGATAAAATTTCCTTATCAAACTTTTCATGCCATTGTTTAGGAGCTTGTTTAAGACCATATAAGGGTTTTACAAGTTTGCATACTTTATGTTCATTTCCAGGAAGAACAAATCCTTCAGGTTGATGTATGTAAACTTCCTCTTTTAATTCACCATGTAAAAATGCTGTTTTAACATCCATTTGATGTACATGCAATTTATATATAGATGCCAATGCAAAAAGTACTCTGATGGATGTTATTCTTGCAACTGGAGCATATGTATCAAAATAATCTAAATCTTTCTTTTGTGTAAATCCTTTGGCAACTAGTCTTGCTTTAAAGGTTAGCAATGTACCATCAGAAGTATATTTCCTTCTAAAAACTCATTTGTTACCAATAGGTTTTGAGCCAGGAGGTAAATCAACCAAGATCCATGTATTATTAGACATTATTGAGTCCATTTCATCATTTATAGCTTCCTTCCAGAAAGCTGCATCTCTAGAAGCCATTGCTTCTTTATAAGTTTTGGGCTCAGTTTCAATGTTTAATAATAACTGTATTTTCTTAATAATTCTATCTCTACTTCCTTCTACCAAAAAGGTAATAAAATCAGGATCAAGGCATTTTTCTATCCTTTGCCTTTGACTTCTTCTTAGTTCAGATGGTTCATTTACTAATTTTCTTTTACCCTTAGCAAGAAAATCAGAAGAATTAGAATTATTTTGATGTATGTCAGATTCTGTTTCATACATACCATTATTAGATTCATTATTTTCAAGTCCATGCTCTATTTGATCAAACATGAATTTATTTTCAAAAAATTCAACATGAATAGATTCTACAATAATATTAGTCTCTAAATTAAGTAATCTATATGCTTTAGAATTTTGTGCATAACCAACAAAAACACTTTTGATCCCTCTTGGCCCTAGTTTATTTCTTTGAGAGTCAAGCAATCTATAAAAAGCAACACACCCCCACACTTTAAAATAATTCAGATTTGGTTTCCTTCCATTCCAAACTTCATAAGGTGATTTATGAGTTTTCTTTGAAGGAATTCTATTGTGAATGTGACAAGCAGTAAGCAAAGCTTCACCCCATAAGTTATATGGTAATTTGGCATTTAATAGCATAGCATTTACCATATCAACTAAGGTTCTATTTTTTCTTTCTGCTAGTCCATTCTGTTGGGGTGTAAAAGGGGCAGTTTTCTGATGGATTATTCCATTTTCTTCACAAAATTTATCAAATTATGTAGAGAAATATTCTCCACCTCTATCACTTCGAAGTATTTTAATTTTCCTTTGCTTTTGATTCTCTACTATTGATTTAAATTCCTTAAATCTATCAAAAGCCTCATCTTTTGTTCTTAATAAATACACATATAAAAATCGAGAACAATCATCTATAAAAGTAATAAAATATCTTTTTCCTCCTCTAGTTAATTTCCCATTCATTTCACAAACATCAGAATGAATCAGATCTAAGATTTGTGTATTACGTTCTATTTTGGGAAAAGGTTTTCTTATTATTTTTGCTTCAACACAGATTTCACATTTATCATTATGAACATGCTTGTAATCTATATAATTATTATTTGACATATACTTAAGCATTGCATAATTTAGATGTCCTAACCTAGCATGCCATAAAGAAGAAGAATCAATATAATGAAAAACATTATCTATTTCATTCACACTTAGTTTAAACATGCCATCAAGGGAATATCCCTTGCCAACAAATAATCCTCCCTTAAATATTACAACCTTGTCTGATTCTAAGACAATTTTAAAGCCCTTCTTGCAAAGTACACTTGCTGAAACTAAGTTCCTTTTAACATTAGGAACATGATAAACATTAAGCAAGGTAAGTTTCTGCCCAGAAGTAAAGTTCAACACAACAGATCCTGTTCCAAGCACCTTGGCACGATTGTGATTTCCCATTAGCACTTCACTCTGTTCCTTCAACTTATTGTACGTTTTGAAATGAGCCATGTCATTGCACACATGGATAGTTGCACCTGAATCAATGAACCAATCCATGTTTCTTGATCCAGTAGCCATGTTTAATTCAGTCACCATTCCAATTTTCATATTGGTAACCATTGCTACAAGCTCTTTCTCTTCATCTTCTAATAAGTTGGCTAATTTGGCCTTTTCAGGAATATTTCCTTTCTTCAAATCAGTAAGGTTGAATTTTCTATATCTACATTCTTTAATGTAGTGACCTTTCTTTCCACAATGAAAGCAAGCCTTGTGTTTCTTATTTTTCTTGAAACCTTTATTTTTCTGGACCTTAAGTTTGTCCTGATTCTTGCCTGCAAACTTACTTTCAAAATTGTTGTTTCCAGACTTTCCAATTGCATTCACCTTTTGAGAATTTTCATTTGTAGTCACAATTATTTTCTGGAACCTTTCATCTCTAATTCGAGTTTCAAACTCAATTTGCAAATGGGTTTGAAACTGTTCAAGAGTGAAGTTCTCAGGTGAATGCAATATTTTCTTCCTATACCCATTCCAAGAAGGAGGCAATTTAGATAGAATTGCTCCTATTTGAAGAGTATCAGGAATTATGATATCTAAATCCCTTAATCTGGAAACTAAAATTTGTAATTCATGGACTTGATCCATGACTGGCATGTTATCAAACATTTTAAAATCAAAGTAATTTAAAGCAAGGAATTTGTCAGTACCTTTCTTTTCACTTTGATATTTGACTTCTAAAGCATTCCAAATATCTCTTGGTGAAGTCAGATTTGAGTAGAGATCATAGAGACGATCAGTGAGTGAATTTAGAATGTGACCACGACATACCAATTCATCTTCCTCACGTTTTTGCCTTTGGCTTCTTACATCATCAGAATCTTCTACAGTTGGTGCAGCAATAGGTGGCAGATTCATATCCAGAACATAAAAGACCTTCAAAGTGGTGAGTAAGAATTTCATCTTGTCCTTCCATCTTGTGAAATTTGTGCCATCAAATTGATTCAGTTTCATTGAATCTTGCATTTTGATAGCAGAAGAAGCAACAGTCTCCATGTAGATAATATTACACTCAAATTGTTAGAAAAAGTATATGAAGACAAATAGAAATTTTGGCTTTGAGGCGTGAGATTACACTGTCTTGAGTGTAATATTGCTTTTGTATGAAAAGCAAGTTACCCCAGGATACAACAAAGCCCTTAAAACTCTTTTTGGAGAAGATGAATGTGTGCTCTAAAAGCAATCTGAAAGCCTCTATTTATAGACATTAAAAGACACCCATAAATAGTTGTGTTTGTTTGATTTAATAGACATGACTGTCTATTCCCAATAAACATGATTGTTTATTCTCAACAAACATAACTATTTGTCCCAAAAATCATGACTATTTGTTTCTAACAACATGACTGTCTGTCATCAACAAATATGCTTGTTCGTCACCAAAAGATATGACTCTTTATTTCCAACAGACACAACCCTTTGTTGTAAAAATAATGGCAATAACATTAATAATTAATTTATTTCAACTCAAGGCTCCAAGATGCCCCAAGTGCCCATATATTATAATTTAATTATTGCCATTTATTGCCACTTATATAGCCATTAATATCTATAAATATTTTCAATGTGGGACTTTAATGTTACAAACTATCTAACAGAAGCTAGGGGGAACTTGGGGACAAGACCAATTGAAATTGGGCTTGGTCTAGAGTAGGTTTGCAGTATTTTATATTTTGACTATCTTTTACGAACTCTTCTTCGAAATGATCTAGAAGGAGCCTTGGTTAAAAAATGAGAACTAAATCAAATGCCAGCATATAGGCCTGGTACTTCATTGGAAGAGACAAGGGAAGAGGGGTCAACTTTCTGGGTAAATAACCATCGCCTTTCATTTTTGGGCAAGGGAATCATTGAACGCTATTCATGAAATTTTTTTGCTAAAATGAGTTCATAGAGTATAGAGAATCCAAACAATTCTTCATCAAGTAGCTACCATATTTCAAGCGATTTCTAACAAAAGAACACCTTTTTTTCTGCTAAACTAAGTGGGATGCGTAGCTTACCAACAAAATCAGAAATTTCTTTTAAGCTCGATGCGGAGGAGCTCCCTGAAATTGTTACACAAATTCCTTCCAGTCTCGTTGACCAACGAAAGTAATCAACTTAACCCTTGAGTGATAATAAGGGTATTATGGTAAATATATAAATACGAATAATTACCAAAAAATTCGCCAATTTGGAACCTCTAGCACTGTGCGTTCCACCGTTACCTGGCCCGCTAGCCGTCACCCGCCTTACTTCCCAAAACCACCCCTTAAACCCCTAGCCTGTGTTTCTTCTTGTTCGACCCGCAGCTCTGATCCTCGGAGCTCTGTGTGAACTCGCTCTCGGAAGGTGAGTTGCATGATAGAGATATCATGCCTTCGCCTTCATTTTCTTTCGTTCTGTCTTCTTTCTTTTTTTCCTTTTCTTCTAACTTTGCAGTTTTTGGCTATTTTTTGTGATGGGTAAATCCAAAGCTGTTTTTTCTGGTTGATTAGTTGAGAAACAGTGGTTTTTTTTTTTTTTTCCAATTCTGTATGAAGGATTAAGATTATGCGTATTTGATATGTACTCGCTTTTGACTCGCAAATGTAACTGTAGTCAGTGGCTTTGGCGAGCCTGGTTGAATGCAAGTTTCAAGTTTGATGCAGAGACCCTTCTTGCCTATTTTTGTCGCAGAATATCCTAACTTTATTAGCTATCTTCTCTAGGTTCGTGTCAAGCGATCGTTTTTGAAGGCTGGTTTTCATGTTATCGGTTTTTACGCATCTCTGCGGTGGACTTTTAGCTAGTTTCCATCTGGTTTATCTGGATTGAGACTATATTAGATTACTGTTTGATGATGTACCGTGGTTTTAGATCTCCAGCTCTGTTTCTTCTAGATGATTTGATTCATTGGGTTATCTTTTCATTTGTTTCGTCCAGATGAACGCCGTATTGGCCTTCTGACATCCTTATCCGTGTCTCCGAAGCATAAGCTGTGATATTATTTGGTGAGTTAGTTCTCCTTTGTTTGCAACTGCGTTATATTCTGATCATTATGGAAGCTTTGGGCTTTATTTAATACCTCTGAAGAAAAGGAAACTTCAATGGCATCTTAGTTAATATAAAGGGCATTGCTTTATTGGTGTCGTCTTCCTTGTGTCATTAAATATTTTGTACATGGAATTTTGGCTCTCTATATTATTTCAGTCAGTCAATGTCAATTATGTGTCGGTTATACTTGCAATTGGTCTAGAACTTGAAAATACAGGCTATGTTTCTCCCAAGTGATTTGTTGATGAATGAAAATCTGGACAAGGAAAGCTTGCAAACACGAGTTATATGAGAGTAATTGTAGTCTGCAAGGGGTTGTCTGGTTGTTCTTAGTCTAATGAAAATTTGTTTGAGTGCTGTATTATCCAATGGTTCTTAATTATTCCATTCTCCAACTTGTTAAAACAATGCCTTCTTTGTAATTTTGAGCATTGCCATTCTAACTCAGTAAATCTTGTTACTGTTAAATGTATCTTCTGTGCAAAGCTTCCTTGGTGTTAATTTTTTATGTATCTTTTGTGATTTTTTCCTTCTCTTACACTTGGGTGTAGCAAAGGTTCTTGTGTTTTGTGTCAGCTTTATGTCTGAGGAATCTTTGTACCTTTTATTTGATTCAATGATGCATCTGCAATTGATAAATGGGTACACATTGATTAATTAGGAAATTTATACTGGAGAGCATGTTTTCGTCTGAAATGCATTCTTTTTCATATTTGTTTAGGTTGAATGGGGGTTCTCAATAAAGATTCGCAATTGATAAGTGAGGATACAATAATTGATGATGAAATTGACGATCTGAATGGGGAAATAGCACCATCTGAATCTGAATCAGATTCAGAAGAAAATGATGTGAAATTGACTGAACGATCGAAAAATGCAGTAAATAACAGAGATGGTCTCCTTGATAATCTTGAAGAAATCAGCTGGCTAGAGAATGTAGAATGGATACACAAGCTCTCCATTTACATTGATCAAGAGCAAGAAGTAGACGTGAATGATGACTTGGCACGAGAACTTGCATTTTACACACAGGCATTGGAGGGAGCTAGGCAGGCCTTTGAGAAGCTTCAGTCAATGGGTCTCCCTTTTCTGAGACCTGCAGACTATTATGCAGAAATGGTGAAGACAGACGCTCACATGGAAAAAGTGAAAGGCCGGCTTTTAGCAGAGAAGCGGAAGATGGAAGAGGCTGAAGAGCGTAGAAAGGCCAGGGAGGCCAAGAGATTGGCCAAAGAGGTTCAGGCCCAGAAATTGAAAGAAAGGGCCAAGCAAAAGAAGGAGGAGATTGAATCAGTTAAGAAGTGGAGGAAGCAAAGGCAACAGAGTGGGTTTGCTGGCGTGGCCAACGATGCAGATATAAATTTGGACTTTGAGGATGGAAAAGCATTTGAGAGGTCAAATAAGAAAAGGCCTGGGGTGTCTCTAGGTGATCGGTCAGGAGGGAAGGCAAGGCAAGCTTTCGGTAAAGGAAGGAAACAAAAGAATCGGGACTTCAAAAATTCCAAATTTGGATTTGGAGGCAAGAAGGGATTGAAGAAGCAAAATACAGCTGACACGACATATAATTTAAGTGGATTCAACAAGGGCACTGTCCCGGGAAATAAGAAGAGAAAGAGGTGATTACGATCTTTGATTTGTTTTCTGAAGAAGGGATGTTGGGAAATTTTATTTACTGTGTAATTTCAATTTTTTAGGAAGAGGTGATTACGATCTTTGATTTGTTTTCTTAAGAAGGGATGTTGGGAAATTTTATTTACTGTGTAATTTCAATTTTTTAGGAAGAGGTGATTACGATCTTTGATTTGTTTTCTAGATTCTATTACGTCTTGACTCCTAGCGTTGATGGTTTGTTTGATGGTACTTCACGGGGCAATGCCAAGGTGCCCATAATCTTACTTATTGGTACCGTGCCCTAGCACGTGGACAATCAAGAACCACTCACTTATTATATAATTTGCATTTTTGTGTGTTCAATTTGCTGGAATGCTCCCACTCTGATGTTTTGGACTGAAAGGTTACACAAAAAATGGGTACCATAGAAAAGCCTCACTTCCCTAGTGGTATATACTTGCTGCTCTCTTTACTCAATTATAAACGCATGTCCTCTGATTCCAAATGCCTAACGTACACAAATACATATTTCCTACAGATAGTCGGTTTAACAAGTTTAAAATAAGAATAAAAAGAGCAAAAACCCACTTTGAGCCTATTTTCAGAAGATTCCTCATGTATACTTTTGCCTAGTAACGGAGCTTTTGTTTTGTATCACTTCCAACCACAACTTGTTAAGCGACTCAAAGACAAATTACTCATTACATAATAGTCCTACTAATTACGAGACATAATGATCAATTTCTAAACGCAAGAGGCATATTACTACTTGAGAGTTGAGATATACAAAAATAGTGTGAATACACCAGTAAACAAACTGGAGCCCTGTTCTTGGTAGGGCTTGAGTAGTACGCACGGCCATAACTCATCACATATTCGATCATTTGATGGCAAAATGGTTAGTGCTGATACATAGTCAACCAAAAATGTATACTGCACAAAGTCCATGCAAACGAGAAAGAAAATGAAGCCATGATGGTGCTATAAAAGCTGAAATAATAAACCGAAATTCTGGTAGCTTTCTTAAAAAGCTACCGTGAAATAGAGGTCAAGTCAACAACTATAAAATTCATGAAATACAAAAACACGATGTCAAGTAAATTCAATTTATTCATATCCATTTAACGCGATCAAGAGATCTGTTGGAAAGTACAAGACTGCCAGCCAACTACCATGATCCTACAGCACCCACTGTTGGATTCTTGAACGCAGAGAACTCCCAATAAGTTTTCAATGAGAATGGCGGGAAAACAGTCACTCCCTCTTCCGTAATCCTTGCAATCGGCAATTTCAACTTTTAGATTTACTAAAATTCATATGGAATAGAAAACCCCATCAATTCAACCTAAAGTTATATTCAGAATAAGAATCAAAACATCAACGAAGGAAGCAAAGTCACTTAGCTCAGATGCTGGCGTCATAAACACACAAGACGGAAAGAATGCAATTAAGGTTCATACATTTCCCCAGTTTAAGCATCTTCAAAATTCCTAACTCAAGTAGTGCAACCAATAAATTTAAGAAGTTTCCACGCTCAAGACTTCAAATATAAGACAAGAATTCAGAAGCATCACAGCTGGCTGTCATAATGACCATCAAGATCCTACAGAATGGGCACAGCAAGGAAAAAAAAGAACACTTTCTCCACCCAAAAGAAAAATTACAGTTTGATGAGGAAGAAAACGATCCATAATGTATTCAACAAATCCTCAGAAAAGACAAGACAGAAAACTATTTGGTAACTGAGCAGGAAGAAAATGATCAATAATGGATCGTAAATAAGAGCTCTAACAACCCATACAGAGCAGGAAAGAACTTTTGAATGAACCTATCTCAAGTCTGAGTATGTCACCTGGTCCCTGGCCAATGCAGCATGCTGGTGCCAAGTGAGGTTGGCTATTAAAACTCTAGGTTCAGAAGAATATTTTGAAATTTCACTCAAAAAAATGTTGACAAATTCTTAATTATCATTTCTATGTTGATACTTCAATCATTTTCTTTGCTCCTTCTTATTTAGACCAATTAGGGTGCATTTCTCTCTAACCTCCATTTGGATTGTAGCTTTCTAATATGTTAGCTACTAAATATTTGGTTTGACCTTTAGTTAGTATCAGGCCAGGGGAGATGAAGGGAAAAAAGAGCAATACCTGAATCTTGTTAACAGCAGACCTATCTCGATATAAAAGCACACCCATGCATTTCTCCAGTAACTTGACACCTTCTTCAAAGGTCAAATTTTCATGCCATTCATCACGGAGAATGGGCCTTGCAAGATGATTTCCAAGCCCAGTTGCCACATGGTTATCTTAAAAATTAATGCCAATCATATTGACCTGGACAAAATCCACAGGTACAAAAAAATAATTAACGTGCAGTTGTAGATAACTTACCATGAAACCAAATTTCTAAAAACAAAAAAACAAAACAAGCCATACCATGCCAAGGTACTTCTGCCCATTTTTCACACCACCGAGTACAAGTGAGTTCCACAGTGGATTGAACTTACTACGTCTATTATACATAACACGAGTTAAATAGTTGTGCACCTCCTTAGGGCCCAGAGAATTGCCATCATCCCACATATTGTCATAAAGGCTAGTAGTCCAAGTCCAAAACCAATTGTTACAAGGGAATAGTAAAATCTGACATCTGAAAATTTTTGGAAAAGGACAAGGAGAGAGAGGAGAAAATGCAGATGGACTCTTTCCCTCTAAGTTTGATTCAAATTAAATTAAATAAGCCAAAAGCAAATGCAAAGCTTCTATCCTTCTATCATGTAAATTAGCCAAGGCTTACATAAGCTCATCCAGATAATGCAGAATTTCTTGAAAATCACTTATTTCGCCACTGGCACCAAGAAGAGAATATTTTCCAATAGGCTTCAATCGCTCAATATTCTTGTATCTCAGGGTAGAGCCATACGAGCCTATCAATAAAACCATCATGGACATGAGCCACAGAGTGAGGCCATTAATGTAAACTTTTGAACTACATGGAGCTGACACATTTATGAATTATGATACAAAGCATGACTATTAAAAACAGCACTTCCAAGGACACCCAATTTATTCCTTTCAAAAAAGCCTCTAGAAAAATGATGTCCATATATATTAGGTTAAGATGACATAAACATTTTGGCATTAAAACGTAAGAAAACATATTGGAAATTGAATGGCACCATAACCGCTTATAACAGCGATGTCTCTTGAAAGGTAACCGCGAGAAGCCATACTAACCAAGATAACTAAAGTACAAGAGTCAACAAGAAGAAGGCACACCTTATTCATTACTATAAAATAAAATTAGAAAACAAAAATCGAACCAGACAATTCCTCCATACACGCTAAAGTTGACCCCCAAAAATCCAACATTTTGATATTAAGGATGACAAAGAAACTCTAATGCTCAGTTTTTTGGCAGCCGATCACTAACTTACTGCTCAACTGCACAGGTAAGATGCAACACAGTATAAATGGGTTTACTATTTGCAGAAGAAAATATATCAAAACACTTGTAGGTGTAGCATCTAACCTCCCATATCAGCAGCCATGAGAATCCCATCTTTGTATTTGATGGCGACCACAGAGGATCCGGTTACATATGGGTAACTGAAAATTGAAACAAAATTTGAGGTGATTAGCGTCCTGAATTAAAACAAAATTTACTACTGCACGAATCAGGATTAAAATGAAAATCAATTAGCTCTGGTTCAACACTGCACAAACCCTAAACACTCTAAATAAAGACGAACACAATAATAGAGAATGAAGAGAGAGGACTTACAGAGTTCTCTCTGTTTCGGCCGCGGAGCCCATAATGCTGGCGTCGCTTCTATGGAGAATTGCGGAGAAGAACGAAGAGTTCTATGGATGGTTCGGACAAAGATCCGAGACTTGTAAAAGGCTTTGATAAGTCCTGGCCTTTACCCTTTGTTCAAGAAAACGAATCCGAGAGAGACATGGTGCGGGTGGATTTGACCCGTCACTCGAAATCCGTGTTGTTTGGTTAAGCCTTTCTTGAACCTATCGGGCTGGTAAAGGTTCATGGATTACCCAATATGGACTTGTAAGACTTGGTTTCGTCTACCGGCCCGGCCTCATGTTGGGGTTTTCCTTTTTTCTTTTGGTATATATACAAATCAATATCTTTTTACAATAATTTTTAAATCTTTTATTATTATATCACACCTAAATCATTTTTTTTGGTAAGTACCTATATAATTTTCTAATTTTGACTATAATACACAAACCTTTTATCTTCTACAGTTTTTTTCTTTATAACACCCAATGATATCATTATCTATATATATACCTATATTATATATAATACGTAAAAGGTATAAATATTTTTTGCCCAAAATATTTTTGATAAAGTTTTATTTATTAAAATATTATTTTATTACAAATTCAAAATTACATAATTTTTTTTAAATTTGTAATTAATTATTTTTATTCTCATGGAAAATGTTATGTATTATAAAGTAAACTTTATTTTTCATATTTTAATGTTTACTATTTCATTAGGTATTTAATATAATACTAGTTATCTACATTAAAAAAGAAGAAAATTATTATATTATCGTTATTTTGTTACCCCATCTTGTATTTATTAACACCTTTTTATAAAAATAAATGACTAGTATGTATGTAATTGAATACAATATGAGATAGTAAAATGGAAGAATAGCATAACAAGATAAAAAAAGAATTTGTAAAAATATATTATTAAAATTTAAATTCTATAAATCAAAATCTATTTTATAACTTTTAAATCTATGTTTTTTATTAAATATTTGATGTAATATCAATTAATTTTTTTAAAGAAAATTATTTTATTTTATAATTATTTTTTAAATTAACATGCATCTCATGTACATATTTAACACCATGATGAATAGAATAAATATGTTTCAATTTTATCCTAATATGTTGCACGTGTTTAATGTAAGAGAAGTACTTTGTTTACTACAAATAATTGCTATGTTTAGTCCATTTAACTTACTTAAAACATTTATAGTTAGTGTGTTAACTATGAAAATCCTATGTTTTCTCCTCATTTCCTAAATAAAAATAAAAAATAAAATTTGATTTGGAATAAGAATTATACAGATTCATACCTAAGTTTTCTATAAAAGTATCGTGTTTATTTTTGTTCAACTTTTGTTTGTACAAGCGCGTTCTATTAAATGAGTCAAATATGATTCCCTTCAAAAAAGAGTCACTGTACATATTTTTTTTTTGTTGAATTGATTGAAAAACTTTAATACATTAGTATTAAGCTTAGCGAATGACAAAGGACATGTCATCCACGTAGCGTACACGTGAGCGCACAGAAGCCAAACCCGGACCTGTTTCCCTGAAAAAAACCGGATTGGATTGTCGGCAATAAGTCCGAACTTTGTAAGTGGAGATTGGCTCTGGTTGGGTCTCGGTCAAAAAGAAACGCTAACCAGCGAACAGAGACGAGCGGAAAGTCGGCGTAAGCTTCCCAAACCCTAATCGCACCGTCTTTTTATCCATTTTGCTTCGAGGACCTCGATTTCGATTTGTTTCTATGGTTGGTCCTTTCTAATTTGAGTTCAAATTTTCCCCACCCCCGGTTGCAATGATCAATTATGGTGTTTGGTTCTATTGCAATTTTGCAATTCGACTGATTGCTCTTGTTTAACTTGGTTTGTTTGATTAGATCATTAACTACTTGGGGCAGCATGCGCTAACTTCCGTGCCTTTGCTTGCCGGTTATTCGTTGTTCTTGCTGAAGACCCCGTACTAGAAAATAGAAATGGATTTGGTAACTAGCTGCAAGGTTCGCCCTTGCCTTATTCTGTCGTTTGGCTTCATAATTTTGCTGTACAATGGGGGGTTTTGGAAATTTGATGGGGTTTCCAATTTTTTAATTAGAGAAACACTTATTCAACGGCATCTCCGATGAAATCCTTGAAATCGTGGAGCTTATATATTTTGATGGTGGCCTCAAAGTAGCTTTTTGGAATAGCACGTAGTGTAGTTTACCTGTCTGATTTAACTCAACTAGTGTCGGGGAATGTTACTCAGTGGCTACTTGTTAAAAAAATTAACGAGCAAGACATCTTTGATGTTGTTGGTTATTGGTAATGTAAAGTTTTTACGAAGGAAATTTCATCTTTTTCAAATTAGATTTAGACAGATTGGTGAAAGACATTTTTTACTGGCAAGCTATACTTAGTGAGTTGTTATTCTTCATTAGTTTGTTTACTTAAGACTAAATCCTTGTTTGCGAATGTTTTGTATGGGCATGGTATATTTTAGTGTCTTAGATCATTTCCACCTGGATCATGCTATACTTCCTTTTGCTTGTAGTCAGTACTTTGTGAACTCCAGTGCATCACAATTTGCCTTGTTATATCGTTCTTTGGAAATGCAATATGAATAGTTTATGGATCAGAACACTTAGTTATTAATAACGCATTACTTCTTCTGCAAACTGAGTGGCTTGTTTGCTTCTCTCTCTTTCTCTCCCTCCTCCCTTCTTGCTTTTGTTTTATGCAATGAGATGTGTTAAGCATTGGATATGCTGTTCTACTTTACTGATATAGTAACATTTCTCACAGGAAAAGTTGACCTATTTTCGTATAAAAGAGCTCAAAGATGTGCTCACTCAGTTAGGTCTTTCAAAACAGGGAAAGAAGCAGGTGAGATACAAAAATGTGCTTGTTCTACCATTGTTTGGCTTTTGTAGTAGACCGAAATTCTAGCATGGACGCCCAATCAGAGAAAGTTTGGTTACCTGACTAATGTTTCTTCTTAGTTATGAGTTTCCCCAGTTTTTCCTTGATTTGTTACTACTTCCCATTTTCTGGCTTGGTTATCTGCAATTTGAATAACTGTATTTAAAGCTTTTAACACTATGGCTTCTACTCTTATGAGAAATCAAGAATATGAGTTTGCAATGCGGCATGTTTTCATTATGTACGGTGGTGTAATTTTGTGCTGTCATCGGTGTGTAATGAAGCTGGGTTTTGGCCTTGTGTATGGGTTAAACTTTTCTTGTTTTATTTATTGGTCTATATCTTCATGTGCTATGTTTCTTGGAGTGTTAGGATGGCATAATGATTTCTATGCTTTATCTTCTGTAGGATCTTGTTGATCGGATATTAGCCATTATCTCTGATGAACCAGGTAAGATTTTTATTTTTAATTTGAATCTTTTTTGTGCTACAAGATTCAACCTTTGGATGTTATACAGTGTTCTGTATTATTATTATTATGTCTCTGCTTGTGTTTGGACAACTCCAATGTATTGATAGTTCAACCATACCCTCATGTGGAAAGTTCTGGAAAATTGAATGGTTATCAATTGAATTATTAAAAGCTTGAATACGCTGATACTGTGAAGAACATAATTCTCTTTCAAGTTTCAATATCTCGTTGAAATTGGCAATTATTGCAGGTTTATTAATATTATTCCAATCAAGTTTTGACAAAATGTTGGGAAAATGCAGAGACATTGAAATTTCTTGGTGTCTTAATAGTATGCAGTGATGATGTTTGTCACAAATGCATATGCACATTGTTTGGCTAGTTAAAATTGTTGTTATGAGGTTGCAATAGTTTATTCTCCTTGTTGGTAGGAAGGATTTAAGATTTATTGTTCAAGCTGATTCTTTTGGACCTGAGGCTGTGCATGTGCACTAAATTTCCTTTCTTTTTGGCCATGCTCTAAGCTATAGTTTTCTTGGAATCCATAGATACATAGTGCATGATGTGTTGGGGAAAGCAAAGTTATTTGCATATCTTATATTTAATGATTGACATTTGGAATCTTCTAGTTATTGTGCGTTTAACATTCATCTTGATATTTAATTGTGAAGTTGGTTTTCGTGGCTTCCTTCTTCCTCCTGGAAACTAAGCTAAGTTGTTGTCTTCTCCTTAGTTTCGAAAATGTGGGCTAAGAAGAATGCTGTTGGAAAAGATCAGGTGGCAAAATTAGTGGAAGACACATACAGGTCAGTGTTAGGAACTATATTGTTTATTATGTATCTTCTTCCAAACTACTTCACTTATAGTTATGGTAACTTACTCAAAGATCCAATTTTGGTTGAATGTGCTGTTCCATATGTGCTGGGATCTCTTGGCTTGATTATATTTTCCTTCTTGATGTTGCGTATCATCTATTTGCCCAGAAAGATGCAGATATCTGGGGCCACTGATCTTGCATCTAAAGGACAGGGTGTCTCAGATAGTAGTAATGTGAAGATTAAAGGTGAAATTGTTGATTCCTTTCAGTCAGAGACAAAGATTCGCTGTCTCTGTGGAAGTTTATTGGAAACAGAGCATATGATCAAGGTGTAATATTGAATATGTTTTTTCTTTCTGCATTTTTTTTAGAAATTTCTATGCACTTATACATGTACTCATGATTTGATGAAATTGTGACAGATGTTGTGGCCCCATTTTTTCCTTGGTGACACATGCTAATCATTTTATCTATACATTCGATATAGTGCTTATATTTGATAATTCATTACATTATCTTTTATTTGATTGCAGTGTGAGGATCCCAGATGCCATGTGTGGCAACACATTGGTTGTGTTATAATTCCAGAGAAACCTAATGAAGGCATCCCAGCGGTTCCTGATTTATTTTATTGTGCAATCTGCCGACTTGCGCGTGCTGATCCGTATGTCTTGCCTGTTATTTTAGCTATGAAATTTTGAGAGAAGGGGGGTAATGGATTGTTTGGAAGTTTTGTTATCTTAATATTGTGCTTAATATATTAACATTTTACTTCAAGTTTAAGTATGTGTGTAAATGTGTATTCACGGGCCTCTGCAGGTGGAAAGGCTCTTTTGTAATTTACAGATTGTCGGCTATTTTCACCATATACTCTGTTGGTGCTATATGCTAGTCTTAGTTGTTATAAGAGGGTCTTGCACTGCACTGTTTTATAGTGATGATGATTTTTTTTTTTTTTTTTTGGTTGTAGATTAATAGTTACAGTTATGTACTTACTAGTCAGTTTGTGTATGCTTCTTATTGTCTGATAATGTTATTATACCTTTGTGTTTTAGTTATGCTCTTATGAGTGAAGAATATCAGGCTATTTTGAATAGGAGGGAGGGAAGGGCTGAAAGGAATGGAATGTTAAGTGGAATTAAACCAAAGAGTGGAATGGCAACAGAGGGACTCCAAAGCCCTTCTTGTCCCCTCCAACCTGACCCACTAAATTGGAGGTTTAAGAATGGAATGGAAGGGATTCCCTCCATTCTCTCTCCGAACATCCAAACAATAGAGAAATGCATGCCCCCGCTTTTGACTTCATTCCATTATGATCCACTACCACTCCTCCCCTTTCAACTGCCAAACACGGCCTTATATTCATGACATGCATTATGTTTGGTATTTGGCCATATAGATCTTAACTGTTCAGTAACCATGCTTTTGCAAAAGAATTCAAGAGATCAAATTATGCATAGGCGTTTACTTCTGTAATGCATTTCTGGTAATATAAAACATTAATTTCATCTTTTAATTATGATTGCTGCTTGTGTCATCATTTGATTTGTTTGTACTGTTTGTTATTGTAGCAATCTCAAAGAACCACTTACATAACCAATTTTTTATAATAGAAGTTGGTTGAAACAAATAAAAATGTTACTGTGGCGCTGATGAGTGGAACTGTGCATTTAAAGTTACTGGATTTTCGAGTGTGCATTCTCTGAAACAGTAGGAGCAGATGAAGCTATGAGTTGTATAAAATATTAAGTGTAAGCTTTCATGAAATTGGGTATATGACTGATTTCTGGTTTAGGTTGCTTGATAAAAGGTCATCATTCTTGTCGTCTTCTATTCTTTTTAGCTAAAAAAGTTAGCTTGTTTAGATGAAGTTCTAATCCATCTACAATAATTTGCTGTTGATTCAATGTCTTAAAGTCTAGCAAAGTTCTTATTTATTTAGTATGAGTTGCTTGAACAATGTGATTTGAAGCAATAGAGATTATGGATGAGTGAACATGTTATAGAATGGTGATAGTTGGTGGTTGCTAGATGTCAATGATATTTGTGGAATGGCTAGTTGATCACCATGTAGGATGGATGAATGCGGAAGTATGCTAAAATTATGTGGTCCTGTCTTTTATAAAGCCACTATTTTGGTTAGATGTATTAGGTCCATTCTATAAGGGTGTTATGGTGCCTTGTGAAGGTGCTTTTGGGTTTTTTTATCATTTCGAAGTTTTGATTGTAATGTTCTGCTGTGTGCTAAGTTTGTTTAATTTTCCTTTAATTGATATATTCTCACATAATTTGTACATATGCTCTATCACTTCAATTATCTAACTTTTTTATTTTATTTTCTACTATTATCACTGAAATATGTATCTGCATATATCACAGGTTCTGGGTTTCAGTGACCCACCCTTTGTTTCCTGTGAAGTTAACCACAACCAGTGTTCCAACTGATGGGTGAGTACTTAGTTTATGCGGGCAGGTCGTAAGTGTGGATTCGTTGAAGTTAGACAATGTATGTGTAGCTGGGCTAATTGTTTTTTAGCAAAAATAATCTGTTGTTTATTTATTATGTTGTATGATTTGGAAATTTTTGAATATCATTGTTTGATTCTTCTTAGACTTGAGTTATCAAATTGAACTCAAAGTACCTTTTCCTTTTTCCTTTTTTTTTTTTTTTTTGGGAGGGGGGGTTTGCATAGTACAACTAATTTATACGAGAAATGTCCCTTTATTTATATTCAAGTATGCTTGACAATCAGAGCTTACCCCGTAATTTCCTTCTAAAATATTGTTTCTGAATTTTTCAGGACCACAGGCAAACATTATTGTTGTTCTATTGTAAAATTTGATATTCACTGTGGGTTTCTGTTTGACTTGACTCTATTCCTGTTTACATTATTTAGAACCAACCCACTTCAGAGTGTGGAGAGAACATTTTCACTGACAAGAGGGGACAAGGACTTAGTGTCAAAACCAGAATACGATGTTCAGGTTGGTTTGGTTCTGCGGTGCTTGTAGATTAATGTATGACATTCCATATAGTGAGTTAATTGATTTATGCGAAAATGACATCATATGTAGGCTTGGTGCATTCTTCTGAACGACAAGGTTCCATTCAGGATGCAATGGCCACTATATACAGATCTACAGGTCAATGGTATGTTCATATAAGACATTTCCTGCCCACCACCCATTCTAGATTGCTTTGGAGAGTTTTGTTTCATTCAGTATGCACAATTTAGTTTTCATGCTATACATTGTGATTTAGAAGCAGTGCCTCATTTTTTAAGTAGAAAATCAAAGGTTCATTTCAGTCTTGTATGACTTTTATTTATGGTTGTATTTGAATTTCTACTTTAATTGACTTGACCATGGCCACACAGGTGTACCTGTTCGTGCAATTAATAGACCGGGTTCACAACTGCTTGGGGCTAATGGTCGTGATGATGGTCCTCTTGTGAGTTTCTTGTGATCTATGGCTGTACCCATCCAAGTTCTTAAGCTGCAGTCTTACTTCCTGTGTTTGGGCGCTGCTTTAGTTTCAGCCTTATGGGGATTTCAGATTCTGTTTTAGTTTATTCCATTTCTTATTTTATTTTTCCTTTGTCAGATCACACAGTATACAAAAGATGGAGTTAATAAGATTTGCTTAACAGGATGTGATGCTCGTATTTTCTGTTTAGGGGTTCGTATTGTCAAAAGGCGGAGCATGCAACAGGTAGCAAGCATTAGTTTAATTTCTAAGTGCAAAATCCTAAGACCGTTGGTTTTTTAAATTGTGTCTGGAGGTATCATAATAATGTAATTTTAATGTTAAGATGATGGCTTAGTATTACTTCTTTACATCTGTCAATGCCAAAAAGCTGCAGTTAAATTATCAATAATATGTTATGTAGATCTTAAACATAATTCCAAAAGAGTCTGAAGGAGAGCTTTTTGAAGAAGCACTTGCTCGTGTCTGTCGTTGTGTTGGAGGCAGAAATGTGGCAGATAATGCTGATAGTGACAGTGATTTGGAAGTTGTTTCAGATACTTTTACGATTAACCTTCGTTGTCCAGTAAGGCTTTCAAGTATTGGATCATTTTGGTATTGCATTCAGTGTTTTGATGCTTAACTTTCACTAAACAGTTTATTTATTCTTTTTTTCTATTGTTTCTTTGGACATAATGTGATTTTAATAGATGAGTGGTTCAAGAATGAAGGTTGCTGGAAGATTTAAACCTTGTGTTCACATGGGCTGTTTTGATCTAGAAGTTTTTGTGGAAATGAACCAACGTTCAAGAAAGGTAAGTCTCTACCAAATTATGCACAATTTGTCTGATTCCAGGCATTTTGATTTTCCGTCTGATCAAGCCTTTTTTTTTCTTCCCTGCAGTGGCAATGCCCCATATGTCTCAAAAACTATGCGTTGGAGAATATTATAATTGACCCTTATTTTAATCGTATTACATCCCTGGTAGTCCTTTTTCTTTGTCTTCATTTTTCTCTTCATAATTCTTCAATTTGATGAACTATAAATGATTGAAATATGATTTTGTGGCACAGATGAGGCATTGTGGTGAAGATGTTTCAGAGGTTGAGGTGAAGCCTGACGGTTCTTGGCGTGTCAAAGCTAAAAGTGAAAATGAACGCCGTGATCTGGGGAATCTTATACAATGGCACTTTCCTGATGGATCACTCTCTGTTTCTACTGATGCAGAAACTAAAAGAGTGGAAACAATGAAGCAGATCAAACAGGAAGGTGTTTCAGACAGTCCTATTGGTTTAAAACTTGGCATTAGGAAGAATCGCAATGGAGTTTGGGAAGTCAGCAAGCCTGAGGACACAAACACCTCTTCGGGTAATAGATTGAAAGAGAACTTCGGAAATCCTGAACAGGTGGTTATTCCGATGAGCAGCAGTGCCACTGGAAGTGGCCAGGATGGTGATGATCCTAGCGTGAATCAGGGTGGTGGAGGCCATATTGATTTCTCTATGAACAATGATATTGAGATGAATTCTGTGTACTTTAATAATGGCGATTCTGCATATGGATTCACTGAGCCTAACCACTCTATGCCAGTGGGGAAAGTTATAGTTCTCAGTGATTCTGAAGATGAGAATGACATAATGTACAATAATAATCAGAATGACACTGGAGTAGTTGATTATTCTGTGGCCCCATCGGTACTTGGTGATCCATATGCAGAGGTTCCCACACTTGGTGGAAACTTGGGGCTTTATTCCAATGAAGAGGAGTTTGACTTGCCCCTCTGGCCATTGACCTCTGGAACGCAGGCTGGTCCTGGATTCCAGTATGTGTCTGATGCATTGGCCCATTTGCAACATGGTCCTATCAATTGCTCTACGTCCATGGATGGTTATGAATTGGCTCCAGATACTGCTTTGGGATCTGGTACTCTAATCCCAGATCCCTCTGCGGGTCGTTCTGATGCTGATTTAAATGGTGGTTTAGTTGACAATCCATTGGCGTTTGCTGGAGATGATCCCTCACTCCAGATTTTTCTCCCCACAAGACCCGTAGAATCATCAGTGCAGCATGAGTTGAGAGATCAAGCTGATGTGTCCAATGGTGTCTGCAATGAGGATTGGATCTCTCTCAGGCTGGGAGGTGGTCCTAGTGGCAATAATGGTGAGTCTACCACTCCAAATGGGTTGAATTCTAGACAGCAAATTCCACCGGGAGAAGGTGCTACAGATGCTTTGGCTGACACTGGTATGTTACTCTTCTGACCTTAGATCGTGAAGATTTATCTTTTCATGGTTGCTTTCTGTAAAAACAGAGAAAAGGTAATAGGAACGAAAAAATATTCTGTATAGATCCATATATAATATACATGGTTTGGGTCTCTATATAAAGTGGACTCTTATTTACAGAAGACACCTTATATCTGAAACACTATACACAGACTCACAAATTTACAATCCCCCATCGGAATAAATAAATATCCTAACAGGGAATTGAGATTTAGATAACTAAACCCAATATCGTATTTTCCCATGCTCTCCTGATTATTCAGTGCAACTTAAGCATGTTATTAGCTTTGTTGATTATTTCTCTTTTACTTCATGCAATCCCATTTTTAGTCATATGCCAAAGTTGTTAAAACACTTAATGAGCAGTATAACTAACATTAAAGCCACAAGTCAGCAACCCACATTATAGTATGCCTTTTTTTTTTTCTCTTTACTAATTATTCCTTCTTACGCAGCTTCTTTGCTTCTTGGTATGAATGATGTTAGATCTGACAAGGCAAGTAGGCAAAGATCAGATAGCCCTTTCTCATTTCCCCGCCAAAAACGTTCAGTAAGGCCCCGCTTGTATCTTTCTATCGATTCAGATTCGGAGTAGAGGTATCAGGCCTTGTGTCATAAGAACTTTAGGTGCTCTTCTTGACGCCACATATTGTATCTAGAAACTGGAGGAAGTTGACAAGCATTTTTGGTCCTCGAGAAATGGAAGTTGTTGTCATCTGAAGCATCTCTGCTATCTACTTTACCTTGCTGAAATGCTTACATCCATTGGGTATAATTTCCTATCTGTAGAGATGTTGGCTGTGAAGATTCTCAATTCATTATGCTTCATATTTAAGTCGCCCCTCCAACATGTTGACAGGTTAGGCGCAAGCTATTCTTCCCCTCAATTTTCGATGAGGATCTGCTGGTATAGAGCTGGTACATTGTACAGAAAATGGTCACTCAAATCTTTAGTTCAAACTTTTTCATGTGGTCCCCTTGGGAATATAATATCTAGCATTTTTTGTTTCAGCTGAGAGCGAATAACCTGTAAATGTTAAGCAATCAGATTCGATTATAGTAAAATAGAAAGTCATGTTTTTTATTTAAATGGATTATCGTGCCAGGATATCATGTGCTATTAGCATCGTGGTTCATAACGCTCTCAGGTAGTTGCCAAATCTAATATATGGTTGTCAATATTTAGTTTGTAGTATATGCAGCCACTAAAAGGTGCTGCTCTACAGGGTTGTGATGAGGCTCTCTCCCCTGCTCCCTCTCCGTCTCTGCATGTATTACTTCCATGTGTTTTCGGCGGCCTTTTTTAATGGGTAGCAGTACGTTATGAGCATGGAGAGTGGAATGAGGAGCAACGTAAACAGATTTGGTAGTACAGTTTATTTTTTATATTAATTCCTACTTGCCAATGCTGCTACTAGTTATCTCCCGGCCCACGTCCATTAGTGCGTGTGCTCAGGCCGCAACTCCTTGTAAGCTGAAAGGTCGTTGATACGGCTATCCTTTTTAGAAGCTCCAAGTTGTCATTAAAGAAAAAGTTGAAAATATTTAGTGCTTTATGCGTTTGAAAGAAGTTTGGTTATAAATTAAAGAAAAACTACTTGTACATGTATATATATATATATATATATATATATATATATATATATATATATATATAATATTATGACCTGCATTTTGCGATTGTTCTTTATTGGCTCTCCCCCAGATCCTACAACCCTCTGCCTGTGCTATGTAGCCGGTACGCTGAGTGACAGTATTGTTCACTACTTACAGATGTCCACGTTCAGCTCCTCTGCATCGTATTTATTATTTGATGTTGTTACTATGTAGTATGTGCACTTCCGGACTGGGGATTCGATGGTAAAATTTATGCACCACTTGGCGGTTCAATAAACTAATAGATATCACATCAAAAGAAGATACCTGCTTTATTTAGGCTCATACAATTCTGGCCAGGCTTAACCTGAGAAATTAAAGTTTAAGAAGCACGGTCTTTCAATTTAGGAATTTCTCTTCCCAATAACTCTGCGTCTTACGTCACCATGAGTTACGATTGTAAATGGGCAACTATACTCATGTTTAAGAGATCAAAATCATTTTTGTACACCTAAAACAGACGAGATCAAGATTAACAGAGAATTGTAGAAACCGCAAATTAATCCATAAAATACATTAAAAAAACGTCCTCTTACAATCTTTTGGTCACAAGTTCTCTAAATTTGAATTTACAAATCAGCCAGAACCAATATACAATGAAATTAGTTGATCAGATTCTACGGAAGATCTCTAATATTCGGACAAGACAAACAGATGATGTCCAAAAAAAATTGAGCATTCTACATCAGGAGGAATTCACCTCCAGCAGGTTCTTCATGAAAATGTCTAAGGCTATAATGTGATCTGATTTGCACTTTCTATCTGGCCAAGGTTCATGTCAGCATGCACAATCTTTTCATAAGCAGAATTGGTCATCAGTAAGACTATTCAATCTTCGTCTTCTGTTTCTAAAACTGGAAGAATGCTCAAGGCCGAAGAGCCAAGATGCATGCCCCGAACAACACCTCCATATCCTAGCTTAATCTTGTGGCACAAAAGCAAGATGGAATCCCAGAGTGCTGTTCTTCCCTGTCAATAATTTTCAAAATGTATAATAAATTAACCATCATGATGGTTGATAAGTGCATCAGTTGCAACTCATGTAGAACGCTAACAAAGTAATCAATATTAATGTTGAACAGTATATATGACTCATGCTTAACCTGAGGTTACATTTTTTCAGCCACTACCAACCTGAAGAGAAAACTGCAGCTTCTTATCCCAGTACAAGGCAAAAATTGGGGGACTCTGCCTTCCAATTACCAGTATACAGGCTCCTGGGTGCAGCACAGAAGGTACGGCAGATATTACAGCAATGTATTTCTCAGGAAACCTTTCCTTTGGAGGAAGAACTCCCAAAAATAGGGGGTTCTTGCTCGACTGAGCTCCATCATAAGACGTAGCATCCACATGAAGCATCCACTTTGGATGCTCTAGGAAAGCACAGAACAGGTACAACAGCAAATGAGAATCAGAAGGTAGCTCAAGTGTCCACTTTTTATTCTTTTTATCATAAACCTCTCCACTTCCAAGATACTCGTAATTCTTCAAGCAGGTTCCTTCCGAGAGCTCTTTGAAAAGTACACACAAGGTAATCAAAACTATATTCTATGTCTATGCTGCCCATGAAAATCTGCTGAAAATTATTATATATGTCTATGATATAGGTGATTAATAATAAGCAATAAATCCATGATTCTGGTTACCTCGGATCCTTTGCACGGTGTAATCAGCTCGAACACTGCTTTGAGGTAGCAAACCTTTAACCCACTCTCCTTTAACCAGGGCTTGGAGCCTTTGATGTTCAGTGATAGCATCCACACAATCCTGCATGATAGGAACCAAGGGATTCTGCTGTGGGGATTGTTGCAAACTAGATACAGGCAGCTTGGCTGTATATAAATACAGACCAACTAGAATTTGTCAGAACTCAGAAGTAATCAGAAAATATAACCAAACTGAGAAAACATAAAAAATCACACTTAATTGAACGATCTAAAGCAACTTACACGTGGAAGTCTCTATAGCTTGAACAAGAGTAGCACGTAACTGATGAAGCCCATCTTCATTGAGAGTCAATGTTGGTTGCCAGTCTTTAGTCTTATCAATCGCTGGCATGGTAGTGAGGGTTATAGTAGATGGCATGTCATTTCCTACTTGACTGATTGTAACTGAAACCCCTAGTTTTGCAGCTGCTTGCATAACCTACAAATATGAGATTCTCAGGGATGGGAAGAAAGAACTAAAAAAGTAGATGCTCTAAACATAATAAGTGAGCTTTCTCCAACCCCTCTCAAAATACATAAAAACAAAAATAAAATATAACTAAACAAAAATAAAAAAGACATAGGAAAGGATGCAATCATCATGAACACAATGGCAAAGAACTATATACCAATGTAACTCATTTAATCTAATTAATTGTCTCTAATTTAATTAATCACTTTTGATAAGTTCAGAATAATTTTGATTAACATATAATCAAAGTCATCTATAAACCTCAATTAAATACTAGACTTGATATTTATAATTTCCAACAAATATTTTGGCTCCTGCTATCAATATATTTCTTGTCTGACTTTGCTCTTTCACAGTCCCCAGGAGCTGCACTTTCAAAAGTGCTTTGTAAAACCCAATCTGATAAATGCTATACCAAAACCAGCACACCCAACAAATGAACAAAAAAGAAAATATTAACCAAATTTAGAACAATAACAACCTGAATATGACTGATCTCAATTTTGTTAAGCAATGGATTAAGCAAAACTGAAGAAAACCATTGCCTGAGGTGGTCACGCCACTGCTCAATTTGAGGATAGATGCCCAGATGCTCAAAAGCTTCAATAGATTCTTCCATGGACATTGGTGGAGGAAGATCACCCTCTCCTTTCTTAGGGGGAGTGCTAAACTTTTGGGAACCTGGAGACATCCTCACTGGCCTCAGTGGCGTCAGCCTTGTAGTCCCAGAGGTACTAGCTGAGCTGGTAACTGTAGTAGGGCTCATTATGCCAAAGCCAGGAATGGTAGGGGGTGGGGTAGATAGCTTCCCTGCTGATTCAGTGATTTTTTCATCTACTTCTGCCAAGAATTGTTCAAGCTTTTCTTCTGATGTTATCTTGCTTGCAGAGGAGGCTCGCCTACTAGACCAAGGGTTTGAGACCATTGAATCTATTCCTGTTGAATTCTGAACAGATGGTAGGGGTGAAACCACTCCAGGGACAAGATATAGAGATGATGAAGAACCAGGCGACTTTGTGGGGGTGCTAATAGATCGCACCTTACTTCCCCTATTAGAATTTGAACCATCAGCATCTACATGAGTTAAGCGGCCAGGACTGAGAATTGTCTGATGAAGTGGAAAAAGCAACTCATAAGGCGTGGACTGGGATTTAGACTTGGGAGGTTTCTGCAATGGTTCAGATTGAACCCATTCAACCTTTGGCTTTACACCTAAGAGCCCCAGTTGGTGATTAGTAAGACACATCTCATTTTTATTAACTTTGGAAGTAAGCACAGCTGGAACACTAGGAGTATATCTGACTTTGCGCAGAATGATAGCTTTGAGAAGGGCAAACATAGATCCAGTAAAGATGAGACCCACTAAAATCTGTAGTGTCTTGGTAAGCCAATCTGAAATTCAAGAAATATATGAGAGAGCTATTAGCTATAGCAGTCAGAGGAATCATTTCAAAGAACAAATAAGATTGGTAATTGAGCTGGAGAGCTTACAAGCCGTCCCTGGGGAAAGACTTTTAAGCCTCAAGATGCCAATGAAGCCACTTTCCCTACAACATGTCAAGCCAGGTAGTTATATTAGCCAAAACAAACTAGCAATCCCAAGCAAATTTTAATGATAGAAGTTAATATTGGAAGACAAATTATTTTACATCTCCAATATTTGTTCGCCGAACAAAATACTAATAGTCATATAAGAGGCATTATTTACTACCATAATATAGAATTGTTATGGTTTTCACTACATAATCGAGTGAGATTAAACCAAAATAAGGAAGAATAAATCCGCGGTTACTAGAAAGCAGAAGAACATGAAATGTCTTCGTCACTGCACATTCTTGCCAACTAAAGAAGTACTTCTACTGTAAGCCTTAGATACAGGTTTTAAAAAACGTCTACTCAACGTTAATATGCTCTTCATGAGATCAATGGTAATAGCAAACTAATAATCCCAAGCATATAAAAAAGATGAATTCAGGAAATTTTACTTTCACTCCTCTTCCTCGGGAGGGGGGAAATTGATATGCTTAATGAAAAATCAAAATGTAGTAATGAACCTGAGAATGATACTGAGGAAAGCCAAGGCAGAGACGGCGAAGAACGAGAGGATAAAGAGGAATGTGTGATTGGAAGGTTGGAGACTAGTGGCGGTGAGGACAGCAGAGAATGCGGGGTTTTGGTAGACGGAGAACTTGGAGGGCTTCGATGAAGGCGACACCTTGTTGTCTCTGGTAGCGCTTGCGTCCATGGTGGACTAGAGTTTCGGTTCCCGGATGGAGCAGAGAGAGATTCTGCTAAGATAGCAGTGGAAGTTGAAGTCAGTAGCCAGCAGCAGACAATTTCAAGGAGAAGATGCGTTGGGGTTTCGGAGGGTTAGGCGCCCCGTACTCATTGTCATAGGCCCATACGATTAAGATAGGAATTTTTTTGGTTTTTTTGGGAACTTACACTAAGACGGAAGTTTAAATCCAACAGAGTGGTCCTGCTGCTGGAAATGAAAACTTAAATTTAGAAAAAGAAAATCAAATATAAATATATAAATATATATATATATATAAACAGTTTAAAATTATGTCCCATCAAAAAAGTAAAGTGGTAAATATTTTTCAAAAAAATATGTGGCAATGTATTATTGCTGATATACATCATGCACACTGATTAGGATCAACCTGATAAACACCGCATTTTAATTTTGGATCTTCAAAATCTCTTAAACTATACAACTATATGTATATTATCTATTTAACTAGTTATTTATGATCAAATAAAAAGGTGTTATAAATGATATTTTTAAGATAAAGATTTTTAAAATTTAAAATTGTGTATATTGACATTAAATTTTTTATGATATAATCAATTTTTATTGATTTAACAAATTTATAATAGGTAATAATTTAAAATTTAAGATAATATATTCTATATTTTAAATAAATTAAATGTTAATTTAAATATAATTATTTTAGCAATAAAAAATTTAAGTAATTTGAAAAGAAAAATCTTACTCTCATTCATGAGAGCCATGATATATGTCATAAATCATAATCCATAAAAAGTTTAAAAAAAAAGGGGGAAAACTAAGGATTGGATAAATGAAAGTTGTTTGTCTTTAACGTGTAAATTATTGGAGGCATAAAAAAAAAAAACAGAAGACAACTCATTCGGGAAACGTTTCTGTATAAAATCAGTATCCGGCTAAAGATGATGCATCCACTGTGTCGGGGATTGGCAAGCTTCGTCCTTATCTCAACTGCCATATGTTGATATAAATCCTAAACATAATAAATCGTATAAATAACAATAAAATGAATATAGTAAAAAAATAAATAATATATGAAGTAATTGAAAATGTAACTTGTAATCCCACGCATGCATTGATGCCATAATAAAAGAGAAAAATTAGAAGAGAAAGAAACAGGAAAAGGTTCCCACTTTCCAGCACCCTACCTCCGCTTCGCCGCTGACTAATATTGTTTTCCCTATAGTCTTCTTTTTTCAACCTTCTCTTTCCCTCGCGATGATGCATGGGATCAACGGGGCAAGGTCTATTTGTTCTGCGATTTTCAGGACAAAAATTCAGTGCGCTGCTCTCTCGACCTCCTTACTCTTCGATGAAACTCAGATACAGGTTCCCCTCTCTCATCTGCATTTGTCTGCGTCACTTAAAATAAATTTCTCTACTTTGGTTTGGCTGTTTTCACTGATTTATTGCTTGTCCGGTGAATATTCTCTGTTTCACCCGTGGACCACTGTCAAAGTTTTGACCTTGTTTTAATTTGGACTCTCCTTAATTTTTTCGTTTGGGTTTTCTTAAATTTATTTGAAGTTGGTTTTCTTTCGTCTTCAGACGCTTTTCGATTATTACATATGGAAATTGCTATAGGCTGGCGATGCATGCTATAGACATAAGCTTTTATTGCGTTTTGGCAAGCTACTGACTTTTTTTGGTCGAAGCTACAGTCTTGTTCTTACGATTTTCAAAAGGCAAGCAAAATGGACTGTCTTACAATTTTCTAGTGGGTTGAGAATATTGAGATTCTTCCTTTTTAGAAAAAAGTTTTAAATTTTTGTTAAAATGATAATTCAATTTAATAAGAGTAGTTGTCTCTAAATTATTGTCTGTTTAAAATTTGATCTGTCACCATTTTTTAGAATAAGTTTGCATAGTAGCTTCTTTGAAGGTGAACTATGTAAATTTTAAATGATTTGAAGGTTTTATTGTATGATACAGTTTAAAGAAAGTGTTGCTCAGTTTGCAAAGGAAAATATTGCTCCTCATGCGTCTAAGATAGACCACACAAATTCTTTCCCTAAGGTCTGTATAATGAACTCTTTGTATTGTGTCCATGAATGTAACTATAATATATTGGAAATTCTGATCATGTTTTGATCTAATTTTAGGACGTTAACTTATGGAAATGCATGGGAGATTTTAATCTCCACGGGATTACTGCACCAGGTAGAGTCATTTTCCTATAATAACTTTACTGCCTTCACCTTCTGATGATTTCAAAAGTAGAACTTTAGATGTGCAGTATATGGATGTTGTCCACCATCTGGTTTTCCTTCTGGTTATATTTCTTTTCCCCCATATATTTTATGATGAATGTTAAGGAAAATTAATTCTAATCGAGTAATTCATTCCAAAGCATATATCTGTCAAGGGTCAACCACATAGACTTAGTCATATAAGAGCCTCATATAGAATGAAACTTTTCTGAACTTCCAATTAGTATCATCAGCATCTTTGTTAGTCATATAAGAGCCTCATATAGAATGAAACTTTTCTGAACTTCCAGTTAGTATCATCAGCATCTTTGTTAAGTTCTGCAATATGACCTAGCATAGTATACCAACAAACTCGTCCAAAGTTGTTCTGCACTTTTGCAGAGGAATATGGAGGGCTTGGTCTTGGTTACTTGTATCACTGTATAGCAATGGAAGAAATAAGCCGTGCTTCAGGGTCTGTTGGACTTTCTTATGGTGCTCATTCTAACCTGTGTATCAATCAGCTGGTAATCGAAGGGGAACTATATCTCTTTCATTGTTTACTTTGTGATCTTATGATGAATCTTTAATCCCTTTCCCTTCATTTTTGTTAGGTGAGGAATGGAAGCCCTGCTCAGAAGCAGAAGTACTTGCCCAAGGTTTTAATTCTACCCGTTTAGTGCTATTTATTTTCAGAGCAATAATTCCTCACGGTTGACATGAAAGGGTTGAGGTTATTAGCCAAAAATACTCCTTGTTGAAACTTTACACCCACTGCCAGGGCTCATAATTTAATTTCTCTCTCTCTCTCTCTCTCTCTCTCTCTCTCTCTCTCTCTCTATACGCTGATGAGGTTTAATTTATTTGTTATCTTCTAATTGAAAGCTTATCTCTGGGGAGCATGTGGGAGCTTTGGCAATGAGTGAGCCCAATGGTAATCTATGTAAACGAGAACAGTCACATGTTGCATTTTTAGAATTTTCAAAGATTTTGTGGAGTGAACTAGCCTATTCTCGCAGCTGGTTCTGATGTTGTCAGCATGAAATGCAAGGCTGATCGTGTGGATGGGGGATACATAATTAATGGGAACAAGATGTGGTGTACCAATGGTCCAGCTGCTCAAACATTAGTATGTTTCTTTTGTTCCAGTGCATTGTTCAGTTGCTCTCAATTACTTACCTTTTTATCATCATAGAATCATTAGTATGTTTCTTTGGTTCTTTCACATTGCTTAATCTCTTCTTTTCATCATAGTTTTTCACAACTACTGCAATTATGTAGCCAGGTAGATGGTAACATTTTGGCCTCATATATGCTTTGTAATAGAATAGTAATTTTCATTGTGGATAATCCCTTTACCTATGGTCTGAGTATGGGAGATAAATGTATGGACTGGTTGCACCAGATCAGATGAGTACTGGATGAATGGACACAGGAGTTTTTTTGACTAACACTACATGGTCATGGTAGGACACAAATATGAATATATTATAGCCAATGTCCGTTCCATTGTTCTGGTGCACTAGGTTTTGTGCAGCCAGTGCATGCAAGACATTTCTATGGTTTATATGGGGAAACAAATTGCCTCCATAGTAAGATTAGTTCTAGCAGTTCAAATAGATTCTTAGAAATGCATAGCACATGTTGGACTGATGTGTTGAACTTGGATCAGGTTGTTTATGCGAAAACAGACATAACCGCTGGGTCAAAAGGAATTACAGCATTCATCATAGAGAGGGGAATGCCCGGGTACTTACTCTGACCTAGACAAGTTATATGCTATCGAGGTGGATGTAAACCTCTTCATTTCAATTTAATTAATTCTTTGACAATAATGTCATGTCATCACATGCTTTGGCCATTCCAACTGTTAGCTACTAACTTTAAGAGACATCCCATTATTCAGACAAGTGGTGCTGCTGAGAATACTCGCATCACTCAACTCTAGACCCATGCAGTGGGGAGAACACACATGAATGGTCATTAACACACAATCATTTGAAAAAGAATAGGGAAAAAACCCTTCTTAGGTGTTTAAAAAGGTCTAGGCCTCTCTTACATTACTAAGCAGACGAAGAAAGTAAGATATGAAAGATTGAAAATCTGATGTTTCTAGAATTTCTTTTGCCGCTTGTCCACAGGTTCAGTACTGCCCAAAAATTGGACAAGCTTGGGATGCGAGGGAGTGATACGTATGTATGCAAGATCTATGAGAAATATTCTTTATTTGAGTTGATCCACAATTTCTCCCTGTTTTTCACTGACAGTAGCAAATGGTGTGGGCAGATGTGAACTTGTCTTTGAGAACTGCTTTGTTCCAGAAGAAAATGTTCTTGGGCAAGAAGGGAAAGGTCTTGCAATTGCTTCTGTAATCTTCTATATTTATTATTAAATTAGAAGGTGAACATCTATGTAATGCTCTGTATTGTCAAGCATGCAAAAGTGTGTTGCAAGACTATCATCCCCAATTGGCCTTCTTTAATGTGCCCAAGTTGATCTATCTCTAATTGTCTCTTTGCAAATGATTTCTGTAAAATAGTATCTTAAAGAAAATATGGGATGGAAGAGCCTGGTTTTATTACCATCTCCTTAGTCTTTGTTACACCTGAACCAGAACTATTCTGCTTCTGCTGGCAGCATTCTCCAGCAAAACTCTGCATAAATTTGCATAAATTGGTGAAAAAATCCCCATTGAATTGGTGCCATTAGTTTAACTGGTATTCTCTCGTGGTGATTGCTGTTGAAATAACATGTTCATGATTCAGTGTACATCAACCATAGTTTGGTAATTTCATTTTTTTGTTATTTTTTCAGGAGTCTATGTCATGATGTCTGGGCTGGATTTGGAGAGGCTTGTTTTGGCAGCCGGACCCCTAGGTATTATGCAGGCATGTCTTGATGTTGTTCTTCCTTATGTTCGACAAAGAGAGCAGTTTGGCCGTCCTATTGGGGAGTTTCAGTTTATACAGGTTCACATATGCAAAATTTGTCTTCTACACTAATCCACAACATATGTGAATCATGCTAATGCCGTCAATTGATCTATGATTACAGGGGAAACTAGCTGATATGTATACATCTTTGCAGTCCTCAAGGTAGAGGATTCTAGTATCATGGTGCGATATTTTATTTCTAGCCGAGCTTGCATGGCAATAGTTAACTTTCTTAATTTCAGGTCTTATGTGTATTCTGTTGCTCGGGACTGCGACAATGGAAAAATTGACCCCAAGGTGCCTTCAGATATCTTTTATTGTTATCTTCTTCTGCTACTACTACTATTATTATTATTCATCGCCTCTTGACTCGTCTTTTTTAATGTACTTCAAAAAATGTCAGCAAATCCATACTCGCTTGACAAATTAATAGTATATACTTCTGGTAAACTATGAAATTATTATACTTGAAATGCTTGCTTATGTTTCTTTAGCTTACACTTCTGCCAAGCATGAACTCACGATAATATGTTGGCTCACTATAATTTTATGGGCTCTAATTTCAGTTTGGTTTAGTTTAATGAACATCAACTAGTGTTCTGTTTTCGTGTGTTTTCTTTCTGATTAATATTCCACTGGCTTGTTTTTCTTTTGATAATGGAATTGTTACTATCAAACTGCAGTAAGTGACAAGGTGTTTTAACTCGGATTATATTAATTTCTTTTAAACTCAGGATTGTGCTGGAGTTATACTTTGCGCTGCTGAAAGAGCGACCCAGGTTGCTTTGCAGGTAAAAATGCGATTTGCATTAGTCATTGCTGTTGACTTTTTATTCACATTGACATGACACATCCTCACCTTCAAATGTGTAGGCTATACAGTGTTTAGGTGGCAATGGCTATGTAAATGAGTATTCGACTGGTCGTCTCCTTCGAGATGCCAAACTGTACGAGATTGGAGCGGGAACTAGTGAGGTTAGAAGAATGATTATTGGACGTGATCTCTTCAAGGAACAATGAGATGGTTTGAGTAACTGAAGGGATATATCATCCATGCCAGTCATATTAGTGCTGAGTCCATTCATTAATAATTTGCACCTGTTGTAACAGTATCATTTTAGTCCTGGATTAATGCCGGTTCCTCAGTGCAAAGAAAGGGAATCTTGTCTTGATGAAATTCTCGAGCAGATATTATTACCATTCCGCTTGAAAAAAACTACATTCAGGGAATAGATTTTTCTTGTGAGCCAAAAGAAAAGTAGGGCAAATAGAACCGACAAGATTTAATTAGCTTAGACCTTACTCCCTCAGCTCTAGATTAATTGTTGTTTAAAAGTTTTTTGTAGTTATTTTCTTAAAATTAAAATAATATTAATTATTGTTTGTAATTTTATTTTTATCAAAATTACTATATTTATTAACTGTTCAACCAAATTATAAGTGCAGGTACCTACCCTGATAAAAAATAATACTATATTACAATTACAAAAATTAATGAGAGAAGTAGAGAGGTGACTGTTTGTATAAAATTTTTATGCATGATGTTTTCCAGAACACTTGCTGCATTCAGAATAAAACAGAAATTACAAGTACAAAAATAATACTACATTATTACGGGTACAAAAATTAATGAGAGAAGGAAAGAGGTGAGTGTGAGAGTGCAAGAGTGTATAAAATTTTTTTTTACGCATGATGTTTTCAGGAACACTTGCTGCATTCAGAATAAAACAGAAATTACCAGTGGCAAATTAAATTAATGTTTCATAACTTGTTAAATTGATTCATTAAGATTTTATCGTTCTCTCTCTGGTTCAACATTTTTTCCATCTCTTTCTAGTTCAGTGGTTCTCCCAAACAAATTCCCCAACCTGGCAAAGTCTTATTTTCACTTCTTCCATTCCTTAATTTAAACTGAAATTATAGGGGAAAATTGAATTGTTGTTCAACGAAAAAAGTACTCGCAATCAGATAATTTCATTGTTATCATCTCATTCCTTAATTATCTCTTAGTTTATCGTTGAAAAAGTTATGTTTTAGTTATTATCTTTTGACAATTTTTACGAAAACACAACACCATCCATCAGAGTCGTGACTCGTTTCTTCAAAAGAGAGTTGCGGGTTGCCGCTATCTCCTCACGCTAATAGAAGTGCGTTGTTGCTGGCTCTACTGCGTTCGTCTGCTGGGGAGCCCCGCAGAAGGGATCAGGTCCTATACAGTTTTCCTTCTTACATAGCAACAGAGTTGTAAGTTCTAAATTTGGAAACCTTCAACAATATTCCGAGCACAAACGTTACACAACTCTCAACTGCAGTGACGCCTTATTAGTTACATATTGGTAACGCCCTTATTCAGCGAAGTCTAGCTTGCTTGGTTGTCGGTCTTTCTTGCATTGCCAATGCAATTTTTTTCACTGGGCTAACGAGCTCAGAAGATAGTAATCATATAACATTACCATATGCAGGTAGATGTAATTTAATTGCATAGAAAGAGGGCCACAACATAGTCGGGACACCCCTGATCAACCCCTAACAACTGTAGGAGAAGAATCTGGCTGACCCACTGAAGACGACTTTGAGGCTTCTATTATCACCGGTGCCTGCTCCAAACAGCTGTGAGTATCATCACTGATCATCCCAATTGTCATCTTCTCAACTTCTTCTTGGGTATGTATATGGATTTTGGATGCCACATTGCAAAACTCACTGCAGCCCAGGGAAATTAAGCACCGTTTAGTATCATTTAAGAATTACTGCAGACTGGTTCCATAGAACAAGTATTAGGCTCATATCCTATCAGTTCAGGTAATGGCCATGGAATGTAGATGGAAAGGGGGTTAACATAATTCAAATAAGAGTAATGCTACTTATACCAATTTTCCTCACAAAATGTGCACACTGTAGAGACTGCTATTGTGGCTGTATCTGAACTCAAACCTAAACTTTTTCTGTCAGACTCACATGCAACTACATTGGCAGTTTCTTCATAATTTGTGAAGGTTGTATAGATAACATTACTTCTTAGGAAATCTTGAATCCAGGAATATGGATACTTACAGCCATGGGTCATCCCCCACAACCATGATGTCGTTTTCGCTATCGGTGTACAAGACCCTCCATCCTTTATTAGGATCTCTTAGAAGGCCTTCCATGCCAAATAGCCGCTCTAGTTCATTCAGCAGGTCATTGTAGCCGCTCAGTCTTGAGAGATCAATGGCTCTTCCGACTAAGCTGCCTTGCTTGTGAACCTTCATTCAGTGTATGTTATATGGGTGGGCAAAACGTCAAAGGAAGAGAAAAAGAGCATATCATAATTTAACTCTGTTGCTATCATCGCTCACCTTTGTGCAACTTCTTTTGGTAGGGTTCTGTAAATTCTGACTTGCAGCTTCCCCAGACAAGGGAAACCCAAATAGTTTACAGGCATTAACCTTCCCCTTGAAACTGTCATCATTTGGAATCCTCATAGTTGTCCTTAAAGCAGAAGCAGAAATATTGTCTTGCAGCTTCTGCTCGTTTGGGAGATCTGACTGTCCAATTTCATTTCTAATGATCCCAGCCCGAGTTGAAGGTGTAGTAAATGGGACATTCTCCCTCTGGAGATTAGTAGGCTTAGAGCTAAACATGCTAGCTTGACCAGCTTTGTGAATGTCACCATAAGGAAAATATGCAGTTTGAAGGACTTCGGATCCAAAAGAGTGAAAGTTGGGTTTGGGCGCTGCCTGATGGAGGTTGAAAGTTGTGCAACTAACATTGGGTTTACCCCAAGCACCAAGGTTAAAATCAACCTTTCCTGTCAGGGATTTCAATGGACATATTTCTTGACCTTGCAAGACCCTTGGAAATCTATTAGTTTCCACAAAGCCTGCATAACTAGAAGGGCGAACCCTCATAAGCTCAGCAGCAGTAGCCTTTCTTACTCCAGTTGATGCAAGATTTCGATGACTTGGAGAACTCATCTCAAAATCTGGCCGATTGGTTACTGTGTCACATCCATAAGAGAGTGACACAAAACCTGTATTTTCTTGACCTTGCAAGACCTTGGGTGACCTTATAGACTCCTCAAAGTCCACAAATCCACTGCTTCCTGCTGTCACCCCACCAACACAAAAGCCAAAAGTGAATCAAAGACAGATCATAATTAGGGTGCATGAGTTTATAAGCAGGAAGAATTGATGCTAGACCAGCTTTTTCAGCATTAGGACTCATACCAGTGATGAGGTGACTGGGTGAGGCAGCCTGCAGACCTGTCCGCAGTTTCTTCAGTCTTGGGGAAGACTGAAAGCTGAACGGTGGGAGAGAAACAAAAGGATCAATCTCCCAAGGAGAAACTCGTTCTTGATGATTAGTAGCAATATCCTCATTCCATCTGACCTGTTGGATGCCACAGCAAGCTTAATCAGGAGGTTGATCCCTGGGGGTACAAGGTGAACTTCATGGAAGAAGTCAAGCAGGTAATAAACAATTTTGAACAGGTTAATAATCTTTGGTCTTCAAACAATTAAGAAATCATTAACACCCTTACTAAATTCAATGGTGTAGTTATTGTAGTTTGTCAAAATATGTAGCATAGTGATTACAAGAAAAGTGCAAATGTACCATCAAAGACCTCCATTTTGATTTAGGCCACCTATAAGGATCTAAATCGCCCATTCCAGTCACTATACCACCACTGCACCTGCAGGATAGAAAAGACAATATTATAATCCTCTAAAGAAAATCTTTCCAAGGAAGACTTAGGTTAAAAATTATAACTATATTGTAGTTGACCTTCTTTCTGGAGACTCTTCCATCTCAAATTTCATTTTGAATCTTGTCCCAATGGTCACTGGATTCTTGATACTTCTGACGTATTTTTGGTAGGGAACAACAAATTCTGCATGACTTGCCCTGTGTTGTGGCAAATTCAAACACATTAGAGATTTATTGGCCACGTCATGTGCCAATCATGACCAAATTGTAAGCCTCAGCAAGTGAATGAACAGATAAATGTCCACAGAAAACATTTACAACATCACGTGCATGGAACATATCAAGATGCATGTTTCAAACAGGAATAAGGACACAAACAACTTTCTGGTAAAGTTTATTCTTCATTGTTCTCAAATTGGATCCATTTAGTTTTAGAGTCACCAATACTGTGGTTGGTAACTTCATCAAAGGTTATGATTACAATTACATTTTTCAGAATGTCAGAGCACCTAGAAAAGTCATTCCCTGTAAAGATATGTTCAATAATATAAAGTCTTAGCCCTCTACTACCTTATTGAAAAAGAAAATTTTCACTATCAGGAACAAAGTTGACTGGGCTCTAATTGTCTGAGGCACATTACACGTGATATTCACCATGAGGTGAGAAATACATTTGTAAGCCAAACCTCAACCATCGAAGTGGGTAATATCCATTCATTCGTTCTATCCAACACACCAGGAAATTTTTAGTAATGAAACGCCTCATTCTAGGCATTATATATTTCTGCCCTATGGACAAATCATAAGGCACTTTTAGGATGCTTCCCTTTTCTCCTCTCAAAAATCATCACTTACTGTTGATAGAAATCTTCAATATTAGTACAATTTCTTATACTCTACATTCTCAGTCATTTTTTTGCATAAGAGAAAGTTCTTTAATCCCAACAACAATAAGGCACAGGCTCCTTGTAATTTTATTCAATTCACATCATATGTGGAACCATGAATGCAAATGCCAAACCATTTGAAAGCTTTAGTTAGGATCCGTTTCTATCGCATACGAAATCACAGCCAAACTAAATCCCCTTGACAAATGTTTAGGGGCCGGCAGCAATATTTTGGGTGTTACATTCAGTGGATTGACAGAGATAATCTGGCTGTTAGAGCTAAGTCATTCAGCATGCCTAACATAGCTGAGGACAGAGCATCTTAAAGGGGATTTGCCTCTCTAGTTATAATAGCTGCATCAGAATGGAAGTACAATGAAGTTCTGGGAAACATGTATTCAATTGGTTCTCCACAATTTACCATGTCAGCATATCACTCTTAGTATGGTAATCACAAGTTGACAGAAAAGCTAAAAGGGATCTGAGCAAAACTAATTTGAATCATGATGTTTGCTGATTGGATTAAATTATGACAACTGAAAGTCATCATTTCATATATGAAAGTTGACAGAAATAGTTGGAAATCAATGGGTAATCTCATTCATAATAGCCACATCAAAATCAAAATCTAAGGTAAAATAATAGCCATGTGAGTTCATATGTTTGTAAAACAAGCAGATCTGCTATATCAGTAGTTCATACCTTGGACTGTAGAAAACATGAAACATGCTCTTGGTGGATATGGCATTGGCCACTGAAGAAAGAAAATTGGGATAACAGTTTTGGTTGCCAACAATTGATTCAGGAAGACCATTTCTAGGTCGGGCGGTTCTTCTGATTCCCAATCTCAATTCTCCGTTCTCACCCCTACACATACATTTATAAGCAATAAGAAATCTAGAAGGTACTAGAACGATAAACTTTGGCTATTCTTCCAAAGAGAATGGATGGTGGGAAATTTCATGTTTGATTCAAACGGCATTCAAAGATTGCTTTTATTCATTTTTAATGCTCAAGAGCTAATTTGGCACTTCATAGTCACTAATTAACAAGTTTGGCACTTCTTTCTATCCTTAATAATAATTCCTGAAAGGAAACATTTATTAACCACGCATCCAATTATTGGTTATCTCAGTTGTTAATTACTTTCTGCCCAAAAATGTTAACATAAAATTTATCGCAATCAAAAAATGTCAAATGAATACAGATTAAAACCACATTGCCTCCTGAAAATCCCAGTTTAACATATACACAAATATACCTTAGAAAGAGAACTGCATCACCAGAAACAAGATTCTTTTGGCTAACAAAAATACTCCATCCAGTAGTGAGCAGATGCCGCCTTGGCTGACCTGAAAATTTACAACAGTGCCTTTAATGACTTTGTTAATTTATTAAGGCACGATATGTTGCTTTTTTTAAATCACCTCGGTAAATATGACGAAACTTCCACTCCACTCCATGCAGGTCTTTGGCAACAAGCTCTTGAGAGGGTCTTTGCTGGTTGTAGTCCTGAAGTGAAGAAATTCATCACCTTAAGAGAGACTAAACAATCATAATTTACAAATAATTTCATGTTAGAAATGATAAGTGAAAATAAGAGCAACATATCGTACCAAGGGAGGGAAACAGTCTTCAGCAGCCCTACGAGGAACAGAGAACCCTCCATGGGTGCTGGTATCAGAAGCTGTAAGCGTCTTGCAGAACATGTGAGGGGTTGATTTTGCGGGTGATCCTCCATTTCCCTCCTCATCCGCTCCCAATTCCTCAAGCTCTTTGCCCTCCAAATGCATCCCTGGCAACTGAAGACGACCCATGATTTAGACTTACTTTGTAAGATTAGGCGAGGAAGCATCGGTGCATAATTTGGCATTAAAACATCAAAATCATTAGTTCTCCTAAATTACTAATATTATAACAAAGAGTGAAGTCCAAAGCATTTAGATACCAATGATTTACATGGAACATAAATAACATCAACTAAAAAACCAACCTCTCCCAGAGGAAGCAAAGTAACCTGTGTATAAACCTCATCATTCTCCTTATTGGCCTGCTCCAGGGAATGACAATTGAACAAACAATTAGAAAACCCAAACACATAGAACCAAAGGTATACGTGCTTAAAGGGGTGAATAGCAGCAAATTATAAAATTAAAACAGATACGATTCAATCTCAGAGTATAATTTAGAACTCACAAGAAGCTGGACATTGACAACCCTGCAAAAGATCTGTGGCTGAAGATCATAGGTGGGCATCTCCATGGTTGAGAAAGGAGAGAAAGATGCCACCTGTTCTAAGTGACCTTGTGGGAAATAGACCACCACATTTCCTTTCTTAGGAAGGGAAGTGAGGGGGCCAGCACAAGCATGCCAAAGCTCCAAATAAGAAGAAGACACACGAGCTGAAGACGAAGAAGAAGATGAAGAAGTTGAAGAGGACAAATAACAAACAAAAGCACCTTTCTCACAGTCCTCATTACAGAATGCACTCTTCTCAACCTCAGTCACTGCATGGTTCAGATCAATTTCCATGAACACCCAGTGTAGTTCTTGTGAGACTCAATGGTAGTACAATCAAGTAAACCAAGACACGAACAGAATACCAAAAATTAAAAGGAATCAACCGGATGACCAAGTGATTAAAAAAAACACCCAGAAAGCCAAAAACTATAGAAAATTGGAAATGAGATCAAATCATATAAAGAAATTCATGTTTGGAGGGACACCACAAAACTGATAAAGAGTAGGAGCGGAATGAGATGAACAGAAAACAACAAGAAAGTCATGTTCGGAGGGATACCCAAGGGGGCTAAAAGATGAGAGGAAGGGGAGAAAAAGAGTATCAAATAATAACAAGAAATTCAAAGTATGATTCCTCCCCCATTTGCAGGTACTGGGAAGGGGGAGCAGAAGCAGCAGACATAGACAATTGCATAGGAAGCACAGAAACAAAAGGCAAGAAAAGCCAATGTGGTAGTAGCTTTTGGACTTAGACTGTTAGAGATAGAGTGAGAAAGAGAGAGAACTGTGTTGGGTGGAGGGGACAGGCTAAGACAGTACAGAACCCACACTCCCCCACCCTCGTCTCCTTTGCTTTACATAAGCTTTATCTTTTCTTACCCTTATTAATAATTTTCTTTCACTGTGCGGGGAGGCCCTCCACCACCGAGACAAAAGGGGAGGTTTTCATTCAATTGGGTACAAATCTTTAACTTTATTTTAATTATTTTTTCATTTGCTCCTAAACGATCAGTAGAAAGCTTTCACCTTTAGTCAATTTGCAATTCATAATCATCATGAAGCAGATAATTTCAAAGCAGAAACTACCAGACAAAACTTAACGTCTTGAGTTAACCTCTAGAACCAGCCAATTACAGGGCTTTACATTCTCGTTTGGAAGACGATGAAAAACAAGGGTCAATGTGAAATATGAAAACTTTCAATGGTTTATTAGCTAAAAGAAAACCTCCAATAAATTTGTAGCGGATTTGATCAGTTGGGTTGAAGGGTGGAGCACGAGACAGAAAGAGCTACAGCATTTCAATTAATTGAAGGAGAAAGAGAGGAAGAGCGAGATAGGGTTAAGAACACTGAACACGTAGGTTATGGCAGCAACCATTGTGGATCGTGGGCGTGTTGTTAGTCGTTGCGACTCACAGAACCCTCTCATCAGTCCACCCTTTTACATATCTCAGGTCTCATCACTCTTTTCTGCCAGATAAATTTCTACAGATCATGTCTTAAGTACATCTCACGCGCCTGCGGCGCTTTTTCTTATCTCCCCCTCCTCTTTTTTTATATTAATTTTTATTAATTTTTATTTAACAATTTATAAATTAAATGAAAGTTAAAAATAAAATAAAAATTTATAATCTATAATTTAAATATTTATATAAAACGAAATATAATAAAATTAAAAGGTAAAAAAGGTTAAGAATAAAGGAGATGATTACCAATTTGTGTAAGCACATGGTCTTTGTCTAATATTTAGGGATGTAAAGTGAATTTATTAGTCTTAATTTATAATGTCTTATTATTAATTAAGATAAGATAAGTTAGCTTATATATTTATAAGTTAAAAATTTTTAACCAATCTCACTTCATTCTTTGGTGAGAGTTGGTGGGTTATGCCAATTAATTCGTTAAATTAAAATAAAAAATTATTTAAAATTTATTAAAAATAATTATAAATTTTAATTTTAATTTTAAAATAATAAAATTATTATATTTTAAATAATAACTATAAATAAAAATTTTAAATATTTTATAAATAATATAATTATAAATTATGTAAATCTTAATAAGTAAATTAAATATATATAATAATTGTAAATATGGATTTGACTTCATTATTTAATTTTATGTATAGTAATTATTAGTTTAACAATAAATAATAATTAATATTTTAATAATAACAAAATTTTTAATTATATTATTTTAACATAAATTTTATGATAAAAAATAATAAAAATTATAAAATTTAATTTTGATTAATTTTAAAGTTGTGAGTCAAAAGTTTACAAGTCAGCCTACTTCGCATAAGTGGACGAATTAATTAACCCCTGGGTCAAAGCAAATAGATTAATTTGTCCATATTTAAATAAGTTATGTATACCTTAAGGGACCTTACGACTTATATGGGGCGAGGTGGGGCAAACCTGACCCATTTTGCTTGTTATACAAATATTCATTCACAATAAATTAAGAGATACAAATCTTTTAAGCTAAAGTACATAAATTTTTTTCGAACTCCAGGTAAATTGCAAAAGATTATATTTTATTTTTAATTTTTACATAAAACTCTTCTAAATTTACTAAATTTTGTAATGCATCCCTTTTATTACTATTTTCGTCCAAAAAGATATTAAACCCCAAAATCATGATCAAACCTAAATTGATCAATATAAAAGGATAAAATTGCCCTTGAACAAATTAATCGGGGAAGAATCTTTATAGAGGGATTCACCAGCGTCTATGGGGCAGATGGGCTACTGAGATTCGCGACCCTAAAAAAGGAGTTCATGTTTGGCTAGGTACCTTTAACACTACTAAAGAAGCTGCTAAGGCCTATGATAAAGAGGCTCGAAAAATCCCTAGTAAGAAACCCAAAATGAAATTTCCCAACGAAGATTATGAGTACTCCATTCAAGCTCGTTGTAACCCATTGTCTTCACTTTTACACCCAAACTTGCTTTTATTTTAGCAACATTACAATTTCGATTTGAATGTTGCTCCTAAAAGTCTGAAACTAGAGTTTGGTTATGATCTAAACCAAGTTGGGGCCATTCCAATTAAGAGAAATGCCTCATGTGTCAGTGTTAGTGCTCCAATTGGGGCTAAAAATCCGTGAATTTTTGGGCGGCTTTCTTTGGGATCTAGAGTGCTTAATTTGTTTAGAGATGATTTGGGTATTTCACATTAGTTAATTTGAGATTTGATCATAATTTTACTGTTTTGTCTATTTTATACAGAAATAATAACAAAACGGGTGTATTACAAATTTTGGTAAGTTTAAAAAATTTTATGCAAAAATTAAAAGTAAAAAAAAATATTTTACAACTAAATTTAAGATTAGGAGAGTTCTTTATATTTTAATTATTTTTTATGGCTTGACTAAAAAATTTATTAGAAAAATTTGAATTCATTTACTATTTTATAATATTTTAGTTCAAATTATATATCAAAATTTTTATAGTAAATCATGTTAAATATTAAATTTTTTATTTTATAAGGATAAATAGATGGTTGAAAGTTGAAATATTTGTTATATAAAATTTATATAATCCAATCAACTAGTGATAAATTATAATTTCAATACTCTAATCAATAGTTTTAAACTTAATATTAAATATTTTCATATGATTTTTTGATCAACTGCAATAAGTTGCAACCCTTAAGTCAATAATAATAGTTTAATAATATAGTTGGAATAATTTATTAGTAATTTTAAATTTTATTTCTTATGTTATTTTATGACAGACCGAAATTGCAAATCCCAGTTTTTATCCTAAGTTATAGGAATTTTTTGTATAATATGATTTAAAAATTAGAGATTTCATAAGGAAGCGTAGATGTAAATTAAAAAAAATGAATAGGGCCACGCGACGGAAGAGCAAGTGGATTCAGTTCTGACAGTGTTTACTTGTGCAGAGATGGGTGGCCTGCGCCTTTGGCGCTGCCTGGCGGCCCCACCACATACATTCTCCTCTTTCCAGTCACAAGACTCGATATCCCCGACCTCATTTGCCCTCGCACTTTTAGCTATTTACCAGCACAACCCTGACTTTGTCCCCTAACCCTTTTCCTCAGGCTGACACATGATAGGGATTTAAGTTTCTCTTTTTATTTTTTTATAATAAAATTTAGATAAAAATTAATATAAAAATTAAAAAATTATTAAAATTACATAATATTTAAAAAATCTCAAACCCACATATTAGTGATGTTGACAAGGCGCACGAGCAAATTACAAAGGTGTTTCCCTGTTTGACTGACCGGGTTAAATAGCCACTCGGTCTGGTTCATTCAGGGCAGTAAGGACTCCAAAACGCATCGTTTCAACGTTGCCAGGTTCCCGTTACCAAAGCACGCTAATTGGTCATTCTTTTTTTTTATTATTATTTTTAAAGATAGATGGAAAGATAATGTTTTCAAAATTAAATTTGAAATCACTTTTCATAGGAAATGAATTAAATATTAATTTGTTATGTGTATTGTGTGTAATTAGAACGTTTATTATATATAAATTTTGTATGCAAATAATTAGAATGATTACTATATATTATCATTACTCGGATTGAACATAGAGAGGAAAAAAAAGATTAAAGTTATACTTCAATGATTACATCAGTGCTATGCAGTCATATTATAATATTTTTTGATATCCAAAATATAATATTTTATCATAGGACAAAGAAACTTTTAACCTTTCTAATACATAATTAGTCATAATATAAGCCATAATTAATTTAAATATATAATTAATGTGATGCATTTAATTATCTAATACAATAATTTTACATTATTTGTGAATCTCTTTTCTTACCATGCACAGAATATATAAAGTATAAATTTATATACATAATTACCTTTAAATTTTCCATCACTACTAACATACCAATTAACTTTAATTTAACCTCTGCAGCTCTATATTATTTGTTAGAGGCCGTTATTTCTATGTTTGAAAATGTCTCATAGAACTACGTTTTGAGAGAGTAAACAGTAAAATTACTGTTTGCTTTCTCTTTATGTGTAACTCTATGGGGCATTTAAGAATGTAAAATTATTATTTTTCTATTTGCTAAACTATAAGAACCTATCTGTGAGATTAAAAAGAAAAAGGGAATCCAGCTATAAAATATTCTACCCAATAAAGAATGTGGAAATTTGAAAATCATTCAAGGAAAGTTGGTGATTCTGAAAATAATTTAAAATTTCAAAAATTTTAATTATAATATCGAAATAAATGATGGAATGAAATCTAAATGGCTATTTCCGATAGAGATAATCATTCATGGTGTCATATATTGGTTAACTTCTGCTCGAAATATGGTTGCATGGTAGACACCCCACTCCTGATTTGCATGCATTCAGTATTTATATTTTTATAATTTTTATTTTATAAAATTTAAATAATTTAATTTACTAAATATTATAGATTAACTTATAAAATTTAATTATTCCTCACCTTTAAAATTGCCTTTCCCCGATGCATTAACTTCTCAAGCGTTTTACATAAGATTTTTAATTTTATGTTTGCCAATACCTACAGAAATCTTCACATGCCCACAAATGGATAATAGACAAATTGAGATGGACATCACAAAAGCTTTGTCTGCCCTCGTGCTAAAGTCATGCAAGTTTCACATAAAGAAAAGTTGGTTTAGTCCACATCAAAAGTAGGGTTAATTGGCGGGCTTGATTTATCTTTTCGGACATGCCAAGGTGTGAGGGGAAAAAAGGCACTCGTATTTTGCTTCAAAATGTGTAACCTACGAGAAGCACCTAAATACATACCTAAATTCTATTAGCATAAACTAATTTGAAATATATAGAAAACAAATGATGAAATAATTACTGAGTTAATTAACTAAAATGCAAACTGCTGAGTTGGTCCAACCAAGTCGGTATAATATATAAATATATATATATATATAAAGAATAATTTTTTTATCATAGATAAAAGAATAATAATTAAGAATATGATAGTTGTACTGCCTTTTACGACGTTGTTATTATCAAGAATTCAAGTTGGGTTTGATCAATTAGGACAGCAGAGGTTGACACTGGCAAGTTGTGACACGGAGTAATTAATGAGGGTAGCATACTAACCTTTCAGTGGATTAGGATTCTTTAACACTTCTGAAAATAATTAAGACGGGTAATATAAGAGAAATAGATGTAGAATAAAAAAAAAATAAAAAATCACATGTTAGATTTATAGGTAGAATAAGAAGAGAGAGAATCATCAAAATTTATTAAAAAAAAAAGGTCAAAAGATTCTAAATTCCCCTTAGGTATAGTTGGTAATAAACAAACGGGTAAATAGAGGATAGAGTATAGTTTAAGTCAAAATTCTGTTTGATTGTGCAAGTGGGAAGATTAGAGCAACTTTCATGAATCTTTTGTCTTACTGTAGTGATTAATGATGGTAAGTTACTTTCCCATGTCATTGTCTTTTTCGTTGAATTTTTACAACATTTTCACTCGTAAGTCGTACCTATTTAGGTGATTTATTATTTTTATTTAAATCAACTGTGACTGTATAGTTTTATCTAGAGAGTTTTATGCTATTTATTTCTAAACTTTAAGTGTCGTTTCATGCGCTAAACCAAAGTTAATATCAAAAATGAATAATATTACATTTAGTATTAATAAATTTAAGTAATATTATAAAATAATTTAAGTTTCAATTCTTTCTATTAAATTTATAAAAATTACTCATAAGTTAATATCAAAACAATGACAAAGGCCAAAGATCTTATCCATGATCTCCACTCATAATTTAAATTGTGACACCAAAATTAATGACACGTTAATTTTTGTGAATATTACATGACTGATTACTTTTTTCATTAGAAATGGGTTATCAAGGGCCGTATAAATTATTGAAGTGAAGCTTCTCTCTAACAAATGTAGAATAATGGTGTTTTTGGGGGCAGTTGGAGAAAAGAATGGTTGAATATTGAAGAGCTATGATTACAAAGTTGATTCATCATTCATGATTTGGTCACTTTATTTTGTTTCACGAAAATTAAGGAATTTATTCCGGTCCTATGGATAGTGCACGTGGGCAGTAAAATTGCTTTGGTTTTCCCCCGTTGTTTTCTCTGAACTCTTTTGCTGAGTGGAAAGCTAGGTAACATGGCGTTTGTGACACCGACACGGACATGTCACGCCCGTTTATCGGAATGGCTTTATTAAAGGCAAAGCACAAGTGTCCATCCATTGCAGAGGGATAGAGGAAGCGTGTTTTGTCTTTGTGTGCGTTTATGGTATGAACGGCAGCTCTGGCGACCATAGCCAGAGAGAGCTATAAAGTGTCATGTTGGATGAATGGACACTAAATCACTAATTTACCGGTCATCCGTATAGAACTGAAAAAGAAACAAGGCCACCTCGAGACTCTTGTCCTTCAGTTTTTCTTCAGCTTCCACTCACTGCTTGACACACACAGCACCACAAACCCCTTCTCTCTCTCTCTCTCTCTCTCTCTCTACTTTAATCATGCAGTGTGTTTTTGTCTGTTGGGTTGATTTTGTTTTTGCTTGGCAATTAGCAGCTTTCCCTGTTTCTTTAGTCTTATTAATCGCCCGCATTCATCGTACGCTTCATCATATGTCCATGTCTTTCTTCGCCCCCATCTTTCCATGCAACAGCAACCCAACTCCCACTTCCCAAAGCAGTACTGAATACTTATATTGGTACATAGTATTTTTACATAATTACAGTACAATTTCTTATATTTAAATATTAACTATTTTTTTGCTAAAAATTTGATGTGAAAGGACGCAGAGAAGCATATACCCCTCTACATACATACAGCTAGCCAGCCCAACGTGGCTTCCCTCTGTATATCTAAGTTAGATTCGGAGTTCTTATAATTTTTTATTTTTAATTTATGTTTAAATATATTTATAAATTTTTAATTAATTTTACATTTAATTCTCTCTTATTATATCCTTAGATTTAAATTCTTAAAAGTAAGAGATCCAACTTTGTCTTATGCTTAGAAAACTAAAACCCTAAATAATTCACTGAGTAAGCAAGATAAATAGGTCATTGGATGCCGTTGGTTCGGGAGAGATTAATAGGAATAATGCTAGTTACAGATGATTTATCACACAAAAATTAAATAATATTTTATTAAAAAGCAATTTTTAATGAGATTTATGCATTTCTTATATAATAAAATTGCACAAAAATAGCATTACTCCGTTAACAGTAATAGTGCTAGTTATCAACAATGAGATGGAATCTCTGTGGATCTAAAGTTTAATTTCTTTTTTATGTAAAACTTTGCATAGCGACAATTGTGTGGCTAGGTATAATAAAACTAGTCCTACATTTTTGTATAAAATACGCTAGACTAGGGGAGGACAGGAGGATGGTGCATTGCCTTGGGTCTAATGAGGCTTTGTAAAGAGGCCCTATAATTTGCTTAGTTCCAAAAAATAAAGAGCTGGTGGGTCCATAACAGGGGACAAAGGGTATCCCCATGATTACTGACCTGCAATCAGGGGGTCACAGGCACAAACAGGTGCTTTCCTCAAAGGCGAGCTTGGACGAAACATGAAGAAAGAAAAAAGGGAGCCATGGTCATTATCTTTTTTGGATATTGCTAATATCAGCAAACATAATTATAGATGGGAGATTTAATGGGATTGGGCTTTAGATATGCCTCAACATCATTCATTATCACTAAATCTTGATAAGGCTATCTTAATCAAACCGGCCCTACGTCATCCGGTTCTTGGGTGTTGATGGAGCTAGGTAATATCGGCATTAAAGTACCGCATTGGCCGCATAATTAGGTTATTTACGAGGAGCTCCTTAATGGCTTACTGGTAATAATTGGACGTAATCACTCACTTTTTGGGAAGAAGACAAGTAGCCAACCCTCCTTTGATACTATTTCTCAAAAGTTTGAGAATTCTGCTGCAATTTATCTTTGAAATCAAGATGAAAATATGCTTAGAAACACCAGGTAATTCCACCCACCACCAGTAGGGGTGGAAAATAAGTGAATAGATCAAATCTGCCGAGTAAATATTTTGTTTGGCCATGGTTATTAGTCTAACACAGGCTCAATTTTTGTCATGGATACTGGCAAACATGCATTACGTGAACAATCTGTGTCATTCACAAAAATAATTAAGATTTATTGATGTATTTTCTTATTTTCACAATTTTATATATATTTAATTTTTGTAACATAGTATTTAAATAATTAAATTTATTAATTTTATAAATTAAACTGAGATATTTAATTAATTAATATGCCACACCATTTTATTATAAAAAAAGATGTAATATATCTGTTGTGAAAATATCAATTTTCTTTTCTGATATTACGAACATAAGTCACCTGGTCGTTTCTACTCCCTCCAACTAATATAGGTTCGTGTTTGCAGTCCCAAATGGAAATGTATAATTTAATCCGAGAATAATTTTATGACTAAAATGTATAAAATCTTCCTGAATTTTAGATTAATTTTAAAAAATTCTCCTGAACTTTGAAAAGTTTCAAATGACCCTCTTAAATTATGAAACATTTGCAAGAAACCTCTTCCATCAAGTTTTCTGTCAAAATTTAAAAAAATGACGAAAATGACCTTCATTGTAAAGTTAAGAAATTGAAGGCTGTGAATAGTAAAATTTTAGAGTTTTAACATTGAACCTTAACCCTAAACCCTAAAACCTAAACCCTAAATTCTAAATCCTAACCCAAAAATCCTAAATCCTAAACCCTAAAATCTTAAAACTCTAAACCCTAAACCCTAAATCCTAAATCTTTAAACCCTAAACTCTAAACCCTAAACCCTAAATCTTAAACCCTAAGCCCTAAATCCTAAATCTTAAATCCTAAACCCTAAACCCTAAACTCATAAATCTTAAACTCTAAACCCTAAATCCCTAAACCCTAAATCCTAAATTCCTAAACTCTAAATTCTAAATTACAAATTTACATTAGATTTTTTTTTTTACATTTATGGCAGATTTGAAAATTTATGTGCATTTGAAAGGTATTTTTATCTTTTTATCAGGTCAAAGTAAAAGTTGACCAAAAAGTATCCAAATTTTAACAGAAAACTTGACGGAGGAGGATATTTTGCAAATGTTTCATAGTTCAAGAGGGTCATTTAAAATTTTTTAAAGTTCAAAAAAATTTTTTAAAATCGACTTAAAGTTCAGAGGGGTTCTGTACATTTTAGTATAATTTTATTCATGTGTCCAAAACCCTCCCGCCTTGCAAAATGGGACACGTTTAATTTGTTTAGTTAGAATTAATTAATTGTATAGCCCCGCACGGCCAGGTTGGGCATTTGGTCTAGTGGTATGATTCTCGCTTAGGGTGCGAGAGGTCCCGAGTTCAATTCTCGGAATGCCCCTCTCATTTTATACCTATGTTAACCTTCCTGTCCCTGTTCTAACCATAACTAGGGCGGCACAGTTCCTACTTTGGTTGAGGCTGCTATGGCCGGAATGTCATTCAGCATGGGCCCAGCTAACCAAAAAGTCACGATTTTCGTGCTGAATAGAAAGAAGTGGATTGCGGAACTATTCAGATTAAGAAGTGGAGTTGTTGGAACTTGGAACTTAATTTCCCCAAATTATAGAAAATTGATGAAATTGGAAGAAAATTCTTGTATTTTATTCATTGTAGAGTAAGAGTATGCATGCAACAGATAAGACAAGCGAATAAATAATGATAGAGTAAATTAAGGCTAACTAAATGCAGATTGCTTGGGATTAGATTAGATGTTCCATTAATTATGATACAGAATACCAATGTAAGGCGGACTGCTTAGGATTGGATTTGGTGTTCTATTACAGGTAACATGGCAACTTCGGATATCGTTGCCAACAAATTGAAAGAACAACAGTGAGAAATCGGTATCTACGTACCTTTCGATGGTAGAACGTTCTGAGTTTGCTTCTAAAACTTGCGATATGCAGAAGTAGATAGCTACTGAAAACATTTCCCAATGGACCCTTCAATTCATATGCACCTGATCATTTTTAAAATAAAACGCGTGTTTCTCAATTATTGCTCATGATTTGATTGATGAATGAAGAATAATAGATCAAGATGTCCGCACACGTACACATGCCTAGCTTGCTAATTCAAATCTTCCACGGCGACACACCGTTAGTCTAAACCATTTGTTGCCTTGATTGATAGCGTTAATCAGCTGGAGTAAAGGGTCATCTGTTGGATGATTTGATTGGAGCATATTCGGTGATAAATTGAACAATACCTATACCTATTCATTACTTATTAGAGAGAATTTTAATTATTAAATTTATAAATTAAAATAAAAAATTTTTTAATTGGTCTAATTAATCATTCTTATTTTGTGACAATTTTATAAGTCATATTACCTTTTCTGAAATTAAATCTTTTGATCTTTATTTTTTAATTTTAATAATTTTTCTTATCTTTTTATTTTATAAATAAATCTATAATACGAATCTTACTTTTCTTTTATTAATTTTATTTTTTTTTCTAATTTAATATCTCTATCTCTTACTATACATTCAACGTTTTTGAAAAAAGGGAGAGAACCTGCATCCCTTTTTCCGCATATTCATTGCCTTAGTTACGTGGACTCTACTCAATCTTTCTGCGTGGTCACTTGTTATCTACCCGCTTGTCCCTACCCGCCACCTGAGTTGGACTTTAGTCCAGTTATTGGGTTGGGTTGTTCAATCGTTGCACTTCCTTTTCTTGGACCTTCGCCTTCAATGGCCGAGAAACACTGCACCGCATTAAATGTTACATTAGAACAATCCATCACAGCACAAAATTATCATAGGGAATTAATTCTGTACTTTTCACATCGAGGGAGAGAGATAAGTAGTATAATTAAGCATTGCCAGTTTTACCGATTTAGCCTATTCTTCAGCGGAACCACACAACATATTGTCATCCATTACTAAATCAAATCATAATATTAGTTACACCATAAATCTTATAGACATTCTCAAGTTTATCAATGTGAACGACATCTTTTTCTTTTCCCAGTTTTTCAAATGCCCATGCTGATGGCGTTTACATCATCCTGATCCTAGTCATGCAAACCATATATCAATATTTTATTTGGTTTGATTCCCTCTGTTGTTGGTGCATCCATGTATTAATTTGAACCAAAATGAAAGTTGATGGGTTCTCTCTACCTTTATCATGACTGTAGTCTTGAGTTTTCACCTAGACTTTTCTTCCGCTTGAGGAGAGTTTGACTATCTACTTGAACAGAAACTGTTCACTGCATGGTTTTTACTAAGGTATTGCACCAAATCATGGTTAAAATTAAACTTTGAATAAATTTGGTGACAAAATCTACGAAGGTGAAGTGGTCATATAAAAAAGATATTGGATTAATCTAGCTAGGCCGCTCAGGTAGTGCATGCCATGGTTGTAGAATCAAACATGCTCCTAAATCACTTGCTAGCCAAACAGAAAATGTTAACTCACACATCTATGTATAGCTGATTGTCCTTGAGATTATATGACAACGTACGGGTCTGTTGTTTTGTTGATCTGTTCTAGTCTTTGATCTTGCACTTTTACCTTGTTCAGCAACAACTGATTCTCTGCTAAATTTCACAGAAGAAACAAAGTAAGTTCACGCCCAAGATGAAGAACTAAGGCGGGTAATTAATTAGGTACTTGTAATCTGAAACCAAAACATTTTTTAGACGAATCATTGGTTCGGCACTTTAAAATGAGTACTATTATGATTATGTCGCAAGCATGAGTTTACTTTTAGTCAGTCTCCCCAAGACCCGGACTTTTTCTTTGAAGCCATAAATGTACACCTTCGTACATTTTTTTTGGTTCCAAAAGCTGTCTATTTGTGCTTGTCTTTTACTGCAATCCTATGTTCTTGTTGGGTTTTAAGAACTTGGGGATCTACTTAATAACGTCGCCGTATATAAAGATGCATGATTACATCACCATAGTCCTAAACTAATTAAACTTGATAAAATATGTAAAATTGATGAATGAATTTGACAACAGACTGCCTTTTTGTCCCCTTTGATCTCTCTCGTACATAGACAAAGGGAAAATACATCTTGGCTTGATGAGAATGGAAGGGGTTAGCTTAAGCAGAGTTTACTGCTGCTGGTTGTTTTCTTTATGTAATTTTCCACATATTTACGTCTGCCATAGTCCTACTTGAATACGTAAATAAGTACATCTCAAAATTAAAATTGGATTTATCAACTTGACTAATATAAATAGGAGAGGTTCATAAATATATATATATATATATATATATATATATAGAGGTACTTGCATACATGCACCTATAAGACTTACTAATCCCAAATTTGATTGAATCCGATGGAATACGCCACTGCATAAGCGTTGAAATTGAGAACCCAAGACTTGTTGCTAGTGATTAATTTCTTTTGTGCCAGTTCGCTCAGAAAATAAGAGGAGACGACGTGCTCTGGAAGCCACAAAGATGGTGACTTTTACCCGCCTGCTTATCCCTAGCTACTGTCAAAACGTGATTTTAATCCAGCTCCAAACCCTGCTCCCATCATGAGTTGAGTTTTATCAAGAGCTACCCTACATTTAATTAGCACTCTATGGCTTGCTTGTTTAACAACCAACCCTCCTTGGCAGTTGACATTTCAACTCCCAAACTCATAACTAAACAATCGTCTCCATTTTCTTTTCTCTAATTCAAAATCCTCAACTGGATTATACAAGTGCCCTTTAAGAATAATTAATACTGCTTTATTTCAATAAATAAAGCAGAAAAAGATATTTACATACAAAAATGTAGTTAATAAATTGTCGTTTATACTTATATATGTAAATTATTAAGGCTCTTGACTATTAATCACAGATTCACGGCAACGATAATATGTTATTAGGAGAAGGACAACGATGCCGTACATACACCAATTTGTATATACCATTTTGGTTTTTATTTTCCATAATCTCAGCCAACCACATATGAGGCTTGTACAATTTGCAAGACTTTCTTGAAAAATGGTAAATAAAATTAAAAAAATTAGTGAGAACAAGAAAATTTATATGTTAAATTTAAATATAGAAAAAAAAAAATAAAAATAGGAAATATTGTGAAAGTTAAAGATAGATATCCAAACCATGTGAACAACCGGTGGTGTGAATGTAGAAATTAGCGCAGGCCCCTATAGTTCCATTGGACCGACTGAACAGACTTTGACCCATCAAAACTTTCATGCTTACTCGGAAAAAATGGCAAAGTAGCCGTGGTCCTGCACTTTCCCCCTTTTTCCAGTTGTCCCTTTTCGGGGGACCGGCCATACTAATTAGCTTTGAAATAGTTGAAAACAACAGTGATGGGACGCGATTTTGGAAATTAACTGGAGAAGGCACCTTCAATTCAGCTATGAATCTTCTAAGCTGGGGCAGGCTTTAATAATGTTTGCTTTAAGCTAAGTTCATATATATATATATATATATATAGAGGAGCATAAGTCATTAGTAGCACTAATCATCTTGTTAATTGGATGTTCAATGGCGTATAATTTAGCTCCTCCTAAACTATGGTATTGAAAACAATCTAATTATTTTCACATATTTATTTTTATATAATTTTTATTTTATATAACTGAAATTATCAAATTTATAAAATTTTTTATATTAAAATATAAAATTTAACTAATTCAATTATTTTCATACTATCTTGTCGAGGAAACTTTTCTCCATAGAAAGAAGCTTCCACAAGAACCAAAAGATAGAATGAGAACGCGTTCTAGAGATACTCATAAACGTCCGTTTTACGATTAAAAAACGGGAACCAAATCGTGTGGGGAATCTGTGTACAATCCAAGTCAGTCAAATATGAAATATGCACCCCACCCCAACAAAATAAAACAAATTTTGAAATTTTATCTCAAAATTCATATGCTTTTGTTTGTCCGAACCTGCATCGAACATTACATGCGGCACCACACCCGTCTATATATCTTGTCTGCCTCGCTGTCTCTCTCAATTGAATTTCACTCTTTCATTGAATAGCTTCTCCACAGCCACCAGTAACCAATATCTCAAAAATAAGTCATGAATTCTCCAATTTGGGCTCTTTCTTTTCTTCGTTAATTTTCTTCAAACTTGATTAAAACCGATACAACTTTTATTGGTAGCAAATTAAGTGCAGCCATGGGAGGAGGAGGCGGAGGAAGAACCTTAGAAGAAACGCCGACATGGGCCGTCGCCGTTGTTTGTTTTGTTTTGGTCTTAATTTCCATAATCATCGAGCACATCATCCATCTCATTGGAAAGGTATACTTAATTATAAGTGCCATTACATGTATTTTGCTAAATCAAACTTCAGATTGGCAAGAAAGCCATGTTTATCGGCTTGGCATGCTAAATTTCTTAATTGTACTGTCTGCATGTGTATTGTGCGAGCAGTGGTTGAAGAAGAAGCACAAAAGAGCTCTCAATGAGTCACTCGAAAAGATCAAATCAGGTTACAGCTAGTTCTTGAAACTAACATGATTATAACGACAGTCTTGGTTCAAGTTTAAATTATCATAAACTTAGTCTTGGAATTGATTTGGCTTTATTGGGTCGGTGCAGAGCTTATGTTACTGGGGTTTATATCATTGCTTCTAACGGTATTACAAGTTCCTATATCAAAAATATGTATATCAAAGAAAGTTGCGGCGACATGGCACCCTTGCAGCAGCAAAGAGGAAGAAGAATCATATCAAGAATTAGAAGAGATTGAATCTAATCACCGGAGATTGCTGGCAGCGTTCGTTAGTTCCCGCACAGCAAATCCCCGGCGTGTTTTGGCGGCGGGAGGAACCGACAAATGTGCAGCCCTGGTGTGTTGGACTCTGTTCTTGCTTGCATCACACGCATAAACTGTTCTACAAATTAATTTAACTTGGTTGCATAACAACAAATATTCTGGTCTAGGAACCAATGCACTTTCTGGTTTATATCTACCTTTTTTATTTGGTTAATACTTGGAAATAAATTTAATAATATATAGTTATATATATCGTCATGGCTAATCATATACTGTAGTCTAATCTAGTGGAATCAAAAAATTTAAACTTTAGGCTTCAAGAATCAATGCTACTGCACATATATTTTATATATATTAATTACTGCTAAACAGTTCATATTAATGATTTTTTTTGTGTTATTTTTAATATCTAAAATAAAAATGTGCAGGATAAAGTTCCGTTTGTGTCTTCGGAGGGTATTCATCAACTCCATATATTTATCTTCGTGCTGGCAGTTTTCCATGTCCTTTACTGTATAACCACCCTGGCTCTGGGCAGAGCAAAGGTGAAAACACATTTTCTTCTTTTTTTCAGCAAAAATTACCTCTCTCCTTCTGTCTGGATATCTTTGAGTCACTTAACTGGCTGAATTGCAACAATTGCTGGGTTTGACAGATGAGAAGGTGGAAGCGATGGGAGAAGGAGACAAAAACACCCGAGTACCAATTCTCACACGGTAATTCATTAGTAGTCTGTATGTGGAATATTCTGCAAGGTGCATGAAAACTGACATAAAAGTGCATTGTCTGTATGACAGATCCTGAACGGTTCAGATTTGCGAGGGAAACGTCGTTTGGGAGAAGGCATATGAGCTTCTGGACCGAAAACCCAGTCCTCATTTGGATTGTAAGCCAATCCCATTCATTCCATTATGTGAGCTTGATTTTGATGGACTGTAAAACTCTAAATATCCGAAAGATTTAGTAAATTTACATTACTCATTTTTGATTACTAAAGAATACACATTATGAAGTGTCTCAATAGTTCACGATTGACATGAAATAAGTTCAGAGGAAAATAAATGGCGGTTCCATAAGTCAACAAGAATTAGGAAGTGACAATAACGGTCCACCGAGGCTTGTCTGCCTAACGACTTGTTCGGCTACTTTAGAAGCTGGACCTTTCCTTAAGCAACTTAATTACACTTTTTGAAACAGTGCAATCGCTGACCTCCTTTATTTTCCTTCTTTTAATAATTTTTTAAATATTGTTGGTTGACTGAGCTCTTTCCTTGTTTATTCTTTACCTGTTTGTAGGTTTGTTTCTTCAGGCAGTTTGTGAGGTCGGTTCCTAAAGTGGATTACATGACATTGAGGCATGGTTTTATCATGGTAATTGATTTTCGTACTCACTAATTTCCCACGCTAAATTAATTCAATCCAAATTAATTAAGTAATTATAGACTTGACATGTATTAATTATTTTTTACTTAATTCTGTATAAGTAAATGGGTAATGTTGTTCTATATTCAGGCACACTTAGCACCTCAAAGCCATCAGAAGTTTGATTTTCAAAAATATATCAAAAGATCTCTAGAAGAGGATTTCAAGGTTGTTGTCGGAATCAGGTTTGTGCTTCTCAAAATCATTTGATGTCTACTTTGTAAAACTTAATGTCATTCTTTGTTTTACATGTCTAAAATGTTAACTCCTGTTTTCCCTTATATTCAGTCCTCCCATCTGGTTCTTCGCTGTGTTTTTTCTCCTGTTCAACACTCACGGTAAGAAGAAATCATACAGTAAATCCTTTACATCCCAAAGAAAAAGTATTCTGAGCATATAAATAAACACTGTGTTGGCTGCCTATCGTACGTCCCTACTTACATATGTCTGTCATTTTATGTATGATGAACAGGCTGGCATTCTTATCTGTGGCTGCCATTCATTCCTTTGATTGTGAGTACAATGCCTTAGTTATCACATGATGAGTGCAATATAGTTTCTTCTTCTTTTGGGTCCCAGTGATAATTAAAGCCCACAATAATTGGATTTTTGAGTGCAGATCATCCTATTAGTTGGAACCAAGCTACAGGTGATCATAACCAAAATGGGTCTTAGAATTGCACAGAGAGGAGAAGTTGTGAAGGGTGTGCCAGTGGTGCAGCCTGGGGACGACCTCTTCTGGTTCAACCGACCACGCCTCATTCTCTACCTCAGTAATTTTGTGCTCTTTCAGGTAATTTCGTGCCCTATTCTTCACTTCATTTTGTTTGTTTGTCCTTATTGCGGCGAACAGTGACTTATCTTTTCCTGTCCAAACAGAACGCTTTCCAGCTTGCTTTCCTAGCATGGACCATGGTAAGTCTTCCATTTATTGCTTTTGCTTTGGTCCTTAGTTATGCTGGGATTGAAATTACATCAAAATACACATAAAAAACACAATAAACGTGCACCAAAAAAAACACATAACAAACATAAATTGATTCGAGTTATATAATGATCAACGATGCAAAGTGGTATGACCGTAACATTTTTCTCGAGTGTTACAATGGTTATAGGTCATATAATGATATCTGATGAAGCTCATTTTTTGTTGTATTCTTTTTTGGGCAGCTCCAATTTGGGTTAAAATCTTGTTTTCATTCACACATAGAAGATGTGGTCATCAGAATATCAATGGGGTGAGTCTTCGTTACGTATCAATAGTGTAGGACCTTACAGTTGCTTTTAAGTTGATTGCAGGCATTCACATTGTTGACTTTGTCAGGGTTCTCATCCAAATCCTTTGCAGCTACGTCACCCTTCCTCTCTATGCTCTCGTGACACAGGTACATAATGAATAAATATAAATGCCATTTGTGCATACCTTCTTGCTTTCTTTTTTTTTTTTCCTTCTCATTTGGAAAAAATTGTCTAAGAAACCAGATGAAAACGAACCCAGCAATTCTAGTGTTTTTTTTTTTTCCTTTTCTTTCAATAATAGCTCAAACATTAGCTGATGAAAATGTCATGATTTTGTGCGTGGCAATTAAACAGATGGGTTCAACGATGAAGCCAACGATATTCAACGAAAGGGTAGCAGTTGCTCTGCGGAACTGGCACCACACGGCTAAGAAGCACCTTAAAGAGACCCGTGGGAGCGTGGCGTCCTTATCGGTGACACCAATGTCAAGTAGACCGACCACCCCCACCCACCACATGTCTCCGGTCCATCTCCTACGCTACTACCGCAGAGAATTGGACAGCGTCCCCACATCCCCCAAAGGACCCAATTACTTTGATACTGACCCTGATCGTGATCGGGATGATCACCACTGGGACTCCGATTCTCCCTCTCCTTCTGGCTCCCACCACCACCAACACCATAGGCCCCGCGGTTCTTTAACTCATCATCCCCAGCATGTGGAAATGGGCAACTTGGGCCGTAATACAGACGTTAGGGAGCCCAGATCGGTTCACCGTAACCTGGGCTTAGCTGCAAGGCAGGATCCAAGTCCAACTCAACATTCCATTGATATCGAACACAGCGAAGATTTTTCATTTGATAGAAGGAGGACAAGCCCGTGAACAGCAAAAACCAAAACCACCATTGTAAGGGTGATGCGGATTGGTCGATCGGGGAACAACATTTTTTACTAGCATCACGCAACACCTTGTAGAGGTGTTCTTCGGCAGTGAAAATTTTGGAGTGGGCCAAGAAGATTAAAAGGGACAGCGACGGTCCCCGTTTATTGTTTTATTATTTATTTCTGTTTGATTTTATGTTCTTCTCATGTAAATATATGATCATATTATTATATTTTATAAAGTAATTACATGAGTTCCCCACAAACAGCTAGTTGGAGCCCGTTTGAGACAATAATGTACTCAGAAAATTTTGAGAACTACAGTACAGCAGTCTTAGTTACTGGCGTCTCCTTCTTCCATCTCACCTCTGCCTCCTTCATCTCTTTCTCTCCACTGCAACTCGTGCTCTTGCGCCGTCGTTGGTGTTTACCTTTAAAGTGGTGAAACTTTTATTTGCAATATTATTAAATAATAACAACCCTAAAAAATAATTTTAATTAATAATAACAACAATAGAAGAGATCATAACAATTCAACTTTAATATTGAATTTATATTATTTTGGAATTGTTACGTTTAATTTTAATTAAAATAAAATGTTTATCTGAATGCTACATGAAAAGTCTTTTTATATATTTTTCAATAATTTTTTAGGTAAAAATATATTTTTTATATTTTAATTTTTATTTAAAAGTATTTTTTGATTGTTACCTTCAACTATAAAAATAAATTTAACTTTCAATCAAAATTCTTCTAAAAAAACCAGTACATGCATTTTTTTTTTTTAAATCCATCTAAAAGTACCTAGAGGAGTTTCCTTCGCCAATCATTGGAGTTGGGGTAAGAGTAAGACGCCAATTTCACAAATGGAATTACATTTTGACGTCCAGACTTGATTTGGGCCTATCATTTGTTGGGTTAGGCCTTGGTCGAGAGTCTTTGTTTTGTTCAGGAGTGCAGAGGGGGAAAATTATTGGGCCATGAAAAATGAGCCATAAAAGATGTCAAAGTTAATGAGGGGCGTGAATTTATTTGGTTTCGTGCCATATCGGCGCAGCCAACAAAGAGAAACCATCGGCGGAGAAACGAGAAGCGCCACCTCAAAAACAACGGCTGTTCTGTTTCTGAACCAGGGGCCGCACACCAATTGAGTATTGAGTTCTGATGATCGTTTCTAGCTGCCGTGTCTGCTTCTATCTGTAGCCGCTTTAAAATGAACACACTTATGTAATCGTTAATTAGCGGCAAAGAAAGAAATAGAGTGGAGGAGAAATGGAAGTGATGGAGGAAATTTTTCAAAGGTTAAGGAAGCATTGGTACGCTGTGTTGTGCGTGGGAGTGATTCTTGTATGGATTGCTATAGCTCGTCACTCTGTTGATGACGAGAAGGCGGAGAGGGACAACAATTACGACCGCACCAACCGGCGTCTTCGTGCCTTCCATGGTCCGCCTCTTCATCTTCGTCCCTCAGCAACAGCAACCACTCCTTTATAATCTACGGTATGTATGCATCTAGCTCATAAGCTTCGCCATTTAAGCAGTTAAAATTTGTGATTATCTTTCCTTCTTTTTTTTTTTTTTTGGTACAGATCTTTCCTTCTTCATCTTGTAGACAAGACAAACTCACCACTGTCTGGGTATCTTTAGTTAATAGCCCATCTACTTGTAATTTCCCTATTACATACTAAATTGACACTTGCCTCATACCCTAATGCCTCATTTTTCTACAAATCAAATTGGATCCCTTAAATAAAGTTGCAAACTAGGGTGTGACTGAAGTAAGGGGCGAGGTAAATATAAAATTAAAAAATATATATATATATATATATATTAAATATAAATAAAAAATATAACAAAATTAAAAAACAAGAACAAAATTTAAATTCAAACTAAGCTATCTACATTTTTATTTGCTAATATAGTATATGAAAACTATAATCTCGTTAGATATAAAATTATTAAATTTTTACAAAATGTACAATAATTATTAAATAGATCTTTTTTTTATAACAGTATTATTAAATAATTCTATAATTGAATTTATAAAATTTATTAAATGTAATGATTTAAACTTTTTAAATAAGTATTTTATAAATTTTAATTTTTGAAAATAGATATATACACGCATGTCAAGCAAATGCGATGCTTCTAAATCCTTCTCCATAATATTGATTCCGAAATGTTTTGCCAAATTACAACAAATTGAATAGAGTTGTGCTATATCCACATACACATATTATTATGAATTTCTCATAAAATTTATGTGAACCACTTAATCATAACAATCTATTTCGTGTATGGATCATTTTCGTATTGGATATGCCTAACCAGTTTAATAACACAAACTTCCTTTCATATTACACTTTCTTTTTTTTGGTCGTTAACCCTTTTCTTTCTATTTCTTGCTTTCCTTTGCAACTGCTCTTGTTTGTCTCCCACAGACCTTCGTTCTTTGCTCTGCCACCATGGCCAGAGGCGCATCTCAATCTCAGTCCACAACTTCCTCCACCAACCGACCAGCAGTTATGGCTCCACGTGGTTCCGCTGCCGCAACAGCTGGCATGCGCCGCCGTCGTCTCGGTGGAGGCGGTGGAAACAGCTCCAGCAGCGTCGGAGGTGGCTCGGGCGCCGGAAGCAACATGCTGAGGTTCTACACCGACAACGCCCCCGGCCTGAAGATTTCGCCGACCGTCGTGCTCGTCATGAGCCTCTGCTTCATCGGTTTCGTCACGGCTCTGCACGTCTTCGGCAAGTTCTACCGCTATCGATCTGGCGGTGGCGTTTGATTTCTTCACTAAGAACCTGATAACGTGGCCTCGGATCCTTTGGATTCGGAGTTCCGATCCTTGCCTGAAGCATAATTTTCGGTACTTGAAAGCTGCGTTCTGCAAATTTCTTTTGCTCGCTTCTTCCTTTGTAAATTTTGCCGTTCAATTAGACTTCCATTTTGGTTTATGCTGGAACGGTTGAAGCTCGCTACTGTTGAAGGAAGTCAATTTTGCCTTTCTCTGAAAATCATGGCATTATATTGTTTTTTCTTTTCATTCAATCATTTTGGTGCTCAAAATTCTCAAAGCGGTTCGCTTCATTAGGTTATGAATTGGCTCTCATTGCGTTCGTTCATCCTTATCATTCCAGTTGTATGCCCTTTTTGATTTTATCTAAATATTTTAAGAGCTTTTTATGCTGAAACTTCCGTCGATGGCCATAGAAAAAAAAAAATTGTTTCTATGGCATTTGTTGACCAGTTTTGGCCGTTGCTTGGTAAATTGCTGAGGAAAGTTGTTCATTTCTTGAATAAGAAGTTAGCGTGAATAGTAGTGCTAGCCCTGGATTCATGTCTATGGAACAAAAAGGTTACATCGAGTGTTTTCTGGTTGAGAACTACCACATATTTTTGGGATATGCACAAAGACGGATTAGCAGCTTGTCATTCTGAGTAATCACAACCCAGTGCTGCCGTTGGTTTGTATCAAAATTTCTTAATGCTAAAAGCATTAATTATGAACCGTATCTGTTTTACCCTTATTCTTCAAAAAGAGCACCGTGTTTCCCATTTTTCCTTCTTTGCTTTATCACTGCGATAGCTGGATTTTAAGTTAAATCCATGGGTGATGAGCAACTCTAAGTCGTTTTCTGATGAGCTTTCAAGCAAGTCTTTGATGAACAACATGTTGAATTATTTTCTGCCCAATAATTTAATTTGGCAAATGCACAGCTACAATTTACTAAAACAATTCTGAGTGACAACACTTTATGTTTTTTCACAAAAAGTTTCTAAAATTATTCATTGTTAGTAGGGGTGGGCATTGGGTGGAACGGCTTGGGTTAAGGCAAAATTTTCTTAATCTGATTGAACCTAATCCCTTATTTAGTTAGTCTAACTCTAGTCAAAATAATCCTTCAAATCAAGATTGTTAAGTTGGAATAGCTCGGTTTCATTTGGGTGGGTTAGTTCAGATTAAGATGAGTCGAAAAGTGGAGGCTTGGGGACAGTCAAGCGTGAGACAAGCGGGGCAAACCGACAAGGTTCAATCGACTATTGAAAATTTAAAGTTTCAAAGTGTGACGACTAGACGAGAGAGAGATCAAGACAACTCAAACAAGATGAGAGGAGGTGGAGGATCGGTATCAATTATCGGAGACGATGAGATAACGAACGATATTCGTTGCTCACGAGAGAGTGAGTTGAGGGATAAGGGAGAACCGAGGAGTGACACTGAAGTCATGGAGCTATCTGGGGATGATTTAGGGCAAGCTAGAAATGATGTTGTTTTAACATCATAAAAGAAATATATATTATCTAATAGTAGCAAAATATATATATATATATAATTTTTGTTGGGTTACCGCAGCAACTTAACAAGGAGGAAGTAAAAATTTAACCTCACTCAATTTATTCTATTTTAAATCAAAATATTATATTATATTTATTTTATCCTATTTTAATTTAATCTAAATTTTTTTTTACGGTTTGAGGCGGATTGAAACGGTTTGACTTGAGTTGATGCCCACCTTTAATTGTTAGAAACTTTTTCTATACCAAAATTTTTTTTTAACTTAAACAAGAGTAACTCATCTAATCGGATGGCAAAATTAAAGAACAAATGTTAACAAAGAAATAGAGATGAAAACGTGATTAAGTAAATGAGAATTTGTACAAATGATTAATTTTCTACTATTTTTGGTGACTTGTATCGAACATTTTTCTTTATATAATTATATTTTCAGTGATAATATCTAAAATTAAGTAAAAAATGGGATATTTTCAGAACCGGGGAAAAGCTTTTATAATGATTAAATATCTTAAATAGAAATAAAAGGTAAACGCGAAAAGGAAAATGTAACTGAACAATAAAAATAGTAAAAAAGAAAAATAGGTAAACGATCGGAGGATTACCGTCCTTTGCCTTAGAGTAAGGAAATTTAATGGGAAAAAAATAATAAAAGAAAATTTATATATTAAAATTATAAAATAAAATAAAAATTATTAACAAAAAATTAAAAAAAAAATCTAAATAGGAGGGAGGGAGCTGCTACCCGCGAAAAACGAAGTCAGGAGAACGATAGCCATGCCACGCCTACCGTTTGGGATCACTTGCAGCGCTCTCTGCGCTCCACTGCTCGTTTGGAGGAAGCGGTGTTTGAGATGGAGATGCATAGTGACAATGCCAGAAACAGAGAGAAATAATCAACAACTTTCTCTCTCAACTTGTGTCGGTCATTATTTTGTCCAGTTTTCCGTCGCAAGAAATTGAAGAGTAAAAATGTCTGTAATCGACATTCTCTTCCGAGTAGATTCGATATGCCAAAAATACGATAAGTATGACATTGATAAGCAGCGTGAGCTCAATGCATATGGTGATGATGCCTTTGCTCGCCTCTACGCTACAGTTGAAAATACCATTCAAGGCGCCCTCAATGTTCGATTCTCTTCCCTCGGTTAATTTATTTCTGTTGCCGTTAATATGATGTATCCATTGTTTTTTACTGGTAGAAATTGACGAACTGTGAAAAAAGTGTGGATCTTTAGGCTTAGGCGTGAACCGCAAAAAGAAATTAGGAATTTTGCATTTTCCTATCTTATTGGAATTTACCCAAACTTATAGGGAAGCCTAGCACAGGCGAATGATATCTCTGGGATGTAATGTGGGATTTAGTGGAAACAGAGTATATAAGGTCCAGAAATTAGGAAGTTTTTTTTTTTTTTTTTTCTCATTTGAATTGCTAATTTTAATGCAGAAATCCGAGCTAGCTTCTAAGAAGACGAACAGGGCAGCTACTGTGGCATTGAATGCAGAAATTCGTCGCACCAAGGTTCGACTCATGGACGAAGTTCCAAAACTGCGTAAACTAGCGCAGAAGAAGGTGAGTCATATTTGAGACCGATATATAAGCTATAAACTTTTAAATGTATTTTTTAAATTTCTTAGCTTTTTGCTCTATAAATTTGTTACTGACGCTTTTTCTGTTACACTGCCTTAGAAGGTATTCCACATTACGATCGCTAAAACAACGGAATTTTAATAAATTTTGGGGCTTTACGTTCTCTGTTTTGCAGTTGGGCTTCATGGTATTTGACAAGTATGTGGAATGTAGTTACTAGTTAGTGGTTACCTATAGCCCCTTTTGCACATCAAAACAGCTGCATACGAAGGACAAATTTATTTACTGTGCCACTGCTATTATACTGTGATACCCTGGCTTGTTCACTACTTCTTGCTTTATTTCGCTTCACTTTTATCACCATTCTTCACTTTACTCCATTTTTAGTATCCTTATTGGTAATAATGGAAAATACCAGGGCAAAAGATGACAAAAATGAACCAGAGGATTAGATGTAATTTCAGGTTAAACCTTAGAAATCATTATGTTTGGAATATAAAAGAAAAGATGGGTTCGACAGTATTGTATAAATCCGCCGAAGGAGACGAAGAAGTGGAAGGAGGATAGATGGCTTACAGAAGGAGATGAATTTCTCTCTGGTTATGGTGCAATTTGGCTACTATTTTATACTTAAAGATATGTGAAAGTGCCTTCTAGTATTTTGCATTATGAAACGCTAAGGCAATCAATCAGCGTAAATAATATACTTGAACCATCCCATGGCAGCCATTCCATTATGTTAGTTTATATGCTTGTCAATTTAATTGATGATTATATTATTTGCTTTAAGAAAAAGTTGCAATCTTTAGAAGGTTTTCCCTCCGTAGCTTACTCCCTTTGTCAACAATGAAAGGCTAGCTTTGGTAATACGTTTCTTTCTTTCTTTCCTTTTTTTTTTAAAAAAAATTTTGGGAATTAAGGATTTTGTACTATGTTTATCTTATTGGACATATAAAACTAGAAGCATCAGTATTTGTGTATTGTCCAGGAAGAATCAATAGATAAACATGAAACAGCCAAGCCACCATCTCAAAATGTTGTAGATGGCAATTAATGCTAATTAAGTTTCTCTAAAAAGTGGGAAGGCTTTTGTTGTATTAAAGTTTGATTTGTGTCTCGGGAATGTTATCATCTACAAGCAATAATAAAGGCTATGTTTGGATTTTAAATTCTAATACTATAAGTAACAGGTTAAGGGTCTTTCAGCAGAAGAAGTAGCCATTCGTAATGATCTGGTTCTGGCATTGCCAGAAAGGATCCAAGCAATACCAGATGGTCCTGGCGCTGCAGCTAATCAAATGGCAGGATGGGTAGCTACAACATCTCATCAGCATATCAAGTTTGACTCACCAGGTGATCAGTATTGCTGATACTAAATGCAATTGATTGCTGTCCATTGAATTAATGTTTAGTAAAAAGTTGTCTCATTCATTTTCTATGTCAGAGGGACAATTTGATAGTGAATATTTCCATCAAAGCGAAGAATCAAGTCAGTTTAAGAATGAGTATGAGATGCGAAAAATGAAACAGGCATGTAAGACTCCCGTTTAATTTCAGTTGCCTTGTTATATTTGGTGATATTGGAAGGGCTTAAGGTTTTTGAATAATTTGTGGCATTTGTCACCAGCTGATATGTGGTCTTGGATATTGTTTGGTTACAGGACGAAGGACTTGATATCATATCAGAGGGATTGGATACGCTGAAAAATTTGGCCCAAGATATGAATGAGGTTGGTTGTTGTGCATTTAGTTCAGTTTGGAAACTCCATTTGGATATGTTAGAGTATTAAAGGATAACATTTGGTCTTTTCCACAATGTTCAGGAACTAGACCGGCAAGTTCCATTAATGGATGAAATTGATGCAAAGGTAGGAAAGTTCTTTCTTAAATGAGGCACCTCTGTGTGTTTGTGTGTGTGTGAACATGTGAGTGTTTCTATACTTTACTTTTGAGGCATTGGTTACTTTTAACTAGATGATCTATAGAAATAACAATGCTAGTGTGCCATCAATGCATTACATGTTACTTCTTGGATGATTATACAGGTTGATAGGGCAACAGCTGATGTTAGAAATACTAACAAGAGGCTGAAACGGACTCTCACTGAGGTAATCAACGTGACTAATTATACTCTCCTTTCCAATGATGACAGCCAGTTTCCGATAAACATCATCTTTTGAATCTTTTTCAGCTGAGGTCTAGTCGAAATTTCTGCATTGACATCATTCTGCTGTGTGTTCTTCTTGGCATTCTTTCCTATATATACAAGTAAGTTGCCCCCGCCTCCCCCCCCCTCCCCAAAAAAAAATCCTCACACAACTTTCTGATTTAAAACACGCTCAGAGGCAATGATATATGCTTTTGTTGTCTAAATGTACTTGCTCTGTCATTGACATGCTTCCACTGTTTAGACTATAGCCATATGCCTAAATTATATGTTTTCTAAATTTAAATATCACTGTATTAATTGGGGTAGTCTGAGAAACTGTTGCTATCATGAGTGCCTTGAATTCTGCTCACTTCTTGCTTTCAGTTCTTTATGTTGTGTATATCGTTGCTGCAGTCTGAAAGCCAAGTCATGTCATCCATGTCTATGACTTTGTTGCATGTTCCCCATCTACGTACAAATTTTGCAGCCTTGTTGATACTGATGCTCCATATTTGAATGAATTGTTTGCTGTATTCAAATTATTAGATTTCTCATACTTGTCTCTTATAATCATAATATTCCACTTTTATGGAGAGAATTGACTACAACCATTTTGGCTGATTCATATGATAAATTTGGTTACAAATGCATAACTGGTCATGTTTTTCAATTGTGGCTTGATATGCCCCTTTTTTAGTTGACATAAGGCTGGAGGCATAAACTCTTTCCTGATGTATCAGTATTTAATTGCAATCAAAGATCGTATCTCTGAGCACTAACACGTTGAATATTTAGCTGATCTTACACATCTTTTGTCTCTCTTAAGCATGCTAATACATCAATATAGTCTTGATATGTTGATTATTAATTTTTTTTCTTTTGCTGATTCTGTACATAAAAATATTTTCTCTTCCTTGCAGCTTACTGAGGGCTTGATCTCAAATGCTTGCTCTTGTTTTACCCGGGTTTGACATTCTAAGGCTCTCACGCAACTTTCTATGTAACTTCTACTATTCCTAATTCATTTATGTTCTGTAAATTTTCTCATACCCTTCTATTATGTATCAACTTATTGCTGGGATATGTCATTACTCTTTCTTTTAAGAACCTTTGCTTGAGTATATATTTTTCTCTAAATTACTAGCCTAGCATACATAGTTCTCTATATTTATTATGCCACTTAACGTAAGTACAGATAATCTATGCTGGTTCAATATGAAATTTTTGTGTATTAGAAGGGGTTATTCTTGAAAGGTTTCTACATAATAATTACAAATAAGCTGAACACTCTAAGATAGTTTTGAAATAATCACACAAGTGCTGTAGGTTGGAGACATATAAATTGTATATCCAATTTATCATTTCAAATTAAGTAGCATAAGATTCTTGTTGAGTTGATATATTGCACCTTCAAGAATGATATACAATTCAATTGATGAGAATCCCAGTCCCCCCAGCCAAAGAAATAACAAATACAAAGGAGAAAAGGGCCAAATGACAAGCTTGTTTTGGCCATGTCATTATTCATATCATTCTTCAGGATTCTCAATATGAATGTAGGAAAAATTCTACATGTAGCTATTACCCCATGTTGCTCGTAGCAATAAATAATAATTATAACTATGCATACGGAAATAGCATTGATTGGCTTGTTAACTGGGAGGCTTATCCTCTTAATAGTTACTTCTTCCTTTTAGAATCCCTGAAATCTGCCTGTGAAGAGCGGGATCATTGACTGTCTTCTGGACAGTTCACTTCATTGGGCATATCTTCCTGTAAAGGCTAGTTCATGCAGTTCTTGAAAATTGATGCTAGGGTCTAGAGGGCTTGCATTCACAATGTCATCTTGAGACTGATATTGGTTATAGCAGTTGATATCAGTATCGGTCAACACCCTGCAAGCAAGCTCGTCTAATTTGTTCTGAAAGCTTGGCTTCCTGTTAAAACAAATGAGATTTCCATACTGATTATGATCATTAGATTTCCTTTTCAGCGGGTCCAAGTAACTGTCCAAAGAGGGAACTGTTATTTGAGAATTCACTTTGTCGAAACCATCTTCATACATTGAACTAAGAGTGTTGCCTTTGTTACCTCTGAAGCTCGGACTTGAAAAGTTCTCAATGGGAAGTATAGGTTGACCAACCAGAATAGCGGCTAAGAGCCGATAGTCCTTGTATTGATAATCTGTCGTCATGTCAGCTCCAGTGTTTGTGTCTGTTGGGTATCCCTCACACCTTGGTATATTTGCCAGTGTCTTTGGTTCAGTACAATTCTCTTGATTTTCGCTTGTATTTTTCGTTGAGTAGCCCCTATGCCGAATCCGACACAGTACCCAGTCATCCAACTGTGACCACAACAAAAGGCATGCTTCTTAGTCCATCTAATTCAAGTACTATCAATAAGATATTACGAAAGCAAAAAAGCTGGCGAAAATTAGTATGAATAGAGACAGAGTGGCATGTGATGTAACCAAGTGAAAGGATGATCTTAAGATTTTTTTTTGGTTTGTCTAAGGTTCTAGGTGTATCTGCCAATAATGTATTGCATTACTGAGAAAATTCAATTATGACAGATTTTCTTCTGGCTTGTTCACTGCTGGGCTATCATAGATTATTGTTCTTAGTTGAAACCACGCATTTTCCTTCCAGTAAAAGAGAGTAAACTATGCGTGAATAAAGCAAAATGATACCCCCACAATCAATTTGCCACACCATCCTTATAATGGGATGGTATGATGTATTGATTCTACAGAGTTCAATAAATTTATTGATTTAAACACTATATTATGAATATTTAATAAGAATAAAATTATAAAAATAATAGAGTCGGGAAATAAACACACTTACTCGCATGGAACCTTTCAACCTCGAGGGTTTGCTGGTCATGTCAACCAATCTGTATTCATTCATCATCCAGTCTGTCTTCGCCCCTTTGGGAGGCCGACCAGAGTAAAAGACCAGAGCTTTCTTAACTCCTATACGCTTTGATCCGCAAGAAGTGAGAATTGGCTTATCAGTTCCTGTTGCCTTCCAATATCCTGAAGCTGCTGCTCTGTTTGGTCTTAATCCATTTGGGTATTTCCTGTCTCTGGGGCTAAAGAAATACCATTCATCCTCTCCAAACAAGGCTTTCTCTGCACATTTAGAACCAAAAAAGAAGGAAGTTTCCTTTTTCTTAGCTATATGTTACAATAAAGTTAGACATAGTAAAAAGTATAAGGAGTGGATGGTGAAGAACAGACGAGGTAGCTCCCATGGGTTATACTTGTAGAGATCTATTTCAGCAATAATGGATGCTGGAAGTGGCCTTGAACTGATTTTGTTCTGCAAGTAATGAACTATGAGCTCCTCATCAGATGGATGGAACCTGAAACCAGGTGGAAACCTGTGATTACAGCCAGGTTGATCTCCCTCCATCGCGCAAGAATACTCTGATCTCGACAAAGAGAGACCAAAAGAATCAACAAGCGCCGATAATACCGATTTGGCTAAGCTGTAACTAAGAGAGCACAGCGTCGTTGGCATTATATATGGATCAAGTTTCATGCAGATGCTGACAATATGCAGACATGATGCGAGAGGTACCAATTAGTTGCATGTAAAGTTTTGGAGAAGTAGACACAACCGATTTGGCATCACTCTTGAATTGAATGTGACCTTCATCTACGTAATAGCAACTTGCTTAGACATCTTGATAATTATCTGATTGACACCTCATCAGTGCCATATACATTAAGGACAACCAAATCTCTCCCTTAATGATTCATTATGAAATGTTCACAAATTTTGAAATAGGCTGTAAATATGTTGAATTTTATAATTTAGTTCGTGAAATTAAATATATTAATGATTTAAATTTTTTAAAATAGGTATATAATAAAATTAATACATTATGAATTGGACATTGAATTTTTTTCTTATAAAAAAGAAAGCATTGAGATTGATAATGTGGCACTATAAGACATTGTGACTTTGTCCGTCCAAATTAGGCAAAGCAAAATAACTGTTGTGTGAAAACGGAGAATCAGTTTCTTAGCAGAGGTCATCTGAAATATTCCTGGATTTAAGCACTGAGGTGTCGTTAGCTTTTGATTTTACTATTGTTTTGCCACGTTATACATCACTCACAGATCTGAAACTTGATGGTTTAGATTACTACCATTAGCTACCTGCGCTACACTCACAACCCGGATTGAGATTTTATATCATAAAGGTAGAGAATTATTCAATAAAAAATTATAGGAAAGATAGATATAAAATTAAAAAATAAAAAATAAAATATATTAATTAAATTATTAAAATTAATAAAAAAATAAAATATTTAAATCTCTCACAACTCGTATGATTGAGTATGGTGGAAATTTCAGTAGTTATTAAATTATATTTTTTACTTAAAAATATATAATAATTTCGCTAGAACTCTTGAATCAGCATTGCTAATTTAAAATATGCAAAATTTAAACTAAAAGAGTATTGAGTTTTTAGATAACTGAAAAATTGTTCCCAATCGAAAGTTTTTTTCAAATTGAGTAGTGCCGAGATGATTTTTTTTTATTTTGATAGAAAACTAGATGTTACTGAAATTAAAGTCTTTGTTAATGGAGTTATTCGGTTTACCCAAACATAAATTTTACAAACCTCCTGTGTACACTCTGCAACCCACAGACTGGAACTGATTTGAACTGTATATTTTTTTTAATAAGTCAAGTTCTATTTGTGCAATAATTATTAGAACTCTTACAGTTCCCAACGAAAAATGGATTTTCTTGGAACTTATTGTCTATGAAATGATGAGCACAGGGCTCGATCCAATGAACATAGAGCGGTAATAGGTTTCCGTGAAGATGCCACCGAGAACTTTGTGCCTCCATTAGCATAGGTTTCTGCGCCAAGACACGGTCCTTGGAGAACTAAGCGACAGCCATCGCGTAACGTTAAGCGTTTAGTGCCTTGAACCTACCTCATCTGATCGTTAGCTTTGTCCCAACTCTCTTGTAGCTTTTCTTCCCCAGGTACACTGTAGAGTCTCCAAATTGTGAAGCACGAACACCCTGCCATTATTTATTTTTTATAATTTAATATATATTATTTATTTTTTATTTTATAATTTTATAATTTTATAATTATTTCTTTCACATTGTATAACCTATTTTTAAAAAATTAAAAAAATCTAAATGGGGGTATGTGTGAGTAGGGCAACAGTGATTGCTTATGTTTATGATCATATATTTTGAATTTCGCAATAAATTATTATTAAATTTTTATTTAAAAATTTTAAACTATTATATTTATTAATGTCATGAATTAAATTATATAACATAATTAATTCACTAATTTAAAAATAATTTTATAAAAAAAAACTCCCTTAAGTGGGACTTTATTCTCTCTGTATTTTTGTAATCAAGTGCAAGAGGGGAAGGCAACCTTTTAACTACAACGTTTAGGTTGCAGACAAACCGATGAAATCCAGGTTCTACGTTGTTCCTAGTTCCTAAGCAGAGAAAGCAGCTTTAGTTTTGGAATTTATGTGTCACAAATCATAACCATACAAAGACTCACGTTTCAGAAACCTAGCTTCAATCGATGCTGGTTGTCGCACATGGCAGCCGATGAATGGTTAGCTCGAATCCTAGCACGATTTTATTCGTCCATATCATTATCAACCAGCTTATCCACTTATCAAGCAGTGGGACGTATTAACTACTAGAGAAATGTTTTACACACACTTGGTTAGTATACTCAATGTACAATGAGAAAAGAGAACAAAATTGAATTGCAGCGTTTTAATCTTTTTTTCTTCTTTCAATTGTATGCTATGTGCACAGAAAAATGCATAAGCTCCAACTTTCTGCAAAATTCTTGGCCTTCCCTACTCTAACAACCTTGGGGAATTGACTAAGCCAATTAAGGAAACCCACCTATTCACTAAACATCTAGAAGTTGAGTGAGCTAATATTTTTAACGATATAATTATTTGAATTATTATTTTGAGACTTTTATTTTTATATTATTTAAATAGTTAAGAGAGATTTAAACATAACTTAAATGATTTCTTCTTTTGATTTTATTTTCTTATTGTAATTTTTTTAATATTAAATAAAAGGTAGTTAAGGTTGTTCTATCACCAAAAAAGAAGTAGAATGAGATTAGTAGTCAGTGATTTGCGTTCCATTGATGAGTTTGTGGGCCTGTAGATTATCCTCAGGTGTCAAATCCGATTGCTGACTGGGACCAAATTCCTGGGCTAGACAATAATTGGAGGCCCAGCGTACCCACTAGATGCATTGCTGATCATCCTTTTTTTGAGGGGTGTTTAAGTTTTATTATGTCTCATTGTCCAGCGGTAATTCTATTTTTGTAAATTAAAATTTATTAAAATTTTATTTAAAAAAATTAAATTATTAAATTAATTAAATTTTAGATATTAAATTATAAAATTTAATAAATTAGATAATAATCTCACATTTTATAAAAATTTAACAATCTCACAATGTGAAATTATATTTTCTCATTGTTCAAAGCATGTCATGCATCATCGTAAAATCACATGCTTAGCGCAAATGTTTTGAATAATAGTCCTTATATTTTTATTGGTTTAAAATATTTATCATTGAAGGTTAATGTATAAAAATTAAGAAAATTATTAAATAGTTTTAAGCATTTTTTTTAAAATTGTCTTTTTATAATAAACTCAAAAAAATTAAACATTTAATAAAAATAATAGTTATAATAAAAGTAAAATTAAAAATATATCATTTATATTATTTTAAGTTTAAAAAATTAAAAAGAATTAAAATAATTGAATTGGAAAGAATATGTAAAGAAGCACTTTTGATAGAGATATATTTCTGTTTGGCGTTCGCTTGCACAAAAGAAAAATGATATATATATATATAATTTTTTTACTATATATAAAAAAGTAAATTTAAAATATATATGAAGAAATATAAAATTATATATAGTATTTATATTTTTAATAAATATACACTTCACAAGATCCTAGCCAAAAAAGGCATGATCATTACAGTAATTTATTGCATTATTGGCTAATCATAATCAGCAAACAGAGGAGAACACTCCCCAAGGTCACAGGCTCACAGCTTCCACATTCCGCTGTCCTTGTGGGAAATGAGCTTCAAAAAATTGCAGCGCCGAGAGACTCATTTAATTTCATTATTTCTATTAAATAAAGGAATTAACTTGGAGATATTTGTAGGGGTGTGTGTGTGGCCATTTTGTGTTTGGAATGATGGTACTCAAGTCAACTGTTGCCCAATCAAGCCAAGCCAAGGAATAGTTTTGATGATGCAGGATGGACCAATTCAAATACTCCTTCTCGCTTCCCTTTTTATTTTTATTTTTTCTCACTTCAAGAGAGAGAGAAAGAGGGCTAAATTGTTGTGCTGGTTGGCTCCTTTCCTGGCATCCGTAGGTACAACACCATAGTGGGGAAGCCATGTTGATTTGCTTTCCACGTAATTATGTTATCATTGGTGTTACGTATTGAACAGGGTTTGCATGCACGTGAATCACGGTCTCTATGGATTTCAATATCAATTTATTTATGTTCGTAAATTAAAATTTATTAAAATTTTATTAATATAATTACTCATACCATAATTATGGTCATGTATATCCATTCAAGTATAAATTTTTTTATTATATTATTCTTATTACTTTATTAATTTTTATATATTAAACTATAAAATTTACAAAAAAATCATCATTCCAATGCGAGGTTTGAGGAATATCAAAGGAACTCCCATTTATTGAGTGGATGGAATAGCGTGTGTCATGGAGAATCAGGATATGAAATTAATGAAACAAGTCCAGAGATAAAAGCAGCAAACATATATTTATGGCGAAGGTTTTTATAATATATATGTAAGTGGATAATAATTTATAAATTTAAAATAATTTTTATTATTAATTTTTTAATTAATAATCATGCACTTGTATTTAATTTATAAAATATTCTTTTCACTTTAGAAAATCCCAATCCCAACAAATATATAGTCTATAATAATTTCCAAGAGCAATAGGGAAGGGAGTTCTACTATTCTAACACTCTAATTATAATATAGAGTTTTTACATCTTCATTTATAATAATTAATATATAAAATTTAATTACACATCAATAATTATATATGTGAGTATAAAAATTTTGTACCAAAATTAATTAACAGTACTAAAATTACTCTAAGAAAGAAATTTAAAGTAAAAAATACCTGTGCCTTAAGGGAACCAAAAGAAGACAAAATAAAATGCATCAAAGCCCTTTGAGTGGAACACATATATACCAACGGTTAAGCCAAAATAAGGCGACCTTAAGCAAACACAAAACTTAATTATACGCATTATGTGGAATGACAAGCCTTGTATCATTTTTAATCTTTTGGTTGCAAAGTACTCTATATAGACCTTAATGTACCCATGAAAAAAATTCTAACTCATAGCTTATCCATTCATAAAAGTAATTAGGTACTAACACGAGTTAGGATGAGTGATAGATACTTTGGTATTTTAAACATGTTATATTAGATTCGATCCAAACCATAATATAGAGAAGGCTTGTTTGTGAGATTACTGCCCATTTTGGCAATCTCCATTCTTTGAAGGATTAATATCTTTGCTTCTGATCAAGAGGATACCTTGAGTAATTCAAAAAAATTATTAGACTAATTACTAATTAATATATCTAAACCAAAATAAAGAAGCTGATAATCACGTGGAATTAAAAATAAAAGAAAATTCATGATATTATACTTTGTCTATATACACACAATATGTGTGTATGGATGAAGCTATCATCACAAACTCTGCTTTCAATTCAAAATTTCAGATCTAAAAATTAAACCCTAGTCTAAAATGAATGAGGGATCAAAATGACTGTTCAAAATTTATATTTTTGGTGGGGTAAGTGCATGATTAATACAAGTATGTCTATATCAGCTAAGCAAAGAAGATTTTCCTTTCCATCTAGGGTGGGTCTTACTTAGCAGAAAAAGCTACTTAAGCATCGTCCGTTTCTTAAAGAGCAAAGGTAGAAAAGGAGGTGGCCAGTGGAATAACCGGATAAACAAAGAAAGAGTCTGAATAAAAAACTTTGCAAAGGAAGAAGTCTTTATCAGATTTATATAATTATGTATCAACAATGTAAAGCAATAATAGGGGCTTTTGTATAACGAAATAATACTGGGGGACAGTGTAAGCATAGAAAATTCAAATGTGATTGAAAAATTGAAATCGACTTCCAAGAAGACAGCGTCCAGGAAAAAATGTAATTGAGAAGTTTTATTTGAATTGCTTGCTTGCGTGTGCATGCATGCTTGCTTAGTTCCAGTTCACTGAACATTTGCTTCACCATCAACAAGTACCTTCATTTCCTCGGCATGATTCAGTCTCAGATTTAGCTTTAGTCATAGTAAAAGATTTCTAGAAATACTGATACATTAGCCAATAGCCATCAAAGTTAAATTTGTACGTATAATGCGAATATTTGTAGGACCGAGGCAGCTCAGTGAAGAAAGGGTTGTTTTGTACCCTAACAATGTCTAATGCGAGTATATATGCAGGTGGAGAATTGTTACTTGCTCAATAGAGGACGGTACCCTTTGAGTACGTACTCCCACAATCAAGTCATAAATTTCGTCCTTAATAATAATTAAATTTATAAAACCACCATCATTTATGAAAAATATAATAAAAGTGTAGTACTTCTTTTTAATGTACCAATGACTAGTCTCATGCAAGTGTCACGTTTCCACATCGAGAGAGGCAGAGGCAGTGAGGAGGAGGGAGATGGTGGGTGGGTGGGATCGATTGGTTTACGAGGAAGAATTTCTAGAGAAATGTGAAGCAACAAAAATAGAGAACAGATAGAGGGTGTTACAATGCTGACATTGGTTTTGCTTTGGGAGGCTGCTCGACATATATCGAGTTGATGCGGTACCAGTCATCTCTTGTCTTCGGATTCTCAAGCTTTCTCACTCACTCTGTCTCTCAGAGCTGGGGTCGTAGAAAGAAAGATAGGCACTGCCTTCCTCTGACACACTAACTGTCCTTTTGTGGGCTCCCCGCTCCCAACTAGTGAGGGCTCACGGACGGCACCTCCCCCTATTTCTCTCTCCCCATCTTTTCATGAGATGCGATTAATGGTCCTAATACAATTATGCCATAATCATTTTCACCCTCCCTCTTTCATAGCTACCTCTAAAGCCTACTTTTCTTTGGATTCACTGAAGCCTAACTTTACTTACCCTTTTATATTATACTATTTTCTCACTAAGTACGCCATTTTTTCTTTAACAATACTAATTGATTTATAGAAGTATACTAGTATTATTAAACAAAAATCAGCTCAATCTACACGTTAAATCGTCAAAAGACACACTTGAAGTTGAAGGCTGAAACTACCAAGACGAGCTGGAGAATAGTCTACTCTTAGCGGAATTAGTCATTTATTTAATTACTAGTATAACTACGCTGCTTCTTTGCTACTATTATATATACAGAGAGAAAGCGAAAGAGATAGAGGGTGTGTATGTGGTCCATCTGAGTCCATGGCTCATCACTGACTTCCAGAGCAGCCGTGTTAGATAAGAAAAGGGGAGAGAGCGAGAGAGAAATATTCTCTTCTCTCAGCCCTCGTTTTCCTTCCCCTTTGGATTTTTCTTTCACGTTCTTCATCAGCCAAACTCAACACTTGTGAAGTACGCGCGATTTACATGGATTCCAAGTTCAATTCTTCTCACACACACTGCTTTTTTTTTTTTTTTAATTAGCTGGAAAAATTATATGAAAAATATCATACACTTTCCGGGATATTATCTTTTCCCTGCACCACCAGCAGCAGCACCAGAACTTTTTGTTTTTATCTAGTTTTAGTAGCTGCGCCTCATCTGCTTGAAGCTTTTGAATAAGTACTTTTGGTCCGTTACCCAGTTTAGGACATACCCACTTTAGCTCGTCAACTTTCGATTTCAAAGATGAAGTCTGAAGAATCCCTTTCTGTTCCTTCCACTGCACTCAAAGCCCCTGCAAAATCAAACCCTAGCCCAAACCCTAATTCAATCCCAGTTAAGAAAAGGAGAAACCTACCCGGAACACCAGGCAAGCTCTTCTTTTTTCAATCCCTTATATCTTTTTTTTTTTTTAATTCCAATTATTTTGAATTTTAATTCATTTGATGAAAAATTAAGCAGATCCAGATGCAGAAGTGATAGCTCTATCGCCCAAGTCGCTAATGGCAGTGAACCGTTTCATCTGCGAAATCTGCAACAAGGGTTTCCAGAGGGACCAGAACTTGCAGCTGCATCGCCGTGGACACAATCTTCCATGGAAGCTGCGGCAAAGAACGAATAAGGAAGTGCGGAAGAAGGTGTACGTGTGCCCGGAGAAGAGCTGCGTGCACCATGACCCTTCCAGAGCCCTTGGAGACCTGACAGGGATAAAGAAACACTACAGCCGGAAGCACGGTGAGAAGAAGTGGAAGTGCGAAAAATGTTCCAAAAAATACGCAGTTCAGTCTGATTGGAAAGCCCATAGCAAGATTTGTGGCACTCGAGAGTACAAATGTGACTGTGGCACAATCTTCTCCAGGTACTTATACAATTCAGGACACCATTAATAATCTATGAATTACTGCTTCTACTTGTAGAAATTTAAGAGAAAGTCTCTTCCTGCTCTCTACGATTTGTTTGCCGCAGATTTTGTTTTATGTTTAAGTAAACATGCCTTAAATGAGTTTGACGCGGCATATAATTAAAACACAAAGTCGTCCTAATTAATTGAGAATATGTAGTTACAAATGCTAATAAATGAGGGTTAATTATTATGTTGCATATTCATGAACTATATGCAACAATTTATCAGGAAGGACAGCTTCATAACACATAAAGCATTCTGTAATACGTTGGAGGAAGAAAGCGCGAAAATGATATTATCAAATCCAGCAGCCTATACCAGCTTTAGAAGTGATTTGATTAACAGAGGAGCAAATTTTAATCATCCTCAAGCACCGAGAATAATGTCTCAGGTTTTACCAGCTGGGTTTCATACAGAATTCGGTGGATCAGAAGTTCAGTCGGGGACTACTTTTGGAGATGCAGATCATAATTTGCTGCAGAAGCTGAGGGTGCCTTTATGGCTAGATCAGGCCAATCTTCCTCAACTTAATAATCCCCTTAGCGTTGCAAGTAATACGAATAATGGTCTCTCGTCAGAAGCAAACAGTGGAAGCAGCTTACTTGATTTAGTGCAAACGATGAACACGTTTGGGTCAACATCGTCACAGTCGCAGTGGCTGAACAACTGGCACCCAGAAGCAGCATCATTTACCAGTGCCAATAGCAATATGGTATATCTGCCACATGGACTGAAGGAAGAGCAAGAAGAAAACAAGTTAGGACCATATACTTTGTCGCATAGCGTGACCTCTTTATATTCCAGCAGTATGCATCAAATTCAGAATCCGGTTCACATGTCAGCCGCTGCACTCTTGCAGAGAGCGACCCAAATGGGATCTACAAGGAGCGATGATAATGTCTTTGCCTTCATGGGCTCAACTCTCTCCAACATGTCCTCTTCCAACAAAAATGTTAATGAGGTTCAGAGTTTTCTAAAGCATCCCAATCAAATTGAAAATTTCAACCAGTTGATCATGAATAATTCCCAGATAGCAGCAAGCACCAATCTTGGAGTCGGAGCTGGAGGTGGGTTTTTATTAAATGATTCAAACTCGGACTCGTTTGTGACAGCCGGGAAGAATTTGAATCCCATGTTAATTCCGATGAATGAAGAAGGGCAAATCGGGCCAGGAATTGTTGGCAAGCAGCAGCTACATGCAAGCTCAAATGAAAAGGAGCTGGGTTTAACAAGAGACTTTCTGGGTGTTGGTGGTGACTCAATGAGCAAACCATTGTTGCAACAAGAGTTAGCCAACTTCAACGGAGTAGGTTCTCCGCAATGGACCTGAGCCAGTATGGTGGGTCAGTTCCCGTGGCAACTAGTTAGGTAAGTTGTGCATGTGTGTGTGTGTGTGTGTGTATATATATATATATATATATAGCTGGCACTTCTGCAGCAGCACAGAATATACTGACCAATTAATGAGAATTGGGATATTATATTAATATATATAGATGCCGAGTTAGACTGAGTAAGGAAGCGAGTCGACTAGAACACGGGGCACAGAGATTGAGAGATATCGTGAGGAAGATCGGGAAGCTGGGGACCATTAATGTTGGAAGAGTCTAAACAACGAGTACAAAATTCGGTGTGCGCAGTGCAACGCTAGGGTCCCTTCTTCCATGCATGTGTAGAAGCAGCAGTAGTATCAGCAATAGCAGCAGTTGCAGAATTTGTACAAATTTTCAACTAGATATAGCCTTTGCTGAGCTCTCAAACCTTATAAAATAGAACTTTACAGCTTTAGAATAGTTGGTTATGACGTTTTTCTTGTTTCTTCTTCCCAGTGGTATGGCCTTTCAACTGTGGAGGCCGTGAATGTTTTCCACCCGTCGAATAAAGAGGGAATTGCACCTTCGCCTTTTCATTAAATTCCGTTTTTCATCTTATGTCCGAGGTCCCAGGATTGTAGTACGTTAGTAGGCTTGTTAGATTAGTTGTAAATGGAATTAATTTTACATAAAATTATTTGAAAATAAATAAATACATTATGCGAATTTCACTTAATATAAGAAATTATATGAATATTTTTTGACTAAAATAATATAAAAATTATTGCCATAAACTTATAATTGATTCTTATGAATCCAAAGAGGCATGGGCATTCACATGCCACATATATATAGTAAGGTCATCAAATATTTTCGGGTATTCATAAAACATGAACGACAAGGAAGAAAATGTGGATGAGGATTGCTGGCAAATGGTGAATGATAGTTTATAGTGATCGAGTGGCAAACGAGAAAGGTTAAGAGTGGTGAAATTTTGGATATATGCATTTTCTGACTTAAATCGTGGATTAATGATTTCCTGATTTTATAAATAAAGTAATAGTTTAATAGAAATGTGTTAGTTTTGAGCGAATTTAAGTTGTTAATATGTAGAAATTAAAATTTCAAAAAATATTTTTATTAAAATAAAGAAATTATTAATATTCTAATTTTTGAACAATTGTCCTTGAATAAAAAAATAATTTCTTGTTGTAGTATAAGAACTTAATTATTCTACCTCGCAATCACATTATCATAATAAGTTACCATCTAGTTGGCCACATGTTTAATCCATGAATTAAATTTTAATTCCTTTATCATGATGTATTATATATATGATTGATCGTTAACCAAATGAGACAATGCAAAAAATAACTGATCCGGGAATATTACAATTTTCAGAAACAAAGAACCATCGTCAATGAATCGAATAAAAGAAAGGAGCAGCACATTTTTTTCCGAGAAAAAATTCACAGCGTATCAAAAAACGAAAAAGGCAAGAGAAAAAAGAAGCCCAAACCATCTAGGCTCTAGATACAATATATTATAATTTCGTTCCCCGATGAACGCTTCTATGCTACACACCAAACAGACGCCGAAAAATCATTTGATGAATTAAAGATTATTCACGAGCGCTCATAGAGTGGGTCGTGACCGTCGATTCCAACTCAGGCAAACCAAACATCACAACAAAAGTACTGTATCCCACTTGGATTCTTCTACCTCATATGAGTCATATCATATCATGATGGCTCCACCCACAAGTGCCATTGCAGCAGCAAGAGGCACCGTCAACATTACCTCTACCTTGGAGCCTTCGGAACTGTTCACGTTTCCCGCATCATCGCTGTTACCGTTATCACCAGCGCCGCTTTGATCATCTGCAGATGATGACTTAGCCGCTGATTTCGGTGAATCTGCTTTTCCCGCCGCCGGAGATGGAGCCTTAGCCTTAGGCTTAGGAAGGACGAAGTCGAGTGGAAGCAGGACCCGGTCCACCTGGTAAATGGCCAGCTTGTTGTCCGAATACACGGTACCCGTAACGGTGGCGTTAGCGGCGCCGGTGGTCATGCTAACCTGGCTACCGCCGAAAGTGGTGACGTTCAGTTGCAGCCTTGCTGGGTCGTCACCAGCCTGGGTTTGAACCGGGTTGGTGAGGGTATCAAAGTTAGAGATAGAAATGAAGGAGGAGATAGTGTGGAACTGTAAAAGCTCCACCTTTTGCCTGTCATTGAGAGAATTCAAGAACCCTGCTTTTAGTTTGCCGAAGGCACTGTCCTCCGGTGCGAAAATGGTCAATCCACTGGAGCCCGATGTAACAAGTTGTGAGTTAAGTTGGTTGATTAATTGGGTGGTCTTCAATAGGCGGATAAGAACCGAGAATCTCTTGGCCTTGGTAAGAATTTGGACAATGTCAATGGTGGGGCGTTTGGGGCGGGCGGGAGTGGGGGCCACATTGGGTGACACGGGCACCAGGGGAACAGTACTCATTCCCGGTGGTGAAGCGGGAGCAGCGGCAGGTTGAGCGGCGAGGGGTGATTGCGGTAATGTTGGGGCCGGGGGAGATGCTGATACTGCCGCCGGAGCCTGAACAGGTGACAGCTGGGCTGAAGCGGTGGTGATGGCATAGAAGAAGGTAACAAGTATTAGGACTGAAGCAGAGAAGAAAGACTGTTGGATCGTCATATTGGTGTCTGAATTAGAAGGCTGAGCTTGTAGCGGGGAAAGTGTGATTGTGGAGATGCTTTGGGAAGCAGAAGGCTGAATGATAGGGGCTGAATGATAGCGGCGGGTTGCTTATTCGAACACTGCTTGCTCTGTGAACGTGTGTTTTGCTGTGAGGAAAAGAGGGATAGGGGCTGCCATTTATTGAGGGTGGTAGAAAATGAAAGGTAGCTGGAAGGTTTAGTTAGAAAGAAATGCTTGATTCTGAGAATGTGTCTCCTTACCTATCATGGCGAGGTGGTGTATCATTGATGATTAGAGTGAGAGAGTTTTTGGAAGGGAAAGATTGATTAGTACTGAGAACCCAAATGTAGGGGTGAGTACATTAAAATTGAATTGATAAGGTAGGAAACTGTTTTGTTTTCGCATCATTGGTTACAATCACTTGGATGCATGTACAATCACGATGTCGTTTGAAAGGTGGCGATTCTGCATAAAGGTTGAGTATTTCCATCAACCAGGATATAAAGGAAGTAAGCCAAATTGTTTATGTTTTGTGTGGCATTGTCTGACAGAGGTTTTGGTACTGATTTATGAACTAGAAATGTCTCACCTTAAACCTACCATTAACACTCTATCTCTGCACTAAATAAAAGCTTCTGATTGATTCACAGTACTGTTCTGCTATATTTAGATCGGATATTCAATGGTATAATGTTGCATGCGCTATATTTGGAGGGTTCTTGAAATTTTTTTTTTGAAAGTATGTTATAAAGTATGTCTATCTGCACATGTTAGAGTTATTTTTCTAAACAAAGATTAATTCTGTATTAAGTAATAATGTAAGAATATTTCATAAAAAGAAAATGTCTATAAAAACGTATAATTAAAGTAATAACATCCTGCTGGTGAGGTCCAGCTCATCTGACATGCATGATAGACTTTCCTAAACCTGTATTCAGGTTCGAATCCTATACCCGCTTTCCTACTAAAATCTAGTTAAGGCTCCTTCCTTACCTTAAAAAAAAAAAAGGTAAAAACATCCTTATGAAAGAATCAAATTGAGAGATAAACATGCAGTTATCTAAATAAATAAAAAAAAAGAGGCTGTAATCTTGTTTATTTCCCCTTCTAGCTCTTTCTATCTTTGTTATATTTAAGACTTTAGCAAAAATTAACAATACAAGTTAGGCCCACCGATCAATTTCAATTTCATGTACTCATCCACCAGAAAACATAACATCAACAACATCCTCCCATTAAGCAATTAAACTGAGGTAAACAATGCAGTAATTTTCTTTTCCCCGTTCCTTTTCCACGTGTTTTTTTATTACAATAATGCTATTTATATAATATATGTAGAATGTTGACATATACCCATATAACCTTCAGAAATTATCATAAATTAATGTTTAAATTAGGTGAAATGATACTGTGATAATATTGTGCATACATTATGTGTGTGTAAATAACATCATTATTTTTATCAAGTATTATTTAGCAATTTTTTAAAAATTTATTTGAGTTCTTGCATGCTTGAAAACATAACAAAATTAAATATTCTATGCGGTCTAGTTTATTTAGATTTAAAAATTAATATAGGCAGGAGACTTAAATTTCATTTAAGTGATAGAATCTAATGTTATTACCTAATTCTTTTGGATCAATTCCGTAACTTTTCAGTATTAAAACAAATTAATACAGTCATTCATCTTCAATATCAAGATGCTTGCATTGGTTAAATTGAAGTATTCAGATTAAATAACGAAAGTTAAGCCGTCCTCAGTCAGTAATTTTCAGTTCTCATACCATGCATTGTAGAGCATGCCGAACGTGTTACCTAAAAGGGCCGTAAGTCAGATCCTTCTGAATCAGTGTCCCTAAAAGGTAGTCGATATGTGCCTCCAACCTCTGATCTTTTTCATTTCCTTTTATAAGAGTATGAGGGAAGAAACATACAAAAATAAGGGTAAAGAGTATGTAATATTTTGGTCCGGGTGCTTATTTAGAAGTTCTAGCAAGAGTGTTGTCACCTATCTCTTCAAAGACAAAGGTAAATAATCCAAAGCTAATTTTCTCTTCCTCATAGGCTAGGAATTAGGATCATTTGACTTTTCATAAAAGAAATCAGATTTTTTTCTCACACTCAAAGAATCTATAGAAATTAGTTATAAAAAAATTATTTAAAAAATACATGAATTATTTGACTATGAGAGAAAGTCAGGTGATCCTAATTCTAGGCTAGAGTTTCCCATCAAACTCTATTAGGTTAAGCTTAATTAAATAATTGTGTGGTTAGTCACTATCCTTGATCAACTTCTACCTCAACCTACCATATATGTCACAGTTAAGTTATTTTTAGAAATTAAAATTTAACTAAATACTCATTCAAAAAAATTTTAAATAATTAAATTTAACATTCAAAAATTAAATTTTAACTAAATACTTATTTAAAAAATTTAAACCATTAAATTTGACCAAAAAATTCAAAGTTTATTGTTTACTCTGCGATAGTGTGGTAATCCCACTTTATGTGAAACTACCTGTATTCCATGTATCAAGCTGCGTGGTGTTGCCTACATCCATATCTCAATTGATGGGTGTCACAAATTAAACCAGAAAACGTGACCAAAAAAGAATTAAACTTAGGAGAGTAGCGGAATATTGTCAGCCCAGGGGCCCAGTGTAAACTTGACATCAAACAAAAGTAACATCAATAAATGGATTTTATAATGACCTCCCTGCCCCTACTCTCTCGGATTAGTAGTTTTGCTTTGTGCCAGTCTTCGAGTAGTGCCTGTGCTGTGCACAACTTGAGTTCATCCTTGCAATTTCAGTGCAAGCTTACTTCAAGTAATAGCTAATTAATTGAGTGAGAAGTTCCAACACGAACATCTTAAATCTATATCTTAAGCTTTTAATTAGCTACAGAACAAAGAACTTCTGTTTAGAACACAGAAAGTAGCATACAACTCTTTATTAGAATAATAAATTCATGGAGAAATAGACACATCTCATACAATACGTTATGTCCTAATCCATCCTATTAAATACACCAGCACACCCTCCTTTCTCGCTTTCCATGATTTGTAACACTCTTTAATATCATTTCTAGCATAGTAGCTGACCAATTGTAATTTTAGATCCTATTCAGGATTATATTGCTAGTACTGACACGAAAGCAACCCCAAGGGATACCCACATTCCATACATGGTGATTCTCCCTGTGCCAGAGCCCTCCTCACTGGGACCAGCCTGAGATGATTCTGAGGAATCTGAGTCCGAGGACGGTGGCTTCTCCTTATCTGCTTTAGGCGGCTTCGCTGCTGCAAGTTCAGGTGAGGGTGCCAGAGCAGGAGCTGCTGTTGGTGTCTTAGCAGCAAAGAAGTCCAAAGGAAGAAGCACCTTGCCAACCTTATAAATAGCAACGCGATTATCCGAGTATACAATGCCAGTAATCGTGGTATTAACCGCCCCTGTTGAAATGTTCACACTGCCACCGTAACTGATCACATTGAGCGGTGCTTTGCGGGGGTTGACACCCGCCAGTGTTCGCACAGGGTTGGTTAGAGTGTCAAAGTTTGAGCTACTGACATAATCAGCAAGAACGTGGAACTGTAACAGCTCCAGCTTCTGCCCATCAGAAAGAGTGTTGAGGTAGCCTGGCTTGAGTTCTGAAAAGGCACTGTCATCTGGTGCTAGAATGGTTAAGCCACCAGACTTTGTAGCTAGGAGCTGTGAATTGAGTTGATTAATCAATTGGGTGGTTTTCATCAGCCGAATTAGGACATTGTATGATTTGGCTTGCCTCAGGATTCCAATGATGTCGGTGGTTGGAGTTTCAGGGGCAGCGTTGGAAGGTGGCTGAGGTAATGTGGGGACTAGGGCTGCCGCTGGGGCCGCAGCTGGTGGGGCAGGGGTGGGTTTTACAGGGGCCAAAGCAGGGGATTGGGCTGAAGTGGTGGTGGAAAAGAAAAAGGAAAATAGAATTGCTAGTGAGAAGGACAAGAGAGATTGCTTAATTGTCATTTTTGTTGATGTTGTCTTTGGAGAGGTCTGGTGCTTTTGGAAAAGAATGCAAATGTATGGAGTTGAACTTGCACCGAGTGCCTGACGCATTAGGGACGTGGATTATGGGGCTTATATTGAGGGCAAGTGAGAATGATAGGTAGGTAGAAGGTTTGGTTATAACACCTTATATTGTGATTTGTGAACTCAAATCTTGTTATCCGGAAAGGAAATTAAGGTGGTGCATCAATAAGATAGATAGGGTGAGAGAGACTTGGCTGATGGAGCTATTAGAGGTTGCTTGCTTGCAAGGGCAGGGGAAACAGAGTGAGAAGCAGAGCACAATTCGTCGAGTAAATGAAGGAATTAGATGCCTGAATCCATTCCTGTCATATTTAATTGCATGAAGGTAATTCCACTTACAAAAATATACCAAACGCTGAAAAAATTTCTCTTTTCATAAAATTTAATAATTTGAATTCTTTTAAATAAAATTAATTTTATAAAAGTAACATAACTATTCATAATTTATCTTGGTAAGGGTAAGCTGCGTGAGTGGAACCAACCTATCCAGCTTCTCAATTCTTCTTTTAAGGATTCAATTCTCACTCAATTACATCATTAAATCATTAATTACATTCAGGATTTAATGGGATAAAACACATGTAACATAAATTAAGATCAATTAACAAGCAGTTTGACAACTAAGTGGATGTGGATTTTTTATTCCAAGATTTGGTTTTTCCAATTTCCAACCAATTGCACTTCTAATTTATTTTATTTACTTTATCACAACTTCAATCCTCTCAATTAAAGTAGGCACAATCCACGATTGCCTTCTGCTTCCTTGTTAGTGATAAAAAGATTTGAGTTATTCTTGGTGGGCTGCGCCAGGCCCGTGCAATAGTGCAACGCAAGGCCGACCCTTGAGAGGACTGGTAGCAAGCAACCATTACAAACCCTCCCCTCAAAAATTTATATCATATGGACCTATGGCCCACGTATCAGAAATTAAACCCATAAGAGCAGATACTACACTTGATCTTAGCCAAAAGGCCTAGAAAAGTATGACTATCCACTGTTGTCATATAGCGTTTATATACTGCGTCTCACTTGCCACGTTAAAGCCTTGCCGATACGTGACTCGAACCAATTTTCTTCACAAGCAGTCAGCCAGTCACCCGGGTCCTCTACACAGTCTGTGAAGTGTTGAACTGTAATGGTTACAATTTTCTTCACAATCAATTAAACACTGATCATTATAACATCTACAGTCACCTAATTTTTCGGATCAAAACTCTTGAATACATCGATCAAACCAATTATTTAAGGTTTTCAAAGATTTGAAGCAGAGAAGAATGAGCTATGCATGTGAATCTTCAATTTGCTTTAGGCATTAGAGTTTGTAGTAGTGACCCTCATCAACCTCTGTTTGCCTCTTTTTGTGTGATTCTAGCTGTGAGATTCCATGATTCTTTGGTAATTCATTAGTGCGAATTATTCTTCGCTAACCCAGTAACCAAGAATGTCTTGGCATGCCCCTTGTCCCTCTTCTTAACTATTATAGAAGTTAAGCAGTAAATTTGGATGTAGCACATAAATCAAAATAAGTTGCTTCATTCAAAGAAAACACAATGACGCGAAAGCTCCATAGAGTTCACTCTCAGAGTACTCTTCCTACACCATTCTGTAAATTCAAATTCCAGATAAAATGAGAGAAAAAAAATTCAAATTCAGTTGGTTCATCTTGTTCAGGTGAAACGAGTGATTGCTGCCACGAAAGCAACTCCAAGGGACACCCACATTCCATGCATGTTAATTCTCACTGCGCCAGAGTCTGTGAAGTGTTGAACTGTAATGGTTACAATTTTCTTCACAAGCAATTAAACACTGATCATTATAACATCTACAGTCACCTAATTTTTCGGATCAAAACTCTTGAATACATCGATCAAACCAATTATTTAAGGTTTTCAAAGATTTGAAGCAGAGAAGAATGAGCTATGCATGTGAATCTTCAATTTGCTTTAGGCATTAGAGTTTGTAGTAGTGACCCTCATCAACCTCTGTTTGCCTCTTTTTGTGTGATTCTAGCTGTGAGATTCCATAATTCTTTGGTAATTCATTAGTGCGAATTATTCTTCGCTAACCCAGTAATCAAGAATGTCTTGGCATGCCCCTTGTCCCTCGTCTTAACTACTATAGAAGTTAAGCAGTAAATTTGGATGTAGCACATAAATCAAAATAAGTTGCTTCATTCAAAGAAAACACAATGACGCGAAAGCTTCATAGAGTTCACTCTCAGAGTACTCTTCCTACACCATTCTGTAAATTCAAATTCCAGATAAAATAAGAGAAAAAAAATTCAAATTCCAGATAAAATAAGAGAAAAAAAATTCAAATTCAGCTGGTCCATCTTGTTCAGGTGAAACGAGTGATTGCTGCCACGAAAGCAACTCCAAGGGACACCCACATTCCATACATGTTAATTCTCACTGCGCCAGAGTCCACTGTTGGAACAACCTGCGAAGAGTCCGAGGAATCTGACTCTGACGATGATGGCTTCTCCTTATCAGCTCTAGGAGCCTTCGCTGCTGCGAGTGCGGGTGAGGGAGCCAGAGCAGGTGCTGCTGCTGGTGTCTTAGCTGCAAAGAAGTCCAAAGGAAGAAGCACCTTGCCAACCTTGTAAATAGCAACACGCCTATCCGAGTATATAATGCCAGTAATCGTGGTATTAACCGCCCCTGTTGAAATGTTCACACTGCCACCGTAACTGATCACATTGAGCGGTGGTTTGCTGGGGTTAACACCCGCCAGTGTTCGCACCGGGTTGGTTAGAGTGTCAAAGTTTGAGCTACTGACATAATCAGCAAGGACGTGGAACTGTAATAGCTCCAGCTTCTGTCCATCAGAAAGAGTGTTGAGGTAGCCTGGCTTGAGTTCTGAAAAGGCACTGTCATCTGGTGCTAGAATGGTTAAGCCGCCAGACTTTGTAGCTAGGAGCTGTGAATTGAGTTGATTAATCAATTGGGTGGTTTTCATCAGCCGAATTAGGACATTGTAGGATTTGGCCTGCCTTAGGATTCCGACGATGTCGGTGGTTGGAGTGTCAGGGGTAGAATCAGAAGGAGGCTGAGGTAACGCGGGGACTAAGGCTGCTGCCGGGGCTGCAGGGGGTGGGGCAGCAGTGGGTTTTACAGGGGCTAAAGCAGGGGATTGGGCTGAAGTGGTGGTTGAAAAGAAAAAGGAAAATAGAATTGTTAGTGAGAAGGACAAGATAGGTTGCTTCATCGTCACTTTTGTTAACGTAGGCTATGAGAACTCCGTTGCTTTTGGAAAAGAATGCAAATGAATGGAGTTGAACTTGCAATGAGTGCCTGATGCATTGGAGATATGGAGAGAGGGTTAATATTGGGGCTAAGAGAAAATGACTGGTAGGTGAAAGGTTTGATTAGTTGTCCTAAATTGTGATTTGTGAACGTATATATTGTTACCCGCCGGGAGATAAAGGTGTTGCACCAAATAAGAAGGATGTCATTGTGAGAGAGATTTGGCTGATGGAACAATAAGCCTATGCTTGAAAAGACAAGGAAAACAGTGAGAAACAGAGCTCAATTGGATGTCCAAACATAATGTGGTAGATGCTAGATCACGTTGGGAGAGTAAATCTCGTATTCTTTCAATAAGATTAAGGAGGATCTATCAATTATGAGAGAAGAGAAAATGACTTGGCCGATGTAACAACTAGATTTTACTAGAGAAGCAGGGAAAACAGAGTGCCATCTCAAACATAAGTGAGGTAAAAAAAATAATAATAGATGCGTGAACGTGTTGCATTCATTTTTGATCAATCATCTACCCAGCAACCTTTTTTAACTCCTGCAATTATCTATCTTGGGACACATTTCACAAATTTTGGCTTTTGTTATGAATATAATACCTAGTTTAACAATTTGCTAGCATCCGCCATGTTTAACTTTGTTGGGATTAAGTGAACTCTCATCAACTGACGCTTGCTAATTAAAATTCTAAATAGGAAAAAGTAATGCAAGAAATGGAAAAAGGAGTATTCTATGATGATATGAGAATATGCTTTGAATCGTAAGTTTAAAAACCTTTGTAATTCGCAACCGAGAAATACATTATATACTTTAGAAATTGAAGTTATATAATTTGCATCTAAATTTAACAAATGGATTCCATATTGTACATGTCAGTGAACAAAATAGGATGACGGGTTTCTTAAATCTGGAGTAAGAAAACTAAATCCAAATGGGAAAACTTAAATTACATGGATGTTAGGAAAGAGGCAGAGGAGATCTAGTATTGATTTGGTCCAATGACATAGAGCATGGTCAATCAGAGATTAATTATATTTTAGCTATTATAGAATTTACCCAATCTCTGTATACCTCCTTATTTCAAAGGGAATACCCAGTGGCAATATAAGCTGAAAACTGACGCAGTCCGACTGTGAACATAGCCTATTGTTACATTTGATGCTTGCTTTGTATGTTTTTATCATTTTTGGCCAAATTTTTGTTTCTCTTCTCAATTAATGTTTTCCCTTTCTCCTTCTTTTCTCTCTTTTTTATTCTTTTTATTTCTCATTTTTCAGTTTATGTGCTATTATCCTTCTTTCCCTTAAATCAGCTTTTTTAACAGTCTTACTAATATGTATCTTGCTCACCTCACTGCAAGCATGAAAAACTTTCCATATCCGAAGTCCCAAAACTAGTAATTAAGCTATAGATATGGATGCAACACATAAATAGTGTTCTTTGCATACAATTTGAATATCAGAAAATCACTCAACATAGATTATGCTTCTTACAGGAAAACAAGAACATCACGCAAGGGTTCACATCTTCTTCGTATCCCAATACATCCAAAGTCCAGAAAAAAGAAACACGAAAAAAATTACTAGTAATAAAAAAAAAAAAGAAAAAAAAGTAGCATGCTAAGAAATTCAACTGCACCAGCCTGTTGGAATTTCTTCAACTCCATATGGTGGCCAGTGCAACTAAAGACGCCACAATTAGGGACATGAATGTAGTTCCTTGAGTACTAATTAAACTGACTGCGCCAGAGTTATCCTTGTTGGTTGTCTCGTCCTGATCATCACCGTCATCAGCAGATGGTTTCTCTTTATCAGCTTTTGGCGCCTTCACCTTCGCCGGAGCCGCAGCTGGAGCCTTAGGTTGAAACAGGTCCAGAGGAAGAAGTACCTTGTCAAGACTATATATGGCAAGCGTCTTATCCGAGTAGACTACGCCCGTGACAGAGGCAGTGTTCACCCCTGTTGAAAAATTCACACTGTTACCATAAGTGGTCACGTCTAGTCTCAACCTTGTGGGGTTAACACCGGCCATTGTCTGCACTGGGTTGCTCAATGAATCAAAGTTGTTGCTCGCAACATAACCGGTCAGAATGTGAAACTGCATAAGCTCAATCTTTTGATCATCACTTAGAGAATTGAGGAACCCTGCTTTGAGTTGTGAGAAGGCAGCATCAGTAGGTGCAAGAATGGTTACTCCTCCATTCTTTGAATTAACGAGCTGTGAATTGACATTGTCGATGATTTGGGTGGTTTTCAGCAACCGTAGTAGGACAGAGAATTCTTTGGCTTTCTTGAGAATTTTGGTGATGTCTTGAGGGGCAGTGTCTGAGTCTGGAGACTGAGGTAAAGTGGGGACTGATGGTTTCGGCGCTGCAGCCGGTGAAGCGGGGGCAGGTTTGGCTGGGGGAGGCTTTTTGGGGGCTTTTGGAGCTGCAGGAGCTGCAGAAGGAGCAGGTGACTGTGCTAAAGTGGTGGTTGAAAACAAGGAGGAAAATAGTAGGAGAAGTGAGAAGGAGAGCAGAGCTTGCTTCATCTCCATGTTGGTAATTGAGAAGCTGTAGAATTTTGATATCCTTGATGCTTCTGGAAGAATGTAAATGATTGGAATTGTTGTTACAATGAGTGTTTGATGTGGGGGGCTGCGGAGGAGAGAAATTATATAGATGCTAAGGAAATGATTGGTAGGTAAAATGTGTTATTGGGAGACTTATGTTGCATTTTGTGAGGGTATGTCTCATCTGTCATGGAAATTAAAGATCTTTAAGCTAATTATTGTTGGAATTTATAAGAAACTAATACTTCATATAAATCCAGTTAAATCTAAAGTTCAAATTTGGTGAGATGCAGTGGACAAATGACAATGACTGATTTCTGGGATTGGTGTGCAAAGAACGTGACTTGAGAAGGGAACAAAACAGAGGAAACAGAGGAACCCCCTGATACAAAGCATGGTACTACTGTATTTGGCTATCAAAAAATATGATGAAGATGGAGATCAGCCGGCCGATTAAACACATCGGCACAATAAAAATTTGAAGGATAAATTCTGGCTTCTATGCTTCTTTGATTTGAAATTCGTGTATTCTCACTGAATGCTTTACACTAACAGAGATTTGAACTTTGAAGATAAAATGACATTTTTTTTTTATCGTTTATTTGTTATTAATTAAATAACTATTATGCCCAAAGCTGACCTGTCTTTTTTCTTAAAAAATGATATGAGATAATTAACACCACATAGCGGTTCATTTCTCAATGAAGTCATTGATTAGGGTTGTGATTTAGGTGCAAATGCTATTTACTTGCTCTCACAAAGTCGCCAATTATCTGTGGTTAGCAAGCATGTTTGTCAACCCTGTTTTCACAATTTTATGTTTTAAACGGGGCATATTAAGAAATTACTTGTTAAAACTATTATACTTGTAAAAAAAAATTATAAACGTTCATGAAGCAGACAAAGCTAGCTAAGAGATATTAAGAAGATACCATATTTCAGACTGAATGTCGCATATCAATGTCTAATCGTGTTTCCATATAAATTCTTAGCCATACATCATAAAACTATGATTAGAAACCAAATAGTTGCAGTTTTAAAGCTCCTTTTTTCAAGTTAAAAATGTTGTATTCTTCATATTTTAAACAAAAAAATGGGAAAAAGGATTGACGCAACCATTATAATAATATGATCAGATTTCATGGTAGACGACTAAAACGTGCTTCAGCAACTGGACATTCAATCTAAAACACACCTACAGAGCTGGAATTTCTTTTAATTGGTAGTTACCGAGAGGTTCCTCTTTGATTTGTTTTCGCTTTGTTTTGTTGTTTGGGCTTATGACTATGAAAGGCATGCCTTCCTCTGTCCCACAATTACCAGTTAAAATGTCAGTCATTGATCCATAAGATTGTATGAAGCACATGCAGTGTTCAGTGCACAGAGTTCAAAAGCAAAGTGTTACACAAAACAATCAATTTGTATTAGATCAAAACAAGGAAATACATGGCAAGGTTTCACAACTTCACATATCCCTCAAACAATACCTTTTCCTGCGCAATACATACAAAATCCAGGAAAAAAAAAATGAACTCAAAAGTAAAATTGACAACGCATTTGTTCTAAAATTTAAGTCCCGCTTTCAAATGTTTCTGCTTCAAATCATTGCCGCGGCGGCAACAACTAAAGCAACCCCAAGGGACACCAACGTTGTTCCTTGAATGCTAATTAAACCGATGGCACCAGAGCTGTCTTTGGTTGCCTCATCCTGATCATCCGCTGCAGGTGCGTTATCTTTTGCAGCTTTAGGTGCCTTTGCCAGAGCCGGCGCTGGAGCTGGAGGCTTAGGGTGTTTGAAGTCAGAAGGAATAAGCACCTTGTCCACATGATATATGGCAAGCTTATTATCCGAGTACACAATGCCTGTGAGGGTGGCATTGACCTCCCCTGTACTGATATTCACAGTGTTCCCATAAGCGGACACATCTAGTTCATACCCGTTGGGACTATCACCGGCCAGTGTGCGCACTGGGTTGGAAAGAGAATCAAAATTTGTGCTTGAAACGTAAGTGGGGAGAACGTGGAACTGTACTAGCTTGATCTTCTGACCATCACTCAGAGAGTTGAGGTACCCAGCGCTGAGTGCTGAGAATGCACCATCATCTGGTGCAAGAATGGTTAAGCCACCTGATTTTGTAGTTATGAGTTCTGCATTGACTTGGTTGATTATTTGGGTGGTTTTCAACAGCCGGATTAGGACGCTGAAAGATTTGGCCTTTCTGAGGATTTTGATTATGTCATCACCGGAAGAGTCATCTCCAGAAGGTGACTGCGGTAATGTAGGAACTAATGGTTTCGCCGGGGCTGGGGCCGGTGCAGTGGGGGCAGGTTTTGCTGGGGCCGCGGGGGCTGCTGCAGGAGACACCGCGGCTAAAGTGGCGGTGGAAAACAAGGAGGAAAGCAGAAAGAGGACTGAGAAGGAGAAGAACGGAGCTTGCTTCATTTTGCTATTGGTAATTGGAGACTGTAGAGTGCAGATTGCTTTGATAAGTTTGGAAGAATGAAAGTGATAGGTTAGTAATTGTTATTAAAATGTGTGTTTGGGGTGTGGAGCGGAGTGCATTTTGTGATCTTATATATTGTTACCGGCCGGGAGATTAAGGCGTTGCACCAGATAAGATGAGATATCACTGCAAGACAGATTTGTGTGATGGAGTAATATGCCTATGCTTGAAAAGACAGGGAAAACAGAGTGAGGATCAAAGCTCAAATGGATATCGAACAATAATGGAGTTAGATGCAAGAATGAGTTGGGAAAGTAAATCTCGTATTCTGTCAAGAAGATTAGGGAGGAGCCATCACTGATGATAGAAGAGAAAATGACTTGGCCGATGTAACAACTAGATTAAGCAGGGAAAACAGAGTGCCATCTCAAACATAAGTGGGCCTTAAAAAAAAAACCCTATAGATGCGTGAACATGTTGCTTTCACTTTTAAATCAATCATCTATCTGGCATCCCAAACACCCGATTTGGTGACCCATTTCACAAGTTTTTGCTTTTGTTATGAATGTGATACCCTGTTCCACAATCAGCTAGTATCTGCCAAGTTTTACTTTGTTGGGAAAATCCTATAATGCAATATATGGAGAAAAGGAGTATTCCATGATGATATGAGAATATACTTTGAATCATAAGTTTAAAGGCCCTTACAATTCGTTACAGAGAAATACATTATATGCTTTAGAAATTCAAGGTTATACCTCAGAACCAACTGGAGCATCTTTTATATAATTTGCATCCATGCCAAACCAATGGATTCAATGAATCTGCAAACATTGTCCCATATTGTACATTTTAGTGGACAAAATAGGACGACTGATTTCTTAAATCTGGAGTAAGGAATCGAATTGGAAATGGGAACAATATAGAGATTTACAGAGGAACCCGGAAGGACTTCTAAAAGCTGTGAAAAAAAACTTAAATTACATGGATGGTAGGAAAGAGGAGGAGTACAGATAGCTACAAATTCTTTCATAAAATTTGTCTTTTATTTTTTTTTCAGGAAAACAAGAAAATCACGCAAGGATTCCCATCTTCTTCATACCCCACATATTGGTTCTTGTCAATGAATTTATTGATTAGGGTTATGGTTTGGGTGCTAATGCTATTTACTTGGACCCACAAAGTCCTAATCTTTATGTGGTTATTTGATAGCAAGCATGGTTATCAACCCTGTTTCCACAAGTTTAAGTTTTAAACTAGGGCATTTTAAGAAATTATTTGTTAAGCCTATTCTACTATTTAAAAAAAATTATAAACATTTATGAAACAGAAGAAGCTAGCTAAGAGATAATAAGAAGATACCGTATTTCAGACTGAATTTGAGAGAGTTATAGGCTATGATCATGTTGCTTATACTAGGTACAAAATTTAAACTGTTTTTTATTTTTTACCATTCAATCATTAGCTACACCACATAGCAAAGCAACCAAACACTGGTGTATAACAAGTCAAAATGTATCTATAATGCATGGCAATTTAGTCTCAATCTCTCATGGTGTCTCCATATAAAATTTAAGCCATAAATCAAAAGGCTATGATTAGTAACCAATTATTTGTAGTTTTAAAGCTCATATATTTCAAGCTCAGATTTCTTGGTAGACAATTAGAACATGCTTCTTTTAGTGGTAGAAATGTGCCTTTCCTTCTGAAAGTATGGCTATGACCGCCTTCCCCGTCCCAATTCACAGTATTACATTCAGCGTTCAGTGCATAGAGTTCAAAAGCAAAATATTACACAAAACAATCAATTTTTATTAGATCAAAACACGGAAATACATGGCATCACGACTTCACATATCCCTCGGACAATACCTTTTTCCTGCTCAATACATACAAAACCAGAAAAAAAATAAATAAAGAACTCAAGCAAAATTGACAATAAGTCCAGCTTTTAAATATATCTTCTTCAAATCATTGCCGCGGCGGCAACAACTAAACTAATCCCAAGGGACACCAATGTCGTTCCTTGAATGCTAATTAAACCGATGGCGCCAGAGCTGTCTTTGGTTGTCTCGTCCTGATCATCTGCTGCAGGTGCGTTATCTTTTGCAGCTTTAGGTGCCTTTGCCAGAGCCGGTGCCGGAGCTGGAGGCTTAGGGTGTTTGAAGTCTGAAGGAATAAGCACCTTGTCCACATGATATATGGCAAGCTTATTATCCGAGTACACAATGCCTGTGAGGGTGGCATTAACTTCCCCTGTACTGACATTCACACTGTTCCCATAAGCGGACACATCTAATTCATACCCGTTGGGACTATCTCCGGCCAGTGTGCGAACTGGGTTGGAAAGAGAATCAAAATTTGTGCTTGAAACGTAAGTGGAGAGAACGTGGAACTGTACTAGCTTGATCTTCTGACCATCACTCAGAGAGTTGAGGTACCCCGCTTTGAGTGCTGAGAAGGCACCATCATCTGGTGCAAGAATGGTTAAGCCACCTGATTTTGTAGTAATGAGCTCTGCATTGACTTGGTTGATTATTTGGGTGGTTTTCAACAACCGAATCAGGACGCTGAAGGATTTGGCCTTTCTGAGGATTTTGATTATGTCATCACCGGAAGAGTCATCTCCAGAAGGTGACTGCGGTAATGTAGGAACTAATGGTTTCGCCGGGGCTGGGGCCGGCGCGGCAGGGGCAGGTTTTGCTGGGGCTACGGGGGCTGCTGCAGGAGACACCGCTGCTAAAGTGGTGGTGGAAAACACGGAGGAAAGTAGAAGAAGGACTGAGAAGAAGAAGAACCGAGCTTGCTTCATCTTGCTATTGGTAATTAGAGACTCTAGACTGCTTTGATATATTTGGAAGAATCGAAGTGATAGGTTAGCAATTGTTATTCAAATGCGTGTTTGATGTGTTGGGGGTGTGGAGGAGAGTGCATTTTATAGTGGCTAAGTGGATGATAGGTAGGTGAAATGTTTAGTTATGATATCAACCTATAGTTGTGCTTTGTGAGGGTATATCTATTCTGTCATGGTGATTCAGGTGGTGCATCATGGCAGATATAGATAATTGAGAAGGAGATTTGGCTGCTGTGGTTACCGCTTTTTGCTTGCAAATGCAGGGAAAAATGAGTGAGAACTCAATCGGGTGGGAGCAAATAAAGAGGCACATTACTGAAATTGTGTTGCTTTCAGCCTTTCAACTCTAATCCCTGTTCAGAGGCGCTGTGCTGAATGCCTCAAACAAATTTTGAGGTTGTTACCACAAAGTCTACGCCTTAGAAACTAGAGTAATGTTTAAAAGGATATTTCATTTTGTTCACCATGTTAAAAAAGAAGTATGGGAATGACATTTTTTGGTGTGACCAAATTTTAATCCTTGATCTATTGCATCAAATAATTTACACCTTGCAATAAATGTAATTATTTTAAGAAATCTACCACTGTAGAGGATTTGATCACTGCTACAAGAAATATTTGGAGGGGGACAGATATAAAGAGAAGGGAAGACTTAATAAGGCAATGTATTCTGGGTGTGCTTGCATTGATCATGTTAAGCTTATTAAGCATGAGTCGAATGCAAGTCAACTAAGTATAGAGATGAACAAGGGGGAGAAAATGTTCAAAATTTGCTGTTAGAGGAAGTTCAGGGCAACTTCCAGGACATGAATTCTTTCTGACGGGTGGACAAAACACTACCCCTCGGCGGGCAACCCTCTCCCATATTTTTAAAAAAAGTAATTTGAAACGTAAGTCGGATAGTTTGGTAGTTCAGTTTGTTTATTGGAGCTTTTCTATCGGCATTGTAGTCCAGGCCCCTTAATGTAATTGAATATTGTCTCTTTTGCTGTTAACAAAGAGCCTATGTTAATCAAACGTCTAATAGGCTAATAGTTGAGCTTGGTAAAGTTTTACTTTTAGGTTTCACGAACTAAATTATAAAACACATCCCATCTCGGGAAAGTTTTATATTCGAAATATGCAGTTGGAAATACAAAGCAAAGCTAATCTAATTTAGCATGTTACAGACCAAGAATTGTCTCTGTGACCCAAAACACTAGTTCTGCATTGGCTGCGAAGAGATCAGCTTGTTTTGTGGCCTGATTTAACTGTACATAAACCAGAAGAGCATAATGCCAAATCTCTAGGGACAATAAGGCAAAAGTTGAAATCAGTATGCTGTTTTTGTTGGTGAGAAACAATAAACGATCACCAGAGCTTTCAACTTTTACAGGCCGAGGATGCGGATCACCGCTCATGTCAACCTTAAAGATAAATAATAAAATCTTTCTTCTTTGGAGAGCTAGTGAACAGCACCAACTGGCGGTAATTAAGAGATGGAACATGAACAACACTCACTAATCTTAAAAATTCAAAAATAAACCAGCCAGTATTGATATAACCAGGAAATGTAAAACAAGATCATAAATATCCTCTAAGGTTGAAGGCTAACTAAAACTTTGGCCTTTGTGGGCCTTGGATCTTGAAAGGTCATTAATCAAAAATGTACTGTGAGATAAATACTAAATTGTTATAAAATAATTATAAAATAAATGATCACAAAATATTTAAGAATTAAATTATTATGAAATATTTATGAGTTATTAAATTTATTAAATTTTATAATTTTAATAATTTTAATGATATATTTTTTTAAATGAGAACTTTGTAAAATTATTTTTTTGGCTGTCTGAAATTTGTCCATAGAGTTAGAACATGAAGAGGGATTTCGACATTCCTTCTCTGCTTCAATTATAGTGCAGGACTTGTCAGCAAGCTTACCGTTGGCAGGTTAAGTACCGCTAGCAAATATACCTGCCACAAGACAATCCGAGGAATCTGGTCCTGTATCAGGGCCTTCGCTATTAAGGTTGAATGAATGAAAGAAGTTTGGGAATGCAATGGCGGCATCACCTTGAAAGCAAGGCATTATGTTATCCTGAAATATCTATTGGAAATTGTCGAACGCAACTAAGCAAATTTGTCTCATTTTTACTTGAATTTCTTTAATTGCAACTTGTAAGAGTACTCAAAATTCTGATTATACACACAAATCGAAAATGATTTTTCTTGTGGGGAAGATCAAATAGACAAAGAAAATCTTTAAAAATCGAATACAATTTTCAACCCAAACTGACTTGATTCGTAAAATGGGAGAAAGTTAAAAGCATAAAAAAAAACAATTATTTGGAGAGCACTACAAAATGTTGATCATTCCCCTTTAATCCAAACCAGCGCGCAGAAAATTATGTGGCACAACAACATTGGAACCCAGATGGTAGCTTCATCTTCAATCTTTAATCGTCACAATGATAATGCTACCGCAGCAATTCCAATGGGCACCCACATCCCAAGCCTGTGTTTCAAACTCCCGGCAGCAGAGTCATCATCTGCCGGAGTTGCGGGGCCCTCTGCAGATTTTTTCTTAGAAGTCTTTGGCTTTTCCGGTGCCGGAGCTGGTGGCGGAGGCTTGGGCACAAAGAAGTCCCGAGGAAGAAGCACCTTCTCCACTTGATAAATCGCAAGCTGATTATCAGAATAAACAGTGCCACTAACTGTTGTGTTAACAATGCCGGTTGTCAAATTCACTTGGTTCCCTGATCCGGTTATGTTCAATGCCAGTCTATCTGGATCTTCACCAGCTTGTGTTCTCACTGGGTTACTCAAAGTATCAAAATTTGAGAGTGCAACAAATGAGGGTAGCTCGTGGAATTGAATGAGCTCATTCTTTTGCTGATCACTAAGGGAATTGAGGAATCCAGGTTTGAGGCTTGAGAAGGCATTATCAGATGGTGCAAAGAAGGTTAAGCCATTGTTTGAATTCAAGAGTTGGGAATTGATTTGATTATCCACTTGGGTGACCTTCAACAGACGAATTAGAGTGGTGAACCCTCCAGCCTTTTTGAAGATTCTGATGATGTCTGTCGGGGCTGATGATGGTGATGGTGCAGGCGACTGAGCTGAAGTGGTGGTGGAATGGCACAAGACTACTAGAAGAAGTAAGAGGGGGAAGAATAGGAGTTTCGCCATCACCATTTCTTGTGTTTGTTGACTAGGAAGGGGAAAATTGGAAGACTGGCACTTGGATGCAGTGTTTGATGTATGGGCGATGGTTTGAGAGGGATTTATTGAGGCTTGAAATGGATCATGTTAGTAGTTAGGTGAAATGTTAAGATATGGAAATCAGCTATTAGAATAAGCGCTTTACATCAAAGAAAGGTGGTGCGTCAAGGGAGTCAGAGACAGAGACAGGTTTTACTGTAGTAGCCAGTTGGGTTTTGCTTGGGAGGGCAGAAAAACAGTAAGATCTCAAGTGGGTGTGTTGTGGGCGAAAAAAAGATAGCATCATTGCGTAGCTTGCACTTGTAATTGTACTGAAATAACAAAAGTCGAGAGCTTGCCACAATCTTAAGGAACAAGCCCCTTATTTGCTTTGCAAGACAATTTGAGCATGTTCCATGATAATTTGCGAGTTGGGTGAGTTGGATGAACCCCATGGATGTTAGCCTCCGACCTATGAGGAATTGCTAGCAACTTGCTCGGCGTTGATTACTAGTGGGTCATTTCTGCTGATTCTATATTAATATCCATTTTTGCTCTTTTCCTTTTTTCTTTTCTTTTTGCACTGGGGGAGGATTAAGAAAATGATTATATGTAAAATGTTCTTTGCTTTAGCCAAGAGAAAAATTCCTCCTTGTCCTAGTTTTAGAGTCGTTTTCATTAATATCCAGAGCTTTTAATTTGCGGTAGGAAACAAAGATAAAAGCCAATTTTGAGGTTGTGGTGAATGTTGAGATGAATATATTTACACAATGCCGTAGCAAAATATTACTCGGACGTTTCAACCAAAAATAGCACATTAGTACTCAAAAGTTTAACGATGTATCAACCTAAAACAACGGTGACAGTTTTTTTGTTAGAACATGTCTGAAACATTGCACTCAATCTTTCACCACATCGTCTCATCGACAATTGAACTCTCGAACAGAACTCATTTATAAAACCTCCTTTTTATGCCATGCAATTCTTTCACGGAACTAATTGATCATCCCCAGCGCTGTTACGAGCTATTATAAGTGGTTCAAATTGAATTTGAATTTTCTAATTTTTTACTTTCTCTTTATTTTTATTTTACATTTAAATTTAATATAAAAGTCTTTTTTTTTCATTAATTTTTTCTTCATAAAATTTTTATCTCCGTGTCTTTCTTAATACATTTTAGTACATTCTCTTACTTTCAACTCGATCCGGATCCAGTTCAAGATAGAGGTGCTCTGCGCCCAGTCAAATGAATAGAGATAGCCATCACTATAAACATCAAATATGGCAGAATGAGGGCAAAGTTTGGAGTTGTAGCCCTTGTTTCGACTCTAGTGGTAGAACTACGCAGCTAGTTTTGCATCCATACTAGATTTAGAACATGCAAGAACCGGTTGGCTGCATCTTTTGAGAGAAAATAAAAGCCAAGCAAAGAAAGGAAACATATTCTTGTCTTGTGCTATCATTATAAACGCTTGGAATCCGTTCTTTCATATGCAGACTTGGTGACTAAATTATAAAAGGAAAAGAAGAAGAGACAAGCCATCAGATATAATAGGAAAGACTAATGAGCTTCCAATGCAATATGTTTAGAGGAAATCTAAAACTCAAAAGAGTCTGTGGCCGTAACAGATAAAGAAATTTGGCCGCTCCAACAAACATGGGTGATGCTTCAGATATGCATCTTCTGTTCTTACTGACATTAACAAATTACAAATCTTGTTCAAGAACTTCTAGTAGAAATTGCTTGAAAGATACGCAGCATGCAGTGCGATATTTTTAAGATAGCAAACATTGAAGTCTTCCTGCATGGATGGAGCATCATGTCTGCATCCTGACCCACGCATCTAGCAAAAACCACCTAAGCACCCTCCTCTTGAAGACTACTAATTCCCTGCTGTGCAGCTAGAGGAAGATACTAATTTATACGCATGATGAATGCATCATTGCAAAACAAACTTCCAAACAAGACACATTTAGGAATGAAAAAGAGAGCCAACCCTTCTTTTCCAATTTCCAAGCTGACAGCAGTTTATTACTGATGGTAGGCAGCAAAAAGACTTCACAGCCATAGAAGCATCCATATATGATCTAAATAGTTTCTAGGCACAGGCAAAAAAAGGGAACTTATAACATCGGCAAAGTAAATGAACTCATTCTTGATATTAATTGAAAGAATTGACTCCATCCTGTAGCCAGTCATTCAAAACCAAACTGTTGCAACTTGCAACTGACTAAAGCTGGAATATAAACAGGCTTAATGTTAACATCTTTCAGTTAGGACCAAAAACTCCGTATTATTCATAAAGGCAAAAAAAAAGCAGAAAGAACAATGATCAGTGTCCTTTACACTATACCAGATTTTCAACACCAGACGAAAATTACAGCTGCAGCATTTTACCAAAACACATCCAATTTAGCAAACATTGAGGACACCAGTTAAAAATTTCTTGTCACAAAACTCCTATCGCATTGATGGGTTTCAGATGGAAGGCCAGTAAGCCAATAAATAGGAATCCCCTTCTATGAAACTTGCATTCAAGTCAATCACAGGAATTCAGTCACTGAAAAAACGCATTGTCATATGAGTGGTGTACCCCTCACCATGATACATATTTTTCATACCCAAAACACAACATGATTAAGATAAAGTATGTCATTTGATTCTCCACTAGCATGCTTTAAAATTTCTAACCTCCCCCATTCCCACCTGAATTTCTCTCTCTTAATGCATCCTCAGCTCTTATTTTCTCAGGAACAAAATCTGGACAAGAAAAAGCAACATAGACAGCATTGTTAATTAGTGCCCGGTAAATACAGGGAAAGTTAAACTTGCAGATATTCCAATAGTGCACTTCAATGGAAATAAGAAATTACCTGAAAGAAAGTCGTATCTCCTCTGCTTACTAACAACAGATGCTGGAAAGAAAAACGGGTATCGTATTAGTAATTTAATAACATCTAGGAGTCTCAATGCTCATGCACACAAACAAATAAACATGCACAAGGACCTTTGTTAAATGAATATAATAGTTACAGTTCTACCACGAATTTGGGAATCATGTCTGTACTAAATTTAATGGTGATCAATAGTTTAGGGTTTAAAACAAACAACAACAATTTTTTTCTTCTTTTGGTTTTATCACTTTGAGCTTCGCACCTGATCCACCTGCGTCTCACTTTCACTATTAGTGATAGGATGCCATCAGAAATTTTTAATACTAATAGCTCACAGTGAACAAATGACAGTACCAGATACATGAATCAGAAAAGAGGTTTCCTAAATCAATCTCCATTCCCACACCTTTATTCCCTAACAATCCCCACTTGACAAAATCTAGACAATTATATTAACAAGGTTTTATAGACTAAATTGTGAGACTCAACCAAGCAAAAGGTTCACACATAAGGTGTGAGTCAATTTGTGGAAACAAAAGATGTGGGAACATCTTTTGTGTTCCTAAATTAGAGAGTGAAAATGCAGTTTGTGCAATATCTTGAAAAGATAAAGTAATCCTAAATTAAGAGCAATGGGAGACTTGAAAAACATATGTCAGTTTCCACGTATTACTTGGCAAAGACGAAGTTCAATGACTTTACAGTATTGCTACACCATTGAGGACCAGCCTAATATCCGTTTTAAATTTATAATATAGTTAAATCAGAAAAGAGGTTTCCAGAACCAATTAATCATGCTAAATCCATGCTTACCGCCATAAAATGGTTCCCCACCCATAATTATTTGGTTCCATGTACCTAAAGGTTGCACGTATGCCGGTGAGTGCAAGAAAGTGCTGGAGAGTTTACGCTATTTCATCAGTAAATGAAAGAAAGAGTAAAATGAAGAATCTAACTGACTGTTTCTTAAATCACATTCTTAAGCTCTAGTATGAGATTGGCATGATATTCCCAACCTAAAGACATAATATCATGAAGGCATCAAAAAATTAATCGAATTTGAGAATTTATAACTGAAAGTATATTTTTAACATAGAAGCAGTGGTAAATTCTTGATTTTAAGTCACACAGTTTCCAACATCTCAGATTCTCAGCATCAATATAAAGTACAACTATAATTTAGATTAATTCAGCAGAAAGTGTAGACTCCCATGGCTAAGAACATTCAATAGCAAGAGAGGAAGATTACATAGGTGCTTGTAACCAAGAGATTTCTTTCGATCCTGAACAGAGCAAGCATAAGCATCCTGCGTAAGTTGTTCAAGGAACTTCTCCTGCATCCAACCAGGAAAAGCAATTAGGGAAACCCAACAAAATGTAGAAGGATAACGCCAAAGAGAGAAATATACAACAGAACTAAACCTTATAATTACAAGTACAAGCAATCTGACAATCTGAGATGAAATTTAGGGATAAAGAGAGAGAAATGTAACAGAAAGGTACCGTCGCTATGTTGATAACAAATATGGCTTCCTGAAAAGCACGTAAATCAGGATCTTCACCCCTAATTATTGTTCTAATACGACGCATCGGGAACTTATACGCTGCGGCGCCTTCCTTCTCTTCAACTTCATTTTCATCTTCGCCATCGTCTTGCTTGCGTTTGCCTTTCTTGGGTTTCGTTCCGCTGGTTCTCCCATTAGTGATCTCAGCACTATCTTCTTCACGTCCTTGCTCTTCTTCTGCTTGGGACTCCGTGCTGGAAGACGGAACAATTAGAACTTCATGGTCCTTCACATTGCCATTGCTGAGCTTATTCCTCTTGTTTTTCTTCTTCTCCACCTCCTTATTCTTCCTCTTCTGTTCCTTCTCTTTTTCCTTCTTCTTCTTATTCTTCTTTATGTCCTCCGCCTCCTTTCTCGGCTTACTAGCTTTGCCCGCTGTTCTCGAGCTTTCTCCATCTTTGCTTTTCTTTTCTGTTTTCGAATTTTTGGTGGAAGCCATCAATTAGAGCTTAGAAGCACGCCCCAGTCCGTCAGAGAGGGTTTTCTGCGTGATGGGGAGCCGCAAAGCCCAGAATGGCGTCGCCGGAGACCATTGGAACCCCCACTTCGACCTTTCACGCGCTATACTGGGCTGTTTGGGCTCAGCTTATTGCTGAGCAAGCTGAGCCTACGAAACCAACAGTGTACAAGGTCGAAGCCCACTTCCAAGTATGGCCAAGCCTGATTATTCAGGCTAAGCTCATATGTATATGACCATATCCATAGGCCTATGAGAATGAAAGGGTTATATCGAAGGAAGGGGTATCGTCTCACTTATCCATTAAATACTCATAATTTATATATAAATTGTAAGATTAATTAAATTTTATAATTTATTTAATAAAAATTAAAAATTTAAATTTTTAATTTTTTTAAATATAAAATTTATAAAATTTTATTTATAAAAATAATATAATTAAATATTAAAGGAAAATCTTTAATGAATGTGATTGATAAGATCGTTTAAGGGAAAGAGGGAGTAAAGTTTACCAAAGAGTAGTTGATTCTTTTTGTAATATGTGATGAATTAAGGGTACGGTTCCTATAATATTAAGGTAAAAAAATTTTAGATAAAAATAAATACAGAATTAAGATAAAAAAAAATTGTAAAAAAAATGAATTTTATTTATTAATTTTTTAAAAAAATAAAAAAGTTAATAAAATTAAAAGAATAAAGTTAAAAAATGAAATCTAATAAATTAAATATTACATAATATTAAGATACAAAAATTTTAGATAAAGATAGAAACAGAATTAAGATAAAAAAAGTTATGAAAAAAAATAAATTTTATTTATTAAATTTTTAAAAAATAAAAAAGTTACTAAAATTTTAAAAAAACTAAAAAATTAAATCTAATAAATTAAATACCGCATAATATGTGACATCGATAAAGCCTTTGTCTTCACCACTCTTACCGAATCCCATATTAGTTTATGTGTTTAGATAGCCAACTATGTGATTTAGAATTGAAAACTTGATCATTGTGGCATGCAATTAGGAGTATGTATTAGGTTGGATCAGACAAGGTTTAGAGAAAAAGTCAATTAGGTTAGATTATATTGGGTTTAAAAAATTTGAGCTTAATCTAACTGAATATATATAAATTAAGTTTGGTTAAGTTGATCAATTATGCCCATATTTTTATGATTAAATTATATTTTAAGTCAACTTCATACTAAAATTTTCAAAAAATAAAATTATAACTCAATATATACTTAATATATGTACGAACGAATTATAAATTAAATTAATTTTTATCTAACTAAACGGAATCCATCAAAGATGATTTGCAAACCTTACGTGCAGCAAGGCATATAAAGGTCAAGTTTGTTTATATGATACAGCATGCCGTGGCATGCACCGAGTGTGAAAATGAAGATTGATAGGGGGAAAATGGAATCAGTTAGGCCTGCACTTCATGATATGTGGGGAAGCAGCAAGGACGATACGCTTAATTATAGGGTATTAATGTCCACTTAGAGTTTCGCCGTCCGCCATGAAGTAGTGCCCATTGTGACATGGAGAGCAATATGGCCAAACCCCACCTTCATTTGCTCTGCTGCCAAAATTTAAATAAAGAGATCACATTCTAGTGCAATGTAACTATGGTATGATCTGAAGCATTATTTTTATAATTTTATTTTTAATTAATTTATAACAATTAAATTATTAAATTTTACTTGATAAATTATAAAATTTAAAATATTAATAACTCAAAAAAATATAAATATTAAATAAAATTTTTTTATTAAATTTTATTATTCTTATAATTTTTATTAAATTTTATTTTTATAAATTAAATATATAATTTAATAAATTTAAAAATTTAAGTCATTAAGTATAAATTTTAAATAAAAATTATATCATGGGAATATTATACCCTTTTCTAATAGCCTCTGTTTGTGCTGTAACCTTGGCTTTTGTCGCTTACGCCTTAGCGCAGATCTGGCGTCACATTTGACGCTAAAATTTTCAAGCATGACTGCAGTAGCTTTTAACGACGATTACGCGTCCGTACATCACGTGCCACGTCTTTCATCTGTTTTCAGCTCTGGCCACCGAAATGGCCTAGAAAACACGGGGAAGACTTCTATTTCCTCTGTGCTCCGAAACACACCTGATCCTTCCGCCTCTATACTCCGCTATAAAGCGCCTATCACCGTCTCCAGCCGAGCAAAACAAATGCTGAAAGTGAACCCCAAAACAGTGGTGACTCAGACTGAGTGAGTTCACTAGCATTACTCTTGGGTCGAAGAAGACAACCAAAGGAGCAGGGGAAGACGACGATGACGCTGGCAGGCTTTGCCTTTTAAGACATTAAAAGAAGTGGCGTGTTCTTCCCCGAGTAGAATTGCTTACTTTGCTTAGCTCTGCTTCTCTCCCATTTGATTCCCTTCCCACTCTCCAAGTTTATACATTTTTCAACTACTTTAGTTCCATGTTCTGTTAACAAAGCCGCCAAGCAACAACAATCATATTAACATTTATACGCATGTGTTGCAAAAATGGAAGGAGTAATAGATAAAAGCTAAGCATTGTTTTGGGAAAGCAACCCGCTGTAACTGCTTCCTTAAAGCCATTTTTGCCATTTGCTTCAAGAAAACTGCTGTCGTGAAAACCTGGCCTTTTAAATAGGAGAAGCAAGGGGAAAATTCCTTGTGGACGGTTTGGTTCTTTGTTTCTGAAGCCCAAGAAGGCGATGAGACCGACGTTGATTTTGTTCCTTTTGCTTTGGTTCCTTGGCATTTTGACCCACACCTCGTTTTGTGCCAATGTGACGTATGACCACCGGGCATTGATAATCGATGGCGTGCGTCGGGTCTTCGTCTCCGGTTCTATTCATTACCCTCGTAGTACTCCGGAGGTCTCTCTGTCTATCTCTGTTTGAATTTGCGCGCGCTTGGAATGCATGCCTTCACTTTCTGTGTGTTTCTGTTGAACTTAATTAAAATGGGGTGACTTTCTTTGTCGCAGATGTGGCCGGACCTTATTCAGAAATCAAAAGACGGAGGATTGAATGTGATTGAGACCTATGTTTTCTGGAACATTCACGAACCACTTCGAGGAAAGGTTGTGTTACCATTTTCATGTTCATTGTTTCGTGAAAGAGATTAAAACCGATGTATCTTGTCCCCAGAAGAAGATGCTATTCAGCTGAATTGTTACTATCCGTTCACCTACCTTTTCAGATATTTTTAATATACATATTTTTTATTTTTCCATTGTTCAAGAGAAACATAATAGTTATGAAAATTTGTTTGCTTTCTCTCTGTCTTTCTAATTTTTAATTGTCTAATTTCCATACAGAAGACCTTGATTAACAAAATAATTGGTGACGGTATTTTAGCAAGCTAATGATCAGTTTCACATTCTGCAGTATGATTTTGAAGGCAGAAATGACTTAGTCAAATTTGTGAAGACGGTAGCAGCAGTGGGTCTATACGTTCATCTCCGGATTGGTCCATACGTATGCGCTGAATGGAACTATGGGTAAAGTTCGGTTCTTTCATAGTAATCTTTTCCAGAGACGTGTATAACAAATCGCGGGCTTTAAACTCTGTACTTTTGAACAGTGGCTTTCCTCTCTGGTTGCATTTTATTCCTGGAATTCAGTTCCGGACTGATAATGAACCATTCAAGGTAACTTTGTTCCCTCTAGTCTTTTGTTGCCGCTGCTTCCTACCGTAATGTGCGGTTGGATTGGTTACTCACAACGAACTCAACCTTCAGACAGAAATGAAGCGATTCACTGCTAAGATTGTGGATATGATGAAGCAAGAGAAACTCTACGCGTCTCAGGGAGGGCCTATTATTTTATCTCAGGTTATTCTCGTTAAATATACGGCCGCTTATGGCATTTTATGATAAAAGAAAATGATTGACTTCCAGAGATGGAAGCATAGTCATATTGTTAGATAGTGATCTCTATGGTCTTCTTCATATTTGTTAATAAGATGAGGATAATACGTACTTTTTATCGCCAGATTGAAAATGAGTATGGTAACATTGATGCGGCCTACGGTGCTGCTGCTAAATCCTACATCAATTGGGCTGCAAGCATGGCAACATCTCTTGATACAGGGGTTCCCTGGGTGATGTGCCAGCAAAGAGATGCACCCGATCCCATTGTAAGTTTTATCCTTTCGCTTGTTCGCAGGAAGCCTTTTTTGTTGTATGTTCCACTAGATTGTCTTTCTTCCAATAGCAATCATGCTACGCTGTCGGCTTCTTGCCTTGATAAATTTATTACTTACTTACAGATCAACACTTGCAATGGATTTTACTGCGACCAGTTTACACCAAACTCAAATAAGAAACCAAAAATGTGGACTGAGAATTGGAGTGGCTGGTTAGCATTCCTTTCTCTATAAAACAGTTTGTTATTTCAGTGAGTTATATCCCAAATACAATCCAAATTAAATGTGTGTTTCCCTTCTCATATTACATTTCTTTTTCCCTTGCAAAGGTGCAAGATCTTGAATTGTTTAATTCTTTGGAATGGTAGGTTTCTTTCATTTGGAGGTGCCGTGCCTTACAGACCTGTGGAAGATCTTGCATTTGCAGTGGCACGCTTCTATCAGCGAGGTGGAACATTCCAAAATTACTATATGGTAATGCGACTATGCATTAAATATTAAGTTCATCATTCTATGATGCTTGAAGAAATTCCTCTCCATATACAAGATAGGGAATGAACTAATACTGAAATTTTTTTTTGGGTTTTGATTGCTTGCTCTGAAACAGTACCATGGTGGGACCAACTTTGGCCGGACTTCTGGTGGACCTTTTGTTGCTACAAGTTATGATTATGATGCACCAATTGATGAGTATGGTAGGCAGTCTTTTTACCTTCCACGATCAATATACACTTGATGCAGAATAAATCCTTTCATTTCTATTGCATATATTAAAATTGTAGGCATTACAATTATAGTACCAATTGATGAGTATGGTACACAGTCTGGCATGTGTAGCTGATCCATGTAGCCGACCCCACCTAGTGGGAAAAGGCTTGGTTTGTTGTTGTTGTTGTATAGGTGGCAATAAATGACTAAAGTTAAATTATGATATATGGGTTACAATCCATAAAATAGCCCAAATTAAATTAAATTGCTGAATCAAACATATTCATAAATCTATATATTCACTTTTTTCAGGGAGAGTTTTAAGGGTTTTGTTATATTTTGAGATAACTTGCTTTTGATATAAAAGTAATATTACACTCAAGACAATGTAATTTCTTGCCTCAAAGCCATATTTTGTTGTCTTCATATACTTTTTTCTAACAGAAGTGAGGTAAATAGTCTTATGTGTGGTGATCTAAAATTTCTTAACTGTATAATGCAGGAATTGTTAGGCAGCCAAAGTGGGGCCATCTTAGAGATGTGCATAAGGCCATAAAACTTTGTGAAGAAGCATTGGTAGCCACTGATCCCTCAATTACATCTCTTGGTCCAAATTTAGAGGTATTAGTGATCTTTATTAAATTTGTTTTTTCTTGTCAGTATAACTTGCTCCTACTCAATGTATGTGGATAGAATTTCTGCATAAAGTACCTCAAGACCTAAACTTCTTATTGAAAAATTGAAAGTTTCTGTCCCTGGAAATGCCATGTATACAGTGGATTTTGGCATAATTACCAATTGGCACAACGGGCGATTATCACTGATTTAATCTGGTTCCCATCTCTTTCACAAAGTTACTGAGACTGGTTCTTTTGTTATTGAAGCAGAATGCTGCTTTAAGTTGATGCCAGTCTTTCTTTTCCGCACTGACACAAGTGTTATATGCTTTATGAAGAATTAATCTTTATGCCTTTTACAATACAAACCCAGGCTGCTGTTTACAAGACTGAATCTGTTTGTGCTGCCTTTCTTGCCAATGTGGGCACTGCATCTGATGCAACAGTGAATTTCAATGGCAATTCATATCGCTTGCCTGCATGGTCTGTTAGCATCTTACCTGACTGCAAGAATGTTGTGCTGAATACTGCAAAGGTTTGCCTCTTCAATTCAAATTTCGTGTTTATCTGGCTTCTATAATGGCTAGTCCTACAAATGTGAGGGTGGTCAAATTTCCTAAACAAAATAGATAGTTAAATTGGCTGGAGTTCCTTTTAAGAAGTTTGACAGATTTTTGTGCATTAAACTGTCTATAGTCAAGATGCATGATCAATTCTTTCATGTCCAAGAAAGAAGTAGCATAAATTAGATTTATGACTTTCTGTATGACAGATTAATTCTGTATCTATGATCTCAAGCTTCACAAGTGAATCTTTAAATGAGGATACTGGTTCTTTAGAACAATCTAGCTCAGGATGGAGTTGGATAAGTGAACCAGTGGGTATTTCTAAGACTGATACATTCACCAAAGTTGGTTTACTGGAGCAAATAAACACTACAGCTGATAGAAGTGACTACTTGTGGTACTCTTTAAGGTATACAGAACTCTTTGGCTAGGACAGCTTTCTTTGGACCTATAATTCTCCTCTCCATAATAACATTTTTCTGGTTATTTTGTTAGCAGCATTGATCTTGAAGATGATCCTGGTCCTCAAACTGTCCTTCACATTGAATCACTTGGCCATGCCCTACGAGCTTTTATCAATGGGAAGCTTGCAGGTACATAAAATCAAAGTGATAGAACCAATAGTATTTCCACACAACCTTGCATCTATGATTCATATGTTCTTCCTCTGTGAGTGTTAGACACTGATGTTGAAAGGTTCAGAAACCTGCAATTATAATGTTTCCTAACTGCAGGTTAAAATACAGATCTATAATTTCACCTAAATGTATAACCTTAAACCTTGCAGTGAATTTTACCTAGATTTAATCTGGCAAATTAAGCGTAGTACTTGCCAGTTACATCAGAAACACTTTAAAACATGCTGCCAAACCCATCTTTCATTAAATATCTAAGAGAGGGAGCGGTATTTTTAAAGATAGTGGTGTTTTTTGCATTTTTTTATACTCAATAGTTGGCTTCCTTTAAGTGTGTAAGGAAAATAAAACTACAATGATTTCAGAGTTGTGTCTTTCTAAAATGCTCGGACAAATCTTTCTTTCAATTAAAGTTTCCATGAATGGTTTAAGAATGCTGGTCCATGATACCCTCTTGCAAACTTTCAGGGAGTGGAATAGGCAACGGGGGTAAAGCTAAGGTGGCTGTGGAAATTCCCATCACACTTGTGGCTGGAAAGAACACAATTGATCTCCTCAGTTTGACTGTGGGACTTCAGGTTCAGCCTTTCTTATTATAAGCATATGTTAAGCATTTAAAACAGAGGAAACTATTGCTTGCAACTGCATTGGCTTAGGTTTTTCAGTGCCACATTATGTAGCTTTTTCATCAAGTTATTTCTCATTGCTATCTCAGTTAATTTGAACCTTACTCGTACATCAGAACTATGGAGCTTTTTTTGACACATGGGGTGCTGGGATCACTGGTCCAGTAACACTGAAAGGCTCGAAAAATGGAAACACAGTTGATCTCTCCTCTCAGGAGTGGACATATCAGGTTAGTCTCAGCTGAATATAAAGCCTACACTTTTCTTTATCTTTTTGCTGAAATAGTCACATATGCAAGTAAAAAATGAGAGAAACCTTTTCTAAAATTCCTTGAAGTAGACCAACTCAATTGATATGCAACATATATAAATAAAAATCATTAATTCGAAGGACCTTATTTGAAGAGAAAGAACTGAAATCAGTTGAGTTCCTTTTTGGTTGAAGTCTGAGGATGCGATCTCTGTTGCCATGAGTGCAGGTTGGACTCAAAGGTGAGGAATCAGGCCTTTCTAGTGGAAGTTCTGGACAATGGAAGTCACAATCTACCTTACCTACGGAGCAACCATTGACTTGGTACAAGGTAATCTTTTTAACTATTTTCTTGCTTCTGGCAACTTGGAATTATACAAGACAGGAGAATTGAAAGTGGTATATTATACATACAATTTTATGATGGCTCAGTCCTGTTTCAGAGAACAAATTGAATACAGCACAAAATTATTTTCAAATAAATTCACATTAATACTTAGAATAAGTGCTACTAACTATCAGAGTATTAAACTTCGAGAATATGACCTGTCCATGTTAAAATGCATGTTTGCTTATGACTCAGGCTTCTCAAAATATTTGACCTGAAAGATTGTTTCCTGCATTCCTTCTCATAGACGAAGAGTCAAAGACTAGTCCCTTTCTTAAATACAATCATTGGCATCAACCAAAAGTTCTTGAGTTTTTCTTACATATCCAGAGATTCTTTTAATTGCTTAAGGAAACAATCTCTTTGACCTGTTTGTTCACTCAATCTTGGGTTAGAGTATGATTTGTTCAGTGTTATAGTTTAATTGATAAAGAAACATGTTAATTATCTGACTCAAGTCCTCAGTATCTAATTTACAAATGAAAGAATAAAAGCTTTTATGGGGTTAATTATTAAGTTTATATTTCTACTCGGCACAGTGTTTGCGTTTGCCATCTTCAACTGGCAATGACATTCTACTATGAGAGCTAGGGAAATGATGTAGGACGATGTTTTTTCTACAAACTAATAGTGGTGCATGTTGGATCAGACAAACTTTATAGCTCCCTCAGGCACTAATCCAGTTGCAATTGACTTCACGGGAATGGGGAAAGGTGAGGCTTGGGTGAATGGACAAAGCATTGGCCGATACTGGCCCACATATGTCTCTTCAAATGTCGGTTGCACCAACGCATGCAACTACAAAGGGTCTTATGGTTCATCCAAATGTCGCAAGAATTGCGGAAAACCATCACAGACATTGTAAGTGCTAGAGACTCTAAATGAGAATGATTTGAAAAAATCCTGAATTTCTGTATTGAGACGCTGATCTCGCAGATACCATGTACCACGCTCATGGTTGCAACCAAATGGCAACACTCTTGTATTGTTTGAGGAAATTGGAGGTGATCCAACTCATATATCGTTTGCTACAAAACAGATAGGAAGCCTGTGTTCACATGTCTCGGAATCTCATCCGCCGCCCGTAGACTTGTGGAATTCAGATACAGAATCAGGAGGAAAAGTAGGGCCTATTGTTTCGCTTGAGTGCCCTTATCCTAATCAGGTAATCTCATCCATTAAATTTGCAAGCTTTGGAACACCTCAGGGGACTTGTGGGAACTTCAGCCATGGCCGTTGCAGCAGCGATAGGGCCCTATCCATTGTACAGAAGGTGTTACCAGCCAACTCTTTTATCAGAAATCTGTCTCTTCTCACTTCTCTAATTCCTTTGATATTTATCATCACTACTTCAGTTCATACTGATTGAAATGAACTTTAACAGGCCTGTGTTGGATCAAGCAGTTGTAGTATTGGTGTGTCAATTGATGCATTCGGAGATCCGTGCAGAGGAGTCACAAAGAGTTTAGCTGTTGAAGTTGCTTGTACATAGACATATTGCTCGCAGCCTCCACAAGCCTGTGTTTGGCTGAAGGATAGTGTTCGACTGTCTAGTTGAACATGCTGGTTTAATCAGCCAACGTAGAGTGCTTCTAAAATAAATGAAAGAATGCTGGTTCCAAATTACCAGAACGTATTCCTGGATTCCTGGTACATACTATGGGGAAGCTAAATAATGAAATTCCAAGAACTCTTGCTCAAATATTTAGAGATATGGGAGAGATTTAACTTGTATGGGAATATAGGACAATTCCAAACCAAAGAAACCCAGATGTGCGAGTCAAACAAGGCATTGAACAAGCATCAGAATATAATTAAAACTTTATTTTCTTAACCAGTATGCATATACGCCTGCGCGCTTACACCAAGTAATGCATATTTTTTGGCTCCTGAGTTAAACGTCAATCTAATTTTCCATTTCATGTCAAATGCTTGTCATTTAACCTCAAATGCGCTGAGTTAATCAATAGTTTCTTAACTGTGCTCGCCAAATCAGCGGAGGCCTATGAACAATAAAGAGGGCCATGTCCAAGTAAATAACCTTCCATTATTGTGAAATAACAGAGATAATATTATTAACTTATGCTTATTAAATTTTTTTTTCCATATCTTAATAGAAGTATAAATGGTGATCATGGGCAACATTTTAGGCCCTTATTTATTTCGGATAAAATACAAAGCTACACACCTAAATACAGGCACGTCAACAAACCGTTTGCAAAGAATTCATATGATTGGCATCAGTATTGAGCAAGTCCGTCACTGGTAGCAAACCCAGTTAGCCTCCGGAACCTGCATTTCCTGCAGGAAGTTGAAAACAGAGAAGGAGTTCGGTACCTATCCTCCCCTCCCATTATTGCCATAGGGACCCCCCTCTTCACAGGGCTAACATACTCTGGCCTGTAGGTCTTACCCAAAACTCCTTCAACGAACTCTGTAAGGTTTTGGAACCTGAACTGTCTCCAAATGAGCAAAAGCATCATCTGCTGGCAACTGGTAGTTGTGAAACCGGTTTTCTTGCTCAGTAATGGGCCTCACCTTAATGTCCATTTCCAACAAACCTGAAACTGTCACCCTCACACTGTTGGTATCATCGGTTCGTTCCACAAGCACTTGTCTTTCTTCCCCATTAACTCTCCATTCAGCTTCTCCATCAGTGGGAACGCTGACTGTTTCACCATCCCACTTTACTATAAGAGCATCGACACTGTCGTCCCATTGAGACACTCTATTCGCTGCGAGATGTGCGTGTCAAACATCACGGCCAGGGCTTGGACCCATGTGAAGTCACGAGTCCTTCCTTGGGGTCGACTTCCAATGAAATGGGCATTAATTTGGAGGGTGTCATCAGAGACGATGGCAAAGTTTCCTCCTTTAGCGCCATGGAAGTAGAACATTACGCCGTCACCACCAACAAAGCGAGGATCGTAGCAGAGGGAACCATACCCATTACAGTTGGGTCTTCTAACTGCCAAACAAAGAATGAAAATTTGTTATTCTTTATACATCGTTACATTTGGAAAGAAAAGAGCGAAAGGATCTTAAAAAAGTTTTTGCTTGTATAAACCTCCTTGCAAATTTCATAAAGGTTCCAAATTTAAAGCCGCTTGGACATTAAAAACATGTTACCGAGTCAAAAAAGATCAGACTCACGTTTGCAAGTGGCTTCGCATTTGCTGCTGCAGTCGACGAAACACCCCTTCTGCTTCTTGTTCTCCTTGGGCTTCCTCTCTGTGCACTCGGCGGGACACACAAGGGTCTTGAAGTGACAGTGCCCTTTTGCTTGGCAGAGAGCTCGTTCTTGTCCTGATGGCAGAAGTGACAACATATTATAATTAGTTGATGCGGCATCATCTGATTTGGGCTGTTTCTCTTTGTCCTTTCCTTCGTTCTTGTCGTCCCCTTTGTCCTTTCCGCCTCCATTGCCATTCTCATCACCGTTCCGTTCGCCATTACCATTTCCATTTCTATTGCCCTTTTCGTTTTCATTGCCATTCTCATCACGGTTCCCTTCGCCATTACCATTACCATTTCCATTGGCGTTGCCGTGGCCATTGCCCTTGCCTTGACTTTCCGCAACGGCGGCTTCCATAACGATAAGTAAAACGAAGAAAACCAACAAAATGCTCGACTTTCTTATCGCCATCTTGGTGATCAGTTATGCTATTATAGCCTTGATTTGTTTCTATCCTCTGTGTTCGATTATTTTCAATAGCTTCAATGACAGAGGAGAGATGGATAGCACAGGTTGCGAAAGGGAGTGTTTATAGAGCGTTGTGGTGTGCAAAGTGTCCCAGGAGTTCGCCTTAAGCTTTGTTGGTATCTTTCTTCCTCTAAACAAACAGGTGAGAAGCAGCTTCATAGCTATTATTGTATTTGACTCTCTTTTACACACAATCCTTCCTTAAACCCTCAATTTTATTATTATTATTATTATTATTATTTTTTTTTTTTTTTTGCGATTTCATGGCTTGTGATGAACTTGGAATGCCATTTTAAAGTGCCGACGGGATTCATTGACAAGTTAACACCGCAAGTTGACTTGCAGTTTACACATTTTACTCTGCTTCAGGCCAAGAGCCAGATGGATTTGCAAGTTCGTTTTGGCAAATAGAGCCCCAGAGAAGGCCGTCCAAAGACTTTCAACTGAAGAGTGCTAGCTTATTGGTTTCACAATAAAGATTAAGAAATTAAAAGTTTGAGCCAATTCATTACTTAGCTTGAGAAAAGCCTCCAATTCTAGAGCCCTTAAATTAATGCGAGGAGGCAGGCATGTACTTTTTTCCCTGGGCTTCTAAGATACTGGTTGACGTTCTGGTTGCGTAAAACGTTCAACACTGCGGGTTTATCTATTAATTTTCGCTTATCAGAAAGCTTTCTATGTATATCATTAGCAGTAATCACATGAGGCTTACGCCTTCCATTTAATGGTTCGTGTTGTAAAATTTAATCCTTTAATCTTACTAAATAATCACTTTAATCATTGAATTTATTAAATTATATAACACAAACCAACAAGTTTTTTAAAAAAATTTGTGAAAGTTTAGTTCTTTTATAGAACACATTCCCTTTCAAAAGAGACGCACCGACTATTATGGTAAGTAAGCAGTTGATGCAGCCCCGTTGCGCCGGTGACAGAAGCAGATGAGCTCATATTCCCCTTTCCAGCCAAGGAAGGCAAGCCACCTTTAATTGATCATTTTCTATTGTTCTAAAGAGCTATAGAGCAAACTTTCTCGGCATACCAAATTGACTTCAAAATCCCCAAGTTGATCCTACGATTGTGGTTACAAGATTGTCTATGGCCTACGGCTTTATCTTTCTTGGTGGATTGGGTGTCATATCCGCTGGATAAGAGGTAAATGACTTCCTAAATGATCATTTCAGTCTTTTCAGGTGAGGAGCAACCATAACAAATATTAATTGGTTACCAGAAACTCATGCTTAAAATTCACCAATGCACAAAGTGTGCCAAATAAAATTTATTTAAAGTGAGAATTAAATGATAATTTTGTTTATAAAGATGATTTTAAAATTAAATAAAATAATCTATGACATAATTAATTATTATTATTTGAACCGCTTATTAATTATGTTATGTTAAAATATGATTAATGCAAGCCAATTAGAGGTTAATTATTTCAAATTATTCAAAAATATATATTTAATACCATTAATATTTGACCAATTTTTTATAAAAGATAATTGATATATCAAATTTTGAGAATAGTAAATGACAGGTAAATTTTGAATTTCAATTTTATTATATTTTTCTCATCTAACACATTGCTTTAATTTATAGAAAGAAAAGGTTTCATAAAAAGATTATATGCAGTAGTTTATAATATTAGGGCAAAGCTGACGTTATTATCACTATCGAGAGCTATGGTTTAGTAGTGGAGAGGTTAGATTTTCTTGTTAAAAGAATTTGGATTTGATCTTCCACAAGTTTTTGGTGAGGCTAAACTTACACTGTCTTCTTGATAAAAGTGAGAGTCTCATGTGTTAAATGGGCTTATAGATCACACACAAAGTATGTACTTTCGATGTAGATTAGTACTAATCAAACTTGGTATTGGTGTAGGCTCACACAAAATATGTTCCTCCGATGTAGGCTAGCACCAACCAAACTTAATATGGTCATAATACTTCTTGATAAATATGTTAAGAGTGCAACCTTTATTTATCTATTTTTTAAAACAAATTAAAAAAAACTCTATTGAATTTATATTTTTAAAATTATACATAATAAAAAATAAATAAATTTTATTAATAATATATATTTTATAAATTAATTTAAAATATATATTATCTTTAACCTCAACATACCATTTTTCTTTTTTAAAAAAAAAGTCAACGTTATTATCTCCCAAAATTTGACGTTGTTTTATAGTAGCTGTGCTGTGCGCGGGTGCGGTGTCAACTCACAAGGCTGTACTGTCCCAACCCGTTTACCGCTTTTCGGCCTAAATGGGTAATATGTCGTTTATATCTTCCTCCTTCGTCGGACGCGGCTCCAAAGTATTTCCTATTTTGTTCCTCTTTCTTCCCCGAATATGCCTAGATTTTTAAATTGCTGTGCTGCCGTCCTTGTTTGCTCCAAACTTTCACAGCACCCAACTTGTTTTTTTTCATTTCATTCCATTTATTTAAGCGTTGATTTCGCCAGTTCACGCCCGAGTTTTGATCCTTCAATTTCTCTGGTTTTTCCCCAATCGACTTCTACCATCTAGGGTTTTTGGATTCCCTTTCCTCGTTTCACTTTCGCCCCTGGGATGAGAATTAGAATAGGGTTATCATTTTGGGTTCGGTTCCTTTTTTTGGTCATTGCAGCTTTTCACGATTGAATTCCGATTTAGGGCTTTGAATCTTGCCCCAAAGCCCGTCGATTCGTGTTGGAATCTCAGAAATTTGGAACTGGGGAGACAAGGTTCTCCCTGTTTATCATTCTCGCCCAGTAAAAGAGGTAGCCCCACGAACATTCACTATAAAGATGTTTTACATTGCAAACTGAATACATCTGTCATTGTCGTTTGTGCTTGATGGCGTCTGATGGTTCTATGCTAGTTTGTGCTTTTTTCTCTATAAAATCCAGTTAGTATTTGAATTTGTTGTATTATTTAATTGACGGGAGACTTTTTTGTTTCTCTGCCTGTTCCTGATAATGGAAAAGGTCAACGGATTGCAGGTGGGAGGTTGTGGGCTGAGCCTGCAACGATTGTTATAAACTGGAGTTATCACAATGTTGGTTGCGAATCATAGTGGGTTAAATATCTCTAGCCCCTTTCTTCACCTAGCTGAATGGCATCCTTTAGAATAGCACTGTTTAATAGGGCTTGAAGCCCTTACCTCCCTCTGGAATCAGGTAAGCATCCTACCGTTAATAAGCAAGTGCTATATCAGTTAATGCACGCTATTTTGGAAATCCAATACAGCTTTCATCCATTTGATGAGACTCTTGCTGTGAAAATTGTTTCAGGTTCAGCAGAGAACATAGCTATTAGGTATATGCTCTGGCCGTTTGAGCTGAGCTAGATACATGTTACTTGTATCGGAGATATGTGATTTACTTACTTCTTCTTGGCGTAACAACACATCCTTTTACAGATTTTTAATCAGAGACGTTTTCCAGCCGAGAGATACATCAACGACTTTTAAGTTCCAATCTCCAAATGTTCAAAAAGAATTTTTTTATTGCCAAAGTGATGGGATGCTGTAGTTGCTTCGGTTTCATCAGAAGACCCAAACGTCACAGGGTTAAGGCTGGAATCAGGAATAATCTCTCTCAGGAGCTACTGTTGGATGGAGAAATAGAAGATGAAGATAGCTCATATAATGGCGAGGTTACTAACATTACTAGTGGAGATGATGGTGAAGTGCAAGCACGTGCCAAACGTTCTGAGGAAATTTTGACGTTGAGAGAAGAGAGTGGTATGATTTGTAGGCAATTTCCTGTCAAGGAAACTAACAAAGTTGTTCGCACAGAGGTAATTGTGGGATTAGCTTTTTCGATCTTACTGTAAGGGTGCTTGTGATGTATAGTGTGCTATCAATACTAGGTGGGCTAGTGGTATTTGGAATGTGAATAATCTGGTGGGCAGTATTTGATTAAAAACAAGCTGGTAGCGTTTTGAGTGCTTTATGGCATGTTTGGAATTGTTGTTCTATTTGTGTATAGCCATCTTGTGAAAACTGATGATTGTGTTGTGGTACTATGAATTGGGATTGGCTGGCATTTCATGAGATTTAATTAGTATGAATATATATTTTTTATTTATTAATAAAATGCTACATGTTAAAGGAACTTGGGGTCTAGTTTCTTGATACTATTTTCACCAGTTGGTTACTAATGCGTTGATACTTTATTCTCTATTTCAGTATTTTGTCAATAGTAATTATAAAGTTTCTACTATTGATATCCAGTATATCAATCTTGGTGTTGACTTCTACGTGGATATATATTTTTTTGATTAGCCTGCATTCAGGAAAACTTTTTATTGTATTGCATATCTCTTTTGTCAATAGTTTTATCTTATTCTTGCTGTCCTTTCAGGATGAAAATGGGAACAAGATAGTAAATGAGTATGCTCGTGAGTATAAGATTGGTTCTGGTAGCTATGGGAAAGTGGTAAGCATACTGCACATGGTATAATGCTATTATCCCATATTTCTTTTCAGTGAATGTAGTTATTTCTAAGCCCCTTTTCTTGCATGCATGACAGGTTCTATACCAAAGTCTTGTAGACGGAAAGCATTATGCAATTAAGGTAGGGACTCTCTTAGGTGTGGTAAGGCAATGGGTTATTGCATGATAGTATATAAGGACATGATTTTTATATTAGAGGAGCTTCAATGAGCTGTCACTCTTTTGGAAAAAAGGAAGTGGGACCTATGTAGTTAGTTGGGTTAATTTGTATGGCTGAGAAAGAAACCTGTTGACTTTCTTCTTGGTTTAATATTTGGAGACTAAAATATGCTTCCTTGCCATCATGGTCCCATGCTTAAAATAATGAAAAAGAAGAAGAAGAAGAAAGAAAGATAATAGAGATAAATAACCATGGTACTAAGAACCTATCAAACACTCGCTGGCACATGTACATGCAATGTTACTGTGAAGATAAGTTGCAGCAGGTCAATTAAATGTTAATCTTTTGAGCTGCAGGCCTTTCATAAGTCTCATTTGCTGAAGCTTCGTGTTGCTCCCTCAGAGACCGCCATGACTGATGTTCTGCGTGAGGTATATATATATATATATTTATATGGATATACATACATATTTGTATATACTAGATTTAGACACATGCGTTGCATGTGATATTTAACAACATTAATTGTGAACTAATATAACCGTTTAGATAGATTAGAAGAATAATATAAAAAAATAGAATTTGATATATAAAAGACATTATTTGATAACTTTTAGATAAATTCAAATTTTAACTAAAAGATAATGTGGTAAAAAAATTTTATAAAGTGGTTAGGAAAGGAAAGATTTGAGAAATTTTAAGATTTAGCAAGGATATTATAGGTAAAGTCCGTGATTCCAACTTCTGTGCTTTTTTATATATTATATATTTGTTTTATACAGTCTACGCTAGAAAAATGAGAAAATTGTGAATGTGTCAAAGTTTGATAAAAGATCTTGCTTTATTTTCTAGGGGCACAGCTTTATGTGGCATTTTATTTCTGCATACAATTATTGAATTTACCACTTAATTTGCATCTTCTAGGTGTACATTATTCATCTTCTTATGGAATATAACTTTGTGGTTCTGTTTGTACAGGAGCATGAATATAGGTCATTTTTAGAAAATATAAAAAAATGTTATAATTTTCATTACTTCCTTCTTTGTGCTGATTATGATATATAACATTTGCTTACTCAAAAGACACAAATGCTTTCAGGTACTCATAATGAAAATGCTGGAACATCCTAATATAGTTAATCTCATTGAGGTGATTGACGACCCTGAGTCAGATAATTTCTACATGGGTACTCAACTAGTTTCTTCGTCCTGGTTTTGATGTTGATTGATTGATTGCTTTAGCTGAGATTTCTATATATGTCCTGCAGCGTAAACTTTGAATGAATAAAGAACCTTTTTGAAGTCCTATGCTTGACTGCTGTTCTTTTTGTTTTTTTTTTCCTTGTACAGTTCTTGAATATGTAGAAGGCAAGTGGGTTTGTGAGGGCTCAGGTCCTACTTGTGCTCTAGGTGAAGAGACTGCTCGGAAATACCTGCGTGATATAATTTCGGGATTGAGATATCTTCATGCTCATGTATGATTTCCCAACTGATCTTTGTGCTTATTGTTGATTCAGAATTCTCTCTCTTGCCTTCCATGATGTGCTCATTGTTGCTATAGTCTGTGTCACTCTAGCTGTACCATCTTTGATTATTTTTATGTTGAGTATTAATATGTCTCAGATATGGATGCATGAGTTGTTTTTCCCCTCACTTCGGTAAACTAAGTTGTTGGTTTTGCCTTGAATTTGATTTGTTTCTTTATGTAACTGCATTAACTTTTAGTCATAGGAGCTGCCTACTCGACCATCTATTGGGGTGGAGTGATATTAGCTAGGCTTTGAATTATCTGTTGCTCGATGACATGCTCTTACAAGTCTGCAGATGGGAAAAATTCTAGTCATCCTGTAATACTGAGTGTGGCCCTACTTCCATTAAAATTATGCCAACTATCCATGTTACTTCTTTGACATGGTAAGCCTTACAACATAATCACCTCTCTTTGTTCGTTGGAGATAAAGAATTAGGTGGAAATCAAATCACCATTTAACATAAAGTGACGCCCTCCAAAGCAGTGCCGATTAGTTGCTTATTTGAACCGAGTCAGAACCCAAATTTCAGTTCAAATTTTTTTTAATCAACTTGGCAGTTATCAACTTCTTAACGTGAAGCAATTGTTCCTTCAATTGAATTAGTTTTGAGCCCCCGTCCTGTACATCTCCCAATAGACTCAATTAATACTCCTACAACTTAATTCACTTGGACACGGATTCAAGACTCTCCATGTGATCTCCGACTGACTTACTAGTGCATTGGAATTAATCACAGCTTTTACGATTTTGTGATGTCCTTCATACCGAAATGATTTAAATAACTACAGTAAACACTATTAGTTGGAGAACTTATACTGTTGTTGTGCATTATGTTGCATACTCATCAAATTCATATTGTCTAATTGTGTTAGGTTGTTGACATGAAAGTTTAAGGCTAAAGTCTGTAAGATTTGTTCTGCAAATCATGGAAATACATGATACTAGAAATACATGCTAAATAAAAATTAAGCTCTCCTAGATTTATATTTTTTATATGTTGTATGCTCAGATTCATCTTTATGTCATAGGCTTTGATATAGGTTGTCTGTGTTATTATGGTGATCCTTATTGGTTTCTTTTGACAAGCAGAATATAGTGCATGGGGATATTAAACCTGATAATCTGCTAGTTACTCGTCATGGTACAGTAAAGATAGGGGATTTCAGTGTCAGCCAGGCTTTTGAGGTAATGTAGCCACAGAGCTTAAACGTAAATATGTAGTACATGGAACTTATGAAAGCTGAGAATATACTGTCTCAGACATAATGTTGTGTGAAGAAAAAAATATGCAAGTTGTAATACATTATCTCATGTAGTTTCCATTGGTTTTTTGTTTATATTATCTATGTAATCACCAATGTATCAATTACTAATTTTATAGAAGCCTATTTTGTGGGTTTTGCTATATTCTCATCATATTGTACCTGCTGAAATGAGGTGCATTGGTAATTTTGGGTACCCTGTTATGGAATTGTGTACCTGGAATTTTTTCTAAATGCCAACACAGACCATATTCTTGATTATCCCCCTAAAGATGGCAAGGGCTGGGGGGGCCACCCAACCAACCCGAATATTGATATTCTTTAGGGAATTAACTTTTTTAAAAAATATATGCAGGCCACTTTCCTTTTATGAAATGAAATCATTTTTGTGATTATGACTCCACTTGTGGAAAGACTGCTGATTTGGTTGGACCTCAAGTACTTAATTTTGAAAGTCCGTTTTTCATTTATCAATGAGATCCAAAGTTTTCATCAAAAAGTCTAGCTGATTTTGATCATGGTGTGTAGGAGGTTGTAACATTTTTCAAAAGTAGTAATTAGCGATATAGTATTATGTTGCGGTTGATGTTTTTAACTTCCTCACTGATCTCTGCGAGATTTGCTGTTCCATGATATTGTTTGAGTTGACATTACATGGATACTAGGATATTTTCTAGTTTCTAAAATGGGGGCTGTAATTGGGTTCATTTCATAGGATGATAACGATGAGCTTCGTCGATCACCTGGTACTCCTGTTTTCACAGCACCAGAATGTTGTTTAGGTTAGAATTCTCTTGTCAAGCTTGTGAGATACTTTGCTGTAAGCAGTCCACGATGGTAATGTTCTTATTGTAGTATTTCTGTTGATAATATTTTATCAGGTCTTACTTATCATGGTAAAGCTGCAGACACATGGGCAGTAGGAGTTACTTTGTACTGTATGATATTGGGTCAATACCCATTTCTGGGAGACACACTCCAAGATACGTATGACAAAGTAAGAAATGTACATATATATATGGACATCTTTTATCTCTAAACCTATGCATAGTCTTAATGTTCCATGTTTTCAGCCTATTCATAAAAATCTCATGATATTGTGTTTTTTCCTTATACAGATAGTCAATAATCCTTTAGTTCTCCCAGATGATTTGAACCCGCAGTTAAAGAACTTGATAGAAGGACTACTTTGCAAAGGTATATTTCCAGTTTAAGGATGCAAGTCTTGCATAGGAGTCAAATGTCACTTTGCAAGTGTCTAGCCCCTTCGCAAGAGATTCAAAAGGAAAGGGGAAGGGGGTATTTGTCTTACAGGTTCTCAATTTGGAATTTTTTGTTTAGCAGACCCAAGACTAAGGATGACCCTGGCTGATGTTGCGGACCATAGCTGGGTTATTGGAGATGATGGACCAATTCCTGAGTACTTGTGTTGGTGCAAACGCAATAGCTTGGAGAGGGAAGACCTTGATGGGTGCAGTGTACTTGCTTGACCTGTGCTGACTAAATATCTTAGGTTGGATTTGTTTATGTATCGTGAAAGAGCATTTTTTGTTTTGTCCCTTTAGACTCCACGGAGTTGGCTAATGATTAGAGGTAGTCATCAAGGCCTTCAAGAAAATATAGCTCATTCTGGCAATGAGTAGTGAACGGGAGAAATTGTTTGTCGTGCTCCGAAAGAATTGTTGTCTACAGATTTGTGGATTTTTCATGCTTAGAAGTTAGAATGGTCTTGTACCCGGTTCTTTATTCATAATTTCATGCTGAGTTCTGAGCTCAATTATCCAAACTTTGAATCTGGATTATGTACATTTGAGTGTCTTATTATAAAGCTTATGTGCCAGAGCCGATGTTTAAAACATTCAGTTCTTGATTATCAAAATTAAGAAAATTGGTAAGGTCCTATGGCGACCTAATGTATTCCAAAAGGTGCAATCTTGCCAACCTATCTATCAAATCGTATACGAAATGCCATTGTTGTGTCTCCTACTCCTCCTTGAGAGCTCAGATGAGCCACTGCCATATAATTTCTAGTTCCATTGGTGCAGTGGAAGTGGAACCTCGCATAGCATCTGGCTTAGGGCCTGGGTAGATTAGGGCTGTTTTGATGCCGCAGTCTCAGACACCCTTTTTGGAATACGTGTCCTTGTTGGTCTTCTCGTTTTCATCGTAACCAGAGCCTGGTATTGCAGTGAGCGTTAGCTGCTTTTTAGCACTCGATGCGGTGCAAGCTAGTATTATACCTAACTTTTCTGTGAAAAACAGCCCCAACTCAAAAGGTCCTCGTCACCGTTATTATAATGGGATAAAGTCCTTTCTGGTTGCATCAGTTTTGGTTCTTGTTTTCCCAGTGTGTTGTATCCTTGCGAAGTCCTGTTCACCCACGGAATGACAAAAAATGGGTGCAGATTTTGGTTGCATTATCGTCACCAGCCCGCCGCAGCATGAGGAAACAATTCTAATCTGTTACAAGGCGTAAATGTTGAAAATTCTGAACTATTGACCATAACTGTTGAATATTCTGAAACAGGTCATCCCCGTTTTCTTTTTTAATTTAATGATTAAAGTTTCTTAACATATACATGCTTAAGACATTATCATCTTTACTTTCGTTTCTAAAGTTGGTTTCCCCATTTTGACTCTGCAAATCCATTCCAAGTTCATTAGCAAGCTAAACTATCAAAATTCCCCACGTCTCTATTTCTCTAGCCAGAGCACGAGGTGACCTATTTCTGGAGCAAGATGGGCATTTGGGGAAAAAGCGAAACGTGCATTTTTGTTGCAAGGAAGGCAGATGCCCAAGCAAGAGGACACGTCTCCTTCAGCCAACAGCAATTTAGGAGTACGAGAGCTTCCTTCTTTTCAACATTCTTACGGCAGCAATCCGCCAGTTGCCACAGCCACATAACTTGTAGTTGGACTTCATTGATTTTTAAGAAACTTGCTTTTATTTTGTGACAAACCTCAAATTAATAGTCACATTATTTACATAATTTTATTTTTGTTAATTTTTATAATATAAAATATATATTATTAAATTTATAAATTCTTTGAACATAAAATTTGAGGTTTGAAAGGAAACTTTCCCCAAAATTGATTCTAAGCAAAACACTAGAATCTTTTTTGGTTGCGTTTTTAAAAAATCTGACAGAAGAAAAATAAATAAAAGCAGTTGGTGTAGGTGGAATAGAGTCGGAAGGGGAAAGAAATGATCTGGATTGTGGTGTGGGGAGGTGATAGCAGGAAAAAAGAAGGGGCCACGTGAACCAGGGGAGTGAGAGTAGATTACTGTGGGGTTGGTGCGCCCACACAGCCTGTGTCAGCCCCTCTGAATAACACCCACTTGGATTTTCTGACTGCTGCACAGAATGTGATGAGGGAGTACTTAACTCAAGGTGGTCCATCTTCAACACTTCTATTCTATGGATTCGTTGAGAATATTTTGCGTTCAAGGCAGAACATAATAAAAAAAATAAAAATGTAAGATTTACGCCTTAAATTATAAAAAATTTTAAAAAATTCAAATTCGGTTCGGTTTTAAGCCAGACTTGGTTGCACCACCCATCTGACCCAATTCTGCACCACCTTAATTCCCCTGTGCTCTGCCTTTGTAACAATGACATCAAAGGAACCCGCTTTGAAGAATAGGTACTGCGTCTGGCGTCCGGTGGGAGGAATAAGGATGTTTAAAGTGTAAAGAATATTTTAAAAAATAAAATATAAATAGATAATTATTAATAATAAAATTAATAATTATAATTATTATTAAATAAAAATGAATGAATTATACTTTATGAAATTATAATTATTAATTTTTTATTAATAATTATTTATTTATATTTTATTTTTTAAAATATATGTTATATTTTAGAGGTGATTATGGGAATTGGCGGTCTTTATCCCAAATAATGATGAATTATGAAATTTGGTTTACGTCTCTTCATTGCTTTGAACCTTTACTATAAATCAAGGGGTCCTCATCACTACCCAAACCCACGTTGACTCTTTCAAATTGCAAGATTTAACTTGTTCTTTTATGTGGGTTCACCACTAATAAAGATTTTTGAAAAATAATCGATTGAAATTAAAGATAATTAAATAATTAAATTTGAAATTGTTTATATTTTATTTCTAATAAAAATATACACATATAACAATATTTGTTTTGAATAAATATATTTAAATTTTATTCAAAAAACTTGAATAAGGTATAAAGTATATATTTTCAAAAAAGAAAAGTATTAGATTCTGTTCCATCTTGTTGTTGTTGTTTGTTATTCTCTTGCCTTTTTATATTGGCAGACATACCATCACAATATAAATATGCAGAGCATGGATTTGGCCTATGGAATTTCTGTTATGCTCATCCTTGTATCTTTCTGCCCATTTTTCAAACTGCTTTTTAGTTGGTTTGAAGCCAGTGAGATTGCATAATTTGGGGGCAAAAAAGTAACTGCATCATTTTTTTGAAATGGAAGGACAAAAGAGAGAGGTAGTTTACAACTTTCCAAAGCAAAGATAGAAAGGCAATAGAAGTTATTCTCAGATCAGAAAGTTTATGGAACATGCTCGGCGTGATTGTTGCCTATAAAATTGCGTTCTTGTACCCTTCTAATGATTTTAATAGATTCTAATTACAAAACAGAAAAAATTTCCTTTTTCTTGGTTATCCATGTTAAGGCCATTCACTGTTAATCTAAATTCATTAAATTAAATTAAATTGATAAAATAAATAATAATTTATATAATAAAAAAAAGTAAACGCCGCTGTTTATCGTTATTTATCCAATCAAAATCAAGTTTTTGTTTTATTTTTTTATTTTTTAGAGTATTTTTTTATAAACAAAAATTAATTTTTTTAGATATTAAAAATGTTAAAATAGGTAAATATTTTTTGTAGAATGTTTTAAGCCAAATAAAAAAGTATGTTGACACTCGACAAAGAAAACTGAGTTGACACGTAGTCAACACGCGTAAACGTCTCAAAATTTTTATGGATTTTTCAATAAATTTTATAAATTAGAAAAATATAAAACTGCAATTAATTGAGTATAGAAATTAGTACTTTTATAGCAAAGTTCGTGTAAAAAAGAAATGGACATTTTACTAATTTTTATTTAGTTTATTGGTTTTGGTGACAACTTCGGATTGAGTTTATCGTTCTCCAAAATCAAAAGGATGTTTAAAAGGCACATACGTTAATAATAACAAAACTCAATTTCACATAAAAGTAAAAACTCAATTGAATTTACATTTATGGGATAACATATAAGTTGGTTTTAATTTTAATACCGCAATGACCATAAATTTCCTTGTATCAGGCAATAGCAACAAAATTTTCATTTCACTATTCACCAAAGCCCTTAGAGGATGATTATTTATTTCTTTTGAGAAAATGATAAATCTTCTAACGACGTAGACTGAATTGGTCCATGGCCAAGTCCCATCATATAATTGCTCATAATGTTCCTATAATTACCAACCACATTAACTAATGCTGCTCCATTTCATAATTGGCCTTACAATTTTGTACTCATAACCTTATCACCATCAACTAAGGAAAATTTGTCCCTAAGAAAAAAAAAAAAAACAAAGAAAATTTCAAAATAACATCTATTAAAAAGGAAATTATAAATCTATACTTCTATAACAATGTGGAAATTTCAATCAATAAAGAATTTATTCATTTCAAATTTAAATGGGCTTCACAAATAAAATTTAAATAATTTATTTTATAATTTTAATGTAATTTTTGTAAGTTATTTCCAAAACTTTGAAACAAAGAAAAATTATAATAGAATATCAAAATAAAAATATAATTGTATGGTATAATAGAAATAAGAAGTGTGGATAGTATTGATATCAATTTTCAAGACATTTAAACTTCAAAAGATGATCATACATTATGGTAGGAAGTATATATTATGCCAAAGATATTCTTAGAAGATGAAATTCGTTAAGACATAAATTTATTAAAGCAATTGTGCTTTTACATGAAAAGTAAAGGTTTAAAAAAAAGGCAGTCTCATAATTTCTTAAAAATATTCAAATTTAATGATATAAAGGATTACATTTATAAAATTTAATAATATAAATTTTAAATTGTGAATAATAAGTAAAAATAAAAAATTGAGATTCGTGAGACTCGACTCGAAATACTCTGAAATATAGGGTTCCGATTGCAAAGTGCAAACTAGGCGCGTTTTATATCAGTTTTATAACTCGGTACCTAGTCTTCCTCTGTCCTAACTCTGTCCTAACTTCCAAGTTATCCAAAGCCCCCGTTCAGTTTTCACCCATCGCTCCAGTCCCCCGTTTCCGACAACATGTTTTGACAGCACGTTTATCCCGTCGAACCGTGCGGCGGCCCGATACCTGAGATCCGACTGTTTTTTGCACTTCCCGGTGCGCCCGCATTAATTCTTCCACTCATCCCCGCTACTGAAAATTTATTTTCAATTTCTTTGATTTGGATCCGAATCCGCTTACCGTTCCTTGACTTGGATCAGAGCAAACGCTCGCTCTCAAATCTATTTACTTAATATTTTAATTTTACTGTTCTAAGCGAAGTTGTTCCTTTTTGTCCTGTAATTCATGTTAATTTCTTACTTTTCATGAATTTGCAGACAATTCTGTCTCCGCAGCTGGAAATCAGATAAGAAAAGTTTCTGGGATTTCTCGCTAATTCGCTGGTATCACCAGAAATTTTTAGATCTTTATCACCAATTCATTTGATATTCTGCTCGTTTCTATTAATCCGAGACGGTGATTTTCCCAGTAATTGTACAAATAGGGAGAAGTCTCGTGAAGGGATGACTTTAATTACAAGGTAATGACAGATTCCTCACTAAAGTTGCTAAATTGATGGAAAGAATACATAGATAGAGATTGGGTGCTAACATATACTGGGATTCACTTCCTGCCTGTAGGCGGCAAAGTACAGAGTTGTGACATAGCAATAGTGGCCTTTGAAGGTTGCTTTTCATGTGCCATGCTTTTTTTGGGATACACTAGACATTTCTTGACATGACAGACGAAATACGTTTGGACTGTTCGATGCAGGAGTATGAAAGGAAAGTGAATAAATTTTGGAAAATGAATACAAGGGAAGGAGTGAATGATGGTCGTTCTAGAATTGGACCAAATGATTCGCTTCTTCCTGGTCTTATTGATGATGTTGCGCTCAATTGTCTCGCTTGGGTTAGTAGATCCGATTATGCTTCACTATCATGTATAAATAAAAGGTACAATAAGCTGATTAAAAGTGGGTATTTATATGGGTTGAGGAAGCAGTTAGGAATTTTGGAGCATTGGGTTTATCTGGTGTGCGATCCGAGGGGATGGGTGGCATTTAACCCCATGAAAAAGAAATGGATGGCATTACCTAGAATACCTTGTGATGATTGTTTTAACTATGCAGACAAGGAGTCCTTGGCTGTGGGCTGTGAACTGCTAGTTTTCGGTCGGGAATTGATGGAATTTGCTATTTGGAAGTATAGCTCAATTTATCGTGGCTGGGTAAAGTGTCAGGGGATGAACCGTCCCCGCTGTTTGTTTGGATCTGGTAGTCTTGGTTCAATTGCCATTGTTGCAGGTGGAACTGATAAATCTGGAAATGTTCTAAAATCGGCCGAGTTGTATGACTCTTCTTCAGGTAGATGGGAGCTGTTACCAAACATGCACACTCCACGTAGATTGTGCTCTGGTTTTTTTTTGGATGGCAAATTCTACGTGATAGGTGGAATGTCAAGTCCTACTGCTTCATTGACTTGTGGAGAGGAGTTTGATCTTGAGACAAGAAATTGGCGGAAAATAGAAGGTATGTATCCATATGTAAACGGGGCTGCTCAGGCACCTCCACTTGTAGCAGTAGTGGATAACCAGTTATATGCAGTTGAGCATCTAACCAACATGGTGAAGAAATATGACAAGGAAAAGAACACCTGGGATGAATTGGGAAGGCTTCCAGTCCGGGCTGATTCTTCTAATGGCTGGGGCCTGGCTTTCAAGGCTTGTGGAGAGCAGCTTCTGGTTGTGGGTGGTCAAAGAGGTCCAGAAGGTGAAGCTGTTGTGCTGAATTCGTGGTTTCCTAAGTCAGGGGTAAAGAATGGCACCTTGGATTGGCAGGTTCTTGGTGTGAAGGAGCATGTTGGGGTGTTCGTGTACAATTGTGCCGTCATGGGTTGTTGAGATACTTTCACATTTACTCAACAGAAGATGCTGGTATTCACGATCTGACTTAACCTTGAAGGGTGCTTCTGTATGCGTTCACCACATTTACTGAGTCAATTGTTGCTGGGATAGCTTTCTCTAGCTGAGAATTTGTTCATCTTTTTTTGACATGGTTTACTTGGATGTGTTTCTCACTTTTCCTGATCCATCATTTTTATTTGCTTCTGAGATTATCAGATTACTGAGTAGGCTTACACTGATATATTCTGTCATGTTTTTCTTTTTACAATGGTCCACTATGTAAACCAATAAATCAAGGAGTTCTATTGTTTGATGATTTGATGCTCTCGTGGGTTTGTTGCTCCCGTCCTGTATGATATCTTTGTCAAAAATTATGCCCAATGTTAATCGCCTGGAAAAATATTGATTTAAGACGTCTTAATGATTTCTGGCATAGGTTAAAGCAAGGGTCTCAAATTATTTAAGGTCATTGTCCTTCCGCTGTTCTATTTTTATAAAAAAAATGAGGTCCCCTCAGGTGTATAGTGTTATTGCTCGCCTTGCCTTACCTTCCAGCTGTACTTCCTGTATTAAGATCTTGTTTTTCCTTTTTCTGAGTATGTGTTGTATATACTTTTCCAACAATATGACCTAGAAAAGGGTTCTGCTCCTTGGTCAGGAAGACTTACTAGGACCGCTCCTACTTACCTCTCATCAGGCTCCTTTTTCTACTGCGTTTGTAAACCCAATAATATATTAGAAAATGTTTTGCTGTCCTTGATGTAAGTTCAACCTCTGACACAATTAGTCAGGGTTTTCTTATCACTGCATTTGGTGAATGGTCCTTCAGTGTCATTACATTAATTGGTCTGGTCCAACTGCAGGGTATAATAAGTGGGATTGATACATATTTTTAATCGAGCTAAATAATTAATAGGTTCCATAATTTAGGACAACTACTTAATCTATGAAATTTTAACTAAGGTTAAGGAAGTTAAGGATCATCAATTGTAGGAGACTTGGGCCCACATTAATTCCATCTAACTAGGTGTCTTGATTAAATCTATTAAAGGGAATGTTACCCTTACCAATATAACTTAGAGGAAATTATATCAATCTCTTCTATTTTATACTTTTTATATAAATTTTAATTTCTTTTAAAAATTTATATTAATATTTTTTGTAAATACCTTTAATTAAGTAATAAAATATTTTCTTCTTAAATGACATGTTGGAACTCTCTACAAAAATTGTCTCTGGAGTCTTTTAATATTTTTATAAATTTTTCATAAAATATAAAAAATAATAAAAATATTTTTGTAGTATTATTTTTTATTTTTTGTGTAAAATCTTGAGGAAGAAAATGTTTTTATTATTTTTTTGTATTTTGTAAAAAATTTCGGTGAGATTATTTCTATAGAAGAACTAAACATGAATTTTAAGAGAAAAAATTATACTACTCAAGTAATAAGGATATTTTTGATAAGTTATAATAAATTAATTACTCAATTAAGAATATTTTCAATAATTTGAGTTTATATGTAACTCAATTATAGAATATAGGAGAGGTTTATATAGGTTTTAAAAATAAAGGAAAGTTAGTGTAAGGAGTATAAAATAAAAAAAAAATTGGATTAACTTACGCTATAACTTATAAGGAGATGAATAGAATATTTAGAGTAATAAGAATTTCACAATATTTTTTTTTGGTAAAAGCTCTTACAAAATTAATGTAGAGATTTAGATGATATGTTGAATTGTGAATTTTAATAAATTTAATTATATGAATTTTTTTAAATGAGTGTTTGTGAGAATATAATGAGTGAAAATTTTAACATTATTTTCCTTTTGACCAACATGTGCGCGAGTCATGCGTGAAAGAAGGCTTGGTGCCATGGCATGTATGTGATTGCTTAGGTGTGACTCCATATATCTTATCGCCCTCAGGAGAATATGTTTCTCGGCATTAAATTAGACATGAACGGAAGCTCCAGCCAGCGATTCTGTTACTGGACAATATGCACCTGTAAAATGACTATTTCCATTATGTGATATGGAATCCTTTTGCTGTGAAAATGACTCATATATCTATTCTCCGCTCGACAATGATATATACCAATTCAGAGAAAGGGCACTGGCTAAGCAGTCTATCAATTTTACACGATCTATAATGCCAGAGGATCTGCCCAAAAAAATAGGGGGATGGAGTACTGCTGAAAGAAATATTCCAATCAGTATATCTTTCCTCAAGTTTGCATATTTGTTTCTTGTTTCTATTTTTATTAAACTAAATTAAAATTTTGGTTTCAGCCTTCAATATTGCTTTAATATCTGGCTTTAACATATTGCTAGATTGGTATATGCTTACAAAAGATTGTGATGGCCGCGATATCAAAGTTTATTCACACCTCTCATGAAGAGAATTTAATTCAAATTTGCAGCTTGGGAATTAGATTCTTTCTGCCTAGTTAGATGATAGGACCACTTGTACCTCGTGTTTCCTTTCAGTTTGGGCTTCCTTGCCCAGATGCAGTTGGAAGAAAAGACTGCAGTTTAAGTCTACGAAATAATAGAATTTCGCTGCCTTGACAAGCTTTCGTTCGGTTGAAGTTTTGCCGGACTCAAGTTTGAGTCCGAAGTTGTCATTTGCAATCTGGTAAATAGTGCACTAACATTATTACCCTATAACATTTCAGTACAGAGAGGGGAACCGTCAAAGGACAAAAGAGTTGCTCAAAGTTCTCGAGTCCCACCAAGAAGACAGATTAAGACATCTCAAAATATTTAGTCTATAGGTATTATTCTCATGAACTAATCAATCCCATTAAAAAGCCAGCATCGACATGAGAAAGTTAAACATGATCGCTGCTTGAGAATGCTTATAGGAAAACCACTTCAGCTGAAGGAGGTATATGTTCTTTCAGAGCATCAACAAACCATTTAGTAGCATCACGACGCGAGTTTCGCACCTTGCTCTTGACATCCGCTGACCTTTCCAAAAAGAATGTTGAGACGGGATCAAAAGCAATCCTGTTAAGATTTGCTGCATTCTCAAAGACGTAGATAAGCAGCTCAATCTGACTGGAGTCTCTTCTATATCCACTCACTTCCAACTCCTTTAGGCTCTGGAACTCACGTTTCAGATTGGCCTCAAACTCTACCAGGGGTCGATCTGAAAGTTTGTAGCAGCGGAACTGCAATATCAAACACAGAAAATTAATCTGAAATTAAAGAATGTGTTTGTGATCAGGTTAAACAAAAAGCCTTTGCTATGTAAAAATGATAAGGAAAGTAGAGATATTAGATAGTTATTTACCCTCAGTTTGAGCACAGATATTGAAGGAAATGCCCGCAGTAAAGAAACAACGTGAGTGAATTCATTTCCTTCTCCATGACAAATACGCAGCTCCAGATGCTTCACATTGTGAAACTCAGGCAGATCTTGATGAATTTCCTGATACTAGGCTAGCACATTACATGAAAGATATAAACAATAGCAAAATGTTCATTAAGCAAAAGGAAAATATCAGTCTGCTTAGGCTCACTAACCACATCCAGTGCACTTAGTTCCAACGTGAGAACATGCAGTTGACAAAGTAACCCATAATATTCAGTATTATCGCTCATGTTGCTTGTAAACAAACTAAAACACACATTCCCAAAGGATGCTTCCACAAGGCTTGGGATATCTTTAAAGACCATTTTTCCACATAGTCCGTGGCATCTGAACGACGCCAGATTCTGGGCAGAAATTTCGAGATACAGCAAGCAGCATTCGACCAACTCCAAATGCTTCAACCTCAGAGATTGTCCAGAAACCCTAAGGCGTTGCAGCCGCAGGGACTCTCTGACACATAATGTTTCAAGAGATGGACAGCAAGCTAAAACTTGTTCAAGCACCTTTCCACTAACGTCTATCGAAGCCAAACGCAAGACTTTCAGGGACATAAATTGAGTACCGTTTAAAAAAGATGACAATAATCTTGAGGCTACAACATTGCGGAAATTTTCTCTTATCTCCATGAATGCAGCCCTGTAGGTATAAGTAAAGTGGAACTCGAGCATTTGAACATTCTTCTGAGCAGCAAAGATAATCCAGTCAATAAGCTTGCTAGGGTTACCCAGATCAATACAAATTCTTAGTCCTTCCATTGTCGGACTTCGCAGTGATTTCATTACTTGTTCCACACAGTTCATGAACTTCTGCCATTCTGAAAGGAAAAGACGACTTCTTCTCAAAGGTCCATTGCGTCGTCGACGCAAGTCATACATTTTAAGCGAATGATCAAACTCCAAGATCCCATTGAAATATGTCCACTGATATCTCCATCTAGTTGAGAGGATGCTAGTCCTGGCTGCTTCTTTTATTGTCAACCGAGATAAAATGTTGGCAATCACTCCATCTGGCAATTTACTAATCCTGTCCTCCATTATGCGTTCTCTGTATTCTCTTTCGTATTAGCGATTATAGCGCCACAAACCAAATTTAGGTTTTGCCACGAAGAAATTAAAAAAGACGGCATTGACAAAATGAACCCAAATTGAATTGAAAACATACATGCAAAATTCTTTGGCATCGGTTATTTTATATGAGGTGAGATCCATGCATGCCTGTACAGAGAGTTCTAGTGTTACATTCTAAGGGATGGGATTTTGCTACTTTTGGTTGACAATTGGTAAATATTTAGTCAGTGGTTTTTCTAGTTCCCATATTAGATCCAATATTAAGTATTTTGGTAGGTTATTTTATTATGATTAGGTTTAGATATATACCCAAAATTTTAGATTTTGTAAAATTTTGAATAAATTTTAGATATGGGGTATTGATTTTTACATTGATTTTGGGATACTGGAGCATCTGTTTCTCTAACTCTGACTATAACCAAATGAAAAATTACCAATTGGATAACCCTAATTAATTTCTCAAGCTTAAGTTCATCCCTCTTATCAACGGTCTTGAAATGAGAATTAATTCAATCCCTAGTAGCCATAATTCCGAGCAGTTTATATCGACAACTACACAAAAAACCAGGCATATTAGAAAAACTATTATTTACTTTTAATTACCTGATTAATTAGATTAACAAATGCGAAATTGCGAACCGGCTGTTTAACCTATAATCAATATTGGAAAAAAAATGCTAACAAAAGTCGTGTGATAACTGTTATAATTAGTTTTGCTATTTTACTCGATAGTTAAACAGAAAAAAAAAAACACTTTAAACAAAAGTCTTAGAAGAGGGTAGAAACCAGTTTGAGCTAGTGACCATCTCAAGAGGTAGATTTTGGTGGTATAATTTAATTTGTCTGGTGAAATAGATTTTGTTCATCTATAATCTATGCTTTGTACCCAAATAAAAAAAGAAGAAAAACCCAGAATAAAAGGAGAGATATATAAATATCACCCAGAAAAAAAGGAGAGATATAATTTTACCTTCGAAAAGCTCTTAAGAAAATTGAAGACGTTAATCCATTGCTGCTGTATTGAAAATGGAGGAAACACTTGAAAGGAAGAACAACTTTCTGCTATCTAGCAAAGCAAATTAAGAATAAGAAGAAGGAGGAGAGGTGGAATTCAAATTGTTCTAATATATATATATATATATATATATATATAATGCATATTTGATATATCATTAAATATTTAAGTACTTTTCTATATGTGGTTTTGACAAAATCTGCCCGATTAGATTATGCATTAAAGAGGGGAAAATGTCTATATATGAATGTGATGATTCCCGCCAATTGCACGGCAGGTTTTAATTTAAATAAAATATATGACTTGTTTGGTAATTTTAGGAGTTAATTTCTATATATTAATTTTATTTTAATTAAATATTAATTAAAATAAAATTACCCTTAGAAGTCAACAAATTTATCTAGATTTTCGGATTGTAGTCCAAGACCAAGAAGATTGAAGCCCAACATCAACAGCATCAGAAGCGAGAGGCCCAAAGTGAGCACCTTTCCCTTAAGCAATCTCTGTTCCTGAGGCCCCAAAGAAAAAAAAAAAAAGCCATCGATGTTACAGTGCGTTGTGGGTAGTTACCGAGACCCGGAAAACAAAGGGTTGGCGGTTGGCGACATCATCGCAGTTCTAGTTTTCAAGTCGGAACACGGAGATAGCAGACAGTCGGGTCGTTTCTTATGGCTGAATCTATCGATACCGAACTCTCTTGCTCTAAAACCCTAAACCCTTCGAACCCAATCAACGGTGCCGATTCAAATGTTCACACGCATCCAGTGGCTCCGCAAGGCATTCAAGAAGCTTCGACTGCTCAACATTCCAATGATGCTGTTCCAGTTGAGAAACGGAAGAGGCTGGGTTCAGAGGGGCAGGACGCTGATCCTACCTTGCATCCACTATGGAAAACCAGCCTCTGTTCTTACTTCAGGCGCCAAGATGGCTCCTGTAGTCATGGAAGTGCGTGCCGCTATGCTCACAGCGAAGAGGAGCTTCGTCCTCGCCCTGATAACACGTGGGACCCAACGTCTGAGCGAGCGAAGAAGGCTTTGAAAACCGAGACGGGCGAGAAATGCAGTGTTTCGGAGGCAGTTATGATGACTGAGGCTGTAGTTGATGACGCTGATGCTGATGACAATGATAGTTCTAATCAGGCGCTTAGCAAATGCTTGGTCCATTTACCAAGGAAGTGGAGCTCGGACAATTTGAGGAATTTTCTCAATGAGGAGGCAAGCCGATTTTTCTTACTTTCATTGAAATTTGAAATTTGTTTTGTGGTATTTCTTTTTTCCTTTCGAGGCTTTCTCTAAGTCTTCTTTGGGTTCTGAGAAATTTGTGAGAAGATACAAGCTGCATTTCTGTAAAAGGTCCTGGCTTTTTTGAGTTATTCTCAATCTTGGACTGAAGATTTTTACTCTGTTAATAAATTCTTCGATTGCCATGAAACTTGTTATGCAAAAAGCAGGGGTAGAGTAAGAACGGGGTGTGGCTTTGAGTACAGTCCTGCCGTCAGGCTATTTCTGCAATTACATAGTGCAAAGTCTTCTAGTCTTTTTACTACGAAGGAGAGGCTCGGGATATAAAATACTAACAAGAAAAGTGAAAGATTTTGGGATTAGACTTCCTATTGTTGTTTTTGACTTGCAACCGGATTCTCTTTTACTTTGTTCCTTTTTAATTGGGTGATGAGGTACCAGTTATTGTTACTAATCATTTGTGCAAATAGTAGTTACTTAAGTTATAATGTTTTGGCCATTTTATTGGGGGTTGGGGGTTGCCCTAAGACTTGTATTCCTGTTCTTTCTTTTTGTTGACGCTTTGTTTCTTTATGTCCTTTAATTGTTGCTATGGGAACTTCACACTTTGGTATGTGATAGAGAAGAATGAACATCATACAGATTATGTAATGAAGCATTTCACTCTCTTGTTTCCTTTTCAGGGTATACTTTTTAAATCTGCAAAGAAAAAGAAAGGTATGGTGGTGGGTTTCATCACTTTTGAGGATGAGGAACAATCAAAGAGTTCATCAAAGGTATTTATGATTTCTTAATGTGGTGCTTCAGTGATCTGCAATGATATTGGTAACTGATAATTTAAACAATCAATGTAACAGGATCTGGAAGGAAAATCTATTGGCAGCAAAAGGTTAAAGGTTTCAGATGTCATTCCTCGATCATTTGAAAATAAATGTAATTCATTTATCACTCTACATCAAGAAAACCAGACAAAAACAGGTCCTGAATTAACTAAGGAGAATACAGACATTTATGTTCCTTCAAATGGGGCCGTGAATGGTGATGATGACAATTTGGTGGTTGATGGTTCTAAGTCAAAAACAAGAAGTTTACGTGATGTAGTGACTCCTCTTGCTCATTTGGCTTATGTTGATCAGTTGGAACACAAAAAAAGTTCTCTCATGCAGATTCTCAAAAGACTTGTTAGTTATGATTACTTTTGTTTTGCATTTTATTATTCTATTCAAAGTTTTATCTGTTATTGCTTTTTTCACAAAGAAGAATGTTTCAGCAACTGAATACTAAAATTTTCTGGCAGACTAGAAATGCCCGTAAAGCTTGTCCCAGTGGTGTTTCTCTTCCTGAGTGGATCCTTAGGTCTAGAGACATAGGTAGTATTTTATATTTTCATACATTTTCCAAAATTGTCTAGAACATACTTATAATTTTGGAATTTAAGACTGGATGAAGAGGCTACTTCAAAAGTATCCGATGCAATTCTTTTGATTCTTTGTAATTTAAATGCCACCTATGTTGTCTTTTTGTAATTTAGTTCCACATTTATAATGAGAATTTTAGTGGCTCACATGGTTGTCTTCTGCCTTCTCTCAAACATTTGCAGGTGGTCTTCCGTGCAAACTAGAGGGTATTATTGAATCACCAATTGTAAATGGATATCGCAACAAGTGTGAATTTTCAGTTGGATATTCTCTAGAAGGAAAATTAACGGTGGGGTTTATGCTTGGAAACTTTAGGTAATCTACATTCACTCTGCTTGTAGAGTTCTTCACTTGTAAATCATCCACTAAAAAATTTTAGCAGGGAAGGTGTAACAGCAGTTGAAGAAGTGGTGGACTGCCCAAACGTTTCTACAATTGCTTGCCAATATGCTTCTATCTTTCAGGAATTTCTACAGCCTTCAAATTTACCAGCTTGGAATAGATTCAAGAATACTGGATTTTGGCGTCAATTGACAGTACGGTTTTGATTTTTGCTGGATTGGTGTTGAAAACTTCTAAAAGTTTTATTGTTGTATTGTTGTTTTATATGTCCCAATATGATGCTAAGTCACACAATAGATTTATCTAACCTTTTCCTGAAGCTAATTGGTTTTTGTATTTCTATATTGTAAGGTTCGAGAAGGGAGGACAAATGGGAAGGTTGCTTATGCTGAAAGTTTTGGTGGTATTGCAGAGGTCATGCTTATTGTACAGGTTAATTTCTGATCAGAATCATGGGAAGACCTTTTTAAGAAGAAGAGGGCTGGGGGAGGATGGTTTCTTTGCCCAAATTTAAGGGTCAATATGAATATATAGCAGGAATAGATTTAGAAACCGAATTAATCAATGCTGGTATTATTTGGTAGATGCAGAGGTAGAACTTGTTTCACACAAGTACAGGATTCTCTTTTATTTTGTTTTTGGTGTTTGTGTTTCTTTCTAGGAGGATTCCTCATCCTTCGCTTTTGTACTGTCCTCTTTTAATATCACAGTGCAAGTGGAGGGAACAGAAGACCTGATCAATTGAAGCTTATGGATCATTTACCTTGTTGTTTGTGCACCATTACTTTATTCTCATTTAGTCATAGCTTTTTGGTACTGATCTTGAATATATAGGTTTCTACGTCGGGTTTCGATGAAGGGCTTGTAACTTCTGAATTTAAGAGGCTTGCCCAGGCATTTGTTGCAGCAGCTACCTCACATTCTCCACCATTGCCTCTGACAGCTCTGGTTGTACAGGTAGTAGCCCTTTAGTTATAAGTTTGTCTATTGGTCAGAGATTGGTATATTAAAGCTAATTGGTTTATATTTGCATGAAATAACTTCTTGTCATTCCTGTATCCGCTATATTTGTTATCCTTTCTCTTTCTCTTTGAGGCATCAGTAGATTGGATTTTCCCTTTTTAACAAAGATCCAAAACGTGACCTTCTGTATCTACTGACTGAGTTTTGCTTCCATACCAATTTTTATATGCATGTTGTCTTGCTATTTGGGATGGATCAATGTTCTTAGGTGGCTGGCTAAGTATGATTGATTTTATAGAATAATGTCATTGCCTACAGAATTCTGGGGAAATAATATCCCCTTTACTTTTACTACCACAAATATGCTGCAGATTTTGTGTAGATATGATTATTCTGTTTCATTTCTAATTTTCTAAATAATTTTCGATTGTGACAATTGGTTTTATGTGCAGGATCACCAAGGAATATCTAATGTAGCACCAGCTGATGCACCACTGCGCTCACTTCCCATTACTGATACAGTTGGCAATCCTGAAATGAATGAAATCAATAGTGCCGCAGATGTAAGAATCCACGATTATATCAGTCATCTATGCTTCTCTATATCTCCAACAGCATTTTTCCAGGTTGGATGGCAATTTTTCTTCAAGAGCAGCAGATAAAAGTTTTATTTAGGCAGATGGAGTTTTGAATCTATTTCTAATGCAGGTTAACACTCTAGCTGCTGAGAAATTATATTCACTTGCTGGAGATTGGGCATGCTTAGGTCCCGACACATTACTATTTGATATATGCTGTGGGACAGGAACAATTGGCCTGACCTTAGCACATCGAGTTGGTATGGTAATAACCAGCATTTAAATTCCTTTCTTACTTACGGGTGTTATATTTGAGGAATTGACTGTTCGATAACTTTTATGTCATGGATGGATTTGGATTCCCTGACATTGATGACACGTTCTATCTCTCTATTTTGTATTTCAATACAGTTTGTGGATTCCACCTTGTTCTCTCACTAATTTTCTCTTTCTTAATTTTGTCTTTGCCTCTCTTAGTGCACCCCCAACTTTGGACACCCATAGTTAGGGGATCTGGATCTGTCATGGGGGGAGTAATGACTTCCCTATTTACTGAAAATATTAATCATGTGCTAGATTAATTTGTGTACAAAAGATGACTAATCATTTTTAATCTTCTTTCTATGAAACAGCTAATTTTCCATTAATTCCTATTTTCTTAAATTGATGAAACGAATTGGTTGTAAATTCTCCCAGGTGATTGGCATTGAAATGAATGCTTCTGCAGTATCTGATGCTCATAGGAATGCTGAGATTAATGGCATCAAAAATTGTAAATTTATATGTGCAAAGGTGAGATTAGAACATTTGATTTACAATTCTGGTTGAATTATGTTATGACCACAGGCAAGAAATTATGGGAGAGACTTTTAGTTGGTATCCCATTAAAAGGCACTTAGAAAGCTTTATCACTGAAGAATTCCTTTTTACTATTTTATCATTTAACTGGTTGACTTGTAACATTGTAACTTTTGCATGCTGGGTATAACATGATGCATCAGGCAGAGGACGTGATGGGATCTCTTTTAAAGGAGTACCTAAATGTGCCAAAGGAGCACGTTGATGTTCCTAATATCTCTGGAAGTAGAAACGAACAAGCTTCCTGTGAGAGTGCATGCCATGTGTCTGAAAATGGTGAAAGTGCATCCCAGTGTTCAGAAAATGACAAGCAAGAAGTTGGAAGTGAGGTCCAGAAGGGTAGCAATTCTGAAAACGGGTCTACTTTTGTGCAAAGGTTTAAAAATGTTGTTGCTATTGTTGATCCTCCACGTGCTGGGCTTCATCCAACTGTAAGAATCATACTCTATTTCTTAACAGACTTTACCGATATATATCAGATGTGAGTGACTTTCTCCACAGGGAACCATGCAGTAGTGGCACTTGGCCCAATACACGGTTTTATGGAGCAAAAGAAGGCATTAAAACAATACCAGATATTTACTTTCGCTTAAAATTCAAGTAATGGTAATTTTTTTTCAAAATAATTAAGTAATGGTCATTTTGTGTTTAATTTCATGTAATATGATTTGTGACATCTACTTCAGATCTGCATCGGTCTTTGTTTCTTAAGTTATTATTGTGTTCTTCACATGTTTCATCTGATTGTTGGCCTTTCATACAATTTCAGTGGTCCTGTATATTGATGAATAAGATTGAAACTTATGCTTTTTTTGGGTTCCCATAATTTGTAAAATTGGCGGCTTTTTGTCTGAATATTTGAATCGCTAATATTCTAATTGTGAGACTGCAGGTGATAAAAGCCCTGAGAACTCATTCGGGTCTGCGGAGGCTTGTGTTAGTTCTTGTTCTGAATTATAATATATTCTTACTCAAAGTATTGTCTGCTCTGTATGCAACCTAATTGTGCACTTTTAAATGTAGTTACATATCCTGCAATCCTGAAAGTTTGGTGGCAAATGCCATTGAGCTTTGTACACCATCTCCAGAAAAAATTGAAAAAGGAAATAAAGACAACAGAGGATGGAGAAACATGAGCAGTGCTGGCCTAGCACGGCATAGGGCTAAGTCTATGCCCATCTCAGAGGCCTTTCAACCCATAAAAGCTATGGCTGTGGATCTTTTCCCACATACTCAGCATTGTGAGACGGTGATGCTTCTTGAGAGGTAGGTGGACTATAGTCGCGGTTGGGATATCTGTCAATCGATAGACGCTCAAACTAATTTCGGACAAAAATTTTGGCATTCTACACACTGGCGGATGTTGCTGCTTGTTAGCTTTTGATCTAGTATACTGATTTTAAGTTCAAGACCTTCAAGTCTTAGCCGTTGTATGATTTCCATTGCGCAGCAATATCATGGTGCCTTATCTATATCTTGTCTTTTTCGGGATTATCAGGCTTGATCACTGTCTGAAAGTTATTTAGGTTTATGTACGATGTCATCCTTATGTATTATTTTCTTTTTCAATTTGGGTCTTATTGTTTTCACATATTACGTGGTTGCACAAGCCCGGCTATCCAGCTGGAACTTGTTTTGGAATTTGTTTAGCTTGCTTTATGCTGAATCTTCCTCAGCTTTGGAGACGACCTTGTTTTGGAATTTGTTTAGTTTGCTCTGTGCTGAATCTTCCTCAGCTTTGGAGACGAAGCCGTGGTTTGAACTACCATTCCGTAGTGTATGGACCTGTCTGTTACGTCAAACTATAATGCCTCACTAAGTACTCGTTGAAGATGAGTCACTCAACACACTATGCGTTACTGCAATTAGTGGACTTGATACTATTTAAAATTTCAAATAGAAAGAGACCTTCCCTCCCAAATATCTGCTGTTGCTGTTGGTATGTTGCGAGCTTTCTGCAGGGAAATAAGAAACGGATCCACCAACTAGTTGACAAATGGAATTAGCAAGCCGATCGAGAGGTTCCTTTCCACGTTGTCTACCAGATACTGACTGGCTACCACATTGTAGGTCGGTAGTGCTGTCATTGTCAAACTATTATCAAAATTATCAGGGGTTAGATTAGATATTGACGTCAATCTGATAATTTTGAAAAATGTTCTTACCCTTGGTTGGTCCTCCAAAGTCCAACCTAAGCAGCTTCCATGCAATATCATGCATGATGGACACTTCAATGTGCCTGGAAATGGAGATTTTATGCATACCAGGTGATCCTACCATAAGAAAACTTTAGATATTCAACAATTTAATCGAAGAAGGAATTCGAATTCCCCACTGTGCTCTTCTCTTTCTTTTTGGGTTCCATCTTCCAGGTGCTCTTTTTCGTTAATCGTTTCTTTTTTGACTCTGCTACAGCAATATAAAACCATAGTAAAAGCCATCCCCACTTTTTAGTGTTAAAGAAAAAACGAACTCTGTCCCACTAAGGTTTTGACCACCCTTTTGGTAAATCAATCGTAGTTATTTTATTACATCTGCCTTTGGTCCACTATTCCACCCCCTTGGGAGTGTAAAAGGCTATTCCTTCTTTAAATTCTCGATCTTTGGTGACATTATTTTGCTTCCATACCCACAACCAACCAGTTTGTCATGCCAGTTACCTCATACCTGGTCGTCACCTTTCCTCTAGCCTGCCGCTCTTTTTGGATTTAGTCTCATAAATGTTTTTTTTCACTTAAATAAAAATATAATATATGAATATAAATATTTTTAAATTACTAAACAATCACTAATTAAAAAATAGATGAGTTATAACCTAATAGAGCATAGAATCTTCAATACTTCAAACTTTCACATTATAAAATTGCCACGTGTAATAATGGAATTAAATTATGGGGCTTGAGCAAGCAAAGGGAAATCAGGAAACAAACTTATCCCATTACCATCTGAGAATGAATAGCATTAGCATTTATAGCAGCCATGACATCTCAACGGTCGTAGCTGGCTATATCCTTATCAAGTGTACCCCTTGTATAACCGAGTCGGAGACTGTACGCAGTCGGTGACGGTGGCTCATCCTGGGGACGGTGGCCCACGTTTCTCGTCCCTAAATTGACATGTCAAATTGAGAATAGCTAAAAACTAACTGATGAAAAGCAAATCTAGCCAAAGTTTTAATCTTGTTGGACTCGTAATCTTCATGTGTGACCCATTGGATGTTATCAGTCTTTGTCACGCAATTAAAGAGAGGGAAAAGGTGGTTTGCCATATTTTGAAAGGCTTTTTAGCCAAACAGAAAGTTAAGGCTCTAAACTACTGTAATTTCGTCGCATCAAAACCAGAAGTCTAATGAGAGCATCTCATGGCAAAAGCAAAAGCAAAGATTTTGATTAAACTTTCTGAATAATCATTACATGGTCATCTACTGGGAATACTTAATGTCCACCCCACTATTGGTGCTTTAATTCAAAACCATATGAGGCAAGGAAAGCAGCATAACAAGAAGGGTGGATAGAACTTTTCCTTCTTCTCTGGTTTCTTTCATTATAATACTTCATGCATAAAGTTAACGAAAAACTCAAAGTCTGTCCGCCACTGCTTGTTATCAGTAAACAAAATTAACGAAAAATCAACATGCACAACCTACTTGAATCTCCTTTTTGTAGTATGACAATCTTCGTTAAGCTGATCCGTGAAAAACGAATAATGCTGCCTTAACATGCGATTACTAATGGAATTTGTACAATTTTTTTGCAAAGAATCTGCCGGTAAATAGTCGTGTTCTTGAAAACTGTGTATAAAACTAGAACAAGCCACTGGTTGTTGCAAAGTACAACTTTTGTTGACAGATAGGGTTGCAGTTGAATCATGCTTAATCATGGTTCATAGGTAAACAGTTAGATGTATTATTGAAGAAGGCTACGTCAAATATATGCATTATGTGGGGTTGAACTCTTTGCTTTTCCTTTCTTTTTCTGAAAGATCTGAAATTGATTTCTTTATTCTCTTTTCTCTGTTCTTTCAGCTGGCACTCGGTACGCAGCGACAAACTCAAATAGTAGAAGCGGGGTCTTCGAAGTTGAATCCTGGGATTTTATCTCTATTTTTATTTTTTTAATTTTAATATATTTTAATTTATATTAAAATATATTTTTCATATCTCACTTTATTCTTTAATTTTTTTCTTTTAATTTTATATTTATCTTCTTAGCGTAACATTCAAAACATCTTAATCCAAAGTTGTTACCTCTGGCGGCTGGACCGTGGCCACGTTAATCATCACTGTTCAATGCCGTGGCCGCAAGTGCACAAAAACTTAGTCACCCCCTTCAGGTTTTTCTCTTTATACTTTTTTTTTTTTGTTATAAGTTTTTCTCTTTATACTTTGATCTGTCTCAAAGATTTCCCTTTTATACATATGAAGAATAAATATATAAAATTTTCCACTGATGCAAATTCAGTTAATCAATTTGGGGCCCATAAGGGAAGGAATTTTAATTCTGTCACTTGTCACTAACGTGTGAGCTTTTAACCGTAGATGTCACCGTATTAGAATTTTTTTCTTGTTTTTTTTTTTAAATTAGAATTACTTTAATTTGTTTTAACTTTATTTTAATTATTTTATTATTTCTATCAAATGTTGAGTTCAAATTCTCTTTCTTGTATAAGATGAGTATTTTAAGGAGAAAATTAAGACACAAATTTATGTCGTTACAGTAAATTAATTTTTACACGTATTGTTTGTTGTTTGGGGCAAACTAATAATTCACAATAATTGCGTGTATCGAAAGGGATATGGTGAATAATTCCCAAAATCAGGCACAAAATATGGGAAGGCGTGGCAGTTTGAGTTGCCTTTCACAGCAGAACCAACGGTTCAACTTGGGAATAGGGAGGCAGTGGTCGGGGTGAAGTGAACGGAAGCCTTATCCTTTTATTTATAGCTTTTACCATTTTTCTTTTTTCTTTTTCCTCCCTTCTATTTATTCTTGCCGTGAGAATTTGAAACGAGTTTTTATAAAAGTTGAAATGGCACAGATTTTTCCAAACAGCTTGGTAAATTTAGCAAAACCCAGATAATGTCTAGACTGTAGAGCCCGCGCGCACTGGAGACTGAAGCAGAAGCGTGTGCGGGAATTAAGAGTGGCAGTAGGCCAGGCTCCCCACCACCTCGTCTCATAAATGTGAAAGCTTCGTCTTCTTCCTAATCATATTCATTCCCTCAGCCTCAACTATTGTTATCTCTGTCCCTTGCTTTACCTCTCTCTCTGTGTCTCTGTCATTTCCGTCTCTCTCTGTTTATGTGTGCGCTCGAGGGTGCGTGTGTGTGGCTTAACTAACTGCACTGAGCAATAAGCAAGTGGTATGGGTAAGATTGGTGCCTGAAAGGACTGAACCTTATCTGCTATTTTGGTTGGTCTGGGAATTCCAAGTTCTGGGTTGTTTTGTCTTGACAAAATGAGTACTGTGGAAAAGCCTGCGAGTGAGGAACATGATGCAGTTTCGTGCAAAAGAACGGTTTCTCTTCCAGTTCAGAAGGTGCTATGTGCTTTTCAATTACTGCTGCTGCATCAAATTACTCTTTTTTTTTTTTGGGATTTCTCCAAGGGTGTCTCCCTACCCTGCATCATATTACTCTTCTTTCTCTGTTAAGCTTCCCCTGTGATTCAGGAATTGGGTTGACTCTGGTTTGGTTTAAGGAGTAATCTATATTCCATCTCGGAAGATACTTGTATTTTTTTTCTTCTTCTCTTCTGGGACATATCTTATGCTCTAGTTTGGTTTAAAGCTATCTCTTAATTCATTTGCTATAGTAAATTGTTTGAGCGAACTTTATCAGGGTGCTTGGCCAAACACTCGAACTGACAGTTATGATCGTATAGTTTTGCTTTTTAATTGTTTCGTAATAACACCAAGGCTTTGTGCTAAATAATTTAAAATTTTTTATATTCGTTGCTTCATCTAGTAGAATTTGAACTGCTGTATCACTGGCACATAATTCATTGAGTGAATTTTCTATTTTCTTTTAATCCATAGGTTGGTGATCCAATCGGGATGACTGAAGAATCTGCACATGGTCGTCATTGGAAGCGGCAAAATCTTTTCCTTGAAATACCCGTAAGAACAACACAAGACTCTTCCCAGGATTTTGTTGCAATCAACATGCCGCTGACACCAAGTCCCACTCCTACACCCAACAGAGTGAATTTTCTTGTGAGTTCTCGCTCTGTTGATGCCCCAACTAATAATTCTCCAGGGTGTTCCGCATCAAGAGGAAAATCATCCAAAAGAAGTATTTTACCAAAATTGAACTTCATATATCGGACATCATCAGATATTGAGAAGGCTCCCGCTGCAGTTAAAGAAAGTTCCTCTTCAGGTCCTCGTGAAAAGCCTTCAATTCCAAGATCAATGTCCCTAACTAAGATATTTACTCCTAGGATTAAGAGAACGTCATCATTACCAGTTGATGATATTGCACATTCAAACTCAGAATCTTGTCAAGTTGGAACTCTTGGTGATTTCATACATGTAAGACTTCAAGCCACGTTCTCTTGAAATTTAAAACTGACTCTTTTGAATATATAATTGGCAGCTTCGCTTTTTGTAAACAAATGAGTACAACATATATATTTCTAATATATTCTGGCCGAGTTCCTGTGAAGTTATTGTTTTATAATGGCTTAGAAGCGTGAGATTCTTTCGACATTATAAGCATGAAACTGATGAACATTGAATATTTTCTTGCTTTCCATCATACATACGTATAGGTTTAAGAAATATGAAGTTTAAGAAAATTCAATGTTTACTGCTTAACTTTGGGCCTGATGCTTCCTGAAGGCCCTCCTACTAATGTCCCTTTTGATGTTCAATTTTTGCTGAGTTCGCTACATAAATTATAGTATGCTTAGCTTATGATTTCAACTTTTGCAGAGAAGAGAGGCCCAGGGGAAGATAGCTCGCTCATTGTCAGTACCTGTCAATGACAAAGAAAAAAGCATAAGGAGAATGGATTCAGTTTTCCGTGTTATTCTTTCCACCCCTCGAGTGAAGGAAGCAATTGAATTATCGACCACATCCCCAACAAAGGATATTGGTATTTCATTAAAGAGCCTGCATTTTCACTCATGAAAAATGATAGAATTTTGTATTTTATGGATTTCTAACGAGATTATCTGGATTGACGCAGTTATGATCTACCTAGCGTTAGTAGTATTAACGGTTAGGCAGTATAATAACACATTATTTTCAGAATGCTTGTTAAAGTCTAAAGATAGATATAATACGTTTTTGCTGTGTATCAGATTGCTAACCTCCTATCCTTATAATCGTTCAATGAATTAATTATTCCTTTTGATATATAGGCACTTAAAATAGACCAAGAATCTTAGAACTTTCTCCATAGGTGTTTTTGGTTAAATTTCTAATTTTGAAGCAGTAATCGTTTCCAACCCTATATGCAGTAAATAACTTTTCTTCAATGTCTTTCTTGGTTCAGAAAACGATGATGCTAATGGTGAAGATATAGCTGAAGAAGAGGCTGTGTGTAGAATTTGTATGGTTGATCTTTGTGAAGGAGGTGAGACCTTCAAGATGGAATGCAGCTGCAAAGGTGAACTTGCTCTGGCACACCAAGAATGTGCTATAAAATGGTTTAGCATCAAGGGTAACAAAACCTGTGATGTGTGCAAGGAGGAGGTTCGAAACCTTCCTGTCACTCTCTTACGGATCCAAAGTGTTCAAGCTCGGAATTCCGGAGGAAGTAGGTCTCAGCACGCAGATGTAAATGGATACAGGCATGTAAAAAATTATTTTGTTAAACATATATATATATATATATATATATATATATGTATATCTAATTACCAATATCTGATAAATGACAATATGGTTCACTCAGGAGGTTAAGTGATATTGTAGAGTCTTATGGCCACCAATCCTTCCCAACTTATTTAAAATCTTACAAAATCCATGTTCTAATAATCATGGACCACCATCTTATTCAGTTTAGTCATTATTACTTAACTAATTTTTTTATTACATTCCCCTAGTTGCAGCTGTCTCTTCATATTTGTGATAATGGGTGAGACAGTATAAGATTTGGGGCAAACTGAAGTAATGAACTCACATGCTGACTCAGGTTTTATCATATATTTAAGACATCCAGATATAATGTGACATGAACAATCTATGACACTTCCTGAACTATGAAGTTTCTAACCTCCATGCTTCAAGTAATCTTAGAACATTTTAAAGTCAATTTTTTTTTTTTTTTTTTTGGATATCTGTAGATTATAAATGGGTCCTGTCTCAGAACTGGAAGTGTTCTCATTATATTTTTATTGATAGTTTCTTCAGTTCACACTTTTAATTTGTCTGCTCAATTTAGCAGGGTTTGGCAGGAAGTGCCGGTGCTTGTCATTGTCAGCATGCTTGCCTATTTCTGTTTTCTTGAGCAGTTGTTGGTAAGAATAATGATCTACTCAGATCTGTCAGAGTTATGATGTTGTAAAGCCTCAATTATTTGACCCTGTGCAGGTTGAAAAAATGGGTACCGGTGCAATTGCCATATCTCTTCCATTTTCCTGTGTACTGGGTCTACTTTCCTCCATGACATCATCAACCATGGGTAGGTTTGTGAGATGTACTTTTAAGATACTCTGGAGATCTGTTCATAGTTTATAATGGTGCCTGCATAATTAAAACTTACTCATTCAATTATGATCAAAGTATTTATATAAGTTCAGATTGTCTAGAATGATGTGGAGATTGCTTATCATTTATGACATTGGATGTACTTTTTGTCGGCAATTAATATTGGATGGTTCCAATTCATGACACTTTTTTTTTTGGTTAAGCTCATGATACTTAATTGGGCTATATCATATAGCTTACTTATTTGTGCGGATGCTAACTTCTTGAACTTTTTTGTCCAGTGAAGAGCAGGTTCATCTGGATCTATGCATCTGCTCAGTTTGCTCTGGTGGTTCTTTTTGCGCATATATTTTACTCCTTGGTAATAGATTTTAGTATCAAGTAGATTCTTTTTAGTTATGTGTTTCACTTGAAACCGAGTTGTTAATTATATTATGTATAAAATGAATGAAGATGGTGCTAAGTTTTGTCATTACAAGATGAGCTTGTTTGACCCATAGGTTATGGCACTTCATATCGCTTCGTATAGATAAAAGTCTGTTCTTTCTTATAGATTGTGGCAAAAGAATTTTTTTGAAAAGAAGCGATATAAATTCCAACCTGTTTCTGGCTTCTGGTTTATGCATGTCCACGTTCCACGGGCCAGTCATGCAAATGTAATTGCCAAAGATGTATCCTTCAGCCTTATTTCTAAATATTTGTGGTGTGCTTTTTTTGTTGAATGACTGTCGCTTCTTCCTGAACTTGTAATGGCTTGATTGATTAATTATAAATGAGTGCAATGTGTACAAAGCCACTACTTTAAGAATGATTAGTACATTGACTTCCTTTTTTGTCATTGCCACCTTCAGGTTCATGTGCAAGCAGTTCTGTCGATCCTTCTTGCAACATTTGCTGGGTTTGGTGTGGTGATGAGTGGGAGTTCTATTCTTGTGGAATTCTTTCGATGGAGAAGAAGATGGCAGTCTATATCAGAGCAGCATCATGGTCCTCAAACGATGACACAAGCAGGACAATACCCAAGAACTGTAAATACACCGCGTTCTGGCCCTCCTAATGGCAGCCAAACTGTGGTGCAAAATCAGCAAAATTTAAGTCAGTGCTAAATTGATGTCTGCATGGCTTCTTTCTTATAGCCGTGAGGCAAATTTGAAAGGGCATAGCAGGTTACTCTTCTTTGAGGATGCGGCAAAACTTATTGTATAGGGTAACTAAGCGCTGGTGGAATCTTAATAGGTCACATCTACACAACAGTTTAATGTACAGCTCATGTTACTTGGAATATAGCTTCTCTTGCTCTAGAAATTTCTCCTATCTAGTTGTACTTGGCTTTCCAGCGCATTGACACTAGAAGGTTTTGGCCTTCTTTTTTGTAGTCTTTGGTGAGAGATAAGAATTGAGAAAATCTGCTTACCTTGTTGGAATTGTTAAATGAGTATCTTAAATGTTTCTGGGCCAATGCCAGATGTAATGATGTAGTTCCACATGGTGCTTTATGCCTTCCGTTCTATAGGATCTTGAGCACAGAGCAATTCTACTACATCTTCTTTGTCGTTCACAGCTTATAAAGCACCTGTTTTTAATTAAGATGCTGTGTGTCTCGACACACAAAAGAAATCAAAACAAAATATGGAAGTTCTATTTGCTAATTTCTTTTTCCTGGCAATTTATGTCTCATTTCTCTGTTTCTGTTAAGGCTTCACATTGTCTGTGATTGTCATCACATGTTTAGATATTAGAATTTTTCATGAGCCCCTTTGATCGAGCCAACATCAACATATCAAGCTTATATTCCGTTTTCTGCAAAATTGGAAATCTAAAAGCACTTTAAAGGGTGTTGAGAATGGTATTCGAGGCGAGAACAGTTTAATAAGGAAGAATAGGTTTCTGGCCTCTGCTCAGGCATTCGGTAATTTTCTTGCGACAAATTTCAACAAACCACATTTTCAAACAAATAAATCTCTCTTGAGCATTTTCCATTTCATTCGTGATAGGATATTGGCGCCAACTACCTATGATTTCATTCTTCCTGTGATTGCCTTATAGAACACCAGTAGAGACACGTGTTCTTCTTCTTCCCCTGCATAATTCTAGGCGCGGACCAATTCTTAGCCTTTTGGCAGCTGACAAAATGAAAGGGAAAAATGCTGGGAACAAAGAAACAATGAAATAGGAGTCTATGCTTTATATGCTTTCCCTTTCCCTTTCCCTATGGGAGGGGGAATTAGAGTCTTGCCAGCAATCTATAATAGAAGTCTCACTTTCCACTCTTTATATTGAAAATTAAACCATGAACATTTCGCTAATCAATTTATAAGATCGTTTTATGCAACATTTGCACCAAAAAAAAAATTGTTAATTTTTAACTTTATAAAAAAAATAACGTAATTTCCACTTTTTACCTAGATTCATTTTAATCTAGTTTGTACAGCTATCTCTATTTTTAAAGGAAGAGAGAGAGAGAGAGAGAGAGAGAGAGAGAGAGAGAGAGAGAGAGAGGTTATCACTTCATCCAGTTGTGGTGTTGTCAATAACAGACTAAAGGAGGGAGGGCACTGGTTGACATTTTATACAAACGGGATAGCCGAAATAGGATGAGTCTTTCGACAAGAACAGCGGCACAATTACTGCAGCCGCTGCCTCGCCTCATCTCAACGCTCGTCTCTTTACCATTTTCTCTTTCCGAGGTGCCATTTATTCTCGACCACCGTCAGTTTCTCCCTCTCTTCCCACTTCTTTGTCTATTTGCGCTTATGGTGCTTCTTGTTTTCACTTCTTTTGACCCTAGATTAATTGTGGGAATGGTGACTCTTCAATGCTTTTTGTCTTGCCCCTTATGCCCGATCGCGATAATAGTTTTCACTTGCGAGTATCTATCCATGCGCTTGTGTTGATTTTCATGGCTAAGACTGCTTCCTTTGCCCGCAGTCAGCTACTAAATGTTGACTTCTCTCTTTGGAAATCTAAATCAAATTTGATTGATATATGTTGAAAGTTTGGTTCTTTGTTTATTATCCTTGGAGGTCTTGAAAGCACTGACAGAACCGGTTGCGTTTATGCTTTTAGGGGCACGCAGGTTGGCGCTTGTACCACAAGTACAACAGGGTAGGAGGCTGAGAAGAGCTTTTCCCAAAAATATGGCTTGGAGTTTGGAGAATTGTGACATGGGTGTTGAAAATAACTTTGGAGTAGTTTGTCCAGCAACAGATGCTTATGCTGCAGAAGCAGTTGGAGCTTTGAAAGCTGGGAAGGTTATTGCCGTGCCCACTGATACACTCTACGGATTTGCTTGTGATGCTTGGTATGCTATACTATTTGAGTTAGTGCTTTTATATTTTTGTCCATAATCTCCATGTATAACATCCTCCTGGCTTTATTATTTATTTCCACTTCTTGTTTCTTTATGTGATACTTCTCTCTATGTATAACATCCTCCTAGGATTAAAGCTGATGTGAAGTTACTGCACAGGCTATTTATATCTGACAAATATCTCTATCAGCTTGGACTTCAGTTCTTGTAGCCTTGAAGGTTCAAAACTTGAACTTCGCATGTTCAAAAAGAGGATAAAATAGGGAAGGAATGCAAAAATGACAGACCTTTCTTCTTGTTGTACCTTGGGAAACACTATGAAAACGTCATAGTTTAGTATTGAGGAAGAAACAAGTTGTAACTGGACTAGATTCGTGTGATTTCAATGAGTTTCAGCAATTGGATATAAATTCGGAGAGTGGCGGGCTTCTCTAGCACAGAGCATTGCATGGCCCTTTGCTGTTAGTCTTTACAAGGTTCCAAGTGGACAGCACAATGTTGCTACTGAGATAATAAAATAGGCAATACGAACTGTTCTAACTCTTCTACAGTTTTTGTTGAGTGCGTCAAAATATCCAACTACATTTGATTTTCACTGAATAATTGGTTTATGTTTTATCAATTTCATACTTTTGTTGACAAATTATGAATTTCTTACATTGATATCGGATATAATTAAAGTAGGCTTCTTATGATATCCATGCTTCTAAATGGCTCTGCACCTCCATAGTTTCCACGTATCTGACGACCTTAATTTTGTGTATACAAATGGATTTTGAGTGATACGTAACTACCTGTTCTTTATTAATGGGGCATGTTTGCAGCTCGGTGGAAGCAGTTAATACGATTTATGAGATTAAAGGACGTAAATATACAAGCCCTTTGGCTATCTGTGTTGGGGATGTATCAGAAATAGAGCGTTATGCTGTCACAGACCATTTGCCTTGTGGCCTGCTTAATTCCGTCCTCCCTGGGCCTGTTACACTTGTACTAAGACGAGGTTTGTTAGTCATATGTTATGCTGCAATATACATATTCTTTAAAAACTGACAAGGATGAAGTAAAAGAATTCATTACAGTCTACAACATTTTCATAAATAGACCAGTTCAAAAACTGATTTGATTAAAAATTTAGTTTTCATCTTATTTCTTCTATCCTTTTGTAAATTTCATTCCGTCTTAACCTTGGTTTTTATCGTCAGGATCCAATATATTGTCTGATACTAATCTATACTTGGATATTTTACAGGAGAATCAAGTGTTCTTGAAAGATCTTTGAACCCAGGATTTGATAGCATAGGAGTTAGAGTACCTGATTGCAATTTCATCAGGGTCATTGCCCGTGGATCAGGAACTGCCCTGGCCCTTACCAGCGCAAACCTAAGTGGACAATCAAGTAGTGTTTGCATAAAAGATTTTGAGAACCTTTGGGGACGTTGTGCATATGTTTATGATGGCGGTTTGCTTCCATCAGGTCGTGCAGGTTCGACAGTTGTGGACCTTACTGTACCAAACAAATACAAGATACTTAGATCTGGAAGGTACATCCTATTGAGCTAAACCTTATCTTGTTGTGTAGTTCTAAGCATCTGATTATGCATTTGAGAAGTTAAATGATTATTGGATTCATCTCTAGTTAGGGAGAACTTCTTTCCCTTACTCCGGTCAATGGGTGCTCCGTAAAATGCATAAGAAACACCATAGGCATTGTATTTTGAAGCCTTCAATTCCGCATATCGAACTGAAAAGATTAATGGCTTAAACCTACAAGTTTTGTGCACGTATTTACAGTATTCGATGAGGTTACTCATTTTGAACAAACGCAGTCCAGGATCTTTGGTTTTTTATTAGTAAATTTTTGGTATCTACAAAATATGAGTGATGGAAGCTTTACAGGCCTTCATTTTTTATGTCCTTGTTCTCCTCCTAGTTGCAGTGCTAAGGAAGAGACTGTTGCCGTCTTGGAGAAGTATTCTCTCGTTGAAGCAATGACCACTTAAATGAGCAGTGCCACAATGTACACCTAAAGTCTTGTTACATGTAAAACACTATTCTTTCGCTTGGGCACATGAGAAAACTATCCCCGAGCCTGCAAATGTATACTCAGTTATCAGGTTGCTTTGATATGTTCAATTGGGTTCCTGTGACACATTTGAGGAAACTGATATTTCACGATGAGATGGATTGTATTTGATTATGAATCTTTGGCTCTGAATCAGATTTCATCGTTTGGAAATTGATTTTTTGTATTATGGATTGCAATATACAAGAATACAAATGCTAAATAGGAAGGAGGTGATCTGTTTCTTTTTTAATATATATTCTTGTAATAATGTTTACGATTTTATTATTTTTATAAATAAAATTCTACATGATTTTCACAAAAAAAAATTTAACCATTTCACGTGAGACTCACTCCATTTCGCTACTATCATAAGTTGATGACAGTTTTGTACCATTTGATAAACTTTCTGTAACATTTATTAGCTGAAAATACAAGTAAGAAACAATTTTAATTGAGAAAATTACTGATATTTTCTGTATCTATCACATAGCAATGGTTGTTAGCGAAACTATTGGAGTCAAGCATCGTATTTGACTTAGAAAACAATTGTTATAGTACAGGTTTGATTAGAAAAGAATAATGATGCCGGTAGGTGGATAGTATTGTTATATTTATATTTTATATTTATAATTTTATTTATTTAATTTTTTAAAAATTTTTTGATACACTTTTTAAATATTAAGGATTAGACTATATTAGTAAACATGACCTAAACGTATTTTTAAAAGCGTTATTACAGTATTTTCGGTAGATTGAAATGTTTTTTCTCCTTATATGTAAAGATAAAAATTCATAAATATAAAAAATATAAAAATATGTTATTTATATTATATTAATTCGTACAAATATTAATATTTATTAAAAAAATTTAAAAAAAATGTTATGTTTTTTCTTAATGAATCATTACTTTTTTTAAAATAATAATAATAATAATAATAAACTGTATATAAAATATATGCTTTTATATATCATAGCTCTCTCGGTTATTTTGATAGGGACTAGGAGGTGTTAGATTAGATGATCACTGCCGTGTCACACTTTTCTTCGGTGCTTATCTAATGTCATTTTGTGCTTTTGTGACACTGGATCGTGAATTTCGTGCCATTATTATCCTAAAGAAGAGGGAAAGTGGTATGTACCTACCCAAGCACCAAGTTTCTCGTGTTGCATGTGATAAATTAGCAACAGTATTGTGCAATTGTCTCAAACGCCAGCACCTGGCAATGCAAAGTTTTTTTAACCTTTTTCGGATTGGGGGACTGATTTTCAAAGTTTGTTAACGATTGCGACTTGTGAGCCAGTGGCCGAATATCTCTATACGGGTTTTAGGAAGATTCCTAATTGTAATAAATATTGATCAATATTCCCACGCTTTGTAATATATATATATATATATATATATATATAATTTTATGTATAATTATGAAATTATTAAGGCTAGGAATTATACTTTTTTATTTTTGAATAATTATTGTTCAAAAAGATGCACGTGAAATAAAAATTATAAAATTGTCTTAATATTAAAAATTTGCTTTCTGATTAAAATACCCTTCTCATAAAGAAAACTCAAATATAAAAAATCAACAAAATTAATACTAGTATTTAATATTAGTATTTCTTTAAACTTGTTTACTTAATAGATTTAGGACTTCAACTTACCCCTCCTGTTATATACTAATTTTCTTTTAAAAAGATATGTAAGAGAATAAAGAAAATAGTTAAATTATTTTGATATTAAAAATATTTATTTTTTTATTAAGATACCCTTTGCATCAAAGAACTTAACTATTAAAAGTCAACCAAAAAAAATAGTTATATTTTACCTAATAGAGAGTTGAGAATTGATTGAATATTTAGTGGGAATGAGTTGCATATGGAGAAAATAGAAAAAGAAAATTAATGAAATATTTTTAGGAAAGTGAATTAAAAAGAAATAAGAAATTTCTAAAAAGAAGGTTATTGTGAAAAAGAGAAAACTTAAATTTTATTATTTTCAATTTTTAGAATATTTAAATATCATAAATTACAATAAAAATTCAAATTTATAAATTGATTACTTATATCAAACATTCCAAGAAATTTTTAAATTTATTCTTTTGTAATATATATTTTTATTAAATATATTCACAAAATAAATTTTAATTAAATGACGCACGTGTGTTTAAAAACTAGTAAAGATAAAGTTAAAAAAGACATTAACAAAACTCTGATAACAATTTAAAATAATTTAATTTTTTAAAATAACACTTAATTATAAATAGTCGCAGTAAATAATAAACAAAAAAGTTGGGTATTAGCGGAAAGAATGAAAACAAGAGGTACCAAAATATAAAACACGGACCACGCGTTACATGTCCATAACAGCAATCTTCCTCTTCAAATGTACGGCGACCGGCGAAGGATAATATTGGTGAAGATACTAAGAAACACGTTTTGTCATCTTCCACCTTGCATTTCTTTCACTAATCTCGGCTTCTGTTTTCAGTGACTGACGAAATTGGTTCAAATCAGAGGCCTCTAATTCTTCTTCAACCACCAGTTCTTCTCCTCCAGATCCTTCCCTTTCACTTTCATTCACCCTTCTACTTACATTGAATCCTCCACTTCAGGTCCAAAATTACTTGCTCCAGGTAAAGTACAAACACCTGCTCAGTCGAACCTGCTATCACCCCTCCTATGCATTTTTCCGTTTTTCTAGGTCCTTACTTTCTCTAGCAGTTGTTCAGTTTCAATTAAACCGCTCTGGTTGAAGTCTCCTGCGTTAAATTCCCAGGATTTTTAGGTAGAAATATTTTATATATAGAAAAAAAAGATTTTTTTTTTTTTTTGTGGCAAGTGCAGTTGAAATTTATTAAATAAGCAGTACAGTATTGACTATCTATCTTACAGACGAGGGAATTTGAAATTCTAGGCTGTACACCAATTGAAATTTGTATGTAAATTGATGAATAGTTATTGTTTCACCGATTACTCTTTTTAGCTTTCTATGTAAATTGATAAACGCAACGTTTGTCTGTAAGATGATGCGTAATTTTCTTGGCAATTTATTGGGCTGATGCGAATTGGTTGATTTGGATTCCACTTTGTGATTAAGGTGAGTTTTTGTACCTGGACAATGGCTACGGGAGCTGTGCCAACTTCATTTTCTACTCTCAAGAGTAGAGATTCTAGTTTTGGATTTTCAAAATGTATGGATTTTGTCAAAGTTTCGGATTTGAAGAGAATAAAATCTGCGAGGACAAAGGTCTCAGTTATAAGGAACTCAAATCCTGGCCAGGATATTGCTGAACTTCAACCCGCATCAGAAGGAAGCCCTCTTTTAGGTATGATATCTATGATGCTTTTCTCTTGACTTTCCTCCACCTAATTATTTGGATCAACGGAAAGCAATGGAGATAACCCATTCTATGCTTCTTATATCAAATTACTATTTAGGTGTTTCTGCTATGGTTGTTATTTTAGTTGCAACTGATGCGGATAATAATTTGAATGTAGTTCCTAGGCAAAAGTATTGCGAATCATTGCACAAAACTGTCAGGAGGAAAACAAGGACAGTAATGGTTGGTAACGTGGCTATTGGCAGTGAGCATCCAATAAGAATTCAGACAATGACCACTACTGACACTAAGGATGTTGCTGGAACAGTTGAACAGGTTAGCTATTCTGCCCTGTGTTGATAGCACAAGTTTCTGTCCAATTTACACTGCTATCCTTTTCTTTATTCTTTTTTGTTCCCCCTTATTTTACTAACGGATTTAGCAGTCTTGTTAATTTATCTGGTTTCTATTGGTAGGTGATGAAAATAGCAGACAAAGGAGCTGATATTGTGCGGATAACAGTTCAAGGGAAGAAAGAAGCAGATGCATGTTTTGAGATTAAAAACTCTCTTGTGCAGAAAAAGTACGTATTATTTATTGTAAGCTATATTGGACGTTGGCTGATGCATTGAGCCATATAATATGTATGTGTTTAACTGTGTCCTTGTATACTGTTGTCCAGCTGCAACATACCTTTGGTCGCTGATATTCACTTTGCCCCTTCTGTTGCTTTGCGAGTTGCTGAATGCTTTGAAAAGATCCGTGTCAACCCTGGGAATTTTGGTAAGCATCCTTCTTCATTCATTAGTCTTGTTTTGTTTTCCTTTTCCCTTTTTCTTCTTTTAAGTGTTGACATGTATTCTGATTCCAAGAGGTGGTCTCCTGCAGCTGATAGACGGGCTCAATTTGAGAAGCTAGAGTACTCAGAAGAAGACTATCAGAAAGAACTTGAGCATATTGAACAGGTAAAACTGTCCATCTGTTAACTTATATCCTTATTCTCAATCTCAAAATTTCCTTAAGTGTATGCTAATTTATAAGCACTTCAATTTAGTTCAGTCATCTCTCGTTACCGTGAAGACATGGGAACAAATTTTCACATTACATTGTCAGTGCTTAAAAAATTTACAAAAAGGATATTCCTGAAATGGATGTGGATTGCTGTATCATTCTGCTAGTAAAATTCTTTCTGTATCCTTTGCTTGTCTTTTTGGTTTTTTTCCTTGAATGTTATCAATTGTTATGTTTGGCCCAAGCCAAATGATTGTCTAAACAAGATAGCAACACTTTTAGGAAAACAGTGTAGTATCAAAGCTATGCTTTTTGTTCACGTATTGTCCTTTTCTGAGATGCTTGGAAAATTTCTTTTCTTGTTTTCAACATTGAATCTTGTGATGCAAACTCAAATGAAATATGCACTTATTGAAGGTTTTTACACCACTGGTTGAGAAGTGTAAGAAGTATGGGAGAGCAATGCGAATTGGGACAAACCATGGCAGTCTCTCAGATCGTATAATGAGCTATTATGGAGATTCTCCTAGGGGAATGGTGAGCAGTTCTTTGCCCTTTCATTGTGCAACACATGTTTTGTACATTTGTGTGTCTCCCTCAGATACAGGAATGTTCTTCTTTGTAAGCAATTAAGCATTCATTGGACAGGTGGAATCTGCTTTTGAATTCGCAAGGATATGCCGAAAGTTGGACTTTCACAATTTTGTCTTTTCTATGAAAGCAAGCAACCCAGTTGTCATGGTCCAGGCATATCGTTTACTTGTAGCTGAAATGTATGTTCAAGGCTGGGATTATCCACTGCACTTGGGAGTTACTGAAGCTGGGGAAGGTGAGGATGGGCGAATGAAGTCTGCAATTGGAATTGGAACTCTTCTTCAGGTATGAATAGGTGATTGCCTATTATATGGATATTCATACAGCCTTTTGTATTGATGTTGTATTGCTCCATCCATGCTTTTGAGCCTGTGTTACGGTATATGTTCATAATATGCTGTTCGTTAAGCCTGTGTAGGGTTATAGCTAGCTTTTCAGGGTATATGCATGTGACATAAAACTATTGTGAGCAGCAAAATGTATTAAAGGTGTACATCATATTTGTGATACTGCTGCACTTCTATGCAGTATTTTACTTCATAGTTTAACATTCTCAAGAGCAGTATATGGATTAAGTTGTCACCTAAAAGCCTTGTTTTATGTGCAGGATGGATTGGGTGATACAATTAGGGTTTCTCTCACAGAACCACCAGAGGAGGAGATAGATCCATGCAGAAGGTTGGCCAACCTTGGTATGAGAGCGGCTGAACTCCAGCAAGGGGTGGTATGATTCAAAATAATGCTTCTGTTGGAAATGCCTAAGTTGTCTTTAGAAATTACTCTTAATGGCATGGTACTACTTCCAGGCACCTTTTGAAGAAAAGCACAGACATTATTTTGACTTCCAGCGCCGATCTGGTCAGTTGCCAGTTCAAAAAGAGGTTAGATTATACATTTCATGAAATTCTTTCGACATTGTTTTTTCTTACTGCACTGCCCATACATACAAAAGATAATAAACTCTTCATCTTAGTGCAGGGCGAGGAGGTAGATTTCAGAGGTGTCCTGCACCGGGATGGTTCTGTTCTCATGTCAGTCTCCTTAGATCAGTTAAAGGTAACATTTGGGTGTCACTTCCCCTATTCTCTCTTCTGCATGTTGACTGGCCGTCTCTCTGTGTCTGTGTGCATCTCATTCTCAATTCTCTTCTTATATTAGAACGTAAGCACTATAGCAACAGTGAAATTTGTGATTCTGAAAACTTCCCCTTTCCTTTTTTTCCTGATTTTTGCAGATGCCAGAGCTCCTATACAGGTCACTTGCTACCAAGCTTGTTGTTGGCATGCCATTTAAGGTTTTTCTTTCTATGTTTTTACTGGATGAAAAATCTATGCTGTGTTAATTTCTTGTTTATTTGCAGAAGTTACTGACATAGTTTGCTTTATAAACATAGGATCTGGCGACAGTAGACTCTATCTTATTGCGGGAACTTCCTCCAGTAGATGACGATGATGCTGTAAGAACCTTTGCTTTGGCTGAGTGAGCCACATCAACTCTAAATAGAAACGTTTATTGGCTCTACATTATCAATCTTCAAACCAGTTACTGCACTGACAATTCACTGTGACTGTTGGATTGATTTTTCTTCTCTCTTTTCCACTTTTGGGTATTGTGGTCAGCGGCTAGCTCTCAAAAGGCTGATAGATATAAGCATGGGGGTTATAACTCCCTTATCAGAGCAGCTAACAAAACCATTACCCAATGCAATGGTTATGGTAAACCTCAAGGAACTATCTACTGGTGCTCACAAGCTTTTGCCAAAAGGTAACACTCAGCCTGGGCTAATTAAACTTTTTTGGTTCTACGTACATTACATGGACCTCCTTTCGGGTTTGATGACATTACATAAGACATTTCTTGTTACCAAAGTTTCACTGACCTCTCTTATTTTGAATTTTAGCATAAGATGAAGAAATATTTGTGTCATTATTAAAAATAAAATGAAGGGAGGTGTGTAATTTATATTAATACATCTTCCCCTGTATCTCCTCCCCCTTCGTTTTTTTTACTTCAAGTTGATATCTGATGTTAAGTCAACTGGTGATGTCTTAGGCACACGCTTGGTTGTGTCGGTCTGTGGTGATGAGCCTTATGAAGAACTAGAAATCCTCAAAGGCATTGATGCTACTATGGTTCTCCATGACCTACCTTACACCAAAGACAAAGTTAGTAGGGTGCATGCAGCAAGGAGGTGAGAATGTTACTCCTGATTTATTTATTTGTCAAAGCAATCTGGCAGCATTAGCACAATAATAATCTCTTATTGACCTTGCATGCTGAATTTCATTGTTTGACTCATAGTAAATCGTAGTTGATGAATAAAAACTTAACATTGATCTTAGCTGCAAGCAAATGGAATTCAGTTATTCCAATAAAATATTCCTCTTTCCCGTACATGGCCCTCATTTGCTGAAAATCCCTTTCTAATACAAAGGTAATCAATGTCTGAGTAGAAATTATAGAAGTATGGGTTTGGATATCACTGAGACTGCAAACAAGAAGCAAAGTTAATGCCAAATGTTGCTAATTGGTTTGCAGAAATGACAGTGGGTGCATTTTACTTTGATGACAAGTTCAAAGATCCTAGAACTGGTGTTCTAGGTGGCGCTTAGTCTTCATTGCAACTACATATTATTCTATTTAATTTCTTATATGCTAATCCTACGAAATTAATCTTTACTGACTTACAGAATTCCTCTAATACTAATATTTTATATTGTCACCAGATTGTTCGAGTACCTATCAGACAACTCTTTGAACTTCCCGGTTATTCATCACATTCAGTTTCCAAATGGGATTCACAGGTATTTTAAATGTGGTGTGTTGTGCTTAGGATACATACAAGAAATGTGTAGTCCTGGCAAAACGTAATTAGTTCCACTGCAGGGATGACTTAGTCATTGGTGCCGGTACCAATGCTGGAGCCCTTCTGGTTGATGGGCTGGGAGACGGTGTTCTTTTAGAAGCCTCAGACAAGGATTTTGATTTTCTTAGGAACACATCTTTCAACTTGCTGCAAGGTTGCAGAATGAGAAATACAAAGACAGTATGTATCATAACCATGTACAAGAGGACCTAAAATGGATTAAAGAAGTGATACTCTTGATGTATACTTGTGTGTGTAAATTCTGTTGCAGGAATTCGTGTCATGCCCATCCTGTGGTAGAACTTTGTTTGATCTTCAAGAAGTAAGTGCTCAAATACGGGAGAAGACATCACACTTGCCTGGTGTTTCGGTAATCACTTCATCCTTTGCATTGTTGTGAAAACATACACTTTGCTAAATAAATTGCTTTTGTGCAAAATAAGAACCTGTCTTCAGATGGGAAGATGATTAATAAAATTACCACTCCTTTGTGTAATAATTTTTCTCCTGCATCAGATTGCAATTATGGGTTGCATTGTAAATGGACCGGGAGAGATGGCTGATGCGGACTTTGGGTATGTTGGAGGTGCTCCAGGAAAGATTGATCTCTATGTTGGGAAGGTAACATTCTTTTGTGCATACTTAAACTCATAAATATATCGAAGGTATCTTTAATAAAAAATTTGGTAGATACCAGCATTTTGCGTGGATTACAAAAGCATAGCAACTTGGAGAACCAATCTGTTTCTATTCCAACGCATCACGATCACATATCTGCTCTCAATTGTCCTTACTAAATGAAGTTTGACAGTAAGTTTAATTGTATTACAGACTGTAGTAAAGCGTGGGATTGCAATGGAGCATGCAACCGATGCCTTGATCGATCTAATAAAAGAACACGGACGCTGGGTAGACCCTCCTGCTGAAGAGTAAGAGCACGAGAGTCATACAGTTGTGGTTGGCCAATGAGATTCAAAGAGCAATCAAGGATGCCTAGACTTTTTGTGGCTATCCTGTTGTATATGTAAGCACTGAAGAGTTAGACAGTTGTGAGAAGCAAAATAAGGTTTCTTTTTGTCTCCTCCTAATTAGAGCTGAATAGCAGCGAAGCTGGGGGAGCCTGCATTATATATACAGACCACATTGTATTTCCATCTATTTCAAAGATGCCATGTCGACCATCAATCTGGTATTCTCCTGGGCGTATGTTGGCGTAAAAAGTTAACTTCAAAAATATTGTGCAGTTGGGTCTCTGTTGGCATGTTACCGTGTGGGACAACTTCATATTCCAGTCCAATTATTTATGTAACATTATTTTTACTTAATTTGTATAGCATAAAATTTAAATAATTAAATTTAGTAAATTTTATAAATTAAATTGGGAGATACAAAATTAATAGTCAATGAACATTGTGGGAATAACATTTCCCTTTATATTCAGCATGACGCTGGCTTATCTATAAGTCGACCGAAACAGAGGCTAGCCAAAAATATAAGAATACCATCTTATACAAGTCATTCTTTCGGTCGAAATCCTCAATTTGTTAGTCACCATCTTGAAACGCGTGGGGCTTTCATCACTCCAGTATTTTGTGAAATGGTGAACTTTGAAATTGTGCAGGTGAACATTTTACTTCATTTCACAACCAGTTTCATCATTTGTGTTAGCGCATCCCTCTTCAATTCCTTGCTCACGTTTTGCCCAAATGACAACATTGATTCACGTCTTCCAATTCTTCTTAGGCTGGCCAGCCAACCAAGCCGAGAAGTCTTAACGGAGCGAGAGAGGGAATCATTTGATGTGCGTGTGCTGCCCGCATAATCAGAAATAAAAAGGAATTTGAAAATGAAAAATAAAAGAGAAAGGATATATATTTCTCAAAATTAAAATTTATTTATATATATATATATATATATATATATATATCATGATTTTATCAAGAAGAGCCAAAAGTGATCTATTTTATAGCTTTTGACCTAAAATAGTAAGAGAAATGTAGAACATATGACAGTCCTCGTGCCTCACGCTGGAAATGTTTAATGTGAAAAATGATACGCGTACATTATGGATGTGTAAAATTAAATTAGGAAAAAAAAGAATAAAGAGTAAAAAAAAATATGAAAAGATGTATAAAATTTATATTTATAAAACTTTTTGCATAACAGGATACGAATTGTCTATTCACCATATGCAAACAAGATATTTTCCTGTCATAACAAAAATCCAAAAAGTGGGACTTCGACAAAATATTATTCGTCTTAGACTTTGTTGAGTCATTTAGATTCGATTTTAAATTTTTTATTTTTTTTATAATTTTTACTATAATTTAATTTATTAATTTTATACACTAAACAACCATCTAATATCCCACGCACCTAGTATTACGCCAACGGCTACAATGTCACATGTATGGCCTGTTAGGAAATACGTATATAAAGATAATATAATATAACTTTGAGGCATATATCTAAGAATATATTAACATTCTTAAAATTTATTGACATAACTATTTATACTCAATACACATAATTATCTGAGAGTTATGTGCCAAATGCTTATTTTTTATTTAATAAATTTACTTTAAACTAATTTATAAATTATTATTTTTTATATATATATATCATGATTTAACTGTTACTCCTTCATTTTTATCATTACTATTTATAAAGTATTTAATTTTTTTATTCTATCTATTACAAATTTTTTTCAACAAACTATTCCAACATGTCCCCATCCCAAATTCACGACGTACCATTATTATACCTCCAACGTGCTTCCGATATACATCCGAAGCAGATCCATTAAAGAGCCATACATTGGGCGTTCAGCGGTTAAGATTTAATACCAAAAAAATTCAGATTTCATTTTATGACTAATTTGACGGTACAGATTTGTTGTTTATGTCACAAGTCACTGTCAGATCCAGAGAGAGGATGAAAAATACTTTGACAGAAACTCTGAAATTAAAATCCAATCATAAAATAAAACAAACAGCAATGATTGCGTAAAAGAGTCGGTGGAGTGGAAGCTACTACAACCAGTACCCAGAGAAACAAACGTACAATAATGGTTTCAAAGTTCTAATTTTGAGAAATCTGTTGCCCATCAAAAAGAATCTAGAATTGCATTGAATCAGTATGGTGAAACTAACATGAAAAGGAAGAGTATAATCTCAGGCAGAAAGTGAATGAATACAAACATCGAAACCTTCTACAGAAGTTCTCTCCTTGCTGCGTATCCGTACTGAGACCGCCGGATATTCTTCTGGCGCTTCTTGTAGACCAAACCTGCCAACCCAATCACAAAAGCCGCGATAATCACCCCAAACGCTATCCCAGCCTTCTTGCCGGCACTCATTCCTCCGGATGAATTGTCCGCCTTCTCCGCCGCATCACCCACACCAGCGTGGCTAACTGCGCTTGTATCTGCCGACGAAGGAGATGGAGATGGAGCATCACTAGCATTGGCTGGAGTAGGAGCCGGAGGCGATGAAGCCAATGGTGAACTCGCCGGAGCATGATTGGGAGCGTGGTCTGGAGGGGTAGGGGCGGAAGCAGGAGCAGTGGATGCAGGAGAAGGCGGGTCAGCGCCCGAATGCGGCGACCGACCCGGTGAGATCTGCGGCGCATCCGTAGAGACAGTGAAGTCGACTAACAGCGAAAGCACGAAGAAGAGAAGGAAGGTGAATTTGGCAGAACACGCCATTACAGAGAACGGTTGGAGATTCAGCGAACGGTGTCACGCCGGAAATGATGAACAGAAGAATGGAGAACTGAAAATGCAGCGACGATGGAAGACGAGGTGTGAGAGACAAAGTGTTAGAACTAAAATCAAGCAGATCCGAATTCTGGAGTGTGAGGGATAAAATACAAGGGCGGTTAACGAGAGGAGACCTCGGGAAGCAGAAAAGGGGGAGGGCCTAGGTTGAAGGATACGCCAAGAGAGGATGCAGTGACTTGTTGACACGTATCCGGTTGAAGAATAGAAAGGCGGCACGATGTAGCGGATTAAAAAGGGGGAAAGTAGAATTGATTGTTGGAATGAAGAAACGGTGAAATGGGAATGTGAGTATAAATAAGGAGAGGGAGAAATAAAAATGCGTCATGAAAATAGAAATCGGAATGTAATTATGTATAGTATGGTTGTCGTTGTCCCGTTTAATTACAAATGACCCTTCATGCTTATCAACTTTCCAAAATCCTTATGGCCCTTTCATGCCAATCGATTAATACTTCCTTCTAATTTATTAAATATATATCAGTTATCTGATTCGTTAAATTTTATATTTTTATAAATTTAATTATTTTAAATAAAATTTTTAATAAAAATTAATCCGTAAGAAAAAAACAGACAAAGTTGCTGACGGCCACTTTTCCCCATCTTCAATGACACCAAATTTGTAGGGGCAAATCTCTTGAATTCTATTACTCTTATATTTTTTGTCTACATTATTTTTACAGAATTCAGTGAGAGTTGTTGGATAATTTTCATTGAATTTTGTGAGAATGATTAGAGTAAAAGAATGATGAAGAATCTTTGTTGAAATCTTTCACTCTTGTTCAAGTCAAAATCTGCTGTTCTCCAATGTCTGCATTTTTCTTTTTAACACCGAAATTTAGCCATTACAAAATATTGAACAAAATTTACATTGTCCCCTAAAGTTCCTATCAAGTTTCAATCTTCTCTCTATTCTTTTTTAATCAATTTAAATTTACGTAGTACGCCAAAATTGCCTCAAAGTTACTGATCACAATCAAAATAATCCAGTATTACTCCCACTGTAATGTAAGATAGTATATTATCTAATATGAATTTCAAACAACTTTAATTAACGGCTTAAGATTTATGAATATAGGAAAATTTTAAATTAAGAATCAATTTACACTTATATTCAGAGATAAAAAAATTTTAATTTTATTTTAAGGTTTGTTGTTTAAGTTCTTTGTGCCTTCTGCATCTTAAACACCAAAGCTTTCATTCTCCTGACAGCTCCAATCAAAGTGGTACTTTCTCAGAACAATAGTTAAGGGTAGTAGGTTCAGTACCAAGGCCTCAGGTTTCAAAGACCACCATTGGGTTGCTGACTGGCGCCGCGTGTAGTGCTTTTGGTGACGAACAGAACGGAAAATGTTACTGGTCAGTAGGGGTACGTGAAAAGAGAAAGAAAGAAGAGTAGAATTTTTGCGTATATATCATTACTCAACATAATCGGTCTTAGAATTTAGAAAACACGGCGCCGTTGGTGGCCTTTCCACGCAGAAACACGGATAGAGGCGCATGAGTGTTATTCAACCTAAAACAAGTCTGATATCCTTGGAGGAAGTTGGTGGTCTATGTAGCCATTCCAAATGGAAACGATAGCGAGTAGAGCCTCCGATTTCTCAATGCCCATTATTCGTGCTCACAATTTGAAATTTGTTTGGTAGTTTGGCACTTATCTGCGGAAATCAGTGAGATTTAGGCAAGGAACAATTGTTGTGATCGGGTTGGTTCATGGCTGTTCACGCCCAAGAAAATTCGCAATTTCTTTGTTATAGCCATCAGAATTTATGGCAGGATTGCCATTGGTCTCTCGAGTCCTGTAAGGAAGCTGGCGTAATGTTAGGCAAGAACCCGAATTGTGCGGGGTCAGGTTCTCGTTTATGGTCATCCGAAGCGGGTTCCTATGAAGAAAAAACCACAGATACTCGGTGTCTCTTTCACCAACTTAATCGGTGATCGAGTTGACTTATTTCCAAAGACAATCATGATCAGGGAGTATCAAAGATAGCAACAGAATACGTTGCCAAACTTCTGAATTGAGGAAGATGTTCAGGGAAAGAAGAGTTGAGCACAAAAATGTGGTTAATTGTTTCTACTGAGGATAATTTTGTCTAAATAAATAATAAAATTAATATTTTAAAATAAATAATTAATTCGAATTTTAAAATGAAATGTAACATTTTTTTATCTTTAAATATACGTACAAATTAATTCTTAATTTAAAATTTTTCATTTTTTCATATATATAATGCGTTACTCGTCATGTAAAGTATATTACAACGCATTACTAAGTAATAATATGTAACCCTATCTCTTATGCCAAGCCAAATAGGAGGATTAGATTCACAATGACTAAGTGAGTTTTCACTTTTTTTTTAATTAAAATTTATACAATATTCACTTAAAATTTTAAATTATTAAAATTATTAAATTTCATAATCATCTATAAAATTTTAGCGAAGACCATCCAAGTAAACACATCATCTAAAGTTTTTCGTACGAAATTGATGAAACACTGACTTACCACAAAATTATAACTTACACTAAAAATTTAAGAAAAATATAAAATCGAATAGGATGAACGGACTAAAAGTGGCTCAATATTTTATTATAAGTCTCAACCGGAATTTTTGAACTCACACAAGTAATTAAACTTTTAAAGCTTAATGCCTATTACATATGTTGCCTCTCTTTTCACCACAGCGACCTCCGGACAGTTTCTCGTCGTCTTTTTGTTTTTTTTAATACCTTCTATTGCCCAGAGGGGAAGAGAAACTAAATTGGGTTTTCACCCCGTAGTCACTTTGTCATCACCTGTATGAATCCTACATCTTTATAAATAAAATATCACTTAGATCTTCATAGTTCATCCTTCACGTCGCCACTGCTACTCGGACTCTCCTTGGCATCAGAACTCACGGGTTTTGAGGTTGAGGTTGGTTTCTGAAGCTTGAATGGGATTGATGCATGTTTTTTGAGGAACTTATAAAAAGCCACCACGGTACGATCTGTATCAACCGTTATCTGCATATACACAACAAATTATATTAGATTATCTAATGATAAAGCACAATGCAGGTCGAGGGTAGCTAACTGGACGTTTTAATATCCACATACAGGGTCAAAACTCTTGTTTCCTGCTGGGAAGAAAAGAAGAGTGGGGAATCCATCAGCCTGCAAAGTGAACATAAATAACTATTGATCAATAAATTCTCGAATCTGATAATGACTCGGTATTTATCATGCATAAACGAAAAACGTAAGAACTTCTAGGCGGTGCCACTGAAAAATGCAAAACTCGAGTTGCACCCCAGTACCCTTCAGTTGATAAAAGCTATAGCATTTAGCACATACCATACGCTAGCAACATCTAGTCAGAATTTGGGTTACCTTTGCCCTGGGATGCTCATTTGTTGTTCCATCCATCTTGGCTATTACAATAGACTCAATGCTACGCAGATGTTTTGCAAGCTTGTTGTATGTTGGTTCCAGTGCTTGGCAATGGCCACACCAGGGTGCATAAATCTAGTTTTATCACAAACATTTGATTAACTTGAACAGAAAACATAGTAAAATATTACGTTGATAATTAGTGGGTCAGAATTGTACCTCAAGGAGAACATCCTTCGACTCATCCAAAACAATTTCATCAAAATTATTCCCAACCACTATTTTCACATCACCATCATTCTGTCTCAAGTTAAGAAATCAAGTTAGACAAAGGACCCAGTACAACATGTTTGATGAACTGAAGTAACATAACTTACACTTTCAGGAACTGGATCTGACTTGAAGAAAGGTTTTAGCTTGTCTTCAAGGAAATCTTCCCCAAATGCCTGATATGAGATAGAGTACAGAATTTTAGGAACAATCTTGCTTCCACAGATTACTAACACATTTTAGAAAGCATTGATGCACATTCCATACGATGCTGCAGAATGAACAGAAAGAAAAAATATGGCAGGGGACAGGGTGCTGAGACGAAAGGAGAGAGGAGTACCTTAATTTTGTCAACAGTCACCTCTCCGTCAAGCACAAATTTCTTCCCATCATCATTTCCTGTGTATGCGAGTACCTACATTGAAATTATAAATTAAATTCCGAACATATCAAAGGATGTAATATATCACAACTTGCCCACTTATATGAGAGTTGAAAAAGTGAAAATACAGAGGGGAGAGACTAGATTACTTGGGGAGCACTCCCCGTGATACCAAAATAATCTGCAACTGGCTTTCCAACATCTTCATTATCCATTTCCACAAGTACAAAGATCAGCTGCATCAGATAGTAGTAAACAACGATTAAATTATTGCTCAAAATCAAAGACTTTTTGGAGAGCGGGGTGAGCAAACAATTGAAAACTCACGTTCCATTCAATAAGTTGAAGAGTGGAACTAAACTTTATTGTTTCTTTACTTTTGACAAAATAACATGGTGCTAATATGAGCACAACGTAGCTAAAACAGAAAGGAGGGATGAATTTCAGATACCAGTACCCAGCAGACATACAAAGCTAAACAACGATGATCTCACATATAAAGGCTACGCTTATTAAACAGAGTGGCATATACCTAAAATGTCACATCTGACACTAACTCAATTCCATGCCCTCGTGGCTAAATTCTATTTCTCCCCATAATTTCCCAATCCAGTTTCCAGACCTGGTCAGCAGTACGGTGGTACATGTGCCCTCCACCCAGATTTTCATAAACAGTATGAACCTATACTGTTTGCACTGTTTGTGAAACAAAATTCATATACAAATCCCGCTATCTAGATAAGAAGTGCTACAGCAAAGAGTATCAAACAATAGCCTTTATGTAAGTATACCTTTCCCTTAAAAAATTTAGCTGCTTCTTGAAATACTGGGATAAATGTCTCTGAATCATTGGAAGTTGCAAACAGCAACAGCTGAAAAAGTTGCAAAAAGACGATGTCAGATAAGATCTTATTTCCAAAGAATATTTCCTCCTAGATTGAAAATATGAAAAGATACAAATATATTCACCAATCACCTGTTTCTTGATTGGACTTTCAAAAATTAGTGGGGCACTTTCTCTTGTAAAAGTTGTAACCAACGGAAGCTTGTTGGAGAATACAAAGTCCGCTATTGCAGATTTTTTAAATTCGCCATCTGTAGAGATAGCACAAAAATATATCAAGTTTCCTTGAGAAAACTCCATATTTTCATGCAAAAGATAAGAATAAGATAGAAAACACACCAAAATGGTTCAATTTCTCCTCCTCTTTCTTGAGCAGGACCAAAGCAGGGCGTTTAACATTGGAATCAATATGGAAAAGCTTTGCCACGTCTGGATTCACAGTTTGATAAAAATTGACATCATCCTCAAGTCTTGAAGCAGAAGCTAGCTCCTCACTTTCAGAACCCTGCATTTAATAGCAGCGTAAATGAGGCATGACAGCCAACAATTTCATTCATTATTGCAGCTGCCTAGCTCAAACCCATCAGTTTAATCAAAGGGATCGACAACAAGGACAAATTTGCAATTTGCAAGTTACTCTATAGTTTTGAACAAAATGCAAAAGATATAAAATCACCTCAGTATCATGAAATTACAATCAAATTTGAAATGGGCATCTAAGTGAAACAAATACCATTAGTTCTACTCGCAAAATAAATTACATACATTTAAAAATTGATGTCAGAAAATTTTAAATGTGGAATCAATAAATATGACATCAGCGAATATACATAATTCCACACATAAAATCAGAATACATACCACTAGAGAGTTGAGGAAGCCCAAAACAATTTTGCTCTCAGAGGTCAAAATGCGTTCAGCATCATCCAATGTAGTTATGTTGTGAATACCAGGTCCTATCTTCTTCTTAATCCAGGTCACTATAGCATCTCTGTATTGCAGCAGAGAAGTCAGATCCATTAAAAGCAAGAACGTGCATTTTATTGTAAGACTAGCAATACTTTAAAGTTTCAAGTCGATTGAAAGTTACAAAGAGATGAACATTTATTCAGGGAATTTTGGTTTCATTCAAATGCGCATGGGGAAAATGGAGCTCGTTTTTATCATTACCGCAATAAGAAAATATTGAAAATTTACGATCAATGCCGTTGAAAGAGCATACCATAATTGGGCAATGAGCTAAAGAAAAGCCCGATTTCAAAATTTTCACTTCTTTCCCAATCCAACAACACTCAAAGCAAAACCTCGCAAGTCCTAGAAAGTAAAAGCAAATAGCTAAATTCAAGTCAAATTGATCAGGCGTACTTGGTCCTCTGGCCAGTGTAAGGCTTGTGAACTCCATCGATGAAAAAGTACACAGTGGGGAATCCCTGAACATCGTACTCCTGGGCCAATTCATTCTCCTCCGTGGCATCCACCTTCGCCAAGACTACATTCTCAGCCTTCAGCTCAGTCGCAGCCGCGGCGTACTCCGGCGCCAAAGCCTGGCAGTGACCACACCAGGGGGCATAGAATTCCACCATTACAAACCGGTTATTCTCTATAACGTCGGTGAAATTCCTCTCCTTCAATACGACGACGTCTTTGTCATCCACCTCTGGCTCTTTGTAAGCATCCGGATTTGCCTCCGACTCATCGAAGCCGGAGAAGTCTTCGAGATCGTCGTCGTCTACAGAATCACCGTCGAACTGGTCCGGATCTGGGTAATGGCTGCGGCGGCGATGTGAAGTGGAGCTGTCATCAGCTTCTTCGAGAAAGCTGAGATCTTCGTCGTCATCATTTTCGAGGGTCTTGCATGAAGCGAAAGAGAAGGAGGAGAGGAGCACAAGAGCAGTGACCAAAACGACAACGACGTTTCGACTTAGCATTCTGAAAGGGGTTTAAGGCTTAAGCTCGTCTGGGTTATGACCGCCTGCGAAGTGAAGTGAAGGAGGAAGAGATCTGTGTCTCCGTCAGTGAGATGGGGTTTTAAGAGCGAGCAAGATCCGTTTGACTTCGAATCCTAGTCCTCTTGCCAAGCAACGACGCCGTTTCTATAGGCAACTCAGTCTATAAGGAGTCTCGCGGTTCAGCATTTCTTAAAATAGAATGCGTTAACCTGCTCTAAAATCCCTCTCTTTTTTTTTTTTGCTGATAATAAGCAATTTAACTCTACCTTTTTTCTTTCCATGATTTATTTACTTCCAATAATGTTTTTACAAATGAATTAATTTCTTCTGTGACCATTGTACTTACAATAATCACATTAATTATAATAATAACTGTACGCAAAAATAAGAATTTAAACAAAGAGAAAAAGTTTGCTGCAGTGACAATTTAAAATGCGAGGCTCATTTGAAGAGCTCACTCCCAAGAGTAACCACACCAATCTCCTCAATGCTTTGAGAAGGCAAAGGACCAAAATCTCCTACAATCCGCTCCAGCACTTGCACAATTTGCTCCATTGATGGCCTTTCATTACTCACTCCTACACAAAGCAACGCCAACTCCATCACTCGTCTGGCAGTGTGCTTTTCATGCTCTCCTAGCGTTATATCAACCAACTTGTCGCAGTCATTGCTATTTTTAGCCTTTCAAAACAAAAAGGAAAATGTTAGCTTCACGTAATTAACAACTCAGGAAATATGATACGAGTTATGAGATTATTTAAATTCTTTAATTAAAATTTAATAAATGCAATAATCTAAATTTTTTTAAATAAAATAGTACCAGGTAAGCAAAGAATAGAAGCCCCGAATCCTTTGAATTTGAAAGCATGTGTACATGTACCTGAATTACTAGATTCTCCTCCGAGTTTGACTGGTTTTTGTCATATGCTTCACGCCCACTAATCAACTCGAGTAAGAACACCCCAAAACTGTATACATCATTTTTCTCCGAAAACTTTTCTGATAAATTTAACCTTTGAAAACATTCACCAGCAGATCGATAAGGACGAAGAAAAAAAAGAAAAAAGAAAAGAAAAAAAGTTCAGTTTTTCAGAGAAAAATTAATTGCATACTCTGGGTCAAGAAAGCAGTCTATATTTGAAGATGGGCCAGCCTCGTCAGCGTTGGCTTGCATTTTGTAGAATCCATAATCAGAAACCTTGGCAGTGAAATTTTCATCCACAAGAACATTTCTTGTTCTAAAATGCGCGTGCACCAAAGGGGGAACCAGATTGTGAAGGTGTTCCAGTCCTGTTACAAGGTATATATCGAACTGAAAATATAGTCCTTTGAATACCGAAAGGAAAAAGGGCAGCCAAATCAATTTACACAAGATGGAGGTACCTTTGGACGCGCCCAAAGCAACGGACAACCTTCGCCGCATGTCTAATTTTCCAATAGGCAAACCTTCACTATCTGCATAACAACTTGCGTTTACTCTAAAAGATAAAAGGGTTAAGAATACAAACTAAGATTTAGCAAGTAATGATTCTCATGCCATGGTACTGCAGAAGAATTGGTATAAAACACAAATAGCAGATATTCATTATTTAGTTTCTCATAATCATTGTACAGTGTAATCACGTGCATTTAATATTACTAAGATTTAGCATAGAAGATAGACCGACAGAATACCATATAAGTGATTCCCTACATGTCCATTAGGGAGATACTCAAAGACAAGTAATTGTTGATAGCTATCTTCATAATAGCCTATAAGCTTGACAAGATGGTTGTGGTGGGTGCGAGCTATCTGCTTCACCTGTCATCCAACCATAGAAGGAAAACTTGTCACTTGCAAATGAATACAGGTCTCTCAAGCAATAGGTTTTTTAGGCATTAAAAGGTTTAAGAGACACTGAACACAAGTTTTATTTACTCTAAATGAATTAGAAATCTTCGCAGAATGAATGAACTGTAGCAACATTAAGCAAACCAGAAGAGTTAATTCCATGATTTACCAGAGAGTTGAAATCGTGAGTCAGGGGAAATAATCGCCTTTTAATAGCAACAATAGATCCATCTTGAAGTAAACCCTTGTAAACCAAACCAAATCTACCTTCACCTATAACATTACTTTGACTGAAACTTCGCGTAGCTTGTTCTAATTCCAAAATTGCAAACTGCCTTATGCGATGTGTATCATATGGAGAGAGACCGCCAACGCAATGGGATGTGTTGTCTATTCCCAATTCAACTGTCAAAAAGAAGCAAAATCATGATAGTTATTAAGGGAATATCACAAGAGTAAGAAACATTTTTCTTTTTTGGATACACATAGCAAAAAGTTTATGGTAAGGGTAGGCTATGAGCCAGAACACGCCTACAATGCTACCTAAATATCGTTTAGGAAAGGGGATTGTTGGCGGAGGATTCCAACCTAAACTTACCGGTTGGAGACGGAATAGAAGAAGCAGTCTCAGATGTTTGCTTCATCAATCTTTTAACACGCATCAAGCAGATATAGACAATTACCACGACGACAATCACAACTAAGGCAGCAGCCACACCACCAACAATGGCACCAGCCCTTCTCCCTCCCGTTCTGTTATCTTGAACTTCTTGCACGGGTGTAAGTGTTGGAACGTCATTATTCCCATCTATCTTTGCCGTTATCCTCCTGCATCTCAATTACAGATTTTCTTATTATTCTCATTATTTTATTTGAAAGTTTCAAGAAAAACATTTGGATCCAACAGTGACAATTTTCATAGTGATTATTTCTGTATTCGGCAACATTCCAGCATGCTAAATCTATCAGAATGGTCAACAGACAGAGAAATCAAACTGAAGATCATGTCTCAATGTTTTAATCAACCCAGACTACCTTTCACCTAGAATGACATGCCAGCAGCAGGCACATACAAATTGAGAGAGACAGAGAAAAGGAGCTTACAGAGAAAAAGCACCTGGATCTTTTAGTTCATAGCAGTCAAGGCATGCCCATTGACTTTGGCATGGATATTTGGCAATGCTACATCTGAATTGCTGCGGACCGTTCAATGAACTCTTGAAAGTGAACGAAGCTTGAGCTGCAGTAAAGAAGCGTTCGTGTAAATAGCCAATGTCTTCCTTATTAACACACTATTGAGTGACATGAGCATTTTCAAACAGATTATCCTCAGGATTAACAAAAAGCAATTGGCTCACCCATGTGCACTTTTTGCATGCCTTTTGAAACTAATGATCTGACATGAAGAGGAACTGGTACTTGCATTAAAAAAATGGAAATAGATGAAGAAGGAGTTGTGCGCATATAACTAATTGCCCCAAAAAGAAGAACGAGAAGGGCACTGAATGGTACGGTGAATTGACAGATTATTTCAAAACCATTGTATTTGATGTTGAAACTACTTGGTCCATTGAGAGCCCTTAACCCAAGTCCATCTAGACTATGTCAGGCTAATTTAAAGCTTGCACATGGAAATACCAATCCAGCACCTGGGTATCAAAGAATTGTACACAAAGGGTATGAAAAGCTCACCCTTCTCACTGTTTCTGCCAGAAATTCCAGATTTGTTTCGTTATGGGAAACCAATTTACGAGTATGAGAGCCCAAAACAATTAACAAAAACTCACCATATAATTTGTCGCTGGCTTTGTTCGGGTACAAAAGTTGAACCAGTATAAGCAGTGGCAACTGTTGCCACCAGAGCAATCGCATTGTCAACCAGAATCACCCCATGAACTCCCTTATAAGCCTTCAATTTCAGTTGCTTCCTTGCGTTAATGGGAGTAAGACATCATACCCGCTTCTAAAATGAACCTAATTCGCCACCAGATGATTTTTTAGAAAGAGCAAAACATAGGTTTTTTATTCTTACCACTCTGTTTAGGAAACATGGTAAATTAAGCACTGATTTACGGGGTGACGGACAAAAAAATCTGTCCCGTGAACAAATATCAAAGGAAAAACAATAACAAGGAAGAGAGGGATGAGAATCAAATTGTTGAAAGCAGTACTCGAAAAATAAAAAACAATGGGCAATTTTCGTGGGAGAACTTACCAAGACATTCAAAAGCGAATGAGTTATAATGAGAGCAGAGAGTATATTGCTTTATATAATGGTGAGATTTTAGGAGATCAATGGAACTCACATTTGCCGTGCTTCTGGAATACGCTGCATTATTACCAAGGAGCTGGAAGATTACCAAAGGAGTAGTCACTACTTAATAGACTTAAGAAGGAGAGACTCTACACTCTGCTCTCTAGCATCCCGAAAAACCAAACAGAGGACTTTTTCCTTGACTAAATTCCAGCTAAGAAAGGGGAAAAGAAAAGCTGGTAACGCTTTTAACAGGTTGTCTTTTTTGAAGTGGACAGGTGAATTGCTGTAGTTTTCTTTTGGAAGTCCTCAGCCCACAATTTCCATAACCCCCCAACCTTCTTTTCCCCAGGGCCCAGACAGAGAAATCAAATTCCAAATCCCAAAAGATTCCCAAGGAATCCCTTGTACCTGTTTTCCCAGAGGGAATTGCCTGCCAGAACATACACTTGGTTGAGAGGCCAATGACTTCCCACCACTGATGGAAGCCAAATCCAGAACTTGAGAAGGAAGAAGTGAAACAAAATAAAATTGGAGTTCCAGAATTCTCTGCTAAATTAAATCGGAGATTAATATGATTTTTCCAACAACGTTGTGCTGCAACTAAGGGTTAAAAGAATTAGAGATGATTCTGAGTAAGCGTGAGGTAACTAACAAAATCCAAAAACAGTATAGTATGGTTGTCTCCCGGGTGTGCCCATGGGATTTTAGATCTATGGACGGAATTAGATTAAAGACAAAGCAAGTACAGTACGACACCGAAAAGTGGCGAATTCTAACGATACGAAGCAGGTTTTATCTACGACTGCTTTTTGGAGAGGTAATTCCAAGGAACAGTCACCCATTTTGCAGGACTCATGGTAAGATTTTTTTTAAGTACTTGGGCAGAAGGCAAAGACGACACCCAGAGAGAGGTAGAGTTTGTAGACAACTAGATATATTTATATCTGGCCTACCACTCCTGATGTTGCTGAACAGAAGACTACTGTTACATCTACGTTTTTTTTATATATATCTACTGTTTTTAAAAATAATTTTATTTTTATGTTTTCTTATTTTAACTCTATTTGCCGTCCAATTCAAGAACATAGCTCAAGACGTTGCTGTAACAACGTTTCAATATCATTTCCGTGAACAGAATCACCAAAGAACAAATTAATAGCTCTTTCTTCTTTTCGGCTCGGAAGGGACCTGGACCACATGACTGCGTTGTGGCTCTGCTTTGGAAGTGAAGACTCGTTGAGTTATAGCCAATGTGTACTGTAATCCTGCAAAACAATAATCTCATTCAATCGCCAAAATAAAGAAAATAATCTCATTCATTCTTGCTTTGAACTTTTTGGGGAGATGATGGTTTTTCAGCCAAACCCAAGTCATTGTGTCTAACGGGAGCAGTTGTAACGTTTGAATTCCTGTCTTGTTATCAAATGTCGCTGGGAGAGTCATCGTCGAATGGACTTTCTATTCCAATTGTTGCAATGAAGCACTTGAACATCATTTTGCAAAAAAGTCATAAAAAATACCTACCAACACTCATATCGGTTACAAAATTGATATAAAAATTTAATTATAAAATTAATATATTAACATTTTTTTTATACAAATATATCAATGTTTTTATACTCATATATATACATGTATCTGTATTCAATCAACTTAATCCAAGCGATGAGCTGCATCCAAACTAATCGAGAGTTCCCAAAATGTTCCAAAGACAATGTTGGATAACACTCAAATTCAATGACCTTGTTGAGATTTTAACTTCAAAGATTTTTATGGCTAAACCTATTCATTCACCTTTTCAACGATTTGTCATGTTCTGTCATTGGATCATTTTGTGATGGAAAGATATGGAGTGTATTTAAAGGAAAATTTAGCCTTTCTAAAGTTGTTCTTGAATTCTTCATTTAACAACAAATGGACTCACATGGATTTTCCAAGATCAAATAAATAGTGGGAACAAGAAAAAGAATTCCTAAATTCAAATAGCTATCACCAAATTGCAAATACAAATTATGTGCACTAGGTCATTCTATGATTTGTTTTGTGAGAACGTGAACTTGAAAATAAGCACTGAGATAAAAAGGGGCATGCGAAGGAAGCTGGAAATTACAAGAAAGATCATAATGGAAAAAGGATCATGGGAGTATTTGGTTTCCACTGTCCAAGTAGTCGTCTCTCGTCTGCACTCTGCAGTGCAGCCTGGTTCCGAGACAAAAGGAATTAAGGGGACCATTTGTTCAATTCTTTTACACAAGAGAAGAAGTCACACGAGAGAGGATGCGATTGATGGCCAAGTTGCCATTGGCAGCAAGTCACATGCCTAAACCCCTCTGCCATAGTGGTCAGAAAGGGTCCCCTATTTTGTATACTTTGTAACCAGGCACTCCCTTCTAGCTGTAATTCCTCTGCGGTCCTGTTCTACTTATTTTTTTGAGATATAAAATTTGTTATTATTTTATAATTTTATTTTTAATTTATTTTTATACATACATTTATAACACACAAAATTACATACATATATTATTTTTTTTTCTCTCCTACGCGTAACTATGTTGAAAAGAAAAACGAACATATATTAAAAATAATGAAGCGCACTATTTTAATGACACAATAACATCTAATATTATTTGAATTTAAATCTAAAATTTTATATATATTTAAGTGATCTAATATTCCTCTTCTTATTAAAATAACAAAATATAAAATTTTCATTTATTTTTATCAATTTTTATTTTATTGTCCAAAGTTAAAGACTAAACAATAATGGTAAATTAAAATAATTAAAATTTAATTTAAAAAAGTGAAGCTAACAAATAAAAATTATTTTTATATATCTAAAATTACTAAAATTAACAAAATTTTAAATTTGGATCCGAATTTTTTTTTCAAAAATAAAGCTGCGATTAATTATGTTCCAATACAATCATCTGGGCTCAAATTTTTTTACTCTAAAATTTTATCATTCTTGTAATTTTATATTCATTTAACTTTTATAATATAAAATATAAATTTTTTTGGTAAAAAATATAAATTATTAAACAACGTATATTATTAACCGTAAAAATTGAATAAAAAATAAATTAAGGCAGTAGTTTTTACCTTTGCCGAGAGAGAAATCTTTCACGTTAGAATCCAGTCCTGCATGAAAATCCAATACTGCGATTCCAAACAAACTAATCTATGATTATCTGATACGGCGTCGTTTATTAAGCTTTCCGTTGCGTTCAGAAAATAGACAGCGAATCACTTCCTCCGCTCTGCCTTGACGCAGTCGAGAAGGCTCTGATCTCGGGTCTGGGGCTGCAATTGAAGAACTTCGCCAAATTCTTAACGGCAAATCTGTTCCTGCAAAAACCAAATCCATCAGTTAAACGATGATTAGCATTCTTGCCCAGGTGCTGCTCTCTACTATAAGAATTCCGCGTTTCTTCTTTATTTTTTCAGGTAAGAAATTGGTGCTGAATTTTCGTTTTGTTTAAACTCTCTTCCTCGCGAAGGAGCGGATACTTGGAGTTACACTAGGAGCCCTATTTACTGGGGTGATCGTGTTTGAGCAACGCAGATACATCTACAATTCCATGTTGGATGCCCAATCGCAGACCCCTCGCGGCTCTCAGGTTAACACAACGTCTTTCATTTCCCTTCTATATCTGATTCTTCATCTCACCATTACTACTAGTCCAATATTTTTTATGTCCTTCATGTTTCGATTCGTTGCGACATTGGGCCAAAATGGGCATATAGAGATGGGTTTGTGCTTGATCTAGATAGCTTGATAATGTCTGATTTGGTATTCATAATTTAATTGCTTTGGTTGTGACTTAGCTTTTCGAAAAAAATTGATTGAAGAATTGCGTCAAGTTTAGACAGTGGTATCCTTGATCGAAAACCTTGCAAACAGCAAAAGAAACAACTTTATGCATTGTTTTGTTGTCTAATATCTAGTCATTCAGTTGCTCAACTTTTGTATAATTCCGTAGGTACCCATTTATAACCTTTTATATCTGGTGAAAAAGCTAAGATATTAATCCATACAGGAAATCATTTCTGCTGAAGTTGAAATGGATGCTTTATAACTTCCATTGTCCTATCGTATGCGTTGGCATTATATATTACTTTGGGTTTGTCCAACTGCCTTGGAGCAATGCTATGTTTACGTGTGCACTCTACACAAACAGCACGCGTGGCACACGTGAATGAGATGGATTTTATCCTCACCGTTAATGCATGAGTGACTTTAAACTCAGAGAGAACCTGATATTTTCACGTCATTCACGTGTGCTGCTTGTGTAGAAAGCCATGTGAACATAGCATTTTTGCTGCCTTAGGGAGGGGAGAGAGGGGCTGGGGTTGGAAGAACCAGGAGGAACGGATTGTGAGTCCACAACTACTAAAGAATATAAGTAGGCTCCGTCTTGAAGGTCTCAAGTGTTTTCTGGTTGAGCATTGCTGTCGTGATTGATCTATACTCTTTAACTATTCCAAATTTACATCTTATGCATGGCAAGAATCTCCTAAAGGGCCTCTTATGTCATTTTTGTATTTGCAAAAAGATTATTATTTATTGGGTTTGTGGAGCAATAGTACCTTGGTTGCAAGGGCTTAAAACTTTTCTGAAGTCTATCGCTTGTATGTTTAAGCGGTTGACTACGCAGACACAGTTCAACAGAATGAACCTGAATGGAATGTATGTGGCTTTGATTATGAACTTGTCCGTCCAGTCCAGCATGACTTTTGACAATGTCCCCACATATCTCAAAGTGAGAGAAGGAAAATTGAATGTTTACCCAATTGTGCCCTTTGTGAAGTTTTCTAGGAATTACTATGGTAAAATTTATGACATAGTTCGGCAGTAAAAATCGTTTGTTAAATTAAAGTGGTTTGTTGTTAAGCACTGATTATTATGCATTCTACCGTAGCATGGAAGCTATGTCTTCTCTTTTTGTTTGCCTCTGTTGTCAAAATTACAACTATGGTGTGAAGTGCGCCCCCCCTTCCCCCCTCTCCCTCTTTCCTCTTCTGTAAACTTAATTCCATGTCTGTTGTCATTCATGTGGACGTACGGGTCGCCATCTGATTCAAAGGCCACAGGCCTGAGCTAAAGAAAAGCCAAAGGCACTTCATTTATCATCTGCTATTTTCCCTTGACTTAAATTCCAAATTTGCTTTGCTACTTTTAAATTCTAACCTCAAGCTTTGATGCTCTATCAGGGTGGAGAACCCATATTTGAGAAGAAATCACGTTCAGAATATGCACATTTATGGAACAAAACTGTGGATCAGACATTTGGGCCTTCGATAGAGTCTCTCTGCTCACGAGGATGGTAGATGATACGTAGAGTGATTTCCATACTAATATGTCAGCTGTTTTGATTTGAAGACATGCAATTACTTGGCCTTGAATTCGTCTTCGTATCCTAAATTGTTAATGGATATCCACGTGGGTCAGCGCGGAGGACTTTTGCAGACTTTTCTGCAATAAATGCATGAAGTTACCTGATTTTCCATCTATCCAATGCCACAAATTTCTGGATAGTAGAATTTATTTTTTCTGTCAGTATGTCTGGAATAGCATTCTTATAGCATGCTGCAAGCGCCTGTTGTCAATGAAATGCATTTAATGATTCACACGCTTGTTTGTACTGTGTTGAGGTGATCATGCTGCCTTTTGTTTTGGACAGTTCTTAGCTTCAAGTTTTAAGAGAAGATAGCCACATTAAAGATTAAATGAATGGAGCAGGTTTAAGTTCATTTCTTTCTTATATTTAGCAGAAAATTAGACAGTAGCGAGAATCTGTGAAAAAAATATATGTTCGTGAATTTAAATGCATGCTATGCAACTCACTGGATGTCCGATAGCGAGGCTGTAAAAGAGGTAAGAACTGATGAGGGGCCACTGAAAGTGTTTGTGTGGTAGTTTCTTGTCCCTACTAGCCAATGGGTTAAACATGAGTAGGAAACGCGTCTATTATCCATAGCCGTATCCATATATGTAATTAGCTAAGAAAATCCATAGATGCTAATGCTGTCGATGTTATTTTCTGGACTACTCATTCTTCCTTTAGTTTAGGACGTGCATTTTTTTTTTATTGGCGTTAAATTATCTGAATATAGATTATAACTCACTAGTTATATCGAATAGAAATGCTTGACCCTGATCATTGTCGAATAAAATACAAATTTATCACCATTGCAACCTTAGATACATTCGCTACCTAAAATCTAATGAGAGAGGCAGGCAACTAATGGTAAGGCCCAAGAAAGTGAGATATGATCAAGAGAGGATTTGGAGATCAAAGCGGGGGTGAAGGGGCAGGGTTCGTATTCCCTGTTCTAAGCTATGGGTTTCTTGGTGATTTCTAAACATCAAGCTCATTAGGTTGAACAGTATTGGCTCGATCCGTGTTGGCATGGCGTGTGGCCCTTACATAGTAGACACCCATAGCTAAAAGCACCGCAAAAGCAAAACCACTGACAATGCCCGCTACTCCTCCGGCTCCCAATTGCTTCCTACCACTCTGGGAAGTCGATGCACTGCTTTCATATATCTGAGTGGCTTCAACTTGAGCTGCTAGAGGCAGAGGTGAACAATTGGATGCAGCACATGGATCATCGGCCCCAGGCTTTCGTGCATTTGGATGGAAGAAGTCATATGCAGATGGTGGAAATGCCGCAGGGTTCTCGTAAACAAGCCCATGGGGGGCTCTTTCTTGGGCTGTGGCAATCGAGAGAAGTACTATAGAAAGGAGAAACAGCAAGGAGAAACCAATGGGAGTCATGTTTGTCCCTTTGCTTTTTAGTGGAAGCCGCACTCGAAAGCAGCAAAAGCAGGAGCTTTGGGAATTGGGATAGATAACAAGTGGGTGGGTTGGACTGGCTTTTATAAGGTCTGAGGAAGTGGGAATGGATGTTACATGACCTTGAATTCTTGTGTGGGAAGAAGGAAGGTAATCAAGGGAACACAAAATCATGGGATTTTGCTTTGAGCCGCCCCTACATCTACATGGGACTCTGAAATTCCCAAACTGCCCTAAGCTCAACATTAATTTTGTTGAGATCAATAAGTTAAGATGGTAGCAATGGAGAAACTGAGGAAGTATAATGAGATGTACAGTGTAGTGCTTGTTTTGTAATTTGGGTGTTAGGAACGTGGGTGCAAGAATGATGTTTTTATTTGACCGGCTTGCCCAATCAAATATTACGTACTTGAGTGCCTCGCTCAAATACATAGGACTAGGCAGGGACAAAGGGATAAAATCATTAGATCATTAATCAACCACCCAGCCACACAGTTAAAGACATTAGTCAATAATCCCTTATCTGTATTTGTACATTCAGATATTGAATAAGTCACTCTACTACTAATGGGAATCGCGTTCCTCTACCCTTAACAAATTTTAGAGAATAAGATATAACTAAGAAGTAAGAGAACAAAAAAAATGAATCTTATAATTAAGAACTATTCCTTAATCCATAAATGATAACTAAAATCATCAACCTCACAAATCCCCAAACAGTAAATGATCGAATCCCCTACTCATGGTGTCTCATTAACACGTGATGTAATAAAATGGAAATTTGTGGGCTCTTCATCAATTAGAGAAAATAATGAACAGGATTAATTGATGGGAATTGCTAATAGTGCAAATGTTTGTGCTCTGCTTTCTTGCCACGGGGAAAAGCATGGAGTTGGCTTAGCTTAGAGGGCCAGCAAAGATGTTCGTGTAAGTAATTATTATAATGGGCAGTAAGCCGTGTGTGGCCTGCCCCTGCCTGTCAACTTACAGCAGAAGGCACAAAGCGCATGCAAGTGCTGATGGCAATGCGCTCTTTGTTCCCACTCAGACACTCCAATATATATATATCACACGCAACGTGAGTCATGTCAGGCTTCATGCTTTCTTAATCTTCTTGTGTTTATTTCACTTGTCATGACTTGCGCTCTTTTCTTTCCCGGGGGCCAAGCCGCATATTTCACATTTCCGGTTCCCCGCCTTGCTGCCTTGGCTCAGCGGGTTTCATTAAGGCAAGCGTCATCATCTAAAAGTGGACCACCAAGCTGCTAGTCACGAGTTTCTTTGTCATCTAACAAATGTGTGGCCTGTCGCAATTCAGTCCGACTATTTTTTGTATTTTTATTTTATTAAGTCCTTACTTATTTTATTACCTTCATTTAATGGGAAAAGCCTCACCCATCCCAATTGGCCACGACAAAATATGGCATGGTGAATATGTGTATGGTCCATGGAGAATGTTACTTTATTTACTGTCTTCTCTTTCTTTTATTTCACAAAGAGTAAAAGTCCGCCCGTGAACACAAAACAATCTCATCCGCCGTGCTTCACGGTGCACCGCGTTCAAAAGCGTAGAAGCTGTTATTGTGGGCCTCAACTCTGATGAGCCTCAGCTCAGTGTAGCCCATGAGCCCATATCTTCTGGTTTTTTCTAGAGACTTCTTACAGAAATGGACGCCTCCATAGCATACGCCACAATGTCTATGATTCCCTTCATTTTTTCAACTTAGCTTTTTATAAGATAATACTCACGCTCCATCGCCCCACTACATTTCTACTTTTTCTGGGCATCGAGTTTTTCTGGGAAGTACGTTATATTTTATAAGAAAAATAGACAATTAAATTTTGTTGATAAAATATAATAAAATAAATTATTACAAAGATTAAATAAATAAATAATAATTTATAAATTTAAATATCATTTTTTATTTTATTTAATACTATTCACTAGTGTTTTATTCTAAAAAAAAATAAACGCATATTATACTTCAATACCAAAAACAATAAATATTGCACTTTAATAAATGAAGCGCATAAACAGCACAGATAATATAAATAATAAACTTGAATTTCAAAAGAAATAATTAATCTAAACTGATTCATCACTTCAGCTGTGCATAAATTGGATATCTGGTAGAGAAAAAAGAATATGCGGAAAATCCTCCACTTTCCTGGTCCTTTCCTTCCCTTTCTATATTCTTCTTGTAATTATTGTATTTCCATATATCTATTATGGAAACTTTCTTAGGAGAAAAGAAATGAAGAGATTGAAACCAAACATCGTTTTCTGTAATTGTCTTCACTTCACAGTGGAATTGCATTATTATGGCTTAGTTTGAAATGAAATGATGTTGTCCCACTAGAAAGTGATCTGAAATTCTATAAAATCCCGTTCCTCCCATCTTTCTAAAGTTCTGATTTTTCTAATTAATGTTTCTTAGATAATCACAATTTTGATCATTTCTCAAATCAAAAATTAAAAAAAAATGAAATTACTATTAAAAAGTGTAGTTCTACTAATAAAAAAGTTATTAAATTTATAAATAATAATTTTATTATAATATTTATTGAGTTTTAAATTTAGCAAATAAAATTTAATAAATTATTAATTTTTAAATAAATATTTAATAAAATATATTTTATAAAAATAACAGAACACCCACAAAGTAAAAAAAAAAAAAAGAATGACCTCCCACAGTACATCACTCTTCAATATTCCAACCCTAATTGTGCCTATCAAACAGCTCAAGCGAACCTTATCAGCTATGCAGAAAATGGCCATAAAGCTAAAAAAATGGTCAAGATAAGGTAGATTAACTCAGATTTATATACGAAATGAGGGGCACAAAGGCAAGAAACCATGGGCCATCACACCCGACGTGATTACTTTCTTTCTATCTTTATGTTATATTTGTTTGTGCCCAACAGCCAGGGTTGGAGAATTGAAAAAGATTCCAAAACATATCATGTCACGTCCAAGAACCTCCACCACAAAAGCCAACTCACATATTATAAGCTGGGGGTGGGGCCGTAGGGTGCTTTTCAGCGCAATGGCAATTAGACTCTGGTGTTGCAATTAATAGTTTAATGCCTTCGGATAGGCATCCAACAGAAACCAAATGCCCATGTTCTAAAATAACAGTAATTATCAGTAAATTGTTGGTATAATAATAATTATTTATATTTTAAATTAAAAAAATTTAAGAAAAAAAACTAATTAGGACAATGAACCGATCCTCTAGCAGGCTGGCAGTTGAACCAGAGGAAGACAACCGCTGGTACAAGGGAGGTCTTCTTTTTTTTTTTTGGTCGAACTTTGAAGGTTCATCAAGTCTGTAGTTTGCATATGAAGTTTTGGCCTAATGCATCAGTAAAAGTACTGCAATTTGTCCATTGCACAGAACCATTTATCATTATCCGCTGTCAAGCATAAGATGGAAAATGATACTTACCTAACTCGAAAAGATGAGAGAAAAGAAGAAGAAACCTCAAGTAAACAATCAAGCTTGCGTCTTCAACACTCTAAAATCTGTGTCGTTTCTCTCTTATCTCTATCTACTGTTGCTATTGGAGATATAAACTTCCACTTTAGTAACTATTTCATCCTTCATTTAACCACTAGCTACTTCATCTGTCATGGTTTTTTGCTTTTCCAGTAAACCAGTCTCAGTCACAGTTACAATTGTTATATGCGTTGCCATATATAGATAATAGATTTACCGAAGTCTTTCAACGACAGGGTAATATGCCATTCATAAAAGGGGTACTGAAGGTTGAAAAAACTTGAGGAATTAACACTGGAAAATTACCATGTTTTCTGCATAGAAAATAGATGAATACAGTGCTCAAGAAGAAATAAAAGTAGAATGAAAAATGATAAGGATGCACATAATAATTAGAAGCAAACACGAGGAATACAGGAATAACAAAAGGACAAAAGGGATACAAAATACACCCTTGGACATAAGCATCTTATCTACAGATTCATGCCCCTTGGAAGTTTTTGGCCGATTATTCATCCCCGAGCAAGCATGAAAGGAAAAGGAAAACGCCAGAAGGGACCCGCAGACAGACTTGCACTTCTTAATATGAAACTGTTATTCATACGGGGAAACACCGTACATAGTCTTGTTGGATAGCATTGAGCTTAAGCGTTGCTCCTGAAAGATCCAAGAGCTTTAATGGCTGCAGCTCTAAGAATATACTGGTGGTAGAATGCAGCTCCCGCTGCTCCAACAAGTGGTCCAACCCAAAAAATCCACTGCAACAATTCAGTAGATCAAATTAGTATGTAGATTTAAGCCTCCTATCAAATGGTTTTCATAAAATGCGAAAACTTCTAAAAATTCCCGAGTCAAAAGGAAATAGGAAAATATGAAATTACATGATCATCCCAGATGTTGTCTTTATTGTAGATTACAGCTGCCCCAAAACTCCTAGCAGGGTTAATACCGGTACCAGTAACTGGGATTGTAGCCAAGTGAACCATGAACACAGCGAATCCAATGGGTAGTGGTGCCAAAACCTGTATTTCAAACCAAAAAGAAAGAGTAATTAATTGATAAGAATAAGTTTTTAGGAAAACAGAAACTTGGTTCAACTTAAAAACCAAAGAAGAAAGAAGCTGAAGGGTGTGATGGGGTGCTTACAGGAACATGAGAATCCCTCGCGTTCCTCTTGGGATCAGTGGCGGAGAAGACAGTGTAAACGAGAACGAAGGTACCGATGATCTCGGCACCCAAAGCAGTACCCTTGCGGTAGCCTGGTTGCACGGAGTTGTTGGCCCCGTTTGCGTAGTCGTCGAAGTAAGCCTTCTGAAAGGCCTTGACCAATCCAGTACCGCAGATAGCGCCGGCTAACTGTGCTACAATATAGAGGACCGCCCTGATTAGTGACACCTTCCGGCCCAGGAACAGCCCGAATGTCACGGCCGGGTTGATGTGTCCTCCTGCGTACAGTAGAACGAAACAACTTCAGCAACACTACGCCGGCAACTTACAGTAGACAGTTATGGTTTGGAAACTGGAAGAGAATATTTAAGTAGGTGCACATAAAGGATGACGTACCAGAGATACCGGCTGTGCAGTAAACAAGGATGAAGATCATGCCACCGAAGGCCCAAGCAATACCCAAAATGCCAACCCCGTCACACTCTGTACCGTTTTTGGTTGGATCAGTCTGGCTCTTGTAGCCAATAACAGTCAAGATGGTTATGTAAAGAAAGAGAAGGGTTGCTATAAACTCTGCAATAAGAGCCCTGTAGAAGGACCACTTTGTGAGCTCCTCTGCATCAAACAAGGGCGCAGGAGGTGGGTCATGGTAGTCTTTAGCCGAGAATTCTGCTTGCTCTGCAACCTCAACGTCCTTCGTCATCTCAGGCACAATCAAAAGGCCAAGAGCACTACTGGGTCTGGGTGGATGGGTGCTCTGGTCGTCACTTGTATACTATTTTGTGGATGGATCCAGAGTTGAGTGAAAAGGAGTATTTAAGCAATCAGAGAAAGAGAGAGTATGCAAATTAATACTTTTTTTTTTTTTTTTAATGTATGAAGCAACAATGACAGGATTAACACGATTTTTTTGCCGCCCATATGAGCTTGATTTCGCTTGCATGGCCCCACACCTACCCTTCCAACGGCTCTTGATTGCTTAAAAAAAGTTCCATGTAATCAATTGCAAAGCCGAAGCAGGAAAGCAGGTAAGCAGCATAACGTTGCTGTTGCAGCTCTGTCTGTTACTGATTTGAGGCGGCAGGCAAAGCAAACACAATGGGTCCTCCATCTTCTTTCAATGATACCCACTTCTATTCTAAATTTGTGAACCCAAATTAGCACTTGGATAGCCCCATTAGCCCTAAATTTGATGCTAAAGAAAGTGGAAATTAGAATCCATATAGGCATGTATTCAAATGCTCAAACCCAAAATCTAGCAGCCACCCAGTTAATTTATCTTACCCAAAAAGAAAACACACAAAGCTATGTAGCTGCTAGTTCAATTAACATGTAATCACCAATGCTGAATTAGGTATTTGATAAAGTTTTGACTATGGGCTAGAATAATTTTGAAGCACTAATCAAAGTTTTTTTTTTTTAATTTTTTTGACATCGAAGCATTGATCGAAGTTAGTAGGTAAGACATAAAGAATAGCAGGAGATTAAGAAATATTATCTCCTGCAAAATAAAAGAAAATTATTAATCATGATTTTCTGCGTTGAGTATATTAATTAGTAATAGGATTTATTAGAATAAGAGGAGCGGTAGTTGTCATCTATGTTGGATGACGAAGGGCTGCCAGCTGAACTTATCTGGACGCATCTAAGATGAAACTGGGCTGCCCTGCCCTACCATAATCCTCACCACTATTTGTAAGTGCCATAAAACGGAATTAATTAATTGCACTCCGTTAAATCGTTACTATTTCCAACTCGACTGGGAATCCTGTCCTCATATTCTGGGATCATGTTATCCTCTCTACCTACATGCACTTCCATCCACCTTCAACAATAAACATATTAACAGAAACAGTATCCAATTTAAGTGCGTATGGTTCTATTTGCTGTCTTTCTGGACGCCCTTTTTAGAAGTACCCAAAAACAAAGAAATTTATAAAAAAAAAAAAAAAATAATTTTAATATTTTAAATAATATTTTTATAAAATTTAATTTATAAAAATATAGAGACTGTTTAACATCTTACATACAAGTGATCCATCTCACATAATTCATAGAAATATTGAAAAAATATTTATTGTATTTTCACCAATGGAAGAGTTAACAAAAACAGAAGGGTTGATACAAGATTTATGATCTACCTTGCATATAAAAATTTCAAGATTTATCACCAGATTGGAAAACCGCATCATTGTATTTTAAGTGTCTATGAAACAAAAAGGCTCCAATTCATGAGTTTTAAGATGCAATTGGAGTGAAACTGTACAACATGTGTACATGCTTGACCCTCCCATATAAACAAATTCATCAACTTAGCTAGAAGGCAAAAGCTTGAACTTTAATAAACCCAATGATTATTATAACAAGCAATAATTAGTGGAAGGCTGTAGTGATGACTCATTATATAGCATGTAGAGATAGATGACAGGCTGACTAATAGCTCGGGGCCAAAATTGTTAATATTCTTTACAGAGTAGCTGCTATTATAAATATGTCTTGCTCATAATTTTCCAACCACCCTCAAAACAGGGACAACATATATGCCATGGCTGATATAAATGCTGATAATGAGAAATTTAGCCTCAAAGACAGAAAATCATAAATAAAGATGATGATCAGAATTGGCAATTTGATATTTATTGCCGCCCCCTTCTTAATCCTGGTCCAAGATAATCCGTTCTAGTGTGTGTGTGTGTGTGTGTGTGTGTATTGTCATGTGTTTGATATGAGAAATGAATGATAGATGTTATGGCTGAGAGTGCACCACGTGTCCAACCCCATCACTGAATATAAAAATCTTCAAATTTGAGAATGACCATTCACTTCTGGTCGGTGGCTGGTTGCCCTCAACATTTTTGAAGAAAATGCATAATTAGAATGATGTAGTATAGCAACCCTTATCTTTCTGCAGCACGAATATTATTGGCTTTCGTATATTACACACTAATTCTGACTTGGATTACCAATTTCTTGATCATGGATCAAATTAGGTACTTAATGGTGTCACTCCCCAAAAATCGCTTCCTATACACGCTCCTTCTTTTCAATCTGTTGCAAAACAATTTATTTGCAAAAATGAATTCCTGAAATCAGCAACCGATCATGGCTTGCAATAATGTTTCGTAAATAAAATTAGATTGTCTGGGAAAGTAAATATTGCTTGGTACCTTGAAAACAGAAGGGTATATTCTGCATGACATTAGCAAATTATCGGGGTATGGTTATTCATTTTGGGTAAAGCTGTGAAACAAGTTAATTTAGATTGGTTTTGCCTCAGGCCAGTGCAGTCTAGGTTAGAAAAAATTTAAATTAAAAAATTTTAAATTTTATCCTAAACTAGGTTCAAATGAATTTTGACTCTACGGATTAATCTTACAGGTTAATTCTAGATTCAATCTTAAATTAAAAATATATTACATATTTATTTACTAATAAAATATATATTTATGTGTTATAAAGTAATATTAAGGCATATATTAATAATTTATATATTTAAAACTTTTTTAAATATATATAATTAAGAATAATTTTTAAAAAAGCAATAAGCCAAATATGGTTTACACCAATTTAGTGTTGGGCCAAAATGATATTAGCAAAAATAAAAATTCAAATTTTTGATTAAAATTTTTTAAACCTATTTTTTTATCTTTTTTAATTTATTTTTGGGTCAGCCTGGTGATGAACCAAAATTGAATATTTTCATTTTTAAATTATATCATATACAAATAAAATTTTGATAAATTTTTATTTAAAAAATTTAAATAATTAATTTTATTTTATTCGACTATCTGACAACTAGCAGTAGTCATAATTTAAATAAAAGTTTAATAATCTACTCTTATTTTTTAATAAAAAGTATATGCCAGGAGTTGCTAGTTCACCTAGCGCTGATGTTTTCATTTCTGAACTGCGTGTTTAGTTTGATCCCTGTTACCTCCTATCTCTATCCCAGTCATATATAGGCTCCTATGTTAACCAAAAAAAAAAGTATATCCCTGAAAGCCCTCCCTTCCACCCATCCCATTAAATTTACTTATCTAGGGTGAAGGAGGCACTTTACTAATGCTTCCATTTGGCATTGTAATCTAATTATATAGCGACTCTAATTCCCTCTTCTAGTAAGTTGTAGTAGCCTCGTAACTTCCACAGAGGAAATGGAATTCTGTAAGTAAGTCTGTAACAAAAGAGACGAGCACTTGCAAATGAAAAAAAGTAGATGTCTAACAACTGAACATTTTAATTAGCAAACACAGATTTGAGAGACATCTACAAAATTAATTTCAACATAGACAAGCTGCCCATTTCTATCAATGACAGATACATAATCATACCAGTTTATACAATTCAACTATGTATCATATCAGAGGCGACCACCTCTACACATGGATCGTCTTTGATAATCCCCATCTGCTACCACAGATGTTTCAAGTAACGTCTCCCTGTTCATTTTCCAGAACATGGACGCCAGAAAGGGCTATTGGCTACCCTTACAAGCAACACCCTATCCCTTATCCTAACACACAAAAAGATACAATGACTGCCCTAACAAAAAGCCAACAATAAAAACCGCTAGTTGACAATGTCATCGTCTTCACGTTCGAACTCTTCAGCTCTTTCTTCCAAAATGGTCTCTAGCTTGGGAGCGTTGGAGGGCTTCAAAGGAAAATCAAGGAGCGTAGGCGCAACCTCGATCCAAGGTCTCATGGTGTGCCTGAGCTCTCTCGCCATTGCAAATTGTTTGAGAACAAGAATCGAGCAATAAGCTTGGCAGTGTATGCTGCTGATCTAAGTATTAATAATGGCTATTATCTGGACTGGAAGCTAAAGATTATCTCCAATTCTCTCTCTGAGTCTCTGAAGGAAACACAGAGAGAGAGAGAGAAAATGAGAAATAAGGCAAGTTCAGAAGCTACCTAACAGATTCTTTGGGAGATATTTGAGAACGAAAAGGGTAATGATTGAATCAGCAATGGGACAAAGAGGAGGTATATATAGTGGTCGGGCATGGCTTGGAAACAGAAAACCAGGAGGAATCTTCGGAACGAACGAAGCCAAGGGAGGGGTAATGAGCACAACCACGTGGACGGTGAGTTTGGACGTGGCTTCGAAACCAGGGAACAAACACAAAAATCCCGCAAAAAAGGAGCCAAATAACGGCAGCAAAGAAAACCACGTCGACAACGATAACTATAGTCAGCACCGGACGGACGACAACCCCACCAATAATTGGTGGAGGAAATATTATGTCTCAAGGAAAGCAACTACCTCACATTGGCTCACTCAAACTATTTGGGCCTTCGCCAACCTAGTCTTTTCGGCACAATACCTCAAACCCGCCTAAAAGAGAATGAAAGTTCTCAAGGAATTGGGCCTGCATTCTCGTTCCACAGGCAGCTATACCATTTCTACAAGGAGAGTCGGTTTAGACCCAAAATAAAATTTAAGAAAAATAAAAGCAATAAAGGTTCACAAGGAACCAGAAAATAACACATTGTACACTTTTTTACTAATACTTGAAAGGTAAATTTCGTCGTATAACTTTCTAATTTTTAATTAACTTCCACAAGAAAATTTTCCAACGGTACAGCACAGTCCACTTCACCTATGTACCAAGTATCATTTTCTAATCCAAACAAAGGCCATCTCTCAAGGCTACACATCAGGCTCGATGCCTACAGATGGCGAGTAAACACTGTGCAATGGTCTTACAAAAAGCAATCCGGGCCAAAACAACACATAATGCACAACTAACACAAAACAATCAATAAACAATATTCCTACAGTCCCACATCCACACAATCCCAATCCTCATTCCTAATGGAATGAACCTGTACCTTAGATTAGCCGAGTCCAATAGTTTATAAATCTCACCAAATTTAATGATCTAAATTCAATTAAATAAGATTTGTGCGCCAATAAATGTGTAATAATAATAAAACTGTCAGTCCTTATGCCTGAATCTGAGTGTTGTGTAGAATACTATAAAACATCATTACAATGGACATGGCATAACAAATTATCATCAACCTACTATTAAGACTTAAAGAGGTGATCAACTGCCACTTGGCAAGAAATCAACCCAGCATTAATATGATTCAACTATTCCATAAACCCACAAAATAAGAATATATTTAATAACCAGTACATATCAATGGTCCTGTACGCAAACGCAAGAGACACCAAAGGGTCCACTATATTCTATAACAAAACACTGCACCAATCCAAAACCCTTAATCTCATGAGAGAAATGTATATCAAATAATACTCTAGAAGAAGTGAAAATTGAGCATTTTCTTACGCCCCGGGCTCTGGCAAGCAGATAGCTTATTTTCTCATCTATTAGTGAGCCAAATCTACAAAGGAACAAGAAATTAGACAAAACAACTTTCAAGTAGCAGATCAAAACAGCACCGTATAAAATCATGAACCAATTTAGTTCTTGTTCATTCATTCCACAGTTTCAGTTTTCCCATAACAGACTATAGAAAAATAGGCAAGAGGATGCACCACTATAACAAAAACAATCCCCATTATGATTATTAATCAACAAAAGACTACTTACAAAAACATAAAACAACAAATTATGGACTTCTATACAAAGTCATCTTCAACGATGCAAGTAAAGAAAAGAAAGCAGCGTTGAAAACCCTCGTATCACTCGTAACAAGATGGAGTGCATTTGCCAAAACTGTCCTAATTAATTCCTAATGGGCAATTATGTACGCACATAAGATATGCTTAATCCAATACCTCGCCCTCCAATTTTTCTCTGATTCATGAGGACATGCCATTAGCCCGTCCAATGGCCTTTGAACCAAATAGCACCACCATCAACAGCAAAACTGTGCTGCAAAGTGGGGTACTAGAAAATTCTTGCTTCATACGTGTATAATTACCAGGAAAATATGTAGTTACTGCACTAACAACAAAAGCGATATCGAGTCTCTGTAAAATCAAACCCCCATGGCATTCACTCCTTCCTAAAACAGCTGAAGCTATCTACTATCTAACAAAATAATCTGATTCACAAGTTATCCGCGCAACAGTATCAGGCTCATAAGTAAGAAAATAACTTTAAAACACAGAATGAGTACGCAATCCATTTGGTACTCTAATCGCCCAAAGAAATAAACAATCATCCTTGTAAGCAACCTTAATTAGCTCATAAACCTCTCCGAATCGTTCAACATACCCATAAAAGAGTAATTAAAATTTAGGAGTACCTTCAATAGTTCCTACTTCCTAGTTCCTCAAATTTTATATAAAATAGCACAAATTAAAACAAAAAAGAGCTCTAGTCCTGAGGGATTTCAACATCTCCGTCGGTGATCTCCTGCTGCAAGTCCTTGGGGTCCTTCCCGTCCACCGTGCACCCAACAGAGACACAAGTCCCGAGGATCTCCTTGACAGTCCCAGAGAGGTTCTTGGCCATGGACCTGGGCCTCATGATTTTGGCAATCTCGATCACATCATCGAGGGATATATTGCCATTGTGCTTTATATTCTTAGTCTTCTTGCGGTCCCTTTCCGGTTCCTTCAATGCCTTGATAACCAGCGCAGCAGCCGATGGAACCACCGACACCTTAGCCTGACGGTTCTGGACCGTGAGCTTGACAGTGACCCTCAATCCTTTCCAGTCCTTAGCAGTCTCTTTGGCAATATCTTCTCCAATCTTCTTGGGAGAGAGACCGAGTGGACCGATCTTGGGGGCGAGCGAACTCGCCGCACCGACCTCGCCGCCAGTGACTCGAACGTAGACATCAACCACCTGTGAAGGGTCGAACTTGGGCGGCATTGTTGCAGACTCCAACAACCTAGGGCTTTAGCAAAGTTAAGGCGAGAGAAGAAAACGGATATTTATACATATTAGTCTAGGGTTTTTCTGATACTAAAACCGAAATGTCTGTTTTAACACTAAGCAAAGCCCGCGGCAAGTACGGGGCTTTTTGGCAGAACAGAGGTAGGGCCTTAAGGGTAGTTGTTACATTAGAAGAAGGGCAGAAATGAGTATGAGAAGTTTGACTTCTATCCAACTTCAAACACGGAGAGCCCAATCCAACAACTGACTGAGCTCTTATAAAAACGTCATCGGGTCGGGCTGGTGCTCACCCAAACCAGTTTAATATAATAAGAACTTCATACAACTCTCCGAACAATAGATTCGAATTTTTTTATTTTCGTGACTTTAAATAACTTCATTTATCTATATTATAGAGATTTGGTAAAGTTTTAGGTTAGTTATTAATTATTTAATATAATTTTTATCCTTTATTTGAGTTTAAAATTAATTATGAAAAAGAGATCTTTAATTAAATAATATTTTTAAAAATTAAATTTTTAATAAAATGTTATGATGATATTTAATTCATGTAGTTGAGTCTACTTAATGAAAAAATTTTATTTATTATTATTGTTGTAGTTACTTTAAATAAAATTTTAAGGAATTTTATTATTTTTAATATTATTTTTATTTAATTTTTATAATATAAAATTTATATTATTAAATTTATAAGATCTTATGAATTATAAAATCTAATAAATTTAAAACTCACGCCAAAATATATGAACTTTATAATGTGAGGGAGTAGACTTCCCCAATTTACGAATTAGAATCCATTCTCTAATTGTAACCCACGACTCTTACACTAACGCCACCCCTTGATGTTGGTCACCAATTACAAAAAAGTATTGAACTGGTTATATTATGTGGCATGAATAATGTAATATGTTGATAAATAATAAACTACCATGTATATTATTTTGTTGTGTGTAATATTGTAAATAGTAAATATGGATAGTAAAATTTATATAGATAATAATCTATTATTAAATTGGTGTATCACATCAATTAGATCACATCATATAATCAATTCATCAAAAAATTTCTTTCTCACCCAAAGCCTTTGGTTCATGCGGCGTAGCAGGTTGCCATTCCTTGTGGTGGTACCAAATCAATCCCTTCCTCTACTCCTCACTCTATCCAGAAGTCTTATATAAATAAAAAAAAAGGAAAAATCTCTTTCTCAATAAGTGTGTCAAGCCCATCACATTAAATAGTAATAAGTGCATTTTATGAGAATTTATAAAAAATTTTGTAAAAGTAATACAAATAAATAAAAAATGATCCACAAGAGGTGTGTATTTTGAAATATAAAACAAAAATGGGTACTGTGATAGATAAGCATGAGATGCTTCTTGGTTACCCCCCTTGTAAAAAGGACTACGCTAGTATAAAAAACTTCTAACTGAATTAATTTTAACAGTGATAAGTTGACATACAATGTGAATCTCGTGGAATATTAATAAAGTCACTGTTTTAGCTTTAAGAATATACAATGCGGATTGTGCTCGGCGCTTTAAAATAGAACGGGTGAATGCGGGCGCCCAGCTGGAGTTTGTACGCAGAGGATATTTGTTTATTTATTTTTGAGTACATCAACGCCCCATCGCCAATCACTTTGCATTCTTCCTGGTGTTATATATTGGCAGACGCAAGGACGTGGGATCACGTGTCTGCAAGCCAGTGGTCGGAGGATAATATTATGTATTATGTGTGAGATGCTGTGAATATGCAGGGCATATGTTGAAAATTGGAAAGTGAGTGCAAGGGAATTGGGATAAGCATCGCATGGGGCGGTCATTTCAAGTACCAACACGTAACTTTCCTAATAATGGCATTGCTGCCTTCTCTGCATCACGTTTTGCTACCGACACCAAATTAAAGTAATCTAAGAAGAAAGGACCAGAAAGAGGTTCAAAGGTGCAAGTTTTCACATCCCGTCGTAGCCCTTTGTTTAGCAAGCAGTCAAGGGAGGCCCATGTACCCACTCCAGTTGCCATCTATCTATCCATCAATCTATCTCCCTCAGCATGCCAGTCATTTTCTGCGAGACAAACGCCAAAGGCAAAGAGGCATACTGGCCACCAAGCTTTTTAAGGGGAGGTAGGTTGCAGCCATTACAGCTTATTTAATTATAACAATAAAAAGAATGGCCATTACATTATGCAGCAAGAGGAATCTAGCTATATAACCCTCCCACTTGTTATCTCTGTTAAAAAGCAAGAATCTCACTTTAAGTTTGATTTCCAATATGCAATTAAGTTAATCGCTGTTGCCTTTCTTTAGTATTTAAAAAACTCATGCGTGATACACGCTAAAAGCCCACCAATCAAACGATGCCATGTTGTTTGGCCTTTTGCGAGTTGTTCATTTCAGAGGTGGCACACAAAATCCAAACAGAACACAACATGCATATATGCTTCCTCTCAACTCACCTTAATTTCAACAAATTAATAACTCCTTTTGATCCTCACTTATATGCCTTTGTTACGTATTCCACATTACAAACGCACAGGAAATTATAAAATTCTAAACTTTGATTCATCTCTTATCTATAATTCCCAAGTTCAAATAGACTGTTTCATTCATGTTCATATTCTCAACACACTTAAGAGCAAAGAATGGATGCCTTCGTTTTTTTTTTTTTTTTTTAATGTTCTCTCTTATTTAAATTTATTTTCTTTAATGCACCTGTGAGTATCAATATCTTGATTGTACCAATTTAAAACCAAAAACAATCATTCCTCCTTAGAAAAACGCATGCATAGTGAATTTGTGATGCCCCTAAAAGTGTAGCAGATCAGATGCTGCAAATTGTATTATAATAATATTAAATAATTATATAAATATAGGGTACAAAAGTTTAGATATGATTTATCCCTAATTAAGGAGCCATAATCAGGAGAGGGATAGCAAGCTAGCTGGCCATAGTTAGTGTCACATGTTCCCTGGTTTTTTTAGTTAAAGTGGCCGCTAATAACGATTACGCAGAAAGTCAGAAACATAATCATGACTCATACCATCAACAGCTTTCCTTTTTTATTTTTCATGGATTTGACGCTCGCTTTACCCGCTTCTCACTTTTATCAGCTCAAACGTCAAGTATGTGTTCGCCGTTTAATGAGAGCGGTTTTTGTCATTTCACTTCTTTAATTAAGCAATTCATTCTTTTAATTTATAAGTTAAATAATTTATTTTTTTATAATTATAATTAAAATAATTTAATTTTTTTATAAATATAATTAAAAAAATTTACTCCCTATAATATGATTAAAATAGTTTAATTAATTATTTATTAAATTTATTATTTTTAAAAGGACATAATTAATCAATAATAATTAAAATTTTATTTTTATTTTAAAATTTATCATTCTTTTCTTGATACAAAGTTATTTATTTTTTATTAAATATTAAATCATATTTTATATATTTTAAAAATTTTAGTTAAATAAAATTTATATAATAATTACGTTATATTATAATTAAAAATAAATTTTAAATAATGATCAATAATTTATGTTAAAAAATATAATGTAATGAATAAAAAATTAGATTATTTTAGTTACAATTATTAAAAAAAATTAAATTAATTAATTCAAAATCTGAGAGATTAAATGACTTTTTAAAAAATAAAGAGTATAATAAGTATCAAAAATATTATCATGAATATTCTATATAAAACAATCAATGCAAGAGTATGCCTCAAACGCTTTCTCTGTTTTTTTTTTTTTTCTTTTACAAATCCAAAAGCAACTAATTGATATTTGAACAAAGAGTAACCACCGGTTACTTATTCTTGCTGCAGTACAACCATCCCCCGAAGACCATTTTCTTCCCCAATAATGCCAGAATCCTAAACTCATATGCTTCGGAACAGCATTTTTTTCCTTTTTCTTTTTGCTTTCTTCTGGGAGTGGACTAATTAACCTGACTTTTGGGGCATTTTTATAAATAGAAAAAGAACAAAACGGAGGGAATAATATGGCTTTCATACGTAAAGCATGATGTTCTGTTCAACACTCAACCGAACTCATAAACTCCGCGCAGCGCAAAGCAGCCACATCTTCCTTCTATTTTAATCACGATAATTTCAAACGATAATTTAGGGTGATTATCGCGTGTCGCAATTCAGACGACAATATCAGATCAGTACCAGCTGTCAGAAATGACTGTGCGCTATATCCCACCCGGGGCCTACTTCACGTGCATCATGCTCCCTTCCCTACCACGAAATTGTGTCCCGCCACGTGACCCGGATTAATCACTGACACGTGTCTCCATGTCGTTCGTACAAACGGGACCACTGTTGTCCTCTTTTCCGGAACCAGGTCAGGTGGACGGAACCCCCTCCCCGCGTGACGACAAAATATGAGACTAACCACAACAATCCAATCAATCCTTCTCTTAATACACAAATTGGTTTTCCTAAACTGTCCTCCACCACTTTACTCGACTCATCTACGTTGCGCTCTGAATTATGTTCGCTGGACACGTGTCCTCCTCCAGCCTTTGGTAAGAGCGAACGGACTTACTTCCAACAACCGCAGTCAATATAATCTGCGATAAATGAGAAAAAAAAATATTTGAAAATTTCAGGAATATAAACCGAAGCGAAACTTTTTTAATTGCAAAGTACGCTCGCGCTCGTAGGGTGTCTACGGTAATTTCCGGAGACGAAGTTGCTCAGAATGAGTAGGAGAAAGGAGCGGGAGCCTTCTGCCCTTATCCTTAATGCAACCCAACAATTTTTTTTTATTATTTAATGTTTTTTATTTTAAAAGGAACCCGACCTTTATAAAAGCATATCAAAGGACTGAGGGTTGAAAAACCAATACGAAGTAGGAAGCCAATAGACGCACACCGCATGCCCAATAAACAGACAGACAGCGAGGAAGAAGCCAGGAAACCCAGCGAATACAAACGCAACAAAATCTCTTCCTCATCAAATCTGAAACTCTGATTGCAATGGCGACCAGTAAGGGCTACTTTGCCAGATCGAGCTACCACTTCCTTCCAGGGGACAGGGACTTTCCAACCATGGCCTCCGATTCCGCGTTTGAATTTGAGGAGTCCGATATCTACAACTCGGGCCGTGGCAACTCGCCTGAGTTCCGTAATCTCGCTCATGGCTCGCGGATGGCCAAAAAGTCAGGCAACTCCAAGCTAGCGGAATCCGGGGGACGCGTCGCCGCCGTCGGGACTCCGTCGTCGCTGCCAGTGAACATTCCGGACTGGTCGAAGATCCTCGGAGGCGAGTACAGAGAGAATCGAAGGAGGGACAGCGGGGACGATGATGATGCTGAGAGCAACGACGGTTGTGACGGAGGTGGGAGGGTGCCTCCGCATGAGTTTCTGGCGAGGACGAGGATGGCTTCGTTATCAGTACACGAAGGCGTGGGGAGGACCCTGAAAGGGCGGGATCTCAGTCGGGTCCGGAATGCAATTTGGGCCAAAACCGGGTTCCAAGACTAGCCACAACGTCCCGCGTCCAGGGGCAGAAAGTACACAGAACCCAGAAGGAATAGCAGCGAATAAACCCGATTACAGTGGCAAATGACGGATATATTTCATGGATATTTTTTATTCCCCGGAGGAAATTACCATAATGGCAGGTTTCTCTTTTACGGTTTTATCCTTTTCTGCGGAGTCCTAGTTTGGTTTTTGGTGATGATCACCGGTGAGAGAGATGTTGAGATGAGGAGGATAAATTTTCAACGCCAATATTTATTTGGATTCAGAGTTTGTACTAGTACTAGTATTCGGATACGACAGTTTCTCTTTTTGTTGGTATAGATGACAGTTTCTCTTTTATATTGCTTATTGCTGGCGTACGTATTATTGTTATGATTTCAATTTGACACACATTTCTCTGGTTGAAGTTCCATTGTCAGGACTGAAACGGAGATAAAAAATCTATAAAATCGAAAGGGCAGAAGGTGGTGGGGCCGTAACAGCAGTAGAAAAGGGGCGGTAGTTCAATGATTGGTGCGGTTTGGGATTTGATGTGGTTCGGATTAGGTCCGGAACCAAAGGCAAAGGCTATAATCCTACATGACAACGACCCCTTTAACTCATCAGCACTAATCGGAAATAATAGTAGCAGTGCCGGTGATCAGCTAGTTCGTCTGGCATAAGTGACTCTCATTTAAGAACTTATAAGTGACTCTCATTTAAGAACTTACTAGCAAATTTGATCTTATCTTTTATTTATTTTCTTACTAAATCTTATAAGGTTCCTTAATTATAAAAAAAAAAATAATAGTAGCAGTTTTTAGTAGAAACATCTTCTCAAATAATACGGTAACAACATATTATATTAGTTAGCCAATCATTCTTTTCCTTTAAATATTTTATTTTACAAAACTCTTTTTCTTTAATATGGATTGTGGACCAACTGTCTTCCAATGTCGCTCCCTCCCTAGACGACTAGGTCAGGTTTTTTTAAGTTAAAACAAAAAATTTGTGCAAAAAATTCAAAATAAGAAAAATAGTAAATAATTTTAAATAATTCTTTATCTTTTAAAAATTATTTTTATATAAAAATTTAGTGTAAAAAAAGAAATAAATTTATTAGAGATAATAAATTTAACGAAGGAAGTAACGCATAGGTTTGGGGAATTGGATAAGGCGGGGACATGCAGCCGTGGAAGGATAACTTTAATGGGCAACGACATTTCAGGACAGACAGCTTGAAAGCTAATGCCCTGACGGAAATCACCACCTTATTTTGGTTGACTGAAAGCAAGGACAATTGTGTCATTACGTGATTCTACTGAAGAGAAACTCAAAACGACAGAAAAAGAAAAAAATAGAAACTGCATTCGTGTAAGGAAAAATGTACAACGCGGGTCTGCCCCGGAAGAGGAAGCAAAATATGCGGGAACCCTTCCTTTACTTTTGAGCTTATTGGAAAATAAATGTTGTGATCCAGTGGGAGCCACAAGCGAGGAAGGTTCCTCCTACGGTCTTGCCCACGCCTCTTTACGCGTCTGGGCCACCTTCTCTTCCGCTCCTATCACTTTACTCTATTTTTTTTTTAAACTTTTTTTATATTAAACAGTTATAAAGTTAATTATGATATATTAATTTATTAAATTCAAGAATTTAGTCTGTAAATTTTAATAATTTACATTATTTTATATATATTTAATAAAATTTAATTATAAAATATAATAACTTATGAAATAATGAATCTAAATATACCATAATTGGTTTCAATGCATGCATCCAAATTATGAGGTTTTATATGAGATGGCCAAAGTACTTTTCGGGGAAACCAATAATGCATGTTATTTATGAACAGAATTACTATCAGTTTGTTTGTCAAAATGCCAAGTTTTTGTTATTATTATTCCTACTAGCTACAAAGTGTAACAGAAATTCAGAAAGGTTGCGCTGTGTTGGCCAAATATATTCAAACCCATAGTCTCAGAGATTAAACCTTACCCTACCAAGATATGAGAGCCGTATGCATTTGAGGACGAGGCCCATTGTTGCAGCATAACTGGCAATCATATTTCTCAACTGCTTTCTAAATCCAAAGTAATGTGGTGAAACTGTGAAAGGATGAGTCAAGTCCACCTGTTTGCTTGTTGATAGGGTCTATACAGACCCATCTGTTCCAAACCCAATGGCTCAAACCCAAAGAAAATTGATCCAGGAATAGGATTAGCCCTGGGCAGCCCCTCCTATTCTTGGTTCTACGATGGTACATGTTTTCTAAGTTAAAACGGCTTTAAGCTAAAATGGGTTAACTCGGCCATTGCTGCTACGCGCCGCGGCTGTCTCAACCCGGATGTGTTACTGGATGCGCACTATTGCACACATGTGGCACCTACTGGTCAGAGATGCTGAGACCCAGCCAAGTAACTCCTGCGACTGGCAGCCGAAGATTTCAAATTCGCAAATTCCTTTCTCTGTCCGATTAGAGCCATTGCGGATCAACCTACAACCCCATCTCCGATTTCACACAATTACAACGAAATTTTTAGCAGATGCCCTCCCATTCGAGTTCTTCAGCCTCCGGCAAAGACCTCTCCGACTCCGACTCCGACTCCGACCATGACCTCGACCCTGTACCTCAATCTATTGAAGAACAATTGGCCTCGATCACATTGGCCCAGTCCGACGGCGAGGCGCATCAAGAAACGATTGACATCGTTGATGGATCTGTTGATCAGAGCACTCAACTCCGAGTTGAGGAACGGGTTCGGTGCACTCCAGTTGCTGCGGATGAGGTTGCAGAAGCTGGGGAGTCTTCTGAACCCGCTGCTTTGTGGGAGAGGGGCTTTTCGGAGCTCGAGATGGATGGCCCGTCTAGCTCTGGTAGTAGTGGGTATGCTGGTGAAAGGGGCAGTAGCATTGCGACCAGCGGGTCGGCAATTGATGAGGCCGTAGAACCTGAAATAGAGGAGGCGAGGAATGATGATATCGTCGATAGTTTCCCTGATCCCCAGACGTCGTGGCTTCCTGGAAAACGACACGTGGACGAGGTATGTATTGGCGAGATATTTAATTTTGAAGTTACCTGTCTGATAGGAGATTATTTGATAAGTTATTGCCTAATTGGATAACTTGCACGCATGTTTTGCTAAGAACAACCCAGTTGCATTCACTGGCAGGCGCTGTTTTTTTTTTGTCCCCCGCATAGATTGAGCTCCAGAATATGTTTTCATGCAGCTAAATTGAGTAACCGTTGCTATTTATTCTGATGATAATTCAAATGTCTACATCTATGACTGACTTAATTTCAAGTTCATCAAGTTTGAAATAATGACAGGTCGCTGGGAAAACCTTTGCCTGAAGCATGTCTAATTTTATTAACAAAGGATAATCATAACGTATGCAAAATTTGAGGGGTGTCATTATTTAGTGTTTTCGTGCAGCATTTCAATGGACAAATTTCCAATTTCTTCATGCAACTACCTATTATTTTGAAGACATTCATGATTTGGTATCAGTCAGTACAATGAACAAGTGTTCAAGGAAGGATCTTAAATTTGCAGTGGAAAAACAAACCAGAAGGAATTAAAAAACAAACCGGGATCAATTAAAAAATATAATCTTCTGTATTTGTTGATTGCTGCCCTTTTGTGCCTAATATTGTTGGTAGATTTTAATATTTTGTCGATAAGGAAGAGAAAAACTGCATAGCTATTTGAAGCCTTCAATTATAGGTCACATTGTCGATTTACATAAACTACTCCCTTATTTAAACTTTTAATCATTCATCTCTTAGAGTCTGGGTGCTAACTTCGCTGATCCCAATTTTGAAGTTATTGATATTTTTAAATTGTAAAAATCCGTGGCAAAAGAAAGCAGAAGAACAAAAGCTCTTGAAGATTTGTGAAAGATTACAGCTTATTTAGTGAGGGGTGATAGTAGTAACATTGGCTTCAACTTCTTATAAGCTGTTAAAACACAGTTTAGACTTGTCTGGTACAATCTTTACAGTTTCCGTTGAAGCTAATTGCATGAAACTTGCATCAGAAATTGGTAAAGACAGAGAAAGAGTTGTCTCTAGTAAAGCACAATGATAAGTTTCTGGAAATGTATGCTGATGATGATGTAAGCATATTTATTAAAAGAATGGCATAATGGAAAACGCAATTAAACAAAGATTTAAAATTTATACCATCTCTTGATTATTTGCATGTGAGATGAAAAGTTCTGTATTTTACTGAGCATTGTGGTTGCAAGACAGAATCCCATGCATCAGAGAAAATGAGGATGAATGAAGTATCCTGAAAATAAAAGTTTTAAAGAGGTTTAACAATGTTTAATAATTCTTTATTACTTAGTTAATTATGTTAGTTTTCAAGGCTTTATTTCTGATCAACATTAGTTGGTAGTTTGACTAAAATATACAACATTTCTGGTTAAGTAATTTAGCTTTACTAATTTACATGACAATCTCTAGGACAATACCTGTAATATCATATTCTGTTTGATTAATATATAAAGTGCAGGATGATGCTTCTATATCATGGAGGAAAAGAAAGAAGCATTTTTTTATTCTCAGTAATTCTGGCAAACCAATATATTCTAGGTTAGTGTCTTGGGACTCTTTGCATGAGCTTCCCTCCATTTTTACTCATCTCCTTTTCAGGATTACTTCCTTAAATTTCATGTCCAATTTAACATATTTCATTGCCTTCCAGATATGGAGATGAACACAAGCTTGCAGGATTTTCAGCAACTTTGCAAGCAATCATTTCCTTTGTGGAGAATGGGTATATGGCTGGCGCTTTTCTAGTTAATTATAACTTGATAGTTTCTACTTACATCAATGTTCCTGATTTGTGAGTTTTTTTTTTTTTTTTTCATGTTTATAGTCTAATTTGCTAGGAACAATTGTAACATTGTGTCTGTTTGTTTACAGGGGTGACTGTGTCAAATTGGTGAGAGCTGGAAAGCATCAGGTTTGATCATATGTTTATATCTATTGAGTTTTTTTGTGCCAACAAAAATTTAGTGAGCATTACTTCTTTGAATGTCAACAGCTAGAGCCCCAATAATTTCTTGTTACTTGTTTTTGGTCATTTCAAATCCATATTTAAAGTCCTTGCTTATTTTAGAGATACTAGCTATCTTATTTGCTTTTTAGTTGGTAAGCTGTTCATCTTATGTAAGTAGTGCTTGAGAGAAAGAGGCCATAGTCTGTTACGTCTTGCTAGTGGGGTGCAGTGCTTGGGTGAGGTAAGGTGAAATAATAGTTTGAGCTTTTGGTACAGGTGGTTTTTCTTGTGAAAGGACCAATTTACTTAGTTTGCATCAGCTGCACAGAAGAGCCTTCTGAGTCATTAAGGGGGCAGTTGGAACTCATTTATGATCAGGTAATATTGAGTTTTTTTCATTTGAATTTCTGGACTCGTGCTTGCTGCTTGCTTGGGTGTGCCCGCCTTTTCTGCTTCTTTAAATCACTATTGCACTGTTCTCTCAGTCATTCAGATGGACAAATATTGACACTGCACTGTTGATGACAAATATGCAGATGCTTGTTATATTAACAAAGTCAGTGAATAGATGTTTCGAGAAGAATCCAAAGTTTGATATGACACCTTTGCTAGGAGGAACGGACATTGTCTTCTCCTCTCTAATCCATTCTTTCAGTTGGTTTGTTTCTCTGCTCTGAGCACGCCTAGTTATATTGTAGAAAAGAATGATCTTTTTCTTTGGGATGGTGGTGTTTTAGTCACATTTTCTGTGATCTTCTATTTCTTTGTTGGATTGGGGAATGGAATTGTTTGTATCTTTAGTGTTCTAGCTTTCCCCAATTTCTACTGTCAAACCAGCAGTAAATGTTGTTATTTGTCTGATCATGTTAGGAATCCAGCTACATTTCTTCATGCCTATACTTGTCTTCCTCTTGCTTATGTAACAAGACAAGCTGCAAGTGCTATATTGCAAGATGTTGCTGATTCAGGTGTACTGTTTGCAATACTAATGTGCAGGCACAAGGTTGGTCCTCTACTTAAATTTATTTCATATATACTGACATAAAATAACACATTGAAGGTTGAATGCAGGTAGTCAGTCTTGTTGGCGCTCAAAAAGCTTCTCTTCATCCAGATGACATGTTGCTGCTGGCCAACTTTGTTATGTCATCAGAATCCTTTAGGCAAGTAGAATTGGCAGTTTTTTATTTTCCAACTAGCATTTCGCGGATAGTTTGATGATTTAATTTGCTCTTTGTTCATTAAAAGTTTGGCTAATAGTTCATTTCAAGAACTGAAGATATTAGCATTTTGATGATTTTTTAATATACTTTATTTGTTGTAAGTTAAAGTTTAAATGTAGAGCTACAGCTAGGAATTTTTGAAGTGTTCAGTAATAAATTGACCAGCATTTTAGGGTTGTGACAAATTGACAATATCACCATGGTTCATAGCTTCATTCTCATTATATATCTAGTCTTGCCCAATAACCAATGTTAACAATAATAATCATATAAGCTTCTTTGTTTTATCGTACTCTTATGTGCTGTCTCACTCTCTATAGCGGTCTTTTTGCAGGACGTCAGAATCATTTTCTCCAGTTTGCTTGCCAAGATTTAATCCTTTGGCATTTTTGTATGCTTATATCCATTATTTTGATGTGAGTGACATTTTACTGCATTGACTATTGGCCCAATTGCCATATGCTGTACATTTAGCACATGAATCACAAAACTTGTGCATATTTATGACAGGCTGACACATACATGATGCTGCTAACCACTAGTTCAGATGCCTTCTATCATCTTAAGGATTGCAGGTAAATGTTGGTTTAATAACCTTACAAGTGCTAAAGTTACGACAGACAGTGTAACTTTGCAGATAAAACAACAATGGATTTTTTATTTTTTTTTTGCATAAAAGACATGACTCTTTGTTAGAAAAAAAATAAAAGGAGGGAAGAACAGTAGGGTGCATATATAATAAGAGATTTTACGTCTCTATGTAGCAATTCTCTTTCTTGCATGGTTCAGAAATTTGTCTGCATGTTTATAGGATTCGTATCGAAATGGTCCTTTTGAAGTCAAATGTCCTTAGTGAAGTTCAGAGGTCCTTGCTAGATGGCGGGATGCATGTTGAGGATCTGCCTGTTGAACCCTTTCCTCGTTCTGGATCATCTCCTCGTTTAAGCCAGCATAGGCTTCAAACAGATTCTCATGAAAGATTGCGGGAACCTTATTATGGCATGGGCGGTCCTGCTGGGTTGTGGCATTTTATATACCGCAGTATATATCTGGACCAATATGTTTCTTCAGAGTTCTCACCACCAATTAGCAGTCATCAGCAGCAGAAAAGGTTTTAAATCTTTTGTTGACTGTGTTTGCCTTTTAATGCCTTTCCATGCTATAGCTTTATTTATTTCCCTTATGTGCCTTGTCAGTAGCATAACTGGTCTCCATTTCTGCAGACTGTATAGAGCTTACCAGAAACTTTTTGTATCCATGCATGACAAAGGAATTGGGCCCCACAAAACTCAATTTAGAAGAGATGAAAACTATGGTAAAATATATTGTAGTTCATAGTTATAGTACATCAGAGATATGAATGTATATTCATTTTTCTCCACCTATAGTTATGAGCTTATGCGACTCTTTTGTGTCAATTCTTTAAAATTCATCATCTTTTTATTTTCTTGTGTATGGGGGAAAAGCAGGTATTATTTTTATGCTTAGATGTGGAAATTATTTGTCAAATTTAAGATTCAATGGTTGTTTCGGAAAAGATGAACATTCCAGTTGATCAAGTGATCATAGCACTTGGCAGTATTTGCGGCATCACCTTGCAGATACATATTGTGAAGTGCCAATATAATGCATAGCTCTATTAATTATTATTATTATTATATATGGTGTAAGGCAACTTCAAGTTTTTTTTTATCAGGATAATCTCTGCCTGTATGGATTATAAACAGCCATTGTGTTTAGATGTTAGATTGAACTCCAATAAAACTAACAGATAATTTTTGTGTGGCAGTTCTTCTCTGTTGGGTGACACAGGATTTTGAGCTTTATGCAGCCTTTGATCCCCTTGCAGACAAGGTATTAATTTTGCTTGTCTACAAGTTTTCTTGCTTATATTATCTTATATCAGTAAGTTTAATTTTGATTCAATGTCAACTTAAATCTGTAAACAAGAAAGTGTCATGTCATTATAGTAACTAGAATTTTTTATGTTCTGTAAAAAGCTTTTAACAATTTTTTAAATAGGTGATTACTGGGGGTGATTGTATAAAACAATTGTACACACATTCTACAATGATTGTGTGCATATCATTTTCCATTTTTTGGGAGAGCTATGAACCTGTATATAGGTTTATAATTGACTTTTGTCGGAAAACCTTACATAAATAGAATTACAGGTTTGAAATCTATTTTCTTTTATCTTCCGCATGTTACGATGATGTCATTTTTGGCTTTTCCAGCTTCAAACTGAACAATCACAATTGTTGTGCTTGGTTAGAAATTTGGACTTTGTTATATTGTTTGCAGATCAAAAGGGTTTAAAAGTGCATTTTTTTAGGGATTCTTGTTTGATTAAATCTGACTAGTATTGCATTTTGAGCATATGCAGGCATTGGCAATAAAGACTTGCAATCGGGTTTGTCAATGGGTGAAAGATGTCGAAAATGAAATATTTTTGCTAGGATCTAGTCCCTTTTCTTGGTGATTTCCTACTATATTCTGTACAATGTACTATAGAAGATGACATAATAAAATTTCCATAAAGTTCATATTTTTTCTTACTGTAATTCTTTTATAGGCAAGAAAAGAAAACGCTATGAGATAGTTCATTATCAAATGTAAGAGCAGTTAACTAGATCGTATTAGTATGACATAAAAAGAACGCAGCTTGGGTGATCGTTTGTGGCAACAGGTGTTTCTAACCTTGCAAGGTGGATCAGTTTAAACCATGAACTGAATTAAAAACTTGAATTTAAAATTACTGGTTTAATTATTTTTCTTTTATTGACTGTATCCTGATTTTTGAATTTCTGACTTCTGAAATCCAAAGTCTGAAGAAGGGGGAACGCCATTTTTTATGAGACTGAGGTTCAGTGCTATTTTTTGTCAGCGTTGTAGTGTGTGGCCATAAACTTGGCAATGGAAGAAGAAAAAAACTAGGGTGCGTCATGTGATTTGAGCACTCGACTTGCTCTTTTGATTCATGTTCGTTGGTTATTGACCTGCTTTATCCCAGCCTGATTTTCAAATGTTTACACGTTGAATGAACTAACGACGCCCACAGAAAACAGAAGTACACAGTTTCTTTCACTTCTAATTTCTTTTCATGTAGTTCATGACCCATTCTTAATTTGATCCCACATCTGGTTTGTTTTTTTCTTTTTGATATGGACACATTCAATTTCTGGGGACTCACAACAGAATAAGATAAACAACTTTGAACAATAAATATAAAAGAAGAAACTTGCCCCGCCATTTGATGCTCCATTCAATGTATGGATATCAATAATGCTAAGGTGCGTTCAATTCGGTTGGGTACAAAAAAAAAAAAAAAAAAAGGGAAAAATACGGTTTCACATAAAGATTGGTAAGTTAATAAACTCTTATAACTACGGTTGCAACTGTTAATTTATTAAGTTTTATAATTTAATTTATAAAATTTAATATTTTAATATTTTAAAAATAAAAATTAATGAAATTTTTTAAATTTTTTTAAAATGTTTTTTATCTTTTAAATAAAAAATTAATTTTTTTAAATAGTAAAATATTTAATAAAGATAATTTAAATTTAAATTCATATTAATAAATTATATTAAAAAATTTTAAAACATAATAAAATTTTGAAGTATCATTATCCAAATCTAAAAAAAGCTTTTTTCTAATAAGCTCTATTACATTTAAATTCTTAAATTATACATTGAATTACCCACAATAAAAAAGAATAAATTTTATTTGTAATTCTTAAATTTTAATCAAATTTAAAAATAAATATTATATACTCTTTAAAATAACTTAAAAAATATATATTCTCAATATAAATGAACGTAATGTTTCTTGTTTCTAATCTAGTTTGGTTCATTAACGCTGGCCATCTTGAATGTGGATTCGGTGGCTCCAATTTGTCAAAAGCACTATCGAACACTTCGTGGCATTTTCGTAATTCTGGGAGTCAAACTTCACCGATTTCTGAGATTAAAAAAGTTTGTTCCCCACTTAATGAAGTCTATTGCTTTTATTACATCCTCAAATGACCGGATCAACCCTTGCGCGTTGAATGCCCCCAACCCACTTCAATTCGAGCATGACGAAGCAGTTTCGTAATTACACACGGGCAGCATGACTATTCAATCATCTGTGTCAATCTCTATCATCACAGAAGAGTGGACGCCACCACACATTCATACTCAACAGCAATAAACCACACCATAATTATCCCACTATTTCACCCCACGTGACTTGTTACTGCCTTCTTCACTCAATGCCTCTTCCATTATCCAAAAAGCAAGTCCCTCTTTTACTGTTTTACAATCATAACTCCCTTCCCAACCACTAGTGATTTACAATGCCAATCAAACTGATATTGCAATTTTGTTTGGTAATAATATATATTTAATAACTTTGTATATCTGATGTATATATATTTTTTTTATATTTTTAAATACACACATCACGTTCACACCTAAAACTTACATCTTAACTTTTCCCTTTTTAAGTGTCTTGCCCACTCATTTCCTATTTGTTGGGTTAGCCATTCAAATAGTAATCCCATAATTACAAAAATTAATATTTGATCTATTCTCTATAAAAGAGGATCTAAATTTAATTTTTATTAAAAATAATTGAATTATTCTATTTTCAATTTATCTTGGACACATAGTGATAGTAATACATGAAAACATCATAATTTCACACTACAATGTTGAAAAATACAATCTTATTAATAAGTGAGTTTTTAAATTGTTATAAATAATAATTTTATTGTAAAATTTATTAAATTTTATAATTTAATTAATAAATTAATAATTTTAATAATATAATATTTAATAAATATTTAATTTATAAAAAAAATGCCCATATAATGTTTGTATACGCATTTGTATGACTTTACAGTCGTCTTTGTTGGTCTAAACGCTAATGCAGGAGATGATGACTACAGCAATCTCCTCTCTCAAACCCAATTCATTTACGCGTTTCATTTATTTCCATAACTTATAATAAAAGAGAAAAGGATATAAAGAAAATTTAGAAAATCGAGGAAAAGATCGCATCCATGCAGCCTAACGTTAAGTTGACTCCCAGCAACAAAGCAATAAATAAGTTTCTAATATAATAATATTCCCCGAAAAGAAAACTCCACTAGAAAATTACTCCTCCTTCCCCCTTCTCCTCCCACTTCCCCCTCCCCTTTACGCCTTTACCCTCCTCTTTCTCTCTCTTCTTCTCTGCTGCATACCCTCACTTTCTCTCCCTAAACTCCTCTCCTTTCTGCACCAAGTAAACCCTAAAAGCCTTGGTATCGCCCGAGCTTATTTTCCGCAACCGCCGAAAGGGGGGAGGCCTCGGCCTTGTCATCCGGTTCGACCCGTAAACGAGTTGATCCGATCTGGCTCCGGCTACCATTTCCCCAAGCAAACCGCTTTCTTGACGGGGAAAGTGCGGAGCTTTCCGAGCAGAAATGTACAAGAACCAGCTGCAAGAGCTGGCCCAAAGGAGCTGCTTCAACCTCCCTTCCTACACGTGCATTAGGGAAGGGCCTGATCACGCGCCGAGGTTCAAGGCCACCGTTAACTTTAACGGCGAGATCTTCGAGAGCCCTCACTACTGCTCTACTCTCCGGCAAGCCGAGCACTCTGCTGCTGAGGTTGCGCTCAATTCCCTCTCTAACCGTGGGCCCTCACACTCGCTTGCCGCTAGAATCCTGGTGAGTTTCCTATCAATGCCGGTTTCAGTTCCACTAGGGTTTTACTTGTACTTTCTTAATTCTTGTGCTCCCATGTTGTCTTCAATTCTCATTAGCTTGATAAGGAACATCTTAGGGAAACATAGAATGCTCTTTGCTAAGATGCGCTCAGTGCTTTGTGCTGTCCTCCTCTGCTTCATTTCCTTTTGGTCTATCTGTTACTCCAAGCCCACGGGGTTCCGTGGGGAGAAGCTTGTGCTATCCTGAGCCGTGTTTACTCACCTGTTTCCTTATTATCGGCGCTGGTCGCCGCTGATTCGCGGGCTCGTTCTGCCGACACTTCGTTTGGATGGGATCATGAAATTACCAAAATGCCCTCGCTCCTATTTGATTCTGGTGTAAAGCTGTGAGATATTCTGACCAGTTGACCAATGCTAAATCTTTGTTACTGCTAAGAAGGTGGTAACAGTGTGAACTTGGAACCTATTTGAGGAAATCCTGAAGTGAGACCTACTTGGTTTTGTTTGTATGGTTTGTTTGATGGTATGATTGATTGCTCACAAAATGAAATGAGTAAAATGTTTATCACTTTAGTTATTAGTGGGTGCTATGGAACCACAGCTTGGTACATCAATAACAATTCTGACAAGCTCTGTTCTTACTGGCTTGGGTAGGAAGGAGGAACTGAGCTTTTGCTTGTGCAACTACTTTCTGACTTTGACTTCGGTGTTTTGGAATACTAGATGCTACAGAGGGCTGGAAGCCTGGAATATAATCTTCTCTTCGATAGTATAAAATTCGCTTTTATTAAGACTTAAGAGTGTAGATTCAGTTCTCACGCATGCAATTTCTTGTATGATTTAGTATTTATGTTGATGTTCACAATGTGGTGGCCTCTGTTAATGTGCAATGCTGGTTTTCTATTTCCAAAATCTCTGGCGTCCACCTATATGTTGCACTTATATGAGTGACTAAGTGAATCCTAGGAACCACAGGTTGCTTCTTTCTCAGGTTGCTTCATGTGATGTGCAATTTGAATATCTGAATTTATATATTAAACTAGTACGAATGTCACAGTTAGGTTGTTGCAACTCAGCGGTCGTTTCAGATATTTTAAGCTGGACATTGAGTGATTTTCTAAGGGGCTAGTTCGGATGAAAGTGCTGAGTCAGTGTGATCCTTTGCTTTCATTTGCTGTAATTTTTTGTGCTAGCAAGTTTATAAATAAGCCTGCTAATACCCAAGAGAAGTAACAGAAGTTTGTATTCATGCCCCTTTCGTATTACTGGCCATGTTAGAACTATCAATCTCTGCAGCAGTGCTGCTACGTCATTGCTGCCAATTTCGCTCTATTTGCTTGACGTTAAACTAAGACAAAAATGTTGCAAGTGGGTCTAAGAACATCGTCTGAACAATCATTTCTTATGTTAATGGGAAGATGTCATTTTGAACCTGAAATTGCTTGTAAAATTCTGCAGTTAACACAAGTCACCAATTGTAAACCATGCCAGTCTTTATTAAGAAACCGATGTGAAAGGAGCATAAGCTCTGCCTTCTGAAAAGGAGTTGAGCTTTATATTTCCTTGTTACTTGTAAAATGTTTGACCATTGTATGCTTTTAGTTTCGATGGTTTTAAGCTCCCTCTTTACCACTCTGTGACGTTAACTTACCTTCTGAAAATTTATTACAAGTGTACTTGTTTGATGCAATAACGTAGAATATTCACTGCAACTTCTTCCATGTTTTTATTTTTTTATAACACTTTGACTTTTCATTTGTCTTAATAAATTGGGATATATAGGAAACCCAGCAAGTGGTGCAGGGTAGTTTTTTCTCCCATATTTACACTAACCTCTTCTTCCCTTCCAATAATGTACTTTTTGCCTCTTCTTGGAGTATGTCGTTTCTTTTTTTCAATTTTTAATTTTTTTAATTATTAGTCTTTGTTGATGTAATTAGATTTCCACAATGCTTGGTTGACTTCATTTCACCTTTGGTAGTTATACTGTCTGTATACTTATGACAGTCAATATTTTAGGATGAGACAGGAGTCTACAAGAACCTCTTACAGGAAATTGCACAAAGGGTAGGGGCTCCATTGCCACAATACACAACATTCAGGTCAGGCCTTGGACATCTACCTGTTTTTACTGGGACAGTAGAATTGGCTGGAATCACATTTACTGGTGAACCTGCCAAGAATAAGAAGCAAGCAGAGAAAAATGCAGCTATGGCAGCTTGGTCATCTCTAAAACAATGTAAGTGGCTGGCTCTATAGTTTCTGAATAAGTGTTTGATGTTTTTAAAATGTATAGGATTCTATATCATTTTGTCTTATATAGCATGATATATACATACACCTCATCTATGTTTAAGTACAATGCTGGTTTACTTCTGTGACATATTCTAGTGGTGTTAAGGACCAGCATCTTCTGTGACACATTATACACATTATAATTTACTTCTATGCCAAACTTTTTTACCATGCCAGATGGTTTTGACCTGCCTATGTGACAATCAAAACAACTGTTCCTATTTCCTTTGTTTCTGAATCAGATTCCAGATCTCCCATATAAACAATTCGATATGAATTGACTGTTTTTCTTTTTGTTGCCAGTGGCAAAAGAAACTGCAAGCTCTTCATCTGAACCAGAGAACAATGATGAACTAGAACAGATAACAATAGCTCGGGCCTTACTTAACTTCCGTCTGAAGGAAAAATTGACAACGTCAAATCCTAATGCTCCAATTCCATTTCCAAAGAAGTTTCAGGTTCACAACCACAGGCCAACCAGTCCACAGCCTCCACCAGTCACTACTTCAAAGATCCTTCCTCTAATCTGCCAAAAGACGGCACCTCGTAGCAGGCCCTCACTGACAACAGTAAATGAAAGTCTTCGTAGCAGGCATCCACTAGCAGTAGCAGCCGGTGACAATTCCATGGCACCGACACAGTCTTCTGCGATACAAAGCCGGGCGTCCCATACCCATCCCCTGAAGTTCCCTGCAGCAGGAGCAGCTCCTTATGTTCCCATTCGACAAATAAGATCGCCTTGCCAAGGGATTGCACCTCCGGTAACTATAAGGAATGCAGTACCTGTATTCTCTGCACCGCCGCTCCCACCACCAAATGCAGTGCCCCATCCAGTGATTCGGGCTCCTCCTGTACGAGTTGCCCCTCCAGTCAATATTAGGCACGCTGTTCCAGTGTTTGCTGCTCCACCAGTTCGAAAAGATGAACCAGCTCCCATCCGAAAAGAAGATCCACCTACTGTTAGTGCCCCTAGCCAGGAAGATACAGTGCCAGCAAAAATTCATGAGACAAACACCAGGATTGAGAAAACCTCACCAGAATCTGAGACAGTGCAGAGCTTGGAGCAGCTGAAAATATGAAGTTCATTGAAGTAGGTCTGAGTCGGTGGGAATTTTAGCTTGTTTTTGTGATGGTCTAGAGTTTGCTTCCTCATCTTTTCTTATATATGAGTGATGTTTTATTGTCCCTGCCTTTTTCCTTTCTTACCCCATTTTGTCCTGTTAAATCCGACAGTTGGCGCAGGTTAAAATCAGCAATCAAATATCTGTGAAATTCAAGAGCGAATTGGCATATAATTTGCTCAATGTTTTTGTTTATGGATTTCGGTCAGATCACGTTATAGTTATACCTTTACCAGTCAGCAATTATTGCTGGCTGTTTTCCTGCGAGCAGTATTCTGTAATGTAATCCTTCATTCTTGGGCTTGCTGCACCACTTCCCACCCTATCTCCCCGGTCCTTCAACTTATATGGGGGTTTAAGAAAGGCAATACAAAAGCTGTCGACTTTAAGCGGGCAAATACGTCCTTGAAATATGTTTGTATTCCTTTGGGACAGCGTAGCAAGTTCCTATTTTTAGATTGAGAATATGCCTACTGAAAAGGTAGACGCTTCCCATGCTTTTTCTGTTAGAAGCCTCATCAAATGTTGCAGGGTACTGATGAAACGGACTAGACGAGAGCCGGCCGCTATTGTTTTGGATAAGTTTCATCGGGTTCTCTTGGGCCACATCAAAGTTAGCTTTACCTGGAATTGATGGATAATTTGAGCTTCCCTTTTTGATAGAGATAAGCAGAATCGGATTCTCTGGGAAGCTGGGAAACTTCGGACTTATTGTGCTCTCAGTGCCATGGATAATGTCGCTTGTCTTGGTTTTTGATATCACCGACTGTGAGCTCAGCAGTGTAGTACTTAAAAAATTACTTCATTTGAAGTTGTTGAGCTATGAGTAGATGTTGATGTTTTTGTCTTTCTATTTGGAGAAGAGCGATGAAATATTGACTAAGAAAGAAGATCATAGATGTTAATTCCATATAATTGACCTTTGGGGTAATGAAACTCTGCATCTTTCCTTTCCTTTTTTTCTTTGGGCCATGATCACTCCATCTGGTTGAGCAAGTGAACATTTTCATCTGCCTTTTTCTTGAAGCATCTCCCACGTTGTGTCGAAGAAGTTGAAACACTCTCTTGAATGTAATTCAGATGTGAAGTCACGCTAGACCAGATGAAACAGATCTTCCGCCTCTGAAGTCATTTTCGTCCTAGTCGTTGATCTACAAGATTTTTCTGTATTAGCAGCGGTACCCAGAAAGTCTGAGGCTAAGAAATTAGGCGGTTGGGAGTTCCACTTCCTAAATCAGAGTGTCTACTGATGTCGGATGCTTGACAAAATAAAAAGGTAGCAACAAGAAAATGTTGATTTCAAGTTAAATTTTTATATGATATTTACACAACCTAAAAACAAAAACTTATTTAATGATAAATTATTTATGCGCTATACAAATATTATTGATATTATATAAAGATTTATTGTATAACTAATTTTATTTTAGCTATAACACAAGTTTCTATGATATCGTATTGGTAATATGTATCCTTAACGGTGTCGGAGTATTTAAATAGAACTGCAGAAGGAGTCGTGGGGAGGTAGTTGGCTTCTGTTTAATGCTTGTTTGAATTGGACACAATTCTGATCTGACCACGGTTCTTCCCGAGTCTAATTATGGAGCAGGTGCTCTTTTCTAGAAACACACAGATGACAAACTGCAAGGATATGCCATAATTGAGTCCAGAGATACTCAAAACGGATAACTGGTTATTCTCATTCATTTATTGCCACGGAACTTTGTTTTGTCTGCACACTTAACTTCCCGCATGCTAATTAGAACTAAAATGACCATCATAGATTGCTTTCTTATATCTGTAGATGGGGTATCTACCTATCTATCACAGAACCTGAAGGAAACAATGGCTGAAAACCAGTGGCCTGTCGAGAAATATAATGTCCATCATTATTCAAGGCTTTTTTTTTGGATTTATATAGGGCAAATTCCTACCTCTACCTTGTTTGATTTCCATTGAGGCGGAAAAAGGATTATATATTTATGGTAAGATCTCTCAAGTCCCACCACCTTGGCAGATCAGGACAAAACAAGGGAAAAACTGGTTTCTGATCCCTCCCCAAGCCATGGCAATCTCACAGGTACGGTTTTTTTCAATTAATTAAATGCCTGCTCGTATGGAGTCTCTGAGAACCTTTTCTTGGTGCAGTGTTACTTCATGCCGACAAGATTACAAAATCCATTACCACAGCGCCACATTAAGGGAAAATCAGATATTAAAAATTGCAGCGGATGAAAAGGGGTAAAGACAACCACCTATAGGGGCACTGAGATGGCACTGCATTTCAAACATTCTTAAGGCTTTAATTTAATTTATTGCCAAGCAAAATGCTCAAAGCTTGCTAGTAGCAATGGAATGATCACATTCACACGAAGTGACAAATGGGGTCCCTTCTGCTTTTCACCTAGCCTAATTATACAGATCTTTATGACAGATTAGAGGTTTACATCAGGTAGTTATGCAATAGTAATTAAGTTGCTTGTGCAGGATTGCTACTTAGTACTTACCAATCTGGTTTGTCCTGACTCCTGAAGGTGGGAAGGGTGGGGGGCGTGTGTGGGTGCCCTCCATCTCCATTCAACCCAAGTGCATAGTTTTGCTTCGGCAACACCCTTAACCACCAAGACGCAGCAGAGGCATCTTTAACCATTTGTGGGTTAAAGCTTTATGGTGAAAAGAACAGAGCATGGGAGGATGAAATGATGTCAAAAAGAGGGTACGAGACAATACATAATAAGTGTGGCAAACAAGCAAAGGTGTGGCGAGAGACAGAGAGAGCTAAAATTCACTGTGCCAAAGTGGCTGACTTGGGTGGGGCCAAGTCTCCACTTCAACGACACCAACCCCTCAAAGCAAGGCCACCTCAGCATTCTATTGATTTACGCAACAACACTTTTTTGTTTTTTTTATTCAGATGAGGAAGTGTATGGAGCCAACCCGGACAGGAGGGGGCCACCCGATTGGACCTCAGATGGGGCCCAAAAGGGGTTTGGGGAAAGCACTGGCTCTATATTCCTTTCCTATGAGAAAAGCAATGGCTGAAGGCAAAAGCAGACGGGAACCCTCCACCCATTAGGATTTAGGAAGAAGAAGGAGAACATCAATTAAGTCATAAAGAAAACATAAAAGATAAAACAATGAGGGAAGGAGGGGGACAAAGTGGAAGGATGTTAATCCCATCATTGTAAAGTTTTGAAAAGAAAAATATTCCCATTTGACTTTCTTATATCTCATCATACACCTTTGATTGTACTATATATTTGGAAAAACTGACATATTCACATATCACACCTGACTGTGTTTTGATCTTCATCTCTAGGTTGACCAAAATTCAAAAGAAAAACATCAAATTTGTTCCCCAAACAAATCCAATGCCCTGAATTTAAACCCAAACCATCTATAAACAATATTTATACCTTAATGTCAGTACCATTCATACATCAGTGATATCTAATTGTTGCATTAAAATTATTCTCTTTAAATTATTAAATTTAAATTTAAAATTTTATGTGTGTTAAATAATTTATCACTTATCTATATTAAAAAAATTCACACCTCAACATGAACCTCTAGAAGCATGTTTGAGAAGGAAACTACAAAAACTTGACCTCTCTCTCAACTTGCATAAGATGGTCATATTTACCATATAAAAATGGGATGCTGATAGAAGTTTCTGCAAAATAAATGCAGGAAATATATATATATATATATATATATATAATTGTCATTTAAGATATTTTTCTGCTTTATACCAAATATATAGAAATTATCATTTCTGCAGAACGAAGTTAACTGTAGTAATGAGAATTATGAAATCATTGTTTCTGCACATAAAATGAACACATTCTAAAACTTAGAAATGATTCCATCAGTTGAAATGTTTGTGATTAAGTTAGAGGAAAAATGATTTGATGACCATTTGGGTGTATTCCAATCATGCCTAGAGTCTGAGAGAGGCTCATCACGAGGCACAAAGCCTTGTCTGTGCACATCCAGAATAAACTGATAATGCTTGTTTTCACTTTCGCACAGGGAATAGGGAAATGGAGAATGGGAGAAGATTGTTGTGTGAACTGATTTGCACCCAAATAATGCCGACAGCACCATGGAAGCATGAAAGGCTTTTCCCATGCTGGAAGTCAATTTCTCTTTACCTTTTTTCCTTCATATGTCCACATGGTTGGCATGCTTGGCATGGAATTAACGCAAAGTCGTATATTGCTAGCGGATCATTGGAAAATCTTATCATTTTGAAGTTGGCGTGGCTGTTCAATCTACGACCTCTGTTATCACATCCAAACAGTGTTTAACTATTTAGGTATGTCAATTTTTCCTGTTCCTGTCATTTTGTTACTTTTCAAATGGCCTTTTTTTGGCATCAAATTTTGTTGTTTTGTCTTTGAAATTGAATCGAGTCATTTTTGCATATAGTTCATTCCCCACAGGGTGCATGTATTGTAAGAGCATCTTCCACCACCACATCTATATTAATGGGTAGGCAAAAGAAAGTCCTGAATACAGATTACAGATTCTCTAGTGTGAAGTCAGATGATGATAATTAAGAGAATGAGAAAAAATTTAATGAAAAAAATAATGAGAATAAAATTAACATATTAAATTATATAAAAATAAAAAAAATTATAAAAAATAAAATATTCAAATTCAAAAGTCTTATTATTATTTTATAATTTATTTTATAAATTTTAATAAATTTAATTATTTAAAAAATTTTAATAAATTTAACTTATAAAAATAATGAAAACATAATAAAAAGACATTCTCTTTTTTAATTGTAATCTTATTTTCAGATTTTTGAAAAAAGCTCTGACTTTTTCATTTGAAGTTTGAAGAGCATGGGATTGTTGCTTTGTGAACGGTCAGTCTGTTTCCAAGCCCACTGCACCCGCTCAGTTGATAGGTCAACTTTTTGCAAAAGTAGAAAGCGAAAGAGAGGCATATACGTATAGCTTGCCAAATCATGGCCAACCCATCCAGTAGGCCTATGCCACTTTAATCACCCACAACTCTTGAAAATAGACCCTCATGCACAAGATCACAACAATTATTTTATAAAAAAAGAGTAATTTCAACCTGGTTCAAGAAAACCCTGAATTTTTAAATTGTGTTGGCCGTTGCTTGTGCTGCAATAATAGAAAAGCTGGAACAATTATCACCCACAATCAACAAACAACAATTAGTAACTATCAAGATATGGGAGGCACGTGCCACAACTTTTGGCGCATGCCAAAAGCAGGAGAAACATGCAAATGCCACGTCATAAACTAATTTTCTATTATTTTCATTTTTTGTTGGGAATTTATTTTTAGCCCTTAAAAAGTGTGAAAATGTGACCCCAAAATCCCAGAATGTCACCGACCGGAGGCTAAGGTGCGCCGGAAGAATTCCAGATACCAATTTGGTCCGGACTTAAGAAACCGGATTTGTTGAAAATATGATATATTTCATTGAAAGTTGGAAGTATGGTCCATGATTTTGTGGGTTTTGAAGTTGTCCTTACTTTACCACAAGAATCTCGACACTGCCATTTTCCATTCTCTCTCAGGAACTTTCTATTCCACCGTTCTACAGAGAATGCCTTGGCTAAGGGCAGAAGGTAACAAAGTTATATATATATATATATATATATATATATAAGATCAGAATATGAATATGACTATGGATATGTATCTAATCTGTTTATAGAGCGCTTTTGCTTCCACTATGATTCTTTGAGTAAGTACCAAGCCACAAAGTTGCTTCCTTTATCACATTTACATTAAGTTTGTAAAAGATATCAATGTGAATACTTTGACGAATATATTACAAAGATCTTACAAAAGTGTCACAATAACAATAGCATTGAATTGTCTTTTAATTAGTGTAACACATTTATTTAGCAATTTATCATCATAAAATTTTAGTGAGAATTTTCTAGTTAGCATTATGTGGAAGGAAAAATTTTCAAATATATAAAATTGCTCATTTGCAAATTTAAATGTAAATTTCAATGGTTAAATATAAACAAAGCTCCATTCCACATGAATAAGGTTAATTCTCTATATTATCCTTTATAGAACCACAAGCTTGGCTCTTTTAACTTGTGACACTTGAGTGATCATTTTTAACAGTTTAAGGTGGTGTTTGGATGGGCAGGATGACTTTTGATAGAAAGGGCATGAGATGGAATAGAATGATCATTCTTGATACTCTATGTGGTATACTTACAATGAAAGGATCATTTCACTCTACTAAAATATTGGGTGTTTTAGAATTGATAAAGAATGGAAGAAATATAATAATTTTAATTTGTCTTAAAATAAATGAATACAAACATATGAGTGTGATAAGGATAAGAACGACAATAATGACAAAGAAAAATGTGACCATAGTTAGAATTACCAGGGTTATTAGCATCCAAATTGCTTAATAAACGAGTATTCTTATTTCAGACACAGATGTCCATTCCCATTGCCACTGTATTACCTTTGATTTTATACAGCCAAACGTTTCTTAATTTTCTTAGTTTCCTTCTCTTTTCAGGCTAAAAGCTTTTTGATGTCAACTTGTGCAACAGTGAGCAGATGTAATGTGAATATATATATATATATATATATGTGTGTGTGTGTGTGACTGCATGAACCAAAATAAAGAATGGGATTTTCTGGATTGGTTTTCATTCGGGGAGGAGGTCTACTTAAGTGAGGTAAAGTTAAACAGTTTTATATACTCAAATGAAAATAATTTTATATTAAAAAAGCGTAGAGATATCTGTCTAAGAAAATAAAAATATATATATAAGATAAAAATATTTTTTAAAAGTTAGAAATTAATGAAAAATATGATATTAAAAGATTAAATTAGATATGTAATAAGGTAATAAAACTAAATTTTCCGCTAATTTGGTTCCTATTGTACCTTTAGATCCCAATTTAAGAAATTGCGAATTGTGGAATAATAACTGTTATACCAATAATAAAAAAGCTGTACACAGTCAACATCGAAAGAGGCCATCAATGGACAGTTGCTATCGGAGAATTTGACTCCAATTAAAAAAGAATGAACAGCAACACTTGACATTCCATTCTGATAAGAAATTTGCTTTCTCATTTCCCCCACCCGTCCAATCCAATTCTGATAATTGTTTAATTACTGAAATAAATGTAATAGAAATAGAAAACAGTGGAAATTAGGGCAAAATAATAATAAAAAATAATAATAATAATATCCTTATAGGTAAGTCGAGCAAAGATTTGGTGACTTGCCCGAGACGATGACACAAGTAGAGGCTGCGAGCCTGTCACTCTGAACTCTGTCCCTAACGTGTCATTTCAAACAAACAACAGGGACATCCACGTAAATGCGCCGGAAAATTATAAAGAAACCTTACGGGTAAGTTTTTCGGTATGTGTGCAAGAGTAACCCCCTCTCTCTCTCTCTCTCTCTCTCTCTTCTACCCACTTTATTCCCACTGTTTCAGCTCTGCTCTGCTCAGATCACTGTCTTACATTTCCTCCTTTTTCTCTCCATTGAAATAAACTTCTAAAATTTTCCTGGAAAAATTTTTTAGGCTTCCTTATGTTGAGGGTTTTTTCGGTGGGTCTTCTTTTCTTTTGCAAATTATCCTGATGCTTCAAAACTGTTGGCTCTCTTCCTTGGTCGAAGAGAGGCAAGGGGAGAAGAACATCACTTTTCCGAGAAAGTGCACGGAGACAGCTTATTCATTCCTTCTTCCTGAAGCTCGATTGAGAAGTATTCTGTGATTTCGGGCTCCTCACTTTCTGCTTTTTACCTGCATCCTTTTTCTATTTCCACTGGAATCTGGTTGAAAAGGGTAAGCTCTTAACTTCGGGCCAGAAGGTTCAAAGCACCATGTTTATTTCTGTGGATTTTTCATTGAGCTTTTCCCCAAAAAGCCCATAAAATGAGATTCGGTGCATAATAAAACTAGTGGATTTTCTCTCATTTTTAAAGACAATTCTGGTATTGTTGCTGAAGAAGGCGGTCTGTTGGAAGACTGCAAATAAAAGTAAAAGTGACAGGGTTCCGGCTAGGAAGAGCGAGAAATTTGTTTGATTTGGATGTACTTGTAGGGGTTTTTAACGTGAGTTTCTGAGCGGGTTGTGTAGAACTTCATCAACCAATAACGGGTGTTTCAGAAAAATACAGACTCCTCTCTCTCTCTCTCTCTCTCTCTCTTTCTCTCTCTGTATTAGAGGGCCTAATTCTGCTACCCTCATTTGGCTTTAACTTACCCAACAAAGCTGATTCGTGTTATTACCCATTACCAACTAAATCTTCTGGGGCTGTAAGCCTGTAATTACACTCCTTTCGTTTTTCTATGCCAAGACGGACTTTACTAGGACGAAGAATCATTTCTCCCCAGATGGTAAATAGCTCTTAAGAGGTGCCGCGTGCAATTTCCCTTATCTTGTTTACTGTGTTAGGGGATCACGATTCAGAGCTTGTGGGTCTGGAAATATGGCGATGGCTGTGGCTCAACACAGAGAAAGCAGCAGTGGGAGCATTAACAAGCACCTTGATGCCGGCAAATATGTCCGGTACACGGCTGAGCAAGTTGAAGCGCTCGAACGGGTTTATGCTGAGTGCCCCAAGCCAAACTCTTTGCGCAGGCAGCAACTGATCCGAGAGTGCCCCACTCTTGCCAACATCGAGCCCAAGCAGATCAAAGTTTGGTTCCAGAATCGCAGGTAAGAAATTACATATGCTGGCCATTCTAGAACTCTGATTCCTTTTAAGGCCTGAAAATTCTTTTTGAGAATTCAATTCCTTGAAGTTTACTTCTTTTCATTCTCTCTTGATTGAGTCATCCAAAAAACCACGGGAACTTTCGTCTTTTCTTCTTCTTCTTCTTTATTTTTTTCAGTTAAACTTTTATTTGTCAACATCAGTTAATACAAGCTCTTGGATGTTGTTATTGAAAGGGAAAAGGCGTTTGCTACTTGTTGGGAGTATCTATGGTTTCATTTTTGGTTACACAGGTGTAGAGAGAAGCAGAGAAAAGAGGCTTCCCGGCTTCAGACTGTGAACCGGAAATTGACAGCAATGAACAAGTTGCTGATGGAGGAAAATGATCGTTTGCAGAAACAGGTGTCACAACTAGTATGCGAGAATGGGTATATGCGGCAGCAATTGCAAACTGTAAGCGTATGAACGTGTGTCAGTAGTAATTAAATTGTTTAATTATTAGTTGGTGTCGCGGTGAAACCCCTTCATTGACATTAACGGTAGTTGTGGCCTATATGAAAATTAAATATGGTTTGGTGGTTTAAATTATTATTGACCCATTGATTTTCTGCAGGCATCGGCAGCAACTACTGATGCTAGTTGTGATTCGGTGGTGACTACTCCTCAGCATTCTTTAAGAGATGCTAATAATCCTGCTGGGTAATCTCGCAATTTATGGCTACGTGCTTTCCCCTGTTCTTTCTTGTGAAGCTTTTTGTGAAGTATCTTCTACTGCATTCTTTGCAGACTCCTATCAATTGCAGAGGAGACCTTGGCAGAGTTCCTTTCAAAGGCTACGGGAACTGCTGTCGATTGGGTCCAGATGCCTGGGATGAAGGTTTCTACTTTTTTCTTCCCTTGCAGGAAAATAAGTAAATAAAATTTGTGAACACGAGTATTCTGGGAAACAATCGTTTGTGCTATTTTTCTTTCCGATTTGAATAGGAAGACCATGTTTCTTTCACCAGTTATCTTATCCTCCATCTTCTTGTTTAATATTTGTCAGCCTGGTCCGGATTCGGTTGGGATCTTCGCCATTTCACAGCGTTGCAGTGGAGTGGCAGCTCGAGCCTGCGGTCTTGTTAGTTTAGAACCGACGAAGGTTAGTTCATTCTTGTGGTTCAGAAGGCTAAAATCAACTTCAGATTTTCTGTGATTTGTTGATATGCGAGTTAGAGTCTGTAAGTAGCATTAATTTTATTTGCTGCATACTGAAATTTTGAATAGATTGCGGAGATCCTAAAAGATCGTCCATCTTGGTTCCGGGATTGTCGGAGCCTAGAAGTGTTCACAATGTTCCCTGCTGGAAATGGAGGGACAATTGAACTTATTTACACGCAGGTGAATAGTCGTGGGTGAAACTTAAAATTACTGCATCTTAGTTGTTATTTCATTCTTGTGGTTTAACATCAAATATACTACAGACATATGCTCCAACGACACTGGCTCCTGCCCGGGATTTCTGGACTCTGAGATACACTACAACCTTAGAGAATGGCAGTCTTGTGGTGAGCATGTTTCTGTTGTATAAGGCATTAATTTTTTTTAGTAGAAAGTTTACGTATTATATTAAACTGCTACCCTTAATGTAATTCTTCTTTCAATGGTGGATGATTAGTTCGAGCTTGTCTTATATAGATGATTAGTTCTGAGTTCCCTTGTATGGGTTGTAAATTCTAACGTTGTTATATTTGTTTGGATTGTGCATCTGAAGGTCTGTGAGAGGTCACTGTCTGGTTCAGGTGCTGGTCCTAATGCCACTGCTGCAACTCAGTTTGTGAGAGCTGAAATGCTTCCTAGTGGCTACTTGATTCGACCTTGTGATGGTGGTGGATCAATCATCCACATTGTAGACCACCTTAATCTTGAGGTTTGACTACTTGAAAATTAACTACATTATCTCCCTCTCTCTCTCTCTCTCTCTCTTTGGATTTTAATTGAATTTCATTATGTTTTCTTCTAGCCATGGAGTGTGCCAGAGGTGCTGCGACCACTTTATGAATCATCAAAAGTTGTAGCTCAGAAAATGACAGTTGGGGTAAGTGGTTTTTTGTTGATTTGCAAGAAGAGATTTTACTGCAAATTTTGGTTGATTAGTGTGAATATTGCAAACATGTTCTGAGGAAGCTTTGTATTAGATCATTCAGTTATTAGTTTTTGGTACTTAGATTTTAAAATGTACAGACAGATACACATCTTACATGTTTCCACCAGGTAGGAGGTTCGAAATCCTTGTATTCGAGCATTCTCTTTTCATTTTGATTCCCTTCTCTTTTGTTCTTCTTCATGTTGAGGTCAACTAGTACTTTTATGATTACCTGGAACTATTTTTCCTGTTTTTCACATCCTATGTTTCCCTCTAAGGATGTTTGTACTGATTAGTAGCTTCTTTGATAGGCACTCAGGTATATCAGGCAAATAGCTCAGGAAACAAGTGGTGAAGTTGTATATGGTTTGGGTAGACAGCCTGCTGTTCTGCGCACTTTCAGCCAAAGATTGAACAGGTAGACAAATGAGATGATTTCTTGCCTTAAAGATTTCTAGAGTAGACTGTACATAATTCGCTATTGATACTCTGCTGGTTTTCAGTCTCAACTGAACTTATGTATTAAACTTATTTTCCCTTGCTGAAAATTGATGCATTATACTTACAGAGGTTTCAATGATGCTGTAAATGGGTTCAATGATGATGGCTGGTCTGTATTGAACTGTGATGGTGCTGAGGATGTGATTATTGCTGTTAATTCTACCAAGAATCTGAGTGCCACATCTAACCCAGCGAGTGCCCTTACATTTCTTGGAGGAGTTCTCTGTGCAAAGGCTTCCATGTTGCTTCAAGTGAGTCTGAGATATTAATGGCGTGGAGGAATTATTGGAAGAGCGTTTAGCTAAGTTTTTTATGTATAATTTATATAATAATAATGATTAAGTAATCTTTTGAATGAATTGAAAGGTGATCTGTAAATGGCCTTTCCAGCTGATGCCTTCCTCCAATATAAAACAGAAAATTGTTGTAGGTTTTTGCCAATTGGGATGGGGTATGTAGCAGAAGAATAAGTTTGAATTTTTGCTGCCCTAATTTTAAAAGCAGTAAAATTTTGACGTTCACATGATTGTGAGGGTGGTTCGTTGTTGGTAAATGGGAGAATATTATTAAGCTCTTTTGCTCACATCGTAGGTTACTTTCAAGAGTTATTTACTGGCCAAAAATGAGTATGATCTATGGAAAGGATCTTGGATAAAATAGATTTGTTTGGTATAATTATGAATATTGAACATTACATAGGATTATAACATACCCCTCTGAAAAGTTATGTGACGTGCTTTCATTTGGTTTTACCTGTAGAATGTCCCTCCTGCAGTTCTGGTTCGCTTTCTGAGGGAGCACCGCTCAGAATGGGCTGATTTCAATGTTGATGCATATTCAGCTGCCTCACTGAAATCTGGCTCTTATGCATATCCCGGGATGAGGCCTACAAGGTTCACTGGCAGTCAAATCATCATGCCTCTTGGCCATACAATCGAACATGAAGAGGTATGTTTGCATTCCCTTGCCACAGATGTCAGATGGAAATGTCATCCCCCATTTCGTGTAATTTATCAAGACTTAAAATGAGTGATTTGGGCCAGTGTTCCCTTGAGTTTTTGGCTGTATTGGGTCTGCAGGGAAAAGCCCTTACACAGCAGATGCGTATTTGCTTTAGGCCAGAAATTGGTTAATACTATCTACGCATGTTATGTATCCTATCCAATAGACTGATATCAAACCCTTTGTGGGCAGATCAACTTTAGCACTTGTATTTTTCGGGCAATACATGCTACTAATCTTTAATTGCATTTCAGATGCTTGAAGTTATTCGGCTTGAAGGTCACTCTCTTGCACAAGAAGATGCTTTTGTTTCTAGAGATATTCATCTCTTACAGGTGCCATCTCTGACTATTTTTCAGATGGAAAATATATGTCCATTTTGCATAAGCTGAGCCAAATAGTATTTTGATATGTCAGTTTTGGAACAAGTTGTTGTGGGAAATTTCCCATTTATGAATACCGTTAGGAGTATGATGAAATTAAACGTCATTGTTGGACTTCATAATCTGATTGAGCATTGATGGCCATAGACGTACTTCTGCCTTCTAAGAATGCACTCCATTTATGTGTTAGAATGTGATGAAATTAGGCAGGTACTAAGCAAGCTGTATTTTGTTTTATGTAGATCTGTAGTGGAACTGATGAGAATGCTGTGGGGGCTTGTTCTGAGCTCATATTTGCTCCAATTGATGAGATGTTCCCAGATGATGCTCCATTGGTGCCTTCTGGTTTCCGCATCATTCCGTTGGAGTCAAAACCAGTTGAGTTCTCTTTCTCCATTGGTCAAATTTTCACATCATTTTGTAATATACTATTTTTCATATTCTACTATTTTACTCTAGTTAATCTGTGTTATAGTAAGCATTTGCAGTCACTTCAGGTGATTAAGTTCATGTGCTCATCAGTAAGCATGTCATATTGTCTTTGATCACCAACTAAGAATATACTCTGTTATTTAGTGAGGGCTTGTTTGTGCTGAATCTGCTGATGTCAATATTAAATCCCTGTAATACTGTTATTGTGTTTCAGAGTGATAAAAAGGATTCAATGACTTCAAACCGGACCCTAGATTTGACATCTGGTCTTGAAGTGGGCCCAGCTTCAAATCATGCAACTGCAGATGCATCAACATGTCATAATGCTAGATCAGTGTTAACTATTGCCTTCCAGTTTCCTATTGACAGCAGTTTGCAGGATAACGTTGCAATCATGGCCCGCCAGTATGTCCGTAGTGTGATTTCCTCTGTTCAGAGGGTTGCCATGGCTATATCTCCATCTGGTATGAACCCTGCTGTTGGACCAAAACTCTCTCCTGGCTCTCCAGAAGCACTTACGCTAGCTCACTGGATCTGCCAGAGTTATAGGCAAGTCCTATTGTTTGTCTGTTACTGATATTTCCTGCAGAATCTAGAATTCTGAAACATGCATGCAAAAATGACTGTCTAGGTTAGGTATTTTAAATTCTATATTTTGAAGTATTACGTTATAATTGATGCTGTGAAAGTTAAAAAGATTCATACTTCTATCCTTTCAAGCTTTCTTATTGTGTTTTTTTTAGTTGTCTAATGTGTCTTTTTATCTTTATCCTTTGAGTACAGTTACTATTTGGGAGCAGAATTACTGAAATCTGATTCTCTTGTTGGTGAGTTGGTGCTGAAACATTTATGGCATCATCAGGATGCTGTTTTGTGCTGTTCATTGAAGGTATGGTTGTGATTTCTATCCATGACACAGTTGATCCTTATGGATGTGTACAGTAATCTTCCTCTGGAAATTTGGAAGTGTATGTCTTTGAAGTCCCTTTAAGATCCTTATGTAATGGGTAATTTCATTAATGTGATTTTTTGTTTGTGATTTCAGTCACTGCCGGTGTTCATCTTTGCAAATCAGGCAGGGCTTGACATGCTGGAAACGACTCTAGTGGCTTTGCAAGACATCACATTGGATAAAATATTTGATGATTCTGGACGCAAGGCATTGTTCACAGACTTTGCTAAGTTAATGCAGCAGGTGATTTCCAGCAGTTGATAGTATTATTTTGAATATTTTCTTTTAAAATGGTTATCAGCATGGAATGGCAATTCTTGCTTTGTGTTTTAAATATCTTAAATTATGCTTCCATGGCACCTTGCCATCTTTTTCTGCAGCTTGTAACTTTTTCTAGATGACTACTGAATTTTTGCCTGCCTATTCTTTCATCAGGGATTTGCTTCTCTGCCAGCTGGGATCTGCATGTCCACAATGGGGCGGCATGTTTCTTATGAGCAAGCCATTGCATGGAAGGTCGTTGCAGCTGAAGATAACACCGTTCATTGCTTAGCCTTCTCTTTCATAAATTGGTCATTTGTATGAAAATTCAATCCGTGTATTCGAGGCCCTGCTTTTTTCCACTCGAATATAAGATTGAAGAAGGGGTGCAAAGAAAAGGAGAAATTTGAGAGGGAAAAAGAGATCCGAAATTTTTCTTCATCTACAATACAGGATCAGGTTTTCATTTAATTCGATTTAATTGATTTCTTCTTTAGTGCAGACCGAATTGAGCCCCTTCTGTAAATTCTTGTTAGCGTTAGAGTGAAGTTGGCACCTGAAACTGATACTGGGAAGAGAGTTGGTAGTAAATACTAGTCTCCCATTTCTTTTCTTGTCTGAATTATGTGACTATCGCACATTGTCGTGCTAATATTGTTTGGTGCGGTTCTTTTGACTGACGCAACCACCTGCGGCTACAACTCTTAAGTTTGTGGGCTTCTTGGGAATAGTAACAATTAAGTTAAGCGCGGGGCCAAGTTGGCTACCGCTATTAGCAAGGAAGTGCGATTACCGGTAATTGGGGAAATGAAGTTTACCTGGAACATGTCTAAATAGTTCCAAAATTATCGTCGCTGATGTTACTTTTTACCTGACGTTACTGGCACGCCTTAAATCCAGGTTCAGGCATCTCAGTTCCAAACCCAATGCTCAACAACGGGCTCTTCAAATGTGGAATAGTTAGCTAAAGAAAATACAGAACTGTGTTTATCGCGTCCCTTCGTGTTTATGCTAATATGGTTTCTCCCTTGTTTTATTGGCTACGGTAATGCAAACAATGTGCTAGCCGTTATGGTCTAAGTTCGTGTCTCCTGAGAGGACAGCTACTGAGCCACACTGCTGCTTACTGGTCTCTTATCAATGGAACTATGTTAAATTAGCAAATTAAAAATTAACAGTAAACTCTCAAAAAAAAACCAAAAGAAAATTAACAGTGAACTATTAATAAAGTATTAAGTTATATTTTAAAAAATCTTAAAATAGTTTATTAATATAAATTTAAATTTTAAAATTCAAAATCTCTTATTTAGAGTTAAAAATATCTTTAAAAATTAAGAAAAAAAACTTGACAATAAACCGCATCGTTCTAATGAGTCACTGGGGAAGAACACTCTTTCCTTACTCTTTATATATAGTGAGTTTTTTATTAATAAATTTAATATCTTAAATTTTATATTATAAAATTTAAATAAAAATAAATTATAAAAATAACGACACCCTTACAAAAATGCCAGGCTTAGAAAGCGGCAAATTACTCTAGCAAATAGCACCCAAAAACAAATTACTCAGCAAAAAGATGGCGGCACACAACATTACCACAGAAAAACGGCATATCAAGAAATTACTACGGAATTTGTTTCTTTACACGATGCATGCCGCATTATCACCTCGCATGCACTGATCATGCGTCCGTGTTACTCCAACATCAAATGATTTTGAGAAAATCTCCCTTACCCATTTCGTTGAGTAATAAGTAATAACAACTAATGAACACAAAACTGAAAGCCAACCAAGCTTGAAACTCTGAAAGGTGCAGAATATAATAGGCAAACACATTAGCAACACTTTACAAGGTTTTCAAATTTCCATCTGCCTTCTTTTCATTTACCGGCATGCCAAGGACCAAAAGTTGTGGAAAAAGGACGGTATTGTAGTGAACCAACAAATGAAAGCCATGCCTGTAGCTGTTTCAAACTGCACACAGTGATTCGATGAACAACTCCCAAGATCACTATCAATAAGGACTGTGATGCCTGCAGATGCACAGGCAGCAGCAAACGTAAGCGTGGACGTGACCTGCATGAACGATAGAGGCATTGCCAAATCAAGACTACAACATTTTCAGAGGAAAAGAGAACAGAAGACAAAGCTCCATATAAACGTGAAATTTATTAAACTCAATAAGTGTGTATTCGCTTAATAACTAATAACAGAACTTTTTTCATTTCTCTTTGAAATGAAAAAAGCTAAAACGAAAGTTTAAAACAATGGTTGAAAGCATAATAAGGTGAGAAAACATTTGGAGTAAGCTTTTGGCTTTCCAGATATGTGTGTGTTGCTGTTCACGAGTACATAAAACATAATAAGGTGATTATTGTTTCAAAATATTAGGGAATATCAGTTATTTATGATGGGGGTCCTAAAATTAAGTAAATATACATTGTTTGGGATGAGTCAGATAGTAACTATGTACAGGTTCTGACAAGGTGCTGCTCATGACAACCAGAAAAAATAGCATCCTGAAAATTACCCAGAAGATATGCGACAATATTTTAATATCCAAAAATGCGTCAACGCATCCAATCTTAAAGAGCTTACCCCATCACCGATTGTAAACAAGCTGACAACTCCATAATTCTGCAAAGATCGCCTGACTAAAATGGCATATATATCAATAATAGCCAATGAAAAGCTCCACAAACACTGCAAGCCAGCAGCCGCAACAAGGTAACTGACAGAAAATGGGAAAGAATTATACGTAATGCCACGTTAATGAGTTTTTCTTTGACATAGCATCGCCAAGAACTTTTATTTCCATTCTGAGACTACCCATAGAATATTTTATTATTCCAATGATTAATGTGAGATGATATAGAGAAAAAATTTTCATGTGCAGAAACCAAAGCACACTAATTAATGTAGTCCATCCAACAAAGTTTGGCAAAGATTTGCTGCCCTGGTTTGACAAAAGTTGACCATTTCACTAGCTGCAAATGTAATTTCAGGTCTATAATGTAATGAACTACAAACTTGGAAACCTTCATGCTTTCTACGAAACTCTTATTTTAGTTCAAAGAAGCATATCCCCCATGTCAAGATAAATCGTCCGCTTTACCTGCATAATCCGCAAGTAAGAGATCTATGCAGATTTACAAGCACAGTATCTTGTTAATCATGAACCATTATTACAATAATTAGATTTGATATCTGAGAAAGGCAGATACCAAGAAAGAACTAGTAATCTGTTTTTCTATTAAACAAACACACTTGGACACTTCAAGAAGTATTTTTAACTCATCGATGAGCAGATACAGAACTAGGATACAGTCTATTAATAATTTAGGCCCACCAATGCCGCTTATATGTTGACAACAATAGGCAAGCAAGCACAAATAATAATCTCAAAAATTGCTGAAGATTATACATTTCAGCAAGGATCCTATTAGAGATCTTGTTTTCCTCACTGCAAATTCATGTATTACCAAATATGCTTATTACTTATAAGCATGGTTCTGACTTCTGAGAGTTTCACTATGGAGATTAAACAGAGTTTTTTATGAAGATTTTGCTGAATCAATCAGAAAAGTAGCCCATTCACGTACTCCGTGTCCTTCAATATTCCACAGACAATCTCTAATTGAAGTCTGTTTTCATTCAATATTTGTAAACAGTTCCCTGGTTTAAAGTTTAAGTCGATAAGCGAACTTCACTAAATTCATACGAGAATAATGAGAAATATAATCTTTGGTTTTTTAAAAGAACAATCAAGTTCAAAGCAACATAAAAACAAGAAATGTAAAAGAGTATAAAATGGTACCAGAAGGCAGTAACGGAAGAAAAATCACTAGTGGAAGCCATGATAGACAGCGCAGCAGCAGCGAAAACAAACTGCGAAACACGCAAGGACAGCCCACCGGGGGTCCCGGGACTGCCTTGAATATCCTTCATCCTGACCCTGGGAGCGTTAGCACCTTCAGTCGTTGGAACGTCTTCAATTGGGTGAACCGAAGCATGACTCACACTCATACTCATTGCTTCTCCGGAAACTTCAATTCATAGCTCTCTCATAATCATAAATTCTCCCAAATGTCACCAAAAACGATCAGAGTCGTGAAGAACAAACAATAACCCAATTTATTGCCGATGATCTAAGCCCCTCTTCCCTCAGGCTGCCCAGTAAAAATATTAAAAAAAAAATAAGAGAAGACACAATGGAATGTCCACTAGTTTGTTTGCCTAAACAATTGTCAAATTCAAGTCAAGGCAAGCAAACTCACAAAAATCAATTTCGTGATTGACAAAAAATGCCCTCGAGAATTAGAGTCATACCAACACTTTTCAGTCAAGTGTAATAACCAGCAATCCACAATCAAGATCTGTGAAATTTGGGGGAAATAGAAAACGAAGAGAGAACAAATAGTATCGGATTCAGCAAAGAGATCGGTCGCTGCTGTTGTTGGCGTATGCGTCAGCTGAAGCTGGAGCCCTCTTCTTCTGATTAGCTGAAGCAGTAGAAACCGTTTCTGATCTCTTGAGTAATTGGGTACTTACACGCGCTCTTCTCTTCACGGGTTTTCACTTTCCTTCATTTGCCAACTCCTCACAGGCCTAAACCCGGACCGGAACGCAACTCCTCTTCCATAAATAGTTTATATTTGACGATACGGATCATTGATGTGTTAGGTTCGTTTATGTGAATCACTAAATTTAATTATTTAAATAATAAATTATAACAATTAAATGGTTTAAATCATAACTTATAAGAATTAAATAAAGATAAAATTATAAAATAATTAAACTTTCAAATCAAAATTACTTTACTATAAATTTTTTATTTTATTATTTTTATAAATTAAATTTTATTAAATATAAACTTAAAATAATTTAAAACATTATTTATTAAATTTATAAACTAAACATATAACCCAACGAATTTAGGATTTTGTCCCACAGTGTATTTGAGACAAAACTTTTCCATTTCTTTTTCTGGGACTATATTTTGGTAACAAAAAGAAAAATTTACAAATGCATACAAATTAATTTATTTTGCAGATAAAAATTTTATTATGAAATTATAATCTGTTTGTATTTTTTATGATATTCTATTTCCAGGCTAAAAATAATAAATTTGGAAGGGACAGCTATTAAAATAGAAATAAAGATAATTCAGAGGCAACTTAACGGAATTTAAAAATTTTATATCACACTTATATGAACTAACTTTATTTGTAAAATAATGAATGGTTCAACCCAGTTTGTCATCCAGCGCCGGATAGTTGGACTTGCTTTGTCAGTGTAATGCTGCTGGTGAGTCTGAAACTATTGATATTTTCTTGATGAAATCATTTCAAATTTCTATCTGTCGCCGATTTTATACTCTTATATATTTTTTTATTTTACAAATTTATATTAACATTTCTTATATTTTATAAATATGTTATATATAAATTTAAATTATTAAAAATATTCTTAATTATATAATTAATGTATTAAAATTTATTAAAAATATTTTTATTAATTCAAATAAAAATTTTATTCTTAAAATTTTATAAATTACAAAATAATTCATACAAATTTATTTTTGTTAAAAACACTAAATATAGAGTTTAAAAGAAAAAAATTTATTACTTAATCAAAATATTTTTAACAATTAAATTAAATTTATATGTAATATATATATATATAAAGGAAGTTAATGCAAATTTTTTTGGTAATCAAAAAATATTTATATAAAATGTGTGAAATAGAATGAAGGTTAAAGTGTCAACGGACAATTAAATGGCTTACTGTCTTATTCACCAAATAAATAATAGCCTAATGTCTGCCCCTAAAAATGCCACATCTCTTCATCTCATTGCTTCTTGAAAATTATCTTGCGTTCTTGCTACCGAAACTACAGCCAACATTTATACACAGCAAATTCAGGTTGGCTATGCAACGCCCATCCATCACATCTTGATACTAATATTGTGTGGGAAAAATCACTCGAGAGAAGGGAATGGCCTTGCTTGGGCGGAACCGGACTGGTAGAAGTATTTTGTAAGAGACATGGAAAAACGACCTTTTTTTTATGAGTTATGATCTCACGGGTTCGGATCCGTGCTAAATAGCACGGACCCCATAGGTGGCAAAATGTAACACAGTCATTTGCGGTCTATTACTTCTAGCGCATAAATAAGTTATAGTCATGCTATCCACTTATTGAAGACGTGAATGTCAAGCTTTGAATCCTTCTTAAGCCAAATCTTAAATATTTAAATTTAAGTATTTGGCCTGATCTTATTTCTTAATATATACATATAAAAATACATATATACATATAATTATATTTGCATATATATATATACGTAATTTAAAATTATTATAAAAATGAATTATATAATATTATACAAATATACATTTTATATTTCTATTTTATTTAATTTACCATTTTACAAAATAGATTTTTAAAAGAAGAAATTAAAAATAAAAAAGAGACTTAATGTGAATTAAAATATAAAACTTAATGAACAAGTTAGTCTGTGTTATTATAAAAATTTTTCATAAAATAATAAATTAAATAAAAAATATAAAATGTATAATTGTATGATATTACATAATTTATTTTTACATATACTTTTGTATGTATATGTTATTAAGAAATAATATTAGGTAAAATCCTTAAATTTAAATATTGAAGATTTGGTCTGGTATGCATTTTGATAGTGAAACTGTAATTTGTTTACGCGCTAGAAAGAAGCATCAGACAGCGAAAATGTGTTAAATCTTGCCACCTATGGGTTCCGTGTTAAATAGCACGGACCCGAATCCGTTAGAGCATTACTCTTTTTTTATTCGTTTTCATTTTGCTTTGAGCATTTAGTACTTCAATAGTGGTAACGTGGGCCGGTTGATTGCTCACAAAGCAATGGGATTGCTGGGTTTTTTTCCCACCAATACCTGTTACGGCCTCTAATCTTCAATAAGGGTGGACATTGAGTGATATCTTCAATTTCAATTTTTCTTTTTTTTTTTCCCTAATTTTTGTTGCTTTGGTTGCTGACCTAATAATAAGAGCACGTAGAAAACCTTATGCTTTACTTATGTACTCTCACAAACTTTTTTTAAAAATAAGATGATACTGTATAAATGTACAAAATTATAATAAATTTATATAAAATTAATTTATATTAATAACGATACTTCCCTAGTTCCTCATCCCACTTTTCTCTTATTAAGGTAGGAAAATAGATTGCACAAAAGCTGATTTGATTTGACTGTGGACTCCTGCTAGTTGCAACTAATTGTCGTGCCAAAGTGGAACATGCCCTTTCTGGGCGCATCTTGCACATGTGATATATCATTTCTCTTACAAAAGCAACTGTTTGTTCACCCAGAAAAAAAAGTTAACTGTTTGATCTAATCTGGCCATTCATCCATGGTCACAAAATAGTACTGACTATATATACCAAAAAAAAATCAAACTGACTACTACCAAATTACCTTAGTTTTCACTAAGATGCTGCAACGAGGCATGCTCCAGCTATACATTTTTCGGGAGTACTATAAAATAACGTGAAATTTGGTAAAATGCTTCTGCAACGCTTTATCTTGACCGCTAGTATTGCTTTCCCCAGTTGTGACACGTGTTGAATAGGTGTACAACTACTTGTTCTAAAAATGTACATCTATGATATAACAGTGACCTTTTGGAGACAAATAGCATTCAGAAAAAAAAAAAATCAACAAACTTCATATATTTGTATACAAGAAAACTACATATAATGCTGTGGAAGCGTTGTCTATATTGAGAATAGGGATATCAAAATAGGTCTGACCTGTCGGGTCAGCTCACCCTACCCTGCATAAAGGGTGGGTTGAGTTACTATATAGGTAACCTGTTTATTCATGAATAAATTAACTCGTCCCGTATAACCCGCGAGTCAATATGGCTTAGGATAAGTTAAACTCACAGGTATTAACCTGTATAACTTTAACTTCTCTCTAAAATGACACATTATTTAAAATGATTTCAACTTTCAGAAAATTATTGTAGGTTATGCTATTATGATAGCAAAATTAATGGATATGAATTAGAAGATTAGGGCAATTCAAATGATTGTCATTTGGTTTCAATTTGGATGATGTAGTTTAGGCAGGATCCTCATGCGATTTAGATATAATTTTCTTATGTTTTGATATCTTATGTATAATGTATAATTTTATAGGTGACTGTAAAGATTAAAGAATTTTTTAAAGGCTTTGAGTTGAAAGGCAAGTAAAAATTGATGAGCTTAAAGAAAAGATAAATTATTATACTACGCAATAATTTATTTTAAGTCATTTGGTAATAGTATGAAATTTGTGTTGTTACATAGCTATCATCAATATCACTTTTATATATTATTTTTTGAAGTAGAAAGTACTATCTTTATAATTGATTAGACTGTTCAACTTTTATGTTATCATAATTTAAAATGCAAAACTCAAACATTACATATATAGAAATAGTGGTATAAGTGTATAATAGCATAGCTTTATTTTCAATTAGCATGTAGTTTATTTTGAATGACATCAGTGTTGGGCTTTGTTACATACAGGAATATGACCTTTATGTCTTTGTAGACACGTATTTTATTATGCATGTATATTAATAATATTATTGAAGCTTTGCCTAGAAAATGATATTACATATTAGCAATTTTATGAATAAAATCAAGGTTTTTATAGTTCATTACAAGCTAAATCTAGATTATGCTTTTAGGTATATCATTGAAAGACAAATTTGATTGTATTCATTTACAATTGCTTTAAAATTAGTATATTAAATTTAATTGATCATTTACTATCATTCATAAATTTTAATTTTAATAATTTTCTTTGAATTATTAGCAGACTGACCTGCTTAACCCGTAACCGCGCGGATTGAACTAAAATTTTTTAGTCTGTCAGTTATACAGGTTAATCCACCTTACCCCGCTTAATTGCAAGCTTGTGCAAATCAGAATAGACCAACCCGTTTTGACAATCCTAATTGGGGATGATAATAACATCATTTGACCATAGTTAGCAGTGATACTAGCATGACCATGCATGGTGACTATCACAGTTGATCTAATAGTGTTATCCTATGTTGATGACACTTGAATGATAGCAAGACAAAAGTGTATTATTGTTTGATTAGTAGGAGTATCAAGATGAATTGGTTGGGTTCTTTTTAAGTTAGTTGCTTAAAAAGTAAATTGGGTATAATTTTTGTAGCATGTTGATAAACAAAATTTTTAAATTCTTTCGTGAACCAACTTAATTTAAGTATAAAAATATATTAATGCATTTGATTATATCATCTCATCTTGCTTAACTAATAGATTGGATTTTTATTTTTATAACTAGTTTATAAACAAATGTTTTATTCATCCCATCTTCACCTTACCTATTAGCTGTATAGTGCAAAAGAAAAAAGTTATAGTTATATTGCTTAAGCAATATAACTTTCATGCATGAGATGAAACAAGGAGTGGGAAAAAGTTATAGTTATATCGCTTGAGCAATGTAACCTCCATGCATGAGATGAAACAAAGAGTGAAACAGTGCATTTTGCTCCTTGTTTCATCTCAATAAAGAGGAAAATACAAGAAACATAAGAAAAATATAACTTGAGTGAGTGACGTAAAAATATCACCCTTCTGCACAAAATTATATTATTGCTTATGTTTACAATAATTACCGTGGCAATAAATGTCGAGGTTGTCTGCAACTAAATACTCCACTGATTTATGCATTTTCACAAAGGAATTCGCGTCTTTTAGATATTATATTTCATGTAATCTCCACCACATGGGCATGAACTTGCCAAACATGGCCCTCTTTTTGAACTACTGTACCGACCCATTGACTAAACAACTGCTACACAAGAAAACAAGGCTTTCAAATAATAGACAGGGGATGTTAACCACAAAAAAAAAAAAAAAAGAACAGACAGGGGATAATGAAATAAACCCAATCATAACTAACCTGACCTTTCTTTGGTTTAATCAATTCAAGCTATCTTTCTTGCTAACCTTTTTGCTAAAGCTCTCTCTAATCTCAATTACTGATTCAAACCCGATCCCATCCAATTCCACCCCACATCCTTCAAATAAAAGGTCCTACAAAAAGGGAACTACCTCGTCCTCTTTCTTTCCACTCAAAAAGTCTTCCAAAGAGGAAAACACGTGCCTTTTAATCTCAAAAATAATTTGTAAATGAATGTTTATGTATTATATATGAATGTGTAAAAATAAATTAAAAAATAAAATAAATAATAAAAAATTTTAAAAAATATATAAAATTTAAAATATCTGTATATAAAAATCCGTATGTCTTTGTGTAATTTTTTTTTATTTTACTGCTATCTGTGTACTTTATGTATTTGTGTGTATTTCTCTGACAAAAAAGTACCATTTGCAAAGGGCGTACTTGGAAACAAGATTTCATTCGGACAGCATGGAGCACGCATGCATGGCATGACCATGGAATCCATAGCCCTTGGGGAAGTTAAGATACACCCACGTGACTGTCACGCAAACACGGAAAGACCTCGCCTACTCCACCATCAATATTGTTTGAACTTTGTTCCCTGGCTAAAGAGTTTAGTATTTGAATTGAATATCTAATCCTTAGTTTTGTTTGAATTAAAGAGCAAATGCCAAACATTATGTTATAATATAATCTATTTTTCAATTATTCTTTCTTATATTTTTATAAAAAAATTAAAGATTTATTCAACCTAATTTATAGGTTTTGAATTTTAATTTAAAAAATGACAATAATATATAAATTTTATTCTATTAAGTATAATTAATTGAATAAATTAAATAATATTATTAAATTTTATGAGAGTCCTTTCACATAAAAATCTCTAGGTTTTAAATGTGAATAAACTATAAGTTTATTAAATACACACAAATTTATAAAATTTTGTCTAGGTATTCAAGTGGAGGAAGGATGAGTCTTCCACTTAAAACATGAGAGACTCAAAATTTATAATTAAAAGAGAATTATGAAATAAAATTTATACCTTAATTTAATTTAATAAATTTAATAATTAAAATTTATAAATATAATAAAATTTATTGAGCGGATAGTATTCCGTGATACTATCATTTTCAAAAATATTAAATCATAATAAAATGTTAAAATCTGTGGCATTTCATTGTAGAGATGTGAGAACAACATGCCATGGCCATTTGACATGTACATACATAAAAGTTTTTGACATCCATGTGCATGCATCTGTGGAATGGGATCCTGTGGCAATTCCGGAGTACATTGTTTGTACTTTAGCGCCCCCTCCATTAGCGATTCGTAGCTACGATTATTATTTTGGGCCTGTCTCTCTCTCTTTCTATCTTTCTTTTCTCTCTCTCTTCTCTTTCATTCTGCCTATCAATCTTCACGGCCTGGCATCTTTTCGATCTCCCTTCCTTGAAATTAGGGTTTACAGCCTTCGGAGCACCTGCCCGAGCTTCCTGTTTTCCTTCCTATCTCGAGCTCTTTGTTTACATGCCCCCTCGACTTGACCTAGATTTGCCGGTATCTCAAGGGTTTATAGATCCGGCGAACTTTTGCTTCAAGCTCTGCTGAATCTGTATCTCTTTCTTTCTCATCATTCTTCCACTCCGGTATGTTTTGGAAGCTCACGTCTCTATCTGCCTCCTCCCCTGTAAGTTATTCGTTTCGAATTTGAGCTTCGTTTTCGTGCTAATCTACTGTCATAGGCCAATTATACTTAATTTAAACTGGAGTTTTTTTTTTTTGGTTTTTCTCAATAGTTTAAGCATCAGTTAGTTGCCCCCTTGAAATGCCATTAATTTAGCGTTAGTTATTTGTTTACCATTAAATTGTTATTCCACTATGCTAACCATGTTACAATAATTTCCATTTGACGGATCGACCCGAGCTCGAGCTGTCGTCGGTTTCCATGCTTGTAATTGTAATCATTTATTCAGAAACTGTTGGATGCACCCTCCTTTTTGGGTCTGCTGTTTCCTTAACGACTCTGCTTTAGTGGCATACTATGTTAGGAAATATCTCACTTAGAAACAATTGATTCTTTCTAAAGTTTTTTTAACAATACTATCGATAATTTATATCTTGTTACTCCCTCCTTGGCAAAGGCAGCAATGATCTACTTTGAAGATAGGTCCGTCCCGTTTTATGGGATGTTGGTATTGTCATAGACAGAAATAATAAGCCCTCGAGTTTCACTTGTGGCAGATATGCCTAATTTAATGTGAATTTGAGGTTATGACCAAAAATAATAAGCTCTCGAGTTTCACTTGTGGCGGCAGTTTGTAACAACTTGCTTTGACTTTCTCTTCCTTGATACATATTAGACTGGAATTTTATAATTGAAGGCCTTTTAATTGATGTTCAAGAGTAATAGGAGGGTCTTTTAATTGACGGTCAAAGTGTATAGTATGTTAATATGGGCGCGCTGTGCAATAGAAATTCCTCTACTACTTAAGGCAAATGTACTATGTACTGTAGATTTAAATTCAGAGACTAACTTGCTTTTTATTTACAGATGACATATTTCTTTTACTCTTGCTGTCATGATACAGTACAGAGTGAAATTTTATGTATAAAGAGACCTTTAATTAATAGCTGAAACTTTTAACAAAGTCTTTTACTTGATGGTCAAAGGTTCCAGTGGTCTAGAATTCACACTCCTTATACATATGCTCCCATTATGTTTAATTTTTGTAACCTTTGAAGTGTATCTTGTGTTGCTGGTGCTGTACAGGTGGAGGCAATATTAGAAAAGGAGAATTTCACTTTGGAAGAACTTCTGGATGAAGAGGAAATAATCCAGGAATGCAAGGCCTTAAACAGTCGTCTTATTAACTTGTATGTTTCTGATCAATGTGGTTTATTTGTCTATTTTTATTTCCAAAAATTTCAGTCTTGTGCACAATTTTATTGTATAAGCTCAAACCTGGTTTACAATTATTGTACTCAGTAAGTCGGTTTTAATCGGAAGTAAATGTAGTTACATAAAGGACAGACGGGATATGCAATCTTATAGGTTTTTTTAATAAAAGGTGGTGATATGATTTCTTTGTTCTTTCAGTCTGAGAGACAGAGCTCAGGTTGAGCAATTATTACACTACGTTATTGAAGAACCACCAGAAGATGCTGAAAGCAAACGGGCCTTCAAGTAGGAAGTCTTAGCACAAAATTTTGTTACTAAAGCACTTAATATTTTAATATCTCAGCATTCCCCATATCAGTATCTCATATTTGGTTTGTCATCTAGGTTTCCATTCATTTCCTGTGAGATTTTTACATGTGAGATTGATGTCATTTTGAAGACGTTGGTGGAGGAAGAAGAGGTTTATGCTTTGTTTGATCATGACACAAATTCTTGTAAGCTTGAAACGTATAGTAATGCTTTGTTTATATTGATTTTTGCCTCCCTTTCATGGAATTGCAGCTGATGAACTTATTATTCTCCTTCTTGGAGCCTGATCGTTCCCATAGTACCTTGCTGGCTGGGTATTTTAGCAAGGTATGGCTGATCATGTTGGAAGTTTGGTTTGTGTGATATTTTATCAGCATAGCTCACCGTTGAAGTTAAACCACTTGCTTAAGCATGATGCTGTTTACTATGCCATTTGCTAGGTAGTTGTTTGCCTCATGATACGGAAGACAGTGCCACTCATGAATTATGTTCAAGTATGTGATACAATGTGCTTTGTAGTTACATTGGCTATTCTTGTTTGATATTTACATTTTTTAAATACTGCCAACAAAGTACTTTCTCTTGTTCTTGGTACCTTTATATCATTATATGGAGCACTTTTTAGTTGGCACCCTTGTTAAACTGTATCTGGTGTCCTTGTGAAACCATTTTTCATTTAACTTTAGCATGCTTTTGGCAGGCCCATCAGAATGTATTTCGCCAACTGGTCGATTTGATAGGAATTACATCCATTATGGAGGTACACTTGTTGAACATTTCAGCTGTAGTTATAACATTACTGAGATCTTACCAATGCAGTAAAATGAATTCTGAGATAAGCCTCCTGTGCAGGTTTTGGTTCGACTAGTAGGTGCTGATGATCATGTGTATCCCAATTTTATAGATGTTATGCAATGGTTGGCCGAGAGCAACCTGCTAGAGATGATTGTTGATAAATTAAGTCCTTCTGTAAGTGCAGCATCTCCCTGGCTTTATAGTCTTTTAGCCAGCTTTTGCTAATTAGCTGTATGGTGTGTATGCATATAGTGCCACAAACTGTTGACGTTACTCTATTTTTACTTTATATAAACAACTGTAGACATTATTTTTAAAAGTAATCTATTTTCACTCCTTTGATCTGCTACACATGATATTGTTTGCTATGTTATTTAGGAGACTTATTGATTCATTCATTGGTATATGATCCATGGTGGGATGCTCTCTAGTCTCTATTAAGCATTTTGCACTTGCCCATCATTAAGGGAGTTTTGGTATATGCAATGAACTTAAATAAAACAACTCTTGAAATTAGGGTTTTTCTACTATATCAAGGTTGGCGAGCTGATGAAAATTGTCTGATTGACAACAAAATCTTTTAACGGGATTCCCTTACAACTAATGCCCCCTGGTGATGTTTTTAGCATGTCCTAATGGGCCGCATAGAAGAAATCTTGAAGTGAAAAATGAAAAATGATAGAAAATGAATATTTCTGGGAATTAGACAGAGAAATCGATGAAAAGATCTCAATTAAATGACATAGAACTTTTGCATTTTAGAGGATGTTTCTGGCATTTGCAGATTATCTTTTTGTTCAAGCATTCTGTTGCAAATCACCTGAACTTTTTTCTGTTGGGACCAGAGTCCTCCTGAAGTTCATGCCAATGTAGCTGAAACATTATGTGCAATAACTCGAAATGCCTCATCTGCTCTAGCAATTAAGCTTTCAAGCCCAAGGTTTGTATTGTAAGGCAGAGGCTTTACATTCAGCTGCTTTTACATATAAAATATATGCGCTTGTATGCGGGAATTAATTATAATATTTCTGTTAATATGCAGTTTTGTTGCAAGAATTTTGGGTCATGCATTGGAGGATTCACAATCAAAGTATAGCCTGGTCCATTCTCTTTCAGTGTGTATTTCTTTGTTGGATCCAAAAAGATCAGCAGTTTCAACTCCACTTTTTAATTCTTTCCGAAGTCAACACATGTATGAAGCTCCAATCCCTGTTAACCCAGAAACTATTGGCGCAATGGTCCCAAAACTCGGTATGTGTAAATTCATGTTACTTTGGTGTTTTTCAAAATTTTTTATGCTTATTATGTCTATGTGCTATATGTATCTTACTAATCCTTTTTCTGTTAGTGGTTATATGCAACTGCAGTTTTGTGAAATTTGAAAATTTTTGGAAGAAAAGGTTGTAGGTCTAATGTTATAAGATGTACAATCCTTTCCATGAATGATTAAATAACAAATGAAACTGCCAAAAGGGTGAAACCTATCATACAGGAGGTATACAAAGTGTACATTTAGATAATGAATGAGACAGTTAGCCATGGTATTACGTCATAGCTATGGATTTTGTAGTGATGTATTTGATATATAACTTAATTTAGGATTGTTCTTTCTTGTAATAATGTTAGAATTATTATTATGCATGTCCTTGTGCTAGTAAAATTATGAGCAGTGGAGCATTACACTTTCTAGGAGTAATAGTAAATTAGGAATATTGTGGTTTGCTTAAAGATAGGGGATCATTGCTTCTCCCAGATGTAGGACCCTGGAGGTTTGCCAATAGAAGGGGTTGTTAGGTTCTTTAAATTATTATTATTTTTTAACTTAGAAGTTATATTTTTAATGTTCCTGTTTCTCTCGCTCCTCTCTCTTCCCTCTTCTAGTCATCAATTAATATGAAGCTTCCTTTGGTTCATAATATCAATTTCATATGCTGTGCGTTAGTCCTGTCAGGCTGTAATGTTTATATTTTTCTTGACAAGGATTCGAGGAGGTCTCAAAAGTTTTCTGCTATGTTATGCATTGTATGGATATGATTATGGTAATTTTTGTCTGCAGGTGACTTGCTTATGCTTTTGAATGTGTCATCGGATGAAAAGGTTTTAGCTACAACATATGGAGAGTTGAGGCCTCCACTTGGGAAGCACCGATTGAAGGTTAGTTGTCATGTTTTTATTATAAATGTGGCATGCATCACTGTCTAATTTAACCTAGATGCAGTCAGTGCTGTTGAGTTGATCCCTTTTTCTAAAGATCACATAATCTGCATGCTGCTCAAAATTATTTGATTCAAGAATAACAATGATGTGATCTTTTAATGCTTCCTGCTCTGACCTTTTTTCAATTTATTTCAGATTGTGGAGTTCATTGCAGTACTTCTAAGAATTGGAAATGAGGCGGCAGAGAGAGAATTGGTCAACTCGGGAATGATTCGACGAGTCATTGATCTTTTCTTTGAGTAAGCAGCTGTTAATTTGTGACTTCTAGATGTCCGGAGAAATACTGATTTATTGATTTTTGCTGTGTGGATTGCTTATCTTGACTGTTTTTGCTCTTGTTCATTTTTGTGTTCAACTAATACAGGTATCCATACAATAACTCATTACACCATCATGTAGAAAGTATCATTCTATCATGTTTGGACAGTAAAACTGATGCTTTTGTTGATCATCTTCTTCGAGAGTGTGATTTAATTGGAAAAGCTCTACAAGCAGATAAACATCCTATGCTTTCTGGTGACAGCAATCAGGTAGATGAATGCTTCAAAGCTGATGGAAGGCTGTTTCTTGGCATTACTTTTTGCAACATGCATAACTCCTTTTCATCAACTATTACATGTGTGCAAAGAAACATATTTGGCTTATAAGGAACTCAGTTGTATCTATAGTCATCTCAAGGCCCTTCTCATTTTATAGAATTAGAAAGAAAAATAAAAGATGCTTAAGAAAAGTGTTTTTGAGCCCCTAAGATTTTCTAGATACAATGTATACTAGTTTATCCACATATTACTGCTGAGTCTATTGGAACCTATTTCAACTGAACATTTGTGTGATCTTGTAGCCGACAGTACCTGCTGTTGGAAAACAAGCACCACGAGCAGGAAACATTGGACATATTACTCGAATTGCTAACAAATTGGCTCACTTGGCACATAACCAAAGCCGTATAGAGGAATGTCTTCAGGTTAGTTTTATAAAACTTATCTCCAGTTACAGGAACCTGGAAATTCCAAATTTTTTATGATTCATGGTTTAAATAATAATCTGAAAATATTCTATTTTCTATTAATCTGTGAATGTTCCAATATATGCGCTGAATTGGTATACTTGGTAAATTGGCTTATAATCTCATTTACCAGTTGCTTGCGGCATCTCTGATGACCTTTGATAATCTTTTCTTATTATTTGGCATCAAAGATTTGTCAGTCCTTACTTTACTTAGTTCATACATAATTGTTCAAATAACAGTGGTGTCGACAGTGTCTAGACCTAGGAGCAGGTGGCCTTTTTGAAAGCACTATCACTGTTTTGTATGCTTATTATATGGAAAAAGTAAAAAGCTAACATGTTTGGCATGTTCTCCGAGACCTTGCCGTTTCTGATAATATTTTTCCTTTGCTAATTCTATGTTGATTCTTTTTACTTATTTCATTTGAATATTTGGTTGAATTTACATGCTGATTACCTCATGCAAGGATCTGTTTGGCATAAACTTCTGCGCTTAATATACTTCAATTTGATGTGTTTAACTAATAATGCAGGAAAAAAGTGAGTGGACTGAGTGGCAAGCTACAGTTCTGCAGGAACGTAATTTGGTTGAGAATGTTCACTGTTGGGCTTGTGGGTAAGCTCTGAACTCTTCTATCGGGCTCTAAATGCTTGGCCAAAGTGTTTTGAAGTACCAAGATGTTTTTCTTGTTCTAATTTGATCATAAATTTTCAAGGCTATGCCCTCGTACAGATAGTCTTTTGACTACAATTCACGTTTTCTTGACAATAAAGGGTTGGGTGGGGTTGATTTTCTGTAAATGTCATTAAAAATGTAGGGGAGTGTGTTTAATGTTTTATTATATGATTTTGACCATTGCAAATGTAACTATGTTTTGAAAAGAAATTATTTTGTAGTGATGACTGATATGAGTATATAACATCTTTTGTGCAGTATATTTTGAGATTAGGTCAAAATAATCATAAATTTCTTTGCAATTGTTTGGTTATTTTTACTTTTGTTATGCGTTCAGTAATTTACATTTTGGATGTATGTTTATTCTGATTTATTTCTTATTTTTCTTTAATATATGCAGACGTCCTACTGCACTACAAGATCGGATGAGGGATAGTGATGATGACGACCTTCATGAAAGAGACTATGATGTTGCTTTAGGGAATAATTTGAGCCAGGCTTTTAGATATAAAATTTATGGAAATGAGGATAATGAGGAGGTATGTTGTTGTTGGTGACCTACTTACCCCCTTTGTCTGTGCATTCATGCAATTAATTTTTGTGCATTCATGCAATGTGTGTGCGCGCGCGCGCTTGAATTCCAATTTTGTTGACTTACCTTTTGGGTTGGTCTTGGGCAATAGATTAGTGGGTTGTAGGATAACCAATGTGCTGGATTAATGCTTTGGTGGTCTTGGTTGCAGGAGCACGGAGGCCTGGATCGAGATGACGAGGTAATAGCTTATTTTATTTTTTAAGATTGAAGTAATTTCTTGAGTTGGTTTTAGGGAACCTCTTTGGCCTCCTGAAATTTTAGTCTTATTTAGACAATCGGGTCACTTAAAATTGCCCACACAATTCGTAGTTGTCTGTTACTCTCTTTATTGATTGGACTGCTAATAAGTCTGGCATGTAAATGCAGGATGTTTACTTTGATGATGACTCTGCTGAAGTAGTCATATCATCTTTAAGGCTTGGGGATGATAAAGGGAGGTGAGTATCTATTTATTTTTTCACATAACTGGTAATTATGTTAGGAGGGAGCTGATTATATCATGGATTAATTAGGCGGTGCGTATGAGAATTAAGCAAGTTAATATATTGTTCTAGTTTACCATGCCAGCTTATCTCTTTCGAGATATTCTGTATGCTGAAGTGTCTTCCATTTGGAATCCTTTCTTTCCCTAGATTTTTATGCACTTCTAAAGACAAAGAATAGTGTTCAATGGTCCAGCCTGTAGAGAAAGAAATATCCATCGAAGGCAATTAGAAGAAAGACAGGGATAATTGATGTGGAAGAAACAGCATATTTCAGCCTTATTTACTTTTAAAACTGCTCACAAATCCTCTATTAAGGATTCTAAATCCTCCTCTCATTTCTTCTTGTTAAAACACATTCTGATTACAAATGTTCACACCCTGCAATAGAATGAAAATGCTCTCTTTCATTTGCCTAGGCCCTTAAGGTATTTTGCAGTTCCATTGTTTTGCTTCTGGGTGTGACTTCTGTCACTTTGCCTCCCTCCACCATGTAAGGAAATTAGTATCAAGGGGAGGCTAAGTGATAAAGGTGAATATTATAAAGGATAAGTGACATTTCAGAGCTTGGACCGGGGTGAGAAAGTTACTGTCATTGTGTAATGGAAGATTATGCTAGATTAGTATTGTGGATTTTGGTAGACGTACATAATTTAAAATCATTGTTGATAAACTTTGAAAGGAAACAATTGAATGATCAGTAAGTTGAAATGATCGTTGCATAACTGTATTTACAGTTTTGCACATGGACATCGTCCTTAAAGTGTCTTCTTGATTACTTCATCATTGTAAGGGGACTTAAAGAAATAATCATTTCTTTTATGCAGTAGTCTGTTTACAAACTCAAACTGGTTTGCGTTCCAAGATGAAAGAATTGGTACGGGCACATCATCCTCTGAGATGATGGATGAGATTAACTTGAACAGTGGTGCAAATGGTGGTAACAGTGGTAGTGATGATGAGGTAGTGGTTGGAGAGGATGAAGAGTTGGCTGAAAACATAAATACTGTGAACAGCACATCTAGCTTGGGCACAAACTTCTTCAGTGGATTAACTGGTAGCAATTCTATGAATGGTGGCTCCTTGAACTCGGAAAGTGAGAAGGCAAGTGTTTCGCATGATATGGGATTCTTCAGGTTTGAGGCACCGGACAATGAGGAATTATTTGGAAATAGGCCGTTGCCTGACTGGGTGGGATGGGGTGAACCATCAGATATGCAAGTTGCTGGTTCAAGCAAGAATCCCTTTGTGGATCATGATGAATCTGACAGCAATCTTTCAACTAAATCTCAGATAGGCAGTCCTAATCCTGGTTCTCCTTCGAATGGGGAATCTGCACCTTCAAATGGGTCGCCAACTTCATCTAGAGATTCTAGTGAGGGAAGTGGTGACTCAAGTCAAAGATCAGTAGCAGTACCCTCGCTTTTTGAAGAGGATGTTGAATTTGTAGGCGTGGAATTAGAAGGTACTGAGAAGGCTATGGAACAAGCTCTCAAAGAAGGTATAGTTGGGGAAGCAGGACCATTGAAAAGAAACGTAGTCCCTAAAGTGCCAGAAAAAGAGAATTCCGAGGAAGGTGGACCTGGAATGAAGGAATTCAATGACGCAAATTACTGGAGGGTTGACCAGGAGGTTGCTGTTCTGGAGTGATGGACTGATAGGCGGTAAACTTGCTTCCGCTGTTTGTCTGAGAAGTTGGGCTGTCACGGGTGGAGACCATTCTTTGTTCGCAAGGGCCTGCGCAGCAAACTTTTGTACAGTATATTTTTGTTTCGATTATGGTCTGTATCTGTTCTCTCTAATTAGATTTAAAGCTTGGTTATTATTTGAATTTTTGCCTCTTATTGTAAGTGATTTACGGGGTTTCCCACATTTATCGAATATTTATTTATTCTGGTCTTCATTCTAGGTTCATTTCATCGACCTTGACTTTAATTTGGAGTTTGCATTAATGTTTGTTGTCAGTAATTGCACGCCGCAGGGTTTATTTTAAGCATCCATTGTAGTGATGTTTAAAACTTTCGTGTTACCTAATCTCTGCATTTAAGTTAGGCGCTTATTTGATCGTGTATCACATTTATATGGCAATATAGCCAATTAGCCATGAAAACCTTAACGAGTTACTGGAAATTACTTAGTTATTTTTGGGTGATAACTGGAATTTATTACAAGAAATTACCGGGGATTTCTCGTCTCTTTTCGCTAAGAAATATTGTTTTCGCCGTTTTGAATGAAAGACGAGTAACTTTCTTATCTTCTGGATGTTTTGACTTGTAATTATTTTGTTATTATTGTCGCTAGAGAGTGTGTGGACACACTAAGTGTTGTGTTAATTTATTTTTAGTGTTTAAGCATTATATTATAATATATATAGACATAAATTTATTAATTCTCCCCTTGGTACTTTTCTCTCATTTGGACAATGGCATGCAAGTAACATTTCAGTTACTCAAAAAAAAAAAAAAAAAAAACAATTTAAACTTCCGAAGAAAATTTCTAGAGAAAGAGGGAGAGGGAATTAGAGTGTTGTTCAGATGGTGTGGAGTCCAGAAAGTTGGAGTAGGGGAAGATGAAAGAGGTGATGCAGAAGGATCGGCTGGGGAAGAAGGCGAGAGTAAAGTGCAACGAAGACGACACGATTGGCGACCTGAAGAAGCTGGTGGCTGCACAGACGGGTACCAGACCTGACAAAATCCGCACCTGGAAGTGGAATACCATCTATAAGGATCGCATTATCCTCGATGACTGCGATATATATGATGACAACTGATCTTTCCTCTCTGGTACTTACTACCTTCTTTGCCATTTTAATCTCGATCGGATTTACTCTGACGCTGCGATGCCAAAATTTAAGTGTTGTCTGAACCATCTATTTCAACCAAAGTAATGGAGCCATATTTAGTCGAGTAACGTTTGGAACAAAGTCTTGACGATCGGAATTGGAAAACCTGTAATGGAGCAGAAAATATTCATGTGTTGTTGGAAACTATGCCTTCTCCACCTGCAATTTGTTGCATCTATTAATTTACTGATGTAGTCAATATTGAATACGAGATGCTTGGCATCAGAGGCACTGTATGAATTTGTTTTGCTTTAATGAATATTATGTTGGTATGCTTTATTTATGGGATATTCTCTAAAGAATCTGGTTGTTGCCTTTCCTTAGTTCATATGGGAAAACCGTTTGTATATTCAGCCTGGAATGCTTATGATTTCTAGTGTATTATCACTAGAGGGCGTGATTGTTAATGTGTATTAGCAGCTTGGTACCACTAATGTGGTACTGGATGCCTAGGACGTGATATTTAGTGATTCTCAAGAGCAGTGGCTGATACAACAGAGTTATTATTAGTTGAGATTATGAACTCTTGCATAGTGCAGCACATTATCATTGTGTAGGATAGAAATTTCTTGTTTCTTAAATTTTTTAGAAATTTCAAACTTGGGATGCTTTTATTTGGTGCAATCCACCTCTTAACATTGGGATTATCAATGTTTAGAAGGTAAATGCATCTATATTTGTTTAAGATTTAAATCTTATAAAGTATAATGTGTACTTTATATAATAAAATATAAATAAAAAATTATTAATAAAAAATTAATAATATAAATTATTTTAAATATATAAATTATTAATTTTTTATATTTTTTAATAATTTATATTATTAATTTTTTATTAATAATTATTCTTTTATATTTCACAGAATAAGATGAACCTGTACTTCCAGATCCATTATGTGAAGTCGTTCTTTTGTAGGAGCCACGTCACGCCAGCATGTTGTGCTTGTGTATTGTACATGTTCTCAGTAGATGAAAAAAGGATAATATACTGTGGATACAAGCCATATTTGCTGGTCTCTTATCTGTGTCCTGTTTTCAAAAAGAAAGCACAATTCTCCTCTATATTTACAGGAAAAAGGAAAACAACCACGTTGCCCTTCTCCTATTTAATAGTCTCTGCTTCGTATTTATATTGCCTTGTTAGATGAATATTGAACTCAAGTTTATGTCCTGGGTTTCTGCCCCAATCAACTAGATCGTGTTTGATTTATTTTGGGTTACAAAAGGTTGATTTATGAGTACAGTATTCTAAATTTAACCTAAGATGACGTGTTAAAAATAATTATAGATAAAATAATCATAGTTCTAATCTAATTCAATTGTCTCTTTTTCCTTGCAATACAGGATTAGAAAGAATCAATTTCCATGAACACTCAATTACTGATTCTTTTTTAATGAAGGTCTTTATGACAATCATGACGATAGCGATGGACACAACGACTATTATTGAAAGCTAAAGTATTCTTCTTGTTGAAATAACCCGCAATATTGCTCCGAAACTCTACACCTTTTCCTTCCATTTTTTTTCATTTCGAGATCAAAGGGGGAAACCAGACAAAATAAAATAAAACAGAGCCCTCTGGGGCCCCACCGCACGGGCTGGTGACTTGGTGGGACCTGTAGGCCAATCCCCCATTATAACTCTGTCGCTTGCCCCTGTGAGTTATAACTTGGTGGGGCGTGCAGGCCGCGGTGGTGTACAGTTTTACATTTTCTCAAGTTCAAAGCCTGCATCTGCCACGTAATTAGTTACACTGTTGCACAATGCAACGAACATTGTACGATTGGAACGCGATAGATTTCACATAATTTTTATGATAAGATACAGTAATCATATTTATTTAGATTTATAATTTAGTTTATAAATTTAGTTATTTATAATAAAAATATAAAATTATAAAAATGAAAGTACTGATAAGATCGTCAATACGAAGAACTGAAAAAGAAGACAAACAAGACAATTGACATAGCAAAGGCCAAGACTAGCAACTGCAATTCAGCGAGGAAGATGTCTCCCCGTCCCAATGCAAGCAAACCATGCTCCACAGACTAAGGCTTTGGAATTGAAAATTAAAGGGAATACAGATTATTCAACTCTTTTTATTGGTCTTCACACATGTTTTCTTTATCTTTGCGCATTTCCCTTCTTATATTTGACACAAACTTCCAATGCCTCTCATTTGACCATTTGACTTGTAATGTAAATGTAATAAAACATTAAAGTTTTCTTCCTCTTTCTGTGATGTGTGATGGTGCTTGTAAGCTATCAGACGGTTTAATGAACTTAATCACTGATTAAGCTAATCTAATCATAGGGAGAAAAACGCGAAACAAAAAAAAAAAAGAGCACCAATAATTTGCTACATGTCAATCTCATGTTCCCCTGAATTTTGAGGGATGGAATGGAGCCGTGAGAGAAAGGGAAGAGAAGTGGAGTAAAATCTCAAACCTGCATTAAAATGGCCAAAAGGCCCAGCCATCAAAGCGGCGACACAGCAGGGGACGTGCACGTGAATCTGTCAATTTTTGAAATTATTGTTTGGTCCCACTCCCACGTGTGCCTATTGCTTAGGAGTTTGAACTCAACCAAAAAAAAAAAAAAACACTCATATTAATGTGGTTTTGTTGTGACTATCGACCCGGCCCTGTCTGTCTTCAACCTCTCACCCACATAGAATTCCATTCAGAAAAGAGAAAGCAGTCATGTCGGCATTGGCAGAAATTTGAGTGCAGACCAAAATCCAGGTTGCCCGTCAAACTGCCGGAACAACCTCTTCAAAACCCACATTCATGTTTTCGGGGTTTTCAGATCCCAAGCTCTGAAACGCCCTCGAAGTCAAGTCACCTTCCTTCTGCTGATTAATATAATAATGCGTTTCTTATGAAATTTACGAAGTAATCCCCAAAGCATGGTTTGGTCTGTACAGATGTAATTTGCATAAGTGAACCTCATTGGCCTAATCAACTTGACATTAAAAGATACTACTGGTATAGACTAGGTCCAGTGGCATTGTCAATCAGTTATTTTGAAAAAGATTGTCATTTGGGTTGCTTGTGAAAATCAAATGACACTGAATGAGTCAGTGATAGAGACAACACTAGACCTATTACCATTACTACTGAGTATTAAAATGGTCTATGTTCCAGTAATCTTTTCTCATGAAAGATACCGTTGGCCCGGGACCAACACAACAGAGAACATTCTAGGTTCAACTGCTTCAGAAATTTTGAAGTTTTGCTTGACAAATTACGAGGCAGATGTCTTAGTTCCATTGTGGGGTTTGGGTAGATGGCGTGAATTGATAGTACTCATTTAGTATTCACAATTATGAAGAGACACTAGCTTGTTCCAATCCAACTTCCAATAGTCAAAGTTTTCTTCAGTGACTATTCACTTCCTTTTCATATATTGCTACTCCATCTTGAGAGGAGACGAAGTCTTCCTTTTACGTCGTAGTTTCAGCTTGTAGTTACCAAAGTGATTAGCTTGGGAACCCAGAGAAGGCAAAGTTCAAGAATGCCCACAAAAGAAAATCATAACAAGTAGCAGGGCAGATATATCATCTGTATATTGGATGCCACACCGAAGCAAACAAAGGCCACACCCAAAAAAGTCAAAAACCAGAACCAGAAGCCAAATTAAAAACCAAGATTATGAATTCTTTTCAATGAACTGGATACCACTTCAGACTTACTGAAAAGACATTTGCTCTGTTAATTTATCTTGCAGCCCTCTCCTTTTTCTTTCCATCAAACAAGCATGTTGAAAAACATCTCCAAAAAACGACAGAGCGTGCTGAAGCAATAAATTTCTCTTAACAGTGAAATGATCATGTTTTAAGAACGATACGCTTACCGCATTCACAGTTCAGATCCTTTTCATCCAATGAGATACTCTACTGGGTCAAGGCTAATGATGAACGTGAAGGAATCAATTCATGATATGATCCTCAAAAATATAAACTATTTCTCAGAAATTCATTCAACTATATAACCAATGCAATTTTGTGGACCCGTATTCATACTACAGGACGCAATGCAACTCACCAGGATTAAGTGAACACAAGAAATTGGCAACCAGTGTAGGGGAGGGGAGAACATTACAAAGACCAATTTTATGTCTGTTATTTTTATAAATTAAATTTTATTAAATATTTATTTAAAATAATTTAAATTATTAAATTTTCTAAATCTTATATCTCATAACTCTTTTTGTTGTTGAGTTTGCTTGGTACGCGCACAGGCAGATCATGATCCAATTTTCACACAACAAGTGCAGCGAGAGACACGCACCAGCTGAGAGCATAATGAAAAAAAAAAAAACAAAACAAAACAAAAGTAGCTCAATGGTGGAACGAAATCCAGGCTAATATTACAAAAATAGTTCAGCACAATAGAGACATTATTTGTTGGGACACATGGACTTATAAAAGCAAAGATGCCAACGTTGAAAAAAGATTCAGTTCATATTCAGCTTCTCCAAACGTAAATAAACTGCAAACAAGGCCCTTCAACTCCCCAGCTTATAGATCTAAAGCATGATCTGAGATGCCACATCATATTAAGCAAATATGCCCAGAGAATCTGTTTTATTTGATGCATTCAATCCATGTTCACCATTCCGAGTTCCTGTAATCCAGCCCCTGCAAAATCGACTTCTAAGTCAGTCAGAGGAAAAATTGCACATAAAAAGGAAAACACGAAAAAGCAATTATTGACACACTCCTGCTCGGTTGCTAGAAGCCACAGCAACATGTACATGCAGAAATTGAGTACAAAGATAGCAAGACTGAGCTCATTTTCATCATTACCTTCTAATATCTTTGCTTCCTGAATCGGTCAGAATTGTCAATCTTTTGGCTGTTTTCATAAAGTCACTGCAATGTAGACAAAAAAAGCCAGAATTATAGGACTTGAAAACATGCGGAAGTACAAGCTAGAACTTCATCGCTTTGCCTGATTTAAGTATCTTACAGAAAATAAAATGGTAATTGACACTAAATTGAAAAAAGGTAAACAAAAATGATACCTGAAGGGTTCTTCTCCAGTTTGTTTAACAGCACCAGTTGCATCCCGGTAGAGCACGTGGCTTAACATTTCAGATCTTTCTATTCCAAACATGTTGGCCAGTCTCCTGTATAGCTCTTCATAAGAACCGAGATATGATAAATCCAGGGTCCGTCCCACATCTTCCGACTCCATGAAAACCTTGCAATGAGCGGTGTCCAAGCCAAGTTCCCAAGAAAACTCAGCATTAGATGATTTTTCTGGTGAATACTGCTGCAGAAGTGGTGGTTTGGAATCGCCAAAAACACACCTGGCTTTGTCTTTATTCTCATCTGGTGAATTTTTTCCAGCATAATTCTGAGACAACACATCACTCGAACAGCTTTGAGAAATTTGTTGCTCAGTGAGTATTGGTTGACCAAAAAGTAAAAACTTGTGTCTTTTTACATTATCAGATTTCTCCAAATTCCTATTAGAATTTCCCATGGTCAGCAAGCATGACAAGCCTTCATTGCTCTTTTCATGGATGGTCGTATTGCCATCAGAAATACCAGAATGCACATCAAGATGCTGGACCCGAGATGGAAGCAGCTCCAACTGCAGTTTGTTGTTAAGGTGGAGATCTAACAGAGATATCCCAAATTGAGCATGCCTGGCTCCCTGTATGCCTGCAGGAGCATTATCAGATAGACAACACAAGGGACTGCTAGGCCCAAGGGGGTTGCCTGAGAATGTCGGTATTGGAAATTGACCATCTAGGGCAAAGTCCGGGTGTTGTTGAAGTCGCAGCTTCTTTCTTGGTGGAGAGAAGGGCGTGAGATGGATGACTGGCATGTTTGATACCAAGTCAACCAACCATGGGCTAACACGCTTCACATTCTGTAGCAAATCTGGTTCATCCCAAATAACCTGTAAAAATAAAACCAAAGATTAATCAACATTGGAGGATAAACTTATCTATAAGAACAAAATGATTTAAATTCCCGTGGGAATGCAATAAATACAGAACAAAGGTTAGTAATAGGTGTTTGAAGAATCAACAACTACCAAATTAAATCAAGACTTTGCATTAAAGAAGACGTTAAGTACTACTATAGGTGGAGGTAGGGGAAGATTTGAGGATTGTAAAAATTCTATAAGATTGACTTAGTTACAGAACTGGAATATTTAGGGAGAGTTTCAGTCAAGGTTCATAAAAACTGAAGCAAAGAGAGAATGTACGACTAGGTCTCCAAAGAAACAATAAGAATTAAGCCCATTATGTCTTAGAACAACGAACACGATCAGAACATAAATGGTCAACAAAATCTTAGCAAGAACAATAATACACTAGAAGATACACAATTACATGCAATCGAAATAATATAGAATAAAGAGAAAGCAAGGAGAGTATATACCTGAAGAAGTCGCCAAGGGGAATTGGGCCAGTGGATTGGATCAACAACCTGAACAGAAGCTATGGTCCCCATGAACCAGCTTATCCGGGACGAATCCTCGGTTTCAAAGGCCATCTTGAATCTCATCCCAGAGCACCATTTAATTCTCATTGCCGCTCTCACCGTCGCAGCCTTTATACAAAACTCTGGCGTGCCTGCTCTTGGGTAATAAACAACTTCAAATGGCTTGCCGCTAGCAGCCAGTGTCACAGCTTCCATGACAGATTCAGACCTCACTCTTCCTCTTACACTCAAATTAGCACCAGGGCTTGAATTCCCACAACCATTTCTCAATAGCTTGTTCTCCTCTTGCAAGAAAACAGAGAAACCCCTATAAGGTCCAACGCAATTCCCAGCACAAGAAGCCCACCCAGATGGAGCCTCTGATCCACCGCTAATTCCTCGCTTGGCTCGACGAATCCCAACGCAGAGGTCCCCATTTTCAGCCCTCAGAAATACAATGGAATCTCCAGCAAGAAGTTTCTTCTGACTCACGAAAGAACTCCACCCAGTTGTTAGCAAGTGCCGTCGAGGTGTCCCTCTATAAATATGTCTAAATTTCCAAACTTCACCATGAACGTCCTTGGCAATCACGGTTTGAACCGGTGGTTCGGACGTATAATCCAGTTTTGGAAAGATAGTTTCTGCACAATACCTTGGAACAGAGAACCCACCGCCATTGTTAGCATCAGATTGGGTTAATGTCTTTGCAAAGGATGCTGGTTTTTCTGAGTTCTCAGACCCATCACTATCATCAATCCCATCATCTTCATAATCAAGCTCACAATTTCTCAAAGGAAACAACTTTATCCTAGCAAAGACTTCATCGGTTTCTGGATCAGCCAAGAATTTCACTGTTGAAACTCGACAAAGAATGAGCGGTGGAATCCTTGAGAACGCTGCAAAATCAATGTTGCTCTGAGCATGCTCCACATGTCCTTGAGGAAAGTAGAAAACTTTGGAGTTCACCGAAGGCATCTGAACCATACCTCCAGCGCATGCGTGCCATAGTTGTGGATCCAAACTCTTCTCAGCTTCCTTCATTTATTGATTGAAAGTGAGTGATCAAACAGTGATAGCAGTTTTCTTTCCTGTTTTTGCTCTTTTCCCAGTTTGGAAGGCTTCTACTTCATACCCTGGAGGCTATCCGGTTCTCACAGTAAATGCTGCGAGCGAAAAATCGAAGAGCTCCAAAATGTGTTAAGCAATCAGAAGCTAATTATAAAGCAATTGACTTCATTAAATTTAGGAAATTATTAGAAAAAAGAAGAGAGAGTAAAGAGAAAATTTTTACCTTTCTCAAGCGCTGCAAAGCAGAAGAATAAAATGAAGCAGAAATGTGAAGAAAGCCTGATTGCTTCAAAAGTGAAAAAACTGCTTTTTCTCTTGGGACCAGAAAGATTTCACATCCAGTTTTTCAATTCTGTACCTTCCATGCAACCCATTTGCAGCGCACTGTAGCTTTAGATGCTTGGAAACGAAGAAGAGAAATTAAGAAGAAGATTCAGATTCAGCACGACTATGGGTGAGTTTTCAATTCATCAAAGGTGAAGAGAGAATTAAATAGCAATCCAATTCTAGGTAACAGATACTAAAATAGAATCTCTCACGCAAACAAGCTCCATAGCACAAAAGGCCTTACCTTTCCATCTGGTTTTGTTGGCACTTATCTTGAATCCTTTTCAGATCTCAAAGAGCATTTTTTTCCCTCCACCAACTAAGCAGACACGCTTAACATAAACAGAACGTAAAATGGTCCTCAAGGCCTCAACCAAATAATATATATTATTATTATTATTTAAATGACCTGATTACAGGAATGGAATTTTACGGCTTATGGTAAAATGTCACGATATTATGTCAGAAAGTATCGAGAGCATCAACTTTTAAACTCGCAAACGGTGGCCCCAGCAAAGCAGAGATTACACACAAGGTGAGTGTACCATAACTGGCTGCGGTAATTACAGCGCTGCTAACTGTGAACATCCCTGCCTCAGCCTGCACTCGCTAACTAGCTGACAAAGTACACCACGAAAAAACGGGAGCTTGTAAGTTGTAACCTCTTACCACCTCCAGGATCTGCCATCAACGTGTGGATTGCACGCGCGATGAAGGTTGTGGGAGTAGTGGTCAGAGAAGTGAGGGCCCGCGATTTTTTGGTCGGACGAAAGTAACAGGAAAGCGGATCTTGTGGAAATGGTTGCTCTTAGCTCTTAGGTGGACTCATCCTCTTCGTCACACCGACCAGACTCTGTTGTTGTCAGGGTTAGGAGTTACGAAGATAGAGTATCATAAAATATGAAGAAAATTCACCTGCATAGGCTAAAAGCACGAGATAATACTGATCAATTTAATTAGAGCATGCATGACACAAGCATTTTCAGGCTTTGATTAGTTTTTGCAGTTTATCCATTCCTATAAATTACAACTATAATAGCAGGGGGATAAAAGCTATCCGCCGGATTTGAATTTTCTTTCTCTAAACTTTTTTGTTTACATTCTCTAATCCTTGAATAATTTTTAGTTGTATGTTGCAGTGGAAAAGGTGACTACAAAGAGAATTTACTGATTTTATAGTTTAATTTATATAATATAATAAATTTAATTATTTATATTTTTTAAGTGAGTGATTTATAAAATTTTATTAGTGAGAATAAAATTATTATGTTGCTTTAACATCTTAATTAGTGTTAGCCTAATGTGGTTTGTTGTGTGTTTTTGTGCGATTAAATGGTGATCAATCTGTCACATATTAAAGGACATTGATAGCAACAAACAAGATGAGGATATTATCTATGAAGTTTAAAGTTAGCTTTTGTCTAATCGGTGATTGTGCTGCCAAGACGGCAACCTCATGCCAAGATTTTGCTAGCGAAATCAAGGGAAAGAACATGAAAAGTTCATCTTGTTGCTTTCTTGGAGACTAGAGAGAGAGGGCCACCTAATATTTCTTTAGAGTCTAATTAAATGACAAAAACAAACTCTTCCCATAAATATATGAGTAGAAAAATCATATATATGTTTAAAGCAGAGAAAGATTAAGAGCTAAGAAATCATCCCATGCTCTATGTAACTTGATGATAATCTTTCTCCGAATTATGAATTGACATTATATTGACTAGCAACTCAATGTATGTTAAAGCTCGTGTGAAAAAAAAAATTGGGATGTCAATGCTTTGATTTTCTTCTTATGAAAAAGCTTCAACTGGAAGCAAAATCTCTGGCCGTAGATAGGCACGATGACAAAAGTAACAGGTACAAAGCAAAAAATAGCAGTAAGTACAATGGCCGATTGCGTGCAAACATTTATTCAAGGCAGAAATATTGGCGCGTAACAGTTTGGTTTAAGTGATAAAGAGTTTTGAGTTTTAACACGGTAAACTCAAGTTTAAATTTTTATTGAAAATAAAATTTATTTTTTAAATATTTAATAATATTAAAAAAATTTAATCTTTTAATTTAAAATGGCAAAAGATGCTTGAATTTATAAAAAAAAAATATTGGCATGTACGAAACTGCCATGAGATTCTTTTACCAAGTAAGTCTGAAACTGGTAGAGGCCGTCAGCATGTGGTGAAGGTTAAGCCAATAGTTTTCTGAAACAGAGACAAAATTTACGAATGGTATTGGCTGTTTGGTGAAGCGACAACGTCGGTACCAACTTGTGACATCAATCTAATATGGTCATGGCGTTTAGAAAAATGATTTAGATTAGGAAATAATAAAAAATTATTGTATTAATCAAGAAACAAGAACGTCAATATAAACAAAAATAGTTGATAAATCAGCCAAAAGATGTGGTTTGGGGAAAAAGAATCGGATTGGTTGGTTAAGAATCAGCAATGATACCGACACACAACGTCGAGACAATTAAAGAGCAGAGGGATGAACACATGGTGGACTAAACAACAATCAATGTTATGTACCAAAAAAAAAAAAACAACAATCAATGTTGGTTTTTGGAGTAATAAAGAATTGCATAGGCCCTCTTCCTCTCCTGAACCAATCTTATCATGTGCTGAAAGGCCATAACTTTACCAAAAGTCCCAGTTTGCCGTCCCGGTGACTGTCCTACTGCCTCTTGCGTTGGTCCTTTTTCGGGTGGGAATTGCTGCCTTGTCTTTAGCCTTTACCTTTTCTTTGTGGTCCTCTCCGAATTGACCATTTTCTTGATTGTAAGTTGTATTCCCCATTTCACTTTCTTTCTCTCTCCTATGCTATTATTCTGCTGAGTCAGGCTCAAATTAACCTTTTAAAGGGTATAAAGTCGTTTCTGGTCCATGTCCCAATTCCGATTGCAAGACACTTTGAAAAAAGAGACCAAAGTAACCCATAATTCAGATACATCCCAAACCCAAAGCAAACCATTTTGGTGAAGAAAATATCATATTCCCATTCCATGACCAAGAGTAACTGGCGTTTTGTTCAGTAGAAGGTACCGCGTGACTGAACCGGACCAACCCGACCAGAATTTGGGTGCCCAAAAAATTGACAAAATAACTTGCGACATTGTGGCTGCCCCAAAACAAAAACGGAGCACGGGCTAAAAGAAAACAACAGGAAAAGAAAAAAAGGAGCCACTTTGCTTTCCTCCCTGTCTGACAACGATAATTGATAATAACTTGAGTGCAGGTGCAGTGGATCCCATGTACAGTATTGTCCTCTTAGGAGGGCAAGAGTGCGCATTGACGATTCAGTCCCCATTCGGAAAGGAAAGTATGACATGACAGCTCGAGACAACCCAGAGTAGGACGCGTGTCAATAGGGATGTCAAACGGGCCGGCCCGCCCCGCCCCGCAAAAACTCGCAATTAAGCGGGGCGGGGCGGGCTGGCCCGCATAACTGGCGGGCTGGGAAAATCCCAGCCCAACCCACCCCGCAGCGGGTTGCAGGTTAGGCGGGCCAGCTCGCCGATAATTAAAAAAAATAAAAAATTTATTAAAAATTCAAATTTATGAATGATAGTAAATGAGTAATTAAATTTAATACACTAATTTTAAAATATTTACAAATGAATACAATCAAATTTGCCTTTTAATAATACACCTAAAAATATAACCTAGATTTAACTCGTAATGAATTATAAAAATCATGATTCTACTCATAAAATTACTAATATACAACATCATTTTCTAGGCAAGGCTTCAATAATATTACTAACACATATGCACAATAAAACATGTGCCTACAAAGACATAAAGGTCATGTTCTTATATGTGACAAAGTCTAACACTGATGTTGTTCAAAATAAACTACATGCTAATTGAAAATAGAGTTATGCTATTATATATTTATACCATTATTTTTATATATGCAATGCTTGAGTTTTGCACCTTAAATTATGATAATATAAAAGCTGAACAACTCAATACAAATATAAAGATAATATTTTCTGCTTCAAAAAATAATATATAAATGTGATATTAATTATAGTTATATAACAACACAAGTTTTATACTATCATCTAAATGATTCAGAATGAGTTGTTGCACAATATAATAATTTGTCTTCTCTTTAAACTCATCAATTTTTACTTGCCTTTTAACTCAAAACTTTTTAAAAATTCTTTTGTCTTTATGATCACCTATAAAATCACACATTATATATAATATATTCAAAACATAAGAAAATTATATCTAAACTGCATGAGGATCCTGCTTAAATTGCATAATCCAAATTGGAACCAAATGACATTCATTTGAACTGCCCTCCTCTTCCAATTCATATCTATTGTTCTTATTGTCATAATAATATAACTTATAGTAATTTTCTAAAAGTTGAAACTATTTTAAATGATATGTCATTTTAAAAAAAAATTAAAATTATGCGGGTCCAAACCCGCGGGTTCAACCCGCCCCAACCCGCATTGACCCACAGGTTATGCGGGTGCGGGCTAATTTACCCGCGAATAAATAGACCACCTATATAGTAACCCAACCCGCCCCGCATAAGGCGCGGGACGGGCTGGCCCGGCAGGCCCAGCCCATTTTGACATCCCTACGTATCAACATCACAGATGGGTTATCTTTGCTGTTCCTTGTTGGAGTGATGAAGGGACGTGACGATAGAGGGCCCCACGCGTATGCACTCTCTCAGGAATCTCTGTCGTTGGGTTCTCTCTGTCACGGAGAGGACACTGTCCCACTGCCACAGGGTAACTTCAAACACTTCTACAGTGACTCCAGGGTTGGTGGCCATTTGAGTGCAGGATGTGCTGCCACGTGTCGTGTGAATGTGCGAAAAGGCACATCTCATCCCATGCTGTGGACTGGAGCGCGCGTGGACAGCAGCAAAGCGAAAGCTTGGGTGCTGTGAGTGAGGGGATAACATGCATGAAGTGAGGTTAACGAAGCAAGGAATGACCTGGCGCGTGTCGTTTCATGCGAGAGTGAGAACATGTCTTTTCCTCTCTCTCTCTCTCTCTCTCTTTCTCAGGTGTTAGAATGTCGGATCCCGTATACTTGTTTGTGTTATATCTCCTCAGTTTTTCCTCTAATGTCAAAATCGACTTAATTTACTGGGCTGATTCTTTTTGTGACTCCTGAGATAGAGTAAATTTTTTTTTTTTTTAACTTAAAAAAATGTGAGTCAATTTATCATTTTGTGATAAAGGGGTGGAAATCTTATATGTAAAAACAGAATAGAAGAATAAAGAGAAAGATTAAATTTTCATTAATAAGAATCGAATTCACTTTTCATAATTAAGATGTAAGCCTTTGTATCACAGAATTATAAAATTTTAGGCTTATTTTATTTTATTTAATATATAAATTATAATAAAATAAAAAAATTAATATATTTATATTTAAAAATATATTAACTCACTAAATTAACTCATCTTACATAAGTTAAATTAATATTTCATTGTTCATCATTCATATAAGATATTCACTTATGTTATTAATATACTCATCATTATATTCGTTACATTCGTACAACTTAGTTAATTACTATCCATTTGAAACCCATTAGAGAGGATGAATTTATCTCATTGGCATCCAAAGAAAGGATATTGGATTTCATCTTCATCTTCGTCACTTTTCTTTCACCTAGTTCAACCCCCGGCGGCCAAAGAGAATGAAGAAGACATTAATATAAAAGCAGGATATGAAATTAACAAAGAATAAGAACTAAGTACAATCCCTAACCTTAATGTTTGATCTTCGAATTGAATTTAGTACCGAAAAGCCTGACACAATAATTAAATGACTCTATCCAGTAGCAGAAATAGAAATAGGAAATGATTTAGCCGCATGGCTTTCCCATATATAGAGTTTCCTGTTCAAAAGCAATTGGGAATATTGCTGTCTCTGAACATCTGAGTTATAAAGAATTGAAGAAAGCCCGCATTACCAATGTACCTACTTTTTCATTCATTCTTTGTGATAAAGCTATTCTCACGAGGACTTGGTATTATGGTATTATTTAGAATTGGAGGTGGGGTGCGGATGAGAGAGATAGCAGAGGCCTGCAGGACGCGAGATCTTAGAAGCTAGAGCCATTAAGGCCATCACAATAAAAGAAAGATGGGTCGATAGCGGAAGCCAGAAACAAACGGAGCAACTGAGTCAACCAAACGACCAATCGTTGAGCCCATATTTAATGGTTGCACGTGAGCACGGCCTGTCTGTGACAATAATGACAACAGTATAAAAAAACAAAAATGATAATAGTAACATGCGATAATCCGTACTGAATTTTGAAATCACTTGAATAGAAAAATGCTAGGTTTTTTAAATCTCTGATAGAGCTACGTTTTCTAAATGGAATGAACAGTAATATCACTGTTCATTCTTTCGGTACGTAGCTCCACGAGACGTTTTAAAATGTAGAACTAACATAGCTCCTTGAATATCATAGCAGCTCATTGCTTTCAAACTACGTTGGCAGGGTTTGGTAACAATCGGTGCAGTTTTATAATAAGGATTAGCAATTTAATTTGTCAATTATTAATTAATAATGGATTCCAAAGGCGTGACAATTATTAATGCATGTAGAAGTGTGTATGACTAAGATAATTTTTTGAAGTTAAGTTTTTTATTTGCCTTCCTTCGAAGGCAGTCCCCATGATTTGAGTTTTCCTTTCTGCACTTCTCTTCCCCGATTTGAATTTTCTCATGTACTAAAAGAAGATCCTTATTTGCTGAATACATACAGTTCAATTCATACTGGTATGGAGAATGTTACCGGAATGTAAAGTTTCACACGAAAGATACACTCAAATGAGTGTCTCTATTTAATCAGAAGGTACGTAATAGTTTACTTGCTTTACGTGTGAGACTTTACATTGCATTTTCCATATTGGTGTATGTGAGCTAATGAAGTGCCCTGAAATTTTCATGGCTTAATGTACCCGAGTTATTACGGATTGTATTCTTTAAATCTTCACGAGTTGCGGATCATGGAGAATTTTGGTCTGTCCTTTGGCTTTGGGCTGGTAAGTCCAATTTGTATTTGCATCAGTTAGATCCAGAACGCTGATGTACAGTATTATTTATTAATCTAAAAAAAATCTACGTTAAATGAAAAAAAAAATATACAGATTATAAAAATTCTTCATCTGGATTTAGATGGATGATTTCTTATATTGCTACTCAAATTGAATGGATATATCAATATGGGCAGAAAAAACGTGCAAGTATATAATTTATTGGCTGAAACGTGCGGCCGAAGAAAGCAAATGTTAATGTCGGAGGGAATTAAGTTGTTAGATTTAGCAGAGAATAACATCCAACTAGTAATGAAGAAGTCCGACCTCCACCAGGAAAAATATTGCCTACGACCCACTTTGTTCAGATCAGTCTCATGAACCTCTAGTAACGGGGAAGCTGAGAGGAAAGCAACGTTCAGGCCTACTACAAAGGCAAGTCCAAGAATAGATAGCTATGCCTTTGTGCCTTCTCTTTCTTCATTTTATCAGGTATGTGATCATTGTTCTTACCAAAGCTACACTTTGACTTCATCTCCTTGCAGCACATTTTGTGACTTCTTGCTCCACCTATCTCATACGTTTGATTTCTTCATCCATGCATTAGTTCTCATACTGTTTAATTTCTTAAACCACGCATGAGTTCTTTGTAAACTAACGCCTGGCTACTTCATCAGTGATGGAAAAAGGACACTGACATTATGTTAAAGATCTAAATTCCATTATCGACCTCTCTTGAATTTTCAATATCCAGTTTCCTGTTGGCCTGAAAGCAGTAGTATTGTGCTAACATTAACTTTTATTCCATTAATTTACACAATAAAAATGATGCTAAGCAATATAACATTAGTAAAAACCACAACGATGAACAAGGAGGATCCTGTTTAGGACTACCATTCCAGCCTCAACAAAATCGAAGATTAATACTATCCTAGAGAATTTCCAGGAAGGTTTGATGATACAGCCAACATAGAACCCCTAATAGCCTCCTGGATGGCTCTGCTTCTCATCTCTATGACTTTCTTGTGACAGTTGGAGTGCAATGATGCCACATAAGTGGGGCTGGCTGCTGGACGGTATTCAGGAAACAGGCGGCCAGACCTGTATCGAACCCCACATGCATTGCACAAGGTCTTTGGACCCATAGGCCCCTCCCTCCACTGTGGGGTCTTTGTCACTTCACAATGCATGCATTTTCTGGGGGCAACTGAATCTTGAGATGTGGATCTCTTCATCTCGATGGGACCTGAGAGCAGGGAGAGATCCTTTTTCCTCTCCTTTCTTTTGACTCTGTTTAACATCTTGCCTGAAAGCAGTGTGTCTAAATGTAATTCAGAGGCAACTGTCCAATGAGGTTTTTGCAAGGCTGGTGAAGTAGGGATGAAAGGAATTGAGTACAGCAGGTTGATGCTTGAGAGACGTTGACGCTTGCTTCGAGCACGTTTTACTGGGAAGACAGGCAAATCAAAGGAATTCTCACCCGAGGAAGAACTACTGCTTTCAAACACAGAAACTGGACTATAGGTTCGAAATTGGTGCAAATCCTTGCCATTAGAAGAGCTACCATAATTTGGACTGCCCTTGCCATATATAGGTTCAGCAGTCTTTGAGAGTTGCTTTATCGGGCAAAACTCATCATGCTGCAATACCTGATGTTCAAACTAACAAACACAACCAGAGGAAAAATCAGATGCAACAAAATAGACATTTTCTTTTAGTACAAAAAAGAATTTGGGTAATAAAACAGAAAACCCTAAGCAATTCCTTCCAATAGTTACATGTATACTCTGCAGAGCTTTTAACAATACCCCTGCTCTAGAACATGAAGTGTATTTTCAATATCAGATGCAATGGAGTCATGTCATCATATCAAGGATAAAAGATCCTTAGTGAATCAGTTACTCAAACTACTTGCGTCTATTTGCAATTACAATTAGTAACTCTTCATAAGCATAGTATTGACTCTTAAGCAAGTCTGGCCAGACAAATTGTATAATCCAACATTCCAACTCATTTTATTGTAGCTGCGTTAGCTGTGTTGTATCAGCTTCCTCATAAAACACATTAAGCATGGATTAGATTAAATCCATGCACATCAGGAAGAGCCTAGAGCAAAGGGAAGGATTATATATGGGATATGGCTGCAAAACCCAGCCATTTACCCAGTACAAGCACAAAAAACACACACACAAGGGAATTATCTACCATATAAGGAAACCGCAATGCAAATGTTACATATTTCATGCATGCTGCATTCTAACTCTTCGCCAATCAAAATAACTAAACACTTCTAATCAAACTCCACTTCCACTAAATAGAACTTCCTCACTTTCTGAGGGCAGTACATTTAACACCTCAATAATGAGGCATAAGCACCACAGTCTTGGACTTAGAAACTTTTCTGGCATCAATTTTTATATAAAAGGCTGTCAGTTAAACAGAAAAATCATTAAATAGGAAGAAAGCAACAACAAATACTTCACAATAACACCAGGAAATAAAAAACTTAAGCACACCTTTGATTGAATAACATTGAGATTAGTATCTAGAATAGAAAATGCTAACCTGACAATAATAAATTTGAATTTTAAATCCTAAATATGACAGATAAACACTTATCAATAGGCTAACAAATAACCAAACAGATGAAAAATAGAAGATTTTTTCCCCCACCCTTTGATAAGACTCACTTCCCAGTCTAACTCTTGCATTTTTCTACTCTAGTCAATTTTTTTTTTTTTATGTTTCCAGAGAACACCACCCAAATTGTGTGCCAGCAGTGGGAGCTTCCATGACTGAATGCTAGAAGAGAGATCGCCACCATCTTCCAACCTCCCTCTTTCCTTTTTTGTTCAACCCCCTGAACAGTTCCAACTTTTGGTGCATGAAGACTGAACGATGAAGCAGAGAGGTAGCAGCATCTCCAGGCCGTTTTAAGTTGGTTGCAGGTGAGCACATTCAACTTTTTTCATGAATTGTGTTATAATCTTATAATTTGTTCTGATTTCCTGTTACTGCCAAGAATGAGTAAAAGACATCAGTTGCACACGTACAGGAAATGCCTCTAAAGTGTTGCAAAGTTATCCTTTTACTGCTTTTCATACTAAACTCATCTGAGGTAAACCTTATATACGATGTTGGAAACTTCTACTTGCAGACACAAACGCAAGGAATTTTCAGTAAAAAATTGCCCAACAATCCTACATGCTAATTACAAGTATCTCAAGCAGTTAAACCTCCCTAAAAAATTTTCTCCAAACCTAGATCAGACTCCAGAATCATTTTACAAATTTTTTCTCTGATGCATTATGGAATATGATGAGACATCAAACCCTAAATGATAGCTAGAAGACATTTCAATAGAGAATGGAGTCCTGGAATGTCAGTTATACCATGAACACCATCTCCCCACACACTCATTATTCCTTGACATTGTTTTTGGCTTGAATTACCAATGCTTTTTTGACCCCGATCTCTACTCTCATCTCTGCCCAAGGGGAAGTTCCTAAACAACATAGTTCTAGTTTCTCTAAGAATTCACACAAAAAATGAAAGCTTTCAATCCAAAATTCAAACTATGACCTAGCTATTCAACTGCAAGACTCAACAAACACTCAAGTGACTGAATTAACATTTCCTACCAAGGTCTTGAGACTATCACGAAAGGCATGAATAAAATTTCATTCACCAAGCCAATGCCAATATCTAAACATAAAAACACTACCTAAATAATCAAAATGTGTACTTCCAGCATTCAACATTGGCACGCTAACATTGTTTCAGTTTCACATACTGCGTGTATAATTCACCAAATATAAGGGCAGCACTGTATTAAAGTATTTTTACGACTTTTTCCTCACTTGACTACTAGGCAAGGGGCAATACACTAGATAAAAAAAGTGTGGCAAATCAAAGTAAATCAAAGCCCGCATTTTATGTACAATAGTTGAGGACAGAAAACTCACAGAAGCAGGGAAATTTCTCCCCAGTTTTTCGTTGTCATTTTGAGTTTTATCACACAAACCAGATGATGACACTGAGAAAATGTCAAAAGATGGCTCCTCAAGGCGTTTGAATTGAGCATCCCAATCTTCGTCTACAGCATTAGTTTCCACATCTTCCAACGGGAAATCAAAAAACTTGATGACATCATCAAAAATATCATCCGATAGATCATTGAAATTCTTGTCGAAAACCCATGAGTCCTTCATATTACTGATATCCTGTTCCAAAATATTAGAGCACAAAAAGGACATGAAAGACAGATGCTGTTATTCCTCACCCACATTGCGGAAGATACATCAGAAACCGACCATTGATTATTGGTCTGAACTTAAAATTCACCCAGAAGCTATGGTAAATACAGAATAAATAGTTAAAAAGCTAAGGAAAGGCTATCTTGCGCAGCTTGTGTTGATATCCAAATACCTTGTCAAATGAGATTATGTTCATTGTACAAACATATATTATCATAAAGCAATATAATGCAGCTAAACTTGTTTCCGCATGTCCACGTTACTCAACAATGAAAATTTACCCCAAAGGAGGTTCTCAACAATATCAGTAAGTTTCCCAGTGATAAGGAAACTTAAAACAAACAAAACTCTTATACCAATTAAAGCAAACATCTTTTCCAGGATTCTGATTAACGGCCAGAAGCTATTCCCACAATCTTTCCCCATTCTAACCAAGGAACGCTTCCAAAGCAAGTTGCCTTTTATAACTAAAGGACACATCCAAAGTGGACCATTTGGTTGCTGAGAAAATGTAGCAGCGGTACTCAAAACTCAAATGCAGGATACTGCATTATTTGCAAACGGAATGGCTACAGCTTACACACAGGTGCCATAACTTCAAGCAAAATAATGGCTTGATATCCTTGTATGTCAAAATTAGAGCTCAGTACTAGCAGGAAAGAAATAATCTAAAATCAGTAAGGCCATAATTTTTTCCTTCAGTCCCCATTTTCGAAAAGTTTAACACATGGAAAAGAAAAATGCATGCAGCGGAACAGCATGGCTAAAGCAGAAAAGAAAGCAAAAGTGTTACAGAGAATATGAGAAACCAATGAGAGCAAGTTGAATGGCATGGCAGATAAGGTAGAATCACAAACAAAAAGAAAGCTTTTGAATGGGTCTAGAACCTCTGACATGCTTGCTTAGAGTGAGTAAAAGGCTATAGAGGAACACATTGCCCGGTGCGCAGAGACGGCCGTCGCTGTGTCAGGAAACAGAAAACAGAACACACATTTGCACATGGAGACAGAGGGGAGAAGAGAAGAAAGAAACGTCTGAGGATTAAATTGCGAGAGAGAAATGAAATGAGATTCCTTTGAATCAGTGTGTCTGATTTGGTAAATTAGGTTTTTATTTTGTGCGGCGATGCGGAACCCCTTACTGTGCTCTCTGTTCCCATATCTATTTCATTTCCACCTCCACTTCAGGAAATTCCTGTTCTTTCTATTCTTGTTTTTCCCAATAGAAATAACAATAAAAGCTCTGCAAGACTGTAATAATCTGTGCACAAAATTTAATTTTTATAAAAAAAAATGCATTTATTTTGATTGAGAAAAATTTGCAAAATTAAAATATGAGACTGCATTTTATGAATGAATGGATTATTCGATGGAAATTTTTATTATTATCTTTCCATAAATGGATTTCAGTGATTTGATTGACTTCAAATTTTCAATATTTGTTTGGAAAGCATGTTTGGTTGTATGTAAATGAGCTTTATATTACAAATCAATGATGAGATAAATTACAAAAAATTAAGCAATAGTAATGTAGACATGCTAAAATGGTTGTGATATAAATGTTGGAAAGCACAATTGCTATAAAAATGCTTGTCAAAAAAATGATTGCTGTAAGAATAACAGCTTTGAGAAAATGGTAATTGCTGAAATCTCATTTTGACCATTGTGAATAATGTGAAGATTGAGCAATCCAATCAAGATGTGAACAGTTGGAAAAAGAAATAAGAAAAAAATTAAACAAAACAAAACAAAGGTGGTTGGTCAAATGGGGTGGTAACGTTGATTGAGGGTTGTGGATCTAATGGGATTATTATAATCATCAACAGTGCGGATATGGAAAAATAATAATATTTATTAAAATCATTGTATATTAGACAGATTTGATAGAGGCATCACCGACGACCGCCACGGCCGATGCAGAATTATTACATAAATCTATGCCTCCTTTTCCTCTCGTTTTCGGCTGGGTCACTCATATTTAAGATGGGCCCACCCTTGCTGGTACACCATCACATGAATGTTGCCTAACATGGGTCGCTTGCATTTGCAATTGCAATTCTTATGTTTAATCTAAACATACGTAATTGTTGATATAAGTACTGTATATATAATCAGAAAGAAAAATTGAGTAACTCAATTTTTCTTTGTAGTTATATGCACAATATATCAGTGCGCAAATAGATTCTTCTCGTACACATGTATTACAACACTATGATAGACAACGTGCCTCTGTGCATTTTTATAAAATTAAATTCCTACAGGTTTCACTATTTTTTATAAAATTATTTTGATAAATTCAAAGATTTTTTATATATATTCTTTAATGATTTTATTTAAACTTAATTCTACTACTGTAAAGGGACATAAAATAGGCATATCGCCCACTCTTCTGAAAAGTTGAGAATTGAAAGAATTCTACAAATAAGAGTGTAGAGTTTTCAAAGTTTAATAATTTCATCACACTAGTGGTTTACTTTTTTGGTATGGATTTTCTCCTGTTAAGGAAGGGTGGGTGGGTTTCAAGCAATTATAGCAGTACGAAGTGCAACTCCATGGCACGAAGGAAATGTAAAAGTCAACCACGCAAACCTATATTTTTAGAATAAGTATCATCTTTAGAAGTATTTAAAAGATAAAAAAAAAAATAAAGCAAACAGCTAACAGACCTCAAGAATTCAACTTTGTACTAACGGACAAAACTACAAAAAGAATAGTCCGTGATTTAAGGTCGAGGATGAGTATGTTGAGCACTCAGCCAAATGCTGGATGCGAATACTATCCTTTGTATGTGTTCTCCAAACATCTGAGAGCCTGTGTTTCCACAAATTATAATTACTTATCCTTCACATCTTAACCTTAAACGTTCTTCTTCTCAAATTTACAATTAGATAGAACAGAAAAAGGAGGAAGGCAAGAGTGATGATTGCTGGCGGAAGGACCTTCAGGAGGGTGATGCCATATGCACTGCTCGATATGTTCTCCCATCTCTCCTGCAATTTAGGATAGTAAAAGCAATCAGAACAGTGTATGTTACTAGAAATCTCCCAAAAAATTGATATTCAGTATTTAAGCATAAAATGCTCATGGGAAATATTATACCTATAATAATGTGTTCAATGCTATAGATCTGTGTGCCTTATCCGAATATTAGAATAGTTTTAGCACACTACATTATGAATCTAATTAAATGAATAGCACACGAACAATTCCACGTGCATATCCCTACCACACCCTCACGGGGTGGGGAAGCAGTTAAATCATATATGTCTGCACTAATTGTGATCATTTATCCGAGTTACATACGGCTTCAAGTCCACATTCAATATGAATATTTGCCTCAACATAAAAATATCACAATCTCTGATCCACTTCATTTCATAAAAATTTATCCATCAAGGATGATGTTGAAACAGTAACAGGTGGAAATTAGAAAACATGCCAACACAGAAAGTCAGTAAATAAGATAAGGTATATCAGGTTTCATGGTGCATTACCTTCAATCAAATTCTTAATCCCATTATGAATCAGGCAACAAATTTACATCATAATGTCTATTATAAATATATTTTTTTTAAAACCATCCATAACAAACAAGAAGATTTAGTACATTTTCATTTGCAAGCATTCTTCCTGTATATTGCGTTAACTACCAAACAATCAAACTCTTCCCATGGACAAACTCTAGCACACGCTGATGAAGTGAAAGAAACATTTGGGGAGTGAGAATAATCTCATAGGTTAAGCCTTCAACAATCACACCTCAGTAAGTTTCTGCAATGTAGTTTTGTGTTGCTTGAAAAAAAGCTCTCTTGCATAGTCATAGAGCTCCAAGTCAAGGTCATTAAGTGATCGTATCTGCCGTAGAACCGCTTCAGGAACCTGAAGACGTGCCTGGAAAATCATACAAATCACCAAAAAGGTATAGCATAATAATACAAGACAAAAGCAGGCTGCAGAAAATTCCAAACCAAAGGTTAATAATAAAATTAATCTACTAACACATGATTGAGGTCAGTTGTAATTTTCAAGAGATGGAGAGACGATTTTATTATAACTGTAAAAATGTTGACAAAATCAAAACAATAAAATGTGTAATGCTCCATATTTATTTCATATATTCGAATATGAAACACTGCAGTTTGATTTGCATTCACACAGATACCAATCCAAAAAGGATATGCACCATATGATTTCATATAGCAAATTTCTATTAGCCTAGGTTCAGCGTCTGAATAGTATGGACCATAAAGTTGATATATCCTCTTGGCAGGCAGAAAGGACCAATATAATAGAAAATAGTGATTTGACCTACAACTGTCTAAAAGTCCATCAAATAATCATGAGGTTTCCAGCAGAAATAGTTTTATTTGCAAGCAAACGCTGTGTTCTAGCGTCCATGCTTTATGAGAGCCCATGAATGACTTTTAGGGGGCAAAAGAGTGGGCACACAGGGAAAATATCCCAGCTTTTAAACCAAAATTTGAAACCAAAGTCCACCTCTCAAACAAGAAATACATATCTTGAAATGTTATACATGTCTAAATCCAAAGGGTGAACCAAGGGATAATAACTACTCACGCACACAGAAAGATGGTAAAAGAATCACAATGATGTTTTGCTAGCTTTAAAACTTCTGAGCTTACCTCCTTTGAAAAGTTCACTGGAGAAATTCTCTTCAAGGAAGAGGTGCGCCGGCGCGCCTGGGTCTTCCTTAAACTAGATATACAGACTTCATAAGCTTCCATGAGCTCTCCCACAGTCATCTAAAATCAGTGAAAGATCAATATAATTATTGTTGAGGATGAGAAACAGACGACATCTAATAAATCTATGTAAAATAACATGTCATAATGATAAAACAGGCATACATTTGATTCTGTTGCTTCTCCATTTTCACTTGAAGCAATATCACCTGCTCCCCTGTCTAAGGTGCTATTCTGTCATGCAGTGAGAGATGTATTAAGAAAACTTTTCTGACTCAAGCTTCAATTACGTAGAGTCTTCATCATGGAGGGGCTACTAACCTGATGTTCACTGTTATCAGGCTCAGAATCCGAAAATGAACTCTGTTCTGCAGTATAAGTACATGGTCAATGCCGTTTGTCATCAAACAAATATAACACACACTACAGTGAATACTAGAAATGTCAACACCAAATCATTACCCCAAAGTTCAGTGCAAAACATGATATTCAATGCAACTATTTAGACCACCCCACTACATGACACATAAATGTCAAGACACATACATGTCAATGTCTGAGATTACAAGCACAGCATCATGCTCCAAATAACTTAACCACCATGCCATCTGACAGTTTGCAGTTGTTTCTAAACAAAAAGTTTGACTAAAATAGCAAGTCTTTTCACCACCACACTAACCTGTGTTGTCAACAATATCCAGTCTAGTGTTTGGTGTTTTCAGCTGCGATATCACCTGAGCACCAACCACATTTGCAAACATTGTTGCAGACTCTCTGTGCTCCTCGGTAAGACCAACATATAACATATCATCCAGCCTCTTCTGCAAGACTTACAAGCACGTTCCATGACTTTATTACTAAAGGGAACAATAGTGGGCAACAATTAATGATAAGAAGAGAAAACCATTACCTTTGCAACTTGTAGCACATATTTGCCAAGAATTTTAAATTTCTGTACACAGTGGCGCACATCATGTGATCTTGGCAGATAAGAATTGTTTGTCAAACCTGCAACCTGTTAATTGAAAAATCCACGGAAAAGTAATAGAAATGAAAAGTCTGTTACATAAATTGTAGAAATCATTACCAGGAAAATTCTGTAAATTTAATTCTTTGAGCCTTCAGACTATCTGTAAGGGTTGAATCCAAAGGATATACATAAGAAAAATTATGCCCTCCCCATGCTAGCCAAGTACTATGGCAGTTAGATATGAGGCTCCGTTTTGGTGCTTCACATGCTATCCAACTAAAAGCATTGGTATTGACACTCATGAGGCATAAGCTGCGAGTGTACGATCCAACAATTAAATAAACAACAAAAAATGGGTACTTTTTGGGCCAAAAGGGATCTTGCCCTGAAAATTATCAGCATTCATATTTTTGTAGCAATGTTATCTGAACAGAAATTCAGATTCCATACAATGTATTCCAGTCAAATCATGAATTCATAAAACAGTAAAACATATATAGCATTTACAAAATTTGACTTCAGGAGTCTCCATACTGCTAATGATACACATACTCTAATACCTGGAATGTAGCTCCATTATGGATGATATCATCAGCCACAGGGTGATTGATGTACTCATGTAATGGCATTGCAAAATCTTCCATATTGTATGAATCATTGCTCTCAGTGATAGGGATTCCCCTACTATACCTTGCATCTCTCTGTTCATTGAAGTTGCAAATCAATTATACACACACCACAAGCACATATGAAAGAACAATTTTATAAAGTAATAGCTGCTTGATATAAGCTAAAAATTTGTTAATTGTCAATAAAATAGCAATATCAGCCACTGATTTTCCAGGTTCACAAAAAAATTTATGACTGCAATTGCATACTAAACACATTTGTCCATACCCAATTACCCATATCATAAAAAGCAAGTTGTCAACTTCAACATCAATGGCATCAGCATGTTTAAGTTCACTCTTTTCACATACAATCTGGGCTACAAGTTCTTACATTACATAGGAATTATAATAAAATGATGGATCTTCTTATTAAAATCAACACAGTTACACAATACAACACTCACACACAGACCAAATTATGGCCAAACACTCACAGTAATGAAGATCCCTCCAGAAGCCTCCTACAAGTCCCAAACTACTTGTCTGAAACTGTTCTGTCCTAAAACACACAAATAAAATTACATACCATATGGTAACTGTCCTTGACTGCCTAAACCAACCCAAATAACTTATGACAGTTAAGTTCCTGTCCTTTTACAGATCATCTAACCCAACTTAGACCCATCTCTCCTTTGGTAAACCCTTAGGATTGGTGGTATATCATAAAACAGCAAGTTTACTATTGAACACCCTTTTCTTAATTCTTACTGTAGATATTGACACTTCCCATTTAGTAATTCGTGTAAAAATAGCAATCTATATTTTATAAACTGGTACTGCTTGTCATACTTTGGAACTTCCCACAAAGATCAAAATTTTGACCAATACACCCCTAACAAAACTCTCATACAAAAAGCATGACTTCAGGTTGCTATCATAATTATCCAAAGATGCTCATAATCTAATATCTTCAAATAGATCTTGATTTCCACTACAAGACTCTTTGATGTGCAGAGTCCTAGGGAAACCCAGGAAACTAGTCTAAGATTCCCCTCATATTCCCCCATTTGCAGTAAAATCCTGTATAAATTTGATTCATGCATACATTATAATCCACAAAATTTTAAAATCAATTTAATGTTTAGAACAAGGACTTTCTTAGATCTCTAATTCAGGCGACAGTCAATAAAGAGAGAATGAATGGAAAGAATCGCATATCCGGTGTCAATCCCAGCTGACTTTCCCAGCAATCAGAGCTTAACAGAAAGAAGAAAATCACCCATATTTATTAGGGGAAAACAAATGCAAGTGAAAAACAAATGCAGGTGTTCACATATTTAGTCTTATGATCTCATCTATTATAAGCCATATATGCTGTTTTGCGTGTATCATAATTAGGCATTTGTATGCTTTAAAAATATCCATAATGAACCACTAAAGTATTTACATCTGCTAACTACAAACCAGTTACTACTTACTACATCCTAATCATTGTACAAATATAGAAGCATGGAAATCAAATGTACCATAGGAAATATCCACCAATAAATGAAACAAGAATTTTACCCTAGCAAATAGGTCTTCCCTCATCCATGGAACTAAATACTTCCATGGCCAGATATCCAGTGTGCTTACTCCTTTATTCTTAGAACGCAAACGTCCAGCCATCTGTGTAGCTGATGTCAAGTTTGGATGAAACAAAAATCTGGCTCCAACTTCTATTGAAAATTCATAAGCACTAAAGACACGATCAACTGGATCCCTAAGAATTGTGACCACAGAAGTTCTCTCCCTTGGAAGTTTGGATATTATGCTATAGTCATCATGTGTAACTAACAGCCTACACTTCGGTTTGCTGAAAATTTATAGAAGAATAGAAAGCAATATTTTTCAGATCACAATGTATTATTTTGCAAACAGAACATATCTATCTTAACAACAGACTAAGACTATTTTAGAATGCTGTGGCTTTTCAGAAGCTGCCATGCCATAGATGCTATGAAGATAAATCACAATTCTGTTGAGTAGATTTATTGTAAAAGCAGCTATGAATTATACCAGCGCCAAAAGCCACAGCTAAACCAAACAGGCCTTGAACTTAAAAGAGCTATTTTGCCATGTCAATGATGTAGCAAAAGCTGCATATAATCAAAATGAGAGTGTACATTAGTGTATGATAGAAAGAAGTCAGATGGAACCTTGGATCAAATCGCAGTTTATCATAAGAGCGAGGGCATTCCAGAGAGCTGGGGTACAATTTTTTCAAGAAACTGCAGAAATGATACAGCACCAGAAGCATACATTAATAATTTTGTCATGAGGCAGGCTTGAACTTTCCAGCTACCCTACTACACCAATATAGAATTACCAATGAAAATAGGTGCGTCCTCCTGTTCTTGGGACATGGAGGAAGAATAACAATTCCCTTAGTGTGAGTTTATCTTTTCTGATTTCTCCATCAAGTGAATAGTGCGCCCAACTTTTAACAACTCTTTCACAATGTCCAAAATCATTTCTTGTGAAAGAAGCATTCACTAGTACAGAATAACAAAGAAGCATAGTTTAAGCCAAAATGAAACTTGATTAAGATAAGAAAGAAAACATAAGTAGAGAGGCTATATAAAAAAGTAAAGAAAACATAAGTAGAGAGACTCTGAAAAAGTAATATACCTAATCCAACAAGCATCAGAAACACACAGAATTTGAGACTAGCATCCATCTTCATAGAAACTACTCCTGCAAGAGCCAAAGCCAAGAAAGAAGAAACCCAAGCATGAATAAACTATATTATCTAACAAATACTAAAATAAATACATGAATCATACTAAATTGCCAGCCAACCGAAGGGGAGAAAAAGCAGTTCCCATCTTGGATTCCTAAGACCTCCTATGGATTATTACATACGAAAATCCTAGTCACTTAAGCTGTAGAACTGAGTTTTGTCTCTTTCTCAGTAAGACTATTCCAAAATTGTTAATCGAATGAAATAGAATTAGCAAATAGCAAAAATCTAAAGGGAATTCAGGTAATTAAATGTGCAAAATATGTAACCAAAAAACAAATGAATAATACAACATATTCAATTAACCAATCAGAATACTGTCCAGAGTCTCCAAACTCGCAAGCACGCAAATGGAATAGGAAACGAAGTTCATATATAGAGAAGTCAGGAGACCAAAAATACATGGCTATAACAAACCCTAACCAAACCAACGACAAGAACAGAGCACGGATTCAACACATAGACAAACATCAATTCGAGAAGAGTAAATATATGGAAATATAAAAAGAGGACTTAATTGACCTACCTGTATCGGATTTCGGGATCTCGTGCTCATAAATTCCCAGAACTATGTTGGGAGTCCACTGGACAGAGCTCACAATCAACTTGTATCCACCCAAGACACCTTTCAGAGTTGATTCTCGAAGTGTGTCTCCTCAGAATTTTTTCACTAACAAAACACAAATCCGAGAACTTTCCTGGAAAAAAAAAAGATGGCCCTAGATTCTATCAGGCCTTCATTCTCGGGAACCCGCGGACGTTGAAGACCTTCTTCATTTGCTTTCTACCAAAAGTAGACATTTATAATCAAAATCAAGCTCGCATCTTTTACTAATTTTTTTATGAGACATCTCAACTAATGTTGAAATTTCATCTCATTTTGTTTCTGGTTTATGCTTTATGGATCATCATTGTTTGAGTGCATCATTATCTTTTTTTTTGTTCATAAACTTTTGTGATATTCTAATCCTGATAATCTTCGATACATCTTTATTCTTTACGATCATTACAGCGTTGGAAACATGCGCAGGGGTTGGACAACGTGGGAAACCTCGAACGGAACAGAAGGGGCGCAGGGGAAAGTGGGAGGACACTTTTTTTTTTTTTTTAATAGTTTTGACCTGGGAAACCCCATTATTCCAGGGTGAAATTAATCCTTATCTGTAGAATTACTTGATTTTATTTTTTTTAATAAGGGCAGCTCAAAGGTTTAAATTTGTACACGTAAGCAGTAGGTTACTCAATTTGAGATGTGCCCAACACTTTGTTAGTGGGAGGAACAGTTTTTAAATACTAAAAAAGCAAGAAGTGCGAGCAGCAGGTATCTCAACTTGAATTGTAACGAAAATGGGAGGAACAGTTTTTTAAATACTAGAAAAGTAAGAAGTGTGATACAGCCAAACAGGGTGTCCATTCAGTCTTCGTGGATTTCATCATGAACTGCTGTGCTGGAGGTTTTCTGGTTAGTTCATTTAGCTATATCGAGGGTTTAGAGAGAAATAATGTTATTTTTATGTGATTTTATTGTTTAAAGGCTGCACAATATATTAATAATTAGTGTTTGCTAATTGAATTTGTATAATTTTTATGCAATAAATTTTTGTGTAAGTTGTATTATTCCATTAGTAATACTAGAGGGGCCTTAATCCAAATGGGTCTACAAATCTCCAAATTTCAAACCTAAATTTAAAGGAAAAAAAATGGCCCTTAATTTTTTTTTCAATAATATATATATGAATGTTTATCAAATTAAAAAATCAATCAAAAAATTAATAAACTTCAGTGATTTATGATTAAACCACTTTTGTGTTATTGTTTTTTGCATTTCTTCCTCAATTCTACCCCCCACTTTTTATTTATAAATTGTATTTATTTCAAAAATTAGTAACTTTTAAGAAGACTGTCACTATAAAATCTACTTTTAATAAATGTCATTTTCTTATAACTCTGCCAAACGTCTCTTTATTTTTCAATAGCCTTCTTTGAATACTTAATTCAACGGCTAAATAACTTATTTTTTAACAACCAGCTATTTTGTTTAACAAAATTGTCCTATAAGTTATTTTATTTTATTACATCTATGGTTGTTAATTCTGTCAAGGGCTCTTTCTTCATTCCCCAACAGTTCTCTTTTTCTTCATATAAAGGGTTTGGTCATGTAGTGCTTCAAGATAGCTAAGAAGAGGTGTGGTAATGCCTTAAAACTATTATTCCCTTATATTGGTTTGCTACTTATTTATATTATTATATTATTCTATTTTTTATTTGTAGGTGTAAGTCTTTAAATCTAGTTGATTATCACATTAATACCTTTATATTTAAAAAAGTAAAATAATCTTTAAAAATAAATATCCTACAGTATATTAATTTCAGACTATTCATAGTGTATATATTTTTCCAACACTTTCTAGGGTTTAGACTGCTATAATTTTTAATAGATATAGATTTTTTTAATTTCTTTTATTTTAATAATTTTTTTTAAAATTTAATAAATAAAATTTATTTTTTTATCTCACTATTTTTTATTTCTCTTAATTTTATACCTATTTATCTCTAAAATTTCTTTGTCAGACGATCCCGATTCAATCTTCAATATTTCACCCAACCATATCGAAACTTGAACTGTGCAACGCTGGTCGTTTCCCTGTTGGATTACTACATTTCTTCAGCTTGGTTGTTTATAATTGATTACGGATGCCATCCGTGTTCTACTGGTACAATTTTTTATTATCTATTCGCCATAATTCTTATTTTGACACGAGTTACACAGATAAACACGCACATGCATATGCATGCCCTTTCTCCAACGCGAACATGGGAACAATCTGTACCCGGACCCCATGAGACTGACTGCATGGGTATCAAAGCCTGTTTTCATGTGACTTTTTTTTTCTTTTTTGTTACAAACCTACATTTGACATTTTATACAAAGTTTACATAAACTCATACAAAGTACATATAAATTTTAGGAAAGGTCGCTGCTTTTGTTTGGGTGATTAAAGGCCGTTGCTTAATATTATATTATGTGTACCTTAAGTAAAGAATTTACCTACACCTTACACTTTGGTCGAAGCGCCAGCCGTCTACCGTCCATCTCCCTGTACGAAAAGTTGGTTGTGAGATCTGGCGCTCCCACAAGGATAAGCGGTGTGTTGACTTACCCAACTCCATAGGAAAAAAATGCTAGTTGAGTCTAGGTATCTTGTTTAGGACCACAAGAAAAATATTGTTTTGCACTTAAATTTTTACACTCAATTTTCACATTTTAAATGTGTTATTAAATTGTGTGAACCTACATCATACAAAAAAATAGGTTTACCATACTGATTTTTTTAGAAAAACGTAAATTAATTTGGAAATAGCAGCTCTAATGAATAAATGCCATTTTGACAAAGATTAATCCACCATCCTACCGACCAATGCTTACAGCACCATAACGTGCTGCAAGATATAATTTGATTGAATAAAACAATGGCTTCTGGAAGTTAGTAAGTCCAGAGAGACAAGAATCTAAAATTTCAATTATCTAAATCAGCAACTTGGCATTATATACAATGTACACATCAGGAGACTCCCAGAAAATCATGGCTACAGACAAACGGATTTGCAAGCATCTAGATGATTGAGGCGGCAGGTTCCAAGTAGATACTCTGGAAGTTCCTCACGGGTGTTTCCCTGCGCAGATATATTGGCATTTAGACATGGACATATAATAACTATTACCAGTTCCGTGATATTTTCGTCAAACGAAACTCCTCCGCACAATCATGCATGAAATTAGAAGTGTACAGATTCATCTCTAATACTAACAATTCTATGGCTTTGTCCAAACGCTGGTGAATTACTAAATTTATGTAACTAAAGCAATTTATAGCCATAAAAGAAGGGGGCAAAACCAGCAATATCGTTTTACCTGTATTACAAATGCCATCTCAATAACCAAATGGTTAAGGTACCCGAGGACAAGACTCACAACACCTCTTGCAATAGTTGATGATCCAATATCAATTCCAAGCTGAAAGGTTGTCATAATTTCAAAATAAGCAGAAAACATAAGATAATTTGAAGTTAAATGTTTGACGCATATCCTTTGGACCTGATTCTTTCTCAAATTCGGTGACTCAAGGATATCCCTGTTTATAATGCACTTTACAAACCACACCAGGGCAGAGAAGAGCATTCGCATATATTAACTCGAAAAAGCAAAAACTGACATCTTTATGCTTTTTATCTTAATCCTCTAAGGGAAATGTATACTCTATTGATCATCTCAATTATTTACCAAGGGAAGATTTACCTCCAAATAGTTCTTTCCCTGGAAATAATTGATTTGCAGTGCTTGACCAACAAGGCATGCCTTCTTTCCCACACTCTGCTTTACTATCCATGAACCCTGAAAAAGGATTGCAAACAATTACAATCCATAAGCTATGTAAATGAGAAAGAACGGAGATTTGGCCTCTAATGAAAGATCATAGATGAAATTAGTCAGACAAATGTTGCTGGTTGATAAAATCTCTTAATATCTTTCTTACGTCCCAGGCTGAGGTTATTGTGAATCAGAGGTTTTAATAGAGAGCAATACTTCAAAATGATTAAGTGAAACCAAGCAACCACTGAACCTAGGAAGAAAAGAAGGCATGTCCCCATCAAACAAAGCGTTTCTACCAAACTTTAATCAGGTCAGGGAATTGGTTAGGAGTGAATGCAGGAAAAGGAGAAAAGATTCTATTTGACTGCATTATTTGAGATTTAATCCATACAGATCCTAATAACTGAAAATAGGTTGATATGTCATTTGCTTGTTATGCAATTTGTAATATAAACTATTAGGCTGCACATATGTGGATTGCACCTGCCATAATTTACAAACCTTAGAAATGTATGGTATAAGTTTGAATCTTGAATTTCTATAGGCATCATTTCCCTTGACAAAACTCTCCAGCAAAGGGGCATTTTCCAAGGGGGTATTCATCATGTAGTATAATGCAAGGCTGTATGTAGTAGAACCTGGAACCTGGTTCATAGAAACACCATAAATAGTGTTGTTATGCAAAATTTAATGTAAGAACTACATAAATACAAATTATAATTAACCTGAATGTTCACAATAAAGAAGAATTCGTGCCCACCCTCTGTCGCATATTTCTGCAAGTACAAACTTAATGAAATTAATGTATAATTTTTTTTTAATATATCAATTATGAGTTGCTTATGCAATGCCTGTACATAGTTATGGTCATAGAAACAATCAAAGATCAACCTGCACAATGCTCCCCAGACGGCCACCAAGATCATCCTCCCTTTTGTCAGATCTCAGCCAATCTGCAGCAACCATTTGCATTAGAGTTCCCTTTGCCTTGACCTAGTGATCAGTACCACCAAAGAATAAATGTCTGAAATAAGCAATGGCACTATAGACTATAATTTCACCTTTAACATGAAAAAATGCATGTTTTGGTAGGCATCATGTCCCCCCCCCCCCAAAAAAAAAAAAAAGTAAGAATGTAAAGTAACTGCATAAAATTGGTTCATACAGTTATTATCTATAATGAATGCGTTTGAACTGTGAAAAATATACTGGCACTTACTTAGTCTGTGATAGAGTACGAAGGTAATAAAGAATGAAAGAAGATTAAACAAATGCAATTAGGTGTAAAATTATCATGAAGCAAATAACCGGAAGTGTTATGCCTTCACTTTTCCCAACACCTGATTCTGTTTTTATATATCAAAATGAGTTGTTGTTGCATATACTTTTTGGAGGTCTTCCAGATAATTTTCGCCACGAATCAGGAAAGTAGAAGGCTCTGCTACAGTCCAACTACAAGGTAATGTACAGGTAGGATCATTTGGAAGAGTGGATCCATAGCAGCATGAGATACTTTCTTCCCTGACCATCTCTTGTAAGTCCACGTAACCTCTCTTCTGAACTGTAGTGCATTGTTTCTAGGCATTATTAATCAAAGAAGAAAAGGAAGTCATAATCCTAAGATATCATCAAGGAGATATTAATTACCTACAAGATCATGCAATTTTTTCACGAAACTAGCAGCAGTTGATAACTTTGGGTGACGAATATCCTGAATGTCTCAAATTCAAAGTAGCAAATGGAGACACCAAATCAAGAAAATATAAGTTTAACATTGCTCACAAATGAAAAACTATAAAAGTGCATTGAAGAATATGAGTAGTGAGGGAATCCAACATCATCAAATTGTTGGTACATTAGCAGTTAAAATAAGCCCAGATGCTGCCCTGCCTTGTGATTGCACCTGTTGGAATGTCATTGACAGTGGGGAATATGCTTGGAATAAGCACCCAACAAAGTATCTTGACAAAGGTACAAGGCCATGTTGCAAGACTATATGAAAATTGCATATTTTTCCATATCAACCATTAATGCACACACACAAAACTGGCAGCATACAACGAGAGAGAAGGGATATAAATACATAATAAGATCCACTACTAAAAGAATTATGTATATAAATACAATGTAAACTGACAGAAATATCTGAGAATACGAAGTACATAATGACTTTGTTTGATCACATCCTTTCTGTAAATATAAAGTAACTAACTGTTCTCAGATAACTTTTTCCCTTTTTTACCTGTGATTTCTTTTGACTACAATCAGGCATCCATCCATTATCTGAATTCTCACAATCTGATGGTTCTAGAACATCAAAAAACTCATCATCCGCATCGTTTAGACTAACAAGGCTTGCATGCTCTGATTGTGTTTGATCTACTTCTCCAACTATATTATCATGAGTGTTCTCGCTTTCTGTCTGTGTTTGTGTATCAAAGTTATCATCCCCTTCTTCCAAATGAATCCCAATGTTTCTTGTCAACTCTCCCGATGAATAATCAGAGGAGGAACATTTCTCTAGTCTAGCTCTAAATAACTCCCGTAATGCTGCAAATGCAATAGTAGTAATCTTAGCCTTCAAAATTTATGTATATTTAGAAATAAAGATAAGCATGTAACAATCATGTACAATAATATAATTACATCAATAAAAGAAGACTACCAGCAACTCTCCCAAGCATTTGAATGGTTATGGAACGGGCTGAAGAAGATTTTATATAAGACTTCCAGAATCTCCAATCAATAGCAAGCATATGCTTTACAACTGATTGCTTCCCTTTGTTCACTGGTGATATAACATAACCTCCGCCTGCAAGAAAATGCAAGTTTGTCATTCTCCAACTGCTTTCATTCATGAACTTTGACCTATGATGTTTATCTAGCAACTTCATAACACTAGCAGATTCAAAAACACATGATCAGAAATCCTCAAGTATGAATTGGATATGAGGATAACAACAGTGATAAAGCCATAGAAATATGATTAAGAATCAGCAAACTATTTCACTTCAGAATAAAGAATGAAGCCCAGGCATATTATGATTCCAAATCACCAACATTAGGTGACATAATGTCAGGCTTATTTCAAAGTACAATAGACGACCAGCAAATAGTATGGTTTAGAAATGTAAATATTTCTACTGTTTAAGCATACATTACTTTTGAGGCAGGCACGGACGTAGCCTCTTTGTGGGGGACACTTCTTGTGAAACACAGAATGGTAAAGTATTACTGTGACCAAGAAAACCAAAAGAAGTTAGTTTCATTCAAATAGTGTCTGTTTACATATATTCAACCAGTTTTTTTTTTTTTTCCCAAAAATCATTTTTACCATAGGTTCCATCATCTTCTCTCCTCCAATAACGCCGCAACAACAAATCTCTTCGTTTCATTCCCCTGTAAAGCATGATATGCTAAGAATAAATCCATTACTGGAAAGAAGCAGGTGGGTTACTGCCTCAAACAAAAAATGCTAAAAGCTTGCATCTCACCAAGGCAACCAATCGCTATATAACTGCTTATGAATTATGTCAGTGTGACCATCCAAGTGCTCAACCACACTCCCCTTATAGAAACAGAAATCCCATCTGCAATCCAATAATCAATTTTTAATTGCCATAGTAGCAACCTCAATAACAAGATAATGCAAAAGGCATGGGACAACCATGGTTGAAAGAATTGTCTACACTCTTGTGTATGATTGCTCAATCGACATAATTGTGCAAATAATTTGTAAGGGCTTTAACCTCTCTGATATCTAACTAATGATTAAAATTTTAGTTTGCAACTCATTGAATCCTTCAATTTGACAGTGCATGACCCACATTTCTGTACACTACTTTCTAAAACAAACACCTCTCATTTGTCTTTGCCCATGGGCATAATCATTGACCAGAAAACCAAAAAATACTCCTCTGTTCATTGTCCAGTTATAACTTCCGCAACATAGCTCCAATATAGCAAAACAGAGCAGAAGTGGAATGCTGTAGCTGCACAATGCTACTCAACATAATTAAAGGGTTAAGTCGATATGTTGAAAAAGCACATTATCCTAAGTTCGCATGACTGCATACCAATTCAAAGTTGCAATTAAAACACATTAAATTCCAACTTCGAATAACATGATATCTTCTTGTTCCAAAATTAAGGAGAATGCAACAATTCCACTGCAGGAAGATCATCAGCACTTAATGGACGTACTCTGATCTTGAAGGACCAAGTGACATAAGTGTCTGAAAAATTGCTTCTGAAGTTCCATCAACCACACCCACAGCCATTATTGCAGGGTGATCATCCCACTTCTGGAGATAGGACCACATTCAGTAATTCGAATTCCTTTTAAAAACCAACAATTGCTGAACAGAATTCCTACCAACCTTTCCATGCGAATCCCGATCTTTTGCTTCCTTGAATAGTCTTAAACCTGCATAACGCCCATTAATATCTGTATACAATTTTCAGATACGTGGCTCAAATAGCATACAGTGAAATGAACTTTTACCATTTTGACAACCAAAGATTATCCAAGATGAGGGGGCAACAACATCAGAAGTCATCAGATCTGATTGTGTAGAAGAACGAGTCCAGTCTGCAGAACTTGAGTGACTTCTGCTGGTAGAACCACTTAGTCTGCAAGCAAAGCACCGTTAAAAGGATTGAGGCTCGGGAAATGCATATATCAAGAAAACCACACAATAAATAAAAACTCATAATCATTAATTATGAAAATTTTGTTGACAGGCAGCCCAAGTTGTTTGTATATTAAGTTAAAATTTGAGTTACTCTACCTAAACGACTGCCATCTCCTCTTCGAACAAGCTACAAAGTTATCTCCTAGATCAGGAGCACCCTGCACAGATTCAATAGCATTTTTTCATTCCCCAGCAAAATAGTTCAATTGTATAGTGAAAAAGTTTGAGATCTAACCTTCAAAGATGCTTGTTGGAAGGACTGAATCCATCTTGCTGCTTCTTCGGGACTGCTTGCTCCTAACTACAACATTCACATTTCATAGTTTAACATGAAAGCTTCAAACAAAAAGCCTATATTAAGACCTAATAGTGATCTCACCTTTAACTGATCATTGTGATTTGAAGTGTTGTAAAGTGTAAATATGAAGAATACCTGCAGCTTGTACAAAGAAGGACCATCAATGCATATGTGACTGGCATGTATGGGATTGAACATAAATTTGAGACATATGATGATTTTGAACCACAAAAGAAGAGTGCTCATACTTTTCTGTTAATGCTCTCCCTCCCATTGTCCATGACCTTAATGCAGGAATCTACAATAGCACCTCTAACAGGATCCTGACATTAAACATATAGAAAACAGTTTCAGATCTCTATACTCAGTCAAGCAGAATGGAAACTTAATGAGAAAGAATTTGTACACTTCCTTTTGCCCGAATATCTGGATACTGATCTCTAAACCTTACTGGTTACTAGAGCTTATTTATATCTAAACCTTACTGGCTACTAAAGCTTATTTTTAAGTTTTCAAGGAGCAGAAGTCCAATTTAAATTAACAAAACATTCTGAGAAATACGTGAAAAGAAGACAGATTTGTTTGCATGAAGAGAAAATATTCAAAAAGAACTAAATGAGATGTATGCCATCGTTTAACTAAAAAACCTCTGCTCCATTCAAATCCCACCCACATTAATTAATTATATCTATGTTAGAAATTGGTTGAGCAATCTGATATAATGGAACAGAAAACCAAGACAGAGCAAAGAGAAAGAAGTAGAAGACACACAATTTATAGTGGTTCAGCTCATTGGTGTGATAAGCCTACATCCACTCTTTGGGGCAAACTGTTTTACTAACCACTCAGAGAAATTACAGATTGAAGCCCCTATTGTACCCCTCATTCCTCACCAATCTCTCTCCTAGCTAATGTCCCTGCCAAGCATGTTATACAGGCCAAAACCCACAACAAAACCCTCTGCACACTCTCTCAACTGTCCCACCCAGCATACAATTCTTAGCTGAATGTATCCCACCAGCTTCGGACTCCATCGTCATCTGAATTGTAACAAGAGTGAGCTGAATAACCGCACAAGGAATAACCACCTTTCTCTAGAATTTGTCTCCAGAGTTTCCAAGTGATTTATTTGTTGTATTCTGCTCTCAACTGACCTTGACTAATTTACCAGGTCATGTGGACTTTATCTAGTGCCACATCACCACAGTAATCTCCAACTTGGCACTAGATAAACATCCAGCTTGTTCCGGAAATTCCTTGTAACTCATTCCTCCCGCGGAGCCTATGTTTGTCTGCTGTTACTGCCTTTGTAAGCATATCAGCAGGATTTCGTTCCCTCACACTTACATACCAACATTCAGCCCCTTTCACGACCGACTTAGGGCAAACCAACAATTTAATACCAAACAACCGGTGAAAAATCTAAAGCAAGCCATAACGGAAGATAGTCCAAGCATGAAACCGAAATGATATAAACTATCGTTTTCAATTAAAAGGGGAAAAACACGAAAGTAGGAAGAATTGGTTCAGCTTTATTTGAGTTTGGGCCCGAGGAACAAAAAACTAATAAAACCAAGACAAAAGACAGCATCAACGCAGAAAGGGAAGAGACATAAAAACTCAAACCTCATTCTTTGAAATGGGGACGGATTTGTAGCTCTTGAGATGGTGACCGTCTAAGACGAAGTAACGCTTTCGCGAGAATTGCAGTCCAAAGCGATTAGAGCGGATGAGATACAACCACCCATCCATTGTTGCTTCGTTTTGGGACGTACCCATTCTAGAAACCCTCAACACTCCGCAGACCCACTTCTTCAGTTGTCAGAAGTTCAAATTCATACAAAACTGAATTCCGATCCTCCTCTTCTGGGCTTTCGCTTTTGACAAAGGACGCCAAAGCCAAACATTTATGTAAAAAATAAATAATAATAATAATAATAAAAACAGAGATGGATGAGGAAAAAGAAACTGATCCTCTGTTCCCAGCTAAGGGATACAGAGAATCATATCCATTCAGAAGGAGTGGCGCCCCTATGGGATTGCAGGTGTAACTCTTCTCTCTGGTTCTGCGTCCGTTATCTCTGGTGTGTGTGCCCACTGCCTTGTGAAAGCAACTTTAATTTGTTCGCGTATGAGACGAAGATCGCGCCAGTCAAGTAATATCGACTTAAATGACATTATTGCCCTTTTCCGATTTGCAGCTTCCCATCCCTTCCCTTCCGCTTCCTTCTTATTCTTTATTCTTTTCTTAATTTACCCTTTAATAAAATATTTGATTGATGATAGTACATTACCTACAAAAAACTAAATCTACTTTATAGAAAATTATTAAACATTTTTACGAGACACTTTTCTCTCTCAAGAATAAATTGTAAAATTAATACTTTTAACAAAACATTTCACAGTTAGTATAAATAAAATTAAGCAAATAATAAACATAGTAATCATTACTATTTATTAAAATTAATAGTTATAATACAAAATTAGAGAATCTTATTAATTAGGTGTATAGGAATGCAGGAAAACACAGTAATAATTAATCATTTCAATTTTAAAAAAAGCGATCAGCAATGCTGAATGAGTAGGTCAGCACGAGAACGTTCCCACATCGGGTAGCTGGCCAACACCCAACGTCTTATTACTGTACAGTTTAATATATAGAGCTTCTTGGTAAACAATTTGTTATTTTTTTTTTTAGAATTATATGACGCTAGTTACATTTGAACTTGATTGTAAGCTTTGGGTCATAATTGAGACAAGGTATATTTTTTATAAGGCAACTTGGGATTTCATGACAATATCAAATAGGAATGCCTTGTTGTTTTTACGACGAGCAACAAATAGATAATGATCATTATTAGAGATTACTGTTCATGTGTTATTTGTAAAATTTTTGTAATTTTTTTTTTTTTTTTTACATTAGAGTAGAATTTTTCACAATTGAATTATGATAATTTCTATGTATTGGCGTATCAATGGTGAAAAATTGTAAAAAATGATTTGAATGTGTATCCGTGATATCATTAATTAGCGTTATGGGAGTGGATGGGCAGAGGAGGGATTGGGAAGGAGGGCACATGGACATGGGCCGTAGTCTTGATTTGGCCATTTTGTGTACGCGAAAACGGTTGCGCCTGTTTGTCCGGCAGACCAAACCAAAGTGATCGTCCACCACTCTCCCCTCTCATATCGGTATCATCCTATCTTTTTTTTTTTATATTTTATAATACAAAGAGACTATAAACTTATATAGGAAAATAAAAGAATGGGAGATGCGTCTATCAGGTTTGAATCTGCCTCCTAATCATCCTTTCTTTTTATTTGCATGCAGCTACCAATGATTCATAAAGGTGTTTTGCAGTAGGGAACAGCATTCAAAGCAAGCCATGCATGCACGCACTAATTAATGCTGTGCATTCATCGCATTATACATGCATTAATACGTAGGATTGGATGATCTATTTTTAAGATTTATAGATAAAAGGTATAATAAATAAAGAGATAAATATAAAATTAAATGAGAAAAATTAATAAAAAAAGAAAATAAGATTTAATAAAATATTTTAAATATAAATATAAAAAATAAAAATTTAAAATTTTAAAAAATAAAAGTAAAGGATATGGAAATTCAAAATGTAGGACGACTTTTCTATATCAAACACGATCATTAACAGCAGGTGGGAGATATCATTACGGCACTAATGCATTTACTATTTTCAAATGAGCATATGTTACTTCATATCAGTTAGACAGTTACATTCCCACTTGATGGTAAACGGAGTGGCAAAGTTGCTTCTTATTTCCAGCAGTAACACATTTATTTTATAGATTATGAAAAGTTATTTTTATTGTCTTTTTTTTTAAAAAATTTGAAGTATAAACAATTTTAATTATAAAGTGGTGAAAATCAAGTTTTTAATTACATAATCATAAAAATTTTGATGCTTGTCAAAAAATTAATTATTTTAATAAATAGAGATATAAGAATAATTTTAATTTAATGTCTACGTAACAATATAATAGACTATAGTTGGATTAAAATTTGTTGGTAGACAAATTCAGAATTGGACTCAAATTTTATAGCTAGGTTAAAGGATTCGACTGGTGCCGGTAGCCGCTGATACTGTGCCCATCTGTTTGATTGGGTCAAATGCATTACGTTAATTGGAAGCATACAGTAGGATACCTGGTTGATTGAAAGAAAAAAATTGTGTTATTGATTATTTCAAGTAAAATATGTTTTTTTATGGATTGAGTTTACGGTTGGGAAGGCAAAGTGATGGGCAAGGCCAACTGGTGGAGTATCATTTTGTAGTTGTGGTGGGTGGCAAAAGTAGAGCAACCAGTCGTTTTCTCTACCTGAAAAAAAAGAAAAAAAATGGCCATCAATCAAATATCGATGGCATTGGTTTGGGTCACCCATCTTTTTCATTAAATTAGTATTATAAAGACAAATGTCAGCACCAATATTTGAGAGTTTTATTTGGGGAGCAACAATTCGGGCTGCGTTGCAACATTAAATAAACAGGCATGTCCCACTCTGCTCAGCTAGAATTAGTAGAGACTTTTGGAATTTAATTGTAATTGACGTAAAAGTGCTGCAAAATTGATATGGAATTCAATATCTTACACCAATCATAATTAATTTTCCACCCAATAAATTTTTCAAAATTAAAGACAATCTGAAACGACTTAAACTAATATGTCATACTGTACATATGTAAACGGCCATCCATCAATTTATTGACCTGCGTGAACAAATTTAATTTAAAACACTTGCTAATTATAAGTTTTATTATTTTTACAAATACAATTTTAAATTATTAAATTTATTAAACCTCTAAAACTAAATTATAAAATTTACTAAATTGATTAACAATCTTACATTAAATGAGAATTTAGAACTCCAACATTAAATGAAATACTTTTACTTGCTAATTACACTACCCAAAGCAAAGAAAGAGATGGCCTCTGAGGCATCCAAATCTGTAGTCCCAATTAGCCTAACAAAACCCCACTTCCCCTCAACAGTCCCCACCTCTCTCAATTTGGCTGGCTAGTATGGGTGTAGACTAGAGGCGGCAAGACAAGCCCATGACCAATTACTTGTACTATCCCATTCTAACGCTCACCCACGCTGTTCCACACATCCACGAAATTAAAAGGGTAAGTAGATGGCATTAATAAGCGATCATTGAAGGTCAATTATTCAATATCTAATTGGAATTATACAAAGATATAATTGTATCGTTTGACCAATCATTGACTATACATTTAATAACCAAATGCAATGAAGCGGTCTGTACCTAAAGAGTGCGAAATTTTGTGGAGAAATTATGGCAATACTTATTAGTTTTAGTCTATATATATGCTCATTAGCATTATTTTAGTAGTAAAATATTGCAGTTGACTATCACCAAAAAAAAAGAAAAAGAAAATATTGCAGTTGACTGTGCACAAGCCATAGCAGATCATGCGAGAAAATTTGACCTTATCAGCGCATTTGATGGCGAGCTTTACGGGGTAAGTTTGAGTTGTAGGAGAAGGATCAACAGATAGAGATCGTGGCTCTGGAGTCTGTAGGTGGCAGAACAGTCTTTGGCTGAGCATGACTTTGGCCAATGAGAGTATAAGCACAACTGAGAGCTAAAACTTTGTCACCATTGATGCTTCCATCGTGGCTTTCTATAGCACAATGCACCTCTCTCTCTCTCTCTCTCTGTGTCACAACCTCTTATTATGCTGGATGCGGAGAAATATATCAGCTTCAAACCTGCCATGAATTTTGGAGTTTAAAGCTTTGATAATTGATTCAGAATATAGCATTCTGCTGCATTTGGACCTCAAATAGTGAAATTGCTATACATATGTTTGGTTTGCTGAAAATATCTTTGATTTAGGACAATCACTGAATTAGCAATTCCTAAATTTAAAAAGGAATTGCAAAAGAGGTTAAATTTGCATAAAAAGAATGATATAAAGCAGTTTTTCTGGTATATGGGGCCTTAGGGGGATTTGGTTTGATCTCAGTTAGACATACAAGACTCAAAAGAAAAATTGATTTGAATCTCATCTGTCATAATATGGGTTTAGTCCCGGACTTCAGGAAATAGTTGCGTAGCCCAAACCTTATCGATATTATGCAATATTTAAGCTTTTCTAACAAGAGACTTTAGAATAATTATTCTTTCAGAAACGGAGCAGTTACTGTTTATGATTGGCGCGGATAAACCTTAAAATGATCAATGTGGTTTATACTTTTCATAACAAAGAAAATGTATTACAGTTTTATGAATGAAAACTATATATTTCCTGTAGTATAACATAGTAAAGGAAACGCACTGCCTTACCGTTACAACAAGAAAAACTTGTTAAACAAAAATTGATTTACACTCATCAAACTGCCTGAAGACTGAAAGAACCACCAAATAGAAGAAAATAATTTTAAGGCACAGAACCTAGCTATTCTCTCAAACAAGAGAGTCCTTGGTTGATTTCTTAGGCTCAGGACTTTCCTTGTCTTGCTGACCCACCAAAAGTGGTGAGTTGTCCTTATCTTTAACCTGTGAAGAATCAAGAATAAACAGGTAACTTAAAGATCAAAACATTTTGTCAAGCAGGCAAAGAAAGAAAAATCAAGAAACAACGGGAGAAGATAAGTACCTGAGATACCAATGAAAGATCACCTAATTGTTTCTTTTTGTTCTCCTGGGTGCAGAAATAAGAGTACAAGCCCATCCCAAAAATGGCAATGAGTATGCCAATAATGTTCCTCTCAGTGAAGGGATCATGGAGTAATGTGTAGCCAAATCCTAAAACAAGGCAAGTCTTGAGGTGGCCTAGCACTTGATAAGTTACAGGAGATGTTTTACCTATAACTAGAAAGGTGCTAAAGTTGACAGAAACAGATATCAAGCAGGACAGAATGATGAATGCCTGAAAAGTGCAAAATCCAAGTAACATCATCAGTTTTATATATATATATATATATATATATATATATATATATATATATATATATATATATATCCCATGTGGTAATTTTAGTAATTATGCATCAAATATAACACAAAATAAGGATCTATGTATTTGATATTACCAAGACTAAAGGAGAATATTTGTAGGCAAAGACATTTTGCTTGGTGAGCATTTGATCCACGAGAGGGCCTGAAACAAAGAGAATTGCTGCTTGGAATGGGGCAGAATGGTAGAGCAGCTGTGTGGAAGAGACATTAAGCTTCTTTTGTATAGTGTTTGTGAGCTGAATTGTGCTTAAGGTTAAGACTCAACAAGACAAAACCTCTTCTGCTTTAAGCTAGTAAACGAGTCTAACCCATCAGAATTAATTATTATAAACAATTACAACACGAAGAGACAGCACCGTAAAGGATACAATTTGGCCAACACATGTTGTTACGATAGCTAGAAGGGAAAGAATGGTTCCAACAAAATTGAGCTGGAGGTCTGTGACAGAGGCAATGCCAACTCCAACAAGAAGGAGGAAAAGAGACAACCTTATTTTCGAGCTGCAAGAATTAAGCAAAAGGTTATACGTTAAAGTTAACCAAATACGATATTGTCTAATTTGAATGTTAATAGGTATTGAGTTTTTTCATATTCATAGTCAAGTTAATACCTGAATTGCTTCTTGAGGAAAACAGTTTCCAGCAATACGGTGAATGGTATGATTGCAAGTTTAGTCATCTGCGAAATGACGACTCCCAGAAGATGAAATCAATGCACAACCAGAATAGTTCAATGGACAACATATGTATTTCAATCGATGGAGTTAACATAACTTAGAAAAAAAATTAATTTGGTTTATATTCTACTAATTAAGGGTCATTTCCTGTAGTGATAGCCCACTGCAGCGTCTGACCTACCAGCAATGGCAATAAAGTATACATGATTTATATTACTTATTTATTATAGAAAAAATATGTACTTTTTTATGGTTGCTCTTTTGAATTTTAATTAATATTTGGGTTATATCATAGTTACCAAGTTTGTAACATTACATGATTTAGGAAGTTGAAATTAATTTGTAATATATTATAATAGAAAAATCAACGCAAAGTGTTCTAGGACTATGATCCGAGACATTAAACAAGTTTGCGAGATGAGAGAAAGAAGAGTGAATGTGGTAACTATGAGCTATAATAGTAAAAAGAAGTAAAGAATTCAAATTTGAACCTGATAGAATCCTATGGAGTTGAATCCCAGGCTTAAGTTGAGAAGTCCAATGGAGACACCGTTTAGAATGCCAAAAAGCATGACGGTCTTGGTGTCAATGGACTTGGTCTCAAACAAACTGAAGCGTTGAGCCGCATGAAGGGTGCAAAATGTGACCATCAGATGCCAGCTAGTAAGGGTTGTAGCTACTCAGATGAAAAGAAGAACAAAATTCTTAGTAAATTCTTATAATACACTTATTTTTATGTGGAGAGTGTTCTAAATTTGTAATTGCTTAAAGTTAAGAAGAGATGAAATGATAATTACCAAAAGGAAAACCGAGATTGCTCATCAGAGCTTTGTTGCAGATGACAATGGAGACAGAGGATGCCACTGATAGAAATAGGGCGCCAATAACACCCAATTGGAAGCTCGACATCTCTCCCATCTTTGCTGAAAATATTCAGTCTTGGTATGATTTTCAACACTATACTGGCTGAAAACTGAGTACAAATTCATTCAAATGGTCATGCACCCAATCTTACTACTGTCTGCTTCCCACATGGGGTTTCTACGTCTCTTGGGATGAAAATCACAAAAAATAAATAAAACAAAAGATATTAACAGATAACAGCAAGAATGAAACTGATGTGATACGGCTGATATTTTAAGAAAACCTTATTTAAATCTAAATAGTTTAACAGACCGCTAGCTATGGTTGGTTCCAGAAAGGAACTCATTGCAACGTACCTTAATTTCTTCGAAATGAATAATGATAGAATTCAGAGAAAATTAAGAGCTTGGAGTGGTAGGAACCCTGAAAGGAATCACACGAGCAGTGAACGAAGTTCAACAAACTTATTACTTTGCTGAGAGAAAGAGAGAGGCCATAGAAATGAGGTTCGCATACCTTTGAAAATGTACAAATTAGTGGCTTTACAAGGTTGAAGGGCTCCTGAAACTCTACGAAATCATATAATATATTATGTATGTTTATGGCAGCTAAACAGCAGTGTTTATGCGCAGTCACAGGTTTAATGAAGCTACAAAGAGAGAAAGGGTGGAGAAGAGAGGGAGATTACAGGATGGCGATTTGGTGATGATGAATGAAGACTGGAGAGTTCTGGCCTGTGGGCTTGTATGGGAATGCAGCTTTTGCTGCCTTTTTATTTTCCATGTTTGTTTGTTGAGTTGTGTGGTCTGGTTGGTGCCTAACGCCGTTAAGTTCAGTGTATGGCGGGAGTTTTGGTCTTACGTGGCTCAACTTCCAGATTCCAGAAATAAGTTAGCGCCCACGAGAGGGAAAATATCACCGTTAACATATGGTAAGCTTCATCATTTGAATGACCAAAAAAGTAATGTTGCTTTCACTTGATGTAATGCACAAGAGCATACAAAGTGAATTAGTCACCCCTCTTTATTAGTTTTAGGCTGATACATTTTGCACTTTCATAAAAATACACCAAAGTTACCCTTACCAAAAAAACAAAAAAATTTGTCCTCTTGGAATAGTGTTTAGTGAGCGTAACCTTCTTGAGTGCTTATGTATGGACTTAGTTTAAAGACAGTTGTAAAATGAGTAAACTTGCACGTGTTAATGAAATAATCCTGCCAAAATTAAGGGTTTCCCCCCCTTAACAGAAGCCAGTCCAATTCGGTGTTGAGCATGAGACAAGAATAGGAAAGTGGGTGTCAGCAATTGTAGTAATTGGATCAAGCTTTTACCCTAATTTGAGAGGGTAAAGCAAGCAGAAACAGACAGCAGACAGCTGAGAGGTTGAAATCAAAGACAGCGATGTTGGTGAGATAGGAGGGTAGGGGTGTTTTGGTGCAGATGCACCCTCCAAGTGCTTTTGCTAATTTCATCACCAAACATGTGTTTTGTATCCCACATAGCTTTCAAAAACAAAAATCATAGGGTAGACGAGTCTTGGCTAAGAAGTCAGGAAGGTGAGTGAGACCAACATTTCTTTTTTATGGGAGCTATCTGCTATTTCAAGCAACAGAAGCTTGCCACTCTCCAACTCAATTCAGAGTTCGGTGGAGAGGATTCCACCACACTCCTAAACAATATTAAATTCATATTAAGCCAAGTATGTTTAAAAATACAAACAGAAAGCCAATGAGCTGTGGGATGAAGTTGTCATGTCAGAATTTGTGAGAAAGCTGTCAATGATTCTAGGGATGAAAAAAAATTAGATGATCATTATGCTGATAGCAACTTAAAAGGTGCTTTACACTTAGTAGTAGAGAAGACAGTCGTAATTTGAAGTTGACAATGCATCTTTTTCTGACCATTTTACTTCCATTTCTGGCTTTCTTCCCTCTAATTTTTATATTCGCCCTTTATTGTATACACCTTTAATAGACATTTCTTTCTAAGAAGATTTTGTGATGGCCATTTCTTACTAAGAAAACTTTGTGATGACCACATTATATCCTATTTTGAATCATAATATAGACACACATAAATTCTATACACTTTCTCATATTTTTACGATTTTTTCTCTCTCCAAGAAACGAATGTTTGATGTTTCACAATATGAAATGAGTCGTACGGAACTTTCCCAGACTTCATTTTCCTGGAATAAATAACTTCAACTTGGATGGCTGTCAGAAAATCATTTAACGTGGATCGTGTATCGCACTGCCAATTAAACTAATTCATAGCCATATTTGCATAATTTGCCTAAACAGAAGCGTCAGATATTAATTAGTAACCGTAAGCTTTGGTAGGTTCAGGCTATGTTTTAGAGTTTACGGCACAACTATGGGAAGAAAAACGATACCACTTTGGAACATACAGCAACATTAATCAAGTAAAATTGATTGTTGAACTAAAGTTAGTCCATTCCCTTTATGCATCCATTAAAACTAACTAGGGTTAAGAACAACAAATTGACAATTCCGTTTCATTTCAAACCTCTTAATTTGGGATATCGAAATTTCAAGGATTAAATGAAGTGGGGTGCTTTGGGTTACCAAACAAACCCACTCCTCTCTTCTATTTTCAAAGCTTGAAAACAAAAGTTCTAATCTTTAAACCATTCCACTACGAACGGCTCGTGGGAATTGCAAGAGTGGGCGGAACAGACAGCATAGAAACAACCATAAAGCATGATTTTCTTCCTCACTGATTTTCACGACTACAGAATACGCATGTACTTAAAGATACAGAAAAATATATATATATGGCTCGGAAAATAAGCCTGGCACCCATGACAGACTATGTAAGGAACCAAGACTAAAACAGACATCCCCCCAGTAAGGTAAACCATGTACAAACAATGCCGAGAAGGGGGCGCATACATTAATTAACCTGTAAGTCCTTTAAAATACTCCTTGTCAGCATTTGTCAGGCGAGCTTGGAACTGGGCCCACTCACTTCTGCATCTCGTTTTGACCTGAAAGAAATACCAGATGGAGAATTTTAAAATTCTCAGTTCGCACACCAAAAGTATTTCAGACTTTTACATATTATTGGCATTGACTGCAAAACCACCAAAACAGACTCAGAAATTATAGTAAATAGAAAAAAGGATATGTGCAAGAGTATGGTAGACACACAACTTTGGCATCTAAACCTTGATTAATTACTTGGAGGTGGACCTCTCAACAGGTTGAGGTTTTTCACGGTAAAATGTACATCAGAATTTTCACCTTGATATTTTGGTCAACAACCTAACCAGTGAGGTCAATTCAAACATCAGTTTAACCAGTAAGACCTCAACCTCTTGAGAATCTACAACTCCATAAAATTAACATAACTTTTGCACAACTTGCATGTAACTCCATTCGAATTCAGGAGGCCCCACTTGAGCCCAATCAAGCTGCCTGTGCAATTGTAAATACAAGTGTTGTGTAAACAGTGAAATACATACCGCATCCCCTGGATCTTTTCCATTATCAGCCTCTCCCTGAAATTTATAGATATATTTCTCAGAAAATTGTACTTGAAAACTAATACAAAAAATTATTTACAACATAAGAAAAAGAAGTAAACACCCCAATTAATCAACGCTAAATCATATGATTATATGGGGTGTAATAATCCCGTTCCATGCTTGGTGGATCCATAAAATTTGCAAAGGAAAGTGCTTGATGGATGCAATGAGGTTCAACGCGCACTAATTTGGTGCAGGAAAGTATTCGTGCATAAATGATGAATTACAGGGAAATCATAAAATTAGTCGTGAGCCACAGCAGCACTATTGCATGCTGTGCAATGCATGCTTTTTTTTTTTCTTTTTTTTTTTTAAATGGATGATAAATTACAGTGGCTGCAGATTTTAATTAAGATGTGGAAGTACCAGTATGAATTCCTCCTGTAACACTTATCCAAAATCTACTTTACAATTCATATGCTAAATATAATTCCCACAACAAAGCATTTATAGAAAGCACATCTGCGGAGTAGGCTCTACAAATTCTATCCAGTATCCCAGACAACCGATATCTGACGAGCTGGTTTTAACCAACCTGTCTGCCAAGAGAAGGAATCACTTGATGAATGATCCATTGTGAATCAACTACACCAATTTTTTCATGTGCTGGCTGTCGAAACCAAACAAAAAAATTAGTTTAAAGGTACTTATCATCTTTTGCCTGCTCTAAGTAAGATTTTATCAAGGTGAAGACAAAAAACTCAAGTCTCTGCAACGAAGGGAAAAAAAAAGAAAGATATAACCCATATATACAGGTTTTAAACATAGAAGTCCTTCAAAGAATTATAAACATGAAATGAAAATAAGCATTTCGTTATGGAACAGCATGTGACTATGGAAGCCTCCTTGACTGACTTAAGATCCTAAATAAAACTATAAAAATTCCTTTTCAAGAAAAAGAATTGAGCCATAACTCTGATAATCTATATATTAGTGAAAGAAATAACACAAGCCAACATTCATAAATATGAACAGACACACATACATAATATGCATGCTTACATAAAGAAACAGGAACTCAGATCGTAGAATCTTTCAGCCAATAGATAAGCTCAAAATGAAAACAAAAAACAAATTCTATCCTTGAATTTAAACCATTTAATTCTATATTATGGCTAATTCTGAGTTTGCAATATTTACACAAATGCAACTCTATATTGTCTTAATTTTATGTAGCCAAAATCCTCAACGAGAGAGTGAGAGTGAGTTTGCTCCTTTATCAGTAAGGCAAAGGAACAAAAAAAGATAGCTACAGATTTAAACTTAAAATTATCAGTTAAGCTACTAGCAAGCCTTATCAGTTACATGCTGGCCTCTGCAGGCAGGCATGACCAATTGAAGCATACTTAGCCATCAGTAAAGGGGATGAAAGTATAGCAAAGTCCCAATGTACAAAAGGGGTGAAAATAATTAGAAAACAGAATCTGCTGACCTCCACACATCTTCTGAGAGCGAAGTCCAATCCCCACCCATGCACTAAATCATTCTACAATCATATGTTTGGAAAGTTCATCAGGACAACTGAAAACTTTCTAAAAAAAGGTAAAAGAAAAAAAATCACCTATTCATTTAGTTATGCTGCTACAATTAACATATGCTATATGAAAAATGCCATAGACCTGAATCATATGCCACACACATCGCCATGCTTCCTGAGAAAAGACAGGAGCCATAATTTCCACAAATCTGAAAGAACATACAAGAGATTAATCATGTAACTAAATAGAGAAAGACAAGAAGGTATAGTTGAAGCATATTGCTGTTAGTGATAACGGTTCAATTGGGTATCAAGGAAGGGCAAAGAGCATACGCAGCACAAGGAGGCAAATGTGGATCACTACACCAGCCAGGTTTCTCTTCTGTAACCCTATACATGAATACAATTTTTTAAGAACACATTAGAAGTTATAATAAAATAGCACCTTCTTGAGTCTATGATTGGTGTCAGAAAGATAGGAAGTCAGAAGGCCAAAGGAATACATGTGAACTTCTCTGTCACCTCTCCTCTTAGTCATCTCCCATGTCAACCCATTATTGGGCTCAAGACCAGGTTGAGAGATCTCTAAACCATGTTTTTTGACCAACTGAATAAACCTGATGAATAAAATACAGTTAATAAAACCAAAAGTTGCCTATAATGGGCAGATTTGAGCAGATAACACAGATGCATACTTATCTCCATTAAAGTGTTCAACTCCAAGATCTTCATCCCATATAAATATATACTCATAAGCTGATACGATATCAGGATGCAAAAACCTTTTTGCATACCACCTGCATGACAATAAGTAAGAAGTAAATTGTACAAATTCAAGGAACGCAGCAAAATAATCACCATTCCAAATGTTGATAAACTATTTTACGAATTGCTAGAGAAGAATGCCAACATAAATAATTGGATGCCCAATGCCAAATATTTTGCTCATCAGAAAAAGACCACAGGGGAACAAAACCACAACAACAACAACAACAAACCAAGCCTTTTCCCACTAGGTGGGGTCGGCTACATGGATCAAACGACGCCATAAACTTCTATCCAAAACCAAATTTTCGGATATACCATTTAACCAAAGATCTCTTTTAATCACCTCTCCAAGTGTCCTTTTTGGTCTTCCTCTATATCTCCTCACAGGACTAAACACCATTTGGTCAACCTTTCTTACTGGTGCCTCTCGCGGTCTTCTTTGTACATGCCCAAACCACCGTAACCGGGTTTCTGTCATTTTCTCCTCAATAGGTGCCACCCCAACTCTCTCCCGAATATAATCATTTCGAATTTTGTCTTTTCTTGTATGTCCACTCATCCATCTCAACATTCTCATTTCTGCCACCCCCATTTTTTGCTCTTGTTGACCTTTCAAAGCCCAACACTCACTTCCATAAAGCATAGCTGGTCTAATAGCAGTTCGATAAAACTTCCCTTTAAGCTTGGTAGATATTTTGCGATCACAAATAACCCCCGATGCGTTTCTCCATTTCATCCATCCAGCTTGGATCCTGTGGGAGACATCCCCATCAATCTCTCCATTACTTTGTAAAATGGACCCAAGGTACCGAAACTTGGACACCTGCGGTATTCTCTGCTCCCCAATTTTTATCTCCAAATCTCTGTTTTCTCGCCTCTTGCTGAATTTACACTCCATATACTCTGTTTTATTCCGACTTAAACAAAAACCCTTTGATTCCAAGGCTTCTCTCCATAATTCCACTTTACAATTCAACCCCTCTTTTGTTTCCCCTACTAAGACAATGTCATCAGCAAACAACATACATTTCGGGACTGCATCTTGGATGTGTCCAGTAAGTACATCCATCACTAAAGTGAAAAGGTATGGACTTAAGGACGACCCTTGATGCAGACCGATCCTTATGGGAAAATCTTCTGTTACCCCTCCCTGAGTCCGCACATTTGTTGTAACTCCATCATACATATCCTTTATGGCACGAATATAAGCAATACGAACACCCTTCTTTTCCAACGCTTTCCATAGGACTTCTCTTGGCACTCTGTCATAAGCTTTTTCCAAATCAATGAAGACCATATGCAAATTTTTTCCTCTACTTCGGTACCGTTCCATCAAACTTCGTAGAAGATAAATAGCCTCTGTGGTGGATCTTCCTGGCATAAAACCAAATTGGTTCTCTGATATATGAGTCTCTTTTCTTAATCTCTGTTCAATCACTCTTTCCCAAAGTTTCATAGTATGGCTCATGAGTTTAATCCCCCGGTAGTTCCCACAATTTTGAATATCTCCTTTATTCTTGTAAATTGGTATCAATGTACTCTTCCTCCATTCATCTGGCATCCTCTTGGACCTTAGTATCTCATTCAATAACTTGGTAAGCCAAGAAATACCTTTCTCTCCCAAACACCTCCAAACCTCAATAGGTATGTTATCAGGACCCAAAGCCTTACCATTACCCATTTTCTTAAGTGCCTCCTTCACCTCCACTTCTCGAATTCTACGATAAAAAGCAAAATTTTGATCCTCCTCTCGAGTACTTAAACTTTCCATGTCTATATTTGTTGGCTGCCCCTCATTGAAAAGCTTGTGAAAATAACTTCTCCACCTTTCTCTGATATCTCCCTCTGTTACCAAGACTTTTTCTTCTTCATCCTTAATGCATTTCACTTGATCCAAGTCTCTTGTTTTCCTTTCCCTTCCCTTAGCAAGCTTGTATATTTGCCGTTCTCCATTCTTTGTTCCCAAAGCTTAGTAAAATCCATCCAACGCTTTAGATCTTGCCTCACTAACTGCTTTCTTTGTCTCATTTCTAGCTGACCGATACTTCTTCCAATTTTCTTCCTTGTTATCAAGATGTAAAGCTTTGAAACACTCCCTCTTATATTTAATCTTCGCTTGAATATTCTCATCCCACCACCAAGATTCTTTATCTTTAGGGCCAAATCCTTTTGATTCCCCTAAGACTTCTTTAGCTACCTTTCGGATCCCATTTGCCATCTCTTCCCACATAAGGTTAGCACAATCTTGTGTCTTCCAAACTCTCTCTTCTATTAGCTTTCTCTGAAAAATCAACTGTTTTTCACCCTTTAGTTGCCACCACCTGATTCTTGGGTTTATAACTCTTCTGTTTCGCTTTTTCCGACTCTTTACTTGCATGTCAAAAACCAAAATCCTATGTTGTGTGGTCAAACTCTCCCCTGGTATAACTTTACAGTCCTTATAGATCCTTTTATCCGTATTCCGTACCAAAAAGAAATCTATTTGTGAACTTGCGGCCCCACTCCTATAAGTGATTAGGTGCTCCTCCCGCTTCTTAAAACAAGTATTCGCAATCTTAAAGTCATAAGCCATTGCGAAGTCCAAAATTGATCTACCTTCTTCATTTAGTTCTCCTATACCAAAACCCCCATGAAATCCTGCATATTGCCCTGCATCCTTTCCAACATGACCGTTAAGATCTCCACCTAAGACAATCTTTTCATTGTGGGGAGTTCCTTGGACTAAACCCTCCAAATCTTCCCAAAACTTTACCTTTTCTTGTTCTTCTAGCCCCACTTGTGGTGCGTAAGCACTTATGATGCTAAAAGTCTCCTGTTCCACTACCATCTTAAGGGATAAAATCCTATCCCCTATCCTTTTAACATCCACCACATTACTCTTCCAAGTCTTATCCATAATAATACCAACTCCATTCTTTGCTCTAGTCTTTCCTGTATACCAAAGCTTGAATCCTGAAGTATCCAATTCCTTAGCCTTTGCTCCAACCCATTTGGTTTCCTGCAAACACATAATGTTAACTCTCCTTCTAATCATAGTATCCACAACCTCCATAGACTTCCCAGTCAAAGTTCCAATATTCCAAGTGCCAAAACGGATCTTGTTCCCCTGAACTAACTTCTTTACCCACACCCGTCCAGTAAGATGTGAGAACCCTTGCTTATTTAACACTGCATCCGGGCGCCGATGCAGCGGCTCTAGCTCATTTGACACTGTACTCGAGCCATACAGCGCGTTACTTCTGGGTAACGACCTAGCATTAGCAATATAGTTTCGTTTGTCCATGTCATAAAGATTCGACGTAGTTTTACGTTGGCTGTCGACTACCTAACACAACCCTCCTCCTTTATCCGGGCTTGGGACCGGCTATGAAAAACACAGGCGGAGTTGGGGAACAAAACCACAAATATTGTAAATTGCCAACCAAACTCCGGGCAATAAAGTAAAGAAGGAAATAAAAAATATACCACTTTGTTTGTTTCCGTGCACTAATATGGATTGCTTTCTTTGACCACTCAAATTGATCCCATTCACTAGTCCGGCCATCATAATGAAAGAGCAAAATTGCAAAATCATCAGAAAACTACAGAAGAATATAAAAGTCAGTACTTTTGAAGACAATATGAACAAGTAGATAAAAAAAACTTTATATAAACATAGTTCATCTCTGTAACCTTTTTGACTGCTGCATCAATATTATGTCTCTGGTCATAACCAACAGTGAATGTTACTAAATATTTTGGCTTTTTCTGAAGATCCTGTAAAATTCAGGGTTTCGTGTTAAGAATCAATAGATAGATATATAGGACACAGAAGTTTAACATGTCAGCACTATACATTTTAGCACACTAACATGTCGACAAGTATAACTGCTGACATACTCGCATGCAATGGTCTCAATTCCTGATCCATGCATAAAAACTGCATGAAGGAATAGTTGAGATATGCGCACATTTCTGGATGATATGAACTTGCTTGGCATAAACTGGAGGACACAACTTTTATTTGTCTTCTATGTATGTGTAACTCAGTCAAAATAACAAAATAGATGCAGCTAAACATGGATCTCTGTCCCTGCTCACCCACCCCACCCCGAAAAAAAAAAAAAAAAAAAATCCCACCCCTAGATAACACAAAAACTTTAAAAAATGACAAACAGAGAAGGGGGTAATCATGAAGGTTCTTTTCATAGTACTCTCCAAGAGGTAATAACAGAAAGATGCAGATAATTTGTTGCAGAGTAAATAACTGTTACATATCATACCTCACTGGGTTCACCCCATAATCTGCGCAAATGAAAATCAGATTCTGATACAACAATTCCTGGAGGTAGAGATTCAGCTCCACGTGGATTTGTTGGAACATATATCTGGGAAACCAGCCGTTTTGAATCAGACTTGCCATTTATTTTACATATCCTTAGTACTAATAGTATTGATGCGAATTTGAAGCAATAATTATTATTAGATGCAAAGCTGAATGAATTCTAAGGTTGCTTCAATTTAACGGAGTGAGAATCACAACAAATTAAAAATCACTAGTTACAATTCAAGAAAGTAGTTCATAACAAACTGACAGTCCCTTAAGGATAAGTGCCAGTTTAATCATCCCATACAACATTGATGTTCCTACAGATTGTTTGGGCAATGGTATCCATATTTCTGAAGCACGAGTCTACATATTTAACCAATCATAAATATTGTTTAAGATGATAAAATACTAAACCAGCAGCCAGATCATTGTTTTTCCGAACAACATACAAGATTATGTTAGTTCAATAAATAACCTACTGTTACAAATTTTTTAAGAACAATGATGATTTTTACCTACTTGCTGCAGTAAAAACTTGTGGAATTTTCTGTCACGTAAATTTCTCAGATTTCAATTATACCTATATATATTATGTTTCGGAACTACATTCCTAATAATGAATCAAAAGGTGAAATTGAAAAGAATGAAATCATTTAAAAACATTATCTATCAATTAAATATTTAAATGTACAAGAATATATTGTTGTTAATGATTTTTTCATCCCAAAAATATCAGCTGTGATGAAATCTCAATAGCGCTATATATTCCAAAAAATTGAAGATAACACAGTGGCCAGGAAATGGCTGTTCACATTCAAAAATAAAAGAAAAGATTGAACATAGCCTCTTCAATGAACAGTTACACTTACTACATCTGTTGCAAGAGCTGAAGTATATTCTTTTGCAGCAAAATTATTGACCTAAACTGCATCATTACAATAACTGAGGATATGAAGGCATGCATGCTCACCCATCTAAAGAATAATGACAGGAATTACCTTCGGTAATCTGATAGACCCTAGGTCCTCAAGACTTTTGGTTCCAGAGGATTCGTCTATAGCAGCTGGAGATTTGTCTACCGCAGCTGAAAATTTGTCTATATCAGCTATAGGTACATCAAAAGAACTTCCTACGCTTGAAGGCAAGTTAATCTGCAAAATTTGGGAAAAAAAAAATAATAAGGAGATAAAAGATAAAATGGAAGATAATTGCATTAACCAAATCTAGCAAAAGATTATGGCAACAAACAAACCTTAATGAAATGCAAGGATGGCAATGAAGCACCAATAAAAAATCCAAAGATAATTCCCAAAATTGCTGTAATGACAATCCTGGCACTATCATTTGATCTTTTAAGCGCACTGCAGGAAACAGGTAACTGATTTATTTTTGTTGAATAGACACCAAAAATTAGTGCTAGGAAAAAATACTTGCATCATGTCTTAGCAACTTAGTTTATTTGAGCCACAAGCCCGAAGAATTATGGAAGACTTAAAAAAGAATGGTACCATTACTCTGTTATCCTACAAAATATAAACAGTACAATATCTTTTAATACCTGCGATGCATTATTTCCATGAGAATCTCCCACAATCAAGTCAAGAGATTTATCACCCGATGGAATCCTTAATCAAACTCTGAAGCGGATATGTCATCCTTCAACAATGAATAGTAAAATTAAGTATAAGACACCAGCAGAGTAGCGATCAGACTCGGTCTACAGTTGTGCGTGCACCTATATGTGTGTATCTATCTATCTATGAGAGAAAAAAGTGAAACAAAAGTTGAGTTCTGTCAGTAATACTAATAAGTTATAGATACTTAGACCGATCACTGCCAGAGTAAAACTGCAAAAAGCAAATCGAAAAGCAGGTGTTGATTTTAGTGTTCATGCTTACGGTCTCAGTAAGCGTTTATGAATAATCAGACACAAAAAAGACAACATTTTAACCGAGACATCAGCATCTATCAACAAGCGTAGTCTGTCCGTACCACTATTTTCTTCCTGTGAGGTCAAGTGAGAAATCATTCTAAAACCTGCCATCTATAAGCTACCATATGTAGTAGGGACTTTCTTTTTCAACAGCATAAAGAAAAATAAACTAAACCGAACAAAGGAAGCTGATATTAAGCAAAACGGCCATCAGAGAAGACAATTCTGCAATAGGACAACTGCATTACGTTCTTGATCTGAAGTACAGACTCTCGCCAAACGAAAATTCATACCGCGCAGTATTACCGGTAAAAGAATAATCAGATAATATCACCGAAATCAAAGCTTCCAAAATGCCAGAAGAATACAGATTTACAGCCAAAGAAGAAGCTCATCATCATCGCGCCCAAAAATAAGAAAGGGAAAGTTCATCCAAGCCACGAAGTGAACGAGGATCACTGCCACAAAAACGCTGGAAATTGAACTTACAGAATAGAATGGAGAAACGCGGCCCAGGTATTTCTTCGATCGAATTACGGAGAGAGTAGAGTGCGCGCAGGCGTTTTCAGAGCACATAGACGCTGTCACCGAATGCCGAAACTGAAAAAATTGCCCTGGTGATTTATATGACGAAACTGCCCCGCCTTCGTATTTCAATTTTTCGCCTGGACACATGTTCTTTTGCTTTTCCTTCGTATAGTCGCCTATCAGCATGGGCCGTGCAACGAAGTTGTATTGACGCGTGTAAAAAGCAAAAGTAATTGATGTGTTTGGTTCTGACAGGTTAACTTTCACCGCTTGATGGTCTACATCTATGCATTGGATGGTCCAGAAAATTCAACAGCAACACCATAAAATACAAAATCAAATTTGAAAAAAAAAATGGATGACAGCGCTCACAACCAAAATGGAAATAAGGAGGCATTGCATGGAATTTTCCATTTACTAGGACCTATAAAGTGTTTTCAAAGGGTTATTCTATTCTATAAATTTTATTAAATATTTTATTTAAAAAATATATATCATTAAATTTAATAAATATTTATATGATAGTTTGGTAAGTCCACTTGTGCGAAACTACCTTCATCCGTTTCCAAATTGCCACCCTCATTAACTTTTACAGGAATCGAATATGATCATTTCCTTTGAACAATCAATAGAGCTCACACCATTATGCTGTAGCTTAGCTTCATTCTTTTACCAAAAAAATAGATGGAACATGTTATCTTCTAATATCAACAGCTTCATGCATGTTTTATGTCCATCCTACCGATTAAAGACGAAGCCAGAGAGTTTTGTCAGCAAATGAGAAGTATATTCATGGCGGTTTTAATTTGGTGGTGAGTCACATGTATGATGTATGTGCTTGAAGGACCAAGACTGATAATCAATGTGACAACGAGTTTAGCTTAACAAGCAAGTCAGTGGCTTAGTGTGAAATGCCCAGCGCAACTGCTACATTTTGCTTCTTTTTTTATATAATAATTTATATCAAGATAATATAGCTATACGCAATGGATCCATTCCTTGTGCCTTCGGGTACGGAGCTGAGTTTCAATGGATCATTTCCCCATTCAAGTAATTACCAAGTGATGATGATATTTAGTTGAGAGGTCCAAATATACACAATAAGATTTGTGAGAGCCACTTTTGGCTTCACAGCTGCATCAACGATGTAATTACAATTCCTTTGGAAAAATAACCAGCGTTCATCTTATGGTTCTGGGTAATGATTCTTAGGAAGTCTCTCGCTGTTTACGAGCGTTCCCTCCTTAACAAAACCACTTAATCTAAAAAATTTCGATCTTTAACTGAGGGGAAAAAACAAAGAATAATAAATAGGAACAATTAGAACTTTTCAGAATTTGGAGCAGCTCTGCGGCAAACCAGTTCCAGGATCCACCATTACAATCTCAGTAGCTTTGTTACATTTAAGCACATCCTGACCCAACTTAGCTCCGGCGGCCTTCAGGCCCTTGAGAGAAACTGGCTGATTGAAGAGGTTCAGAGATGGCAGCCTTGAGGCTGGAGGCAGTTTCATTCCTGGCAACAATGTTCTGAAATCTTCCTTCACTAATGGCACCTCAAAATCTTGCTTGTCATGCCTGACCACATTATCTTTAGCACTAATATGTGCCCCCGGTTCCATATGGTTGGTTGAGAAGCTTGCTTGGTTTGGGAAATTTGGATAGAGACTAACATAGCCTCTGAGGTACATCATGTCTATGAGGAACTTCTTCCATGAAGCTTGCCACCCATTTGTTCTAGACTTTGGAATTTGAACTGGGTTTACCTTGGCATCCTCAGTGAACCTCATGTTCATATACACATAGAATTCTCTCCACTGCTTTGGGAAGAACACTGCACCCCAACTACAAGGTAATTGGTGAAGGTAAGGCGTGTTTGGATGGATGCGCTTGAAGAATTCTGTGGCATTCCATTTGGGCCTTTCTTTGACAACTTCAACCAACTTTGGGGTGTAGAGGGAGATGGAAGAGAGCTCCGGGAGAGACACTTGGGGGTCATAGCGGTAATTTAGGAGTGCATATTTGATCCATAGGTAATAGTAAGGAGAAACTTCAATATCATCTTCAAGTAAAAGCCCAAAGTCATCATCAGAAGAGGGGTACCAACTCTCACTAACAGCTCGAACAAGCCCTCCTTGGATGATTCTCCTTCTGAGGGTTTTTGGTCCATGAGGCCACTCAAATGTATTTACCAGTCTCACAGTTGCCTCATCCACTTTACTGTCCATATTGAAGGTAATAGGAACTTCATCTCCAAGATAGTAGGCATTGTTGAGAGATCCGAGAAGCCTTGATAGTGAATTGGCTCGGTTTTGGGTAATAATGTTCACAGAAATCCTCATCCGGTTCCAATCTGCGCATCACAACTCTCCTAGGTAAGTGCTTTTTAAAGCAAACGAAAATAAACTATAGAAAAGCTGGGTAAAGATTCTTACTTGGCAATGCTGTTGAACGCAGATCAGCCATCCAGAGAACTTTTGACACTGAAGCCCTTGGCAGCAAAACCAGAGTGGTTCCGTTTGAGTTAGCCTCTGATGCCATCTTCAGAGCTTTCCTCACATTAGGTTCAATGTCATCCACAGTGATTACCACACTGGGGTTGTGAATTTTGATCAAACCCTTCATGCTGGAGTACACTGCTTGTATTACTGGCACCTCTGAGTTTGATTCCCCAGAAAGGGCTCCAACTGCCAAATCAAATATCTTAAACCTCCGCTCCTTGCAGACCAACATAGGCCAATTCAGAGCAGTTGCAGCATCTTCACAGGTACAGAAACTGCCCCCAGAAACAACAATGTAAGCCTTCTTGCCAACCGTGGACCTGAACTTTTCAAGAAGAGGCGCAAGTGCTTTAACTTCATCTACAGAGTGGGCATAGAAAAGTGCATCAATTTTTTGAGGATTCATTGCAGCCCACTGGGTCACATAACCAGTAGAAAGTGCTTTCCACCATTGATCATCTCTAACTTGAACAACGTCCTTGAAAATTACAGTGGTTTCCGACACATAAGCAAGCCTGTGTTCACTGTCACCCCATGTTTCCTTGTCCTTAGGGTCAACTGGAAGAACAAATGAGCCAGCATCTCTATACTTTTGAAGCTGGTAGCTGCAATCAAAAAATTGAAAAGAACGATTAGACCCTATATCAGTACTACATTCTATGCAAATTGAAGTTATTTTCGCCAACTTCTAAAATCAACCTAAAAATTTTAATTTGTACTTTGAGATGCCCTGCATGAATAGAATAATAAATTTCAAAAATCTTGGACTAACGTGCCTCTCTACCGGTAGAATGTTGAAATACAAAAGTGGTTCCAAAGCCACGAATCAATATTTGAATTTAATTCAAGGAACAGGGACAAGAACTTATTATTTTCAACGTCATACAGTAGTATATGTGTAGTGCGATTTGTACTTGTTAGTGTTTGTGAACCTAATAGCAATAATGAATTGCTGTCTACCCATCTTGGCGTCGTCAAATTGATGCTTGTTTGACTTGTACCTTAAAGGTCAAGCAAACTATAAATAAATCATTCGTTTTTTTAACCAACTAAAAGTATAGAGTAACAAGATTTCACTATTTAATGACAAATAAGCAAAATGTAAATTTGACAATATGTATGTACCTGAGATGCAAATCTTCACCAGTTGCGAAGGTAAAAGGTGTCTCAGTGAACAGCGTTTTGACAAGCTCGGCAGATAGAAACCATGAGCTGGATAGGAAATCCACCTGCACAATTTTATCGACTGTGATATCATAAGCAGGATCAGGCAAATATAGCCCTGCTTCTTTAGATCGAAATTTTCTGTAGCTTGGAAACGTGAAATCCTTCTGTCTAAAAGGCAGTATCCTCCCTATGCTACCCAAAACAGAGTTCTTGTATTTTTCTGTCCCAGCTACATGCGCCAAAATCTGAAGCATCTTCCTCCCAGGAATCATATCATCGTCAACAATGTACACAAGATCAGCATCAGTCTGCAGAGCGATTTGGAACCTTCCATAATACTTGAAATCGTAACTTGAGCTTATGAAGTTTATTCTTGTGTCGTTATAACTCTCTACGATTCTCTTCAGCGAGAGCTCATTTGGGCTCCCAAAAGAAAGCACCCAAACATGATGGACTGGGAGGGTCTGTTGAAGCAATGAATCAAGCTGAGCACAAAGTGTCTTTCGTTTGAAGTGGTTGAGTATAACTGTGATTTTTGGTCTATTTGGACCCCTCAAATCCCATTTTGATTTCATTGCCATTAGCTCAGAAAGAGTTTCTGTCCCAATGGTTTTGCTTTGGAATTCCAATACCTCCTTGTAAAGCCCTGTCTTCAACTTGATCATTTGAACATCATTGGACTTCTTCTGCATGAAATCTATCTTCTCATGTTCACAAACTTCAGAAGGAGTAATGGGTTGAATTTCCTCTCGGATGAGAGAACGAGGTTCCTGGTGGCGACCCAATACGTGGGGTGTGATCATAAACTGCTTCCAATGTTGTGCAATTCGGGTGGCCCACGTAAATTCTGGCTTGGTTCGTAAATCTATCGTAGGACCCATGTAGTACAATAGAAATGTTGCATAAACTGCAAAGAAAAATTGAAGACATGTCAGAGCTGCAACCAGCTTAGCAGAGCCACTTTTTGGTCCTTTCATTTTAATTTTTCCTCCAAGATGCTCGTTAATCATCCCCTCCAGGCACTCCCCACTTCTCATGCTCGAATTTCGAGCAAAACCCATCTTGCAAATTGAATTGGATTCAATGTCCCACCTGTAGAATTACACAGACAAGATTAGTTTTGTTCTATAAACCAACTCAAAAAGATTGGCAAATCATGCATAGGAAGCTTGAGAATAACCAAAACTTCTATATTCTGATATATTGGATTGGAAAAGGAAAGAAAACCATAAGAGATCTTCTGAAACTTGTAACTTTGAAGAGTGCAACGGCTTGTGTGCCTTATATATATACATATATATATATATATATATATTTAGTAGAAAAAGGTGATAAAAAAACTTCGAAAAGTGAAGGAGAAGTACCCCCATGCGAAATGCATCGAAGGGTCACATGGGCCAAACGCTTAAGAAATGCTAGCAAACGCGATAGCTTCATTCACTAGACACTGCTTCTTGTATATTTTCACCCTCAAGACATTATTAAAAAGCCGGCATTATTGGCACGGAAAAGGGCCGCCCCTGCGTTTTTAGCATTGGCCCTTCACTCGTCTTTGTGCTGTGTTTCCCAAGATTTTAACTTTTATAAACCCCAAAAAAAGATTAAAATCTATTACACTGTGGCACCCGTATTTCCACAATCATATGTAATTAGACATTCGGATGCCATACATTATAAGGTTAAAAAGCATGATTTACGGCCTTGGTCAAAGCTCCTACGATCAAGAGTACCTTGCTTCACTTGGGAGACGTCGTTTAGCAGGAAAAGAAAACAATTTAATAGATGTTAATAACTAAGGCACAGAAAAAAACAAGAGAAAGAACATGGGGTGGAAATCATACATTGCTTACTAGCTTGGTTACAAAGACAATGTGCGAAGTGTGAGGGACAGAGCCTTTTCTTCTTCGGCAAAACAAGCTAGGCCTAGGACGAAGATTCACACCACAATCAATGGCTGATTTGCTGTCTGCAAGGCCACGATCGTTTCGGTAACGTTGCAGAGAACGTAAGCATTTGCTAGGGACCATGAAGATTGAGTATGAAAGAGAGAAGATAGTGAGAGATATTATATATTACAAGTATTTGACTTTTCGCAATAAGATACCTAAATGAAATTAGCAGCAAAACTTTTTTAATGGCCAATCGCCGAACTTAGGCGAGTTGAACGCAAGAAATCCATTGCTGAATTATTAGCTTACACAAGAGAATTCAAATGAATTTTGGTCGCTTAGGCAGGAAAAAAGGCATTGGAATAATGGGAACGCTGCTGTCACCTGGTCAATTTTCATTTTTCTTTTCCTCATTTTCTGGTGCATTGCCATTGTAGTCGCCGAAGGAGAAAGAGGAAGAGTCTATAATATTTATTTATTGAGCAATTAAAGAGGGCACGTAAATCTCTTTTATTTTTTTTTGGGGTAACAAAATCTCTTTTATTTAGAACAATAAAAAGAAAGTAAAAACAAAATGGTCCCAAGGGATTAGTTAAGTGGTCTGTAACAGTGATTCGACTTTGTTCGAGTGCCCATTCGATCATAGCCTCTTGACATTATCTAATAAACATGCACTCTCACTAAGACAAGGTTTGAGTGCTCATTCGATTATAACCTCTCGACGTCATCTAAGAAACGTGTAAAGATAGAATACCCACCTCTCATTTTTAGATCAAAAGGACCTGAGAATGGTTTGTTGCATTGAAGAGTTATTCTAAAAAAGAAAGTTAAGAATTTCATTTACAGCTTAGTTATTCTGGTAAATTAAATTTTATTAAATATTTATTTAAAATAATTTATATTATTATATTTATTAAATTTTATAAATTCAATAAATTTAACATTTTATTTGAAATTTTGAAATATTTAATAACGCTCATTTTTTTGGTTTTTTTTTTCCATATAAGCTATAACTATAGGTATACATGAATTGAAATTCTTAACTTTCTTTTTTAAAGAGAAATAAAATGAGAGAGAGATAAAATTAAAATTAAAAAAATTAATAAAAAAAGTAAAACACATCTTAGATGTTAATACAAAATAAAATATAAAAAACACTAAAATCATAAAACAAAAAGAGTTAAAAAATTTAAATCCATCAAATACGCAACATTTTAACATAGAATTGGGGCCTAGTCGTTTTTGAAAGTGCAACTTAGTCGCATCGTTTCGTTTGGGTAATTAATCTTTTGAAAAGTTTAATTGAATACTTATTAAAGAATATATTTTTCATTTGATTTTGAGGAGTTAATTAAATTATCAAGTATACATATAGGCAATATTCTGATATTATGCATTTAGGTGGTAATTTATATTTCTTTTAGGAAGTCATATCTATCGTTTTAAAATTTCTCTTTCAGTTCTTTTTAATAATTATTTTCTTAAAATTATTTTTATTAATTTTATCAGTTATTATTTTTATTAAATATTTAACTAATTAGATTTTTTAAACAAATATTTTAAAAAACAAAAAAATTTTATTACTTTAAATACTATTTAATAATTTTATTATATTTTATTACTATTCCTTACGTACACCAAAGTGAATGGCTACCAAGCCAAAAAGCACAGTCAATGTCGTGATCCATAATCGCTGTGTACATGACTTGGCGCTTGGGAAAGGACTCTTGTTTATTGTTTGGATAGTTTCGTCTCGAGTTCTGCCCAAAGCTATGTTCTAAACTTCGATGAAGATCCACCCTGGGAATGGCAATTTCAGATCTGTTGCTTCAGTCATATTTACGCTAACTGAATCCCGAAGTGGATTCTGTGACTTTTTGAAGTAAAACACTACTAAAAAAAAGTGGCAGTGAGAATATTGATTGAATGCGGACCAAACCCGCCCGAAAGTATTATTTTCTTTGCATTTACAGGAATCGATGCGTGGCAATAGAACTCTGTTAATTGCTTATAGTAATGTTTGGGTTTTGTGGTTAAAATTTTAAAAAATAAAATACACTCTAATTAAATTAAAAAAATATTTAATTACATTAAATGGTTGAAATATAAGTTTATCAACGAAGGAATATAATTTTCTGTGATAATAATGGGCAAATTCATCTTGTAATTTTGGGTGATTTGACTTTCATCCTTTTTCCGTGCATCGAAAGAGAAACAAATTTTATTCCCTTTGTGACTTGCATTGGCATCAGTAAGCAAATCGTCAACGCGGTTTGAAGATTAAAATAATCAATGACCTTAAACATTCGGCTCAATTATAACAATACTAAAGATCAAACCCTTAAAAGTGAAAACTCTAGAAGAAAGCCAACCTTTGTAATCTCTTTTCGAGCCTAGGGTTTACTCATTTGGAGTTTTCAGCATTAATCTCAGGATGAATTATGGCATGTCATTAGAAATAAGTTGGAAGGGGCTGACTCTGCCTAGGCGGTGGGCTTTGACGGGGCAATAGCCAGCCAACGGAGGCTTTTAACAAAGCATGACAATGGATATAGTGGAAGCCAGTTGGGCTGTGCTAACTTGTTAGCACCTAACCTTAGAAAATGTGAAGTACAATTCCGTTAAAAAGAGTGGACTTAAACCTAATTCCATCTACCTTCTACCACCCATTTCTGTTGGGTCACAGACTCCTTAGAGGCAAACATCTCTGCCTAATTACATCTCTTTTTTGACTCATGAATTCTACCGCGTACTTGCATCATCACCTTGAGATCTCGTACATTGAGGAGTTATTAAGCTGCTCGATTTCCCAGCTTACCTTGGATGCAACTCTTTCGTGGCGGGGGAAGTATTCCTATGCGAGTGAAACCCAGAATGGATCAGTTGCTGTGAGCGAAAATGAAGCATCTTAGGTAAACTGGGAAGGAAACTGCACAATCTATTTTACCTACCTCCATCTTCTTGACAAGCTCTTTTGCGGTCGGGGCAGAGACAATGATATGGCGTGCATTGGGGCTAATGAAGCCTTCTTCTACTGCTTTGTCAATGAAAGATAACAACGAATTGTAGTATCCATCCACATTCAACAATCCCACCTTCCAAATTCAAAACATGATTCAGAAGTTTATCTCTGAAAATAAAAAAGAGACGGCAATTCTACTTGAATTATATACAGGAAAGCATGGGGAGGAGATTCACCGGTTTATCATGGATACCAAGCTGAGCCCAGGTTATGACCTCAAGAAGCTCCTCAAGTGTTCCATACCCACCTTCATGCACAAAACACAGATACTTCATCATTGAACAGAGTCTAAACAGAGTCCTATTTAATTATGTCCTTGCATCCTAAAAACATTATGAGTAATATTACTTTAAAGGGAAGGGCTTCGTAAGCTCCTTTGACAAGCAGCATCGACTACATGCTGTTTAAAGGTTTCTTAATTTCCCTCTTTTTATTGTTTATTTACTTGATGAATTTGCAGTGCAAAAATGATGTACGTTTACTGACGCTACCGTGGTCCAACCACAGGGGAAAAATGTAATTTCCGTCTAAGTGGGCCTATTTTTCTGCGGTCGATGGGTTCGTATCGAAAATTTGCTTTGTATTTAAGGGCCAAGGTTTCCTCAGGCCCGAGGCTGAGCTTATTAAAATTCCAACTTTCTTAATTTGAATCAAAGAAAGGCCCAACCTAAGCCCAAACAAATTCTGTGTACAGTCTAAATGACTAATAAAAAGTGTGCAGGTCTAAGTTACATATCTTCCTAGAAAGTAATAATATTCTAATTTTTTTTATAATTTTTTACAATTATCAACATTGAGTTATAATTATTATGACATCTTTTATAATAGTAATTATATACATATATTATCTTTCATCCCTTTTTCTTAAGGTTGATTCTTAAGACTTTCAAAATAACCTTTTACTGAAATTTACAAAAGTTTACTTTATCAAAACATAAAATAAATGTCATGTGGGTGGTGTGCAGATTTTGTCCCAGACATGTTCACCAATTTGCTTGCATTTCTAACGCAGAATGATTTACAATTGTCCCGTGTTGTATGTCAAAGTGTCTTGCATGTAACACACTACCAACCAAGAACTGGCAGGCGTCCTTGTGTTCCATGATCTTGCATAGACATCATAAAAACATCATAAAACCTACTCCAACCAAATATTATACATTCTCCTAAATCACCCCAAAAAAAATCTTAGGGCAATTATAGAGTACAACACGTTTAAAATGCTTGTATTTTTTTTTTTTTAAGTACGTACGTTCATTTGCCAACTTATATGTGAATGTGTAATGCATTTCTTTATTTTTTAATTTTAATTTTGCATTATATTGAATGTGATGCATTGTCTTTTTCACATACTATGACAAGAATTACTGAAGAAAAAGTGTGTTGGCCAGGTTATACCAACCGGGTAAGGCAATAAAGGCATCAGAATGCCTGGCCATCTCGGCTTTCCTTTGATGCATGTCTGCTACTGCCTTCACTTCTCCCACTGTTTCTCCAGTAATCTGCAAAATGCCAATAACCAAAGTTACCCAACCCTAGTTGGAGATAGTCTTGCAACTTGCAACGAGTGCTGGACAGAGAGAGAAGAATGATGAGTGTTGCAGAGGTGGGCCGCTCAGTTGGGGTTCCTATAACTTGGCAAAAAATAAATTAAAAAGACACAAGAAAGAACAAAAAAGTTACTTCCTCGGTGGCAGGGAAAATGGGGATAAAACTAGGCATGGCAAAAGAATCTTAAAGGGGGCGTATGGAACTTGAAGAGAGGGACAAAATGGTTAAGAGGGAAAGACACCAGATTGCCAGGTGTAGCGATGGATAAGCTCGTATAGAGGGAGAAACCCAAATGTGAGAGACAAGCACTAGTTCCACATGGGAAGGAACATGCATGGATCACAAAAAAGGACAAGTATAGAATACAGATATTGGGATAACAAAAGTATGGTGGAAAATCACGTAGAACAGGCTACCACAGCAATGGAACAAAGCCTGTTTGTGGTAGAAGGGAAATTAGATAGGATAATTCTCTGTCTCTCGTCCTCTATGTCTCTCTCTGCAGTTGTTTGGTCTTTTTCATTTTTGCTTTTAATGACGATTGATGAGGAAATGCTTCCAAAACATTTTAACATTACCTCTCTCGGCATGAGCGTCTTGGGAATAACTCTGCAGACAATAACGTGACAACATCAGTTTGAGATGAGCAAGATTATACCCAATATTACTGAAGAAGATACTCACCCAATTACATGTCGACCACCATTATAAACAGCTTGTGAAATCAACCCCATCAAACCAATGCTGCCTCCTCCATAAACCAGGTCAATATTTCTTGACACCTTTTAAGTCACCGAAGAAAAACATCCAAACAAAGAATGAGGTCATGTTCTTGGTCTCTTTTAATGAATTTAATGTTCGTTTGACAGAGTAGCCGTAAAGAAGTCTAGCCAGAGATCAAGAGTGCCAAAAAAAGAGATTTTTACTCCCACTTCCTCTAAAGCTTTTGCAGTTGATATGCGCAAGAAGAAATGATGGGCAATAGAAAACAGATCAAGGGACAATAAACAGAGAACCCGTAGTTTTTAAGTCATAAAATTGGCGTTGTTGAAATAATTGCCAATTGTTCACAAAGATTAAGAAAAAGAAATTTTACACAACAATTTATAAGGTGGACGAGAGATTCAATTTGCACAAAGAAAGCTTGATGGAAAGTCAAAAATAGTATTTCGAAGAAGTAGAAATTTGTGTTAGAACCAATTTCTCGAAAGAGAAGCAAAACAAACATGAGACAGGGGCATTACCAATTCCCTTCCAAGCTCAATAGCAGCATCCTTATAACTGCTCTTCTTCCCGGGGCTACTCCCACAGAACACACAAATCCGCTTGAATTTCGATTGTTTCATCTCGGTTTCTCTCTCCATTTCTCCTTCTCTCTCTTCCTCTGTCTTTCTCTCGCACTGGGCTAATATCCCCTGCTTCTGTGCCCCACAGCTTGACAATTTCGTGTGAACGGTTCATGGATGAGTTTATGCGCGCGCCTATATATAACGGTAGCAAGGCCCACACCAGCACTCGCAAGTATGCATTGGAGAGGTCCTTAGCATCACGGACGACGCTGACTCACCCCAAGTTGTATGTAGAGGTTTCATCCACTGATGTGTGTGTTTCTACTTTACCATGGCCCCCTGTCCCAGAAAGAAAAAAGACAATCCATGGTCCTATTTCAAGATAATTATGTCTTTGCTTTTGTTTCAGTAAAATGAGTATTTTAAAAACATATCATGTTACCATATACAAGTCGTAGGGTAAAGGTGAAATGTTAATTTTGATATTCTCTAATACAGTTTTTGGGTATCTTGTGCTCAATTAACAGAAGGGGTTTGTTCAAATTTAAATATTGCTGTTTTGTGTATTGAAGCAAAATTATCAAACTTCAAATGAACCCACACAGTCTTCTTTCACTTAATATGTGCTTTATCAACAGAGGCATGGTGGCTAGAGACGTAACTTGCAAGGCAGAGGACGTTGACCCAGCATTTCGGTGATTCTCCTTGTAGTTAACATAAAGATTGGCACACACTGTTTGTGCTGGCCTCGTGAAACCCTTGCCCACTCTGCGACAGTGCCCATTATATTGTGATTGGCCAAACCTAGTCTCTCAATTCCAACACAATTCCCACTTAATAAATTATGAATTGTGAGACTTAACTGCTAGACGTCTCTTATGTTATAAAGATTTAGTAAAAAACTAAGCATGGAAACAAAACTTTCGACTGAAGTTGACTTGTAATCTAGTACTCTTATAAGATGGTCTTAGTTTTGGCATCCAACTAATCGTGCCCCGGAACTTCTGTCATCTTCCTGTGTTTGACACATGAAACATCTACAAACAAGAGAGGCTCAAGTGCGTACACATCGTCTCTCTTAAAAATGATGGTAGTTTTTTGGCTAAATATCAGTGCGCCTTTTTTTTTTTCCGTTACTTCATTTTCATTGAACAGCTTTTCTCTCCATTTACTTTAACAACCTTGAGGATAAGACGTCTTATTTTTACTTAATCGTCAAATTTGGTTGACTATGAACCCTTCACATTCTCCATCAAGGAACAGACTTAATTACCTTGTCCTGAAGGATCTATTTCGATATTTATTCATCATGAACTCTTCATTCTGTTTTTCTTTTCTGATGACTTTTTATCTTCTTGGCTTCTATGGCCGTGGTTGATTCTCTCTTTGGCAGATAATTTACATTGCCATTTGGCAGTTCTTTACATATATAAGCCACATAATTAGGGAAATGGAAGATAATGGTGCCATTTGCTAATGCATTAGTGCATTATGCCATTAGTTAATGAAAGTTGGTCTAGTTGGTAAAGTTCAAAGTCTCGTTAAGGCTTATTGCATGCCCTACACTTAGAATGAAGTAACCTCCCTTGCCATGAACTCGTCTTAAAAAAAAGAAAAAGATTATAATGTGAAAGGTAGAAAGTAAGATTACTCTAATACAGAGACAAGGTTTATATTCAAGCTCACATGGTGGAGAAGTGGTGACCCATGACCACTATATATGAACCCTCAACCACCTTACTTTACAAGACAAGCTTGATGCATGCCTAGGAAACATTTCATTCTGTTTCAGCACTTAGAAACGAAGTCACCCCCTTTCCCATTCCCCTCGTATTCACTCTCACACATAAACCGAACCTTGCTGTCCCTGTTTTCTCAGACTCACCATTGCATCCTCAATGCTTTGCTGCCTGCAATAACCAAAAAGAACAGATTGTATTTACTAAGCAAAGTACCGTAACAACTTGGAATCGTAAGGAGTTTGCACAATCCATATTGCCTTCCAAACGGTTGCTTTGCACACCCAATTTATGTCGACTTCACAAACATTTGTTAGTATTTTAAAAGTTTATAGATCGTTTATTACAATCTCAAATTTGGGGGTTTTAGACAAATCATCCGTGCAATCATAGATGTTCATCAAAGTTTAGAAGAGAGAACATATATACTGAATGCTGTGCACTTCATTCACACCCATACTTAGCTCTGCTCTATTAAGATGATGGAAATGAGCATGTGCCATTCTGAGCCATTATTCGTGAAGGAAGTGGTGGCCCTGTGAGCACTAGTCCTTTTGGAAAGTATCATGTCCAAAGGCCTATGAGAACTCGAAAACTAATTAACTCTGACCAAATTGGCATCGCCAAATTTGGAAATGTTTAATCTGCCTCCCCTCATATCTGACAATCTGCTATTCTTTTGTGGTTTGACCGTGTCAATCAATTAGAAGCGAGTTATGAGGATGCTGCTTATTCCCATCTCTTCATCAGATAAGATGTTTGGCAAATGTGCTGGCCAAAGAATTGCAATCAACCTTTCCTTTCTTTATCCTTTGCTATCTGGGGAAGGGAAAGCAAAGCACAGCAGCAAAGAAATATGCCCAGTGAAGGAAAAGGGCTTTTCACCTAATCAATTAAGTTTTGTTAGGAATCAAAAATATCAAAAGTTTAAATTGATAATTAAAAATTCAAGAATAATTTTATTTTATATATCTAATACTCTTACTCACATGACAACTTTTTTTAGACTTACTCACTTAGTCATAAAAATTCTAATTTATATTCGCAAGTTTCATTTTAAAAACATAAATGTTAGATTGAGAATTATAAATAATTTTATCTTATAACTGCAACAAGTTTCATAAACAAGAGCAAATTAAGAAAATCTTGATTGCCGAATTATACTTTATGTATGACTAAATTTTCTTTGGTGGAGAGGAGTGTTACGCTTTTTTCGTTGCCCTGCTTGTTGGAGTTGCCAACGGGAAATGGCCATTATCTTGAGCATTTCGAATCATTGAGTTCCACTTCTACATGGTGGGAATCCTACTCAGGTAATCATTCTCTTATAAACCACAATGCCCACTTTCCACTCTCCTCTCACTCCTCTGCATTGGCAGAAATGGATAATCATTTCTGTGTTCTGCTATTCGGACGAAAAGGTGCACATGTCAGTTGTAATATCTTTCGTAGATTAACGTATCTATCTACATTTATGTTTAAATAAAATTTCTTTGTGTCTTTATGTAACAATTTATACTTTTAAGATAATTAACCTTTTGATATCTTATTGAAATTTTTATTGTTAAATAATCAAGAATTTAATCTTTATAATTTATTAGTATAAATCTTTAAAATAAGTTTCATAAAAAAAAAAAAATAGCTCAGGTACATTTGAAAACTGCTCTCCCCTTTCTAACTTCAAAATTTATCTTTTTTGTGATTAATTATGGGCAAAACATAGCATGGAACTTGAAAATGAATGGATTACAGTGATATATGTTCTTGACTCGCTAATAGTAACTAGATATTCGCCTACCATAGTGATGCATAGGACAGATTCAAAGTCTGTGTTTTGATCAATTCTTTTGTAAAAGGCTTCCTCTTTTTCTTTTCCATCATCATTTCAAAAGTGTTAAGAGAGTCTGATTGCTTAATTTCCCGATTTCACCAGCCTCCAATAAAATTTCAGGCAGTTCTGGAATGGTCACTTAGTGTTTACATTTACCAGTGTCACCCTTTTAATTTTCACTCCTTCTATTCTTAAAACAATTTTCACATTTAAAAAAGCATACTATTAAATTTATAATTTAATATATAGATCTAAATAGATCTAATATTTTATATTTAAATTTTATAAAATATTTATTACTTTTATAAAATGTAACTAATTTTTTTCTCTAATTTTAATATTATCATATTAAATTTAATTGTAATGTTTAATTTATGTAATTAATTTTACCTAAAAAAGTAAAATATTATCATTATGCATGATTGGCATGTCAACAAAACAAGCAAGTTGACAAAGTAAAAAATCTTTTTCATTTTAGATTTTCAAAAGTTATTATCACCTTTTAAATAAAATTAATTTTTATTTAAGATGATGGTTGAATAATAAACTTTTTTTATTAAAGATGACAAGCTCAAATTGTGGGTATATAATTTATCTTAAAATAATTTAGTATGCAACTAGCCACTATTACATCAATCACTTATTAGTGTCAAAGCCAACAATCTTGATTACTTAGACATAAATGGTTAATTATTTGTTCAATGTGTTGAAATGGAATGATAAAGCATTCAAAGATGACTGATGTGCAATTCTGAACTCCAACGTGTTAAGCAAAATGTACTTTATAACTCCCATTTTAGCTGTCATCTTGTTTGGTTAATGGATGAATGATTTGGTTGTTTAATTACCTCTTCATCACAGATTATGTGCGCGGCTACTGTGTTGATTATTCACAGTCCAGAAGTTCACAGAAAGGGAGGATATTGGATGACTTTGGTGTCATCTGTTTCCATAAACGTCAGCAATCCAAGTTTCTTGAATTACATTGGCCAGAGTTTGGAAGATGACGCATACACTTTTGGTTTTATGACGTTTTGTGTAATTACAGAAAGGATCAATTGAAAGAGGGGAAAGTTGAGTTTTGGTAATAATAACATCCACCTTAGTGTCATCAGATTTCTAATTAATTCAAAAGCCGACCTTTTGACCATCGTTGATTCGGCCCTCGACCTTTATTCTCATAAATTATTGAAGTTTACATAAATTTTATTAAATATTTATTTATTAATTACAAAATTTATTAAATTTGACACCAAGATGACTTATGTGAGCTTTTCATAGGTTATTTTTTGGTTGAAAAAGCTTTATCCTTTAATCTCAGTCTTTGAGTTTATGTTAATATCATAATAAATTATATATGAAAGTAAATTTTATGTATTGATTTTATGGATTTGAATTTTTTATTTTTTACTAATTTTACTTTTTTTATTTTATATTTAATTTAATATATAAATTTTATTATTACTTTTAATTTTATGTTTGTCTTTTTTTTATTATGCAATCTAATTTTTTTTTAAAAAAAATTAAAGAAATCTCAGTTTCGTGCGAAACCCCAACACTGGTCAATGGCGTGCATGCACTTACTAATTCATGAATCAATCCAATGCATGCACTTTATTTTAATCACTCACCATTAATCCAAATTAATCTGCTCTACTTCTTTTTTATTTTATTTGAATCAGTTTTAAAATATTTTAACTCAATTTCCAACAAAGGCATGGAAAGGTGCGTTTGTGTGGATTGCATTGGGTGTGCTTTTGGGAACAGTGATGATAGGAGTTTGGCAGAGTCAGCATCCAGTTGAGGCCAAAATGGTTTGCCACTATGAGAGGCGGGTGGTCTGGTTGGATCAGTGGTATCATTATGAATTCCTTCGTTGGTGTTCTCTGGGTTTTAAGTTTTTAACCCTAGCTAAGCCATGCATCTCTCGTCCTGCGCATAAATCAAAGCTAGCTACTTCACTAATGAAAAACACTCAAACTAGCTACATCTACACCGTATGACATTTTGTTTTCATGGTTTTCGGTGGGGAATGGACTGGAAGGGTCTGGGTTCATTGGCAAGGTTTAAGGATTTTATATTTTTTTTGAAAAACCAAACAAAAGAATTTAGGTTAACAACCCTTGTTTTTTTCTTCTTTGTTCTTTTTCTTTTTTTTATTTCATTTCCCTACCCTGCTGGGTAAGTCACGTCCTTCGGTCAATGATAAAATTCACATGCCAATGTGACGATTTGCTATAACAAATGTGGCTTTAATTGGTTGATGAGTCCGTGAAATATTTAATATTCTGTTTTTAAGATTTAAATTTAAATTTTTTTTATCAAAATTTTTTTAATAAGTCATTTATAATTTTACTACAAATCAATTTATGATATATTCTAATTTTAAAATGAGGTACTCTCTCTTTCAAAATTTTTAATAAAAAAATATGACTTTAATTGATTGTTTTGGTCTTATCGGATTAGCTTACAAAAGTACTTGACATTATTACAAATCATCCACTAGCTACTTTTATATATGTTTATAATAATAACAAAATATTAGGCTAGTAAAACGTGAATTTCACATAAAAAAAAAATTAAAAGAGTAAAATTGTGCCTGAAAATAATTATTTTTCTATAAATTATAATAAAGAGACAAAAAAAAAAGATTATCTGAGTTGTTATTGCTTAAAAATGAGACGACTAAATTAAAAATCCTTGTTCAACTTAATATTTTGGATTTTTTTTTTCTAATGTTGCTCATCCAAACAACAAAACTTGATCTTGAAAAGATAAAACAGAAACTAGACACCACCTGATTAGTATAGAAAACTTTTTCTTTAATCTGGGAAACCCCAATATAATAATCATTGGGATGCTTAATGCTAAATTTGAATTTTTTTGACTCATTTATTTTTTATTTTGATACTTTTTTAATTTAATATATAAATTTTTTTCTCTTTTTTACTCATCTTTATCTTCACAGCAAAAAATACACATCCGTTAATGCTAATCCTGAGGAAAAATGATAACTAAAGGTTTTTCTACTGTAAAACGATACAATTTGATTTGGAAGCGAGGCAGGCCAATGGTCAAAGTGGGCCCGCCGCTAATCACATTTCTGACCAAAAGGCATGTGCTTAATGGCTTGTTCAGCAGACAATCGGCCCATGAAACGCCCTCCTACAAAGGATACTGCACAGCATTATGGGACTTGACTAAAGCCCTGCCGACCCAAATTACCCTGTTTTTGTCCCACTTTTGGATGTTCGTTTCTTTTTTCAACCATTCATTTGTCCACCATCCTTTTTACCTTCTCGAAAAATTGTAGGGCTACCTTGATAATTTTATGTGTTAAGTCATATTTTTGATATGGCCCAGCACATATATATTACAAATAAAAATTAAAAATAAGAAAAAAAGATAATAGTTATAAATATAAGAATGTAAATATATTTTTCAGCTTAAAAGAGCTTTTAAACTTTTTTCAGAAATAAAAACTGTTATCAACTTATTCTATTTAATAAAAACTGTTACTTTTTATTTTTATAACTCTTTTGGGAAATAACCCTGATAGCCTATTATAGAAATTATCAGGAGACTTGAAGAGAACGAATATTGTTATTTACACATGATTTAATGTATAATAATTATAACAAGTTCTTTAAGAACCATTCTCTATTGGTGATTGCATCCTTATGCACTCAAATCGAGTATTTTTCAGAGAAAAAAATATTGAATGTACAAATAGAGAAAGTAGTAGGTATAATCGCTTTTTTCAGAGAAACAAGCAATAAATTTCATTTGGCGCCGCACCATTTTAGATTGCAAATGGGGTGATTTGGGAGACATATTTAAGTTTGTGCAGCGTCAGTCCTGTCCGTGATATTCTTAGTGGCACACACCATGAATCCATTTGTTATGTTGCTACAAAAAGAACCACACTGTCACAGACAACAATATAGGGGAAAGAAAAACTTATCATTATCACTTTAATATAAATTTTCATCTTCATTTTCTAGGAAACACAACCTTCACGGTTAAGAATCTCACACAGGACAAATTACCATTAGTTACAACAACTGCTTTTCTAACTCAATGAAAGCTATGATACACCAAAGTTTCCCTTAGATTATCTAGATAAGACATAATCGGTCAAATATTGTGGCTCCCAAAGTTTGCCAAACAGCCACTATGTTACCCTTCATTGCTTCACATCTCAGTTTTTATCACTTTTTTTGATATATTCCTTTTTTAAAGTACTCGTGCAATTCCTAGTTACCATTGCGTGACTGCCAGATATTTAACTAATTTAAAGCTAAAATTTGAAATCAATTCAATTCTATATAAATATATGAAACTAGATTTTACTTAATTAGTTATGCACCATTTCGAGTATGGCAAACACACTCTTTTAGATCATTTTGCACCACCAGATGTCATAGCATGACAGTAAACTAGACCGATGGAGATTGCGTGAAGTGAGACACCTGTCCCAAGCTTAGATGCTAGACTAAGCAAATATTAATTGGGAAGTATAACAATCCTTTGGCAAAGCTCATAAGCACAAAATTTTTTGCACATTAAGCCAAAAGTAACTCGCCCCTCACCCAACATATCTCTCTTCAAGTGTTGTAAAAAAAGGAAAGAAAAAACAAAATATCATGCGGGCTGCATATTAAATTAATAAGAAATCTCATCCTACTCCTCTGAAGCTGAAGCAGCTTCTTTCAAGCAAGACCTCATGATCTTTGCAAGCTTCGCACAAGCATCCAGGCAGAGCTGCATTCCCTGCATAAAGAAATATACTGTTACTGGAAGTTTGTTGCAGCTATGTTCAATTTGTTATCTTAAAAAACTTAATAATTTGTATCAATATATATCTATGGCACAACGTTGAGTACAAATAACCCCTCTGATTATATTGACATAGACTTGACTCTTACGGTATTTCAAGCAGAACGGTGTTACAAACAATAAGATGATCTTTACAACTGAAGAAATTTGAATGACTTGCAATCGAAACTTAGAGGAGACAGTCGTATAAATAGATTTGCTGTTTTTCGCAGACAGTAAAATAGGAAGACGGTTCAGAAGTAAATTCAGAACTTCAAGAAAATAGGCATACCTCGTTAATCTTTGGGGTGGACCATTCCCCAGTAACAGTGAGTTGGGTGATTTCATAGCGAGAAGGCATGCAAGTTATCATTAAGCTTCCATCTTGGCAGTTTTCCTCCTCGAAAATTGGATCAATGACAAGGTTCTTACTGAGAGAGGACTGGAACCACATAACATATTAACATATTTATGATTTTCATGAGTTTTATCCAAATTAGATTACTAGTAGTAGCATTTTAATTATAAGGAGGAGGTAGAAAAATCAGTCAGTCATGACAGCTCCAAGGTCATTAACTTTCCTCAAGATTATCATTTCACTTGTCAGCATTGTTTATGGAAGATGGACCTGGCTTGTACCACATCCAGAAATACCTTCCAAAGAAAAATTGAAAATAATCTATTTATAGCTTTATGACATAGAATTTGGTATCTGCCAGGAAGTAGAAAGTGAGTGAAACAAAAAAAAAACATGTCAAGAAAGAGGTTTATTTAGTCTATGAAGACAGAACTACTATAAGAAATAATTCCAAAAATGCGTGAAGGCGTGATGCTATTCCTAACTCATCAGTCAATATATGAGAAAAGGTAATGGGAATATAAAAAGCAAAGTTTCAAGAATACTTCATTACAAGAGAAGCAGTTTAAGCACCCCAATGAACAAGTGCAGATTACATAAGGTTGCATGTTTGAGCGATCCATACCACTGATACTGAGGCAACAAGGTCATACATCATTATTCCAGCATCTGCCAGGGCAAGGCTAGCGCATGATACAACAACTGGAAGATCACCTGCCACAAGCTCAATAATATTATCACTACTACAAACTTGGTAGAAAATTATTGGCAGATTGGCACCTAATAACAGTAGCATGTCATCATATCAAATGAAACAGAAATTTGTCTCCAGCTATAAATTAGATAGCTTCTCTTACTGCTCCAAGTTATAAATGCAATTATTTGCCATGTCTCATAACCTTAATAAAATGCAAGGGAATATGAATATGAAGTGCTGCATCTCAAACAAGCTCACCAAGAGTTGGAAAACCATTAAAAACTACATCTTTGATCTTTGTCATATTATGAATGTTTGGTGTATCTAAGCAGACAGCTACATGATAAAAAAGAGGAGACAAATAATATCAAGAATCATATGCTCCTTGGTGTCCATAGCAATTTTTACAGGAATACAATACACAAACAATGCTCCAAGCAACAAAATACATCGTGTCATCATTTTGAGAATTGTTAACTTACTGCCACCAGATTCCAGTACCAATGCAAAAACATCCACGGTTGTCTTGGGAAAAGTTTCGAACATTATTGCACCCTCCAAAGCTTTATGAAGCATTGTAGTATATTCTTTGTGGTCTGATCCCTAGCTTGTGAGATTTAATTTATTAAATGCTATTAAAGATAGCAATGAGATGGTCGAGGCATAAAATGTCAAGTATGATAACTATAATTAATTAATATACCTGTCCACGAATTGGAGTTGCAAACGTTGTAAAGCTGACATTGCAATTTAGGCGACCTATATCACTGTACATCATTGCCTTCTTACTTTCTCTAGGCCCAAAACTGAGACAAAACACACAAATAATATAACCACATTAGCCAGATATCACCACTTCCACAAGTAATAAATGAAAAAACATGCCTCAGCAAACCGTACAAGAAGTCACAAATTGTGGGTAAAAGATTCACTCACACAGATACAATGACCTTGGTATTTCCAAACTCTGCGTAAGCAGATCCAGAGGCAGCATTCACAGCACCAGTCCTGAAGACTGAAAGTCACCAAAAATTGGTATTCTTAAACATAAGACATTGTGCAAACAATAGGGGGTCATGATTTCAAAGCACAGAAATATATTTTAAAGCAAGTGATGAGAATACATGACATGCACCATTTATTTCCTTTAAGCTTTTTTTTAATTCCACACACTCAGAAGTACTACATTAGTTGTTAAGTTGGTCATCGTAATAAAAACCAGAATTAAATAAGAATGAATGTCAATTAGAAACTCTTTAAGTCTAACATTCATGATGCTCCGACCAAGTATGAACAAAATGCAAGCCATGTATCTGTTTAATGATATGTCTTGTAAAAAGTTGTTTCAATTTGAGGTATGTCTCGATTTGCAGTTCATCTTTGATCAAACAATTTATACCTTAAACATTAAGCTATGCATGCCTAATCATTCAGTATGTATTCAAGAAGTTTTCTGCAGTTCTGCATCCCAAATGATTATATAATATACACATAAATATGGAAACATTATTGCAGTGATGCCTCCCAGCTATTAGTAAAGGTTATGCTGAATGAACCCCCGACCAGTGAAAGAAACAAATCATCAATCTCCCCGCTATCAAATCAAACAGAAAAAGCAACAGAGACATACTGGTCGGAACACAATTTTAAGTGCAAACAATTAGTTATTTTTTTGAAGGCATCGATCTCTGACAGCAAGGCAGAAACTGGAAGCATCTATTCAGATTACATTGATAGCCTTTATTAAGGAACAGAAAATGGAAACATTCGACATTCTCTTTGAGCCACAAGTTTCCAGAAACCCTGGACATCCTAAACATGCATTCGAAACAATTGAGTTAATGTCTCCATGAAGCAAAACACACTTCGGTTCCCATATAATGATGCCGCAACATGCAAATTCAGGTGATTCCATGATACGGAAAAATCACTGAGGATGAAAAATATGCAGTAACTTAACCAAAGAAAGTCAACTATTTGACATTATAAACTTCATAAAGTGGTCAAGTACAGAATTAAATTTCAACCGTATCAAGCTATTGTATTGCAGCCCAATAAACCCAAAAGAAAAGCCTAAGTAATCCAGAAGAAGATATAAAGGGCGCCGCGCAAAGCTTAATGCTATCCAGACAGACGAAATGCAACACAGAAACCCGTAAAAAGTTCCCTCAATATAAATCAATTTGATATTACGATTCTTATCTAGTTTTCATTGGGTGAAAACTGAAAGCGTTTTTCAATCTAACGTGATCATACTCCCAAACTCTAGCTAAAAACCCAAAAATTTTGTAACCCACGGGATGAAAAACAATTATAAGAACGCTATCACCCATACATAAAGTAAAGGAAAGGTAAAAAAGATAGCTCACAGGCAGGCCTGCACTGGTGGAAGCCGCGGCCATCGGGTCGAACCCAATCGTCTTTAAAAATAGGCGTTCTTATTTTCTTAGTGGTCGGAGACGGCGAGTACGTCGTCGGAGTCGATGAAGCTTTTCCAGCCATTCCCAATGACGACCCCTATTCTCAGTTGATGAAAAGTAGCTTACAGAGGGTCTCGCGCAGAGTGAACCCCGCTAAACATGACGCTTTGCAAGTAACACAGTTCTCGAGGCTTTGCATCATTTACCTTACCCGCCTACGACAACGGTGCGTTCAGTCAATTCCTTAATATTAAAAGCTAAAAAAATTATAATTGAATAGTTTAATTAACAGAGAAAAATCTCAATAACGGATTTGAATTTTTTTTTTTAACTTTCGATAATTTTTTAAAAAATTTAATATATATAAATTTTATTTTTTTAATTATTTTTTAAATTTTTTCTCTTTTTTTTCACTCTTTTTGTCATTAACAACAAGAAATCCAGATCCAACAATAAGAGAGTGTAGTATTTCAACTGAGTTATGCATAATTTGCATATATGTTTCCGTCCGAATTTAATTAGATTTTAGTGATGGCTTAAACTTCATGTGTGACTCAAATCACTTGTGCATAAAAAATGGTGTGTATGTAACATTCTCAATTTCATGTTAAGGGCCAGTCAAGTCCTTTTACTTATAGTTGTTAAAATAGGCCTGGTCTATAAGGTCAGGATTGTAAGATAGGTTCATATATATGATCTTATAAAATATGGATAAATTAATTAGTATTATTTAACTTAAAAATTATAATGAGGTTGAAATAAAAATAAATTAATTTATATTTTTATATATAAAAATATACTTATTCATAAATTAATTTATTTCATTTTATCTTAAAAATAAATTAATTTAATATTTTTTTTATCTATTAAAATTACAGCTTACCCCATTTTATTGTGAGTTATTGTAATCTTACTCTGCGTACATTGACACCTCTACTTCTACCATGACAAGTTTGTCTAAATTGGTGCTGCTTAACGAGAGAAACTTTTGAACAAGAAAAAATAAAATCAAAGAGAAACTGGCTTTGTCAGTATGGCTTAACCATTACTATATTATCCATTTGGGTCAATGTAATTGCCAAGAAACACAACAGTTCTAGTAGAGGATGTGCACGCGTCACAAGTGTGCAATTACATTGACATAATACTCAAAGAAAGTACGTTGTTCAGGAATTGGTAAAGATGTTTTTCCACTAAAAATTTTTTGTTTTTCTCTAATGATATATGTTATTAGATTAATTAGATTTTATAATTTAATATATAAAATTTAATGAATTTAATAATTTAAATTTTATCAAAAAAAATTTTATAAAAATAAAGAGATGGTTAGTATCAGAGTGTAACAATTCTGCACTGGGGATAAGAAGCTATACCACAGAGGCCTTCCTTGGCGTTAGCATCGCCTTGCATCCTAAAGTATCCTTGTTTCATCCCCGTGTCCCCGCGAGTTTTCGACAAACCAGTACATGGTACCTTCATCGCTCATTCCATGCATAACACGATAACCCCAATAGGTGGCAACAAGGATTTTTGAAGAAAAGTTGTCAAATATTCACTGTTCATATCGACAGGGTCTATGATGTAGTTCTTGTAAAGATTTGTGACGCTTAAATGACCCAGAAAGTTCTCAATCAATTTAGTTAAACGAAATCGGTTTTACATTTGACACCAAATGGGACAGCTTAGCATTTTGTTTTAGTCATCTTACTAAGTTAAAATTTTTGTAAGAGTACTGCAAAATAACAAGCTTCTGCGATGAGATTAAATCTACTATGAATCTGGTTCAATCTGCCAGTACCTTAATTAGATCTGCTTTGAGTAACCTTAACCATAAACTCTTTTCATAGCCTGAGTTTGGTAGCAGATTGATACCAAAATATCATGTGTAATATATAATGCAACAAATATTTAGTCGAAGCGGGTTATGCCCAACATGTTCTTCAATGAAGATTCAAAATTCGCAGGACCAATCTACTGGTAACTGGTGGTTGATGATTGACTCTGTTGCGTAGTCATAGTGACACTCTTTCTACCACCCTTTCGTTTTGTGGTTGTTTAATTAGACCTCCTCTATTCAATTTTTCTTAAAATTGACCAGGAAGCTTATAAAATTAAAATTTACCAGCATACTGGAATGGCAAAGTAAATTTCCACCAAGGACACACAATAAGAGAAATCTGAAGTAAAAATGCTTGACAGAAAATGCAGCAGCAGCACTAGGGAGGAGGAGGACCTGGTTCAAAGAGGAGAGGACAGCAGCATGTAAATAAACCACAGCAGCCCAGAAACCACAAACTGCAAAATTAAAATCCCAAAGGTCAAGAGCGAAGACAGCGTTTTTCTCCCTAGTTTAATAGAGTTCCAGAACATATGCAAAGAACAGTGTCTTACCATGAATGCAAGAATCCCCTGTCAGGGGAAGCTGGACCTAGTAGCGGTGCGCTTGGAGGAGGAGGAGGAGGCGAATCCATCCCCCCCACCTAAAAGGGTTCCTTGTACACACAACCAAGGCAAATCGGTTTCTTATTATACATATCCGAGAATGTTCAGTAACATCCATTCGTCGGATCTCACCTCTCATCTACCATTCAAAGGCAACTTCAAAAACAGCAATGCACCCCAACTAACACATTATCTATTTTTAAGCCAGTCCTTCATGGTGTACATGGTGTGAGTCAGGTGTTGTATACATACAAAAGGAAAAGTATACCCCACAAATTCTCAAGCAAAGTAAATATAAATTGGTCATTACTAATTTTGCGTTAAGAATTTTTTGAGTAAATATAAATTGGTCACTGAAAAATTTTTCGAGTCATTTTGAATGGGAGTAACGAAATTGTATGCAAATGACATATCGAGCAGAATTGTATACAAAATGACATATTGTCAATCCTCACACCCTGATTGGCCAATACTCACACCAACCCTTAAATTAAGGCAAATAAGGGTATGCACATACATAGAGTGACATACACAACAATGAAGACGAGATGAAAATAGATAGGGCCCTATAACTCTATTTGGAACCACAATGATTTCGATTTGAGGAAATATGTGGGCTTTCGAAGCCTGCTCATCTTAATTTTTTGTAGTTTATGAACCATACTCTTTGGCAACAAACAGCCTAAGTCGCAGATAGTATATGTGCGCATTAAGAAGGTCAATCAAACTGCGTTATAGATTAGTGCTCAATAGTATCGTTGCAAAAGAGACGACCAAAACTTGTACTCTGCTTGCGTCAGTATCTCATCCGATTCTTCTCCAAGTAAAATATAATCGGAATCTCTATGCTTTTCTGTACAATAATACAACGAATATAATTGCGTGCTTATCTAAGAACGCCTCTGTGTGCTCTTTCTTTCAAGAAAAAGTGAAAAATTTTAGATGAGAACATTCTAAAAACCAGATTGTTTCCTATTGTGCCATGCACAACAAAGGGTAGAAATAGCAAAAGAGTTGTACCACCACAATTGACGTTTGTTATGAAGAATTGACGTTTGTCATGCAAAATGTTTCAAAGCGAGGCTCGGTTAGGTCTACCATCTCATCCTCTGATGCACGCCGTCTCTCAGCTTTTGAAGTCAGTAGGATCAAACTCTCCATATACTCGGCCGAAGCTGTATCTGCTTCTATGTTTTTGTTCCCACTACAAAGATTGTGGTCAATATCTGTTGGCAATGAATTGTGCGCTGCACATTTACTAGACAGAGCTTGCCTTTGCTCCTCTGCATCCTGAGGCTCCTTCACAATTACATGTACATGTCCAGAAAGAAGAACAGTAATGGTCAGGATATGGTTTACTTTTCATGATACAGGAGGTAAACCTCTAATGACAGTTGATGTAACGATCAGGTAAGTGCTATATGCATTCAGAAAAATGTTTGGAAAATTGAGATAATGAACACACGTGTAAGTATTGCAATTAAGAACTGAATACATAATTGTACATGTGCTCACCTGAAAGAGGCTCACAGGAATATTTCTCCTCCTCCTAGATTTGTCTGGAGATATAGCTGAGAGAATTTGAACGACCTCACTCATGGTTGGACGAGTGTCAGGATCCGATAACAAACACTCCTTTGCTAAGTATGCCATTATTTGCACCTCTTCTTCTGGGAAGTTCCCTTTCAATTGTGGATCAACCAATTCCTTTATTACTCGCCTACTATCCTGTAAGCGAGGAGTGGCCTAGAAAAGAACAAATATATGCATTCCAAATCAGCATTTGAGTATCCATAATCTATTTTTTGGCTGATTTCAGCAAGCAAGATATGGAACAAGTTTATACTGAAGCGGTTAATTATCAATATACCTAATCATGCAAATTCAGGATTGTGAGTGGACGATAAGATACATGGGAATGATGGAAGTCTAAGCTATTATAAGATCAAATCTCTTTTCATAAATAACTTGGTTTTAGTGTGGGCACACAGTTGGGCACTACATTGAAGATCTTCCACATATAAATAAAGATAATTTAAGGTTAGCTTTACTAAGGTGATTTACAATACCCATATGACAAGACTTTCTTCTTTGCCTGAGGATTTATGGATGGGTTGCCGACCGCTGATAAGCTCAAGAAGAACCACCCCGAAACTGAATACATCTGACTTAAGAGAGGGTCTTCCAATTATTGCATACTCGGGAGCAAAATAGCCAAATGTCCCCTGCATTCTTGCAGGAGAATTGGAACAGCTGATAAGGCCATCTGGTCTCATGTTCTTAGCCATACCAAGATCAGTAATCTGCAAGTTGAATACTTTAAAATGTGGTAAGAGTATACCTTATGATTTAAGTGATACATTCCACTTATGGTTGACTGATTTAACCCTATAGTCCTTCAAGAAACAAGGACTCATGCAGATATAAGCATTGAAACTTTGGATTAAGTCCACTATTAACTAGCATTGCTTTCATTAGCCTGATAAGCCAACTTTATTTTGTTAAATTCCAAGGTATATTTTGTTATATTATCTAGAAAACCAAGTTCTTACTTTTGCTTGCCAATTTTCATCAAGAAGAATATTTGTTGATTTCACATCTCTGTGCAGAATTCTTGGAGCAGCAGCTTCATGAAGATATTCCAAGCCTCTTGCAGCTCCTATTGCAATTGTAACACGAGCAGCCCAATCCATATTTTTTCCAGAAACTCCATCCAAGCAATCCCTTAAATTGCCATGAGTCATGTACTCAAATACTAGTAGCCTCTCAACATGTTTCCCTTTCAATTCTGAGCAGTATCCAAGCAACGGTACCAGATGACAATGATGGAGCCTAGATAATAGTTCAATCTACATAAACAAACACATTGTCAATTGCAATGAACACTGCAGACCCAAAAATAATCTGAAGTTTCATCTTTTATATAAATTCATGGAACATCATCACATAGCACAATCAGCCAAATATAGCAGTGTTAAGCAGAACCTCTGTAAAAAATACAGAATCTTCTTCAGGTCCCCCGTGAGCTTTTAGTCGCTTAATTGCTACTTTGCTACCATCTTTCAGCCATCCACGATATACATAACTACTTCCACCGAGTCCAATAAGATTGGAAGCTGAAAAGCTTTCAGTAGCATTTTCCAGTTCAGAAAATGAAAATCGAATAATATTTCCATAAAAGGTTTCTGTTTTACTCCCAAACAAGAAAGAGGCCTTCAGAAAGCATCCTATACACAACACAGAAAATGGTTATTAAGAACCAAACAAGAATGGCGAAGTATCAGAAGAAGTTTGGCTTATACAAATACAGTCAGATAGGTTCAGAAACACAGTTCATTAAAGAAATTAGTATCAAGGATAACAATCAAAGCAAACCAGCTTACCTGTTATATGATTAATGGGAGATACAATAAATTTTGTTTCTGGCACTGAAAATGTCCTATGACTAATCAAGTCGGTGGTACTGTTGCTACTTGTTTCCTTATCTGATGACAATATTGGTGGTTGAATAGAACATCTGTCCCTTCGGTAGACATAGCATATGACTGAGGCAAGAAATGCAAGAGTTGTGCATACAACAGATATTAGTAGTATAACTACAATTATCTTGCTGGAAATATGTTTCTTTGAACCTTGAGATCCGCTGAGAGTTCCTGTGAAGCATTCAAAGAATTATAAACTCAGTTTTGAGCTAGGTGATCTAGGCACAAATATAAAAACACAAGATACTCAGGTGAAATTTTTGAAAGGGAATGCGGGATTAAAGACAAATTAAGAGTGAGAGAGAAGGAAGAAAGATACCCCAAGTGCAGTTGCAGGCGTTAAAGCAATGGGGACTATGATCATCAGCTGCCACTTTAGGAAACCCATTGGGATCACACATACATATCCATATGGATGCACTCTCTTCAGCATCTACATTGCAGGCAAGGCAGTTACCAAACGACACATTAATAGTCTCCCCATTTCACCACAACAGAGACCACCCTTACGATATGTGAGAAATTAAAAGTTAATTTAAAAAGAGTTCTTCATGTCATTAGTCCATGTTATAACTTGAAGATCTCCAAGTTAACATTCAGTGGATCAAAATGGACACATATATTGTCCAGTTAAGTCCGGCTAATTTTTGCCACTCTGCATTGTATTCTACTTAATTACATGAATTTCAATTAGCAAGCAACTTCTGCTAAGCTACATTCAGCAAATATACACATATGCCAAGCTCAAGAAAAATAATCAATCAAAGAATAGAAAATGTGAAAAAGGAAAGACAACAAAAAAGACCAGTTTTTATCAGCATGAGGCTGCCGGTATTCATGAGAATAAAAATCATCCTACCTGAATGACAATCACATGATGTAGAACAATTAGCAAGAGAATAGCTCTGATTCCCTTGAAAAGAAGAGCATCTACAATTCCATTTGTTCAGTAGAGACCTATCAGAGGATTGATCTGCCAGGAAGCAAAGCCAAGTGAAAAAATAATTTAAGCCTCTATTGGATTTTACCTATTACTAAGAAGCACCCTGCAGAACACAGCTCCTCTGAATTCTTTATATTAGTAGTGGAACACATAACCAAAACTAAATATAACTAATTTCATGTTGCAGGATAAAGAGTCCTTGGGCTGCCCAATATATGAAAAGCAGTTATCCATAATTTAGATTTAAGAAGGTGGCTGAGTAGATATTAGAATACAAGGTAACTAAACAATCCGGAAGCCAAGTACCAAGCTTATTATTAATTGTGATACTAACCACAAGATGAGTGCTGAATCCAGAGCAAGCTAATAACAAATGTAACAGCAACTTTGAGCTGTGGCTTCATTTATTCCAACCCATACACCTGCAAGGATAGGAAATGAAACCATTTAGTGGTATACAAATTTTATGGCGATGTACCACATGAAATCAAACAAGGCACATCCAAGACGACTTTCCAAGAAAATAAACTCATGAGCAGATGATGGATCCTATTGAAGACAAGGGATGAAAGAGACCGTTGGAGAGAGAGAACTAGATCCAACTTATTAGTGGCGAACATAAATTGGAAGTATTATATCGTAGCCAAACTCAAGAATATATCTTCTATAAATCTAACATATTTGAAACGCTGTTTAGATGGTCAAGATACATGAACACTTGAACAGTGTATGAGTAACTTTCAGAAGCAAATGTGATCACTGTAAGATCACACTGAAGCAATTAATATAACTTATTATGTTCGTGATTTGCTACATCAGAATCTACTTTGCCATTGCAGAGATCACAGTCGAATAAAATGGAACTGGCATCAATTGATCAACCTCTTCGAAGGAGAACTGGTTCAGTCTTTCAAGTTTCCTGGGTCCGATCAGAATCTGTGGAAACAAAGAAGCTAGAATTAGCTAAAAAACAAAGTAAACCAAAAAAAAAAAAAAAAGGCAAGCAGGACGGCAAACCAAAAACAGCCAACAGCAGCCCAGGTTTCAGTTTCCCATATTTTATGCAGGGAAGGAAAAAAAAGGAAGGAGATTGAATGCCATATGTGCGGAGAAACTCTCCTCTCTGAACTAAGTTGGGGTCCATGTACATGAGTACGGTGAAATAGGCAGGAAAGAAGAAATTCCTGGTTGGCCAACTAATTAACCAACACTTGAATCAACTTCATCCACCAACTAGGTACTAAAGCAAAGGTAAGGCGACGCAAAGTTGCATTTTTAAACGACAAAAATAAGAAGCTTTGGAAGCTCAGAAAATTAGTAGTCATGTACAGTGAGGAATAGCTGCAATGAATGTCATAGACTCAAAATAATGCACAACTGAATTGCGTAAATGTCCAATTGAAGGAGGAACATGCACCGATGAAATAGTTAACATCAGACAATAAATATAGGCAGTAACCGGGTAGAACTTTTAAAGGGGAAGGTTCAAGAGTTAGCTTGCAAAATCAAATGCAAGTCTATTAATAAAAAGAATAGGAAAATACCAATAGAATCTATCACAGTTTCCACCGGCTAATGCAAACTCTTCGGGATCAGAAGCGTTTGTTTTGTCTGGAAGTGCAAGAAAAAGCGAAGTTTAGAAGTTCTCTAGCAGAAACGGGGCAAATAAGTGTATGAAAGAGCGAAGTCAAACCAGCAAATCTATTAGCTTCTTTGAGAGAGCATAGACCAATATAGCAAACAGGTTCTCTCTTCTTTTTTCCCCAAGCAAGACATTCTTTCCCCTATTCTGAAATTACCTAGTTCACTCTACTTTAATGAACTTACACATGTCCAGCCATATAATGCAAGCCTCAAATTACAGATAAGGAGGAATAAAAATGGGCAATGCTAAACAGATAAACCACAAACAAGAGGAAATGAGGCTCAAAAAGATCCACCTAACGCCTCGCTGAAAGCAGCTCATTTGCTAATTGAAAGTGACCCTTCAACCTTCTATACCTCTACTCGGCAGTCGTTGGTATAAAAATCCAATACCAGCTGGTTTGTCACTCTCTTCGGCGTTCAGACTGAATTGGGTCATAACGAAAGCTCAATCATTTTTCGAATATGTTTTAGTTAACGGCTACAAGGTGAAAGCTTTGTCATTTATTCATGGAAGATATCAATGAAAGAAAAATTATTTTAAAAAAACGCTTTCTCATGGTAGATATGTATAACGGCTATAAATACCTTAGCTTCAAAGACATACCTACGGTTCCGTGGCTGTAAATTGACTTGTAAAGCAAAATTTAAAAATGGGTCAGACGACCCACTCATTTTCGGTGGTAGGGTCTGATGCTGCTGCTGATTGGTATTATTGTGGGCCCAATTCCTGATTAAGAGCGTTATCAGCGATTAAGAAGATGTACAGAATTGGGACAGAGACAGTCAAAAAGGGTGACTCTGAAATCCTTAGGAAGCTTTATAAATCAAAGACAATCATTTCTGCTGACTTACTTGATCCCCGTTAAAACTAAAGGTAAGAAAAGGCAGGAAAGCAATTTGGTCGGGGTGGGACACCAAACGAGGATGTTACTACTTAATACAGTAGAAGAAACAGAGTAACGTACCTTAAACGAATAAAAAAGAAGAAAGGTAAGCAATGATTCTCTCTATTCCAGGATTAGTAGAATGTTAGATCGGCGAATGCGAAGAACTTGATGAGAATTGCTTGCAGGCACTAGAGCTAGGAAATGTGGAGAATTCAGCAAACTTTGAGTAGAATGGTATTTGCAGGAATAGGAAAGGAGAAATTACGAAGCATTTTACAATAGGAGAGGCAGAGTGAGTTGTGTAGAGGAGCTGAAATCGAATTAATAAAGTAGGTTGACTGGGTGAGGGAGGGTGCCAAATCACCAGCGGAGGTGGCACCCCTTCCTTACTTTGTTAAAACACGTGGTCCTACACTCGGGCAGAGCCTCACGGCACTAGCAACGAGGCCTGACCTAATATCCATATATTTTATCAGTATGATGTGCGTTTCTCACTCTTCTTGAAAATTAATATTGGTATAAAATGAAATAATATAAATATTATATAATTTTTTATATTTTTTAAAAAATTATTTTAATTTATACCTTTTGGAAATATTACTTTTATGTATAATTAATATTATCTTTTTTTCTTTATAATTTTCTCCCATAACATAAGCAAAGTATTATTGCTGTTTTGGATATTATAATATTTTTTATATTCTATAACAAAAATGCATGTCTCTCAAGCATATTTGTTTAATATTATTTGAAATTTTGTTATTTTTATATATCTAATATCTATTAAAATTATAAATTTTTGAAACATTACTTAATATTTTTAAAGTATTACATAATGTTTTAAAAAATATATAAAAAAAATGTATTAAAATTACATACCTTAAATATATAATTCTATTATTTTTCTATTATTGACATTCTTTTGCATTCTCTTACAAGCATACTAAGTAACTACCCTTGAGGGACGAATTAACATCACTCTTTTGCAGCCCCCAACACTATTTGTGTGCACTGTAATTAAATTCCGTCCATGGTTAAAAGTTTACCAACAGTAGGCATGGCGGCCATTATCCTATTAAGCTGAGCAATAAATCAGTTACCCATCAACTTTGTAATCATAAGACCAATTAAGGGAAGTAAGAGTTCCCACGAACAAGAAGTGCAGAGAGGAAACAGTGTAGACTCCCAGAAATCTCTATTATGAGAGACTCATCTATTACGTTAGCTGTTTAAACTCTACATGATGAAAATGAACTTAATAAATGAATGACAGTGATGCCCATTTCGATTGGCGTTCGGCAACTGCGTTTTGGTTTAGTAGCCCCGACATGAATAAACTTTTCAACTAGTACTTTTACATTCCAGATTAGAGGAATTTCAAGTACACTAGCAATAATTTTATTGTAGAACCCTCAACTGCTGCTGAAGTGGGAGAGTAAAAGGAAAAGCACCTCTTATGAAATGAATCAGGAGCATATATATTATATCATATTGAAGTGAAGAAATTCCCCCGACTATCTCCACAGTTGCCAGACTATACCCCCCTCTTCTCCAAAAGAAGCACAATTAGAATGAAATAAAAAATCTTATGTACATCACTCTGAATCCACAATGTATATATCCGATTCCGACCAGTACTTTTTTCGCCGTTCTCTTCAGACCCCATTACACCACCGCCTATTCATTTATACTGGCAAAATTCAAAATTAGGAATTTTAACCACCTAAAACACCCTCCTTACCATTATCCCCACCTTGCCAAAACCACAAGAAAAACAAAAACGGCAAAAGAAGAAACTTCCAATTCTCCCCAGAAGTGTATTGGGCAACCAGAATTTTCCAACCACATTTCTTTTATTGTCCTCGCTGCCGTTCAGGAAATGATTTAGCAGCCCGGAGGATGCGTCGATGTTGGGGAGTTCCCAAAAGCATGGTTTGAGAACGGGTGACCATGTCTACCATGGATGGGGTTTGATATGCTTGAACAAGGCTGGTGCTGTCTGTGGAATCACCTCGTGCAGTTGCCCTTTGCCATGAATGTGAGCTCAGTCCTGACAGCACATAAGCCCTTCCAGACTGCTCATATACACGTTGATTTGCCATCCTCTCCTGCATCTCTTTTAATTCAGCAGAAAGTGCAACACATAACCTATCGCCAGCTTGCGCAGAGACGGTTTCAGACAATGCCTTATGACAGCTGTCCAGGATAGAAACTGCACCAGCCAAATCACCACGCTCAGCTGCAACTCGAGCCTCAGTCATTGCCTCTGCAGCACGAAGCCTGTTTCGTTGCCTGTCTACTTCTATTGACACAACTAGTTCTCTAGCTACTTCGGGTCTTAGGATGTCTACTTCACTAGCTTCTTCCAAAGCCACCATTTCTTTTGTAATTGGGTCTCTATAAAGACCTCTAACAATCAACAATGACATGACATCACTGGACCCATCAACTGGAACATTGACAGTCACCAAAAAGTCTCTTTCTTCTTCAGCATACAAATCTCCTACATTGATAGAAGCCATTCTTGCATTGGCCATCATGCTGGTTCGGTAACTCCCAGCTTTAACCGATCTCAGTTGCAGACAAGGGTGTACACACTCAACTTTCACCTGTAATTCCTGCACCACCACACTCAAGAGTCCCCCAATACACTGAGCAAATGCATCCTGAATCACATCTTCAGCTTCTATGAAAGAAAATGTACCCCCAGACATCTCAGAGATTGAGTGCATTGAAGTAGCATCATGGTCAGCACCAAAGCCAAATGCATGCACTGGTATCTGTAAGCCCACACCATTATAGCGATTAATGGAGTTTGGGAGAAGTGACTGGTAATTTGTTCGAACATGGGGCCTCCTGCTATTGACCGTGTATGTATCCTGCCCATCAGATAATAATATGATACTGCCAACTGGGTTCTTCCCCCGGCGGTCTACAAACACCTTGGCACCTTTCCTCAGGCCTTCAGCAATATTTGTCCCGCCATTTGAAACCAAAGAATTAACAGCCTGTAATGCTTGCTGTCGTCCAGTATCAGTCATCCGCCGAAGAGGAAAGATGCGGCGAGCTGTGGAGGAGAAAGCAATGACAGAAAGCCGGTCTGATGGACCCAGGTTCTGTATGACAAACCCCATAGCTCGCTTCAGCAATGCAAGCTTAGTACCTGCCATGCTACCACTTACATCAAGAACCGTTACGAGGTCAATCGGAGCACGAGAACTTTGAGCTGAAGGCAAAAATTTAGGATCGTCCCTGTCAGTAATTTGTTTTCTCCCTGAATGAGGAGCTTTAAGATGAATCATTACAGCAAAGTCATCATGAGAGGCTGATTTTGGAACAGCTGAAACTTCAGGATACATTCTGATCTCCATAGTGTCTAATGCATTGTGATCAACCTCATTGTTATTATGGGTAATTGAACTTAGTTGATCCAAGGCTTCATCATCATCAAAGATAACTGGTTCAGGAACATGATAAAGTGATGAAATCTGACGACTTGCATCCGCTTGTGGGGAAGGAAGTCGCCGTAAGACAGTTGTCCAGGGATCATCTCGTGGTGAAGTAAATTGGTTCATTCGAGACATTCCATGGGAGGCATTAGAAGCAGGACTCTGAAAAGGCACTTCTTTCCATTTAGCTCTGCAGACAGGGCAAATCTGGTTCCCATGTTTCACATTAGATGTGATGCAGTGGAAATGGAAAGAGTGAGAACATTCTGCAGTAAAAATGGCATGGCCCTGCCCTAGTTTCATTGTGGTCAGGCATATTGCACATGTCCCCTGTAGATATATGGGTACAAATGTCAGAAAAAGGAGATCATAGGTGCTAATACGGGATTGAGAACGATGGAAGTAAATGCCAGATACAGATGCAAAAGAATACAAGATATTGAACACAGATGAAATTTTAGCAACGAATTTCCTCATAGTCAATGAGACTATACAAACTCACTACCCTCAAACCAAGAAAGAGGAGAGAAAAGTGCCACGATATCATTGAAATTACTTGGTAATTTAATCCTCTAACTCTTTACCCTCATCTGACATATGCACTACATGACATTAAAACTCAAAATGCAAAAATTTCTGCCAATTGACTGAGATGAACAATGATATGTTTGTCACATAATGAAATTCAGACAATGTTAATATAACATAAAACTTTTATAGAGCATTAGCTTTAAAGCTGAAAGACAATATGAGCTGCAAACTATGATTATCTGTCACTACCTTAGCTAAGATCTGGTCAATATTACCTTCTTTATATCAAAATCAGAGGCCAGAGGGCCTCTGCTGAGTCCAAAATGACCCCAAAAAGAATTTTGTTCACCATTCCTTGGAGAGAGAGAGAGAGAAGGATATTTTCATCCAAAATCCAAATCGGAAAAAATTTCAATAGCTCAAGCTAGAAATATCCTGCTAAAAATTGTTATTTCCAAGTGTTGATAACTGTAGAACATAGAAGCCCCAGATGAAAGACCACAAATAATGGATTTCGTTTTTCCATTCAAACAGCAGAAAACTTTTATGGCAGCATAAGTCCCAACTCATCAACAGCTGAAAGGAAATTAGATTAAAGTTCTGATAAACAAGGATGCAACTGAATGTTCACTTAGAATATTCAGGAATCAACACTCTGAAAATGAGTAAGTAGCACATTAACGTCCTCCACATGCGTTATATTTTTTATTTTTAATGGGGATCCTTTTTATCTTTAAATTCTTAATCCTTCAGCGTCCCAGCTTACTAAATTGATATATAGTTGTCAGAAATTAAGAGAATAAGCTTTTTCCCCACATATATATGCTTAATCCTGAAATGCTATGGGAAAACATTATCAGCTGTACTTTTCGAGTCTAAAGTCTGATTATGGTTTTTTAATAGTTTGACCAAAAAAAAGAAGCATGGTTTAAATTTTTTTTATTTGACTTTATAGTTTTTGATGAATCTTAACTTGAAAATGGACTGTGGTTAAGAATAGACTTATCGGTGCAACACTTGGTCCTGAGTTTAGATCTCACTTCATGCCACTGAGTAACAATGATTAGACAATTTTTTAAAAATAAAGATTTAGATATGAAAAAAGTTGTCACATATGCCTTCACGAATGGGGATTGGGGAATTACCTAACCCAATTTCTATACTTGCCAGCTTAATGAACAGGGGGAAAAAAAAGAAAGAAAGAATCAAAAAGACTAAGTTCTATCGATCCGCGAAACTGAGCAGTGCCTGAAAAAAGTTTACATAGATAAAAGCAAAATTTGCAAAGGTCACACTGTTGCACTCGCACTATAGTATCTAACCCTCCCCCCTTCTGTCCCGATGCAGGTCCACTACAAAGACCGGCGCATTAAAAGATGAAATAGATGCAACCCGTCCCGAGGATTCCCAGGCAAATCTACACACTTAGTAAGGAAAAGGTCAACGTTGCTTAGTCAAACACTGTGAGGACACAAAGGGAAATATAACAAACAATCAGCAAAAGACTTTCAGAAAAGTACTATTAGGACAAGTTACAACTCTAATATTGAAGCTTTCGAGACATTAAAAAAATTCATCAAAAGAAGGGAAATCAAAGATCATTCATTTCATCGCTCTAGGATTTCTTTAGCTCCATATTTTTTTATCTTGGAAAATTTTCACTTTTTCTCTGTTTGCAGCTGGGAAATTCACATTCAATGGTTGAACGGTCTATGTGGGGATAACATAGAAAGGAGAGAGAAACGGGGGTACATACGCCTAATTGAAGAGTAACGTAAGCCAGGTAAGGGTAACAAGCCAAGTACGTAACACTGTAACAGGTCCTCAAAGGCACTACTCCACTTTCGACCCCCTTCCCTACCCCACATCGTAATTGAGTTAGAAAACAACGCCATGAAGAAGAACCATTTCCGCAAATAGCCGGATACGTCACATCCTGAAATGCCCACTGGTACTACCATACCTCCAATTGAAAAGCCAAAGCAAAAGCAAAAATATGGCCGTGATTAAACCTGATATCGATGTTTGTTATACCAATCACCTTAATTAACATTGATTAAGCGTATTGGTTAGCTAGAAGGTCTTAGGTCTCATTATTTCTCATAGCACCAAGAAAAGAGAAAAACAAAATCAGTGAAGGAGCCTCAGCCCAGACAGTCCAAAGCTTCAATCAGAATCTACCATGGAGATTCAGTAGAAGCCGAAGCAACAAAAAGGCTATAAAAGACAAATCTAAGACTATGACTTTCTTGATTTAAAAAAAAAAAATTTTAAGTTCCACAATGCAAATCTAATCGGTAATGCTAACCTTGGGGGATTTGGGTCCGGATTTGGACAGCCGGAGACCCGAGGACGACGGCGTCGGAGTCGTTGGGCGATGATTGGAGCTACCACCGGCCGGCGAACGAGCATTGGAAAATCTCGCGGCGGTGTTGAGGGACGGCGAGGAATCATCTATAGCTCCGGGAACATAGACACACATATTGAGTCCAAGAGCAAGCTTCACTTTTCTCCATTTGCTTCCCATATTCTCCCAATAGCTTCACAATTAGATCTTTAAGCAGAGACCCACAAAGCTGTAAAACTCAAAGTGAAATGTATGGGATATTTCAATGGTTTTGAGCCCAAGAGAAACATGCTATAAAAGGCATAAAAGCTGAGGAAGAGAGCTAATGAAAATAAACAGAAGCAGATGAGGAACAGAGAGAAGCAGGTGAAGGAGGTTTAGATGAAGAAGAAGATTCAAACCAGAATAAGCATAACAAAAATGGTGGGTTGTCACGAGACATAATGGAGAGAGAGAAGAAGGGAAGGTGAGTTCGGGATTTTTGACCTTATGCTTAAGGGGTGAAGGGAGAAGAGAGGAGCGGTCAGATGCAGCAGCTTTGCTGAGATGGAATGAGATTTGTACCAATTGAATAAGAAATATTGGCAGATCACACAGTTTTAATATTCCCCCACCATCTGCCCCTTCCTTTATATTTTATTATCATTAACACCTTGATACTGTAACCGCTGAGTTTTTATCATCATGGCCAGTTATATTAAGGGAAGAACACCAGCAGTGGCTTTCATCGAATACTTACTTACAAGTTGTATTGGATTATTTGGTGTAAGGCTGTTGTAATTTAGTCAATAAAATTATTGAAATTATTTTAAATAAAATTTAATATAAATATTTATTAAGAATAATAATATCATTATCTTATATTTTTTTCCATAATTTAAAATTTTTGATTTTTTTAAACAATAATCATGAATGACCCACTCCATTATTATTTTTGGGCCCCACATTTGCATGATTTGTGCATGTTTATTTATTAATACAAGGATGAAAGAAGTATGCAACTGTTTCAATTGAGCTTCATGTCAGGTTATATTCTTTTTCAAAAAACATTAAATATATGTGCAGGTAATTACGTATAAAAAAAGTGAAAATATAAATAGTGTATGAAAAAAAATATGCATACTGCAAAATTTTTATAAAGTGCCCTATATTTATGATACAATAAAAAGAATTTTGCTACTTTTATATAAAAATCACAAAATTATTACAAATTTCATAAATATCACAAATACAGGGATAATTCTCTACAGCTAATTTTATCTACGAAATTTGTAAGTATTTTATTGGGTGAGAATAGCAAAATTTAATAAAAAAAAGAGGTAAAAAAAACCAAATGCTGTTGGGGAAGGGATGAGAACAGTGATTTATGGGGTGCGGCCTAATGGTGGGTTTAGTCAAAAGCTCTTTATATTAATGTTAGTGATTTGGTGTTGTCACAATGAGAATGGGACCGACCAAACCAGCGGTGGTCATTTTCCTTTTATCCAGAAGTCCGAACTATTCAGCGTGCTAATGTGGGTTATGGACTCCGCAACCTTCATCCACTTCCAATCTTAACCATCCATGTCTTTGAATGCTGCCTTGTCCCTATCCCCAACCCTCTTTTCCGACCTAATTAATTAGCAACATTGATTTCCCTTTACGTTTTTGTCTCTCCCTCTCTCTCTCTCTATTTCAATAAGCAAACTTGAACACCTCAGCTTCATCAATCATATCTTGCTACGGGTTCCAAACAAAATATCAAAACACGTTGACCTTCTATTATTATAATATTATATTATATATTAATAATAATTAGCAACACTTTGAGCATTTTAGAGAGCAGAAAATTAAGAACTTTGAGGGCCCAATACAGTTATCTTAGCGTAATTGGTAATTAGAGATATTGAGTGGAGGCTGAAGGATATCCAATTGTTGTATTGATCAGGTGGTGCATTCTCTAATTAGAAGGAAACGTATTGGACTCAACCATGTGCCAACGAAAGAAAAGCATTGAACAGAGTCCGTCCGAGAGAGGTTCATCAGCCTCACCCACCGCCATCTACAAAACTGAACCATCCAAATCCCTATGTTTGACATTAAAATTCAAGGAGAAGAAACGATCTATGTGGCTCTCAGCAGCTAAATTCCTGGCTTTGGGGATGTCCATGTGACAGAAGGAAAGTACCCAATATACTATTGGTTTAAGTGGGTGATGCTGAGATAATCAGAAACATTAAAACGGATTAAATCTTAGTCTTTGAATCTTATATAAATATTAAAATTAAAATAATTATTTTATAAGAAAATTAAATGATACTTGAAAATAAAACACTCCTTAATTATTTTCGTATATAACATATTGTCGTCAAGTACTAAAAAATTAGTATAAGCTAATGAGACGATGATCTTTTTTTTTAAGAGGTAAGATGATGATGTTTTAAGGATAGAATATGTTACTTAAGAATTTACAGCCATATTTACAAAATAAGTTGCTAATACTTCACTGTGTAGCTCCCTTGCCGGCTAGATAATGGCAGGGCCCCGAGCACTTTTGAAGGAATGTACCGTGTTTTGGTCAAACAAATAAAGGAATGATGGGGAACATAGATGAGTGGCTTTTTAACATAATGGCCACTCATACTCTCTGTACCATACCCCCTCTCCCAGTGCTCATTCACTCCTCACTAATCACTCCTCCATTTGGCTGTCCAACAATAAGTATGCGCTTTGGCTAAGGTTAGCCACCGAGTGGGTTGAATGCTGATCATGATCTGGACCCAAACCAAACAAGTCATAAATTCCCATCATAAAAAGCAGATTGCCATTTCAACCATCTTACACAAGGCCAGAGGCGCCACCGACCTCTGTCTTTGTATACATTCTTTTTCATATCAACTTAAAATCACGAGGGTAGAACCTCTGGACATCCCCTCCAAAAAAAAAAAAAAAAGGACTCAAAACTAAAGATATGCTCAACTTCAATAATGAAATGAGCTAACTGGTTAGGATTTATGAGTTGCTGAAGACTGAGAACCAAGATGGAATAGTTTTGTTCAGTTCAAGGCTTTTGCAGGCTGAAGCGAATTGTTTATAGGTTTGGCCTCACGTTAAACGTTGAATTCATAAACAATTAGCAGGGTTTTGCTGTAATTAATTCAATTGCTGGTATTCAACTATGATCAGTTCTAAAGATATGTTTTAGTAAACAAGTGTCATTAATTTAGGGATATGATTATAGGGCTTGCTCCCCTTTGAAATAGAGCCAGCTCTGTGCCTTTTCCATTGACTTGCCCCAGAGAAAGTGTGGATTTTTTTGGAGTTTGGGAAAGAAGTTTAGTTCCGGAAAAATAATCTGGGGGATATTTTATCAATGGTACTAGTACTCCATATCCCCCCGCAGGCATTAGATTGCCTAGTATATATTGATGGTCTCAAAACTCAAACGGAGCCACTATCTTGGGTTCTCCTTGTTGATGTTTTCTTCTGGAGTCTGGGAAGAATAACTTTACTTCTAAAGACAGAGGCCTCTGTTTAAGAAGAGCCCTCTTGGAGGGGAAGGCAAAAGTGGAAGTTTGGGCAATATCATGGCCTGTCTTTTTCTAATGCGATTGTGTCATAGTGTGTGATAGTGTAGGAGGTGGTTCAACCTCTTTGGTTTCCGTCTCTCTTTCGTCTTCAAGTTGGGTTGTTGAGGTGCCTTAGCTGTGTTCCTTAAATTCTGAGGTGCATTTTCAACTCCCAATGTATTCAATGCTACAGTTGAATGGATGATCAACAACGATATATAGATTTTTTTTTTAAAATAAAAAAAAGCTTGCACCTGTGAAATTTGAATACCCCAACTTTTTGGTATATAAATGGGTATCATGGGATGGGTATTTTGGAAAGTAGAATACAATGAAATGAATGGCAATGGCGTGGTTGTCAAAATTGAATGATTTCCTCCAAAAAGGTATCCAAAATTAGATGGTAAGGTGGGCGGATGCTGGTTGTCAAATTTAATGGGTTGCCAAATAAAGCAGGCAAAATTGGATGGCAAGATAGCACAAATTCAATTCAAACAGCACGTTCATGCGTTCAATGGCGCGACAATGAGCACCCACCCATTAATCTAACGATGCCAACAAATAAGTGGACAAATCCCTAAACGCAAGTGGATCAGAGACAAATTCAATAGTGCGGCGGTAGACCGATTCGAAGATGAAAAATTTTGGTATAAAAGAAGAAGATAGCAAGTATAATTTGGTACACTACTTGTGTATGGCCTGTTCCTCTACACATATTGTGTTGGGTTGCTTCTGAGGCATTCAATGCCGCATAATGCGACATGTTCTGATTTCCATAATTTAAACTAAAATGCGTGCCAGCATTGATCATTACATTTGGGAGTTGACCACATCAATTTTTATAAGATTTATTCAATTATTGCCGCATTCATTTGGCCACACTAATTTTAATCTTCAACCCTAAGACTAAGGGGAGGAGGTGGGGTTGGTTTGAACTTTTGAATTCTATGTTTATCTGTGTTAGAAGTTAGATGTCAAAACCAACTCGATTAACTCATTTTTAGATTTAATTCGAAATTCTGTTATCTACAATCCCACGGCACTATATTGTTAATAATTCTGTTCCTCTATATTTTCTTTAACTCTTTTTTTAAGCCTAGTCTCATCTCAAATTTGAACAAAAAAGAGAATTATGAACATTTATAAAAAAGAATTATTTAAAAGAATTTAAATTATTAAAATTTATTAAATTTTATAACCTAACAAATTTAACATTCTACACTAAATTTTATAAATTTTAATTATGAAAGTATCTTTTTCCATACCAATTTGCCAATAGTTGCTCCTTCTTAAATGTTGGGTCGTGGTTTTAGGTTTGCGGAAGGGGTGGGCTTTTGAGTTGAGGCTGAGCTTCGGTTACCTTTTGTTGGTAAATTAGAAAGGCCTTTTTTTTTGGGGATATTAATTAGAAAGGCCTTTGAACCCAAATGAAAGTAACTAGATGGATAAACCTAAAAAAGGAGAGAAACGAAATTAGGCGAACTGAGCATTCCCCATGGCGTTCACGACTCAATGTGATGGTAGGATCCAGCTTTGTCGGGACTTGATCATATTTTGGAGTATTACGATGCAAACAGCGCCGATCAGTCGCTGTCGCTCACAACAACCGTACGCACAAGCTCTCCCTCCACTTCATAACCCCGTCCTTGAGTTGGCCCAGAATTAGGCATACAACACAACAAACAGGCATTTGGTGACAGTTGTATTAAATGAAAAATGTCTAAATTCAATAAATTATATTTATAAAACCTTCACAAAATTTAACGTGCATACAATATTATAATAAATTTAATAATTTAATTTATTTTAAATAAATTTTATTAAATTTAATTTTTAAAAATAGCAGAACTAATATTAAATTGTTTCTCTATTTTTACACTAGTGAAGTGGTCCATATACTTACTTGTCAAGAGCTCACAAAGCATATATAAATATTTGATGTGCTAGATCACCAATATATATCGGCCTCATTTAATCCCCATAAATGAGATGCCATGTACATACCCATTGAAAGGATCACGTATATAAAGAGGTAGGGCTTTATGGATTGGTTAAAGATTGAGTTAGTGAATGAACAATCATGGTTGATGAGAGTTTTAGGTGCACGATGGTGTATATAGTACCGTTTTCTCAGCATTAATTTGATCCGATAAGGTCATGTTAAAATGGGAAAGATGTACATGCGGGTTGCGTAGGTTACAGGACAAGCTGAAGTAATTCACGAAATTACAACCTAAACAGACAAGAATGCGATTGGGACAACAGGGCAACATCCTCGTCCGCTGCGAGCAACTGTGTCTATATTGTACTACAGATGAGAACACTTTGGTCAAGTTATATATAATGCTGCCTTGTTGCTTTCACGAGCAAGTACAGACTCCCCAAGTTTAGGGTTGACGAGGGAGTGAGATAAATTAATTAGTCATGTTGCTAGATAATATTAATGCTGTCTCATGGAAGGTTCACAAATCCTTGGTAGCTGAATCGTTCACCAAAAACTGAATACAATGTGGAGCGGCATATAAGTCGATTGCATCAGCGATAGCTAGCACTGATCCATGCATTAAAAATAAAACAAATTCTAAACAGGAATTTGCTGTGTGCATTGAAGGCCGATAAACGTCAATAGGGCAACAAATTTGTTTGTGTTTCTGCATGTATTAATGTAACTCCAATACATAGCACATTTGACTTTGTACCCAGAACCGAACCACCTCAATGAGGATTTGGTCCCATAATTAGGTGACGACACGAAGTGATAGAGAGAAGCACTACTTGCTATTTATGATTATTTTCTTCATCATGGACGTATTAATATGCTGGCTTCATTTTCTTTGAAGACGTATTAAGCACGTAAATAACGAGAACAAATTCAAAAAAGACAAGAAGAAAGAAAGTACGTATGAAATTAATCAATCTGAACGTGAAGCCAAGTAGGTTTATGATATTTGAAGTAAGGACTAATATTTCATGGTTTGTTGGTCATTTTCAACATTTCTCTTTGCAACAAATTTTCAGTAAATTCACATTTCCCAGAATTTAAGGCCATTAATTTGGAAGCATATGTTGAAGGGCACCGCTGCGTGTGCACACAATGAGCCTGAGCCTGGCCACCATCAACGCAGTAACAGACCCTCTCATTCGACGGGTCAAGGCCCCTCATGCATCCCTCATTGTCCCAAGATCTCCCACGTGTCATTCAACTGACCCTTCTTCGCATGAAGATGCAACGGCCCCGACATGCTCAACCTTCAACTCATACACCCAGCTTCTTACCCAACTCTCTTTGGTTTACGTTCATTGAACTTGTATTTAAAGAACTCAACATTCCAACAGAACCGGTGAACAAACCTCACACCCAAGTCGTAATCGTTTTCTCTTTATTCCTCTGTCCATTAATATTAAAATTTCTCAAGTCACATTATTTTTCCCAGGAACCGAACAACCTATAATCTACCTTGTTAGTCGGTTTCTGTGAATTGAAGTCCTTTGATTGGACTTAAGTTGGTTTTTGGTTTCTCTTTGCGTTCCTTTGATTCCCAATATGTCATATCAAGACCAAGAGAACGGCAACGGGGACGTGTCCATCGCAGTGGACAAGGACCTCTTGAAATGGGGGGAAGCGGCGGAGTCCTTGAAAGGGAGCCATTTGGAGGAAGTCAAGCGCATGGTGAGGGATTACCGGAAAGCGGTGGTGAGGTTGGGAGGGGAGACATTGACTGTGGGCCAGGTGGCGGCGGTGGCGGCGCGGGCGGAGGTGAGGGTGGAGCTGAACGAGGCGACAAGGAAGGGAGTAGAGGCGAGCAGTGAGTGGGTGATGGAGAGCATGAAGAAAGGGACGGATAGTTATGGGGTCACAACTGGGTTCGGTGCAACGTCGCACAGGAGAACCAGCCAGGGGATGGCTCTGCAAGCCGAGCTTATTAGGTAATAATCTTTTATTATTCAAATCCCGTTTTAATTAAAATAGCATTTCTTCACTCTCTGTACTATTCTGTTGATTATTTGAAAATTATTACCACTAATGACTAAATGAGCAAAGGCTGTTGTTTGCAGCAGTAGCAGACTAGTTGTAGTTGTCCTCTTTGACTTTTGATGTTTTTTTCCCTCGCAAATTACACGTTTGGCCTTGGATGGATAACTGACATCGTGGGATTGTGGCAAAAATAGTAAATTTGATTGATATTTTGATTCCTTAGTAGTTTTAGGAAGAGTAATGATATATACTTGTGCACATTTATTTTACATGCATTTTATATATTTTTTCATAATTTTAACTCTTTTTTCTACTTTAAATTTAAATTATATTTCTTTTATTTTTTTTACTATCTATATATGTATTTATGTAAAAAGTCTATACGTGTAAATATAATTTTTTTTTTTAGGAATTGGAATGCTAACTTATATCTTTATTTTAAAATATTTTGTAACTTTAAAGTCATGTTTTTGAATAGTTTACTCAAGCTAGTACATGTATTATAGAAGAAAATGATGAAGGTATATTTATAAAGTACTAATATTTATATACAATAATTTAGTATATATTTTGTATACTCTTACCTTTTTCTTGTTTTAATTTTTTGTGTCCATGCATAAAGACCTTGTAAAAAGCCTGGTCATACAAATATTATTTTTCCATCTCCTTCTCCTCTTACATCAAAACAAGAGAGAGACAAAATTGGATTGTAGTTAAGAGAGAGAAGAGATTGCAATTGTGAGAGAGCGTGCGTACTTAGTCAAACGCATGTACATGTATTTAGCTCACTCTTAACGAATGACTATTTCTTTTGAGATGACTAATTTTCTTTTTTTTTTGGTTAAACGACAGTAAAATTGATTGTTTTAATTCCTGCATCTCCATTTTTAACTGTTGACTAAAAACTAAATTCTATGGTAGTTCAAAGTGGGTGGTAACCAACAAGCCAATTGTGATTCATAGGAAAAGAAACTTGTTGCAGGTTTTTGAATGCAGGAATTTTTGGGAATGGGACAGAATCATGCCATACTTTGGCACGTAGTGCAACAAGAGCTGCAATGCTGGTTAGAGTGAATACCCTCCTTCAAGGCTACTCTGGCATCAGATATGAGATACTAGATGCCATTGCAAAACTACTCAATCATAGCATTACACCATGTTTGCCCTTGCGTGGTTCAATTTCGGCTTCAGGGGACTTGGTTCCATTTTCATACATAGCCGGACTCTTGACAGGAAGGCCTAATTCAAAGGCTGTTGGCCCCGGTGGTGAGCCCCTAACTGCTGCAGAAGCTTTCCATCTAGCAGGTGTCAGTGGGGGCTTCTTTGAGTTGCAGCCTAAGGAGGGTCTTGCACTTGTTAATGGAACTGGGGTTGGAGCTGGTTTGGCTTGTATAGTTCTTTTTGAGGCTAACATCTTGACCGTTTTATCCGAAGTTATGTCTGCAATTTTTGCTGAAGTCATGCAAGGAAAGCCGGAGTTTACGGACCATTTGACACACAAATTGAAACATCATCCGGGACAGATTGAAGCGGCAGCACTTATGGAACACATATTGCATGGAAGTGCTTATGTTAAAGCAGCACACAACTTGCATGAGATGGACCCCCTCCAAAAGCCTAAGCAAGATAGATATGCTCTTCGAACTTCTCCACAATGGTTAGGTCCTCAAATTGAAGTTATTAGGTCATCAACAAAATCTATCGAACGGGAGATCAACTCTGTGAATGATAACCCTTTGATCGATGTATCAAGGAACAAAGCCTTACATGGTGGCAATTTTCAAGGTACCCCAGTTGGTGTTTCGATGGACAACACTAGATTAGCTTTGGCTGCCATTGGAAAACTCCTTTTTGCTCAAATTTCTGAGCTGGTCAATGATTTCTACAACAATGGGTTGCCTTCAAATCTCTCTGGAAGTCGCTATCCAAGCTTGGATTATGGATTCAAGGGTGGTGAGATAGCAATGGCGGCATATTGTTCTGAACTTCAGTATCTGGCAAATCCTGTTACCAATCACGTCCAAAGTGCGGAACAACACAACCAAGATGTCAACTCGTTAGGACTAATCTCTGCCAGGAAAACAGCTGAGGCTGTTGAAATCTTAAATCTCATGTCTTCAACATACTTGATTGCTCTTTGTCAAGCTATTGATCTGAGGCATTTGGAGGAGAACTTAAAGAACACAGTTAAGAATACAGTGAACCGAGTGGCTAAAAGAGTACTGATCATGGGAGTCAATGGGGAACTTCAACCTTCAAGATTTTGTGAGAAAGATTTGCTCAAAGTTGTTGATCGTGAGCATATTTTTGCCTACGTTGATGACCCGTGTAATGCTACATACCCTCTGATGCAAAAGCTAAGGCAAGTGCTCGTGGAACATGCATTGATGAGTAATGATGGTTTAAAACGTACAAATGATTCTATCCTCTTGAAGATCGGGGTCTTTGAGGAGGAGTTAAAGACAGTCTTGCCCATAGAAGTTGATGCTGCAAGGAATGCTTTCGAGGAAGGAAGTTCGGCGATTCCCAACAAAATTAAGGAGTGCAGGTCCTATCCACTTTACAAGTTTGTACGGGATGAGTTGGGGACTGAGTTTTTAACCGGGGAGAAAACCAAGTCCCCAGGTGAAGAATTTGATAAAGTTTTCAATGCAATTAGTCAGGGAAAGATAATAGATTCACTAATTGAATGCCTCAAGAACTGGGATGGCGCTCCTCTTCCTATTCGCTAATTAGCTTGATAGTTGATCAGGATTTTTTTCTTGAACTGTAATATGTTATGCTTGGCTGTTTATCTTTGATTTAGGCTCTCAATGTGTTAGCTTTTACTTTCAAGGGATAATAAATTCTGACTTGCTCCTGTAACTTTAATACAAAATTATGTACCGAATGTCACTCGTGGTACTCGTGTTTGAACCGGATAATCTATGACCAGGCTCGATCATTCACAACTGGTTTGATTTTGGAATTCTAATACAAATTTCATCTGCTATTCAAAACTACAATTGTAACAAAACAAGGGTACCATTAGCGGCAGCGAGACACAGCCTTCCCTTCTCCGGATAGCAGTGACTAATTCGTTCACTACTAAAAAAAGAAATTTTAACTTCAAAGCAACATATTAACAAATATGAGGATTGCTAAAGTACAATCACCCAAAAAGAAAAAAAAATGAAGTTCAGCTCAGAATTTTGGAATCTATAATTTCTTACATCTCCTGAGAAACAAAATTACATCTCAAACAATGAAAAGAACATTTCTTCCCATTATGGGAAAGAATTTGGCCCCGTATTTAATCAATTCACTTCCCTTAGGTTTACCGTCGTAACTTTCAATACTTATTTGAGGTCGCAAAACAGGTTAATAGGCGTTTCTTATGATAGATCTACTTCACACAAGACTAAATGCAATCAGGTTTCTAGTATAAAAAGCACCATGCTCCAGTTTACGCTCAGTAGTTATTGATAGCAGGCAAGAGGAAAATACTATAGATGACAATTAATTACATTTATGTACACTTTAATATCAGTAATATATCAAAGGAAAAAGTGTTATTATGAAATTGTTGGCCCAACCATCAGTACAAGACCGCCTGCCCTCCTAAATTTATGTCAGAAGCCCCCTTACTAGAACAAAACTTACAGGAACTGTATCATGGCCTAGTTAGGAAGAATATACTGAAAACTTGTGGTTAGTCGTCATCTGATAAATAGACTAAGTTGGGAAATGTTGCTTGACGGACAGAATTAACCTGCATGCTACTGGCGTTACCAAAATGGGAAAGGCTTAATGGAGCCGCATCCGACATATGTAACAGAACACCCGACAGATCTATACTAGATTGACTTACACCATCCATGTGTACCTCCCTGGCAGACAAATTAGGAGTAGATAACATCCAAGCATTTTCAGGCCAGTGCCCCCTATTACGTGGATCAGTCTGATGGGATGGTGTTGTTTGTTGTGGTGGAATGTGAGGAAATGAGGAAGAAGTCGCAAGAGTGTTACTAGGAGATTGCTGACCTGACATTGCATGTGTAAGGTGAGGGAGACTACTGGCCGGCATAGATGTGAAAGGTCTGCAAGACTGGAGATGCGGTGCAGGGGCATGTATCTCACTAACAGCTTGAAGATTCCCTGAGGCCAGAGAGATGGAGTTGATATGAGGTGGTCTCGCAGAAACACTTGGAAAAATTCTAGATGTATTGTAAGCAGCCTGTATAGGTGGTACAATGTTTTGAGAGCTAGCCCTGGTAGAAATACTCGGCAGACTGGCGACAGGAGGCCCACCAGCAACTGGGGAGGGCCTAAAGGCACTTGGATGTCTCGAAAGCTGAACCAACTGCTGTGCAAAACTTGCATCTAACATTAAGATAGTGATCAGGAAAATACTCAACATAAAAATCAGTCTCCCCAAGTGAAATGCATATCTATTTTATAATTTGTATGCTTGCTATAAATATACAAGAACTGTTGCAAAACGTGCATTGGCAATTTCTTGTTCCATGTCAAACTTAATATAAGTGATTAAATTAGTAGGTAACATTCAATGATCGAATAACTTCAGAGTTCAGATTTCTTAAACAAAATACAATTCTTTAATTTGGTTTAGAACAAACTAAATTTTATTTTATTAAATAAGATCAACTACATAAATTAAACGATACTATTACGTTCGATTAAAAAGTAAGTCTTTAGAGATTTCACTTAAAAGGAAGTTCTTTTTTATAGTTTCCTCTAATGTCTTCTTAAGTTTTTCCCTACCCTTTTAATTTGGTTTACAAAAATGGAAATAACTGGGGCCACAAAAAATTACTTAGAACGAAGTACATAACTAAATAATAAAAGAAGCATCATATCAACTCAGGTAAGAAAACTACCCAAAATCTAACATAGCATTATCGATAGATATCTATAAAAGCAGCAAATATAGTCTGAGAATTGATGTAGGTTGAAACTTCTTCAGTCAGTAAGAGAATAATAGAAGGCAAGGGAATGGTCACTATCACTACTGGCAACATAATTGGAATTTGGATTTTAAAAGGAAATATAAGATTTAAATTTCTTAACATTGTCCAGTCAAGAATATAAATGTAATATTCAAATTAAGATACCTCTGAAGTCTACGGAAGTACTATACCTCGCTGTATTCCTGATGCACCAGATATGGTGGGATCCATCCATTTAGACCTAAAAGCCTCTGCCGAGGACTTATTCATGAGAACAACGTTGAGACTTGTATCCAGGTTGTTCTTCTTTTGCTGAAATTCAACCTCAACCTTTTGCAATTTAATATAATACTTCCTTGGAGTTTCCTCAATTTACTTATTACAACCAGATTTCAACTGCAACTTCTGCTCCATTGAGAAAATTAGTTACAACAAAAGAAAACAATGAAAGAAAGAAGTCCTAGACTACCCAAATGCAAAATAATTTAGGCAGAAACTAACCATATCTTCAAGGTTTTTCATAGTTTGCTCTGTTTCTTTATGTATTCTCATTAATTCCTTCTCTAGTGGATCAGAGTACAAAGGCAAAGGCCTTCTGGAAGCAGATTGAGTTGCAGTTTGTATATGATGGTTATTGATCTCTGAAGGAGTGAACATATTTCTTCTGTCTGAAGAGTGTCCACCCACAGCTGTATGTGAATCAAGTACCGAATTTGAGGCAGGTTGCACAACAGCTCGATTTGGAACCTCAATGGACACCTGAGAAATATGACTAGGGAGAGTATCTTCATTGGCTGGCTGACGCTCAATTCCAGTAGCTAAAGTTGATGGATCCTGGTTGGAAGAGGGGGACACTGCAGATGGTAATAACCACACTTCCTCTAGAGGCTCCATGACCAGCGATTCGTTACTAGATTGATTACCTGGTATAACAATAACACCAATTGGACTTGATACTGGCTCAACTTTTTGGGATGAGTTCTGCATTTCCACACCTGTATGCTGGTTAGAATGGCACTCAGCAGATGGCAACTGTTGCAGATGGGGTTCTGCAGATGGTAATTGCTGTACTTGCTCTGGAGGCTCCATGACCAATGACTCATGATTAGATTGATTAGTTACTACAACATCGACAGCAATAGATGCTGTTTCACCTTGTTGGGCAGAGTTCCGCACTTCTTCAGCAGTATCCTGATTGGAACATGGGGAGTCTGCAGATGATAATTGCCACACTTGCTCCAAAGGTTCCATGATTGGTAATTCATGATTAGATTGATTAGTTGGTGCAACATCAACAGCACTAGATTCTGGGTCAATTTGTTGTGCAGAATTTTGCATTTCTTCGGCTGTATCCGGGTAGGAAGAAGGGGACTATTGATTCTGGGTCACCTTGTTCCGCACTTCTTCAGCAGTATCCTGATTGGAAGAAGGGGAGTCTGCAGATGGTAATTGCTACACTTGCTCCCAAGGCTCCATGACCAGTGATTCATGATTAGATTGATTAGTTGGTGCAACATCAACTGCACTAGATGCTGGGTCAATTTGTTGTGCAGAGTTTTGCATTTCTTCAGCTGTATCCGGGTTGGAAGAAGGGGGTTCTTCAGATGGTAAGTGCTGCACTTGCTCTAGAGGCTCCATAACAAGTGACTCATGATTAGATTGATTAGCTGGAACAACATCAACTGCACTACAATCTGGCTCCACTTGTTGGGCAGAATTCTGCATTTCTTCAGCTGTTTCCAGGTTGGAAGAAGGGGACTGTGCAGATGGTAATTTTCTCATTTGCCATAAAGGCTCCGTGGCCTGAGACTCATGATTAGATTGACTAGCTGGTGCATCAACTGGACTAGATATCAGCTCAGATTGTTGGGAAGACTTATGCAAAGCTCCAGCGGTATCCTGGCTGGGAGAAAGGGACTCTCAGGTGTTGGTTGCAGCACTTGCTCTGGTGGCACAATGACCAGCGACTCATGATTTAATTGATGAATAGCTGCTACAACATCAACTGGACTACATGCTGGCTCAACTGTTGGGAAGAGTTCTGCATTTCTCCAACTGTTGCATCTTCATCAACCAATCTACAAGAGAATGAAGAGGAATGTGGTTCTTGTAGTTCCTGGCAGGTGTGATATAAAGAAAAGGTTACACATTAAAAACTAAATTACCCAGAATGTTATCTTAGATAATATTAATGTAAATTTCGTAAGTCATCTAGGTCAAGAAACAAGCTGATACACAAAACAGGTTCCACAAGTTTAAGATGAAAAATTGACAACTCCTAGCAATATCACTAAATGCCTGATGGCTGGTTAGTACCATTCCATCAGAAAGCAAAATCACCACATATCCTGCAAAACTGAAGTTACAAAGTCCTCAAGTTATTACAGCTCAAATAGTAATTGCCATCAAAAGGCTAAATTCATTAGCAAAGAAACATAATTCTAGTTAATAAAAAAGCAAGATGAGATTGAGAACCTAATTTAATTATCTAGAGCACAGACTACAGGCCTCACCTCATTTAAAGAAATTGCAGGGAATGAAATAACTAAGGCTGCACTGAAGGCAAGCTTAACAGTGGAGTCTCTAGTGACAAGGTGTTTTCACGGGCGTCCCCTTCATCTGCAATGTTAGTGGCTTTATCAGAATTCTGTTCTTTGGATTGGAAATGCGTAGAGTTGATATTCACTTGATTCTCGCATAAATTTTCTGCTCTATTATGGTCCTCATTTCTAAATAACAATCTTCCATTTAATTCCATAGTGTCCATTTTATTAGCACTGCCAAGCTTAACCAGAGGAGTTTGCAGTAGATGTGGTATACTGCATCGTACAGCTATAGGGGAAATTGTTTCAGGAATTTCAGATGTTCCAACCCCAGTCCTAAGTTTGTGTGAAGGAAATATATTTGACAATTCATCTTGTGCCCAAGACTTCACCTCTTCCACCCATGTGACCTCCCTATCTTGGAGCTTCTTCCTTGCTTCCAATTTCACAGCCTCAAGATTCTTGAAAAGTATTTCATGTTGGCTATTCATTTCTTCAACTCTTTTAGCATATTCATAATCCAAAATCTTAAGCTTTTCTGTTCTGATCACATCATTAGGACTATAAGATCTAATAACAGCTGACTCTATTTTGTACTTTCTCTCAAAAACAGCCTTCTCTTCCTCATTAGTTGTGTTCAACTTCCGTTTCTCTTCCTCCTGCTTAAGAACTACCTTCTTCAGCTGCTTTTGGCACTTCTTCTCAATTTCTTTAATGCTTTTAAAAATATTTTTCTTGGCCAGTTCAACCACCTCCACTGTCACTCCTGTACAAGAATAAACCCTGTTTGATAATTCACAAGGTTTTGGAGAACCAGTGCCATTAAAATATCCTGTACGGTATAAAAATATGTTCTTCAGACACCTCAGCATGAATAAATATAGTCTGCTTCTTCTGTCTTACAATCAAAATGTAAATGCTGTTTTGCAAGCATAAGCGAATCCTTGTGGTCAATCTTCTACTTTAGCATTGAAGCGGCTGTCCAACACTGAAATTTGCATGGTACATTAGAAAACTTGTCAGATATGTGTATTAAATACAACACGTGACATCATGCATGAAGAGGGCATGCAAACAAAGCCATGTAAAGTAAACTACTAAGCAAGATTATTTGATACATTGTTAATTGAATACATTTTAAAGCATATGCATAATTGCACTGACAATATGTGAAAGTGGGACTAAATCCAGATGGGTCATTGAGATTGCAATGCTATTAAGAAAAAAATTTTAAAATAATCATTTAAAGGGAGAATTAAGAGTTCCTATGAAGCAAAAGAGCTCTCACTCCTAGTAATAAAAACGTTTCACTTGCATAAGCGTAGTTCTGTTATATAGTGAACTAGTTATTCTTCGATTGAACCTATTATACAAGGAAAAATGCATAAGAGATCATATGAGACCACATTAAGTTTGGTGCATAAAATTCAATCTTCAAGTTAATATTCTGTCTTCGTCAATCTTTCTATTTATTTTCTTTTAGCCTTATCATCATGCATCAATCTTTTTCAATTTTTTAATAATAAAATTACTTCACCACAAGTTCATCAGACTATGCTGCTAGTACCCTACTCTTATGAGCTTAAACCTAGCTTCATTCTGGTTTCAATAAGCAACAATCTCAACTGAACAAAGTTCTGCAGGGATGCAATATAAGAAATGAACTCAAAAATCAACCAGCTGAATCATCATGTGTAAGGGAAGAAGGCTTGATTGTTGGGTTACAGCAAATAAGCTATTCTAGTGATAATTGACAGATGTCAACATATGGAAAATTATGAAACATTAATGGATTACTAGATTTCACAAACACGCTCAAATAAAAAACCAAATTATGCACAATGCACTTTCATAAGTCAGTGAGGGGAGTACTATAAATCCAAAATCAATTCCACAACAAGCTATTGGAGAAAAGGACTAGATCTTGAATCAACAATCCTTTATAATATGGACTGTGAAAACGATCAAGGACTATTGACTGCAAATTATCAAATGTAAGCATATATCTAATATTGGATCATCATTAATGAGAACAGAGAATTAACTACCAGCGTTCTTTCAGGACACATCTTATCTCAGGCAATAAAGGGGACGGGAGAAAGAAGAAAAAGGAAGCAACGAGAATATTCTGACCAGAGATATTTGAAAAGCCTGCAATACTGACACCGGCTCCCTATTGACACAGTGATAATTCATCACATATTTTAAGAAATCATCAACTATACTCTGGACATTAGCCTGCTTTACAGAAAGAAATGTCAGTATACCATCATGGTAAGATTTATAATAGAGTTCAGGTTGACACATCAATTCTACTTATGCAAAAAGGTTTGCAAATTGTGGAAGCTCCAGAGTACAAAAACAAGCCAACTGCTGTAAAACTCATGAGGGAGTAGAACGTTTTGAAGATCACTCCTTAGGGAATGCAAGGTTGAGTTAGAAGAGTTGACTGCAATAAAATTTTCTTAACTTTGAATTAAAAAGATTTGGCTTCAATACAATTTTCCAAGACCAAAGCCATAGGAATTCAATATCTATTAGATTTTGAACTTCTTTTAAAGTCTGAACTAATTTTGACATTCATTAGGTTCTACATTCATGATCTTGAATCCTAGCTCAATTACAAAAAGGTGAAGTCTATTTCCGTACACATATGGTTATTTCAATGCACTCAAAAACTTGACAAGACCATATCTATATCTTACCATTACAAGACAGAATATAATTAAACAGAAAATATCAATTAATAAAAAAGCAATCTCCAAAAGCTCCCTGAAAGTCCATCAAGGGTTTGCTAAGCAACATAAGACACTTGATAGTAAGTTACATAATATAAGCAGGTGTGCCTGTCACATGCTGTTGATGTGGGGGCATCTGCTTTATTTGATTATTTGAAAGTTCTCCATGATGGCAGAACTTGCGGCCCAAATTTGGATTCCTTTTCTGGAAATTTACTTTTGAAAGCAGATTTAATAATCATCCCTTTTGCATAAGCACAGTACTTCCATCCAACAGCCAGATTTATTTAACCAAAACGCAATCTATTGAAACGTATAAATTGAATTGCATAAGTTTTCATGCTCACATGGTAATCAATTACAATAGCATTCTGACCCTTGTGCCAATGCTCCCGTAGCTTTTTAACAGCACCTGAATTGTTCGCACCAAAGGCAGAAGAAATTCCACCGGGCATACGAGATAATCGGCTAACAAAACTTCCTTGGTCAAGTTTTTGCAGATGTTTGAGATGAACCAAGAGACCAAGGAAAAGGTACAGACATAATTGTCATCAGTAAGCTGAGGCACCATTATGAATAGCCAGAATAGAGCATGAATTATAATATTACCAACATAACAAGAGTGTTCCTTCCCAGACATTATCAATTGTTCTTTTTAGGCCACATTGGGAAGGAACTCAGCAATTCTGTCTACCTAAGAAACCATCCAACCTTTTGTATGCAAGGCATTAAAAAAATAATATTGAACAGTAATGCACAATTTTTTATAGTAATAATCATGATTTAGCATAGTTACTTTGGAAAACAAAGAACCTCTCTTTTCCCTCTTATTACAATCTTCATACTGAAACGATACATTGTCCAACTCCAATGTAACATATTCATAACCAAGACCACGCCATTTCACAAGCCCTTCATAAGTTCATAACAACTTTCAAAATTATCAACAGCATGGCCACGTTAATAAGTGTTTAATGTTGTCCAATCTAATAAATGTGTAAAATGTTCAAAATTCTTTTGTTCATTGCATGCACGAGGATAGAACTTGCCATATGAATATAGAAACAGCACTGAGTATTAGGAGAAGTTAGGGCACCACTGCCCAAGCAATCTATACACACTAAACTGCAAAGAATGCGAGACTCTAAGCATCAGCTGTGGTTAAGAGAGAACATAATTTCCACTATAAAGCCACACAGAAACCATTGACCGGATCCAAAAGCATAAGCATAAACATAACCAGTGTTTAAGGCATTTTAATACTTACACTTTGGGGAGTTGGCTATTTTGTCAGTCAGTGCATGGTTACCTAGAAATTTAAAACAATCAACTATTGATAATTTTCATGTATATGTCCCCTTGTTTGGAGAGGAAGATTTATTGACATAAATGAGCACTACATCTTTAAAAGTGGTTTGTAACATTAACTTTGTCGTCCACATGCATCCTGGATTCCTATTTGTGTTAAGCTTAATATACACTGCAGGATCTTTTCCCCATGAGCATAGATAAACAAAGTAAAAAGAATGATAAGAGGAAAATGGAAATTTAGCTAACCTCAGTAGTGCAAGGGTTAACTGACTCTTTATTATTGCAAGAGAAGCCTTCTTGTACTGTCAGACCATGATCCATCCTACAAAGTGAAGATCAACTTCGTTAGGCCTGACCAAGAAAGATGTTATTAGTCCTACAAGAAAGTTGTCATCCACTACAAGTAGCTATTGTGAGAATTGAAGAATACAAGTAACAAGAATACTTCATAGTTGCAGAAAGATCTAACACTTTCAAGATACGGCTGAAGATTATGCTAATTATTAAGAAGAAAGGAAACACAAGAAGACAGCCATATATACCACATTGTACAGAATTGAGAATAAAAAAAAATCATATAGGACATAGACAATATGGAAGAGATTCTAGACTCAACTAAATTTTGTAAAATCATCTTATAAACATTATCAAATGTGCTGATGGGGCCCCAGCCCCATTTCCCATGAGCCGCGCAGTCTACGTAATAGAATAAGTTATATTAACAATTTCAGTAAATCTAAGTATATGATGGTTCAAAACTCTTTTCTTTCAAGAATAAAGTAGAATGATTTACTATCATTTGTGAATGAATACCTTATCCTTTTAGAACATGTACCAAGCCTTGAAAGGGCAGCATCAGCAATCAAGTTGCTGTAATTGCCACTAACATTCTTAGCAGAAGAATCAGATTGCATGTCCACCACAATTCCTTTTCTCTTAGAAGGTGTGAATTTTTCAACCCTTTCATTGCCAGCACTGTTCCTAACCAACTCTTCATCCAATATGGAATTTATTGATGCTAGTATCTGTTGTGTCTCATCTCCACTGCAACCAGCCCGTACAATTTCAGTTGCCCCACTTGTCTCATTAGTTAGGGCATTTGATGGTACAGATGAGAAAATACCCCCATTAGAAACTTCCACACAATCTCCACTATCAGGCCCACGCAACCTCGAGCTAGCCCTCATCTCTTGGGCTTTGGCACCATCAAATGCCAGCAGAGAATGATTACCATTCTTGGAAACCTCTACAAATTCTAAATCACTCCCTCTATATAACTCATAAATCTTGTCTCTATCATTGTTGCCACCTTCCTGTATTGATTTATCCATCATATCCTTCTCCCCATGAGAATCTGGAAGTCAAGCAATTAAACATAATTGAATTAAAATATAATTAATAACAACAACTTCGTTAGAAAACTTTACTCAGCAATATTTTCAATTACTTACATTTAAATAATAAAAGAAGAGGAAGAAGAAGAAGAAGCCATTGAGAGACTTGAGCACAAGACCAGCGCCACACACACGTTATTAGCCCCTTCAAATACTCTTTCTTTTAAAGAGATTGTCCACACAACATTGACGACCAACACATTACTGCTTTTCTTTCTACATTTGCATAAGTAACAATACCCATGACTAAACAAAGACAATACAGTTGAAGAAAGAGTAACACTAACACTATGCAACCTGCTATATTACCTATCTTTGCTTTAATCTTGAACATAGCCTGGTAAGCATTACCATGCCTGCTCTTGCTTTTTTCATGAGAAGTTCTCACATTATGTTCCTCATTTTCACTGACTTCTTTAGCTTCAAAAGTAAACTGTTTCACACTCTTCTCTTCTTTTGGCTTCTTTTGCTTTAAATCTGATAAACCCGAGCTGTTGGAATCTGAAAAAGTCAATGAGGAGTGTTTCTTAGTTCTTTCAGATCTCCTCAAAGGACTTGGCATATTCTGTTTCCCAATCCTTTCAGATTTCCATCTGACTGCAGGAGTTGATAGTGTCAACAAGTCGCTGAGACTTTTGAGTACTTAAAGGACTTGGAATCAACTTCTTTGATAGTGTTTCTCGGGCAGACCTTCTTAGAGCTGTATTTGATTCAGAAGTGCCTAAGTAGATTGGTCCTTTCTCACTAGTCTGCTTCCCTTTACCATTTTCTTCGTCCTTAGCCTTGTGACTAGAATGTGTATCATATACCATCTGTTCAGCTGTACATTGTGAGACCAACAGCAGGAAAATGATCAATATAGACACAAACCATTATACATAAATACATATGTCATTGACATCTGGAACTACTTCAAAATTAAGTACACAGCATTTACCAATTGAGATGGGCATCAAACTATATAAATATTTGAACTCTGGCCATTTATCAAGATTCATTATGGTGCTACAGTACGGAGGAATTTCATGGTCAGCTTCATCAATATACTATTCCAGGAAAGGAGATGACCTCTTGATTGAACTACTACCCTCCCACAAAAAATTAAATTTTCCCTCCATGTTTGTTCTGGTATGCTTAACGGAAGATATTTAAAAAATTAATGCAACCAAAATAAATGAGCTAAGTTTCCACTTACAGTGATTCATCCATCTCTATAAGATACATAATTACAAACCTTACGTATTTTAAATAAAAATCAATTAAAAAAACTGTGCCTGCAGCTGCTAATCAAATAAGCTAACAATAGCAACAACTGAACTTTTTAAATGCAAAAGCAATCATTCCATACACAAGACATAATAATTTTCCCCAACTGTAAACCTACATCACAATAAAGGAGGTAAAAACATCCCCACAATTACCAGAACAATAAGTGTTCTCAAACTCCGCAAAAAAAAATTTCCAAAGTCTCTACTTTCTGCAAGTACTCATTCTCTAAAGAAAGAAGGAAAGTAAAACTTCATTGACATTAACTCCCGGCAAAATATGTTGGTTGATCCACGGAAAATTTTACAAAAAAGGCTGCTCACAACGCACACCCACGTAATTCTGATGCCATCAAATTTATCACAAGCGCAGTGCAAGTGAAATTTAAGGAATTTCAGAGCAAAACCTGATATTGAAGCCAAAACAATAGAACCAAGACGAACACTACTCACACTCGCCTCAGGATTGACAACATAATTGAACCCAACTCTAGTTTACAAACAATGGAAATTTCAGAAAGATGATTTCGCAGCAGTAATTGAACCCAACTCCTGTTTACAAACAATGGAAATTTCAAAGGAGTGATTTCGCAACAATGTGCAGTTCACATGTCCCATAAACAAATTAGCAAAGCGTGAAGTATCAGAAAAATTGACCATCCTGCAAGAAATACTTGAGAATCTTGAATTTATCACAGAAGAAACAAAAGAATGGGACCTTTCTGAAGTCGGTTGGTAAACTAGCAGAGGGAGTGGTGGCGTAAATCTTGCAAAGAGAGAAAGCTGGAGAAAAACAATTAGGTTGAATAGCAAAATTACATGACCAGGAAAACGCTTTGAGGATGCCATGAATATGGTTTTGAGATTATAAACGAAGTAGGTGCAAGACACATCTGAATCCCAAGTAATAACTGGAGGGCGGATACGTATTTTGGACAGTACCCAATTTGACAATTTTAGCCCTCACTGGAATATTTACCAAAGCATGTGGACTGTTGGGTACTCGTGACAGTTATAAAATGGAGAATATGAAATTAAATAAAAGGCTAAAATATAAAAAATTTCTTACACTTCTACTTTTTTTTCTTCTGATATATGTGGATGGAGGGGGGTGGAAACCTAAATGATTATTAAAGCCAAAACTCAACCCCTTTTACACTTTTCCTTTGATATAAAAAATGTTTGCACTTGTAATTAATATATTTATATTATTAAAAAAGCATCCACAACTGTTAAGGCGACTGATTCTTTACGCTTAAAATTAGAAGCCCATGGCTAAAAATTAGAAGTCCTTCCATTACTGAAACTTCATCGTCATTGAGACAAGTTCGAAGGTTGAAAGAAACACCCTCTGCTAAAAAATGAAATTACTGTTCCCCACCCTCTGAAGAAACACCCTCTGGACAAAAGAAATCCCCAGGCAGTTTAATGTTGGACAATTTTGCCTGAAAGTTGCACAATATGTGCATCTTTACACAAAACCATCTATCTATATTGGAACCTAAATTGAACTGATCAAGAAAGCATCATTTTCTTTTTAAATTTAAATTTATACTATTTTATTAGTAGTTGGTCTTATGCTTTTTGGTGTGCCTCCGCATACACTTTTTTAACTATGATATGGATCTTTCTTGTTCTCCACCTAAAACATTCTTTAAGGAAGAATGAGAACATGCAACCTTCATCTTTCAGCTGGTTCAAAATTCAGGAGATTTGTTAGCATGAAAACTCAAAGAGGAAGAGGCAGAGGGTTCCGAACTTCGAACTTCAAACTTCAAACCGCTATGCACAAGAGGCCTTCAATAGTGGAGTGGAATGAGGACCTTTGACCGGGTGCACAGGGGTTTTCATAGAAGAGGCTCCAAATTTTAGTAATGGGAGGAATTGTAATTTCAAGCCTAAAGAGTCACGCGATTTCGTAAAGATATAGATTATTACGTGAGTCCATATACCTGTGTATGATCAATTGTTGTTGGGCTTTTTGCTGCATTGATTTTTCATGTTTTATGGACCTTAGGTTGTACATTAATGGGTAAAAGTAAGGTTGAAAGAAGGAAAGAAAAAAAAGAAGTAAGGTTGAGAAGAGAAAAGTATGGAGCTGTCCATCGTCTCAAATATAATACATTGTTTTATTATAACTATGTCATTACAAACATAATATATTATTCTATGATAATCATGTCATCGCAAGTAGGTAAAACAAGTAAATATGATCTTTATTTTAAGCTTATATAAGAGAAGTGAAAACAGTAGTGTCACACTCATGGGCACATGGATTCCACACGGATCATAGCGTGTGGCTATGGTGCCACTCGAGATTTATATATGTTAGCATTTTTATTGTTGTGTGTAGAGCTTCACAGAACGATTATTTAATGGCTGTAGTGGCCTTGCATTACTGTATGTTGCTGGAAGAATGCCCGGAATAAGTTCATCCTGCGCAATGAAATAATGAGCTTAAAATAGAAGAGAGTTGAGTTGAACAAAATTTAATCTGACCACGTAATTAAATCTGTAATTCTTTTATGCACGTCTTGTAGTAGCATGCCACTGTGTGTGTGTATACTGGTTATGCAGAATATTTAATACTTAAAATCAAGTTATGGCAACTTACACTCGTCCGAGCGAAGATCCTTCGAAGATAGTCGAGACGATCCGCAGCGATTGTATTGATCTAATCAATTTCACATAGTTTTTTTTTTAAAACAAAAAAATGCAATGTTACTGATAAATCAATCGTTAATGTACCAAAAAATAATCAGTAAAATGCAAAATTAAGTTCAACAGTAATAAAGTAAGTGGAGTTAATCAACCTCTGTAAGAACTATCCAAACGACGCCCTCAGTGCAAGGAGGAGTTGTAAGAGAACCATCGTATCTAAAATAGTTGCTGCTGGTTAGACCAATGTCCGCGTCTTTCACGGGAACTTCGGGACCCAGAATTACTGTTGTTTGTTGTACACGGGGAACTCGTTCCATAGCACGCAACAACTAGAAACGGAAATATGTAGTTAACATGTACAGTTGGTCACTTCACAGACACAGAGACAAGGACCAACACAAAAATGTATGCACTAAAAGATTTTCTCTATTTACCCCATAGTTCAATATATGATCGTCTCCTGGCCATCCTGATCGATACATTTTTGACACCACAGCATATTTGCCAGTTTGATAATTTTGGTGCATGATCTGTAATTCTAGATCATATCTGTAAATAACAATTAAATTAAGACGAATCACCCATGTGGATTAGTTTTTCAACTCTTTTTTAGGGGAGGATGGGCACTTATATGACCAAATGCATAAAGGATATATATATATATATATAAAAGAGAAAATGTTCTTTAAATAAGATGAGTAATTTTGTATTTGAAATTACATGATATCATATTTTAAAAGAAAAAATACCTTATACCGTTGATGGCGTGTTCAGAAGGAAAATGCCATTGATATCCTCGAAGATAGTACTTAGTTTGATCAATCATAATATAGCCTAAGTCTATATTATTTTGCCAGAATAGCTGCATACAGAAAAAAAATATATATATATATATACACATATATATACATATATATGGGATAAAAAAAAGGATAAATAAATAAAGAAAAATAGCACAAACTTTTGATAAAGTAAACTTTTTCATAAATCTACAACTCCGTTAAAACTTAATTACATTATAAATGTAAATCATTTTACTATATATAAATCTTCATGCATATATGAATTAGCAGTTATTTTAATTACCCCGATACTATTGCCTAAATTCACAAGTACAGCCTGGTAACCGTCGTTTGAGTAGTGCGCCTGAAGCTTAGAATGGACCATTTGATCTGTGTTTAACAGATCAATTGGGGATTGCATAGTTCCACTCTTGCACTTATACCAACCAGGTTGAAGATCTCCCCAATGATCTGGTCCCTTGCCACTTAGCAGGCTGTAGTCAAAGCTGACATTCTCACCCACTATGTGCACATTTTGATGTGAAAGTGTCAATTTTCAAAGTACATGCAAAGCAAAGAGACTAAGTGAGCTTATATACATATATATATATATATATAGAGAGAGAGAGAGAGAGAGCATAAATTGTAGAGTATTATAATACTTGTACCAAAAAAAAAAGTTGTAAGAGTATAATACTGTATAGCATGGCTCATTTCTCAACAGGTAGTAGCATGCTCTTACCAACTGGTGCAGGGCAAGAAAGCAGAACAAGTGCTATGAATAAACTGCAAAAGAGGATTTGGATAGCAAGCTTATTCTCCTTCATTTTTGTTTTTGGGTTCAGAAATTTTGGTAGCTTAATTTGGTGGATTCAAGAGCGCTGGCTGGGTAAGCTATATATAAACACTGATGTGCAAGCATTCCAACTTTTTTGGTTGGTCTCCGAAAGCACGCCATTGCATTGACAGTGTTCATGAGAAATTAATTACTGTTACTGGGGATAGTTTTAGACTAAAGGAAGGCCGTAATGTTAGGACTTTAGGAGCAGGGTGAGGCACAGGCTTTGATGAACTTCATGCCGCCCACATTGACATTGATGATATGAATTTCCCCCTATGATAATAATAATAATAATAATAAGTTCTACAGCTCTATTGGTTTTAATTTTGGAGAGTAAAAACAGTGCCTTAACGGCTTTGGTTTGTATTTATCAAATAACATTAATGACTTTAATAATACTAATTAAACATTAGAATGCTAAATTTAATAGTCCATTTCCAAGTATAAAATTTGGTGTTTGTTGTATATAACTATATGTATGAATCCACGGTAGAGTCCTTCATCATAGAATTTAAATAAAAAAAAAAGAAAAGTCTTTTATCACATAGTTGATTAAGAAAGAGAGAACTAAACTAATGGCAAGTCTGTTGAGCAAACACGCTGTGTCCAACGTGTATAAAAATATGCTATTAAAATACTCGTATTCTCTTCTTGTATCATTTTGTTGGGTTCTGACATAAGTTTAAATAAACTGATAATTTTCAATAGATTTATTGTTTTATCTAATCTATATATATATTTTATTTAACTTATTGTAATTTTAAAACTCATTTTAAGAGTTTAATTTTTTTTAAAATAAAATATACCCTGAAAATTAAAAAAAATTGATAAAATTATTGAAAAGATAAAAATTTAGGAGAAAATTTGAATTGTAAGTAGCCATTGTATTTGACCAAATTAAGGGAGTGGATAATTCCCAAGTTCAAGTAATTAATTCTTCCATTCGTTCGTAACAAATACAACATTTTATTATTAAAAAAAATACAGCATTCAATGAATGACGTAAATTTGATGAAAGTTGGCATATCAATCTCTTTGAAATAAAATAATTTTTTATTTTGAAACAAAAATTACGTAAACAATGATTTAATTTAAAAATAAGAATAAACTCCAAATTTTAGGTTATAGGAAGGCAGGACTTTGGTAGGGGGAGACACCGGCTTTGATGAACTTTCAAGCCGCCGATGTTGATATTGATGATATGAATTACTAGTATGATAATAATAATAAGTTTTAAAACTCTTTAATCCTCATTTTGGGAAAGAAAAATAGTGTCTTATTAGGATTTTTGTCCGTGTATTACACGGAAATTATGTGTTATGATAATAATAATAATTATTATGTGTTATGATAATTATAATAATTAATAATTATTTAAATAAAAAATAGAATATTAATTTGAAAATAAAATAAAACAAACATAATATTATAAGTTATATATAAAAAATTCTATATTAATAACAATCTATCTATTTGATCATGGATCGATATGTAAAAAAAAATATCCACATCACTAAATTGTTTATTTTATTTATAACATACAAATGTAATGATAAGATAAACAAATGATTCCATTAAAATTTTATTATTGATGTCAATGTACTTTTTGATAAATTGATTCTACTTGAATTAATGGTATAATTTTAAAAGAAAAGTATTAAATATATAATACATTTATTAATATGGCATATTTTTGAATAAATAAAAAGAAATACAATCATTTACCTCAGCCTATAAAAGGCTATAAAATTTTTCTCTTTATATCAAATTTATCTCTCTCTTTAAAATTTCTCTTTCTCTCTAGAATTTCTCTCTATCTCTTTCTTTCTCAAATTTCTCTCTCTTTCTCTCACTCTCACTCTCCAATATTTCTCTCTCTATCTAAAATTTCTCTTTTTCTTTCTCTTTCTAAAATTTTTCTGTTGCTTCCTCACTCTAAAATAAGAATTAAGTCAACAATCATTTAACTTAAAAATAAAAAACTCCAAATTTTAGGTTATAGGAAGGCAGGACTTAGGTAGGGAGAGGCACCAGGCTTTGATAAACTTCAAGCTGCCCATATTGACATTGATGATATGAATTACTATTATGATAATAATAATAACAATAAGTTCTAAAACTCTTTAGTCCTAATTTTGGAAAAGAAAAACAGTGCCTTTAGTTTTGAAATTACAATAAATTAAATAAAATATAGATGAGATCAAACAATAAATTTGTTAACATTTGCTTCTTCATAAACTATCAGATTATTTGAACTTATAACATAGCAATAAAATATAGATTAGATCAAACAATAAATTTGTTAACATTTGCTTCTTCATAAACTATCAGATTATTTGAACTTGTAACATAGCACAACAAAATGATTATGATTAATGGTATGTTTTTATTTACACATGTTAGATAAAGCGTGTTAGCTCAACATAGCTTGCCATTAATTTAGTTTCCTCTTTCTTAATAAACTATTTGATGAAAGGTCTCTTAAGTATGTTATTTTAAATTTGATCAGTACCATATATATGAAAAAAAATTTATTGAGAGAGATAAAACGAGTTTCAACAGTTTTTATATTTCAAAAGGAATTTCCAACTTTCAACTGGAGGATACTCTGTATTCACCTAAAAAGCTATTTGATGCAAGACTTTTTCTTTGTTTAGATTCTTGATGAAAGACTCTACCGTGAATTCATACATTTAGATAATCTACAACGGACACCAAACTTCATACCATTTTAAGAATAATGCCTAAATTTTGCATTTTAATGTCTAATTAGGGTTATTATTAAAGTTATTAATGTTATTTGATAATACAAATCATACTTATATATTATAAAATTAAAAAAAATTGATAATAGATAATGTAATTTTAAACACATGTTACTTGAATTGGCAAACCATAATTAAAAAGATACAAATTTAGGAGAACATTTGAATTGTAACTAGTCATTGTAATCGTTTTCGTAACAAATACAACCTTGTATTCTTAAAAAAAAAAAAATACAGCATTCAATGAATGTCGTAAATGTGATGGAAGCAGGCATGTCAACCTCTTTGAAATAAAATAATTTTTATTATGAAATAAGAATTCTGTCAACAATTATTTAATTTAAAAAATAAAAAATGTATATAAATACAAATTGATTTAGTCTTCATACAAAATAATTTTTTTAAAAAATAACTATGAATTGATCGTCAATTCAAAATTTTTCATTGAATAAATGAAATTTTCATCAAACTAGGATTTGGTTTGAGTTAATTTTCATTATTTTAACCGTAGTACAAGTCAATTTCTCACAACCACACAAGTAGTGTGAGGAAGCAAATGTTTCTAGTCAAATACAAAAGCAATATGGCCCCCACCTCATCGATAGAGTTGGAAAGACGATGCTGCTGGAAAGTTTCCAAGGGCAATGGCAATTGGAGACATTAATGATATGTTACTTATCGTTTAATTAAAAGCAAAATGATTCTTTTTTTTTCTTATCACTTAACGGGTCATTAGTGAGCTGGCCCTCTATCACTTGATGGGTTATAGTTAAAGTCAGACATTCTCGCCTCTTATGCATAGAATTTAATATCAAATGTCAATTTTCAAATTACATACAAAGTAAAGTGACTAAGTGAACCTAACATAGCTCATTTCTCAACAGCTAGTAGCGTGTCCTTTCCCACTGGTGCAGGGCAAGAAAGCAGAACAAGTGTTGTGAATAAACTGCAAAAGAAGATTTGTATAGCAAGTTTACTCTCCTTTTTTGTTTTTGGGTTTAGAAATTTTGGTAACTTTGGTGGTGGATTCAAGAGTACTGGCCTGGTTAGCTCTATATAAACACCGGTGTGCAAGCATTCCAACTTTTTTTGTTGGATTCCGAAAGCGGGCAATTGCTTTGACAATGTTCATGAGAACCTAATTACTGTGTTATTGGGGATCGTTTTAGATTATAGGAAGGTCGTTGTGTTAAGATTTTAGAAGTAGGCGGAGGCACAGGATTTGATGAACTCCATGCCGCCATATTGACATTGATGATATGAATTACTTAAATCATAATAATAATAACTAGGTCTAAAACTCTACTACTCCTAATTATGAGAAAGAAAAACAGTGCCTTAACGGCACTGGCTTGTATTTGTCAAATAACATTAATAACTTTAATATAATACTAATTGAACATTAGAATGTTAAATTTATGCATTGTTTCAAGAATGACATAAAATGTGGCGAACATTAAAAAATGATAATATATTAGGTAACTTCAAACACATGTTACTTGAATTGACAAATGACAAGCTATTAGTAAAAAGATATAAATTCACGAGAACATTCGAATTGTAAGTAGCCATTGCATATATTCGACCAAATTAAGAGAGTGGATGATTCCCAAGTTGAAGTAATTAATTGTTCCCTTCGTTTGTGACAAATATAACATTCTACTTTTACAAAAAGAAAAAAAAAAAATACAGCATTCAAGGAATGTTGTAAATGCGATGGAAGAGGGAGGCATATCAACTAAAATCATCAATTTTTGGGTTGGCTCAGTGAGTCAGCTTAAAATTGTCTAAAAAAATTAAAGGTTAAGCTTGCAAAATTTCAACCTAAAAAAGATTAGGCCATTTTTGGCCTAGCCGACTCAAGTCCACCTGATTTTTTTTATAATTTTACAATTTTTTATTTTTTACTTTTAAATTTAACTTATCTTTAAATTATTACTTAACTCTTTCTTTATTTTACCTATTCATAAATTATGTTATATAGTTAAATTTTTAAAGAGTAATTTGATGTTTAAATTTATATATTAAATTAAACAAATTTAATAATATAAATTTTTTAAAAATAAATATTTAATAAAATTAAATTTATAAAATATTGATATTAATTTATAATTTAAGTTTAAATTTAAATTTAAGTTTAAATTTAAAATTATTTTATTTAACTGACAATCTTATAGAGTTAAGGTTAGGGTTTATTTTTTTGACCCAAAAAAAATTGGACCATTTTTCCTTAGACCAATCTGAGCTAGCCTGCTTAACAACTCTAATATCAACCTCCTCTTTGAAATAAAATAATTTTTTATATTGAAATAAGAATTAGGTCAACAATGGCATATCTAATTCAAAAATAAAGAAATGGAATAAATACAAATTGATTTAGTCTTTATATCAAATTATTTGTAAAAATAAATATGAATTGATCGTCAATTCAAAATTTTTCATTGAATAAATGAGATTTTCATCAAAATAGTATTTGGTTTGAGTTTATTTTCATTATTTTAATTGTAATGCAAGCAGATTTTTCACAATTGAAAAAATTCAATTGGGGCCACAATTGAATAAATTGATTTACTGTCACACACTCACTGTATCGCCAGCTGGAGGTGTAAGATTAGCATGAAATTTATTATTGTTCACTAATCTAACTAATCCGATCTTACTACAAATTAATTTCAAGTTTTTCTTAAACTTTTTCCTTGAATTTGATTCTGTAGAGCAAGCATCAGAAGAGAGGAAGAATGAAGTTTGCAATAAATCTTTTTATTTTATCCTAAATAAATCTAATACTTCATACTACATATTATAAAAATTAGATAAATTTTGATTAAAGAGAAAAACTTTTTCCAATTTTAAATGGAACAGAACTAAGTTGAATGTCAATTTTATACAAGTTCATATATTTGTACATGATCAATTGTTGTTGGGCTTTTGTCGCATTGATTGTTCACATTTTTTGCACTTTGGAATAGGTTGTACATTAATGGGCAAAAGTAAGGTTGAAAAAAAAGTTAAGGTTGAAGTAGGATAAGCATGGAGCGGTCCATTAATATCTCAAACATAATATATTGTTTTATTATAATCACGTCATCTCAAGTAAGTGAAACAAGAGATGAACATGGTCCTTGTTTTAAGCTTACATAAGAGATTTTGATGTGTTAACTTCCTTATTTTTTGTGGGTAGAGTTTTACAGGACGATTGTTTTTTGGCTGCAGTAATCTTGTATTAGTGAATAATTTCAGATCAATGAAATTCTGCACAATGAAACAGCGAGGTTAAAACAGGAGAAGAGAGAATTGGGTTGAACAATATTTAATCTCACCATATCAGTTCTAGAGTACATATTCAGCTCAACTAATTTAACCAATCTAAAATTTATCTACATCTGGTTTAGAATTGAAGTTTCCCTTAATACAGAATTAATAATATTTAGTTCACAAAAAGCCTTGATGAAAAATTTGAACTCAAAAACTGAGGTAGTCAGCGTAAGCATAATTCTCCATACCATTTTTTTAAAAGCATGGAAGCACATGTAAATTAAATCTGTAATTCTTTTATGCACGCCTTGTAATAGCATGCATGTCAGTGTATATATATATATATATATATATATATATATATATATATGATTTATTACTTAAAATCAAGTTATGGCAACTCACGTTCCCAGCGGAGGCCCTTCGAAGACGGTTGAGTTGCGGCGGGGTAACTGTTTTGGTCTAATCAATTACACAAAGTTTAAAAAGAGGTAAGCCATGTTACTGATAAATTAATTATTAATGTACCAAAAAAATAATCATCAACGAATTAAGATATTTTAAAATAAAAAATTTATTTCATAAATTAAAGTATAAATAAATATTATTAATAAAAAGTTAATAATATAAACTATTCGAGATCTATTTGTAAATTTTCGTTTATCTACTTATATTTTATAATAATTTTTATTATTAATTTTTAATTAATAATTATTTATTTATATTTTATAAAGAGTAAAATATACTTTTCACTTTAAAAAATTTAAATTCATCATTAATATCTGAAATTAAGTTCAATAGCAATAAACTAAGTGGAGTTAATCAACCTCTGTAGGAACTGTCCAAACGACATCGGCGTGCAGGCATTCCAAAATTTGATAAGTTTGGTGGATTCGAAGAGTACTGGCCTGGTTAGCAATATATAAACACCGGCGTGCAGGCATTCCAAAATTTTTGTTGATCTCCCAAAGCAGGCAATTGCATTGACAGTAGCGTTCATGAGAAATTAATTACTTGATAGTTTTAGAATATAGGAAAACCGTAGTGTTAGGATTTTAGTAGGAGGAGGCGCACACAGGATTTGATGAACTCCAAGCCGCCCATATTGACATATATTGATGACATAAATTACTAATATGATGATAATTAATAATAACAAGTTCTAAAACTCTTTTAGTCCTGATTATGGGAAAGAAAAACAGTGCCTTAAAGGCACTGGTTTGTATTTGTCAAATAACATTAATAACTTTAATGATAATACTAATTGACCATTGGAATGCTAAATTTATGCATTAGTCCCAAAAATGTTTGAAATTTGGTGTATGTTGTAGATATCTAGCTATATGTATGAATCCTTGGTAGTCCTTCATTAAAGCTAACACGCTGTGTCTAACATGCGTAAAATATATATATATATATATATATACATATATATTATTAATCAGCACTCGCATGTTCTTGTATAATATTTTGCTGTGCTATGTCATAAGTTCAAATAGACTGATAATTTATAAAGAAGCAAATTTCATCAAATTTATTGTTTTATCTAATCTATATTCTATTTATTTTATTGTAATTCCAAAACTTATTTTTAAGTGTCTAAATTTTTAAAAGTAAACTAGATCCTATAAAAGTAAAAAAAAAAAAAAAAGGTAGTGTATTTTCATACGCATATTACTTGAATTGACAAGCCATTAGTGAAAAGATACAATTTAGAAGAACATTTGAATTGCAAGTAACCATTGTATTCAACTAATTTAGAACAATAAATGTGATGGAATGAGGCATATCAACCTCTTTGAAATAAAAAAAAATTATTTTGAAATAAGAATTAAATCAACAACGATTTAATTTAAAAATAAAGAAATGAATACAAATACTTGATTTAGTCTTATAATTTTTTTAACAATTGCAATATGGCCCCCACCCACAAGGGGGGGGGGGGGAAGATTTTTGGAGCGGGCTGGGCAAGAAAATAAGGGATTTAAAGTTTTTTTTTCTTTTCATTTGTCTTCCATCAAAAAATGAAAAAATTTGATAGAGAGAAAAAATTCTTTAAAAATTTTGAATCTCTCCTTCCCTCCTATCAAGCTAAATGAGAAAAAGTTTTTTTTTTTCTTTCATCTCTCCTCTCCTCGTTTAAATCAAATATTTTGATAGAGTTACCACAGATTATGGCAATTGACAACATATTAATGAGAGGCCACTCATTATTTAATCAAATTACATACCAAAATGATTTTTTATTTTGATTTTGGTATTCAAATAATATGTTATTATAGGACCAGAATTGAAGCAAAAAGCGTTCCTTCTGATTCGTTTGGGTTGGAATGGTGGCAATGTTACTAGCACTACATTAATTTGTGGCTCGTTGACTTAAGATTATCATGATCAATATCTAACTAATTTCATCAACGATGATTTTGGAGTTTTCTTATTTATGGTTGTGCCATTATTTTTCTGATAATATCATCTTAATTGTCCAAAAAATTAATTCTTTTAAGATAATATGGGCATCCCACCAAATGTCGCCTCATTCAGTGGGATTTTTATCCATAAATTAATAACAACGTTATAAGGAATAATATACATATATATATATATATATATATAAATTTTACATACAAATGATACACACTCTCACATTTAAAATTTTTTTCTTTCTCTTCTAAAAAATTCTATATCTAAACAAAAAGAGAGTATGCATACAAGTAACATTTTTCTAATATTACTGTCAATCACAAATGAAAACTTGTTAGGGAAAAAATATATATAAAATTATTCTTAAACTTTTATATAATAATTTAAGCTTTTAAAATAGTTAATATTTAGATATGATATTAAAACTAATGATCAAAGGTTCCAAATTTTAAAAAAAAAAAAAAAATTGTTTTCACACTAACTTGACTTCCGCTACATTAATTCTTCTTTACACACACTAATTTCCACCGCATCGCCAGCCAGAAAGGTAAGATTAGTATGAGATTTATTAATGTTCATTATATCTAATTAATTCTCTTCGTACAATTTAATTAAATTTTTTTAAAAAAATTTTCGATGAACTTGATTTCGTGGAGCAGGCATCAGCTGAGAGAAAGAATGAGGTTTGCATCCCTTGTCCTAAACTCCTGATAATGGCGAGCATATGCTTGGGTGGGGGCGAGAAGGCCTCCATGGATGAGATGATTATGAAGAAGGAGCAGCTGCCAAACCAAGAAGGTGAAGTAAACGACAATCCAGGGAATGGGTGCGGTGGAAGCAGTGTGAATAACCACCACTACATCCCCAGACAGGAGTTTAACAGCCACGGTGGCTCTGATAATGGAGGAGACTGAAGTGGATAATTAATAATATTTATATATGGTTTTTCATTCTGTGCGTATTATAGATTTCTGTGCACAAGCCAAATTTAAGAGAAGAACACTTGAATCAAACAAATAATTATTTCCAGACATATATCTTAAACCTGAACTCTCCGTTTAGATTAATTGGGCTTGCTATGTGCTGGGGAAAATGTTGAAGGAAAAACTAAAGAAAAAACTTAAAAGATAAACGGGGAACATAAATATTTTAATTTTAGCATTGTCGTTTCAAATAGATGGTTGGATGCAGCTCCAACGTCGAAGAAATGAAACAGATCCATTAGTCGCAGAATTGAAGATAGATACTTCAAAGAACTGTTCACATTGCTTATATCAAAATCGGATAGCAACCGTTACGAAACCGTCTTCTTATTCATTGGTCGCAGAATTGAAGATAGGTACTTCAAATATATGCCAATTCTTTACATTACATTTTTCTTTTGGGTACAGAATTCTTTACATTACTAAAAAAGAGAACCCTCGTTCCAGTGTCACTTTATTCATAACAAATAAATATTGATTTCATAATGTATCATTAAATTATTTGTTTCACTTTTCTAAGATTCAAACGAAATGTGGGCAGTGCCTTTTTTTTTCATTAAAAAAAAAAGTGTTTACAAAACCTAGTTCATGCATGTATATGAAGAGCAAACAGATCATTCACAGTACTAATTGAAAAAATGTTCAATGACCAAACAAATGACCCATTTCATGCGTGAAGTAAAAGTTCTTTGCAGAACAAGGTCATATTCAGATAATTATTTCTCTTATTAACTAATGTGGATCCGAAATGATTCTTTCTATGTTGATCATTTCCCAACAATTCAATCAAGTCGCAGAGACCACAAGTATATACTTTTGGGGACAAATTGATACCAATGCGCTCTAATTAACGTCAAGCAATGCAGCCAACTTTTTCACAATTTTAACACTTTTATTTTTATATAATTTTCTTTTCATATAATTTATATTATTAAATTTATTAAATCTAATAATTCAATTTATAAACTCAACAAATCTAATAACACTTTACACTGCTTATAGTGAAAATTTTTTGAATTGTTATTAGTAAAAAAAAGTTTCTCCAATTTTAAATAGAACAGAAGTAAGTTGAATGTCAATTTTGTATATATATGATCAATTGTTGTTGGGTTTTATGCCACGTCGATTGTTCATATTCTATGAACTTTGGAATAAGCTGTATATAATGAGTAAAACTAATGTTGAAAACAGATAAGTCATGAAGCGATCCATTTTCTAAAACATGATATATTGTTCCATTATAATCATGTCATCCCAAGTAAGTAAGGATGATCTTTATTTCAAGCTTACATAAGAGCACTAATTATATTAGAATCCTTATTTTTGAGTGAAGAGTTTCACAAGTGTGTAAAGTTTTACAGGGTGATTGTTTGCTGGTTGCAGTGGTCTTGCATTAGTATATGATGCCTGCAAATTAGAACCGTGAGCTTAAAACAAGAGAAAGGAGAATTGGGTTCAACATTTAATCTTACCATATATTCAGTTCTACAAATTTAACTAGTCTAAAATTCATCTAAATCTGATTTGAAAGGTTTTCTTAATACATGATGGCATGGAGAACGAAAAATATTTAGCTCAGAGAACGCCTTGATGAAAAATTTAAACTCAAAAACAGAAATTGTGCAGAAGTTTCAATTCTTTTTTTTCCTTGAAGCATGGAAGGATAGGGCTAACTAAATCTGTAATTCTTTCATGCTTGCCTTGCAACAGCATGTCAGTGTGTGTGTGTGTATATATATATATAGTGGTTAATTATGTGGAATATTTAATAGTTAAAATAAAGTTATGATAACTCACATTTCCAATGGCTTCTCAAAGACGGAGGACTTGGGCCTTAGAGACTGTTCTGATCTAATCAATTACACAAAGTTAAAAAAAAAAGAGGCTATCATGTTGATAAACTAATCATTAGTTAAGTTCAGCAGTAATAAATTAATTAAGTAGAGCAAATTAATTAACCTGTGTAAGAACTGTCCAAACGACACCCTCATGGGAGGAAGGAGTTGTAAGAGAACCATTGTAGCTAAAATACTTGCTGCTGTTTATACCAGTCTTACTGTCCAGGGGATCATTGCGACCAAAGTTTGTTGATGCAAAATATTTCTTATGGGAAATGGGTGGTAGAACACTTACTACCTGGAAACGGATGTATGTAGTTAATATTATTCACTTCACAGACATAGACACAAGGACCAATACAAAAACGTAGTAAAGATTTTCTCTATGTAGTTTACCTAACTCAAGAAAGGATCTGGCCTTCCAAATTCATAAAGTAATGCCACCACAGCATACTGTTTATTAGTTTCGTTTCGGTGCACGACTGTAATTCTAGATCATACCTGAAATTGATTAATATTTGAAGATAAGGCGAATCACCCATGTGGTTACTTTTCTCCTCTTTTTTAGGGGAAGAAAGGGGTATTACGACCATGTGAGTATATATATAAAAGCAAATGTTCCTTAATTAAGATGGGTAATTTTGTGTTGAAATCATATGATAAGATATTAGAACAGAAAAAAAAAGAAAAAGAAAACCTTGTGCAGTTAATAGTGTGTTTAGAAGGAGAATTCCAGAGATATTATTGAAGATGATACTAAGTTTGATCAATTGTAATATAGCCAACTAAGTTGTTCTCCCATAGCAACTGCATTTAGAAATATTATATGATACGCAATTAGAAAAAAGAAAATCATAAGCAAGAATGAGTGTGTGTGTGTGTATATATATATATATATATATATATATATATATATATATATATATATATATAAATCAATGTCAAATTACTTCTGATAGAGTAAACATATTCATTAATCCACACTTCGTTAAATCTTACATCATGTAAATCATTTTACTATATATTACATAAATCTTCAACCATACATATGAATCAGCAGTTATTTTGCTTACCACAATAGCATGATCCATTTTCAAAAGTTCAGTATAAACACCGTGTTTATTGTAATTCCCTGAAATTTAAAATAAATTGTCAGATAAATTTATTGAGAAGAATATTATTAAAATAATGAGACTCAAAAAAGTATATATATCAATAGGGAAAGCTTTTTCTTAAATCGACAACTCCACTTAAACTTGCATCAAGAAAATAATTTTACTATATTTCTCTTCAAGCATATTTACGTACGAATCAATAGTTATTTTGCTTGCCTCAATACCATGGTTTGTATTCACAAGTACGGTCATGACGGCGCGTTAATTCGTCTCAAACTTAGAATAGAGTGTTTCATCCGGATTTAGTAAATTAATTGGAAATTGTATGGCTCCATTTTTATACTTACACCAATTAGTTCAAAGATTTATCCAAAAAGTTAGTCGTTTATCACTCAGAAGGTCATAATTAAAGTTGTCATTTTCAGTTCCTATACGTAGATTTTAATATCAAATATCAATATTAAAAATACATGCAAAGCAAAAAGAATAGGTGAAACTATATATATATATATATATATATATATATATATATATATATATCATAAATTGTGAAGTATAATACTGTATAACATGAGCTCATCGCTTAACAACTAGCTGAGTGTCCTTGCCAACTGGTGCAAGGCAAGAAAGCAGAGCAAATGCTATGACTAAACTGCAAAAGAAGATTTGGGTAATAAGTTTATTCTCTTCCATTTCTGTCTTTGAATTTTGAAAATTTGGTAACTTTATTGATTCAAGAGTAGTGGACGAGTTAATTATATATAAAGTTTATAAACACTGGTGCGCAAGCATTCAAAAATTTTTTTGGTTGGTTTCCGAAAGTAAGCAATTGACATTCACAAGCAATATCAATATGTCTCACCGCTGGTTACCCGCGTCGCATCCAATTACGCGTAACAAGCAAGGCTAGAACCACGTGTTAATAAGCCGCAGTGTTAGTAAATTCTCTTTCTTTTTGCCTTGAAAAATGTCACTTACTTAGGTTGTACGTATATGCTGTGTTCAACATGTGTAAATAGAAACATTCTTTTAACAATTACTCACTTACTTTCTTTCTACGTTGATCATTTCCCAACAATTCAATCAAGTTGCAGAGATCACAAGTAAATATTTTGGGGAAAAATTAATACCAATTTAGTCTAATTAACGTCAAGCAATGCAGCCAATCCTCTTTCTATTTTTTACTTTTATTTTTATATAATTTTTAATTTATGCAACAAATTTAATATCATGCTATTATTATAAGAATTATGTGAATTTTTCTTAGTAAATAAAATTTTGACTAAAATGCATAGAATCCCCTTAAACTTTAGGTCGATTTTAAAAAACTCTCATGAATTTTAAAAATTTTCAAATGACCCTCTTAAACTATGAAAAATTTGCAAAAAACCCCTCCTGTCAAGTTTTCCGTCAAAATTTAAAAAAATGACAAAAATGACCTTCATTGTAAAGTTGAGAAATTGAAGGCTGTGAATAGTAAAATTTTGGAGTTTTAACATTGAACTTTAACCCTAAACCCTAAACCCTAAATTCTAAATCCTAACCCTAAAATCCTAAACCCTAAACCCTAACCCTAAAATCCTAAATCCTAAAACTCTAAACCCTAAACCCTAAATCTTAAATCCTAAATCCTAAACCCTAAGCCCTAAATCTTAAACCCTAAGCCCTAAATCCTAAATCTTAAATCCTAAACCCTAAACCCTAAATCCTAAACTCATAAATCTTAAATCCTAAATCCTAAACTCTAAACCCTAAACCCTAAACCCTAAATTCCTAAACCCTAAATCCTAAATCCCTAAACCCTAAACTCTGAATTACAAATCTACATTAGGTTTTTTTTTTGTATTTATGGCAGATTTGAAAATTTATGTGCATTTGAAGGGTATTTTTGTCTTTTTATTAGGTCATAGTGGAAGTTGACCAAAAAACATCCAAATTTTAACGGAAAACTTGACGGAATGGGGTGTTTTGTAAATTTTTCATAGTTCAAAAGGGTCATTTGAAAATTTTAAAGTTTAGGAAGATTTTTTAAAATTAACCTAAAGTTCAAGAGGGTTATGTACATTTTAACCTAAAATTTTCTTCAGTTTTAAACACAACAGAAGTAAGTTGAATGTCAATTTTGTAGAAGCCCATATATCTGTACATGATCCATTGTTGTTGGGCTTTTATGCCATGTTGATTGTTCGTATATATGGACTCTGGAATGGGCTGTATATAATGGGTAAAAATAATGTAGAAAAGAGATAAGCATGGAGGAGTTCATTTTCTAAAATATAATATATTGTTCCATTATAATCATGTCATCACATGCAAGTGAAGAGATAGTTAAGCATGATCCTTATTCTAAGCTTACATAAGAGCACTAGTTATGCTACTACCCTTATTTTTGTGTGAAGAGTTTCATAGGCGTATAGAGTTTCACATAACGGTTGTTTATTGACTGTAGTGGTCTTGCATTAATGTACGATGCCTGCGAAATGAAAACATGAACTTAAAACAAGAGAAAGGAGAAATAGATTCAATATTTAATCTTACCACGTAGAATTTGGAGTACATATTCAGCTCCACAAATTTAACTATTCTAAAATATATCCAAATCTAATCTAAAAGTTTTCTTGATACATGGTGGCTTGGAAAATTAACAAGTATTTAGCTCATAAAAAGCCTTGAAGAAAAATTTGAACTCAAAAACAAATATTTAATCTTACCAAACAAAGTTTTTTTTTTTCGTTGGTCTCCAAAAGCAGGCAGTTGACATTGCCTGCGTCAACGTGTTGACGTGAGATGCATTTTGTACTGAATTATGATATAGGTATTTTATAGTGCGTACATTTTTTGAATACACATTGAGAGCAACAAGATTCTTAATTTCTTTGCCTCCGTCTCATCCGTGGCTTTTCAGTGCATACCAAAAACGTAATACTAAAATAAACTTATAACTCTTTTGTAATAAGCCGTAGTACATGTGGAAACGAAATAATGAATGATTTATTAAATACAATTATGCAGAGAAAATGCTTTAATCCTCTTCATAGATCAATTATGGATGATATCATGAAAGTCCTTGCAAAAATGGTTTAGCTCCACGCTGCCAGAAAAAGAGCAATCCTTACCAAATTAGTTTACAGACATAAATTTCTTTAATCCTGTAATTAATAATGAGAAATCATGCGAAGAGTATTGTACTTGTTAGACAAGCACTGGACTGAACTATATGTAAAATGGGAACAGAAAACAAAATATTTAAGGTAAATTATTAATCATAACAAATTTGATATGAATTAGAGATAATAATTAAGTCTTAAATAAATCACACAAAACTTTAAAACTATTAATAATAATTAAAAATATCTTAAAACTCAAAAAATTCTATATCAAAATATACTGATTCTATTTAAAAATAAGATAAGCTAACAATCAAACATTTAAAACTGAATTAATAATTAAATCATATATCTCCAATTACAAATATAATTCTAAATAGTTATTAGTTCATAAATATTAACATAAAATATTACTAATAATATAATTATTATCTTCTTATACTAGATCTCAAACACACACACACACACACACACACACACATATATATATATATATATATATATATATATTTCTTCTTCCCAATCGGCTCCTATTTTCCCTTCGTTGTTCCTCAAATTATATTGTTTATAGAGGTTATCGCTAAATTTTTCCAGACATCTGTTTATTGAAACTCAGACTCTTAAACCCATTTTGAGCAAGGAGTTTGACAGATTGCAAAGTAAATTCTCTTTCTTTTGCCTTGAAAAATGTCACTGCTGGAATTACGAGATGATTCAGAGGAGATTTCAGGAACCATTTTGGGTTACGATTCTGAACAAAATAATAAAGTTGTTTGTTTATGTACTATCGTCCTTTAGTTTTAACACCATTCTGTTTGTCCTTGAGCAAAAGTCAAATCAGCTGAAATTCTAGTCATTGAAGGATATTAAAAGGCATATTCCATTTGCTTTAATCATTGATGGTGGTATCGTTAACAGAAAAATATAATCTGTGAATAATTGTCCATATCATTAATAGAAAATAAATAAAGTGGATTAAGATAGTCAAATTTTTATTAATTAGTGAGAAATTTTCTCCATTTATAAATAGATCAGAAGAAAGTTGAATGTCAATTTTACGCAAACCCATATACGTGTATATGATCGATTGTTGAAGTTTTATGCCACTTTGATTGTTCATATTTTATGAACTTTATAATAGGCTGTATATAGTGGATAAAATTAAGGTTGGAAAAGAGATAAGTATGGAGTAGTCCATTTTCTTAAACATAATATATTATTTATAATCATGTGATCGTAAGCAAGTGAAACAAGAGATTAACATGATTTTTGTTTTAAGCTTATATAAGAGAACTAGTTATGTTAGCATCTTCATTCTTGGGTGTAGAGTTTCACAGGACGCTTGTTTATTGGTTGCAGTGGTCTTGCATTAGTGTATGATTTCTGCAAAATAAAACCATGAGCTTAAAACAAGATAAATGAGAACTGGGTTCAAAATTTAATCTTACCATGTAAATTTTGGAGTACATATTCAGCTTCACAAATTTAACGAGTCTAAAATTTATCTAAATCTGACTTAAAAAGTTTTTCTTAACACATATATGGTGGCATGGACAATTAAAAATCTTTAGCTCAAAAAGGGCCTTGACAAAAAATTTCAACTCAAAAACAGAGGTTGTCAGTGTATGATTCTCAATACTTTTTCTCATTCTTTGTACAAGCATCTAAGCATAGGGTTAATTAGATCTGAAATTCTTTTTAGCTTGCCTTGCAATAGCATGTCAGTGTGTGTATATATATATATGACTGTATACTGGTTATGCGGAATATTCAATACTCAAAATTAAATTATGGCAACTCACATTACCAACGGCAGTTCGAAGATAGAAGACTTGTGCTTCAGAGACTGTTTTGATCTAATCAATTACACAAAGTTAAAAAAAAAAAAGTTATTATAATGTTGATAAATCAATCATTAATATACTAAATTAAGTTCAACAGTAATAAACTAAGTAGAGTAAATTAACCTGTGTAAGAACTGTCCAAACGAAAACCTCACTGCAAGGAGGAATTGTAAAAGAACCATTGTATCTAAAGTAGCTGCTGCTGCTTAAACCAATCTCACGGTTCAGGGGAATCTCGAGACCAAAGTGTATTGATGCAAAAGATTTATGGGAAATGGGTCTTAGACGACTTACCACCTAGAAACGGATATATGCAGTTAACATTAGTCACTTCACAGATATAGACGGACACAAGGACCCAACACAAAAACGTAGTAAAGATTTTCTCTATATTTTTACCTGACTCAAGAAAGCATCTGGCCTTCCAATCTTATACAGTACCGCCACCGCAGCATACTGTCTATTAGCTTTATTTCCGTACACCATCTGTAATTCTAGTGCATACCTAAATTTGAAAAATTTTTCAAAAATAATAATTGAATTAAAGCTAATCACTCATGTGGGTTATTTTTTAATTCTCCTTTTTTGGGAAGTAATGCGGTATTATTATGAATATATGATTGTGTATATATATTAGAGCAAATGTTTCTTAATTAAAATGAGATAGTTTTGTGATTGAAATCGCACCATGTGATATAAGAAATGAAAAAAAACACCTTTTGCCATTGATGGTATGTTCAGAAGGAGAATGCCAGTAATATCCTTGGAGATAATACTTTGTTTGATCAATTGTAATGAAGAATAGACGGTTCGTCACCCATAACAGCTGCATTTAAAAATATATATAGTATATAATCGAGAACAAATAAATTAAGAAAAAAAGTATATATATATATATATATCAACATCAAATTACTTTTAATAGAGTAAACATTTTACTAAATTCACAGCTCTATTGAATCTTAAATCATGTAAATCAATTAATTATACATATTATATATAAATCATCGGGTATAAATATGAATCAACAGATATATATATTTTGCATACCGCGATACCATGACCCAAATTCGCAAGTTCAGTAGGGATACCGCGATTGCCGTAGTTCACCTGAAGTTTTGAATGAAGTATTTCACTTGTTTCAGACAAATTAATTGGGGATTGCATAGTTCCATTTTTACATTTATACCAATTAGGTTGAATGTCTCCCCAGTGATTCGGTCCCTTGTCACTCTGTGGGTCATAGTTAAAGTCTCCCTTCTGACCTCCTACACACAAATTTTGATGTCAAATTTCAATTTTAAAAATATATGTAAATCAAAGAGACTAAGTGAACCTGTAATCCGTACGTGTAGAGAGCATAATTAAACAGTATAGTATAATACTGCATAACATGTGCTCATTGTTTAACATCTAGCAGGCAGCGTGTCCTTACCAACTGGTGCAGGGCAAGAAAGCAGAACAAGTGCTGTGAATAAACCGCAAAAGAAGATTTGTGTAGCAACTTTATTCTCCTCCATTTTTGTTTTGAGGTTTAGAAAATTTGGTAGCTTTGGTGGATTCAAGGGTACTGGCCGGGTTCGTTATATATAATTCCGATGAACTCCTTGCCGCCCATATTGACATTGATGATATGAATTACTAGCATGATAATAGTAATAGCTGGTTCTAGAACCCTATTAGTCCTAATTTTGGGAAAGAAAAACAGTGCCTTAACGGCACTGGTTTTGTAATTGTCAAATAATAATTAATAACTATAATAATAATATTAATTGAACATTAGGATGCTAAATTTATACATTATTTCAGGACTGTTACGAAGTTTGGTGGCCATTGTAGATATCTACATGCATGAATCCAAGTTAGAGTCCTTCATAAAAAAATCTGGAAGAAGAAAAAGTCTTTCATCAATTAGTTGATTAAGAAAGAGGAAACTAAATTAATGGCAAATTAGGTCGTTGTACTAATATGTTCTGTAAATAAAAACATAATATTTGTTTTGAGAAAGGATTGCTCATTTTGATAATTTTATTTTTTAATAAATTAATTTCTTAACTATTGATTAAGAAAATATCTTAAAACAATCAAAAATATAATATAATATTAACCACTACTTGCATGTTTTGAAGTATAAATAATCCTCTTAATCTTCTAAAATTCTACATCATTTTTTGTTACAAGTCATAAGTTCAAATCAATTGATAATTTATAAAAAAAAAAAAGGTAGAATTCAATAAATTTATTGTTTTATCTTATCTATTTTCTATTTATTTTATTATAATTTCAAAACTTATTTTAAGTATTTAGATTTTTAAAATAAATCTAAATATAATTGAAGCAGGCATATCGGCCTCTTTGAATAAAATATTTGAAATAAGAATTGAATAAATAATAATTTAATTTTAAAATAAAAGAATAAACATAAATACAAATTGAGTAAATCAGTCTTCATATTAAATATTTGTTTAAAATAAATATGAACTGATCATTAATTCAAAATTTTTTATTGAATAAATGATATTTTCATCAAACAAGGGTTTGGTTTGAGTTTATTTTCATTATTTTAATTGTAGTGCAAGCCAACTTTTGGCAATTGAAAAACTTGAACCAGGACCACAATTAGTGCAAGAAAGCAAATTTTTCAAGCCAAACACAAATGCAATATGGCCTCCACCTCATCGATAGAGTGGGAAAGATGTTGGTGGAAAGTTACCAAGGGTTATGGCAATCGGCCACATTAATGAGAGGTCGCTCGTCATTTAACTACAAACCAAAATGAATCATTTTTTTTTTCCCTGGCGATGTCAAAATAGAACTAGAATTGAAAGCAGAAATCAGCTGAAAGCCTTCTGTCTGATTCGTTGGGGTTCGAAGTAATGGTGACAAGATTTTACCGGCACCACAATTGTAGCTCGTTGACTTTGGATTATTATAATCGATATATATCTAGCTAATTTCTTCACTAATTTTAGAGTTTTCTTATTTATGGTTGTGCCAATATTAATCTGACAAGGCCGTCATTTTAATTGTCTTAAAAAGTCTTTCTTTTAAGATATTATGTTCATCTCACCTAATTAATGATGCCTCAATTAACTCTCAATTTGAACTATATACTTTTACTTAATTTTTATAATATAAAATTTATATTATTAAATTTATTAAATTTTATTTATTAAATTATAAAACTAAATAAATTTATATATTCATGTAAAAAGTATGAATATTATATAATATTTCAGATATGAAAATAAATTTTTTTTATAAATTATAGACTTATTTTTATAATATTATCAATAAAAAATAAGATTTATTAAAGATATAAAATATAAAATTATTTATAAATTTTTACTTAATAACTTAAATTTTTAATAAAATTAATTTTTTAATATAATATTAAAATTTTTATAATAATATATCTACTGAAAAGGCCTTTATAATAATGATAAGGTAGTTAAAAGTTCAATCAATATAAAAGCATATTTTTTAAGAATTTAAACTTTTAAAATTACTAACTCCTTAATATGATTAGCATAAAATTTGTTATTGTTCATTATATATCTGATTAATTCTCCTACAAAAAATCAAATAACTATATACGATGCTTGTTGGTCAAAATTATATAATTACAGACATTAAATTATTTGCAATATTATGACTTCTGATCTGTGTGGTTTATATATATGTGTGTGTGTGTGTAAGTTTCTGTTATTTAAATTATACATGCATGACTTTGGTTCTCTCTTCCTCCCGTTCCACCCTTCTTTTTTCTTTAATATAGTGAGTAATAAGAAAAAAAAAATTATAATCCAATGTGAAATGAAGGTTGAAAGAACATTATGACATACAATTTATATAATATATATATATATATATATATATTTATAACAGCAAATTTCTCATTCTATGTGCATTAGAGATTTTTTCCCGCGCACAAGACATACTTACACGAAAAAAAAGAATAATACTTGAATCGCAACAGATCATTATTTCTTTGATGAATGTATGAGTTGATCATAAAGGCGTGATCCTCTTGACCATGATGAATGTCTAAGTTGACCATCTTTTTTTTTTATGGAGAATGTAAATGTCCAACATTTTATCTTGACAAGATCCCATATTGAGTCAGAATTATATTAAACAACGATGTGTTAAATGGATTGGTAAATTTAAATTGAAAAAAAAAAAAAAGTTTCATTCTGATTAATAAATTGGCTTGGCAACGTTTGCCCAATCCAACAAATAAATTAATTAAGGTCATCGATCATGGAATTAATCCCATTGAAATTAAGGAAATGTGGGGGAAAAAAATTAAAGTCAAATAAAACTTATAGATGAACTGGGAAGACAGATTGATTTTATCATTCGCATTTCAAATAGAAAGTTGGTTGCAGCTCCAACGTCGAAGAAATTAATAAAACAGATCCGTTAGTCGCAGGTTTGAAGATAGGTACTTCAAAGAATGTTCACACTACTGTCCTCATTCTTTTGTTTTGGTACAACGAAAGCATGTTCATATTCATTGGTCGCACAATTGCAGATAGGTACTTCAATTGTGTATAGGGAGCAAAATATATGTGCTGATTGGTTAGTAGTTAAAGGTGTTATCCTGGAACCCATATATTTAATGACTCTTCTGCAGGATTAGAAATGCTGTTAATGGCAGATTTAATGCAGGTGGCTTTTTCTAAAGATATCTTAATGTAATTTTTTTCTTTTTTATTGAGGCTTTAAGCCCCCTTGTATTAACCCCGCCCCCCCCCCCCCCCCCCCCAAAAAAAAAGAGAAGATAGGTACTTCAAAAATATACCAATATATGCTTTACGTTATTATAATAGAGAAATTTCGTCGTAATGTCACTTTTTCATAACAAATAAATATAAAATTCATAAAATATAATTAAATTATTCATTTCTCTTTTTAAAGTTTTATAACAAAATGCAGTTCTTTAAAAAAAAAAGAAAAAAATTATAATATTCAGGTAAGTATATTTACAAAGGAAAATTATATATTTATGTAGTTTTATACACTATATATGCACATATAAATATAAAATAAAAAAATAAAAATGTAAGAAAATTTACAAATTATATATGCATAAAAATTTCCGTATAACAGAACTTGTTTACAAAACCTAGTTCATGTACATGAATTAAGAGCAAACAGATAATTCACAGTGAAAATTTTTTTTGGGGATTGATCTAGAGTATTTTCTCGATTGGAAGCAAGAAAAATAATTCTTTGAAAAACAAAGATAATTAGAGCAAATAGTCTTCTTTTAAATAAGTATTTTTTATACACATAATCTAAATTAAATTTAAGATAATATATTTAAAAAATTTAAATATCTATTGCCTATACCAACTCGTATTGGTTCACATTAAAATGTTAAAAACATGTTCAGTGACCAAATAAATGACCCATTTACATGAAGTCTCATTGTTTTTTTTTTTTTTTCTCACAAGATGTCCTCACATCCTTAGGATTGTAGAACTAATTCCTACTTATAGATATCCTCCTACAGCTAGCCTCTAGGCATTTGAATCTAAGGAGATTTAAACTTACGCTTGTTAGGTTGCGCTGCCTCAAAAGTTTAAAGATGACCAACCATGTAAGCCAACTTGTGGGGTTGAAGTTTCATTATTCTGTATTCTTATTTGTACATAATTTTTATAATACTAAATTCAGATTAATATATGTGTAAATTTTATTATTTTCATGTAATTATCATTTCACAATTTAATCATTAAATTTAATAAATCTTATCTATTAAATTGGAAATCCAAAAAATCAATGACCTACATTAGTGAGGGGTAAACATCAAGTGAAAACAAAATAATGGAATAAAATATTTTATAAATTTATTAAATTTCACAAATTAAATTATGAAAACATATAAGATATGACAACAATTCTTTGCAAAAAAAATCATATTCAAAGCATTATTTATCTTATTTACTTTTCTACCAACTAATAATGTGAATTCGAAATAATGCTTCCGTGTTTATCTTTTCCCCACAATTCAATCAAGTTGCAGAGACCACAAGGGCGTGTGTGTGTGTGTGTGTATATATATGGAGGTGGGGGGGGGGGGGGGATACCTATTTGCTATAATATAATTATATGACATCAAGCAATGCAACCAACAGTCTTGAATCTGGTGGAATTTCCCTATTTACTCCATTAACATTCCATCAATTGATCTGCTTGAACAATTAACAAATTTAATGGGAATCGCACTTAATCTTGCCTCATTTGGTGACAGCCCCACCATTATATTGTTTGAAGTTGACTTGTCATCAGTTCCCCATTTCCTATTATAACCTTCCCATTTTCCTCTATATAAGCTGCCTTCAAACTCTTCAACTTTCTCCACATGTAGCATTCTATATATAGTTATAGCTGGTGCGTTAAGAACAGCAATGCTCACTTATTTTTGGGATATGTAATCGTTAATTCCATCTTTGTACATCTGTTAACATCAATTCTTGTTCCTCTACTTTCTTCTTTTAAATCGTATATCTTATGCTGTCGCTTGATATTATGAACTGTAAGTGTTCAGATCAGAATATACATAAATAATGCATGCATGGTTAATATGATTAAGTTCTTGGTGCTCACTTGTAGATTGGTTTGTTTTTCAGGCTCATTAAGCAAATCCAGTTAAATACTGTAATTAAGAAGAGGCGGGAGGCCCGGCTGGGGAGGTGACATGATCAGAAAGAGGGTTCTGACAATTGCACTTGTATTGATGGTGGCAAGCTCTTGTGTGGCCACAGCTGATAGGAAGAAGTTGGTGGGTGAAATGCATGAAGAGCAGCAGCAGGAAGTGAACAGTGATCACAGCCAAGTCACTGACGATAATGATCACCACTATATCCCTCGCAGGGACTTCGGCAAACCTGGCTCCGGCCAACTCTCAGTCACCGACGATAATGATCACCATTACATCCCTCGCAAGGATTATGGCAAACATCCTGGTAACGAAGGGAATCTTATATAACTATTAGATGAAACTTCTACATATAAAGCGATGCACAATCTGTATCTATCTGTGTCTATATGTATAGACGAATCTAGGTACTCAGCTGTACTATTCCATAAATGATATGCACTCTCTATGTAATTTGCGTCTTGAGCATATATAATACATATAACTTCAGTAATTCCTGCCAAAAAAAAGCCTTCAGTAATTAATTCCAATAGTCAATTGCAACTAGAGTAGAAGTACTCTTATTTGGTAGTACTTAACTCTCATTTAATGTAATTAAAATTGCCATCAAATTCGATATTAAAATTTTTTAAGTGAAAATTTATAAATTTTTATTTATAAAAATAACAAAAGCATTGCAATTATTATAAAAAATCCGAGAGGTATTTCCTCTTCCTTGCTACTTCAGACTATTGGGTCACAACATATTGCTAGAAGTTCCATATATAAAAAACTATGATCTTCATGACTACAAGCACATATCATCAAATAATTTCAAACACTATCACTAAAAAAAATAATAATAATTTCAAACACTGCAAACTAATTAAGAGGATTAAGCTTCTAAAAATTGCAGAATAAACTTTAATACCCAAGGTAAAATTTGATATAGATCACCATGGACAAAAATTAATATAAATTATTATAAAATATAATTAAATAAGTTTATAGCAATTTAAAATTTTGATATAATATATTTTTTTTAAAAAAAAATGGGAGCCAATTCTTTCTTTCAGAATTATAATTACACATCTCGATATGCACAGAAGCATATGCCTATTAATTTATGCTCATAAAATATTTCACACAATAGTAGAAGAGTAGTGCACATTGGTGCTAGGTTAAAGAAGGAGGAGTGAAACTCAGTTCAGTCTTTATCCCGTTAATTTATTAATTATAATCTAATGACTAAATTTATTGCTTTATTAATTCATAAAATTTAATCATATAAATTATATTTATATTTTTTAACAATAACCAATGAGAGTATACCGATATTAATAGTCATTTTAAATTATGTTATAGTATTTTGTTTGCTTAGATTTACATCGAGTATTATTCATCTAGATTCTAGCAACATTACAAGGTTTACTTCCGATAATAATGAAGGTAAAGTAAAAAAATAAAAAAAATAAAAAATAAAGTTAAAAGTACTCAGCAGTCAATAATGTCAATCTGCCTGTGTTGTGATGCAAGATTTGACTTTGAGACCTTACCCATATTGCCCTCTTTTTAATCAAATTGAACGCAAGCTTGGCATGACAAATTAATAGCAAATTAAATCGAAATGATTATTGGTTATTAATTAGGTGGAAATATCCTATTTCTAGTTCAGTTGTTCATGGAAAAACAAATTAGTAATCTATCAACTTCATTATTTTATAGATTAAATAATATTGGGCATAGCATTAGTCTCTTGGTGGCAACCCCATTACTCCATAATTTATTTTTCAAAGTTGAACACTTCCCATCGCATATCATCGCTACTCTTCTTTATAAGCAGGTTCAGCCTCATCATCCCCCTCCACATACCATATTACAGCTTTCTAGTCGTCTCTGGTGGGTAATGGGTTAGGTGAATTATGTTTTCTTTACTTATCTTCTCCTTCTTTCATTTCATAACACACATAAGCTATATGTTCTCCACTCTCTGCTTCCCAACAATGTCATGACTTTATGCTATATATCCTCTTGGCTAAAACATTTGTTGTCTTTAGGGTGACGCAGGTTCTGCTGAAAAGGCAAGCGCTGAGGAATAATGAGAATAAGGCTTGCGGCAGTTGCCTTAGTATTGATTCTTGTAAGCTCTGCTTTGGCCGTGGTGGATAGTAAGAAGCCGGTGGTTGAAATGCATGAACAACAGCAGCGTCGGCTGGCTAAGGAGAATGGTCATGCCAGAAGTTGCTACCAACAACTCATGGACTATGAAGACTTTCCCCCAGACTGCCGTAGGCGTTGCCCACCAGACTCACCAGATCCATTCCATCATCAACAGCAGCAGCAGCAACAGCTAGCTAGGGAGGATGATAATGCCAAAAGTGGCTCCCAACAACTCATGGACTATGACTACCGGCCCCATCGGCGTTGCTACCCACGGCGCCCACCTTCCCCACCAGTCCCTCAATTCCCTAGACCTCCACTTTCTCCCTCAGTTCCTCCACGTTACCCACCACCACCTCCTTTCCCTTGTCCCCACAATCTGCCACCACCAGACATTGGCAACCAAAGGAATGCTAAGTAGACTAAGTCTTTTAAACGATATATGCGTGGCACTTGTAAAAATTTAATCTGCTTTTACTCTTGCTTCCTGCTTTTGTGCCTGTCACCATATGTACTATATATCTATGTCAACACTTTTATATCTACATTCTTATATTTATAATTTCACTTATAATTTTTAGCTCTTTTATTTAATTTTTTTTAATTTTCTTATTTATTTTTTATTAATTGAACAATAATCCACCTCACAAATGTGACTTTCATACATTTCTAACAGACGTAAGGGTATCATTTTCTCACCTGTACATCACGTATAAATGGCTGTCTTTTTCCTTGTTCACCATATATAACGACATCCAAAAAAATGTGTTTAAAATATTTTCCATTTGGTAGATAAGGACTCATTAAGGTATAATTAGACATTTAAATAAAAATTTCTTTTAAATAATTTTTTATACAAAAAATTTAAATTTTAAACAATTCACTTAAAATCTCTAACCTCTTAAAAAATATTCACCAAATATAACGATCCGCATAAACTAGATGCAGCCTTTTAATTTTGAAGCAGCGCGCTCACGCGTTATGATTGCAATTATAATTTTTACCTTTCTAATTAGAATATTTTAATTTAATTGATTAAAAAATGTATTCAACAATCATTTAAAATTTCAATCAATAATTATTTAATTCTTTTTTAAAATAATAAGTTTAAACACATTAATTATGAAACAATTTATTTAAAATATTCTAGATCAAAATATCTAACATAAAATTTCGCCTTTAGTTTTTGTTAAGTATCCTGATATCTTTGCGTCGTAATATTCCTTTAGTTTCCATTCACAATTTCTCATAATTGGGGTCATATAGAAAGTACTTTTCTTTTTTTTTTTCATAAATGCATCAAGCGTAATTTCTTTAATTTATTTGCGTGCGCAATAACCGTCCCCTGCTCCCCCTTTGAGAGAGACGGTGCATTTACGGATCCTTTTATTTTTCTTTGCTTTTTGTTTCGCAGGCAGGAAAATCGGAAGTGATGGGAGGTTTCTTTTTTTTTTTTGGGGAGGGAGGGGGGTGGGGTAGGTTTCTCGTCATGCATATTTCCACATATTTTATGCTACGATTTGTTTCTTTTTTTCTTTTTTGGTTTCAACCCACAATCACATTAATTTGATGTAAAACTAACCAGACAATTGGATCCAAAAGTTACTTCTTCCTTCCCACCCGATCTTTATCACAGTCCCCTTTACACATTCGTCCCGGCTTATAGAAGGTTGTTGCTCTACTCATGGCACACGTAGAGGATATATCTTTCGGTTTCCTCTTTATTCTTTCCCCACGTCATTAGTTAGGCAGAAATTGTTTCTTACAAATGTGGGGTTCGATTTCCCAGATCCAAAACTTTTCTTAGGCTAGCAGCAAGTTCAATTCTGTCATGATTAGTCTCACATTGAATATGGTGTAAAACACTTTGTGAAAAACCTAAAAGAAAATAGGAAAGAACTTGTTTGCTCTACAATTATCGAGCCTAATTTGGACTTCAGTACATTAGTTAGGCAGAAATTCGAAATCAAGAGCAATGACGGAAAGTGAAACCAAATTGGATATGCAAAGCTGGGAGCGTGATCTGGGTCGTCGTTTATATATCTAAGCGTGAAAGTGGGGCTAGCTTGTTACTGCATAATGTTGTCGTCCGGGCCTAGGTGTTAGCTGCAATTTGCAAGACACTAGCGAATGGAAGAGTACTTGTTTAAGTTGAAGTTGGTTTTCCCTTTTGTGCAGCGGTCTTTCCCGTCCATAATCAGACGATGTTCTTTGTCACTGATCCAATCGATGTGTAATGCGTTGCCTTGCAGATAATGGGCCTTTGGTTTTGCGGTGCAATTTAGTGATAAGGGGAAGCGGCATATCGGCAACGTTGCTTTACTATTTGTCTATTAATGAGAATGGACCAGAGAGTCCCACAGATGACTGCTGATTAAGCCTAGAGATAGGACTCCATACCCACGTAGCATTTCATTTCAGATTTAAAACGATAAATTGAAATTCGTTGGCTTTATTGACCAAAAGTTATACGCATCTAACAACCGGCGGTTCAGCAGCAAAGGGAGTCAAGCTCGGCAGCAATGGAAATTAGCTGTAATTTATTTTTACAGGTTTGTGAACTGACAATGGGCTTGATAATATGTTGAGAAAAAAATATCTAGTAGTTTAGTGAACTGACTACTCATTCTGCTCTTGTCCTGGTTGTTTTTAAATTCTCCTTTTTTGGGAAGTAATGCAGTATTATTATGAATATATGATTGTGTATATATATATTAGAGCAAATGCCTTAATTAAAATGAGTTAGTTTTGTGATTGAAATCATACGATGTGATATAGGAAATGAAAAAAATACCTTTTGTCATTGATGGTATGTTCAGAAGGAGAATGTCAGTAATACCCTTAAAGATAATACTTTATTTGATCAATTGTAATGAAGTATAGACGGTTTGTTACCTATAACAATTGCATTTAAAAATATATATAATAAATAATCGAGAACAAATAAATTAAGAAGAAAACGAATAGAGTATATATATACATATATACATCAACATCAAATTACTTTTAATAGAGTAAACATTTTACTAAATTCACAGCTCTATTGAATCTTAAATCATGTAAATCAATTAATTATAAATATTAAATTAAAATGAATAAAAAATTTTAAAATTAAAAATTAATTTTAAATTTTTTTTTTAAACTTTTAATTTTTTCACAACAATCTTTTCAACTAACTAAATATTACCAAAACTTCATTTCATTAATTTTTTTATTAAATCATTGACACAATCCTAATTTAACCTGATAAAAAGACTAAAATAACCCTCTCACATGCTTGGCTAATTTGCTTTGTTCTGTGCTTTTCTGCTGTGTCTTCAGCTTCATTAGTAGCCAAGTTAATAAAATATATATATTAACACAAAAAAACTTCTAGCAACTCAATTAATAGCCAAGTTAATAAGCAGAAAACTGTTCATCAACTCCGGAGGAAGTCCATGAAGTGATTCCGACCAAATATGAAGAAAAAGAAAGCCTTTTTTAAGCTAGAGAACAAGGCCGGTAGGGAAGGTGCGATTGAGCGCCGTCTGCAGCTGAACTTGCCTCTCGGAAGGAGTCTAGATCCTAGTTCAGCTGGACTCTCTCGTTCTTCCAGTTTTCTTCGATTCTGTAAATTAGTCATCTGGACTCGTAAGTCTTGTTGGTAGCCCGTAGTCCCTTTTCCAGTCTCACGGAGGGATTCAGCCACTGTTGCCGTCGCCGTCAGATGTAATGCTACTCTTTTGAGCCGAGTTTTTTATCATTTGAGCTGCCTTCGCCGCCACCACTTGAATGTCTCTGGGTTTACAAGTGGACGGCAGCTGCAAGAAGTCAACCCCGTCCGGGAAATTGAGCTGGGCTCTTCGGCCTTTTAAGCAATATGCTGCGATGTTGTATGCTTTTGCCGCTATCTCCGGCACATATGCTTGATTTCTTGCTGGCTCTCGAATTTCGGACACCCATTTACCCCTCTCAGGTCGAAACTGAGCCCAATCCAAGCCCCAAAGCTTCTCGGACCTTCCCATCGCATAAATATCATACGCCACTCTCGTCCCTTTCTTCACAAAAGTCCCCTCGAGCAAAACGTCATTGCTTGCAGCTTCTTTCGTGTCCACTGAGATCGGCGGGTACAGCCTCATGCTCTCACACAACGCAGCATGAGTATAAACCATGTCTTTGACTTTGCCATACATAGGTGCCCAGACTTTTCCCTAATTTCCTTCAGTATCTCGTTCTCCACATTCGGATGCTTTGATAAAAGCCAGAAAAACCAGGTGAGAGCCACCGACATCGTATCACGCCCCTCCAGTATGAAATTTATGACTATGTCCATGACCAAATCCTCGTCAGAGTGGCCGGAACTCAAGAACCGTGACAGCAAGTCCAATGAATCCAGTGAAGCCTTCTCTAGGAGTTCTTCTCGAACACCGCGGTAGACAGGGCGGCACATGCCGCTACGCGGAGTATCTGATTTTTGGGCACTTTGGGCGACGGTCAAGGTGGCGGAGCTGCTAGTGCTGGCGGTGGCAGTTAAGTCATCTTCAGTGTTGGGTGGTTGTTTCTCCATTCACGAATTTTACACCTGCAGTGACGATAATAAATTTAGGAGTATTTTGGTGTTTTTACTAGGATAAATTAGGGTTCTGTTAATGATTTAATATAAAAATTAACGGAAGAAATTTTTTGCAAATCTTAATTAATTGAAAAGGTTTCTATGAAAAAATCAGAAAAATTTTTTAAATTCAATCCTAAATTTTATGTATTTTAACCTAAATATTTTATATAAATCTTTGGGTATGAATCAACAGTTATATATTTTGCATACCGCGATACCATGACCCAAATTCGCAAGTTCAGTAGGGATGCCGCGATTGCCATAGTTCACCTGAAGTTTTGAATGAAGTGTTTCACTTGTTTCAGACAAATTAATTGGGGATTGCATAGTTCCATTTTTACATTTATACCAATTAGTTTGAATGTCTCCCCATTGATTCTGTCCCTTGTCACTCCGTGGGTCATAGTTGAAGTCTCCCTTCTGACTTCCTACACACAAATTTTTATGTCAAATTTCAATTTTAAAAGTATATGTCAATCAAAGAGACTAAGTGAACCTGTAATCCGTATGTGTAGAGAGCATAATTAGATAGTATAGTATAATACTGTATAACATGTGCTCATTGTTTAACATCTAGCAGGCAGCGTGTCCTTACCAATTGGTGCAGGGCAAGAAAGCAGAACAAGTGCAGTGAATAAACTGCAAAAGAAGATTTGTGTAGCAAGTTTATTCTCCTCCATTTTTGTTTTTGGGTTTAGAAAATTTGGTAGCTTTGGTGGATTCAAGAGTACTGGCCGGGTTCGTTATATATAAATTCTGATGAACTCCTTGCCGCCCATATTGACAGTGATGATATGAATTACTAGCATGATAATAGTAATAGCTGGTTCTAGAACCCTATTAGTCCTAATTTTGGGAAAGAAAAACAGTGCCTTAACGGCACTGGTTTTGTAACTGTCAAATAATAATGAATGACTTTAATGATAATATTAATTGAACATTAGGATGCTAAATTTATACTTTGTTTCAGGACTGGTGCGAAGTTCGGTGGCCATTGTAGATATCTAAATGCATGAATCCAAGTTAGAGTCCTTCGTAAAAAAAAATCTAGAAGAAGAAAAAGTCTTTCCTCAATTAGTTGATTAAGAAAGAGGAAACTAAATTAACGGCAAATTAGGTGGTTGTACTGATATGCTTTGTAAATAGAAATATAATATTTGTTTTAGGAGAAGATTGCCCACTTTACTGATTTTATTTTTTGATAAATTAATTTCTTAACTATAGGGTAAGACGATATCTTAGAACAATCAAAAATAAAATATAATATTAATCACTATTTGCATGCTTTGAAGTATAAAGAATCCTCTTTGATCTTTTACAATTCTACATCATTTTTTGTTCCAAGTCATAAGTTCAAATCAATTGATAATTTATAAAAACAAGTAGAATTTAATAAATTTATTGTTTTATCTGATCTATTTTCTATTTATTTTATTGTAATTTCAAATTTTATTTTAAATATTTAGATTTTTAAAATAAAATCTAAATATGATTGAAGCAAGTATATCGGTCTCTTTGAATAAAATATTTAAAATAAAAATTGAATAAATAATAATTTAATTTTAAAATAAAAGAATAAACATAAATATAAATTTATTAAATTAGTTTTCATATTAAATATTTGTTTAAAATTAATATGAACTGATCATTAATTCAAAATTTTTCATTGAATAAATGATATTTTCATCAAACAAGGGTTTGGTTTGAGTTTATTTTCATTATTTTAGTTGTAGTGCAACCCAACTTTTGACAATTGAAAAACTTGAATGAGGACCGCAATTAGTGCCAGAAAGCAAATTTTTCAAGCCAAGCACAAATGCAATATGGCCTCCACCTCATCGATAGAGTGGGACAGATATTGCTGGGAAGTTACCGAGGGTAATGGCAATTGGCCACATTAATGAGAGGTCGCTCATCATTTAACTACAAACCAAAATGAATCTCTATTTTTTTTTTCTTTTGGTGATGTCAAAATAGGACTAGAATTGAAAGCAGAAATCAGCTGAAAGCCTTCTGTCTGATTCGTTGGTGACAAGATGTTACTAGCGCTACATTTGTAGCTCGTTGATTTAGGATTATTATAATCGACATATGTCTAGCTAATTTCTTCACTAATTTTAGAGTTTTCTTATTTATGGTTGTGCCAATATTGTTTGGACAACCCCATCATTTTAATTGTCTTAAAAAGTCATTCTTTTTAAGATATTATGTTCATCCCACCTAATTAATCATGCCTCAATTAACTCTCAATTTGCACTATTTACTTTTATTTAATTTTTATAATATAAAATTTATATTATTAAATTTATTAAATTTTATAAATTAAATTATAAAATTTAACAAATTTATAAACCCGAAAGTAAGTATTATGGAATATTTGAAATGTGAAAGTATATTTTTTTTATAAATCATACACTTATTTTCATAATATTATTGGTCAAAGAAATATGATTTATTAAAAATATAAACTATAAAATTATTCATAAAATTTTATTTAACAGTTTAAACTTTTAATAGGATTAATTCTTTAACATAGTATTAAAATTTTTATGATAATGTATACATCCAAAAAAGCCTTTATAACAATGTAGCTAAGAGTTCAATCAATATAAAACCATATTTTTTAAAAATTTAAACTTTTTAAATGATTAAATCCTTAATACAATGAACATAAAATTTATTATTGTTCATTATATATCTAATTAATTCTCCTACGAAAATGCTTGTTGTTCAAAATTAAATAATTACAGACATTACACTATTTGCAGTATTGTGACTTCTGATCTGTGTGGCTTATATATATATATATATATATATATATATATATGTATGTATATATAAGTTTCTGTTATTTAAATCATACATGCTTGACTTTGGTTCTCTCTTCCTCCCGTTCCACCCTTCTTCTTTTTTTAATATGGTGAGTAACAAGAAAAGAAATTATAATCCGTTATGAAATGAAGGGTGAAAGAACATTATGGCATACAATATATATATATATATATATATATATATATATATATATATATATAACAGCAAATTTCTCATTCTATGTGTATTATAGATTTTTTCGCCACACAAGCCATATTTACACGAACAAAAAGAATAATACTTGAATCGCAACAGATTATTATTTCTTTGATGAATGCATAAGTTGATCATAAAGGCGTGATCCTCTTGACCATGATGAATGTCTAAGTTGATCATAATTTTCTTTGATGGAGAATGTAAATGTCCAACATTTTAACTTGACAAGATCCCATATTGAGTCAGAATTATATTAAACAACGATGTGTTAAACGGATTGGTAAACTTAAATTGAAAAAAAAAAAAAAAAAAGCTGCATTCTGATTAATAAATTGGCCGGGCAACGTTTTCCCAATCCAACAAATAGTATTAATTAAGGTCATCGATTATGGAATTAATCCCATGGAAATTGAGAAAATGTTAGGGAAAAAATTAAAGTCAAATAAAAACTTAAAGATGAAATTGGAAGACAGATTAATTTTATCATTCCCATTTCAAATAGAAAGTTGGTTGCAGCTCCAACGTAGAAGAAATTAATAAAACAGATCCGTTAGTCGCAGGTTTGAAGATAGGTACTTCAAAGAATGTTCATACTACTGTCCTCATGTGTTTTTTTTTTTGGGTACAACGAAAGCATGTTCATATTCATTGGTCGCACAATTCAAGATAGGTACTTCGATTGTGCATAGGGAGCAAAATATATGTGCTGATTGGTTAGTAGTTAAAGGTGTTACAACTGATCCTCGAGCCCATATATTTAATGACTCTTTTGCAGGATTAGAAATGCTGTTAATGGCAGATTTAATGCAGGTGGCCCTTTTTAATGAATATCTTAATGTAATTTTTTTTTTATTGAGGCTTTAAGTCTCCCTTGTATTACTCAAAGAAAAAAAAAAAAGAAAAAGATAGGTACTTCAAAAATATACCAATATATGCTTTACGTTATTATAATAGAGAAATCTCATCCTAATGTCACTTTTTCATAACAAATAAATATAAATGTCATAAAATATAATTAAATTATTCATTTCACTTTTTAAAGATTTATAACAAAATGCAGTTCTTTAAAAAGAAAAAAAAAGTATAATATTAAGGTAAGTATATTTATAAAGGAAAATTATATGTTTATGTAGTTTTATATACTATATATGCACATATAAATACAAAATGAAAAAAATAAAAATGTAAGAAAATTTACAAATTATATATGCACAAAAATTTATGTATAATAGAACTTGTTTACAAAACCTAGTTGATGTACATGAATTAAGAGCAATTAGATAATTTACAGTGAAAATTTTTTTTTGGGATTGCTCTAGAGTATTTTCTCGACTGGAAGCAAAAAAATTGATTCTTTAAATAACAGAAATTGCTAGAGTAAATAATTTTTTTTTAAATAAATCTTTTCTATACACATACTTAAATTAAATCTAAAATAATATATTTAAAGGACCTATATATCTGGTACCTATGCTAACTCATATTGATTCATAGTAAAAAGTTAAAAATATGTTCAATGGCCAAATAAATGAGCCATTTACATGAAGTCTCGTTGTTTGTTTTTTTTTTTTTTTTCTCACAAGATGTCCTCACATCCTTAAGATTGTAGAACTAATTTTTGCTTACAGATCTGCTCCTACAGCTAGTCTCTAGGCCTTTGAATCTAAGAAAATTTAAACTTATACTTACTAAGTTGTATTACCTCAGAAGTTCAAAGATGACCAACCATGTAAGCTAGCCCTTGGGGTTCAAGTCTCATTATTTTTATAATTTTATTTTTATAATATTAAATTTAAATTAATATATATAAATTTTATTATTTTTATATAATTATCAATTCACAACTTAACTATTAAATTTAATAAATCTTCTTTACTGAAGTGGGAACCAAAAAAATCAATGACCCACATAAGCGAGAGGTAAATATTAAACAAAAACAAAATAATGAAATAAAATATTTTATAAATTTATTAAATTTCACAAATTAAATTCTGAAATGGATAAGATATAACAACAATTCTTTGCAAAAAAAAAAAATCATATTCAAAACATTATTTCTCTTATTTACTTCTCTACCAATTAATAATGTGAATTCGAAATAATTCTTCTGTGTTTGTCTTTTCCCCACAATTCAATCAAGTTGCAGAGACCACAATGGCGTGTGTGTGTGTGTGTGTGTGTATATATGGAGGTGGAGCGGGGAAACCTATTTGTTATAATATAATTATATGACATCAAGGAATGCAACCAACAGTCTTGAATCTGGTGGAATTTCCCTATTTACTCCATTAACATTCCATCAATTGATCTGCTTGAACAATTAACAAATTTAATGGGAATCGCACTTAATCTTGCCCCAATTGGTGACAGCCCCACCATTATATTGTTTGAAGTTGACTTGTCATCAGATCCCCATTTCCTATTTTAACCTTCCCATATGCCTCTATATAATCTGCCTTAAAACTCTTCAACTTTCTCCACATGTAGCATTCTATATATAGCTATAGCCGGTGCGTTAAAAACAGCAATGCTCACTTATTTTTGGGATATGTAATCGTAAATTCCATCTTTATACATCTGTTAACATCAATTCTTGTTCCTCTGCTTTCTTCTTTTAAATCGTATATCTTACGCTGTCACTTGATATTATGTAAAGTGTTCAGATCAGAATATACATAAATAACACATGCATGGTTAATATGATTAAGTTCTTGGTGCTCACTTGAAGATTGGTTTTTTTTTCAGGCTTATTAAGCAAATCCAGTTAAATACTGTAATTAAGAAGAGGCGGGAGGGCCGGCTGGGGAGGTGACATGATCAGAAAGAGGGTTCTGATCATTGCACTTGTATTGATGGTGGCAAGCTCTTGTGTGGCCACAGCTGATAGGAAGAAGTTGGTGGGTGAAATGCATGGAGAGCAGCGGCGGGAAGTGAACAGTGATCACAGCCAACTCACTGACGATAATGATCACCACTATATCCCTCGCAGGGACTTCGGCAAACCTGGCTCCGGCCAACTCTCAGTCACCGACGATAATGATCACCGTTACATCCCTCGCAAGGATTATGGCAAACATCCTGGCAACGAAGGGAATCTTATATAATTATCAGATGAAACTTCTACATATAAAGCGATGCACAATCTATATCCATCTGTGTCTAATATATATAGACGAATCCAGGTACTCAGTTGTACTATTCCATAAATGATATGAACTCTGTATGTAATTTGGGTCTTGAGCACATATAATATATATAACTTCAGTAATTCCAGCCCAAAAAAAAAAACTTCAGTAATTAATTCCAATAGTCAATTGCAATTAGAGTAAAAGTACTCTTACTTGGTAATACTTAACTCTCATTTAATGTAATTAAAATTGCCATAAAATTTGATATTAAAATTTTTTAAGTGAAAATTTATAAATTTTTATTTATAAAAATAAAAAAAGCATTGCAATTATTATAAAAATCTGAGAGGCATTGCCTCTGCCTTGCTACTTCAGACTATTGGGTCACAACATATTGCTAGAAGTTCCATATATATATAAAACTATGATCTTCATGACTACAAGCACATATCATCAAATAATTTCAAACACTATCACCCAAAAAAAAATAATTTCAAACACTGCAAACTAATTAAGAGGATTAAGCTTCTAAAATTGCAGAATAAACTTTAATACCCAAGGTAAAATTTGATATAAATAACCATTGACAAAAATGAATAATATAAATTATTATAAAATATAATTAAATAAGTTTATAGCAATTTACAATTTTGATATAATATGTTTTTTTAATTGTCTTACGTACTTAAATTTTATTTTTTTAAAGTGGGAACCAATTCTTTCTTTCAGAATTATAATTACACATCTCGATATGCGCACAAGCATATGCCTATTAATTTATGCTCAGAAAATATTTCACACAATAGTAGAAGAGCAGTGCACATTGGTGCAATGGTAAAGAAGCAGGAGTAAAACTCAGTTCAGTCTTTATCCCGTTAATTTATTAATTATAATCTAATGACTAAATTTATTGCTTTATTAATTCTTAAAATTTAATCATATTTATTATATGTATACTTTTTAACAATAACCAATGAGAGTATACTGATATTAATAGTCATTTTAAATTATGTTATAGTATTTTGTTTGCTTAGATTTACATCGAGTATTATTCATCTAGATTCTAGCAATATTACAAGGTTTGCTTCCCATAATAATGAAGGTAAAGTAAAAAAATAAATAAATAAATAAAGTTAAAAGTACTCAGCAGTCAATAATGTCAATCTGCCTGTGTTGTGATGCAAGATTTGACTTTGAGACCTTACCCATATTGCCCTCTATTTAATCAAATTGAACGCAAGCTTGGCATGACAAATTAATAGCAAATTAAATCGAAATGATTATTGGTTATTAATTAGGTGGAAATATCCTATTTCTAATTCAGTTGTTCATGGAAAAACAAATGAGTAATCTATCAACTTCATTATTTTATAGATTAAATAATATTAGGCATAGCATTAGTCTCTTGGTGGCAACCCCATTACTCCATAATTTATTTTTCAAAGTTGAACACTTCCCATCGCATATCATCGCTACTCTTCTTTATAAGTAGGTCCAGCCTCATCATCCGCCTCCACATACCATATTACAGCTTTCTTGTCATCTCTGGTGGGTAATGAGTTAGGTGAAATATGTTTTCTTTATTTATCTTCTCCTTCTTTCATTTCATAACACACATAAGCTATATGTTCTCCACTCTCTGCTTCCCAACAATATCATGACTTTATGCTATATATCCTCTTGGCTAAAACATTTGTTGTCTTTAGGGTGACGCAGGTTCTGCTGAAAAGACAAGCGCTGAGGAATAATGAGAATAAGGCTTGCGGCAGTTGCCTTAGTATTGATTCTTGTAAGCTCTGCTTTGGCCGTGGTGGATATTAAGAAGCCGGTGGTTGAAATGAATGAACAACAGCAGCGCCAGCTGCAGCAACAGCTAGCTAGGGAGGATGATAATGCCAAAAGTGGCTCCCAACAACTCATGGACTATGGCCCTTGGCGTTGCAACCCACGGCGCCCAAGTTGCCCACCAGTCCCTCCATTCCCTAGACCTCCACTTTCTCCCTCAGTTCCTCCACCTTACCCACCACCTCCTCCTTTCCCTTGTCCCCACAATCTGCCACCACCGGGCATTGGCAACCAAGGGAATGCTAAGTAGACCAAGTCTTTTAAACGATATGTGCGTGGCACTTGTAAAAATTTAATCTGCTTTTACTGTTGCTTGCTGCTTTTGTGCCTATCACCATTTGTACCATACACCTATATATCATGTATAAATGGCTGCGTCTTTCATTGTCACCATATATAACGACGTCCAAAAAATTAGTGTTTGAAATATTTTCCATTTGATAGATAAGGACTCAGTTAAGGTATAATTTAGACATTTAAATGAAAATTTCTCTTAAATAAATTTTTTATATACACAAAACTTAAATTTTAAACAACTCTACTTAAGATCTGTAACCTCTTCAAAAATACTCCCCAAATATAACGATCCGCATAAACTAGATGCAGCCTTTTAATTTTGAAGCAGCGCGTTCACGCGTTATGATTGCAATTATAATTTTTACCTTTCTAATTAGAATATTTTAATTTAATTGATTAAAAAAATGTAATCAATAATCATTTAAATTTTCAATAAATAATTATTGAATTCTTTTTTAAAATAATAAGTTTAAACACATTAATTATGAAACAATTTAATTAAAATATCCTAGATCAAAATATCTAACATAATTTCGCCTGTAGTTTTTGTCAAGTATCCTGATACGTCAGCATCCTAATATTCCTTTAGTTTGCATTCACAATTTCTCATCATTGGGGTCATATAGAAAGCGCCTTTTATTTCTCTTATCATAAATGCAACAAGTGAAATTTCCTTAATTTATTTGCGTGCGCAATTACCGTCCCCTGCTCCCCCTTTGAGAGGGACGGTGCATTTACGGACGCTTTTATTTTACTTTGCTTTTTGTTTCGCAGGCAGGACAATCGGAAGTGATGGGAGGTTTCTTTTTCGTTTTTTTTTTTTTTCACCCGCCGCGGGGACGGGGGCGGGGGTTAGGTTTCTCGTCATGCATATTTCCACACATTTTACGCTACGCTTTGTTTCTTTTTTTCTTTTTTGGTTTCAGCCCACAATCACATTAATTTAATGTAAAACTAACCAGACAATTGGATCCAAAAGTTATTTCTTCCCTCCCACCCGATCTTCATCACAGTCCTCTTTACACATTCGTCCCGGCTTCCAGAAGGTTGTTGCTCTACTCATGGCACATGTAGAGGATATATGTTTCTGTTTCCTCTTTTATTCTTTCTCCAAGTCATTAGCAGCCATGAAAATCAGCCCACAAAGTCATGGATCATATGCCCTCCAAAATGACGTCCAAGCTGTTCCTCAGGCTGTAACTGTTGTTGCTGGTGTTGTACTCCTTCAATGCCATGTCTTAGACCCAACGTTAGTGACACAGAACCTAGTCCCCCAACCTCAAGGCCACCCTTTCTGTATGGAACAAAACCCATTAATGTCCCATCCATGCTTGGTGTGATATGGCATTCCAGTTTAGACCTCTTCTCTTGACTCCATGGCTCTGCATTTAACCCCTCACCCTCCGCATTGCCGCCTAAGGAACCCATTTCCAAGCACCGGAATTCTTTGTTAGGGACTTCATTCATGCCAAACTTGCTTAGACGTTGAACAACTCTGGGCTGGCTGGTTCCCTCAGTGGCTGAAGTTCCCTCATTTTCACCATTGCTCTGGTTGCCGCCGCCGGTCAAGCCTTTTGTTTCAAGCATGTGTATTTCCTCAACCATTGGCTTCCACAAGCGAACTCGAGCATTTATGAACCAATTTGATACCTACATTAATCAGTTATATCATAGTTCCAGTTCATAAGGATCTACATTACCACAAACAACTTAGTAAAAGCTCATCAATATTTTCATCCAATAAGCACCCACATCGATCACTTTCATTCCTTGCAGTTTCACTATACATATAAATTGAATCTTACCAAACACCTATTTAAAAACATCGAAACTATTATATTTACTTAATTTCACAAACTGAATTATGAAAAACCTAAAATTCAAATGGCACTCAGATTGTTGTGACAAGCTAAGGGTTTAATAATCCCGCATTTAGTCAGACTATATTTTCCCCATTCCTTAAATGGTATGGAGTAGAGAAGATCAGAATACTGATTTGATGACACTGTTCATTCACTACTGCACGATCTGGCATTCGTAATGTACCCCTTAAAAACCACCATGTGAGCATATCAAATATGCCAATTCAATCAACCATATCACAAGACCCAAAGTCTAAATAACGAATTTATAACTAGTAGTACACCCCCACCTGGTTCCGTGATAGACCTGTTTGAGTAGCCAACATGTGTTTATCAGTGTCCGTAGGGTACCTGAAAAGTAATTCAAGCAAAAGAAAACCACGTTTCAATCTCTTCTTTTAAAAGAAAAAGGTTTTTGGAAAAGTGGGAAGGGTCGGACACAGGACATACGGGTGAAGAAAATGCTCAAATAGCCAAGCTCTGAGAATTGCCACTGAGCGTTCGGGTAATCCTCTCTGGGGTCTCCAGGCATGTTGTTGGGGTTCAAGAAAGCCCGAAATACACCCTCCAGGTTTGTTTTTCTGAAAACTTTGTTCCATGTAGCCTAGCCTTACCATATTAGTGTCAAGTTCACTACTAGTACCAGTAGTTGGTGCGGGCGCTGACAAATCATCCCCCAAGATTTCTCTTAAATGCTTGAGCTGATCTGAGATAGCACTTCTTAAGCACCTGAAGTGTCCTGATACTGACTTGAGAGCCATGGAAATGTAAGGCGTAGCAGAACTGAGACCTGCTATGGACTCGAAGGATGAAACCACCATTTGCATTTGCTGATGATATTGCTTGTATCTCCTGGCAACCTAACATAATACAGTCGTGTCAACGCCAAACTTCAAAATGCGTTTATACACAACAATAAAACACAAGACCGATAATTAAGTCATTGGTACTGAGGAACAACTTTTCATCAATAGATAATTAAAGCTAGCCTTAACGAGAAAAATTATCATTACATAATTTCATTGGTAATAATAAACAAAAGCATGCCTTTTCATTCAAGGTGTTGAGGGAGAACCCGTGATAACATGATGCTTATTCATCATTTTGACAACCATACCTTTGGAAAAAAATCACAAGAAACGCAATAAATAACACAAATTATCAATCCCTCGAAGAATATGATATCAAATTATCAATTCATAGGGGCATTGGACCTCTTCAATTTTCTGTTTAACTCCTTCATTTCTAAATTTTGTGGAGGCAGGAACTTGAGATGGGTTACAATGGTTGAATCCGACCTTGTTGCCCCTCTTCTCCTCGGTTTAATTCCCATATTGTAACTTTTCAAAAAAAATTTTGTGGAGGCAGTCAGTCTGTACTTTAAACAGATGAGTAAGTGTGAGGAAGCAATCAACTTCAAAGGAGACTTGAACATATGGCATCACCAAGAATTGAGAAAAAAAAGGCGAACAAGATGAGAATAACAATGACAACCAAAATAAAACACCAAGTTAAACTGTCTCGACCAGAGGTCGGCTAGAAAATGAGAGGTGCAAGGAGCAACACAACTGTCCACAGGAGTGACACTATTAAACATAGCGAACATAATAGAATAAACTTCATAATCCGCCCAAAACCATGTTCAGTAAGGAGAGTTGCACAAGGCAGATATCATATTATATAGTATTTACTAAAATAATTTTCCGTGTGAAACAATACAAATTTAGCGCCTGAACTTATTTGTGATATGACTATGCTGACATGATAGCTAGAAAGGCTTCTTTATGGATACCTACACGAATAAGGACTCCAAACAATATAACCCCCATTTGCATCTTTATAACCTTCTCATTTTTGGCAATCCCAAGATATGTCAAACTTTAGTTAGCGATGTTCTTTAATTTTAGAGACTGTTTCTTCCAAATTTATATCTCAAACTGTGACTTTCTTTATTTCCCCAAATTTTCTGTGTCCTTCATTTTCCCGCAAAGTTCGTAAAACTCGAGTATTGGTTCGACTATATTTACTTAGTTCATTAGTTCAGTATAGGTTCCCGAAAAGAACTGACTCAAACCAAAGCGAGGATGCTACTTTGTTTTCCCCATATTCCCATGTTCGCTAGGAAGTGTGATATAAAACCTCCATGTGCCTTTCCAAGCTAAATTTTAAGAGCAGTGCGTCCATACTAACTGACACCCAGCTACTACTCCCTGCACACGGCAGTATAAAAAACATTTGGCTTTTTCTGGTGACTTAACAGTTAGTTTCTGGCGGAATTATGCCATCAAAATAAAAGACAAAAAAGTAAGATTGTAAAACAGGCTATATGGGGCGGTAATAACCAACCTCCTCTTGCATGTACAGGAGCTTCGCATTTTTTTGTTGATACGCCGGCCGAGAAGAAAAACAGAAGCTACTACTTCCAGCTCCAGCATCACTGCTGTTTTCATTTGAACCATAAAACATAGAGGACGAAGCAACTGTATTACTGTCCTTTGCAGAAACCGCGCTTTCAGTTGCATTCACAGCGTCCGCAGAGATAGAAGCACTGACTTCTCCAGAGACCCTCTCAGAAACAATATCAGAAAATTTTGTAAGTTTTGGATCAGATAGACTACAAAACTCATCCAACAACTGTTGGGCTGGTCTCAAGAATCTTGAACTCTTTAAAATGGTAGCATATCCAGTGAAAGGGCCAAGTGGGCCAACATTCCGATAAGCAGTGTTTGAAGGCATACCAGCAATGTCTTGTTGTGATTTCCCACCAGAATCTCTAGAAATGATAGAGGGCTTTATAATAGACTTCACAGATTTTAAAAATTGGGGGTCCTTAGAAACGCATGCCTGAGATCGCAAATCATCTGATCCAAACTGAGAACCAAAAACATTAGACAGTGCATTTGATGATGAAAGTGATAGAGATAAGCCCTGAGGATTGGAATCACTCAAGACAGGCCCCGAGTCTTCATCAATATTCTTCTTGGCTGTGAAACCCAATGAAGTATTCCAATCAAGGGAATTGTCAACTGTTCGATTTGGCCTCAAATTATTAGTAGCATTTTTAAAACGTAATTGATTAGATTGATTTGCGTAGCTTGGACGAAGTACAAGTTCATTACCATTTCCAACCCAAATGCCATGACTGGGTTGTTGCATCAGTGAAGCCATTTCTGATCCTTGAGCACAAGCAGAAGCTGATTTGACAATATCCTGCAGAGTATTCTGATATAGGGATGGTAGAGAAAAAGGTTGATGTATTTCCCCTAATTGCCTTCGGCTTTCTCGACTGGTCATTTCACCAGTGAGTTCACTATAACTAGGCTTATCATGCGGCTGATAAGCAGACACATTATTATGGAATTCAACAACAAAATTAGAATTAGGATTACCCTCATTAGCCACAGAAGTGCTAGCATAGTTAATCATCCAATCATAAGCTTGATGGGAACCAGCGTTTCTCCAGTTACGTAGTTCGCAATGTTCTTTTGGGGAAGCATGAAAGCTAGACGATGCTGGGTCTGATGAATTGGGAAATGAGGCATACTGAGGCATCATTACCGTACTGGGTTCAGCAGCTGCACCTAGTTCCCGACACTTCATTGTGTTTCTATGAGCAGCTAAAGGATTGGAAGCTGCTAAAAAATTGACCATCTCCGATGAATAAAAAGCTGGCTCATAAAGCATGTTGGCATTTCTAACATTCCTGACTTGTACGAGATCCGAGCTTAACCCTTGATGCGATGATAATTGCTCAAGATTGCTGGGGAAATCCTCTAAATGCTGGGAACCATTCAGGATTCTTAACTTACCACGCCGAATTTGCTGTGCCACATGCGATTCTGGCGTCAGGCTGCTCATTCCACTCTTACCCAAACACGAAAACTACTAAACGATTGATGAAAGCCTTTGAGCAGCGAACAGCTGCAACATTATTTCGACGATTTCAAGATAGAAACCAGATCGAAAACCGAGCCCAAAATTCTGATTGCTCACCTGCAACATGTTTTATTTACTATCACTATAGATGTTTAGAGAACCAAGGAGATCTATAATAACCAACATCAATTTGACACCCGAGTACGAAGTAACTGTTTAGAAATTAGAACCGAAACACATCATCTACGGATGCCCAGGAAGAGAGAGACAAGGGGAGGCAGCAAACTACCATAATTAATACGAAAAGAACAATACCTAATGAAGTGATGACTGTTTTGAAGACAACATGAAAAATTGAAGGTAAATTAAGACACATATTTATCAAGTTTCTTCAGATGGAGTTGGAGAAGAGAATGGGCTTTAGCTTCGTGCACAGCTCAAAGTAAGCTATTTCTGCTTGTTTTCTTTCTGGCTGCATTTATTTTACCATAACAAAAACAAAGCAAGCTCAGCAAAAAGTTATCATTTCTCTCGCAAACAGCTACCAAATACTTTTCCACCAAACAGTGCAATCGTAATCTCACTGTCGGTAACCTTCAAAATGAACCATTCAATTACCACTCAAGCAAACCGCAAAAACCGACGCCAAGGAAGAAAACTAAACAAATCTAGAGCTCTCTCACCCCGCGTCGAACACCTCACAGCCCCATACTGAGACCCTAGTTATGTGTTTCCTCAAATGGATCTAGTCATTGATACTTTTCTCACCAGCACCAACACCTTCCAAATCCATGGGGCTTATATAAATTAGCTTGAGCTATAGAGAAGGCACTCTATCATATTACAACTTCACTTGTACGCAAAAGCAAGCAAATCAAGAAAACCGACTTACATTGAGTTAACTAGTAAGTGACACAAGCCTACACTACAGACCCATTGAATGCAGAAAAAATATATGTATACCAGAATCAAGGAGAGTAGATTCAGAGCAGAGAGTTTCCGTGAATTTGCTCTTGGTGGTCCATCACCAACTCCATGCACCCAGAAAACCAACAAAGAAAGTAAAAGCAAGTGTAACGTTCGCAAGTAAACTTGTAAGTGGGTTATACTACCTTGAAGGCGAATTACGAGTGGCCCGATGACAATTTCGTGACCGAACCGGTCAGAATTCGGTTGAGATTCGGTTCGGAGTGCAGAGTCTGATGAAGTTTCCGGCTGTGGACGCGAGACGAGGGACGAAAGAGTGTAGCGCTGGGGCTAAGGGCGAAGCACAGCACAATGATTGCGAAAGAGTAAATCCACCGTTAGCGTTAACGTCTGAAGCGCGCTTTAGGAAAATTAACGTAAAGTCGCCGTTAAAATTTTACCTAAACAAGGTGAGCGAGAAAATCACAAATGTGACGGTCTGGTCTCGTGAGTCGTGAATCTGCAACAAATTGTGTTTCTGCTGTGAATGAGGGTGGGGTCCCCTGCCCTGCGACCACCCTCAGGAAACGTGGGTAATTGCGGAAGTGCCATCCGTTACTTAGAATGGAGTAGATGCCGTTGGACTGGGCGTTGTACCGCAAGGCCCAAGGCTTGTGTCTTATAAATGCCGTCCCAATCCCATGTACGGTCAGTGTCAGTTGTCTGCTTCTGCGCTGCGGGACAGCCATCGTCCTCAAACTTGACATACGAAAAAACCTTTCTGTCAGCTGCCTCACGCATATTTCTTGAAAAACCATACTTGTCATTTGTCCAAAAACTTTAATCATGTAAATAAGACGCAGTACTCAGTGTTAAAAAAAAAAGAAACATATTAAAAATGCCATCCTAAAATTCTAGGAAACACTGTAAAACGGGATGTTTCAATAAGCACGTGGGTCAGACCAGCTAGAGCAGGCTCGAGCGAAAATCTTAAAGATAAGAGAGAGATAAATTAGAAATGAGAGAAAAGATGATAAAATTATAAAATATGTAAAATTTATGGACACGAATATTATTATTGATACAGTAACTGATGTCACTAAGAACAATACGCTGTTGTTTAAATTTTGATCGGATGGATATCAGAAATTTTTTTTTTTCTTAGTACTAGAGACTGATAAAGGGTGATTTAATTAAACCCTTGAAGATTATATTCATGAATATATATATATGGTGACAAATTTGAATTTCTTTAATTTTTTATTTTTGGTTACTTCTTTTATTTTTATTTTAAATTAAATTTTACGAGTATTATTTATTTATTTTTTAATTTTATATTTATTTTTTAGTGTATTAAAGAAGAATAAGATTCTTTAAAAGAAAAGGAATAAAATGGTTCCGATCTGTTGGCAAATAGTACAGCTTAGACAGACAATCTTCTATTCTATGGTCGATACATATGAGATATGTTAATAGAAAAGATAATTATTTAAATAACAAATTTTAAATAAAGCTTATTATTTAAGTTTTTATCTATTTTTTTTATACATAACTGATTTATATATCTATCAGCATAGATATAGAATTTCCGTAATGATAGTATATACAGCAATGTTAATTACTGGGGAGATGAAACCCAGATTGTGAATAGGTAATGATAATTGGTGTTGTAGCAGTAGGCGGGGAGTTGAAGCTAGAGGAGAAACAGTTTGAGTGGGAGTGTGTGAAAATGGAAGAGTAAGAGAATAAAAGAGGAGGCTTTATAAGGGGAGGAATTCAGTGTGATCAGCTTTTAGATTTATTGGTAAATGGAGATATTACCACTGCAGTTTGGCAAAAGATCTGCTGCACGCCCATATTCCAAGCTTGCCTCGCTCCATCATCCTTCAATGCCCCAACCCCAGTCCCAGTTCCAGATAGTGGCAGCAGCGGGGTAGTGACGTAATCTCCCTATTTTCCGTTTTATTTTTTTCATTCTCTCCTTCTTTTTTTTGTCTTACTTTTACCTCTCCAGTTCTCATACCTGCGAAAACCACATTTATGCCAATTTCCAGCACCATGCAACGGAAATTGAATGATAAAAATTTGTATTCTCGTGTAAATGTGTTGAGGTCGATGAGTTAAACTCCGTTGGAGTAATACTTGCATGAGTGTACAAATTAATAGAAGGAAAAATTACAAGATTCAATCAATACAAAAAAAAAAAAAAAAATTACAAGAACAACAAGCAGTCTATCTCAACGTGGATGAGGATAGATTTGAATTAATATTGATGAGGCGAGGTGAGGTCACGCTATCACGTCCAAACAGAAACCCAACATGGGAGCTAGAGCTATAACCTATTACTCTATGTAGGTCACATTTCACAGGCACTGCAGCAGAAGCTGCCCCATAAATTCCTTATAGGTCCTGCCCCCGGTGTATGTATGTGTGTGCGTGGGAGGGTATTGGCTATCGGATGAGCGTTCCCATTGAGCGAGGGCACTCAGTGGATGGATGTCATTGTCAACCTTTCTTTTCTTTGCTTCCAAGCTCCACCTTGTCTACCCTTTTCGCACTCGGCTTTTATCTGTATTCACGCCACTGCCACTCCTTCTGCCTCTTGACTCATTTGCCCTTCACGTCAAAACATGTCTCTTCATCAGACACTGTACCCCTCATTAATCACTTGTACTTCTGCTGAATCCCATAGACTCCCTAAGCAGTCACTGTCCTTATATGCATTTTGGGCAAGCCGAAAGAAAAAAATGAAACTTACAACCAAGACCGATTGAAACACGTAGAAAATGCTTATCGTTTTCATCATGATTTATTTGACCAATAATGCGAACTTATCGGTTTCTTGTGGCTTCATGAGACCCCTACATACGTTGTGTAGAAGCTCCCGCGTGTCATCACCCTATTTCCAGTGTTTTGGATAATCTTGTGCAGCCAATTTTTTAGAATTAGATAAGGATGAGAGTACTTCGGTCAGTTTCCAAGCAGCGGATCAACGTTAGAAGGGAGCCGACCTCAAAGTCTGATGACCCAGCATGCTATTGAATATATGAATCGGCGTCTTCTGCTATCTATATTCAGACTACAAAGGATGATTTTAGATTAAAAAAATAAATAAAAAATATTTTCCATCCAAATAAAATTATACAAAGTTATAGATATCAAAGATATTGAACCGCTGGGAATCCATTTCCTTGAATACATTCAACAGAAACAAAAGGGGGTACACCTTATTGAAGCTCTTGATTGATCAGCGAAGGGAAGGGTGTGTAGCTAGGGTCTGCATATGCTTTAGCATGAAGTAAGAATATAGATGAAATTTCACAAAAAGGTTGATGGGATGAATTCTCTGTCACGCTGACCATTCATTTGCTTAATGACATGAAAGCGTCTAAAGACCAAGTGGGGTCTGTCTGAGATGGAACATGTTCTGTTTTTCAAGTTGCAAAAGGACAACCACGCTTACAATTCACACATAAGCTAGCAACAACGGTGATTGCTGCAAAGGGGGTGGGTGTGGATCAATCATGAACCTTTTCTACAAAAAAGGAGGTTTCAAAGACAATAGGCCATGTTGAAATGCGAGCATCGATGGCATGCTGTGTGTTGGAAAATACCTTGGCCCCGCCTGGCGTGTAGCAATATACACCATCCAATCACGGAGGCCTTCAAAAAATTGACATTAGTGCGAGCCCATCGCTACTTTCTTTTATACTACTTGTTGCATTTTTTTTGTCTTTTTGCTTTTGGTTTTAGGGGAGAGTGTAAAATAATAGAGTAAATTACAGTTATCACTCTCTAAGTTAGTTAAAATGGAATAAAACTTTAAATTTTGTGTAAAAATTACACTTGTTTAACATTTGACTTTACTAGATTCTTATAGAATGTACTCTTTTATCATAATTAAATAGTTGGTTAAAAACCTTGAGTAATTTTTCTTCATTTGCATTCAGACAAAATCAATCAGTTTCAATCATGTTCACATGGTTCATCTAAATGGGTTGTTCCACGAACAAATCCAAAAGCTAGCACCTCCAAAAGTTAACTAGCCTTTCAGTTGCAAAACTAGTTCAACTAGCGCTGGAATATGGGATGCGACTCCAGAGCTGATTGCCACAAGGCCCACAACAATACCTTGCAATAGAGAGAGATTGATCAAGTGTTGGGTTTGAGGGTAAGTGAAGTGCGCAAAATCTAGTGGAGGGTGATCTTAACAAGATCTTGTGGAAGATTGAAGAAATCAACAAAAATGCTTTCGATCTTTACGTGCTAAATATCGAACGAAAATTATAAGCAATTATTTTCCTAAGAAAAAAGCTAGCTGTTAATTCTATTAAATTCAATCGTTCAATCAATAAAATTTTAATAAATTTAATTATTTAAATTATATATTATAAAAATAATTAAATCTCTCATAATTGGTGATGGTGATTGTTGTTTGTTGGGCTAATAGAGAGGCTCAGTTGTTCGAGCTAGATTAACGGGCTGCAGCCTGCTGGATCGCAGTTAATCTGGTCCAGTTTTAGACCGTCCCAAACACATCACATGGTAATTGATTGTTGAACCCTCCGAGTTTGAAATTTGTTTGTGTGTGGTCCAAATGGAGCTAATGCCTTACACAAAACTAGTTAGATGTTATTATAAGTAAAAGACTAAGTTAAATCTTATTTAATATTTATTTAAAATTTAATATATTAAATAATTATAAATTTTAATAAATTTATAATCTAAATTTAATTTTATGAGCATTTCATCTTACTTATCAAGTAGGATAAAATTTTTTTCTAAACTAAAATGCTTGTTACCCAAAAAGGAACACTAACTTTTTATAAAATATAATATGAAGTGTTAAATTTAGTGACTTATAATTTAAATAAAAATTTAATAATTTAATTTATTATTAGTACAATTTTTATGAGATTCCTTGCAGAACAGAGGAAGTGCATTATCATTCACACGTTTCGTTGTTGGGTTGCTATAAATAGATAATCCTTGGGAGTTGCATTTGTCGGGGTTCACTGCGGACATGGGTGCTACGTGACAAGGAAGATGATCTTATACGGACCAAATTGAAAAATTTTATTTCTACATAGTTTGATTAATACTTCAATCACGTCAAAGACGTGATTGAATCTTAAAAAAAAGTATTACTCGCATTTTTGTCACATTCTTCTCCCACTTCAGGCACATTAGAGACACGGTTGAAATATAAATTTAAAAATATAAATATAACACTCATCAAACACATTTATGTCTAGTCGTCATGATCACTTAATTGCCTACAATTCTCCCACATGAGATACTACCTATTAATTAATATATCTAATAAAAAATATTAATTAATATACTATACATTTTATCAGTATTGAATAAGATATGTGATTAAGATCAGTTATGTATATAGTTAATTAATTAACTCATTTAAAAAAAATAAAATATAACATCTGATAAAATTTAAAATTGAATATTATTTCATTAAATTTCGGCGGAGTACAATTTACTCCAACTTACATGAGAAAAGGCAAGCATTAGAGTCTTGCCCGTATTATTTGCTTGTCATTTGGTACTTTGCAGTAAGCGACCATATATATATGAAGTGATTAGGCCATGGACCAAGTAACAGGCACTTCACCCACGTCCGTGTTCAGCCCTAGCGCATCCCATACTGCCTGCGACCCATCAACGATGTTGTTCCGGCACGGTATCTGACCCGCGTGTTCTTTGTCGCATCCATTCACGGAGTCGCACTCATCCACCACCTTGGCTGTCACGCTTCTCCCGTTGCTAGCCGTGATCCTGATCATTTTCCCACACCGTGACCCTTTGTTGTACCACCCGGTGGATAGCGCCACCACTCGCTCCGAGTTGTCGTGGAACTTCTCGTCGCATTCCGAGTGGCCTCCTCCGTCACCGCCTTCACTGAAATCGTTTAATGTGAGAATGGCTTTCGTGGAGGACGTAACTGGCGGGGAGCACCTGTATTGAGGGTTATTTTTGCCGTTGCAAAACAAATGGCCAGAGGGCTGGCATCCGGGGCTTGGAGAAGGCGTGGAGCCTCCGCGACATATGTGGGTGCCAACGTCGGGGTCATCATTGCATTTGCCATTGATGCAAATGAGCTGACCAGCGCAGTCATCGAGGGTGTTAGATGCGCCATTGCAGGAGGAGATTGCATTTGTGAGCAAAGGAAGGTTTACAATAGTGATGAGGCATAAGGGAGCTAGGAACACAAGACTTGCCATGTGAGCCATTATGCCAGAGTAGCTAAAGCAGGTTGTGTGTATGGGAATTTGGAGAGGGACTAGCGTGTATTTATATAGAGAACAAACTCTGGAAGCGGTGCTGCGGGGGGGTTTAAAATTAATGACAGCACAGAACTCTCTCAAGCCGCCGGTTTTGAACGAAGGCACAACAGTTGTGAAGTTTGACCTTAAGGATACCCATAATTCTAAAACTCTTAAAACCCAATCTGAAAGACATTGTGGCTGTTCCTACTTATCGATTTCTGAATGTTGAGCTAAATTGATTACAGTTTGGGTGATTAATATATTAGTGCCTGAAAGTGGTCGTTGCATCTTATAAATGATGCTTGGTTTTGTTCACAAGTTGTTATTGGTAATTAAATACAATAGGTTGCATTCCTTTTGCGCTAGTTAATATATTAAAACGGGCATGAGTTGAAGCCGGCCTACTACAGCCTTGCAAATTCTTAAATCTTGAGCCTTAAGGAATACGGAAAAAGTAGCCCATTTAATAGTGGGTTACAAAATTTTTAAATAAGTCGAATTTATTGTTTAATTTGCATATTTAATAAATTTAATAATATAAATTATTTTAAATGAGATATTATAAATTTTAATTTATGATAATAGTGAAACTAAAAAAACATTATTACCACATTCACTCATCAAATACATAACATGGTCTTAGATTCTTTTCTGAAATTGCCGTAAAGGGCGCCTGACCTTCTCCAATGCCCGGTCAATTAATTTTTTTATTTGAATATGATCATTAAAAAATTAATTAAGTACAAACAAAAATTAAAATATCTGTTCAAGATGTGCATATGGTCCTAAACAATTTATTCAATGTCAAAATCTCATTACTTTGAAACTTTGCAAGTTTACCCAAGAAGACTTGGAAAGTTAATAGTACACTTAGAAGGAGCGTAGAATAAGAATGAAATAAACCAAAGCGTTGACTCAGTGGCGTGTCTACTACTGGATTGCTGTGGGGTTGAATTGTTTCTTATAAATGTAGGGTTCGGTTTGCCAGATCCAAAAATTTTCTTAGGCTAACAGCAAGTTCAATTCTGTCATGATTAGTCTCACATTGAATATGGTGTAAAACACTTTGTGAAAAACCTAAAAGAAAATAAGAAAGAACTTGTTTGCTCTACAATTATCGAGCCTAATTTGGACTTTAGTACATTAAATTCGAAATCAAGAGCAATGACGGAAAGTGAAACCAAATTGGATATGCATAACTGGCAGCGTGATCTGGGTCGTCGTTTATATATCTAAGCGTGAAAGTGGGGCTAGGTTGTTACTGCATAATGTTGTTGTCCTGGCCTAGGTGTTAGTTGCAACTTGCAAAACAATAGCGAATGGAATAGTACTTGTTTAAATTGAAGTTGGCTTTCCCTTTTGTGCAGCGGTCTTTGCCGTCCATAATCAGACGATGTTCTTTGTCATTGAACGAATCGATGTGTAATGCGTTGCCTTGCAGATAATGGGCCTTTGGTTTTGCGGTGCAATTTAGTGATAAGGGGAAGGCGGCATATCGGCAAGTTGCTTTACCATTTGTCTATTAATGAGAATGGACCAAAGAGTCCCACAGATGACTGCTGATTAAGCCTAGAGATAGGACTCCATACCCACGTAGCATTTCATTTCAGATTCAAAACGATACATTGAAATTCGTTGCCTTTATTGATCAAAAGTTATACGCATCTAACAACCGGCGGTTCAGCTGCAACGGGAGCCAAGTTCGGCAGCAATGGAAATTAACTGTAATTTATTTTTACAGGTTTGTGAACTAACAATGGACTCGATAATATGTTGAGAAAAAATACCTAGTAGTTTAGTGAACTGACAACGCATTCTGCTCTTGTCCGTAATGTCGCAGTTGAAGTAATTTCGTCCACGTGATGTGAAGGGCCAAGGTTGCTTTTACATGTGCCTGTCAGAGCCGGGACTCGAAACGCAGCCATTTGTGCATAATCCATTGACTGACGAATACTGGAATCTAATTATATCAATATTTTCATGTGTCTAATTCTGCCAAGTCTCATTTTGATTTCTTGTTGAACCTACGATGTAGTTAATTGCTAAACAATTCTGTACAAGTGTAATTATCTATAAGTTTGCAAGTTCCTTCGTAGCCCATAGTTGACTAAAGTAGTAGTCTTGTTCCGGCTTGATGGCTTATCTATAGGAACCTCCATCGGGTTCTAACATTGGCCTGAGGAAAGTAAGAATAAACTTACATATTCTCTATGAGTATACAAGAGTCTCCCTTTTGACTTTAGCCCTTTTGGGGATGATTCCCCTGTTCTCTCTTGAACAAAGATGGGAATGGAGTTAAACTGTCTTGTATCCTTTTCATTTCTAATTTCAACGCGTTGTTAGAAACTTCAAATGAACACATGATTTTCATATTTTGGGAATTAATTTTACTTTAATATGTCTATGTTGATGAGGTTAAATTAAGAACTGTGAAATTATTGTGATAACATCGCGAAAATTTACCGAGCACATAAAACAGAGCTAGTTCATTCGTGATCAATCACAGTACAATTCATCAATATTAACCTTCTTTTATTACTACTAATTATCCCATATACTAAGCCGTATAATTATTACAATCTATAATCCCTTTGACGTGCCATGCACGGAATTTAGGCCATGGTCCAAGTAACTTGCTCTTCGCCCACATTGGTGTCCAGATTCAGGTCCTCCCAGACAGACTTGGATCCATCAACAATGTTAGTCCGGCATGGTGGCTGACCGGCGTGCTCGCTGTCACACCCGTGTACTGAGTCACACTCATCTACCACCTTGGCCGTCGCAGTGTTCCCGTTCCTGGCCGTGATTTTAATCATTTGGCCGCATCGTGAGCCACCGCTATACCATCCGGTGGAAAGGGCCACCACTCGCTCGGGGTAGGGGTGGTACTGGTTGTCGCATTCAGATGGGCCCCCTCCGTCTCCACCTTGCCCGAAGTCGTTGACTGTGAGAATTGCCTGGGTTCCGGAGGGATTAAAAGGAGGAGAATTAGGCCCATTGGACTGACAGTTGCCGTTGTTGGGAGAAGAGGAGGAACCTCCTCCGCTGCATTCGTGGGTACCAACATTAGGGTCGTCGTTGCATTTACCATTGATGCAAATAAGCTGGCCGGCACAATCATCCTGGGTCTGACATGGGCCATCGCAGGAGGAGATTGCATTTGTGAACCAAGGAAGGGTTATGACATTGAAAAGGCAAAAGGAAGCTACCAATACACAAACACAATTTGCCATGTAAGCCATTAATATATGAGGTCTAAGGCTAACACAACAATTGCTTGTGGCTTTGGGACTCTGGTGAGAGCACTTATATAGAGTACACAGGAACCATGAGGCGAGTAAGAAATGGGCAAAAGACCCCAACTTTGAAAAGTCTTCCGGGGTATGAAACTAGAAGGATCATATCATATATTAAATGCACAACTTGAGCCAGCAGCCCTCGGGTTGAGTGGCATCCGTGATGGGCATGAACTCGCCTATCGCGAATTTGAATCTCTCTTTCCCAATATCCCACTTCTATTGGAGTCGCTATTTATCAAAAAAAATAAAAAATGCACAACTTGAGCCAGCAGCCCTCGGGTTGAGTGGCATCCGTGATGGGCATGAACTCGCCTATCGCGAATTTGAATCTCTCTTTCCCAATGTCCCACTTCTATTGGAGTCGCTATTTATCAAAAAAAAAAAAAAAAATGCACAACTTGAGCCAAAAATTCCTTAGACTTTCTAGAGAAAGTCCACCTTCTTCTCATTCTGTTCTCTGCTGACGTTTCAGTCTTGGTCCTCAATTTAAACTTGGAAGCGATTTTTTGTTTTTTTTGGTAAGCTAAAGGGGCCGAAGCCCTACATACAAACAAAGGAACAAAGGCTACCCGAAAATATTCCTTTCCTTGATGATGTACGCAGCGATATGCAGTCTTTCTAGGAAGACTACTTGGGGCGGCCGCTTATCGATCAAAGAAGGTGAATTTGTCAAATACTTGGACCATGGCCTAATTAAACTCGTACATAGTTACCTGATCCTACTGCACTAGAACTTAATTAAAATGCAAAGTCAGGTATCAATAGTAATAGACAAGCATATAAAGGTTGCTATGTGTCAGTGTCGAATTTAAGAACCGGGGGATGCAATACTGGTTGTCCATCTGCGACGAGTTTGCTGCTAGTTCTGCTATCTTTGGATTGATAAAAGGAAATTATACAATGGTATATCGTCTATTCACCACTTTGTTACCCATTTGTAGTTATGCGCCATGCCTCCTATCTGCTAAATGATAATAGTTAGGATAGTTATTAACTAGATGTAGAAGATGCTAACATTCTAGTAGTTTTTAAGTAATAATATTCCGTGAATTTGAATGAATATCTTTAAGGTAAAATTGACATGTAAAAATTAATAATCCAGATTTGAATTTTTGACTTTTTTATTCTTTAATTTTAGTTATTTTTTCTTTATTTCTTTTCATTTTGCACTTAAATCTAAATTATGAGTTTTATTTTTTTTTCATTTTAATTTTTTTCTCTTAATTTTATCTTTATCTCTTACTTACTATACTCTAACTTTTCAAGAAGACAAATTAGAGAATCCCTATCTGAGTAATCCTAGTTGCGTATACTCGCTGTGCACTATATATCTCCTTCAAAACCTTCATTTACAATGCCAAGGAGAGGATCTAAATAATGTGGACACATAATCTTTTTGTGCACCAATTGTACATGTATAATTAGCACATGATCTAACTGTAAGAAATTTAAATAATATTATATGATCAATTCAGTTCTAATTCTCTTTATCACATTTACACCTTTCAGGCGCATGTTGAGCCCGCCATTGGCGGTTCTATCTTACTTGTGTTCTACTCACTGCTAATTAAATTCCCTAGTGTATGCCGATGAGCCTCAGCTCATGTGGCGTCCCTGTGGGTTTCCCAGAATCACGTTGCTGGTTCAAATCTATCTTTTCCCCTTTCTCCCATATGTTTTAAGTATGACCGTTTGTAACCAAAAAAAAAAAAATTCCTTAGTGTATTACCAATTTATCATAATTTGGTCCCTGCATGGAGTGGCCCTCTTCTTGTGGGTTATTGCATAGACGAGGCCCGAAGCATGATTGGTCCATTAGCAAAAATATTGGTCCAACGACAATGCAAGCACAACTTTGTAGTTTAGCCAACGAGTTGGAATAGGAGGGATCGATACTAGCGTTGTTGAATAAGAAGGAGGCAAAAGAATCTTTTACAGGTGTATGGTCCCCTTTTCACTCCTTTCGCCAATATGACGCGGAAAGAAACCAATCTCATGAACAATTCAAACGGGAAACTTATGCCATGGGGTTTGTTTTCATGTTTATCGTAGAATTGAGAGGCGCAAAAGAAACCAATCTCAAGCACAATCGTCAAAAGGTGAAAAGTCGAAAGGTCACGGTCACACCGTATCAAACGGGGCCTATTTTGCCGGGGGACCATTAGTCATTGGTTTATTGACTGCCAATTTTTTATTAAATTACATTTTAAGTTCTTAAAAAAATGTTTATCTTTTTTATCTGGTCCTTAAAATTTTAATTTCTAATTAAATCTTTATCAACAGTTAAATTTACATTTTGATAGGATTATGTTTTAATAGTTTTCAACCCATCATTAATTAACGAATAGATTATCACAGTCCTATTAAAATATAAATTTAATTGATATAATAATGTTTAATAAATACACTTTGAAAAAATTAAAATTCTAAGAAAAATGCAAGTACTTTTCAAGGAATTAAATTATATTTTAACCCAATTTTTTTTTATGTTACGATAATTCTATTTATCAATGCAGAAGTGAAAATGTTGGTTAGAGTGCTACGTGCAGAAAGAAATTTCAAAAAAAAATAATAAGTTATATGAAGATTGTGCTCCTTTAATTTATACAAATATAAATATCCATACAAAAGATATGTCTGCCATATTAAATTGCTTAGCTGGATGGGAATCTGGATTGTTGTGCCCGACAATCCATTTGGAATTTGGATCTATAATTGTAATTATGTTGTGATCAATTAATATATTGCCATTAGAAATTTAGAAGTTAGCACATATCAAGTTAGCACCTGCCGGGTGGGCCAATTTGGAGATATTTTTAAGGCAATCTCTTATTTGTTATGAAATAAAATTTATTAAATATTTATTTAAAAAATATTAAATTTATTAAATATTAAATTATAAAATTTAACAATACTTGCCGAAATTAAGTGAGTATTTAATATTCTCACATTAAACTAGTACATTAAAGTACACGGTTATGATCCAGTTCCAATGAAAGGAATAAACATAGTGGCCAATTAAAAAAGACTAAATTAATAAATTACTCTTCGAAAGATATCTTTTAACTTAATTTAATCTTTGAAAGATTAACTTGCTTAATTTAGTTCTAATGTCTAAAAGTTTAATTCAGTTTGGTCCTACCATCAATAATTTAGTCATCAACCATTTTTTTTAGAGCTACATAAAAGTTGTAAGTTAATATGTCAAATTGCCTGTAATATATATATTTGATGTTTTATTTTTGTATTTTGAAACTTTAACACAAAAAATTGTGATGTTAACCAATAAGCTTATTTAACATTTTTAGAATTAAAAGTTTGAACAGGCAAAGATAAAATAACAAAAAGACATATTTTAAATGTTAACATTATAATTTTGTATATAACTTAAAAAAAATGGTTAAATCTAGCCAAATTGGTTGATAGTAGAATTAAAACTCTAAATATTAGAGTTAGATTGGGTAAATTAATATTCTGATGACTAAATGTAATTCCACGGTTTGGCTACTCCAATATCCTAAATTTTACTCCTTGACAGAGGCGGGCAGCCAGGCAAGCGAAGGTTAAGGTTCCGGCAAGTTCCGTGCATTTTCCAAACCCGCTGAATAAATTGCACATATACAAAAGAATACTGCTTCAGGCGTAGCAGCAAGGAAGATGTGGCAAGTTTTGCTTAGTGCCGACAAAAAAGCAAAGGAATAGAAAGGCCTCAATAAGATTAAAGAAAAAAACACAGAAAATCATCAAAAGCAGAAGATAATAACCCAGGCTTCTATACCAACTAAAAAAAAACAAGCCGGGCTTTACACCCACCCCCCTTGCCCAATTAGGACATGATCTGAGGAGTGTCCCATTCCACAAGCCATTTCTTTTCCAGAGCTGAGGGTCAGGCAAGGCAGCTGTGCCTTCGGCGCCGCTACGCCCACCCGGGCAGAGCGCTCTTTTTAATTCAATTAAAATTAACGACTTTCAGTCTGCCCCAGAGGTGGAGCCTACGTCATAAGATTAACGATTTTCGTCTGGCATTCTTCGACTTGTTCTGGTTAGGTTAGCACTGAACCATCGTCATCAAGCATAATAGCTCTCCTAATTGCTCACTCACCTGGTTGAACCTTCAACCCCAATTGACCAACTTGCAAGCTGACCACAGATTACCCCTTGATTCAGGTAGGCACCCAATTAATTCCCCTTCTATCCATTCTTCTTCTTCTTCTTTCCCCACATGTGTAAAACCAAAATGGCGATCAACGCCACAAATCCCAGCTCAAGTCCTCGCACCTCTCGCACTCCTCGAACTCCACGCTCTCAACCCAGTGCCCAAACCGCAACTCCAAGAGGTAGAACATCCAAACCGACCTTCGCCACCACCTCTTCCTCCGACCCATCAACTTCATACACCAGCAGCGCACCCAAAACCGGCTCCGCTGGTTACAGACTCTCCTCCGATACCTCGATTTCAAGCCGAACCTCTCTTACTAGCCTTCGAGACAGCTTACCGGAAAACCCCCACATCTACGATTTCTCTGAAATTTGCTCTGCTACTAACAACTTCCTTGCAAAGCGCTATTCCTCGTCCTCCTCCACCCCCTCTTGGCGCTGCACTCTTCGCGGCAGGGATGTCATTGTTTTCCAGCGCAAATTCCGACGGAAAATTGAAATGAATCAGCTCAGAGAGCGGCTCTCCGTCATTTGCCGTAGCCACCACATGAGCATAATTAAGCTCCTCGGCGCTTCCATCTCCGGTGAACACATCTACCTCGTTTACGAATTCGTGAATGGAGCTAACCTCTCTGATTGTTTGCGGAACACTAAAAACATTCATTTCACGGTTTTATCCAATTGGATTTCGAGAATGCAGGTTGCAACAGATCTCGCACACGGGCTCGATTATATTCACAACAAAACGGGTTTGAGCATTAATTTCGTGCACAATCACATCAAGAGCAGTGGCATAATTGTCACGGAACCTTCCTTCAACGCTAGGATTTGCCATTTCGGCGCGGCCCAGCTGTGCGGTGAAATCGACGAGGAAAACGAAAGCACGAAACAGGTGGGAGAGATCACAGAGGAAGCATCGTCTTCCACATCTTCCATGAGGACAAAGGCATTGAAGCGTTCGGCTAGCTCGAACATGCAATTCGAGGGTGTGAGAGGGTACATGTCACCAGAATTTCAAGCCAGCGGCGTGGCGACCCAGAAGTGCGATGTGTACGCTTTTGGGGTAGTGATGTTGGAGCTACTATCAGGAGAGGAGCCATTGAAGTTCAAGTTCGATAAGAACACCGGTGATTTCAAGAGAACGTCGGTGATCGACACGGCGAAGGCGGCAATGGAAGGTGACCGCGGCGGTGGTGACAGCGCAAGTAGCGTAGAAGGTAGGCTAAGGAAGTGGTTGGACCGGAGGCTGAAGGATTCGTTCCCGATAGAGATTGCAGAAAGGGTTACACGTGTAGCGTTGGAATGCGTCCACGTAGATCCAGATAAGAGGCCCAACATGGGACGCGTCGCTGGCAAGATCTCGAAGCTTTATTTGGAGTCAAGAATTTGGTCCGACAATATTAGGATGCCCTCTGAAATCTCAGTCTCATTGGCTCCTCGATGAGTTCTGCAATGGCGGCTTTTTTCCTTCTCCAAGTTAAATAATCTCAATGATTGATTTTATCACAAAAAATTTAAATGATATTTATATTTTGATTATAGGTCACTGGATACAATATGGTTGCCCATTTGATGTTGACACAACTCGAGGAATCTATAAATTTTGAGTGGTGTTACTTTCAGCAAAATTGACCAAAATATAATATTTGGAATTTATGTTTTTAAAGTGTAGAAGAAACAACATGTTGTGTTAATGGGCGGATGGTTAGAAGTTAAAAGGTTGCCTAATTGTTATCAGAAAGAAAAAGCCAATTTTGTTGTGATGAGATTCAGATTTGTTTCCCAGCCACCAGTTGAACGATTGTGATCGATTTTCTCAAAATCTGTTCATGCTACGTGTAAAGCCAATTGACAGAGTGGAGCTCTTGATGTGATGCTCAACTAAAGGAGGCCATTGCTTCTTTGACTTGCATTCGTTAACGGATTTGCCGACACACTGCAATTATTCCCATTGTCAGAGTGGTCACTCAACTGTTGTAAATCATATTTGAGGGATTACAAGGATTAAGCATTAATATGCTGCTTTCTGGGTGCTGGTTTGAACCCGTAACCTAATGGTTAGAAGAATAACTCCTTAGCCAGCGAGGCAACGGGATTAGGATGACTGCGATGGCTGCTCAATCTTACCACATAAACGTTAAGGTCTAAAAAATACAGAAACAGGCCAGTTGTTTCCTCAGAACGCTGCTATTTTCCAGGGGATAATATACACACACAGCGGGACAATGGCCTATCTGCCTATATACGATTCTGGTTTCCATCCATGTTCTTTATACTACGGTTTCATATGGGTTTTACAAAAACAGAACGGGGATCTTCAGATGGTCAACAAATACTGGAATTCATAGTCATAGGGAATCTTTTCAACAATGGTGGACGCCTTGATAGTGCTATGGCCTCTAAAGCAGTCCACCATTGATTTCCTTAGGGTGCCCGATGTAGGTAACTGATTGCATACCCAACCCACCAATGATTCTGTGTCCATCGCAAAATCAAGCATGTTTCTCAGAAGTAGCTCTGGAAATGCAATCCTTTTGGTGCTGGTCACCATAATTGAAGCCTGCAGATAGTCTAGCTTTGATTTCTCCAATTCTGCTGCAACACCATCCGCTGTATATATCCTTACCTGCATATATATACCTTAATTATTGGCCCAAGTCAAAGAATAAGAAGCTTACAAACTGTCAGCCTAAATTGAAGCTCGGAAATCTGCTTAAGTTCTTGAGAAGGACTTACAGCGGGAGAAGAACGAGTTCCACAACACAGAGCAAATGTGACGTTGGGATCCATTGACTCAAGCCCATAAAGTTCACGTACAACTGATTCTTTCTCTTCCCACTCACCCTTTCGGAGTACCTATGCATCAGAAATTGTTTAAAATACATATATATACAACGATCACAAAATTAACAGCAGCCGGTTAGTCAGCATTTTTTAAAGACATCCTATTTACCTCCATATTAGAAGCAGTTCGTTTCCTTAAAATGAAATGCTCTATTGCTTGAGCATTAAGTAAGCTGCCTCCTACATTCAGGGTTGCCTGCACAGGACCACTTCAATTAATCATATTGAAATTTTTAGAATCTGAATTTATTATTTTGGTAGAGACTACCACATGAGGGCAGAGTCCTGGAAACAGGACAAGTAACATTAAGATTATTACCTTGTTCACCAATGAAAGTAGCTTTTCTGGGGTGAATGGCACTCCAAATTGGATAAACCCCTGAAACAGAAACTTGAGTGTATCAATGATAGTCCTGAACCATGTTCTAGAATTGTCATTCACCGGAGGAGCAGCCAAAGGAATTGTTTAAATCAAATTCTTGATCTGCTGCTAATTGATGTAAAATTCAAATATCACAAAGAAATTGAACTAGATCAGCGTCACTATTGAGGAGATGAACAAAACAGGAGCAGCAGAACCAAAGTGTGTGATACTTTACATGCATGATACAAGCATTGTACATGTTGATCCAAAACGCTAATTTCTGTTGATAGGTGAGGCTTTTCAAATCAACCGTCTGTAAATTGCTCATCAAGATCCTGTAGTTCACAAGAAACAAATGAGAAATATAATGAATTTCACCGTTTTATCGCTACATTTATCGAGTTTTATAATTCTCAATGTCTAGTCTCATAAATATAAGTATCTATATTTACCTTAACTTTTTTAGTAATGGAATAGAAGAAGGACTTGAGATGAATTTTGGATCCAATGAACTGGAGGCGAATATAACCAGGTTCTTGTATGGACCAATATCTCTTGGAATGGACTCCTCTGTATCGAAGATACCGTATGGGTCTTGTTGCTTCGAATCTTTCTGCAACATGAGGCCTGGTTTTGGATTTAAGCTTGGGTCAACCCTGAAGCTTCTTGAGCTTAAAGAAGAGTGGATAGACCTGGAAATGGGTCCTTGTTTCTCCAATTCTACTGCTCTTGATGTTCTGAGTAGTCTCACATATATGAAGTTCAAACACTTCATGATGCTCTCAGAAAGCTTGTTAGGTTGCCACTTCAGGTCATTCTCTTCTGACAGAAGTGGATCCAATAGAGATTTAGTTGGAAGATCTAAGTACATCTCCGGATTACGTTCCCGGGTCTGAAAAGAAAAAACATTATTTGAAAGTTAATAAACAAATATCTATTCCATATTATGGCATACGCATTACGGAATGAACATGACTTTGGAAATGAAACCATTTTTGGCCATGATAAAGCAAAGGACAAGTACATGCAGGAATTGGTGAAAAAAGGCGTGCTTACCTTAGGTGATGGTTGGCGGGGGTCTCGGAAAGGTGAGGCAGGCTTCACTATTCCACTTTTTCTTGGAAGCTTGTCTTGAAGTTTCACATCTTCATGGAAACGATTTTCTTTCTGTTCAGAAGGATTTTTCAAAAATCCTGTTTTATCATTCAGACCGAAGTCATTGAGATGATAGTCACCCTTTATAGCTTTGCTTATGAAATGCAATGCCTTGGTCTCAAATGCCATCCCATGAACACTCCTGTGAAGAGGACTAGGATGTGGAATTGTTGCAGTTGATAAATGACTGCTGGAATTGCAAAAACTCCCTTGATTCCATGTACTAGATTTTGATTCCTTGGAGACTTCCTGTTCATATTTCAAATCAGCTTGAAGTTGGCTTATCTGATTTTCAAGTCGAGCTATCTCGCCCTCAACCAAGACTAGCTCTGCTAGTAATTCTTTCATCTGCACAAATCACGGACTCAATGCCATTAGCCAAAAATAGTTAATGGGGCTAATCTCGGTAATTCTCTTCCAACAATCTTAAAGTCCTTTGGCTACAGAGTAATGAGACTAACAAATGAACATCCCCGTGGCATATAGGGCTTCCGGCTAGTTCTTCATATGAGAAGAATGATAGCATTCTTCACACTGATAGCTAATTACTTGAAAGTTGTTACGTAACACTTTGTATCGGTTAAAAAAATGCTAGTTAACATAAAAATTTAAGTCTGCACATAACTTTTGATCGAAATGCATGAAAGTAATTGATATAATATGTAATTGATTAGATCTTAATTACCAGAAGGCCAAGGTGGTGAGATATGTGGTGGAAGAGGACACTGCATCCCCAGAACCACCCTACACGGATGACTGGTGCATGCTATGAATTACGTTCGATGTACTTTACATTGCCCCTATATATGCACCCCATATCTATCTACTTTCAAAAGCACATGGTTATGTATTTATATATTATATATTTATTTGAATAATTATTGGAGAATATCAGCTAGCAAGAAGACAAACCATACCATGTTGTTAATGGAGTATACCGTATTACCTTAGGAGGAAGAAAATTTGGGATGGTTATGTCTGAACCCTTTGGTCGATTATGAACCATCTCCAAAATCTCATGAACCTTTTCTTCTTGATCCAACAACCTCTGGAGCATAGAGACCTAATGACAACATCCAAAAATCATCACATGATGGAAATATTATTGTTACTGTTTTTTCAGATCTTAGCTAGTTAACTAAACCAGATCCTTTAATTTCTCATTTCTCACGTGGTTTAGAGTAAGCAGACCCATATCCCAGGTTTCTCCTCGCTAAATATACAAATAATATTGAAAATGCCGATGATTTTTCCACGAGGTAGAAAGCAATGTCCTTAAGGGGTATGGCTCTTATTTATTGCTTGCCCCTCTCGGTTGGCAGAAGTAGTAAACTTGTACAGTTCCAAAGCTTTTACCATGGACTTGTGACATGGGAAAGTCAGGCAAAGTCATTCTAAAGGGACGAGAGGGACACTTTTTACTCCCATCTTAATTGGCTTCTAAAAAAGTCATTGAACAGTCGGGGGCCAATTATCTTCTATGGAATGAAAAATACTGAATCCTAAAGAACTCTACTCTAAATTCTCTTGAAAGGGGACGCGCTCACTATTTAACTTCCGGTTACAGTGATGTGATGGCTTTGAGTACTAAATTCATATAGATACACAAGGGTTCACCAGTTCATTGTACAATTCATAATTAGCTTTAGTATTCAGTTATGGCATGCACTACCACTCTAGTTTTGTTTCTTTTGCAAAACTTAAACGATTTTCTATCTCTACATCTACTGAAGCATCCCCCACCAGGCTACTTATGTATCATGCAATAATTCAATTATGAAATATTTTTTCCAACAAAGACACAGTGACGTTCATTCCTGTAAGATTGAAAAACAGCGCACATTTTTCCAGGATAACTAAAATGGTGCTTTCAAGAGTTATATTAAGTTATTTAACTTACCAAGAATGCAATAAAAATGTAGAATTCACATACCTCTCTTTCAAGCTCCTCTCTCTTTCGCTGCCCAGTAATTTTTTTCTTTCTCTGCAAACAAACAAACAAACAAAAAGATGCTATTAATTAAAAGGAATGCCAAGGTGCAATGTTTATTTCAATAGACCGATATGCAGGAAGCACCCACATATATAATTAAATAAATGTCTTAAGTTAACTTTTCAGGTTATTAAACCAGTCTCAATATGCATAGTGCTTGGATTATCTTTTAGTCTTATACATGATATATGTTCATATCTTTAGAGAAATCCAAATATAAAACTAAAACACAGAGACTTACAATCTGAGAGGGGGATTGATGAAGTGAGAATTCTACTCGAGTGGCCATGGAAGAAACCTCGCTGCAACCAAGCCTGAGGCTGCCCCAGCGCCTGGAGGAAACATTAAAACAACAAGGAATCGGGGGGCTGTGAGGTTCATGAAAACGTTGGTGTTGGTGAGAGGATGACACAAGCTTGGGGCCAAAGAAAGAGTGGCTGCGGGTCGATGTTGCAGTTGACGAGGTTTGAGATTGAATAGGACAGGAAGGGGCTTTATGGAATGTTTGAGAAGATGAGAGGGGGCTTTCAGGGAACTGCTCATTCTGTTGGTCGATCAGGCACTGTGATAATAACCGTCTCTCTTTTGGGTGTGGCTGCTGGTGGGAGTGGGACATCATGCACAGAACACACAGCAAAAAGGAAAAGAAAAATATATCAAAAAAAGCAGCGGTGGTGGTCGGTTGGGTTGGGTTCGTATTTGGCGTAGCTTGCACTTCTGGTTTTTGAGGCCTTGCGGTTATGTAGGTTACACCTTCTATTGCCTCTTGAATCATGATGCAGTATACTATTCTTAATTTCAATTTACATGGCGCTGTCCTTCCTCTTTCTTTTTAATTTTCTCTACTCTTTGTGAGGTAAAGCTGGCCTTTTACTTATGGGAACAAACAAGTGACAAATGATGGGTCAATGATGGATAAATCTTGCCAGGATTTGTACCTCCATAGTTGATAGTTCCATCCAGAAACCCCAAAATAGACATATGAATAAAACCAAAGAAAACTACCATTTATTAGAGGATACAGGTTCAGATTCTCATTGCTTTCATAGATGTACAAAGAGATCTCATGCATCCCATCCGCCCTTTGGTACATGGCTTCTTTTCGGAAAAGAACAAAACAACGGCGAAAATTGAAAACCAAAATAAAATGGAAGAGTACTCCCTTGTATATAGTATATATATATATGAAGTTTTTGCCCATGCTCATGCATTGTGACCTATAGTATTTGCTACTAGGGCAGGACAATGTTCTAGAAAGAGTTTCACGTTGTTGGCAGAGCTACCTAAGGCTCAAAAACACACATTGTTTCCCTTTTTCTAAGCTTATGCCACAAGTCAAACAGTCTTTTTCAACATATATTTTGAGATGAGGATTCCTCTAAAAGGTCACTAAATCAAGTCTTAAGTAATTGCCAAGTTTGAAAAAAAAAATGTAATTGCCAAGGATGCCAATGTTTTCAGAGTATCTGATTTTTGTTCATTTAATTAAGCAATGTAACAGAAGTTAGCTTCCACAGGCTCCCCTTGCTGCCTCCTTAAGAATGGTTTTCTTTTCTCTGTTTTCTGTTACCTTTTGTAGTCCGACAAACTTAGAGAAGACGTTGTAATTATACATTATATTATCAAACAAACTGTTCAGAAGAAATGACAAGCTGAGCGACCCAGAAAGCCACGTGTAAGAATTCTAAAAACTATACATCTTAGATTAAAGTTAGACAAAATACAATTTGTCACCCATAAATGTAAGAAATTTAAAACAGAATGAACATTTGTCATCGTCTTGTGTGTCTCACATAAATGCCTAACGAGGGAATAGCAACACAGCTTGACGTGCTGCTATTGGGCTATTCCAAATGAGACGATGAATTTTAGAGTAGAAGAGAGGGTTGCTAAGGTCAGCTCTAGTGTATGGATGGCTAAAAGGTTACCAGTCTTAAAGCCATTAATTATAACGTGTCGTCCTATGGATCATGGAAGTGGTCCCTGATCCAATTTTAGGTCACAATGAATGTAATAACTATTTTGAATGCTTATTATAATTTTATATATGCATCATAATTATTTTAATAATAATTATTACTTATATGTATATGATAGATATTTTAAATAATTATTATTCTAGTTCATTTAAAGTTATCAACATGTAAATCTATTAATTTGAATTACCATTACAACTATTATATATATATATATATACACACATGTACATTGCGCTTTATGCATTATAAAATTTAAATAATGATATAAATATATATAAATTTTGTATATATTTTTACTTTTTTATTCTTCCTTCTCTCTTTTCTTAAAAATTCCTCAACATAAAAACAACATATACATCACATTTTCCTAAAATTTTTCCCAATTTTAATCAAGTTACCTTGTCCTCATATTTAGTTTTCGGCCCAAACATCATCTTGGGCTTTATGAATGCTTGTAGAATCCAAAATCATTAGAAACCCTTTCTTGGGTCCAACATTAGTTGCCCATTTAAATATAGATAAAAAAGTTTTTAAGAAAATTCATAATTATTTTTTCTTTTACCTGAGTGCGAAATAATAAGAATGGGACGTTGCTCTTCCCTCCTTTCGCAGCATATTGCTTCTGCGCACTCCCCAAGCAATGGCGGCTATGCTTCATCACATATCGATGACCCAAAAGTATTTCATTCTTCAGAAATTGAGCATAAGCTGGAACTCTATCTCGTCCTTGTTAAAAGTAACGCCTTTCGCAGCTTCATCTCAAGGGATTTCATTCTCTCCCTCTCCCAGCATCCAGAACGGTAGCTGTCTTTTACTTTCCCCAGGTCTGTTTTGCTTCTTTCTCTTGTATTTTTAAATAAAAATCGTAACTTTGAAGACGTGAAGAATTTGATATGATGGAGAAATGGTTGAATTCAAGTATCAAACGCCTGCAGAAGCAGAGCAGAAGAGCCAAATGCTCTAGCTTCTAATGGAAATTATGGGACTTGAAATCAGTATGCATCAATCTCAGCATGACATTCAAAATACCGCAGTCACTTAACAATGAGCACTGTGCCATATGTTGTATGAGAAAGTCATAAATTCCTTCACATAACAGCGCATTAGCGTTGAAGGATGGAAAAATATCCCTACCGAAGGTAAAGCTTTGCACTTTGCACCAACCAACTTGTTAACATATGAAATAAATACAAAAGTTGTTGCTGCAACAGCATTGCGAAAATGAAATCCATGTATCTGACAAGAGGCCTTAAACGGTGTTGATTCATCTTTCAGTTTAGACACTTAGTTCAGAAGGAGCCGAACTGAAATTTTATTCATTTCCTTCCTGCAGTGAGATTACTAGAAACTTCTGTAGAAGCTGTTTGTGGATTTGATGACATGGTGGCAGGAAACCAAAGGAAGTATTACATGCTTGGTGGGAAGGGGGGTGTTGGAAAGACAAGCTGTGCTGCCTCGCTTGCTGTCAAATTTGCAAATCATGGCCACCCCACTGTGGTAGTCTCAACTGACCCTGCTCACTCCTTAAGTGACTCTTTTGCCCAGGTACCTGAATGTACGCTATAGATTTTATAAATTGAATCTTCTTTTATGATTTTACGATTTTTGTCTTTAGTATGCTCTGGAATCCAGATAACACTTCAGTAAATAATGCTACAGTCGCATTAGGATTTGACAGGGGGCAGGCTTGTTCCAATTGAAGGCATGGATTCTCCATTATATGCGCTTGAGGTATCCAGTATTTTTTGTTTTAAATATTCCTAAATTAAGTTGCTATGATGGATCCGTTGCAAAAATTTATACCATTCTGTAACAACATATATTATCTGTGATAGATAAACCCTGAAAATGCCATGGAGGAGTTTCATACAGCTAGTCAAAAAGTTGGTAGCGGGGGGGTTAAGAATTTAATGGAAAGTATGGGACTTGGAATGATTGTTGACCAGGTAGTGTCTGCCTTTACTTATGAGAATTCCTCAGTTGTACTGTTACTCTTTTAGTGTATTTCTAATCTTAATTTGAGCCCTATAAATTGTTATATTTATATGAGTAAACAGAATATATATATATATATATATATATATATATATATATCCATTTGAAACTGTAGTATCTTTTGAATCTATTTCACTGCTTTATCGTTCTCATCTGCATTAGGATGAATGTCCAAGTTAGATGTTAGTATAACACTCTTTTTCCTTGTTTGCTGAATGTACTGTAGTTAGGGGAACTGAAATTGGAAGAGCTGTTGCACACTCCTCCACCTGGAATGGACGAAGTCATTGCAATTTCCAAGGCAAGTTTTCTATTTTATTTATGAGAATCAAGAAAATGGGTTTAAATGATGGCATGAATGTGTGCTTGGTTACCTGATTAAGCTTCTTTGGTCCAGGTGATGCAATTTGTTGAGTCACACGAATATAATATGTTCACTCGGATAGTTTTTGACACAGCACCAACGGTCTGTAACAATTATCAGTTTATGTATTATATGCCCAGCATTTATTGAGAGAATAATTTTAATATCTTATTAATTGATTAATAGGGTCATACACTTAGGCTACTGTCGCTGCCTGACTTCCTGGATGGATCTATCGGCAAGGTTCTGAAGGTAAAATCTTAAAACTTTGATGTGAAGCCGACTATTTTCCAGAACTTGCTCAATTATACAAGAATTTTGCTAATGAGATCAATTATATTATCCAGTTGAAGACAAAATTAACTTCAGCCTTCAAATCTTTGCTTGGAAAAGAAGAAGTTCAAAGTGAAGCTGTAAGTTTATACAGGTTTTTGAAAGCCCTCTTCTTTTGTTCACGTTCTAAGTATTCTCTAGTTCAACTTGCAGTCCGACAGACTAGAGAAACTTAAGGAGAGGATGGCAAAAGTGCGGGGCCTTTTTCATGACTTAAACGCTACAGAATTTATAATAGTAACCATTCCTACGGTAATGCTAAGCTTCTATGTTCTCCATTTCATAATCATTAATTTTCAAGTTTACAATTATGCTTGTATTCGTCTACAATTTCCATTGCAATTACATTTTGATTATTTGATTATTACCTCTTGAAGGTTATGGCAATTAGTGAATCCTCAAGGTTACATGCTTCATTAAAGAAGGAAAGTATACCTGTTCGGAGGCTTATTGTTAATCAGGTCTTACCTCCTGCTTCAGACTGCAAGTTTTGTGCAATGAGAAGAAAGGTGATCAGTAATTATTCCTCCTTGCTTCCATCTCTTAATTGATTAGTAATTCATGTTTGACATTTTTGGATAACATGTAAGAATACTTAAATAGTTAAGGTGCATTCTGCATAAGATTTAATTCTTCATTGGTCAGGGTTAATGTGAGAATTATTTTAAGATTGTTATCTGGAAATCTGCTTTCATAGGTAATAAGGGGAGTTAAGCCCAGCTTTGGAACAAGAAATAAAGCAGTAAATAATAGCATAGCAAGGATGAGATGAAAAGAACCCATGATGCACTAAAAGAAATGGAGGTCTAAATAAAAATTCTGCTGCGAATCTGTCTGGGCAATTTGTATCCAAGGACTAAGCTTTTGAGGCACTGTAATTACGATATGTTCTGATAATGATATATGCACTTATTCAAGTACAGATAGCAAATTCTGGCAAGCTTATTTACAAAGATGATCAAATTGTAACTTTTACATGATTTCGCTGCAACTGATTAATACTCACAAGGTGAAATGTTTAGAATATCTGATAATCCATAACAGGCGACAAACAAAAATATGCAATGTACTTTATATAAAACTTTGCGGCTTCATTGCTGTGTATGACTTTATGTCCATGCAGGACCAAATGCGGGCTATTGAAACTATCCACAATGATTCAGAACTCTCCAGATTGAGATTATGCCAGGTACCCTTAGTGGATATGGAGATAAGGGGTGTTCCAGCTCTCAAATACATGGGAGATATGCTTTGGAGATAAATTTCCAAGCCAAAGATGTGCAATGGGAGTTAAAATATATGCAGGGATATTTTTTCCCCTTTAGATTGCTTATGTGATTAGTTTTGTGAAATCTTCATTTTTTTATCCCCAAGACTCCTTTCGTGTATGGACGTGGATTAACAGCAAGTACAAGTAACTCAGGAATATATATGATATCATTTTCAGGAATATTGATCACAATGTTAAGACACTGCTTGCTGTAATTTTTTTTTTTGGAAGGACGGCTAATCCTATAGCATTTATTTGAGCAGTGAGACAGAACCTGAATGCTTTACTTGATCTTGTGTCGGCAAGATGTTGTACATTTCCTTTTTCTATTCTTTCTGTGACGTGCGTATGTTTAAGATGAGGTTATGACGTCCTTACTGCAACATCTATCTTGAAACCAAAAGAACTTCGACGTGGTGATTGGATTCCTGGAAGGTGAACGAGATAAAGTATATCCTAAGTAGCTAATATTTTCACTTTAATTCACGAGCTACCATGTTCCTCCTTGTTCATGAAGGCCTGATTTCAACCCTAAAATCCAAATTCTAATCCGTTGTTCACTGAATGTGTTGTACATAAAACAGTCAAGAAATTAATGAAAAGTTAAAACTGTTCTCGATGTGGTACATATAGAAGCTAGCAAAGGATTACGCAGTTGGGACAACTATTAGTTAGAAGGGGTTTCTTTGAGTTAGTCCAATGCTAGGATATCCACGCCAATAATGGATGTCACAGATCAGACGATCGCTCGGATATTCTTTTGCACATGATTACCTCCCCTGCGATGTGACCCTTGGTATGTTGCTTTATCAGGGAATGGCCACAAGCCACGAGCTGTTGCACCTGCTTGAGTTTCAGACTTGCATCTTTTTTTCTTTTGAAGAATTGAACCTACTACTTGTGGAAGGTTACCATACAAAAGAATGCAAGAAGTCGTCCAAATATTCCGGCCAGGATGAGGAGGCCTAAACATTGAGACCAATGGCCGAGGTCGTAGCCACGGGAGTAGAGTGCACCGCATCTAGTTATTAACCACACTCCATCATATCTACACCAGAAACCACTTTAGAAATTAGCACAAAAGATTTTAAACCGTCTACAAATGCTTACATATGGAAAAAGGAAAACCGAACCTTTTGGCATTTGATATTACAAATGCTTCAAGGGTCCACTTGGTGTAGCATAAGTCCGCGAAATAGCTCAAAAATTTGTTGTCTTTTCCATTTTCATAGTTTGCTATCAGAGTTAAAACTACTGGAAGTAACACTGACCACTGCATAACACTAATGGCGCTGTCACTAAAAGCAAAACTTCCCACATTACTATCACTATAATGTGAAATGATCTAAATGCTTACCAATTGAGCTGGACCAGGATGAAGGTGGACTGCCAACACATAAGCTATGCCAGTGACACAATAAACCAAACACAGCAGAACAATGTAGTTATCTACGAAATAGGATCTAGGGTTGTTGAAGAAATAGAACATAGACAGATAAACCAGAGGCTTGACAATTGTATTGAAATGGTCTATTGTATCCTTTGCAAGAAAGTAAGCCAGACTACTCATGCCAGAAGCTCTCTCCCTCCTATAGTGCAACTTATCCAGTGAGAACGATCTTAAAGACGCAATCTTGCAAAGGAGTGCTGAAAGTAAGAATATTAGTGAGAAAGCAAAGATGACAAACCACTCACTGTCTTTGGCAATGACAACTAACACATCAAATGTAACTTACATACTGCTATTACAGTGTATGTATAACCACTTGCACCAAATGTTTCATCGCTCACTTTGGCAAGTGTTCCTAAGCAGATTCCAGCTAGTAACAAAATCAGAAAATCTACAGCTTGTGTTCCAGACTCTCGTAGCCGCTGCTTACCAGCCCTGCAAATAAATCAGCATATGTCAAATTTAAGTTATTATTATTAGCTAAAACATCATTTCCTGTATTTACCTTCCAAGAAAGTATCTGTATTGTTGGATTGCACCGGGGGTCTTCCGATTGGATAAATCACTTGAAGATAAGAAATAATCTTTTATGCTGTCCCTCTTCCTCTCAAAGTTGTGTTCTACATTCGACCAGAGTTTTCCGGCGAAAGATTGCCCATCACCTGCTGCTCCTATAGTAGCTCCTCCTCCAGGTGTTGAACTCTCACTTGCGGCAGGCAATCCTTCAACACTCTCTAACATATCCATGGGAACTGCGTAGCCATTGTGAAGCATCCATCTAACTGGTAGTTGTTTTACAGTTACTCCTGAGTCTGTGCTTGGTTTTACAATCCCTTCTAAAAGGTCAATGTAGTAATCTGGAGGGTTGACGCGCCCGGGGACAACGAGCCCCAAGCTAGAGAAGTACTCTTCAACTTTTTTCACCGGTCCGTGATACACTGTAAGACCGCCTTTAGCTAGTAGTATAAAATCATCAAACATCTTGAACAAAGAGTAACTGGAGAACACCCAACAAAGATTAGAAACGAGAGTATTAGTTTGGGCGATTGGGGGGGGGGGGGGGGGGGAATTCTACAGAGAAAATGGAAGAAAATAGACGCATCTCCATTCCACTGTTCTTATATTACATTGTGATTCTTAAATATAAAATTACCTGGGTTGGTGAAGAACCATACAGATATTTACTCCTTCAATGGCCTCCCGTCTAAGCGCTCTGAGCAGTAACTGAGAAGTTGAGCTGTCCAAGCCAGATGTCGGTTCATCCAAAATCAGAAGCGAAGGTTCCATAACCATTTCCAGTCCAACGTTAACTCGTTTTCTTTGACCTCCGGAGATTCCTCGCTTCTCCACCGTCCCAACCAGAGAATCCCGCACTGCCTGCAGACCCAGGGACTCTATGACTCTTTCAACCACCAGAACCTTCTCTTCTTTTGGTAGATCAGCCGAGAGTCTACAATGACCCCCCCCCCCCCCCCCCCCCGGGGGAAAAAAAAAAAAGATGAAAAAACTCTGATGGAAGTGGTCAATTGGTAGAAAATGCATTTTATCCTGCCGTTGAACCTCTGATTAACAAAGCATATCAATACAGAAGTCGAGCAACTATATAGCTTCTACTAATTTCTACCAAAACATGTTAAAACTGTCCTAGATGTAGTGAAGATATCATCAGTGATCAATGTATATCTATATTTGAAGCAAAGTAACTCAAGAGACTAGAAAATGTGGTATTGTATACCTGCATCTTGCACTAAACCACAGATTCTCCTCCACTGTCAAATTGCCATGCACAATATCATCTTGTGGGACAAACCCAATGATCTTCTTGTATGACTGGATAGGCTCAACCTTGCCGTTTACAAGAACTAAACCAGTTGTGCGACATCCATGTGCTTTTCCAGTTAATGCAGAAAGAAATGTTGTTTTACCAGCCCCGGATGGTCCCATGACTGCTGAAACTCGGCCAGGGAATAGTTTCCCCGTCACGCTTCTTAAAAGATGTTTGTTTTTCCCTTTCAAAGTGAGGGTTAAATCCTTAAAGGCAACCTCAATTGTAGGCCTCTTCCTGATATTAATATCACTAGCCATGGAAATCATTCCAGAGAAGGTCAGGTTTTCATTTTGTTCCTGTAAAGCCTTTTCTTTTTCAATTTGGCCATATGCATACTTGAAGATTTGGCTCCGAGAATGCAATTGCTTACCCTTTGGTGCTTGCTTTTTGATATTTTTATCTCCTATCTCGAGATTAATCCCTTCTTGACTATCAGGGTCATCCTCGATTGCATCAATCATTTTTTTGAGCTTGCTTTTCTCCTTTTTCTTTCCTTTTGACGCTTTAGATGATTGCTGAGGTGTACCAGTACCTCCCGGCGGCATAGGTTGCGGGGCAGAACCTGTTTCATCTTTACCACCAGAACCTTTCAGATCTTGCTGCTTCGTAGATTTTCTGCGACTAAACGTACGTGATAATTGTGTTTGCAATTCTACTACGTGCTTCTTGGCAATATTTTTTGCAGATTTCCATTTTTCACGTGCGTGACTTTCTCTAACACTTTGAGCAGCTCTTTCTCTGGACTTTGCTTCACTTCTTTCTCTAGTTGCAATAACTTGGTCGGAACAGTTATATATGATAACAAGCAAGAAACTCAAGCCAATCTACATTGACAAGGGAAGGGTCAATTCAAGTGGTAAGCCCCATAATTGTTTGAGAAGAAGAATTGCGAGTTTGCAACTAATTCATGTAACAGAAAACCAAAAGCATGAACATGATTCTCAATTATATCGCCTTTTTCTATGTATCTAACCGTTATGGAACTTATATACTGCACATAAGGAAAAGACTTAAGATTACTTACAAAAAACATGACACCGTATGCAGTAATATTCTGATTTGCTGATTGAGGCTCACAACTCGCCAACCTGAAACATCCTGTGGTAAAAGAACAAGAGGAAAAGAGAAAGGCTCACTGAAATGCCATCTAATTACACCATGTAAGTTAGCCTTCAAAATTAAGCCAGATGTGCTTTTCCAACAATTGTACACGCATTAATATCCATTAACATGTCGTTCCAAAATGGATATTATATGTGTCATTAAATAATCTCAAAAGAAGGCTTCCCTTGAGATTATAAATTTATAACACATTTCACATATCCTTCAACAACTTTTAAAATATTTAAAAACACGCCTAAAATTTTTATTTTGGAATAACTCGCATGTGTAGCTACACTACAATATTTTTTCAAGAACATAGAAAATGAGAAGAATGGCTAGTTCACTGCATAAATCAAATAAGAGATCGAGGATACTTACGCCCTTGCTTAGTAGAACCAGTCCTGCAGTAAAATCTGCATTACATGTACGAAAGTAGCTTAGCAAACTAACTGAGAAGCGAAAAAGGGTGGCTGTTATACATTCGAACAGAGAAGAAGAGAATAGGCAGAAGATAAGCAAGGCGCCAAACATACAACCAGTAATAAGAAATGAAGTACGCCATCTAAGAACATGTGCTAGAAGTTCAGGGATAATTATCAATACCCCTTACTGCAAGGATTTTTTTGGATAGTAGACGGACAATATGATCCTGCTGAACAGAATAACTCCCTAGTGCTCCTTATGTCCGCCCAAACATCTGCTCCCCCACAAGTATGATTTGGATTTCCATGAGGTAGCTGATAACGATATCTGCAGAATAATTCTGCTGATAGATCAATATTAATGTACATCAAAATGTAAGAAATCGCAGCAAAGTAAAACTACAATAAATTATAGACTTACGGTTCACATACTCCGGTAGCTTCATTCAGGTTTGCATGTGGACAGTAAGATCCCAATGGGCAAGCTTCAATAGCAAACATCAATGGCAACAAATGATTGAAGTTAATTAGAATATTCAATCGCATCAAGAACGTAATAATACAATCATTTTCTTTCAACTTCAATGTACCTTGTAATTAGGAAACTGTCACATGTAGGATGCTAGAAATTAGAGAAATGAAGAATAAAAGCAGTAGTCTAGTGTTCTGTCCTAATGCATTCATTTGATGGCTCTTTTTAAAGTACTTACGAATCATACAGGTAATGCCGTGAGGGCAAAAGAAACCCTCACAACAAGGTTGACAGTCAGTAGATCGTATAGGAATGTCGTCGGCATTGTCAAATTCTATATCTTGACCAGCACCACAAGCCCAGCCAGGTTCACATCCCTCAACCCATGAGGTCAAATTACAGTTCTTGTTGGGCTTCAAGTAATTGGCTGACAAAGAGAAACTGTTCACGTATAAAGTTATTTCGGCTGCTGTGCATAAGCGGTCTTGAATCCCTCCTTTTAAGCCACCTAAGACAACATAAAGCTATCAAAAACGAAACAGAGCTAATTTGAAGAATGCAGCAATCTTCTTTTAACGATGGTTGGAACTTTACTACAACTTTTTCTTTTCCGTAAAAAAGGAGATTCACCGAAAGATAAAGGTGACATACTATTTCACAACAATATAATAATATAACAGATTTAACATTAGCTTCTCTTGGGTGCTTCTGCTTACAGATTCTATGCTGTTCAATATACATGAAATAATATTATCAATTATTTGACTTGAGAACAAATCAAAGGGGCTGCTCCATTAGCCTATTTCAGGGGAAATGGGATAAGGCCATCAGTCTGTGATCGGAGGTACCTTTCATTTTCTGGGCACATTGTGTCAAAAATGTCGGATCGTTAGAAAAATTAAATGCCCCATTCCAATCAGCTTCTCTGAAGAAATAGAAAAATGAGAGGTCACCCGTCTATTTCCATTTGAAATAGAAAACCATGATAGAAAAGAGAATTAATGAAAGCAATGGAAAAAATTAAAAAAAAAAAAAAAAAGATCGCATACAGATCAGTTATGCAGAAACCCAGTTTTGCTTTGATTTGGTCCTTGAAGATGTCCGGGAACTTAGACAAGCTATTCAAGATGGCACTGGCGGTTACTTCTACCGCACGTGGATTGGTCTTGGATGAATCGTCCTGAGAATAAACAGGCCCCGAAAAGCAGCTGAATACAACAATTAAAATTAGTGCAGTCTTGCTGAGTCCCTCTCTGTTGCTCATTTTTGGATCAGCTGGGTTTCCGTTCCACAACGCACGATAATAGAGCAAAGTTATTTTTAACAACAAATGGGGGAAATTCAGGACTACACGGGTAAATTCATTTTGAATTTGTGTTGAGAAGCAGCAATTCAGAAATGCAGGGTTGGATACAGAGACAAAGAGAGAGATGGGCATGCATGATTCAGAACCAAAGACACGAGAGAGAGAGAGAGAGAGGTGTGAAGAGATGTTTCGCTTTTTCGGAGGAAGAAATGGCGGGGAGGAAGAGTTGGCGAAGAATGGGGAGCGAGAAAACACAGCAGGGACAGAAGGACGCGATTAACGAATTTTACTTTGGCAATGGGGACGTCCATCCCATTGACGTGGAGGAGAGAAAATTCAAACAATCCAAAGTCATAACAAGAGTCATGAGATTTTCTATTTTGCTTTTACTACCATAATTATTTTTATTTTAAAATTTTATTAAATTTCAAAAAAAAAAGTAAATATTTATCATATAATATTTATTTTAAGAAACAATTTAATTATCTTCAGAAAAATTAAATTTAAAGCCTATTTTTATTAAAAATGACTCTTACACTAAGTATACGATGTTACATCTCAATGCCTAAAAAAACAGTTGATCATGCATGAGATAAAAGCAACATGTCACTATTTTAATGCCATGCAAGCCTTTTTTTTTTTTTTTTTTTGGTGCTTATGCACGCCTTGTTAATTTGTATATTTACACTAGGTAATCGGTTCCCATGCTGGCTAATTACATTGGCTCATTTGCAAGGAATGTCCCACCCTCAATATTCCTGTAACGTGGTCCCTGAAATTGACATCCACTGAGCCCTCTAACCTCGTACTAAATATTTTACTACTTATGCCCACAAGTTCAAATCTAATGGACCACCCATCACATGGCACCACTGCCAATCCTACTTGTTTCGTCCTCGTCTTTATAGTTGATAACCATTATTCTTGTTTGATCCTCGTCTTCATAGTTGACAGCCATCATTTAATTCTCCAAATTATACTTGACCACCCATATAAATATGTTACTTATTCTCACTGCTTTAAGAAAATTACTCTTCTCTATCAAAAAGAATATTTTAAAGAGATTAACAAAAAAAAATACGTTAGTTATTAATAATAATATCTAATAAAAATAGTTTATGCATAAATGCATAATCTTTTTTCTTTTAAAAAATCATGCGAAATGACATGGCAAATGGTGACTGGCTTCATGTTTCTCATCTGTCCTTGTCTCACTGTAGGGACTGGTTATTACTGTCTCCAGTCACCCCATCTTCTCTATAGAAAGCAAAAACTCATGAAAAAAAAAAAAAAAAAAAATCAGTACTTGCCCTCCATCGCTCACGATCTTCAGTCTTCAAAGATTCGTTTTCTGAAACACTGCACAAAACCTCGTGATGCTTGTCACTTTACCATTTTGGCCTTTTATGAAGCCCTCAGCGTGAAAAGATCCTTCTCAGTTCCCACCTTCTCATTCGGTGGCGTCCGCCCTCAGCTCGCTCTGTTTTCAATATCATACAGTATAAATACGACACTTTTTTTACATTTCAATCCCCTAGTTTTTTTTTTTACTTCGAAGTGGGGGCTTTCTGGTTGATTTGTCTGGATCGTCTTCGTCTTCGTCGTCGAGTATATTCTACATGATCTGCGTCCTATTCGCTTTGATCTAAAGGTGAAGCGAATAATGCATCTCTACTACTCATTTCTTCTGCTTTCTTCATTTTGCTTTGTCAATGGCATCTTATTGTCTGAGGCGCTATCAATTTAATTTGAGTATTGTTTCTATTGTGGTTGAAGCTTGTTCAGATTGAAGAACTGCTTGTAAATGGTGGATGCGCTGTTTGGCTTCTGAGAAAACAATTCCAGAAAGGAAGGAATCAGGTAATAAATCGGACGTTCGAAGAATATGTGCAAGACTAGGAGGATATCCTTGTGTCGTTTAAATCTTCGCTGCTATATGAGGAACTACTTGCTAAAACCATTGCGTCTCTTTTGCATCCATTCCGGCAGTAATTTTAACCGTTGTCATATATTTGAGCGGTTTGTGAGCCTGGAAATCTTTTTAAACTCTACTTCCGCTTCCTTAGTTTATTTATTTATTTTTTACTTTTTTTGCCTTTTTGTTTTCTATTTGTACATTTGAAGGAACTCATACCGCATTATCTTTTTTGGATCTTGAAACTCAAGCTTCGGTTAGTTTTTATTTTTTAAAACTTATCTTGTGATTAGCGTCATATTTATTCGAATCGAACGATTTAATGAAATTCTCAGCGTTCTTCTACTGAACATAATGCACATGAATGCAACTCAATAGCATAGTGGTCTTTTTATCCATATTTCTGTCATACTTTGGAAGATTTCGTGGATAGTATGGTCAATAAGGGAAATTTTTTTATGTTTTTAAATATGTATTATTTAATAAGCTTTATTATATCTACGATAGTTGCTTGATTGCTTTCCATATTTCAACGTTGGTCTGCATATAAATATGTACATGTGCATATGTATATTGTATATTGTATATATGACAGCATGTGTTTGTGTTACTAAGGCCTGTGCTAATCTCTAATCATGGAGTAAAAATGAACTCAATGTCTCAGCTGATGAACTCTTGAAAGTGCTCAGTAAAAAATTTCTCTCTATTGATTGTTCTGAGTACTAGTTGTCATCCGTGACATCATTTTGCAAACTAACTAACAAAGTATCACGTGGAAACAAGGATTTCTAGCAGGTAAATGATCATTCATGTGTTTGTCAACACATTAGAAATGACATTTGATATTGGATTTTTTATTCGTTGCATATAGTTGGCTTCTTTTTTTGGGGTACAATATAGCTACATACCTGGTCTTTAAGGTGTGAAATAATTTTGGTCACGAATTGTTTCACAGCAAAGCAGGCTGCTTCTATGATTCTGATGCTGATTACCATCTTTTGATAAGTACAATTACATCTATTGAGTTCTAAAGACTCTATTGGAATTCAGTATGATGGGTTGGGGAAAATGATTTTGGTGCAAAGAACTTATCTATTGTGGAGATGATTTCCTATGAGCAAGACTCTGATGTTGTACAATGGGGGCTGCAGCTTTTTGATGCTGGCCCGTATTCTAATTGTGTATATTGCGGTGCCGATGCTCAAGATAGTGCAGATTGTTATCATGGGCATTATTTTAAGGAAGAGAATTATAATAATGAATTTAGCAACATAGAAAATGATGAGCTTATGGCACATGCACTTCAACAGCAACTGTCACAACTAGCTGTAGCAGAAGCTTCTGTTCCGCCAAATGAATGGGCAGAAAACCTGCAGCTATCCAGTTTCTCACAAGAGTGGCTTAGCCATCCAATGGGTAGCTATGACCCTGGTAAATTTCATGTTGAACATTCTTAGTGTGATGTCGTATAAAGCTACTATTTTTTATGCATTACAGTTGTGTATTGTGTTTGTTTCCTCCATAATTTGTAGGACAGGAGACTGATCAAGAAGAGGCAGATGATGTGGAACCTTCTAGTTCATATTCTGGCTCTGAGAAGAACTCATATTGTGGTGATGAGTGGATGTATACTTCAGACCAGATGGATGAATACGCTCTTGATGGAGTAGTGGGAAAAAGATTAAATCAGATGATTCCAATACCAGTAAGTTTAAATTTTCTAATTCCATTAATGCATTGCAGGGAAGCTATCTTTTTCTTTTTCTTTTGGGTGATGAGCTTATGAAGACTTTCTTTATCTCCTCATTTGTGACAATTTCTTATGTCATTTGAAATTAATGATGCCTAAGCTCTGGATTCTGAAGGTGCATCAAGGTTTCCTTCTTTCCGTTTCACGATGGTTATTGACTAACATTTCTACCTCCTCTGCTTTCTAGTTTCCACAATTATAATTCTCTTTTATGCAGTCTAGCACCACTTATGCCTTCATTAATGGAGTAGGACATTTGGAAATTCTTTTCCCTTTTTTTGATGTAGAAGGGGCCTGGGGAGTTTGCATATGATAAGTTGGTGAAATCTTCAGAACAATCTGGTAGTCTGTGATAAAATTTCCTACATTTATTTTCCTTGATACAGCATGTTCCCAGAATTAATAGAGAAATACCTTCAGTTGATGAAGCAATTTTAGATCATCAAAGGCTACTGGACAGGTAGTCTTAACAGCTATGCATTTTTTTTTATTGACTACCGTATTTTCTTTCTTTGCATATTTATTAGAACATTTTTTTTGTATATATGAAGCATTTCTTGATAGTAATTAATTGGTTGCAAGAATTTGTTATGCTAAAACTAAGATGCTTAGAATGTTTTACTCATCCATAGGTTGCAATTATATGAGTTGATTGAATCTAAAGTTGAAGGAGATGGCAACTGCCAGGTTTGTTCTTGACTCTGAGCATATTCATCTTCTATCATCATGATAGATGGTTTACTTGCCATACGGTTGTCCTATATGCTTTGTTTTGGTGTGACCATAGTTACCAGCTTTGTAATATTCCACAATTCGAGACGCTTAAACCAGTCCGTGATATGTTAGTAATAAAAAACCAATGCAAAGTATTTCCATACCATGATTTGGGACACGAAATCAGTTTGTGTGACAATGGGGTAAGAATGAACCTGGTAACTATGGGTGTAACCATGTGATTAAGTATGATGCTATAAATTGGACAGACTGTTTTGAACTTTAGCCTTTCCATTTGAATAGTAACTCTTTCTGTTGCATAATAGTATAATACAAGTGATGTCTCATTTGAACTGTAATGCTATCAGTTTCGCGCACTGTCAGATCAAATTTACCGAACACCTGAGCATCACAAATTTGTGAGAGAACAAGTTGTGGATCAGGTTGGATGGCAATCTTTAATCACATGATAGTTAAGCACAGTAGACCAATATCATGGCTTAATATGATCTCATGAACTCTATTGATTTGAAGTTAATTGTTGTGTGGAATCTCTAATTAATTATTTATTAATGGATCAGCTGAAGTCATGCCCAGACATATATGAGGGATATGTTCCTATGGCTTATGGAGAATATTTGGAGAAAATGTCCAAGTATTTTTACACTCCTTCCCAATGAATTTAATAAATTTCTTTCTCAAGCTGTTTGTTCCTTACTTTGACTATCTTGCTGATGTGATCAGGAATGGTGAGTGGGGAGATCATGTTACCTTGCAGGCTGCTGCAGATATTGTATGTAAATCTTATGTACTTATGATATATAAATAACATATGGAGTCTGAGATACCTTGATATTGGATATCTCTATTCTTGTGGATCTTTTGTTTTCTACAACCTTATTAATGGAAATTCATGTTTAGTAGTCACTGAAACTTTGGTAAGTATATGTGAAAGTTATGAAAATTTGAGGCATTTAGCATGATCTTTACATTGTCAATTAGCATGTAACAATTAAACGAAATCTGCAACATCCCCTGTCCTGTCAAAAAAGAGGACCCATAGGTATTTTTTATTTCATATGTCGTTTAAAATTTGAGAGGAAGCAGTTGGACTGTGGATCTTAACCGTTCTTATTCTTCCATGGTTTCACTTCTATTACTAAACCTACTGTTTGCTGGGTGTACGGGCTGGTTCTTTTGTTGATCTACTGTATACAGAAATTCTTAAAATTTGCTTATTTTAAGTGTTGGTAGATCTCTCTTTTTGATTAAACATTCACTTGCCAAACATGGATTCATTAGAATTTTGAAACTGAAAATATCTAGTAGGCTTAACCTTGTGCCTATGCTAGGATAATCTGACTTACAATGTTTTTAATCAATGTTCTAAATTGCTTATTATGCTCTCTAATTCATTTTAGTATGTGTTGCAGTATGGAGTTAAAATATTTGTCATAACATCTTTCAAGGACACTTGCTACATTGAGATTCTTCCCAATTTGGAAAGGTCAAAACGAGGTATGCTTCATCGTTTTTGGACTTCTGGTGCTTATGTCACACGATCCTCCATTAACTAACAATGTCTTGATGTCCTTGAAATATACAGCTATTTTCTTGGCTAACCTTTTAAATAAGTGTCCAATGGTCAAAATTAGACAATAAATGAATTTCTGGAAAAATCATAGAATACTTCAAAAACCCAAAATAGAATCCAACTCATTTATAACTTGTTACCTGAGGTTGCCAAAGCACATAAAATTAAGGCCATTAATTGCATTCTTTTAAGTTTAGGCTGAGCAATTATATATCAGTGTGGTTTTCGTCTTGGATTAAACTGAGCTGCTGTTACCAAGCTGATATTATTCATAAAAAATGAAATGTGAGTGTGGAAAAAATGAAGCATTTACCCTATAATATTCTAATTCTTGGACCAGAAGATGGAAAAGAAAGAAACTTAATAGAGCGGTAGACATTCTTAATTGTTATTGTTTTGTTTATATCTTGCAGTAATTTGTTTGAGCTTCTGGGCAGAGGTACACTACAATTCAATTTATCCTGAAGGAGGTTTGTATGAATGTATTGCTTCAACTCTGATTCTGGCATATGCTTCATTAGCTCTTTAATTTAGAATGTTTTTTGCTACGTACATGCTAAATAAAAAATTGATATTCTGCAAATAATAGGTTCCATGTTTTTAGAAAAAATGGCATTTGGTAGGAAACAATTTCCCAACAATGATTCTGGTTGGACTCTCAAGTAATATTTTGTGAGTTTATCATTGTAGCCTGATGACTTGCTAGATTTTCTAGATAAGTGGAAGCTGTTTGTCTGACCGCATGTAGTACAAATTGGCTGGCAGAGGGGATTATATTGACTAATGAGTTCTTTCTGTGAAACAACAAAATTGATCAATTGCTGAACTTTTATGAGATGGCTTTTTTAAAAATTTGCAGTCACCGGTTGGAGGTAAAGAAAGTCACCATATACACATACTTTTAGATCTTTCTTTAGAAAATTTGTCCTTTTTCCTTTTCCCCTTTTTGAGAAGGGCGTGTTACTTTAAACCTTGAAACTAGTAGCGTTCAATGTGAGTTTCATCCATTTGACAATGTTGACTCGGTCTAATTGGAGTTGAACACCGAGGAAGTGAAGAGATAAATTCTGTTCCACCTGAGTAGAACTCCCTAACCATTACTTGAAAACATTCAATATGCAATACCGCTCAACCTAAGAATTTTGTAGTTTGCCAGTAAGGCATTGGCCAAGAGGCAGCGTGGGGATCAATTTTCCTTTTATCCCCCTCCTTCACCTTTGCTATAACAAGGCGTTTGTTAGTGGTTTTTCTAAGGCCAAATAAATCTTAAAGAATTATTGTTTATTCTATTGGAAAACCCTCACCAAGTTATGTGACACTTTTAACATTCAGCTTTCTGGGTCCACATATCCACTGTTTACATGTGCGTACGGTGCATGAGGCAGCGTTCATATTGCCACATCAGCATGCCACATTGATTTTTTTGTTTTCCTTTAAGAAAATCTCAATATACATTTATTGGATGTTTATCCTGCTAAATCTAAATGAGAATGCAATTAGTTTCAAGGTCAATTTTGGTGCCCCCATTGAAAATTATGTTGGGTTCAAGATGTTGATAACCAACCCAATAGAAGACTTTTGCAGGTCTGCAGACTGATGTGTAATTTTCCTCCCTCTCTTCTGCCTGCTGTCGAACTCGCACGCTTTAGAAACCACTCGCCTTCAGTTGCTTGGAATTGAATGTGCATTATTTGCAGTTTACTTTCATTTGGGCGTTTACATTGTTGATGGCGGGGTTGCTGGGTGGCAATCTATAACCTCATTGACGTATTTATCGAGTGGATTGTTTAGATACCTTGCATATCTTCATTGACTTCCATTGTTTTTTGTGTCTGGAAAAGCTGTGTAACGTGCAATGTTTGCTTCGTGCCTTTCTGGTCCCTTGGTTTTATTGAATTTAAGGATGGGTTATGTTACCGACTTTGTTAATTTATCTTTCATTACTCTTTTACACTTGCCCCCGGTGGGGTGAAAGAAGCTTATGTGCAGGGCTAAGTGGGTTTTCATTTTCTTCTTTTTCTTTTTTAAATTTTCATTCCGTCGTGTTTGTAAAGCGGGGTCCATGTTTCACACATACCTTTCTTTTTGTGAACGATAACAAAGGAGCTAAGTAAACACCATCCATGGAAGGGACAATCCAATGGCCAGCAACTGGTTCAATTTCGTGGGCACAGGTCATCTCAAGCAAAAAAATTATATAACTTGCTTTTCTCAAATTGCAGGAAGTGAAATACCAGAAGATGCAAAGGAGCCGATCAGATCTCTGCTCGAATAATGTTTGTTTGGAGTTAAATTTTAGTGGTGGAGCTTCTCCCTCCCCTCACTTCGGTTTAAACTTTAAACTAGATGAAGTAGCACAGATACCACCTAAATCAGGATACCAATTTAGTCGGGAAATGCACGTCTATTGAAGTATTTTCATTAAATGCTCACGATTTAAGATGAATTTTTAAATTAATGTTGAAGTGAACAAATTTAATAATTTATATTTTTAAATAAAATACTCGTAAAATCTAATTTGTGAATTTGGTGACATAGTTTAAAGCCCAATGGAATGACACTTGCTATGTTTATCAAGCCCAGTTAGTCTCGCGCCCGCGGTACACACGCGATTCTGGCTGTGGGTATAGATTTTCTTAATTTTTTTTGATACATCTGGGTGAGAGGGGATGAACTCGAGTGAAGAAGTAAAAAACCTAAGTTGGTCACTTGAGCCAAGTCTTATTTTCAGTATAAAGTTTTTTTATATTTATCACTTGGTGAATTGCATCATTTAAAGAAATAAAATTTTACTTATTATTGTTATTGATATTGATCAACTGTAACTTTTTATTACTATTATTTTCGCCAAAGCTGGAAGGTATCATGTTGTAGATGCACAGTTTCTCCTCTTTTTATGAGGAAAATTCTCATTTTAGTTTTTTTTTTGGTACATTCATTTTTGTTTTCTTTGCAAAGTGTCAGCGTTCAGGAACAAATAATACTATTTAAGTATTGTTACCGACTGTTTTCCCCGGATTGATTGACAAATTAGTCGTCACATGTACACTTTGCATGACTGTTCCACTAGAAACACGAATCCGCTTTACGACCTTAATTATAGTTTCCTTCAATTTCCTTACACGATTGAAGATGAGACTTTTATCTTTTGAGCAATTCGAAAGCAACATCTCGTAAGTGGGGAAAGAAAGAGTGAGGTGCAATCTGCATTTCACAAAGGGTTTTCATTTATGCGAATTTGCTTCAAGGACACGTCAATATACACTTGAGGATACCCCGTGATTTGGAAATCACTATAGAATATAACGCATTGACTTTGAAGAGGCCCGATAATGATCCCTAAGAATATAGTCAACGTAAAAATGGATATCCTAATATTAAGTCGCTCAGATTAGATAAGAATTGTGTCCGTTTTGGGAAATCTCTGTTTTGTGGGGCCATGAAGGAGAAAAGCAAATGCACAGAGAACTGAACTGACATATTTAGGCATAAAATAATAAGGAAAAATAAAATAAAGAAAAGGCTAGGGCCCAAACAAACCTAATTTTTTTATGTAGCTTCATTCTCGGCCAGCATCAGCAGCGATGTGAACGACAAATTCGGGAACGATCCATCTGAATTGGGAAACAAATCCAGAAGCTCCCGCTTAAGCACTACATCTTCTCCCTCTACTTCTTCCTTTTCGCACGAAACCAGTTTATTCACACTCTCCAATTGACTATCGCAAACCGACGTCGCTCCCGTTGACACCGAAGTTACCCTTGAGGAAACTGGAGAAGCAGCAGCAGCAGCAGTATCCATCGAAGCAGAGCTAGTGTTCTCGGTGGTTCCGGTAGGGAAGTGTGAGGGCGGCACGTGGCGGAGGAGCCAGTCGATGGTTTGGCCGTCGGTACGGTGGCCGAGCTCGCGCGTCAGTTGGAAGATGCGAGCGGCGCAGAGGGCGGGCACACGGACACGCCGGCCTCGGCCCTCGACCTTGGTGTGCCGACCCTTTGACCGAGCCCTGGGCAGGCGATCACGTCGGCGAGTCGCCTCGACACGCCGGTTGGAAACCATTTGGAGGTCGCTACTGGTGGGCGAGTCCATATAGGTGATTTGATCCGTGTTCCTCTTTTACTTTTTATAGTCTTTTACCTTACAGAAAGAAGAGAGATTTCTAATCACGAACAATACATAGCACGACAAAATCTAAAGATCAAAAGCCTCTGGAACCATTTTTTCTTTTAACCTTTTCTATGGTTCGGACGTATGTGCTTTGATTTGCGTTCTGTTTGGGTTCAAATTTGTAGTTTAATTTCTTCAAAATATAATAGTTTATTTCTTTTTTCTTGGCCATTGTGTGGTTAAATTTTACTAGAATTCAAAATTTACACGGATTACCGCCACGCCCAAGGGCCTTCCATCGTATCATGATTTAATTAAATTTTATATTATTCAATTAGGTTTGAATCCTTTTGAAATTTTCTTAACTAACCAAAAATCGTTCATGCTAATTTTGTTTCATTTTTTACTTCCCACTTGGTAAGAAATTTAAGGGAAAATAAAATTGGACCATACTCCATCGAAGAGACTCCCAATGAGCATGTTACGTAACACCTAACAAGCTTACTTTAACCATTCTTATATAAACGTATCATAAACATCTGCCGTTTGATAAATCAAAAAGCCATTGTGTTCTGGTGTCCCTGTACAGCAATCAGCATTTTTGGGCTGCAAAAAAATGTAAGATTGCAAACTACATTCCATCACAGTTAAAAAAGATGACATGGCCACGCACGTCTCTACATCACTGGTGTCCAACCATGTTCAAGAGCGGGTTAGAATGATTTGTCAAAGATATCTCCCTCAGCAAAAAGTAAAAAAGCTAGTTACGTGCTGGTACTGCGCAAGAGAAGTAACAACAGTACAAAAGCACTTTTCGCAGAGATCTGCGCACGCCTCTTCTCAGCAATGGAGGAGCAGAGCAGGAGAAGCCAGAGAGGAAAAACAGTGCAAGAGGAACATGGTAATGCTAATGGCACACCATCAGCGTTAGACAATCTTCACATCAAATTTGTTGGAAAAACAAAAGTCTTCCTTGGATCATGCGTTTCATCTCATTGGGCTTTCTAGCGAGATCTCTTCATCACAGTTGTGGGAAAGTGTAACATCTGGCACCTCCTCAATATCATCTGCAGGCTAATAGAAATCCTCAAGGGGAATCAAAACCACTCCCGAAACATAATTTAAGCTGAAAAAGTTAAACACAACCAAAAGTATCACCTTACCTGCCAAAATTCCAATAGATGCCATAACAAAAAACCAACGATCATAACCAAGCAAAAGAGCTTGCCTGCCCATGCACCACATGAGAGGTATCTAATAAAGAATTTACACTATCAGCTCCCCTGGAAACCACCACAGAAGAATCTATATATGATAATCAGACTCCCACCCTCCCAAATTACAGATCAACTTACTTCCAAATCACTTAATCACAATCCCCAGCAAAAGAATCTCGAAGTGTGGTTGTCAAAAAACAGTCACAAAACATATTGCATCACCTAGTAAGTTGGCTTTTGTATTTAAAATCACACATACAATTGAATTTAAGATGTAAAAGTAATACCGTGAGAGACGATCCAGTAGATTTTGATTAGAGGATTTCAAAGCACGATCATATACAATTTCTGTCCTTTTGGCAACATCCTGCCAGCTGTAGAGTTCCCTCAACTACAGAAAATAAAGAAAAAAAGGCGAAATAATTTGCCTACTCAGAAGCATGATAAAAATATCATTTAAAACTAGAAACTCACTCGATTGTGCATGACTTGTGGGTCGACCATTGGCAGCATAGATATTGCCTTCTGAATTGCTTGCACCATATCACTAGGATTAGGTTCTGCCAATACAATCATGTCATCTGGTAAAACCTATGAACAAATAAGTGAAATCTATTTTAACCCCCAGTATGACATTTTTCCAAAAGTTCTGAAAATGAAAAACATATTTAAAAGATTCTTGAACGAAATTACTCTATGAAAAAAACATTTAAACGGATAAAGGATTATCTGTGATACAAACCTCAGGAACCCCTCCAACACGTGTGCTGACTGTTAACAATCCACAACTAGCAGCCTCTAATATGGCTATACAAAAAGCTTCAGTCAAGGAACTGTAACAGTGAAAATTCAGATTGGACAATAGAGATAAATGAAACAATATTGGTTAAAAAAATTGAAAGACAAAGAACATAATTGTTAATATTTAAGGTAGATTCATGCCATGGGTTGGCCATTGGCATATGCATGCATAGGCCCACATTAAATCTTTGTGAGGTGAAAGTAGTGTACATAAGCAACTAATATCCAGCTTCAAAAGTGACTAGTGCATGTGGTACAGCTCCCAATGAAAATAACAAATTGAAAAGGAAACTGTACCTGTTTAAGAAGATGTGCCCAGAATTTAGAACAGATCGGACTTGTGCATGTGGTACAGCTCCAAACATTTCAACCCGATCTTGAAGCGAATGCTTTTCTCTCATCTCTTCCAGCCGCACACGCTTAGGTCCGTCACCTCCAACAATAAAACGAACCTTCAAACATATAAACATATAAATTATCCCTTTAAAAATCTATAACCAAAACATGATAAATATTATTCTCAATATCTAAGCATTACATTTCTCTTAATGCACTATCTATTATGACTCTTACATGGAACAAAAACAGTGGTTTACATAAACAGATAAAAGTTCTATATGTAGTGCTAACATATTATCTGAACGTCAACTTTCAATATTCTACACCAATGCTTAGGTCAACATCAAAGCAAGTAAGAATATGCAGACAACAGCATTATTTTGGCACATGTATAGAGCTAAGCTCAACATATAGTATCATTCAAAGGACAAATCACATATATATGTTCTATCAGTTAAAATCTCCATATTGTACTTCTCTATTTCTCTATTAGATACTTTCTCATAGCAAACAGAGATTGGCGGATAACAGAAACATAGTTGACATAACCAGCAAAACTATTTTAATCCTCATATCCTTGCACACACTACATAATTTTTCATCATGAAACTAGGACCATCATCCTTGATAAAACCCATATCATTTTAAATGTCATCATGGATATGTCTCCCAAATGTAGGAAAACAATTTTCCAATAAATTTGTTCAGATGCTAAATCATTTATTAGAAGCCATTCAGAAGGGCTTCTTAGCTAATGGTAGTAGCTCCACTTTAAATTTAAAACAATATGACCAAGCAGAAGCCTCAATACAAGTTTTCCAAGTTTATCTATGCACGAAAAACTAATGGATTTTCCCCAACTCACATTGGAATGTAAGCGGCATACTTCAGGAATGACTTCAACAAGTAAATCAGCACCCTTCCGGTAAACCAATCGACTTATAACAACAATAACAATTTCCTCTCTGCTGGGACGGTCCTCCGCTGGCTTGAACATGGCAGTGTCAACAGCATTAGGTATCACAAAAACCTTTTCTGGTGCCAAACCTGACCGCAACACAGTGTTTTCCTTGCTTGTATGGGAAACACATATGGCTTGACTCACATCAGCCAAGGTAAACTGCAACACCTTGTTCATGTGGATGCTTCCAACATCAGCAAAACCATACAGTGAATGATCAGTAAAAACAACCTTGTATCCCATAGTTCTCGCATGCATAAGAGCTTCATGACAAAGTGTTGAAAAGGCTTGATGTCCATGCACTACAGTTATTCTTTCTCGAATAAGGATAGTCCTTATAATTGGTAGTAACCCATAGAAAGTTGGTAATGTATTCTGCATAAGGAATGGTCTCCATGGTACGTAGTAGACTTTCAGACCACCAGTCATGTATCTAACCCCAGAACGATTTCCATAAGCATGAGTTACAACCACCACCTGAATGGTCATAATTTTGAGGTTCATGATATTACAAATAACCACAATACAAGCAAGAAAAAACTAATCAAAGAATGGAAAAGATGTTCTTCCCCAAAAATCTTTTCGTATGAATAAATCACTATGAAAGAAAGGACCAAAATGAGAGCAAACAAGCAGAAGCAAAAAAAAAAAGAAAGAACGAAAGTCAATTAGTTCCGTGCACTTGTCCAGAAATGAAACTACAGAAAACGAAGTGGAAATGGGAGTTAATATAACTCCTTCAGGAAATTAGAGCTCATAATTAGAAAATCAATTTCTATGAATAGTCTTTAAACTTTAAATCCCTTCTGATATCAAGTAGCACATCTGCATTAGAAGCGTCTGTACTCAAGAAGTTTCTCTGTCAATGGCCAAATAATATGATGAGCCTAAGCACAATCTGAATCCATAAAGTCATTTTTATTCTTTGACCTTGTGACCTAACTTCAGCAAGCACTGTGAGAGATAATATATATGGCTCTCCACACCACCAAAGTTGGGATAGAAAAAATCCGAGACCATCAAAATTCTATGCTTTTGCTGATTACCAATCATCGTCCCAAAGCCTACAGAGGGAAAAAAAAACTACAAATGAAATTAATAAAATACATTGGGAAAAAAAAAAAAAAAAACCACAGATCTTATAAAAGTGGCTCTGCTGACTGAATGACAAGTGGTAATGGAGGACAACAAAAGATCCATACATATTTTGTGCAAGAAAGGCTATTTAAATGAGCCACAACAATATTACAAGCTGTGCACCATGAAAACAACAGTCATGCTACAACTTATTTGAAGAGCCATCTACTTCATCAATATCAACAAAGAGATTGCTTAAATAATTTAATGGAAAAATGAAGAGGTTATAATTATCCAAACATCAAGTTGGTAGTGATTAACCAAGTTCTGCTACAATTTTTCATGTCTGAGTAGCACTTGATGGCCAGCAAACATCCACTCGGACAACAAATTCATGCTAGGTGAAGTGTCACAAGCATAATTGTTATTGCTGTTCTTAAGGCATCTACTTGTATGTCTTTTAATATCTGCTCAAGTTATCACTAAAACTTCAAAATTATCTTTCAAATCCCAATGAAAACTTAATGGTTAACCACAAACTTACTAATTTGCAAGTTTTTACATAATAAAGAAATTCCTGGCCACAAGTTACCAAACATATTTTGAATAAAAATTCAACATTAAAATTGTAATTAAAATTAAAGCACTCGCCCAGTAGATACAAAAGGAGATAGACAAGTTGCTTCTAAGATTCAATTTAGCATTTTGTAATTTCTAGAACTAGCCCAAAAACTTGAGTAATCATTAAAAAACATTCTCCAATCTCATTACAAAGACCAAAGTGACTCCCGCTACTAAGGGTTCTCCATCCACCAGGAGATGGTCGACTATGTGCTCACACATAAGCCCATACCCGTTCTAAAAAGAAAAAAGAAAAAAAGAAAACAAACCTTCTCATAATCAAAATGAAGTTAGCAACAGAACTGGCAACATCTACTTGAGTGAGAGGCGAAGAGGAAAAAAGAAGCAATTAAAGGGTATCAATTTATTATTTACACTATCATAAAAAGAATCCCTTTTAATTAATTTCAATGTATGACTTAAAAGGGACAAAAGAACAGGATTTCTACTCTATTAAATTGAGAACAGTACTATAAGCCACTCTAGAACTCCATTACAAAACTAGCAAATCCAGACCCCAAAAAAAATAAAGTTTGGATGACCACCACAATCTAATATAGTCATCCCCAGGAGACCATCTGACTAGATAATAACCTCAAGTAACAATAGGTTTGCTATCAAAGGCTTCTCTTGCTTCCAATAACTCAGGGCAATATCTCTTTGAAACACTTTTTGCAGCAACATGCGTTGGTTCTAGTTGTCAACTTGCCACCAACTGCCTTCCAACAAATATTATCCAGCAATATACCATGTTTTGATTTCCTATATTCCTCTATGGCCTTCACGCATAGATCCATGTTCACTAAGTCAAATAAAGTTTGATGCTCCTCTTGGGACCACTGTCCTCTATTCATATTGGGTAATTTAATCCCACGCCATGCATTCTTTACATGAAACTTATGCTTGTCCATCACTTCAGCCAACATGTTCCAATTAGATCAGAACTTTTGCATGAGTTCATACTCTCCAAGGGTCCACTTACTATTCTCATCCCTTTCAAACAAAATATGAGCACGATAATATATGCTTTGATAAGGTCTCTGAGGGAGGACTTCCCCAATTCCTTCCAACAATTTCTAACGTCGGGATGAGATCTACAATGAAGAACCATAATTAGGCTTTTTTGTCCCACAACCCCTGAGACTCTATAGTTTAAAACAGCCTCTTTAATCTTCTCATCTTCTTCTAGCATAAACATTTTCCCTTGCACTAAGCCATCATCAAAAACTTCCACTTGATCAGAAAAAGTTACTCGTTTAGATGTTCCCTTAAGTGATGGCTTAGGAGAATTACTAGTAACAGCAGAATGTACACTACCATCTCCCATCTTGATTGTAGTCAAAGCCGTATCACCTTCATTGCTTTTCAAATCATTGTCATCTGTTTTTTTTTGCTTTTTCTCCTCAGATATTTTTTCATCATCATCCTCTTGCCTTGATCATCAACTTCAGTGACAACAGAATGTGCATTAGCATCTCCTGTCTTGATTGTAGTCAAATGTGGATCACCTTCATTGCTTTAAAATCATTACTATCCATGCTTTGCCTTTTGTTGCTCAACTTCTTCATCTTCATTTTCTTGCCATGATCAACAAAAGCAGACTGTGCATTAGCATCCTCTTTCTGGGTTCTAGCCAAATGTAGATCACCTTTATTACTTTTGAAGTCAATGTCTTCTGCTCTTTTGCTTTTTTTTTTTCCTTCAGTTTCTTCTTTATCATCATATTCTAATCTTGAACATCAATTTCAGAAACAACTAAATGTGCATTAGGATCTCCTGTCTCAATTCCAACTGAAGCTGGATCACCTTCATTGCTTTTCAGTTCACTATTTTCTTTTCATTTCCTTTTGTTGCTTAGTGCCGAAGCAGCAGTTTTTTGCATTCCAGCAAACAAATCATCAGAACTTTTACTTTTCTTAATTTTGCTCTCTTGTTTGATCTCTGCTTCGCCAATACTCATAAATATCATATCCCCTTCATTGGAACAAGGTTGTTTCTCAGCGGCTTTCCCTGTACAATTTTCTTAAAGAATTTCATTGGAACTAAATATTTTATCAATTTTAGGTTTGCCGTTTCTCTCTTAGCGCTTTTTCTTCTTTTCCTTATTTGGCACCAGCTCAAATGTACTATCCAGATTCATCTCCAAACTCATTTGTAAATGCATATTGTCAGTGATTTTTTCAATCTTAAAACTTGTTACAGGTTAGACCCAATGCAAAGCTGAAAACAAGACAAAAGAAAAAATAATGCAGAAATGAATTGTTGTTTCTGTCGAGAAGATAGTAGTAAGCCATTCAACAAAATAAAATTTCCGCTTAAGATTTTCACCGGAGACTATGTTACATAAGTAGCCAGTTAATTTTGGTCAGGCAATTCTAATAACTGAAATGAAAAGAGTTAAAAGAACAAGTTCGCAGCAAGCCCAACAAAAGCTGTTGCAGTGCCTAGCCAATTATTTACTATAATGATGAGACTAAGAAATATCACATAAGGTCCTCACCTTTAACCTCCTAACATAACCGCCGTTACACATCTAGGCCAATCCAAACCAAGCAAAATTCAAAACCTAAATTTAAGAAACAGACCTAAAGGAGAAACGCGTTTGAACATACTAATGCGTCAGCGCAACGCCAGAGAAGGTGAAGTTCATCTTTATGATCTGATACCAACATTACCATAGATTAGGTATGACAGAAAATAAACTGCATCTCAGAAAAAATTCACAGCATCGAGTTTATCTTGCAGAACTCGGGTCCCAACACTTACCGTGAAAGAGGCTATACTCAACGCTGCCGGCCGGCGACGTCGACCTGAGGCTCAGAGTTACCGAAGCTTTGTCTTGGAAAACAGCAAAAATTGGGTGAACCACTGGAGTTCCCCACGCAGCCGTTTACAGAACCAGAGGACTTTGGGCTGCAGTAAATTCAGCCCGGCATATCCCGAAGCCCTTTGAAGTTCCTTTTTCTTTTGTTCAACGAAGGCGCCGACCAAAATTAATTTACGTAGACAAGGATCAAATTTATAAGTTGGAATCTGAATATTGATATGGAAGCAATCGTTGATTTTTCTAGCAAGACTGAACTCACTCATTAATTGTGTCGTTTCATCCAACAGTGCTAAGGTTTGAATATATGACCTCATGTAAACTACCAAGATTTCTAATAATTAGCTCATACATAATACCTTATAAATATAGTTTAATTGGTCATGTACCATTTGTTTGGACATTTTTATTATTTATTTTACTATTGATTATTATACTATTTAAATGATTATATAAATCTAAAGATATTATTTTATTCTTATTTGAATATAAAATTATCTTTTTTTTATTAAATTTTAAATTTTAATTATATATTTTAATAATTTTTTTAATTAAGAGATAAATTTATATAATAATTATATTAAATTATAATTAAAATAAAATTTAAATTATTAATAATAAGTTATATTATATATAAAAAAATTTAATGAATACAAAATTAAATTATCATAATTATAATTGAAAAAATTAAATTAATTAACTTAAAAATTAAAAAAATAAATTATTTTTTATAAAAGTAAAGAGAGAAAAAATAACTTTACTTTATTATAAAAATATCTCATTTAATTATTAGTGATTGTCTTTTCCTAAATTTTACTCAAATTTTGAATGTAAGGTCGTGTCATTCACATAATGATTAAAATAGTTGTTTGTTAATATACATAGTGCACATAAAAGAACTTTTTTTTTGTGTGATTTCTCATAAAAGATCTTTACCATTTGTATGAACAGTTAAGTTTGAAATAGATACTATATAATGTATTAGAATATTAGATTAGAAGATAATATTTAAAAAAAAATAACAAAAACTAGAAGACAGTCCCTGACGGGCCTAGAAAGAGGCTCCTCCGAGCCCAACCAAACAAAGCCCCCGGTCTCGACGGTTCTGGAACTGTTAGAATCTTCTGGAAGCTCGGTTTCCCCTTAAAGCTAAACCCTAACTTTCTTACTCCGTCGTTGTTAACCCCTTATCCACACGGGAACGTGCGAACAGTCTCACATTCCGGTATTACATGGCCTCTGCCAACGCTATCTCCTCGGCCTCCATTCTACGTTCTCCCAAACAGGTTCCAGTCTAGGCCCCTCCAGCTATTATCTTCTCTTCTATTTATGATTTATGTCTGTAAAACCCCAAAAAAAAATCTGGAAATAGAGATACTGGTATATTCATTTTCACTGTAGATGACTTTCATAGCTGTTCGAGCGGTTTGATCTGTTGCCCAACTCAATTCCTTAGCCTGAGCTGAATTTGCCATGCTCTGTGGATGCAAAATGTAGAGTATTGATTTTGGGCTTGAATATATTTGTATTGTGACTCTTTAACATTGGTATTCCATCAATATTAATATGTTCCGGTTATGCGAATGAAAACGGGATTTAATCTGTTTGTTATAAACTAGTAATTTTCTTTGTCTCTGTAAGTTCATCGCCTTTGTGTGAGTGCAAATTTTGACATGTTGTTTCTAGCATAGCTAATCATGTGTAACGGTGTGAGTGCAGAGTTTGAATAGAAGGGTCAACCAGCAGCAGAATGGTAGAATAAATTACAGGCAGTCGAGCAACCGGTTTGTGGTGAGAGCTTCTGCAAAAGAGATTGCATTTGACCAGAAATCTCGCGCAGCTATTCAGGCTGGCATTGATAAGCTAGCTGATGCTGTTGGACTTACCCTTGGGCCCAGGGGTAAGCTTATTCTTCCGTTCGATAAAGATTCAGTTATCTTCTTGGACTGGTCTTGTTTTACAGTGCTTAGTTTCAGCAAAATGCTATAGTTTTTCTTCATTCACGTAATTGCTGTGGATAAATTTCTCAATATTAGTTATGAAATCGATTATCATTACAAGGTCTGCTATTAGCAAGATATATTTGATGATTGAGAAACTAACACATTTCTTTTGAATTCTAAAGGAAGGAATGTTGTGTTAGATGAGTTTGGAAATCCTAAAGTAGTTAATGATGGAGTGACTATTGCTCGAGCAATTGAACTAGCTGACGCCATGGAGAATGCTGGTGCAGCCCTGATTAGGGAGGTATATGTGCTCTGTGTTTTATTTTAGTCTCCTCTCTCCTCTATCTTTTAAAAGACAAAGATGGGAAGATTTCCCCAAATTGCGGGTATTTTGATGTTGATGATGAAGAATTGCACATAGATTTTGAAAACTGATGTTTTGAAACTATGCACTAAAGGTCGCAAGCAAAACCAATGACTCTGCGGGTGATGGGACAACAACAGCATCAGTTCTAGCACGAGAAATAATTAAGTTGGGACTTCTCAGTGTGACCTCTGGTGCTAATCCAGTATCAATCAAAAGAGGAATTGATAAGACTGTACAGGGTTTGGTAGAAGAGCTAGAGAAGAAGGCCAGGGCTGTTAAAGGCCGAGACGATATTAAAGGTATTAGTCTGTCAACTCTCTACCTTTACTACATGTGTATTTCATGTGGCATGATGTTTGGCTTGTTATGGTAAAAATTTCTTAATACTTTCGCAGCCGTTGCTACTATTTCTGCTGGAAATGATGAGCTGATTGGAACAATGATTGCGGATGCAATTGACAAGGTTGGACCTGATGGTGTTTTATCCATTGAGTCATCATCCTCATTTGAGACAACAGTTGAAGTTGAAGAAGGAATGGAGGTATGACTTTCTCCACAAGGTCACACAGACTTATCCAATTTTGTATTTTCCTCTTTTCTCCTCTTTTCTCCACAAGGTCACACAGCTAGGTATGTCCCCTAGCTTCTGGTCCTAATTACCTGTTATCTTCCTTGTGGCCTGCAGATTGACAGAGGGTATATCTCTCCTCAATTTGTTACAAACCCTGAGAAGTCAATTGTTGAATTTGAGAATGCTAGAGTTTTGGTTACAGATCAGAAGATTTCAGCAATAAAAGACATAATTCCTCTATTAGAGAAAACCACTCAATTGAGAGCCCCTTTAATTATTATTGCTGAAGATGTTACTGGTGAAGCTTTGGCTACACTCGTTGTGAATAAATTGAGGGGTATCCTTAATGTTGCTGCCATCAAAGCTCCTAGCTTTGGTGAGCGGCGAAAGGCCGTTCTTCAGGACATTGCTATATTGACAGGTATGTAAAATTTCCTTTCTTTGTGGGCCTGCTGCATCGCAAGCATACTAGTTCTGTGACTGTGACATTGTGATAGTCATTGATCCAATTAAATTTTTCCACTAGTATTATTTTGTGTTAGCTAAATTTCACGATAATGTTAATTGAGAAAGGTGAGGTCAATTTCCAAATATGTCCAGGTCTGTGCGCGTGTTGGGTTTTTTTGTTTTTTTTGTTGGGGGGGGGGGGGGTGTTGCAAAGAAGGGCAACCCTCCTGGAATATTGAGAAGGGGGATTGAACCCCTAACATCGACCCCCAAATCCATAAACTGTGAAAGTTCCACAAAACTTTTGGCCTCTAACCATTCCTTTTAGTTGTGTTGTAGCCTGATGACTTTGTAAATTAAATCCTCAGGTGCTGAGTTCCAAGCCAGTGATCTGGGTCTACTGGTTGAAAACACTACAATTGAGCAGCTTGGTTTGGCTAGGAAAGTGACAATTACCAAGGACTCTACCACTATCATTGCTGATGCTGCATCAAAGGACGAATTGCACACCAGGATTGCACAGTTAAAGAAGGAGTTGTCAGAGACAGACTCTGTCTATGATTCGGAGAAACTGGCTGAGAGGATTGCTAAATTGTCAGGTGGAGTTGCTGTCATTAAGGCTGGTGCTGCTACAGAGACTGAACTTGAGGATCGTAAGCTTCGTATTGAGGATGCTAAGAATGCAACTTTTGCTGCCATTGAGGAAGGGATTGTCCCTGGTGGAGGGACTGCGTTGGTTCATCTATCTGATCATGTGCCAGCAATTAAAGACAGGCTTGAAGATGCAGATGAGCGGCTAGGAGCTGACATTGTGCAAAAGGTAAGAATGCCAGCTAATATGCAAATATCGTAATTGGAAATCTGGTATACGTCTTATTCCTAAATTGTATCTCCCTAGATACTCTGCAGATACTTCAGGATGCCATAGCCTGAGTCAAACAGCAAGTTGTTAATAATAATTCGATATTGAGATGAATCATAGGATAAAATCATCTTTATATGAATATGAACAACTATATTTATATGATGCTTTTGGTCGATGGCATTTGTAATTTGGGTTTTCTTAAATGAAATTGTAGAAAAAGGACATAATGATTTTATGTCTCTGTATGCAGGCTCTAGTAGCGCCTGCAGCATTGATTGCTGAAAATGCTGGCATCGAAGGCGAAGTTGTTGTGGAGAAAATAAAGAATAGTGAATGGGAGGTTGGTTATAATGCTATGACAGACAAGTATGAGAATTTGGTGGAAGCTGGAGTTATTGACCCGGCTAAGGTCACAAGGTGTGCTTTGCAGAATGCTGCTTCAGTTGCTGGGATGGTCTTGACCACGCAAGCCATCGTGGTGGAAAAGCCTAAGCCTAAGGCACCAGTAGCTGCTCCTCCGCAAGGCCTTACCATTTGATTTCTCGGGTACTCTGTGCTGGGGTTCCGACAGTTTTGTATAAAAAGTTGAAAGAGCTCGAGTGTTGGAAATTGGAATGCCTGTTTGGTACGCATTGCGGGTTTGATCATTATGAATTTTGAAAGTATAATGTGGTAAACTGATAGCTTTAAGCTCCTCTATTATTATGCAGTCTGTCTTAAAAAATTATTTCGAGATTATTCTGTTTACGTGAGTAAAATTATTCAGCACGAAATTAGTCTAGCTAATTGTCCCATGTCCAGCATAATAAAGGTAGCTTAGCTATAGTTGTTATTCTCTATTGGAACAGGAAATGTTGGGTTTACGTTCCCAACATTCAGAGAGTTCTTGGAAAGAGAAAAGAATGACTTTTAAAAAATAAAAGAGATTGAGATGTGAGCGTGATGAGTGTTCGCATTGGAGTGTCACCACTCATTGCAATTAAGCTGTTACGAAAGTCTGATAGTTATACTACGTGTCATCATATCTGATGTAAGAGAAGTCCAATACAACCTTTTATCTCTCTGTACTCGAATTCAATTCAATAATCAAGATCACCTTCGATTCAGTTTCTTTCTTTTCTTTCAATCTCTTGTGAATAACAACACAGGAGGCAGATGATGGGGACTGAAGAAGGTAATGATCATGTCAATGTTCTTTTGAACGAGTGTTGATATATAATTCAGTAAAACGAGGTTTTATTATATTTACATCTTTTAAAATTATGCATTAAGCTGTGTATGGGAAAAAATAAATAAATTATATTAAAAGTTTGGTCATTTTATTTTAAATTTAAAGATAAATATTATATATTTTAGAAAATAATATATTATTTCTCTAATAAATGACATGAAGTCATGTAATATTTTAATAAAAATTGATTGTATTTTAAAATTTTAATAATAATATTTATAAAAAAGAATTTATTATATAAAAATACTGTTTACACTTTTTTTAAATATCAGTGTACGTGTCAGTACAGAGATTGCATTTGCTTCCCAGAGAAGCTCAATTGCTTGTTTGAGCCATCCTTTATCTTTCTTAATTCTTTTTCTCCCTCCAGAAGAGTGGCTCGCACCCTTGCGTTGTTAATGCTGGTGGGCTCCACAGTGGGCCAAGCTCTACTCCAGCATGCTCACCAGTTTCGACTCCAACAAAGTTGTCATCTCCGCCACTGTCCATGAGCTCGCTTTTTGCTACCCCTCCCCTCTCGAATCAAGTACTTCGATCGGCGGAAAGCGACCCTTTTCCATTCCTTAGTTGCCCGCCGGTGCTCCAAACTCGTATCCCTCACGGATCTCCACCATGCCACCTGAGCAGATTCGCCACGGAATCTATTGCTGTTGTGATTTTTTGGTGCGGCAATGTTGATGCAGAGAATTGCATGGGCGTCAATCATGATTTATTCGTTTGAGATACGAATTTTTATTAGCACAGGCCTCTTGTTAAGCAAATATGATTCCTTTCTCAGTCCAAACCAATCTCGATTTTTGTATTATATTTTTTACCAATGTTCAGTAGGCTGCTATATGCCGTCAAACTTAATGGGATTAGAACTGTAGTTTTTAAAGGCCTTTGAATAATTAAGAAGAAAGTTGGTGTTGTCTGATTTTGTCGTAAATGGGTGATATTTGTGTTAGTCTTTGTAATATATATGACAACTCCATTCTATGATCGTCATGTCAACGTCCAACTCCTGTTTGGCATCGTCTTCATTTTGATTTGAAGATTCCATGTTTGTTGCCTTTATATATTGGTGTCCCATTTTGTCAGCGTCGATGACAAGCATGTTTACGGGCCTATAGCTGTCCATTGTGCCTGTGGTTGTTGCCCACTTTGAAGCACTTAAACAAGCGCCAGATTCATCCATCAATCATGCATGAATTCAACAAAGTGCTGAAATTAAACCTACAGACATGCTTTCTTCTTTTTAGGCCAAACAGGAAAAGAAAACCAGAAAAAGCAAATCTGGAACTGGAAGAAAGAAATTTATGTTATATATTCCCAATTGACGCGTTTACTTTATATGATCAGAACAGGAGAATCAGAGTTAGAGAGCATACCACTTTGCAGCCTCGCGACTTCTGCCCTTCGTAGGTTCAATAGCTCGCAATAACCAATCCCCACTTCCACTTTGAACTGTGCACTGTGCAGAACCATCAAATCCAAAGATACCGAAAAGAGAGAAAGGCAGGACCCAGGACAGGAGCAACAAAAGGAAAAGAATAAGGAACTAAAATTGCGGTCTTTATACCAAGTAAGTTGTGTTGCTGGAAACTTGTACAGCTTCATGAGATGCCCCACAGCTGCAGTACGTATTCTTTTCCATCGTCAACAAGAAACGTGCAATGAAATTGAATTAGAGCCACCAATAAGCATGCCTGGTTGGAGCACACACATGGAATCAGATTCCTGTTTACTGTCTATCATCCTTGCATTCATTTATATAAGTCTTCTAAAGAGAAGAGACATAAAACAATAGTATGTGCTACTTTCGCTTTTCTATCTTGCATTCATCGATAATATTATTCACATTTAACGGCCTGCAGTGGCAAACTGAGTATATTTTTCATTCAAAACAAAGTCGTGAATAAGTAGCATTACACGATACCTTTTCGCTTCTAATTTTTGAAGTTAAACAAAAATATCATATTCTATATATATATATATTTGAGGTTTTAAATATGCCTATGACAACTTTGAAGTCCATTATTTTAGCTACTTTTAGTTATATGATATTTATTTAGACTTGGCGAAACGAGTATTGGGTCCTTGAGAACAAATGCCGTATCAATCTATAATGGCGAATGAATAAAATGGACGGTCCTTTTTTATTTTGTGCTATTATATGTATAAAGCTTGGAACTGAAGAACAATATATAGTATTTTTTAAAATATTAATTAACACCGTATGAATTGAATTTTTGTTTCCATATTTCTTACAACAAATCATAAGTGACAACAAGGATTAAATTTTGGTTTCTCCTCCTAGCAAGAGGAAAGTGCTGTGCAAAAACAATAATGCGATCAAACCGCCGAGGTTTGGAGTCCTAGCGCATCGGAACCCGTGCCCGCTGTCATTGCGCACTTTACTCACTTGGCCGGCTACTTTTATTCTCATCAAGGCCCACGTGTTGCCACCTCAAGGCATTAATATACACGTGTATCGTTCATGGGACAAAACTAAAAACCCACGCAATCTCAGAAGCTTGGGACTTTTTTGGTTTCAACTACTTAGGTACCAAGTTTATCCTTTGCCCCTTCAAGCTTTGTAGTGTGCCTTCTAAGCTGTAACATGCGGGTGAACATATGAAGACTAACTTATAAGCCCAGACTTGGTACATGAGGTTCGAATATCGGAAGTTGTTCGGGAAGAAGAAAAATTATTCGGCTCTAAATTTTTATAGAGATTATATTTTGTAGTATTTTATTAAAATAATTTAATATCATACACACCATTATACATGCACTTATCTTATTTTACTAAATTAAATTTTATTATAAGTTTATTTAAAAAATTAAATTATTAAATTTAGTAAATTTTATAAATTAAATTTTAAAATTTTAAATTTTAAATAGATATTTATAAATATTTAATAATTTTATTAAAGGAGAGGTACTTCTCCACGTATAAAATACCCAAAAGAGAAAATATTAAAAAACAAATTATGAAGATAGTGTATGTTTTGTGTTTATGTGGAAATTTGATTATTGAGCTTTATGCAATGGTTGCTTACTCTTCTTATTGAAATTTGTATTTTTAATGAACAAAAAGTTTTCAATTTAAAGCGTCAAATATGTGTGGGCCTTGGAGCTGTTTTATTTTATTCAAAATTACGGAATTGGGTTCCATCACATCACAAGCACTCAACATTAAAAACCTTAATTTTGATGCAGCCATTTTCGTTGTCGCATGCCCCCTTGCCCTTGGAGTGCGAAGGGTGATCGTCGTTTGACCTCAATTTATATTGGGCCCACTCTTTGACCAAAATTACAGAATCTGCCATTCCTTGATCCCCGTCCGTCGGACGCACCGATACCTTCCTTATGAATCAACCCTGTTCGCTAGGGTTACAAACCGCGGCCTCCCGCGGCAGTTAGAATTCATGCACAGTCCAAAGGCGAAATCTGTCATTTCGGTCCCTGGAAATTTTTATTTTTAGAGCCAGGGAGCGGTGTCAGAGAGAAACAGGAGGGAGGGACTCGTGGAGGGTCGTTCGCTCAGATGCGTGGAAAACACAGGTGACTCAGAATGCCGAGATCGCGTTACAAAAACAAACATGCTCTTCAAATATGGCGGATCCTAACGCTTTCAAAACCCTAATGCTTTCCCCCTGATTCTCTCTCACGCTCCCGTTTTTTCTCAGCGCTCCGATCGCTTCAATACCCTTCAGGTTTAATTGCTTGATCCTTTATCATTTTCTATTTGCATTGTTGTGCTTCTCATTTGTCGCCTCCGTAACGTCACATTGCGGTTATAACTCTTTGCTCTCTATTTGTTTCCTTTCCTTTTCTCTCTTAATCTTCAACGGGTTCTTTCATACGGGCCCACATCGCATGAATGTCGGGAACATTTGGCTTGTGTTTTTTCTTGCATCACATAATGTCTTTTAGCTTACAGTGGAAGTTAGTGTTGATTTTCGTTTTATTCTTTGCATGGCTGCGATCCCTTCGCTGAATAATTGCGCAACATGACCGTGCAGGGATGGCGGAGGTAGGCAAAATACTGTACCTAGTGGTGGTGGATGAGGGTGACAAGAAAGAAAAGGGCAAGGACTCATTTCGGTATACACGTCCCGTTTTGCAGAGTACTCTGCAGCTCATGGGATGTAAAGCGCGACACGCCTTTAAGGTATATTTTCATTCACTTCATTACTTCAATTTTTTTCCTTTAAAGTGAAGTTATTTATTTCATGTTTAATTGTTTCTACAAATGTTAGAATTCCTTACTCTCTTTAATTCCATTTGAAGATGTTTCCTTTATTGTGCTTTGATGATATCTTCACTCATCAGAAGGACGTCGTGAGGTTTGTGCGTTCTTTATTTTTAAGAGTGTTTTAGGGTGTTTGATTAGGATTCCTGTTATCTTAATTAAAAGTTTTGAACGCAACTAATCTGGTGCAAAATTTAGCTGAAATTATTGGCACTTTTAGTTGTGTTGCTGGACTGACTTTGCGCAGTTTGTTCGAATTTGGAAATTGGAACAACTTGGTCCATGTTCATTTTGACACCCCTGCAAATACTTCCTGGCGTTCGTGCTTTTGTTTGACTAACTATTTAATTATCTTGTCCCTATTTGAGCGGAGTCAGTTCCTTCATTTTAGACGACCTTCTGATTGATAGTTACAACTCACATATCCAATATATGTGACTTATTCTCGACATTTTGTATCAAAATATTCTGAATATGTTTTCCTCTTACCAGATCAGCCAAAGGGTTTTTGAACTCACAAGGAATGAGAGTTCTACTTGTGCTTTACTGGCTGAAGGGATGCTAATATCCGATTTGGATGCCTCCAAGGGAAAAATTGAGAAAAAGGATGATAGAAGTAAAAGTGTGCCTTTTGAGTTGTACAAAAGGCGCACAACTGCAGTTATTCGGAGAGACAGTTTTTTAGATATTGTCTGTGATGCTCTGGCTGAGTATAAGTACGTGGGTCCCAACCAGAGAGAAGACTTGGTTCTAGCATGCAGGTATTGTATCATTTAATACCTTTATGGGGACTGCTCTTCTTTATGTTCAGGAATGGTTTGCCATGGTTGGTACTTTCGTATTCCAGGTTTTTTCACAACTGTTTTGTTATTATGACACATCTTGTTGAAACTGGATTCTGTTAATATTGATAGTTGTCTCGCTTTAGATGTTGTATCAATATTCAATGATAAGAAATTTTTGTGTGATTCCATGCTCTCCCATAGACTGACATCTATTCTCGTACATTTTGTCAAGATCTTAAGTTTTGTTATGTCTAAATACTCGACATGTATAGATAGATTTTAAGAGGACAAAGATGTGACCACTATCTCATTATGCTTTTTTTAACCCTAGTGAAAAGGTAAGTGGTGCATACTGACATGGCTACATTTAAATGCATGAATTTGCAGCTTTCTCAGAATCCTCCAATTCGACATCTAGACATTCTATTTAACATCTTCCGGTTCAGGCAAGGTGTCAGGCCATGAAGATGTGACCTACATTTTGAAGTAGTAATCAGCATGTGTGATATTTAAAGTTTATGGATGTCCAAGATAGGCTGCATTCTTTGACTGTCTTGCCTCCCAGATATGATTTGCCTTGTATCTTCCCAAAATTGCTGCACTCTTTGAATTTGATGTTGCTGTCTTTTGACTGACAGCTTGTTTGATTATGTGAAATCTGGGCTAGGATAGACTTCTTTATTTTCTAAATGATGTCAAAGTTGATTTGAATCTATTTGCCGTGCAAGCACTCTAGCAAGTCCGAAGGTCAATTCATGGTTGTTTTGTTAGAAAATCTTTTCGTTTTGAGTGAAATCTCTGAGCTTTAATATGAAGCAGAGAGTATATTATATTATTAAACTAGAGTTTTAGTTGAATTTTGTATTTATAATTGGCTGAAAGGTTATTATTTTCTGATATGGAGCACCATTTTGCTCTCTTTATTCATGATTACACTATTTTTGTTCTCAGAATTCGGGAACGGAAGGAATCCATAACGGTGCTGTTATGTGGCACTAGTGGTTGTGGCAAGTCCACCCTATCTGCGTTGCTGGTATCTTTGCGTAGAGATGTAGTTGTCTTTTTGTAATTGCAAATATGTAGTGCAAGTTTTTAGTTATTTCGTGGTAGGATATGTAACTTGTAGTGAGTAAAATTGTCAAAACTGAAAGCCTATGATCTTATGGTTCAAGAACTTGTGTACCACTTATATCTTCACTTCGTTTATAACTTCACTTCAGGGTAGCAGGTTGGGAATCACAACAGTGATATCAACAGACTCTATTCGACACATGATGAGGAGTTTCGTTAATGAGAAGGAAAACCCTTTGTTATGGGCTTCTACATACCATGCAGGCGAGTGTTTGGACCCTGTTGCTGTTGCAGATGCAAAAGTCAGAAGGAAGGCCAAAAAACTGGCTGGTGTGTCACATTCACTTCCCAAGGATGAAGTAATTGAGGGTCAAAATTTTAGGAATTCTGATATCAGGACATCAGAGATTGGTACTGGTACTACTGAATTGCTAAGTCCAAAACAAATGGCTATTGAAGGATTTAAGGCACAAAGTGAGATGGTGATTGATAGTCTTGATAGGCTAATCACTGCCTGGGAAGAACGTAAGGAGTCTGTTGTTGTTGAGGGCGTTCACTTGAGCCTCAATTTTGTTGTATGTGAAGTGTTATTTATTGAGGGCTTCAATATTTTTTCTTTCCTTTGAGATGTCAGTTATATGTTACTGTTTTCTTTTTTTTAGTTGCGATAACAACTTTATTCCTCATGCAGATGGGGCTTATGAAGAAACATCCTTCAATTATACCTTTCATGATATACATTACAAATGAGGACAAGCACTTGGAACGATTTGCTGTGCGTGCAAAGTATATGACACTTGACCCAGCTAAAAACAAATATGTAAAGTATATTCGAAACATCAGAACAATCCAGGACTATCTCTGTAAGCGTGCTGACAAGCATTTAGTTCCCAAAATAAACAATACTAACGTTGACAAGAGTGTAGCAGCCATCCATGCTACTGTCTTCAGCTGTTTACGTAGGCGTGAAGCTGGGGAACAACTATATGATCCTGTTAGAAATACTGTAACTGTTGTTGATGAGGAGTATAGGAATCAATGTGCGGCTAATTCTATGAGCTCAAAAGGAATGTTTCAATTGATCCAGAGACAAGGTTCTTCCAGGCACCTGATGGCTCTTGTTAATACTGATGGATCAGTGGCGAAGGCTTGGCCTGTTAATTCAATTGACAGTAATGGGAAGCTTATATGGGGCCTACGATCAGAGAACGGAATAGGAATTCCAATGTATGGACCATTACGGATTGATAAGGCTGAACCTGTAAATCTTCAATTTGGTTTGTATGGGATCAGCGCATGGCCCAGCGATGGTGGTACTAGTCGTGCGGGAAGTGTTGATGAGTCAAGGGCTGATGGCACTGATGCTGGTAGTAGATATCTATCCTCTTGCTGCAGCTCCCCAAGGCTATCTGATGGACCTGCAAAGGAGGTAAAGTTGAACATTTCGTTGATTACTTTCTCAGGTGAATATGAATATTAAGGGCTTGTTGATATCAATGGGAAATTTATGAAATTTGGATAATCAAAGCTTTTTGGAGATTTGTTAATCTTTAGTATTTATATTTTGTTTCTGTTTTTTAAGCTCATGGAGGAGCAGTCAGTGCACGGCAGTGATGAGGAGATTGATGATCCACCAGAGGTGGGCAGTGATGAGGATTTTAGTGATGATGGTGAAAAACAAGTCCTTGAGGAGGTAGACTTAGTTTATATAGTTTACATGATTTCTTTATCTGAAATGTCTTGATATTCAATGAAATTTATTTTACAGTAGTGTTCGAAGCCTTTGATTTTCTTATGCTGTTGCCCTTGTTAGCAATTGTATCAATTATCAAAGATGTTGTGTATATCTCTGGTGGTGAGTTAGCACATGGAAATACTTGTCATAGATTATGACCTTGGTACTGATTATTGAATCATTTAGTTGCCTTTCTAGATACACGAAGGTGTGAATTTTTCTTATTTTACTTAGCCCAATGTTGAGTGGTAAAAAACTTAATGGATTTTTTTATTGAACTTCTTTGTCATTGTTGTACAGGCAGGCTCCGTTGATGAGGAATCTACAAAGTCTGATGAAGAGTACGATGATCTGGCAATGCAAGATGTGCAGGTAAATGGCTACTGGTCAGACGACGATGAGGAATCGAAAAGTAATATTGCTACTGTTCCTGGGGATCAAGGAACAAAAAAGCAGGGGAATAAGTGTCATCAAAATTTGGATGTTTTCCGTCGAGCTAGAAGTGAGCCAGTGTCAGAGCCCCTGCGCTCTTATCCTTCTGTGCTTGTGGAAAAGAGCGGGAAGAGACTACCGCCTTCTGGCAAAGTCAAATTGAAAAAACGTTCCCTTAGTATTCCAGCTTTGGGAAAGCACGGTTCGGCAATCAATGATCCTATTCTTTCAGGCGCTCCTCAAAGGTAGCGGGTTTTTTAATTTTTTATTTTTGTTTAGTCTAACTCTTAACAACCCCCCCTTTTGTTCTGCCTTTTAAATGAGAGTGGTGTATCACCGATGTCCCATGTGCATGTATAGTCAGGCTTTCGCAAGTTTCGTCCTTTGCTAGCTGTTTCAGTGTTTTGGTTATTTGGTTGAAATTGACGGGAAAACTTGATCCAAGCCTTGTGTAGGTGGAAAGATGCGATCATTCTGACTATGCCAAATTAATCGATATGTTATAAATCTAACGGTGTTAATATGATTAAAATTAGGCGAGTCAAACCTTTTCTACTTCAAATGAGTTTTAAGAACAAGGGGGTTTGCCAATCGGAACACGTCGTAGGTGTGGTAAAATTTTTGTTTTGTAGCAGATAGTTTTGGATGTACAAAAGCGTTAAACAATAGCTTATAACTGTACTAGTAGAGTGGACTTATTTAACAGTTAAAGAATGTCAAATGAGAAAGAAGAAATATTTGTCAACTTGATTAAGTGGTTTACCATTAATTGATAGCAACCTTTATTAGCTAGGGATTAACTGGGCTTGCAATTCTACTATTGCGTTGCTGCTATTATAATTGTGTAAAGCTTTCAGGGCATTCCATTTACTAGCAGATCTTGATATCATCCTAGCGAAGGAAACATGATCAGTGGTCTTGCTTGGGCAAATAAACAAATCAATTTTATGGGATGTCATGATATTTTACCTTTAGCGAAAAGTACAAATTACCCTTTCAATAAAGCCCTGCAACCTCAAACCAAGAATCAAGTGCATACTAATCAGAACAATGACAGTCTGTGTAGAAGGGAAAATCTGTTTGTAAGTTCTAAAGAGAAATTGGGTGAAACCATTTCACCTAATCTTTGTTTTACAACGTATGGAGTGCATATTGTCTTTTTTCACATCTTTATCATCGTCCAGGGAAGTCTATTTCTGCAGAAAAATAGAAGTAACGTAGGGGATTAAATGTGCCTTATAATTTAATTTGTATGATTTAATTAATTTATTAGTGGAAATTTTTTATAATGAATTTTAAGCTATTGATTATGAGTCTTATAATTTGATTGATTTAATAAATTTAATAATTTATATATTTTAAATAAAAATTTAATTATGAAAATAGCATCCGGATTACTATAAAGTGCAAAGCCATGATAACCAGTATTCACTGGTCACAGCGCAGAATAGACTATCAACCCAATCAGGGTGGAATGGCGGTGTATCTAGCCTTTAGGCGTTCTGTGTTAAAGAGTGGAGGGAACAAGTGTACAACGATGAGTTGCAGATGCTCATTCCTTTGCCATAAGTGGTTTGATTTCAGTTGCTGATGCTCACCTAGTTTAATTTCTAGCACAAACATGAAGGAACATCTACCCAGGCAACACAATCGACGTTGAGAAACAATGGTGTCTTTCAACTGTTGGGATTCAGGAGGTTGCAATTCATGGGGCAGTAACTCTGACCTGCCAAATAACTTCAGGCTCTGTTTTCCATTGCAGCACTCTTAATGTTATAAATTAAATTTTATTAAATATTTATTTAAAAAATTAAATTTATTAAACTTCATAAATTATTTACACGTAACATTGAGAGGACCATCTTTCTAATCTTACACATTATTTATATTTATTTTGTTTGATATTCCCATTCTTCTTACTTTTCAAATTTTTTGTGTCAATCATTAATTGGATAAAATCTCTCTTCTATTTTATAATCTGATTAATTCAAATTGCTCCTTTTTTTTTTTTCTCAACTACATGGCTTTAACGTTTGATTTCTTCAACTATATAAAGTCTCTTATTCCAAAAATAAGAGAATTGTGATTAGTAAAAAAAAGGTAAATATATTCATACAACCACAAAATTTTTGTCCGAAAACTTGTACAATTCTCAGTGTTATATAAAATCGTTTTATTACTGCATTTGTATTGAATATGACTTATCAAAGTTAATTTTCAAGTGGTGGCACACTTATTTTTATCTAGAAGATTTTTATTTTTGGAATTTTAAATTTAAATTCAAGACTTTATGATTATATTAAATGGCTTATCATTTTCTTCTATCACATAAAAATTAAGGATATAGTCAATTTATACTCTAAAAATTATGTATGTATACAGCATTGTCATTATACGTACGTTGAATACTCTTCACTTGAATTTATTTTTTATTAAAAAATCCATGTATAATAGTAGCAGTTTACTGAGACTGGGTTGGATTTTGGTGTACAAGGAGATCTTGTGCATGGGGCCCACTATTGTCCTCGAGTTGCATGTCTGCCAGATGTACAGGCAGCGGTGAGTCATACCCTGGAACCCATAACGTACGATACGTGGGGACCAAAACCCTGCCACTGCAAGTAGTAATCAAAAGCGGAAACAAGCTACCCAGCCAAAGCCATTAGGCTGGTTCTCTTCTTCAACAAATTCCCGTGCGGTTTTCTGCTTATTGGCAGAAACACCATTTCGCAGGAATCAAGAATATGTTGTATTTTCTTCCTTAATTAATCTTTTCACATTGGTAAAACTAGGATATACATGGCTTTCAGATTCATAAAAGAATGAATGGGATACGCGTATGGATGTCCATCATGCAGTGACTCCTCCGGATATAGGCATGTGGGTCGACGTCGGAATTATTCAGAATTCTGGGAATGAGATTGCCCTGCTGAACTTGACAAATGGATCAGTAGCATACATATATATTTAAACTAATTAAAACCATGAACATTTTTTAAGTACTATGATTGATTCAGACATAACCAGCTAGCGCCCATGTTGAGAATCATCATCATCTTCGTCTAAAAATGCTTCTTATAGTTGGCTGGCTACTACGGTATCTGGAAGATACTGACAACTTGCGAAGTGTCCATGTGATATGTATGTTTTTCTTTCTGCAATCTAAACGAACAGATATCAAAAGCAGGAATTCAAATGTTAATATACTATAAGTATAATAATATCTAGTGTTTTTTTTCCATCTACTTTATAGTAGTTAATGTAAATTATAACCTAATTTCAGCTGTCACATCTGATATAAATTTGTATAAATGACTGCCTTATATATATATATATATATCAAAATCTCTGTGAACTGATCTTGCTCTTCTCCCCTTATCAAGCTTTTGAATGAAGCAAAATCTGGCAGCAGATGTCCTCGATACTGGGGCTGATCAGCATATTATTACAGGCAGAATACAATACAACAAAAGCTGCAGGAGAACCTCACGAATCCCTCCATTTCTTGTATAAGTTGTTCCTGATCATCCAACATAACATGATGAGGGAATCTCATCAGAACTTTTTGTACGAAGTCTGGAAGTAAAACTTAATTAGTCGAACAAAAGAGTGAGCATCCCATTCCAAACTACGATCCTTAATCATGTTTTAGGTTCTAGCTAAGTACATTCTGAACAGATCCCAGTTGTGGTTAATTTCTCTTTGGTTAGCTGAAGTACTAATAATTATATTAGACATTCCAAGATGGAAGTAATTAATCTAATGCAGTACATGGAGGCCTCAATGCAAAAAGTAGCAGTATTCTAGCTGGGTTAGATGTGGCTGAAAATTTGGAAAAACAGGGAAAAGAAGAATAATATTAATATTCAGGACGAGCAACCTGGCTTCAATAAAATCATGGTGCACCAAGAGAAATATAAAGGCAAAATTAACAAAATTAAAAACTTAGTGACAAAAATTAACATATATTAAATAGAATTATAAAAAAAAGAAAAAAGAAAGTCAGCAAAGGGGAAGTCCGGATCCAATTCCATAGATTGCATCTTGAAAATTATAGCTAGATTTGTACCATTCAAAGAGATATTTCATACCAATCAAGTATGCGTAAAGGAGATGTTCGCGACATTCAAAACAGTACGAGCACACAACGAATGGACTGTAAACATTTGAGTTATTTGGCACACTGATAAATATATAAATAAGGCGAAGGTATATTTGGAAATATAAACCATGTAATCAAGAACTAATGCTACTCATACCGAAGTTCTTTACACAGAACGATGTGTTACTTTTTTAGAATCAGTGCAACTCAATATTTAGCTGAAATCAAAATAATATATGGTAAGTTAGGTTCGGTTTTGCATATATTTTTAAAAGTATAAATTTTATATATTCTCTCACATTCTTTCATATTTCCACTCTCTTTTTTCTTTTAATATATTGTTGCATATGAATGTATGGTGCATAAAACTACATACACTTAACATTTTTTGGTATGCAAATCCAACTACTTATTTGTACGACAAAATATATATTGGTAAAAATGCAAGTCCAATCCTCAGAATCAATGCAATATACTAATTCTTTATTTGTCAAAAATGTATAATGCAACATATATTTGAGCAAACATGACTAAATCAAAAATACTGGTCAGCGCAGACACAAAAATTAACGAAGAAATTGCGACTTAGGCTGGGAAGTTAACAAAGTAATTGCAAGATATATACAAATCCCAGTACATAAATTACGAATAATTAACTGATCAAACAAAGTATTACTGGCCATCTTCAGCGAGGTGAAGCTAAGACACTCTTGATAGAACAACACAAAAGCAACAATATGTTCTTTAGCAAGAGATCTACATATATAGAGTTGGTTTTTCTTGCCATGAAGCCAAACTCCCAATATATATTGTTTTGGGGGAAACAAAGGGGACAAGAACCCCGCTTAAAGCCTAACATATCTTGGGTAATAAAAGCACCCATGATCAAGTCCCTAAGAACCATCATTCCACTTCCATTCGGAACAGCACAAGCAAAGTTTGCAGCTTGTAGGGAACTAACAGGGATGCAAACTAGGAATTGTTACAGCATATTGACTGCTGGTATAAGGAAGAAGTGAATTCATTTATATAGAAGAGAATGGGTCCAGTTACTTACACAGGACCTTGCAGAGACGAATATATATTGGAATTTGGATAGAGATTTATGATATCGTATACTTGTTTTATAATTAAGAAGGTATAAGCAAGTTGAATTTAAATCCATGTTTTCATCATGCTTTTAATTAGTTGAGCACAAGTGTGAACTGCAGCTGTTTTGGGACAATAACTAGCATCAAAGCAGCAGCAGAACTTGAAGGCTTATATCTTTGAATTAGCAGTTAATTATGCCAAGAAGATGAAGATCTGTGGGCCTAAAGTGTATATTGTCCACAGCCCTTTTTAGAAAGAACAAAGAAGTAGGGCAAGCTGGTGACATTAGTATTCTTTCTTTCTTTTTAACTTTTAGACATGGAAGGGAGTGAATAGCATATAAACCTCATAATTTGAAGAGTGGAGAATATATGTATACGGAGAGTTGGACAGTGATGGGGGCACACAGATTTCCATGATCTTGAATAGACTGAGTCATCACTGTCATGAATAATGATGCAGAATTGGAATATATATAAAGTTTCATTTTTTTAGCTGTATTTGAAAGAGGCGAATATATCTACATATATATATATATATATATTTATTTGTATTTATATATATAACAGATGCACTGAAATATCTCTGCAATAGATTGAGTACTTACGGAGGGTCCAACTCGCAAAATGTCTGTAGCTGTTTGGTCCACCAACAGGAGCGACGGGTGATTAATGCATGCTAGAACCAAAGCCCACGATCATGGAACTCAGACAATGTCCGTGATTTTTCATATCCAAGTTCCCAAAAGCCAGCTTCAATTTTCAATGATATGCTTAACTTCAGATGCAAACCCCCTTGGAAGAATGTCCACTACATAAAAATATACATATATTTAATTAAATTTCATGTGAAACCATATCTAACAAGGATAAATTAAGCTTGTTGGAACCCAGAACCCCAGAAAACTATTTGGCTGATCAAAATCGGAACCACAAGGTAACAACCCACAAATCCTTCATTCTTTCCTGATCTTCACTTTCTTTTTAAGCTCCAAATTGCAGGTTTTGACCAAGTTCTTTGGAGATCCTCACGAATTTGATAGATAGATGGATCTGAAGCCAAATACCCCATGAAGGTAACAAGTCTACCCAGTACCCTAAATCCAAATCTTTAATTTCTCTCTCGCTCCGGATTAGACCAAGTCGTATTCCTCCACCTATATTAAGAAACTGAAAAGATACTATTTCCAACCCAGCATTTCTGTTCAGATAGAGAATATTCATGTGTAGATCTGTGGAGTCAGCACTAAAGGACCTACTTAACAGCCGCTCAACTCAGCCTCCAAATAGCCTATGTTTTAAAACCTAGGATTGTCTGCAAAACACAAAAGGGCAATAATACAAATAGTTAAACTGCAGGCAAGGCCATCCATTATTATTAAATGGCGCCAATAAAAAAATGAAAACAAAGATAATAAAAAACCTACCTGACAACAACAAAAAGGAAAGTAGATAGAGTCACCTCTTGTTGTTTGTAGATGTGCTGCAGAATGGACAGTCTCTGAACGGTTTGGGTTATACATATATTTGTGTGCACCTTCCACACTCTCTTTATCTTAAAAGGTACTCATTTTAACTTTTTGAAGTCGTTTATGGCCGATGCAGCATCATCAAGATTCTCACTTTCAAAGACCAATGGCTTGTCGATGGCAGAGAGCTTAGATTGCATCGCAGTCGTCTTACCCATCTGCATTTGCATGTGAATCTTGATGATGCTACATCCGCAAACAACGACTGTCGATCTGCCCATGCAGCCATGGCTAGCTATAAAAGGAACAATTATTGCATATAGAAGCATTGCTAATCTGATAGAAAAAAAGAGTGGCTAAGAAGAAAGGTGCAGAAGCCTTTCCTTTCTGAAAGACCAATCTCACGGAAAGTTGTCCCAAGAGAAATTATTAAAGAGAAGGAACAACATGAAACAGAGAGAAAGTAAGGGGAGAAATTCTTAAAAAAAAAAAGGAAATTAGAGATTTTATGTGCAATTTTTAGAAGCAAGGCCACGAGGAGTAGCTGATGTGGCCTATTACCAGTGGTTGAAGTATGTTTGGTACAGGAGTTGCGTACTCGAAAGGAATCTAGTCTACCCAGATGAACTCGACCTCAACAACGAAAACAAAAGCTAATTAAAACCCCGATATTTCTCCTTTTCTTCCTTTCTTTTTCAGCTTCTCCAAATCCAAAGTAACAACAAAAGGGCAAAGATCGGCCAAGACTGAAATAAATGGGATTGAAAGCCTCCTTGAAAGCAATAGTGCAGGCTTTGTGAGTAAAAACATCGTTTAAAATTCAAGCTATACACTGAAGAAAAGTCTTGTGCGAAAAGAAGAAGAAGAAGAAGAATATATATATATATTTAAAGACAGAAAAAGAAACGCAGGTGGGAATCAAATCCAAACGACAAGCCCCCAAAGAGTGAAAAACCAACTTTGGCCAATTAATCACTTTCTTCGTTTAGAACTCTGTCACCCTGTGGTGACCGTGTGAAAGCTAGGAGAAGGAGAAAATGTCTGGGAAAATTTAAAAATACTGATAAAGATATTTATGGCGTGTGCTGAGTTTGAGAAGAATCAAAATATAACTCAAAATATATAAATAATATCTGCTTGAAAACATAGGGAAATCTAATGAAATAGATTATATGTACAGAACCTAAATGTGAGAAATTGAAGGCCATGAGATCTATTCCTTAGGAAAAGAGAAAAGAGAAGAGAGAACCCCATTAAATGGCAACAGCGGAAGAAGGTTGGGCATATATATATAGAGGGACAACGCGATGCTTTATTGGCTAAAAAATATGCCTTTCCTGTATTCCCATTGGTAGAAGCTTAGCTGTATATATGGTATTGTACCAAGTATTTTATGGCCGTGGATATACGTTGTTGATCTTCCCTAAACCCTAGCTTTTAAGTTCATTGGTGGGTGATGATACGACAAGGCCACTCTCCTTTTTCTTACCATAGGATCAAATACGTGGCAACAAAACTTACACATCCTCATTTCTATCCCTTTTTTTATATGCATATAAGGTTTTTTTTTCCCCAATTTGAAGATAATTGCCTATTCAAACATGCTTCTAGTTCAAACTTTTTCAGAGAAATGATTGAAAAAGTAGATACATTCTCTCACATAAAAATGATGAGAGAGAAAAACAAAGAGAACATGAGCTTAGAGTATGCATTTTCTGCACACATGTATCGCCGTTCCTTTTTTTTACAATCACTAGATGTTTAGAGTAGTGCTATTTTTATAAACTATATTTTATAAAATATTGGCTTAAAATATTATAGATTAATAAATTTATTAAATTAATTAAACTATATAATTTAATAAATTTCACAATTTATTTTAATTTTATAAACATTTAATTCTCATGTATATTAATCATAATTTACTATGGGTAGGACTAAGAAGTAACTAATAAAGCCAATGGGAAGAGTGGTTAATAAACTTGAGTCGATCCTTCATGTAATTAAATATAACCATAAATTCCAATTATGTAAGATAATTATAATATATATATATATATATATATATATATATATTAACATGCATAGCACCTCAAGAGTTTGCGTAAACAAAATTTATAGAGAACTACAAGTTGATTGTTGTGGATGATGATATGATTCATGGAATATTCCTTGTGCATAAATGAACCCATTCATTAGCTAGTGAAATCAAACGCGGATGATCAAGAAATGAAAATGATGGACAAGCGTGAAGAACCAGAAGTGAGAGAGAAGTTTGGTGGTTCTGTGTTGTGAAGAGAGAGACGCACAAACTAGTAGAAGACACCTGAACAGAAAAGGTATTAGATAACCTGAGAAAAAAAAAAAAAAAAAGAAGCAATTGAAGAATCTGTGAAATCTTTAGTTAATTAACGAATGGGGTGGTGGTTCAAAAATTGAAGCTCGGAAATGGTATATAGAAGGCAATTTTAAAGATGCATATTTGGCAGGGTTGATGTGGAATTAAATGGGAAAAAGATAGGTGTAGATAATAAGTGTGTATATACAAAAACAAATTTGAAAAAAAAAAAAAGTAAACATATGAGATGATATATAAAATTATTTTGTATATATATTATTATTCAATTGGATGTGATGAATCATCATGATAAAAAGCTACGGTGTACGTATCAAATCCATATTAACAGAAGAGTCGTGATAAATTACTTGAATAAAAGCCACGAAATCTGGGTAATAGATTAGGAAGAAGAGATTCTGATATAATGTATTTTATTAAATTCTATTATTATATTTATATTTTAATTTATAAAATTTAACAATTTAAAATTAACAAAAATACGTGTAGGAAAATTTTATTTTTATTATTTATTTTAATTAATATTACATTTATTGAATATAAATTTTTAAATTTATTAAATTTTATAATTTATTTTAAAACATTTTTTATTTTTATAATTGAATTTTATGACATAATAATACTGTGATAGCGGCGGGTTGATAGATAAAAGTTGAAATGTAAAGTGAGAATTGAGTGACATTGCGTTAATGGTAGCCACGGATGGCCCACTCCGCACGATCTCATGTGTCTCAGCGACTTTCCCACTTAGGTATTTTTGTGGTCACATACTTTTTCTTGACAAGGTCATATGCTTCACCGAATGCTTTTGGCAGTGTAATAGCACTGGGGAAAGAATCCTAATAGCATTACAATTATTTTTTTATTCTTGAAACGTATTATTTTCATTGAAAATGTGTAGTGACATATGTTAATTTATTGAGTTTTATAATTTAATTTATAAAATTTAATAATTTAAATATTTATAATTATATTAATTTTTATTTAATTTTATTAAATATATTTATCTTATATTATTATTTTTAATAAAATTTTTTATAATTATTTATATTATATTTTGAATAAGGTAAAAATTTATTAAAAATTATTTTTTTATTTTTTATTTCACCACTATTTTATATATTATTACAAAAAATAAATGGCATACTTATAATACGTTTATAATTAAATATAATAAATATTTTATTAAAAAAATCTCTAACATGATTCTTTTACTAATTTTGAACATATTAAATATATTTAATGCGAACTGCTTAAAATTTGTGGATCGCCGTTGATACTCAGCACGATGAAAGCATCCCAACATTGGAACATCTAGACACTGTAGGATGTGGCGTGCTCTTTCTCTCCTTCCACACCCCCATCACGTGGCACGCTGGTCCCGTCCGTACAGTTTCTTTATTGCTCTCTCACAAATAGCGGCACGTTCCCCATCCTCCCCACGTGGTGTGACACCCAACCAATTACGACAACTCTAACCCTTTACCATTCAAAAAAAAAAGGAAAAAACCTGTAAACCTTCCCTTCTTTCTATATTTTTTAGAGCATTTCTTCACGTTTAAGATAAAAAAAACTATAAACTATACTTTTAAACAAAATTTATTTATAAGTATTTAGGTGAACATATTATTTTAAATTTATGAATTTTTAATTATATTATATAATATTAATATACATTAACTTTTTATCAATAATATATAATTTATTTTATACTTTATTTTATAAAATACTATAAACATCTTAAAAAGAAAAAACTCTTTGAACTGATAAGCTTCCTAACACATTATAATATTTTTAAAAACAAAACTATCTTCGTTGTCTATCACAAATTTCATTGATCTAATACTGTAATCTTTGCCAATTGAGCTTCCTAATAACTTTGGAGTACAATCAAATTCGCTTTTACAGCTCACGAAAAAAAAAAAAAAAATCAATTTTACAACAAAAGCTGCGCACTGTATGGATTCTCATGCCTGTGTCCTTAACCAGACGGGTCAGTGTCTGTACGCACACGTGTCAATTTCTGAACCACCATACGTGGCTCATTTGGTTCCTTTTAATGGTTATCTTCAATTAAACTGCCCATGGGCTGACGTGAGCAAATTACATGTATTTACGTCACTGTTTATAAATATTGCCACATCCATTCTTTCGCTCTGAGATACTATATAGTATATACTATTTATATTGTATAAATTATAAGTGCAAATATGTACTGAAAAAAAAAATTGTAAGCACAAATTACATTATAACGTTTGATTATTTTTTATAAGATATAATTTTAATTTTGATATTTTTTTTATTTTTATTAAACAATAATTAAAAAATTAATAGCTGAACCACTTTTACCTGAAGGCAAATTTAAAATAAAATTTTGTGTAAATTAATCTAGGTAATGCTGTGTATGTTATGAATAGAGAACTTTTAAGTATCTAACGACATATGACCATTTTCTTATTATGCCTCTCATTGTTTTTGGGAAAACTTTTATAAAATTATGGAAAAATCGAAGTAATTATTGCATATGTATTATCTATTTGAACAATTATTCTAAATAATTATAGTTCTTTGAAGGTAGTTATTTAAATCCATCTTTAAATTCTGATATTTATTTATTCTAATTCACTTCTTATTATTTTGTCACAATTATTGAATGAATCACATAAGCCCCACATTAATTAATTAATTAATTGATTTCCCATTTTTTGTAATGACGGGGGCAGGAAAAAGGCCCAAAAGCAGAGACCAGAGGGGAGCTAATCGGAGCAGAGCAGCACCGTGCCGAAGATCTTCCTTCGTCTCGCTCGCACTTATAATAAGGAAATTTATCATTGCGTACGAAAATTACTACTTATTTGACTGCCCAGCAGTTTACCAGCCAGCTCCCCTCGTCTTGTCCGGAATATATTTTGGTAAGTTTCTCTTTTGTTACAGAAAACCCTTTTTGCTAGGGGGCTTGAAAGAGGATTCTTCTGAAGGAACCCTGGTTCTTTTGGTTCCGCTACAGTGTTTTTATTTTTATTTTTTAAATTTTCTTTCGTATTCCCTTTCGCTTCGTTTTTGCTGTTATTGATCAGGTATGATTTTTTATTGGTTTTAGCGGTCCGGTGAAACAACATTGTGAATGCCTTCTTTTGTGTCCGACGTTTGGATTCTCGAGCTAACGAGGGTTGTTTTGTTTTACTGCTGTCTACAATTGTGCGTGTTTGTTTCAAATTGGTGGCGTTTAGATTGTTCGTGCGTTTTTCAGGAGGATTGGATTCTAATTTCATTTGGATTTTAAATTTATTGTTATTATTATTGCAGATAAGACGTGGGTTTGGATCAACTTCATTCGTGCATCAAATTTTCGCAGCTGATTGAAGGAAGTCTTTATTGTGTGTTTTTGCCTGGCTCTTATCAGGTGGGGCTCTGTTTGTTCTGATGTTTTAAATCTATACCAGATGGGTTGGAATTATTATTCTCTTTGTATCTGATATTGTTTGGGTTCATCTGGCTTTCTTGCTCTAATAGTGTAACTGGATGGTTGATTTGGTGTATAACTGTACATTGTTTGTTTCTGTTCGAAGGTATCCTTGTATGTGTATTGTGTACTTTATAACCTATTTATGGTTATTTGGGTGCAACAACTGATTTTTATTTCGTTTCAAGAAATATATATATAATAATATTCCATGTAGAAGAGAGTTAACAGCATCTTCATTATGAGCAAGCTCAGTTTATGTTTTAACACAGTGATGGCTACAATTGAAGTTGCAGTAGACACTGTACTTTGGGTGCAGTCGTTATAGTTTGAACTGTAGTTTATGCAATTATTTCATTTTATGACCTTATGCTAACACTCTTTGATGGAAACGGTTTGATTTTATGATGTTGGGACTTAGCACCCGCCACAGTTTGAAGTTGTGTAGTTGTATCATTATTGCGTATAATCTGAAGACCTATATCTTACCTTACTAATTCGGCATCTCAATAAGGCTATAATATGGAAATATCCAGTCTTGGCCTGCTGATAAACGATTTAATGTGAGTTCCTTCTGGCAGATTTACAGATTGCAATTATGGTTAAACCTTTAGTTTATATATATGGCTAAAGAGTTTGGATAGCTGAATTCTAATTTCTAATGGTCTGAAGTTTGCAGCATTTCCTTTTCTTCTTGTCAGCCTTTCTGTGTATTTCTTTGCAGTATACACTGCATTATAAAAACTTATGTAGAAGTTTGGGTTTGGCTTATGATCAATTACTTATAGTATCCACCTTAAATTTTCTAATTTTTAAATTTTATTGGGGATGTTACTCAGTAAAATGGTTACTTGGGATTTTAGTTAATAGACAGCAGGGTATGTTGTCTTCAGGTGAAGTGATGAGTACCTGAGAAATGGCTATGTAAACTTACTGATTGTCTAGCTAGATGTTACATGGTTAATTAGGAATGTGGTTCGTGGGACTGACCAGGCAGCCAATGACTTGTGATAGGGTGAGCTTTTTGATGGATTTTGCAAGGATGGTGTATATAGAAGTTCTCTCTGCTTGATAGTTGCAAGTACAGAGGTACATAGTGCAGTGAGAAGTACATAAGCTTTTTTGTGAATTTTCCATTTCGTTAGTTCTTGTCTTATAAGCACATGGGTGGGTGTGAGCCTAGAAGGTGTGGGTGTGTGTATGCGAGAAAGAAAGGGAGGAGGGGGGGACTCTTCCTGAGTAAATACGTAATTCTTAATACAGGATTAAGATGAAGGGTGGTTGCTCTAGAAGCTTCACTCTCATTATATTGTCATTGATTGTCGTTGCAGAATGCATTCAGATTCAGTTTATTCTGTATTCAATAGTGAAGCCAATGGTAGTTCAGCCTGCCTTTGTAATTGATACTGATGAGACTTGTTAAGCTGATCTAATATGAACAATTTTTGGTTCTTCTTGAAGTTGTTTTCATCTCTTGCCCTGTGGCATAATTTTGTGTTACGAATTATATACTCAACACTAATAACTTATTTTCTTGTTTACTTCAATTCTCCCCTATTGCGTTACTCCCTTTAGTAGTTATGGTGGTTTATGGAATATGTAGCATGCATACTTCGAATATGATGAACAGTTATGCTGGTTTTCTAGTTTTACAGTTTGTTAGCTCCATTTGTTTGTGATGTACTGTTTATAAGGATTATTTGCCTTACCGATGAATTTCTGCTCCAAGTTTATTTTGCTTGCTTATAAAAGTAAAATTGCTCTTCTTCAGGCTTATTAGAATCTCGATTGGGCTCTCATTGATGAATTCTTATAGTTAATGGTTGGTTTCCTATCCAAGATGAACAATTCATACACTGAAGATCATGTGAGTGATTCATCCCTGATAAATACGTCAACTACTTGTCGTTAGCAAGTCTCAAAGATATAATCTATCTGCAGGGTGAAGCAACTGTGGTGGGATTTGAAGTTCCAAAGTCGCCCGATTCCAGTTATAACAACGTGTACGCTGGAAATGAGGATGAGGCACGTGATCCACCTGTGGTCCCCCCACGTTTGCAGGATGAAGCAACTGCGGTGGGAGTTGAAGTTTCGCCCGATTCCAGTTATAACAACGTGTACCCTGGAAATGAGGATGAGGCACGTGATCCACCCATGGTCCCCCCACATTTGCAACACACTTTGCTCGGCCATCCTGCTAGTAGAGATGCCTTAGGAATTCCGCTGCCTCAGAACGTAATTCTCAATCATCTGTATATTGAGAATAGGGAGGCTCCAAGATCTGTGGTAGCAGTGGGTTTCACTCATCGTTTCCGTTCTAAGTATGTTACAGTTGTGCTCTACAAACCAGTTCATAGAAGGGGGAATACAAGCATTTAATGCGCATTATCGAAACCTATAAACAGTGTCGGCTTGCAGCGATTCTGCAATGAAATTAGATCCTGTCGACTCAATATTCCATTCAGTGGGAAGTGATATTTATTGCCACAATTATTAGAAACAGTTTGTTTCAAGGTAACTAGTTTACTTGAGGGGGAACAATGTTGCATATAATTATTTTCAATTTCATTTTAAATTTTCATGTGGTGCTGGTTGAAGCCTCTTCCATCATTAGATTCATTACAGCGGATCGGCACATTTTTCATCGCTATTAACTTCTTCAACATGTGTGATTGGCTGGTGTCATGTCCCATAGCAAGATCGCAGTTCAAACTAACTTTCTGGTTTAAACACGAACTTCACCATCTAGCAAGTAGCAATCTCTTATTTATCAACATATTTTGCCAAATTTGAAAAGTTTTCTATTAATTTTGAATAATAGTAACAAACCTAAGATAATTTTCTTCTTCACAGAAAAATCAGATAAATCTCAAATTACTTGCACCACTTCTTTTCTTCTATTAAAAATTGCATTAACACGTTTTTTTTTTTTTAAAAATTCTACAAGAAGATTCACCCTTACAAGAATTATTATTCTTATTTAATTCTATATTCTATTCCTTACGTTATAATAATCCAAATCCTGAAGAAAGAGCATGAAGTTAAAAGAGTTTTCATCATCCCTGCAAGCGACACAAACGTCTGCCAACAATATTTATGTCCATGTGACGAGTTTTGATTGATACAAGTTGTTATAGTAATTCCTAAGATCTTACAAAATAGCAAGCTTCTTATAACTTTATAAGATGTGTGAACAAAGAGGTTATTAATTTATTACCATTAAAATTAAAGTACACGGCTGACATGTTTAATTAGTACAAAAAGGTCTACGCTTCTTCATCTCCAACGAATCGCAGCCACAACCTGGTGGTTTTGAACAATGTCCAGAGAAAATAATATGGGAAAGAACACTAGGAGCTCGTGAAAGGGCAATTTGGGCCCTATCTCATATGGTTTCCGTCGCCATCCGCTGCTGCCAGTTTCAACTTCAAAGCACAGAGAGAGAGTTTACGGTTTGCTTATACTTCGTAAAGAATTACGCAAGGTGTATGACCTGATCAATATTTGATTGATTGATTTAATTGTGGGCTAATTAAGTAACTAATGGGATGTTTGATAATTCTAACATAATATTCAGAGAGGGATGATGAAAACCATGACCTTGTTATTATTATGTTGTTTACAGTAACGTTTAAGTTATGTAAATGATATGTTTAAAATTTAAATGCAAAAAATACGTTCCAATTAAAATAAAAAAGAAAAAGAATACAAATTTAACCATATAAAAAATGTGACTAAAAGTCTGAAGTACAAAAATGCATTGTTTTCCAAAACCATTGGTATGGCTTTATAATCATTGTCACTGTACTAAATTGATTGACCGGCAAGTTGTTTACTTGCTTAGAACAAGTAGAGAGAGATCACCCTACTGACCACATGGTACAGATGAACCATCTTTAAATTTAGAGTATGAATAATAATCATGTCAAATGCCATCACACTTCGGAGCAGGCCTAATTAATATCTATAGTAAAGATTCTTTCTATTCTCACATAATTTTTAATTAACAAAATTTAAATCATTAAATATACAATTCATTTCTTATAACTACTTACTGTGTTTAAAATGACTAATGACACGAGCTGCCAGTACGCATTGCTGGTTAATTAACTATAATTAAACATGCACACACATGTAGCAGACAGACGTATACTTAATAATGGTAAGTACTGGTATGTAATTTGATCAACTGGGTTATACATATCTCAAGTGATCCTTTGGGATGAGGCTCTTTCCTGTTCACTACGCAGATTCGGCGAAATGGAATCCGTGTATTTTGTTTGTTTAAAGCTTCTCAACTGCATGTTGGGAATGCCATTGGCTGTTACTACAGCTTGCCCATTGTCAACGGCTTCCCCTAATATAAATACCGCACTTTTCCTTCCCTCGTCTACAGAACACCAACACTTTCAAGCTACTTCAGCTACTTTCATTCATTCATTTCCTCTTTTCTTAGTTATCTGTTAATTTCTGTTCTGATTTTCTCACTCTCTTAATTAGTCTTAAATGGCTGATATTGAGGGATCTCCAGGAAGCTCCATGCATGGAGTAACAGGCAGAGAGCAAACCTTCATAGCCTCAGTTGGTTCCCCCATGGTTCCAACTGACACCACTGCCATATTTGCTCTCCCAGTTGATTCTGAACATAAGGCCAAAGTGTTCAAGCTCTTCTCCTTTGCCAAACCCCACATGAGAACCTTCCACCTCTCTTGGATCTCGTTCTTCATTTGCTTTGTTTCAACCTTTGCAGCAGCTCCTCTTGTGCCTATCATTCGTGACAACCTTAACCTCACAAAATATGACATTGGGAATGCCGGGGTAGCTTCAGTTTCTGGCAGCATCTTCTCTAGGCTTGCAATGGGTGCAGTTTGTGACCTCTTAGGCCCACACTACGGCTGTGCTTTCCTTATTATACTCTCAGCCCCAACTGTGTTCTGCATGTCATTTGTGAAAGATGCTGCTGGATACATAACAGTTCGGTTTTTGATTGGGTTCTCCTTAGCCACTTTTGTTTCATGCCAATACTGGATGAGCACAATGTTTAATAGTAAGATTACAGGGCTTACCAATGGGACAGCAGCTGGGTGGGGTAACATGGGTGGTGGAGCCACACAGCTTATAATGCCGTTGGTGTATGAATTGATTCGCCGAACCGTGGTTACTCCTTTCACTGCCTGGAGGATTGCCTTCTTCATCCTAGGTTGGCTGCATGTGATCATGGGGATCTTGGCCTCAACCCTTGGCCAAGACTTGCCTGATGGAAACCTTGGTGGCTTACAGAAGAACGGTGATGTTGCCAAAGACAAGTTCTCAAAGGATAGTGCATAGTTTTTGTGACCAAGGAAGATTGAGCATTGATACTCACACTACTTCTATAAGCCATTAGATAACCAACTGAACTTATTTCTAAATGGCTCACACCAGTATATATGAAACAATTATAAAACCACTATATATATATATATATATATATATGTATGTATGTATGTATATATATGTATGTATGTATGTATATATATATGTATGTATGTATGTATATATATATATGTATATATGTATGTATATATATATATATCTTCTTTTGTCTAATACAAAGAGAGGGGAAAAAAGTAAAATTTGCGGGAAAAAGATTCTACAACCATAAATCGTTATTAATTTGGTTTCCATTTTTGTTCAGGTGCTGTGGTATGCCATAACAAATTACAGGACATGGATTTTTGCCCTCCTCTATGGATACTCTGTGGGAGCAGAGCTAACCACTGACAATGTCATTGCTGAGTATTTCTATGATAGGTTAGTTCAGCTCAAGCCTATAAATTATATCTCACTTGCAAATTTGTCCTAATTTTTTTACCTATCTTGCTGATTAAAATTGGCCATTAATCTGATTTATATATTAAAACAGGTTTGATCTCAGGCTGCATACTACTGGAATCATAGCTGCATCATTTGGAATGGCTAACATAGTTGCTCGTCCCTTTGGGGGATACGCTTCTGATCTTGCAGCCCAGTTGTTTGGCATGAGAGGCAGGCTCTGGATTCTGTGGATTCTCGAAACCTTAGGAGGAGTTTTCTGCATATGGCTTGGCCGCCCCAATTCTCTCCCTGTTGCCATGTTGGCGATGATCCTGTTCACCATTGGAGCACAAGCCGCTTGCGGTGCAACTTTTGGCATCATCCCATTCATCTCCAGGCGGTCCCTGGGGATCATATCTGGCCTACCTGGTGCGGGTGGCAACTTTGGTTCTGGCCTGACCCAGTTGATTTTCTTTTCAACCTCCAATTACTCCACATCTACGGGTCTCTCCTTGATGGAGATCATGATTGTGTGTTGCACTCTTCCCATGACGTGGTTCACTTCCCACAGTGGGGTAGCATGTTCTTTCCTCCTTCAAAAGACGTTAATAAATCCACTGAAGAATACTATTACGCATAAAATTGAATGAAGAGGAGAAACAGAAGGGGTTGCACCAGAAGAGTCTCAAGTTTGCAGAGAATAGCCGCTCTGAGAGGGGCAGGCGTGTGGCCTCTGCCCCAACCCCCCCCCCCCCCCCCCCAAATACTACTCCCACCAATGTTTAGCTATAAAGTTTCACTTGAAATCTCTAGAATATTGGCCATGCTGCAGAAAAAACCAAGTTTAAGGCTTTAAGGTTCAACTTCAGCTTTGGAAGCACCCCAGTAATTAGACCCTATACGTGTAAATGGACGTGCTTATTGACATAGAATATTCTGGCTTGTGTCGGCAACTGGGAATAATGCTATATAGGTGAGGGACTTGTTTACCGGGGGATCAAAACGTCAATGCAGGTCTCGATGATTAGTAATAATATAAGTTTTCACCAGATGGCATTCAATGATAGATGGATGGAATCAGTAAATTGATAAAATTTTCAATTATTGTAGCTTTTCTGGGGAGAAGTTGATATGTAGCTGTCTCTTTTCATGAAACATAGAATATATGAAGTCAAATATATAATCTGATAAATGATGAATTACCAAAAAAAGATACTGATTAATATTTAATATAGAGAAGTAAAGCCTATAGTTATAAAAACTTAGTTTCGGTTCCGTGTGACAGGGATGTGGTGCTGAAGTTGCACCTTGCAGATGGAAACATGCACTAATTGCAAGGTTGAGTCCTCTTCACGTCTGCTTCTGAGAAAGATCGGAAACCACTAGCTGTCCTTTGCTAGACGCTCTTTTTTGTTTCTCTCAAGTCCAAAGTTTTTGGCGGCTAAAAATATTAGAAATATTTGACAATGTTGTGAGAGACAAAGTACAGGTGGAATATTTGTTTGCACCATCAGTTTTTTTAGGTGGATGAATTCATTTTCATTCAGTATTCAACCAAAGAAGTCAAACGCAACAAAGTAACAAATAGAAACAAAACCAATTACTCGTTAATCTGCCCTATGAATCTTCTATTTCTTTCTTCTTCTTTTTTTAGTGGTTTTTTGGGTACCTTGATACAAAACCATTAAAGTGTCTTTCAGCTAAATACCATATAAATGACTCTAATTCGAATTGAAATCCCAACTACTCCTAGATTTATCTGTCGCGAGCGCTTAGATTGTATATACCCGATTAGAGGTTGTTTTACGTTCAAATTCTTCTATAACAAACCATATCACATACAGTATCTATATATACTTGTACTCATAGATCAATGAACAATCTTCTCTGCATACTCTAATCTCTACTTCTTTAGGCATCAGATCTTTCCTGCTGGCTGAGACTGCCCGCAAAAGTTGTTTCTCTTTCCTTCCTTCTTACCAAACGAAAAGCATTTTTAAATATTGATCCCATATTATGGAATGTTGCAGTCGCTTTTCCTGAGTATATTTCATAATATGTAGTTAACAGGAAGGAAAAAAGAAGATAATGTTGTAAAGCTCCATTCCTATCAATGTGAAAGCACAGAGTGTCCCAGAAAATCTCAATCCAAGCCTGTTAGTGAATAGAATTTGCATGTTATTTTTGGTGTTCCTATGTTCAAGTGCTATAGTCTAATTTCTAAGCCTGAATTTGATAATTTGTTTGTAGATATGCAACTATAACGAAAGCAACTTAGATTAATAGAGAAAATAAAATTTAAAACAATGCAGGCCTAGTGGATCTATCAGTTGCCTGCCCTCTGAACTACTGAACGAGAAAACAAAATTTAAATGCCCCTCAAACTAGCCCGTTTTATAATATCCAAACACTCAATCTCATAATTATACAATCGCAAAAGCAACGCAATATACACTGCCAATCAATATATGTGCATGTAATTTGTGCTTCATGTCGAATGGAGCAAGGAAACTACTCGGCCATGGCAGAAACAAGAGAATGTACTCCAATCATGAGCCATAGTTCAGTAAAGTAATTTCACTCTCAATCTTGACGTCAACAAGGTGGATCAAAACTAGTAGCTTAATTTCCCACGGCCACCACAAGTTGAACAGGATCGTGCAGAAGAGCACTTCGTACAATAGCTCCACTTCTTTGGAAGCCTGGTGCAGTTTAGTTGTTCAGTGGGTAAACTTAAAAATTAAAGATGAAGAATAGAGAGAAGAAAATAGTACCCAGCCGTGAATCGAGTGGCCATATTCTTAGCAAGCATTCTTGCCTTCTCAGCACTTTCCTCGGGGAGTTTCTTAAGCATAAATCCTTCCCCATTGCACTCTGGGCATATACCAGAACCGCCGCAATCTTCACATACTCTTGATTGAATCTTCATTGCTCAAAAAAATTAATTTAAGCAAACAGTTATTGCATGTAAACTGTCCCATTCTTCCTTTTTAGCAACATAGGCTTCTGTCTTTAACACGAGTTAGTAATGTCTCATAAGCAATGTGAACTCCTGCTACTGCTAGTTTAGCGTGTTACCATAGCAACAGAAGAAGCATATAAAAAATATTCATATTTTTGTTTGAAATCGTGTCCACAATTATTTTATGAGTACTGATGAGACAGATACATCACTGTAGATGGGTAACTGACCTCTGTTGCCTCAGGAGCTTTGGTTCTCTTGACAAGAAGAGAGGCTGCTGCACCAACAAGAGTTGCAGCAACTGCAACTGAAGCGGCTGTCTCTGGTAGTGCAGAGGAGACAGTGGATAATCTCCTTTCTTGCAATTGTGGCTTTACATCTATTTAAAGAAAATAAAAAGAGACCATCAGATATAATTTTTCTTTATCATAAATCAATATGAAGATTAAGGTAGGCATCCACTTGTCGACAATATAACAACAGTGGATAGCTGTCATTGCATTTAGCAATTCTACAAAAGAAGAGACAAGATGTAGTGTCAAGAGACCAATTATTTCAAAAGATTAAATTGTTAGATAGAGATCTAAGAATGGTTTTATTTTATCTTTTTAACACGCTCTAGGCACCTCGTTTTATAATTAAGGAGTCCTCTTTTGACTACGATTCTAATTTTGTAAGATATTATTATCACACTAGGCTATGATAATTATCTTATCCACTGTATTTACAATTCTATCCTACCTCTACTTCTATTTACAAGTCTATCTACATGGATCTAAGATTAGCACGTACTGTTTGGATCAGCACATCCACACGTTATTCTTCTACATGTAGTCATTTTTAAGAAAGCATAGTAGTTAATGAACATATAAAGGGATATTTGATTTATTATGCCCTATGAATTCAAGAAAGATCCCGTGTAAAAGTTATATAGTCTTCAATAAGCTTTTACTCAAAATAAATGGTAATTTTGCATCACAAATTCTCAAATAACAGATTCTCTTCCTAATATTTGTTTGTAAATATTTGTGACAATGATAAAATAGGAGTAGAATGCTACAAATTATGAGTAGCGATTATGGGATTACACAAGAGTGGCAAGTTTTAATCCTTCTTCCAGAAGGCACTTGGTTTCTTTGTCCATAATTTCAACATTAGTTCGTAATGAACTAAGAAGTTCTTATATATTATTTAAGAACCAGATTCTGCTTATTACCAAGAAACAAAATTCCACTCAGTTAAAGAAGGGAAAAAAAGAAAACTTCAACTTGATAACTTCAAATTCAACAAACACTTAAAATGACTGAATTTTGGGATTCCGCCACACCACCCGCACAAATCTAATTAAGCTAAAATTGCAGCAAGTTTTCCACAAGAATCAAAAGAACCATTAAGAGCAATGGCACCATCATCCAAGTGGGTAAAACTGATTGAAGAACCAAGCTTTAAACCAGAATTAATGCTGGTGACCTATTTTGGCATTCCCATTCATTTAACACCAATCGCAAATTCCTAATTGTCTGAAAATAGGGAAAATAAGCCTCATCTACCTTGATTATTACAGTAGCAGACACCTTCCTCCATAAAGATTGCAATGAATTGGCACGGTGGTTCCACCGAACTGAAGAACCACCATGCCAAGAAGCCCCCAATGGCCAAATATAAAGTGGGTATCATTAATAGCTGGTACCTCTTCGTCATACGCCAGATTAGCATCTTTTAACTACTAACTTAATGAAGTTTCAGACTTTCAGTTACCTTATCAACCAGCAAGTACAAGGAAGATTGCCGAGGAACACTATTACAATTTAAACCAGCCATTTCGTTGCAGCTCTAATATAATTAAGGAAAAATAAGGGAAAGAAAATATCTTACTCTTAGAGAAGGACGTTAGTGACACAGGCTGCAACTGCATAACCAGCTCCATTCAGAAAATTGTCGCGTTTTCCCGTTCCCTGTTCCCACTTCCCAGCCTAGTTAGCTTTTACATACCCTTATCCCGTTGGCCCACATGCCTAATTGCCTGTTATTATTTGGGTGATGTTATTTTTACAGTATTATTTTTATTGAATTTTAAATTATTAAATTTATTAAATTTTATTTATTATAAAATAAAATAAATATTTTTTATTATTTAAAGCATTTTATTTTAACCTTACTAAAATGTCACGGCAAAATATGTGGAACCTAAAGCATCCCGTGACAAATATTAAATAAAAATGTTATAGATTATATTAAGGGAAAGTATATTGTCATCTCATTCATTCAGTGGACAAGCACCTAATTTTTGAGTTCTACAGTGACTTTCTTTACATAAACACATATCTCTTAAAATTCATGTATAGTATATAACTGTAACATATTTGCACACATACAAAACAAAACCATGAAATTATCCACGTTTGTATTATTAAAAAAGTTTTCAAAAGTTATTTTAAATGGTGACAAATTTTCATAAAGGTATGAGATTACCACTAATTTGAAATTAAAATGATCGATAATTCAGAAACCGCCACATGGAAGATCTGCAAAAGGAAGTATATAATTACATAATTGGCAAGGATTGTCCATGGCTTGTCAGGTTGAACCAGTGGCGTGTTTCACGTGAAGAAAGTAATTTGGGCTCCAGTCACTGCATGCAGCCAACTTCATAATGAATAAGGTTATAAGCATTTCAAATTCGATCTCTCTGAAGTGGGTTGCCTCACGTGAAAACTAAATTTATCATCTTTCGCCGATTTTGAAGGTGTATGAATTTAATGAATCTGTAGTAATTCATAAATGGTGAAGTTTGGCCCTTTATGAACTTTTACAGAGTGGTTCGACAGCGTTCGGGGTTCTGTAAATACTTCTGGTAGATACTCAATTCTATTCCTTTTTAGTTTAAGTCAGTTATTTCTGTCAGTAGTTACAGTGCAGGCTGCGCCCTGCGTCTCTTAAATTTCAAAACAAACTTAACCAATTGCTCCCTACTAACACATCGCCATGGCTGCCAAATTTAACAAAGCGTTTGAAATAGCAAGGGAGGAGGAAAGAGAAAGGAGAGGTGAGGTGAGGTTGATGTTCTTTTTTCTTTCCTTTCAAATTTTGAAGTTATTAATTAATTGGCTTGTAGTTGAACCCTCTAAGTAAATGTCATCAGCTATGAAGACTTTAATGTATTGGGCACCAATAAATATTCACGTTCCAATTGGCAGCTTCGTGGTTGGGGTGCTATTAACAGAAACCATTTCAGAACTAGTGGATGGGATAGTGCTGCCACCCCAAAACGAGATTATTCATGCTTTTTTTCTAATTTTACCAACCGATTTAATGGGAAGTAAATACTAAATAGTGATGCCATCATACAAGTTCGTCAATAGCCTTGAATCCTTATAATGACTGATCAACAGCCACAAAGAAAGACATGAGAAAGTTATATTTGGACTTCATGAATCCTTCAATGTTCTTTAAATGATTTACCCAAATGCTTGACATGATCTCACTTTTTTTTTGGTGCAAAATAGAATGGAAAATATTAGATTTTCTTTTTGTTTATGAGGTGACGGTTTCTGGTTCATGTGTTAATTGCGGTCATAGAAAGATATTACTTATATTTGGGGGCAAACAGCCGAGTGGATTTAACTAAGTGCAATAACATGAACTCACGGGCATCCTCACTGACAAGAAGTGCACCCACCCCGCCAACTCACCACCACCACAACCCCAAAGTAATGGCGTACTAGCAATGAGCTGTGCAGATCTGCCTTCATCAGCTAATCAAGAGCCTATTTAAGGCACTTGTCTCCAAACCCATCACAGCAATCTTGCATCAAAACCTCTTAGAAACCTCTCCTTTCATAGAATCCAAACAGAGTTGTGGAAGTTCAAAAAATCTAACCATGTCTACTACACATCTCTCCCTCTTGGCCCTTTACCTTCTTCTTTCTCTAAACTCTTTAGGCACAACCATGGCGGGTCGGGTAATTCCCCCAAGCGCTCCAAGTACAGTCACAAGACCACTAGTTTCAACAGAGGCTGTGACTTATGTGAAGCCACGTTTGGATCACAAACAGAAAGTCTTCCGAGGGAAAGAAGTCAAGGGTTGCTTGCCAAAAGGGTTTAGGCACAACTCAGCTCCAAGCAGATTCGTGAACTACAATCCGTTGGGCTCTAGTGGCTGTTCTGGAACGCCTTTGAAGAAACCTTGACCCTTCAATGTCTAGTTGAATGGAAGAGGCTTGACTTGTTTGTATATGGTATTTCACGATCATGAGTAGTTTGAAAGATGAGAAAATATGTTTTTGGTTTGATCATTACTTGTGATAGATGCTAGTTACCAGTTGCAATTTTGAACGATGTCTTCCGGCAACGTGCCTCTTTTTCTGTCTTGTGTATAGCTAATGCGTGCGACAATGGCCAAACATTCAAAGAGATGATATTTAATATTTTCCGAGCCATCAGCATAAATAAGGATGGATGGAGTATGCTAGAATTACGTCAAACATGTACGGATCTCGATCAAGTGACTAATTTGAGAAATGGTAATTAGATTTGGAAAATGCCCGAATCAAAACTATGTACTACGTACTATAGTGATCCACAAACTGTTGTAATGTATATGTCCTTGTGTGATGTCATATGTAGTCGACTTTTCTGAGGAGTGGGAATGCTGCCTTTTTGTTCAGTTTCTGCTGCTAGTGCTTGTATTTAGTTTCCTTATGTGTTTCTAGCACATTAGTAAGGTTCACTTAGAACCTAAGTACCCCCTAAAACTCTCATAAAACTATTTCAGTTAATATGGATTCTTATACTAGTAAACACATCTGCAGTTTCAGGCAGTCATGCACCTGTTTTAAACTCAGGCCACAGCAACGGGCCAATTTACTAAATTATTTGACAGACATTGAAATTCGACGATGGCCCAATCAACCCGCAAAGTCACAATCAATTAGCAACAACCAGGTCATTCGCTTATAGTGCCAATGGCTTATAACTATTTATTGCCTTATGCATAATACAAGTGGTCGTTCTCAACACGCAAGTATCTGCAAGGTAACCATAACACCAGGAGCTACATTATTTCCATGCCAACCGCGCCTAGCAATCATTGGTCAAATGATACAAAAGGCATGAAAATAGGAGCAATGATCTGTAAACACATAATAAGTTGCTTGATAATACATACAGGGCATTCGCACATTCTAGGTTAAAGCACACCAGAACTAACATGCACAATTAATTTTTTCCTGAGATTTTCAGAATTTAATTCATAATAAGAAAATACGATATCTGAAATCTATGTTAACAGGGTCACAAATTAGGATGGTTGAGTATATTAAATGCAAAAGGCTAACAGACTTGGAGTAGGTAACCCCTTAAAGGGTAATGTCTACAGACATGTCTTTTGTAGAGGAAACGTGACTGCAATTCATCACATATATAAACTTAGCTATACAAATCATCTTCATCAGCTCCACCAGCAGAAGTTGCAAAGGGGTCAGATCCAGCAGGCCTAGTTCCAGATTCTGAAAACCTAAATTCACTTCCAAACCCCCTAGACTGCTGCAAGGTCTGAGCAAATGCCTGGTATTTGCGTATATCAGCATCACTAACACTCCTACGTGCAAACTTCATAGACTCTTCAAAATGAGCAGCCTTGATCTCTGCAACATCTTCCTCAATGTCTTCATCCATGGCCTCAGGGTTCTCCCTTCTTCTCCTCTCCCGCTCTATATCCTGAAATACAAAGGAAAAATATACAGCACAAATCTAAGAGAGAAGGAATTCATTGAGTTGGTATCAATAAACAAATTAGAAAGTTAAATCTACCCCAGACACACAGAGAAAACAACTCAATTTTGGCTAAGACTCCTGTGCCTAAAACATACTAAGACTAGAAACTGGCACACCACTAAAACTCCTCTTTATGGTTCAGCAGACCTCACTTGCGAGCTTGTGGTTCACACAAGGGCTGTATGCTCAATATCTCTAAGAACTGAAAGAAATATCTCTATCATGCAACCTAAGCAAAAGCACACCTTTTCTATGTTTTCTCTTATAGCATATTTGCATGCTCGTTGGCATATCTCTGTAATATCAGCCCCGCTGAAGCCTTGAGTATACTTAGCTAGTGCTCTCAAATCAACATCTTTTGAGACAGGTGACTTCCTCAAGCAGGCCTTAAAGATTTGATAACGGGAATCCTCATCAGGAAGGGGAATATAGATCAATTGATCGAGACGGCCTGGCCGAAGAAGTGCTGGGTCAATGATGTCAGGTCTGTTGGTTGCCCCAATTATGAAGACTGTCTTTTTTGCAGACATCCCGTCCATTTCAGTAAGAAGTTGATTTAGAACTCTATCAGCAGCACCACCAGCATCCCCGACACTACTTCCTCTCTGCAACAGTGACAGAATCATATATATCAGCTGAGCTAAAAGATACAAACAATAACAAAGGGGGCAAGATATAACTTCTAAAGAGAAGCTCAAAAGAGTGTTTAAACGTGCAAAACAATATACATACATATATATATACACACATATTGCCAAAGATGACCCAGTTATAACCTACACTGAATACCAATCAAGGCTAAAGTATTATTTTACAGCAAGGCAAGAACTGTAATGTGACATAAAACAACCTGAGTTGCAATGGAATCAAGCTCATCAAAGAAGAGGACACATGGAGCAGATTGCCGAGCCTTGTCAAAAATTTCTCGAACATTGGCTTCACTTTCACCAAACCACATTGTAAGCAATTCAGGGCCTTTCACACTAATGAAGTTTGCTTGGCATTCGTTAGCAATTGCTTTGGCCAGTAAAGTTTTTCCACATCCTGGGGGACCATAGAAGAGGACTCCTTTTGATGGTGACATACCAAATTTCTCGAATTTTTCTGGGTGCTCCACAGGATATTGAACAGTCTGCGTTCTCAAAACCAAAAACAATTACAGATTAAATTGATGGAGAATAAGTAACAATATGAAATATATAAGAAAAACCAAGTGAGTACGGGAAAGATTTATGACCTCTTGCAACTCACGCTTGACATTCTCAAGGCCTCCAATGTCCTCCCAACTAACATTAGGCACCTCAACAACCTATGGACAGAGTCACAAACAAAATTTGATTAGAAAGCAAACGCCAACAATGGGGAGCCTCACCAACACCATCTAATGATATTATTCTAAATCTAAAAAATAAAAACTACTAACAGTTTCACGTAAAGCCGATGGATTGCTTGTCCCTAGGGCAGTCTGGAAATGCTCATTGGTAACTGCCATAGAATTCAGTACTTCCGCATCAATGGTCTCATCTTCCAAGTCAATAACATCCATCTTCTCCCTAATGCATTGCAGGGCAGCTTCAGTGCAAAGTGCCGCTAGGTCAGCACCAACATATCCATGAGTATCTTTTGCTATCCTCTCTAGATCGACCTACAGTACGAGGACCACAAAGTTATATCATTAAACAAAAGAAAATACCAAAGAATAAAACTGATACCAGAACAGAAGCTATTATTGAATCCCACAATTGGCTGACTTACATCGTCCGAGAGCTTCATGTTTTTGGTATGAATGCGAAGGACTTCAAGCCGCCCAACCTCATCAGGAACACCAATGTCAATTTCCCTATCAAATCTACCAAACCTTCTCAACGCCGGGTCAATACTGTTTGGACGATTTGTAGCTCCAATGACAATAACATGAGCCCGAGATTTCAATCCATCCATAAGTGTCAAAAGTTGTGATACAATCCTCCTTTCAACTTCACCATGTGTCTTTTCCCGCTTGGGTGCTATAGAATCGATCTCATCAATAAATATGATGGATGGTGCATTTTTCTCAGCTTCTTCAAATGCTTTTCTGAGATTGCTTTCACTCTCCCCAGCTAGTTTAGACATAATCTCTGGCCCATTAATACAAAAGAAGAAAGCTCCAGTTTCATTAGCAACAGCTCTTGCTATTAATGTCTTCCCAGAACCTGGGGGTCCATACAGTAAAATTCCTTTGGGTGGTTTCACCCCAATTGATTTAAAAAGTTGAGGATGCCTTAGTGGGAGCTCTACCAACTCACGAATCTGTGCCATTTGCTTTCTCACTCCACCCACATCATCATACCCAACTTCATCTAACCTTTCTTCATCTTCCCTTTTCACAGGCTCCCCCTCGCAGAAGATTTCTGTGTCAGGAGCAACCACACAATACTCCCCTGGATCAGTCTCAATGACCTTGAACTCTACACTTCTCATCCCTCCACGGACAAGAAACAGATCTCCTTTTCTGACAGGGCGATAAGCCTCCAAGAAATATGCTGCAATTTTTTTGAAAAAAGGGTCTTAAAAATATATATATTATATACATATACAAAAAGATATATATTATAAATTGTCCATATACTTGAACTAGTAGTAGAACGTTCTACACACCGTGTGTCAGGTTGACATGCATAGAATCAAGTGGAGAGGTGATAAAATAAAATAATTAAAATATTTACTTCCCCGCACTATATGTTCCAAGAAAACAACTGGACGCATCCGCACAGCAGTCAATAATGTAAGACATTAAAATATTTGGCACAGAGATAATCTGTTCAATCGGCAACCTAGTATGCATAAAATAGAGCTAATCATACGGGAATGCAACAAAAGGAGAGACCAGAAAGCTACTGATTAGAATTACAAAAAAGGAGAGGTTCATGTCCAAATTTTACTCATTTGTCATGATGCAAGTCCTCTCTTAAACATTAATTCATGATGTAAGGCCAAATAGGATAAGGAACACATAGTTATGCAATAAACCCAAACTCAGTATTTAAAGATTAATAACAAGTGAAACTGTAATCAAAGCACTCTCACTTGAAAGAAAGCAAGATAGAAACTCACGTTTCAAGTAAGCGTCAAACAGATTGCCAGTGACACCTTCAACGGTATCATCGATAGGAAGAATGTGCACACGTTTCCCATACTTGACATCCGGGCACTGGTGCACGGATACGACATCCCCAAGACGAACCCTCAAATTTGATCGCACAACTTTGTTCATCCGGATCTTGGGCTCCTCACAAGTGTCGTCGGCAAGAGCTATGCAAATTGTATCCTTTCGTTTCTTGCCCTGAAATATGAATCAGAAATCACGCATGACTTGGAACACAGCACAGAGTAGAGTAACACAGCTAGTAATACAAAACACTAACAATCATACTAAAGAAGTCAAATTCAACATCGAAGCTTTCCGATAGCGAGAGGCTTAAAAAGAGGAAAGAACTCCAAGCAACAAAATCTTTCCAAACACTAAAATATCTGCACGCATAGCTAAATCCAGATTTTTAGTAGTCACTCAAAACTACACATGGAGATAGATGGGGGAAGGGGAAGAAAGAGGGTAGTCACAATTTGTCACCTTGATAAGGATTGTATCGCCTCGGAAAAGCTGCAGCTTTTCCATGGTTTCGGGATGCATCGACACCACCGAGTTGTCGTCGTTGATGGCTTCATCGACGATCAGTCGGTTCGGTGACTTCTTCCGCTCCAAAATGGCCGTCGAGAAGTCTTTCTTCCCCGATTTCCTGAAATTCCAACAAAACTCGAACATTAGACTTAAGAACCTAACAAAAATTTGGTGAAGAAAAGGGAGAATAGACGATATAAATATCGAATTGTGGAATGTGAACAAAATCAATGACAATGAGAAGCGTAGAATAGCATGAACGAAATGACTCACGAGTCAGATGATTCAGCTTGGTGAGACATTGTTGAAAATTAATGAACAAAGCACAGGACTTTCCGGCGATGAAGCAAAGGGAACACGAAGAAAGAAAAGGTAACGGCAGAGCTTGGAGACCTTTGATATTTTATGTTAAAGGGATTCTATCAAAGCCTTGCTTGGAAAGGAAAGCATTCGGATATTTGTAATCAGAGTGGAAGTAGGAAACCGGAATTGGGCTCCCAATTGCCGTAGCACATAAGGCCTATCACTGACCAGATGATGGGCCTATTATTTGGATGTATATGGGCTATTCAAGTTAAATGTCTAGTCTGTAATAAGGATACCAGTTAACGTCACTAACCCACAGGCCGTCCAATGGCATGTGATCTATGATTTACAAACTCTAAAATAAAAAAATATATATTTTATAAATTAAAATATAAGTAAATAATTATTAATAAAAAATTAATAATAAAAATTATTATAAAATATAAATAATTAATTAATAATTTATAAATTTAAAATAATTTATATCTTTAATTTTTTAAATAATTATTTATATATATTTTTTACTTTAAAATATTAATTTATAACTCTAATGTCAGGACGTTATTACTAAAAAAAAGTTATAATTTTTAATAAAGACATTATTTTTCATTTAAGTTTACCAACCTACATAACATTGTAGAAATATATAAAACATGTCATAAAATTGCAATAAAATCATATTATTTTTTCTTGGTTACATATAACATCTCATATTCTGATTTGATTTTGACCCATCTTAAACATTGCAAGAAATCGACTAATTATGTTGTTCAACAATTTTTTTCTACAAATGTAATATAGAAAATTTGAACTTAAATTCTCTTCCAATGTTATTCAACCCATCGCCACTAAACATCGCTAATAACTTAGTTCTCCAACAGTTTAGAGGCAATTCCTCAACATCAACTATTGCTACAATGTATGATATAATTGACAAATCTACCACAAGACGGTCATCCATTTTACTTGAGAAACAAGGTTTGTGCCAGTAAAGCTTCCCAACAATAATCATATTTAAAATTATGACTAGCATGCCCAATAATCATTGTACATAACGAATGGAAATATGCAATGAATGAAATAAGAGCAAATGCTATCAAATGCTGTAATACATGTGTGGTTATGCTTTTTATTCCTTCATATCTGCATTTATATAACTCGCATAACACAGACCAATGACCCATAATGGAATACTCAGCATCTCTGATTTGTCTGCATTACAGGCCAAAAGAAGAAGAAGAAGAAGAAGAAGAAAACAGAAATATATATAGGAGTTGAGAGAGAGGAAGAGAAACTGACTAACCTGGCGTCTGCTGGAACAATCTGTTTAATATGTTTTGGACAGAGCAGTATTTTATCATGGATTCGACAAAACATGTCCTATGTGACTAGCTTGCTATCTTTTTCTTCACCCTTGTCAAAGAGGAACTGTTGCCCCCATTTCGTGTTCTGATGAGCTGCCTGCCAAAAGTCATCATCATTATCACTAAAATTTTATTTTATGCTTGTTTACGCGTCACCCTTTACTATTCATTATGTGGAAGACAACATATAATACGCAGAACTGAATTGTCACATTGACTTTTGCTTCAGATCCGCATTCTACATCATGTCTGCAAGTGTGATCAGCTTCCTCTGCGTTAAATACATACATATATAAACATATATTCCGTACAATTAATGAGTCAATACTCAATAAGGTTAGTAAAAAATATATAAGGAATAGCAAGTTATAGAATTTATCATAAAATATAACGATGTGTCTATTGCAGGCTCTTTTTTTTGGAATTGGAGGGATGGGAAGGAAGAATTAGTGGAACATTCTGTCATCTGCCCTTTTTAATATACAATGTGTAAGTGTTTCTGTAAATTCTTAGTAAGACCTGTAACATTTGTAACATGGATCAATGATTTAAGCTAGATTATAAAAGCATGAAGTGGAGGGGAGTCTTGCTGTCAAATATAGGTCTACAAAAGGATATGCCAACAGGCCCAAACACCATTACACTTATCTTAGGAAAAGGAAAAAGAAATAATAAAAATCTGAAAAGACCAAAAAAAGGAAAAGTAAATTGGTAAAGAAGATAAAGGGCAGGGAGAATGGAGATGCCAAGTGCGAAGCAAACGTACGAAATAACCCGGGATAGGCGGTTCATATTACCCACTTACTTGGAAGTATCGTTCAGATTAAGTTGAGCTCCCTCCGTTAATCCCTGCTCAATCTTTCACTCAATGCTGTCACACTCACTCTCTCCCATTCTGCTCTCCACATGCTTAGATCCAGGTTTGTCTCTTGTCGTCTCCTTTCTCTCTGTCGTTTTTCTCTATTCATTTAATGCAAGTAAGCTTCATAGCCTCGATTCAGGGTGTAGCTTTGTGCAATTTGGTCCTTTGCTCAGTTTAAAACAGAGAAATCTTCATTTTTCTTTACCCTTTTATTCATTTCATTTTATTTGTTGTGCTTGAGTGAAGTTTTAGCTCCAAAAGAAATAAAAAGAAGAGTTCAGCTTCTCGAAGGGCAGTCTTAGGCCTAGTTGAGAGCAGGCGCTTCTAGTCCTTGTGTCTTAACTCTTAGACAGTGAGAAATTTCTTAAGTGCAACGCGCAAAGTTTGGTTTTTGTTTCCTTGCCCGCTTAGATGGTATGGATTTTGTATCAGTGGAGGAAATAGGCATGCTTGGATTCCCTGCAGGAATCCATTAGTTCTCAGCCCCTATCCCTCTATGCCCCTTCTGGTTACTGAGGTTCTGCAGTGGTCCCTTCTTTTTGGGTTTTGTTCAAAGATCCCATTTTGCATTTTATTTTATTTCGTTTGGCTCTGCATAAGTAGCAACTTTCTTCTCCGGGAAGAAGTGCTAAGACAATGAAACACTTAAGCAGTTAATTGCATTTAAATATTCACGATTTTGCTTCTACCAAACTAGAACTCCATAGGAAAATCCTATCTAAAGTTTCAGAGGTTGGCCGCTCCTGTATTTAGTTGAAGAATAGCGTTTAAAATTGTGCTGCCTATGTATTTCCGTACAATTGACTAGACTTGTTTCTGATTTACTTATCATAGATAGTCTTATTTTCCAATGTTAAATTCCAGAAAACGTATATGTTTTTCTACTCTGGGCCCTTCAGATTATTCTCTCGATATTGGAATGTTAAGCTTGTGTTTTCTGTGTTTCTTCAAAAGTGAGTAGATAAAAATTTTTAAATTTGACCTTAAATTTTGTCCTTTTTCTTTTTCTTGTTAATTCAGATGCATCTTTTGCGCGACAGGCTTTTGATACAAAGAGTTCTCTGCAGATTGACAATGGTGTATATGAGATAGAGCCATACTTACTAGCAGTTGAACGAGACAGATGAATCAGTAGGCGTACATGAAGTATCCTGCTACTTGTAAAATGATGTCTGAAATTTGATGCGTGGAAAGTTCAACATGATGGAAGAAATACAATCTCAATCTGATAATTATAGGTCTTCCTCATCGTCAGCAAGCAGCCCAGCAAGTAGGGTGCCGTCAAGTAACTTTTTCTATCTGCGTAAACCTGGTTCACTCAGACAACCCATCTCTTTTGAGGATTCACCGGAGTGGGAGGATACTGATATTGACATTAGAGTTGAGGAAGGAGGCGACTCTATCAATGCCGCAACAACACCAGCTTCCCCTTCTCTTTCGAAGCTCAATAGTGGCTCCTTGCCCTCCCCACATCTACCAGAAGGTGCAGTAATTCCACGGAAGATTGCAGGGGCTTCTGTTGTCTGGAAAGATTTGACTGTTATGATAAAGGGAAAAAGGAAGTACTCTGAAAAGGTTGTTAAGAGTTCAACTGGTTATGCATTACCTGGGACAATGACAGTAATTATGGGTCCAGCGAAATCCGGGAAAACTACATTATTACGAGCCATTGCAGGTTTTGAAGCATGTTCATTTGTCCTTGCTTAATAAGTAATTCATTGTGTTCTTCCCCTTTGTGTATATATAGTCAAAGCTAAAATGAACTTTTTTCCTTACTTCAGGCAGATTGCATCCTTCAGCCAGGATGTATGGTGAAGTATTTGTGAACGGAGCAAAATCACACATGTCATATGGGTCATATGTGAGTTCAGTAATGCACTGGCTGTTAATTTTTTTTTTCCCCATTGCATTATATAGTTAATCTTAGCCTGATTGCTTTACATCATAACTTGTGCTTTAATATGGTATATTGATTATAAGGTGAGAATCTTCATTGAAGAATGGATGTGTAAGTTGAAAAGCATCTTTGAAATATTAGAGTATTTTGGAGATAAGCATTTCCTATTTCTGTTTGTTATATTATTGTGCATCTTCTGTATCAACTGATATGGGTCATGGATAAACTTAATATGATGACCTTTTTCTATAACCAAAATGATTATGACTATCTGCTATACTGTGTTGTCCTTAATTTTTTTCCTCCTAACTGTGGTAATGCTAAAAGCTCAATGATCTGCTGATTTGTCACCTTTCAAAAGTCCATTATGGCTCTCTTGTATTTACTCTCACTTGGTAATAGTTGGTTGGCACTTTTTTTTAATTTAATTTGTAATAACTAATGTCTGCATGTAGTTCATATCAATGAGTTTTATTGTTGTCGATTTTAAGTCAAACCTAAACTTCATTTATGGTTGAACCAGTTAGTATTCTATAATCTTCTTATTCAACTATGGACGTTTATAAGAATCCAAGTCCTTAGGTTTTGGTTTTTAAAGGTGGGACTCTAGGTTGATTACATCATGCTGGAGATCTGTTGCCTGTTCATTACTTGCTTTATAGTAAGTGTCATCAACAGTCAGGGATTCTTAAATTTTAACTTGTTTTTCAATTTGCAGGGTTATGTGGGGAGAGAAACGACTCTGATTGGATCCCTTACTGTGCGGGAGTTTCTGTATTATTCAGCCCTGCTTCAACTTCCTGGTTTCTTCTTTCAGAAGAAGAGTGTAGTAGAGGATGCCATTCATGCAATGTCTTTAGGTGATTATGCAAATAAACTTATAGGGGGACATTGTTATATGAAGGGCCTTCCTAGTGGGGAGAGAAGGCGTGTTAGTATTGCAAGGGAGCTTGTGATGAGACCACATATCTTATTTATAGATGAGCCACTTTATCGTCTGGACAGGTGTTTATTATTTCTCAGTTCTTACTATTGAAGCAATTTGTCCTGATCAACATGTGAGAGGGCCCTAACAAAATTTGGTGCCTTTGTATAATATTTATTGCGGTTTAAAATTTTATATGTAGTCTGATAGCTGTTTAGTTAACATGCTATACTCTACCTAGGGTGCTACGAGACTGTCTATGCTGTACTCTACGTGGAAACTATTTATTTAACATGCCGCTGAACCTTTCATGGTGTAAATTTGTCAGTTTTCCATGTGCTGCAAGTGATCCTATACATCAGTCTGGTTTTCTAGGGGCTGGGCTTTAAAATATAAAATATCTTTTCAAATTACACTTCAAATTTCCCATCTTTCTTTTATATATCACATCAACGCTACATTTTTTTTGAGATCAAATGTTATCAGCTGCTTGTTTGTATTATGTGTTATCAAAGTGCTTCTCTCTCGCATATCCATGTTTGTTATTATCCCTGCATCTGCATGATGTTTTGAGTCTTCTTAAATCGTTGGTCAACATCCTTGTGGTAATTTATTTTACTTTCTTTAGTGTCTCTGCGCTTTTGATGATGGTTACATTGAAGAAACTTGCAAGCACCGGTTGCACTCTTATTTTCACTATTTATCAGAGCAGCACAGAGGTCTTTGGGCTTTTTGATCGAATCTGTCTACTTTCAAATGGAAATACCCTGTTTTTTGGAGAAACATTGGCTTGCTTGCAGGTAACTCACCTTCTGCCTTGTTGCCTTTACTCCTGAAATTCAATAACGAAGGAGTTAAGCAATATGTTGTGTACAAAATTAAATATAGGGAGACCCATTGATTTCTATGCTTGATAGGATTGCCATGTAGTAGCTGGAAGAAGTGACCATTGGAAGATGAGCGTGTCGCAAGATTCTTAAAAATATTCTTTTTCTTTACCTTCTCTGCTAATAAATGGAACACTTTCCTTGTTACTGACTTCCAACATTTTTTTGTTAATGCAGCACTTCTCAAATGCTGGATTTCCTTGCCCAATCATGCAAAGTCCTTCTGATCACTTTCTACGAGCAATAAATACAGATTTTGACAGGATAATTGCAATGTGTAAAAACTGGCAGGTGATAGTTTCCGGCATGCAAATTAATAAGCTTTAAGTCTAATTGATGTTGCGAGAGTGAAGAAAATATGAATATAAGAAATTTTCATCAAGAAAAGTGGATAGATGAGTGACTTATGCGTCTGCTTGTAAAAAGAATTAGTAGCTTCAAGATTTCTGATAAACCACAGTTTGTTTGTACAACTACAAAGAATTGCTGGCTAAGAAAACTTTGATGGTTGATCTGCTCATTGCATTACTATTTTCAGTTTGTTAAATATTCAACTTTTCTAAGATTCTTTATCAACATTATTATCATAACAGGATGACAATGGAGATTTTTCCTCAGTAAACATGGACACTGCTGTTGCTATTCGGACACTAGAAGCAACCTATCAATCATCTGCAGATGCAGCTGCTGTTGAAACTATGATTTTGAAACTCACTGAGAAGGTAGATTTACTAATATTATGATTTCATTTATAATTTGTTTCCCTATTCATCTAATGTTCTTACCTGTTAACTTGCATACATTGGTTGCTATTTACCAATATTACTTGCACTTAATTGACAGGTGGTACATTCAGTAATGATGCTTGATTATGATAAAACAGTGCTTGATTTGTGAAATGTTTCAGATTTGTGACGAAAAAGGGAAATCTTTGTCGAAAGAAATTATCATACTACCTGTCATGGATTTATTGGTAATGACAACATATACGCAGGCTATTTGCACCAAAGGATTAGGTGGTGTTTTGAATGCTTAATAGTTGTGGATAATCAAGGAAACTTTGGTTCTCTATCTAGCATTCAGTTGCTGAAATCAATGACAAATTGAAAACTGTTGAAAAAATATGAGCTAGATTTTGGTACTTTCATTTTTTCAAGGACACTATAGTTTCTTGCCTTCACAAATGTTATACTACTTGTCACTTTTGACTTTTGATTCTTCTGGTGTTTTCCTTTTAAATGTTTCTTCCACTTTCTTCCTCATTACCTGAACAGAGAAATTTTGCTTTTGGGAAAGGCCCATTGGAAATCCAAAGTCCCCTCTAAGGTCTAGTCATTTCATTTGGACAGTGGTATTCAATAGGATTGATACTGATGATGTGTTGCAGATACAAAGGCCGGATAAAGCTTTTCTTATGTTATGTATTGTGTTGCTCTAATTCAGAAATGACTGACATTTTTTAATTAAGCGTTGGTGAGTCCTGGGTGTGTGCCTTCAGGACTTGAAGCATGATCTTTTGATTCAGTTCAGAGGTTATGGCTGGAGTGAGGAGGGAAAATTGCTGTGGTACTGTGCTTTGTGTACTAACCCTTTGTGTCCTTGGCTGGAGCAAAGTGATCTTAATTTTAGGAAAAATATCTGACCCTAGACCTGCTCTGGGACAGGATCATTTTCATGGCCTCTCTTTGATGTTCAGCACAGGGAGTCTACTGGGTAGAGATGCAGAAGGATGGTTGGAGAGCTCCTTTGTCTTAATGTGTTTGTTTTGATTTTGCTCTGCTCTCCTCTGTTGCTTTGTCCAAGGAGAATATTTTATCTCCTTTTCTTTGTATTCCTTATTTCCTTTTTGTTATTCTTCTATCTGTAAAATTCAGTGCTCCCTTTTATATGAAATTTTGAAATACTTTTAGTACAGATCGTTGAATAATTTTAGTTGTAGACTGAAAAGGGTAGTGTTATACATTTTACATTCTTGAATTCTTTTCTTATTGTTAGTCGTAGTAGAAGTAATATTATCTTTTTCCTTTTAGGGATTGGGATTGTGGTTTCAATATCATGGAAGTGGTAGTGTTATATATTTTACATAAAGTGAATGAAAATACAGTGATAAATAAAAGGGATATAGGTGAATACTATTGGGTTGGAACCAAAGGGTAATATTACAGAAGTGGTGTGAGTCATGTCAAGTTTGTTAAGGTTTGGAATCTGGCACACTCTGCATATGTACAGGGCAACTACAGATAGTTAACTGTCTATTGACAGAGGGATAAATCTTCTCTGTCAAATGACTTGCGTTATATATATCTTTTTCTTGATTTCTATGTTTTACTTTGCATGACATGCCTCGCAATTTATATGAGGTTGCCTGTGTTACAGCATTTCAGGGCAGTCAGTGTTGTGATTAACTTTTACAGTTTTTTTAAAACTTGCTTGGTTTCCCAGGAAGGTCCAGCTCTCAAAAGCAAAGGCAAAGCTAGCAGTTCTACTCGGATAGCAGTCCTAACATGGAGATCTCTATTGGTTATGTCAAGGGAATGGAAATATTACTGGCTTCGACTTATTCTTTTTATGCTTCTTACGCTCTGTATTGGTACAGTTTTTTCTGGTTTGGGGCATTCTCTCTCATCAGTTGTGGTGAGTCTCAAAATCATAATTATTTATTATCTTTCAGTCACAATATTTTATGCATATATCTGCATATTCATTTATTTATTACAGTACTTGATACCCTCCTGACGTGCTTATGTTACGTTTTTCCAATCTGTTATGTTGCAGAGTAGAGTTGCAGCAATATTTGTATTTGTATCTTTCTGTTCACTTCTAAGCATTGCTGGAGTGCCTGCACTTATGAAAGAAATCAAGGTGATACCATTGCCACTTTCACTTCTAAATGTCTTTGCGGTAGTTTGAGAGTTTTTCATGATGTTATGTATGCGTAATATGAAGCATAATCTGCCAATAAAGCAAGTATTCTTGAGATTTTTTTCAATGCATTTTCCTTCTTTTGTGGGACGCATTGGTGTATATTCTTTACAGACATCGATCACCTAATGCTTGAAGTTTTTTGGTGGTTGTACTAACTCTCAGGAAAAGTTTAGAAGAAATTAATTTTTGTTTCTTCTATAGGGGTTGCTTTTTCCTTTTTTTTTTTTTGGTGCTTTTCTTTTCTTTTCTTTCTGTCTCTCTTAGAAGGGAATGTTGGGCTGACTAAACATTCTTACCAGTTAAGGCTAATTTTTTATATTTTATTCATTGGACTCCCAATCACCTCAAAAGCTTGGCTTTAAGAAATATAGATCCAACTATATATAACACGAACTCCCTCTCATACTCTCTTGCATGAGGATTTTGGTTGAAACAAAATGCAACACAGCTCACTTTAAGACATGTGACTGAAGTAGTTAAGTAATACAAGAACCCTAGACTTTTTGCTAGCAGTAAAACTGAAAAGGGGTAGTGGTATATATTTTACATACTTGAATTCTTGTCTTCTTGTTAGTAGTAGCAGGACTAATATCTTTTTCCTGTTAGGGATTGGGATTGTGGGTTCGATATCACAGTTTTGCTCTGTTATGATATTAAAGTTGATGTAGTTAACTATGAACTGTTTTGCAGATATATGCGTGTGAAGAATCAAACCAGCACTCTGGTGCATTAGTATTTTTACTTGGGCAACTCTTCTCCAGCATCCCATTCCTGTTTCTCATCTCCATTTCATCAAGTCTAGTCTTCTATTTCCTAATAGGGCTGCGAGATGAGTTCAGCTTGTTAATGTACTTTGTGCTCAATTTTTTCATGTCTCTGTTAGTGAACGAAGGACTTATGCTAGTCATTGCTACTTTATGGCAAGATGTTTTCTGGAGTGTCTTGACACTCTTGTGCGTACATGTGAGTTACCCTTGTCTACTAAATATCATTTTCTGTGTAACATATTGGCGGAAGTAGAATGCCATTCAACTGTTAACCAATGACCAACTTAGTGGCCATGATCACATCAGAACTTAGGCATTGTCGATTATCTATCATTTCCTTAACTAACTGTCAATTCATATGTATGCTGTTTCAGGTGGTCATGATGCTTTCGGCTGGCTATTTTAGAATTCGAAATGCTTTGCCTAGACCAGTGTGGATGTATCCAATTTCATATATTGCCTTTCATAGATACTCTATTCAGGCAAGTGGATATATGTTATGTGTTAAGGTACAAAACCGTTGTTAGATCTGCACTTAATAGTTTAGGTTTTGATAAGAGTTAATTTTTAACATGGTATCAAAATCTTTATAATTAAATAATTAAGAGTTCGTTTATATGTTTTGACTCTTGTTGAGAAATTACTTCAGTTACCAACAGATTCCTAAATTTTGTAGATAATCCAAACTGTTTTTTTGTTCCTAGATTGCGCTATATTGAAGCTTATAATGCTTTGAAACTTGTAGGGACTATTGGAGAACGAGTACCTTGGCTCTTCGTTTGCAGTTGGGCAGGTGAGGACCATATCTGGGTTTCAAGCTCTCCAAAGTGCCTACAACATCTCTGCTGAGAATAATTCCAAGTGGGAGAATATACTGGTTTTGTTTCTTATGGCAGTTGGCTATCGTATTCTTATGTTCTTTTTATTATGTTTTTGCGTAAGGAGAAAATGGTCTCCGCTTAAAAGTTTTCAGTGTAAACGGGATACTACAAATACAAGATGAATTATAGTACTGTGAACCTTATTTAGCTTTTCACATTGTATAATTCCTTTAGATTTAGCTTTGCTTGTCAATTCTAGTTTTGTGAACTAACCTTCAATAATGAACAGCAAATATGGAGTTTATAGATATGACGTGAAATCTCCCGGTGTAAGAATTCTAATCGAAATCGAGTAATGTTAAATGCATATAAGGAGATTATATAATAAGCGTACAATATAAAATAGGATCAGATAATACATATTTACTATTTGTATTTTATAATTGCGTCCCCTGTCCTTGTACAAGACGGTTGCAAATCATGATCCTATAAAAGAATAGTTGGAGAATATCAGAACTCAGGAGTTTTTCTTGGCACTCGCAACAGTTTCTAGTTAGAAATAAAGCATGTTCAACCACTTTCGAGTTGGCACATTTTTAAAGGAACTGATGTAGGTGTTCAGTCGAATGTCAATATACTTTCTAACCGTGATGATTACTGAGCCACCTTCAGAGTGGCAAGCAAGTTTTTACATATGGCAAGTGCAGTTAAATTGCAAATGCCGACAACTTCGATTGATACCAATAATTCATAGACCCAGTTCGGAAAATTACATAATTTGATATGACTGATCCATTTTGGACACAGCCGAAACTAATGGGCCAAATGCGTGGAAATATTGAGCACGGAATTTCAATAGACACGTACAATTGGATACAAGATCTACATTATGTCTATCAGTAAAAGAGGTGGGCACACGCCATGTGACAGTAACGCTGTCATATTGTCTTATTGAGCAAGTTGAAGTCGACAATGATTGCTTTGTCATATCTGGAACGTAATGAACGTACTTGTGAATTTTAAATAGACAATGATTATTGTCATTGGCTAATTTAAAATTAAATATAATATATGTGTATATAAATTTTTTATTTAAAAAACAATACGAGTGAACCAAGGGGAAACATATGCTCCTCCCATATGCCATTAACAGTTTCTTTTAAAATTTCATTGCACATTGACAGTATTTATGGTATTTGACAATGGCCATAATGTTTTTTTAACAATATTTAAACATGAGATTCTTCGGAAATACCTAGAATCATGTCCAAGTATGAAAGGACTAGTCAAAGCTCCCACACAATTTTATTATCACGGTAAATCCAACAGACAAAATATTTGCTGGTTTTGTTCATGTCCACACGGAGGCGACTTTAGTGGCCACGGGTCGATGAATTCATCTGTTTGGCATCGTAGCCGGTGCCAAATTGAATTTGAGCTTTGGCTTTCATGTCCTTTATGAAGCATTCCATATTTTTCTCAGAAGATCCATTGGCGGTCAATGCATCTTCCAATTTCTTCTTCATCTCTCTTATCTTGATCTTGAGTTCCTTCCCTGATTTTCCATCCATCAGCTGGATTATATTTTTCAAGACCTCCTCCTTCGTGATCAACGTCTCCTCACTCAAATTGATTCCAATCTTCCAGTCATCCACCACTAATTTTCGATTGGTAAACTGATCCGTCAACAAAGGAAAACACAGCAACGGAACCTCGCACCAAATGCTTTCCAACAAAGAATTCCACCCGCAGTGGGTCAAGAACCCTCCAATGGCTGGGTGCGCCAGCACCTGGATCTGACAACACCAGGGAATGATCATCGCACGGTCACCAACTGCCTCTTCGAATCCAACCGGCAATGGATCAGAATCATTCGAGCTCACAACATCGGGCCGAACCACCCAAACAAAACTCACTCCACTGAGCAAAAGCCCGTTGGCAATTTCCAGGAGGTCCCGTTTCTCAATATGGGCGTAGCTACCAAAAGACACATACAAGACCGAGCCATGAGGCTTGGAGTCAAGCCAATGGGTGCAGTTTGTCTCGGACCACAGGCTGGTGGCCACTGTGCTCTTAGTGAACCCAGCTGGGAAAATAGGTCCAATGGCATAGAATGGCTTCTGAGCTTGCAGGGCTGCTATGGCGTCGGGCTCAAGCTCTTCCACTGTATTGCATAGTATAAAATCTGTGCTCTTGACGTCATTGAATGCTGTGGAGATTATTTGATGGCATATGGTAGCCGTATCCGTCTGCTGAAGATAAGACGTCATGTCCTTAGGATAAATGGTCTTTACACCAGGTATGTAGTCAATGGAGTCTTTACGATTATCTGACCATAAAAAAAAAAACCGAATTTATACATTTAAGGTCGTCGGGTTACTACTTTGATATCCGGCAGACATATTATTGCGTAAATAAAGTCTCTATTCTAGAATAAAAAAGAAAAAGGTCTCTATTCAATCTCTATATCTCTCACTTTTTTATTAATTTGTTAATTATTTTATTTTTTCTCTCTTTTTAACTGCATACACGACAAATGCAGAAATTTGGGGATGCTTATCCATATGTGTACAAAAACGAGAGGAATGACGCAAGCAGCGACCACATTTTCCAGACAAGTTATAAGGAAAGAACACATATCAATAGAAGAAGCCGACAAGCATAATATGTATATGATGCATTGATTAACATAATATTGAAATCATCCAATGCCATCAGTGTCAGCACATTCTTGAGAATAATTTATGGTTTACTTATGCTACTGTTCTAAAGTTAATTTATTGTTTGTCGCCACCCAAATGGAATATGACGAGTTCTGCATCAGCATCTATCCTCATGGTTTAGCCCAAATGGAGATTAATTCAAGCCATTACTATGAGGAGATCAAACAATTGGCATTGTATGTGGACAAAAACGCCAACTCCTAAGGGAAGATATTTCGCTATCCTTGGTGTTTAAATCAACAGTATGGGGCTGAATATAAAATTTTAAGGGGTATAAACCTTCTTAGCTACCATCCAAGAGTAGAAGTGTAAATAAGGGAATTTAATTATTAGTGAGTTACTAGAACTTAGCTGGCTTATCTATGTATATGCAGGCACGAGAGAAAGGGAGAGTAGGGATTCATGAGTTAATTACCATGACAAGCAAAGTGACCGTTCTTTTTAAGAAGATTCATGTGATAGTAGAGAGTAAAAACCAAAGCAGGCTCTGTCCAGAAGGAAACAGAAAGCAGGCTAAACTTGTTGGCGATGGCCGATGGCCATACAAAGAACGTGTCGGCAATCAAACAGGTTACCGGTGGCACCGACTGCTTGACAACCTTGGCCACCAGCGCTTCTACATGAGCTGGGAACACATGCAACAACGATTCCATAAATTGGTCGTGGTTCAGCGATCTGTCGTATTCTGTTGGAAGGCCATCGGACACCGTCATATAGCGTATGTCAAGGCCCGAGTCTCGAACCGTGGCGAACACATCGTCCAAACGCCCGTCAGCGTTTGTATTGTTGCTGACGGCGGCGGCGGTCTGATGGTGGATGGAGTCTGTGTTGACGAAGGTGATGATAAAGCCTCGTGATGCGAGCTTGATGGCCAGATGGGCGGCAGGGATGACGTGACCTTGAAGTGGATAGGCGAAGAGTATCGCGTGAGGCTTTTGGTGAGGAGTTACTAGGTTTGCCATGGTTCTCTCTTTAAGTTCAAGGAGTCGATGTACTTTTGCATGCACCTGATGCAAGAGAGCGAGCAAGAGAATAATTTGTGTGTTTGGCGATGCGTTTGATTAGGTAAATTTTTAAGAGTGCTCTGTGTCTACACTACGCTTTATATCTTTGATCAGCAGTGATATACATGAAGTGAAAGAATCAATGAAGAGGCGTCATTACCTTCGAAAGTAGCTAGAACTTTTATCTATTGATGTGGTGGGTAGGAGTGTTCATGAGGTGGGTGGGGTTGGGTTCGGGGAACCGATTCCACCGACTCTTGGTCCTGTTGGTTTGAAGGAAAAACTTTTTTAAATCTGAGCAGAATATTAATTATTGGATTGGGTTGGGTTGGATATTTATGTTACATGATAAATTTTTATAATAATTTTAAAGGTTGGTGTAGTTAGTATAAATATTTTAAAATTATTTAATAATTATAAGTGTGATTTTTTTAAAAAAAATTAAAATTAAAAATTTGTAACACTATTTATTTTGAAAAGATTAAATTTGTCTGAGTTTAAGAATAGTTTGGGTGAAAATACTTTCTTATTCATAAAATAAGAAAAGATCAAGTTTCATGACTCAAATCGATTAAAAGATAATTTTATTTTTTAAAAGAATTTATGTTTTAAATCATAAATTATATAAATTAAATAAAATAATTAATATTTAATCACGTAATACTAATAAAGTGTTAATTTAATAATAATTAATTATATTTAAAAAACTTCATATATATTGATCAGATATGTGGATTAATCCAATTCTACAACACGAGGGGTTTGAAATCCGAAAAAGAGCCCTGTTAAGAAAAGATATGCTATAAATGTTTTAATTTTTAAAATGATTATCATTTGGTTACCATTAAGTTTAGAAAAAAATAATAAACAGAAAAAGAAAAAAATATAGCAACCATATGGCAGGGGAGGTAATTATACGGGTAACATGTGGAATATTATTGCATGAGCACCTATTTCTTATTGATGCTTGACACTGCGCCTATGTCAACTAATGGTTTAAACGAGTCAACTCGTCAAAACACAGAAGGACTAGGTGAGCCCGTGCTGCTAAACCCATGTTATTATATCTTCTCCTTCACAATCATTCCAGAAACTAAGCGCGAAGAAAGCAGATTTTATTATTGTTTTGTTTCTCTGACAAACCAAGTAGCTGCTCATCTTCATCCACCATCGTTGCTATATTTGGAAGAGAGTTGTCTCCTCTTTTTTTTTTTATGAATGGCAGAAGGGGAAGAGGGCGTAAGTCCACTCTGGTTGTGAGTCACCTTTAGGATAATCTTCCAACTTCTTGTACCCTTTGCCTTGCCTGTATATATCTCCCAGGTTCCCTGATTTCTCCTCTCACTTGGTTTACAAGTCGGACCATATATAATATTGGTAAAACTTCGTCTATGTGTCTTGCATCTCTCAATAATTCTATCATCAATTATGTGATTTACCCAAATTCGCAGTCTTATCTCGTTTATGTTTGCCTTATCTGTTTAAATGACGAGGATCATTAGCCCTAACATGTTTGATTACTGCTCCGAGTTCTCTCTGATCTAATCAGTGCACCATTTGACTAATTCCACCAAAATTCCCACTTACCCTATTTACCTGTGTCAGATCTGACATTGATTATACACTTTACTACGTACCTGTTATTATAGAGGAAGTTTAGTCCATATACAGCTGGAAGAATCAGTACATTTGAAAACGCGTATGAAAAAAAACAAAAAAAAAACTTGTGACAGGCGTGGGACCTTTTTTGTTTTGGGATGAACACATGCGGGTGCGGCGTGGGCGTCTGGGTCGGTTCAGGGCCTCCCAAAGGCCACAGTAATTGAGCACCTTCAGAGTGGCAAGCAAGCTTTCACATATGGCAAGTGCAATTAAAATGCAATTGGCCGACAGCTTCTATCGATACCAATAATGCATAGACCCAGCTCGGAAAATTACATATTTAAACTGACTGATCCATTTTGGAGACAGCCAATACTAATAGGCCAAATGCGTGGCAATATCGAGACTAATTTGATTTTTTTATTTTTTTCATTTATAAAAATTGTTTTATACATTTTTTTAAAAATTATTTTATAAAATAAAAGTATTAAAAAATTGTTTAACAAATTTATTTTAAAAATAATCTTAAAATCTTAAAATAAAAAATTTTATTTTATAAATTTGTTCTGAGAATAAATTATATTGAAAGAATGGTGCCAAAAACTAGTTTGAAGCTAGTTCGAACCCGCTGCATGCCACATCAATTTGCTCAGAGCATTAGAGAGAGAAGTCAATTTATTTATTCTTTTAACATGAATTATGATAAATATTTATAGAAGTGCTATCGTAAAAATAACCATTTTTAAAATAAAAATACTCTTAACTTATTTTGAATTTTTTATTCTAAAAAAAGATTTAGAAAATATGTTTTAAAAATTATTAAATTGAAATCAGTGAAACAAATAAGTTTTTTTTTTATTTTGCTATGTTTTGCAAAACAGAAATAAACATTTCCTTGAGCACGGAAATTCCAAAGACACGTAAAATTGGATACAAGATTCTCTCAAAAAAAAAAAAAAAAAGAGAGAGAGATGCAAGATTCACATCATGTCTATCGTTAAAAGGGGCGGGCACCCTCCACGTGACAGTAACGCTGTCATATCGACTTACGGAGCAAGTTGAAGTCGACCCTGATTGCTTTGTCATATCTGGAGCACAATGAGTGTACTTGTGAATTCCAGATCCCCACAAATTATTGATGCTAGAATTTTATTACACAATGACAATATTTTATGATATTTGATGATGCTAACATGATCTTCAGTCCATGTAAATTTACGCAAATTTAAGATACGAAAACAATCAAAAAATTATTATGTAGACAAGTCAAGGATAAAACTAAATCTATCTACACTATTATAAAGAAGAATTGATTAAGAGTCTATAGCTACTTTTTACGTGGACTTTCGTAAATTATTTTATGCAGGCATTCTTCTGGGAAAAGAGAAGTTTCAAGCCTACAAATCATACAAAAACGTAATTTTATTATAATTTTTTAAAAATTAATTTTTTAAATAAGTATTTAAAATAAATTATATTATTATATTTATTAAATTATATAATTAAATTGTAAAAATAATAATTTTCTTAAAACTTGGCAGTATTATATTTGTTTTTATGTAAAAAAAAAATTTCATTTCATTATATACATAGTTTTCATTTTTATGATTACTCAATATATATATATATAAAGGAATATACTCATAATTTATTGTGAAATTATAAAATAGCAATAATTAATAAATCATTAGTTTATGTAAGCTGTACAATATAATATATATAATTTAATAAATTTAATATTGTAAAAATTAAATATAAATAAAAAAGTCGTCATAAAAATTAAACTAATTCAAGCAAAATTATTGGTGTATATGAAAAACAAACATTTTTTATGTATGAATAAAGAAAAGTAAAATAAAATAATATTTTATTTCTTCTCTTCTCTATATGTACACAAATAATGTTAAGTTCCTATACACACAGATAATTTTCCTTAAACTAGTTCCTATAATTACTACAATGAGAATCAAGTAAACAAAGAGAAATAGAGAATATATCTACTGTACAGCTTGACAATAGTGCAGACTTGGTTTTTATCCCTTGGCTTGTTGGCAGAATAGTTTTTTGAATGTTTACACATCTCACGTCCATGTAAATTTACACGGACTGAAGACCCGGTGAGCATTACTAAACAACAAAATTAAGTTTTACCATTTAAGTCAAAATTAAGTCCCAATAATATCTAATGCGATTTTAACAACATTTAAACGTGAGATTCCTCGAAAATACCTAGAATAATGTCTAAGTATGAAAGGACTAGTCAAAGCTTCCACACAATTTTATTCTCACGGTAAATCCTATAGACAAAATATCAGCTGGTTTTGTTCCATGTCCACAGAGGCGACTTTAGTGGCCACGGGTCGATGGATTCACCTGTTCGGCAACGGAACCGGCGCCAAATTGAATTTGAGCTTTGGCTTTCATGTCCTTAATGAAGCATTCCATATTTTTCTCAGAAGATCCATTGGGCGTCAATGCATCTTCCAATTTATTCTTAATCTCTCTTATTTTGATCTTGAGTTTCTTCCTTGAATTGCCGTCCATCAGCTGGATTATATTTTTCAAGACCTCCTCCTTCGTGATCAACGTCTCCTCACTCAAATTGATTCCAATCTTCCAATCATCCACCACTAATTTTCGGTTGGTAAACTGATCCGTCAACAAAGGAAAACATAGCAACGGAACCTCGCACCAAATGCTTTCCATCACGGAATTCCACCCGCAGTGAGTCAAGAACCCTCCAATGGCTGGGTGCGCCAGCACCTGGATCTGACAACACCAGGGAATGATCATCGCACGGTCACCCACTGCCTCTTCAAATCCAACCGGCAATGGATCAGCATCATCCGATCTCACAACATCGGGCCGAACCACCCAAACAAAACTCACTCCGCTGAGCAAAAGCCCCTGGGCAATTTCCAGGAGATCCCGTTTCTCAACATGGGCGTAGCTACCAAAAGACGCATACAAGACCGAGCCATGAGGCTTGGAGTCAAGCCAGTGGGTGCAGTCCGACTCGGACCAGAGGCTAGTGGCCACTGTGCTCTTAGAAAACCTAGCTGGGAAAATAGGTCCAATGGCATAGAATGGCTTCAGAGCTTGAAGGGCTGCTATGGCATCGGACTCAAGCTCTTCCACTGTATTGCATAGTACAAAATCTGCGCTCTTAACGTCACTGAAGGCTGCGAAGATTAATTGGTGGCTCGCAGTGGACGTATCCGTCTGCTGAAGATAAGACATCATGTCCTTAGGATGGATTGTCTTTACGCCAGGTATGTAGTCAATGGGGTCTTTGCGATTATCTGACCAGTAAAAATAATCGAATTTATATATTTACGGTTGTCGTGTTACTACTTTGATATCACTACCACATATAGCTAGACATATTATTGTGTAAATAAAGTCTCTATTCAAAACTCTATAGCTTTCTCTATTTCTTTTGATATTTTACATTTTTTTTTTACTAATTTCTAATTTTTCAACTTCCTTATTTTATTCCTGTCTTTCTTTAACTACTCCCATGAATTTGAAATGCAGAAGTTAGGGATGGTTATCCATATTTATGTGTACTATATCTTGTATATAAGAGGGAATGACGAAAGCAGCGGCAACATTTTCCGGACAAGTTGCAGGGAAAGAACGCACATCATAGAAGAAGACGACAAGCATGATTTAATTATGATGATGCATTGATGAATATAATATTGAAATCATCTAATGCCATCAGCGCCAGTATATTCTTGAGAATAGTTTATGATTTACTTATGTTAGTGTTCAAACGTTATAACTCTATTGTTTGTCCTTATGGAATATGACGAGTTCTGCATCAGCATCTATCCTTATTGTTTAACCCAAAGATGGCGATCAATTCAAGCCATTACTATGTATATGCATGCATGAGAGAAAGGGAGAGTAGGGTTTTTATGAGTTAATTACCATGACAAGCAAAGTGACCGTTCTTTTGAAGAAGATTCATGTGATAGTAGAGAGTAAAAACCACAGCAGGCTCTGTCCAGAAGGAAACAGAAAGCAGGCCAAACTTGTTGGCGATAGCCGATGGCCATACAAAGAACGTATCGGCAATCAAACAGGTTACCCGTGGCACCGACTGCTTGACAACCTTGGCCACCAGCGCTTCTACGTGAGCTGGGAACACGTGCACCAACGATTCCGTAAACTGGTCGTGGTTCAGTGATCTGTCGTATTCCGTTGGAAGGCCATCGGACACCGTCATATAGCGTATGTCAAGGCCCGAGTCTCGAACCGTGGCGAACACATCGTCCACACGCCCGTCAGCGTTTTCATTGTTGCTGACGGCCGTGGTGGTCTGATGGTGGATGGAGTCTGTGTTGACGAAGGTGATGATGAAGCCTCGCAATGCGAGCTTGATGGCCAGATGGGCGGCAGGGATGACGTGACCTTGAAGTGGATAGGCGAAGAGTATTGCGTGAGGCTTTTGGTGAGGTGTTACTAGGTTTGCCATGGTTCTCTCTTTAAGTTCAAGGAGTTGATGTACTTTTGCGTGCACCTGATGCAAGAGAGCAAGCAAAAGAGTAATTTGTGTGTTTGGCGATGCGTTTGATTAGGTTAGTTTTAAGGAGTGCTCTGTGTCTACACTGCACTTCATATCTTTGATCAGCAGTGATGTATGAGGTGAAAGAATCAATGAGGAGGCGTCATTGTCTTCGGAAGAGTCAGGTCGGGTTCGGGCTTAAGAGTGTAAAATTGACTAAAATTGTGTTAAGATTGGGCCAGACCGATTCCGACCGTACAAAGCTTCAAAACTGGATTTTTGAGTTATAATAGGTCGGGTAGAACCGGGTGAGTTCAAATTGGTTCAAACGGGCCACCATATCATTCACTTTATACCCATGACCCAATTCCATAACTTCCTTTGAAACCTAAATGATTGGATGAAATCCCTTTCAAACACCTCGAGTCGAGAAAGAATGCGCAATAGGGTCAAAATTGGCTCAATTCATCAAAATGAAGACGACCCAGATGTAGAAAACTGAAGGTACATTGCGATAACGAAGAAAGACAAACTAACAATTTGGGGAAAATGGACTCTTAGCGGGAGTAAAACTTGGCAGCGGTATGGTTTCCACCCACAAGTGCGACACGGGTACTTTGTATTCTCCACCATAAGAGCATCAATTGCCTCTTGCTCTCGACCTCCATCATTTGCCCTGTTCAGATCAGATCGGTGGGCTATAAGACTTTGCCAAAGCCAACCACGATATCTGAAATTAACGAGACTGGAAGAGAGCGGCAGTGGATGCCGCTTGGCATGGGTGGAATCTATAGAAAGCAGAAGGGTAAAAAAAAGGCAAGGGAGAAAGAAATAATGGAAGTGGGGGTTATAAACCGTGGTCTGGGTAGAAGAAAGAGTTAAGGGAGAAAGACAAGAAATAGAAACAAAGAGATAAGGAGAAAGAGAGGAAAGGGGGAAGAAAGAGTCAAGGTGATAAGAGGAAAGAAAGGAAAGTGAATTCCCAAAAGATAGGTGATTGTTCATATGGGTGAGTAGGAGAGGAGGTGAAAAAAATTCAGAATATGATGGAGAGAGAACAAATAAAGTAGAGGAGAGAGATAATGAGAAGCTAGCATAATACCATTAGGAAACTTGCTATGCGTACGCTGGTTATAAATAAGCGTAAAATTTGTTAATGATTGGGCTCAAATGGATTATTACAGTGCAAATTTGGTAACCTGAATTCGATTATTTTCATCCATTTGGAATTGACTAATAACCTAATTTTATTCATAACCCGACCTACTTCTTCTTTTGTTTTTGTCGCTCAATTTGAATTGGATTAAAATGAATTACTCAAATTGTACTCACCCGTATTCGAAAGTAGCTAAGAATAGTAATGTGACATGCAGAAGAGTGATCCAGGGTAAACTTTATCAATTAATGTGGTGGATACAGGGTGAACTTTGAACTTTACCTATCAATGTGGTGGATAGTAGTGTTCATGAGTTGGGTGAGGTTGAGTTTGGGTACCAATCCCATCAACCTTTGGTATGGTTGGGTTGAAGAAATTTTTTTTTTTTTGGGTTGGGTTAAATCTGAATGAGATTGCATCAGATAGTTAAGTATTTAATAAATTTTTTAATTAATATTGATTAAAATTAAGTTTTATAAAAAAAAATGATTTTTCAAACCATAAATTACATAAACTAAATAAAAATAATTAAATTTTAACAACATAATATCGGTATTAGTCTTCCTATGCTCTAGGAAGACTTTGTGTATATTGGACAATTTTAATCCTGAAAAAGAGTCTTACTAGCACTTGGCCAAATAAAGAAAAACTAAAAGAAAGTGAAAAAAATATGGCAACCAAATGGTAGGGGAGGTAATTACGAGTTTAACATGAGAAATATCATTGCATAAGCACCCATATCTTACTGATGCTTCACGCTGCGCCTACGTCAACTAATGGTTTAAACGAGTCAACTCTCGTCAAAACACAAAAGGAATGAGGAGTCAGCCCGTGCTGCTAAACCCTTGTTATTATATCTTCTCCTTCACATTCATTCCAGAACCTAGGAGCGAAGCAAGCAGATTTTATTATTTTGTTTCTCCGACAAACCAACTAGCTGCTCATCTTCATCCACCATTGTTGCTATATTTGGAACAGAGTTCTCTCTTCTCTCTCTCTCATTTTTTTTTTGTAAATTTTTTATGAATGGCGGAAGTGGAAGAGAGCGTTAGTCCACTGGTGGTTAGTAACATTTAGTATAATCTTCCAACTTCTTGTCCTTGTCCCCTTTGCTTGCCTCTACATATCTCCCAGGTTCTCTGATTCCTCGTTTCGCTTGGTTTATTACAAGTCGGACCATATATGGTACTACTAGTAAAGCTTCGTCTATGTGTCCTGCATCTCTCAACAATTCCATCATTAATTATTTGATTTACCCAAATTTGCAGTCTTATCTCGTGTATGTTTGCCTTATCCGTTTCAATGGCAAGGATAATTAGCTGTAAATTGTTTGATTACTGCTCTGAGTTCTCTCTGATCTAATCAGTGCACCGTTTGACTACTTCCACCTAAATCCCCACTTAACCTATTTACCTGTGTCAGATCTGACATTGATTATATACTGTATCTAAAATGTTGCATATCATACGTACCTGTTATTAGAGAGGAAGTTTAGTCCATGTGCAGACAGAAGAATCAGTAAATTTGAAAACGCGTAGGAATTTTAAAAAAACAAGTTGGTCAAAGTCACGGTCATCGCCCTCAAAACATACTTGTGACTGGCGTTGGATCTTTTATGTTTTAAGATGCACGCATGCGGGTGTGCGTGCGGCCGTCTGGGACTCCGGGTTTGATGGTTCAGTTCAGGGCCACCCTAAGGCCACAGTAATTAGCAACGACGTCGTAATGAACTGCGCCATTCCCACCAAACCAACTGAACCAGAACAGAAGAAATAATTACAGTAGCATATTAGCATATTCTAACCTTGAATGCTTCCTCGGCTTTTCCCTTCTCTCTATTGCTTCCCGCGTAAGCCCAATTCCCCTATTCCTCTTCCTTCATCTTCGAATTGCAATTGCTATTTCATGTTTTAGTCAAGCAGCAACATCGAGATTATTGCCATGGCTTCTTGTACGACGTCGCTGCTGAATGGCGAGAGAGCCGTGGTCCTTTTTTTCATCTCTCGGGTCCTCTACTCTCTCCCCCTCTCTCTTCTCTACCTTGGCGTCTCTCTCTTCCTCCTTGCCCTCGCCTCTCTCTGCCTCGAGATTCGCTACGAGACCTCCAATTCCCGCTCTCTTTTCCGCACCAGGTACGTCCGTGCTTCCCCAGTTCACCAATTCACTTTCAATCCAATTAAATTTTACTGAATTCCATATTCGTTTCTGTGTTTTACTTTGGAAAGTTCGAGATTCTGGCTTTTAAAGCCGTACCAGTCCAATTCTTAATCGGATATGTTCGATCCCCTTTGAATTATTATAATTCCCTAATTCCCTTTCAGGCCTGGTGCTTCCTCTGGGATACTTCTAGGAGCTGTAACTGTGCCTGCCGTGATTCTTTCAAAATTGATACAATTATCGAGAGGACTGTCATTGGGTGAAGTTCAACTTGAAGGTACTGGTTTCCCTACCTAGTATTATTAGTCTTCTGATTATGCTCTAATTGGATTCATATATACGTGGTTTACGAGGAATTTCACTTCTCTTGTATATTTGGTTCCGAAATGCGTGTTAAAAACCTCTATATATATGCTATTTAGGAATTAATCAATTTAATCTATCTTTTCTTTCCAAGTCTTTTTTTTTAGTTTTGCACGCTTCTTTATGATGCATTATATATTTGCCAATGTAATATATACATATTTTAATGTATAGAGTTTCAGTATTTGACGTTGCAATACTGGGCCGCATCTGCCAGCTGCTTGAGTGTGCTTATATTCCTCAGCTTGGTTCTACGGCGTGCGGTACCTTTGTCACATGGTGATTGGGGTGTATGGTTTAACTTATGTTTCATGTTCTCACAAGCCGCCATCTGCTGTGTGTCCCTTGCTGCGACATGGGGAAGTTGTAAGTTTGTGCATTCACATCCATGATGAATCTCTCTTTCTAATCACTTGCATTGAATACCAGAAGTCAGTTTCTTCCGGGCTTGGTAAATCCAACATCACTGTTAATTATACGCCATTGCTAATCCACTGAGACTCTCATTGGCTCTTGTTTGCAGGCTTGCACCTAGCACTAAAGATATCCTGGGTCTTTTGTCATGGATTTGCTGCAGTCAAGCTAATTAATCATTTTCTCAGTACTTTTCCATCTTGTGCTTCCATTGGTATGTCTTACATTTGTGTTTTTTGTTATATTCTATAAGGTATTTGGGATGATACTATTATCGGAAGGAGCTTGATATAGGGTTAAAACAAAGCTATGCGTGCTATTGAGCTTTTTTTATGGTTTAAGGATTCTTTCAAATGTGATGCAATTTAAGTTGTTACAAATTTGGAGAAATAGGAGTTTCAACTAATAGATGTAGACTTTACACTATGCAGTGGTCACTTAGCTTAGGTTTTGTTTTTCCTAATCTGATACAATTGAAATTACTTAATTGTTATTCTAAATAACCAGGATCATTGTATATGGTTGTAACTTTTTAAATTTTATTAATGTCTTTTGTAGTTTTGTTCAATAGCTATCTTTATTTTCACAGCCTTATATGAAGTTTGCAAAAACATTGCATTGCTGCCACTAGATGATCATAGTTCCCAGTTAATTGAGGGATTTCCTTTTTTTTGTCTTAGTTTAATGATCACTCTTCCCCTCTGTTCGTAGGTGAAGCACTTCTGGTGACTGCAGGTATTGTCCTCTACTTTGGTGACATGCTGTTGCGTACTATTGCAAAGGTGGTTGATTTTGTACATGATTATTCTGTCTTTAGAGAGATCAGCTACAACTATATTTAGTTAGTGATTACATTGTTTGAGCAGCTATGTGGACTTCTGATGTCATCCGAGTTGGTCACTGCAGAATATGGAATCAGTCGAAGTGAGATAAGCATTATTATTCAGGTATCAGATTGTCATTAAGTGATGTTTATCATTAGAGGTATAGTTTGATCAATTGAGGTTGTTCACTCTTCTTGTAGGGACTGTTGCTTGGCCTTCTGCTATACCCAATAGCTTTAAAATATATTTTCCAAACATGGGAGTGGTCTACAAATACAGATTCTGCTGAACTGAGAAGATACAATGAGATTAGGAGATCTCTTATATTTTTTGCTTCACTTGGATTGGTCATGATTGTCATTGCACCATCATGGATGCAATTTGTTCTGGAGTTTCATATGCATCCTTTTTTCTGGTATCACATCAATCTCTGATTCAGATTGATTATATTGTTTGCGGTTTTTAATGTTTTCATGTGTCATCTTGTATGGTATGGAAGTGATAAAAACCGGTTAGGATGTGGTTTTATTTATGAGATAATTCCAAGAATGGAACTACTAATGAAATTGTTTAATTTTAAGGAAAAATAATGACTCAAAGTGGTTATATAGGCCAATTCATATATATAATAAATTAATAACCACTTCAAGTGGTTTATTTGCTTCATAGTGATAATTTTTATCAGGAATTCCTTTTTTGAAATTCTCCCTTTATTTTAGCTATAAATTTAGCAGCATATCATATATGTCATCTGGTAGCTTCAATGCATTCTAACATGTTAAGGTAGCGGACAACATAAACCTGGAATTCCACCAGAAACAGCAGAGTGGAGAATATAGCATCTGGTTGCATTGCATTGGCAAGTGCATTCACTTGCATGAGCAGAGTTCATGCATGTTACCAACTTACACTCATGCAGAGTTCAGCTTGCAAGTCACCATTATATGGACTTTCACTTTTATATGAATGTGTGAACAGTAACTAACTCAAATCTCCAAACAATATGATATCTTATGTCGGCTGCACATATGCAGAGTTCTCTCTCTCTCTCTCTCTCTCTCTCTCTCTCTCTCTCTCTCTCTCTCTCTCTCTCTCTCTCTCCATTTCATGTTCTTGCATGGAGAATCAAGATAAATTAGTGATAGCAACTGTCAGGCCTAGTCCAGCAAGGTTTAGAGATTTGTAGTTGTTTAGGCATATGCAGGCCTTTCCAGATAATAAATAATCTACCATGGAATGATGAGGGCAGTCTTATGTTAACATCTTGCGATGAACAACTTTTCTTCTGTCTATGATGTCTTTATTAACTATTTTATTATATTACTAATTACTCGCTGTAATTCTCTTTGCAGGGTACTTTCCTTTGTTTTCTCAGAGCCATTCAAAAGATTGTCATTATGTATTTATTGGGTGTGTGTAATTTGTGCTTCTGTATTGCGGTTCTATAACATTTCGAAGAACAGTAAGATAGAGAGAATTCTTTTGCGGAAATACTACCATCTGATGGCTGTCTCAATGTTTATCCCTGCCCTTATCTTCCAGGTGGTTTGAGACTAAATGATTATTTGATGTTATTAAGTTACTAATTTTATGCGGACCAATGATAGTTGCTATCTATCAAATATAGTGCTTACTCTTCTATTGTTTTCAGCCAAGGTTTCTTGATCTAGCTTTTGGTGCAGCTTTGGCGGTTTTCTTGACATTAGAAATTATTCGAGTAAGTATCCAAACATGCATACAAGTTAGCATATGGTCGCTTCATATTTTATAAATGAATTGGTGAGTATCATTGTTCATTATTGATTATAACTATAAGTGTTAAATATTGCAGAAGTATGTTAAGCCAATAAGAAAAATCGTAAAAATTTGTATAACTGCTATCATAACAACTGGCACCCATTTAAGGGGTACTTTTATGTGGCTAAATGGTTTAGTTGGGTAGATCTGTGAGATGCAGATGCAATAATCTGTGTATTGATGACAGAAGGGAAGGGGGAAAGCATCAGAATATGTATTAGGGCACATTCCAACGGAGCAAATTTCTTAAAGATATATAATTATTTTTAGGTTTTGGATAATGAAAAGTTTTTTGAAGTGTTCAACATTGAGCATAATATGTAGTGCATATTGATTTGAAAATTTAAACTACCTCAACTCTGCAGGCTTAATCTTTTCCAACTGTTTATCTCCCAAAAGCAAAAATCCTAGTATTACCACCTATAGTTGGGCCTTAGTTATATTAAGTACATTAAAGCAAGTTGATTGGCTTTCAAGATATCTTTCTGGGTTGCTTTTTGATAAACATTGTTTGACACAGGTGTGGAGAATCTGGCCTTTTGGACAACTGATACATCAATTTATGAATGCATTCACAGATCATCGAGACTCTGATCTTCTTATTGTCAGGTATTTTATGTTTTATACCCTTATAGTACCAATCGTAAAGCATGAAGTATGAGATGCATACGAGCTCCCATTGGTCCCCTTTCAACATGAAATGTTCTTTGCTCAGCCATTTCTCACTCCTACTGGGATGTGCACTTCCTATTTGGATGTCTTATGGGTACAATGATCGGCCTCTTGCCCCTTTTGCGGGAATATTGAGCCTAGGAATTGGAGATACGATGGTAAGCTCTTTCTTCCCCTCCGTGGGCTATATGATCCTAAGTTAATATTTTTGTCATTATATGGTTTCTGATTGCCATTGAGGAGCTAATGGCTATAACCTATAATATTCTGTTAGATATGAGTAGGTTTGAAGTAGATGTGCACGTTTATGTTTACTTTAATACAAATACACAGTTAATTTTATGTTAGTATCAGTATGGATTAATTTAGGAAGGTTGTTTGAAGGATGATAAAAGTGCTTTAAACTGTTTTTTTGAAAACTTACCTACATTGCTTGCATCTAGTAGACAAGAGGGAGATTGAAGAAGCATAAATATTTTTGTGGTGATTTTTAGTTTTTTTAGGAGGGTTAAATGGGACTGCGGGATTTTACTTCTATCTGTAATTCGTTGATACTTATCTTGTGGCGATTGATTCTCCATTATCTTCAGGCTTCAATGGTTGGGCACAAATATGGTGTTCTAAGGTGGAGTAAAAGTGGCAGTAAGTATTTCCTTTATTGCTGATTTATATCAGTATCTTGCATTGCATGATATGAATGTCTAGCTTTTCACACTTGCTAGAGAAAACCGTTGAAGGTACTGCCGCTGGTATCACATCTGTCCTTGCTGCTTGCTCGTTACTCCTTCCACTCTTTGCATCAACCGGATATATTCTTACCCAGGTTTCTCTCTCTTTCTCTCTGTCTCTGTGTGTGTGTATTGGGGGTACAGGTAGGGGTGCTCACTGCTCAGTGACCTAATTGGCAGTAAAGCCATGTGTGTCTCTCTTTCTCTGTGTCTCTTTTTGAAAAGAAAAGAAATAATTATTATTAAAAAATAGATATAGGTAAAGATAATTGAGAAAAGCCTGTTATATTACTTCTTTTTCTTTTAAAAAAATTTCTTCGCTAGATTGTTTGTTCATTCTTTGATGTTTTTTATTACCAAATGATTGCAGCATTGGGGCTCTCTACTCGTTGCGGTGACTGTAAGTGGTTTGTTGGAGGCGTACACGGCACAACTTGACAATGCATTCATACCGCTTTTTTTTTATAGTCTTCTCTGTTTGTAGATGCAGCTCCTTCCTTCCTAAATTAACGTTACCTTGCATGAACTTACCCCCCAAAAAAAAAAGGTTACCTTGAATGAAAATGACACGATTCAGAAAAAAAAAATCATAATTTCTCAAGATGTGCTTTGTGCAGGCACATCCTTTTTGTAGATATAACCATTAAGTATCAACTAATGCGATGGTACAGAATGCTGACAGCTAAACGGTGTTACACTTGACAGTTAGGGTCTGCCCGCATTGCTAGAATTGTATCTCTTCACAGAAATGATAGGCATTTGATTGTTTGTATCAAGCGACGTGGCTGCGTTCATGTATAGCATACTGTACACAGGCAACAATTTTTCTATTTTCTTTTTTAGGATACATTTTTAATTATTAAAGTTGACAACCCTTCAAATATTGAAATGATGTAAACATATTTTTTGTTTATCTGTTGTCTAATAGAAACAATAATGTGATTTGTATGTGATTATTAATATATATAATTTTTTTTATTATTTATTTAAATAAATTAAAATTAAATAAATGCAACCTATTTTTGCATTTTGGCTTTAACAATTAACAAATAAAAAATGTATGAAAGATCTAGCAATATTTAATATATGGAATAAAATATGATCAATATAATTATTTTTTATTAGAATAGAATGTGCTAATGGATTAGAAAGTATATAGAATTATAAAATATTATTATAATAATTGAAAGACCATAAAGAAAATTAAGGAAAATAAAACAAGATGAAAAAAATAAGAAAAAACCTTAAATGAAGTCATCTGTGGAACATCACTAAAGAAGTAATTAAATACAATTTACCTAAATAAATGAAGTAAAAAGAGAACTTAAAAACCTGATGAAGAAAGTACTAGAACAGATTGAATGTATGTTTATATGCTAGCAGTAAACAACCTGCTATTAAGGCAGGAGTTTTTTTTTTTTTTTTTCACTTCTCATACAAGTTAATTTTTTTTAATTTGAATTTATTTAAACAATTAATTTAAAAACATTTTATGTGACAACCACGTCACAAATTGCAATAATTAATATTTAATAGTTGACAAATAAAAAGAATATATTTATGTTATTTTAATAATTAAAGAGGATAAGATTTATTAATTTTTATAATTAAAATAATATATACTTACAATTCATTTATAATTAAAAAAAATATACATACTTTTTTTTTCTGGACGAAATTAGATGTGAGGCCGAGTGGAAGTCTGGAAGATAGAGTGGAAAGTTGCGGAATATATAGTTACCTGCAAGAAGTTTCTGTTTTTCACACCAAATTAATGGCAAATATACAGATTTTCCTTGTCTGTCCTACTTAATGCCACACCCAGCATAAGCTGGTGCACCTAAAGGATAAAAAGCTAACTTATGAGTTCTTTACTTTAATGAGAAGCCTACTTCAAATATAGACTCATCTCATTCTTCGTCTCAACTATCCCTGCAGCTTCCATATTATCCTTACAGGGATAGGGACACCCCCGCCCCTGCTGCTTGTTGGAGCAATCTCAGCGAGTGGAGATTTTTGACATTCTTACATGGATGGGTCCGAACATCTGGTTTGAGTTTATCTGAAAACATTGAAATGTGTATTAGTCGAGGGCAAGAATAATCATGGTATGTATTATTTATCTATAAAAGAACTGAAAACGATTATAATTCCTTTATTTTCTTAACAGTTAAGCCTTTTATTTTTATAAATTGAAATTTATAAATATATTTATTTAAAAATATAATTTATTAAATATTATATTATATATTAAACTATAAAATTTAATTACATTAAGATTTGTGAATCTTTAACAAAGTCAAATTTATGAGCTTTTAGCAAAGTCTTGGGTGGAACTTTACTGTCCCAAACGATTAAAATGTTTGTTGAAAGTTCATTCGAAGATCCTGGCAAGTCTCGATTCAGCACACCCACCGTGACAGCAACTTTGCGGCTGACTTCATGACTTCGCACGGGGCTACGCCCAGGATTGGTCTGCACGTTTTTAATAATCCTCCAGTCGGTTTGCGTTGTGGGTTGTTAGCAGATACTATTGGAATTTGTTTTCCTAGAGTAATGGCGGTGTATTTAATTTCAGGCTTGTAACTAAAAGGAAAGAAAAATAATAAAATTACCTATATTTAATACAAAATGATTATCACATTGAGAGAGAGAAAAATATGAAAGAAAACGCGATAACAATAACGCTGCTCATATTGAGCAAGTTGAAGTCGACACTCATTGACACCTGTGACAGTAACACTGCTCATAAAGAATGTACTTTGTGAATTCTAAATGGACACCAATTATTGACGCTAACTAATTTAGAATTGAGCGCTGCTACATTTTTTTAATTTATGTTTTTTTATATTTTTTAATTTTTTAAAATTAATAAAATAAACAGTATATATATTGTTTATTCTGTAAATTTGAAAAAAAAAATTTTAAAACACAAAAAATGAATGTCGAAAAATGTAACAATAGATTTACCCTTTAAAATTTTATTACACAATGACAAATATTAGAGTATTTGACAATTGCCATTGTATGTTTTTAACAATATTTAAGCGTGAGATTCCTCTGAAATGCCTAGAATAATGTCTAAGTATGAAGGACTAGTCAAAGCTCCCACACAATTTTATTCTCACGGTAAACCTATGGACAAAATATCTGCTGGTTTTGTTCCATGTCCACAGTAGCGACTTTAGTTCCCACGAGTCGATGAATGCATCTGTTTGGCAGCGGAGCCTGTGCCAAATTGAATTTGAGCTTTGGGTTTCATGTCCTTAATGAAGCATTCCATATTTTTCTCAGAAGATCCATTGGGGTTCAATGCATGTTCCAATTTCTTCTTCATCTCTCTTATCTTGTTCTTAAGTTCCTTCCCTGAATTTCCGTCGATCAGCTGGATTATATTTTTCAAGTGTAAGACTCTAAATGATGTCCTAAGCATGAAGTGACATCTAAAACAGAGTAAAAGCGGAAGAAAAACTGACCTCCAGCCATTGCAATCTTCAAGTTGAAATTTGCCCACGGGATGCTTCTAACTCAAGTTTCTCACTCTTAGATGGAATTCTGAAGTGTGTTTGGCGTCTGAATGGTGAGAACTGAGTCAGGGGACCCCGTTTATATAGTGGTTCGGCGTTGCAACGTCTTCCCATCAAAGACGGCAACGCCTCCGTCAATCTCATTCATGGCGCCGTGGAAACTCCTCAAAACGGACCACTTAAGGGTCTGTTATGGACGTTAGCCTCTACCAACGTTCAGAAACCGATGTTTCAATGATGGCTAACGTTCAAAACGGAAGAAGCTGAAGTGAAAGAGCCGTTGGCTGCCATGAACGTTGCCAGCTTCATGCAACGTCTGGTAACCGAAAGGCCAACGTTCTACATTCTCCCACTTGGTCCGTATATTCAATAATGTTTCCACAATTTGGATTTCAACAGTAGAAAACTAAATACACGAATCATGGCGATAAGTCCTCTTACGCGAGTATTACCTTCCATGTATTACGATGTATTTTGTTTCCTCAAATCCACTATAACTTAATGAATAAGCCCTATGCTCATTCAAGGTCATCTTAATTGTTGTTATTCTCAAAAATAAATAAATAAATGTGCACACAAAAGAGAAAACAACATATGCATAAATAAGAGCTTTATTACAAAATGATGAAAATTTTACATCAAAGTCTCAATGTGGGACCAAGTCCCATTCTAATTACATGATCCCTAAACCCTGTTGGTGGCATGCCTTTGGTCAAAGGATCGGCTATCATCAACTCAGTGCTTACGTGTTCAATGGTGACTTTATTCTCCTTGACACGTTCCCGAATGGCTAAGTACTTAATGTCGATATGCTTGCTTCGACTTCCACTCTTATTATTCTTAGCCAGAAAAACAGCAGCTGAGTTGTCACAATATATTCTCAATGGCCTTGAGATAGAATCCATTATTCTCAGCCCAGAGATAAAGCTCTTTAGCCATACACCATGAGAAGTTGCCTCAAAACAAGATACGAACTCAGCCTCCATGGTAGAAGTAGCAATCAGAGTTTGCTTTGCGCTCCTCCATGACACGGCTCCACCGGCAAGTATAAATATATATCCTGATGTTGATTTACGTGAATCAACACATCCGGCGAAATCCGAATCAGAGTAGCCGACTACCTCAAGATTCTCAGTTCGTCTGTATATTAGCATGTAGTGTTTAGTACCTTTAAGGTACCTCATCACTTTCTTTGCAGCTTTCCAATGGTCCATTCCTGGGTTACTCTGGTATCTCCCTAACATGCCAACTGCGAAAGCAATGTCAGGTCTTGTGCAAACCTGAGCATACATAAGGCTTCCAACAGCAGAAGCATATGGCACGTTACTCATATGTTCCTTCTCAAGGTTATTCTTTGGGCACTGGTTCAAATTGAACCTGTCACCCTTCACAATAGGTGCTACACTTGGTGAACAGTCCTTCATCCGAAACCTCTCTAAGACTTTGTTGATATAGGTTTCTTGTGATAGACCCAATGTGTATTGAGTTCTATCCCTATGGATCTTTATGCCAATGACATAAGATGCCTCACCCATATCCTTCATATCAAAGTTCTTTGAGAGAAACTGTTTCACCTCATATAGCATCTGTCTATCATTGGTTGCAAGTAAAATATCATCCACATATAGCACCAAGAAACAGATTCTGCTCCCACTAACCCTTTGGTATATACATTGATCCATGACATTTTCCACAAAACCAAATGAGGAAATAATATCATGAAACTTAAGATACCATTGGCGTGAGGCCTGTTTCAATCCATATATGGATTTCTTAAGCTTGCAAACCAAATGCTCACCAGCACTAGAGGAGAATCCTTCAGGTTGTTTCATATATACCTCCTCCTCTAGATCTCCATTGAGGAATGCCGTTTTCACATCCATTTGATGCAGTTCTAGATCAAAATGGGCAACCAATGCCATTATTACACGGAGGGAATCTTTTCTGGATACAGGAGAGAAGGTCTCCTTGTAATCAATTCCTTCCCTTTGAGTGAATCCCTTAGCCACGAGTCTTGCCTTATATCTCTCGATGTTGCCGGATGAGTCTTTTTTAGTTTTATAGACCCATTTACATCCAATGGCTTTAGAGCCACTAGGCAACTCGACGAGATCCCAGACTCCATTAGACGCCATGGAATCCATCTCTTCCTTCATAGCATTGTGCCACAATTCAGATTCTCTGCAACTGATGGCTTGTGAAAACGTCTCTGGATCATTTTCGGCTCCAATATTGTAGTCAGATTCTTCTAGATACACTGTATAGTCACTAGGAATTGCTGACCTCCTTATCCTAGTCGATCTTCTTAATGTTGTCTCAACATCCTCTTGAAGGGGTTGTTGGTCAACTGGTTGTTCAACAGTTTCTTGTAATTGTTGATCAACCGGATCAACTAGGTCATGATCAACAGGTTGTGGAGTCTCAATGATTGGTCGTTCAATACCTGTTTGTACTTGAGGGGCATGAATTATAACCAATCTATCACTTGAAGTGGAAGCTTGAGAACCAAAATGATCTTGTTCAGAATCTAAGTTCTGAATTTGATCACTCCCACTGATCAAGTCATTCTCAAGAAATTTTGCGTTTCTTGATTCCACAATCCTAGTACTATGAGATGGACAATAAAATCTATATCCCTTAGACCTTTCGGCATATCCAATGAAATAGCCACTAATGGTCCTTGGGTCTAACTTCTTCTCTTGTGGATTATAAACCCTAACTTCTGACTGGCATCCCCAAACGCGCATATGTCTTAAACTAGGTTTCCATCCTTTCCATAATTCAAATGGCGTCTTTTCGACAGCCTTGGTTGGAACCCGGTTAAGAATATACACAGCCGTCTTAAGGGCTTCAGTCCACAAGGACTTAGGAAGTTTAGAGCTGCTAAGCATGCTCCGCACCATGTCCATTAATGTTCGGTTTCTCCTTTCAGCTACACCGTTTTGATCCGGAGATCCAGGCATGGTGTATTGGGCAACAATCCCATGTTCTTGAAGAAACCTAGCAAATGGACCTAATGCTTGTCCATCTTCAGTGTATCTACCATAATACTCACCACCTCTATCTGATCTCACTATCTTAATTTGTTTACTACATTGTTTCTCTACTTCTGCTTTGAAGACCTTAAAGGCATCTAGTGCCTCATTTTTGTTGTTCAGTAAATAGAGAAACATATATCGTGAGTAATCATCTATAAAGGTGATAAAGTATTTTTGACTACTTGAGTCTAAATCTGGACTACAAATATCTGTATGTATGATCTCTAATAAGGTAGAACTCCTCTTGGCTCCTTTCTTGGTCTTATTAGTCTGCTTTCCCTTAATGCAGGCTACACAGGTGTCAAAGTCAGTAAAGTTAAGAGTACTAAGTACTCCATCTTTTACTAACCTCTTCACCCTCTCTATTGAGATATGCCCAAGTCTACGGTGCCACAAGTTAGAGGAATCTTCATTAGTAATACTTCTCTTAATACCTATGTTGCTAGAAACATGCATTGTATCATAAGATGTACTGTCTTGTAATTGAAGTTGAAATAGACCATGATAAACTGTACCTTTTCCAACAACATCAGATTTATAATATAATTGAAATAAATTATCTGAAAAGTTGAAGGAATATCCAAATGGTACAAGTTTAGAAACTGAAATCAAGTTTCTAGAGAAACTTGGTACATAAAAGGTCTTTTTCAAGATCAATACATAGCCAGTATCTAAAACTAATTTGCATGTTCCTACGCCTTCTACTTGTGAGCCCATCCTGTTTCCTGAATAGATGTATTGCTCACTGCCCACCGGCTTCCTTAGGTCTAGAAAGCCCTGTAAGGTATTAGAGATATGGATTGTAGCACCAGAGTCAATCCACCATGTATTACTACTAACATCTACCATATTAGATTCATAACAGAAGAGTGAGATTGAGTTACCTTTCTTTTCAAGCCAAGCCTTGAATTTGGCGCAGTCCTTCTTCATGTGTCCTTTCTTTTTACAGAAAAAGCACTTGGACTCCTTTTTGATGCCAGCTTGAATGGATGCCTTGCCCTTCCCTTTGGCCTTGAATTGTTTTTTACCTTTTCCTTGTATGGCCAATTGTGCACTTTCTCCCATTTCAGCTAGGAGCCTTCCCTCTTCTTGGACACACATGGTCAATAGTTCATTAATCGACCATTTCTCCTTATGTGTGTTGTAGGAGATCTTGAAAGGTCCATACTGAGATGATAAAGAGTTCAGAATAAAGTGCACAAGGAAAGACTCTGACATCTCAATCTCTAGACTCTTCAGTTGAGCCGCAATATCCCTCATTTGCATTATGTGCTCTCGCACACCCCTTATGCCAGTGAGTTTCATAGTAGATAACCTTGTCATCAGGGTGTTTGCCAAGGCCTTGTCGGATGACTCATATTGCACATCAATGGCCTTCAGCAAGTCTTGGACGTATTCATGTACTCCTAACGATCCACGGATACCGTCAGATATTTTGGTCTGTATGTACATCATGCTGAGACGGTTAGATCGCTCCCAGCGTTCATAAAGACCTATTTCTGAAGCATTGCTTGTGTTCGTGGGCGTAGGAGGTTTTTCCATTCTTATTGCATAGTCAATGTCCATGCACCCCAATTGTAGAAGGATTTTCTCTTTCCAAATTTTGTAATTGTCCCCTCTTAGTTCAGGAACTTGGAAGTCGGAGACATTTATGGGTTGAAAAGCTGCATAATATGCTAAGTCAAAATTTGAGGCAACTAACTATTTCTTTATGATATGTCTTACCAATGTAAAGCATATCTTGTAAATCATGAGCCTAGTAACAAATAAAACTGCCTGTGGGCTAAGTCTTATTCAATTAGGTTCATGTAGCTTTATGATGAAACTGATAAATTATTTCTATTTCTTAAATCCTGTGGGTAATTAAGAAAAAAAGAAAATTTACCATCCCATCCTAATTAAACATACATAATATGATAACAATCCTGTGGGATAATGATTATCACATCATATATATTAATTACAATTTTTATGTCTTTTACTAGATGTGATTTATTTCATAATGTGTAATTTTAGAATAATCAAAGGTGCTGTGGCTAAACTCTAATTAAACTAAAATTACACTAATCACAAGACATTATAGATAAACTAAATGCTTGCTAATAACTAAATAAATATGTAAAAGCAAGCTTGCATAATGGAAATTTAAATAATTAATTAATCAACTTGTCTTAAAATGTGACTAATTAATTAAAATTTCCCTCAAATAAATATGCCAAAAAACACTCCCAAAAACAAATTTCAAAATGGGCATATGGCATTTTTTATCATAAAATTTGGACAAAATAAATTCTAATTTCAAAAAGGGCAATGCATAATTTTGTTCAAAAATAATAAATTTATGATTTTAATTAATAAATAATACCCAAATATGAAATTTAATCATAAAATACTAAATTCTGAATGGGCTATGTCAAAAGGCCCAAAACATAAGCCCAAATCGGCCCAAATCCGAAGTGAAAATTGGATTTTTTTTTTTTTTTTTGAAAAACGGATGAGACCCAAAAGAGGCCGGCCCAAGTGGCCCAAATCGCGCAGCCCGGAGGCCCAGAAGCGCGGCCCGTCACCCGGCCCGTTTCACTTAAGTGAAACGGTGCGTTTCAAGGGTGCTGGGGCTGAATTTCAGCCCGCTTAAAACGACGTGCCGCTTACAAGGAGGCGACGTGTCGTCTTCCCAAAACGACATGTCGTTCACCGAAACGACCTGTCGTTTGGGTCGTCTTCCACCTCCAGCCGGGTCGTGACGACCCGACCCGACCCGACACGGACCCGCAGGAAAACACGACGGTTTCTGGCGATTCCGGACGTGTTTTTCGACGTTTCAAAAGCCCAAATTGATCAGAATTTCATGAGGAATCTATTTATGCAATAAAAACACGAAAAACACGCATGCATGAAGCAACCCGAAGCCAAAAAACTTTTCACCATTTTGAAGCTCGAAAATACAGCAAGACGGAGGTTTTTATGGCTCTGATACCAACTGTAAGACTCTAAATGATGTCCTAAGCATGAAGTGACATCTAAAACAGAGTAAAAGCGGAAGAAAAACTGACCTCCAGCCATTGCAATCTTCAAGTTGAAATTTGCCCACGGGATGCTTCTAACTCAAGTTTCTCACTCTTAGATGGAATTCTGAAGTGTGTTTGGCGTCTGAATGGTGAGAACTGAGTCAGGGGACCCCGTTTATATAGTGGTTCGGCGTTGCAACGTCTTCCCATCAAAGACGGCAACGCCTCCGTCAATCTCATTCATGGCGCCGTGGAAACTCCTCAAAACGGACCACTTAAGGGTCTGTTATGGACGTTAGCCTCTACCAACGTTCAGAAACCGATGTTTCAATGATGGCTAACGTTCAAAACGGAAGAAGCTGAAGTGAAAGAGCCGTTGGCTGCCATGAACGTTGCCAGCTTCATGCAACGTCTGGTAACCGAAAGGCCAACGTTCTACATCAAGACCTCCTCCTTCGTGATCAACGTCCCCTCACTCAAGTTGATTTCAATCTTCCAATCATCCACCCCCAATTTTCGGTTGGTAAACTGATCCGCCAGCAAAGGAAAACACAGCAACGGACCCTCGCACCAAATGCTTTCCAACACGGAATTCCACCCGCAGTGAGTCAAGAACCCTCCAATGGCTGGGTGCGCCAGCACCTGGATCTGACAACACCAGGGAATGATCATCGCATCGTCACCAACTCCCTCTTCGAATCCAACCGGCAATGCATCAACATCATCTGAGCTCACAACATCGGGCCGAACCACCCAAACAAAAGTCACTCCACTGAGCAAAATCCCGTTGGCAATTTCCATGGGGTCCCGTTTCTCAACATGGGCGTAGCTACCAAAAGACGCATACAAGACAGCCATGAGGCTTGGAGTCAAGCCAGTGGGTGCAGTCCGACTCGGACCACAGGCTAGTGGCCACTGTGCTCTTAGTGAACCCAGCTGGGAAAATTGGTCCAATGGCATAGAACGGCTTCAGTGCTTGCAGGGCAGCTATGGCGTCGGGCTCAAGCTCTTGCACTATGTTGCATAGTGCAAAATCTGCGCTCTTAACGTCATTGAAGGCCGCGAAGATTAATTGGTGGGACACGGTGGACGTATCCGTCTGTTGAAGAAAACACATCATGTCCTTAGGATGGATGGATTGTCTTTACGCCAGGTATGTAGTCAATGGGGTCTTTGCGATTATCTGACGAGCAAAAAAAATCGAATTTATATATTAACGGTCCTCTTGTTACTACTTTGATAACACTATCATATATACGTAGACATATTATTGTGTAAGTAAAGTTTCAATTCAAACTCTATATCTTTCCAAATTTTTTAAAATATTTTTTCTTATTAATTTTTAATTTTTCAACTTTCTCATCTTAATTTTGTCTTTTTTTAACTGCACCCCTGATTTTTAAATGAAGAAGTTAGGGATGCTTATCCTTATTTATATGTACAAAATCTCGTATATAAAAGAGAATGATGAAATCCGAAGGGCTGGCTTTAAGTTTATAAGAAAAGTATAATTTGATAAGTGCATGTTTAAATTCATTTTGATATAAAAAATAAAAAAAATAAAGAGAAAATGACGAAAGGAGGGACAACATTTTCCGAACAAGTTGTACGGAAAGAACACATATCATAGAAGAAGCCATCAAGTATGATATATTTATGATGATGCATTGTTGAACATAATGTTGAAATCATCTAATGCCATCAGTGTCAGCATATTCTTGAGAATAGTTTATGATTTTATTAATGTTACTGTTCTAACGTTATAACTCTATTGTTTGTCACGACCCATATGGAATACTATGAGTTCTGCATTAGCATCTATCCTCATGGTTTAACCCAAAAATGGAGATTAATTTAAGCCATTACCATGAGGAGATCAAATACTTGCCATTGTATGTGGACAAAAACAAAAGCCAACTCCTGAGGGAAGATAATTCACTATCCTTGGTGTTTAAATCAACAATATGGGGCTGAATCTCAAATTTTAAGGGTCGTAATCCCTCTTAGGTACCATTCAAATTTAAGAGTAGAAGTGTAAATAAGGGAATTTAATTATTAGTGAGTTACTCGAACTTAGCTGGCTTATCTATGTATATGCATGCAAAAGAGAAAGGGAGAGTAGGGTTTTTATGAGTTAATTACCATGACGAGCAAAGTGACCGTTCTTTTGAAGAAGATTCTTGTGATAGTAGAGAGTAAAAACCACAGCAGGCTCTGTCCAGAAGGAAACAGAAAGCAGGTCAAACTTGTTGGCGATGGCCGATGGCCCTACAAAGAACGTGTCTGCAATCAAACAGGCTACCGGTGGCACCGACTGCTTGACAACCTTGGCCACCAGCGCTTCTACGTGAGCTGGGAACACATGCACCAACGATTCCATAAACTGGTCGTGGTTCAGCGATCTGTCGTATTCCATCGGAAGGCCATCGGACACCGTCATATAGCGTATGTCAAGGCCCGAGTCTCGAACCGTGGCGAACACATCGTCCACACGACCGTCAACGTTTTTTATTGTTGACGGCGGTGGCGGTCCGATGGTGGATGGAGTCTTTGTTGGCGAAGGGGATGATGAAGCCTCGTGATGCGAGCTTGATGGTCAGATGGGCGGCTTTTATGACGTGACCTTGAAGTGGAAAGGCGAAGAGTATCGCGTGAGGCTTTTGGTGGGGTGTTACTAGGTTTGCCATGGTTCTCTCTTTAAGTTCAAGGAGTTGGTTCAAAGAGTTGATGTACTTTTGCATGCACCTGATGCAAGAGAGCAAGCAAAAGAGTAATTTGTGTTTTTGGCGATGCGTTTGAATAGGTTAATTATAGGAGTGCTCAGTGTCTGCACTGTACTTCATATCTTTGATAACCAGTGATATATGAGGGGAAAAAAATCAATTGGGAGGCGTCATTATCTTCAGATGTGGCTAAGTTTGATCACCAGCGTGGTCCACTAGAATCCAGGCTAAGTTGGTCTACTAATTAATGCGGTTGGATAGGAGTGTTTATGAGTTTGGTTAGGTTAGGTTCGAGTATATAACCATTTCCATTTGTTAACTAATTATTTTACCTTATTTTATAATATAATATGTAAATTTTATTTTTTTATTATTTTTTTCTTTCTTACTATTTCTTATCTTCACAATAGGAGATCTGAGTTTTTAAGACAATTTAACTAATCTTTGATAGAGTTGGGTTGGGTTAAAAAAATTTTTAAACTCATACCGACTATCAACGGATTGAGTCAGGTTGAGTAATCGGGTGCCTAATCAATTTTTTTTAACTTTAACTAAAAGAAAATGGACATTTCAAATGATAAATTGCATAAACTAAATGAAATAATTAACATTTCACTAACAACATAACACCAATGAAATGTTAGCCCACTTGTAGTTAGTTGTGCCTACATTCTATAGCAATGTGAGGATAATTCTTAGAGAAATTTAAAAAAAAAGAATAACAACATAGATGCCGCGCAGAGTATGGTGTTGTAAGGTGGAGTAAAAGTGGCGGTAAGTATTTCCTTTATTACTGATTTATATCGGTATGTTGCATTGCATGATATATTTGTTTAGCTTTTCACACTTGCCAGACAAAACCGTTGAAGGTACTGCCACTGGTATCACATCTGTCCTTGCTGCTTGCTCGTAACTCCTTCCACTCTTTGCATCAACCGGATATATTCTTACCCAAGTCTCTCTCTCTCTTTGTCTCTGACTGTGTGTGTATTGGGGATACAAGTAGAAGTGCTCACCGCTCAGTGACCTAATTGGCAGTAAAGCCATGTGTCTCTCTTTCTCTTTGTCTCTTTTTGAAAAGAAAAGAAATAATTAGTATTACAAAATAGATATAGGTAAAGATAATTGAGAAAAGCCTGTCATATTACTTCTTTTTCTTTTTAAAAATTTTCTTGGTTAGATTGTTTATTCATTCTTTGATGTTTTTTTATTACCAAATGATTGCAGCATTGGGGCTCTCTAGTCGTTGCGGTAACTGTAAGTGGCTTGTTGGAGGCGTACACGGCACAACTTGACAATGCACTCATACCGCTTTTTTTTTTTTTTTTTTCATTTTTTCATTTTTTTTTCTATAGTCTTCTCTGTTTGTAGATGCAGCTCCTCCCTTCCAAAATTATCGTTACCTTGCATGAACTTACCCCAAATAGAAAGTTACCTTGAATGAAAATGACACAATTCAGAAAAAAAGAAAAAAAATCTTCACAATTTCTCAAGATGTGCTTTGTGCAGGCACATCCTTTTTGTAGATATAATCATATGATAGGCATTTGATTGTTTATATCAAGCAACGAGCCTCCATCATTGTAGAGCATACTGTATACAGGGGCAACAATTTTTCTACTTGTTTTTACATATATTTTTTTAATTTTAAGTCCGATATAAATATATCTTATTAATTATAAGTATATCCTTTTAAATATCTTAAATATATAAACATATTTTTATTTATTTATTTATTAAATATTACACTCATGTGATCTAATGTAATTATTAATATATATAATATTTTTTATTGATTATAATAAATTAAATTTAAAAAAACACAATCTACCATTTCATTTTGGCTTTAACAATTAATTAAAAAAATAATGCATGAAAGATTTAGTAATGTCTAATATATTAAACAAAATATAATCAACACCAGCATTTTTCATTAGAAGAGATGGTGTTAATGGTTCAAAAAGTAGATAGAATTGTAGAATATTATTATAACAATTAGAATAATACAAAGAAAATTAAGGAGAATTAATAGAACAAGAAGAAACCTTGAATGAAGCCATTTGTGAAACATAACCAAAGAAATAATAATTTATCAAAATAGAAGAAGTATAGAGAGAACTTATCAATTTAAAACTCAATGTAAAAGATACTAGAAACGGAATTGAATGTGTATTTGTATATTGAGAGTAACCAACTTTCTATTAAGACTCCTGGGCTTGTTTGTTTTCCTTCGCGTTCCGTACAATTTTTTAAAAATTTAAATCCATCTAAATAGTTAATTAAAAAATATCATGCATGTTAAGTTATGTAATTATTAATATTTAAAAGTGGATAAATAAATGTATATTTATATCGATTAAATAATTAAATAATTATATTTATATTATTGTTAAAAAGATATATTTATTAATTTTTATAATTAAAAATATTCTTATAGTCGATCTTAACTTAATGTATGTGTATATATATATATATATATATATATATTTTTAATGAAATTAGATGTGAGGCCGCATGGAAGGTAGATTGGAAAGTTGTCGAACATTTAGTTACCTACAAGAAGTTTCTATTTTCACACTAAATTAATGGCAAATACATACATATTCATTGTCTCTCGTACTTGATGCCACACCCAGCGTAAGCTGGTGCACCTAAAGAGGGAAAAAAAAGTTAACTTACGAGTTCATTATTTTTATATGAGAAAGCTTTTTTTAAAGAGTATTATTATTTTTATATTTTTATATTTATATTTCAATAACAAAGTATGATTTGAGATTAATTTCAAATCATATAAAGTTTTATAATCAATTTAAAATTCATCTCAAATTAAATGTTTTATAAAATATATAAATATAAGTGTGTAGAGATAATATTATTCTATCTCAAACATGGACTCATCTCATTCTTAGTCTCAACTATCCCTGCAGCTTCCATACCTATCCTTACAGGGATAGAGACCCCCGCCCTTGCTGCTTGTCGGAGCAATCTCTGCGAGCGGAGATTTTTGACATTCTTACATGGATGGGTCCGAACATCTGGGCTTGAGTTGATCTGAAAACATTGAAATGTGTATTAGTCGCAGACAAGAATAATCATGGCACGTATTCTTTATGTATTAAAGAACTGAAAACGATTATACTCCCTCTAATTTTTTTTACGGTTAACTCTTTTATTTTTATAAATTAAAACTTATAAATATATTTATTTAAAAAAATATAAATTAAATTTTATATCATAAACTAAATTATAACACTTAATCAATTTAACAATTTGCATTAAAATTTGTAGGGCTTTTGTAAAGTCAAATTTATGGTTTTTTTAGTAAAGTCGTAGGTGTGATTTTCTATCTCAAAAACGATTAAGATGTTTATTAAAAGCAGAAAATAGCAAGACATGTTCAGGCTAACACTCATTATGTAATTCTGATTTTGGTATATAGTAATGTTATTTTAATGTTAAAACATATCATAAATACTTAAGAATGGAAAAACATCATAATATTAAATTAAAGAATAAAGAATAGAGTCTCAGCCTAGAAGTGCTTTTGACAAGATATTTTTTAACCAAAGCATTAATAGAAAAAGTTCTTATACACTGTAAGCAGAATAGATCGACATAATCTCAACAACTTCCATTGCTGGACTTAATTTTCTGCTCTAAAGTCATAAATTGACGATCTCAAAATTAGACAAGAAGCAGCTCAATAGCAATAAGGTGATTAGATTTTATGCAGAAAAACACAAGGAACCATAGAAGAGTCGCACTCTGTAGGGTCGATTCAAGACTGTTGCCCGTAGTTTCAAGAGAAGTAAATGGCGGTTAATACTCCTGTAGAGAGACACATTGCAGCAAACTTCGGCAACTGCGATCCTTATCCAAAAGACCCTTTTGGTTCTTTCTGATCATTGCTATTATCTAAGTCACAGTAGTTGTATAAATTAGACCTTTCCTAGCAGGTTGAGATTTAATTAAAAGTTGTACACTGCCCAAAAAAGAAAAGGCTCGGTACTAAATTACCGAAGAAAGTGAATTGAATTAAGTAGAAATAAATAAAAATAAAGAGATGTAATGTCATTTTCAAAAATTAATTTTATTATATATTTATTTTTAAAAAATTAAATTAGTAGATTTATTAAATTTTATTATTTAAATTGTGAGACGTAACACAAAATATGATAAGATTACAATTTTTCAGGCAAATAAATTAAGCACATAAGCATACGTCGATCTCCCAAAAGCAACATTGGACGATAGCATCGTGTCATTTTAATTGCCTTTGTGTCTGAAATACACTAGTCAGGTTAATCAAACACAGTGAACGGTAGCTTTCGCGACGCACGAAAGAAATCTAGCCTGCCACTTATAATTAATATACATTCATTAGCTCCGTATTCTTGGGTTGCAGGTAATCTCAATCTACCAGCATAATTTAACGATCAGAATGTTGCCTTAGAACATAATGCATCTTTGCGGACCATTTGTATGTGTTTCTTGTTCTCAATTTAATGACTGAACTGAAGAACAAGTGCAAAAGAGGCTAGGCAAGCAGCCAGTGTTGAGGTATGCACAACTCAAATGATATGGCGGGATTCATCGATTTGTAACTTCGGTTGTGCATGCTGCTGGTTAATGTTTAAAACATGGTTTTCTCTTGTGTACTTTATCCCTGTAAACCACAAGATATTGTCTCTGAATAGTATTGCTGATAACCCTTTCTTAGTGAATGATGCTTGCTATGCTAGCATTTCTCGAGAGTTGCAAGCATGGACACAACAACTACCGGAACTACGACATTAATTTCTGCAGAATTCACAGTACAGAGCACATGAACAGACCATACGTACGCTGAAATGTTTGAACAGGACCATCAGCCGCAGAATAATGCGAGTCAAACATGTAACACCCAGCCGATAAGAAACAAGTGGTTCAACCGAATTGGACACTGACCCCTACGGTTCATGTGCCAAAATATACAGTCACTTCCATTGAATAAAAGAACTGTTACTTTGATAGTAGTTACATATTTGTAAACCATCGGCCCACGCACATGTAAAAGGAGCCACCAAAGGCTCACAAATGAGGGGTCTTTGTAAAATTTACTGTATATGTGCACGCCTCAAAAGGAGACTTCGTACAGAAGAGAGGAAAACACGAGTAATGTATTATAACATGATGATTCATGTCACCTTAGATTCTGTCCCATTCCGTGTTGTTTAACTAGTATTATAAAAGAAACCCAGAGAAGGAGGGAGCGGAAACCAAGGCATGAAATAGTATTAAAGAGTGTTGTTATTTTTATATAATTAATTTTATATTTTTATTTATATTTATCATTTTTTTTTAATTTTTTATATCTACTTTTAAGATGGACCACGTCAGAACGTTGCTGCAGCGGCGTAGCTGCAGCATTATTCGTATTAAAAGGGTAACCGAGTAAAAATAATAAATGTATACATTTATTTCACGTGAACGATACAATATTGCTAGTTGATGTTAGTTTAACTGATGTAAAATTTGTAAAAAAAAATATATTTATGTTTTTTAAAATGATTTAATTATTATAAATAAAAAAATAAAAAGATTATTATTAAAGAATAATATAATTAAAATAATTTTAAAAATATAAAAAATTTTAAAAAATAAAAATAACATGACTTAAAAAATTTTCCCATCCCTAAGTCCTCGTTAACTTCGAACTTCGACAATATATAAAAAAAAAATGATAAATGAAGCAAAAAACAATGGTAAATACCTCTACCAAGGCCAGTAACCCAGTAATGGCCAGAAGCGTCAATAATTTTGGTGGCCAGACATGACAAGCGAAAAGTGACATCTCATGGTAAATTGAAAGCTCAAAGACACCCCCTCACATGCACTGGTCTCCCTTAATAAACTAACGCTCTCAGTCCGACCATGTCCTTTCCTCTCTCTCTCTCTCCTGCTTTGTCAATGTTCAATTAAGTGCCGTCCAATCTTATCTCGACTCAAGTTGATCACCACTATAAATAAAAGTATAGCTGCAGGTTAAACTGCACTTGACCAAGTTTACATACATACATCTGCAGCCGGTACTGTAGTACATTGAGCATTAATCATTTAGTCCTCATGGCCAAGCTCAGAAACAGTAGCAGCAACAAGAAGAAGGGTGGCGTTGTGAAGCTGAGAATTGTTATTGAGAAGCTCCAAAAGAGCCTCTCACTGGGTAGGAAATCAAGCTCCTATTGTGAAGAACGTGAAGAAGCGTGTGACTCCGCCTCTGTACCCGAGGATGTTAAAGAAGGACATTTTGCAGTGATTGCCGAAGATGGGGAGGAACCCAAAAGATTTGTCGTGCCAATAAGCTGTTTAACCCACCCAACATTTTTGAGGCTGTTGGAGCAAGCAGCTGAAGAGTATGGATTTGATCAAGAAGGTGCACTCTCCATTCCATGCAGACCTTGTGAGCTCGAGAGGATATTAGCAGAACAATGGCAGGAGAAGAATAAAAGTGCCGAAGTTAGCTGGGATTTCCGCAAAGCCATGGTTCAAAGCTACTGATAGAGGAACAAGCTGCTCTCTGTCAGCTATACTCTAATAATATATACCTCCTTCTCCGAAATCTACCCATTTCTTCTGCAAGCTTTGTTATTTTTCTGCCTTTTCTGGATTAGATGCATTATCTGTAAGACACAATGAACAGCAAGAAAGCAGTAGACATCTAAGCAAAAGTTGTACAAAAGAATTTTTAAGGATACCTTGATCCAAACACTCACCTGATGATAAGAACATGAAAACGAATATGGTGTTACTATTAAAAAAAAAAAACTATATGCATAAATCGATTGTATGCTACTCATAATCTTTCTTCGCTGTTAGTGAAGCAGCTGAAGAGTTGCCAATAGATTACCCTCTTTCATGATGAGTTTTTTTTTTTTTTTTCCTCATTTCCGTTCAAGATCAGCTCTAACTGCCAATTAGATTGCCGATTTTGATCTTAGGGTTGCGTACTTTACACGTTTTCATCCGATGTAGATGCACTTTTTGGAACTTTTTGCCTATCATAATTATAGAAAGTTGTGAAATTTGGGTCATTCTCGCTAGCTTTTATCATAACAGCTACATTTCAAGCTGCTGGCCAATGTGGAACTTGGCGCATGATAAAAGAGTGTTCTGTTAGGCTCACTTTTAAAATATAAAACATATATACAATTATTTATAAATTGATATTTATATTTATGAATTATTTAGTAATTTTTATAATCATTTTAAAACATGTTATTTAATTTTTTAACTACTTCAGACTTTATTCTTGAAAATAAATAAAAAAAACTCGTGAAGTTATATTTGAAGAAACTAATATATCATTTTTTATTGAGCTTATGCTAAATAATTTGCTTGTCAATATATATATATATACATACACACACACACACACACAATTTTGTCAATCTTTTGTCTAAAAGGCATCCAATAATTTGTTTGAAAGGTGGCAGGTGAAATTAACACAATCGTTTGTGCAAAGTGCTAACTATATGTCCAGCTAAGCTTTGAAGCGATGGACCCAATTTTTTGTTGATTAATGATAAAAGTACACAAATTATATATTCGTTAAGTACAATGTGAGAGTGGCAAAATAAATTAAACGGTTTATTTCACTTATGTTACCTCTCACATATCCAACAAATACATCATTTCTGTGGACATGTATCAGCGCTCATTTTTTTGTTGGACATTCTTCGTTTATTTAGCCATATTGGACATTTGTTAGGTAGCTACCCTTTTGGCCTGATAACCAAAATATGGAAACAGCAAGAAAATAACTTGTGTAAAAATTTTGATCTACTCTCGGTTTTATTATAAAAAAATGAAAAGCCGTAGAGTTGTTTTTGTGAAATAAAACGAAAAGTTTCACATGATTGAAGGGAAATAATAAATTTTCAATACTTCAATTTTCTCTTATTTAATGCTGTTATTTGTTTTTTCTATATTTAATGACTGCTCACAGGTATCTCCATCAACATATGTTCCTATGATCAAACAAAAACACTTTTAAGCACACAAAAAAAAAAAAACACACAAAAACACTACGAAAAGAATGATTGCTTACAGTCTTGATATATAGATTGAATAAGCCGTAAGCTTTTTTTTTTTTTTGGTGAAAAACGAAGAAGAGATTACACTACCTAGAGTAAGAAACCTTCGTGGTGTCTGCCAATAACAAGGGAAACAAAGCACGTTTTTTGAAGGGGGGGGGGGGGGGGGGGAGGAGATTTACAAGGCACTGTGTTCCAGGCGGTGCATGGACCCTCGTTGAGGCCATGCAATCTGCGCATGTGTTCTGTTGTCGATATATATAACCGATGCGGACCTCTTGAAAATTTTTTAAGAATTGGTGAACGGCACAAGGCTCCGTTATCGTGGGGTGACCTCCTTTATTGCACAGATAGCATACGTGCACGCATTTTGTTTTTTCTGTCACTTCTACGATACAAACTCTTGCAGATATTTGCAGGAACCATGAAAATTCCAATCAATCACATAAAGATAGGAGTAACATTTTAGGGTCGCCAATGTCAACCTTAAAATTGTTTTACCATAAACGAATAGAGACTCGGTTACTCAGATAAGTTTTCACGTCAGCCATAAATCGCCAGACGACTTTGTAACGATATAAGAAAATAAAACATTAGTCGAAAACAAGAGAACTTGACTGAACAGTGGGTAAGCATGAGCAAGGGTGGAAGGCAGTAATACTATTAGACTCTCGGTACAAACATATATCATTCGTATTTTAAAAAAGCAGCGTACAACTAGAATCAGGCATCACATCTACCATACGGTGATATCCCATTATCTATCATGCTGGTCAACAACCAAGCAATTTAATGATAAGCATAACATAATAATAAAAGCCAAAAATATTACCAATCTTACAGCGGTGATTGTAGAGGAGATGTCAGCTTTAAGAATGACCAAGCCTCAGGCACCAAATCTGCCTTCTAACTTATAATTGTCATCACTCTCGAGAGGAATCCAACTCAACACGGCATCGCCCACCTATATTGTCATACCAGCTGTGCCCTAGATTGATAGTTCAGGCAGTGGGTCAAACTATCTGCTTCAGTCAGATAAACCGGCCTTTGACTTTAAATGCTCCTTGAAATCCATGATGTCACCCTCCCATCTGGTCACAGCTTGATCAGCGCACACCCATATCTCATGGGCTACCTGATTTATGAGCCTAAAGTCATGGCTAACAAGCACCATACCACCATCCCATTCATTCAATGCCTCAGCCAAAGAATCAATTGTCTCGATATCCAAATGGTTAGTTGGCTCATCCAAAAGCAGCAAGTGAGGCTGCCTCCAAGCTAGCCATGCAAAAATCACACGGCTCCTCTGCCCATCAGACAAATTCTTCATAGGCATCACCTGTGCTTTACCTGATAGTCCAAACTTCCCAATAGCTGCCCTCATTTTTTCTTCCTCATTTCCCGGGTACTCTTTTATCATAAACTGGAGAGCAGACATTTCCAAGTCCAGCTTTTCAGCCAAGTGCTGGTGAAATTGTGCAATACGAAGGTGATTATGCCGTCGGACCATGCCATCTATAGGAGCGAGATCACCTGTCATTAGCTTTAGTAGCGTACTCTTCCCAGCTCCATTGGGTCCAACCAGAGCAATCCTGGAGTCTAAATCAACCCCAAAGTCCAGGTTCTTGTAGATGAGATTATCTGGAGTGTAACCAAATGTCACCTCAACAAACTGGAGTACAGGAGGGGGAAGCTTTCCCACATCGACAAATCGAAATACCAAAACTTTATCTTTGACCACCTTCTCTGTAAGTCCACCCCTTTCCATTTTTGCCAGTGTTTTCTCTTTACTCTGTGCCTGGCGAGCAAGTTTTGCTGATCCATGCCCAAATCGGGCAATATATTCTTTCATTGAGGCAATCTGCTCCTGTTCCCACTTGTACTGCTTCATCTGGTTCTCTTCCAGTTCAGCACGTGTCTGAACATATTGATCATAGTTACCAGTATAAAGCTTTAGCTTTTTGTTTTGCATGTGAATAATGTTAGTGCAGACACCATTAAGGAAATCTTGGGAGTGTGAAACCACAACTAGAATACGGTCAAACTTCTTCAAATTCTCCTCTAGCCACACACAAGCTTCCAAATCTGTAAACAGATAAAACAAAGATAGATGCACAAAGTTAAATGTTGGATGCTGTAGCAAATAAAGACAGATATTGACTAAAAATGAACAAATTATAGATTAGACCCAATAAGGGTCATGGCTACTTCACAGAACCTTCAGTTTAATATCAAAATGAACTAACAAGATGGGTACAGGATGGACAGGGGCCAATAAATGCATAAAACAAGCTAAGATAAATAACTAATAACCCTTGTTCAGCCACAAACAAAATGGGGGCAGGATGCCTACCAAGGTGATTGGTTGGTTCATCAAGTAAAAGAATGGTTGGGTTGATAAAAAGAGCTCGTGCTAATGCAATCCTCATTCTCCAGCCACCAGAAAAATCACATGTCTTCTTTGCCTGCATCTGCTTGTTAAAGCCAAGACCATACAAGATTTCAGCAGCACGCTTTTCTGCAGTTGATGCATCTATTGCCTCCAATCGTTCATAAATACGTTCAAGAGTTTCACCACCACCATCTTCCTAGATCCATAATTAATCACAGGAAGTTAGCAGGCCATCCCAAGAAAACAAAAAACAAGAAAAAAGAAAAAGAAGATATAGATGCTATATTTCTTAGACACACCTGTGCTGCCAAAACTTCAGCTTCTTTCTCCAATCTCAACCTTTCCTCATCACAGCTTATGACAGCCTCCAACGCAGACATGTCAGTGGCTTCAATTTCTCTGGTCAGGTGATAAATATCCATGTGATCTGGAATTGGAAGCTCCCGGCAACCTATAGCAGTAAGCAGAGTAGATTTTCCACAACCATTCAATCCAAGCAGACCATATCGTCTGAAGAGTTTTAACAAATCACAACCATCAATAACAATTCAAGTTATAAATGACTGCATAATTTGTATCTTATTTGAACCAAATGGGTTTAGGATGAACAAACCTTCCATAGTTCAGCTCCAATTCAGAATCAACAATGAGATCATGTCCATGGAATGTGACTGATAGAGACTCTATCTATAATAAAAACAAAACATATAGATGCATCAATACAAAATGGGTTTATTTTAGCTCTTACCAAGTAGCAATAAATATAATTGATTATGCAGAATTTTTCTTTATCTACACAATATTACCTCCCTCCAATGAATTTGTAAAAGGTGAATAATTGGCTATGTTCACAAAGGATTGCCAAGTAATTGACCTTGGCAACATGGCAGAATGCCCAGGCTACAGACCCAGCTGCTTGGCTAGGAGCTCAACTACGTGCACCCAAGCTAGCAACAATAAGCTAGAAGTAAGACTCACTAAATTAGGAATCTCCACTACATGAGCAAATTTAGAATATTAGAATACTACACGCATTCACACTCTAAAGATTTTGTATATAATAAGTTAATGACCAATGATGTCCCCATGTAGTCATTCTTCCACTTTCCTAGTTCTTAAGGGGAAAGGGAGAGTGAACAAGAATGTTCCCCATAGAAGTCATCCAAAGTGTTCTGGTTTATGAACCATGGTAGCAAATATACTGTTATAAGCCTAAGAACATCTTCAAGCTTAATAAATGAGAGTATGATATCTGTAACACTAAGTTTTCAGATTATACCAGTTCGTTTCAAAACAAATCTACTTTGGAACTAAATGTATGAGGCCTAAGGGGATCAAGATTTACAACCTTTATTAATACCAGGACAAAAAGCACAAAAATGGGTCGGAGATTGTTTCTCAGTTGCCCAAAGAAAAATCCAGACGAGTAATTCCTGTTCTACAGGTGAAACTTTATAGAATGCTCCGACTCATATCTTCTAAAATTAAATAAAGGTTGCCTATCTTCTAATACCTTCTTGGTTTCTGCTTTACATTCTCTCACTTTTGCTCTTTCAAACATATATAATCATTTTTTCACTTGATTCAATGTAAATTAGGCCAACAAACTAAACATCTTTCTCCATGCATATTGCTAATTTGGAAGACAGATCAATGTTGCATCTAGCAAACTAACCAAAAATAAATAGAGAAATATAAATAAGCATTCTATAGTTGTTTCATTAAAATAAATTTACTCAACTAAAACACTCCCTAATCAAGCTCCATCTAGTTCTAGTACCTTATATAGAAAGGGGAGGGAAAATGCGCCATCGAAAGCATATATTTGTTCGGCATATAAATGGACATAACACCGAATAACGGACGCATTTCCCTACTAACAAGGAATCTCCCTATCCATTTTAATTCAGGCCTCTAAATGGCAACAATAGAGGAAAGCAATTTCTTACACTAAATCATTCTAAAAAACGATCAATATAGTAACTCACCCGAATATCCCTAGAAAGAGGATGCGAGCAGAGGACGCCAGTGCATGTTCGATCAGATATCTGAATATCCCCAATTCCATTGGCTAGCTTATCGGCTGTCTTCTGAACCTCCACCGCCGCTTTTGAAGAAGCTGCAGCAGCTGCCTTTCCTCCTCTCTTAGCAGCCGCCGCCGCCTTCTTCTGTGCTGCCTTCTTCTTACTCGCGTCTGACACCATCTTGAATCTGCAAAGTATGACGACGACAACAGCAACAACAACTCCCTGTATAAGGCCTCAAAACTAAAAGAAAATTATGCAAAAAAAAAAAAGGAAAAAGTCGAGAGTAAAAATCACAGACCTTCGAGAAAAGAAGAACTGCGAAAAGAGATCGGACACTAATAGAGGAAATGAGAGAAGAAAGTAGATCTAGGGTTTGGCAGCACCAGTTTTCTTGATCCTAAGTGCTGGAAGCGGGCGGAAGAACCCGTGGGCTTAGGGTTCGAGGTTTCGGTTGCAGGAGGTGAGGTTTGGTATATATAGAGGTGTGAGCTTCCACGTGTCCCGGAGTTAGCTTTAGTTAGACTATGCCCATGGTGAGTCCGATACGGGCACTTTGGTTCCGGTTGCCCGTCGCAGTCAGATTCAACCAAAATTTTGTGAATTTCTCTCTCCGATCCAACGAACATTCTACGGTCTATAATCGGTGGCCAAAAGCGACATTGAGGTCGGTTTGATCTTTCACAAACTTTAACGACGTCGTTTTAAGCCAGGGCTCGATGGCCTAGCTGGATCAGTAAATGAATCAGCCCAACATGAAACCCGAAACCGCCCAACAAAACGCTAAAGTTTTTAGTTGATTGGCTGTGTCTGCCAAAGCCAAGTTTGGTTTCACCTCCTGCAACCGAACATCAATGAAGATTTGAACAGAGGTTGTCGCAAAAACCAATCTTCTTTGGGCTTTAGGTGTTCTGCCGGTCACTTTGGTATTCCTCTTAAACCAGTTCCATTGTGTAAGTTCTCGCTCATGAAATTTTTGGAGAATTTTTTCCCATTTACATTTCTCTTTTAGCTACTGTTGAATTGTTGAAGTTATGATTTTGTTTGTCAGTGTACTTTAATATCAGTAATGTTTCTTTGAGTATTTGTTTCTCTATTAAAACTTGGACTTTTTAATTATGTCCATGTTTGTTTTTGGTAGATTGCTCCTCTGTGATATGGATTTGGGAAAGTGGCTGTGCATTAGGGTTCTCCGGTTAGTAAGAGGGCCACCTGTTCTCTTCTTGGTTTCAACTCAAGCCTCTGTTGTTCCCCTAACTAGCACCACTCACTGACTAGCAAAAATATTGGGTTCTATGATAACAAATATGATTCGACTTTTGGTTTCTGCTATCTATCCCAGTCTGCTTGGTCGGAGTGCACTTGGGAATGAGATATTACATTCATTCGGCTCTTTTAATCATAGCTTCACTGATCAAGTCTGATATATTCTATTTTCTTCATGCTTCGTTCAAATATGTTCCTTAATTTTCCAAGTTATAGGTTTTTTTTGGGTGTGCTTGCCGGTTTATTGTGTTCTTCACCTCTTCATATCTGCTATTGGGCAAGTGACGAGTTTTTACCATAGTTTGGTCATTGAGTCATGCTATTCCTGCAAACTAAATTTTACTAAATATTCAATTGACTCTGTTCCATTAAATTTACTTGGTGCACAAATTTACTGTAAACTCAACATATTTAACAACTCATTTTAAAGTTGATGAGCATTTATTATCCAGCATTTAGTGGGAGCATGTTTTCCCTTGGTCAATTTACTTATGAGGAGCTATTAAAAACTAACTTACTATGGCTATTGGTAGAATGAGATTGGGAAATCACTTTGCTTGCCTTTATTACTTATAGGTCTTTTTTTGCTCGTGCTTGTAGAATAATGGCTGCCAGATTTCTGTTCAAATCATGACTGCTTATGTTGCCAATGATGCAGTGAACAAACAAGGAGAATTTCATTAGAGTTTAGATTTGAGGTACCTTTCTTTTTCTTTAATCTTCAAGTAACTAAGATGTTTTTATTATAAAATCCCCATTTTTAATATTTTTAGATGGCTTTTGTTTTAAAAGGAGGTAGTTTCTGTTGTTATTTCTTTGCTGAGCCATTCTCTTGCCTTCTATAGAGAAGAAGTTGTTCTCAAAAAAAACACTCATATTTCAAATTATACAAACCACCTATGTAATAAAATTCTGAGTTGTGATTCACTTGGTCCATGTGAGCTATTTTGCCTTTTATTTATCTCCTCCTTTCTCTTGTTGGTTGTCATTTGCAACCTCTCTGGAATACTGTCATTACATCCCATAGTGTGAAAGTATTAATGAGATGAATAACATGCAATAATTTGTGATTAAGAACCAAATTGAATTTTAACTTCAGTAAGTTGGGAAAGGATCCTTAACTTTGCTTCTAATTATAAGTTCCCTTTTCCTCAACTGTAATTCACGTATTCAGTCAAGGAAATATCTGAAGCTATAAAGAATGATAGACATAATTGTTGGATCTCAGACTCTTGCTTGCTTCCCTTTCTGCTTCCTCTAGCTTGATCTGTCAGTTTGCCAGTGACCTATCACAGCTATAGGTTATGAGAAGATAGTTTTCAATGAATTAGAAACTGGTCTGGTTTAGTGAAAGAAATCAATTATTCAATATTTTCAAACTTTAACTGTGACTAAATGGGTATAGTCCAAGGCTGGTACCAGGTTAGCCGTTGCTGAAGGGATACATATTTTTTCTCCTCCACACTTTCAGCTTTTTTGTATCACTTAGCTTTGCACAGTCTTGCACTCATGGGCACTTCTGCATGATGATTTTGCCCCAATATTTCTTTGATCTTTTAGATGTCTGTCTGCTCATCGGACTTTGATTCAGATCAAATGAAAGTTTTCTTTTTCCTTTCCCCCTCCCCGCCATATTTAGATCTTTGTCTGATCAGATAGTAGTTGGCATTCCATGTCTGCTACATCTTATCCATACACATAAATATTTATTACATATAGACAGACATATGAAAGTTGGAAAAATCTCATACATTAGATCCATCCCCATCTTTAATTATTATGCACCATGAAAATTTGATTAACTCTTTCTACATTCTTCCTGCAATTATTGGGCATATTAAAAAGCTGGTTCAGGGTGGTCTCTGCTTCTAACCCCTCTCCTCTCTTCTTACTTGATATGCTTATGTAAAATTTAGGGAATGTTATATGATGCTACTTAAGATTTTAATTTACACGTTACTGAGCATCTGAGAGTCTGGTTTTTTTGTACACTGGAGAGCCTTCAAAGAGAAATATCATATATACAACCTGTCAGCCAGCTGACAATGGAATGTACACATCTACCACTGTTTAATTTCCCGTGTTCTTATAAAGGGTTGGAAACTATACACTGTACAGTTATCTAAAGAGAAAGCAAACCTTCTTTTTCTAGCTCGCTATCTTTTAACTTAGTTGTACACATCATTTCCCCCTTGTATCTGTTCTGCTACTTCCATATGATCTCAATTTTCATCATCAGAAATTTGTACATGGAACTTGTTGGGTGTCATTTAGAAACTACAATTTTACCAGTCAACTGTGAGGGGAAATGATCATTAGGTTCCTAAATCACTTCATAGTTTGTAAATTTATGCTAGTAAGCAATGTCAGATCACGTTTTGGTAGTGAGTCATGATAAACTATTTTGTGAAGAAGCAAAAGGAGTTATGTTCTGGAATTTTGGTTTGGAACGATGGTTTGGAACTTTGGATACTATTTAGCGTTGGACTTTGGTAGGCTACAGTTTGTTTTGTCCAGTTTAAGTTAATTTTTTTTCAAATTATATATAATTACGTTAGCAATTTATACAAGTTCGGAGAGAATTTAACTTCATAGATGGCTTGCCGTTGCCTGCCCTTAAGGTTCATCCTTTCACTGACTTGAAATTAATGCCGGTGCTAAAGTTCTTTGCACTAGCAGGTATTTGAAGAATGACAGTTCTGAAGCGATATGTGCTAAGATTATTCATATCCTTGAAGTATATCACTGCAAATGTGGTAGACAGAAACAATGGACGGATGGTAGCAACAGCATCAACTGCAGAACATGCCATTAAAGAGTCACTTGAGTGTGGCCGGTCCTGCAATGCAAAAGCGGCAGCTGTTGTTGGGGAAGTATTGGCCATGCGGCTCAAGGTGGAGGGGCTTAATGAAGGACAGGGAAGGGGTATTCATGTAAATTTAAGTAAGGAAGTACAGAAGAAAGGCTTTAAGAACCAAACCAAGGTCTGGGCTGTTGTTAATGCTCTCAAGAACAATGGAGTTAAACTCGTACTTGATGATGAGGATAATGGTAATAAATCTTGGCAGAGTCATTGATAAGATGTCTTATGATCCATGTTTGTTGAATATATCCGTATAGATATTCGAAGGTTCTGCATCCTAAGAAAAAAAATGCGATGAGCCTTGTATCAAGAATATTTTTTAGTGAACAAATATACAAGTGATGAGTAGCTTATTCCCGTTTCTTTGTACAAAGCTCTAAAAAATCATTTTTTTATATTGTGCATTTGAAATTTGCGTGCTTTATGTTGTGCCCAACAAATATTGTATTGCTAGTTTGGGAAAAGGCCATTGGGATACAAATGCTAGGTGCAGCAATGCACCACGTAACAAACTTCAGCTATATCATCAAACTTTTAGAAAACTCTCTGAAATATAGAACTAGATGAGATCGCAAAGTGCATGATCCGCAGGGTAGCTTCTGAATTTGCATAAGGTCTGTTTTAGAACATAATGACATGCACCGAGTTTATAGGACTTCTCCTTTAGCAAGTGCAGAAGAAACCATCCGAAGTTGCAATCACAATTAAGCGCCGGGGGGGGGGGGGGTGGTGGCGGGGGGGAGGGAAAGGATGGTGTTACTATTCTTTTCTGCGACAAACATTCCTGTTACTGGAGTTTTAGGACTCCTGGAAGATAAAGATCTTTGTATAATCAATTTAACTTACCGTATGAAATGGGACTCACGGGGCTGTAGGTTCCATGGTGTCAATACTCCGAAGAGAAAATGACAAATTTGTAAAGTTGCTGACTTGCTAACCTCCCAATTAAGGACACTCACTAACTATCAAGCATTTTCTTAGAAAAATGGTGCATTGGAGCACCATAGCAGGGACTCACGGTTGCTCCTCAGGCAAAACCGAAGAAGACAGCGAGACTTTGGGGGTCTACTTACCGTGAAGATGGCTGTCCTCCAACTAAGATGACCAGCAATAAATTTGCCCTGCCTCTATAATGACATTTTTTTTCTTTTTTTTCTTTCTGCTTGCTTGATCAATCTATCTGTCCTGAAGATATATTATAGAGAGCTCCCATTTAGAAAAGAATGGAAAGTAACAACTTCTGCGGGGACCACCTCCATAATTGTCTGTCTTTTATCTTTTAATGTTGAAGAAAATTTCTGCCTGCCTCTCAATTATCAATTACCCAAAGTCATACAAGGATCTTGTTTGCCATGGTATGATGAAAAGTGACAATGAACTTTGCAAATTGCACGTTCAACACCCATTCAATTGCGTAACTTTTCCACACAATTGAACCCACAAACCGTACTGCAACTTGTTTGATTGCTCATCTATTTTACCTCCAATTATTCATAAACTAATTATACTATAGTCTCGTCAGATCCCCTGATGTCAAAAGAAGTTAGGAAGACTTTGACCATTAATTTTTGTCGGCCATTGCCATACCCAACCATTAATTATTGTAGAATAAGCAGATAATTGGTCAGGGTTTAATGGCTCAAGTTTTCATATCAAGTGAATAATACCTCTCTTTCTTCTCTAAGAACAACAAATAATCAAACATTGCTCTATTGCAACACTTATGATGGCTAGGCCTGTGAATAGCAACATTGGCCAATTTGTCACCAGCTCCAGTAAATATTCTTGTAAATCAATTGACAGGGAAGAATCTGACAGCAAAGTTGCTGTAAAAGTTCATCCTTTTGCATTTGTATTGTGCAGAAAAGGAATATGGAGGACAGAGTAATGGATGCAAAAATAACTCAAAATAAGGAACTCAGACCCAAGGCATCAGCTGGCTGAACAAATCCTTCTGACCACAACCAATCCTTCTTCCAATTCACACCTAAAAGAAACAACTGAGGTGGTACTAACAGACCCTTTACATGTGGCTCATTGGAGACATTCAACTCTGAGTAAAGCTTATTTCTTTCTTACATGTACTAGCTGAGGCATAGGCATGTTGTCGTTAGTGCCTTACTTCAAGCTACCCATCATTGTTACTTTTGTGAGAATTGGTTGCATTATTTTGTGGAAGTGATTCACCCAGAAAAACACTAGCACTGTTTGAGAAATTTTTATTGTATTGACTTGTAAAAACCTTGGGAATATCTTGAACTTCCTATACATGTTCTTGAAAAAAAAGGGGACATTTTAATCTCAATGCATTACTTCTTACTTTTCTTGTTTCCTTTACCAACTTTCTGATATGCTCTGCTTATACCCTCACATGGGTTTGAGCTCATGCAATCATCACGTCTTAGAAATAGACTTCAGGGAAAAGACTGCAAAATGACCTTTTAAATTAGATGGATATACTATTGTGAATTCACAGAAAGCACACCTTGTGAAGACGATTTCAGGTTAGTCCAAAATAGGCAAAATAACCCTTTAAATTACATGGATTTTCCTGTCCTTTGTAGAGGCGAACAAAAACCGAGGAGCTTCGAGTGCATGGTGGTGTGGCATGCACATAGCATCATCATGGCATGCAACGCATAAAACCCAATGGACTCGCATCATGATCTCGCACGTTGTTACTCACAGGGTCTTGAAAGCACGGGCAACCCAAAGGACTGAGTAATTACCATTACCAAGTGTAGCTGATAACTTCCTTTTGTGCCTAAATAAATGCAAAACAACGTTAACTGGCGGGGGGAATCCATACACCATAATTATAATGATGAATTCTGAAGCAGTATTTTTGGTACTAATTAATAATAAATTAAAAATTTTTAAATTAAAAATTTAAGTATGTAGTCGCCTTAACAAGCTTTAACTATATAATTTATTTTAAATATAAATTAATCTTTTATCTAATAATAATAATAAATAAATATTACAAAAAATTTAAAATAATAATAATAAATTAAAGAAAATCTAACAGTAAATGAGCCCAAACTTTGTTGAATGAAAAACTATCTACCTTTTTTTGAAAATATATATATATATATATACAATCCTCTTTATTGCATTTATTTATTATTTTTCATGCTATCATCAATTATTTTTTTCTTTTCCTGTCGGAAATGTTACATCCAACATTATTAAATTTATAAAATTTAAATTATAAAATATAAAGATTATTGTGAAAATAACGGGATTCTTTTATCTCCATGCCCTGCTCTGCTTTTTGTTATGTACAGAACCAAAGCTCCAGTTACAGTCCTTCTGCGGCAGCATTCGCCACCCTTTGCTAGACATTGGCGCACCTCAACGTAATGGCTAGTTACAACCGGACCGCTTAGTTATCCAATTGTATACGCACCTCGGCTAGCAGTACTAATTGTAGATCTGAGTGGCACCGGAAAGGGCCAAATTGGAATCAGGGGCGGAAGAAAGTAGTGGACTGGCCCTACTGTCCTTATGGCAGGTTTAAACTTCAAACCACACTAACGAACCTGGGTTCCTGGAAATGCCCTTGCTCCATATAGGACAAACTATACAGCTAGAAAAGACAGCAGAGAGGCTGGTTGGAATGAGCCTAATTAGTGCACCAACAGCCACTTCTTCCGCCCAGTACAACGTATAAGGACATCTTCGTGGCCAGCGTGGGTTTCTGTTCGTCTTGTGGTTATTTCAATAATTATTGGAAGATGGAAGATTGGCAGCCTTTTACTAACACATTAGAAGAAGATAAATTGATTTTATAGAGCTTCTTTATTCTAACTATTAAATAAATAAATCAAAGTGGCTAAAGAGGGACAGAGATGCTAATATATCTTTACATTAATAAGAAGTTTCAAGTTCGTATTCGCCAGAAGTTAAACAGTATTGGTTAATCACACAAGAGTAAGGGAAAAAAATCTACTTAACACAAAATGATCTCTGTACTAAGCTAATTCTCAATTCTTCCCCAGCATTTTCTTGCCCAAATCCTTCAGGGCTGACAGAGTCATCAGCCAAAGACCGCCCAGCATTAACCTCTAATGCGGCCTTACATAATGGAGCAAGCATTCGGATTCTCGTCGCTGAAAATCTGTGGGGCATGCACGGGCTCCATGTAAACTGGAGCATAGTTAGAACCATAGCCATAGCCATAGCCATAACCATAACCATAACCATAGGCGGGTGGAAAAACCTCCATCTTGCTCTGGTCCAATTTTTCACCGCTGCCACCCTCCGCCTTGTCATTATTCCCCTCTACTGCTCCGCCGCCACCCTTCTTTTTCTTCTTCCCGCCATCATTGCCTCCATCTTTATCGCCTCCACCTTCTTTGTCTTTCTCCTTTTCCTTCTCTTTTTTCTGTGGAGCCACCTCCACCTTCCGCTTGAGCTTCTCCGTCAAATTTTCTGCCAGACCCTTCACGTCCATACTCCCCTTCACGGTGACCATGTCCTTCTCCTTGTCTATGGACAACTCATGGACACCTGCCATGCCACGGCAAGCGCCGTCAAATTAAAGAACAAATTAACTGGTAATTGAAAATTGACAAACGAAGTAAACACGATGAACCACCTTTGGTCTTCAACACAGTCCTACGAATCCTCTCGATGCACCCCTGGCAGTGCAGTGCCACCTTCAGGACCGCCGTAGTGACCGGAGGCTGGTAAAATAAAATATTAACAAAAACATTTCAAATTAACATCCATATTTAAGAAAAGAACAAAAACAACGAATCATAGATTAAATATCAAACCAAAAAAATATAATATCAAAAGCTCTGATCCACTGGAAAGCGACAGCACATGACCAATACCGAATCCAAGTTAAAAATAAATACAAAGCTGGCTGTCAAGTTTGATGAGAAGGTTGAAATCGGTTAAATGCAAATAAGAAGGTAGGTGGGGAACTTGCCTCTTTCTCTTTGCCCTTTTTGTCGTCGGCCTTCTTCTCAGACTTGTCGTCGGACTTCTTGTTATCGGCTTTGGAGTCCTTGCTGTCCTTCTTGGGCTGCGGAGAGATGAGTTCCACCTTCTTCTTCGTCTTCTCCACCAGCTTGTCTCGGAGCTTTGAGGGGTCTAGCTTTCCGATGATAGTCAGCTTATTGGCGTCGCTCTCTGCCTTCACCCTTTCCACGCCTTCAACAACAATGTGCAATTTCAGGGCTTCAGTTAAGTAAAAAACAAGCATATTAAGAAGATAAACTGAACACTAATATAGGCATGGAGAAACAAAAATTTCAGATCGATTGACTTTAAACTCATCTCTTAGCAAGAGAATCATGGAAGAAAACTCCAGAAAAACAGAGAGGGTAGATTAGAAATTGCAGTGGCTCACCTTGAATACCCCGAGCGATACGGGTGATCTTGGAGGCACACCCATCGCAATGCATGTCCACTTTGAGAACAACGGTTGTAGGATTGTCGTCGTTCTTTCCCCCATCGCTGTTCTTGTTCTCCTTCTTTGTGCCCATAGTGAATTTCTGGAGGGTGAAGCGAAGAAGACTGAGAGGAGATATGGCAGGGGAAGTTATAGAGGGAGGGAGTGAGTGGGTTGGTTATGGGAGGGTTGTGGGGAGTGGTAACTGATCAGTCGGATGATGTGTATATATATATGTGTGTATGTGCCTCTGCCATGTTATGTTACGGATGACGGGAGGGAAGTTTCCGGGTCACGGAGGCGAGTAATGTCAAGGACATGAATTCGGGACATGTTTTTCAATACTATGTCGTTTAGTCATACGCCTTGAATGATTTTACTTGAGGGGTTGAGGGTCATCTTGTAATTCTAGATGAACACTCTGAACCAACCGGTCACCCTTCCTTTCTTCCCTTCCGTGTCTCTCACGTAGAGGTGTTCCTGGGTTAATTGAGCTGCATTTGGATTTTGGGGTGTTTAAAAAACCATAGTTCCCCAACCCCCCCGCCCCCAAACAAAAAACCCTACTTCCAAGTTCAAATCCTCTATCAGCAGCTGTTCAGGTCCATTCAAATTGAGGCAAGGAGACTCTTCCAGATAAGATAAGCCCGTTTCTTCCAAAACTCCAATGGTTACATGGTCGTCTGGGCCTTTTGTAACAAATATGGGGCCTCAGAAGTCCAATAGCCTTCTCGGCAGTCAGGGATCAGGCTTGCCAGAAAATTTTGGAGCCCAAAATCCACGTGACATAGGCACTCCCAAAAAAAAAAAATCCATGTTACCGAAAAAATTACTTGAGCCATTTTTTAGTAAAAGAATATAGTTGATAGTTAATTAAATTTTTAAATATATTATTTTAAATTTAATTTAATTTAATATATAAAAAAATTATTAAAAGAGATAAAATTTATTTTAATAATTTTTATACTTTAAAAAAAATTATTTTCTGACTTTTAATTATAAAATATTTTAAATTTACCTACAAATTAAAGTTATAAAAAATAATATTACTTTGACATATATTTTTTTAAATAAACTTAAAATATTTTTTTTTAGAGACAATCTCTTTCATTATATTATTAGACACTTGAAAATAAATTCAACTTTCGGTAGAAATATGATCTGAATTTACTTTGACATATGTTTAATAGTGTTGATATTCTGATTTTAAATTTTCCCGTGGTTGACAAAATATGACTTATTAATAAAGAATAGATAAAAGAAAAGGTATAAAGCATGGAAAATGATTGTTTTCAATTTTCAAGTCGGGTGGGGAGCCGGGGTCCTGCCATCTGCCAAGTGGGCAGTGGAGGCCTGATTTTATGAACACTCGTCTAAATGACTTACTGTCTTTGGCCCTCACTCGAAACATCCCCCATTGTAAAAAATATGTGATTGCTAATGTGCGAAAAAAATTATATATATATATATATATATATATATATATATGTGTGTGTGTGTGTGTGTGTGAGGGAAGGGACCACTTTTTTTTTTTTGGTATGTGAAGGGACCACTTTTTAAAACACTATGTAATACATATAATAATTTTACATAAAGTCTTGATAATTGTACATGTTTAGGATATAAAATTTGTATAATTTTTTTTATTTTAATTTATATTTATATATATAACATATAAAATTATATATACATTTTTTTTACATATATTTTATAACTCTTATATATATATATATTTTTTCTTTCTTAAATATACACCTTGTGAAAGTTGCGCACTATAATTTCTCGAAAGTTGAAAGGGTGATTTCTTCACTTTTTCTGTTTATTTGACGTGAAAACGGGGCTTGACTTCGTAAAATCTAACAAAGATGGAGAGCAAATCAGGGCAAACGAAGCTAATCCTGTCGGTGTCTTTCTTCTCATTTACGCACTTCATTTATGGGGGGAATAGGTTCTTGATAGACATCTAATCATTACAATTGCATCTAAATTAAGTATATAAACGACTAATGGTAATTGCATAAAAGATGAGTGCATAAATATTACTGTGTGTAAGTAAAGTACGTTCGAGATATTCACGTCAGAAAAGTTAAAGATATAAAATATAATATTATTTTTAAATTTAAACTTAAAAAAAATCTATATTTTATAACTAAATAATTAAAATTTTAATATTTATTTTTATTTAAATTTAAAAATTTGTCACACTTTATATTTTTATGTAAAAAAATATATATGAGAGAATATATTAAAAATTATTTAATAATTTTTTAAATCATTAATTTTAAAGATAATATAATATTATTTTTAGATATACATAAAATTTCTTAAACTTTTATAAAAGTTAATTCTTTAAAAAAAATGGTTGAATAAATAAGTCACGAAATGATTGAGGTGTCATACATTAACTATTGTATATTGTTTAAGCATTTTTTTTATGCAAATAACATTATTATGTATAAATATCATAATAATTATACACCAAAACACAATTAATTACCGATTCTCTCTCTTAATATTAGCTTGCGAAACTAAACGAATACTTATATATATATAATAATTTTATATATATTTTAGGTATTTTCTTGTCCTCTCATTTTATTTTTTTATTTTATTTTCTCATTTATTAGTACACATAACTAAATTCATGTTTACCTATCATTTTCCAACTAAACAATAGAAAATTGTTAATAGTGCTCCCCTTGTGTATAGGAAGATAAGTTTTTTGAGGGAGAGAACATTTAAAAAGAGATTATAAAAATTTGTGTAATTAAAATATAAATTTAATATATACCTTTAACGTTATTCAAACAAAGAAAAGACAAGAGTGCGTTGTTTATAGATGGAGAAAAGAAACTCGCGCGTAGAGAATCTGGAGATTTTCAAGTCTTGATAAGCATAGGACACGTTGGCTGATTGGGATATTATTTAAATAAAAAAAGCAAGAACGAGATTTTTTTTAAAAAAATGTCTTTTTTCTTTTTAATGAATTTTTTTTTACTCTCAGTTTTTCATTTAATGTTTACAATAAAAGATAACAGTGTTTAAATAAATTAGATCTCTTAATTTAATATATAAAATTTAATAATTTAAATATTATTAAATAATTATTATATGAAATAAAAATATTAAATATCGCCCTAAGTTTGCACAGCGTCGCACGATGATGCAGCAGTGCCAGTGGACCGGAGAAGAATCGTGCATGCATGAGCCGGTCGCAAATGGGCAATTGGTATTGAGTTCGTCCCTAGATTTTCAGTTGAAAGTGAGGGGAAGGATAAGGCCCATTGACCAGCGAGCTCTAGTCTATGTTCTGCCATCCACACAGAATATACGTGAGAGAGTTGGGCCGTTGGGCCCCCAGCCCCTGTGTCCGTTCTTCCGACTTTTTCCTTACACACCACGGATGACATGGTCATATCAAGTGAAGTGCAGTCCAATCATACACGTGGCACCCTTCCATTAGTATGAACGTCCAATCCCACGTGCTTGAACGGTTGTGTCACGTGGCCTCGGACCATCGGGTTTGTGTGGCAGACATGATCAGGTACGCACCTTCTTTCTAACTTTGTATGTCAGAAAAAGAAAAAATTAGTGACAACAAAAAAAAACAAATAATAATGCAGAGAATCAATCTTGAAATCCTTATCCGCTCATAATCCAAGGTACAAGAAGCAACATCAGTTCCTTTAGTCTCTCCCTACATGCTTCTCTATGAGCTATTTGAAGCTCTCATTATATGCAAACTGTTTTGTTATTTTTATAAATAAAATTGTGATGTTTGTTTTATTATATATTTTTTTAATTTTTTTGAAATATATTAACTTTTTAAATATTTGAAGTAAAAATTAAATAATAAAATTTTTTTTAAGATTAAATTCTAAATAACTTAATTTAAAATAACTTCAAATATAACTATAAACCACCTGTCAGTGCTCTTGTATATCGCGGATGAGCAACCTTTTTCCCCTATAAATTACTCTTACTCTTGTCTAATGTTCCTGTCTGCATCAGCTCCTCTCTCTTTTTGCTTTCTTCTTGCTTCTCTTGCCAATGTGTGGTCTTCATCTGCATTTGCACCTGCACTTTAACTTCCTTGGTTCTCTTTCTGCTATTTAACTTGTAATTCTCCAAATATGTCGTGGAGAGCAAGGGAAAATATACACACAGAACTATATCTAGGAGGAAGGGACTGAGCACGAGGTGCAGGTGCATCTGCAGATGAATGCCATCTTGGCTAGTTGGTAGTTCAACTAACTGGCTTTGAGTTTCAAGGAGTGTGCATCTTGCTTGATTTCGACAAAAGGGTACTCAATAATTTGCAGATGTTTATGATCTTCTGTTTGTTTGGTTTTCTTCAAATTCAATTTAATTTCTGCAGAGATAGTACTGGCTCTTCATCAAATACATAGGTTTAGGGCTTTTGGTTTGCTTGTTCAGGTTCTCTCTTTCTCCCTCTTCATTTATGTACTGCAATATCTGGTATCTATCACATGGTGTAAACTGTAATATATTATCTATACTCGTGTTAGATTTTACTCGTGATTTAAGGGGGGGTTCAAGCTTCTGTTTAGTGCACGACACTTTAAATTGAACTTCTTTTCAGAATTCTCAGAAAAGCTAATTATCCTGCCAAATATGATGAGTTAGAGACCCAAAACCGAAGGATTACTGATTATATGATAGATTTAATTGTGTATATATGTAATTTATCTTATAAACACGAGTAAATTTTATGCTTATCTGTGCAGTTCTAAAATCTATATACAATTGCAGACATGAAACAGTTTCAAACTCAATTAGGGTTAGGGTTAGGCTAGGGGAGGGAATGTACTTTCTTGACCTGAAATACTAAACAGGACATGTTTATGTTTATGGTGAAGTTGCATAACATAATATGATAACGTAATTGAGTTTTAATTACTTGAACTGTGACAGTCTCACTGTATGCGAGTACCAGTTGATCAATATATAGTTGGATTCTTGACACCCTCTTTCTAAATTCAAATTAAATTTTCTCCACACTAAGTGTTCGTTCTTCGCACAAATCTGAAGAGCTTTCTATGCTTACCAAATAAAAGGTACGTTTGGGAAGACCGTCTAATTCTGGGAAAGTGTTCTTTCTCCCCTTTTGGACATGTTTACAAGGTTTCTGTCAGGGTCAGGTCGTACACCAACATAAGTGGAATGGACATGCTTATTTACAAAATCATAACTTTACAATATGGAACAATTATATAAGTAATTTCTTCTTCGTGGAAGTCACACATTGTACTGAAACCCCTTTCTCGTGATCAATTTTTAAGTAAATTTACCAATTCAGTAGGACGAAGTATTGTTTGGATAGAATTAAATTTTTTTTTTTTTGAATGTAGGTATCCCAACCGAAAATTAGAAATTAAATTTTTTTAAAATATAAAATTCGTTAAAGCAAATTTTTTCTTATCTAATAAATTTTTTTAATATATATAATTTAAATTAAATTTAAGATAATATATTTAAAATATTCATTTATCCATTAATTATACCTAATCTTATTGGTAGATAAAATTAAATTTTCTTCTGATCTTATATTCAAGCAAGTCATGATCTGCTGGCTTGCAATACTTAATGATAAATGCCTCAATATCCGGCATGAACTATATTTAGAATCGATTGTGGGCATGGATGCTGATAAAAGTTATTCAGCTATACAAATGCTGCATACATCTATATGTCATAAAGATGAAAACCAAATAACTTGAAGCGCTTCAAATTGCTCAAAGCTAGATGTTGAGCGTTAAATATATGCAATAAAAATTATTTTTAAATTTATATTTAATAATATAAATTTTTAAAATAATTAATTCTTTAATATAACATTATATACTATCACCTAAATTATAAAAATTTTACACTTTTAAATTTAAAAAAGGACTTTCATGCAGAAAAGAGTATTAGATTTGTAAAATAGAAATTGTTACTGAAGTTTCAGTGTTAAGAACGTAAACTGAAGGATCTGTTCGATTGGGTTGACTAACTCCACGATAACAAACGAAAAAACTTGCCGTAAACTGAAGTCTTGCTCGGAGAAAATAGTGCGTGGGTCTCTGAAAACACAAATGCCTTGATAATAGCATATTACTATAATTTACTGAAAGTAAGAGAAAAAGAAACAGTCATGGAGTAGAAACTTCAACCCAATATGGTTCGCTTTTCACGTGAGCCAATTAAGGAAGGGAGCAGTCACTGTGATTTGGGGAAAAGCGTCCTTATCTTCGTTCTTTTATTAACAGAAAAGGGGTAAACATACATAAAATCTTGAGTGGATATTGGCATATTGGTTACTTATATTGAGAAGTTAGTTTAAGAAACTTAAAACAGTGTTTAATAAATTTAGAGAGTATAACAACGCAAGTTTAGGCCAACATAATCTTTTGGCGATTTGTAATGACATTAAAATTGGCTGGTATTGTTCTTTCTCAACAAAATCAGCCCTTTAAATATACATGAATAAATCCGTTTTTATATCAATTTAGAAGAAAACGCTTTCTTACATCACAAGAAAAGACTTGACGGATAAAATTTGCAAAACAGATTATACTTTGGTAAAATAGAATGAAAGGGAATAATTTTTCTCATGAAAGGAAAATTAACATGAGAAAAAATTTAATTTTTTGCTGTCTACTATTATTGTTTTTGGTGTTAGCAGGAAAGCTAAAGAACACCCATTTTTTCAATATATACTCTACTACCATTAAACTGGGATATTTCCAAACAGAAGAATGACTCATCAAAGTCATGATATGGAGATTGGATCATTCTTTGTATGAAAGGCCACAATCACGAGATTTTTTTTTTTTTTTAAATTTGCCTCTTCTTTTGGCTGGTGTAATGACGGTAAGCCAATAAAATCTAGTTGTAAGTGCTACTACTATATATGCATAGACTGCAGAAACTCATATTGATGCCCTCTTAACATGGATTCTATGATATTGAGTCTAAGGTACATGGCAATTAAATTATCTTATATTTTGGATCGTGCTTTCTCAATAAGCTCTCTTCTGAGAATTTTTCCTGAAGCTGTCTTCGGAACACTGTTGATGAAGGTCACCCTTCGCAATCTTTTGAAAGGTGCAACCTGCAAACAAAATGAGGAAATGAGTGGCAACAGCAAAGTTAGAACGGGTATACAGAATAAATGCTACGTTCAACCATTCAGATGTGCGTTCTGCCATAAAGAGGGGGAAGACACTGGACCACCTGTTTCTTTATTGCCACTTCTCTAGGGCGGTGTGGTTCGGCTCAAACTCGACAATGACAACAGAATTTATATTGGATTGGATCTAGAACTGTTGTTTTAATTTTCTCTCCAAACAGGAAGAAGATCTATAGCAGTTTAATGCATGTGGTTATTAAAGGGGTGAATCCATCACCTATGGGCTGGGGCTGTTCATCTCTGCAATCAAATGCAAAAGTAGTGCATTTTAGCTTGGCATAAGAAGTTAGGCTCACTAATTTCTAATCCTGAGCTTAATAAACTTCTAATGGCTGTATATCCATTTCAAGCTGCTGCACTCAGTTTGCCCTGCTTTAAGTTGAGAAGGCGAAGATGTAGAGTTTGTAAAGCGGTGTATTGGCAAGGTTCAGTACCAGAAAGAGTTCTTGCACTTGTTACATCCGATCAATTTTCTATGGAGGAATCAGTTTGCATCAGTATTAGGGGCGCTTTGGAAGTCTTCTCTTATCTGACAACTGATCAAGTTCTTATTCTTCTACTCGATATCTATTTGAGCCATCTCAAGCATGGTTAATTATATCTAGATTATGAAGGTGGAACATCTTTGGCAGGACATTCTCACATGATGCTCTTGGTTTGCTGGTGTTAAGTTTTTGTAAGTCTAAGTAGACCAATGTATCTCTTGTAATCACTGTTTTCCAAGTATTCAAAAAAAAGTTTTAAGCCAACAGACAAGATTCCAAAACCTTATTTTCCCTGCCAAATCAGTGGATTGCCTATTAACTCAATATTCTGTACCCAGTAAACTTCAGTATGCTCGTGCTCTTCCACAATAGCAGTAGCATTTGTGGAGATGAAAGCTTAAAAACTTAGAAGATGAAGCAAACAAAATGAGAAGCAGTTTTCTTGATCAAGTATACAAATTTTTTAATCTCCAAACTATCATCTTCAGCTCCCCGAGGTTCCACTATATCTAGAAAAATCAAAAGTCTTAAGATTCATGAGTGCATATCAGAGACCGAGCTCATTCTTTAGCTTTTTCTTACCTGATTCGCAATAAATTTCTGCACATCTTCCTCGGTCAGTGAACTATTGGGCGAACGAACAACATAGCCAATTGGTACCTCACCAGCCTCAGCATCAGGATACCTACAAAAAAGAAGTAGTTCAACTTTGTATGTCAATGAAAGAGAACATTACCGGTTACCATCAGTAAATGTGGGTATATCTGAACTACAGATCGAGTATATATTACTTACGGGATGACAACAGCATCTACTATTTCAGGGTGAGAAACAAGAAGTCCTTCAAGTTCTGCTGGTGCAACCTAGTTATAACATTGAGGCAAATAGCACAAAATTCGGTTAGACGATAAATCTTGACCACAATTTCATAATTCATTTTCAAGAATAACCAGAAGGGTTATAACCATATAATCACCCAACCAGAATGTCAAACACATTAATATCAACTGAAATTACGACACCTGACTATACACATTTTATGTTTAGAACACCTCAACTCCAGATCATTTTTCTGATAGTTAACTGACCCTGACAACAGGGGTTTTGCTTTGAGATTTCAGATACGTGACTAAGTATGTACATGCCGGACAAATTTCATGTTCATTCTTGAAATAGCAGTTGAAGTACATACCTGAAATCCTTTATACTTGATAAGTTCTTTGATACGATCAACAACATAAAGTTGCCCATCCTCGTCAAAATATCCAAGATCCCCTGTATGTACCCACCCCTTTTTATCGATAGTCAATCTGGTGGCTTGTGGATTGTTATAATAACCTGAAAATATTTGTAATACTTTCACGCAATTCCTTCTGGGGCAACAGGTTAACAAATGGAAAATAGTGCCAAATTGCTCATGAAAGACCACAGTCTCAATCTTAACACTAGTCATAAGTGAAGTCAAATTACTTAACAGTTAAAGAAACACTGACATGTTTGATAAAACCATCAACCACCTGTGTACGCATAGATTATGGGGGAAGTTTCTATCAACAAAGACAAGCCTTTCTATTTATCAAAACAGAAATTCTCTTTCTTTCCTTTTTTTTATTTTTTGGTTTGGTTGGTAGATCAAATCAGAGGCTCTAGTATTACCAGATCTTTGAGTATGGAAATACTTCTACGTTAGTCTGATTTCCTAAAGGCTGAACTAATTCAAATTCCTGTTTGTGATGGCATCTCTAAGCCAGCTCTACGCTAGGAAGAAGCAATACCAGAGAAAGAGTCACAATCAGTATGAAGATAGGTTCTGAATGGCACTATCTCTATCAGCATATACATTGCACTTTCTGAAGGGAAAAGCATGGCAGCAACACTTGATGCTAGCTATTTATTCATTCCCTGCATCTTAACTCAGTAGGGGAGGGGAAGTAAACAGAACAAGTTTTGGACTATTGTCCAAGTCTCTCACGCTTGAATGATTTTGCTAATAACAGTCATAACTTTTCAGTCAAAGAGTGAAAGTTTCTAGTTGAATTTAGCATGAAACTCGGTCAAACTTCCTCATAATTTGACATAATATCTGCCATCATTAGCATACTGAGAATCGTTCACCACCCACATCTAGTGGAAAACATCAAGTGAAATGAGAAGAAGTTGTAAAACAACCCCAAACAGAAAGTCAGATAAAAACTTGAAGACTCACTCCAAAATGATTCCCTCCACCACAGAAGCTTAAAGCTTTAAAATAATGACAGTGGCTTACGCAAATTAGTGATATAAGATTAAGTATGCTTGCAAAATCATTCCAGATGTATGAACCAGGATTGCCAACAGTTTATGGAGAATGCTTTTCCAACCAGGTTTTTGACTCTAGGAGGAGCAGTTGCATTTGAAACAGAGTTACAAGCACTCACACAAGACAATAAAACAAAGTTAAGGTCATCACTCAGATATCATGCTTGCTGTAAATTGTCCTGTTTTCTAATTTATTCCTACAAGACAATACTCTGTGGCATCAAACTCAAAAACAGTGATTTCTAGACCACAAAAAATAAAATAAAATAGGAAAATATTGTATCATTGTATAAACTGGGAGTAATTCTGGACCTCTGGTCACCTGAAACTCGTACTAACTAGGAAAGAAACTTATGCATGAATAATTAACCAACGTCCACTATAATATATGGCACTCTACCTAGCATCATATTAGGACCTCGTACCCATATCTCCCCTAATTGACGAGGAGGGAGGGGCTTCAGTGTATCCACACTGACTATTTGTGCTTCGACTCCTGAAACAAGCATTCCCGTTGAACCAGTATGACGAATCCCCATTCTAGGATTCTCCACAGAAACAATGCCACAAGTTTCAGTCATACCATAGCCCTGAAACCACAAGAGCAAGCAATAGACAAAATAAATGGCAAGTGAAACAAAGCACGGCACACCACAAAACTACAACTTGCTAATCACCTTGCCTTACTTCTTATTCATTACTGTTCAACTCAATGCACATAGATATGGCATCACTTTCTTGGTTCAATATAATTTTAATGTCAACAGTGTTTTAAATAATTTCCTACCATCAAAATTCCACTTGCTGCAAATATTCAATCTTGCATTGTTTCATGAAATGCATCATTTAAAACTTGATGAAGCGACAGAATGGCACCATTTTCATGGTATAAAGGAATCCAATAAAATCTTCATAATCTTCAAGTATCCTTTTAATTGAGGTTTAAGCTAAACACAAGAAATCCAAAGACAGAAAAAGGATAAATTTACAGCCAACAATTCGGATGTGAAAATTCGTTTTATTTTTTAAAAAATCTACAAAAGTGGTCGAGTTTCTCATATCACAACTTCATGCTCGTATGAAAAATTACCGAAGGGTCAATCAGCAGATGAATTACCTGACAAACCAGAGCATGAGGGAAATTTTTTGCGCACTCCACCATCAAATCTTTCCCTAGAGGAGCTGCACCTGAACCAATGTGCTTCAATGAGGAAAGATTATAATTTTTGACCACGCTACGCTTTGCCAGAGCAAGTATAATTGGAGGCACGACCCACAAGTGAGTCACTTTATACTTTTCAATTGTGCTTAGAAGCATTTCAAAGTCGAATTTCCTCAAAGACACCACTGCATTGCCTCTCTGAAGCTGCGAATACAAGATGACTGCGAGCCCGAAAACGTGAAACATTGGCAAAACGCAGAGAAAGACGTCGTGCATTTGGCCGGCCAGTTCGTCATCCATGGTCACCATCAGAGATGCAGCGATGAAATTCCCATGCGAGAGAATCACACCCTTACTCACACCAGTTGTACCCGACGAGTACAAAAGTGCCGCTGTGTCGCTTTGCTTGACATTAGTCGCGGGAAATTCTGATGGGAATCCTGCTAACTCAAGCAACTCATTCAAAGTCGTAATTTTTGAGTGCGATTCAACCAGAAAAGAACTTTGGGAACCCAAAATTACAGCAGGGAGATTGAAATCCTTCACTTTATCCCACAAGTCAGGGACAGTAATCGCGAGCTTGGGATTGGAATCCTTCACTTGCTTGGAAAGCTCGGCGACAGTGTAAATTGGGTTGGCCGTGGAGGCGATGGCGCCAATGGCCATGACGCCGAGGAAGCATATAGGATAATAGATGCTATTGGGAGCTAATAAGAGGATAACGTCATTTTTCCTGATACCCAGATGGAGCAAACCATGAGACACCTGTACGACCAAGGACTTGAACTGGGCGAAGGAAAGAATTTCGGAGGAATCTGCATCAACCAGGGCGGGTTTGGTGGGAAAAGAAGAGACCCTTCTGAAGAGAAATGAAACGAGAGAGAGGTTGGGATCCTTGGGCATCGCAAGGGAGGGTCTGAGAGACCTGTATATTCCATCACGACCATAACCAGATCTCTGCATTAGAACGGTTGCGGGAACCTTTGTTGATTTTAGACAAATCTTTTCTGGTATTTGTGGTGCGGATTGTATTTCTACGATTCTATCTCATAAAGATGATACATAAGATATGACAAAAAGACTGAGCAGCACACGGATCAAAGTTTGCGTTCACAAGGAGGAGATCTTTTGTGCCTTGGATTTGGTTATCTTGTGTAGCTGCTTGGGCCCTTTCGGCTCCACTCTAATGAGTTAATTGGCAAATTTAACGCGTAAGTCGTGATAATATGACATTTTTTGGCTTCAATCAGGAGTCATTAAAAAAAAAAGCGGGGCCTGTGCCGCTGAATTTATTGTTCATGCCGTGTGGGACTTGTCAGAAGTAAGCGACAAATGGAGGACAGAAATGAAGGATCTGTGATATAAGTCTTTAATTTAAGGATAAGAGTGAAACAGCAACGTCGCTTTGCCAGGAACAAACATGAACTCCACACGTGGAGCGGACTCTGTTTCTTTAGTTGAAAAATAAAGCTGTAAACAATTTGCGGATGGACGAGAGAGAGCCGAATTCTCGAACTTGTTCAATCTAGAAGAGTAATATTCGTTGTGGATCGGGGACTCCTTTACCACCCACTATTCCGTCTCAGATGATTTCTAATGAGTGATTGCAGCATAGCCAGCTCCCGCGTTGCCCTTGGCAGCCCCGTCACTATCACCAGCATTTGAGAGCGTTAAAACAGTGAGATGCGCAGATCCTATAATGTTTTGATTCATTTGGCTCTATTATCTCAACTCAAGGAGATTAAGGTGTCCAACCAAATATTAAAGTTCATTATTTTGTCCTTTAATGTGTAGTAGCCAATAATAATCTGAACCAACAAACTTGATTGAGATTGATATTGGATCTATATATTGTTTGTTCTGTATTACCAACATTTTCACGTTGTCCATTTGCCATTGTTATTTTCATCAAAAGTAAACAAGAATAAAACATATGATTGTTTTTATATAAAATTGTTTTGACCCAAACCATATAATCTCATCAGAAGTATAAGGCAAAAATTGTCCCAAATGAGCGGGGACGGCTAGAGTTAATGGCAATTAATCATAAAATTTGTATAAATTTTAATATAAAAAATTAAAAGTTAAATTCCTATTACATAGAGTGAAGAGATGTTATTAGAAAAAACAATTCTAATGAAATTCAAAATACTTGAGTGCAGCCAATGAAGGATGAGACCGGATTTGAATGTCTTAATTTTTTATTATATAATTTTGGTATTTTTTATTTTCTTTTTTATACTAAAATATACATTATAAATGAATAAATATAAGCGAAAAAAATTAAAAATCATCCCCAAAATTACACATAAAAAAAATAGGGAGATCTAATCCGGTTCAGACTGGAGAGTGACGGCAGTTATCGCTGATGAGGGAGACAGTACTCTCCTTCGGTTCTTTGGAAATCTGTTTGAGTGTAGAAAGCCTTGAACTTTTCTGCACAGGTCGATTGCTGATTACACAAATTCTGGTCATATCAGAAAGAGCGTTTCCTGCGCTTCATGGCGAGACCATTTACGAACGTTCTCTTAAAAGGAATTTCGGTTCTCCCAGCTACCCGCTTTTATAGAATCGTAGGAGTTTCTTTCCATTTCAGGTTTATGATTTGTTTGTTTCTATTGGGTTTGTGTTTTCAGTTGAAGTCTCTATCGGTCGCAACATCCGTACCAAAGTTTCTAGCATTTATTTCATTATAATAGCTTTTACTACAAATTCGTTGTCCAAGTAGTTCTTTTGCTTTGTGTTATGATGAATTTATGACGCTCTCTGCTTCCTGGGGTTCACTATTACTTCAAAGGCATGGTGATGTTACCATTATTGATTAATCTTATTTGAAGGTAATATCTTGTCGGATAATTGGCATATCATTGAATGTTGCCAATTGAATTACCGATTACTTGCAGGAAAGTGGAAATGTTCACCATAAAGTTGTGAAATATTCAACTACCGTGCCCAACGATCCTGATACACACGAGGGTTTTAGACCTGCTGAAAAGCCTGGGGACTCTGGCCTTTCGTTAAAGGATGTTGTGGAGCAGGTATGCTTATGCCTGTGCCTTTTAGCCGTTCCCTGTGGGCTGTGGCTACCATGTTTTGCAAAGCACAATTTAGCTGTTTACTTTTTATGGTCAGTCAAAAGTTTTTTGATTGGGTTAGATTTTTTATAGGATGTCAAGGACAACCCTGTGATGATTTACATGAAAGGGGTGCCTGACATGCCTAGGTGTGGATTCAGCTCACTTGCTGTCAGAGTATTAAAACTATATGGTAAGTTGTTTGTTTTTCAACCTAAATGAATCCATTTTACGGTTCAATAACTTCATATTTAGTGTAGACAACATGATTTGGCATGTCCTACTACACAGAGATGTGAGCTTTTATTGTATCTCAAGCCAGAATTTATTTTTTAACAAAAGTAACAGATATTTCGTCTTAAAACATAAATATTAGAGTTGTACTAAATAATGTGTTATGGCTAAAATGATGGGCAGCAAGATAAAACCAGCAAATATAAAACTAAATGAGAAGAAGAGCAAATATGGAAGATACTCAAGTTTTAACGTGGAAACCCAATGAAGGAAGAAACCATGAGCAGAAGAAGAGAATTTCACAATGCAAAAATTGTTGGGTTACAAGATAGAAGAAGAACTGTGTTCTTTTTGCTGCAACCAAAACTGAAACTGCGTTCATCTATTTGCAGTTTATTGGACACCAAATTGAAGGAAAATTTACTGCTCTTAAATGCAGCACTTTATGGCTCTTTTTTTTTTTTTTAATTTGGGTCACACCCAAACCGTTTCCCAAAACACAAAATAATGATTATCAAAGATGCAAAGACTGAGGTCTTCCAAGTTGCAAGGAGGAAGTGGCTTACTTTTGTTGAAGGATGTAACTAGTTTGCTGAGTGGAACTAAGTGGATATCTACTCCAGTGGCTTTGATAATTGTGTGCTGTACTTTTGGTTTGATGCCATTGTCAGGTGATATGTTAAGTAACCTATATAATGTTAATCTACATTGATGGCACTTCTTTGTTGTTTTAGATCAAATTACTAATTTGATAATTAGAGCGGTGATTGCATTCTTACCATAATTGTTAGCCTTGCAGATGCTCCTTTAAGTGCTAGAAATATTTTAGAGGATCCTGAGCTGAAAAGTGCTGTAAAAGCCTTCAGGTAAGTTATTTTTGGCTGGCATACTTTATTATCTTTTTTGTGGTATATAGAATTGAAGAGCAAATGAATCCTGTGTTTGGAAATCACTTTGACGCCAGCTTGTAGTCTAGATATATTCGTTATTTTTGGTTGTGCACATTTGTCAGTTTTTATTTTGTCTATTAACAAAAGTTTGTATATGTCTATATAAGTTGGATCAATATGAACTGTCTTCTCTGGGAACCTTGTTTGAGGAAAGGGATAGAATAAAATGTGGACGACAGTGGGTAGCACCTGAACAATGTCTTCATCGCTCTTTTTCTCAAAATAATAAAACTTCCACCTCCTTTCTTCACATGATCTCAGTTGCCTCTGTCACTTGCTTTAGAAATTGAATCCCAGATGGGTTCTGCATTAAATTGCACCCAGTTTATCATTTTTCAGTGTCATACTTACAATAATATGCTTGGATTAAATAACATTTTGTTCGGTCATTTTTCAAAAGATATATACTGCTTCTTGAGTTCTTGCTGTTCTGTGCAATTTGCTTTGTCTGTCAGGTTCAATTGTTGTATGTAGCTTCTCATTGAATCCAGTACTCAATATATGATACTAATTATTCATCATTTCCTAATTGAAATTTTTATGAAGGATTTGATGTCAATCGTAAACAATTGTGTGTAACCCTTTGGCTTTGCTTGTGTTTTGTAGAGTTGGGTTTGAGATCATTTTGTGTGAGAAGTTTGTGTAATTTTGTCAATTCTGCCACTATCTATCTACAGCAACTGGCCAACATTTCCCCAAATATTCATCAAGGGAGAATTCATTGGGGGGTCAGATATTATTCTCAATATGCACCAGGTTACTCCTTAAACTTTGATTATTTCTTCTCCCGTTCTCACATAAAATAATGGTGTAGAACTGTAAAATAATGGTGTTGCTTCTGTAGACCGGCGCACTTGAGGAAAAGCTTAAAGATGTTGCAGCCGAGCAAGCAGAGACTCAAGCTAAATAAGAAACGACAATGCTCTATGTGAAGTATCTATATATTTTTTGTTACAGTTGCGTATCATAATTTTCAAGAAATACAAAAGTTTCTTTCTAAAATAAAAAAATAAAACTATTATGATATTTTTCATTTATCAGTTGTAATAACCAAATAATTAAATAATTGATGGGCAAAATATTGCTATCTTTTTCTTTTAATTCTTTTTCCGATATGCGACTAAAGTATATAACATAAGCAGTAGATAAAAAATAGTAGAGTAAGAGTGTTCTTTAGTCCCTTGCATTTTTCAAAAATATAATGTAGTCTCTCATTTTTTAATTTAGACAAATTAATTCCTGAAAATTGAATATAAAATACATACTCTGACAATTTAGGGAGTTTTAATATTTAATAAAATTGTTAAAAAAATTATTTTGTTTAAATTAAAAGATGAAGGAGTAAATTCATATAAAAAAAGATGAAGAACCCAGGAAATATTTAGAAAGAAATATGATATGAGAAAAAGATATGTGGTATTAAACTAATGTATTAACAAAATTATCAAAAATAATAATAAGTGAAAAGCTATTGAAGAATTGGGTGTAAAAATGTTATTCAAAACATGAACAAGTGTCTCAATGTCAATTAAATTCTTCCTTGACTGGTCTTCTATTTGTATTTATAGAAATAAATTTAAAAAATTAAGGATATGAGAATATGTAAGAATATATTTTAATTAAATACGTATTTTTATTTTAAATAAAAATACATGCTCTGTAAACTTGATAATCTTTTCAAAAGTTACGATCCAGCGGTCCTTTCATCTGCTTCACGATCAAAATGGACGATAATCTTTCCCCATCCCTCTTGTACGAGATAAATAATTAAATATAATAATAATAACTACAACACCACCAATGGCTGCTTTCTCTTCTTTGGCCGGCGACCGCTACCTTATACCGCCTCTCTCAGTTTCGGTTCATCGCCAAACCCCAAACTTTCCTTCTGACACATTCAATCCCAGCACAAACAGAGGTTCTTACATTTGTGCTTTGAGGCTTCGCATCAACATTTTAATCGTTCTTGCTTTGTAAGCGTCCCTTTTTCTTTTTTGGCGGAAATCGGTTCGATTCAGATTGTTTTAAATGGCCGCGGAACCCAAAGAGTCACCTGCCAACAACCCGGGTCTCCAGTCAATCCCAGACGAAGCTACTAAGGGATACTTCATGCAGCAAACTGTGAGCTTTTAGTCATTCACACCACACCTTTGTATAGCTACTATTTCCCCGTTTGTCAAGTTTGTATCAGTACTCAATATCAGTTTCATACTATTTCAATTGCAGATGTTCAGAATCAAGGACCCAAAAGTGAGCCTTGACTTTTATTCACGCGTATTGGGCATGTCGTAAGTAATCTCATCTTTTCCCTAAACTTGTGTTTTGTTTATAGTTTAATGTTGATATTATGTTAAGAATTTCTGGTTTCATTTGTTTTTGCAACCATTATCTGCAAGCATTATTTGTCTAGCAACTAAATTTGAAATTTACTTTAAATTTCTTCTCTAGTCGACATTGATCCTGCCTTCTTAAAGCTGATGATAATTTTTTCTTTGGTCTAGATTGCTTAAGAGGTTGGATTTTCCCGAGATGAAGTTCAGCCTGTACTTTATGGGCTATAAGGTAGGGCATAAATTGTTGCGCCTAGTGACTGCTTGGTTGCATAACATCGCTATCTGGAGTTGCCGTTTGCATATGCTAATGCTGTGTCATTCTGTCAGCACATGTTCTGCAATATCAAGTCCTTCGTATGAGAGATTTTTAATATTAACTATTTTAAGTTTCTCTAAATCCATATGTATAGTTGAATCATGAGTTTATTTAGTTATTCGGCTTTGTGGAAAGGCTTATTATCGTATTTCTTATTATTATGCATGCTCTTACATTTTGTTTGGTGTAGGATCTAGCAGAAGCTCCAAGTAATTCTGTTGATAGAACTGTTTGGACCTTTGCTCAGAAAGCTACAATTGAGCTGACATAGTAAGGAATATAAACTTGTCATATTTCTTTCTCACTATATTTCTTAAAATTTTTCTAACAATAAAATGATGTGCAGTAATTGGGGCACTGAATGTGATCCAGATTTCAAAGGGTACCACAATGGCAATTCAGAACCTCGTGGCTTTGGTATGTAATATCTCATATCTGATTATCAGGATGTGCAAATTTGACTGCAAAACCTTAGTCCTTGCTACATTCGCTAGCTACTTTTTTATTCCATTTCTCTGGAAAAATGCTGACCATTATTCTTGCCGTCCTATTGAGATATCAAGTTTACATTCTCATTTCAGGCTTTGAGGGAATATGCCACATGGAATGGCTTATGTCGAAAATATCTAGTTTTAAGAACGTTTTGTCCCCATAAACTGTGATGCGTACGTATGCTTCCTTGAAACTGAAACCACTGAAAGAGGCATTGATTATATTAGAAGTTATGACACACTAGTAGTCATGCGTTGGACAATAACTGGTGAGGGTGAGAATAGGAAGCATTTTTTTGAGTTAAATTAGGTAATATGATTTTCATTCATTAGTTTTGTATTTCTCTATTTCTTGCACCTGGTAAAACATGTTGTAAATAAAAAACAGAATATAAACAGTTGAAGTTTGTATCGCCCATGTAGCAGGATCCTCAATTATTTCAACCACCAGTTATCATCAGTTTTATGCATTATCAAGAAGGCAGATAGTGTGAATGGTTCCTGGCTACTCTGTTTCTTTGTTTTATGACATGAACATTGCTGGACTTGATCATTTTAGTTACTGCTATATACTGGATATAGTTTACATTGTTTGGTATTTCCTCTGGATGAGTAGGAAATTAAATCTGAATGCATAATTGTTTTTCTACTTCCAGGATGCATTGGCATCACTGTTGATGACACATACAAGGCATGTGAAAGGTTTGAGCAGCTGGGGGTCGAGTTTGTTAAAAAACCAGATGATGGTAACAAGCTTCTTAGTTCCTATTCATACTAGATATGGTGAATATAAAATGTTCTTAATAAATTAGGGTTGCAAACCTCCATTGACACTGTACGATTTGTATTTTAGATGAATATTTGAATTTTCTTTTGTTCTTAGCATGACAAGATGATAGTACTGAAGAAAATAATAAGTAGAGGATCTATGTGAGAAGGAAGGATCAGGGAAACAAAAAGGGCAACCAGGTTGTAAGGGTAAATCGGGCAACTCAGGGGGTGACAGATCAGCAAGGCAGTTAGACAGGTTAGCAAGGCAGTTAGGCAGTTAGGACGGCTGTATGACAATTGTAGCTAGGGGAGAAAGGGGACATAAACTTGAGCAAGATGAGGGAATGTATCTAGGCATTTTGTAAAGAGAAAGTGCATTCAGGAGCTTCTACTTTGGGAGTCTATACCTTAGGCTAGTAGTGCAATTTTTGTTTATTTCCTACTGCTACTTGTACTCTATTCGTTATCAGGGACAGAGGGAGGGGGTCCAGGGGGAGCTTTTCCCAACTTTGAAAAATTTTAAAAAGTTTTAATTTGGTTCCCTAAGTTTTGTAAAATTTTATATATAACTTGTAATACTTCTAGAATTTTTCAAATAATTCTCTATATTTCACCTAATTTATTTTAAATTTTTAAAATGACTTCTGAGTATTTCAACATTATAAAAATAACTCTGCCTCTTTGCTGTGTGCAACAACCAATCGGCCCCTTGATAAAAATCCTAGCTCTGTCCTTTTTCGCTGTCAATATGAATTCCTACTCTACCTTCTTCTACTCTAAAGCTAAGCCCCCGTCACAATACATCTTGAGTTTTGTTTTGGTTTAGACCTTGCACTGCCTGTCCCTCAACCGTAGAAGTTTTTATGATGATTTGAATCGGTCATGTGCATGAATATATTCTTATTTGCATATATTTGAAGGGATAATTTGGCTGCTTAATATAAATTTAAATGGTCAGAAGATTGAGTGAGTCTGATTTTTAAAATATTGATTTGAGTTCAATAAGCTAGTTATTTGGCTCAATATACCTTTCCACCATGCCACACGAAAAGTCTGCCACTGTACTGCTGCTGGTACCATCTGATGCTTCTGACAATGCAACCATTGAAGGAAACTGAGCAAATTTGTATTGCACAGCTAATAGAGCTCAATTGTTGGCTGCTAATTAAAAAGAAGTAACTGGTTACGCATAAATGTTAAATTTTAGGCATGATGGAAGATGATTGAACTCTTCTGATTACACCAGGGGATTTCCAGCATGAGAAACTTAGTAGCTTTCTAAAAGTTTTGTGGAATTTTCTGCAGGAAAAGTGAAGGGGATGGCATTTATCAAGGATCCTGATGGATACTGGATTGAAATCTATGATCGCAAAGCAATTGGAAATATTACAGCTGGTGCTGCTTAAGATGATACAGCACCATCTTCTTGTATTTCGGATTTCCTTTCGCTCGTCTTTATCTTATTCAGTCATTTTCTCCTCTCCTGAATCTGATGTTTTCTCTAAAGTAATGGCGTTGCTTCTGTAGACTGGCGAACCTAAGGAAAAGCTTAAAGATGTTGCATCCGAGCACCCTTCAACTCGAGAGCCATGTTTGGTTCCTGGAATCTGCATTTTTCATATTAACCATTGTACCCTAAAAAATTTTACCAGTTCACTCAACAACAGTTCTCTCCTTTTGCCATATACATTTCGCATTGAGAGGCTGAATTTCATTTCTAGCGCAAGTCGTCTTCCGTCTACAGATCGCATCTTATATTTTTGCAGAAAGATGTCTTAAATTTGAAGAGGATATCCGAATCTTCTAAAATATAAAATTTTCTTTTTAATATAAAATAATAGAACAATTATAGTCTTTCAATATTTCAATTATCAATTGTAACAACCCAGTAATTGAAGAATTGATGGACAAACTCTTGCTGTCATCTTCTCTAAATTTTTCCATTATGCATCTAAAGTATATAACCTAAGCAGTAGACAAGAACAAATAATTCATCTAGGAAATGTTAAGTGAGAAATATGATGCGAGGAAAGCACACGTGGTATTAAACTAATGTATTAACAAAATTACCAAAACAAATTAGTAAATAGATATAAAAGAATTTACTCTTAAAATATTCAAAACATGTATTTTTACTATTACGAATTAAATTTTATAGGATTTTAATTAAAAACATTAAATTAATAAATTTTTTAAATTTTACAAATAAATTTAAAATATTTAACGCTATATTAAATCTTTATGAGGTGTTGATAAGATTGGCATTAAAGTTTGCCCAAAATAACGAGGATTGCTTCCTTTGGAGTTGGGTGATTAGACCTACTGTTGCATCGAGTAGGCGAGGCGAAGCAACAATCCAGCGACAGTCCCTCTGTCTCTGGGCGCTGCCCCTTTCATAGTTTATCTGCTTCGACGTCACAAGGTACAATAATCTTTCCCCCTCATCTTATGAGATAAATAGTTCAATATAACTACAAATCCACCAATGGCCGCTTTATCTTCTTTCACCGCTACCTTATACCGCCTCTCTCAGTTTTGGTTCACCGCCAAGCCCCAATCTTTCCTAGTAACACATTCAATCCCAGCCAAAACAGAGGTTCTAAAATTTGTGTTTTCAAGCTTCTCATCAACACTTCAAGTCTCCATACTTTGTAAGCGTCCTTTTTTCATTTTTTTGCAGAAATTGGGTCGATTCAGATTGTTTTCAATGGCCGCGGAACCAAAAGAGTCACCTGCCAACAACCCGGGTCTCCAGTCAGTCCCGGATGACGCTACTAAGGGATACTTCATGCAGCAAACTGTGAGCTTTTAATCATTCACACCACACATTTGTATAGCAATTTTCCCCCGTTTGTCAATTTTGCATCGGTACCCGATATTAATTTTGTACAATTTCCATTGCAGATGTTCAGAATCAAGGACCCGAAAGTGAGCCTTGATTTTTATTCCCGCGTATTGGGCATGTCGTGAGTAGTTCTTTTGATTACAATTTCCACTGCTCTGTGTGTGTGTGTGGCACAACTTCCTCCCTTGCAATTCTTTATTTCACCTTTTCACTAAACTTGTGTTTTAAATTGTTTAATGTTTATATTATGTTGAGAATTTCTGGTTTCATTTGTCTTTGCAACCATTATCGGCAAACATTATTTGTCTAGCAACTAAATTTGAAACTTGTTTAAAATTTCTTCTCTAGTTGACATTGATACTGCCTCCTTAAAGCTGATGACAATTTTTTCTTTGGTCCAGATTACTTAAGAGGTTGGATTTTCCCGAGATGAAGTTCAGCCTGTACTTTATGGGCTATGAGGTAGGGCGTATTGTGACTGCTTGGTTACATAGCATCGCTATCTGGAGTTGCCGTTTGCATATACTAATGCCCTGTCATTCTGTCAGCTCATGTTCTGCAATATCAAGTCTCTTTATACGAGAGATTTTTAATATTAACTTTTTTCAGTTTCTCTAAATACATGTGTATAGTTGAATCATGAGTTTATTTAGTTATTCGGCTTTGTGTAAATGCCCATTATTGTATTTCTCATTATGATGCTTGCTCCTACGTATTGTTTGGTGTAGGATCTAGCAGAAGCTCCAAGTAATTCTGTTGATAGAACTGTTTGGACCTTTGCTCAGAAAGCTACAATTGAGCTGACACAGTAAGGAATATAAACTTGTCATATTTCTTTCTCACTATATTTCTTAACATTTGTCTAACAATAAAATAATGCACAGTAATTGGGGTACTGAAAGTGATCCAGAGTTCAAAGGGTACCACAATGGCAATTCAGAACCCCGTGGCTTTGGTATGTAACATCTCATGTCTAATTATCTGGATGTGCAAATTTGATTGCAGAGCCTTAGTCCTTGCTTTATTCGCTGGCTACTTTTTTGTTTCATTTTTCTGGAAAAATGCTGACCATTATTCTTGCCGTCCTATTTAGATATCAAGGTTACATTTTCATTTCAGGCTTTGAGGGATTATGCCACAGGAATGGCTTATATCGTAAATATCTTGTTTTAAGAATGTATTTTTCCCCATAAATGGTGGTGTGTATGTTTGCTTCCTTGAAACTGAAACCACCGAAAGATGCATTGATTATATTAGAATTTATGACATACTAGTGGTCTTGTGTTGGATAATAAATGGTCAAGGTGAGATTGAGAAGAGGAAGCTTCTTTTTTTTTTTTTTTGAGTTCAATTAGGTAATATGATTTTCATTATTTAGTTTTATTTCTCCATGTTTCATGTACCTGGTAAAGCATGTAGTAAATAAAAAAAAAAAAAAAGAATATAAACAGTTGAAGTTTGTATCGCCCATGTAGCAGGATCCTCAATTATTTCAACAACCAGTTATCATCCTTTTTATGCATTACCAAGAATGCAGATAGAGTGAATGGTTCCTGGCTACTCTACTTCTTAGTTTTATGACATTAACATTGCTGTACTTAAACATTTTAGTTACTGCTATTTACTGGATATACTTCTCTTTCTTTGTTATTTCCTCTGGATAAGTAGGAATCTGAAACTGAATGGGTAATTGTCTTTCTGCTTCCAGGACACATTGGTGTCACTGTTGATGATACGTACAAGGCATGTGAAAGGTTTGAGCGTCTGGGAGTCAATTTTGTTAAAAAACCAGATGATGGTAACGAGCTTCTTAGTTCCTATTCATTCTAGATATGGTGAATATATGATCATCTTAATAGATTAGTGTTGCAAACCTTCATTTACTCTGTAGGATTTGTGTTTTAGATCAGGTACACAGCCAGATGAATATTTGAATTATCTTTTGTTCTCAGCATGACAATACATCTTGAGTTTTGTTCTGGTGTAAACCTTGCACAGTCTACCCGTCTAACGTAGAAGTTGTATGATGATTTGAATCAGTCATGTGCATGAATATATTCACATTTGTATATATTTGAAGAGATAACTTGGCTGTTGAATATAAATTAAAATAGTGAGAAGATTGAATGAGTCTGATTTTTTAAATATGGATTTGAGTTCATTAAGCAAGCTAGTTTTCTGGCTCAATATACCTTTCTTTGGATTTGCATTTTATGGATTGCTTTTAATTTATTAAAATATCTACAGGATTTTTGAAAATAAATTTTTTCTTTACCGTGGTAGAACTTCTCTTTTGGTTTTCCTCTCGTTTTCATTTTTAATTAGAAAATGCAAGGTATGGTTGTAGCCTTACGACCTCTGCATTGATCCTTCCCTTTCCAGAAAAAAAAAAGGAATATGGACAATTTTTTCATTCTGATTTCAAATTTAAACATATCATAATTACCATGCTGTGTAACTACTGCCTGGGTCACCATGTCGCACCAAAAGTCAAAATATGTGGATTGCACAGGAACTCATTATACAAGGCATCCCAAAAGTCTGCATCTGCACGGCTGCGGGTGCCACTTCTGTCAATGCAACCATTGACGAAAACTGGGCAAATCTGCATTGCACAGCTATCTGGAACACAGTAGTTGGCTGCTAATTTTAAAGAAGTAACTGTTCACGCATAAATTTTAAATTTTAGTCATAATGGAACTTCTTGTTAGGCTTTCCTCACTTATTTTCATTTTAAATAGAAAATACATGGTATGGTTGTAACCTCAGGACCTCTGCATAGATCCTTCGCTTTTCAGAAAAAAAGAAAGAAAAATGGACAATTTTTGCATTCTGATTTTAAATTTAAACATTTCATAATTACCATGCTACTGCCTGGGCCACCATGCCACACCAAAAATTGAAAAATGCGGATTGCTCGTGAACTCATTACACAAGGTATTGTTTACATGATTAGCATTCTGGAGGCTAATAGTATTACATGCATACCTACTGTAATGAGGTCACATGCGTACAGCGGGACACTTAAAAAAAAGTCTGCATCTGTACGGCTGCTGGTGCCATCTGATGCTTCTGGCAATGCAACCATTGACGAAAAACTGAGCAAATTTGCATTGCACAGCTATCTGGGACACAGTAGTTGGCTGCTAATTTTAAAGAAGTAACTGGTTACGCATCAATGTTAAACTTTAGTCATAATGGAAGATGTCTGAACTCTTTTGATTTCAGCAGGGTATTTCCAACTTGAGAAACTTTGTAGTTTTCTGAAAGTTTTGAGGAATTTTCTGCAGGAAAAATGAAAGGGATAGCATTTATTAAGGACCCTGATGGATACTGGATTGAAATCTTTGATCGAAAAACAATTGGAAATATTACAGCTGATGCCGCTTAAGATGCTACAGAACCACCTTCAGGTAAATATTTCGGATTTCCTTTCTCTTGCCTTTATCTTATTCATTCATTTTTTCCTCTCCTGAAATGGATGCTCTCTCTCAAAAAATTGTTACTAATTGATAGCTTCTTAGGCTATAAAGTAAGTGATAGCTCATACATTGTTTGTCAACAATCAGCTTACATCATGTCAATTATTCTTTAAATAGGCTGCGTTATGCCTATTTATAGTTTGAATTCTTGTCTCGCTAATGGGAAAATCAGAGGCTCGCACATCTTGGGACCAGCCTCCTTGGTTCCCCATACATTTGTTCAACTCTTTTACACGTGACCTGTATTTTTCTTAATTGATTTTGCACTTGCGTTATTTTTGCACCCAATGAAAAGAAATGCAGTTTCAGTTGTATTTAATGCACTATAAATAGCTACCATGGACATGTTCTTTTGTTTTTAATAATTTTGTTAATTCGTTGTAAATTCTGTCCCTAAATTATTCTAGCATTGGGAGCAAGCCTCTAATGTTTCAAGTTTGTTGCCATGGGTTACATCACCAACAGGGCCATTCATCTTCTTCCTTGACTAATATCTTTCCAGTGTGCTTTGATGAAGTTAGTCGTTGTTGTCTGTCTATTATCGAGTAGATGTTTTGATTCACGTGTTTGTGTAAATCAATGGGGAATGATGGACCGGGTGTTATTATATTCATAATTTGTTCTTATTTACACACTTACTGTTTTTGGAATAAGATCTTCTGGCTTTTGTTGCAGGTGCCGTGGCTTTTATGTTATCTGTCTGGTTTCAACCCCTTGCAACTGCTCCGGCGTTAGTGTTTATCGCAGTTTCTTTTTGTTATATTGAGAAATCTTCTACTTGGCGTAGAGAATAATCTGTGGCACTACAAAGCAAAAACTGATGACCAGTGATTGTGTTGCCAGTCTTTATCCTTGTGACTTCAGAAGTTATTGAGACTCTTATTATCCTTGTGACTTCAATCAGGCAAGGTGATGAGTAGATGTTCCATTAATTGAATGGCAGATTTAAATAGTGATAATGTTTCCGTGCTGGTGCTTATACAATGATAGAAGCGCTTCTCAGATTTTTTTTATGTGGTTTGTCAAGTTCATAAAACTATGTCAAAGATGACTTACTGCATTTATACGGTAATGGGATTGCCTGCTTTTACGAGAGTGGGAAAGAAATGTAAAGAAGTTTGAAATGAAGTGAGAGAAACTTTTGAGACTCACCCTAAAAATTGAACTAAAGTTTTGGATTGAGTAGAATTCCGACTGTTAGGGATCTCGGTCCATTTATACGTAACTTGTTGGCACGCTATAGGCGTCTCCCTTGCATTTATGTTCAAAATATAGGTGAGATTGAAATCAATGTACGTTTCTGGGCTTTCTGGCTTGTTATATCAGATTCAAGAGTCAAACGAAGAAATTGAGATATGACACTTGCACTACAGTATTTGATGTGCAATGAAAATTGAGTGCAAATTTTAAACTTGTCTTCTCCGGAGATTGAGTGGCCCAACCAGTCCCGGGACCGAAACTGATTATGACATGTTGAAAATCAGCCATTCCACTGTTCACAAACCCTCTGCCCTCTGCCCTCTGCAATCACTGAAATGTGCGCAAATCACACCAAATCAAAATGTCAAATGCAACAACAGCTTGACTTGAAAAAGGAAAATGCTCCAAGCTACTTCCCTCTATCTAAATATCTATAATAGCCAATTATACATAAAATATTTTTTTATTTTTATAAATTAAAATTTTATTCAAAAAAATAAATTATTAAATTTTATAGAATAAATTATGGGTCAGAACATATATAACATATTACATTAATTTTATAATAATTTAATAAATTAATTTTAGCAAAAATAACATTTCTCTAGGTAAAAGCTAAGTTGGTTGCTCTAACAGCTGTGCACATTCCAATGAATGCATCATACCTGCCATTTTTTTTTTTATTATTTAACAGTTTGTTGAGTCTAATTCTTGTGTTTAAACAAAGGTGGCCAAGGTCTACATGCAGGCAATATGCATAAAGCGGTGTCCAAACACTGCGGGGGAAACGAGCTTAACAGTCTAAGTTGTCGGCAATGAAAATTACCATGTAAAAACGAAGAAAGCCTTGAAGAGATTGGTCAACCTCTCTTACTAATGAGTATGAACGTGATTACATTACACAAGAGAATCACTTTTTTTCAAAATGACTTTCCACTTTGTTTATCAATAGTACATGGAAATGGAAAGTGCCACGTTGAATAATGTCCAATGAACAACTCAGGTGACCAAATAGGTCGCAGACAATGGTCAATGATATTCCCCCAGCTGTATGGTTAAGATCAATGTCACAAACAACTAATTATATATGGATTTCATCCCTTTTTATTTTGAATAAGATTGTGTAATGAATAATCCAAATATTAAATATAAAAAAAGCTTATAATTGTATTCTTTTTACGAAATACTTTTTATTTTTAAATAAAATCAATTTTTATTTAAAACAAAAATTGAATGCTAAATTCTTTTAGCAAAAATTATTTTAAAATCAGATTATCAGCATCAGGATGACAGTAGTGTGTTAACCCTAGTTTGTTGACAACTAATGCCTTGTTTCTTTGTATATACTAATAAAACAACGTGGAAGTTGCTACGGTGGCATTTAATATGTCAAACAGTGGGTTGGCCCCAAACCTTTTGACCTTTACTCTTCACCTGAAAAGACATTCCTGCATCAAATATCCATATCTAGTATTTTTTTATGACACAACATTTTAAAATGTAAAAGGACGTAAACAAACAGCTGGCAACCCAAATACTTTTGTGTCACAAATATATATTATGAATTATTATATAATTTTGTGTCTAAATAATTAGAGGGAGTAAAATAGTATTATTCTGAGAATATATTAATTGAAGTGTGAGCAGTTGGGGAGAGGGAGGGCAAAGTCTGACAGAAATCTCGCAAATCATGTAATTTTGGAGCCCCTCAGGACTAGTTCCCAATGGGGATTCCCTCTCGCTTTAATGTAAAACGACTTCCATCAATGGGAGACCTTTTTCTCATTTATTGTCGGCGCATAGACTTCTGCTGTTGCTGCATCTGCATCTGCTTAGAACGTGAATAATATGGCACTGCCACTGCCACTGCCACTGCCACGCCTGCTGCTAATTCCCCTCTTAATTTACACCATGTCTTTCAACTCTATATTAAGCTAGCAAACCAACACAGCTCTTGGCAAAACGGGTTAAACTCTAGAGTACTGATAATGGTATAATCTACGAAAGTATAAGAGATGCACAGATCTAAAGAAATTATTTTAAATTTAAAAAAGAGAAAAAGAGTTAAAAATGTAAAAAAATATATAAAAAAAAAGTGGAGTTACACTGTACTACTATCATTATTTGAATTCTATTTTCTTTTTTTTTTCTTTGTTGAATCAGCAAAATAGATAAATCAAAAATAAATGAAAAAAAGTTAGCATGAGAATCTTAATTTAGCACTATTAAAATCCTAATATGTTACTAACGAGACTTGACATAGTTAATAGATAATTGAATTTTTTAAACATATTATCTTGAGTTTAGTTCAAAACCTATATATAAAAAGTATTTTTTTAAACAAGATCATACTTTAATAAATTTTTTATTTCAAATGAGATTATTTTTTGAGCGTTGATTAGAAAATATCCTAGGTTTTACTAAAAAAAAATAATCATGAGGTGTTTACTTTTGGATAAAGTTCTTATAGTTTTATTATTTTGGTAATTGTTACTATCAAAATATGCATAATTTTCGTAAATTTACACTTTAAAGTCTTCGTCAAAGCCATCTCTTTTAGGTATATGACTTAAATTTTTCGACTTCTATTCAAATATTTTGAACTTAATTCATGGCAATCATAGCTGGAATGGAATGCCTTAAAATATTACTAATGGACCAACCTATAAAGTTATAGGGGTAAATAATTTATACATATGATAAACGCAATGATCAAAGGAATAGAAAAAGGCTACTTGGCAACGTATTGAATGATTGGCCTAGGGAGAAGAAGCAATCATCAAGTATAAGCATTTATAGAGTTTAATTTTAGCATTTAATGTTTATTTAAGAAAAAAAAAGATATTTCATAATCGTTTATTCATATAATCTATGCACAACCTTATTTGGAAAATTAAAAAATAGATAAAATAAAATAAAATGAAGACAGTTGACCCAGCAAAATTAATTTATTTAAATAAGATTTTGTGCAAGTTATGAATAAATGATTGTTGAAATATCATTGCTAGGTTTTGCTGAAGTAATTAACTTAATTAATTAATTGCTATTGAAATTGAAAAAAGAAGAAAAGGATACAACTCATTGTTGAATATATGTATATACCCAACAAACCTTTCTTTAGTTGTTGAGAATTCTCGTTGTCAACATTGACATATGTTTGGTCCAAACTAACTCAGACACAAGTCATTGATTTTGCCTTCTTTAGTGTTTAGGCTTAGGCTTTTATAATTTAAAGAAACTTGTGCAAAACGACCAAGACCATGTCTACATTTTGTTATATATTCATGCAGCTTCGCCCTCCCAAAGTCTCCACAATGCTTCAAATAATCTTTCTTTTTTGGTCTATCATTGCTCTTTTCTTTATTAAATTTTAGAGTGAGCCGTGTGGTAAACGAGTTTCCATCTTAACTCTGACCTACATAGTTTCAAAAGATTCTTTAGTAGGGTGCTCAATGATGTATTCCTGTTTCTTCCGTATGCTAAATCCCTTCAAAACGCCGGAACCACCCTTTGATGAATGATGACCAAAAAGACACGATGAGGGCAGAATTGCCCTTAACCTGCTCACCAGCTCCCTTATCTTAAAGACTTTTCGTAATTTTTATAAATAAATTTTTATTTAAAAAAATCGTAAATTAATTATGAGATTCAAAATAATTAATCTCTCAAAACCGTTTGGTTTCAGTTAACTTTCATAGGAGCTGCGTTTTCGTTTATTAAAAAATAGATTATTTATATTAATAAGGTGTTATTTTAATACAAATTAACTGTACCTTATAAAGATTTGATATTAGCGCATATATATTCAAGTCTTGCAAAGAATTTTATTGGAAAAATAATACTTTTTACTTTTTTAAATAAAAATTAATATTACATCTAATTATATATATATATATATATATATAGTATGTGCAAGAAAAAAAAACAGTGAAAAGAAAAATGTACGGAAAGAAAAAGCAAAAAACAAAAGCGAATCACTCAAGAGTGCAGTGCTATTTATCCTGGGATTTTCGTACCACCATAAACCAAAGAAAAAAATGATTCTCCTTTCCTAGTTTTCATGACATAATTTCTAACTGGGGCTTGCACTTGCACTGATCAGAGAGGATACTTACAAAAATCTAACATCACGGCCATCATCACTTCCGAAAGGATATACACAAAATATAAAGAAGCTTTTAGCATGTACTGTCAAAATAAGAATTGTTTCATTTCATTTCATCGTCATAAGAACACAAAACCCCAGAAAACTTCAAAGTCTTTTTTCTGAATCTTCTCCCACCATACCCCTTACCCCATCATTTCTTTCTGATTTTACTTGCAGTCAGTCATCAGTTGCACGCATCAGGAGTAATAGTACATCCCTTTCTCTTCTGTCTTTCTTTCCTAAACATTGAAGAACCCGTTATTATTACTGCTATTGCTACTAATCAGTTGCTTAATATCCTCAAGATCATAATCCATCAAGGAAGTTTGCCCAAAACACCCATTTGGCTTTTCTTCCCATTGGTTGCTGCTCATATTTTCACTTACATTATTGTTGCTGCCATAACCAACCATCAACTTGTTGCTGTACTCTTCAAACCCAGTACTGGACAAATAGTTCTGATTTTGAAAACCCATTTCCTCCTGTTTGGTCTCCTTCCCATGGCTGATCTGACTACAGCTCCCATCAGATGAACTGCAACTTCCTTCACTTCCAAACATTAGTAAACTCTCTCTAATAGGGTAATACTGCATGGAAGTGCCAACCAAGCACTCTTGGTTTTGAAAAATTGGGAAATTTGTGCAGCATGTGCTAGTAGTATAACTTGAAGGAACAGAAATAGGCTCAAGGCCTGTGAAAGATATACTTGCTGCTGGAGAGTAGTAAGAGCTGCAGTCTCTGTACATTGAAGGTGACAGTGATTGAGAAGAAGAGGAAGACGAAGGTAACAATGGTGGGTTTTGATGAAATGGAGGTTTTCTGTGAGATAGAGGAAGCAAGCCCAAGAGCTTTTTCTTGAGCTTGGTGTTCCAGTAGTTCTTGATATCGTTGTCAGTCCTGCCTGGCAACTGAGCAGCAATAATTGACCACCTGTAATTGATAATTAATGATCGATAATAATATTCATATAATGTTGAACTTTCAGAGAGGAAACAAACTGAACTCCCAGAAAAGAAAAAAAAAAAAAGAAAAAAAAAGATAGAGGAAAACAAACACTTATTCTTCCGCTGAACACCAGTATGTGGATGCTGATGGAAGATCTAAACTTGGCATGCATGCGGAAGAACTATACAAATATAGGCAATTTCTAAAAAACCGCGAGGTTTTTAAAATGGAAAGAAAAAATAAAAGAGATTTGCCTAAGCTTGTAGTTGTCCTTTTTCTCCCCACCCCTTTTCTATCTGTTTTTGCCCCTTTTAGATAAGATATCATCACCATCATTTCACCAGAGCATGAAGTTGATCAACGAAGAAAAATGGAAAAGAAAGATGTCCATATCAGTCTGGATATATGAATGACTTCAGAATTAGATTGTTGGTCAAAAAAAGCCCAATTTTGTTTGATTGCTAGGAGCCTAGTACATGAAAAATGGTAGTACCTGCTTCCAATATTAGCATACAGGCTGCAAATTATTCTGTCTTCCTCATCAGAGAATTCTCCATGCTTAATGTTGGGCCTCAGATAGTTGAGCCACCTCAGTCTGCAACTTTTCCCGCATCTCTTTAGACCTGAGATAAATAAAGAGCAAAATTTGTTTTTAAGAAGACAGAGAAGGGAGAGATAAATGAGACTTCACTATAGATTTCAGCCATTTTTCTTAAAACTGAGAGCTTTATCTTATTTCTCTGCTCTTGAACTTACCGGCTTTCTGAGGAAGAGCAATCCAATTCCCTCCAGTGCCATGCTTCTCTATGTAATCCTTCAGCTTCGAGTCTTCTTCAGGTGACCATGGCCCCTTCTTCACATTCGCCTTGTCACAGCAAGGAGCTCTTCCCATCTCTCACTTTCTCTCTCTCGATCTTTCTCTGTGATGGGTCTCTTCTCTTGGCTAACCCGTAACCTCTTTGACGATCCAAAGCCTCGCTTTTAGATGAAACTTTGGTGGGTAGTACTCGTGCCTTATAATAAGAGACCTGGGTTTGGACAGTTACAATTCTTTTTTAAAAAAATAAAAGAGATATATACGCACAAGTCAAATGAAACCAATGACATGACAATTATTAATAATTTCCACTCTCATGCCTTATCATAATTAATTAGCCAAAGCAAAATAGAACTTTCCAATCTTTCACCGTTTGGCACCTCATATGAGGTTTAAAAAAGCATCCAAAGTTTGCCATACACAAAGAAACCTACATCACAATTACTTACATACAGACATAACAGCGCTATTGAGTTGACAGATACAGCTGCCAGAATTGTGACACTTTCCAAACACAAGGACCAAATGATGGCCTAGTTTTCTTCAGCTTAGTGGCCTTATTTAATAATTTAATTGATATCGGGCAATGCTTTGACGCTCTACAAAAAGTAAGACGCGATGAATATTTAGGAATAATATATTTATTTTTATAAATTAAATTTTATATAAAATTTATTTAAATTATGAAATTTATTAAATTTTAGTTTAGACTGAGACCAAATTAATTTAAATTTTTTACTATTTTTAATTTTAATAATTTTTTATTTATCTTTCTAATTATATGTAAATATACTTTATCAATTATAATTTTATACATACTTTTTCTTATTGTATTCCTACTGTTAAATTTTTAAAAAGGTATAAAAGATTGGACAAATTTAATATTTTGTGAGTCTTTCATTTTATATAGAAATAATATTTAGTGTAAATATCATTCCTTATAAAAATGGAAAAGAAAATTGAAAAGTTCGATGTGTTTTTAGCAATAATGCATGGGTATGGACTGTGTAAGATGTACAGATGGTAAGCAAGGGGAATGATCATAAGGTTGATATTTGGAGGGGCCCTTTGGATCAGCTTCTTTGGCCTTGAACGTATCTGATCAGGTGTTTTGGATTGACTAATCGATGGCACGCTAGCTTGTGCACATCGTTTGAGTAATGACCCATCAATGGCTAGCCATTGTCACCAGCAATATTGTGAGAAATTGGCAAAACAATCCTCACGGATTTGTCCTGCCATATTTTAACATTCCTACAGAGGGGGAACTTGTATTGCTTGGCGACATATAGGAATAGAGGCCTAAGCACTGATCTCTCGAAAAGACCCTACTCCATTTCGTAGGCTATAACATCATGAACGCCCCACTGTACTAGTCCTCATCATTTTGTAACTTCCTTTTCTCTTTCAGAATTATCTTCCTAGTATTTTTCTCGTATATTGAGAGGGAAATAAAGCTATTTTATGGCATGAAATCCACTTCCGGATATCTATGATTGCAGTTGTTCCAAAAATGCGATTTGCCCATCTTACTGCTAAGTAAAAGGTTTTTCCTATGTATGATAAAATTTAAGGGATAACTCAAAAGAAAATGATTTAATTGTTTTTAGCAGAAAATAAACCTAATTAAGGTTATTTTCCTTTATTCTCATTTTGGTCTTGTCTAGTAGATAATTTAAACATAATACTGAAATGGTGCTCGCTTTAATTCATTAATTTAATCAACTTAGTTGTGTCACTGCTAACGTGATCCTACGTGTATTATAGTTCTGCTAGTCACCACTACTGGGAGTTTTCAAGATAAAGTATATGGCGTTAAATATATCATTTTTCCCATTGCCTGTTCGATCTATCAATATACCTCTTTCAGGATCAGATCATTGTATCGCCACAACAAGTTCTGCTACCACCAGCCACATCAAGCCTGGCCTTTAACTCTTCTTCATTTGTCAGATTAAACTAGCTAGCAATCGCCTGACCATAAATTCATTTCTCAGTTGCATAGTCTGTGGATTTTCAACTTTATTATTTTCATTTAAAAATTTTATAAAAGTATTTTATGTAAATAATAAAACTCTTTTTTTTTTGGTACACGGTTCCCTGTATGTTTGCTTTTCTCAAATCAACGATGGCAGACAAGAGAAATTGTCTATGGCTAAAAGGAGAATATAGTGGCGGACATAAAGTAAACATTAGAAAGCTTAAAGCAGCATAATCACCGTTGGTAGGCAGAGATCTGGGAAAGATATGCTGGTATATTTACACCCTTCTTTTTGTTAGCTATATAATACCTGCATCTTTGTGCACACTTGCTAGCTATATCGCTGTATGCAGTGCTTCTTCACAGTAACACTTCTCGTTGACCACTATCTAATAATTATAAGGAAATCATTATCACAATACGAAGCTTTTCACTTTCCACATATAATCATCCCCAGATTATATATATATAAAGAGCGTTGTTAGGGTCACATTTTTAGCCATCCCATATAATTATATTCAGAGAGAAAGTCTCTTTGACGTAAATATATGAAATACCTGAAAATGTAGATTATCATTTTTTAAATATAAACATTTATATAATTAAAAACACACAGTACAACTGGTGTTTGACCCATTGTCTATATGAAGCAGTCACAGATTCATTTCTATCAAAGACAAGTGAACCAATATTTCCTTTCTAAATTACCCTCCAATTGATCTTCGAGTAGAATAACAAAAAGCATGTACATACTTATGCCCACCTTTCTGCTGTTTTTTTCTCTTCTTTAGCCTGCTGCGTGCTAGAAAATGATTAAAGGGGAGGAGGATAGAGATAAGATAATGATAAATATTCAGGACTACAAACAATATAGGCATGTCTATATAAGGTTTAGGGCGATCCATATTGGACTAAATCTCTTGCTTGTATAGCAAATATTTCAGTCCTTTGATATAGTGTGATGCTGTATAAAGTTGTGACAAGCAGTTCAAAAGCAGCAGCGTCGATCTGGTGGCAGGATATGGATACAGAAGTATATATTGAATAATAATGGGTTTGGAACAAGGTAGTATCAGACCACCCAGCTGGTTTCCCATGGCATTCAATGCATAAGCTGATGGTGACAAAAAGTAGGGCTTATATATACGACCAGATTCTAATGTTGCTCTTAAAGGCCAAAAGAAATTTAAAAAGTTCTAAGTTGCTGTTCATCCAGTTTCTGAGACCACAGTAGCTTCTGAGATCGTATAAGGTAAGTCAATTATTCTATCAATATCTGGTACGGTTCTGTGCATACGATTTTCTTGTATATATATAACTATCAAATCATAGTCTGTCAAGCAATTCTCAAACTTAAATTGCATAAGTACTTTAAAATTTTTTATTATTTGAATGAAAAATTAATTTTTTAAAATAAGAATTATAAAAAATAAATTTTTTTAATAAAAATAATTTTAATTTTAAATTTATATTAATAAACTATCTCAGAATTTTTTAAGATGCAACTACTAACACCTTGTTGCATGTAATACTACTCTAATTTCAAACAAATCTCCTTCTGATCTGTCCTTTGGGTTCCCCCAGTGGAATCTTCCAGTTGAAAAACATAATAGTTATTCATCCATCTCCCAGTTCAATTGTTGAAGACAAATAATTAATTATTATTTGGCAAAAATAGTTGCTTGCTTCATTTTCATAAACGAATTATTAATTAATTTATTAATAGGACAAATGTCGTGGTCGTCTGCATTGACTCTCAAACAGCAAACGATGCCCTCATTTTCTCAACGGTTGGCAAACTAAAATGGAAAACTTTGAAGGCTGTCATGGTTTTCCCATTATTGTAATATTAAAATATTTGATATTTGAAACCGCCCAGTCTTCAATCTTCATTAATTTTCTAGCTTTCCCTTCGTACTTGTGCCCTCCTTTTGTGGACTTATTGTAAACTCCCCCCTCGTGTTCACTGTGTGAAAAACGAGTAAATCCAGTTACAAACGAAGGTAAGACTGACTGTAATTTCACCGAATTCGGTATGACGAAGAAATGGAAGCCTTTCTTTATATGAAATGTATGAACGCCATAGAGATTCATGTAAATGGGTGATCAAAATTCAAATTTCAGATAGTACGGTAGCTTGCCGACAGATCTTTGAAGTCCAAAGCGTATGAAAGATGCAACAGCATATATAAAGCATTTCAGAGTGGACCAGATTCATGAGAAGATGCACACAAACTTCTTTCAAGACTAAACGTTGAATAACTGTAATTAAGAAACATACCCACACATCATAATAGCATTAACAATATTTGTCCATAGAAAGATTCATGAGAAGATGCACAGGAACATGCATACTTATCAGGGACCCGGATCCTTGATGACCTCCATCAGGGTGGGGGAAAGAGTTTGAATCTCGAGAAAATAATCAGGTTAAAGGCTCAGAGTTGTTTTGGTTGAGAAGGATTTAAAATAGTTTATTTTGAACATAAATTAGTTGTGACTAATAAAAATATAAAAATATCACATTAAATTTTTTTTTTAAAATAAAATATTAGTTTTATTACAAATAATAATTGAGATTACTAATTTTTTAAAGTAACAAAAAATTATGAAAGTTAAACATTTTAGAGATCAAGAACTATTTTTGCTTACATACCAAAAAAAGGAACTATTTTGCTTATCAGATTCTTATTTTAGCAACAATAACATAGAATGAAGAGGTTTTGTGCAATTGTTGAGAGTGGAGGGAAACAAGTAGAAGAAGAGGAAAAAAAGAAAGGAGAAAGGGCAAGGCTTCTCTTCCCAAGCGAAATGACAGAAAACGCAAAAGTCAAACAAGTTCCAACTGAGATTCGATGGACAAAGATAGCCCCGCTTGCCCTCGGTGACGTCATAAGTTGCGTATGTTTGGCGGGAAATAATCTTTTTCAAGGTTCGTAATATTGTAAGCGCTCGAAACGTGTCCTGATGGCTGGCATTTTTTGGATTCTTCTAGTTCTAGGATTGAGTTGGGGGTCCCCACGACTGGGGGCGGCTCAGACTCCCGCACGTGCATGGACGCTCTCTCTCTCTCTCTCTCTAACACTAAACTGGCTCGTGACTTTTGTACCCGTGTCAAACCTTGACGTGGCATTGGCTTCCACGGAACCTTTCAGGTTAAGCTAGTGTTACTTTGGCTTGTCCTGCGGTTCTGGTTTGATTTGTTTATGGGATAGTGACTAGAGTAATAAATAAGGTGTTTGGTAGCTAGCTGAAGTGAGAGTTGACGGAGTCTGAGATTTGAGGTGGTCGTGTGGGTTCAGAGCGGGGAAGAAACCAAAGGACCAATCAATCACGTACCCCTTGTTGATCGTATAACAAAATTTGAAATATTTTATTTACAAGATTTAAATTTTTTATATTTTTTAAAAAATTTTAATTTATTATTTTAATAAGATATTTATTTTTTGAAACAAAAATTGTAAATCCTTTTTAATACTAATGACTTTAACCTTAAACAAATTTAAATTTTTTATAATAAATAATTTATAAATAATATTATAAATTTTTATTAAAGTATGTGACATAATTTAACCTTTTTGTTTATTAGGTCTTTTTGTTCAACTTTGTGTTAAACAAACGTTTTAGTTGCAAATTTCCATTAGTTTGATAAGGTTGGTGAAGATTGGTGTGCAAATTTGAAATTTAAGGTAATGTCTGAGCGTGCACTAGCTGTTAATGTATAGAGCCCATCGATGCACTAAAAACAACCTCTCTCCAACAACCAAACATTGGAGTCAAAGCAGTGGCAATGATTTGATGCTGTTAACCCCAATTTCATCATCAGCAATCAATGCTTTTGCCTTGTTTCCCAAGTTTTCACCTAGTCCCAGTTGACGATGACATAACCCAAGTTAGTTCCACCCTATTATGATTCGGTCCCTCTATGCTCAATAGAAATTATTAAATTTATTAAATATTTTACTTAATATTAACTCTGTAACAATTAAATAAAAGTAAATTTTCAAACATTTTATTGCTCATTATGATTTGTGTTAACTCAAATTGTCACAAAAGAAATTAAAACATTATTCTCACAAAAGAAATCAACGAATGTAATAATTTAATTAATTTAATAATTTAAATTTTATTAAATAAAAATAAAATATGAATATATTTCAACAAAAAAAAATATGAATATAGAGGGACTTGGAAAAAGAACGTACCTTCTAGTTCTTTCCGATAGTCTAATTAAATGAATGATCTTATTGAGTAAAACAACATAACCAAGACTGTAAGAAGAATAACATAAGGATCTATTATCTCAAATTAAGATAATTTTTCAAGAGATTAATATGCTCTGCATCTACTTGCTGCCACTATATAGAGGTTGTAGGGAACATGCCCAAAATTTTTTTTATTAATTATAAAAGATTACAAGAGAGGTTAGGGTAAAATTTAAAAATAGAGAAGAGTTTATATAAGAAGTGCAAAATAAAAAAAATAATTTACTCTTATATTAATTTTCTCAGAAAAATCACTGAAAACCGATTGCAGTCTTTGCAGATCAGAGATTCAACCCACTGGTGAGCAGTGATGCTGATTCATTGAGAAATTTAATCTCAATCACTTACTTGGGCCCTAAAAAACGCGTGTGACGTTTTCGATTTATTGTGTTCAGGCCTGGCCTATTCCTGTGTCAGTGGATCGTTGAGCCCAATAAAAGATTTCTGGTCGAGTCACCATAGTGCCCATTTTTACTGTAAATAGCTCTTTCGGCGAATCGAAATTCTAATGATTGCCATTATTCGAAAACGACACAGTTCCGCTATTTTTAAATTAAATTTGATTAAATATATTAAAAAATTTTAAATTATCAAATTTCATAAATATTAAACAGCTCAAAGATATAGTAATTTCACCGTTTAATAAAATTAGGATTAAGTATAATAAAAAGGACAGGTATAAAATTAAAAAAATATTTATAAGATAAAAAATTTATAAAATATGTTTTAAGTATAAATGAAAAAAGGATTTAGCTGGCTCAGCGCTGCCTTGTTCAGGTTTCTTATGCAATCGGTGTGCCTGAACCATTATTGTCTGCGTTTGTGAAACTTAAAGGACAGGAAAGATCACACAGAAGGAGATTGGCTATGAAATCTTAATTAAGGGTAGGAGAAATAACGTATCTTGTGTCCCAATTGGCGAAAAATGTAAAATAATAATAATAATAATAATGATGATGATGGCATCGTTCGAAGTTAGGGCCTTTAGTGGACTAGCTTGACTAAGAGTTTTAAAAAATGACGGTGCCCATGTGCCGCTGGGGGGGGGGGGGGGGGGGGTGGTGTTGTTTTGTAGCATTAATCGTAATCTCGGTGAAAGCCAAATAAGAACGCTCTCCCCTGTGAATCAGAGATTGCCCAGACGCATGTGGGGGAAAGGAAAGACGGGAACTTCTGATTGCCCACGCAATCAGAGATCCGGATGGACCATAAAATTCCGCCGAGTGAAAACAAAAACCGTGGAAGGTGATAAACCGACAATAGACCATAGCAATTTGTGTTACAGAGCCTTTAAGGTTTGTGAAAGGACTCTTCCTGACTGCTCCATTGCTGGCGCTTCTTCCCCTTGCAAATTGTGCGACTTCAAAGCCTTCAACCCTGGCTTCTCGGGCACCAAACGACATTTTCGAGTTTGTGAGTAGTCAATCCAAAAATTCTTCCTAAGCGGGGTGAAGAATTCATCACAAAGTTCTGCTTTTTCGTCAAAACCAATTTTGGTTCATCTGATGAATGGACAGTCCTTATTTTAATCTTCCTAATTTAACGTTGCAGGTTATTTTCGGATTTCAATTGCAACAGACAGAGGTTTTCACAGTCATGGTTAAACAAGGATACGAGGGCTCTGTTTGGGTGCTTTGCTGATGTGTTTTTTAACTTTGCCAAGCTTCACCCATTTTCTGGATAATCTACCGCGTGATCTGAATTCCTAAAGTCTTTTAATGTTCGAGAATGCTTGTTATAGATAGGAGAAGACAACAGTTATTACGGTATCCGAAACCAAAGAACGCTGATGCACATGTACAAGTTGTATGCTGTTCCCTCGGGGACTCGATTTCGAGCAACTATTGAGGTATTGAGAGAATTCTAAGGATCACACGATATGATTGATAAATCATAACCTTTTTCTTTTTGAATTATCAAGCGGCTCTTCAGACTCCTATATAATAGTCCTCTTTCACAAGAAAATTTTTCCCTATTTTATTAATCACAGTTTGCTAGGTACCCAAACCTTCTTTGTTCAGGAGAAATATAAGCTCCATTTCTCTTTAAGTTGAAAGGTATGAGCTTAATTTGTTTAAATGCTTAGAGCATCTTTGCTGAGGTTTCTCTGTATATTTATGACATGAGAAATGTTTGAAGCACTCATCACTAGGAATCGTGTTGATTATGTTTAAGAATATAAACTTGCATCCATAAAATTAAAGGAAAGCTGTGTACAATTTGTTAACATGGGTAGAAGTTTAATAGCAAAACCAACACTGCAGAGCATAAACAATATGAAATCGAGAACAGCATCAGAAAAAAGTATTGTATTTCACCCTCCGAATATCATATACATGAAGCCATAAACTCATGCAAATGCCGTCACTTTCTATGCAAAGAGAAGGCTGGTTTTGGTTTCGGGGTTTGAGACTCTGACGCCATCATTTAGGGGAAACATTGTCTCCTGTCTTGGTCATGGTCAGTTTCCCTTGCATCCAGCTTCTCAGCATCTGAAGTGCAGCTTTTGGTTGATCCATTGGGACCATGTGCCCAGCCTCATGCACCTGTTGTTTGACAGAACTGAAGTTAGCAAAAGGGTGGAATCAGCATTACCGTATAAAACAATACACACTGAACACTAACCCTGAGGAAAGTGAGAGGTCCATGACTTTTCAGCAGTCCTGCTTCTGCTTCATCAACCATAAATGGGACTGTGGGAGAGGCCCCAAACTCCTTTTGACCTGACCACTCCATTGCATGCACCCACCTTGAATTCCCTGCCCAATCAGGAGCAAATTAAGAATGTTGACAGACACAGACAGTTTCTGTCACTTGTAATAAATTCGGATTCCTATTCCAAATGAAACCGACTAGTCTTACGACTCTTACCAAGCCAATTGCATATGAGATCATCTTCCCCAGCATAAACAAGCACCCTGATTCCATTCTCGAGAAGAGCAGGAATACCCACTTCTAAATTTCTCATCCAGTCATTCAGCATAGCTTCATACACTGTGGTACTGCATGAAACAAATTCCAAATCCCCAACACCCAAAGCACCCCTCACTCTCTTTTCGTTTAAGAATGCCTCCATGTTTGAGAAGTCATAACACAGATCCCCCTCACATTTCTTTTTGATGTCATAGTACTGCATTTTTCAAATCAGAATGCATTATGCCCAGTATCAAAAGTGCTGTCATTTGCATTCATCTCTTGCTAGTAGTCTCGGATTAAAAAAAAAAATAAAATAGTAGTATTGTTCTTTGACCTACGCAAAAAAATTAAACATTAGTACTACTTGAGTATGATTTCTTACATTAATGTTGCCAGCGACAGACAAGATCTGATTGAATATGTCGTTGCAAACCACATAGGAAGACTGACATGCTTCACCACCTTCGGTGCCTGACAAATCAGTAAAGAAAAATAAGGTCTATGAACCAAAATAATACTATACATTTGTGATTAGCACAATGCATTAGTAAAAAATAAAAAAATAAATAAAAATTCCTCGGACAATCATCATTTAATCTTTAATCAGACCACATTTGCCCCACAAGAAATTAGAGAGCGTAAAGATATAAAGAAAAAATAAAATCATTAGGTCAAGCAGTACCGCAAGTTTTTATTGCCTGCGCACATGGTGGGAGCAATTTGTTGATACTATCATAATCAGCTTTATTAATTAAGCTCCTGTCTAATGCATAGTCCGTATAAGCTGGGTACTGGATTTCAGGATCGGTCAGACCATTTCCAATTGCAAATCCCTGTTTAGCCACAAGGGATTAAATGTATCAGTTTAAGCAGGCCAAAGCAAAAAACCTTTCATAATTCGTAGTCTCACTCTATTTGAGATATAAGGTAGTGCAAGTGACCTTGAGGTTTAAATGAATTCCTTGTTTTTCTTTGTTTCCTTGGTGAACCCGGGAAGCAAGAGCCGGAATGTAGTGTCCTGCGTATGATTCTCCGGTAATATAGAAGTCATTCTTAACAAATTGAGGGTGCTGCCTGAAAAATGCCTGCCATGATTGTAGAGCATGTTGCATCTTAATACAGCATATACTGTGCAAATTAACAGCATGATTTTTATTGTTTATGATAAGTGTGGGGAAAAAGGGATGCTACATTACCTGTAAGAAGTCATACAAGTCATTGCTTACACCGGCTTCGTCATGGCGAATGTCACCCTCATCAGAAGTATAGCTGAAACCTGTCCCAATCGGTTGGTCTACATATAGAAGATTTGATGCCTACAAAATGAGAAAACATTGAATTGATTCTCACAGCTAACAAATGCAATTATATGTTAGTGAAAAGGGATATGCACAATGCACATAGCAACTTATTCTTTTCTGGGAGAGACATACTGCATGCAAGAAATCATCAGCACAGCAAAACAGAGAAAACAGAAAATCAAGAGTACATGGATTGAAAGCTACCTTGTCCCAGCCATATTCATTCCATACCAGAGACAAGTTGCTCTTAATTTGAAAAGGACCATTCTCATAAAACAAAGCTAGTTCACTGCTGCAGCCTGGTCCTCCAGTCAACCAAATGACAACAGGGTCATCCTTACTGTTTCGGGATTCAAAGAATAAGTAGAACATCCTGCAAATTATAGAGGAAAAAAATTTACAAATTAGGACCAAATATTAGCACTTAATTATTGATTAGAAAAAAAGCAGCCAGTGCATTATCAACTGTGATGACAACAATGCAAAATGATTTTACAACTTTGTCAAATTATGTTAATTAGCTTTGATGATAACATGCATATGCAGTGGAATAGAAAATATTTCCTGTGGGTCAATATTTATTGCTTTTAGGATATATAATCACTTTATCACAAGATTAAACACATGTTTATTGTTGAGTATCCCAAGATTCCAAGAACAGCTATGTATTAAAAAGAATGAAGGAGTGCATCGCAAGAATCCTTTTGCCTTTTTCACTATGAAGAAAAGTATTCCCCTTTCCCTTTTGCATGTTGATTTGTTTTGTTGGGAATTTCTATAATTCATCACATAATAGTCTATTATAATAAAAATTTTGTCCTCGTTTGTAATTAATTATGTACACTTTTAACCAAGATATTATTCATCTTAGCACTACTTTTCCAGATAATCAACTTTGAATCTGCTATCCCTCTGTTATTCGTAACTTCACTTTACTTTTGTTATAGAGCATCATGCAAACCAAACAGTCCCTCAAAAATCACAATTAAAGAATTGCAGAACTATCTTTGTAGCTTGATGACAATCATTGTGGGCAGGGGAGAATAGAACAAAGAAAATGGCAAACAAATTTAAGCATTAAAAAAAACCAAAATTTACATCACAAGGAATACCTTGCAGCCTTAGAATGTGGAAGGCGATAATAGCCTGCATGGTGACCAAGCTCTTCAACAGAAGGCCCAGAAGCACTGCCAAGATTAGGGAAACTGAACATTTTCTCCTCAATCTTTCCAGGGGCAAGTAGAGCATCACCGACTCTTGTGTTGATTGAATCTTTTGGGAACAGGTTAAGCTCTCTTATGAGCTTTTGTGCTTGAAGCTTTGGGAGGTAGGCTCTTGAAGATAAGCGAAGTTCATTGCCAGCTACAGAGGAGAAAGGTGAAATGAAGATAAGCAACAAGAGAGATAGAGAGATTTTGGGAAAACTTGATGGTGATGATGATGCCATTGTTTGCCTTTGTGAGAAATGTATGGCAGTGGCTCTGAATTTATAGTGCTCGCTATGCAAAGTGCGCTTCACCGTGAAAAATAAAGGGAGCGTGGAGTATGAAAGGGTCTCACGGTCTTCAGCACTTTTCTTCTTTTATTTTTAAATAATTTGATTTGCTTTATACTCCTAAACCACCTTTCTTTTCTTTATTTTCTGACCTCATATTCCAATTTTTTTTTTTTCCAAATTTCCTAAATTCTGGTTTTGGTAAACATCATCTCCAGGTCAGCTGCGACTCAACAGTTCGGCAATGACATAATATCACTCTAAATACTCCAACAAGTACCTGGACGATTCTCATCTCAGATGATGCAGCCATTTAGTATGAAAATGATGATACCATAAATTAGCTTTAATTAAAAAAACTTACCATGATCATAATTTTCTTTGATCAACAGGCGGCATTCTCAGCTCCTGAGCCTTAAAAATCATGCTTAATTAATAATTACAAGAGAAACCTTCAGATTTAATGGCTGGTTATTGGGATTTGGAAATTTTAGATAAGATTAAGAGACAAGTCCTGAATAGGGACAACATAAGCAAACACAGAGAGATTAGCAGATTCTTAGAATGAGCAATAAGAAATATTTCTCCTTTTTTTTTTCATTTTAAAAAATTATCTAATTTAATCGATTATGAGTAAGGAATGGATGACATGACCGAATGAGTTTGCATGTCTTGTAAGGGTGGCCTTCTCTCCAAGTTCTTATTGTACGATGAAAATTGAAAAATATTAACCTAGCATAATTGGTAAATAGTTTAATTCTTTAAATATGTTATTATACATTTGATTCAAATTATGTATATAAAAAAAATTTATTAGGAGAGGTCCTACTCATTTCGATGATTTTTTTGTTTAGAAGAGAATTAATTTTTGATTGTTGGTTAGGAGATATTCTAAATTCACAAAAAAAAAATTAAACAATATTGAAATGTGCTCCGTCTTATCCTTATTAATTCATTGAAATATGATGCAGCACATTCCCATGTTATGGTTCCTGTTAAGCTTTTCAACAGAATAAACGATGAATTCCTTTTCCTTTTGCTTTGCTAAAGAAACCATGCTTTTTAAACATCTTCGACTCCAAGACTTAGTTCCAAAAGCACCTCTCTATGCGTCATTCATCTTACCACCATAGTAAAATGTACAAAATTAAATTGGCATGCCAATACTATATTTAGAGAGATTATTCAACAAGCCGATAGTATCATATGATATAGTTGTTGATGTAGTATATAAATTTAATAATAAATAATTATTTACACAATTCTTATTCTTCATATTTATCATTTATAAGATTATATTAATAAAATAATTTTTATATAATTTATTATTAAATTAATATACTATATCATCTATATTGCTTAATATAACTAACTCACTGAATAATTTCTCATCTACTTAGAGGAGCTAAAGAAAGTGTTGCGTGTAAGGTACCATGCTTGTGTCTTTAAATTGTGTGTATGCATAAACACGCAAATTGGACCAACGCACCCAACTAGTTGCCCACATCAGCCATAGACCCGTATTGATGATATTGGTTTCCCATTCCAGGATTTATAATCAAGAGTGACGTAGAAGACGACCAACGTCTTCAGATTTGTCCCTGGCAACTACCCTCTTCATCCTTGTGTATCAATATGTGCCCGAAAACAACTTCTGCTGAATAAATTATACGCCATTTTCTTGATTAACATGTCAAGATCAAATCAGTTTTTCACTCTTGACAGTAATCAACCCAACTTAGAATAATTGCACCCTCTTACGCCTGTTCTGCGTCATTATCATGATTTGGTCAGAGTCACAAGCAAGAAAGAGCAATTTCTTTTTGTGCTTTTGAATGAGCAATTTTGACGATTGATACTTCTTATATAATTTGTTTCTGTATACTTTGTCTAAAGTTCTGCTGCTACATATGAATTTAAGTAACTCAAGAAATGCTTTTTAGTCAAAATGAGTCGTTGTTACATTCATAGTTTATCCGTTATTCAACAAATTATTGCTTAAATAATATTACTTTGTTGTAACAGAGCAGTTGAAGTATTCTTCTACCTCAAAACTATCCATTCTTTCATGAATTTAGCTATTTACACATTATTTACGAACACAATTGACCAATACTAATTAAGTATTGGAATGAGTTTGATAGGAGAAAAATAGTTGAATTAGTAAATAGTATTCATATGGCAAGTTGTGGTCTCCAATCAACATTGTTCTTCTGTGATCAAAATTTGAGAATTAAAAAGGTGTTATTCTGTAGGGGATCCTTCACACTTCACACTCCCTGCATTAATGAACCCCACTTTGTTTCTTTAATCCATGGGGTTAGAGTGGTTGGACCCTATTTCGGTTTTTTGAATGGTGATCATTATTGTGTCGCAGTCACTAACAGCATAGGACCTTCCTCTGTTTTTGAATAATGTGGTTAGCATGATCCATAACAGAGCAGATTTTTGTATTCTAGAACTGCTTTCCGTCATGAGGAAGCCGAAGGTGGCTAGTTGTATCTGCCGGCTAATAATTTCAGAATCACGCAAGGTCGTTTTGGCACGTCAAGTTATATGCTTGATGCGTAGATTCAGATAATGGCTTCCCATTCGGTTGATTGTTCACGCCAGAAACTGAAATTTTAATTAGCAGGAAAAAAAAAAAAACTATACTACTGTAGGCTTCTTAATATGTCTCTAATCTGCATATGTCCTGCTTGGCTTACACAACTACAATCTGCTATGTAGATGAAAAACACAACGGCGAGAACGTTGGAAAGAAGTGATGGGGCTGAGGGAAAATAAAAGCCCTGAGAAATTGACTCTGGCAGATTTCACATCCTGCAGGCATGAGGCAACTATGAACCTTTAATTGAGGTGCAGATTTGTAACATTGAGCTCTCCACCTCAAATTTTCATCGGTCATGACACCTTAAGGGTTCCATTTCCACAAGTTGGCGGCCACTGAATCGAAGATCAGAGAGTCGCAAAAGCATCTTAAGATCATGTAGGTTCTAAATAAAGAAGCCCTGGAGGCAGGAGCAAAATTTGGGTAATTCTCCTCCCACAAAATTTTATGAAGTTAGCTCATTTTTGCTTGATGCCAACGTGATTTACTTCACAACAAATCTCAATCATGGAAAAACCAAGTTATGTGCTTGAAAGTATGAAGTACATCATGGACTTGCAACCAATTTAAATACATACTTCACATCCAAGTATTCTAATTCCCAGTATTAATTTTGGCTGTCCTCTACAATCTCTATATAACACGTGGGACACATCCGTCACCATCTTTCTTACAGTACACCAGGCCACATGGTAGAGGCTGCAAACTAGAACTGACCCTATGATCTAACTTTGGCGAGTCGCGCCCTTATTTCTTCCATTTCTTCCTCGTCATCAACCCCCTCAGCTATAGCTTCATCCTGTAAAACAATATATATTCCATAATTAGTTAGATGCCAATGGAAAAATGACTGCCAACTACCAAAAACAGCCCTATTATGACGTGCCTCATCCGCAGCTCCAACTCTTTGGGCAGGTTGCTTCACATTCCTAACAGCTTCTGGAAGCTGAGCAGCTGTCTCACCAGCAATAGCGGTCAAGACTTTATCGACTTCTTCTTCTATTTCATCTTCTATGTCCTCAGAGTCTAGTGCCGTATCAACAGCATCATTTACTATCTCCTCAATTACTCCTGTCTGCAAGAGAAATATGAAATATACTTACTGATCAGATAGACATATAATCAAACAACACATTATAGAAGCCAAAAAAAAAATATATATATATATATATATATTAAAAAACCAGATATAAGATTCAATTAACTACTCAATGTGAAGAAGAATTTCTTCAAGTATTAACATGATAAAACCTTATCATTTACTGCCACTTTCAAAGAAAGAAAACAATAATACAATTCAGAAGTTTATGTTCTCCAACTATTCATACAGTGAAACAGGATATTTAATCTTTTGCACTGAAAATTTTTAAAGAATATATCGAGATATATATGGGGACACATAAGGTAAGAGGGTAAATCCTAACCATTGGTCCTCGCCTGAGTGTTCAAGAATACAAGACCACTTAAAGGTCACATGATCCAGTCTATTCATGCAAAACCTTCACACAAGACCCAATGGTCAAAATTCTTTGCTCTAACCCTCTCTCTTAAATACTTGTCAAAGAAAACAAATAGGAAAAAGAAATTAGTCCTTCCAAAAATTCGCGATGTATTTGTTGAAATTGAAACATATTCATTACATGTACAAATAGAACCAGAAATTCTACCTTCCCTACCAATAAGGTTGGGGTGGGGAAGAATGGAAGGAAAACGGTGGTTTCTTTCTTCTGTATTAACAATAATATCCGTTGAAAGCATACCTTTGTCATTTCCTTGCTAAATTCTTGCATTGTCACAGCCACCTCAGGGGCCTTCATGAGGTTATTGACAAGCTTCATAACCTCAGCACTCTTGGATAAATGTCCAACAGTACGAGCAATTGCTGCAAAAGCAATCAAAAAATGAATTTCAAAAGAAGAAAATTCTAATATCTCAAATCAGTCATGACACGCAGACTCCAAATAAATTGACAGCTAAAACAAGAAATGGCTAATCTAATAATATTATTAAACTCATCACACAGATACAGTATTATATGTAGACTTATCTCTAAAGAAGGATGACAAAGCATACTTTGTAAGATGAAATGTGCATAAAAACCACAGATAAGTATATATGTGCTTTGTCACACTACAGCCATTGCATCAGTAAATTAAAAAAAAAAAAAACTGGAGAAGAAAGAGCTGAACCACACATTAATTTGTTTTATCCTACTTAGTTCTTAGAACAAGTCATTGAGGTTTCATTGAGTGTAAAATATCTTTAAACAACCTCTGGAAGTGCAGGTTTGAATCTCTTCAAATCCAAATGCTCAAAGGCCAGTGACGAGCACGGTTCCACAAGTGGGGATTAGTTTTATAGTCTTAAGAATGTGGAGATACCTTGTGGGAATCCAAAAAGGAAAGGTGCTTCAAGAACATTGATAAGACTTTCTCACTAAAGTTCCTCTAAATCAAAGACTTCTTCAACAAAATAAAGACGTACCATCCGAGTTAATTGTAAAAGATGAACTCTAAATTTAGGGAACATTTTTAAGGGCCCCATCAATTCTGGTCTCATATATAACACCATTCTCTAGAAAAGCAGCCTCCACACTACGAGGTAATCAACAAACTTAATCAGACCCATCAACTATGATGACTAACTTAAGAAATATTCATTTACCAATCTCTTATAAACTATATTGACCAATTGCTAGTTATCTTTTGGTGCTATTGCCCACAAAAGACTTTAAATAATCCTCATTGACCCTTCACCCTGTCTCTTTGTTTTGGTTTTAGAATCTTATAAATTGCATGAAATATTTTTCTAGCCTGTGAGTATAGCGTAAGCTCTAATAAATGCCTAAGTGCTTTATCAGAAGAAAACTCCAAACCATTAAGAGCTCAACTCTGGTGTCCACACACATCAGGTTAACATCACACACTCATGTTACTCAATATTTTTCCCCGTACCCAAACAAGGAACTGTCAATAATTCATTGTTGTTGCCAAATTTACTCATGTTAAGACTTAATAATCATTTAAGCAGATCATTTAAAGACAATGAAAAGTTCTTTGCTCGCCCAAATTGAAAAAGTTTTCCAGCTAAGTATCATACAATTTGTATCAAGCACAAGTAACCAACTTTGACAACAAGGTCTTCATATGTTCTCAAGAAAAAGTTAGGCTAATCAAATATGGCACAACCTACCAACACTCTCTCCAAGGTGCATTGATATTGAATTCAACTGTGCCTTATTTTCATGAAGACGGTTCACTGTTCTCCTAGATCTTACAAGTTCCTTAGCAAGAGCCTGCAAATTGCACAAATATCACAATGAAAAAAATAAGAATCTTACAAATAAGTATTGTTATGTTCTGTACCTTTTAAGTCTCTAAAAGTGGGGAAAAAAGAAAAAATCACAGTTTAAAATGCCATATACTAGGACATACCAAAATAGCTTCATAATTACGTTATTGCAACTGGCCCTAACAAGTCATCCAGAGTTCACAGCATTAGTAGCCACATAACCATCCAGTTCTGTTTTCAGTGCTTGGGTCACCGTATCTAAGTTTCTCATGTTCAGCATAAGACTCAATGAATTAAGAGTTCATGGTCCAGGGTTTTCTTGTGTCCAGTTCCTCACCTTGCCTCCTCAGAGATAACTAGGGTGCAAGATAAAGGAATACATTGGGCGTACATTTTTCATCATATAAAGCAATTGGGACTTAACTCACCGACAAACAAAAAGTTGAATACTTTAAAACAATTTTAATCATATGCAATTCGTCTTATATTCTAGTAGCAAATTATCTCATAAATATTATGACGTCATCCATATGCAATAACTACGAATGTGATGAAAATGGATTCATAACTTGACGTGGTTTGTAAAACCTCCTGCCAGTGATTTCCTCAATGTATACTATAGCTTATCTAGAGCTCCCTTTGCTTAGCTTCCGTGGTTGGGTAAAGATCCTAAGTTCAATCCCAAGGTACCCAAAAAATAATTAAAAAAAATTAACATATCCAAGCAACGACCAGCTCAATAATAGCATAGGAAGAGAAAAAGACATATAACTACTGTTGATTTTTCATTCCTCACTAATCCACAGGCACTTTAGAAGAAGAAGCTATTTTGGGGACAGTACCAATGCATTGGAAATTTTGATCCAACCTCCCCCAACCCGACCGGTTTTTTATTTTCTCTTTTCCTAAAAACATAATTTTGGGGATTACAACAGCATATACAAGTATCGCACCAAATTCAGTAACTTTATCACCGTCAACTGCTTACAGTAAATCAACAGCGAAGAAACAAAACCAACGGAACTATACCTTTGCAGAGCCCATGTCGTTTCTTTTCGCAGCATCTCTTATAGCCTTCTGTACATTTTTTTCTTCTCTCTGTATATCTAATTGAAACCCATAATTATAGATCAGCTATAACCACATGAAAAAGGAATAAGGAATTAGGGTTCAATACAGAGTAAGAAATTACCTCGGATTTGGCGCTCAATGTTCCGACACTCTTGGCGAAGCCTACGCTGCCAACCTCTCAATTGCTCTTGTGGGTTCGGCTTTGGCTTCAGAATATTCATCACCTTCTCCATTTTCCCAGCGATCCCAAAACCAAAATTGGCTTGCAATGGATTTGAACGATACCACCAACCGACAATTGCTTCCAAAGTCTTACTTTTGCCCAAATCTTCCAAACTCGTCACAACGATTACTCGTTTTTGCTGCTACGGGCACAAACTTTACGATTCAGGGTTCAGGAATAGGATGCCACCCAACCCCACCATTTGCTTTGCGACAAGCTTTTCTATTTTTTGGGTACTTCTCCCTCTCTTTCTTTTACTTTTACTGAGTTTTAGTTATTTTGGCTTAAAACATTTGTCTTTTAATTTTTAACAAACCATTAATTTTAAAATAATATATTAAATTTTGGTTCGGAATTTTTTTTTGTTCTGCTTCAGCCCAAATATTACTTTAAATTAAATCGCAAATAATGGATTATATCATAAATTTAAACCAGTCGTTGATATCTAGAAATAATGCTTCGGGTTCAAGTTAAACAAATGTAAATTTCATTGTAATGAACATAGTAGCAGACTTGCGGTTGGAGTTAATTTCAGCAAAAAAAAAAAAGGATTTTAAAAGAAAAAATAAAGGAAATTTCTTAGGTGTAGCATAACTTTTTGATTACAAAAAGTTATAAGAATATAAAAAAATAACTCGAATAATATATCAGCAAACCAATAGCTCATTATCATTCTTTACAAGCTTTTGTTTTGAGCTATAAAACGAAGTCTTGTACACTGAATGCAACGCCAAATTCAATTTGCATCAACATGGGACATGGTGGTATCCATTATCATTTTTCTTGATATAATTCGTATGGGAAATTGAATTTCACTTTAGGTTCCTGTAATGATATTTTATTATTGATTATATAATTAATAAGGAAAAATTAATCTTATTAAATTGAATTTATAAAATTTAATATAAGATGTTAAGTTTATTTAATTTTAAAATTTAAAATATTGACTTAATAAATTTAATAATATAATTTTTTTAAATAAAATTTTTATAAAATTTAACTGATAAAAATAAACAGAATCATTAATGATGCCTTGTGACTATAAAAAAAATCTTAGCAGGAAAAAATGTGTTTTGATCTAGATGAATTTGAAGGCCTGTGCTTGGATCCAAACTCATCAGTCATCAGGTATCCGCAAATTCTTGTTTCATCAGCAGCATCTGACAAAGGAAGTATTCGCTGAACCACCACTTCAATGATAATTGGAGAAAACGTCCACCACCCACCTACCAATAGAGCCTAATAAAGAGCATAAGTTTTTTCCTAAATGAATTTTACATCAGAATTGTGTATCTAAAATTTTGGTATGCAGGCCAACGGATGGATAGTCCTGCGATATTGGCGACAAGGGCACTATCAAACTGTCGGCAAAGTGGCTTAGATGCTCATGAGTCATGAGTACGAAGGGCCTTGAAAAGTCAAGTACTTGTGCAGAAACAAAGCATTTGAAATGCTTATCATTATGCTGACAGTTCGTGTGTGATTAATGAATAATTGATGGTAGCCTCATGCCCATACAATTTCGTAGTAGTTACTGTCATTGTGTGGTTCTCCTCCAGTCCTCCTGCTACTTTCTGGCAAAGCTTTCTTTGGCATAACTACTACGTTCAACCACTAATAAGAAGAAGCACTCATGCTTGATTTTTCTTTTTGGTTTTCTACAGTGTCACTTTCTTGACAGAAGATAAGGTGAAAGCAATGTATTAGACAAGCATGACTACGAATATTAGAGGAAAACTCCAAACTGATATTTTCAGTGTTGGAACGATGGGGATGCTTATTATGATAAGCATATGCATTGCCCCTACAATAATTCATATACCTGACCTGCATAGTTTGATATTAAAATGAACATGTCTACCCAAATAATACATTGTTCTGTCAAAGTATCTTGAAAACAAATACAAGTTTTAACAATATGCTTAGTATACATGATTATGATGTTTAGACTTCACAGATTGCCTAGTTGTGACAAGTTTGGGACCACTCTGCTTAAGCAGAGACATTTGATGCTTTGCCAACAAGCCATTAATTTATGTGTTATGAGGTTTAAGTGGGAGTAACACAACCGTACACTTCAAAGACCAAAAAGAAAACGTCCTTTTTAGTTTCAGATCAGATTTTCTTTCTTTACGCTAAAGTTCTCCATTTAAAATTGTTTTCCTTCTTTCTAAGATTAGAATCAAACGTTGCACCGCTCTATCCCCATTACTATTTTGAGTGCCTCAGTTGCCGGATATGAACTCTTTTGCATATCAGTCAACAAAGATTCAGTCTTTCTAATTTCTCAGCAAATTGCAATTAATTTTTGCAAACTTAAAAACGCAGCAACGAAGGCTTGTGCCCCATTCCTTGCTTCTTGCCCTGTATATATCACAACAAACAAAACAGTGTGACAGACACAATCCTTATCTTGTCGCCCTCTCTGTATCGTCTTTGTCATCAAGGATTAAGAAGATGAAATAGATTATCGTGATGACTAGGTTGCCAAGCCTGATAACCCACGGCATTTGTGAATGAATTTGCTTGCGTAGAGCAGAGTGGCTTCCTGCTAACTTGGTCGTTCTTGTGGTCTGATGGATTGGTCTGTTTTGTGCCAATCTCTTGGGAAAAGGGATGCTAGACATGCTATGGTTCTGGACATTGTAATGTAATTTTCATTATGCTGCTCAGTAATTCAATCTTTGCTACCTACTTTTTCGTTAAGCTTGCTAAAAACTTGGTATAGTCCCTTACATCATACTTATAAAAATAAACACTCTCTTAAGAGAAAGAGAGTATTTATTTTTATTTGGGTCATAGACCATCCAAATAAAGGAGCTCCCAGACAAAAGCCCTGTCTGTAATTAAACTTGAGCACAATTATAAACGGAAAGTGGTGCTTTTTTAAGGTAATTTCTTTTCATATTTGGAAAGCGCATAATGGAGGTTATTCAGCCTAGTTTGTTGCTTGGGAGATTTGAAACACAGTGGATGCCATAAACGTTTAACTGTAATACTTATGATTATCCTTATAGATTTAAAAGTATCAATAAATATAGTTCAATCTCTCTATTCTAGCATATTTGTTTTCAATTAATTTTTGCTTAATAAAATGTGATTCTTATATTACATAAATTAAATTGTAAAATCTAACTAATTTAAAAGTTTACACCGTTAAATGTGAGTATTAAATAAGAATTGGAGTACCAGAATAATTTTTCTAAGAGAGGTTTGGACGGCCAAAAATTGCAGAGTAGTTATTTTCTCGTTAGAAGACCTCATGCGTAAACCAAAACACAAAGGCTCTATGTAGGCCACAGGCTGCCGGCAATTACCCAACAGAACCTTTTTGACTGATCGTCATAGCAGAGTCAACAAAAGAGGCTTTCTCATGCAACAAACTGATATATTATTGAGTTTCAATTACAAAAAGCTGTTGCCGGCTAAATGTCTGAATTTGGTAACAACGAATTAGCTCTGCTTTAGATACATACCATCGTCATATTATAGCGATGAGCCTTTGCAGAATTAAGATACTTTGCTATGCAGGGATTAACAATTAGTTTGGACCATAAATCATGGAAACAGGGCAGGCTAAGAAACATTCGGCAGATGCTCATAACCAATATTTCTCTGTCGACAATAATGTGGACAGCAAGTTGCGTAGTTCTATTGTTTTCTCTTCTATTTATTTTTGTTTTTGTAACAGGAGTAGTAAGCTATTTAACACTACTAAAGGTCTTAGATAAGAACCCAAAATTTTGAAGAAAGAAAATCATAAGACAACTATTAGTGTCACTGCATTACTAAGGTGTGGGCTTTTCTCTTCTATTTTAAACTACAGAGCTGTATATGAATATTGCTTTCATTAGGTTAATTAGCAAGCCAACGACTAGATGTTATACTCTGTATTCTTTTACTTATCCTCCTAAGAAACCCAAATATTGGTATGAAAGTGTAAGACCCTCGCCCTGTCATTCATGCACTATAAACTTACCATCCAAATCCAATTGACTTTTAATTTCACTCAAGAAGGAAACAAAATGGGCAACGAAGGGGCGAGCTCCAGAAATGCCCACAGAACCAGAGCAACTTCAGATTAAAATATGGCACCATAGAGCAGTTTGTCAACGCCCTTTCAAATTTCATAACTTACCTCCATATTTTGGTAACTACTTCGTGAGAAATTTCCTTTGCAGTTCACAAAACCACTTTAGGTGGTATTATTCCTCTATCTAAGTGGTTGAGATTCGATCTTTCTTAGCATTTTTTATTTCAGCAGAAGACCAGAGGCAGTTAGAATGAAAAACAAAATAACTGAAGGGTTAAATGGCAAGCTGCCAAAGTCGTTAATATTGCAGAGATAATGAAGAAGTCACGGAGTTACAGTGCAACCACGAAAGAAAAGTTGCTCAAGCTGATATTTCGAATCTCAAATTAGGTTTTGTTGGTTATAAGTTCCTCTCCAACTCCAAGTTGCTCAGCAAGTGTTGACTAAAAAGCAATCCGCCAATTAATAAGCCCCCTAAATTATATGACACATAAAGCGAGGAAAAGATGCCAAAGTTCATATGAAGACAGAGTTTTGCCAAAAGGAATCAACTTCTGTAGGCATTGGTTGAGGCCTATGGGTATTTTGGAGCCTATCAACACTACTGTAAGTTGCAGCAGTTTTTTTTTTTTTTTGGTGATACGTAAGTTGCAGCAGTTTAATGCATAGAGAACCTCGCGAACTATCTATACAGTATGCATTCAAAATGAAATTCCATTTTACTTGTATCAGTCTAAATTACTTCAATGGCATAACAACCCTAATTGTAGCAGAAGAAATTGAAGGACAAAGTACCACAAGAAAGTTCTCAATTATTGTTATCCTTTCCCATCACATTTCCCAAAGAGAACGTGGAGCTACAGTAGTTTCCCATATTTTTCACTTCAATATATACCTTGTCCAAGTGTTATATGATCATGTTTTAGATTTGGAGACGCGCAATGAACCATACATATCCAAAGTTATCTCTGCCCACTCTGCGACATTGTCAGCCAACCATTAATATCATGAACAAGACCGTCAAGACCTTTTTCTTTCCTCTTCAAGTTTTGCCTTGCCAAGAAATGAATTATAACAAACACTTACTTGAAAGGGATCCACCCCAATAAGAAATAAGAAGGCAAAAAGGCCACGCCACTGCCACAAATGCAACTGGTTTTCCTGTTGTTAATCACATACTTAAAACTTCTGTTAGCATCTTAAATCTCCAATCAACGAACTTAACTTATCACCTTTGTGCTGCAGTGGGGCCTCCAAGTCGCTATATATATCAAATGTGTAGCGGTACTCTTCCACGAGCACCAACTACTTCTAATCCTCTGCCCCACCCTGCATTTTGGCAGAGTCACTCTGTTTGCCTCAATGCCATCATCACTTTCCTCTTTCCTCCCTGTGGCTCCTCTCTTCTCACTTCTCTTATCTCTCATGATATCTTCAACTGTTGCTCAGGGTCCACCTTCCCCTGGCTACTACACAAGTTCCACAATTAATCCTGTTAGCTTTGATCAAGGCTTCAGGAACCTCTGGGGACCTCATCACCAGAGAGTAGACCAGGGCTCATTAACAATCTGGCTTGACTCTAATTCAGGTATGGAAATCTTGTCTCATATGAGCCCCCAATGTCGCCTATTGCAGCCACCTATGCTTCTTTGTTGTTTGATTGAAGTTCAATCTACACTATTATATTACCTTAGAACATACTCTTACAAGCATATTTTACAAACATAGGGAGTGGATTCAAGTCACTGCATTCTTATCAATCTGGATACTTCGGTGCTGCAATTAAGCTTCAGCCTGGTTACACTGCTGGAGTCATTACATCTTTCTATGTGAGTATTGCTGATCTGTATCTCTAGTTACTGTTAAAAGTTGATAGCCATTTTTCATGAGAAATTCTTTATCCCCTTTTCTTTGTGTCTTCAACTGGCAATTGTAGCTTTCAAACAACCAAGACCACCCGGGAAACCATGATGAAATTGACATTGAGTTCCTTGGTACTACACCAGAAAAGCCATATGTCTTGCAGACAAATGTTTACATCAGAGGAAGTGGAGACGGGAATATAATAGGAAGAGAGATGAGGTTTCATCTTTGGTTTGATCCAACACAAGATTTTCACAACTACGCTATTCTATGGAAACCCAGTGAGATAATGTAATGTCTTCATTCACAAACACGCTCATAATTTTACCACTTCTTACATACTTGACGATGACTTTAATATATGTTACACGTCTATAACCATGCCTGCATCATGAACACATATACTATGTTATTTTGTCTCAAAAAACTCTCCTCCCACATTATGTCTGTTACAAAATCTCACAAAAACTCCGCATTGACAAGTTGCTTGATAAGTCTTCCACGCTGATGAAAAGACAACTTAGTTGCTGCCATCACGATGGGAGTAGCTAGCATTGTCTTCTAATTAACAATAGCCAAAATTAAAACCCCTTTTGAGATTTTATTTTAAATGCAATTATGTATATGACTCAATGACTATCTAGTCACAAGAATTCAGCTGAAAGGATGATATAACAAATTAGGGGAATGTGGTCCCCCTTTGTAAAATACCTACTAACTTTTTATGACATTTGTCACTAAAGAGAGTCATATAAATGATTCATAGCTTGGTTTTGGCTACTCAATCATTTATAATTTATTATGGAATGAAGACTAGCGAGGATGCATATAATTAATTTTCACGTGAGCTGGCTGACTGAGAAATAAAACCTTGCTTGTGGGATCTGGTTTTTGTAAGTTGCTCACTACTCTGTCTTATAATGGAAACAATATATACAGATTCCTAGTGGATGATGTCCCCATAAGGAGGTATCCTAGGAAGAGTGATACTACATACCCTACAAGACCAATGTATGTGTACGGATCAATATGGGATGCATCTTCCTGGGCTACAGAGGATGGAAAATACAAAGCCGATTACAAATACGAACCCTTCATTGGTAGGTACGAAAATTTCAAACTGCAGGGTTGCACCATCGAAGGCCCCGCCTCATGCCAACCACCATCTGGCTCACCGTCTGGAGATGGCAGCCTAAGCCCTCAGCAGAACGTAGCCATGCAATGGGTCCAAAACAACTACTTGGTTTACAACTATTGCCTGGACCCGAGGAGAGACCATACACTTACTCCTGAGTGCTAGGGTTTGGTCCAAGATGGTGTCAGTGAAAGTTACTACCCTGAACAGTTATCATACAGTTTGTTCACGGGGTGGTTTCGAGATGGCCCCACTTGCTAAGTGTAGTTGTAAGCAGTTGAGCGTCCAAGCCCCCCAAGATTGGAATTTTTCTGTTTTTGTTGTATCTGTAATTGTTTTTTTGCTATTGCTTTTGGTCCCTTTCGTGCTCAAATAAAAGTGGTTTAGATGCTTTTCTAATACGCGTCTGGGTATGGGTAAGAGAGAAAGGCCCTTGTCCTCTTGAATGTCAGCATTTGAAGGAACTTTCTGATGGATTTTTGTTGCTCAAATTGGACCACCAAAATAATTATTGTTCACTGTTCAATCCCATGGAAATAGTTAAATTTTATTCTGTAATTATCAGTGGCACATCCCAATGACGCAGTTCATGGATCTGAACAGAAACAACAATGATAACAAGAGAATGGGTCACACCCTAATCTTTTTATGTATCTTCCTATTTCTGAACACATGGACAAATCAAAGGTTAAGTCGATGACTTCTAGCGCTAAAAGGATAAACCAACACACAGAGCAGACATAAGATAGAGGAGAAAAAAGGATTGATAACCCGAAGACAATGACAAAGGCACAGACAAAGTAAACCATAAACATATAAAGACCATCAGTGACTTGTTCCCGGGAAAACAACAGTAAAAGTAATGAAAGTATGAAACTTGATATAGTTTTCCTATGTCAAATAATAATAATAACATACCTCTGCAATTATGAAGTTCTAAGATTACCCTTTGGGCAGATAACCTCCCTTTCTGGTTTCTCGACCATATGTACATAAGGAATACAATGATTCCAAATTGATAAAAAAAAAATTGGCCAACCCTTGGCAAGAAAGCACTGTGGCTGTGCACTTAAGTTCTAACTAGTAGCCAAACAGTGTGACTGGATTTTAAACTATGTTCTTCAAACTGAAAGAAGGGCGAAAGTGTAGTTACCAAGATTATTAAATTTCACCATTTTAAAATGCTAAATCAATTTGTAGGACGTAACCTGGCTAATAACATATAGGATACTTCGGACGATCCGAAAGGACCGAAACACTGAACTGAATTCGTGGACGAGGTGGCGTCAGAGAAAGACAAAATGGTGGGCAATGATGCTTTGGTACTAAGCTGCTGCGAGACCCAAAAGATGCCTTCGGGGTATGCGTGGTGCATTTGAAAATTCGAAACTTTTTCAGCATGCATGATTTACATACAACAACGCCTTAAGCTCTTAGCCAGTAGGAGAAGGCCTGCTTCTAGTCATGTGAGCAAATTTCTTGTCCTGAAATCACATCTGACAGTCTCATACTTTGAAATTCGATTGAATCTTGTGAATGATCAGAAACTTCCCCCTATCGCATTCCTCCGTGTCTGGTTGTGGCAGAGTCAAATGAGGTCACATGAATGAATTAGGATCCAAGTTGTCCAATTGGTGAATAAACAACGCGTAAAAATGGGGAACGACCCTCAATTCCAAGGCAATCACCTAGGTGAAGTCATGTGACGAGTGAGGAATAATTCAGAATACTGAAAAAGGGAAATTTCTAAAATATCATAATGTTACTTCACCGTTAAAGCACCAATTAATTGTAAGGAATAATTCTACAAGTATGACCTTTGTTTAATTAAAGACTTAATTGAACATAGTACTATCTATGTATATATAATTAAAACATATCCTAATAAAATTAAAATATAGTATTATAGACCAACAAGATTCAAAATAATTAGTATATAGTTAACTCCCTTAAATATGTTATATTCAATTTAGTTGTATATATAAAAAAAATTTTATTAAAAAAAATAAAACACGCTTTAACGGCTTCAATCTCCAATTATTAGTAAAAAGATATCTTAGGTTTACCCAAAAACATAATATTATAGAATTAATTGACAAAATGATATTTATATTTTTTAAAAAAAAGTAATTATTGAAGTTTATGTAAGTTTTGGAATAAAAGTACTTCACTAAACATGAGAGTATTAAATATGATTAATTATCGATTATAAATTGTAATAAAGAAAAAAATTATAATAGTATAATTGTATAAATATTTTTAAAACAAAATTATCTAAGAAAAATAAAATGCAAGCAAGAGCACAGTAATTGAGTCAAAAGTTTATATAAAGTGCATTTTATCTCTCAATAGTGATCATGGCTATTTATCTCAATTTCTATTTAATTGTACAAACCCTAGAATTGACAATTCTAAAAAGGGAATATAACACCTTATTAAAAAACCGAAAAGAGGAAATAGAAAAAGTGTACGGAGGAAGTAGGGGATAGGTTGCCGTATCAAAACAATAAGTGGGTTGTAGGAAAAAGAAGAGCTCAGATCTTTTGAGTTTGGATGCAACAAAAGAAAAAAATTTAGATTCACAGATAGATATTGATCTTTATGATCTTTTTTTTAAATTTGTCTAAAACCACCAAAGTGAGGAGTACATTTTTTGAGAACAAATGATTAGGAATGATAGCCAACAAAATTAATATACACTACACAGCATTTTTTTCTTTCTTCTTCATTATTTATTATGTTTCTTTGGTGTTTGATGTTTGATTTGATCATAAACGTGTAGCAAGCCCCACGATTGGCGGTCTCCATACTTCCTTACTCCTCATTCCTTTTTTACCAATAATTTCTGGAATGAAAGGGCAAATACAAAATGGAATCATTTCAAGAAGCAAACACCGTAAGCATTAAGAAATATCTGATGACATGACCCCACGTAAAAACATTTATGATTTTTTTTTTTGTGTATTCTGTAGTAATTTGAATTCAGATTTATACAAGATGCATTATATTAAATACCAAAATCACTCCATGGGCTACTTCAAATCTAATCATCTGGCACATTGACAAGGGGCCAGAAGTAGCTTACTGACAAGAGATTGGGCCTCAAATTAGAAACTAATGGTTTAAACAGTAAATCCTACTTTAATAGGGCCTAGCCCGGTCGAAATTCCTTTTCCTAGGTGGGGGAAGACCGCTGTAGATAGGTTTTGTTTCCATCGCATCACTATTGTGCCATCTATGTTCTAAATAACACCAAGGTTCAAAGCCGGCCGATTCGAATCCGACAGCTTGCAGAATTCTTTTTTTTTGGAAAAGGCAGCCTTCAGATTTTATTCTCAACTTTTTCATTCGCTTTGTCATTCTCCTCCACTTTCTGTGGACAAACAATAGAGATGCAGATATTCTTTAGGACTTTTTTTTTCACCAATTTTATTTGTCTTCTCTTTCACATTAACAGAGTCCCATAACTCATCGAACAGAAACAATGTGATGGTAGCCCTCTCATCTCAGCTCTCACTGTTTGATTTTGACATCAACACTGCACAGTAAGTCCGTGACCTCTGACACTGTCCACGACCTCCCAAACAATAATAACATTTAAAGAGTTCTGTCACTTCTGACACACCCCAACCCCACATCCCTGCTGTCCATCCATCCCCTTTAATCATTTTACTCTTCCCACTTCTTCCACCCCTCGCTTCCCAATGCCTGCACAACTTCACCATCTTTACCCATTTTTCAACTTCACATAAAATCGCAGTTTTTTCAAGTTTGAAAAATAAAGTTCAGAGGTGAAGATTTTAATAATTTTTATTATATTATCCAACATTCTATTTATATATGATTATATACAGCAAAAAAATGTTTTACCAAATCTCCGCCTGAAACATTGTAATTACATTATTGTAATTACAAAATTTTATTTCTCTTCCTGTTTGGACATACAGGAGTCGTACTCATAGCCCTCCTCACTTGCTCTCGCCAAACAGCAAGGACATGGAACGAATGCTCGCCATGTCACCATTACCAAACTCTTATTTAAAATCTTTTTGTGCTACTTTGGGCCCCGCTGTGCCCTATAAAATTCCATTCCATCTCTCAAGTACGAGCAATCCTAAGAAATTCCAGCTGTCTTTCATTATTATTTTGCCCATGCAAGAGAGGCACATCCATCGATCCACGTTCTAACTATGGCCCATTGACACTGGCAACAAACGTCTACTCCAATTCACACCCTTCACGTGTCAGTCACCAATTGGCCCGAAACCCTTGAACCCCTGTACGACCTTTTCAACTTCTGACTCAGGGCTAGTAGGACCTGCCACGTGGCGTCGCCTTCTTGGACCTGATTGTTGAAAAGCACGGCCTGCTTGGTCCTCGGGTCCCACAGGTTCCTCTGAATGGTGGTCAAGTTAGTCGCCGCGACGTCCTCGAGAATTTTAGCCAGCTTATCCACGTCCTTCTCTGCCACCGTGAGCGATATATCCTGCCACCTCACGGCGGACGGGAAGGGCAACCGGATGCCATCGGCGATGATGACGGGCACGCACCCCAGCGCAACAGATTCAACTAGCCTCGGACTCCATGGGGCCCACCCCAGTGGGCAAAGACAAAACACTGACCGCGCGATCTCCAACTGGTAACCGGCAAATCTATGCCTCTGCAGGTAAAACCTACGGTCGCCGTTGAATTTACGCCATATCAGCGTCCGCACTCGCCTTCAGAAAGCGAAAAAGAATAATGTCAGGGCAGGTCAACTCAAAGGGTGATACAGTAATTTCACGAAAAGATTCGAGCCGATAATAATCCGACATTAGCAAAGTGCAAAGTATGATTACAAGTTTGATTAGAGGGATTAAATCTAACGATGAGATTCATTACTTGCTGTAAAACCGTCCGCTGACATTCTTAGGATGAACCTCCATTTTTCCCCTGAAGAACACCCAAATGTCTCGCCGTCCATCTACCGGAGCTTTCTCCAGCGTATTTCGAATGCTTCCCGGCGAAACGTAAGGTGGTATAACCACATTCTCGACGTCTTGGCATGGATGCCTGTACTGAACGCCAAAAGTCTGTAATATGATCGAGTTCTTCAAGTTTTCTGGTATCCCATCAGCAATCGCCACGTCCTCCTTTACAAACCCAACGGAGAACAAATAATTTTAAATCATAGAACACACTTCCAAAATAAACTTATATCAGCAAGCAACGGAGGAACGCTTGACGCTTCCAAACAAAATGAATGAAACGGAAAATTTTAATTTTAATCAGTTTGGAGGTGGGCTCTGAACCAATTAACTATGCTTACGTACCAAGGTGTGGAAACAAGCGCCGAAGTCATGGGAAGCGACAAAGACGTGGTCGGATCCTCGGCTACGATTCCAGAATGGGTATTCGGAAGAAATGAGTTGCACTGAGGAGGCGATGAGAGACCGCGCGTGACCAATCGCCGGGAACCCATTCACGGCACTAAAGTTGCAAGAGACGTAGACGGGTACGAAGAAAAAGTCAGCTTCGTATGGGTCAAAAGTCCTCACGTCGCTCGTCAACAGTGCTCTGTGAATGGCCACCTCCGACGCAAACAGGTGACTGCTACACCTCTCGTTCGAGAGCCAATCGGTGTTATACTTCGGAGGCAAATCGTACACAAAAATCTTCAAATTATTCAGAAGCCCTGCAAAGATTGTAAGGTCAATCTATCAGATAGCCGTGAAAAAAAAAAAAACTAGAATTGAGCAAAAAGCTAAAGAATTTCGATGTACCTTGAGTGTTTCGAGGCTGTTGCAGAGCTGTGGTGTTGCTGGATTCGAACAGTGCCCGATAGATAACCGTGGATTTGGCGTTGGAGACATGGGTCTTGCGCAGAGAGGTTGTTTTACTCTGGGGATTATTGCTAATGAGGTACGAGGTGAAGAAATAAAGGGACAACGAAAACCAGAGAACCCATTTGTAATATTTGTAGAAGCAGCTCCTTTCTTGTTGAGGTCTGGCATGTCTGTGCAGGAGTCTCATCCTAACATAGAACCCCCTGCTCTTTGGGGGTCTTTTCTGTTCGACCATATCATTTAAAATTAAAGAAAACCCACCTGAATGATGGATGTTGAGAACGGGCAGTAGTTGAGAGAGAGCTTTCCGTTTCTGGTCTGGGAAGAAGTGGAAACGAAGAAACAGTGATTTGGAGCGGGTATGAGTTTGTTAGCACCTCGTTATAGCACCAAAAACAAACAAACGGGATTATTAAAATACGTTCAAACTAAAATCGTTAGAGCATTTGTTCTTTTAATAAAGAGTGTTGTTGAGTTTCGATTCTTCTCTAATTATTGAACGAACGTTTTTTCCAATAAACAAAGAGAGGATGCTTTGTTTTCAAAAAAGAAGGGTAGATATTGTCGAGCAAACAGCGAAAAGAGAGAGAGAGAAGAGCTTTCAGAGATGGATCAGAATGGAGCACGGCGGGGGTCGCGGTCACGATGCAGCTTTAGTCCTCTCCGAGCTTAAAAGACCGAATAGCCCCCGAGGATGTGCGTGGTGTTGGGGTGGTGTGAGTACGTTTTGGTCCGACCAAAAGGGGTGTGGCGTACTAAATAAATTAAGAGATAAGATTGTATGAGACATGGAATTAATCAGAGTAACATCATCTGCTTGTTCAGCTGTGAGGAACAAGCACAGCGATTATAGCTAAGGTCGAGTGGTGGGAAGCGGATCGGGATTTTTTTTTTAAGAGAAAAAATATTTTTTTAATTTTAAATTATTTATAAATATATTATTTTAATTATAAAAATTAATAAATATATTTTTTAATTATAAAAATAATATAAATATATTTTTTATTTATATACTTTATTATTATCTTACCTTAAAAGATAATAAAATAATAGTTATAGAATATTATATTTTTTATATCACTAATTCATAAAAAATTTATTATATTGTGTAACCAAAATTAGAATATTTATCTTGAAATAAGGAAAGAAGAAATAAAATAAAAAGATAAAAATTAGTTCACCGAATTACAATGGCCTTTTGTCTTTTTTTTTTAATTTAAATTTATTTAAATAGTTAATAAAAAAAATATCATATATATTGATAATTACATATAAATCAAATAACTATTAACATATAACAATAGACAAATAGAAATTACGTATTAAAGGTAGGAGTGTACAAATTGGATAAACCTACAATAATTTGAACTTGACTCGTGAAATTATGTTTCGGTTGATAATGAATTTTTTTTGTCAAACTAGATCCCAACTTGAATTTACTAATCAAAACACATATAAACTCAACAATCTAACTAAGACTTGACTAATCTAAACTTAACCTATACAAATTTTTAACCAAGTTCAAGTTAAAAATTTTAAACCCAAGTTTTTCTAACTTGATTGAATTTTTACTAACTTAATCCATGCACATCTCTAATTAAAAGAGTGTGTTCATATTGTTTTAATAATTAAATAAGGAGTGATAAAGTAAGCCATCTATTCTAACTCACAAAGGCTCATAATTAAATAAGATGAAGAGAGGCGAGTCAAAAAAATATTAATTTAACCTTCTTTTTTTGTGAGATAAGTTGGATTAACTCATAAGCCAATGTGTTTTAAATGTAAAAATGTGAATTAATTTACTTCACCTTATATTGATTCATTAGTTAAATGGAGCAAACCAATTTACTTATATTTTATTAAGTTATATATACATAAACCTGTCTTACAACTTATATAAGATGAGATATGTTTTACTCATTTTAGTAGTTTTAATTAAAGAAATGTATTTATCTGCTTTTATAATTAGAGTAAATTTATAAATAGTTTAAAATTGAATGAGTGTGTATAATTTTTTTTAAAAAAAGTTGTGGATAGTAAAAAAGATATATAGATTAAAAATTATATATTAGATTTAAAATAAAAATTAAGAAAAAATGAACAAAAATCATTAAAAGGGAATCCAAATCGGATGGCAAGCCGGAGCGGAAATGGTATAAATCGTTTCTATTTTTTTGAATAAGTGTAACACTCACATGATTGTAAGGACGTAGATACATCGTCGCTCGCCTTCCACTATCGTGTTGGTCTAATGACGAGATCGTCGCCCTCATCAACGCTTACCGTGATAAGTGGTACTCTCGCAGTCGCGGCAATCTCAGGCTGCCCATGGGCACACTCTTTTTGATTTATGTTTATAATATAGATTTAATTTTCCACTTAATGCATAGTCTCGGCATGATATTCCAATATATTGTAATAACAAATAATTGAAGAGATTGCTGGGGGATTAAACAAAGAAGGAAAATGTTAGTTACACTTAACAAATATAATAAATATTTCATAAATTTAATGCTAGATATTAAATTTTATAATTTATATTTTAATAAAATAAATTTAATAATTTAAATTTTTAAATAAAATTTTTATAAAATTTGATTTATGAAAATCAAAAGATTGAACAAGAAAATTATAAAAAAGATGGAAGTCCTTAAGTGACAAATACCCGAGGGTTGAAATTTTTTATAAATATTTATAAAACAATAATTCACTTAACATTTTTAAAGTGCAAGTATATTGAATATTATGATTTTCTGTAAACTTTGAAATCCTTAATTGTTTATTAAATGATATTTAACGAATGAATACATGCATATGCAAGATGGAGTAGTTAATAATGGAAATATTATTAGTTGTTTTTTGGGCGAGTGAAGCATAGATAATATATTATTAAATTTATTTAATTCTATAAGATAAAACATAATACACATATTGCGATTGCATTGAAGCCTCAGCGGGGGGGAGGCCTCATGCATAAGGCTTCCCTTTTGGGAGCTATTAAGTATTATCTTCCCAATATAAGCACGTGGCAGCTTCTACAATAGGAGGGGATCAAAGCTGGAGGGGTATTGAAACTCATCTGTGATTTGATTTTCTTGAGGTCGATCATATGTCTCGTGCACGTCAAGGCGTGAATGTTCTCTTTTTGGAGCACGTTTTTGACGAAAACAGAGAAAAGGAAACGTATATGGAGGAATTGTTCAAATTGAAAAGGTCAGCAAAAAATAGATAAAATCAAAAGCTTAATTTTTCCCTGAAAAAGAATCTGCCATCATATATATATAGCAAGTTAAGACGATTTGATTGGGCGGTCAAAGGGATTAAATATGGGTGTTGGTAGAAAAGAAGGAGGGAATTGGTTGCGTACTAAGGTGGAAACAGGGAATGGATTAGAAAGCGTCACCTAGAACGAAAACCAACATCCAACAGGAACATTCTAAGTGGAAGTTGACGTCGACGCTGGTGGAACAATTTTCTGGTACACGTTTTGGCCGGCTAAAGCCATCAAATAGAATTGGATTGCTTGTTAGAGCAGGCAGCCTACCTTCAAGATTATGAATAAATGCGTCTTCTATACGTTCTCATCATTTATTCCATGGACCCCTAATAAATGCAAATTTGCAGTTGGCATCTGCCATTTGCCAATACACACAAATATTATAGACAGACCCTTGAATTTACTACAGGGTCAGTGTTCCGTGTACACAGCTACTGAATTAATAACCGATTTCTGGCAAGAGTGGCCTCTCTCTCATCTGGCTACCCATCCCACCAATTCCTTCCCCTGGCCAAAACTGTCTTTTTCCCTTATCGATTAAGGAGAACAGGGAATGAACAAGCATGACATGAAAGCTAAGCCAGTTCAAAGTGGCTTAATGGAACACTCATGAAGACCTTTTCTGTAATAAAGAAATAAAGAGGGATTACAAATAGAGAAAGGAAAAAGGATTTGGTCCGTGGCACCAAGATTGCGTCCGTGACCTAATTACCATGAAAGAGTAAATTACCAGCAGCGCGGTTGATGAAGCAATGATTGTGGTGTGGGGACCCACTAAGCACCTTAACACCGTAATTGTTACACTGTCTTTGCTCTGTGGGTGCCCATCCCAGGGCTGAAGCACCAACCCATGGTCTGTGGGGAGATAAGGGTTTCCTTTCCAGTTTCATCATGACTTTAATAACTATAAGGCAAGCTTCCTTTGAGTTAGGGCCGATTTGAGCATCACGACGAGGGTTAATCTTCATATAAATAAACTAATATTGCTTTATCATTATAATATCTCGTTACGTTTGCTTATAGATTTGGAAAGTTTAATTACCCCATCTCCGCCTCTACCTAAACCCAAATTGATGATGTTTTAGTGGTACCTTTTCTAGTCATAATTCCTCTTAATTTAACCCCTCTGACGTTTTTATATACTTACAACTAGATTAGGTGAGTTCATCATTCCTCAGCCCACCATTTTAAATGTAAGCCTGACTTTTCCATTACTCTCTATCATCTTTCATAGTCAACTATCTTGAATGACATATGCCGTCACATTGAACTTTTCTTGTTTTTAAGGAGCTGAAACCAATACCACAGAAGAAAAGGTCATACGAATGTAAAGATTGAGTTGGATCAGATGATAGAATCAGTAAAGGAGGCTTCAGATGTAAACCCAAACGGGACCCATGCGCATGAGTCAGATAACTCAGTCCACTTGGGTGAGGACGCAGGAACCTTCTCAAAGGGTGGCGCCTCAGAGGGAAACAGTATTGGGAAGCAAGGGAAAGCTCCAGAAAGAAGAAATGTTAGCAAGAGGAATAGCATTACCTATTCCCTCAAGCTATATAGTAAGTAATGAATTAACGTAATGAGTGGTCTGTGCTCTACGCTAAATCTCAAGGGCATGCAATGAATCGAGATGAGTACCCCAATAAGAGGACTTTTTAACTGGAAAAGGCCCCAACATTTGGTTGTGCATTGACCCTACAGCTCTGATGCCTGAGCTGTGTTATCACATGCTTCGGCCCTAACAAAGACTCCAAAGACAGAATCTTCCAAATCATTAGTGAAAAGGATGTGTGATATCAAATTTGGCTTTGGGCAGGAGAAACATGTTCCCATGTGAATCTTAACTGCGAGAGGGACTCACTGAAACTGAAAGACGGCACTGCCCACTCGTACCCTTTGCCTTGGGTTTGCATGATTATGGGCACTACAATACTACATCCCTCTTCTTCTTCGTTGGAAGCTGAATCAATAATATTTTATATAAAATATAATTTAATTATATGCCATACAATATTACTTTGATTTAATTAAAGAAAAAACTATTATAACAATACTTTTAATGTCGTGACTCGTGAGTGATCATTATCTTGGGCACACAATGGCACGGACAAGCTCACCTTGTCTTTTTTTTTTTTATTGTTTTGGGTGAAGTCACCTTGTTTGCATTGCTTTACCCAGCTTCCTAATTTTAAATGCCAGAACGTCCGAATGTTCATAAGGTTTGACCAACAAACTGGAGTATGATAATAAAGAAATTAGTTATGTTATTTTTATAAATTTTAGAATAAATTATATTGTTTATTTTGAAGATTTGGTTATATAATAGTTTATTTTAAATTTAAATAAATATTATATTATTTATATTTAAAGTTTGTTTATATAATAATTTATCTTAAATTTAAATAAATATTATAATACTCATTTTTAAATGTTATTTATATGACAATCTATCATAAATTTAAATATACATATAAATAATAATTATTCATAATATGTATAATATATCAATATTTGATTATCATTTTTAAGAAGTTTAAATTATTTTGAGATATATATTAATAGTTTAAATTTTTATATATAACTTATACAAATAAATAATTAGTGTAACTACTAATCAATTATTAATAAGAATTCCCTCATCCAAAAATTTATCAAACAACTTGTAAAAATATTTAAAATCATAAAAGACAATGTAATCTAATTATTATTTGATTACAAATAAGTAAATATAATAATTTAACTATGGTTAGAATATTTTATTAGAATATATTTGTATTTATATAGTTAACTAATTAATATTAGATGAAGTGTAATATTTATTTAAATTTAAAATAAATTATTAAAAAATTTTAAAAGTGAACAGTGTAATATATATTTAAATTTAAGATGAACTATTATATAAACAAATTTTGACAATGAATAGTATCATATTTATTTAAATTTAAAATAAATTATTATATAAATAAATTTTAAGAGTGAATAATATCATTTATTCTAAATTTTAATATAAAATATTATTATCAGTAAATAATTTTTTATTTTACTCTTTATCTTTTTTTTTTTTAAAATTTTTGTACTAAAAGTTACAAAGGCAGCATCTTACCTTTCAGGGGCTCAATGGCTAAGCCCAACATTTGCGAGGATGGCGAAATGTTGGATTAATTAGATGTTTGTTAAACATCTGTGTTAAATAGACGCCCAATACAAAGAGAATAAGCTGTCATCTTTTGCCATTTAAGAGAGACGTAAGAAGAAGGCGCCCAAACACAAGAGTCCATTAAACACAAGGTATACAGCACCACCAAATGGGCAGGAAAATTTCTTCACTAACGCAAAGTTCCTCGCCCTTTGTGGCTTCTTGCGGTGCTCCTTGTGGTTCCTGCAGGCTACCTCCTCACTGCTTTTCCATTCCCTGGTTCAGTCTCTGTAGCCCTATCTTCAATGGGTGCTCATTTGCTGCACAATTACCATTGGTTTTCGCCATCATGTCAGAGCTCTTTGGCCTAAGATACTAATGCACATTGTTCAATTGTGGCCAACACTAAACAGTTTAGCCCTCTTGGTTCATATATCCTAAATGTGAAAGTCACCGGTTACTTGTATGGTAGAGAGGCTCTAAAGCAGCTCAAAGATAGTGATGGAAAGGTATTCATGAAGGGCAGGGAGCTAACTTGCAAGGGAAATAGCTGTTATACGCTGTGTTTTTTGGTTATCAGACTTTTTTCAATCACGCACCATTTAAAAGTTTCCATCTTCTTCTTTGTGGGGTTACGACTTATGCTGCTAAATTGATTGTAAGAAAAATATTTAATTTGCTGCCCTGTTTTTATTTTGAGGTTACGAAGATGACTTGACAATACAGAGATCCGGTTGTACCAACAAACTCCGAAGTAACTAGAATTGTACTATATATCCTGGCATGTCCTGTATTTTGCCATTTAACCATCTCGGGTTTGTTTCTAATCCTAATTGCGAGTTGTACCATGATAAATATAAGCATGTTATTATCTACTGTTAACAACAATGTTGATATAAAGATTCAAAATCATAAAAATTTCCTAACCATTTAGGTTCGTGCAGTTAGTTAAACAGCTCATTTTGTTTGACATTGAGGTCCGGGGATGATACTATTTTGCATAGCTTCCCTGTTCTGAAACAATTTGCTATGCACCCTTTTTTCACCAACCCAGTGTCTTCAAGAATCAAATTTTAATTGACTTCAAACATAAACCAAATTACACCTTCCTACAACCAATTCTACAGATAGAGATCAGAACGTAGTCATGGGAACCACGTTTCATTTAGCGTTGCAGACATATAGAGGTCGATGGTTCTCTATTTATGCAGCGTTCTTAATCATGATTGGGTGTGGAGCAACCTACATCTTTGGAACCTATTCCAATGAGATAAAAAACAGTCTTGGATATGATCATTCAACGCTTAGGTATATAGCATTTTACAAAGACTTCGGTTCAAACTTTGCAGTCTTCAATGGCATTTTGGCAGAGATAGCCCCGGCATGGTTCCTCCTCCTGCTTGGAGCAGGGTTGAATTTTTGGGCTTACTTAAAGATATGGTTGGCCGTCACCAAGAAGATAGCCAAACCTGAGTTACGAAAAATGTGCCTTTACTTCTTTGTTGGAGCCAATTCCATGAACTTTGCGGCCACCCCAGCTATTGTCACCTGTGTAAGGAATTTCCCAGAAAACAGGGTTGTTGTGTTGGGTCTTTTGAAGGGTTATGTTGGAATAGGAGGAGCCATAATCACTCAATTGTACTTGGCCATCTATGGAAATGATCCGAAATCTCTGATTTTGTTCATTGCGTGGTTCCCGGCTGTAATATTACTTATATTTATGTTCACATTGGAAGCAAAGAAGGTAATTAGGCAGCCTACGGAGATGAGGGTCTTCTACCATTTCCTTTATGTATCAATTGGTATGGCGGTGTTTCTCATGGGCACGACCCTTTCTCAAAGAAACACGGTTTTCTCTTCAACAGCTTATGCAGGAAGTGCCATCGTGGTTTGCGTCTTCCTCTTCATCCTGCCTCTGTTCATTGCCCTTAGAGAAGAGCACTTCTCTCAGGACTCTCTTGATTCTCCTGCCAAGTCTAATGTTGAGAATCCACAAGCAAAAATTCAGTCCAAACCGAATCCTTTAGCAGGTAATGACTGTAACTTTCAAAGCGTAGGCCCATCATGGTTCGACGACATATTCAATAAACCAGAGAGAGGGGAAGACCACACTATCTTACAAGCAATCTTAAGCATGGACATGCTGTATCTGTTTGGGACCACTGCTTGTGGACTGGGCGCTGGCTTGACAGCAATAAACAACTTGGAACGAATCGGAGAGGCACTGGAATACCCCCAAGAAACCATAAACTCCTTTGCATCACTTGTAAGCATATGGAATTACGTTGGCAGAGTCTTCTCTGGCTTCTTCTCTGAATATCTGCTTGGTAGATACAGAGTTCCTCGACCAGCCATGTTAACTTTCATGCTGGCCCTATCAAGTCTTGGCCACATGCTCATTGCTTTCCCTTTCCCTGGTTCAATTCATGTGGCATCAGTGATAGTGGGGTTCTCATTTGGTTCACAATTGCTATTGGCAAGTGCAATAATCTCTGAGCTGTTTGGCCTCAAGTACTACTCCACCTTGTTGAATTGTGGGCAATTGGCGAGCCCTCTGGGGGCTTATATTCTGAATGTGAAGATTGTGGAGCCAAATTACAAGAGCATGGCAGCGACAGTGGCTGTGGACATCAGTGATGTGGATAATCCATTGTGCTCAGGGGAGATGTGTTTCAAAGACTCATTTACGGTTTTGGCATCTGTTGCAATTCTTGGAGCTTTTGTTTCGCAGGTTTTGATGGAAAGAACGAGGAAATTTTATGAGTGACAGACATATATAAGAATTTCAGAGACAGTCTAGCAAATTCTGCGGAGGAAGAGACCCGTTATCTCTTTCGCTGAATAGAAACGCGGTAAATTGGAAGAAGAGATAATTCAATTGTTTTGGATAAAAATAAAATTAGAACCTAAATATGTCAAACAATTATTATAAAATTATCATTCATTTATCATCATAAAAATTATAAATAGATGATAAGCTAGTTTTGAATTCTAATTTTCTTATAATTTTAATTTATTTAACTTTTAAAAGGCAAACTTTACATCATTAAATCTTACTTGTGATATATTTACAACTCAATAAATCTTTTTTCAATTTTAGAATGTAATCTCATTGCAAATATAATGTCTAGATTTATCTATTCTATAAATATAAATTAAAGTCAATCATTAAATATTAATAAAAATTTTAAAAATTATTTTAAATTTTATAAAATTGATATTTATTATACATACTATGTAACAATTTATGTTATATTTTTAATTAACAATATTTCAGTTTGTACTAATTTTTTTTTGAGTAAAATGCACAGAACTTCTTTGAACTTTAGGTCGATTTTAAAAAATCTTCCTAAACTTTAAAAACTTGCAAATGACCCTCTTAAACTATGAAACATTTGTAAGAAACCCCTTCCATCAACTTTTCAGTCAAAATTTAAAAAAATGATGAAAATGACCTTCATTGTAAAATTAAGAAATTGAAGGCTGTGAATAGTAAAATTTTATAATTTTAACATTAAACCTTAACCCTAAACCCTAAAGCCTAAACCCTAAATTCTAAATCCTAACCCTAAAATCTTAAACCCTAAATCCTAAAATCCTAAACCCTAAATCCTAAAACTTTAAACCCTAAACCCTAAATCTTAAACCCTAAGTCCTAAATCTTAAATCCTAAACCCTAAATCCTAAACTCATAAATCTTAAACCCTAAACCCTAAACTTTAAACCCTAAATCCTAAACCCTAAATTACAAATTTACATTAGATTTTTTTTTTTGCATTTATGACAGATTTAAAAATTTAAGTGTATTTGAAGGATATTTTTGTCTTTTTATTAGATCAAAGTGGAAGTTGACCAAAAAATGTCCAAATTTTAACGGAAAACTTGACGGAGGAGGGTGTTTTGTAAATGTTTCATAGTTCAAAAAGGTTATTTAGAATTTTTTAAAGTTCAGAAAGAAATTGATTTAAAGTTCAAGAAGGTTCTGTATATTTTAACTTTTTTTTTTTAAAAAAAAAAACTTGTATTACGTAAATATATCCCCCGCCCGAGGTTCGGACCGCCTTGAATTATTTGAAATTAGGTTCGGAGAATGAAATTACTCTTCCGTAGTTTGCTTCGGGAAGCCGTTGGCCGACCATACCTCTCTTCTGTTTGCTGATCTGTTCATGCTTTCTCTCTCACTATTTCCTTCGCCTTTTTTCTTTCTTCCACTCTTTTTTCACACTCTCCTCTTCAGAATCCCATCTTGTGTTGCAAGCAGAACACGGACGCTGCGCGAGTAAAGTAGCCAAAGAAGCATAAAAACTAGGGTATTGTTTCATCTTTTTCTCTTTATATGGCGATTTTGATCGATTCATATTCTTTATTTTTGTAACGTATAATCTTTGGTTGGCTTTTGCATCTCTATCTTAAACATGAATTTCTTATGGGTCGTTGTTACTCTGCAATTGAAAACCTTCAAGCTCGTTCTTACATTGTTTCCAAGTGACCTTCATTTCTGGGTCCCTCGGAATTCTTCCACTCTGTATATATGTCTTCACTTTATGTGAATAAATTTTTGTATAATTGAAGTTAAATTGGGTTCCGTAGAGCATTGGGCAGTACGGGAGGGGACAGAATGGCGAAGAGATCAGTTGGAAGTATAATGCGGAAGAAGCTATCTGATATTACCAACTCGCAATCGCAACCCAAACTCTCTATTCAGGAAGAAAAGTCACTTGAGACTTTTCCCACTGAAAAAGATTGTATTGAACAACTGCTAAAGGTACATTTTTTGGATGGTCTCTCGCCATAGATGTGGTTGCAGTGTGTGTGTTGTTTTAATCTCTGAATTTCTGATGCAGGAAAGAGTGACTTTGATTCAACTCCTTGCAGAAAGAAAGTATCCTTTGATTATATGTTTGATCTCAACATTTTTTTGTCTTCTCGGCCTGTCTGCAGCCAAAGAAGTTGAAGTTTAAGGCCACTGAGATAACTTTGTTTTAGTTGGGTACAATTTCTCACAGATCTTCAGCTTTTTTCAAGCTAAGAAAGAAATTGGTTTTTCTTTGATTAAAGTGTGAACAGTAAAACTATAGAATTGAGTGGAGCTGAGCTGCAAAGATTGAGAGACATTGCTCAGAAACTGCAACTACAAAACTGGAATCTCGCTCAATCAAACAGCCAGATGTTAGCGGTCAGTTTACTGATTGCATTTGTGAATATAATGTTTATTAGGCTTCAGTGGTTATAACTGTGTTTACTAATTTTGCAGGAGCTTAATTTAAAAAGGGAAAGGGTGAGTTTTTTCTCTAAACTTTTTTGGAAACTAAGCCACTGTTTGTGGACTCAACTCAAATTGTTTCTGTTTCTCTGACAAACCCTTTTGTTATTATTCATTCCAGATAAAAGCACTGCAGCTTGAAATTTCATGTAGGGCTGCTTTACTTAAAGGAATGAACTTGAAAGTGGAGGTATTCTCTAAGCATGTGTTTAGAAATTGATTACAGTTAAATTGGTTACAGCAGACAGTCAACCCAAACTATTAGAAAGTTCTTCTGGGGTGGACAAAGTTAAATAGAGAAGCTGTTGTTGGGAAAGAATTTAGAGATTGTATGAGGACATACAACATAGGCCTCAAAATGAAAAAGAAGTCGTGTAGAAGTACTGTATCTTGACATGGATAAATACACACAATGAGTGATCCACTTCAAGGGCACGTCAAGTACCGAGCCCTAAATGGATGGCTAAGAAATACAGTTCCTTCAAGAAGTAGTCTTATTGATTGTAATGAAAACTAGAGATGCATGGTTCTCATTTGAAGAATGAAGATTTTTCTTTTTTGGCTCCATGAAGAATGATGATTAAATAGCCATTATGAATCTGAATTTTGTGCCTAATTGAATATTGTTGCTTCTTGATGCATCTCAAAATGGTCTGTTTAGATGTCCAAATCATTTTTTCTGCTGAATATCTTTATACATAATTCTCTGTCAACTTGCGAGAATTGCCATACAGTTCAATCTGGTGCGACAAAGGCATGTAAACATTTTAATCTTAAAGACTGATAAGTTGGGCTATTAAGGTTACTCAATACAATTCAATATCACCATCCTCAATGTATCATGCCAGTCACAGCAGCATTAAGTCGCACAAAAGTTCTATTAAGAATGTTTAGAAACTTCTATTAGAAGCAATAAAGCGAATCAGTCTCCAATAACTAGAAAGCAGGTGATTTTGCATAATAATCATTAGTTCAGTAGTAGGATATATGTGCTGCAGTTCGTATAATACTGATTGTTTTTTAAGTGGAGATAGACTGCGAAAAGAATGGATCATCAGTGTCACAGGTGGCTAGGTTAAAACCCTCCAGTAACGTGTTTGTTATATTAGTAGCATTGTTGGATGGTTTTTTTGCTCATTTTTGTTTACATGCCACTTGTTTTGTTTGGCTCAAGGAAGGAGATGAAAAAGCGGGGCCGTCATTACCTAAAGCCTGCAATGATGAAAACCATTGTAATACAAACAGAAGACGATGTAAATGCTAAAAACTTTGTTCTTGATATGAATATTCCTTCCTTAAATCTTGTTTAATTGTGCCATTGAGCTTTGCAGCTACTGGATCTTCAACCGCTTCCACAAAGAATGCAAGCAAAGAGAAGGTTGATTGCAAAAGGTTGTTCACACTTCAATATCATTTTTTATGTCATCGATTAAATCAAAATCCTTAGATGCAATGCCTGGGTGAAATGTTGAAAACTGCACCAAGGGTGTTTACATTATCTTTCTCAAGAATATTACAGAGAAAAATTAGGAGTGACGAATTCTCTTTTCATGTGCTCAGGACACAATTGAGGAGACATTCTGCTAGGATCAGAAGACATGAATACAAAGATCTGGAGAATTTGTTTGAGATAGAAGATGCTAAGTACCCTCTTACTCTATCTGGATCCAACTTGCTGAGCTCAGCAGCAGTACAGGATGAAACAGGAGGAAACTCTGGTTTTAGAATGGAAGCTCCAAGATCTTCGTTTGGAAGACCATTGAGGAAAGCAGTTGAGAGGGTTCAATCTTACAAGGAGCCCACTCTAAAAGTCAAGATGAGAAGATTAGAATGAGTAGAATCAACAAGGTGAGCTGAGAACCAATGTTCTTTTAATGTTTGGTTTATGCTGATACTGTGATTTCGTATTATAGCTGTGGCATTCTTCTGCAAGCTATCCACTTTCCTGAGACTCATATGGCAATGGATATGAATTCAATCTTCTTCTTTCGCAGTCCAAGTCTGGCCTTTTGGGTTTTCTGGTTATTTCTTCTAGTTGGGTTGTTTGATATTAGACCCTCTCCTAGTTAGGCTGGCCGATCACCAAAAACTGAGTTGGAGGAAACCAAATGCCCATTGTCCATCAAGCCTATAGAAGCTGCCATCAAAGGGGCTGATCCAAATAGACTTAACAAGCCCAAATAAAAAAGCTACTAAAATAAAAAGAGTTGGACCCAAAGAAAAAGAAAGGAAAAGAGAAACTAAAGAAAATGACAGAAGAATTGAATTTCAGCTTTAATAATGGTCTTAAAGCCATGTGAACTTTTTTGTGTTGATAAGTGATTACTGACCAAATTGTGCAGCCATGTGAAATAAGGGGTATAGTCAATGCCGCAATTCTGCAATTTTGGTGTGACGCTGAGCAGCGAGGAGAACCATGTTCTTCCATGAACTGTGTTCTCTATAGAGAAAACGTGTGGGGCCTCCTCTTAGTATTACTTTCCATTTTTATGCCTAACAACAGTAATTGTTTCTTCTTTTTACTGTTTGTTTAGAGAATGATGATCATCATCACCCACAAACCATTAACATACTCTGCAGATTCCTTTGGCCCTTAAATTTTTTTTTTTATTATTCTCATAAATTATGACTTTATAAATTAATAAATATATTAATTTTTATAAATTAAATTGTGACTTTAACAAGATTAACAAATTTGTTTAAAGTTTATAACAATTTGATATAAGTATTAATGAGACTAAATTTTTTTGTCATCCCTGTCCTTATGATGGACCACTCTTTCTATCCACTACAGATTTCACCTGCGTTTTCATGCATCCTCCTCTTTCCTTTTTCAAAATTTTTCCAAGAAAAAAAAAAAGCAATCTATCTGGTGAGCTTAGACGGCATATTGGTCCCCACAGATCCCTATACACAAAAAACATCCCTTTCCGTTTTTGGGATTGTTTGGAAATCAGGCTGGGCCAGGGCCATGCGGCAGTATGTAAATAACGATATAACTAACACGAAAAATACCCTTTCAGCCAAAAATTTATTTAATGAAAAATGGAAAATGCTCACATGCAAGGCACCGGATGCGGTGGAACTGTGAGACAAATGGGGCGTCGTTTTGTCGCCACTTCAAGACCCAAAACCGCGTGAGCTCACGAACTCTTTTGTTCCAAATCACAAATTTCAAACCTAAATCTTTTTCCTTTGAACAAAACAAGATTTTATTTAATTTATCATATATTCATTATTTTAATTTAATTTTTTTTAATTTTTATAAGTGATAAATTTAAATTTTTATTAAACTAATTTTTTTTTAAGTAGGAGACATTTTCTTCCATTTGTGTTCTAAGAAAAGAAATTTAGAAGTATTTTTTGACAAAATTATCATAAAAAATTTAATAAAATTTTATATTAATTATCAACTACTCAATACAATTTATCTTTTTTTATCTAAATTTAAAACCAACGATGTATAGTTCAAACACAGTTAAAAAAGATTTTTAAATAAATAATATTTTTGAAGTCTTAATTTTTAATAAAGTTTAATAATATTATTTAATTGATATAATCAATTTTATTTATTGTATTATATATATTTTTTTCTAAGATTTTCCTTTGAAAGGTGATGATGTTTAACTCCTTGTCCTAGGAGAGATTTGCTTACAAGGGAAATGCACCCATGTGATAACTTCTCAAAATATCCCATGACTAAATTTAATAAAAAAAAAGAAAAATATGAATAATTGAAGGGTTTAATTAAAAATGAAGTTTGGTTAATTGGGGTGGGAACTTTTGTGGTAACGACCGCTTGGGATTCCAAAGATCTGCAAAACATGACATGATTGGAGATGGAATTGACGACCCACCTAAAAGACTTTAGTAAAAAAGGTTGCCTCTCCAAGTGACCAGTTTCACTTGTTATATTATTATATACATATTTTAAGTCTCTTAATTTCTTTGAGTTAATGGAGCCCACGCGGTTTTAAACAAAGTTGTCACCCATGATTCTCCACCCTTCCTTCCGACAGGTCTTAGCCGTTAGGACCCCACCCTTGGTAGACTTGAGCACTCCCTTTCCTCTGTGACTTGTATGTTTTGCTTTTTCTCCAACAGGAAAAAAAAAAACGTATATTAGAGATTTAGATTGTTTGATTTTTTTTTTTATAATATAATGTGTAAATTTTTTATTATATTTTATTAATTCCATATAAATCTTAATTTTTTTTAATAAAAGACAAAAATTTCTGATGCATATGTTAGAAAAATTAGTTTTACTTTACCTATGACAAAAGAATTTGAATTCATATCTCTTATTTTATGAAAGAGTTAAAAAGATTTTGAGGGGAATTGAATTTGAGATTCCTTTTTATTTGGTAGAAATTAAATCTAGAATCCAATTTTATAAAAATAAAATAAACATTAATTGTGTTGCGTGAATTCATACTTCTTTGTTTAGTATATTCACTAATTAATGGGTTTGATTTTGATGTTTAGTATATAATAATTCATTTGTAAATGGGAATTATTGATCCCACATATCTAGAGAAATAAATTGGCCGTGTTCAAAGTTCAAACGGCACATTAATTAAGTTTGTAAGATTTGAGACTTGAAAGTAACGTTTGATGTTTAGTATATAGCTGATTTATTCCAAAATTTTGAAGTGGAGACCCACCACTTTTTAATTCAAAATATTTGTCAAAAATTTTACTTCTTTTCTTTAAGAAAGAAAATAATTGACACTCTTGTTATCGTTGATTAGATGTATAATTTGAAAACTTTTGTTTTGTGGTGGCTATTTTAAAATATGAAAAATACGAAATGTGTGTGTTGAGGACATGTGCTGGTTTGCTGGCAAAAAGCAAATTAAGTTAGTAGTCACTTTGATGTTATTAGAAGATCCATCATGCAGCATTATCACTGAGATTTGAGACAAGACCAAGTGCCTAACTCTCCAAATTAATATGTATAACATTATTAATTAATTAATTAATTAATTTTGATGTATAAATCTAGAAAATGACTTGAAGTCTCTCTTTTTTGGTGAAATATAATTTTGCTGTACAAAAGTGGAAGAGTCAACAAAGGGTAGAACATGCATGACTTTATCCATCTACCCTTTTGATAGTAGAGAACAGAGATATGACTCCCTTTAACTGCCCCCAAAAGAAATTGGTTAGTTCTTTTTAAAGACTCATTGGTTTCTCTGCCCACACAGGGTAAGTCACTTTGGGATCTCTTTGATGGATGGTGGAATCATTCTCGGCCAATATCTTTCCCTTTCTTTTGTTTCCAACACAAATTTTGAAAAGCCATATATTTCCTTGTATCCTTAACTCAAGCACCCACCAAAATCTATATATTCTCCCATTGTCACACAACCAAATCCAATACCAGCTTTATAATTATTCCCAAAATCTAATATATAGAAATCACTGCGTAATGTATAATGAGTAAAAGGGTTTTTCTTTTCAATAAAAAGAAAAATTCAGGGTGCACTTTAAAATACAAGTATGTTCTATTATTTGGACCAAAACAAACATCCAAAAAAAAAGTGAGATAGAGTAAATGTTACTCCTAAGACATGGATACCAAAATCAATGGTGGAATCACTTGGCTCTCACGTGTTGGTGCCTTTGTTTTTAATGAAGCTCTTATCCATGCCTAAAAAATCGACACTGCCATATTTGGCCGACAAAATACTGCTACCTATATCTCATGTTGCAACCTCAATGGGGGACCCTTCATTTCTATTTGTCTTCCCTTTTTGATTTTGATATTTAAAACCATATATTGGGTATACCTTGTAGGCTTATAAAGGGTTCAAACTCATTACCTCTCCTCAATTCTATTACAACCTTGCACTCCACATTGGCAACCAGATCATAACCTTTGCTTCAACTCAGTAGTTAATGTTCTACTGAAGAGGCACCACAAATACCATAATGTGGGACCAATTACATATTGGGGCTAAGGCTTGTTATATTATACTATGTTATAATTGCGCATCTATAAACAATCTTATTTAAAGAAATTCAAACAATTAAATGTATTATATCTTATCGTTTAATTTGTATAACCTAAAAATTTTAACACTTTACGTTATATTTTGTCTTCCATTTTTTATAAAATTAGCATTTCCGAATATAAAATATTGGTAACTTGTAGTAGAGCGGGCAATTATTCTAGTAATTAAAGGTGATGAGGTTAGGGTGTATGATGTCTCCCTCTTTAATTTCTTTATGTTGGGATTGACTTTCCTATATAAAGAATTCTTCTGCAATCTAAGAAGATCAGTGAGATGGGTCTTAAGTTATAGGACATTGGCCTGCTTTTGTTATTGATGGATTAAAATAATAGATGATAATTTATAGTATCATCATGCTCTAACTGCATCATTATTATTAATTCTTCTTATTATGGCTTCATGACATGCCAAGGACGGATACTGCAATTAGTGGAATGCCACTTCTCTCTCTAAATCTTTTTTTTTTTAGCGCAAAATGAGTGAACTTTCAATCCTTAGGATATGCGAATTTGAGGTTTGGGAAATTAACAAACAATGGCGATGGTTTGGAACATGAAACCTTAACAAAATGAATACCCAAAAAGATATGGAATTATGACATCAAAATGGGCTCCTAGCACGCTTGCTAAGATGTATGATAACATATTGCCACACATTGATTAAGGATATAGCATACATAAGACCTGTAGTAGACAGCATAAAGGCTAAAAGTTTCTTAAATTATTGAGAATCTCACTATTTTCATGTATTTATTGTTATTTAATATTTATAGTACAAAATTTTAATCATAAATTTTATTAAATTTAATAAATTAAATTATAAAACTCAATTTATTAAAAGACTTACATTATTAGAGAGCTTCTTGTTGATATAGAATTGTAAAAATATATTTACTGAATTATTCTTAAACATGCTAATGCTATTTCTTTTTTTATAAAAATTTTTTTCAAATTAATTGAATGGGAGATTAACCTTTTAACTTAAGATTGAAACAAGAATAAATTATTATTATATTAACACTTTATTAATATACTAATGCTATGGCTTATCTCTCTCTCTCTCTACCATTTCTACAATCAAATGTTAAAAAGAAACAGGATAAAGAGGGAAACGTACCATTCCTATTCCGAGAAAACGAAGGGGGGCATCCCTCTAACTGTCTTGGGGCCTCCCTAATTAAGATCAAAATCAATGTCTAAAAACACAATCAAGTAGGGTTTCAAGGTGCTTCCTGTCTGGCATCTTCCCCACCAAGCAAACTTAATCACGAAGGTGTCCCTTCACTGTAACCTGCCGTCCTCTAATGCTTGGATTTGCCGCTTCCTAATTAGCATGCTGTTGGCAAACTAAGCAGGTAATTTTTGGAAAGGTAAAAACCAAGCTGCAGAGACAGATACGTAATAGTACAAATATTAATCAAAAACCCAGATGGGACATAAAGGCGCGGCGCCCCATTTCACTCCTTTTTGGGTTTGGGGCTTGCATTATCGATTTGGATTTACTCTTTTTCTTTCTTGAAATTAGGAAACAATAACAAGATAACCACTAAATATATAGTAATTAATTAGTTGGTCATCAATAAGCAGAATTAACTAATTGACCATAATCATATGTTTAACGGCCATAGTCGCCAATTAATTAAATAATTAAATGGCATGCACCTTGGATTTAGATTTTTTTTATTTTTTTAGCTTACACTTAAATCTAAATTATGAATTTTTTTATTAATTTTTTTAATTACATCTTTATTTCTCACCTACTACACTCTAAATTTTCAAAATAAAATATTAAAGAATTTTTATTCCATGTACCTCCAAGTTTGAAATTCTTGCCCTACAACAGAAAAATAATATTTATACTAGAGAAAGTGAGACAAAATTAAAAAGTATTGATATACATATAAAGCCACTTTAAACAAGTTATATATATAATTAATTTTTTTTTCTCTTACAAATTTTATTGTTAGTACATAACGTATACTTATTATTTTTTGAAATAAATTAGAAAATGAAAAAAAAATATAATAATGTCTATAATCTATATATAAAATTAATATATACATATATTATAACTCTATTATGAGTTGTAGATTACGGTAACTTAATCAGATACCATTGCTTTCTACTGTATTAGGGTCTTAATTTAGTCAAACGGAAGCGTCCTTCTTTCCATCAAGTAGGACTTTATTGTTTCAAAGGGTCCATCATCTTTCCTTGGCCAAGTACTGATGAGAAAGTTTGGTTACCAGCTCCTTTTCCTGACCAATAAAACTTATACATACACCTTGACCCTTCGTCTGATATTAACATGTTGAGCGAGACATTAAGCAAATTGAAATGGTTAATACCTAGTCTTTAGGTTTCTATTCTGAGGTAGCCTGCTATGCATGAATGGGCACATGCAGCCCCTACCTCTAGTCAAAATTGAGTTCCATACGATTTTCTGTAGTTACATGTTTTTCCTCTTTTATTTGGTTTGTCAAAAATGACATGCCGAGGAAAACAATGTTTCATTGTTTTCACTACAAAGACTTGCACCCTACTTATCAAAATGCACGTCAAGAAAGGAAATGTAATCAAATGTTTATTAATTCTGTCTTGTTATAATTTTATTGTATTTAATATTTATAATATAAAATTTAAATTATTAAATTTATTAAATCTTATAATTTAATTTATTAGACCTGACTAATTCAAAAAAAATTATATACAATGTGTTCATCTTTTACGAGAATTGAAAATGTGAGAACATCTTATTAATTTTAAGCACCATGAATCCCATGTGAATTACAATAATAGACATGCCTCTTTGGTTAACTAGTTTTGATATAGTTTGGACAGCCAGCTTGATTGCATAGAAAAATGAGAGAGAGAGAGAGAGAGAGAGAGAGAGAGAGAGAGAGAGAGAGAGAGAGAGAGAGAGAGAGAGAGAGAGAGAGAGAGAGAGAGAGAGAGAGAGAGAGAAAGAGAGAGATTTGAAGGATGAAAGAAAATGGGGGGAATGAAGAGACGACTGGGGGTGGGATTTTCAACAGAAAACCAATTATTTAAGCAAGCAAACAAAAATTCTCTCGGAATTCCAAGTGAAAGTTTAAAGAATCCTACCTAATTGAACATTAAGAATAATATAATATGGTTTTGGTTTAAATTAGTGATAAAGATGGATTTATTTAGAGATGAGCTATCCTCCATATTCTGGTGCTGCTAATGTTCAGACAAAATCCCATAAAATTTGTCAATAGAGATGGCAATTAAGCACCCGCCGTTTCAACGGGTGAGTCACACAGTCAACCCAAACAAACACTCTTTGAAAGCTAAGTATGAAACTGCCCTGTTTCTGAATAAACCACCATAATTTAAACCAGAAGCTTAAAAGTGACGAATGGAAATTACTCTGTCTAATGAGAGAAAGTAGAGCATGGGGACTCCTTTATATCCAATCGATTGGAATTTGGAATTGCCCAATAACAAACAAAATAACTGTTTGAATTCACCACACGATTCAGCCCACGTGTGAGGAAAATTGACAAGGATGAGTTTGCTTGGCCTAATATAGTTATGCATGTCAAAGATATTAAAGAAATTTACTGTTTGAAGTTTGCACCTTGCAGTGCACAAAGATTGGTTTAAGCTTGACCCTCTGTCATCTTTTATACATCAGCAATGCACATAAAACTTTTCGCTAAAATTTCACAGAATATACTTTGAACTCTCATTTTACAGTGAAAGGTGAGTTCTGTCATGTTTAAATGAAGAGATTTTTATGGGAGTAACATTATTGTTATTGCATGCCTCATTGTCAACTGGTAAATAGTTGGTAAATTTTATAGTAAAATATAAAACTGATTATAACACCCAAAAGGTATTGAAAGCACACAGGAGAGTCTCAGCTTGGATTGTCTATGTCCATAAAATTTTAAAGTTTCATACAAACTTTGGTTTTTCAGGGGAAAAAATGATTTGTGTATAATGGAACTTTTTCAGTGACATGTCACCACCAACTCTTGTTATTGTTATTATTGTTATTTTTTAGTTGAAAGCGATCACTGTTTTACAATTTTTTGAAGGTCACTTTCTTGAAATTTTTTCTCTAGTGGGATGGAAATGGAAGTAGCTAGAAAAGCAGAGTACTAGACCTGAAGAGGACCTTGTATCAGAATGGTAAAAGTAAAACACTAGACGACTGTATCGTTGCTCCCGCTGTTATCGCTGATTTTCTCTTCCCCGCTCTAATGTTCAAACAAAATAGTGCCATAGACTTCATTACCCAAAAGACTGACCCTTTCAGAGAGAAGCAATAGATATAGATTCTATAGAGAGAACATAGGAACAAGACGTTAGACATTGGCCACCGTAAGCTTTTGGGTTTTTGTGCTTTTCTCCAACCCGCCTTCGAGAAAGCAACCCACAAACTTCAACAGTAAGTTGGACTAGTTCTTATAAAAACAGCTTGAATCCCCATCCAACACCTCCCTAACTCTGTTTCTCTCTGTTTCCACTCCCCCCCCCCCCCCTCTCTTCCCCCTAAAAACCCCCAAATCCTCAATCCCCAATTGTCATCTTGAAAGCATGGACAATCAACGCAGCCCTCTTCTTAATTGGGCTTACTACTGCCAGGGAAAGGTAGGAACTTTCTGTGACCTTCAACTATTTCCATTGATTACAGAAACTAATACTGCTTAGGTTGTTTGTGTTTTGCTTAAAAATGTGTAATGGGGCGTATCATTTCTGGAATTTGGAGGACTGATTGTTCATCGATATTGTGTAATTTTGATAATACAGTCAATGGAGGAGCTAAGGCAGTCCCTTTTGTATGCTACTCTGGAGCTTGAACAAACAAGGGCTGCCGTGCAAGAGGAACTCAGAAAGAGGGATGATCAACTACTTAATCTGAAGGATCTGTTAAACAAAGCCATAAGAGAAAGAGATGAAGCACAAGAGAAATGCCAGAGACTTCTCTTGGAGAAGTTCGTTTTCCAGCAGCAACAACAGCAAACTGCTCCTCTGTCTGGAATTTCCAGCATTGAGGATGAACCCAGAAGAGGAATTGACTCCAACAATGGCCTGTCATCATCAGATTGTGAAGAAAGCATTGTTTCATCCCCAGTTATTGACCATTTGCCTCAACCCCCGTTGCCGCTACCGCCACCACCTGCAGCAGGAGCGCCACCACCACCACCACAACCACAACCATCCGTGACAGAATCCATGATAGAGTTAACGCCAGATAAGCCATTACCAGAAAAGGGTAAGCTTTTGCAGGCAGTGATGAAAGCTGGCCCTCTGCTTCAGACCCTGCTCCTGGCAGGACCACTTCCTCAATGGAGACACCCACCACCACCGCTAGAGTCCTTTGAGATTCCCCCAGTGACCATTCCGTCACCGCCTGCAGCCTCAGCACCACCACAACTCCTCCACCAAGATTCATTTATTAACATTAACGGTAGCAGCACTCCCACCAACTGCGGAAGAGTCAGTAGAAAAAGGGTGTTCTGTGAGGGCTCTGACTCTCCTACAGAGACCAAGTACCACCGGGTTGTATACCTCTGACTAAAACTGCTACTAAGTCAGATTTTACCCACATAGATTTTTAATTTATGATATTTACAAGTTTATAGGATTAAAAGGTTAGAGGATGAGATAGCAAGCCGGATATGCGACTGATCTAGCATCTGTACAGTGGTTTGTTCTAGAAAAGAAGTTCTCCGGACTTAACTCAGTGAGAGAAGAACAAAAGAAGTGCTTGAATTAGGCTTTTCTGGCGATATTTTGTGGTGAAGAATTTATTTCTCTTCACATCCCACGTTTGCCTTGTGAAGTGAAAGGGGCCTTGATTCCTCTGAAATTGTATTGTAGCTAAGTTACTGTAGTCCAGCAAGTGATATGAGTGTGTGTGTGTGTTTGTGTGTGATAGACGGAGCTTGTATCTAGTAAAGATCACATCAACAATTAAGAGGATGGGTGTGGAGTCGTTGGATTGGGAGATGGGTGTGGCCAACAACCAAAGAAGGTCCTTGAGCTCTACTTGTCGGGTTAGGGTGGACCCACAAATCAGAATCGGGATCTATTACTGGTGTGGTGTATGATTATTTTAAGCCTTTGTTAGGGAATTTATGATTATTCAAGTCTAAACTTATGTTCTTCTTAAATTATATTTCTTCTCCTTTGTAATATTACTGATAATTCACTAAAGCCTCTTTTTTGTATCTGCTCCCACTCAACCTATTCTTGTCTCCTTTTAAGCGCGCGCGAATATTTCTTCCACTTCCTACAGAGCAGATAATGTTGACAAATATCGCCATGCTCCCTATCATATTCAATGAAAGCATGGCAAGACAACAAAAATCATATATTCTACCAACAAATGAAGCATGCTTGATCATGGTTTAAAAAGATGATATTGTAACTAAAAGATGGTCAGTTTATCTGTTCTCTCAAACCAATTCTTATTAACTGCAGGACGTAAGTTCTTCATCATTTTCATCAATGAAAAAGGTTGATCACCAAATGTTAGAGCAACCAACATGGCATAAAGTTTTTTAGTTTGTAAATTAATCATTTAAACTTTTTTAATAAATATTTAATATAATTTAATTTATGAGAACATCAGAACTTTTATCTAAGAAACCTCTTCTTATTACAGAAACTGTCTTACTTTCAGTCCGAGTTTGGTAGTTTTGAGGACCCATAGAATGATGTGAACTTCACACTACAAGCCTAGCCATCTTAAGCAGTTGTAAATAGTGCTATGCTGTTCTCACTCAAGGTGACGGGGTCAATAGCAGGTGAAGGAGAGTATCACTTCGATAATCTATCCGGTGGAGAGACAGATAGATGTAAAGAGCACGCAGCCTTGCTGAAGAAATGCGCCCACTGTATTAAAATAGGGGAGTTTTATTATCTTGTTCCTATTCCAGCACCTTAAAAAATGTGGTGGCATTTTGACCCAGAATGGTTGCTGTCTGCTTGTGTCGCAAGGTCAGTGCAAGGTGCACGAAGCAAATTGATTTCCTAGTTGAAAGAAACAACGTTGTTACTTTCATCCAGCTATCTCTGCTTACCATCATCATGTGAATGCATCCTTACTGAAGACGGCAACAAGGAAGTCCTATAAAACACGCTAAGCCAAAGCCACAACCAGAACAGTGAAGCAGCCCGCGAATGGCGCGACTCATGCTTATAAGACAAACACATGCCGGAACTTAGTCAATTTGGAGGCTAATAAGCCAAACAATTAGCTACTCTGTAGAAACAAGTTGACAAAACAACGAAACTCTTAATTCCACAGAGCTTAGGTCCAAAATTATAAACGGCCCAACAAGCAAAACGTTTAGCTTCGAAGAACACACACAATGAAACCTGCTTCAATTTCTACTTTGCATAAGATCCCACAAAAGAAAAGGCTCTACTGTACACCGCAGAGAAAACCAGAATTGCGTTCAAAGTGAACACAGTTTGGGTCAACTTATTCCATAAAACGCGGAGGCTTGAAGATGATCATTACTTAGCTTGACTATAAACCCTTTTTCAAAACATTAGGCAGACCTCTGCCTAATCGTCTCCTTCACGTCAATCATTGGATCCAGTCCATCTCTCTCTAAGCTTCCCTGGCTTCCAGAAGAATCTTCCCACCTCTGGATGGGGTAAACATTCAATCTTCCAACTCAGATCCATGATAGAATTTCAGATTTGAAACAGCGACATCTAGATATAGAAATGCCAAAACATTTTTTTTACAATTGAAAAGGAATATAATCATATACAGCTACACAAGACTAATAGGTTCCCAGAAAATCATATGATAAGATAGGCTACTACAATAGAAGAGCTCAACAATTACAAGCTGTATTACCAAATACGTTTATACAAGAAGCTATAATCATGTGCAGCTGTGACATCAGTCAACAATCGCATTGCTGAAAACCTGGACTTCCAAGTGCGATTATAGCCACAAAATGGATACTACACAAGTAGTGCACATGGCCCCTACTGAAATGAACTAGAAATTCTTCTCGACTGAATATGGATTTAAACAAATCACAAAATCCATAATCCTACACATTTTTTTCCACATTTCCAATCATGTTAAGTAAGTACCTATGATTGAAGGCAAGGAATTTGAATCACGTCTACTTACATGGGTATTATAAGTAAACAATGCTCATATCTATGGTTTTAAACAGCATCTTCATGTATGAGAGAAACAATGAAACTTTTTCTTCAATCATCTTCATTGTCATCTTGGTTATTCTGGTGATTGTGTTTTTGAGCAGTATACATTTCAGCAACCTGAAAAGCAGTGAGTATAAACTACATAATTAATACACTAAAGCAATAGATGAGCATGACCAAGAATTCAAATATTCACTCCCTTCTGTCTTTTTCTCAATCTTCTATCATACAATTAGTTAAATAACAAATTGTGCTTTTTACCTGCTCAGATGATGAGGATTGTTCTGGAGCTTTGTCATCCCGAACTCGAACTAGGCGTGGAAATCGAAGAGATATACCCTTTTTAAAAAAATACTCAACATCAATAAATGTTAAAAGCATCTAGTATTAGCAAAACTATAAAATAATACCAGGCAGAATACCAACTCTAACTATTTCCATGATCAATGCATTGTTTCTACCTTATCTGAATCAACTATGCCAACTGCTGCACGGTGAACAGGGCTAATGGTCAGGTCTGCTGCTTTCACTTCCCACACCTGGATGAAATATGACAACTTATGAGGAAAATCAAAAAGCTTCATCAGTGAGAATACTGCAATTGAGTGGCCCTCTTGATGTGACTTTCTAGTTTCTTGGATGACAAATGTTCTTCAAAATTTAGGAACCAATATAGAATCATATTAAATTCATGCAACTTTCAGATCTTTCACCTCTTATCTGAAAAATTAAATTGCCATAGGTTTCTACAAGGCATGTATACTTGTGAGTAAAAGTAAAGCACTTGGTATCATATGCATACTACACTTTCTAAGGAATAATAAAAAAGGAAATGAGATTGCAACCACCGTCCCCCATATTGTCGTTAATTAAATGCCTCTAAGGACATTCACAGAAACTGGAAAACAAAGCCAAAGCAAGACATGATACAGGACACGGCTTCACCAAATTTGAGAACTTGATCATACCGTGATACCCTTTCAGCTATAATCAAATGGTATCATACCATGACAGTAGCTGAAACAGTATTAATATGCTTTAACATCTCCACTTCTGTAACAGTAATTAAGAATTGAAAACAGGTGCACAATACTAGTAGAAGTATAACATAACTTATTGAAGATAGTACATTGTGGAACTTACGATTTGCTCAAAGACTCAGCAAAGAGAGAGAGAACAAAATAAATAAAATTAAACTTAATACAGATTCACCAACAATGTCAAGATTATTTTACCTCAGAGGCTTCAAACCAGACATCGGGATTGATTGTATCAGCAAATCGATAGTATGGCTGCAATCAAGAAGCATATTTAAACTATCACATCATATAAAACTAATTGTGATTCACATATACACGTGCTTTGGGGTAAATGAACAAGCGATGCAGGCAGAGACCTTTGGTTTGGGAATCACTTTTGAACGAAGACTAGCTGAACGTTCTTCAAGCACTGCTTCAGAAAATCCAGTGCCTACCAACCATCACATGAAGATTATCAGGCTTTATAACAAAGGGTCTCTGTAGTGCCTTAACAACATAAAGACACTTACCTATCTTACAAATGCTTTGGAATTCTTCACTACTGTTATCATAGCATGCAAGGAGAAAGGCACCATATACCCCTACAGAGACATGATGCCACAAAGTCAATCAAGACAAGCTTTCAGCTGAAAGTTTATGTATCATTATATAAAATAATTCAAAGAATAGCATGAGCTTGCCTTATTCATACATGAAGAGAAACACTAGAGGCAATGTTGCAAACAAATGAACTTAATGATTACCTGTACGTTTCCCACGACCATGGAATGCAGCAATAGGCACCAAATCTAGTGAGTCCCCTATACTGCAAATTAGAGCCAACAAATAAATAGTAATACACCCATGTATGTAGGACTTAAGGAAAAAATTCAAAATCACCACCCTTACTTATCAAGATAATCTTTCTTTAACTTTAGCCAGTTGAGTGACCGCTTGGAAGGTTCATATGTAGCATCCTTATCCAATGTTTTGATAATTAAACCCTCACAACTGCAAATCAAGAGAATAACCAAAGTTGGCAAAGCTGGGAAAGTTGACATATAATTCAAAGAATTTAATGCTTATCCATAATTATGAGATGCTATTAGTAATAAATCAACCACTTAAGGTGACTTTAAGAGAGGAAAAATTTTAAGAACGTGTATATCATATTAACTAATAGATGAAATTCCAGTCAACATGACCTTCAAAATAACCAGAAGAATGTAAAAAGACCTTGCATCAACAGCTGTGTCAAGAAATTTCTGTATTTCCTCAACATCATTTGATGTTATTGCTGTTGCAAACTGAAGAAAACCAGGTTCCTCTGCAAAAGAAGCATAGAGATGCTGCAAAGAGAAAATAAGGAGTACATCAACATTCTATGATATTGTCATATAAAACCAACAGTTGAAGGGGGACAATGATCATGATGTATGACAAGTACATGTTACTAAATGATCAAATTATATATCTAAGCATTAACATTTGAACAAAAAGTTGCAAAAGGGTAATCAGCCCTTCTGGTGGCCTGAAAACCTGAAGGTTTAAAATATTTAATAAGAAAAAGAAAAAAAATACTACTGACAGAGCAAAGGTGTAAGGTGGTACCTCTCTGCGAATTTTCAGGTGTTCCTGAAGAAGTGGTTGGCCATTAAGATACAACAAATCAAAAGCAAATATGCAAGCATCAACCTTTATACCACTCACAGCCACATTTTTGCGGGCTCGAGTACTAAGAACCTGCCAAAACACTCAGCTCATATATACACGTAAACTCCATTTGCAAAATATCAGTATTGAAATTAGTTGCATGGTTTTATATGTAAAGATAAATGTCATATAATTAGCCATACTATCACTATAAAAGTAAGCAAATTCCCAAGATGAAGAAGAAGAACAAGAACAAGAACCAGAACTATATGAGATTGGTCATTCTGTTTAACAGTAGTCATTTTCAATAATGCACCCACAAGATTATTATAACCAGCATTGAAAAATTACCTGGAAAGGCAAAATTTTCCGCTTTTCACGGTCATATGCAACAAGTTCACAATCCAAAACAAATGAAGATACAGATGCTTTTTTCAACCTGTTCACTGGCAACAAACATGAGCGAGTACAAAGTTGACAAAAGTACAGGGAAGAAGCTGGAGTCAAATCTCTTTAAAAGGTTTTTTTCACTAAATACGGAATCCTGTTCTAAATCAAGTGTTCATTTATGGTGCTAGGTATCTAATATAGTGTCCCCAATCCAGTTTTACCTTGAAACAGCAGCAACAACATCAGGGAACTTTCCAGTGTTCCTTTCAGCATTTCTACTGTAGATCTCCACTGAGCCATTCTCCATGTAATGTATCTGTCTCAACAAAGATAATGTTAAAAGGACATAATAAACGTCACATACAGTATATTTCAGATGTTAAATTTAACCATCAAGTATCACCTGGGCACGCTCTCCATCATATTTGAATTCACAGGTAAACTCCACATCCTGGAATTTATTTAGAATTTCAGATACTCCTTTAGTTGGTTTTGACAACATAGGTCCCACTGGAACACCAAGTGTAAAGTTACATGTCCGTGGAAGGTTCCATACACCACTGCTAAGCAGCGCGGGAACTATTTTGTCATAGACAGGAAGAACAGAATAGACTTGTTTGACAATCTTTGCAGCCTGATGCAAATCAAACCAGAAAATCTATTATTTAAATTTTCAAAAGTCAAAGACAAAGAATACTATAGTTCATAATTTCAGAAAATGCAGAATGACTGGGAAAACAAGAGCGGTGTCTTCACCAGGAAGCGCTGATATCAGCAAAAAGGCATATTCCAGTTATAGGTCAAATTAAAAGGCTAAGCATGAACCCCAATAGTTTAAAACCCACAGCAAAGCACTTGCAAGGGGGAGACTGAATTCTTCCAACTCATTCATGAACCCCAGTAGCTGGTATTCCAACTCATTCTCTGTATCATATTTCCCAAGCTCAAGGACATTCACTAACCTCTTCCAAAGGAGACTGAATTCCTGAAGGCAGCACAGAGTGTTCTTCAGAGTATACAGCAGCTTGGCCTAATGCAGCTAACAGAGTTTGCTCTGCCAACCCTATTCGCAACTTTGTCTAGAAAATAAATTCAGAAAAACAACGATTAATGAAAAGAAAGCAAACCCGACTATTCGCATAAAAGCACCAGAAATACAACCTGAAGTAGACGAATAAGATATTGAGGTTCACAGTCAGTGGCAGCAACAAGAAGTGCCTTGATATGATTCTTTTTCTTCTCTTGACAGTCTTTTCCAGATTCCTGCACAGTAATCAACAGAAATTTGTTCCTAAATCCCAATAAATTCCTCTTTCTCATACAGTACACCATGTTATGTGAGCTGATGGGGGATATTGTAAATAAGTCAATGGTATTAAATACAAAAAGCGATAGTAACGCACCATGGCAATGAGACGGAAGGTATTGAAAACCTTCCTAATGGTTAATGCATCAGGCTTCCACATCATAGACTGAGACGAGCGGCTCACTTTGGCAACAAGTCCCAAATCACCTTTTTCCTAACAATAAACAAATGATAAATTAGTGCTTGCCATTACAAATAAAAGTTCCTCAATGATATTTCAACTTTCAATGACAATTCCATCGCAAATCTACCAACCATTCTTAATCAATCATTCAAGTTAAAGACTGTCCTTTAATCTTAACTTCTACAAGACAACATTGCATCAAAACCATTAGCCCCAAATTAAGAGCATGAAACAAACTGCTATTATTTATCCATCCTACAACATGTAAACGTCAAGACAAGAAGTAGCAGCAACATCCCAAATATATATTACAGAACAATACAACATTTAGTCAGTATAAAATGTACAATTTAAAGCTAAAATCCCTCAAGAATCTATCTGTTCAAAAACATTTTTAAAAAACCACCTTATATTGATTTTTTATCTGCACTTCGGTCCTTCCACATGCCTCTGCAAGCGCCTTAATAATTGAAGCATCCCCTAATCCCAATTCTAACCCCTCGTGTGCGGGAGCAATCCTATTTGCAGAAAGATAAACAACAGCAGCCAGATCATCGGGTGTAGCATGCATGACAGTCCTCAACATATTACACACTATATCTGTAATCACAATTCGTCCAGTCTCTTCCCCGATCATATCGAATGCCAAACAAAGAAACAGGAAGGGCACAGCCTCACCCTTCTCCCAACAAACCACTGAAGTTGGGTCAAAATTTCCCGGCTTCTTCTTCAGTTGTGGAATTTTTTCCTTCAGTTCAGTAATCTTATCCTGATTACTTACATTGCGTATTTTCTTCGCGGCGGGAACACCGTCCGACCCAGTCAAGCCACCGCTTCCCGTTTCTTGTTTGCCCGATTCTTGCGCTTTCTCGGAATCTTTAACTTCAGAACATTTAATTTCGTTTCCGGGTTCTGATGGCAAACAGGTTTTCTCAGGTGGCGAAGAATCCTTGGCTTTGGGGCTGTTAGGGTTTTGGGTGGAATGGGATTCTAGGGTTTTTCGTTTCTTGGGAGATGGTGGTTGCGGCCTCTTCTTGGCGGCGGCGCGAGCCCCAGACATGAGGGCATCGAAAGCGGAAGGTCGTGTAGACATGCTGCGAGAGTGATTATGGGTAGACAAGTGGATGGGTTTGAGAGAGAAGGGTGTTGAGGGATAGAGAGAAAATGCGCGCTGAGAAAGAGACCTGAGGGAACGAAAAAATGCAGGGTGGCTGTAGCGAAGGGAGAAGCATGAAGGGACTGAAAGCATGAATTAGATTACAGAAGGAAGAGTTGGGATCAAATCAAGAGATAGCTGGTATTCTAAAACCCAGCCAAAGAATGCCAGGAATGGCAGTGGCGGGAGGACTAGTGTTCAGTCTCTTTGTTAAAATTTTTTCAGAGCAGAACTGAATGTGTAGGATGGAGAGGTAATTGTACGAAGAAAAAGGTAATCTTATTTTTATATTTTTATATTTTTAATTTTATTTATATTTATTATTTTTTAAAATTTTATATTTTTTAAAATTTAATTTTAATAAAATTTTTTAATTACGTCACAAACATAATTAAGAATATAATGTTAAACACGTATATTTAGCATTACTCAAAAAAAAATAATAAAAAAAATATAATTTATATATTAAATTATAAAGATGACTAAAGTTATTAAAATTTAAAAAATAAAAAATTTAAATCTGAAACTTGTAATTCTTAATTAATTTTTTAAAAGTTTTTATATTATTTGTGGTTTTAAAAATGTAAGATAATTTTAAAAAACTATCAAATTTATTAGTAATCCATTTTGATATTAATATAGAAAATTTATAAAACAGATAATGAGGCTCCAAGAAGCATAGTTTTATTACAAAAAAATATGTCAAATATTAAAAATTAAAATTCCTCCATTTGAAAAAGAATAGAATCCAAATAAAATGAATATCCAACGAAAAGTTTGGTAAAACCATATCCTTAAATTAGATGAAAGAAACTTAAAATCTAAATATTCAAATTAATTAAAAATTAATAGAAATAAGAAACAAACATATATTTAATTTCCATGACTTCATATGAGGATATGTAATAAGAAATGTTATCTTTTTAATAACTCTAATTCTCAACATATAATTGAGTTCATACAAAAAAAAAAATATACTAATCTTGCAAATTTTCACTTGTTATTTAAAAATTTATATATGAAAAAACTCACAAACTTATTTAACCTAAAAGGATTGTTCATATTTGAGAGTCATAATTTTCCTTTTTTTTTTGTTTCTGATTTAAAATGAACCCTTTTGTAATTATTAAATTTATTATGAAGCTATTTCAAATTTACAAAACAGACAAGAAAATTTTGGTTATATTTCAAGAATTATATTGTAGCAAAGCAATGATGGTGGGGTTCCCAGCCCAGAGACTTAAGCAAAAATGTCAACGGCCTGGGTTAACTGCATGGTCCTCAGAAAGTGGGCTCAGACCCCCATTCTTAAATTCCTGGCCTAGAAATCTGCATGGTGCACTGCGAACGCTGGTCCGCTATTGATCTCAGACAAAACCAAACAAGAAAGTCAATTATTGAGGTTCGGCCATCAGTTCTTTGAATCTCACAATTTAAGCTGCTGCAGCTGAAGCTAGAAAGTGATTGGCTGGAGAAACATGCATTTGATTTGGGTACTCAAGAACCTGAACAATAATGCTATGTTATCTACTGAATTTTGTATACCTATGCACAAAAACAAGAGTTTTTGTAGCTGAGTTTGACACACAAACTTTTCAAAATAAGTTACTTGCGCAGTTTTTGAAACAATTTTGAGCTTAAAGCTATGTAAGTAACACTGTTTTACTTGGAGTAATATTTCTTACCAGACTTTTGCATAATTGTACAACTGGCATCGTGGAATCTTTCTCTTACCTTTGAAAGCAATGGTCTCTTTTGGACGGCTTACTAAACTGAGAGATGGTTTACAGGTAAACAGAGGCATACTAATTAGCTGCACTGATTTGAGTCAATGGCATTTGATGACCTTTTAATTACAAGCAGGAATACAGGAACAGAGGAACGGAAAGCGTGTACCTTTAGTTTCATGCCACTTGTTCACTCCTTCCTTATTATTGGCTTAGCCTCTTAAAGTTCTTTTATTCCCAAAAGTCAGGTTTCTTCCGATTTGCTGATTTTTAGTCAAACTTTCGTTATTAGTTTTGCCCTTTGGAGAAGGGAATTTCCCTCCCTCTGCCATCAGTCATCGGGTTCCTCTCTGTCTCATATTGCTCTAGTCACTATTGGTTTAGTTGCACGGAACATGGGCAACTGGTATGATGGCCACATGCTATTGTTGTTAGTTCTGTACACTTACACAAGTATGACCCAGGACTTGATGACTCCCACCTAAGCAAAGTAGGCTACTGAAATGGGCCATGCACAAGAACTGATTGAATTTTAATAGCTATTAACATTAGTTATATTATTCTTATAAATTAAATTTTATTAAATATTCACTTAAAATAATTCATATTTTTAAATTTATTAGGCTTAACAATTCTAACAAATTCTATAACAAAGTTATTATTGATAATCATTTAGCAGCCCTTATAAATGGGACTATGTGTACAATGGAAGATCAACAATCCTGAACCAGAAATGTAAGAGGAATTTGGCTGTGACTGTCGTTGAGTTAATGCTATAAGCCTGTAATAGCAGGTAATCCAGCCAGTGGGGGTACACTCCATTTGCTGCTGAAGTTTTACCAAACACTGAGTAATGCACCAAGACAAACCTTGTTTTGTCGTCGTGCGATGCATGCCCTGATAGTACAGACACGAGAACATATTGTGATAATGTGTTTTCATTTTTACAGTCAGAGAAGCCTCACCGGTTGCTCTAGCTGGGATGAACCTGGCCATCATTAATATTGCTGCAACCATTAGTGGAGAAAAGATAGGGCACGTCATCTGATCCATGGCGAGTTACTAATGCTTCTATCTCCGCGATAACCCATTTCGCGGGCATTGCACTTTCGTATTCACAATAAATTTTCTTCTTATCTTACCAGGCATCTTCTGCAGAAACTATGAAACAGCAATCCTACATAACTTTATCCTGCTTTAATTATACCTGCAATTAAAACCATCAAGCTCTTAGCATTGTTTTACATCTCTGGAACCAGGCTGAACTATCAAGAAAGTGTTGGTTTAGTAGAAGTATACCAACCTGACTAATTATGTGCACAGGCCAGGTTCAATTTGATCAGGTTGGCTGGTTATGCATGTGATTATGGCATATTGATAAGGGTTTTGATTAATTTTTATCCTGAAAAAATGACCCGTCACCCGCCTACAAGTCACGCATTGGGTTTATTTTGCACAGGTTAGGCCAGGGTGACAATTTTTTGCACACCCATATATAATAGAAAGGAGGGAGCCATTCATGTATACTAACAGAATTGCTTTCTAACCACAGTGAATTGGAATCTGCAACCATAGGCTGCTCATGGACACTAAATTCTTGAATCCTCGAAAATGGATGGAATGTTACCCTCAGCTCAGCTATACCTATTAATGCCTGTTAACCACCCACTTAATTAGCTAGTGAATTTGCTGAAACATGATAACGAACACCTCTTCCCAACTATAGGACGCTTCTTTATGATGGATGGTTGCGTACTGCATTCTGTGTCAACACGTGTATAGTTGGTCAACTTTGATGCATAAGGTTGTTAAAATAATAAGAACCTGAATGAAGGCAGCTGATCGTGCAGAACAATTTGATTTGTGTTGGTGTACGGTTAGGGCTTCCCTTAATCTGTCCAATTCAATTTCAGAAACTCTCAAATATATATGGCAATTTACCTATCCGAGCATGCTCGACCACGCCTCTTCATAATATTTTACCTTTTTCAGATCATGTTCTCAATTATAGCACAATTGAACATTGAAGCAGCAAACCTAAATATCTTATGAAGAGGACAATTAGGTGATGCAGCTCTCTCTCTCTCTATGTATATAACAATAGTGGAAAGTAAGGTGTCCCATATATTTTCACTGGTTAGGTGAGTAAACCCCATAATATAATTCTTGACTAGTCCCGTTTTGCTTTTTTGGGTTGAGCATCATATAATAACTTGAGTGTAGCCGATCAAATGGTTGTAAGATTTTGACGCTGGGAGTTGAAGGGTCAAGGTTGGGTTCCAGATCCTTCGTTTTCTCGTCACTAATGTTTGTTGAGAAGTGCTATTCAATCATCGTCTTAGTTCAATTTTGCCTGTAGTTATTACCACTATTAGAAGAGTGGCTACGGAGTTGAAGTAAGCGACGGCAAGAGTAGGTAAGGGAAGTGAAACCAAATGCCCCACGTTCTTCTACAAGAAGGTAGAAGTTAATTCCTCACAAAATTGATTCAGTTTTAAATTATTTTACTTATAAAATTTATATTTAAACAATTTCATTAACCATGACTTTTTATAAGTGATTTATAAATAATATAACTTTTTTAAATTGCTTTATGATATCTTTTTAATTAGAAATAAAGAAGTCAATTTTTACATAATGAAGATCGTTAAAATAAATAATATTTTTTCAAATAATTTTTTATATATATATAATTTAAATCAAATATAAAATAACGTATATATTTTTAAAATTCTAATAATATTATAAATTCTTACCGATACCTATAATGTATTTTTCCTTAAAATAACACTGTAAACTTTCTGAGAAAAAAAGTGCGAAAGTGCACAATGGACCGCAGAGAACTCATTGATGTAAGTCTGTGTGAGGATGCATAAAGACAAAGCCAATGAAGATGATTATGTGTCTGATATTCCTTTTGCTCTTTAACTAAAGAAAGACATGAAGATAATTGAAAGGTGACTTGATCAGCAACGCCGTTCTTTACTGCATGAAGATAATGGAGGGAACTTCTCAATTGCAGAAAGATCCTCTTCGGCTAAGCAGACTCTAAATTCAATTGCGTGTACAGGAAGGGAGGGAAAGAAGTTCCATCATAACTGTTCCACGTGGGACCTCTGCAAAAGTTATAGAGTTGTCTATTTACTGCATGTTACTGTTGTGGCCTTGCCAGACTCGTTCCCATTCTTAGTAATGCATTAAAATATTTTTATAGCTGGTATATGAAATTGGGTATGCAAGTATTAGAAAATAATAAAAAATTTGTCATTAAATTTATATGGCATATTTTATATAATAAAAATTTTATTATTAAATTTATTATATTTAATCTATTAAACTATTAAAATTTGCAAGATATAACATCTCTGCAAGTCCATACTAAAATGGAGAAGTACTATATCAAATTAGAAACATAAGAGTAAACTTTCTTAAAGAGTAATTTTTTCTATCATAATTTTACAAATGAGATCTCCTTAAGGGTATATGGTGCATTTTATATACTAAAATACAAGATAATTTATACATTATTATAAAATATAAACAAAAAATAATAATTCATAAATTTAAAATAATTTATTTTTTAAATTTTTTAATGAATTATATACATAATTTATGTTTTGTACATAACAAAAAGATAGGAAGCATACAAAATTTATTTTATTTGAAAGTGAATATTTATGTTGGGTCCACCATATAACATTTAACATTTTTTTAGACTATGGTAAATTTATCAACATGGTGCCCACATAATTATATCGAAGCTTTAATTATCCCCAAATCAATACAGAAATAAATTATACCGCATTTCATCGTGAATTTGCTCTTTCATAACTTTATTTACAGAAGTGACTGAAGTTTAATTTTCAACCTAAATAGCTAGTATTTACATTTGTAATATACTTAGTGTTAAGTTGATATTTGAAAAAAGAGTTATGGATCTGTACCAAAAAACAAAAAAAAAAAAAAAAGAGTTATGGATTATTGACATTTAATGATACATTGATATTTAATTGTTGTTTTAAATTTTTTTCTTTTAAATTATGAGTTCCAACTTAAAATTTTATTTATATATATTAAGTGGTTCATCATATCTCTTATTAAAATATTTTAAATTTAATTTTAAAAATTAAATATTCTAATTTCTAATATTTAATTTTTAAATGAGAAATAAAAAGTGAAAAGAATACGCCTTATTCAATTATCTTAATTATGATATCTGGTGATTAATTGCACACATAAAGCATCGCCATACTATAAAAATGAGATATAGTCTACACGAACAAAATTTATATTTATTAAATTATAAATTAAATTATATAATTTAATTAATTTAAAGATACATAATAAAAGATGTATCCAATATGTAAAATTAGATGTGTAAGAATAGATTTAAATTATATTTTATAAAATAAAATGTAAATAGATAATAATAATAATTAATAATATAAATTATTTTAAATTCATAAATTATTTATTTATATTTTATAATCATATTTATTATAAATTTTTATTAATAATTATCCACAGTTATCGATTTAGATTACCTGTAGAATAAACTTTTCCTAAATTTATGAATAGTAAACTTAGTTGAGAATTCCCCATTTGAATTTTACCGCCCCTGATGTGAAGGGCAAGATGTCACTCGAAGAAAGGACAGGAACTCGAGAATTAGTATTATAAAAAGGAAAAAGGAACAAAAACAGAGGAAGACTCGAAAGGGCGAGCATCCTCTGCGTCAGTCCATCAAGTCGGCCAAAAAACTAACAGAAAATAAGGAGTGAGCAAAGCTTCCCTTCCGTTTTGTCCTTCTCCCCACTCTGTTTCATTTCATCGTCTTGAAGCTCCCACCTGGTGGCGCACACTCTGTCCCTATCCCAAATCGTTACATGCGGGCGCCCACTTCTATCCCGTTCGCCTTCCCACTATATCAACGGCCTCTCTTTTTCTCCAGTTATTCGTCTCCATCGTTGTCACGGTGATTTGGAGCTTTGCCCATTTCACATTCTTCCAAGCTGTTTCATGACTAGAAACTGACAAACACCAAGGCATATAGCTTCTTTAACGTACATAGATTATTGTACCAGCTTCTAATTAGGTAACTTTTTTGGAAGCTCTCTTCTTTTGCATGTTTTCAATTTTTTGTATTTATATTGTTAAAGATTCCAGCTGTTTTAAACCAGTTAGATCTGATTTCTGATGCGGGTAGTAGACGTTTTCTACCCAGCAACATTTTTGTACAAAGTGAAGCTAATGTGACAAATGGCGTTCATTTCAATTATGTTTTTTATTGAAGAAGAGCGGCTGAGAAATCTCAAGTTCTTAACAAAGATTCCGTTTTTACCGCTGCTTCAGCTGGGTTTCTGAATGCGGGAATGGAGGCGCGAATGAAGAAGTACAGGCAAGTTAGTCCGGATAGGGCTATAGTATGGACGGAGAGGTCCCCAAAATACCACCAGAATCGAAAGGTACCGGTGATTTACTATCTCTGTCGAAACCGGCAGCTAGAGCACCCTCATTTCATGGAGGTCCCGCTTTCTTCCCCAGAAGGGCTATTCTTGAGAGGTAGGAAAGGAAAGACCAACACTATTTTAATTCATTTTTCTGTGTATATCTGTCTGGATGGTGGTTTCTGAGGGAGACTTTGCTTGCAGATGTGATTGTGAGGCTTAATGCTTTGAGAGGTAGAGGCATGGCTTCCTTGTATTCATGGTCTTGTAAAAGGTGAAGAATTTATTAAATTGTTTATCTCTTCCTAAATTGTAATTTTGTATGTTGAGTAACCTTGAGAAAAGTAGAAATCACTGACAATTGCTGTACCTCCTCTTGCTTCTAATTTGAATTTGTGGAAAGTCAACGCAAATTAAAGTTTATATATAATTTTAAATGAAGAAAATAAGATTGTTAAAGTTGTTTCCCTCTGTGACCAAGTAATTGAAAATATATTTGTTCTTTATGTAAATCAGAAGCTACAAGAACGGATTTGTGTGGCATGATCTCTGTGAAGATGATCTAATTCTACCAGCCCATGGAAACGAGTACGTCCTCAAAGGTTCTGAGCTCTTTGACGAGGCCAATTCTGGTAAAGACAATGACTGCTTTATTTTTTTTCAGCCATTTCTTGGGTTCTGAATGAATAAATACATCACATGTGAACCATTAACCGTTCTGGATATTGCATTACAGACCGTTTCGGTCTCACTAGCAATGTCAAGATACAGAGCCTGAAGCAGTTGCCGGAACCAGCTTCCTCTAGGAGACAAGATGAAGCTTCCCCCTCTTCTACTATGAGTGGGAAAGAGAGGAGAAATTCACAAGAAGATGATCTTTCCCCTGGACAACGTACTGGTTCCTCTGAGGTTTCCCCTGAGTCTAGAGCTGGAAAGAGTGGTTCTCTAAGCTTGGCAGACTACAAAATCTGCAAGACCGATGGATTAGCAGATGCTTCAACTCAAACAGAAGAAAATGTTAGCAGACCTAAAACCCGTGAAACTTGTGTAAGGGGTGTTTCTACAGAAGATGGTTCATTAGAGCCCGAATGCCGCAATATATGTCAAAGCCAGGTTCCACAAGTGAAAGATAGAGTAAAAAATTGTAGAGATACTGTCTCTCCTACCCCTTCAACTTCAAGTCCATCATCCTCTGGTGGGAGGACAGAAACTTTGGAATCTCTGATTAAAGCTGATGCTAGTAAAATGAGCAGCTTTAGGATTCTGGAAGAGGGGGACAATCGGATGCCTAGCAGCACAAGGCTAAAGGCCTCCAATCTGCTGATGCAACTAATCTCCTGTGGGTCCACATCAGTGAAAAACCATAGTGTTAGCCTCATTCCATCCTATAAGCCTAGGTTTTCCCATTCCAAATTCCCTTCTCCTCTGTTCTCAAGTTCTATCATGTTGGGGGAACTTGATTGCCTAGCAGAGAATCCAAGGCTTAAGAGCGTCAGATTGGAGGACAAAGAGTATTTCAGTGGAAGCCTAGTTGAAACTAAAATACTTAAGGAAGAAGGAGATGGACATAATATTTTGAAACGCTCTTCTTCCTACAATGCTGACAGGTTGGTTTTGCTTTGAACTCTTTCCTTGCAACACCACAACTTAGTGTAAAGAAGAGTTACTGCTTCCTTTCTTACAAACTGTGTTACCAACGAATCAATCCAACATTAGATTGGTGCATTACATGATTTTTGGTTGGTTGCTTATGAACTGCACTAGTCTTAACCTAAGAGAACTCTTATTTAAAATTGATGAAATAAAATATGGAGTGTTTTAGGTCTGATTACTTTATATTACTAGGTTTTGGAATGGTGAATTAGGCTGCATTAAGCTAATAGCCAGATAGTTTAGAAGGCTACTACGTGCGATTCTATCAAGATTGAACCAAACCATCCTCTATCTCTTTCTCTTCGCTGTCTATATTACAATTCAGAAGTGAAATGTAGAGACCAAACTTATGCAACTCTATTCCTTTTCTCTCTCAGTTCTTAACTCGTTCAAGGTAGAAAGTTGAGACCTTGCCTTGGCCCGTGTCTTCCTATTTCTTATGTTTAGTGCTTGCCAAAGCCAAGCCTTGGAAGGAAAATGCTCTCGCATGCTAGTTTAGATCTTTATTCATGATTGAATGGAAGGTGTCCCGTGAAAATAAAGGCTTTATAGTCCCCTCTCCCCTTAGGGGAAAGAAGGCTTTGTTGTTTACTGAAGTTATCATGCTAAGTAAATGGTAGCAACCCCTGGAATTTCTTATTTCAGGGCAATCCTGGTGTCCTCCGCTTCCTCATCAGGAAAAGTGAAAAAGGAAAAAGCGGGAAAGAAAGAATCTGTAATAAAAATGGAGAAGATCATTTATGGAGTGTTATAGTTTTTTCATAAAAAAAAATTGAAGACAATATTAGGAATAACATCATATTTAAATGATATGTGCTGCCCAAAAAGTTGATATATAAATCCCCCGGGAAATCAGTAATGAAGTTCTATTATGTTCTGTTTATGACCAAATATTGCACTTGAAGGAATTTCCCCAGTGTAATGTCAATCCTTACATTTAAATGTCAGTTCTCTTGCAATTTTTCAAACTAGATCCCTACTCAGATCCTAGTCTTTATCTTAAATCACGTGCTATTAAAAATTCGAATGGCATTGAATCATGAATTGCTGAACTTTGTGGATTCATGTTTTTAAAGTTTCCTACATTTTAATGCGTATTGAAATCAGTTCACGAATGCGCAGGACATGCAGAGAACACAATCCAGAAGAGGACAAAGAGGAATCGTCCTCTGTACATTCAAAATGCATTCCACGATCAATTAAAGCTTCTCTGAGCAAGCAGCCACGAAGTGAATCCATGAGATCCCCTGTTTCTGATGGGCCAAGAAGCTTCTCAGATAGAATTGATGGCTCAAGCATATCCCCTGTAACATCTAACGATAGCAGCAAAAGAATCACTGAACCCGTATCAGGTAAAAAGCAGTCCCAAAGAATAGATTCATTCAGAGAAGAGAAGGTCATAAAAATTGAAGAAAGTTAAGTCTTGACTTCATCTTGTTTCCATTACTGCTCCTAAAATTATCAAGAATGTTCCCAGGTCTTGAGCAATATTAATTGATGAGTTTGATTTTAACTCAACAGGCTTGCTTCTGGAGCCCGGGTTATAATTCAATCTTGCAGCACATCATCAAGCAGCTCATAAAAATCCAAGGTTCAGAGGTCAGGAAACGAGCACAACTGCTGGTTTTCACCTTTAGTTTGAATGCAATATGATGATGGTAGATATCCTGGTAAGTCCATGTGATAGTCCTGCAAATCTACAAAGTGAAAATATTGTAACAAAATGACTCTTTGCAGAGGGAGCCAGCAGTGCAGCTGTGGTCCCTGTGGTCCATTTCATGTAAACTTTTGAGAATTGAACTTTTTGTTGTAACCACAGTTACAACCTCCTCCTTTTGCAACCCCTGCTTTTGTTTCAAGCTAGTGTTTGCTTGCACATCCATAAGCTACAAGGTGCCAGAAAAGGTGCTAGGTCGTTTTCAAACTCATTTCTCTTTGGGCATTGGTGCTGATTTTGTCAAGCATGTGAGTGCCAGATCTTGAAACTGGACGCCCTTCTGCTCAACATCAGTTAGTAAGCGTACATAATTAACCACAAGGTTATTTTGCGAGTAAAAAAGTCACACAAACGCTTTTTGACCCTTTCGGAACTGAAAGAAGAGTCAAGAATCAAGAGACTTAAACCTCAATGAAAAAGCTGGAATGTTTTAGAAGTCAAAATGGCAAGCAATTTGACATTTTCTGCTTGTGGCCGAGTGGTCCCATTGAGTAATGCGCAATGATATTTGAGGAGGCGATGATTGGAGTGGCTGGGTTGATTGTTGTAAACTTATCATGCTGACTGTCTTGTCCTTCGTGTAGCTGTGTTTGGGGTAAGGGACCTAAGTAAATGGGAAAATCGTAATTTAAATTATAAGATTTAATATATTTAATTATTTAGATTTTTTAAATGAAGGTTTAGCAGGCTTTTGTTTGTGATATTAGAACTAAATTGTTAACTTTTTTTTTTGGGGGTAAATTGATTATACTTACTCAATGACAGTAGATTGGACTCAAACTTGGCATATCTGTCTGTAACGGGAGAAGTTGGTCTTTTGAGGGAAAGGAAAACAGTAACGGATGGGCTGATATAGGAATTTCACGTGAGACTGAGACAACTTACAAAAGATTTCAGGCATAGAAACGGGTGACTCTTTAACTGGGTTTCGCATGTGGTCTGTGTCTGGGCATTTTGTCTAGAAAGGCGTATTTGGGCAGTTCTTTCATGCATTTGTTCGGCGTTTCAGGTCTCGAAGACACATAACTTTATTCGTTACTGAATCAGCAAATGAAGTAGGCCACACGGAGCTGATTCTGTATCGAAATTCCTTCTGTTTCTCTTCTACTAGGGTGATTGTGAATTCTCATTTGCAGGTTGCAGAGGGGGTCTGCAAATTGCAATGATACTCAGGAAGCAATAAACTTCCATCTAAACAGATTTATTTCAACATAAAGATTCAGAAACAGTTACCCAATGTTTCCATGACAATGACATGCAAATCCGAACCACACAAGCATATCTCTAGTGCTTAAAGCTTTTCAGGGAAAACATAAACAAATGATAGTATTATAATTATAATTAATACTGGAATCTGTTGACTTTGAGCAACATAAGCATATGTCTAATACTGAAAGCTTTTCATGGGAAAGCTTGTACACATTATAGTATTATAATTATAATTAATATTGGAATCTGTTGATTTTGAGTAACACTATGGATTAATCATCCAAGTCATCCATTACAAACAATGATCACCTTGTCATATAGTGTTTCAAATTTTGCAAAAGTATGCAAAATTGAGTGGCTCACAGAGTTAACAACAACTTGACTTAATGGGTGATAACTAATAGCTGGTAATCGGTATTTTTTTGGAATTTTTGTCTTCAAAATCATGGATTAGAATTTAGATACTTGATTTATGTATTAAGTAGTTTGACAGTCCTCTCATTATTAAAAAAGATAATAAAACTTACACCATATCTTTCTTTGTTCTAAACAAATGGATGTCTCTCGTGTTCTATAAGACAAGTGGGAAATCGTGCCTTCTGGTCGGAATTACTTACTGTAAACCAATGAGGTAATGTTAAAAAATATAGAAAGCAAATCAAAAGGAGGAAGGACTGGGGAAGTTTGAATGGTATTATTATGTCTGCAGCATTTGCAAATTGTAAGTGGCTTATAGTCTTGCCATTCAGAAACAATGTCTTTGTCAAGAAGTATATTACTGTGGGGATACCTAAGAATGATTCATGAGTAGATGCTCTCTAGTCCGAACTTGTGTACTTCACATCCTAATGAAAAAATAGATTTTGTCCTTCTTTATAATTATATATATCTATCAGGAAACATTTATTATTTCTTACTTGATTGTTAATTGCTAGCTTTAAGCCTCAACCCCCATCTAAAAGTGTCTGGTGTAAGTATGATTTGAAGATCCAAGTTACTTTTCCACCACAAACCTCCTCATTGGAACTATATAGCTGTATATCACGAGATTGGCTGGCCTCTCTCAATCTAGCTAAGCATGTCTATTAGGATGAGTTTAAAGTGTTATATTCTTGTCTTGCTAGGGGAAATGTGAACCCTCTCGCAATCTTGGAACCGCATTAGCATTACTTCACACCAGCTCTACTGGTGCAGCTAGCAAATCATCTGGTACTGCTGCTACGAGCACAACCAAAAAACACCATCCATTCCTTCTTCATCATTGACGCAAAACACCATCCATTCCGTCTGTAAACAGCAATGACGTTCAGGCCTCTGCCCCCTTTGGCAGTTGAAGAAGGAATAGACACAAAAAATAATAAATAATTGAATTCCAGAAACTCAAGTTCTATGTACTGAACTTCGATCTTGCCCACTTTTGTGAGCAAGCTTTCTATTGCCTTCTTTGAATCGGATTACAATGAGTTCAATGAAACAATAAATGAGAAACTGATGAGCAAATAATGCTCGACAAGAACTGTATCCCCAGGTAAAATGGCTTGGTCTACAGTAGAGTTCTCCTTGCAATCCACAATGCTCATCTGATCACTCAGCAAGGTAAGACAGTAATATCTCTCAACGTATCAATCAGATACTGCAAATGACAACAAATGATATCATCTCAGTGAGAATCACTCAGACAACTCCCATTTGAATACTTCAGAAGAGAATAGTACTTGCTATTATGTTTTACCTCAAAGCAAACAAGGCAATTGTGATGCATTGCTCTTTCCACACATAGGTGCCCATCTTGCATTACCTTAGAGTAGCAACATCCTACAATCAGCAATGGCAGATTCACAATACTCAGCTAACGGGGGAAAAGGATGGTTAAGAAGACAAATAAATTAAAAATACTGCAAATTGTAAACTCACCACGTCTCATAAGACTCTTACAGTGGAAAAAGTTGTCCCTGCCTCCAGTCCTATAGAAGCAAATACAGAGGATGTGATTAATTCAAATTCATTTAGACAACAACAATAAATAAAATTTATAAGTTGGTAGAACGGATTCAAGAAGTGTGCCTGCAGATGCCACATTCATTGCAATGGCATTGTTTCTTCGAAGTTTGAAAGATTGAATATTCTTTTATAATGTGCTAAAGTTAAACCAAGAACATTCTTATTTGGTCATCAAAAGAACATTCTTATTTGAATCTGTTTCTCCAAAACAGGAAAGCTTACATCATCGATGAAGAATCTGCGTGTACCGCAAAAGCACTCCCCCATGCACATTCCGCAGTTTATGCAATACTGCTGCACCTCATAGAGCATCAGACATTTAATGGATATTATGTTTCAAATGTCGAGAAGTTACATCTTGCTCTGTTTCGCATAAGGAGCAGATGACCTGAAAGCAAAAAAATCCAAGGAATAAATAATCTCAAATAACATTTCAACACAAGATTCAAACGGAAAAATTATCAAGATTTTGTTCTGTTCATTATAAGAGAAGCATAGATTTCTGATGAAATTTTAACAATTACATGTGTTTTGTCATATCCCCTGCTAATTCCATGTAATTCTCTGTTATCGTCTTGAAAATCTCAATCATATAGATGATATCTATGAATAATTGACAATTGTATAGCTATTGACAGAAAACTTAGACTGAATGTCAGAAAATAATGCATTGTAACGGCTATTATTAATTCTCACATACATTTTTTAGGGGAGTTCTGTTTATGGCTAAAACCTTGTTGTCCTTTAATTTCTAATCAGTTCACGTGGCAAATGAAGAAATTATAAACGTAGGGAACTAATCTTTTCGTCAATCATGAGGTTGCAGCTATCTTTCTTCCAATTATGAACAAAATTCAGTAGCACAGACACAGGGCCTTCTTAATTTCGTCAAGAACCTCCAACTCTGTTATGATGCAGAGCATTTGAATAACGAGAGAGCCAATAATTACGAAAGCATTTACCAGTTGATTCAGATTAAGAACTCCAACAAAATGTGATAAAACAAGAACCTTTCAAACTTCATGGCGAGGGATGTCATGATGATCAGGAGGACTAATTTCTTCCGAGTTATGCAGAAATAAAAAGGAAAGGAAAACAGATTTGAAGTTTCTTCTAAAACAATGGAACATTCGCAAACCAATAACTCCCAGAAAAGCGAGAACACGAATCTATACCTTAGCTTCGTTATGGCAAAGCCTACAATCAAAAACCTCATTGCAACATGGTGCTCTGATCTTGCATCTCCTTCTGTAATGCGTGCACCCGACTCAAACAAAACAGGGGAAAAATTATTAGTAGAAAAAATCAGACCCAAGTTTCTGAATCGCAATCCCGATATAAAGAAGAGAACAAAAGAAAATAAGACATGCCCAAAATCTCCAATTCCAAGTGCCAAGGAAGCAACGTTTGTACGAGTGAATTCAGAGGACTCTGTAGTTGAGGAAACAATGAAACCTCTGGCCATAGTTTCCAGTGTCCTGTCAGTGAAACCCACTAAGTCGGTGTTATGGTAGTGGTGAAAACAAGCAGCACCAGAAGTCGAAAGTAAGTTGGAGTATTTATATGTAAAGAGACACAGGCGCAGAGAAAGAGAGGGACAACAGGCAGCCCATGGTTCACCGTCTCTCTATCTAGACTTGTTGATTGGGCAACAAGTAAGAGCTGATAAGAACCGCAATAATTTGACAAATGTAAGTTTGTCATTAGCCAAATGTTTGAGAACCAGCTCGAACTTAAGAGCGAGTAGCAGGCAGATATGCAAACTGAGTCATGTCTGTGTAATACCTTTGGAGTTACATCAGGTAATTATCAGATGATGGCATGATCAGTACGAGTCTGACTGGGACAAAATATCTAATGGCAAAGGCACTGAATAAGGATTAGAATGAAAATAATGGAAGAATGTTGGATATCATCGCATGCATCCACCATCATAGGTGAACTGTGGACAGTGCAAGCCGAGAAACAGGGGCTGTTTGGCAATCTGATTTGAGATTACCGAGGCCCAGAGGTTTGCGTTCGCTGTTTGTGACGGCAGATTCTTCAGCACCTAACTCTGAATGCGGTATTTTTGAAACCGTAAGAACATTCTCATGGGCTAACAGATAATTATACCAAACACAGACAAAGCATTTATCTAAGACCATAGCCTGTAATATGGAATATGCTGTTTCAGCCAACAACAACAATAAGAAAAAAAGAAAAAACAGGGGAAATATGGTGAACAGAGTTATGAGGATGTTGATTGGAGGATAAGGTTATATTACATTACATTATATATAAAGCTAATCAGATTTATGATATGATGAACAGATTTTTTTTTCCAGCCAAAAAAAAAAAAAAAGCTGACAGATGAGGATAGAATAGAATTAGGATCTTTATCAGATACATGAATAAGAAAATGGATCGGATCACATATATCAGAAGTACCTCTTCTATTTCTTTTTCTTTTTTCTTTTTTTTTTTCTTATTCTTTTGGATATGTAGTGATCAAGTTTACCTAAGAGAGAAACAATTCCGCTGATACAAAATCCAGCTACCAGACTGTTTTGCTCTTGTTCTTTTGTTCAGATTGTTATCACCAAATCTGCTTAGCTTTGGTCCGATATCGTTCTTTCTTGTGACAAAGGTTGTGATCTCCCAAGTCTGAAGTTGGCATGGATTATTAAGCTTAGCCTAACTTTCAATGATTGGGCCTATACAACCTTTTCCACTAAGCCCACTGAGCTCACGAGAGATCTACATGCATTTCTGATTGTATTTAGTATAGCATAGAATCGTGCATGCCCAGCCAACGTCGCACCAAAACAGAGTGATCTCTGAAGGCTGAAGCTTTTGGGAAAGTCGTGGGAGATGACGTAGTTGGGTTTGTTTATGGGATATAGATAGAAAGTAATGGAGCAAGGCACTCCAATGGCTGTGTCCCACGCCCCATAGCGTGTGATCCACGTTCCTTTAACTAATCATATATCATAAAGCCGAGTCGTTGAAACAACTGCATTAAGCCTCCTACTGCCATATTGGAACAGCATGATTGGGAGAAAAGAAAAGAACAGTTCTGAGTGACGGAGACGGAGATGCACGCGCTATAGCTTATCTCACTATTGATTCTCTTCAACTCAAACTGGACTCACAGCTTCAATCATGAGTGCATAGTGCATACCCCAGAAGAGTATCACTGCATCACTATCAAATGAGCAGTGTCAGTTCTCCATTTGTGGAAGAGCATTCAGGGGTACAAGTTTGAGAGACTTTGCGATTATTTTATTGTTCATTTGCTAACCCTTCACAGTACTTCACATTTAAATAATGGATTATACTTACGAGCAATAACGTCAGACACCAATTTGTCTGTCGTTTATCCAGAAGAGGGGTTATGCCCACTGGAAAGTGACCCCTATACCAATGAGGCAATAAGACCTGCTTGCTTACATTATTACTTAATTTGAAACGCTATCAAATGTTCGTTCATATTCCTGTTTCTGCAAGCTTAATAAACATCTAAAGCAAAAGTAAACCTCAGATCAGGTAAGCCTACACCAGATAGGACTTCTTTTAAACAGTGTACTAATAAAAAAACAACGATAAATGCAAGCGCTAGCATGGTATGATAATGAAATATCTGTCGTTTAGCATATCAGATATAGCTGGCATATATCTTTATCATATTGGAATGTGCTTCAAATATGAAATGGAACTCGCAAGGTTAATTTCTATGCCTCTGATCGTCCTCTTTGAAACTAGCTTTATGAAGATTTTCAAGTAACTTACATATGGTTCCTTAGAGGTTTTGGAAATCTGCATCTTCTACATTTGAATTCTTCTTAGACATCCCTTGCTTTTACCTAGATGGATTGGAAACACAAACGATGATAGCTTTATGATGAAGGTTGAGTTGTTCCAACTCAAACACTCGGCTCATTTTCACAAAAATTGATCAACAGACATATTCATATATTCTCATGTAATACAACCTCGGAAACCAAATGTTGGTGTAATTCATGGTCACTTTGAATGAGTATGATAACTTTAAGGAAAAAAATGTTCTCACATCACTATTTTCGCACTATTTTTCACTCCTAATAATTTGAGTCATTGTACCAATTAAGTTTTACAATATTTAATAAAATTAGTCTAAAATCTGTTAAATGAAGATTATGTAAGTATAAAGGTAGAAAACTAAAAAAACTGTAATTTTAATAGTGCACATTGGATTCATAGCAGACTAATAGAGTCCCATCAACACGTATCTTGAATCTTTTTTACTTGTGAGAAAACTTCACCTAAATATCATAATAATTAAGGGAAACATCATTGTCATTCTGTGGCTAACTGTCGTACTTGAATATATAATATATCTATGTAGTTAATTAGCAGACTTAAATATTAGACTTCGTGTAAGTAACTGGATCTTATTCCATTCACACCAAAATAATATTAATCATGTCAACCTTCTATATATTATAAGACCTCTCACAAATCAGCCATGAACACGATGGATGTTCACCAAGACAGTCTTACGCATAGTGTTAACGACTTTAAGCTTCACGACTTCATTGACGACCCCAATTTTGATCTGTTCATCAATTTGATTCGAGAAGAAAATGAAGACTCAATCTATAACTTCGATTCTGACCTGCTCAATGGCTGCTCTGTTGATAACCAATTTCTTTCATGCCCCGAGAACCCCTTTGAGGCTAATAATGCCGTGAATGTCCATGAAACAAGCTCCACGCTAAGCTCTTTCTCATGTTTTCATTGGCAGGTTAAGGGGGTAGGAGGAGAAGAAGAAAATGATGGGGAGGATTCTTCTGCAACAACAACCACCACAAACACAGCAACTATGAGTGCTAATACCAAACAAATTAGGCCAAAAGCTGATAGGTCAAAGACTTTGATTTCTGAGAGGAGGAGGAGAGGCCGAATGAAGGAGAAGCTTTATGCATTGCGTTCTTTGGTTCCCAACATAACCAAGGTACGTGTATCTATTTGCAATTTTTTTTTTTTTAAAAAAAACATGAGTAAAATTGAAGCAATAATTAGATTAATCTGGTAAGGCTGTTATCTAAAGTCATAGTCTTGTGATATCTCAAAAGTAATCAAAATAATGACAAAGCATTGAATCTGTTGCAGCAGTTGAGATTTTCATTGGATAATCTGATATATTAATATTTCAATGAGTATTTTTACTTTTCTAGCTTAATGATAAATGCCTGTTTTGATTTGCTGACATGGTGAGATAAACCATGCTCTTTTACTTTAGTACGTCTTTCTTAGTCTGTCTAGAAGCCTTTTTATATGTGTAATCTAAGCCTATTTTCAGATTTCTCTGTTTTGGTGGAGCAACATTACTTTGGTTCCTCTTACAAAAGGTTAAGGCGCTTAAAACTCTTACAAAATTTCATATGTAGAACAAACTCGGTGGGTGGAATATATAATGGATAATTGAAGGTGACATATATATGATTGCATTTCGGAGTTATAAAGATAACTAATATAATAAAGAATGTGCAGATGGATAAGGCCTCTATCGTTGGAGATGCAGTATCATATTTGCAAGAGCTGCAGGCACAGGCTAAGAAGCTGAACGCCGAGGTTGCAGGTCTTGAAGCATCCTTGTTAGCCTCAGAAAATTATCATGGAGCAGTTGAAAACCCCATGAATGTTCATGGCACCCTCGGCGACCGTCCTATCTGTATGCAGATCGTGCAGGTTTTTCTGACAAAAGTCCTCTACGAATTTCATTAGAGTTTTAGTTATTAAGTCTCTGTCCTTGTAACATTTGAGCATGACCTCCGCAGATGAACGTGTTTCAAGTGGAGGAAAGAGGGTTTTATGTGAAATTAGTGTGCAACAAAGGAGAAAGGGTGGCTGCCTCACTATATAGGGCTCTTGAGTCTCTTGCAGGCTTCAGTATAGAGAATTCAAACTTGGCCTCAGTTTCGGGCAGATTTCAACTTACGTTTATATTGAAAGTAAGCTTCCCTTTCCTAATAGTTTATTCGCAATCTTTCTTTTCCAACTAAACGAGGTTCTTCTTTATTGCTAATGCTGACAGATTTGATCATTGATATGTTGGAAACAGGTGAACAGTTCCACGCCAGAAATCAACCTGGAAAATTTGAAACTATGGGTGACTGGTGCTCTTATGAACCAAGGCTTCGAATTTATGACATCATTTCCTGCTTGACTCCGCCAAACTATTATGATACGTGTCGTAATCTCAGACACAAATTTTCTTCGCCCAATGTGACAAGAAACTTTGAGCAATAAAAAATAAAGCAAATTAAGAATAACAAATATATCCACAAGATCACGATTCCTATTTAATCCGCATCGCTTCGTTTATTGTTGAAATATGAAAACTCGATGTTAAATTTATGAGTTATTAGACAACGTTATTTTGAATAAGATCATCATCATTTTATCAACGGGTCAATGGAAACAAGATAGGTGAGAAAGCAGGTCATCATGATCCAACCAAGTTACCAAACCATCTAAACGATACATCAATGGAGGTCTGTCATAAAGACCATTTGCAAGTTCCCGTCAAATGATTTTCTTACTCCTTGATGAACATCAAACTTACACCGTACCCAGGTATTCAAAAGCTGTGACAAGTCTGATGTGACTAAGAACGTTCATCTTGCTGCAGTCCAAATTTTGATACCGATGTCCACTCCATCTTTCACCCCTCATCCCCGAATATGAAAACAACGCACATTAAGAGAGGGGGGACCGGGAGGGGGAGGAGGGATTGCTCAAGTAAGAAAGCATACCATTGAAACGTCCAGAAACCTGTGTTCATATGCTCATTTATTTTTCTGTTAGGTTGGAGAGCAAGAGCATTTCATAATAGACGCTAATCACAGCCTTGGTTATCAGATCTCCCATATTGATATTCCATCCATCCTTCCATATATGAACCACAACTTTAAGGGGCTTCTCCTGCATGCAAATTCACCTGCATAATTAGTCTATGACAGTTGAAAACTTGAAATTATTTTCAGTAATAGCAAGATTTAATGACAGCCATATAAATCTAAACAGGTAGCATAGTAAAAATCATTTTGATACACCTAACAAGTAACAAGGCCTTTCTTCTGGTTGGATCTGATTTTTATTGGTGTCATAACCCTTGACGAGACCCGTTAAATATGTTTAAACCATGATGGATGTCAATGTGATCATTCAGTCAGTCATTCTCTTTTGGAAGAAGTGGTTTTAATCAATTAGAAAAAGTGGCTATCACTTTTTGCATCCTTCATGGTCCATAATCTTGTTTAGTGTCCCTGAGAACTTCCCCCCATCATTCCTGGAGCATTTTGATTCATTTTATTACAAATTATAAGTTATCAATAAACAATAACATATTTTAGGATCCTATAGACATGAGTATAGTTTCCTTTATTTCTACATGATCCCCCTATTGCAACAAATATCAGTCATTTGGAGTTCAAACTAACCCGAGTTTGAGCCATATTCTTTGCCAAACAAATACACATTGTAGGTGAAGGCCAATCCTACCACTACTTTGAATCACCAAATCCTGTACCACACTTAAGTTCATATTTCAGTAGATCATTGCTTCTCTTTCAATAAATCTGTGGCTGAAACATTTGCTGTAGCAATTTTCTGATATGAAATCAATTAACGGGCTCCACTCTACATTTAAGAGCTGGTTGTCAAATTATCCACGACAGATGTTATAAAAAAATCCATCAAAAAACTTCATTTCCCTAACCTTACATGATCCAACAAACTGCAAATCTTTTTATAAAAAATGTTTTGCTACACCAAACTGCACAATGTTGATAGAACATATCATTGGTCAACTTGGTAAAAGGCTGAGAGTAGAGTTCAGCCTAAAACACACAACAAAGTTACTTTTACCCACCATCTTGTAGACTGGAGAGTAAACTTTATCATCTCATACAAAATACCATTGGGCCACTAAGAAATATGCCATCAGATAGATAATATTAAAATAAGGACTGCATCTAACAACACATTACATTACCAGGATCATTCTAATTTCTTGGTAATTGGAGCATATATCCCAGACCAACGGTGGCAGAAAGCTCTCACTTGGAATAAACAGAATCTTCCAAATCAATGAAGACATCATTAGTTGAAATGTGCATATGCATTGTTCATGTCATCACATGTGCTCAGACAAAAGCATATGAACAAGCTAGAAAGCTACCAACAGGGCTGCAAACAACCAAGAGGCCCATAAGTGCTCCTAATAAAGGATGGCCAATCAATATGAAGTACAAAATTAAATATCCTTACTCAGATGAAGCTGGTAAAGCATAGTGAACCTGGTATAGTATGTTACCATCACTGAATGATGGTGTAATACCTGTGCTTCCACTACAGTTCAAATATCCGATGAAGGACCATAATCATCATTCAAAAAGTTCCTTGTTCTGCCCACACATCTCCAATCATAAGTTCATTTATATATACGACATAACAATCTTGTTAGTAAAAGACTATAACTGAAAGAATGATGGTTCATCTAAACTATAAACAATGGCTAGTGTAGTCAGTCACAAATATTGTATGAGACAAATATAATGTTTCGACTCAATAGATGTCAATGACCCAATCTTTGCTAAGATATTTCAGATTTCAAGGAGTTCCTAATGCATGCAAGTACCATGATTTTGCTAGGTAGAATGTCAAAACATGATGGGTTCTCAGTCACTGGTTTTATTTTCCCTTTTCTTTTATAGAAGTCCCAACAACTTCCAGACAGTTTACCAAAGACTAGAAGACATGTCAGGTACAAAGTAATGCATTTTAACAGGTAACGGCTACAGCAACTTTGACAAAGAAGACAAAACCTCACCATAGATAATCAGGTCAACAACAACCTTAGGGGCATGATAAGTAACAGAACTTCACCTGAGTTTAGGGGAGACTGTTGACTCCTGCCCTTCTCATTGTAGTCATGCCATTTTAAAATTTTGGTAACCTTTTAGTGTGTTGGGTTTTCCTCATCATTGCTGCCCTTAGACATGATCTGCAGTATTGTGCCCTTGGTAATCCAGGCAGTCACTTCTGGCTGTTGCTCAAAGGGGTTAAGGGGATGCTTTTTTCCATCCTCCAGTTGCACACCATACACAAAAGGCAATTTAAGGGTAAGGAAACTCTCTGGGGGTAAGACCACTTGACATCCGAAGCTGAACTGCAATTTTCTCTCACGATCTGGAACTGATGGAAGCAGGCATGATGTCTACAAGGACAAAATTTCTAGAATATTAAACAAATGGACAGAATCAAAAAATGTACAACATTAACTTAACTATACATGTTCAAACAACAAAGCTGGTAAAGTGCATGTAATAAAAACTAGATCAATTAATCAAATATCCAGACAATGTTATTAAACCCCAAAATAACCAGGCAGGGATAACAGACAATACACTTCTAAAGCATTCCACTACTCTGTTGATTCTAATACTTTTATCTTAGCAGTAGTCCTGGCAACTAAAATAGACAAAACTGCAAAACTGTGACGTTGAGAAATCATTAAATACCAGCTAGTGTTCCTTTTTTTTGGGAGAAAAGGGGGGTAGGGTTGGTCTTCTATCACCCAAAGAGACAAGAATAAATGAATAATTTAACTTAAATGTTAGCATTTAAAAAAAGTCAAATAATGTTTATATTACATTCAACTTCACAAGAAAGTGCATGCTGAAAGGAGAAAAGCATACCTCAAATTGTACAACAGGGCAAGTTGCTAATATCACTGGAAATGCGGGTGTCACCTACAATAATATCTATAGATCAGCTAGTTGATCTGATACTAATTAAACAAAATCATAATCTTAACATGGAAAGCAGTTCTATATCAATATGATGTATCACCCAAGACGTAAACCCAGCAAAAATTAAAAAGGGAAGCATGCCTCGGATGTAAATAGAGGTTGAGAGAGGAGGTGGGAGACAGGAATACCGAAATCATCACACAAATCTAATGCCCAACAAGCAGCAATAATAAAAATCTCATCACTCATTAACTAATTCAACCTTTAAATCTCTAATTGTAAAATATAACTACCTACAAGGCTATGGATGCTTGGCAGAATTTAGTTTACAAGAAGAAAGCCATCACCATATTTGAAGATACTACACAATTGATATATTGGCCTTTTCTGAAGTATGACATGCAATAACTTTGTCACAAAAATGGCAGTCAATAATTCCTCACCATGAAGTACATTAAAAACCAAAAAATTTTAGCATACATATATGTATATCTAAAGCGACAAAAAAGAAAACAAAAGAAGTACAGGGACGTGAAAGCAATAAAGTTTTCTGTCTAGAATATGGTATCCTATTTGTATTTTGGTGTGCGTGCTAAAAGTGAAGTTCTAGGACAAAAGAGGGTAAGAATTAATAACAACGAAAGAAAAGGTTTACTACTTATAACAAGATAAAATGCTTATATGGGCAAAACTCATACCAGAAAAATCCTTTTAAGCTGTGAGATAGTGCTGGCAAACTTAACCTTTGGCGGATCCTTCTTATTCCTGGAAAGCCTGCAATGAGGACACGTCATGTAGATAGGCAAGTTTCTGTTCAGCAAGGAGAATGCAGGATCACCACCATTCATGCTAATAGCTTGAAGATCTCCTCCAAGATCTTTCACAAGATGGGGGGGTTTTGCCAATACACTCACACATGCCAGATTTGGTTCCTTCCGTGGCATGGAAGTATATGACAGTCCATCTGAATTTTGATCAACATTAGCAATAAATTCATTTGATTTATCCACGTCTCTTTCCTTATTTATTGATGCAACAACAATTTCATTTGAACTTCGATGAACTTTACCCCAGCGAGCATTCCTGCTTACTTTAGTCTGATCTGCCACATTACTTCCAGAAGGCTCCACAGAAGTATGAGATTCTCCAGCCAATGAATACAAGGATCCAAGTTCATTGAGATGTTCTGCATTTAACAGGAATCGGTGGCCATGAGGGCACTCATGCTCAAATCCAACATACACTATTACATGCTTTATTGAAGACTGTAATTTGATTCTCTCTACACCATTCAAGTATACAGGCACTACATTGCTACCAATGCGTAGAAAGGGGTTAACATCCCTGGAGCTATTAGCATCATTAGCATCAAGAGGTCCCTGAACAAACGATATATCTTGAGATTTTGGAGACACCTGATGATCAATGGCTGCATTAACCTGTTCTGCATTCTGATTGTTTACCCTGCTCTGCTTTGTACCCTTATCTGAACTTGATGTAGGCAGTTTTCTCTGTTGAAGAGGAGGAAAACCTGAATCAGCAGCTGCTGATCCAGCAACAACCTCAGAAAAGGGCTTTTTCATCTTGAAATTAGGAAGACCTCTACCAAAACTTATTTTTTTATCATCAGACTTGATAATATCCAATGACATTCTTTGATCTTCCACTCCATTCTGTGCAGATCTATCACCAGCTTTATTTGAATCAGCAAAGGATTCAACCTTGGGTGACTGAATTACAGAACCTTGCTTCACTGTACTCTCTGTCAAACCATTTGCATTTTTCTGATTCTCTAGATCTATTGTCCACATCAAAAGAAATTTCTGAGTGGGACAGAATCCACTTTGAAGTAAGCCTTTAGATGGTTCATAGTATTTTGAACCCCCAATCCGAAGCAAGCTCCAAGAGGAAGATTGAATAGGTCCTGCAACTTTAATTTCCGGTAATTTTAGTGCAGGAAGCAGCTTATCACAGTCAGAGAAGCAACTAGCATCAGCTGATTCAAAATCAAAGGGATCAGGACGTAACTGTCGCGAACGGCCACAAGCACAGGCATGAAGATAAAAATACCCACTCGAATGTAACTTGGATGAAGCTTCTAAATCTGAATTAGCAATCTCAACATCATGTCTTTGGTGCATGCATGGTTTTCCTGTCAAACTAACAACGTCACATAATTGCCTTCCTGATTTCCAAATGGAAGTGCATTCCTCCTGCAACTTTTTTGCAAAAAGTTGCACTGCAGGTCCTTTGACCATTGAGTGAAATGCATGCAAAGCCTTATCTAAATGAGCTTCATGTTGTACAGTTGGATAACAAGACGGCAAATCTTTCAAATAAATATCTTTTGCTGCTGGAATGGCTCTTTGGCACCACACAGTCGAAAACTTTGTGTTCAGCCCTCTACCACTATGCAACCAAGATACTGCAACATCTAAAGGATCCATACCCTTAGTAGGTCCTTCAGCCGCTGGTGAAACAGTGTTCCTTGGACGGGGTTTTCTTTTGGTAATTTCAAATTCATCCAAGCAACCAACTTTTGCACAGAGAACCCTACTCAAAATATGATGACTGGAAGATAGCCAAACGTCAACATTTGGAAGATCAGGAGTAGTAAAAGTTTTCCCTGATGCAGCTGAGGCAGCAGCTGCTGCTGCAGCAACAGCAACCATACCGACACCAGCAGCTGAGCCACTGTTTGTATTAACTAGTCCCCCTCTCCCTCTTAAAATATCAGACTGCCTGTAAATGAACTCCATTACAGATATTATATCCTCTTTGCTTGTACTTTGACCATGGCTTTCCAGCAGAAGGGAATCTGATGTTGCTTTCCCATTTAAGACATCTTCAACAAGTCCAGTGGCAAATTCAAGAGATTCACCCCTTTGATTTGAACGTCGATCTAACAGGACAACTGCCCTCGATGCATCTAGTGAAAACAAAGGTGAAGAACTTGAAGTGCCCCCAGTTCTCGCACTAGAATGACTTATCTCAGAACCTGATAGTGTGCGGCATTTCTTAATCAGAAAGCGAATTTGTCCTTCAAGAGAAGACTGCAGTTTCTTCCTAAATCCACCTTCAGATTGACTCGCAGGGCGTGCAAGTACAACAACAGAACCAGAACCTTTAGCAGGTAAATTTGTCTTGGCTACACTACTCAAACTAGAAGACTGATCAAGCGATGAGGTATCTGAAGAGTCCTCCCCAGTAGTGCTGGAATTTGGTAGATTGGAAAAATCATCAATGAAAACAAACAATATGACAGGTGTGCACTGTCCTGGAAACAAGGAGGTATAAGAACCTAAGCCTGACATGAGAGAAATGGCTGAGGCATTGCGGCTCAAGATGCCACCACCTCTACCTGGAGAGGAATTGTTTGTTGAAGAGTTAGGCCGTGAGGATGATGAAGAATGCGGTCTAGATGGCAAGGGTGGTGTAGTTTGAGATCTTACAAACGGAGCCATAGCATGCTTGGCTGCTTGTAGCACACGAAAATTTCTCAAAATCCTGGAACCAAAGTGTGATCCCTCCTGAATATATATGATAATGTGGCAAACCTGCATTTCTAAGTTGTCAATTATAACAAGTACACACAGTTAAGATAGGAAGTACACATAACACAAACCATATTGTTTATCAAGAACATAAAACACTAGATTTGGAGCTCTGACACCATGGGTGTTTACTTCCCTTCTTTAACACCTTTTTTTTTTCCCTAAACTATGTAGTTGTGACACTTCCAGATAACAAATAAATATGAGGAGTATTCAGAATCAAGGTATCTGTATCACGTAAGTTGCAACAGCCAATCTCACGTAAAAAATTTCATAAGTCAATGCCATTTGATCAAACCAACTCACATGAATATTAATTACATTTTTTGGTCATCCAATTCTGTGTTGGGTTACATTCTCCATTACGACCACCACTACTTATCCCTTTTTAGCTTTGGTTTCTCATCCCATTTTTATTTTTTCATGAGAATTCCTTCTTTCTTGGTACCACAGCATTTTTGTATTTCCAAATTGCAAATATCTAAGACAACTGAAGCATTTCTACCTATAAGGAAATATCTTCAGTTCTTATTGGATCTTATCCGGTGATACCATACATCCAATTCAAAAGTCCCCCCTTCTTTTCCATTAGTGTAGTCAGGATATGACAGAACACAGATGCTTAAAGTTGAACAGCTGGTTTCAATCTAACAGCAGTTTTGGACCATAGACCCAAAATACTGAAATGCTCAGTGTCAGCCATTGCTTGCAATTCAATATCTCTGGATCCCAATTTCTCCTTTGATATTTGCTGAACACATGTAGTGTGAGACCATTTAAACTTAAACAGCCTAGATCCTAGAGTTTCCTTCAATATTTTCAACTATCAATCCACCCTTCCTTAAAAAGTTTATAATAACTAACTACTTAGAAAAAACGAAAAAACATTAGCTGTGTGTGAAGCTCTTAGCAAAATCGCATTGTTAGTACAAGTTTAAATATTAATGAAATCTAATTCATGTCAACTTCTTGAAGTGACAATTTCAATCGTAAAACGATGTAACTCCTACTCTAAGCATCTGAGTTCCGTGTTATGAACATAAAATAACTCTCAAATTTAAATGTTAAAGCCCGGCTAATTGGTACCATAATATTGCAATAAGAGAAACACCTAGAAAAATCAAACAAACTCAACCAAAATAAAAAAAAAAAAAGCCATTTAGCAGAAGGCAAAGATTTACTTACAGCGAACATGAAAAGCATTCCCTGAAGGTCCCCGAACTCATGCTCTTCCACAACCGAATCAAAGGCTGGTGCCGGCTCTGTAAACCCCACAATCGCAGGGCAACGAGTGGAACAAAATTGCAAGAACAAAATCCCCTTATCCTCATCGTGGTAGTAACTGATTCTCCTCCACTTGAACCAGTCTCTGACTTCCTCCGCCTCAATGCATAATCGTTTATCCAGATTGCCTGAGCCGAACGCATTGCAGTCGATAACTCTGTTAATAAGCTGAGCGGAATCGTCGGGTCTTCGGGCAATGAAACCGACAACCACCACGCCATCCGATGGCGGAGCAGATGACGGTGTTGATTTCGACGTTGAAGGATGATCTGAGGGGGGAATAGAAGCGGAGAGAGGAGGTTGAGAGGAAGAAGATGAAGAAGTGGTTGGAAGAGCAGGAGAAGGTGAAGGCGGAGGGCGAATGAGGACTCGAACAGGGGAGGGAGAGGGGTTTGGAACGTCCATGAAGGAGATGGAAGTAAAGCTTGAAGGCAAGCAAGCAACTAGCTTTAAGCTTTTGGTTTGGTCCTACACGAACAAGAAGAGTCGGACGGATTTGGAATCGGAATTCGGGCAAGAGAACCACAACACATAACCTCTCTAGTGTTGAGTTGTGTGCTCTTTTCGCACTCTTCCCACTCCACACCCTTCGTATTTTGGACTTTGCACTTTGCAGTTCGTGTCGGATCCGAACTCCAAAACGGGTTAACTGAAAAAAAAAAAAAAAAAAAAAAAGAAGTCAAAATCTATACTCGAGAGTAAATATACAAAAGTTTAGGGGTGTCCATATAAAATCGAGCTAGCACTACATACAAACAAACAGAGGGCCCTAGAGCTTGGAGAGAGCGGGACAGCAAATAGCTCATGTTGGACTATATATAATCGCAGTCCATTGCTTCGCCACCGTTGAGTGAGTGTTACATTATCTTAGGCTCCGCCTTCACTTCCTCACTAGGCTAATGCAAGCAGCATTGACGGCCATGGCGTCCCGCGCTGTTCTATCAGCATCGCCATGTCAATCTCGTCTTTCTCCCTTCGCAATACCTATCCCACCTCTTCAATCATCCTTCTATGGGGTCTCTCTCAAGCTCTCTCCCAAATCGCTAGCCCTTGCCGCCGCTCCCTCTAAGCCACTCACCGTTGTCGCTGCCACCAAGAAAGCCGTCGCTGTCCTCAAGGGCAATTCTGCTGTGGAAGGCGTTGTGACGTTGACCCAAGAAGACAATGGTTTGTACTCTTCCATTTCTTCTCTTCGTTTTTCACTTAACTTTCCCGTGCTCTTTGTAATTTTGGTTGGCATTAGGGATAGATGCAATTTTTACTAATTGAATGGTTTGTTTACCTAAGTCAGTATACTTTAGGCATGAGATAATAACCAGAATTCGATGGTAATTTGGGGAAGGTTTGAAGTATTCCCCTCTTTAAGAGTAAACTGAATAATAGCATTAGTTTTTCGTAGCTCTTAAAATTATGCATTCTGAAATTCCACTTTTTACAAAGCATCCTGTCTTCTAAGATCCTTCAGAGAATCACGGTTAGATAGGAACGCTATCAACTCTGCTTTGTCAAGTAGATTAGATTATGGAGTAGTAGTTTTAGTCAGTGATTAGGCATGCTAAATACCTCTGTGTGATGTGTAGGCCCAACAACCGTTAATGTCCGTGTTACTGGCCTAATTCCAGGACTTCATGGTTTTCACTTAGTAAGTGTTTCCTGCTTTTGCTCATTCATCCTTTCTTCAAAAAAAAATTTCTGACTTGTGTTATTCACTGATTTGCTATTCTTGCAGCATGAGTATGGTGATACTACAAATGGTTGTATGTCCACTGGTAAGGCTTGTCCTTAGTTTCAATCTTAAAGGATTGGTTTGTTTTCTTTGCATAGTTGGATTGATGAAGCCAAAAGTTATGCTTCTCGAATGGCATATGTAGGAGCTCATTTTAATCCCAATAATTTGACACATGGTGCTCCTGAGGATGAAGTTCGTCATGCGGGTGACCTGGGAAACATAGTTGCCAATGCTGATGGTAACAGGATTTTCCCTTCTGTTTCTTCTTTTAATTATAAAGTTATAATGCTTTCTGAACCCATTTATTATCATTTTTGTAACAGGGGTTGCGGAGGCGACAATAGTGGATAATCAGGTGCTCTCTGTAGTTCAATATATTTGTTTTTTGATATGTTTTTGCGAAACTTGTTCTTAATGTGTGAGCATAAAAACAAATCATTTTTCTTTAGGAATTTAATTCCTCTGCAGTAGTAGCTACTGATATTGTTTGGCTGAAACATGCAGATTCCACTTAGCGGCCCTAACTCAGTAGTTGGAAGAGCCTTAGTGGTTCATGAGCTTGAGGATGACCTTGGAAAAGGTTAGTAATTCCTGTTTATACAATTTATTAAAGTCAGCATACAATTCAGTTGTGCTGAGAAATTTATGTCAACAATCTCCCGCTTTGTTGTTTTAACCAAGTAGTATATGGACAAATGTGCAATGGATGTGTATCTATCAAGGGGGAGGAAGAACTGGAAAATGAAGTTGCCTTTATAATTTTAGAAATTTGAAGGGATAAGTAAAGTTATTTGTGCTTAAGTTTTGGACATCTATCCACTGTCCTCCTTATGAAGTATCATGCAGTAGTTATAACTGGATCATTTTTGCTTGTGTCTCATTTCTCTGTGATTATACTTTTGTAGGTGGACATGAGCTTAGTTTGACCACTGGAAATGCTGGTGGAAGATTGGCATGTGGTATGGAGAAAAAAATGAATTTAAAGCGTTCTATCATTTTCAACTCGGTCATTTGACTTGCAAACCTTTACCATTGATTGTCTAGTCTGTGACATTTGTAGTCCCACTTGATAGTCTAATTTTTAAAGCTATTTTCTGCATAATAATTATAAATCTATATCTCTGTATCCTAAACTTTATGTGTCTCCTTTGTAGTAAGTGTCTCGTGCTTGCTTGTTTGCAGGTGTGGTTGGTTTGACTCCAGTGTAACAGCAACTTATGATTTTAAAGTAGTCGTGTAATTTTATCTACTGCTTGCTTTCTTCAGCACTTAGCATGTAAACTAAGGAGCACTATGTGCTAAAGCTGGGTGTGAAGAGTCCTGAAGTTATATGTTAGTCCAATTTGAAGATGTTGATCTTGTTTGTGGGTGTATCCTGAATAAAATTTGATTTCTGATGTGGTCTTCGCGGGTTGCCTGCGAATGAACTTACTGTTGATAATCTATCGTTCTTATCGACATTATATTTCAAATTAATGCATTCTTACAGGACGGACAATGGCTTCAAAGCGTTAGCATTTTACCACTGTGCTGGCTATAATGATACGACAATGTGTTTGTGCATAAACTCTGCGAGCTTTTTACTAACCGATGTAAATTATCATTTGTTCAGAATGACCAAAAGAAATATAATTTTCAGTAATTAGTAGGATCATCGACTTTGAACTTGCTTCGAAATTTTTGTTGATGACTTTTCTGAGAAATGTTGTGGGTTTTAGTTAAGTGGGCTATATTCCAATAAATAATGGGCTTCCATTGGACAGTTACTAGGCGTATGATTCGGGGTGCCAGTGATCGAACATACCCGTGACTGCTGGCTCTGGTTAATAATCTTTTGAGAACGGGGCGTTACGAACTTACAAAAATGAGCGTGGGTCATTAAATTTAGTAAATTTTGTAATTTAGTATGATAGTCAATTTTATAATTAGTAAGGAGAATTTTGTAAAATTTGAGTAATTCCGCTTTTTAAAATGAAAATTTTATAAATTTTTTATAAAATTTTTGTATATACTTTACAAATTTTATTTTTTCATATGAAATTTTATTTTTATGCGTGTAAATATCATTTTTGGTAATTATATTTGTTTCTCGTATGTACTTATTAAGCTAAATAGGTATTTTATTTGTTTCTTAAGAAATCTCCTTTGAAAGTCGCCATTCTCCATAATTAATTATGAATCATCGGTACTTTGGCGAGTGAGTACCGTTTCTAGTTTCTAGTTTCTAGTTAGAAGTTGGGCTTGGAATGGAAGCAACTTGGAATTAGGTATTCAATCAACTGCCGCCACCAATCGGCAGTAACCTTGCTGCCACACGAGCTCTGTAAAATTTTTTAGATGGTGAGCTGTTAAAATTTAGAGAGTAATGACATTTACCTTAAACTTTACAGAAAGTGCCATATTACTATAAATATCATTTTAATTTACTAAAAATTAGTTTTAATAAACCAAGTAAATTCTAATATTGCCACATGACAGCATATTGAAAAAACAAAATTATATATACAGCTTTTTAATTTTAAATTGTTTAGAAGTTAACTTTGTTTTTAGAGATTTTGAGATAATTTGTTAATATGGATTAATTTCCTATTTAAAGTGTAAAGGATATCTCAAAAAATTCAAAAAATGATATATGTATCTTTTTAAAAAAAAAAAAATTATGAACTAACATTACTCAAAGTCAGATGAGTGAAAATAGTAGTGTCGCCATTTATCATTAAGATTTGACTTAGATGTTTCTATCAAATATGAATTACGAGTCACTATGGAATAGAAATAGAGCTACTGCAAAATTAGCTGTTAGTAATTTGGCTTCAACTTGATGGTCAGACATTTTGGGTTGAAATTGAAGTGCCAAATTGTTCAGCCATAGATCCATATATTGCTCAATACGTATGTGATTCTGGAAACGTTTGTTAATCATAAACAATCGGACGGTTAATATTGCGGCCATCGGCCTGCGAGCAAATCAGCCACGTTACCTTTAAGTAAAAGCCACTTGGGCAAATCACCTCCCAAAAGTTCCTTTAACAACGTAAAACATCCCAATCCACCTTCTGAACTGAAAATTGGTTTGCCTATATATGACCCAAATTAATGCAATGGAACCATGTGCACTGTAGGAGAAGTAACATGCCACGTGGCCATTCTATGGCCTCAGGGTGATTAATCCCTTACACGTTATTATTACATCTCAACAAGTGTCCCATTATGGCAACTGACTAGTGAGGAACACAAAGGCAGCAAAGTACACGTGCCTGAGGAGGCAGCTGGTGGGGTGGCAATTTTTGTTTTCATGCTCATTACAAGCTGGTATGGCAAATTGGTTTGCAGTTAGGATGGTACAGTTTTGATCGGGAATCAAAGTTACTGTCACGAGGTAAGCGTGAGAATTTGAGAGTCGTAGTCGTGGGAAAGTAATTATAGGGTGAAACTAACCGTTACCGTAAACGGTAAAGCCAACACACGGCAGAAGTAGGCACCGTGTTATTGTCGTTCACACACACTGCTCTCCCGTCACCACCTTCTTGGCTCATATAACCTCCGCCATTCAAATGCTCCATTGCCACCCACACCTTTTCTTTATTCCCTCTTTCTTTAGTTTTCGTGGCTTGGGGCCATCCACTGTGGTCTTGCTTTTCTGATTTATTCCCTTTCATTTCACATATATAATTATCGTTTCAGAATTTTCTCTTTTTTGAACGATAAATATTTTAGACCAGAAAGTATTTGTTTCAGGAAACTATTGCTGCTGCTTTTTGTCAGATAATGTAACTGTTTCTTCCATCTGAGATATCCTACTTGCAGAAAAAGCCACACAACTTGGGTTTATCTAGCGCCGCACTGCATTAAGTATGTGTTACAAACTGTCTTCTTTATGCTATTATCTCTCTGCTTGTGGGTGAAGTAGATACATACATACATACATACATATGTATGTATGTATGTATGTATGTATGTATGGGTGATGTCATTTTAATTCTGTTGTCATTTGTCAAAGTCGGTTGCTGCACTGAGAACTGAAATAAAAGAAAAACTAAAAAAAAAAGAGAGTGCAGAGTGGGGAGTGTTTGTTTGTTATAATGTAAAAGCGAGATGGTGCTTAGTTGCAACAAACCACCTTGTCTTTACCGTCAGATATGTATATATAATTAAGGTGGAGTGAGTATTAGGTTTACTAGTTTCCCTGAATTTGGCATTCAATATGACTTTGGATTTAAGCAAAGCAAAGGCAAGCTAATTAATTTGCGCCTCTACTAGTAGTAGTGCCCAACAAGTATACTCTGCATATTTGCTTTTGCAATATTCTTCCTTCAACCTCTTCAGTTGACATTCTTTCAAGTCTTCCACCATAACAATTAACAACCATATATATACGAAACACCTCCAACCCAAGTTTCTCTCACCTTTAGCTATCCTCATTCCTTCCAATTAGGTTCAGAAAAAAGTTATGATTAATTTTTCTTAATTATATATTGAGCAACAAGCAAAACCATTAGCTTGACTACATTTATATTCTTTCTGTAATGAGAAATACTGTTCCGACAATCTTTTGTGGAATTGCATAGAAAATATTTTTTTAGTTTTGTGAGTCTTAGAGTTCAGTTTGTAAAATTTAATAAATATATTTGTTTGAATCCTTTATTGCTATAATTAAATACAAATAAAGTTATGATAATAGCATTTCAGATGTGTAATTAGCTGTAATTCGTTTCTTCTTTCTACTTTTCTTGAGTCAAGAACTAATCACCATCTGCAGAAAATGCAAATCTGCAAGCACAAGAATTTCTGCAGAGGCAAATAAAAGACAACAGATATATACTTAAAGCATCTTCCATGACAGAACATTTTATTTTTGCTTCTGAATTCTCCATGGCCATTCTGCAAGTGCAACTAACAGCATCTCTCTCCACGGCCATGAAAGGAAAGTAATATTGAAGGGGAAAGAAAAAGGGAAATCATGTGAGTGGAGCAAGAATTTTTTTTTTTTCCACAGAAACAAAAAGAAAGAAATCATTAAACAAGCTTTTGCCTTTTTATTTTTGGGGGTCACTGTCTGGGATCGCATGCGTTTGCCGTAGTCGCGTGGTACACTGTGCTTGATATTCAATATCAATATTGTAGGGATAATATCAAAACTTCATTGTCAAAGACAGTTCGTTCACTGACAACCAAGGAAAAATAACGAAAACAATGTCTTTGTCTGTGATGTGTAAATATATATATTATGAGGTGCTTTAGCTGCAACCAACTTGTTCGTTGCCATGAGTGGTTCACAAGCTCCTCTCCCTCAGTGACGTGTGAACTGCTAAAGTGGAGTTGGAGTATTAAGTCCACTACTTCACTGTCTTTGCTTATATTTGCTGGAGTGTCTACCCTCTGGTGTGTCTAGCTACTATATATCAGTTAAATATAACAGTCAGTAGGAGCCTCCATTCTCCACATATGTATACCCACTCTCTTTGCAAGAGCGTGCTCACCAGAATATATACATATATATATGGTCTACTTTTGCATATTAATTAAGCAAATAATTAAAACCCATAGTTTCATCCATGCATAACCATAAGCATTGAATGGTCCAACCCCCCAGCATGAGATGTCCCTTTTGCTTTCTCTTTCCTTTTTGCTCCTGAAAATGAAAACCCTCTTTGACAATTGACAAGTCTTTATCCTCATTAGGTAAGAATATACCATACTCTAATATCAACCTAAAATTCTGTCTTTTCTTATTTTTTTCTCATCCTTGGGTAAGGGTTTGGTAAGGGTGTGGAAAAAATTCGTTCCAATCTGAACTTAAATCGTTACCCATTTATATTTATGTTAATCAGTAATAGTTTTTTTTTTTTTTAATTTTTGGAGAATTAGAAATGTTACAATATGAGAATTAAATTTAAGGGAAAGGTTTCAATTATTGGAGCTAAACTCAAGTCCCAAGTTATATTTTCTCTATTAAATAAAAATTAATCATACAAAATATACGTGTAATTTGTCAATCCAACCAAAATGCACTTAAATTTGATATGTGCATATAATTGATCAAGTTTAAGTTAAGATATCTAAACATAACTTCATTTAATTTAATTGACTTTTTACGTTTCAATATAACCTGAACCGAACCCAATCCATTTACACCATTACTCTTTAGCAATGCAAAAAGATACTACAATTTAAATTCATTTTTAACGGAGTTCACTTAATATACACTCAAAAATGACATTGACTTACCTCATGTGTTGTTTTCGTTTGGTGACATATAAAATGCATGTGCATTTTATTTGCTAACAGAATCAATGCTTAAGCATGCCAAAATGTATATGTAAGTTACGTCTTGGACAAGTTGAATAAGATAAGTGCAGCATGGCCTTAAGTAGTTGCAGAGAAGGCTGCATACTCAGATTTTTTTCATCTCAAATTGAGTACACAAGGCATCAAGAAGAATGCTGTACGTTCTCCACCACCCCTTATAAGAATATCCTCCTTTCTTCTTTGTGTTGCTATTAATAATTTTAAAAAAAGTAAAAAAGAAAAGTGGGAATTAAGGAGAAACCATAAAAGGGGAGAGCAATAATTATATAGGAAATGGTTGTAGCAAGGAATTGGCAGCATCCAATGCTCACATTACGTGCCTCACACAACACAACTTACCTCATTTGATTTGGTACGCTAAGAATGTGCCGACTTGTCTTCTTCTGTAGACTTCACTGTACATTGAACCTTCCGCTGCAGCAGATCTTACTTATCCCTTTCCATTAGTTGGCACTGCAATACTGCCAATATAATCAATAGGAAAAATCTTCATAACGACAAATTTCTGACTTGTGATTAATTACCCCTTCGAGTTTGACTTGATTACGCTTTGCACCTTGCAGTTGCGATTGAAAAATGACTAACTAATCTGAATTTTTTCAGAAACATTTAACTTAACACCTAAGTTTGCGTAGAAATCATAGAGATTGTAGGAATTCGGATTGTTGGTCAGAGAGAAAATTTTAATTTTTGATTGAATGACAAAATTAATGAGAGAAAATAATAGAACTCACAATTATGGGCAGTCTCTAATTTCTAAAATTTGCCTAACAGGAGATACCAATCCAGACAATAGGATGCTTTAGTTGGGCACTATGCATTACTTGAGTCGCCAAACTCAAGCCAAATTGAATTGGGGATCATCTCCAGCCACCAATTTGGTTCATGTGGACGCAATCCCCCCTTGGTTTTCTTTGTTTGGTTCCTAAAGCTACTAAATATCTGCAAGGCACAGCTACCAAAGGAATATGGGGGTAGCGTACAGATGGATCTGTCCAAAGATTGTAAAACAAAAACGTGACAAAGAGCAAGGTTTTTAAATTATGAGCTTGAAACATAGTGATGGATTTGGGGAGTAATTAATTTAATTTGGACCAACGGATTTTAGGGCAACCACAAATTAGTTGATGAACAAGGCTGTGGTGTCATAAGAAGTGGGTCAACGGTTCATGAACCAGATCATGGGCTGCTTTAGATCTAAGCCAGTGGAAAGATCCTCTCACCAAATCGAAGATTGTAGTTTCTACTTTTTAGAGTGAGAATGGGGGTCCTCAGCTCGCTACACACCAATGGTAGCAGTGCCACAAAATAAACAACTATTGACTTTGAAGCAGATCCATATATATAGTAACCATCTACATGCAGCCATTTATTTGAATTTGATGAATTTTTAAATTTTTTTCTTTTTTACAATAATTTTTTCTTATAATGTGGGCTTAATTGTAAAATTAAAAAAAAAAAAACAGAAGAAAGCGAAAGTAACTAAAATAAAGAGTATCAAAATCTGAGAATACAAATCTGCCTTATAGATATATTGTTGCTGTTTAATTTGATGGATTATAAGGGGTAAAATATTACGCCTCACCTACTAGTGGACCATGTGTTTAGTGGAGATTAAGTCAATGATTTGATCTACTCAGTAACTAACATTTTATTAATCACATATTTAGGACCACACCTTCAGAATGAAATATTTGCTTCAATGTCTTTATACTACTAATATCATACATGCCCTCTTAACCACCCTTCCTTCCAAATGGCACAACCATTTTGCCCCATTCCCTCATTGATGTTCCTCTTTCATCTACTCATCCAAAATTAGCTGTTAATAGGCTATATAGTAACTGTGACAATGGGAGGGTTTTACCTTACAAATTTCATTTATTAATTACTTGATCAACAATGACATATAATATTCGTTCACAACCTAGTTTCTTTTTTTACAAATGCGACAAAGAAGAATATTTGAACTTAAACTTCTTATCACTAAACTAAACCTATTGACATTTCACTACTAATTAAGCCAATGATCGAGGACGATTAGTTGTTAATTAATTTTCTAAACTCTCATTCAGAAATGTGAAGAAAATCATTAGCATTGTTGGGCAATAATTAAATATAATGACAGATGAGGTGCAAGCTACATCAACCGAGCTAGCTTTAAGCACAAGATGAAGCTTAACCATATATATGGAATCACTATTGATTAGGAAACGTCCTAAAGTGCTTATGTCATATGCTTGTAAGCTACATATACCCTCCTTAACCGAATATATATACTTGACATACCACTTAGTATATATAGATATGTCCCTTTCTTCTCTTGTTGGAATGGTCACTCACTGGTATCCTATACACTACATATACAACCCTATTCCCACCCCACCAAGATTTATAAATAATAAAATGATTTTTTTCTCTTTTTATTTTTTAAACTTGTGAATTTGTTTGAAAAGTAATAATACATTTATATGTTTATATCTATATTTTTATTATAATATACGATTTGATATCGATCTCAAATAGTTTATAAAATTTTATGCAATAAAAAACTAATTTCAAATAACATGGTTTAACAAAAATAAAAACACAAACATATACCTTTATCATTACTCTTACTTGAAAGCCACCCGAATCTCTACTTACTCAAAATTGGATGAATACTTTTCTTTAAAGTGACATTAACTAAATAAGAGGGTAGTGGCATGCTTTTAACGTGCAATCCCACTTTGCTTTAATAGGTAGTGTAATTTGTTATCTCCCTCACATTGATTGGCCTAACACTACCCTAAGCAAAAAGGGAGTGTGAAGCCTGTTCTATACGTTTACAACAACCTTACCTTTTTTAATATAAATTTTTCACAGCAAAATTTTAATTCTAAGTTTTTTAAAATATTATTCAAAACCATATTTAATGTAACTAAATATCTTATAATCATGGACTAATGATATTAACATTGAAGAAGCAATGGGAAAAAGAAATTAAAATATTGATTCATAAAGGGTATAGCACAAAAAGTGTGGTTATGATGACGCGTAGAGTGACGTGCGGTAAAAGGCGCGTGAAAAATGAAGAAACTTTTCTTGTTAATAACACTTCCCAGGTTAGAAACGCAAGGAAGATTTCGGGTGGCAGACTATTTCAGAGTTAGCTACTATAAGAGGAGGGATGGCTTCTTGAACCCTCCCTCTCTCACTGTAACTAATCCATTTCATTCTTGCCATTCACACGCGCATCATAAACATATATCTATACACAACAATGCCCACTCTCTCTCTCACCTCACTTGTTTTTTTCTCTAGCTAACTCACAAATCGTCACACTCTTCTCCCCTCTATATATATCTCTTAAACTGCTTCGTTCTCGCACAGTTTACTTTGTCTGAGTTTTGTTGCCTGAAATGGACATGGAAGCGGCAGAGGAGTTTGTGGGGTCCTCGAATAACGATGCCACCTTGATTGCCAAGGGAAAGCGCACCAAGCGGCACAGGCCCTTGTCCCCTGCTGCTGTTGGTGCCATCGTGACGAATTCTACCTCCTCAAGTGATTCTGGGGATGGCGGTGCTGCCGTCGGCGGCGGCGGTGATTACGGGTCGTTTTCGTCTACTACAACCACTTATGAGAGCACCGAGGAAGAGGAAGACATGGCTAACTGCTTAATTCTGTTGGCTAAAGGAGGAGATGCTCATAGACATGGCGAGGAACATCATCATCAAGGTGGTAAAACAGAAAGGGGTGGTAGCCGTAAATTCGCTGAGATGGCAACCGCCAGCGCCAGCAAAATCGGTTTCTACATTTATGAGTGCAAAACGTGCAACCGAACCTTTCCCTCGTTTCAAGCGCTGGGTGGGCACAGGGCCAGCCACAAAAAGCCTAAGGTTGCGGCCGAGGAAAAGAAATTACCACCATCACCACAACTGCCACCGTCGCCGCCACAAGTTACCAATTACCATGAGCTCGAAGACGCAGGGCAATTAGCCCATAATATCAAAAATAGCCCCCAAATTTCTCTTCAATTTGGCAGTAACAGATCAGGTTTGCATAACAATAATAAGGCCAAGATTCACGAGTGTTCGATATGTGGGTCGGAATTCACATCTGGGCAAGCACTGGGTGGCCACATGAGGAGGCATAGAGCATCCACAAGCACCAGTACTCAGGTGGTGGGCATGAATGTAATTGACCCAAGTTGTAACACCACCGCTGCCGCCGCCGTAGTGGAAGTTAGGCCCAGGAGTATTCTGCAATTGGATCTTAACCTTCCGGCGCCGGAAGACGATCTCCGTGATACCAAGTATCAATTTGCGCCATCACAAAAATCCTTGGTGCTGTCAGCTCCGGCTTTGGTGGGCTGCCATTATTAGGCTACAGGGTGGGAAGAAGGGGTGGAAAGAATTAGTATTTGATCAACGATCAATGTGAATTATTAGCTTTATTTTTAATTTACAAATATTCGTAATTATGGATTTTTTGGATTATTCTTTCGTTTAGTTAATAATTGCCATTTTGATGATCTCTACTTGTTCAACTTGGAATACTTTGAGTAAGTAAGTGGTTAGTGTTCATGGTTGCCTTTCATTCACGAAAAGTGAGTGATAAGGCATCTTTTCTTCTTTCTCCTTTTTTTTTTTTCCCTCTTTATGAGACTCTATATCCAGTTCTAGTTATGTTCTCTCTTTAACGAGAGAGCTATCTGTAACAGTCAAGAGCTAGACACAAAGAGAGAGAGAGCATTAATGGTGGCATGGCTAGGGTTTGGCAGCACCACGACCACAACCAAAAGTGGTGGATTAGGTTCTCCTTTGCGTGCATTTGTTTATAATAAAGCTAAAAGATCTCTTTCTCTCGGTCTCTGTCTTTCTCACTCACACTCCGTTTCATTTAATGAAAAAGAATATGGATTAGCCAACTGGGTTGATAATGGTCAATGCCATACCCACACACACCCTGTTGTATCCATCAATCTCCATGACTGCCTATCTAGCTATCCCATCTCTTACTATAATATATACCCTCATAACTATTATATTTTCAGGTCCTACCCCCCCTACTTGCAGTTTCAAGCTTGGCGTTTCACCTATGAGTAACTAAGTAACTGTTTTATTCTTATCTTGCAAATCTATATATACCCACTGTATATTTAAATTTTAATCTACTAATACTTAATTTGTTTGCATGCCTATACATAATAATTACTTGGCTTTGGGATTATCTCATGGCAGTTGCAGCCCATATTAAGGTGATGCTCCGAAGAAAGATACTGCCAACTCTCACGTCACACCACAAACACTTGATTAGGAGTTATAATACATATGAGCACTGTTATTCAAGTAATAAAATTTTATATTCTCTGTACAATCTTGTATATTTTTACTCTTTTTATTTTTTTATTTAATTTTTTTATTTATACATGCACAAGGCGTACACACTTATTAGGTACAACTATCATTTTTCTATTATATATGGTCTACTGCTTTCGATCCATCACCCATCCCTTTATCTCTCTCTTCATACTTGTAACTTCAATCTTATTCATCTAATTCATGGAACCTAAGGGAAAGTACAAATCAATAAGAATAACAATTATATATATTTCCTTTTTTTTTATAGACTTTTTTTTTTAAGGATAATTAGTAAGCTACTTAACACATGTACATAAAATACAACAGAAAGTCACTGCATTATTAAATTACTAATTTATAAATTATTATGATATAATTGATATAATAAACATGAGACAAGAAAGTGATTTGTCTTAGACGTGGGCATATTTGCCATCATACATTTATAGGGTGAAATCAAACTTTAATTGAGAGAGAGAGAGAGAGAGAGAGAGAGAGAGAGAGATGGAAGACCTTTAAGTGACTTAGAGTAGTGAGTTATGTAAAGTTAGTTATGTGCACGTTTTGGTGAATTCTGGTAGGCTAGCGAAGCGTGCATGTGGACACATATTGCGTGAGGTGTGGGAATGCATAAGAAATAGGAGATGAGAGATCACTCATTGACATTATCACATGTAGTTGGGGGAGCTTCCCTCTTTGTCATGTAACCTCCCATTAATTATTCTCCTTCATCATATACTAATACTATTATTATTATCCTTAAAACGGCAACTTACTAAACCCTAATACCATTATCATAAAGCTATTGCCTTGCTTGTTTCGTTAATGGCCCTATCCTAATTTCTGGTCACTCAACCTCTCTCTACTCAATTACATTTATTCAGTCGTGTCACCAACAATGCCATAAACTTCGCCTTAATGTAGGGAATTAATTAAGACCCAATCAACCAAGAAATTTCATATTTACTTCTTGAAAGTAAGAAAGAAATTCCGAATTTTGGGTCAATGAAATGAGCCCAGATAGGAAATGGGGGGGTTGTGCAGTGAGACTTTACTTCACTGCTTCGTTTGGTCCAAGTGGGCATCGTCAGCTGAATGACCAGTCACGACGAGACAAGGCCATGGTATTATGCTAAGATGTCGATGTTTTGTTTGAGGAAAAGGAAGAGGATTAAGTTTGGTTTGATTGTGAGTGCTGCTATTCCAAAATTTGACATGTGGACCGTTCAAATCTTGAAGTGGCCCGACGTACGTGCCTTTCCAAACTCTACAGCTGGACGGCTGTGAATAGCTTCGTGGGTATGCAGTTGTGTAGGAAAACTGAACTAGAATTGAAGCAAAGCATGTACGTGGTTGTTATCCTTTTCGATTCAACAAGGTGTTCGTTTGGTGATAAGGACAAATGCCTCAAATGCATGAGTTGGTTTACTATGTGGTTTATTGTACTGTTTGTAAAAACCATCGCCAAACAAAGTAGGCATTGGCGGGCCTTTCTATTTGGGTTAGTAGTGTTTAAGGTGGGAAAGGACACTTGCCGCTGGTGCCTCAGTTTCTCGGAAAAAACAATCAACTTGGTGTCACACTTTAATATGTTAAATTTAATGAATTAAATAATTTAAATTTTATTAAATAAAAATTATGTAAAAATAAATAGACTGTAATTTATTTTAGTTAGGCTTAACTTGATTTGTTTATTTTATTATGTTTAAGTTTAAATATATTTAATTAAGTAATGCTTGACTTTTTATATTAAGCTTAGCTTGTGAGCTTATCAAGTCATCCTATATAATCAATAATATATGAATATATATGATAAATTTAATATTATATAATGTTCTACATAATCAATTAATAGCAGAAAATACTCTATTGACACTCTAATTTTCACACAATTTTTATACTCTATATGGTATGAGATCTATCCAATTCAATGACACACATTGAAGATGTGAAAAATTAGAATATGAATATGAAATCACTCATCAATAACTTGACTTTCTCAATCATGTTTATTGATCAACAAGGTTTGGTTCCAGAATATGATAACCAAATTAACCAAACATTAAGATAGTAATAGGGTTTGGTACGCGGATTATTGTGCATATTTGAAGCGGTAGTTCTTACTTTGGTGGTATGTGGCGACCTAAAATCTACTTCATCACTGGTTTTGGGTTTCGTTGGTTTTTGCATAGCTACGGTAGATATGCAATGAAATTAGAGAACCGGATCAGTTGAGCTTCAATTGTTGATGAACTAACACATGCCACAACTATGGTGTTCAAATTTGTGTTAGTAATTAACCAATTTAATGCCATTTACAACTTAGAATTCAGTTGGAATTAGATAGAGAAGTGGTGAGTATTGTACGGATGGCAACATTAGCAATATAATGTGGAACGCCTTTAACCTTTTGAATTAGTCCAAGGAAAATTCCCGCTTCTAACATTCACCCAAATTGGTCTGAAGTCCAACCAAATACTGTCAAACAGATCCGTGGGGCAATGGTGGTAACAAACTCATATTATACGCCACTAAAATGCTTTATCCATATGCTTTTGTCAATTTTTTGGCAAGATATATACTTCATGAAAAATACAAATATATTTTTTTTTTATCTGAGAAATTCGACGGATTTAGAATCTGATGATGGTCTTTTTACACTTTCCTATTATTTTAAAAACTTTGTTAGCATTGATTGATTTTAGATTGAATATAAAAATAATGCAGGTACATAAATTCAGTGAAAATAATAATTTGCGATATAGATATGTAAATTGCATCAATGCCATCTATTTTTTTTTTTTTTAACAAAGCAAGTCTTCCTGTGAATTAGCTCATATACATATTTCAGAGCCCTTTAGGGTAGAACGTTGCTGTGGTGTAGTGGTTATCACGTCAGTCTTACACACTGAAGGTCCCCAGTTCGATCCTGGGCAGCAACAAACTTTTAAGTGCTCATTTTACATACTTGCTGCTTCTGTCCTTTTCTCCCCACCGCATCCAGCAGACCATTTACCTAATCCCCGAGAACACACACTAGTTCAGCTCAACTCATTTACCATAATCATACAGAAACGATGTCCTCAGTTAACAATACAATTAAAAAATTTGACAACATTGTAATTGCTGAAAACCAGCAGGACATTGAAGCAATTCCAAGAGCCCACCAAAATTTACTGGATGAAAAATCAATGTTGGCAACCACTGCCAGGATATATGAGATTAATTAGTCTATCTCCACTATATTTGTCGGTCCCCAATATGCACTGCTCCAAATCAATCAGGTTCTGCCTGAGACAATAATGAAAATTAAAAAAAAAAAAATTAGAATTCCGTGTCTTTTCAATGTTGTAGAAAGCAACAAATGCGTGAGTGCTCAAACTTAATTTCCAATTTACATGGTGGGAACTAGGTGATTATCAGCCTGGTAAGTGGTAACGCAAGCCTGAGCGCGAGGGGATGGAGCTCTATCTCATTTAAAACAAACACGGGTCATTCATGGTCAATACTTGCGCTATCTGATTGAAATAAAATCATAATAATGTAGGAAAACAAATAAGATTCGTCTAACGGCTTATCAGAGGCCTTCAACGGTATCCAGAGATTTTCTCACTTGTTATTTGTATGTAGATATTGAACTAAGACATCGGAAACATACTTGCCCCTTTTTCACCAAGATGTTTATGTTCAACAGGCCAATGAAGGACCCAAAAAACAAAAAAGTTACCTTTTACCATAAAAACAAGTGTATTTAATAAACTATCCTCAAAACTGAATAGACATTAGGGGTAAGGGAGGGAGGTGAACCAAATGAAAAGGCCAAAGCCAAACAAGAAAAAGTTTTTGGGTTCAACCTATACCCATATGGAGTCCCTCAATCAGAGCCTTCAGACATAATTACAAAACGACTTGAACCTTAGTTGCAGAATATCATCATAAGATCTTTATTTACCTTAAACTGATGCGAGTTGCTTGTACCAAATTGTCCGCTCAGCAGATCAAACTCTAAAGCATGATTGTGCTTAGTTAGCATAAACAATCAACCTTACTCTAGCTGTAACTTCAGGGTGAAGCTTTAACTCTGCAATATATTCTCCTGTTTCCCGGATCTCTGGAAGTGAAACAATTCTCTTGTCCACCTCCCTAGAGGTTAACGACAGAAGACAATAAAAACATTAATCAATCAGACTCAAAAATACAACTATGAACACACATTGAGGAAACCAGAATGCATCTCCCTCATCTTAGTCAGTTAAAGACATCAAGATGGCGGAAGTAATGGACATAGAATTATCAACTACCCTGAGAAACTAAAGGACAAATTTCTTCTATTTTCTGAAAATTCTTCCAAATTTTCCAACTTAAAACCATACAAATTAATAGATTGTGTAAGGACCACTTCACGCCCAAAAAGTGCAGTTGTGTAGAATTTTGAGGTAATAATTGAAAAGAGAACAGAGCAAGGGAGAAATAATATCAAAGATAATTCCATAACACATTAGCAAGTTGACCAAATTGAAACAGAAAATTTTGGGGACAGAAGTGAAATTTGTCCAAAGGTTTAGGGACAGCAAGTATATTTATACCCAATAAAAGAGAAGGCATAAACTGAATCACAGTAGGATTATACTCAATCAAAATTCCAATAAGGGAAAACATTGCTGTATCTCAAAAAGATGGTACCTCTGGAGCTGTGCCTTGATTATGTCAACAAGATCTTGAGCCGTAACACTTAAAAATAAAAAATATAAAAAAAAAGCATGGGTTAGGCACAAAACGAAGGCAAAGACCAAATTTGACTTCTTAACATTGCACTGAAAACATCTCACCTTCCAAAAATTTGTTTTCCTTTTCCACCTTTACGCTTCACCTTGAAAGCTCCAACAGTTTCAAAAATTAAAGCAAGTTGCTGTGCCTCTTCTTTTACCTGAAGAAGGATGAATTAAGACAACAAGTGACGTTTTCCAACATTTAACAGAACAAAACAACTATAGTAACAACATTAAAATATACCAAAAAATGGATGAACAACATGAACAGAGTAGTAAATTTGCTAGGACTAGAGGCAACAAAATGAAGAAATATATGGGGGGATATATTGAATGCAAAGTGACTAAGAGAAAAATCGTTGAAAGGAATATACATTATGTAGCATTTAATTTGTTTTTTTAGCTTTTGATGCCAGGTTTATACGTAGAGCTTACCAAAGTAGTATCTTTACCTCCTATTCCTAGCCACTAATTGTAAGCTTTGCTGTACAAGATTTTACAAAGTAAGGTTTTGGGGAAAAGATAAATTACCCGTCTTTTCTCAGCCTCAATTCTTTCCTCTTCCATCCTCATTTCTCTGGGGAAAAAAAGTCAAAAAGAAGAGATCTAAGACGATACAAGGAAACTTAAATTTAAACCATAGCGAATAGATGCTTTATCAATTACATTTTATCTATCATTTGTTGCACATGGAAATAGCTAGCCCCTCTAATGGTGAAAGTTTGGGACAGAAATTTAAAAAAAATAAATAAATAAATCTCATGGGACTTGCTGAATCAAAGATATGCCACACTCAGATGACTAAAACTAAGTGGATATTTTAGAATAGCTGATGCACAATACCTGTCAGGCAGAACTGGCCTGATCAATGAACTATTCGTCTCACTCAGAAGTACTGCTACTAGCAATTAATAAACTTAAACATCCTTCTGCTCTTACCATATAAAGGGTGCAAAACAATCTATTGTGACTTTTTTTTTTTCTCTCTAACCTTCTTATAGAGACTGTTCCGACAAAAGAATGGAAGAGAACAACAAAACTTGCTGGTAATCTAAGACCAGCAATTATTATTGAACATATAGTGCAGGAAACTAACTTAAAGCTAACTTGTAAGCATATAAACTACTTATGATTGATACCCCTCAATACTGAGATCACGCATCTGCCATAATAAAATAGTAAAACAGGTAAATAATACAGTATTAAATTAAAGCCATTTACTTGACCAGCAGAGGAGTGACAAGCTGCGCCTTCCCCATGGGTAGTAGATAATTTCTGAAATACCCAGCCCTTACATCAAGAAGTTGCCCTTTCTTTCCCAGGTCAACCATGTCTTCCTTCAAGATAATCTAACCTCACAGATAGCACAATGGGAAAGATGGGTGAAAGTAAACAACAACAGCAGCTCAATATAATGGCAAATAAGAACATTCAGGCAAGGAATTAAGTACAAACAGTAACTAGCCTGCAATAGTCCAATTAATTTACATTACCTTCTTAGTTTTCTTTGCTTTCTTTTGAGCAAAAACCACCAAGACCGTCTTGTTGCTTGACAACTTAGTGGCTTTGTTAGGGTCTACAACGAAGCTCTGAAACAAAGAAGAAGAGCTCCACGAGAGAGTATGTACTACGGATGCCATTTTTGCCTGCACAACCCCGACCCACTCACTCTCTATCTCCCTCTCTTTTCGCCCTGGTCTTATCTCCTCTCTCACTCTATGTGCCTGGCATGTCGTTTATTCGTCTCCGCAACTTCCGCGACGACATCAACTATCCTCGACGTGATGTCGTTTGCCTTCCGATACACCTGGCATTCAGGGGGTGGTTCCATGCAGTACTTCGACTAAACAAGCTATAACCATGGATTTATGGGTATTTATAATTTAAATTTTTTAAGTAAAAACATTATAAAATTTGATGTATCAAAGTAACAAACTTGTTAAGTAAATGACCACTCCGCGGCTTGGTAGGGAAGAAAATAAATAAATAAAATTTCAAGTGAAATGCCTTCAATTAAATTGTTCTATTTTAAAAATAAAACACACACACACACACACATCAATAAATCAAATTTAGTACCTATTCAATTTAAGAGCATCTTACCAATAATAAAAATTTACTTATGAGTATTACCAACTTTATTAATTATGGGGGTTCCCAAGTTGTTAGCGTAGAACAAAAAACATTTGGTGAAATTGATTTTAAAAGTCTTGACCAAGTTCTAATTAATTATATGCACCAATCAATTAAATTAATATGTTATATATATATATACATATATTATGCTGTCAAATTAAATTTATCACCAAAATATAATTTTTTTGTCGCCTAGCTAATAGAAATATGGGTAGGTCACATATAAAGTTTGAGTTTGTACAATTTTTATTTTTAGACACACCGCTGACCTTAATGCTATGCTCATATCTAGTAGTTTGTTCCTGTGCAAATAAAACATAAGACAAAATATTAAAGAAAACAGTATGTCATTTTGCATGACAGGAAACCCCATTTGTACCTACCAATGTATGCATGCTTAAGGAGGTGAGCAAACATTAGAAAGCCCCAAAGTTGAAACCATTGCCGCCGCTAATAGCCATGCTTGATTCCTCTAAGAAGCGTGCCTAGCTAATATGCAGTCCACGGCGAATTTTCTGTAATAATTTGAAGCAAATGGGTTCTCATATTCAAAACTTACCAAACACCTCAATGAACAAATATAAAAGACTTCCCCACCTAATTTGCCTTCCTTCTATAATTCTATCAATCATGGGCATATCAATAATAGGCATAGGTCATGCACGACACCATAAGATGCGGTACTTTGGATTGGGATTCCGATCCTAATTGAAGGGACAATAAGAAAAATAGGTATAAAATTAAAAGAAATAAAAAATAAAAAAATATATTAAATTATAAATAAATGGAAAAAATTATTAAAACTAGTGAAAAAAAAAAAACAGGATATCCAAATTGGATGCTTTACCCAACATATCTTTAGAAGGAAAAAATGATTGCATAATTGAGAATATGAATATATATGAAGTGGATGGCATGGACTGAAAGGCCGCACGAGTTGTGTGGTAGTTTTGAGCGAGGGTCAAGCCATATATGTCATGCCGCCATGTTGTTTCGTAGATTTTCTAAGCCAAAACCGTGACGCTATCTTATAAGATTATACACATGTATCTGATGAATATTTCAAGCCATGCGCATACATTGACTTCGAAAAGTAAAAAAGGTGCAATAATTATATTTTTATAAAGCAGAGTAGAGATTGACAGGAAGACAATACCAATTTCTAATATCCAACATGTCAAACCAAATTACAATATTACTGTGTAATAATTTTAAATTATATTATAATTAATATGATGTTATTATTCTTATAAATTAAATTTTATTGAATATTTATTAAAAAAATTTTATCATTAAATTTATTAAATTTAACATGTTAATTTATAAAACAGTAAAATCAAATAACCATGATCCTTTATGACGGTTTAGTCTACTTAGATTAACCCTTTTCATTTGTAATTTTTTTTTTTTCACTTTATGTTTCAATGAACAAGGATGTGGTCCCCATCTGAGATGTTGGGTGCTTGCAAGGGAGGTCGTATGTGGGGATGAATTTAAAGTTAGCTCCTAGTTGACTTGCATCTCTCTCTCTCTCTCTCTCTCTCTCTCTCTATATATATATATATATATATATTTCAAAGTATATTACAATACAATGGCTATGATATAATGATTGTTTGCTTCTATACGTTTTCATGTAAAGGAGACTTGTCAAATATGCTTGGTTATTATTCCCCATATGTCCACAGATCCAATAGCTAGCAGTATCTGTCAGCCTGTGAAGGAAGAAACTCGACACCCAATCTTCACAGAACGGCTACTCATCAATTAACCAAACCCAAGAAATAAGTGTGCTGGGAAGTTTTGACATCAAAAATGATTTCAAGGGCCACATCTGGTTTCCCAAATGTCCCTCAACCTCAAGGGCTGCACATGTTTCCCGCGACTGAAGCTTTGGTTTCACCCTCTGGTGAAGTAAACTCTGTTGCAGGCTCATCAGCAAATTCATCACACTACTTTGGCTCCCTTCTCTTCAATCTCTCTGTCCTAAAGGACAAACTTACTCAGGTGCAGACCCTGGTGGGTGTTCTCATCTCCCCAGATCAGAGCCTACACGAGTCAACTTCTATGGCCGTGGTCAGCATGAACTCCACAATCCAGGAAATCATAGTCACTGCCACTTCAATGATGTTCACCTGCCAACAAATAGCTCTAATTGGCTCCTCTCCAGGTACCACTACTACTTGCGCTGACGAATTGCACCACCATCAATCTGACCATCAATCAAACTTTGGCAATAATAGCAGAAGCCTACTTAGCAACACAGGCCAAGATAGGGGGCAGAGTCTATTTTCCAACGCTGAAACATTAGACTGGTTTGGTGAAAGCTATAATAACAATAGCAACCTTAAGGAGGATGATAAGCGTGCTGCAATCAGCGAAACGAACAATAGTAGGGGTGAATTGTCCCGAGGGGATGAACCTAATGAAGGGTATAGGGTGAATTCTCAAAAGAATTATGACATAATTGAATTGGATGCTGCCGATTTGTTGGCTAAGTACACACACTATTGTCAAGTTTGTGGGAAAGGGTTTAAGCGCGACGCCAATTTGAGGATGCACATGAGAGCTCATGGGGATGAGTACAAGACCAGTGCTGCCTTGAGCAACCCAACGAAGAATAAGGGGAGCTTACTGGGTGATGGGAAAAAAGACTACAGTTTGATTAGTACTGCGAGGCCTAAGAAATATTCATGTCCTCAAGAAGGGTGCCGGTGGAACCAGAAGCATGCCAAGTTCCAGCCACTGAAGTCCATGATTTGTGTGAAGAATCATTATAAGAGAAGCCATTGCCCCAAAATGTACGTGTGCAAGAGGTGCAACCAGAAGCAGTTCTCGGTTCTTTCTGATCTGAGGACCCATGAGAAGCACTGTGGGGATGTCAAGTGGCAGTGCTCCTGTGGTACCACATTTTCTAGGAAAGACAAGCTTATGGGTCACGTTGCTTTGTTCGTTGGGCATGCCCCAGCCATCAATAGCAATAGCTTCTCCGATCACTCAGCAAAATTGGAGCAGCAATCATTGCAACTGCAGAAAGATGGGAGTAGTTCAAGATGATCATGATATCATCCACGATACCCAAGAGGTGCTTCTCACAGCTTCTCTATTGTCTGCTTCTATGTAATTATATATTACTTGAGGAGAAAAAGGTGCCTACTTCCTTCCCTGCATCTTTCTGGTCCTGGATGGAGCTCTTGCACTAATTTATAATTTTGAGTGCATCTTCGTTGTGTGCAAGAACGCCACTTGGGATTGAGCATTTGGCTCCGTTCAATTCTGGTCTCGCTGTATACCGTTATGCTTATGTCACTTCACATGAGCGATGGTATTTTATATTTTAGCACATAAGGATTACTCAGTGTTAGCACATAGCAGTGATATATAGCAGCATAGAATGTCAATGACTTACATATATTATGTCCTTGGTGTTGTCTAGTCACGGTATATATTGGCTGTAACCTCACTGTTTCTTTGGTATTAGTTGATAATGTTTTTAAATGGAGTTTGCATGTACGCAACTTGGAGTAAATTACAATTTTTTTTCTTTATTTTACACTTTTTAGGTAAATTCTTTCTATTTTCAAAATCTAAAATAACCTAACTCTTTATACTTTAAAAATGCAGCACAATTTGTTATGAATGATTGAAAATATCTTTAGTTAAGTAATAAATTTATTATGATTTATCAAAAATACTCTTATTAATTGAATAATAAATTTTTTTCTTTTTAAAGTTTATATTTAATGCCTTTTACAGAAATATTTGATTTCATGTGGATCTTTTTATAATTTATGAATTTTTTTTTTACAAAATACAAAACAAATGCTAAAAATATGTTTTTTTTTTTAACATTTTGCATAAAATATATATAAAAAAAATACTACAAACATGATTTTATTTTTTTTTGATATTTTGTGAAAAACTTAAATTATAAAAAGACTTACATGAGACTATTTTTACAAAGGAATTAAATATAGATTTTAAAAGAAGAAAATTTTACCATTCAAATAATAAAGATATTTTTAACAAGTCATAGCAAATGCACTCAACTAGTAAGGCTATTTTTTTATAAGTTATATCAAATTTACTATCCAACTAATGAGGGTACCGTTTAACAGGATTTGAATCTTCTAAACTATGGAATATAAGAAGATGATTATGGATTAGAAAATTAATAGTAAAAATTATTATAAAATATAAGTAAATAAATAATAGTTTATAAATTTAAGATAACTTATATTATTAATTTTCTTATTAACACTTATCTATTTGTATTTTATTTTGTAAAGCATACTTCTCACTTTAAAAGATTTCAATCTTTTTTAATAAGTTATAACAAATTTACTCATCTAAAAGTATTTTTGATAATTCATAGTAAATTCAAATTGTGTATAATGCTTAGACAATATAAAAAAAATTACTAGAAATTTTGAAAATAGAAAAAACTTATATAAAAATTATAAAATGGATGAGAGATTAAAATAATGTACTCTTAACTCTATCTTGTGGCTCTTTGCACTATTTTCAGCTAGACATTGTCCCAAATGTGCTTTCATTTTATCATTTTATGGCTTATCCAAACACCGTTTGAATTATTAAACATGTTTTATAGGATTCTGCTACTCTCACGAAAATATAGAAATACAGCTACGAATTCTTCACGAAATTAGTCCGTTGACAAAAACAACAGACAGATAATAGAGTATATATAGCTATTTTTTGTGAGTATTCTTGCACGTAACCGGTCAGTTGACAAGTTATGGGTAGGGGGTCAAGAGTTAGGATAGAGAAGAAGTTGGTTAGATTAAAAAAAGATTTGAATTTAAGATTTTTATATTAACCCAATCAATAATATGTGAAAATTAGATTTGAATCTACCAAGTTTGCACAAGTTGATATGTTTTATGTTTATTTTTATTTGCAGGTGTAAGTTTGAATTAGGTCTGAGATAAATATAATTTATTATCAACTAAAATATAAATATAAAGATCTTGAATTAAATCGAATTTAAGTGGCTTGCACACTGTCTTACTCAATGTTTAATTCCAAGTCATGATTTGTTTTTCCACTTTTATAGTAACGTATTTTTATCATTTGAAAAACAATAAGTATTATTTTAGAAGAATACGTATATTTAAATAAAATAAAAAAATCAATAAATAACGTCGTGAGCAGAAAATGGATCAACTATAAACAGTATAGGCCAGAGTCCAGATTAGTGGATGACTATTATGGAGTTGGGCTTGAGATCCTCTGGGCCCTACCGGTTCTTCGAATTTTTACGGAGCGCGGCTTTATCCGAACCCGCCAATTTTGAAGGAGTTCACAAACCTAGCGGAATGCGGCAAGCCCACTTCAAATGAATCCCCCCCGTGAAATTAACAGAGAGACCATCCAACGGTCCACGTCATCGATCCACACCAATCCTATGCAACCAATCAAAACTCTGAGCACTCCCCTATATATTCATACGGCAGGCCATTCGTTTTGCTCAGCTCAAAATCTGCAGTCAACAACCCTCTCTAGCTTTGCCCAAATTTCTTGCAAGAAGCTCTGAAAATGGCCAAGGCAGAGAAGAAGCCAGCTGAGAAGAAACCAGCGGAGGAGAAGAAGACCGCTGAGAAATCCCCGGTAGCCGCAGAGAAGAAGCCCCGGGCGGAAAAGAAGATATCAAAGGAGGGTTCTGCTGACAAGAAGAAAAAGAAGGCGAAGAAGAGCGTGGAGACGTACAAGATATACATATTCAAGGTGCTGAAGCAGGTGCATCCTGACATTGGAATCTCCAGCAAGGCCATGGGGATCATGAACAGCTTCATCAACGATATTTTTGAGAAGTTGGCTCAGGAGGCCTCGAGGCTTGCTCGGTACAACAAGAAGCCGACGATTACCTCCAGGGAGATACAGACCGCGGTGAGATTGGTGCTGCCCGGTGAGCTAGCCAAGCACGCAGTTTCTGAAGGAACTAAGGCTGTTACTAAGTTTACTAGTTCTTAGGACTCGTGTGTTAGTGGCTGGGCTTACGCTTTTCTAGGGTAGAATCAGATATTTCTTGTTTGTAAAGACTGATCCCGCAATCTGGTTCTGTAATTTCCACTTTCATGAAGTAAACCACTGATTTTGACTGTTAATTGGAAATGCTTTCAATTCCAATACATGGTTTGTTGTTTCTGCACAATTTGGCCAAATTGTGGTTGGCTGCAATCATTGATTAACTTGATCAATGATAAGTATAAAGATATGTTGTGAGAACTATCATTCATTCTCCTTCACGTTTGTATTGAAGGTCTGCATCTCCTGTCTTTGGTATTGATAAACCTTCTACTCTCTATGTACAAGTATCAACTATTCCTGAAGTCCTTCACCACGCTCACTCTACATCTCTAATTGATACCTGTTTAGTCAATTTCAGCATGCACATAATCAATAAATACAAAATTTTTTTGGAGTTCACTAATAGCAAAAGCTAAGCCTGCACTGACAAGTGCCAGTCCAGCCAAAACTATACGAAAATGTGTGTCGGAGGGAATCCCTGATGTCGCACAGAAAACTACTGTTGCGCCAATTAGAATCTTCTGTAACGTCTGGAATGCTGTATAGGCTCCTTTGCATGATGAACACTTAAGGGTGTGCTGTTCAAATCGATCCAACATCTGAAAAACAATGTCAATTCTTTATTCAGGATATGGTTGATGCTCAAATCCAATGGACATACTGAACATAAATGAGAATTGCCATATCTAAAGATTAGTTTGAAGTCAAGAAACTTAACATCTATTTCAGTACTTCTATTTTCTGTAGTCCAGAGGAATAGTGCATTTCTAAACATTGCAGCAATTAATTCTTTTCCATGCCATCATGTTCTTGATGCGTTAGAACTCTTATGGATGCATACCTTGTAATGAGTTCTTTGTTTAACCGAAAACAATAAGGAGATGGAAGAGGTGTAATGATATACAAGAACAATATTCCATACCTGACGTTTCGATAAAACTGTGGATGGCAACTGCTGCTGGCTGCCAATGCCAAACCATTCTGGTTGGCTGTTACCATGTCGCCTCAGCCAATTTCTAAATGCCAAGACTAAGCGATCTGCCTGTGTTGGTGTGAAGGTGATTTTCGTGTATTGCTTATTAACATCACCAGAGCCCTCCCTGGTCTCTGAAAGAAATATTTTCTCTTGACCTTGAAGAACAATCATGTCTCCATCGTATACCTTGTTGGATGTCCAATGCTCATACCATCTAGGAACCACCTGAGACATTTATGACCCAAAAATGAAGGCCCGTTTACATGTATCTAAGCATATATATAAAAAATGGGAATCAGACAATAATTGAGATACATTACTGCCATGCATTATCATTATGAACGAGCAAGATATTGGCTTAGATCATCATTGAAAGACGAAAGAAGCAAACAGATTTTTGTAGTTGAATAGTTTTATCAGTAAAAAGTCATTTACAGTGTTGGTCATAGACTTATAATTCTTACCTGCCACCAGGCTGGCCCTGGCACTGTGAACTGGAAAAAGTTTCGAGCACTGCAAACAATGGAACGAGTCTTCCCAGGTGCCATGGGGACATTGAAGGAACATATCCATACCACCCATTTCTGGTTACCAACTATTGGGAGTTTTGTATCAATCTCTACTCTGCAAAACAAAAGCATTTTTAATAATAGCGCATAACTATATTTGAAGGTACCTAATCCCCAAATTGACCTTCCCGCATTATCGAAACAAGCATATAACTGATCTAAGAATACCCCCAAGTTCCAAGCACCTCACTCTGATCACGTACTTAAGCTGTGCAGCTAACTTAGCAAGAGATTTCTGATCTTAAACAGTTGTCTAGAACGCACATGTGTGGTACTAGGAAGCTACCCTGTACATTTCACAGTCCACACTCTAACAGGGAAAGGAATTTAAAGGCTAATAACTTTCCTCACTATTTAATCTCATGCATGCATTGAATATTGCACACAAGAAAGAAACCCGTAGGCATGTGACATATACTTCCAATAGAAGAAGAACCAACCCCTTACTTGTTCATATAATAACATGGCGCAACAAATTTGGCACTGATCAGTGGGTTCCCATCATTAGCTCCAGCGAAGCCCCATGGACCACTAGATTCCAACTTAAATGGCAAAGGCTTAGCTCTCTCTCTTCTTCCTGTAACCTGTGAATCAGTTACACGTAAGGTAAGTAATGTGGAAATTACCAGACCTACCAAAACCAAATCATTTCGTCTTTCTCAAACGCTTATTTACGTAGAATCCAAATCAGTGCATAAGAGCTAACAAAACAGCCTGACATGAATGCACTAGCTTGTTAAAATTTCTTTTGACAATTGATGAAGAAAGATGTCACTGCAAGCAGCATAATTAGCCAGAGCAGGTCCATGAGCTTTAGAGACACACAATGCAAGGTTACTGCCGGCACCCATAAAAGGCAAAATCTCACAGTACGCTGTATAAGCTGATTTACAAATTGGACAGTAACTGCCATACCAAATTCAACCAACTTGTCTAAAATAATTCTCACAAGAAGCATCATAGATTGTTAGAGAACAAGTGCAATGCAAGAATCACAGTTCATCATATCTCGTCCAGCAGTTCAAGAAAACTCTCCATCACGCCAGCTTTTTTTGTATTGAGATTCTCCATTACACAAATTTCAGAGTTTCTGAATTTGACATTTATACAGTGGATTCAAAGCATGAAGATATTGAATGGATAAATCTAACGCAAAAAATTTCTTACCAATAACAACCTGTTGGCTGTGTCACTCATTATATTTAACAAATTAGTAAAACACATTGATCCAAAATACACACATATATCAACTAACAAACTGATTGAAAATATACATCAAGAATTATGTTCCAAAGGTATTATTTGTACCTTGTGATGAGCAAACTCAATATGAGAAGGGTCAGAGACATTCTCCATGAGAGTGTCATAGCCATAGAAGAGATCACGCTGAATATTCACTGTGGCAAACTCAGGTTTTTCGAAGTCATCAGGCAACCTATGCAGACACCATTTATCACTCGGATCAATAAAAAATTCATTATATACTATATAAAACATTGTAAGACCTTTTAGATGGCCCCCAACTACGAATTGTTTAAAGCACTTAAACGATCTAGTAAATATACAATAATTTAATAAACTAAAGAAAGTATTGAATCAATTACAATGGAGGGTTGGCGGCATTCGCTTTTTCCCACCCATTCTCATCCGGCCAAACAAAGAGCAAGCCCTGGGACACCATGGTTGGGAACCTCGTGACACATGCTCTAGGAGATCGAACAGCGCGAGCTTCGGGACCTTCTGGTGAAGCCTGAGGGATTTTAGTACAAGACCCGCACCCATCAAAGGACCAGCCATGATAGGAGCACTGCAAGTTCCCATCTTCATCAATCCGTCCCTCCTACAAGACCAAATAGCCAATTTCAATCACAAAATTAAAATTTCACTCTTTTCTCTTCTCCCCTCGGAAAGCGATAATTAAAAATTAATTTGAATATTCAATTTAAACAAAAAAAAAAATAGCAAACGAAAGACGGAGAGAGAGTATTACAGATAAGGGAGCGAGACGGTGTGGACATTTATCGTCGAAAGCAACCCAGTCGGAGTTGGATTTATCGTACCAGAGTACAATTTCACGACCCAGAAGTTGAAATGGGGTTGGCAAGCAAGGGTCCAGATCTTCAATTAAAGAAACTGGGTACCAGTGATCACTCCAAGAGAACTTTGAAGACACGCTTTCATCACCAAACTCATCCTGAGCTTCGTCCTTCTCTGTTCCTGGTATGGACTGCGCAGGTTCAGTTGTTGGTGGCGCAGCAACGCGTGGATTGGATAGAGAAGCTTTTCTGGGTTTACTAATTCGAGTTGGTCTTGTAAAAAAGTACGAACTGGTGGAGGAGAGAACTGGAAACGTTTTCAGAATTTTGTTTCTGTTTGATGATAGTGTAACGATTGTTGCCAAGGCAGAGGAAGAGTGTAGCAGTGCCATCAAATCAACGGCAACTTTTTGAAAATTTTCCCAGCTATTCACCTTCAGGAGAGCTCAGCGAAACAGGCTATAGAGAGATTTTAGATTCAAATGTATAAAGACAGAAAGAACAGAACCGTCGGTTCTGGGAACTTTGCGTGCAAGTTTGGTACGTTTCACCTGTCGAGTTCCGCCTCAAGCTCTTGCCAGACAAAAACAATGCTGTTCGAATAGTCATCGTTTTGATCTTTTTCTGTCGTGCATTCCCTTCTTTCCTCAGTTCAACGAATTATTATCAGTCAGTTATTCGCAACCAATAAAAAAGATAATGATTCGGGAAAATTTGTCATTTAAGAAGGTGCTTGGTCAAGTATTGTGTCAAAATTTTGTTGGTCAAAGTTAACTATTTAGAACAAGAAGATTTAATATAACTTACAAGTATTTAAATTTTTTAAATATATTATTTTAAATTTAATTTAAATTATATTTATAAAAATATTTTGTTTAAGAAAATTATGTTTATTAAAATAATTTTTTCACCTCAAAAATTATTAGCCTTCAATTACTGAAATACCTAAATTTCCAAAACACAAAAAAGTTAGCTACATTTTACCAAAAAAGAAAGTTAGTTACTTTGATGGTGACAAATTCTTGTTTGTGCAATTTTTTAGTGAAAAATCAAGTAGAAAAATGGATGTCCACAACTTTTAAGAGCATTCAACGATGTTGATGATGCCAGGTAGCACAGGCACGTATAGAACTTGCGGGTCATTTGTTGGCATGATGGTAGCTACATCTGTCGACTACTACATCTTGACGGTCAGAATTTTGGAGTTATGAACAATGAAACTGAGAAAACCCAAACCGGCAGCCCAATTTTGGCTCCAACGCCGTCCTTCTCATTAACACGTTACAGGCATAATGCTTACCTGACCGAACAGAGAGTATAATTGGGAAACCAGGCTGCCGTTTGGCTTTGCAATGCAAAGGGCAGTTTAGATGATGTCTGTGAAGAGTGAACTTAATAGATCCATTCACATTATAAGCTCTCTCACAAGCATACTTCTTAAGGTTGGTATTTGCTTCAACCTTGAAGCATCGTATAAATTTCAAGATCTGAAACTTCAACGACACCCCACATTTCAGTGGAGCGCTGATGGAATGAAAGAAGATGAAAATAAAACAACGGATGCACAGCCAACCCATTTGCCAGATTTGAAGGAAAGGCTCCCTGATGGCTTTCTTTTTCCTCTTTCCGGTTCCCACTGAACGTGCAAAAGATACCTTTTTTTTTGGGGGGTATAATAGGATTCATATGTTAATTGAGATAAATAAGAGATAATAAGATATCAAACCTATAACAGGATTTAAGAATAAATTATTAAAATATCATCTGAATTACAGTTCACTGGTAAATACTTTGATAATTATAATATTTTAAATAAATTAACAGAACGATATGACAGATACATTTCATCCACATTTTAAAAAGCAAGGTTCAGTAAAAGATAAAAGGCATTGAATTGTGGAGATAAGAAAAAGACATTCAATTGCTAAAAAATTACATTCAGTATTATTTGTTTTGTTCTATGATTTAAGCTTAAGGAGCATCTACAATAGAATATATTGCTAAGTTGAGGGCATGAGGCTAATTCTATAATATTAAGAAAAATAATTTTATTCATTGATATAACTTCATGAATAAATATCTAATCAAATAAAAATAAACTCATTACTTATTAAATTATTTTATACAAATATATGTCTTAAATATCTGAGTACCGTATAAACCTCCAAAAGTTATAAGAAGCCTCTCTGCAAACAATAAAAATAAGCATAGGGAAACAGAACACGCAACCTGATCACATAACATATAATCCAAAATAATCACGCCTAAATAACCACAAGCAGAATGTTACCAAGGAAACAACCACTGATATTAATCAGCCAAACAAACTAGTACACCAGAGGTACACCAACATAGTTCTAAGAAATATCATATCTGACTAAGGGACACCATTCAGATGATGACTGAAAACCTTATATGATATCCATCCTCCACAAAGGAGAATTATACAACAGTGCCAGGTTTCATAACATCCATGTTCAACCAGACTATTAAACCTATAAAATATTGAATTCCATTTTCAGAATTTCATCAAAACAATTATCACTTGGCGAGCACGTTCTGCTGGGCCTGGTTTTCCTGCTGCTGCTGATAGTTCAGAGGCCTCCTGAAAAGCATTATGTGTGGCTCAGGGCGATGAATAGCATAGTGAACCCAACCACGGCTCTGCTGAACCCCAATTGCACGCCACTCATTCTGTATCGTACATCCAATCCAATTAGCATATATTTCAGATTCAAAACATGTACAAAAGACTTGGACGCAATCAAATAAAGAGAACCAGCAGCAATTAAGAGAAAGGTGATATCTGCGTAAGACACAAAGCCCCAGTAACATGTCCTTGTGTATTTTCCAGTGGAATAAAAATTTTAAAGAGATCGTCGCTTATTTCAGAAGAAGCCAAACTCCCTAATACCAAAGATACAAAAACCATACAAGCAAAATCTTGAGCCCAACCTTCTATGTTGGATGAACCTGAACAAAAATAAGAGACATTCTAAAATTGAAATGAGGTATGTTCAAGAATTCCAGCATATTCTCTTCTAATAAACTTCTTCAATCATCCAAACTCCTGGTCTACTTTCTATCTTTCTCAGGGATGAAAAATGCTAACCAATTATGGGTTTTAGATTAGTTTAGGTCCATAAGATAGATTCAGTAATTTCAGTGTGCATGTCTTGTCACCCGCTCACCCCTCTCCCATCCCCCTTAATCTATTGCCCACCAATTGCTGTTTAGTTCAGAATTGGTCACAGAAGGAAATAATCGTCTTAAAGAATTCCTAGCCATAATTGTTCTTCAATCAAAGTAAAATAAATAGAATTATGAAAATTAAACTATATCAATACGTCACCACAGGAATCAAAATTACAGCATCAAAGATTATGGAAGAACGAAAAGAAAAAAACATAAAAACATTTTATGAGTAAATGAATCAGAAGGAACCCTAATTACATACTTCAGAGAGAAGTCGATTCTTGGGCAGCAATTTGGCGACTTCAGGAGGCAGAACCACATGCCTGAACAAAAAAAAGAAAAATTGTCAGAGTAAGGATAGTGTCACAACCAAATGTTCAGTGAATAATGAAAAGTAAACGAAGATAAAGGATGACAAAAATTGCAGAAACGTCGATACCTATACTCATACGTATCATCAAAGTACTTCTCAGAGTACTGGATCTGACCCATCTCGTAATATGCAGGCTTGCTCCTACGCAATCACCCTAGGGTTTGTCACTTGCTCACTTCAAACTGCGAAGACAACACTTTGAGCGACAAATTTCGGATATCGAATAAGAAAAATAGAAAGGGATGGATAGCAATTCAGAAGAAAACGAAGTGCGATACATCACCTGAGAGAAAGAGAGGAGGCGCGGCGGTGCAAGAAAATGTGGCGTTTTGAGAGTTGGAACTTGGAAGCGACTATTAGGGAGGGGCTGAGGGAACAGCATAAAAGGACAATTATGAGGGACTGAATTGGAAATTAAAATATGAGTATTTTGTGGATGTATTTCTAATAGAGATTAACGGCTAAAAAGGGACATGATCTTTTTTCGAGTTTCAAATTTTGAAATTTCCCGCTTCATGGAATTATCTATTTCCAGAAAACTTTCCCGAGTCTCAAATAATAATCAATTTTTATTATTAAATCCAACGGCTTTCAATTATTATTATATTTACCATCAGATCAAGTCGTCGACGACGTTTATGTTGATAAACTCAGCCAGAAGCCTTAATTCTGTACGAATTTTTCATAAACTTAGCACAAATTTTCATGTAATGGAATCCTAAAACTTAAAATCCTTATCAGTTCCGGGCATCTAAATTACAAAAATGACTGCAAACACGTAAATTATGAAAAACAAAAGAGGGACCAGACCAAACAACTCCGAAATTAAACAGATAATCCAATAGCTTAAATAGTATGAGGTTTAAAATATGGGATCCAAACTGGAATCCAACGAAAACAGCCGTCGCAACTAATAAATGAATTATATCAAAATTTTGCAAGTTTCTCAAAATCCCTTGTGCTAGTTACCTCTCTATCTTCAGCCCTACGCCTCTCTCCTAAACATTTCTGTGAGCTACCCCAAAAAATTAAAGACTAAGCTAGAGTTGTAATTTTGTTTTTCTGTACACCAAAAAGATAGATCCTGTACATACTAAAGCAACGTTCTCCCCAGCCAGCGAAGCAAGGCACTTGCTGATGAACGCCTCCCAAAACTTTTCTCCAGTTGCACATATTCTCACTACACAATACACTAAAAATTATCATCCCCTAATTATACTTTTACTGTCTTTGTGCAGCCAATTCCCATGCAAATAGCATTTTCCAATTTTCTCATAAACTGCAGATGAGAAGTAATTCAGCTAGCAGGCACTGACTTCCGTAACACCGATGTTCCTTGGAATATCATCATGTGGTAATATTTCTTATAATTATTTATCTGCGAGGAGAATGGAAGCAAGTGAGTCCAGGCCCCTAATGAAACTCCAAAGATAACACCACAAAAGTTACACACCTCATCAAGGTCTAACTTTGTAAAGCCGAATTTACTGGTCCATATTGATTCAGCTTCATCAGCAGCGGGTAGGACAAGGTGTCCCACATTTAAAGATCCAAGGAGCCTCTCAATGCAACAAAACAGGGACTGGAAGTAACCCTACATAAAACATCTTCAGTTAGTACATACGTCAACTTCAACTTCCACATAATCCTGACTGATTTCAAACAATTCCTTGAGTTTCAAAGCAACTAAAAGAAAAGTATATTCTTTTCTAAAGTAAATTAAGATTACCTGCCCTTGGCAATCTGTAATTGTTGCCACTAAGGGAAGCTCTGCCACTTCCGCCCCAAAGACACGAAATATCCCAGCAGAAACAACCACTTTGCTGCAAAATAAAATATAGCCCTGGAGTAAGGTATTTCTTCAAACAAAAAATGTGACTACTCAGCAAAAAAATTATGCCACCCTCATCCTTACTTGACAGTTAGAACTGCACAGTACATTCCTCCAAAATCTTGGCCCCTGATGTTCCTTCTGTGGAAATCCAACGAACAAAAAGAAATTTTATTCACAAATCCAGAAACATATAAAATAATATAAAATAATTTTATTATTAAAAAAAAAAAAAAGCAACTTACCCATAAAGCATGGTTGGAATGAAATCCCGGCCTGAAGCAGTATCAACTATAGGATCAAACCGCTCCTAATATACAACAAAAATTTGGATCCTGAGTGATTGTTTACCATCACTCAACCAAGACATATAATTCACTTAAAGGACCAAAGAGCAACTTGAAGCCACACGTCAACTAGCTTCAAACTCATTGCTCTGTGGATAAAGTATCTAAACAAAAATCAAAAACCAAATTCAGAAACAAATATACACTCACATGGAAGATGGAAACAGCCTTTGAAAGTAACTGTCTAGTTTCATCAGAAGCAGCCAATTTCCAATTCAGAACCCTCCATTTTATATCAGGACCAGAACCAATTTCTAAACCTTTTTCTTCATGCTTCTTTTTTATCTTACTTAAAAGAGAATCTGGAAGTGTCTCTTCTCTACAAGCCACCAAATTCAGCAGAGCAGCATGAATTTTACTGCAATCTGTGCAGCAGAACCAATTTCCTTCAGGCAATTCCTGGTAACTAACCTCTGTCAACAACTGCATGTATAGCCAAAAAATACAGACCAATAATTCAACCAAAGGAAAAAGATGAAAATATCGCACCTCTAAGTTCTGCATGTTATGATCCTTCAAACAGCCAACATGATATTCCCTTTCACACTGCAAGATCACATCAATCAGTACTAAATTCAAACAGAGTGATGTAGAAGTTAGAACAATACAAATTAAAGCTCAGTAATCTATGATCTACATAAGCATTACCTGATCACAAATAATCACTGTGCGAGGACCAAAATTTTTGCTGAAATCTTGGCTTCTGCAAACAACATATAAAGAAAGTGTTAAAAGATATGGGCCTACATCTAACAACTGAAGCTTTTAGTACGATTGATTTCTTAACATAGTATTAGAGCCTCAATGACCAAGTGGTTAATATTTTGATTCTTACAGCCCACATTCTCAAATTAAAAATTGAATTTCAGCACAAGCTTTGGTAGATCTGCACATTTGTCCACACTTCAAGCTCAAATGACTTTCATGTTAGGGGTATATTAAAGATATAAAACTATTCATGAGCCTACATCTAATAGCTTAAGTTTTTAAAATGATTGGTTCCTTGACCAAAAGTATTAGAAGTTTAAAGCAATGTCAAAGAAGTAGTGCTTAAAAGCAGATCTATAGACACTTGTAGCCAAATTAGCAGGAAACAGAAATGATACTAGATTCCAGTCAAAAGGTGTATGTCCTAAAGCAAAACAACAGATGTCTATCAAATGTTCACAAGATTATATTGTTGATCCCGGCATGAAACCTCAAAAGAGAAGAAAAATAAAAATTTCATCATGGATTTACTACCGACTCCACCTAGTGAGATAAAGCTTAATTTGTTATTTTTGTTGTGTGACTTTACTCAAAAGAAGAACACAGGCCATCACCTGCACAATGCGCATCCACCATGGTCAACCTCCACCGTTTTGACAATACGTATACATCTCTGGTTTATCTGTTCGAGAGGATCAATGCCTGCAACCCTTCCAGCTGCCACAGCATTGACATTATGCTCCACATATCTGTCTTTCTGAAACACGTTCTGGCAATATTTACAATACCAAGTACCACTGGGAATACATGGTAGGGGAACACAATCTGCAATTGGCCCAGACTATTACACATGTTATTGTGGCCATAATACAATATGCTGAAATAAGGATGATCACATACAAGACCAACTCCAAATTCAAGTTCCAGGGAAGCAAAAATATACTTTAAGAAAGTTCCCAAAAGAATATGAGGACAACAAATAACAGTAAACCGAAAATTATAATCCAAAGCAATGGTAATATTCTGCATTTTCAGTGTCAGCAATTCAAGCTGGGAGGGCCGAATCTTGTACCAGAATAGCAAAAAATCTTGCCACATGATCATAATTGTACAAAATAAATTAATACACAAAAAAAAATAGGCAAGACTTCACCTATGTGAAAAGCTCTTGGGCATCCATCACAACACAAAAGATCCCCTCCATCATGACATATACTACAGAGGTCATCATTATCATTGGGTGAAAACCTCCGATCTTTCGACAAAGAGATGGACAATTCATGGAGAGAAACTCCATTGGATGTGTATATGTGCAAGTAACTGCAACAGAGACAATTTCAAGTTAAGTAAAAGAAAGAAAATAATCCTATAAATTCCAAAGTCCTGATTCAGTTCTTCCATGGCCAAATTCTTAAGGCCTTGGAACTTAGAGTGATAAGAAAGAAGAAGATAAAGAAGAAAGAAAATTTAGACCCCATTGTATCTTGAGCCTTTTGATGCAAAGCCAGATACATAAGCAGGTACATCCTACAACCAGTAACACAACTCAACCCCCATCATCTAATAATAACTATATTAAAAACAAAACTCACGGCTTGCGTCGGGATGCCCAACCAGCATGAGCTTCAAACTGTGATGGGCTGACCTGCACATCAAACGGGAAAAACAATGAATAAAAGAAGTCAAATGTCTAGCTGAAGACAAATACCTGTACAATATATACTTATCAAAAGGAATGGTACCTCAGAGTTGCAGCAGCTACAAACAATTCCATATCCCATTTTGTAACCAACCAACAGTTGCTGTGAAAACAAAACATACTCAGAAAAAGGTGAAAGCTATTTAAACAAGTAAACCATAATTCATCTTGATTAAAGTAACCTGTCCACGAGCATAGTAGGCTACTTCCGTTCCATCTGGCAACACATCTTCCACAAAGACCAACTTATGCAAACGTAGATCCCTTTAGGGGAAAAAACCATAAAATAAGCAAAAGTTATTACTCTAATAAGCCTAAAACATACTATACTAGCTCAGATACAAGAATCAACTTCTAACTTCAGAAAATTATATGCATAAAATATAATATACTTACTTCTTAGTTATTCTTCCCTGACTCTTACCCCGAGGTGTGCTGTACTTCATCCCATTGTTTAACGACTTTGGAACCCCACTGTCTACTGACTTTGGAACCACGACTGGTTCTGTTGATCTTCTAGTTAAAAAAACAACCATAAGGGTTTGCAGTAAATCCAGTCAACTTTAATAATAGATCACATACCATATTCAAAATGTGTAATCAATTGCAGACGTGATGTTTATTTTTACTTTGATGGACATCCAAAAATGTCCATCAGAACACACACACACACACAATATATATATATATATATATATGATGTTTATTTGTACTTTGATGGACATGCAAAAATGTCCATCAGATCACACAGAGTGTACTTATATATATATATATATATATATATATATATATATATATGGGGGCACAAGCTTATTATGAGAGTAAAGGGAGTAAATCCTAACCATTGGATCTTGCATGAATGATCAGGATTTGTGACTTTTTTAGGTGATTATGTGACCTTTAAGTGTGTTTTAATCCGATCCATTCAAGCAAGGATTCAAGGGCCAGAATTTACTCCTCCTCCCACTCTCAACATAAACCATTGATCTCACTATGTCCCCTATACGATTAAGAAAATTCTATTGAATATCATAACTACTTGAGAAGCAAGAACGGAAAATGACTTGCAGATGCAACCAAACCAAACAACTTGCCATCCTATACTATTTAGCAAAAATAACAATTCTAAACTACAGATTTGAAAAATTCATTGTTTCTAAGCATAACCAAAATAGGAGGAACAGGTAACAAAATTAATAAGCTTTGCCAAAAAATTGCAAGATTTTTGCCTGAAAAGTTTGACTTCTTGTCATCCATACCACAACTGTAAACTCAAACACAACCGTGGTGTTATGTTAAAAACTTGGTAGCATTTCTTCATGAAGTTTCTATTAATATAATAACCACACAACATGCTTTATTACAAATCATTACGCCTTTAAAATGTTAATACCACCAAAATCGAATTTAACAAATGTTCACAAGTCAGGTTAATTATCTAACAACTGTTCATATCTCAACTTTATATTACCAAAGTAGCCGATAAGGTACATGGTTCTCTGATGTTATTACAATTTAATATCTGCAGTTCCCACAAGCACATGAAACATATTACTTATACAACAGACAGAAAGATACCTAGAAGTAACTGCTAGAGAAACATAGCTACTGCTAGTCTCAGCCGTTCGACAGGGACCAGGTTCAGACTCTTTTAACTCCATGCAGGGAAGACATAATAGTTTTGACAATCCCTTGCCATCTTCAATAATTGACACTAGAATACATCAAAAACAACTGTTATAGGGACTGCAAATACGTATGCAAGCACACAGATGATGTAAAATCAAACATATATGCATTTCAAACCTCTGCAGTTCAAACAGAGTGAAGATTTCTTCATAGTGAAGTCTCCAAGGACCTTTTGGACAGCTTCATCCAAGGTGTCCAAAGGAACATTTACACAGGTATTCATGATATCACGAAGAGTATGCCCGTTCTCAAGGTAAATATACTCTGGGGGTCGTTTATTAGCACTGCCAGCATGCAGCTCAAACACAGTGGGCGTGACAACCTAACTTCCGCAAAAACCAACACAAAAAATAACATTAACAATCTATGAGACATCAGAATATACTGATATTGATATACGTATTCATTTTACTTACTTGGACCCCTTCACAAATTTCGCAATAGCACACAATCCCAGAGCCCCTAATCACTCCGCGGAGTCCTGTCTCTCCGGGCCTTCGTGCCTACAAATTTCTCAAATGCATCACACTCGCAACTCAAACAAAAACTACTTCATTCCGACACTCAGAACTATAAAAAGAATAGAAGATTATACCTTGAAGCCCCGGACGTACTTCACTGGTAGTCCCTCGAGAATCCCTGTGGCCAGAAGGTCCTTTAACTTCGTAGGGAACTTCTTCAAACCAGTCCTAGACATTTTTATTTGAGTTGAGGTGGTAATTAACGAGCTACCCTCACGTTCCCTTTTAACAGTACCATCAATTCCAACTGCTTTGGCGCAAGCGTTACCGTGATCAATTTTGACCTTCGTATCATCAACTTTTCGTTTCAGTGTCGACCGCGTAAACCGCCTCAGTGGCTTCTCAGTCGACATGTCTTTCAGCTTGCAATCGTTATTAACTGAAACTGGGGTTGTCCCATAAATCCCTTCTTCCTTTGGAGAAGGTATCTCTTCCTTCCTCAAGCTCTCGCTCGTCAGCGAATTCTCCAATTGTTTATCATTTTTTTGGTCATCCTTGGTCCTTTCTTCGCAAATGGGCTGCGCCATTTCTTCCATTAACGCTTCCTTCGCAGATTCTAACATAATGGGCTGCGCCATTTCTTCCATTACCTCTTCCTTCGAAGATTCTAACATATGATTAGTTTTTGGCTCATCGTCGCTCACAGTTTCCATCACATCGCTCTTTGGTTCCTCTTCGCAAACGCGCATTGCAGCCTGGTCCTCAGGTTCCCCCTTGCCCATAGATTCTCCCACCTGGTTCTTGGGTTCGTCGTCGCTAGCAAGATCCACCACATCACTTTTTGCCTCCTCGCTCATAACATCTCCTATATCCTCCTCTCTCTTCACCTCTTCATAATTTTTTGGCTTTACCACAACTTCTGGTTTCTGATCTTGTTGCCCATCTTTCTTAGCCTCCGACGAACCAGACTTCCTGGACCTCTTGTAACAAACGATTTCTTGAACCCCATTCCTGTTCTTGCTGGCCCGGGTCCGACCCAGAGATCCACAGATCTCGGATTGAGCCTTCATGGCAAATGCAAACTCCCTCTTCAAACCCGTCCGGACCCGAGATAACACCACAAACTCCTCCGGATTCGTACCGTTCGCCATAGACCACACGAATCGACTCAAGCACAGGAACAGGACCCCTTATTGGATAGAATTACAAATTGAAACCCAAAGGATAAAATTCATAAAGGACCGAACTTCGTGAGTCTGTGCATAAACATGTGGCCCAGATTGACTTCGAGAAGCTTCAATTGAAAATCAAAATTGAAGGGCTATGGGAAGGCAAACAGTGAAAAGGGGCAAAAGGAAGGGTTTTTTCAGAAGAAAATAGAAGGTTTGAGATTTGAGTTGGAGAAGGGATAGAGGCCAACACGGTGTTGGTGTAAAAGTCGGTTTCCTAGAAGCAGGCGAAGAGAGAGGAGGGTATTCTTTTTCTTGAATGGCGAAATTAACCCTGCGATGGCGATAAGTTGTCTTTCCCCCTTCTTCCCCTGGAGCTTTTACCGGCGATCCTCGTGTTTTGTGTATTTGTATTTTCTGCCTTCTTTAGTCTCTTCTGTATTTTTTTTTTTCTTTTAAAAAAGAAACACCCAAACTATCAGCAAGCAGAAAGCTACGAAGACCCAGTGGGGGAGAATAAAGTTTTGTCACAGGACTTAAATTTTCCTTTTATTCAAGCCCTCTTCTGAATTATATCCAATTTTTTCCACCTTCTTAGCCTTTTTTAGTTTCCAATTTCATATTTTACTTTTTCTATTATAACAAATAAAAAGTATTAATTCATCTTATAAAATTATGATATAAATATATTTAAATATATACATTTCTAGTATGTAATAAGAATAACTAGATTTTTACTTTCTCTATCTCTCTCGTATTGTTTTTAATATATATTTAAAACATACATATTAAAATATAGTTACATCATAACTCATTTTATAATAGAATAGTTAGAAGATTATCCAACAAATCTTAATGTGAAGTTTAATAAATAATAATATAAATTATATAAATTAAAAGTGCTGTAAAAATTTTTCTATATAAATTTTGTAAACGTATATATATATATATATGAATATTTAGTAAAAACATTTTTCTGAGTATCTGAAAGATTTGTGTTATGTCATAAAACCAAGATTGGAATGAGAATAAATTTTTCACTTAATGCTTCATGAAAGGGGTTTATACGCAAGAGTGAAAAAGTGTATATAGTATACTGTCTGCATGCACTATGAACTGGGAGGAGCCAACGAGGATTTAAATAATTTTCCAAGGGTCTTTCCGTCCTATGACGATATTTTGTGAGGTAATTCCTTTCATTAATTTTCTGTTGGTGGGTTCTTTTATTCGGACGTTTTTTGAAAATACGAATTGAATTTTTCGCGGCTCAGCCAATCGTAGCAGAGACCCCAAATGGCCAATTTGCCCGAACGGGGCTTGACGAGCATTTTGTTTAAGATTTTGAAAAGCTAGGCGGACGGGTCCTACTAATCCCACCCAGTTGTTGGCAGGTGAGTCCACGTTCCTAGGCGCTGTAAGGCTATGGACTCGCACACTCTTTTTACGCGCTACGGTAAGAGCCTGAGGAAGAAGGTTCGTTAAGAATAAGGTGTGGAAGGACCGTGAGGTAACGGGGTTACAGAGGCAGAGGTGACACAGTAAACATAAATTGGATTGGATGACTTCAACATTTTTGGACTGGCGGGAAAGGATGTGCAGTTGCCACGTGGACAAGCGTAAAAAGCATGCTTTTCTGCCAACAACGAAGATATCTATAAAAATACGCTCTTTTATGCGTATAAAATTTGGTCATAATGTATGCTACAGATTGGTATACATTGGCTATTGCCACTCGGCTTAATCCACTTTGAACGGTGTTTTCTCTCGATGCAATCACCCTCAACAACGAATCAAACACTTCAATTTAGTGATTTATTTCTTTGGAATTTTTTTCTCCCCGTTAAGTCGGCCACAAAATTCATATAGAATGAGACTTTACCTAAATTTAATTTTATTAATATTTTTTTTTAATTTAATTTTTATATTATAATTTTTTAAAATTAAAAATAATTATATTGAATTTCATATATAATTTTACGTGATAATAGTGCTGCTCTTCTTTCTTTGTAACCAACCACATTCCACTACAAGTTTTTCGCTCATCCCAATCATCTTCAATTCCTTAGCCTCTGCACAGTGTGATGGGAGCCTGTTGGCAAACTTTTGTAGCCTGTTGACAAGTGCAGCAGTACAAAATTACAAATATTCAATTTAGAATTTCATTTATACTTAGGGCACTAAACTGCAGTTTCTAAGGGCTAATATAATTAGTCACGTTCACGCCGCCAACAACAAGGGTTCATTTTCTATTGTCCATATTGGTGAAGCCTGCTAATACCTGTATGCCAATTTTATGCTTCCACCATATTTACCGCTTTCACTTTGGAGTTCGTTCTATTATTTGAGAAACACTATGTTCACGTACTAATTTTACACACCTAACACACAAAGGTGATTTGTTCATGTTATATTTTCATTTTACTTTTAAGTAATTGATGTGTTAAGGGTAAATATAAACTCCACTTCAATTTTGTGTATTGAGCGTATAAAATTAACATGTGCACATAATTTTTTTCTATTATTTGTTGGATATATTTGTTTGTGTGGTTGGTTAGATGGGGTAGCTAAGTTTTTATGGGATTGATGGGAAATAACTCAATAAGGTTGGCCAGTTTAGGTCAGAACCAAAAATAAATTTGAGTGATTCTTATCAGAAGAAAAGATTTTTGTTACTTGACTATTGTTAAATTTACTCAAAAAAAAAAGTTGATATTCCCTAGTTGTTGAAAAAGGAAAAATCGTTGAAATTCTAATTTCTAAATGGATATTAGGAATGTACAAGTTAAACCAGTCTAACCTAATTTGTGATCTAAGTAACCCCATTTTAGTGGGTAATGAATTCTTTTCTTTTTGTCAAATCCAAAACAAACCTATAAGGCCTGGGTTGGTAGTTGAACTACTTGCTCAATTTGAATACGATATTGATGTTGTGCTATAGTGTCCGTGTTGTCCTGCAAAACTGCCAGCCACGTGTTGACTTTCATTTTGGGATCATCTCACGTGATTTGATTGATTCATTCATTCAGTGGATAAACCTTTGTACGCAAAATGGTCCCACACCAAAACCCAATGTCTAACTGGAGACAAGAAACTACTAGTATAATTCCGGGACAAAAATAAATCGGCCGTCATGTATATCTCTTCCTAGGAATCTAGCCAACAAAGAAGCAGAGTACTCTGTTTGGAGTTTGCTCTGCCTATCACGGTATCACCCACATATGCAATGCCAGACACTTTTGATTAGGCAGCAGAACTATATTTTTAATCAAGGCATCATTTCGTGATGTGGTATGTATACTCGTTCATATACGGTACCAGTACGAGGAGTGTAGACATGATATACGGCATATTGGTAAAGTGAAAACGCACGGAATCAATTTGCTGAAATGCAGATATTTTTGCGCTTCTGAGATGTAGATGCACATGATACATCTAAAACAGCAATACAACAAATATCATTTGTTTATGAGATTACATTGCATAGTGGTGTTGATAATGTCAACTCAACATCGCAGCATAATAACACAAAGCTCACCCGGATACGATTGACTGAATGCAGGTAAAGCCACAAAACATAGCCAAACTGCATCAAAATCACCCAGGAAGCCCCGTAGCAGTAGCAGCCAACAAGAAATAAGAAGTTCTAACTCAGTCTAACTGACTTAGCCATGCATTGATAAACGTACGAACCTATAAGCAAGGGAAAAAGGGGTAAATGCCAAAGGATTGAAGTTGCCCTGTGGGAGAAAAGAGAATTAATTGGGTAGGAAATCGAAAGCCACCAATCCCATTTTCTCCAAATTAAGAAACGAATGAATGATGTCGCTCAGCCACCTCCCTCCATAACCATAACCCTCTCCTCCCCCACCAACCCATAAATGGCAAAATTGGGTGGTCTGCCATGGTGGGGGAGGCAGAGTTCATGCTGCTTTAGAGTTAAAAAAGAGAGAGTAAAGAACAGACTAAACAATAAAGCTTGGGGGGAGGAATTGGTAATGGTAGGTAGCGGGTAGCGGGTAGCGGGTAGCGGGTAGCGGGTAGAGAGATGGAAGAGGCGTGAAGTTGGAGGAGCCGAGGAGGGGTTTAAAAAGGAGAGGCAGAATGGAATGAATATCCAATGTGCGCTTTGTCTGCAAAAGGGTTTGTAATAAGCCGCATCTTCCAGAGGATATGCGGCGACCACCTTCATTGCTCCACAGACTTGATGTCCACACCCTTCGGTACGTGTTATTTTCTTTTCTTTTCCAAGCCTTTTGCTTCCCTCACTTACTATTCTAATTCTATGCTCAATTTTACCAACTCATCACGCGCCACGCGCCACGCGCTGCCATTTTCAAAACACCATTAGCGTCGCTAACTGATAATTCTCGCACAGTGCTGGAATGAATCAGTATAACCATTGAGATTTCTTTAAAAAAAATATACTTTAAAGCACGTATATTTCGCGCGTATGGTGTACAGAACCTAGCTAGCTCGTAGCATTGAGGGTCACAGACAAAGCGTTGTTTTCTCTCCTCCATCAACTTTTTAATAAAGCCATGGGCCCATGCCTTTTACTGTTCATAAGAAAATCGAGTTAAAGGGGGAAAAAGGGGTGGTTTAAGTAGAAGTTTCTCTCCACGTTCTGATTACTGATGGCGTAAAAGAGATTTGGTTAAAAAATGTCACAATACAAGTGAGGAATGGATAATGGATATACCTGCGAATTTTGGATGAACTTTAAAAGGGTATATACCCAGTTCTCATTATGTTGGTTCAGTTGTTTTGGAGTTATCTGATATGCTTGTGTTGTGCTTTCAAAGATTTAGGATTGGCTGATCATAACCTACCCTGTTCGATCACCATGTTTTGTCCAATGTGAACCCAGTAATATGTAACTCAGATTTTGCTGGTGCTAGCTAGGATTTCAACTACATGCTCAGCCTCATTTCTGAGTCATTTCTTGAGAACTTATGCTGCCACATCTGCTTGTGAAAATGACCTAAAATGGTTGTATTCGGAATGACTTGCGGCCAAAGAAAAGAACATAATGCTCAAGCGAAATTTTGTGATTGCTCAGCAGCTTCTCCCCTTCTCTATTACGCGTTCTCATGTGAGAGTTCGATTTATGGCTCCATATAGGTCACTTCAATTTTGGCAGCTGTGCAAATTTCTCATCGTGTACAATTATCGAATACTGTAATTCTACAGACTGCTTTTCTCGGTCTTTAGAAAGCTTGTGTTTCTTATCCTTGGTTATTTTCCCTGTGATTGAAACAAGTGCAACAAAAGTAAGTATATTTCTAAGCCTATAATCAAGTTCAATGAGAGCTCTTATAACAACATCTTTCTTGCAAAATAACTTGAACTTCAGAGGTAAGGGCGAGGAAGGAGACAGATAGAGCTGTTCAATTTGATCACTTGTGCCACAAAGGAAAAAAGAATCTCTTTATTGTTGTCTCTTCGAAACTAGGGGCAAATTTGGGGGAATGATATGCCCCACAGCGCCATTAGAATGAAAGTTGAAAAAGAGTGCCAGAACATCAGCTCTGCATATCACAAATAGTCAAAAGTGTAACCTCCTTTGTCAAATTCACTGAATGTACTTGCATTAGACAATAGAGATCACTGAATTGGGATGGAAACAATATATAGAACATCCAATCCCTTTAGTAACTTAAATGGTGCTAAACCTGGAAGGTCAAGAAAGGCATCAGCTTAATTATGCTAGTGGTTTTGGTATACCTTGAAAGAAAAGTTAGAAACCATCCATAACCTTAACCTATATGGATGGTTTAAAAATGGTTCTCAACGAAGGGAGGCGAGAACCTTAAGACCAGCAAATGGAATCAAACTGATCCTCTCTCATGATAAAAGCATATTCCATTTCCCTTCTGTCAATCATCAAACCAAATTCATTCATGCCCAAAATTAAGTCTCAACCAGTTCTGCCGGATGTGCAGGATACTACTTCTTTTCCCTTGCCATTTAAATTAAACTATGTAGTGACACTTTATTCCTGATAGCAATGTTGTCTGTAATAGTATATTAGTAAGCAACACTTGATTGAGAAGAAAAGAACAATCCTGGGCGGGGACCTGAATCCTGTAGATGTCTTGAGTTTCATACAAGAAATTCTAAAGAGAAAAAGTGTTCTAACTAAAAAAAGGTTGTACATTGGCAGACTAGGAGATGTTTCTCTCACACTGGTTCCCCACGATATATGCTCATCGTTTGCTTCTTCTATTCAACATTCCTTGTCCTGTGTTCTAGTCTTACAGTACAATCCCAAACATCCATTCAAAGAGCCAACCTTTAGAAATGGCTCATCCACCCCCACAATCGCAGCCTCAAGCAACAGGGCCAAGACGCTCAAACCTGCTTCGTTTCGTTGCTATAGTGATTCTGGCCTTGATAGTGCTAGTGAGCATAGCTGTACTCATCATTTGGCTGGTTGTCAGGCCCAGACACTTGGTGTACATTGTTGAAGATGCTGCAATTCACAATTTCAACCTAACCGATGCTGATCACCTCTATGCCAACTTTGATTTTACCATAAGAGCGTACAACCCCAATCCTAAAGTCTCCATTTACTATGACTCTGTGGAGATTTCTGTGGTTTATGAGGATCAGAGGTTGGCATTTAATGCAGTTCAACCGTTCTTCCAACCACATAGAAATGTAACTCGGTTGCAAGCGAGGCTCACCGCTCAAACTGTGGCCTTATATGGGTCACTGCCTGAGGACCTTCGGCACGATAAATCTTCTGGGGATATTGAATTGGATGTGTTGGTCAACGCGAGGATACGGTTCAAGGTAGGGCTGTGGAAGTCAGAGCATCGCACTATGAGGATTTTTTGTTCACCAGTGATGGTACACATTTCTAGGTCCAAGGGTTTTGATAGGACCAACTGTGACATTGAGCTCTAATCACCTCCTCCAAATAAATGGGCAGCATGCTATGGCTAATTAAGATGCTCTCACAATTGTTTTGAAAATTTTCTTTCCTTTTTTTTAATATGGAATTTTTATGTATGTTTTGTCCTATCTGAGTTTTCCATTGTCCTGGTCTTGTATGTAGAGATTGATATTTATGCATTCTTTATCATGGTCATTATCTCTTTCTGGGGTTTCGGTTTTTTCCCTTTTTAAGGTGGGGAGGGGCGTCTATGTGGATGTCTAGTAGTTGTATTGGCATATCTAAGAAATACCAGCGCCTGTTATCCAGCCAAACTTTTTCTGTATTATCTTTCAGAAATGCTGCATATGCCTATCATTGTTAATATGATTCTTGTTACAGCGTAGCAGTGCAAAGAAACCTAAATTCCACTCTGTTTGTTTGAACTCTGTACAATCTCTGTTAACGAGTGTCTTTGGAATGAGAAAAACAATTAGTCATGATAAGGAATCTCGTTTTCCTTGATGTCAAAGCAAATATTCCTAGATGACTGCTGGACTCAGTGTGCAGAACCTTCTAAACTTCTTGGGCTTTAATTGGAGATTCAACGCTATGGGCTAAGTCCATATATTTGCTGAGATGTGAATGTGATGAGCGATGTCAACTTCAAATCTAAATCTAAATCTCAAAAAAGTCTAAAGAAATGATAAACCCCATTTATTTTAGGTGATTTGTATTCATTGCTTGCTGGTAGTGGGCACTTTGCAGTGGCACCTAATGCTTTCAAGTTTACCGTACCTTCAAGTAATGCTGAGCGGAAAGAAACACATCTAGCAAGACAAGCAAAACTCATAAACTCGTGGGAAATGACTTTTTGGCATCTCCCAACAAGGCTTTCTATTTGTTGCTCCCAACCAAATCGACATTATATTTCGTGTTAAATCCATAATATTTGGCAAAACAGAGTACCATTCATTTCTCCCCTCTTCCCAAGTTTCTACCTTCAATCTCTACTTCAAGATAAAAGATAAGAATTATGTTATTTTTACAACTTCATAATTACTTAATCTTTGTAATTCAGAATATCAATCATTAAATTTATTAACTACAATAAACTACATATAAGACCTATCATATTAATAATACACGTTACCCAATTATAAAAAAGGTGTAGTGGAAATAGCGTTTTTAAAAGATAAAGTAAAGCTAAAACTAGCTTGGATATTCTTAGCACATAATTTTTTTCCATGTGCAGAAGCGTAACAGAGCCAATGTCCCTGCATAAACACACTGATCAAAACAGACTTACACCTACACAATAATCGAGGGTAAAAATACTACTAACCCTACAAAATCAAGCTGCAAGATATCTGTTTTGGGGTGTTCGCGATGGATTCATACGGTGAAGTGGACCAAGTGCTCTCAGCATAAAATAAATGAGAAGTGGTTTTCTTTTCTAAATTTACTTTTATTATCTGGGGCGGCATGAAATTGACAGTAAAGAGATGTGAGCATTTAGAGAGGACGGGGTCTCTCTGTTCTCAAAAGAGTGAGGCAAGGGATGTCACCACTCACTAGGCAATAACATTAAAGCAAGGACAACTAAGTGATAGCTGGGCTCTGGTCGTCCATTATCTCGTTTCATCCAGATCAGCCTTTAAAGACTTGAAATTTGGCTTGTTATCTGTGTCTTTCAGGAGACAAATTAAAGGCACTGTATCATTAGTCACTTCTCTGCTCTACCCCAATAGCCCTCATTTTGGACCAATTTCCGTTGGAGTCTTGCAGAAAAAGACGTTTCCAGATGGAGTACTTAACGCAGAGGGTAGCCCTGACAGACCAGAAAGGAAGGGATTGAAAGACAAGTAACCTAACGCATTTAACGCCACTTTTCTACCTCAATGCCCTGGTTTGTATGTTAGTTGTCTGTATGGCCACCTTCCTCTTTCTCAGTTATTATTCGCTCTCTTTTCCTCTCTTGGTTTTTTTTTTCTTGGGTGGAAGGGTTCATTGGCGCACTTCAATATCTCTCTATCCACCTTTCTCTCTATCTTCCCTCTGCTGCGTTACTCTTTACAGCTCTAAATGTTTCTTTCTCATGTAGAAAAAAAAACATTTTCCTTAGTTTTCTTAATCAGTCCAACCTCGCTTTTCTTTAATGAATGAATAATAACATAGACTCTACATTGATGTATCTTATGAAGCCACACACTCATATGAGTCTCACTCTCACATCCCGCACCAAGCGCAAACATAAGAGGGAAGGTGAGGCGATTTCCCAATTGAAAACAGGAAAATAAACGAGTTTTGACGATTTGTTAGTTGTGTTAGCGAGACAGTGAGACACAGCAACATGGCCTATTCTGCACCTTTGGGATTCGCATCCAATGTGTTTTGCATATATGTCATTGAGAAAAGACATTTGGTGGCAAGAAAAATGGTGGGACCATAGTATAATGGAATGTGATTAGATATAATATAGATCAGATCAGAAAACCATAACAAGATACTAGGGTTGCATCCTTCTACGAGATTGATCATTATTAGATCAACCCCTCTTCTTCAAACTATGCATTCGTCAATATGCCCAATGACCATAACTCCAGCCTTCTGGATTGGGCAACATTTATTAGCTAGACTAGATTAGTTCTTAATGAAAATTAAACTCATTTAGTTGCACCGACGTTGTTGGCAGTTGCCCAAGTCGAACTTTCGGTTCTATGCATTTTATGGGCCAAGAAACAAGATAAGCAGAGAGTTAAGAGGATCCACTTGCTCCCCTTTCCTTTTCCCTATTCTAGGACTGGTGTAGTGATAGAGAGGGAAGTGAGGAAAGGGGGACCCCGGGGGGTAAGTGAAGGGTTGGTTGGTAATGGGGCTCCAAAACTTGAGCCAAACAAAATTTTATTTTGGGATATTGTTTTAGTACCAAGAAATTGAATATACATGAAGTCATAAAGTTAATGTGGCATCTTCTTTACATGTTTTATATAAAGAAAGCTGATGATTTGGTTGAAGTACCTTTAGGTGGACAAATTCATGAGTAGGGTAATCTCTTTAGTTTATACAAAAAGATCTTCCTTTAGCAAATCAAACTTGGAGTCTAGATTAACATATCCAAATCTATGATAGATTTAAGAAACCAATTAATGACCAATCTAAAGGAAGTTCAGAGTTCACAAAGGTGTCATGTGGTGGAGGCAGCCTTTTGTGAGCTTATTCATGACTATGCTTTCTATGGAGGCAACCTCTTACTTAAATGGCCACATGTCAGAGGCCAGCTTTGCAGTATTTAGAGGATGACAGGCTTAAGTACATGGTGATGATTAAGTTGCCTTACTTTTCAGATATGTTCAATTGTCAATGGAAGTGAAGTTGCTGCAAAATTATATCAGATATATATAAAAAAAATGTATCGCTGCAAAATGAATTTAATGAGATTATTTTTATTCATAAAAAAATGACCCCATGATTACAGCAATTAGTTCATTATTGTATTATCCACAGACACACTCTGAAACAGTGTTTTTTAAAACTTGAATCTTTTGACAAAGTGAAACAAATTATGTTTTGCTCACTTCATGATTGACCATAATTTTATATTGTTTTGAAAATGAAATGATTCTGCTTTCCTCTTGATTCATATGCAAAGCTATTCTTTTCAGTTGTTATTTTGTTTATAATCATATTATCACACTACCTACTCTTGTTTTTCTCTCTCCTAACTTTTTGATATGCATGCCTACATTCTTTTATGTGTGTAATAATTTGTTACCAGTAATCAGTGGAAGATATCAAATATGATAGCCTGATAGGACTGCAAACATAATTTTGCAGAGAAACAGAGAAGATAAATATAAGAATCCAATAATCAGCAACGGTACTAAAATGTTGATAAAGATGGCAAAGGGGAAAAGGAGAAATATGGCATGGTAAAATTGGACCATGATAGGGAAAAGTGAATGGTTGGACACCCCAAAAATGCACTTGGTTGTGCTCTTTCTCTTTTCACTAATCTCTGCCATCTGATGGGGAAGATGACAAACACATCAAGAGTGCTATTATTTGCTTGAACAGATTTTTTTACTGTGTTTTTACACATCTATCTTTAAACCACTAAATGACAAACTAAATCAGCTTAACTATATATATTTTTGAACAGCTCAAGCATTTACAAACTCTATATTTACACCACAATCCAAACTTCCGTAAATAGAAAGACTTCGGTTTTGCTACCTAAAAAGGTCATTTCAGTTTTTATAAAATATAAAAAATTTATTTAACAAATTTAAATTATTAAATTCAACTACTGACCTTTTTTATTTTTTTTTATTTTTTGATAAGACTTTTTTACCTTTTATTTCACTTTCAAGTGAAAAGCTGTTCGGTGAAAACAAAAAATGCATAATTACCGGATGCGACGCCGTTAATGTTGTTTGGTTTCTCACAAACTTCACGTTCAATTCAAGGCATGGGACGTTTCGTCATTTGGCCGGAAGACAAGAACGAACGCCACGTGTCATGAAATAATAACTGCTTCAAAAAAAATTAGACGTTAGAGCTACGGCAGTTTCTATGGAAAGTCCCACAAACGATGACGTGTCTACATTTATTATTTGTAAATCGCCGCTCTTCCCTCTCTCTCTCTCTCTCCCAAACTTCCATTTTCGTTGTCATTCTCTTTCTCCCTGAGAATTTCTTCGCTGCTAGGGTTTCGTATCCTTTACTTCAAAATCAACTGCAGAACTTTACTGGTACGTTTTTCTTGATGTTTCCCTTTCAGTTTTGCGCTTCAGTATTACAATTGAAACTGATGCTTAAATGCTGCGTTTTGGTTCTGTTGTTGATTCGTGCGGATTCTTGTATGTTTGTTGTTTGCTTTTTTCTATTGAAACTTTAAAAATCTGTAATGCCGATTTGAAGATTGTGTGTGTGATTTTTATTTTCTCTGCGGTAGGTTTTTGAGGAAGCTGAGAAAAATGAAGAGGAATGAATTTGTTAATATATTTTTCCGGAGAGGAATTGATGGCATCTGGTCCGTTGAGTGTAGTGAGCCGAATGGCAGTGTCTTGCACAGGCTCTCTGAGCTTACTGAGATTCACAATATTGAAAACCTGATGTTCAGTATCTTCATACGAACAGAGTATTAAGACTTGAATAATATTGTCGAGCCGGTTATAGATTTTCTGGATTTGAATTTAGCTATAGGCGAGTCTCAGTTATGGTATATAAACTCGGTGACCTCTCGTTAGTCAGTTTATTATTTCCAAGCTTATATTTTGTGCTGGGAATTAAATGTAAGTTGATTAGTGATTTTTAATTTTCATTTCGTTTGCAGGTTAAGATATAGCTAGCAATAATACCGAGGATCGGAAAATTCCAAGTTTGTAATTACTTTGCTTGATAGAGCCAAGCCTGATGACCATGATAGCAAGGAGAGCAATGCTAAAATTGCTGACATAAAATGACGTGTTTCTGAAAGGATTTTGCCGGTTTTAACCCCAGTTAAATAATGCAAATTTTAGCACATTTGAATCAGATGGGTTGAACAGATCTGATAGCCTTTTAGAAGAGTAAATTTTATATGGCTATTGCTGGTCTGCACAATGTGTCTGTGCTTGACTCTTCTTTCCTGAGGGACTCCCATTCTCAGTCATCCAGGAGGCGAGGAGATGGAGGGAGGGGAAGCAGCCGGTCATCTTCGCTCTTGCAAATGTGGCGAGAGATTGAGGATGAGCAGGTGGTGAGTCAAGCTCATGGAAGACCCAGTGAGGCATTACTTCAACAAGGGAATGATGAGTTGATTGTGGACTTCTCACAGGAAAATAGGCCTAATAGCCATGAGAGAGGGCAGAGACATATTCTAGAAGATGCAGATTTGGGTGAGCATGAGTGTGAAACATGGTCACAATCACAAAGTCAAAATGGATCCCATGATGAGCAGGAGGAATCAAACAACTCTAGTTGTGAAAGCTCTTCTGATTTTGGAGAAGTTGAACGGGAAAGAGTGAGGCAAATTTTCAGGGAATGGATGAATAGTGGTGCTAGGAATCATGCATCAAACATCCCCCAAAGAAATAACAGTTCAAGGGCAGAATGGCTTGGTGAAACTGAGCAGGAAAGGGTGAGAATAATAAGGGAGTGGGTACAAATGAGTAGCCAGCAGAGAAGTGTTTCTTCTTGGGACAACAGAGAAGAACAATCTGCTGAAATTGGTACCCAAATTGAACGTGTTCGTGATGGATTTCTTGTTAATCAGAATGAGGGCCAAAGCCAAAATGAGCATTTGCGGAGGGGTATACGCAAGTTATGTGGCAGACAGGTTCTGCTAGATATGCTAAAGAAGGCTGAGAGGGAAAGGCAAAGAGAAGTTCAGGAGTTGTTGGACCATCAAGCAGTATCTAATTTTCCTCATCGCAACCGCATTCAGGTATGCCCTTACTAACTTTTTCTTTTCTAACATTACACTTTGTCTGTAATATATATGCTTATAAAATTTGAAACTTTGTTTCTATGAATTGAGTTTGAAATATGCATTAGTTGAGTCAGATGGTTCCTGTTTTAAACTGAACACTTTTGTTTTGTACTAATATTCCAGGTGCTATGAAAAGTGAAATAATTTCATTTTAGGCAAAGTAAACTTATGTTTAAGATTCAAAGTACATAGACAGTGGGTAAAATTGGAAATTTGTAGTATGTGTCTGGTTTAGAATAGGAAAATTTAGGTAGAAATAATCTAAAATTCAAATAATTCGAACATTCAGAAATGAAGAAAATGGAATTTTCTGTCATTTGAATTGGTCAAACAAAGAATTAAAAAATAACTAGGACTTCATTTTAAATGCCAAGCTTCACTCTTGCAATTGATGATAGGTTGTAAAAATGTTTGCAGGCATTGCTTAGAGGCAGGTTCTTGAGAAATGATAGATCAGTTGATAATAACAGGTCTACTTCCATTGCAGAAAGTGAATTAGGCCTATTGAGACAAAAGCAGACTGTATCAGGTCTAAGGTATGTAGTTCTTTATGGTATTAAGTTGACGAGAAAGTATTCCATTTGTTTCAATATGAATTTTCCCTGATTTTTTTGGAATCTGTTATTTTGCTAGCTTTTCCATTATTCTTGTCTTTTCCTCAAGGTTTTTCAGCAAGAAATTTACTTAAAGGGCAAGAGGCCAAACATCTTGTGATGACCTTCTCTGTTATTGGATCTATATAACATGCACAGGGTTAAGAGAAGGGCGTAAGAGTTGTTTTTTTTTTTTTGGGGGAGGGGGGGGCGAGGTGCAAGAGCAAGGGCAAGGGAGAGGGAGAGTTATATCGAAAATTCTTAAATCTGAAATACTTTGGTTTTACCCATCTTTTGATCTTTTAATGAAATTTTATATGTGAGACATATTGCTTCTGTCAATGACGTCAACTTGTTTTCTGAACAGGGAAGGGTTCTTCTTGAAAAAGGACAATCCTGGTTGCAGTCAAGTATCTTACAACTTATCTGATACGTTATCTACCAGTGACATTGATACTAATTCAAATGAACAGCCTGAAGTCGGTAATTCGCAAATGGTCTCAATTGTAAATTCTGAACAGTCTGAGCCCAATAACTGTGGAAGTGATGGACTTGGGATATCAGGTGGTCTGAATTGTTTACAAGGAAGCATAAGCGAGAATTCAGATAGGCAAGACTCTACTCATACAGAAGAAGGACAGCCACTTATTTTGGAAGTTGAGTCAAGTTTGTCAAGAGATAGTCAATTATCATCCAGTGTTGAGATTGAAAGAATAGATGGCAATGCACAAAATGTTGATGGGTTGTTATCTTCTGAAGATACTTCTGATACGCTTACCCAACAAAGTTTGCTTATTGAAGATACAGGGCATAGTAATATGCAACAAAATAGTGTGGTGCGTAATGAACAACCTGAGCTGGGCGGTACAAGTAATGTTGAAAACAGTTTATCACGTCATAGTAATCATGTAGAGGGCAATATGGTTGATGATGTAAATTGGAACGAATCTGCTTCTGTGGCAGGAGAGCAGAGGGAAGAAGTTACTGGAGATGAAGGAAGTAACTGGCATCAAACTAATGGTGAATGGAGTAATAGCATGGAGGAAAGTATGGATGATAATCCGCTTAGTCATACAGCAAGTGAATGGCCTCAACACATCTTGGGGAATGAAGATGAGGAAAACTCTCATCTGCAAGAAGCCCCTGAAATGTGGCAAGAGGATGGTGGCTTTCAGGAAGCTGTGGAAAATTGGTTGGGAGGACCTTCTGATCATGAAGGTGCTCCAGTTGGTAGAATTCATGGATTTTATTTTCCAGATGATGACAATGTGTACAGCGTGGAGCTTAGGGAACTGCTGAGTAGGTTCGTAAATATGACTGAAGAGTTTTAACTCTTGTTAAAATTATATATACAATTTAGAAAAATTATTTCTGTTTATCTTGCAGGAGAAGTGTCTCTAACTTGCTGCACAGCAGTTTCCGTGAGAGTCTTGACCAGTTGATACAATCATATGTTGAAAGGCAAGGTCATGCTCACATTGAATGGGAGCTGCAAGAAACCATCCCTTCTTCTGCCTCAGTAGAACAGGACCTGGAGCAGCAGAGCAGGGATCAAATCGTTGGTCAGGGGAATGCTGTTCACGGTCCTCTTGACCTCCCACCGCCACCAACACCTCCTTCCCAGCCTCTCTGGGACCGGCGGTCACATCATGACAGCTGGCCACATCATGACATGAATAATCAACGGCTTGGAATTGTGCGATCATTTTCTTTGGTGATTAATAGAAAAGATTTTGTTTCATAGATTCTAATTTTAAGTAAAAACTGAACTTTTGTGGCTCGAGCACCATATATCTTTCTTTTTATAAACTAATTTTGGATTATAATATTCATTGTAGTAGCTAGATAATTTTATCATGCAACTAATTTGAGTTGGCAGTTAGCTGATTTGTGCCATGACCTAGACTGTCCTCTTTTTCCATTTTATGGTTGTGTTGTAATTTGATTTATTTGCTTATTTTTCAGCAGGAGTGGGAGATAATTAATGACTTGAGAGTCGACATGGCTAGGCTACAGCAAAGGATGAATAATATGCAAAGGATGCTGGAGGCCTGTATGGATATGCAGCTTGAGTTGCAGCGCTCAATAAGACAAGAAGTTTCTGCAGCCTTAAATCGCTCCACTGGTTCATCAGGTTTCTTATTTCTATTTCTATATTTCCCTTTATTTGTTGTAACCTACTTCCATACTTTTTCTGCTTGTCATTTCTGGGTGAGCTGTGGGAATCTGAATTTAAGAACAATACTTACCTCCTGTGATATTTTACTAAGAAAACCAATATACTTTGATGACAGGAATGCATGACCATGAGTCGCCAGATGATAAATCTAAATGGGAATGTGTGAGAAAAGGACTTTGTTGTTTGTGTTGCGAGAGTAATATTGATTCTTTGTTGTACAGGTAAATCCTGATCGAGTTTTCTGTTATTTAGTATCAGTTTGACATATCGAGTGGCAGGTTTGCAGCTGAATAGTATCAACTACTATTGTGCTTTTGTTGCAGATGTGGGCACATGTGCACGTGTTCAAAGTGTGCAAATGAGCTGATTGAGAGTAGAAAAAAGTGCCCGATGTGTCAAGCACCTGTGGTGGAGGTCATACGTGCGTATTCTATACTATAGTTTTTGACATGAAAAATAAAGGTCAATGCTTTTAACAAAATACAAGACTCTAACAAGTTCAAGCTCCTGGTCATTTCCAGGTACCCCTTTTGCTTCTTTTTTTTTTCCCCTTTTTCTTGCTGTGATATCTGTATTTATGTGGAGTGCCCCAATTGAACAACTGATGGCATATTTTTTGAGCCCATGATTCTGATATGAATAAAAAGACAATGTTGATTTTGAAGATTCCTTTTGCTCCTCTTGTTTGATCTTGGAGGGTTGAGACTCCATTCCTTTCATTCTACGTGGCTGCCAGTTGTAGATTTTGTAATATATGTTTCCGCCAGCGCTTTTTTACGTGAATCTAGGCAGATCGGTTCCACACTGAAGCGGATTAGGGGCTTGCCTGCCTGCTATCAACCGTATCAAGGCTGAGACCGCATTTGATATTTTTAACGCATGCAGGCCTGTTGATTGAAGGGTACTTACTCTGATGCTAACTTGACGTTGCTTGACAACACATCTCATCAAGAAAGAATATATAATCAGAAAATTTGTTCTTCTACTTCTTGGGCTGGCAATTTTGGTAAAGCAGTCATCATTGTCGAACCCGTTCTAATCCATCAGACAGCCACGTTAGAACGTTTTTACCTTTAATATAATTCCTAGACCTGGTTAGCAAATTTTCTTTGGCTGATCTACTTTTGGCATGTGACTTAGCAACATCTAATACAACACTTGTGGAATAAAAAACTCTAAGCAGAGAAGTGAGAGCAAAAGCCGCCAAGCCGCTATAGCGTAACCTATTATGGGAACATGAATGAGAACACCAAAAAACGTATGGGATAACATGCGAATCTCCAGAGGCTTGCCAAAGAATCTGGTTCATTCAAGCTTATCTTGTCTTGAACTTCTTAAAGTTCCAAAGCGACAAAGACTGGGTTTTTGTTAATTGAAAAGTGATACCTAGCCGTGATAAGTGCTAACTGGACCCAACCCAGGTGCCACACGTTACTTTTGAGAGTAATTAAATTATATTTTGGTTTAATTTTTATGATACATAATTTAAGTTATTAAATATTATTATTATATCTAAAAAATTGACATGTTATATCACTTAATTGTAAAGGATGCATATCAAATGAAAAGGGGGAATTGCACTTTTCTTACTATCATCTAGATTAAAGGAAAAAATGATAATTTTCTTAATAAATAAATTATTAAATGATCATAAAATATAATTTAATATGAAATTTGTTAAATTTTATAATTTAATTATTAAGATTAAAATTTTGAAAATAATATGGTTGAAATTAAAGTTGATCTCAAATTTAATTAGCTGTTATGAAATTGCATAAGTAATGATACTCATAGGCTCCTCCACATATTTACAAGCGTGTTTAGTTCATGTCAATAACTTATTGTTCTGCGCAAGACTACTACTCTGTCACCTAAGCTCGAAGAAATGGAACTTGTCCTTCTCTCACTGTGTGACCCCACCTCTCCATCTTATCCCCTCCTTTCACCATTCTCCACCGTTAATCTTGCTTGATGGTTGCTCCCACCCTGCTGATCACTGTTTTCCTGCACCTTATCTAATCCTTCCTGCCAGTTCAACTGGGAAAAATTCGTACACCGGCAAGTTGGGCATGTCACGTGCGAGAACAGCCACGTGTCGGTACACTCCTGATGAAACACGTGCTTACAGTACGGAATAATTTTAACGGCCTGCCCCTCCTGAAACTCGCCGAGACAAATCGCGCAATCAAGCTGTTCCTTCGCGTCTCCATTGTAGGCAAACACCGGCAGAAACTGCATGGTTGTGGGGTCCAGACCTCCGCTAGAAGCTGACGCGGAAAAATGGTTCGAAGACGACGGAGACGAGTGGTGGAGGCGGCGACGGCGGCGGATGAGGCTGCGGCGGGGCAGTCGATAGCGAAGCGACGGATGTACATGGAGATGAAGCCCAAGAGGAAGAGGGCGGTGAGGAGGATGAGGATGCTGTAACCGATGTTGGATTTGAAAGCCGGACGTAGCGGCAAATTCAAAGGCGTTCCAAAGAGTGAGGATGAAGCGGGCATTGATTCCGGTGACGACGATAAGTTGGTGGTGGCACTGGGTGAGTGAAGGAGGAGAGGAAGGGGGGATCGGGTGGAGGCAGATGCATCTTCGTTGGATAGGAGCAGTCTGCGGTTGTAGATGAGTTCCATTTGCCCTGCTGAATCAAACACTTTCAACTGTCGAAAATGCAGAGAAGTGTGTAACGGGAATTATTGAAATTTATCATTGACGGGATAGTAATTAGAACAGCAGAGCAGCAGTGGCGTTACTCTTAAGAAAGGCTCAGAATTGACAGCAATAAATGCGTTGATGGCGAACAATTGTGGGAGCCACCGCAGCAAGTCGGTGTGTCTGGAGTTTGCAGGAATGTTACGGTAGATTTCATTGTACTAATATATAACACTCTGCGGACTGTAGTTATTCACAAAACGTCAAATCCCAAGGGATAGGCTCGCCCTTCTTTTGGAGAGCTGTTAACGTATAAACAAAGTCTGGATTTTGATATTCATCCCAAAAAAAAACAAAAAAGAGTCTGTATTTTGATTACACAATTATTTACAATCTCTATTTTTTTTCTCATTTAAAACATTTTTCAACCTGCATGCAAGCATTTCCCCTTTTGCTTAATGCTTATGTTGCCTGTTTTTCAGAATAATTAGAGGCTATGTAGTCACCTCAACAGGAGGATCAGCCTTAAAGAAAGTAACAAACTTGTATTGGAACGGCAGGTTCATTTTTTTTCCTCCTAATACTATTGAGGAATGAAAAAGCCAGACAAATTTGTGTTGTTACACTCTAAAAAAGAGATGAAACTCCCCATTTGTTATTGAAGCATCAGGAATATTGGGGCTCGCTTATACATGCAAAAGTTATAGTAGATACATTATTCAAATTCTTTGTGTTCTCTGGAAACCTCCACACAATATAACGCGATAGAAATGTGAAAATGTTTTCAGAATACTGGGAAAGCAAAGCAAACTTCTGAACAACCCAAAAGATCAATAAAACAATAAGTAGCAAGTACCGTCATATACTGCAATATAGGAATCTACAACCGAGGTTAATCTAGTGACGCAATTCACATAAAAGGAAAAGGCCAAAAAAAATCACATGTAAAGACAATCATTTGTCTGCATCTTCTCCAAAAAAAAAAAGAAAAAAAGTGAAGCAACTGCAAACATATCCACAGACGCGTTGGCTTGCTACAACTGATTGAAACACGGAGTCTAAGACTTGGGGCCAATCAGGCATCGGTGGACAAATAGGTGGTCACAGCAGCATTGACCTCTTCAGCAATGGCATGCTTCCCAAGCCCTCCAGCCAAATCCAGCTTCACTGCACCTTGGATCTCTCTTGACGACAATGCCACCCGACCTGTGTATATGTCTCAGCTTCGCAGCCTCACCAGCCAGCCTCTCGAAGATGTCATTCATCAAATTGTTCAGAGCAGTCACGGCCTTTGATGAAATTAATCCCCCATCTCTGGTTGCACTTTGCTTCAGTAACCTGTACACGTACCTCTGGTACCCTTCTCCACTTCTCCTCCCCTTCTTCTTCTTCCTCTTTTCTTTACTATTGACCCCTTCTTGGGTCTTACCCTGCTTTACCTGCTCTTTTTTTGTGTTTGGCTCTTCTAATTCTTGCTTCTGAGCACCAAAGGTAATGACTTTCTTTGGCTCTCGATCATTAACCGTAGCTGCTTCTTTCTTTATTTTGTTTCGGTAATGAAAGTGGTACTTGCATCCTCTCTGGGTTGAGGAGTCACTTCTTGAACGGGAATGGTCCTAACATGCCTTTGGCCTAAAGAAACTCCTTTCCCTATCTGGGTATCTTTGTTTCCTCGAGTTAATCTTTTGCTGCTAGCTTCCAACAAACGATACTTGAACCACTTTCTTGGTGGATCTGATCACCATCTTCTCAGCACGCTTTGGAGCTATTAACTATCATCTATCATTCCCTCACTGCTCAAGCTTCTTTGCAACGGCAGGAATGGACAATGGTACGTCAATTCGAGCATTGTTCATGTTTTCTGAGGATGTTACTAAAGGTTGACGTGTCAAGTGCGCATGAATCAAGAACATGCGTGGGTTAAAATCGGAAATTATTGGCATACACAAACAAGTTTTCCTTGTTTTTATTTATACACAGAGTACCGATTTTTTGTATACAAATAACATCACTGTTAAAAGTGAATGGTAATCCAGGAGATTGGAGAATGTGACCCTGTGAAATTTTCAGTGTGTGGATTCTTTTAGCTTTTGTGTTTGTTTCAAGTAATGATATATATCCATATAAATTTTACACATAATTAATTTATATATTGTTTTATATTTTAACCTTTCTTTCTTTTTTTTAATAATTTCTGTTTCTGAATATAGGGAGAGCAAACACTCTTTTACATACATCTATCATTTTCCGACTAATTCCCCTACGAATTTACTGTTAAATTAAAGTGTAAGATGGAGCTTCTGAGGTTGTACTAAAATCACTTACGTAATTAACATTTTCTTCTGTTATTCAACTAGGAGTAGACTGGAGAAGTGCCTTAATTAGTTTGTTTGATCCATTTTTGGGCCTCTTGATCACCTCTCACTTGGCTCTGTGACTTTGATTCCAAAGTTAAATTTCCTTCAATAATGCTACTCGTGGGTCGTGGGGTATGTCTTGGTCTGTAGCAATTTCGCAATGTCAATGTGCTCTGTGTGCGCTTCATGGGTTGCTAGGTTTTTTTTTTTTTTTTTCTTCTTTTGCTAATCACTTCTGCGGTGGCCAGGACTCAGGATTGATGCAGCTGGTTAATTAATTTCTCCCGTTTCCCTGTGTGTTGCTTTGCAAGTCTCATTTTTTTCTTTTTGGAAATAAGGGAATGAAAGACAAGGACAAGAACCGCTATCACCGATTCACAATTAAATTAAATATTATATTTAATACTCTTATAATATTTCAAATTTATCAAAATTTTGTATGAAAAATATATATTTACTACTCAAATATCAATTGGGGATTAACGGTTTTGGTAGTTTGCAGAAGATTATACCCTTATATAACAAACGATCAGGATAATCTGGTAGAACCTCTTTAAATGAGGAAAAAGATATAATGCTACATCACTCGATTATCTGCTGAAAACCTAAAGCTTCTGACTCTTCAAATTCAAATGTGCCAGTTTTGCAGTTGCATTCTGAGGGTTGCAAGAGGTGACAAGTTTGTCAGTTTAATTAGCTATACATGTGCTATGGAGATTTGGTTCGATAAATATACATTGGTGTGTTGTAAAAAAATAACATAGAAACATAAAAACACCAAATTGCCAATTTTATTCTCTCCATTCGACCAATATATAAATCTGAAAGTTATATCGTACATGGAGAATTAGAAATTATCCTAGACTAGATAACCTAGAATCACTCTATCAATTCTATAGTTGATAAATTAGAATCCCAAAAATTATTTATCCAATTTTTTATTTTTCCAAAGAAGAAATTTTCATATACTCCTACACCTCTTAGTAACCCTAGGAATCTCCCACAAGGATTGGAAAAAAGACTCTACCTCTTCAAGCATAGTGTCTTCGAAGAACTGCAACTCCGACATCAACGATCTGCCCTTGTTCGACCACGACGGTATCGATGACGCTGCCGGCCGTCTTTGTTTCCTTGGCACAGGAGGGCACTTGTCAGCTGCCGCTATTCGGTTGCCGGCGCAAGTTGGAGTTTTGCACTCTTCCTCCTCCTCCTTGATCGCCTCTTGTCCTACAACCACCTTCACCTCCCCATCATCACTTTTTGGTCCTTCATCAAGTCCTCCAAGGCCTCCATGCTCACTCAACGCCGCCATAGACTTGGAACTGAAAACAAAGGAGGTTGCCAGTTAGCAAGCAATCAAGGGAGAGCGAATTGAATTTTGGGAATTAGCAGCTTGTTTTCAACCTTCTTCCTTTCTCTTTTGGGATCCAACAACGTTCTTTGGCTGTCTCAGCTTCGACGGTAGCCCTAAACGTGTGAGACCCGCCCACCTTGGTAAGAAAAACGCACCCATCCAATCATATTTCTATATCACTTGTTGCATTTATCAATTATATATTTTGATGACTTCCCTAATATGCTTCACTATTCTGACCGTTGTTTCTAATTTCTACTTTTGGTCTAAATTGCCTTTTTCAAAATAATTCATGTTTTCATTAATTCATAACCTCCAATTTCTCGATTTACCAAATTATATGTTGTTTTAGGAATTTAACTCAAACAAATAAATCTATATATTCTCATTTTTTTAATACTCGATCTTTTTATTCATATTATATTGACTCTTTATAAAGTCTTCATGTAACAATTAATAGATATGCCAAAATAAGAATTATGCAAATAAATTTTGTTTTCCCTTATGTTTTCACTCAAACGGTCTTCCTGGGATTATCAGGACTGATGACTGTTGTTTTTCTCCTGATGCTGTGCCTCTTATCTGCACAAAACGGACCGTCGGAGACACATGGGATACCATGTTAAGGCAAAACGTTATCAATTCGTTCTTATCCTTAATGGTTGATTAGAACGGACACGTATGATGGGTACTGGACATTGCGGGGTTCCATCTGTTTTGAACCAATTCCACATTCCGAGCACAGTTGTCGTTTTGGAGTTTTCCACCATGAGTATCTCGGACTCTTCTGATACTGTCCATAATAGGTGCATGGAAAGAGGGACAGAGAGAAGGACTATAGGTGATGTTACGGATGGCAAAACTCCGAAGACTTCATGGGAACTTGGGTGCAGTCATCAAAATCATCGAAAGCTAGCGCAAGTTGTTGCTTTGCTTTGGAACTTCGGAACCTTCCTTCTTTGTGTCTTTCATAATCAAATGGAACTTGTCTTCGTTGTTGTTATATAACTTGTTCAACTAATGTTAATTGTACACTATTACACTATACAAATATTATACAAGAAAAATTAGAAACCATTTTTTATTAGTATTTGATAAAGACATTGTACAATTTTTGTGTAGTATAATAAGGTGTATTTAGCATTATTCAACATCTTTTCACTGTTTTTAGTTTTAAATTATCCATGTTTTTCAATGTGTGTGAGATTTATAAAAGATATACCCACTCCCATTAACTATAGTGCACAACTAAAGAAATGATTTCATTTGATTTTAAGTAACCTCACTCAATATCATTATAAGAGTACATTATTCTTGTCATATTAATTTGAACATATTATTGGCATTTTAATTATGTTTCAATCTTGTTATATTTAAGATATTTGATATCCTGCATAACTATACAAAACTTTAACATTAAAATTAATTTCGTTACATATACCTAGGTTTAAATTTACGATTTTCTATAAATTATCTAAATCCGTTGCTAGTAATAGCATCTAATGGCTTTACCCAATGTTTAATTAAGTTCATAATAAATTTCTTATTAGATGAAATTTAATTAAAAAAAAGTTTGTTATCACATCTTAAATTTAACCATTAACACTTGACCAAAATTTAATTTCGAATTTATTGTGTAATGTACCCAGAACCTAATTTTACATACATACTTATGAGCAGGGCTAAAGCTGTGGATGAATTTCAAAATCCAAATGGCTTGGAAATTTTAGGAAATTCGGAAATGGGCAACTACCATTACATGTTCTAGCACGTTGAATATTATAACTGAAAATCATTCAAGCAAGAAAACAAGGGAAAAGATAAGAGATTGCTACCTTACATAAAACCGTTCATGTGTATAGGGGACATCTACAACTAGCATGTTTCAAATATTAATTTAATGATGTAATGCAATGTAAAGCAAAGCATTATTGCACCCAAAGCCAGCCTATCTTCAAAAGTAACCTAAATTCCCTCTTCCTTTTATTTTTGGGTACTTAAAAGCTCCCCATTAAGACAGCTTATCCTTTGGTTTAGGACATTAAACCACATGGGGATTGTGAGGAATGAGCTGGATAAATACCATTAGATGTGCAAATCCAGCTTGAAATTATACGAAACTAGTAACATCAAATTCTTTATGGCCCTAAAGGTGCCCTATGAGGAATTCCCTTTCTTCTCCTTGAATTTGAGCAAGCTTGTGGAGGTGGCTGAGCAGGTGGACGAGGCGTGCTTTGGTATACTTGTATGTGGATTCCTTCACGCAATTCTTCGTCTTCTTCTTTTGATGGCAATCTTCTTGGCATCCCTTCCCTTCTCCCCATTTCTTCGTCTTTCTTTGCGCTTAAGACAAAGCTTGCAGTCCCATTCTTCCTTATCCCTGCAAGCTATTATTAAATACACCATTATTTCTTTTTTTTGGTATTATAAAAAAAATAAACTGAGCCGCTTAAATCAAATGATTATATACACCATTCTTCCCAATAAAATAACAAGAGAAACCCACCAGTTCATGTATGCTTGAATGAATTTGGTTCCTACCATCTTGGCTTTAATTGATTAAACGTACAAATGGGTATAATTAAACTTCTAAAGCTAGCATAATGACATTGAAAACAAGTCGATTATTTAAGTGTGGTGCATTAAAGGGATGAATGAATAGAAAAAAAAATTAAGACCGCATTGCGTTGCAATTTGAAAAATAAAGGAATATTGACGAAAGCGAAAAGGAAAAAGGGAATGAAAGACCAAGAAAAACCCCACTAATATGAGCTTCTATGGACGTGATGCTTGGCTTTACATAAGCTCTTTGGAGCTAGCATAATGACATTTGTAACAAGGCTTATAAGAAATGGCAAATTGGCGATGAATGAAAGGAAAATGATAATGCTGTAAATGGCCTACAATCTCTAATAAAAAAAGAATATTTGAAGAGAATGAAAGTATAAAAAGTGAAATATTCAGTAAATAAAAGACCAACCTTGCATCCCAAAGAACAGAAGTGAAAAGGATCCAAAAGACTTCTGGCACAAATTTCACACAAATAGTTGCTTTTAGCACTGTTAGCACTGGTCCTGGGCTGAGGCCTCTCATTGAGAAAAAGAACTCTAGCGCTGTTGATCACATATGTCTGAATCCCACTAATGTCCAAAACCTTCTGAATCTCCGCCACCCTCACAACGTCATGATATGACGACCTTCTTATCTGCATTGCACATCAAAATCCCCGAAAGCTCATTTTCAATCATTCAATCCCATTCCTTTAAGATTGCTTTGAAAAACTAGCACAGATAGAAATTCAGACACACAGAGATCATAGAGGCTGAAAAGTTAAATACCCACTTGAATTACTTGATGATCTTGATGCCAAGATGATTTGCAGTAGAAGCAGAATGCGTAATCTTTGCAGTCGAGACAGAACATGTTGCATTCGTTTCTGGGCGCGCTGATATGGGCTTGGCACATGGAGAAGAATGTGATCGATAATAGTCGTTCCAGCCATGGCGGCACCAGCATTGATTCCTGCGACGAGACAAAACCCCATCAATCTAAAACCCAAGAAAAGCAATGGATTTGGACAAAGATTTAAGCTTTTAGCATTGGCAAGTTTGTAGCATTACCATTACCAATGTTGATTATAAAGGTGGGTGATGATATCAAGGCACAGACACGGAGAGGGGCAGGACAGAGACAGGGAAGGAGAAGGAGAAAAAGAGAGAGAAACGTTGTCAATTCAATTGTGAAAAGAACCTGAAAGTGTAACATATGATTTATCAGCAAAACAGTGGGATTAAGTAAAGGACAAAGCAAGCAATAAATATAAAACAAGGTGCGGGTGACGGCTAAGATGAGAGGATGGTAGGTTAAGAGGGTTTTGGATCGTTGGATTGATGGAAACTGGAGGTGTGTTTGGGGGGTTACGCTACAGCAACCCCTTTTCAGTCCTTTTTATCTGCTTCTTCTGGGTCGGTTACGTTTGGTTTGGATTGGGAGGAAGGGAAATAGGCATCTCCGAGAGAAGTGTGAAATTTCAAATGCCCTCAATCTCATCCAACTGGATAGAAATTGCTTGAATTCTATGCAGAAGTCAGACAATATATTGAGAAAGACAAAAATAGAGTTAAGAAAGAAAATAAATTAATAAAAAAATTACAAATTAAATTTAAATATAAAATAAAAGAAAAAAGTTACTAAAATTAAAAAAAAATAAAAACCAATGAATCCTGATCCCATCCATCCTCATGTCAAAGTGTATTCCACGTGCAATATAAAGGTTAGGCTTCACCAAACCCAACCAAAGCTCAACGCTTATCATTGTTGTATGTATACCGCAGCACAGCCACCCCTACCAGCACTCTCACAGCTGCTTTTAACAAATGTGTCAACCTATTGACCATACCTATGGTGTATTGTTTTAGTAAGTACATAAACTAAATTACCCATTTGGTGTTGTATTTGTTTGTTTCATATGGCACTTAGTTGTACCCTCTTTTTCCTTTTCATTTCATATTAAAAATTCAATAATAAACTCATACAATTAAAATTCTAATGTTATTACCATAATCATGCGCATTGATTCATATGACACCTACCTCTACTTCCTTATTTGATGGCTATAATACAAGTTTAACATTTGGAGGGATTCATTTTCATATATACTTTAATTAAAAATTCAATAATACCATTTTTGTTCTACAAAAGGTATACTAATTTACTAATATTCTAAATGGTATTTTTTCTGTCCATACAACAATACTATTCTCACTAAATCCTTTTTATTAAAATATCACAAAATGTATCTGGTGCTTCTAAATATAATAGGTGTAACACACTTACAGATTGATTTCATCATATTTAATAACAATAAATATATTTTCTAAAATTTTAGTAAAAAATTTAATAAGTCTAGAAATTTTCTTAATTAAGACAGTAGCGACTTTAGAATTCTTTAATGAATTTTATTATTTTTATAATTTTATTTTAATTTTAATATTCATAATATAAAATTTATATTATTAAATAAATTTTGAAGTGTTTTCCTTCTTCAAAACCCAATGCAAGAGCCAGCCCAAAACTGTTGAAAGGGAGAGTAGGCTTCTAGTTTTTGTTCATTTGGTCCCAAACAGAGTCCTTTTCACTTGTTAACAACTTTGTAAATGCGAGTTCTACGTGACCCGTGAGGTCATAATCTCCCCTTGCACTTTGTAGTTTTCCATTCGTATGAGCCTACTCACACCTCGATGGCCCAAAAATGACCTAAGAGTCCAACAGTGCTTTACAATTCGATACATTTTAAATTAAATATTATTAAAAATTTAAATATTTAATTTATTAAATTTTATAAATCAAACTATAAAATTTAAACGCCCGTCTGTGTTGGTGGCTTCACAGTTTATAGGCACATCCTTGACCTTCTGGAAGAATATGCACAATGATAAAAATCAAATAATATTACAAGGAAACAGCAGTTCTAAGGTCAAAGGCAAAAACAATTGCTAGGTGGGGTGAGCCTGCGTCATGTTCAATGATCAAATATGGTCAAAATTTGAACAACTATGATAATGACAGCCAATTGGCCATCTACTCATTATATTAATCTATTTTATTTTAAATTTCTAGGAAAAGGGCCCATATTAATAATGGCAGAGCAAAAGAGCCGTAGGTGACTTTTCTTCTTATTTTTGTATGTCACCATAAAATTTTTGTTTTGACTGCATGGCTGATTAACCAAAGCATGTGTCAGTCAAAAACCCCATGGATATCTGTAAATTTTTAATTATATAATAATATTTTAATTATTATTTTAATATTTTTAATAATATAATAATATTTAATTATTATTTGGGTACTTTCATTATTTATTATTTTGAATATAAATTTAAAATTTTATAATATATTAAATAATTAATCACTCATTCTGTCACATAGAAGAAAGTTTCAACTTGCAAGTAACGATAACTTGGCATTGTGTCTCACCTTTTTTAAGACGTCAATTTCGTGGCTGTTATTATTAGAACACTAATTATGGGTGCCGGCGAGCTTCACCAACCACCATGTTTTCATATAATATGGTGATGAACAATGTTATCTATTCGTAATGAAAGTTAATGTTTTGATTACGTGTTGAAAAGAAATATTTAATTAAAATAAAATTAAAATTTATACAAAATTTATATTTTATCAGTTTATACGAATATGAATATTAGTGGTCGTGTGTTGACCACTTACTGCTTCCTCTGTTTTCCTCTGCTATAGAATGCTCAACCCAAACGCCAATTCTCAACAAAGAAAAGGGGCACAAACTGGTAGTCATAGTCAAGTTTTTGCATCAAATTCTCGGAAATATTTGTTTCACGTTTTGGTTTCATACAGTAATATGTATCTCAAAGGAGAAAACTGTACTGAAAAATTGCTACTGAAATAATTTGACATAAAAAACTAATACTTATTTTAGAGTTTGAGTATGTAATTAATATCCCAGAAAGAGTTTTTTTTTTTTTTTTTTTTTTAAAAAATCGTTTGTCTTTACCCCTAAAAAGGAATTTATTGAGGGGCTGGCATTACTCTATCTTGCAATAAAGTTCCTTTATTTAATTCCTTCCGATTTCTAGGAGGGCTGGCTACTTCGATTAACTACTGCATTAAGCAAATCAAACAATTATGCAGCCACAAGGCCAGTACCATATTTTAGTAAGGGAAATGCTCTGCGAACATAGCTTTGCTTTTTCTTAGACTAATGGTACGATATGAATTAATTAAAAAGTAAAACGCAACAAATTTTTTTTTTTTGGTTGTTTCAAGATGTATTAATTTACTCAAGATTGTGTTGTTATATCACCGTTCTTTGAGTAATGATGATCTTTTATTTGACCTTGAGAGTGATTACTATTATACTTTTCAAAGGGTCCAGAGGGGCCGTATATTGTCCACTTGAAAATGACAATTTCATGCCAGATGAACCAAGCCTTCTATACAGCTCCTGCCTGCTATAAACATACCAATAAAAATTTGGAATCCTCTTTTCCCATTTCATACTTTGAATTTGGGGAAATTAAACTAAGGAGACAGTTACAAACTGTGGCTCTCAGTGCTAGTAATAGGTAGAGAAACCTAAATTTCCCTCCTTTCATGGGATATAAGCCAATAAAAACTCCAATGGATAAGATTGGCTCTCCCTCAAATTATCGAAATGGACCATATCAACTTCAGAATAACACTCTCTTGCGAACAGAACAGAACAACTAACGGCACCCCATCACCCCTGTTTTCTATCTTTTCGGTTCTAAATAATACATCATACATGAGTAGACCATTATATTGCCAAGCCATTTACATGAAGATTTAAGTTCAAATCCTCTCAAACCTTTGTACACAAACCAAAATAAAATATCATATTGCCTGATGTAATTTCCCATCTGTGGATCCCATATCAATAACAACAAATGGTGGTGCCACAATTATGTGGTCACGCAATAAATACTGTCCCTATGCTGACCCATTCGTACTCTACTAAAATACATATTTTTAAACATTTGAATCCATTTCCATTTCCACTCACACTTTTTTCGTACTCAGTCATGATCACTTTCTTTTAGTTGTGGAGCCGCTTCAGAACTAGTACCTTGCCTTTACCGATACTCTTTAACCGGAAAGGAACTCAAGCACACGTTGTTTTTCCTACCTTTTTAATTCTTCTTTACTCCTTCTGCGGGGATTAGACTCTTAACAGGTTCCCAGTTTTATAATTGGTTATTTTCCATTGCAGACACTCTGAAAAAACACGCTTCATCTTTAACTCACTCACTCCCTTATAAATTGCAATTGCCTCTACTTCTGTTTGCTGATTCTCTTCTACTGCTTCGTTTCTTCAAATGGGAAAACTCTGTGGTCTTCTTGCTGCCACTCTTCTATTCCTTGCTCTACTGTCTCAGGGAGAAACAGTCACAGCTTTGAGAAGTCAAGATGGATCAGAGGAATGGGGATATGTTGAAGTCAGACCCAGTAAGCCAAATGCACCAGAAATTTTGTGATTTTTGTAATGGTTGTATTATGGACAATTCTACCACTGCAGTTTTGTATCTTTTTATCATGAAAGTGAGACAATAGTTCCATTACTTTATACTTTGATTGTGTTATACAGAAGCCCACATGTTCTGGTGGCTTTACAGAAGTCCCTACAGGGTGGAGGATCCCTCTAAGCCATGGCCAATTATTCTTTGGTTGCAAGGAGGACCAGTGAGTGCCCCTAAATTGAAAAGTTTGGAACGCTACATCAATCAAACCAGATGTAGATTTTGCTCATATGCTCTCTGTTGAATGTTGGACAGGGTGCTTCTGGAGTTGGGATTGGAAATTTTGAAGAGGTTGGGCCTCTAGACACCAATTTGAAACCACGGAATTCCACATGGTTGCGAAAAGCAGATCTTCTGTTTGTGGTAACTCAAACTCTGCTTTTTCGGAAGCAATTAAATGGCATAAGCTTTTGTCTCCAATCGATTGGTTCTTCCTTACAGGACAATCCAGTTGGTACCGGGTACAGTTTTGTGGAGGATCCCAAACTCTTTGTGACAACAGATGATGGAGCAGCCGTTGACTTGACCACATTGCTTATTGAGATATTCAATAGGAATGAGAGCCTCCAAAAGAGTCCTCTTTTCATAGTCGCGGAGTCATATGGTGGAAAATTTGCTGTCACTCTTGGATTATCAGCCGTAAAAGCAATTGAAACTGGGAAATTGAAGCTTACACTCGGAGGTGATCCCTTCTTGAAATAGACCCCCTGCTAGATATCAGTTGGGTCATCTTCAATTTGCCGATATGATTCTTATTACAAAATGATGGATCTTTAAGAACAATTGTATGAAAAATTGTAAGCATACTAAGCAGCATTTCCTTATGTAGGTGTGGCATTAGGAGACAGTTGGATCTCCCCAGAAGATTTTGTGGTAAGTACTAGAATTGTTCAACCCACGAGATTGTTTCCCAACTTTCACAGATTAATATTCAATCTGACAACTGCAGTTCTCATGGGGTCCTCTCCTCAAAGACCTTTCTCGGCTTGATGACAATGGGCTGCAAAAATCAAACAGGTATAGTTTCTGCTCTCAATTTCCATCTTCTTAGATTTAAACAAGATTTACAAAGAAAAAAAAAATTATCCCATAAAATGGCGATTTCTTAGCTTTCTAACAAAACCATTTAAGCGAACAGTCTAGCTGATAAGATCAAGCAGCAACTTGAGGATGGTCAATTTGTTGATGCAACTAACTCATGGAGCGAACTTGAGTCGGTGATCAGCTCTAAAAGCAACAATGTGGTACAATAATATTTGTTTTTCCAGCATTCTTTGTTGTCCCATAAACGAGTTCTTTTCAATCCCTCCCTGTACCTAGTTCTGTACTAGTTCTCCTGAAAAAGATTATGTTTTTGGGTAATTTTAGGACTTCTATAATTTTCTGTTGGATTCTGGAAGTGATACAGCAACATTATCAGCAATGGAGCAGGCATTGTCCAGAGAAGTAGCAATGAAGCGGTACTCCAAATACCTCACCTCAATGAGGTCATCTCCTGGTGGTGACGGAGATCTTGACGCGTTGTTAAATGGTGTCATAAAGAAAAAGTTAAAGATCATTCCTGAGAATGTTACGTAAGTACTATCTCTTTGCCTGGATAAAAATAAGAAACTGAAAAAAATGGACCCAGAATTACGGTTCAGCCCATGATCACAACGCTACTGTGGTGACAGATGGGGAGGGCAGTCCGGGGGTGTTTTCACATATCTTGAAGGTGATTTTATGAAGCCAAGAATTAGCGAGGTAAGATGATAAGAGTAAAACATTGGAACTTCGGCTATTTTCTGAATTTTGATATCTTGTAGTTAAACTCTCTCAGGTTGATGAGCTGCTGGCTAAGGGGGTCAATGTGACCGTGTATAACGGACAAGTAAGAGTCTCTTCCTTGCAGGACACCTTTGCTATTGGTACAAAAGAATTGCCAGCAAGAGGTTCTTCCTTATTTGATTTGATCTGCTGTTTACATAAATTAAATTTTATTAAATTAATTTATTAATTTTCATAAATTAAATTGCAAGACATAATAGGTTTATAGCACAAATTACATTTTACAACTATTTAGTAAAGAAAATTTTGTTTGCCAATCTTTATTCTTATTTGACATGTTGTCTAGCTTTGGAAGTAATAGAAACAAGCATAATAACATGGATAGTTTGATGAATGAACCTATGTTTGACGACTTTGGTTTATTAATTTACATTTTCTCATAATGGTATCAATTAATTTCCTGTGCTACTATCTGGCAATTACTTAATTTGTTTGATTATTATAGGTTGATCTCATTTGTGCAACCAAGGGGACTGAAGCTTGGCTTAAGAAACTCAAGTAAGTCCCTTGTAATTCATCCCATCAAGATTGGTGGTAGCAAAGCAAAAGTCAATTTGTAATTTTGTCTTTTACACCTTTTTTCGATGTGTAGGTGGGAAGGGCTTCAGGATTTTTTGGGGAAGGACAGAATACCTCTCTATTGTGGAAGTGACAAAACGACCAAAGGCTTTGTTAAGTCATACAAAAACCTGCATTTCTATTGGATCCTTCGAGCTGGCCATTTTGTAAGTCAACATCATCTTACCAGCTATGCCTTCGTTTTTAAGTTTCGATACTATCAACACGTGAAAGGTTGCTTGTCATGTGCTCATGTGCTCATCATCACCATCTATTTGGGTGATATGATCAGGATTGGGATCTTTGGCGTTGGATCCTAATTTTACTTATATTTCATACATTAGAAAGCACACCCTAACAATGGAACCCATTATTTTCTCCTTTTTTTTTTTTTAGTTTTCTAAAAAAATATGTCTTTTTCTCAATGCACTCCCATGCTTGGATGACCAACCCCAGGATCTAGATCCATATAATCTTGAGGAGAAACTAAGTTTTTTTGAAGAACAAGGGTTTTTTTTTTTATAAAAAGAATAATTTAACGATGAAGTTATTACTTTGGCAAAACCTATAGGTTAATGATGAAAACATGTGGAAAAGCAAGATAAGTCATGTCATATTACCAGTGAGGAAGGGAATCCCCTCTCATCCAATAAATAAATTGTGTTTTCATGAGTCGTCCTGCTGAGATTCTTTCCTCGCAAAGCTAGGTATCCTGCTATCATATGTCAAAACATCCGCACAATTCATTGTTTCTTATTTTAGTAAAAAAATCTGATGATCTTGCAAGTTATGGGAGACATGTGATGGAACGTGCCAGATCTTTTCCTCATCATTACTCTATATATTTCCAAAACACATCAAGAAAATAGATAATTGAAGTAGAAATTAATTTTTCTTTTTTTGAAAAGTTTATCCCGGGGATCAAGAGCCATAGAAAAAAGGGGGAGGTACTGAAAATAACGTAAGAGAAATTTAGGGTGCAGCTGGGGCAGAGGCATTTATGATATGATGAGTGTACTATCAGCTACGATCAAGTGAAATGCAGACTACGTCATTACTTGTGTGGGAAACATATTGTCAGAGTTCGACTTATCAGATCCAAGGACGTGTTCACTCAGCTGATCTGAAACTGTGTCTGCTTAGAAAGTCAGTTATGTTTCTGTTTCTTCTTCCTTTGTCTCATTATTTTTTTGCCGCTGCAGGTACCCAGCGATCAGCCCTGTGTGGCATTAAACATGGTGGGTGCAATCACACAGTCACCGGGGCCTTCAAGTTAAAATAATAAGAAATTTCTACTCTCTGCAAATAAACGTCAAGAAAGATAAGCGTTGAGCAGGACAGTCCAGCAAGAAAGAGATAAAGGAATACTATTTATTGGTCAATTCTAATATCATTCTTCTCTTTTTTTATCTGGTGGGTGGAAGGGGATCACATATACTTTTTTAAAGTTTCACCATGTTCAGTTTTCTTACAAAAGATGAAATTTTCCTCCTGATTGGAATTGTTAAAACACAAATAAAACACATTGGAGTCCCTTAGAACATGCCACCAAACACACTGGCATTGGTGATCAGATCACGGGTGAAACTAGCAACAGAAGTGGGCATTTCAAGTTGTCATGCATATGCATACAAATTAAATCAACAGGCAGAAGCTAAATCCAAATCTTCTTCGCAAAGCTCCAATCAATGCTCAGTAATATAAGGGATTACACTCGTTGCCAGAAAATGAGCTGTGTTAAATTTACGAGAGAATACCGTATAAACAGTATATGTACTTTACAATGTTGCCATTAATTGTGAAGAACTGTAAATTTATTATACTGATTTGCATTTTACACTTGACATTTTTCCCATAAGATTATTTGCACTGTTGAAAAAAAAAGTATCACCTACCGTATCACTAAAATTTTCCGATTTATGCGGAACATCCGATCCCTGCGAGTAAATATTGGTTGAGTATTGTACCAAAAAAAATAAAACAAGAGGTTAAGTAGTCTAGGATGGCGCCGGGAGTCTCACTGAAATTTCTATATTGTAACCCCTCATAGTAAGAATAAAACATATCCAAAAATGGTCTGCATACTAATGTAACGGATTCATGCAATTAAATGATGGCAAAATCAAAAACACAAGATGGGGCAGAACGCCCTGAACACGCGAGCGGGGAAGAGGGTGTTTGTATAACTGTAACTTATGATAGAATGAGGGTAAAGACATCTCTGTTTAATTATGCTATACAATATTCTTTTTAATAGAAAAAATAGGAACTTTACTACACTGACGTAAACTCGTAGTATGAGATCCAAAATTACAATTACAACTTATTTCCAAATAACTATCATATATTACAGGACACCTGAAGATACACAAGCTAGGAAAATATTCAATAATCAAAATTATCAAATACTACTTTTACACAGAGCTGCTAATATGAAAGAAGGGGAAAAGACGCTCCAAAAAAAAAAAGATCTACATGCTTGACCTCGCGCACAAAAATCAGCAGCTCATTCAATCTTTTCCAGTATTTCCAACCTGGTTTTTCTCTTCCAACCTTTCATCGAGGCAACAAGGTTGATCAGTCCAACAATCTGACTTTTGCTGTATTCCTGCAAAGGAAAGGATGCTCAGTAAAACTATAGCAATCCATAGTGTAATGATGATGCAGAAATGGGAATGTTCTTACCGGGTGAGCACGTGCCCAGTGCACATATTCTGTTTCTGGAAGGTAGTAAGCCTGGTTTAAGAGTGGAAAGTAAAGGTGTCCATAAGATACAAAATTTTGTTTGCAATCAATGGGAATTTTAAAAAATAAGACACAAATTTATAGAATGGTCAAGCAGTATCACTCAACCAATTTTACCATGTGACTCAAGCTCATTTGCATATGCAAATCAAATAGTGGAAAATGTGTTACGATGCTGATTTTACCTTGATGAAGGTTTCAACCATTTGTAGCTTGGATTTTACATTCATGGACACAAAATGCTGCAACCCATTGATCAAAACCTGAAAGACAGAACAACAGCAATCGTAACACAACATATAAAAACATAATAAAAGAAAGACAGAAAAGGTTCTGTGAAAGAATTTTTAATGAACAGGGCTACATTTGTACTATGGTTCTTCATTCTTGTATCAGGTTTTGGGAGGACTGTATCAATTGTCTCTTTATATAATTTACCCATCTCATATTTCTGCTGGATTCAATAATCCAAAATCTTTTGAAATTTCCACATTTTCAGGAGTCTAAATGGAGAAACTAAAGAATTTGAATCCCTTCTGCTTTTACCTGGTTTTCTTTCCTCAAATCCAGATAGGAGAAATTGGACTCTTGATTCTTCTAGTATATTTTCTTGCAACTTCTATTTCAGTTTCTTACTTATCCTGTTGTAGATTTGCAGTTCTTATCCAACATGTTATGGGTGAGGCTAGTTCAAAAGCAGGCGTTCATTGACTTTTGCAATCAGGCAGCTACTTTATTACGATATCACAGTTTGGAGTTATTAATGAATATTGGGTGTGCCCTTCCAACTTGGAGCAGTTTTTCATTACACATTTCAGAGGTTTGAAAAAGCAGAGACAAAAACTGTGGCAGGTTTATCTGGTAGGAGTAGAATACATATTTTCAGGGCAATCCAATGCCCTTGGATGATTTATGGCCTAGGGTTGTGTTTATGGGCCTCTCTTTGATGTTCTACACGTAGTTTTTTTTTTTTTCCAAATAAAATTCTCTATATGATATGCAGAGAGATTGGACAGTTCTGTGACAATCCTAGGCCTCTTAGGCTCATTGCTCTTTGTCTTTCTGTTCAGGAGAGCAAATTACCCTTCTCTCTCGTACTTATCTTCTTTCTCTCTAATAATTTATTTTTAATCCAAAATAAACTATCTCGGACACTGAAAAAATTTTTTAAGGACTTCATCACACAATTTTACAGTGGAACAAGGTCAAATATATCTTCTGCTATTAATATCTGAATCTACTACATGAACACCAAATCCACTTTGTTGAAAGCACTAACAAAATTTGATCATAGTTCAGAGAAAACCTGCAGATCCAATGACATTAGAGCTCGACCTTCGTCACTACATCTCTTCACCCGTGAAAGTCCTTCAACAAGAGTTTCTGCCATGATTTCAAGCCCACAGTCTGATAGTAGATCTTGAATCTAGACATTCAAAAGCACAGTTAGCTAATTTAACGCTCATGTTCGAGCACTAGGTGTTGCATCTTTCTTTTCCTTTTCAACAATTCAAGAGCAAGCATTTTAAACAAATATTTAACGTAAAGGTTAGTGTATATGCACATAATGAGTATGTATCAATGTCTCGTGTAATAGTGAGTACACAAAATACCTCTTTACGGATTCCCCCATGAGCAAGTCGTGTTTTATAGTGCTTAAATTCTCCCAGCAATAAATCAACATACCTATCCATATAAAAATTTTAAGTCAGAACTGCCAACAGAATGTAGTATACTTTCATTCCAGTAGAAAAAAAATCTGCAGTCACATTCCCTGTCTATATATGTGAATAATTTATGACTCCTCCCTAGATGGTTGAACTTAATAACAGCAAAAGAACTAATAAAGGTTAATAGTTATACCATGTGGCCAAAGTGACCCAAATATTGAAAGATGACCAGACACAATCACAATTATGCAATGTTGGCATCAAATTTTAGGGTAGTCAGGTTTAGGTTAAACGCCAAAACATTATAAGCCAACAAGGTTAATGTTTAAATTAGCAGGACTGATTCAAGGCAGATGTATTGGCTCCCTGAGTTATGAACAATAAAGGAAATATACATAAGATAAAATTTTTCAGACAAGGGACATTTAAAATGGAACTGCAATTCCCTGAATCACGAAACCTTTTCATGAATTTTGTAGAGGTCAAACATGGGTGTAGATACATAGTATACGCACATATACAAATGCAAAAGCTGTAAAGGATGAAAACAGGAGAAAGGGTGTTTGGGCAGAAGAAAACTTTTATTAATGGGTCTAATTTGTTTCATTGTGCTTTTCTTATTTTTTTCAGCTCTCCAGCAAGTTCAGACCCTTCCTGTCCTCCCTCCCTACTATTTTAAATTAGGTCTGATGTATAATGTTTATTAGAAAGGAGCTAAGGGAGGCAGATCCCAAAGACAAAAAGCACTCTAAAGCAAAAAACCGAAAATACTCAAGGCCTGGACATCATCTGCAAGGGAAAAAAAAAATGAAATTCTTCTATTCTGAAAAGATAAGACAGAGGCCCAGCCAGAAGATTTAAGAAAAAACATCACTTTGAGAACTATTGTCATCATTTTACCATTGAAAACTCTCCTACTTCTATCCACATCACATCAAACAGATTGGGAACATAATCAAGAGTTCAAGGGGAGCAGTTCAAGGGGAGCGATCAAGAGAAGGTATCTCAATCTTTCAGAGAAAGTATGCACTAGATATCCTACAAGAAACTGGCATGTTAGATTGCAAACCAGTTAACACTCCAATAGATCCAAATGTCAATCTCTTGTTAGGACAGGGGGAGCTCTTTTCAAACCCTGGGAGGTAACAGAAACTGGTAGGCAAGTTGAATTAACTCACAGTAACTCATCTAAATATTGCTTTTACTATGAGTGTTGTCAAGAGACCAACTATCCCAAAAGCTTGAGCTATTAGGTGAAGGTCCTAAATTGGTTTTATATCTTTAACACGCCACCTCACACGAAAGCCCTTTGGACTTAAAATATGAATAAACACTCAAGCCCACCAAACCTTGTTTTGAAATTCATTTTTTCATTTTAAATATGAGAAATGGGAGCGACAAGGATCGAACTTTTGACCGCTTGATTATAGAGGCTCTAATACCATGCTAAGAGACCAACTATCCCAAGAGCTTAAGCTGTAAAGTGAAGGTTCAAGATTTGTTTTATATCTTTAACAAGTGTGATAAGTCAATTTCTCAATTCTCTATGTGACTCTCATTGGGATCCGGATTGTGAGATATATAAAAGGTGCACTAGGTAGAGGACTGCTCTATAAGAACAAGGGTCACACAAATATTCGTTGTTATTCAGATGCAGATTGGGTAAGTTGTCCCTCCTATCAAAGGTCCACCTCTAGATATTGTGTTCTTATGGAAGGAAATCTAACTTCTTAGAAAAGTAAAAAACAAAATGTGGTAGCTAGATCTAGTGTAGAGGCAAAGTATTGGGCCATGACAAACGCAACGTGTGATCTTATTGTCTTAAGCAACTTCTAGAAGAACTAAAATTTTGTGAAGTGGCTCCTATGAAACTTGTGTGTGATAATCATGCTGCCTTCACAATGCTTTTAATCCGGTGTTTCATGAGAGGATAAAACATATTGAGATTGATTGTCATTTTATAAGAGAAAAATTGATTGAAAATGTAATTGTCACAGAGTTTGTCAACTCCAATGATCAACTTGCAAACGCTTTCACCAAGTCATTAAAGGGTCCTCGAGTTGATTACATATGTAACAAGCTTGGTGCATATGATATTTATGCTCCAATTTGAGGGAGAGTGTAAGAGTTTATTGTACATATTTTACATATGTTTTAATTCGACCTTATAATTAGCTATAGGTTAGGCTCCATTATTTATTTATTGATTGTACAGTCTATTATAAATAATAAACTGAGATACTAGTCTCTCCCAATTATTTTCTCACAACTATTTTCCTCCCTTTTACAGCTGCTCCATCCCTGAAAACCCCCACTAAGTGGCTGGCATCACCCAAGGAAGTAAAAACAAGAAATGGCCAAACACCTTCAGTGGTGGAGCAAATGCCTGAAGCTGTCACTATTCATTAGCACAACAAGCACCAAACCACCATTATTAACCCCCCCCCCCTTCTACTGTGCTCTCACTAATATAATCCCACAAATGAAAAAGCAATGACGGCATGAAGGTTTGTATCAGCACCAAAGCAATCACTTCCCAGCAAACTAAACTACAGTTTCATAAACAAATTAACACATGCAAACACCAAAGTGCTCAGGATTAAAAAAAAAAAAAAAGTCAGAAATTCAAGATCCCAATAGTACACAAACTTTTGTAATGGCATTAAGGCATGCAAACAATTGTTTATTTTTTATATGGTTAACAATTTGCCCACAAATAATGTAATTGGTAAGCTATACATACGAAAAAAAACAAAACAAAATGATAAAAAAAATACAAACCCATTATGTTCTAGACCAAGCTCTTTTACTTCCCATTTAGAATTGGCAATACGTTCAACATACCTGGAAATAGTCAACTATCAGTATAAAAAATTTACAAAATATTTGGAAACACATAATTATGCAGATACTTCTTGTTCAGCAATTAAGAACCAACAAACAATGACACTGGTGAAGAGGCAAAATCAAGATCAGGAAGCTTTCAAATAAACGCAGGCATCATGAATGATAATAACTGGTTTCTGATCATTCTAATTTGTATGTGACACTTTCAAGAGGCCAGGTGCAACAGATGCTAGATAAATACTATTGACTTTGGACAAACAAATGTCAGAATATCATCTTTGTTTTCCATGTCCTAAAGCTAAAAATTGCAGCAAAACCTCAACAATGAGCAGCAACTATTAAAACAAAATGTTATAGTGGATATCAATTTGACAATCTGAGAATTATATCTATTAGGATTAGGATTATCAAAACAAAATGGCATAGTTCAGTCTTACCCATTAATGTGCAGCAGCAGTCTTGCTGTTGTCCTATTAATATACTCCACGAGATCTGGTACAGCATCCACCTAAAAAATTCCTTATATATTAAGATCTCTATCGTCCATACTGAGCTATTTCAGTATTTACATCAAACTGATGTTTAAACAATTAGATATAAACAATCTGATTAAACAATATATCGTTACAATCAAACCATCAGAATCTTGATCTACAAGAAGACAATCCAAACACAGTCTTCCATAGGAAGCTGACACCAAATGTTCAGATAAAAGGATTTTAATCAACTCTGCTCCCTCACACCATAAGCCATCATAAATAAGTTTTAGAACTTTTAACTGTATAGCCACCACTAATTCCGTGTCCAAATGTATGTATTATTCCTCCACATGTGTGCAACATATATAGGGACACCACCCCTCAAAAACAAATTATAGGCCCAACAGTTTTCCCTTCAACATGCAGTATGTATCAATATTAGGAGGATTTCACTTTGTCTTATCCATATAAAAATTCAAAATTTTTGTATACAAATATCCCATGCCAAGGCCATGATGTCAATATAAAATTCATTTTTTTCCACCTGGACTTAACTCAGGGTGTTGGGGTGGGTGAGGATTTGAGTAGAGGTCCTAGGATCAAGTGATCAAGTGGCAGTAGCCACTTCCGGATGTACCAAAAAAATACAATTAAATATTCATTGAATAGTCAATTATGTCTTAACAATTTTTCACAATTAGTTTGGCAACTGCCCACCCCTGTAACTAAAATATTAGGTATTAAACATACCAGATGCACATAGAAATCCTCAAGTACAGTTGCGTTACTTTGCAAAAGCATTGATTGGAGATGAGCTTTGGATGTATTCAATGTTCCAGCAACAAGAGATACAGTGTCAACAGCCACACATCTTTCCTGCAACATAATGTTCAAGTTATATATACACTCATGAGTAAACTACAAGCTTCGTCCTTGACTCAACCAAAACTACAGAAACCATGAATAAATCATAGGCTTTACAATCCTCCACAGACACTGATAACATATAGCAGTAAATGATAGAGAAAAAGAAAAATTTTCAGTGATGTCGAATATTTCCATTTTGCATTTTTTTTTTTAACCATATGGTGTAGCCTGGACAAGTAAATGGAAACAAAATTCAGCAAAGGTGGGAAGTAGGAATATTAAGATGCAAGTTACAATGAAATGTTAGATCGAATTGATCTGCTCAACCAAATTCGAAAATAGCATTCTTTCTGGGAAACAGTTCAAAAAAAAAAAAAAAAAAAAAAGAATCTCACTAAGTGCAACTAAAGAAGCTGATATGCAGTGAAAGAGAAAGGGTATGACAAATGCATTCACGTGAGAACATCTTTCAAAATAGAGTTTAACATGCATACCTTGAGACCCAAAGATGTCCCCGACGAGTGACCAAAACTTGTGCTGGGAGGGTTTGTAGGCGTCACCTCTGTATGTACAAATGATGTACTCAAAGATGTGGGTGAAGATGATTGGGGCTTTATCCACTGGTCACAATCTTGGTTTATTTTTGATAAGGCTGTCCTCAGCCGATCTACACTTAACAATTAGATATTTAGATGTGATCAGGAATTATTGATCAACTAGAAATTGACTAACTACCAATGTTTAAGTATGCAATACATAATACCACTCACAATTCAGAGAATCAACTGAGCCTTTTCCACTTGAACCAGGGTTTTGCTGACCAAATGTTTCATACACAAAATAGAAAAAAATTCCAAACAACTGGCATATTCCCTGCCACAATAGACTGGATCAGGAAAAAGAATTTAAGAAAAAAATAAAAAGCACCATCAAACTGAACAAATAAAGCAATGCAGCGAAGTGAAAGCCATTCAAGGGTGGAACAGGAATACCTTAAAGAACTCAACATCTATTACTTGTAATTTCCGCATAAGCCTTGCATATTTATCCATAGACCTAAAATGTTTAAGATAAAAGTTAACAACATCTCAATACATCCATTAATAAACAACATAATTTATAAGGAAGACAATAATAATTTTTCTAATATTATATGGAAAGATATTCACCTCAAAAGGCAGAGAGAAGATCCAGTTTGTGCCACATTCTCTTCATCATTACAATGTAAAGAGTGACTTCTTGAAATATTGGGCTTTGAAATTCGACTTGGCAATTGACTGTCTTCATCAATAAAGTCTGCAAGAAGATCCTCATTTTCTTCTTCTGAACCCCAGTTAGCACCATTCATTTGATTGGAATCACTCTTTGTAGGCAAGACTTTACCACCATGAAAATTGTTGCTTGAAACATCAAATTCACTATCAATCAATCCATTAGATTGGGAATAACCATGGCCTTCTTTAGAATTTGATAATTTTTGCAAAAATGGATTTCCACTTTTAAGCCAAGGAGAGAAGCCGCTCTTCCTAGCACTGGTGTTTACTAAGTTCACTGATCTATCGGAAAGAACTACACAGGTATTGGTTGATTTACCATTAGATGACGTAATCAACGGTGCTCCATCACCAGTCAGTCCAGCAAAACTGATCAAATGCACTGTGTCGGGAGGCAATTTCAACCAAGATTCTTTCTCCAAAACCATTTTTAGTGCCTAAACAGAGAAGGCAACCAAACAGATTTGATTGTTTATACATGATTATGGACAGTTCTCCAAAGCATGTCAGGTAAACAGAAATAGGGATATAAACAAGTCTACACAAAAATTTAGAAAATCCAGAGTATATCAAAGGTAAACTGAAAACGTGGTAAAAAACTAGTATTAAAATACATGCCTAGTGATGAATTAGTTATCAAACTAAAGCAAATTTCAAAATATTCAACAACAACATCAAAGTTCTGATTTCATGAGAGTGAGAGCATAGATAAGTAACGGTGCTGTAAATGACATCACTCACATGTTACATCTTGGAGGATGATCCAAAAAAATAAAAAACCTAGTTACCATATCTGGATTTAAAAATACCAAAGGTGTCAAATAATTTGATTATTTTCCAATACAAGTAACATTAATTAGAAGAACGCTAATCTAGAAACAAGAATATGCCAGTAAATTTTAACCTAAGAGCCTAGAAAAAACAAGAATAGGAGAACATCCAAAAGTTATAAAACAGAAAATAATTAAACATTTTATGATTTCTTAGTTGACAAAATCACATTGATATCTGAAACAGATAACTGGATGGCACAATGAATTTATAGCAAGTTAGCACATTGTGTTTGTACTCTAACATATTATACTGGGTACTGCATTTGATTCACATGGCAAGAGATATTTTGGAATAACAAACAATATTATGTTATTCTTAGAGCCATGATGGACGAGAAGCCTAAGGGACTCTTACATGTACATTTTGTCGATGAAAAGCCATGAAATAGTTTTCACAAACAACTTTCAACTTCTGCCTGAACTCAACAGCATCAATTCCACAAAAGGCTTCCCCAGCTAAAATAAAGACACTGAGATCTTCATAATTTTTCAAGAATTGGTGCATGCTTGTGCAACAAGCTGCAGCAGAAGAAAGCAATACTGACACACGACTTGTAATGAGATGCCAAAGGTTCTTGCGTCCTCTTTGAAGGGTTTGTGAAACAAATGCTGTTGCTTCTGTGCGGAGATGATACCAAGGGGATTCAATGCTTGATGCTGCACTGTCCTCCTTTCTAGCCTCATTAACTGGATCACAAGAAACAGTAGTTCCAGCAGTTTCAACCAGTGAACTGGTGATTGCAGATTCCTCCCCAGAAGATGAACCATGTATTTCATCTCCAGAACTGGACAAAGAGTTTCTGCAGGTTCTTAGATCCGAATCAACATGCCAAGCATCACCTGTACTACAGGAAATGCCATCATTGCACTTATTTGAAGTTTGGGCCAAAGAATCCTGAGAGTGAAATTAAACAATTTTATTAGATTGAATAGCACAAGTTGCAAACTAGAGATCCAGTATTCATGAATGCAATCAGCGTGCACAGCTTTCCTCAAGGGACGTTAATGGTAGGGGTCACCCATTAATCCAACCATTTTTACCCAATTTGCATGCATGTATGAGTTAGTAAAATAGACCAAAATAGATATGGAGGGAGATTGTTTATTTGAATATGGAGGTCTACACATGATTCACCTGTTTGCCTGAATACTCATATGAAAGTAAAAGAAGTTATTTTGTATCCTTTTTTAAAATAAAAAATGTTATTTGCATATTCAGTAGGGTACAGCTATGCAAAAGTTATTGTAAGTTCCTGCTAGTGGAGGAAAATTAATTATATAATCTGTCGGAATAAGATAAGTAATAGGAGAAATCAAATTTACCTTTCCATCTAGCTCTAAGTCCATAATTTCATGGTAGGAACACATAAGCTCAAATAGAACAGCCAGTGTTCTTAATATGCACTGCCTAAACTTAGGTTCAGGTATTTGAAGACACAGATCACTGTAAGTGAGCCTGGAATCATAAAAACAATAATGAAGCTCATTGAAATAGAGATACCATCATTGGTAACCAAAGGATGATAAATATTCTTGCAGAAGAAAAAAGTACCTACTATTTTGTGACAGTACCTCTTCATCCTGCAAAAAGGGTAAGCATCCTAATCAAATAAGTATTTTAGCAGGTCAGTTAAAAAAATACACTCCTTTGAAACAGGCAAGCAAAACTTTAACGTTATCCCATTTTTCAGACAAATATCTATTTATTTTGGCCTCCAATATCAATTACTATAAACATTTATACAAGTGATTAAGTACTTCCATCAATACACAATTGAACCAATATAAGCAACCAAGATTTACACCATCCAGCTCCAGACACATAACCATCTAAAGAAGTTTAAATAAAATGGAAAGCAGTAGTAATGTTAGTAATTTCCAATCGGCAATTGCAAAGAATATCTTCATTCTCAAGTACGGAAAATATATTAATACACATTCTTGCTTCCCAAACTATTTCAAAATCCAGGTAACACCAAAGAGAAGGTGGGAAAGAAAAATGTTTTGGCATACCTCATTTACAATAGCCTTTAACACAGAGTGGGTTTTTGAGATAACTTCTTGCATGAAGAAACTTTGAATCTTCTCAGCAAGACCAGTGATATCCCCTATTAATGCGTAGGCATCAATTACCTGAATCACCTTATCTTATGTCAAACTTTTATAATATATATACCAATAGCAAATCTTTGTATACATATATGGCATTCTATCAAAGATGTGAAATGTGGAGGTGATTGCTTGCATCAAATAAAAACTTGCTAAAGCTCTGGCTTTGAATCAAACCACAGATGCAAATTATTGGTAATCTTGGAAAACATGCTAAGATACATGTGTGCAAGTAATGAGGACGCAAATACTATTTTCTTAAACTCACTAACAGCTCCATACAAATAGAACAATAATCCACATCTTAGCAAAAATAGGCAGTCACTCACAGTTAAATAGCTATCTTCCTTGAATTCCTGACACACATCCAACAAAAGAGCATCCAACTTTTGAAGAGTTCTTCCCAGCCAAACCTGCATCAATAACGTGATGAAAAAAAAAAAAAAACAGTTAACCGCACACATACCCTTAATTATCATCATAAATATTTGAAGCAACATGAGTAAGAGTGTAAAAGTAATGGATCTAGTTATGCAAGTTTCAAAGTTAGGAAGTTGTAAGGTAAACAGTAGGAAGAATGCAAATGTACACCATATATAATGGTAAATCCTTCCTGACTGTTAAATAACATTCACCTCCACACCACGACTCATCTCTTGTATTGATGAAAGCTCTGACAAGCTATCCAAGAGTTGCAAATACTCAGATAGGACTTGAAATGCCTACATAATGATCAACGAAAAAACTATATCACTGAGAAGCTAAGTTACATATTTATCCAAAAAAAGGGTGAAACAGAAACAGGATAAACTTATTTATTTGTTATCACTAATTTGCAATAAACTACAGCTTAAAACAGATATGGAAACCCACCTTGCAGTAATTCCCTTCCTCAACAAGGAATTCAAGCGCTGACTGCATGTCCAATGCACGCTGAAGCTCAGCCATGATTGGAAGCAAGTCCTATAAATGGAAAAGCATGCACTCATCAAGTTGACAGTACAAACTATATACCTGAGTGTCAGAATGTGCAGTGTATTTCAAGCACACAGATACAAAAATATCACAAGACTATGCTACATTCACACCCTACAACAACTTTTGAGTGATAATACATTGGTTTTCACGTCACATATATTATACACATTTACACCCTAAAGATGTAGAATTGTCACTGTATGTACATAGAGAGGAAAATACCAGTAGAGCTTGTTTCTTTTTTGAATAAGAGTTTACAATGAGATCCCTTGAAACCTCATTCATAGATGAGGTTAAGTGTCTTCTTCCATTCTGCAAAACCATTGCAAAAGACATAGTAAAAGTAAGAACCATATAAAACACAAATGTAACAATGATAACTATTGATTTTTTTTCTTAATTCTTACCATGCAGATGACATTTGCAATTCTCAAGTCTTTCTCCAATTCCCTCACCAAATTCATCCCCTTCACTGGCCAAAAGTAAGTATCAGCAAAAAATTGTAATTTAAAACTGTAAGTGAGCCAGAAATGGCAAATTGTGAAGCTCTATTCGTTAAGTAGGCAGAAAGAAAAAACAAAACACTAAAGCAAGCCAACAGACAGACTTATATAACCACCATGGGTGTTGATCATTTCACTAGAAATTGATATTGCATAATTTGAAATTTATTCATAATTATAAATTAAAGATTAGAACATGGTTTGCTTCACTTAATGAGTAATTAGCATTGGCCAATAAATTTGTGTTATTCAACAGAAAAAAGAGCCTGCCAACAAAAAATGATACCTTAAATTAAGCAAAAGAGACTGGACAGCAGAAAATGAATACAGAATAATGTATCCAACATGCATAGCATAATGTACTTAAATTTGCACGAAGAAGTTATCCTCAAACTTACCCATTACTTCATGATGCTCCATCACATGGTGTGATAAACGCTCTGCTACTTTATCCAGTTGCACCAATCTAAGGGCAGCCTAGAACAGAGGAAATTAAAATATTGCAATAAGAAACACAACCCAGTTATACAATAAAACATAAGAAAGATTTAAGATGTTCCACAGAGGTCAGGATTTAGAAACTGTACCTGTTTCTCAAAATATGCCAGATCATTTTCTTCAGAAGGAATGTTCTCTAAAATATGCCTAACTGGATCAAAGTCCTGCAGAAAGGTATGCATAAAAGATTTAACAGATTTATGAATATTATTCAATCATATAACGATGAAATACAATTACTTCATATAAATCTTCAATAATTTCCAAAATAATAGCACGTAGATCAGGAAGATATTTGCCTTTTTCCTCTTTTTATTTGTATTATCAAATTTGCATTTGGGTTAGCTGGGAGGAAAACTGTGGCTTGAGAAAGATGACAAAAAAGGTATGATAATTATATAACTTCCCCAATATACTTATGTTAATAGGGAGAAGCAGTTACGAGTGGCCCAAAAAAAAATTAAATGAAGGAGCAAAAATTGTGTTTCTTCTGTAATTGAGCAGAAAAACACATTTCCAAAACAAGGGAAAACGTTTATCTCTGCTGGACATGACTCCCCAAAGCTCAGGTTCTAGATGATGGGCTATTACCAAATCACATATGAAGAGTTAACATATATCGTATCTGTACTATAATAAAGGAAACACAACTCTTATAAAAATTATATGCATAAATATTAGTACAACTATCACCAAATCACATATTCCACTTCTTAGGAAAACACACACTTTTGGTCTCTCACATCACATATAACTATCCTAAATTCATGCATACCAGTTTTTAAGAACTTATACACAGTTTTTGTAAACACTTCACTGTAATCAGATAGAATAAATGTGAGAGTTAACTAGTACATTTAAACAAATTTATTTTCAATCAAAAATTTGAAGAGACTGTAGCATGTGCATCAATGCGTGCAGAGTCTAGTAATGCTACAAAACTAACTCAAGAGTGAATTCAAATGTGCCAGTCAAATCTCACTTGACACAGCAAAGTCTTATGCCCTCAAGTGTTGGCAACCATCCCAAGATTGATTTCGCAACAAAAATTCTAAAACTTCTAAAAAGAAACTTCTCTGTCATCTTTTACAATAACAACAACAACAACAAGCAGAGCCTTATTTTATTAGGTGAGGTCGGTTATATGAATTAAACAATGCCATTGAGTTCTATCCAAAACCAAGTTCTCTGTCATCTTCTAATGAAATATAAATAGATGTAACAGTACATGTCCAGGTTAAGGAGCATATCCAATAATTAAACAAATCATTTTCCATCATTCAACACAAGGTAAAGTAAGGTAATATAAATCTGAAATTGAAACTAAAATGACAGAGGCAAGTATCACCTCCTCATAAAATTCATCCTCCAGCTCCTCCACTACTTGATCATGTGGTCTGCTTCCATATATCGAACTCAGTTCTTCTGAACTTGATGCAAGACTATACCTCTGATGAGGAGGCAATCCTGCAAGAGCACGAGCAACAGCTGCTGCTGCAGCAGCTCGAGCTGGAACCTGTACACCAAGAGTTATAAAACATGAAATATGACTCTAAAACACACAACTGTTGACCCACACAGAACTATGCAACCAGTCAGAAAGCAGTTTGAATGTCAAATGACATATCTCTCAAAATTTCTATTCAACGGATCACTCAAACCATTAAACAAATCAAATAAACCAGCTTGGCCACACCAATATTATTAGTTCTCCATTTTTTTGCGCGTCAAAAGAAAATTACAAAGGAAGCGTTAGTTAGCAGTGAGACTAAAGAAAACCAATAGATCATAAAACAATATGTTCTGACAACTGCAACATTCGCACATTTTTCTCTGCAACAGTCTAATATTACCGCATTAACTAAAACTAAAAGCACAAATTAAAAAAAAAAAAAAATCAGTATAGTGTTCTGAGTACACCGACTGTACATCATGTAATGGATCGTTTACCTCAGGTCGATCAGAAACTGAGGGAAGCAGTCCAAGCGATCTCGCGGAGCGGACAGAGCTCAAAATCTTTTCGCCGACCTTGGACAAATCCATTCCTCCTCCCTGGAACAGCAAAAACGGAACCAAGAAGAAAACCCTAGAGCTCTCAAACCCCTCACTTAAATCGCCATTAAATATGAACGGATTCCCCAGAACGCTTCCAAAGGGGAACAAATTCGGCTGCATTTCAACTCAAGTCCCCGAGATCAATTGGCAGCAATCCCATTTCAGGGCGAATCAAATCCTATTCACGCGCGTCTGGCCACAAAAGAGATCTGAATAACAAGCTTCTATCGGTTCAATCTTGGAATGGTCTCGCAGATGGTGGAGTGGGGAAGTGGGATGGAGTCGCAGATGAGTTTTAAGTTGTGTGAGTGAGTACTTAGATGGAATCTTACGTTAATGGCAGTTAAATCCCGTGTTGCCTTCTGGTCTTTACCGAGCACAACACCTCTACTGCATCTATGTCATTGTTGATTTAAGGTTTTAATTGACCAAGCTGCTGCCTTAGGAATTAGGATAGAAAGCTAACTTTACGCTCATCTACTTGGGAAGACTGGATCCAAGGAAGCAAATTTCCAAATATATATATATATATATATATAATATTCTTTATTATTTATGTATAATTTGATATAATTAAAATTAAAATAAATTATATTTAAATTTTAAATAAGCTATTAAAATACTATCATTCAAATTAAAAATACAATATCACTTACAGTATTAAAATTATAATATAAATATAATAATTAGATTGTAATATAAATTCAAACACATTTTAATAAAAGATGAGTTCTAACAAATAACATAAAAAATTATTTTAAAAGCCTCATCCTCAAAAATCAAAGTGTTTGGACACTCAATCTTAATTCTACTTTGATCAAAATTAATATCAATAAAAATTCATTTTTTATTTTTATTTTAGTAACAATTAATTTTAATAATTAATCTCACATTTTATACACAAGAATAATTTTACTTTTACCAAACATAATTAGGATGGCGTTTATTACTCCAAAATCAATCCTTAACATAAAAAAAAAAAAAGGCATAGGTCTTACCATTTCTTTCAAAAATATTATTATCATTTTCTTCCATCAAATGTGCTCCGCACATTTTATATATATATATATATATATATATATATATATATATATATATATATATATACTCTTTAGAATTTATCCAAATTAATCATACTCCCTGTTTATTTGCACGGACATAGAGCATATTCTTTCATCTCTTCTCATATTTTTATTTTTATATAATTTTTACTTAACAAAATTTAAATCATCAAAATTATTAATTTTTACTAATTAAACTATGAACACAAGATCTATACAAATCCCATTAAAGACTACTACAAATAATATATTATTATGCATACCTTATGTAAAGACATAATATGTAACTAGCATTATTCCTTCAAGATCCTCCTTCCCAAAAATGATTTTGTTATCTACACAAATTAAATTTTATTAAATATTGACATAAAATATATAAATAATTAAATTATTAGATATTTTATTTTTCATATTAAATTTTAGAATCAAAACACTTTTGGACCCTCTATTTATTTAAAAGAACAATTAAATTCATCATTTTTTGAGTTAGATGCTTTAGTCATCTACAAAAGTACAATAAGAATAATTTAGTCTCTTATTTATTAAATTTTTATTTTTTAATATGATGTGGTTCATTAATAATAAATTAAACTTTATTTTTTAATATAATAGGATATGGTTACAATGTAAATTTATATTTTAATTAAATAACTAATTAAAATATATAAAATTAAGACTTAAGACTCGACAAGAATCCTAACAACCAACACTTTGTGGGTAAAAAATACCATCAATTAGGGGCAATTTCCCAACACTACAGCTCTTTGCTTCAAAAATTTTAACATGTATTTTTTATCGTTAAGTCTTTTCTTTTACTAAGTCTCAATTGCACTTATATAAAAATTAAATTAAAAAAATTATTAAAAAAAATTTTATATATTAAATTATTTTTAAAAAAAGTCATTAAAGTCAATAAAAAGAAAAGTTAAAAAATTTAATACAAATTAAAAAGCCACAGAAGTCAATAAAAAAGAATATCAGAAGAAAGCCACCAAATGTAATTATTTTAATTATACTTATAAAAAAAATAAAAATTTTATTAAATTTTGTATAAATTTATTTTGTTAGAAGTTTAATTTCTCTCCCCAAAATAAAAAAAAAATATTATCTCACATAAAACGTGAGACAAATGTCTCGCTTAATTCATAAAAATTACAAATAGGTCTTATAATTAAGTTTATAAAAATTAATAAATTTAATAATTTAAATTATCTTAAATAAATATTTAATAATAATTTATTTTAGCCAATTCATTACTGCAACGAGTAGTTCATCAAAAATATTATGTTAAATTTTTATCTTCTAATTTTAATAATTTTTTTATTTTCATAAAATATAAAAAATTATAATATATAAATTAAATATAAAAAATAAGATTAAATTTAATCATTTAAATTAAACTTTTTAAATAAATTTAACAAATAAAATTTATTTATTTTTATTTTTTTTCTCTCCCATTCCAAAATTGTTCTTCCACTGTGGAACCGATCCGTACTATGTTACTCTACCTTCCGCATAGTTAGGCCTTACGATCTCCCCAAGAGATTGGCCTTCGTTGCTTAGTCGATCGTTGCCTCGGTGCTTTCGTCTCCTCATCGTTGGCAAATCGGAGAATACCACAACGTCGTGATGAGCAGTGAGTAAGACAGAGAATGAAAGCTGAGCGGGAGTCACACGCGCTCGTAGTAAACTAATTACCTGATAGTAACATGGAGACGTGTCGTTCCTCGACGTCTTGTATTTGTCGTCTACCTCATTAATAATGGAGACCGTTTAAAATCAAAACCCCGACCCAAAACGAACCTCCCGGTGCCTTCCTCTTTACTTTTGAAAACGAGGGAAGGAAGAGGCATATTCGGTAACTAAACAAATCTCTTTCTTCTTCGTGTCTTTCAATTTTGCCAACCGTTCAATCCAGTCATTTCTTATCGAATTTCAACCAGGACATCGCCGGGGATAACTATTAGACTGGCTCCGGTTCCGTCTGAGAACGGCATCGAAGGAGATGACGAGAGAGAATAAGAAGAAGAAGAAGAGGAAGGAGAAGAGGATGACGAAGACGAAGAGGAGCCGCGGCTCAAGTACCAGAGAATGGGAGGCAGCATACCTTCACTACTTGCGAGCGACGGGGCGTCGTGTATTGCGGTTGCCGAGCGGATGATCGCACTGGGAACCCATGATGGCACTGTACACATTCTTGATTTTCTAGGGAATCAGGTGAGCTAGCACTATCTTGATTCAATATTTAATTTATAGTGGAAAGTACTTTTGGTCAGGTGTTGCAGGAGCTCGTGTGAAATTCGAGCTGTCTATGTTCAAATTGGAGTTTGCTAGTTCATTTTCTATGATAAATTAATATCTGAAGTAAGAAGGATAGTTGAACTGTTAACTGGAATCACGAGTCAGTCTTGACCCCTAGTGTTATGAGCTTGGCAACAAAGCCTGTCCCCAAGCTTGTAAAATGATTGAGCATCATTCTTAGGTGTTATTTTCTCAAGTGCATGTCAGGAATTATGCGGTATAATAGATGGTTGCTTTTAGTTTCTGGCCTGTCACAGCCAATAGCAGAGTTGCTAGTGATTTGTTTTAGAATTTCGTCTGATGGAGTTGGCCTGTTACAGGTGAAAGTATTCTCTGCTCATGCTGCTGTTGTTAACGACCTTAGCTTTGGCATAGAGGGTGAATACATTGGAAGCTGTTCTGATGATGGATCTGTTGTATTACACAGCCTTTTCACTGAGGAGAAAATGAAATTTGAGTATCATCGGCCAATGAAGACGATTACTTTGGACCCAGACTATGTGAGAAAAACATATAGGAGATTTGTTGCTGGTGGTTTAGCGGGTCATTTATATTTTAATTCAAAGAATTGGTTAGGTTATCGTGACCAGGTGTGTAGGATTCTTCTGTCTTCCACTACATATAATTCTTAGTACCGTGCAGTTTAAATCTCTAAAAATCCCCAATCCCCTGCCCGCCTACCCAAAATGAAAACAAAGGTTTTGCACTCTGGTGAAGGTCCAATACATGCTGTGAAGTGGAGAACAAGTCTTGTTCCTTGGGCAAATGATGCAGGAGTAAAGGTTTATGATACTGCCAATGATCAGCGAATAACATTTATTGAAAGACCACCGGGGAGCCCACGCCCTGAGCGTTTGCTCCCTCACCTGGTTTGGCAGGTTAGTCAATATTTAGCAGGCATGCTTTTGGAAGTACATTTCACTCTTTCGGCAAAAAAGGAAGAAGAAAGTAGACATGCTATTGGCACATGTTAGTCTGGCAAGCAGATCCACTGCTGTAATTGAGTTGAAGTCTTGTCCTAGAAGTTTTAAACGGCTGCATCAACCTTTTATTTGTCATTGTCATTTCATTTCTTGACATGTAGTTAAGTGTCCATTTATCACATTCAGAATGACACCCTCTTGGTTACTGGCTGGGGAACATCTGTCAAAATTGCATCAATAAGAACAAATCACGATAAAGTAGCCAATGGGACATATGGGCAAGTTCCATTGTCTGGTATGAGCCGGGTGGATATTGTGGCCTCTTTTCAAACCACCTATTTCATCTCAGGAATTGCCCCTTTTGGTGATGCTCTGGTTGTTCTAGCTTATATCCCTGCAGAAGAAGATGGAGAGAAGGATTTCAGTAGTACTGCTCCTTCACGGCAGGTACATTATATTCGTCACATTCGATGAAATGAAATTTATCTAACTTCTTATGATGACCTCGCTCCTATTATACTGTAAATGCCCCTCCCCCCATTATTAAGTTGAAACTAGTTTTCCATTTTCCTTTTTTCAAGTTGCATTGAAGCATTTTGAATTACACTGTGCATAATCCTGTTCTATATCTCTAGGACACCTTGGAATTATAATTTTTTTTGCAAGAAGGATCAAATAGTAAATTGGCCCGTTTAGAACTCTTAGATTGGTGCATATTGTTGGATGGGTCATATATGCAAATTAGCAACTGCAGCCTGCCACAAACTAGGCGATCTCATCATATAGACACATTTTTCTAATCTCATTACTTATTGTGGTATGGTTTGTTGGGGTTATATTGAGTTAATATTCTTTGTTCTCATTTGTGGTTAGCATCATTTGTACAAAATTTTGGATCACAACCACAACAACAACAAACAAAGTCTTATTCCACTAGGAAAAGTTGGCTATATGAATCAAAGACATCATTGGGTTCTATCAAAAACCAAATTGTATAAAACATTGGATTAAATTTGGAAAATTTAATTTCTGCTTAAGTTGAGCGAACTTAATTTTAAACGCTAAACAGGGAAATGCACAAAGACCAGAAGTACGTATAGTAACATGGAACAATGATGAACTTTCAACAGATGCTCTACCAGTACATGGATTTGAGCATTATAAGGCCAAGGACTACTCCCTCGCTCATGCTTCCTTCTCAGGTTAACATTTGGTTAGTGTTGTCTGTGATCTATGTTTTTTATATTAAGTAGTTTTGTATGATAATCATTACTTTTTTATGCAAATGTAGGTAGCAGTTATACTGGTGGTCAGTGGGCTGCTGGTGATGAACCACTTTACTATATTGTATCCCCAAAGGATGTAGTTATTGCAAAACCAAGTTTTATATCTTCATTAAATTGTGTTTTTCTCGGTTTTTGAGACATTTGTGTATGATTAATTACCAGAAGTAAAAAGGGGAGAGAGAAAAGGGTAGTACACTTATATTTTTAATGTCTAATTTCTGTTGATTGTGATGTGGATCTCTTTTGTTTGATTATTTGTATATAAGAAGGTACACATACTTCATATACTTGAAAAAAAAAAAAACTGAGGTTGGGGGGTGGAGCAGATGTAAGAAATGATCTTCTTTTTATAAAATTTGTCCAAGACATTCTGATTCCATCTTATACAATGGTTATTCTGTTTTATGTTTTTGTTTTCAATGGTGTACCCTTCTTTATTGGGGTGGGGGGTGAGGATTTGATTATATGTACCTTTGACATCGCTGCTAAGCACTGAGCATAGAACAATGTTTTAATGCAGTTGTTTGATTTGGATGATGGTCGTTATCCTCCGTAACAGTAGTTCTATTATTCCTGTGTTATTTTGTTTCACATAAATTGGAATGACTATCTGAGGCTCCCTTATCTGTAACCCATTTTGGGGAAGACAATGATATGTTTCAAAGTGCCCATAGAAAAAGGGCAAATGTTCAAGCTTTCTTCTTTGCCAGACATCCTTCAAAACTTCTTATACTTCTTGTGGCCACACCTCAAGCATTTATGAGTAATTACTCTATCTATTGGCCACCAAGGACTGCAGAATTAAATCAAAATAAATATAACTCATTGTTAAGCATTGATTTCTTGCTCAAAAGTTTGGTGAAGTCATTATACAAATTGGAGAAAGTGGAACGAACAAATATAGAGAAATTAATTCATTTTGATAATCAGGAATGCTGAAGACCATATTGCTTGGCTTCTTCGGCATGGGTGGCATGAAAAAGCTTTGACTGCCCTTGAATCAGGTCAAGGACAGAGTCAACTTCTTGATGAGGTACCTAAGTTTATCCTAATTTAATATGCCCCTTTCTGTATGATGATTATTTTAATTAGATGGGTATGTTTGTACAGAAAAAGGGTTATGCACTTGGGGATTGTATGCATACAGAAACAATAATGTATGTTGATTGCTTGTAGAAGCTCTTGTACTATGAACTATGAAGTTACTATAATTATGTATTACTTAGCTGTTTTGTTGCTCAAAAATTTTTAAACATGTCAAATTATTTATTTTTCCATAAAAAACATTGTGTAATAATACACTCTCAAGATGCAAACTCCAAATAAAAAAAAAAAAAATGGAAACCTACGATGTTTATCTATTTGATGAAATATTCATGGTTTTCCTGTTTAACCAGAGAGTACATTAGATGGTGAAATGTGCTCACATTATAAAAATATTATTTCACCTGTGCATGTATGTATAAAGAAACTTGAAGTTGATTTTGTCAGTCTTGAAGCATGAAGGACCCTATTCTTATCCATTTTCCTTCTTGTGAGTTTATTTTGACTCTTACCTTTTTTTTGAGTCATTCATATGAAATGTTATGTAAGTATGTATGTATTGTTACTTTCCAGATGGATTTGAGCATAGTTGATATTTGTTTTGTTTCTTAATTTTTTATTCTTGAATATAGGTGGGATCTCGGTACCTTGATCATCTGATTGTGGAAAGAAAATATGCTGAAGCAGCCTCTTTGTGTCCCAAGTTGCTGCATGGATCAGCTTCAGCATGCGAGAGGTACCACATGCCATTGTTGAGCACTCTTTTTGTTGTACAATTCTTCTTTGTTGACTGTCAATGGACTGCTACCACAGATGGGTTTTTCACTTTGCACACCTATGTCAACTTCCTGTTTTGGTTCCTTACATGCCTTTAGAAAGCCCAAGATTGCGTGATACCGCCTATGAGGTTAGCTAGGACAAAGTGGTCCTTGTTACCAATGATGTGTTTGCATATATCATCTGAACTGACTTGGGATCAAAATTGGTTAAACAGGTTGCTCTTGTTGCATTGGCTACAAATCCATCTTATCATAGGGATCTCTTGTCTACTGTTAAATCCTGGCCATCTGTAATTTACTCTGCATTGCCTGTTATTTCAGCCATTGAACCTCAGCGTAATACTTCATCAATGACTGATTTACTCAAGGAGGTTGGTTTGATAAATTACGATTGCATTTAAAAATTTTAATTACTGGTTTATATTAATGTTTTGCTTTTCTGTGTCAGGTATTGGCGGAGTTATATGTAATTGATGGGCAATATGAGAAAGCCTTTTCACTGTATGCTGATGTATGTGGTGCTAATGCATTTTTATCTAGTTCACACAGCAGTTACATTAATTGAATATCATACAAATGCTCTGATTCCAATGCCTTTTTGTTTATTTAATTTTAACTGTCTATTTGCTTTTCTTTTTTCCATTTTTTTTGGTTGAAATTCCAGCTTATGAAGCCAGAAGTATTTGACTTCATTGATAAATATAACCTACATGATGCTGTTCGTGAACAGGTATGGTTTTAACAAGTAAACGCGGAATTTATTTAGGAATTTCTGTAATCAATGTAGTTTTATCTGATGTGCAAAAATATATTTCCTTAATCCCTTTCTCTTTGTTGGCATTCATATTTTAAGCATTAATGCAACTGAAGACTCTCCTTTACAAGTTAAGGCACAGTATGCTAGGATCTGGTAATCATGTTGTCATATCCTTTGGATTTAATGATTTCATATGGCAACAGAAATGAACCAACACAGTCTTATCCTAGTATCCATAATTGTTGATTAATGTTTAAACAGTCTCACCGCTCTTTAAGGAGGAGGAGAAATTTTCATTTTCATTTCTATATATATATATATATATATATATATTACTGGAACCTTGTGTCTAATTTGCACCTGTTCAGGTTGTCCAACTGATGATGCGAGATTGCAAGCGTGCAGTTCCTCTATTAATCCAAAATAGAGACTTAATAATTCCACCTGAAGTTGTGAAGCAACTTCTAAATGCTAATAATAAGTGCAACTGCAGATATTTCTTACATATATATCTCCATTCATTATTTGAAGTAAATCCACATGCTGGGAGGGACTTTCATGATATGCGGGTGGGTTTGTTTCTTTTGGTTGACCTTTGTACGCTTCCTTTGTTTTGAATTTCTTGGCGCAATTCAATGCAGTATCACTATTTAGTATTTACTATTGATGAATGTGCCGTTTACCATTACGATGAGTGCAACCTAAAGTTTTATTTTCCTGACAAAAAAATAGACTAGAATCCTTGTTCAGAACAGCCCTGGATTTACTGCATTCCAAGAGAACTGTTTGAAACAGTTAAAAAGGAAATGTATTAGCCATTACTTAATAAAATATTTAGATATCTAATCTTTTTTTGTTTTTCTAAACCGACAGTGGTACCCTCTCCTCTCTTCCACTGAGAGAAATTTTTAGACAGAAAAAGTAAATGTAAAGCCAGAATATAAAAAAGAAAATTCTCAACTGATTCACTGACTAAGACTCTAAGAGTACTCAATCATTCAGGAGTTGGCACCATAAAGACTAGAGCGATTGGGCATTTTTAGTTTCATTCTGATTCAATTGGGTTGTACTGATTGCACTTGTTAGTTGCAAGGTATTGCTGGGAAATCTTTTTACTATTTTTAAATAGTCTCTGTTCTGACTGTGATTCAGTTGCATCATGGCATGCTTTATTACTACACCAAGGCCCACTACTCTATTGTTCTCCCGTATTCTTTAAACCTTGTCTGGTTATTACAATACCGTCTTCTCCAGCTGCATGTGAATATTGGTCATTTGTGTGAGGTGAATGTGAATAATACTTTCTTTTCTGGCACTAATGTTATCTTTTTCTCTACTGCATAGGTAGAACTTTATGCAGACTATGATCCAAAGATGCTGCTGCCCTTTCTTCGTAGCAGTCAACACTATACCCTTGAGAAGGTTTGAAACCAATCAATGACTGAATTTGACAGTTATATGTATGTGTCCTTGTGAATGATATTCTTTGTATTTTCAGGCTTACGAAATTTGCATCAGAAGAGATCTATTAAGGGATTAAGTCTTCATACTAGGAAGGATGGGAAATTCAAAACAAACCCTAGCTGTCATTATTAAAAAATTGGGGGATATAGAGGAGGTACTTTCATCTTTTTTCAATTGAAAAAGATTTTTGGTTTCAACCAACATTCAGAACTTAAGGAGTTTTGTATTAAAATTTCAAGTTAAGTGGTCTCAAAAGAAGCATTATGCATTTGCACAGGCTGTAGAGTTTGTCACCATGCAGCATGATAATGAGCTTTGGGAAGAACTAATCAAGCAATGTCTTCACAAACCTGAAATGGTATCTTGAAGAGATATATATATATATATATCCACTTATTTTGTTCTTCACTTTCTCAACCTGTTATAAGCATAATAAGCATAATTCTTGTAATTGACAGGTGGGCATACTTTTGGAGCACACAGTTGGAAATCTTGATCCTCTCTACATTATAAATAAGGTTCCCAATACCTCGGTAAGTAAAACATTTAAAATGCAGAACTTTTATCATTTTTTAATAGAAGTTGTGCAAAAAATATTCATCTTGCTAAATTTGCAACTGATTGCTCAGATCAATCTGGTTTCCTGTTCCAGCTGCATTCTGTAGTATTATGTCCTACGCTAAATGGCTATTATCTCTGTCTGTTATTCTTACAGACTCAGAGATCGACTGGTTAAAATTATCACTGATTACAGGAATGAAACATCACTTAGACATGGGTGCAATGATATCCTTAAGGTGCTATTCTCCCTACCCTTTTCTTAGTAGAAGGGAAAATTTTTTAATCTTCTATTGTATACAAGTAAATATTTTGCAAATTTGTTGTCATTGAAATAGGCGCACTGTGTCGACCTTTTAATCAAGTATTACAAAGAAGCAAGGCATGGAATTTACTTAAGTAATGAAGAAGATGCGTCACGAGCTAGAAGTAGTGATACTCGTACTTTTCTGGTGCTTGAGAAATTTCCAACTCTGAGAACAATGGAGGTGAAGTCAAAGACCCGGGGAGGTGGAAGGTGTTGTATATGTTTTGGCCCCTTTCTATACAGAATGTATCAGTCCTTGTTTTCTTTTGCTGTCACGCCTATCACACAACCTGTCTTACGGATTCCTCCTCCACTAGTATTGGCGAAAAAGAAAATGAAGACACTTCCCAAGAGTTAGAAACATACGATGCCTTCAATGCTGATATGGACGACCACGTTGATGATTTTGAGGAAGATGAAACCAAATCAAGTGGCTCTTGTATGCGTTGTATATTGTGTACTACTGCTGCTGTCTGAGTTTTTGTCTGAGTGTCAGAGTGTCTGTGCACGCACCCCTGGTGCGTGTATGGCTAATGTTTGAGTTCGAGGTTGCAAGCACCGGGTGCGTGTGGATTTTCACCCGTCTTGGTGCTTCAATTTATATTTGGTTTTGTGTTGGGTTATTGGCCTGTTAATTTGTAGTTTGTTTCTTTTAAAAAAAAAAAAAAAAAAAGCTTGAGTTTTCCTTGCTCTTTGAAATGCCAAGTTGCCTTTGACAGGGATAATGGAGGGGTTACGTCTGAAACTTTTACATTTGAGTTATATTTGTTAATGTGGTTTAAGTAAAAATATTTTTAAAAAAATTTAAAAAAATTAAATAAAAAAGATGAAAGTTATGAGTGAAAATTGTGAATAAAAAAAATATAAAGTTGATGATAGACGATGAACTTGTGAAGACCTGGGTGGCCAAAAAGTCCTAACGGACTTTGTGGTGGAAGAAAATCAGATCAGACAGAATCCTAACGGACTTCATGGTGGAAATAAATCAGATCAGACAGAGCTGAAAGCGATGGTCAAGGGTTAATTGACGTGACAGAAATTAGAAGCTATTGCACTGGTTAAGTGGAAAAAAAATCCTAATAGACTTTATGGTGAAAAAAAAATGTGGAGATTAGGTTTGTAATCTTACATTATGTAATTTAATTTTTAATATTTAAAAAATAAATAAAAATATAAAAAACTTTAAATAAAAGAGATAAAAATTATAAGTAAAAAAATATAAAAATAATAATATTAAAAAAATCAGATCAGACAGTGCTGAAAAATAATACTTTTAAAATTATTAATTCACAATTTGTACAGAATATTATTCAAAATGAGAGAGAAGCAAAGTAAAAAAGTAGATATAGCTTACTCATTAAAAGAAACTTAAGTTGTGAGCAAATTGTGTATGCTTATTTTGGTGAACTGTAAGGACTTACGCTGTATAAGATTGTCCTTAATTTCCTCATATCTAAAATAGAAAAGAAACGTTAAGCCATTTTGCTCCCTCATTGCAGTGAAATTCCCCATGTCATTTCAATGGCTTCTTATCACCATTCCTGTATACTCAACCTACTTCACCGCAATACAATCTTTTTATTTTTTAATTACATTAAGAGGGTTTGAACGCCCTTGAAGTTGGAGAATGAGGGTAAGATGTATCATTTATGCCAGCCGCAATCCGCACCGCAACACAATCTCTAATGATTCCAAGGTTGAGCCCAATTGGGGAACAACCTGGCTCAACAATGCATTCCTGGCTGCAAAAACGTACGGGGGACTTCAAAACATTTTATTACCAGCAGACATTTAATCACTTCAACTATAGGCCTGAGAGCTACACAACACAAAAAATTTTTAAAATTTTTTATACATATAGCTAACAGCTATTTTTTAAAATTTTATCTATGAATTTAAATTTTAATATGTTGATATTTTTTAAAATATAGTAATTTTATACACTTTATTAGATTTTTTTGTATATAAGATTTGAAATTTAAAATTTTTACCATTTCTAAAAATAAGTAATTTAGAGTAATTATAAAATGTTACGTGACAAACTCTTAGAACTGTAAATGACATACTTTTCTCATTACTTTATATGTAATAATATGATGATGATTGTATTACCTTTATTGACATCGAGATGCCGTGGTACTACTAAAAATAGTTATGTTGGTAATAAATTGTAATACTGAGCCATCATACGCATGCCTCAAACCCAGACAATCAAGTGTCAACCCAAATTGCGTTTGCTTTTTTGTGTCATATCAACGAAATAATTTCAAATGAATGAGAAAGAATAAAATAGGGAATAAAGATAATATAATAAAATATATTTATTTAAGTATAATTATGTATAATTTTTATATAAATGATGTGAGAGATATCATATTATTCATATTTACCTTTGCTTAATAAATATATAATAAAATTCAAAAAATGCTATTTTAGGAGAAAAATATTAAGTATAATTGACATTCTTGTGTCCATAAAATAATGAATATGGTGGTCATACCAAAATATAACAACCATTTGCCAATTCTAATGGTAACAGAAAACTGTAATAAGAAGAAGTTACAAAAAGATAAGAAAGAATAAATGAATGCTTATCTCATAGAATCAATTGCTCAAATAAATTAATTCTTGAAAAATAATATTTTACAACTATTTATTCATAATTGTACAGAATTTTATCCAAAATGAGAAAGAAGCAAAATGAAAAAGTAGGAACAGCTTACTTAGTCAAACATACTTAAGCTGTGCGCATGTTTATTTCAGGGAACTCTAAGGATCGTATGCTATATAAGGCTGTCCTTGATTTCATATATGAAACAGAAACCAAACCTCAAAGCCTTTTTGCTCCAATTGCGATGAAATTCCCCATGTTGTCATTTCAATGGCTTCTTTTCATCTTTCTCATATACTCGACCTACCTCACTTCAACTACATCTTTGATGATTCCAAGGTTGAGCCCAACTGGGGAAACAACCTTGCTCAACAATGCATTCCCGGCAGCAAAATATACAGGGGGCGTCAAAACATTTTATTACAAACAGACACTAGATCACTTCAACTATAGGCTTGAAAGCTACAGAACATTTAAGCAAAGATATCTGATCAATTTCCAGTACTGGGGTGGTGCCAACTCTAATTCTCCCATATTTGTTTACTTAGGTGCAGAAGAACAAATAGATGGTTCCCCTGAGGTTATAGGATTTCTCACTGATAACGCTGCTTCCTTCAGTGCTCTCTTAGTATACATTGAGGTACTGCAGAAGCAAAACACATTTTGTCTATCTTACTATAATTTCTTTCCAAAGTTTCGCAGATTCTGACTCGTACTTTTATCTTTAGCACCGGTACTACGGGGAATCAGTTCCATTTGGATCCAGGGAAGAAGCAATGAAGAATGCAAGCACTCTCGGGTATTTCAACTCTGCTCAAGCTATAGCAGATTATGCAGAAGTCATCATACATATAAAGAAGACATTAAACGTCAGAAAGTCCCCGGTTATTGTTATCGGAGGATCATACGGTGGAAGTTAGTTCTTCAAGTTGTCTTCAAACTCTTCCATTAATATACTGCTATTTATTTCTATGTTAATTTATCTTTATTCTGCAGTGCTTGCTTCATGGTTTAGACTCAAGTATCCCCACATTGCCCTCGGTGCCCTTGCCTCATCAGCTCCAATACTTTATTTTGACAGAATTACACCACAGAACGACTACTTCTCTGTTGTCACAAAGGACTTTCGAGTAATACATTTCACAATTTGATATTTGATCTTTTCGGGTTTTGACATCAAATGCATTTAATTCGAGGGTAGCTTGATGAGGATTTAACATGTATTTTGCAGGAAGCAAGTGAGACATGCTACCAAACAATATTAAAATCATGGTCTGAAATTGAAAGAGTAGCTTCTGAGCCAGATGGTCTTTCCATCCTTAGCAAGATATTCAACACTTGCAGGTACAAAGTTTGTACATCATTTTTGTAGCCACTTTATCTGATTGGACTTAGGTATATATCATCCATTCAATCACTGTGTAATAAATGCATTACACTTTTTTGTAGTCCCTTAAGCAATTCCTTTCAGTTGGAAGACTACCTGGAATCGATGTATGCTTCTGCAGCTCAATATAATCATCCACCGACATATCCAGTTACTGAGATCTGTGGTGGCATTGATGGAGCTTCTTATGGCAGTGATATATTCAGTAGGATATATGCAGGTGTTGTGGCTTACAGGGGAAACAGCTCATGCAAAGTTACTGGTCCTCATAATGTATCTGAGACAACTGAGGGTTGGAGCTGGCAGGTAATTACACTTGCAAGTTCTTGATGTTTTCATACAATTTCTTTTTGCATATGCTTCAGCCTTCATTATTTCAGTGGTCTAATTTGGTAATGATAAATCTATGAAGTAATTCAAAATAACATTTATTCAACCACATACCCCAAAACAATTTGGGCTCAGTCTCTGATTCTTCTGAGTTGTTACTAAACAAGTTAATTGCTTAGTTTCTATATGTGCACTTGTTTTGGTCTAAACCTGTATTATAATGCCACTCCTCTTTATCATTGGAACTGTAACTGTAATGGCATTATATAGATCACTAGCCGAGAAAAACTTATTGAGAATGGATCAAATTAAATCCTTCAACTGTGCTTGTGAACATGAATACTGATATGATGACTGCTCTTTATAACTTAGACATGCAGTGAGATGGTAATGCCCATTGGCATCGGGAAAGATACCATGTTCCCAGAGGACCCTTTCTACATGGAGAGATTTGTCAAGCAGTGCAAGGAGGTATATGGGGTCCCACCTCGGCCTCACTGGGTCACTACTTACTATGGGGGGCATGTAAGTACCTTTTTGTTCTCATTAACACCCATTTAGACTCATTATATTATCGTTAACTAGAAATTACCTGCACTCTTCAATATCAATTTCAATTGCAAGATCGAGGCAATTAAGAAAGCTTCATGTTCTTTTGGCAACTGGCAGGATATAAAATTGATCCTTCAAAGGTTTGGCAGCAACATTATTTTCTCCAATGGGCTGAAAGATCCCTATAGCAGTGGCGGGTAATCAACCTAAGTGACAAATTTGCTTGATGCAAAGAACAATATATGAAAACAGCTTTATGTGACTAATTCAGTAAATCTCAGGGTGCTGGAAAGCTTATCGGACAGTCTTGTTGCCATCTACACAGTTAACGGTATGCCTTTAACTATGAGAAGACAGTATGAGAAAGGACTCTTATATCATCTTTTAGAGACTCTGCTATTTTTTATTTATCTGTTCCTACCAACCAAATGGATTATATTAATTTGCATGCATAATAAATTGAAAAAGAAATTTTTGGGTACTTTTTTACTGACAAAAGGTTGCATTTTTAGGATCTCATTGCTTGGATATTCTGGGAGCAGTTCAAAGTGACCCAGAATGGCTGGTTAAACAACGGAAGCAAGAGATCGAGGTAATCAGAGGGTGGGTTACTCAATATTATGCTGATCTCGACATTCTCTCCATCAAAGGGACCTAAAGTTGCCGGTGTAGAATGCACAGGAGCAGATGAAAAACGAAGCCTTGTCATTAATAACAAATTAGGAGAGCTCAAGCTAGTAATATAGTATTTTGCCAATGGAATGGCGATGCTGCTGTATATGAAACTGCTTTGTCCATGGGAAAATGACATCAATTTTTCTAGTAAAATTCAAGAACAAGCAGGAGAACCACTCGCTATGTATATGAGAATTTCTCTTTTCCTGAGCTTTCGAAGAAATGCATGATCGTTGATTATCAAATAACAAAATACGCATAATAATCATGAGAAATCAGAGCTCTTAAATATGGCCTGTTGATACGACCACTATTGGTATAAAACTCCCCACCTCGTATGAAATTCGTCAGAAGAAAATGCGATGAATATCATTTCTTAATATAAAATCATGTGAATAGTGTCATTTTTCTTTCTGCTGTACGATTCAAACATATGCTGCTACGTTGAAAAGTAGGTTCCCAAAGAATTAAAGTATGCCGTGGTTTAACTGCAAAGCATATTCATCAGAAAACTACTTTTTTTCCTTTACAGAAGAACAATTTCTTTATATATATATAATCAAGGCTTAACCAAACTGATATTGAGGTGAGGCAAGCAGAAACTGGTGGTACACCTTCATGATAGAGGACCCCTAAACTAATACATAGCACGAAGTCATTGGCAAGAAAAAGAAACGTACATACAACACCAAGTTGGAAAGTGTGACGCCACTATCGGACTATTTCGTCTTTCCATTCACACCACTATCTGTTCACCGTAAATGCACAGTACTTCCACTGGCAGAATATAGTTTCAATTCAATCAGAGTAATAAAGGGTCTTCTTATAAACTGTCAAGGAAGCTTCTTGGGATATACACGTATGTATGCTTTGTTGGTAAGGTTTAGGTTCAAATCCTTACCAGTAATTTTTTGGTAAAGGATCTATAAATATACTTTAGTGAGATTCGTGACATGTACTAAAACTTGAAATGAGATAATCTTCTCACTATAATTTTGAAATACCATATATATATGTATAGTTAGTTGCGGTTGTTTACAATTTTTGGCATCTCAAGTACTTGAGTTATATGCTTGGGATGGACATGAGGACAATAATACCGTAGCACCCTGGTTTAGGATATCTACCGAGGATATAGAATAATGTAACTAGCACCAAACGGGTTCCATAGTGGGCATGTAAAGGAAGGACCTTTGGTGTTAATGCATTCTTAGACTACTTTTTGAGAGCGTCTCCATTACGTTGATAATTTGAAACCCTCTAAATCGGCTTTTGGAGACAACGGGTCTGTGGTCACGATAATGGTGCACATGTGATTCCCGTGCGTGCTCATTCATACGTCTGCTACTGAAAGCCTCACGCAGTCCTTTGCTTCTTGGCATGGCAGACTCAAATCAGACTTTAAACTGCTCCACAAATTTATATCAGATCAACTCAAGGGCAGTGCTGTGTCGTTGACATTGTATACATAACAGAAACAGGGAAGCTGAAAGAAGGTTCAATCATGCAACAATTAATTTCCAATCCTATCCTCTCTGGTAATCCATATAAGCTTATCTAAAACCTGTTTAAATCACAATTTGGTTAGTGTGTGTCCCATTTTCCGTCCACTTTCTTCATGATTTTCCCAGAAACACCATCTTTGTACCGAAAATGTCTTCATGATTACCTTAAAGAAAAAGCATCAAATTTGATTTGCCAGGTTTTTGTTTGTATAAAATTGGGAAAAGTCAGCCACCTAATCCAATCTGGTTAGCCTAAGTTGAACTTTTCACCGCGTCCACTAGAGATTAATTGACGAAGCATTTCTAATTATCCCTTTGAATATATGTGCCTTGTCTGTTCAAACCTGAGAATCACCCACAAAAGAATGCCTAAAAACGAATCATATACGCTATATAGTGGTTATTGGAAGATATCATTATGCCAATGTTGAAGCAATGGCTAATAAAAATAGATAGATAAAGAACTTTTTCTGGCCATAAATACCAAATCCATGTGGAAAATGCGCCGGGTGATCACGTTTTGGTAGAGTTAAATTGAAACTACTGCCATCCACCAAATCCTAGCAGCCACCTGGGGCTTTTTCCCTGCCAATTAATCACGATGCTCATGCTTAAAAGATAATACAGATAAAGATAGTAACAAAGAGAAAGAAGGCATGTGTAGCTCTCATAGATTTATTATATTTTGGAGGTGTTAGAAGAGGGTTTATGGTTAATACTTCTCTTCAAAGTGACTGACAAAGACCATGATATTATGTGGCCAGGCAAGGGTATGATATCCTTTGGAAATTGGAGTATAATTATTAAGTTTGTAACATAAATGACATGATTTGGAATACTAAAAGTACGTCACTTACTAATAAAAAAATTAATACAAAACATTTTTATATATCATGATCTTGGTTGTTTAACTAATTTATAATAATAAAAAAAAAGAATGAATTTAATAACTATAAATTAAAGCGATGAAAATGTTTAAATTCTTTCCATTATTTTGTCAATTCCTTCAATGCCATTTTTTCTGAAAAGCTTAAAATGATTTCAACATAATTTCCAAGTACTAATCAACCAATTCATGAATCAGTGCTTCACCCACCTTTCCCTGCTCATTGAATTGCTGCAACCCACTTTCATATGTATAGATGCATTTGTTATTGCAAATTCATGACACAGAAAGCTTGATCGTCATGACCACGCGGCACTTATTGTGAATTAATCTATATATGGAGCTTCGCAGCTATAGCTTGGTTCCCTATTTTACGCCAAAGTAATAGACTAGTGAAGCACCACCATCCTTACCTTTTTTAATTTTTTTTTAAATTATCTCCTAAACATTATATTATATTGGCTTGCACGTCATCAAATGATCTAGTATAAATATGTGTGCTTAGATACAACCTTAGAATATCGAAGCCTAGCAATCTAGCAGACATACTCTCATCGACTACACTTGGCCAAGATGAGGTCCCCTTTGTACTCTTTCCAATGGCTTTCTTTCTTCTTCCTATATATCTCCTTTTGTGCTTCTGCTTTCAATATGCCAAGGCTAGGAACTTTGCGGAGAACCAAGCAACATGAACCCCAAACCATTTCTTCCTGGCATTTGCCTGAGGACCTCAAGACATTTTATTACACCCAAAGACTGGACCACTTTAACTACAGGCCTGACAGCTACTCTACTTTTCAGCAAAGGTACATGATAAATTTTAAGTACTGGGGTGGATCTCAATCTGGTGCACCAATTTTTGCATATCTTGGATCCGAAGCACCTGTGGATGAGGATATATATTATGTAGGGTTTCTCAGGGATAACGCCCCTCAGTTCAATGCACTTGTTGTTTATGTTGAGGTAAGACCAGTGTGAGATGAACGCAAATTTCATGTTTTGTAGTCATTTCAGACAGCCTTAACGCTTACAGTCATAGGAACTAAACTACTATTCATATGTTATAATTTTTAACAGCATAGATACTACGGAAAATCAATACCATTTGGATCAAGGATAGAAGCTTTGAAAAATGCTAGCATTCGTGGCTATTTCAACTCAGCCCAGGCTATAGCAGACTATGCTGCTGTGCTTTTATACATAAAGGAAAGTTTGTCTGCTCACAACTCTCCAATAATCGTTATTGGAGGCTCTTATGGTGGAAGTAAGTGACCACATAAAGGAATTTGTTTAATTAGTCATCTTCAAATGTTGTGAGGGTTTAAATTTTTAGCCCTCTTCATCTAATAATTAATTATGCAGTGCTTGCATCATGGTTCCGGCTAAAGTATCCCCACATGGCTCTCGGTGCTCTGGCTTCATCAGCACCAATTCTTTACTTCAATGGTGTCGCCCCACAAGCAGGATACTATTATATTGTAACCAAGGACTACAAAGTAATTATTCATGACAACTTTGTTTTAAACCTTTCAACTGCAATAACTTACTGTGCAACTTGTGCGTAATCATGAGTGGTGCAGGAAACTAGTGAGAGCTGCTACCAAACCATACGAAATTCATGGTCTGAAATTGACAGAGTTGCTAGGGAGCCTAATGGTCTCTCAATTCTCAGTAAGAGATTCAAAACTTGCAAGTAAGTCTTCTTCACTGCACTATCAAGGATGTTACCTACCTCTTAAAGCATAGACTTCAGTTCACAAATACTTTATTAATTTGGTTTCAATTTATTGTTTTAGCCAATTGAACCATGGGTTTGAGCTCAAGGACTATTTAGACTCTTTATATACTGACGCAGCTCAGTATAATCACCCCCCTGAGTACCCAGTTAGGGTCATCTGTGGAGCCATTGATGAAGCAGCTAAGAAAACCGATACGCTTGGCCAAATATTCCAAGGTGTCGTTGCTTACCTGCAAAACAGGTCATGTTATGACATGAATGAATACAACCATCCTACTGAAACCAACGTGGGATGGAGATGGCAGGTAATCAACTTCTATGCACTTGAATAACCGCAATGTATAATTTACAAAATATTAGAGCTCAATTAAGACTAAAATCAACTCTGTAATAAACAGACATGTAGCGAGATGGTTATGCCAATCGGTCATGATAGGAACGATTCAATGTTCCCACCAGCACCTTTCAATATGGAGGGCTTTGTTAGGGAGTGCAGAAGCTTGTATGGCGTTCTTCCTCAGCCTCATTGGGTGACCACTTATTATGGGGGTCCTGTACGTTGTTTTATATTCAAAAGCTTTACAATTCAAATATATATATATATATATATATATAATTCCAATGAATATTCCTTTAATTTTCCTTATAATCAACATTTATATGATTCTATATTAATTTGAAAGAAAAATGTGCTTTCTAATATATATTCTCATAATCATACAGGACACAAAACTGATTCTCCATAGGTTTGCTAGCAATATTATTTTCTCCAATGGATTGAGAGATCCCTACAGCTCTGGCGGGTAAAAGAAAGAAAAAGAAACTATATTCTTTAATACCTTTTTCTTTCTCTCTTCTTTAGTTTTTCTTAATGGATTGCAGGGTGTTGGAGAATATATCAGACAGTGTCATTGCAGTATCCACAATAAATGGTACTTCATCTTCATAACGCTGATACTCAATGAATTGCATGTTAATGACTAATTTTTTAACGTTGGATTTTGCATAAAAATTTCAGGATCTCATTGCCTAGACATACTTTCGGCAAAACCAAGTGATCCTGAATGGTTAATCATGCAGAGAAAGGCTGAGGTCAATGTAATCAAGGGCTGGATTGCTGAGTACCAAGCTGATCTCTTGGCACTGAATAAACAAGTTGACGCATGATACAAAAACTCCCAATTGTTGTTTCTGCAGCATAGTGAATGAAGAGATCACTATAAGCTTGCTATTAAAAATTATAATGTGTTTAGTGTTGGATGAAATCATTACGAGTAATTATGCTGAATAAAGTCAGACCAAAAACACATAATCCTCTAACATAAATAAAATATATATATTGAATAGTTGCTGCTGGCGTAGTAAGTGCAGAATATAATGTGGATTATATTATATAATATAATTCATTTAGACTTGTGACTTTCATACGCGGAATCCACCAATCCGTGCTTTGAATGAAACCAAAATTGGGTAGCTTTTGCCCATAGTGTTTGGTGAGGGGAACAAAGCGCAATTATGCTTCCTCATGAGCAACCACGCCAATAAATAAATAAATATATATATAAAGGGTTATTATTCTCCTAAGAATCTTATAAAATATTTATTTACAATATGATTGAAATATAAAATCTAACATATCTTATAATAAATTATTATTTAAAATAATTTAGTAATCATGTTACTAAAATTACACTCTATGGTATATATATGTGTAAAGGAATGGTATTCCCACTATTTCCCTTTATTTAATCTTCACAATAATGACATCTCCCTCATGTAATTTTATGGGAGCTGTTTGTTTTTTGGATGTAATATTTAATAAATTTAATAATAATTTAAATTATATATTCTGAAAATTAAATAAAAATAATAAAACTGAAATATGTATCAGTGTATGAATGCCACCGAAAAAATTTTAGGTCCACCAGTAGCACCCACCATTCAGTACTATTCCACACAAATCTAATCGTGTGGATTATTTTGGAAAATGATTGTTACAACAAAAAAATACAAAGTGAATTTATACATTTAACAATGCTTGATAATTTTACGGCTCATTGGGCTGATTTGGCATCCTTCTAAGGTCTGCACTAAGATAGCATCACCTTTAAAGCCAGCCCTTATATCTGCAGTATGTCAGGTGAGGGTCACTTTTTTTTTTTTTGGGTTGTAGGCCCTTACCACTTTAAATACCGAATAAAGGTGCAGTGCTAATCGCAAGTGATACGTGGAAATGCTCACCATGATAGCAATTGTTGGTCGAAATTTGAGAGTTTGTCATCAATAATCAAGTTTACAACCTTTACTAATTGCAAGTTGGGAGGATTCTTTGCTGATATTACTAGTGGGAAAGAAGGGGAAGCTAAAGAAGAAGACAAAACTGGATAAAATGCACTAATTCCATACCTCCTTTTCTGGTTAAACATGCTGTTCGCGTTCCAATGTATTTCCTGCCTTTCAACTTTTATCAGAGTCCTTTCTCTCTTTGGGGACTCTCAGTTCGGTCGAAGTTAAACTAATCAAATCGGGATGAAAGCAGGGATGCACTGCAGAAGTAGATGGTGTATTCATTTGGTGACCGATTTTTAGAAAAGAACTGAAAATACTGAATCTTCTCACAGGGTACAGAAGCTTTTTCTTGCTTATATACGAAACAATGTTATTTTTATGTGTTTGTGTATATGTTTTATTTACGTTTTTTGACTTTCTTTTTACTTTCTGTTTAAATTCTTACTTTTTTCTCATTTATATCATAAAATGTGAGTGAAATATTGATGTAACAACGTAAATAGAACATATTCGTCTCTAAAGTCTCTTCAGGGAAGGGATAGAGTTACCTTGATACTCTGTAAAAATAAATAACATTCTCCCACGTTGTTAGAAGAGTGCTGACATATCATGTCTTTTTGGATTAGGCAAAGCACGGTTTTATTAATGATCTATGTTTGTATGTATGGAAAATATCCCTCTAAATAACGTAAGGATATCTTTTTCCTTGTAAAAATAAAAGAGAAAGGAAGAAATCTATTGCCAGTATAGCCCAAAAATGAGAGAGAGAGTATAAGAGAAAGAAAGAAATAAATGTATTGTATGTACTAAAAAATGTATATCACTATCACTGCTCATCTTTTGCTACATGAGTTTGGTATAAAAGATGCCATCCCTCCTTTCTAGCACATTATTTTTTAGAAAAATATAATATATATAATTTTATGCATTATATTTATATGTCAAAAAATAAATTTTAAAAAATTAAAAATATAAAAAATAAAAAAACATATATAAAATTTACATTTTTTAATAGTATTCACATAACATAACCCTACTTTTTATAAACTAGGCATGACGCTCGGTTAGGTTGTAGCTGACGGGACTGAAATTTTCTCATTATGAAGTTCTAAGCTCGTGTCCTTTTTTGCCAGAAAATTATGTTGATTGCTGATGCCCTGCTACGATCTTGTCATGACCTATAATGTGTAGCTTGTAAAATCTTAATACTTTCCTTAAACGGTGGATATTAAATATATTTTAGTCTTATAATGACTTATTAAATTTTATAATTTGATTTATAAACTTACCAAAATTAATGATTTATTTTTTAAGAATTTTAATAAAATTTAATTTATAAACACTCATGTTGTTTCTCCTTTGAATGTGCAGAGATTTTAGGGTATGCTTACAAAGCTAGAAGATATTTATGGGCCTATCGGATATTTATGGGCCACATATTCTATCTTTGATTTACTAGTACAAACTCCCGAGTTCGGGAACGGGGTAAGTGGGAAACAGCTGTAGGCTGTAGCCTAAGATGACATGCTATAGCCTATATTTATTGTTTTTTTTTTCTGAAATAATATATTTTTAAATAAAAATATTATTTTAATATATTCAATAATACAGTGTATTGATTTTTTAACTTTTATTAAATTTAATAATTTAAATTTTATATTATAAAAACACATCATCAAAATCCAACCATTGTTTAACGCGCTTCTCGCATCGCGAGGGCCGATAAACGATGACCTCACGCACTCAAACCCATTACGTTACGGTTGGAGGCTACAGGGAGACCACTAGCTGGTAAAACTTGGTAGGGCCTCCGTGTGTCTCTTTTGGGTGCAAATGGTCTCTGGTTTTTACTTGCCCAAATGTAATTTGTCGGACGCGCTGGGGTTAACGATCCACCGGACGTCCCTGCCAAAGCGCCCTTCTTTTAAGGCATGCTTGTTTTACTCTATCACGTTATTCTCAACTTGTTATTATGGAAAAAAAAAGAGTGAGAGACGACGAAGGAGAACCTGAGAGTGAAAACGAGATGGAAGAGAATTGAGGAAGGCTCACCTCTGGCTATGCAGAAAAGAGCATAAATAAAAGTCATTTAATTTTTATGAATATATCAAATTTGGTGTAAACAATTTATATTATTGAATTTTACGCATAGGGACAACGGAAGGTTGAGATTGTTCTAACTACTTTTGGATTGAGATTCTTTCATTTTTATAATATCCTTTTCCTTACTCAATAAGATAAAAGAATCCAGTCAAAATAATACAAAAAAGATAAAGAAAATCACAAACGCGAGAAAACTAAAGTCAGATCCAAAGTCATCGCTGCTTTTGGCAGAATATTGGACTCTCCACGATCTGTTCCCACCTTTCCTGTACGGATTCAAGTCACTCGCCCAATCCCAGGTTGGCACAAAAAGTGGTCAGTTCAAAGATGGGACTGCCACCGGTTTTTTTTAGCAAAGGGAAACAAACCTCTACGAATGGGTTTGTCTTCCTTCCTGACTAAACTTCTCACTTCTAATCAGTCCTCACCCTTTCCTTCATGGGCAACGCAGAATCAGATGCCATAACTTCGTGACGCGTGTCCTTTCATCGCTTTTGATGTCTTTTGCATTCACACCTTCACCTCTTTTTCGTTGCAACTTCTGGCCTGCTTCGCCCCTTTTGCCTCCGGATCAAGATCCCATGTCATAGAGTAAAAAAATAAAATTTATATATTAAATTTTAAAAAAATAAAAAATTATTAAAATAAAAAAATTCAAAAATTCAAAAATTTCTGCCCCCCACAAATATTTATATACCAATCTCTTGACTCACTTCTTTTTCTTTTCAACAAAATAAAAGTTATTATCATCATTTTTTAAAATTGTAAGTAATGACATTTTACGTTAATAATTTAAATTTTATTTTCATTTCAATTAAATTTTCATCTTGATGTTAATTTAATCAATAATGTAGAATACATAAATTGATCTTGATGTTTTACTTTTAATGTACTTAATGCCTGTATCTTGAAAGTTTTATAATTTAAAATATAAATTATTAAATTTATAAATTTTACCTATTAAATTATAAAGACAACTGATGAAAAAGCTTATATTATTAAATATAGATATTTTATTAAAAATAATAATCTTTGTATTTCCTCGTGCATAGATATATCTATTTTTTAAAATAATAAAATATAAAAAATCTTTAAAATGATATATTTTAATTTATACTAATATTGTTATATCTTTATTAATTCAAAACGGGGAGCATATATTTATTCGAATCAAATTCTTTGCTTTGCTTTGCAACATGGCGATACACTTTTCTTTTGTACGGACCGTGGACCCAACCGAGAATGAGATCAGATTAAGGGGAAATTGTGGTCCACGTTTCTGGTGGGGTCCGCTGAGAATAATTCGACCTGTTTTTTGATTCAGCTTCCAATCCTGCGACGTTTTGAGTGTCGAGGGAGAGCGCCGCCTGCCGAAATGATTATTTGCCATTGCTCTGCCCTTTTGGTTTTCCATATCAACTGTCAGTCACTGCTATTACTGTTTCGGTGTGTTGGGTCTCTCGACCTGGCAAGGCAAGCAACGAATTTTTTTAAATTAAAAGTGAGGTTAAAATGGTCCCGTGAGCAATAAGGTCAAGCAAAGACGATGTTTTCTACCACCGGCAGAGGACAGACAAGAAAAATTAGCTGAGGAAAATAGAAAAGCAATATAAAAGTGTTTATTTCCACGTTCCGCTCTCTTGGCCTTCCACTTTTCGACGTCTTAAATTCTTCTGTTCCTCTCCCTCTTCAAACGCAGTCTTTCCCTCCCTTCCCTCACAGGCCGCTGTTTCTGTGAAACTTGAACACATTCTCTCACCATTGTTGTGTTTAGAGTTCTGTCACCATAATGTCTCGCCGTGGTGGCGGTAAACAACCTGATATTCGCCGGGATCGATCATCCCCCGCGCCTTCGCAGCCAGTCCGTGGCGGAGGTGCTGGACGACGCGGTGGACGCGGTGGCCGTGGTGGACAAGGCCGTGGTGAAAGTTCTGTTCCGGTCTCCCATTCATTACCAACGCAGTCTGCTCCCCCGCCGTCTGCTCCCCCGCCGTCTGCTCCCCCGCCGTCGCTGACGCCTGATGCTCCCTCCAGTTCTTCCACCCCACCGCCAGTTGTCCCTTCGACGGCAGCTCCTTCTGTGCCTTCAGCTTCAACTTCAACGGATATTGACATTGAGAAGCGGCTCGTATTGCAGTCCCCGGCGCCATCCTCGTCCAAGGCTCTGAGGTTTCCTGATCGGCCAGATTATGGTAAAATAGGAAGGAAAATTCAAGTTCGCGCTAATCACTTTCTTGTGCAAGTTGCTGATAAAGATCTTTGTCATTATGATGTTAGTAAACTTCACTCAAATTTCTCATTTAATTTGAATGTGATATGAATTTTTTTTCCTAGGTTCAAATTTTTGTCTCAATTTAATCGGGCAAGCCCCGGTCATTTGCAGGTATCCATAACACCAGAAGTCGCTTCTAAAAAGATCAACAGAAAGGTGATCAGTCAGTTAATCCAGTTGTATCAACATTCACACTTGGGTAAGCGGATACCAGCTTATGATGGCCGGAAGAGTCTTTATACAGCAGGCCCGTTGCCCTTTTCATCAAAGGAATTTGTGGTTAAGTTGGTTGATGAAGATGAACCTACCAGCTCTAGTGGTTCAGCAAGGTGTGTTCCCCTAAGAATGTGTATCAAGTAATCTGTTTCTGGTGGAACATCATGTTCATACATCAAGGATGTCTAATTTTTGTTGACAGAAAACGTGAACGTGAGTATAAGGTCACAATTCGGTATGCTTCTAGGGCTGACCTCCAACATCTGCAACAGTTTCTTAGACGTCAACAGCTGGACAGTCCACAGGAGACCATCCAAGCGCTTGATGTTGTTCTGAGGGCATCGCCATCTGAAAAGTAGAAGTTTCCGATGTAATTTTGTGTTGCATGTGCATTTCATATTTGATGCCTTTCAATGCCTTTATGAACTTCTTTCCATAGGTACCCTGTCGTGGGGAGGTCATTTTTCTCACCACTTTTGGGGCAAAAGGGTGAGATTGGTGACGGCATTGAATATTGGAGAGGATATTATCAAAGCCTTCGCCCAACCCAAATGGGACTATCCCTCAATATTGGTTCTGCTTCTCTCCATTATATTGACTGCTTTGCATTTCAGTTGCAAGTGAAGTTATATTTCACTGTATTGGACTGATAATGATCCTGCTGTTGCAGATGTGTCTGCTAGGTCATTCTATGAATCAATCCTTGTGACCGACTTTATTGCAAAACATTTTAATTTCAATTTTTCAAGGCCTCTATCTGATCAGGATCGTCTTAAGGTATTTTATATTACACATTATTATACTGAACATTTCTGCTGAGGTGCCTTAGCTTGTTTAAGCAGAAAGTAAAGTCTAAAAACTGAAAAGCGTATTAAACCTTTCCACGGTGTTAGAACTTCAATAAGGTGCCTTGCCGGTCGTTTTTTTTTTTTTTTTTTTCCTTTTTCTATGCACATGCATGCTATATTAAAGTTAGGTTGTTTCAATCTTTAGTGCATTGAACTTATCTAGATCTTGTAATATTCTAAGAGGATTCTAGCCATTAAATATACATGCTTTGGTGGTTTAATGCTTGCCTTCTATCTTGCTACCGGTAGAATAATGTTAATTGATGCATAGAAAGTCCCTTCAGAACCAGTTTTATATGTCTCTCTCTTGCTTGTGAATTCAGGTTAAGAAAGTTTTGAAAGGAATCAAGGTAGAACTTACTCACAGTGAGTACACCAAAACTTACAAAGTCACTGGAGTCTCAAAAGAACCACTCCGCGAGTTAATGTGAGCTCTTTTCATCGTTGAATATCATTATTTTACACATTTAGTTTGCCTGTATTTAAGTGGCTGTGGTAAAGTGGTAAATTGTGATTTATGTCTGATACATGGATATGAAACCATGGTAGCCCATACGTGAATCTTTTTTGGCAACACATAATTGCTTTCTATCTGCATCACTAGGGCATTTGTAGACGGCAAAAGGCTTGAAAAGATGCCATATTTTATTCCCTATCTTAATAAAAGTATATATGTATTATGAACCATTCTTATTTGATTCAGTAAAGTAGCCTTTTTTTTTTGTTCCAATTTTTAATTGTATACTTCTCTTTTTGTTTACCTTCTTTTGTTCATTCTTGTTATTTGTTTTGTTTCTTCAAATAATTTGAAATGTTCACTTTCACTTCTTTTGAGAGTGCACATGAAAATACCTTAAGAATTTTGGAGAATAAAACCTCTCCCAAGGAAAGAAAAAACTGTTAGACGTAGAAAAATAAAAAAAGATGACATGCCTTTATTAAAACTGGACAGTGGATGTGAATTATGGCAATTCATGGTTGACTCGTTTAGTTATTTGTATTTGGACTATGCTTTAGTTTGCTTGCATGCACATGTCTATTTTGCACCTTCTAACAGTTTTTTTTTTTTTTTTAATTATGATGTTTCTTAGGTTTACTCTTGATGACAAAAAAACAAAAAAGTCAGTTGTTCAATATTTTCGAGAGAAATACAATATTGTACTTCACAAATTGGCTCTTCCTGCCCTCCAAGCTGGGAGTGACACAAAGCCTGTATATCTGCCTATGGAGGTTTTCCTCCCCATTTTTCCCTATACGTTCATTTGTTATGTAACATGTGTCGTTATTTTGTGTAAGACTTGGCATGATTATGCAGTTTTTCTGTGCATTGTAGCTTTGTCAGATTGCAGCTGGACAGAGGTACACCAAGAGATTGAATGAGAACCAAGTAAGATCTTTTTTAAGAGCAACCTGTCAGCGTCCTTATGATAGGGAAAATCACATTGGACAGGTATATAGGTCATTTATCAATTTTTAATGTTTCATTGTGTATGTCATCCTTTTATGGATTAATTTTGTGACTTAGCAGATGGTTAGGAAGAATGATTTTAATAGAGACAAGCTTGTGCATGAATTTGGAATACAAGTGAGGGAAGAGCTAACATTGATTAATGCTCGCGTTTTGCCTCCACCTAAGGTAGACATGGACTTGAGTCTAACGTATGCTGGAAAACATCTCTCTTTTTTCTTTTTTATATATATCTTTGATTTTTTGTCCTAATTGCAGCTCAAGTATCATGATACGGGGAGAGAATCAAGCGTTGACCCCATAATGGGTCAATGGAATATGATAAACAAGGTGAAGCAACTAGTATTTCTACCAGTGCTTGTTCTGAAAGAAACAATTAGACTAGTGCTTTGTGATATGCTGCCCTCTCTAGTTTGTAATATGAAAATTAGTTTCTTGGTAGACATGCTATCATATAGGAAGTGAGTTTGGTTGTTGATATCATACCAAGATCTGGTTGCAATGGCATTACGAAAATTATTTTGTAAAATAACCCTAAAATGTTTTCATCACTATATGTCTTTTATCTTTTTGAATTTTTTTGTTGTAGTCTCTTCTACTTTGTGAAGTTGAAAGATTTCCTTTTCATGTTCAACAGTCATTATGTAACCACATGATCCTTGTACTTAAGAAAATGGTAGAATCATAACCTGTTTCTGCATATAATGATGCAAGAATGGTGAGAAGTAATCCATTTTCATTCACAACATGCTATCTTAAAAATCATTCTATATAAAAAATTGGTTTCTGAGCAGATTCTATTCTTTTGTGATTTTGTAGAAAATGATTGATGGTGGCAAGGTGCTTTATTGGACTTGTCTCAACTTTTCTACACGAGTGAACAGAGATTTGCCATTTCAATTCTGTAATGAATTGATCCAGATGTGTACCAGCAAGGGAATGGTATGATGTAATTTTTGTACTATTCAGTTGCATGCAACTTTTTACCTCCTTGCATTTCATGATAGGTTTTCAATCAAGAACCTTTAATTCCAATAAGCTCGGATCACCCTAGTCAAATAGAGAAAGCTCTCATTAATGTTCATAAGGCGTCTGTTGCAAAACTTAAAAGCATGAAGAGGGAGGGGTACCTTCAGTTGTTGATAATAATTTTACCTGACGCAACTGGGTCTTATGGTGAGTTATTAAGATTAAAATTTCTAACTCAATTTTAGAATTTGAATTTATCTTGTCAACATGTTATGTGGTTCTTGCAGGAAAAATAAAGCGCATATGTGAAACAGAATTGGGAATAGTATCTCAATGCTGTAAGCCCAAGGAAGCTTCAAAGCTAAGCAAGCAGTATCTAGAAAATTTGGCCCTCAAGATAAATGTCAAGGTCAATTTTATCCAATCTATGGCTACTTGTTTCAGTAGATTTGTTCGGTTATTTTCCATAAATCTATGATTGTTGGTTTTGTAGGCTGATGGCCGAAATACTGCATTAAATGATGCAATTCAGAAAAGAATTCCACATGTGAGTGATCGTCCTACAATAATATTTGGTGCAGATGTAACGCATCCACAACCAGGGGAAGACTCTAGTCCTTCTATTGCAGCGGTAAGCTTTCTTTTACTGTTCTTGTTGTATTGAGTTTTACTATCTGTTTGGTAATTAAATGATTGGTATAGGTAGTGGCATCCATGGATTGGCCAATGGTAACAAAATACAAGGGAATTGTTTCTGCCCAACATCACCGTGAGGAAATTATTCAAGATCTCTATAAGTCTTTTCAGGATCCTCAGAGGGGAGTTGTCCATAGTGGTATGATTAGGTAAGGGAGTTAAAAATACTTTTCTACTGCCACATCTGGAGAATAACTTGGTTAGTTTGATTACTCTTATTTGTACAGGGAGCTACTTATTGCGTTCTATAGATCAACCAGATATAAGCCTGACAGGATTATCTTCTACAGGTTGCTTTTACATTAAGAAAATACCTATTCCATATAGTTCCCCTTTATATCTAAGAACATGCACTCCGACACATTTATTCTCAATTTCAATTTGGCTGGGCAGAGATGGTGTTAGTGAAGGTCAGTTCAGTCAGGTTCTACTGCATGAGATTGATGCAATACGGAAGGTATGGTTTTTAGTGAATATAGCGGAAGTAGATGCCCAAGAATGTGAGATTTATTGTCAACGATCTAGAGCAGAACCGCATTCAATTGAGAATGAGCATGAGTCATGTTATAATAACTCTATGAACTCAGAAAATACAATCAGCGCATAAAAAATATGAACTGAAAGCTTATCTAGTTGGAAGCTGTATTTGAATGCACATGTTGTGCTTTTCCTTGTTAATCTTCATATGGTTATTTAAATCTGATCTGCATTAGCTCTTAATTTGTCACAATCATTTATTGCTTACCAGGCTTGTGCTTCTCTAGAGCAAGGATATCTACCAAAAGTTACCTTTGTGGTAGTACAGAAAAGACATCACACCCGCCTCTTGCCAGCAGATCACGGGAACCGTCAGCAGACAGATAAAAGTGGAAATATTTTGCCAGGTATTACTCGTTACTATTATCAAGGCACTATGAAATGCTTATTTTGGGTAGCCTCTTGATTCTTCGAGGAACCATTCCTTGCATTGACTTTATGCTTTTTTACATGTCCTACTCAGGTGTATGTCTTTTGTGGCCTTCATTTTGGTTCATTTACTGATTTAGAGATTAACTATCCTATAACTTTGAAGGTACTGTTGTTGATACTAGCATTTGCCACCCAAGAGAGAATGATTTTTACCTCAATAGCCATGCCGGAATTCAGGTAAGATCTGCATCATTTTGGTGGATCAACATTAGACCCGTTTGTTCATGGGTGAACAAGCATTTGACTTGAACACAACTGTAATTTTACTTACATTATCTGACATTATGACACAGGGAACCAGCCGACCCACTCATTATCATGTATTGTTTGATGAAAACAACTTTAAGGCAGATGAGTTGCAGACTTTAACAAATAATTTATGTTACACGTAAGTTTTGCTTATAGTCTTAGTTCCTCGATAACAATATTAGCCCTTCTACATGTGAAGGGTATAATTTTGGAACCTTTACTATATCTTTTTCAGATATGCAAGGTGCACTCGATCAGTTTCAATAGGTATGACCCTCATAATCCTTTGATTGCATTTCTTAGTTTGGCCCATTGGTTATACTCGATGTTGCACAATATTACTAACGTTGACTCTTGATTGCAGTTCCGCCTGCTTATTATGCTCACTTGGCAGCTTTTCGAGCTCGCTACTACATTGAAGGTGAATCAGAAATGGATTCTGGGAGTGGAAGCAGGACTGCTAACGTGGAGGTTATCCTTCCCCAAATCAAAGACAATGTTAAAGATGTCATGTTTTATTGCTGAAAAGTATGGCTTGTAATTCGAAAGGTATTAGGATGTTGACGCTAATTTTTGGTTAATGTGCATATTTACATAACTGCACATGCATTTTCTACCATAGATCGGTACTTTTATTTTTGGTACAATGATATAGAGCGATACTTTAGTTACCGCCGAAATTTCTCCTGTATCAGACCTTTTATTTTGTGTTTTATTTTTTTTTGAAGTTGATAACATATACAAATGGCACCTGATCCCCCCTCCCTGCCTTCGTAATCTTACTTCGCGTCAATTGATGAACCTTCGTCTATTAACCACTTGTTTGGTTAATCATCTTAAATTCTTAGATTTCTTAAATGTAAATTTCCCAAACATACGGCCTCTCAGCTCAATCCCCGTCCTCCTAGAAGAGGGTGACTACAGTTTGCTTGGACAGACTACATGCGAGATATGCGGTGATGGATAATGTTTTTATTGGTTAAATTGGCAAATCAGCCTCTTCACTACGAAGATTGTCCTTTTACAGTTTACGAGGGGCAAAAATCACGACGTAAGCGTAAAGTTTTGACAACATATGCTGCAAATGCAACCGAATGAACCAATAATAAAATCATCGTTGGCCAAAATTTCTGTATACTCAAAATAGTTTGCGAAGAATAGTATTTAAAAATGTGAGGGGCCTGAATCAACCATGAATTGCTTGGGATCCTTTTGAGCCCCTCACAGGTCACCGTGATTCTGAGGGTTTGAAAAATATTCTAAAAAATACTTCAAACAATTTATAATGACGGTTAATAACTGAGATTATAGCGACAGAAAACTACTTTATGTAGAAACAGAGGAAGTGCATTGCTTTTTTTTTTTTTTTGGGGCCTGGAGTGCATTACGTAAGCTGAAAACCCAAATAACACTGTATAACTTGTATCTGCGAATCAATCAGTAATCATATATAGAAATAATATACAATGCTGCAGAAGTTAAACGCCCTGAGTAAGGATCTGATTCTACGTGGCTGAAAGAGTGACTAAGAATCGCCTGAATCTAAAATGGACCAATCTACTGTGCAGAAAGCAGCCACAAGCCACAGTCATAATAATAACGTGTGGTCTTGCCGATTGCCAATATATATACGGGCAAGTGCATATACATCAGAAAAAAATATAAAATAACAGTTCCAAATTCCACACCCAATGCTACAATAAAACAAAGCAGTAGATCAGAGCTAAGTGCATGATGAAAGCCAAGACCCCTGCCTTTATCAACTTGTGAGGCCTATCACGTAAAGACGTGCTACCACTTACTTGTCCGGGGTTAACAAACTCACTTCTGCCAGTGCCAGTTGTTGCAGAGACATTAACAGACATCGAACCTGAATGAATTTAAAATGAACATATCAGAATCTGATGTTGAAGAGAAAGAAAGATAGCCTTGAGAACCGAAGAATCATAAACAAAACCCAGGTCATCCTGGCATCTAATCATTCTGTTTGGTTCCAGGAACTCAACAAAAACTATTCAAAACTTATACTTGGACAACGATCGATTAATTGCAGTCTTCAAAATGAGCTCGTGATCGAGTCAATATCATTATGCTAGCCTAATGACATTCAAATGAGTAGAGCATTTTGTCTGTAAGCAATATGCTATATGCATTTCTGGTAGTGTAGCTGAAACTTACAGTCATAGTTAGCCCATCCAATGCGTCGATTGGCCAGATCGTAAACAAAAATTTTGTCTTTTAATATAAGGTCTGCCAGCAAAAAAAGAAGACGATGTTGTCAGTATCTAAATCTTGAAGAAAATATATTTTAAAATTGATATTTGGGCAGGTTGAGTGTAGTTTGTAGTAGTTTTAAGCCCCTACAGCAGCAAGAATTTAAAATACTAATAAATAATGTAAGAAAGAAAGAAAAACGGAAGAGAGAGTGTTATAAATTGATGCAATATGTTTATGGGCATAATAAACTAATCAATGTGAGGATTTACTTCCAATTAAAAATTTAAGCTTCATATCTTGAGTTGAACTTGGATCAATTCAAAGAATCGTTTTCATGGATCCTTGAGATATATCATATAAAAAATATAATTAAAATTCATAAACAAACAAATTCCAAACTGGCATTATACCTCCCAAAATTGTTATCCCTTGACCCTGGATCTTCTGAAAGCCAATACACCACACTGCTGCACCATCCTGCAATAGAGATTCACCATTGCAGTTGTTGACATAACATGTGGTGTATAAAAAACACTGAGAAGGTAACAGATATAGTTGGGAGTGACATGCAGAAAGTATTTGAAGAGAAATATTTGTTCCCCATAATAATCCAAGTAGAGAGCCACTAAGACATAATATAAAACCACTCAAAGTGCAAGACACTTTCATGCTTTGGTTGCTAATGGAGATTAATTTGACTGATATGAAATAGCTCAAGACATCAGTAGATTTATATAGAAGTTATCATGGCAATTTATTACAGAGAGTCACATTACACGCCTTTAGAATCAAAAGTAATAGGGTCACATTTTCAGAACGAGAAGTGAATGGAAACAACAGAAAAAAAATTAAATTAAGACAATACTTCTTCAACCATTTGTAAATACAAATCACGCCAACTCCAATTCCAAGTCTTCACAATTCATGTACTCCAGACAAGTCCCTAGAATATTGATTTAAAATTTAAGTCTGATTACTTACAATAGAATTCTGCTGTATAAGGTAGTCCTGTGGTCTTAGAACCATAGATGCACCGCCAGCAAAGTTCAGACTTACTTGAGGGAAAATATCAGAGATGCTGAACACAGAATAAACAGAAAGAGGAAGAGAAAGAAAGAGAGTCAAGACAAACACTGAAGCAGGAAAAGATGGATGACTAAAAAAGTTCAGAAAAAGATGAAGCATGATATGTTCAACCTGGTGGTAATTAAGTAACACTGATTTCCCCTGGAAAGAACAGTCTGTACAGATTGTGGAACCGCAGATGTAATCTGCATGAATGAAAAGTAGCATTTTTGCTATCAAATATTGATTACAAAGTGAAAACCATGCCACTATTTGTTGATTGTTCATCAACAATTAAAGAAATTTCTCATGTTGATTAATTGATCTACAAGAAATGACCTAAATGAAACTCACCGCACTAACAAAGGGATCATAAGCTTCTTCTGCAAGGTAAGCTAAAGTTGTTCCAGAGTCAATAATGGTACCGCTGTTGGTTGATGTTTTGAAAACTGAAGAATCAATTGATAACATTTGGCCATTGACAGAGATGCTCTGCAGATTTAAATTGTAATGAGGCCTGAAATTTTGTTTCACAAGGATTAATTCAACATCTCTCATTTTGCGATATATAACAAATAGGAAAATAGGAAAGAACAGGCACTATTCCAAGAACAGGCACTTAAATACATTGCAAAATCTGAGAACACACTATCTTCAGTTATTGAAAATAGGAAAGAACTATTAAGATTATAAGACACTTTACACTTAGAATTGCATGGGATCAACATCCCACTTAAATTACTAATTTGAAGCCCAGAACACAAAATGACTTCTAGTGTTAAATACTTGCCATCTTTCAGTACATCTGAATTTTTATTTTAGGAATCGTACTAGGCTCCTAAGAAAAAAGCCAAGAAAATCCATTAACTAAGCAACTTTCTGTTTTCATTTTATATAGAAAATCAGTGAAAACTCAATAATGGGATCTTTAGGTCATATATATATATATATATATTTTTTAATTCAGGTATCTCACAGGAAAAGAAAATATACAGAAATGTCATTAAAGCATTTAACCTAAGCCACCTTTACCCAAGAATGCAGATTATTCTCATGGATTCATTACTTAAGCATCAACAAAAATATAAAGTAACATCAGGAAATTGAAGTGTAGCACTTTATTCTAATGAAAGAACGTACTGTGATGGAACAAGTGGACTGTAAACTATATTTGGCTCCACAATCTCACCAAGAACCAATATGCCTCCACCACTGCTATCACCTTTCAGGCAATGAGAGAACACACTTGGCGCTATTCCTTGTGAGGAGAGCTGGGAGATGACAGACATTTCCTGTTGCCCAAATCCAAATATCCCGTCGACTGCTCTATCAGATTTTGTCAAATCGCCGGTCAGCAAGTTGCTACACCTGCTCCATAATAGAACATACAACGCGATGCTTTTCAGGTTCAAACCCAAAAACAGGTAAAAATAGAGATGCTGTTTTCAACTATTTCAGGCTCATGATAGCTCACCCAAAAACTACAGGTGCTGAGGAATTCGAAAACACGGATCCCTCTAAAATAGTGTCAAAATGCATCAAGTCAGAGACGTAATATCCAGATGTCCCACTACCGTCTCCATACTGGAATGTGTAAACGCACTGATTGTTCTGACTGGAACAGCTAGCATCTGATGATTGAACTCCACTACTGCATCTTTGGTCTGAACAAGAGATCAATGAAGATGTTGACGAACTCCCAGGATCAAAAAAATTGAGCTGAATCTGTAACAAAATCCAGCAACGATTTTGACAAATCCCCGGCAGTATATTGATGTTGACGTTTCACAAACTTGATATTTAATTATAATTAAGCATCAGTGAAATTTACTTGGAGCCCACTTGTCTGAGGACAACCGTTGCAGGAGCCGCAACTAACCCAGAGAACATCACTGCCAGTGTCAATCTGCACATGAAAATCTCTTGGTGGAGAACCCAACTGCACCTTCGTAAAGTATAGCCTGAAATAATCCAGAAAGTTCATATATTATTAAAGAAATATCAGAATTGATACTCTTTAAATCCAACGACCTCGTAAACACTGACAAGGGGAAGAAGAGCTCTTAGAAACCATATATTCGTCAAAATTGATAGCCACCAAGAATCAAAACAAGCAATCTTAGGAATTAACTAAAAAGTTAAAAGCAGGAAGCATGGAACACCAATAAAAAAGTTACTTTGAGAACACCTATAACAGAAATTGACCAAATGGGGAAGAGCACAACGGGAAATTATAAACTCATTATTCAGAATCCAACAAAAATGTTGACAACAGAAAAACAGGACGATAGTGTAAAAGCGCAAAAAATCCGCGACAGAATTACCCGACTTGGAACGGATCGAAAGTCCCCTGAACTGGGAAATCGATGACGCCGTTAGAAGACTGCAACATTCTTCGATGCCTGGCTTTGTCCCAAGCTCTGAGCTGACTCAACTCCACTCCGTGATTCGATGGAAATGCTCTTTCCAGCGTCAAAGCCACCGGAAATCCACAAACGACCACCGCTGCCGACAAGAGCGCGGCGGCGATGAGAATAACAGCGGGAAAAGCCGCCGCCATTTGGGTCGGTTCCTTACAGAAAAGTTGTTCCACCCGTAAAAGAAGGGAAAGCAAAAATAGAAGCAGCAACGGCTAATTGACTTCAAACCTAGAGTATAAGAACAAAAAGCAAAACAGGGCAAAGATTAAGGTTGCAGATGTCGAGCTGCTTCAACCTTATTATTCCAGAATTGAAGAGAGACAGAGTGGTTGCCTATATGTATTCTTCTGTGCACGAGGCAGAGGCCAGAGGGGAAGGTCCCATCTCAACAGCCGGTAACGGAAGTTTCAACTTTGGATTACGTAAAGTTACTATTTTGTTTTTTTTTTTATTTATTTTGTTTTTTATTCTTTCCAATTTTTATTTGCCTGCCAGTTGACGGCTTCTTTGCTCCTAACGCTCTTTTTTTTTTTTTATTAATATTTTCTGATGATTGATGAATGATTTTTTAATTCTTAGTTCAAAACGCGTATTCATTTGGAGTTTTTGAGTTCTTGGAATTTTATACTGAATTTAAAATTAGTAAAAGTTGTCATCATATTTTATAATTTAGAAAAAATAGTATTTCATAATATATATTATTATAAAATATTATTATAAATTGCACTAATTTTATGTATTATTATAATATCACATATACTATCAAAACAAAATTACACAAACACAAATGCATATAAATATTCCTCATTCATTTGATGAATGACTTTTTATTTTGCTATTACGCAGAAATATGGGAACTATCTACGTTCATATTTTTTAATAATAGGAAGTTCTTGACATCTTTTTATTTAGAATAATATTTTTGTACAAATTATGCACATTTTGTAATTTTTATAAAATTTATAAGTATACAGAATATTTTAATTATGCAACTTATATTACTACTAATAAATCATAAATTTTATAAAAATTATTTATTAATTTTATAAAAATATGAATCACATAATTTTTATGTATAGAACTTTATACAGCATTATTCTACTCTATACCAAAAAAAAGAAGCATTATTCTACTCATAAATATATAGCCAGTTCCATTAGCAATACATCAATGTCTGTGTCATGTTGTTACTCATCTCTGAGCCAATATGTTTAAAGTTTTATTATATTTACATTTTTAAAGTTGTATATTAAATTATGTATAGTAAAAAGTAAATAAATTTTATTAATTATTTTATAATTTTATTTAAATTTAAAAATAAATATTGTATGCTTTATAAAATAATATAAAAAATACATTTTTCATATATTTATGGGCGGGAAGTGGGCCAAATCTGGGGGATATTAAAACTAAATAATAGTAGTCTTGTAAGGGTTGGTATAATTAAGTTGGTCAAGCTTCAACTCAAAGGGAGAGAGACACTAATCTTCTTTTTTTGGTAAATCACTCATCTCTTTTTATGACTGTTTTGTTTTGATGTTTTTATATTAATATTATTATATTGAAATAATAAAAATGAAAATGAATAAATAGGGAAAATGATAGAGTTATTAATTTTAAATTGAAATTTTTTAAAGTATAAGATGTACTTTAGAGAATAAAATATAAATAAATAATTATTAATAAAAAATTAATAATATAAATTATTTTAAATTTATAAATTATAATTTACTTACTTATAATTTATAATAATTTATATAATTAATTTTTATTAATAATTACTTACTTATATTTTACGTTGATCTAATCCATTCATTTTATCTCTATGAATCTGCTTACCAACTACAGGAGTGTTGTTAGAGGGAGAGTGACACATTTGAGAGAATTGTAAAATAACATTTATAAATTAAATTTAAATATGAAGTAAAAAAGAAAATTATTATAATTATAAAATATAAAAATTCAAATGCCGGAATATCTCAAGTTTAAATGATATTTTTCTAATCCTAAGAAAGATGACATCGAATTTTTTGTGTAGAAAGTTTCAAAGATTGAAAAACTTGAAATCTTGCGCTTCCTAGGCCCCTTGGTAGGAGGAAAGAGCAGAAAGGCAGATACACTAAGAGGACGGCAAGTGATTGTCACGCAACCTTGGCCTAAATAAGGCAGCAACCAGCTTTTACCAAAATGGAGAAACAGATACTACTTTTTGCATAGTCTGAAACGACCACTTTGCTGCAATCGCTTTAATTTTAAACTGCAATATAAAAGTGCCACATAAATGTAGGATTAGCTGCCTGCCCGCCTGCTTAGTGATCACTGATTAAGCCATCAATACAAATCTCTACCCAAATTACTTTTCTTTGTCTCCTTTCACCTGTCCTTCACTCATACGATTGGCTTCAAACTTGCCGAAAAGTACAATTGGTGCAATTCTTTTGTTTCTTTGGTCATGAAACCAAAGTTTAAACAGGAGGTGCTGCATCTTCCTTCTTTCCTTCCTTCCTTCCTTCCTTTCCCACAACAAAGCACACGTAATTGGCTCACCTTGACCCACCAAACTCACCCTCGCTAGGCCCTGCCTATTCTAGTGGACTATGTGAAATCACTATTTTTGATCTTACAAGAATAGGGCTTCAGAGAGTAGAAAGGTCATTTTATTTTAATTTAACGAAAAAAAATACATAGACACATATGAATATGAAATGAAACTTTTACACTTAAAATTTTATTTAATGTTTATATTTTATATAAAGTTTTAAATTTATTAAATATTATAATTTAATTTATAAAATTTAATAATATAAATTTTCTATTATAGAAACTAAGTAACAATAAAATAGTGAAACTTTAATTATAAAAATTTTTTAATTTCTTTTTCAAATTAAACTATAATAAATAAGACATAAAAAAATAACAAATTTATAACTTAAATATAAATATAAAATTTAAAAAATTAAATTTATTCAAATTAAAAATAAAAAATTTAAATCCCCTGTTGTGCCAACTGAAATAGATATAAAAAAAGTAGGGCAGCGCCGTGCTTCATGATTTGCGCTATCTTTTCAGCTTTTGCAATGGCCCACAAGAGATCGCTTTTAACTAAGCCTGCTGTGCAATTATTTCAAATTCCTCTTTTAGATGTTGAGTTTTGAAAAGGCCAAAATTGCAGTCCACGTCCTTCCTTCACCATCTCGTCTTTCTTTTTCTTTCATCTTACTTTTCAGTTTTCAGACTCAACTGAATATTTTTTGTATTTGCCTCTTTTTGCAATTTGACTAACCTATCCACGGTTATGTGCCCCCTTTCTTCTCTGACTTCTCTTTTGTATTTGTAATTATGCTCAATAGGCATGACCCAGATTTTAGGATTAATATGGCCTTTATCATTATCTTTTTAATTTTTTTAGAGATTACAATGATTTAATTATAAATTAAACATTTTTAAAAATTTTTATTTGTATTATTATGTACAAGTATGATTTGGACTTAGTTAAAATTATAATTGGACCTCAGCTTTTTTATAATTTTGGATGAATTTTATTGTAAATTAATTTTAGCTTTGGCTAAATTTATTTGCAAGTCTATTGTAACTTTGGCTTAATTTTTTTTTTATATTTCTAGCAGTTAAATTGTAATAATATTATGTTGGGGCTTTTATATAATAATTGTAATTTAATTATACCTTTGGTAGAATCAGAAATAATATAATAGTTTATATTTTTTATGTCATCTTACAAAATACATAATATTTATCTTTAAATTTAAATAAAATTATAAAATTATCTATAAAATTTATTTATTTTTTATTATACGTAACTAAATACATAATTTTAAAAGCACAAATATAACAAACTTGATAGTTTTCTTATAATTTTGAAGATTTTTTTTAACTCTATGTTGATGATATTTTTGTAATTTTACAGAGAAGTAGTATCCTCTTTATTTTTATTTTTTTGAGTAAGATGGCATCAATAAAAATTGTCAATCGAAGTATTTCCTTTTTCAAAACACACAAAATCACCAGTTTATCTTTAATTTATGAATTATATCAAAGGATTAGCTAGATTTAGAACACAAATTTGCATTATCTATTTCATAGGCCAATTCATTTTATCTTAATACTATAATTTTTATCAGCAAATAGTAAACATGCATTTTAAGCAATGAAAATTATAAAAACAAAACTTTGAAATAAACTAAAGGATAACTTACAAATAATTTGGTTATATATATTAAAAGAGAAATTACTAAAAATTTTATACTTAAATATTTTGTTAATTTAAAAAATATCATTTATAATTTTAGACATATATTTTTTATTCATTTTATTAAATATAGTTATTACGTTTATAATTTATTATGTTGTCTAGAAATTAAAAATTTCTTTTATCTAAAATGTTTAGTGGAAAAGTTAATGTTTTATTAAATCCTATTTTGATTTATAGTTCTTAATTATTAATTTTTTGAATTTTGAATATTATTTAATACCATTTAATAAATAATTTAGATAAATATAGTAAATATGAAAATTTTTTGATAAATTAATATAATTTCAAATAAATACTGTAACATGTAATTTAATAGATTTATTTTTTATTTAATTTTTTCTTGCTCCGAATTAAATAAGTTTATTTATAAAGAAATTAAATTTTTTAGAGTGAAAAATATTAATAGACAACTATTAATTTAAAAATTAATAATAATTATTATTATAAAATATAAATAAATAAATAATAATTTATAAATTTAAAATTATTTATATTATTAAATTTTATTAATAATTATATATTTATCTTTTATATTATAAAATATACCTTTAACCTTAAATTTAAAGATCTTATGTCAATTGTAAATGGAAAACATATACTTACATTATTATTTTTATGTTTATTATTTTTTTTAAATAAAATTTTTTTATATTTTAAAAGAAAAATCAAAAAACATAAGAAACATAAAATAAAAAACGAAACTATACCGCCGCTCAAGGCTCCAAGAGTTTGACGATGGTACTAAACCCGAGAGAACGGCGACGCCTGCTCTTGCTACGGCCGAGACTGACAAAGTAAAAAGCAAAAGTTGCCTTAATATTTTATGGTAACCGATATTATTATATCATTTTAATGTAAAAACAATATATATTAAAATAATTTATTTTTATAATATAAAAATTTTTAAATTTTATAAATTAAATTATAAAATTCATAAAAATTAACAATATGTAACAATAATTATAAAAATTATATAAACAACATATTACTAGAATATTATTTCTAAAATTAAAAAGTAGATAATGTCATTATTTCTTTTACAAAATGTTGTGCTTAGCAATTGCAGTTTTACTGCATAGTTTTTATAAATATATTCAATTATTCATTGATGACATGATCCCAATGTAAGTTTGAGGGGCGAAATTCTAGAATGGCTCCGTCCAAAACAGAACAATTCTACATCATGCTAGTTTCCAGAAGATAGAAGATTCCAAACCGGCACACCTACCCATCTGTTAGAAAGTCAACCAATGACCAATTTTGTATAAACCAAGCTTGCTTAATAGCCTAATACTCTGACTGGGTTAATTAAATTCCAATTGTCTCCCCCTCCGTGGGAAGTATTAATGAAAAAGAAAAACAATTCAGACAAAGACGATTTCTGCCTTAGACCAACAGATGAACGAATCAAACAATGAAATGTCTACACACTGCTGATGCAAGGATTTAAATTTGAAAGCCATGTCAGAAGGAATGCTGTGCATCTATCCAAGATGAACAAGTTTGCGTTGAATGAGTTGGCTGCTTTGGTAAAGGGCATGTAACTTGGGCATATGATAGAGGTTTTTTTATGCGTAGATTTTTAAAGACATAAATATTATATTTTTTATATATATTTATTTTTTAATATATATATAATATAAAAAAATTACATGTATTTAACGTTTTCTTACTAACTATATCCTGTTCTCTTCCCCTACCTACTTATATATGCCTAACTTTTCTTGCAGCATATGTGGTTCCAAATCCTCCACAGTTACATCAATAATTCATTGATTATCATAAACTTTTTTGTGTGACTAGGAAGCTAACTACACACTGGTCTCCTTAAAGTATTTGACAATTGAGCTTTTTGGTTGATAAGAACGCCCAACCATGATTAAAATTCATTGTTCCCTTATGTATAAACAACATTATTACTGAGTAATGCTGGTTATAGATCTAATAAATTTTATATTATAAAATAAGGATTAAATTAAAATAAAATCGAAGATATATTAGAATACACTTTTAAATCTGTGATCAATTGAAAATTATCCTGGGAGTGGGGTGTGCAGACAGATGGACATCTTTGCAAGACCCAACACTTTGTTGTCGTTTTCTGTTTCTTTGTTTTTTGGGCCAATTCCTTGCCGCTCTTCTTGGTCTTCTGCTTTTAGAGGAAGACTTTCTTTGGAAACCTCTGGTCTCTCTAAATCCCGGTAGTTGAAGCTGCCTTTGTTTTGTTCACGCGACAGCAAAGGGAAAAAAAGAAAAAGAAGGAATGATACAAGAACAACTTCTTCTGCTTCTTTTATAGTTTAAATGGAATTCTTTTGCGTTACATATATAGTTCACACCAGTTGTTTGGTTACATGGAAAAAATAACACTCCGCCATATTCGCAGTGGTTCTCAGTATGAAGGAAAGCGATGCCATGCACAATCCATTTTCATGTATATCACAACTTCGTCATTGCCCAAGATCAGCATAATACTGTGTGATCCACCCTTTAATGATCTCCATCTCTTCCTTTCGTTGTTCAACCAACCACTCTGGATCGTCCTCATTTGCACGTCGAAGATCCAAGCAATGACATCCTCAAAATGAAAATCCAACGTTTCTCATTGTCAACAAAAAAGCACCTGTTTTTTCTTTCTGTCTTTTTCTTTTTAGGGGAATAGTCTTTCTCGTATTATTCGATTTAATCCAGTTCATTTTTGTCCTCACTTTCTCATGGTTAATCTACGGCATACCATTAACTGTAAGGACGGCAACAATACTGTCCGATATGTTTTCCAACGCCCTGAAACAGACTTAGTCATATAAGGCTGTCTTCAAATCATATACTTCTTTGTCTTTTAGTTTGCGTACGCGCCACTACTCCCGGATCTTTCAACCCATTTGAGAAAATGATGTTGCTACCAAAGCTTTGAAGGATAAGTTTTATATCCTGCCAGTTGCCGAAACAATGAGATTTCTTGTTAATTATTTGTAATATAATATGAGAGGAATTAAATGGATGTTACAATGTGAACAAGAAAGAACTTACATGGCCCCCATAGTAAGTGGTGACCCAATGAGGGTGAGGTGAGACGCCATATGCCATCTGGCACTACTTCACGCAACTCTTCATGTACAGGGTATCATTCATGGGCATCGCCATCTCACTACATCTCTTAATTCAGAGACCATTTCTATTGTTATATATTTACAACCTCGAAATATGCTTTAAGAAATCCTTACAAAAAATTAAAAAAAAAAACTAGTCTCTAACACTTTTTTGTAAGAATTTTGTGAGACTTATTACTTGAGAATACAATTCCTTATATATTTATATTCATAACTCATTTTGGCAAACCAACTAAATAATGCCAATACTGCTAATGGAGTCATAGCTCAAAGGTATAGTTTGCTAAAGCCATTATTGCTAATCAACTAAAATATTCTTGAAATTAACTAATAGTTGAAGTTAATTAATTGAAATTTGACTTTGTTTGTGGATTGCTCTGTAAATGATTATTATCATGATTACATGTTAGATAATCCAGTCCTTCAGTTCATGAATGCCATGTAGAATTATCATAGTTAAACATGTCATTACCAAATGAGACCTAAACTACTGAAGAAGCATATATATATATATACACACATATGTATGCAAAGAAAACTGAGCACTTGTAAGTGTAATTATCTGCCAACCCCAACTCTCGATTGTCTCAGTTGCATTCCTAGTGACATTAGTGCACGAGCTGCTTCCCGTGGCAGCCACTACACCTGCACATATCCTACTGAGTACATCAGTTCCATGTGAGGCGCCATCAACGCCCCCACAGATCGCAGCAACTGGTGGCTCATTAGATTGAGCCGCTTGAGTGTACATCCCTTCCAGGTAGTATATCAACATAGAAGACCTGTCTAGGACACTACAAGAATGCACAAGGCATATTCAATAATCACAGAGAGTGAATACTTTTAATACACCGAAGTCCAAACAGATAAAGGGGCTGCAGAAATTAGTGCTTGTAACTTTACACCTGCAAGTGTTGAATATCTGGCTAAGGATGGAAAGACCATTAGGCTCAGAAGCTACTCTGTTGATTTCCGACCATGATCTTAGTATAGTTTGGTAGTATGTCTCATTCTCTTCCTGCACAATTAATGCATACCAAATCCTCATCAAGCCAATTTTACTTAGATGCATTTGATGTTAGAAAAAAAGATAAGAACATTAAACAATGACATGTATTACTCGAAAATCCTTTGTGACAATGGAGTAGTAACCGTTCTGTGGTGTTGTTCTGTTAAAATAGAGAATTGGTGCCGATGAGGCCAGGGCACCAAGGGCCATGGGGATATTTAAGCCTAAACCATGAAGCAAGCACTGCAGAACAAAGGTATATTAACATAGAAATAAATGGCAGTCTATAAATGGAACGCCATGAAGACAATTTTAGGAACTAACTTCCACAATATGATCCTCCAATTACAATCACCAGGGACTTTTGGGCATGTAATGTCTTCTTTATATGTATGAGCACTGATGCATAATCTGCTAAAGCTTGGGGAGAGTTGAAATATCCCATGGTGCTTGCATTCTCTAATGCTTCTTTCCTGGATCCAAGTGGAACTGATTTCCCAAACTACCGGTGCTAATGGGAAAAGCAAGAGTCAGAATCTGCCAAACCTTTGAATCCGTTGGATCATCAGAGTTAAAAAACTTGTTTATATTTACATAAACTTATTAATTGTAGGAAGATTGATAGAATATGTTTTTGCTTTTGTTGTACCTCTATGTATACTATGAGAACACTAAAGGAAGCAGCGTTATCAGTCAGAAATCCCACACGCTAAAGGGAACCATCTATTGGTTCTTCTGCACCAAAGTAAGCAAATATGGGAGAACTAGAATTGGCACCACCCCAGTACCTGAAATTGATCAGATATCTTTGTCGAAATGTTGTGTAGCTTTCAGGTCTATAGTTGAAGTGATCCAGTGTCTGTTCGTAATAAAATGTTTCGAAGTATCATTTGTTGCCAAGGCTGCAGGGCCGTCCAAGGTAGTTTCCCCAATCGAGCTCAACCTTGGAATCATCAAAGATTGTGTTGCGGTGAAGTAGGTTGAGTATAAGGGAATGGCGATAAGAAGCCATTGAAATGACACGGGGAATTTCATTGCGATGATGAAGCAAATGGCTTGAGGTTTCTTTCCTATTTGAGACGTTTAAACAGATAGAGATCGGAGAAGCATAATGCTATTTATTCCACTATGATGCCCAAAATGCAGCTAGTCTTCTTAGTAATACTCGCTGTCATCTTTTGCACAAGAGTTGAGTCTAGGCAAAGGCTTTGATTTAGAGAAACTGTCATTGTTACTAAAGATATTTTCTTCTGAAATGAAAGGTTCTTGGAGAGGGCAAACCAGGAACAGTACTTGTGGAGGAATCTTGAGAGATGATGCAGGGCAGATTATTAAACTGTTCGTCAAAGAGATTGGCACGTGTTCTGTATTAGAGATGGAATTATGGGCCATGCTCGCGGGATTGCATATAGCCTGGGAACTGGGTGTCAAAAATATATGGATAGAATCCGACTCCTTAACAGCAGTTCAGTTGGTTAGTGGTGTCAAACAGCAACATTTTCAATCAAAGCAGCTGGTAGACAATATCAGATGGTGGATCAATCGGGATTGGAATGTTAAAGTAACTTACATTCATCGAGAAGCTAATAGAGCAGCAGATTGAATTGCCAAACAAAAAGGAAGTAATGTAAGAGATGATTTATTTATTCTGGATACTATTCCGTAGGAATTAGCTCAGATAATACAGAAGGGCAGGCAGGGTGTTCATTCCCTGGTAGTGGATTGGCTTGGCAGCTGTTGTACCAAAAATATATATATATATATTTAATTTTTTTTATAAGAGGAATTGCAAGTTATTTAAAAAAATTTAAAGCTATAACAGTTGTCAGTGTACCCTTGAAAGCAGGAGTAAAGATTTATCCCTTGAGATTGCCGTGGGACCCACCTGGAAAGCCGTCTGAGACCATTGCATTGAACCAAGGCACGCACACGACCACGTGCAATAGCGACCTTTGTTAAGTCATATGTGCAGGAACTGCCACAGTACAGCCTCGCCTAATAAATAACTAAAGCCTAAAGAGCTTCCCTTCTTAAAAAACAAAAAAAAATAAAAGAATTGAAGTCTAAAGATCGGTCACTCTCCGAGAGTACTATTTCATACACCGCTGAACACGACGCGCACATTTCTTTATTTTCCCGGCAAGACGCACCCGATTGTAAACCCTAATTTCCTAAATTTCATACAAAACCTTCGCAGAAGGGTTTCATATTGGTTCTTCTCTATCAATATTTAATCTTTCTCAGCTCTAACCAACATATCACAAATTATTCATCGTCATTGGAAGTTTCTTTTTTTGACTTTTCATTCGAAAGCTTGGGCTCTGTTTTGGCTTTGTGCTTTTGGGTCCTTCCATGGCGGAGGACCGGAAAGCTGATACGACTGAGAGCAGTGATTACACTTCAGAGGACGAAGGGACCGAGGATTATAGGAGCGGAGGATACCATGCGGTTCGGATTGGGGACACTTTAAAAAATGGTTGCTATGTGGTGCAGAGCAAGCTTGGCTGGGGTCATTTTTCAACTGTGTGGCTCGCTTGGGACACTCAGAAATCGGTACGTTGCCATCTTGTTGTATTCTGGGATAACTAGGGGGGGAAGGGACGATTTTGAGATTGAGTCGGGTTTTGGTTTGTGGGCGAGTGCGATTAATGGGGTTATTTGTTTATGAGGAAATGGAAAGAGTTCCTAGTAAGTTAAGTCTTGGACCTTTTTCATATGGTTTTTGGAGAATGTAGAGGAGGGAAGAATATGTTTAGGTCCATTGTGGCTCACATAAAGTAGTATGGCATGCCTAGGTGGGCTTATAAAGCTTTGGACTATTTCCCCTCAATGTTTAGCTTTTGGGATGTGGTTCTTTCAATTAACTTATAACAATGGTATCAGAGCCTAACACCACTCTCTCGACCATGTCCAAGAAGCTGATGACGACTCTGAAAGGTGGGCCCTGCTTAAGAAACCGATGGTGTCTCTGAAAGGTGGTAAAGCACGGGGTGGTAACGCAGCCAAAAAAAAAAAAAAGAGAAAGCATGCTGCATTGACATGCTCACGTGGACTGACCTACCCGATGTGGATGTCAGGGTTGCGGAGTGTGATGATTTGTTACAAGTCATTGAGTCTCATATCAGATGACAATGTAGTCTAAAGTAGGTTTATAAGTCATTAGGCTCTTCCATCTTAACAGCTAACTTTTGTGGTGTGGTTCTCCCAATTGGCTTATAGCAAAATCTAAGTAGAGAACTTCAAACAAAGCATATTTCTTTTTTTGCTGTAATCTGCTTTCTTGTTCTTCCTCCCATTTCCATGAACTCACGATAAGTAAACCCTCTCATTGGTGATTGAAAACATTAGGATAGAATTTTCTTTAAACAAAGATAAGATGGTTGGGCATTGGTTGGTTTCAAAAGAAGTCTTTAATTCTCAATTGTATAGAATGATCACAAAATTCTGGTTCTAGTTGTTGTGGTTTACATCTGTATTGGCACCATTGTCTCTCTTTTCTTGAACTGACAGTTTTTATAATTATTTATATGTTTATTTCCTTGTTGCTATCTATAATTTGCAAGATACACGATCACATCTATTGCAAATCATTAAATTAGTGTAATCAGATGCCAATATGGTTTGTGGCTATACATTTATTCTTTTTTTTTTTTTTTTTCTTTTTGAGAACCTAAATAACGCACATGCAGTTAATTTAACTTTGAACTCTGTTAATGATGTAATATATTTTTTGTTTGTTTGTAGCGATATGTAGCCCTAAAAATTCAAAAGAGTGCTCAGCACTACATTGAAGCTGCAATGGATGAAATTAAGATTCTCAAACAGATTGCAGAGGGGGACCCAGAAGACAAGAAATGTGTTGTAAAGCTTTTGGATCACTTTAAGCATTCAGGGCCTAATGGTCAACATGTGTGTATGGTTTTTGAATTCCTGGGTGACAATCTTTTAACCCTAATCAAGTATAGTGATTACAGAGGAGTGCCTCTCCCCATGGTTAAAGAAATTTGTTTCCATATTTTGGTGGGATTGGATTACTTGCATCGCGAACTTTCTGTAATACACACAGATTTGAAGCCAGAGAATGTCTTACTTCTCTCAATGATGGATCCATCTAAGGATCCAAGAAAATCAGGGGCTCCACTTATCCCTCCAAACTCCAACAATAAGACTGTTTCCAATAATGGGATGACAAAAGACATTAAGAGTTTGAATGGAGGCCTGACCAAGAACCAGAAAAAGAAAATGCGGAGAAAGGCTAAAAAGGCAGCTCAAGGTTGTGCCAGGAAGGAAAGTCCTGAGGAAGCTGAGGAGGATTCCAAAACATCTGACCAAGAAGATTCTAGTAATGATGTGAAATCAAACGTGGAATCTGTTGAACTTAAACCTTGTAGTCCTGTGAGTAAAGATGAAACAGCAAAGCTTTATGAAACTAAAGATGTTCCTCAAGGAAGTCATGGTCATCGGAGAGTTAGCCGTTCCACGAGAAAGAAGTTTCTGGCAGCTGTTGATCTAAAGTGCAAGATGGTTGATTTTGGAAATGCTTGTTGGACTTATAAACAATTCACAAATGATATTCAGACAAGGCAGTATAGGTGCCCTGAGGTTATTCTTGGATCTAAATACGCAACTCCAGCAGATCTGTGGTCCTTTGCTTGCATTTGCTTTGAGCTTGCCACTGGTGATGTTCTTTTTGATCCTCACAGTGGGGACAACTATGATAGGGATGAGGTAAGTTCACCTGTTTTAGACAACAAGCACTGTTTGGCTTCCATTGTGTGCTATAATCATGCTTACAATTATATATCTTCTTTTGTTTTTTAGAACTGGTTTTCTGTTGCATGTTTCAGATTAGAGTGGAAGGTTTTCTGGTCATTAATTTTTTTGGTTTGGTTGGTATACAATTCAATTTTTTACCTTTTCATGCTGTTACAGTTGCATACTTATGGTTGCAAAAAACTGTACTTCTGCTGGTCTCTTTTTTTTTTCCTCATATAAGCTGAGCTGGTTTTGTGAATAACTGAATATTATTTTCAATATAAAAAGTAGCAAATATTATCTTTTGGAAAGTATCCTGAACCATGATAAGTCTGGGTCTGTCAAAATAGAAGTTTGAAAAGCTTGTAGCTAAACATGTAGAGTTGTTTCTTCTACAATTAGAAACATACTAAAGGAGCTGGACCAAGACTAGTAATGGTAGTAAGATATTCCCAGAAATTGTTTAAAAAAGCTTTTTTCAAGAAACAAAAACTTTATATCAGTTGCAGCTTCTTTAGATATTATGGTGACATTTTCTTTTGTGGTAACAACATGCTTATTTTTTAGAGCTTTATGCACAGTCGTTAATTCTAATTCATCTGTGTGTATGTGTATGCTGTTGTTGGAATTTGACTTGTATGCCAAAAATAAAAAGCATTAAATTGCAAATATCGCCCTTTTGAAATGCCTCATTTACAATGAACTCCAAATGTAACTATATTAGGCTACTAGCCATTTAGCTGTAACTAAAAAAAAAAAAAAACATTCTTGGTTGAAGATTGATTTCTTTTCCATCTAAGGATCGTAAGAACCCTGTACTAAGCTTTGTCTATGAAGATAGGGCTTTAACTCCCAGTCCGGAAAGTTATGCTCCTGGAACAGCAGCATTAAATCTTTTGCACATTTTAATGGCAGTTTGAATTTGCCAATCAGCTAAAAAGTCTATTTTTGTCTGAAGGAGATGTTGTGATGCTCTTGATTTTGTATTATTTGCTGTGATTCTTTTGGTGATATTAGAACTGAGGTTCCACTATGCTTATTTGGCTTTAATTAATAAATGAAATTTTTCTACTGATAGAAGGCAATATAAATCATTAAAACCAAATCGTTGGGCCTTTCAGGCCTAGTTTTATCTTAAAAACTCGTAAAAATTTATTTCCTCTGATATTCTTTCCTTGCTGTAAAGTTTACTCTGAAAATGTCATCAATTATATGAATGGTAAACGCAGTCTTTCTGACTAAACCTTTAAACAAAGGTAGATCCATGTGCAAATTCTTGTTTTATAGGAATAACGAATGTTCAACTTCAAGAATGCAAAATGATGACGGGCTATTTGAATTTCATCTCTAGTTAATAATTCCTATGGTAATATTTTACTTTACAGGACCATCTGGCGTTGATGATGGAGCTTCTTGGAATGATGCCTCGCAAGGTAGGAATGTTATGTGTCTTGCTGAAAGACATCAAAATTGCTGTTATGTTCTGCTTGTTGGTATCTTTAAAAAAGAAGCTTAAAGAAACTCATTCTCATCCAATTAGTATCAAAATTTTTTATGTCCTCATCTGCAAGTTTTGAACAAATATTTCCTTTAGATTGCACTAGGTGGCCGCTATTCTCGGGAATTTTTCAATAGATATGGTGATTTGAGGCATATCCATCGGCTGCGCTTCTGGCCTCTTAATAAGTTGCTGATGGAGAAGTATGATTTCAGTGAGCAAGATGCAAATGGCATGGCTGACTTCCTTATTCCAATACTTGATTTTGTTCCTGAAATGAGGCCAACAGCTGCTCAGTGCCTTAGTCATCCATGGATGAGTGCAGGTCCCCGGATTCTTGAGCCCTCAGTGACTGCTGTCCAACCTGAGGTTGTGGACGGAGGAATATCTGAAAAGATGAAGAGAGAAAAAGATGAGCAGGAGTCGATTGAAGTCGGTGTGGGAAATATGGTTATTGACGGAACTCCAAAGCTACTCAAAGGGGCCCAACCTATAAAGTCATCAAAATAAATGCAATTTGACTTTGTCTGGGGGGTTATGCAATCTGTTGTTTTCATGCATAAGCTTTGCTGGTCCTGGGAGCATAATTTTCAACGGGATTGTTTTATTACACCATTTGCTATATAGGCCATATTTCGAGGTCGTGATTTGGGGAGACTTTCATCGGGTGAGGGAAAGCTGTATATCTACTACGATGTTGGAATTACAGATGGTCTCAAAGATGGCTTCCCTCACGTTCAGAGATCTAGTGCGCTTTGCTGTACAACTTTATTTTCTTGGAGAGTTTCGTTCAAAAATGCCACGTTTGAGGGATTTTAAATGTATACTCGAATGAGTCGATTCATTGTTTGTCCATATCAGATGTTGTTACTGTAGACTGGTACGAGTTGTTTTAATTCAAGACTAAATTTTTGGGGGCTTGATTGCGGGCCTGTGGAGTGTTGTCTCTCTATGTTTGAAGGTTGAACTACAAAGACAGTTCTTAAACCGACATGGGTGTCCGAGTCCAATGGCTTGTGTAAATTAGAGACATTCCCATGTATACTATGTGTATTGCACCCAATAGGATACAATTTTATTTATATCATGAGTCATATATTCTAGAGTGGTGCTATTATGTTGGGAAGTATACGTTTCTTAATGTTTTTAAAATTTTTTTATAAGAATAATGAATAAACAGTATATCAATGTACTGTTTATTTATTATTTTATTAATAAAATTTAAAAAATATTGAGAAACATATAAGAGTATCATTACTCTATTCTGTGCGTTGCACTCGATACTGTTCAATGTTGATCTTAGCTATTTTGAACGAGCCTGCCAAGTTGCTATCCACTTTGCTTGACATCAGGTGCTTCACCCCCACGGTCTCTCTCTTGGCTCCATAAAGAGGAGCACTTCGACTATTGATTGACAATCTGAGATAGAGATGCAAGTTCATCTGAATGAAAGCAACATATATGTTGCAAGGTAGGTGTGGCAAGTTCAAGCATGAAAAATTAGCACACGCACACACAAGGGAATGAATTTCTTGATGGCTGATTCATTCACTCGTTTATCATGGCTATATAACCATAACTTCTGAAGGCAATAGGAAATTGTCTTTGAATTGCATTCCGGATGACCCTCATGTAGAATCTCAGTTGCCGAATTTTTTTCAAATTCTGACGTCACCAGCAAATAAATTATATACCCTTCAGGCTGTCAGTACGTAATACAGTAATGGAATTATATGACTCAACTTTGAACTTCATTAAAAGCCTTGATAATAATACTGCAGATATTTTGGGTTATTAGAAATATTTTAATAAAAAAATCAATTCTACTACTTTTACAAACTCAACCTTATTATATATTTATTTAAAAATTTAAAATATTAAATTTATTAAATCTATAAACCATAAATTTAATAAATCTAACAACCCATTTTAAACTCTCAACTTTTATTGAGGGGCATTTAATAGAAGTATCTTTTTTCTAAATATAAATAGAAGACATCCACAACTCTTTCTCACATACTCAGATTTATGGAAAAGAAAGGGAATAGACATTTCGATCGACATTGCTGGGGAAACATGAAAGAAGATCATAAACTTTATTACCTAAATGTGTCCTTTCTGTCAAAGTATTTTCCTTGTCCTGAGATACGAATACACGAGAAAAAAAGCAATAACGGCACCAACAACTATCCCAGCTGTTGTCAGCCAAAATGCAAACTGCATCAAATCCGAGAATGTGGTCAATTTAACGACTAATTGGAAATGGAAACCATTCCCTCCCCCAACAAAAAAATAAATAAATAAAAAAGAAAGTCAGGCATAACTCGTATACCACATGTTGTTCGAGATAGGACTTCAGGTTCATGCCAAATATACCTGAAATCAGGAAATAGTATCTTGACGTAATAGACATGATATTCTCAGCAAAGAAACTATTCCCATCATCCATGCATTTGACTTCATTATTCATGGCTTATAACGAAAACTGTTAAGTAGTCTGCATGACATTGATGGAACAATTCATAATTTTGAGATAATTCCAATCTTTTCCTTAGTAATTCAAATTCACATTGAACACCTCCACCTGCTACAAGATACGGAGGCCAATGACATGATTCATATAATCTTTGTTAGGGATGGAAAAACGAACAGAGAGAAAGTTGGATTAAAGGGAGCTCATGTATTCTTTCCTCTACTATTTCTGATATTTTCTTCTTGTTACAGACTCCATTCTTCAGACCCTCTAAATACTACCCTCCTAACCGACTTACATAACAACTCCATACAGATGATGACACCTGTCACCAACTCACCCGTGACAGCTACACACCTAAAAGCCTCTGCTACATATCCAAATGCCCCCTTACACTAAAACGACTACATATTCAAATCAACCTACACATAACAGCTAATTCCATCCCTAACAATCTGAAGGTCAATCCAGAAAGAAAAACACTAAAACCTCTTATGTATGCTCCCCCGAACTGAATGCTGTCTCCACGTGTAGTTTCAAATAATTAAAAATTTCACCTTTGGATGCAGCCAGGTGCACTTGTAATTTATTTAAACAAATAATAAATCCGTTCAGTGCGGTAAAGGAAATTCAGCTAAATAGGGATGGTCATCTAGAAAACTGAAATTGAGGCAATCCTCCCTCCCTGGTTATCTGAAATTTTATGGCTATCCCAAACAATGTAGCGTTCACAGTGCTTGGTTTGGTCTCTTTCACGGGAAATTGTTCTATCAAAGATAGTAATTAAGAAGTGCTAGAAATAACAGTAATAAGATCAGAAAATTGGATGAGTACTTTAGTTAATTCCCACTTTCCTAATTGTTAGGAGTCACACCAAAAAAAAATAAAATAAACCTCCTACTGTTTCATTCTCAATGTCGTGGCATACTATTGTTAGAGCTAAGCAGCTATGTAGCCTTCAGCTTCTATAACTGGAAGTTCTTCACAAAACAACACATCAAACAATCAAAGTAATGAGATAGTCTTATGGCCACTATAGCTGCTTATTATAGCATGTACCTAAGCAGTCAAATGATGCAACATGATTTCCTATTTGTGGACTGAAATTCTGAACAAAATGATAAATATTTATACCTGATACAAGGGCACCAACTGACGCACAGAATGCTCCAACCTGGAGAAGCAGTTCCACTCTGCTTACCTCAAGCCTTCGCGAGCTGTTTAATGATGTTTGATTCACTAAAGCAAACAATATTTGATAATAACTGATGGAAGTATTGACACCAACAAATAATTTTTCTTGAAATGAGTTTAAAGCTAAGCTAATCTATGGTGTCTGAGTGACTGAATGTATGCATATTATGCTCTGAAGTAACTCCGAGTAGCACTGTTGCATGAAGAAAACCTGAGTTGTTCCCTAATATTTAAAGTTCAAACCAGCAGCAAACATGCATTCTTAATTGTGGAATTGCTCCTGCATTATGCATTTTGGAAATTTCCATTGGTCTTCTCCTATCTAACTTGAAATTCTTTTATGTCATAGTATTATACTATTTGGCTTCAGTGGCAATACAAAATCATGAATGGTTTAATGCCTACTTCAGATCTCTGCATATGTGAATTTTGAGCATATGCAATTATTCTGGATCCAAAGTTGGTCATTGAAGTGCATACTGATGAATTCACAATCCTATGGCTAGCATAGCTATAACTTCAGAAGAGCACAAAAATTCCCAGAAGCAAATTACGTAGTTTTCAAATAAAGAAGTAGTTTTATTTCCACTGTTAGTATTCACAATGAAGCAACCAAGATAAAACCTCATCTGGAACAAATAAGTAATCCTTCAAAAGGGGGAGGAGATATTGCAGAAAATTGCTTGGGCTTGGCTATTCAGGTTAAATGCTACATTGCTACTAAAACATAAACGTCAATACACTGTCATCTAAAATTAGTTGACATGACAAGCTTGCGATAACACTCAGGCAGAAATCTGAAGATAACTCTCCCTCCCCCCTAGATAAGAAAGACAAAGAAACCAAGGGAAGATTTTCAACCTCAAATTGACAGCTATAGAATCTTCCATTTCTCTTGCAGAATCAAGAAGCCTTTCAGCTTGACCATGACAAGACTCACATCTGCAAATAAAATTAAATACAGAAGTCAACTTTTTGATGACATGATTGTCTTAAATTTCAGAAATGCTACTTCAAATTTGGCAACAAAAGGTAACTAGCATTCACTAGCATCGTCAACAAATTGCATATTTTAGAAGCCTCATGTGAATTGCTTCTTCATGTTGATTCTTTTCAGAGTCTGAAACATGAATTAGTAAGCTTTTTGAACATCCATACTGATGACTAATTAGAATAACAGTTCAGAAATGCCTGCTATTGCTGCTAGTGAGGTCTTATACTGCTATTTCCAAATCTGGTCTTCCATAAGATTGAATACACCATACCCAAACTAGGCCTTCAAAGGTAGAGAAACAAAAAAATCTTATTGCCACCTAACTGTAGACAAGCAGTACCTCTGGTCGGCATGCTTCATTAGTCAAAAACTCCCTCTGGTCCTAAATAATTGTCATTTTGCAGTCTTGTTTTGGGTCATTTTTATCAGTCACTTTCTCCAAACCAAAGCAACATTAATTACTTCTTTTTAATTTTACTCTCATCAGAACCACTAGTTCATTAAATGCTCAACTAAATTTATTTTTCTCTCTCCTTTTGAGTTTTTTCGCAGGAGGATAATTTAAGAAGATAAGAGAATATTTAAGACTATTCAATGGCTTCCTCAATTCTTGTGTATTAACCTTAAACGACAAATAATATGAACCAGAGGGAGTAATAACTAATAAATTTAGTCAATATTAACTAACTCATTCATCATTTAATTCACTTTAATAGCTTTAGTCAATAATAACTAACTATTTTAAATGTAATGCTCATATTAGGAATGAGAATAACCTTTGAAGATAATTTTCCAGAAGCATCTCAATTTCCTCCTCCTCCTCTACATATAATTAGAAAAAAAAAAGCAAATTATAAACCAGGTTTAATTAGAAGACCATTAATTAGAAACCAAATAGAAACTTTAAAATGGCCTACCCTCAGCAACCTGCTTTTCTGAAGCAACTGCACATTCCACAGCACCGTTTCCTTTCTTAAGTGTGCAGTTTCTTCCCACAATACACATACGACGTATTTCATGGGGGTCCTCCAGAAGGTCAAGCAGCATTTGTCTGAGAGCCCCAGCTCTGGAACCTAACTCAACCTAGCAATTCATCAGGAAGGCAATGAATCAACTAGTACATTTCTAAAACCATTGTAGATTGGCAACTTATCAAAAGAAAATATGGGATAAAATACCAAAGTTTGTTTGCTAATACGAAGTTGCTCCAATATGTCACCAGTCAATCGGTTTGGCAAGACCTCAAGAAGAGCTTGAACCTAGGGCCAAAAGAGGGAGGGGGGGTCAGAGACCAGTTATTTCTATGCAGTAAGTCTATTGTCTATTGAGAGGCAGAGAGAAGGTGAACACTTACACTCTATGTCATGAACCTAGAAGGCAAAAATTCAATCAATGCAATAAAAACAATTCTTATAAGAAAGAGTTTCTGTTTTCAGACGCATGCTATCTTAAAAAGTATCTTATGAAGCATCCTGAAATGAATTTTATGATGCTTTCAAGAATTCATGAAATGCAAGCATGGAGAGGGTAGCAGGAAGATATCATACTATAGGCGGTTGATACAAGCAAGGATTTCCCACCATTTTGTTTACAGGTAGGTCTTGGAACAACTATTTGTCAGAATCATGAAAAGGAAAAAGAGATAGATGCAAGCATGTATACATATATGAAGAATAAATGTGAATATACTTAGTTACTCACTATGTTCCCATACTCACACAAGGTTCTAAGTGCATTAGTCTCTGCTCCAAACGTTGTATTCTTGAAAGCAATGCTGCTTCAACAACCTAAAGTTCCACCAAATGACAAGGGACCAAACAGTTTAGAACAGTATGTCTACAATGAAAAGCCACCTAAATGACTTAGCAATTAGTACTATACAAAAATGAAAGTAAAATTCAGTTACACCCTTTGTCATTAATATTCAAGCTACATGTCTGCTTACATGTACAGTCACTCTCTGAGTGATCTCATTGGTTTGGTTAGAGAGGGTATATAACACAAGAAACAAGCTTGGAGCCCAAAGGCCCCAAACTCTTGGGATATATTACCAGAAAGTCAAAACTTTCTTCGTTCATCTGTATTTTTCTGTTTCCTTCCTATATTACTTGACATTACAATTCTCTCCACAATTTGCCAAATGTAATTTTGTTATCATTCCCACCGTGTAACTCTGGTCACTTATGGAGTTTGGCAAATCAAATGAGAGATGTGAATTTCAGACAAACCTCAAGCTCAAAGGGCATGCATGGCCCTCCATTGTTGTTCTTGGGGTTCAATCGAGGCAGCAATGACTCTAGAAAAGCTTTCCCTCCTTTACTGATATATATCAACAAATCCAGAAGCCTGGCTTTAGCTCATTATGATACTATTATAGAAACAACAATGTGCGGTGCCACATACATTTAAACTATTTCAGAAGTTACACATTACCGATTATAGTCAAATATAAGTACACTCTCTTGCATCGCTATTGCCCGCAATGAACCCAAGTTCAGAAGTATGGCATACTCCCGGACCTAACTCAGGATGCAGAAAACTGAATTAATAATCATTTATAAAGAAGGCCATTGGGCCAATAATATAACAGCGTACTAGATGTTGGCATTCATCTTAATTGAAAAACTCAAATATGGAGTGAAGTTCCAAAAAATTGAACATATTATATATTTATGAATAAATACATATTTGACTTACCCAGAAAAAGAGATATATAACTGAATATCATTTTGTATTTGCCGATTACAGATGGTCAAATTGATGAATAAATTTCTATTTTGAGGCCGAACTTTTGATAAACAATGCAGTATCAGAAAACAACTTTTCCATCTACATTTAAATTTAGGGCTAAGTGATAGCTAATGCAATTTTTAATCTCTACTACTTTTAGGGCAGATTTCTTGTCTCGCATTTTATCTATTTATATACCAGAGTGTATTTGGAATATTTTATACGGCAAGAGGGGGTAGAAAAGAGATTTAAAAAAGTTTAAATTCTATTCCTTATTTTATGTAATGCAACATATAGTCAGATTATAGGAAATTAGGGGTACACGAAAACTCAACGGACATCTTCATGAAAGTATATATATTAATGAAGTCATCTGATTATCAAAACATAGAGTTTAGTAAGCAAATAGACAGAGAGGGCAATTATGTTGCTGATTAATTAGCAATAGATCCGTTTCCATGGACCATGGGATTCATGAATTATCTCAGCCCCACCTTCAGTTGGGCCTTGCAAATATGGCTGGTGTTTCTCTCCCTAGATTAGTTCCTGTTTAGCTTTGGGCTCTGCCCCTCCTTTGTGCCCAAGACAAAAAAAAAGACAGAGCAGCTAACTATAATAATACCCAACTCATGACATTATAAGAGCACTAATTAAATAACTACAAGTATTGAAGTTCAAAAGTGATACTGAAATCTGATCAAGTGAAAAAGTGCAACACAGAATCATTACATGGTGGATGTAACAGAAAATATACCAGTAAAGAAGGCATTGAATTTGTCAAAAACAATGATGGATCCACACTTCGAATATCTCGTGGGCGAAGACCTGATAATTGAACACTAGACTAGAACAGTAAAACATTGATGATATAAAAGATGCTTCGGAGGTCTAATGAATAGCCAGGAAGGAAGAATATCATGGACAATTAACAATGGAAAGCAACATCAAGTAGGTCAATAGACTATCAAAAATAGACGGTTATGCAAATTGTAAATAGTTAAGCCCCTCTATAGAATCAGAGGCCAGAGGTTCTGAAATAAGCAGAGCTTGAAGCATGATAAAATACTAGCAGCATGTGATGTTTTCAAGTTCAGAAATAGAAAGTGACTAACCACTTAACTTCAACAGTTGTCTCCTGTTGATTTTTCTAGTTGATACCGTTCCCTCTGACTTCACTTCTACAATCTGTGCATAGACAAAGAAGAAAGAATAAAAACCCTATCATGAGAGGAAAATGCAACATTCTTGATATGTAATATAAACAATTTTTGTAACTGAACTAGAAAGAGGCAAATGCCAAACTCCAGACTTCTGACTCTTTGAGAGCAATTTTTGCTTGCTGACTTGCTGTGCAGATTAGTTCAACGAATATAGAATAAAATAATTATATTTTACAGCACCTCAATTTAGAAAGGAACACCATAAATATACTCCAAATTAGAGATCAAAAAAAGGAAAAAATAATAAATTACCAATGTATTAATCTGCATGAGAAAAACAAACCTCATAAACCGGTTCCCGAATTCCTAGAGATAGAGAATCGCCAGATGTGGTGGTCGCAGTTCTCTGCGACTGAATTCGAGCATTTGTAGCCGCAGAAGTCTGGCTCCGAGCCGCGTTTTCATCATTTCCCGCGTCATCGGAATCAGATGCGACGGTTTCCGTTTCAGTCCACTGCTTCTCCTCCGTCGATTTGCTCAAGCACTTCACGCTCGGCGTCAGAACCTTCGTTGCAAGTGGAAGTGGAGTAAGGAGGGAGATTTTGCTGCGGTGGAGTACAGTCAAAGAAGCTGGCCACGGCGTTTCAACGGAACGAGATTCAATAAGATCGGAGAAGAGGACGAAGTTGGTGGCTGTGACCGAAGATTGGGACCGAAATTGTAGAAAGTGCGGCCAATTTAAAGCCATAATCTGGTGTGGCTCGGATGCGTTGGTCATGTAAGCAGCTTTGTAGCTGGGAATGGGAGTTGGTGGAGTTGTTTCCGTACTGTAATGTAACGATGAAAACGGAACGGGCAATAATTTATCCTAAATGTCATTGTTATTTTTTTATATTATTACAAAGTCTGATTTAATCATAATATTTCTATTTAACTTCCAGGAAGTCGTTAATAAAGTGTTTTAGGGAAGAATAAGAAGAAAAAAATAGAATAAACAGTTTCTTTTTTTTTAACAAATAAGAGAAACTACAGCAATATCATGACATGCAAAGCCATTTGTTACGTTTAATGAACGGATGATTAAAACCAAAAAGCTTGAAGTCTTGGCCTAAAACAGACCCGTTCATACACAGAATATTTAGCTTTTCTTTAAAATTTCGAAGAATCTGGGAAATATATACAGGCACTTTTGTTACTTGATTTTCAGATATTATTGACATTTAAACGATATTTGGAACTACCAAGCCCGGAGTCGATGCTTCTTTCTGCACGTCTTTGTAGTTGTACCCTACACAATAGCAGTTCGCTCTTCAAATAGCAAGTTCCTCAGAAACCTCAACAGCTTTTCCTTGATGGCAGATGGGTACAGCAGTTGTCATCAAGTTCTACCAACATAAGTGTTTGATTTGTGCTCATTCTCTTTTCGTGCATGGGCATTGCAGAACTACAGCTCTCATCATGCGAGAAAGCACAAACATTGAGCATCATCACATCCTAAGATCTATCCTCTCAGACATTCTTATGATATCTGAAAATATCCTATCACCTCCAACTTCTGCACCTGTGGCTCCAGCAGCAACTCGTAGAACATCTTCGATCAAGGCCGCATTTCCCATAACGTCAGCATGAGCTCCACTCTCGGGACTTCTCCCCTCTAGCAGACTAGCAGGTCGTTTGTGCTGATACTCTCTCACATATGTAGCTATGCCAGATGGATTGAACCGTGTTCTTCCACGCCATCCTTTGGCACACATGAACCCTGCACTAACAACAGGCACACTCTCATCACCATCCACATAATAAACACCATTTTTTAAGCAGCTGCCCTCTTCTCCATCTGCTGAGCTATCAATTCGGAAAGGAATGCTCTTGCACTTGTCAGAAGGAGACAACTTGTATATATAGGATCTTTCAGTAGGGATTCCAACACCATACAAACAATATATTTCCATATCCGGGGCATTTGGCAGTCTGAATCAGATATTCAAAGCTATATTAAACATATTGAATGGAAAAAATCGAAGTAGGGACTATGATTGACAGCTGCATAAGTAATGATGTTCAGTTCATAGTAAAAATACTAACAACAGTAACTCTTTAAAATAAAATCCCCAACAGATCTAATACTATTGCTCAATTTGAATAATATGAATATAATGAGTCTTGAGAAAGACCACCGCTAGCATTGACACAAGTAATGTTTGTCAGAGGAAGGGCTTGAAAGGAACAAGAATGGATTTACGTGTGGAATTGTGACAATATGTGACAGTGATTCAAAAATTATGTGTCAAAATTAGAAGAGGACTATCTGCGTCAAAATTAAAAAGATGTCACAGAGACTTCTTCCAGAAAAACTGGTCACAGGGTTTCCAAGGATTTACATACTTACTTGGTCTCAAGTGGATTGGACCAGTATTTGTAATGAGCATATTTAGGATCATCCAAGTTCTCTGCTATTCCATGAGAGAAGTGAGCCTCAGCCCGTTGCATCATTTTTGGAGCCACAAAATGAAGTAGATCAAACACAGTTCTGGCTGTATAGGCCTTTCTTTCAGCAACCTTTCTGATGCCTTCCCTGCTTATCTCATCATATTCAGTCCACACCTCCCCACATGATAAGTTGACAGTAGCAGATCTAATGGCAAATGAAATTTCCTGTTGATGGTGAAACATGTGTCATTGTTGCAAGTTTAAATTATGAATCCACAAATTCAAGATTTAAAGCCATGTCTTCAATTTTTTTTAATATTTCTTTTCAGAAATTGCTTAAAATAAAAGTCCTAAAAAAATAACTGTAAAATTAAAGATAGACATCTAAGTTTCTAGACTCTACGGGTTTTTTACTAACTGAATTGAGATTAATTGATAAAAAATGTTGAATAACGAAATCCAAAAGATTGATATTAATCTTAGATTCATTAATTGCAATCAAACCTTACTCTTCAATTCTTGGAACCGGAGTATGCATCCAATTTTCCTGCAATGTCTGTTATAGTAGAATCATCACTGTTTATTTGCATTTTTATTAATAAATACTACAAATATAATATGGACAAAATTTTGTAAGTGTAAAAAATGTTAGAATACTAATATAGGCACCTATGTAATGACAGAAACAGCTCTAAGTTGAGTCAGCAGAAAGTAGATTGCTCAATTTCAAGACATTCCAAAATTTCAAGTTTCTTGGCAATATCCCGAGCCTTGAAACCCAAGGCTATGTACCGAACCTCACCCCAATACAAAATGGTATTGTACAGGACTTTACACTAGTAAAACAGATAAGGTACATTACATCTTGGATTCTCAAGGAAGACTGGACTTTGCGCAGGAAAATTAAAAGCCAAACTCTGGTGATGGTAGACTATGCTTATTGCAATAAATTCAAGACATATTACTTCTATGCTTCCACACTGGCATCACTAAACAGCAACCATAAAGCTAGTATTTAAGTAGAAAAAGAAGAAGGAGCGAAGATAAAGTTTCACCAAATTGACAAAATGAAAACATGTTACCTTTAAATCAAGCGTAGCAAGAAGTGCAGAGGGTGATTGTGAAGCAGCCTTTCCAAAAGAGATTATTCTTCCATACTTCGTAGGCTCTTCCACCCTGAAACCCTTTGTCCTATTACCGTTGTTATAACTACTGTCACTTAACAAGTGTTTCCCATATCCCTTCTTTACCTGGTCACATTTACTCTCTCCTTCAGGGGACCAATCCAAATTACCCCAAATAGTTTCACCACCTTTTGGCATCAATGACATTGTTGAATCCCAAGTTCGACATACCCGCATAATATGCTCTGGGATTTGCCGCCCAAGGTAATCAGAATTTAAAATACCAGGAGCCATAGCTCTGCAAAAAAAATTGTATCTCACTCCATTATGTACTAAGCAGATTTGGAATAGAGAAGAAAGCCACCTAACTTTTGATCTATTGCTAGTTACAGCTCAGAGTTACCAAATGTTTTAATAGAACCCCAAACTTTCCAAATTCAATTGACATAGTCAGGCTTTCTTATCCCTTTGACTTGGAGAAACATATAACTAGATGGGTTTTACTGAATTAGATAAATCAATCAAGCTGATTAGAAAAAATTAGTGCATTAAGAGAGGTAAAAGAACAAGCTAATAAATCAGCATTCTTTCTTTTTCTTTTTTCCATTTTTCTTTTCGTGTTACCCAGAGAGATCCGGCTGGGTTCAACCTTTCTTTCTTTAAACTTGATGATTATATGCACCATATTCAACTTACTTGGGTTTATTTTGAGTTTAAATTAATACTACTAAATAAATTTTCTCTTTGAACAGTTATTAATTATACCATTGCTCTTTCGCTAAAAATTACACAGTTCATTTTTAGGAAAAGTATTCCATCTAGTCGGTGATATATAATACAATGAATTCCATTTCAGAAAGTCAATTAATAAAGGGATATTGTTGCTAAGACTAACCTTACAAATGCGACATCTATACCTTCAGCAGAAAAGATATTACTGACCGCCTTTGGAACCCCGTGAAATGCCGGAGCAATGTTCATGACTGCTTTGATATGCTTGGCACACCAACCAGGACCGCCACCACCACCCATGGGAGGAGGTGTCTCGACCCATTTTAGAAAGTGGAGGAAATAGATAACCCCCATGGAATGAGGCACCACTACCACTCTCCTATAGCCATTTGTTACAAACATAAGCTCAATTTTACTCTTCAATCTACTAAGAGCTTGGTCTCGAATCTGCTTTTCCAATTAGAACTATATTAGTGAAAATTTATTTCTGCATAGATTTCACTTAATGATATTTAGCAGCAGAAGCATAAGAGAAAAGAGATACAGAGTGATAATCCCAAAAGAGAGGTGGGAGAAAAGAAGAATCGGGTCACAAAATCACAAAATGAAGCAAATTAGACGGCCAGTTTGCTTCTTATGGAATTGCAAAGCAAAGATCCTAATCTTTTTAACATGAATTATGTCAAGAAACAAACCAGACAAAACATGAAAATCTGTCATCCATTATTAAATCACATTAGTTTATACCAATCTCACGATTGATTCCATCTACATCATAGGATATTGAAAATCCACACGCAAGTGATTTTTGGGGATAAACTTATGTGATAATCTGAAGAGGATAAATTATGCTCCACAAATAATTAGGTCTTGAACAAGTTCAGGAAGGATAATTACACCTCTGTATTTTGGAAAGACAGCCTCCAATCATAGGCAGCCATATACATGTTCTTCCCCTCATAGCCAATTTTCGCCAAATTCTCTATTAGAACAGCCCAAACAAGATAACCAGGGGCAAAGTAGTCGGCAGCACTGAGCCCCGGTACAGCTCTGAGTCGAATGCCTGGTGGATCCAGCCCTGTCTCGTGATGCAAAGAGAGATGCTCCAGCCAACACAGAGGCCTGCACAAACAGAATGCTTATTCACAACTCATTTGAGATTCTAAAACACAATTATTCAACTACTAAAATTGAAAAATTCCAAACCTTTTGAGTATTTCAGCAAAACTACCACCCCATAGCTGCTTTCGGAAAAGGTCTTCAGCACAAGGCCTACCTTCCCAGAGTTCCAGGCCACCAATTACAATGCCGGGCACCAAAACAACCGGGTGAAGAGCAGTCACTCCTTCACGCTTTAGCCTCATTCCGGGTGACTCAGGTATCTGAAAACCAGGGAAGGTAGCAGGCAAACTGTGATACAAAAAACTGAGAAGCCACCAAGCAGTGCACATGTAACCAATTATCCAAAAACAGCAATCAATGCACCTCCATTCCTTGATTTGCCTCTTGCTCTTCTTTTGCTTCTCCAGTACATTCTCAATTGGTTTAACAATGGTCTCGTCCTTCTTATCAGTTTTTTTGGCTTCAAAGGCTTGAATTTGAAAACCCAGGAAAGAGCACTTCAGTGACTGTACATAGCAGAGGCTCCGATGTCTGAGAATTGAAGCCATGTTTGACCTAATGTACTTAAACTTCTTCTATTGCAGATGAATCAATGACCAAAATAAGCCAGAAAAATTGCAATCCACAAAGGGATTACAAGGTGTTCGGTAGCAGTGATCAAGTGAGTCATGTTCATGGAATTTGTTTGGAATTATAGAATGGACTGTAGAATAAGGTTATGGGATGAGAGGAAGGAGAGATGGGTGAGATCCCTCTGGGTGCGATCCAGAAACGAAAAACAAGAAAAAGTTAAGAATAGCAGCTTTCTCTTGGTCTTCTTCAACAGCAAACAGTGAAGGGGTTTGGAGCACACTGTTGATGGCTGAATCCAAGGGTGTACACCTAACTCCATTTGGGTCGCCACCAAGACACTTGTCTTGAAATTCACATGCAGCTCAGCTCTTTATCAGCTGTCACCATTGCGCTGAATGGAGACCGTTCTCGACTATATATATATGCTTTATTCCGATTCTTCTGGACTTCCACGCGGGTGCCTCCTTTAGCCCTTTCCACCTCTTTCGCCAAGGCACCGGGGACTGTGAAGGACAGCATAAAAACCAAACAAAAACCATGGGGATCTGTCTACTATAATGAACGGCGAGTCCTGACGCAGAGAGTAGCAGAAGCAGAACCTGAATCTAATAGAGTTCTCCATGGTCCCTCGTCAGAAAGACAGAGAATAGCACGGACAGTCGGACACTCCCACCGTTACAGGAGAAGCACACTCCACGAAAATCACGGCTACCCAAAATTTTATGGGCCATGGCTGATGGAAGTTTGTGAAAACTATGCGCGGGTAACCGTGCCCAGTTAATCGCGTAGTTTATAAATTTTTAAAATATAGATATCTGCCTTTATCAAACTCTCATCCTTTAGTATTTCATTTTTGGTAATTTCATATAATTTTAGAAATTAATAAAATTATATAAGCATAAATTGTCAAGAGAAACTCCGACCATCAGGTTTTAACAAAAATTTTATCAAATTTATGGTCAGATTTTATAAGAATTATAAATAATTATTAAATCTAATGATTTTACAATTTAATTCTAAACTATGAGATTAATAAATGTGTTGCCTGAAATATTAAGGTATTAAAAAAAATGCTTGAATGAGTCTAATTGATACAACGAGGAATTTGCAAGAAGTTAATATGGATTTTATTTAGGAAAAAAATGACTAATTTTTAAGAAAGGAGAGTTATCGACATATTATAAAAAAATTTTATGGCCGTTAAATTTTAAGTTCTGTAATTTGTTTTTGAATATAATAAAAATTAATAATTTAATTATTTTAAATAAAAAAATTAATAAAATTTAATTTATAAAAATAATAAGTTACAATTCGGCAACAGAGTGTCTTCCATCGGTGACAATAACCAAAAACCCATCGTACTAGCTTCGGATTTTATCACTTGGATTTCGGTCTGCTAACTTGATAAATGCCCTGTTTTGTTCTGTTTTTGGTTTATATAACAGAGAGAGCCATGTGGATTTAATGCGACAGCTATGTATTCCCCACTTAGCTGTGATAGAAGCAAATCTCGGCTGTGTGGGAGATATGATGCTTTGCAATTATAGGCGCACTTATTATTTATGTTGGGATAAAGAGATTGGTAAAATGACAAAATTATTTTATATGTAAAAATGAAATAATAATCATGGGATATCTATTTCCATGAAGAAACTATAGTTTTCCTTTATTTTCTTCGGATAATAACAAATTTGGTGTGCATTATTTTCTCTACAGAATAATTTATTTACAAAAAAAAAGTTGTGTATAGAAACCGAGATGATTGGGTTGAGCCCGATAAAGATTGGCTATCCATAGAAAAGTTGTTCTAGTTTGGGCCAACCGGTTTAATATTCAAACAGGTAAGCTCCCAGCTCATCACACCTGGGTTTATCTTATTTGGGCACAGCTCATTTAATATTCCCAACACTAGACTAGGCCCCATTAAAATGGATCCAAGGTACGATTTCAAAGAGATATACAATTATACATAAGTATAGTTATTTTCGTAATATTTATTATTTTATAATATTCCATACATAAATACATAAAAGTGACAAAAAAATGACAGGGAAAATATATATACTGTAGCATATAAAAAAGTTAGACACTTACCATACAAGGCTGATTTGCACATAACAATACTCTTTTCACCCCGATGATGGTCAGAAATTTCCATGGCAAAAGACTTGCGTCGCTACAGTGAGGTAAATCCAAAAAGGATTGTTCAATTATTGGAAGAAAATAAAGGTAGTAAGTAGAGTGTGCACGAGCAGGTTTTGGGTCATGTTGAAAAAGTTTGAGTGTAGAATTTTTAATTCTAATCTCATTGAAAATATGTATGAATGTCGTTTGCATTGGTGAATTTTATGTATGTGACCAATCAGTTTAAATTTGAATTGAATTCGATAAAAAAAATTATAATTTATGATTAATCAAAATATAGTTATATAAATTACAAATTTAAATTGCTTTAAATCAAATTCAAATCAAGTCAAGTACAAGAAATTTGCACACCCTAATAGTAAAAATGCCAATGCTGTGGCTAATCTTGCTGTCGACACCACTGGCAACACGTTTTGAGAGTTTGCCAGATAGCTTAATTCAGGTCTTTCATGCAGATTTTCGTGGCATTAAATGGTCACGCATCATTTTGCATAGTTGGTTTGCTTTCCCTGTTCTCTGGATGTTTAGCCTGTGATTAACCAAACCTTTTTTAGTTGTGGTTTGGTTGCCTGCTTGCCTTTTCGGACAGGATACAAAGATTCCGCTGGGATTGGAGAATGGAGCGCCATAATGCCCGTGGAAACTTCGGGCAACCAATTGAAATGGGATGCGTTTATTTTATTTTTGTTTAAATAAATACTTTAGGCACGTGAGCACGAGAAACATACAGCTCACTGCTACAACGGTCACTCACACTTTCGCTCTGTGATGTGATGTGATGGATGTCAATATAAAAAAATAAAGTATTCTCTTAATTTTATTTTAATAAAAAATTTACTTTTAATAATTTTAGAATTTAAATTTATTCAAATTTTATTATTTAACTTATAAAATTTAATTAAATTTTTAATTTAAAATTTACTTTATAAAATTAAACACAAATAAAATTTTAAAGATAAAAAACCCTAAAATAAAACTTTTTATTAGAATAAGTGAGGATTATTTATCTTTTTTAATGACTAGGTAAATTCACTTTTTTTTTACAATTAAATGGGAAAAAATAAGAATCATTTCGAAAAAATTATGTATAAAACGTTCTCTTATCTGAGAATAAATGAACCGCAAGCGGACCATAACCTTCTCCCCCCTTTTCTGCTATGCCTATAAATGACTAATAAATACTTGAGCCCCTCTGCATTCCCTCGCTTTACTTAATCTTGCCACATTTCCTCGCTGCCATTCTCTTAAAACTGCACCGCCTTCCCCCGCGTACGTTAGCGCGTACCACCGTTAGCCGCCAGTGAGAACAAGCAGAGATTCTTGAAGCAGGAAGAAAAGATGGCGTCGGCTACGAGGGTGGATCTGGATGGTATTCCCATAAAGCCAATCACTATTTGCATGATCGGTGCCGGAGGATTCATTGGGTCCCACCTCTGCGAGAAGCTTATGGCGGAGACACCCCACAAGGTCCTGGCCTTGGACGTTTACAATGACAAGATCAAGCACCTCTTGGAGCCAGACACCCTCCGTTGGGCTGGCCGCATCCAATTCCACCGCCTCAACATCAAGCACGATTCTAGGCTCGAGGGTCTCATCAAGATGGCAGATCTGGTACCACTCTACACTCTCTCACACGGGTGTTTTCTAGGTTTGATTAAGCTTCTTTGAGTAGTACTTATATTTTGCGTTTCTTTCGCTTAAGACCATAAATCTGGCTGCAATCTGCACTCCCGCCGATTATAACACCCGTCCGCTGGACACTATTTACAGCAATTTCATTGATGCGCTTCCCGTGGTACGCATTTACGTCTTTTGATTTAAAATATTGGTTTACTATAGATAAAGACTGATTCTTTGTGCTTGTTACTCTGATGTATGGAAAATTGATTGAAGTAGATACGTGATTTGATGTGGGTTCGTTTCTGAGTTTCAGGTAAAGTACTGTTCGGAAAATAACAGGCGTCTCATTCACTTCTCTACTTGTGAAGTGTATGGGAAAACGATTGGAAGCTTTCTCCCAAAAGATAGCCCACTTCGTAAGGCAAGCCTTCATTTTCGTAAGCATTTCCCTTTTCATTTCATTTGATGTTACCTAGAAGGAAGTCATTCCAGATATGTGCATTATGAACGGTAGTTTCACATATTTATGGTTTGAACCGTTCGATTCCATGTATCTGTCACTTGGAATTTGTCGGTGGTAGTTCCAAATTACGTCCTGGTTTATATGAGGTTATCTGATCAAGTTCTAATAATCGTGTGTTCTGTTGCCAAAGCTGTCTGATCCAGAGCTTCTGAAGCGTTACAGTAAATATATTTTCTGGATAAAATCGTACTCTTCGTGGCATTGCATTTAAGACTATTCAGTTTCTTTGAAATTAAGTGGTTTTACATTGGCTAGATGAGAAATTGTCTGTTAAACCCTCTTCTACCTTAGAGGTTTTTGTAGTGAGCAATGGGAATACGTTGGCATATAGTTCTTGTGCTTTGGAATGTGGATGAGAGTTGAGATCATGGCTTTCAGGGATGGCTTTGTCATGCCTCGTGTTTTTTACCCAGCGAGGAAATTTGTCTGTGTGGGTTGATGTTTTCTGAAGCATCTCCATCAGAATCTTTTGTTGATTTGGACGTTTTACACTCTACACTTGCATATAGCTTTATTGGTTGAGGGGAGTTCTTATCACTTGTGTGGCTTGATGTTTTCTGAAGCATCTCCATCAGAATCTTTGTCATGCTTTATTGGTGTTGGAGAATTGCGAAGTGCATGTTTGAGGTCTTCCATCCTTTGATATGGGTTTCATCTTATTTTTATATATGCAAATATGTGATATTGACAGATACCTGCTTTGCTTTGCTTCATATTCATAATGCACTGAGCCATGTTATCTCATTTGATATGTTAGGATCCTGCCTATTATGTTCTAAAGGAAGATGCCTCTCCATGCATATTTGGTCCAATCGAAAAGCAGAGATGGTCATATGCCTGTGCGAAACAATTGATTGAGAGGCTGATTTATGGTAAGCTTTTTGCCCTTTTCATTTTCGGCTGAAACTTTTTCTGTTTCTCAATCTTGATTTATCTCAATAATGTGTGTTCATTAACAGCTGAGGGTGCTGAAAACGGCCTGGAGTTCACAATAGTGAGACCTTTTAACTGGATTGGACCTCGAATGGATTTCATTCCTGGCATTGATGGTCCAAGTGAGGGTGTTCCTCGGGTTCTGGCATGCTTTAGCAATGTTAGTCAACTTTTGGTTTGGTTTTTTATAAAGCTTGTAAATATTTTGTTCAATTTAGTTTAAATGTCTGTTCTAAACTTCCTTTTTAATTCTATTCTGCAGAATCTCCTCCGTCGAGAGCCTCTTAAGCTGGTCGATGGTGGCCAGTCCCAGAGAACTTTTGTTTACATTAAGGACGCCATTGAAGCTGTCTTATTGATGATTGTAGATTCCTTTATCCAGTCTTTTACGTGGAAATATAGTTTTTTTTTTTTTATGTACAAATTATGTAATGTGATTCTTTTGAAAGCATATCGTTAATTTTTTTTCATTTTGATTTCGTTAAATTATTATTGTTGTTGGCTGGTCCGCTGAATGATTTGACATTTCCACAGGAAAATCCTGCGAGAGCCAACGGGCATATCTTTAATGTGGGTAACCCAAACAATGAGGTTACAGTTAGGCAGCTTGCCGAAATGATGACTCAGGTGAAAGGATTGAATTGATTATTTGACTTGATCGTTGAGAGTTTAGGCCTGTGGTTTGTGGTAGGGATTTAAGGATTACTGTTCTTGTATACTGCAGGTCTATACAAAGGTGAGTGGAGAGCCGGCTCTGGAAAAACCTACACTTGATGTAAGCTCTAAAGAATTTTATGGTGAGGGATATGATGACAGTGACAAGAGAATTCCTGACATGACCATAATCAATAGGCAGCTTGGTAGGTTTTCTCACTTCTTTACGGATCTGATGCGCTGCGTGTTTTATTCCTTAACTGTTGTGGTTTTCTCTGTCTCTTTATATTTAAATTTAATTCATGAATTTTATTATTTTATTTACTAATTTTTTCTCATGATTTAATTTCTTTTTCTTTTTTATTGCACCCTTAATATTGGATACCCAAGAAATCCTAATCCCTTCTTCACGTTATTTGCCCTATAAGGTTATTATTTTACTTCACCCTAGATGATGATCTGTTTCCTGCCCCCTAGGTTGGAACCCTAAGACTTCGCTTTGGGATCTGCTCGAGTCGACCCTCACCTACCAGCACAGGACATATGCTGAAGCCATTAGGAAAGCTATTGCACAACCAGCTGTAAGTTAAGGTTACATGTTGATGTTGTTGACTACTGCCTTTGAGAAGGATAATTTTTGCCCAAGTGTTCTGCTGACGGGCAGGCGCTTACATATATATCAGTTGGTTGATTTTACATATACTATAATTTTTTACTTTTGGTTCCGGAAGCCAATAGCCTACAGTAGCCCGTTCTTTGCAAGTTTCTTGGAGAAGACATAGGAATCTATTCGGGACAATCTGTGCTACTGCTATGTAATTTTTATGAAGAGGTTTGGGCTACTAGACACGTTGGAGTTCAATTATACAAGGAAAGATGTTTTGGTGTTTTAGGGGTCTACCAGTTATTCCTCTGTAGTGTCTTTCCTCCAGCTTCAGTTGTATCACTTTGGTCCTCCAAGCCTTATGTGTTTTTATATTATGTCATTAATTAATTTGAAGGATAAGTATTGCAATTCTTTTGTTATCAATAAATATTGGGAATATTTTGAGCAATATCTGAAAATTAGGTCGTAGCATATAATAGTTCTGCTAATGTTCCTTGAAACCAAGGAGATGAATATCTTACTTCCTCCCAGCATGGCCAGAGAATGACTTGGTCTTTTCACCGAATTCTGGCCATATAATCCTGGCTGGAGAAGAAAAAGCTAATTTGGCCGATTGAATTTAGTTTTGTTTCTGGTGGAAAGTGGGTTTTGCAATTTCATTATGTTTGTTCTACAAAGTAAATTGGAAAAGCTTTGAAAAGGATCATTTAATGGTTGTGTATAAAAAAACATTTTAATATGAGGAAGTAAGAATCCAATGTCAAGCAGAAGTAATATACTCAGTGAAGAGTTTTCCTGAAACGGTTTTCTCAGTTTTCATTGTTCCCCGGCTGGCGAGCTGCTTTCATGGGCTTGAGAGGGGTAGACGTATGTTTCTGACAATTGTACTGCGTTGTTTGTGTCGGTCGCGAAGCGGAAGCCAAGTACCCGGTTGTAAGTAGGATCCGGTTAAATTAAAGAATTTTTAGGGAAAGATCATGAAATGAAAGAGAAAACATAATAAAAAAAATTAGTCATATTTATTAATTTTCAGAGATAAAAAATATTAAAATTAAAAAATTTAAAATTTAAATTAGTTAAAGATACAGGTACAGTAAGAAAAATTGAATATAAATGTAAAAAATAATAAAAAATAAAATTTTAAAAATGTATTAAATTAAATTAAATAAAAAAATTAAAACTAAATAATAATAAAAATAGAATATTCAAACTGTTGCTATTAACCACTGGTACTGGTCACCAGTCGTATAGCTAGCATTTCTTATCTCGTATTAAAAGATATTCAGCACGTGAAACGTCCCCAAATTGTTTTCTTTTTACTGGTCTCTAACTTTCAAGTTCCTGCGTCAAGAAAAAAAAATTTTAAGTTCCTACTTCCAACTTCTTAAGAAGTATGACAAGAAGTTCTGGAGTCAATCCCTAGATAAAATAGAATGCCCAAGTTGGGTTTAGTCAAAGTAAGCCCACTTCTGAGGGGGCTCAGTTCTGAGAGATCGCATCAGACGTAACATAGCCAGCTCTTCGTGCCAAGTTGGAAACTAAGTGCAGGTTCCAGCAAGCCCTTTGGACTCAGTGCATTAAGCACCAACTGTCGTAAAGGTACAGCTTTTGTCAACTAAAAAGCCAGCACTTCTGATTCTGTTGCCCTGGAAACAAATTCATAAAATATGGAATCAATTTCACATGGAGGATTGATGAATGGTGAAGGTAGTCAAATAAAAATTTAGGAGAATGTTTAGTGTTTAATGTATCCTATAAAAGATGGTACTGGTCAAACCTCCTTCCCAGATCAACGTAATTAATTGGTCCATAAATCCTGTTTCTAAACAGTAGGACAGAAATCTACTTTCTTTTATTTTTTTTACGAAAAAACCTCCTAAACCGTCTGTTTCCTGCTAACATAGCACAAATAATCATGGCCACCCGATACCCACACCATTTCTCAGAATCGAGGTCATGGTTATATACGGGTGTACCTATTGCCATCACATCTCTCCAATCCTCCACCATGTTATGTAAGAGTAAACTCCTGAGGCCCATCAAAGATGAGGCTTTGATGAATCATAACTGATTATATAAACTTTTTGGCCAGTTTCTGTAATTTAGAGGGGCTGTCCGAAAATATTTGTCACTAGGATTAGAGCACCCAATAAAGCTTTGACCATAGAGAAGAATAGGATATGTCCACGCCCGGTGGGACTCGAACCCACAATCGCCTGATTAGAAGTCAGACGCCTTATCCGTTAGGCCACGGGCGCAACTAGCGGGAGCCTGTTTTAGTCGTTAAATATATCAAAGTACATTAGTAAGAGAGAACAAAACTCGGATCTTTTATTTATTTTTTTATTGGTACATCAGAAAGAAAGAAAGAAGGAAACAGCAGTTGCCATTCTGAAATTCATACATTTATGTCAAGTGTCATTAAAATAATACCACGTAGACTCGTCAGCATTTGTTTTTTTTTAAATAAAAAGAATTAATTTTTTAAAAATACATTTTATAGTGAATAAAAATAAATTTTTTTATACACAAAATCTAAATTAAATTTAAAACAACTTGTTTAATATGCTTTAAGTTCATATCATTTTAGTCTAACTCATGTTAGTCACTTACCAACATTTAAACCAGAGAAAGAGTGTGCAAAATCTGCTGCCAACACCAAGTGAGAGCCTTTGGAGTTTCATGCATTACCCAACTTCAACTCAGCTACCCAATAACATTGGAATAAGTGGTTTAGATTGATTATCATTACTCTTCTTACCCATTTTCATCTGTATTAAGCACGCCCTTAACGTTAATCTAAGAACTCCATCTGCTTGTTATTTGGGCAAAGACCAAATCTGTCCAAGATGCTAATTGTTTAAAAGAATATGACTGACTAACTTTGCGATGGCGTGTGAATTATGAACCACAAGTTCCGTTATTCTTATATGGAATTGGCTCCACCATTCCATTTATCGTAGCCATTCACAAGAATTGACTTCCTAACTGCCGCTCTCTCCTCGGTTTGTATAATTGCACTATAGCATACAGTGGCGAAAACCATAGGTTGCCCGAGTCATTTGGAATAGACAGGCAATAATGCTTACCCCTTTAACCCTTTTTATGTTAATTCCCTGTTTAGGAAGATAACTCAAATGTTCAAAAGCAAACTTTGTGTGGGCAGTGCCGAAGCTTTAAATGCGCCAATACTCTAATTGAACTGCCTAGTCTTTCTATAAAAATCAACTATGGTATTTTAGCTGACATTTTGTCTATATTTGATTTTATAGCTTAAAAATCTCATTCTCTATACTAGCTTTTAAAAAAATTCTTATTAAATATTCTTATGTTAAATATTCAGAAAATTTGTTAAATTTATTAAGTTTTTTAGAGGATGTAATAAATTTAATACTTTTAATATTTTTAAATAAATATTTAATATATAGCAAGATTATAGCTTTTTTACCTTATTTTAGTATTAACCGAACATCTTGTACTAATTATAAAAATCATGTCACGTTAGTCTTCTTTTCCTATTAGCTTGTCCACCCCTACCTCATTCCCTATGCCAACTTACAAGAACTGATTGTGGGAGTGGATTTGTAATAACAATAAAGAGCTGTGAATTTCTGAAGAATGCCAAAATCGTTTTGACTCATTTCAAAAGCTTAAATGCTTCTCGTTGGAAGCTTACTTTTTTGTTCTCCTCCGTTTGTCCTTTTCCCTCTGTTTCTGTCCTTTAATTTGTCCGTTTTATGCTCTGAATCAGACTTCAATCAAATGTTATATTCTGCTGTGTGCTCTCTATGCTTTACGTCTTTGATGGGCTGTAATAAAATCAATGACTTGAAAACTATAGGAGATTTCAACTTATGCAAGTGATTTGTAAACCTTCTTCTACGTCTCTGTTGAAAACGTATTTGACAATTCTACTATTTCAGACCTTCATGCTAACCACCTAAACCTCAGCCATTGCAAGCAAATTATATTGAACCATGTTATATTCACATGAATGCATTTACAATTATACTTACATGAGAGAGAGAAGAGTAAAATAAATAAAAGACAAAAGTAAAGTAAGTTTTTTTAAAATTAAAGTTACATGTAAAATGTAGTTCAATTGTAAGTTTATAAATGTGAATATATCATTTTTAAATTATATCATAAAACTGTTTACTGTTCTTACACAGCACTTCAGTAAGAAGAGATTGTACTGGGCACTAAGAGAACAAGTACAATGACTAAAGGGATGTTTGGAAATGTTTTAATTTTTTTATTTTTAAAATTTATTTTGTGAAGAAATTTTGAGAATTATTTTAAGAATAAAAATATTTTAAGAACAAAAGTGCAATAAAATTTATTTGGTAAAATTATTTTCAAAATAATTTTAAAAGTTAAAGTATAATAAAATTTATTTGAAAAATTTTATTTTAAGACTAAATTTTGGATAACACTATTCTAATAGTTGGGGGGAGGAATTGCCCATCTTTGATCTTGATTGGGTGAAATCTTGAAGTCAAATTCAATTACAGCAATGAATCTAGTAGCTGGACAAAAGGAGCAAAATATACATGTCAAGTTTGATAGATAGAATAAAGGAATGGTTGAATCGAAATTGAGAGGTTTCCATTCCACATGTGCTGAGATTTGCAAACAAAGCAGCGGATAGGATGGCAAGATATAACAGGGGTCTTGAGCTAGCATTCTTTCAAATGCCGAATATCCTAGTAGAAATAGCTAGAATAATTGAGGGTGAAAATAATTCCTAAATTATAATTGTGTATTTTCTTGTTGTAGAATCAACCAAAAAAAAAAAAAAAAAAGCCATGGCCACACCTGGAGATACACATTTAGGAGGAAAAGACCTTGACAATGAGTCCGGAGAAGCCATGGACGAAATTGGTGAGGAGAAGGAAAACAAATTTTTCAATTTGTTATTATGCCATTAATAAATTCAACTATTTATTATAATGCCATCATGAAAACAATCACTTTAAAAGCAAAACATGCTAAATATGTTCTCAGTGACCTGTTCCGAAAACAGGTTTATAGGAAATTATTTTCAAAAGTGCTAACACCAAAGTTTATCATCAAACAAATTTTATTATTTTATTATTTTCAAAAATACCAAAATTGTTTCTCAAAATAGAATCCAAACGCCATAAATTTTCATTTGCCTTTCCATTTTTGGCTTTTGGTTGGACTGATAGAGGTCAATCTCTTTACCATGGACATGATGCAAAAGCTAATTTCATTAGTTTCTGGTTCAATGCTACCTCCGACATAATTATACGCCAGCACGTTGACTAATGATAAAAGCCTCTCGAACGGGACTGTAACCTTCAATTTCACCATGAAACACTCCCTCATCCCAATCTGTCCCCCAACAGAAAAGAAAGTGAAATGGAGGGAACTATAATCTATGAAACTCTATTCACAATTTTGTTACACAAAATAAAAAAGAAATTGATTTTTATTTGTTATATTTAATAATAATAAATAAAGATTAGTTTTTTAATATTGTGTGTGATAAAGATATGAATACAAATTATATTAGAATAATAATACTATAAAATAAAATCAATTTTTAGATATAACTTGAGTATTATATATTTGTCAATATTTACCATTCTAATTATGATAGTATTCTGGCACATATTGATATGTTATTTTTGTTCTTAATGCCAACATAAAGATATATTGGTGAAAGAGAGATAAAGGGATTGGGAATTCTTTTTATGACTATAAATCACATCCTATCTATTTCTATTGTTTTCTTGATAGAAGTTAGTATCTCAAAATTTGTTTAATTTGGACAAACCCACTAGAACTTTTCATTTATTATTTTGTTTGTTTTTGTTTATTAGAAGCTACTTGTAAAATTCTCAAAATAAAATATTCGTATCAATTATTAAGAATAATTTTATAATAAATGAAGTTATGATAAAATACATAATTAAATCATACCAAAAAAATACATAAATAAATGAGCTATTACTATGATCTGCCATATTGCAATTGCTAGTCACCACATCTTGCTAGTTTTAGTGGGTCTCCCTCCCAGGTAACAGGTCTCCCCCAAATGGCCGCAACCGCTGGGTAAGGCACAAGCCGTCTGTAGTCCATACCAGGCAGCCTTCTTCTCTAATCAAAAGCACGCACGCGTGTTGCTGATGGTCCAGATTGTTGTGGACAAAGGTTGTCCGACAAGCCAAGCAAAAGAAATTCAATAAAACAAGAGAAGACGTGGTGACGAGGGACAAATATGATTTCCATTCCCTATCACCTGCCATTTACCTTGTTCTTCTCAGCCGGCTAAAGCCCCGACGCTCTTGTGGGTTCTTTCCTATCTGTCCTGAATGGCTCATTATACTAAGCTTTTGTTTCCCTCTGTGCTTAGGAACTTTACACGACCGTCCCTGGTGTCGTGATCAGAGCGTCATTTTCTGTTCCACCAAAGCTATTTTAAATTAAATTTGCATTTTTTAATTACTCTATTTCTATGGTCCTTGCTCTTCTCTTTTCGTGGAGGTTGTTTGGAATTGCAAGGTGGGAGACTGTTAGTGTTTGTTTGGGTATTGACTTAGCATTTTTATTAACAGGGACACTTGGGTTTTCTTAGCTGTAAGGACCCACTTACCTCCACGACCTTACTTGATTCAGTGGGACTTGGATTCTTGCTCTGTTCCTTGCCTTCGCGTCATTCATTCTTCCTTTTTCGTTCTCTCTCTCTTTTTTCAAATGAAAAAGGCAAACGATTTATGATCTTCCCCACAAAATGTTGTTGGGTTGGTAGAGTAATTGAGAGGAAAAGAGGGTTCTTTCCTTCCCCCAACCATGGCTCCATCTGGGAAGGCTTCTGGGTTTCATCGAGAAGGCAATGACTGGTATACGCTCCCTCTAAAGTTTTTGTTTTCGGAGTCCTATTTCAATTAAACTTCTGTTTTCGGGTACCAGAATTTATGGCCTTTCAAACCTCTGGTAAAAAATCCTAGTCCGGGTTTTAATTGCATTTTGGTTTTACCATGCAGCTTATTCAAGGTGCTGGTTAATGGTAGTACTAATCAGAAAATGACTTTTTTTTTTGCGATTGATAATTCAGTGAGTCAACATACATTCCTGTAGGTTTGAAGAGGTGTTTGATGTGATTTTTTTGGCTTTGGTAGGTTCTGCAATGCTGGGTTGCCGAGCGATATTACTGTTTTCATCGAGGGCGTCACTTTCCATCTTCATAAGGTATGCGTCCCTACTTTGGGCATGTGAGAAGACATATTTTTCTTTCTTCCTTCTACTATATATAAATATTCTTCGAGCTTTCATGCTCATCCGCCCAAATCTGAACGTTGCCTCGAGCACGAGGTGTTCACTTTGTCCAAGTATAAATTTAGTTTTATGCTCTTTGTTTTTATCTCTGAAGTTTAATCCAACCCAATTAACGGAAACTTGCTTTATAGGTTTTTTTTTTTTTTTCAAAGGGTTAGTATATGGTTTTGCATTAGTTTTAAGCTCTTTAACTGAGACTAAGCATCCTTGTTTATAAAAGGGCTGCGGCTGTGTATGACTCATACTACAGATATAGCCAGTTGCAGAAATCAAACCTTTCTCTGTTTTCTTCCGCTTCATTTTTTTAAATGTATTATACATTATCACCGTTTTTTATTTTTTTGTTTTTGTTCCTATGCTGCAACTCAGTTTTATAATTCCTAAGGCGGTTCTTTTTTCCTTATTGTTGGTAAATTTTTTAAGTCTGTAATGTTTCAATATCTGCAGCTTAAGTTGAGAAGAGTCAGGAACAAGGCTATTTTGATGATTGTTTGTTTGCTCATGTGCTATATTAAGATTAAGTCTAGTAGGGTGTACACCTCCAGTGACGCAGATTAGTCATTACTAATGCTAACACAGGGATCAGAATATCCAATTGGTGCTGAAGATAAATATTTTTCTAGTTTTTTCATAGGTATGATCTATGTTAACCGAGATACCATAAATTCTAGTATGTGTAGGTTACATGAAATACTATTTTGATAGCTATTATGCTGAGGCATGCAACCTGAGTTGAACAAATCACTTATTCTGAAGACTTTGTTCCCACTCAAATAGTTTGTCTGGCCCTGACAGTAGAATTAAGGGGCAGAACAGAAGTTAATATGGTAAAATGATAGACAAAGCTGGCATGTGAGCTGGTAGATCTTTATTTTAATTCTGACTTTGTGCATAAATGCACAGAGAACTAGGGGATTTATCTGCTGTACAAATCTAAAATCTATGGTAGTACTGTTATGTTTGATATGAAAAAAGAGAAGTGGCTTTACTGCATTGAAGTTTAAGTAAGATATGTGTTTTTGCCCTTGGCAATGCAGTTTCCTCTAGTATCAAAATGTGGAAAGATTGCTCGAGCACACGAAGAATCCAAAAATACCTATCAGAAGACTCTGAGCATGGTGCTTGAAGGATTTCCTGGTGGTCCTGACACTTTCTTAATTGTGACCAAATTCTGTTATGGGTTTCGTTTTGAACTGACTGCCAGAAATGTAGTATTGGTTTACTGTGCTGCAGACTACCTTGAAATGACAGATGAATATGGCGAAAATAACTTGTTGTCAAAATCAGAGAGCTTTTTCCATAAAAACATACTACACAACTGGAAAGATTGTCTTTTGTCTCTTCAAACTTCTGAGCCTGTTCTAACGAGGGCTGAAAAGCTCAATTTAGTTGGCAAATGCTTGAATGCTCTATCTTTGATGGCTTGTACAGATCCAAGCTTGTTTGGATGGCCCATGATGATGTATGGTAGTTTTCAGAGCCCTGGTGGAAGCATTTTATGGAATGGCATAAATACAGGTGCCAGAATTAGGAGCTCAGAATCTGATTGGTGGTTTGAAGACATCTCATACCTCAGCGTGAGTTTGTTTGAGAGGCTCATTAAGACAATGCAAGTGAGAGGTATAAGACCTGAGAGCCTGGCAGGTGCTATAATGTACTATTCTAGGAAGTATTTACCAGGTCTGGGTCGGTGGCAGGGTGGATTAACTGGCAAAACCAGAACAGTTACAAGTTTCAGCTTGACACCTGCTGCTATTGATCAAAGGGTTCTGATGGAAAGTGTTGAGAAACTTCTTCCTGAAAAGAAGGGAAAATCCTTTTGCCGTTTCTTACTGGGACTTCTTCGTGTTGCTTTTATTTTAAATGTTAATCAAACTTGCAAGGATTCTTTAGAGAGGAGAATAGGGATGCAATTGGAATTGGCAACTCTAGATAGTCTTCTGATTCCTACCTATTCAGATTCTGATACATTATATAATACAGACTGTATTGAACGGATTGTCCACCATTTTATATCTTCAGAATCTAGTATAACTGCTTTTTCTCCTTCATCTCTTGATTTGCAAGCATCACCATCTAGGTCATTGAGGAAAGTTGCAAAATTGATAGATAGCTATATTGCAGAAGTTGCTTCTGACGTGAATTTAAAACCAGGAAAGATACGCTCCCTTGCAGAGGCCCTCCCTGATTCATCGCGTTCATTTCATGATGGACTTTACAGGGCACTGGACATATATTTCAAGGTTTGATTTTCTTGGTCTGCTGTTTTAAATAAGGGCTTCTTTTTGTCTAAAATGGGTAGTTTGATGACTCTTATGGTTTTGTGCAGGCACATCCTTGGCTGTCAGATAAAGAGAAGCAAGAATTGTGCTGCATCATTGACTATCAGAAACTCTCAATCGATGCTTGTGCACATGCATCCCAAAATGATAGGTTGCCACTTAGAGTTGTTCTTCAAGTCTTATTCTTTGAGCAGCTGCAGTTGAGAACAGCATTAGCTGGATGTCTCCATGCCTTGGATAGTGAAATTGCCCCTGCTGCTCCTGTAACTGTCCCTGGTGATATGGCTGGCCAACTAGTACAGAGGGATGGATGGGTGACTGTAGTGCGTGAAAATCAGGTTTTAAGGCTGGATATGGAAAGGATGAGGACTAGAGTTGGAGAACTTGAAGAAGAATTTAGTAAAATAAAGCAAGAAATGAATGGTGTTACCAAATCACATAGCTCCCTTAGTTCTCCTCGTTTAGTTGCCAGGAAAATTGGATGTAAGCTTGTTCCTCGACCTTCTGATGCTCAACCAGTATCTCTTGACCGCAATGTATCCACACCAAGAGCATCAATTGAGAAGGCACGTCGGTCCCATCAGTCCAGACACGGAAGAAGTTTTTCTTTGGTTTAAAACATACAAAAGAAAATCAGAGTTCCTTTTTATATATGCATAGCAGTGCTTGTGATTTTAATATTGGTGTACGAGGGAAAGGGAAGGAAAATGTTCCTTCAAAGATAGCCCAATGTTTTATTTTCAAAAGTTTACAGTTCTGGACATTTTCCATTTCTTTCCCCCGTGTGAAGTTGGTAGCATATTTCATATATATATATATATATATATATATATATATATATATGCACTTTAAGAGGGTGCCGCAAAATTACCTTACAGAATGAATTCCTGTTGTTGTCTGGTGAATGACTGCTGTATTCATCCTTTCCGATTTATTTCTTCACTGTAAGCTTGTGCCTATGGAAGGATTTTTTGACCCCATCTTCTCATTTCTGATGGGCATTTTTGTCATAGAAGAAAGAATGACATAACCAAACATGTAACTTCTCCCATTGAAGACGGTAAGTTGATGTACAGAAAGATTTGAACTCAAAAATGAGTCTTCCATGAGATGAGCAATTGGAGTTCTGGACAAGTAGATGTATATGATGTTTTTGTGTAGACGTGTTATTACTCTCTCCGGTTGATGTTCTTTATTATCCTCTGGAACTTGTATATGTACATCAGTGTATGAAATTGTAAGCTGTCCTGATGTTAACAACTTCCTTTTCATATTAGTTCCATTTTTGTAAGTAGAATGACTGTGTGTGGTTCTATTGTTTTGAGGTTCTCCTCATAAAATGAAAACGATAAAGAGGAACGCACCAAAAAAAACGATGAAGGAGGAAAATGAATTCAATATTGACGGCACCACAAATGTATAGATTTTATTGATGACAAATGGAACATGTGTTTTGACTTCTGTTCAGCTTTTTCTTCCCTCTCACTTTTCCGTTTATTTAGGGTCAGCAATTTTGGATAATATTCGCACAGTTTGCATTTATAATTGTGCAGGGCATAAAGTGTTGTTATTTGATTTTAAGTGGTCTTACTTAAAACAAGCCTTTTGTGTTAAATAGATTTAGGCACAATTATTTGTGCATTTGTGTGTGTTATGTTAATGACAGTGTTCTGCAAATTTAACTTTCTAAGCTAATTGTTTAGGCTTAATCATCCTTGAAGAATTCCTGTTGTTTGGTTGAAATCTTTAAATTGATTTATAAGAATTGGTGAGCACCTTCTCAACAGCGTCGCTTTGGCCGAGTGGTTAAGGCGTGTGCCTGCTAAGTACATGGGGTTTCCCCGCGAGAGTTCGAATCTCTCAGGCGACGTTGTACTTTTTGATTCGAATCTGTAAGTAATCTTTGTCTCCTGATTCAGATCCAGATTCAAATTCCAGAACCCGAATCGCTAGTCCATTCCCAGTTGCAGACTCACACTCTTGACGTGTGTACTAGTAACTGTTTTTGCCAGACCAGATATTCCCGGTCCGTCTACGGTATCGCGCACATGCCAGTTTGTCCTTCGAGCTTCAGTGTCTCACACATCTCAAGCACATGCACACGGACACTTAATTCCCCACTCGAAATCAAAAGTTTTGAATGTAAGAACTCCCCGAATTTCGAACAAAAGAAACCGCATAACATTAGCTGTTTTGAACCATTCACTAGATATAAGACCTGGTTTCAGGGTCCTATACGGATCAGAGCCCCTTGCAAATACTATGACTGTTTGGAAGAATTTAAATGCGATCACCGCTCTGCACACTTAATTGATGGAAATGGTGGTGACGGCTCTCGGTATGATGTTCGCGACGCTGAAGAGCCTGAGTTTGGGTCTTTTTTAAAGTTTGCGGAGGTTATGAAAGAAGCAGAAGATAGGGGTGCGAAGTTACCTTCAGATATGCTGGAGGCCGCGAATCCGCGAAGACCACAAGCGTTTGGAAATATTTGTTTTTTGGTACTTGGATTTACCGGTGGATTTTTTTATTTTGTTCCTCTTTTGTTAACGAAGCTGAAATTCAATTTTTTTCTTGCTTGTCTTCTAGGCGCCGCTTGCTTGCTTAATTGAATGTTCAAACTGATCATGTTCATTTTGGCGTTCATATTGCAAGATTCCGTTTGGCCGCGGGGATTTCTGATGAAGCACTGTTCTGTGCTTCGTAATCGAATGCTAGCCGATCTTTCTTTTCTTTTCAAAGTTGGAACCGAGGTTAGTTCCGGGTAACTTAGGAGAGTCTGTCTTAATAATCTATTGAAGTAGTTGACTTTTAAGTCCACTCTTACAGGTAATCACGTAGCTGGGTGGTCGTTAATCATGCATTTGTATTGCCTGGGAATAATGTAGATATGAACTTATGACATGGGGAGCTTTTGCTTTTGCCTGATATTGGATTGGCCAAATATACCTAGCTTCCAGTTTTCTGACAATGTCATCTGAAACACGTTATTCAAATTATTTTTGGTATTTGCAGATTGTTATAGACACTTGTGCAACATTTGCGGAGGTTCAGAAAAGAGGAAAGGATTTCTGGGTAGAATTTGAGTTCTATCTGGCAGATCTTCTGGTTGGAGTGGTGGTTGACATTGCTTTGGTTGGTATGTTGGCACCCTATGCTTGGATTGGGCAGCCATCTCTTTCAAGGGGTTTGCTTGGACGCATTCAACATGCTTGTGCAGCTCTTCCTAGTAGTTGAGTATCTGCATGTACGTTAATAACTATTCAGCCATTTAGACTAGCATGAATTTTATTTCCATCATTCTTCTTGCTATTTGAATGATTGGATAGAAACCCCTTTATAGATTGGCTTCTTACAACCTAGTAACCTCTTTTTTCCATGTTAAGATATGAAAATTAAAGTTTGTATTTTTTCAATCTTATTTAGTTCTGCACTTGTTATTTATTTTATAAAATTACTAGGCCTTGTTTGGTTATTGTTGTAATCATGATGTTTTGTACTGCCAATATGTTAATCTTGTATCTCTAGCTGACCTCCTCATTGTTCCACTAGTGTGAAGAACAAGGGGCCAATTGACAGCTGCATAATTTGCATAAATCCTAAAGATAATTAACTTCACTAACTTGAATGATGGTTATTACTTCTATTTTTATATTATTCATTAGAAGAGATATAGTGAAGCGGCAGCCTTTCACTATGTTATTGCATTTATCGATATTCTAGTTTTGTTTACTGTTTATTATGAAGCAAACTGCGTATACTTTATGCATGTGTCAACTGGTTGATGACTCTACATTCACCAGACCAGACTACTTTATGTACGTGTCAACTGGTTGATGTTGGTTGAAGATAACATGGGGATATTTATACCATGAAAACAGCACCTAACTTGTTTGTAAGCCAAATTATTGCAAATATTCTTGCCTTGGATCTCTTTATCAACAAAGGAAATGAAAATTGTTTTCGTGTTATACATGTAATATGATATCCTGTAAAGTTATTCCTCTTTGTTATTGAGGAAATTCCTGGTAACTCAATGCAGGAGCATTAAGAAATCTGAAGAGGACATACCTGTGCCTCCTCTTCTGCAAGGCGCTGCTGCTCTTTGGGGTATGTCTTACTGTGTCATTCAAACTTTGGCTTTTGAGCATCTTCTGTTCATGTGAGCATTGCAGTTTTGAGTTTATTGCTTTGCATCAAACCCTAAATCTATCTCCGTTGCATTTATGCATTATTGTAAGTGCATCTGTTTGAGCATATCTGATCATAAATCAGCAGTACAGTGGTGCCATCAGTTTTTTGTGTTGGTTCCTGTTATATTTAGGAAATACATCAGGAGTGCAAATCTTAATTATGAAATGACATGGAAAAAAGATTATATCAATTTTAATTTTCCAATATGTTCAAGAAAGTATATGTTAATTGTTTGGCGTGGCAAGATAGATACAAAAGTGAGCACCATCTTTGGTTGGTATATTACTGGTAAACTGGAAATACAAATGAGATTAGTTTGAGCATACTTGTTGCATTGTTTTCTGTCAGATTAGTTTTAACTTGGATGAATTAGTTTTGGTTACTAGCATTTGCATCTTTTCATGTTCTATTCAGCTTTCTAACACAGGTGAATTACTTGTGCTAGGGTTAGAGTAGTTGGAGATTGACATGTTTACTGATGCAATGCCTTTTAGTTGGCGAGAGGATGCTATGGGATTTAGTGCCATGTTCTTAATTTACTTTATTGGTTTGCCCTCTTGATTGGGTGTATTTCTTGCTGTATCATCCAACACTCGATATCAAATTATTAATGGACTAGAACAACTGGTTGAAGCATATCCTGTGGCAAAGAAGATCCCACTTACTGCAAGGGCTTTCACTGCAAGTGTGCGATTTGGTGGTAACAGCATGTATGGTGGTATGCAGTTTGTAGACTGGGCCAAATGGAGCAGGGTACATTAAGCATGCTAATCTATACATCCCAATTGCCCTTCAGCCACATGGAGCTTTTGCACCGGCACTTCCTAAAATTCTTTTCAATATTGGCTTCCTCTTGTCCCAGCTGAAAGTTCTTCCTCAAATTCTTTTTTTCTCCCCCAGGCGTAATTATTTTGATCATTATGGAGAATAGTCTTTCACTTAAACGGCAGTTTTGTGTTTCCTAGTTTCTACAATTTTTGTTTTTTGGGTGAAGAATCATTTCTATGTTATGTAACTTATTAGATGCATTCAGATAGGAAATCAAGCTTCTTATTACTGGGTCCCAATTTGGCTGTACTTCTATCAAAATCTTTTACACGGAAACCCTCCTGAGCATGCGAAGGAAGGCTATGATATTTGTGTAGGCCCTTAGGAAGGAAAATTTTGTCACAATCACACTCAGGGGAACTCACATGGTTTCAACACCTAAAGAGAGAGAAGTCTAAAGGTGGGAGTTCTCATGCCTTGAAAAGTGTTAGAAGTGTCAGGGAAGTAATTAAGTGAGCTTGCCATGTCATCAAGTGGTGACAGCTTCACAATTGTTTGTTAGAGAGTTAGTTGAGGTTGGTGAACTGAATTGGTTAGATGCGTCAGTCTATAAATTCAATCCTCTGTAATCTCTTGTAATTCAATTCAAGTAATGCAAGTCTTTTTTGTTTTCTCTTCAGTTTAGTTTCTTTCCTTTATTCAACTTGGTATCAGAGCTTTGCTTCCATGGCAGAAGCGGTGGGAATCGATCCACAGTCCAAAACAGGTCCAGTTTCAATTTCGCATACAGTATCCATTAAGCTTGACTGTAGCAATTTTCTACTTTGGAATCAGCAAATTCTTTCTGCTATTTGAGGTCATAATCTTGAAAAATTCCTTCATGGAGAATCGGTACCAGAAAATTCATCACTGAAGAAGATCAGAGGAACAATCAGATCAGCAAAGAGTATTTGGAATGGCTGAGACAGGATCAGCTTTTGATGTCTTAGCTACTTTCTTCCATGTCTGACTCAGTACTTACGAGGATGGTAGGTTGTGGTTCGTCTCAAGAAGTTTGGGAAAGAGTTGAGGCACATTTTGCCTCACAAACACAAGCCAAGGTAAGACAATTTAAGGTTCAGTTACAAAATACAAAGAAAGGAGATCTTTCAATTGTTGAATATCTGTTGAAGATGAAAAAATATTGTAGATCTATTATTAGCAGCTGTAGGGAATCCCATTAGCAACTCTGAATATATTGAATCTGTACTAGATGGCCTACCACCTGAGTATGATTCTTTAATAACCATAATCATGGTGGAATCTAAACAATTTACAATAGATGAGGTTGAATCTTTACTGCTTTCTCAAGAAACACGTCTTGAAAGACATAAGGAGATTGATATCATGTCTACCAATTTGAGTACTAATATGAGCTTACAGAAAGAAAGAGTTGGAAGTCAGAATCTAGGTCATAGTACCTATCAGAACATGAACCATGTTGTCTATCAGAATAGTTACAGTGCTAATGAGAGCAGTGGTAATTTTAGAGGAGGTTATAGAGGAGTTTTTGAGGAAGATGAAGAGCTCGGTTTGGACAAAGAAACAGTCCTATCTACCAGGTTTGTGGTAAAATGGGGCATTTAGCTTGCAACTGTTATCATAGATTTGATGAGAGATTCTGTGGTTATCAGAATTTTCAAGTTTCTCAACTTGTGTATTCAAGGCCTTCAATTGGTTTCAATCAGTATAAAAGATATGATGTAGAAGAGAGAAGTCCTGAATTTCATCAAGCATTCGGTAACAGGTCTGATCCTAGAAATTTTCACAATCATTATTCAAGTAACCAAAACTCAGCATCATTATTCCTCTGCTGACAAAAATTCCATGGAGGTACTGCTCACTAGCAGTGATGGAGTAATTCCTCAAGAATGGTATCCGGATTCATGCTCTACAAACTTTCTGACTCATAATGAACGCAACTTGGCAGTAAAGATTACTAATGTTGGGCATTCTCACATTCAAACTCAAAACAGAACTCTAGCCTTGAATACCTTATGTACCTAATATCACAAATTTGCTTAGTGTCTCTCAGTTTTCAAGAGATAACAATGTTTATTTTGAATTTCATCCAAATACTTGTTTCGTCAAATCTCAGGGTACAAATCAAGTGTTGATGAAAGGAAGGCTCAAACAAGGGCTTTATGTGTTTGAAAGCTTGAAGATGGTTTCTCCTCGAGGAAACCCCCTTCCAAATGTTACTCCTATGACTTTTTCTTCGGATTGTACTTTTTCCAAGGCTTGTTCAATGTCAAATACTACCTTAGATCTTTGGCACTCTAGATTAAGACATGCTTCTACTGCTGTCTTGAGGCAAGTTCTGTCCAAATGTAATCATCTCAAACTCGATAAAGAAGAGCTTTCTTTTTGTCCGTCCTGCTGTATGGGAACGACTTATAAGCTACCCTCTTATCCATCTAAAACAGTGTACACAAAGTCCCTTGAAATTGTGCATTCTGATCTCTGGGGACCATCCCCCCTACTATCCAGAGAGGGATTTAAATATTACATCAGTTTTATTGATTCCTATAGTAGATACACATAGCTATACCCTTTGAAAGTTAAATTATAGGCCGTACAAATATTCATTCTGTTTCAAAAACAAGTTAAGCTCCAATTAGGCTTCAAGATAAAGGCCTTACAATCCGATTGGGCAGGGGAGTTTCAACCTATTTCTCTGTTTCTCAAAATCAAAGGGATTGTACATCGTTTGGCCTGCCCCCATACCCATGAACAAAATGGTTTGGTAGAACGAAAACACAGACATTTGGTAGAAATGGGACTGACTTTATTGCATCAGTCCTCATTACCCGTATCTTTTTGGGTGGATGCTTTTAGCACTGCCATATACCTTATAAAGAGGCTTCCTACACCCGTCCCTGGTCATAAATCCCCTCTTGAAGTTCTTTTCAATGCTACACCTAATTACCAATTTTTAAAGGTGTTTGGATGCAAGTACTTTCCCAACCTAAGGCCCTATAACACTCCTAAATTTCAATATAAGTCCACTCCTTGTGTCTTTCTTAGCTGTAGCTCTCACCATAAAGGCTATAAATGCCGCAGTTTAAGTGGTCGACTATACATCTCTAAGGATGTTGTATTGGATGAACATTGCTTTCCTTATGCCTCAATAACTCTTACACCTTCACCCTCTCAGTCTACAGTCACCTTACCTTCTGCCACTATTCCAGTTCTTTCTACCTCTCACCCACATTCTGAGAATGCCTTTCATGGTAATACTACAAACATTCCTTCACTTGTGCCTACTTCCGATAGACTGTGCTTTCTCTTTTGTTTAGGATATTGTTCCAGATTCATCAATAGCGCATTTTGCTCCTCTACAGAATAAACATCCAATGACAACAAGGAGCAAATCTGGTATAAGGAAACCTAAGGTTTTATTGGCTACAATGAACCTACTAATTTTCATTAGGCTCTTAAGGTTCCAAAATGGACGGCAGTTATGAATGAAGAGTATGCTGCTCTCCTCAAGAACAACACTAGGACTTAGTACCTATTCCTAAAGGAAGGAAGGCCATTGGTTGTCGTTGGGTGTACAAGATAAAGTATAACCCAGATGGTTCTATACTTAAGCACAAAGCAAGGTTAGTAGCCAAAGGATAGCAGGTACTGACTTTTCAAAGGTCTTTAGTCCAGTTGTGAAACAGACTACAGTTCGGATTGTCCTCAGCTTGGCTCTCTTTAAAGGTTGGCATATTCACCAAATTGATGTGAACAATGCCTTCCTTAATGGTGATCTTTTGGAAGAGGTTTTCATGCACCAACCACCTGGAATACCTTCCTCAAATCTCAAGCTTGTGTGCAGATTGAGAAAGGCTCTCTATGGCTTGAAGCAAGCCTTAAGGTCTTGGTACAACAAACTTTCTACTGCTCTCTATAATTTTGGGTTTGTGTTTGCTCACTGTGATACTTCTTTGTTTATCAAGAACACTGGTAGTGAGGTTTTACTAGTTTTAGTTTATGTTGATGACATTTTAATCATTGGTTCTTCGGTTATTGCTTTTAATTCATTAATTTCTGATCTCAACACAATGCTTGCTTTGAAAGATCTTCGCAATGCTTACTGTTTTCTTGGTATTGAAGTTAAACCAATTTCTCAGACCAAGTTTCTTTTGTCCCAAGCCAAATACATCAAGGATTTGCTTCACAGAATCAATCTTCAGGATGCTAAACCTGTCAATTCTCCCATGACAGCAGCAACAAGATTGACCAATGATGACAATCCTCCTCTTGAAGATCCATTCTTATACCGACCAGTTGTAGGTGCTTTGCAATATGTTCTTGTCACAAGGCCAGATATAGCCTTCTCTGTGAATAAAGTTTGCCAGTTTATGCAAACTCCATCTGAAGCTCATTGGGTTGCAGTAAAACATATACTTTGACACTTAGCAGGCACGTTGGAGCATGGTCTTTTGTTTGAGCCGTCTGCCTTGACTAAACTTACTGGCTTCTGTGATGCTGACTGGGGTTCGGATCTTACTGACCACAAGTCCACATCAGGCTTTTGCATTTTTCTTGGTTCAAACCTTATTAGTTGGTCTTCAGAGAAACAATCTGTGGAAGCTCGATCCAGCACTGAGGGTGAATACCGCAGCCTTGCAAACTTGGTTGCTGAGGTCTCTTGGATCAAATCTCTTCTTGGTGAGCTTGGCATCTCTCTCTCGCAGCCTTCCACTTTTTGTTGTGACAACTTGAGTGCAGTGCTTCTCTTGGCCAATCCAGTATTGCACTCTCGAACTTGATATTTTCTTTGTCAAAGACAAGTTGGCGTCTAAGGTAGTATTGGTACAGCATCTTCCTTCTGCTAAGCAGCTTGCAGACATTTTGACCAAGCCTCATGCCTATACCAGGTTTCGTGGTTTGGCTATCAAACTGAAGGTTGCCTGTCCAGGAATCTCCCGTTTGAAGGGGGGGGGGGGGGGGGGGGATGTTAGGGAAGTAATTAAGTGAGCTGGCCATGTCATCAAATGGTGACAGCTTGGCAATTGTTTTTTAGAAAGTTAGTTGAGGATGGTGAACTGAATTGGTTAGATGCCTCAATCTATAAATTCAATCCTCTGTAATCTCGTGTAATTCAATTCAAGTAATGCATGTCTTTTCTGTTTTCTCGTCAGTTTAGTTTCTTTCCTTTATTCAACTAGAAGACCACAAAATCATGAGGCCAAGGTTCTGTAGGCCGCTGGCTTAGTTGTATGTTTTATGTTGAAGTGTGACATGCTTAATCATGTATCCTTTCTAAGAGTGAAAGTAGTAATTTTCTCATAAACCGGCGAACCACTGTGGCACTTGCGAAGGATGTCACCTACCTGATTTGGCTAGTCCGGCTGAAGGGAATTTTTATTATTTCTATAAATAAATTCTTATTTAAAAATACCAAAGGCTCTTCATAAGGATTCATGAGAGCCGCATATTGGGGCTGAAGGTAATGATGTTTTCAGAGAATCAGAAATCCACAGGAGAAATGAATCATCAAGAACCAACAGGAGATTGGCAGCATTATTGCCTCTTCAACTCTCAGCTGCACCACCATCCCATAATCATTTGGCCACGAAAATGGCTACAAGTTCATTTTGCAGAAAATATCCAACTGTCATGTGTATAGAGTGGGACATTCAAATAGTATGATTCAAAATTGTAAAAGTCATGTTTGCTTACATTATGTTCATTTGCATAATATCTTGTACAAATTTAAAGGTAATTTAGTAACAGAGAAAAAGAATGTGACTTTTATAAAAAAATGAGTTGTATTATTATTATATCATTTTTTTCACCCTTTATAAATCAACTCAATTTGATATGTTTAAATGACATCTCATGAATGTGGTAAAGGTTGAGATTATTTAAAGTGAAAAGTATATTTTATAGAATAAAATATAAATAAAAAATTATTAATAAAAAAATTATAAATGATCTATATTATCTTATTTTTTAAAACTTTTATCTATTTATATTTATTATATAATAACTTATATTATTATTTTATAATAAATAAATATTTATTTATACTTTATTTTATAAAATGTAACTTTCATCCAAATCCAATGCAAATGAGAACATTAATGGGAGAGCTGTCAAGAAATTCCTCCTAGGCCCTCTTAAAATTTCAACACCCAAGCAAAGAAGGAAAAGTATGACTTTGACCTGTCTAAGAAACCATTGACTTGAACCCCATGAAGCTACAGAGAATGCAAGGGCTCACATTCACTCACAGTCACGGGGGAAGAAATAAAATGGATAACAAAAAAAAGTTATATGATATAAATTATGTTACGGTCCGAGCGGAAAACATTTGGTAGAAAATGAAATGTTGCAATTGGTAATGGTAAATAAAAGTCGTTCCAGCACAGTCCGTCGGCTTTTTCAATTTTCCTCAGTCCACCTGCTCTCTCCCTCCCTCCTCCTTCTGTCTGAACTCTTTCTCGCTCTAGATCAAACACGCCTGCTCTCCCTCTCTCTCTCTCTCTCTCTAACAGTTCTCGTTCTCTCTGTGCATTTCCGTTTCCGAATTGGAGCTGATCTTCTTCAAGATTCAGGGGAATACCCGTTGTCTTTGATCCATTTTCAGTCTTTCTGTGCCGGGGATCTCAGATTCGGCAGCCGAAGAGGGGTCGCTCTTTCCTCCTGGATCTAAGTGCCGATGGCGTTGTCGGGGATGAGAGGTCTCTCCGTATTTATCAGTGACGTCCGCAATTGTCAAAACAAAGAGCAGGAGAGGCTACGTGTCGACAAGGAGCTGGGGAACATCCGAACCCGCTTCAAAAACGAAAAGGTTAGGGTTTTTCGTGTATACAGGCATTTGGTGTTTTTGGTTTTCTGGGGATAATTCCTTTATAATGGTGCAAGATGATTTTTCTAAGCATTCCAGTTGGTTGCTCAAATTGGGAGTTGATGTTTCGTCTTGGCATTTGGTTTCTGTGTAAGAGGGACCTGAAAAGCAATTTAAGTTTTCAATTTGGTTCGAGTTTGTAATTGGCCACTAGTTAGCGCAAAAAGTTCCTTTGCCCCTCCGCCTTAATTCGACTAGCTTAATCCAAATTTTTTTTTTCCTATTTGAGAAAACCGGAATAGCTTTAACTATTGAGAATCCATGTTACAATATTTACTAAGCCTTGTCCTCTGCTTGATGTTCGTCTGTGACTCTCATTGTCAAGATTGTTATCACGTTCTTTTTTTTTTAATTTCCCGACTTTTCAAGCTTATGTGCTTTGTCTTTTGCGGTTATGTTAGCATTACGTTGAGGCAATAGAATCCAAGAAATAATTGGAATAATTGATAGTATTAGTGTATACCTCTTCAGGTGATTTTATAATTGTATTGCTCACAGTAAGCGTGGTCCTTTAAGGCATTTTAGTTTTGTTGTAAATAGTTAATAAAATGTGATTTGACCAATGTTTAAGTGAGTGTGACTTAATAAAAAACTTTGCCGTTGATTCCTAAATAGTCAGACTCACATGGGATAAGCTTTGGTTACTGTTTTGGGAAAAAGAAAAATGGCACCCAATCAAACTTGTTTAATGTTTTTCCTTTTTGTTCTTTCTTTAGGGTTTGACACCGTATGAGAAAAAGAAATATGTTTGGAAAATGCTTTACATATATATGCTTGGTTATGATGTGGATTTTGGTCACATGGAAGCTGTTTCTCTAATATCTGCTCCAAAGTATCCAGAAAAGCAGGTAATAATTTCCTTACATAATACCTTCCTATAATGATTTGTTACAATAATTTATTTCCCAATTCATGTGCTTTATTAAGCAGAGGGAACTAATGGGATGTAAAGAATGAATTCTTATCTAAATTTGCAAAAAATGACCACAGGTTGGGTACATTGTGACATCATCTTTGCTCAATGAGAACCATGACTTTCTGAGACTAGCAATAAATACTGTGCGCAATGATATTATTGGACGCAATGAAACTTTCCAGTGTCTGTCATTGACTATGGTATGTTAATGTAAACCCTGATAACCTTTTTCCAAGACTTGCTCTCTTATTCATATCAAAATATCATTTGATTATACTGTTAGCATTTCCAAGCCATCCTTGCTCTCTAAATGTATGAGATTTGGTCGATTGTTTGGTTCCTTTTTATTGCCCTAATGGTTACAATACATTTAGAGCCAAAGGATGGCTTAATGGACTCGAATTGTAAAATCTCCTGCAGTCTAGAATTATCAGACACTTCTCTGTGTGTTGGGTTAATTATTGAAGATGATAAGTCTGCCTTCTTTTTTTTTCATGGAAAGAAGTTTTGCTGATGAAAATTGTGGAGAAAACTCGATGCAAGTGCCTAAGTTAATTTTTTAAAATGCATTCCAGTAGTTAAGGAGAAGCATTTATTGGAACTGTAGTAGTGTTAATGCCTTGCAAACTCGTTTCAGATTATTCATAGATGGGTATATGTTTACATGCCAACATATTTTTGCTCTCTTAGTGTTGCATATGTTCACTTTTTTTTTTCTTTCTAAATTTCTATTCAGTCATGCTATATAAGCTGCAGTATTCATTTAAATTACTTTTGTAAATCAAATTTCTTGGATTCTTTTCTTTTCAGTTATATTTGTTTATATTTATGGGTTAATTCTTTAGGGTACATGTATAACTCTGTTACCTTCCATACCTATGAGTCATTGCTACCATATTATCTCTTGATTCTCTTCTATTCTGCAGGTTGGAAATATTGGTGGTAGAGAATTTGCCGAGTCTTTAGCACCTGACGTACAGAAGTTGTTGGTAAGAAACTATGCATATTTATTATATAAGGGGCTCACTTGGAAAATGATTCATGTTAATTGCATTTTGTTGTCTAGATATCTAGCAGCTGCAGACCACTTGTGAGAAAAAAAGCCGCTTTGTGTTTGCTGCGCTTGTATAGGAAAAATCCTGATGTTGTCAACGTAGATGGATGGTAAATTTAAATGTCACTTTACTAGTAATAGGCTGTTTTACTTTAATCTCACCCTTCAAATGTTTCTCATTAGTCCCTTTTGCCTTCTGTTTAAGGGCGGATCGGATGGCACAGCTTTTGGATGAACGAGACCTTGGGGTTTTAACATCTTCTATGAGTCTTCTTGTTGCATTAGTTTCAAACAACCACACGGCATATTGGAGTTGTCTTCCAAAGTGTGTTAAAATTTTAGAGCGCCTTGCTAGGAACCAGGATATTCCACAGGAATACACTTACTATGGTATCCCATCTCCCTGGCTTCAGGTTTGTAATCTCACTTTTCTCCAAAATGTCTTTGTTATAAATGAGACATGAATGCACAGATCAGCTAATTTATTATATCAATCTGTCCCTTGCAAATTATGGTTATTGATTTGTGCTGCTTGGTGGTTCGTTCTACAGAACTTATGAAGGAAAACTGACTTGTTTGATATTTTATGACTCTTAGGAAAATGGATTTCTCTTTTACTTTGTGGAGTTATTACTACATATTTTTGCAAATTGTTGTTGTACTGAGTAGTCTTTTGGAATACGGGAAATTGGGGATTCTTGATGTCATAAACTGGAACCAGATCTTATTTGACAATCTAGGTATATCATCAAACATTTGAGTGATTTTTATGGATAATAAGTAATAGGTTTATCAGCTTTATGCCCATTTATAAGTGTTATTATCTTATCAAGCAAGTTCAAGGTAATGCTCACTGATGTTTGCTTAGTGTAGGTCAAAACAATGAGGGCTCTTCAGTATTTTCCTACCATTGAAGATCCAAACACCAGAAGAGCATTGTTTGAGGTTCATTAACTCAATAATATTTCTGAACTTATATTTTTTGATGAATTTTTGTGAGCCTTGAATTGATCATTTCAGGTCTTGCAAAGGATACTGATGGGCACTGATGTTGTGAAAAATGTGAACAAAAATAATGCATCCCATGCTGTTCTTTTCGAAGCCCTCGCTTTGGTATGTTCATTCAAAGTTATTTTAATTTGGTGATGATGTCACTATCTTCAAAATGACAAAAACAAATTTTTTTATACTTCATGATCTATTATAGATAAACCTATATGTGTGAATTTGAATCCTTTGATTATGCAATACTTAGCTAAACTCTGGCAGTTTCTATTGCAGAAAATGATATATGTAATTGGTTAACAATTCCTAATCATGACTTATGCAACAAATTTGCATGCATAGCTGCATAATTCAATGCAATTATGGACATACCCACAAATATACCATGCAAATAAATGTATGTTGGGATAGGAGTTATGGATGTGAGACTGCCATCTGCATCGTTATTCAAACATACAGGAATACAATAATTATGGGTCAGACAGTTAGTAGGATGTAATGTCATCTTAGTACCTTCAGCAGCCACACTTCCATGTGTAGGTCAAAGTCCTTGGATCTGTATCTGTGTCTGTGTCTGCTCGAGTGCATTTGCATGTATGGATGTGTGCACTGTATTTGACAGGTGTTGTTACCTTGCCCTTGCTGCTACTTGTGACTAGTGCTAATCATGGGTCGGGTCGGGTTTGTGCCATAAAATCCATAACCAATCGAACCTGACACCCTAGCCATAGACAACTGATACTGACTGTAAAACAGCTTCAACCAAGATGCATCGGATTGCTTGGGTTCACACAAAATTGGTTGGGTTTAATCGGGTTTGGGATGAAGATGATGAATAGCCACAGAGAGAATCTGCAATGGCACATCCCCAATAAAGATAATAACCCACCCCAGAAATCAACATGTAACAACAGCGCACAACATGAAATTTTAAAAACATTGTTTCCGATTTTTATTTTATGATCTCATTTTCGCAGCTGTCAATGCCTAGCAACAAACCTGGAATTTCCCATCCCTCTTTGTCCACGCCTTCACCCCTGCAACGAAGGGATTTGGACCCGATCTTGATTATATGATCTCATTTTCACAGCAATCGTTGTCAGTATTGGTGACCCACCACAAAACATCACCACGCCCATCTGTATTCTATCTACAGACGACGTCGATCTCCACTTTGTGGGTGAATGAGAGCTGAGAGAGACCTCAGTCTCTAGACTCTTGTTGAAGAGGAGTTGAAAGATTTTAGAAATTTAGAGAGGCTTCTGGAAGAAATGAGAGATTGAGAAAGAAAGAGAACAAAAACGAGTGAACAAGGAGAGAATATCAAAAGGGAGGCAACGCAGGTTGGGGTTGGGAATATGTGAAGAAAATTAAGTTCGGTCGGGTTCGGGTTACCGCGGGTTGATAACCCTCAATCCGAACCCAACCGAACTAAACCGTTTAAACAATATTTTTATCTGATTGGACCTGTAACCTGACCCAAATCGGCCTACCAGTTCGAATCGGGTCTAAATGGGTGGGTCGGGTTATGATCACCCCAACTCGTGACATATATGTGCTTCCTTTTCCTTGTTGTGCATGTTTGTGTATTAATATGCTATTACATTCAGATGTTTTTGTTATGTTTTCTGTTCTAACTGTCCTCTCTCAGGTGATGCATCTTGATGCTGAGAAAGAGATGATGTCTCAGTGTGTGGCTCTTCTTGGAAAATTTATTGCTGTCCGTGAACCAAATATTCGATATCTTGGCTTGGTAAAGTTTTAGAAACATTGCTGCTTTATCTTTATTTCTTTTTCTCATTCTTGAATTTTTTTCCCCTTTCTTTTTTTTTCCTTTTCTGTGTTTTGATTTTGGGAGTAGGTATGACGACCTAAAATCAGTAGCAGATTTCACTATATTTTGAAGGCTAAAATTGGCTTCCAGAATGCAATGTCAAAGATTATAACATACATGCTAATTTGGTGCAGGAGAACATGACTAGGATGTTGATGGTTACGGATGTGCAAGATATCATAAAAAGACATCAGGCTCAGATCATTACTTCATTGAAGGATCCCGACATCAGGTTACATGGATTCTCTTATGAACTGAAGAATTCTTTATTTGTTATTACTAATCTAATTGCTTTTCAAATCTGACTCACAACAATTCTATTAATAATTAGTAAGCATACATATATCTATAAGTTTTAGTAATTATGGAAGAAAGGAAATCTATTTTCAAAGGTTCTCAAGTCTTGTACTCATAAGAAGGTACTAAGTTTTAGCTGTGTCATTATATGGAAGGCTCTATGGTAATCAACTACTATCCACACTGGGTTTATTAAACTGTTGCAGTTTTTTTTTTTTTTTTTAATAATTATGTTCAGTCATCTGAGCCGTCAGCTATGAATTGTTACATTGACCACACAATGCATTAGGCTGCTTGCTCTCTTTTGACTTAGCAGAGTGCTGCTTATAAGGTTTATGCATTTGCACACCTGTTTTCTTCGGGGATAGCATCTGAAAGAAACAGAGAAATGGGGCTTAGAGTGGAGTTGGGCCTAGAGAATGAGAGCAACTCAGAGAAAGCATCAGTGACCTGCCAAACTAGTTTGAACTAATTTGGAGTACTTAATGTATAGTTGTTGCAATTAACTTGTTGAGTGACTCTGGGATTCTTGTGTATAGGTGTTCACTGTGATACAGTAGTCCCCATTGTCCAGTTACATTTATAATCAACACAAAATATTTTTACAAAAACAATAGTAAATAGCATTAGAAATATGTGAATTGTTCCTTATGTGAGAATTTTTGAACAGTGATTTAAAATACACTGAGTTAATGTGCTCATTCTTAATGTTACAATTTTTTGTTAAAATCTAGTTTTTCTAACATCATTCATTTATACTCAGTATTCGGAGGCGTGCTCTTGATTTGCTTTATGGCATGTGTGATGTTTCAAATGCAAAGGATATAGTTGAGGAACTACTGCAGGTATGGACTTAGAACCAGACAGGTTTATGTTATTTTAGATGCCTCATTGTAAACCTTATAAATACCACCCCTCCCCAAAAAAAAAGAAAAGATCCTACTGAGTACATATGAATCCAGTATTGATTACTCTGCATTTTTAACTGTTTTGTAGTATCTCAGCACAGCAGAATTTGCAATGCGAGAGGAATTGTCACTTAAAGCAGCTATTCTTGCTGAGAAGTTTGCACCAGATCTTTCATGGTAATGGAATATGTCCAGATTGCTGAAGCATACTGACATATGGAGTAGATCAACCTGGGATTTTTTTCTGCTGTTGGAAATAGAGTAGATGTATCTAAGGGAAATGGTGTTCAAATTGAAGATTGTGAATAATAATGACACAGCATACCACTAGAATTGGAATGTCATAAGAATTCATTTATTTTAGTAAAAATTAAGGGGTAAGACCTGCTGAGAATGATAATTACTCTTAGGGACCCATTTGGTTGATATCTTCAAATATGGTTGACTAATTACCCACTCCTGAACTACATTATCCAGTCAAGTGGTTAATGGGTCCCTGATGGTAAATATCATCCTCAGCAAGTCCCCATCTTTAGTTTTTCCTTTATTTTACGGCAACATACAATCACCAGAGTACGCTTGATGAAAATTAAGGCTTCTGTAATTTGTGCGTGTAGCCACTGAACCACTGTTATAAGTGAGATCCATAGTACATAGCCTTTAGTCTCTCTTCTTTATTTTTTTCAATCCATAGGATATAGCTAATAGCTCTTTACTCTTCACTAATCAAGGACTTGGACTTAAACTACTTTGGATAATATTAACATAGAATCAATAACTTCTTCCAATTTTTAAGTTTAAGCCCCCATAGGCTCAGCTAAGATTCCACATTCAAAAATTTCAATGCAAACTACCAAATTTTTTCAAGAAAAGTTTCAAGTTCTGCCACTTATATTGGATAGTCGATAGGGTGGTCTTCATGGGCTACTTATGGTGCTAGGCTAATGATTACTTTAAAGAGGAATAATTTTTTCATATGGACAGTGGAATTGGAGAGCCTTATCTTTTGTAGATCTATTTCGTAATTGATGTGTCTTTCTTCCCTTTTTTTAGCTTGTATTCTCTTTTCTTTGGAGTATGCCCTATTTTCACTCTTTTTTACCCCCTTTTTTTAAAGCTTTAATTTAAGTTCTTCTTAAATAGCAAAAAAGTGATGTGACAGTGAGACTCAATAATTATAGGTTGCTTATCTTATGTCAAAATCAGGATTCATTTGTCACCTCTTGCAATAGTATGTGATTAATGGTGAATTTGATGATAGACAGATTGCTGGAACTAGTTTGTGTTATGAACATTTGCACTGTAAAGTCTTTTAGTTTCTTTAACATTTTCTGGAATACTGAGGGGTCAAAGATTTTAATTTTGTGAATTTTATGCATTCTTTGATCCTGATATTGTTAGACCTGTATAGAAGTATTGTAAGTTATTAGTCATCATGAAATGGATTTATTTCTGGTGTCATATATATTGATATGATATCATACCTTCTCCATTTTGTACAGGTATGTTGATGTGATTCTTCAATTGATTGACAAGGCTGGAGACTTTGTTAGCGACGACATCTGGTTTCGTGTGGTACAATTTGTTACAAACAATGAAGATCTACAGGTGATATTGCAGATTGTAGTGAGTATTTTACTGCCTCCTAGTAGACATAACATTTCACTGGAATTTTTATGTGTTTGAGCAGCCCTATGCAGCAGCAAAAGCCCGAGAGTATCTTGATAAACCTGCCATACATGAGACAATGGTTAAGGTTTGTGTGCTCTGACTACCATTTAGCAATTGTCTAAGCCCTATCAGTTGTTGTAGATGAAATTATTTGGTTATGTGCCATTTGCTAACAAGTGCACCCACGCTGGGGGGAGGGTGGGGTCATGGGACAGCATATAACTATGACTGTCAGAGGTTTCATGGAAAAGGTATAATATGGGAAAATTAAAAAAAATAAGTCTTTTTTTGATTGTGTGCTAGTACAGTCTGTCATCTTTCAAATTCACTTGTGTCCAACGCTTTGTGAACAACAACTTGTGTATTGACTTCAGCCTTGCATCTGTTGACAATAGATTTTGGCGCTGTCATTGTGAACTGAGTAGTTATGTACAATGTCTATCCAAATGTCTTTTATTGTATCTTCCTTCATAATTAGTTCATTAATTTTCTGGCAATGAAATTACTTTAAGACAAGTCAGTGCCGGAGAAATAAACAGTTAGATCTTTGTCATAGGGGTCCATTAAGGTCAGAGTATTGGGAAAGCTAATGAGCAATTTTCCTTTTTTGTTTGGCTGAATAATGCATTTTTTTTTTAAATATTGACTCATTCAAATGAGCAGTTAAGAGATTCTTAAATGATATGTTATTTAATCAAACTGATGTGTGGCAAGAGGTCTAATTATAGTCAAATTTAAGCCTTGTACCCATTTCTCATGTGCATACACTGCAACAGGTGAGTGCATATGTCCTTGGAGAATTTGGTCACCTCCTGGCGAGACGGCCTGGTTGTAGTCCAAAGGAAATATTTAGCATTATACATGAGAAGCTTCCTACTGTATCGTAAGGGGAATTAGAGATTACCTCTTAATTTGATCATAGTTCTGTTTCTTTTATCCTAAATGTCTTATGAGATATGCTTTATTCTCAGGACTTCTACCATTCCTATTCTTCTGTCCACATATGCTAAGATTTTGATGCACACTCAACCACCAGACCCCGAACTACAGAATCAAATATGGGCAATATTTAACAAGTGAGAATTGCCTCTGCAATTCAATTATCATGGATTGGTCTGTTGTTTGTCAAGATGCCATAGATTCTTCTAACCTTTTTCTTTTATTTTAGATATGAGAGTTGCATTGATGTTGAAATACAGCAACGAGCTATTGAATATATTGCACTTAGTAGAAAAGGTGCAGCCCTAATGGATATATTGGCTGAAATGCCTAAATTTCCTGAACGGCAGGTATTGTTTCAATATTAATTCAGAGGCAACTACTTTTCAGTAGTAATGTTTTATCAGCGAAGTCATTAATGAGCACTGTTAGAAGTAAAGCTTCATGGATTAATACCTTTCTTCAATTTCAGTCTGCATTGATAAAAAGGGCTGAAGATACTGAAGTTGATACTGCAGAACAAAGTGCCATAAAGTTGCGAGCCCAGCAGCAATCTCAAACATCAAATGCTTTGGTTGTAACTGACCAACGTCCAGCAAATGGAACTCCACCTGTTGGCCAACTTAGTCTTGTGAAGATGCCCAGCTCCAACATGAGCAGCAATGTGGTTAGTTCCTCCCTCCACCCCATCCTTTTTATCTTTTTGTTTTCTTTTTTTTATTTTTGTTTTATTGTTTACATTAGAATTGCTTATCATATCATTTCTGTTGTCATTAGAATTATTTCGTTTAAAACTGGCACATAATTCTAAACAGGATCATGATTCTGCGGATCAAAGACTAGCTCAGGAAAATGGGACTATGAGTAAAGTAGATTCTCAACCTCCTTCTGCAGATCTTCTTAGTGATCTCTTGGGTCCATTGGCTATTGAAGGCCCGCCTGGTAGCATTGTCCACCCTGAGCCAAACACAAACCCAGGATTGGAAGGCACAGCAGTTGAAAATACAGCTATTGTACCTGCTGAAGTGCAGGCCAATTCTGTGCAGGTACTTCCTTTGATTTTGGTACCAAAGTAAGTAATGAAGTCTTTACCCATGTGTTAATGGAATGTTACTACAGAATTCCATGTTGTAAATGTTACTAGTTATTGGAGCCTCATATCTATATACCAGTTTAATTACATTGTACATGAATAATGAAGGTTTGAGGATGAACCACATTTTAACCTTCATTCCATGGCTAATTTCTTTAGTTCAATGATAACAATTCTATTTTTATGATGGATTAGAAAATGTGATACTTCCCTTCCCCACTAAACTCCATTCTTCACTGTCCAGTAATAGAAAGATATTAATAATCCATGCATTAGAAGATAATTTGCAACTTTCATATGTGCAGCCCATAGGAAATATTGCAGAAAGGTTTCATGCTTTGTGCTTGAAGGATAGCGGTGTTCTCTATGAGGATCCTTATATTCAGGTATTTTCTTTATATTTTTCCAATGCTCTCTTGTAATTTTCATTTGTAAGTCTTGTCAAATTGAATTGTAGTTTACTTACAGAGATCTCTGTGTATTTCAAGTTAGGTTTGAGCTTAATATTCCAGAAGATCTCTGGTGATGTTCTTAATTTGTTTTTAAAGTACATATATCTCTATGCACAGATTGGCATTAAAGCGGAATGGAGAGCTCATCATGGGCGTCTTGTTCTTTTCTGGGGGAACAAGAATACTTCTCCTCTTGTCTCTGTTCAAGCTATAATATTGCCTCCCACTCATTTAAAGATGGAGCTCTCACTAGTCCCAGAAACTATACCTCCTAGGGCGCAGGTAAAGCCACTGTTACTGTTATCTATTGCTTTCTAATCTTGCTAGTTTTATTTACCTTTTATTCCATCTCTTTTGCTGGCATAGGTGCAATGCCCACTTGAAGTCATTAATCTCCGCCCAAGCAGGGATGTGGCTGTTCTTGACTTTTCCTACAAGTTTGGTAACGAGATGGTACTCAAAATAGAATTTTTTTTTTGTGATGTCATTTGACAAAATATTTATATCCATTGCTATAATTGGTTTAAATTTCTGATGAAATGATCATCTACCACAGCACATACCAAAAAAAAGAGTTCTGACCACTTTATCTTGACATGTGTCTCTCACTAAGTCCAGCTTGGGCTCTGAAGCTTTCATCTTACTGATTCTGCATATAAATTTGAGCTTAATTGGACATTAGAAAGTACTTCATACTAAGTTGCACCGACAGATGAAGTGTAATGCAATTTTCCAAAGTTACAGAACATCTGTTCTTAATTATTAATCAATTCCTCATTATTGATGTAGATGAACACTTGCAAGCTTGATTATGAACAAAGGCTTAGGTTATGGGAAAGCGGATATTGTGTAATGGATGGTGCACTATTTTTAACATGCAAAATTATGGAACGTTAGTTAATATGCATGTCTACATATTTGTGTCCTTTTGTAGGTCAGTGTCAAACTTCGCCTTCCAGCTGTCTTAAATAAATTTCTTCACCCCATCTCTGTAGCTGCTGAAGAATTTTTCCCTCAGTGGAGATCACTTTCTGGACCACCCTTGAAGCTTCAAGAAGTGGTATGTATTCTGCACAATGCATGCCTCACAAACTAATATGGAAATCATCTATATATGACCATTTGAATATGGTAATTTTGAATCTATCAGTGACTGGGTACGTTGTTCTTCCGGTCATGTAGTCATATAGGCTCATATTCCTTTATAATTTCGCAGGTTAGAGGTGTCAGACCACTTCCACTGCCTGAAATGGCAAATTTATTCAACAGTTACCATTTGACAATTTCCCCAGGGCTTGTATGATATTTCCTTACTTTCTTTCTTTTTCTTTTTCTTATTTTTTGTTGATTTTCCCCATTAAGCCTTTTACATCTATCAATTATTTCATAATTTTTTATCCTATCTCTCTGCTTTAGGACCCCAATCCAAATAACCTTGTTGCAAGCACAACATTCTATTCAGAAAGTACAAGGGCCATGCTCTGTTTAGTAAGTTTATATATCCAACTGCATATCTTGCATTACAGTTAGTATGAGGAGTATTATTATGAATACTGAAATAGTCTGAAATAAAAAAAGGGCAAATGAAGAAGGCATTTTTCACTTGCATCAAGATTATGAATGATCATTTTCTGCTTTCAGTATTATTTTGCTATTTATGGAGCACCTTCATGTGCAGACAGGGATGGAATAGTGGAAAGAATTTCCTGTAGAAGCCTGGGAAGTTTGGGATAGATTTTTTTTGTTTTGGTTGATTGTCAACTTCAGAATGCGGTTTAGATTTTGCTGCTGATCATCCATAATCAAATTTATATTTTCTCATTTATGGAAATGATAGAAACTATTAATACGACTTGTAGGAGACAGTTATATTGACATTTTTAAGTAAATAATACTCAGATAAGAATTGAAACGGATCCAGCAGACAGAACCCAGCTGCGAATGACGGTTGCTTCAGGGGACCCTACACTAACATTTGAGTATGTGATTGTATTCTAAGTTACAGGATGCTATCAATAAGTTCTGCAGATCTTATATATAATTCTGATGTTTGGTTTACAGGTTGAAAGAGTTCATCAAGGAACAATTAGTAATTATTCCCACTGCAACCCACGTAACACAAGCACCTCCAACGACTCCAGTGGCTCAACCAAATGCGCCTGTAGACTTGACAGACCCTGGGGCAATGCTGGCTGCTCTTCTATGACAATATAAAGGTGATTGATCCAAGATGTTTATTACACACTTATAAACCTGATTTACACAGCCGGTCCCACCCATGTATTCCTCAAGCTAGAGGGGGTGGATATACAAACCCATGCGAGGGCTGGCGGATTTGAGAGTGAGCTAGTTTGGTACCAACTAAGTGTTTGAGTGGGGATTTCTGGATTGGTCGGCGTTTTTGAGATTCTTTCTGCACAGTGATTCTCCCTTAGATTTTAAGTTTATATCATTTGGCGAGGGTTAGTTTTCTTCTATTTTTTCCCCTACCAGTTTCAGTGGATTGTTGTGGTACGCATACTGGATAGGATGTAAGATATTGCGTCGGATAGGACCAAATGTAAGAGTTTGCAATTGTTTTTCTAAAATTATATTTGGAATAATAGCATCGGGAGTATGCATTATTTAATTTATTTGATGTTCAAACGCTTTGGGTTTTTGGTGTCAAATTGTGATCCCTTTTTAGATCGTTACGTTTGGCTATAAGAAGAGTCTATTCCTCTATCAATTGAACATTTATTATATCTATACAAAATATAAACTGGCGAGCAGGTATGAGGTATGCTAGAATATACAACTTGCCTTAAGTCTATATCTGCTGGAACTCAGTTTGGTTAAACCATTGATGCAAACATAATCACCGTAACTAGACTGCTTAGCAGTCTGACCAAACCGTGCAAAACTGCATTGCAATCTCAAGGTGCTGGCCACTTCGAAACTTTATTCCTTTCATCTATTAAATTGTGTTTAATTCTGTTATTTTTATGAATTAAATTTTATTAAATGTTTATTTTAAAAAATTAAATTCTTAAAATTTTTAGAGGTCAGGCTGAAATCTATAAATTTGAAAAACCCAGATGAACTTGTGACAATTTAGTTGCTCCCATAACCTCGGAGAAATTTTTTCCAATTGTGCTACTTAGAGATGGACCTGAAAATTAAAATCATCATACATTTGACTTCTGCAAGCCCTTATATCCCACAATAAGCCGCATCGATTCAACGATATTAATGTGATGCTATTAATGTAGAAGAATTAGTTTGCATTTTCTTACCAAGGTGACAACTATCAATTTTCTGATCATCTTGCAGGTTTTTGCCCGATAGAAAGTAAGAGAGATGAAAAGTGCATCCATGGAATTAGACTTCCAATCACTCCAAATAAATTTGAAAACAATCAATTTTCTTTTTTCGAAAAAATTGAGTCAGTGAAATTTTAAATGGAGAACTCAGACTGATCCGACCAATAAAACCGTAAACATGTAATACTCAACATTATCTTTGGATCTTTATGAAACTTACCAAAACTCTTAGGGAAAAGAAAAAAGACACGTCAACGCATGAGCTAAAGATAGAGCTTTTAATCTTGACTGACCCCAAAAAATGAGAAATTTTTATCTATACATACGAAAAATCAAATCAGATAAGCACCATAAAAAACCTGCTTATCTAACGAGATCAGAGCATATTTATGTGACTCGTAAAATTGAAAAAAGAAAAAATGTGACCACAGAACAGAAATCACTCACGTTATGCCATGATTCCGGAGCATCAACCTTGACCAACTTGACAGCAGGTTAGAGATCATGCCCAATCACTCAAATTGAAAAAATCCTTTCCACTAAGTCGCCGGGCAAGCAGCAATTATCTGGGGCAAAGAAACCATGGCAACACTGGAGAAGCCGATTAACCTATCTAAAAGTGCACATTATACGCAATCTTCTGGAAGTTCCACCACAGCTATGGATTCAACTTCCCCATGGTGAGACAACTGCAACCAGTTAATGCAACATAAATTAGACTCTGGCCTGTATGATTATTGCTAACATTGCCTGTCAACAATCAACTTGGAATCATCTCCCCCGAGAGAAAATTCTCCAAATTCAGCACCACAAAAAAATGCACCCCAAAATCAGCTACCTCCATTCCCGACAATTACCACATCTCCAGCTTCCTAACCTAGATGGCGATTCAACCCAAGGTGAACATCGGCTGTGAACCCATAGCCCACAAATCTCACAAGAAATATCAGGGGCTGGTTCCATCTGCAAACATCGACTACAACTATAAACACTGCCTTGTAAGGAAGCCGCAGGCTCCGATGTGTCAATTACACTAACAGTTCCACATTCCTCAGAAACCCCTTCCAGTGTACCAGAATTTTCCAAGTATTCCAACACATCCCCAGACGCATCACCTCCTTCCAACTGACTACCATCATCTGGGAGCAGCAATTCTGTTACAGAAAAGTACGTATGGGGTTCAAACTCCATAAATTCATAATTTACACTTTCACAATCGTTCAGCAGATTGCTGTCAAGATACACAGCAGACTCATGTTCTAAAGAAGGGGATGATGCCTTTGCTGCAAGTTTGGACAGATTACTTCTCTCATTGTGTGTAGAAGATTCAGTGTGCAGAAGTTTACTTCCAAAAGAACCATCGCCATCACCATCCTCGTCACGCTTAGCTTGCCTTCTCACTGGTAGTTTCTGAAGCCCTGGCCCAGAGACGGTGTTCCACTCAATGTCCACTTCTGATTTCGGCTCTGTAATCAGCTCAACACTTGAAAGAGAGAAAAGAAGTGGATCGTTCTCTTGTCTAGACCCATCTTCCATGGGAAAGACAGGGGTAGCAGGCTCACACTCTTTAAATTCAGAAAAAGTTCCAGAATCAGAATCTGCACCAGAACTCTCTTTCCTTGAGGCCCTTGTGTGTGTCTTCTTTCCCTCTTGCATCTTTAGCTTCAATTCAGAGTAAGGACACACAGGTGATTTTATCCTCCGACACTTGCAACACTTGAAGCCCAAGACATCAAAAATTTTTGACTCTTCAAGTTCTACAGCTTCTGCATGATACCAATCTGCAAAAAGCACACAGAGATCAAATAAATATTTGAGTGTAAGCAGTTCAATTTTAACACACTTACCCACTGCAGATAACTTACTTTTGCATGTTTCACAGCAAATATACATCAGATCAGACCTATATGGCTTACGGCACAGGTGACAAATAGGTTCCAATTGAGGAACACCTGAACCCCCCTTTAAAAGTATGTTCTTAAGCCGGAAATCAATGCCTGTATTTTCACTATTCTTCTTTTTCCATATAATACCCCAGGAACAATTCCTACGACGGCTTTTTGTTGCCAAAGTAGAATCAGAAGCAACTTGTTTCACGACCAGACAAGTATCCTTAGTCCTGGTAGAAACCAATGCTTGATCATTACAATTAGGCTTTTGCCCCTTCGAAACTGTCAAAGAGCTATGTTCCCTTCCTTGTAGGAGTAAGGGACTGGTTGGAGATTCATAACTGGTCACTTTTTGAGTAAGTAATTTGGTATGATAACATTGTTTGCATGTTGTCAGGAGCTCAACATCCGGATTTGTGGAGACTGTTGAACTTAAGGAACAGGCCTCATGACAGTAACCTAATACCCATATGGAACAAAATGTTGAACACAGTATACATAAACTAAAAAAGCAAGATACAGCAGAAAAAAAAAAAAAAAAAAACTACTAATCACCTTCTAACACATCAAAGGGCAAAAAGCATTAACTTTTGGATCCCAATTAACAAACAGTCACACATAGAACAGATATTTAAAAAGCTTCTTTGTCATCTCATACTCTATATTTTTCTTTTACAGAAAGTATAGTCTTATAAGAAACTATTAGAAAATCTCATTTCATTGTTATAATCTTAGAAACTTATGACAGATACTACAGGAGTATAACAGATCATGCAAGGGGTACCTTGACAAGCACAGCACTTGAGAGCATTCCTGAAATCATATAAAGATAAAGATATTAGAGAGAGTACAGAAAAGGGAGCGAAATTCCATAAAATACACCAATAACAGAGTAACTAAGTTAAGGTAACTACCTCATTAAAACACCCAGCTGACATACAGAACATGAGATGATATCCAAGTTGTCCCTCTTGCAGACAAGATAAAAAAATATATCCTTGCAGGTAGCTTTCAACTGCCTTCTACAGGACTGAGAAGCCAAAGTCAAGAGCTCTTTCTCAGATGGCATTTTATCCATACCATCTTCATACTCTTTAACCAAATATAAAGGTATCCGTGTTTCAGAAAACCAGAACTTTTCCTTTCCATCTGGACCTTGTTCTATTTCGATAACATTTTTCATAACACGAGAAGGAAGATGCTTTTGAAAGCCAAAAGCAATTCCATACAAAATTTTACCCTCAACAAGTTTTTTATCACATATATTTGCATTTCTAAAAGCAGAAGCCTCAGTCTCTTGACCTTTCCCATCCTGGAGGTTCTGCTCAGGACGAATCAGATCACTCCATCTAAGATAAATATCTAGGCATCTGACCTGATACAAATAATGTTCTATCATCAAGTTACAAGCCTTGCCAGATCCAATACGCTGACAACAAAACAGATTTGCTAAAGCAAAAGATATATAATACTAAAAAATAGCAAACAAGAAACCTGAAGCGCAAGCTGTGATGCATTCCTACTCATTTGAACTGTGGCTCTCCAAACTAGCTGTCGGCTTCTTTTAGGAATATCAGAGCCATCAGCATAGAATATACCAGAAATTTTCCTCAACCCACCTGTTGCTTACAACCATTAGTACATGTGATTCCCTCTGACAAACTTTATCACCAATTGAAAACAATCAACAAATCTTTTCCAAATGGTATCTTATGTAAGTGAAAATAAAATACCTTGGCGAGCTGCTTTTCTGACAATGGATTTTGGCAACACAGCTTTCTGGAATATAAATTTGGTGAATTTGCCACCATGCCACCAGGCAAAGTTGTTTTCATGGCAACCATCAACTGTTACTTCATCTACAGCTGACTGTTTCTTGTACCGCCTCCCACTTGGTGCACGTTTTTGTGTTGCTCCAACATTACATGCAGCACTTTGAATCGTATAAAACTCAACCAGCCAATCATCCACCAGCTTAACCCAGTCACCAGAAAAGGCAATAGTGCGAATGTTCTCCTCAAGCTGAATATGACAATATTGATTATCAGTTATTCAGGCATAGCACCAAAGTAAAGGGTCATATTATATATCTTATACACAAGTACTTTGAAGCAATTTGCCAGGCTGCTACTCTAGCATCTTTACAACTATTCAAGTCACTACGTCAAAGGGAAACTCTAAAAGCTGCCATAAGAGGTGGATTAAACAACACATGAGCTCTTTGAAACACCCACCAATAAAAACCACTTGGAAGCCTGTAAATAACTTAACACATCAAAATTATCATAAACAAAAACTTCTCACGTGATATGTTCATGTATGTAAAACCATGGTCGGAAGATCAATGGGTCCATAACAAAAAGGACAATATTAAGGCACTCAGGTTAGCAACGCCTTCTTTTTGTGTGTGTGTGTTTGTTTTGGTTGTTTGTGGGTTGGAGGAGGGGGGGGTGGGCAGGGGTTACTAGGTCCAAGGCACCATGAACAGCAGAAATTATATTACAGTGAAGAACATATATGCTTTACAAGGCATGATTATGAAATAAAAAAATACGAGAATTTCAATAACGGAATGCCTGATTAAAATATTTACCATTAAGAATCGATAACCACTTGTAGTGGTTATTATTTGTGTAAATCTATTGATTTGAATTACCACTCTAAGTGGTAATTTTCCTTCCAGATTTTTTTTTAAAAATAAAAATTCTGGGATTCTTTTTTCTTTGCAACAATTAACTGGATACTAGTTATAACATTTAAACAAATTAAAAACATAATAATCACTCACTTCAAGTAAAAGGGGCTTTATAGCACTTAATGTTGTGGCCTGTTCCACTCGTTTGCGCCATTGCTTTCTGAAGCTTGCACTCAGAAAGGGTCCAACTATCAAACCACGTAAACTTTCCTCCATATATATAATGTATGTTGCAATGCTAGGAAGAATTCCCTCTCCACTCCTTACAGGACAAAGAGCAGCAAGCAATTTCATAGCACTTTTGGTGGCACTTAGAGCAGCATGATTTAGCATGCATCCTCTCTTACTTGAAACAGGAGCTTTACAAGAAAGGCACCAGCCACACCTCTCTCTTGGAACCTCCACAAGCTTCTTTTCAGAGCTTGGCCAAAAGAAACGTGAAGCTATTAGCGAGAATGCTTTTGCTTGCAAATAAGTGTTTCCGGATGTCACTTTCCTTAGGTTGTCAGATACATGACCTTCTGCCCTAGAATCCTCTGAAGAAAGAACAGCTAATTTGGCAGCAGCAGATGCAGCAAAGTCCCCATGCATATAGTAATTGATGTATGACTGAGGTTTATAGGAGTAACCCATGTATACAAAATCATTACTTGAATTACATTCCCCCTTTCCAGAAGCAGCCCAGTTGCCTTCTTTGATTTGCCAGGATGAAATGATAGGCATCCCCATATCATCTAAATGCCCATGATAATAAAAATGACTGTTCACCAAGGCATGCTTAGCAGGATCTACAGCACTCGACCTATCAACAGACCTTTGGTAGTTCATGTCAAAAGGATCACTTTGATGGCTTACAGAACTAGCTGAAATGGCCAACTCCTTAGTTTCTTCAGTAAACTTCATATTTAATGTAGGGCATTCCTTAGTTCCAGTGTCACCACTGCTTTCAGGAGCAGTAATCTGTCTTTGTGTAGTAACCAGCGTGGCATCGAGAGATGGCAGCTGCATCATATTATCACCATGAATTGCACTCACTGTGGTTACAGAATATTCTGCATTTACCAAATTAATGTCTTTATGGTCACACTCACCCAAAGAAGGTAGTAATAAATGAGAGAACTTTGTATCTTCATTTGTATTTGTTGTGATTGCATTTGTTACACTCGTAACAGAAAGAGGCAGGGCAATTTCTGGAATATTCCAATATTGTAAGACTGCCAAGCAAATACCATAGTATAATGGTCTGTGCTGCACGGATGCACAAAGCACTTGGAGGACTTTTGGAATGTCATTCTGGTTGTAATACCTGAGACAAAATTGACTGTTGATGTTGAGCCTGCAATCAGCCATGTTAAAAGTTCATTCAGGAAGAACCTCAGACTCAAGTGCATGTATGGCGAGAATGATAAGAAGGAATTAAAAAGGAAAAAGAAAAAGAAAAATTAAATCACAAATTTGAGTCTAAGGCAAGAAGAAAGAACTGGACTTTGAATTATTTTTTAAAAATTTTGAGCTAGCTCAAGCACTAATCCCGTACAACAAATGAAAAAGGTGAAAAAAAAAATTACAAAGATGTTCAACATACACTAGTAAGTGGTCGCAAGTGCCGATGAAGAGTTGTCCACACAAATCCTTCCCAAATATTTCAGCCCCTCTTAGTGATATACCCTTTGTAATTGCTGGCCCAGTCATATTAATTTTGCACTCTGGACAATACCATGGCCCTTCTGGTATAAACATCTTCATCACACCAATACACCTTGAATGATATGCAGAGGGACAACCATCACAGCAAAGCAAGGTCCCATCCATTCCGCATAGGCGACATTCATCTCCATTTTTATCAAAATCAGCATCCTCAGTCCTTTCAGTATCTCTAAAATTTGAAATAGAGTTACCAGGTAGTTTTACAGCATTTGATTCAACAAACTTTGCAGATTCTTCATCCTTGCAAGCAGAAGTTTTGGCATATCTTGGATGGACTCTTCTTGGCCCATTTTCCATGGGAAGGATATCTTCTGCATCATAATCCATCCCAACTTCTGATTCTTCACGCATATTCATTTCAGCTATTAGCTCCTCAGACTCTAAAACATCATCGCAGAGAAGTTGCAATATGATTAACTTCCTACTTACAGGCAACCAATAATACTCGCCATTACAAATCTCGTCATAAAATCCTTTCCACTCAGGTCCCATTATGTATCCATTAACTGCTAGATACTGAACTACAAAAACAGGCCAAGTCAATGTATCAAGCAAGCTCCAATCATTGCACCTGCATATAAATATTCAAATTGATATGGATTCAAGATATAGATAATCGGATAAATAATAATCATAGCATTGAGTATAAACACATATATTTTGATATTTTATGTCCTTTAAAAGCGTAAATTAATGGATTCCTACAAGCCCAAATGTAACTACATGTCTCCAATGTTTTGGTCATTATACAAGATTTAACAAGCAAAACTAAGTCAATCATTGCCACCCATAAACCCTCCCTCCCAAAAAAATAAAACCCAAAGTGCTAAGTTTCTTATCAATCGAACGGAGTGTAACACATTACTTGTCTTACAAACTATGCTTTCGCAGTAATTCAGATACGGAAGATTTCATCAATTCATAAAGTAGAAAGAGATATAAGCACCTCAAGCATTTTGATGCAAGCTCAGAGCCCTCAGATAAAAGGGACTCAAGATGACGCCTCAATGCACGCATCAGAGAAACATGGACGGCATCAAACAACGTGTTTGAAACTCGGCAATTAAGAGAGCCAACAAATTCATCCAAAGAAAACGGGGTTAAAAACAGGCGAGTGCTAAACGATCGTAAGAATCCATAAACAGCAAAAAGATGAGACACATATGGTTCTGGGACACCTATAGTTCCTGAAGACGGTGGCAACTCCACTGGCGGTACAAGTGGTGTCTCAGCATCAGACCCAGAATCTTTTTCTATTGAACCCGCGCTTAAATTGCTTGACGAATAATCGGTATCCTCGTCGGCTTGTCCCTCGTCGTTCTCAATCAATATCCCACCGCACAATTCACTTGATAGACGTGGCTCAACCTTGCAGACATCCTTGTTCGGGTCAGGGGAACTCTTCTCCGACTGGTCTGTGACCTTTACACTGTTCTTCGGAACTGATTCATCTAATTTACTCCTCCTTTGAGTCAAATCATCATCGAAGTCACAGTCATTAAGAAGTATAGAACGAATCTCACTGCTATCTAAATCCTCACAATCCCCATCCTCGTAATCGACTCTATATAATCCGCAATCGTAATATACAACTTTGCCAAGAAAAACCCCACTTCTCTTGAACTCTTTCAATACATATCGACCAACCAATGCTATTGATCTGGTCCCAACAGCTTGCCTTTTAATATCAGGAACCGGTCCCCGATCATCAGTCCCATTTTCATCTTCTTTTCTCCTCCGTTTTCTGGGCCGACCCCTCGATCTGACAATCGGAGGTTCCATCGTCGAATCGAATCAAATTGAAACCACCCTTAGAGTCCCCGTGATTTCAGAAACTTCTGATTTCTAACGAAATTTCAACCCGATACGAAGCTAGGGTTTGTGCAGATCCTACAAAATCATCGAAAAAGCAAAAGTTAATAAGAAAATTAGTTCACATTTAAGTTAAAATACAAATCAGAGTAGATAGCGGTTCGATTCATGGATGAAGATTTTTTAAATATTCATCAGACAATAATGGGCACATAGGAGAGCGGGCAGAAAATACGACATCGTACTTAGTTAGCGTCCGAAAGCCACCATTGAAAATGAGAACTCTGCTGTTTCTAAGAATAGAGAGAGGCAGAGAAGAAAGAAAGGGGCAGAGATAACCCTAGGGGAGAGAAGAGAGAAACAATCCGTTTCCTGACCTGAGTTATCATTTTATCTAGACGAGTCTCAACCTGCTTAACTCGAAAGTCGGTGTCCGAGTTGTCAACTCCGCCCGTCCGAGTCATCGTTAACCCGGCATTGCACGAACACATACCATTTGAATTCAGCAAAATATTTATACAAATTAATAGGCCAAATAATTGAAGTTTTTTGTTGATGAGATGAAAATTGATTTTCACATTATAATGTTATTTCATATATTGATTACACATATTCTTTTTTATACTTGGCAAATAAAGTATGTCATACAATTTTTAATTTGTATTAAATATTTTAAAATATTGTATATTAATGTTACAATTATACTTATAATTATATATCATATATATGCCAATTATTAATTATAAATAAAACAAACATTTAATAAAAATTATAAAAATGAAAATAAAATATCTTATTTATACAATACTAATCTTCATTTCTTTGAATTCATTTTTGTCCTTTTATGTTTTCAAATAAAGTGCTTACTTATAAATAAATGTAATTATAGAAATTTTTTATCCCACCCATTTATCACATTTCTTCTATCTTATTTTAGTGTTAAAAATTATCATATTACCTTCTGTAGTTTTATTTAGCAACCTTTTTTTATAATCTATTCTATTTTTAATAAAAATAAATAATGTGTATAAATAAATAAGATAAAAGACTTACAATTAGATAACAATATTTACACAATCTCATTGACACACATTTTTTATAAATATCACTTGATTAGTTTAAATTTAATTATTTATGTTATAAAAATTTAAATAGAACTAATCAGTTTAAAGTAAAATTATATAATAATTTATGTAGTAATTATAAAGATAAAAATATGATAAATTATTGTTTTAAATAAAAATATGAAATATATCATTAAATATAGATAAAACTAATATCAGTTGTATATTAAAAAATATGTTTGAAATTAAACTTTTCCCGTAAAAATTATAAAGATCAAATTATGATAAATTATTGTTTTAAATAAAAATTAAAAGTATTAGATTAGATAAAACTGAGTTGACTCGGAACAAAAGTGAGTCAACTCAGGGAAGTTCATGACACCGAGTTGCAGCGAACCGCCCCAAGTGGAGGCAGCTGAATATTTCGGGAAGGAACCAAAAGCTAAAATGAGAGGAAATTTTGGCGGGAGTAAACCCCGCTTAATTGGAAATTCCCGCGAATTCATCAAAGGAATTTTGATTTTAGTGTAGACTGGGCAACGGTCATGCAATCGTATCTAATAAGACAGTTTTGAGTCAGTTGTTACATGGCACCGCCATATGTAATTGCTCTTCTTCATTGTTACTAACAATATGTTCATTTACTATCATAATCTTTTGCAATTTTCATCACTTAATGATTTAAAAAAAAAAAATGATGTGGGGTTAAGCTAAAATAAGCTATAAATGCTGTCCTGTCTATGAGAAATTATCGTCATATTTGTGACAACTTAATATATATTATGCTAGTTTTGATTAAGTTTGTGTTATATATGATTTGGAAGACTCGTATACTATGGTCATTTTTCACTGCTAGCTATCTCAATTAAGCATAAGTAATGGTGATCAAGTTTATATACATGTGATGAGAGCCCATCATATAGAAAATAATTTTTCCCAATATGATATAAGCATGATGTTGACCATGTTTCAAAATTAATTGAGTGCTAATTAATTTACCATCTCTTCTAACTATATTCATGTTATTTTAATGTCCCTATCTGTATAATATAATAGTATCTATACATCTCTACTAAGCATAAGTGACAGAAACACGGTGAATGGCTACATAGTTTGGAAATTATAGTGTGGAATGGGATCTTCAATGATCAAATCAAATTGGTATTTCTTTTTCAAAGTGTGATTGTTTAAATATATAATAATTGGAAGCACTAGTATACATAGAAGTAGAATGAGTTATGTGAAAGTTATAGTATATAATAAAAGAGAGATAAAAATAAAAAAAAATTTAACAAAAGAAAAAATTAAAACTCACTAATTTAAATGTATAGAAGAATTATAGAGAGTCATTGAAATTAAAAAAATTTAAAATTAAATAATCAAAATTTAATATACAAATATATTTATCTTATATGTATATTTTTTACATTCTTTTATATTCTTACTTATCTCTCTTTCACACATACTTATCAATATGCCTACATTGTCCGCATGCACGTTAATTATTTCTCAATAATTGGTGCAAGTACAAATCATAAAAAATTAGGGGACATGTGATTCTTGTTTAATTTCAATTATTAAATAACTACTAATTAGTTAATTTAGTTTAAAAATAGCTTATTAGTTATATTCTATACCTTTGGATTAATGAATTTTTGTTAAAAATGTCAAAGTGAATTGAGTGTACTAATTTACTTTACATTATTTAATTTGCAAGTTAAGCGAAAAGGGTCAACCCACATGTTCATGTGAAAAAACACATTTGATTTACTTTTCCCCAACCTACTTCATTAATTATGGGCCATCGCAGGTTTAAATGAGATGACCTAGTTAACACCTCTAATTCTCAGCATGGTTATCCCCGCAAAAGCTATTTGCATGTTTGTAAAGTGCATGTTCTGTAGACCTTGCTGATACGTGCCTTATCTGGTTTACATAGCATCAATAAGAAAACACAAAAACTACATAAACAATGTGTATAGAACGTACTCTCACAATTAGCTTTTCTTCATTGTCCTTGCGGGCTGCATTTGTATTTTGGCTACATGCAAAATATACATATATAAAATAATTCATAAGAATAAGATCCTAAATTATCAATTGAGTTAGTACACAAGTTAAAAGAAAATATTATTATTTTATTTTCATATAATTATTATTTAACTTAATTAAAATTGTTAAATTTTATAAATTTAATTATAAAACTCATCAAATCTAATAATAATTGCATTTTATTGAAAGAATTATGTGCAGGGGATAAGAGAAAAGTGTACATATCATAAAATTTTAAACTTAACCCCTTTAATTTTAAAAATTTTCATATATCATAAAAAATTTTAAAATTTTGAATTTAGTTTAATTGACTTTTATAAAATTATATATAACTTGTAGTAGTTTTAGTCCCAGAATATGTGAGAACTATTATGTCATTAAAGTTTTTTTTGTTCCTTGATCTTATTAACTATTAGTTGCAAACTTGTTTTTATTTAGGTTATCAATTGCAATCTTAAAGTCATTTAAATGAATTATAGTTGTATAAATTAGTTTAAAATCGGGCATAATAATTTTTTATATAACAAAAAGCAAAAGACAAGAGTGTTTCACAAATTTATTATTGTATACAGTTGGTCAAAATAAAAACTATTATAAATCTTTATCAATTTGAATTGATTTAAATTAAGTTGTATACAACCTTGTTGAGTTTTTGTGTAATACTAAATGTTATAAGGTAAGTATCAGTTAGCATTGTTTTCAAATTTCAGATGGTAAATTTATTTGAAATTAATTTCTAAGATGATATAAAATATTTAAGTTAAGACAAGAATTGGTTTTATTATTCTTACATTAAATTAGTGTGAAGAAATTTATTGATCAAGACTTAAGAACAAGTAATATATAGGTACAAATAAATTCTATACTTTGATAGTACAATCTTTGACATTCCCTGTTTTTTCTCTCTTTCTCAAAATGTTTTTTTTTCTAACAGAGTATATATTTTAACTGAGGGAAAGAAAAAAATTTTTTTATTTGATTTAGTACAAGAGTAGAGGATGGGAGAAAAAATATTTCTTACTTTTCGCTCATTGTTTGGTTAGGAACGATAGGAATTTTATCTAGAAAGTAATATATCATTATTCTTTTTTAAAAATATAACTGTTAGATAATGAAAATAAGGATAATTTTAAAATTAAAAAAGATAATAAAAGGTAATTTAATAATTATAATTTAAAATTTTAATAAATTTTTTAATTTTTCAAAATTTGTTATTTTTGAAGAAAGGAAAAATAAAAAGAGAGAGATTTTAAACCATTTGTCCTCTCTTTCCTTCTTTAAAAAATTTGAATTACATAAAAGATTTTGATTAAAATAAATTTTTTATTTTAATTCTCTTTTAACTAAACACTAAATAAATATTGGAGAGTGTAAGCTCCCACGTAAGAGAAACATTGTTCCTCAAGAGGATTTAGATCCTTAGATTTTGATACTTTTTTAATTTTTTTATAATTTAATGTAAGATTTATATTTTTTTCTCACTTTTATTGTTTTGTTTATTTTTCTCGTATTCTCTTTAAAAAATAATAGCTGCTTTAGCCAGCAAACCCAAAACGCTGCGTTTCACGGGCGCGTTGGATATGGCGGGAAGCACGGCATAATATGCGTCACGCGCCGACTCCCGCCACGTTGTAGGTTCACTATGCCTGTGATCAGCTTCAAGTTTCAGCTATTCTCGTTCCGAAAACACGCGGATTTGCTCAGCCCGCTCGTTTATGGCGCTTGGGTTCCAACTTTCTTCGCCTGAAATTTCATCCTCACGGTTTTCTTGTAATTGTTATTGAGATTCTAGTTTAAGCTGATTGGACTAGATAAGGTTTTATCTCTAATGTGTAAAACATTGAAAAAACTCGTAGCCTTGAATTGATACAAACGAGTGAGATTAGGGTAGGGTTGAAGCTCTGCAACATGGGGAACAAGTTTACAGACGATCAGTGCCGATCCATAGTCGGCGAGGAATATACTGAAATGGACATCACCAGAGCCCCGCATTAGGCCCACAACCGATGCCACCGCCGCCGTTAACATTATCTTCCCTGCCCCAATTTTAAGTTCAAAGAAAGATTGGGTACTCAGAGTCGGAGAAATCCCCAAATTTATCGTCGCAGCCCGATCTCCGATATTGCCAGCTATATCACGAATCACAAGCAAAATGGTCTACAGAACAGTAATTGCTCACCTGGGTCGGAAACAAACGTTGCCGTATGTGCTACTAACTTGAGATATTGTGCTACTGATGGAGTGGGAGTTTGCTCGAGTTCACCCCGGAAGTAATTGGTGGTTCCTGGGTTGCGGTGGAATGGCAGAGATGTCTCCCTGTAAAGGAAAGGATTATCAGGCCTGGTGATCAAGTGTTTTTTAAGTTTCCGTTGAAGACTGGTTCCATTTCACCACCCCCGGCAAGATGTTTGGGTTGGGAGGATAGGCTGTGGCAATTTGTTCAGAGATACTGAGATTTCTCTTCCTAAGAATCCCGAGAGGTAACTTACTAGACGGCTGCTTGGATTTCAAAGTTGTCTTATATGGGTTGAATTCGTATTTATATTTTTTATGGCGTTTTGTAAGATTGGTAGAATACCAAATAATGGGCTCGGTGTCTCTTGCCCCTTGTATGCGATAAGAAGGTTAGGAATGAGAGGCAATGTGAATCTGCTCCAAATGTTTTGGGCATTATGGACACCACATTTTTCTCAATTAGGTATGCTCAGTGCAAAAAGCATTGCCTGTTACAAGAATGTGTCCCTACATTATGTTTACAAGTTCCATTGAAGCATTTTGGGATTTGTATTTTTATTGTGATTTGCTGTTGTTTTGATTGCAGTGTATTCATGAACAGTTCAACTTTTTGTTATCATCACCAGATTTCTCCAAAGGATGCCAGCATTTCACTGTTGAAACAGTGTTTCATCCCTTCCCAACCTTGTTTGGGTTGCTAGGCCTGAACTCTTTCAAGATGGTATTCTGTTGATCTTATGTCATCTGAAACTTTTCCCGTGGTTCTTTTTGTGTAATTTAGTATATACAGTTAAAATTGCTACGATGTGTACTTCTGTGGAGTTTGCTTCTTTGTTATAGAAAGCAACTTGCAACTTGCCACAGAGTACAAAGACAGTTGTGCTTGAATATCGACTCACACCATCACTTGATTTTTAGGTAGAGGTCACTCCTAGTGACCTGTATTTGAAGTGCCTTGTCAACCAAAAGGTGCTAATTATTTATATCTGCTTTTTTTTTTGAAGCATATTTATATCTGCTTTGTGGTTATGTACACCAACACTTTAGTACGTGACATATCTTTAACAGGAGAATTCTTTTCTCCAGGCCTCTTTGCTACACTCAAGTCTAAGCGTCCGTCTCAAAATGGTTATGAGATGGACAATGAGGGTTCAATTTCTGAAATTGATCTTGACAACATTGTTGGTGTTGGAGCCAGCTCTGAGTTAGTGGTGCTGCTTTCTTGGACTGTTGTGCTCTATTTTATGTTCATGTATGGGGTAATAACCATAAAGTTTTGTTCAGGAAATGGATCCCCTGGACAGTCTTCTGTGTGAACTGAGGCCCTATCAAAAACAGGCTGTTCATTATATGAACCAGCTGGAGAAGGGACGGCCTATGGATGAGGCTGCAACGACCCTTCATCCTTGTTGTGGGGCACATCACTTCGCAGACAAGCATGCTGATTGATAATACCTTTTTCTTAACAGCCCAGGGAGTGGCTCCGATGGAGTATTTATGTTTGTTCTCTGTAGGAGGGAGCTCATTATTTATTCAAATGCATTTTCTGGCGAAGCTACATCAGAATTTCCAAGCACACTTCAAATGGCTAGAGGGGAAGTAGCTTCTCGATGAGTTGATATAGGATGCTTTTGTCTTTCAAATTTTGTCCAACTTTTGCAATGTATTGATTTTATTGTGCGAATTTGAAGATTTTGGCAGAAGCTATGGGTACCACGCACAACTTATCAAGCATGCCAAAGAAGGCAACAAAATTTTCAGGCTTTGATAAACTGATGAAATAGAAGATTATTCTAATAAGTGGTGGCAATTTGATAGTATATCCCATGACTCGTTTGGGTCAGTGGAAGGTTCAGTGTCGTGAATTTTAATTTTTGTAAATGTTAGGTTGCTCAGCTGGTTGCTGCATTTTTTACATCAAAGTTGGTACACCATTCAGTAATCAGCTGTGGGATGTGTCATTATATATCTTCACTCTTGTTCTAAACATTTGACCAATATCTTCAGGCAGAGATTGAAACGCATGTGCAGCCTGGGCCTCTCTGTCTGTATGTTCATTATGGACAAAGTAGAGCTAAAGATGCACTAAGTCTAGCTCAGGGTGATGTTGGAATTACCACATATGGAGTCTTAGCCTCTGAATTTTTAAGTGAGATTGTTGAAAACCTGTCTAATTTTGAAGTTGTCTGTCTATCTGCTGCATTGTTTTCAAAATAATAAACTGATGCATCCGTATACCTGGCTCATACAAAATGCAGAGAATAATTCTGGACTTTCATCAATTAGGTGGTTTAGGGTGGTTCTTGATGAGGCACAAATATGGTGTCTTACACAATAAGCGTTGCTACATCAATCTGCATGATGTCTTAGGAAGGATGGTTATTTTCACATTTTTTTTATTATTATTGAAGTACAAAAAATTCCCTTTTTTGTTTTTGGGTTTAGGTGTTTCTGTTTTTGGGAGAGTTCTAGCGGGCGTTCTAGCGAGCTTCCAAGGGCTTTCCAACGGAAATCAATGGGACCCATCGGCTGTCTCCAGGCATCGAGTCAAAGTGCAGTGTGGCTATTGAATTTCTATGAAATTACACAGTTACCCTTCATGGAATTCATATCTTTCTCTTTACTTTGTAGAGTGATTAAATATTTTAAAAGATTGTGCAACCTCGTTTTTATTGCTATGGCAGCGGCATATTACTTGAGGCAGTAATTTGTTTGTAATAAATTAAATTTTATTAAATATTTATTTAAAACTTTTAAATAATTAAATTTATTGATTGAATTATAAAATTTAATAAATTTTATAAAATAATTATTTTTATAATAATTTCATAATTCACTTATTAACGAGATAATACTTTTTCTTTGTTTGTAAGCATATTTTTCTGTTCTTAAGAAATAACTGCATCATTTATTTGTTCTACACTTTTTGCTCTTTGCATGTAGAAATTGAAAAATAAAAAGAAGAAAAATCTCAACCTAATTATCAAAAAAATAAAGATTAACGTTAGAGCAATGATAGAATTATATATTTATATTTATGTTTTTGTTATAATACACAATTTGAGACTAAGTTTTTATTATATAAAATTTTATAGTCTATTTAAAATTAATATTATATTATATGTTGTAATAAAAATATAAAAATAAGCATATAATTTTATCATTGCTCTTAACGTTACAAACTTAAATAGACATGTTTATTATGAGAAACAAATGTGTAAATATTAAATTATTTCAAGCAAAAAAGTAATCGTTTGATACAATTTTCATTAAACTCATATAATATCTTGTTTGATACTGTAAACTCTTTTACATAATAAAAAATCCTAAAATTAAGATGCTAATCTACCTTTTACAAATCAGAATTATTCTAAAAATTTTCATTGTATATTTCAGCACTAAATAACAAGATGGGATTAACCTCCTTGCCATTTGCAAGCCATGGGAATGGCATTTTGGTTTGGGTTCCTATATGTGGAATACGTTTTTTTTGTTTAAAATTTTTTTTTCTTTTTGTATCTGCCATTAATTGGTGGATATGTACTGGTACTGTCAATAATGTTTCACCTGCAGTCATGTTTTAATGGTAAAAAGAAAGCATAAGCTACAATCAGTAACTGCAACTTTTCAATGATTTGATTAAATAGCTTCAAGTGTGGTAATTGATCCAGTTTCTGATATATACTCCATGCCTATATTGGTGGGTTTTATTTATTGTCAAATTTTATCTTTGCACTATAACCATGAATTTTTTGATCCACGATAAAGCTGGGGAAATTTTTTTCCTAAACCACAAAAACCAACTACCATATTAAACACTAACTAATATTGAACATCTCATCTTATTTGGTCAATCATATTCGGAAATAAAAATATTCTGAAAAAATATAAAAACATTTAAAGTTTTCATTGTAAAAGCTAATTTTTCATTGCAAAACAAAAATAGAGATATATAAATATAATTGTTTGCCATGATTTAAAATATTCTCTCTTTCAGGAAATATACCCCAAAAGAAAAAGAAAAAATTTTGAATACTAAAAATATATAAAATAACATAAAATCATTCTCTCCGTATTAATTATTGTTGTTCATTATTTATTACCCTTAGTTTCAAACTTGGCAAGGGTATTCTTTGGTATACATTAAAATCAACGGTTCTTTCCCTCTTATTAAAAATCTAAAAACTTATGCGAGTTGAACAATTATTTTCACCATTACGGTAAAGAGGTTAGGGAAGTGCCAATTTCTTATATTAAGAGGGTAAAGGACAGTTTCAGCTAAAAAGATACTAAACGACAGACTTCCTCTGGCGCCTTCAACACAGTACTGTGTTTGAATTGCTCCCTCTTCATCTTCTCTCTTAACTAGCAAATACAGAAGAACCGAAGCCCCTCTCTTTCTCTCTCTGGGGTCTCTATCACTATCTAAAGCTCATATCTTTTCTGGGATATCTCCAAAGGGGGTGTCATTTTATGGAGGACCAAAATTGTACGGGCACTGTTGCTCGGTCTCCGACGACCCCCGCCCAGCCCGAACTGCCTATGGCTACGAGCCCGGCGTTGGAGCAGGCAGCGACGGACACCAACACCATGCCGAATGTAATGGGAGTTATCGGAGGAGTTGAGTCTGCCTTGAGCTCTGTCTTCGGAGAAAAATCCGAGACTGTCGGTTCGGAATTGGGGGTGAAGAAGAGAAGGGGAAGGCCTCGCAAGTACGATGTTAATGGAAACCTGATAAACCCGGCGTCGGCGCCGTCAGGATTTTCAACTCACCCTTTTGGAAACTTTGTCAAGCGAAGCAGAGGAAGGCCTCGTGGTACTGGAAAATTGCAACTTTTGGCTTCCATTGGTGAGTTTCCTCGTATTGATTCAACTTTACGTACAAATACAATGCCTTTTTGTTAAAAAAAAAAAATTCGTACAAATATAAAGTCTATGCAGTTTTAATGTTGTTTGGTCAATAATTTTGTGTTGTGGCAACATGATTGTGTTTGTCTAACTCAACCACCTATGATTTCAAGAAATCGTTTCAAGGGTGGGTAAGAAGCAAGTAACGTGATTACTAGCTCAGTAATGTCGTAATGGACTAATGTAATCACCTTCATGCAATGTTATGCATAAGCAACTAGTTTGGTCCAGGCCCCAATTCTTGACATACATTGCTTAAAACATCAAAAAAGAAATTTTTGCACATGTTGTGGTGGAACTTTTTCTTTAGCTACAAGTCTACAACTAAAATAATGCATTTAAAAATGTTATGCTTTACTATGACCTGATAATTTTTGTTTGCTTGGGTTTAGGAATGTTGGCATGTGTGCCTGTATCAATGTTTTAAATTTGTTTTGTTGAAGGTGGGTTTGTTGCAGAAACAGCAGGCGGAAGCTTGACCCCTCATGTGTTGACTGTGTATCCTGGAGAGGTAATATCAGATGCGTGAATGCATTGTTCAAATCTCACATTAATCTTACCTAGCATCATGTTTAATCTATCTGCTATGAACGAGGAATTTTGCTTTTGAATATTTGCAGGATGTAATTAGTAGCTTATTATCATTTTCTGGAACTGGCCTCCGGGCTATTTGCATACTGTCTGCTACTGGTATGGTATCCAGTGTCGACATTCGCCAACCTTGTTCTTCTGGTGGTGTTATGAGATGTGAGGTACCATCTCATGTACACTTTTTGTGAATCTTTCTGGCTTTTAATTGATTTCTACTTTCATTTCATATCTCAATCAACCATCGAAGGCTAATTTCACTTATTACAATATTATCTCGGTTCTATAAGCCTTGTAGATCAGAAGCAGTGAATATGACCCCATATGGAAACACAGACGCAACCTTGAAGAAATATGGGTCGTTGATCCCTTTCTTTGTATTCTATAAATTGTTGTATTCTCATCTATTCTCTCAAATTAAATTCCCAATGTGAAGGCAGCCAAATATACATTTGATGTTGTAAGATTAGCTCTTTCTTCTCTTGTTTTCTTTATTTGTGCCTCATACGTGCAGGGTCGCTTTGAGATTCTATCTTTATCTGGATCATATATCTTGGGTGGCGTTGGTGGTTCACATCGCAAAAGTGGCATGCTAAGTATTTCACTGGCTAAACCTGATGGGAGGGTTTTTGGAGGTGGTATTGAGGGCTCACTGATAGCGGCTGGTCCCATTCAAGTAAGATTTTCTTTTACTACCCTTGTAACACTGAATTGGACTAGGATTATATATCTTCACTTTTGGATATTTTTTTTATCTTTTAATATTCCTGCAGCAATGCTAGTAAACCTTGAACCACAGAATGGTTTCAAAGCGTCATTAAGGGTGTCCCATCAATTTAGCACATGTTTCTTTTAATAAGAAGTCGAAAACAAAGTTTAAGAACTGTATCTGTCTTAGCACATAAAGGGTGCATGAATGATGTATTTGTTTAGGAAGAAATCCTTAGTAAAGTTAGTAAAAATCATTAAAACCTCTACACTTACTTATGGGATAAATGAATGCCATTTAAAAAATTGGAGTCCTTTAATCGATGAATCCTTTAAGCCATATGCCTACTGCTAGTAGCGATGCTTCCATGGTTCTGCTTCTGAGGTTGGACAGAAAATTTGCGCCACCGCCAGATTATTACTTCTTCTACTACTAGATAAGATAGTGGGTTAAAAACAGTATCTTGCACAGATCCTTGAAGGGTTTAATTAAGTTCATGTGTATGGAGAAGATCCTCAGTAAGCAAACATCAATTAGATAATTGGTAAACGCCTAATAATTTGTAGATGCGAATGGGTAGCAATTGGATATGAACTTGTAGGGAATTAGTGTTAATCCAGCATGTTAACACTAATATAATTACATTTTCAGTTGACTAGGAGTTGTCTAATAGCGCATTTTGTTTACAGTGCTATGTGTTATTCATTGTTGATTACTGTGTTGCATTTTTCTGATAATCACTCTCAAATTTTCTCTTGACTTTCACGTTGTCCATCAGCTTGTTGTGGGCAGTTTCAAGCAAAACATCAATAAGGAAATCAAAAGGAGGCACTCAGCTGGATCTTTTACTGCTCCCCGTGTGCCTGGTAATCCAGATTCAGTAAAGGTTCCTCTACAAGTTGTTAAAATGATAGAAGGGGAGCAGAGTTGCCCTTCACCGACATCTGGACTTTTGCCAATAATTAATGGTTTACCAAATCTTGCAATTCTTGCAACAACTAAAGAATTGCAGATTAATGCCACTCCTGCAACAATGAATGGATTACCAGATAATGTGATTCCTGCAACAATGAATGAATTACTGGATAATGTCATTCCTGCAACAACTGATGGGTTATCAGATAATGTCATTCCTGCGACAACAAATGGAGTGCCAAATACTGTCATTCCTAAAACAACTAATGGGGCGCCAGATAATGTTATTCCTGTAAATCAGAATAAGCGCTCTGTCTGTTTCATTGGAGTTGACCTGGACTGCCAGGCCCTGCAGCCCATCACTGACCAAAGAGGGTCCGCTGATGTTGATATTTGAAGAGATCTTTAACACCCGCTTTCAAGCTTGCAGACTTGTAGAAAAAATTGATGTACTTCGGATTTCTTGCTTTTGTTAGGTGGTTAAATTTTTATGGTGTCTAACTGTAGAAGTGAATAGTAATTGATCTAGCTTTTTTAGGGGGCTCAGAAGAACTTACAGGTGACCACTGTAACTAATAATTGGAAAACCGATGTTTGGTTTTGCTTTTTCATGACTTCTAGACGAGCATAAACAGCCCACCTCATGATTCATTTTGTTGTCAGCAATTTTATAGTAGAATGATATTGCAGGCTTGCTATAGTTGGGGGTTGGGTAAGGCGATGACAGTAAAGATGGTAGTAGATGAAATTTGTAACGAGATATTGGTTGTCAATGTTAACAGATACCAATATTGCTTGCTTAAATTACTAAATTTGTGTCCTGATGCCTTGGACATATGGTTTTAGACAGGATTTGTTATTTTGTTGTTCCTATTTGAAAAGTCATTCTTAGGCTTTCATGCGATAGCTTAAGTTCTTAGTGTGACTTATTCCATTGTTTGTCTAATTACGAATTCAGTTTCTCAGCATTATTTTTATAGTTGTTTGGGTCCTTTCTTCCATACTAACAATACGAAGTAGAAACATTGCTTAATTTTTATTTCTAGTTTTGTAGCTTCTTAGCCACTGCTTTTCATACTTAAGAAAATGGCGTCAGTGACAAATGATTTAAAATGGAGTTGAGAAAAGAGATCTATTTTCTAGAGCATAAGAAGATATAAACTTAAGGAATGTAGAACAGCTAGTTGACAAGCTTCCAATGTAATCATACATTAGCAAATAATCGGTAATTTTTAGCATCAAGAACTACCTGTCTTACTGCTGCAACTGCTGCTATAGCTCCCAAAGCAGAGAAAGCCACGGCAATGGTTACATTCAACCAGAAAATGGGGCTTTGCTTGGATGGCTTAAATGTCAAGTTGAAGAAAACCACTGGCAAAATGAAGTCAAGGGGATAAATCCGAAAGCTCCTATAAGTGAGTTGATGTCTCCAAAAAATGGAAGCATTGCAGCTATAATGGTTGCCAAAGTAACAGCTAATGATCGTGAAATCACTCTGGGGATAACATTGCGGGAGGAGAACTCAGGGCTTTGTGGGTCTCCAAATGTTTGCTCCAGCACTTCATTAGTAGGCTGCAAGTAGACCTGCATCGAATGTTGAAATTTAATGGTGATGCGCGTTTGTAATGAGGGAAACTGGTGTTAGGTGAAGGTGGCTGTTCTTACCACACCAACTGCTGATAGTTGGGCTATTGTGAAAATGTTAGCCATATGAATGAACCACTTTGGCACTAAAGGCTTCCCATTGTCCACAAAGTTGCTTAAAATGAGGCCTTCAGATTCTTTGCCGAATGCCCAATAACCAGAGATGGCTACGCTGAAAAAGGTGACCGTAAGTACAGTGTAACAAACACACAACCCCTTGAACATCTTCCCTTTTACGGGTGGTGCTAATGTTGCCTGTAAATCAAGAAAAGGCATGCATATTACAACACTTACATCAGTTACCCAAATGACAACACAGATTTGATGACTTGAGCATTAAGAAATGTAATCAAAGGGAATTGAACAGTATTCAAACCTGAATTTCTGGAATTATACCATTTCCATACGTTGTGGCAATAATGGCAATGGCATTGAAGATTCCAAATAAACGATTCTCTGTATCACCTTTCAAAGAATAATCCTTTTTAGGCCCTTTTGAGGAGTCTCCTGCAGTATTATTAGGAAAGTGCAGTTCAACAAACATTTATTCAGTGGCAAGCACAGGTGCTAACTGGAACTAGATGCTGAAGAGCAGAAGGAGAGTAAAAACATACCAATATATATAGAACCAGCAGTAGCACAGGCACAATAGAGTAGGCACAAAACCAGAGACACCAGGTTGATGTGCCTTAAGGAGTGAAAAGACGGCATTTGAACAAAAATCAGCATGAAACATCCAAATATTACTACAAATTCATAAAGCTTCATAGTCCCATTTGGGTTTGACAGCAAGTAAATTGCCTGCGGTTATTCCATTGGAAAAAGTTTCCAAAAGTCAGAACACAGTCAGGGTCTCTCTGTGTGTGTGTGTGAAGAATGGGAGTTTTTACTTCTTTTTCTGTCGTTGTTGGGGCCGGGGGGGGGGGGGGGGGTGTGTTGGTTTCAAAATGAACGGAGTGTAGAAGACAACCTTCATGCATTGTCCTCCTAGAAGTAAAAAATCCACTACGGCACCATAGCAGACCGCAAATTGAGTTGGCCCCACAATATACCGACCCCATTTTGGCCCTGCCAATGCCAAGGTCATTACACAATTACACATTGGACGTTAGGCCTTGGGCCATTTAACAGCTCCACATGAATCGGACCTTAAACTACTAAGCCCTATTAAAGGTTTCCTAACCCATCAGCAAATACGGTGAGGGTCATGCTGTTTATATTGGCCATTAAAGTTTTTCTTTCTTTTTAATTTTTTTATGAAATATCCTTACATTATTCTTAGAGTTCTTAAAATTCCTCGAACACTCTTATAAATTGGGCTTCAAAATCATACTGCTGTTGAACATACACCATTTTTATGAGCTTTAGTTTATTTCTCACAGGACAGCAGGACATAGGGCAACTTGTTAGGAAAGAAAGGATTAAGCGCGGCGCTATTGCCACTCCTTTGGGGACACGGAGGAATTCCTCAAGGTTTAACGGAAAATTTTTTATCGGATGTCCCCTAATGGACAGGTTTAACGGAAAATTCTAAATACACGTTTCAAATAAGTACATGATCCCTATGTTTACACTGTATGAAAAATTGAAATGCATTGTTCACTCTTTTTTTGTTGAATAAACGTGTAGAACGAGTATCCAGATGACACGTGTAACTATCAACACTCAGGTTTAAGAGGAGGCCAAATTTGTTCTTCCTTCATGTACTAAAAAGAACAGGGTTTCCAATTCAATGTCTTGATGACAGTTAATGAAAAGTGGTATTTCTACGCAGTCACAGAGCATACGTTTTGACTAAGAGAGATAATTTTTACGTAAGAAAAAAATTATAGAAAAAATATGACAGATTAAGAAAATTTTATATTATTTTAATTTATATAAATATTAAAATTCTAATTAAATTATTATCACGTATCATAATGATGCAATAAATGAATATTTTTCAATCTTTCTCCTCAACAAATAATTGCCTAATTTCATATCAATTTAATGTTTTAAAATATGGATATTTTTAAGTTTAAAACTTAAAAAAATAAACATTTATATTTTCTAATACTGTAAATTTATTTTTTTAGTAAAAGTTATGTATTTCATATTTTATAAATTACATCCCACATTCTGCAAAGAATAGTTTCATATTATACGCATATCTAATTCTAATTCTAAACAATTTTGGTATTTACATAAAATAAATTATAATAAATATTTAATTAAAAATTTAAATTATTAAATTAATTAAATTACTTTATCGCTTATTTTGTAATAATTTAATAATCCCAAAAAGAAAGGAAGTTTCAGATTGAGGAATGCTGATTCTCATTTATTATAAGGGAAGACTCACGGGTTGGTGGAAGCACCTAAATATGCACCTCAAATAAAATACAAAAGGAAGGGCAAGCTGTCCAAAAGAATGGATATGATTAAAGAGTCAGGTACCTAAAATATCGCGAGCCATGTCTCTAAAACGAAGCTGGCGATGACCCAGATGAGCATGATGCTCAAGAACCAGAGATATCAAATTGTAGGAATAGAAAGTGACCAGAGCTCCAATGACCAAGCATAAGATTCCCGCTGTCCATCCAAGAAACGTGCAAGCATATGGAAGACTTAGCAGCGGTGGACCAACTATCGAAGTTGTTAGGTGGTAGCCAGTGTGAATCCACGACCCTACAACAATTACGTGTAAGCAAGACAAAAGAAATGGTGGAAGAAAAGAAGGAAACATAGTCACACATCACAAAGTTCCCCAGAAGATGAAACAGAGAAATAAAGGTTTATTACTTAGATTGTTGTGTTAATATAAAGTCAGTTGACAAAGTACCTTTTGATTTAAGGACAAACAGAGCGCCAGCATCAACGTCTTTTTGATGGCGAAGTTGCTGCGAAACAGTTGGATTCTCTTCTTCATGCACTGCTGTTGAGGTTGAAGCCAGCGTGACCATCTTCTTCTCCCTTCCCTCTGTAAGCAGTAACAAAAATGAGCAAAGGAAGCGAAGGCCTAGTAGCAGAACCGGGCATTAATATATAGAGCAGAGTCCTTTAGTCCCACTCGCGGTGTTATTTTGGTCAATTTCTTTGACTCCTCGTGCATTAAACAAAGATCAATTTAGACCAATCTCCCTGTGTAATATTTTTTACAATGGAATCTCTAAGATTATTGTCAATCATTTAAAGAGGATTATTTTCTATGTTATTTCACCTAATCAAGCCAGTTTCATCAATGGGAGATCAATATATGATAACATTATAATTGCTAGTGAAATTGTTCACACCATGAAAAGCAGAAGATTCGGTAAGGGATTTATGGCCATTAAAATTGATTTAGAAAAAGTATATGACAGAATGAATTAGGATTTCCTTGAAGGAGGTTAGTATTCCAGGGAATCTTCTCCACCTCATCATGAGCTGCGTTAAGACTACTTCTCTAAATGTTTTGTGGAATGGTTACAAAACAGTAACTATCTCCTTAAATTAAGGTATTAGATAAGAAGACCCTCTCTCACCCTATCTCTTTGTTCTTTGCATGGAGAAGTTGAGTCATCTGATTTAAAATGCTGTGAGAAATAATTTTTGGAAAGCTATGAGGATTGGTCAGAAAGGCCTAGAAAATTTTCACCTCTTTTTGTAGATGATCTCCTCCTTTTTGCAAAGGCATCTGAGGAGCAAATTGCAAGAATCATGGACATTCTTAATACTTTCTATGAAACATCTGGACAGAAAGTCAATATTTTTAAGACTAAAAAATATATATATTTTAAAAAAATGTCTCTCAAGAAAGAGCCTTATCCGTAACCAATAAAGTTGGTTTTCATATCACTGACAATTTGGGCAAACATTTGGGAATTTTTCTAGCCCTTATTGAGAGAGGTAGGAGATGTTTCTCCCATGTAATTGATAGAATTTAAAGAAAATTATCGGATTGGAAAGCTAGATGCTTATCTTTTGCTAGTAGAATAAGTTTAGCTAATTCTGTGTTGGCTATGGTCCTTGTCTTCAATATGCATGTCAAAAAATTTTCCAAGGTTACTTGTTTGGAAATTGAAAGACTGCAACATTCATTTATCTGGGGCCATGAGCTAGAGAAAGGAAGTTCTACCCCGTAGCCTAGAAGAAGCTTTGCCAACCAAAATCTCGTGGGGACCTCGGTATTAGGAATACTCAAAAAATGAATGAGGCTTGCCTTCTTAAATTGGGGTGGAGAATTGTGAATGAAGAAGACTCTCTATGGGTTAAAGTTCTCAAAAGAAAATATGGCAGCAGATCCTTATGACCTACCAATATTCAATCTTCCCTTGTTGACTTTACACTGTGAGAGGCTTTATGTGAGTTGTGGCCGAAGCTTTCTAGCAATTGTGGTTAGGATATCAAAAATAGTCAATCTATTTAGTTTTGGAATGACAACTGGATTGATGGCAAAGTTATCTTACTCAACAAAGCTCTAAACCTAGTGGAGGAAGATCTTCTTCATCAAAGTCTTAATTCTTTTGTGCAGGATGATAATGACTGGGATTGGCACCGCCTACAACAACTAGCCCTTGAGGAACTGATTAATCAAATTAAAGGAATTTTTCCCCCATCAGCGCTTAGGCAAGGATTAATTAAAATGGTTGCTAGATAGCCATGGGAGATTTTCTGTGAGAAGTGCTTATCAAGCTTTAGTTGCCCCCACTTGGAATGAATCATCCCCTATATGTAACAAAATTTAGAAAATTAATTACCCCTTAAGATATTGTACATTTGTGTGACAAGATGCCATGATAGACTTATCACTAAAAGTTTAACTAGAAGGTGGAGCCATGAAGATGGCCACTACACTTAGTGTCCTAATTATTTGGAAACCATTCTTCATGCTTTAAGAGACAGCAAACTTGCTAGTAGGGTTTGGAGGGACCTTGTTCAACCTATTAGTGGAGGTAGTTTCTATGCTTGGACCCATGATGAATGGTTTAAATTCAATACTGCTATGGAACTAGGAATTGACTTAGATATTGAGTGGAACATTAATTAGGGTTGTTTCTTGCTAGTGGATTTGGAATTGGAGAAATAAGGCTAATCATGATCCTAATTTTGTGTGGCCTCGAAAGAACAAAGCCCCCAAGGAAACAATGCCTTTTGCACAGGTACCCCCTCCTCCAAGGTGGATCAAGATAAATACTGATCAAGCTAAGAAGATGAATGGGGATAGTGGTTATGGTAGTTTACTTAGAGATAATGAAGGAAAATGGATTGTTGGTTTTTATAAACCTTTTGGCAGGAGCTTTGCCTTCTAGGCTACATGTTGGGTAATTTATTGGGGCATTAAAATGGTTAAGGATCTCCACTACAATAGAATTATAGTGGAGGTTGACTCTCAGGTAGCCATTTCTAAAATTCAGAGACACTCTAAGAATGAAGACCCCATTATAACTGCCATCTTGCTTCTAATTGACAATAATTGGGAGATAATATTCAAGCATAGCTATAACGAGGAGAATCAATGTGCTGATTGGTTAGCTAATTATGGTGTTAAAGCTCCTTTAGGGACTCACTTGTTAAGCTTCATACCCAAGGATCTAGAGTATCTAATGCTGGCTAATGCTTCAGGAGTTTCTACTCTGAGGCAAGTTAATGTATAGTTTTCCTATTTTTGGGACCAAGGTTTCACCAAAAAAAATAAAAAAGAAAAAGAGCAACTTGGAGTTGGATGTGAAATCCCAACTGCAAAAATAATACAAAGAAGGAAAATTATTCTGCATATTTTGCAATTATAAATTTTCCAATTAGATGAATGGGTGTATTGAAATTGAAGAAGTATATTTAAATAAACTGACATGTCAATTGTACATGAAAAATTATCTCTCTTAAATGTGAAAAGTCATGTTTATTATATATGAAGAGTCATACTTGTTAAACATAAACAATTATGTCTTGATTTAAATTGAATAGTCATATCTATTGAAAAAAATGATTATGTTTGTTAATAACTCAGCCTTGTTAAACCTGCAATGGTGGAACATTTTCTTTGTAACTTGAATGATAAATGCTTGAGAAAAATATGGTTTAACTTGTATGTTAAAATGATAAAAATGAGATGAAAATTATTTTATAATTTCTATAGTTATAAATTTTTTAACTAGATGTATGGGTGCATTCAAATTGTAGAAATATATTTAGGTGAATAAATATGTGTATTAATTATGAAAAATCATTTTTCTTGAATGTAAAAAGTTATGACTATTGAATATAATAACTATGTCTGCTAGACATCAATTAAGATCTTTTACAACAAGGACCTCAAGATTTCTTAGAACAAAACTAACTATTACTGTAGAAACATCTTATTAGTTAAGAAGTATGCTTATTTAATATATATGCAAGTTTCTAAGTTTAGATTGTTAAAAATATTAAAAATAACTAAAATTCTTTAATTATAATCATCACATTTTATTAATTCCATCAAACTTTACGAAAACATAAAGCACATCAATTTCTAAAGAAAAAACATAATAATATTAGAATATCATGCTTTTTGAATATGAAAAGTCATATTTATTAAACATGAAAAGTTATACTTATTGAATATGAGCAGTCATATTTTTAGTTTGAATTAAATAGTCATATACCCCATCTGGAAACACAGAAGCAACCTTGAAGAAATATGGATCGTTGATTCATTTCTTGGTATTCTATCAATTGTTGTATTCTCTTCTACACTCTCAAATTAAATTTCCAATGTGAAGGCAGCCAAATATACATTTGATGTTGTCAGATTAACATTTTCTTCTCTTATTTTTTTATTTGTCCCTCATACATCTAGGGTCACTTTGAGATTCTATCTTTATCTGGATCATATATCTTGGGTGGCGTTGGTGGTTCACATCGCAAAAGTGACATGTTAAGCATTTCACTGGCTAAACCTGATGGGAGGGTTTTTGGAGGTGGCATTGAGGGCTCACTGATAGCGGCTGGTCCCATTCAAGTAAGATTTTCTTTTACTACCTTGTAGCACTAAATTGGACTAGGATTACATATCTTCAGTTTTCGATTTTTTTTATTTTTTGACATTACTGTAGCAATGCTATTAAACCTTGAACCACAGAATGGTTTTAAAGCGTCATTAAGGGTGTCCCATCAATGGAAAACATGTTCCTTTTAATGAGAAGTCGAAAACAAAGTTTAAGAACTGTATCTGTCACATAAAACGGCGCATGAAAAGTCATTCTTAGGCTTTCATGTGATAGCTTAAGTTCTTTGTGTGACTTACTCCATTGTTCGTCTAATTACGAATTTAGTTTCGCTGCACAATTGTTATAGTTGTTTGTGTACTTTTTACCCTACTGACAAGACAAAGTAGAAACATTGCTCGCTTCTTAGCCACTGCTTTTCATACTTCAGAAAATGGCGTCAGTGACAAATGATTTAAAATGGAGTTGAGAAAAGAGATCTATTTTCTAGAGCATAAGAAGATATAAACGTAAGACTTGGAATGTAGAACAGCTAGTTAACAAGCTCCCAATGTAATCATACATTAGCAAATAATCGGTAATTTTTAGCATCAAGAACTATCTGTCTTACTGCTGCAACTGCTGCTATAGCTCCCAACGCAGAGAAAGTCACAGCAATGGTTACATTCAACCAGTAAATGGGGCTTCGCTTGGATGGCTTGAATGTGAGGTTGAAGAAAACCACTGGCAAAATGAAGTCAAGGGGGATAAATCCGAAAGCTCCTATAAGTGAGTTGATGTCCCCAAAAAATGGAAGCATTGCAGCTATAATGGTTGCCAATGTAATAGCTAATGATCGTGAAATCACTCTGGGGATAACATTGCGGGGGGAGAACTCACGGCTTTGTGGGTCTCCAAATGTTTGCTCCAGCACTTCATTAGTAGGCTGCAAGTAGACCTGCATCGAATGTTGAAATTTAATGGTGATGCGAGTTTGTAATGAGGGAAACTGGTGTTAGGTGAATGTGGCTGTTCTTACCACACCAACTGCTGATAGTTGGGCTATTGTGAAAATGTTAGCCATATAAATGAACCACTTTGGCACTAAAGGCTTCCCATTGTCCACGAAGTTGCTTAAAATGAGGTCTTCAGATTCGTTGCCGAATGCCCAATAACCAGAGATGGCTACACTGAAAAAGGTGACCATAAGTACAGTGTAACAAACACAGAGTCCCTTAAACATCTTCCCTTTTACGGGTGGTGCTAATGTCGCCTGTAAATCAAGAAAAGGCATGCATATTACAACAGTTACCCAGATGACAACACAGATTTGATGGCTTGAGCATTAAGAAATGTAATCAAACGGAATTGAACTGTGTTCAAACCTGAATTTCTGGAATTATACCATTTCCATACGTTGTGGCAATAATGGCAATGGCATTGAAGATTCCAAATAAACGATTCTCTGTATCACCTTCCAAAGAATAATCCTTTTTCGGCCCTTTTGACGAGTCACCTGCAGGATTATTAGGAAAGTGCAGTTCAACAAACATTTATTCATGGGCGAGCATAGGTGCTAACTGGAACTAGGTGCTGAAGTGCAGAAGGAGAGTAAAAACATACCAATATATATGGAACCAGCAGTAGCACAGGCACTGTAGAGTAGGCACAAAACCAGGGACACCAGGTTAATGTGCCTTAAAGAGTGAAAAGACGGGATTTGAGCCAAAATTAGCATGAAACATCCAAATATTACTACAAACTCATAAAGCTTCATAGTCCCATTTGGGTTTGACAGCAAGTAGATTGCCTGCGGTTAATTCCATTGGAAAAAGTTTCCAAAAGTCAGAACACAGTCAGGGTCTGTGTGTGTGTGTGAAGAATAGGGGTTTTTCTTCTTTTTCTGGGGGTGCAGGTTTCAAAATGAACAGATTGTAGAAGATAACCTTCATGCATTGTCCTCCCAGAAGATTACAAGCCACTACGGCACCATAGCAGACCGCAAATTGAATTGGCCCCACAAAATACCGACCCCAGTTAGGCCCTGCCAATGCCAAAGTCAACACACAATTACACATTAGAGGTTAGGCCTTAGTTGGGCCATTTAACAGCTCCACATGAATCGCACCTTAAACTACTAAGCCCTATAAGAAAGGTTTCCTAAGCCGTCAGCAAATAGGGTGAGGGCCATGCTGTTTATAGAGGCTATTGGAGTTTTTTTTTTTCTAAATTTTGTTATAAGATATCTATACATTATTATTAGAGTTGTTAAAATTCTTCTAACACTATAATAAAATGGGCCTCAAAATCATACTAAGAATCTTAATAAAAAGTTAATTTTCGTCAGAAAGCTGATAGGCTGATTCTCATTGGCCATTATTGTTGTTAATCCGTAGCAGTATTGATCAGTGCTGGCACTAAAGCTCGAGCTGTTGGAGCCCAAATTGCCAGCTTCAAATGGCTCCAATTTTAGATGCACACGTAGCCAATATGTACTTAGTGCTGTTGAAGATACAGCATGTATATGAGCTTTGTTTATTAAGCCTCACAGGACAACTTGTTAGGATAGAAAGGCTTAAGAGCGGCGCCACGGCCACTCCTATGGGACACGGAATTCCGTGTCACAAAAGAATGGAAGAATTCCACAAGGTTTATCGGAAAATGCTTCATCCATGCAGGAACAAATTTTATAAGAAGAGAAAAAAATAAAAGTATAAAAAAATGTATAAAATTAATTCATATAAAAAATATTATTCAAATTTAACAAGAGAAGACCAAATCTGTTCTTTCCTTCAAGCATAAAGAAAGGGATTCAAATTTAAGAGTATTGTTATTAATACATAATAATTCTATACAATTACAATATTTTACATTTACACAATAATTTTATTTTATTTTTTTAAAAAATGATGTGAGTGTAGGTGGAGAACTTAAACTATCCAAAGTATGCCTATCATTTTTCAAATTTAATTTCTTGACGGCTCAATTAAATTATTGTCACGAATTTCAATGATGCAATAAATGAATATTTTCCAATCTTCTTCCTCAACAAATAATTGCCTAATTTTATATCAATTTAATTTTTTAAAGTATAGATATTTTTAACTTTAAAACTTAAAAAAAAACATTTATATTTTCTAATATTATAAATTTATTTTTTTTAGTATGAGTTATGTATTTCATATTTCATAAATAGCATTCCACACGCAGCAAATGTTTAATTTAAAAAATTTAAATTATTAAATTTATTAAGTTATTTTATTGCTTATTTTGTCATAATTTAATAATCCTAAATAGAGAGGAAGTTTCACATTGGATGGTGACCGTGATTTCTTATAAGAGAAGAGTCATGGGTTGGTGGAAGCACCTAAATATGCACCTCAAATAAAATCCAAAAGAAAAGGTAAGCCGTCCTAAAGAAAGAATGTGATTAAAGAGTGATCTACCTAAAATGTCGCGAGCAATGTCTCTAAAGCGAAGCTGGCGATGACCCAGATGAGCATGGTGCTCAAGAACCAGAGATATCAAATTGTAGGAATAGAAAGTGACCAGAGCTCCAATGACCAAGCACAAGATTCCCGTTATCCATCCAAGAAACTTGAAAGCATACGGAAGACTTAGCAGCGCTGGAGCAACTATCGAAGTTGTCAAGTGGTAGCCCGTGTGAATCCACGACCCTACAACAATTACGTGCAAATTACTACATTATTATAACTATAATAACAACTTATTCTATTTAAAAATAATAAAAGCCCGCAGAAAGTCTAGTCTAACAAATATTTTGAGATTAATTTATCATAAATTTTTTAAAAAATATATGTATTTTAAATTTATAGTTTAAGTTATAAAATAATATAAATTTTATATTTTTAAGTCAATCTTGTTGATTCAAATAAGGACGAGAAACCCTGCCTCCCATGTGCACCGGTTATCAAAACAAGGCAAGTGGGACAGCACAGAACTATTTTAAGTGGGAAGTAACAGAAGGATCTGAACTGGAATGGAATGATGATATGTGAAGAAATCTATTAAACAAGTCACTGCATCAAATTTTCACACGCTCCAATCGTTGGAGCTGAGATAAGATGGCTCATCTCAACTCTTGAAGGGCCTAATTCAGATGAATAGGCAAGGAACAGTTCTTTTGTTTCGGTTTTGTTTTGGGGAGGGAGAGATTGGTTGACTGATAGAAACAGGCTAAGTGGTATCCCTTTCTGATCGTTCTTGGAATAGAACATCAGTCATCAGGTATTAAGAAGCCAACAATATTGAACCAACCTTGCAAGACAGGAGGAATGGTGGAAGAAAAGAAGGAAACATGGGCACAAATCACAAAGTTCCCAGAAGCATGAAACGGAGAAATAAAGGTTTACTGCTTAGATTATTATGGTAATATAAAGTCAGTTGACAAAGTACCTTTTGATTTAAGGACAAACAGAGCGCCAGCATCAACGTCTTTTTGACGGTGAAGTTGCTGCGAAACAGTTTGATTCTCTTCTCCATGCACCGCTGTTGAGGTTGGAACCAGCGTGCCCATCTTCTTCGCGCTTCTCTCTGTAAGCACCAACAAAAATGAGCAAAGGAAGCCAAGGCCTAATGGCAGAACCAGGGACTAATATATAGAGCATAGTCCTTTAGTCCCACTGGCGGTGTTATTTTGATTTTTTTGTTAGAATTCTTTGTATGAAATTTTTATATTTTTATTAAATACTAAATTAATTTATATTAAAAGTTAGTTAATGATAATTTTTTTAATAAATATAATTGAAAGACTTAAATTTAAATTTAAATTTTAAATTTTTTAATTTAAAATATAAATAATTATTATGCTAATATCATGTTGGTATTTTAGTCAATTTCTTTGACTCCCCGTGCATTAAACAAAGAGCAACTTGGAGTTGGATGTGAAATACCAGCCGCAAAACGTATACAGGGAAGGGGCAAGGTCACAATATTGACCGTCTCACGGTCTTGAATTTAATGAATTCGGCGTTGTTAAACTGCAATAGTAGAACATGTTTTGCTCTATAACTTAGATGATAAATACCGGATAAAAATACGGTTTAACTTGTAAGGAAAAAAATAGATAGAAATTATATAATTATAAAATTTTTAACTTGAATGAATAGATATATTTATATTAAAAAAATATATTTAAGTGAATATATATATTTATTGGACATAAAAAATATTTTTCTTAAATGTAAAAAGTCATACTTATTAAATATAAAGAGTTATATCTATTATTAATTATATTTGCTAATTTAAGCTGAATAATCATATATATGGAAGGAATAATTATGTTGATTGATCAAATATTTATTCATATTTATAAATATTTATGATACAAAAATAGTATTCACTCCTTTTGTTATTTTTACTCTCTTAAAATTAAATTATCCCCTTTGAAGTTTTAAAAAAATAATTCTATTCTTTTGTTGGTTATAACTTTTTTAGTATTTTTTTTTATATTTTAGAGATATATTATATAAAATTTTATAACAATTTAATAGAAATAAATTCAACTTAAAAATAATATATATTTACAAATTTCAAAGTACAAATATATTTCTTTAAATTAATTTATTTTTATTCTCTACATATATCTTCCAACAGTAAATAATAGAAAATGAGTGGAAAGTCAACTTTTTTGGATTGGCCATAGAATAAGATAGGCAACATGACGATGACCCTAAAGTAAGATAGGCAATATGTGGATGACGTAGAGTTAATAAATGGATCTAGATATTTGTATATATTTAAATCGTACAAACTTTTTACAATCTTTTATAAATTTACTTTATTTTTTCTCTCATTCCTAAAACCTCTCGCTCGTGGGAACACCTCAATCATTTCTCTAAGCAAAACGCTTGACATTGCAGTTGTCAAATAAGACGGTTTGGCATTGAAAAGTCCTTTTGATGTGTTCCCATTGTTGTCAGCCACCAACTTTTAGAAAATGATCCCTTCCATCAGTAGACTAATTGTTTAAGAATATTCAGAATCTTGGACCAATGTGTTTTATAATGTGACAGAAAAACAGAAGAATCAACACATATTCACAGTATAATTAATGTTCAATTTATTTTTTTAAAGGAGGTGATTTTAAGATAATTTTTTATCAAAAGTAGTTAAGTCATCTCATTATTTGAATTTTTTCAAATTTATTTTTGAAAAAAAATTTATAAATAAATTATCCAAAGTATTAGAGTTAAAAATAAAAAAAAGTGTTTTAAAACATAACTAACCCTAAAAAAAAAAAATCACTTCAATAAAAATGTGATATCCGTTCAACTATATATGACATGCTCATCCCAATCAATAAATAATTTTTAATATATTTTTTGGGTCCAAAGAAACAATACACACTGAATAAGAGCCCCTTTTTACTTGTTATTAACTTTTAACAGAATAAAGTACTTTTTTTTAAAAAAAAAAAATCCTTCTATACATATAACAATTGTTTGGATGGACTTCTTAAAAAAATAAAAGTTAGAAAAAAATTTAAAATAAATAATTTTTTTCTAAGCTAAATATTGTAGCTTTAAAAAAAGTCAATATAATAGAAGAAAAAGAATAACATTATTAATGATCAATCATTCTAATAAAGTCTTTTAAATAAACTAAAAAGCTATCCTTACATGTTTAGAGAGACGTTTTAATTACGTACAGAGAAAGCCAAAGAATAAAATGATGATGTGTTCTACACCTCATCTCTCTATTTGTGTAACTAAATCATAGCTCTAAACATGTAGAAATATCATAACTTTTAAGTAAAATATCCCTCTTCTTTCCTTCAAAGTTGCACGTCTTGTATCTTGTTTATTTTTATTGTCAATTAACTTATGTTTGATGTATTCATTATTCAATTAAAATTTATAATAGTTTACTTTGATGTACTCATTATTTATCTCTTGCTATTTTAACACAAGTCTTTCACATGTAAATTAATCTATATTTAAATGACTTCATTAATGCAATTGCAATTTATACATATTATGTTAAAGTTTTATTGTGTATATTTTGGTAAAATCTATAAATAATGCATTATATGCCAATTAATATTATTTTATTTTAAAACTTTTATTAATAGTAATGATATATTAAAATTTATTAAATTTGTATTATTTTAAAAGATTAAATTTATTTTATATTAAAATAATTTTTAAGCTTCAATTAGGAGTTTTTTATTCAAATGTTACAAAAAAATATTTTTGTATGTCTTTTTAAGTAATTTTATCAGTTCAAGCATTTTTTTTATTTATACAATTAAATAATTTTTTAACTTAAAAGTGTTTCTCAATTATTATATTTAAACACAAATTAAATTTAACTTCTAATAAAAATTCTTCTAAAAAACATAAACTTTTTTTATAATCTATTGAAATGAGTCCTAAAGGTTATTTTAATTTTAAACAATGGAATAATTATGGTTTCAAATGTAAGTATTACTTATTTACTTCCCCACTATAATTATTATTTTATTTGATTATTAACATTTACCCGGGGATTTGCTGTCCCCACAGCATGAAGTGGCGCGTGCTTGGCGTTGTCCAAAAGCGCCACTGACGGGATAGGAGAACTTTGTTATCCCTAATCTGGTATCGGTATAACGTAACCCTACAAACAAACAAGCTCTAATAGGGGACAAAAGAAACGGAGGCTGTAGAAACGCGGAGTCCGCTGTTTTCACTTCGTAGTGTTTCAAGTTTCAACCTAACATTTCCAGAAGAAACCCTACCCAAAGAAACGCGAGGTTTCGTCAACATGTTTATTGTCTGCACAAAATTCGCGGCTAGGTAATCTTACCCTTCTCCCGCTATCTTCAACATTTTGTCGTTTTGATGGCAGAGCTCTATCTTCTTCTGAAATTGTTTACAGATCACATGCCCGCATGATTTATAATATGATTGAAGTATTACAGTGCAAAATGTCTCCTTGTAGATTAACATGTCGTAATTCTTAAGCCCGATGATAACGTAAAACATTTGGGAAAATCCAAATGAGGTTCTGTTATCAGTAGATGATAGCGCAAAAACCCGGCTGAAAGTTCACTAATTTAAATCGCTTTTTGCTAAAATGTTTAACGTGAAATCCAAGTAACAAACTAAAGGTTGGTAGAAATGGATATAGGTGAGTATGTCTTGCCTACCAAGTTGGAAAATGCCCGAGTCCATTAAGGACTAGCAAATGCTGTTTATAATCTGCATCTTTCTTGAGCATGTGTTGTGTAGACATCAACTTTGGATTTATTCCATACATAAACAGAGCAATTGATGTTCCTTACAGTTTGTTTATTTATATGAAATTGAGAGCTGCCACAGATATTAAAATAGATGGGTATTGAATCATGACAGTAGAAAAGGGTGAAATTGAGAAATAGATTTTTATTATTTTTGTGTAACTAATAAACTTCTTCTTTTTCCTTTTGGGCAAAGAAAAAATGTCTAATCTTGGTTGATAATTCCTTGAAGATAATGATTTGTCTCGTATGTAACAGGGGTCAAATTTTACAAGAAGATATGTTTTATTTTGCTGGAGATTATGGAAGACATTTAGCCTGAATGCAGCTATGATACCAGTCTGACATAGTGATTTTCAGGTTTATTTGATGGATTTTTGTTGCTTCTTAAATCTTAATTAATCAAGAACGAGTAAATTACTGGACTGTTGGCAATTTTATAATCGACTTGGAGGACAAAGATGGCACCAACTTTATAAAACGGTAATTTTGACTGGTTCAGTTGTGCAATTGCCTATTTATTGTCTATGTCAAGACTCTTCTATAGGAATCCCAATTAAGTTCTGTTGTTATGCTGAGTGATGATCTAATCATACCGAATCAGCTGGAAGTAACTTTGTATTAGTATTAGTTTTGTCATACAGTGAACGTATTGAAAATGAGGAGTCACTACTCACTAGCCTAACAGAAATAAATAGAAGGTTGACATTTATTGAGTGAAAGTGGAATATAGTTATGTTTTTTGGATATGACTACCGATAGGGATGAGAAGATCCCAGTAAATGTGGGGCATAATAGGATCTCCTACTTAAATGGAAGCTCAGTACAAAGATATTTCTGTAGAAAATATAAAATTATAAACAAAATTGAAAAACGATAACTATGGTAAACTTAATAACTATGATATAAAATAAGATAATGAGTTGGTTACTTAAGTTCCTATAACTAATCTGTTTCCAAATATGCTATCTTTAAGGGTGTTGGCTTGGTGCAGAAAATTGCAATCTCATGCAAGTGGTAGACTATGCCCATGTAATTTAATTTTCATATTTTCATTATGCAATTGGTGCGCATCTCTGGAAAATATAACTAACACTTGCAAGTGATGTTATGTTTCAAAATAAAGTTGATAATTTATAGTTTCTATGGTAATATGAATAGGCTGGTATTAGGATAGTATATATACACTAATGGTTAAGCTTCTGATATAAGTGTGCCTTTGTGTAATATAATCTCCAGATGGTTGGAAGTTTAACTAAGCATTGAATGCTTCTTTTGTTGTTTGCATTGCATGTTAAGGATATTACAATGTGATTATATGTCTTGAGAATTTCATCTTGTTAGATGATTACCCTTTGTGACATGCAGTTGCCATAGTTGGAAAGATGCCATCAGAATCTGATAAATGGGGGTGGAAGCATGTCAGTGTGTTTGGTGGATTTGACAAGGGAAGTGGAACCAAACGATGGAAATGCAATCACTGCAATCTACGATACAATGGATCTTATTCTCGTGTCAGAGCCCATCTTCTTGGTTTCTCTGGTGTTGGAGTCAAAAGCTGTCCAGCAATAGATAGTTCTTTGAGAGAAGCCTTTCAGACCTTAGAGGAAGAGCGGGTTGCTCGGAAAAAGAAAAGAGCTTCGGGAGCTGGAAAACATGGCAAGCGTATTAGAACTTGCCAACCTAATCTCCCCTGTGTTGCCAAAGAAGATGTGGATGAGATATTAGCAAGATTCTTCTTTGCTGATGGATTAAATCCTAACATTATCAACTCACCTTACTTTCATGAGATGATCAAAGCAGTTGCAGCTTTTGGCCCTGGCTATGAACCCCCATCAATACATGAGTTGTCTGGTTCCTTTTTGAATAAAGAGAAAGAAAGGATTGAGAAATCTGTAGCTTTAGTCAAGGAGTCTTGGCCACACACAGGATGCACATTGTTGTGTGTTGGCCGCTTAGATGGCATGCTGGGAAGTTTTCAGGTTAATATATTCGTATCAAGTCCTAGAGGACTCTCATTCTTGAAAGCAATAAGCATGGAAAATATTGATGGGGCAGGCGATGCTGTTGCTGGTATCCTTAGAAATGCAATTATAGAAGTTGGCTCTACAAATGTGGTTCAGATAATTTCACATCTTGGCCATACCAGTACATATCCAGAATCTCATATATTGTCAGAGTTCCCTCATATATTTTGGTCTCCTTGCTCCTCACATTCTGTCCACATCTTGGTTGAAGAAATAGCTGAATTGGATTGGATGAGACCCGTTGTCTTATGTGCTAAAGAAATTGAGAAATGCATAATCACATTCCAGAATTTTTCTCGCCGTGTCTTCTCTCAAAATTTGAAAGGGACCTCTGACTCGCTGTCTGCTAGAATTGCACCTTCCTGTTACATTGTCCAGAAGATACTTGAACTGAAGCAAGAATTTCAAGAGGTGGTTGTGAGGGACGAGTGGAAACAATGGAAGCTTACTATTCCAGAGGATGTTGGAAGTGTTGAAGCAGCCATATTAGGGGAAGATTTCTGGAGCAGGGCTCATATGTTGTTGCAGATATATGAACCTTTCGTCAGATTGTTTGCTGCGCTTAATATTGACAGATGTGTCATGGGTGATGTCCATGAGTGGCGTGTTCAGGCTTTTGATGCTGTGAAGAGTAGGGGAATAGATGCCGGTGCCTTGAATGAGCTAGAAGAGTTGATAGAGAACAGATGGGACGTGCTGTTCTCTCCTCTTCATTCTGCAGCTTATATATTGAGCCCTAGATATTTTGGCAAAGGTCAAACCAAGGACAAAATTATAATGAAGGGATGGAAAGTCACAGTAGAGAGATATGAGTGTGAAAGTGCTGGCAGACGAGTGCTCAGAGAGCAGCTTAGTTCTTACTGGCGACTTGAGGGATCCTTAGGTGAGGAAGATGCTATAGATTGTCGAGATAAAATGGACCCAGTGGCATGGTGGGAGAACTTTGGTTTCGAAATACCCGACTTGCAAACACTAGCTATTAAAGTTCTGAGCCAGGTTTCAAGTGTTGCAATGTGTGAAGAGATATGGCAAGATAATAGCAATCTGTACCAAGAAACAGCCACTGGGTTCGGAGTAGATGATTTTATTTATGTCCAAAATAATTTAAGACTTCAAGGTCGTAAAATGGATTTTCAGGCTCCTCATCTGACCAGAGAAACATAATGCTACACTCTCAAAGAGATGGTGCTCATTAATCATGTTGATCATACAGAAACTGTGAAAGTAGTTCTGACAGATTGAGGAACCAGACATTTGTAGTAGGGCAGAAACGTGATAAATAATGCCGCGCTTCTGAATTTTGTCTTTGACAATTTCTATACGTGTGCATGCACTGTGTCAGCCTGCCCGGGTTTTTGGGGTTGTTGGTGGAAGTGGGTTGCCTAACCTATTTTGAGTGTAAAATCTGTATATTGTAGCTGATTTTGAGTAGTGCTTTTTCTACTAGTATTTATCAGGTGCTTAAACTTACGCATATCTTTAAATTTACTAAAATGAGATAGTATTTGGTTCCAGTGACTTCTTTTTTAGAGTAATATTTACGAGAGACGTTTTATAATTGACTCTTATGACACAGAGTTCCATAATCTGCCACTCATTCTCTCCATTTCCTGAAAATGCATCTTCTTTTTTGGATAACTCTCCATCTGATCCATAAATCTTGCCATTATTTATCTATCACTAAGTTCTTATGGGCATCCGCAATTATGGTATTGTATTCTCCTTTTGATGGCTCTTGTCACTGTCTATTTATTTTTCATTAGATTGGCTCTTCTTAAAAAATATTGTTCCTTTCTATTTTTTATTTGTTTCAAAATATTCAATGTCAATAAAATTTGAAGTTTGTTTCATTTTTATTTGCAGTATGTTTTAGTTATTTAATGTTTATTTCTTAATTACAAATTTTTATGGTACTAACATGTATCAATATTTTTTAATAATAATAAATATTTTTTAACAATTTACTAGTATTGTTGTTTAACTTTCGAGTTTATTATAATACATATTTAGCAAAAATATTCTTTTGGTTTCTGTCATCAATTATGGAATATTTAAGACATTTTTAATTTCATAAAGTTTGCTGACAGTATTCATATTTGAACGTTATTTTTTATATTTATTTATTTTAAAGTATTTAATGTTAGTAAATTTTAATTTTTAGTTTTATTTTCAGTATTTATAGTTGATTTAACTTTTTTCTTTAATTAGAATTTTAGTGATAGTAGCATGTGTCAATATTTATTATGGTGATAAATATTCAAAAAAATACTTGAAGATTTTCTTATGTATAGATGATAAGCAATTTTAATTTCATAAATTTAGCTACTATTGTTTAAATTTTATAATAATATTTTTTGTAATAGTGTGTCAATATTTATTGAAGTAATAAATGCTCAAAATTATTTAGAATTCTCTTTTTAATATATAAATTTAATTATAATTTGTGTGATATTGATACGGATCAATATATATTACACTGATGAATACGAAAAATTGCTTGACTCCTTTTTTTTTAAACACTAAGCTTTCCACACATAAATTGTACTTGAATTTTGAAAAAGCAATCATAAATTTATATATAGTATAAATTTATTACAATTTGATCTCACTACACTAAATTGCTTTGTAATATACATATTAATTATATATTTTTTTAATAGCACTTTCTTCAACAAATTAAAATGGCCGCTAGATCCTTCTTTTGTTCCCTCAGATTTTGAGTACGTAACAATATTTGCACTGAACTAATAATTACACACATAGGTATATGTAAATACATTTCTCCTGTTCAAAGCAATGTAAGCCACCCCCCCCCCCCCCCCAAAAAAAAAAAAAACTTCCCCTAATTATCTGCAACGACTTTCAGTATAGCCTTTACAATATCGTTCAACAGTACTAATTTCAATGCAGTAAAGAATGCAACTTGAAGAGCCACCTGATAATTTAAATGTAAGCAAAGTGATAAAACAGTGAAATTAGTAGTTATGGGTCTGGGAGACACTCACTATTGCAATTACACGGAAGCAGAAACACTGTTATTTGAAGCCCGAGACTAAACCTGCTTATGAAGGCCCATGTTTTTAGGCCCATAAGGCCTCAGGGGTCAGCCTAAGACAGCAGAGTGACAGTTGACGGTAGTTAGCTAGAGAGTTGGGAATCAAGTTGAGGAGGGGGTATTGCGAGATTTTGGTTGTCGTTTGCGTTCCCTGGGAAGAAGCGGGAAATCGTTTTCTTCTTGGACTCATCGCTTATTTTCTTTCATTTTCTTGAAGACATTGGGAAGATTGTTCCCTGATCTCCATTGTTCTTTTGTTCAGTTTAATACAAAATCTCCATGTTTGTTCTTGAGTCCTAACAGTATCTGACAGAAAGCTTTAAAGGCTCAAAGAGTGCACGAGGAAAGAGAACCAGAGGGAAGAGAGAGAAGGGGGAAGAAGTGAATTTTAACGTGAAATAGGGAAACGAAAATTTGAAGAATGGAAACTCACAGAATGCGAGAGACTACTCTCCCCCACTTCGCTCGCCTGCTCGCTCACAGACACAGACACAGACACGATTAGTCTTCAGACATAATGATTTATTGGGATGTGTTTTAGGCGTTAGTTAGAAGAATTATGGATCATCTGCTCATTCCTATGGAAGAGAGTGATGCACGTCTTTATCTTCTTTGTTTTCACTAAAGTCATCAGAGTGAGGCAAATCCAGTTAGGTAATCACATTTAATTTAATTTTACTTGCTTTTGAAGTTGGAAATCACATTCCGCCACAACATATGTATAGTGATTTTAAATTCCAACAGCAAAATAAAAAAAATCATCGATCATAGTGCAGCTTTAAGTTTGCTTGCTTTTGACCTATGATTGTTTCATACAAAGGTCCTTCATGTGAGTTGATTATACTTAACTGCAATGTGTTTTAGGCAGTAGTTGGAAGAATTATGGATCAACTGTCCATTCCTATTGAAGGGAGTGATGCAAGATGCAAGGAAAGGATGGAGAAGCTGAAGAAAGATCAATTTTATGGAACATATCAGCTTTCACAATCGGGACTATTGGAAGGTTTGGAACTTTGAGGGGAGAGAATGTTTATGAGCTGAGTTGTACAAGGCTGTTGAAAATGCGAACTTAAATAATTTGATTCATGTCTTGGAGCAATGGGAACTTTGGGGGGAGAGAATGTTTATGGATCACGACTTGTTCAAATAATGTGCCACATGTTTATCTGCCAGGAAAAGTTGAGTAACCCCTTGAAAACATGCCCTGCACACAGCTTCATGCAGAGCAGTATTCCCATATTCGTTGGTAAATCTTGTAAGCTTCTCATCTTCAGAAGAAGAATCCGTTGAGGCAGCGTATTTTGGGAGAGAGAATGTTGCAAAACTTATTGCTGATCACTTTCCCTGGCTTCTCACTAAGAAAAATATCAAAGGAGATACTGCACTTCATGTTGCCGCCAGAGAAAACAATAGCAACGTAATAAAGGTCATACTTGATGCAGACATATCGGATTCTTCTTTTGAAGATGAGAAGCTTACAAGATTTACCAATGAATATGGGAATACTGCTCTGCATGAGGCTGTGTACAGGGAATGTTTCAAAGGGGTTACTCAACTTTTCCTGGCAGATAAACATGTGGCACATTATTTGAACAAGTCAAACCAATTGCCATTGTATTTGGCGGTTCTGTCTTCAAATATGGCAATTGTTGATCATTTGTTGCAAGCTCCACTCCCATACTACAAGCAGCTACCCAAGTGCCATGGGAACTCTACCCTTCACGCTGCCATAAGGGAGAAGAATTCAGGTAATTAAGTTTTCAATTTCTTTTTTCAATATAGAGGGGTAAATTTCAACTTTCAATTCTTTACAGTATTTTTTGCTTCAATTCGTCCACAAACTTTTTATGCACCTATGATATTTTCCGTTTTAGCTTTTCTTTTAGTGAAGACTGAGCAGGTTGGAAAAATTATTGTAACAGATAGTTGGTACTAAGCAATCAAAAAAAGTAGGTATTTTGCTTGGTTAATAAAATACACTAGGTAATTAAAATTTAAAGTACACTGACTCATGATTTAAATTAATATAGTAACCTTTTTTACCATCAAATTGATCCTGGGTTATCCCACTGCAGTAGCTAGTACCTATTTAGGTGGAAGCTTTTGTTACGTTGAATTTGGTGGTACCTAGTGGTTGCTTAATGTAATTGTTGGATCTAAGATGGATCGATTCTCACAAACGGCCAGATAATCCATTCAGATTAATTTTAGAATAAATAAAGATCAATTAAAAAATTAGTCATCAACTATTATCTAATTATACATGTATTCAAATAATTCAAGCATTTAGTTTTTATCATAAATAATTCAGCATGCATTTTGGCTCTTATTCTTTTGAGTTAATCCTCGAGGACTTTGCAGATGTGTCCTTGCATTTCTCTTTTTTTCTGTTTATCTCTTGTTAAAAGAGAGGGAAATGTCCCTCCTCATCCTCATTTACTTGCTGCTATGGCTCAAAACAACTATGATAAACTGCGGCTGGAAGAAGCTCCTCCTTATGTGCCTCAAGCAGCCCTTCTTGATATTTCTTAATGATGATATGTATTTCCATTTTATCTTTAAAAGCAGTCTCATGTTCCAAGCTAACAAATCAGCTATAAATTCTGCTAATATTTTAATTTATTAATATTTACAATATGTTTGGACTCAAATTGGTCTAAATGCAGCTCTATTGATAATGATACTGAGCAGAGGACTAGAGTTCATGTATTTTAGAGACGAAGATGGAGGAACTCCCCTCCTTTATGCAGCATTCACTGGTTTCCTTGAAGGTGTCCGTATACTCTTAGACCGTTCTAATCTCATGGCCCTTAGAATGGAATACCAAGGGCTACCTTCCTATTCACCTCGCTTGCAAAAGGGGTTGAGTAGAGATAGTCAAGGAATTGCTTGAGCGAAAATGGCCTAATGCAAGAGGTTTGCTCAACCGAAAAGGGCAGAACATTCTTCACCTTGCGGCCAAGAGTTGGAAAACGTCATTTGGTTACACTTAGCTTCAAGGCAGTTCTTCACCAAGGTTATTTTACATCTAACACGGGATGAAAGGATTGATGTAAACGTCCTGAATAATGAAGGTTTCACAGCTTGAGATATTATTTGTTTGCTGTGTGAAAATCCTATGACACGTTGAGAGGTATGATTAATAATAATATTTCTATTCTTTTTTCAATCTCAATTTGTCACCCGTCTAATTTTTTTGCAGTGGCTAGCATATGTGATTCTGCGCTTTGGTGGTGCATGCGGCAGTCAAAAGGGACTAAAAGTGTCCTCCCAAATCCTGAGACTAAGATTACTTAAAAGAGAATGGATCAAGAGTCAAATCAACACCTCCGCGCTTATAGCCATCTTGATAGCGACAGTGACGTTTGCAGCTGGTTTCACTGTCCCAGGAAGTGGATATAGTGGTGATGACCCAAATCCAGAAAATAGAGGTATGGCAGTTTTGGTTCAGGGGAAGGAGTTTCAGTTATTCATGATTTTCAACATCATAAGTATGTATAGCTCCACAGCCGCCTGCATGATCATTTTATGGGCACAATTTTCTGACTTTTTTGGGCCAAGAGAGCCAATGGATTTGCAAAGCCTTTTGTGGGTTTAGCTCTTATGACAATGCTTGTAGAATTTATAGCTGCTGGACATCTGGTTACCGGCAACGTCTCTTGGTTAGCAAATGCTGTAACTAGCATGGGAATCATCTTCCTCTCCTTCATATTTTTACTTACATGTTGGTAGCGTTCCCACTCCATCCTAGCTTGCCTGTTTTGCGTCAACACGGTTAATTGTTCATCAGGATTGTTTTGGAACTATTAGGACCTGAATACAAACTGAATATCAAACAGCATGAACGTTTATATTTTCAGCAACCAAAGAATAACAAGGACAAGTAAGACTTCAAGAGATGGTGCTCACCTGACCACAACAATTTAAAACTTGAAGGTCGTAAAATGGATTTTCAGTTGTTCTCATCTGACCGGAGAAACATGATGCTACACTCTCAAGAGATGGTGCTCATTAATCATGTTGATCATACGGAAACTGTAATAGTAGTTCTGATAGATTGAGCTATGTTGTGTTTTCTTGGTGATTTGGAACCAGACATTAGTAGTAGGGCAGAAACTTGATAAATAATGCTGCACTTCTGAATTTTGTCTTGACAATTTCTATACGTGGGCATGCACTGTGTCAACCTGCCCGGGTTATTGGGGTTGTTGGTGGAAGTGGGTTGCCTAGCCTATTTTGAGTGTAAAATATGTATACTCTAGCTGATTTTGAGTAATGTTTTTCTACTTGGATATATCAGGTGCTTAAACTTACGCATATCTTTAACAAAATGAGATAGTACTTAGTTCCAGTGACTTCTTTTTTGTGGTTTAGGTGTGAACTACACTTTATTTTGAAGTTCTCAGATTCGAATCCCATTGGGGCCAGATGGTGGGATGGGTTTTATCCTCTATGGGCGGGGTATTTTACTTTGTTGGGTAGCCTTCAACAGGCCCAACAAAAAGAAGGATCCGCCTGATCGTCCCTACTTCAGTTGGATTTATTTTTCCCCCTTCTTGGTGAGGCCTTCTGTTCTGACTGCCCCAAATATTTCATTCCTGATTGAACTCCCCGGTTGTTTGTAGAAGGGGGCATTCCTTATTTGGGGTTGCAGTCCTTTGTGCTTTGTCAACAAAACAGCAATTATGGCCCAGATCATTTGTGATGTTGTATTGCGTTGTTTGAAAAGAAAAGAAATGAAATTAGGTGTGCTTGCGATAACTTTGTCAACGTGAAGCTTACTGTTATCCTCAATATTTTCTTGTTCAACACTACAAATAATAATATGTTTAAATTAAAAAATGTTTTTAAATAAAATTTTAAATGAACGAAATATTTAATTTTAAATATCTCTGTAACATTGTTAATTTTTTCAGGAGATAATTTTTTTTTAAGTATGAAAATTTTAATAAAAAAAGTGAGGAAACCTATAAATAATAAGTGTTTATTATTATTTTTTAAATTATCACATTCCAATGTGGAAGGATCCATATCCATTAAAGTTGGTGAAAGCGCCTACTTCCCCTATGCCGTGCGGGGTTTTAGCCTAGTGGTTACCCATTTTTTCTCTATATTTGTGAATGTACAAAAGTCATCTCTTCCTAAGATTCTCAATCCACCTTTCCTTTATCTTGTTGATATACTCAAAAAAGAAAGGAAAACAACTGAAAAAGATTGTTAAATGGGAAATTATCAACCCAAAGAAACTAAGTCATAAGATTAGGATATGGAATCCTGATTTTGGGATCCAAATTCAGAAGATGTAGCAAAAAAGAGATAAAAATAAAATTAAAAAATTTATGAAAAAATAAGACTCATAAGTTACATTTAAAATATTAGCAAAATCAAAGAATTCAAAAAATTATATATCCCAATCTATATGCATAGACGGAGCCTATAGCAAGACTCAAAGCAGTTGACTACAGCAGGAATTAAGCGGCTGTTTGGAGTAATGTTTATCACAGACGTTTTTTAATTAACTCATTACACAGAGTCCCATAATCTGCCACTCATTCTCTCCATTTCCTGGAAATGCTTCTTCTTTTTTGGACAACTCTCCATCAGATCCATAAATCTTGCTATTATTTATTTATCACTAAGTTCTTTTGGGCATCCGCAATTATGGTATTGCATTCTCCTTTTGATGGCTCTTGTCTATTTATTTTTCATTAGATTAGCACACTCCCACTCACCATCATAAATTGCGGTCATTTACGTTCACATTAAATTTAGATTCCCCTGGACTTGTAGAAAGTGTCCCATAAATAAAGATAAGTATAACCTAACTATAAATTGATAAAGATGCATGCAGGGTATCTGGGATTGGGTTTTTCTCCTTCGCTTTCATGGATAAAGTGTATAATAAGTAATTATTAAAAAACCAAAAATCAATTATTTGTAAAGTATTGATAAATAAAAATAATTTATTCAATTAAATTAATTTATTTTTTCAATAATTAACTATAAATTCCACTTTAAATGAACTAAATCTGGGTATTTGCTTTACGTAGTAAACAAGTATATCATACTTGATCGGCTCTTGACCTTCTCATGGTCAAATTTTTGGCAAATGCAACCATCGCAAGGAAAAGTGGAATTCTTTTTAGGAAGGAAAAGCAAATATGAGAAGATTTTGCGCAAATTTTGTATCTACACCTGGGATGGGACAATGAGAAAAATCAAAGTTTTCTTCTTTTTTTTTTGGAAAAAATGCAAAAACAAAAGAGAGAAAAGAACAAGAAGACAGATTTGGGAGATAAAGTGCACAGAACCTAATTTGCTCTATATCTGCGTAGAAAGCTAAAGCATAATCATTAATTTAGTGAGGCGTGACTAAATACACAAAATATTCCAGATTTGATTTAATTAGCCATATGTAAATTGGATTCGCATTGATTATATGTGCGGAAATGGGGTCCAAAGCAAGAAGAAATGACAAATAGAAGAATAGGGAACCATGGCAGATTGGTCGAGAAGGGATTTGTGGGTTGAGTCAAGGAGGGTGGCCAAGTGGGTCTAATGTTTGAAGACACGTATGAGGGTACAATTAACCATACTCTTCGTGAATAACATATAAAAGAAGAAAGGCAGAGAATCAATCCCCCCCACCCCCTTACCTCATTTGTGATTTGTCTCCCACACCTAAATCTAGGATTTGACAAATTGAATTTTGGTTAAGATAGGAAATGTTACTTTCATAAAAACGTGCAAATGTTTTATAAAATTAATTATGAAGTGTTAAATTTATTAGATTTTATAATTTAGATTATAAAATTTAATTAATTTAATAATTTAAATTTTTATATAAATTTTTAAATTTTAATTTATGAAAATAAAAAATTGAATTAAAATTTAGAGAATGGAAATTAAGCTTGACCTAATTCACTTACTCCAATTCAATTTTTTCCTTCTTATATATGGCTTGCTACATATTCAATATTTGATGTTCAAATAGCACCGACACCTTAAATAATGAGCAAGTAGCATCAACAAATAGCAAGAATAATAGTAGCCACTAAAAAATGGCTACCCACCATATCACATATATATCATTAATCCCCACCAAAGTAATATTATAACGGTTCAACTTATTAAAGTAATTAAAAATGGGGTTCAAGAATTATATATAATATCGCCCAGAAATTTAAGATGATGAAGTATTCTAAATTGTAGGATCAAGCAATCAGATTTGATTGTTCAATTCATTATATTATATTATTAATTAATTTTTACTAAATATAATGATGGATTCATTTTTCTTCTATGTTTTCAAGTCCAATAGTTTTGGTCCCTTTATTTTTAATTATAAATTAAAATTTATAAAGATATTTCTTAAAAAATTTATCAATATATTTAACATCTCACAATAAAATTATAAATTTAATAAATTTAAATTTTCATAATTAATTTCATAAAATATTTATAAATAATGAGTTTTAATCAACTAGTTTTTCTTTTGAGGGTGTCTACTGGCCATTCAAGGGGTGCTAGTTGGTTTAGTTAGCCATTGATGGCGGGTATACAAAAAAGACTTTGAGTTTTGGTATTACGAATTTATAGTGATATATCAAGAATAAGTCCAAGGGATATTCTTCCTTTGATTCTTTCTCCAATTAATTAAAATTGTGTGGTGGGTACGCAAGTCTATTTATTTATTTATTTTTGCCTTCGCCGTTTGGAAAATTAAAAGACAAAGACCTTTGTACCCAAAACAAAATACGAAGACTTGGAGAAAGCGGCAGATGACAATGCATAAGACGACAAATTAATTAATTAATAGGTCTGCAACTAACTGTTGATAATTGTGGTTTGGATGAACGATCAAAATCAGCAAGTAACAGTTGAAAGCATCAGTACAGACCCCGCAGAGCGCAAAACAATGCGCAGTAAATGGAGAGATGATGCACAATCAGCTGCAGACTTGTCAAGAGTTTGTTGCCCTGAAAGCAATTGCTTGGCACGTGTTTGGCTAGGTCACAAATGTTAGCTTGCGTTTTTCCGTGATCTCTCTTTTATTTCAGAAAAGAAAAGGTCAAAGGAGAAAAGATGAATTAGCTTGTCCAAGTTGACCGCCAAATTTTTTCCTCTTTTTCTTTTTACCTATTTTTCTCAGAGGCTTGCGGATAGGATCCAAAAAGCAAAGGTTATGTATTGTAGGGTTTAAAGAGATACAAAGAATCAAAACTAGTAAGTTAGTAACCATCTTCCTAGGGGGCTAAATTGTCGGCAAGAAATCCTTGACCTCCGTTGCTTGTACAAATCGATTCCTTGACTGAGTGATTCTTTTTCATATTTGGTTCGCCTTTCCCATATTCTATAAAGTAAACGAGGGGGTGTGACTGTACTGTTGCATCCATCTCCTTTTTCCCTCCTCATACTTTCCAAGAAGAAAATACAGGCTAACTTTAATTAAAGAAAACAAGACAGGAAAGAGAGAAAGAAGGTCGGTTAGGTCTAGATGTGCACACTCTGCAGTGCAGTATGGCATTGGTAGGTCATATTTCCAACCTTTTTCACGTGATACTTGTGATAATCGTCTTCTCAGATGATCAACTGAACAACCAGATCCCAAAAATTTTCAGAGTTTAATAACATATATATACCATTTTTTTACATAAAATATTTAATGTATGTAAAATTTTGAATTTAAATACAATATTTTAGAAGGAAAGCCTCAAGAGGCAACTCTTACACTATTTTCTTTTTTTTATTTGGGGGGTAAGACATCATATCTTCTTTAATATAAAAAGGAAGTGAGAAAAAAATGATTTTCTGATTATTATATATAGACGTAATGATTTAAGGGCGTTCTGTCCAGCATGTTCCGGAACAAGGAAGAGTAAACATGATCACAGAGAGCCAAAAATTTTGACAAGATGACAGACATGACTCCAAAATCAAGGCCTTGTTTGTTGCGAAGGTGCTTAATAATTGAACAGAAGTTGCTGCATGCAGCGTGCTGCCATTAAAAGCCAGTATAAGCACCATTACAGGGCTCTAAAATTCATGTAATCCATTAATAGCTCACATGATGATTAGTTGTCTTAACTTCCTGCGCTTGTTTTTGTGTCTTTAAAAATGACTTGTGATCCAGCCACTCCAACTGAGCTGGTGACGAAATCTTTCAACTAATTTTATTTTTTTATTTCTAAATTCAAGATGCTAATATTTATTTAAAGAAATGCTTTAAATAATACTTTTTTTAATAAAAATTTCTCTATAATTTAAATCTATACACATTAATATTTAATTCTCTTAAAGTAATTAATTTTTACTGAATTGACATAACTTTGAACTGTTTTGAAGATTTAAATATTTATTGCATAAAAAAAATGCTATATCAAAACTTGCTAATTAATTATTAGTCTTACTAAGTATATACTGCTATATCATTTTCTTGTTAATGACACTTTGAATAAACTAACAGTGCAGAAAATACACGCCAGAGACTTTGCTGTGCATAAACCTGCGATCTAGCAATGACCTAGCATTGCTAGGACATTTGAATTTTAGACTTTTTCTTGTGGGAAGAAATATATATATATACACACAGACACTTACAATGGTTATTTTTTTTATATGAAAAATGAAATCCTATTAATAGAATAGTCTAGCAATATTTAAAGGGAAGATTTAACATTTTCAGTTATCTATAAGACTAAAAAACAAAATTGCAAAATCTCTTATAAAGAAAACTAGAACTCTCATAAAGAGAATTAAAATTTTTTAAAAGAGACAAATAAATCAGAAAAAAAAGGTTTAAAATCTGAATAGATCTAGATAATATTAAAATAAAAAATAACACAAATAAAAAAATAAAAGAGAAATGGGAGAATTGATGGAGCTGTTGGAAGAAAGACGGCAAACTCCCACCCTCCGGGGAAAACTATAGAAGGAAGGGAAATGCAGGAAGAGGGGGAGCATTGGTTGGAGGGATATCAGTTATCATACGTATGCAATGGTTGGTAGCATTGATTGGAGGGATAATAGTAATCACTATGAAATACAATATTTTTCTCGGGAAGTTTATGAAGAAGAAAGGGAAGAGACAGAGGGAAAAGGAAAGTAAACTTTAGAAGAAAGAAATTTTTGCGAAATAAAATCTCGTGTTTCAGTTTTTTTACTCCCAAATCGTTAAAAAATCAACCACTTTGCCCATATGATTATTAACTTCACAATAAAAAAATGACTCAGATAGTTGCATTTGATAATGAAATCAAACCAAATATCACGACTAATAGTTTACTTGCGTGTGCATGTCAACTTATATCATATAGGAGACTCAATTATTCTCATTGAGGTATTTATTTATGACAAAATCAACTTTTTTTAATTCTGAAAAAATTCCTAATACAAGAGATAGCGTAAAATAGTTTAATTGTGTGCTAGAAAAACCAAGATGTTACTGATTGCAACAGATCAAGTTTCTCAACTCTATATTTAAATTCAGAAATATCGCACTGGGCTCTAGAAAAGGAAAGAAAATATACAAAATTAGAGCAAAGGGAAAGCTCATCGAAGACAAAAAAATAATAGCGTTAAGTACCAATTGGGTTTACCTGGTAAGCTTACGCAAAGTTCTAGGCTTAAAAGATGCCCCACAAAAGTGTACATTTGACTTTAGAGTAACAATTACTCATAGGAAAAAAGTGTTTTTATACTTTTTTATATTTAATGATAATGATATGAGTATCTAAATTTTAATAAATAAAAATTGTATAAAAATAAAAGAAGATTATTACTCTAATATTAACTCTGATTTTCACTTGAGGTTGGAAGTTAACACAAGGAAAGTTGGGGGGGGGGGGTAAATTCCTCTAAAATTCAAAGCTCTAGAGGGAATTAACAAAGGGGGAACAAAAAAAAAAAATTGTGAAGTATAGATGACTATCAATAAAGGCGAGGGAGGACATTTTGCACTAAGTTCTACCCACACATGCATGTTGAAGGGATATATATGTACACCTATTAATGGAGTTGCTCGCCTTTCCCTACACATGCTGGCCTTCCCCTTAATTATTGAGAGTGTGTATCATAAAGATTGCTGACTTCCCAACATGGGTTCACCACATTATTGCAAGACAAGCTCGTCCCTACCTCACTTGTCTCACTTGTGTAAGATCATACCAACGTGTCCTTCTTTTCCTTCGTGAACCAAGCCTAATTTCTATCTATGGGTTTAATTTTTTTCATTAATTTTTTCAGCTCTTATGCATTCTTTTATATTTCTTTAATTATAATCCACGACTATAGATCTTGAAGTCAAAAAATTTAAATTCACATTGAAAAAACCTACCAGTAAGGGGAAGAATTATCCGAGCAATAACATAGTAAAAATGATGTACTGTAGAGCTGTACGACCTCGTTATCTTGTGTCGGTTTCCAAATGTTACCGTGTTTTTGGTATCCGCACCAACATAACGGGCTACAACTGCCCTTTCTTTTGAAGTTGAAGATCTAACTTGCAAAGCAACGCGCCTCTTCTAGAATTTTCATTTTTATAATCGAAGTCATGTCCCATGTTTGTCCATATCCCATTCGTCAAATTTTCTTTTCTTTTTGAGTAAAAATTGGACCCATCGTGCTAGATTGGACAAAGCCAACAACTGATCATGCTATCCTCTTAGCTCTTTAAAGCTGTGCAAGATGACACCAATTCGAAAGCTTAGAAAAAAACATCCCAAAATTAGTATACAACACTTTCGAATGTTCAATTACGAGTCATCACAGGAGTCTGAAATTAATCTTCCTAAAGTTTCGCATACGATATGTTGTATTGTTTGAAAAACACCCAAATTTCTTACTCCTTCTCATATGATATAATGCTAAAAGGTAAACGAAAAATGGGGGCTATTCTTTGTTTCTTTTTCACGAACAAATTTAAAGCGAAAAAAAAAAAAAACTACACTATTTCAAAACTAAGGCATATACCAGTATTTACTGAGAGCTTATATTTAGGAATTGAATAAAAAAAAAATTATTAATAGAAGAATTTAAATTTAAATTTTATAAATAAAATATTTTAAACATTATTAACTAAGCCAATTTTAATGAGCAAAATGAATGTTATTTTAAGATATAAGAATTGGACTACAATAACAATAATAATAATAACAATCAGAATCTTATCTTATTAAATATAAGAATTACACTAAGTATGTCTTTATAATTTGCCCCTTTTTTGCCAATAAGTCAATTGTGGTAAGAGTCTAAGACCCCATAGATAGACTCTGGAACTATGAAACAAGATTACAAGAAGCCGACACTTTGGACACATGGGGAGTCTCTGTTCTGGGAGTGACATCCTTAAGCAGTGAAGGAGGCTATAAATCAAATCAATTTGTTGTCCAATATTTAAGATAAGACAGAGGCTTAGTGGTATCACTTTTGACTAATTATAACACATAGCAGGGAGAATACCTCATGGGCTGGCATTACATGCGGAGTGATTGCTTCTAATTCAAAATTCCAAAAACAAACACCCTGATTTTTCCACTCTATTGACACTGACAAATAAATTTTCAGTTCTTCTTAGAGTATCGAAGACTCAATTACTAAATATTTTGCAAATTTCAAATCAAACCGTTGTCCTTCACAACACTTCGCTAACTTATTTGTTGTACTCGCAGAGTAATTAAAAAAAAAGGTGTTCTGTCTGATATTAACCGTAATGACAGATACACGCTTCAACCATACAGAATGTTATTTGGGCAAGAGGGAAGATCCCTTATAAGGTCATAATTGCTTCTGCATCATCCCAAGATTAAACAATAATAGAAGGTTTCAGATCAGCATCAATGTAATAAAAAACAGGGTTAGGTTCCAAACAATCCCCAAAAAGAAAAAAGGAATATAAAAACTGAAACGAGGATTCAGGCAATGAAAAGGTCATGTTTTGCTTCGTTGTCACAGCGGCGGAAACTGCTGCCATCTGTAGGGTAAAAACATGCTGGTTTCGAAATCATGGGGAGTGAACAAAAACAGAGAGAAAAACAGAGCGTTTTAGAAGACCCTGTTTTCGCTAATTGGCCATCATGCTCTTTCCATATACAGAAAATGAGAGCCGAGGAAAAACCTTTACGTCCCATAAAAATAACATCAACTGTGGTTTCGATCATTATTGACGTTACTTTTTCATTTGTAATAAAAGGGGGGGTAAGACAGTCAACAAATCTGATACCCCAAATTTCCATTTTTGTTACAAGATTTTCATTCATGAAACCGCTAAAAGATAATAATTAAGAGTATTTGTTATGGTTAAAGAGTATGAGTACTCTGCCTGCATTATATGCAACTCGATAGGATTATCACGTTTTACTTTCTGCTTTCTTTCTCACAATCTCCATGCTTTCTTTGAATGGTATGGTCAATCGATGAGTAACAGCCAATTACATTAATCCATTTCATATCTGGTAATAATGATGCTCTTAAAAATTACACTTTTTTGTGCACATTTTGAGCAAAAATATTTGTCCTGAAATGACAATAAACCCCCTTTTTATGCCACAGTTTCTCTAATCATGTGAAGTTGAACAGACAGAAAACCACTCAGGCACTCACACTAGAAGTAGGGTCCGTTAACTTGAGTGACGGGCTATGGCTTTTTTTATTTTTTATTTTATAAAGATAAAAAAAGACTCTCTCTCTGGGGAAAAGTGTGAGAGTGGGGATAAAAAAGCAACAAAAAAAAACCCATTTACCAAAATCTGACTATAAAAATAACCCCTCTCTCTTTCTCTAGCTATTGCTCTCTTCTTAGTCTCTCACTCTGCCTCTCCCACATATACTCTGTCTAGAATGCCTCTGTTCTGCTATTGGCACTAACTCTTGCTCTGAGAAAAACAAAGAGAAACATTCACTGGCACCTAGTCTTAGAGGGGTGGCCTTAACAGTGAAGACAGTAGAGGCATTGCTCTACTTTCCATATGTGGGAGGGGAGAGATCTGTAGCAGTAACTATCCTTTCTATTCTGCAAATATATGGAATCTAAGCTTTGAATGGTCTGAGCCAGTTCAATTACAGCCTCATCAACCACATTTCTCACAGTTTAAATCCCATTTCAGAGAAACACTGTCTGGTTTTTGGGGCCATTTCAACCAATTTAGCTGATTTTCCCCTCCTCTATATTTCGTGCTAGCTTCAGTTCTCTGAGACAGAACAACCAAAATGGTTGAGGCCCAACCCAAATTTTTTATACCAGATTCAATCCAGGGGGTGAGCTACGATGTCGCTGGACAAATTAAGCTGATATGGGATGTGATCAGAGTGCCATTGATAGTGCCTCTGCTGCAACTCGGGGTCTACATTTGCTTGGCAATGTCACTCATGCTCTTCTTTGAAAGGGTTTACATGGGGCTCGTCATCATCCTCGTCAAGCTTTTCTGGAAAAAACCAGAGCAGCGTTACAAATACGAGCCCATCCAAGACGATGTGGAATTGGGCAGCTCAAATTTCCCCATAGTCCTCGTTCAAATCCCAATGTTCAACGAAAGAGAGGTAAGATTCTCATTGTCTTTGTTGGGTTCTTCTATTCAACGTCAACGCTTTTTTTTCTGCCCATTGATTCTGTCTTTCTGGGTTTGTGCGAAAGGAGAAAACTTTGAAGTTGCTGTTTATGTATCTGTTGGTTTCTGTGTCAGGTATACAAGGTATCCATTGGAGCTGCTTGTGGGCTTTCCTGGCCTGCGGACCGTCTCGTGATCCAAGTTCTTGATGATTCAACCGACCCTGTCATCAAGGTACTCTAAAAGACTCAAACATCCAGAAAAAAGAAACAAGATGAAAGAATATAACCCCTCAATGTATTAGTGTAATCCGCTAATTTCTATTGTCATTTTGGCATTTTCATCTTTAGCATTGCTAGATTCTTGGTATTTTCTGTTCAATGACTTGTTACCCAGTACAAGTTTTTCATTTTGATACGTCTGATACGGGCTTCTTCAAGCTGTTTTTCTAGCATGATATAACTTTAAGATTAGCAATGTTTTTTCCTGCATTATTTTTCCATACAAGATATGACTCAAGTTCCAAAAAAAACAGACTTTCCTGTGGACGCCATTTGGGTTCTGCTGGATTGTAACCCACTGAAATCAATTTCGTCTACAATGTAAATTCCAAAATTCACATTCAACGCATAGAATCACAGCATTTATGATTTGGGTTTGGCGAAAAGTAATCAATTTAATCAAAGCTTAAATTTGTTTAATTAATCATTTATCTTATCATTAAGAAAAGACCGAATCTGCATTGACAGCAAATGGTGGAGGAAGAATGCCTGAGATGGGCAAGCAAAGGCATCAACATAACGTACCAAATTAGAGAGAACAGAACAGGTTACAAAGCTGGTGCTCTCAAAGAAGGCCTCAAACGTAGCTACGTCAAACACTGCGAGTACGTGGCCATTTTCGATGCGGATTTCCGGCCAGAGGCTGACTTTCTCAGGCGAGCCATTCCCTTCTTGGCGGGCAACCCTGACATTGCTCTGGTTCAGGCTCGTTGGAGATTCGGTAAGCCCAGTAATTTATTTGTTACTTCGCCTTGGTTTTAACACTAATTTTAACTCCATTAAAAGACCATGTATTTGTTGCATTTTCTAAATTAACACTGTCGGTGGGTTCTGGGTTTTGTTTTAAAAATCATTTTTCGAGCTCTTTTTTTTTAAAAAAAATTTCTGTAGATTCATTTTTCATTGTTTTCTTTTGGCTTCTCGTCGGCTGACCTGACTGCTGGAATGGAAGGGTAAGCCAGAGGGGTCCACAAAATAAACCCAACTATCGCGGGTAGGGACCACTTAGGAGCCCGCCATGGCCACTCTGATTGTGAAGCTTGTTTCCTTCATAAGTTATAGGCCCCACCCATGAGAAGAAAAGTAATTCCAATTAGATAAACTCAATAAAACACCTACTTCGAGCCGAATTACTGTGGGCTTTAATTATTTTTTTTGGTAAATAAAATGCCTTGTGGAATGTTTATCTTAAAGCCAACGTTTATTTTGGGTGGCATTATCGTCACTCGAATTTAATAAAATGACGCACTTGTCCTGCTCGGGGGGGAGATGGTCACAGGCATCATCCAAGTCCATGTGTTGTTTTCCTTCCTACAACCGAAGGCCATCGATAAGGATGTTGCTGCAGGGTAGTTTTGTCATTTTGAGTGTAGTTTTGCCCTATCAGAGAGCCGGATTGGCGTATACGAATGAATCGGTCAACTTTCTGGTTGCTTTTGCAAACCGCAATGAAAATGTTGGCGGGGCAAATTAGTTATTTTAATTGTCCAACCAAATCGATCACGCCACTTCCCACGTGATTTGGTACCCTTTTAATCTTTATTGGTTTTCCGGATCAACCCCCAAAAAAATTAATATTCTGGGCAACACCATGTGCCTAATGGTGGACCTCGCCCTGGTTTGCCGACACTTCACCTATCCCCTCATGAATCAATGACGTGGCAATTCATTGTCGCGTCACTTGAGGACAAGACTTAAATTCTTTGAAAGATTTTTACATAGCATTTATTCCCAGAAAATTTCGTCTTTACCAATGATTTCAGTAAGAAAGTGATGCAAACAATGGTGGTAAATTTATATCCTAAGAGTTTGTTCTAAAACCCTTACGTGGAATTAGCATAGCCTTTTATTTCCTCGCATTTCCCATTTTTCTGAGTTTACGTAAATTATTTTAAGAATTTTGAAGCTACCAAGATATTTTCAATATAAAATCTAGATTTAAATTATTATTTAGGAACAGGTTCGAAGAAGTAATGTTCTTTGTGGGGCCCCGGGCGACTTTTGCCGTCTGTGCAGCTGACCTCCGCCGTAACGCCCGTAACGGCGCTGAGTACTTCCCTGATCAAAAATTATCTTCCTTGCTACCTTCTTTGGGTCAAAAACACGACATTTTAGCATTATTTACCAAATCCCAAGTAACAAATTTATGTTTGGCTTTTCCTTACTTTGCTGTTAATGGTGTTTTTCTACAGTGAATGCGGACGAATGTTTGTTGACAAGAATGCAGGAGATGTCCCTGGACTACCACTTCACTGTGGAGCAAGAAGTTGGTTCAGCTACTCATGCTTTCTTTGGTTTCAATGGTAACTCAATTTAACTAGATTGGCATTGTTAACGAATATTGGCCCGCATCACCTGTTATATATGCATGGATTACTGATAAAAACCTGTGCTTCTCTACTACCAAACTGCAGGGACAGCAGGTGTTTGGAGAATTGCTGCTATCAATGAAGCAGGAGGGTGGAAAGACAGAACAACCGTGGAAGACATGGATCTTGCTGTTCGAGCCAGTCTTAGGGGCTGGAAATTTTTGTACCTTGGAGACCTCCAGGTATTGTTTCTATGACAGCGCATCAATTTTATAATGCAGAGTAAACAAGTTATTTGCATTTGCATACCAGGGAGATGTGGTAGTGCTACTAAGTCTAGCCAAGGTATTGATCATAACAAATTTTATTAATTGATGGTTATCTTTATCTTTTAATCACCAACTTGTAGGTGAAAAGTGAGCTTCCCAGTACTTTAAGAGCCTTCCGCTTCCAGCAGCATCGATGGTCTTGTGGTCCTGCTAATCTGTTCCGCAAAATGGTGATGGAGATAGTAAAGAACAAGGTTAGATTTTTCAGTAATATTCAATTGAGAGACAGAAAAAAATAATAATAATAAAGTGAAGGACAATTTTAAGGGAAATTTTTGCAGAAAGTTGCTGACTTTCATACATTCTGATTTTTCTTTGGTGTACATTTTTACAGAAAGTGAAATTTTGGAAGAAAGTGTATGTTATATACAGCTTCTTCTTTGTTCGCAAAATCATAGCCCACATGATCACCTTTTTCTTCTACTGTGTGGTGCTTCCCCTGACAATGTTAGTCCCCGAGGTTAAAGCTCCAATATGGGGAGCCGTTTATATTCCTTCCATCATCACCACCCTCAATTCAGTGGGAACTCCAAGGTCTGATTGGTTACTTGTCATATTGTATGTTAGTTTCACTCAATTTCTTCCAAAATGAAAAAACTTGAACTTTGGCTCGCAGGTCCTTTCACCTATTGTTCTACTGGATTCTTTTTGAGAATGTGATGTCTTTGCACCGTACCAAGGCAACCTTTATAGGTCTGCTGGAAGCTGGGAGAGCCAATGAATGGGTTGTCACTGAAAAACTAGGAGACTCTGTCAATAATAAGAACAAAGCAGGAGATGCTGCCAAGAACAAGGTTAATGTCATCAAAGCACCCAAAAAATCTCGATTCAGATTCAGAGAAAGGTCAATTTTCTTCTCAAAACATCTTATTCTATCTGCATATAATTCTACTGCCAGCTTGGCACTATCATTTCAAGTTCTACACTTCTCTTCCCTCATGTGTCTGTGCCGTTATTTTGTCGCTTGTTTGGAGATTTGGATCTAGCATAACGTTTTATTGGCGTGGGCGCTCACATACAAATTGGCATTATGACCACAAATAATTTAATGATTAAGAAGGAATAATATGTGGCACTCTGACCGTTTAACTTTTCTTCATCGTAGCAGTTAAGATTCTTTGAGTAGGTGGATTAATTATATAGACAGCAAAGTAATGAGAGATTCTAATATCTTCGAAATCCTTTTTTAAATCCAGTTGTAAATAGGCAATGTTCAATTCTCATCCTTGGCCATGCCACGAGATAATATTTAAAAATCCACTATTCATTTATGTAAACAACAATAATAATAAACTTGTTTACTATACAACTGTGCTTAATACTAGAGCAGTGCTTCGGCATCTATTTTGTTCTAGCGTCTATTCTTTGGGGGCTAACGTGTATTCTGTTGTCTGCTTCTTGTTCATTATGAGCAGGCTTAATTTATTGGAGCTGGGATTCGCAGCTTTCCTCTTCCTCTGTGGATGCTATGATTTTGTGCACGGGAAGAACAACTACTTTGTGTACCTCTTCCTGCAGACCATAACCTTCTCAATTGTAGGATTTGGCTACATTGGCACCATCGTTTAAAGCTCTTAGAGCCAGCATATTTATTTAACTTTCATCAGTGTCTTGTCCATATGTTTCAAGTTTCTCCTCCTACAAAATGCCTAAAGGGGGGGGGGGGGGGGGTTTCATTTCTTCAAGCAACAAAGTGCTGTACCAAATCGGCAACCAAATTTAGACCAGGTCATTTTCAAGTTGGGAAGGAGAAGTTCTTTCCATGCCATCAACGAAGAAGATTCAGATTAGTCACAGGTAGAAAGTGCTGTTTTTATTCTGAAAGCAATACACAAGCTTAAGGAGAAGAAGATCTACCAAAATAGTGCTTAAATTAGAGTCTTAGGCAACAAATAGATATATGTCGTTTTGTTTCCATAGATAGATTGTTTGGTGAGATTCATAGGCCATCTGTTTATTAGTTTTGCCCTGTTTGATCCAAATAATATGCTGGATAAAGGACTTCCAATTCATATTATTTGTCATTTTTCCCCCAAGGAATGAATTTTATTTATCATTTATGTATCATTGGCTGCTTCTGTGACATTATTACTTGTTGGAAGTGGGAACATAGAATGTAAGTGTGGGATGATGAATACTTCAATTATTCTTCTCTTAGAGCCTTTTACTGTAAGCAAATTTGATTTCTTTTAAAACAGCATTTTTTGAGCCATTTGGTCAAAAACTTACTAGTTTAGGATGAGTTTGGAAGTGTTTTTATTTTCTTATGTTTTAAAATAATTTTGGAAATAAATTTTTGAAACAAAAACACCTAAACACTTGTTTGGTTTAAATGTATTTTAGAATAGTTTTGAGAATAATAAAATAAAAAAAATTATTGGATAACTTTAGCTCCCTTTTTGCTTTTCGTTAGTATCCCCATAGACTAAAGATGTCTGTAGCAACTCTTCTTATTTACTAGTTTACCATTAATGAAACCATTAAACTACTAAATTGTCATTGTGAAAACAATGTGCAGAAAATAAAAACATCTTAGTAATATTCTCTTTTTCTGCTTCTAAAACAAGAGTTTGAAAAGAAATTTTTAAGAATTTCAAAACCAAACACATCTATCAAACAAGTTTTTTTACTTTTTAATTCTTGAAAACAAAAAGTTGTCCTACAAAATAGAAGCCAAACTGACCCTTACTCTCTATTGACGCAGATCTTTGCCCCTGATTAAGGCCAAATGTTGCAAATTTATGCATACACTGATACACCATCATTTGGTTTTTTTTTTATTTTTTTCCTTTCATTAATTAAAAGCTACAATCTTCTTTATTTTGTCGTTCCGACAATGAAACAAATAATTGCAACAATTCAAGAGTCTTCAAATCCAGCCATTTTCAATAGCTAGAGGGGGCCCCTTCTTTTTCCTTATTTTATAGTAGACATAAGGAAGAGCATGGGATGCCATCTTTCAGCGTTTCTTCATAGCTGCTATGCCGTAAATATAAAATAAACATCAGGATAAGAGGTCACATGCAGATGGGCACATGTTGTTTGTTCATATTCTCAGAACCACGTTAACACAATTTTTTCTTGAAAATATACTCCCACTTAATTATTCTCTTCATTTTATAATATAAAATAAATAAAAATTAATATCTATTTATTATTATAAAAATAATAAATAAATATTGATCTTTATGTATTATACGTAACCAAGATGGGAATAACCTGGAATGACCGAACACTAATTTTTACCAGCTGTAAACTTGTGCCCCATTCAACCAGTATTACTTAGCCAAGATTTTCTTTTCCAATTTAAAGGTTCAACTATTACTCCGTTACAACCTAGCCCCATTTAGGTTTCACCAAAAAGTGAAAAAGAAGCACCCTTTTAGGAACACTTTCATATTCCCATTCATGCCTAGTGCCCAATCATACGTTAACTGTGATGGGAAGAATCATGAATTTTCTCTTTGGGTTACTTCAGAAACAAGTGTTATCAACTGTCCGATCTTTACCCTAATTCTTTTATTCCCTGTAAGTTACCTACTGTCTTATTTTGTGAGCAGAGAAAGTTGCGTAAGCACATGCAATCATAATCCTCAATGTAGGCACTTCAATACTAATATATTGACTAATATATATAAGAAGGTAGATGCATCAAACTAGGTTGCTTATAGGGTCATTGGAAAGCCAATAAACTTTTACCGAACAGTTTAAAAAATCTGGCAATGATTGTCCTCTTTGTATGTACCAAACTTCCAAGGTAAGCTTCTCTTTTTGTTGTAAAATAAACCAAAAGTAATCACCAATTGATTGGTCTATTTGGTTATTAGAATAGCCTCATAGGATACCTTTTGGAGTTCTATTCCAAAAGTTGTCATTGATAAGAAGTCTTTTACCGTAATTGCTCATAGATTAAAGAAAATTAATCTCTAATCTAAAGAATTAGAATAGCTCGTGATATTAAAAAAAAATAAAAAGCAGAAGTATTGAAGCATCAACCAGCTTTTCTTCGTTGCATGATACTGATAACCTACTACCTTGCAAACCTGGGCTTTCAACCTTCTTTCCAGATCAATAGAGAACACTGCTACATTGAATTGCTTTCTTATTTTGGGTGGACTTAAAAGTTTAGGAAGAGAAGAAATTATTCTATTTCAAAGTGATAAAATGTCACAAATACTTATTACAAATCACCAACCAATATAATTTTTACAGAAATTTAAGCCTAATCTTTATAATCAAAATACTTTAAATCTTATCAATTAAAATAATAATTCACTGCTGTCCAATTGCTTAGGTATGAATTATAAGAATTTTGGCATTATTACACCATTCCGTTACCATAGATTTGATACTTACAATTATAGTATTTAAAAAGAAATTCACAAGTTGGCCTATGTAGGTCTATTTTCAATTGGAACTAAACAGACGAAAACTATGCGTTTCTTTAAGTAAAAAAAAAAATTGTAATTGCATTATGCTCTGTCGTCTAATTCTGAAAGAATATCTTCATGTGATTCAAGTTTTGGAATTTTCCCTTCATAATTAAAATGAGGTTTAGGGTCCAGAAGGGAGGATGTGGATGAACTGTCATGTGACGTGCAGGATGTGATTGCTTAATGAACTGGTTTAAATGGGATTTAAATTTTGACTTTTTTTATTTGATTTTGATAATTTTTTTATTTTTTATAATTTAATATATAAATTTTATTTTTATTATTTTTGCTCTTTAATTCTATTTTTTTTCCTCTATAATTCTCCTTTGACAAAAAATTTTAAATCAGTTACTGCTAATGCTTTTCTAACCTATATGCAGAGGCCTGGTCAAGGTATTTATTGGAGTGCCAGCGTTATTACATATAACCACAAACTCTGTAAAAGGCCATAACAGATATGTAAATGTAATTGATGCATGTGCTTCTGCTAAAAATGGAAGGTGGGTGTACCAAGGAAAATTTATAAACTCACAAAATTAATGTATGCATTTACAAATAATTGCTGCATTTATAGACAATATTGTGATAAATTTTATAATTTTATACATTAAATTATAAAATTTAATAAAATTAATTAATAAAATATTAACATAATAATAAATTAACTTTGTTTAAATCTCAAGTTAAATATTTGAGTCTGGAGTCATCCTTATAAAAAAAATACCTTAATTGTATGGTTTTTCTTCAAATAGATATTAATTTTTTATTTAATAATAATCAAGAAATATTTTTAAAAAATTAATAATGAAATTTTTAATTTTATAATATATAAAAATAAAGATACAGAGGTAACAATACTTCCATAAATATGGTAGGACTTGGAGGACAAAAAAAAGCAGAAAGGAATGAAGAAAACAAAGAGAAAGTATCAGAAAAAAAAGGCACTAATAATGAGTAGTGAATTTTGGTGTACACTCTGCCATGCAACGGTCATTATCAATTCCCCTTCGGGAAGTGACTGCTTCTATCTGTTTGGTTTTTTAAGTTTTCCTTTTTGGGGTGATGTGTATTAATTTCAACTTGCACTACAGGTTTTGTGGTTGAGAAATTTAAAATGCTTGGTTGAGTCCGTAGAGATGCATTCATTTCTGTCTGATTTACTCTGCATATTATAAAATTAGAAAATATAGTTAATTAGTAGCATTGAATCAAGGAGTTGGCCTGTTCCTTTCACCGACAGACAAAGTACATGTAACAGCCACATTAATTCAACATATGACCCAAGTTAATGCAAATTTTGGTGTCCTTCGAGATGCCACTAGTCTTTCTCACACACGCACAACACATCAATGGTCTGGAAGCATATAATATTTGGTTAGTTGATGAACAACTTCCTTATTTCCATGGAAGGAAATCTCACCAAATATGAAAAGAGAGTTATTTCTATTTATATTTCATGAGACTCCTGTGACTTTGTTTACGAGAGAGTAAATTTCTTCATTAAAAAATAATTATTTTGAGAAAAAGAATAATCCTTCAGACATATTTTTTATGATAGAAAAAAATGTTTTATTTATATTTTAAGAGTCAAACAACAAGCAATCATTTTTGTCTAGTGATTTCTTAGCGATAATTTTTTTATAAGCAGCCAGTTTATTTATATTTTAGAAGTCAAATAACAAGCAATTACTTTATTTATATTTTAGGAGTACAATAACAAATAATCACTTTCATCAATTAAGCAGTCACTTATAAAATTTCTTAATTTAACAATTAATGATACAATTTGTGAACTTTTCGTTAAGTTTCTCGAGTGAGGGTTTGTTCCCCAGTGACAAACGTGGGGGAAGGCAAGGGTAACAACTAACATGATCCACCTTTTCAATGCAAAAATTGCCACATATCTTCTTTTGTCTTGTGTTTGAATTGGATTGGAGTTGGATCCTCTTCTCATATGATACAACAAAGAGAATGCAATTGTAGGAGTCCAAGCCCAAATACATTCATATCAACCCAATTTAGAATAAAATTTAAGCAACAAAATATTTGATTGCAAAAGGCCAGCGGTTTTTTGGATAAGGAAACCGGGCAAAAAGCCCAAAAAGACAAAACTAGAAAATACACCGAATCGCACGAGACCGAGTATGGCCTTGGAGAGCAGCTTCAAGAAACTGAAGTCCTCGAGGCACGACCCCATAGAAACGAAAATTATTTCTTTCTGTAGCAGCGATCTTGGATAGGAAGTGAGCACATTCATTCCTTTCTCGATAGACATTTTCAACTTTGACTACCTGATCCCTTTGAATGTAAGCTTGTATCTTTGACAATAATATCTGTGCCTCACGAGCAACGTTGCTAGGTGAAGATAGCAACGTGAAGACTTCTTTTGAATCTGTCTCAACAATTAATTGGCTAACTCCTTCCAACCAAGCAAATTCTAACCCCTTCAAAACAGCCCAAAGGTCTGCAAGTAAAACTGAGAAAATGTCAATGAAATGTGTGAAACCACCCCTCCACTGCCCTTGCGCATCATGCAAAGGATCCCCGCAGGCTGCTTCTCCAATATTACACCTGACAGTGACATCCACACTGAGATTGAAATTCTCTCCTCATGCTTAAGTGTGAGAATGGATGATGGGCAATTAGGCGAAGAAAGTTAACAGCCGAAGATGATGGATTTCGATTCAGCAAACGTAATTATATATATAAAACTAAATTAGGAACTGCTCACTTAAGTGTGTAACTTAAACATATAAAACAAAATAAAACAAATGCTGGCTGTGGGGTTCGAACCCACGCGCACTTATGTGCAGAAGATCTTAAGTCTTCCCCCTTAACCTCTCGGGCAAACCAGCCCGTGGCGAAGACCATTTTAAATAAATATATTTATTATGAAGTAAGATGGAACCATCTAGAAGCAACAATGACAAAATGACAATCGACGGCTTCAATTCTATCACACGTCTCCAGCTCGAACAAACCCTAGCAAACCGGGAATCAACCGGGAACTGTCTTTTATCCTCTGCGCTTCTTGATTATCAATCCTCTTCGATTCAGCATTACAGTGTGAGGAACAAGCATCTTCAAAAGCCTTCTGCGCCTATTGGGGCGAAGCGCATTGCTAGGTTTTATCAATGGCGGAACACTTAGCTTCCATATTTGGGACTGAGAAAGACAGGGTTAATTGCCCTTTCTATTTCAAGATTGGTGCTTGCAGGCATGGAGATCGTTGCTCAAGGCTTCACACCAAGCCCAGCATCAGCCCTACACTCTTGCTTTCCAACATGTACCAACGCCCTGATATGATTACTCCCGGCGTTGATGCCCAGGGTCAGCCCATTGATCCCCGCAAAATTCAGGGGCATTTCGAGGTATCCTCGGCTTAATACACCCTTTTTTAATAGTTTTATTTATTTATGTTGTCGTTGTTTCTCTGTCGCTTTCTTAAGCATTTAAGTTGGTGTCCTATTTCTAATGTATGTTCCTGTGGATTGATGTTGAGAATGCAGGAGTTCTATGAAGATTTGTTTGAGGAACTGAGCAAGTACGGCGAAATTGAAAGCCTAAATGTTTGTGATAACCTGGCGGACCATATGGTATGAATTGTTTCTTCTTTATTCTTTATGTATAGTTTAAGTTCGAAAATTGGATCTTAGATTTACTTTTATGTATCCATTTAACTCGTCTAATTGAAAATTAACCTTTTCTTCCTAGGCTGAAGACCGAAGCAGGAAGAATGAATTTAAGTCAATTGTTTATTGCAACTTAGAAGCTATTCCTCTTTCGTTTTCTTGTGTAGTTTTTATATTTATTATTTTGGTTATCGTTTGAATGATGCCCAGAAACTAACCTCTCCTATTAATTTTGGCTTTGGCAGGTTGGGAATGTGTATGTTCAGTTTAGAGAGGAAGAGCATGCTGCAAATGCACTAAGGAACCTTAGCGGAAGATTTTATGCTGGTTGGTTATCTCATTTCTGTTTCTTTAGTTTATCTTTCTCTGTTCTACTTTCGATGGAATTGCTAACGTATCCGCCAAGAGTTCAATGACCATAAAATAGTAACTATTTGGGTGTATACGTTTATGTTTCCTCTAGGTCAACTAAAGTCCAAAGAACATGCAAGTTATTTATTTGATAGACAGTGGCATCCGATGGCCTGAGGCCTCTTTTTATTTTTTAAAATAGATATTTTTTAGTATTCTTGCTTTCTTGTTAATGTAATTTATGATGCCAACGTTTGTGCCTACATGTGCTAAGTTGTGATAATGAAGCTTCTGAAATCTTCATTTGTTTGAGCAATATCTCCTTGCTTTCAGGTCGTCCTATCATTGTTGACTTCTCTCCTGTAACGGACTTTCGCGAGGCCACCTGCAGACAGTATGAGGAGAATAGCTGCAACCGTGGTGGCTATTGCAACTTCATGCACTTGAAAAGAATTAGCAGGTAGTGTTTCATTTTCATGTCAGAAATGATTCTGAAGCCTTTTTTTTCCCATATCCAACTATGAAGCTCAGATTGGTGTAATCTATGTTATAACCAGGGAACTGAAGCGCCAATTGTTTGGGAGGTACCGTAGAAGGCACAGCAGAAGTAGGAGCAGAAGCAGAAGTCCTTACAGGCATAGAAGCCATGAGGAGCGGTCTCATCGAAGTCATGGCAGAAGGTATGATGAGAGAGACCATTATCATGACAGTCATAGTAGGAAACATAGGAGCATAAGCCCTGGACACCGGAGAGGTCGAAGCCGCAGTCGGAGTCCTGGAGGAAGGAAAAACCATAGTCCTGTCAGAGATGGCAGTGAGGAGAGACGAGCCAGAATTGAGCAATGGAACAGGGAGAGGGAAAAGCAAGAACATGCAAATAAGGTTAATACTGAGGAAAACAGCAACAGGAACAATGTTTACATGCAAAATGGTTATGAGAATAATGGGTATCAGCAGCAAGAGCCGCAGCAGCAACCTTCTCAGGAGGGAGGATATGGATACTGATCTCTTTGTTTGTTATGGTTTGTGTTCTCTCTTTTCTTTGTATTTCCTATAGCCCTAGGTGAAAATTTGCATTTTGGCCAGGCCACCCACAACATAAATATAGCTTACCGCCCATTTTCCACTGTGCAGGTGGTGCAGGTGCACAGTTAATTGATATGGGATTTGTTTCCTTCTTTTTTTTTCCTAATTTTGGGATTTTACCTGTTCATTTTTGCATGATTGTATGTAAATTATGCTTGTTTCAATTCATGGTAGGTTAACATTGTAGGTTTCTCAAAATGTTTCCCGAGTTTGAGGTGTTTTTTCAACCCAGACCACATCAAACCAATTGTAATAGCATTCATGAGTAGCCAAAAGTGAGCCTTCTCATGTTTCCATTGTATGTTGGAAGCTTTGGGGAAAGTGATGAAAAAACATTCTTCTTCCTCCCGTTTGCTGTTTTGATTAAGTTTCAATCCCTAGTCCAAGTTGGGCAGAACAATATCAGTTATCTTTCTCTAACGAGTATTATTTATGTTAGTATTTCTATGACCTTCACCAATTTTAGCATCTATGTCCTGAAGAACGTCCTCTTGTCATTGACAACTAGAGTCTTGTAGGCTAAGTTGTAAGAAACAAGTTTCTTCTTCTTGACTGGCTGCTTAGTAATCAATAAATCATGCATGCATAGAACACTGATTGGTATGCGTTTGTGCTTGTATGCATTATACTTTACAGTCAGGGGCACTGATCGCTACACACGAAGGCTAGTGAACGACCAAATTTCAATGGTTCTGTATGGGGTTTTTTCTATAAGCTCTGCTTTACCCTTTTTTGACCAAATTTGGAAAAGTCGTTATCTTACATTATGTTGAGTTTTGCAGGTTCAGGTATCCCTGCTTCTCAGGACCAAAGCCATTGATTTAATTGCAGTTTACAATGAAATTTGTTTACAGGTTGTAGGGTGAGCACTGGCAGGATGACTGTCAGGTTTTATTGTTTTGGAGATTTACAGAGCTATTTGCATCCAGCAACCATGCTTAAGATCAGCCGTGTGAGGCCTTCTGGCGCTAAGGGAGACGGCTGTTTTTCTTTTATAGCAGCATAGTAGGACTGTTAGATTTATGATACTTTCCTCATGTAGAAGCTTTGGATGGCATTGGAGACTTGCCTTTGAATTAAGGTTCTGTATGGGGTTCTTGTAATTCGTGACCTATGTTGTGGCTTTAACGTATTGAACTTTGCTAATTGCTTTATGATGCTTTGCTTCTCCTTACGTCCTTTGATCTTTATGTTTTTTTTTTTTTTTTTTTTTTTTGAATTCTCATTTTTCTGGTTGGACGTCTTAATTGGGAAAAATGCAGCCATGCTGGCGCATGGTCAAATGCCCGAAATATGGATAGCGCCCTTCAATCCCCTTTCAGGCTAAAGCTCAATAAATACTCAACACCCAAGTGAAACGAAGAATGATTTACTAAAATGAATTAATTGTCCCTATTCATGCATATTAAGATTCTGTCAAAAAAATTTCTTTAATTCAGTAGTGGCACTGTATCAAAATTCCGTTTATCTTAGGTTGGAATTAATGATTTTCTATTAGAGTCAGATTAATTTTCAATACTTTGATCGCTTTAAGGCATTAAAAGATAAGATGATAAAGTTTTTATCCATAATGGTCCAGCACTTGAAGTTGCCCCAACTTTCCCTAGTTATTCTTAACGTTGACGTTTTGGGTGAAATACTCCCACAAGAGCAATGTCAGCCTTTAGATATACTGACTTTTGATAAGTGAGAACAAAACCGTTTAGTGACTACAGGTAACACATTCTACATTTCACATAAACCGTTTTGCTATTATAAGCGCATTCGAGTTATTACTTCATAAAAAAATTAACCCAGCAGTTGAGTCAGCAAAGAGAAGGTTCACAAATATTATCCCTAGAAGCGATCATTAACTAGGTGATCCACTGCAGATGACCTGTCTCCGACATGAAACATTTTGCATGCAACGGCTTCATTACCCGTATTCCTGAAGAATCTGTTAAATCCACGTCCTTCCACTTACCCGTATTTCTTTTAACATTTTTTTTTTGAAACGTGCGTGGTTTGTATATATTTACTCATTCCTGAATGCCTACGCGTATTCTATCAGACCATTTGCTTTCGGTCATCCACAACCGAGAGTAAGATCGCCTATTATATTACGGCTTATGGATATGCGCGAATAGGAAAGGTTAAAAGAAATTTCAGCTACATGTGTGGCTGTGAAAACACGATTTCAACTCACATAACTTTAAACGTTTACGTATTGCCTCTCAACGAGATTAAACAAAACTTCCAAACAAACCGTAACCTATCCGATGTTTACTATGTCAAAATAGTAAGAACCTAACATCCTTACCAAACTAAGTAAAACATCGGGGCGACAAAAAAATACGAGGCATGAATCGGCAGCAAAAGTGTCCCATTCTCATTGACCACCATGCTTTGCCTTCGCATGTTGCTCAAGACCAGCTTCAGAGTTGAAGGCCCTAGAAAGAGCAAGCAAAGAGTTAGTGAAAGTACATCCTAAAGAGATAAGAGTTGGTCAGAATTCACCTAACAAAATTATTGCTTTGGGGCTTTGTAGAAATAGAAATCATACTTAGTACAGGATTTGCAAGAGAACTGTCCACCAGACTTGGAAGTCTGATCTTTGGCTCCACTGTTAGGAGTTTTACCACCTTTCTTCATAGGATGAGGAGTTGCTGTGTGACCACCTTTTTTACTATCTATAGAACATATTCAAAGATACCCATATGATTAACAAGCTCAGCATCAGCGAGAGCTAACCATTTACAGACAATGAGCACTAAACCTAGAAAAAGATGAAGCTAGCAGAATCTAATTAATGAACCAAAAGAACTTAGGAATATCATAATAGCCTCACCAGCCTTTTGAGGGGTAACAGATTTTACTTTCTTGGAAGGAACAGGAGTCTTTGCTGCAGAATCATTAGGTCTCTTCTTTCCTTGAACAGCCTACAAGTCATAAAAACCTTGTAATGTGTTGCACAAGACATAACGAAACAGATAAATAACATAACCACACAGCCATTACCTTCTTAGGAGGGGACTCATCATCTTCGTCACTCTCAGTCTCACCCTCATCGCTAGCAGTACCAGCATCCATTATATCCTAACACAAAAATTGTGCGAAGTTGAAATAAAATATTCATATTATGTACCAACATGCTCTATGAGCCCATCAAAATCCCTTGAAATCCAGCAAGCAAAATACAAGCCATTTGTGTCCCTAAAACCAACATTGAGTGTTTTGGCTTTTATTAAGGAGACCACTGAGTAAAGACTAAGACTTTCCAACACACTCACTTGTGCGCGCGGGCGCACACACACACACACACACTACAATATACTCTTAAGTTGAACCCCAAACTACTGAATTACCTCATCAGAACTTCCAGTTTCATCATCTTCATCATCAGATTCATCATCGGATTCATCCTCCTCTTCTTTCTTTGGATCAACAACCTTGACCTGTTTTTCGGAAGTACCAGACTTGACAACATCATTCTTAGATCCAGGAACACTGGCTTCATCAGCCTTTGTATCAGGTTTTCCTAAGATAAGACAGCTACTTGTCACAAATAATTTACATGAATAATTTCATATAAGAAATATGCACAGCTTGCAAGAATTTTATGTTAAGAGGCAGCATTCACCATTATCTTTGGTCAACATTGGGAGATCCTCATCATCATCGGAGTCTGTCCAAAACAAACAAAAAGAAACAAACTATCAGCAACCATTTTAATCCAAACGCTATGACATATTAAGGAGGAAATGTTAAGCCTCACCAAATGAGTCATATTCTCCAGTGCATCAGGAAGACATCAAAAGTCAAGGAAAAACAAAAGATGAAGCAAATGTATGTATTTTATAAATAAACAATAAATGAAATGAGATAAGTCGACCAAGACACTTGGCATTTACTTTATACACAAAAACAATGTAAAAGCTAGCACTTGAATATTAATCAATAGGTATCAAGGATATTTGTCTTGCCCAATATCTGCTTTGTACCCGCAAAAGTAGACACTCCCGTTCTTCCAATTATGGGAGAGTTCAAACTCCTTCTCCAGCACCAAATCAAAAGACAGCTGAGGGAAATTCTCCCTAGAAAGCGTTCCCAACACAAACTTTTGGTCAGCAACTTTCACATAGAGAACCACAGGTTCACTCCCTTTATCTTTCTTTGCCTCACCAAGAGCAGCCTACAAAGTCACAAGTTAGAAATGTCGCTTCAAAAAAATCAAAAATCCAGAACAGTTCTAAATTGAACGAATAAATTCTCACCTGAGAAAGGTGTATGCATACGTCTTCGTCTTGTGGATCTACTTTAACAGGCTCCCCAGCCTTGACTTCAACACCTATATCAGGGTAAAACATACAATAAACTAAAATAACTAATTCTGAACGGGTGGTTAACTATTTTAACATAGGGCAGTCTAATTTCTCACTGTTAACAATCTTTCCTAAACACAAGGACATGAAAAAAGAAGAAAGAAACAAGACAAAAAAAGATGTCTTGCAAAAGCATTCGTGAGCATGACATATTTAAATAAGAGCAATCCATTGAGAGGCATACCCCAGACGCATGTGAGGTACAATTTTAAGTGTAAACCAAACATCAATATAAAAACAACCATCACTGGGTGATATGCTAACAATATTCAAAAACGGAAACAATAAATACCCAAATCAACTAAACAAACAGAAATAGCACACCACCATGTGAGGATTGAGAGGCATACCCCAGAACTGCATTGACGGCCCCATCTTCAAAGAACAGACAGATACAAGCAAAGTAGGGTATCGAGAAGGAATTCGGTAGACGAAAGTAGACGGTAGTGTGAGAGACAGCTACAACGGGAGGCACAAGTCCGAGGGTTTGAAGGGATTTTATAAATAATTGCCGCCTCCTAGGGTTTTTGAGCTGTTCTCAGCAATGCCTGTCTCTCTCCATACATTTATGTTGTACTTTTTCTTTCTGCTGATCATGATTTTCCAGGTCGGTGGTTGGGCCTGGGCTCTTTCTTTGCAGATCAAAGTTGAGCCTCTGTTCACAGTTCCTCTATCTGGCTTTGGTTGGCTTCAAAGGGTTTTGGGTTGGGCTGGGTGTTCGAACCTTCTTCAACTGGTTCCATGCCTTCTCCTTTTGCCGATTTTCTTTCTTTTTTTTTTTTTTGTTGACCTTGTTTCTATTATGTCTTGCTTTATGTTTTTGTGTGGCTCGGGAAGATTCTTGCATGCGCTACGCACCCAGCTTTTCAACTTTCAATTGGATCTGTTATTGCCATACATAAATATTTGTTAAAAATATTTAAATTATTAAATTTTATATATTAAATTACAAAATTTAAAATATTCAACATGTCACATTAATTTACCAAGTGTTTATAAAATTTTTGTTTATAAACTTAAGTTTTGCTTTTTCAATTTAGTCCATGTTCTAATTTTGCAGAATTCTTTTGGATGTCTGGTACATTTTATATTCGGCGTGCGTTAAATAACGTGGAACTACTGTAATGATATGATTCTTTGAATATTTCTTAGTAAAGTTGTGCTGTGATGGCAAACTGAGTTTTCCTATTTGTTTCCACCGTCCTGCCAAACCATAAAGAGAAGATTGATGTTGCCGGTCAGGAGTAAATTGAAAGCTACTTCTTATCGTGATTTGATATAATGTTCTCCTGTGCATGGAAAGTGCCAAATAGGCTTATCAGCACCTACTCCAATTGAATGTTTTTCGTCACCTCATCAGTTACAACGCGGACCCGGAGCCCGAAGGGTGGACAGGTAAGAAAGAGAAAGAAAGTAAATTAAGAAAAAAATAAAAATAGATTTCATATATTAAATTTTAAATAAATAAAAAAATTATTCAAATAGACAGTCAGAATTTGCTTCACGACCATGTAAACGTTGGGAGCAGTTTTATTTTTATTAAATTTTTATAATTTATAATTTAAATTAATAAAATTATTACATTTACCGATACAACAATTTACACTATTAGATATATTTTTTTTTTCTTTACTTTAACATTTCCCGACCTAAGTTCATTAACCAGTCATAAATTTTGGGTGCATCTCAAAATTCGCATTCACTCACTTCTGGAGAGTCTAATCAGATCCACTTTTTCATCCAAAAATTGATAGCCATTAATGCTGGCCATGCCAAACAGAAAGACTCAATCCTCGGATTTTGCTATTCTCTCGCGAGGAAAGACATCAAATCCTCCCGAATTTCACGGATTTGTCTCGGGTATATGGCATCCGTAGAATTCGTGAGAACGACAAAATTAACAGGCCTTGAATCCGAACTCTACGTGTTGATAATTCCTATTAAATGCTTAAGCCCTCAAAATATAAAAAGGATGCTCCTATTAGAAAGCAAATGTAGTGAATATCAACTTGTTTTAAAGATTATCATGTTTATATATCCAGTATCCAATACATTTTCTGATTTGTAAACTCTGCACTAACAATTAACAGGGAATCGTTTGGCAATATGGCACGATGACTGAAACAGATAAAGAAAACTAGACACAAAATCACAAGACAATTTGAGAACCATACATGCATTCAATTTGATGTTTTGCTTTGCATGCCCATAAAAATCTAATCTCACTGATCGCGACCTATTTTTTTACAAATAACCTGAAGAAAATGATAAATCAATCTGATTTCAAACCAGGCAAATGCCACTGGCAAGTTGGCACTACCCAATCACAGCAAGAAATCCATGAACTTCAACCAACCAAAGCGACTCTTGGCGAGTTTCTCGGCCTGTTTGGAACACGAAGCATACGGCGTCTTTACGCTCTCGCCGTTGCCAGCTCCACCGTCCACGGTGCTACACTTTCTGAGACACAGAACGAAATTCCTAGCTCCAAGTGCAATCAGCTTCTCCTCCTTATCTAAACCTGCGCCCCACACCAAAATCAAAACCAGATAAATTTCAATAATGGAATAAAAGTCACTGCTCTAATTTTATTTGATTATTGCGAATAGAGAGATTCCAGAAGCTCACTTTCTAAGCTAAACTGCGAATAATGGAGGTCAAAGGAGGAGGGGTCGGCGGTCGGCAAGATCGGCCGGCGACCTTCCTTAGCGTACTGTCGCACCGCCGCCGCCACCAAATCTCCAACCGTTGATTCCGGTGTCATCACAACCTGCACAGGTCCGAGGCTTCCCATCATCGTCACGTTGAGTAGTAATTTTGGCGGTTGCCGCGGCAGACCCTCCGGGATCGTTCCGGCAAATTTTATGTACGATACAAGGTCGGGCACGGTCTTAGGCCGGCGAAGTTGGGCTGACGACATGGTTGGCACGTTCTGGCTGTAAAATGACGACGATTTCTGACCTAACCTTCCCCTCCGGTGACTGTCAATCTGTCCGTTCTGTTGATTCTTATCGTTAGGCATAAAAGAGATTATCGTAAAAGTAAAAATTGTCCAGAAAGCTAAAAATTTGGAATTTCAGCCTTTCAGATTGGCTACCTCAATCGGCGGTATCTGACAAATCTGAGGCGGGGGAAGCCGAGAGCTGGAGAAGAGCTTCGGCTCTCTTGTTCACGCCGACCGGACGCTATCATAACCAGGAGGCTCCAATCGTAAATAGCCGGGCAGCGGAGGGCAGAGCCAGAACAGTAGTAAATAGAGAGAGCTAGAGGAAGAAGGGCGATGAAGAACGTCGAAAATGGGCGGGGTTGAGGGTATTAATATAGGGAACATGGGGTTTTTGGGAAAGACCCGTTCACCGGCTATCGTCAGTTACGGAAATAATTTAAGTACGGCTGGTTTCAAAATAAGAGGATGAGATAACCCGGTGAACGTCCGCCACGTGTGTGGAGTACATTAGAAGACAGTGCTGATATTTTTATATTTATAATTTTTATTTTATAAATATTTAAAATTAAACTACATAAAAAACATAACCCAATTATTTAACTATCAGCATAACTTCACAATTATCCATTAAAAAATTTCTGAATTCCTTCAAATAACCGTCATTACTCTATTTGTGCAAGTGAGTCAACTGTGAACCAATCTTAACGAGACATGTCAGAAAAGAGATGCGTTATTACTAAGACTAATGTTGCTTGTATAAATAATTTGTATACTTTGATTGTATATAATTTTATAGTTTTTTTTATTTTCTAAAAAATATTTTTTTATTTGTACACTTTGCTTACTATGAGAATCATTTTTCTATTAGTACAAAGTAATTTTTATTCTCTGCATATGTTGTGGAGAAAAAAAGAAATTAAAACGCACAATTTTAATGCACAAACTCTACAAAGAGTGCAGGGAAAGACTGCAAACCAACAGCATTTTTCGTCAGAAAATGGAGCAAGAGTCACTCGCGAAGGAGGCAAGAATTTCTCTGTCGGAGTGGGTGATTAGGTGTAGACACGTAAGGTAGCGTTGTTAAAATGGTAGGACGTTGTACGTGAGGGGTTCCGTGTTGATGTGAATAATAGAAAAGTTATTTTTAAAATGTTTATATTTATTATAAGAATAGTTAGATTAAATAATTTTATAAATTAATTTAATAAATTTAATAATTTAAATTTTATTAATTAAGTATTATTTGTGAATAAATAGGTGTAAGAATAATTGATTAGTGGTTTTGTAGAATAATTGATTAGTGATTTTGTACTCATCCTTGTGTAACTTAATAATTAAAGTATGTGATTATTTAAACAGAACCATGAATAATGAAATTTAAACTATATCATATAAAAAAAAGTTAAATTTGTTTTATACATCAGAGAAAATTTTATTTAAAAATGTTAATTATTAAATTTTATAAATTCATCTAAAAATTTTATCTGATTCAATAATGTGACATTATTGATGAAGTCACTTTCCCTTAAGAGATTGGCACAAAGATGATTGCAGGTCACTAGGTTGTGTTAGTCTTAATTTGTATCTTGCAGTGGAGGCAACAACTAAAAATGAGGCTAGGTGGTCCCAACAGGCACAGCAAATAATGCACACGCAAGTGATGGGCAGATGAGGGTGAGGCTGCCCTGAACTCTAGAGCAAAGCAAAGACGTATGAGAGGAATGAGACAACCCGCAATCCTTTTTGTGTCGGTCTAAACTGTAAACTGGGTCCAAACACATGCATACCTAACTGGTTCCTGGCTGGTAGGTCTATTTATATTCTAGACTTTTCATGTAGTTTACGTTGAACAAGTTGAGCAGGGGTTAAAGACAAAGCTTGTGGTTGTTGGGGTGCTGCCGCCTCTCTGTCTCCTTCCCTAACTATCATTGCTATAAATACACAACAAAGGGATCCCTATCTGAACTTGCTGTAACAGGCAGACGCATTGAAAAAGAGTCTCGCGTTGGTGTCATTTTTGACTCCCAATATTAGGGACTAATGCCAACCTTGAATAATCTGGTTGTAGTGTCGGTTTTCACAAGCTAGCTAGAACAGTTTGCCTAAGTAAAATGGCTAGGGAAATTGTGTAAGTTTATGTCCGCCGGAATGACGTGTATACCACCCAAGTATTGTGATTAAAGATAAGGCTTGGCAGTGGCTGGAGGCTAAAGGTATGAAGGTAACAGGATGATAATTTATTCAAAGGTTGCTGTAACAACAGTTATAAATGAGACACACGGTAGGGCACACAATGACGTACTACAACGAATAAGTATCCTCAACTTCAAAAAGAGATCAAATTTATGAACATTTTGGGATGCATAATTTATGAATAAGTAAGCAAAATGCCCGAATTTAATGGCAGGTTCTTTTTGATGACAAAAATATTACAACAGAACTACCGATTGCGAATCTCTACCCACCCATACACTTAGGTCTCCTTTGAAATACAAAATGGCCTGGAAAACAAACATGAGGGTCTCAAAAAAATTGTACAATCCTTCCCACCACTTCCCCTTTCTATTTCTGTATAGTCCCTCAAGTGATTCAGCTGAAAAAAAGTTAAAAGATGATGTTTTGTTTTGACTTAAAGTGAACCTATCTTGAACAAGTTGGAAACATGAAGACAGGATCACCACAGAGCCTCGCCATATGCTTCAAATTTACACATTGGCGTATGCAAAGACAATATGCTGTCTAAATCCCTCTCAGGTGCTGCATGTAACCACATGTCTCTCCCCACCCTGGTCTCTTTTAAGTTGCTTTTGCAATTTGCAGAAGCCAACAAATGTGAATGACTCAGAGACGAGGTATGAACCCATCGAAATTTGCCAAGTGACTGGCCTCTTGGACTGACTTTCCCATGTGTTTGGCCTACAGTCTTCAACTTCCCCTTCTGGCCAGTCATAGGGCGAAAACTAACTGAATCATTTGCTTTCACATTACAGAAACGATCAATGCTTACGGAAGGAACCAACTCCAGTTTTGACCTACCCTTCTTCCATAATGAAAAGGATTGTTGTAGCTTGGATGGAACCTGCAAAGCCAACAAAGAAGTTTCAGGAACTTCCCGCACACTGAGTTTATTCAGACTTGACACTTAAAACAAGCAACAACTCTACACATGAACACAAAGCAGAAATCAGATGAGGTGTATGAAACTTGTGAGGATCCCTGGCCAATTAACACATGCATATACAAAATCACTAGCAAATTCATCTGCCTTCACAAACAAAATTTTGAAGAAGTAAATCAAAAGTAAGCAATCTGTTAATGGTAGACAAGGAAGAAGTGCCCTAATTTCTACATTATCAGACCACAAAAACATTTCAAAAAGCTTTTCAGTGCCTTCATATAGACCGTGATTGTCCACACCAAACACAAAATGATAAAAGAAAATACAATCAAACCTTTAAAGTGAATAGCATATAGATTTCATGCTAAATAACATCAATGCAATGAATAAGTCAGTTAATTAATCAGCTATTTATATTGTTTGATCAAAGAATAACATCAAAAGTCAGAAACATACAAATTGTTATAAACAAAAATATGGTTGCTAATTATTGTTAAAAAGAAGAAAATTCTCAATTTATGTTGCAACAAGAAATTTAGAATTTTTTCCTTGGCTACGTTGATCGTATTATCTCTTTTCTTAATACATGAAATATCTTAAGACTCGGGAAATCTTGCTTTAGAGAGTTAAATCAATGAAGTGGGTTATCTCACGTCTACAAATTATCACTCAGTTTGCACTTTATAACAATCAAAACCATTGATTATTTCACCAACTGTTATCCACTCCACACTTTCCTCTCTAAAGTGCATCCCTCGTTTTAGAGAATCCTTTTCAGTGGTTTCACCAGCTTGATCAAACATTACCACGTAAGATCCTTGTCATAAGCATACAACAATGAACAGTTGGAAATCATAACTCACCCCAGAAACAAGACTGCTAGAAGCAAATAAAAGTGAAGATGCAGAAAATGGCGCTTTCCCATTCTTTTTACTCTTTTGGCCATCTGTTGTCTGTTTCTGCTCAACAGACCCAAAACTTGATTGTGCAACATCATCCTCATCTTCCTCGTCATCTTCCTCTTCTTCTGCAAGAGGAGTTTTTTCATCTTGATTGGTCACAGCAGCAGTATCTTCTTCATCAGGCAAGCCCATTTCCGCCTTTTCTTCCTCTTCTTTCTCTCTTCTCCGTAACAACTTATCCAATTCCTCAACAGCCTCTTCCAGACACAATTCAGCTTCTACGAGTTCAAGTTCTTTCTCAATTGCCTTCATTTTCGTTTCACTAATTTTCTTCTGCTCTTCAGTCCATTTCTCTAGTTTATCAAATAAAGGTTTGATCACATTTTCCACAGCCAGCACAATACGCATCCATATGCTCTCCTTTTTTACCCCTGTCTGTCGTCCAAAAAATTCATCAAAACCAAGGGGCAGGAATTCAGCCTTCTCTGGATCCACATCCTCGTCTTTTTTCAAAGGCGGTTGCCAGAATAAACGGATCCCATGTTCTTCATCCTCAACATAATTGATCAATTGTCCAGTTGGTGTGTGGAGGATGAGTGGATCCTCAGAATATATAAGCTTTGATGGATCTTCAGGATCAGGCTCTGGTTCCTTGTTAATGAGGATAAACTCTGGATTCTCATCTGAACAAAGCATTTATAGGATGAATTAATAGAAAACTCTGCATTTTTGTTGGCAGAGGGATTGATAAAAATCAAACATGAGACCATAAGTCGTTGAGGAATAGAAGCATCAATAGTAAACGATGGATAAAAAGCATAAAGCAACTATGTACTCATTCACACACAAACACAGAGAGAATATATACATTTTGACCACCAGTACTCAAGCTCAGCTGGCATGGGTATCCTCAGTGGAGCTTTATAGAAAGAGTTCAACCACATTTCTCTTTCTTGATCCACTTCATGCACATATGTTTTCCAGTAATCAGGGACCTGCCACAGAATAACATCCAAGTCTCACGACCTTGAATATAATGAAAATAGCAATATAATCATGGTTTAAACTGTGCCAGTTAAACTTACATCATAAAACTGATTAATGAAGCCTGGTGCCATCCAAACGTCTTCTTCTTCATAAAAATAGGGATGCTGAGGATCACTATATGGACCTCTCTCTTCTCTAACCACTGCAAAGACAAAGTGTTAAATGATAAGTAACAACCAAAAGAACCATCAACCAAAAATTTACAGAATTAGATTTACTTGGAGCCAATCAGAAAAAGGAAAAAATTAACAAGTAATTCTCATCACAATAAACATATATGAAACCTAAGCCATATAAAGAGTCCAGTTGGAAAGTCATAAACTGTTGCCAAAACAAATGGAGAAAGCCTGTCCTGGTATACAAGATCTAAACTCCAGCACACATGCTGTACTGTGTCCACTGAATGAGAGATAGAAGACTCTGATCCTCTAATAGGCAATGCATGAAAACTCTGCTAATGTTTTACTAAGCAAATGCTTAAAGGAAAAATTATTAAGAGAGTGACACACACACACACACACACACACACAAAGCTCTAATTTATGGATATATTCATAAAAATAATTAGCAAGCAGTCCCAAAGGACAACAGGAAAAAATAATTAATAGATGGCTTTCAGTATAAGATATGTTTAGAAGATGTCAAACAACATACTTCCATCAGGCTTGTTCACAAACATGCGGGCCTTTGCAGCAGCCACTTCTGCTATACCAGCATGCAGCTGAAAATGACAGAATGAAAGAGAGATATTATCAGAGCAGCTAGTACATTTTTCAAGCTGAGCTAAGAGAAATTATGTTCTGACATATTATCCAATACCGCTGAAGTTTCGTCATCACAGCCTTCATAATCATCTAACAATTCTCCAAAGTAGAATCTACCCTGCACATACAAAGATTATGACATGACACGAGCAAATAGATTGTTTACATGATTCATACACAAGGTTATTGCAATCAGCCCTAATTGAGATGCCTCGTATTTTCCATTCCATCCTATATCTATAATTTAGTCACAAGATTAAACCAATTGTAGATAGTATGTCTTTACATTGTACAAAATTAAGGGAGGAAAACTGGTCTCAACAAGCATAGGGAATCTACTATCTCATAGAAGTTCAAGCAAATCATATTTAAACTTTAAATTTGCATGTTCAAAGTCCAACTCTTCCTCCCCAAGTTCTTTAAAAGTGAAAAGAAAAAAAGGAGGTTGATTGGACATGATAGGTATAGTTCCTAAAATCCTTTTTATGCACCTACATATATGGTACGCTCATTAATTTCATATACTCCACATCCATGCATTCTCCCATGCTTCCATTGACCAGCATACCGGTAGCGACCTTTCTCCCTGGCATAAAAAGAGAGAATGTTATGTTTAGTGAGACTACAAAGAGTCGTGTGATGTCCAGTGATGAGTTGTAATGTCGCACTATCCAAAATATAAAGGACAGTGATTCTTCATAGATAATATGTATAAAAGAACACAATAATTAGACTTACGGTTTTCTTCCAAATTGTTTAACCCACTCATCATTCTCATAAAAAGGAATTTCATAGCTCCCATCTGCAAGACGATAACTATCTTCAATATCCATCTCAAGCCATTCTCTGTCTTCTGGGGACATATAATCCCTTGATATTATCCTCCCTTCAGCACGCATCTTTGCTTCCAGCCTGTGGGCATGAAAATTTGATTACAGATATCAGGAAATTTAACACAAAAATGACAACTGTGATACACGTTAAGGCTCTATTATCACATGTAGAGGTTTTGCTAGATAAAATACATACTTGGAACCAGGTGCAGGTTCTATATCAGGTATATCAACTTCAACTACCCCATGACCCTCCATGTTGTTTTGAAGCCATTCACCTTCATATCTAAGAAAAGAAAACACATTTGAAGTATTGACAACAAAAGACAAGATATACTGAATAATCAAGAAATAAAAAGCTGATACATCCAATAGGTTGAGACAAGTGCTAACAACACTGGTTAAATTATTAGCTAACATCTAGAGCTCAACCAATATCAATATGGACCAAGAATATGAGATATAAATTTGATATACCTTCAAACCAATATATATATATATATATATATATATTTCATGTCTCTCCTCATATATAACTAATTTTGTAAAATCATGTATTGCCAATAAAAAAATTATGGAATTGACAGCTTTTGCAGAATTCCAAGAGTTTGATAACAGTCTTCCCAACACAATGGCTAATTGCAGGGGTAAAACCCAGTCATTTGTGGATTAAAGCATATTCATATTAATGTCAATATCAATATTAATACCTGCACTCCTACTGTAACTAAAATTGCTTAAATTATGCAACTGACAGTTACAAAGGAGTAAAAACAAACCTGACCAGCCCTTGTGCAGAAACATACACACCTTTTCCATGAGCCAAGTCATCCCAAACAGTGCCTTCATACCTTGAAAAAAGAGAGTAGCCAAGGTAATAGTTTGTAGTTGGAAATATTGAATTAGCAACAACAATCTGATCTAACCAGAAAAGTTGAGAAACATTAATGAACACAACTCTCACATCACGAACTAGGTAACCCTATAAATAGATGGATACACGTCCGTAAAGTTGCTTGACTCTGTTCAAAGCAACAATGTAATATAATATAATACTTATCTCATTGCCACCGATCCAGTTCACCATAGGAAAACAAAGTATCAAGAACCACATAAAAGATTGTTATATTAATTAAATGCAATAGGTCAATATTGTAACTCAGCCACTGGAAAACTCCTTAATCTTATAGGGTTATACAATTATTGACCTGGTGGTGAGGACTCTGTAATGATATCATTCACCAGGCCATTCAAACAGCTTCTTTAACAGAAAGTCATCAATATAAATAAACACGCTAGGGTTCAACAGATGCCTTGACAAATGGTTGACTAACAAGATGCTGTAGAAATCAAGCAAAACCATAAGGAACATGAGTATTAATTTCCAAAGTAAATAAACTGATACAATGTCTCATTCAGAGAAATGCAAATGAAACTCCTGAGAAACTACTTAATCTTAGTAAGCTTTTCATTTTACCTTTCTAGCTTCTTGCCTTAGTTATTTCCTTATGCACTTATACCACACTATAAGAAGTAAATGACAAGTTCCGAGGTAGCATTATACATACGAGCTCCCATCAGCAAAAATGTAGCTAACCCATCTGAGGAATTCTTCAATCCTATCCAATTCTTCAATTACCGCCTTCGGGTTGGATATATCATAACGGTTATCAGGTATAGCCGGATTATGCTTCCGATACGGCAAATAAAATGGCGCAATGGGTGGTTTCCTTCCAGCAGCAATCTCATCCATCACATATTCCCAGTCATCCTCATCGGCCCAAACCGGGTCCCAGCCGGGTTTGTTAATTTCCAGTGGACCATCCGCCCAAAGCTCCCGCAAATGCTCTTCCCTCCAATTCTCTGGGTCCTTGGGAAAATCAAACGGATCCTCACGAAGGATCTTCTCGTCCTCTTCTTCTTGCATCCTCTTCAATTGCTCGCTATCGAGGGCTCGCGAGAACAGCTCCAAGTTTTCTTCAGGGGTGTTGTCCGACTCGGACGGTCCTTCACCCGGTGTTCTGTAGGACAGAGACTGCCGAAGTTCATCTGCTCTTTCATAATCTCCTTCATAAGAAGAATCGTCCGAATCGGACTCCGAGTCAGAGTCAGAGTCAGAGTCTTCTGAAGAGGAAGAAGATGCATTCTGGTCTTCTTCCTGCTGGGTATTTTTCTGGGCTTCTTCTGGTTGTGGCTCAGTCGCATTGGCAGAATCTTCGTTTGCCATTTCACCCTCGGTGGTCGTCAAAGAAGAAGATAAGGCAAGTGCAGCTGTGCAGGACCAAGTAGAGCTTAGCGAGAGTTACAAAGTAAGAAAGTAGTAGTATTCGCTTCGGTACCTGTGGCACTCCATAAAGGGGCCTTGGTTTTGTTGGCGTTTGTTTGGTCGGGTTTCATTTCCGCTCTGTTCAAAGAGTTTGGGCCTTATCCCTCTCCCAAGGGAGCCCGTTAAGTAAGAGTTGGTGCATGCTTTTACAAATATTTTTTTTAAAAAAATTTAGTTGAATTAATTATAATAAATTTTAAGTATTTTTATATGAATTCTTTTTATACAAAAGATTGAATGAGAAACAATTAATTATAAATACTCTTTAAAGGTAAAAGAATAAATGGTTAATAATGAAATGAATAATATCGTGGTAATTATAATAAATATATAGGTGATAGTATCATTTTATTTAATTTTTATTTATGCTGACATTAAAATGGTTTATTAAAAAGATATTAACTTCATAGTTTATAGTAATATAGTTAAGAAGATACTACACTCGAAGGATTTGGGGTCGGAGGCAAATTTAGTCATGCGTACATTTTGTGCGCATGACCAAATTACAATACTACGATTAACACTTCGTGTAAAAAAGTTAACTATTTTTACTCAGTCATTAAAGATTCAATCTTTATATAAGAAAGTTCTTATTGTATTTGTCATTGAATTTGTTTGTACTCTTGTCTTCTAGTTGCCTACGGGCAAAACCTACCCCTGGGAGGGCACAGAGGGTGTATGCTAAAAGAAGAGTCAAATTCAACCAACGTGCTGTTAGCAGTTCACAAATGTCTGATTGATTCCCCAATCAGGATTGCTTCTTCGGACGAAAACAATGAAAATTCAACAGAATGGCCTCGTTTAGGTTATGCAGGCCTGATTGATTTAAAAAAATGCACTTGCCATTGGAAAGTTACAATTGGTTCTGGTTCTGCTCTGTTTTTTCATGCCATGCTTCAGAAACAATAAATTTAACACAGCCTCTTTACTTTTACAAATTATAGAATCTTATAAAATTTTGGCTCAAATACACAAAACCTTCCTGAACTTTAGGTCGATTTTAAAAAATCCTCCTGAACTTTAAAAAGTTACAAATGACTCTCTTAAACTATGAAACATTTGCAAAACACCCTCCTCTATCAAGTTTTCCGTTAAAATTTGGATATTTTTTTGGCCTACTTCCATTTTGACCTGATAAAAAGATAAAAATACCCTTCAAATACACAAAAATTTTCAAATCTACCATAAATGCAAAAAAAAAAATCTAATGTAGATTGTAATTTAGGGTTTAGGGTTTAGGAATTTAGCATTTAGGGTTTAGGAATTTAGGATTTAGGGTTTAAGATTTATGAGTTTAGGGTTTAGGGTTTAGGATTTAAGATTTAGGATTTAGGGCTTAGGGTTTAAGATTTAGGGCTTAGGACTTAGGGTTTAGGGTTTAAAGTTTTAGGACTTAAGGTTTTAGGGTTTAAGATTTTAGGGTTTAGGATTTAGGATTTTAGGGTTAGGATTTAAAATTTAGGGTTTAGGCTTTAGGGTTAAGGTTCAATGTTAAAACTCCAAAATTTTACTATTCACAACCTTCAATTTCTTAATTTTACAATGAATGTCATTTTCGTCATTTTCTTAAATTTTGACGGAAAAGTTGACGGAAGGGGTTTATTACAAACGTTTCATAATTCAGGAAGGTCATTTGGAACTTTTTAAAGTTTAGGAGGATTTTTTAAAATCGACTTAAAATTTAGGGAGGTTCTGTGCATTTTATCCTAAAATTTTTTCTTTTTATAAATTTAATTTATTAAATTCTGCGAAAAGAATTTAATCAGATTAACCACTTATTTTTAAACTTTCTGAATATTTCTTTTGAGAGATTTTGAAAGAGTATGTGATTCCAATTCAACAGCCAGATAAAAAATTGACGATTTTGGAATTCAAAGGCAGTACGAAAAGAATTCTGGCAAGATATATCCCATACATACGACTTAAAACAAGAAGTATAAAAAATAATTAAAGCAATACTTTAAGGTAATTGCAGTTGCCAATTTGTAAGTTAGACGTATTCTTAATGGCACTGGATTGAGTTTTGCACCCTCTGCAAAAAGCATAACCATGCTAACCAATTTTACTGTTTTTATATGTGATCCTGCTATTTTTAGTGGCACTCTGCACTTCTCAAAGGTACAAGTGAAAATGAAACTGCTGCTATATTAAAGCAAAATGGATACAAAGAACGAAGAAGGAGGAGGAAGATGATAGAGAAATTTGGGGAAGAAGGTCAAATGCTAAATTCTAATAACTATATGTAGATTTCGTTAGTCTCTTATACATTTAAGTGCTTCATCCTGACAGCACTATAAGTAGATACCGATGTGTTAACGGCTTGACATACAGAAAAATGAAGTAATAGAAATATAAAAATACAGACCAAAATGAAAGCAATGCATTTTTTAGTACTAAAACCATATTAAAAAAACTACCAGCTTGCATTACCTTAACTCAGATGCTACGGCGTTTTTATGGTTCTGGCTCCTATTTTTCTCCGATGATTGATTGAGTGATAGCTTTACCATTTGACGTTGTTGCTCACTGCCCAGTGAGTCGTTTTCTGGTAGCCGTGGTTGACGGTCGATGGGGACGACCTGTGCGTTTCAACGGTTCCACGACTGAGTCTCGGAACCTGTACGGCAACGCCTGGCTCCTCCCTCTCTTTGACCTCACCACCGGCGAAGTGTCCTCCAATTCACTACACAAACCTAACACCACCCACCTCTGTTTCCGTTTTTTAATTGGTTCCTTCAGCTCGACTATTCCGCTTCCCTCACTCGTTCCGCGAGTCCTCAACTCGGAGCTGCTGGGTTCCTCAAATTTGCACTCGTCTTTCGCGGAACTTCGTGAAGATATCACCTTCGCGGCTTCGATAAGCAAATCCAAGCAATTATTACCCTCGCGTCCTTTCCCTGCAAACCGCACCGTTTCCACTCCGCCACCGTCACAGCCTTCGCTTTCCTTTCCGCTTTGTTCTTCGTGTTTCTGCTCATCTTCATCTTTATCGTTTTCTTCGATCTTCGTTTCCTCGTTGTCAACACCATTGTCATCGACCTTGAAGCTCCGAACTTGAGTATTCGAAGAAATCTCTGAATCTTCTACACTCTTCTCTCGAACAATTTCGGCTTCGGCGTCATTTCTATTACTATTTGCTTCAATTGCAAAGGAATAGCTTTCGTTATCTGCTGATGATTCGAATTCTCCATTCTCCCCAACGGAACACAATCTCAGATTCAAATCAATACCAATCCCTCTACCGCTTCGAAAAGATCCTAACTGATCATCTCGCCTACTCAGTAAAGCCACTTCTTTCAAATCTTCGCAGGGTGGGATCGATGAAATTGTATGCAGAATCTTGAAGAGGCACATTTGGGCCTTGGAATACCCATGGCTAGTAGCGGTGGAGCAAGAATTGCGTACCTGGCTTGGACAATTGAGGTATTGATAGGAAGTCATTGTACGGGCACGAAAACGAAGGGCTTTTCAGTGGGACAAGTTACCCCTTCTTCGAACCATTCGAGCACGACGATCAAAGAGCACTGAGAGAGCAGAGACAGACGAGAGCAGCGAATGAGAGGGACAACTACAAGCCAAAGCTACAACCTTCTGAGCATGACTGATATTTACCCTGCGGCTTTTAATCTTAATATAATTCAATATTATATTTTTTGGGGTTCTTCTGAATATCTCTTCATCCACTGCGTAAAAGCTGTCCGGTTATGATTAGCCCATTACCGACGTGGCTCATTCTTGCCATGTAATTCGACACGTGTCCAACTGAGATTTACTAATTGAAGCGCCAACCCCATATAGAGAAACAAATGAAAATGGTGCTTTTCTTATCGGCCTTGTTATAGAATATGCTACTTGCATGACCAACTCAAGTGCATAATATATTATTTAAAAACAATCTTTTCTGTGGATTTTGTATCATTTGTTGTGATATGTGGTCATCTGAAATGTTCTACAAACCTTTTTACATAATATATTTTTCAAATCTTAAATCAAGACAAAATATCAGTTTGATTTTCTTTCATAAAATATGTGTATTATACATCTATATATAATACATCTAAAAAGCTTACCCTAGATTTAATGTTTGTTTACAATCCTATAATTCAAAATATCCAACGAGTTATAGAATTTTTTTTATTAATTTAAAATTATCTATATATTTTTTGTAAGGCCAGCGAATGAAAGAAACAACTTGCACCATAATTTTTCCTGTGCTAGGAAGTGTTACACAAAAGGCAAAGAGGTTGGGACCCTTGAATTATTAATTTATGATATTTTAATTCTTTATAAATTAATAAATATTTATTTTAATTTTTTTATTATTTAATTTTTTTAATTAAATTCTTTACGAATTGACCAACTTTTATTTTGATATCTAACGAATTAAAATTGATATCAATCAAGTCTCTCAATTTAACATTACATAATAATGTTGACTTATTTATTAACGTGATAGACGATAATGATGATGTAGTAAGATGATGTAATAAATAAAGATGACATGATAAGATGATGTAACACGTAATTTGATCAATGATGATGATGAAACGAACTGACATGACAAGCAATGTGGCAAAATTGATACCATGTGATCAGCATTTGTCACATTAACAAATAGATTAACATTGTTATGTGATGTTGAATTAAGGGACTTGATTAATATTAATTTTAATTTAAAAATAATTAAAATAGAAGAATTGAATAGTGAGATATCAAAATAAAAATTAATTAATTTATAAAAAATTTAAATAGAAAAATTAAATAATTAAAGATTAAAATAAAAATTTATTAATTTATAAAATTTAAAATAAGATTTTTCCCTTAATTTATTATGGTTCTCTTTGCCAAACGACATTGGCATGGCAGTTCACAAACGCGTTGCCGCTTTCTCAACACGCTGATCGGAAGTAGAATTCATTTGGCCCGATTCTAATTTTCAAATATTCAGATTCAATTGGCTCATGTACATGCGCCAAACGACCTTTAAGTTTTCATTTCCACGCCCGCGTGTTCACCGAGAAGAGGGAGAGGCAGAGCCATGGTCATGGAGATGAAGATGGAGAGAGAGATGCAGGTTGGTGAACCGTAAATGGTGCTACTACTCTGCATTCCACTGGTAATCTTTTCAGACGAATTTCGGAAATACTGATTGTACTCGTTGGAACTTAGTATCAGGTTAGAACTAGTTATCAACCGTAGGCTCGCGTTGAATCTGGTTTGGTTTGGATTTAATCAGCGATTGTTTGTTCTGAATATCACTTCAATTTTTTCATCTGAACAAAATCCTAGTGAGACCTGCATTGCACTGCGGCTAATCAAATTTTTAACGGGTTGTGCTGGTTAAATTTCATATGAGCAACACTTTCTTTTAGAGAAATTGATGGTGATTCTGTATCATTTGGGATCATTTCAGCAAGTTGAGGGGGTACAATATTATATCAGAATGTATTTTTATCAGATTTGGCTAAACATTGGCTGGGAAAATCCATTTAAGTTTATATATAGCTTAAAAGATGACCAGGTGTAAGGAGGTCTGTCTTGACTTTACAGCTTTAGTTTGTTTTTGTATTGGATTATATACATCCATATTCTGCTTGTTTAATTTGATGGGACTAAACTTGTGAGACTAGCGTAATTTTGTTCGGTACATCAATGGGAAGGGAAAAACTACTTAGATTGGCCATTGCTTTGACTATAGACGTGTATCTTTTAGTTGTCATCATAAAAAGTTGCTTTTGGATTACCTGGAAGATTGAGCTAATTGGTATCACCTAAAGACGTGTATCTTTTGGTTGACCATAAATTGATGGTTTTGGATTACAGGGTTGGGGTTAAGATATATGGTATACTCAATGATTACATGATATATATACAGGATCAAAGTAAAAAGGGGCAGCTATTCGGTAGTTTTTAGAAGAAATCTTCGCATTATTTTCCAACATTGGTATCGATTCATTGACATTCATCTGTTTCAAAAACCATTATATATTCTCATATCAGATAGAACATGAATTCAGATGATATGCTAATAAAGTTGAAGAAAAACAAATAATGTAATTCATGAGAATCTAAAATAGTTAAACTGTACGTTGCTTCTTGGGTGAAGTGAGATAAAAAATTAAAACAACCAAAAAATGTTACTAAAGTTCTCATCTTCTATATAAAATATATGTACGCAGGCCCAAAGTTTGAAGTTCATGCTTATTTGGGTTTATACATGGGATAGCAATCCTTGGAAATACCCCAATACAATTTATGATATGCAGTGTTGTTTCCCTTGACTTAACGGTTTGATAGAATGATTCTTGATTGCATGTTTTCTCATAAGAAACGAATTCCTTGTTTCTCAGAAATAAGTTATGAAAAATTGTTTGCAAATCTTATACTTGTCACTATAGTAACTTTTCCTCGACTTCTCTGCTCAATTTGTGAAAAGAGCACTTTTTTCTCTAAAGTTGGCATATTTACGGATGCTTACCTGTGTGTTTTCATATCAATATTGCAATCAGCAATTTACATATGGGTTCCGGTCTTAGAAAATTTTCTAACTACATTGCGTTTTCAATAGGTTAACATCTATTATATGTATGGCACTTAACTGCAATTTATTCCGTTGCAATCAATAATATTATTTTATTAAAATTGGGACTAGGTGCTGCTTTTAACTGCGCTGAATCCTGCTTTATTCAAATAATTTCCGGCAACTATGCATGTGAAACTTTCTGTTTTCAATGGAATTTATTCAACATTTATGTCCACTGATCTTGATCTGTGGCCTTCTAATTTTGGTATGCAAGAGGATGCCTTTATCCTATGCTACAGATGGTTGACTACTAGATAACATGACATGATAATAATCCCAGTACCACAGAAGTTGCGAATCTTGTGACCAATAGGAACAGCAGACAGTAATGAGGTGACAGTGACAGCGGTTTCAATACGTATATCGACCCAAAGTATCGAGGTAAGATAATCCATCCTTTGACCTTTATAATTTCATCCAATGATTAATTTCTTCTGCTTTCATTAAGGAGACCGTGCAAGTGGTTGCTTGAATCAACTCGTATCATGTTATCTATATCAAATATCATGCATGGCAGATGTGGAAACAAGAAACATAAAATTTAAATTTTAGAATATCTAGACCCTCATCCGATGCTCGGGCATTTGACGGTTGCCGTTACTGGTAAAGCAAGCTTTTGTAAAAACATTTAAGCTCGTACACTAAATAAATTGGATATATATACGAATGAGATCAAGTGTCAGAAATATTATGAATATCGAAAATTTCTCCCTTTCTGCCTATATATTGAAGTATGTGTGCTTTCATAACGATAAACTGTTTGTTTGTCAACGAGATGAAGTACCGATTGGTTGACATGCTTGTTAGCAACACTTACATGTTGCGGTCCTCCAAATTTCAGAACTTAGTAGAATGTATCACATGAATTATATATTATATATCATCAGGGTTTTACCGTTTGGAACGTCCCTTTCTGTGAAGTTATTGAGCTGTTTTTTTGTGATTGCTTAGTGGCTTCTCCAAGTTAAATTTGTCTCCAATTATGTCTCCATCTTTCTCTTTCTCTTGCATGTTTTTCTCTCTCATGAATTCATTCCTTGAAACCCCAGATGTTATAAAACCTGAAAATTAAACGCACATATAATTGGACAAACTTGTCTTGACATGGTAGATAACATATACTTAATGGTCATCACTTACATATTTCAGAAGTTACATTATATCATACAGAAGATACCACTTCAAACCACTTACTGCAACGCTTTAAGTATGGCAGCTAATTTCAAAGTAGTAGGAAATATTCTAGTTCACGTTTTAAAGCTAACATATATACTTAAGGCTTATGTTGCTGGGTGTAGATGTAGTCTAGGTGAGCTTCCAAAGCCGTCCTTCTCTTTAAGCACTCTTCATCTCCATTATTGCAACCCTCCATCCCCATCAGTTGCTAGATTCCAGGACAAATTTTTAAGTTTGTTAGGAGGAGGGAAGAAGAAATGAACCCAGATATTAATTACTTGTACCTGCAAAGATTCGTTGTCTTCCACCTCGGACACAAAGTCTTCTCTTGTGACCTTATCGAGCTTTATATTTTGCCCTGTAGATACCAAATTTTTACTTTCTAAATACATTCCACAGGGAGATGATTAATTTAAATTTAGTAGCTACCTGCTTACCTTGTTCGGTGACCAATAGACGGGCAGCTGATTTTGAGGAGGAAATAAGGAAGAAAAAGAAAAGGAGTAAAGGAACAGAGTGAAAACCTTGCTTCATGTTTTTCTACTTCAATTGAGAGAGAGAAGTGGATGTTGTGAGATGCAGTTTAAAGAGGTGATAGTTGGGTGTTGGAAAGTGCTGAATGTTGATGTAGATATAAATACAGGCAAACTAGTCACCGTTAGTCACATGAGGGTTCTCAAAGCAGGCACTCACAATAACTCAACCTGAGGCCAGGGCCCAGCTCCCATTGATTAGATAATAATAATAATAACTAGATTATACAAAATGTGTATTATGTAAATAATGTCAATAATTATGCTTAAATTCATTTAATAATCGATAAAATATAAATAAAATATGTAATTTTAACATTTCTTTTGTCCCTCACTCTATGCTCCTGTGCTACGAGATCACTATTTCTACTTGGTGTGTGTGAAAGCGCTTTAGTCATTGTCTGCCATAGTGGTCCAGGCGGCAGGCACAATCCAATTAGACTATAAAACCACTGTAACAGTGGTTCACAGTGTGAACAAGTCAACCTTTTAGACCTGCTGACAGCTGTTGCCCAACCCACAATTTTTACCTCTGGAAAATACGTGGCGTGTTCTTGGAGTTGTCTAGTTCAGCCATGAAAATCGGAAAGACATCTTTCCTAAAGCTAAACATTCCCGGACGCTTAAAAAATTGGCGTCCGTTTGCAATTGCTTCCCACTTGTAGGCAAACGAAATTAGTGGCCAAGCCACCCATCAGACTTTCCCTTTTTTATAGTTCTAACCTCTTGTAATATTGAAATTTTCTCTCTGTGCTCCATTTACAACACTCGTTTATATATGCTTCCAACTGTCCTGTTATAAGCAAATCCACTTGATTATTTTACTTGTGTTCTAGTTCACCATGTGATGAGCCAGTGCAAATATGGTTCATAGCGAGCATACGAGAAACTTTGATATCTCTATATTATTTAAAGCTGAATTTTTTATCCTGACAGTGGGAAAAGCATCGGCATGTTAATTATCATAGATTCCATTTCTCACCAAGTGCAAAGTTTCATTGAAATTGGTAAAGTTGATTGTCGCTCCACTTTGGAATATGGAGTTAGCGGGTCTCGTTTGTCGTTTCTACGCTATCAATTGATAACTACATTGAAGTAGAGATTATGCTTCTCTTTTGGGAGATTTGAATATTTCTGTCTCTTGCTCTAAACTAAAACAATTTAAAGGAAAGCCATTGTTGGATCGGGATTCGGTGTAGATATATTTTATAATGTTAAGTAATTCTCTTGGAAACGGAGTTGGATTACTCTAGACTTGTGTCTGCCCGGCCCAGAAAACTTTGATTAGCAATATATATTTGCAATCGAACTTAAAAATTTATAATGACTTAAATTTGAGCCGTGTATCTTCTATGATATGATGGCACTTTCTTCGTTTTCGGTTTGCTATATGACTGAAATTTTATTTCAAGATGATTACTTTATAGGATGCCTGGTAACTGTTCCAGATTGCATATCTGGTAATCATTATATATAGAAGGTTAGAAGAAAGGAGGATTATTGTCAAACATTTTAAGAATTAGAAAAAGTTAAAAATACAAATCCCATTCAGCATACCACTGGGAAATGGGAGTATCACCAAATAGTTTAGTTGGTGCTGGATTGCTTTTAGCTATTGGTAATGCCATTGTAGATAATGGACAAATCATGTTGACTCACCAGTCTGCAGTTTTCCTGGATTTCATGGCAGGCAATGCATGCGTGCAAGAAGACATATTAACGTTTGTCTATTTGCTCAGAAGTTTAATGCACGGTAAGATCCCTGCATTTATGATTAAGTTTTTTTTTTTTTTAACAACAAAATAAAATATAGAAAATGATCTCGTGATTTTACTTACGATTTTAATAGACTCTTTTTCCTCCTCTTTGGAAGTTCGCACTATCATCAGGTACACTATGTTATTAATTTAAGAAGATTTTGCTTCTTTTTCTCTTTTAACTGTTTTCTTTTTCCTTATGTCCGAGCGACGAGGTGGGCTAGCACAGCTGGGATGGGAAGGGCTATGTGATAAAAAGGGCAGCAATTTTCCATTTGGTAAACAAGTTCAAGTCTGGTTGATGAGCCTCAGAAGTCAGAAGTTGGAATAGGATGGGACAATGTCACAATGCATTAATCATATCTGTTCCAACATTTTTTATCAGGTGCACAGATTTTCTTGCTTCACTTGCCCCAACAGATTCATCATCCGTCTAATTATAGCTTAGTTTGTGTCTTTGAGTAAGGTCCCTATCATCAAAATGTTGGACAACTCTCGCAAAGGCTTTAAAGCATTGCTATATTCACATTTTTTTTCATATAAGTTAATTGTTACCGTTAATTTGATGAGGAATGAACAATTTATCAGCCTATTAGAGATAGTTATAATCTTCTTAATTAGAGTTATCATTATGTATGGTACAAATTGAAGTTTACCCATCACAAATGGGAAAGTAAAGATGAGAAACAATGAACGACCCTTCAGTGAGATAGCTTCTATTCTTGGTGGCGTCTGGTCGAATACGGGGTCTTGAACTTGGTGTCTGCTTCACCATTTAGAGAAACATAAAAAATCAAAGCAACATCACCTCTAGTGCTCTGCTCAGTGTCCTCCAATCATCATTACTAAACCATTTCACATATTGCAAACAAAACCTCAAATCCTCTCTCCTCTCTAACCCCGATTTTCCTTGGTTTCATTCGAGGCATAGCAACCTCATAGTTCATAGCTCCTTACAAAACCTGGCCTAGAATCTTAAATGACTCTCAAAAGCCGAAAGAAGAGTGGAGCAGAAAAATTAAATGGGCCATACAGTGAACAACTAGTGTCGGGTCAGCTTGTAATTGTTTGTGGGGCGTGACACTATAATGAAATAAGTTAATATGTAAAATTGGGTTATTTAACTTATAGAAAAGTTATTTTCACGTTTTAATTTTCACGTAATGCTTATACGTAGTAGTGTAAATTTTTAGATAAATTAGATATCACATTTTAATCAATAAACTGAATTTAACGATTGTAAGTTTTATAAAATAAAAGTTATATGAAAATAAAAGTATGAGAATAAAAATATTAGATTATCATATTTACTCAGATGAAATTTTCACTTGATGATGTTCTAAAAATTTCACAAGTTCACATCCTTGAGAAAACAATGATTTGTAAATGTGCATCCAAAATTAGACATGGTTTCTTAGCATATATTCATTGAAAGGAATATACAGAATCCCCCTTTAAGCTGCTGACTTTACTTTGCCTTTTGCTGCGTTCTGCTTTATAAGTTTGAATCCTCAAAAGTTACAGAAGGCACACGTCCCTCACTCCGATGCAAAAGACATCTCCACCAAAGACGCAAGAAAAAGCAAATGTATGCAAAGTATCCTCTTTCCTACAACGTCCTTTATTCTCTTCCCCTTTCTGAAGCAGAATGCATAGTGGACGCTTTTCCCGTCCATGCAGCCAATTGATTATTTCTATGGGGAGCTACATTGATTACAAATCCCCACTAATGATTGATCCTTCTATGGGTTTCCACACACTTGTTGAGAGTTGATTTGTAGTTTCATAAATTGCGGAACAATATCAATAAAAAATTATAAACTTAAACACATAGTACCATTAAATATTGATTGTTCAAAGCAAAGGACTCTGTTACATACCATTGACAGTAAATTACAACTCATTGAACCCCCCCCCCCCCCGGCCCACAAAAACATATTAATAGACTAGGCGACACATTCAGTAGTTCTTGTCAATAGCCGTTTACAGTCTGCATGTTGCTGTGCTGTCGAGCTGGCAAACGTTATTTCTCTGTTCTTATTTGGCTGCAGAGAGAGCTATACTATTGCAGAGAAGTTGCGCTTATGGGCGTTAGTAATTTGATTTGATTAATAAATTTGAGCGAATATACATAAGCGTTGTTGAGATGGCCGAGTTGGTCTAAGGCGCCAGATTAAGGTTCTGGTCCGAAAGGGCGTGGGTTCAAATCCCACTCTCAACATAAGTTTCTTTTTGGTCATTTTCCCCCCTTCTAGTTGAGTCCGTGAACTTTTGGCATTGCTTTTTAATCTATTACCCTCCACCACAAATAGCACTTGAATACGTTCGTCTATAAAGGATAAAACAATGATAATTTAGGACAAAAATATTGAAAGGGTAGAAATATTTTACTGTCACGTATACATTTGACTTCCGTCAGCATAAATATATTCTATTAGCGTAGAAGAATGCGACTGAATTGCTCTTGATGCCGAAGCAAGTGTTTTCTAATTGTTACTTCATGGTTTGCAGGGAAATTCAAAAAGGCCTCAATAGTTATTGTAGTGAATTCATTTTCTAGGTGCATTCTTTCTTACTGTTGTCTGCTGTGTTTTCTGCCCCTGTTTCCCGAATCTGTCGAAAGATTTTTCCCGCAAAGCTTTTGAAGGTGGCTCACTGCTAGATCGCAGTAGAGTGGAATGGAACACATTTGTGTAGTTATCAATGTCTTATATGCTTTTCCTTACAGCTTCCAGTTCGAGGCTCTACATTCTGCAGCTATTATTGCCTTATCCTGGTGCATTTATGTGTGGACTTACGCTCGTGATTCTTTGTTTTTAATGTAAGCAAATACAAACTATCATGAAGATTTTGATACACATATGAGCATGAATGTGATTAATTACGTCTATGTTGGGTAAATTAGGAGCCCTCAGACCTGGTGAGACAGTCAATGGCTGACTGAATCATTTCCCTGCCAATTGGCACCAAATGAACTGGTAATAAACATCAAACAAAGCTGCAATCTCTTTTCCTCTTGGTTGGTATTCTTACTTTGATTTGCTATTGAGTGTTACTGTATACTGCCTTCAATAATTTGATTCTCAAACTTCACACTTTCATCAGTTTTTTGGCCGTAAGAAAACTATTGTGCTCAATCATTAGTACCTTCTTGTGGATTGATTGCTTGGACTGGCACCTACATCTTCAAATCTTTGGTGGTCAAGTATGATGCAAAGGCTTGTTATCACTTTTTTGAATATAGCATTGCAATCATAGCACCTCTTTGGTTTATCCACTCCCTGGACAGCAGAGAGGGGCTTATAACTTCAATTGGATCACTGCAGTGGTGCTGGATCTGAAGATGGTAGATGCTTCGGTCGCTGTATATGGAGGGGCCTGGGCCAAGCAGGAGGGCCCGTGGGTCATGGGGGTACGCAAGCGAGAGGTAACGGAAACGTCAGTAGCTATCAACCACAAAACCACAGAAATAGAACATTAACAAAGCACATCTCCACCTACCCTTCCACAGTTTCACGCACACACAAATGACGCCATTCCTAATCATCACGCCCTCCCTCACCAAACCCTCTTTCTCTCTTTTCAACAGATCACCGCCCACAAAGGGCAGAGGAAAAAAAAAGCAAAACTTCTTTTATCACAACACAGAAGATTTCTAAAACGGTGGGCTTTTAAAAATAAGTTGTTTCAAAGCGTGGATTATAAAAGTTTCAATTGGTAGGTGCAAAGGTAAGAAACAAAGACCAACCCATTGAAGACAAGTCTTTGTGCATTTCAAGTTTTGACTTATATTTCCCTGTAGCAATCAATCTTGAATTTTGGACATCCTACACTTGGGTTGGTAGTTTGAGCTTCCTTCAGCTTTATTCTGAAGCTGAGTCATCCATTTCAGGTAACTAATTATATTTACTCACAAATTACTTTAAAACTGTCTTCTAATTTTGATGTTAACTGATTCTTTTATTTGTTTTAGATAATAATTCATTTATATCAGGTCAAATTATACCAAAAATAAAAAGTAAAAAGGTCGATATCATTGAAATTTTTATAAGTTTGATATAAATGGAGTAAAACTTATGTACAATTTTGTATATAAATATAAACATTAGTGTATTTAAAGAGATATAGCACACGTCAACTGTTAGTCTATTATGCCTGTTTGTATTCAGGGTTATATCTCGCTTTCAAGCTTGCAAGTTGAAGTGCCTGTGGCCCCCCGCCCCACTTTTTGTCTCATAGAAGCTCTTCTGAAAGTGACAATTTTACACATAATGCACTGAACTGGGCGCCAGGGCACACAAATACAACAACAACAATAATAATAAGCAAGTTCCTGAAAATGAAAATAGAAATTGGCTGTAAGCTTACTTAAGATATAGTAAAGATAGAATTAGGTGAAGGGTCCTAGAACCTGAAACATATCCTTTGCTCTTCTAAAATTATCCATTGATTTGTAATTATTTGTAATCCTATGTGAAGTTTGAGCATAGAGAGAGAGTGCAAAAAAGATGGATTATAAATGTGAAAGGCATTATCAGATAAAAGAATATCAAATAATGAAGCATCTAATATGCTTCTTTTAAGAGTGTTAGTACCGTAGGCTTCTTGAAATGAACTCTTTAAACTTTCCTTTTTTTCTTTTCCTACACCTTTTTTTTTTAAAGAAAAAAAAAAGTAAGAATTAGGGGGCAAACTCTAATAAGTTAAAGAATATTTTATTCTTATATTTTTATACTCATAATTTTTATTCATAATTCTTATCTATATTATTTAATTTATTATTTTATTTTATTTTATTTTTTACGTATAAACTTGACGTGGCCCTATCAACGTAACCACAACATATTCCTAAATTGAATGACACTAATAATAATATCTGAAATGTTAATAACAAGTAGGTGGTGACTGATGACATGGGTAGCTTTCACAAAAGGAGGTGTCTGTTTTTAAATGATGTAACCAAATCTGCAGTTGTTAGAAAATATCAAGCAATGCAGGGTAAATTATGAGAATGCATCGACTTTCGAGTTTGGACCCTTGGAATTTTGAAAGTACCAAATATAAATTAGGTATACATGTAAGTTACACTGCAATTGAGCTGTGAGAAATTATGTTAGAAAAAACCACATATAACTTAGCAATCTAATTAATTTAAACAACAGCATGACATTAGGATCCGAGGATTCTCTTCTATATTTTGTAGTTTATAGTGACTGTAAATCCAACCAAAAAAAAAAAAGCAAATAGAAACGAGGAAGAGACACTAAATGTCCTAGCATTATTCATTGTCATGCTGCTGATCTAACTATGAAATTGCTTTTCGAATTATGTTTCTTAATAATAATATTTGAAAGGCAGGGAAATGTAATTCAATCACAGCTTTCCTACCTAAATTTAACTTCGAAATTACCTTCAAACTACCTCTTCCTATTGAATAGGGTATTGCTCCTGAATGCTAATTTCTTTGGAAAATTAAACAAGAGCTCAAAATGAAAGCACCGTGGCAACATAAGAAAATGACAATTGCAAAATAAAACATCAGAAAATGCCAAAGCTCAACTATAACATACAAACCAGCTCAGTGTATGTACAATCATAAAATACATGAACAAGCATAAGAATTTCTAAAGGAAAAACACCAATTTGGTATTCTTTCTCATGTGCTCTTTTTTTTTTTTTTTTGGTACAGTTTCTCATGTACTCTTTTTGGCATGTCCCAAACATGAAATAATGATCTCTCCTAAACAGTTGGTTGGGGTATTTGGGTATATACACGTTTTTCCCCCATGGCAGCTAACTACCACATTTTGACCAAAACCTACCAGCCCAACCTCACCCTCTGTGCATACCCTATATGGCCATATCACTGACCTCAACAACCCCTCCCTCTCAATTTTGATTTCGTTGTAAGAATCTAAGAGCTTTCCCCAAATTTTAACAAACATAGAATAAATCTAATTAAAAGTATATACGGGCACAATTGAAGACATTAAAAGAAAAAGAGAGTTGAAATAATCTCTTTTTTCACAAATTTTAAATTGATATTATGACATATTTTTATATTTAATTTTTTTTTTTTTCTCACGGAGAAGATGGTTTTGCTAATCTTCCCTGGGGCAAGAGGAGGGGCTCCAAGGCGTCATGTCCATTGGATAGCTCCCCAATACCCTCAAGAAAGAAGTGAATTCCTGCACCTCTGCTAAGGCATTCTGGGCCCTGACCTCCGCCAAGGATGCTTCGAAATCAACGTAGAAGAAGTACTCGAAGTGCTTCGCGGTCCCCACATCGGCGTCGTCCACCAGCCTAATGGGGTTGCTCCGGTGAGGCCTCGACTCGATCTTCGTCAAGCTTATGTTCCTGAACGCAAACGCCGATAGAACCTTGAACAGCACCGAAGTACCCTTTTCGTGCGCGAAAACGATGCTAGTCTTGAATGGCCTGTCCGTACGAGGAATTATGGGTTCTCGGGCCAGCATCACGAATCGGGTCACGTTGCTCGGGTCATCCTGGATCCCATCTGCCAACACCTGCAACCCGTACAGCTCCGCCGCGCGTGCGCTCGCGATTGCCGCCGTATCGCGCAGGTTATTAGTGGCAACAAATTCTGCGGCTCCGGCGGTGTCGTCCACGGCTTCACGGATGACATTGAGGCCGAGTTTGGTTAGTGTGAGCTCGCACTGGGCAAGGGCTTGCGGATGCGATATTACTCGGGTTAGGTACTCTTTTCGGACTCCCGGGAGTGCTAGGAGGCAGTGGTGAACCGGGAGCTGGACCTCACCGACGATGTGGAGCCGATGACGGAGCAGGAGGTCGTAATTCCGGTGGATAGAGCCGCCGAGTGAGTTCTCAACCGGGAGAACTGCTCGATCGGCGATCCAAAGCTCCACCGCTTGGAAAGCTACCTCGAACTGGTCACAAGGAATGGCTTCGCAGTTCGGATAGGCCTTGCCGGCCGCTGCTTCCGAGTAAGCTCCTGGGACTCCCTGGTAAGCCACGCGCAGCTGCGAGCCGTGCATCGGAGCCGGCGAAAGATCTGAAATTGTGAGAGGCACTGGCGGAAGAGGCTTGTTATTGTCGCTGCCTCCAAGGTTCCCGATGGGAACAAGATTGAGATCAGTCACGGTGGCATTGTGGCCATTGACGGCGGCGACGTGTTCGGCACTACCACCGTTATTCTCAGTAGAAGACTGTTCCTGCGAGGCAACCTTACTAGCTAAGATGGCGCAGGAGCTCTGCCAGTCAGCCTTAGAACCCCGTCCGTGCGGGAAACTCGCCGATTCGAAGCCGTAAGCGCATTTGACAACAATTCGGGTGGGAGCGACCCGAACAGCGGAGGGCCGTGCCCGGATTAGATAGTTTAGATAACTGGAAGACGGCGGAGAAAGAGCCTGCATATCGACGGAGGGAGGAAATAGAATGAAAGAATGGGGTCAAAATGGGAGATTACGAAAAACTAGTTGAAGTCGAAGCCTTTTTTGATGTGGGATTGTAGCTTCAGCTTCTTCAGCTTGCAGTTCTCTTAGGAGAAGGGAACGTCAAGCTGAGAGAAGATAGAAAGGGGCTGAGAGGGTATAAATATAGAAGGAAAATGACGAGGGAAGCTGACGAGGAAGCACATTAAAGTGTTGAGGGGATGGTGTGTGCGCGGTCAATCTCACACCTAACCCCTCCCCTTCTCTCTCCGCTTTCTCTCTCTTCTTTTCTATTTTCTGTTGTATTAAATAAATTACATATGCGAGGCCAAATTGCCCATTAGGGACACTCGTTCCAACAGCTCGGAACAAACAACTCCAACCTTCTCTTCCTTCTCTTTTCCCTGCTTTCTTCTCTCTGCCTCTTCCAACAGTTCACGTTTCAGCCTGAACGGAAGTCGAGTTCGGGAAAGCAATTATTATGGCATCCGGTTTGTTGATGAAATTCTACTAAAGCAAAAAAAAAAGAGAATTAGAGAATTTTTATTTTTGTGGTTTTATAAGTTGGATTTTGTTTTTAAAATAAAAAAAAATTTAAAAGCATGTATTTTGTTGTAAGTTTTATATACCGTTTCTCAAATTCTTGTGTCAAAAAACAACCTAGAATTAATTTTATTCTTAAAGCTTGTTTTCAGTTCTAGAACAAAAACCATTACATGTAAATAATTACAAGCAAAGCATAGGCATCAATCGTGCCAGGCAAGATTTTGAGGACTTGTATGGTCTCTTTATTTTTAGGTTTAAGATCAACGAAATTTCTTTGGACTTCTCTTCTTACAAAATTAACGTAAATCCAAAACATTTTTATAAATGAACTGAACTCTGAACCTTAGGCTTGGAGTCAGTCAATTCAAAGCCGCGGCAATACAATTATAAATAGTTGGGCAATCATCATCTAATGATAAACTTACGTTCTTGAGCGTCCTCTAGGCATACGTCCAGGAAGAAAGGATCGGAGAAACGGTGTGTTTTTTCAATCTTTTCTTCTTGTTTATACGCTTAAAATATTGTCTCGGAATATATAAATAGAATTTCTCTTTACCACAAATACTTTGACCAAATTATAGGAAGAAATAGACATTTATTAACACAACCACGCCAATGACAAAAAGGCGCATGGGTGGCATTAGTTTAACATTTTTTTAGATGCAATTTCGTCCTTCGCTATTGATTTGGGCAAAATTACTTATTTAACAATTTTAATTGATGATAATAATATTTTTTTATTCATCAATGTCTTTCGAATTAATTAAGGTTTGACATGGTCAAATAATTTTATGTAAGAAGCTTTTTGTTTTTTTTTTTTTTGTCTTATTCATTATAGGCAGGTGGCTTAATTTTTTTCTATTTATTTCGTTATGTCTAAGGCAAAAACTTTTTTACATAATATTATCTGTCCATTTCAGTATTCAATTAAATAAAAAATTATTAAATTTTAAAAAATTAAATGATAAGATTTAAATAATTAAATTATTTTTGTATTAAATATAAATATTTTATTCTTACATCTAATATATAAGCAACTTTTTTCATAAAAAATAATGAGAAGAGAAAGCAACCTTATTTTGCAATCTCACTGAAAGATAAGAGGCCATTAATATTTTGAAAAAAACATTTTTTAAATAAAAAATAATAAATCACTTGCTAAGTTTAAATTCAAGAAACAATTGAATGTTAATAACCGTGTGCTGACCAACAAGAAGAAGCTTATGTCACTTCATCAGATGCTGTGCTACTCTTCAAGTTGAAAGCCCCAAAATTAAGCAAGCCTAAGCAAAGTCATTGCCAATAGCTAGCGTACAATAATGACATAACTAAAGGAGCAAGGAGGCAGTACCCAACCCAAAACATCCTTTTATTCTTACCACCAAAAGGAATTAATAATAATTTTATATTCATGTCATAAATAAATATTTATGTATATATATTTTATATATTTTCTTATTTTTTTTTACATCTTTATTCTCTTTACTTTTTAATAAAAATAAGTAAATAAAGATGGTATTCCAACAAATCTGTCAAAAAGTATTACATCTATACTAAATTTAACTGGCATTAGACCACATCAAAAGAGCATACTCTGCATGTAACTCATAGGCTAAGCTAGCACACCAAAACTTTTATCCTTTGACCAGGAGGGCGGTGCATATGTTTAGCCCTACCAAGTAGTTATAGAGATTCAAACCTAAGCACTAATAGCGAGGCATATGAATGCTCCATCTAGGCCATGGTTTTCTCTTCTTTCTATCTGTATCTACATGGGCATATATAGCATATAAAACTTGCGTGCATATATTATTTTTTTAATTTTATTTTAAGTAACACCTTCAAGATAAGAGAGAAGATTTGAAAAAGTTGAGTGTACAAAAAATTAGTATATAAAGTATATAAAATATATTATTAAATTTTATAATTTAATTTATAAAATTTAATAAATTTAATAATATATTGGATACACTTTATATACTAACTTTTTATATAAATAACAATTGGGGATGTGCAAATGTATTCGGTCCAATTCAATAAAAATTAAACTAAGATATTGAGTTATATTTCTTAAAAAAATTAAACCTAAATCCAAGTTGACTGTACAAATCTCACACATAACCCGTTAACCCAAACCTAATTTATACATATATTCCATCAAGATAATTTCAAAATTTTCACCATATCTCACGCAACTCAAATGCAGTTGCTGACAAGTTGGCCAACATGGGAAAGAGGATGAACCGTTGCGCGCATGTTTTGGGAGTGGTGTCTCCACAGCTTAGGAAATTGATTGGGAAGGATATGTTGGGGATTTACTCCTAGGGAAGGCTGTAGTCTTTTGTTTATTCCCTTTATTTTTTTCTTTTGTTTGTTGATTTCTTACTGTACCCAAAAAAAAAAAATTCAAATGACGTTTAATACAATCCGAGTGACTTCTTTCCAACGGCCCATCCAATGGCACCCCCTTAATAGCCGCGCACAAGACCTTGTTGCAAAACGACAATAGGACAACAAACGACCTCCACATGGAACACAACAACTCGTTGGACTAGGTGTAGTTGCACATGCATAATGTGCGCATTTTAAGTCGTATTATATCACACACTTTGTCCTTTTTTGACTTTTCCTTTATTTGTTGCTTTGTCACATCCTCTTCTCTTACCTAAGCTTTCATGTTTTAACACATTTTTATTTTGATAAATAATTATAAGGATAAAATATATTAAATTTCTTTTATTTTAAATTATGTATAAAAAATATTATATAATATTAATAAAAATAAATTATTTTTTATATTTTAAAAATTATATAAATTTTTATATATATTTTACATTAAAAATAAGTTAGAGATAATTTTAAAATATATAAAAATAATTTATATAATTTTTAAATGTAAACAATAATATATCTCAATTGATATTATATAAAAAAATTTTATATGTTAAATTTAAAGATAAATAAATAAATAAAAAAAATAAATTTCATAAAATATATTTAATATAAATTAAAAATATAAATAAAAAATTTTAAATTAAAAAAATAATAAAGATATGAGATCTAAATCCATGCAAAGTCACGTGTCGAGATCTGTCTACTTTTGATTATAAGATTTTTCTGTTATGCATATTCATTAGTATATATTATTTTTATTATTCTATATATTATTAATATTTAATTTATAATTATGATGTACTTCTATTCTGTGCATCGTCGCTTTGACTCAAAATTTGAATGTTAAGTAAAGTATGCCGTAGCAGCTGGTGGTGCGCGTGCGGTCTCGTGCCAATTAGTTGACCACACCTTTCCATATCCATGGCCATTACCAACTTTGTGTTCGTGTATTAAAAGAAAAGGAAAATTAGGGTTAAAGACTTAGTTAAAAAAAAATATTTATATTTAAAGATTTAAAATATTTATTTATTATAAAAAATTAAGTTTTTTTAAAAATAAATAACATCCTAATGTGATAAAATTGTCTTTTAATTAAAATTCTTAAGAACATCCTGATTTTTACATTCCTCTTGATAGAACTCTAATGCTAGACACATTCCATCTCAAACGGGTTGTTCTTGCAACACAGTACAAATTTCTTCAATTTGTAAGATAAATTTTTTTATGAAAAAAAGTGGTATTTTGTCATATCTTTTACCATAATTTTATTATTTATAAATTATTATAGACTTTATGATGATTATGACTCTCATTCTCTCCAATTTGCTTTTAGTCGTTAACTTTCTTTACAATTCTTTTGTCTCTGCCATTCAGTTTTATCATCAAACTACTATTTTATACATAATAACTGACAACCATATTGATGAGAATACAAATTGGGTGTTGCCAAATAAGAAATCTGTGCCGCAAGAACAACCATCACATCAAACAACAAGGGATCCTTTTGAGATGGAATAAGTCTAGGAATATAGAAATTAGTTGCAAGGTGAGCAATGTTCTTAAGTACAAGAGACAGAATAAAAACGCAAAAGAAAAAAATTGGAGTTGACTAATTGTATGGCAATTTGTCACAATGAAGTTTTATTTATTTTTCAAAATAAATTTAATCTTTCATAATAAATAAACTTTTTCAGGTCGTGAAACATAAATATTTCTTTAACTAGGTTGTTGACACTAATTTTTTCAAAAAATTAAACTTTATTTGTGTTTCAGTTACAATATGCTACAAAAGTTCATTAAATTCTTACAAAAGAAACTGTCCAGAGTTAGATCTATTCTATCTTTGTTTGAGTTAATATATTTTTACAAAACTATATTTATTAGAATCTTACAAAATTAATTGTGAAATATTATATCTATTTAAGAACTTAAAATATTTTTTTAAAAACTCTCTTTATTAAATTCACACAAAATCAATTATAAAATGTTAAATTTATTAGATTTTGTAATTTACATTATAAAATTTAATGAAATTAATAGTCTAAATTATTTTAGTTGAAATTTTTGTGAGGATTAATTTATAAAAGAGAACAACTATTTGTATTTATATACATAATAAAAGAAGAAAAATAATATTCTTATAATTATTTATTTATAATTTATAAAAAAATGATACTTGATTCAATCAAATAAAAAAGTAGAATTATTGATCAGTAAAATAAAATTACTATTATAAATAAATAATTATAAAATTATGGGTAAATAAACGGAACTAGGCAGAAAATGAAGTATAAAGGAAGGAAGTGAGACCCAGTTGACGTTCAACTTCAAGAAAGGGTCTAAAGGAGTCAGGACAAAGCGCTGTTGGCAGATTATCAGTCACGAAAAAGTTATCTGGTGAAGAACAGAAGCTGAGTCTGAACTCGGAAGAAAAGGTAAAGATTAAAATGTTAACTCCTTCGTGGCTCAATTAAACACTGCAAAGTGGCGCACCTGCTACAACAGGTTAAACCACTACACAAGCAATGAATTGATAATAGTGCCATGCATGATTGGTCAATTTTGTTATGGAGCCTCTCTTGAGGATTTTGAAGAACTGGACCAACTGGTAATTGAGGATTTTGAGGAAGGGATCGATACATTTTGAGTAAAGAGAAATTGTATTTAACGAGGATTGGTGTCTAATTATTTTTTGTGATAATTTTGTAAAATATTGCGTGGGGTGAACTCTGAAGGATGAAATTAGAGAAATACTAAAAATGAAAACTCTGATGGCTCATTATGTAAGGTCTCGAAAATGTTGCATCCACCAGACATGCATGATGTTGGCGCATTTTGTTGCTGGACCCCGGTAGATTTTGTTATGCGAATATTTTTTAAGGTATAAATTTTGTATATATTTATTTTTTAAAATTATTTTCATATGTACGTATATAATATATAAAATTATTTTAACAATTTTTTTTTATTAGTTCGAGTAGCAGAGCTACACGTACTGATCGGTTTTACAGGACTGGTAGGAAGAGGCACGTGCGCTCTTAAACTGAAATCAGCAGTTGTTGGTTACTGCGGTAAATGAACTAATACACGAGAAATGTTTGTATGGGTAAACGAATAGTACAAAAAGATGTGCATAATATATAAATACAAACTAATTTTTATTAGAACAGTGAAACAAACACATAAAATAATTGATCTTAAATAACATTTGTCTTTAATACATGGCGAAGCAGCAAAACTAAGATGGGGACGCCACCGTTGGTACTGTATAGAACACCCAATACAAGAATGCATACAACAGCATTTACACACACACCCCAAAAGGAGCAACTTAGCTGCATGCATCATTCACTGCGAAGATGAACCAGCGTTTATGGTTATGTAGGTCAGACATCATAATTGTTAGCTCGTAAATTGCCGCTGCCATAATTAAATCGTGCAAATTGGAGCTCATCCAATACACAACAATTCAGCAAAAAACAAACAAGTCGGGGATGATGTTGAATCAAAACCCCCAAACATAAAATAGACGTATATATATACATGACCAGGGTGTGATGCGTCAAAGACCGCCTTAATGGCAATTGAATGAATCAAAACTAGATATACAGGTTAAATCTAATAAATTACAACACAAACAGATCCTCCGGATCCAAAATGTACACAATGTATATCTATCAAAACACCTATTACCATTTACCATGATGTCTCATCATGTATGAGATATTTGCAGACTGCCATCCCTCACCCAAGACAAAAACAGGAAGCTCTATGCCCCTTTGCAAGGTTGAGAGCCTCTAATAATGATCCGCCAACAAAATTCTTGCCTTTCAGAGGCCAACCCATTTCACCCATCTGAAAAACCGACCAACTCCAAAGGGCAATTCATAGTCTTTACCAACCGCAGGCTCCCTTCTAGCAGTTTCACATTCAGACCAAACATAAACCCCACGTTCCTGCTGACTACCAGGTACTGTGTTATCCAAGATAACAGCCACAAGAAACGCTATCACCATGTGTAATGAAAAAAGTGTGTTCAAGACATAGTTCAACTGCAAAAGAAACATGTTAACCGAAGTGTTATTTTAGAAAAAATTTGACATACCAACTCACATCCAAAATTCTTCCTTAAGATGTAACTAAGGAGTACAATTAATTTTTAAAAAACTTTCAGTACTGAAACAAGGGAATACATCAGTTATTAAGGTTGCTGACTCCCTGTACATATTTATTAGCTAGCCCGCATCATGACGCCCCACTTATATTTTGTAGCCAATTGTATACCTAGTAAATGCTGAATACTTAATATTATCTATTCAGCAGTTGCTAGATAGAAACCGTCAAATCTATAAAATAAAATACCCAAAGAACTATGTTAAACAGAAACCTTTTATATTAGCAGGACACCAGTAATAAGCAGTTTATTTTCTCTTATAATGTTCGAAGATTGTAAGCTATGTCACCAGGTAACCAGATTAATTTCATACCTCAAAATCAAACAATATGCATGAAAATAAAAGCATTGAACACAAAGACATACCCCTCCATATTTACTGCGGAAGGGGCCATGAGAAGCCACAATGTAGGGCTGAAAGTAACTTGGCACAGACAAATTAGAGTTTGAGGAGATGCCATATTGTTGAAAGTAGGCAGGTATCGAAAGAGAGAAGAACAACGATAACCCCACTATGATGATATTGCGAGAGCTTCCGGCCTCACTATAACGAAGATTTGACAAGCCTAATGCTGTAAGCATTGCCCACATGAAACAAAGGAGAGCAGCAACCATGACTTCAGGAATTGAAGCAATGAACCCTCCAACCTTACCTGCTACAACATAAACACAATTAAACATGGATAGATTCAGAAGAAAAGAGTATATAATTTGAAATGGGCACATGACATCAACAATTAAGGACCAAACTGCACCTCCTAATTTTCCTCTAGGCTATCAAGCCCAACAAAGAGAAATAATCAAACCATTAAATTGACAGTTTATGCATATACTATTTGAAGATAAGAGATCTATTAATCTATAACCAGTTTCACACACCAAACAATTTGATTGGAGGCAAGTGATCTCTGACAAATCGTATATTTTGGTCATAAACACTGCTTCAGAATAAAGTTCTTCCTGAAAGTAGCAACTATACTGCTTTCATGCATTTTACTCCAAAACGAAGAAAAGGACATGTATAGCTTCCATGGCACCATGTTCTCAGACTTTGAGTACAGGGAGAAGATAAAACCCACCCCCCCCCCCCCAAAAAAAAAAAAAAACGTTTAACCATCTGGCAAGAAAGAGGCTAGTAGCTGATGCCAAAATTTCAAATTAATGCCTGCAACTCTTACCCTCTGAATTGACTATATGTCTGTCTCAGACACTTATACGGGACTGTCATTCCCATACCATGCTCACATTACAGAAAAGCTAAATATTTAGAATATGATTCTGTAAGTTTTGACATCATTATCTGATTCAATACCTCATCTAATATTTTTTCTTTCTTGACAAAATTATTTAATATTTTTCACCAGACAACTTTGGCTGAAAATATTACACCCCTCCATTAATATGTTTGGAAATTATTGAACAAGTATGAATAAAATTAGACAATTAGAGTTCAGTATTACAATTTCTTAGTGGACAAGAATTCACAAAGGAATAAAAAATTCAATAGAAGTCAAAGTCAAAATAACAAAAAGATAGTTCAGTTCTGCTCCCATTCTATAGAAAGGCCCATTTCTGAAGATAATTTTTGTAAAAGCAGAACCATCCTTAACAAAACAATTTGCCTAAATGACACAGAAAAACTAGATGAAATTTTGATGTCATAGGAAAACCAGGCAATGGTTCGTCATATTCATCCTTAGTGAGTAAGCATGTCAAATAAGTCACAGACAATTAAAGGAAGATGTGTGAAGAGATAATAGACATTTACCTATAAGAGACAACACTATTAGAAAGCATGCACCCAGTTCAACAGCCCTGCGACTTCCCATTTTAGTCACAGCTATTGTGTGAATATTTTCAGCTAATGTTGTAGACCCAGTTCCAGTTCCCCAAAGACCAGCCAGAACACTAGCAAGACCTTCCAAACCAATCCCTCTACTGAGAACTCCCGGAGTTGGAGGTCTGGACGCTACCAACAATGAAGACGCATGGTATGAGCCAACCTAAAAATTTCAACACAGTGATTACATAGTCCTGCATACTGAGAAATGTACAACGAAAGGAAGAAATATGAGTTCAATTTTGGACTATATAAATTATTAACCCCTCAAGACAGTGCATGCTATGTTATTTGACATTTTGACTAATCTAGACAATACTGAAATTCAACAAGGATAAGCTATTTTTAGTATCCTAATGTCAGTTTACTCATCCTTACAATAGGTATCCACTTGATGTACATATATTAAATGCCAAAGAGAATTTGATCAGATTGAAACAGTAAGAGCACCGCTGGTTTAACTATGGATCTGATTAACTAGTTTCTGCCCCTTCATTGTCAAGCTTGTGGTTAAATCAAATGACACGAACAATTTGGTCAGTGTCATATACAAGTTGTCTTCAGCTATCAAACCAGTATTATCATTAAAAATACTCCTTTAGGCAGGTCCAAATCATAAGTTTCTATCAGAAGCTCAGATTACAGTTACGAAAGAGAACACCACTCATAAATGATATTGCTAGCACATTCTATGGATGTCAAGAAGACCCATTATATGTGTATCAACTCCGCTTAAAACTTTGGATATTCTGACAGAGTCAAGCTAAATTATGAGACCATTAGCAGTCAAGAAAAATCAATACAATGCAGGAAATAAGAAAGAAAAAGACAAAGAACTAACCGAATCCACTGATGAGATTAAAGAAACCACACACATTACAAGAGCCATTTTCCAGTGGAAGACAGGAGTACCCCATTGTAGTGGGTAAGGGAATCTAAACCATGGGGATGACTTTAAAGCATGAGAAGTATCAACTCGACAATGCTTCATCCTTGAAACATGCCTTCTGCAGTGCTCTGATACCATATTTGAGGCAGGTATGTTTACGTCACACCCTTTGTAACTATAGGCTCCAGCTTCAGTCAGCAGGAAAGCAGCTGCCCATGTGATTGCCAAACCCAAAGGAACCTAGCAATTTGGAGAAGAAGAAAACATCATTCTTAGTAGCAATAGTTTGCAACACCACAGAAAATTATGTCAACAAATTAAGAGTAACTTAGAAGGATATTTTACATTTCTAACTTTAACCTTACCGCATATATGAGAAATATACGGTGACCAAGAATAGATATCTTTCGCAGATACTGCAAAAAGAAAGAAAGAAAAAAGAAGATATATTAGTATAGTACAACAGAAAAAACCCTATACATGGTAGGCATTTTCATATGTTGATAAGAAGCTCAAGAAAGATTCAACAAACTTACAAGAGAAAAAATAATAACCACTAATATCTGCACAGCACCAATCTCAAGACATGTACCCACTAGTGGAAAACCATAACTGTAAAATGAAAGTCCAACGGCAGCAATAGTTGGTGATACAACCACAGGATTGATGAACCTGGAAAGAATATTTATATTAAATAAGGCTGATTATCGGCTATACTAAACAGAAAAGTCAGATAGGAAATGTAGATTATTTATTTAATATAACTAATACACTGAAGTGATTAAAAGTTTGGAGGAAGGGCTTATAATATCTGCCAAGTTTGCCCAGTGAAACCAGAGAATAAGACCTAAATTTCTAGACCTAGTCTTAATGTGAAAGATGTCATAGCCGGCAGGAGCAAGACTTCTGAAAGATACTTATAGAGGGTGAAAAATGAAGACAGACTTATTTCAATACAAATGTTGAACAAATTGACTCTAAATAAATGTAAAGATCTCATACTTAAAATATATAACTTTCAAATATATTCTAAGTATTAAGCTTAGAGTAAAAGTTTAGCATTTCATTAGCAATACTGAACCACTTTTAATCTTATCCATATAATTCTTCATAACAAGCAATAATAAATTGGCAGTTGTGTAGCAAAACAAAGTACCAGCAGCACAACTAGCTCTATTTTACGGCATTAAACCTATTTATTCCAAATTTGTTCTAACATTATTAGGTAAAAGCTATATAAATCATAATGATGTCACCAAATAAGCCTGATCCTATCAGATGAACCTTGCAAGAAAAGCAACCTGCCCACAATTTCATGAGAATTACAGTTGCTTCTGCATTCATCATACAGAAATATAAAATGAAGAATGATACACATGATGGGTGAAAAGTAACCACGAGAATTGAGGAGCAAGTGTAGGGAGAAACTATTTCCTAAAAGGCTAAAAGCAATATGTAAGTCAGTAAGTGTGCTTGGAAACATGACATTTTTCCATGGAAGAGTGCTTGCAGCTTCTAAAGTGCAATTGTAGATGGTAAACAATAGTAATTCATACATTACAGATTTTTCCTATTTGATACTTCCACTAGCATTTCTCAACCTCCAGCACTACATTACACATTGCCGAAGTAAAAAACAATGAACACGGTTTGATGAAAACTTGTTGCTTGTACTAGTAAAAGGACAAATAGATAAGCGGTAGAAAAATCCAAAAGTATACCTTACTAAGAGAGACATAAGTCCAGTGTATCCAAGTAAGGCTTGAAAAGCTGATCCAATAATTATAGCACCCTGTAGCTCCTTCATTATATGCTTAAATTTCTGCAATGAAGATAGAAATTTAATTAACCGTCTTCCTTTTTTTTTTTTTTTTTGACAGGAATTAACCGTCTTCCTTGCTATAGAAATTGTTGTCAGACCAAACAATTTTAATAAAGAGGTTGATTCATGACATAGACAACAGAACAATAACAAATGTCATTTGACAACATAAAGAAATGAGAAGGCAGACATACATTCCCATTTAATCCTTGAAACTCAGGGGAGCTAATAATCGCCAGTGCTGGAGCCAGATAAACAAACGACGGGCCCTGTATCAAGGGCAACCTAGACCCAAAATTTGTATGCAAGAGTGTAGTCACGCCCGACATGAAGAGCACCGTAGACACCACCATAGCAGTATCCTCCTATAGGCACTTACATATCAGATGACAGTACCTACATAATAACTTGGGCTACGGAAGAGAAGTAACATTAAAAACCAAATATTTATTTGAAAATACTCACATGTGTGCCTCCCATAGCAGGAACTATGACGAGTGGAACGAGAATCAACGAACCCAATATCGAAATGTAATGCTGGATACCGTAAAAACCAATGGGAACTACAGTAACCGTATAAAATCATCAGTATATATCAAATTGTCAACTTTGAAGCAAGCATAACTCCACAATTCAACAATAGGATTCAACAATAGGCTGAAACCATAATAACTTGAGGTAGAAAGGAAAACAAAAAGCTTTCCTTCTCCCGTTGCGAGTGCAACTTACCAAGACCGGGTGAATCTCTAAGTTCATACTTCATATGCGAATGCCTAGACACAAATCCATCGTCATCTACAATCTGTGGCAAGATGTCGATCACTTCCTCATGCCTCGTCGTTCTCCGTGGCTGCGACGGCTGGTCCACTGGCGCTGCTGTTGCCTGCCCATTGGTACTGAGGACCGAACTCTTGGGCACTCCATCAGAATCCCTGCGCTTTTTCACTGTCTGATCCTTATTAGAAGAGGGTGGAACATTTGCACCCTCAGCCTCACCATTCACGGCAGACGCTGCCCGAACTCGACCCACCTCAGGACCCGGCTGTGCTGCGGGCTCCCTTGGCCTGGGGGGCAAGCTTATTTGGCCAGAATCGCTTGCATTAGTCTCCCCGGAGAACTTGGGCTTGAACCCGGTCCTCTTGGCCCACGAAGACGGTGGCATTGCCTTGGAATCCGGCGCCGGCGGCCATGGACCCGGACGTTGACGGCTTTTGGGATCGGGATTTGACATTCAGCCGCAAACTAGAGGTGCATAGCTTAAATACTCGTAGATCTGATTCCCAAGGTCAGCTCCCAGTGCAATGCACAAAACTAGAGCTCTAGGGTTCAGACGAACTGAGAAGTGTTGCCGCAAGCACAGGAACAGGGACAGAAGAAGAAATGGCGTCCGGGGGTCGAGGAACAGTGGAACAGAGAGAGAGAGCGAAGCTACGGTGTGAGAGTGAACGCAAAGAGAGAAAGAGCAAAGACTAAAAAGTGGGGTTTGTGTGGGGAAGTGGTGAGTAAGGAAGAGAAATGCCAAAGCAAAATCCAGTGAGAGAGAGAGAGAGAGAGAGAATGGTGAGAGGCAGCTTAATCCGTGTAATTATTTTATTTTTTTATTTTCCTTATCTCTAATTCGGTAATTCCCGCTGTCTTGCTCCTTTTCTCCCCCGAAATAATCGGTGGTGAAAGGTGATGTCACAAAAATGCATTTGGATTAGGCAACAAGATACAACAGCTAGAAAACAAAATAAGAAGATCTGTAATCCCCCTCTTTAAATGGAGCAAAATTTGGCATAATTTTCACTGTAATGGTGTCAGTTAAATGACTGGATTCTATTAACAAAATTTTATCAAATTTTTAATATAAAAAATCAGAGTTGGAAACTGGGGACGCTACCCCCATTGGTTTCAACCCCAATCCCCTTCTATTTTGCCCTTTGTGGCAAAAATTTGTTGAGTATAGATTAGAGTCTTTTGCTGCAACAATGAGAGAGAGAAAAAAATTTATTAATTTAAAAAAATTATTAAAATAAAAAAAATAAAATTAGAAGATTTAAATCTATTGAATATAATTTGAAGGCAGAGATATAATAATATTTTTACTAATTTTTTATTTTTATTTTATTTTTACTTATTTTTTATTATATTTTCAACCTTATTAGTATTTAGTTGCAGATTTTTTTTTAATTAACATAAGAATTTATATATGACTGAGATAAGAATAAAGGATAATAAAGATCGAATCAAACACGCAATTTGAAGATAAAGGCATCAGGGTGAATTAGCAGCTCCCGGCATTTAGCAGCAGATTTTAGTTAAACTGTTGTTCGCATGACAACCTATTAATTAAGTTGTGGCTTACTCGTCTTCAATTACTGCGCATATAAATTAAAGGGCACCGGGAGAATAGAATTGGAAAATGCAGGCATCAATACGGAAGTTTTTTCTGATAAATTTGGAAAATAAAAAGGAAAAAGAAAGATATGGAAATAATGGATCAAATATTAAATAATGGATCAATAATCCAGCAGATTTGACTGTAAATGGCTTCAAATCAAGGAATTGAGGGTTGGATTTGGAGGAAAAATAGCCCCAGGTGAGGTGGTGCCGCCAGCATGTCACAAGGGACACTAGAACAGTGCTGTTGTGGTGGGGGCGCGCGTCATAGTTCACAGGCAAATTGGTCAAGTCATCCAGCGTATTATTATCTGCAAAAGAATCAAATAAGAGAATTAAAAAAAGAAAAAAAGGTGTGCTAGCTGGAAACGATGGTGCAAAGGCCCCAATGGAGAAAGCAACGGCTAATTTTGGAGGCGTGACGCGAAATATCAACTAGCCGTTTGAGGATGAAAGCGATAGGCCTGAAAATGTATCTTTAAGATATCGTAATATCCAAGATGGCTAGATATTTTTTTGTTAGAGAAAATTGTTTTCTTACTTTTGATTCCATACTATTTTCAACTTCAAACGAGAATGTGCAAAAAGTAATTTAAATTCATATAATTCTACTTTTAAATAAAGGATAAAAAACTAAATATATGAAGATTTAATAGTTTTTTTTATCAGATATTGTAAAAATCAAGTTAGGATTTTCTCTTACGGAATATGAGTTTAACACCAAATATATTGCCTGTTTATGTGCAATTATATACCTTTTTTTTGTCAGTTGTGTAATTATATAATTTGATTATCATATCATCTATTTGGATCCAATTAAAACTAATCAAAATTTGATTGCCCTATCGAATTGACTTGATGAATTTATTTTTGTGGGTAGTTTGGGAAGTATGAAGAAATATGTATTGTTTTACATCAAATAATTTTAAAGTTTTTCAAATATTTATAAGCAAGTGGGGGTCACCTAATATAAATAAAGAGATGAGCAAAAGTATTTTTATTTTTTTTACCTATTTTAAAAGAGTAATTTAATTTTTAAAATTTTAAATTAGATAATTTAATTTATTTATAATTATAATTAACATAATTTAATTTTTTATAAATATCATTAAAATAATTTAGTCTCTTTTATTATTATAGCATAATTAATTGATAATAATTTAAATTTTATTTTGATTCTAAAAATTTCAATACTCTTATTGTAACGTAAAGTTGTATTCTTTTCAATTTCTAAGTTTAATTTTATGTATTTTTAAAACTTTTTTAATTAAGTAATAAATCACATAATAGTTATATCACATTATAATTAAAAAAATTTAGGTCATTATTAGAGAGTTATATTATGCAAAAAAAGAATGTGGTAAATAAGGAATTAAATTACCTAATTAAAAAATTGAGGGATTAAATTACTTTTTTAGAAAAGTAGAGAAATCAAAAGTCCCCTCATTTAAAAAAATGTGTAGTTAAGTATGATCACTTCTTGAGATAATTGTTTTGTAATATTATACTTAAAAGAGTATTTGTGCAGACCTCCAAGTTTGTTTCATAAAGAAGCAATGAAAGCTCTGTTAGGACTCAAATCTAAGAGGAGAACTCAATTCAAAATATTGACATGTTAGATAAGAGTGTCTCTTAAACTTAAATAACATTTTACAATTGTCTGTAGAATCAATGTAGGACTCATAACATTGCCCTCTTCTTAAGAAGTTGAATGTTTACAAATAGCTTTCACTTTGAACCTTATCAAGTATCAAGTAGCCATGCCAACTTCCCTCTAGACCTTATTAAGCACTAGATATCCCATTTTTCTTTGGATAACTTTACTCTAAACTCTTTTTGATATTAGGTAACTCTTTTTCATGTTACTTTAACTTCAATAAAAGTATCAATATTGTGACTCAAGTTCAAAAAGAGAGTTTAACCCTAAATACCAGCTTTAGTACTTTCATTATACTTAAAAGATAGTGCTTTTATACAGTAATTCATCTACTTAAAAAAGGAAACCAGATTATTTTTATATCCTTCCCCCTTACGTTTCATCTACACTGTTTTACTATTTTTTCACTATTTTTCTAATCTCATTTCACTTTTCACTTTTATTTTTACTTTACCTTTGTCATAAGATATGGGTGAAGGGTAGTCCTAACAATGTGGGGCAAACATTTTCCAAAGAAGGCTACCCCCATTTTTATTTGATTGTTGTTTGCATGTGGAAATAAAAGGGAGAATTATATGGTGGGATTTGACACGAACTTCTTGGTGTCCTTTTTTTAATTTTTTTTTATTTTGCCGATTTCTTATGTTATTAATTTGATTGATAAAAGTTTAGCTCGTTGTCATTGACAGTTGAATGATATGCGTTCCTGCATTTTTCCTTTTGGGTATGGCTTATCATTCTTTTGCTTTTTCCTCCCTCCTAATAATAATATTTTTATATTTATAACTTTCATCTTTTTTATTTATTTATTTATTTAATTTTTAAAAATTAAAGCTTGGGGACGTGGCCCAAGTGTGGAGCTACGTTTGTAGCTGCATCATTTTCCTTCTAGTAAAGTGTTGCTCTAGTCTGAAGACACACAGGATGGAAGTGCTACTTTTGTTCTTCCACCGTATATCCTGGACACGAAACCCAGTTTGTTCGTAAATTATGCAGACGCATAACTATTTCCCTCCGTTACTTGTCCTTATCTATTTTTATCTATTTAACTGGTTTTTTTTTTCATCCTTATGCTATCCATTTTCAAACACATTAGATTTAGTAGGGAGGACATTTTTTTTTAAACATTATGAGGTTTAATTTCCTTTAAAATTTAGAGTTTAATAATTTTATTTTTTTTAATAAAAATAATTTCTAAGATTTGAACCCACACATTTAGTTTAAATCTTAATTTAAAACATAATCAAATTTTACTATACTAATATCTTGTCAGAAATAAAGAGGGGATGTTTGAGGATGCATATAGCCAACATTTTGTCTTAGCAAAGTTCAAAATATTGGGTTAGTCAGCTGTACATTAAATGAGCTAATAATTTAAGTAAAAAAGGTTATGCCATGACTAGAAAGTATAACTTTTGATTCAAGGTAGTACTCAATCCAACAGAGGAGACGTCATAAGGATAGGTTGTTCTTTGACGCCATCGTTATTTAGATTGAAAGCTCTACATGGCGTCCACTTTTGCTTTCGTCTTTCTTTCTTGATGAAAATTTTGACAGGATGAAAAGCAAAAAGATGCAGCACTTGAGCGAGGCAGAGGAGGAGTTGGAGCAGGGCATCAATTTGGTAGGAAGTTCTTTTCGTTTTAATGGAGTAGTGATTATGGACGTTGTAAGAGCATGCATACTCAAAAATCAATAAAATTTTACTTTATAATTTAGTCATAATTTCACAAATATCACCTTTTGAGTGCGGACGCGCACACTTTATGCATACTTCCAACGTGAACACAAACTTTCTCAACGGGAATTTCTGATGATCAAAGTCAAGGTTGCCCGACAGCAATCAGAGGAAAATCAGCCCATGGAAGACAGTTTCTCGTCAATGCTGCAATTTTGAAACCAACAGTTTTAGGAAAGAGAAAATCTATGTGTTATATAGCAAGCGTGCTGAGCACACTAAAAGGCAGAAGAAGTAAATAAAAGCCTGGTTGTATGTTCAGTGTACTTAATAGGGACTGCTAATATTAATTTTTTAACGGCTGATTAAGAAGATATTTTAAAATAATGTAAAAAATAAAATTATATAAATATCAATGTTGTTTAAGAAAATGTTGGATAAGTTTTCTCTGTAAGTCTATATTTAGATTACGTTTGTTGATGTGATTTAAATAAAATTTTTTAAAAAATAAAATAAATTTTAAAAAAATAAAAATAAAAATAAAATTATAAATATAAAAATATAAAATAATAATACTAATTTTCTTTGTAGCATATTCTGTACGGAAAATGTCAATGGTAGGTTTTACTGAATACACGGACCTTGGGTTTCTTTATGCCAAAAAAATTGAAAAATACTGTTCACCATTATTTTGGTTAATGATCATAGAGAGCGAGTGTAAAAAATAAATGTGCAGCTATGGCAGCTTATGTAATAAGGTTTCGAATTAAATAAATCCACTGCAAAATATTATAATATCAAATTTGGCTTAAACAAAAAATTTACGGATATTTTTGCTGTCTGGCATTGTTTTTTTTGGGTGTTTGCGTTTGAGGTGGAAAGAGATTGGGAGCTTGGCCGTGTATATAACACGTGTCTTTTCCTTACCATCTCCCTCCACTGGGAGCGATAGAAGCAACGGAAACCATATAAGAAAAAGCGGAATTAACAGTTCGCGCGAAACCTGGATAAAATAAATAAGACTCACAGTACCAGATGATTTTGGCACCATCTTCCTCTTCCCCTTCCATTCTCCATGATCATTTTCGCCTTCGCAGAAACTCCAGCTTCTTCCTCTTCCGTAACAGGCCAAACCCTAGCAGTTTCCACACTGTGCGATGCTCTTCGAGTGTGCAGGAGATTGAGAAGTCCTTCAAACCCTCGGAGGAGAGGGAGTTGGGTTCCGAGCTCTACGCTTCGATTCCATTCCCTTCAATCAAGGCTGCTAAGAGAGTGGTGTTGGTGAGGCACGGGCAGAGCACCTGGAATGCCGAAGGTAGGATCCAAGGCAGCTCCAATTTCTCTGTTCTTACCAAGAAAGGTGAAGCTCAGGCCGAGACTTCGCGCCAAATGCTCATAGATGACAAATTCGATGTCTGCTTCGCCAGGTTCGATTTCCCTTTCACGTGGATTATGCTACCTTATTATTAAGTTTAATTTTACTGTTGGAATCCTACTCAAAACTTGAAAGGGTCAATGTTACTTTGAAAAATTTAATCTTCCAGCTTTTCGTATTTTTCTTACTTTTTTTCTGTTCTTTTTAAATTTTGTCCTTTTTGGGTTTGGTAGCTCAGTTTTAACCTTAAATGTTTTCTCTTCATCAATGTTTGTTCTATAGTTCCTTTATCTAAATTGGCTAACCTTGGTGTCTTTGTTCAAGTCCCTTGGCACGATCAAAGAAAACGGCTGAAATAATATGGGGACCTCGTGAAGAGCCAATAATTCCAGAATATGAATTAAGGGAAATCGATTTATATTCGTTTCAAGTATGATCAGTTTCGTATCCACTACTTCTCGTTAGTTTTCAAAGTTACTGTTTGGCTTCGTGTCATTGATCTTATTGCTGTTTTATAGGGCCTCTTGAAGCATGAGGGAAAAGCAAGATTTGGATCTGTTTATCGCCAGTGGCAGGTAGATGCTGCAAATTTCAACATTGATGGTCATTATCCAGTGAGAGAGTTATGGGAACGTGCAAGAGGCTGCTGGAATAAAATCTTAGCTCATGATAGCAGATCTGTTCTTTTGGTTGCTCACAATGCTGTTAATCAGGCACTTGTTGCAACAGCGATTGGTACCTTTTTCTCCCCTTAAGGAAATGTAATGATAGAAGGTCAAGATAGTGAGGTTGTTTGTGCTGAACTTATTCTTCCATTTCTGACAATCAGGTTTAGGGACTGAATATTTCAGAATTTTACTACAGAGCAATTGTGGAGTAAGTGTGCTGGATTTTATCCCAAGGTCTGAGGGTGGGTCTCCACATATATGCCTTAACCGCTTAAATCAGGTATACAGTACCTATACCTTCAACAATTGATATACTATCTTTCGTTATATTTGCATTGAAATCCTATGATGAAAGGCCACAAAGCTGTTTAACGAGTCAAAACATGTTTTGGCTTTCTTTCCCCTCTGTGATAAAGGTTCATATTTACATTTGACTTCCTGCAGTCGATAAGTTTGTGTTTTCTGTAAGTGTTATAATCTGTAGGCTAAGCAACAGGTTAGGTTGCCGTTTAAATATAATTGAACTATTAATGCAGACCCCTGGTTCACCTGTTGCTAGCGGGGAATCTGGAGGTGGAGAGACAAGTAAGCAGATCATACTTGTTTGTCAAGGATCTACACAGAGCAATACAGAGGTATGAAGCAATGGCTTAAAAGTGTTTGATATTTGATCAGGTGTTGCTGGTCAAAGGGTCGTCAGGAAATATGTTAAGAATTTATTTTTTCGTTTTTGAACTTTTCCCAATATTTTGGAAGTTGTGAGCTGAAATGCATTTCTACAAACTCCAAGCGATTAAGTTTAAAATATAAGATAGCAAAATATAAGTCGTCTAGCAAATGGTTTAATAACTCATTTCAACATCCAATTCCAATAATGAAAACTGTTTTCGCTACTGGACTGGGAATTATGTTGGAAAGTGATTGAAGAACTGAAAATTTAAGTACGTGAGTATTGAATGTCTAAAACATCTATTAATGAGGATGGGGTTCTTTACCTGTTTTTTTCATTGTTTTTACATCTCCTTTTCAGGCTGGAACGTTCCTTTGAGTTTTATCTAAATTGCATTTCCACATGTCATGTTTCTAAACAACCACCCTTATGTTGAACAGGATGGTTTTCCTTTTTCTGGTGATCAACCACTGAACATGCTTGGTGTTATACAGGTACTGTGTCAAATTATTAGAATTAAATTGGCAAAACTGCAAAAATTATTTTAGCTGATCTTTTGCATTTATAACAGTCCCAGAAATCTGCAGAGCTACTTCTTGATTTAACAGTAAATTCCATAATTAGCAGTCCTAACAAAGCTTGTGTTGAGACAGCGGAGGCCATCTCCAAGGTAAACTCTTAATTGGTACCTTTCAGTTAGTTCCAGATTTCCAGCGAGCAAAATCGCTCTTTCCTATTTTTATCCTTAACTATAACTTTTATTTGAAAATTATGTCTGAACTTGAGAATGTTGTTTTCTATTGTTTATTTGTTGTTTCCTCTTTGATTAAACTGTTAGACATGATTTTAGGTGCAAGAAGCTGCCGATTGTTTGGGGGCTGACTGTGTGCCACGCTATGTTGAGATGAAGCAAACAGGGAATATTGATGCTGAAACAATCTTTCAGCAATCCAAAATGGCAAGAATTTATGGTTTAGTTGTGTGGGTGGAAGCATGCACGAGTCACTTAGGGACTATTTGAGGAATGAGTACTAATTCATAAAGTGTTTCATGTGTATGGCAAGGTCTTGACAGCCAATGACCATATGAACTTGCCAATCCAAAGTAGAGGAAAAAGCTGAACAATATTAATTGAAACCTAGAAGTTTTGGCACGTCGATATATAAGTAATACACTATGAAGAATGTACGTTGGCAAAATGTTTGATCAAATTTTTGGTACTGATACTTGCGTCTTAGTTTGGTCTAGAATCTTGTCTTCCTAAATAACAAGGCTTGGCGGACTCTATACTGTTTATCTATTATCAATGCGTGTTTGCTTACTTCTCTCAGTTGATCTTTGCTTGTTGCAGGATATATCAAAATTTCCACCTAGTCAACCAGGCTGGTTAAATAAAATTGAGGATGGGCTGAGAACGACATTATGGGATCAATCCGGGAAGGCCTGGCAGTCTCTTTTGGATGAAATATCTGATGAATCCAAGCCAGAAGAAGTTGTAGTTGTAGTTGGTCATCCAGCTATCCACATAGCACTGATGGGGCATTGCCTTAATTTGACGAAAGAATGGCTGGGATCATTTCATCTTGATACTGGGAGCATCAGTGTCCTTGACTTCCCTGATGGGCCTAAGGAAAGAGGCATCATCAGGTGCCTAAATTATACCGCACATTTGGGGAGATGGTCTATCCCTATTACCAGATCAACAGAGGACGGTGAAGAGTTTTAACTCTATATGTATCCTACTTGAAAAAGAATGACACAAATAGCTCTTAAACGGTAGAATTTCAGAGGCTAATGCCATCATGATGCCTAAAATTTAGTGGAATCTTTAGTAAAATTTGAAATTTGACCTCTTAGTGCTAGTAAGCGGGTGGATCAATACAGCTTTCACTTTTTTTTAGGGGCGGTGCATGTGCTAAGAGCACCAGTCATCCATAAAATAACTGCGTTTTCACGTCACCTGTATTTTTATGTATTTTCGCATGATGCTAAAGACTGCTTGATGAGTCTGATTGGACCATTATCCTCAATAACCAACTTGAGAGAGCTGCTACCAATCGATGTTATAATTACGTATTTCTAACGCAAGTGATCTTTTATTTTCCCCTATCTAATATAGTTAATCTCGTTCTACGGATAAAAAATCCAGAAATATGTCTAACCAACAAAAATTCAGAAATATGAATGGATAATATTCAAAAATAAAAAAGGATACTACTTCTATATTTGAAAAAAGATCATATTGTTAACTGATAAAAGAATTGATGGCCAACAAAAATCGACAGCCAAGAACACAGGCAGAAAGAGAGAGAGAAAAAAAAAACATTGGTTTTGATTGGGCCAGATTATGAGTCGGCCCAGTCCATTAGCATGCTCATACCAGCAACCATTGTGAGTAGCATCTGATGGGGGCGCGGATTTTACTGAGGCTTTAGGGTCCGATTCGAAGACAGTGAAGGGGAAATGGCAGCGTCAATGGCCGGAAGATCCACCCTTGTGCGCACCTTATGCAGAACATCGACGAATTTGGTGCCAAGAAGACCCTCTTCGACAATACCACTGGGTACTTCGAATTTCCCTACTCGTCGCATTCCCATTTTTCACGCTCCCCCACTGAGGTACTCGTCCTTCTCCTGCTTGCGAGATTCATACTTACAGCTTCAAATATGCTTTGTTGTGTTGTGTCAAATGGTCGTTTTTGCCTCTAGTGCTTATGATATCATTCAAGTCATCCATTTTGATTTCTTGCCAAGGTTTTTGCGAAGAGAATTGAGCTCCTTTAAACCCGTCCACAGTGCGATTGCCTCCACTCACCTAGTCTCCAAGCTTCCCAGCGAATCCACCACCTCTAGTGAAGGTCTCTTCTCCCCTCTCGATTATTGATAAACCTTTGCACTTTCACTTGAAATCAGCAAGATGAGAAGCATTATTATTTATGTAACTTGGGTAGTAAAATAATAATGTTAGGAATGAATGTAGTAATGGGACTACCTTCTCCGAGGTCAATAAGCTGGGGGTGTTGTATGCTCATTTGTATTAGCTTGTTACCCATAAGCTTGACAAATTTTAAACACGGGCCATTGGTATAAGTTTTCGCTTATCCTTATGGAAAATTTAAGAGGGGAGGGTTTGAGAAAGATTGCCTGTTTTATGGAATTCTATTACATTTCTGTGTATCAGTGTACACTAGAAAGTAAAGAAGAAGGCTAGCTTTATGGCCTTGTTAATTTTAGATATGAATGTAAACTAAAGCTTGATGGCCAATGAGATTAGATCCTGGATTACTGTCTTAGACTTAAAGAAAATAAATTGGCCAGAATTATATGCTGCTGTTTTAGCTATTGAACTTTATTCTCCGCTATCAGATGCTTGAATCATTCTTCATCGACTGATATTAGGGACAGTTCAGTGTATGACTTTTTTTTTTTTTTGGGTCTTTGATGACAGGAAGATTTGCTAACTATCTCAGTCCCATCTAGTACTGGGTGATGTGGAGATGAGGAGTTTCTTCTGTAAGTCTTGGACGGCTGAATTTTTAAACATTTTTTTTTTTGAGAATTCAAATTCAGATCTCTAGATTAAGCGCTGAGCAGATTTTGGACATTAAATCGTGAGGTTATGCAATCTCCTAGTTCTGCTACTCTGACATGGTTGTAATATTCATAAGTGGAATGATGTTTTATATAGTCTTTGAAATAATATCATGTGAAACATTTGAGTCGCTTGGACCCATGAGAAAAATTAGAAGTCATCATATATTATTTTGTGTCATTTGCTCCTTATGTAAGAAAGACTGAGACTATTAGAACTGTTATACTTGGGAAAATTAGTAGTAAAAAAGATCACGGTCCCTTATATATGACCTGGGAACTGTAGAGTTCATGCTGGGAGGAAATTCTTGATCAGTATACTTGTTCCTTCTTTACAATGCCTTGATTCTCAAAACACCTTGCTAAAGCTAGAAACTTTGCTAACTTAAAAAGTTAACTGGAGCTAGTGTGAGTTTGGCAATATTGTGCTTCAAGTTTTCAACTAGAATTCCGGCTACAGAAAGATGGTAGATATGGATGAGGGTTGTGCAGCGGTTGTACGGGAATTATGTAATGCCTTAATAGGTTGTTAGGATTGAGAGGATTCATCTGCAAGTGTCTTGTGTTTCGTTAGACATGCTTATTTTAGTGATTCGGTAGTTGATGAATCAATAACATTAATGAGCTTTTATATATGGCATTATGAGGATGAATTTACCTGATAATTTAAGTTGTAATGTCTAAAGTGTAATAAAGTAGAATGCCTGATCGCTATTTTGCAGCGAACTCTAGTTGGTTTACATTAATAAGATACTGCAACCTTGTCAGGTTTTATAGTGAGCATTAATGATGAATATGTGAGTCGTGATATAGTACCATGGAAGTTAGATTGGGGAGAGTTGATCCTTTACCCTAGTGTGGTACCATAAGATAAGTGGGATTGGCCTGTCAATTGTTCTGATTGAGTCTTGTTATGTTTTTAAAATTTCTGTAAAGCCGTGTTCTCTGTGGTGGTGACACTAATGAATTGTGTAAAAACAACTTTTCGTTGGGACTAATAGTAAGGATTGTTAATAGAGCTTGGCTAATGGTTAATACCGAGACGTGCGTCTTTCAGCGCTGTATGAGATGGTTTCTTTTTTACCCTTTCTTTCATCTTTGTCCGTGGTTTGTTCTATTTGAAACGACGGGGTAAGAAAGAAAGGGAGACAGGTGGTGGGACGAGTAGTTCCGAAGTATTAGTAGTGCCAAAGTTGCAACTGGGTTAGAGTCGCAATTAGCTCGAAAATTCTCTTGTGATATTCGTCTCTTGGTTTTGCTTGGGACTTGATGAAGAATTTCTTGGAGTGTTGCCTTTATACACTAATATGTTCCATTATAACATGTCAGTGAATTGACATTAATGATAAGGTTTTCAACATTCCACTTTGTTTATCCACCCAGATGAGAAAAAAAAAGTCCGTACTAAGGGTCCGGAGCTTCAACTCTATAGTAGCATTTGGACGTGAAAGTACATTTAAAAAGTATATCAATGCTTGTACTCCCAATAAACAACAGAAAATTTATACAACTTACTGTTTGAATTAGATTTAGTTTGTCAAAACTCCAAGATATTGTGTGATCCATATTTTATACAGCCAATATTATTTAGTGAAATAAGGTTTAATTTGTTGTTGTTGTTGTTATATTTGAATGTATGATCATCACGGATTAGTTGATGTTGCCCACATTTTTTTCCCTTGTCATTACCTTGAAAAAATGAGGGGAAGAAAGGTGCAATGGAGTTTTATGTGTCATTTTCATCAGTTAGTCTAAGTCTCCGATAACAAGTAATGGACAATTCACCAAACTTTCAAGAATGAAGAAGCAATAAAATCCCATTGAAGTCTAAAGACGATGTATTGTTAATTGTCTTTGAAACAAAGATTCATTTATGAATCATGTAGTACTTTGCATTATATTTTCTTACCTATAGTGGAGATTAGCTTGGAAGGCTAAATTTGCACATGCTTAAGAAGATGGGATGTCATTTTACTTTTGATTACTAATTAAACTACGAAATCAATTTAATGATGCTGTCGGGAGTGTCAAGAAGATCCACTTCGTATGGATCTTGGCTATGAAGAAGCTCTTTAAAAAAAAGAAAAAAGAAAATAGTAAAATTTTGTATAAAATTTTGGTCTCTGACTTTTTTTTTTGGCTAGATTTTGTACTATCCCTTTTTCGTTTTGCATTTTCTGTTCCAAAACCTGAGCATTGTATGAAAAATGTGAGAATGAAATTAGAGAAAAGTGAGAGACTAAATGTTCACAAAAATAAAACAGATTGTAAGATGGTGTGAATTTTATGATTTAATTTATATAATTTAATAAATTTAATAATTTTAATAAAAATTTTGTAAAATGTTATTTGTAATTGATGAAATTAATAGTTATCGTTCCCTGGGTTGGTTGTAGGACGACAACCACTGTGACATTACTTAAATCAAGCTAATTTGGTGTCATATTCAGCACTGCAAGTAGCAGAAAAACATTTCCATCGTCAGTTTTAAGAGAAAAGTATGAAAATGCCAAATGCAACCAAACATTCATTAAACCTAATCTCCACCAAAACTTCCTAATCTGCTGCCGGTTAATAGTTATGATTCTATCTGCCTTCAAGTTCTTTTCATGTGATGTCTCTTTCCCTCTCTCACAAGTCAGAGCTCCTACCCTAATCATCTTCCCAACATGCTTCTGATTGCTTCTAAGCGTATCACTAAAGCTATGTTTATTTAAAGCAAACAATTAGCATTATTACTATAAAAAAAAATAGTTAGTTTAATTACCCTGTCAACTTCTGTGAATACATACGTAGATATGTATATATATATATACACACACACACACACACACAATAAACACTTATTTATTATTTATTTTGGGTTTGAAATTCTTAACAACTTGTTTGCTGACAGCAGCTCTGAAACCTTCAACCATATACTATGTGGTCCTCGGCGGCACTGTCAATGATTAATAAATAAAATTGACAGCCATATTAATTTAAACGAAATTCATTAAATAAAATTTTGCTTCCTTAAGTCCATGTGACATGACTTTGATATTTTTTTAAGTGACTTTGATATTCCAAGAAGGTTTAGTTCTTCGAGCAAATATAAAACAAAACCCTCATTGATATAGTTGCATCTTATTCAGTGAATTATTTTATTTAGTCCAAGAAACAGCATCTTTCCTGCGATGATTTCTATGATACACTCTGGTTAATTATAGATCTTATTGTTTTCACTTATTAATTTTTAAACTCTCTCAAAATTTTCTCTCTCATGGGGATCCCAAACCCTTTGTGCAAGATGATCCAATGTGGTCAATACAAAGGCGTGTATTTTAATGTATCTCAGTTAAAATTCCGACAATTCACAATTGCTTTAAGAGCAATTCCATCAAGTTCAATAAGAAAAACTATAAGGGAAAAAAAAAATAAAGACGGAGTTGTGATAATGAAAATTCAGAAATAATTTCAGTACGTCTTAAAGACGTACACATTTCTTATATGCTCAAACAAAACAAAAATGAGAGAGAAAGAGAGAAGCAGAACTAAGAGTCTACAGAAGTGCATACTATTAACACTACTCTAAAAATTATAGTAATGTTCCAAAGTGGAAAAGAAGCATAATTTATTGATGAACACGAATGAGATTGGTTCGAGCAAACCAGACAGCATATTTTGTATTCTTATAGTACCGGCCTGTACTTCAACTGCAGCTGTGAGATCCGTCGATTTATGGCACAATATTGGAGAGAATGACAGATCACTTTTCATGGTTTAAGAAAATCAGTAACTTCATGTCAAAACAAACGAGCACTCTTCCAAATTGTTCTGCGTGATTGATCACTTTGGTTCATGGCCATTAACTATACTCCACTTGCAGCTCATATTCACTAGCTAAGAGAGTACCCTTTTTTTTTGGTGAATAAGAGAGTACCTTTGAATGTATTAAAGAATTAGCAATTTCAAAAGTTTAAGCAATAAACAATTTGAATTATGAGAACGACAGATCATTGAATTTGCTGAGTCTCATCTTCATTCTCATTTGCAAGTTGTAATGCTAGTATTAATTATTCGTTGGCTTTTGGACCAAGTTTGACACATGGAATCCCCTGTGGAAACTTTAATAAGGAGAAGAAATTGGAAAGGGTAATACATGAGGTGGCCCAAGTGGGCTACTGGTCTATTCTCCCAACAGCTTCCCTGAAGTTTCATGAAATAAGGCGGAGTCTGAACACTGTTAGTATGTGTCAAAAGAAGTTGAAATGGAATTTTTGCAATTTTTGTCAGTAAAAAGGTGCTTCATGGGAGCTTGGTCGGAGAGAATTTCTTGGTAAATACATAAGCCCGAGACAGAAGAATTCCTTTTTCTGTTGGATTCCATTTTTCTCTTTTGAATTGTCACCCTCACGTTGTGTTTAGGTGCATATCATCCTCTGGAATCTTTAGCGTAATTGATGCTTAGCATAGAAAGAGAAAAGAAGAAAACCATGGCATCCAACCCTTCAAAGCTAGCGGAACAAGAAGAAAAAAAAAGAAAGAATAAAGTGAATAGAGAAAGGGTAATTTAAGTCTATTAATAAAATTGTATTGATATTTCATAAAATTAATATAAAATATTAATTTATTAAATTTGTGAAATTTAATAGTGTAAATTATTCTCTAAAAAATTATTTAATAAAATTTATTCTATAAAATTGCAGACTCATAAAGAAAGAAGCCGCACACAGAATGCTATTGCGAAGTCAAGTTAGTGACACCTTGATTATTAGTTAATCATAAGATAATTGATTTCATTCATCAGTGGTAGGAGCTTTCCAAAAGTAGAGCCCTGAAGATAGGATGGGATAAGCCAGTGGGGCCTACTAAACAAAGAGATGAAGGAATTCGAAATTCACTCGAGACTGAAGACATGGTGCTTGAGATTCCCCTCCCACCCTCCACACCCCCAACTAAAACTAGCTCTATTTGGCAGTATTTGGTGGACAAGCTGAACTGCTGTTTTGTTGTTTATGGATTTGCATTTGCAGAACAGTTCGTAACTAGGAATTTGCTGAGAGAAACATTGCAATTTGTAAGGAATCTCATTATTTCACTTTATGAGGGGAAAGTTGAAGTTTGTTGATGAAAAGAAAAGTGAGCATGCCTTCCTTCTGACAAGGAAATTAAAGAGAAGCATGAGTTTTCATTTTATTTTTTAAAAAATTTATGAGATATTTTTATTTTTTAAATAAAATTAATTTTTTTAATATAAAAAAATAATATATTTCTAATTTAAAAGTAATTTTAAAATTAAACTCTAGACATATAACATTTTTTAAGATAATCAAAGACATTCTTTACTTCTTCTCAGAATTTTTTTCTTCATTTTTGTTGAATTATTTTCATTTTCTTATCTATCAATTAAAATTCATGCATATATATACATATATATATATATATATATATATATATGCACCGTTCCAACCTCTTCATACAATTCAAATTGCAAGTTGTTTTAAAATTAACATGGCGTGACATAGCTGCAGTCAAGGTCATGCTTCTCTCTAAGCTATGTTAGAGTGTAATTGTGAAGATGCATTCACAGATAAAGAATCGTTACGTTTTTCATAAGCAAGTATAAATGTCTATTTGGGGTGACATAAAATCCTTCAATAAAAATGAGTACGAGTTTCAAATTTTCTTTCAAAAACATTCTTATTGATTTTATTAAGTGGGTCGACGTATTTGATATAAATTTTTTCTAATAATTTTATCTAAAATCAATTATGCTCGCCTCTAATTTAAAGGGACCCTAAATCATATTGAGGTGTACGTACCATAATGAGGCAGCTGGAGCATGCCCCAGGACCAGACCAGCTGGGTTCCATAATCCCAAAAGTATGCTCTCACTTTTACCCATGGAGAAAGTAATGATACCCTTGTGCGCTGTTTCATGTTGTCTATGGCAGATTCCCTCCATTCCCTCTCATTTAATTCCTCTCCTCTCGTTACATAACTTATGTACGCGGCATTAAAAACTTAATCAGAACATAAGACCTAGACCCAGATGTTCTTTCTCAGCCTTTGTTTCTCTTCTTTTTCTTTTTTGTACTTCATTTCAAACTATTCAAACTTCAAATCATGCCCACTTGTTCTTTTACCCAACTTTCATTTGCCACTGCAGCCTTCACAAACTCACTATGTTCTACTTCTACTTTGGCAGCAGAATAATACAAAAATTGGAGATTGTGGGGGCAGGGAGGATACTACTGTTGATCAAAGCTTCAATGATTTATGGGCTTGTATTGATTTTAATGCTTTTCTTCCCCAACTGCAACCCCATGATATTTTGTATTAAAGGAAGAAAGAAGTAGACCAACACTAATCAAAATTGTCACACTTCTTTGTAGTTCTTGACTGTGGGAGTCATTAAAAATGGCGAGTGCTTAGGGAAAGTTAGTAGTACTAACTCAATTTACGCACTCTGCGTTTTTGGAGAAATATGCCCCGCTTTTAATCAAGGGTGTGTTGGGAGTGGGAGTTGGTGGGTCTGCCGGCCAAATTTATTTTGTGGGCCCAGCATTCACTGTCAAATATCCATAGTTTCTCCCATTGCCCTTCTCATGTATCTCATGACGTTGGCTATTACACGAGTGAAGAAAACTGTTTTTGGGACAAGAAAGAAAAAAAAAAATTAACAAAATCTATCGAATCATATGTCAAAAAGTCCGAAACCCACGAAACAAATTATTTAATAAATTTAATAATTTATAAATTTTAATAAATTTAATCATTTAAATTATTTAATATAAAAATTTAATAAACTTGTATTTATAAAAATAATAATACGATGTACGAGACCCAAATCTAACAAAGCCGAACTGGAGAATCCCAAGCCTCCATCAAAACTCTGGGAGGTGATTGTGCTAGGACTGATAGGTCCTTCCTTGGCAAATTTGCTTATCTCTGGTATCTTTCAAGTAGCTTTACCAGTAAGTTACTAGCGTAGAAATTTAGGCTTGATGGTGAGAGACCTATAAATTAGAAGGATGATGAGTTTGAGCCATGGTCGGGCAACCGGAAGAAGTTGACTAAGACAACTGAAAATTTTGGGTATTTAGTTGGTTAACGTCTTCAATTACTTAACAAGTGGAATTAGCAAAGGGTTGTAGGTAGCTAAAACTGCTGTCATAATTGGCAAAGACAATTTTCCTAAACAAAGAAATAAAAGGGACTTTTTCTTTTTCTTTTTCCATTTTGTAATGTTTCTTTTCACTGCGTCTGTTGCCCATTTTCCACCTTGACCACAAACGCACGAGCCTAGCAAATTACTTACAACCTTTTCTCTTTAATTGCATTTTATTATAATCAGTTAATCACTAAAGCCGAGGTAAAGAAATTAAAGCAAAAATGAACATGTCGCAAATAGTGCTGAAACAGAGGGCAGGGCCAACTTTTTCGGTAAGCCTTTTCCTTTGTTCTTTTCTTTTTGATTTATTAAATTGAAGTATTAACTGGCAAAGCGGATTAAAAAAGCAAACCACCTACGTTTCTGCCTTAATCTTCTTCGTTTTTTTTGGGTGCAATCTGCCTTAATCTTCATTCTTTCCCTTCTCATAAGGTGCATATTATTTCAAGGTGAGAGAGAGAGAGAGAGAGAGAGAGTCATATTAAATGGTAATGGGCTTGTCAGGGAACCGGATTGCCTTTGCCTGCCTCTCATTTACCTTCCTGAGTTTCCCCTTCAGAATATCAAGATACTTCAAATGCAGCCATCCTTAGAACTCATATTTTTTGGTTAGAATCCAGAGACGAAAGGACCCAATTCTCCAAAAGTACAGATCTTTGACTATAGTTTATCGTTTTCGCAGCAAAATTTTTCTGCAAAATGAGAGACATAGTTTCTTGCTTCAGCGAGAACGCAGTAAATGTGTCGCATTCTTCATGTTCTAGCTATTCAAGCAACGCTTGCATCTCCCCGAGCCTCACGCCTTCTATTCAAAATTCAGTATCCAGTGTCTACAATCTTAGCTTCTCCTCCCAAAAGCAGCTCTTGATCACTGTCACGTGGTGCAAGAACCACTCCAATCAGGGACTCGGCATAAACTTCGGCGATGACGACCCAACAGGGGCACCCTTCAGACTGAACACCAACTCACGGTTCTTCAGAAAGAAGAAAGGTAGCAAATTACTGGAATCTACCGAGTCAAAGATCGAAATTTTCTGGGATCTTTCCAATGCAAGATATGATACTGGCCCTGAACCTGTTGATGGGTTTTATGTTCTAATTCTCGTTGATTCTGAAATTGGTCTGATTCTGGGTGATTTAGCTGAAGAAGCTGTGATCAAGAAGTTCAAAATAAGCACCCCAATGGCTGAAGTCTCATTATTATCAAGGCGAGAGCATTGTTCAGGGAATACCATTTATGAAACCAAGGCTCAGTTCTGTGACACTGGCACTTGGCATGAGATTTTGATCAGATGCAGTGGCGAAAATGAAGGCCTGAAGTCTCCAGTTTTATCAGTTTGTATTGATAAGAAGACGGTGATTCGTGTAAAGAGGCTGCAATGGAATTTCAGGGGCAATCAGACTATTTTTGTCGACGGGTTGCTGGTGGATTTGCTGTGGGATGTTCATGACTGGTTTTTCAACCCTGCTTCTGGGTATGCAGTGTTCATGTTCAGGACTAGAAGTGGGATGGATAGCAGGTTGTGGTTAGAGGAGAAGACAGCACAGAAAGAGAAAGACAGAGTTGAATTCTCCTTGTTGATCTATGCCAGTAAGAGCGCATAAAGGGAACTTGTTCATCTGAATTTTCTAACTCTTTTTTTGGTCTGATCTTTTTTCAATTTCTTATTCATTTTGTTTTTCCTTAGCTTGAACTCTTCTTCTTCTTCTTCTTCCTTTTTTTTTTTTTTTTCCTTTCTCCTTGAAAGGATACATACTCATTCTTTTCTATCATAGGAAGGTGAAAGAAAAATAATTTAGTGTTGCAGAAATTTGAGTTATAACAATTGGCAAGTACTCTGTTTCTCAACGTTTTTCCTCGAGTCCAGAATCGTACTTACTGGTGTCCAATAGGTTTCTATGGAACATGAGTAAGTATTCATTTAGGCATAAAAAATGTCCAAATTTTTTGAACAAAAAAATTCAAGAAAAATATAATGATCCAACAAGCTTGTTGGTATTATGACAACGATATCAACGCAGATTTGCCTACAGTACACTGGAGATTTTAATTGGCATGACTATAATGCTTTTAGCCTTAACAGGAAGAAAAATAAAGTTGAAAATCTGATGAAATGATCAGTATCTCTTGACCATATTATTGTGATTTGTTCTTTACAATTTTGTTTGTTAGTTTTAAATTTGTATTGTTGCTCAAAAATCTTTTTTTTTTTTCAAAACATTAACCAATGGGAACAAGTACACGACAAGGTTTGCTTCTTATAGCAGCCTGAATATGATGGGGCTTAGATGGCATTTTGCAGAGCATTTGGGCATGAAAACCTATGAAGAAACATCGGGTTGGTTGGGTCACTTTCGGATCAAAATCATTCAAACCATGCTTCATCATTTCACATACTTAACTTCTCTTTACTGGCGTGGTGGTGCTTTTTCATTACCTATGATGGTCTGTTCCTCTGTCCTCACATCCCTTGACATGTGTTCATGACTAAATGGTCCCAGCAATTCTCAAGTCCACTGGCAGAAACCAATGATTAATTTGCCAGCGTCTGGTACATGGTAAGACTAACATTGGCATAAACAGATTTTGCTGCAGGAATTCCCCCCACCCCCAAGTTTCTAAGTTCGAATCTCTACCCCCTCCAATGTACCAAAAGGAAAAAGAATATGGGTAAGTAAACTACACTTAATACAACGTCTTCCTAATTGCATGTAATGTTTGACAACTGATGAAAATAACATCCACCATACTCAACCTAACATGCAAAATCATTATAAGATGCTAAACGTCTTTCTTGCACAAGTAATACTGGTTGTAATGATTATTCACTACATATATTTTATAACTATATTGTATAGACATTATATAGTACGACATCGTATACAAAAATTATTACTCTTTTACCATGCTCTTAAGGTAGTGAATAAAAATTGAAACGTAACACCCTGTTGGTAGATGCTTATTATTGCATCTTTCAACTTTATTATGAACAAAATCACAGTAAAATTGTTCATTTTGTATATATTTCAGAAAAAAAAATAAGGCTCGCATGGGAGAAATGGAGATTAAATTGCACGAAGAAATGCCTCGAGCTTTCCTAGATTCCATGACATTTAAAATTCGTTTATGTGAAATCCGTACGTGACCAGATTAGTAGTTGGTGAAAATATAACTCTATAAAAATGGTTATTTCATGAAAAGCAGTTTTCCACTGCCTAACCCACATAATCTGGCACCTATGATTTGGTTGACGGAGACAGAGGGAAACTTAATTTTAGTCAATCTAAATGATTGTGTACGCGTCCTAGTTATTGCTTCTCCACATTTTATGGTGCTAAGGGCTCAAATTCTGATTATGCAGATCCATTTCAACTTAAAGTTGATAACCACCAAACTTGCATGGATTTTTTTTTTTTTCTTTTTTTCAAGTTGTATTGCAGCGGCTACAACTAAACATTTAGAATTAGCATAAACTAAAGCAAATGTGCATGATTTACTATTCATACACAATGAATATGGGTGAGTAAGACAGTTGAGGCTACCTCAACCCAAACTTGGATGCAAACACATTTTGAGTGCCGTGAAGGGAAAAGGTTCTTTTGCTTCTTGGAAAGCAAATCAGGTGCCTTCAGAATTCTGACCACAACCCACGCTTTGTGCTTCTATCATTCTGGTTAGAAAATTAAAGCAGGACCGGTTAATTGATGGCCGATGCGGGCATTATTTGATTAAATTTCTTTTAATAAGAATAATTTTAAATTTAAATCTTTAGTTTATGGTTGAGGTAAAGCATTTCTTGAGTTTCTTGTATTACTTTTTTTATTTCTATGTTTACGGTGATTCATTATTGAATTTACATTACAAAATTAATCATGTTATGTAATATAACTAACTTATGAAAAAAATTTTCAGTCATAGTTAAATTTGACTTTGTAATTTAGTGGATTCAGTCATAGTTAAATTTGACTTTGTAATTTAGTGGAGTTTCACTTGCATGGCAAATATTTTGACACACATACCTCTCCTAAATTAAAAAAAAAAAAAAAAAAAACTAATGTGACTCTCACCAGAAAGCCTCAGTCATTGTTAATTGTCATTGATTTTCAAGTAAAACTATTGTTAATAGAAACTTTTTCCCATAAAAATACTGCAATTATCAGACAAGCCCGTAAGTTATCTCAAAATCCCATGAAGCGTTAGGGGATTTTGTCAATGTTTTCTGTCTGTAACTACTATGGTTTTATTTCACTCATTCTCATTATTTAAATAGTATAAGTGGGTGTTCGGATAAAGACATCCTTTGAGTGAGAATTTTTCTGGGATTTAGAATTATTTTGAGCTTAGTTTGAGTTCACTAAAAGTAATTGAGAGAGTAATTGGTTCACAAGTTACCAAACAAAAATGCTGCAAGTATAGCAAACTATATATCAACAAATCCTCAAGGGTGTAAGTAAAAACAAACGTAATCACAATGGTAATTTCGTCGTGCTAATTATAATTAAATGAATAAGTACGTATCTTTGGAGGAAAATATGGATGAAGACTCTTATATTAAGTGTTAATTTTTATCATTAAAAAAAAGGTCAAATGTATTAAATTTTTTGTACTTTAGGTTATTTATAAAAAAATTTTATATGATATCAAGATAAATTATTTTTTATAGTTTAAAAATTATATAAATTATCTCCATATATCTTAAATTATTTTTAATTTATTTTTAAATTACTCTAAATTGCTTTTACATACTTTAAATTATTTTTAAATTACTTTTAATTTAAAATATGTAAAATAATTTATATAATTTTTTAAATATAAAAAATAATTTATTTTAATTAATACTGTAGAGAGTTTGTTGCACATAAACTATAGATTTTATGTATTTTGCCAAAAAAAAAAAAAGGTGCGGCGGTAACCTATATTCCTAATTGCAGAACTACCCTTTTGTCTGTCTTACGGGCATTGAATATGTGCAGAGGAACCAACAAAGTGTTGGGAAAATGGCAGTTAGTTGCGTCTGAAAAAGATTTGGTATTAATGTGCATAGATGAGAGTTTTGAAGAGACTTTTGTTTAGACACGGCAGCAACAAAGGGACAATAGTAGCGTGGGAATATTTTGTGAAAAAAAAAAAGAAAAAAAGAGTGCAGAGGAAGTTCCAGAAATCAGTCCTTTTCTCCTCATGCCCGTTTTCCTCCACTGCCGTATTATTATTGTTTCATTTTATTCTCCTTATTTTTGAGTTCTGGTAGGACCAAAGCATAAGTGCATTAAGTTTTGTGTCTTAAATGAGCGTAGGGGAAGAATAGGTTTTAGGATCAAGGGTGCAGCTTCTCTTGATTCCAATATCCTAATGCAGCTAAAAATGTCTTCAGTTGTCCCTTCGGGGACATCCGATAAAAATGTCTTCAGTTTTTGTCTCTATACCTTAATTCTGGATAAGGGTTTCAATTCAAGGTGCTTTCCTTTTTCACTTTTGACTTCTGAGAGTTTGTTCGCGCCTTTTATGTTGGAACTTTGCAGTGAGATGGTAACTAGAACTGCAAGATGTTTTTATTCAGTTCAGCTTCTTACTTGAGGTTGCTCAATTCTAGCGTAGGCGATGGGTCCTATGGGCATTGGAGGCACAAGCCCCGGAAGACCCCCTTGAAGTTTTGGGGCCTTTGTCAATTGGGCAGGGCATGCAGAGCCCAAATCCAATGACGGGCTCAAGAAACTATTATAGGCGTTCCTAATTACCATCTCTGTTGTCTTGGGTGCAACGGCGTGTGAGAATACTTCTCCGCTCATTGCGTTGCACCTCTTCTCTTTTTGGCAAGCAACTGCGACTCGCCACGCCTTCCTCTCAAACCGTTTCTTTCGCACCCATTCTTATTTTTAAACTCGACATTCCAACAGTCTTTGACATATGTTACCCAACCAAGTTCCTTTACCACTCACTCGCTTTTTCTTTCGTTTCAGTGTTACTTGAATTTAATTATGTCTTGCTTCAAGGGAAAGTATCACGGTAATTTTGTTATATTTTTTCTCTCTTTCATCCACTCCATTTTTTTGTTGTCTGGGTTTGGCAATTTTTTCATGTTTTTCCTTTAGTATCAACTCTGTTTCCACATTGTTTAGTTTCTGTATTAAAGTTTAGTGCTTTGGATATTGATTATTTTGCCTTCACTCCTATTTTGTTGTCTATATTGATTTGGAAACACGATTGTGATCTGTTTTTGTTCCATCTGATTTCATTCATTGTATTTTTTATGAGATCGTTCATCCTTTGCTTTTTTTCAACATTTGAGATAAAATTTTATGGCATTTTAATTATGTAGTCGATCTCATTTAATAATATAAGATTTTGTTTATTGTTTTTGTTATTTTTGCAGTCTGATTTGCTGGGATTTGTGCTTGATTTTGATCTAAAGCCTGAAATATTCAGATTGCTATTTCTTTTTCACGCCAATAAGTTTTGATGTGTGGAATGGCATACACAAAGGGGAAAAAAAAATAAAAAAGAAAAGCATTCTGTTTAGGCGTTTACTGTAAGTGTATTACGGCTAGAATTACTGGGGTAACAGCATAATGAATCAGGAGATCCGCTATTGTTTATAGAACTGCTTGTATTTAATTTAGCAGCGGTGGTATTCCCCCCCTCTATTTCTTAAAATTAATTGACTTTTGGTGTCCTTTTATGAATACCTTTAGATGAACTTATTGCTACTGCTGCCTACATTGGCACCCCTGGCAAGGGAATCCTGGCAGCAGATGAATCAACTGGAACCATTGGCAAGAGGTTTGCCAGCATCAATGTTGAGAATGTTGAGACCAATAGGAGGGCTCTACGTGAGCTTCTCTTTTGTGCCCCGGGTGCCCTTCAGTACCTCAGTGGTGCAATCCTCTTTGAGGAGACACTCTTTCAGAAAACTGCTAATGGCAAAGCCTTTGTTGATGTCCTAAAGGAAGGTGGGGTTATTCCTGGAATTAAAGTGGACAAGGGCACTGTTGAGCTTGCGGGAACTAATGGTGAGACAACTACTCAGGGCCTTGACGGTCTTGCACAGCGCTGCCAACAGTACTATGCTGCTGGTGCTCGATTTGCTAAGTGGCGAGCAGTGCTTAAGATTGGCCCCAATGAGCCAACCCAGCTAGCTATCAATGAGAATGCCAATGGCTTAGCTCGCTACGCTATAATTTGTCAGGAAAATGGGTTAGTACCAATTGTTGAGCCAGAGATATTGGTTGATGGATCTCATGACATCCAACGTTGTGCAGATGTCACTGAACGTGTTCTTGCTGCTTGTTACAAGGCCCTAAATGACCACCATGTCCTTCTTGAAGGGACGCTATTGAAGCCGAACATGGTGACCCCTGGTTCTGATGCCAAGAAGGTTGCACCTGAGATGGTGGCTGAGTATACTGTTAGGGCATTGCAACGAACAGTTCCTCCTGCTGTTCCGGCCGTGGTTTTTCTTTCAGGTGGGCAGAGTGAGGAGGAAGCCACTGTCAATTTGAATGCAATGAACAAGCTAAAAGGCAAGAAGCCTTGGTCTCTTTCGTTCTCTTATGGCAGGGCTCTTCAGCAAAGCACCATCAAGGCTTGGGCTGGAAAGGAGGAAAATGTAGAGAAGGCAAGAGCTGCTTTTCTTGCAAGGTGCAAGGCTAATTCAGAAGCTACTTTGGGTACCTACAAAGGAGATGCTGCAGCAGGAGATGGAGCTACTGAGAGTCTTCATGAGAAGGATTACAAGTACTGAACTATTCTTGCTTCATACGCAAGTTGTTAATTGTGGGGATAGAGTAATGATCTTTGTTTTGTATCGTTTTCTTTCACATTATATGTCAAAATAGAATAATTATGGTGCTTTTTGGGGTAATATTTATATACTCTAATCGCACTTCTAAATGATAACTTTACAATGTTACTGTGAGTTTGTAATCTGTATGCGGGAGGAAATGAAGTTTTCTTTTGTAAAATAAGCTTTCTTATCTGCTTTGGAAGTTCATTATTTCAGAAAGCTATTTCCTTGTGAGACTTCCATATTTATGGAGTCTGTACATTATGCTGGTAAAAACTGGTTTGGCTTCGGGTCTCCAAATGGTATTTGATGGTGGGGGTAAGGTCTCCAACTCTCCAGTTATACTGTGATGATCATCTCAACTAAAATTACTTATGAAATGCTTTAGATAGATAGATGCTTCATGTTAGTACTCTTGTTATCTCCCATTTTGGGCAAGACTGGCCATGATTAGTCTGTGTTTCATAGAGTATATCAATTCCTTTTGAGAATGTTCAATGATCTAATATTTTTCCTGGCTGCTTGAGTGGTCAAGCCTTGTATAAACAGCGGGAAAGAATAAGAATTATTCGTGCATTAATTTCTGAAATATCAGCAAACTGAAATGTCTCTAGTTTGGTGGTGCATTTAACAGGCACATTATATTTAACATTTTCTGATATGCTAAAATGTAAGCACTTATAAATCTGAAAGGTCAGCTTCTTTTTGTTCTGAGTTTAATGTTGTTGATATTCACTTTTGAGTGTTCTGATCTTATAATGGGATCTGTTACATTGAAGACATGAGAATAATAATACAGCAAATAATATTGACAAAGGACTCTGTAATTTCAGAATTCAATCTATTGATAAAGTTGGTTAGATATCCATGAGGAAAGCCATTACAACGATGCAAGAAAGCCAAGAAAAGAGGACATAACCAATAGACTTTAGGGATCCTCCCATGGAGATGACTTTGTCGGCTGCATAAATATCATCAGAGACACAAAACGATTTCAGATTTTTCTGAGAATTTAAACTAATCAAAATAAAGTAAGATTTTTGTACAAATCAAAGAACAAAACACTTACTGCACTCTTTTGCGTGGCATAAACACTTTAACCCAGCACCACAGTTCCCATTAGGCTTTTTACACTCCTTACAAAGATCTGGTAAATGATCTGGCATGTCAAAAGACAACCTTGTTCCCAACTCATACCCTTCATAATCGCCACCCTGATCTGAAGTACGTCGATGAACCCAGCTGAAATGAGAGCAATTCAAATGCTTAGGATGAAAGCCCTTATCCATTTTTTGAATATCATCTACAACTAAACATGAATAAAGCCTCTTCTCTTGCTCTTTACTCTCAGAAGGTGAAGAAGTTGCGTTTCCACATTTATACAAGCCTCTGCAATTATGCGTAGATGGTGAAATGAAGTCTCTTTTGCTTGAGCAGTTAAAGAGAAGAAGTGAACTAGGTTCTGGAGGAGAAGGGAAACCAGCCGTGACAGCCAGAGGGGAAACGTATTGAACCGAAGAAGAACAAGAAGAGGGAGATATAGTCAGTAATCTACCATTATAATCAACTGAAGAAACTTGAAATAGGCCAAGGCTTGTTCTGAAGTAGAGGTTCTGAGATCTGCATAGGGTCATGCTCCTGAGTAGAGATGTTATTGAAGAATTTTGATTCAAGAAAGGTTTTTGAGTTGTAATCTTTCCACAGTAGTTTGTGCGATTATGTTGGGCTATAGAATTAGATACGAAGAGATTGAATATGAGCAGAGAACGTAGGAAATGGAGTTTCTTGAATGACCTCATGTTCTCCCCTGCTCTGTTCTCCTATCAAAGCAAAACGGGATGTTTGAAATCTCAAATCTTGAAAATCCTGTGGGATTATACTCAGGATCAGACTTGATTGGAAGGCATAAAGTTGGGAACTCGAGCATCAACAGCTTTCTGATCAATTTTCTTTTTCTTTTTCTTTTTTTATTCTGACTCTCTAATCAAATTTCACGTTGTTCCATAGCTGGAATCATAATACTGTCCTTTCTTCTGTTTTTTCTTTGTTCTTTTCTGGCTAGAAAGAAATTGGTCTCATTGCCTTTATGCTTTGGGAAAATCTATAGCAAATCTGTGGAGTCCAAATGTAAAATCTCCTTTTTTTTGATTTGCCACGATGCCCTTGGGAAATGGAATATTACTTTTTGACCCACCTTCGTCTAGATTCCTCTTCTTTTCCCGTGCTTTATTTCTCTCACTTTTTCCTTTAAAAAAATGATTACTTTGAGAGTAATTCAAATTTTTTTTTTTAACTAAATATCAAGTTCCAACTGCTAGAACTGCCCATTAATCAGAAGGAGAAAAATAGAGTTTATAATCCAAAACTCAAATTACAAGTTGAAACTGTTGGAACAGCCCTAAGCTACAAATAACAGATGCAGACTAGCACCCACATGCATAAACTAAATAAATTTCAAGAAGGAATCTTTATTGTTGGCATATTGTCATGCTGTTGCCTTGACAAGAGTAGCGGGGAAATCCAGCAGCACTATCTTCTCAATAGCTGCTGAAAAGTAGCCAGAGAACTCAACATGATTTGGGTGAGCCTGAAATGCAGTACAGTCTTCTTTCTTGTTGAATGTCATCAAGAAGGCATGAGTGAATCCTTGTCTTAGCACCTCATGGCTTTCAATGTCCTGTCCCCTGTTTAAGACGAATACAAGCATAAGACTTTAAGCTAATATCAGTACTATTGCCAACAAGAAGTGATGGGAGTTTCGTGTAATACCCAAAATAGGCAAAATTAATCTGCAATTTTTAGTTGGTTGTGTTTATATTTTCTTTTCTACAGTCTTAAAACAGTGATATTCTCCTCAAGTCTACAAAGTGACCAAACAGATAAATGCAGAATAGGACTTGAAAGGGAGGAAAAGTGCCTACCACTCAAAGGACTTGACAGCATCAATCTCTGAGACCAAATTCTCCATCCCTTTAATGAGCTCTTCAACTACCACACCTTCCTTGAACTTCACAATTACAAGGTGCTTGAATTCCCCCATGGCTACCACACCTTATGAACCAAAACTTGTCGCTGGCAGCCTAATATATACGCATTCAAGAGTCAAGACCTATATAATATGTACAATTTGCCTGTCAACCCTCAGAGCCCCTATCTATCCACTATCACAACCCCAATAACCTATTTCACCCACCGCTCTTTTGGCGGTTCTTAATTTACGAAAAGTTTAGGGGACAGTATCCACGGCTCAATCTTCGGAAAGGTACAAGTTCTTTATGCTAATAGACCCACCAGTGAGCAACATCACACAGTAAAAATTGTCTCGTGCCATTGTCGTAGCACATGAATTGGGGTCTTTAGCGTCAATTTTCTCTAGAAGTTTGAGTTATGGGGTTGGTCTCTCTCAGAAACATTATGATCATATTGGCAGAACCCTTTTTCTTCCAGCAGTAGCTTTTCTTTTATTTTCTCTGCTATATGCAGAGAAGCAGTGCTAGTTCCTGGACTTTATTTCCATGTCCTGGCCATGTGCACCGCCAAGGTATATTATTGGACTTTAACGCATGGATGACATGCTGTGTACTCATCGTTAAGGAATCTTGGGCCTTTCTTCAGGGAAAAGAAGAGCAATGATGGTGTTTGTGACTTTCATCTTGTAACACAAATTTAGACAGTCTGATTTGTCATCACATTCTAATGGATTGGTTTTTAATTTTCTTCGCAAAATTTTGAATTTTATTATTCTTAAATACTTACTTAAATAATTTAATCTATTAAATTTTATAAATTAAACTATAAACTCTGAAATTAAACGCCCCACATTCATTACATAGGCTGTTAATAAAGTCCCACTTGCTGTCTCTAAAACTTTTTTTTTTAATGTTAAAATTTGGTTGGTTTTATCATTTCTCAAGTTGAGGTTTAGTTAATTAGCATACATGATTTGAATTTTGAAATCTTAATTTATACCAAATCAACTTTTCCCAATGTTACTAATTTGGTGTAAAACTGGACACGTGGAGCTGGCTAGTAGAATGATATGTCATCCCACGTCTTGGATAGTCTAACAAGACCGGCAGGTGAATTGTCCTAATCACAAATTATCGGTCCGAATGCTTTTATCATCTTGGGTTTATATGTTAATGTCTTTTTAGTTTCTCTGTCATCACTTATCAGAATTTCAATCCCTTGATGATACGTTCAATCATATGGTGCAATCATTGGGTTAAATGGGCACCTACCATTCCTCTGACTTTCATGAGCGCTAAAAGTTCTGGTAATTTCATTCAGATCTGCATGACATAGCCATGAAGTTACTGTGTGGTTTCCACATGTAGATCTAGCTTGTCTTAAAGGCAAGAAGGCCAAAACACGGATGGTAATTGGTAAGGTAATATCAGTAATCTTTTCAGAAATGTCTGTCTGAGTTACCTTGGTATTTTCACCCTGGTTTTTTTAACAGCTGGTAGAGTCAGCAAGCAATAGTTACCACATCCCTCTGTTCTGTCACCACAAACAGACCAAAGGGGAAGGTGTAGAAGAAAGTGGAAATGTGGCACTGAAACTGTGAAACAGATCAAGTCCTCATTCAAGGAATAAGTCACTGAAATTCACTGAACCGTAGGTGTACTATGTATCCCCAGGACTGTCTGAGGAAAAATGCTCAACATTTCTCGTGTGCCTATAACAGTGCTCGTCTACGAGAGTAGGTTTCTACTTAAGGAAATCAAAGAAGCTAGACAATAGGCACAAGGCAAGCATTTCATTGTTTTTTTACCTTAACCTAAAATGTGAGTTCAGCTTCAATTATGGAAGGTTTCTGACACGTGGGAGTGAAAGCTTACACAAAACTATGGCTGTCATAATAAAGTAGGAAGTAAGGCCCCAATATATAGATAGGGACCAGTAACAGAAGTCATGCCAATTTGAATTAATATTTGGATGTACAGTATCCATGGTATTAAATTAATTGTGAGTAAAATTAATTTTAAATAAAATTATTAAAAATATGTCTATAAAATATATATATATCTACTTAATAAAACAAATGATAAAATATTTTTTAAAAAATAAAACCTAAATTATTTTTTACTAAAAGAAATTATTTTCGGTGGCACAACTTTTACCACTTGTTCACTGAGATAAACAGTAGGCATATACATGTACAAAATATTCAGGGTGTATGTGAAAAACTGAAGAATTGAGTTTTCACTCTATGAAGTGCATTGTACTTGAAAGAGAGGGTAAAAAAAACAATTTCATTAAACTTTTTATATTAAATATTCATAAAATTGATTGTAATGTATTAATTTATTAAATTTTATAATTTAATTTATAAAATTTGATAAATTTAATCATTTAACTTATTTTAAATTAAAAAAAAAAAGCTTCTCATGGGCAATTGTTTTATACATCCAATCTCTTACCACTTCCATTGTAATGGTTTAGTTGTCTTTTCCACTTTTCTTTGTACGAAAACAGTCTTCCACCAATCTTTTTAGTTTTAGTTTGGATAATGTTATTTATACAAATTATTTTACACAAATTATGTACAATCACCCACATTTGTACAGTATATTTTAAAAAAAAAAAAAAACTTTTGCTGTGAGTAGACGTAGTAAGCTTTCTTCATGTGTTATCATCATTACCCTTTTAGTTTTTACCATCCCATTTTCAGTTGTACCATAAAACTAGATTCCTAAAATCAAGTCAGATGACAAGATATTCCTTATAAGTTTTCAGTGAGTCTTTTCGTGCTTCATCTGTTGGCAAATCAATTATGTCCATTGGCCCAGGGAAACATGGTAAAGAATGATATTCATGTTCTGTGATGTTATTGGAGAACTGTCAAGTAGTACGTCAAATCTATATATTGATTTCTAGCGCTTGACTTCATCTAGGCCATCTCTTCTCTTTTCCTTTCTGTTCTTTTCTCACAAGATCACCAGAATATTAATATAAGATCGACGAAGATGAACTAAACCGATGCAGATCAAACATTGATGGGTATTGTTCTTTGGAGTTTAAATATTAAATTCATTCTGGTATAAATACCGTCGATGATCATGTACTTGTTGCGTACAAAGCCATCACAATACATACCAACAATTGCCTTATTCGTATGTTTTTATTTTTATATAATTTTTATTTTGAAAAATTAATTATTAAATATATTAAATTTCATAAATTAAATAATAAATTTTAATTAATTTAACTAGTCTCATAATAAATTTAAGCATTTTATTCTCATGCTTACTAAGTGTAGTAAAAGTGTTTTTAAACTTATCTTCTTTCATAAGAGCTAAACATACTGATGGGGAGTGTAACTTTGTTTGAGGCCAAAGAGAAATAGATAGGTTAATTATTCTCAACGAGACACTAACATAGCAAATTGTTAGATAAATGTAACTTGAACTTAATTCAAGCGGAATTAAGCCTAATTTTTCATTTCTTTTCATCCTCCCCACAATGTACCAAAAAATAATTGTTGGGTAAACAGCATATAGAAAGACATGTAATTAGAAGAGAAGAAAGACCTATACATCAGGGTGTATGTGAAAAGAAAGATGGTTGAGTCTAATTAAGTTTTGTCCTGATTAATTGTATGTATTGTTAATCTTAGGAGACAGGTAGGTAAACATGCAAAAATATCTTGAGAAAGCATTAATTAAGGGTTTTGGTAGATGAATACCTAGGAATCGTGCGTCCCATGATGCTTCACAGACAAAAGGTTAGGTACAGAGAAAACGACCCGACTTTAGCTGCTTAATGGTACTGCATGTGATGCCCATATCTGTGTCCAGCGGGGAGAAAACTTTCATGAACACCAGATTTCTGTGATTTGTGAAAACAGAAATGATAAACCCATTAAAAGTGGGATTACAACACAAAAATAATGCGAGGTTAAATGTGTTAAATTTTATAATTTTAATTGTAAGATTTAATAAATTTGATAATAAAATTTTTTAGATAATTTAATTTGCATGTTTCTCTCACAATTACTTCTTTTTTCTTTTTTAAGAAAAAACTTCTATTTTCTTAAAATTTTCCAAATTTATATATAATTAGAACTTAGAAGGCTAATAACCAAATATAGAACTTAGAAGGCTAAACTTTTAATTCTTCTCATGTTTCTCTTTTTTCTTAAAAAAGAAATGCATCGAAATTCTTTGAATTTTTATTTTTATTATTTTATGAATTTGTAATATTTTTTTCTATTTCTTTTTGTTTTATATTTAATTTAATTTATTAATTTTTTTTATATTTTATATTTATCTCTTTCATTATATTCCTATTTTGAACCCGAAATCAATGATCCGATCCGAAATTTATATAGGTAATTGATGAATGCATGATTGATTATTCATAATTATAGCAGACGACAGAATAAAGGTAGAGTAGTCCAACTTACAAACTGGGCTCATGAAAATCCATATAAGCTGCTCTGGATGATGCCATGCAGGATCCGTTTAGGATTGATTTTCATAGAATTAGGTTAAAAATTAATTATTTTAAAATTAATTATATTTAAATATATTATTTTAAAATTAATTTTATAAAAATTAGTTGTATTTGAAAAAGCTTTTAAATTTAGAAATAAAACGACAAAAATACATGAAGATAAATAAAAGTTCATCAATCTCCTAACGCATCCTACCGCTGAGACTTCTCACATTTTCCCCTCTGTAGTCTTCTTTCTTTTTCATTAATTTGTTTGAGAAATACTTTTTCCCCAATCTTTTGTAAAGTTGTTGGAGAACAAAGAATCTAAACGGTTGATTTTTGTAAATTTTATAATTTAATTTATAAGATTGAATGAAATTTAATAATTTAAATTTCATATTATAAAAAATTAAATAAAAATTATAAAAACGAAAACGTTTATCTTCTTTCTTTTTTTTTTTATCTTTACCTCGTCCTACTTTTTATTTCTTTTTTTAAGAACTCTTTTCCTTTCTCACACTTTTTGTTTTTTTGAGATCTCTTCCTTCTTTCTTATGAAAAATGCCAGTGCACCAGGCAGAAGCGATTCTTATTCAGTGAAAAGTATGCAATAAGCAACTTTTTTTTTTTTCTATTCCAAATTATTTTTATTATCCCATTCTCCCAATCCTTATTGGATCTCAGATTACAAATACAATCGCTTCTACAGCAACTTAGTTCTTTTCTTCGAGATTAGAATTCTCATATGTAGTAATTAATTGTACCTTAAAAAAAATTTATTATCAATTTATATAGATTTAAATTTAAAAAAAATTTTGTTGAAAGAATAATATAATTAATAACTTTATATATATATATATATAAATAAATTTTACATTTAATAATAATGTATGATATCTAATAGAAAATTTTACAAAATAATTCTCACAAGTTGAGGTCCTCTCTATTCGCCAAAAGTGTTAAAAAAGATACATATAAAAATTATTCTTAAACTTACATTAAATAATTTAAATTTTTAATAAAATTAATTTTTAACATAATATCAAAATTCCTATAAATTCTTATCCAGTCTACAAAGCGTGTGAACGGTTCCTTGACAAAAAAGGAGCTTCAGATTCAGGCTCGCTCTATTTCTTGGAGGTTCAAGTGCCCCCATTTCAGCAACCCCGTGACCCCGTCATTATTACTCGCCATATGGGACTAGGAAGCACAGTGGGGACAACATTTGACGACGGAGACACATTCCAACGTCAGACATGTCCCATGCGATGATGCGAACCTTACCATCGGTTTTTTTCAGATGTAAAGGCAAGCCTGCCTTCCTCAACGGCCAGAAAAGTCGCGCTGCAAATATGAGTATCAATCAATTCTGACTCTGGTCACCCAAACATAGCAGTTAGAGGAATCGATTCTCCAGTTGAGTTTGATGATGGCTGGACTATAGAAGCCCGCATCCCACCGCGGAAACCGTACGCGCCCCAAGCAGTTGACCGTGCTCGTCAAACGCAACTGCTATTCAATCAATGCATTCACACACTGTTCTATATAATTATCTATGGCAGATTGATTTTTGTGTCTCTCTTTTTAAGCAAATTTATAATAATAACAAGAAGGTTTTATTTTGTTAGGTAAAATTTATTATTTAAAAATGAAAGTTTTCATAAAATTATCTTATATTTTTTTAAAATATTTTAAATTCATAAGAATTTTATTAAAAAAATTTACATCAATAATACTCTCATTAATTTTGTAAATATTTTGTCAAAATCAGATCACCAAAATAAATAATAATCTTTAAAAAAAAGAAAGCAATGTTAGTTATACGTAACTGTAGTTATAATTATAGAGAAAAAACTTCAAAGTTGAAATAGTGCTATTTTAACTTTGTATGTATTTTGTGTCTAATTATAATTGTAATTACGCAAATTTATTATTTTTTTTAAAAAAACCCTTATCAAGTATATATATGAGTTTAAAAACCTAAAGGATAATTTGTCCTTTTTCCTTTTTTATTCCCTTTATCGGTTTTTTAAGGGAAGAGAAAAGGAAGCAAGGGTCTAGTGGTTGGATAACTTGGATTAAGACAAAACTGTGGTAATAACAATACAAGACAATGAATTAGAGGAATAGCATCTTTGACAGCGTTTGTTATTCACTTATAACTGGCATAAAGTAATTAACATGCCTCATTAGTAGAAGACACATAAGTTTTGTTTTTTTTTTTTTTTTTTTTTTTAACTTAGGGTATCCTTTAGTTGCAAGTTGAAGATTAATTTTTTTTTTAAGTTTAAAGATCATTAAAGTAAATTTAATTTCTCTCGATAAAACATTTTTCATATACATAATCTGATTTAAACTTAAGATAACATAATTAAAAATCAAGTTTTTATCAACTATTAAAAACATATAAGCTAATTAGGGTATATATCATGAAAATTCTAAAAATCTTCCTGCATATTTAGTATTAAAGGTTCAAACTTAAGCTTTAGAGTTGTACTTATTTAAAAGGGTTATCAATGATTGATCTGAACATAAATTATTTAACACTCAATAATAATATATTAATATTACATGAAAATTTTTTTAAAAAAGTCAGTATATATCTAACTTCCAAAAAACAAAATTGACTATATATCTTCGTCAAGCCTTCCACACCTCGCATCACGTGTACAGAACACTGTTGTCTGTTGCTCATGAAGTTCTTTTCTTTTTTTAACTAAAAAGGAATATATAATTACAAATTTGGCCATGTTTGTTTCGCATGTAACATGTTGTGAACAAGTTTATATAAAATGGATTAAGTGTCAAAAAGTGGAGATAGTGGATCGTCGAAGACCAGAGTCAAAATTTATTTGTTGGGTTGTCAAAAGCATAGGGGTCCATAGTTGTTGGATATTAGATATTTCTATACATTATTACGGCTGTATAAAATCAACAATGGGCGTTTCCCAAGATTTACCAGAAAATTTTATATTGAAAAATGAGTTTGCCGATTTTGTACATTCTTTCGGGTATTAAAATTTTTCTTGGTAGTTAATTGCCCATAAAATGCAAGCAACTTAATCCTGCTGATCATACACGGTTTCTGTGGATTCCCATCTCCTAGTCAATGAATAGTATGTTATGCATCCATTGTGATGAATGCTGGGAACAAGTAAACACTAGTAGTGCAGGCAATGAAGGAGGCCACTCAATGGCTTTGTTGTCAGGTTTGTTGGCCAATTCTGTGGGTTATTTAGAAGCCTGATCAAGCTGGGGAAAGTGTGAAATTCCAATTAATATGGAGAGAATTATATTTCCTGTACTGCACCAAATAGGTTGCTAACCGCTTACCTGAGTATCCAATAACGGGGCTTAGATAGAATACCTGAGCAACTGATCTGAGAAGTAAAATGGGAATGTCCATACAAGACACTTCCTATTTAAGTAAGTGTATATCAATGTTAGTTGAAGTTGCAATGATTTAAAAAAAGAAACGGAAGCCAACAGAACAGAAACTACGGTAACATTGATCAATTAGAACAGCAAAACCATCATCATTCCAGAAACAGAAAATATGAACTAGCTATAGAGAGGAGGGGGCATGAAAGCCAAGGCAAAGCATGATTTTCATATTCAACCTCGTAAATGTTGCAACTCATTGATCAGCTGCTTAATTAGCTTCATGATGTACCTTCTCATTTCATCAAAAGGAAAGTCTACAGTCAAGACAAGCTATTTTAATATTTGTACTCTAGGCGTCAATACATAACTGCAATATATATATATATATATATATATATATATATATATTATGGCATATATAGCCATAGAAATATAATTCAGAGAATCAAATTGATTGAAAGTTACCCCTAATTAATTTCTGGGATCAGAACCAGTATACACCATGCACCCTAGCTATCAAATGCAAAGCTACTTAATGTAAAAAAGGCCACCAAAGGAAAGAAGGAAGAAATGTCATGTACGTGTACCAAACTATAGATGGATGGGAATAATTTGCAGCCAATTCTATATGATCATCAAATGCATCCATTCCAATATGAGTTGGGACTGCGCTCAACAACTCAAATTCTATATAAACTGTGCAAAATACATATAGCCTAAGTTCTAGAGATATAAATCATTCTTTAAATTGAGTTCAACAACTCAAGTTTTTATAATAATTGATTATGTAACTTAGTGTCAAAGAACGAGGTCGAATTAGGATAACTGGCATCTTAACGAAAGGAACCAATTCTTTTTACAGCTAGGAGTATACTTAGTCTGTCCACAAAGTGCAGTCTATGTAAGTGGCAATATTATGGTCCCAATCCAATGCTCTCTTCATAGACGGTGGGGTAAGAAGCAAGCCTTCTGCCATACTATCCAACAAACCCGGCATATTATACAGTGCCTCCTCATCCAAGAACAATGTTTTACACTCATCACTGCTTTTTTTATCTGTTCTTTTGATAAGATCAGAACTACTCATTGATGCACCATCCGAAACTTTATTTTCACCGTCGTAGCTTTTTGAACGAGAATCCAATAGCTTTTCTTGGCTCTTGTCATCTCCATCTGAAAAAGGATTTTTAATGCTTTGGCACTTTATCTCGGGACATTTATTGTTTTGAGAGTACGAGGACGACGTGGACCAGGAAGAAGAGCTGCTGCCTGGTCTAAAAGCCTCAGCCGCTTTAGCTGCAGCTTCTCTTATATCGCTTGCTGAAGTTGACCTTGCAACTGGAAGAAGCAAAGCCGAGCGGGGGAAATTTAGCACGGCGGAGCCGCCTCTAAGTGCTATTGCAGCCACATCATGTGCCCTAGCTGCCATTTCTGGGGTAGGGTAAGTCCCCAACCATATCCTTGACTTCTTGTTTGGTTCACGGACTTCACAAACCCATTTGTTGCCGTTCCTTCGCCGGACACCTCTGTAAACGGGGTGGCGAGTCTCCTGGAACTTCTTTCTTCCTGCTTTCCTCTTGTGAGGCGCAACTTGTACCTGTGAAGAATGTGACAGAGAGTTAGGGTTATTGAGGGGCGTGCATGGTGAAAGTTGGGACGGAGAAGATGATGATGATGATGGCGAAGAGGACGAGTAAGAAGGGGAAGAAGATGATAAAGGTTCATTCTCAGTCTCCATTAGAAGTGTATGATTTTGAAAAAAAAGGGAGAGAATCAGAGAAAGAGAGGAAGAGCGTTAACTGAGAAGTGGTGGGTTGACCAAGAAGGAGGACGAGGTTATTGGGAGTAGCCTTACAGTGAGGGTATAAATTCGGTATTAATGCTGTATGGGGGTACGTTATCCGCGATTTGGACGGGGATTAGAACACGGAGAAGGAACACGTGCGGCACGCTGAGGATTGAACAGGCAATGTGGGGTACTGATGAGTCACTGCGGAATTAATTAAGGCACGTGGGGTTGTACCCTGAATTGTTTATATGCAAAGTGAAAGTGAAAAGAATTGCATGATTACATCTCGTCGAGTTAATCGTGGGATGAAAAATGGACTTGGGAAAGGAAAAGCAATAACACATGAACAAAAGTCATTGAAAACCTGATTAATATACCACTGACCTAATTTTCCAAAATCAAATAGGAGTTCTTGTGTGAATGGCCTGTTTCTCATTCAATCATTGAAATAGAGAAACAAAAACAGCCAAAAAAAAAAAAAACTCACTTTCAAAAAGAGCAGAAGATTCTGTACTTAAGTTGTTTCAAATTAACGTGACCAAACGGTGTTGATAAATTAGCGATAGGAGGTATTTTATAGAATATATAAATATTATCGATAAGAAAAAGTAACTGTTTAAGTTTATAATAATCATATTTTGAATTTTAAATACATTTTATATTTAGATTTAAAGAAGGGCTTGATGACTAAGACAAGGCCACAAAAAAAGTACCTCATTTGTTACAGGTTAGAACAGAAATATGTTAACCTAATATATTTCTGCCTTTTTTGTCGGCAATTTTTATTTGAAATAGTAGCTGTAACTTTTGGTATTATAATGATGGGTAAGTATTATTGGCACTTAATATTTTACAACTATTTCACACTGCTTCTGGATGAATTTCAGGAACCAAAATTTAATGTTTAAAGGGTTTATTTTTCAATTTAACCGCAAATGCCTGGCACTAACTAAACACAAATTAGGGTTGAGCTGGAAGATTAAAAAATTAATAGCCTTATCCCAATCAGTACTGATAGTTAAGATTGGGACTGGAGACTCATCAACATTGATAAAAATATTTGGAGGGGGTGCATCCAATAATACAAAACTCGCAGCTCTGACCCGGTGACGTTGCCAAACACATAAACGATGTTCAGCGGCCTGGACAGTTGAAGGAAGACACGTCTACCTATATTCAAAGGCATGGACTTGTTCCTAGGTCGTACTTGTAGGACCATTCTTATTTATTCATTACTCTCTGGGTGACACATCCATTTATCCTGGACTCTTTCAGAGGGTGGCAAGCGCATTTTGGACCCCAAAACATTTTAGCTAGTCTGACTCCATTTGTGAACTACAGAAATTATGAGTCTTGCTTTCGCACTTGTTTGAAATTGCACCCATGCATCCATCGCATCAGCGAGCAGTGATTGGGTGCCATGAATGCGCATAAAAAACCAAACTGCTGGAAGAAACTAACGCTTGCTTGCACTGACCACACTGGGAGGAATGGAAGGTTTACCGGCTGACTCGGTTTTGTTGATCAATTCGTTGAATCATATGCAAACGAAACTAAAGTTGGTGGTGGATAGCAATCTGTCAATCGCTGTACTGCTGAATTGATATAAGCTTAGAGATTTGTGAAGGAAACGGTGTCAATATCTGGACAGAAGGAAAATCGGTATCAGCTATCCAAGCTATGACTAAAGGGGAAGGACAGATTATACACGTTTTTCTCTTAAGGACAAAGGAGGGACAAATGGAGTCTCATCGCTTATGTGATTGGTGGTGCTAGTTGTAATCGTGATTAATTATGGAAAACACAATCCATCTATGATTTTTACTATAAAATCGGTATGAGATTTTAAATGCTTTTGCAATTGTTATTGTGATTAATTGGTGGTAGTAATTGTAATTGTGATTGATTAAAACACAAGCTCCTATAATGTTTACTATAAAGTCGGTATGAGATAACAAGTGCTTCTGCACACGTGATTTCCTTTTTCTCTTCGTTGATATATGGCTCTCGTGTTCTCTCTCTAGCCACAAAACCATTGCCTAGGTAGTTTCATTGTATATTTAGCATTAACGGGATGTGAAAAATAGATTGAAAAATTCTGATCTCACTCAATTTTTTTTTTTTTTATTTAAACCTCACAATAAAAGTATGGAGCAATTGAATTAGTTGAACTTTGCAATTCAATCAATAAGACTCAATGAATTTAATGTTACAAATTTTTTAGTATTGTATTAGAAAAAAGATGTTAAGGGATTTAAATTTGTCTCAAGTAATCAAATCTAACTTTATTCTCTCCTCGTTCAAATTTGATTCTCATTTTATAATATTCTCAATATTTTAAAAATAAATAAATATGTAGAATAGAGTAATTGAAATAAATATATAATCTCTTGCAATAAAGAAAGAACCTAAAAAGACTTTTCATCTATAATATATTGGTAGTGTTGCCTTGATTTGGTTCACTAGGAGAAAAAAATATTATGGCTGTATGTCTGATTTTAATTTGATGGCAAACCAATGACTAAAATGATGCATAATACAAGATTTGGGGATTGCCTGAGTGCCTGTTTGAAATGATTAGATGAGTTATAAGTAAAATTGATTTTGAATAGAATTATTAAAAATTATATATATATATAATATGTGAACTCACTTAATATGATCAGATTAGTTATGAGGAAAATTGATTTTGAATAAAATTAGTAAAAAACATATACAAAATATGTGAACTCAGTTAACAGAAAAATTAATAAGAATTTTTTCGAAAAACTAATGAAACTTATACTTTCTTTTTTCAGTGTTAGAATTTATTTATTTTTTCTTTTTTTGATAAGTAGGGTTAGAATTGATTTAATTTAGTGCGTGGTTGTAAACACTTTGTAGACACACAATGGGTTAAAGAGCCTTTCAGGTTTTGGGGAAGCCTCCTTGTCCAAGTTGCTTTTATGTAATTCGCATTAAACTTAAACTTGGGTTTAGTTTACTTTGGATCTTTATTATTTCGAAGACGCCATAGCATTAACTTCCAAGTTTACACATCAGTACAAAAGTTCTTCCAATGCATACCTAAAAGCGATTTGTTCATCATGTTATGGCATGAAAAACATGGTTGATTATGTTAATAAAGTGGATTTAAACAATGATGTCTATCCAAACCGCAATGTGTAACACCTTCGAACTTGTCAACTGCACACAGAACACAGACGTCATGAGGACCAGGCTGAAAAATGAGCACACTACAGATATTATTTGTTGTCATCTTCCTGATAGAAATCATTCAGTATTTGTATTCTCATTGAGATATTTCTCTCTTTCCTTTCTCGAGTTATTTCACTATTTTCTTCTCCGTACCAAAAGAGATTACAATACAAATTCTACATTAAGTGTAAGGTCACAATCTAAATTTAATAAACCCCACCTGAATACAATCCTAGTTGGGCAGCCAATTAGATTGAGCACAACTACCTGACAAGACAATAAGTATAAATATGCGTTGAAAAAATTCCTGGGTAACTTAATTCCAGATCAAAACGAGGGGATCTTAAACGGTGCGCACAGCTTTCACTGCGGGGTCGTGTTGACATACAGGCGGTGAAGATTGAAAGTTACAAGATATCTACAATTGGGCGCTCAATACTGCTGCTTATGTTCCACTAAAATAAGATCTTGTGATTTGTTCTTGAGACGAGAAATACGTTTTCGGTGCGCGCGACCTTTTTTGTGCTGTTCCCATTCATGTAATCCTCTAAGCACCCTATCCCCACAGGCCTGTCAATAGGAATGTCATCAGAACAGTACATGAATCACATTTCAATGCCAGATGGATTTTATAACAAAGCAGACCTTGCATATGTATTGAGTCCAGAGATCCCTTTGAATTATGTTCGTCCCACCACTTTTTGATGTTTCAAAGGCGGAAGACAAGCTTCCTTTCTTACTAAGGAAGGATCTAATTATCATTGAGGCAGGTTCAACCACTTGGCCAGTCCATATATCTTCTGATTTGCCTAAAATGTTGAAATAACCGAATCAACTTAATCCAGGATTTTGGAAGATAGCATACGATAACAATTAACACAGAAAATAGGGCATATATGGGAACCAAAAAAGCTTACCAGATATTGATTCTGTGGAATCAACATAGTGTATGTTCCAAGTAAACAATGTCTGCAGTCGGTTAAGCATCCTTTTCTGCCATGAACAAAAGCTTTCACTGTTATCAATCTCAGACATATAATTTTTATACTAGTTCCAAGCAAGTCAATCCAGAAGGAGGACATTGCTAGTCGCAACTGTCAGACATGAATCATCTATATTGTCTTAGTAATAAAAGATAATTCAATATTGTAAATAAGAATTTACCATGTGATGTGATTACTCAGAAAAAATAACCAATTCTCTGTTTACATGAACATGTGGCCATCAAGAATGCTTATTATAAAAGCGACAGAACAAATGGAAATTATTCTTACCTGACGGCGAACAAGTCTCTGAGTATTAACCTTTACTTTTTCAACTGCTTCTTCCAAAAGAATTCTGGGTTTAGTATCACATGAAGAATTCAAATGCTCCCTCAGATTCTCATCAAATGACTTGTCAACCTTTTCTATGCTTGATCCCTCAGCTGAATCCTTCTCTCTTTTGCAGATGTCTTTTGAAACACACATTCTGAGAAGAGGCTCAAATTCACGGACACCAATTGCCTGTCGCAGACCTCGAGTATAATCAGCATTCAGATTGTAAATGTCACAGGCTTCATTAAGCAACCCTGCATCCATCATGCAATCCACCCTCTGTTCCACATATCTGTCCAGTACAGGCAGAGACGCATCCACACATATAAAACAGCAATCAAATCTTAATTTATCAACTTGACCCCACTTCTGCCCTGCCACAAGCAAGACCAACATTAGTTGAAAGAAAATTTTTAAAAAAATTATGGACATATTGCAAAGAAACACGTGAGCAATTGAGCATCTTTGTTCCCTATTTGATGTTTGTCATTGATCCACTTGATGTCAATACCAATTTTCCAAAAGAAGGTGAACAAAAAGTGACGACAACTCCTTTGGCTGAGTGAGGGATGGGGAGAAGGAAAAAGGTATTTAGTCAGTTCTGGCAACCATAAATAACAGGGAATAATAGGATACAGCAATGCAGAGAAAGATTAAGGGGGTCCAGAACTCCATTAATAAAAGATCACTGTCTATCACCACATCAAATTTCTTTTCCAAACCATGGGAAATTTGTTTATTGAAGGGGAAAAAGCTTGTTTAGTAATTTTCATAAATAACTACTAGGCAAAGAAGAAAACAAACCTCTGCAGCCTTTCCTTGAAAAATTTTGCTAGGAAGAACACCAGAGTGAGCATATAAACTAAGATATTGACTTATCTGCAACCATAAAGATAAAGGTATACATATCATAAACAAGACATTTTATATGACCTTGCGAGTTTGGCAACAAAATGAAATGGTATTGTATTTCTAAGGAGGCATAGCCCACGAAAATTTTCAAATTTGTGCTTAAAAAGTTAAAATTAAGGATAGTGATCAAGGCATATGTGTATACAAGCATCACATCACAAAATTGTCACATAAAGGCACTAGAGCAAACTGCTAGACTTAAATTGAGTCCCTAATATCATTCTAAGAAACATGTCAGAGTTTAAATTCAATATTATGGAAATTGGAACTGGCATATGTTTGACAGCTTAATTCCCATCCAAGCTACCATGTGTATAGCTAGCATCCGTCCTCCTACAAGAGGTAGTGCCAGAGAAAGAGTGATGTGGAAGGAATCTAGTGATGGTATATTCTCTGTTAAATTAGCCTATCATATGTTGAAAAATTCCCGTAGGAGAAAGACCTGTACCAATTGGGACTATGTGTCGAAGTGGAACAGACCTCAGAGAATTCAAACTTTTTTGTGGCTTCTCATGGGAGGTAATCTTCTTACTAATGCTGGAGAGTTGAGCGCCATATGGCTGATATAGACGAGTGCCCCAGATGTAACTCTATTATTGAAGATTGCTTGCATGCTAGAGACTGTCCCTGGGTGGGTCAAATGTATCTGGCTAACTCTGGTGCAACCGGACCTTTGGGATGCTCTCCTTGATGCACCTCTTGCAGATTAGTTAGGAGGATTAATCTAAAATTCATGGCAAGAGTGATGCAGAAACCTTATTTCTCACATTCAGTATCATGTGCTGGTACAATTGGGTTTCGAGAAATCAACTGGTCTTTGAAGGACGTAATAGTAGGGGTGATAGGACTCTAGTCAAGGTGAACTGCATGGCAAATAATATTCGCATGGCTAGAGCCTAGAGACTTGCTTGAAAATAAGGGTTGCAGCTGGCGATGAGGAAAGTGTATACGATCACCTGGATCTTTCCTCCGAGGGGTTGGTACAAGCTGAACATGGATGGGTCTAACTCTAATGGTGGGAACCATGCAGGGTGTGGTGAAGTCATTAGAGGCTTTGCTGATTCCTGGACAGTGGGGATTACACAGAATTTGGGAAGTGGAAGTGCTCTCTTGGCTGAGTTGTGGGGTTTCCTTGTTGGTATGGAGATCTTGGCAACACAGATTCAAGAAGATTTTAGTTGAAGGGGATTCTCTTCTTGCTGTCAATCTTATGCTGAAAGGTTGCCATAGGAAACCATACTTATGCTATTATCATAGAGCATGTCAGGGAGGTTGTGCAGAGAGATTGGGATGTAAGAATTTCTCATATCTATAGGGAAGAAACAGTGTGACAGATTGGCTTGCCAACCATGCTTATTCCTATCATGTGGGACTGCAAATATTTCTATAGCCACCCAATGGCCGTGGTTTAGTGGTCCTGAGGGATTTGATGGGGGTATCTAAGACAAGGAGTGTTGAGTGTAATTTCTTCGTTTTTTCTTCTCCCGTGTATTCCAAGAAAAAATTCAGCTGCAATTTGTTAGGACTCACAGGAGAATAAAATGGAAACTGGTGAGGTAGTGATTGATTATCAGCAAAAATATGAGTACAAGACTGGCTCAAAGGCCCCAGGACAGCGTCCTCTGCACAGAGATGATCTCTGGCCCAGCTTAAAAGCTTACAAGCATAAAGCTTACAACTTGACTTAACATCCCCCCCCCCCCTCTCATTCCTCACCCACTCTTTTAACCACCCCCACTCCTTACTAACCACTTCCTAAAATACCCCCTTAATTCCTGCTCTTTTCCTTCTCATATATAGTCTCCACTTCTGTTTTTCTATTGGGCGTTGTCTGCCCATTTTAGTCCTAACATTGCCTTCCTGTTGAAGATCAGCCTTGTCCTCAAGGCTGAAATTGGGGAATTGCTCAGCTATGGTAGAAAGATCCTCCCAAGTACTTATTCTGTCCAGTCCGCTGCTGAGTACTTGATTCTTTTGAAGAGACAGGCTGTTGCACTTGTGGCATGTATGTACCAGAGTGAGCATTTGCTTGGGAAATTGTATGCCCATTCATTCTACCCCTGTTTTGCCGAGGTTGCCTTGTATCATTAGAAACGGCAGGAACTGGTGACTGTTGAAAGGGTCTAGTAGGAGTTGCAAAGCCATTAGCCCTCCATCCTGGCCTCAATCCCAAAGGTTGATACTTTAACCCAGGTCGAGGAGGCACCTGTGAAACAACACTGGTAGCAGCATAATAGTAAGGATGATATCCACCCGAAATAACAGCAGTAGAAGGTCCAGCTAGTCCTGCTATTCGCTGTGCATATTGGAGTTGCAATTGTGCTTGCCTAGCCTCCTTCCTTTGAGCAATAGCAACATACAGTGGTTTTCAATGTAACATGCATCCGTGAAAAGTGTTCACCACTTTATTGGCCTCCTCAGGCGTGGAAAAGCAGACAAAACCACACCCCTTGCTTATTTCTTTGTCATCTCGCATAACTTTTGCAGAAGTTATTTTGCCGCATGCACTAAAATGATCTTGTAAAACTTCATCAGTAACATTATCATCGATGTTCTTCACATAAATGTTTGATCCCTTGTATTTCAAAATTTGCTCCTTACGTTTCTCTTCAAATTGATGATGTAAAATCTGCTTATGCTCAACCTTCGTTTGTGCCTCAGCTACATATAGAATCTTCGAACCAAGCTGCAATCCATTCATCGCTTCCATTGTCCGTCTAGCATCATCTGGGTTATCAGAATTCACAAAACCAAAACCCTTTGATATCCCATCGTCGTGCCTTGCAATAGCCAAGCTCACAATTTTGCCAAAAGAGGACAACTTTTCCAGCAGAGCTTCTTCTATCATGTCTGGACCCAAATTCTTCATGTACAAATTTGTATATTTGGCATCGGGGTCAGGCAGAATGCGTTCACTTTTTTTGACAAACTTTCCAACATATCTTGAGGATGTTGACTCAGTCGATGCACTGGGCACAATTGCAAGGCCTCTTCCCTCGGCCCAAATAGGGAGCTGACATGCGATTGCTCCTACTCCGGTCTCATGTTGAGGAATTTGCCCAAGAACAAGCTCCCTTACAATGGTATCCAGTTGGGAATTTCTCCGACGAGGACTTCCATCTCCGATGACTCGAATTGGGAGTGCATCTGCCCTTGATTTCTTGGTGACACCCGGGTCCCATGGCCGTAGAGGCATTGTGGTCATTAGAGGGCGAGCCTTGCGCCGGTTCCCTTTGTGTATGTCCTTATGCTTGTTGGAATGTTTCTCCTCTTCATCTGCTGCTCGAAGTTCGTCGCAAGCGTCGTATTCCCTTGGAGTGTCAGTATCGTGGCTTCCTTGAGCTTGGGCATTCTCCGTGTTTCCGAAGTCGTCGATGATGATGGGAGTGCACTGCGTGCTGAGTTGGGGGGGGGGGGGCTCATGGTCCACTCGCCCTTGGGAGGAATTGGGTCCATCGAAATAGAAGTGAGGCCCAGTCTGGATCCCTTCATGGGCCCTGTGGGTTGATTGGGTCCAATCCTAGGGCTCAGCCCCTCTGTTCCGTAACCACAAGTTTCACAATCTTGTCTCCTCTCCCATGTTGTTCCGTCGTCCGCCTCATTCCCATCAGTCTCTATATTCGTCCGACACAAGCCCGTTTTCGTGCCCAAAAGCGACTCCCCATTCATCGCCAAAGTTACTAGTTCAGCTTCCTTCACGAGTTCATCTTCAAGGTCTTGACCATCGACTGTTAGGTCTTCGTCATCAATTTTTTTTATCAAGCGTTCTTCATCACCCTTAGCATCGTCCGTCTCCATGGGTTCATTTTCCATTGCTGTCGACACCCCCATCGTTGGACTCCTTGTGGAACACATCTTATCTAGTAGCAAAAATATCTTCAATATTAGCTGTAGCTCCTCTAGCTTCTTAAATTTCTGACTAACCACCTTTAAAATTTCTGCAACTGGTCTCATTTCAAACCCCCGTTCCATCGCTTCTGCCCTGAGGCTTTCCACTTCTTTTTCCAGCTCTGCAAATCCTGAGTCCCTCTCTGTCGCCATCATCCGGCAGGTCGGACCAATTGTTAGGACTCACAGGAGAATAAAATGGAAACTGGTGAGGTAGTGATTGATTATCAGCAAAAATATGAGTACAAGACTGGCTCAAAGGCCCCAGGACAGCGTCCTCTGCACAGAGATGATCTCTGGCCCAGCTTAAAAGCTTACAAGCATAAAGCTTACAACTTGACTTAACATCCCCCCCCCCCCCTCTCATTCCTCACCCACTCTTTTAACCACCCCCACTCCTTACTAACCACTTCCTAAAATATCCCCTTAATTCCTGCTCTTTTCCTTCTCATATATAGTCTCCACTTCTGTTTTTCTATTGGGTGTTGTCTGCCCATTTCAGTCCTAACACAATTGTAACTAGACAGCCACAGTTACTAAAGAATACATCCTGAAAGTGGAAGAAAATTTCAATTTCATGTTTCACCCATTTTAATAACCGATTTCATGTGAGAATACACTTAGTTGTTCAAGTTAAGCAAGTACCATTCTGTCTATAAATTACAATAAGATGTCTTCTATGCTCAAACATAGGAAGAACATTCTAGAAAAATTTGATTCCATGCTTCAATTAAGATACTAGCTCCAAGAAACAAACAATATGAAAACACTCCTACCAGAATAATTCATAGATAACTAGTATGGACTTAACTCTTTCCATCAAATAAAAGTAAACACCATTAACATGTAGCGAGATACTTAGAGGCAGACAAGCCCACCAGTTTTTCATATATAACTAAGATTCGTCTATCACTTATCAGTAGTACAAGTAGAGTCAAGGGTAGTCTGCTGGTTTACTCAATACAAATGAGATGAAGCAGCTATGCAGGTATAGATAGCATATTGTCATACATTTTTTTTATTTACCCACCAAGCAAATTGATACTCTAGATAAGAAGGCTCCTTGCATCTAGTTTTAGAGGAATAAATTGTGAAATTACAACCCCTACCTTTCTATGGTTGTTTGGATGGATTCTGTTTGCTGCGACTGGATCAATATCTTTAAGCAGGTCATAACCATCAATTGAATAGTTTTCTTCAGGGATGAAACTGTTATTGAACTGAGTAATCCCTACAAAGAAAATAAAAAGTAAATAGTAATTATATACGTGCTGAACATACAAATTTTCACGTAGAGATAAGCAAATTACCAGAATCCTTGTAGCCAAAACTGCTATTATCCATATCCTCCACCGAATCATCTAGAAGGAATGGACTCACAAGGGCCTGAATAAAAGAACGGACGAGAATGTAAGGAAAGAGTATTCATCACCTTGACAATATACAACCAGTGTAAGAATAAGTATACAGAATATCATCAGAATAGATCCCCCAATCCCTCTCTTCACTCTACTTGACAATAGTAAGAACCATAGTCAGTTGCTATCATGCTGATGTTTAATGGTTGACAGTAGACAACCATGTTCACTACTCAGATCTAATGGAACACGTCCAGTAGGATACATTCAGTCACATATAAGTCACATTGAATGGCGTTTTATCCTACAATAATAAATGCGTGTAAGAGGGCTAAGAAACATAGTAATTGTATAGTTCTTAGCAGCAAGTTCTTTAAGTTCCCACCTGGATATAGTAATTCGTACCCCCAACTATCACAGGCAAGCAGTTGCGTGCCAGTATGTCATTAATGACCTGAGATTAGATAACCAAGAAATATCAATCATGACGAAAGTGTTCTTCGTTAAACGTTTGAATACACAAGTACAAATGAACCATATGAAAACTATAAATCTTAACAACCAAACAACAGTTACTAGAAATGACAAGTGAAAAATCATGCTTTTTTTTTTTCCGGAAAAACTAATTCAAGCCATTTCATAGCAAGAAGAAGACAGAAAGTTCTCTAAATTAAAGCGTGCTGCTGCAACTATACACCTTTCAAAATAGGCACAGGAAGAAATGGAACGAGCTAAAGCAAGTACTTACAGGAATAGCAGAATTCCGAAACTCTTTAGCCGTGAACTCTACATTTGGACTTACAGTACCCAAAAGGTGATGCGGCACTCCTACAACATGTAATCAAATTAAATTTCAAAATCCGAAAGAAAGTCCCGAAAGGAGGTACAACATAAGCTTATTTGCATAAATAACAGGGCGACTAAGAACACACCCTTTTGGTCGGAGAGTGGAACTTTGTTCGTGAGAACATCGAGGCCTCGGTAGACCTGCATGGAGTCAGCATTGATAACTTCGATCGGGAACTGAGAGGCCAAATCAATGGCCAGCTTGGACTTTCCAGAACCAGTGGGACCCATTATCACTACCACCTTCGGCTTCTCTTCTTGTCCACCATCGCTAGGGTTTAAGGTTGTATGCGTCTCAGGCATGGTGGCGGTTACAGTGTCATCCATGGTCCTCCTTCGACTTGTGTTATCTCTCGATGCTTACCAAACGTCGGTAAAACCCAGAGCAAAAGCTGTTTTTTTTTGGTCCACATTTATTCAACTTTTTAAAAACCAGTTATTCGTTGGATTCACTTCTTCTGGACCTGAATCATAATTTTATCCTTGTTCTTGGACCTTTCGTATTTGGGCTAAATGGTTTCGCTACTGAATCTCGGACACATTTTTTGTTGAACTTGTACAGCGGTTTAAGCCTAGCATTTTACTTCTAAATCTCGGTTATAAGTATTTAAAACAAAAAAAAAAAAAGAAGTGTAGCTTAATTTATACTTAAATAAATGATTAATCTATAAGAATTATATTCAAAAAACTAAAAAAAATAAATGTATAACTGTAATATCAGTATTCAGTAACAAAAGTTGAAATGAAAAATCATGATAAAAGTAACATTTGAAGTCTAGAACATGTATTTTTATAAATTAAAATTCAAAAAAAACTCAGTTAAAAAAAATCTGATTATTAAAATTTGTAAGAGTTTACATTTAAATTATAAAATCTAATAGATTTAAGGAGACAGATATCATTTTAGGAGATATTTACCATAATAATTTGTGAGAATATATTTTTTTCTTCAAAACCCTTTTTCATTGTTTTTGTCTCATATTTCAGTCTTAGAATGTCTTCTTTCACTCACTTTGCAAATCAATTAGTTTTGATGTATGTTTGAGGAGTTTACATAACGTGAGACGTCGAAGAATATTAAAATCAATAAAAAGGAAGCTTAATATTGCTCTGTTCTATGCTTACCTCAAAGATTGCCTTGTTTTCTCTGTTTTTCTTCCCTTGCCTGCAGAAGGGAAACGAAGAAATTGTTCGAATATGCGATTTCTTAAATCGTATGCTCCCTGCACTAAATCATTTTGGTAACCTAAGAGTAGTTTATTCATAACGTGAAGGATCATGAAGTTCAACATCAATAGGACTGAAGCTTCTGATTTTGTTCTGTTCTCTACTTTCTTCAAAGCTATGTTTCCTCTGTTTCCACGAAAACAAAATAATAATTTCGTGTCTTCCTTTTTCACATACAATATCATTAAGATATAAGTGATACAAAGGAAGAATTGAGTATGAATTTGATGAGTGAAGCAGCACATCTCACAATAAAATGACTTAGGAGTATTGGTTTAGGTGACTAATGGACACTTGAGAGCAAATCCTTTCCTAAATCAGTCAGTAAAGTACAAGGAAACCACAAACATAATATCACATAATTCATTGAAACTCATTTTAGTTACAACACAATGAACTTGAAAGGGTTATCCATATCAGGATCTCAGTGCAGTGTGTCTATAGTTTTGCTTATCTCCTCCAGCTTGTTCATCCTTGACCTCTCACTTTCAGCCACCAACTAGTCCAAAGTTCATAAAATAAGCCAAAAAGAGAAAAACTTGTTAGGAATGAAGGTTTTTTTTTTCTTTGTTTTATTTTTAATGCAGACACTGAAGTAAAGAAAATTTTCTAACCTCCATTAGTTTGGTCACAAGTTGAGCTTTTTCCTTGTTCTTTTCATTGAAGGCCTCAAGGGCTTCTTTGTATTCTCTCTCCTGTGATTCCAAAGAATAGAATAAGCATCAGAGAGAAGTTCAAATGTGTTAAATATATCCATCCATTTTTTTTAGTTTTCATTTCATGGGTATATTTTAAAATAAGAAAAAAAAGTTTGCATTAGGAATATTTGAAATCTCCCATTGAAGCCATTAATTCTACTATACTTTTATTTTCATAAAAAATATTTACAAAAATTTTATTTAAAAGAATTTAAATTATTAAATATATTAAATTTTATAATTCAATCTATAAATTTAATGACATTTTATTTTTTTTATAAGTTTTTATTTTCGCATTTAAGTGAATTAAATGTATCATTTTTTTACATAGAATTTGAACACAATTATTATGAATGATCGCCTTAACCACTAAAGCTTCCCAGCTGATGATGAGACAGTGGGGGGTCAAAGAAAGCAAACGAGGTCACTTGATTAAATTCTACGCACTACTTAAGTGCTTCTATCAAAAGCTGTGTCGGTGAAACTACAAAACACATGGGTATCACTTTAACTCCCTCTTGAGCAAACCTGATGGCTTTGATAAAAAGGGTAGGTTGGAATTACAAAAGCAAACAGCAATTAGTAAACGGTAAAAAAAACTAATCCCACCTTTCTCTGGCAGGTTTGGCCCAGTGGCTTTAATTCTTTGTTCACAGTGTCAATCTTCTTTCGAACTATGGCAAGTTCCTTTCCCACTGGATCTGTTAGACCCTCAAGCTCCTATAATGTGAATGTATTATCAATATATCAATGAGAACTGTTAGAGATACAAAACTAATAGCTTTTAAATTTTCACTAAATAATACAAATTTTTGAAATAAATAGCTGTATCAAAATCTTGGTGATTAAGTAGTTAAAAATTTGATATATACATAGTATTTTTGAATTTTCATTTTATAATTTAAACTTTAAAAATGACTGTATTCTTGAAAATAATAAATTTATAGGCAAATGATCTTAATAGTTGTCCATGCACCCCACTACATTTATATTTCTGCAAATCCTTTGTTCTTGCTCAAGGGATTAAATGAGAACAAAAATAAACATTATTTTCTGATCAGACAAACATGCATGCCAACAGCCTACTCTATCAAACTCAGTAGTAATCATTCTGTATTTTTTTTCCGATTCCTTAAAGTGTTACAGATTCATGTTTACACACAGCAAAACCAAAATAAGCGCAAAAGCTTCTAGGAAACTCAAATATAGCAAAGAAAAGTTTAGGCTATAAGGCCCCAACTGAGATAAAACACTGCCAGTATTGTTCAACTTACTTCTCTAATCTCAGCCAAGCGCTTTGTTTCTTCTTCCACACGACCAAGATGAGCATGAACCTTGTCCCTAACCTCCATTTTCTTTCTCTCAATCTCTTCTTCTTTCGCTCGGAATATTGCCAGAGTTGATCTTGACATCTCCTCTTCCTTGTCATCCGTTAATGGGCTCCCATTGGCACTGATAATCCCAGAGATGCTCATTCGCTGCGCAATCAGTTGCTGCTGCTCATACAACTGTTTTGGTGTAGCCATCGCCTCTCCACCACACACTCTTTTTCCTGTTCCTTACCACTCCTCTCCTGTTTGCTGTGTTCTTTTCTCTTTTCCCTTGGAATGATAGCGCTCTTTTCCCTGCCCCCTGTGCTTATAAACTAGACTGACTTCAAAGATATGAAACCAACAAGCATATTTTATAACCGAACTATAGAATAAGCCAAAATGACAGAAATGCCTATCCTTTGATGATGGCATAGTTTGGAGTGCGCTTAACTTCGCTGAAGAGTAATAGTTCCTTCAAAGGTCCAGGTTTTCCTGCCACCTTTACTCAAAAGCCATCTTGATTAGCACGATCAAGGTTTTAGTATTGAGTTCTAAGGGTGTTATTATGCGTAGAGAAATAAGGAACGAATCCTCATATATATTTTTTTAGTTTCACTATTTATATAATTTTCATTTTATAAAACTTAATTATTAAAATTATAAAGCTATGATATATTTTTTCCCCTTTGTTTATTGTATGCAAACTTATGAGGAAGTCTTCACGAGCTGGCCTGCTTTGGTAGGTAGCTATTTTCTCAAGTTGGTATATTGGCGAATTCAGCTAACTACTGCTTCACGGCAGGGAACCAATTCTTTATCTACGGCATCTCAAAAGAAAAGTTTGTCTTGCTTTTTTTCCCCTCTTCATACGAAGATATGTACATAGAAACATACCAGCCAGGCTGCTATCATCCCACCATAGTCAGTCCAGCGAATCAGAACCTTCTTTTATTATTTCTGTGGCAATTTCTAATTTTTAATGTTAAAATACATATATAGGTTACAATTTTGTTATTTTCATAAACTAAAGTTTATTATATATATTTTTAAAAAATTATGAATAATTAAATTTATTTATAAATTAAATTATGATATTTAGAAATTTAATAATTTATAACTGTTTTGTGATTGTTCAGTAGAATTTTTTTTTTTTTGTGGGTTAACTTGTTTGAAAGTTTGTACGGAGTGTTGGTAATTATATAATATGCTTTTCTTGAAGATTGCAAAGTGCTTGGGACAGAAGTTTTGGTCGTGGGGTGGACAGAAAGGGCTCACCTACATGAAACCATGACTGGGAGAGAGAGCCGTAGGGAGCAAGACAGGGTAGGAGAAATTGGCAGCAGCAAGGCTAATCTGCCTTTAAGACAAATGATTACCCATATGGCTGACCAGGAGCAGGACCAGCCCAAGAACGCATTCATGACACAGAAAAACAGGTAACTCTCTCCCAGCTTGGCTTTCTAAGAAAGGATTCTCTGCTTCTGTACCAAATTTTTGGTCCCTGGCATCACTTCGTGTTATCTCATTGAGTTCCATCATACACGCATTCAATCTTAATTTTTCTAATAAAGGCACTATTATACTTTGTGTGAGCCCTTTCCATCTTGAGATGATTTGTGGCGTACATTTTAGAATGCTTAATATTTTCTTTTCATGAAACATAAAAATTTTATTTTAAATAATATACCATTTTGCATACGTGCTCATATTGAATATGAAACTTGTATAGGAGTTATGTAAAAATTTTATTACAAATTTAAAATACTAACATAGCAATAAATATTATTTTTACATTTTACACTTATATTTATTACATAACAAAAGAGAAATAAGAGTAGAAAGTTAAAAGAGTGTGATTTTTTTTTAAATTAATGTCACGTAATAGATATAAATAAAAATGTGGGTATAAAATGTAAAAATAACATTTTTCTAACATAATTGTCATTGTATCAAATATACACGCATACTTGTACAACTTTGCTCTCCAGCGACAAATGGATACCGAAAAACCAAATGCTTTTAGTAGGGACAGTGAATCTTAATTTAGGAAAGAGTTTACGCAAGTATTAGTATCAATCATACATTAAAGCTTTTCACAAGTATCTTCCTGCGAGTGAGATAATTATAAATAGATATGTTTCTTAATTCCATCTACGGAGGTGTGCTTTCTTATGTATACTCAAAAAAAAAAAAAGGCTTAAACGCCAATTTTAGCTCTGTCAACCAAGGACACTTATTCAAGATCTGCAAAATATGTGTTGAAAGTAAGCATTTGGATATTATTTGCTTGATCCACCCTCCCAAAAGATACTCTAATTTTAGAGTGTAAAGTTAGGATATTAAGAGAATTATGACATTAGATTAAAAACGAAAAATTAATTAAAAAAAGACTCATAAATTAACTTAAATGTAAACTGAAAAAAATATTACCAATGTCAGTATATAATAAAGGTAAAATATTTAAGTCCATTCCTTCTAATTCAGGGAAAGAACAAGGGATGGACCACTTTTGGGCCAAGCACAACTGAGCAATGAGCCCAAAGACTCTAGACGCTAATCTGCTGAAAACTTAATGATAGTCCAAAAAGAGAGATACATTTAGGCCAAAAGCAAGTCTGAAATACGTAGACAGGGTTGCAAGCCCAGCTTGACCCATTTCACGGCAGCCCAGTGCTTGCTGAACTGACCCATTTTAACAATGTTAGTCCGAATCCTCATATCAATAATCAAAATTGATGACTAAAAGAATAAAAATAGAAGACCAAGAAAGAAAACATGTCATTAATTAAATATAAGAACAAAGAAAAAAGTCACGTGCCTCAATCGTGGACATCGGAGACGGCTTGCGTATCCTAACGAATTTTTGCAATGATAGGCTTTGCAGGACTCTTCCGTACACATCCATTTCAAAGTTGAACACAGTAAGTATACCACACACAGCTCACGTGAGGCCGAGGCGACGTTCTAAAATGATTGGCGAGAATCGTTTGCCTTTCCAAACTTTTACTACCAGTCTGCCGCGATACACCATAAATCTCGTGCCACGTCAATGCATTCTGTCACTCCCAATGCATCTGATAACACCACTGACCCCAAGTGCGTACTCCTTGTTTGCAGTTACACATCTCCCGTTCCTTGTCAGACTCCGGAGTTCGTCTTTTCTTTCCTGAATCGCAATGCCTTCTGATTTTCAATTACAGAATCGCTGACCACACCGTTCGTTTCGTTCTCTTTATGTCACCGTTTTGCTAGGGTTCGCCCTTCTCCTCCTCCTTCAAAAGCTGCTTCACCCTTTTTTTTCTACGTGATTTTATCATGGAGGGTTAGGGTTTTTCGACGGCCCTCTTACCCTTGCGTCTCTCACGGTTAAGTTACTTTATTCTTCCCGGTGACGCTTCCCATCCTAAGAACGCATTGCAATGAGAGAGCGCAGATTTCGAGATTCTAGAAGGCGGTCTCCGCCTCGGCAAAAGTTTCGCGACTCTCCAATAGGAGAACAAAACCGACCCGGTATGCTCCCACCCAAGCGGGAACGGACGACGTTCGCTAGTACTGTTGTGAGGCCGGACTGTGATAACCCTTACTATGGTGGACATGGAGATGACCGATCATGCAATATTTTACAATGTCATAATAACACTGTGTTTCATGGTGAATCGGCCTCTTCGAAGTTTCAGTGGAACAATTTGTTAGGGGGAAAATTCGACAATGCTAAATCACCAATGAAGACTGTGGACGGTTTCGATAGTTGTAGTTATGGAATCAGTGCCGAAAAGGGTTGCCCGGGTGATGGGTTTGCAGATTCGGGTGTGGTACCCATGCCCACTTCCATTGGCGGTGCGAGAAATTATAGGCACATTGATGGTGGTTTCACATCGACAGTTGGGAAAAATGAAGTCGTTGTACAGAACAACAGCGAGTTTCCTAGGCGATGGGAGCCGCAATATGTGGCTACAAATTCACCTAGGCAACTATATAATCGAGACGGGGGAACCACGCTCGGTTCCCGGGTCAGTCTCGGATTTGGGGTTCCTATTTCGCAACAAAAAGTTTTTCCGAATGCATCTTCTAGCAATTTAAAGGACGATTCTCGTATGTTCTACGAGGATGACAACCTTCCTCGTCGCTCATTAGGATTTAGCAGAAGTATACAAATGGCTGATGGTTATTTTGCGCAAGATGGCCATGTGCAAATTCCTGACTTCAACGCCACTGAAACTTCTAAGATGAGACTAGTTAAAATGATTGACCGTGGGCGAGTTCAGCCCGCTGTGGTTCAAATTATGGATGCAGATTCTAGGTACGCGGAAAGCGAAAGAAGTGAAACTGTTGATGTTGGCATATTGCCTGATGATATTCTTCATAGAAACATGACAAGACTTCAAGGAGACTATAGGCATCAAGATTTTCGGCGACCCCTTATTATGGATTCAATTGTGGACAGTATTGATGGTATTCCATTTCCAAGTTCTCATGGAACCGCTCTGAGAAAAGGGCTATCCTGGGAGGAGAAACTCTCAACAGGAAGACATTCAAATTATAAGTACGATAGGTTGACCCGACTATCAAGTGAAACAGAAAACTATGCAGAGACTATTGAATTTACTAATCATCCTGAATATGGAACAGAAGTGTACAAAAATACTGAAGGCTGGAGCTTAAATGCTTACAGGAGAGATGCTAATACTGCCAACTACTTAGATAGTTGTAAGGAATTACCTGTGCACCATGATCAGTTATTTTACGAGCAGCAGGGCAGCCCCAACGGTATGTTGACTGCAGAGGAGCTTGCCATGTGTGACTTGGATGGGGAGATGTTCAACTTAAAGCACAGCACAAATGAGAACCAAATTGGAACAAATTTGGAATCTAGATCATCTTGTAGCCAATATGCCTCTGACACAGTTCGTGATCTGAAAATGCCATTGGACGAGGACATGGTCAATTTCCAATCTTTTGATCAGTTAACATCTCTCAATCTACCAATGCCTGCGAAGAAAAAACATAAAAAATTTGGCAGAAAAAGTGTAAAACAGCGGTTGAGGCCTGCTCGGACAATTCCTCCGCCAGATTCTTTACTTTCTTCCAGCAGAAATGTCCATCAGCGGTTGGGGCCTCGAGTTGTTACTAATGCACATCCTTTCGCTGGAAAATATAAAAAATGCAAAATTTTGGAGAGAAATGAACTAGATTTTTGTGGAAGTTCTCAACGCTCTGATCTTTCTAAGGATAAGGTGAAATTTACCAAGACTGAACCGCCTGAAGATTCTAAGGAGTTAAAACAACTGGTGCATAATGCGTTTCTAAAGTTTGTCAAACTTCTGAACGAGAACACAGCTCAGCGAAGAAAATACACAGATCATGGAGGAACTGGTACTTTAAAGTGCAGCATATGCGGCAGGTCTGTGATCTACATGTTCTGTTTCCAAAAGGGAGTATTTATTTATTGAACTGTTTACTTATTGACAGGCATATATATAGCTGTTGAAGGTTGGGGTTCTTTCTACCACCATGTATCTTAAATTGTGGAACTTTTGTGCTGCATGGTTACATTAAGCTCATGCAGAAGCCTCCGATTGAAGTGTGGTACTAGCTTTTGGTCTAAATCTTATAAAGTCTAGAGATTAGCAGAGTGCAGCATGGAAACTCTGATATATTTATGTTTGTTGTTTGAATGTTAAGATGTCTTTTGGGATCAAGGTTTAGCATGAACATGCTTTTTAATTGAGTATCCGTATATTTCTCAAGTCTGTTCAAGAATTGGTCAAAAGAATGAAAAGGTCAAAGGGGAGGAATACACAGAGCTTAGCTACCTTGTTTTTCCTTCCTATTGTTTGTATGAGAGGAAAATTCTGTAAGTACTGATGTTTGTGGCGTTAATGTAACTCACCATAAAGTAAGCTTTAAAGATACAATTTAAATCACTTGGTGGCTTATGTGTAGCTCTCAGGATATCTCTATTTTGAAGCAGGTGTACAGAAGCTCACTCAGGTTTACTGAAATAGCTATTTGATGTTTCATTGCATACATCATACATCAGTGTACTTCCTGATTGAAAGACAGTGTATGGACTTAAAAAAAAACCGAAAATGATGTAGGAAGTATCATTTGATCTAGATATAGGACTTCCAGAGTATATACTTAAATTTGAGGAATGAGATCCAATGAGACATGAAGATGTTTCTAGGGTCCTAATTGGATAAGTTACCTAAGTTAACACTATTTTTTTAATTTCTGATTAGAACTGGGCTTATGCAGAATCTGAGTGGTCTTGTTAAGTGAAGAGGGCATTGCATGTTATATAGCGTGGGATTACTAAAAATAATTAGTCACCATGGGAAATCAATATCTCTTGTCTAATGGATGCCAAGACATTTGAAATTTGATGAGGATGAGGCTATTTCAAGTCGTGGATCATGCTTTGTTTTTACGGAATTATTAAGAAAAAGCTTTGAATCTCCCTGAATTACAAGTGGAAGGGTGTGAGAAATGAATCAAATTGTTATTTTTTATCTATGAAGTTAGAATTCTCTCCATATATTCCATGGGAATAAGCAACTGGTGTGTCCCTTTCCATATTTGCTTTTTGAGAGTTTTTATTAGTGTTTGTCTGAGTTGATTGTTTTAGTTGTGATTTATGAAGTGTTTGTTATGTGGTGAGCAATATGCTTTAGTCTCATGCAAAATTGAATTACCATAGGAGATGCATGCAGTATAGTTCTTGGCTTAATGCAATCAGAGATATGTTCTAAACTTGTAATTTACTGATTGTTTAATGTTACTGTGTCATTTTTTTTTTTGGCATATGAGTGTATATTGTTCAATGTGAAATCAGTGAAGGTTTAAATTGCCTTAACTAGTGATCTCTTTATATGCCTGCACCTCTATGCCAGCGAGTCAAAGGAGTTTGTGGACACACTAAGTCTTGCAATGCATGCATATAAATCAAGTAGGGCTGGCTGTAGAGCAGAACACTTGGGTTTTCACAAGGCTCTTTGTTTGTTGTTGGGATGGAGTGATACAGCAGCCCCTGATGGATCATGGGTCCAGCAGATGTTGCCTGCTGCCGAAGCAGCAGCCTTGAAGAATGACCTGATAATCTGGCCTCCAGTTGTTTTGCTTCATAACAGTTCTATTTTGCATGGTAATCCTGATGAACGGATGATTGTAAGTATTGAAGGGCTTGAAGCAATGCTTGTTGGTAAGTTTGTGTCAATATCTGATTTGTCTATCATGCCTCATTTGAATGATTTTCTAATTATTTTGGTTGGCAGAATGACATATATCTCTTTACAAGTATGTTTTGACCTATAGCATTCATTGCCCATGATTTATATTCTTGAATTTCTTTCACGTAGAATCTGTGTTTTATATGAAGTTAAGAAATTTTCATCACTCAATGATTCCATTATAAACTTTTTGGCAACATTCTGAATTCAGACTGTGCAAATTTTATGGAACAATTTTGCTCATATGACATCCGAGGCAGTGCGTGTATCTTCGGGCAGGTTTAATAGTTTAATGTGATTGTCAAGCCACCTACTGACCTGGTGCTTATACTGCCTTTAAGTCAAACTCCCTTTTAATCTCACTATGATGGGTCAGGGAAGGAACTGCTTATGACACTGTATTGCATGATGCATTCTTTTTTGTTTGTTCTGTTTATTTTAGTCATCATTCTGATTTGCAGGTTTGGGATTTGGGGGAGGAAAGACGAAGGTGTCCCGAGGAAAAGCTGCAAACCACAGTATCTTCGTAGTGACCTTTAATGCTACATTTTCTGGGCTGCAAGCCGCAGAGAGGCTTGACAAATTTTATTCTGACAACAAACGTGGAAGGGCTGAGTTGCAACAGATGGATAGTAGTGGCCTCCAAAACAGAGATGAGAAGACACAGTATATATCTGGAGACAAGGAAAGTGTTCTCTATGGTTATCTAGGTAATGCAGGGGATTTAGATAAGCTGGATTTCGAAAGTAAAAAATACTGTCTGGTGAGAAGCAAGAAGGAGATTCTAGCCATTGCGGATGCCACTGTCATGGCTGATGGAGATAGTGGGCCATCTTCCTTTAGGAAAAGAAAGAAGAGATAGAGGGTCTTCGTACATTATAGGAGTATGACCATATAGTACAGGTTTCCTCTTCTCCACAATGCAGTACATAATAGGAGTAATGCTTTTTCTGCTACTCTTACTCTACTTAATGTTCACACATTCCGATGTGATTTAATGTGAATTGTTGATTTTTTGGTTCTCACAATTCAGTCTGAGTTTAATGATATGAATTATGTATTGTGAGAATTAAATGAAAATAACATTGTAAGAACAGAATATAGTATGGGTTTCCTTTTCTGCACAATGCAAAATTACCATCTGCTTTAATTCATCTTTTTTCGTTGGGGGAAAGGGGTATGACCAGATAGTGGGTGATGGTTAGATATTTCTTCATTTCTTCATTTCTTCATTAGACAACTGTCAGTGGTATTTTTTTTTTTTTTGGTAAATCCTGTTAGTGGTATTTTGAAAAGCTTTACGATATCATCCAAGTTGTGAAGACGCTTGATTTCTTATAAGGTAAGGCATTTTTTGATTCCTGTTAAATCTGAAGCCGTTATGACAAACATTCAGCCCATATGGTAGAGCTCAGATAGCCCGATTACACTAGACAAACAATTTTTCAATCAGAGGTTGTTCCTGTTTTTGGAACTTCAGAATTTGATTCTAAATTTTAATCAACAAGAAATTTTACTTGAGTGCGAGTTTTCGAATCTATGATGTTACTTACGTTTTTCTAGAGGTTATTCCCTATTCACCTAGAAATTCTACACAGAAACCCAAACATGGTTGGACATGTTGACTCAAATAACCTCCCAAAATCACATCAGCATCAGAAACCAGGAAATGCAATACCGGCTTCACCAAGTTACAACTAGCAAGCCTAGTTATTCTGAGGTGGAAGACAAAGACGCGCCAAGCTAGAAAAATAAGCATAAATTAGAAGATACAACAAAAACACATATCATATATTCAACCAGAAACTGAACACCCAGATGTCTAAACCATCGATTGATAACATCACCAAAGAAAGAACCATTTTTAAGTTCTAAACTTCCATTGGTAATCAAAGTGTAACTGCGCAAATTTATTGAAGAGAACAGATATAAATATAAAGAAAGCACTGCCCCGACTTGAGGGGACTCTGAGGTTTGTGTAGCTATGCACCGACCTCCTCAGTCAGAATTTGCCAAGTCATTCTTTCTTTCCTATTCCATGTGACATATTATAGATCCCTTGTCCCTGAAAAGCATGAAACAGTAGCCAGAAGATTTATCTCTAGTAAAAAGAAGAGACTTGCTGATAAGTTCTATCCGACAAGGTCAACATAAATCATAAGAAAAATTCTACTTACAAACAAACTTACAATCATAAACAAGGAAGATACTGTCAGAGCAAGTGGAATTGCAACAGAGGTAACCTTGTCATACGGCCCTTTCAGGTATGTGTGTTTATGGATACTCTGAAAATATTTTTGTTTCTCAAGAAGCTTCTCTCGTGCTCTGAAGGGTGGTTCCGACATCCTGCATAACATAATCAATAATTATCTCAATAATGCTTCTCAAAGATAAAGGAAGGGAAGAAATTATTGCATTAATTACAACCAAATTTGCATCAATAGAGTTCCCCCCCCCCCCCCCCCTCTTTTCTTTTCTTTCTCTCTAACAGATACAACAAAATTATATGAAATGGTTGAACTAATGCCAAACCTAGCATCAAATATTGGTAAAGAACAAAAATAACAAATCATATGTAAATTCAGCACCTTTATACTGAACTTGCAAACTACCCAACCACAATTTGTATCAACTAGAGCGGGTATTTCTAGGTGTAGGAGATGACTAACAACAATTATCATACCGATTTGGTTCACAAATTTCTTACCATAAAAAAGCCACCAAAGTGAAAACTGAAAACTCATGTATTAACCCAGCATAAACACTATTCAGTTTGACATTATAATTTTTTAAGCAACAAAAGAATAGTAAACAACAAAGCATATTAAAAAAGCGTTACAATGAGAGTGCAGTAGGCTTCCAATATTCTGGTAAATAACAAACTAATTTTTTGCTATAACACGCTGTCTCCTCCTGAATAAACAAACACCACTCTTGAGTATTCTGAGTAAAAAAGATATTTCATTCTACAGGAACACGGTTTGCCAAAGTTCTAGGAACTTTCATTTCATAAAGAATGCATCTTAAATCTCCATGTTTTATGCCTACCTTGCTGCAAGCTGAAAGATATGTATTATAGGAAGGAACATGTACGTTTTAATTTCACTTTTATTGCTGCATCCTGCAGACAGTACCCAATGCTAACCATTCACCAGTCACCACTACTGATCAAAGCTAGAGGCCTCAAAGTATGATCAATGCCATAACTCATAACAACAAGGACAACCTATTGCATGTTACAAGTTTGGAAGAGGGGTACGGCCCATCATATGCCATGTTACACCCAGTGAACCAAATAGAATAGAACTAAACCTGACTTCTTAGAAACTGTATTCCATAAATAAGATCAATCTTAGTAAGCTGCTCAACTAAGGCATACTTAGTAACTTTTAAGAGTGCTAAATACATCAAATAAACCAATCATTACAAACGAAATGTATTTGAAGCACAAATGAGTGTGTCAATTTGTCAGTGCGTAAAAACACCTCAAATAAACCAATTACTGACTGAAGGAGCAATTGACGATAAATCTTTTAAACAGGGCACTGAAGATGAATGCCAAATGCCTAGAAAATGCAGATCATAACCATAAAGAAGGAAAAATCTGACAAGAAATCAAATTGGGAAAAACGACAACTGATTCGCATTTATATACCGAGAGCAACTAAATTGAATAAAATCAGAAATTCAAATGGGAATAACAATCATGGTTGCTCTAGTAAAGCTCGAATAACCCAGGACAACTTTTTGACGGGAACCAGCTACCTCTAACAGAAAGTAAAATTCATGATGATTTACATTTAACGAAAAAACAGCACTAAGATCGGGAAATAGGCGTTCCTGCTCCCTCACACTGTATTAAAGAAATAGAGAGAGTAGCTTACTTTGAACGGAGGCAACGGATTTCGAAACCCCTAAAGTCGTCGATTTGTGACAGAAATGGAGGAGGACGGCGAATACTCTGGGGTTGTTGATTGGGGAGAACAGGGAGATAAAATAGAGGAAAAAGCTTGGCCAACGAAAGAGGAAGATACCCAACAAAAAAAAAAGGGAATCGAGGTAGCAGAGTAATTTTGTAAAAAAGGGAATGGGAGAAGAGGTAGGATAGAAAACCTCAAATTATTCTTGTTATCTCGTTTTTTATTTTTTACCTACTCTAAAATTTTCATGTTATAAAAAAATTACATTTTATGTTTTTTACTTTTTATTAAAATTTTAAATAAAATGGTAAAATAAAAAACTAAAATAATATAATAATTTTTGAAAAAAATTAAAATAAAAAAATTGAATAGAAATTTTAAATTTTTATTTATTTTATTGTGTTATTCTTATAATTTTAATTTAAAATTTTTTTATAATTATGTTATTATTTTTATAAAAAAGTGTAATTAAATATATGAAAAATAATAATATAAAAGATAAAAAATAGTTTAAAATAGAAATCATTAAAAATGTGAAATAAAAGATAAAATATCAAGCGCAATTTATAAATATTATTTTTAAGTCTTAATTATAGAAAAAGGACAAAAACAAAATCCCATCAGAAAAAACTAACCCGACCCGGATTCACAATTGTACACACGAGTTTGCACTGCTCGGCGAAACTACAGGCATTGCAAACGACCTAGCGTTCAGGAAACGAAGTATGCTCGACTCTCGCAAGAGAGTTTGTCCCCTGCGAAAGTGTCCGTCTTCTTTTTTTGCTTCCGAGGAAAACTAAGTAATAACTAGCCAAGGGCGGCTACCGGCTCCCCAAAATAGTAGACGATAATGGTGTAACAGTGTGCACAGGTAACTGATAATGGCGTCTCCGGCATCTTATTCATCTTCTCTTTAGCTATTGTTGCAGTTATTTCTCCTCTTCCGCTGAAAATGCGCTCCAAGGATAGGATCGCTTACTTCTACGATGGTGCGTGTTTCTTTCCTCTCCTTTTATTCGCGTCCATAATTTATAAATTGTTTTCCTTCATTTTCCTGTAAGTTTTCTTTGGAGGAATTGAATTCGTTGAATATCTTTGATGTTGTTCTCGTCGAAATGATCTTCCAACACCTAGCTCATATGATTTCTGCATATAGAAAAGCCCCACCTCCATGCTCGTAGCACTTCATTTGATTTGGGGTAAAATGATAGTTAAGGAAATGAATTTACGGCGGTAAGTGTGACAGAATTGAGATTTGACTCTTTGTCAGCGGGACCTATACCTCTGTTTGCCTTTATGGATAGGTTTTTCATGCTTTGAAAACTAACTTAGAGAAATCCAGGAGTTAAGTATTTTTTTTAATTAATATTTATCCTTTTAAGTAAGTTTGTAAAGTTTTTGTTACTGGATGGGAAGTTAGCATCATCGGTAGCACTTCTGTGAAGAACTGGTAAATATTGAGCTCATTGTTGTTAATATTTCCTGTACCATGTTACTTTATACGTTTTTTTATTGGAACGCACTTGATTGAAACTTGATATTACAGGGGATGTTGGTAGTGTTTACTTTGGGCCAAACCATCCAATGAAGCCTCACCGGCTTTGCATGACGCACCATCTTGTCCTCTCGTACGAGCTTCATAAGAGAATGGAAATTTATGTTAGTGACATGAGTTGGCAATTTTTTCCGTTATGAATTGGTTCATTATTGTGTGGTTATTTACATAATTAATGTTTTTTTGTTAATTTCTTATGCATGATGCAGCGTCCACACAAGGCTTATCCTGTTGAGCTTGCACAGTTTCACTCAACTGACTATGTTGAGTTTTTGCACAGGATTACCCCTGACACGCAACACTTGTTCTCAAATGAATTGGCCAAATGTATGTTTTTCCAGACGGTTTCATATGTGCTATTTAGGTTTAATTACTCAATAAATTCAGTTATGCTGAAAGATTTTCGAGCCATGCATTATACACTCTAAATCAGAAAGAGAGAGACGGAGAGAGGGAAGGCCAATCATTTTGAAAGGGTAAATATTTGGAACTTCCTGATGGCCAAAAGTGGAGATTCTGGCAAATAAGTGATTGCCTTAGATATGTTGTCATTTGGCTATGGCTCCTCATGCTAGTGACTTGAGCCGCTGAAAACTTTCTCTGGTATTGTACTCCTTCTGAGTGTCTTACAGTTGGTATTAATCTTGTTGTATATGTAACTATCAAACTGGAAATAAGCCAAGTCCGTTCTCAATAAAAACAGGTCAAATGGGGTGGTGTTACATCCTAATGGCTGTTGCCCCTGAAATTTATGGCATGATATTATAACAAAATATTATTTATGCAATAAGGTAAGATATGATCATTTGTACTAGCTTGGTTTTACATTGTCCATTTAGTGCAGCCCCATGGAAGAGAGAATATTTCCCTTTTTTGTTTTTTTTGTGGACTGCCGGGGGAGTGGGGAGGGGGGTTCTGAATATGAGCTAGCTGCTTCCCTCTTCCTCCTATTAAATGACTGTCATTTAGTTTCTCATAATCCAATGTAATCAATATCCCATCTCAATCTTTACAAGATGATTTTACCTGTATTTCATCAATTTCTTGCTTAACTGATAACCTTTTTTTTTCCTATTGTTGTCCATTTCCACCAGATAATCTTGGAGAAGATTGCCCTGTTTTTGACAACTTGTTTGAATTTTGTCAAATTTATGCGGGTGGAACTATAGGTAATATGTTTATGATAGTGATTCTCTCAAATTTTCACCATGCTTAATTTGTCATATATTTGCTGATTGACATCTACCTTCAGATGCTGCACGTCGATTAAACAATCAGCTCTGTGACATAGCTATAAACTGGGCTGGTGGACTACACCATGCCAAGAAATGCGAGGCATCTGGGTTTTGTTACATCAATGACTTGGTTTTAGGAATATTGGAGCTTCTGAAATATCATGCCCGTGTTTTGTATATTGATATAGATGTTCATCACGGTGATGGTGTTGAAGAAGCTTTCTATTTTACTGACAGGTAATCAAATTTCTTATATATTCCTGAATTTGATTAGCGTTTTCAGAGTGAAGCCAACTTCCCTGTTATCAGATTAATTGATTGGATTCATTCAAATTGTCAATGCAATCTTCATAATAGTGTATCATTTATCTTGATCTAGACTAGCAAAACCCTGAACCCTTCACTTTTAAATTATCAACTGTGAGCTGTTGTGCAAAGTTGCCAGAATTAGCTACTTTCCTTAGCTGTTGCTTTGGTGCTTGGATACTAGCTCTAGACAAGGATTTCAATTTTTAAGCTCATGGTGAACTTGGCTTGTCTGTAGGTATGTAAATAAGTTTGTACACACAGCTTCAGTAGATTAAAATCCAGTGTCAAATGTTATTCAACATGTGATGCTTGTACTATTTCCTTTTATTTTCCTTTTTCTCTCTAAATTATCCTTTGCATATTAGAGTTTGACTGTACCCATCTAGAGGCATATATATATCTTGATTTATAGCTATATATTTTCTTGGCAGTTGGAACCATTCGAAAAATATAAACATCCAATTTGGTGAAAAACTTGCTTTCCTGATGGCATATGCTGATAAAATAGTTTTGCTGTACTTCTCATGATATTCTGTATTATCTTAATTGGTGAAGTTTGTCATGACAGGGTGTTGACAGTTAGTTTCCATAAGTATGGAGATATGTTCTTTCCAGGCACAGGTGATGTCAAGGTAATTTTCTTTCTTCTGTTGTTTGTACGCTTGTAATTTGTGGCTGGTTTTAAGGTTGTTAATCACCCTAAAGTGTTTCCCTCTATCTACACCCTTAGTGTTCCAGTTATATGGATCTTATAGATCAGGAGGTGACAATTACCCTTTGGACACATTTGTGAAACCTTGGATGGTCTTTAACTTTTTATGCGTCTTGGGAACTCTATAAATTGGAATGATATGAACTGATCTTATTGTATTGAAGGAAATAGGAGAAAAAGAAGGCAAGTTTTATGCCATAAATGTCCCACTCAAGGATGGGATAGATGACCCTAGCTTCACTCGGCTTTTCAAGACTGTAAGTTCAATTGAGAAGCTATTTATTTTATTAGTCATCTCGATATTTCTGGCTTGCTGGCGTCAAGAGTGAAGTTTTTTATATGAAATTCCTATGTTGTAGATTATCTCCAAGGTAGTTGAAACATATATACCGGGTGTGATAGTTCTCCAATGTGGGGCAGATTCACTTGCTGGAGATCGCTTGGGCTGCTTCAATCTCTCCATTGATGGTGCTTATCTACCAGTAAATTTCTCTTTCTGTTAATTGATTATTATTCTTTTATGCCCTCTCTCTCTCTCTCCCCCCTCTTCTTTATAATTGTTAGCTTCCATGTAGTCAGTGGTGGTATAGCTTGATTAGAAGATTACCTTTTGGTTTTTCTTTTATAGGTCATGCTGAATGTGTTAGATTCGTAAAGAAATTCAATTTGCCGTTGTTGGTGGGTCTATATAACTTTGTTTGTAATCTATGGACATGTTTTGTGGGTCAGAATGACATAAATCGGCTTCTGCCACAGGTCACTGGCGGTGGGGGATACACAAAAGAAAATGTTGCTCGGTGTTGGACAGTTGAAACTGGAGTTCTTCTGGATACTGACCTTCCAAATGGTACGATATGTGAGTTGTATGTTTTCCTTCATGTCTTGAGATGTTTAATAAGCTGTTATTTACTTTCATTGATAGATGTCATTTCATTTCGAAAAGTAATATGAGACACTGTCCAGGATAGTAATTCCCACAAAAAGGAGTTTTACAAAATGTATTGTGTGCTGTTAGATCAATGAGTTCTACAATTTAGTCTATGAGACTTAGTAAATTTAATAATTCAAATTCTTTTTCAATGAGTATTTAGTAAAATTTAATTTATAAGAATAATACGATAGAATTCTGTCATGTCTTATCATTATTGATTTCTCCATTTTTAATTATTTACTTTTAGATGGATATGACATTAATAATGAACTTAACTGCATTACCAACATTTTTTACTTGGGGAACTTGCTATGACTCGCAAAACATTTATGTAGCATAAGCTTCATCATACATATTCTATGCAATTTTCACTGGGACAAGAATCTAGTACCAAAGAGCTTTCAAATTTAAATCCAAATAGGTTAGCCCTTCCCTTCATCCTCCAACCAGCAGGGTTACTGTGTACATCTTCCTTTGCTCTAGTAACTTCCTTCTGAGTCTTCAAGCACTAGTAACTTCACTCTGAGTCTACTTGCTTGTGCTTAAAGATTTATGCCCTGATTGAAAGTATAATCTGCCTATAGGACTGCAAACTCCTAAATTGTTGCATTCATCTCTTCTGAAATAAGTAGAATCAGTATTCTAGATTTTTTTTTTCTTCTTGTTTCCAAATGCATTCTTTACATATCTTTTTTATCTGTCTTGCAGAAATCCCTGAGAATGATTATATTAAATATTTTGCGCCAGACTTTTCACTGAAGATTCCTAATGGGCATATAGTATGTACTTTCTCAATTACTTTGTGTGCCTGCCTTCTAGTTTATATTTGAAACTTCCTTTTTAATAATTTGATTGGGGGTTCATCTTTGATATTTGACACTGCCAATTGACGTTGGTGTGCTCAGACACATGTTTGCAAACTGCATGTTTTAAGTCCGGACTGTGCTGTGTGTAATAAACAATAAATACCATACTTTGTTATTAATTTCTCATCTTTTGTATCAACCAGGAGAATTTAAATAGTAAATCGTATCTTAGCACCATCAAAATGCAAGTCTTGGAAAACCTTCGATACATACAACATGCTCCAAGTGTACAAATGCAGGAGGTAAGTTTATCCTTCAAATAGATATCCCTACCCCCCCCCCCCCCCTCCCCAAAAAAAAAAAGAGAATCCCTTTTTTAACACGGAATTGATTTCTTGTGGTTTTTGCCTATTTTATGGATTTAGAGATGGTATGAAACAAGTAATAAACATTCCACCCTTCTTATATTCATAAACTTGTATTGAAGTGGTTACAAATCAATGATTTGCTTTGGGAGGGATAACGTTTTTGAGCATTGAAAGTCTGTTCACCCATCTTTGTAGTGCATGTCTTGACCAGTCCTTCTCTGCTATTTTAGTATCTTTGCCAAGACCGTTTCCAGATTGGGGAGATCAAAATTTGGATGGAAATTCTAATGACGTGAAAATCTATGACTTCCATAGTTAAATTGTTTACACTTTGTCTCTCCTGTTCACTTGGGAAAATCTATGACTTAGTTTATGCATGTTGGTTCACTTGGTATGCCATGTTGAACTCTTCATTGTGGATTCTTTGTATTTAAATTTTGTGACCTTTGATAGTTTGAACCCGATGCCCTTGTTGGTGTCACGCTCAAACCATTTTTTGCTTAAGCTTACTGATGGTGCGCATACCATCACTAAATAAGGCTAACGTTTTTTGGGTGACAGATCCCACCTGACTTTTACATTCCCGATTTTGATGAAGATGAGCAGAATCCTGATGAGCGCATTGATCGTAAGTAAAAAATTAATCTTTCTATCATAGATGCCCAATTCTCTGCTGTTAGACTCTTACCGAGGAAGCCACTTCTACTCATGCACACACTTATTCCTTCTTCCCTTTTTGCAAAATGTAGCTTGATCGATTTCCGTTTCGTTTCTTGATAATTACCTCTTTTCAGAGCACACTCAAGACAAGCACATCCAACGCGATGATGAATATTATGAAGGTGACAATGACAATGATCATCAAACGGATGAGTAAGCCTGAGCTTTGTGTATTCTTTTGGGGACTGACTTTCACTTTGTGAGAGGAAAAATATAATCAGATTCAAACTCTTAAATGTATCATAGAGCATTAGGATTAACTCAAAGAATCATTCATATCTTTGTGTTTATTTTCTGTGTATTTGCTGAATACTACATTAATAGTGTAGTCTTGTTTATTTTGTACCAATGACGTTTGTATGATATAAGCAAACATGAACATTATACTTAGTGATTCCAGATTTCAAGGAAAATACTGTTAGCATACTAGGCGGTGTGCAAATCATTTTTTTTTTTTTATTGGTGTGCAAATCATTCGAGCCTTGCAAATTAAGTTTAAGTGGGTCCAATTAAAGTTTAGGTGATATGTTCAAAGTTAGATGTTGCAATGTATATAGGTATGCAAGTGATGTGCAAGTAAGATAACTAAGTAACGAGCATGGTGCAAGATTGATATTTGCAAAGCCTGAAAGGACATTTTAGGGTCACCTCTGGACATTTATGATCTCATCGTTATCTGTTTCAAGTATAAAAGTAACATCATGTAGAAAAATTTATCTCCGCCTGAAGTTGAACCAACGCACGGACTGCTTCATTCCCGTATAATCATGGGATACCAATGGCGTGTACGCAGCCCTGCTGCAACGTCATCGTTTATCAAAGAGAATCATTCTTTGAAACGAAAATTATTCTAATACTTTCAGAATGAATGCGCCACGGCCCCTATTTTCACTACTAAAAAAAAAGTCTGATATTTAACTTACAGGAAAAATGGCTTGTAGACATGGCAACGAGATTCATAGACATGTCTCCTCAGCGACACGGAAGCTAATGTTTGTATACTATGACATTTTAGTATTTGGCATGCTATTCAACTAAGAAATTTTGTGTTAACGATTGAGAAGTTGATCTAATTAAAATTTATTTAAGCAAGCATAATCAAAATAAAGTATTGATAATTGATATGCTTACAAAAAAAAACTATTGATATACGTAGTGTAGAAAAAGTAGTGTCATGATCTTGATATATTTCGATTTGTTGATTTTTATTTTTTTAATTTAATAATTATTTTTATCTCTCAGTCTTTAAATTTGTAAATTTTAATTTTTTTTGTCAATTTTTTAATTCTTTCTTTATCTCTTTTTTATTTTAATTATTTGACTATTTTTTAATTTTAATAATTTTTTTATTTTTTTTAAAATTTAATAAATAAAATTTATTTTTTATTTTTTTTCTTAATTTTATATCTATATAACTTTTTAAATTCACCTGCCTTCTCAGAGAGTAACCTCATCCACATTGTGACAGTGTAAACAGGGCAGACACAGACGCGGGCCCAAAGATAGAAATGGCTTCGGCGGCGTTTAAAAAAATTCTTGATCGTGTAAGTGAACTTTTTTTTTAAAACATGGTTGAAGGATAATTGCAAGGAAAGACTTCAAATATCTCAAGTAAGAATCAAAATCGATTCCTATGAAAAATAAACCACACGGTGAATTTGAATTTTATATTTTTTACTTTGATAATATTTTATTTTTATATAATTTAATATATAAATTTTATTTTTTATCTTATATCTATTTTACTTTAACTTTTCTCTCTCTTAATATCAAATATCTCTATCCAGCAGACAGCAATTTGCTGTGTGTTAGGTGGTTAAGTGATTTTGCTAAAAATAAAAATTTTCGATCTATGTAATGACATGATCCAAATTCAATCCAACTCTAATTCCGTTGAAAGTTGAAATTGCAGTTTAGATTTTTTTACTTTGCTATTTTTTAGTTTTAATATATACTTTTTTAATTTTACGTTCAAATTTAAGCGGTATATCTTATTTTTAATATTATTTTAATTCTATTTTTATATTCCACTTACCATATCTTTTTTTTTTTTACCATATTTAACTTTTAAAAAATAAAATCAGGAAATCCTATGTTGCAATCAAGAAGGATCAAACTAAACAAGAAGGAGTCTGCCAGAAACGCTGTCGTTAGTTATCGGAGATCTGTGAGTTTCAGCCTTTAATGCTTGGATTGAAAAGCGAGATAAATCCAGCGTTTACCGTCCAAAAACCCGTTCAAAATTTTCGTGGAAAATTGGAAATGGAGAGAGAATAAATTGAAGCAAGGTATAGAAGATAAGCAAAGCTTACCACTTTCTCCCCAAGTTAACCGCTGGCTGATTCTAGCTATATCCTTTGCAAGCTGAATTATCGGTTTAAGGGGACCGTCCGTAATTAGTGTACCAGGTACGATTTTTTCAATGAATCCCTCTCTCTCTGTTTTGGCGTGTACTGATCAACTTAAAAGAACTGGTGAAATAAAATCCCTATATGAAAATTTCAAGTTTTTATCAGCGGACTTATTCAACTTACCATATAGCTGTCTTTGGTTTTTTTTTTTTGGGTAAGCATATAGCTGTCTTAGGGATGAGGGAAGCTGTTATCCTTAAATTTCCAGAATGGAATTAAGGATATTAGTTTTTCTTTTTTTTTTTTTTCCGAAAAAGCATAACAGATAGATTTTGCAAACCAGCTGCTGAGGTTTGCTGCAGCCAAATCAAGTTCAATCAGAAGTTTATTGTCTCCATGTATGCTTAGAAATCTCCTATCGTAGGGAAATCTATTGAACTACTTATCATAAGGTGAACTTTTTATGCGCAGCTTCGAAATTATTCAAGCTCAAATTTATTGGCTATAACAAGCCATCTGTGATTTCGTAAGGTCATTTCACTATTTTTTGAGCTTTGTTCTTACTTGTTTGTTCAGATTCTTTTAACGAAAGCCCAAAAGGTCAAACCCCAGAGGCGAAATTGAAATGTTGAAGATAATTTGATGAGAATTAAAATGATGGCTGCATCAGAAGCTGTTCGACAACTTATATCCGGGACTTTGCCTCACCTTTGTCAGTTTGATAGATGCTTTTATGATCTTCTCTGTGTGAGGTCCTATAAATCCTATGTATTTAACAGAAGGAAAGGAATTTCAGTGTATGGGCAAGGGCAAGGACAAAGTAGTTTAAGAATGTTGTACACTTCCAGAAGGATGTGTGTATCGCAGAGTACAGGTTGTGGTTTTCATGGAATGACTACTATCGACAGATTAAAATCAATTGTTTGTAATTGTCAAGGGGTTGAAAGTGCCAGTGGCATCCCAAGCAAGGATAAATATGGTGCCTCTTCAATGGGTATGGACAATAAACGAACGTCTGGTTCTTTTGATGGGAATGTAACTGCTAGTACACCGCAAGAAGAAACATTTGAGGTAAATGGCCTAGCAGGACATGAAAATGGAGGTTTTACATCAACTAATAAGTTACCTACTGATGATCTCGCCAAAGATAAGGCCAGTGAGAATTCAGTTGAGGAGGAAGCATGGAATTTACTGAGGGACTCTATTGTATATTATTGTAATAACCCTATTGGAACTATTGCTGCTAATGATCCAAGCAGTAGTAGTATCCTGAATTATGATCAGGTCTTTATCCGTGACTTCATACCTTCTGGTATAGCTTTCCTCTTGAAAGGCGAGTATGATATTGTACGGAATTTCATTCTGCATACCCTTCAGTTACAGGTAATGTCTTCAACTCATACAAATATTGGAGGTGGCAATTTCATTGACATAGCTCTATCTTCCTGTGAAGTTAACCATGTTTTGTTGGCAGAGTTGGGAGAAAACCATGGACTGTTATAGTCCTGGTCAAGGATTGATGCCTGCTAGTTTCAAGGTTCGCACTATTCCCCTTGACGGAGATGACTCTGCAACTGAAGATATCCTAGATCCTGATTTTGGTGAAGCTGCTATTGGTCGTGTTGCACCAGTTGATTCTGGTAAGCACTTGGTATCATCTATGATTCTTGGTTCGTATAACGAATATTAACTTTCCTGATGTAGTATTAATGTAAATAATTATATTGTCAGGACTTTGGTGGATTATATTGCTGCGAGCATATGGGAAATGCTCTGGAGATTTATCTGTGCAAGAGAGAGTCGATGTGCAAACTGGAATCAAAATGATATTAAAGCTTTGTCTAGCTGATGGTTTTGATATGTTTCCAACTTTGCTGGTTACGGATGGTTCCTGTATGATAGATCGTCGTATGGGAATTCATGGTCATCCTTTGGAGATTCAAGTAATTAGTTCCTTTCAAAATTTGTTGGATTTTTTAATCAGCTTTTGCTTCTTAAATTGCCATCTTCTCATGAGGACATTGATGCTTTAAGCAATTTTTTTATGAATTATACCTAATGGAGCCCATATAGATACTCATTTAGTACCACTCTACTAAATTTAGTGCAAGAAATCAATGCCTTAATTTTGTTATCATTGCTTACTGCAGGCATTGTTTTATTCCGCATTGCTGTGTGCACGTGAGATGCTTGCCCCAGAAGATGGATCAGCTGATCTTATCCGAGCACTTAAAAATCGTCTTCTTGCACTGTCATTCCATATAAGGGAATATTATTGGATTGATATGAGAAAACTCAATGAAATCTACAGATACAAGACAGAGGAATACTCATATGATGCTGTTAACAAATTCAACATCTACCCAGATCAAATTCCCTCATGGTTGGTGGAATTTATGCCAAGTAAAGGAGGCTATTTGATTGGAAACCTTCAGCCAGCTCACATGGACTTCCGTTTCTTCTCTCTAGGAAACTTATGGTCCATTGTAAGTAGTCTGGCTACTACAGATCAGTCACATGCTATCTTAGACCTTATTGAAGCAAAATGGGCAGAATTAGTGGCTGACATGCCATTCAAGATATGTTATCCTGCTCTTGAAGGCCAGGAATGGCAAATTATAACAGGCAGCGACCCCAAGAACACGTAATACCGCCTATACGTAACTCGAAAAGATTTTATTCATGCTAATTTCCAGCTGTTATTTTACCCTTTTATTTTCTGTTGCAGTCCTTGGTCCTACCACAATGCAGGCTCTTGGCCAACTTTGCTCTGGCAGGTTAGTAAAATTCCATTAATTATATATTGTTGGTTTATATTTTTGATATCTTCTGCTTTCTATTATCAAGTATTATGCCAACAAGAAGCTTGTAGAACTACCTCTACTGCAGTTTTTCAGTCTTCTATTACATTGTTTTGTTGAAGTTGTATTTTTTTCATGACGTGACTGGAACTCTTAGTGAACATTAATTTTCGGTTGGTGTGCCTCACGATAGTCGCTGAGGTGGGCATGTACTTTGTAAACTAATGGATTACTGTTTTTGCAGCTAACCGTTGCATGCATTAAGATGAATAGACCAGAAATTGCATTGAAAGCTGTCCAAGTTGCTGAGAGGCGTATATCCAGAGACAAGTGGCCCGAGTATTATGATACAAAGCGAGGGAGATTTATTGGAAAACAGGCACGACTTTTTCAGACCTGGTCTATTGCAGGATATCTTGTGGCAAAGCTTCTCCTTGCCAATCCAAATGCAGCAAAAATCCTTGTTAATGAAGAAGATTCAGAGCTTATAAATGCCTTCTCTTACATAGTCAGTGCCAACCCAAGGAGGAAACGTGGTCGGAAGAATCAGAGCTTTATAGTTTGAGTTGATCTCATGAAAGAGGTAGTCCACCTCACAAATCAGCGTCACTATATGCCACAAAAAGTAAGGAAAAATTCTGATTCCTCCCGTTGTACTGAGCATTCAGTACTACTTTCACACAAATTCAATCATGTAGATTATTTTTACAACTCATCATGTTGAGTTGGCATCCGTTGTCAATATAGTCTTCTACTTGGTTCTGATATTTTAGTCCCTGACTCCTAGAATCTTTCCATTTACTCTCTTCGAAACACGTAACTCTGTCTTTCTTTGTGAGTTCCCTTTTCAGTATCTCCTTCAAACACCTATCCATTCTCCCTTCAATCTCAAACAGCTAAATCAATACTCATTTTCTCAAATCGTAACGATATTACAACCTAGTGATACAAATATATTAACCAAGAGGGACAACTGTGATTAAACCAACACAGCAGCCACACATTCTGATTTCAATGAAGACAAATGAATAGTAATAATGTTAAAAATGAGAGAGAGCTACAAGTACTTCAAGCACTAGCCTCTTGATTTGGCTTGAATACATTCTTAATGAGTGATTCCTTGTTGGACGAGAGTTCAGGGAATTCTTTCTTTAATTTTTGTGTTCTCTCTGTCTCTTTCCAATTTGCAGACCCGCAATTTTCCCTTCCAAAGGAAAACATTTTGGGTCCTCTAACTCACCACTCAGAGAGAATATGAGGCTTGAGATATTGAAAAGTTAGAGAAAATGAGTTTCCGTTTTGTCGTTCAAGATTGAAGGGAGATTATGATTGAAAAGGGAATTAACAAAGAAAGAGAGAGAAAATAGTCTAGGAGTTTGTGATTGAAATTTAAGAATTGAGTAGTAGAAAACTATAATCTTAGTTTGTGTGTAAGTGGTACTGAGTGGTTAGTACAATTCAAAATTCTTTTCAGAAGTAATTATGAAAGGTATATTTTTATAATCATATCATAACATTGTCATACATAATAAATGAAGATTGGTTTTCATTTATATTAATATTTTTTATTGTGCATAATAAAATTATGAGTATAAATTATATGATAATAATGATACTCAAATAATTAACCTTTATGATCTAATCATACAAAAAGATAATAGATTAGTTAGATTGGCTTCTTTTTCTTTTTTTGGAAATGTTTGCAATAGAAATCAATTTGAATAGCTATTTTTGTCTTTGAACCAATAAACACTCAGAATGATTGTTTAATTTATTGTTTAATGCTGAATAACCATTATTAGTTCTCTGTATTAAAATGGCTTTTTTAGGCGTACTGCGTAAACCTTTTATGATAGTTCTATGTCAAATAAGCTTTGAGCTAATTTTGTGGTGTGACAGGGAATTTGATTACGTAATTTTTTTTGGTAGATCATAATTTTTTTTTTAATTTTGATGATTTTTTTATTTGTTTTGTATAAATATTTAAATTATAAAATTTTTGTATATATTTTGTATATTAATTTTATCTCTATTTTTTATTTAAATTATTTTTAATTTTTTAAAATTAAAAAATAAAGAATCTCAAACCAGGATGACAGGGTCGCTGTCAACATCTGATTCCTTCTGCTTTCAATTTACCGGGGGCCATGTTCGAGGTTGGCTTGTCCCGACCAATGAACATGCAATCGCTAGACTAACGTCCTTGGGTCTGAGTCTGGTTATTTTTATTTCTCGTCCCCCTACATAATTTGATCGGTAAAATCCCATTGTCAGATTTTCCCAATAAACTATATAGTCAATGAAATATATTCAATTATGTAGGAAGAGGGGTTAACTTCTGGGTTTATCAGTAAATTGGTTATTAGGTTGATTTTAAAACATTAAGAGATGATTTTGGCAGAGAATTAAAAAGCAAAACTTAGGATGTGCTAGATACAGCAAAAGAAATTGAAAGCAAAGATGAAAACAGTAGAGAGAAAAGAAAAGAACGAAAGAAGTAACCATGTATGTAACTCAAATGATTGAATAAGCAAGAATGGGAGAGTATTTTTTACAATTTTTAAGTAAAAATTTGTGTATAAAAGTAATATTTATCATAATCAAATACTAGATGATTAAAATTGTAACAACACATCGTATTAAAATTCAGACAGCAAGTTAGGCACTTTATTTACTTTTTCTTTATAATAGTAAATTGAAATTCTGAAATTTCAATACAACTATGAGCAAACCGAAATATAGTAGTCTATCTAATCCGCCATTCGCCTTAAAAAAAATGTGTCAGAATGGTCTTTTGGGTCCATGAATCTCATCAGTGATCCTTTGCTGATCCTGTGGTCGCTCAACGCACTTAATTAAACTGGTTTCATGCACTTAATGTTGGTAGGTGTCGTGCGGATTTGCCATTCAAAATAGCAACCAGAGTCAGACACCCTGCTTAGAGAGTCTTCTATCCCATATTCCCATATTATTTTATTCCTGAACGACACATAAAAGTTAAAGGAAAAAAATAAATAATTTATTTATTCAACCCCTTATTAAAATAATATAAAGTTAAATTTATTAAGTATTATAGGATAAACTATAAATGTAATAATTTAAATTTTTTTATAAATAAAGATTAAAACACTCCAATTAATTATACGTAGAATTTGTAACTTATGATTGTCATATATTTGAATCTTTCAATTTTTTAAATTTTTTTATAACTTAATAAAGAAATATATTTTTTTATTATTTTTCCTCTTAATTAAATATTTATTTCTCTTTTATTATTTTCGAACTTTAAGTGAGAAAATCCTCTTCTTGATTGCCACCTACTGTAACTCAAAAGCTTCAGACTTGATACCATAATGTCCATACAAGCAAAAGGAAGCATATGACCTAATCTTTCCATTTTAGATAATATTGCATTGTTCCATTTAACCAATAAATGGGGAAGATAATTAGCACTTAACGACACCAAAATCTTTGTCAATACTTCAACAAGCTGTAGCTACTTCGTTTGCATATGGGGTAGTCTGTGACTTCCAATTTTATTAATGCATGTAGAATCCTGTCCGCCGTCACTAATGTCCGAAATTTTCAACCAGAAGCCAGACTTATCAAACTGTCCAAGTGGTGCTTGAAGACTGCTAATTCGACACTTCCGTCTACATTGTAACTGTCAAATGGTTCGAGAATACAGGGATTTGGACCCTCAACAACTTCTGCTTCTTCATGATTATAAAACAACTTCTTGACATCAACCCCAATTTAATTAGATTATGCAGATGGAGCATGATTTTCAAAGAGCGTTATATAATAGAGTAAGTTGAGTGTCTGTCTGTGACATTAATACGTGGACTATTGCATGTAATTTGTACACTTTTTTCTTTTGACTAAAACATACGAAGCTTTCTTATACTTTCATTTTATTGTGAATTTTTTTTATATTTTTAATTATAATAATAAATTTATTATATTTTAAAATTATAACAATTTTCTTATTTTATTAAAAAATAATTTAAATCTAAGTAGAATATATGACATTCTGTTAAAAATTAAAATCTCTCTCATATATTTTTATTAATAAAATAAAATTTTAAACTATCACTTATTAATTGTAATTAAATAAAAATTTTTGATAATAAAATTTTATTTATAATTATATGATTTAAATACTTATAATCTTTAAAATAATTATTTTTAAATATTAATATATTTAGTTTTATCTTATAAGAGGGGACCTTCCATAGAAAGGGTTCTAATTTTTAACAAATAATCATATACTCATCAAGATTTACATTATTATTTAATAGAAATGATAAATTATTATAATAATATATTTATTTTTATAATTAAAAATGTAAATATTTTTTTAAAATAAGATACAAATATAAAAATAATTCATATATTTAAACTTTTTTCTTTTAGTATTAGAAAGTAATAATTTATATATACATTATATATATATAAATTTTATACACAAATTATATATACTCTTATATTCTTATTTTTTATTTTCTTTTCTCTCAGAAGATTTTTATCTGTACGCAAGACTAGTGTATGTTGGCCCAACGTACCTACAACATTTATAAAACTGACTATTGATGGGACTTAAACTTTTCTTTTTAAGTAATTGAATCTAGTTTTATAATCTTTCTCTCCTTAAATTTAGTTTTCATATTATAACATTTTTAATACTAATAAAAACTAACACTTAATTATTGAAGGAATAGGCATTAACGAACAAAACAAAGACAAGAGATAAACTCATTAGACAATTAGCCCTGTTTCCCTCTTCTTGTTTTTTATTTTTTATTTTCTTCAAATCACTATCAACACAATTAGGACGCAGCTAACGGAATCAAACAAAAATGGGATGGTTAAGTCCAGGAAGTCTTTGGGGTTTAGTAATTAATTGCATAATTAAAAATGTTTTTCTTACTATTTCTCCAAAAAAATAGAAAGAGAGGTTGCGTTGGACATGGCTCATGATGACAGCTAGAGCAGCTCTGTGGCTTTCTCTCCTAAAATTTATAATTTGGGGCATCGGATTACACTGTTCTTGAAGGTAAAGAGAGAAGTGAGAACAACATCCCCATGCATAGTAAATTTTTTTTTTTTTTTCCAAAGGAGCCATGGTATAGTTTATTGGGATCAGGAAGAAAATAAGAACTGGACTACAGCATAGATTCAGAAAAAAAAAAAAAATTGTCATTTGAGTTATAAAGAGTATATCTATAATTAATAAAATATTGATGTAATAATTTTTATTTATTTTTTAAGTTGATGAATTTAAAGTCAAAAAATTAGATTTAGAAGGGCAATCAATTAACAATTTCTACCATAAATTACTCTTATAGCTAATAATAGTATAAAACTACTACACAAAAAAATTAAAAAAAATATAACTGCAAGTAGTGATCCTGTTTGAAATTGTGACATCGGTCCCACCAACGATGATATAATGAATAGCATATAGTATTAATATTTATGAGCTGTAAGGGGAAGCCGGTTTTTTCTATTATTACAAGTAAATATTGATTTAATTTTATTTTTTGTTAAATTAAGCAGCTCCTTAAATAATGTTATTATTTTTATAAATTAAAATTTATTAAATAATTATTTAAAAATTTAAACTATTAATTTTATTAAGTTTTAAAAAATTTAACAAATTTTATAATAATTTTACTCACAAATTAGCTGAGACAAACTTTCACTTATTGAATAATGTTCAAAATGAGCACCTAAATTTTTATTATTTTCCAATGAAATCTTTGCCATTCACACACTCCAAAGTGAATGTAGGCCCACCCAATGCATCCCAATTTTTTTTTTTTTTTGACGTCGCATCTGAATTCTTAAAGGGGAATACCTATTTCAACCTCTCTCCAACACCAATATGGCCCAGTGCTATTTTTTTGGCCCAAAATTGTTTCTTTTGATTCTCTGGCTCTGAAACAGCACCTAGACCAATGACCAAAAAATTTACCAGTTACCACCCTTTCCTTTTCCCTCAACCCCTTCAAAAATAAGAAAACGCTCATTCTCCACGCTCGGTGCTCAGTTCATACACTCCTCGCTTGTCTGTCTCTCTCCCTCTTCACAACATAATGGAGCCATCGCTGGAGGATCTAGCCGATGACCTGCAGAGCCTAAGCTTCGCCTCCACTACCACCACAACCACCACCGCAGATATCAAACGCAGCACGAGCTCCGGCTCCGAAACCACCACATTAACGGCTTCCTCCTCTGCCCATCTACCTACCACTAAACACCACGCGCCGTCCTCGGACCCTTGCTGGGCCGCCATCCACCGGATCCGATCAGAGTCCCTGAGCCGGCACATAGTCCCCTCGGACCTCCGCTTCGCCCACCGGCTCGGCTCGGGTGATATAGGCTCTGTATATCTCGCGGAGCTCAAGTGCGCCAATGGCGACGGTTCCGTGTTGTTCGCGGCTAAAGTGATGGATAAGAAGGAGTTGGCGAGCAGGAGCAAGGAAGGGAGGGCAAAGACTGAAAAGGAAATTCTTGAATTGTTGGACCACCCGTTCCTGCCCACGCTCTACGCAACTATTGACGCGCCCAAATGGCTTTGCCTCTTGTCCGAGTTCTGCCCCGGCGGTGACTTGCACGTGCTCCGACAACGCCAGCCCAACAAACGCTTCCATGAAGCGGCCGTCAGGTGCGCACGTTAGCACATTACTTCGCTTAAATAATTGCATCTTTTTAAGGTTCTCCATTCATCGGGGTTCGGGGTTGGTTGAAGTGAAACCACAAGTGGGACTCAGAGTCTTAGATCGAGTATGGGCGAGTCTAGCTCGCGCTAGGAAATCTAGAACCGTTAACATACCGACGGTGATAGTGATGGATACTTTTGGGGCCCCAGCACCTAGCATAGCAGGAGCTGATGCCCCCGTCACGGGGTGGGACCCACCGACTGTCACAATCAATGTGGTTATTTTTCTATTCCTCCCCTCGTGTACAAAATTACGGTGTCATTCTTCGGCACCGGACCGGAACATTATCTCCCTCCGGCAACTAGAGTGATAGGACCTTAGGTGAGGATGTTATTATGTTTGTTTCAACATTTAAGGATGTTGTTTGGTAGTCGGCAGGTCTAACGACCGAACAACGCCGTAAATGGATCCCTAAACCCGTTGAGGATCTGATATACGGTGGTGGCCTGCCTTCATTAACGTTAAATGATGGGGATGTAATGATCAGGGAGTGAGTTTAACTGTTTGATTCCGTTTTGTCTCTCAACTCTGAACTACCGCGAGTGTTGTAAATAATTCTAGCACGTGCCAATTGACACGCCGATAGGGTAAAGGGCTCTCTTATGTTTCAGGTAAAATCCTACTCTCAAAAGTCAAAAGTCAAAACGGCACCTTCTGAGATCAGCCACTCACCGTGGTTAGCTCAATTTGACGAGCAGCGTGCCATTTTGTAACTTGTTGTACCATTGGGCTCCGTACTGTGCAAAGCCCTGAACCTGTTGTTGGTTTTGCAATTCTGGGCAGTAGATTTGTGGAAGGATTTCAATCTTGAAAACTAGAATACTATGTGCCCTTTTTTTCACGTTATTTATGGAGATGATGAGTTTTGTTCTCCATCTATCGACTAGATGGATCTTAGCTAGAGGAACCGGAGTTATTTATTCTTGATTCCTTATTTCTTTGCGGGATTTGTGGTTTTCTAATTTTATAACATTAATGTGAGGTTAATCTGGCAGTGGTCCCTTATTGGGTTTGGGATATATGTCCTTCCCACATCCGTTTCTAGAACTTGGAACCATCCCACTGGCCTTCATTGTTTATAACTTTGCTCGTTTTTCTTTGCTTTTACCTGTTCCTTTTGTTATTTATCTAAATCCTTCACTTTATGGCCAGAAATAGAACAACTGTTTCATGACTGTTGAGAAAATTCCTATGCACGACAAATCGACAAATGCCAGAGATTTAACCTCTGCCTTCCCGCTTTAAGTTCCACGCGTGATATAAACAGCACCACATAAATGAAAGTAAAAGCTGAATTTCTCTGATGCATGTTTAATCAGAAATTTTATCTTTTCTTAGAAACAAATTCATTTCAAATAAGGATCGCAGAATACTCTCTGTAGACAAGGGTTATTTTCCTGCTTCCATTTAGTTGTCATTATTTGCACGTCTTATATGAAACATGTGACTTTTTCATGTAGCTTTGGTTCTTTGACATAAATATGGCATAGATATTGACATCTTTTTGTCATTTTCTTCAATTTTTGCATATAGAACGCCATTGTCTTAAGGATATTACGCAACATATGGCGAATTCAAATGCAAAAATGTTTCTTGTCCTACAAACGGACAAACTTGGTTTTGGTCTGAGAAAAACCTTTTAACAAAATAAGAACTCAAATTTCTATAAGATAAGAGGCTTCATTGAAGTGTTTATCGTTGGTCTAAGGATGCTGAAGACTCACGTTACCCTTAAATTATGTGAAACTTCTACTGTTGTGAGTTTGTGTAAAAAGTAATCATTCACGAGTGGTTAGTTTTTATAAATTTTATAATTTAAATTTTAAATTATAAAAATTAAATAAAAATAAAATTTTAAAAATAATAGAAGTATAAACTATAGGGCATGATAACGTATGTCTCTGTTTGGTCCCCATGACCCATTCGGTTAGCCCAACTACCAATATTATTCTTATATTACTTTGTGTTTTGTTGGTCTCAATAATGGTCTTAGCTTTTGCCTTTTTCCTCCAAATGGAGGCCGGGTTTTCTCTTATCCAAACACGTCTATGCCAACCCACTATAACTTACTATTTTTTGAATGGGAGGACTTAGTTTTTTGAACTGTTTTACTTTATAATTTGATTAATTGCTTAATGCTAAATCTGTTCCCCCTTTGTATCTAATACAGGTTTTATGCATCGGAGGTGGTGGTGGCACTAGAATACCTTCACATGTTGGGGATCGTCTACCGTGATCTCAAACCTGAGAACGTTTTAGTTCGATCGGACGGCCATATCATGCTCACGGACTTTGACCTCTCGTTAAAATGTAACGACTCCACATCAACGGCTCAGATAATCTCTGATCAAAACCCACCTCCCAAGGTCCCACAGAAGGATTTCCACGCGGACCACCCTAATGATACCTCGTCTTCTTGCATGTTGCCCAATTGTATAGTCCCTGCCGTGTCATGTTTCCACCCAAAACGCAAGCGGAAGAAGAAGCAAGGCCAGCGTAACGGGCCTGAGTTTGTAGCGGAGCCGATTGATGTTCGTTCAATGTCATTCGTTGGGACACACGAATACTTGGCGCCGGAGATTGTATCCGGTGAGGGCCACGGTAGTGCGGTGGACTGGTGGACGTTAGGTGTATTTATATTTGAACTGTTTTATGGGGTCACCCCCTTTAGGGGCGTGGACAACGAGCTAACCCTAGCAAACATCGTGGCTCGAGCCCTGGAGTTCCCGAAAGAACCTGCCATACCAGCTACGGCGAAGGACCTTATCTCACACTTATTAGCTAAGGACCCGGCGAGGCGGCTGGGGTCGACGATGGGGGCTTCGGCGATCAAGCACCACCCATTTTTTCAAGGCGTCAATTGGGCATTGTTAAGGTGTACAGCTCCACCCTTTGTGCCCCCACCTTATACCAAAGAAGTTGTATCTGTATGTGGTGACAGTTGTCGTGAGGCTCCCATAGATTATTACTGATAAGGAAAAGTACATAGTTAATAAGATCAATACATAGCTCCACAAATTCAAATGTTTTAACCTGTGGGTCCCTCTATTAATTTCCCCATGTGTTTCTTCTCTTGTATATATTGAGATGCATAAATGGCAAAGTGATACTGTCAACCAACTCTGAAAATTAGCTTGATGACGAGTAATGCAATGGGGGTTGTGGGGCGCGCAACGAGTGAAAGGCTTGAATTGAAGCTTTACTTGGTCCATGTTGTCTGGTAAAGATCAGTTTTGCTACTCCCACGCCTAAACGAGCCCTTGTGATAACACGGTTGGTCAATATTAGTTGCACATGATGTTAACAGTTTGTTCTGTTGTAGAAATTAACTGCGGGTTGTGACCTTAAAGGTCAACAAAGATGTGGGCAACAACGGGATCAGACAACATACCACTGCAAGTCTGCAAGCAATGAAATTGACTTGATAGTTGGGAAGAGAAAAGCGGTGGCACCGCGTGGTGGGCTGTCCAATGACCAAGCATGGGGTCGGGGTCGGGCCCCGGGCTACGCCATGTACAAGACACGCATGTCAATTACTGTTCTCTATGTGTGGCGTTTTTATATGTGAAAAACATGCATCTAACCACGTGCAATGTTGTCTGCATGAGAGCACTGTGGGGCTGGGCTGTAGTCACTAGTTTTGCGAGTATTGATGTCTTATTTTATCTTATTTTTAAGTTATAAGAGATCAACAGAATCCCAATATCCCATTGCTTTTGCTTCCAACATAATTTTTTTTTCACAATAATAGAATTTTTTTTTGGGAAAATTAGATCTCATTTCTGATCACAAAAAAATAAAAAGAAACTTAAAATGCAGTATTCAGGTCATACTATTCTCATAATTTTATTTTTACTTAATTTTCATAATCTAAATTATAAAATTAACAAATTAACATATTTCATCATCCATTAATTGCAAGAATTGATACAACTAAGGTGTTATTAGAAATTTTTTTAACACACATGATCAAAAAACAAATTGATGGCCCAAATTCCAAATTGGACCTATTATCTTAGGTCGTTCATCCTTCAAAACTAAAGCTTGTTGGGCGAGCTTTCACATTGTTTGTTCTGGGTTAGTTGTGAAGAGTGGGCTGGAGTATACAACTGCAGGCAGCTTAGTCCATTTTGGGCTTTACAATAAAAAGTGAACGCGAGCAAAAAATGGAAACGGCATAACGCTTTTTGGTTATGTTGTACCTCCCCATCCTAAATTGTACTCCAGAGGTGCTCGACTCCTAAAGCATTGCACTTTCAAATCAACTTATCAAGGAGCCAGAGGAAGCTCCAGCTTTTTCTGTTGCAGCGCTCTGACTTTGTTTGTTTAGCTGAGCAAGATATTGTTATCCTCTTGCTATTTTCCTGAAACTCTTTAGTCTCTGCACTGCAAAAAACTTTGGGTGAAGATGGAGGAACCTCAAAATGGCAGTAATTCAAACTCGGCGATAGCGGAGACCGAGGAGGAGCCAATCATCGGACCGGGGCCAGCCCCTCGCGCTCGACCCAAGCGACCCCTCCAGTTTGAGCAGGCCTACCTTGACGCTCTACCCTCTGCAAATATGTGAGTTGTTGCGCTAATCTGTTCTGTATATCCATGTCTAAAAATTGGAGTTTGAGGCCTAGGGTTTCTGTCTTTGAATTAGGAAAGGTGGAACCAATAACTGTGTAGGAAAACTATTTACTGAAACTGTTGAGTCAAAAAGATGGTGACTTCGGGGTTGAATTGCTAGTGCTTTTATTAGATTGGATACTCCATCTATTTTGGTTATGTATCTGTTTGAGGCTGAAAATATGTCCTTTTGCTTGTACGTGCTTGCAGTTTCCTTTCATGAATATCTTGTGTGAGCAAATCAGTCTCCATCGAGGCTCTGTACTGTCTTCACTGAATAGCCAGTTCAAGTGTTAATGACTTTCCCGCCGTTGTCCATTTCACTCAAAGAACTGCTAGTCCCACTATATATGTTTTTAATCTCGAATGTTGGGTTAAAAGGAGAAACGAAAAAAAAATGACGTATATAAGCATCAGGGATCAAGAAAATTCTGGAGAAAGTTAAATAATATCCTTCCATAAACTTATCACTTCTCTGCTTATTACTGTTCAGTTGAATGCTAACTGCTTCATAATCAGCTGCAATGCAACTTTCCTCAACTTCATGCAACCGAGCAACTGGATTAAAATCTTATAATTTGTTTCTTCTTTTTCCTTAGCCGCTCTGGTTTAATTCTCTGGAATTTTACTGTACCAAATTTAAACATTTGAGAAGAAGTTATTTAGAACACTTTATTCTCTTTTGCTATACTATACCTTGGTGAATGTACTTGAACTTTCTTATTGATGCTTTACCCCTCCTTCTACAGGTATGAGAACAGTTATATGCATCGTGATGTGGTTACACATGTTGCTGTTTCAGCTGCAGAATTTTTCATAACTGGAAGTATTGATGGTAAAACATATCTTCAGTGGCATCTTTAATCATCATATTCTTTAAGACTAACAAAAGTTAGTGATAAATCATTAGAGTCTAAAAGTGAACCATAAAGAACTTAATAGACAAATTTGGTTGTTGTAGTGATCAAGTCTATCACCTACTATATTTACTTTTCACCATCTATGTCTATTGAATATTTTACTTTTTGTTTAAAATTTTTGATGCTGTGTAACAGTATGTGAAGTATCTATACAGGCACCTAACAAAAGCTTTCTGACAGCACATTGATCATTTTCAATGATAATGAATATGACCTATTGAGTCATTGGAAAAATGCCATGGCTTATCTCTTTGTGAGTTCCTTATAGTTGCTTCCTGTCATCAGGGCATTTGAAGTTTTGGAAGAAAAAGCCAATGGGTATTGAGTTTGCAAAACACTTCAGATCCCATCTTGGTCCAATTGAAGGTCTAGCTGTAAGTTTGTCAACCTGGTGCAATCCTTGTATGCTTAAATTATTCTCTGACTGATTCTTCCCTCAATTCTCATTGATGTGGTATAATGAATTGATATGATCATGTATGCATATCTCTCAAAGTATGTGAATGATATGTGTTATCTATATGATACATGTCCTGGATTAGGTACCACCTATTAATGTTGACTTATTGATCTGTGTTGTGGATTGGTCACTTAGGCATGAAAATTTTCTTGTTTTTTCCTGTCATCAGTCATGAGCCCGTGACTTGTTTCAGCTTTGCAGGTTAGCGTTGATGGTCTGCTTTGCTGTACTATATCAAATGATTGTTCTGTCAAGATATATGATGTAGTCAACTTTGACATGATGGTCATGATTCGCTTACCATATGTGCCTGGTGCTGTTGAATGGGTTTACAAACCAGGGGATGTCAAAGCTAGGCTTGCCATAAGTGATAGAAACTCATCTTTTGTGCACATTTATGATGCACGAGCTGGTTCAAATGAACCTATCATCTCCAAAGAGGTGGCAACTCTGACCTAATAACAAATGTACTTACTTTTTATATTACATTAGCTTTTCTTTTTCTGTTTGGAATTTGCCACAATTGAGTTACATAATTGTATTATTCCTTTTTTATCTGTTCAGATACAGTTGGGACCTATTAAAGTCATGAAGTACAATCCCATATATGATTCTGTGATTTCGGCTGACACTAAGGGGATCATTGAATACTGGAGCCCTACTACACTTCAATTCCCAGAGAATGAGTATGTGCTTATTTTTTTGTCATTCAAGTTAACAGCCTCCATCCATATTATATAACTGATTTATCAAGGTTGAAATACTTATGCTGTCCTTCCAAAGTTCCTTTATCCCTTCTTTACACAAACATGCACACAAATGTCATAAACTTATGAATTGCAATTTTATGAGTTAGCTAAACCAATTGTTGATGCTCCAGTTTTGGCTCCTCATTTGTTGTGGTGAACTGATCAAGATTTTTTAAAATATGAGATTTTGAATCTTATATTTACATTTGTTCTTGTTGGATTTATTTTACTCAGCACAAAAATGCAATTAGTATTATCTATTCAAAAGATTTCAATAATCAAGTTTTAGATGGGGATAAATCTGGAGCATCTGCCATATGGTATTCGTATATGATACACCATTCTTGCTTGGGTGCTATATCCACGATTATATTTGTGTAGATGTGGCTCTGGTCATTTTGAGGTGAACTGAGATGTTTAGTTTTGGGATATAAGAAATTTGATTCAAATCTTTCTCTCACATCAGATTTCGAATGCTTAAAATTGAAATGCTTGATTTGAATACTTCCAGGTCGAACATGTTTGTGGTTCTTAGTTTGAACCAGTGCAATATTCAAGGTTTCTATTAAATGGTATTTTTATTATTCTCTCTGACTTTGTTATAGTTATAGTTATATAGCCTCCTGGCAGGCCCTGTTCACATCGGGCGACTGATCCTGGTGTTTTGGATCATGATGACTTTACTGCTAATGTAGATGCTGTATATCATCAATATGTATTAAGACAAAAAATTCCAATATGTGGCTGTGTTAGGAATCTTTAAATTGTACAAAACAGTTAGAAGGCCGCGATGCTCATAGATATTCTGTATATCATCAATATGTATTATAATCAGCAATGCTAATATGTGGCTGTCTTAGTAATCTGTAACTTGTACATAATGTGGAGAATTGTTGTCTGTAATTTCTTAGTCACTATGTATAATGAATTCTAGACATTTAAAATTGTTTGTTGTCATGAATGTACTCTAATCCTTTTCTTCTTTGGTGCTTGTAGGGTGAACTTTAAATTGAAAAGTGATACCAACCTCTTTGAAATAGTAAAATGCAAGGCTTCTGTTTCAACTATTGAGGTACCCCAGCTAGAACTATTTTTAAACTTATAGTTGACAACTCAACATCTAGCAATGTTATTTATTATAATCTATGGACAGAAGATATACCTGTTGTCTGATATAGACATTAATCTTGGTTAAAAGTAATAATTTATTAACAGCATAGCATCATTCTTTAGGTCAGCCCAGATGGTAGGCAATTTTCCATTACATCACCTGATCGTAGAATTCGTGTTTTTTGGTTCAGAACGGGTAAACTAAGGCGAGTTTATGATGAATCCTTAGAGGTAATAGTTTAACCAGAAGTTTGCCCTGGATTTTATTTTATGTTTTTGGACACCCTATGATTTATTTTACCACTTTGTTGATAGGTTGCTCAAGATCTCCAAAGAAGTGATGCTCCCTTATACAGGTTGGAAGCCATTGATTTTGGCCGAAGAATGGCTGTTGAGAAGGAGATAGAGAAGACAGAAAGTGCACCCTATCCAAATGCAGTTTTTGATGAAAGTTCTAATTTTCTTATATATGCGACCTTGCTAGGAATAAAAGTAAGATATTACTCTTACTTAATGTGGTCATAAGTGCTATGAGGTTGCCAGTTCACACTTCATTCACTAATGTGTTTTATATATTCTAAATGTTTTTAGATAGTAAATTTGCACACCAATAAAGTTGCTCGGATACTTGGAAAGGTGGAGAACAATGATAGGTTTTTAAGAATAGCTTTATATAAAGGTGATCGGAGCAGTAAGAAAGCACGAAAGATTCCTACAGCAGCTGCAAATGCCAATGAGAGCAAAGAGCCTTTGACGGATCCCACTTTATTGTGCTGTGCTTTCAAAAAACACAGGATATATTTATTCAGGTAAGACAGTCAAACTCTGCTGTTTGTTTTAAGATTGTTTTATTAAAATTTTTCTATGCTCTCTAATTCCATCATAGTTTGTTTTTTAAGTTCAAAATTGTTGTGTCTTTGTATTAGATATTATTATATGTAGCTTTTCTGATCATGTTTCCTCAGTATATAGATGTTGCTCATCTTGTTTGACTGCATGTTATTGGTTGTATAGCAAAATACAAATCTTCATTTTGTCTAATGTTTGGTTTATATCATTTGGTCATATCAGTCGGAGAGAACCAGAGGAGCCTGAAGATGCAACTAAAGGAAGAGATGTGTTCAATGAAAAGCCTCCTCCTGATGAACTTTTGGCAGTTTCAGATATTGGAAAGGCTGTTACAACATCACTCCCTGACAATGTGGTAAGTTGTCTTTGTTTTCCCTATAAATGGGGTGTGTTTCTGACCAACCGTTAGATTCAGGGAAGACTTACATAAATAAAAACTTGTCATACACTAGAAATAAAAATTGTCCGGAAATATCTTCCCTCTTAGTTCTTACTCAAATAGCAAATATTATTTCTTTGTTGTCACCTTTATTTTCTATTACTGTTTCATAATGGTAAAGAGATGTATGACTGATTAAAAAGTTGCAATGGAAGAGGATGCAATTTGAGAGCTGTTTTGTTTGTTTCCTGATAGAGTTGTGTTCCATGTGTAAAGAAGTTAGAAAACAGAATATAAGACTCCATCAGATTTGTAGTAGTTGCAGGATTCCAATAGGGGGGATGCAAAATAAAAAAGAAGGGGTTTAGGCATATATTAGGAATGTTACTAGTTTATGTTTGGGTGTGGAGGAGCTTTGTGCCTGTTTATAGTGGGAAGAGGGGAAAGGGAAATTTTTTATTTTTGAGCTGAACAAAATCATTGGACCCCTGTTCTTGTCTTTATGTGGAAAGCAATGGCTGTTGTTTTCTAAACTTTCTTTTACAGTGCGTGGATCTTCTTAAATCTCTTATTTGAAAATTGAAAATCACATGTTTTTCTGCTTCAGATGAGCACTGCAGTTTCTAGATGTAAAATGTTGTCAATTACTTTTAAGGTGGCAATTATTAAATTTATGAGCATAAACATTGCTGATGCACTGTATAGTGTGTCATTCTATTCTTGTTGCTTTCAAGACGCTTGTGCTACTGTTTTCATAACCTTTTTAGTCCATTTCTAGGCATATCTGTTTATGTATTTATGTTTGACTCTGCACAGTTATAATCAGCTAAAGTTATGGGACTAAACATGAGGCACTTATAGCTTTCTTCACTAGTTTTTGTAAAATGACACTTTAATTTGGTAGTTGTTGGGCATGTTCCATCAGATGAACTGAATGATGTCCGGGAATTGCTTTGTGGTTTCTGCATTATGTCTTAATATAAGTATGCATTTATTTTATCAGTCAATGTAGTCTGTTTAGTAATACCCCTCTGCATTCCCCAGAAAAAGCCTCTAAAATTTCAACAATTTTTTCCCCAGATTTTGCACACCACTATGGGTGATATCCACATGAGATTATACCCAGAGGAATGTCCAAAAACGGTGGAGAACTTTACAACTCATTGCCGGAATGGTTATTATGATAATCTTATCTTTCATCGGGTCATCAAAGGCTTCATGATACAAACAGGAGATCCTTTAGGAGATGGCACAGGTGGGCAATCTATTTGGGGGAGGGAATTTGAGGATGAATTTCACAAAAGGTAATCAATTTTGTTAAAAGTTCTTTTAATCAGAGCTATTTTTTTTTCTCGTTCATGAAGAAGCACATTTTGTTGAGAATATAGGGAAGGAGTAGTGGGGGTATTATCCCTGATATTAAACTATCTAGCTTTTAAAACTACTTACAAGTCATTTGCTTTTAGAGTTCATCTGAGATTTATCACTGTTGTTTTCATTGCTCTGAGTTCATCCGATACCATATGAACTTGGCAGGACTTAATATTTTGGTTGTTTCTCAGCATGAAGTGTTTTGGTTTAGGTGTAGGTTTGATTTTATTCCCATGGTTTCTGCTGGAAATTGGTGACGATGGTATGTATGTATGCATGAAGTGTCATCTTGATTCCTGTGTATAATGAATAATAAAAATAAAAATAATTATAATTATGTTGGGGTTTGACCCAAATTCCAAAAAAAGAAAAGAAAAAAAAGGAGTTATAGTTATAATTGGATACTGCATAAAAGAAGTTGTGATGCCTCAAGGATTGCAGAATTTCTGCATTTTGGGATTTTTTGGGTATTGCATAAACTAGCAATTTTTGGGGTCAATTGTTCAGTCAAAATTTCAGTCTTGTAACTGAATTTATCGTAGTGAAATTTTTCTTTCTATTCGTGATTTTTTCTTTCATTGAGTTTTTCACGTTAAATATTTATGTACTTTCTGTTCTCTTTCTTTAAATTATATTTTGTAATTTTTTTTTTGTTGGTTTTCGTCATTCTGCCATAACAAATTATTATTATTATTAAATTATTATTTGTATGTCCTTTGTGTTATAACATATGTTGAATTTTGTAGCATGGTATACCTTATGATAAAATGACACTTAGAGCAAATCAATTTTCTCTGCAGTTTAAGACATGATAGGCCTTTCACAGTGTCAATGGCCAATGCGGGCCCAAACACAAACGGCTCTCAGTTCTTTATCACCACAGTGGCTACTCCTTGGTTGGACAACAAGCATACTGTATTTGGTAGAGTTATGAAGGGAATGGATGTTGTACAGGTAACTGGCTTCTATACTTGCATAGTCATTATATTTTAGTGTTATATCTCAAGACACATTTTGTGTACAGGAATTACTTGCACACACTTATGCACAGCCACTCTTGAATTCATTTTCATACATGTGTAGTGAGCTTGGGATCACCTGACCACATATCTTTTATGTATTGCGCTAAAAAAAATGGTCAATGTAAGTTCTGATAATTGATTAACATCTGAGATCTCTGGTTTTGACAGGCTATTGAAAAAGTGAAGACTGACAAGACGGACAAGCCATATCAAGATGTTAAAATACTAAATGTAACTGTGCCAAAGTCTTGAAGATCCTTGTTTGTATGACTACTGTATTTAGTCATGCTAATTGGTGATTTGCGGCTGCCGAAGTTCCAGCAGGTACACTCCATCTGCCTTGAATCACAGAGGGTCATTTAACTATGCTTTATAGAGGTGAAGATGCTGGGAATGGAGGGAAACTGAAAATGTCCTCTAGGCTTCCTATGAACAAGGGCAAATTATACTTTATGTCAATTCTATACAGACTTGGGTCCAATTTTGCATGCATTGATCTTCTGTTTCCCTATCCAACTCAACTTTTCTATCACCTTTTATTCTTTTTTTGACTTATGGTTCCGGCTGTTTGAGGCTGACTTCTTTTTAATTTTGCCAGATCGATGTGCTATCCATGTGAAAGGATTGTAGTTGAATAACTGTTTTATCTATAGTTTTTAATGCTGTATCTAAAATTCTTGATATTCCTTGTTTATGTTTTTTTTTCCCGATGTGATGGATTTTTATTAAGTTGGAATTTCGGTGTTGTATTTCGTTTTCCCATTTCTACTAGTACTACTATTTCGCTCCTTGAAAAGCAAGGAGAGCACATTTTCATCCAACTTAAACTATACAAATTGCTAATAATCCTTCCTGCTTTTGAGTTTGCCTGCTTAATTATCAATGTATATTTGTTACGAGTAGTTCTGGTCCGATCGTTTTATCACAGTGGAGATTTGATCGTTTAAATGTGACTCAGTATCCACCTCAAATTTGAACTTTCGAATTGATTTATACTAGCAATGGTAACGTATTCTACATTTACAGAAACGACCTTTATTGATTTCTAGAAACAGAAAACCTGTATTAAGAGTCCTCTCTTTTCTGTACCAATCCCCCTTTTTTTTTTCAACCCTTGAATGATCCAAGCAACCTTATATAGAAATGCTTCAGTTGTTAAGTCTTATAAGTGAATTATTATTCCGCATTATATACTAAGGATCCAAGATGCATTTTTCGTATGTGTTAAGAGCAAATGAATATAATGATCTACTAGCAGCCGAACATCCAGAGCATATGGCTAATTTGATTAAAGGGGGAAAATTCAAAGTGAACACTACTAGGAGGATAGGGGCAAGGGGGGTAAAAGCGGGAAGGAAAAAGGGTGCTAAAAACGGAACAAACTTTATACAAGTATCACCGCTAAATAATGTCTCTTGGATTCTCTCTGTACATATCCATTGAGCATATCATCAACCATAAGACCATGAGGATAAGAAGGGTTGAATGTTGCCGTCCTGCGGGTGATAGCTGATCTTTAAACATCGGAAGAGGCAGTCATCTCCCCTCTTTGGGCGAGAGATTCGTACAACCTCCAGTGTCATAGCACTGAGACACTTTGTTGATATGGGAGTAGTATTAATGACCATTTGACGCGGTCTTCAGATATTAGAAAAAGAAGCATTTCTTCCTAGTGAAAAATTTTCCTCCATCAAATGCTACGGTATAAAACAAATTTTCAGGAAAAAGTAATCACATCTTGTCAGTTGCCATTTCCTTTAACATCTATTGTATAGCTTACTTATCTTGCTTGTGTCAGGCAGAGTCACCAAATAAATCACATTTCACGATCGCCAAGAGATATAAATGGTAGTAGGTGACGATGGAAAGCAGAAAACCATCCAATAACTGAAGCAAAATTAACTTCAAATCTTACTAAATATCAGATAGATTAGTGTCATTACAGTCTCAATTGAAAACGCAAAACCCAGAAAACCTAAAACAATATGCAACTCCGTAACAAAAACTTATGTGATTGGACTAACACTAACTGGAAGGGCAAACGCCTCTAACAAACAAAAGCACTTCAGGCCTTCTAGTCGAATAAACTGAAACCCATATCCTGCAGAATTAAAAAAAGAAAGTCAGGAAAATCAAATTATAGTCCTTACTAAGGCGTCACTAAATTAAGATATATCAACAACTAATCCAGCTGAAATCTTAAAAACTTACATCATCAGACTCTTCTTTCTCTTCAACCTTCTTCTCTTCCTTGGCCTCAGCAGCAGGTGCAGCACCGCCACCTGCAACACCGCCTGCAGGTGCGGCAGCAACAGCAACTGCACCACCGCCAGAAGGCACTGATGCCAACTTCTCTCTTCCAGCAGCAATCAACTCGGTAATATCTTTACCCTTGACTTCAGACAAGAGCAACTCAATCCTATCATCATCAGCCTCAGCTCCAACTGTAATTTAGAAACCAAACAAGAATAAGGTATCAATAAATCCAATCAAGTCCTGAAAAAAAAAAAATATAATCAAGTCCTGGTACAGCAACCGGGAGAAAATAGTTGGAGTTTGAGTTTATATTAAAAATTACTTTTGAACTAACTATAAATAGCATGTTTCTCCAACTATGACAAGAAACGGCAGATAGGTGTGACAATAAAAAGAATGATATAGGGAAAAAAACCTTCAATGGTTATTCTATGGAGAGGCAGTGCTCTCAAGCCTCAAGAGGTTGAACACTTATTGGTTGAATTGAATTCTTGTCAGTGTAATTCATTGTTTGAATAAACACGGTATACATCCTACCGTGAAAAGACTCAACTTCCTGAGAGTTCCACCTCTCCACAAATTTGCGTTAATAATGCAACCAATCATTGCAATGTAAAAGGTATGAAGAGGATGAGGAGCAACATAAAAGGAACTAAATACAAAGCGAAATTTGACAAAATATATAAACAGAAACAAAATTTGAATACATCCCACAATTTCATTTCCATTTTTGCTCCTCTCATCATAACACTTCTACAATCCCACCCTAATATAAACAACAGGAGTATTTTTGCCAAGACAACCAACAATCTGGGATTATAATTGTAATGTTAAAAAGGGTATGGAGCAGTTTAGAGTTATACGATTCCAAAAAATTGCATCCTGTATAGTGCCCCAGGCATATTTCAAAAGAAAATTTTCTACAGAATTTGAAAAAAGAGAGAAAAAAAAGTACCAATTTACGTCAAAAATAAGGGTAAGAATCTACAAGGATGAGGCACCTGAGCCAAGGATATCCTTCAGATCATCAGCTGACGGAGAAGTGTTCCCCCCTAAGACGGCAAGCAAATACGCAGCGATCACCTTCATCTCTGCTTCAACAATGAACTAGCACAACAAATCAGTGTTACAAATCAACAAAAGAACTAGCTTTTATACATGAATTAATGATACATGGAATTGTAGTTGTCAGTGAGCGAACAATACTTGCTAGAAAGGATAGAGGGTTGCTAGTTCGCTCCCAGGGTTTGCGCAGACAGAGGCGCTAAGTAATGGGACTGGATGGATATTATATAGTTAGGGTTTTTCAAGTGGTGGGGCAAATTCATGAAATGCAACGTTGGGGAGGGCAAATTCATGAAAATGCGACATTGGCGAGGCCAGGGATGAGCAAATCATGTCCGTTCATTTTTTTTCTTTAGATATGGGCCACCTTTTGGGTTAAGTTTACACAAAGTTGGGCCTAAAGCATCCCTTCGATAAAGGCTAAACGTCTCGAAGTCAGCCAAAATTGCAAGGGCTCCAGTTGAAATTATGCCCTGTACGATGGGCATTTACGTCAAGTAGGCTAAAGATATATTGCCCTTTCCCGGGCAAAGAAGCGCGGGAAAACAAACTTCTTCTAGTCCCAATCTTCTGCTCATTGTCAAATCAGTAAAACCTGCACAACTTCCGTCTCCGAAGAATCTTGGAAGTGTTGATAGAAATCTTGGATCACGTAGCTAACCATGAACGGTGAAAGCCGAAGGCGGGACCGCAGAGACCCCCGGAGATCCAAGAAGCAGAAGCTAATCCGCAACGCCGAGGAAGAGCTTGAGTCAAAGCTAGGGTTCGATCTCTTCTCGGAGGGTGAAAAGCGACTCGGATGGTTACTCACCTTTGCATCTGTAAGCCAATTACCATTACTTCGATTTCGATTTTCGAAATTATTAATTATACAGTAGAAGGTGTTTCTGGAAATTTGTAATAGAACGGTTTTCTTATGAATTTCCATGATTTTAATATGTGAGGGTTTTTAATGTTTGTAAGTTATGGCATTGAATTGATGAAAAAAGAGAATGGAATCCAAAGTCAGTGCTATAAAGGCTTATGGTTTTTCTGCTATGTCACTGCAACGATCGTGTAAATGGAACTTTCAGTATAGCTTTGGGTTGCCTTTCCAGTAATGTACTGCCTTAACAAACTGCTGCTTGATCAAATAATGCAGCATGCTACTCTTCCTTTATCCTGTATGCTACAATTGTAAAGTTGCAACAAGCATGCTCTCCAACTACTTTTCTCATCTTTGCTGCAACTACTTCTGCTATCACTCGATGTTTGTTCCTTCCACGGTTCTATTGTGTACGCATATTATAGAACTTAACTTTTGTTATTCATAGAATATGTTTTCCAAGCCTGTCTTTTATAGCCAGTCAAATTGCCCCAATATGTTAGCAAGACAAGTCAGTTTTGCTCTGTGTACAATATAGAATACAAAACTTCTGTAGTTGCATGATAAATGGCCCATAAATCACTTATTAAATAATCTCGGATAATAATTCAAGGAATTTATATATGAGTTCTACAAAACTTTGCAGTCATCTTTTGAGGATGAAGACACGCACAAAGTCTACAGTTGTGTTGATCTTTATTTTGTTACACAGGTATTTTGTTTCTTCCAAAATGCTTTGCTAAACTTAAGTTTGTTACTAGTTTGTAGCTACCAGGGTAACCAGATTGGTTAAATAATTTACTGTTTGTGACTTTGCTTGCAGGATGGTTCTACATTCAAGTCAAAATACAGGTTTCGACCTTACTTTTATGCAGCCACAAAGGTAAGCAATCATATACATGCATACATAGTGCCACAGGTATAATATTTGGGTTCATGCACAATTGTGCATGTCTGTGTCTATGCAATCATCCATCCAATTGCTTTTGTTGATTAATTCTGTTTCAGAGTTTAAGTTCCCACTATGATGTTGCTAGTGATAATCACATGAATTTAATAGGATAAAATGGATATGGATGTCGAAGCATATCTGAGACGACGTTATGAAAGTCAGCTTGCTGATATTGAAATTATAGAGAAGGAGGACCTTGATCTCGTAAGCAACTTATGGATCTTTATATTACTTTCTTTGATACATGGCAAGCAGTATCCTCTACTTTTACTTCTCTATAGATTTAGCATTCTGCTTTCATATATGCTGGCATAATCTGTTATGATGAAGTCTATTAGTAGAGCTTTTGGACTTTAAGAAGGAAAAGTTAACATGGTGCATGATTTAGTTAGCATTTCTTTCTTATTACTGCTCGCAGATTTAGACAAGATCATCCTGGAAGAGCAAACTATGAGCGTTATGTTTCTTTACTATTTTTTGTTTCTAGCTTCAATCTAATAGGATTATCTATTCTTTTTTTCTACTCATGAATGCATCCTGATTTCTCCACCATGTTCTTAACAGAAAAACCATTTGTCTGGATTACAAAAATCTTATCTAAAGCTATCCTTTGATACTGTGCAACAATTGATGAATGTGAAGAGTGATCTACTGCATGTTGTTGAAAGAAATCAGTCAAAGTCAGATGCTGCAGAAGCCTACCAGTCCATATTAACAGGAAGAAGGTAGTGCTCTTCCTTCTACATTTATCCCCAGTTTCACTGGACTACACTTGTCTAGTTGAAGTATCACAATTTCCTTTGGTGATATGATACCTTTTATAGTACTGACCATTGTAATCATATAACTTTAATTTGTTATCTGATCTGATCCCAGCAAAGAACAAAAGCCTCAAGATTTTCTAGATTGCATAATTGATCTTCGTGAATATGATGTTCCTTATCATGTTCGCTTTGCCATTGATAATGGTACCTTCTAATGCTTATCTTCTTGTTTTTAATTAATTAATTTATTCTACAGTCTTCCAATGCTTTGATATTGCCTATAATTATGTCACTGCGAACTGTGTTTGAATCAGATATAAGGTGTGGCCAATGGTATGATGTTAGTGTGTCCAGTACTGGGGTTAGACTAGAGAAGAGGACAGATCTTTTGCAGCGTGCTGAAGTTCGTATTTGTGCTTTTGACATTGAGACTACAAAACTTCCATTGAAGTTTCCTGATGCTGATTATGATTTAATCATGATGATTTCATACATGGTAGATAGGCAAGGGTATTTAATCATAAATAGAGAGGTAAATGTAAAATGATCAACAATTTCTATTGAGTATGTTCTCTTCTCGTTTTGTTACTTGTCTATGCTATTATAAAGGGACTTGGACTCCAAGTTAGTCTCTCACTGTAAATTATCTTAAAAACCTTGATATTGATTTGTGGTCAAGTCCCTTAGTCATGTGCAAACACTCCTTGCACCCATATCTTCTAAAACATAGGATGAGTTTTCTCACCCATATATGTATGCTCTCACCCTGATCTCCTAAAATATAGGATTTGATTTATTTGTCAGTCAATTTTGTATTGTTTGCATATTAAAATTCTTTCATAAACATTGATTTTTTCTCTTCCACGCATGCATTGTGTGTGCATGCTTCTAGTTTGTTTTTTATAGAAAACATGTTTAATTAAAATCTATTAGTTGTCTCCTCAAAATAAATATAATTTGAGTTCTAAATTTTTTCAATACAAGGTTCAATGCTTTTGGCCTTCAAATGTATATATTGGCCAAATTTTTGGGGCATATGAGCTTAGCTAGTTTACATTGAAGTATTGAATACAATGTGCACCTTGATTGGAATCTAAGATGTAGAACTAGAAGTGATCCTTCTTAATGCCAAATGTCTCTAAAGCAGTATCCAGTCTGTAAAGCATTAGTCCTAGGCTGATGACTTTAAATAATCAGTGTGCATTGCTTTGAATTTCAGTGTGTTGGAGATGATATAGAGGATTTGGAGTACACTCCAAAACCAGAGTTTGAAGGGTGTTTTAAGGTGACAAATGTTCAAAATGAGGTAATGTTATATGTGCATCCATGAAGAGATATATGCTATTTGTCTATGGATGCTCTGTTAAGTAGGTTGTTTTAGAATTATGTGCTTTACTTTGCTCAGGTTTATTGTAATTTTTGCTGATGAAATTTGGTTGATCTTTCAGGTTGAGCTTCTTAAATTATGGTTTTCTCATATGCAAGAGGTGAAACCTGGTATCTATGTGACATATAATGGCGATTTCTTTGATTGGCCATTCTTGGAATGCCGGGCAGCACACCATGGGTTTAAAATGGGTGATGTATGTTATTAACACTTATTTTGTTGTACTGTTGGCTTCTTGATGTAGGATGGACAGAAAATATGACTAACAAAGTCTGTATTCTTTGAATAAATTCAATATCACTATAAATAAGTGTATTGGGGATGGAAACAATGACTTAAATAAATACTAAGTCCTAATCCTACTAGAATTGAAATACAACTAAATAGAAATGCTAAACTAAATAAAATCTTATCTCTTATGAAGATAGGATAACCTAAAACTAAATAAATAATAAACTCATAAATGATAAATCCTTAATAATTCTAATTCTTAATTATCTTTCTAAGTAATAAATCTAAAATTTCAAATTACAAAATAATTATTAATTACATAAAATATAAATTTCATCATTGTTTTCTACATCATTCTCCCCTAGTTAGAGAAAACTCGTCCTCGAGTTTTGAAGTATCAAAGCATCAGGGAGAAATACTAGATTGCTTGTGATAATGGAACATGTGACGACAATAATTGGAGCATAAACACTTTTGGATTGTCAACCTTTTCAATAATTACAAACTCAACAGGGAAATCAACATGAACTTGTGAAGGTTTTAGATCTATAACATTAGTATTATCGATCTCTTCAACTATAACTTCAACAATGTCAGTTCAACCATCATCAATCTTAACTTCATCATCAACAACTTTAGTATTGTTGATCTCAGCCACATCTTCAATCTTGGCTTCTTCATCAGTCTCAATCTTGTATACTTGAAACCAATCATCATCTTCTAAGTCAAATGGAGGATCACAAGGTTCTACAATTTCATCTTTCAACTCTTCTTCAACCAAGCTCTGATACCAAAATCAACATAAGATGGACAAAACATATGACGAACAAAATCTATATTCTTTGAATAAATTCAATATCATAATAAAAAGGCGTATTGACGATGGAAATAATAACTTAAATAAATATTAAGTCCTAATCCTACTAAAATTGGAATACAACTAAATAGAAATCTTAAAGTAAATAAAATCTTATCTCTTATGGAAGTGTGATAAACTAAAACTAAATAGATAATAAATTCTAAATGATAAATTCCCAATAATTCTAATTCTTAATTATTTTCCCAAATAATAAATCTAAAATTCCAAATTATAAAATAATTAATAATTACATAAAATATAAATTTTGTCATTATCTTCTACAGCACTTCTATTTAGAAGTAAAGAACTCCTACATGATGTGCTTGCTTGTCTGCACAATGTCCCATTTCTTGATGCTGACTTATATCATTATCAATATTTTAAGAACATGAAGAATAGTTGTTGATACCCATAAGGTTTAAGCCTGAACTTGACATTGTTGGCAACAAATTGTTTGTGTGAATCTTTTGCTTTGCTAATTTTTAGTGCATACATACTCTATTTTCATGTTGGTTCCTTAGTTTGAAGCATCTTCTACAAGTCTTATTGATCTCCTTTCTAATCATTGATTGTATATTTTATTCCTTTTTAGTTTCTCACTTGTGTTATTTGAACTTGCAGGAGTTGGGGTTTCAATGTGACAAGAATCAAGGGGAGTGTCGTGCTAAATTTGCTTGTCATTTAGATTGTTTTGCTTGGGTTAAACGTGATAGTTACCTCCCTCAGGGAAGCCAGGGCCTGAAGGTACAACTTTCAAGTTTTGATTGCTCATTCATAAGGACTACAAAAGGACTTACAACAAGTTTCAACTTTCAACTTTCAAGTTTTTTGTAGCACATACTACAAAAGGACTACATTTCTTAAGTCCATATCTATCTATTTAAACAATGAAATTTACGAAAGCTTGCATATACAGTAAATGTTCAAAGTCAGTCACAACCTGAATGTGAAATTCATTGACACCTTAACTGAAATCTTTAGAGAATGGAAGAATTACAAAAGAATTAACATAGCATTGGCACAGTGTGTAAAAGAATTCATTAGATCCATTGGATTTTATATGTGATTGCTACCCTCGAGCTATGGTAAAATTGATAAGGCCAAAAAGGCATTGTTTCTAAAATACTCACTTTTCCTCAAGCTGTCCTTTTCAGACTGAACCAAAGCAGCCTAATGCATTACACTCTGAAAACCAAAACTAGTGCACTAAAGAGGGAGTATTGCTGAAGCTATGTTTAGGAGTTTTGGATGGGAGGAGAGAGAGTAGTTCATTATGAAATGGAGTGGAAAGGCAACGAGCGGAAAGGAGGGCACGTGGCTTTATTTTTTTAATGTATAATGAGGGAAGTTAGGGGTTCCTTGCATTCCATTCTAAACCCCCAATTTAGCTGGTCAGATTTGAGGTGGCAAGGGTGGTTTTGGTGCCCCACTTTTTCCATCATCTGATAATTTTCTATTCCACTTTCTATTTGGTTCCCTGCCTTCCCCTTCCCTATCGCCCATCCAACTACAACTTAATGCTTTCTTTCTTAATTCAATTTCTGTTTATGAGAAAGAAGTGGTCTACCAAAAGGAAAGAAATCTGAAGAACTCAAATAGATTTTTTTAGGATAACCTGTTAGAACCTGGGCTATAAAAGATGTGCTTTACATTGGAAGTATCCATGCTTATTTAACTTATAGCTATAGGTATCTACCACCTTGCCTTGGAATGCATAATTATTCAATTTAAAGAAAAAGAACACTTATTTTACTTCTCTGTCATGAAGGCCTTAAGCAAATCTACATCTTAGTGCACATTCTCACCTATTGCTAGTGCTAGATCAGCTATAAAAGCCAATGTACTTGCTATTATAAAGTGTAAATATGGTTATGTGCTTCTCAAGAAGTGTTACCAGATAAAACATCTTTCCAATACATTATCTTTGCCACATCCAACTGGGAGATTTAAATCCCAAAGTCAATTAGGGCACGAGTCTCAAGTGATTCCTTTCACATGAGTTGTTCTATCTCTCTTACTCTCCCCATTTTAAAAATGATTGTCTCCTTAATAGGCTATTTTTTGCCACTACAAACCATAGCCCTTTGGGTATAGTTTGCAGGAGCTTCAATTTATAGTAGGGCAACAAAATGTCATGCTGTCTAAGTTGAGCTTGAATTTGCCATATTATCCTTGAAGGAAATCATTTGACATCTTAATTCAGAGATTTCAGCTGCAAGCTCAATCGGCAAAGTGTCATATGCAGTAAACAGGTTGGGTAATTTCTGGAGAATTACCATTAATTTTCTACCATGAGACAAATATAAGTAGTTCCATTCAACTAGCTGCTTCTCAATTCCACTTAGTAATTGCATCTGATTGTTTGTCTGAATGCTGAAAGAAGTGGAGGGCAGAGGCCTTTGGTTTTTTCATGTTGTCAAAGAGTTGAACAATGAAAATAGATGGCAAGTGCTTGATCGAATTGATCAGTTCATGTATGAACAAGGTTCAAGTCTACCGGTCTGTTAGGATGCCTTAGCTGCATACATCATTGCACTTCCACTTGACACCTATTATTCCAATAAGATTTCATTCTTGAACAAAAATCCATTTTTTGATTTGTTTCATCTATTCCATGACCGGAACAGGGGGGATACACGTTACACCACGATTTTGAATTAGAAGAGAGACTTCAAGAAATGGCAAATCTATTCACTCTATCCATAACCGAGCCAGATCTGGTGTATCATAAGGGATTTGCCTTTTCTATTGATTCCTCCAGACTGGATCAAAAACAATTATTGAATGAGGTATAGAACAGATTGCAGCACCATTCAAGGGATTTCTGTGAGTCCTTAGAATGGGACGATGCTGGAAAGAATTTGGATACAAACATTAATTGGTCGTGTATTAGCAGATGATATATATATAGGTTCGTGATGCATTGCCAATTGAAATCAAGATATTGGGATTGGACTTGTTCCCTCTATCTCTACCATACTCCAGCTTGGTAGTTTCCACCACCTGTCCAGGGTTGAGCGCTGGGATTTGATGGCAAACTTAAAAAGCCACCTATAGACACTTTACGCCCAATCATTCTGGATAATGCTTGCATCCTCTGTCTTACCGTGGCTGCTAGCATAGAGTTAGCCAATACTTATTTCCCAGATACCGTCATTGCTTCTACTCCGTTGGCATCTAAAATTTAGTCATTAAAAAACTCAACATTGCAATCCAAAAGAGCAGGCAGTCTAATTTCATGAGAACATTGAACTAGGAGATAAATATTTCATGCAACCATTTGAAATTTGAAACAAACATCTCATGGATTACAAGTGGTATATCATGAATCTATGTTCTAACCAATCTTGTAGTATGTGTCTTTTTGGTGATTCTCCTCATGTAATTTAATCATCCAATTCTTACTGTAAGTAAAAGGGTATGTTTGCTAGAAGATGTGCTATGTGCTAAAGTTACATCTATTTTATTTTATAATTTACTTACCTAAGAATTTATTCAGATTTTTTTTATTTACATTTAATTGATCTATCTCCATACATATTGTGTCAACTGAAGTTTGTGTGGATTTCAGGTTGATTAATGTTTGATTTAACCAAGTTTGTTTCCTTTTGACATTTTCTTATTTTCAATTCTTGTTTAGGCTGTTACAAAAGCAAAGTTGGGTTATGATCCCCTAGAGGTGAACCCTGAGGACATGGTTCGCTTTGCAAAGGAAAAGCCTCAGGTATGAGTAAATCAAAGTGGTGTTCCTGCTATAAATCAAGTTGGTTTGGCATGGTGTACTATAGATGAAGCAGTAGTAAATAAAGGTTTTCTCTTTTTGAAAATTGATAAGATGTTGAGTATAAATATTTGTCAATGCATGAGAATGGCCTTTTCATCTGCTTGCATGACTCTATGCCTGTGCACCTATCAGGTGATGATTGAAAAGGGGCCTTCTGCCTTGTGATATTATTCTAAGTAAAGCAGGTGACTCCTAATTTCTTAGGTATTTGGGATACTGGAGAAAATATTGGGCAATTGGGTTATATGGCATATCCTTGTACCAAATACATAAAATTGGTGTAGTTTTCTCATTTGAACTGAATGAGATATATTGATGCCAAAAAAGACAAATAAATAAAAGTATTCATTCCAAAGTGCTATGCCTTTGTTAATTAAGTGCTCCATGCTCCAATGAACAGTCAGATACTCATTAACTCAAGTATTGACTAGCCTTGATGTCTGTTGACATACTGTTCTTAGGATGACATTGCCAAGAAATGGTACAGTCTCTAGGTTGTTTTATGCTCCAACTTCAAGTGAGCGTTGTGTTTATTACTTGGTTTCTATAGTTTTGGATTTAAAAAGTTTTGCTTCTTGTTGGTCACGAGATATCTTAACCATTTTCCCTTTTTTTTTTTTTAATATTTTGATTTGGTATTACAGATGATGGCCTCCTACTCTGTTTCTGATGCTGTGTCAACCTATTACTTATATATGACCTATGTTCATCCCTTTATTTTTTCTCTTGCAACTATTATACCCATGTCACCAGATGAGGTCTTGCGCAAAGGTAGTGGGACCCTCTGTGAAATGTTGCTCATGGTCCAGGTGGGTTCTTATGCATGTTTTTCCTTTGAAGTTGAAATTATTTGTGCTGTAAGTTATTTATTTGAAGGCGTCTAATTTCCCCCATAATTATGTTTGCATCTGTTACAGGCATACAAGGCAAATGTTATCTGCCCCAATAAACACCAATCTGATCCAGAGAAATTTCATAAGGGTCACCTCCTTGAAAGTGAGACGTACATAGGCGGCCATGTGGAGTGCCTTGAAAGTGGTGTATTTAGATCTGATCTTCCAACTAGTTTTACACTTGAACCATCTGGCTATGAGGTCTGCTGTTTCCATATAATTCAATTACTGTTGTCCATGAACTCCATTTGATTACTTGAATGTGATTTACATTTTAAAAATCTGTTACATATCTTCAAATGTTATTTTCTTTCAGTCTTAGTCATCTTTGCTAGAATTATTCCTTAATTTTGGTCCTACCAATTTATAAGCTATCTCATGCATGACTTAATTTTGCCCTAATATAAAATCCATGAAACTATATATGATATCATGCTGGTCTGCAAAGATGCTTGACTGATGCACTGACCCTCCAGTGGTTTGTGTCCCAGAAACTGATCACCAACCTTGATCGAGATCTGCAATATGCTATAAGAGTAGAGGGTAAGATGGACTTGGAATCTGTGTCTAATTATGATGAAGTGAAGAATGCTATCATGGAAAAGGTACTGATTGTGATTATTGTACGGCAAAATTTTCATATTTTAATGCTTGCTATCGTGACTCATGTATAAATATGTTATTTGAATTGCTTGATTTTATATTTTTAAATATATTGTTTTCTGTTTTTCAAATATCATCCTGGGTCACTGGCAGCTACTTTTTCAATATTTACTTATATGGTGTAAACTGTGAAGATTTCATGCGCATGCAAATATAATACTGACTTATTTTTCTCCATGCTTGCAGCTTCTAAAATTACGAGATCAACCAATACGTGAAGAGTGCCCCCTTATTTATCATTTGGATGTAGCTGCTATGTATCCAAACATAATTTTAACAAACAGGCTTCAGGTATGATGATCAATAAACTGTTTCCTAATAGTTATTAATTAAATAACGTTTTGTTTTCATTGTGCAGTTGTAATTGTAAATTTGTTTTGCCACAGGATATGTGTACATAAGAGATTTGGTTTAGGAAAATCCCTGAAAAATCTTCTCTATAATTTGAAAAAAAATCGAGAAGAAAAACAAATACCTTAAAGAAAAGGAGAATCTAAGTAGTTATTTTTATTTTATTCACTCTTCTATTCCTATTGCACATTATGCATGTATCTCTGTGACCAATTTCTATAGGAATGTCTTTAAATATTCATGTTATTCTGTAACTTTGCTCGGTTGGATTTTTGATAAAAAGTTATTTGAAGCATTAAAAGATAAGGATTACCCGCTAAAAAGATGTACTTTGTGTTCAGGCATATTTTAGGGATTCATATAGTCTGTAATATGTATGGAAAAATCATGCTGGTCATCTGGAGTTGTTCTGGTCTTGTGTACTTGTGTTTATTTTTAATGGCAACAACGAAGAGTGTATCTCATCAGATCATCACATAATGCTCCTCCTAGCTTTTTGTGTCTAAGAGATTGAGAATCTTGTCTTGACATGCATGTATTCAGGGACATAATAAATTATTATAAGAGGCTGCACAATTTTTGGATGAAGCTATATGCTTCGGCCCTTGTTTAGTATATGAGCATATTCTATACATGACTTTCCCTTGCATATTTGGGTTCTGCAGACCATACATCCTGCAATGCTCTGGTTGCAAATTTAGGTATAACTGACCAATTTCCTTGAGGGGGTATTGTAAAGGAACTAGTTAACCTTAAAGCTTAGGAATGGTTTATAAATCTAACACATCCTCTCACATGAAAGCCCTTTTGGCTTGATGCATGGACAAAGCACAAGCACTTGGTCAGGATTCGTATGAGCTTTTTTGCACAAATAAGGAACCTGATATGGCAAGGTAAAAATTTATTGTAAGACTTTATGGTCTGATGTTGAAATAAATATATGGCTGGATTATTGAAAGTGATATCTCTCCTGGTCCATTTTTAACTCATTTTCAAGCAGGTTCTCAAGAAAGGGAAAGAAATTAGGTTTTGTGGCATGAATATGTTTATGCTCATTATGTTACGTGGAAGGCTCTAAAATTTCTGCTAGACTTTGACTTATTTATAGTAGTATCTAAGGCCTTTTACTTGTAGCAAGAAGATAATGTAGTTTAAGAATTATGCAAACTTCTGGAGTTGCCTCCACTGACATGCAATATGATTTCAATTTAATATCGTGTTTGTAAGAGCAAAAGAGTTGCATCTAGGCTTTCATTGATGCTATTCTCTTTCTTTCTCCCTTTAACAGGGGAGGGTGGGAGACTAACATCAATGGAGCAATTATCGAAGGTGAGCAGGTGAAGTCACAAAAATTTTGCCTTTTAGCTACAACCACAAACTCATGGATTCTTCCTTTACTTGACAATTTGACACTGTAAATAACACTATTGGCATATCCTTTCAACTTCTGCTAAGGCTACCAATTGGAGCGCTTGATACTGCAGTTCTCCTAATGATCGACATATTGCCCCAAGAGTAGAAAAAAAGTGAAATGCTTAACATTAGTCATGACATCCTTTGAATCATGACAAAAAACTTGGGGAGAAGGTTTTGTAGAATTTTCCTATCGAATAAATTTTGATCATGACAAGTGATTCGTTTTGTTTCTCTTCGTCCAAATTCTTTCACTAAATAAATTGAGAAGATAAGTGTTTCACCATGTCCTTCATTGAAAGGAGTTGTTGAGTTTAGTTGTGTACTTGTGTATATATTTTTGGTTGTCCTGTGAGGCTGGAAAACTGTCCTGAATGAGTATCGTTGCACTTTCTCCCTAGGGTGGGGTGGCAGCCCCGCAGGGGGCTGGCTAAGGTTCCTTTGAACCATGCCTATTGACAATTCTTGTCTAATTGCAGCCACCCTCGATAGTTACCGATGAGGTCTGCACTGCATGTGATTTCAACCGTCCTGGAAAGACTTGTCTTCGGCAGCTTGAGTGGGTTTGGCGTGGAGAAATATTCATGGCAAAGAGAAGGTGTAATTTTCTTTTAATTTTCTCCAAACTGTTTGCAGATATTTTTCTTTGAGCATATCACTGGAAAATATGACTAATGATTGACCAGGGCTTTGTTTTAAACAATTTCAGTGACTATTATCATTTAAAGAAACAGATTGAGTCTGAATTTGTTGATGGTGCTGATGGGCAGTCATCAAAATCTTTTCTTGACCTGCCCAAGTCAGAGCAACAGTCAAGGCTTAAAGAGCGCCTTAAGAAATACTGCCAGAAGGTTATGTTTTTTGACCGTTATATTGAACATATTTGTTTAAATAATATATGGCATATTAAAGTCTTCATGGCTTTCACAGGCATATAAACGGGTGCTTGACAAACCAGTTTCTGAACTTCGGGAAGCAGGGATATGCATGCGTGAAAATCCATTTTATGTTGATACCGTTCGCAGGTGAGTATTAAGTTTAATTTTAGCAATATCTACTTCGATGCAGCAATTATTTGTTAGGAATATGTCCTTAATTGCTCAGTTTTTATTAAACATATTTGTTATGCATGGATCAATATCAGTTTAACCTTCATAGTATCTCTCTGGGTTTCTTTTTCACCAATTTTTTTTGTTGCTGTTTGTACTGAGCCATGGATTTGTTGTATCTGGTTCAAGTTTTCGCGATCGAAGATATGAATATAAAGGTCTTAATAAGGTTTGGAAGGGAAAACTGTCAGAAGCGAAGGCCAGTGGAAATTCTATAAAGATCCAGGAAGCACAAGTATGAACTATATTATATAACTTCTTGATTTTGATCACAATATACTCAGCGACCACAATGAATACAACACCATATTTTCATTTGATTTGATGATTTAATGCATCAGGACATGGTTGTGCTTTATGATTCATTGCAACTTGCTCACAAGTGTATACTGAATTCCTTTTATGGATATGTCATGCGCAAGTGAGTATAGTGTCCTCCATATATTCTTGAAATTTCATGATTTGGATGCTTTCAGTAACATTTTATTTAATTTTTCTTAATAACTTCTGCATGGATGTTTGTCTTACAGGGGTGCAAGATGGTACTCCATGGAAATGGCTGGAGTAGTCACATATACTGGGGCAAAAATCATTCAGAATGCCCGCTTGCTTGTAGAGAAAATAGGAAAACCACTTGAACTAGACACTGATGGTATTTGGTGTGCACTTCCTGGATCTTTTCCAGAAAATTTCACTTTTAGGACAAAGTATGTTCTACTTTTTATGATTTACTTTGTTAGTTGAATAATATCATTACAGCTGACCATAGATTTTTATTATTTCTTCTATTTAAACAGCACTAGTGCAGGCTATTCTAGATAATCTTTTCTCCATCCTGTTTTGAATGCTGTGTGGTTCGAAACTTGAGGATGCTGACTAATATTTTCACACATTTCAGAGACTCAAAGAGGAAGTTGACAATCTCATACCCTTGTGTTATGCTCAATGTTGATGTAGCAAGAAATAATACAAATGATCAATACCAGGTCAACTTCTAATTTATTCTTTATTGAAATTGTAATATACTGTAGGTGCTTTTGCTCTTGTGTTTTGTTATTAGTATAGTGCTATTATTTTGGCTATACATGCGAATACATCATTCTTTCTAATTCTAAATTTCCTACAGACACTCACAGATCCAGTTACGAAGACTTATAAAACTCATAGTGAATGTTCTATTGAATTTGAGGTGGATGGACCTTACAAGGTAATATAGAGCTGTACCACGTGAGATTTAAATCTTCTTTGCATTTCCCTTTATGTGGATTATTTATATTGTGTTCTTTGATGTAGGCGATGATCCTTCCTGCTTCCAAAGAAGAAGGAATCCTCATTAAGAAGCGATATGCAGTTTTTAATGATGATGGAACCCTTGCAGAGCTGAAAGGTTTTGAGATAAAGCGCAGAGGTGAACTGAAGCTAATAAAAGTTTTCCAGGTATGCTGATAAGGACCCTTGATTTCAATCACAGAGGCAGACAAACTGTGCCAATGATAAGGATGTGTATTCTTGCATGCTTCCTGATGCCTCTGACAGGAGCAAATGATAAACTTGTCATACAAAATGTGCCAGTGATAAGGATATGTATTAGGACAGGCATCTGAAGGTTATAAACATTTACAAGTAGCAGCAAAGATTTTTTACATTTTTCTAAAATTTATTTGATAAAATAGTAGCAGTTAAGAAATTATCCCTTCTATATTTGCAGAAATAAGTAAATTACATTTTCTCAAAATGGGTATCTGCCTATTCACTGGGTTGGCTTATTTGATATTTATGAAAATTGTCATAAAGGATTTTCTATTTATACCTTGTCAGAAAATAGAAATTTATCTGAAATATAGCCTAAAGCGGGTAGTTTTGGTATTATTTCATTGCTTATTTTGCATTTCTCAAGATTTTTTTTATTGAGTTTTGAATGCATTTGTTAGCACAGGCTGAGCTTTTCGACAAGTTTCTCCATGGATCAACCTTAGAGGAATGCTATTCAGCTGTTGCTTCTGTGGCAAACCGCTGGCTTGATCTTCTTGATGTACGCTAATGATCCATGTTTCAGTGTATAGTATTGTTGAATTAGTAGGACGAAATCCTTTGTTTTGTCAATTTTCTCCTTTCTTATTATGCCAACTCTCGGTCTTACAGAATCAAGGAAAAGATATTGCAGATAGCGAGTTGCTTGATTATATATCAGAATCAAGCACCATGAGCAAGTCTTTAGCTGATTATGGTGAGCAGAAGTCTTGTGCTGTAACCACTGCTAGACGGCTTGCTGACTTTCTTGGGGCTACAATGGTCAAAGATAAAGGTCTTCGTTGTCAGTACATTGTTGCATGTGAACCTAAGGTATGATTCATGTTTCAATATAAAAAAGTAAAGTTACAAATATTTTTGTTTCTGCATTAAACGAAGTTTCATTTTTAATGCATTTGCTGTAACGTTTGTGAATTCTTCTCCTTCTTTTCTAAGTTTTAAGAGGACCACATGACTTCTAGTAATTATGAATTGTTTAATCCTGTTTTTCTTTAAAGAATCTTGTTTCCTTGGGTTTTGCAATATTCGAAGGTATTTCTACTAAATTTGGTATGATGCGACATGATGTTCAGATTAATCTAATTTTGTTAATTGTTGCTGTGTGTGGGCTTACCCTAATTTGTTTGTCAATGCTGCATGTAATATGTCAGTAATTTTAATTCCATAGCCTCTTGTCTCATACAACTTTTTTTTCATTTGCAAATTTCAATTTGGTTGTTTATTGTTCAAAGACTTTGATAGAATATCTAAAAAATAATATTCTCTGAGCAGGGAACACCTGTAAGTGAGCGTGCTGTTCCTGTGGCAATATTTGAAACTGATGCTGGTAATTTGCTTGTGTTATCGGGTAATATTTTCTTCTGGGGTACTTTCTAATATGGAAAATTGCATGCCTAATATTTGCAGAAGTAATGAAGTTCTATGTCCGGAAATGGTGCAAGGTCTCAACAGACGTTGGTATACGGTCCATAGTAGACTGGTCCTATTACAAGCAACGGCTTAGTTCTGCAATTCAAAAAATTATCAGTATTCCTGCTGCAATGCAGAAGGTTCATTAAGTTTTTTCTTTCCCATATGTTGAAACTGTCAATTCTCTTTTCTTGTTATCTTCCCTGAGAAGGATTTGAATTACAGGTCGCCAATCCTGTCCCTAGAGTAGTTCATCCTGATTGGTTGCATAAAAAAGTTCGTGAGAAGGAGGACAAATTTCGCCAACGAAAATTAGTCGATGTCTTTAACTCAGTGAACAGGAATGGGCATTCAAAAGAGCATAGTGGTTCTAATGACATCCACCATGTAATGGAAGGAGAGATTGTTAATGACTTGGAGGACTTTGGAAACAAGAACAGGAGTATGAGTGGACCCAGAGCAATCGTACGACATTATGATGCTAAGAGTGAAAGACATTCAGTAAAGTCCAATGACCAGGAAGAGTCTGAGCAACAACATAACGGAATATCATCTGAAAATATCGATCAATCTGTAGATTATAAAGGATGGCTTCAAATGAAGAAGAGAAAGTGGAAAGGTATCCTGGAGAGGAGAAAAAAGCAGAGGTAAACACCTTATTGCCAAAAAAATATCAAGGTTTCATAGGTATCAACATCTAGGAAGTTCTTTGGATAGGTTCTCCTTGGGAAGGAAAGTCCCAAAAGATAGCCTCTTTGAAAGAATCTTGAGAGTCACAGAAAATTACATGTCAAATCCATGTCTCTTGGATCTTACATTGAAAACGAATGGTTTGTTACTTTGTTATATCATGTTTCTTAAAATATAATTAGCCGTCAAGAATGTGGCACTTCAAAAATCGCGGGAAAGTCGCATTGAGTGAGGTTCTAAATGTTGATGCGTTCTTATAAATTGAGCATTAGCATAATTCAATGAGGCCTATGTATGCCTCTTGTGAATTTAGAATTTATAAGATCAATACTTAGAATTTAATATAGCTAAATAGGCTGATCTTGAATGGTTGCTGGACTGGCTTTGATGGTGTCACCAGTACCAGCCAAAAAAACGAGTCCAATATGAATTTTGCCAGTTGTTCGCTTGAATCTGAAACTGAGTCATGACAGATATCCGAGTGTTAAAATTTTAGGTTTTAACATGTGTTAGCTCCCAAATATTATTGCGTGGTAATATGGAAGCATTGATGTTTTACAGACTGGAGAAATTGAAGAAATCGGGCCGTGTTGATGGTGTTCTTGAACAACCGAGTGGTAAGATACATCATGAAGGTCGGGGCAAAAGTAATGTCAGTTCGTATTTCAGAAGGCATGAAGTCGTCCTCACAAGGTGCCACTGGCAGGTGATATGGTTAAATTTTACAATTAAGTAGTCAATTTGAGAAAATGAGTGGAATGAGTTTTGAACGGTTTTTCGCTAATCTTCATGTGATACAGATAGTACAGCTAGTTCATAGTTTGCAGATTGGCCAATTTTTTGCTTGGGTTGTTGTTGACGGGGTTATGCTTAAGATTCCTGTTTCTGTTCCTAGAGTCTTTTACGTCAATTCTAGATCACCTATGACCGAAGAATTTATGGGTAAGCAGATCAACAAGACTCTTCCGCATGGAAGGCATAATTATAACCTATATGAGGTACTAGTAATATTATTGGTATTATACATTTTGGGTTGGTTCTTTTATGTGTTTTTTAATTTGAAGGGCTTAATACGGCTTTGGGAATTTTATAGGTCACAATTAATGAAGTTCAATTCAGGGAAGCAAGCAAGAAGCTTGCAGCTCTTCTAGCAGATCCTGATGTTGAGGTCAGCATATTCATTAATTTTCTTAAAATATTTGCTTAATGAACTGTCATGACTCATTTCATTGATTATTTGATGAACCATCATGTTTCTATAATATATCAAACCAGGGAATATGTCCTCTTCGTTTTAGAGTGTCCTTCAGTTGGACTCATCTTTAGCTATTGTTTATAAGAAAACTAGATCTGTGCATCGTAGAATTATTGGAGGTAGAATTTATAACAAATGAATGGTCAAAGTTGCAATATGAACAGGTTTTGCAATTTTTCCGTGACAGTATGTTGATACGGTTGTGGCATGTGTGAAGGGTTGTCTTTTTGTACTGATTGGTGGGAACTTAATGCTGGTTGGTCAAATGGCAATTCTTTCAAATCTAGAACCATGTCTCCACAGTGATTTTTTTTTTCCGGATTGAATGGATAAAATACAAGACAAGGGCTTTCTAGCCCATCTCTGGAGAGCTACACCCAAGCAATCTTTAAATACACAGAACAGCCGGTAGGAGGTCTAAAAAAGAACTGTTAACTCGATGGACTGCCCATGCGCTGATTTGGCAAGGAAATCTGCTACGTCATTTGCTACTCTAAATATGTGAGATACCCGCAGCTCCCAGTTCCTTTGTTGCATGCCTATGGCGAGGTTCACTAATCTGTGATATGGATGATTAGCTGAGCACCCCTTTGTAATGGGGTCGATTGCCAATTTTGAGTCACTTTCTACCGTTAGTCTTCTAATTCCCTGCTTCCACGCTAGGTCCATGCCAAATACAAGTGCCCATAATTCTGCTTCTAGAGTGCTGCCAGAACCCAAGTTCTTAGTAAACCCCACAAAATGAACCATATCTTTCACACAGATGGATCCTCTACTTTTGGAAATTCAAAGATAGAGGATTTACTGAGAGAAAAATAAATATAAAATTAAAAGAAAGAAAAGGTTAATAGAAAAAAATAGAACCTAAAAATATATTTAGATATAAATTAGAAAAACAAATAAAAAATTATCAAAATTAGAAAAAAATAAAGATAGGGAATACAAATCGCTTTCACACTGACATGTTTCTTGCGTCTTATTTACTAAGTTGTTACCTTAATAAACTCAACTTTAAATTTGAAATTGGTATCCGTATATAAAAGGAATTGGTATACATCCTTGACATCTTATCAAGTTTTGGTGTTTCACAAACTTGATATATGAAGTTTGAACCCTAACAGAAAACATCCTTGATGTTTTTATCGAAGTAAAATTGTTAGAAATTTAGTTAATATGGACGGTAGACAGATCATGTGCCACTTAGGTGAGCATCTTTTGAACCGAAAGGCTCGGAATTCCTTCTTTCTCTTTCTAACAGAGGCCAACCTCAACCCAATTCGAAGAGAAAATTCTTGCCTTCGTCGATACCCAGTTTCTGACTCTCAAATTTCTAAATTAAAACCTGTCCAAATACAGAAAGTTGTAGTCTGTGTAATAAAAATGTTTGCCTCTGCTCAGGACTCAAAAAAAAACCTAGAAAAGCTGGGTTTCAAGAACAGCTACATGTCATGCGATAGCTTCGATTTTATGATAAAAAAAGAAAATTTCCCTTGGGTTTTTGCTGCTTTAGAAGTGCAATGGAGTTCTTGAGGCGTAAAAGCAAAACCTCACTCCCCTTTATACCTCAATTTTGGTTTCTCCTCCTTGCACTTGGTCCAAGCTTTGCAAATAACATGCAAGAAACAGTACAAGTAAATTCGTTTTTCCATTCTAAAAAACAGATAAAGCCAATTTTTAATCTGCACATAACAGCCATAATTTTGAGAGAAGTGATTGCTCGTTGCTACTGTAATTGCTTACTGTTAAAATACTATACGAACAGTCTATTGAAATACAATAACTGTGGAAGCAAGTAACATAGCCTCGAAGTCCACACACTCTCTTCAACAGTAGAGGCTCCTGTTAATTATATGATTTCCTCGAAGTCCAAACACTGTCTTCAACAGTAGAGGCTCCTGTTAATTATATGATTTGCTCTGTTTTCTTAAAGAGGAACAGAGCAATCAAGGTAGACTGGAGTGTTCCATTTTCTACAATGTTAAGTGCTCTAGGGAGCTACGGAGTGGAGAAATTGTTAGGTAATTATAGAATGACAAAAGAATATTATGCAGAGATGGAGCTTAGTCATAAATTCAGCCACTCAGACTGATTATAGCAATATATCTCCACCTCCTTTCCCGAAAATTTGCTTAGACTACTCCCTCTCTTACAAAGTGGTGGCGCTCTTTTGCGTTGTTATAATGCTTCTTCTATTGTCGATTTTCAGTTGGGCACAATCAAGCTTAATTTGTCATGAAGTCAAAGTTCTAATTGCAAATTGCTATTTTCCATATTTCTGCCAATTGCATGAGTTCATTCATGCTCTTTTTCTTTTTCTTTTTTTAATATATTTTGGTTGGGGATTTCTCCTTCAACCGACATGCCCAGCAATTCTATGTTTACAAAGTAAGCCGCTGCGTTTTTTGTTTTTTTTTTTCTCTGGGCCATGCCATGGCTCGTTTTCAAGTGGTGCCTGTAACTTTGTTTTTTCGCCATGATACGGAGGTCAAAAATATAATAGCACAGGGAGGTTTATTTTAAAGTGAGAACCTAACTTACTCAATTCGGTCCAAACTTGAGGGGGGTTTATTGGAAAGTTGTAAGTTTCGTGTATCAAATTTGATAAACACTATAACTTCAAAGGTTCTTATTTTGTATGGCTGCTTCTAGTTAGGGTATAGTCAACAACTTTCTTTACTAATTTCAGTTCGATCATGCCAAATATATATGATTTGTGGAACTATATTCAATTAACTTGATGGATGCGATTCTTTGGTCAGGGAATATATGAAACAAAGGTGCCGCCGGAGTTTAATGCCATAATCCAGCTTGGCTGCGTATGTAAGGTGGACAAAACTGCTAAAAAACGTAGTCTTCAAGACCCGTGGAGTCTGAGTGAATTGCACATGAAGACCACAGTAGAATGTGCTTATCTTGAACAGTCCATTTCCTTCTTTTACTTGTATCATAGGTAAGTTGTGCCATGGTGGTCCTATGCCTAGAGATACTGCTCCATTATCTTCGCTACTCATTTTTGGGACTTAATGATTGCTTCATTGTGCATACTTCATTTTTTTCCTTTTTCTTTTCATTCTTTAAAAATGGTTCTTCAGATTTGCGATGTATGACAGTCTACTTTGTAAATCATTTTCACTTCCTCTTGCACTTTCCGCATTATCTTTAAAGGCAGTAATTTTTTTTTTTTTTTGTACTTTTTTGTTGTTGACTTCAGCATTTCTGAGGGACGGGCTATATATGTCGGATACTTTCCTTCATCAAAAGCAATATCCATAGTGGTAGTTAATCCCTATCAAAACAAAGACTTATCGCCTGCTTTTCTCGAAAGACAATTCCGTGAGGCATGCCAAGTTCTGTCTATTGAGCCACCTCCCAGGAATGGTTTCAGTTTTAAGGTGAGCTGCAACATTCTCTGATCAAAGTTTGCTTGCTTGCAGTAGTAGTTCTGACCACATATGTTTTTGAAATTCTTTTGTTTTATTTCTCCATCTATATATCTGTCTACTTATTTATTTTTATTCTTATCTGTATAACGATGTATTACCTTCAGGTGGACTATGTTGCGCTTGTCAAGGATGCTGAAGTGATGATGCAAAGAGCAATAAATGATCACAGGTTTCATTTCATATCCATCATTCCATCTCAGTTCACAGTAATGCTTTCTATTGGAAGAAGTAATCTTTGATTTTTTTGTGAACATCCTAACCTCAAACAATCATTTTTAATGGGTAAAGACATTCAAATGGCTAGCACAAATAAGGTTGGTTTCTTTTAAAATCTGCAAAATGCTTTTATATGTACAGACTACTCTGGCTGCTTAGCACAAACAAACCTAACTGTATTGACCCTAATTATTTACATTCTGAGATATTATGTTCTAATTTGTGGTTGATCAAATCTAACCACTGTTACCAAGGAAGCATACAACTTAATGATTTTCAGTTGTAAATAAGAAAGTAGGAAGGTGACCTCAATGCCCGAAGCTCCCATTCCTCCTTTGCAACACTACTGCCAGCAGTGCCTTCCTTACCTGTTTTGGCTTCTAAGAATCTCATAATCCACTTTATGTTGTTTTTTCCATCTTATATTGTACGATGAGTTCATATTAAGTAAAATTCTGCAACAACTTATTCTCACATTCCTGATAAGAAGGAGAGGAGTCGGAGGAGGAGATGATTACGAGTGATAAATGTTTCAGATTTTATATTTTGCTAAACCTCCTTGATTTACTCTTTATATCGGATTTTGTGATTTTCCAACTTCATTCTTTGGTAGTGTTTTATAAGCTAAGAAGGCTGCTAGATATCAACATTTGTTTTTCTTGAGATGGTGCTTCGCTTAGACTAGATTATTTTGCTCAACTCTTACGTTGTTGGTTATAGGAATGAACATCATGGACCTATGGTTGCTGTCATTGAATGCCCAAATCCTCAACTTATGAGATTGGGTATACAAGCTTTAGACGAGTTCCCATGCCTGAACATACCTTCTAATGCACGTGATAGTCAGTATCAGGTAAGAAGGTTCTGAAACAACTGGCCCTTCTCATGCATTATTGTATACAATAACTGTTTGTTTTAATATTACCATTGTTAGTTCAACATTGTTTAGGCTATGCTTGAGGGAAAATTTATTCTTATCTTGGATCTATTACCCTTGCTACTCTTAACTAGATACCATGATGCATAATATATATCTTGGCTTATATGTTCTGTTGCTTAATTTTGGCTGTTTATAGATTCTTGGATGGCAACAAGTTGCTACAAAAATAGGAATGCAACGTTGCGCTGCATCAGCCCATTGGCTAAATGAGAGAATTGCTCTCTCAAGATATGCTCATGTAAGCAATGCAAATCTTTAGCTGCAGGCATATTTCTGTTTGTTTAATTTGCTTACAAATTTCTTGAATTTTATTGGTGCAGGTACCAGTAGGGAATTTTGAACCTGACTGGCTAATATTTACAGCGGATATCTTCTTTTCAAGAGCATTGCATGATAATCAACAGGTTGTGACGCTTTTAATTTCTTAAATCCAAACTTTCTTCTGAATTCACCGCTTGGATCTGAATTTATTTTTCCATTTGTAATGATTTTACCTGTCCTGTAAGATGATTTTAGCTCTGTCAAGTTCAAAGTCTAGAGAAGTGCCATGTGTTTTCGTTTTCTTCTGAACAGTGTCTCACAACTAATAGTTTATTGGTTTTTATTCACACAGGTTCTTTGGATATCGGATGATGGTATTCCAGATTTAGGTGGCATTAATGGAGAAGACACATGTTTTGCTGATGAGGTTTGTGTCATAAAATTTGAATTTTATAATGAGAATATTTTAATGTTTGCGCTCTCTTGACTTTCCTGAGCCCTTCCTTTGGAGCATGTGAAATTTGTTCTGCTTTAAAAGTACCCACTATTATTATCATTATTGTCATCATCATTATTTAGTCTTTCACCATGTTTACATATTGGTTCTGTGAAAGTGATTGCTGTATTATATGGGTGTAGGTCCATCAACCTGTTCTTACCTATCCAGGAGCTTACAGGAAAGTTACTGTCGAAATAAAGGTTCGATAGCCTCTCTTAAGTCACTTTCAATAATTGAGCCATGTTTCTAGAACTTTATGATGATACACTTACCTGCAGATTCATCACCTTGCTGTGGATGCTCTTCTTAAAAGCAACCAAGTCAATGAATTGGAAGGAGGAGCTTTGTTAGGATTTGATCACGACTTCAATTCTGGAACATTTGTCATAAATGATCAAAGTCACATTGATGAAGCTACCTCATGTGCACATGCCTTTCGAGTCTTAAAACAGTTGATCCAGCGGTGCCTTGCAGATGCGGTTACATCTGGAAATGTATATGCTGATGCAATATTGCAACATCTCTATCAATGGCTTTGCAGGTTGCTACTATCCATATGTTTTCTATCTTCTTTTTGGCTCTTATAATTACTGTTTTCCTCTGCACACTGCAGCCCTCAATCAAAACTTCATGATCCAGCTCTTCACCAGCTACTCCATAAGGTAAGCAATGTTAAAAGATGCTGTATGATGCTTGTAGCAGAATTTTAGGACTTCTTTCCCCTTTTCTTCTTATTAAGTTCATTCATTTTTATCTGATCAAAATGTACTGGTGAATTTGATAAAGCTAAAGAAATAACTTTATTAATTTCTATTTTTCCTTGAGATAGTATGGCTTCTTTTAACTGTTAAGTGGTTCTTTCACAAATTTTAGATTCATCCCTGTTTGAGTCCTTTCATTTGTGATTTATTGAATTTTAAACTCTTAAATCAATTGTTTATGATTTTTTTGGATTGCATTGATAATTATAGGTCATGCAAAAGGTCTTTGCATTGTTGTTGGCAGAATTCCGCAAGTTGGGTGCAACAATTGTGTTTGCAAACTTCTCAAAGATTATTATAGACACAGGAAAATACGATTTGTCTGCAGCCAAAGCATACTGTGATAGTTTGTTAAAAACTCTACAATCCAGGTTTGTCTTGCCAAAGCCATAATATCTATTCATTTGTAAGGTTCTTTTATCTTTTGGGATTCAAGTTGATGGTAACAAAAATTGGACAATTTAGGTCACAAGCTCAATAATTGCATTTAGTGAGCTGACAACCTAGTTGGTCCAAATTTTTGCTAATATGCGTATAAGTAGCATTATACTTATGTATCTTACCCTCTCTAACTCTTTGTATTACTGATTTCATAGAGATCTGTTTGAATGGATCGATCTTGAACCTCTGCAGTTCTGGCACTCGTTGCTATTCATGGATCAGGTTTGGAGACCATGTTTTTTCGTGGTTTGTTTTTAGGTCTGCACGATATACATGTTGTTGGTAGCAAAAATGTAGGTTATTTTATTCTACAATTTATTTTTAAAGCAACTTTGAATGGCCTAAGGGCTTGTTTGCCAGTTGAACGGACGAACTTTATTGGTTGTACAGTTCTGCTAGCCACATGTTTTTTGTCATACCTGTGTCTAGATCTCATGAAATTTCTGCATTGAAGCCCTCTTTATTCTAGGGATGATTGGCTTTACCTATTTCTCAAAGGTTTTAGCGATTTTCTCTTAATAATAATTGTAGACAGGAGGGATAGTTTGAAAAGCACAATGGCCTCACACTTAGAAGTAATGATATTCGTATACATAAACTCTACACACTAACCATACACACACACATTCAGTCTCTTCTTATTTTCTCTTCTTCAAAACCCCTCTTTCATTACGCTGTCCCTACCTGCACATAACATTTCTCCACACTGAGTGTGTAAGTGTGCATAGCGCAATCTGGTTCTCTTAGACTGCATAAAGTGTGGGCCCAGTTGTTACCCAGAGGTCTACAGAAAAAGAATATGAGAATACTTCATTCCGTAGAACATTAATAGTATAATTGAATTACAAAAATTTTTAAGCTCGCAGCGGAAACAATCCATCGTGTTCTAGTGTTATATTAAGAAATTTAGTGATTCATATGAATGTTGGCGTTTTTAATGTTCTCTCTTCTAGATATGTAGAATATCTGCTTTATGGGCAAGGTTTCAAATCTGATGCCAAAATAAATGATTATAAATTTTCTTGTCTGATGTTTTATTAGAAAACAAAAATAAATAAATAAATAGAAGATAAGAAGTCAGGAATTTTCTCGGCTGGTGAATGAAACTAGTAAAAAAATTGGTACTGATATGTTATATACTACAAGAAATCATAAATATTTATATTTTGCATTCCATGTAATGAGCTACGATAGCCCATTTTCATGTCAAACGTCTTATGTTGACCAAATTGTGTGTGCAGCATGATACTCACGAGCATCAGCAATTTACAATACTTTAAGTTTACCGTTTTTACTTTATGTACTTCATTGTGGATAGATTTTTGCAGTCTTGCCCTATCAAATGTTTCACATTTTCCTAAGTAGTTTAAACCAGCAGATAATTTTATATTACGTAGTCATTTTACTTTACCTTTTGTAGTATAACTATGGCGGAATACCAGCAAAATCTGATGAAGCTACAAATGATCAATCTCAAGTTGACATTATATCAAGTTGGAATATTGCCGAATACTTACCCAAGAAAATTCAGGTGAGTTTCCTAGTATAAAATCTAGGTGGAATCTAAGAATGCCAAAGGTTCCTTTACCATTGAGTGATTGGTTTACTAATTTTATTGGTTAGCCATATAACATGGGAGCTATTTGAGTTTTCCATGCCTAAGCTTTTTGGTCATCTTCCGGCTTTCTACAGGATCATTTTGTTTTCATTGTTTCTCAATTCATGTATATTCCCTGGAATTATGCACAAAATCAAGCTAAGATTAGGGCTTCATTACAACATGGTGACTCCTGCACCCCATCAGTAACTATTGGAGCTGCAGAGGCTTTAGAATCATGCATTACGGAGTATATTAAAGGACAGGTATAACACTATCAGCAAAAACTATTGAAGTTATATTATATGACTTCTTAATTTCATACTTTACTTTGTACTTACATTGCCATTGCATTCTATTCCACAGATCAGCTCTTACTTCACAGACAAACTTCTGGGAATTGTTCGTGATATTGTTTTCCATATGAAGGAGATGAGCAGATCAGAAAATCATCAGAATATATCATCTGGCGTTCCTCAACTTGCGAGTGATCAACATAGAGGGGATGCAGCCTTGGAATTTATCAAGCATGTCTGTGCTGTCCTGGCCCTCGACCATAATGTGCAGCATGATGTTTTGGTAAACGTGTTAATCCCAAATTGTGCAGCCATTAATTCACGACTAATATTGTATTGTATACTTGTAACACTTCTGCATATTTAAACTAACGGAATAATGGCCCAAATAACTTGAAGATTAAATTATAGCAATTTTTGATAATTTATGTTAGAATATCAAGAGGACAAAGTTAAATTTAGGCACTGTTCGTGTTATATTCTCATTCCAAGCCAAAAGGGAAATAAGTAAAAAAGAAAAGAAGAATATAATCAGAGAGAAAGCGGCCATGCATGTATATCTTGCCTGAATAACTGAAAATGGAATGACTTCATATTCCCTAGGTTGTAGTCTTGTAGATCTTTCAATTTCTGTAGTTCCTCTTGGTCAGCAAAGTGATGGTTTCTGTTTTTGTGCCCTTTATTTGACAGGTCATGAGAAAGAATCTGTTGAAATATGTTCGTGTCAGGGAGTTCGCTCCAGAAGCTGACTTCCGTGATCCATGTTTTTCCTTCACCTTACCCAACGTCATCTGCAGGTACAAAAATATAAATCTTGATTATAAATATTTAAGAAACAGTAGCTTTATTGAAAGTTTTCTGAATATGCTTTGCGGTTGTAGTTTCTTCTACTAGTTTTCCACTATACACGTATCAAATGCAATAATTTAGGCTAGAGCAGTCTTCGAATCAGCACTTAAATTACAGCATCCTGATCAATTTGATAATCAGGATGAAAGAGCGTTCTGTTTTTGTTTTATTTGTATTTGTTTGCCAGTTATAATAAATTGCATTTTCTGGGTTATAATGTTATATACATCCATTCCATATCCCGTTCCAAAAATATTAATGGTTTAAAATTTGGTAAAAGAAACTGAGAAGAGAAACGAAAAGAAAATTAAAGAATCGAATAGATATTACTTAGTATGTAATTCAGCCATAAAACTTTGTCCGTTGAAATGGGTGGCTAAATCTACTATAGATGAAGGCTATCTTGTCTTCCCACTCAAACCATAGTCCACAGCCTACTTGACACAACCCACTGAACCTCTCTGTTTCCCTTCTCAAATTAATCTTCTGCCAAAGTTTTCAGTAGCCTTAAATTTATTTTCTGTAAATTTTGACTTGCGGACATGAGGCGGGAAGGAGTCCTCCTCGTCCTAATTTGTTATCTAAACATTAAGTTTTGATGACAGAAATTCTCGTCAAGGCTAGCGAGTGATATGGTCAACTCTAAATTTTAAGTCTTTTACTCTGTTTGGTTCAAATTAGGAGAGGGGAGAGGAAAAAGAATTCCTTTGTTTGGTTTGGAATAAGTGAAAGGTATTTTTTCCTCCTCTTGTTTGGTTAGGAAAGGAAGAAATTTTAATTGGAAAATAATTTATTATTATACTCTTTCATATATATTGTTTTCTTTTAAATCAAAGCTCATCTTTATTTAATCTTTTTCCTTTCCTATTCATTCTGAAATCTATTATATATTCATTCTCTTGAGAAGAGAAATTAGGGTTTAGGAATATAGGGCATAGTGAAGTTGGACTTGGGTTATTTTAGTGGGTTTAGATGGCTATTATGAATAAGGATAATTTGGAAATTAAAAAATATAATTGAGGGTAATTTAATAACTACAAAATTTTCAATAACTTTCTCTTCCTTCCCGTTTCTTTGATTTTGGAGGGGAGACAAAATGAGCCCTAATTTCCCCTTCCCTCCCCTCTAAAATTCTAAACCAAACAAGAAATTTTAATTAAAATCTCTCCCTTCCCCTTTATTTCTCTCTAACCAGACATATGATTACTCCTAAACTCTTATAAATTAGAACATAAAATCCTAAATTTTAATATTTTAGGTTTAAAATTTTAGAATTTAAAGTTAGGAGTTTACAGCTTTAGACCTTCAAGTTTAGGTGAGAAATTAGAGCATAAAGGCTTAAGGTTTGGGTTTGGGTTTAGGATTCAACGTTTGAATTTTTAGGATTTCAGTCTTAATGTTTAGGGTTTAAGATTTAATATATAAGTTTTAAGATTTAATGTTTTAAGGTTTAGATTTTGTTTTAGGGTTTAGAATTTTAAGGATTATGGTTTAGCATTTAGAATTTTACGATTTCAAGTTTTTAAGGTTTAAAATTTAGCAATAAAGAGTTTTACAATTTAAGATTTAGAGTTTCGAATTTTTGAAATTCACTATTTTACTATTTAGGATTTTATGGTTTATACTTTTAGGATTTAGTATTTTAAAATTTAAAATTTAGGGCTTTAAATTGAATCTAAGATTTAGAGTTTAAAATTTTAAAATTTAAAGTTTCATATTTAAAATTTAGAATTTTAGGATTCAAAAGCTTAGGTTTTAAGGATAGGGTTTAACATCTTAGGTTTTATGATTTAGAATTTTAAGATTGGAAATTTAGGATAAATTTAGAGTGTAAGGTATTTGATTGAGTATTTAAAGTTTAAGATTTTGAGAATTAGAATTTAATATTTGAATTTATGTAGAGTTGTAGGGTTTAGAATTTGACTTTTGGTGGTGTCTAGGGTTTTGAGAAATTAGGATTTAAGATTTTCTTTTAAAAGTTAAGATTTCAAGTTTAACTTTCAAGTTTTATATTCTTTGCATATTGGGGTTTGGAATATGAGGTTTAAAGTTTAAAATTTATTTAGGTTTGTAGGCTTTGCGTATAAGTGTTAGGTTTTTAGAATTTAATATTTAAAATTTTAAAGCTTATAATTTAAGGTTGAGTTTTAAAATTTAAAGTTTAGGATTTTATATTTTTAAGATTTTGGATAGTTAGAGTTTGGATTTAAGTTTTCAATATTTACTTTTCAAGATTTAAACTTTTAAAATTTATAATTTTATAATTTAGAATCTTAGCATTTAAAATTGTAAAGTTTAAAGTTTTAAATTTTAAAATTGAATTTAAGTTTGGGATAAAAGCTATAGGATTATAAGTTTTAGTAATTGAAGTTTAGTATTTTAGAATTTAAAGTTTTAAAAATAACATAAAATTGGAAGATTTTAAATTTTAAAATTTGATATTAAATGTTTTAGGATGTAGTTTAAAGTTCTAGAGTTTTACATTTCAGACGTTAAAATTTTTTATTTTTGATATATTGAATAAAATTTAAGTTTAAGATTTTTTTATTTTATCTTCAGATTTTAAAATTTAAGATTTAATTTTAAAATTTTAAAATTTTTAGGTTTAAAGAATTTATTTAGTTCCTTTACTTGTGCATTAGAATATGTTATTTTCTATGCTAATTTATATAAGGTGAAAACCAATATCTCTTTAATCCTTAGCTTGATTCATACGAATTTTTCGTAGTCAATATACGCCGGATTCAACCATGTGTAACCATAATAAAAACTAAAGCGTATAAAAATTTCCTATATTTATATAAAATTTACCATTTGTTTTCCTTCTTTGGACAGCTACTGTAATGACTGCAGAGACTTGGACTTGGGCCGTGACTCCGCTTTATTGACTCAGGAGTGGCATTGTGCTGTGCCACAGTGTGGCCAGCCTTATGACCACGAGGTTATGGAAAACGCTCTTCTTCAGATTGTAAGGCAGAGAGAAAGACTTTACCACCTGCAAGACCTGGTCTGTCTCAGGTGCAACCAAGTGAAAGCTGCACATTTAGCTGAGCAATGTCAATGTGCAGGCTCATTTAGGTGCAAGGAAGATATAACAGAATTTCGTACAAAGATGCAGGTTTTTCTTAACATAGCTGTCCATCAGAAATTCCAATTACTCCAAGAATGTACCTCGTGGATATTAGAACTTAGATAGCTGTTAACATTCAAGTAAGTGTTTAGGATTAGTACTTGTTACACTTACAGTTCTGTGCACGGACGGAGTAAGTCACTGCAAGTTTGTTTGGCAGCCTGTTGTATGTAATATTTTTTCCATTTCATGGATAGAAAGATGTATATAGCAAATATTGATCTTGATCATTAAAATATATATATATATATATATATCAATATAAATCAGTTTTCAAACCGTTTTGGAGCCTCATGATGAAAATTGCCAAGTATTAATGAAGAACTGTGCTGTTAACTGTAATTAATCTCAACTTTACGAATAATTCTTTCCCCCAAGCAACTAGGAAGGATTTGCAGAACTTGAAAAGCTTAAGCTCATTAGCTCTAAGGTAAAATGGTAAATTATGGATACGTTCACCTACAAAATATAATATAATATTGCTTATCAAGCAAACCAAACATAAAAGGTAAGATAGCATTATAAGCCAACCGCTTCAGATGATGTTATAAATAAATGTTCACAGTATACTGTGAAAGCAGAGGTATCACAAAACTTATGCCTAAGGAGCCAGTGTACATACAAGTTTTAATAGGGAATTGACCATATCTCCAATATTCCAATCTTCCAAATCCTAGGCAGACCAGGCAGCAAACATGCAAATGCAAGCTTCACCACTAGAACCATTCTCTGGAAGCTGATCCCCCAGTAAACGCATATTTCTTTCTGCCACCTACGCCCTGCTTTAAGGACTCCAACCTTTTGCGTGATATTCGTAGATTAAAAAAATACCTGCGGGCAAGTAAATAGAAGCAGAGTAAGTAGCATACTAACAGTAGTTAGTTACATGAAAACGAAACAATCAGTACTTCATTATTGAAACTCAGCATTAAAGTTGACACTATGCAAATGGTAAACGCATCTACTTTCAATTCGACATGTACAGATATGGTAAAGGCAAATCCAGACCATTTGATATTCTGGTAAACTAAGATAATTGATAGCAATGATATGTTGAAGCATCAACAAACTTATGCTAAATGTACTTACAAGAATCATAGGCTAGACCACTAGATAGAAACAGTAACACCCTGCATGTCTTATATTTATATGCTTTGCTTATTACAAAATTTTGACACTTGTCAGGAATAGCTGAGAGAGAGAGAGAGAGAGAGAGAGAGAGAGAGAGATCAAAAATTAAGTGATCACGCCATCCATGCAATGCTTCACTGAAACACAAGAATGGATGACGAATGTTACTTGGTATCTGTAAGGCAGCCCTGCAAGCTCCATCTTTTGCGGATTCCTTCCATGCCCTGGACTCCACTGGCACGATTCAGTGCCTATACAAAGAAATCCACAGATAAAACTTTATACATCACATGACCCCATTCATTAAGTGAAGTGTCAATATCGAAGCAAAATAATAATATCATTTCCGCCAATAGAAACACTGAAGACCATAAGGCAATCCAAGGCACTTGTGAATGTCGTTTCAAGTGACAAAAAATTCAAGGGCATTTGCTTTATGCAAACTCCTGGCAAACCTCAAGAAATTCAGCCTTAAGTTGGTGATTAGTGTGAAAAAAATTCAACAAAATGAATCTGAATTTTATTTTATCCAAAGTCCGTGGCAATTAATGAGAACAAAGATTCTTCCCCACCAGCTAAGGTGACCTTAGCACCCCGATTTCAGGATGAGTCTGACTGAACTTTAGAGAAGTGAATATTAGCTGCAGTTTCCACAAAATAAAAGCAATAGCATATGTACGTCAACTTTAAGAAAATTATAAATAATAATTATCAGCATGTTCATAAAAGCCACTCTACAGAAATTCTTTTATTTGAAAGCCTAAGAAAAAGCCTTTTTCAAGGAGCCATGACTACTGTTTGAATATTGCTAAGTAACATTGTAACATATCACCAAACGTAGACCACAGACTACTGTTTGAATATGCCTCTCCCGTGATGTACATTCTGATTCAAGCTGAGCAGTCCTCTCCATGGCTTCATCTGAAGGCATGGATGAACCCAATTGGCATTCACTATCTTGAAGATGTTTCCTTATCTCCTTATCTTGCAAAAAGTGAAGGAGTAGACCTAACAAACTGAACTACACTTCCTAGTTCCTACACCTTAATTGCCAGTACTATCAATGAGGACAAAATTCCCATATGTTAAAGAGCTATTAAAAAGGTAACAGATATGAGTTAAAACAACTAGAGAGAGAGAGAGAGAGAGAGAGAGAGAGAGGGAGAGCAAAACGAGTAAATCTGTAACAATTATCTCACCTGTTTTTAAGAACACTGTTGATACAAAGCAATCTGATCTTGGCGACAAGTTTCAATGTCTTTGATGCAAGCCTACAAGATTAAATGAAACTTATTTTCAGAACAATATCATCATCAACATCTAATGTTCAAATTTTAAGAACAGCCAAAAAAAAAAAACCACACCAGATTTATAGTGGATTGAACCTTATTGCACTATAATACTTAGACTTCTCCAGTGCAGTCAGATACAATTAATTTCAAAATACAATGCCAAGGTAGCTACTCCTTTTTACCACTACTGATGTTCCAATTGCTTAAACAACAAAGCAATATTTTTCCTAGTGCATATAGGGCCTTCCTCTCCCAGACTAAAGTTACAAATAAAAGTTAAAACAATTTCTTAAAAGCCCTGGCATCATTATAATTTGGTGGCTCCTCCAATGTTTTATTCATAGTTCTGCTCCCTGACAACAACAAAGTCTTATAAAACCAAAAAAAAAAAAAAAAACTGAAAGAATGGATTACACCCATCCAACTAGGAAATAGGAATAGAGAAAGATTTGCACAAAAATATATTCTTCAGTATTCCATCATACATATCAACACCTTCAAGCACATGGATGGCTATTTCCAGCGGGATCAGAGGTGATGGAGGCCCCATCATCAGATCATCACCAACCAATTTTGTTTCCTCCATAGTTGACTGCAAATCAACTATGGCCACAGAAGTTGATTAACATATTCATTCATCAGGCTTATTTAGTTATTTGTCAAACATTTAGAGCTTTCAATGTTGGAGGATATAATTTTTAATGTAATTAAGTCGTGTAATCTTAAATGATTCAGAGAACGTATTTTCACAACATTTAAACCTCAAAACATGAGCTTGCTAAAATTTTGACACTCAACATCATGTTCAATAAGTGGTGAAAATGAAACCAGGCTGTAAGGTAAGAAAGAAAACCATTAAAGCAACAAAAACGTATCAAAGTAAGAATACAACAAACTGACAGAGTAAAAAATCAGAGTTTTTTAAAAGAAAAGAAAAAAGTATATTGTGACACCATCATCCGATGCTGATAGCCAAACATGGCTTAAATTCCAGGTTATCCCCTCGCATGGGGAAATTGGAGAGGCTGAGGTGTCCCTCACATTTATGTAAAACAAAGTGCTAAAATCAAATCAATTTTTTTTTTTCAGAATTAACAGATTTAAGTTCCAATATATAACATAAGAGGTCTATAAATTAAATCCAAACCTTCAAGCACTCAATGTAGTTTACATGAACAGAACTTCACATGTGAAGTGACAAATACACACTCATATGTAGGTCTGGACAAATATCACAAACTACGTCTTCACATAATTTACATTTAAATTGTGTCATATGCTTCAGAATTGGTGGTTGAAATCTCGACATTCGGCTCAGACACCTAAAACGTTTTACCTAGTCGCATGCACTTTTTGCATAACAAAATCTATCCCTAAAAGGAACTTCTGCTTTAACAAATGTTGATAGAATGCTGTAAGTCACTTTCAAACAGGACATCTCATATCTTTCTTCGTTCTGACACAAAAGGCATCAATCCAAAGCAATTTACTACTAGTGAAAGCGAAGAATATCCTTAATTCAAAATCAGGACCAGTAAAACGCAAGATGCAGAATCAAGAAATTCATGCATTAGGAGCATTAGTCCACAAGAAACTAAAAAAAAAAGTGTTAATGAATTCACATACCGTCCATGGCGGCTTTCTGGTAAGCCTTCGGTGAAGAAACTCGACAATTGTTTTCTGCGACTAGGCGATAACCTGGAACCTACCACGACAAAAGAGATAATTAAGTTACAGACACCGATTCTATCACTAGATGAAGCCGACAACGAACTCGAGAACAAAAAAAGAAGCGCAAAAACTGAGTGCAGCAATCTCAAACACAAGAAATTCCATGTAAGAAAACGGAGAAGCAACAACACTCCATCACGCAAATGAGAAGCGGACAAGCTTTGAAGAGTTCCATATGATGAAGTTTAATCATTTGAAGAAGAGCCAGAGAGAGATTTGAAACGAAATAGCACGAAGCAGAAGGACTCGATCAAGCATCAAGCGGCCCCTGAAGAAGGCACCTGGTACCGCTGAAGAGCATTCGCCTTTTGCGTCGGTAACCTCAGAGCACTCTCTCCCCTTCCTATAGGATGGAGTTCTTCAATTTCAGCTCTCCGTTGCAAATTCGAAATGGCTCTTCCAGTTTTGTTTGCGTGCGCTTCCGTGGACTGCTTCTTTCTCGCCTCTACGTCCGTAAGCTACGGGAGAATGGAAAGGAATTTGCTGCACCGAAGAATTTGTACACTATTTTGAATTGTTTATAAATGTTATATAATCATGGAAAAAAAAAAAAAAAACTTATTGTTGATCAATAGTTCGCAAATATGTGCGTGATCATTTATGTAAAAAAAAAAAATTGTGACCAAGTGTTGGACAATGAAAATTGCTCCTGTCTCAAGACACTTGCTAAATATAAGTCTGAATCGCCTTAAGAGAAATTGACCCCCTTACAAAATATTTAAAAAAAAAAACTCTATAAGCAGTTGGTAATACAAATTTAGGTGCGCAAATAACGTGAGTTTAGAAATTGCAAGAAACGTAATTCTTTTATAATGCCTTAGATAGTAAATTAGTCCTCTTGTTCTGGGGTGTTTTGGTTAGGGGTGGGTATCGGCTGGGTCGGCTCGGATCGTGAAAAATTTTGTCAAAACCGAGCCAAACCGACGAGCATATCTGCTCAACCAGTTCCGGTTGAATGAGATCTCAAACTGAATCTTTCGGTTTGAGGCGAGGCAGCTTCAATCGATTGGGTGGTCGGGTTGCCGTCAACCTTCGTCCTTCCTGGCATTTTAGTTGGGTTACAATGGGTTCCATCTTCCTCAGCGGCAGCGCCATCTCCTTTGCTGCATATCTTTGTAGCAACAGCCAAAGAGACGCGAGTTTAATCTTGCAAGCAGCAACCAAGGATCCTTGCTGCAGCAACCAGACAAAAGAGAGAAAACTTAACTGAGAGATGCGAGAGGCAAACTCAATTGAGAGAGTGTTAGGATGAGGATGGAGTCTTGAGGCCGTTGGGGTCTTATGATCAACTTTCGACTTCGAGAGTTAAGACTTCAAGTTTGAGAGATGTTGAGATTGACTTCGAGAAAATTCCAGGCTTCGACTTTCGAGTGCTCAGCAAGCTGCGAGGAGGCGATGGACGTCATCGTTCGGCTGGTATAACATCGGGTTGCCGCGGCAAACTGACGGTGCAAATCTCCTAACCCGTGACCGCCCAATTCAACCCATTTGAAGCCATTTTGCTACAGTAATTGACCGTTTAACCGACCAACCCGCACCATTTTATCATTTTCTTTGGGTTAGGTCAGTTTCACCCGGTTTTACCAGGGATTTGCCCACCCCTAATTTTGATACCTTTCTTATTAATTTTTAACTTTATTTTTATTTTTAAAATATTAAATTAAAATTATTATATTAATTAATTCTTACAAATTAAAATATAATGCGCAAACAAATTAACAACACATGTCATCAAGAAACTGTGACACCAAATTAAGGAGGTCCCAATGGCCACGTCAACTTCTCTAACATACAGCCAAGCAGGGAGAAACCGGTCCCAATGAAACAACTCCACGTTAACACAAAAGAACAAAACCGTGCTCACCAAAAACCAAAAAAAAAAAAAAAGCCCATCAAAGATTGTCTTCAGAAAATTTGAGTGCGTACAGTGAATCAGTGATCGGCCATGTCAAGGGTGGTCGGGGCGGCGTCGGCGTAGCGGAGCATAGCCTCGATGACGTCGTCTCGGTCGATTCAACTCTAGTTGCCACTGCTCTGTCATAGGCCATTTCAAAATTCGGCAGATATCTAGGGAATTGTTCCCATTCCTCAATGTGACTCGGCGATTATCGTTCGTACTTGCATCTGAGAATAGAACCGAGTTTACGCCAAGTCGACTCAGTGCGATCGTGGTCGGGTTCTGGTTGACTTGAAGCGAATGAAGTTTTGTAATTGTTTCTTGTTTTGTGTGTTTTTTCTGTAGCAAAAAAAAAAACACTATATCAATTTAACAAAAGGTTTTGGGAGTAGGTGATAGTGGTAATTCACTACTGTTACCACTGTCATTTCTACGGCCTGTCACAAAAGAACCGGGAAACAAAGATCAAAGGTAGGGGTGGGCATTGGATCGGGTCAAATCGTTTCAATTCGTCTCAAACCGTAAAATAAAAAATTTAGACTGGGTTAAAATGGGATAAAATAAATATTATGTAATATTTTGACTTAATATGGGATAAATTAGGTAGGGCTGAATTTGTGTCTTATCTCTATTGGGTTACCGCGGGTACCCAACAAAATTTATATATATATATATATATTTTCAATTCTTATGCTATATATATATATATATATTCTGAATTCTAATATTATAAAATAGCGTCATTTTGCAAAATGATGTCATTTTCTAGCTTGCCCTAAAACTTCTGCAAGCACAAGTAGATAAGAGGCAACTTAACTTCAACAAGCCAACACTACTCCTCCCTCTCTCGTCTCGAACCATTGGTCCCTCAACTCCCTCTCTCACGAGTTACAAGTCTCGTTCATTGTTTTATCGTTTCCAACAGTCAACGCTAACCCCTTACCTCCTCTCACCTTGTCTGGACTCGCCTCTTTTCATTTTGGCTCATCTCTTATCTAATCATCACACTTCGACACTTTGAGTTCTCAATAGTCGATCGAACCTCATCCTCGTTTCACTACTCGCTTCACGTTCGTTCGTCCCCATCCTAACCCAAACTAATCCACTCAAGTGAAACCGAACCATTCCAACCCAAGAATGCTGTTTTGAAGAATTTTTTGGCTGGGATTGGACTAATTTAATGAGAGATTGGGTTTGACTGGGTTGAGAGAATTTTGCCCCAATCCAAACCGCCCCACCCAATGCCCACCCTTAATCAAAGGTGTTCTCTTGTTCTTTGCCGTTAAATATGGACCAATTGTAAACCAATGGACCAGTTCGTGAATTTCTACCTCAGAGAATAATTTTCTCCAACATATTTGCCATTTTACGACCCACACCAATCATAATATCTTAGTCATTCCTTCAACCAAAATAAAGAATTTTAGTCGATATTGTTATTGAGTCATGAGATTTTTATTTTTTTAAAAATCCAACTACTCGCTCTCTCACCACTCACAAAAACAACCCTCCGCAAGAGCCATTAATTGGCCCACGGAATACCCACTTCTCAAATTAAATGTGTCTATTTTGTGAATGATGAAGAAGTAAAAATAAAACTCTGTTCTATGATTTAATGAGTTATTAGCTTAGCTGACACATTTTTACACATAAATACTAAAGATTCTAATAACAAGAGATTTCGTTACTAAATTTTTTTTTTAACAAAATAATTAATGATCAATATATTAAATAGATAGACATATAAACCAAACCCAAAGTAGGTTGATTTGGTTGACTTGAATTTTTCCAGATTTAGTTTTTCCATTTAATATTTTAAGTAATTTTTTTGCCAAAGTTAATCTTTCCAACAAAAATAATCATTAGTACACAAAGAATGAATTATATGTACAGCAATCATCAGAATTCCGTAATGGCAAACACAAAACTCACCTAATGTTAGATTTATGTTCCATAAGGAGATCTCATGTTCAATTCTTATCAAAGAAAATTATTTTCTTTTCAATTTTTAAATATTCCCTCTAAACAAATCAGAATTCAGGAGCGAGAATCATCTTATCCTGAATAGAAAAAAAAAAACTTAGATTTTTGTGCATGTTTTTATGTTCAACCTGGCATTTTTATAAAATAAATTTTATTAAATAATTATTTTAAAATTTTAAATTATTAAATTATTAAATTTAAATCATTAAATTTATTAACTAAATTATAAGTCTTAATAAATTTTATAATAAAATTATTATTTATGATAATTTAATAATATATTAATTAATAAAACTATACATTTTCTTTTATGTCAAATAGCAATTAATGTTCTTTGACCTCAAGGAGCAGTTCTTCAACCTAGTCTCAGGGTCCTTACCTGGGCACTTTAATTTAGTCGAGCTAGTTGGATTGGTGAAAAAGGCATTGCACCTTATATAAGGAGCTTCGATTGCAAGCTACTCTTAACACGATGGGCTATATATCAATCTTCAGAAAACTTCAAATACCCAAAAAAAATTCAGTAACAATTTCTTCTACCTTGCTTTTGAATTAAGTGAAAAAGGGTGCATCATCCCTACCAATCACGTGGTGTTCACAAAAATTGCCTATTCTGTCGCATTGGGGATGAATTCCAGTATCACATAGATAACTATCCTTCAAAAATTGCCTCATCAACAAACTGAAGTGATTATGGGCATTGCATATTTGCACTTGTCTCTGGTTTGCACTTGTCTATTCATTACTCAAATGGGTTATTACAAACTCCTAGGATGATGACCTGTATTAGGGTGACTGAACAACAGAATAGATGAAAGCATGAAGTTCAACAGACCTGAGCAACGGTTCCTAATAGGTCGTTGATCTATTAGCTGTGTCATCAAGTGACCTAATTTTTCAGCATCTGAGTAGACAATGTACCACATTTTTAAAACCATTCCTACAGTAGAAGCAATCAAAGGCAAAAGGGCATGAATCGTGGAAATCATTGCAGTGTTTGACTAGAAATCCTACCATATATTCTTTAGAAGCCGCCACACAGAATCCGTAGCCAGTAGTCTACCTTTAAAAAGTCCAACATAAGAGAACTACTATCAAATAGATAATTTGCAAAAGCACACCCAAAGGAAAAGAGAGAAAAGAAAACGCAGAAAGATCAAGTTTACGAGAGCATCCTCTTTGAAGTCAGGCAGCATGATACATGATTCAACAACTATCAAAAGTTTTAAGTCAACCAAATTTCCAAAAGGATCTTAAACGCCTGACCCAGCTGAAGTTGAATTCAACAGCATATGAACTCTAGTTCTGTGGTTGTGATTCCGCATGCCTGAGGATTTTCTTCACCATCTGCAGATAAATTGATGTCAGGATGAACACGAGCATTGAAACTTCAATGGAGAAAAGACAAACCTAATTATTTGTAATTCCCTTTTCATACTTGGAAGAACATAGCACTTCATAGTTTCTTTTGATTATTGACTAAAATATGTTTTTGATATAGCAAAAGTAACACTAATTAGAAGAAGTATTGGAATTTTCAAGATTTATATGCTAGTAATGACAAAAATTTCATCGTCCTTCCATTTAGCATGAGCTCTTATTTTTCTTAGCGGTGACTTTGTATGTCTTAAAATTTGAAAAATTTCTAACTATTTTTTCTCTCATTTTCTATATCTTCCGGAACAAGTTCACCACCAATTTTATCTTGTTGAGGCTGAGAAGTGAAACAATCCACGTTCTAGAAGCATATTGGGGAGCAATCTTGGCACACTGATGAAGAGTAGGGGAACTTGTTACCAGGCTTTCTTAATTTAGGGTTTTAATAGTGCTTTCTAGAGTTCTTTCATAACTTTGTTTTTTCATGAAGGAATCTAATGCAATATGTGTTGATCCCAGCATTCCAAGGAAGCATTTCTATTTGGTACATGTGAATGTCAAAAGCATATTAATTTACTATCAAAGGAAATGCTATGATTTATTTAAGATAAGTATCACAATGTCAATTTGTTTTGAACATGATTCTCTCGAAACCCAGAGATGTTCCTGTCCTAATGCTTGTACATGAAGATCCCTAAGCATGCCACATTCACTCAAGCAGTTTATGACCCAAGCGCATTTTATTTAGACTAAAGGAGCATATGCAAGTCTGTTATTTTCCACACATATCATAGTCAAATATCAGAGAAAAGAAATAATGTAGGATACCTGGGCATAGGCCTCCAACTTGTTCTTGGTATGCGAAAATTCATTTTTTATCCAGATCAGGGATTGAGAGAAGCTGAACAGCGAAGTTTCCACAGAACAGAAGTAAACATACATATACACACAGAAACAAAAAATTAGTTGGAAATATATACAAAAGAAAACAATAATGACATATTTTCCCCAAAATATAAAATACACAAGTGTATTTAGCTAACACAGAATGAAATGTACATGCTAATCATCATGGACATATAAAATTTTAAATGGAATTAATCACTTGAATCAAGATAGGCCTAAAACAGTATGTCTACAACAACAACAAAACAGATCCTTTTTTTACTAAGTAGGGTCGACTACATGAATTAAACGACACCAGAATTCTATCCAAAATCAAATATAGCTAATTTTAGTTCTTAATGAGGGCCATCTTCATATACATGTAAAAATTTCTGAATGCATCTAGGTGAATAATAAATAAGGTATGAATATTGTACACATTCTTAATATCTCAATACAATACAGTTTTACCTTAATGGGTTTTTTTTCTCTCTTTCCTCTTAATTTTTCACATGATATCAAAGTTTGATGAAAGAAAAATCTAGCCACCACTAAAGAAAACCCTCACCACCACTGATGATGTAGAAAAGTACAAATGGTTAAACAACTCTGCACTTCTAATGATTAGTTAATGATAGGTCTTACATATAAGACAGCTTTGACACATATTAAAAAAAAAAAAAAAACCAAAGAATTAGTCATCAAAATAAGAACAGTCCTCTACATGTCATAATCTTTAAAAGAGCAATGAGAAACAAAACTAGATTCCGCACACTATAGTAGAATCAAGAATTGATAACATCTCATGAAAGTGAAGCAAAAGACTAATCACCAAATAAGATGATACGATAACATTGAGAAAATGAAGTAGAGGAAAGTTGGAAAACAGAAGAAAAAACAAAAAATGTATCGTCAAAACAAGCAATGCTGTAAGGGAATAACCATCAATTCTTGAATCACCTTTAACAAAGACTAGTACGCATGTTATGCATGCAGGAAGATTGTTAAGAGTCATGAAAGATACTTCAATAACTTTCCATTCTAATGGAATCATAAATTGATACATATATGCTCCAAAAAAAGCATATTTACATATTTTGATTATACTATATTTGTTATTAGTTGCCTAGAAGGCCTTATGCAGTTAATTTGTTCTCAAAATAAAAACCAAAATAATTAGCACAACTGCATGATAAAAAGACAACAGACATCGTGCATATATATCAAAGACCAAACACTGCAATAAGTTAAAGTATTTACCGTTCCTTGTGCTTCTTATCACACGCTTGAATTAAATCAGCACATGCAAGCCTTACAAGCTCTGCACCAATTCTGTTACAACAAATGCAATTGTAAGGTACAGTTTCAATAGTTTAAATATCATCCATTGTCAATGTAAAATTCGTTACACTATCAGTATATAAGAAAGTACCACATTAGTAGAGTGGCTAAGGTACTGCAGTCACAAAATTTTTTAGTGTTTTAAATACATGGCATAACATTTTTGATTGATAGTGCAAAACTTTATACACTAACAGTTGATCAAAATTATCCATTAGCTTGAAATGCAAAACTAATATTGGTATCTATAATCTGTACCATAGCAAACAATTGAAAAGCTGTCCACAAGAAAGCAAAGAAAAACATTTAAGGATTATCTCCATAACAGAAACGTACTCTTGTACTTACATGTTCTTGACAATGTTATCATATCAAATAATTAGAAACATTTCTATAAAGATATGAAGATAGACAAATTCAATCCTTAGGCTTATTACCACAACATATATATCCTCATATAAGCTCAAAGGAAAGCATATTTGAAAAGCTGCAGACAGTTTATGTCTCGAAGGGAAGCATTACAAGTCATGACCGCTTGTGGTGTGTCATTCTGTGGCCCCTAATACATTTTTTTTTTTAAATGTTACTAATACAAAAGAGGATAAGACAGATGATTAAATGTAATAAATTTCATAGAAAACTATAGACAGCAGTTATTGATGAATTTCTGGCACTGCAAACCTATTAAAAAATAAAACACAGAATTTCAGCATCTGATGTCAACTAGTACCTAATGAGAGACCTACGCAAGCCCATAACATGGACTTTGTTTAAGCTGAGCTATTTTCACGATTGTCTTTCCCACAACTTCAGGCTGTGGAGTATATCTATCAACTTCTAACAATTACAGATATTTCTTTTTGGTTATATAATCCCATAAAGGATGCATTATCTCATACATAACTACTTGTATAGAAGCACTCAACTCAAGAAAAAGGCCAGTTGAAACACATGCATCTGTTTTACATATTTCTTAGGAGCATAAACATCATAAACATATTCATCATTAGCATTTATGTCAAGTATCATGACAAAGAAACCTGATAATATTTAAAAAAACCAGAAATCATTGAATATTAACAGCATGCCATTAAGTATTAAAAAACAGATCGTTCCTCAGATCTCAACATTGAATAACAGAACCACAACTTTCTACACATACTTGGGGTCATCAATGTTTATTTTCAACATATTAAGTTAGAGAGTAAAAGGTTATGTAGTCTCCAAGAAAATAAAGACAAGCTAAGGTAGGAGGTGGCAAGAGAGACAACCAGTGGTACAGAAAACCAGAAAGGGCAACAGAAAAATGTTACTTTGTGGGCTGGACACGAAAGACTGGCTGTTTGTACTCCAACACCATGTTCGCTGTCACATAATGTACTTGGCACTGAACATTGTTAAGGGTTATGATAACAATTCTTGGGCTATTGCTTAACAGCTCAAGCTTTTCAATCAGGATTTATTTGACAAAGTTCTCATGATAAATTATATACGAAAAAAAGGAAAAAGAAGATTCATGAAGTTATACATAAAATCATTCGTTGCCTCATTACAATTTCTTCCTCTGCATTTGATGAATTTCCTGACTGCCTTTAACAAAACAAATGAGTGCTTCCTATGATTTGGTAGATTAAATGACAGCATTCACTCTAGGCCAAATCCCCATGTCCAGTTTAGGAAAAGAATAATAAAGCATCCACGTGTATGGTGCCACCCAGCATAATTGCAATAGATGGACATTTTGCACTACCTTGCGCTCTTATCCTCGATTTCACGAGCTAAGGTAGCCAACTTAGAGAAGTCAACTTTAGAAATATCACTACAAATATAAAAGTACTAGTTAGAAAAAGTAACTAGATAATCAGCATGGGATACAAAATCCATGAAACAAGCATTAGCATTACTTATGATTAGAGAGCTCTGAAAGGATCCTTTCCACATCTGCAAAGTATGTTTCAATCAACTGCACAACACTATCTGGTTGCCCAGTTCTTTTCAGACAATGAATCCTATTAAACTGATCATTCACTACCCCCTGCAAGGAATGGCAAGAAAAAACAGAACCAAACATCAAAATTATCTTCTCCAACATTGTTCAAAAAGGAAAAACTGGCAAACCAATTTTATCCAGGTGCAGCTCAAATACAATAGACAGTTAGAAGGTGAGTTTCTGCGCTATAGATGAAGATGTCAGTGTTATTGAAAGAATTCAGAGGTTAAGATATTTGAATCCTGAGATAGATACAAATTTGAAGGGCACTACCGAGAGCTCTTAATGCCATCCTCAAAAAGAAAACAAGAAAAATTAAAGGAGAAAAGACCATAAAAAATTTAAAGAGGGAGGACAGAAACCTTCAAGAGACATTTGGGCAAACAAATTAGCACAGATCAAAATCAAAACCATTTAAAAAGAAATTTTCTACCTCATCAAACAATGAAATCAAATATCCCTGCAGCAGTCCTCTGAGAATTGGCAAAGTCATTTCTTGCAGAAAGCAGAAAAGCAGGTACCCTAGAGAAGCAAAACTAGGAAGATAATTAAGGTTTCAGTAGGATAGGTGCTAGTTTTTATAATTGCCGAGATATAGGCCAAATGAGGGGTATATAGCAACAGTTACGGTCAGATAGCTGAGTCCAAAGAACAGCAGATACAAACTCCTATGGCCATGAATTCAGCATGAATCCCTCTAGAACTAACCACTTAAACTTGCAAATTAACATTTATGCCACTGTCAAAGACAAATGGCAGGCAGTTACTTTTGCCTTTTATTTTAAAATCATATTATTCCAAATAAAACTGCTTATGTTACTATGGGTTCAAACCACAGTAAGAGCTTCACATTTAAAAAACCATTTTATCAGTTAAAAAAATGACATCCCAGTTACATTGTGTTTTTTCCTCTTTTTCTGATTTTTTAAAGATAAAACACAACCTTCATGAATTGGCCTAATAGCCAATATAAAGTGGAAGACTTTACATGATTTACATAAAAATCATTGAATAAATAACCTCTTTCAATTGGCTGTGCTAACAGACAGATTGGCAGCACATCAGTAGTAGGGTAAATCAATAAAGTGCAAAAGGGTAGTCTCGCATGACAACCATCCAAACTTTTGCAGGATGAACTTTTGCACTACATCCTACATGTTTACAGAATTTTACTCCAACAGTTAATTTGAATAGCCATATCTTAAGAGACTTAAGTAAATTAATTTCCCTCACACTATTGAATAGCTTTTACAAAAAGTTCAGAATTATAATCCGTCCTAAAAGTTCAGTAAAAGCAAATATGTCATGGATAACCTCCTTTTTCTTTTGGTAAGTTTGTCCTTCCCATAATTTATAACCTATGAAGCACATGAGTCCGGCACTTCTTCTCTTTGAGAATATTAGTCCAAATGGATCTCATCATCTTTATCAGGTGGAAATTCTAGGAGATAGGAAGGCCTATATAACCTGACAAGAAGATCCACTGCATAGTTGTGAGTTGGAATGTTACAGTCAATATAATAGGCCAGGTCAGTTCAGCCATACTTCATAAAATACTACTGTGACAACTTCATTGCATTAAGGACTAACCATCCTAAAATCTTAAGATGTTAGGTGAAAGTCTAAGAATGATTTTATATCTTTAACAAGTCCTTTCACGCAAAAGTCCTTTGAGCTTGAAGTGTGCACAAATGCACAAGCCCACTTGCTAAAATCCAATTTTAATTTGAGAAAATGAGGGAGATAAGGATTGAATCCTTGACCTCAAACTCTGATACCATATAAACGGTCACCCATCCTGAAAGCTTAAACTGTTAGGTAAAGAGGCCTAAGAATGATTTCTATATTTTTAACACATTGCCATATAGAGTTGATCTCACCTAATGGAATAAGACTCTATTTGTTGGTGTTGGTATTGTTGTAACACACTGCCCTTGTGCTTAAGGCTTCAAATTTTGCCACATACCTCCTAGTCTCACATAGCCTGACAATATTTCTATTTCAAAAACACTTACACTGATGTTATAAAAAAATCAAATAAATAAATAAATAAAACACCTACACTGATAATTTTATAATTAGACTATATAACTTACAAAATGTGGGTGAAGAAATAAAAATGCAAGATAAAACAACTTATGACCAAGGTATCTTTCTATATCCAACCATTGACATTTGTTAAAGAGAAAATATAAAATCATTTCTGGACCTGAGAAAATATAAAATCATTTCTAAACCTCAACCCAACAGCTTAAACTTTTGGGATATTTAGTTCCTTGATATGGTATCAAGGCGAATGATTAAGGATTCAATTCTCTTCGTCATCCAAAATTAAAAAGTTCATACTTCATGGCCCAAAAAAAGAGGATTTCATGTGAAGGGGCATATTAGAGAGAAAATATAAAATCATTCTTGAATCTCCACCCAATAGTTTAAATTTTTGGAATAGTTGGTTCCTTAACAACATTGACAATTTTATAACTAAGAAATTACATATTGTAAAATGTAGGAGAAGAAATAGAAATTCAAGATAAAATATCTCATGACACGGTATTAGTTCAATCAAATATTCTAATATTTGTAATTTATTATAAAATACAATGCCAACAGATCTGAAATTTTCTTAACAAGTAAATACTGCACAAAGTAGGTGCTATATCTTGTTGTGATGATAGAGATACAATGTAAGTCTTATAGTTAATTCCTGAAGTGAGTCAAGGAAAACTGTAGCTCACCTAAGACACCTCTAAAGTAGCCTTTCTTACCACTGACTTTACTAGGCAAATATATTTGTGATTTTCAGGGCACATAAGGAAATTGGAAGACCAAAACACCTGTGAACAGCAGATAAGGCAGCGGCAGAGACATCAGCAAAGCATATAAGAAATTTTAACCAGATATGCTTCAGCTGTGAGTATCAGAAGTGATCCATCCTTTCATTAAATGTTCTCAAGATCAATTATCCTCCTCTCCATCTGTGCATTCAGAAGTTAGAAAAGAAATGAATGAGAACATTCAAAACTTTGATGCTCATGCTTATATCCTGAAGTACAGTAAATTAAAAGGAACAAAAACTCTGAGAACTTACAGGATGGACAAACATTATTAATGAGATGACCTTCTCAGTACACAAGGGAAAAAACAAGGAATGTGCTCATATCAAGCAGAACTTTATCATAAGATCTGAATTTTGTAGCTCTCCCAACAACCATTCTCCAATGCATATAAATTTGACAGAAAGCCATGAAAATATAATTTTCTCACTTCATCCCAACTAACAATGTCTCTAGCACTACAACGGCCAAGATCCTATCCATCAGAAATTTCAAGAGAATTAATGTTTGGTCCCTGAAAGATATAGAGTTTCTCAATTTAGTTTTGCCAATTCTAACTTTCACAATTGAATTCTGGCAGAATCTAATTTCTTTCGGTTTGATCCTTTTGTGAAGGATTCAAGTTCATTGCTATTGAATGGCCAAACTGAAGCAACTTGGAATATACAAGGATTCAATTGACAAAATTACAAATAGAGAAACCAAAATGGGAAGCATTGTATCTTCCAAGAAAAAACAAGTCCAAACTTTCTATGTTTGGCCTTGCACCTTTGCCTTTGATGACAGAACCTAAATTTATATCTGCCAAATATAAAATAAACATTGCAGCCTATGACTAACACAAAAGTCCACCAGAAGGTAACTACAAGTATGTTTGGGGAGAACCAAAAGATCCTATATGCAATCAGTATACAGAAGGAAGAGAATGAAAGAACTTAAAAGTAACAAAATTCTTTTGGGTTTCTTTTCTGCAAGTGAATTCTTATTCCCAAAAAAAGCACCATGAGAACACTGATTACACCAAAGTCGTTTATAGGACTTATAATCAATTGGTGAACTTTTCTATCATTTAAACAAATACATAAGTAATGGGACTGATGTCTGAGCAGGACCTACTTATCTTTCTGACACACAGAATAATAAGCTTGAATAAAGGAGCTGGCTAAAGTATTTAGTATTTACATGATGAACTAAGATGTTCCTGTCTACAGATTTTTTTTACTTGAATAACAAGGCCCCAGCTTTACATTGCAAATTATGTAACAACAGTAAGCAAAGAATGCAATCATTATTTTACATTGAATTAGTTCATTCACAATTAAAGTGCCACAAGCTAATGAAATAGGTTAATTTAAAGGTTTCTGAAAACTATATTGTAGAACTTTCAAATGAAGGACTAGAAGGAAGCAACCGTAAGGGCTGTTTAAAATCAAGATGTTAGAATATTATTTTAAAAAAACCACACTTACCAACATCAAAATCCAAATCCAAAAATGGGTTTGTCGTATCAATTTCCACCAATTATTCATTTAAAAAAATGTTCAAGAAGCCAAGTACAACCATTGTTGCTGAAAAAGAAATACAAAATTAGATTCAACCTGTCTTGGAAGTCCAACCTAAAGTTCAATAATGCTGTACTTGCACAAGGATCTCCATTTTTCTCCTCAAATAAGAAAATCCATTCTTGGTCCAATAAAGAGCCTGTGAACAACTGAAACATCACAGAAAAAGGGTGTTGTTTATACAGTAAACAAGGGCAGAGTTAAAAAAGGATATACCTAACTATTGGGAAAAGAACAGAATAACTAAATTTCTGTGATCCTTTAGTATACAACAAAAATAGCTATATATATATATATGTATGTATCTGTGTCTTTGTGTGTGTGTGTGCGTCTATCTCTCTGTCTGTATTATTCGATAACCATAAATAGTAAAAATGTAACACGGTGACACAGTCTTAAAGTAACATTTAGAAACTCAGTATTTCCAATGAGTAATAGAATACAAAATATTCAAGACCTAAACTAAAAACCTTCACTTTAAAAGAATTTTCAGTAATGCTAATCAAACAATAAATGAATGACTTTCAAGAAATTGAGCATTCATCGGATATAGTTCGTACAAGAATATGCTAAACAAAATGAGCCTTCATTGGACAAGCTAAGGGAGATACATGCTAAGATATTCTTTCTTAGATGAATCAAAATCCTGATATTACAGCTGTGCACAATCAAATGACTTGTTAAAAATACCAGTTAATGAAACAAAATGTTTCATCACACGACAGTCTTTAACAGGTGCAACCGATAGAGTGTTTTACAAAATAAATTCCATGAGCACCTAATCTACATTGCAATATATTAAGCTATGATGCCAAAATATGAATAATAAAAAACTATTCAGACGTGTGATAGTATATTGGAAGTCCTGAATAGGTAAAGAAGGTAGAATGATAAAGAATAAGAACATAGATGCTACATATTTACAAATCACTGATTGATTTGTAACAGATTTGGATAGAAATATAACAGTGTATACAACAGAAAGCAGGAGCACACCTCATGCATCAAATGTGAAATGTGTTTATTGTACATATGATTACTAAGTAAAGATGCATGGCAGAGGACTTTTCATACTAATTCTTATCATTCCTGTCACAAGCATGTAGAAGTTCAAGACATACACGCCTGACATTCTCTGCAACAACAGTGCAACAAGCAAGGAAAAGCATAGTCATTTGTTACTGATAAGACCCCAAAAAAAAAGTCAGAATCATACACTTAGTTTGTAACCATTGAAAGAAATTTTGAATTATATTTGCCACCGCAACATTGAAAATTTTGAGAAACCACGTACACATTGCACCATTCTAATTTGCAAAACCAAGACATTGGCAGCAAACACAGAAGTTAGTAAAGGTTGAAGACAAGCTAACTTCATGGCTTTTGAGTCATCACACTAATTTTCAAATTTAGGAATGGGATAATGCGTCTTCTACTCCTGGCTACTAATGAAATGGAAATTTTATTTCCCACAGGAATTCAGGAAACAATTAAAACTTTGTTGAAGCTCCTAAAGTTCCAGGTTGGCTGCTGATAGTAAAAAAAACTGAGGTCAAATATGTAAATGATACAAGATGTACTTATTTGAAAGCACAGCCATCCAACATGAAACCATGCCAAAATGCAAAATCCTTCAATCTATGAGAACTATTTTAGATTACAAAATTTGACTATGACTAACTAATAAAGAAGAGGAAAACCAGAGAAGACAACAAAAAATATTTTGCTTGGCAAATCCAGTAAATTTATGAAAGCAGATTCATTTTACTCATTTACTGTTGATCAGATCTATAGCAAAGTTACATGTTACCTGCTTGTTCTCACATATAGTTCGCGAGCTACAACATGAACCTTTTCAAAATTAACACTTTGTTGGGAGCTGCAGATCAGAATATTGGGTTAATGATTAATCAAATATGAAACCAGAGAATGAATGTAGAAACCCAAACATAGGAAACCAACAACAAATTAGGAAAAGCTAAGTTTAATTTTACATTTGATCAGTCAAAGTAGAGAACAAATAATGGCAAGACATGCAGTAACTAGTGACTGCTCTCACAACATAGTCAGGTCGAATGGCTTCCATCATAGCTTGCATTAGTAAGAATTGATCATTAACAATCCCCTGAAAATCTCATAACATGCAGACAGAATGCCAAAATGTTATCAATTCCTATACTGAAATCACAGCTCATAGAAATTTTGACCTTGCAGTTTAGCTATTGAAAAATTAAAAATATATAAAAGAAATCTTCAAAAGCATTGAGAATGAAATATATCTAAACCAAGTATCACCATTTTTATTAAGCAGGTTTCTGAAGAGTAAACTCTTACTGAAGAACAAAGTAATCAGAGAAAATTCAACATAACGGAGAATTTGTCTCCTTTTGGATGAAGTGCATCGGCAACATCAAAATTTTAACTATAAGGGAATGAAAACATTTCACTCTAAAAGAATAGCTTAAAGATTTAAACCTTGCCTCGAGAATTTAAATTGCAAAAAAAATTGTAAACCAGTGACAGAAACCCAGACCAAAACTGATCAAAGGCAGCAATGTGCCTTCGAGAGTTGAGCTAAAGCAAACAGTGAAAGTTTAAAGAACAAGTGGAGTGGATGGAGCGTTAAATCAAGCCAATGATGAGAACAATTCATACCGAAAGAGAACATAAATTGAATAAAAACTCGTGAAACAGCAAAAATACACTTTAATCTCAAGCATTACCACAGAGAAAGAAAAGAATTTGCATAAACGGAAATTATGAAACGAAAATGAGAATGAAAGTGAATCAGATTAGTGCAGGCTACTATATACTCACACCTCATCGTACATGAACCGTATGAAGCCGTGAAGCCGGGCTTCCACAGTCTGAATAGTCAAAGGCATTTGCGAGAGAGTTGAAATTGAAAGGGAAAGTGCGAATCAGAAGGGAAGGGGAAGAGTTTGGACGGGGCATATAATAATGGAAAATTTTTCTTGTAAACAGCCATGCGCGCTGTTGCGTCCCTCTCTCACAAACGTTCATGGCACTTGGCATCGGCGAAGCCGGGCAACATTGCCGCCAAAAGGGTCGAATTATGGCAGTAAAGTACATGATTAAGGAGCAAAACGCCTTTTGAATCATCTACTTTCTTAAGAGAAATTTTGTTTCGATAATTTAATCATTTACTTAATAAATTCTCTTTTTATGGTAAATTTTTGGTGATAATTTTAATTTTACTTTTTATTATAATATAATATGATATAATTTATTTAATTTTTAAAAAAAATATTTTACAGTCTAATAATATATAAAAAAAGTTTATATCATATTATAATAAAAATAAAAATTTGTATTATATCAAAATAAAAAATAAAATATAAATCATACTAATAAATGATATCATATTAAAATAAATTTAATATATACAAAATTAAAACATCTTAATTATATTTATAAAAAATAAATTATCATTTTAAAAAATAAAATAACCGTGCTTAGAAATTAGAACAATGACAATTTCCCTATTTACATATTCCTCCCTGTCTCCAGGTCTCCGGTTCTCTTGTCTTTTGTCAGGTAGCGCTCTGTGAAGCCAGGTAAATTCTCAGGCCTTAAGTAGGAAGGCTTTCAAAGAGGCCCACATCTCTGGCCTCGTCGTTTTTTGGATCCAATGCTTTCTCCTGGTCCATTACTCATTGTTCGATCCGAACCATAAATACTATTTTGTCCACAATTGTTTTTGTCCATTTTATTATAACAAAACTAAAAATAATAATAATATATCCATAATTATCTACGTCAACTCTTAAAAATTTTGAATGATAATAAATACACACAAAAGGATGTATAACAAAATTAAATAATAAGCACTAATTATTTATATTTTATAATTATATTGTATAATCGTAATCACGTTGAACCATTAATATTATCCTTTTTTTTTTACAGTTTTAATTACATAAACAGCGCCGTTTTTTAGGACACTGATAGCGCTTTCTTTCTCCCTCGAGAGCGCATTGAATGGATGAACCTTTCGCTTCCTGTTTCTCTCTTTACGCCTAACGATCTACTGCCTATGTTTGATGGATCCTTTGCGGAACTGAACCTGAAAGAGCTTCCGGATCAAATTTGAAAACAACATTTTTGTGCTGCCTCACTATTCCTATCCAACAAAACTCACCCAATTTCGGATAGCTTGCGAGGGCAGATTCCCTCCCCGAACTTCTAGATTGATTCAAAATACTCTCTCTGATATAATGCACTCTGGTCCTATAATATCTTTTTCTTCTGGAACAGAATTTTCTATTCTTATTTCTATCAATTTCTTTTGCAAGTTACATATCTCTTTTCTTTTTTATTTAATACAATCAATAGAGCTTGATAGAAATCAAGCCAACCCCAACGCAAATAGCTTATTTAATAAACCGATTTTTCACAAATATATGTGCATTTACTTGTTTTACTTAGTTTTTATTCCATAGTTAGGCTAGTTCAGGTACCATGATGCAAGATTGTATTTGCAGCAACGTTTGTCCTAAGCACAGTCTCAGTCCACCACAAATATGCAGAGAGCAAGATAGTGAAATGAGTGCATTACACCTACAACTTATTTTTCACAAAATGTTCACCTTTGATGGTGAAAGTTGTTAGATTTATTAGAATATAATAAACTGACGCTTTACAATTAAAAGCATTAAAATATGACGGAGAAAGTGATTATAACTGACGCTTTGGCCGTTGGATTGCTTAGCGTGCTTCATGTTTACCATCTGAAAGTGATGAATCTGTTGATTTCTATGCAATATGATCTGCATAGAAGAGGATATTATATATAAATGAAAGCTGCACTTAAGGAAAAATCAAACAAGTCCCGAGCGCAGTAACCTAAATGCGTGTGGGCATGATGAACATGCTTTCGCAACATAACACTGACACATTACATATTTTTATGTTATCCAGGAATTGATAATCATCGCAGACGACACCATTTGATTAATAAAACCAGCACATGAATCCGATCTAGGTTACTTTGTTTTCTTTATGACCCATTAATGCAACCATCTTGCGACAAAAGGCCATGCAATCCGGGTAATTTGCAGAGTAGTGCAGGATTATTCTCCCTACAAAAGTTAGCCTCATGAATGTTACTTCATCTGACCAATGAATAGCTTAACGCAAACAAAAGCTTAGATTATGCCCCCACCTTGGAGAGTGACTTAAGAAAAGCTGCTATACGTAGCTTTTATATTGTTATATATCAAAAACAGGGTTGAGTTCTCTTTGATTTGCTATGAGTTTACCAATAACCACCAAAAATTAGAAAGTAGAAGGAGCCCAATAATGCAGCAGCTGGGTGGACTTTTAATTAATTAAGGGCTGTAGCGGGACACGTATTTTAATTAATGAAACTATATATATATATATATATATATATATATATATATATATATCTTGTACAGAAAGGTGCGTGGTCCAAACTCAAGGTTCTAGTTAAACCACAGGGAGAATAAGGCATCGGCACTAGCAAAAGACGACATATTAAGGGAGTATACAATGTTATGTATACCAGAACTAGCACATGAAAAGCAATAGCAATATATAGCAGACAATGGGTTATCATTGAAGCTGTTTCTTTTTTTAAGTAATAAAGTTTAGGGTGAGGAAAAATTTATCTATTTTAAGATAGAATATGTCATAGCTTACAGGTATTATTGAAGACTTATAGTAATATATACAAATCACCTAACAAGAAGACTACTGGAAAGAAAAAATTTAAGCTTGACCCTTACAAACTAGCTGAATCAATTTTTACTATTAGTTTCAGTTCAATAAGATCGGTTCGACATATAATTATGTAAGAGTAAATGATATATTTAACTATGCTTTTAAGGAGCAAGCTTTTCAATCATACAATTGATTCCGTTACACAAACGCCATATAGCTTATACATTTTTAATGCATCAAAAGAGGAAGCAATCGTGTGATCTTAATTATCAGCCACTTGCGTGCTCGTCTTTTCTGCCTCATTTACATGCCTTTCCATGTCAACGCTGCTATATTTAAACATAGCACTTCTTTTTAACCTATTCTAATTCATGTGGAGCGTGCAAAGAAAATATATAACAAATGAATAGATAAAAGGGGTAGTAATATAATACTTACCTCGACACATGCCCGTAAGCTTGTCCATGTTCGCAAACGAGCCCGATGAAATAATATTGTAGCCACGTCGATTCTTGGAAAAAACCTAATCCAATTGTGTCCAAACCGACCAAAAAGATTTGACAAAGTAATCATGCAAGTGAACACTCAGATTACATATGTTTTGGAATAAAAGTAATGACTGTGGAAAAAGCATTCTACTTTTGGACATGATAATGCTCAAACAATAATGGTGATGGAGTACAAAAGTTTTGTTCCTACACTCATATTTATATAGAATTCTTACACCTATTTTACAATAGTCATTGATTGGTTGTGTGGGTAAAACCCACACAGCCAATCAATTACTGTATATAAATATAAGTGTGAATGTAACTAAGCTCACTGGACTATGTTAAACATTATTACAGGGCTGCGTTCTATTTGAGAGACGTGACCTTAAAAATTGTATTCAGCTCTTCTTATAAGAAACCCATGTTTTCTATTTGAAAAAGGTTACTCACCCTAACTTATCAAATATTTGAGGTCAAATAAATTTAATAATTTAAATTTTTTTAAGTAGATAGTTAATAAAATTAGTTTGTGTACATAGAACTGTTTGAATTTTTCCATATACAACGTGTGTAAGCAATAAATGACCATGTGTACCAATTTGTATACGGTTGATTATTGAAGTATACTTATTTGAAACTAATACTGAAATTAGCTATAGTCTAAACATTAGGAGATATTCTACGAGCACACATCTGCTGGTGTTTTTAAGTTCATCATCATGGGGGAACATCCAAACATGCGTGCGACGTACTTTCACCATGCTACAAATACACTGAACCTACCATTTGGATCGTTCATTATTCTCTATCAGCTAAGCTAATGTATATATCTAGTCAATGCATACATATATCCCTCTCTCCCCAATAAACTAATTTTTCTGTTGTCAACAATTGCATGTACAGATCCTTGCATTAGTTGTAAGGCTGGCTTTAATATGCAGAGAAACATTGATGGGTGGCATGTGTATAAGAAACCAATGCGCAATTAAATGAAAACTGGTCAAATTCAACTCTCAATTAAAATAAGTTTGATTGGCGTGTACTCTATAGCTAGAAAGTCAATTAAGATGGAATAAAAGAATAATTTGAATTCTAATTTCTTGTGTAATCAAGGTTATGATTAATTAATTATAAGACTTAAGCTTAACTTAAATGATAAAATTTGACTTTGTTACTCTCTCTGGAAGTTTGATTCCTATATTATAATTATTTTAATACTCTACAAAAAGGATATAATTAATTATAAAAGCTTTATATTAATAAATATCAATTTTTTGCTATAGTTTGCTTGGTTGGGATGATTTAAGAGTTAATGAAGTTATAGGATTACTCCTTTTTTTAAACAAAAAAGTTTATAGGGAAGAAGATTGCATAGAATTAGGGCACATTATAAATATAGTAGTATTTACAGATCATTTATAAAAAAAAAAAAAATTATTAACAGAAAAAATTTAAATTTAAATATTATCAATAGATATTTCGAAATTTATTGGCTAAACCGTTGGCTTATAGGATTATTCTTTATTTTGATTGGCACAAGGATTGGTAACTAGCACATGAAAGGAACACTTGCAATAACACTATATGCAAGATAAGTAGGAACTTAATGATGTTAAGTTCGACGTCAATATTTAAACACACTTGCATATCCAGTACACTAGTTCCTCTTAATTACCCAAGGGCTATATAAAAAGTTCTCCACGTTATCAAATGAACGTTCACTGTTGTGTCTTATTCACGTTCATTTTCTTTCTTTGTTATTGAGAAAAACATAGAGGAGAATGAAAACATTAATTTTCTTTCTTTCAAATATAGTATTTATTACAAACCAGATAAAGGAAAATTACTATCTTTTTCCCCTGTTGTCAAACCAAATAAGGAACGTGAATACTGATTTGCGAGGTTCAGAAGCTTTTAATTATTTACATGTCTATATATAATCAACCTTAACAACTCAGAAGGAGAAAAAAAAATTGCTAACTGAGCTGCGAGCTTAATTACATGTGTCATCACAAGTCTCAACTACACCATGTGTTAGTTCACGTGAACTTTATTATAAACTGCTAATTCCCATATCTGTATCAGCAAAATTTGGACTCATTTGGCAGAATATTTGCACGATTCAGAACCCTGTTTTTTGGATCTAAGCATCATTGTCCTCTTTCGTGAACTTGAACGGGCAAACCACCTCTCACAGTGGCAGTAAGACCAGGAACAAACCGGAGCTCCTGGTTCGCTCCCGCCACCCGGATATCGAACCTTCTGACTAAGGCTGCTGCAATAGCCTTTATCTCCACCAAAGCCAATTCCTTTCCCAAACAAACCCTAACCCCAGCCTGGAAAACTGGGTACTTAAACGGACACTCTGGCACAAACAAACCATTTTGCAACCACCTTTCTGGCCTGAATTCCAAACAATCGGAGCCCCAAATCCCATCCATCCGACCCATTGCATACGGGTGGTATGTAACCCTAGTACCCTTCTGTACAAATGTACCATCTGGCAATACATCATCCGCCAGCGCAAACTTTGAATCAAATTGAACGGGCGGGTATAGCCTCATGCTCTCATAAACCGCTGCGTTTAGGTAATGCATTTGCCGTATTTGGTCAAAGGTGGCAATCTCCTGAACCGGTCCCATGACCCGTTTCAACTCGTCCCGGATCAACGACTCAACCTGCGGGTGTTTTGATAATAAACTAAAAAAGCCCGTCAAGGCAGCAGCGACAGTGTCACGGCCCGCCAAGAGAAAACTCACGACGATGTCTCTAAGGTAGTTGTCGTCGTTCACTGAGCTCATGAACCTGGAAAGAAGGTCTTTCCTGGTGGAAAAACCCACCTGGCGTCGCTTGTTTATCAACTCCGCCGCTAAATCATTCACTATCTTAATGGCTTCCTTCAACTTCTTCTCGGATCCCACATTGCAAAGTCGTTTGATCTTCCATATAATTGGCGACGCCATCATTGCCCGCTCTGCAGAGAGCTTCGAGGCCAGGTCGAACGCGACTGCAAAGTTCGAAATTGGAAGAGAGGAATCAAGACAACCTGGGTCTAATCCAAAAGAGAATTTGCAAATGCTGTCGAACGAGAATCGCCTTAGGATGTCTTGCAAATCCAGGACTCCTTTAGCTTCTGCGATTGAAGCCAAGAGAGGAACTAGCCGTAACTGGATCTCGTCCGTGACTGTATCCAGTGCATAAGATCGAACCGCGATGCTTCCAAGCTCTAAGCTTGCCATTTTGCGCTGAAAGTTCCAGGAATCGCCATCAACATTGAAGATTCCGCGACCGAGAAGATCGCCAAGGATTGCAGAGAATGGTTTCCCTTTTGGATAGTTATCGAACCGGGTCTTGAGAATGTACTCAACATTTTTTGGGTTGGCTGTGATGATGTTGCCGAGGACGTGGACGTGAATAGTTCCGGTGGGTGATTTTGGAAGAAGATGAGTGATCCAATCGCAGAGATTGCTGTACTCACAGGTCCAACTCATATTTAGGTAGCTCCGGCAAATTTCACAATTACACCATCGCTTCATCCTCAAGATGAAGATCAGAAAGGAGAACACAGAGAAGAGCACGGTGAAGGAGAAGAACAAGAAGCCGAAAGTGATGGACATGGATTGTGCCCACTGACCAGAAGCTTCAACACTCATATTCGTTTTGCTCTTTTGCAAATTATAAAGAGAAAAACAGAAGATGGTGGTGAGGATGAAGCGGAGGGATTGGTTTTAATATATATAGTAGGTAGGTTTGGTTCAGTGCAGTGGTTTTCTTTTCTTTTTTGTTTTCTTTTAAAACTGTTTGGTTGCGTTTGGATCATAAAATTTGTGGAACACGCAGGGTCCGCAGAGAAGGACGAATGACCGTAATACTGCATGAATAACGCGTGCGCAAAATAACAATGAGGTACTTTCCAAAAAAAAGTAGCCATAACCCGCTACTGGACGTCACGGCTTTGGACTTCGGACCGATTTTCTTCCACGACTGTATGTTTGATTTTAAATTTCCTTTTTTTTTAGCTTTTTCAGTTTTTGTCCCTATGCGTGCGTGACAGAGTCATGGCCTAAGCTGGCGTAAATTTTGGAAAATTCGGATTATATATAATAGAAATTATAAGAATAATATTATTGATAAAATATAGATCTTCAGTTATATCTAAACAAATATAAACTGTTATAATCTTGTGTATAAAAAATGTTTATTTGAAAGAAGTTTTTGTTTACGTGTTTAAGTATATTTTCAGAAGTTTAATTTTTGTCAAGATATTTCAAAAAATTCAAAAAAAAAACTTGTAACTCATTTTAATAAGCTTATTATATATAAAACTTAAATGAAAGCTAATTGCAGAAGCAGTTAACAATCTTCTTTTATTTTTTAGTTCTTGTAATTTGCATCAAACATGGCATTCATTTATCTTCATAAATTTATATTTTTTATACAATTCTATACAAATAAAATTTAATTTTAATTAAATTTACTTTTTTAATTCATGAATTGATTACCCCTCAACTAGTCTCTCAATCATTTTTAGTGAACTCAAATTTAAGTATGAAACAATTCTAAATTTGAAGAGAATCACTCTGTGCCAAAATGCTTATATTATTAGTGAAAAAATTGCTAAGTAAGATAGGGGAGGAGTTCAATAAGAAATTAAATGAATATGGGATGATGTAAGAGAGGAAATTTGTAACAGCCTCGTTGGTAATTAAATTCGTTTAAATTTTGATTAATTGAATTAGACTCCATTAAATGATTTAGATTAAGAAGTACTGTCTACACAGGTAAAGAATCTTTCGTAGCCGGGTGCCGGGCAAGCTGGTGTTGCGAAACTCATGGATCCTATCATTGACAAGTCTGTTGGATCAGTATTCTTTAGCCGATGTCGGCCTACCTACGTTGACAGGTGGTGGGCGTGACAACGCAACCAACAGTAGATTAATAAAGTTAAACAGCCATTGAATCATATGCTAGTCACCAAGTCACCATGCTCAAGAAATTGATAAATTTGTATGATCGGCATTATTTTGGGAAGATCGTTAGCCCTTAGCTAGCCATATACAGCGTTGGAGCTCATTGAGAGTAACATGAGGTGGGACTGAAATATGCATATCTATACAAAAATGGCGGCTGTAAAAGTAGGTTCTGCAATTCAATTCAGGAACCAATAAGCATGGGTGGACCAAGTTATCTCTTCACTTTTAGCCACGTGTGGCATGTTTACTTTGTGACAGCACCACATTCCTGTCATGGACATTGTAAGGCCAATACATTGAACAAAAACACTACTCCCACAGAAAATCATAGGTGGCAGATCAGGAAAAATAGCCCATAATTAGGTATACATTATCATTGATGGACATGACTTTGTAGACTGGTTTTGTGAGGTTTTTGGAAATGATATTAAGAGGAAATACCTTGGTTTTACATTGACAGGAAGAGAGAAATCCCCACTATTTTTTTTTCGGATATTGAGAAATCCCCACTCTGAATAGTTGGCTAGGTGTAAGATATACGTATTGATAAAAGTGATATATAGTAAACTTGAAACATGAAAGCCAACAAAAATTTCAGTCTTCTTGCTCTGTTCCTAGTTTCCACGAAGATGTGTATGAAGGGAAAACAGAAAGTTAAGAATCTGGTGAGCAAATATGTTGCCGACGTGGTGGTGATAGAAAGAAAGAAAAGGAAAACGTGCAACTTGAACTTTTGTCATGCACGTTTTAAACGAGAGGGATTTTTTGCATTAGATGTTGCTGTCACTTCAAAGTTGTGGAAAATTTAAAAGACGACAAATCAGAAATCCGACAGTCTCAGATATTCGGTTCAGTTGCATGTGTTTAGGGACCTGATGAACTACATTTCTGGCCGAAGATTGTTGTGTAATGTAGATTTTGTTCATCGTTTTCACGAGGGGCGGCCAGAAGAAGATACTTAAGGAGTCAGCTACGTTTTCGGCACGTTGACTGCGACAAGCATTAAGTTTGACTTGGCCAATTAATATAGGCTGGTCGTTAGCTAAAATCATCGGCATTGTAAAAAAGAAAAGGGATGTTAGGACCTATGTGCGTTCTAGATGGTTCCTCGTTGCGCATCACGATGGCTATTGTTTCGTGGCTCAAAATAGTAGAAGAATTTTTCAAGGGAAAACTAATTGAAAAATATATAAATTACATCAGTTTTTTTTTTTTTTAATGGTTCAAAGTTAAAGAACCAAACATTTTAAGTGCCTGTTTGGGATAGACATAATTAGAGTATAATTGATTTTAGAAAATTATTAAAAATATGCATATAAAATATACAGAACTCAATAGAAGACATAATAGAAACTTCCGTCAAAATATAATAGGATTGATTGCTTCTTTTTTTTTTGGTGAACTTACATTTTAGAATTCCTTGAAATTGAACACATGCGTGTTAATTGCCAGTCTCATTTCTAGAAAAAACAAATACATAAATTACAATGATAAACATTGTGATATGATGGTGAAGCATTCGGATGCCTCGCCATCAGGGTATGTAAGGATACTTACTCATTTTTTATAAAAAATAATTATTAACTAACATGACAAACTAATTAACATGCCCGCCTGCTTTTTCTTTTTTTTTAATAAATTTGAGTGCGGGAGTGAGAAAGCTGTACACGCGAGAGTCAAAGTTCTTTGAATATAGCACCATTGTTGGATAAAGAAGAAGAAGAAAAAGCCATTTTGAATTCTTACCAAATTTGGATGTGATTCTTTCCAAATTTAGCTGCGTTTTACATTGATTTTACCTCTCAATCAACTTCAAAACTAAGAAAAAGAGCTGATTGCACGTAAATTTATTAAAGATAAAGTTTGACTTTATCACTTATATATATTTTTGATCTTAGCCAAAAAGCGAAGAAAGGGATATCACATTCATACTTTATGCCATGAAGTGACTTTCATATAACGAAAGTCAAAAATATGTCTTTACTGTATATAGTTTGACATTGTATACCACATGCTTTCTGGAACCAATATAATTGTAGTTTTGACGTTGATCGAGTGGTCCTAATTTTTTTAGTTAATTTAGATTTCAACCTTATGACATTTCTATAATTGTAGTTTTGACGTTAATCGAGTGGTGCTAATTTGTTTTAAGTAATTTAGATTTCTACCTTTGACATTTTTCTATGACCGTAGTTTTGACGTTGATGGAGTGGTGCTAATTTTTTTCGGTTAATTTAGATTTCAACCGTCGACATTTCTATCCGCCTCAGCTTTTCAAGTTTCAACCATCACTTAGAAATTAAGATATTTGACTTTTTTACTTATTAATTTTAATAATTTTTTTCTTTTCTTAAAATTTAATATATGAAATTTATTTTTTTTACACTATTTTATCTTTTTTAATTTTCTTTTTTTCTTTCTCTCACCTCATGTAAATTTTTTATAATTTACAAAATAAAAAATACTAAAACATGTAATATTTTTCAACGTTTTACATAAAAACAAAAAATAATATTATAAAATTTTTTAATATTCTAATAAAAAAAATAAATTATAAAGCTTACGTTAGATCATTTTCAAAACAACCAAACATGGAATAGTTCTTTTTCCACCCAAAAAAAAAAAAAGTAATAGTTCTTTTTAACTGGTCTACGAGACTATGACGCACGGCGAGGCAAAGGGCGGTGCCGTGCTGGAGCATGCCGACCTTCATTGAAAAATTATAAACTCACTTTTTGCAGCCATCATATAGCTACATTTAGAGATAAAAAAAAAAAAACAGTAATTTTATCTCTATAATAAGTTTAAAAGTATAGCTCTAATAGGATTGGGTTTCTTGTTGTAATGATAGAAAAATTTTAGTACGAGATATATATATATATATAATTAATAAAATAATGATAAAAAAGCAAAATTTATTATATTTAATTTTAAAAATAAAAAAGGGATAAAAATTTCAAATTCAGCTCTAATATAGCTTCTTTCCTTTAGTTGGTGGAAAATAGTCGACACATGCATTCCGCGTTTTACGTGAGTCTTGTAATTTAGATAAAGAATAACGAGAGCGGAGCAGTCAAAGTGAGAACGCAATTGTACTGCATAATCGGTATTATTATGTTGATTGGCAAGGTTTGCGATGGTAGGGTATGGCTGATCCTGATTGGTTGATGACTAAGACGGCTCACGTAGCGTATCTCTGTTTCCAAATTCCCCACCAAACTGCGGCTGTATGCCTCAACTATACACGTGCCTTTGTGAACTAGGCCATCAAGGAAACTGATATGGCTAGCTTTTTAGAATTAATTTTATCATTTTTATAAATTAAATTATAAAATTTAATTTTAAAATGCCATAGTAAGGGTTTCGTCCATGGGAGGAACGTTTCGCTCTCAGAATATGTGCAATGACAATGACGTAACTGATGATCTCTTGAAGGAGAACGGGCAGTTGTTTATCCAATCGCCCGTTCAATTACAATTATAGTAAAATCAGGTATTTATTTTATGCTTGTCTTGGGGGCATGAAACACCGAGTGGCCTGATTGGGAGATTTCATTCATTGGATCTCCCTTTTGTTGTTCTCTATCTTCAATTTATTATCAACTAATTAAAAGCCGGGAGACCTTTCCCCGTTTGGAAAGCAATCAAAACAAACTGTCAAATGTCATCTAGCTGCTTAACTTTTGATATTCATAGTAAAAGTGTGCATCGCTTTAGATTGAATTTAAAAAAATATATATTAATAAAAGGGTTATATTTTTATATGTAATAAATTCAATTTAAATCTTTTATTAAATTTATTTTTAAATACTCAATAACACAATAAAAATAATTATCTCTAAAGAAAGATATTTTAAATTTATTAAAAAAATTAATTAATTAAATTACATTAATTTTAAAAAATTTGACGAAATTAAGTTCGAATTGGTCAGGTTGATAAATTATTCAGTACTCTATGTTATTGTTTCTTGTTTTGTGTCTAGTGTATGTCAAAATTATATACATTATATAAAAATATATAAATCGATATCCATGTATATGTAAGAGTAAATCACGATTAAATTGGGTTTGCACAGATCATAAGTAATTTACACATTCTTAATTTAAGAATACAATCTTTTCATTTATGAAAACATTGATGTCCCAAAATTTGAAACACATAATTATCACACAATTTCATAACATTAAATAGGTGGACACCATATAATAGTTGTCAAAGAATTCTATGATAATAGAGAGAGTCTTTTATTTATGAGGTTATTTGGATTCGTTTTTGCAGAAGAGTAGATCTTAGGTATATAATCAATTAAGAAGTAATTATTTAAGTATCTCAGTGTTCACAAAAATAGACAATTAAATATCAGTAGAGCATAAAAGTGGCCGTGATTTTGGATGAAGATTGATCTATAGATATACCCAATAGGCATGATTCATGGTGCAACCTGCATGATGAAGACAATAAATCAGGATAATCGGTTCCATAGCTCAAATATGCTACGAATATCCGTGTGTTGAAACACAAGTAGCCACAAATTCCTATTGCTGAACCACTTGGGAACTTGAGAGAACGTTCTTAGCATCAATTCAAAGTAATCAATAGTTTAGTATTGGATCATATAATTTTGGTGCTCAAAATCAAGAGTTATCGTAAAAAAGAAATTAAAATCAAGAGAAATGAAAATTAAAAAAAAACCCATAAATAAATATTGCCCTCTATTCTTTTTATTTTATTTAAAATTACTAAAATTAAAAAAATATATAAATCCATATATTTAATACACAGACAGATTATGCAGGTACATTTGTCTCTGGACTAATCAGATGCCTTGGCAGCTCATCAAGACATTTCAATATGGAATGGTGACTTTTTTTTTTTTTTAAAGTTCCTGGCAATAAAATATTAGTGATTATTTTCTCAAGATGAATGGGGCGTGCTATAACGCGCATGAATTATCCACCCAAGCTTTTGTAATTAAGCCAACTGATAATACTTGATGAAATTATCGTTATTCATTCTGAGTTACAGGTGGCAAATGTTTAAATAAAATTTATACTGAATTTACATAATTTTTTCTAATTAATTCAGATAAAACACACTTTCTACAATCATAACGCATATTAAATTTCAGTATCTTTATTTTCATAATTTGAAACTTAATTACAGAATTTTTTTTAAAAAAATTGAAATAATTAATTTTAATACATTTCATAAATTAATATATTTCTTTATTTTTTCACTCTTTTTTCTCGTTGGAGTGCCATTTCTCTTACAAATTTTCCTTTTCTTAATCTAGACAAGTGGGGAATGCCGGGATGACAAGCAAGCACCAACAGATCTCCATTTCTTCGGTCGGATTTCTAACGTAGAGAAAAGTAAATATAAAATTAAGAAAAAAATGATACGTATGCATTAAATTTTTATAAAAAAATTATTAAAATTAAAAAAAATTTAAGTTCTCATTTCTTCACTCCCAGGGCCCTCGCCAACATTAATCAGCCTAGCCCACACGGTATCTTATTGAAGGCCCATCCAAAGACACTTATCTTAGAAGTTAAAATCTTCAAACAAATCCAATCCGACATAGCCATTAGGTCATAAAATGGTTACTGTTTGGGACAGAGCCCAACTTCCGCGAGTGTACTCTAACCTGTCCATAGTCGATGACAAAAATGAAAAAGAAAAGCTTGTAAGTGATTTGCCGAAGTCCGAATAGAGGGTCTGGTCTCACGGGGAAAGAAGTATCCGTAGTGACCGCCATCTAGGGTTTTGAATCTTGTAATTCGAACACTAATCTCCCTACCAAACCCATCAATGGATACAGCGAACCACTCAAATGCGAAGAAGAAGAAGAAGAAAAATCACCAATCCCCAGAGAACAAGTTCCAATTCGAGCTCAATTCTTGTTCCAAAAACAAAAATTTGAGGGGTGCAATCTCGCTTTACGAAACGGCTGTGTCGCAGAAAATTCGACTTAGTCATCACCATTTCAATGCTTTACTCTACCTCTGTTCCAATTCTTTCCATGACCCATCCCTCAAACTCTTGGCATTAGATTATGGGTTTCGCGTATTTGATCACATGTCAACCCTTGGTATCAATCCCAATGAAGCTTCGATCACTGCCGTTGCTAGGCTAGCTGCGGCAAAAGGGGACGGAAATTTTGCCTTTGAATTGGTTAAGAGTATGGACAGTTCCAAGGTTGCGCCCAAGTTGCGGACCTATGATCCGGCGTTGTTCTGCTTTTGCCAGCATTTGGATGCTGACAAGGCTTATGAGGTTGAGGAGCATATGGGTGCAGTCGGAGTGAGTCTGGAAGAAGCAGAACTTGCGGCGCTCTTAAAGGTGAGCGCGGAGAATGGTAGAGCAAAGAGAGTTTATGGATATTTGCACAAGCTCAGAAGCTCTGTAAGGTGTGTTACTGAATCGACTGCAAAGATTATTGAGGAGTGGTTTCATAGCACCAAAGCTTCTGAGTTGGGTGACCTGAATTTGGATGCTTGGCGAGTCAAAGAGGGAATTTTACGTAACGGGGGAGGATGGCATGGCCAAGGTTGGATTGGAACGGGGAATTGGGTTGTGCGCAGAGCGAACATTGATGACGGTGGACATTGTTGTTGTTGTCGTGAGCAATTGGTTTGTGTTGATATTGATGATGACGACACTGAGAAGTTTGCACAGTCTGTCGCTGCTTTTGCCATGGAACGGGAGGTTAAGGCAAATTTTAGTGAATTTCAGGTGAGAGAGCAAACTTCAAATGTGATTGGTCTTCTGCGGAAAATTTCTTCCTGAATTGTTTAACTCTTCAGTTGTTGCGTTCTTGCTTGTCTTATAACTTGGTTATTATACTTTTCCCCATCTTTCATTCTTTTGGTATCTTCTATTCTAGAGCTGGCTTGGAAAACATGCTGAATATGAAGCCATAGTGGATGGAGCAAATGTTGGGCTCTACCAACAGAATTTTGCCGACGGTGGATTTAGCATTTCTCAGGTTGTACGCCTTAATTCACATGTCTTCTTAAGCTTTCCCTTAAAAAAATAAAAAAAGGAGAGAGAACAAAAACTCCTCAGTCATATAACAGTATAAATTTTACATCTAATTGTGTTTATATCGTCATTTTTGCTATATTGCAGCTTCATGATGTTGTGAAAGAACTATACATTAGGAGTGGAAAAAAATGGCCGCTAGTTGTCCTGCACAACAAACGTCTAAGAGGGCTTATGGAAAATCCTTCCAGCAGAAAGGTGATAGAGGAGTGGATGGATAATGCTGCTCTCTATACAACACCAAATGGCTCCAATGATGATTGGTAAATTGGCAAACGAATGTCTTTGCAAATGTTTTTAGGTTTTCATCAGAGGATACTGATTTTGTCTATTGAACTGTCTGATTGTTGCTTCATCTTTCATCTATTCTTCATGAATCCTTATTCCTCTATCAGACACTGATTTGCATCTATTATTAAATTTTGGTTTTGATTTTTTCAATGGCTATTAAGTAAATTCTCTTTATATAAATCCATTTTGCAGTCCCAGTGCCTTCTTTTTTTTTTTTTTTTAAACATTTTTCTAATGCACTAATTTAATTATTGTGAACTCTTCTGAGATTCAGGTATTGGCTTTATGCTGCTGTAAAGCTGAGATGCTTGCTTGTAACAAATGATGAAATGCGAGATCACATATTTGAGCTCATAGGAAGCAGCTTTTTCACCCAGTGGAAAGAAAGACACCAAGTAAGTTCTTTCTGAAAATGCATCATCAGATTTATTATTCTCATTCAATGATTGTATGCTCATTATCTTCTGTTATATATATTGGAATAATTTCCTTCAAGTTTTTTAACCTGGAACATCCACTGCCTTGGAAAAGCAATAATATGCTTCTTATCAATCAGCTGCTCAAAGAGTAGATACTGCTGCTTTATCTTTCATAAATATATCTCAGGGTGGTTGAAACTCTGTAGTTTTCTTCTTGTTCACACAGGAGATGATTTTTGTACAATTGATAGAGATCTTTTGTCGAGAGTTAGTATTATTAATGAGGCAATAACTTGCTGAAAGTGTCAGCATTTGTAAATTAAGCAAGAGTGTTCCCTTGTGAGGTTTGGCTTGTGCCTTTCTCGTTGTTCTTTGAAATATGCAATGAATATAGAAATCATTTGAATGTCATCCTTAAGGGGCAAACACTTCAAAGAAACCTTATTAGGACTAGGTGGGTGGATTTTGGTGATCTATTGTCTTTGGATGGAATATATTAGGGGATAAATGGAGTTTTGTTTATTTCCAATGGTTGGAGAAACTTCATATTTACTATATAGTAGTTTTGGGACATTCTGTGGTGTTGATACAGGCACAGCCATTTCTCTTTGATAGAGCCATTAGAGTTTTTCCACTAATAGTTCCAAATGTGATCAGCAGGCTATTGAGGTTTTAATGATGTGTCCTTATTATTTTTGTGACAAGTCAACTTGTTTTTCTATACTCACAGGTTCACTACACATTTGTTAAAGGAAAATTGAAACTTCAAATGCCACCATCATATTCATTGGTCATCCAGGTAATTTATGTTATATTGCGAGACACTTGCTAGAAAATATTATTCTACTGTGCATGTGGGTTTCTGGGTGATGTGCGAGTGTTCTCTGCTGTGTGTCAGTTAATAGGTTTATAACAAATTGTTGGGGGGTGATTAGCGTTGTCATTCCATATTCTGACACCTCACCATATGCTCAAATTTCTAGTTCTCAGTATGGGGTTGTTTCTACATGTAGTGTGACCTGGTTTTCTTTTGTGTCACTTCGGAGAAATTGTTATATTTGGTGGTGATGGTCGTATGTGTTTTTAACAATTAGTGGAGATCATTTGTTAGGTCAGACTGAAATCTTGGCATTAAACGAAAAGTATTGTGCCTTCTTGTATGTGTTGGTTAAAATTCCAATTTGTTTCTTGCATATTTTATGATTGACATGCAGAGAGGTAAGATTGGGATTTCTGTTTTGTTAGATTCAGGACTCCTGTGGTGTGTTCTTGAGAACTAATTATGGATTTGCTCTAGTACAAAATATGAAATTGTCGAGTTTCTGTTTCAGGAATCCGAGAAAGGGTCTTGGCATGTGCCTGTTGTGTGCAATAACAATGAGGAGTCTTCAATAATTTGGCTCTGTATTACGCGACCGAATGCTTATGATGCTTCTACTAATGCCTCGAATGATGTGAAAACTAACGAAAATAGTCACCCCTGCTGTCATCCTAGGTCAACAGATCACTGCTGGTTGGAGAGATCTGCGAGTATAGGTTTTGATAGCTCAAATTTCTTTGAAGTTGTTGAGAATGAAACCGCTACCTTGACAGGTAAAAGAAAAGAAAGGTCTCCATCTCCTTCCTGATGAATCTTTTCGCAAATTATCCTCAATGGCGATACTTCTGTTTGGCGTGCATGTTATGGCCATTCAATTGTTTGGTGGTTGCCTGTGCCATTCATGGTTACCGAGCTTCCACACTTCCAACGATTTTGAACCAATTGCAACGTGAGTTGTTTTCCCCCCTTCCTCAACAGAGTACAAACTAAAGCAAATATTCTGTAGAATCTCACTGTTGTATTGATACAAGTAGTTTTCTCAATCGGGATTGCAAGGAGGTGGAGGGTAACACATAGTTGGTGGCTTGGTGTTATAAACAAGATCTAATGCCCATCGAAGGAAGCTGAAAAACGAACGGCTACAATTTTTTTTTTCCTGGCACCAGGCCCTCTAAGAAACTAAGAACAGTGAATAACTAGGCTTGAATGCACGGATATAAATGGTGGATCGTGAATAGAATGGGCTTGTATGTAAAAATGCCATCTATATTGAAGCAAGGTTGGCTTTAGATTCTGTGTTTTAAAAGAAAAATTTTATTTTGTTAATTTCAAATTAAGTAATTTAATTTTTTATAAGTATAATTAAGATAATTTTAATTTTTTTATAAGTATAATTAGGATAATTATTATTTTATTTATCAAAATTTTTTACTTCTCAGTAATAGTTTAAATTTTATAATTTTAGTTATAATGTAATGTGACCTATTGGATTTTATTCATTTGTAAGAAATGACGTTGCCTTACAATCTGGGAAGTATGTAGGAATGAAGTTGTTACAATCCCAAAAAAATAAAGTTTATGTTATATTATAATAATAAAAGTAAAAATTTAAATTATTATAAATGAATTACATTATTATTTTTTGGAAACAGTAAAAGAACCAAACCCATCCTAACCCCATTCCCTATTATCTAAACGATGAGGTATCTGTGGCAACATTTAAGAGCATGCTCTTACTCATATCCAACAAAAATAAGTCAAATTTCGTCAATGTTTATTACCTTTTATTTAATTTTGTGATTGAAAAAGGCTTCAAAATGAATATATTTATACGTAGATATAAATAAGAAGATATAATAAAATTACATAAATAAAGGGATTTTAAAAACTTTGGATCTGAATTTTTTATTGGTTCTTAACGGCAGAGAGTGTTTCAAGATAGAGAAAATCTATTTTTAAGAATTTTTATAATTTATAAAATATAATTAAAATTATTAAAATCACGAATCCTAACAACAAAAATTCTAAATCCTATGCAACCCTGTGTAGAGGTGGGGTTGGGGGAGGCCCCATGACTATGATTCTTCAATGAGCAACGCTGGAGTCACGCCTTTTTATTAGGTGAGCTCTATGCTTACCATCAAATTAAACGAAACGATTTATTTCAATAAGCATGGAGCTCGTATAGTTCCAACAGCGTAAATCCATCATTTTCCCTTTACAATTGACTCACTAACTAATTGATTGGTATTTGTACAATGTATTCATTTTTCCCCCCTTTGGGCCAAAAAACAAACCGTTAAACCCATAATGTGTACTTTAATTTTAATTTTAATCTTAATCTTTTTCCTTTTTAATATCTCCTCCTATGGCTAGCAAGACATGTGCATCGGATTCCTTTGCTTTAAGGACATTAAAGTTTTAAAAAATAATAAATATTCAATTAAACAAAAAATTAATATAAAAAATTTATGTATTAAATTATAAAAACATAAAAAATGATTAATGTTAAAAAAAATTAAAGAATTAAAATCTCAATGCATGTTTTGTTAAATAGTATAAATATTTCTAATTGGACATTTTAGAAAGCTTATCATTTTAATGCAAAAAAGGTGTATAAGTCAAATTGAATCATCAAATAATCTATAAGTCAGATTGAATCAGCGAAGAACAAGTATTACTCTTATTTTTTGATGTAAGATATTTTAAGAGATAGACAAGTTGCTGTATGCCTGTTTCACCAGAGCCGCGGCGTTTGATAATTTATGTGTTATTATTTTTATAATTTTATTTTATTTTTATAATATAATGTAAGTTATTAAATTTATTAATTTTTATAATTAAATATAATAATTTAAAAATTTACACTAAAAAATATAATTATAAAATAAAATGTAACAAATAATCAGTGAATGCTTAAAAAAATGAATAATGCTATTTATATAAATTATTTTACTTTTCTATTATACATTTTTTTTATAATTTTTCCTTATATTTTTTATTTAAAATTAAACCTTCTCAAATTGAATACTCTGCGTACCAAAGTAGAATACGCAAACATCATTAATGGGAAAAACCCAGCCTGTCAGGACGTTATAATATAGAATTGGCTTCCAAATTGCGCACCTGCACCAGCTGGCAAGATCTGTCAAGACGTGGCAAATAGATTCGCCCCTGCCGTCGATTACGTAGTTGTTTATCAATGGTAGGGGTTGAAGAGTTGGTAGCTGGGACCGTGGGAGAATAGCAATTGTAAGAAAAGTATAAAATTAATAAAAAAAAATATAATAATTATTTTGATCAAATATCTTATATTCTTAAACCTGTAAAATTAATCTTTATTCATAAATTCAGCCTGCCATTGGCAAAATAGATCAGATTTCTAAACTTTTTTTGAAAGGAGTTAATATTTGCACTCAAAAAGAAATAAATAATAAATTAAGAAAAAATAATAAATTATATATTAAATTAAAAAAGTATTAAAATATTAAAATTAACAAAAATAAAATAAGAAGTGGCCTACCTGCATCATTAGTTATATCACACGAAAAGTTAGAGAGAAATTTTATGTCAATTAATTATCACTTTTTATATTTTTATAAATTAAATTGTATAAATATTTTATTTAAAAAGTTTTAAATTATTAAATTTATTAAATTTTATATACACATTTTACATTTAACTTTTTTGAGATATTGATACACCTAATTTTATGAACTTATCTTTTTCATAATTAAATAGTGCACTTTGATAATCTAATGTAAAAATTGCGATATGAATCGAATTCATCTATTTGAATTCTGATTTTTATAGTAATCTTGCTTGATTAGTGGATTTGAGTGTTAATGGCGACATCTCCTTTGCGATTGATCGCTAAATTTATGACAGTCGTGGCATCAAATTGTTCAAAGAAGCAAGTTGAAGAAACTAATCATGTACTTGGATAAGGTTTTATTGAATGATTATTGATTGATCAACGTGTCCCCAATTCCAAATTATGGCCCTATAAAAGTTAGATTTGGATAATCTTCATTTATTTTCTCTGCTGTTGGTAGCCCTTGTTTTAGTTGGTTGATTATCAACTTACACGTCATTGAAAAGGAAGATTTGTAAAGTTCAACAACTCCTTTACAACCAGAATCTGCCTATAAGGAAGCGTTTGGTATCTGGATGTCCAATTTATCACTCAGACCAGATGTCCATATATTTCAAAATCAGGCATTAGATTTTTTTTTTTTTAAATTTTTTGTAAGAATATCTTCTTATTTTTTAAATGAGAGATTAATTTTTTTTGAAATAAAAATTATAAACGATAAATTTTTATTAACAAGAATAATTCTTAATATAAATTTATAATAATAAATTATCTCAAGATCTAAATATTGAATATCTAAATAATTAGTTAGTATCACGTTTGGGGTAATTTAAAAAATCTAAAACTTTCCATATTCTAAACTCAGGCATTGAAAATCTAAACTCAGGGATTGGCGTAGATCATCAGATTATTTGTGGCCAATTTTGTAGATGAGTTAGAGGACTGAAGCAGGATGAAGTGTGGAATTCGAATATGGAAAGTTTAGATTTTCTAGACTGCACCAAACATGTTACTAACCTGACAACAAAACTATCAAGTGGCATCCTTTATTGCCTCCACTGGCGGTCTTTGCATTTACCACAATGAATGCTAACTATATGCTGTCTACGAGATGGAAAAGTACAAAAACTGTGTACGACCAGCAATAAGTTGCTGTATTTTATGGGTAGCTGGATACTAGGAGAAACACGAATATCAGGAAAATTTTAGAGGAGACCTTCTACCAAACATAAATTATTTTTCCATATAAAATTTCCATATCAAACACCTCCTAAAAGTACTATAAAATTAAGAAATCTGAATAGCTAAAATTTTAAAGTCATAAATGAGGTACAATTAATTTAGGAAAAAAACATATATACGTTGATTAGATCATAGATAGAAACATATATATATATATATATATATATATATATATTACATCTTGCTTCGTGCTGAATACTTCACCAGATTAGGTAGATGGACATTCATCATGTAGCCAAACCAATAAATCCTCATGGGATCAAAGTTGAATTCGTCATCCATATCGACAAACTCCTTTATTGCCATTCGTAAACTTTCTGCGTTCTTATCGTCAAAGCTATTCATGAAAAAGTTCCAACTTAATCAGCGGTGCAATTAAATTTCAATTATGTGGCTTTTAATTATAATTAATGTACTTACATTCCCTCAAAGAGACCATAAGGTCTGCAAAGCTCCAAATAATTTCGTATCTCCATTTGGGTTTTCTGATTGCCATCTCCCACCAAATTTAATCCCTTGAAAGTGCACCAAACAATACAAAATAAGAAGGCATTTATGTGAGCAAATAATAATTAGACATTAAAGGTTTAGCAGGAAATTAACCGCAACCAAACCCAAAAGAAGCTGATATTAATGGTTGAAACCTGGTACCGACGGATCTCATCCATGCTTGACAAGATTATTAGTTTCTTGGTGATAGCTACTTGCTTTCCATGTTTATCCATCCAAGGATTTTTGGTAAAATAACTATACGTGACATCTTGAAAATCGAACAATTTGAAGGGATTTCTCAACGACGAACCAATATGGTAGATCATACTATTACAAAAACTATATGAATGTGCCACAATTGCCATGATCATAGAATTTACCACCATGTCGGCAGGTATCTGGATCACCATTAACCTTAATGTTAGTTTTAAATGTACAAAGATTTTAAACATATAGGTATGATTACGGTACACTAATCAAGAGTCTTAATTTTTATCATCAAAATGTTTGAGATATATTTAAATAAAAATTAATATAGAATCAATAAGACATTGATCCAGTGATAAGCATGTTGGACTCTTAGAGGGATTTTACCTGCCAATATACAGAGATTTCAATTTCGGAAAGAAACTTTGTTAAAAGAAAAAATATCATTAATATTCTATTTCTGAAATGGTTACTCACTCAATTATCATTTTAATTAAAAAATAGTATAAATTTTGATACCTCATTATAATATTAATATTTCGATTACATTTAAGGAGGTATTATAACCATGCCTCATCTATATATGTATATGAAATAAAAAAGTAAAAAATAAAATAATTTAAAGAGTGCAACTCACTGCATCTATAATTGTCTTTGGATGACCAATAAAGCTTGTTATTGTTCCAGTAGCATACTTAAAGGCCACAAGATCAGGGGTCCTGTAATCGCAAGAGAACAATTTGTTGGTTACTAAAGCATTCACCTATATCCTAATTTCTTGCCCAAGCATGAAAGACGACTCGAATTATAATAATAAATAAACGAAGGCACGTGTGTTTAATTAAGGGACTTCTGTAAGTACCTTACACCTTCAATCCAACCCGGAAATGGCTTAGAGTAAGTGCTGATTACCATAGTAGGGCGGATGATGATCACATGTAGATTATGTTTCATATTTGCTAATAACATTTCTCCCATTGCCTTTGTGAATACATAGGCGTTTGGCCATCCATGAAAGTTTGCCCTTGCCATTAAGTTATTCGGTAACACCAACAAAATTAGAGTGCGACAAAATAAGAATTTATACATAAAATACATGGCATGCAAGAAAGCTTTATGCAGAACAGAGTTAGAGATTCAGAAGTTATTAGGTGTGTTATAATGAAGACTTAAGCTCAAATTCTCTTCAATATATTTTTTAAAAAAAAGAGAGAGTTAGAGATTCACAAAAACCTTTTCATCCCAAGATTTTTCATCTCCAAGGAGACTGTTTCTTCCTTGGCATTCTGTGCTTGGAGCTCATATAGTTTTTCCTCCATCAAATGCTTTTCCAAGTCAATATCTAATCTGGAGGACCCCTTTAGCGTTTGACCCATCTGAAACGGTTCCTCAGGTATGATTCCCTTAGCCTCCCCGCTTACATAAGCTGAAAATATATACCAACAAGTTAACGATGCTTGATTATACATATACATATAGAGATTGAAAAAGTAAACAACAAAATTTGATGTTACTTTTCGATATTGTAGACACAATGAAATCGTCTTGAGTAACACATACCAGTAGATACGTGGAGAAGAATCTCTAATTTACGACAGTTCTTAGCAAAGTTCAGAACATGATAGGCTCCCATTGTGTTAGTATGCATTGCAATATCAAATCTGTGAAGGGAAACCAACCAAAAAAATAAGATTATAGTATAACTTATGCAGCCCAAGTAAGAATAGGAACAGGGGCAGGGAGTATTCCTCCATAATCCGATTTTCGGGAGAAACTTTTCTTTTGCCTTGTTCAATTTAACTATTATATAAGAGTATTATAGTACATTTTTGTTTCAAGATCCCCAGCCCGTAGGGTGGATATATGTTTTATTCCCCATCTCGTTCCAAAATTATGACAGAATTTTCTTCTTGTTTCCGCCTTGTCTCCTTGTCCAACTAGAAAAAATTGTCATCTTCATGCCCAAGCGAGGATAATGGCCTTTTTTTTAAGATAAAAGTAATGATAAGCCATTTACTATATACATTTAAAGTGTTAGATTAAAACTCAGAATTCTAAAAGGAAAATGCCTTAAAACAATATCACTGTCTAAATGTGTGTGATGGCTATTTAACTGACATACCTCTCATCCAACTTGGTAGTTGCAGCAGTGTGTACAATGATATCTGTCTCCTCCAAGATCTCTTTTCTCAAATTTACGTCTTTAATCCCCAGGTTCTCAATAGAAACATCGCCTGCAACAGCAACCACTTTCTGCGAAATGAAGGAACAAAAATGTGCTCCCCACTTGTCTCGTAGCACCCTGAACAAATCCTTCCCAAAGACCTGCTTGGTATACGTATTTAAATGAACACATGAAATAAGTTTAATTTGACGAATGTCTGCCTTTCTGAAGTACACCGCAGATTCAATGATACCTCATTGTGCAAGCGTTGAGTGGCAACAGAAGGATTTGAAGCTCTTAGAAGAAGATATAACCTTTTTACGTCTGGTTGAACCCTTAATATCTTCTCCACAAAAACTGCATTGTAAACAAATAGGCACAGCAATATTAATCCAATTCTCTTTTACAGAAACAGATGCGAGCAAGATAGAGAGTGAAAGAGCGTGTACTTTTTGATAAGAAGCCCGTTGCGCCAGTAAGTAAAATGCACTTTCCCTTGAGAAAGTTGTGAACACTTCTCGACTCCATTGGAGGTATAAACTCTGCTCACTAATGATGAAGACTAGTTTTCTCAACTTCACCCTCCCTATAATTTTTCGCCGATCACAGACTGTTTTATATTTTGAGTTATGAAAGTTGTTTATATATACAACATCGAGTGGCTGTTGACTGACAATGATATATTTTGGGCCCCTAGATAGAAGTTAGGTTTGTAATTATAAGCTTGCCTCTCCACATGCCAAATGACTTTCTTTTTCTTCAAAAGCTAACTTGTAAGGTGAATTTTTTTCTTACACAAGTAACACTCAATCAATCCCTCAACAATTTCTCCTGTCAATATCAAGCCCAAGAAGGATGACTTCATTTGCTAAAGGCTCGGCAGAAATGTTGAACCTCACTTTAATGCTAATGTTAGTTGAATCTTGAGCGTTTTTAAGTACAGAAGTTAACTCATGGGATCAAATATTTCCTTACATTTATATAAATTAACCCCCGGCCTTTTTTTCAAACTAATATGCACCCCCAACACTACAGCAATTACCTTTAGTTTTCTTAACATGACGTTAATATTAATTGTTTTCTTTTTATATATTATTATGCAACATATATATAAGTATTATTATTATTATTATTATTATTATTATTATTATTATTATTATTATTATTATTATTATTATCTTGAATGTCATCACTACCGCTATGAAATATATTTTTATCAATTTTCAAACTTCCGACATTCTTGTGTATTTTTTTTAAATTAATATATGTAAGATTTTGTTTACAGAAAGAAGAAAATGTATTTAGAGGATTGAGTTTTAAAAAGATTTTTATTAAATAAAAATATTATTTATAATTTTATTTTAAAATAAAAATTAATTTTATATTTAATAATAATATAAAAATATCACTTAAAAAAAACTGATATATTCCATTAATAATTTTCATGTATCATATATTAATAGAAAACGAAAGAGCACCCATATCGTCTGGCTTGATACGCATGAGAAAGATGAAAGTGTTTCTCCATTGCAGTCGGCTTACGGCTACGATAATCATTTCTTTATGCTGAGATTGTACCTAATATCTTTGCGTTGGATGTATGCAAGTATGAACAGAGGGGAGAGTGAGAACACCTTTCTCGGCCTTTTGGCTAAGATCAAGAGGGGAGAGTGAGAAGTTCTTCTGAAGTAGGAATTCTTGATTTGATTCAAATAATTTTTAGCTGGATCTGGCATTGGCTTCATGAAAAGACTTTTCAAATTGACACTCAATGTATCAAGTTTCCTTCACGTTTCAGTCGGACTCCCCTCGTTACTTTTCGGCGTTTCTTTAGTTGCAATGATGACAATTCACAAAACGAGAATCAGAATACAGTGACGGACCGAAGATTCCAGCCTACCAAGTACCAACTAGGTATGCCTACACCTGATCAGATGCATGACTTTCAAATTTAATTATGAGTTTGTTTCTATTTGTCCCCGCATAAAAAATAAATTATTGTTATATTTATATTTTTAAATTTATATTATTTTATATAATACATAATTTGAAATTAATTCTTGTTATAAAAAATTTTATAATTAATTTAAAATTAATCTTAAATCATACAATATAAAAAAATATAAATTTAAAAAAAATAGATATACTATTTTTACAAAGAATAAGGTAACCCTTACCGTCCTACCCCCCCAACCTTTTGTCAGTGTTTGACATTAATGTTGACCATTTTGATAGTTTGAAATAGATATTCATGCTGTACCAAAAAAAAAAATAGATATTCATGTGTTTTGTCATTCATATAAAAAATTTTATTTTAAAATTTAAAATATTAAATTTATTAAATTTTATAAATTAAATTATAAATTTAATATATTATTAAATTTATAACCGTTTTATAAAAATATTAATAAAATTAATTTTTTTGTATTTTATTTGGGTCAATGGTGCTTTTAATGTGGCAAAATAATATTATGTAGAGAAAAATTTTCAACCTTATTCACCATATAATAAATATGTAGATAAATTTTTTTATTTATTCTATTCACTTTTTTGAGTGATAAAAAAATAATTTATATATATTACATAATAAATAAGATGAAAATGTTTTCTCTGCATAACACTATTTAGTTATGCATATATTTAATTAAATGAAAAATAAAAAATTAATCGAAACAAAATTTATTATTTACAAATTAAACTTTTAAATAAGTAAATTTACATTACACATTTAAAAAACTATAGAAATCGAGGACATCCTTGCTCTGTTTATATTTAAGCTAAATTGTGCATAAAATAAAATACTAAGTAGTGTGATTCGAGTCATAAAATATAATTTGATTCTTATATTCTTAATTTTTTTAAATTTATTATCCACATTAAGCAAGAATTACACATGTAAATAATGTTTTTTTTAAAAAATAACAAAACTGTTACAAGAAAGCAAATGAAAGGTATATGACTGTCAGGGACATTAATTGTTTCTTTGTCCTTTGACAGACAGTATAGACTAATTTCTATGCTTTTCTGTGGCCTAATCAACATTAAGCAAGAACTATACATGTAATGTAAATAATATTTTCCTTAAAAAAATAACAAAACTGTTACAAGAACGGAAACTAGAGGTGCATGGCTATCAGGGACATTAATTGTTTGTTTGTCCTTTGACAGACAGTACAGACTAATTTATTGATCAATGAATTTGAATTATTTATACCAAAAAAAATTTAAATCATTTAATTTTTTATTTGCATAATTTTTATTTTATTTTTTATACATGAATTTATTTATTTATTATTTATTAATTTTATCTTTTTTTTTTGCTACATACTATAATTTTTAAATAGAAAATTATTTAATCGTAATCCCAATCAATATCCACCAATATTTTTCTCATTTAATATTTTATATTTTTGTTAACGTATTGAATTTTAATATCTTACTGCATACTGAAATGCATTGAGTTTCTTTCTATTTTTGTTAATGTACATAAATACTTTAAGACAGATGCACACAAGACATTAATAGAGTTTACAAATATGCACACACCCAAAAAGAAACTAATTGCAGTTGCCCAGACAAGCTAGCATCCAACAACATTATCAGCCAACAGCAAATGCACACACCCATGTGCTTAGGGCTGAACAAGAGTCGGGTCGAGTTTGGGCCCAAAAATCCAAATCTGAATAAACTCGATGGTAGTTTTGAACTGAACTGATTCTGATAGGGTAAACATTAAAACCGCAATTTTAGGTTAGGATAGTTTGGGTGTATTCTGGTGGATTCAAGTGGTTCAAAGAAGTTGGGTTAGACAGATTCAAATAGTTTGGGTTTTGAACAGGTTCAAACGGGTTTATAAGGTATCATGGGATAAAGGGTTAAAATGATATAGTTTGAAATTTTAGGAAAATTGTCAATCAGGTCGAGTTGTCATGGGTTGAATAATTCTAACCTGATCGTATATACTCATGTAAAATCAAATGAATTTTCAAAATGAACCATTCATCAACCCGCCCCAACTCAACCCGCCTCTCTTTCAAACAGGTTTGATTCGGGTTCAGGCACTTTGATCGGGTTTTGATCACCCCTATATGTGCTGGATCGTGAATGCCCACGACCTGGTTACGACTTCTGAAAACTACCAATAAAAGACTCCGCTGTGGAAAATAGAATTGGAAATCTCTGTAATAAAGCTAGAAGACATCAGTTGAGCAAGTTAATTAGGACATTGCTTTTGTGCATCGGTTTACCCAATTGTTCGGTAAATAGTCAAAGAATTAATGACCGATCATTGTAAGAGAAAAGTGAATTATCTTGCTCCACTGGATCAAAGTTCTAAAACGCAAACAGACAGCTATAATTATATTAACTATGCTGCCTTCGAATAAATAACAGGAATGTGTAATCCTGCTTGTACATATTTGGACTTAATACAGCCACACGTTTCATGGTACAATCTCTAATCAATCACTTCATGACATACTTCACGATTCCAGGGATATGGATATTCATGAAGTATTCCTCCCAGTCTATGATTTTTGGGTCAAAGTAAAACATATCCATCTCCACCCCACCTTGACTTGCCGCTAATTGCAACTTCTCTGTGTTCATACTATCAAATCTGTGTACCCAACAAGCTCATTTGTTAATTGATAAACAAATTGCACTCTATATACAGCAGGGTTTAGTTGCTAATTAACTTACACGCCATTGAAGAATATGTAAGGTCTGAAAAGTTCAACCAACCGCATGATAGTCTGAATCCTTCTGGTAAGGTCAAGATACATCCCCTGAAAATACTGACAAAATGCCGTATTGGCTAGCTCAAGTCCCTGATCATTGCAAAATTTGTTAGTACTCAGTCTAAAATTGAGACTACAGTGGTGAGTACTGTACTAAATAGATGAATGAGAGTTAAATAGGGTTAGGAATTACCTTTAATGGAAGCACGTAGCGCATGAACATATATCTTTGAAAGCTAACCATGTTATTTAACACGGTAACTTTGCCAACCTTAATGGTCTTTCCATCTTTGTTTATCCATGGTTTTGATGTGAAGTACCTTATGGAATAATCTTGAAGATTAAGGTACCTTACAGGATTTCTCACTGAAGAACCCATGTGATATATAATATTATCAGAATAAGGCTGATTTGCATGAGCCACCAATGCCACTACCATTGCATTCACCACCATATCAGCTGGTATCTGCTCAAAATCAAACATAAATTACTTTAAGATAATAATTGCAGTTGTGTTGGCTTGTATATATAGTTAGATATTATGAAGTTATGGGGTTAGTTAGTAATACCATCGACAGTTTTTCTGGAATTTGTTCCTCTTTAATCTTTGGAAAAAGTTGCAAAAACCTCACATAATTTATAGATTTTACTTAACTGTGAGACTTATTAAATATATATAATGGTTTAATTGGGATTTTTTTAAATAAGATTTTTGTAAAATTCAGTAACAATAGAGGAATTGTTGGTCTTTAATATACCGCACCAACGGAAAAATGTTAATATATTTCTCTGCTAATTATAAAGAAGATAGGCTTCATACACAGAGTGACTCACAGCATCAAAAATTGCTTCAATATCCGCAAGGACGCATGTTAGTTTTCCTTTACCATATGCGACAATGAAGCTGTCTATGGTTCTGTAACAAAATCCAAAAATAAGAATAGGAATTAGTTCTAAATTTGTTCTTTTGGAAATTAAGTAAAATACAACTCAAGTTGGGTAAGACTGCAATATATGGCCTGGTGAAAGACTTAAAATTTGGTGAATTACCTTACACCTTCAACCCAACCAGGAAAAGGTTCTCTGTACGTGCTTGTAACTATGGTAGGACGTATAACAACAACAGACATGGTTCCCTTCAGATTTTCTATAAGCATTTCTCCCATTGCCTTTGTAAAAACGTACGTGTTTGGCCATCCATATTGAGTTGCCCTAACAGTTCAGACATAATGGTTATATTCAAGTAAATCAAAGTCTAATAATTCAAAACCTCAAATCACAATAGTTACGATGTCGATTGGATTATTACAAATGTTGCCAATTGCATATAGACATTACTAACTCACTCATTAATATGGAAGCACTAGAACATATTAAGGGGCATAACTACTCGGAACTTAACCAACCTTTCAATACCCAAATTCTTCATGGCCACTTTGATTGTGTCTTCCGGGGCTCCCTCGTCTCGAAGTTGATTCAATTTGTCCTCCACAATTTTCTTTTCGATATCAATGTCCAGTCCAGGCATTCCATTTAGAGACACACCCAAATGATATGGGTCCTCTGGTATGAGGCCTTCTCTCTCGCCACATACGTAAGCTGCAAGATACAGCAATTGTATTAAGTAGGTGACAAGCTCACACCCTGCATGGGTCAGCTGTGTAGCAGCACGGCTCCACATACAATAAATTAAAAAAATAAATGTGTAAGAAACTAAAAAAAAAAGATAAAAGTAAGAAGGCAGGCGGGCCATTAATATAAGGTAGCCATATATAGAGAAGTTGACTAGTTTTAGTAAATATATAGTATATATATAGATTTGGGCAAATGTGCTGTTAAATCCTTATTCAGCCTTAGTAAAAGTGGAAATGAAACTTTGAGAACTTGGCTAAATAAAAGTAAATAATATAATTGGATTTATCAAACCTGTTGATACGTGGACAAGAACTTTCAATCGTATACATTTTTTGGCGAAGTTGAAGACATGCTTGACTCCTAAGGTATTTATACCCAATGCAATATCGTATCTGTATTTGATGAGCAAAGAACTATACTTATCAAAATTATAGAGATATGACCACTGGATATAAAACACATTTACTATTTGGAAAGAAAAATTTATGACGTCTAAATACTTAGAATACCAATACGATTGTAACAAAGCTGTGATCTCAAATATGTACCTTTCGTCAAAGTTAGTAGTTGCAGCTAGATTAACAATAACATCTGTTTGATTGCAAATCTCTTCTCTTAGAATGGAGTCCTTCAAGCCCAAGTCCTCATGAGAAATGTCCCCAGGTACCACAATCAACTTTTCCGATACAAAAGATGTGAAACTTGCACCCAAATGTTCCCTTAGCAATCTAAACAAATCCTTTCCTACGATCTATAATATTAAAAAGTATATAGTACATGTGCATCAGCCACAAACTTAGATAACATGATAAAAAGTTCAATTCACATACGCACACATTAGAATAATACTCGTCGGCACTGCACTAAATGCTTGTTAAGTGAGTTAGGTGTAGTAAACAAATAAATAAATAAATAAAAGTTTGATAGACTTTCATTCTAATATAAAAAGCTTTGTGCAATCACTGTAAAAATTACTTATGCATTTAGCATTGCTCCATGTATTATATGTTTGTGTGTTTGTGAGGGTGCGTGGGGGTTTTGGCAGCTTGAAAATGATATTATAACGGCAGCAATATACATTTCCATTCCTACCTGACCACCGGAGCAAATGCTGGACTTTTAACACATGCATGAGAAGAAAGAAAAACCAACAACACGATATTAACTAGTTATATTAAGAGGAGTGGCCATTTCCATTCTTGCAGTGAACGGATTTTATATTTTGTATTTTCTTTTTTTGTACAAATGCGTCGTGAGAGAGGACACCTAGTGGCTTATTTTATATTTTGCATTACCTCACTGTGCAAGCGTTGTGTGGCAGATTTGGCATCTGCTGCTCTTAAAAGAAGATAAAGTCTCTTAACATTTGGTTGAACCCTCAATATCTTCTCTACGAAAACTGCAAGCCATACAAGCAAACACAGTATGAATATATATCTCAGTGTATACACAAGTTAGCTAGCTAGTTATGCTTTGATGAGAACAGAAAGAGAGAATACTTTTGGCAAGAAAGCCAGTGGCACCAGTAACCAAAATGGTTTTGTCCCGAAGGAAGTGGAGGATACTTCCCAACTCCATTACAGAAGAGGCACGAAAAGGGAGCTAGCTATCAGTTTTCTGATGATAAAGGCATGCAGACTCAGAAGTGTTGGCAAATTCTAATGCCCATAACCTATACTATATATAACCAAAGATCCATGGATACCAGTGACTATGCAATGCAATAATTGAAGGGTGTGAATGCGAGTGAAGCTCATCACTCAGCTGGCCGCCCCACATGATCATTGTAGCGGTCAAAAACGGTGAGTACTACGCACTGCACCACAGTATTAAACTGAGTTTTCTCAATTGTTCGTTGAACGGAAACCTATAATTTCCATCTCTACAGATATGTACGTTTTCGTGCAGCAACGACACTGTCGATTCCTCAGTCTCCAAAGTCGTAACTTTACAACAGTATTGACTTTTTTTTTTATATGTTGGTATGCAACTGAATATATTCTCATCAGTTTTCAAACCTGCTATAATTGTGTGTATTCCAATTGATGCACGTAAGAAAAAAAGAACAAAAAATCCACATATCATTGGAAGACAAGTTCGACAGCGGTCAGTTTGCTTTTAGCTTTCTTGGTTGACCCTCGGACAATATGCTACAATAGTCACCTATGCTAAATTCAGGTGGATTTAAGCTACGATATATAGCACCCTCTTTATTAAAAAATTTCGTTTAATATTAAGTATATTTATGTATCATACGCGTTTTATGCAGGATAGTCCGGTACAGAACATGGCTGTTTGGTAAGGGCCTACAGCTTGACTTGATTTGGTTTGTTTAACAATTTAAACCAGGTCTCAACTTAAAAATAAGCCTGTTTAGTAAAGGGACTCAAGCCTATTTTAAAAAGGTCCAACCGTTAAATAAATGTAAAATTTATATATATGTTTGTAATAACATTCATCATCAATAATAATAAATAGAGTTTTATCTCATTATATAAAGTCTATTACATGTATTAAATGATACTATTAGATTCTATCAAATACTAAATTTTTAAAAATATCATTTATGTAAAGATATTTTTTAATAACCTTTTCAAATATTTCTTTTATCTTTCTCTATCTCTTTTCATTAGATTAAAAAGTATTTGTTCACCTTTTTTCATTAGAGTCTATAATAATTTTTTTTGTACATGTTCAAATTATCGCAACTCAGTTTTCACCACTTTTTTTTTAATAAATACAACATTAACTTTCTCTTGCATATAATCATCCCAAATATTTTTTTTTTCTTGCATGTCCAATTATCCATTTTAACTATTGCATTTTTTGTTATTGTTAATCTTTAAAAATCTAACACTCATTATCATAAATCATAACTTGTCATATAATAGTTTAGTAAAGTTTTTCTTTAAATTTATTAGATATCTTGTGATAACAAATAACTCTCAAGGAATTTTTTAATTTTAGCCACAATAAAACTTTTCAATTAAAATGCGTGTTTTGTCTCATCATTCTACAAGTAATTTTTTATTTTTTTAAAAAAGGAAAACTAGCTGTCACGATATATAGTAAAATCTTAAGAAACAAAATGAATTATTTTATTTTTGTAAACGAAGTTTTAATATATTTATTAAATTTTACAAATTTAATTATAAGAATTAGTAAATTTATAATCTTATTTTAATTTTATGAGTATTTAATCTTTCTTATTGAATGAGATAAACTCTTTGCAAACAAAAGGTATAAAAACTAATATTCCCAAAATATATATATATATATATATATAAACTAATCCGCTATATATATATATGCTATTCACGTAACTGGACTAACAAAAATTTCAAGCAAAACAATTTTGATGGTTTTCTGATGTGGCCCAGTAGTACTATATATGTGTCGGCAGCACTGAGCAACGAAGCGTATCAACCGCCACCAATACTTTTGCCGTTCAACATAAATAAGTCCTCCAACCTATCTCCTTCTAATTTCTCACAGAAATTTATGGCGTAAATTTGGAGAGACCAAACCCTGACCTACCCAGCAGGCGGGCTCACCATTCTTTGCACAAGCTTTTCTTGCCTACTTGTTTTGCATCATGTGAACATTTATCAGCAAATGCATGTGCATTTACATCCGCCATGTAAAACAATTCAACTAGATACAGTTTTACATTTGCTGTCAAAATTACAAAATACAGGGATATCTGTTTGGTAAGATTCAGGACTCCTGTCTGTGGGCGTATTGTTGAGAACTAATTGTGGATATGTTCTAGTACAAAATATGAAATTGTCGAGTTTCTGTTTCAGGATACCTTTCTCGGCCTTGTGGCTAAGATCAAGTGTTTCTGTTTCAGGAATCCGAGAAAGGGTCTTGGCATGTGCCTGTTGTGTGTAATAACAATTAATGAGGACTCTTCAACAATTTGGCTCTGTATTACACGACCAAATGCTTATGATGCTTCTACTGATGCATCGAATGATGTGAAACCTAACGAAAATGGTCCCCCCGGCCATCATCCTAAGTCAACATATCACTGCTGGTTGGAGAGATCTGTGAGTATTGATGTTGGTAGCTCAAATTTGTTAGAAGTTGTTGAGAATGAAACCACTAACTTGACAGGTAGAGGGAAAGAAAGGTCTCCATCTCCTTCCTGATGCTTCTGTTTGGCGTGCGTGTCATGGCCATTAATCTGTTTGGGGGTCGCCTGTGCCATTCATAGCACCAGGCCCTTTAAAAAACTAACTACAGTAGATTAGTAAATCTAGTAACCAACAACAACATATTAAAGCCGAGTCAAATGCACATACCCATATGATGGATCCTGAATAGAATTGGCTTCCCAGTGAAAATGCAATTCTCCAGTGTTTTCATTACGACTTGAGTCTTTAGTGATAATTTAAATTTTATTTTTTGTTATAATGTGATATCATTTAAAAAAATTATTATTTTGTAATTCAAAAGAATATAAGAATAAAGTTTAAATCACATTACAATTGAAAATATAAAATTTGTTATATTATAATAAAAAAATAAATTTAAATTACTATCAATGAATTAAAATATATCAAAAAAAGAATCAGATTTGTGAGTCAGTAAATCTAAGGATATCAAAACTTTGTCATCTTGCAGTTAAATTTAAATTTTTTTTATTAATTTTTAACTGTCAGACGAAGATACCTTGAATTTAAAAAAAAAAAATTCTATTAGTTCTCGACAGGAGGGAATAATTTTTGACAAAATATGGTTGTTAAATTTACGAGTGGCAACAAAAAGAGATTTACACCTTGCAGCGCGATAATCTTTGGGGCGGGGCGCCGGGGGGGGGGGGGGGGGGGATGGGCCAACGGCCTACGGCCCACGGCGAAGGGCAAACCTTAGGCCCATAAAATGCGCTTTAATTTTAATTTTAATCTTTATTTTTTTTATGTAGTAGTACATGTTACGTTAGATAGTAATGTTTTTAATTGAGTTAAAATCCTTCACAGACTATATGTCTTCTCATACAAAATAAGTAAAAAAATTTAAAAAGAGTAAAAATATAAAAATATAAAAAATTGTGTATATAATGTAAAGGCTCTTCACGTAGTTATACAAGAGCTCTTCTAATTGGACATATTAGAAAGCTCATCATTTTAATGGAAATAATGATATATGTTGACTAAAACTGTTTTATATTTTGAGTTACGAAAGTTGTTTGTATATACAACATCAAGTGCTTGTTGTCTAAAAATTATACATGTTGGGATCCGAAATAGAAGTTAGGTTTGTAATTAAAGTCAATATAAGTTCGCCTCGATCTATATATGCCATATGGCTTTCTCAACTCTTATAAGGTAAATCTTTTTCTCACACTCATAAAGTAATACCCAATCTCTCTCAACAATCCCTCCCATCGCATAATAAGCCCAAGAAGAATGACAGGAAAGATGTTGGACTTCACCTTAATGCCAATGTTAGCCGAATGTTGAGTCTTGTTAACTACAAAAGCTAGCTCCTAAGATGAGTCATTTTCCCACACTATAAATGAACACCGGACCTCTTTACAGGCTAATTTGAACACCTCACACCACAGAATGATCTTGAGTTTTCTCAATAGGACATCAATGTTGAGCTTTTTCTTTTATATATTAGTAAGCAGCATAAGTATTATTATTATTATCATCATCATCATCATCTTGAATGTCATGACTTCTGTTGTGAAATATATTTTCATCAGTTTTCAAACCTACAACAGTCTTGTGTGTATTCTCAATTAATACATGTAATTTTCACAGAAAAAAAGAAAATGTTTTTGAATTCAAATCTTTTAAAGATTCTTATTACGAGGTGAATAGTCAATAATTCTTCTTTGTAAATAGAAATTAATTTTATATTTAATAGTAATAATATGGAAACACCTTTTGTAAAAAAAAAATGAACTATATATATATATTTTGCAGATTTACTTGTCCATGAGAGATCAACAAAGAAAATCAAGTTGAGACCAGATGGCAAAGATTCAAAAGTTCGTAGACCATCTATTTCATTGACAGTCAAATTGGTCAACTAATATGCACAGCAACTTTCTTTTCTACGTGTATGGTAGATCTGAATATTTCAATTTTACTGGAATTATTTAATTATGACGTGTATTTGAAATTCTCCTTTTTAATATCTAAAAATTATTCATTAAATAAGAGAACAGATCTTGTATTACTGGAAAAGTTCACATTTTCATAAGAAATCATAAGATCATCTCTATAGCAAAATGTCCATAACATGTAGACAACTAAACACTGACACTACTGGATCTACACGTTAAATTCTTAGCTTCTCTTTCCCCGAAAGTGAAAGAGACTTGTGATCGAAGATAAGAGATTTCAGGGAATGACAGACACCACAATGAAAGTAATTGAAGAAATTAACGGTGGGATTCGCACATAACGTAGAGAGTAAGAATGAAATTGGGGGAGGAGCACAGCGTTGTATGGGATGTTCGATAACTTTGTAAGAGATTCGTTGGACCATAAGTGTTCCTTTCGCTGCCATGTGAGCGTTTACCTCTTCACCTCCGGCAGCAATCAACAAGTCACATCATTTTTACTCATTATCTCACATCAAAACCCAACAAATAGAGAGGCATGAAAAGAGCAGCGGGAATAGCAATTGAAGACTAATTTACAGGCTTATTTAGCAAAGTGACAAGTTTACAAGCAAATTTTACTCTAATTTCAATCGAAGGAAGCTCAAAAAGATCTGCCACAATCACTTTTACGACTAGATCAGGGGACCGGGCCCAAAAAGAAACTAAATACAGTAGCTTAGACAAGCTAGAAACAACATATCAGCCAACAGCAAATGCAGACACCCATGTGGTGGATCATGAATGCCCACAGCCTGGTTATATAGCTTTTGAGAAATACCAGCAAAGCCTATCCGCTATGGACTATGGAATTGGCTTCTCTGTAAAAAAGCTAGAAGACAATAGTAGAGCAAGGTTTTACGTTTAGGACATTACTTTTGTGCATCGGTAAATAATCAAAGAATTAATGAACGATCATAGTAAGAGAAAAGTGAATTATTTCACTGCACTGGACCAAAGTTCTAAAACGCATACAGACAGCTATAATTATATTAACTATGCTGCCTTCGAATTGATAACAGGAATGCATAATCCTGCTGGTACAAATTTGGACTTAATACAGTCACACGTTTCATGGTACAATCTCTAATCAATTACTTCAAGACATACTTCACGATTCCAGGGATATGGATATTCATGAAGTATTCCTCCCAGTCTATGATTTTTGGGTCAAAGTAGAACATATCCATCTCTACCCCACCATGACTTACCGCTAATTGCAACTTCTCTGTGCTTATACTCTCAAATCTGTGTGCCAAACAAGCTCATTTGTCAATTAATTATTAAACAAACATGCACTATATATGCAGCAGGGTAAATTGTTTTAGTTGCTAATTAACTTACACACCATTGAAGAATACGTAAGGTCTGTAAAGTTCAACCAACCGCATGATAATCTGAATTTTTCTGTAAAGGTCAAGATACATTCCCTGAAAATACTGGCAAAATGCCGAATTGGCCAACTCGAGCCCCTGAAAATACCCAAGGCCTTCATGGCCACTTTGATTTTGTCTTCCGGGGATCCCTCGTCTCGAAGTTGATTCAATTTCTCCTCCGCAATTTTCTTTTCGATATCAATGTCCAGTCCGGGCACTCCATTTAGAGACACACCCAAGGGATATGGTTCCTCTAGCATAAGGCCTCCTCTCTCACCACATACGTAACCTGCAAGATACAGCAATTATATTAACTAGGTGACAAGCTCATGCTCTGCATGGCACAGCCCACGTACAGTAAATCAATATATATATATATATATATATATGTATCTAAGAAACTACAAAAATGGTAAAAGTAGGGAGGCAGGCAATTAATATAAGGTAGCCATACATAGAGAAGTTGACTACTTTTAATAAATACAAAGAATATATAGATTTGGGCAAGAGTGCTGTTAAATCTTTAGTCACACTTAGTAAAAGTGAAATTGAAACTTTGAGAAACTTAGTTAAATAAAAATAAATAATATAATGGAATTTGTAATATCTAACCTGTTGATACGTGAACAAGAACTTTCAATCTATTACATTTTTTGGCGAAGTTGAAGACATGCTTGACTCTGAAGGTATTTATACCCAATGCGGCATCGTATCTGCATTTGATGAGGGAAAAACTATACTTATCAAACTGGAATGTTAAAATTGCAAAGAAAATGATCACCGAATATAAAACACATTTTATATGATCTTACTATTTGGAAAGAAAAATCTATGACCTCTAAATATTTGGAATACCAATATGGTTGTAACAAAGCTATGACTCTCAAATATGTACCTTTCATCAAAGTTAGTAGTTGCAGCTAGATTAATAATAGCATCTGTTTGATTGCAAATCTCTTCCCTTAGAATGGAGTCCTTCAAACCCAAGTCCTCGTGAGAAATGTCTCCAGGTACCATTATCAACTTTTCCGATTTAAAAGGTGTGAAACTTGCACCCAAATGATTCCTTAGCAATCTAAACAAGTCCTTTTCTATGATCTATAATATTAAAAAGTATATAGTATATGCGTATCAGGAACAAACTTGCATAATATCATAAAAAGTTTAATTCACACACAATACTCATCGGCAGCGCACTAAATGCTTTTTAAGTGTGTTAGATGTAGTAAACAAATAAATAGAAGTTTGAAAGGGTTTTACTCTAACCAACATAAAATGGCTTTATGCAGTCAATGTGCAAAAATGATTTGTGCAGATAGCACTGCTCCATGTACTATATGTTTGTGTTTGCTTGTGAGGGTGCGTGGGGGAGCTTGAAAATGATATTACAACAGCAATATACACCTTCCATTCCTGTCTGATCACCGAAGTAAATGCTAAACTTTTAACACATGCATGAGAAGAAAGAAAAATCAACTACACAATATCAACTATATTACGAGGAGTGGCCATTTCCTTTCTTGCAGTAAACGGATTTTATATTTTGTGCTTTCTTTTTGGTAAAAATGCGGCATGGGAGAGGACACTGGCCTAGTGCTTAGTCTATATTTTTTATTACCTCATTGTGCAAGCGTTGTGTGGCAGATTTGGTGTCTGCTGCTCTTAAAGTAGATAAAGTCTCCGGACATTTGGTTGAACCCTCGATATCTTCTCCACGAAAACTGCAAGCCGTACAAGAAAACACAGCATGAATATATATCTCAGTGCAAACACAAGTTAGCTAGCTAGGTATGCTTTGATGAGAAGAGAAAGAGAGAATACTTTTGGCAAGAAAGCCAGTGGCACCAGTAACCAAAATGGTTTTGTCCCGAAGGAAGTGGAGGATACATCTCAACTCCATTACAAAAGAGGTTTGAAAAGGGAGCTAGCTAGAGATATATCGAAGTGGCTTATCAGTGTTCAGATGATAAAGGCTTGCAGACTTACAGTTGTGGGCAAATTCTAATGCCCATAACCCATGCTATATATAACCAAAGATCTAGGGATACCGTTGACTATGCAACATAATATATATCAGTTTTCAAACTTGCTATAATTGTGTATATTCCAATTAATACTGGATAAGATTTCGTTCAGAAAAAAGAAGAACAAGAAAACCTATATATCATTGGAAGACATGTAGACAACTTCGACAGCGGTCAGTATGCTTTTAGCTTTCTTGGTTGACCCTCGAACAATAATATGCTAAATTCAGGTGGATTTAGGCTACGATATATAGCACTATCTTAAGTTTAAAATTTTGGTCTACTATTGAGTATATTCATGTATCATATAGTAATTGTAGGGAACATGCATTTTATGCAGAGTAGTGATATATGTATACTTAAGTTTTTTATATAGTCTATTCACATTTTCATTTTTTTCTATTATTTTAAATATTTCTTTTTTCATGTGTGGAGGCAATATACGTTTCTCCATGTACTCAGAACATTTTTCTTTGTGCGGAACAGCCCAATACAGAACATGGCCCCCACATATTGCAGTTACAACATTTGTATTTGAAGAAAAAAAAAAAAAAAAGTCATGGCAAGGACAGAAATTAAAGTCACTCAGTCGTGACATTTGATTAGGGGTAAAAATAGATTAGGCTGTTTGTCAAGGGCCTATAAACTGACTTGACCTTATCTATTTAATAATTCAAGCAGTCTTAAGTTTAACAATAAGCTTGTTTTGTAATTACATATTCAAAATTAATGCAATAATGTAAAAATATGTACAGAATCTTTGCAAATGTAAGGGAAAACAGTTGCTCTAGGGTTAAATCAAACTACAATTTGCAGGCCCCTCTGTTATTCAATTTTGGGATCAAAGGCCTAAGTGCGTTTGCAATGGAACGGGGATGCAGGTATACAGTGAGACAATATAAATATGATACGTTTCAAAGAAAAATGAAATAAAATGACGTATTTCACTTAATTTTTTTCAAAACGTACATGCAATGTGCTACTTTCTTATGTACACATAAGTTTTCGCTTACAATGTGGGTTGTATAATATTTAGATTCTCTGATTTTTTTTTATTTTGATAATTTTTTTATTTCTCTTTTAAAGTTAATCAATAAATTTTATTTTCTTTCTTATTATTTTTTTACTCTCCTAAGATTATATCTATTTTCTCTAACGTTCCTTCGCCATAGCTGAGGAATCCATCCCAAGTAGCATGTACAACGCATGCACAGAAGACATTACTCATTATGGTTCACTTTTTTCCCCTTTTCCGATCATCGTGAATAACGTTCCAAGCAACAGGGACTGAGTTTCTACTCTTTTGAACAATCCTTTTAATTTTTCTTAAACTCTACTATGGCCAATAATTTTACATATTTAAAGTTATTAACTTATAAAACATATTTACATATACCACAAAATAACGATTAAATCTTTCTATTTTCTTTAACAGACTAGGTCAAATTTTAAATTTAGTTTATATCAAGTTAATTGGTCAAGTTTAGCCAAAAAAATTTACTATACAAACTTAGTTTGTTTAAAGTAAAACTTAACATGGCTTGATTTATTTTAACTCTTACACTTAATAACAGTAAGACTTAGCTTATATAGATATAATAAAATATATAAATTAGAAGAAAACAGAGGACCCATATATATCCTTTCACTTGTTACGCAAGAGAAAGAAAATGTGTTTCTCCATTGCATTGGGCATGCGGCTACAATAAACATTTCTTTACGCTGAGATTGTACCTAATATGTTTGCGTTGGATGCACATATGAATAGAGGAGAGACGAAAGATGTAATGCATCACCATGTTTAACATTTTTGTTGGAAAAAGCGACGTGGGCGTCTTTGAAATTATTCAAGTAATTAATTCAAATCATTTTTAGCTGGATTTGGCATTAGCATTCACGAAAACACCATTTCAAATTTGACACTCAATATATCAAGTTTCCCTCACGTTTCCACTTGTGCCTTTCTTAACTTTTCGTCGTTTCTTAATTTGCTTTGATGACAAAACAAGAGGTGCTTCTACTCTAGCCTACCATATCTGGGCATGGCTGCGCCGCCAATCTGTTTGTATTTGACAATAGTGTTGATAGAGCCATTTTGTTAGTTTGCGGATAGATGTATATACCGTTATTAATTTTATCTTTACCGTCAAATTGTGCATAAAATAGTATAATTTGTGAGTCACAAAATGCAATTTTTATCTCATCCCTGTACAAGTAATATTTAAGAAAAAAGGGATGTGACTATCAGAAAATACAGTAGAATCTTTAAAAACAGAAAAATTTATTATATTTTTATAAAATAAATTTTATTAAATATTTATTTTAAAAAATTTGAGTTATTTATTAAACTTTATCAATTAATTATGAAATTTAATAAATATATGATCTCACTTTTTTATGAACATTTAATCTTATCGATTATTTGATATAGACTTTTTTTTTTCTCGGGTAACTTATTTCTGCAAACAAAAGGTTTCTATAAATATGAATTTGGAGCTACCTTTCTTAAGAGATGTTTAACTATACAATTTTCATTTTGAATAGAGATTAATCTTTCATTCAATAATAATAGGAGATACTTTAAAAAAAATAAAAAAAAATATAAATGAATATTTCAAAAAAAAAAAAAAAGAAAGATAGAAACTAATCCGCTATAAATGCTATTTTCACCTAACTAGACTTTCAAAATTTTAAGCAAAACAATTTTGATGGGTTAATTCAATTATATGAAATCCACCATATCTAAAGGCACATTTTCCCTAGACTAATTTCTATGGTTTTCTTATGTGGCCCAGTAGCATTATATATGCGTCCGCAGTACTGCGGCAGGCGTTTCAACTGCCACCAATATTTTTGCCGTTTAACATAAATAAGGCCTCCAACCTGTCTCCTTTAAATTTCACACAGAAATTTATGCCTTAAATTTGGAGAGACCAAACCCTGACCTACCCAGCAGGCAGGCTCACTATTCTTTGCACAAGCTTTCCTTTCCTTATTACTAGTTTTGCAGCACGTGAACATCTATAGGCAGCAGCACGTGAACATCTATCGGCAAATGCATGTGCATTTACATCCTTCGTGTAAAACAATTCAACCAAATAAAGTGTTACATTTGTTATCAAAATTGCAAAAATATGCGATTAACTTGACAAATATTGGGGCATGTAACTCAAGTTTATTTAAAAGTACATGCAGTTCGCACCATATATAACGAATTATATAATAGCATGACCTTTAGAATATAATATATCTGAAACTAAGTTCTTCTGCAATATTATCTAAACCCCTAACCACTAGATCACATTTAATAGTTTTAAACATATATAATTATAAGACGTGTATATAATTATAGTATTATTAGTAAAAATTAATTATATTTTAAAAAATTTTAAAATAATTTATCAATATATAAATTTAAATTTAAAATCATCTTTATTTAGAAGTGTTTATTGATAAATAATTCTCATTTTTTATCTAAAAAATAAAGAAATATTTTTTAAAAAATTCAAAAAACATACCTTAAATTCAGTCGATTCTCTACACACACGGAAGCGATTTGGTAATAATCTTTTACACGGCCGCAAAACGTGACTTCAATTATCAGCCTTTATGTCCTTTATCATCTTTTTTTTGTGTTTTCAATGTGCCTGCCTATATTTTGTCAGGGCACGTATTAGCCTTGTTTACCAAAGAAGGAAAGGCAGTAGGACAAAAGAACAGCACAAACTGATGTTATCGAGCAGAGATTGCAGGAAGATGAGAACCATATGCATCATTGTAAGAGAAGTAAAATATATGACAATTGGTACACTGATATAAAGTTCTGAAACATTAACTTGGCAGCTAATTAACACCAAATGTACTGCCACTGAATAAACAAAAAACACCAATATTGAATAATGGGGGAACCCCTCTAGCTAGCTTACACAGGTCCGAACTATAATAACAAAACCAGTTTCATAAAACAAAAGCTATATATGTATCCCATTTTACAGTCTAATCACTTGAAGATGAACTTGACAATGCCAGGGATGTGAGTGTTCATAAAGTAATCATCCCAATCGATCGTTTTGGGATCAAAGTAAAACAAATCTGTCTCTTCCCCTATCTGTCTTGCTGCCATTCTCAACTTCTCCGTGTTCATATCATCAAATCTGTATAGAAATCAATACACATTAAATCGACAGCTGCTAAGTGCGGTGTCAAACAGCCGGTTCATTCCTTCCTACCTTGATCTGTATTTTAGGCAAGTCACAAAATACAAATTTGCTTTGCCTAAAGTGGACCAACCCAACATATCAACGTATTTTTAAATATAAATATGTTGGTCACCTTGCTCTCACCTTTTAGATGGGTTACAAAAATGAATAACTAACCCAAACCTTTTAGGCAAATATTGAATGGGTCAACTTATACGAGCCTTTGATCTGTTTTGACACCCCTACAGTGAAATAAGGCATATGTGTGTATAATACTTAGTACTTACACGCCTTCAAAGAACAAGTAAGGCTTGTAGAGTTCCACCAATCGCATCACAACCTGGATCTTCCGGTTCAACTCAAGATATGTTCCCTGAAAATATTGGCAAAATGCTGTATTGGCCAGTTCCAATCCCTGTATATTAAATTATATGCAATAATAATCGTCAGCACTTTAACTATCATTAACAAAAATGAAGTTGACATTTGGGCTGCTAATAATGAATTAAGCTGGGGAAATGAACAAGATAAGAAGAACCTTTAAGAGAAGCAAATAGCGAATGAACATATATCTGTGGAAACTAGCCATGTCTTTCAACACTAAAACTTCGTTAACTTTGACTGGCTTTCCTTCCTTGTTTATCCATGGTTTTGCCGAGAAGTATCGGAAGCCAACGTCTGGAAAAATGGCATTTCTGACTGGATTTGAAACAGAGGAACCCACGTGGTATATGATATTATCCGAATAAGGCTGATCTGCATGTGCCACCATGGCCGCTAGCATTGCATTCACTACCATGTCTGCTGGAATCTGCTTATATTAAATAAAAATTAATGGGTATATATTGAGATTTGAGAGACGACCAGACTGTAAAAGACATAGAGATTAGAACAAGAGATTAATAACTGACCACATCAACAATTGCCTCGAGATCTCCAAGGAAGCATGTTAACTTTCCTTTCCCATAAGCAACGGCTAAACTGTCTATGGTTCTGCAACAAAAACACAAAATCAACTGACATGCATATTTCACATATAGTTATTCATCGTTCTTCATATAATTATTATTTAAAATTAATTAGATCATTAAACTAATTGAACCCATTAAACTTAATAAATTTAACCAGCATTGTGCAAGGATTCTGTAGAAATTATTAAGTGAGAATAACTTTCTTTTAAATTATTTAAGGACGAAAACTGAGCTGTAACAAAAAAGAAAAAGGAAAACTGAGATTAAACCTGATTTAATTACCTTACGCCTTCGGCCCAACCAGGGAAAGGTTCTTTAAATGTGCTAGTAACAATGGTAGGACGAACAATAACAACGGGAAGGTTCCCTTTCATATCCTGCACCAGCATCTCTCCCATTGCCTTTGTAAATACGTATGTGTTTGGCCATCCGTACACCTTTGCCCTGAGTTCACACGAAACAGAATAATTCAAGTTCTATTCAGAGATTTAATGAAGGAATAGATTTGGAGATTTGGGTGAGTCCAGCCCAAAATTTTGGATTGCTTGGCCCAAATTCAAAGGCCGCTATGGCAACGAACTCTGAGAACCAGCATTGAATATCATGCAACATGGATATGGTCCCTTTGGAGCCACCCAAGCCTGACGCGTGTACATTCAAGCTCATGGGTGCTGCCAACAAACCAATAAATCTCAATGGGAACGTTACTGTCCATCAGAGGCATACGCATCAGCTATCAACAAATACATAACAGCCGCTGCCCATCCTCCCCTGCATTTCTTTAGTTCCGTCTTCCCATTACCAAATAAGATGTGATTAATTCTATTATTTTTAAAAATTAAATTTTATTAAATATTTATAAATTAAATTATCAATTTTTAAATTTTACATATTAAATTTTAAAATGTACAACTCACAATTTATCAGTAATTCTAATTTAAAACTTTTTTTTCAAATGTGATTATCTAAAGCTCTTGAAGAAAACTAAATGATAATATTAATAATAAAATTGTAAAAAATATCTCATTGGCCTTTCACCGTGTAAATTATTAGTACTATTACTAAATAGTAAAAATGATTCATCCATAAAATATTGACATAGTTGTGAATTAATTTTATTTTAATCTCAAGTTAAAATTTTAAATTTGAAATCAGTTCTGGTAAAGAAATTAACTCTTTTCATACAAGAATTAACCTCAAAGAAATTAAAAAAATAATAAAAATAATTGTGACACACTCTTTAAAAGCCCTGCACAACCATTAAACCCCAAAAAGAGTGCGATCATTAGTGATGTGAGACCACTGACTGTTGGAACATCTCCAGGACATGAGTGCATTTATTCTCACTAAGGATTTGTGTTTAAAGGGTAGAGCATGAATTGGATGGGCAACTCCCCATAAAGGGTTTTGAAAGAGAGCGGTTTTTGTCTCTGTCATTGATAACGCCTTTCGTGTTTGGTGGATATCAGCCGGGGTTTTAAAATGTATTAGCCAAGACAAAACAAGAAAAGACAAGCCTTTATTAATCACTGTTATAATGCTTCTTCCACCAAAAAAATGGATAATAAGTTAAAAACTTAATTGCTATTGTGAATATATTCAAACTAGTCAATATCCATCATATCTTTGCGATTCTTTATTGCTAAAAGAGGCATTTTCTAGAGCTTAAACAAAGAACTCCCATGGCGGATCTAGCTAGGAAATATACCCTCCATCCCACAGATTCACCCTCCAATGAAACAAAAGGGGTTACTCGGTAAGATGCGCTAACAGTTTCAGCCCCACATATCTGCCAAAATCATCGTTACCTATCTCCTTGTGGCCAGGTTGACCCATTGAAGGTACGGTGTCTCCCTCCTTCAATTCCTTCTTGCCCTACAAGCTAACGAGAAAACTCTATATGAACATTCGAGAATGGCATGCCATGTCCTTTGGCTAACAATCCTTGATCCCATTTCCTTGGGACACAATTCCCCACAACTCACTAAGATTCTCTCAGTGCTTTTCTTATGCACCCTGCCAAAAAGAAATCAAGTTCGACAATCCAAAAACCTAATAACCTCGATAACGTTGGACTCTACCTGCTGGTAAGATTATACAGGGATTTAAATTTTTCTATTTTTATAATTTTTATTTCTTTTATTTTAATTTATCTATAAATATATTTTATAATTTTATATTTATTTCTTTCTTATTAAATTCAAAGAAAAAAAATTCAAATCCTAAGAATATCACACCATGTCTTGTTATAAAAGCTGGCCACATAGTAGCTTTGGTTACAGAGGATTAAAGTAAGAGAAAAATAAAATTTTAAAAGAATTATGAGATAAATAAAAATAGATTATAAATTAAATTTAAGAAAAAAATAAATGTAAAAGTATCAAAGTTAAAAAAATAGAATATAAGGATCCAAATTCGATTGACATCGATCATGATAACTAGCCCATTAATTGGAACAATAATTGATGTCACCAGAAACCAAAACTGGGAGACAGGGTTGGTTGGGAATTTAAGCAGAAGTACTACACGCCAATTTGACAAATTACAAGAAAAAGAAACATCAGCATAGGGCCCCGTAGATAATTAAAATTGTGTCAAATAAACTATTTACGCAAATTTTCAAAGTAGTTGTGTTAAGTTTCACATTTTTAATTATAATAATTTTTTTTAATTTTTAAGAAATATCTTTATTTTGAGTGAAATTAATTTTTATTTAAAATAAAAATTAAATGATATATCTCTCACAATTGACTCTAATATCAAACTTAAGCATATGTCCTATTTCAAAGTAATGTAAAACACCATAAGTTATTACTGTGTCAATTGTTTTATTGATAATTATCATGATTTTTTCACACAAAAGTTATTAGATGTGTGCATAATTGTCATATCAACAGTTATATGTGTAATATAAATAGAAAACTGATCAATGTACGCAGAGTACTAGTTATTTTACATATGTTATAATAGAAGAACTTAAAAAAGAATTAAAATATAAAAATGTGTATAATTTATGTGTAAAATTTATAAGTATATATATTATTACTCATGTAAATATGTGTGATATAATTACTTACATCACATAAGCATATGAGTGTAAGTGTGAAATTACCATTACCAATCTCGAGTAAAAAAATTATTTGAACGAAATATAACACTCATAAAATGCACATAAATTAAATAAAGTTTTATATTTTTATAATAATAATTAAAAATATTGTTATTTACCTTGAATGGGATCTTTAATTTGGTCAAAATAGGCATTAATGGAAAGAGAAATTGCAAGATAATATTAATTATAGGTGTACTTTCACAAACCTGGCAATACCAAAGTCCTTCATGGCCGCTTTAATGTCGTCTTCTGTGGCTCCCTCCTCTCGTAGGTCATTCAATTTTGCGGACACCATTTTCTTTTCTGCATCGATGTCTAATCCTGGAACTCCATTTAGGGATTCACCCAAGTGATATGGGGTCTCCAATATGAGTCCTCCTCTCTCCCCACATACATAAGCTGAAAGGCGTAGCAATTACTGTGCTAGTTACTGTGAGATCGGCTAAAATAAAAAATTCCTATCAAACGGACAAAAAGAGAGCTAGGATTACCAAAAAAAAAAAATGAAAAAAGTTATTGGGATTAATTAAATTTTTATAAATTTAATACTTCTAAATTTTTAAATAAATATTTATTAAGATTAGAATAATAGAATTAGATTACTTTAAGAATGTTTTTGATAGAAATAGAAAATTATAGAAATTGACGTAGCGTGGACATTTTTACGAACTAACCTGTTGACACGTGGACAAGCACCTTGAGTTTAGTGCATTGTTGAGCGAAGCTTATGACATGCTTAGCTCCGAAAGTATTTAAACCCAACGCGACATCGTATCTGTATTTAAATGGAGAAAATCAGGGAACAGTTTCATTTCATCTAGGATGATGGCTGAGTAAATACTAAAATGAGTTAAAGTTATGTATAAAAAGAAAAAAAATGAGTTAAAGTTGTTAAAAATTTCGTGTGTTTTTGGGTCGTCTAAATAAAAAATATAAATAAATAATTATTAATATAATTAATTATTTTATTAATAATTTTTTATTTACACTTTAGAGATCCATCATATGCGTCTGGTCTGTATACCTTTCATCAAAGTTAGTTGTCGCAGCTAAATTGACAATAACATCTGTTTGATAGCGAATCTGTTCCCTCAGATTGAAATCCTTCAAACCCAAGTTCTCAAGAGAAATGTCCCCAGGCACAAGAGTCAACTTTTCACAAACAAAGGAACTGAAATTTGCACCCAACTTCTCCTTCAGCAACCTAAACAAGTCCTTCCCTATGATCTGCATATAAATATAAAGTGCCTATGATTAGCCACAAGCTTAATCATAATAATTATCGATCGAGTAATTATGCTTGGAGGGAAAATGGAAAGCAAAGGCAAATTGTCCTTTCTGAACAAAATGGAAGTTATAGTTGCACATTTACCTCAGCCTGCAAGCGGTGGTTAGCAGATTTGGCGTCAGCGGCTCGTAGAAGAAGAAAAAGTTTCTTCACATTTGGTTGAACCCTCAATATCTTCTCTACAAAAACTGAAACCATATACAACAAAAGATAACGTCAGCGGTGCTGTATACCTGATCACAGAACACACACAAGCACAACAGAGACGGAGAGCAGATACTTTTGGCAAGAAAGCCAGTGGCACCAACGACTAAAATGGTTTTGTCCTGAAGGAAGTGAAGGATACTTCCCAACTCCATTGATAAAATATGAGAGGGAGGTTGAGAGAGATATCAGAGTGGCTTCTCAGCTGAATTGACAATGGCTGTGGGCGAAATCCAATGCCTGTATCGTATCATATCATATAAGCAGAGAACCAAACACAGCGCATTTATTAGATGGAGTGCACGCAAGTTGCTATTGATTGTTTCCCGCCTTAGCTGCAATAAAGGAAAAAACCAAAGGTATTTTTTATCACTGGGTAAGGGTATTTTTTATCAATTATTTTTTAAAGAATAATTTAATTTTTTTAATATTTTAGTTGAATAATTTAATATTTTTATAATTAAAATTAAGATAATTTAATTTTTTATTTATCAATTTTTTTATGAGTATAATATAATTTATTGATAATAATTTTATTTTTTCTATTGTAAAGTAATATAATTATTATGTAAATCTATCTTTTAGTTCAAGAGTCATTAAATTATATAAAATTAAAATTTAAAGTTTGGTAATTATAAGATAATTTTGCATGAGAGAATGTTAAAACTTTTAAAATAAAAATAAAATTTAAGTTATTATTGATTAATTATGTAATACTAAAAAATAATTAAATAAATAAAAGATTAAATTATTTTGATTTTACTAATATAAAAATTAAATTATCTTAATTATACTTATAAAAAAAATTAAATTATCTTAATTATAATTATAAAATAATTAAATTATTTTTTAAAAATAAAGAAAATAAAAATACGTTACTCCATTTTTTTCTTTTAAATTTATATCTTATTGCTCCCTCTTTTTCTCTGATGTCTTCTGGTTGAGGCAAGTCAGAACAGCAAGCGTTCATTATTTCTATAAAGAGAACACTTTAAGTGGTCCTCTCTATATTACAAGTAGGTGAAGACACCGACATTCTGATAAATGAAATTAAGTTTGTAAAAGTTCTTCACGTGAGGACACCAATTTTTTTTTTTTTTTTTTATCCTTGGAAACTGAAAGGGAGATTGTTACATTGTGAATTACACTTTCAAGATATTTTAACAATGAAAATGTAATTGTTCTGTGAAATATCACTATGTTTAGTCAATTCATCATTTGCATTGCAATAATCTAAAAATTTGGATACTTTTTTGGGTACATCACCTGGTATGTATATATATATATATATATATATATATATATATATATATATATATATCTCTCTCTATTTTAGGTAGTGCAGTTAATTTAATTGGTATATTTAAATAATAATATAATTATTTTAGATAATATTTAAGTAAATTTAATTATAATATATATATTTTTTACATAAAAAATCTAATGATTGTAAAAAAATAAAAAATATAAAATCAAATTTACAATTCAAAAATTAAGAATAACAAAAATGATCAACTGAGGTATATGCTCAGGTCAAATTTAATTATTATCTAATGATACTATATGTAGAGGTGTGTTATATTCACCCCCTTAAACATCTTATGCACCACGCGCAGATATAGTCACTACTTTTTTTTTTTTCCGCAGGCGAATATATGGGATGGTTAAGGATGTTGGCATACGAGGATCTATATTTTTTATATGTCATTTTAGGAGTAATGTTTCCTTTTTACGCTTCATTGCAAAAGAGTAAGGATTTGACAGAAAATTAAAAAAAAAATTAGTAACGTTTAGTATAATTAATTAAAACTTTCAAATATATTATTTTAAATTTAATTTAGATATATAAAAAATTTAATAAAAAATGTGTCTATTTTAATATTTTTTATATTAAAAAATTTTTAATTATTAATTAAAAAATATTTTAAATTTAAAAAAATTAAAAATTAATATTATTTATTTTATTTTTATTTATATAAATATAAATAAGACTGAATAGAGTACGAAATTAGAAACTGAGGTCTGAACTGTTCGACCTACTGCGCACGTTGACAAATGACAACGTCCGTGCAATGTAATAAGTCAATAACACTGTACACTGCCCAGATCCTGACGTTACTCCTCAAGTTATCTAAAATAATGTTATATGTATATGATAATTTTATATATTTTTTATATAAAGTTTTTTATATGTAATTTTTAAATTTCTATTTATACAAAATATATGTATTTATTATATGTAATTATCTCTTTCTTTAATGTTTTAATTTTAAATTAAATTTTATCATACGTGATGTTTAAATATATAAATTTTTATATTTTTAATTTATTTTTATATATAGATATATAATTAGTAAAATTACAAATATATATTTTTTTATAATTTTTTTGGTACTTATTTTTCTTTTGAAATTTTATCTTCTTCACTGTCGTACTTTGATTCTAGTGCTTTGTATTTAGAATTTTTATTTAAATGCAAGATAATGTAGCTCTTAATTTAAAAAATTAGCACCCCCAGTGAATTTTTTTAAAAATAAATAATTATTATCAGCTCATTTAAAATTCCTTTTTAAATGAATATTACATATTAAAAGTAATTATTAATAAATAAATATTTACACACACATATATATATATATATATATGATTTACCTCCTTTTGTAAATTAATTAAAGAGAAAAAGATGAAAAGGTTATTTCCCAATCGTCATAAATGTTTGACTCTATTTTCCCATATGCAGCAGCCCGGTCATTTAGAGTTTGAACAAGAAACAATATCTTAGTCAGGAAACTTGTAATAAACTAACAGGTTATTCGTATACCAAAACAAGCAACAGTTTATATATCGGGAAAAAAAAAAAAATCAACCTCTGCCTGCAACACAAGAAAACGACATAACCTGACAGTGAATTTGATTATGACATAACTTGACAGTGAATTTGATTATGTATCAAATGACTAATCACAAAGAATGACTACAGTTTATTTATTGCATTTTATTTGATGAAAAAAATTAAATTTATGGGTCCAAAAATAATATTTTTTTGGCACCTCATACTTTATATATTATTTATGTTTAATTACTTTATACATATAATACGAAATAGTTGAGGGCCCTCTTACAGATACCTCCTCCTTCTTGTCCATTTAACATTTTGAGTTTTTCTATATTAATAAATTAATTATTTTAAAAATTTAAACTACACAATAATAATTTTAATCTTATTTATATCTTAATACATCAATTCACATCAAAATTAATTAAATTATTTTTTCAATTATAGAAGTGACAATAATTAAATTTTTGATCATAAAAACTTTGATAATATATTAAAAAATTAGCCATCATAAAAATTTAAGAAATTAGGTGAAACAACATTAATGTTTTTATTATACATGTGACATAAAGCAAGAAAGAGAAAGAGTATATATGGAGAGTCTGAGGGACTACAAGAACATGCTAAGCTGTGCTGGTCCCTGCAAACATGGTTAGGAGTTAACTGTTGAACCACCCTCCCTGTATTTAATGTCCAAGAACTTTATAAACTTCTAATGCTTGATATTTTCTGTTGCATTTTTTTTTTTTTTTCTAAAAAATCTCTCTGCTGTATGTTGTGATTTTAGCTCTCTTCTGGTTCCGGGAATTTAAGCTAAGAACCTCAACCATGACATACAATTATATACTGATGAACCTGAATGGTGAAAGTGAAATTTGCTGTAGCTAAATACAACGCATTATCAGACAACAGTCGTGACAATGCAGCAGAGAATGGTCACCATGGATTAGCTAATATGAACACGGAGAAATATGAAAGTTAGGCAGGATCATAGTATTAGAAGAACACGAGCACGAAAATTTAGTCAAGGGTGTTGACAAATCATAAATGTAAGATCTCAACGTGTTTAATCAATTGACGATTGACAAGGTTAACGTTCACATTTAAATTCAATTTCTTCTGAAACCCATTTGTCATCAAGTCAGTATCAAGTGCCAAAATAAACTGTTCATCACCAACATTTTATTAAAGATGATGGGAAAGATCATCATAACAAAGCCACCAGGTGTAGATAATAATTTTTTTTAGAAAAAGTTAGTCCCATAAAAACTGATTTATAAATATCTTACAATTAATTGTAGATGTGCTATTTAATAAATTTATTATTTAAATTATTTTAAATAAGATTTTAGTGAGTTTAAATTTATGATAATGAAAGAGAATAAATTTCTTATGTATCTATCCACTCAAATCCATTGCATATGAATATGATAGTAATCAGCATAAAATTAAATGCTTCATGACGAAGAACGTGGTGAGCAAAAATAGCTGCTTTCAGCTTTGGCCTTTTCTTTTAATTCTATCTGTTTTCATCGGGACAACCGTCTTCGCATGGAAGATTGAAGGTTACACGAATATAAGAAGCCAGACACCATTATTAGGTACACAAAACCCTGAAATTTGCCTGGTAGGTTATAGAAATTTAGGTGAGCAGTCCCTTTTGGGTTTTGGTTGGGGCAGTTGCCAAGTGATCAACATAACAATCAAACACCCATATCTCCGTCGTCCTACTTATCAACTACTGTAATGAATTATGGTCTTTCTGCCTTTTGATTAAATCAAATGTGGGGTTTGAAGATGCCAATAAATGTGCTTTGTGGTGCATGTGCGAGCGTGCTTTTGTTCACGTGAAGAAGAATTGGGAAATCTATGTAATATTTGGATGAAACAAATAGCAGAATAAGAAGAACCTCTATTGGTTCTCTACTTTGTTGACGAAATCTGAGCATGTGCTCTTCTTTAACTTAAGAAAGGGGTAGTAGGTGATAGGAAGGGCCTTCAACAAGCTGGATTTGGATGATGACGGACATTAACAATGAGGCTGTAGCCAGCACATAGAAGTTAGTGCTATTCTTTTTCATTACTACTTGGGAACTCCGCAATATCTTCTTGGGATGGGAAAGAGGGAAAGAGGTTTAATGTGATGAAGAAAGGTGCATGCATGAGAAAGCATGACAGATATTAAGTGATAAGAAGTTTTACAATTACAAGTAAGTCCCTCAAGTCAATATCTTTCTTCTCAGCAAGATATTTTTCTGGATGCTTTGAACTAGACGTCTATGCTGTTTCTGCTTGCAGCTGGTGAAAACCACCCGTTTATCACTGCATTATTTGAGCGGAAGAGCCGAAGTCAAACTTGTGGGGAGTAAATGACAAGATGAAGAAAACCCGCTTACTTGGCTTCTTCAGCGAGAGGGAAAAAAAAAAACAAATAATAGTAGTAAATTTACACCAAGCTTTGTTTTGAACGCGTCCTTTCTTGTGACACTGGACCTAATTTTCTAATTGATTGGATACATACTTATATGGAAGGAGAATTTCAGCAAAATGTAGAATAAATTATTACCGATAAAATTTAATAATTTAAATTATTATAATATGTAAATAATTACATAATAATTTAAAATATTTTATTAATTTTATTTTATTTTTAAAATACATTTTATACTAAAAAAAAACTAAATTCAATGAGCTAAGTCAAATTACTTAAAGTTGATTTGATGGGATATTAATTATCTCAAAATTAACAACCACTAACACAAACTTTCAACCATTTTTCAATTGGGCTACGTTCTTTCCCGCAAGCCTTCCATTTTTTCATTTGCTAGAATAATGGTGCCCAGATACTTAAATATAAGAGTACCATCATTGAAGATTATGGGAATCATTATATGTTAATAATTTGGTATGTCAAGTAGCATTACGATGTGATAAAAACAGGTAGAACAATAATTTGCATGTGGAAACAGTAGTGATAGATTGATCAAGTTATGTACCAATTCCTCTGCCAATCTGCGTCCCCAGCTTCAATTTGTCAGCCGGCTAGCATGCCGAGGAGCAGCTGCAGCAACTGCCACCAGTTTTGTCGCTCATCATAAATTAGGTCTCATAACTTATCTCTTGAAGGGCTGCAACTTGATGGCAGTCAGTAGCGGTTTAGCAGCTTCCCACCCCTGCACCGATCCTTAATGAAATTTTTATACGAGACACCTTTTTCTGCTGATGCTCCTATCATATTAACACTCTACATGTACTAAAATTCAATTATATATAATTAAATATCAAAAGAAAAATAATCAAATAAAATTAAATTGAAATAAGATGCTTTTGATTCTTTAATTTTTTTTAAAAGAGTAATTTAATTTTTTAATTTTTAAATTAAGTATTTTAGTTTTTATAATTATAATTTAAATAATTTATTTTTTCATTCATTAAATTTTTTTTAAGTATGATATAGTATATCAATAGTAATTTAAATTTTATTTTTTTATTATAATATAATTTGACTGTTATATAAATTTATCTTTAAATTAAAAAATTATTCAAATATAAAAAATTAAAACTTAAAATTTAATAAAAAAAAAGATAATTTCATGTTAAAAAAATATGTTAAAATTTTTAAAACAAAAATAAAGTCTAAATAATTATAAATTAACTATATCATATTAACACTCCACATGTACTAAAAGTTAATTATATATTTGTGTAATTAAAAATCAAAAGAAAATATAATTACACAATTAAATTTACGAAAGTCTCCCAAAAGAACACAATATCGCCTATGGCTTGAGCTTTTCTTATGCTTTATGAAGTATGAGTTGAGACTTCCTTTTCTTATGCTTTATGAAGCATGGGTTTTGTCAAAATGACCGCTTGTTACATGAAATTTATGTAAATCAAATTACGTAGAGTATATCTTCCCAAATACCAAAGCATGTATGTCCATAAAATTTCTTAAACAAATCGAATAATTTTTTTTCTTTTTAGGATAAGATGTTGTTCTTGGTCTTTAGGTAAAAATCTGTTGTCTAAGTTTTAAAAAACTAACATTGTCAGGACAGTAAGAATTATATTATTTAGGGGGCAATATTGGATGAAATGGCTGCCGTGTTATATTTCTTAGCAAAGCTGAAGACGACGAACAATTCGCACTTGCTTTGAAAAGATATAAACATGAACGTGCCACTGGCAGCAACAATTAGGTTTTAGTTCCAACGGCTTTCATTTGATGATCGACCAATTCAATCGGAGCTGTACAAAAGGAACACAGAAAACAATAATATTTAAAGATAAGTTTGGCATTAGGTAAGGCGACCCCTACAGTACTATAGCCATTAACATTGATCATGTAATAGTAATGACACAAATTAAAGTCAAGTCGACGTGTTGTGTTTTACTTTCTTTTCTCATTAGTCAACAATAAATCAACCCCTGTTGAATTTGAAAAATGATACTGATACATGCCACGAGTACATCCATGGCGTATATTTGAAGATAAAAAATTTTAAAAAATAAAAGAGTAAATTACATTAACCTCCTTTAAGGTATTTGATTATAACACTCCACCCCATTCTTATTCAAATGTGACACTCCACCCCATTTACTCAAATATTAATTAAAAGAATATACTTAAATATTAATAAAATTTTTATAAAAAGAATATTAAATCAAAATTTACTCTAATTTTATTTAAAATTATACTTTGACTCAATTAATCATTTTAAATAATTAATACCTTAAAAATTTATATTTTTTATTAAATAATTACATTTATTGTAAGGTGTAAATTTAACCATGTGTATAATTATGGGAAAAAAAATTAGTATAAATATAGAGGCATCTTGAGAGTGAGTTTAGGTAAGAAAAAATGTAGAGTATAATTAGTTTTATTTTTTACTAACTAAAATCACCCCAAAATGTCTTTATGTTTATATTAAATTTTTTTCTCATAATCATATATATTGCTAAATTTATAACTTGTAATAAATATAATTATTTGATTAAAAAATATAATTTATCAAAATATTAGTTATTTAAAATGGTTAAACTAAGTCAAAATATAATTTTTAAGTAAAATTAGACCAAAATATTGATTTAATGTTCTTTTCATGAATATTTTATTAATATTATGCATATTTTTTAATTAATATTTTTAAAAAATAGGGTAAAGTGTTATATTTAAGTAAGAATGAAGTGGAGTGTCATATTTGAGTAAGAATGGGGTAGAGTATAATAATCAAATACTTCAAAGGAGGTTAATGTAATTTACTCAATATAAAAATATAAAAACATATACAAATTATATGTATATTTAATTTAAATGTATATCATTACCTGCTGAATTTGGGTCATTGTTCCATTATACTGGCCTAAAATGAACGAAAAGACAAGTTTGACCAATGTTGCTTGTTATCCTTTTTTTGTCATTTTGCTTTTCTTTTTTGGGTAGATTCAATTTGCCCAATACAATACATGAGCAAATTTTCAACAACGACACTTCCTGGGCCTGGTTAATTTTTTTAAACCTTCGCGTTCTCTGACCGGCTCATTTTGTGGGCCTCTCGCTGGTTAAAACCAGAGTTCAAGTAATTGAATAAACTCAATCCCACAAAATTCACTCAAAATCATATCATAAAATTATAAAATAACACATTTTTAAATCTAACAATTTCAATTTGAGATCTATTAAATTTATTGATTTAAGCTCTTTAAAGTAAAATTTTTATAAATTTCTACCTATCTTGTGTGAATAGAGAGATGGTAACTAATTAGCAAACAATTTAAGAAATAAAAAGAATGAGAACAGTGTCTCACGCACTGATACATTCAGAACAAAGGCATTGATATTCTTCCTATAAAACATTCATCATTCTATTGTCTGTATTCTTATACTCACCAGGTTGCCTGCCAGCCTATTAAAAGAATGAGTTGGATAGTTAAAATCAAACAGCCAACAAAACTATCAGCAATGTTACAATACTTTACAGAAATAGATACTTCACAGCTGTTAAACGGAATTTAACAGTACATTATGGATTTACAGCATCCATGTCCAACAAGAGGCGTGATCATGTAAAAGCTTGACATTGTAGAAAAAGCTAGTTTCAACTTAAAAGATGAAATTGCAAATCTGAGATTAAATTCAACCTTTGCTACCTATGGAAGAAGAGCTCTGTTAGTGTGATCAGCTTCAGAGGAGAGGACTAGGATTAGAATAAGACTGTTGAGCATCAGTATCACTAGAACGCATATCATTGCTTCCAATTGGGATTAGGGTCGAAATTCTCAAGCAAGAAGCAGGTGAAATTGTGAAACTGCCACTTCCATAACATCCCATTTGATATACTCATACATTAAATGTTACCACCAACAGTGAGATACAAAAATCAAGAACCAGCTTCTTTTGTTTGTGTATCCTGTTTTATGTGATCACTCACAGAGGGGTCCAAACTAGCTTCCACCGGTGGTGTAACATTTGTTTGATCTTTTGCCAGCAGTGCATTGTCCTTGTGATCTATGGTTGCATGGTCAGAAGGCCTTTGATCTGCTACTGGTGGAGCTGTGTCCATTTGATCTGTTGCTCGTGAACCACTCACTATTTGATCGATTGCTGGTGAAGATGACTTTGGTAACATGGGATTTCTTTGGTCTTGATTTCCTTCTGCAATCTCATACTCAGATAACAGATCCATAAATTCGTTAAGCAGTCTCTGGACTTTCCTGTTCGAAGCCATGGCTGGAAGAATGTCTTCCCTAAGAAGTTTGTGTTTCCTCATTCCCTGCAATGACCCAAATAAATTTAATTGAGAAAATAAAATAATCATGTGGTTTGACGATAATACAAACTAATGTCTCGACACGCGCTAGTGTGTTTTATAGTGAAGTGACCAACGCAAAGATACCAAAGAGAAGTTTTGGCATTACAATGGTATATAGATTCCAGTATCTACTTGTTGGATGTTTTAAAATTTTTTGAAATGAACAGGTTTGTAAAGTATTCTTAAAGATCACTACTTGACAATGAATTTTTTTTCTATGCTAAAATCATATATCAATTTAATGCTATTCTATAAAAAAAACTTCTAATAAAAATATTAGAAGTTAAAACATCTGGAAAATTCCAAAATAACTTCTAATAACAAAATTTACCACGGAGGTGAAGTAACCACTTGGAGTGGTTGATGTGTATCATATTGGCAGGCTTATACTGGCATAAATAACCTCTCCAGCTCCAAGTTGTCATATTTCCTTCATAGTAATAGAGTCTATTTTTTGGGTCCCTCAAGTTTTCATCGGTGACCTATTCATTATAGGAAAAGTACCTTTTGACTTTTTCCACAATTCATAATTTTTATAATTGAATCCTTAACAAAATTTAGTTTTTCAATTGGGTCCAATATCAAGTATCAGAAACTACACGAGATTGTTGACATCAGTATGCTGACAAGGCAAGTTAGTCACATCATCAACAATAACTCCACATTAGTTAACTTCACGATGCATCAGCATATCTAATACGAAATCATTAATTTTTAGTATATCTCAGTAGGTATTCTGATCACCTAAGCAAAAATCATCACACACACACACGCACACGCACACACACACACATTTTCAAGGATTTTTGGAGGTATTTTTTAAGGACTTCAGTCAAAAAATAATGGACTCGAATTATCTATGTATAGCCAGAAGAATTCTTACAAGCACTAAAGGATCCCATGCCAACTTATTTGGATCTGAAGATGCTTCCTCAGCCATCCCAGTTGGAGGTCCAAGAAAACTTTCACAGACTTCTCGTAAACGAGATTCATCTGCTTCCCTGTAATCAATTTGTTATTCTTTCATTTATTCAGCAACTAGTCCAAGGCCATAGACCACAGAATGTACATAATTGCAAAGCATTTAAAACTAAGATTTAATGCCTACATTCACCTAATAAATGTTAATCCATACTAATAAATAAATTCTTGAAAACAAATGACAAGGAATTGAATTCCATTCATCTTAAAATAATGTAGACATTCATTTTATCAAACTAATGGCATGACCAAAAGATTTTAACATTAAAATTCAGTGCCAAGAGTTCAATTCCTGGGAGGCAGAGCACAAGGTAGAGAAAGAGGGGGGATAAGTGCAACCCTGCACACCTTTGGCACTTTTTCTGAAAAAACAAATGCAAGTGTTATAGTAATAGCATAAACAATTATGCATGCAAGAACAAGAAGGTGGCCGAAATGCAATTCAAGCATATTTTGAGTAAAAGAGAAAAGAATAACACCTTGCAAGAAAGCGTACATAGGACAAGAGGCATTGATGATATTCATTGGGAGATCCCAAAGCCAAAGAAGACGCCAACTGAGCTTCTAAGTGAGCACGTGTCTGTACTCCATCATCAGTCACTCTGTATCAACACATTCACGAGTCAATGTAGGAAGCATACTTGAGTTATATCAACTTTCAAGAAAAATGATAAGCTAGTGACAAAAAGTATTTCTTTTAAACCTCAGGAGACTGCCAAAAAACATAGCATATTTCAAAATGAGAGGCCTAAAGGACAAACACATTCCCACCTTAAGCGAAGTACGATAATAAAGGAAACAATAATTGTAGGTATATGTCAAAGTCACTTTTGTCCTAGATGCAGTTGATATATCCTTTTTAAAACCATACATGTTTAGTGTAATATAAAAACAATGTTTCTTCAGATATATGAATGAGTCACACCATAAATTGATAATAAGGTTGAAGCCAACTGTCAGAAAATTACAGGCCAGACAATGACTAATACCCTTCCCTGCTTTCTATGTCCCCCTCTGAATCTCATATGGTATCCAACAGCATCTTCAAATCAAAGACAAGCACTAAGTACATGTATCAGAAATTAAATGTTAATCATCACACACCTAGTCCAACCTGGCTTTCGGGCCAAATACTTCCTAACGTCAACCTGCAAAGCTGCCAGCTCACCACTTTGAATTGAACCCAAACTCCAAGAGCTAGCAAAATTTGATGCGGGGAAGCAGTCATCTGCAATCCTCAGCCAACACTTGAGACTCATGTCATATAGGAAAGCATGGCGAGTTGCCAGAACAACAAGAGGAGAACCAGATTTTGATAGCTTTGCAGATATTACTTTGATAGTGCCTGCAAAAAGTGAAATTTTAAATAAAATAAAGGCACCAAATCAGTTGAAAAATTGTAAACAAATAGAAGTAGTCAAGCCATCCTTATCTGGGTGTAAAAGTGATAAGCTCTGATATTGTAGCTATGGAAACAAACATCCCCTCTATCAAACAGGTGCAGGTGATACATCATATACTGTACCTGCATCTTTAGCAGATGAGTTTGGACTAGAAGCAACAAGAGAAGCCAGTGAGTCATGAAGAAGACAGGTTCGGTGGAATAAATCCCATAAATAGAGGGACCCTTTTCTTGTGACCAACAACAATCTCCAAGACTCATCACAGTCCACAAATGTTGCTGCAGATCCCAACATCATGGTAGGCATTGCTCGTCTCCCGCACTTTGTGTAAATCTTCTCAAAATGGAAAGAAAAGAGTGAATTTCAGTGCATAATTTTTACATATTGCCCAATCATTCAATCATATGCACTGCCTAAAAAGGTTTGGACCATGTATCACATGGTAATTTCACACAAAAGCCAAAGTGAGTTCATTTCAAATAATTTTAAAACATTCAATAATGAAATTTCATAAAGGTAAGAAAAGAACAATATTAGAGAGAGATGATCCAGTATCTAAAAGTCGTTTGTCTTAGGTAAACAGAAGCTCAATATTATGATGGGCAGTTATTACTAAAACATGTTGATTACAACTATCACAGATAATGATGCTATCATACCATGCAACATATCAGAAATATTATCAAGAAATGAGCAGTGAGGTAAAAAATTATATAAAATAAAATAAAACAAGAAAGGGAAAGACTTGATTTACCTGCAGACATCCATCATCACATCCAACTGCCCAGAAATTTGCATTACCAGCTAAAACACAGACTTTTCCTGAAATCCTATCAGACCAAAGTGTCTGAGGCCCCCTTGTGCAAGCAATTTCTGTTTCTCTCATCATGGATGTATTTCCCACCCGTAAAATGTCATTTACAGCATGTTCTTTTGGGCGTGCTTCCAAACAAATAGGTGCAGTATCTTCCGCACCTTTTTTGTCAAATACCCTAATGGAAAGGGTAGTACTACAAGCAGCCAAAGAACTAGAAGTCATCACATTCCCCAGCTGCTCAACATTGATGCTTCCATCTCTACCAATACAAGCTGGAACCTTCTCAATCACTAGGCTCTCAGAAATTGTGGCCCTAGCAGTAACCCCAGAACGCTCTTTTAAATCAGAACTTCTGCCAAGTGTTCCTCCTAAGGTACTTGCTCTCACGCCATCATCAGCAGAAATAACTCCATTGTTACCCTTTCTGTGATCAGATGACAACAAAGGGAAATCAATTGCTTGAGACTGAACAGCACCAGAAATGTTTTCCTGCTGAACAGGCACTCCAACTGCTTCCGGAATAATTCTTTTTCTTCCATCAGGGCGTCTATATTCTCTTTGCTTAACAGGACTGGAAATTCGGCCAGAGGTTGTCACTTTGTTCAACCCATCACCAATAGCACCTCCACTCCTTCTACCATCATCAGCTTGAGGCTCAGCATGCTTTATAATAACCCCCTCATCAACATAAGCTTTTGTCAGTGTCTGGTTTTGCTGGACATCAGAAACAACTTTTTTGCTAGGTGCTTGCTTGGCAGAAGCTGCCTCAAGCAATAACTGTGCCGGACTTTCTGCTAAGTTTGCTTGATGACGTCTCACATCACCATAACGACTTTTCTTCAACTCATCTAGCTCAGCATCACTTAGTCTCTGGCCAAGCTCCTTGACCTCAAAATGAAATGTAGCCACAGATCCATCCAAAGAACAGGCAAAAAGTGAATATCCATCAGGGCTCCTGTTTCAAAAGAAGAGAAGGAATTCATCTAGAGACACCACTTGCAGGAACAAACCGATAAAGTCAAAATATTGATAGAAACGTAAAACATTCAGATATCATTTAAAAAAAAACAGCCCAAATTGAAGAGCATACCAGGATAAATCTACAACACTTTGAGTAAAGAAATGCTTAGCCACAAAGAGAGGACGGGGACTAGCAGTGGTCCATACAGTTATAGTACGATCCTGACTTCCAATGGCAATAACATTGTAAGGCTGTGGCTCTTTGCTTCCAGTTTTGGAAGCACCATTACTCCACCCAACAGGCACAGCCTTCACTTCTTGAGCATTGGAAAAATTCCTTCTAAACATTGAATGGTTAAACTTCACCACGATAACTGGGGCATTGTGTCCTAAGAAGTCAAATGTTGCGGACCATTCCCCTCTCTCTAGCACAGGTGCGGAATGCCTTGGCTTCTGGAAACCATGAGTAGTGGTGATAAAATGACCACATGGAGACCATCCAAGCCGCCTAAAAAAGGTAGATCCAAGCTGAAAGAAACACATTCCAATTAGAAAATAGAAACTTTTATTGGATCAGAATGGATTTCAAAGTACAAAACTTACTGATTTTGCCCAGTGCCCATCCATCCTGTGAGCAAGGCTCCAATCACTAGTTCGCCAGATAATGACAGTTTTATCATCTGATTGACTAGCTATAAAAGAGCCAATAGGATCCCAAGCCACTCCCTTAACAAGACTAGAGTGGCCCCTGAGAACAGCTGTGCAAATACCGTTGCTCATATTCCAGATATGGATGGTGTTGTCCAAACTGCCACTGGCCAATGTGGAGTCATCAGGAGACCAATTAAGATCCACCTACTTTAAGCAGGGAGAAAATGATCCCAAGTTAATGATGCTCATTGAGAGTGTTAAAGCATTTGGATAAGCAGGGAGTTCATGAAATAATGCAAATGGGCTACTTAGATGACACATTTGGTTCTTTCACTTCCCAAGAGAAAATATGGATGTTATTTTAGTTGGTTAAAAGGCTCTCCGTAAAAGATATCACATTTAGGGTGACAGCAGATTGAATGGTAAAAGCAATTGCATTACCACATCTGCAGTGTGCCCTCTCAAAGTCATTGCAACTTTCCAGTTCTCAATATCTGGTGGCTCTCCACTGCCAAACTCCGTGGTTCCCGAACCTGGCTTTCTCTCATGAATTAATATAACTTGATCATCAGACCCTGATGCTACATACCTTCCATGCTTAGCCCACCTAACACAGTTGACTGACCCAAAATGATCCCGCAGGGTTGCAAGAAGCCTCTGAGATGACTCATCATTTGCTATGTCCCTACTAACAGATTTCATGTTCCATATGCGAACCTGCATGAAAAAAAGTTGAGAAGGAGTACTGTGAGGAACTGTGAACACATGTTAAATTTCAGTGAAAGTTACAAAATACAAATAGGAGAAAGAATCACAAAGTTGCCACAAGTTATGTGTCTTAGATAACACTAGGCAGTATCGCTTTTCATATTCACATTTTTTTTCCCTTTTGAATGCAAAGTAATTCACCAGAAGGCATCAAGGGAATTCAACTTTTATAAATTCTTTAACTAGTTAAAAAGTAAAAGACACATCAAGATAATTGACAACAATGTTCGGACATGAACTGTAATCGATGTGAAAAACAATAGAAATCAACAAAAAGAGAAATAAATATGTTTATGAGCAACCAATACTTTTCTTGCACTGCTTAATATAGATTTCAATCACTTGCATATACAATTATTAGCTCCCACTATTTCAAACAAATTAGGTCATCACAAGAAGGAAAAAAAAGTAAAAGTTAACACCCACCCACGGGGTGTATGTACACGTTAAATTAGGTAACAGTACAGATATCTTAAAATGCCTTCAGAATCACATTAGTATACCGCCATTTTCTCACTAACAAATATGGAACCATGTATTAAAGCAAAAATGTACATATTTATTGCTAGTATAACCAAGAAACATCAAAATATGTACGGACAAGCATACAGGAAAGCAATTCTTTTAAATAGAAATCACAATACATACTCTATGGCCTACACCAAATTTTAACAATAACATGAAAGATGAAGTTCAAACGGAATTCGAAAAAGATACTGGCAATTTATGCTTAGAAAAATTGTGTTCAATAATTTCAATTAGTAGAAAATTCAGAGTAAATCCTGGTTCTCCCAGATCCATTACAGAAAAAGAAAATATTGAGAATCAAGTAAGATATACAATGACACAGAATTTTTGAGAAGCTAGAAGTAGATTCATGAGAGATATATGAAACATCATGCAGCAGAAACACCAGGCTTCTCTGTTTGTCTGTGAAGATTAGAGACTTTTCACTTTCCTTACCATCAGAATTGCTAGGAACTATATGCTATCCTCGGGAACAATTTTTATAACATTTCAATCAAATAAAAACAGTGCTATATTAAGACCAAACGTTTACAGGATTCAAAGAATTAAACAACCTAAGATATATCTATCCAACATCTGTTCAGGCATTCTCATAACAAGCGAGGCTTCTATATACAGAAGTGAAACGGAGTTTGATAAACCACAGATTCCAAATAAGAGAACAAAATAACAGAGGACAGAGCTATGGCTCTCATTCTTTGAAGACCTAATTAATAATGTAAGAAGTTCCTTCATCCATTTCTGCCCAAAAGACAGGACATTGAAGTGCCCAACAACTTAAGCAAACGTTTTAATATCTGAATGGCACTCTCTTCCCAGTTATTTTGGCAATTGTAAAAAATATGGTATGAAATATTCCATTCATGCAGCAAAATAAATTTATGACGCAAGAGATGCCCATGTTCCCGAATACCATGTTGGGTGAAACCCAAAATACAAAATCATCCCTAAATCGACTCTCTGAAAGACACCGGTAAGAATGAGAGAAAAGGCTATACCTTGTGGTCACCGCCACCAGTAGCGAACCGAAGCCCACCAGGTTGAACATCGATGGAGAAAATTTGCATGCCCTCATGCCTAACCCAACTTGGTTTCTCTGCTATCATCTTCGAAAATCTCTTTTGTTAAACCCAGAACAGCGTTTCTCACTCTATTTGCTGCAAATTCAAATTCGTTCTTCTTTTTTCCCTTTTCTGAAAGGCTGTTTCGATTGGGAGTAGAGGGAGCTAAGAGTTTCAACAACTCGGTTCAAAAGCGACGAGAGACTGAGCAAATTGTTGGTCCTAAAACCCAAAACACTGTGAAAAACCAGTATCAGTAAAAACCCACTCAGAAGGGCATGTTAACTGGGGGTTTAGCAATATTCTTGAAGGGGAAAAAGAAAAACGAAAAACCCTAAATTGATGAACAACACTAAAAAATAGTAAATTATTTATTTTCCAATTTTTGAAAAACAAAAATAAAAGCGAAAAAGACAAAGTCCTAACCTTCGGGCCGAAGAGCAAAAGCCCTACGGGTGACAGGGGATTGTGGAGAAGATCGAGGAGTTAACTTCCTCAGTAACGGTCAAATCCTGTACAGGTTAAAATGCGAAGGATTGGAAAGGGAGGAATTTAAAAAGGGGTAGGGGAAAGAGAGAGAAAATTCATAAGGATTACAAGGTAAACGGGGTAGCAGTAGTACTAGCAGTGCGCTAAAGGGTCCAATGGAAGTTGGAACAGCGACAAAAGATTTCTCAGACGGAATGGAAAAAGATGGATGTAAAAATGCTGAGTTTGTGGCTCATGACACTCACATTCCTTTATCACTTTCTTTTTGTTCTTTTGTAATTTGGCAGAGGTGATGGACACTGATCGTTGCCTATCAGCTCTACGGCCTACCAATTTGTCGAGCAACACTAGATTTTGAGGGCATCAATGTGGTAAGTGTCTCGTCCAATATAACGCCATTAAGATTGCAAAAAACCTTGGGCCTAAGGATCGTGTAACCAATCTTAAAAATTAAAACTATTACTGCCCCATTAGATTTTATTGGGTGAATTATTTAAAATGGGTTAAAAAATTTTCATGAACGCTATTATTAATTTATTTTATTCGATTCATCCATATTTTATAAATAAATAATTATTTAATTTTTATAAAAACTAATAAACTCAACTATTTTAAACTATATGTCTTCTAAATCATTTTTTTTTAATTTTTTGAATTGTATTCGCTTATGATCATGACTCATGAGGACTTATTCATTTATTCTGGCCCTCAAATCTCAACAGTTTCAATTCCAAATTAGATGAAAAAAAGTAAAATTGAAATCTTGTTACTCTTAATGTCATAAATCTTTGTGTACATTATGAAAAGAAAAGTAGTTTTATTTAATAACTTTCTTTATCTTTTTGTTTATTATTTATCAGGAGAATTATTTTTGAGCTTATTTAATGTAAAATATTTCAATCAAGTTTATCAATAATAATATATTTTTCAAAATTAATTGAATATATAACATTAATTAATGAGTATAGTTAAAATATTTTAAATCAAGACACTATAAACAATCCTCTCTTAATTTCTTTTTGTCTCATTCTATTAATGTAAATTCCAAACTTTAATAATTACAATTTTTGGTCAAATTATAATTATCACACTCGAAATTATGAATTTGTGCATGCGCACTTGAAGAAACCAACGAGTAGGAGCTGTCCACCGAGGTCGAAGGTGACATCCCTCTGAAAGACAAATCGAAGCAAACAGTATTCTTTTACCTGAAATCGTTGGTCCATTCTAAAGAGATAACGAGATTTGATACGAGCAGTGTTTTCTCTGCTTTGCCTCAATTCACGGGCAAGCATCAAGATCAGTAATTTCTATAAGCATGACTCTTCACCCCTCTCTGAGGGTGCTCACAAATTCTTCAACGAAACCGATTATCAGATTTGGAGAATACTATTTTCAGTGTCATACAAGGCATCTGTTGCAATCCTACGCGGTTGCCCACAATCCCAGAACGCCTTGGGGGGTCTTTGACCACAATACTCCTCACACTGCACAACACTTGTTCGACCAAACTCCTCTGAGAGGCCTTAAAGAATATAACCAGTTGCTCTTCTATTTCTCTCGTAATGACCGAACCGAAGATGCTCTCCATCTGTTTTTCTATCTTTCTCGTTCGGATATAACCATTGACAGCACAACCATGTCCTGCATTTTTAAAATTTGTGGGAGTTCGTGTAATGACATATTAGGTAAACAAGTTCATTGTCAATGTATAAAATCTGGGTTTGCACAGGATGTTAGTGTAGGTACTGCTCTCATTGACATGTATATGAAAACTGAGGCTGTTAAAGATGGGAAGAGAGTTTTTGATGAAATGGGGGAGAGAAATGTGGTATCTTGGACTTCGATGCTAACGGGTTATTCACGGAATGGATTGAATGATCATGCCTTGAAATTGTTCTGTCAGATGCTTGTGGAGGGATATATGCCTAACCATTATACCGTTTCCGCTGTTATTGGAGCTTCGGCCCAGGAGGGTGAAGTCGAGATAGGAATTCAAATTCATACTGTGGTTATAAAACATGGTTTAGATTCAACAACACCTGTGTGCAATTCTCTAATTAACATGTATTCAAAATCAGGGATGCTAAGAGATGCTAGAGCTATATTTGACAGTATGAAGTACAAGGATCCAGTTTCTTGGAATAGTATGATTGGGGCACATGCGAGAAATGGACTAGATTTAGAAGCTCTTGAAACGTTTCATCATATGCGACTTGAAGGGGTCAAACCTACACAAATGACATTTGCTACTGTTATCAAGTCATGTGCCAGCCTAAATGAGTTGGGGTACATGAGATTGTTGCACAGTAGGGCTTTGAAGAGTGGGTATTCGACTTATCAAAGTGTACTAACTGCGCTCATGGTCGCATACAGTAAGTGTAAGGAAATGGATGATGCCTTTCATATGTTCTTGTTGATGGATGGGACTCAAAATGTTGTATCATGGACTGCTATGATCAGTGGGTATCTGCAGAATGGAGGCATTGACAATGCTGTGACTTTGTTTTGCCAAATGAGGAGGGAAGGTGTCAGACCTAATCATTTCACGTATTCTGCCATCCTTACAGTACATCATGCTGTTTTCATTTCCCAAATACATGCAGAAGTTATCAAAACTAACTACGAGAAGTCATCTTCAGCAGGAACTGCACTATTAGATGCTTACATTAAGATAGGAAACGTAAATGACGCTGTTAAAGTTTTTGAGCTAATTGAAGCAAAGGACATAGTGGCCTGGTCAGCAATGCTAGCTGGATATGCACAAACAGGTGAAACTGAAGAAGCTGTTGAAATCTTCCTGCAGTTAGCAAAGGAGGGGATCAAACCAAATGAATTTACTTTTTCCAGCATTATTAATGCCTGTGCTGCTCCTGCAGCAACAGTAGAACAGGGAAAACAGTTTCATGCTTTTGCAATTAAAATGAAATTTAATGGTGTTTTATGTGTAAGTAGTGCTCTTCTCACCATGTATGCAAAGACAGGCAATATTGAAAGTGCACAGGAGGTTTTCAAGAGGCAGGGAGAGAGAGACTTGGTATCATGGAACTCAATGATCTCTGGATATGCACAACATGGTCATGCAAAGAAAGCTTTAGAGGTTTTTGATGAAATGCAAAAGCAAAAGTTGGAAGTGGATGGTATTACATTTGTTGGGATCATTTCTGCTTGCACTCATGCTGGCCTGGTGGATGAAGGTCAGAGTTACTTCGATATGATGGTCAATGATCATTCCATTAATCCAACTAAGGAGCACTACGCTTGCATGGTTGATCTATACAGTCGAGCAGGAATGCTGGGAAAAGCAATGAATATCATAAATGGAATGCCATTTCCCCCAAGTGCAACTGTGTGGCGCACTCTCCTGGCAGCTTGTCGAGTACATCGCAATGTAGAACTTGGAAAACTTGCAGCGGAAAATCTCATTTCACTGCAGCCACAAGACTCAGCTGCATATGTCCTCCTATCAAATATGTATGCTGCAGCAGGAAACTGGCAAGAGAGAGCCAATGTGAGAAAACTGATGGATAAAAGAAAAGTGAAAAAAGAAGCTGGGTACAGCTGGATTGAGGTAAAAAACAAGACTTACTCATTCTTGGCTGGTGATCTGTTACATCCTATGTCTGACTATATTTACTCAAAACTTGCTGAGTTAAATATCCGGTTGAAGGATGCAGGCTATCAGCCTGATACAAACTATGTGTTTCATGATGTTGAAGATGAACACAAAGAAGCCATTCTATCTCAACATAGTGAGAGGTTGGCCATTGCCTTTGGGTTAATAACTACACCTCCTGAAATTACCATCCAGATTTTGAAGAATCTTAGAGTCTGCGGAGATTGTCATAACTTCATTAAGTTTGTATCACTCATTGAACAGAGATATATTGTTGTCAGGGATTCAAACCGATTTCACCACTTCAAAGGTGGATTATGCACATGTGGGGACTATTGGTGATGTTTGGGCCAATGGGCTTGATCTGTTTTGAGATTCTTGTGGAAAAGACCTTTGGCAAAGAGTATCTTAAGAAGTGAAATCCTCCTGGGAAGCTCTGTGCAAAGAGTATCAGAAGAAGTGAAATCCTACATATATGGTATTTCATGATGACATTAAGGCCTTTATTGAAGTGTTATTAAGGCGGATTAAAGCTGAGGCGGTAGAGTATGATAATTTTGGTTGTCCGTTATGAGTAAAAAGGTTATGCATATTATGCCTCTAACTTGTGAAGGATGACATGTCGGAAGAAATCCGCAGAATGAATGTATTTCATACCACACTGGCAAAAGGTTTAGAAATTCTCTCATATATGTCGGCTGATTCCTGTAAGGCTGGAAGTCTGTCAATTTTGCTGCGGGCACTGGTTGCTTCCAATGGTTTGAGGCCTGTGATGATTAGTTTCAGGTATGCAATAAATGTTTCTTTTCTAAAATTTCCTTTTCCCCGTATTCCATGTGTTTGTGTATTTTATCACATTACCTCCTTTAGTTATAGATTGAGAAATGAAGTGACATTGAAACAGTGTAAGCATGTATCAATTTCAGTTGTCAGCAGATGTGCATGAATTGGATGAATAAAATTATAAATGAATCTTTCAACATAACTTATGAACCCAAGATTTGAGGAGTTTAACTTCTTACATGCGGTACTCTTCAAGAGAATTTTTATTTTAAAAAAAAAAATTTATGGGGCCTAGTGATAAAATGGATCATATAGTTGACTTCATTTTTTAGTAAGATTTGAGTGCCTACCTTATGCAGTCTTGATGTATGACAAGTAGAGTTCAGAACAGTGGGATAATATTCACATTCAAATCCAAAATGAGAAAATGTTATCTAAGATTTAGCATCATAATATCAAAGAAATTAAAAGAGTATGCAAGTTGGGCTATTTTCTGTTGTGGTGAAAGAATTTTTCCATCTTTTTTTGGGTCCTTGCTACTAAAGTACAGATATGCCTCTTGGTTTTGCAGGCAGAAATCCTAGACTAAAATCTCAACTCTTCGCAGAAGAAAGGGACTTTGCCTTAAGACAAGCCATGCCTCAGCGCCAATTGATGAGAAAAGAAAAACAACAAAGAGAAAATCTTTTGAAATCTAATTCTTTGCAGAAGAAAGGGACTTTGCCTTAAGACAAGCCATGCTCAGTGCCAATTGATGAGAAAAGAAAAACAGCAAAGAGAAAATCTTTTGGCAATGACTCATAAGGAACATTTAGAGATGAACTAATGATAGAATTTGTTTGATATATCTGCTGCTTAATCAGATAATATCGGTGGCTGTTTTGATATATAAAGATTCAATCTTGCTCCCCTGGAATTAGTTACATGGGAATTCAGGAATTCACACGATAACAAATACTCTGAAAATTGAAGATTCATATAGGTCTGTTGAATGAAAAATGAGATGTGTCCATATAAATGCATTTCCTTAAGGTTTAACCTTAATTTATAGCCAAAATGCGTAGGTTGCTAAATAGAGAGAACATTGAGACCAATCGGACTCCTAACACTATATATGCCATTATACCATATCAAGGCCCCAAACACAAAACTCTCATTGCTATTTTTGAAAGGGATGAAATCAATCCTGAAAGTTATCATCTCCCCTGTTTTCCTGAACTTGAGTTTTGCAGGTGTAATTCTGACATTCACTCCATCTGGATGATCAACACTAAGCAACATATACTGTTGGTTCCTCACCATAGTAAGTGTAGACACCTAATTTTGTCCAGACTCTAAAAATTAAAGTGGGTCCATGCATAAATTCTAAAATTATCCTACTTGTATATATATTTTTCTAAAAATTAATTGAGCAAAAATAAAAAATTTAAAGATAGTTTTGGGTCCCAAATGTGAACAGTATTGCTGAAAAATGTTAAAAAAAATGATAAAAAAAATAAAAAAATAAAAAATAGAAAAAAATAAGTGTGAAAAGGAAAGGAGGAAAATCAAAAAAGGTGGGTGGAATGAGTGAGATGGAGGTTGGCCGTAGGAGGAAAAGAAAGAAAAGAAAGGGAGGAAAGAAAATCAAGGTGTAGTTGTTGGCAAGCAGCCAAAGTGGACAAAATAAGTGGCCGAATATTTTGACTTCTAAGGGAAAAGAAAAGTTGGCACTTTCACTTCTGAAGAAAAGCATCTTGACCGGTGGGGAAGGAGCTGGGTGAGCAAGAAAAAATATGAGTTGGCCATCAGCCCACTTAAAAAAGAAAAAAACAGCCCCCAACGAAAGGGAGGACCAGGGAAAACTTCTCCACCAACATCTCTGCTGCACGGGAGGGACGATTTTTTAGAGGAAGAGGAGCTCCTTTCTTGTTTGGTTCAGCAGCTAAGGATCGGTAACCCACATACGTGGGCAAAGGGAGTTGAAGCCGGACGCAGAGAGATGAGTTTGCAAGCTTACTGATGCCCTTGCACCAAGGTTGTTCTCACTTGTGGTATATACTCTTCTTACCTTCTGTTAAGATAAACTTTTATACTCTTGTTAATTCATCTTTCTGTCCATGATAATTTTACTACGTTGAGTGTCAGTCGAAGTTTTGGCATCTAGGCACAAGGGACTAAGTTGAAAGAATTCTGAGACCAAGAAGAGTTCACGTTCTTCTTTAGTTTTGTCACAGTACCGCCATTTGGCGGCACCGTCATCGTTGCTCGGCATCAACGGTGGTGTGGGCCGCCACTTGTGACCCGCCAGCGGTGACAGAGACGCCGCATGTTGGGGTGGCACTGAAGTGACCCGGCCTTTTGAAGACAAAATATGTGCTCCAAGTTTCTGCAAAACTGCACCTACGGGTGCAGTTTCTAAGGAAGAAGGGTGCACCGCACCCTTCATGGGGTGCGATGCACCCAATAGTTTTCCTTTGAAAAATAAATAAAAAATAAAAAATATTTTAAAAAAATAAAATGAAATATGCAGTGGTAATAAGCATTTTTTAAGAAAATTTTTGGTATCATTTTCAAAAATTTTGGATAAAGAATGTAAAGTTTAACTGTATTATTTCTGTCTTTTTATTTTGTTTCAAATAAATGTAAAAAAATTGATTTTGTAAAAAATTATTTTGATTGTGTCATTTAGTCTAGTAAACTCAGTTTTATTTTTCAAAAATCTTGAAAGTGCAATAAAGAAAGTTTCAGAAAATTTAGCAGCATTACCTTTTAAATATATATTATAAGTGAACAAAAAAGAAAAAAGAAAGAAGAAGGAGAGGAGGCCGTGAATGGACTTCAACCATCACCGCATGGGCTTTGGCCCATGATGTGGATATCCCATTTTTTTGATTCAAAATGAATAGTATAAAAATATAAATATAAATAAAATATAAAAAAATAAAAAACAAGGGCAAGCATCCATGTTTTCATACATTTATTCACATTCTCTTTTCCAATTTTACATTTGTGAGAAAAATAAAATAGGAACAGAATGGGAATTTTCATAAAATCATTTTTAAAAAAAAACTTCGATCTTGAATAGAAAAGGAGTTTCCTCAAAATAAAAAACTCTAGTCCGGAATGGAGATGAGGTTTTTCCAAGAATCATTCATAAAAATCATTTGTAAAAAACCTGATCTGGAATAGAGATGGAATCTTTCAGAACCCTGATCTGGAATAGAAATGGAACTTTCTCAAAAATTACTTTTTTAAAAAAAAACCTGATCTGGAATAGAGATGGGATTTTTCAGATTTATTAAACCCCAAGATGGAATAGAAAGGGGATTTTCATGAGATGATTAATTAAATATTCTAACCCGGAAAAGGTAAGAATTATCTTTTCAGAAATATTCATTTTCCAACCCGGAATGGGTAAGAATTGCAATTTTTCGAAAATATTCATTTAAAACCAACACTAATTAAATCAAGTAAATTAATTAGATCATTTTGGTACCGAAAGGGCGTTTAGGGTGCTAACACCTTCCCTAAAACGTAACCAACTCCCGAACTCAATCTTTTAAATGTAGACCATTTTAATTAGGTGTCTGATCTCACCTTAGATAACTTAGATCGGTGGCGACTTCACAAATCACAAAACATTGAAATTTTTCAGGGTCGACAGTAAGTAACTGTCCGATAAATATATAAACTTCCTTTCATGTTGGACACACCAATTGATGGATAGTTAATATTGTAGGAATCTGGGGACAATTTCTTACGTTGAACAAGTTCCCCTGTGAGGTTTCTAAGTTGAATTGGGTTTGCGCCAGTGCTGCAAAGAAAATTGATAACATCTTGGGAATAAAAATCATATATTAGTCCACGATTTAGTGCTTCAACTGGGTTTATATGTCCAGATCCATAGTCAAAAGGCGTGATTTGAGTTCCATTTGGATCTCTTCCTATGCGGCGATGTGTATTGTCCATGACTGTTGCTGTAACATCAGAACAAAGGCATTGATTCAGGACAATTACAAACAGAAATTTTCACGTTATCTGTGACTGTCAGGCATTTTTATTAGGCAAGCAACTTACCTGTTGTCATAATTGTGGACATTATGGCTGCAGGACTCCGGGAGGGTGGTGAGCTTTTAGAATTGCTGCAACTGCAGTAATGTGTGGGCAAGACATCGATGTTCCAGAAATGATGTTATAATCAAGAGGTTGTTGTTCAACTTTGGCTTCGGTTGAAATTGGAGAACATGCTGCCCAAATATTCACTCCAGGTCCTGAGGTGTCGGGCTGCGTAGTTGGATGGGAATACACTTTTTAGTATGTTGTCTTTTAAGGTAAAGCGGCAACACTTTCCTTTTCTTCTTCTAAATTAGTGTAATTTTAAGGTTTAAATTTAGACAACTGAGCAAACTTGCCTTAATGATATCTGGTGTTATAATATTTGGTCCCAAGGAAGAAAAAGCTGCCACTTCTGTTGCAGGTTTAACATCCAGAACAGTTATTGTTGGGTAGATTCTGGCCGTGGGATTCCTGATAGTATATACAAGAAAATTTTACTAATCAACATCTTAACAAAGAAGTGTGGCTAACTTTAATTTATTTTCTTTTCTTTTTTTGTAAATAAAGTTTACTCACTTGTACATCTTCATATATGCTTGAAGCTCTTCTGAAGCTTCCTGACCAATAAGAGTGCTTGGTATGACAAACTGAAAGCTAATATTTTTGGCATTATGATCAAGAGTGTTAATATACTTACGTTTTTAAAAATATAACCAACATATGTTTAAAAAACGTGGCTATAATATTATCCTATGATCAATAAGTATCATTCCAACAACCCCACCTTGCCTTACAACCATGGCCTTCTGTCGTCGGTTATCAGTGAAGGCCTCGGTTGTACAGACCACAATTTTACCTTTTAGGCTCTAGAGCATTGTTCTTGCAAAAGCTGATGAATAAAATAAGAGAATGGAGATTTTCTTAAAAAAAAAAAAGGAATCATGACCGTCTAGGTGTCTTGGGTTCAATCATTACCTCATCAAGGTCATCGTACGTGCATTCAAGGTAATCGCTTATTATTGTAGCCAAATTTTAATGTGTCATCATTATATTATGAACAAACATCTATTTTCGTTTTTGGGATTCAAAAAGCAGGTTGTGTAAATCTTATGTATCCACAAAAGTTTGTGCTAAGGATATGGCAAATTGGGAGAGGAGTTTTGTATATATTCAAAGACAAATGGTAAGGTCTAGATCTACTACAAATATCTTTTTTTTTTGTTTTGTTGATTTGTTACCTTTCCCTTCCTCCCCCCCCCCCTCGGAAGGCAGAGGGGGGGTAGAGAAAGAGAGATTAGATTTTTGAATACTAAAATTTTCCTTCAAGATGCTCTGGAAAAGTTGTAGAGATAAGGTAGGAGTGTTGTGGTGATTAAGTTTTAAGCACTCTTATTACTACATTACAATACTCATGTTTTGAGTTACGTTGTCGACATGGTCAACTTAAGTTTTTTTTTTTAAAATTCAATAGATAATATATGATTCATATTTCAGTTACGTTAAAGATAATGATTGAAAACGTGAGTCATACATTGTGAAAATATAATTTTTTTTAAGTATTTACTTCACTTAAAGAGAAAACAAATTGATAATCGAAATCTGACATAGTTAAGTAAAATCTGAATAATTTATCAACTTTGAAGTATGTATATTGTCATCTAATGGAAAAGATACCTTGCATTTGTTGATGACACTTAAGGGGCTGCAGTGGCATTTCCAAACTATATGAATGCTCCATGTGAATCGGATTCAATGAGAAGCCCTAAAGGTAGGTTAAATGTGCCTTAATATACTTATTGATATAAATTACCTTTACAGTGGTTTGTGTTTGGACTTCACCTTTAAAACTTTGGAATTACCTAGGTAGATAATTGAATTGAATTCCCTGTCTACCGTGCTAGCAGCAACAGTGAGGATCCAAGGAGCAACATTGCATGCAGTACGTGGATATATTGAATTTCCAGCTGAAGCAGAGACAAGAATTCCTTTTTGGAATGCTCCTACCGAGATTGCATTCTCAAAGTAAGTTGGCTGGGGAGGGTCCGGGCCAAGGGAAAGAGAAAGAATGTCAACACCGTCATGAATGGCGTCATCAAAGGCAGAAAGAACATCAGCATCGCTACACAGCCCAAACCAACAGGCCTTGTAGATGGCGAGTCTGACAGTTGGGGCACCTCCTCTAGCAGTTCCGCGTGCCATGCCAAATAAGCTGACATTTGCAGTAGCAGATCCTGCAATTGTGGATGCAGTATGGGTTCCATGCCCATCCCTATCTCGAGGTGACAGGAAGAAGGGCTGGTTAAAAGATTCCAGAGGACCATATTCTGCTTCAAGCCCTTTTGAATAGAATCGGGCACCAATGATTTTCCTGGAAATTCCAAGCTCCATATGACATTGTTGGGCATGTACTAAGCTTTCATAAATCATAACCGGTAAATCTGTGTATTTCTATAAAGTAGCACGAATAAGAATTTGAAGTTTTTCCCTATCAGTACTAGGCTATTACTCTTAGATTTTAATCACGAATCATAAAGACTAATCTATTATGGAAATAATGTGTACTTACCTGTTGCAATTGGCTTCTGTAAAATTCTCACCAGTGACACACTCTCCCTCGAACTTCTCGGGTACAGCACCTAATCCATAATCAGTGAAGCTCTCGGATTCGGGCCAAATCCCTGAAATCCAATGTTAAATCATTACAACCCTAATGTGAGAGAGAGAGAGAGAGATGTATCAAACAAGTAATTACCAGAGTCAATAACACCAACGATAACGTTGGCTGTGGAGACCATTGCCCTGTTGTTACCCTTGTAGACCGAGTTTAATCCAAGAAAATCCCATCAACGTGTTGTATGGAGCTTATTCGTTTTGCTCTCAAACACAGACACGACTGAATCATATTCTGTAACATAGGTCAAAAATCAGAACAGGTAAATGGTGAACGGGTGCGATGCACTTTTTTCCCCAGCTCGGAGCTGGTGTATGCACGGCTACATATCAGAGCCATCCGAGACAAATGCCTTAAAAATTATAGAAATCAGGTGAATAGTGGAAAAGAAAAGAGTCAGACATAATAGCGGAATACTACTACCTGCTAGCTGCTCAGCTTGCTCTATTGTTAGGATGGCTGAGAAGCCACGAAAGCTTTTACTGTAATGGCGAAGAGCTGCTGCTTTTGCTTCATTGAAACAAAAAGCCAAATTCAACACAGCCTGCATCAAAGTTAGGTCATGTAAGGAGGTAGTTTTTTTAGCCTATATAATTCTGTTTTGAAGTGTGCAAGCACATTTATTAAGCTTTAAGAACATCAAAGTTATTGATCCAAGGGATTTGTCTTAAATTGAATGTCCTACCTTCCAGTGACTGAAGCAAGTACCTCATGGTTTGCTCTGACAACGGATTCTGAATTCCGGTGTGAGTGATCTACCATGTAAACTACATAATGCAGCATCAAGGCATTACAGAGTTAGTTTTCTTTTACACAAGTACACTACCAATTGAAAATGGATTCACTAATCATTAATTTTTTATGCTGGTTTAGAACTGATATTCGCCTGTTTGACCTAGGGGAAAGTTTACTAATTAATATAAGTAGCAGTTCCCACAAAGCCACAACAGAAGCGGTAGATGCATGCAGTCTCAGGTGCACAGCATGAATCAAGTAAGTGTAGCAAGCATTAGACTTGATAAACAACAACTTCAAGAAATAGTTTCAAACTACTCTTCTTACCTTTGAGGTGGTTCAATGTACCAAAGCATATCTGATACACAGAAGGGTGAAACTGAAAACTTCAGCAAACCCCATGAGACGATGAAATTGTCAAGGAGCTAGTTGAAGAAAGCGAATATGGAAATGGTGGGTTTTTTGCCCATTTTATAGCCGAAACAATTCAAAAACTTGGATACCATGCATAATATAAAATTCAGTTGCCGGCTTTATATGTTTCTGTTTATAACTTTGCACATTTCTGATACTTTGAAAAAAGTAAAATGACCTTACCAAAAAAAAAAAAAAAGTAAGATAAAAGTGAAGAAAATGGATATTATATATACATTTAAGCGATTTGGAGCATATGCAAGAACTTTTGTTTTGTTTGGTAAAGAGCATATGCAAGAACTTATAGGTGGCAATTGTTGTATTCATACTTACATCCTCCCACTATTACGATGAACCATGTATGTTTTTGGGCACTAATAAAAGGTATTATATATTTGAGAAAGGACGGACATTTCTCTTGTCGGAAGTAGGCTGTGGGTGATAATGGAGTAACAAAACAGAAGTACATATGCTTGCTAACATTATTGTTCGAACGCACTTGTAGCTTCGGTACAGACTAAAATCTGTAGTACATTTCTACATTTTTTTAAGAGTCGTTTGATTCCTTGATTCTTCCGGTGAGTATACAACCACTTCAGCACTTCCAAATGGCTGGCGCTGCTGAGAAACCTTGACGGCACAGAGATATAGCCGAATCCTTCGAGTTTGGTCTCTTCTTAGATTTCCATTTGAAAGATGATTCATAATATTCCCATAAAATGAATCGTATTAAATATTTATTTAAAAAATTAAATTATTAAATTGATTAAATTTTATAAATTTAATTATAAAAAATTCAATATATTATAATAAATTTGAGAATAATAATAAAATTATATCTTTATTTTTACATTTTTAGTAAAACACAATTTAAGGTTGATCTTCTATTGTGTAACATTTTATAATTTATTTAAAACTGATCTCAAATCATATATTATATTGGAAACGTAAAAATAAAGACATAACTCTATTATTACTATAACTTTTGTGACAATTTAGAAGATATTTGTTGTTGGCTTAATTTTTTCTTTCAGATATCATTTCATTAGTCAAGTCTCCGTTTAAGAACGAAATAATCATAAATTAATGTGATTTATTAAATATATTAAATTATAAAATTTAATAAATGTTTAGATTCAAATTTTTTAAATAAATATTTAATAAAAATTCGTTTTGTGCTATTACCCTGTAAGACTTTGAGGGAGGGGTGGGGGATGGAATGTAAGGGGAAAATAGTAAAATTCAGAGTTGGATCTGCATGCTCAGGGACTGGGAGCATATGCAGCAGACCATTAGGAAACAAAATGACTGCCGGAAGCACCCAACGCATGAAAGAACTTCTGACTAATTAATCGATTTACGTAGCAATGATGACTACTCTCTCACTCAAGTAATATTTCTAATGATTTAGATTATTTGGTTCACTGATATCAATTCAGGTTTTGGACGATGGACGCTATGAAACATGATCGAACCAGTTGGCCACCCCAGGATGCCCCATAGCTTCTTGGAAGAGAGAACGCATGTCCCCTGCGAGAATATGCCATGTGAAAACAGAGATAGTAAAACCAGCTAGAGGCCGCCATGTCACAATCGATATGAATTTTCTGGAGTTTCTTCCACTTGAATAACAAGCTGCATATTTGCTAAAACTATATGGTCACAAAACCGGACTTACGTTTAAGACAGCATTCCAATCAGTGAGTATAATAATGGATCTAGAATGTGTAGTGCATTGCAGTGTGACTGCTGAAATTCCTTCCTGTCTCGAAAACTTACCCCTAATTCAAAATACAACAATAACAATAATAAATCAAGTCTTTTTTCATTAGGCAGGATCAATTACATAAATCAAATAACGTCATACACTTTTATCCGAAACTACATTTTTAGAAATACCATTTAATTAAAGGTCTCTTTTAATCACCTCTTCAAGTGTCTTTTTTTATCTTTCTTTATATTTTTTCACAAGACTAAACACTATTTAATCAACTTTTTTCACTAGTACCTCTTGCGGTATTCTTTATACATGTCAAAATCACTATAATAGGATTTTCGTCATTTTTTTCTCAATAAGCTCTATCCCAGTTCTTTCCTAAATATAATTATTTCAAATTTTATCTTTACTTGTATGTCCACCCATTAATTTCAACATTCTCATCTCTGTCACCCCCATTTTTTGCGCATGTTGACCTTTCAAAGCCTAGCACTTTATCATAGAGCATAACTGATCTAACAGCAGTTCGATAAAACTTTTTTTTAAGTTTGATAGATATTTTGCAATTACAAATGACTCTCAATGCATCAATCTCTCAATTACTTTGTAAAATCGACCCAATATACCAAAACTTAAACATCTATAATATACTCTACTTCTCTATTTTTATCTTCAAATCACTATTTACTGACCTCTTGTTAAATTTACACTCCATATACTTTATTTTATTCTTGTTTAAACAAAAACCCTTTAATTCTAAGACTTCTCTCTACATTTTCAATTTACAATTAACCTCATCTCTTGATTCCCCTATTAAAACTATGTCATTAGCAAAAAGTATACATTTCAAAACTACATATTAAATGCATCCAATAAATACATCCATTATTAAATTAAAAAAATATAAACTTAAAGATGACCCATGATACAAACCAATCCTTATGGAGAAATCTTCTATTATCCCTAATTCAAAATGCTGTAGCAAAAACGTTTCTGACCTGACAATCAACCAAAATCACATAAAAAGTCATTTTTTTGTCCATTTCAGATCCTGTTCTTAATACAATTTGGTAGAAGCAAAATGAGTATCCACCTTATAAATTCATCTCAGTACAAAAAGGGAATTCACGTATTCCCAAAAGCTACATAGAAAAAGGTGTAATTCACTCGATCCAACAACTTAATAAATTACAAATTATAACAATGGATTTAGAAACCAGCGCGGATCCTTGAAGTGCAACTCCATCAGAATCAACCTTCCTCTCCAAACTCCTTTGTGAATCTCTCTTGAACCTCGAGGTCAGCTTTGCTTACTGTAGGCCTTTGTCTAGCAAGCACCTTGTCAAAATCTGTTCTTGTAATAGGCGGTGGAAGTATCTGCATAGGTTTTATAGCTATAAGTATTTCCTCACTCCAATTAAATATACATATAACACTAGTATAAAACTGACAAAATTGTTACAACTTTGCTTCTCTAAGTAACATTTCCACAAAAGAAGGGGTAGAAACATCCCTATCGTCATCAAAATTCTATAGCATCAAAAATACCTTAGAAGCAAGTCCTTTTGCAGCAAGTTCCTGCATTGTTATTTGTACTGCATCTCGTTGCTTTGGTCCACATGGGACCCACATACCCTCAGAATTCATAAAGAAAAACATCGCATCTTGGGTTTTACGAACAGGCTCAAATAAAACATCCTTGACCTGAAAAAAGAAAACAGGGGGAAGGGGGGACAGGAACCTTTTACTAGAAATTCATCTAAATGAAAAGATAATTATAACTAGGCGTTTTGTATACAAGTCACACTTACACAGACAGATATATCTGAACCCGAAAACCCCTCTGTCCTGCGAGCCAAGTGTTCAAAATCACTTTCAGTCAAGTTATGAGGAGTATCTCCTAGATGCACCTGTTCAAATGATCAAGCCACAATCATACATGGTAAAACCATTGGCTTGGTTCACATAGCCCAGTAAAATCCATCCTCAATTAACATAATCACATGTATCCCTTGCCTTGAACATGTGTTGGCGAGCCTTCAAATCTGGCAGTGGAATGTATATACGCTTATCAAAACGCCGCCTTATTGCCTGCAATTACTATTCGATTAGTTGAAGCAACAATAACCTATTAACTCAACGTGAGACTGCATAAGGCTTATTTTTCTCTCACCTGGTCTAGAGCATAAGGTGTATTTGTCGCTGCAAGAACAAGAACTTTCTGATCATTGTTTCCTACTCCCTTCAATGCAAGCCAGATAAACCCCATCATACAATAATATTGGAATTGAGAAGAAATGGAAGAAGATAAACATTATCCAAAAAGTTTGAAAACAAACTCTTTTAATTTATTAAAATAAATAAATATAAACATTATAGGAATTAATTCTAAGAAAATTAGCTGGAAAAAGTAAGTCAAATGCCAGCATCAAATAAGGAACACATGCCAGCTATATTACAATAATTACAGGCATTTTAGAAAATGAAAAATAAGAGAGAGAAAATATAGATAGATAGATAGATAAGAGTAGAATACTAGCCATTAAGGGTTTAACTTAAGAGAAGGCAGCCAGATAGAGAAATAGGTTACTTTTATGTGAAAAAATATATCAGCAAACACATATAAAAAAGCACATTGACTTTATGGATTACTAAAATCCAGCAACCGAGTTACTTTACAAATGTTAGTGTGTTCAAGTACAGTACCCAAGCCCTACACTTGCCCAATCAAGCTAGGTGATAAGGGGCACCAAAAATAAAAATAACTGCAAATGCTTACTTTTGGATTGTCGCACATTAGTTGTGGAAGAAACTAAGTATTGATATATAAGTATGAGGAAAGCCTCACCTCATGAGTTAGCTTTTAAGGTGAAAAGGCCTAAAATGCAACCCAACAATGGTATCAAAGCCCGGTTGCAGATGTTATCCCACATCGACTGTGGAAGGAGTTACAGACTAGGTTGTAACTACTTTGCTGAGTTTTCAAGCAGATGAAAAGATCCTACTTGGCCCCAATGATGCTAGGTCTTCAAGTGGTGGATTTGATGTGTGCCAAGAAATTAGGTTGATAAAGAGTGTAATCCAACTTAGGCTCGGTGTGTGAAGGAGGAGATTGTTAGGTTGTCCAACATTGGTTGTGGAAGGGGCTGGGTGTTGGTATATAAGTGTAAGGGAAAGCCTCACCTCATGAGCTAACTTTTAGGGTGAGAAGGCCCACAATGCACTCAATAGAATTGAATTTCAGCACAAGGTTTGGTAAGCCTGTTTATTTGCCCACACTTTAAGCTCAAAAGGCTTTTGTGTGAAGGGGCGTATAAAACCAATCTTGAACCTTCACCTAATAACTTAAGCTTTTAGAAGAGTTGGTTCTTAACATGGTATTAGAGATTGTGGTCATGAGTTTGATTCTTATCTACTCCCTTCTTGGAAAAATGAAGTTAAATTTCAGCACAAAATTTAGTGGGCCTGTGTGCATTTGGTGGACTTGTGAGTTATCCACACTTCAAGTCCAAAGGACTTTCATATCAGAGGGCATGTTAAGGATATAAAACCAATGTTTCACCTAACAGTTAAAACTTTTGAGACGATTCGTTCCCTGACACTTACACCAATAAAAAAAAATTGAGCAATTCAAGGGAAATAACCACAAACTTTGACAAGTCAATAAATTTACAAAGAAGATATTGAAGTCTCAAGTGCAAAAGAGCCCAAGAGAAGCAAGCGTACAAGGACAATGAATGTCATGATATGAGGTAGTTTACAAGATGGCAGAATACTAAACAAATATAACGTAGATCAGGGTCAGTTAAACTTCTTCTAAGTCGTGTTGACAACCATTAATAACATGCTTCATCAATTCAATTACATTTTTGGAGGGGGGGCCCCCCACCGGGGTGGGGGGGGGGGGGGGAGGTAATATACATTGCAAAAACCAAAACACTTTGAGATGGAAAATAAATCAAACATAAGAAACTACAGAGAAGCCCATCAGAATCAATAATAGTCAGTTTGCCACACAAACCTATTATTCATTTATCAACATAATTCAAATGTCAACTTACTCCCACCGCCCCCCAACAAAAAAATAAAAGAAAAGGCTTGTCAGCAGTTTTGTAACATAAATTATTACCTGCATTTGTACTAGAAGTTCAGTCTTAATTCGTCTTGAAGCTTCACTCTCATTGCCTTCTCCACGCTGACCACAGAGAGAATCTATTTCATCAATAAATATGATGGAAGGGGCACTTTCTCGAGCCATTTCGAAAAGGTTTGAAACCAGCTTTTCACTTTCACCCATCCACTTTGAAACCAGGTCTGATGATGAAACACTGGTGAAGAAATCAAGTTAAAATATGCCAGCACGAAAATGTCCACTTATGGAACTACATTCATAACAATAAAGAAGTCCATAAATATTTCCATTCTTTCCCATAATCCATTTCTTTCTTCCCACTTTACCTTCTCATCCAAACATAGTATATAAGTTAAAATTAGCAACAGCTAAAGGATCACAAAAGCAGTGGCAGTGGGGGAAGCATGTTATCATGCACACGAAACATGGAACTTATCTATGAACTAGCAGCACTGACAAGCAAATAAATCAGAACATAAACATATAGTGCAATATGTATGGCTAATAAAACAAAAATTACAGATCACCAAAGAGAAAATTGACAACTTCAAGTTCATATTTGCTTTCTCAGATATATTTTGGAATTCAATCACTCCAGTCTACCTTCCAACCATGAACCAGACTGAAATGAACACAATTTTTGTGAAATCATGACATCATTAGGTTCTTGGGACGTAAATTACTTTGAAGTAAAGAGGTGACGAGAAATAGCTTCTAAATTTTAACCCAAAAAAAAAGGAGGGGAGAGAAGAACAAGCACAGGATATTATAAGTAAAGACCCTAACACACATCAATGCATATGACATATGTTGTAAAGCGCACCGACATAATCAATTCGTTCATGCTAGCATTAACAGTCCTACCACATCAGACTATAATACTTTTGTAACTTTAACCACCCAGAGAATTTAGGCATGCTACCACACCGATGACAAGGCTGTAAGTAAAATGATCAAAACCTACTGCCATCAACTAAAGCCAGTTGAGTACAGAAAATTCAAACAGCCGACTAGATGTGACCAGATAGTAATACCTGAAAAATGTGGAGTCAGCTTCAGTTGCAACAGCCTTGGCTAAATATGATTTCCCTGTTCCAGGGGGTCCATACAACAGAAAAGCTCTCCAGGGTCGTCTTTTACCTGAAAAAGAACATATTGGAACATATTCAGATTAAATGGGCATAAATCATATCCTGTCAATATAATATGAACCCAGACAAGTTCCAACTATGGTGGATTAGACTCAGAAACATGCAGGATTAAAAGACTGCTCCTTTATATTCTCAGGATTTAAAGAATGCTCCTTTATATTCTAGCACCTTCAAGTTGCTACACATATCACTGAACAGCTAGGATAGTTATCAATGCAACAAATACAATTTCTCTCGTTGTTATTACGAACATGAAGGTATAAGTAAAAACACCAAAAGTGGACTATGGAAAGATATGATCAAGTGAAGGGTTGCGGCGATGAAAGTCAAATAGACTTCTCTAACTGGCAGTTAGTATTAACATGGAAAGCAGTTGTAGGCGTGTAGCATATGATTGCAACCAACCAGCAGTGATGTATCATAATCAGCAATCACGCAAACTAACCAGTAAAGAACTGCGGGAACTTCACGGGTAAAATAACTGCCTCCTGCAAGGCTTGCTTGGCACTTTCCAGCCCAGCAACGTCGTTCCACTTAACATTGGGTTTCTCCCGGATGATCGCTGAATTCAGTCCAGCCCTAAGCTTCGACTGCTCCGGATCCTCCCCATCTCCGTCACCATCCTTAGGCTTCGATTTGGGCCGCGTAGCTACTGCAGCATCTCCATTAGATGCCGGGCCAGGCCCTCCTCCATCATCGAGAACAGCTCGGATCTCCTCCGCTCGCCGCAGATACTCGGTAAATTTCTGGGTGATCGCTTCTTTAATCTTGGGGTTTTTCTCGTACTTCAAATGGGTTTTGAAGTACTCCAACGCGTTCATATACAAAGGGAACGCTTTGGCATAATTCCCAGCGTTATCTTCCTGCACGGCTTGCTTCACGTACTCAATCGCCTGCTCCTTAAAATTGCTGTACATCTTCTGCCTCCGACCAATAGCATAGAAGAATTGGAACCACAAGAATGACAATCAGCAGGTAGACGAAAACCCTAGAGCCGCAATAACACTATTTTAGGAGATAAACAGCTAAATTTTCCGATCGTTTTCAGGGATAGAAACCCTAAGAAATTATCCCTCCCTCGAGGATCTGAACGGAAGGGAAAGAGAGGTGAAGGCAAAAAGATAATCAGATAAGTTTGTGTATCGAAATTGGACGCGCTTAGAATAAAAGTTTGGAGGCTTTCTTAATTAGAAGGCCGTAAGCAGGGCAACTCGACGAAGGCTCTCTGCTGTGGAACCTTACAATGGGTGGAATTTTCTGAGGCATGCGTAAGCGTCGCGTTTGAATGTGCCAATTTTTCGTTTCCTTTCTTTGAAATAAAAAGTTTTTTTTTATTAAAAAATTTAGGTTGATTAAAATTTTTTTTCACTCTAATATTAGGTAAAGTACTAATTTAAACAAAAATTTGTAATAAATTTAATCGATCAAATAAGCATTTTACCTTTCTTTATGAAAATATTTGGTCACTAAATAATACTTGTAGATTTTAAAGTAGGCGAAGAAGATTTCCTAAAATGTAATTAGATAATTTTTATTTGTAATTTATTAGATTTATTTGAATCTAATAAAAATAAAAATTTTAATTAAAAATAGTGCAATTAATTTTATTTTTCTATCTACCAAATTTGTTAAGTCTTTGATGTAGTTAAAATTAAAAGGGCTTATTGTGTTTGTATATTAGATTTAGAGTTATCTGTTTTAGGATATTATGGAGCGAACAAAAGCCTAAGATTTGTAATAAGTATTGTGATATCAGCTTCCTTTTATGTTTAGAAATGCTGTGCTTTTGGAATTTTCGTCATAGTTTTGTGTTATTAAAAATTTGTAACTTTTAGGTTATATTTAATGAGTAATAAATTAGATTTAAATTTTTTTGTGAAAAGAAATTTGTACAACACTGAAAAAATGAGATTGAACCTGGGAGATTGGGGACAAATTGTAGGGTTGATGCCACTCATACATTGCCACTTACCTCACAGTCATGCAGATATGTAATGCTTGGATTAACTTTTTTAAGGGAGGGGGGAATTAGTATCATTTATACATGTAAAATATCTACAACACATTGATTTTTTGTTTTAAATTCTTCAGTTGATACTTTATAAATGGGAACCTCCTTAAAATATCAAACAGTATGATCAATTGTAAATATAAAGTTCAACTTAAAACACAATTGTTGTAATGCAAAAAAAAAAAAGTATGCTATTTTTGTGATGATTAACGTATTAATAAATGATTTTATTTTACTCTTTTTATTAATTCACTTTAATACTGTTTTAGCTTTTTTAATATTATTTTATCCTTTCAATTATTGTGTTAATTTTTTTTTTTTACAATGAAGTGAAACTATGTACTTAAAAAAATTTTCTTACCACAAAACTTTAAAGGTACGTTATTTGTAAATATTATTAAATATTTATTTAAAAAATTTTATTATTCAATTCATAAATTTAATAAATTTAATTATTCATTAAATATTTAATAATGAGCACATCTACAATTACAAAATTTATGACATAATTATTATAAAAATTTATAATAATTATTGATTATATAAATCTAATTAATTAATAATTGTTACAAACTTTTATAATAATAATATATTACAAATTCTGTGACACTATCATTTTAATAATTACATTTTTTCATAACTATTTAATAATTTTATCTAAAATTAATTTTATAAAACACATACAATTTAAAATAATAATAAACATATACAAATATTTTACACATAATTTAAATATATTTTTAATTTTTAATTTTTTTTCTTTCCTCTATTCTCCAAAATTTTTTACCCGAACACCGGCAAACAGCAGTGTCCGTAATTTGTTCGTGATAATAGTATTGGATATTAGGATGTTGACCAAAGGGCAAAACCTTCTTCATCTATTATTTGCAGTCTAAACGTTGGTACGGGGCTCGGGGCTTCGCAGGGTGTTTTTCAGTCGGCGAAGGTTCAGAAGGGACCAAAGGATGGGAAAGCGAGAGAAGAAACAAAAGCATCAAAGAACTCATCGAGGGGTCTTCAACTATTGCCAAGAGGAAGATGATGACAGTGGTTACCAGCTGAACCAACCCTACTCCTCTTCATCTCCTTCCAGGCTTTCGCTTTCAGATAAAGAGAAGGAGCTTGAAGAAACGGAAGGCGGCGATGATGACAAAGATATTGAAGAAGAAGCAAGAAATTATGAAAATGTGTCTGATGATTTACCTTCCAAGTTTCTTCTTTACCAACAATCTGTACAGGTTTGAGCTACTGTATTAAAACAGTATTTTCGTCATTTCTCTGTTTAGTTTGCTCGGAAAATGTGGGCAAAGACTGAAAAATTTATCATTTTGCATCATAGTTTCAACTCCTTCAAGAGCTGGACGGAAACAGGTGTTCCGACCCGATTGGATAACTAATTGGGCTAGCTTGTTTTGGTTAGTTACTGAGAAGCTAGATAGAAAAACAATAATAAAACTTGTTACTTAACGGGTTTGTGATCATTCCCAAGTTTCATATCTATTAATTAGACGTTTTACTGTGATATTTTTCCCTAAAAATATTCATTCTGTTGTTTCATTAAACATATGTTTGATGCAGTCTCCCAAAGGAGACATAAGTTATATGCAAAAGTTCTTTTTGATGTACGTGGGTGGAAGGATGCCCCTGCATCTCCAAGAAGATTTCTGCGGCACCGCATTTCTTAGGTACATTGTGTCTCATGATAGTTTTTCGTAAGCCTCTATAAGTTTATCAATTTCCCATTTAAAAGTTTACTTATTTGTAACTTACTATATAGCGTTTGCACTATCTGATGTTTTGAGTTGATATGAGTATATCTTCTTACTGGTAAAGTTGTTCTAAATATATTCTTTTAAGAGATTGTTGTTGCAAACGCTTACATGTTAAGGGAATGACATTATTTGGTAATATACGGGAACAATTATATTGGGTTTGGCCATATGTCATATTTCACAACGATTAAGCATGTCAAGTCAGTACTGCATGCTGATAATAGCCCTGTACTGCAATTCATGATTGATGTGCGTATAAATTACATTTTGATTTAAGAATAATGATAGATTTGTTGTCTGGACGGCATCCTCAAAATTTTTTAGTTTTCTAAGCACTAATTTGTTTATAGCGTGGATCAATATGCAAGATTTTCTAACTCTATTTCAACGTGGTATTCTAATTGGCTCTCCTCTTCTTTTTCAAGGATCTGATACTTTATGCCCAACCCTCTCTATTTACAAGTCACATTTATGTTTTGACAGTACAGAATGGCTCCGCAGTGATCCAAGAAGGACGGCAGTTGGATTGGATTTGGACTTTGAGGCACTAAACTGGTGCATGGAAAACAATATACCTAAAGTTGGGGCTGATGGTTTTTCTAGAATATCCCTCTTTCATGGGAATGTCTTACAACCTCTTCAGTCTAAACTTGTCAAAAATGGACCCCAAGAGTTGATAGGGAACATCACATTGACAGATAATACAACGAATCATCAGACTGGTGTACTAGAATCCAGTATTCAAGCAGGCTCTGCCACTCTAGATGATAAGTGTATTAAAAGAAACTTTCAACTGCCTGCAAGAGATATTGTTTGTGCTTTTAACTACAGCTGCTGCTGTCTCCATAAACGAGCAGATCTGGTTTTGTATTTTAAGCATGCTTGTGATGCCTTGTCAACTAAAGGTGGGATTTTTGTTATGGATTTATATGGGGGGACATCTTCAGAGAACAAACTAAGGCTTCAAAGGAGATTTCCTAATTTTACGGTATAGTACTTTTGTTATTTCATTGCACTAGTTTAAAGATGCTAGCTGTAATCTCTGTGGAATAAGTTCTTTTCAGGAAAAATTTGGGTGTAAATGAATGTCTAGACATATAATGCCAGTGAATCCCCTTGGATTCACTCGAAATAAATTTAGAAAACACCTTGACAGAAAACAGAGAACATAATTGAAACAACCTGAACAGCTAAACTAAGGAGCTATAACCTTTTGATTTTCAGGAGGGCATTATCTTTTTCCTGTGAAATGGCATTATATAAGTATCAAGCTACTCAAATGGGGGGCTTATAATTTCTTGTCAAATATCTTTGTTGACCATCAACTAAAAAGTTTATATCCAAGAGGAGATTGTGTGAACGTTTTCCTTCATTGTTTTTAATAATGTGGAATTGTGATTACATTTTGCAGTATGTATGGGAGCAAGCAGATTTTGATATTATTGAGCGGAAAACAAGGATTAGTCTCCACTTTCATCTCAAGAAGCAGCAGAGAAAACTTCGCCATGCATTTTCATACAGCTGGAGGCTGTAAGTTTGTAGTACTTTGTTTTGTTCTTTGTTTTCTTTGCATAAAAATGAAGTTTTTAATTATTTATTATTGCTTGAGGTGCAAATTGAGCTCATGACTTTTAATTCAAATTGCATTAATGTTGATATATAAAGTTACTGGTAGTTTCTAACATCAGGAGAGGTGTGCTTTCCAGTTGGACATTGCCTGAGATTAAGGACTGCTTAGAGGAGGCTGGATTTCGGACTGTTCACTTTTGGCTCCGACAAATGCCAGACTCCACAGAGATCATGAGCACGGAGGGATTTGGTGAGGGAAGTGATGTAAAATATGAAGAGGCAACAAGTTTTCAGCAACAAGATTCATGGAATGCTTACATAGTTGGTGTTGCCTAGCTTCAGCTTAGAACATGTACTTCAGTTTATGTTATTATTTTGTCTTGACCAAACAAGTACCACATTTCTGCTACTTAGGCAGTGTCCAAGGGGCCACTTTTTTATTTGCTTTCTTTGTCAGTTTTATATTTTGCTCAAAATTTTCCAGCATGACAACAATTTTGAAAGATGCATCTATCTCAATTATAGTTAATTTAAAATGTGGATACTTTTTTTTTTGGGGGGGTACAGAAAATATGGATACTTTGAGAACACCTAGCTTTATGGTTTGTTATAGTTCCTCATTTCACTTTAATATATGCCCCTCTTATCTATGATGCTCAGGTATTTTGATACCCTCAAGTTCAACGGAGATTGCCCTTTTAGAAAACTGAAGTCATGGAAAACTCCTGTGAATATTGTTTTCCTAGATCTTTTTCTGGGGCATTCAAGTTGAGATTACCACGTCACATGTGAAAATTATCCTTGCTTATTGGTTCTACATTTGACTAAGAAGTATCACTCTAAAGCTTGTTATAATTCTGTGTTTGTCTCAGAATGGCAAAGAGCTCTGGGGTAGTCACAGGATATGTACCCAATCTGCATTTGCAACCCTAACAAAAGTAAAATTCTAGGGTCAGGCAAGGTTGAGGAAAACATAGCGCGCTAAGTGCATGTTTGGATTAATTGTGAGCATAATTAATTTTGGTTAAAATTAATTTTGATAAAATTAATGATAAAAAATTAATTTTGTAAGAATTGATTTGTGTTTGTTATGTTTGTGTAGAATTGATTTTAAAAGAAATAAATGTATTTGAATAAAAGAAATAAAATTAATGTTGTATAAAATATTGATTTGACCATTTTGAATTGATTTTGAAACAAATGAAAGTGAAAACTTTTCACTTTACTACCACAAAATTTATTTTAACCATCAAAATTAATTTCAAAATATACTACCAAACATTCCAAATACTGTTGCAATTGATTTTGGGCTCAACATTAATTCCCAACAGAATATCCAAACAAATCAATGTAGGCCCATTTTTAAATTGTTAGCGGTGATCCTGCATGGCAAAGTCCGTGGTGGCTAGCACGATTTACTTATAGTACAGAAGTTTGCAATGTTCCGGAGGCTGAACAGTATTTTTTTAGTGTAAAGTCTAAATAAGTAATTATTGATAAAAATTAATAATATAAATTATTTTAAAATTTAAAATTATTATTTATTTATTTATTTATATTTTATAATAACTATTATTAATTTTTAATTAATAATTATTATTTATATTTTACTTTACAAAATATATTATTTACTTTAAAATATTTAAATCCATAAATATAAGAATGGAATCACTTATAAATTTCGGTAACTAATTATTCTAAATTTGATAATGCCACGTCATTAGTGAGCCACGATCCTGTTTGGTTTGTCCTTTTTTGGGTTGAGACGGGTCCACATGATTGCCAATAATGATATTCTAATATTCACTTTCCCAGGCCAACCACATCTGATTTAGTTCCACATTCACAAAAGGAAAAGGAGGCAACTGATCAGCGGCCCAAAACGTGTCTGCGCTGTATCAGGTAATTGACCCCTATTTGCACAGTATGTTACCCCGTCCAGTGTCGGACGGTCCAAATTGGCGTAGCATTTTAGAAATGTTTAAAATAATCACATATTTTGAAAAATGTGAAAAAATGAAAAAAAAAAGAAAAAGAAAAAAAGAGCGTGGAGTAGCTTAAACGGCTTCCAGAAGATATTCATGGCCCCATGCACGGAGAAGGGCCATAAAAACCGTTCATCTTGCGCGTAGTAATAGAAGGGTGACAGCGTTTGGTAGTAAAGAAAAGGACGGAAAACATTAAGTGCAGAGAGAGAAGGTGTCTGGAACATTCTTAAAGGACCAGGAATTCCAACCAGACCGCTCCTGTGTGTTTGGGTGGAGGTGCTTTTCTTTGGGGCTTTCCTTCAAATTTCTATTATTAGGATTCCCTGCTTCGTTTTCCTTCCAAGGCCAAACAGGCGCAACCCTCTCTTTATCTTCGATTTTCCATCTCTCGTAACACCCCGACGGAAAATCTTAGATTTTAATCTTCCTTTTAAAGTACTACCCTTATCTGATCTCTTTGCATCGGTGTTTTTCCAGATTCAATCGGTAATCTTTCTTCTCCTTTATCATCTTTACGTTTTTAATTTTCCCAAGAAACAAAACAGCTTCGATCCTTTCTTTTAGTTAAATTTGTCGCGTAAAATGGCAATGATGGACGGACCTTTTTCTGTTGCAGGTTGTGAGATCTCTGAACGGGATTCGTTAAAGTTTGAGTAAATAAAATGGCGGAAGAACACAGATGCCAAGCTCCACGCCTATGCGCGAATAACTGCGGGTTCTTCGGGAGCCCGGCAACGCAAAATCTATGTTCCAAATGCTACCGAGATTTGCAGCTCAAGGAACAACAATCTTCTTCCGCGAAGCTGGTTCTCAACCAATCGTTAACACCTTCGTCTTCGACGATTTCTCAACTATCTTTGTCGTCGCCAGAACCGGTTGTCGCAGTCGTTCCTTCATCTTCTGTGGCAACTGATCCACCGCTTGCGGAGGAGGAGCGGGAGATTACATCGCCGGCGCAGCCGCAGCAGACTCAGCCTAATCGGTGCAGGGCATGCAGGCGGCGCGTAGGGTTCACGGGGTTCAAGTGCCGGTGTGGGCTGACATTCTGTGGGTCCCACCGATACGCGGAACAACATGGGTGCGAGTTCGACTTCAAGGGGATGGGTAGAGAGCAGATCGCGAAGGCGAATCCAGTGATCAAGGCTGAGAAGCTGGAAAAGATTTGAGAAAGGAGTGTAACGGTCATTTCATGGTTGTGAATTACTGGGAAAATTAATTCGGATCTAAGAATTCGGGGCGGTCGTTCGGTCCATTGGGTTGTTGGGGTGTTACAGATGCCGGGCGCAATTAGCGGTGGTTGGCTGATGGTGGGTGGGTCGGGGCCCCTTATTGTTAATGGTCATGTGGTTGCTTTATGTAAATGAATGAATTCAATAAACATTGCTGTGGTTATTGATCATCGTAGAGGATGAAAATTATTTCCTTTGGAATATTGTGGTCCTGACTCAACATGAAAAGCATATGTACATTTGGTAGTTGGTGCAAGGAAACTACACTTGATGCCTCTCATAGAAAAGAATCATGGGAAAATGAAAAGAAACCAAACAGCCCTGCAAAAGGGCCCCCGGAATGGCACATAAAATTTACCATGATTGGAAAGTGATACTCTTACTTTGCATAATGTACAAAATTCTCGCTAATTTTCACTTATTTTTTCCTGCAGGATGCACTCTTTTGTGTTAAATGAATTTTATAATATTTGGATAAATATTTTCAATAAGACTAGAATTGACTTTAATAATTTATCGCCACCATTTATTTTTTAGTTTTTAATTAAAATTAAATTATTTGTTGAACCTAAAAAATACCTCCATTTCCCTCGTAGTATTCACTCTGTAAGGCTGTCCCATTTCCCATATCCAAATTCCAAAATTATATCAAGCCAGTCGCTATCTCGTAGGTGTGTCTAAAATTAAAAGCGAATTAGGGGCAAGATTTTAAGAAGTTAAATTTATGGCTTCATATGAGTTGATATAGTCGAGTTTGAATTTGTGGAAACTGAATCTGCAGTAACCCGTATGAAATCGATCCAAACATTATTTTTTATATTTCTTTCATAAAACGATGTTGTTGTCTCTCGGCCTCATCACTTCAATCTCCTGTTCTCCAGTGTTTCCTAGATCCCCTCCTCTCGACTCGTCTCAAGTGACTCCTTCCCTCTCATTCTCGTCCTCTCCTTTCCTCTCATTTTGGTCCTCCAAGCGTTGCAATTAGTGGGAAAGAATTTAATGGTCCGAGCTTGAGGTTGATTTGCTGTGAAGAAATAGATGGTTGGAGATAGAATTATGTAGCATAAAGTGATGGTTCCGGAGGATTCAAGAAGAATTCCTTTTGCGCACTTAGTTCACAGACTCGTCAAGCTCCATTTGATGTTAGCCAGTTAGTTCCAATTTTACTTTGCCAATTTTATATTACACTTCTAGTTTCTTTTCCTATTTGAACTATGAGTTTCTCTTTTGTTTGTTTTTTAATATGAATTTGTGAAGTTTCTATCTTCCTTTCTTCTGGTTATAATGCAGAAACTCCCCTCCAGGCTCTTCTTCCCTTAGGCCCTCTTCCTCTCTTGCTGCAAAATCGGAGGTGCGGCACCGAAACTCTTCAAACGGTGTGGCACGATGGATGACCGAAAGTAGATTTTTCCACCCAAAGAAACCGATCTGAAACCACTTGAGGCTTCTTTAACGTGAAATTTTGGGTTTTGCATATGCTATGGGTGAAATCAATTTGAGATTTTTGCTTTTCAACTTCATTTGATTTTGCAGATTTTCAGCCCAATCCACCTGCCCTGAGCCATGCCCACTCCTGGCTCGAACGAAGCTAAACCAAACGCTAAAAAGTCAGTTTTTCAAAATGCTTGCTAGCCGTTTCTATCAGAGTCTAAGCCCATTCTTCTTATTTGTGTCTTATCCCTTCCTTCTCTTCAAGTTCATTAACTAAATTAATTTGATTCAGGTTGCCAGTATCAATGGTCGAAGCCAAAACAAGCGAAAGAGGACCAAAGTCAATGATGAAATCGTGATTTGTCTTGTATGTATCAGCAACTTCGTTTTCTAATGTTGCCGTATCTTCTTATCTATTCTCATTCATCCATCTTCACAATAAGGAGGTAGGAGGTGAATTTCAAAATGCATGTAGTGGGTACGCCACTGAGCTATATCTCAATGGTATCACATCGGGGAAAACTCTATTTCTACATTGATGGAACCGCAAATGGGCTACAAGAACAAGTAAGTGAGTGGGTCTCATTTGTGTCTTTGTAGTTGTAGAAAATTTGTGAATTTAAGAGAGTAGATATAATATTACTTTTCAGTTGGTTATTTATTCTCAATTTTTCTAATTTAATTCTCCTATTCTTCCAAAAGTTATTCAATTCCCTTACTATCTCAAAAAATTAAAAATGCATGTACTGTAATGGTAAAATTATGTCTGTAACCTTACACTTGAGTCATATTGTAGTTCAAGCAAAAATATTTAAAAAATTAAAAGAAATTAAATAAATAAATGAGAGTTGTGAATGAAAATTATGACTAGAAGAATGTAAGTGTAATATTATTATAGTGGGTACTACTTTCTTAATGGAAATCATCATGTTCTTGGTCACTTCTAAATTTTAGAAATATTAGACAATTGATGATTTCTGTACCCCACATCAGAATTAAACAAAAAATAATATGTATATATATTTTTATATATTATATATATATTTATAAAAATAAATTAAAAAAAGAGAAAAATAAATATATAAAAAAATACACAAAAATGTTGATCTATTATTAGATATAGTGATTGGCAAGTTACTTTTTTTAACAAATATTAATAAATTATTAACCGCAATTATCCACATTTATTAAAAAGATAATTGAGTCATTTTATTCTCAAATTGTCCGCAAGCCATCTTAAACAAATAATAAATTACTTTCTACCAAAAAAATTAATAATAAATTACTGATTGGCTGAATTACCCTCGGCTGCATTCGCTGTATCACCTTTTTTCTGGTCTTTTTAACAATACGTCCTACCTTATTACCATTAGTTGGATTCAATGTATCCGCTCCGAATTTCATCCTTGCCCACCGATGCTCTTCTCCAAATAAAGAAGGGACAACGGAGGTCAAAATCTAGCTGTCGTCTAAATCTGGTGCCTTCATTGACCTTTTTGAGCGGCTCTGTTACAACAATTAGCCATTTTTGGTATGATTTGCAAAATAAAAACTAATTAAAAATCAACGATTCTATACTAAAGTGTGTTCATTCGTCTTCAGATGCTTAGATAAGGTTGGATCCATGCACGTGGGCCTACTTCAAACCCCTGGTCTACACTGGAAATATATTTTTTTTATATTTTATTATTTTATATTTATTTAATTTATTCAATTTTATAAATTAAGTCTTCAACTAAAAGTTAAAAATAATTTAAATAAAAATAATAAAAAATTTAAAAAAATAAAATTCATAATTTAAATATTTATGTAAAATAAAAATATCTATATTAAAAAAATCCAATTCCGTATCACCGCGACCGTAACGGGGGTGACCTTAACCCTGCAAGCATACGCAAATCAGGCCTATTTAACGTGCACTAACAGCAGATTTCTGACAAAAGAAAAACGTGCTCTTACAGCTAAACCGTCTCTCAAAGCGTTCCCCACCAACAACGCACTCAGCTTTATTCCCCGGATATTAGGGTTTGCTTCTTTCTCCAGCTCTACCCAGTAGCAGTTACGGCTTTCAATTCCTCTCTTTCTCATTCCGCTTGAGCTACCTCTTAAGCTTTGTTTTTGCCCTTCTGGGTTTGAAGTTGCACTTTTCATTTTTTATGCGGAACCCATATTCAAATTCCGCGTTTTTGATCACTCCAAGGTCAATTTCAATAACTAAAGTAAGCTGTTATTCCCATTTGAGCTCATGCATTGCTTGAGTCGGTGCTCTAATTGTATTTCTGTTTGATTCCTTTTTGCGTCTTTTATAAAATTCCAGTACATAATCAGGACGCTCAGTTGCAGCTCAGTGTTGTGTCCGTTTCACTCATTATTTCTACTCCAGGATCTGTTTTTCTTTCCTCTGTGTTTTTATTCAATCTCCGTCAATGATGAGAAACCCAGTTCGTGACCAAAATCCTGGTTCAACTGTTCAACTTTCTGTTTAATATGCAATTCATGACATTTTCTCATCACAATTTACAGAGATTTCGCTTTGGCTTCTTTGATTCAATCTTTTCGGATGCCTAAGATGGATCTGATGCTCTCAACTTCAAGATCTCCCCCATCGATTTCTGGCCAAATTTAGCAATACCCACAAATTGCTCCGTCAAGCACGTCTTGCCAATGAAACGCTCCGTTCGTCCTCTTTTTCTGGTTCTGCTCGTTGTTGTTTTTCTCGGCACTCTGGGCTGCCGAACCATGGTTCGCAGGGGCTTAGTCTCTATAGAGCTGGAAAGCAGAGTACTGATCCAATATCCAGCACCAGTGTTGAACGCGACGCTGCTAAAACACGCCGCCATCGATATTGCAGAAGAGCAATCAAAGCAAGAAATCCAGCAGCTTTTGGATGGCAACTTTGGTAGCCAAGCACGGCACCGCTCGTATGCTTCTTGGCGGAGGTTCATTCACCATGATGTTAGCGACAGGTACTCGAGGGACATCCCAGTATCGTTGCGGTCTCCACTGTTCTATAGATATTGGTTAGATTTTCGAAAGGTTCTGCACGATTGGGCCCGAAAGAAGAGGTTTCAGCCAGGTATTATGTCTGAATTGACACGCTTAGTAAAGCATCCAATTGATAGGCACAATGGGTTGGTAGGTTCGGAACAACGATATTCCTCTTGTGCAGTTGTTGGGAATAGTGGGATTTTGCTGAACAAAGACCATGGAGAGCTGATTGATAGCCATGAGGTAGTAATTAGATTGAACAATGCGAGGGTTGAGAAATTTGAGAAGAAAGTTGGGTCCAAAACTAGCATTTCATTTGTAAATAGTAACATACTGCATCTTTGTGCTAGAAAAGCAGGGTGCTTTTGTCATCCATATGGAGCTGAAGTACCAATAGTAATGTACATGTGCCAACCTTCACATTTCTTGGATTACACAGTCTGCAATTCGTCTCACAAAGCCCCTTTGCTGGTTACTGATCCACGGTTCGACGTGTTGTGTGCTAGGATTGTAAAGTACTACTCTTTGAAGCGGTTTGTGGAGGAGACTGGGAAGGCTTTGGAACAATGGAGCTCTGCTCATGATGGTGCTCTGTTCCATTACTCTTCTGGTATGCAAGCTGTAATGCTGGCTTTGGGTATCTGCGATAATGTCAGCATTTTTGGGTTTGGCAAGTCGTCTTCGGCTAAACATCATTATCACACCAACCAGAAAGCTGAGCTTCATTTGCATGACTATGAGGCAGAATATACTTTTTACCGCGACCTGGTAAATGGACATAGACCAATACCATTTCTTTCGGAAAAATTCAAGATTCCTACTGTTGTCATGTATCAATGACATGGGAATGGAATAGTCAATCAATTTCTTCATCATGTCAAATCGATACTGATTTGGAAGATTCATTTTTTGTATTCTGAACTTGTACTGCCTAAATTAGCCTCGGGCAACGGTTTTAAGTGTAAATTTTGGCTATATTTATACAATTTCGATCCTTAATTCTCATGTCTCATAACGGTTGCGTTTCAATCCGAGGCTTTTAATGGTATAGAAGCTAAAGTGGAAACTTTTAATCCAGAAACTAAATTTGGGTATTCAAATGCCTTGGCAAAACCAGAAGACACATTCAGGTTCGTTGTGAAAAGCTTTTAATAGAAAAATCCCTTGAAGATTGCATGATTGGAAGTATTTCGCTTTGTACTTAAGGCTTAAGTTCTCTCTGTCAGACCCATCTTAAGTTACTCTGTAAATACTGTAACAGATCTGATACTGCCATTGGATAACCTCTCCCTAAACTTTTGCTATAAAAGAAAAGTTCAAAAAATGTGCCAATTCTTCCGCTGCTCTTTTTTAACATGTTGAAGGGTAATCCACTAAACCATAAAATTTAAGTCCTGATCATATGTAATTGTACTATGTTGCAGTGATGCAAAGAGTAGCACAAAAGCATATACTTATCCGGCAAGTTAGTGTTCGAGTGAATTTATGTCAAAAACTAAACACCACTACAATTCTACGACCTATTATTCGTCGTCATATATACATACATCAAAATGTCAACACCAAAATATTCTACTACCAACAGCGACGTCCCGTTGGGACACCGAAGCTTTTGGCATTCTTCAATTTCTAGTTCACTCTTTTTCGTTTCACTCTGCTGTGTCCATCACCGCATCTTTCTCTTCATACTTCACCCCCACTATGTAGCTTATGCGCACCTGCGAATCAGGAAGCACAGAACAGCATAGTGAGCTGTCTCTTAGGAACACTCAGAAAGTGCTTTTCTCAACTAAAGAACTGGCTTATACTCGAGTCTGAAATAACAAATTTTACCTTCTTAGGATCGTAGACAGCATACTCATTGTACTCCAAGGGGCTATCTTTACAGTTTGAGGCAACTATCCGACCACATGGAACTCTAATGTGATCTTTCCAAACAAAGTGTTCTGATTCATCTGTTTTCTTCCTTCCCAGCCCTTTCACCCCAAGCTTCTTTTCTTCTAAAGATTTTGGGTCCTGTCTCATTCATCAGGTAAAACGAGTTAATTTCTGTATGTAACGTAATAAAACCTTAAGAATCAAAAAATGACTAGGATGTCAGAAGTGCATGCCTCAGGTATGTTGTTCAACTCAGTAACCTCATCTCCTAGAGAAGCAATGGCCAAAACCAAGAACCCTTCTGGTCTGTCGACAGCAGTAAAGCCATATCTTGCAGCCTCAGCTGCCGCATCAGAACAAATGATAGCTTTGCCAAACTGTTGCAAGAAAAACACAGTTTCATGAAAATCATGAGAAAACGCTAATTAATATCAGAATTGAATAAACTAAAAGTGACTTTACTATATATAGATACCGTATAGCCCGGAACTGGTAGTGAGCATATGGCTGGCAGGAACCCCTTTTGCAAGTGCCTTAACAGGTTTGAGCTTCGGGAACCTTGGATAGAGAACTTGTACAGTTATTCATGGGAGCCAAAAGGATAATATTTAAGATTCTGACCAAAGAAAGAACATCTAGCGTGCCTTACCACACCAGAGAAGAAATTTATTGGGCAACTTTTTAATGTCTTCATAGGAAGGGCAAGCACTCGGTTCCACGACAAAAATGTTCTCCACGGACACCCCATATTCCTGAATTTCATGTAAAATTTGACAGATTACGAATGAACATTCATGCATTGTCTCTGAAAAAAAAAAAAAAAAAGAAATTCTAGGAAAAGAAGGTGCTTATCTTACTATGTCCCCAACTTTGACGGGTTCGTAAGTTCTATCCAGGTATTTCACAATCATCTCGTAGTCATTGGAATTTTTCTCCAATGGAGAAACTGAGCAACCCAATTTGTTGTATCTGTCCGATAATGGGTCATCAATGGTAGAGCCATTCATATCTCCTATGAGGTAAGAAGCCACAGTTATGTCCCGAACACACTCCAGGGCACAAGCAGCCTAGGAAAAGTAGGACAAATTTCAGCATTTGACACTAGTGTTTGAACTAATGCTTTACGTGATGTTGAGGTGGCTAATTGGACTTACATGTTCTGCAACCTCATGATAATCTCTGAAATTGAAAGGCCTTGTGGAGTGCATCAAAGTAAACCATCTTTGGCTAAAATCTGTCCAAACAGCCTCAGCCTTTGGCCCACTCTCTTTCATTGATTTCAACTTCTCTATAAATTCTACGAGAACCTCCTCACCTGGTGGTGTACTGTAATTAATCTTTCTGGTTCTGGACGTAGACCATCACAGAAAAAGGAAAAAGAAAGTCTTGCCTAAATAGTTACTTACATCTTTTCAAATGAAGATTTGTAGCCATGCCTATTGGAAGATCAGGAGAGTCATAACCCATCGCCATCAATGCATACCTATAGTTAATGTAGGTTATTTCAGATAATCTAATCTCCCAAGTTAGACAAGTTAGCATTCAGATTTGGTTCGTACTTATATATCTCCTGGCTGCACAAAACCTTCATAAAATTTGCAATCATAGGATCAAGTTTACAGTGTGTTACTGCTATCCCCAGCTGCCGAAGACCCAGCGCCCCATGCCTAACTTCAACTCCATCACCCTATGCAATGCCACGGAATTCTGTTAGCTATCTTTAAGTGCCGGGTTATATTAATCATTTCATTTATACTATTTTTACAAATTAAATCTTACAAAAAAAATTCAAAATCTCAATAATTAAATTTATTGAATCTATTGATTAAATTATAAAACCCAAATATCTAATGAACGTAGTGACCATTTAGTTCCTCCCACATATAGGGGTGGGAGCAACTTTTTTCTAACTATTTATGGAAGGGAGTTTATATTTATATGTACCATGTCAATAGGGTAAAACTTCAAGGGCTTCTTCTGGAACTTCTTCTCTCTTTCCCAAGGTTCAAATTCATTGCTAGTTAATTCCTCAAAAAGCCTCACAAACTCTGTAAGAGCATTTTTCTCATTCATGAACTCTTCTAGTCTCTCCTCTGCATTTGGATCATCACCAACTCTCCCTTTCTTGTAGTACAAATGCAAACGATTCTCCGGGACCATAATTAGTTGCATGACACAGTAGCTGCTCCAATTAAACATAAGTAGTTAGGCAACTTAATTGTCAATGTGAACTAAAATTGCTATTTGGTCTTGATAATATTACTCATTCAGTCCTCGCCCTTGGTCACAAAGAGAGAAGGCACAGTTATACAATATCCCATCTTTTTCAAATATCTGTCCACCTTGTTCCTGCAATTTGGTATCTTTATAGACTCCTCTCTTCCCATAAAGCTTGAGCTGCAACCAAACATCAAAGTATTAATTATTAAACACCAATAAATGACAGCTACATATGTTTTACTTTTCTTTACATATACAAACACGGCGAAGGACGAAATTATGTACGTACTTCTGCTGAAAGTGATTCAATAGCCTCCTCCCCAGCATCTTGTTTGTCCCAGGGTATTCCTTTTCCCGCCACAGAAAGGTCAGAGACAAGTTCATAGGCTTCCAATGGTTGCGGTTCTTGTTTCTCTATGCTATCAGTCAACCATGCCTCTCTCACTACAGGTACACCCCTCTCCCTACAAGAACATACCTTACTTAATCACACAGTAACGCCATCTACAAAATCCATTTTCTGACAAAATATAGCCTTTCTCTTTTTACTTTTCATAGTCTGATCACATTCTTCTTCTGTGTGTTTTGATCTGAGGGTGTTTATTGATCATAGCACAGAATGCCAGAAAACCTCTAGTTACTATTGTCCATAACATGAAATCAAATAAAATATAGACAGCTTATTACCCACAAGAATTAACAAAGTAATAACAAACAGATGTTGCCTAAATCTATTACTGCACTTACATGGCTTCTGCAAGTTTGGATGTGCCACCTCGTTCTTGCTCAGCAGGTGAGGCCACCAAACAAGTTGCCCCTGAGAACTTGAACCAACATATTTGAAAATAGCCACAAAAGGAAGAAAAAAGCAACATGACTATAATGGAATGCAAGTAGCACGTTACCAATTATAGAGTTTGCCACCTTCCCTCCATGCTTTTCAATGGTTGCTTTCCAATAATGCTACGTTTGTTGCCAAAACAAGAATTCAATCAACAAAGATCCTAAAAGACATGGATAGTAACTATTCATACAGTAACAACAGTAGTGACGCATACATGTGTCCTTGTCAGACGGCCCATCAGAGAAATCATCATCCCAGTAAAAGGTTTATCTGCTGAGCCTAAATCCCTGTGAGGTCTGTGACTTCGGTCTTGATATTTGTTTAGCAGCTTCACCACACACAATAGTGCAAGCTAATTAATAATGGTTTCGAAAAAGAAAAAAGTGACAAGAAGTTATTGCTAAATAATAGGGGAAAAAGAAGGACGAGGCAGGGAATCACATCCGAAATGGGAGAATTCTGAATAGAATCTGGTATCTTGATGGATTCCTCCTTTCTTAGAGGGTCTCTGGTGCTGAAAGTGCAACTAGCCCACTCACTATAAAATCCTCTGCAAGAATAACGTCTGCCATCAAACTCCAAGCTGCCATTGCAAACTGGGCATTTTTGTAAGGCACCATAAAACAACAAGTCTTGGCTGTTCACAAGAACAAAGTGTTCTAATCAATAAACACAAAAGTTGAACTGAAACATTCTTGTTACAAAATTTATCAGTTGGAGAACAGGCTAGAACCATCTTCGTGAAATTTCAACATCACAGCCAGAGGAATCAAGGCCGTTAGCTTCCAGAATTTCTCTCATTTTCTCGATAGAGAGGTGCTCGTTAGTGGCTTTGCAGAAATAATCATATTCAGCTGCTACGTCAGCTGCAGATTTTCCGTTTGTGTGGCCATCTTCAATTTCAGACTTGGCCTTTTTTGGAGAATGCTCTGCTTCATGTGCCTTGGACTCTGCCTTCTGCTTCCGCGTCGTTATCACCTTCTCTTCGTCATCAGGTGCATGAGCATGTGACCTCGTTTCATGAACCTTTCAAATTTAGAAAAACACAAACTTAGGCAAGAGAAGGAACTAACAATAACTTGAAATGCAGAAAGTTCAAATTTTTCATATGCATTTCATAAGCAAAAACCGCCTAGACCCTCAAAGACCTTCGGTTTTGTTATTTTTTTTGTCTCTCTCCTTTTTTTCTCTGGGTCTTTTGATGAAGTTTGGAAAGAAAACAATGGGAAATGAAAATGAGCAAACCTTCATCTTTGAGGTTATTCCAACTGAAATGGCAACAATGTGGTAAAAAAGCAAGCAGAGTCTAGTAATGGAGCAGAAGTTTAGAAGTTCAGGATTGGGATATGGTCTGTACTTAATAAGCCATGAAACAGTTCACATACCAACCTTGTAGCTTTGACAGCAGCCCCGAGCTGCCACGTACATGAAGTTCTTACGAGAAACCAGTGCTCTTGTCGTGCTCACAATGTGCCACGTCTGCAAAGGTGTACAAGTCCTCGCCACGTGGCCAACTGGGTATTTTTTGCTCCCTACACTGTTGACAGGTGGAATACCAAAATGGGTTAGTTTTGTTTAGGCCTGCTTCAATTGTTCTTTTGTTCCATCTTTTTCTGTCTCTCTTTCGCGGTTGCACGCCATTCGGTTGGAGTCATCAACCGATCGGTGGAGTCCCATCTAGGAAAAAGACACACAAATTATTATTGCAAAATTTTATCAAATGAATAAAAAATAAATATTTTATTTTGTTTTAAAATAAAACTAAATTTAATATCATAAAAATATGTATATTGATTTCTATATATTTTATATTTATGATATTTTATTTAAATAGCATTTTCAAATAGCTCTTACTCAGCGAAAGGCTAACTAGAGAGCTTGACGGCCAAGGACAAGGAGGAAGACGGCTTGTTATCCGCCTCCATCTGACGGAGACAAATTGCTGCGGTCTCCGCTTTTTAATTGGATAGGAAGTCATTTGATCCTATAATATAGAGAATAAAGGTAAATTTTATTAATTTTTATTAATAAAAAAATTAATAATATAAATTTATATAAATTTTAAACAAATAAATAATTATTCACAAATTTAATATAATTTATATTTTTAATTTTTTATTAATAATTAATTAAATATATTTTATTCTCTAAAATATATATTAGACCTTTAAAAAATCCTAATTAAAAGTCATCTGGACCCCTTGTCCACCTCCTTTCCCACCTCCTGTAATTATAACCAGCCTTCTCGGTTCAGGGTTTGCTCTAGCGGGGACAACACTTTTGGATAAGGTTTTCATACAAGACTAACAAAAATTCTTCCGTAATAAAATAGTTTTAAATTCTTCTAAATGACAAAAATTAATTGTATAAATTATTTAAAATATAAATAAAAATTATAATATATTTGCGATAATTGACTATTTTCAGTTTTTTAAGCATTTTATTATATAAAATAAACTTTATACATAAAAAGTGTTATTTTTATTAATTTATAAAAAAACAGATATTTAATAATAAGTCAATGACAATTGGTTGATTAATAACCAGATTATTATGATTTTGCCAAACAGTTGTGGTTAATATTTTATTTTGAGTACAATGTATTATTGTTGCCCGGGGTTGAAAGTTTTTTAGTGACTAAAATTTTGGACCAACAAATGGAGGTTTTAGAATTTTAATTTAGCAATACGGTTATATGCGATTCATTTACAATAACTACTTCCATTTAAAATAATTTATAAAATTTATAAGTTATTTTAAATAAAAATAATTTTTTTTACATCATAACTATATATATATTTTTTTACATCATCACTCTGGCAACAAAAAAATGCTCACAACAATAGTTGTGCTAGGTAAAAATTTTTATTTCACTTTTGTGCTCTCCCTGATACATTATCCAACAAAATTATCTTAGCTATAATACTGAAAACAAGCCTAAGTATACTCAAGAGAGTACGTGGGACTATATATTTTGAGTATGTATGAAAGGATAGAGCTAGTTTAGCTAAATCAGTGCAGCTAAAGATGGTAGTTGTGATCTTTTTCCCCCTCTTAACGTTTTCTTACCCGACAAAGCATGGTGGAGGTCCCTTATCTTCAAGAAAATGCACCTTTACCATTTTTTTCTGCTGCTTTTTTGCTTTGGTCAAGCCTACCTCAAAGATTCCAATTTTCCAACCCTTTTACTTGAGTCATACTATTTATAAATTTTAATAAATATTTATTTAAAAATTTAATATTATATTTTCTGAATTTTATAAACTATAAAATTCAATAAATTTATAATACATTTTTAAATTTATAAATATTTAGTTTCAATTATTAAGCGAAACAAACTTTCCACCTTTTACTCTCTCCGTTTCTCTACCTCACGTGTATTAAGGATCATCATATCTTCTTTGAGAAAAACAAGTCCTTGTAGCTGCAACACTGGATCTCTTTTCAAGCAGACACTTGCATAATCAACATTTTGGGGTCTTTCCTTAGCATATCATCTGGGTTAAAGACTATGGAATTAAAGATTCATGCTAACTAATATTCTGATCAAACATTTAGGCAATGAATCCTTACAAATTGGTGGATGATTTGGTGAGACAGAGCCCTCCAAAATGGACTCTCTAGAACTTTGACCAAGGAGGTAGGTATAAAAAAATGTTGTGCCTATTTTGATTGGCTGTAAGTAAAATTAATTTTGGGTAAAATTATTATAATTTGGAAGAAATAATGGGATTCATACTCCTTTTTTATAGTAAGAATTGATTTTGAAATGGTGCCAGGCATTATATATTCGTCTAAAAGAAAAACAAAAAAAAGAGTGAACATATATATTCGTTGATAGATCATAGATCATAGATCATAAAGTCCATCCTATGAATACTTTTATGTTATCTGCATCCATAAGACATTTACAATTTTCTCAGGATTTTAATCTATATATACACCAGTTTTAATTTGTGAAAGAATATACAAATGGTGCTTTGTTAACAATATATGAGAAGTCTGAAGGAAGGGAAAAAGATTGGACCTTTCCCCTATCTACTTTAGCTCGAACTTTTGCTTGTGATCAATTGAACATCATTTTCCAAAGAAAGTTACAGACATTATGATAAACTTTTACCAGGCCATGGTGGTATTTATTATTACTTTTTACTAAATTCTTCTTTTCACTAAAGTTTCTTTTCGACTTCTGCAGTGTAAAGGCCACAGCAATATTTGGTTTTACACTATATGTATCCTTATCGATAAGAAATAAAAAAATATTTTAATAGACCATCTATAAATATTATTGTAAATTCTTGTTGTAAATAAAATCATACAATATATATCTAACAATATAGATAATTTATAACAGAAGTTTAATCAACATAGGCATGTTAAATGGTTTTAACAACAACAATAAAGTCCTTAATTAAACGAGGGATACCATCTAGCAATGAAGCGGATAAATTTTCTCCATTGAGAGCTTACAAAGACGAACAAGAAAGCACCTACTTTCTGCTACTATGAGACAAGAAAATTCATCTGCTTCATCACTTGATTTGGTAATCATCTTATTAACCACAAAACAAACTTCTCTAAACTGAGTGTCGCTGCACCATTAAGGATGTGGCCTTTCCATATATATCCTGTTAGCTTATCATCACCCTGCATGTGCTCGGTAGCAAACCGCTCCCTATGTGCTGCCTCGTGCAATTTGTAGAGAATTTTTTGTTACTGAGCACAAGCTTAGCAACAAGCCTATATTATATGCATCCTTACGCTCTTCATAATGGAGGGAAGTTAAAAGAAGTTAATTATATGTGAAACGGACGCAAGGTTTTCTTAGGTCATGTATGAGCCAATTCATCTTCGGACCCAGTAATGCATTCCTTCTCATCCTCAAAACCTTCAAGAGAAGGATGTGGATTGTGGCCATTTCCAAATGATCTAATATGATCTTTGAGGGATCTCTTGTGCTTGAAATCTGAACCACAAGTGCAATACCATAACTTGCCGCAGTTCTTCTCATGGGTTCTCCAATCCCCTTTCACTGCAAAAGTTTTCCCACATTTTCTGCACATGAATGGTTTAGCCCCGTGCTTTCTTTTGTAGTGAGTTTGGAGTGTTCTGAAGTCCTTCAATGGCTTTGCTCTTGGATGGTTGATGTTGTTCTTGCAGCCTTGGGCACAACAATAGCATGGTAGCCTCAGCATTGCTGCTGGTTGTGTTCCTCTAAGTGAGTCAGGTCCTTTCCTATATTCGGACCCATGCCCCCACATGTGCATCTGCAAATGGAAAATGATAGCACCAGTTTGTAACTGAAGGCCAAAAAAGATCCCAAACTTGCTTGAAATTAGCACATAAAATTAAGTTCTGCAAATCTTTCTTTCAATATAACAATGATAGCCAGAAGAAATTATTTAATGTATTACATGGTATGGGTGATATGGTATAATCAACCTAATAACAAATTGTTATTTGTATTATTTGCTTAATAAAATTTTGAAAATGACAATTATAGTTAAAAAAACTGTATATATAACAATTTAGTAGTAACTAAATATACCATATAATCCATGTATATATACCGCTGGAGTAATTAAGCTTTTGCTGTGACAGTCCTTATATGATTGTGATTTTGATAGTCTCCGATTATCATCATCCTGTCAGATATCTGACTACTCATTATTTCCCTATGAATGCCATTCTTTCCGGGGTGTTCACCCCAAAGGCCAGACAAACTCAAGGTAATGAAGAAAAAAGAAGATTAATGGGTGGGATTGACATCTTTCTTTCAATCTTGTGGGAATAAAAGAAGCCTTCTGCAAAGTGGAGGACATATTGACACAGTAATCACGCTAATTCAAATTCCTTAAAATGAAAAAGGAAAGAAAAAGAAAAGAGGGTTATCAAGTAATCATCCTTGCACTATAGGCATGAACTCTAAGCTTAAAAGCATAAAAACGAGGGATAAATTTGGTGGTTATGTACATCCGTAGCAATATGTAAATTACGGTAAAGGACAATATGTATATTACAGTAAAATTTGAAAGGACCAGGACAATATCATGAAAAAAAAAAAGTTTGATTAGCACTTAGCGATCATGAACACCCAAAAACAAAAGCTATAATATATTGTTGCAAGAGATGTACGATGAATCTCAATCGACTAGAGGGTGTAGAAGAAGTTTGTGAACCACACTCTAGACCCAATCTAATACAACGAACAAATATTTTAATTTTTCTTTTAATAATTCTTGAACATTGATTTAACGGCGTGATTTGATTTATATACCCAACTTCTCCTAATGAAATAAGATCATTGCATTCCTTGCATTTATGGGAATTTTGAACCACAAAATCAAACAGAAACCTGGGGGTTGGGGGTTGGGGGGGGGGGGGGTGGGGTTATGGTACTTAGCAATGATATTCTGCATCAACACAGATCAACTGAAGCTCAAGTTATAAGTATAGAAATTAGTTACATTCGATATTCAAATTAGGATTAGATGTTCAATTAGCAGTTGCCACTCTCCTATTCTTTTCTTCTCTGAGCTTGATTCTGTCTCACCTTACATTAAATTAAATACATATTCCTTTCCTTATGAACGAGTTAAATTAGGGAGAAATACTTGTAGAGAAGTTAAGGTCTTTTTCATTTATATTTTCTTTGATGATGAAGTTGAGAACAACTAACCTGCATGTTGTTATATCTATTGAAGGTCTTGCAGCATATGGAGCAAGCAAACTGCATAGGCCCAACAAGGATCTGTGCAGGAGTTGGGATCCAAAACCTTCTCTCCTGGTTAAAAGAGCAGCCATGGAAGCTCTTCGAGGGTACTTCTTCCTTAATATCAAAACCCTTCATTTCAGCCTCACAATCTTCACTGTTAGGTAACCCAATGTGCAAAGCCACAGCCACTTGCTCTACCTTCTCTTCTTTTACTCCATAAACCTCCTTTCGCGTTTCGACATCTTCCTCTTTGGATAGCTTTCCCTGGGCGAACCCACTTAAAATGGGCAAGAACTGGATGGTCTCTCGGACGAGCTCAGGTTGAGTAGTCACAGAAGAAGGAGGAGAAGATACTGATGAACAAGAAGGAGAGGAAGATGGTTTGAGCCATTCAATAAAAGTAGGGGCATGAAAGTACAGATTTTTGTCTTCTACATTGCACTCTTTCAAACCCATATTCTTCAGTGAGTACTCCTTAGCTAGTGAAATCCTCTCCTCAGAAGGGGATATATCCAGACTTTATGATGAGAGAAAACCTGCACTTATAAGGCTATGATTTATGAAAGGAAGGAGGCTTTCTTGTCCTTATGGAGCTTTGTTCATCCCAGCTGCTTTCTTTTCTCTCCTTTGTTAATGTGTTTCTTTTGGGGAAGAGAAAGAGGAGACTAATTGGTGGGGATGGAAAATGACATGCAAAATAGGACTCACCAATTAGTTGAAGAGAATCCTAGAATAGTCTGAGCTACAACAACTAGCTAGCTATAAAAATGTCAAGCGTATGTGTATTGATATATACCCTTTGCCTTTCTCTTAAAATAGATAATGGAATTTGACCCAAATGCACCCATTTTCTCACACATTGACATTCGGACCAGAGGATGGAAGCAAAGACAGCATTTGGTCAATACCTAAACGAAGAAAAATATTATAAATTATGAACAGAAAGTAACAAGGACCCAGACAGAATGTGATCTGGTGTGCTTATGTGTAAAATGTACATAATCTTGGTTCAATTCCTTAAGTCAATATCTTAAGGGAAGAAGCGACGCGTTATTGTTGATTGATCTGGTGTGCTTATGACGCTGCAACTTCAATTTCACTAAATTAACATTTTCAAACAATTTCTTGTTTAAATTTCCTCACCCTTTTTCTTTATTCTTGAAACTAGCTCATTGCGTATATTTTCAATTATTCGAGGAAAAAACATTGTTTCCTTTTAAAAATCACACTCTCAATATGAATAAATCCAAACTTGTTATTTTTATAAATTAAATTTTATGAATTAATTATTTAAAAAATTTAAATTATTAAATTTATTAAGATTTATTAATCTATTTATTAGTGAAACTCTTACTTTTTCATGAATCTAATCTAACCTTTGAAACTTCAAATGAAAATTTTCCAAAGTCAATTAATAAAAACCACGCATACATGAGACTTGGACGCCACCAGCACATGAGTTTGAAACCCAGTAAATGCGCTAGTCACAACTAGTGAATTAAATGTTTGCATAAGACTTGAAAATACAGAAAACAAACATCTAACGTTTTCATACTCATGTTTGACCACAATTTTGTGTCGAATTCCAAATGGCCAGTCTACCTCCATCTCCATGTCACAAACCCCCACCAAAACATAAAAGAAAAGAAAATCCCTGCCCATACGGATACCTCACAACGTACGTGACCATGAGCTGAAGAAAAATATAGCTAATCGTCCTTTCTACATCCATAGTCATAAACGGACATGAGAAAGTGAGGCCATACCACGTACGCCACTTGCTGCCAAATTAATAATGCAGAATTGGGTACTTTTGGAGCTAGGTGCAGAGAACTGATCAGTGATCACTGATCACAGCCTGCGGAGCATGTTACACGCCGACAAGATATTTAGGAGCAGGCCATTTATAGACAAAATTTTCACATATTTCTCTTTTCTATTTTCCTAGACTCATAATTCCCTTTTGTTTGTATATGAATGATATGATACAGGTAGTGTCTATGATTTTCCATGAGTATCCCCACCTCTCCTTTATCACTGCTCCCAACTTTCAAACTGTTCACACTTCCAAAATGTGAAAATACTGTCTGAAATTGTGCAGCTTGATCATGGTAAACCTAAAAATTAGTTACCAGTAGTATAATACGTCTATATAGCATTTCATTAGGTTAATATCATTGGGGTTGATAAGGTTCTGATTTTTTACCAGTTCACTATGGATGTTCAAACCTTCCACCTATAGTTATCAGATAGAACTAATTTTTTTTATTACTCCGGCGGCTGTAAATACTACTTTCTACATCACTTGAAAATCTAACCCATTTATGTTATATTATATACATGATTTGTGGTTCTTCTTCGTTGAAAGATGCATAGGCATAAGAACTATGTCATTCACTCAAAGACCAATCAACCTCCTGAAGCCTTAATTGACTATGTAACTACTGCTAACTAAAGGGCAGAAATTTTCTGAACGTGATATCTAACTGTCCTCTGCTAAAAGGAAATTTCAATAGTTTGTGTTGAAAATTTTGACAATTGAAAGATAGTGTTCGATTAGTACGCATATGCCGCCATGGGCATATGGTAGTAGGTTATCTGTAGATTTCTTTTTCATAGCGATGTATCAGAGACAATCTCCCGTGACATTAAATACTTTTTGAATCGTTTGTCACCTTTTGGAATTTCACTTTGTTAATTAGGAAGTAAGGATAGTGGTAGACAAACTTTTCCAGTTTATGATATAAATATATAAAGCTTTCGTTTTCTCTTTATAAAGTTCTGCTTCTTTTTTTTTTTTTTTTCTTTTTCATTTTATTGACAAAATTCTTAGCTATGTGAAATTTTAGCAGTATGGGTATTAAAAGTAATTTTAGTATTATATTCTAATTTTGACACAATTTTTATTGTTTTATTTACAATGTGTGATTGAATTTTACACAAATATTTTTAAACGAGAGTGTGAAAATTTTATATTAAAATTAAAGTGTGCTGGGATATTAAAGCTTGCTCATGTACTTTTGTCTTCTAAACACACAACCTATGAATTAGTGAAAACCTCCCATAAATAAAATGTGTCCTGAAGCCTGTGAAATTGTCAGTGGACTTCTTGAGAGAATTCGCATTTTTGTCATAATATCTTACACAGCATAGGAAAGTTACCAGAAGAAGCTCTTAACTATAATAGAAGAAAGGGAGCTTGGATACTAAATGTGACTAATAAGAGGGATGTGCATGAATCCCACTACAGAGTTATTTCAACTTCATTCACCTAACTCTTCCACGAAAGCATAACATAATAGTTTACCTAACTTATATATCATCAGAAATAAAGTGCGATATGTGTATGTATGTATAGGTATGTATATGTATATGTATATGTGTACGTATATATAAAAAATATTATTGTTTTACAAATTTCCTGAATGAGCTGTAGTATTCTCGCATAAACCTAAACACCAAAATGGTCACAACATATATAACAAAGTACAGTCATTAATTGATTGTGTAAAATCTAATAATATGAGTCTTCTATAACTAATTAATTGTAATTTTTTTTTGTTATAATTTCATATGTAGGTTTATACTGAAGTAAAATTTTGCGTCCTGAATTATGGATATAATCATTTTAAGAACTATTCAAAAATTTCACCAAATACCCAATATTGATACTAATTCAAAATAGGTGGGCTACTTGGTAAAATGTAATTCATAGAATAAGTTGCAATTATTAATTTATTAGATCTTATAATTTAGTTTGAAATTTAAAGTATTTAATGATTTAAAAATTTTTAAATAAAAATTTAATAAAATTTTTTTTTGAATGAATAGCAAAACCATAACTACCTTACATTAAAAAGTTCTCAAAAGGTCCACCGAATTGCTTTACTTGGATTCTTTCTGAACAATGAATATTTTAGTTCTGAAATTAAGCAAATTAAATTCCAAATTTGGCTTCCTTGGTCTGAGTCGCCATGGCCATATAATGTTGGTAAACATGAATATATCTGGCAGTTTGTTCGGCCGAAATTATTGAATTCGCAGTATTGATTTGAAACGTTTGCTTCCTGAAAAATTCTAGAAACCAGTTTCCCCAAAGGCGTTATTTGCTGAGAACCGTTGCAGCAAAGCACAGACAAGGCTTTGTTTCTTTCTCATCATTTTTGGCTGATCCAAAAACTGATCTCCGCAATCGAAGGACTGGGTCTTGGTGGTGGAGCTGATGAGATAGTGGAAAACTGAAGACAATTAATTAGTGTGCTGCCTGGACTGGTAAAGTTGCAAAGATGACAGGGTCATGTATTAATTAAATTAATAATTATATCAGAATTCAAATTTGGGGTTCTTTCTTCTTACCTTCATCATTACTTTCATCCTCTTTTCAATAGTCCATCGAGTTAGAAAAGAATGTGATTGCTCAAAAGTTTCTTACTTTCATGAAATTAAACTACCTTTGCTCAACTGCCTAAGATTAGCTATACCCAGCTAATCCTATACCTATAATTGCAGATCCACTTTTAAAATTTCATGTGATGCACGGTTTTTCACTCACTAGGTAGGTTAATATATATATATATATATATTTAATGGTGCAATCAGATATTATTTTCAAATTTTTATTTTAAATTTTAAGTTTAAATTTAAGATTTTGTATATATATATATTAAGTAATTTGATACTTCTTTTATAACAAGAAAAAAAATATATTCGCATTTTTAATAAAAATAGTCATTCTATTTTTAGAAATTTAATTTTATTAAATAATGATTTAAAATAATTAAATTATTAAATTTATTAATTTTTACAAATATAGAATAAGAATATTTTTTATCTCATGAATTTACCAAATAGCCAACTCTAACATATTCAGTTGATTTGATTGATATTATTTAGATTCCAAGTTCTAAAATGAAGACTGTAAAAGTTAAATGTTGGAAGTGGAAGTTGACATCATAACGTTACATCATAAAGGTAGGTCATGGGCATACTTAAAATAGGGTCATTCTAAATTTGCAATTAATGAGAGAGAGTCTAACATAATGACACTGATTATCATCATGATTTATGCTAATTTGCCCAAGTCAAGGTAGCAGTTTCTCTACAACAATGGCTGTAAGTGGCTGCCCAATTGACCTTGACCCCTCTTGAGCCGTTGGGATAGAGAATGGGAGAATACCAACCAGAGAATGACCAAGGGTTTTTCCAAAGGGAAGACCCAGAGCATGAGAAATTTAAGTTGAAAGGGTACAAGTGTCTTGGTCTCTGTTGGCACTCCATTGAAAATGGGTTGCACATTCAGTCTCTTCTAAATTCCAAACAAAGCATATACTTCAACACTGTCATCATTACTGTGAATGTGTCAAGTAACTACCAACTTGGAAAAAACACGACAATGGATCCTGCTTCGGTTAATAAATGTGAAACGGGAACTGACCCCACACAGTCTTCCTCTACCTCTACATTTACTCTTTTTTTCTTTTTTCCTTTTCAAATGAACATGTAGAAACACTCACTTGCTCTTTCAAAAGTCTTTCTATTTTTATATAATTTATAAATTTTATTATTAAATTTATAAATTTTATAAAGTAAATTATAAAATTTAACTCATTTTCTATGAATTTATCTGTTTTTCTATACTTCCTATTGGGACTAAGGATAAATCACATTTGGGCCAATCTATTGGGCCTGTCTTTGTTCATTGAAGTCGGGTGACAATTAAAGCCATTTCTCGGTCCATTAGAATCTGTGCTAACATGATAGTAAGAATCCATCAACTTTTCATAAAAAAAAAAAAAAATCTCATATTTTCGAGAGAAAGTAATGAAAAATTAGTATGATGTTTAACATTATTATACATTTATTTGTAAATAATTTTTATTTTATATAATTTAATTATTAAATTTATTTAATTTTATAAATTAAATTACGAAAGTTAATAAATTTAAAAATTCTTATTCATTAAACAAAAGTATTAAATAAAAAATTAATCAAAATAAAATTTTATAAATAAAATAAAATTTTATTAAATAGATTAAGATTATTCAAAGTGTGTAAGGTGTATTCATCATAGTCTTTCATTTAATTAAAAATTAAAATCATTACATTTAATTTAATAAAATTTATCATATCATCAATTAAATTAAATTTAAGCTTAATAAAAATTATTATCATATCATCAATTAATTTATATTTTAATTTAATAAAAAACTTAATTTCCAGTTAATTTTATCAAGAGTTGCCGGGTACTGAACTTCTTTTCGTGTTCAACTTGCGTTCCTTGCATGCAATTTTTAGGGAAAAAAAAATTGGTGCAACTACCTGAGTTTTATTAAAAAAAAAAAAAAGGGTTTTACTCAGATGTAGTAACACTAGTTTGTAAAACAATTTTATGTTAACTAGGGAGCCACTTGAGTTTCTGCAGGTGAAGAGAGGATGAGAGAAAGATAAATATATAATAAAAAATATAAATATAAATTTTATATTAAATTATAAAAAATTAAAAATTTTATTAAAATTAAAAGATAAAACAAAACGAAAAATCTAAATTCGTTAAGCCACTAATTTTGCGCACCTCCGTGGGCATCACTCGGCATGTGCGCAGGGCCCACTTGACGGCAATAAAATGCTGTTTTAAAACATTAAAAAAGAGGCAAATAATGGACAAGCCAAAATAGATTATCTACCGTCAAAATTTGTGACTTCTATAATTTTTGGTATTTTTAAAGTAATAATTTCTCTAGATATTAATTATGGCACCTTTAATTTTGTACTGAATCACTTTATTCTACACTTCTAAGAAATTCAAATTCATATGCAAGTAGACACTCGTCAGGGAGAATAATAAAAATTCTCTCTCAATTTTTTTGAATGTTGTTATACCTATATCTTTGTAGGTATGAATTTAAAATATTTTTTATAATTTTATTTTTATAATTTATATATATATATATATATATATATAATACACAAAATTACATACATATAACATTGTCGATTGAATTCGAACGTCATCATCACCCAAGGTGAAAACTTCTACATCTACCTACATATCCAAAATCTTTCGTCTCCAACCACCATCCTACTCCAAAAATGTCTGGTTAAAGGATATGTTTTTGGATCTCTACTAGCTAAACCTTCTCTACGCCTATTTACTGCGCAGCTATGTCAAAAAAAAGCATTTACAGAGATGAACAAGGTTTGTCTGCCAGGTATTAGACGGGATCTGAAGGAAGAGCACAAACCCTTTACCCTCATTGTCAAAGTGGAGCCCACCTGAAAGTAGCTAGGGTTAAAGGGTGGAAAGAACTGACACAAGAAAAAGGAAACAATGGAAGGGTGAAGTGAGCACCAGAAGCCTAGTTAGCACTTAGATTCTTAGAAAAGGTAGAAGCACCAAGAGCAGAAGCAGGTGCATTGTATATATATATATAGACAAATCTACCTCTATCGTCTCGTCACATCCAAAAAGCCAATCCAAGTGCTTGTTTAGCTATATCTGTATGTACTCAACGACTACAAGCACAACTTCAAAAACAATTGTACCTTACCACTCAATGATGTTACTGAAGTGAATACTGACAATACCACATATATATATATATATATATCTATTCTACCTTGCTAGTTGCTACGGATGCTTCAGCACATATTAGACTATTTCTTCAGATTAAAAAAGTGTGGTACATGAGAGGTTGGGGGGGACGACTGTTCCTTATAGAACCTGCTTCCAAGTGTTTTGAAAGCTAGGATCTTTAGTGGTTGCCAATGTATGATCGATGGGTGAACAGTCGATCGGTGACATATTTTCTTTCTTTCTTTTAAGAGAAAAGAAAACGAGGAATTATGTACATATAATATGGAATATGGTCCATTGATAATCATTTGTCATTCTATACTCGGATTTTTCTATTTTCTCATCTTAGTGAATGATTTGAAGTCAAATATGTAATAAGATATTCAACTCAATGATTATTAAACACTTCAATTCCAGGAATCCACATCTCTTGATCTAATTGGCTTCAAACTTGAGAAAATGTGTAAAAAGATAAATGAAAAAAATGAATTTCATAACAAGTAATACTATTCTTTTAAAATTGCTCAAAGTAACTATAGCAGAAGGGGATCCCAATCCTTCTTAGGTTCCTTTTATCCTGAAACAGATTTATAACCTTTTTTTATTAAAAATAAAAAATTTGGGCACATGAGATTACTTCTTTTTAAAATTAAAATATATCACATATTTCAATAAAAATTTATAATAATATTACATATCAACCGCTAAATCTATTAAATTTAAGCGTATATATATGTTTATACTTATTTTTAGTAGCTGGCTGCACATTATGCCTTTCCTTTTGGAGGCTCTTTTGGTACCCATTATTGTTGCAGAGAAGTTGCCCGTACGCTGTTACCCTTCTAGCTAGAGGCCATTAGGCATTAGCCATAGTGATAATTGATTCAAACATTGCTGCCTGTGCATCAAAAGATGCAGTTCCCGCCCAGTCAAAGAAAGAATTTTCTGATTTTCTCTTCTGCCTTTCTTCTGAACACGCATGATCGTTTAGTTGAAAATTTTCAGTTCCAAATGTACCGGCTATACAAAAAAAGAATTTGTCACGTTTTTCTTTGTTTCTATTTTACCACGCTACAGTTACAGAGTGCAGATTACAGTTTCCTCGACATGTAAAAAGTTAAGACTAAGAGTTGCCCTTAATAGGTAAAGTTCTAGTTTTGAATTCTAAGTACTTCAGGCCGTCAATAAAGGCGTCTACACCTGCAAGCCTATGCTGCTTTCTCACGTTGCATGCATATCCGGGTTCAGCCTTCAGAATTTTCAGGCCTCAAAATAGGGTTTCCGGATTTCCACTTCCAGAAAGCACGGCAACGCGAAATAGTGATTATTCTGATATCAATTCAGAACCCTTTTTTTGGGTATAAATTCGGAAACTTTTGGATCTTGAAGAGCAGCAAATTATTGCTGCTCATTGTGCTCAAGACGTCAGGTTTTGTCATCATCAGCTATAATTGATTCATATTGCTTTTAAAAAAATGTACCAATTAATAGTCATCCAAAACAATGACCATTGGGGAACTTAGGGCTGTAAACCTTACAACATACTGTGAAGAGAAACTACATATTATTTAGACAGACGGGAGAAATTTGAGAGCAAAGTCATCTTAATTTAATTCAATAATATTAGTGAATTTGTATACATATTAATAACTTTGTTGTAATTCAAATATTAATCATTTACAAATTTCCAATGAAACCGTATTGCAGTAAATAATAGATTTAAATGATATATAAATAATAGTTTTCAGTATAATAACACGTAAGATTATCTTCAATATTTAAAATTACCATTTCTAGGCAGTTGAAGCTTATTAAATGTATAAAATAGTACAGAATGAAAGTGATTTTAGGATAATAACAATAAAATTTGTAATTACGATGCAACTCTTCGATTAATTTATATGGGGTTAGCTTCTTTTAAAGATTTATGAAATTAAGTGATCATGAGCATATTGTACTATTGGACAAGCATTATACACACATATGAGGAGTTTTCAACTGGGAGAAAGGGAGTGGAGAGGGAAAGGCTCGAATCATATGAGTTGTCTTTGAAGGAACTTCTTACATCCCTTTTGTTATTTAATCTACACACCTTACACCTACAGTTATTAATTGTGTAAATTTTACTTACACAATCATTAATGATTGTGGAGCGTGAAAATTATTTAACCAAAAATTTGTAAAAAGAGAATTATCTTTTTATTTATGATAACATTTTATAATGATCATGCACCAGATGCTTGTTAAAAATAATTACTATGCTTCTACCAAAAAAAAAAAAAAAAACTACTATGCATGCTTATAACTTACAGTTTTCGTGGCTCTTTCTTGAGCTCTCAGGAACTGGAGGTTTGGTGTCCTAGATTCAATCATTCTTGTAAAAGAATGACAGTCAAGATTCAATCATTATATTGGTATCAAGATTCAATCATTCTTGTAAAAGAAACAAATTACCAATATATATTTTCTACTTGACATAGATTTCTATGGCTAGAATATGACAGTCTGATTATAACAAATATAATTCACGGAGATTCTAAATTAACAAGAAGAAGAAACTTAATGACAAACTGAAATCACCAAAACAACAATAACGAGAGAGGTACTAGCTAGCTACTTAATGTTAGGACGTGATCTTTTTGGCTGGGCAAATATTCTAACTTTGAACAAGGACCTTACACAGAGCCTACATTTATTCTTGCTACCCTATATATAGGGCATAATTACTCCTCATTAGCACATTGTAGATGATAGATGCAGTGATGCACTTCTACTTTTCAGCTGCCTTAATTTGTTCAACGCTTTCTGGCAGCTGTTTCCCTTTGAGCATTGAAAAACACAGCAGCCACCGGAGAGTCTAGTCCATTCTCTTCCGCAAATTTTCTTGTGTTAAAATGGTCCCTTGAAGTGGGCACTTCCACCACTGTCTGCCTGCGCTTCTGCTTGAAGAGCAGGAAAACAAACCTATGGATCCCTATGTTGGGTCGTGGCATTTCATAGTTCACCAATTCTGTTCCTGTTCGGTACAGTGCGTGTGTGTGCGCGGGCAAAAGAGTGATCAAAACCACCCATAGAACTTCCCAAACTTACAATTTAAGGAGAGGACGAAAGCACTTACCAAATGTAACATCCGTGGTGCCTGGGATGTCAGTAACTATCCTGTTAATAAATGGCCAAATTATGAAATCAATGATTATATTCGAATCTCGCTCAAAAGTTTTCTATTGTACTAATTAATTTTACGGCTTTATATATCTTGCCCTCACTCTCTCATTTTCTGACTTATTTTTCCCAACAAAAAAGTATAAAGATCAGCTATATCTACCCTGGTTAAAAGAGTTCCATATATATATATATATATATATATATATATAAATAAAGCAGAACAGTGTTGCATGCCTAAGCCACTGGACATTGTAGCAGTAATGAGTTTGAGTAGTATTATAAAAAGACTTAAATTCAAATACTCTTTACCGTATCTGTAACCAAAAAAACAGTGTTGCCCTCTTACAAACATGGTTTTTATGTACGGTTCATTGATAGCTTTTTAAAACGTTGTTCATACCAGTGCAAGTGCTCCCTCAGGTATGGATCACTAGGTCCAGGAACGTCTGGATCTGTCATGACCTGAAAGGTATTTATGGAAGATATATGTGAAAAAGAAGAATAGGAAGATGATGGTGAAGAAGAAGAGACTGGAGAAGGGGTTTGAAAAGATATATATTTGATATATACCAGAGTGAAAAAGGATCGCATATCGCCTCCATGAACCTGAATCTTAGGCTTATTGGTTACTGAGGAAGGGAAAAGCTCATGGCCGTTAAAGACCTCCTTGTTGGAGTTGTAAGTGACAGTCATTCTTACAGTTGGAGTGAAATAATCAACTACATCACCAATCACCCTCCCAACAGCAAGAGGCTCTGCAATCTGGGCCATGTAAAGACAAAGATTTGTGGGAGTGAATGGGGTAACCCAAACAAATGCAGTTCTTATGCTTTTGAAGGCCGTGTGCTGTGCGAGGCGAAAACCATATATTTATAGTGTTGAGTTGCCCCTTCAAGTTACATATATTCATAGGATGATATACAGAAGTTAAGGAAAGCGAGAATTTGCCATTGAGATTGGTTTACATGGCAAAGATTAAAACACTTGGCTTAAGTTGGGATTTCTCTGTCAATGAATTTGAGTTATCGTAAATAATAATATTAAATTATCCTCAATAATAGTGACTTGAAAAGACACCCTGTCGTTGTCTTTTGGCTTTAACAATGATAACACTAGTGACTAGAATTTTCCTACATCTATATGATATATCAGAACCCCACGAACTTCAAATTATAGAATTAGTATGACATTATGGTACAACTTTTGGCAAAAAGAGAGGAAATCACATCACTTTGTTTTGTTATGAAGGGCATATGTAGGAATCTTTATTACTATCTCTCTCTCTCTCTCTGCGTTCTTGTGGGATCACTCTTCCCTGAGTGCGACTAGAACCAAATATGATAAATTGAACTGGAGAAAAGAGTACAGCGGAAAGCCTCTTCCCCCCTGTGCGTATTTGTCTTCACACAGAGCAAATGCATGCATGGTTTTTTTTAATCAAATTCTAGAAGAAAAAGGGATGAAATGAATAAGGAGAAGCTAGCTAGCTGGCAGTGATGCCCTTTTTCTCTATTATTTCTTTAGATATGTATCCAACGGGAAGACAGGGAGACTTGGAGGAGCCCAGAGTTTCTCAAGCTGAAGAAGATTGTGTCCCTTTATCAATAAGGGTATGAAAAGGTGAAATTCCTGCCGCAGGCGTTATTACAAATTTCCCACTAACCACTCATGGTAAAGTTACCAGCTACAAGGACAATCTAAGGGGGAGTTCGGGGTATAAGGTACTCCACCTATAATGACCGCAAACAAAAACTAAGCGGCAATGGTTTAAGGTCATTTCACTTAACAAAACAAATTCAGATGCTATCGGATTCCGATCACCTGAGATTGGAATTCTTGACATTAGAAATTTTAGTTAAATTTTAAAGATGAGGGGGAAGGGGTGAGTTCCTTACTTTTTAAGGTTGGTTGCTGGCTCCTCATTCGCATAAGATCTATCGATTGGATTGGTTTCAACTAGTTTTGGGATGTATTATGGAGTCATGATCAAATATGGGTGGATTGAAATCAGTGTAATGAAATATATATCCGGGCCTTATGATTTTCCAAGTGATCGAACAAAGACAAGCAATGAACATAATAGCTGTGATTTGACAATGCTTGGTAAAGCTACTAACCGACAATTAGTTGATGATAATGTTATTATTGACACAAGCAATTGTATCGCGTTTCGTTATTGATCATTAGATTTATGATCTTATGTTAATCAATTAAGAAAAGAAAATTTAAATTTTTTAAAACGAGAAGTATATTATATAAAATAAAATATAAATAGTTGATTATTAATAAAAAAAATTAATATTAAATATTATTATAAAATATAAATAAAAAGTTAATAATTTATGAATTTAAAATGATATATATGATATTTTTTGTATCAATAATGTACCTTACCTCAATCTCAATATGAGAAAAATTATTTTCACTTAAGAAAAACAATAAACACTTAACAAAATTTAAAACAATTTGAGGTATGAGATGTGTGAGCTTTTGTAAAACTTATTATAGTCAATGGCCTCTGCCGAGTGTATAAATGTATTTTTCAGCAAAATCGCGCGGGCGGTATAGAGTGAACACAAAACGACCGTTAAAGTTGCAGCGGGAAAACCCGTTACCATGATAACCGCATCAACCTTTGTTTCTCTTCCGGTTCCCGTAAACCCAACAGTGTTCTTGTTAGAGAAATGCAGAACTCTGTCCCAAGTGCGTCAAATCCACGCCCATATGATCAAAACGAACCTCGTCAGCCATACACTTTCTGTCGCTAAACTCATCTCTGTTTGCTCTCTTTCGGGTCTTTCCGGTGGATTGGAATATGCATTGTTCGTTTTTCTTCGTATTCAAAACCCCACTCCCTCCTTATTTCACCCTCTGATTAAGGGTCTTTCTGAAAGTTCAAATCCGTTTGAGGCTGTGGTGCTTTATGCCCATATGCTTTTTTGCTTGGAAGATTTGTCGGGAATTGAATTCTCTGTTCCCTCTGTGCTCAAAGCTTGTGGCAGATCAAATGCATTCACGGAGGGGCAGCAAATTTTTGGTCATATCTTGAAAACCCATCTATGGCTTGACCCGTTTGTGACGAATTCTGTGGTTCGAATGTGCTTGGAGCTCGGTGAGATAGAATTTGCGAGAATGGTGTTTGATAAAATGCCCGTGAGAGACTTGATCTCTTGGAATTCCTTAATTACGGGTTATTTGAGGGTAGGTGAGATTGAGTTGGCTCGTGAACTTTTTGAGAAAATGCCTGAAAGGGATCTGGTTTCATGCAATGCCATGATTGACGGGTATGGCAAACGTGGACATTGTGAACTTGCCGAGGAAATTTTCATGAGGATGAGTGTTAGGGATGTAGTTACTTGGACAACAATGATTTCAGCTTATGTTCTTAATCAATATCCCAAAAAGGGATTATTTTTATTTAACGAGATGTTAAGAGCAAGGATTCGACCAGATGCCCCTGCTATCGTTAGTGTACTTTCGGCCATTGCTGACCTGGGTTTTGTTGAGGAAGGCAAATGGATACATACTTATATATCTACGAATAAGATAAATCAGAGTTTCAGTTTTATCGGATCAGCACTCGTAAACATGTATGCAAAATGTGGCCATATAGAAAATGCCTTCCATGTCTTTAGAAGCATTTCTCCCCGTAGAAATATTGGAGATTGGAATTCTATGATCTCTGGACTTGCTATCCATGGACTTGGTCACGAAGCTATTAAGGTTTTCCTCGACATGGAAAATGCAGAAATTATTCCTGATGATATCACTTTCTTAGGGCTTTTAAGGTCTTGCAGCCATGGAGGTCTTACAGATGAGGGTCAATTTTATTTTGAAACTATGCAGGTGAAGTACGGGATCATTCCCAATATTCGGCACTATGGATGCATTGTTGATTTACTTGGTAGAGCAGGTCGTTTAGACGAGGCACTTGAAATTGTATATCATATGCCTGTGGAGCCTGATGTTTTAATTTGGAAGGCCATTCTCAGTGCCAGCATGAAGCATAATAATGCTGAAATTGGGCAAATTGCTGCATTGAGAGCTATAGAATTGGCTCCGGAAGATTCAAGTTGTTATATTCTCCTCTCAAATATTTATGCGAAAGTGGGGAGATGGGATGGCGTGGCTAAAGTTAGATTACTGATGAAAAAGAGAGGAGTAAAGAAAATTCCTGGATGCAGCTCCATTCTTGTAGATGGGAAAATCCATGAATTCCTTGTGGGGAAGGCAATGGATGCGGGATACAACAAAAGCGTTCTTTCTAAGATAAAGGAGGTGATCTCTAAGTTAAAATGTGAAGGATATGAGCCTGACATTAATCAAGTTCTTCTAGATATTGAAGACGATGAAAAAGAAAGCCAATTAACTCTCCACAGTGAGAAGATGGCTCTTGCTTTTGGACTGTTAAATATCCCCCATGGCATTCCCATTCGTATAGTGAAAAACCTAAGGATTTGTTGCGATTGCCACTCATTTATGCAGCTGGTTTCCAAAATCTACAAACGCCAAATTATTGTCAGAGATCAAAACCGTTTTCATCATTTTGAAAATGGTTGTTGTTCCTGCAATGATTATTGGTAATATTCGGTATTTTGTATTGTTGGATGAAATACCATCTGATCAGTATCATATGCTTGACAAGGGAAGAAGTACGTGGGGCTGGATCTCAGAACTGTTCGGTCTCGCCAGCATATTCAACAACATGATTCTGTGAATAAAGTTCTGATGCCAACAGCTAAGATATGCTGTAAATAGGATTATATTGCGCGGAATGGTATAATACAAAAACGAAATTTTATTGTACTTTTCTCTGTTCTGCTGATTCTTTGTTAGATGTTTAAGCACGTAGTACTAAGAAGTCATGTTGTGTCTTGCCTTCTCCTAGTCTTACTCTTCTAAGATTGAAAGTCATGCTAGAGTTGAATTTTATGTATTAATTGTTTTTGCTCTATGGGTTTGTTTTTCACACAGATAGTAAAACTCAGATCCTTACATAAACCGCATTTTCATCTTATATATATACTACATTTCACTAATTCTAAACCGTAAGTTGGGAAAATTTGCATCCATAAGTTAAAGTGCCTAACTATCTGTCAATCAACACTGTGGAGACATTGCTAACAGTTGAGTCGATCATCCTCTGAGATGTTGCTTCTTTCTTGGCTTCTTTGTCTGGTTTCGTTCTTTTATCATTTTGAATTGACCAGAAGTTCAAGAGAAGTTACAGTATCCCTATCATCAAATGGTGCATAGAATGCAAAAATTACTGAGTGGGCCCCTGACTTCATTTAATTGGCTTACTATTCTTTGCTACGTGGCGAGTTAGATTCCATTTTACTGGTTCTGCAAGTTTCTAGTTCTAGCGCGAGTGTGTTCCACCTTGTTCTTTAGAAAAAAGTAGGAAAATTAGCTGGTCATTTTCCCTGTGTTTCTGGGGTTCACGCTCTGGAATGAGCAGTGATATTCACACTCGAATTATTGAACATTAATTACGCAGAAATTACCGTTCGACTGCGTCTGATCATTACGAATTTGACTGCAAGAACATTTTATGGCAATTGTATAGAATTTGTGCGGAATAACACAGTGTAACTAAAATTACTGCTCTCATATATATATATATATATTTGTAGCCTTCGCCGTGGGCCAGAGGTTGTTTGGAGCATCGGCCAGTGCACACCCAGAAGATAAGAGCCGAAACCAGAGTCCCCTTTTACTTGCTGGTGGGTCTTTATTTAATTTTAATAAATTCTTCTACTTTCTTGATACGAATTTATGTTAATCTCGTTTTTTGATAGATCGGGTTTTGTTCGCATAGATCGTATCCATTATCTGAAACTTTTAGGTTGGTTGACCGTTCATAATACATGATTACCTTTGGAATCATTAGAGGGTATATGCTGCTCCTTTGATCTGTTGCTGTTGATTTTTTAATTAATTAGTTCTAAATACAGATGCTTGTTCCTTATAATATTTTGAGATAAGGTTCGTGAGTTAGCACCTCTAATTACTGAATAAAGAACGAATTTTTTTGAACAGTCAAACATTATCGCCCGGTCTAGAACTGTTTTTGCTTAACTTTGTTTGTAGTAACTGGTTTAGGGGACTGCCATAATCTGCATAACGTGCCTAGCTTTAAAGATTTGAGTTTATAAATGGAACTGAGCTCTGTTAAGTATGTATTTATAATATTTTGAACACTTAGATTATTATATAATTCCGAGTTAGCGCTTTCTTTCTTTCTTTCTTTTTTGGATTTGCTAAATGATGTTTCCAATGTCAAAATTGGTATGCTCTGTTTAAAGGCATACTTTTATACTGTTTTAAGTATAATTTAGTCCAATGTTGAAGTGAGTATTCAAGTCCATACATCTCCATGTCTCAAAGCTCAACAATTCCATATCTTTTTACCAAAACAGTGTTGACGATCCCCTCTTTCTTGTAAACTTGGTTTGCAATGTGAACAATTGATCCAGGATCACTATGTCATCCTCCTGGTATAGGTATCTAAGATATGATCTATCTTGTCACCAAAGCCAATGTTCCCTTTTCAATTGAAATAATTTCTGGTTGAAATTGATAATCTCTGTGCATGTCTATTGACTTACTCTGGGATGCTGCTACATATACTATTTCAGAATTTTTATTTTCCTGTTCGAAAAATTATCAAAGCATGGCTAATCAGTTATAGCTCTTAGCCTAGGACTGACTATGACACTATTATACTTCAACTTATTTATATTAATTCCGTCAATCTGAATGGTAATGGTTATTTAGACTGTTTTCTGGGACCTGGGAATATAACTTTATTAAAGTGTAATGTAGTCCAATAGTTGAAAAACAGATAGTTGAGAATGAAGCATTTAGGTGATCTACACTGTATGGAAAATATACACTGGTATTTTTCTTCTGTCCTTTGTCGTTTAAATTATTAAAGGGGTTACTAAGCAAAATAAATTAATTTTTAAAGCAGTATATATTTTTGACTTTCAGAATGACTGAATTAGCCAAAGCAGTGAAGTTTTTACTCACTTTCAATTGTTTCTACTTTATTATCTTGTTGCTGACACTATAAGTTCTGCAGTCCGGCCCTTTTCAGCAATGGTTAATCCTGTAGCAGTGGCACTGGCGGTGGGTCTATTAGGGTGGGCTTATAAGGCGTTAAAGCCTCCTCCTTCTAAAATATGTGGATCACCTGGTGGTCCTCCAGTCACTTCACCTAGAGTGAAACTCGGTGATGGGAGGCATTTGGCCTATCGGGAATTTGGAGTTCCAAAGGAGGAGGCTAGGCACAAAATCATTGTCATTCATGGATTTGGCGGTTCCAAAGATATGAATTTTCCAGTTTCTCAAGTATGAAACTTTTCTTAAATTCTTACATATGTAGTTCAACTGTATACCATCAGTAATGCTTGCTAAGCAAATAGATATTTTGAGAAGAATGCTAATGCATAACCTAAAATTATGGATGAAAAGAACTAGACAAAATGTGTATATATTATAAAAGCTGCTTTATAACTAATAAAAATCTATGGTAGCAAAAAGGAATAGGAAAACCACATTATTTGTAATTTTTACTATTAATCTTGTACATGCTAAAGCTAATCCCTGATCAGTCTTCTTTTAAATCAGTTCAAAGGTATTACAGTTTACCGAGTGGTTTTACAACTTCCTGCAGGAGTCATATATTTGAATCAACTGGTAAAGTATGTTGCATGTTCTAATATTCAGGAACTCATAGAAGATCTCAGGTTATATTTCCTGCACTTCGACAGGGCAGGTTATGGAGAAAGTGATCCATATCCGTCACGCTCAGTGAAGAGCGAAGCATATGATATACAAGAACTAGCTGACAAGTTGCAGATTGGGCCTAAATTTTATGTAATTGGAATCTCAATGGGAGCTTACCCTGTTTGGAGTTGCCTAAAATACATTCCACATAGGCATGAAATTTGTAGACTTGTAGCTTCATAGTACTTCTGATGTTTTCAATGCTTGTTCTTGTTAATACTTACAAATCCTTTAGCAGATTGTCAGGAGCATCCTTGGTGGTTCCATTTGTAAGCTATTGGTGGCCTTCATTTCCTACAAATCTATCAAGAGAGGCCCTTGGCAGGCTACCTCTGTCAGACCAATGGACATTTCGAGTTGCACATTATACCCCTTGGTTATTTTATTGGTGGATGACTCAGAAATGGTTCCCTTCTTTAAGTCTGACATCAGGAAACATGGCAGTCTTCTGTCCTGATGATTTGGAGATTTTAAAGATCTTGTCAGAAGCTCCTAGCGCTGGTCAGGTAGCTACATATTACTTCATCTCGAAATTTATCTATACGTTCATGCATTTGTTTGAGAGAAACAATTGAGATAGTACTTAAAAAATTCTTGTTTCTGCAGTTCATGGCATCTGAAATAGCCATGTAAATAAAGATGTATATGCAAATATGCCTGCACAGTTAATTAATTTGTAGCAGTACGATCTCACCACATGCACACACTCAAGATTTCAGGAGATGTACTACAGCATATAAATGTAAGGCTTTTTTTCTTGATCGATTGCTAACAAAACTGTGACTTATACATTCAGCAAAAGATTACACAACAAGGTGAATATGAATCCTTACACCGAGACATAATGGCTGGTTTTGGAAAATGGGAATTCAGTCCAATGGACATAAAGGATCCATTCCCTAACAATGATGGTACTGTCCACGTTTGGCAAGGCTTTGAAGATAGGATCATTCCTTACACTATGAACCGTTATATCTCGAAGAAACTACCATGGATTCGTTATCACGAGGTTGCTGAAGGAGGGCATTTATTTATCTTCAAGAGCAATCTATGTGAAGCTGTTATAAGAGCACTCTTGCTCGGATAAGATCTTCCTATCATAAGATGTGTTGTGTCTAGTAAACCGCTGACTGTGATATATGTATATATACTGGCTTTATGTTTGCAGAAAAGATGTTCCCACGTGAACAGAAGGCTCACATATTTATGTGTGAGCCTTCTAATTATTTGAGTATTGTAATTTAGTTTATAAAATTTAATAGTCTAAATTTTATTAAGTAAAAATTATATAAGAATAAAAAAATTGTTGTGTTTATCATTCCCCAATAAAATATTTCATTTTATCCATGTTCAAATACAGTTGCTTTCATATCAAAAGTGACAGACTTCTATCTGTGTGTGCTGTCTAATAAGTTTATTTTACTTTTATATGCGATGAGAATGATCACAAGTTACTAATAACTTTGGTAGCTATGAAACTGACTTTTTTAGCTCTTTGTCAGTATACAAATGTACCTAAAACAGCAGCAACTGGAAGTGCTTCAAAACCAAATCTACACTCAAAAGTGTACGGCATGGAAGAAAACATACCATGAATTTTTTTAAAAAGCTTATTACAGTTGTCTTCTATTTTTCTTCCCTTATAATTTGTTCTTTTGCAGTTGTTGTTAGGTTTTTGGTAGAATTTTTGGTATTCTATCATGTCCATATATGTTTCTCTATTTCTCTTCTTTTCTTCTATGTAATCTGCGATCAGACGTCCAATTTTTCAAAATTGAACCTAAATGCTCTACTTAACACTCCACCCTCTCAGTTGATTAAGCACTCATTTTGTAGATAAAGGTCAAATATTTACTGTTACAAAGGGTGTTACCATCCATGGTCAAAAGTAAAGTTTTGGATAACCACGTATATGTTACTTCTCTCACCACCAAGCATGAGAGCAAAACTCTTACAATACAATTCTCACTAAAAATTTACATTTAACAATGTGAACTTTTAAATTTGTTAAGTTTTATAATTTATTTTATGAAATTTAATAAATTTAATTATATAAGTTTTATATTAAAAGAATTAAAAGAAAATAAAGTTGTGAAAATAATAAATTCCCTAAACTTCAAACTTCAAACCCAGTTATTACAATAGCTTCCACTCAATCCACCACATAATATGATACCTATAAGGATTTCCAATTTTAATCTTTAAACCATACTATAAATTTCTTCAGGTTAGTTTGATGGTTTCTGCTGTTTCCGCACCTATGTAGTAATTGATAAATTATGGTCCAGGGATTTTAGAACAACAAAAAATAACACTAGCTATTTGTGTGTTGAATTACATGATTTCCTTTTTTAGCTGTTTCCTAATTTTCTTGGCTCTGCCTGGCGGCAGCTGTGTTGGTAGGGAGCGTTCTGATACATATCAGAGCGTGAGGCCTCCAACTCTAAAAATTTGTGGGACGCCAACGGGTCCTCCTGTTACTTCACTAAGAATCAGGCTTAGTGATGGAAGACATTTGGCTTACAAGGAGACGGGGCTTGCTTATATAAATTGCCAAATACAAAGTAATTCTCGTCCATGGCTTCAGCAGCTCCAACTCCAAGGATATATATTTGCCGCTTTTCAAGTAAGAACTAAGAACTTCCTGTAAACATAGCATTTTTCTTTGTTGACCAGATTTTTAAAAGGCTGAAATTCTTTGCAAATTGCAATTAGAGACAGAGTTGTCATTTTCTCTTTTGTTTTCTTTTCCCCCTTTTTTTGTACTACTGAATTTTTACTGCTTCACGTCTTCCGGAAGGTGAAGCCAAGAAATTTTTGTTATTCAGCATGTACACCAGTTGAATTTATGCCCGTAGTTACATGGATGAGCTGGGTTTGTATGTTGTGACATTTGACAGGGCTGGATATGGAGAAAGTGATCCTAACCTATAGAGAGATGTGACAAGTGAAGGATATGATATCCAAGAACTTGCTGATCAGTTGCAGCTAGGTCAAAAATTCTGTCATTGTACTCTCCATAGGAACTCATGCCATTTTCATAGCCTTATGCCTTTTCTTTTAAACTGAACCCGTTGCTTGAAAAAATCAGGCCTCCTTTGTTTTATGGAAATTTTAAATTGCTAGAACCAAAAAGGCACAAGATTTGGGGACTCTCCAGTTTTTCATGTTTCATCATATAAAATTTAAAACCAAACATCATCAAACTTGTTGAGAACTTTGTTCGAAGGCTGGCTGGTGTGACACTTGTAGTTCCTGTGATCAATTTTTGGTGGCCTCTTTTCCTTTAGGATTGGCTAACAAGGTATTTAAGGAGTAACTCAATAGGGATCAAAGGAAACTGTGGATTGCACACAACGCCCCTGGGCTGGTATATTGGTGGAGAAATTAAGTGGGAGCTATTAGGATGTTACAAAGTAGCCCATGGGTAATTTGATTTTGTGATCCTAAAGTTTAATCTGTAAAAATTAGTAAATGATATGGTTCAAATTTTTTGAATGAGTATTTAGTAAAATTTAATTTGTCAAAATAGTAAAATTGATTGATGAATAACTAAGTAATGATTTCATTATTTTTCTATAACGCAGAGACACCTTATGCTATCTAACAACGTGGAAATTGTAAAGCAAATGTGACAAGTACCTAAGCCCAATGAGGTTCAATTCCCATCTCAAATTCTGATTAAACTTCAGCAAATAATTTCATATTGCTGTTAGTTACTATTAGCTTGAAACTGCATGTGATTTTCTCTGATTGTAAGCACTTCCAGCACAAATTTCACCAACAGCACTTTGTGACAAAGCTTTTGTTTCAAATTATAGCATAAGATAGAGCAGCAGAGTGAATTTGAATCCCTCCACAGAGACCTAATAGTGCACTGGAAACTGAGGGCTCTTTCAACCTTTGTCAGGGTCATGAAGATAAGCTGGTGCCATATGAAATGCAACGCTACGTTGCAAAGAAACTACCTTGGACAACTTGTTTATTGTAGAATCACCTTGTATTTTGGAACATTGTGAGGTTCAACTAAGAACCTAGCTGGCATTCTGGCGAGTGATTGTGAGCCATGGCTTAGTTCCAAACTTCTGTATGAAAAATAGACTGGAATGTAGTAAATCAGCTTTGTAATGCATCATGAGAAGTTTTAGTTGTAGCTTTGCGAACAGAATTGACATTTTTGTAAAAACTAACGGCAACAATATGGCGTCGTCGCACACTCCTCAGATGGTGTTTATAAACCACACCTGGAAATCCAATTCAGCCGGAGAGGGTGGCCACAATAATCATGTAAAACAACATGATGAGGTTATGTATAGTGAAAATGATTGTTAAGATTGATTACAATTACAACTTCGCCGAGAACTTGTGCATTTCACTCAGAAACACCTTACTACAGGACTTAAAAAAGAGAGGAAAAAAAACATTTATGACTAAGTAGTTCCATTGTTTAAATAATCACATCTAGGTTACGGCCTTACGGGTGTCCTTATCAAAATCCATACGATTAGAAGAAAATGAAAAGTTAAGTCTTTTTGTTAATCTTAAAAATTAAATTTTATTAAATATATTTTTTAAAAATTTAAATTATTAAATTTTATAATTTAATTTATGAGATTTAAATGTTTAATGATAAATAAGTTAATTATATATATTTAATTGAATACTATTATATTTATATTTTTAAATTTTTATTTATAATACATAAATTTAAGATCTATTTCAAATTGTATAAAATTTTATATTTAATTTAAAAATAACCTCAAATTATGCGTTAAAGACAAAATATAATTTCAAATATAAGTATAAGATTTTTCTATTTAGTTGCTCCCATAATTTTTAGAAGCAACTTTTATATAGTTAAAATTGATACCGCAATGTTCAAACTCTGAACCTAATGCTCAAGTCGGCTCAATCCGTTTGTATGGTTTTTTTTCTCAAGTCCTAAATACTTTTCTTTTTCCTAAAAATAAAGTCCTCCTGACATTAAAAAAGACTTTTTAATGAAAAACAATACAACTGTAATATTCAAGACTTATCAAGACGCATATGATTAGAAGAAAATGGGGGTGCCCCCATAATCAGGTTCCAAAGAAAGAGCACCAACCTAACTATAATCTTCAAGATCCCAACTCCATTTTAATTTACTTATTTATATATCAACATTTGTAGGCCCTTGTAGCAGTAATTTCGAATCAAATAAGAGCAGATACAGGAAAGATAAGAAAGAAACGTTAATCCCATTTGATAGCATACCCCCAGAATTTGTGGGTTTTAAGTATGGAACAGAATTTCAATCTATTTGCACCTTGTGTGTCAGAAAGAATTATTGAGAAAGAGAGAGAATTCCCTCCTTGGACCTAAAGTTGACAGGAAATGTGGACCTGCTAGATAAAACTAGGTTGACAGTTCATGAATCTGATTAACCATCTACCTTTGACTACGGTTAGAGCTAAATTTGATTACAATTGATGAGGTTTTGCAATTAAATATTGAAATAAAACTAAATGTAATTTTTTGACACGAGCTCCGCTAGTGAGGTGGGAGGAAATGTGCAATGCGAGTGGCCGACAACGAAGAGCCATAGTACAAGAAGAATAAAACATGTTCATGCAAACAAAAATGTTCCAATAAAATTTCCAGTACAGTCCAGCAAGAAACTAAAAAGAATATTCTTATATCTGGGTATAAACCCAGAGACCATGATGTCATTGTGGGAGCGACGATGGTGACAGATATATTCCTCGTCTGGTATCCGGCCCTACCAAACCAAGTAATTATTATGAATCTAAGGAAAGAAAATAGGTTGTCTTTCTTTATAATTGTCTAATTTAATTTAGTAAGCGTGTGCAAGTGGTAGTTTGCTACGTACTTGTCCTACAATTTGGGATATCCACATGAAGGACAAGAAGTCTGCAGCGTTAGATTTTTTTCAATTCATCCAAAAAATAATTACCACTATACACTTCTGATCTCAATTCTCAAACCAAAATTTGGACTAGCCAGCTCTTTGGGCAGTTACAGACAAACTTACTAGAGAAGGAGGAGTAAATAAAAACCCCATTTAGCAGTCAAAAAAGACACAATGAACTTTTGGATTATGAGATCAAGGTAAGGGTATCAGTTTAAGTTGTAATGACCTTTCAAGAAGATGAACATTTAATTCTAAATTTCTAAAAGAAGAAAAGTAAATTCAATGTGTGAATGAGAGTAAAATACCTTTGCCGAACAATCTAACAAAGCTTTCAATGGAAAGCCAAACAAATAAGCCTGAAATGTTCCAACCGCAATAGCTTTAACAAAAGCAACGGAAGGCCAACAAAGATGCCCAACCAAAAGGAACCTTTCAGAGGATATTCACCAAAGAGGAATAAATGACTTCGGAAAGTCAAAAACACAAGCCTCCTGTTTTAAGCCGTCAAACTCCAGCTCCCTCCGCATATATTTCTGAAACGGGATAGGTAATTCAAAAGCAGAAGCAAGATAAATCAGACATCGTCTTAACTTCTGAAACGCAGACGAAGGATACCTGCAAATTAAGTTCCTGTCAGGTAAGCAGCTCATAACGCGTTTTCTTCTTCCCAAATGGTATCCATGTTTATCATAGTATTGGAAAAATGTCTGCTAGATTTCCCCTTTATTCTTTCAGCTATGGTATTCAGATCAGCAATAATGCGTCTTCTGGAAAAGGCTTATCGGGCCACCCAAATTGTCCCTCCAAAAGATGCTGATTTAATAGATGTTTTTCCTGTGATTTCACCAAGAATCAGACTCAGTGATGGAAGGTACCTGGCTTACAGGGAGCGAGGGGTCCCCAAGGAAAAAGCAAAACACAAGATCATCATTTTGCACGGTTTTGGAAGCTCCAAAGAGATGAATTTTATAGCACCTCAAGTACAAAACTTGAATCTCTCTTTTTAAGACTTCCTTATGTAGCTTTGAAACTATTGGACTCGCTCTGTTGGATTTAGATCTAAGTAGGTAGCACAGCAGCTATAGCACAAAAATTATATCCGGCATAATGAAAATTAGATATGAACAGATAGTGCAGAGGTGAAAATGATTGAACAATTTTGACGGGAAACAAGTGATATATATTCATAATAACATGATCAGAAAATTATGCATAAACCCCTTAATATTACAGTTCTGGTCACTTACTTGGACAGTCTAACAATAGATGTCTATGATTATTCCTTTAAAGGATGATTTTTCTTTTCCTTTTCTTTTTCACCTTTAATTTGTAATGAATTTAAGGCATCTTTTTATGCACCCCACTTAAGGAAGTACATTATACATCAAATATGCCAAATGAGGTAAAATTCACTTTGAATCCCCAGGAATTAATAGATGAGCTGGGTATATATATTCTGCAATTTGATCGGGCTGGATATGGAGAAAGTGATCCAAACCCCAAACGCTCTCTGAAGAGTGAAGCACTTGACGTTCAAGAACTTGCTGACCAGTTACAGATAGGATCAAAATTTTATGTGATGGGAGTTTCGATGGGATCATATGCTACATGGAGTTGCCTGAACTACATTCCCAACAGGCAAATTACATGCTTCAATATGAAAATTTTTCCCTTTTGGCTCAGTTTTGTTATAAAAAATTAATTAATCTTAAACTTTACGACAAGGGTATTTGTGCAGGCTAGCAGGGTTGGTTCTAGTAGCCCCGGTCATTAATTACCAGTGGCCTTCATTTCCTAAGAGCCTGATAAGGGATGACTACAGGAGGAAACTTGTCAAGTGGTCTCTCTGGCTTGCAAACTGCCCCAGACTACTGCACTGGTGGGTGACTCAAAAGTATCTCCCTTCAACTTCTGTGGTAGAAAAAAACCCAATGTTCTTCAACAAAAGAGATATTGATATTTTAGAGACAATTCCCGGGTTCCCACTGCTTACCAAGGTAACTACCTACATGTTCCCTTCATCTATGTTATCTATATATGTCCAGTATTAAGGTAACAGTGATTATGGTGTGTTTCGATTTACAGGACAAACTACGGAATAAACTGGTTTTTGACACTCTACGGAATGACTGGACTGTGGCTTTTGGCAAATGGGAATTTGACCCAATGAAGCTAAGTAATCCATTCCCACAGAATGAAAACAGCTCAGTTCACATTTGGCAGGGGTATGAAGATAAGGTTGTGCCCTCTCAAATCCAGAGGTTTCTTTCAGTGAAGCTACCCTGGATACATTATCATGAAGTTCCTGATGGTGGGCATCTAATTATACATTATAGTGGCTTATTTGAGGCCATTTTAAGGGCACTTTTGCTTGGAGAAGAAAATCCTTCATATAGACCTAGACCATCCAAACTTGTATCTTAATTTGCCATCATCTCATTATTCAATATGTTTATTGTTAACATTATTTTTAGGAAGATGTCAAATGTAAATTACATTTGAAGGTTGAAAGCTTAAAGATAGGAGAGTCCAATGTGTAAATTACATTTGTTCGTTGAAAGATTGAAGGCAATACAGTCATTTGTTTTAGGCATCATATATGAGCTTTTGGCTGCATTGTTAGCTTAAAAGTTATTTCTATATTGAAGGAGAAAAATAAAGAAGAGACCCTATTGCAACTGTAGGGAAGGTGTCCTGTCATAGCCCTCATAGAATGTTGGCTTATCAATTCGTCCCCCTTCCCTCTTCCACCCACGCATTTATCACCTTCTTTCACTAACCCTTAACCTTGTTGAAGTAAAAACTTGTTCCAGGACATAGTAAACAACCAAATACTTGAGAAGAATTAGGGAATCAACTGCTAAATAGTACAAAATATTGGTGCCATGGAAGTTGTACAGAATAAGGGAAGACCAACACTGTTGGCGTCTGACAAGATTTATATAGGACTATTATTCAGTTATTCAACCAAGCCGCGTAGGTACACGGTGAGGAAAGTTGTGCAACAAAGAGATGGTACTATAAAAGCATAAACCAGACATGCAATCTCGCAGTACATAATTAAAGCATTGTAAGACATGGTCAGATATCCAATAGAAACATTTCTCATCATGTTATCAGAAAAACTCATCAAAAGTATATAAAGATAATTTAAAGTTCGCTAATATTAAGAACAGCAGAAGTTTCTGCCCGGTTGGTTTGAATTATTTAAGAAACACTCCCTAGAAAACTGAATGACTAAGCATGTTAGGGTAAATCCTATGGCCTTGGCTCTACAAATGACCCATCAACTTCTTCAATTTTAAAACGGCAACAAAACATGCTCACCCAGCAGCTAAGAAGAAGGAGAAAGCAAGATGCAGTCAACTGTGTTTTCGAAGGTGAACCAATACTTCATTTCCACTTTTCTCTACTACATTCTTTATCTCAACGAACATGTTGGAAGGGATGCATATTGTAATGCGAAATATAAACTTTGATGCTCACCTGGTGAATGCCAAATTGCCAACGCTCACTGTATGCTCCAATGTAATGGGTTGAAGCCTGAACTAGGCATTAGGACAAGCACATTGCGTACCAAATGGAATCTAACAAGATAACACAATGCACGCATTACAAAAAAGATACGAATCAAGGGTAGAAAACCGACAAGTAGATAGAGCATAGTACAAAATCTTACCGGAAGTCTTACAAAACATTTTTAAAAAATATAAAAGAAATCTTAATTAGCTCAATGACGATGTTGCTAATCCAAAATGAATAATGAATGTAATAAATTGAACATGGACAAACGCATACTAGGATCCAAAGTCAGGGTCTCCGGCATTCTCCTGGAGCGGCTTGATGTGATAAATTATGGGATACGTGAAGCATGAGTACTATACGTGCTAAGGAACTAAAGGAAACAAATCACAGAGGATCTAATAGAGGAGAAGACAAAATATAGTCCAACGGCAACACAAATGTTTTGTATATGCGTATAATTATCACCTTTAACATTATCATTTTTTTAGGTGCACTTAACATTACCATTTATATCTTAGATATGATATAATTAGGCGTGTAGAATGAGTTAGGTTGAATTTATGTAAAAAATTGATAAAATTGAGTTTGATAATGAGATTTAAACTTAATCAATTGAATTTACAGATTGAATTCAGTTAAGTTAACTAATATTGCTCCTTTCAATTTCGGTTATATTCACGTAATTTATAGTTAATTATTAATAATAAATTAAATTCCTTTTTAGATAGTATTAATTCTATTGATTGAAGAATTGCAGTTCAGGAAAAGGTTATTAAATCGTTGTGCACAGATTTATGGGCATGACATAGAAAGTAATTTTTTTAATTGTAAAGTGATAAATTCCTTAATAAATATAATTTAAATTTTAAAAAAATAATTCTAAAACAAAACCAAATGCCACTTAATCACATAAAAAAGTAAGCTTTTATCCTATTTTATCCTAAAGGTCAAAAGTGTGAGCTGCTTTCGCTAAAATAATTTTCTTTTTCAAATAATAAAAAAGCGGTAAGAATTACTGGCTGATTTGTAATTTGAGACCACCAACTACATGATCCCACTCTGCCCAAGCTCACGCTGACGGCGGCGGAACTGGCAGAATAGGCCTGGCATGTGGCACCAAACGTGTCAATAAAACTGAAAAACTCAGAAAAAGGCCATGATTCGCATTAAAACAAAAGATGATTTAAGATGATGCCAACAGCAGTTAAAGTCTCGTGCAATGTATCAGCCCACTTTCATTTCCCTTCTCTCTTCTCTTCTTTGCTCCACTCTTTCTTCTTAATGCCGCATTGCTCTGTTTCTTTCTTTTCCTACTGATTTAACTCCAACTCTGTTCCACTCTGTTTCAAATCTTCTCATGCCGTTCAAATTCAGGTACCCATTTGCATTCTTTGCTCGTTCTTTATTTCTTTTTTTATCCCTTTTTTCTGATTTTTAAATTTTGCCCTCAAATTCGTTGTTTCAAGCAGGTCACATTCGAACACATGAATGCATGTTACATGCAAATGCTTAGTTGTTAATATACTGAAATTAATTTTCCGTTTGAATGCCCAAAATTGTATCTTTATCACTTCTTATATTTTAATTGCTTATGCTTCAAAATTGTACTGATTATCTTACTCTGTTTTTTTTCCTTAATTTTTTGGGCATGGAATGGGGTTGAATTTCATCCAGGATTTGCTTCTATTTGATTTGTTAATGAAATTTGTTAAGAGTTCAAATCCCAATAGCCCCAGAATCTGATTTTTCTATTAGGATTAAGTAATGGTAGTTTCTGAGACCGAGACTGTCGCCTTTGAAAACCTTACCCAAGAATTACCACCTTCATCTCCACCCCTCCATCTACCACTACCAGAGCAAGAAGTGACTTTACAAGAACCCACACTTTCTCCACCGAGCAAGCAAAATTCAATATTCTCACTCACCCTTGATGAAATTCAATGCAAGAGTGGAAGGAGCTTTGGGTCCATGAACATGGATGAATTCCTAGCCAACATTTGGAGTTCTGATGATAACCAAGTTAGCTCAGAATCCACCCATGATGAAGCTCCACAAAACAAAAATGTAGCAACAGAACCCACCATTTCCCAACAAGGCACCTTCTCTCTTCCACCTCCAATTTGCAAGAAAACTGTGGATGAGGTGTGGTCTGAGATCCATAAAGACCAGCCACAACAAAATGTAGCCAATAATTTTAGCAGGAATAAGTCTCTTAATAAGCAACAAACATTTGGGGAAATGACTTTGGAAGATTTCCTAATAAAAGCTGGGGTGGTACAAGAGTCATCATTACCAATTAAGTCATCACCTGAACCCAAAACTTCATTGCCATTCCAGAATCAAACTAGTAACCTTGCACCTAATAGACCATTAAACACAAGTTATGGACTGGGGCCTGCAATGGGGGTAGGATTTTCAACCCACCAAAATGTGCAGAGCTGTGTGACAGGTAGTCGACTTGCAACACACCCAATGTTCTCTCAGAGTACTAGCTTAGTAGCAAGAGACCCCAATGCTAGTTGTGCAGCTGAAAAATGCCAGAGTTCAGCAAAACCAGGCAGGACTTGTAGTAAGAAGAGGATAATTGATGGTCCTCCGGAAGTGGTGGTGGAGAGAAGGCAGCGCAGAATGTTGAAGAACCGAGAATCAGCAGCACGTTCCCGAGCAAGGAGACAGGTTTTGTACTCTTCATCACATGTTACTATTTTTGTTGTTACAGGAAACAACCAACCTTCCTTGAGAACTTGGCTCATATGGCTCTTGAAAGAACTTAGCTAGACCATAATTACTAGATTTGTTGTTTCCACCTCGCCCCACGAATTAATTTATTGTCCTGAATCGTTGTCCTGGATCGTGGTACGAGTACACAATACATTACTTTTTCTATTACTAAGAGACAGAATATAAATTGGTGTTAGCGTGCTAGATCATGGTCCATTACAAACTTGGTAACTATGAGCTAGACACTTAATATGTGCGACATGCCATTTGGTGTTCATCGCCTTATGTCAGATCCTTATACTGCAGGCATACACGGTTGAGTTAGAAGCAGAGCTGACTCACCTAAGACAAGAGAATGAAAAGCTCAAACAAATTCTGGTACATGAGATTTGGACAATAAGTTGATAAAAAATGGAGAGTTTTCTAACTCTAGTTTCAGAAACAATAATTTGTCTTTTTAGTTATATGTTTTAACATAATTTTTCTTGATTTAAATCTGAAATAGGCTGAATCCGAGCAAAAGAGAAAACAAGAGGTGAGTGACACTGATTTTATTACGTACTCACTATCTATTCAAGGTTTACTTTTCTGTTTGTCTTCTTAGTCCTCAAACCTAAGTTGGTCTGGATATGGCATTTGTTTATATCGGTACTATATTTTTATCTGGTATCGGCACAGGTTGCCCAGAGAAAGCATTCAACAAAGACTCAAAAAAGGACAGAGAAGTTTAGGGCAATGAGGAGGACGATGAGTGCAGGTTGGTGAATGAGCATCAGCATGGATAACAGAATTTAGTATATGGTTGGGCAGAGAATAATGCTTCTGTAAGATATACAACAAGTATAATTTCAAATGTTCCATTGCCAAGGCTCCTATCTGCTTGGCTGCTCTTTTCCAGGCTCCTATCTGCTTGGCTGCTCTTTTCCAGACTATCTTCAAAGGGGACAACTGAACAATAATGTACTTATGCCGTTGCGCTACAGCTGCAATAATGTATAAACACCTATGTATGTAAATAATAGGTATTGAAACTAGCAATGTATGTATGTATTTCTGAAACATTTTCAAGGGTTAAGCATACAGTATTCTGTCAAGATTTTGAATCTAAATCTCATAGGAGGCAAGGGTAAGTTATTGTAAGTATGGTATGATAATGGTAGCTAACATGGAAGTTGGTGTTTTTCTGTTTGTAGATGTCACTACAATTGTTAGTAAAAAGATTTTTTCACAATCAAATTTCTCCAAAATGTTCGCATTTAATAATGTGAACTTTTGAATAGTAAATATAATATGGGAGGCAATATGAAAATTGGCACAGGCATGGTTTATTTTGAATAACCTTTTGTTTTACAATTATTCTCCATTCACGCTCAAATGGATACAAATTTCATATAGAACTTGTATCTGTCTTTTGATTTAGTGGAACCTATGTGAGTTCTGTCGGTTCCTCTAAACCAAAGAATTGACATAAATTTTGTGTACACTTTGAATGTAGATATAGTAAGTTTCTTCTTTATTTTATTCCTAAGAATTAAGAAAGAATAATTAATTTGCACCTTGAAATATCAAAAATTTTTCCATTGTCTCGTTTTTTTAATTGTACCAAACAGGCATTAAGTGCAGAGATGTAAAAAATCTGAAACATAATTATGTAATGGTTTGCTCAGTCTATCACTTATTTATATTTAAACAAAAATATTCTGTGATTTCGGTTTAGAAATTTCACAAATTTATGAAATTATATTATATTTTAATAAAATTTAGTGATAATTTTATTAGAATTTAATTGCAATTTTAGTATAATACAAATAATAATTTTTTCTAAAATATTTGTTCGTATGAATACACGATAATTTGTTAAGTTACCGCAAGTCAACGTTCGGCTACCACTGCCTGTATACTATACCCGTATAGGCGGCGAACAACATAGATATGTGTGCGTATGAAACGACATCACAGCGCATCGCACTCCCGCGCTATTTTCTTTTCTTACCAGTTTTATATTTTATCGGAGCCCCTTTCGTTGCGAACTTTGATCTGCACTTGACCCGTTGAATTCCAGGTACAGTTCAGCTCTTAGCTCTTCAATTCTACTAAATCGCTCACTTTGTTATCGTAATTATCTGAATTGATCAATTCACTCTTTTAATTTTCACTTCCTTATCTAGGGTTTCAGAGTTTTCTGTTCGTCAAGATTTGAACTGTTTTGTTCAGCGAACCACTTGATTAGAGCTATTATCTTTAATTCAGATGTATGGAAAATTGTGGGTAGATAATTGTTTTCGTTGGGGTGATTCCTGCATAAAATTTTTCGCTTTTCCGTTCCTGAGACTTGGGGAGGTTTCAAATTTTTCTTTTTTAATTTCAGTTTTAAAATTTGTGTTCTACTTATTTTTTCGAAGCAATAGGGTGTTCTTGCTGTATTAAATGTGGGACTTGAAATTTCATGGATGAAGTGATGTACATTGGGACATATTGTCCTTCTTACATTATATCCTGCTGGACCCTTTAGGAAAGGTGAGTTAATATAAGATTCTGTGTTTGAGCTAATTTTAAATGCAGGAAAATTGAAAGATATGACTTCTTAACAAAATTGGAGAGTGATATTATTTGTTGTGCTTCCTTAGGTATTTCTCTTTAGTGAGTGGCTTCATATCTTTCCCAGTATGTACAATAAAGCACTTACCTCTGTTATCGTTTGTTGAATTAAGTGCAGATGTTTAGAATCTCGATTTGATATTGAGAGAAAAATACTGAGACTTTCCCTCTCATGAAGAAGTGACTTTCGTTTGTCCTTTATTGGAGGCTTTATTGAGGTTAACAGCTTAATGTTGGGTTCTGGGAATAACTTAAGCAGCAGCAGTGGGATAACATCATCAGATATGCCACCTTTGCCCCAGTGTTTGCCACTAGATCCTATTACATTAGGCAATCAAAAATATACACGCTCAGGAGAGCTAAGAAGGGTTCTAGGTGTACCTCTTGGAAATGCTTCTGAAGACCATTCTTTTGGAGGTCCACACCCTAAACCCATGGCTCCAGTAGCCTCAGGAGAGTTGAAGCACTTCAAAGAATGCATACAAGATGCCTGCAGAAAGGCGAGGTATATGTTTGCCACTTTATGTCAATTTTCTCTATCATATTCTCAAGATCTAAAAATTTTCTGAATGACAACAAAATTATGGCAGATGGGTCAACCATGGAATGAATGATCTGATTCTCCACTTATAATTATGGAAATAAGCATGACGTTTTTTTTTTTTTTTTTGGTTGTTGTTGTTGTAGTATAATCGTTGAAATGAGTGGTGAAACATCAGTTATGATGCAGCAGTTTTACATGATAATACATACACCCTCTTTGGTGGTGCTGAATGTTAATAAGATACTTTTCAAAATGTTGCCATCTACCATATCTAGACTGCTTACCTATGATGTTTGACACAGTATCTTCATTTTTTGTTTCATGATATAAATGCCATTTATGTCAATCAGGGATAGAGTGAAAATGTTGCGGGAATCTATATCCAAATTAGATAAGTACAGGGAGGCATTAAGCTCAAAGAAGCGACAAAGGACTGAATTATCCAGTGACAGGGGAGGTGGGGTGAACTTAACAAAGATGGGGAGCCAGATTCATAGAAGTGCTAATGATATTTTAACTCCAAGATCAGAGGCCAAGCCCTCAAGTTCTGTGTTGAACAGGCGTATTTGTACATCGGTGACAGATGTGCGGGTGTGTATCTGTAATATGTTATCATTAACCCTGAGAAGCAATCTGTTATCTATACTTTATGGTTATCCTTTATCTGTATTGTACGAACTGCTATGTTTTAAACCAGTTTTAGTTCACAGAGATTTATTCTCTAAATTGTTGAAGCCCTTTTACAATCTTTCTGTGGTTAAGAATATAGTTTAAATCTTGTTAAGGGAAATGCACTAATATGCACATTGATTAACAAATATATGCTTTGTATCCCCCCTCCCCCCATCCAAAAATTGAAAACCTGTAAGCTGCTTCATGGTAGGTTGAAATCCTATAGTTTGCGAGATTTTATATCTCAATCCACAAGTGAAGCATTGACAGGTTTTAAAAGTGGACTTAACATTTATTCTCAATTTTGATCCTCACCTACAAAACATAAAGTTTTAGCTTTATAATTTCCAATAGCAATCAGTACACACCCATTTTCATTCTTGTTTCATTATTCTGTTTGCTTTATAATGCTCCCAGGTGGAAAGTAAGTCTGCTGCTACTATAAGGCAGCAAATGGTCACAGACAAGGATGGAAATCTGATTCAGGCACATGGTGGGGGCTCTGTTCAAATTGAAGAGAAGACTCGTAGATTACTTGCTGGGGGTGAAGGGTTGGACCAAAAAATAAAGAAGAAAAGGTCAGTTGGAGCTGTAGGGAACAGAGTTATAACTGGGGAGAAGGACGCAAAACAAGTGAATATTCCAAAGTCAAGTGCTGATTCGAAGTTGCAGTTTTATGATACTCAGGGTTTTAGGTAGTTTGCTTTTTTCCAAACTTTGTGGCTATTTCAAAGACACCTATTATAAGTGGCCCGATTTTAATACCAGTAGTGTTGGTTCATTACTTTGTTGGTTCAATTTGCATTCTGTTTTTCTTGCTCCTTTTAAAGCATTATTGTTGTTTAAAATAAAGAACTTTTAAATTTGCATGCTTTTCTTCACTGCCAATCTAGATGAAGTGGAGTTTGTGTTTATTGCTTTTTTGCTTATCTTAGATTTGATAAGCATCAAAACCCCTAATAAGGAGGCACTTATAAAGCCCAGATGCATGAACCTTTGAGGGTTCTGTTGTTTATTTACTTTGGAAGTTCTGTTGTTAACTTTTGATTGGGTGACTATTTGAATCTTGGCAGTCAGTTGATTGTAAAGTGGTTCTACATGATTCTAACTGTTGGAGAAGAACAAAAATTTTTTAAAAAAATCTTAATTAATATTGTTTTCTGGTTGCAGATTGAAGTCTCTTCCTGGAGCTAGTGGAATAATTAAGTCTGAGAGTTCATCAGAGCCTACTGATACAGGGACACGTACAATACTTGGCAATGAACAAGATGGTGCTCCTATTCACAGGGACCACATGGCTGCGTTACAGCCAAGAGTTATAGCAAAGGGAAACAACAGGTTGTAACACTTATTTTGATATTACCCTGGTTGTAACATATTTCTACAGCCTAGTTTCTGAACAAGTGCTTTAGTAGTTGAAATTGGAGATTGAAGACAGCAATGTTTCAGACTGGCCCTCACATGTTACATATTTGACATTGAAATGGGATATTACATGTTTTGACATTTATATGCCTAGGTAGTTAATTACGAAGTTAATAACTGTTAATTGTTCTATGATTAGGGCAAACACTCAGGAAGATTGCCCAGCAAGCAGTCCTAATAGACTGATTAAAAGCAAGGCTTCTCGTGCACCACGAACCAGTTCAGTTACTGCCCTAGATTCTTCTGACATTCAACCTGCATCTGCAAATTTTTCAGGTTGGTAGTATTCTATAGTTTCTAATATGAATTCTGTGTGGCTGTCATGGAAATAATTAAAATCTTTCTGCATCAGCAGGTTCTTCTATACATCCAATGACCCAGTGGGTTGGTCAGAGGCCACATAAAAACTCTCGCTCAAGAAGAGCAAATGTAGTTTCTCCCGTTTCATGCAATGTTGAAGCTCAGGTTTCATCTGAAGGCTGTCCAACTTCTGATTTTAGTGTCAGAGCTTCTTCTGTTGGGAACAATGGATCTCAACTAGGAAGCAGTATAGAAAACACTATCCAAAAGTTGAAAAGACCATTTGATGATATTTCATCTCCATTTGGGTTATCTGAAAGTGAAGAATCTGGAGGTGGTGAGAACAAAATGAAAGAGAAAGGAATAAATAGCAGTGAATTTGTTCTGGCCACAGAGAATGATGGGACTTCTAGATTACAAATGAGGAAGAACAAATTGCCAACAGATGAATCTGGAGATTATGTGCAGAGACAAGGAAGATCTGGAAGGAGTTTATCAAATCAGATTACAAATGAGGAAGAACAAGAGGTGAGTGACACTAATTTCATTATACACTCACTGTCTATTCAAGGTTTACTCTTCTGTTTGTCTTCTTAGTCCTCAAACCTAAGTTGGTCTGGATATGGCATTTATTTATATCAGTAGTATATTTTTATCTGGTATCGGCACAGGTTGCCCAGAGATAGCATTCAACAAAGACTCAAAAAAGGACAGAGAAGTTTAGGGCAATGAGGAGGACGATGAGTGCAGCTTGGTGAATGAGCATCAGCATGGATAACAGAATTTAGTATATGGTTGGGCAGAGAATAATGCTTCTGTAAGATATATAGCAAGTATAATTTAAAGTGTTCCATTGCCAAGGCTCCTATCTGCTTGGCTGCTCTTTTCCAGACTATCGTCAAAGAGGACAACTGAAGAATAATGTACTTATGCCGTTGCCCTATAGCTGCAATAATGTATAAACACCTATGTATGTAAATAATAGGTATTGAAGTTAGCAATGTATGTATGTATTTCTGAAACATTTTCAAGGGTTAAGCATGCAGTGTTCTATTAAGATTTTGAATCTAAATCTCATAGGATGCAAGGGTAAGTTATTGTAAGTATGGTATGATAATGGTAGCTAACATGGAAGTTGGTGTTTTCTTTTTCCATCTGTCTGTAGATGTCACTACAATTGTTAGTAAAAAGTTTTTTTCACAATCAAATTTCTCCAAAATGTTCGCATTTAATATAGTGAACTTTTGAATAGTAAATATACTATGGGAGGCAATATGAAAAACGGCACAGGTATGGTTTGTTTTGAATAACGTTTTGTTTTACAATTATTCTCCATTCACACACAAATGGATACGAATTTCATATAGAACTTGTATCTATCTTTTGATTTAGTGGAACCTATGTGAGTTCCACTAAACCAAAGAATGGACATAAATTTTGTATAAAATTTGTGTTTACTGTGAATGTGGATGTAGTAGCTTTCTTTATTTTATTCCTAAGAATTAAGAAAGAATAAATTAATTTGTACCTTGAAATATCAACAATTTTCCCATTGTCTTGTGTTTTTAACTGTACCAAGCAGGCTTTAAGTGTAGAGTTGTAAATAATCTGAAACATAATTATGTAATGGTTTGCTCAGTCTATCACTTATTTATATTTAAACAAAAATATTCTGTGATTTCGGTTCAAAAATTTCGCAAATTTATGAAATTATATTATATTTTATTAAAATTTAGTGATAATTCTATTAACATTTAATTGCAATTTTAGTATAATACAAATAATAATGTTCACTAAAATTTTTGTTCGTATGAATACACGATAATTTGTTTAAGATTACGGCAAGTCAATGTTCGGCTACCCCTACCTGTGTACTATACCCGTATAGGTGGCGGACAACATATATATGTGTGCGTATGAAACGACGTCACAGCAGATCGCACTCCCGCGTTATTATCTTTTCTTACCAGTTTTATTTTTATCGGAGCCCGTTTCGTTGCGAACTTTGATCTGCACTTGACCCCGTTGAATTCCAGGTACAGTTCAGCTCTTAGCTCTTCAATTCTACTAAATCGCTCACTTTGTTATCGTAATTATCTGAATTGATCTATTCACTCTTTTAATTTTCACTTCCTTATCTAGGTTTTCAGAGTTTTCTGTTCGTCAAGATTTGAACTGTTTTGTTCTCCGAACCACTTGATTTGAGCTATTATCTTTAATTCAGATGTTTGGAAAATTGTGGGTAGATAAATGTTTTCGTTGGGGTGATTCCTGCATAAAATATTTTGCTTTTCCGTTCCTGAGACTTGGGGAGGTTTCAAATTTTTCTTTTTTAATTTCAGTTTTAAAATTTGTGTTCTACTTATTTTTCGAAGCAATAGGGTGTTCTTGCTGTATTAAATGTGGGACTTGAAATTTCATGGATGAAGAAATGTACATTGGGACATATTGTCCTTCTTACATGATATCCTGCTGGACCCTTTAGGAAAGGTGAGATAATATAAGATTCTGTGTTTTAGCTTATTTTAAATGCAGGAAAATTGAAAGATATGACTCCTTAACAAAATTGGAGAATGATATTCTTTGTTGTGCTTCTTAGGTATTTCTCTTTAGTGAGTGGCTTCATATCTTTCCCTGTATGTACAATAAAGCACTTACCTCTGTTCTCGTTTGTTGAATTAAGTGCAGATGTTTAGAATCTCGGTTTGATATTGGGAGAAAAAGACAGAGACTTTCCCTCTCATGAAAAAGAAGTGACTTTCGTTTGTCCTTTATTAGAGGCTTTATTGAGATTAACAGCTTAATGTTGGGTTCTGGGAATAACTTAAGCAGCAGCAGTGGGATAACGTCATCAGATATGCCACCTTTGCCCCAGTGTTTGCCACTAGATCCTATTACATTAGGCAATCAAAAATATACACGCTCAGGAGAGCTAAGAAGGGTTCTAGGTGTACCTCTTGGAAATACTTCTGAAGACCATTCTTTTGGAGGTCCACACCCTAAACCCATGGCTCCAGTAGCCTCAGGAGAGTTGAAGCACTTCAAAGAAAGTGTACAAGATGCCTCCAGAAGGGCGAGGTATATGTTTGCCACTTTATGTCAATTTTCTCTATCATATTCTCAAGATCTAAAAATTTTCTGAATGACAACAAAATTATGGCAGATGGTTCAACCATGGAATGAATGATCTGATTCTCCACTTATAATTATGGAAAAAAGCATAATGCTATTTTTTTTTTTTGGGTAGTATAATCATTGAAATAAGTGGTGATATATCAGTTCTGATGCAGCGGTTTTACATGATAATATGTACACCCTCTTTGGTGGTGCTTAATGTTAATAAGATACTTTTCAAAATGTTGCCATCTGCCATATCTAGATTGCTTACCTATGATGTTTGCCACAGTATCTTCATTTTTTGTTTCATGATATAAATGCCATTTATGTCAATCAGGGATAGAGTGAAAATGTTGCGGGAATCTATATCCAAATTAGATAAGTACAGGGAGGCATTAAGCTTGAAGAAGCGACAAAGGACTGATTTATCCAGTGACAGGGGAGGTGGGGTGAACTTAACAAAGATGGGGAGCCAGATTCATAGAAGTGCTAATGATATTTTAACTCCAAGATCAGAGGCCAAGCCCTCAAGTTCTGTGTTGAACAAGCGTATTCGTAAGTCGGTGACAGATGTGCGGGTGTGTATCTGTAATATGTTTTCATTAACCCTGAGAAGCAATCTGTTATCTATACTTTATGTGATGAAGGCTATTGGCAGCAGCCTTTAAAGACTTATAAAATATGTGGGAAAGCTGTCCTAACATTAATTTGGCACATGCCCAAAGAGTGAGATCTATTTTGGGAGCTTAATTAGGAGTTAATAATTATTAGGGGTATTTTAGTAATTTTCATAGTAATTTTTTAAAGGAATTTTCGCAGCTTATTTTATGTATTTTGGTAATAGTAGACTTTTAGTCTATTTGGGTTTGTTTTTAGGTATTTTAATACTTATAGGATTTAGATATGAGTTCTAATCATTGTCCATATAGGATTAGGATTACCATGTGGGTTCTAATCCTCATCCATATAGGATTAGGATTCCTTTTCTTTTAGGATAAATTGTGGGAGGCTTATTTAAACACTTGTGTAATTATTTTCAGATCAGAGTGTATGTTTATCAGAATTATTCAAAATTTTGCCTTGATTATGAGATGCGATCAAATCTTAGGTGTAATGCCTTGGGGCCCTAGGTGTGACTCCTAGGTTTCTTCTTCTTCTTCTCCTAATTTTCTTCATTCTTTCTTGCACCAAAATCCTAATCTCGCAGCCCCTGTTCACAGCCATAAACACTAGTCCAATTGATCTTAACAACCCATTCTATTGCCATTAAAGCATCCATTCCTTCATACACAGATCCTAGCCTACCAAGTTCTCAGTTTTTCTACCCTTCCATAGCCTCAAAACCCTGATTACAGCAAAGCTTCCTGCTGTCCTACATCATTATGGTTATCCTTTATCTGTATTGTATGAACTGCTATGTTTTAAACCAGTTTTAGTTCACAGAGATTTATTCTCTAAATTGTTGAAGCCCTTTTACAATCTTTCTGTGGTTAAGAATATAGTTTAAATCTTGTTAAGGGAAATGCACTAATATGCACATTGATTAAAAAATATCTGCTTTGTATCCCCCCTCCCCCCATCCAAAAATTGAAAACCTGCAAGATGCTTCATGGTAGGTTGAAATCCTATAGTTTGCGAGATTTTATATCTCAATCCACAAGTGAAGCATTGACAGGTTTTAAAATTGGACTTAACATTTATTCTCAATTTTGATCCTCACCTACAAAACATAAAGTTTTAGCTTTATAATTTCCAATAGCAATTAGTACACACCCATTTTCATTCTTGTTTCATGATTCTGTTTGATTTATGATGCTCCCAGGTGGAAAGTAAGTCTGCTGCTACTATAAGGCAGCAAATGGTCACAGACAAGGATGGAAATCTGATTCAGGCACATGGTGGGGGCTCTGTTCGAATTGAAGAGAAGACTTGTAGATTATTTACTGGGGGTGAAGGGTTGGACCAAAAAATAAAGAAGAAAAGGTCAGTTGGAGCTGTAGGGAACAGAGTTATAACTGGTGAGAAGGATGCAAAACAAGTGAATATTCCAAAGTCAAGTGCTGATTTGAAGTTGCGGTTTTATGATACTCAGGGTTTTAGGTAGTTTGCTTTTTTCCAAACTTTTTGGCTATTTCAAAGAGACCTACTGTAAGTGGCATGATTTTAATACCAGAAGTGTTTGTTCATTACTTTGTTGGTTCAATCTGTATTCTGTTTTTCTTGCTCCTTTTAAAGCATTATTGTTGTTTAAAATAAAGAACTTTTAAATTTGCATGCTTTTCTTCACTGTCAATCTAGCTGAAGTGGAGTTTGTGTTTATTGCTTTTTTACTTATCTTAGATTTGATAAGCATCAAAACCCCTAATATGGAGGCACTTATAAAGCCCAGATGCATGAACCTTTGAGGGTTCTGTTGTTTATTTACTTTGGAAGTTCCGTTGTTAACTTTTGATTGGGTGACTATTTGAATCTTGGCAGTCAGTTGATTGTAAAATGGTTCTACATGATTCTAACTGTTGGAGAAGAACAAAAAATTTAAAAAAAATCTTAATTAATAGTATTTTCTGGTTGCAGATTGAAGTCTCTTCCTGGAGCTAGTGGAATAATTAAGTCTGAGAGTTCATCAGAGCCTACTGATACAGGGACACGTACAATACTTGGCAATGAACAAGATGGTGCTCCTATTCACAGGGACCACATGGCTGCGTTAGAGCCAAGAGTTATAGCAAAAGGAAACAACAGGTTGTAACACTTATTTTGATATTACCCTGGTTGTAACATATTTCTACAGCCTAGTTTCTGAACAAGTGCTTTAGTAGTTGAAATTGGAGAATGAAGACAGCAATGTTTCAGACTGGCCCTTACATGTTACATATTTGACATTGAAATGGGATATTACATGTTTGACATTTATATGCCTAGGTAGTTAATTACGAAGTTAATAACTGTTAATTGTTCTATGATTAGGGCAAACACTCGGGAAGATTGCCCAGCAAGCAGTCCTAATAGACTGATTAAAAGCAAGGCTTCTCGTGCTCCACAAACAAGTTCAGTTACTGCCCTAGATTCATCTGACAATCAACCTGCATCTGCAAATTTTTCCGGTTGATAGTAGTCTATAGTTTCTAATATGAATTCTGTGTGGTTGTCATGGAAATAATTAAAATTTTTCTGCATCAACAGGTTCTTCTATACATCCAATGACCCAGTGGGTTGGTCAGAGGCCACAAAAAAACTCTCGCTCAAGAAGAGCAAATGTAGATTCTCCCGTTTCATGCAATGTTGAAGTTCAGTTTTCATCTGAAGGCTGTCCAACTTCTGATTTTAGTGTCAGAGCTTCTTCTGTTGGGAACAATGGATCTCAACTAGGAAGCAGTATAGAAAACACTATCCAAAAGTTGAAAAGACCATTTGATGATATTTCATCTCCATTTGGGTTATCTGAAAGTGAAGAATCTGGAGGTGGTGAGAACAAAATGAAAGAGAAAGGAATAAATAGCAGTGAATTTGTTCTGGCCACAGTGAATGCTGGGACTTCTAGATTACAAATGAGGAAGAACAAATTGCCAACAGATGAATCTGGAGATTATGTGCAGAGACAAGGAAGATCTGGAAGGAGTTTATCAAATCAGATTACAAATGAGGAAGAACAAGAGGTGAGTGACACTAATTTTATTACGCACTCACTGTCTATTCAAGGTTTACTTTTCTGTTTGTCTTCTTAGTCCTCAAACCTAAGTTGGTCTGGATATGGCATTTGTTTATATCAGTACTATAGTTTTATCTGGTATCGGCACAGGTTGCCCAGAGAAAGCATTCAACAAAGACTCAAAAAAGGACAGAGAAGTTTAGGGCAATGAGGAGGACGATGAGTGCAGGTTGGTGAATGAGCATCAGCATGGATAACAGAATTTAGTATATGGTTGGGCAGAGAATAATGCTTCTGTAAGATATACAACAAGTATAATTTCAAATGTTCCATTGCCAAGGCTCCTATCTGCTTGGCTGCTCTTTTCCAGACTATCTTCAAAGGGGACAACTGAACAATAACGTACTTATGCCGTTGCCCTACAGCTGCAATAATGTATAAACACCTATGTATGTAAATAATAGGTATTGAAGCTAGCAATGTATGTATGTATTTCTGAAACATTTTCAAGGGTTAAGCATACAGTATTCTGTCAAGATTTTGAATCTAAATCTCATAGGAGGCAAGGGTAAGTTATTGTAAGTATGGTATGATAATGGTAGCTAACATGGAAGTTGGTGTTTTTCTGTTTGTAGATGTCACTACAATTGTTAGTAAAAAGATTTTTTCACAATCAAATTTCTCCAAAATGTTCGCATTTAATATTGTGAACTTTTGAATAGTAAATATACTATGGGAGGCAATATGAAAAATGGCACAGATATGGTTTGTTTTGAATAACCTTTTGTTTTACAATTTTTCTCCATTCACACACAAGTGGATACGAATTTTATATAGAACTTGTATCTATCTTTTGATTTAGTGGAACCTATGAGTTCCACTAAACCAAAGAATTGACATAAATTTTGTATAAAATTTGTGTTTACTGTGAATGTGGATATAGTAGGTTTCTTTATTTTATCCCTAAGAATTAAGAAAGAATAAATTAATTTGCACCTTGAAATATCAAAAAATTTTCCCATTGTCTTGTTTTTTTAATTGTACCAAGGAGGCTTTAAGTGTACAGTTGTAAATAATCCGAAACATAATTATGTAATAGTTTGCTCAGTCTATCACTTATTTAAACAAAAATAATCTGTGATTTCGGTTTAGAAATTTCACAAATTTATGAAATTATATTATATTTTATTAAAATTTAGTGATAATTCTATTAAAATTTAATTGCAACTTTAGTATAATACAAATAATAATTTTTACTAAAATTTTTGTTCGTATGAATACACGATAATTTGTTCAAGATTACCGCAAGTCAATGTTCGGCTGCCACTACCTGTATACTATACCCGTATAGGCGGCGAACAACATATATCCGTGTGTATGAAACGACATCACATCGCATCGCACTCCCGCGTTATTTTCTTTTCTTACCAGTTTTATATTTATCGGAGCCTGTCCGTTGCGAACTTTGATCTGCACTTGACCCCGTTGAATTCCAGGTACAGTTCAGCTCTTAGCTCTTCAATTCTACTAAATCGCTCACTTTGTTAGCGAAATTATCTGAATTGATCTATTCACTCTTTTAATTTTCACTTCCTTATCTAGGGTTTCAGAGTTTTCTGTTCGTCAAGATTTGAACTGTTTTGTTCTGCGAACCATATGATTAGAGCTATTATCTTTAATTCAGATGTTTGGAAAATTGTGGGTAGATAATTGTTTTCGTTGGGGTGATTCCTGCATAAAACTTTTTGCTTTTCCGTTCCTGAGACTTGGGGAGGTTTCAAATTTTTCTTTTTTAATTTCAGTTTTAAAATTTGTGTTCTACTTATTTTTCGAAGCAATACGGTGTTCTTGCTGTATTAAATGTGGGACTTGAAATTTGATGGATGAAGTAATGTACATTGGGACATATTGTCCTTCTTACATGATATCCTGCCGGACCCTTTAGGAAAGGTGAGGTAATATAAAATTCTGTGTTTGAGCTTATTTTAAATCCAGGCAAATTGAAAGATATGACTCCTTAACAAAATTGGAGAATGATATTCTTTGTTGTGCTTCCTTAGGTATTTCTCTTTAGTGAGTGGCTTCATATCTTTCCCCGTATGTACAATAAAGCACTTACCTCTGTTGTCGTTTGTTGAATTAAGTGCAGATGTTTAGAATCTCGATTTGATATTGAGAGAAAAGGACAGAGACTTTCCCTCTCTTGAAAAAGAAGTGACTTTTGTTTGTCCTTTATTAGAGGCTTTATTGAGGTTAACAGCTTAATGTTGGGTTCTGGGAATAACTTAAGCAGCAGCAGTGGGATAACATCATCAGATATGCCACCTTTGCCCCAGTGTTTGCCACTAGATCCTATTACATTAGGCAATCAAAAATATACACGCTCAGGAGAGCTAAGAAGGGTTCTAGGTGTACCTTTTGGAAGTACATCTGAAGACCATTCTTTTGGAGGTCCACACCCTAAACCCATGGCTCCAGTAGCTTCAGGAGAGTTGAAACACTTCAAAGAAAGTGTACAAGATGCCTCCAGAAAGGCGAGGTATATATTTGCCACTTTATCTCAGTTTTCTCTATCATATTCTCAAGATCTAAAAATTTTCTGAATGGCAACAAAATTATGGCAGATGAGTCAACCATGGAATGAATGATCTGATTCTCCACTTATAATTATAGAAATAAGCTTAACGCTTTTTTTTTGGTTGTTGTTGTTGTTATATAATCATTGAAATAAGTGGTGAAACATCAGTTATGATGCAGCGGTTTTACATGATAATATGTACACCCTCTTTGGTGGTGCTGAATGTTAATAAGATACTTTTCAAAATGTTGCCATCTGCCATATTTAGATTGCTTACCTATGATGTTTTACACAGTATCTTCATTTTTTGTTTCATGATATAAATGCCATTTATGTCAATCAGGGATAGAGTGAAAATGCTGCAGGAATCTATATCCAAATTAGATAAGTACAGGGAGGCATTAAGCTTGAAGAAGCGACAAAGGACTGATTTATCCAGTGACAGGGGAGGTGGGGTGAACTTAACAAAGATGGGGAGCCAGGTTCATAGAAGTGCTAATGATATTTTAACTCCAAGATCAGAGGCCAAGCCCCCAAGTTCTGTGTTGAACAAGCGTATTCGTACATCGGTGACAGATGTGCGGGTGTGTTTCTGTAATATGTTATCATTAACCCTGAGAAGCAATCTGTTATCTATACTTTATGGTTATCCTTTATCTGTATTGTTCAAACTGCTATGTTTTAAACCAGTTTTAGCGCCAAGAGATTTTTTCTCTACATTGTTGAAGCCCTTTTACAATCTTTCTGTGGTTAAGAATATAGTTTAAATCTTGTTAAGGGAAATGCACTAATATGCACATTGATAAACAAATATCTGCTTTGTATCCCTCCTTCCCCCATCCAAAACTTGAAAACCTGCAAGCTGCTTCAGGGTAGGTTGAAATCCTATAGTTTGCGAGATTTTATATCTCAATCCACAAGTGAAGCATTAACAGGTTTTAAAATTGGACTTTTAACATTTATTCTCAATTTTGATCTTCACCTACAAAACATAAAGTTTTAGCTTTATAATTTCCAACAGTGATCATGCCCATTTTCATTCTTGTTTCATGATTCTGTTTGCTTTATAATGCTCCCAGGTGGAAAGTAAGTCTGCTGCTACGATAAGGCAGCAAATGGTCACAGACAAGGATGGAAATCTGATTCAGACACACGGTGGGGGCTCTGTTCGAATTGAAGAGAAGACTCGTAGATTACTTGCTGGGGGGGAAGGGTTGGACCAAAAAATAAAGAAGAAAAGGTCAGTTGGAGCTGTAGGGAACAGAGTTATAACTGGTGAGAAGGACCCAAAACGAGTGAATATTCCAAAGACAAGCGCTGATTTGAAGTTGCGGTTTTATGATACTCAGGGTTTTAGGTAGGTTACTTTTGTTCCACACTTTTTTGCTATTTCAAAGACACCTATTATAAGTGGCATGATTTTAATACCAGTAGTGTTTGTTCGTTACTTTGTTGGTTCAATTTGTATTCTGTTTTTCTTGCTCCTTTTAAAGCATTATTGTTGTTTAAAATAAAGAACTTTTAAATTTGCATGCTTTTCTTCACTGCCAATCTAGCTGAAGTGAAGTTTGTGTTTCTTGCTTTTTTGCTTATCTTAGATTTGATAAGCATCAAAGTCCCTAATAAGGAGGCACTTATAAAGCCCAGATGCATGAACCTTTGAGGGTTCTGTTGTTTATTTACTTTGGAAGTTCCGTTGTTAACTTTTGATGGGGTGACTATTTGAATCTTGGCAGTCAGTTGATTGTAAAATGGTTCTACATGATTCTAACTGTTGGAGAAGAACAAAAAATTTAAAAAAAATCTTAATTAATAGTATTTTCTGGTTGCAGATTGAAGTCTCTTCCTGGAGCTAGTGGAATAATTAAATCTGAGAGTTCATCTGAGCCTACTGATACAGGGACACGTACAATACTTGGCAATGAACAAGATGGTGCTCCTATTCACAGGGACCACATGGCTGCGTTAGAGCCAAGAGTTATAGCAAAAGGAAACAACAGGTTGTAACACTTATTTTGATATTACCCTGGTCGTAACATATTTCTACAGCCTAGTTTCTGAACAAGTGCTTTAGTAGTTGAAATTGGAGATTGAAGACAGCAATGTTTCAGACTGGTCCCTACATGTTACATATTTGACATTGAAATGGGATATTACATGTTTGACATTTATATGCCTAGGTAGTTGATTACGAAGTTAGTAAGTGTTAATTGTTCTATGATTAGGGCAAACACTCAGGAAGATTGCCCAGCAAGCAGTCCTAATACACTGATTAAAAGCAAGGCTTCTCGTGCACCACGAACAAGTTCAGTTACTGCCCTAGATTCATCTGACATTCAACCTGTATCTGCAAAATTTTCAGGTTGGTAGTAGTGTATAGTTTCTAATATGAATTCTGTGTGGTTGTCATGGAAATAATTAAAATCTTTCTGCATCAACAGGTTCTTCTATCCATCCAATGACCCAGTGGGTTGGTCAGAGGCCACATAAAAACTCTCGCTTAAGAAGAACAAATGTAGTTTCTCCCGTTTCACGCAATGTTGAAGCTCAGGTTTTATCTGAAGTCAGTCCAACTTCTGATTTTAGTGTCAGAGCTTCTTCTGTTGGGAACAATGGATCTCAACTAGGAAGCAGTATAGAAAACACTATCCAAAAGTTGAAAAGACCATTTGATGATATTTCATCTCCATTTGGGTTATCTGAAAGTGAAGAATCTGGAGGTGGTGAGAACAAAATGAAAGAGAAAGGAATAAATAGCAGTGAATTTGTTCTGGCCACAGAGAATGCTGGGACTTCTAGATTACAAATGAGGAAGAACAAATTGCCAACAGATGAATCTGGAGATTATGTGCAGAGACAAGGAAGATCTGGAAGGAGTTTATCCTTAATAAGGCCAGGCGTCCCTTCAGGGAGGGAGAAGTCAGAAAATCTAGCAATAATGAAGCCAGTACAGAACATGAAACCTAATGATAAGAGTAAAACGTATGCTGATTTCATATTTGGATCTAGTTCATCCTTACTCCTTCCATGTGCCAAAACTATTGTCAAACCCTAACCTTTGTTGAATGCAGCAAATACGGTCGCCCTCCTTCAAAAAAGCAGAAGGATCGCAAAGTTTTGACTCGTGTAGGGAAGACGCTTAACATTGGTTCTTCAGATTTTGCTGGTATAGTGAAACTAAGCTTGGTACATTTGGGAACTCTATAATTCTCAAGTTAACAAGGCATCTAGTGCATAATAGTGACATTAGTGTATCAGATTTTCCCCGAATGGCACAATTTTGCAAGTTATTATGCCATTGGTTTTTTGCATTGTGTCGATATTAGGCTTGTGTATTAAATAATATTCCAATACTTATCATTTTATCATTTTACATATAAGATAATTTCCCATGAAATTCATTTTTTGTATACTTCTGTTGGTTTTTAATTATTAGTTCTATTATTATTCCTTGATTGCTTTTCATGTACATCAATGCAAGTCCATGTAGTCATGTGATGTATGTTGATATATGACTGTCCAGGTGAATTTGATGATGATCGTGAAGAATTATCTCAAGCTGCTAATTTTGCTCGTAATGCTAGCAGTATGCACTTTAACCATAGATCTTCTTTAAAAATATTCCCTATTTTCGAAAATAGCATGAACTTATATATTTAGTTTTGGACCTTACTAGTTTGCTGGAATCTTTTTTTTTTTCTCTTCTTTTTAGATAATGCTTGTTCAGGTCCATTCTGGAATAAAATGGAGTCTGTCTTTGCTTCTGTCAGCTTGGAGGATACATCGTACTTGAAGCAACAGGTAGTATCTGGGTGGTGAACTTGTCAATTTTGTTTGGCCCCTGTGAACTTATCATTTATTCTTTATTTATTTTAATACTGACTGCTTTTTGGTTTTTGGATAATGAATCAGCTAAATTTTGCAGAAGAACTTGATCGTAGTTTATCTCAAATGATTGGTGCTGATCAGGATATTTTGGTAATTGTCAGGCTGTATATGTAAATAAGTCTATTTTTTCATCTCTGATGAACTTTTGTGTAGAGCTGTATCTGTTAATTTAAAGACCATCACAACTGCTACCAACATGTTTATCTCTACTGAATTTCATTTGAAAAATTGGACATTTATAAAATGAGCTAAATGCTTAAACCATTTAAGGAGTGTTGATTTATTATATGACTTTATTTTCTCAGCGTGTTGTCCTAAACAATGAAGCTAGTCAGGGTTCAGCGGAAAGACACAGAAGCGGCTGTGATGATGAATCAACCAAGACTGATGCTTTAAGTAGAAAGAGTGACATGGAAAGACTGGATAAGGTCACCCCATTATTCCAAAGAGTTCTTTCTGCTTTAATTGAAGAAGATGAAAGTGAAGAATCATATCACCACAGTGATGCAAAGAATATATCTAGACAATGTGCTAGTGATGATTCTCATTGTGGTTCTTGTAATCACATTGATTTTGAACCCAAAGATCGGGATAAATTGGATTCTGAAGTTGAGTCACAGGTGGATCTTCAAAATCAGAAGAATTGCATGTTGGACAGATTATCTTGTGATAAGAGTACTGCATCTAACACTTTTTCTTTACAAAGCACTGGAGTTTGGCAGGGAGATGAAGAATTTTCCCATTCTGATATCACTCATACCAGTGAAATATGTTCAAATGAGCATGATCAAATGCAACCTGCTGAATTAAGTTTTTCTGGGTTTCCTTCTTCGGATAGCCAGTATCAGCTAATGTGTCTGGATGACCGGCTTCTGCTTGAGTTGCAAAGTGTTGGCTTATATACGGAAATATTGGTAGGCTTTTATTTATTTATTAATGCCATGGTTCACTAAATCTTACCAGATTTATGCCTGTAATTATGGTACTTTAACTTCCTTTGCTTGTTACAGCCTCATTTAGCAGAGGAAGATGAAGCGATAAGTCAAGATATTCTAGAACTTGAGAAAAGGCTATACAAACAGGTTTGCAATGCAAGAATTTCTTTTAAGCATTAGCTGAGCAATTGCTTGGGGGGGGGGGGGGGGGGAGGATTTCATGATGAGCTGCATTTAATTCATCTTATTGGTCTTGAGTTTTGTCTTCTCTTATAGTATTGCGCTTTTAATTTACTAACAGATTGGGAAGAAGAGGAAGAAATTGGACAGAATTGATAGAGCAATTCAAAAAGGGAGAGATGCAGAAAGGCGGTATGTTCTATGATGGTTTGGGTGTTTTTTTTCGAATTCTTATTTGTAATCTTCTATTCAGTTGAGGTTAAAGTCTGAGTCTTAGTTTCCTTGTTCATTTTCTTGTCAGCTATCATGAATTTCTGATACTTTTGTGTGTCTGTGTGCTTAAGATAGCCTAAATTCTTAGTAAGATGTAAATGCTTTCTGTGCAGGAAGATTGAGCAAGTCGCATTTGACCAACTTATCGAGATGGCTTACAGAAAGAGATTGGTAAGAAACTTATAATTTTATCAACCATTTTTTGTTTTACATTAAGGACTCTACAGCCTTCCTTCTGATTTTTGTACTTATAAAATCCCATGCTGTTGAAACTTGATTGCTTTTTTTGTGAACAATGAACATTATACATGTGCTAATGTGAAGGATCATAACTGGTTACATTATGATTCCCGTGGGTTACCAATGGGTATGGCAGCCATGTTCCAATTATGTGGGTCTAGGGTGAGCTGCAGCCTGCAGGGGGCTTACAAGCTTAAAGACCGAACAAGTCCTTAAGTTAGTTAATTCAAAATAGGGTCTGAGGTTCCAGTTGGCTTATATCATCATATGCCTGTATCTATTTTTCCTAAGCAACTCCTCTCCAGATAGGAGGAAAAGGCTGAAGTACTATATTGCCCTCATATCCCTTATTCAGAACTTCCATTAGATTTAGAGAGATGGTAACTTGGATAGTGTTGGCTGTCATTGTATTTAATTGTAGAATTGTAATTCTCTTGCTGTGCTATACTTTTGGTCATGTGTTGTCTTATAATTGATTAATGTTAAAAATGCTGTGGGCTTTGGATCAAACAAGTAGCCACCCTGACTGACATCTATACGAATTGCATGTTATTTTAATGAATGGGTCAGTAGAGGCATTTCATAACCGTGAATTTCTATCAAATAAATTTTTGGCAGGCATGCCGTGGAAGCAAAAATTCTAAAGGTGCAGTTCAAAAGGTATCAAAACAAGTTGCTCTGGCTTTTCTCAAGCGTACTCTTGGAAGATGTAAAAGATATGAAGAAACTGGCAATAGTTGCTTTACTGAACCTGCCCTACAAAATATCATCTTCTCTGCCCCTTCTTGTGAGAATGATGCAAAGTCTGCCGATTGTATTGTCTCTGGGACAGCTAGTAATACATGCAATAAAGCTTCTCATCAAGGGGAAGCCAGAATATCTGGTATCTCAAAGTTATACTTTTATGCAATGATGTTTGTGAATGCATTCTTTAATCATAAGTTACTCTTAGCCGATTGGATCTCAGAAATTTTGATGAGGCCCTCTCCTTCTCCCTTCCTGACTTTCAAAAACTGTTTCATTGAATGCATCTTTGCTAACATCTAATAGATTTGTTAGTGTTAGTTCATATGTTTTAAAATACTCCTGTTTTGCATCTACTGCTACAGGTGCAGTCTCTAGTGCTTCTGAGAAACGTGATTCTTATATAGAAAATGAAGACAGAAGCCTGCCAGATTCTTTACAAGGTTTAGTTCACTCATCTGAACAAGTATCATCCAAGAATGGGTCCTTGTGTATCAAGGAAAAGAAAAGGGAAATGCTAATTAATGGTGTTGTTGGTGGTTCTTCTTCAAGAGCATCAAATGTTGATGGCACTGTTCATGGTGGAGTGAAAGGAAAGAGAAGCGAGAGAGATAGGAATCAGAGCAGGGATCAGATCAGACACAATTCCATTTCAAGAGCTGGACGGCTATCATTAGACAGTAGCCAAAATGAGTATAAAACAAAAGCAAAGCCGAAGCAAAAGAGTAATCAAAATGGACATCAAGATAGGTTTACAGAAGCTAAGGAACCAGCACGTTTATCAATTCATAAATCTAGTCAATCTGGGGCTAATACTGGCAATAATGGGAGCAAAGAGGGTGGTACCTTATCTGATAACCAGGACATATCTAAAGTAAAGGAATCTGCTGACGTTGGGAATTTGCAACTACATGAATTAGATTCAATAGAAGATTTAGGTGTATCTGGTGAACTTGGCGGGCATCAAGATCTTAGTTCTTGGTTGAGCTTTGACGAAGATGGTTTGCAAGACCATGATTCTATAGGCCTTGAAATACCAATGGATGACTTGTCTGAGTTAAATATGCTTATGTGAAGAGATTCATTATATAAAGACTCTGCTGACTTTTGTGACTACCTGATGTACCTGGTTAGCATTGAGATCTTGGTCGTTGTGTTGCTTAATGGTTGATTTCGGACAAAGATGACCACGAATCTAACAGTCTCATTTACCAATAGAATGAGTGGATGGTGCATCACTTTAATATGGTGCTCTGAAAGGAGATGACAGTTATTCACCAATCATGTTGGTGACTAGGACATTAATTTTGAACTCATTTTGGGCCAACTAAGAGAGCAGGTGACGAGAAAGTTGTAATCAGGATATTTCTGTAGACAATTAATGGAGGAAGTCATTCAAGGGTTCTGATATATGGATGGGATTTCATGAATTTGCTTCCAGATTTATTGCTTGTCACCAAGAAGCAAGATCCACGTATCCAAACAATCAAATTCTATCATTACCGGAAGAGTTTGGGTTGTTAATGTACTGACTACACTTACGACAGGGGACTCAAATTGTAAGTAGACCAGAGGTTCAGCTTCGTAACTCTGTAGCTCATCTTGCTGACATAATGTGCTCTAGTCCCAATCTCCAAATGTGGTATTAGAATAGTTTGAGGGGGCATTATAATCCTGAGATTAAAGCCACACATGCAACCAGAGCCTTTTAGGATCATTCAATCGAAAGTTCTGACATCAGGTTCCATGCAATGCTAACTTATTAGACTTTAAATGTTAATATATTCTTGTCGATTAATTCTTACTTGAATGTATAAGTTGTCTTCGCTCATTCTTTCCTGAAATGTTGGGGTTTTGATCTGAGGCTTCTGGTTATGGACTTCGGGATTAATCTCGTCTTTTATTGTGGAAATTAAGAATTGTTTAGCAATATTTACTGTCTGGCAAGCATGATGACTGATGACAGTGTGCGATCAATGATTCTGTATGAAACGAATACTTAATTGGTTATAAAGAAAAGGGTGTATTTACGGATGCAAATCCCCTAACTTCCACTTCTGGAAGTCAGGAGTGAAGAGACAAATAGTGGCAAAATTAGGAGAGTTAAAAAATTAATTAAAAAAAAATATTTATAAATTAAATTAAAATATTAAATAACGAGAAATAAAAGAAAATTTCTAATGTTAAAGAATAAGGACGTTAGAAAATCTAAATATGTGGATTTACTAATTCTATTCCTCGCCGTCTCCTTGTAAATTGCTCACCAGACTCGTTTTTCCATGGTATTCTCGATGGTAGACTGCATAACAAATCGGCGTGTATAAACAGAAAAACGATTAGTGCGATGTTGATCTTTCGGGAATTTATTATTGCATAATTTGAGACAAGCAATGCTTGTCATCGGGTTCACGATGTGTTGCTTGCACTGAAAGCGCCTCCTCCTCTTTATTATTAGTCCATGTCGTTGAATGAGAAGACACTTCTGCATCCCCAGTCTTGAATGAGAAGACACATTTGCTGTAAGCGTTCAATCACTTGTTGAATATTCAAAAGGAAGGCATTGTTTTTTATTATCTCCATTTATCTCTCAAACAATGCAGGAATAAACAGTTACCAACATGGGATCATAATCTTCTAATTCTTTTTCCTTTCGAGTAGAGTGGAGTGGTCATTTCTCAGCTCCCCATTTGTTTTCCAGGTTAATATAGCTTCCATTATGTTTGGATATATTATAAAAACTGATGCTCAAGCCTGAAGCTTCGCTGAAATTATTTCATAACTAGCTAGTGAGCCTGCGCTGATCTACAGAGCAAATAACAGCAGGCAGTCATTGGTCAAAGGCAAAGCACGGATCCATCAATCAAAAATAAAGAAATAGAAAATGTTGAGAGATAAAGTGCGGTAGAAAATTGATTCACAACCAACCACGTGTTTAGTTAGGTGACTAGATTTATTATGTATATGGAATATAAATTATTATATGTTCCGTAAAGCTCCTGGCGACTAAATCGCATGATAATAGGATGAGGATGGTTACGACTTTGATTTCAATGAAACAGTTGACTGCAAATGTTACAATATTAACAAGCAGATGAGCACCACTCATTCTCCTATGCCAAAATCTGAACCTAAGATAGTAGCTGAGCTTTAGCAATCAGATTGGTCATTCCTGACTGGCTTATTCATATAAATAATAGTAGGTTGATAGCCTTAAAATTTTACCTACTCAATTCATAGCATTTGACAGAACTATTGTCAACCAAACTGACTGCCCTTGCCCAGTTGGCTATGTACCTATCGCAAGTTCATCGTATCTATGACACCCACAAGTCAGATGGTTCTTGTAATCGAAAACGAGAACTAAAGCAATTTTTAAGAACCTAACTGGAAAACTTGCTTTTATTTTATGCTTAAAAAATGAAGCACAGAAAGAACAGATGTTTTATTCGTTAATTTATTCACTGGAGACAGTGCGTGTTGAAGGGCTTTAATGCAGTCCCCATTCTCAACATCATGCACTAAAAGTAATGACAAATGCAGCATTACTCTTATTTAAACTAATACCTGATGTAAAAGGACGTACGCATCAAACAAAATTGGAGAGAGATAAAGTCAAGTTGCAGTGTTGCACCCTAAAATCTAAGAGGGGAGGGTCAAGGAAGCACGCTGATAATGACCCATATGACTATCCATCCGAATAATATAATTCATATTGCTCATAATGGATCCAAAAGTAGAAAAAGCCCCAGACCCGAACTAATACATATTTAAACGAATATAAAATTACTATGATGGATGCTGCATTCAAAGGGAAGAATTCGTGTGACTAATTATCATTAAGAGCCTACCCGCCAACTACCATTTCTATATACTCAATTAAAGGTTGCTGCAATTTCTTAATGATTGAAAACGAGGCTGCCTTCTAATTTAATTGCAAAATGGCTTAATAAACTATATAATCGTACCTACTCTATCGTAATGCAATATGGGGTTCTTGGATTATGTAAAATTGATACACCCTCTTTTAACATTTTTTGAACTTAAAATTTAATTTTTCGTTTGCATTTGCAATCTGCTCTAGTGTTGTCTTTTTATACTAATATCTATTTTTTTAATTTAGTTGTCTCACTTTTTTGGATTCCATTTATAATTATTCTTCAACTTACTCAATAAATTTTTAAAAAGAATATACCCATTATTTTTTATCTGTATATATTATTTTTATTTTTGTCTTGTCTTTCTTGAAATTTAAAGGAATAAATAATACTAGGTGATAATAGCATATTAAGTTATTTAATGTTTTGTTCTTAAGAATTTAATAAGATTAAGTTAAGTTGTATGTAATTATTATAATTTATTTATATTTTTAATTATATTTAATATAATATTTTATTATATGCATGCATTATATAAGAATTTTAAATTGTTTTATTACCCTTAGTCTTGATCCCTAAGTAAAATTTCTGCCTCCCCTACATACACAAACAAACCTCAAGTCTTCAACTCGCTGTTAATTTGTCTCTGGCATGCATGTGCGACAACAGCACTGCTTCAGGTACATTGTATGCATTTCATTGATTTGGGTTATGTAAAGTCACTTTCACTCGCACCCTCTCTCTCTCTCTCTCTTAACATGCATGAGGACTAGAACACATGCAAACATGCAGGAATAGTGTAAGCATATAAAGAGACAGAGTATAGCTGCTGTTTTCTTTTCTCAGACGCAGAGAAGGAACAGAAGAGGCAACCTATCAACTTCTATACCTAAAATGAACATATTGTAGATTCAAAACAGACGCGTAAATGTAATTATGTCAGCCTTATTGGGGGTTTCACAGTAGTTGGGAAGGCCCCTCCATCTCTGATTCTTCCCTTAGCTGCTACACACACTATTCCGAAGAAAACAACTTCTTTGTACGTTGTCCGTGTTTTAGTTACAGTATCATCGATCCCCTTCTTCTACGTCTAGAACCTGTATTTTTTTTGTTAGGACGCGGTTATTGGAAATATTGTGGTGGAAGTCATTGGCGAGTTCAGTTACAAGCAACTATCCGCCTTTCAGACATATACGTGCACTTATCTCGGATACAATTCAACCCACGTCCGTTCATTGTCTCTAGCTACTACATCTATATATCTATATATACATATATATATATATATAACGTAAACAAACAAAACAGACCTCTGCCATTTTCAACACACAAATTAAGGTAGGTAGATGCAAGCAGGCACAACACCGCAAATTCCTCGTCGTCTTCCTTTTACATAAATTAATCCCATTTGCGAATTGCAACCACTTCATATAGTGAAGAGAAACAACCTCTTCTTTTTGGCTACAGCGCTACGCAATTTGTGCGGTAACCACCACAACCAGACATTGTTCTTAATTTATATCTTCTTTTCCATTTGTCTTGTCTGCAAAACAATGCTCCATGGCAACCACTACGTATAAATCCAATACAACAACCCCTCTCTCTCTCTCTCTCTCTCTCTCCCTCCTCCAATAAACGCTATTTCTGAAGCCATTATTGAGATATGGGCGGTGATAAAAGTTAGAAGAAAAAGAAAGGAATGTAAGATATTAGAAAATCTATTCCCACTCCTTACTTCTCACCAAATGTTCCCCACCTGTTAGACGTATTGGGTCACAGTATATAATTTTGTAAAACTTAATAAATTCAATGATTAAATTTTATAAGTAAAGATTATGTGAAAATAATGAAATCCATTAGAATAGCATCAACTTTCTGTACAGTTATCTATTATATAACTCGCACTTTTTCAATGAAAGTTTATCTATTTCCTTTTAGCTAAAGGTTGAATCTTCCTCATCATCCATATAAAGCTCAATTCACATTTACAACGAAACACAGAGACAGAAAAGGTATGCAAGGGTGCAGAAAAGCTTAAAAAAAGAAAATAAATAAACTATATAATCTGCTGAGATCACACCCTTTCCTTCTAAAGCAGCGTCCGAAAAACCCACTTGCAACAGCAGCTTTAAGGCTATGAAGGGCTAGCTCTATACATCTTAGAAACTCGAGAAATGATTCTGAAAAGGTTGAACCATCTGCAAGTCTGTGGTTGTTTGGCATGAATTCTCGTCGCTGATTAAGGTCCTGTTTTCCATAGAGCACACCACAGTAGGTACATGAAATTCTGTTTAAATTATGAAGTTATTTTAAAATTTCAAAGTAAAAAAAAAAAAATCTTTTCAAACACTCCAAAAGAAATGGGTCCGTATCACAGATAAATTTTGTTGTTGAAAGTATACAGAGACATGAACAGAAATCTATATGCTCCAAAATGCTTTTTGACTAACGTAAGTGGTGGACTTTGGGGAAAATGATAAACAGTACAACTTAATCTTTTCCCTTTTTCTTGAAATTATTGCTTCTTAATCATCGCATTTTTTTTAATAAAAAAATTCATATCACACCTAAGAATATGAAGCAACTCAAAAAAAACATGTTTGATCTTACTCTCGTGGTCGTGATGACCAAAGAGAACTAAGAGCTCGAAGGCGGTCATAGAACCCTCCAATGACAAGGAAACATCGTGCTGCTTGACGAACCGTCAGTAACCGACATAACTGGTGAAGGGTCTGTTGTCTCAAATTATCAGCCTTGTATTCAGAAACATGAGTATGATTTGAGTGAGTTTACAAGTAAGCAAAGTTTACCAAAAAAAAAAAAGTCAAAGAAAGACTATGGCAATTCATTTTATATTGTTGCTATATATATATATAAAGAAGCAGAATTGTAGAAGCAAACCCCAGCTTCCATATAAGAATTCATATGGGTCACTAATCTAGATGCACATGGACTCGACACCATGGTTTCAAATGGTTTGAAACTGATGATCCGCTTGTCTTATCAATGAGCTTGGACTGTTTCTAACCATAGACTAAAATAATTGATTTCTGTCATAATCCAAGAATAAATTAATTGGAAATTATTTGGGAATTTGGATTTTAATATTTTGATGATAAGTCTATCTAGGGTTCATGATTCAACAGCCATCACTTTCAAAACCAACTTCTGATTGAGACATTTTAAGATGGGAAAACAACATCAAATATGTCTAGCACTCAACATTTGGAAGTAAACCTTAGCAGCAAAGCAATATGTAATCAACAATAAACTGCATTTTTAGAGACGTGTCAAACAAGTACTGGAAATGAACAAGCCATGTTAATTGCATTGAAGTGTGTATGCTTTTCAATATGTGGGAAAAAAGTGATAGCCTGATGGAATAAAGACTGTGAAGGTCAACCCAGCCATGAGGATTATCAAAGACCAAACGCAGATATTTATCAACGGCACTTGTCCGAAAAAGGAACAGCTATTTTTAAGTTAAATCAGGGTGAGGTGTGTGTCAGTGCCAGCCATGGGTCTCTATTCTTCTTGCGTCTGATAAAACAGAATTGCGGCGCAAAACAAGCACATAGCCAAATTACCATTGAATAAGCAAAAAGAGATATATAGAATAGAGTAGAAAGCAACGATCTAACTATTATGTGCCATTCATCTTTCAAACTTTTTTTGATAAAAGGAGTGGTAAACTATTTAATACACACATATTTAAAATACTGAATTTGAGCTCAAAAATTTGAAATGAAAAATCTAAAACGTCTGTGGCATTGCTCCGTTGAAAATACTGTCCATCATTACTTTCAAGCCTAATGGGTTCTGTTTTCAACCCTTAAAAAGTTCTCAACCAACTGGTATTTGAAACCTTAAAACTTAGAGCAATGGATAAGAAATGAATTCAAATCTAATTAATATTGACATAATTAAGCATATGGAAAAAGCTCTCCCTTCTATCATTAGTCAAACGGAGACTGCTCCATTTAACTTTGACATATTGTCATCTGAGGCTTTACGTCAACCTCCCCACCAAATCTTGTACTCGAAAAAGTGTTATTATAATTATTTAAAAAATGATGTACTAATTAATTAATTTAAATAGGATCATATATATCATATGCATGTAATTCGGTATTCAATTACCTGGCGGAGAAATCCTTCAAGATTAGCAATCTTACTCATGGCAACGACCATCTGTTGCACACCGTCGACGAGGGGTCCGCCGGCGATGGTGTCAACCAGGGACTGCTGGAGCTGTTCAAGGCCTTGAGTGAGAGCCTCCTCCGCTTGCTGCGAAGAATGTCTGAGGCCATACATGCCCATGATTTGCTGCTCAGCCAGTGGCTCTAACTGTTGTATTAACATCTGACCAACACAATGCAACAAAGAAAAACCTAAATGTAAGCAAGACAGTAAAAAAAAAAAAAAGTTTAAAACTAAATTAATGTTACCATCAATAACATTTCCCCTAAAAGATTGGAACCGTTATTGTCTGCTACAATCACTGACTTAACATCAGATAAATAGAAGATAAAATGGAATTACCTAGAAAGTTGTCTCACTGTCCAAGACAATGACATCATCTTTTAGCCATTCTTTTAAGCATGTCTCATTGATTAATCTTCCAAAGCCTTAAATTTGAAAACCTTAAAATCCATTATATATACCGTTATGAGGTCAGAGGGCCTAAAACCACCCATCCAATTAAAGCAGCGCTCGGCTGGACTCATCCACAAGCCATTGTGAAGATGAAACACATCTGATTTGGCGGCAACACCCTTTAAATGGAAGATCTCATCGTAATGCGACAGGTATCCGTCAACGATCAACCTGAGATCACTGTCTCCTAACGGCGCCTCCAACCCCGTCCGCAGCTCCGTCATGTGGCGGTTGTCATTCTCTAACCACCTTGTATATTCCATGTCAAAGATTGCAGCCCCTACAAGACAGTTTATTTAATGTTGCTGTTTGTAATTCAATTATGATAAACTAAAAAAATTGTTCTCTAGCTGCTTCTAATTTTGTATGCCTCTTTGTCGATTGGTTTGTCTAATTATTTTTTTATATTTTATCGATGCGCTATTATTGCTATTAATTAAAATGCTAGTAGTTGATTTGTTCAGCAGTGCAAATGTGGCCCCAAAGAAGCTGACCCAGCACCATTTTCATCCCTATAAGTTAATGGGTTTATAATGCTTGTCTTTTTAATAACATCAAAAGTACATTTTCTAACTGCATATTAGAAATTATTATTTGTTCTAAGAAAGCATATCAAAAATGGAAAAGAGCAGTATCGTTGATCAATAATTCACTGAAAAGTTAAAGCAAATAAACTACTAACTTTTATGTTTACAAAAGGCCGTACAATCTTTTATTACATTTAAATAATATTAGTACGAATTTATTCCTTGAAAATGGTACCCTTTTTTAATATATCTATTCTCATTAGCAATATGGATTTCAAACACGAATTAAGCAACAGATTTTGGTCAAATTCAGAGACTTGTGCTCCTGATTCTAAATTTTAATGTCGGTCTTTTCAAATTTTGACTTTTAATCATGTATTAGATATATTCATGCTTACCGATAATAGTTACGTGCTTCTTTGGCAAACCCTCACTATGGGTTTGTGTTTTCTTTGTTTCACATCTTCTAGTTTTTAAGTATATGAACAGAAAGATTGACAAGAAAAGCTTTCAGGCATTTTTCATTTAGAAGTTTCCTTGACTTGCTCCGCATTCATCTGGTAATGTCTGCCAGAAAACGGCATTACCTATTTTATTAATTTGTGTGGCTGTCTGAAATTAGAAAAAGGAATTTCATTGGATTTGTAAAATCACCAGGAAGAAGAGCTAAACTCACCAGAGCTAATATGGCCACCAGCAGCGCCACCACAGCCCAAGAAAAGCCCCTAATAAAATGCACAAATAATAATCATGAAATAAAAATTGATTATTATACAATGCATGCATATGAGAATTTTGTAAAACCTGAGAGCGCGCCCTTTGAAGGTCTTGTTCGAGCTGGTTAAGCTTTAGTCTACTTGTCTCTAGCTGCTGCACGTAAGCCTGTTTGGGAAGAGAGGAAGAAAGTGCAGAAAATTTTAAACAGATTCTTGGAGTTTGCAGAACAACTAGTGTTCACCAACTAATTATATCGTAAAGGGACAAACCTTTTTCCTTTGACGGCTTTTCCTCGCAGCCTCTCTGTTCTGAGCTAAACGTCTCAATGTCTGAAACCAATTTAGCAAAATCTTAGCTCCAAGATAAAAAACATGAGGACCAAGAATACTTACCTATAAATAATATAATGCCACATTCAAAAACCTTTGCATCAAGTTGTTTCTCTGATGTTGAAACAGCTCCCTTTCTCTGCAACAGTAAAAACCCGAAAAAAAGTTATAAATGAAAAGGAAAAGAGCAGAAGACAGAAAGATCAACTGAGATTGTTCAGCTAAATCAGAAGCAATAAAAAGTTTAGACTTTTGGGACCAGAAAACTATAGCAATATACCCATAGTAGTAATTTAAGAAAATTTCTCAACGTTATTCAACTAGGTCAAAGAACTAGATGAAATTAGAAGAGAGCTCACAGAAATTCTGGGAAGCATTTGTGATTGGAGATGCCCATTGGGCCATTTCTCTTGAGGCGTGCAATCATCAATGTGATAAGGGTAGCAAACACCATCCTTATCTGCCATATTTTTGGTATGAATTGGGGTTTTGGTTCAAAACCCCAAAATTTACTTGGGAGAAAAAAGTTTTCTCTGATTACGGGGATTGAGTGAAGTGGGTCACTATTAATACGTTGATAAGTACCGGAAAGATTCTTGCTTTGTTTTTTAGTGTGTACACATTGCTCCCTTTTTCTCTCTCATATTTCGTATCAGACATTTTATCAGAAAATCGTTCAAAAATCAGTAAAACTCTCTGTTACTTTGATTTTCTTGAGAGCTGTTGGGATCTGTGCTGTTCTTTTATGAAGATATGTGCAGAAGAAAGAGAAAACGAGAAAGGGGAAGAGAGATGAACACAGTAGTATTTACATAAAAGAGGCCGACTTTTTCCTGGGATTTGGGGATATGGAAAGAGAGAACTGAGAGATTAAAAGTGGAAAACAGTAGTTTTAAAAACCTTTTCCTGAGGTGATTTGGCAGCTGATTGATTCTGCGATGGGCCTGTTCTTGAGGCATCACTTGCCATCTCCTGTTGTAGTTGCTGTTGTCTCTGATCCTGCTGTTGAATCTGCAGATGTTGCTGACCAAAAGCCTGATGATCTGAAGAAGATGCCTTCTTACTTATGGGAGATTCTGGTTCAAACTGGGTATCAGTTTTACTTGAAAGAGTGTTCACAGCCGATCCCGAATCAGTGCTCTCCCCTCCTGACTTGGAACCTCCCTGTATTAGCAAGCCCACCAAGATATATGTTTGATTGGGATACCCAAAAATAATCCCAAAGGCATGCAACAACCTCTAAAACTTCATTTTCACATGTGGGTGATCAAAAATTATCGCATAGGTTATTAAAGCCAACTCAAAAGAAATATATTAATTTTGAAAGAGAATTTGATTTGACAATAGACTCATCAAAATGATGAAAGTACAAAACGGAAAATTCCTTGAAGTTCAAAGTATCGTTTAATAGATGGTCAAAGAAAGGAAAGCGAAGAGACTACTACTCTTGGGCTTTGCTGGAATCTCATTGGCCATGAAGGGAACATTTCCAGTGTAGCCGCAGGCCTGCCTGTGAATAAAGCTGCAAGAATCACAAAAGCAAAATCTCAGAGGATCACCAAAAATAAGGACCCCAGGATTTTCAATGATATCAAAAGGTGGAGGAACCTAATCCCCCTTTTCAGCAGTTACGGAGTCAGTGAATCATGCAGGGGAAGATAGGTTTCTAAGATTGTAACCCCACGCCATCCAAGCCTATTGTCCCAGAATCATTATGGTATCGGAAATGGCAATCCACTCTGCGCATTCTTAAGACAAATTCAAACCTCTTCCCCCAACAACCTTTTTCCCCTGCTCTTAGAAAGAGGTGGTTATGCTTGTATAACGTCAGAAAAGGATAAATCATAGAAAGGGGAACCATACGTGCTTTGGCTTCATCATTTCTAATCTTCACTCCTTGCAGAACAATTGCCTCTTCCAGCCCTCCGAAATCAAAAGCAGAGCCTTGATTGCTAAGAAACAACACATAAAGTTATTAAAGTCAGTAGTAAAACCAAGAAAATTTAATATGAAATAAAAAGTTATATCGCAGTCCCCTCTTCGGTGATTTTTATCTATATCTGATGGAAAAATTTTAACTTTTAGCAGTGGAGAAGGAAGTACTGAAGAAGCATACATTAAGCTCGATGCAGGAGTATTAATCCCATTAAGAACTCCGTAGGGGACATGGTGAGTTGAAGGTCCTGGGTCAGAAAAACCAATTTCACCTATTCTGTGATTCGCCATGCAAGGCTCTTCAGACCATTCTCATATATCTATGAAGCGGAAACTGAAAGTTTTGCATTCGGCAGCAATTCAATTTACAAGAAATAAAAAATGAGTGCTCTGGTATGAAAAGCCAGAGCTGAAAAACTTGAGACTATAACCAGGAAGTCATAAGTGTTTACCTCTGTTTTTCCTTGGAATTCTATTTTGAGAAAGGTCTCAGAGCGGCGAAAGATCAAACCTTTCTTGTCAAAGTAATATCTAAGTTGCCACAAGGAAGGTCCGGTCTTTTTCTCAGATACATGTTTCTCTTGGCCACTTTTTATCTTTCGTGGGGTGTCTCCATCTCTTTCTTTTCTCCTTCTCTATGAAGAAAACCTGATTTATAGTCTGTTTGGCTGTTTGCCTTGCTTTATCACTGTTCCAAGTTGTAAGTATTTCAGATTGAGAAAACTCAATTCAAGGGCACCTACATTGCACTGGTATAAATACGGGTAGGTATTCGATACCGATATTAAACGAGTGTCAGTATTTTTTACATTAATTTTATAATAAATTTTTTTAATAAGTATGATACTTGTTACATTACTTTGTAATAAAATTGAACAAGTATCTAATATTCAACCAATTCATCGATACTTGTTACATTAATTTATAATGAAATTTTTATATAAATTAGTATTCAAAAGAAATACGGTTACATGCGCAATACAAATGTATTGTCTAATAAAAAATTTCAGTATTAATGTAATACAGTAATAGCACCCAAAATCTTGTCCTCAGCAGACTTGCCTCTGCCCTGGCTTGTGGGGCTTGCAAGAGGGCAGAAACAAAATTTAAAAATCGAACAAAACGAAGAATGATAATAAAATTGGCAGGGTGGGGTCTTCTGCAGGAATCCACTAGAATGACTGACTCCTACTCCACTCTCTCTCTCCTCTAACCGTCTGTGTTTTCTTATTGGTTCTTACTTGGGGCTCTTCTGGGCTCCATGTACTAAACAGGAAAAACTGAAAAAGTTGCACACTTATTACAAGGGAACAGCATAAAATTCAGTATGACATGGGACAAGTCTTCCTTTCTTTTTCCCCCTTTTTTCTCCTCAGAGAGGGCAAAAGAGGACGAAAAGGGAAAGCTATAAAGGCCATTTCTTGAAGTTTTTTATCCCCAAGAGGAGATGGATTTCACTTTGAGCTCCTAAGAAAATGAGTTATTTTACACATCATATTATATAACCTTGTGCTCATGCCATTTCAACCAAAACATTAGAATATTACTCCACAAGCACACCCACTTTGTGTATTTAATCCCTTCCCAGAAATGGATTTGTTTGGTATTATCCTCTTTGTTGATAGGTCAACATCTAATTCCTGTCATCACCTAAAACCATGCCACGTTAAGATTCCTTTCTACTTACAGAAAATATGTTTGCAGAGTATTGAAGTACACATGGTAATCATGAACCACTGGCGACTTGGTTTGGATTAAGTTTCTAATAATTTCATCATTCCATCATTAGAAGAAGATTATTTGTTACATAATTCTTAAACATTGTTTCTTTATAGAAAGCTTGACTGCCAATCTCTTAAAACTGTCATACAAAGAGAAAAGTTTTATAATTTAATTTATAAAATTTAAAAAATTTATGCTCTTTGAAATGTAATTTTATATTGCAAAGAAGCTGAGAATAAACTTCATACTCCACAAGACTTCATGATTTTTTTATGTATATGTCCAGGACCAACATTATTAAGAACATCAATTTATAGCAATAAATTTATGCAAATAAAGAAGGGAGAGAGAGATGGCTCAGCTGGGGGAGACTTTTAGGTAATGGACCCATTATTCATCGCATAAAGATAGGTAAAAGCAAATGTTATATCTGGTGCTCATCTGATTCCTTTTGTAGGTAATATGGCTCCTACCAATTATTCCTTGGTGATGCCAATGATTGGTCTTAATAAAAGTGGTTTGGTTCAAATATAAACGCTCTCATGAATTAGGTCAATGTGTAATTTAAGCATATACCTTACAACATGTTCTTCATACGGAAATGTTTGAGTAGGATTTAGGCTACAGATTCCACGAATCTAGCATTCTTCCCTTCAGCCGTCATTGGTCGAGTTCCCCTGCTTCCGTTTCTGGGTAAAGGTGATTGGCCTGAATCAAATCCCAGAATTAATTATTCCTTGGAATATTTTTTTTAACTTTGTTAACTTAGTCATTACTTGTCGTCTAAGCTGAGTACTAAAAGTACAACTTAGATTCTATTCTACATTTCTGTCAATGTTGAAGCCAAGTCTTATCATTTTTATAATTTTATTTTTATTTAATTTTTTAATTTATAATTTAAATAATTAAATATATTAAATTCTATAAATCTGATAACCCACATTTTTTCGTGCAATAATAATGTGGATGTAGCATTCTTATTGAAGCGAATAGTTCGAGACTCTCGCCTTTCATTCTACATAGGCTAAAGCCCAATTGCAGATCACGTCTAGGTGCCATTGAGAAAAATCATGGTTAGCAAATGATTGGTGACGGACCCAAAGGCATTAAGAAATAGGGATATGTCAAAGTCAAAGATTTCCAACGTTAGAAACCTACGAAATCACATACTCCAAACATAATATTAATTGGCTCTAGGTACCATAAGCCCTTAGCACAAGCTCAATTTCTTTCGTATTTTTTTCTACTCACAACAAAAATCAGCTTTAGACATTTGAAGGGCTAGTAAGCTGGTGAAACTACATATATTTATCTTAAAACTTTCCACTTTTGACTGGATGATGGCACAATTTCAACAACCAGATCTGAAGTTTTTCCCAGCCATGAATGCTTGCGAGATAAACAGAAAGGATCTTTTACATTAGAAGGCTTTTACCAGACATATTTCATCTGAGAAAAGAATTACACATTTCTTCAATCATTCTGTGAAAATCAGGTAGAACACCAACTATCTAGCATGTTATTTGGACAATAATAGGTGTAAATTCTATCTGCTATTTCAGAAAGTGCAGACAGTCCAGATAGAGAACCCACAACTACACAACAAAAAGTCACAATAGCAAAGAAATTAAGAACCTATCATAGTATTTCTGAATACCAGCATAAGCAGGAACGTTCACAACTGCCTAATAGTATCTGTTATAAGACAAAAGCAGAGACTTTACACGACAGAGAGAGAGAGAGAGAGAGAGAGAACACAGCCTAATCAATGTTAAGAGGAATACTCTGTTCCTTGAACATCCGACCATCAAACTAAATTTCAGCTGCATCACAAGGCATAGGTCAAAAAAATATTAATTAAATTAATTTTATATACACACAGAATTCAATAGAAATGAAACGGATGAATGCGAAACACTTCAGCATAATGATGCAAATCGTATTCCTTTCAAGAGCCTCTGGTATGTCACCACTCTCCACAAGTCCTCTATTTTTTGAAAAATTACCCCATCACAATGGCTTTTAATTTAATGTAAGATTTGTATAATGAGTTGTCTCTTTTCTGCTAAGGTCAAAAGGTAATTGAAATCTTGTATGTCTGCCGTCCTTGTTAGAGACAAAAATTCTACATAATATTCCAAGCAGAAACTAAATCAAAATTCTTCTTTTCTTTAAGTTGCTTGAAAACATGCCTATACAATTAGACTTGAACAAACACTTGAGCTATAACAAGGCATTTTGCAGAATCTTATTCATACTTAAAATGTGGATCTACATGTGTGTATCTCCTCATCAGCTCAATCATAGATGAGGTGAAATTTGCTAACATCTGGCATTCTTCATCAGACTTAACCTCTGAAACGATCCCATAAATTACCAACTTCTTAAGATTAGGGCATCGCTTAAGCAGCCCCTCAACCCAATGCGAGAAGAGATCATTTATAACAGTCCAACCAAGCTCCAAGACTATCACATTCTCCAAATAGGAAGACCCTTGCAAACCATAATGAAGCACTCCATCTCTCACATCATAGCTCAAAGACAAATGGCTCAGTTGTGGAAAACAAGAGGCAATTGTTTCTAAATCTACAATCTCATCCTCATCATCAAACATCACATCCCAAAGACGAAGATTCCTTAAATTTGATGATCTTGAAATCATCTGGTAAAACTTTGGCCATATAATTGTGAAGTTGCTGATGTCTACAATCTCAAGATTCTCAACTGTCTCACCAATATCAAGATGTATAACACTAACATCATCAATCTTAAAATGCTTTAAGGTCCCCTTGCCAATCAGTTCAAAAACCTCAAGTGCACAATCCTTCAGGTGTAAAGACTCAATGCCATCAGCCTCTAATATAAATTTGTCCAAACTGATTGCTTCTACATAAATACTCTTCAATGTTGGACTACTTAATTCAACCGTCACCTGTGCATCAGACATTGCAATCTCTGGATTGACAAGTTCCAAAGCTTCAATCTTCGGACATGCAGATACCAAAAGACTCAAATCCAATGCTGATATACTCACATAACTCAAGGACAGAGATTTCAAACAAGGGAATCTCTGAAAATTAGGTTCAACTCCTGCTATTGAATTATGAGCTAGTTCTAGTATTTCCAGCTTCTGTCTCCCACAGATTTCAAGTATGTTAACATTAGGCATAGTCCGTACATTATAAAACAAGTGTCGCAAAGTTTCTCTAGTGTACATGAGCCAAGCAATAGCTGTTGAAGCTGAAAATTCATCAACATCTTCCATCAAAATTGAAAGAGATTGCAATCCTGATGTTTGGAAAATCGTTTGTGTTATTAAAATTTCCAGACGACCAGTTGTCAAATCACGGTAAACGGGCCAATCATTGGAATTAAAGGAGAGTGTGTGGAGATGCTTGCAGCACGCTTCTCGCCATTTCCGACAGGTTGCAGAGGCTATCACTACATCTCGGGCAGCTCTGAGGTGAGACAAAATGTTGCCAATGACTTCAACAGGAAGATGCTCCATGAGGTATTGAAAATATGAATATCCAGGAATCCCAAGCCCACCACTTGGGTCTCACAAAGTATCAGCTATGTTGTAAAGCCTCAATATTTAAAACAGTCAATTCCTTCAAAACTCTATTTGAAATTCCAAAACCACGGTAAAGGCTTTTCCCCTTGAGCTAGAGATAGAATTTATCTCAACCTAGAAAGCCAAACGATGTTCAGTAATTGTCAACAAAATTACATGCATAGAAAATGCTCAATTAAGAGATGGAATGCTCAACATTCTATCAATTTCCCACTAGATGGAAACACAAAAGAAGTTACTTAAATAGAATCGAATATAATTCAATACCAGAATCCTAGTCCTCTTAAAATTAAAGAAATGCAGCAATTATGAGACATATCATCAAATAGGTCAACAAGAAAACGAAGCACCTAAAACTGGGAATTCATAGAGAAAATAATTCAAATCGAAAAAATGAAAAGAAACTGCCGCAGATAACATATGTGCACGCGAATCCGAGAAAGATCAAAAAACAAATTTTGCAATCATCCAAAATTCTAAACAGGCGATTATTCCCAATGACCCGGAATCGGAAACTGTTAATTCAGATTCAGAAACATCAAGTGGTTACCTGAATAGCACAAAAATCTTTGTCAAGAAATCGCCTTCGTCAAAAAATCGTGAAATAAGAGTGAGTAATGATGGTAGCAGAAGAAGAGAAGTAATAATACGGGAGATTCGTTATTGAAAGAGAAGTCAATAGAGCACGATCGCCGGCGTAAGTCAGGGAGAGAGATCCGCCACCTTGGAGGAGATAGAGAGAAGTAGCATCGCCGTGAAAAGACAAAACAAACAACCTTTCACACATATGAATTCAACGGCGCCATCATCCCCTGGGACCATTGTTTGACTTATATATGTTGTGTTTAGGATAGTGTTTTTTTTTTTATGTTATTTAATAAAATATAAAATATTTATTTTAAAAGTTAAATAAAATTATAAAACTATTAATAAAATTCATTTATTTTTTATTATACGTAACATAATATATAATTATAAAGACATAAATATAATAAAGTTCTGAAATTTTTTTCTCTTAACCGACTATTCTCTCTGTTAATAATTTTTCTAAATAGTTATTATTAATGTTATATATACATAATTACTTCAAATAATTATTATCTTAGTTATAGTTAGAAAAAAAATTACATAGACAAACTAATTAATTTAAATAATCATTACAATAATATCAAATAAAATTTTATTTCTCTAAATAATGTCATTTATATGGATTAAAAACATATATTTTTATAATAATTATAAAAATTACTTATACATGATTATATTATTTTTATAATTTTATTTTTATTTAATTTATAAAATAAATAATAAAAATTAATAAATTTTATAAATCAAACTATAATTCAATAAATCTAACCATTTATATTTAATTGTGTAATCGGCTGGGTTTCCAATTAAGAGGGAACATATTTTCCTATTTGAAAACAAGAAATTCTAAATTAGAAAAGTGATAAGTGGAAAGCTTGAGAATATTCTGTTTCAAGAACTTTCCATTGCTTTACTTCCATAGCCAATGTGAATTCGCGGAGGGAGAGCAGAGAAGCATTTTTGACCCTTTTGAATTGAATTTGCTTTCAGATGCATTGATTTGTATGAATGACTTATAATGATTGGGATGTCTGCGATTGCAAATTATCATATTCGTTGTCTTAAACCATGTTCTAAACATGTTCAAAATACAGAGAACAAAGCAGTTGAATGTAACTTTTGTGGTTGACAGACCCAATGATTAAAAAGAAAGAGTCCATTCTGGAAGTTCGAAATGGTGATTCGTTTGAGCAATACTTTGTTAGTTGAAATTTGGGGAGCATAAAATTGGTGAGACTTCGTGCCAAAAGAAGCTTACAAGTTACAATGGATGAAGTTGCAAAACTCAAGCAGGCTATAATCGATGACTTTTACTTCCAGATGCGCTTTGATGATCTTCCATTCTGGGGTCCCATCGGAAAAGTTGAAGAGGAAAGCTGGACTCATCATGGCGTGGAAGGGCTGAAGAATTACCTTCTTAAACATTCAATTTTATGTTCTTTACAATGGAAACCAAGTCAAAGAAGTGTGTGCATTTGGTGATAGACATCATGCTGTAGATATAACAGATTGCTTATGTCGATGTTTGGTTCACTTATCATTCAGTTATCTGGAATGCTACCTCAGCTCACTTTGAAAAGAGGATGGACAGATACTTAAGAGCTTCATTGCTGCTTATTCATCTTCAAGTTCACTGGTTCTCGTTCATCAATTCAATTGTCATCATTTTACTCTTGATGGGTTTGCTTGCCCTGCTATGTGTGCGGCATCAAAAGAGTGATTTAAACGAGTAACTCTCTTCTTAAATGATAATTCCATAGGAGCAGAAGTTTTTACGTATACTACTTCTGTTTGTTGGCCTGACATTTTTTATCTACAATGTTAGATTCTATTGCTAATGAAGAAGATAAGGAGGTTGGATGGAAATACATTCAAGGCGATGTATTTAGAATCCTCCAAGCTCGTCCTTACTTTCTGCTGTCCTGGGAACGGGCACCCAGCTGTAATGTTATAAGCTTCCTTAGTGCTCAAAATTCATATTCCTCAACCTTTGCCCAGAAGACACATACAAATTCAGCCTCTGGTCTTTCCGTGGCACTATCATGACTACAATATCTAAAGGTGCGCGATATCTGATTGTGTTTCTGCGGCTGACTGCTATCACCAGCCTAGGATTTAACATAAAAGTTATTTAGCAATCTGAATGTAGACCCAAAATTGATAGCAAAGCATTTCCTTCAACTTGATTTCTGTTTCTCCTAGACTGATTCGAAATGCATAGGAACACTAGCCAAAGTTGATCGAAACTAGAATCTTTTGCGAAGCTTATTCCGAAGTCGCATCTAAGCTATTCTTCTATCAGTTGGCTCGAATTGCCACTAATATAGAATGTAGGTGAACGAGCGAAATAAAGAGAGAGGCTTTAATTAGAGTTATATCACCTCATTCAAGGGTTATGGCATGCATGTTTGCAGCATTGAAAATGGTGCTTTCTGGGAGAAGGTAGCCTCATGATTTGAAGCTCATTTTCAAGTTGGATCCATAATTTATTGATGGGATTTTATTTTATTTAAACTTGTAAATTTGAAACAGTGGGAATGGCTTTCCAGTCCGTAAGCTTTTTTGGTAGGTTGTATTGATTACGCATTATTGTTCTCCAACAAGCTACCCTGTTTTCAGGATCATATTACGGAGAGAGAGGAACTGGACCTTGGTTCTTGTTTTCTTGCATATAGTGGTGAGGGGTGACATGGGATGTTTTATGCGTTTGACTCCATTGATGGAAATGAAATCAGAAGTGGGGCCCAATCATGAAAAGTCCAACGGTATTAGTTTCACATTCTTACACTTACGTTATTAATTAGACTTGTCATCTAAAATAAAATAAATAGAGATAAAATAGTATATTTTTTATTTTAGCATATAACTTATTTAGAAACATAGTTATGGGCTTATCATTTTTATAAAAAGTCTATAATATTATTTTTACAATCTTTCATCTATGTTATATCTATGTATAAAACAAATAAAAACAAATAAGAGACAATAGCCAAAAAGCAAAGGAGCAAAAAAAATAAGATACGTGACAGAAATGTATCCATAAGAAACGTATACAATAACATTTTTGGGAAAAGTGATGCATGTAAATTGAAGCAAAGTAGGAAACAAAAGAGGTAAAAACTGTGAATTTGTTCAAGTTCGGTTCTCATTGACCGCACTCGAACGAAGCCGAAATACATAGGAACACGAGACAAAACTGAATATAACTGGAATCTTCCGCAAAGCTTATTCCAAAGCCACATCCAGGCTATTCTTCTTTCGTTTGGCTCAGATTGCCTTCAATGGAGAACTAGGTGAATAAGCGAAATAAAGAGAGAGGCTTTAATTAGAGTTATGTCACCTCATTTAAGAAGGGTTATGATATGAATGTCTGCAGCAATGAAAATAGTGCTTTTGGGAGATGTTAGTCGCTGGGTGGTGGAATATTTTATGTGTCTGACACCATTGATGAAAATGAGAAGTAGGACCCAATCATGAAAATATTGAAAATGGCGCTTGAAATTAGAAGCAAAGTAGAAAAATAAAAGATGTAAAATCGTGAATTTGGTCGAGTTCGGGTTTAGTTAGATTGAAAAACTCAAGGTCAACCCGAACCGTGTTAACCGATTTTTTAAATTTGTGAAAATCCGTTCGCCCAAGCTACATCAACCATTACTCGATTTTTTACGGGTTTCATTGGGTGTTGCTGGATCCCCAAGTTATGCACACCCCTAATTATTTGTGTTCAAATTTATCCTCATCGGTTAGGGTAAATTGTGTTATCTCTATTCTTTGCCATTTTATGACAATGTGAGATAGGAACATACAATAGATAGATTTCACAGCCATGGAGATTCCGTAGCTTTTATCCCAAGCTCGAACACAAAAGGTGACAGGATTAGATGCAAATGTCATCAGACAGCCATCAGCGGGGAAAGGACATCGCCCAGAAATTTTCTGTTAAGGTGAATTTAAAGAATACTGTGAATGACGTCAAAGGCTTTAATATAATGGTTCTGATACATTAAATTTCTGGGGAAAGATGATTTTGATGTGTTATCTGGTGTACTTACGAATATAAAAGGGAGAAATATATACACACTGGACACTGCGTTATGAAGCCATGCCATTAACAATGGTGTTACTTTGGCTGAAATACTTTCAATTTGTGCTACATATTTTTCGCTCGAGTGTTTCCGGTTGATGCAGATCCGTGCTGGTTGGGGGCTCAACACCCTTCTTTATGTTTGGCTATAGTATCAACTTCTATGTCAGATCAAATATATGCAGCTATCATTCTTTATTGTCTATAGTACATGCTTCTGCTATGCCTCCTTCCTAATATTTAGTAATCTTAGTTTCCAAGCTTCATTTCTGTTTGTTCGCCACATACAACATGCTGTTAAAAGCGAGTGACTATGCTTTCATACCTTCCCGGACAATGTCCCGTCACCCAGAGAAGTAGAAAAGCAATTCTAATTGAAAATCTATGTAACCTGCCCTCCAGAAAAGGCTATTATACAGCAAGGCATTATACGACAATGTTCCTCATTAAATTCTTTCACAAAGTGACACTTTTCCAGATTTTAGTGCTAGGATTAGCTTCTGAAACCAAACGTCTGATGTCCCATTTGGAAGCTACTGCAATGTCTTAGTTAGCTGTAATGGCATAGTTAATATGGTTCAGAATGCTAACGAGTTTATAACAGAAACCAACAAATAACTATTTTCAATTTTGTTCAGGTTGAGGATCACATTTGCACGTATAATGATATTACCTCATCATATACAGCAGGAAAACCAGACAAATTGTATTGAATTAATGAAAAGCATAATGAAGCCACTATCTATTTATAAATAAGCAGCTAAAAAGCTTCCCAGTACAAGATATCAAACAATTGTAAAAAACCAAGATTGACAAGGTGGCCACCATTGCAGAAGAATCTCCTTTTTAGCATCCGGTGCTCTTCACATAACGCTAGACTTCCTGGTACTGCATCTGAGAAGGTACCATGCGTGGGTTGGATAACAATATCAATCACTAGGAATAAGTTAAATTTATGAAACCGCAACAAAATTGTAAAGTGAAGCAACTTCAGAGAACAGGGTACAACAGGATTAAGTTATAATCCAAATACTTCTAGAACCTTAGAAACGAAATTTAGAAACCACAGTAAAATAAGTAGAATTCACGGAAAATAACCAACCAGAACCTCATACCAAAAGAAAACCAACCCGAACCAAAAGTACAGAAGCAAAAAAACATAATAGAAGGTTCACAGTTTACACAAACAAGTACCATCACAATACCCACAAGAATGTTGCGAAAATTGGTCACAGTAAAGCTCGAAGCTTTAAAATCTTGAGAATAATAATAGCATAAAAAACTTTAAAAATTACCCCTTCAAAAGGATTTTAAAGCAATTGGAAATCATGCATATAGAATCATAGAGTAGATATTTGGATAAGCCCGCGAGGCCATCACAGCCCAACCGATACACGGTATAGCATGGGCTCTGACCGCAGGCAGTCTTCATCGCAGGAGTGCGATGGCGAAAGGCCTCACCTTTAAACCCCAAGTTCTCGGTCTTCATCACTCACTCCCCGAGCTTGGAGGCAGTGCCGCCGGCAACTCCCAAAGCGAGGGAGAAGGGTGGCTCAGCCGTCACCGACGCCTCTAGGGGTGAGAGGAGACAGAGATTTGGAAAGGCTTTGCCCCCGCCACTCTTCTCTGCTCAGATAAGATCAAGTAGTCGTTAATTCCTCATTAGGGTTCATACTCGCATTATATAGCAGAGACCGGAGAGAATTTTTTTTCCCAAAATACCAATGGGAGATAGCCGATAGAAATTATTAGTAGATCTTTTCATATGAATATTAGAAGTCCTAAAATTTTTTTATTTTATAAAAACTGACCCTAGGATTTTAATAATTTTCAAATGGAGAAAGTAATTTTTTTATAATTTTCCGTCACTGATATTAATCTATATTAATATATAATATAAAGACAATTTTAATATTTCATCTTTTTTACTGTACAAATATTATCGTAAAAATAAAAAATTTACACTCAGTAAATAATTATTATTTTAATTTTAAAAATATAATTTGACAAGCATGCTAGTGACAACAAGATGTAAATCTAGTGTTCTTTTGGTGAATGAAAGCAGATTTTTTTCCGAGGAGTGTGACAACTTCCACAGCGATGACTAACAAGTAAGCAATTAGCCGTTAAGCAGCGTGTCCAATCATACATGTGTTCAGTGCAGGTAAAACGAATTTCTTATCGATTCACAATTTGATAAACAAACAAAATTTATAGATCACGTGTGATGCATCTGTCTATCTAGAGAACCGGTTCACAAGAGCTGAAATTACATAGAAAAGCACTAAGCATTTACATGAGAAGAGCAAAAACATTCTCAATCACGCAGTATGAATGCATGCCCAGAAAAAGCAAAGCTTTATATTATTACAGAGTCGAGGAGGTTCTTGTCTTGGGAATTTTATCATCCTTTGATGGCGGAGGTAAGGTAGGGGATGACAAGGCTGCATGATAAGATGATGAAACTAGTTGTGCCACTGCGGGAACCGCCCCCCCTGCAGTTTTCAGCGACAATGTTATCAACTCATGATGAATACAACGATGATTTTCAGCGCTACAATTTAAATCTTCCCAGTTGGTACTTGAACAAATGAAGAGCATTCAATAGAACCAAAAGAATAGCCAGAATTTCACAATCTCAGAAAACATTGCGAGTAAGTTGATTTAGACACAATTTCATCTTTAGATATAAACTTAGTAAGATGGATTAAATATCACATGTAACTATTCTTACAAAGTTGGTCAAAAAACCAATAATCCTAAATGTTTAAGTTTTATTTTATATCTCTAATACATGAAGGCCTCTTTTCTTGAGTTTAAAATATAAACTATTTTTAATTGTGAATGACAGTGTGAATTAAATTCTTCACCACTAAATTATAAAAACTCTGATACTATATTAAAGAACTAGTTATATTAAAAGCTTAAATTCTTTGATAGAGACTCAAAAGTAGTTTTATTTCATATTTCTAACAACGTGACACATAGTCACCTGCGAACTTTGGAAATTGTAAATCCAACATGCAAATAATTCAAGCTCAAACTGAATACTAAAGAATGTAAAGGTTATTATATAAGCCAATCAAAACAACGCATCAAGAAATTCACCTGCCAGTCCTGCACAGGCTGAAGAAAATACAATCACAGGTGGTGCCTGAAATGCAGAGAGGTTTAAGTCAGTAAGATGGTAACAAATTTTCGCTGAATTATGCAGGTAGAAAGTATAGACCCCAACACCATTGAACTCAATTTTAAATACTCCAATATACGGAAGATGTCCCAAATAATCTGATACACAAGAAAATGCATCCAAAACTATACCAAAGAATATAAACATAATGACTGCAAGCTCGGATACAAATTACACAATTAAACAAAAGAAGAAATGGATTCTGCAAAAGGGTAATTTAAGTGACAGCCTCAGTTCACAGGTAAAGAAGAATAATGATTTTATTGGGAAGGCAAACCAATGGTTAATGCATCAAACAGGTCCTGAACCCCAAAATAATAAAAATGATGATAAAAAAAATGGTAGAGATGAAACCCTCAACACATATTCGGAAATCTGACTTCCAGACTATAATGCCAACCCCCCCCCCCCCCCTTTTTCTTCTTTTCCCCTTTTTCCTACAGTTAAAAAATAAATAAAATAAAAAAAAATAAAAAGAAGCCCAGCAACACAAGTATTCAACTGATGAGCTCATCCCTTTGGTTAAGTTGTATGGAAATCAAAGCATCTATGGCCATCCAAGGCTAAGTTATCAAGGCAGTATTTATGTGGCAATCATGGGCGCAATGAGCTAATGCTCACAAGAAGTTCCTTGGATCTTCAGTTCTATAGCACAGCATGACTCTCTTAGAGATCGTAGGAAGATATATGGGTTTAACTTACTTTGTATGGGTTAGAAGTGGCTAAGTGACTCGTCATAAAGCAGGGGAGGAAGCAAGGGTGTCTAGGTCAAAGGGGCTGTTCCATTGGCATTATAGGCATCTAGGTAATCAGGTTATCAAATAAAAGCGTGGTCTTAGGATGTCATTGAAGTGCACAGGTGGTAACAGCATTGCAACTCAACAAATATTTCAGTGGCTAAATGACAGTCTATTGTCCACCTTTTTTAGAAGGAAGTCCGGACTCCTGGGCAAGCATATCCCCAAAACCATAAATTTGGTAAAGATTTTAAACATTATTGTGATGCACTTATGTCACACAAAAAAATCTCACAAACTTTATAGGATGCTTAGTCTAAGAGAACAAAAGTTTTAAGATATCCACGTCCAACGCATTATTTATGAGAGAGAATCACAAAAGAGACAAAAAGCCTAAAGAAAAACTAAATATATCAAGCAAGACAACTGCAGAAACTAACAAACTGAATGCAAAATAAAGACAGGATAGGGGAATGAACACTAAGAAACTTACACCAATGAGAAAATGCAACCACATTGGTCCTTTTACCCATCTCCGAACAACTGGCATAACTGCATTAGAAGAGAAAGCGATCTCTTTGAATATACAATCCACATTCCACATATGTAAAAGACATGTAATTTGTGAGCATCATAGATCAAGGCTGTCAGACACAGAGATAGAATGTAACATATCTGCAGTAATCTAAGAAAATAACGGTTTTACAGGGTTTTCTTCTTCGATGGTAATTTTGGACCTTGGTTGTTAAAATTATAACTTAAAGCTTCATTCTTTCAGTTTGAAATATGATTTTTTTCTTTGTGCAATTGCAGATTACCAATGAGTTAAACTTATACACTCTTGTTCATCTTGTTACAAAAATCCACCTATCTCCCCACTCAAGTTTGGACCAGTGCATCTTAGTAGTTTTAAAAAAAGTTCTCTAAGTAATGTGCGAACAAATAACACTCCATAAAATTCTTAGTAAAGTGATGAGGATCAAGCATTATAATAGCTATCAATCTATTCTTTCATGTGTTTATGTGCGAGTAAGTAAAGGAGAAAATACACAAGTCAGGGCCAAAGACCAATAAATAATCAAAAAATTTGTTGAATGTGCCATTTCTCTCAATTTCCAAAAACCAGCGATTGATTAGACATTATGAATCACCCATTGCAGTTAACTATGGAGTAGCATATGCAAACTACCATTATCAAGCTCATATGTACGCATGCATGTAGACATCAAACAAAACCTGTTGTAAAGTGATCAATGAAAATATATACCGTGGTTGAATCCATAAAATGCACTCGTAGTGCCACCAACGGCAGAACCAATCTGCATCAAATTAAAATCGCACGTATAATGACCAAAAATTAGTACAACGAAATCAAAAAATTCAATAAAAAATTGCTCATACAAAATTGAATGTTATGCTCACTAATTATATCCGAATATAAAATCCAAATCGACTAAATTTTGCAGTTCTATTGAGCAACCCACTAAGCGTGAAAAAACTCACCATAGAAAAACTATCCCTGATTAGGGGTGCAACTGTCCAATCGCTGGTTTCCTGCAGATAATTCGAACAAAAAGCTCGTAAAACGGAACAGAAACAGAACTTTGAATAGAAACCGAAAGAAATTCCGAGAAGGAGAAAAAGTTAAGAAACACCATCTCCTTTAAAAGAGGTCCTGCGCAGTGATGGCATCTGATATTTTTACTGTTAGTACTGGCGCTGCCACCAGCGGAACCATCGCTGCTGGAGCCTCCCATATCTGTCTGCTCTGTAATTCAGCGCCAAAAACCCTCTAGCGTCGGATTTTGCTTGCTAGGATTTTCACAGCTGTTTGGTTCTGCTTTTGTTTTTGAACTTTTGAAAATTATTTTTTAAAACTATTTTATAAAATAAAAATATCAAAAATTTTTTTGGTAAATTTATTTTTAAAACAGTTTCAAAAATTTTAGATGTAAAAAATTGGTTGAATTAATTTTATTTTGAGAATAAGTTTTAGAAGCAAAAAAGAAAAAAGGAAAACTTATTTGGTTTATTTTTTATAAAAAAATTGATTATGATGATTTTTAATTTTATAATAAATTATAAAAATATTTTGAATAAAATAAAAAGAAAACATACAAATATCATTTATATATAAATAACTTGCTATATATATTTATGTTTATATCAAGAATAATTGGAATAGAATGTCAATAAAATTTGATTTGTTTATGATAATTTAAATTTTGTAAATAAATTATAGAAGTATTTTGAATAAATTAAAAATAATGCATGACAATAAAATATACAGGTATCATATATATATAAATAAAATTTTTATACATTAATACGGCTTTTAAATTTAAACAACTACTAAGATAAGAGTCTTCTTACAGAGCAAAATTTGAAAAAAAAATGTATTTCTTAATATATAAATATATGTATACAATATAATAAATGATCTATAAGGCTGCGGATCCTTATCTAACTATTGCATGAATTAGTGAGCAAGATCCCCAGTTGTCGGAGCTAGAATATAATGATTGAATATTTGCATGAAGGTCTACAACAAAAAGATACTTGACAACTTGCATTGATTTATGTACTTATTAACCACATATTATAAATTATTATTTAATAATTTATGACTTTAGAACTCGGATTGATGAATTGTACCCAATTCTCAAAAGTTGGTCTTGCTTTAGTATTTTTATTCTTATTGAAATCACATTAAATTAACTTAGTGACAACTAAATTATACATCCAAAATGAGTAAAAAGTAAGTCATGTAAGAGAAATTGAATAAAAGTAGTTAACTTAAGATATCATGAAAGGAATTAAATAAGAAAGTTTTGTTCTATTACGTTCATATTCCCTATGCAAAAGCAAGCTAGATAAGAAGTTTGTTCTATTACATTCAAGTTCTATAAGCAAAAACAAACCACATGAGAGTAAAGATCATGATCGTTTAAATTCCCTATTGCATTTCCAGGGAGTTTGAATCTAGATTGAAGATTATGATCGTTTCTCTTTGACACATCACCTACCTTGCCAATGTAAAATCCATGCCACCATTAGGAAGTTCAGGACTTTTCTCTGATAAAGCATCATATTTGACTCCTCTTGGGGTAGCATTCTTGGCGTGCGATGGCTTATTATAATTAGCCAAATGGTTAGAAGTATTAATTCTTTGATCCTGCAAAGTCAAATACGAAAAAAGTTATTAAAATTCTAGACACTTTTGCGAAGAGCTTTCCCTTATAGAAACTACAAAACATGAGCAGCAAGATTTGTGTGTATAATAATAAGATAGCCAAATATTCAAGACTCTAATGTAATCTCTTGCATGCAGCAAACTGATAATCATCAATTTAGTCAGTCAATTCAGAAACATGTAACATATAAATTATATATTCCTGCGTCAGCATCCAAACCAAAAGGCAATCAAAAGATAAATGGAGAAATTTATAACATAGAAGATCAAAAGGTAAAAATGCTTTTGGGTGAAGAGTCAGATATGGAAATAACATGTCATATTGCCATGAAAATATACTGAGAAAAAATGGAAAAGATACATGTCCTCAAACCCAAGAATCCATTCCAAGTCTTATAGCTTATTTTGCTAGATCAACAAATATGAAATTCTAGTGCAGTGCAAAATAAAATGATTGAATTACCAGTTGTCATTAGCATCTCATAGTTAGGTCTGCAGAATTAGAAGAATTTCTACTTACTGGAAGGTAAAATGAGTAATAGGCAATCTTGTATTGAACAATTTAGCGGTAACTGCACAAGATGGCCATGTTTTAGTTAATATCACCATTAATAGAAAAAATTTAAAGCAGAATTTTTAAACTGCATTGAACTTGGCATGGTGCCAAGGGAAGAACGAACTGGTAACAAGAAACTTTTCTATCATACTACATTGCATGCCCAACCAAGAAGAAACTTGATTGGGTCTTCTGAGACACCCAAGCAGTACTATCAAACAAATTTGTTCTGGAATGGCAGGAACAGAAGGCATTCTTCATCTCATGATGTCACAAGCTGTAAAGATCAAAAGTTTGAAGCCAGCTTGGACTTTACCATTCTTGCAAGAATCCGTTCCAAAAAAATGCCCACTGTGTCAGTTCCTCTAAAAATGGCCACTTGTGTTTGCTGCAGATTTGAATTGTGTCATTTGCCTTGGGTGGTGATTTACTGCATAAGTTAATACTATATGGGTTCTGTTTAGGTGCTTACGTTCTTATATTCATATTAATCTCCTCTTATGTTGAATATCATAAATAAATGCTAAAGGATAGGTTTGCTTAAAAAAAAATTTAGCACCAAGGTATAAGAATTTTAAAAATTATGGCATGCCTTCTAGTGCCAATGACTAGACCAAGAAGCAAACCTGAACGAACTTCACTACACACTTTCCTTTATTTTTTTGGGGAGGCATATTTCATTTGATATGAAATGTGCTCTCCTAACTAATTCTTGTTACAAGATTTGTGTCTTTGGATTCAGTTATCTAAAGACATTAATAATTCTTACTAATTCCTTTCGACATTAACACCGTGAATTAGAAACTCATCAGCAAAATTGGCAAGAAAGTGCAATACTTTGGCATCAAGAGTCACATCACTAAACTTCTGCCATCGATCAGTGACGATCCCATATTTACCTTCTGAACATTAGATATATATACATGGCAACTAATTAAAAAACAGATTCCAGCTCAAGTTACTTTAGCTTTTTTCCTTTTCCATTTTATCTATTTTCACATAAGCTAAAAGGAATGTTTCATAAATGCATAAGATTATTAGAATGCATGATGCAACCATCCAAATTATTTTTCAAACCATCAACAATCTCAGTAATAAAATAAGATATTTTGTTAATAAATGGAGTTTGAATTTTGTTGTGAATTTATAAATAAAAAAGCTGCTTTATGTTTGGCTGGTTAACAAATTTTACAGAATTTAAACTCCATGTGTAAAAGCAGAGAAAGAAACATGCCATCAATTATAACACATCAAAGTTCCCTTCACCATTTTTTCCCTTTGAATATTGTCCCAGTCTATAATTATAGCTCTCATCTCAGCGACTTGAGCTTAAATATGCCATTTTCAAACAAAGTTTAATTCACTTCAAATCAATTACAGGTGTACAACCTACTCGAACTCTAACCCACTGTGTAATTTTCTCCAAGTAATTAATAGTACAACCATAGTTTATGGAACCCAACAACAAGAAGAAGGAAACTTTAACGGTAATACACTATAAAGACGAGACTACACCACAATGTCACATAACGACCCATAAGCGAAAAGAGAAAGTAACATTAGATTTCAATAGAACCAAAAAGGAGAAAAATTCAACAAAGAAGGGACAGACTAATCGGTAAAAATGCAACCAAATGCAGCCGATAGACAGAGTACCTGATAGAGTTCCTCGGAAAATGGAGTCAAAGTTGACTAGCTTCAAGCTCTGAAGCAAGAACCGAACCTAATTCGAAGCTGTGGAGGAGAACTTCGTCACGGGCACCCCAGATTAGATGCTAGGGTTTTCATGCATAACAACGGAAGGGAAGAGAGTCGATTTGGGACGAACAGTGGGAGCGATGCCATTGCAGTGATTCCTGCGTTCGAAACTCAAGAAGAGAAAGGCGCAGAGAGGCAACAAAGAGATGGGTAGAATGCGGTAAACAGCGGACGCAAGAAGGATCGGATGAGTTCTCAAGAATTACACATTTGTCGTTAATGAAAACAGTAATTCTCCGCGTTTTTCAAGAACTTTTAGAACAAAACAAGAGTAAAGAACAAAACCATTTGAAGTTGTTTTCTTTTTATTATTCTAAAAACAAGATTATAGGAAACTATTCTTAGAATTGCTAACTCAAAGCATTACCAAGCAAGTTTTATTGATCTCTTATTTTTAAAAATATCAAAACTATTATAGAGAACAGATATCAAACAAGCCCTTAGTTTTTTGGGTCTTGGTATTATATTTATTTAAGGTTATATAAAATTTTCATAAATTTTGTTTCAGGTATTACTTTATCTCCTAAGTTTTACAAAAAATTTGCAATTTAACCCATTTAATTTTTTAATTATACAATAGATCTTTTCTTTTACTATTTCTATAATTACTAATAAAATTTCTTATGTGATAATAATACACTACTTAATTTTTTTTGTCATGATATATATTGTTTCCCTTTATCTATCAATGCAACACAGCACAGCAACAATTCCTTTTCTTCTCCAAAGGAAAAAAGGGCACTACAAAATGACTAGAGGTATATCAATTTAGTGACTAAATCAAATTTGGTCGATTTAGAAATTAATTTCTGTAAAGAAAAGAATAAAAAGATTACAAAATAACCTCATTTTTTCTACACTGTGTTATACAGCCACCTTGAAAATCAAGAATTGTAGTCATCCATTTTGTTATACAGTCACCCCCTTTTTTCACCCATAAGAAATCAGACCATTCTAGATAAAAGGAGTTAAACATATTCACATTTGATAGACTTGAGTTATCATTTAGTAAAAGGTGTTTGACTTGATTTTCTAATACATATATTCACTCGTTTAATCAATTAAATAATTATTGATAGGGGTAAATGATATTATTATGAGATGTTTTATGAGATTGCTCTAAAAGGACACACTTTTCCTCTCTTTTCATTTGAAACAAAACTTATATAACAGATTTTTTAGAAACCAAAAAAAAAAAGAAAGAAACCAAATAAGGGATTACTTTTATTTATAATAGTATAAATATAGAATCTTAAAATGATCACTTTTACAAGCATGTTTACTACTCTAATCTTGTAGTTAGGAATTTAGAATAAGAAGATAGGGATTGTAAATAATATTGGTCGTGAAATATCATTTTCACGTTTTAAAGTTTATATTTTTAATTACATACTCACATAAATAGTATTGATTAGGTTGCAAAAAAGTAAGATGAAAAGTAAAAAGATAAATTTTTTATTTTTTAAACATTTATGTGTAAAAAATATGATTACAAAGACGTAAATACATCATTATTCTTATTGATCAATCTTCCATATCTTTCTTCTAGGAAGGTATACATAAAGTTTTACAGCATTAAAAAAAAAAAAAGTACTACAAAACTGAAGGCTTGCATCCAGTGCATTGACATAGGTGCAACAACTTTATTTACAAAAAGAAAAAAGAGCAAATTAAAGCCATAGGAATAAAGTAAGTAGACAAGGTTAACATCACAGCTTTTGTATTGGGTTTTAGCTTTTTTTGTTTGATTTTTAATTCGTTATCTTTTTATTTTATATTTTTATTCTTATATAATTTTTATTTTACATAATATAAATAATTAAATTTATTAAATTTTACATATTAACTTATAAAATCTATAAAATTTAACGACTTACTTTACAATTTTTAAATAGCCGTTGCTTCTGCTTAACATTTCCAATTATGTTTAAACATAGGTAAGAGCACAATTATTTGATCAGCCGGAACATATAGCATGAATTACAGTACTAGCAAGTAAGACAATTATAATCAGCCAGCAAAAACTCGCAAACAGAAGCCAGTTCATATAGGAATGACCGAGAAATAGCATGCAAGATCTTCAACCTTTTTTATTCCTTTCTCTCTCTCTCACACTCTAATCTTAGCCTCTCATTTACCCATCCATCCTTCCATTCATAATAAGACTTAAGTCTACACATACTTTTAAATCTAAGTTCTCAAATTCAATCAGTTGAACATTCCTTTTCAGGCATGCACATAGCTTTTGATTTTGGCGAACTTGTTTCATTTTATACGTTGTGTTACTGTTAACAACCTAAATCATCTTCTGGGCAGTGAGGGGGAAGTAGCAACCTTGCTTAAGCTAGGACTGCCAGTGGTTGGGACTCACACTTTTATATAGAATCATATTCTTCTCCATAGTGTTATCAGCATATCATGAAAGTTTCAACTAGTGTCTATAGATAATCTTATCCAAAAGAGTACTATAATCAAAGATACCAAGTTTCAGTAATGTAAGCGGAACTACATGATCAAACACTATATTATAAAAGTTTATCACAGTAGATGAAGACTTGGACAATTGGACCCTGATCCCAACCATCAGAAAAATGAAGCGGGAAAAAGCATGTGGAAAAGGGCATTGGAATAATCCAAGTGAAGAGACAATTACACACCAATCAGTTAGGAGAGCAGTGCAAATGTCAACCAGGTCACTTCCCAAAAGAATGATGGGTAAAGCTAATTGAAGGTTAGTTATTATATCTTATTAAAACGTAAGCAATCTCTAAACATAGCAATTCCCAGAAAATATAGCATTACCATCAAGGATATGACAGTCATAAAGAATGCTAAAAGGCATCTGATTACATTAAGTAAAAAGATGTAAAACGATGGGTGGGGAAGTGAGAATCCGTATTTTGTGGCTTTCCGATAAGAAGAATAACCAAATTCTTTAATTGAGAATATAACCTATTAGCTTTAGTCTGAGTTAAGATTCTCATATTCTCATTCCAAAGAATCTTGGAAAGTTTCCTTCCCTGCTTTTCATTTTGTTTACTTTTCCCCGCGAGGAATAGCATTCCGTGGTCATTTCTCGCTTTGCATTTCAGCCAACGCCATCATGTGCTCAACAAAATCACAATTAGCAATTTTCCCAACACTGGGATTGCTTATGATTGACCACTAGTCTACTAGTTGATTCTAATATATGTCCTCTGCTTCTCATTTAAAGTTTCTTCTTGCACTCAAAAGTTAATCATTTTATGTTAATGCACATCTGTAAAAATAGGAAATGTAAGTACAACGAAGAATAAAAGTTTGTCTCCTGTAGTAGGTGGGACATCCACCATGCTGGAAGGTAAAGACAATTGGATACTCAGAGTAAAAGCTAAGTATGCTACTGTTCTCTACCAAGACATACTCATAAACGGAGCTGAAGAAAGTAGCAATGGCAGTTTGGCAGCACCAAGTAAAGATGGTTACCAATACAAGAAAGATGGTCCCTTAGAAACATGATATAAAAGCTAAGTATTCTACTGTTCTGTACCAAGACATACTCACAGGAAAGACTTGAAAGCGGCAAGGGAAGTTTGGGCAGCATCAAGTAAAGATGGCTACCAATATGGAAAAGATGGTCCCCTGGAAACAAGATATGAAAGCTATAGAAATAAATTTATTCCCTGTATGCTTCGGTTATGACAGCTTCATTTACGTTCGGTGAGTATTTATATCCCCAAATAGCACCAAAGCACACTATGAGCTGAACAGCATGACATGCAAGTTTGTAGCAACAAAATTTTCTATGATTAACAATGATATATAATTAAACAGGCAATGCAAAACTGGGACTATACCAATTGGCAGAAGCAATAGGGAAAAGTAAACTTAAAAAGTTAATCATCTTTATTCTCTTCCAGTTTCATTTTATCTGTTTTCTTCTCTTTTTGGTTGTCACTAAGAAGCAGTCTTTCAGAATTCTTGTCTTAGGGCAAAATAATACATCAATAACAATAATGAACAGAATTTTACTCCATTAAATTTATTAGGTCGTACAAATTGAACTGTAAGGCCTAACAAATCTTGCATCTATCTTGTTATTTGTAATAATTTAGTAAAACTCTGTTTGAGAGACTTCATTCTTTTATGCTTACATACAGAGTTACAAGAGAAGTCAGAAGTTTCTGTTGGTATTTTTCAAATATTTAAGGGCTTCAAATGGTGCTTATGATAGCAAATTCATGGTCAGTTTTCCTTGTTCAGTACGCTTCACATAATCTTCATAGTACTTCTATTTTTATGACTATCTGAGGCTTACACTCGCCAACCCTCATTATGACGCCATTAATTTCCATATATATCACTTATATTTAAGTGCCAAACTATTGCTATCAGGTGACTAGAGTGGACTTTCTAATACAAACAAATGTAATGAAATTACATTCTTTTCTCTGTCGTGATCAGTTTCTCATATCATGACATAGAGAATTTGCCAAGTGGTTATATTAAGTCCATCTAAGGGAGTAAATTCTATATCTAAACTGAAAGTACCAAATTAATCCTCTTGCCCGAATTATTCCAATCCACATGCCCGAAAACTACTTAGAAACTCGGCTTTAACTTTACCAAAGGTTCTCACATATTCTGCTGGCCACATTAAATATTCTCAAAAATCAGAATGAAGAACAAGAACAAGGAAAAGTGATGTGAAGATACTGTTCAAGGAATCTTTGGTCTATTTATTTTCATGGTTTTTAAGTTGTTTATAAGATGTTTGTCTCACAGATCTCTTTAGCACTTCATGAATGGGAATCAGCATATCAGATGCGGTTTTATTTGTAACCTTCTATTTCTCTTTGTGTTTAATGACAAGTTGTTTGACCATTTATAACTTTTATATACTCAAATTTATTCTGCATTAGTTGTTGATCATTTAAATGATATTCTGGGAATTAAAATCAGACTGTACTGCACCACTTATTATTATTGCACGAGTACACCTTTCCAATTGAATAATGCACATTGGTATGCAGTTGACACATTCATTACTTGTAGAATGCTTTGTCTTAAATCTGAACCTGATTCTAATACATTTTTTATTTTACCATGGTGGTTTAGCATGGTATATGCCATGAAAATGGATCTCTGTTGTCCAAACTTTTTTACTTCCGTAACTTTTTGTAATTTTTTGAAAATAGAGACCCTAGTCACTAATTATTTTGAGATTCACTTTTTCTCACTTAATTCCTGAACCTCTCAAACTCTCCCTCCTTCTATATATAGTCAACAGTTGGGGATCCAGGTACATGTGCCATGGACTCTCATCACAATTGCACAGCAGCACAGATTTATCATACATTGATGTCCACATTGGAAGAAATCTAACATATGCATTTTGAAAAATAGAATTTTGATTGTATAGCATTAAGGTCTAAATGCATGGTTCTATTCTTAAGGGCGTGCACTTAATGCATTTAGTGGATGCTCTACATGGATAAGAAGAAATTTAAAATGATAAAATGCATAGATTCATACGTAAGAATCTGCTGCATTAACCAAGGTACAAGTCAAGGGTGAGGGAAGTGGTCCTCGGCTACAGTGCTGTATTTAACTAAATGCAAGTAGTGAAGCAAGTACAATTCTCGCTTTCCCTTTTCGTCAGGTCCTGCCTGCTTAGGATTCCAGCTGATGGGGCCTGCATTCTTGTGCCAAACAAAGAATGAAAAGTTCAGGATCCATCTTCCTTCTATTTTACACGGTGGGGGATGAATAAGTACCAAACTTATTGAAGGAGACAAAGCAGAACGTATTCTTATTCTATTCCTTAAACAGTCCCATGGGAAGCATCTTCCCACAGTTTCTTACCGTTTTTTGTATGGGTTGCTGCAGACTCTGAAGGTGCTTTAGTCAATGGAATCTATTTTCTAAGTTCTCCATATACAACCAACATGTTCTTTCATGTCTCTGTTTGCATCCTTTACTATAGATAACATTTAGCTAAACCCCATCCATCATACCACGGAAAAACTTACGTACATTGAGGACGGATCAAACGACTACAAGACCAACCTAAGGAACAAAATTTTTAGGCTTCTAACTTCTAAGAATCTTCCATTAAAACAAAGATGAAGGATGAGCTTTGGTGGTTCCAAGTCGAGAGGGATATCAGATTCCCAGAACAAAGTCAGAAAATTTTATCTATATAAAAAAAAAAAAAAAAATTCCTTTTTCAAATTTGGGAATATGATTCCTACTTTTACCTGGCAAACGAATAAGAATTCAGAGTTAAAATTTAAGGGATCAATTATGGAACCTAATGTAGGGTCTGAGGTGTTTAAGAAAGCTGTATTCCAGAGGAACTCAAAGCTGTATTTGCAGTTTACAAAGGAACTCAAATGGGCAAGCACTGTCTGAGAATGGAAAACGGAACAAGAAAACATGGCCCCGCAAGTGACCAAAAGTAGGAAGGAACAATATCTATTTTTCATGTCATTGCACACAAAGGATTATGCTTTAGTTTCCATTGGTCTACCCAAGATTCTATGCCTTACTAACTCCCCTCCAGCTCTCAGTCATAAATACCAGTCTTGGCATGCTTTCTGCTGAAAAGAAATGTGAAGAGATACACGACAAGCAAGGCAAGTGTTCAAAAGTATAGTGCATTAGCATCAGGGCCGGCAATAATACTTGAAAATAGAGCACTATCAGGTTTCACTCTTCAGCACGAGGATTTAAGTTGTTAGCATTTAAATGTCAAGATGCTAATGCATGGCTTTGTAGGTGAGATGTTCCATCATCACCAACATCAAGGAAAGAACATCCATTCTTCTTCCAGAATGCCAATTCCCTCTGAGAGGCATATGTTCCTTCAAACTGGAAATGGGTCTGGTGATTCTGGACTTGTACTCTCAACTGATGCGAAGCCTAGATTGAAATGGACACCAGATCTTCATGCAAGGTTTATAGAAGCAGTGAATCAGTTAGGTGGAGCTGACAGTGAGTATATATAACCACTTGTGGGTCATCAAACAGCGATTAATAGAATTTTGAATTTACTAGTGTAAAGTACAATCTTTCTATTGCAGAGGCAACTCCAAAAACGGTAATGAAACTCATGGGGATTCCAGGGCTTACTTTATATCATCTAAAGAGTCATCTTCAGGTAAAAATCAATAGAGACCTGCACTATACCTCTATAATTACAATATTGTAGTCATTTTAGGTCTGCCATTTCTATACACACATTATTTGACTAGTAATTGCAAGCCATTTACATGTCAGTCTCATTTTCTCACACAAGTTGATAGAGCTGCACATCAAAATCTTTATGTACAGGATACCTGCAAATTGTTTATTTGCATTACAATTGTAAAAAACTTAATCCTAAGACTTGCTAACTGTATCAATCTGAATGATGTTACAATTTAAGGCGGTTGCACATCAAGTTTTTCCTTTCCTCTATTCCAAGAAAATATTTTGGAAGTTGGTAAACAATTTCCTATGCTGATTTATGCAAACGTGAGTTGAAGTAATAAATCATAAATAGTTCAGAACTGATTACAGCTGTATCATAGTTCACATATTGAAGGAATTCATCATATAGCCGCTAATTGCTCTGTATTCATGTAAGAGAACCGAATTTCATTTATAACCTGCACAAAGCCTGTACTGTTTTTTTCACCTTAACTTTTATATATGGCCACATGAAATACCTAGAGCAATTACTGATCCCTTCTCTTCTCATTGCCAGAAGTACAGATTAAGCAAAAATATGCATGGACAAAGTAACAATGTAACACACAAAATCAGTAAGACTACAATATCTTCCATTTTCTAATCAATTTACAAAGCTTTGTTTGTCAAGAATAAACTTAGCAGCAACAAATGCAGGTCCAGCAACAGGAGATAGACTTTCTGAAACAAATGAAACTCGTATGAACAATTTAAGCCTTGAGCCACAGACTAACAAGTAAGTAAAATGTGCCTTTTCGCATGTTTCTTTTTTGGCTTAGAGAATCACGATTTAGTACTAATGTTCAGTTCACCTCTGCCAGAGATTTGCATATAAGCGAGGCGCTGCAGATGCAGATTGAGGTGCAGAGAAGGCTAAATGATCAACTGGAGGTGTGTAACCTAATTGCACTGTGCATGTATTTTTCATCTATATAGGGGGTTAACAAATGCGAGCATTAACATATTGCTTTTGGCTTTTTTACATCATGCTCCTTCCCTTGTATGAATTAGGAAGTTTTCCAAAAATTGGAAATTCTTACAAACCGATTTGAACTCATCTAGGCACAAAGACACTTGCAGCTTCGCATAGAAGCACAAGGAAAATACCTGCAGGCAGTGCTGGAGAAAGCTCAGGAGACACTTGGCAGACAGAATTTGGGAACAGTAGGACTTGAAGCTGCTAAAGTTCAACTCTCAGAGCTCGTGTCCAAAGTATCCTCTCAGTGTCTAAATTCTGCATTTACGGGGCTGAAGGAATTACAAGGATTTTGCCCGGCACAAATCAACCAGCCCAATGACTGCTCAGTGGACAGCTGCCTTATATCCTATGAGGGATCTCAAAAGGAGCAAGAGATGAAAAATGGAAAGATAGGCCTAAATCCCTTCAATGGCTATACCTTCATGGAACGAAAGGAAGCCATTGAAGCACCAATCATGCGGAACGCTGAACTCAAGTGGTGTGATGAAGTGAAAAAGAACACATTTCTTACCCCATTGGGCAAGAATGCGGAAAGAAGAAGCTATGATGTAGAAAGAAAAGCCAGCAACTTATCTATGAGTATTGGAGTTGAAGGGGAAACGGAAAATGGAAGTAGCATGTACCCTGAGAGATTAATCATGGAGAGTGAGTCAGATGGTAAGTGCCAACTCCAAAACAGTAATAGGACAGCATTAGCGAAACCAGAGGATGGAAAAGATTCTCAAGATTATAGATTGCCTTACTTTGCAGCATCAAGACTGGACCTCAACACCAGGGAAGATAATGATGCGGCAATGAGTTGTAAACAACTGGACTTGAATCGGTTCAGTTGGAGCTGAGAGGCCTCAATTACACCAGACAACGCAGAATAGAGTGTAGACAAGGCAAATGCAAAGAACAAAGGTACTCCAAATTTTGATTCTGCATAAGCAGAGGATGGCTGGGGCAGTGTATTAGTTTGTATTATCTCATCTGCTTTTTCCTTGAGCTCAAATGGCGAGAAATGAGTTATTTTTAGCAGATTGAAATAAGTTGCAACAAACGGATTTTCAATTTGAATCAAACACTATAAGGGAGATACCTCCAGCTTATTGTAGCTTATTCAAAGCTTAAGACATGCAAACAGGATATTTCACATAGATTTAACGAGCATTACCGATGTGTTGTGCCACGACTAGAGCTGGAAATAACGCTAAATGTAGCTTATTGCAGCACTGCTCTAAGGTAACGTTGGTCAAGACTCAGTGAACAAGCCACACTATTTTTATTTACAATCGATTTCTAAAAATAGAATATCCAAAGAGATGAACAAATATATATTGCAGAACAAGAGCAATTTAAACAGTGAATTATTAGATTTGTAAATATTAAAATTTAATTTATAAAATTAAATAAATTTAAAATTAAATTACGCTTTTCTACCTCCAAATTTAATGACATTACAAAAAAGTTCAACCTACCTCAAATTAACACTCCACTCCCGATGACTCTTTGACTCACGCCACTCATTGACGCTGTTCATCCAAAACAAAAACAATCGAAGAAGAGTTAGGCGCCGGGTTAGTCAAATCTGTTACCGCACCTGGCAATCCTAGGCTCCAACCACGAAATTTCCCGACGAGCTGTTCAAATGAAATGCCGACGGGAAATTCACGGCACAAAACCTTCAGCAAGCTGATTCTAAACCTCCATGCACCTGACCGAAACACAGTGGAAGCGATAGCCTGCACATCGAAGGTAACAGAACTGTGCACCCTTTCTTCATTTGATATCATCGACGATCCTCCGTTCAATTCAACCGTTGATTGCAGACAAGGTGGAATTTAAAGTCGTCTGAGACTTGGTGTCGTGTTTGAACGGCGCAAGCTCATGTAGAAACCTGAGGAGGCAAGGAAATTGTAAGTGACAGTCATCTTGTTGCAGTTTCGTATCAGGAAGCCAATTTTCCAAGTGCCACTCGCCGGATCAGAGTTCGCAGAAAAGTTGGTGAGCGAGAGCGAATCGAGTTGGAAAGCAGGCAAGCTAGGGCGGAGGACGAGCCATGCAATGACGGTAATAGCGCCAAAAATGACGATAAGGCTTATGAGAGTGGCCACGAAGAAGCGGATGAAAGAGCGACCCGTAACGATTGGGATTGCGGTATTGCGGTAGTGGTGGGTATGGTGGGGGAGCGACATAGGGATAGGCCGATCCCGTTGGAGATGGTGGACTACCGTTTGGGTGCTGACAGGGAGGGGCTGGGTAGCCGGTGGCGGGTCAAAATTTGGGTTGTACACAATACAGAGCGACAGGCGAGGCCAATGAAATCAGTTAAGCAACGTAGGAATTGTAATTTTGTAAGCGTACTTTAGACTTTAATTTCTTCTCTGTAAGAAGAATCTTTGTCAAGGACTACTGGTGAGAGAGAGACCCAATTTGAGTGAAAGCGCCGTCACCGTCCGCCGGCGTCCGAGAGGTGAGCCGTCTCTGTTGTCTTCAGCTACAGAGACTATTTGTCCTTTGTTTTTTTTTTTATTTTGAATGAACGGAGTGAACTGAGTGCCGTTAGTCAAAAGGTTGAATGGAGTGGTGTATTATTGTAAAGACAAAATATATAAAATGATTAGTAAAAGACAAAAGCCATAATTATTTTTATTTTTTTATATAATTTATTTAATTAAGTTTTTTTAAAAACATAAATATATAAAATAATTTTTAAAAGAAAATATTATATCTGAATTAATTTTTTTAAATATTTAATTTTATTTATTGATATTTTAAAAATAAAAATTATCTCCTATTTGGTGTTTACACCTTAACTTAAATTTTAAATTTTAAATTTATAAAAAATTTTGATTCCTAAATCATAATATTAAAATTTTTAAATTTTAAATTTTATATTTTAAACTTTAAACTCTTAAATTTAAAATATTAAATTATAAACTATAACATTAAAATATTAAAAATATGAGCTTTTTTACCATAAGCCCTAATTCTTAAATATTAAAATTATAAAATTATAAAATTATAAACCCTAAATCTCTAGTTAGATGTTATGTACTTGTATATAATTTAAGATTTTGATTAAGGGGTTATAATTTAGGTTTATAATTTTAAGGTTTAAAATTTTATGATTTTTATATTTAAAATTTTAAGATTTAGAGTTTGTGTTAAGGGATTATGATATAAGGGTTTAAAATTTAATGATTAAGAGTTTTAAGATTTAAGATTTTAATGTTTAAGCTTTAGGATTTGTAAGGGAATTAAATTATATATGATTTCTATATTTAGGGTATCAATAAATACAATTAAATCTATGAAGGACTAAATTAAATCTATAATAAGCTAATTTAGACATGATATTATTTTTAAGAAATTATTTTATATATTTATCTATTTTTTAAGGATCAATTGAAAAAATTATATACCTGAAATATTTAAATAATTATTGCCTTATTTTTAAGAGACTATTTTATATGCTTTATCTATTTTAAAAGTAGTTTGGAGATTTTTTTCATAGCATGAAAGTAAAGGAATATAATTTATCTTAAATTGATTAATTTATAATTTATATATAAATTATTTTTAAATTAGATGAAAATAAAAGTATGAATATACTATTAGTAGAGTTACTAAAATAGGACAACTCAAGTTAGTGAGTTATAAAAATATTAATTTAACTTATTTTTTAGGTGAATAAAATAAATTAATTTAAAAAATTAATATATTTTTATATATAAATTTCTTAATCTATGTTTGTTTCACCATAATAAGTACATGAAATAAAATAAAATGAAAACGAATGAGCACCTTAGTGAGCTAAACCCATTTTAAGATAAGTAATAATATATACATATATATATATATTTATATACATATACACACATAAATTTTATGTATAAGTTATATATATTTTTACATTTTTTTTCATTCTTTCCAATACCAAACAAAATATGAGAACATATAGAAATAACGTATACTCCTATGTAGCTCAAACATGTCTCTTTCAAGAGTTTAGTATGATCTGATGACTTACAAATACTTTTTTTTCTTTAGTATGAATTGGGAATTTGAATTTTTTATTTTTAATTTTAATATACTTGTATTTTCTTTTATAATTTAATAAATAAATTTTATTTTCATGCTTTAATATATTCTTATTACTTATATTTTGGCTATGAATGATATTTATAATGGAATTATAACAAGTGTAATAATTCAAAGAAAGATGACAAAAGATTTTTTTATAAAGATCCGTTTATATCAAATGTTATTTGTAAATTTATTTTTTTTATTTTAATGATAAATACACTTATTAGACACATTTAAGATATAATTTTAAAATGTATACTTTTTTATAAATTATATAATTTTAGTAGAGGAATCAAGAAAGAACGTTAATTGTAAATTAAAGATTGGAGAGAAGACTTATAATCAAAAAATTTTTATTTTAAGTAAGAGTTAAATAAAGTATACAAAATATAAATTTAACAAGAAATAAGTAAATAATAATTTATAATTGTGGAGCATAATATATTATAGGTATTCAATTTTTGGTAACTTGAATCAATTTTATAAAGTAATAGAAAGATTGATAGAAATGTTAACATAAATCTAAGTTGAGTGGATGAAATAGATAAACATTGTAAGAGTCATTTATATTATTTAGAAAGTTTGAAAAAAATTTTATTGAATTGTTATTAAACTAGCCATACTTTGTAATAATGAGTAATGAACTCTAAAAGATCAATACGAGTAAAAAATATCAGTGATAAAAATAAAAATATTGAGATGAATGACTAAATATATAAGAAAAGATAAAATTTAAAATAATTATATTTAAAAAAAATTATTGTAATATCTATTGAAAAAAATAATAATAATTTAATTATAATAATTTAAATATATATAAAAAATATTACAAGAGATTTAATAAAAAAGATTGATTAAATAATTTTTAATTTAATCAAAAATATAAAATAAAATAAAAATATTTTAAAAATTTATTAATTAAATAATATTTTTAAAAATTTAATTTTAAATAAAATTTTATAATATTATTTAATTTTTATAATCATCCTCACGTGATAGAATATTGCATATATGCACATTCAGCAACAGCCTAAGTAAACGCACTGGTCTTGCTATGAGGTTGACGTGATGCCAGCTTTTTTTTTTATTTGGTAAGTAAGGAGCCTTATGCCTGCTTTAACCCCAAGAAAACCAAAAGTATCACGTTCGGCAGCCCTCGCCCTGTCCACATCTTTCCCAGTTAGAAATCAATTCTGGCGTCTGCTTTCTTTAACCGAACTATTATTTTCTCGCTGTTTAAATTCGTGGTAAGTTCTTGCATCAAATTATCAACTTAATTCATATAATTCATATATTAAAAAATTTGTCACATCAAATTACTTAATCACTTTTTAATTCGTAGAAAAATATTTAACTATAACAAGACTACCATACCATATAAATATATATTTTTCACAGTTTCAACGGTTAAGATGACTCACGTAAATAAAACCACCAAACATGTACTGCCTGTGGAAAAAGCTCAAAAAAATTTCCACTTCACACGCTTTGAAATCGCACTTCCACCTCACGAAAACCCTAAGGCAGCCAACGACTCTGAAATCTCTTTCGCGTAAGAACTAAAAACCACACAATTTATTTCTCGAGAGCCAGCACAAGACGTAGAGACGTCATATGCCATACAAAACTATGTTTGCTACGTGTACTCCCAACCCCCCACTCGTTCTCTTAGCAGCCGGCCTTATATTTAGTTCTCCATAGTTTCTGCAAGATTTAGCTTAGCAATCTTGTATCATATACTGCTGATTTGAGGGGTAGCCAGCTAGCTTGCTCTTTTATCAATGGAAGAAAGAAAAATCTCCAGCATCACTGGCTATAATTCAAGAAAACCCACTTCACATATTCCTGCAGCATTTTCTCTTGAACCAAACAAGATCATTAACAGTAACACTACCCAAGCCAGCAGCAGCAGGTCTCCGAAGACTAAAGACAGTGTGAAGCAGCAGGCTTCTGAGGAGCTGAATGGTGACAATGGTAAGGTTGACGGTGAGGCGGCGCTTGAGGAAGAACCTGGCCGTGAAAGGCTGAAGAGGCACCGGGAAGAGGTGGCGGGGCAGGTTCGAATACCAGACAAATGGGGCCAGGAGCAGTTGCTGAAGGACTGGATCGACTATACTACGTTTGATGCATTGCTGGCTCCTCATAGAATGATTGTGACTGCTCGAGATGCACTTATTGCAGATGCACGTGAAGCAAGGTCACAAAGACTAAGGATTCACAGTAGTTGCTGATGTGTTCTCAGTAGTTTTAGTTACTGCTAGTATTTCTTTTCCCATGACCCAGTGGAAATCCAGTCACTAGATGAATTCATCTTTTGATTTTTCTTCGTGTGATTGATGAAAAATAAAGGGAAAGGAAGAACAAAGCACAAGAATATCATGTCTCTGGAATTAATTCCTTTCTATTGTTACTTTCTGCATGATACATCCAGGTCGTCTAGCAGGAAAGACAGATACAATGGAGGCAAGAATGCTACGAAGAAGCCATGGATTTCAACCGAGTATATATGCTAAATTAGAATATCTTTCTCTAGCCAAATTAAGATCTAAGTTTTGGAAAGATAACTTCTAATCCCGACATAGAAATCAAAATCTATGCTGGCAGTGCCGATGTTACCCTTAGGGCTTTCCCTTCAGTATCTTTGTGATCCATAACCCAAAAAAAAAAAAAAAATCTGTTGAAATGTACTTGCTTCCCAGCATCTAAGCACTTGACTCTTGATTAGTATACACATCCTCTCGCTGTACATATGCCAGAAGGTTAATTAAGGTAGGACTTGCAACGTGACTTCAGAAATTCAGTCTGGGAATGCTGCACTTTGGCTGTGTGGTACTATAGTACTCCACGTACCACTAAAATTAGAAAAAGATCCACTGTGTATCACGTGTACCTCTTAGAGACTAAGCTTGTAAAATTGAACTTCGAATTATTCTAGACAAAGTCAAATTACTGTATCATGATTTACGAATGCAAAAAATTATTATAAATCGTTATGATGAGATGTCTAAGAGATATCATTTTTTTTGGTAATTTAAGAGACATCATATTTAATATCTACTCTGACATGTAATTAAATAAAAAGCCTTTACACTTAGATTTTTATATCAAAAAATTTTTATACTTTTATTTACAACAATTAACACTTTTTTTAACACCTAAACATTAAAGCACTTTACACATTTTGTTAATCTCTCATCCAGATCACTAACTGCTCACCCAATTTTTCACCATTTCACCTTCGCGTGCACGAGTCTCCTCAACCATCGTCCCCAATTTCCCAAAACCCCCAACTCGTTCTGCAACCCCAAATTAACCACGCTCGTGGCGTTTGCAGATATAATAGCTTCTGTGATGTGGATAGTTATAGCAGGCCAATTTGTAAATGCCCAAGAGGGTATTCTCTTGATCCTAATGATAAGCTAGCATATTAGCTGTGTGCCCGATGTCTTGCAAGACTATGAAGAAGATAAGCTCAGTCAGGGAACAGATCTGTATGACTTTTAGGTGTTAACCAACAATGCGCTTCAAAAGCCTTTTACTGAAGGAAAATGCAAGCAGTCATGTATGGAAGATTGTATGCGTGCGTTTGCCATTTTCAGGTTAGGTGACAGCTGCCGGAAGAAGAAGCTACCACTTTCCAATGGCAAAGTTGACACAACACTTAATGGCCCTAAGGCTTTTATCAAAGTGGGGAAAGATAATTCCTCCTGATTTGCTTCCCTTCCACTCATCATTAAAAATAATGAAAATACTTAGATTTTGGTGGGGTTTGTGCTTTTGGGTGGTTCTGCATTTCTTAACTTCATAATGATCGAAACATTCTTTCTGAGTTTTTCCTTCATTTATCAGTACAAAAGAACAAAAAAAAGCTGAAAAGAGTTAACCAAAAGACAGTACCGTTGAAATCAATTTGCGTTGTTTTAGTTACGAGGAGCTTAAGAAAGCTACAAAAGGGTTCGAGGAAGAGTTAGGAAGGGGAGCTTTATTGTAGTTTATAACGAAGCCTTAAATACAGGCTCTGCAACTGCCAGTGCCATTATATTAGGAAATCTGATTTCAGTCTTTTTATTTGGATATCTGATTTAATGCTGGTATACATGCCACAAATATGAATTTTTTCTCGTTGCATCTTTCCGTGAAGATGGAAGATGGCAATAGTTATCTTCAATTGCATCATACTGATTGTCGTGAACCTTCCTCCACGGTTAGCATTGGTTGTCATGAACCTTCCTGGAGGAGTCTCAGTAGCTGACATCTCACTGGACGTGATTTTCACTTCTTGAAGACCCAACGAAGTGATCCGGGCCGAGTTTACTCTCTGCTAAAGGCAATGAATATTTTTAGGGAACAAAATGGAAAAAGAAAAAATTATCCCCGATCTATCTTTAAAAAAATGCATTAAATTAATGTTACTTGCTATGTATACGCCTCAAACTTTTTGCTAATGAATCAATTAGAATAGTTAAAATGGGCTTGACTGTAACGCTTGCCTAGCCCTAAAGTGTAAGACGAATTTATATATATATATATATTATAAAATATAGATAAATTAATTTATAAAATAAAATAAAAACAAATTAATTCATATTTTAATATATACATTGATTCACGAATTAGTCTATTTTACTTTACCTATAAAATAGGTTAAATTATATTTTTTTAATTTAATAAAATTACGGCTCATCTTACTCTACCTTATTTAATTGTCACTCTACCTACTCATTTTAACACCTGTAGATTTAATTAATATAATGATGGTAGGATACGATGATAGGAGTGTAAAATACAATAATAGTTCGTACAGTATCATGAAATATTTATTCTTCATGTCAAAAAAGCTGCGTGAAGTGCCAAATATATATGGTATTTAATTACCCAAAAATATAAATATGGTATTCTTTTCAGCTGAAGCATGCATGATCAATTTTCTTCTTTTTTTGGGATCATTTACATGGTCATTTTCTAATTTTACATCGTTTTGTACCCAAAAAAAGAGTTGGGCCAGACTCTCTTTGGGTTTGGTTTGCAACGAACTAAGCTCGCTCCAGGCAGGCCCGGCTGGCCCATAACCATTTCTTATTGTAATCCTGCCCATCTCATAAAACGCTCCATTTAGCCGGGTGAAACCCTAGCTGAGGAGGCTTCGCGGCGTCTAGCTCTGGTACTTTCTCTGCTTATTCTCTGCAATACACGGTGGTTGAAAAACTACACAAGCGAGCACACAGAAATTTCACTTATTTTAATTTTCTTTCTTCTGCTCTGCTGTATTGATTCCAAACATAAGGGTGTGTTTTCTGGATTTTTTCTTTTAATTCGATATAAATATGTTCACAGGAGGGAGATCTGTAGCAGCTCTACTGAAAAGGCCAAGTTTCAACGATGAGGTATTGGGAATTACGATTCCTACTTGTATACTTCCATTTTCTTGCTTAGCTTAGGGTTTTCCTATTCAGCGTGCGATTTGTTATGTATTCTAGGCAGTAAGATGGACTTTGCATGGTAAATAGTACATTTTTAGTGTTGATTTCTCTTGGTTGTATAGATGATGTCCATCTTCCAATTGAAACATTACTATTCGATACCCTCTTCAAATTGCATTATCGAAGGATGCGGAAGGCTTATGTTCTTGGACCGTTTGTATGATCCCTTTTATGGTCAATGTTGTTGGGTCTAAAATTTAGTTCTGATTTACGTGCCACTGCTTATTGTAGACTGGCGTCATTGTTCTAGCCTGTATTATTCTGAATTATCAAAAGTGTATTGATTCATTTGAAGACTTTAGTTCTTGGGTCCGACTTGTTTTTGTTGGTGACTGTACAGTAAGCTTCAGAGTGATGCTCTAAGGGAAGCTATCTCAGGAATCATGGCTGATTCCAAGGAGAAAAAGCGTAACTTTGTGGAGACCATTGAACTCCAGATTGGGCTGAAAAACTATGACCCCCAGAAGGATAAGCGGTTTAGCGGCTCTGTGAAGCTGCCCCACATCCCTCGCCCTAAGATGAAAATATGCATGCTTGGAGATGCTCAACACGTTGAAGAGGTATATATTTCTTAGTCCTTATAGCTGACAATCTGTGAAACAACTAATTAGGTCTTTTCTTACATGGAAGCTCTGATCTAATCTCCTGACTTCTTAGTTTTAAACTTTGACTTCAAAATGATATTTAATGAGCAGCAAATCAAGGCGTCCACTTTGTTGGTTTTGCTTGTTATTTTCTATATTATTCTCATCTAATTGTTTATCAAAATTTTGTATTAATGCATATTATTGTAATATGCAGGCTGAGAAGATTGGATTGGACTATATGGATGTGGAAAGTTTGAAGAAGCTAAACAAAAACAAGAAGTTGGTGAAGAAACTTGCCAAAAAATACCATGCCTTTTTGGCTTCTGAAGCAGTCATAAAGCAGATTCCCCGTCTTTTAGGTCCAGGTCTCAACAAGGCAGGCAAGTGTTTTATATGAACATACATTGTTAGATTATATTTATTTATGAGTTTTGAATTGTTTGACATAGATGTTATCCATCTTCCCAATGGGATTCTACATCAATCTGATCGGCTTGCTTGATCCATTATAGTTGTTTCATGAATTGTTGTCAATATTGCTCATTCTTTTCCAATATAATAAATAGCATTGTTTGAGATCATTTTTCATATCTTTGTAGGGAAATTCCCGACACTTGTTACTCACCAAGAATCTCTGGAGTCAAAGGTTAATGAGACCAAGGCCATGGTAAAATTTCAGCTAAAGAAGGTGCTTTGTATGGGTGTTGCAGTGGGGAATGTTAGTATGGAGGAAAAGCAAATCTTCCAAAATGTACAACTGAGTGTTAACTTCCTTGTCTCCTTGTTGAAAAAGAATTGGCAAAATGTGAGTTTTTCACATTCTCTACGTGAACTATTAGTATCTTCTGCATCTCTTAAATTTAGTGTATCAGAACTTGTAATTAGTGATTTAATTTATCTCTTAGAAAACTCTTAAATATTACATGTAACTGGAATGAATAGTTGCTCATCTATGGACCATGGGATCTGCCTGGTGAATGGTTTTGTGGATGGTAGATCTGTGGAACTTCAGTGATGTGCTATCTCCTCCTTTCCCTTTTGTTCTCCGAGCTTGTCTGCTATCCCATCCATCATTAATCCCACGTATATGTATAATTTCACCCATTGTACAATAGGTTGAAGTAGCTACTCCCTTTCGATTAAACTTACAACCTCTTCTCCCTTAACAGATGCCAAGAAGCGTTGAGCTTCCAAGGGCTTGTTTGTTCACATCCTTTTTCTATTTATATGCTGTGGTACCTGATTCTTCTGTTGTAATTTATCATTGTATTCATTTGTAAGTCTTGTGTGGCTAAACCTGTGGATCTTCTTTTCCTTTCTTATGCGTTCTAATTGGAATATATCCGTGTATCACTTGTGACTAATAGTTGACATGCTTGGATTCTATGAATTTCAGGTTAGGTGCTTGTATCTGAAGAGTACCATGGGGAAATCTTATCGTGTGTTTTGAGGCGCCTTTTTTGTTTTCTACAGAGTTGCTTTGGCTCTAAAATTATGTCGATTATCTAGTGTCAGCCAATTGTTGGACAAGAGTTTTGATGTTACGGTTTTTGGTTTGAAATGTCTTGTAGTCTTTGGTGGTGTTGGTGTTATCTGAAATGCATAGCAATATTGAGAATGTTAGGCGTAATATTTTTGAGGTACTCATTTTCACTTGCTTTTACTTGCTCCCTTCCGCCTCCTTTATGCAATGCGGCCTAATCCATTTTGATGTCATTTTAGGTTGATACGCATCGCTAAACTACCCATGTTTATTTGAGACGAATCGTGGTGATTGATGTTTAGCCTACTGGTCCACTAAACAGGGTTGAGTTGCAGCGTTTGGGTTGGGCCACTAGAGTAGTTGAGGAATTTGATTAAGCATTTAGTTCAATGTGATTAGAAAATGTAATAACCAAGAATTGTAAAATGTCGAAAGAATAAACTTCGGCTAAGGATGGAAGTGTAACAGGCTGCTTTATTTATTCAAGTACTGTTAGATATGTTTTAGGGAAGTAGGAATTCAGGTTTCTTGATTTGGGTCCAAGGAAATAGAGGGAATAAAGTCAATTAATGTTTTCTCAGTATAAGAATATGTTCCTGACGATTCTTATCTCGCGATGGGTCTGCCGGGTCTGGACGAAGGCGATTCTCAACTCCTAGCTTCATTCATAGGCTTGTCATAACGTGTTGGTTCGTTTCGGTCCGCATAAATCTGCAATTAGGTTAGGCGGGGTGGGCTGATCCGCATAATTGGTGGGTTCAAAAATTCTAATCCAACCCGCTCTTATACAAAATTGTGGGTTAAACGAGTCGGCCCGTTTATAATTAAAAAAATTATTAAAAATTAAAAATTATAAAAATAACATAAAAAACAAGTCAAAAAACATGTTAATTTGAAAAATAAAGATACTGTATAAGAAAGAAGAAAAATATATTATCTATATAATATACAATACATGCATTCTCTATAATTTTTTATTTTTTAATTTAGATTTTTTCAATTTATTTGTCTTTTTTTTTTCTCTGTCTATTAATTTTATGCTACACAAGTAACATAAGTTACAAAACCATCAAGTTTGCCTTTGTCTAGAATTCTATCTAAAGGTTTCAAGCATCCAGCACAGTAGCACATTGCTTCCAATAGTTTTTCTGCTAATTTCATAATAAGGTAATAAATTGAGCTATAAGAGAAAGTTATGACAAGTTGAAATGAACATAAGAATATAAGATCATGAATCACACTAACTTGAAGAGAGTTTATGAGTATGGTGTCAATGAATAATTCTAAGGATGGCAACTAACAGAAGCTGAGCTGATATTTGTAGCCTTGTAAGAATAGTTCATAACAGCCTAACACTCAAACAGGACCCATATTAGCAAAAAACAGGAGCAGCACATTGCTAACAGCTGTGTGTTTCTTATTTTTTAATAGCAAAGCAATGACTCTAAATTTCTAACAGTAACTAGCATGTTTTAAGGTCATTCAAAGTCAAGAGATACCATAAATATTCATAAATTTATATGTCATTGCCATATCTCTAGCAGAACTTTCTTTACCAGTATCCTTAACAAAATCAATTTCATAAAGATAAGAAATCATTTCTACAAACTAGATCAAAAAGATCAAAACTTCCAATCTACATTGCCAGATAAGGAATAAAGCAAATCAAGAATTACATGAAACTACAAAAAATTTCCATGTCAGAATCAAATCCATCAAAATTATTAACATTACAAATTGAATAAAACTAAAATGTTTAATCACACTATTTCCCTAGTCTGCCAAGTTTCTAAGGACATTCATACAAGACCTAAGTAGAATAAGAATTTTGAATTAAAGGTAGTCTGAAGTATGAATGATTGAATGGGGAAGAATAGAAGTAATCAGCATAGCTTTATAATCCAGCACAGTATTTTTGATTTAACATATCCAAATCCATAGGTTATGAACTTAATGATATGATATAACATCTACATCTAATTGAAACATAACTAATTTTTATTTTTAATCATCAGCAAGGGTGGTAAATTTATCACAAAGGATTATACACTACCAGTCTACCGCTATCATAGATTCATAATCAGCACTCTTTAACTGCACAAGTGAACAGAATAACATAATAAAAAAAAGTCAAAACTTGTGAGTTGTCATCGGAGCTTAATTGGCTTCCAAGTTCTAACTTTCACCAATTAGATTTATCTGCACCACCAAATTATATATACACATTAACATAATAATTAAAATGTAGTATTAATATAATAACTATCATAAATAAGTAAAATTAATAACTCACATCATCTTCATTCTCTTGTTCTTCATCTTTATCAAGTATTTCATAAGGAGTACTTGAACCTTCTTTTGACAATGTTGTTTTAACCTTCATTGCACCTGCATCACCATCTACAACCAAATAAATAATTAAAGTGATTACAACATTGTCAGACTAAATGTAAGTCTTGAATTAAATAATGAACAAGTTATAAATAAAATAATATTACCATTAAAGGAAAACTCATGCAACCAGTTACGGGTACAAATAAGAGCTTCAACTTTTTCAGGAAGGGTACAGCTTCTATATTTGTTAAGTACATGAGCACCAATACAAAAAGCTGATTCTGACGCAACTGTAGTAATAGGAATAGCCAAGACATCACAAGCCATTACTAATAAGATTGAAAAATGATGCTTATTCATCTTCCAATACTCCAATACGTTTAAATCTTTAAAAAAAAAGAAATTTAAGCTTTGGCTCCTCCAAATAGAGATCCAATTCAGATTTTCCAGCATTTGTCATAGTTTGGCTCTCAAACATATAAATTTCCTACATTAAATGAAGCTCAAGATAAATAATAAATAAATTAGATATATAAATATATAACTAATATGTGCAAAAAATAGTAAAGAGATTAATTAAAAAAAATAACTACAAACTTACATCAAGAATTTTCTTGCCTTTATTCAACCTTCCTCCCTCACTTGGTCTAGGTGTAAGTGAAATAGAAGATTGAGATTGAGAAGAACTTGGTACACTAGAAGATTTGGCATATTGTTCAAAAAGGTTGTATAACATTATCCTCACATTTTTAATCTTCTCTTGATAAGCAAAGGCATTAACTTTTGAGTAAAAATACTCAAGCATTGCAAGCTTTATACGTGGGTCAAGAATAGCCCCAAGTGCAAGAACAATGCTATAATCACTCCAATATTTATCAAACTTTTCTTTCATCTTTTGACACGTCACTTATCACCAAATCTTCATTTTTCAAGTTTTCCAACAACAAACATTCAATCTTCCAAACTTACATAAAATACAAATTAGAGGTAGGATAAGAAGAACCAAAAATCAAGTTGGTAATCTCATAAAATAGCTCGAAGAATTCACATATCTTCTCTCCTCTTTTCCACTCCTCAAATGAAGGACAATCTTTATAATTCCTATCAACTAATTTAAAAGAAGCAAAAGCCTTTTATATTTGATGGCACTGTCTAACATCATATATGTTGAATTCCAACGAGTGGACACATCCAAACGTAAGCCAACATTAGTGTCAATATTACTAACTTGTTGCACACATTCTTCAAATTTTAAAATCCTACTCTCAGAACCTTTCACATACTTCACAGATTCTCTAATTCTTTTCAAGGCCTCACTAGCTACTTTCAACCCTTCTTGAACAATGAGATTCAATATATGAGCAGAACAACAAACATGAAAAAGTTCACCATCACATAATAAGCTATCATGTTCTCTCAAAATATCCTTCATACTATATTATTTGAGGCATTATCCAAAGTGAGAGTAAAAATTTTTTTCTCAATTCCTCATTCATTTAAAAAATCATACAGCTTAGTAGCCAATTCTTTCCCAGTGTATGGAGGAGGCATATGAGTAAAATTAAGTATTTTACTGTTCAATTTCCAATTATCATCAACAAAATGAGCAGTCAATCAAATGTAACCCTCACTAGTGCAAGCAGTCCACACATCTGAAGTTAAACAAATTCTATTAAAAATCTTAGTCAAAATTTGCTTAAGCTGCTCTTCCTCCCTCTTATAAATTTTATTGATATCAACAAGTATAGTATTTCTAGAAACAAACATGACATCAGGAATTATATACTTCACCCAAGCTCTAATCCCAGCATATTCAACAAATGAAAAGGGTAAATCATGTTAGATGATAGCAGCAGCACATAATTCAGGTTGAATTCTTTGATCTATTTTCCTACACCTTAATTTCATATCACCATCTATAATCATTTGCCCTACATCATGAAACTTAAGCATCTTGCACTTTGGTAAATGACGTTTCAATGTGGAAGTTCCATATTTGTGACCACCAATCTTATATTTAGCTTTACATGCATTACATTGAGCCCTTTCAATTCCATCTTTCCCAATTCCTAATCTTGTAAAGAAATCCCACACTTTAGAGGTTTGTTGTCTACTCCTTTTCTTTGTTTCACATTCAAATTTATCTAACATGGAATCTTCAATTAAGACATCATCATCCAAATTAATAGATTCCATGACTCAATCAAATCAAATTCAACTACCAACCTACCAAAGTCCAATTGTCTTCTTACCTAATAAGAAAGCAAACTAAAATAAGTCAATGAGAACATAGACACTAGACAGAGATTTCTATGAAGGACAATAAAAAAGTCAGCTTCAAAGAGGTCAAACCAGCCCACAAATTAGCACATTAATGATGAAGGGTTGAAATTAAACAAATAATTAGAAAATGAAAAGTTAAAATTAAACAAACAATTAGCTTAGTAATCTTAATCTTTATTTAATTTGACCAAATTTCAAGATCAAATATTATCAATAAGAACATATATTCCTCCAGTACAAAATAATATGTATTCTAAAAATTGTACAGGAGCCGTCATAAGTTCATAACATGTATAATGTATTCTACAAATTGTACATCATAATAGAATACAAAATAATATGCATTGATTGCATTCTGCAAATAATATGTACACAGCACCAAACCAAGAACCATAATTTTGAGTTTTGACATCCTAAAGAAATCAACCTTTCAAAATAGGAGCCATTAAGTTGAGCTGTGAAGTTCCACAAATTGTAGAAATTCCTCCTAAAATATTTTACAAATTCTACAATCTCACTTGCAAACCTTAAACCATAGCTATATTTTTAGAAAAACTCCCAAAGCATTCTACAAATTCTATTTCTATGATTGAAGCTCACTTGCAAACCTTAAACCATAGCTATATTTTTAGAAAAACTCCCAAAGCATTCTACAAATTCTATTTCTATGATTGAAGCTCACTTGCAAACCTTAAACCGTAGCTATATTTTTAAGAAAACTCCCAAAGCATTCTACAAATTCTATTTCTATGATTGAGTTGAGCTGTCAAGTTTGATAGAAAGTTTACCCAAGAATCCAGCACACAGCGACGGGAGTGGAGTTTGGGCAACGCAACTCACCTATAGGAGGTCTTCAGCCTTCCTACTCTCTTTCTATAATGCTTGAATATAAAGAAGTGGGTATGCCGAAATGTGGAAGTGAGGTACGCCAAAATGACTAGACGAGGCTTGCTTGACCGAGGGGAGGATTCTGGAACTATATCTGGAAGCACGAAACCGAAGCAACTAGCAAGACAGCTGGATAAGGGGCGTTGAGGAGTGAGGACCTGAGGTGAAGTTGTGTAGCCGGAATGGGGAGGTAATCAAGCGAAATAGCAGCAGCAAAGTTGTAGAGAGTCAGAGACGAGGCTTGCTTGACTAAGGGGAGGATTCTGGTTCTGGAACTAGATCTAGAAGCACGGTCCATAGAAGTGACAAAACCGAAGTAGGCAAGACAAACCCAAGGTGAAGTCGTGCAGCCGGAATGGGGAAGCAACTCGCAATCTAGCGAAGGGAAGTGAAGTAGCAAGCTAGCACAGCAGTAGAGTTGTAAAGAGTGAAGCACGGAACTGAAGCACAAAGACGAGGCTTGCTTGAGCTTGATCGAGGGAAGGATTTTGGAAGCACAGTCCACAATCACAGAACCGGACTAGGCAAGACAGACCCGAGGTGAAGCTCAAGCTGTAGAGAGTGAAGCACGAAACTGAAGCACAGATAGAACCGAAGTAGCTAGCAGCAACAGAGCTATAGAGAGTGAAACACGGAACTGAAGCACAGAGACGAGGCTTGCTTAAGCTTGACCGAGGGGAGGAATGGAGGTTCTGGAAACTGTAATGGTCCGATTTCTGAATAGATGTGGAAGAGTCAAGAAGACTGAAACTTGAAGCAGAAGCACGGTCACGGATGAGGCTTGAGCCTTGAGCAGAGTGGATGACGGAAGTGACAAAACTGAAGCACAAAAGCAGCAGGCAAGAGTGACAAGACAAGACAACTAGGGCTATTGGACAAGACAAGAGGCATGGGTGATGGGCCGCGTGGAGGATTGAGAAGTGAGGACCCGAGCTCGAGGTAAAGTCACTGAGACTGAAGTTGCATTACTACTTAGTAATTAGTAATTACTAGCGGTGCGTGATTACGTCTGTCACTGTAGCCGGTTAATTAGGTTTATTATATAAAACGATGCCGTTTTACATTTAACTTCATTCCTTGTTGTGCGGGTCAGCAATCCGCGAGCTAACCCGCCCTCAACCCGCAGGTTATATGAAGCAGATTATTTAACCCTCACATTAACGGATTCATTATATAACAACCCAACTCGCCTTTTATATAGAGCGGGTTGGGTTGTTTATTTCCATCACCATTTTCGCACATCTCAAGTGACCCCTCATTAAATGCTTGGATTATTGTCCCTTTCTCTTTATTATTATGCGAGCGCGGTTATATTTATATTTTTTATTTATAATATATTATTTAATATTAATATTAAATTATAAAATTTTATATTAATTTTAAATTAATATTTATAAAAAAATATAAATATAAGGAGCATCATTAGTAATCCTGTATATACTGTATCTTGAAGTAACAAACGCCAGTAGTTTCCACGAGTATGGTGACTGATTGATGGGACTCTCCAGATCCCCGCCCTCCCTTGTTGGCTCGGCGTCCTCCTCGGTTTCTCGGGACCATCATCGACGGACTGAACATCTCCGTTTCACTCTCCTTTTCAGCCTCTGATTGCTCTTCATTCTGCTGCATTATGGCTTCGCCAGTTTCCTTAGCCATCGAACAATTGTCTTTGGTGTGGCCCTATTTTTCACAATTGAAGCACAACAGATATAAACCCTCGTACTCCATCCACCCTTTTTCTCTTCCCTTCAAATGTGTAAAATGATTTCAGAGGTTTCCAAGTCTAATTCAACACATAAGCGCGCGAATCTCCCCTTACTAATCGATGCATTGTTGTAATCTATCTTCGAGACCCTGCCCAACCAGCTACCGACCTTCTTGAGAAAGGCTGTGTCAAAGTATTTCATAGAAAGCTCCGAAACTCTAATCCAGGCAGCAATTCTAGAAACATTCTCTTGCATGGGATTAAATTTAGGCTGCCAGTTTTGCATTGAAAGATGGGGATCCATGAGGATCCAAGGTCCTTCTTTTAGAACAAAGTTAAGGTCTTCTCCATTTTCAAACCTCACTGAGAAGAAGTCATTGCCAATGTCTGCCACCATAATATTCCCCTTCATTCCCCTAGAGTGAACAGTTTTTTTTAGCATATACCCGTGGCTTACTTTTCTTCCAAGCAATTTTACAATGAGGGTATTTCGCCAAGGACGCCTCAGTCAGGCGTTCTCCTTCCTAGTAAGGGTGAAATGATTACATCCAAGGTCATCTTCCACCCCAGAAATACCACTGCTAGGCCCTTCTAATTCATCCTCAGGCTCTTCCTCTTCCCCATCAAACAAAACATTTTCTACAGCCTCTTCTATGATTTCTCCATTATGCCTCATCAACATTTCCCTAAAGGTCAGTTGCCTCCCTTCCTCACGTCTAGGGGCTAGCGCACGACTCTTCTGATATTCCCCCTCCGCCAGCTTTGTCTTCTTGGTGCTACGCCATAGATGATCGAGTGCCTCTGTAGACTTGTCTCCTTCTTCAGTAGGTTCCATCATCAGCAATCTGTCTGGGTGCTTCAACATAACTTACAACTTAACTGTGACATACATACCTTTCAGACGTCGAATCAAGCGGGGTGCCTCACTGCTTCTGTGGCACAATATTTGCTTGAACTTTGACATACATTTTGTGCGTCTCTATTGTCAATATATATGGTATTTAATTACCCCAAAAAATATATATACATGCCATTTTTTTCTTGGCTGAAGTATGTATGATCAAGTTTTTTTGGGATTATAAACAGGTCACTTTCTAATTTTATATCGTTTTGTAGCAAAAAAAAAAAGAGTTGGGTCAGACTATCTTTGGGCTTTGGAGTCGGAAACTAACTAGGGTCGCTCCAGGTGGGCCCGGCTGGCCCATATCCATATCTCATTGCAATCCTTCCCATCTTATAAAATGCTCCATTTAGTCGGATGAAACCCTAGCTGAGGTTTTGCGTGCGTCTGTCCCAGGTACTTTCTCTGCTTACTCTGCATTTGCGCGCCACACAGGCAAACACACAGTTTTCAATTATTTTAATTTTCTTTCTTCGGCTTTGCTATATTGATTCCAAACATATGCGTGTTTTTTTGTGGAATTTTTCATTTACTTCGATAAAAATTTGCTCACAGGAGGGAGATCTGTGGCAGCTCAATTGAAAAGGCCAAGTTTCAACGATGAGGTATTTGAAATTACAGTTCCTACTTGTATATTTCCATTTTCTTGCTTAGCTTATGGGTTTCCTATTCAGCATGCTGCTTGTTATGTATTATAGGCACTAGGATGGACTTTGTGTGGTTAATAATATCTATTTAGTCGTGATATATCTTGGTTGCATAGATGATGCCCATCTTCCAATTCAAACGTTACTGTTTGACAACCTCTTCAGATTGCATTATTGAAAGATATGAAAGGATTATGTTCTAGGACAGTTTGTATGATCACTTTTTTGGTTAATGTTGTTGTTCTAAACTTTAGTTCTCATTTACATGCCACTGCTTATTGTAGACTGACGTCATTGTTCTAGCCTGTATTATTGTGAATTATCAAAAGTGTATTGATTCACTTGAAGACTTTAGTTCTTGGGTCTGACTTGTGTTCGTTGTTGACTGTACAGTAAGCTTCAGAGTGATGCTCTAAGGGAAGCTATCTCAGGAATCATGGCTGATTCCAAGGAGAAAAAGCGTAGCTTTGTAGAGACCATTGAACTCCAGATTGGGCTGAAAAACTATGACCCTCAGAAGGATAAGCGGTTTAGCGGCTCTGTGAAGTTGCCCCACATCCCTCGCCCCAAGATGAAAATATGCATGCTTGGAGATGCTCAACACGTTGAAGAGGTATATATTTCTTAGTTCTTATAGATAATCTGTGAAACAACTAATTAGGTCTTTTCTTGGAAGACTCTGACCTAATCTCCTGACTTCTGAGTTTTAAACTTTGACTTAAATGATATTTAACGAACAGCAAATCAAGGCGTCCACTTTGTTGGTTTTGCTTGTTATTTTCTGTATGATCCTCATTTAATTGTTTGTCAGAATTTTGTATTAATGTATATTATTGTAATATGCAGGCTGAGAAGATTGGATTGGACTATATGGATGTGGAAGGGTTGAAGAAGCTAAACAAAAACAAGAAGTTGGTGAAGAAACTTGCCAAAAAATACCATGCCTTTTTGGCTTCTGAAGCAGTTATAAAGCAGATACCCCGTCTTTTAGGTCCAGGTCTCAACAAGGCAGGCAAGTGTTTTATCTTAACCTACATTGCCAGATTCTATCTATTAATGAATTTTGAATATTTTGACATGGATATTATCCATCTTCCCCGTGGGATTTTACTTCAATCTGATCGGCTTGCTTGATCCATTATAGTTGTTTCATGAATTGTTGTCCATATTGCTTCTTTTTTTTTCCCAATATAATAAATAGCGTCGTGGGAAATCATTGTTCATATCTTTGTAGGGAAATTCCCGACACTTGTTACTCACCAAGAATCTCTGGAGTCAAAGGTTAATGAGACCAAGGCCATGGTAAAATTTCAGCTAAAGAAGGTCCTCTGTATGGGAGTTGCAGTGGGGAATGTTAGTATGGAGGAAAAGCAAATCTTCCAAAATGTACAACTGAGTGTCAATTTCCTTGTCTCCTTGTTGAAAAAGAATTGGCAAAATGTGAGTTTTTCATACTCTCTACGCTAACTATTAGTACCTTCTGCATCGCTTAAAATTAGTGTATCAGAACTTGTAATTGGTATTTTGAAATTCATGTTTTAGAAAGTCTTAAATAGTACCTGTAACTGGACTGAATACTTACTGATCTGTGGACTATGGTATCTGCCTGGTAAATGGTTTTGTGGATGGTAGATCTATGGAACTTCAGTGATGCGCTATTCCCTCCCTTCCCTTTTTGTTCTCTGAGCTTGCCTGCTATCCTATCCATTATTAACCCCAAGTATATCTATAATTTCACCCATTTTACAATAGGTTGAAGTAGCTACTCCCTTTCAATTAAACCTGCACCTCCATGAAGAGATGCCAAGAAGCATGGAGCTTCCAAGGGCTTGTTTGTTCACTTCTTTTTTCTAGTTATATGCTGTGGTACCTGATTCTTCTGTTGTAATTTATCAGTGTAGTCATTTATAAGTCTTGTGTGGCTAAACCTGTGGATCTTCTTTTCCTTTCTTATGCGTTCTTATTGGAATATATCAGTGTGTTACTTGTGACTAATATATGACATGCTTGGATTCTATGAATTTCAGGTTAGGTGCTTGTATCTGAAGAGTACCATGGGGAAATCTTATCGTGTGTTTTGAGGCGCTGTTTTTTCTCCAGAGTTGCTTTGGTTCTAAAATTATATCGATTATCTAGTGTCAGCCAATTGTTGGACAAGAGTTTTGATGTTACAGCTTTTTTGTTTGAAATGTCATGTAGTTTTTGGTATGTTGGTGTTATCTGAAATGCATAGCAATGTTGAGAATGTTAGGCGTAACATTTTTGAGGTACTCATTTTCACTTGCTTTTGCTTATTCCCTTCCAGCCTCCTTTATGCAATGCTACCTAAATCATTTTGATGTCATTTTAGGTTGATACGGATGGCTAAAATGGTTGTCTTTATTTCAGACGAATCGTGGTGATTGATGTTTAGCCTACTTTGTCTGCTAAACAGGGTTGAAGTAAGTTGCAGCTTTTGGTATGGGCAACATGAGTAGTTGTGGACTCTGATTAATCCTTGTCTGGTGGTGCGTCTTTTAAATCTGGGTGATTAAGCATTTAGTTCGATGTGATTAGAAAATGCAGTAATTAATAATTGTAAAATGTTGAAAGAATAAACTTCGGCTAACGATGAAAGTGTAAGGGGCTGCTTTATTCGTTCTAGTACTGAAAGGTACGTTTTAGGGAATTGGGAAAGCACGAGCTTTCTTGATTTAGGTCTAAGGAAATAAAGGAAATAAAGTCAGTTAATATTTTCTGGATATTGGCGCGGCGATAACTCCTAACTAACTCCCAGCTTCATTCATGATATGCGTGCACATTGTAGAAGATAAAGGGGGGCGCAATAATAATAGAATAAAGTTCTCTTTACTGTTTAGAAGATAACGTGTCTTGATTTGCCACTTCTATTTAGTATACCAACATTATTTTGGTGGCTAAAAATGATAGTTTATATACTAAAAATATGCACCAAAAGAAAGACTTAATCGGCTCAAGTTTGTTTTTATTGGGTAATTTTAAATCTGATATGCTATAAATGTAACATAAGAGGCAATTTTAATCATATTTTGTAAGAAGCAATCAATAAATACTAAATAGAACTAAGCATTTAGTAGAAATAAGTGATTATTGAAATTATTTTGATAACCTGCGATTTATAAGAAACGTGGGACAAATAGTGGGTTGGTTCGGCTGGGTGCGACTAGGGATCTTTCGGTCCCATTGGCACTTTCCCCTCAACGGATGCCAAAGCCGCGCACACCACTATTTATTGAGGCTTCTCTCGCCCTCATTTCGTGCCTTACTCGTTGTTCTGCGGCACACTTTGTATTCTCCGCTCCCAGCTGAAACACGAGGAGAGCAGCACCACCAAGACTGCCACTACTCTTCTCGTTGCTAGGTCTTCTTCTTTTCAGTAAGCGCTTCTAATCTCATACACTTTCCAGTGTCCCTTTCCTGCTATCGTCTTTTGGGTTTCATTAGATCTTAGCTTCCATGGCAGTGTTCAGAGCTCTACGACGATGTCGTGATCTACAGTGCTTTTGAGGGGAAGACAGGCGTTGTAGGAATTGGGAATTCGCCCCCTATTTTCATCGCCCGTTTGATTCTGTGAATATATAAAAAAAATTATAGTCCAGAATGGAGACTTTGGTGTTTTGGGATATCCATTGGCTGTTTTTATATTGACAATGGAATGAAAGCAATGGAGCAAATGAAAATAAAGGAAGAGATCGATTTCTTGTTTTGAAACTGCTTAAGATCTTAGGGCTTGACTGTTCCTTGTTTTTGTTTTTGTCGTTTCATAGTTTCTAAAGTTTGCCTGACCACCTATATATAAGTGTGGGCTGACTAACTGCTGATTTGATTTGAAAATTTTTCCTCGTTAGACAATTTTTATGGGAAGACAGAGACTAGGAATTGAAAGTAGTATTTTTAATCTGTAATTTCAATGTCATGCTATTGCTGGAGTCGCTGGATCTGTCTTTAGATGCTTTTCCTATGGAAAAGTTTATATATATATATTGATTTTTGCTTCAGAAAGAAATGGTTAAGAATAGTTGAAACTTCAAGTTAGTATGGTTCTTGACTACGTAGGTATTCGTGAGAATAGAGCTTTATTCTGGTAGTTGGTTATAAATTTGGAGCCTCGAGTGAAGGGTAGAGAGCCATTAGCTTGCCTCTTCTCATAGTGCTCCATAAAGCAATTGCCTTATAGAACAGGAATGGAGAGGGTTTCATTCTCTGCATTTTGGAGGCATAAATTCATGTAGTATCATGTGTGAAGATTTCATATAATTCTTGCATAAACAGTTGACTATTTTTTTTTTAAAAAAACCTTTTGATGAAATGCTTCACCACTGTTTCATGCATAACAGTAGCATTTGTATCAAATGTGTTGTTGGTAATTATTATAAAAGGACTCAAAAGTGACAAAGTTTCTTTGCTTACATCATTTTAAAACAGAATTCTTATAGCTGTAATACTGCAAGCTTAAAGCTAGAGATTATTTGTGGATATCAATAAAAATAATTGCACATTACTTTTAAGCATATTTGTATTTTGATGTTTTACTAAGTATAAGCATGACAATTTTACATGCAACAGTTTTAGTTTAAGTGAAATACTAATTACATATAATCTTTGACTATCCTGCCATTCTAGTAGAGTGTATTATTATACTTTTTCGCTTCGTCAGAAGGGTGATATAAATAAATATATGTGCCTTGAGAATCAGACTCACTTTCCAGTCTTGTTTGACATGCATTGTATATGAACTTATTATAACTCGTATTGCTCTTTGTATTAGATACCTAGTTAGTTCTTAAAAAATAGATTTTGTTTCTTCTGATATGCGTTTATTTTCAGGGTAATAATGTCAACCATGTCAGCTGTCAAGGTTACCCCCCATTGCATGTTTGGAACTGCAAGCCAGAACCGATTTACCAGTGTCATAGTTAAGTGCCCTTCTTCTCTTGGATCTGTGACGAGTGTTTCCAGATCTTTTGGCTTGAAATCATCCCCACAATTCAGAGCAACAGCTATGGCTACATACAAGGTTAAGCTGATTGGCCCAGAGGGACAAGTGAACGAGTTTGATGCCCCTGATGATAGTTACATCCTAGATTCAGCTGAGACTGCTGGAATTGAGCTCCCTTATTCGTGCAGGGCTGGAGCATGCTCTACCTGTGCTGGGAAGATAGTTTCTGGTCAAGTGGATCAGTCTGATGGCTCTTTCCTTGATGAGAATCAAATCAAGGAAGGTTATGTGCTAACCTGTGTCTCCTATCCAACTTCAGACTGTGAAATTCATACTCACAAGGAAGGTGATCTCTATTGAGAACTTCTCTACAGAGTTGGTGTCTTTGTAGGGCTTTTCGTTTAGTTGATCTTTGCAAGAGGAAATCATGGATTTTAAGTAGACCTTGCGGCCGACCTGGCTTGTCGTGCTTTGCAATTTGCCTATTGTTGCGTGAGTGGTGCCTACTCCACAACAACTTTTATCACATAATCTACACATTGACACATCTATGGTCATTGATTAGATATGTGGGTGAGACTCACGTTCAATAAATGGCTATAAATGTGAGTGTATGGATTATATGACAAAGTAATTGTGAAAGTAGAATTATCTTGTTCCTTTGTACTTGCCACATTCAGACATCGTTAGTACGTCGCTACTATGATAATGTGATGGGTAAATTTTGCGTAACTTATTGAACCAGAGAGCATTAGGATAAGCATTGAGTTAGCATCTAAATCAGATATCAATGTGTCTTCGATGCCGTGTCGTAGTTTAGAAAGAAGGGAAAACCTGCAAAATATTCAAATTATAAATAGTCATGTTATATATTTATTTAAAAAATTTAAATTTATTAGGTTGCTATTTAATGAACTATATGATTTAATAAATTTTATTATACAAATTACTATTTATAATATTTAATAATTTAGTTTCAGTGGATTATACTTTTTCAATTATTAATTGTCTCTCCTGGTAACGATTTGATCAGTCTGAAGGTCTTCTCGTTCAGTGCGGGTTTTGCATACCCTGATACCCTAACCCTCTTTAATTACTGGATGATTGTACTAACTGGGCTTGGAGCTTGAGCCCTTCTTCCACGAACTGAACCATAACCCCCAACCTGTAGTTGAGTGTTATCCGTCCCTGCAGTTGAGGATGGGTGAGCCTGGATGTAGATCTCTTATATTTGTATCTTTAAAGATAAAGGGAATAAGGAGAGAAAGATATATATATATATATAAAGGGAATAAGGAGAGAAAGATATATATATATATATATATATAAATGAGAGAGAAGAAAATTAATAAAATAAAAAAGAAATTTACAAAAAAAATTTAAATATGAATTAAAAATAAATAAATTTTATTAAAATTAAATAACTAAAAAAATAGAGGATGGAGGCTAAGATTTCCAACATTTCTTACAAAACTTGCACACATGGATTGGCTTTTCTACTGGAGTCTGTACCTACAAACCTAGTGGCTTGTAATGCCACCAAACCCTTCCAAAAGCAAAATTATTTATCCATTTGGTCGAAGTGCTGAGGGGGCTCTCTCCTTGTGTCTAATTGATACATCCCGCCTTCCACTAATTTTGCTAGTATCACTCCAACCAATAGAAACAATGCGCAAGATTATACATTGCTGGGGCGGATCCTGTTATATTATTCCATCGTAATTGCCAATTGCCAAATCAAAAGTGTAAGTGGAAGTGGAAGCGATTAAAAGAAACCTTTAGAAAACCAATACCTCTTGATAAAGTAAAGGGGGTTTCAATTGTTTTGCTCCTAATTATAACAACCTTTTGTCAATATTTACTTGAGTCAGTTAATTGTAGTTGATTTCATTCTGGTGCTAATCATCTACGCTTTGACAAGGACGCCCCTCCCATTGGAAAGGGGTAGCTTCATGCATGTGTCAAATTTTTTTTTATTAAGTGTCTTCATATTTTTTTATTATAAAATTAATTTCTGCCCGTTGTTGACCTAAGAAAATGTAAATCTAAAAACAATCCACCCTAATTCAATTTTATAAGAGTTCAATAATACCTATCTCCTAAACCAACTTTAAGAATTGCAGATGCCATGTTTCAATCAAGTTAATAGTTTTTTTTTTTTTTGGTACAAAGTTAATAGTTTTTAATTTGACATTTTTTAATTTGATATTCAAGAAGGGTTATGATTGACGGAATCGAATCATTATTGGCGATCGTATATATTCCTTTCTTTTAATCACTTTTTGTTCTTAATTACACTTGCTTAGTTTCGCAAACGTGGGGCACTAAAATTGATGCAGTAAACTTTTGTAAGGTATGGGGAATATTTTATCTGGTGAGGGTGGAGTAGATTATTATTAATAAAAAATAATAATATAAATATTTATACTTTTTAAAAATAATTATAATTATTTATTTATATTTTATTATAAAAGATGCGTCCAATTAGGCACTTCCGTAGATCCGAGCCGAGCAAACCCGTTTTCGAAGAAGCTGTTCGTAATCCGCAAAACGAGATAAGCACTAGACACGTGCCACCGCTGAGGCGTAAGCTAGCGTTCAGAAGGGCGGTGCTCAACACGTGCGCTCTGCTGACAGTCGCGTCAGCGTTTTCCTCAGCTCTATAATATTAATGCTTTTCCCATTTCAGCAATTTATTTCGTAAATTCTCGATCATCTGACTAATGGCGGCTTTTCAGAAAGTTGATTTTTTGGTACATGAAAAAATAGCATTTTTCCGTTGCCATGTGTGATAGGGGGCACCTCCCACACACACACACACGTATATATATACATATTTATGAAAAGCTCCCACAGGCGGCCAAATCTTACGTTTTCTTGGTTTATCAGCTTGGAAGCTTTGCGGTCTTGGTTGGTCGTTATGGCTAAGGTTGGATCAGCAGTGACAAGCTTTCCCTTCTCATTTACAGTGATATTGCTGCTGCTTATTATTTCAGGTTTGTTTTCTACTTCTCCACTACCGCATGATTCGGTTTGATTCCTGGGAAAGTGGACGAAATAGAAAAAAAAAAAAAAAAAGCTTTTCAGAAATCCAGTAGTTTGGTTCTATTTTTGTATTCTTCTTGGTAATGGAACATTCCAGCCTTGTTGAGTTGTGATCAGAATGGTATTCCTTTTTGCGTCACGGAGAGAAAGACTAAAATGTATACTCTGAGGAATCCACCATTGATTTCGGTTTCTGGTTGTTTTGAGTTTCTGTTATGCTTCTAACATGTCTCTTTGGTTTGTCAACATGTGATCTGATTCTGAATTGATACAAATCTTCATGCATTTGTTTTATTGTTCTTGAGAATTCATTTAGTAGTAATTGCCTCCTCTGTAAAGCAAATTCTGGGTCATAATGATTAATAGCTAATTATTGGTCCTAGTGATTGAAATTCCTTTTGAAAATAAGCTGCTCTGTTTTCTGACTCTTTCTACTCTGCTTTCAGATTCATTTATGCAAATCCGTGGCCTTGGATTGGGAATCAACTACGGACAGATAGCCAACAATCTACCTTCTCCTTCTCGCGTGGCTGTTCTAATAAATTCTCTGAACGTTAGCAGAATTAAACTCTATGATGCTGATCCAAACGTTCTAGTTGCCTTCTCCAATTCGAATGTTGAATTCGTTATAGGACTTGGAAATGAGTACCTGCAGAATATGACAGACCCTGTTAAGGCTCAGACTTGGATTCAACAACGTGTTCAACCGTATATCTCTCAAACTAAAATCACTTGCATTACTGTAGGAAATGAGGTTTTCAACAGCAATGATACACAGCTTATGCAAAACCTCCTCCCAGCAATGCAAACTGTGTATAATGCCCTTGTCAATCTTGGACTAGATCAACAAGTTAATGTCACAAGTGCTCATTCTTATAACATTTTGAGCAGTTCTTTCCCTCCATCATCTGGTTCTTTTAGTCAAGATCTGATACAATATATTCAACCCCTACTCAACTTTCATGCTCAAATCAAATCACCCTTCCTCATTAATGCATATCCTTTTTTTGCATACAAGGCTAGCCCAAATGACATTTCTTTAAATTATACATTATTTCAGCCAAATTCCGGACAGATTGATCCAAATACAAATTTGCACTATGATAACATGTTGTATGCTCAAATTGATGCTGTTTATGCCGCCATTAAAGCATTGGGGCATACCGATATTGAAGTTCGGATTTCAGAGACGGGTTGGCCTTCCAAGGGTGACCCTGATGAGGTTGGAGCTACACTAGAGAATGCTGAGGTATATAATAGCAATTTGCTGAATAGGATAGGGCAGGGGCAGGGCACCCCTGCAAAACCATCTGTACCAATTGACATATATGTCTTCGCACTTTTTAATGAAGATTTGAAGCCTGGTCCAGCATCAGAGAGAAACTATGGCCTCTACTATCCTAATGGAACCCCAGTTTATAACATTGGCTTACAAGGTTATCTCCCAGATATGACTATAGCATCTGCATCCAAATCCAACGTGAGTAAAACACCTTATGAAATTCACTAATTTTACTCCTAAAACTTTCATTTGCCTATGTTGCTTCTTTTTTGAGATTTGTAGCTCGTAGATTAAATATAGATTAATGATTGTTGTATCTAATACGCCCATTGCTATCATTCTGCAGGCCTTGTTTGTCAATATTTTGGTTTATATTACCACATGCTTTATTTTTGCTGGGGAGTTGTCAAGGTGGTGATCAGAAGTAGGGAGCGATCAGGGGGAACAGAGGAATTCCTACTGATCATTTTTTTTCAAGAGGAAGTTATTGAAGGTAAGAAAACTTGTCCCTGCATTTTATTTGAAGGAATAGTAGTCACACAACTCTAGAATAACATACAAATACAACTGTTTTCCCGCTAATCGATATGAAAGAAAATGTTTTAATCAATAGGAAAGAAACAGGGTTATGTATTGTTAATTTGGAGTTAATAACTAATATTCCCCCCCCCCCCCTTTTTTATTTGTAGTAAGAGGTTAAAACTTTGATGCTTTCTTCAATAGGATTTCACTTTTTGAGATACCATGTGGATCTGATCAAATCTGAAATTATATTGGCAGTAGTACAATACTACAGAAGTCTAGTGCTGAAGATTTTTTCAACTCCTAGACCACAACCTAGTTCAACCCCTAAGTTTTGTGTGAAACAAATTGTGCAGTCTCATAGCAATTTAGGGCAGATCATAGACACAAGGTACAGTGTATAAGAAGGTTCAGACCAAGGCGCAAAGGGAACAGTGTTCATGCCATCATGTTTTTCTGAACTTTCACCAGTGCTGAACCTATAAAAAGCCTACAGGAGTCTGAAAAATCATATGTTGGGCAAATTTTGATCCCATAATGTGGAAAGGTTCTGCCTAGTTGGTATCTATTATAGCGGAAGTTGTTATTCGCTGTCCAATACGTGGATGCACCAAGTGGACTCTTTTGCTGCCATTACCAAACACCCATATTCTTATTAGCCAAACATATTCTGAATAAAACCTTTCTCCTCCTCATTATTATTTTAGTACAAATGTGGTAGTGGGTCTCCATCTTCCTTATCACCCACTTGCAATCATGCATGCGTGAATCATCCGGTCAATAAAATTCCTCTTGGCTTCGGCTATACAAAAGTCCAGATTGGGTTGCATCTGAGGAAAAAGAAAGCCATCAGGATCATCTTGCTAATTAAACCTCATATATTTTGTCTATGGTTGCGAACCTTCCTCTACTTCTTGAGAAGTACTAATGGGAGCAACAATTGTCACAAGTTGTGAATTTTATATTTTAACAATTAAATGAGAATAACAAGATCGACTATTTTTTTTACTTAATGAATAGTCAATTAAAGTAAAACATAAATATAACTGCATCACAGATTATATAAAATTTTACAGAGAAAAGAAAATACTCAACAATTTTATTTCTATCAGATAATCATGTTCAGATACTAAGAATGCCCATATGTGAATTTCTCCAAGATCAAAACACGTGCTAGATTATATGCTTGCGTATGATATGCAGCTTCTCTAGCTGGAAGCAGATGTGAGCATCTGAGTGGGGAAAATCATATCAACCCCGGAACCTGAATTAGAATTCCTACTTCTTTGTTGAAACAAAAAATCATGTGGAAGATTCTACACAGGTCGTAGTGTAACATGAGAATCACAAAATGCGTGCCGGTGGTGGTTTTGAACATGAAAGAGAAGGTCAATGTGCCGGCCACCCCCCCTTAGAATTGTAGAATTCTTAGTTACATCAGCATGGTCCAAACAAGATAAGATTGACAGATAGACGCCTATACCAATTTCAGCTGATCAAATGATTGCAACTTGCTTCCATACCTGCCCTTTTTTGTGATTGGCCCCTCTACATATTGCCGTTGAACTCCTTTTATACCATATTTTAAACAAAGGGAAAACAAAAGAACCTGTTCTGAACATGGTTTTGCTGGGTGCCGCTATTTCAATTTTTAAATCTTGGGCAACAACAACATCTTCGGACTAGTTCTTCTTTTGACGTTATCCGAGTGTTCTCATTTTAGTAGTTGGTCAGCAATTTGCTTCTTCTTGGGCAGTCTTTTTGATTGGGGAATTCGTGGGGTCTAGTTTGAACTTTCTGTGGGTGTTATTGACTAAATGTTGATGCATGCATGCAGGGAGAGGTTGGCAAATCCTACACTTTGCGTAAACACCAGACCTTGACGGCAGCAATAGGTCGGCGATTGCTTCATGGTTCATAGGACTGATAGATCTCAAAGCCGAAACTATTCTTACATTTTCTTTTTTCACAATTTTTTAGCTACAAAATAAGAATGATAGATGGCCATTCTTTGAAGGAAAGTTCATAATATATAGAAGATAACCTTTTTTGGATAGAAAGTAACTGCTTTTAGTTGAGATTGACTGCTTTATGCTGTAAATGTGGATCAAACCTTTGGTCCAATTGCAATAAATTTATATTATATAGCAACTGCTGTAATCTTCCATGGCATATGTGAATCAATTTTTTAGAAGGAAGATAATAAAAGACAAGTCGTGCAAGCAACCATTATCAGATATCAATAACTACAAAAGGAGACATGGAAGGTGACCTTTTTATTATTATTTTGACGTTTGGCACATATCTTTATCTAACTTACATATTCTATTTGTCAAGGCGATTGTAAGATAAACAATCAAATTACGTTACTTTTGAGTGAAGACATAGGTTTGTTTGGGTATTTTGAGATCAATCATTTATCTCTATAAATTAAAATTTATAAAAATTATTCATCAAAAAAATTATAAAAATTAACTAAATAAATTTATTAAATATTATAAAATTTTTAGTATTTAACAAATTTAATAGTAAAGAATTGTTACCTTGCTTTAAATGAAATTATTTTTACTTTTGAGATTCTTTTGCGATATCACATTTTGAAGATTATGAAAAAAGGAATAATGATCTTGCATGACAAGAGATTACAATTAGCACACAGTCTCTCGCAAAAAATTTAAATTTTAACTTCAATCATCATTCAAATTACAATATTACTATTCAATTTCAAAAACTTGTACACTAAAAGTATTGTAATTCTTTGTACATTTAACAATTTCCTTAAAAAAAAGGCCATTGGGGTTTTGCCACAAATATTTACACAAATTATTGATATAAAGCGATTGCTATCAATGATGTATGAATGATATGATAGGTAATGAGTTTGAGAAAATCTATCCAAAGAGTAATTTATATATATACATATACAACCGCACACACACATTAATGTTACACATAAATTATAGATATTCTCGTTCTCTTTTCTTCTTCTTCAAAACTCTTTTAATTTTTATATGTGAAAAAAGCATATACTCCCCATTTACGAGTAACATTACACTTACTAAAAGGCTTAGACTTCAGAAAAACGTTGAGTGTAGCTCTACATGTGGTTAGATCAGAATTGTCTGATAGTTTTGAGTGGTTGATGTATCTATGATGGCGATAAATTTCACATCAGTCACGTGTAAAACTCGTGTCAAGCTCTACATGTACATTTCTCAGACTTTATGAGATATTCACTATTCATCACAGTGTCGCGAGAAAAAACCACAATACCTAAAAAAACAAAAGCCTCCGCTCATCAACTTTAATGCAAAGTTCAAACAAAATCGAATATAACAAATCGTTGCACATTCTTGATTATCAAACCCCTAAAACAATCAATTGAATGTAAAATAGCACCAACAACAAAAGAAGTAGAGCGCTCAATCATATGATACAAGAAAAGGAATGACCATAGACATGAAGGAGTCATATGACAATGTAGCTGAACCAGTATAGCGAGGATCCTTCTCCTTAAATTTTTCGGTCAGACCCTGAAATTGCAAGATTTAAGTTAAATGGTTAGAAAAGATGAATGCAACAGTCGGTTACAATTATATTGGCAACATGGATAAATTGCATAACAAAACTCAGTTTTACTGATGAAATATATCAACAGCGATGATCTACAATGCTTAGTTCTTAAGATTTTTCATGAGAACAAAGTGAAAGATCAAAGTTCTGTAATATCAACTGAATAAAACTTAATCAACTGCAATTTGTGGATTCATAAACAATATGATGTTCCAAATTATGGAATGCATCCTAATATGTGTATCTTCTTACATGAGCAACTCAATGCACATCAAAGAAACGAGATAGACATCTATGGCACAAGCCAAAGAAATCATTCAGTTAAGTTGGTCTATTTTTTAGTATTTTGGGGATTAATTTCTCCTACTAAATTGTTGGCTGAGCCACAATTGCCAAATAATTCCAACCAGATTTGAAAACAAATCAGAAGCAAAATTGGGGCTATGCGTCGGTGGGAAGGGAAGGACAGGAAACACAAATTAGAAAAAATAAAGAAAAGAGAGGCACATCCAGAAGTTCAAAAATTGAGCTAGTGTTACCTTGATAATCATCCCGCACCTGCATATCCAAGAACACAACATGAGATATAGAATGACATTAAAAAATTTTAAGACACAAGATAGTAGCCCGAAAAAAGGATTTAGTACAGATCTAGATAGAAGGCCTTACTCAACAAAACTGTCAAAACCCAGCTCAACCCTCCTACCACTTCCATCACCATACTTGGAAAGCAGAAGTTGAAGAACTGAAGCTGGTACTGCATAGCCAATGCCATATAGAGCATCTCGTAGTTCTAATGGATCAATTTTTCCACTCTTATCTCGATCATATCTCTCGAATATGGCCTACAAGTGCAATAATCCATATTAGGGCATAAGTAAGAATAATATAGAATATAAAAATCCATTTTGACCCAACTTGCTTCAATATTCATGAAGAAAATAAATGCCCAGTATCATGTTATTTATTCATAGTTCAGCTAAAGATAAGCTGGCTATTAATTACACAACAAGGACGAGACAGGACCATTAGCATGTTACTTTCAAGTAGATAATAGAGCAAGCATCAGAGTGTGTGACAAAATGCAAACAACTATCATTAGTGTACTAATCAATATAGTATTAAGCCCCACATGATCATGTTACTTGACCATACAAGTTCCATCCCTAAGATGCAAAACCATTGTACTGATGAAGCTCTACATGAAATACGTTCGCAGTAATAGATTCCTTTTTAAATAAAATTTGATACTGCTAAAAAGGAAGGCTTATAACTTCGTACACGCTTGGGTGTTTGCAGATGGAAGCTGGTCACAGTCTAAAATCTGAGCTGAAAGTAGAATACTGGCAGTATATTCTATCTATGAGGCTGGAACAATTTACTCTGTGTCTATATACCAGAGTAGGAACTAGGAAGAGAAGGGAACAATATAAGAACATATGCCAAGGAAGTGAAAAAGTTAACTCTTAGCATCACAATATATTCCACCCTTCTAGCTTCTTTGAGAGCTGACTACTAAATAGAATGACAATATTAATTGCACTACAAAAGAATAAGCCAATATAATTAACCTGAAGGAAGTACATTAAGATTGAAAAATTAAAAACACTCACTCGCCAATGACCAAGACAACTCCAGAGTGCCGCAAATTCTCTGGGACCTGCAACAGCGCAAGCAGTCAGGATTAATAAGTTGAAGAACACTCAATAGGAGTCAAAGATTGCAATACTTCATAACAATCCCTCTAGCAAATGAACAGGTAAAAACTGCAAGTTGATAGCCTATTTCTTGTGGAAGTTCAAAGACTCATGGGCATGAGGAAAGAGGGAGGGGTAACCAGGCATAGAAGGGATATAGAGTAGAAAGAAAAAGACACATCACTAATGACATGAACAAAAATCGTAAAGAGAAAATTTAAGAAGAGAATGCGCCACTTGGATTGAAGGAAGCTCAGCAATGCTGAGTTTTCTGCATTAATTTTTCATACTTCATATGATGCCCTCCTACAATACGATTCCCCTCCTAAATAGATTCACACGCACTCACCTCTAACAGACTAAATCCTCTGGCACGATAACAAGGTCCCATCTGGACCTTGAACAATCTTCTACTAACACCCCTTAAGAAACTAAACGGTGTCATAGCACAAACAACAATTTAACGGAAACAACCAAAATTCTTCTTCGATTTTCCACTCATATCAACTAGGAACTCGATAATTACGTTCGAGAAAAGCTGGATTCTTTTCAAGGTTCAAGCACCAGGGGAGATGAAAGGCCCTAAAAACTTGAAATTGATTGGATAACTGGAACCCAAAGATTCCAGATATTCCCATTGCGAACTTTTTTTTTTTTTCGATAAATAATTAACTAAAGGGGAAAGGAAATTTTCGGAACTTACCGATTCTAAGGGGATCATTCGGATTCTTGAAGAGAAACATGAGCAAACGAATAGTCCTAAGATTAAACTTCTGAAACCCAGAAGAAAGAGCTCGCTGCAATTCATTCTCATCAATAAACCCACTTCGATCGATATCCACCATTTGAAAGCTCCTAATTACATCTGGGGGTGTCCCTGGAGGAAACGAAGGGTACCCAGATGATGAAATTTGTCCTTGTCCATAACCACTTCCATCGTAGTAATCTGAAGGCGCAGCAGGCTTAGTTGACCCTCGTCCATAACTACTCCCATAGTGGTAATTTGAAGGGGCAGCGTTGGATGAAGATTGCCCGTAACCACTCCCATCGCGGTAACTTGAATTTGAAGGGGCAGAGCTAGTAGCAGGATTATACAGTCGCTCCTCAGGCAAAGCTGGGGCAGAGGGAGCATAGGACTGAGAATTGTATCTATCGTAGGAAGACATTGATGGAGTCTGGCTCACGTTCTTGCAAGAAAACTATTGCAGTAATATATAATAATTTATTGTTTCGGGTGAAGCAAATAATTCGATGAAGAACCACCGAAAGGAGCCTGATTCTAGCTGGTAATTTCTAGGCCTTGGGATTTTTGGTTGAAGTATAATATAAGTGTTTAGGGTTTAAGATTTAGGATAGTATATCATAGGTGTTTGAATGTCAACACGCAAAGCGAGCACGAAAGGGGAAGAGAAGGTAGGCCGGTGGTAGTATCCTGGAATGCTCTAGTTAGGTCAGCTTGGCAGCTCTCGGAACTGTTCCATCGTGATCCTTGCCGCCTATGTACGAACCCCAAAAGGAAAACGCTGGTAATCGATCATCATGATCCTTAGCTTTTTGTTTGGTTCGTTGAAATTTACACAGCAGGACAAAATCTCCACGGTTTCCTTCGGCGAAAAGGAAAAATGACTGATTATTTTTATACTTTTATTTTTATTTAATGTTTATAATATAAAAAATGATATTAATAAAATTATATAATTTAAAAATTAATCATTTATATAAAGTCAAATAAAAAATAAAAAAATTAAATATAATAAGAACAATGAGAATGTCATTAATTTAAAAAGAAAATAATATTTTATCATGTAAAATTGTATTTTTACAAAATTTAATCACTAGATGGACAGTATTAAAATTGACGAGTTGCCTCCAGTTGTTCCCCAACGCAGAAAACACTGTGAGTAATCATCTCGATAAAACTTTATAGTTTAGATAATACAATTTAATAACTTAAAGTGTTAAATGAAATGTTGAAAAAATATATATATATATATTCTTTTAATTTTAAATTATTTATAAATATATTTTTTAATTATTAAATTAATATAAATATATTTATTTATTTATTGTTAAATATTAATAATTATATAATTTGTATATAATTATTAATAAATATGATATATTCTTATTAACTCTCTGGATGAACTAAAAAATATATATATATAATTATTATAATTTGATAATTTAACTTCTAATTTTATATTTTTTTCTTTTATTTTTTTAAGATAAACATTTTTACTTTAATTATAATATATGATAATTTTATAAGACATACAATTTTTATTTCAAAATTTTTTAAAATAAAATAATATTAAAATATATGATAAAATTTATTTATATTATTTTAATAATTAAAAAAATATATTTGTTAATTTTTTATAATTAAAGAGTATATTTACAATTCACTTAATAAAAGGATGTTTGTACAATTTTTTCTAAATTTTTTATAAATTTCAGTGTCTAACAATAGAGAAACTAATCTTCTTCTCCCCATCCATCCAAATTATAAATGTCAACCATCTAATTTCTTTGCCAGTGTCACACCAGCAAACTACATTTCAGTTGGACGAATGGTACTATAGTAATCTACTGAGGAAAGTGGCAGGATGAAATCAAAGCTACACATTAAATATCCCGATATCATATGTAATCAAACTGAACCTAGAAGAATAAATATTAGATATAAAAATTATTAAACACACTAATAAATTAAATAATAATGTTAGGACACATAAATCTCAACATTTAAGAGAAGGGAATGCCATAACCTTCCAATCTATAACAGGCCTAGCTAATATGGGCGATATCTGCGCCCTTGGCCACTATTATTGTTGTGTCTGCCCTTGCCTGAACTGCCAGTGCTCTTGCTACTACTACCACCACCACTCCTACCACCTCTCTGATATGAGGGTGGGGTTTGAGGCTGCACCCCAGGTTGTTGCCTGCAGAAGAATATATATGGTCAGACTGCTTTTTAAACAATATAGGCATCACAGAAAGCCATTTTACCAAATGCGCTGTCAAGATATCAACTGAGGCACCAGTTCAAATAAATGTAAATAGTTAGATTTTACAACCAATAGAATGTTGTACATGATGAAAATTTTAAGGTGCCGTATGATTTTCTTGGCATATAATATTAGTATAGATACATAGAGAGTTAAATTTTAGAGTTCTGCTTACAAGACATATCCAATCCGTCCATCAGGTAAAAGCATAGGCATCATGGCCATTCCAGCAGGAGTTGGACCCCTTCCATATATCACGGGCTGCCAAAAATACAACACTTGACATTAGATGAAATAATTATGAATGTGAACTTAAACCCAGTGGCATATTGTAAATAGTACATACACCACCTCACATGTTATAATCACTTCATAAAGAATATAGTACATCATTTCCACAGAACTTCGAAAATATTGGATTTCTTGTCTAAAAGCGGAAAGAGGAATGTAACAAAATAAGGCTTTAGATTCCATCAAAGCTAGCAGGCTTCATGAAGTGATTATTAATCATCAAAGACGTTTATTTTAATCAGGGAACAAGAGAAAGGAATATATCCGAAAGCAAAAATGTTAGCATATTTCACCTGTGAAAGACCTGCAGCACCATACCCTGCACCAAGAGCACCATAGGCACCCCCAACTAAACCATAACCAACACGTGGTGGATAGCTAGGAAGCAATCCTGACTTCTGTGTATTTGATCCTCCAGACTTTTGATCAGCCTGTGGCTTTGCTAGAGAGCACTCCAAAACTTGACCTGAAATTCCGAGAGAACCTAATCAACAAAATTGACCAATCTGATTACATTCATAAGTATGCATGTGGGAAAATTTTATAATAATTCAAATATTACCATGTAATTCATATCTTTCAGTGTTTTTTAGGGCTTTCATAGCACTGGACCTCTCTGCAAAATGTACAAAACCAATTCTGTTCTTTTCTTGCCCAGACTTTGCTGGCGGCAGAACTATCTTTGTGATCTTCCCATGGTGTTCAAAAAGCTTCTTTAACTGGTCTTGAGTTACATTCTTAGGTAAGTTCTTCACATATACCGCCTTCACCTGCCCAGGCATACTTCAGTTCTCATGAAATACATGTGCAGAGAGCAATGCATAACAATTATAATTTTTGACCAAACAGTTAAGTGCCAGTAACAGAATCAATCACCAAACAAATATGACAAGACACTGTGCATCATACACATACCAAGCCCAACAATAGGATATTTATGACTCTAAGATCTATTATTGTGGCCAGAAGAGAATGACAGATTCAATGAGCCTTCCACAGAAGATATTTTCATAGCAAATGAAATTTTGAACAATAGCAAGCTGTTTGGCGAGCAGATGAAGAAAACAATCAACTTCCAGCTACCACTACCAAAAACAGCTGCTTACAGCCAACTGATAAATACAAACATCGCTTACAGACAATGGGTAGCAGGCAAAACAGCACATCACAATTTCAGAAAGGACAAAGAAGAAAAACTAATTTTCACAAACAAACAGAGCCTAAAAGGTCATATTTCCCAAGCACGAATCAACCTGCTTTCATTTTCTTAATTTATTAAGGATAAATTTCTTTATAAACGATGCTTATAAATTCTACCAAACAGCACCCGGCATCAAGATGGCCATATGTACACTATTTATGGCTACAGCACAAATTCAGACCTCTTATCACGTTGCCAATCATCAAGTTCAATTAGCAATCAACAACTGGGCTTAAAGAAACAGGAAGAAAAAAGAATCAAAACCTGAGATGAGGCAGACGAATCAGCATTCTTAGGGTCAGCCCAGCTCACTGTTGGAGCATTGTCACCTAGCTTAAATTCTGGGTTCATCATCTTTTGCCTTGAATATTCAGCACATGCATGATTGTAATAGTCGATAAAAGCAAATCCACGGTTATTGTTTGTGTTCTTCATATCCTGAGATGAAGAGTTGAGCAAAAATAATTACAAGTACACCTTAGAAGGAAAACCAAAATATTGGCTTTATGTGCTTCCAGTTCCAGGTGCACTTGCACATGCATGTGACAAGTTAGGAATTGCAATAATTGATAGACAGCCTATGTTGATTTAGGTGTGACAGTAGCAGACATTTTCCAGCTATCTAAAAAGGAAAATGAATAAGTAAACACAACAGCAAAGTGTGTACCCTGACTAGCTCCACAGTAGTAACTCCAGGTCCAATCTCAGTCACAACCTTCCTCAAATCTTCCTCTCCCCAGCTTCTTGGAACATTACCAATGAAAAGGCGGTGTTTTGCTTGAGAGGTCGAACATTTTATTTTTCTACCCTGAGAGACAATTGATCATTTGACATAGTCACTACCATAAATTGCATAAAGAAATAATCAATATTCTGCATTACATATCTGCAACGTTAGTACCGTAAAAGTTACACTAAATACATCAGCTTATAAGGATAATTAACTATGGAGAACAATTACAGACTGACAGAGACTGCTATATTACCTTAAATTCTGTATTATTCAGCTCCTCAATGGCTTTTGAAGCCAATTCCACACTTCTAAATGTCACAAAACCAAAGCCTTTATTCTCAGCAGAGTCTTTCCCCTTCATGACCCGAACCTGTTGTCAACAAACTTCATGTTAATTGGTTATTTTGGTACATAGGTGTGAGCCTGGGAGAATAAAAATTGCATGAGCTTACCTCAGTAACTTCCCCAACAGTTTCACAAAAAGCCTTCAAATCCTCTTTTGAGGCATCATGAGGAATGCCACCAATGTATACTTCAGACCCATGAGGAGGAAGAGAAAGAAGTTCAGCATGCCTTTTTCTTTCATCCTCATCTTCTACTTTTGTGTCATAACTAATAAGGTTTTGCATGGCATCAGCTTCAATGGCATGATCTGCATCTTCTTCTTCGACCTCCTCCTCTTCCTCTTCCTCTTCCTCCTCCTCCGGGTCCTCTTCCTCTTCCACCTCCTCTTCTATCTCTTCCACTTCCTCCTCTTCTTCTACTTCTTCATATTCAATTTCTACTTCCATCAGTTCCTCATGATCATTTGCCTCATCAAGATCAACCTTCTCATCAGACTCAAACGGATTTTCAGGTCCAGATGGCTTAGCAACTGATGAAGAATTTGCATTTCCCCGTGGCATCTTATGACACTAAGTAAACAAGCTTGCAAAGCAACTGTGAAGAAGGCAAAGAGGCCAGAAGAATTCCTGGGAAGAAGTATACACATATCGAAAGGAGGAAACAAAAAGAAAGGACAAAAAAGGAGTTGTAGCGAATGAATCTAAGTGGAATCTGTGCAATGAGATAAGACTAACAGGGTCGCAATGTGAAAGATTTTTACTAAAGGGACAATGACAATATAACAAGCAGCATTGATAGGCAAGTAAGAGAGATTCACAAATGAGACAATGAAGGTGGTGCAAAGAAATGAATCTCCTGTAATCCAAAAGGGATTGGAGTTTAACAAGCATGATGGTGATTTCAAGCCTTTAATTATCATCAAGTCAAAGAGGGCAGTGCCCCTCAAGAAAATCTAGAATTGCAGGAGCATCATATGTAAATATGAAACCAGAACTAATATATGGAGATATATGTCACGTAAGCAAATGCAAGGTGAACAAATAAAGTTACAACCAAGAGTCCAAGATTAAATTTAGAGTCATTTAGGCATTAGAGGAATGAGATCGCAGAAACAAAAAGGAGAATCATCAAGCCACACAAGTGTCCATCTCACAAAAATAATAGCAGTTCCAAACTAAACGTACCAATCTGTGCACCTTCCTGCAATAAATTTACAGATAAATACTGAGACAGGGTTATAGCTTATCATTAAGGCATGCTTAACCACTAGATCAAATTTCAGGAAAGATATTTAGATAAATGAAAATCTGTCTATCTAACTTGTCCATAGGCAACAAGGGGAGTAACACTCTAAATCATGTATTATTGACATAGTTGCTAAAGAAGATAGAAGATATATATGTTGAAAAGGAATTATACAAAAGTGGAACTCTGGAATACTATATTTAATTATGTATTACAATCTTAAGTTGCAAGATATCATAGGGAAAAATTTACACTCTTACAATGGTACTGAGTGCTCAGTACCACTCCCATGAATTTTAACCATTTGTACTACTTTTCTAACTCAGCCATCATAGATGGCAACCCCTCCAACCTTTATCTTACTCAAGTAAATATTTCCCCCTATTTATCTCTTCTCTCTCTAAAACTTTCCTTTCCTCAGTTGCCTCTCTCTTCTCCCTCTAAAGACTTCATTTGTATCTCTCACTCTCTCTAAATGGCATCCACAATGGTGAGACTGTCTATAAATCACCATGGCTCGATAGGAGGATTCTCTGTCATACTAGGAAATCAAAGCAAAATTGTTTCTTTTCATGGTTAGGGGATTGGAAGAAGAATTAACAGGAATTAAAATTTTCAATTCTTTAAAAGAAATTCCAATTCTTAATCCCTATTTGGTCTGCCTCGATTAGCATTGCACAGAAGTGGAAAAAATGCATAATTCAACAAAATAGCAATTGGGGCGAAACATGGAAGACAGAACTTCGTCCCATATTGGCCTCATCCTTCTTTGGTACAAATCTTGTAACACCCTTATTTGGTCAGCCTCCATTTGCTTAGAGAGAAAGAGAATAGAGAAGCAGCTAAGCAAACAGAAGTTTTAGAGAGAGAAGAGATGAATAGGGGAAAGATTTCCTCTAGTAAAATAAATGCTAAAAGGATTGCCACGTAGAATGACTGAGTTAGAAAATTAGTGCAAATGGTTAAAATTTAATGGGAGTGGTACTCAGCGCTTAGTACCACTATAGGACTGTAAATTTTTCCATATTGTAGATGAGTCTATCATCAAGGAAAGGTTGTGCACAATTAAAATGGAGACAACAATGTAGTAAAGAAAATTGTGCGCTTGATATTTAAGTGCGAAAACCTGCTTCCCCAACAAATTTTAGCTTATTCTATTCACCAATTCCCTACCATCTGTGGAAATGGGACAAGACAGACACCAGACCCATCCAATTCTGAGAAGACACCGTTCCTTTCAATTATGCAGAACTATACATAATTCTAAGTGAGTTTTAAAGCTATTAGGAATTATCACCATGACTCAAACAGCAGATCATGGTGACCATTCCACCTTGTGGAACAGAAAGTTTTATTTATTTCTTTTTTTTACAAAAATATATTTAAAGTATTTCACATATTAAAACTACAAATACGTTAACGTCTTCAATCTACAGAACCATACATCATATGCGTCGGTACCAAATCAAGAAATTGCACAAAGACATAACTGAACAACTATAGCTAGTCCCCAAAAAAAAAAAAAGCCCACTAATAATGCTCAATTACTTCAACTATTACTAATCGAAAATTTCCTGGTAGCCGTGAGGCTCAACATAAACCAGCTACATTACTCTCGACATTGGAAACACGCAATTCATATGGATTTTGCTTAAACAAGCTAGCTATCATCTCATTTTAACAACCAAAGCCCACTATGCTAGCTAGAGTATAACCTCGTGCGAGATAGGGGAGATTGCATAGTGTGTGTGAGAGACTACCTCAAGAGGCTCTCCGCAACCGGAAAGATTTGTAGCTAGCGTGCGAAGAGCAGAGACGAAGGCGAAAGTGGGAGAACGATGGATCGAAACAAATCTGGTTGGATACGAATTTAATTTAAATCTATGATAGATTTATTAAGGAAGGAATAAAATATTTTTTAACGAACCCTAAACCCTGATTCCACTCTGATTCTCCCCAATTTTGGTGCCGCCGTAAAGGTCAGTCGCCAAATGTACAGTTAGATTTTTGTAGTCAATTTACGGTTTGGGACAACTCCTGTAATGTTTTCCAGCTAACGCTACAAGAGATGATGACTGTGTCCGAGGGCATTTTGATCAAAACAACCAAAAGATATTTTAACGACGTGTAAAGTTGCCAAATTGGATGATTCATCCAAGAGCAACAATGGCTTGCGGGGAATCTTTTCCGTTGCTTGCTCTTACGTGAGCGGCTAGGAATGTTATCATCTGTATAGTTTTATCTTTATATTGTCCTGTACCAAAAAAAAAACAAATGGCTTGTGCGTCGTTAGTCGCATCGTGGCATCGGCTGGGTCTCCGCTTATCCATGCAGCCATTGCATTGTGCAAGAACAGTTTTTTTTTTTTTTATTAATGAAATTTTATTAAATTTTTAGTTAAAAATTTAAGTTAATATTATTAAATTTTATATATTAAATTATAAAATTTTTAGTTGATTTAATAAATTATATTAATTTTATGAATATTTAATAAATTTTTTTAATGGGAAGAGATTTTCGGGATAAAAATAAATTAGTATATTATTTACACAAGATTTTACTGATAAAAGTGTACTTCATTTGATCTCAATTATTTTGTTTAAAGTCAATGTATAAGAATTAAAAAATTATTAAATATATTTTCATTTTTTAAAATTATTTTTTTAAAAAATTTTAAAAATGAATAGAAATAAATTTTAAAAAATGCCAAATAAATATGACAAATTTTGAAAACGACAATTATTTTAAATGAAAGAAAAAATAGACTATTGAATCAATGACAAAATTCCTTAAATACAGTCAAATCAAATATAATTAGGCTTGTGCCAACAACTATGGTAAGCGGTACCCCAAGCACCATCAACTTCTATAAAAGAGAAGATCTTTTATTTACAATTTAAGACTAAAAGAAGTATTTACCTGTTAGCATTTTAATATATATATATATATACACACACACACACACACACATAAATTTTATATATTTATATAGACTTTTATATTTTTTTCTCTTTTTTCTTACTCATCCAAAAAATGCTCTTCTCATATACAAGTAACATTTTTTCTACGACTTAAGACACCTTTAGCTCTTCATAATTCTCAATTTTGTGACTAGGTATCTTCCATTGTTTTTTTGAAAATTTTCCATGACTGTTCTCACCCTTAAATTCATTTGAAATATTAAAAAGAGACTAGGAAAAGATTACATAAACCTGCCAGATGAGATTTGACTTTGATAAGACAACATCGTGGTCGCCCAAAAAACACCCGTCTTGACTTGTGTCATTACTATTCTCTAAATCTAAGAAACTGACCATGAATCAATGGAAGTTATTATACTACCGTTACTCCTCAAACAAAGCACTACATATGTTCAAACGTGATACCTTTGCTTCATTCTCATGTTGGACAATTACAAACCAGTTCCTAGAATCCCTTCAAGAAGATCAACATTCGTTTAATAACTATTTCTGGAGAAAATCTAAAGGACAAATGAAAAGGATCTTTACGTAAAGGAAGGATTCGGTTCCCAATCAATGGGATATAAAATCAAAATGCTATTCTTATTCCTACATTCTGTAAACAGAAATAGACAACTCTTGGACGCCAAAAGATGAGTTTAACAAAGAATAAGGATAAAAATATAGTAATGTACATTAACTAACGTCTCTTTGATGTATCTATAAGAGGGTCTTGGGGGTGATAAAATAACAAAAACCAGTACAATAATGCAACCACTGTCTTCGCTTCATGCTTCCATCCTTACAAGAACAGAAGCAACCTTGATGCATGTGTAGGTGGCCATGTACTCCACATGATCCCTACTTCAAGTATTCCAACACATTCTGTGTAACATCTTCAAGGAAGGAAACAAAACCCATTACACTTGTAAGACCACTTCCATCAACATCTTGTTCCTCAATCAGAAAGTTTTCAAAAACTGAGGCATCATCCTGCCCTCCTCGGATAAAAATGAGTTTAGGAGTGATACATCTCTCTTGCTTCAATTGGTTGATTGTTGTCCTTAACAAACCTGATAAGATATTTAGCACAAGACATTAGGCAGAATCACATACTTCAAATTTCAAACAACTTGCTTAGACAGGCCATGAGAAAATTTTCAAAAGGCTTACAATCATGTGGTGGAGGAAAAGAAAGCGTTGGATCAGCAGTTGAAGAATAGAACACAATCAGAGTCGTAAATGCATCAAGGAAAAATATAGGACTGCCACTGGTGATAAGTGCAGCACGACTCAAGGAATGGCGTGGATAAGCCAGTTTATCTGGAGTAGAATATGATGTCAACACAGGATACACAGCGCGGTGAAGGGAGCTTGGTTCCAGCACACTGCAACAAAAACAAAATTGAATTACATAATCAATTCTTAAACATAGAAATGCAGAAGTAGAAGTACGAATCTTGTCGCCAAAGCTTTGCAGTTTCATTAGATATAACCCCAACTAACCTTTCACATCCTCATCTTTCAATTATGATTTTGAAGAAACTATTATAACTTTACTCAAGCTAGATTTTGATATCAATTTCCATGATGATTGTTAAAGATATAAAAGCACTCTTAGACCTTTACCTAATAGTTTAAACTTTTGAGAAAATTAGTTCTTTGACATAGAATCAAAGCCCTTATAATTAAGTAATCAAGAGTTAAATTTTTCTCACTCCCATTTCTCATATTAAAATTGAATTTCAGCATAATGTTTGGTGAACTAGTGCATTTATCTACACTTTAAGTTCAAAGAGCTTTCGTGTAAAAGAGCATGTTAAAGATAGAAAAGCATTCTTAGAATTTACTTAACAGTTTAAACTTTTGGGATAGTTCTTCACAATGATAAATTAAGATTATACAATAATTCAATCTTCAGTTCAAATTGGACATCTCGTACACCAAATGAGATAAGACATACAGTCTCTTCCAAAAGGCAACTACAAGTCTACAACATGGGAAACTATTATATACTAGCATATTGATGGGGCTTGAATCTTGACACAATAATGTATCAAACAGGTAAGTATACTAGCTTTTACCTTGCTAGTCACATGCATGTACATGCAATATATTCTAAATCCACGATCTTACACACCATCATTGTCAAAATAAAGAAGATGATGTGCTAAGTTCCTGACATCATAAGCTACCCCTCAAGACCTAGGACAATAGTTCCCTTTTCATGTTCCATCAAGTCGAATCTATTTAGTAATAGTCAAATATGGGTTGTTGTAGATGATTACCAGACCAATAAGTTCTTGGGAGAATTAACGGTGGGGACATGTTGAAGGTGACATTTACCCTCAAGGACCAATTGAATATGAGATTGGTTAATTTAGTTCAGATCTGGGAAATCAATTAACCAGCTTTAAACTAAATTTAACCAAATTGGTACATGAGAGCAAAAATCAATCTCAACAGGTCCCCACCCTCAAATTTCCCTAAATTCTTGTAGGAAGGAATCATTCTAATATTTATCTTTATTGAATACCCAATTCCAAAACAATTTAATATAAAGATATGCCAAGATATACCGACAATAATGAAAAGAAAAATGTGCACGGTACAATTACGTTGCAAACCTTTCTTAAAGCCTAAATTTTTGTACCATTACATAGTAATATATATAAGCAAGTATTTTATGAAGCAAAGATCCTTTACTCTCGCTCACATTCAGCTCTCCATTTAAATCACTTCATTCAGACAGTTATGGCATGATTCTGGACATCTCATTATCCAACCAATTCTGTGAGCACTAATTACCTGAAAAGGCATTGCAGATAAATCCGATAGTCAGGGTGAACACCTTCTTCATGAAAGCGGAGCAGAGGATTTCGAAGGAGAGCAAAAATCAGGCGTGGTAAAGACTGCATTTGAGGACACTGAGAGAATGCAACATCAATCTGAGAACTTATGGAACTCCCACTACTGTACTGAACAAGTTTATAAGCATCATTGTACTGGGCTGTAAGGATCACTAGCCAATCATGAAGCAGAATTCTTCCCTCCCGAACTCCGTCCTTCAAAGAGGCTAATATAACCTGCAGAAAAGTATGTACAAATAAGATTAATTAGAAATTCATGTTCAAAAAGACAAGAGAGAACTTCCATCAGACATAAATTCAGGATTGTAACTTGAAAAAGAAACAAGGACTAGGGAAAACAACATCAGCATACTTATTATAATTAGTTCAAAGTTGGTAGATAAGAAATACAATAGGGAAGTTTACTGTGTATGGCCTTGACAGTCTTGTATAGTATATGAAAAACTATGAAACATTGCTACAGAGGGTGAGGAAGTTGGGTGAGTCAAACATTCACCTTGTGAACTAGCAAAGATAGCACGACCTCAGGGTCAACACTGTCATAAAGTTCATTAATGTTCTGAGCAGTACCAAACTGCATGGTTCGGATTCTTAATCGGCGTTTAAGTGAATGCTTGGTTCTGTATCAACAGTCAACACATCAAGTTCAGCAGGGAAGCCCTTAGAAATCCATCTTGCAGTAAGAGAATTATTCTTAGTCTTGGGCAGTAGAAAATGAGAAGTTTAAACGCACTTGTGATGAGAGAGGAAAACAAGATACACTGCCCAAACAAAGCTTCAAAAGAATATAGAATTTACAAGCTGAAAAATGGTTGTTACGGCACAAAGCTAACCCATATCAAGCTCTTGCATATCAAAACTTAACACCGTGTAAAAATCATTAAGCGAAAAGTTGAGCTTTAGCAGTGAAATGGATGATTGTATATCACACTCAAGAGAGCAGTAATAACTTTTGTCAAACATATGAAAGAATGATGCTAATCATGTGAAAAGCAAATTTCCTAATTTGAGACAATGCAACCTCTTGACATATCTCATGATTGACAGAACAATAAGAATGGGAAAAAAAACTACAACTAAGACATATTATGGAGCAAGTCCAAAGCAAAGAGTAGGAGGCTGAAGGAATAGAAACATAATTCATCTGCAGATATAACTAGTTGAATACAACAACAACAACAATAAAGCTTAATCCCACTAAGTATGGTCGGCTACATAAATCAAATAATGCCATTGAGTTCTATACTTCAATCAAAAACCAAATTTTCATAAATGTTACCTAGTGTAAGATTCATTTTAATAATCTCTATTATCAAAAAATATACAAGAAAATTTTAACAAGAACCAATATCTCCAGATTTCCAGGAAGAAAGCTGAAAAAATATTCCATTGGAAATTTGTGCTGACATGTTTATTGAAAGTTCCTTCAAAATGTTCGAGAAGCAGAGTAGCTGGTTCCAGAGAAAAGTTATGCTATTGCTTACATTCGCTTAATGATATGAGTGATTAATGGAGATTAAACAAAGCCTAAAAGCATAGAATATTTCACAATAAGACATCCCATCTTCAACTAGCAGATAATGCTATTCTTCAAAGACAACAGCAAAATTGGCAATCAAGTCTCTTTTAGCTTGACTACAGACCATGACATCTTGCAAGCCATACAATGTTGGTATATATTCAACACCAGCAGATATTAGAGTTGTCAAGTATTGAATTGGACAATATAAAAGAACTTTGATTAGACATGAAAAGGCAGACTGAATGAACAAGCTACAAACATCAGAAGATACAGAATTGATGTCCATCAATGGCAAATGGGCATAAGTCACACAGATAGATGAACATACTGAAACAAATAAATTGTTCAATGAACTTCACAATAACATCTAATTTGACTGCATCTTTACAGATAATATGGAAAGCACCACTCATTTCCAATGGGAGAAGATGCATATAAATTACACAGAATAAGTGTGCTTTGCTGGATTTAACATACCTACTTGTAGAAACCACTCCTGGACTGGAAAGTTCCTCAGGAGGAACTACAACTGTGTACTGAAATGCAACCTGAAGTGTTGGAACTTCTGACGCATGTCTGTCAAATGTAATTATCAATTTTAATTAAAACAGTACATATATCAGGAAAAAGCATTAAGTTTACAGCTGTCCTAGGAATTGAGCAACCAATTAAAATCAATATGACAAAGAAAAATTGTGCACATAATATTACATAATACAAGAAAATTTCTGTAATTTATGACAAAATATATCAGCTTTTCTTTAATTAGAACAAGTTTTCTCTAGCATGCAATATTTACTGGCCCACCAGGTATTATATATAATCCAAATCCCCATAACCACAAAGAAGCATTAATTTTATAGGTAGACGAAGGCTTCTGTTGAAATTCATGAAAATTCAACCAGATCCCAGACAAGTAATCTGGACGTCTAGTTATTAACTTCCTTTATTTTTCTGACTTTGCATGCCCAGCAAATTCTAGCATTTCCTCACTTATTCAAGAAAAATCAAAGTCAGGCATTTTGTTAAAAGTGTTGATACATTTTCAGATTGCTGTAACACCTGTGTTTAATATAGTGCAAAGGGCAGTTTTATTCTTTAAGTAAGAAGTATGTCAGCAGCTCAACACAAAAGTACTGTTCACAATTTGAGTCGCAATCAATCTTTGTCTGCACTTCAAGAATAAAATCATATAATTGTCTATCAAAAGCAACAGTTGTTAGCATAGAACATCTTTCAACTATTTAAATAAAAGTGCCATGGGCCGCGTTATCCAATTTCTTATTATATATCACTATTATAGCAAAACCTTGAATATATGCATAAGCATTCAAACCAGTAAGTGTGATGCCATGGTTGTAACCAGGTACAGTTTATACCTTGAAAATCCAGTATTGTTGTCAAATGCAAAGTCATAAGCATATGTGGCATAGGAATCACAACAGATAATGTGCTGAACATTTTGATACTGTGGATCTGGGAAGAAATGACCATACTGCAATATAATATTTGCTTATTCTATAAGCAGATGAAAAAATTGTAAAACACAAATTCATTCAATATGACACACTTACAAAATTGCTGGGTTTAAATTCAGTTGATGTCCTCAATCGCATTACACAACCAAAAGCATATGGCCGACTCAGCATTCGGTACCTGCACAGAGAGCAATTCAAGGTATAGTCACCCAAAGTGACCTATATGTTATATATTATAATATATGGATAATCACATATCAATTAGCTCTCAAGAATTAGCAAATAATGATATGATTGCCTCTGTTTTTTATCTACATCAGGCAATTGCAATAATTTTACCAGAAAAGCATGGTGACAGATATTAGGTTAACACTTGGGGCTTACATATCCTGAGGCAAAGTTGAATCCTCTGTACTTGTATATAAAAATAAAGACCCCCCACTTTCAATACTCAGGAACTTTAAGGATGCCAAATCTGTGTATTCATTTGTAACAGCAAATATGTCCACACAGACACCAGCCTGAACTGCAACAGCAGCCTGTAATATAAATGTCAATTCTTCCAGTTCTCAGGAATAGAAGATAAACATAATAATAAACAGAAGATAAATACCAGATCCTTATAGAATGGTGTCTGCTCAGGAAGTAAAGCACGATCTGCATCCTCTCCTTTGCTGGCATATTGCTCACCATACCGTCGTGTGTCCAATTGTCCAGCTCCATAATCAGGAGGACCAGACAAGAAGGCAAAGACTCTAGCTGCAACAGCACTCAATAAAAATAACTACTGGAAGACTTTAATAGTATGTAACAATGGATGTAAAAGCAACATTTTAACAAAATCATAGATAACAGGCTATGAAATTAATCACACACCTAAAGCAAAGGTGTTTCCATATTCAGATCCAAGGTAATTGAAAAGGGCTTCCATTGCCACCCCAAAACCTCGCCCACCAATCAAAACACCATCCAGTCCTTGACCTGCTGCCGTGGTTCTCTCCCATGAAGTTGTTGGTCTAAGTGTTTCAAGTGCAGATGCAATTCTGTCCTTACAAGTTTCCACCTGAATCAAATTTTATTCACATGCTTTGTACTTCAAGATAAGATCACAACTTATAAAAATTGGAAAAACACTCCACATAATTAACATACAGGAGCCAAAAACTGCAACAAAGGCATGACATCTTCAAGCTCAATTGGTAAGGTTCCATCTGTATCTGGAGGGATGAAAACATTTTTTACTACAGGTATAGGACCTTGAACATCATACAGCCCTATTTTGTAGCTGAAGGTAGCAAGTCCGAAAAGTGAACCAGGAGCCAGAGCTGCAACAAAAATTAAATGAGGGAAGCCATCTAAGAGTCTAACTTAGGCAGGAAAGAAAAAAATGTAGTGTGATCCAAAGATTAACCTTCCAATGCTGCCAGTAATGCACTTTTAGTTAGTTCTAGAAACTCCTCTGAAGCTGCAGTTGAACCCGGAATATTATATTAAGTTACAACTTCCCAATCACCGCCAAAAAAATAGAGGCATATTTGGGTTATGAATTCGGTCTATGAAGAACAATACAGGAAAAAAGAAAATCTATATAAGAATACTAATTGAGTACCGCTAATTCACCCAAAGTATTATACCACATCACCATACCAAAATAAGTTGGCAGTTCCATATCAGAAGATGACAAAACAAAGAGCTCAGTCTAAGACCCATACTTTCTTTACCTTGGTCGTTGCATCCTTCAACACAGATTCAGATAGAACAGAAATAGAATCAACAAGAGGAAGGTTTGAACAAAAAAATTCAAAATCATACTGAAAGCCCCACACTCAAAATCTGCAGATTCACCTACTATTTGAAACCTACATTGTTCGTTCTAGAAAATCCAAACACATGGCCTCCTCCATCACTGTGGCAAATGCCATATCAGTCCAACTAGTTGCACTTACAGCTTCTACAACTATCACATCAATATCAGGGACACATGCTAACCAGGAAAATCTAAAAAGCTCATAATACTAAGAGACATCCACAAACAGCCCATCCTCTATTACATCCAAAATTATTTTAACGAATGATTTCAAAGGGCTACACAATCTAGTTTTTAAGTCTTTAAGTATAATATACGAAGCACAAGAAACATGCCATCAATATTTCAATTAAAGGAAAATGATTGAGCAATAAAAATTGCACATAAGGTAATCAAAACAAAAAAAATTAGAAAATTTGGTCTTCCACAGAAAGGTTGGCATACCCAATTGAGGTCAATGCAACTCAGGCACATCCCTAGAAGTTCATTTTGCAATTATATCCCCCTTGCTATACTATGCTCTCTTTATAAATGTGAGGTGGCCCCTGTTTTCATTTTTTGGAAAACAACTGGCTGGGGGATTCTTCTTCACCGGACCTCTTACCCCACCTTTATTTCCTTTCTACCTTACATGATCCTGCAGTCTCTCTTCTTTCTTTCATTTTTTATATATATATATTTTTTACTGGAAGGTTCTCTTCTTTCTCAAAATTTCTATTTCTTCTAAATCTGGATGACTGGGAGGTTTCCAATTTGGCCTCTTTGCTAGGCATTCTTGATTCCATTCAATATTTAATTTTGTCCTAATGCCTGTATTTGGACTATAGAACCTTTAGGATTTTTCACTTGTAAATCCATTTTTCTAATTTCTTAATTCTTGTCCTTCTCCACAAAGTTCAGCTTTGACTAATTCCTCAGGAAAGTTAGAGCTCTCTCGAAGATTAAGGCTTTTGTTTGGACTGCAGTACCTAATAAGACTATCACCAATTATTTGCTACAGGCCTTCAGGCGTCATAAGGCCCTTTCCCACTAATGCTTTCAGTGCCAAAATAGTTGAAATAAATAGCCATCTCTTTTTGCACTGTTGAACAGGCCCTTTTCTTATTTTTTGTTGAATAAGCTTGTTTTCTTGGCTTCCTCCTGAGTTTTTCAAGGTTGTTTTATTTATCTGATATGTATAACAACTGGGTTGGCCCCTTCAGCTGATGTATTTTCTTTTTTGCTTCTTTCACTTGTTCTTTTTGTTTCTGTTTTAGAAGGATTCCTGATTCGCTGCATTGTATTTCTGTTATCTCCTGATGAATTCTTCTTTTATCAAGCCGGGATAGGGGGGGGGGGGGGGCGGGAGGTGCAAGAAAGATAGCATAGAGGGAAATGACAACCATAAGAGTTTCCAGCAATACATAAGTAGGATGAAGGTGATATTCGAACCAAATGCACCATACAGTCATCCCCATCTCATAGTTGTTTGATAAAAAAAATTCAAATCACCATGAACAACATAACCTTGTAAAGCCTGAGTTAAATAAGTTTCTGATCTTATGCTCAATATTGAGTAAAATCATCACCAGAGCTTCAGATACAACAAGATAACCTATAAATTAAGTGAAATCAATACTACCATGGAAATGCAGAAGTTGCAGTTAACACCCAAAGCATGAAATTCTTGACCAACATACCATACTGAACCATCACCGTTCCTAATATCAATCGATGTAAAACTAGTATGTCAGTACTATTTACCAACGAAATCTTACAGGACAAGTCAACAGCAGCAACATAGACAGGACGGGCTTGGATTGCAGCTTCCTCTGATGATTCCTCTACAGCCAAAAACAGGCAGGCAATATAAGTGAGTAAATCCTTAAAATGCGCTAGAAATTGTAGAAAAATGGGAAAAACAAGTTCATTAAATTTTAAATTTCTACACTAAATTTAGGCACCGATTAATCCCTAACATAAAAAACTCGTGCATGAAGAGTTTTATGCCCATTTCAAACTGCTTTCCCCAAATTTTGCTGGCAATGAGTGCAAATCACCATTAAGCAACTTACCAGGTAATTCGAGATCTATGAAGGAGGACATCATCTCCGCGCAAGACTGTGGGTGAGAGTATCGAGTAATGGCCTTGGAGGAAAGCCCATTGAGAGCCCCACAGAGGGAGCAACTCCATGACCACTGCTCGAGTTCGCAATAAGTGTTAAAGTAGGCCCAACAGTTTTCGCACCGGGGCAAGAGGTGCCCATCAGATCCATACACCGGAGCTTGACCGTTCTCGTCCTTGGCCGCGAAGGGCGTCACTGTCACTCCCCACGGAATACCCGAGCCCTCCACGGCGTCTGGATCTATCGGGAAGCGCGATACTGTAGCCCTCACTGCCATGGCTTCGGGAAAGCAAGAAAGACGGAAACTACAGTATATGCGCGAAGACCCAGCGAGACTCTTACACTCGATCTGTCACGTCCGTATTCTGTTACTTTCTTCGCTCGTCCCTCAGTTTCTCGGGGAACAAACAGGATGGCAAGGTGGAAAGCTACACATAAGCTGAACCAGTGGCACTGTGCTACGTCAGATCATCATAAACCTACGTGGCGGGCTCTTTTTGCCGTGTAGTAACTCTCCAACCCGGCTCCGAACTCCGAAGGCCAGCGCTCACGTTTGTCTGCTCTCTGCCCAACTGTATCCTTGCCGTGAAAGCCCAACCCAACCACCCATTCTATCAACAATGATATTTCTATTTCTCCTCACATATCTGATATGTAAGGACAAATAAATATACATAAGCGTTGTCTTACTTTTGCTTTTTTTTTTTTATACATCAGCGTTGTCTTACTTTTATTGTGAGTCAAGATACAAATCTAATGATGCATCCATTAAATTTAGAAATGAATCAATAAATTTTTTTATTTTTATTTTAAGCCTAATTGCCGTGAACGCATAAATATAAATATAGTATTTTTTGTTTCTTATACCTATTTGAATTGGTTTTGCGTACACATAGAAATAATACATACAGAATACACGAAAATACGTGTAATATCATTCTTGAGATTATACTTACAGATAAAAGTTTTGTTATATTTGTGCTGTATATGTAATTTTTTTATGCGCAAATAAATAACTATGAATGAATTATTACAATTGCTTCACTTGGATTGGATCACAGTTTACAGTTGTCCCTATAATTGAATTACTATTACCCCCTCCCACCACTATCGCTAAACCATCAATACTATCATTACCGATAATTTCGTTGTTAGACCACGCTATTCTTATCTCACAAGTATTGTCATTAGACCACTTCCATTAGTGCTGTCATATATCATTTATTTTCTTTTGCTTGATTTAATTTTATGTTTTATTCTTTAATTTTGATAGAATTATAATTATGAACATCAATTTCAATTTCAATAATTAAACTCTTAAGATTTTTGTCACTTATAGTTAGATTGTGATTTTTTAACAAGTAATAGAAAGAATTAGTACACATTATTATTAGTATTGTTAAATTGTTTATACACCCGGCTAATCCAACATGAATTGTCATATTATTTAAAATATAATATTATTGTGCATGTTAAGATTAATTATACTATCTGATCAGATTTAGATTCTCTATCTTAAAAGATAGGAGATGGTAAAAAATATATAAAAAAATAAGGCTAAAATGCACATAACCCCCCTAAACTTTAGGTCGATTTTAAAAAACCCTCCTGAACTTTAAAAGTTTTCAAATGACCCTCTTGAATTATGAAACGTTTGCAAATAACCCCTTTCGTCAAGTTTTCTGTCAAAATTTAAAAAAATGACGAAAATAACCTTCATTTTAAAGTTGAAAAATTGAAGGCTGTGAACAGTAAAATTTTAGAGTTTTAACATTGAACCTTAACCCTAAACCCTGAACCCTAAACCCTAAATTCTAAATCCTAAAATTTTAAACCCTAAATCCTAAAACCCTAAATCCTAAACCCTCAAACCTTAAACCTTAAATCCTAAACCCTAAACCCTAAACTCATAAATCCTAAACCCTAAACCCTAAACTCTAAATCCTAAACCCTAAACCCTAAATTACAAATCTACATTAAGTTTTTGTTTTGACATTTATGCCAGATTTGTAAATTTATGTGCATTTGAAGGGTATTTTTGTCTTTTTATCGGGTCAAAGTGGAAGTTGACCAAAACACATCCAAATTTTAACGGAAAACTTGACGGAAGGGGGTGTTTTGCAAATGTTTCATAATTCAAGAGGGTCATTTGAAAACTTTTAAAGTTCATGAGGGTTTTTTAAAATCGACCTAAAGTTCAGGGGGGTTCTGTGCATTTTAGCCAAAAAATAATAAAAGAAAAAATTATATACATATTAATTTTAAAAAATAATAAAAAAATTACTAGAATCAATAAAAATTAAAATCAAAGAATACAAGCTTTTGGTCTGGACTTGAACTAGGGTTGTCAAAACGAGTTGACCCGCTCTAGCCTGCATAAGCTCACAATTAAGTGGGGCAGGGCAGGCTGACCCGCATAATTAGTTGGCTGAAAAATTTCAGTCCAATCTACCCCATGGCAGGCTATGAATTAAGCGGGACAGTCCGCTAAAAATTAAAAAAATAAATAATTTGTTAAAAATTGGAGTTTATAAATAGATAGTAAATGACTAATTAAATTTAATATACTAATTTTAAAATAATTACAAATGAATATAATCAAATTTACCTTTCAATAATGTACTTAAAGGTATAACTTGGGTTTAACTCGTAATAAATTATAGAAACCTTGATTCTACTCATAAAATTGCTAATATGCAATATTATTTTCTAGGCAAGGCTTCAATAATACTACTAATATATATGCACAATAAAACACATGCTTACACATAAAGGTCATCTTTCTATATATGATAAAGTTCAACACTAATGTCATTCAAAATAAACTACATGCTAATTGAAAATAGAACTATGCTATTATACATTTATACCACTATTCCTATATATGTAATGCTTGAATTTTGTATCTTAAATTATGATAACATAAAAATTAAATAACCCAATATAACTATAAAAATAATACTTTCTGCTTCAAAAAATAATTATAAAGGTAATATTAATGATAATTATGTAACAACACAATTTTTATATTATCACCTGAATGATTCAGAATGAGTTGTTGTGTAGTATAATAATTTATTTTCTCTTTGAATTTGTCAATTTTTGCTTATCTTTTAGCTCGAAGCCTTTCAAGAATTCTTTAATCTTTGCGATCACTTATAAAATCACACATTATACATAAGATATTCAAAACATAAGAAAATTATATCTAAACCACATGAGGATCTTGCCTAAATTGCATCATCCAAATTGAAACCAAATGACAATCATTTGAATTGCCTTCATCTTCTAATTCATATCTATTAATCTTGTTGCCATAATAGCATAACTTATAACAATTTATTGAAAGTTGAAATCATTTAAAATGACGTATCATTTTAGGGAAAAGTTAAAGTTATGCAGGTTAAAATCTGCGAGTTTAACTCGACCTAACCTACATTGACTCGCAAGTTATGCAAAGCGAGTTAATTTACCTGCAAATAAATGAACCACTTATATAATAATCCAATCTACCCCTTATATGAGGCAGGATGGGCTGGCCTGTCGACATCCCTAACTTGAACCATACAATTCGTTTCCAAATTTTTGGAGGCATAATTAATTTTCTCTCAATCAATACTTTGTTGATGAATTTCTAAATTTTATTTATTTATTTTGGTTTGAAATATTTATCATTTAAAATTAATGTATAAAAATTAAAAAACTTATTAAATAATTTTAAATATTTAATATTCTCAAATTATTCTTCTATAAAAAATATAAATTAAAAAGAAAAATAAATTTATTTAAATTTTTAATAAAAATATTAGTTATAATAAGGATAAAATTAAAAAGTAAATTTAAGGGGGTGGCCTTGGTGGTAACGACTGAGATGTTAGGGATCTGAATGCAAGCTTGATTCTTGCGAGAGGGAATTTTACTCCCTAACTAAACACCTTAGGTTAGAGATAAACTTCTCAATGCGTTCGCATCTCGACTAAAATTTCTCGTAAAGGTATTGAAATGTTTGAATAAGAAAATGTATAAAGAAATTAGAAAAAATAATTAATATTATTTTAATTTAAAAATAATAATTAAAAAGAACAAAATAACAATTATTTAACCCCAGCACTTCCTAGCTTACCTTGTATGAAGCCTTCCAGTAACGCAGGACGGTTTAAAAGCTCTGCCTAACTGTTTTCTCTTATGCTTCTTTATCTATCTTCCTTTCTTTTATTTCACAATTACACCTCTGTGGCTCTATTCTCTTCCCCTGCGTTTGTCTGTCTCTCTCTTGTCTGTCTCTCTCTCACACAGAGACACCCACTTACCCGTCTTTGCTTTGCTTGTTCAATGCTCCAAAACACGCGACAGTATTAAAAAGAAAAAAAAATTGGATACTGATTCTCACGTCCCACTTTCTTCGAACCCTTTTCTTCACTCAAACTCCATCCCCAATCTTTCTCTTTCTTTCAATGTAAAATCTTCAATCACTGAGCAAATCTTCCCCATTACTTATGGTTTCTTAAATCAGAAAAATCCCAACGTTTTTGGGGTTTCGTTTTTTATATTTCAAGATAAGGTCATTTTCATTGCCAGCCATGACCGAGGTCCTACGCTCCCCTTCCCATTTTTCTTCCTCGCCCAGGAGAAGCTCTTCATCTTCTTCTTCCCTGTCCTTTGGACCCTTATCTTCGCTGTCTTGCAGAGACCCTCACAGTGATGGCATTCTCCATATCAGCGACCAAGAAACGCAGGCACTCTCTTCTTCTGTAGCCGAGGACGGTTTCTCCACGGCGACGGACTGTGACTCTGAGGAGCTGAAGGAAAGGGACAAACACCACTCTGAACAGCTTTCTCTTTTGGCGCTTCTTGTGACACTTTTCAGGAAATCGTTAATTGCTTGCAAGAGTGATCGGAGGGAGCTCTGCGCGATGGATATCGGATCGCCCACTAATGTGCGCCATGTTGCGCATGTCACCTTTGATAGGTTCAATGGATTCTTGGGTTTGCCTGTCGAGTTCGAACCTGAAGTGCCCAGAAGGCCTCCCAGTGCTAGGTACATTGCTCTTTTATTGTCGCTTGCTCATGTTAACTTCTCTTCTATCAGGAGACGTAGAGCGAACTTGTTGATTAATAGAAGTCCTCTTCATTATTAATATGGCATTGCTTAGTTTACATGCCGCATGTTAATGTGCATCTTTGTACCAGATGTCTCTGTGTTCATGCAAGGAAAATATTTAAAAACAATGCAGTTGGTGCGTCTAATAAGCGGTTAAGTACGATGAAATTCTTAGGTGGAAGTTTAGTTTACTTGCGGATTAGAGGTTCTAACCCCTTTTCTAGGGTCCCTCAGATGAAAAAAAAAATACATCTGTGTAATGGCTGGATTTGAATTGTACTTTGATATAGGTACTTTGCAGAGGTCTATATCTGAATAGGTTCTTCATCTGGGTGGAGATAAGTCTAAGGTTCTAAAGATTTTTACTTGCTTAGTCTCAGTACTTTTACTCCTTCCCTGTAAGATCTACAGCTTAACAAGTGATGCCATGTGCCTAAAAACTGGGATAAACAAGTTCCTGCTTTGGTGTATAATATGTTGAAATCCTTACAATCCTGTATAGGGTCTTTCAGATTTTCCTCCTCCTACCCTTATAGTCCTGGCAGGCCGCTAAAGCTTGGTTATGAGCCTATTTACTTATGATTTTGAGTCACTGTATTAGCGATAGCCTTTTATAGATTGTCTGCTTTTTTCAATGCTTAATACCAGGCCTTTTTCTTTATTTGGAATGTCTGGGTGTCTAGGATACATATGATCTATCTAATCTGTGAAAGATCCACACTATTGAGAAAAAATAAAAAAAAGAAAAAGATAAATCTTACTTAATGGTACAAATCATATCAGTTTCTGGTCATTCGTTTTTAATTACTTATCAAAGAATGCTCTTTATAACCATTACATTCATTGTCATGTCAGAAGGATTTTGATGAACTTTTTCCAAGTTAGAACATAACTTTATTTTTGGGTCATATATGATTATAGCATAATTTTTAAATATTTAATGAGTGCATGTGATAAGTACAGAGAACAATTTGAAATTAAAACACACAGAATCATTACCTCTTATTTCTTATAGAATTGAGTACAACAGCAATTCCACTTCCTGTCTTGATGGAATGTGCAGAAATTCATACTCGGCATATAGTAATTTTCCTAGAAACTACTCTGGCGAGAGGCTAGAACTTACCCCACAAGTCTCCAGTTTTCCCTCTGGATAACCCCCTCTAACTGCCAAACAGAACTTATAGAAGACGAACCAGAACAGAAAGTAAACTGTCAGATGATAGTTATTGATTATTTCTGATTATTCCTATTTTTATGAAAATAGACCTTAGATACAATAGGTCTGGTCCTAACATCATATTTGTCACTGAATATGTAACGTCTTTCCTTGTAGTTTGAAAAGCTTTGTCAGTCTTGTTGCACTTATCTATACAAGTACTAGTTTCCTGTATCATGATGGCCATATTTTTGCTTTATATTGAGTCAAAATCCTTATCACTAATTTCTGCTTTTTGGTGTATCCTGTGGCTGCATGGCTTTGACTTGGACATGTAGTACAACTGTTTTTGGGGTTTCAACGGAATCCATGCAGTTATCCTATGACTCTAGAGGGAACAGTGTGCCAACAATTCTGTTACTAATGCAAAGACGCTTGTACTCTCAAGGAGGGTTGCAGGTGGATCACATATTCTCTTTCTCATTTTTTCTGATGATACTGACTTTAACTTCTGGACACACTACGAGAATATGCTAAAAAAGATCTTCTTGCTTTAATATCAACCAATTCTTTGGGGCTTATTTATTTATTGTTACTACCTCTATGGTCATGCTTGGTTAAACTGTTGGATTTACACACGCAGGCAGAGGGGATTTTCAGAATCAATGCAGAAAATAGCCAAGAGGAATTTGTTAGGGACCAATTAAATAGTGGAGTGGTCCCAGAAGGCATTGATGTACATTGTTTGGCAGGACTTATCAAGGTATACTAATACCGTTCAAAACTACCACTTTGATTACTTTCTTCTCGTGCATCTCATTTATATCCTTGGTCATCATGTGTAGGAGCGTTGAGTAGACTTGAATGATCATATTAAAGTAAAAGTTGTATCTTTTATCATGTGAAGTTATGAATGAAGAGGGGAACATATTAGTTTCAAATTTGTGTAGATCATCTAATAAAGACAATGTAACCAGACTCTATAGCTTCGTTTTCAAGTTTATATAACTTGTTAGAGTGATAGTTAGTGTTAAACTCTATCCCGATAGAATAGGTGTGATCTGTGTATACAGATAAGATAACTAACTCTTTGTTATTGGGTTGGGTTAGGAGTCATGAGGTAGGAGAGTTCTGGCAGCATTTACTTGTTGATTGATATATAGTCTTGGCCTTGTGAGAGGTTGGAGATTAGAGAGTGTTCTGATTTCAAGAAAGGGACACCTCATCTTCAGATTTTTTATAATGGATCCAATGGATGACCAGTTGTCTAACACCCTAGTCAGATTATTGCACTGATTCTATCTTGTCTGACTGAGCACAAGAGCATGTCATATTGATTTTTACGATTGCCTTTACCTATAAACTCTTACATTTGACTTCCTCTCTGCAGATTGATACATATTTGTTCTATCCACATTGTATTATAATCTGGCTTGAAAGTTAAATAATGTTTTAGAAAAATTGCTAACTGTTTGTAGGCAACTTGAATCCTGAGTTGGATGATGTGATGATGTTAGAATGCCTGTACCTCTACCTACGTATAACAATGATTTTGATTAATTTAAGTCATACAGTATTGGTCATAGGCAGTTTAGTAAGGCGGGATCTCCAGCAGTTATATCAGTTTCCTCTGGGGCAAAGAGTTGGAAACAGGTGTCTTCTGATGTTGTTATTGTACTTGTGTCTGTGAAGAATTACAATATCACCCCCCGTTAACATCTTAAAAGTTATGGTCAAAGTAAGGCAGTTTAGTAAGGCGGGATCTCCTGCAGTTACATCAGTTTCCTCTAGGGCAAAGAGTTGGAAACCGGTTATTCTGATGTTGTTATTGTACTTTTTATCTGTGAAGAATTACAATATCACCCCCTGTTAACATCTTAAAAGTTAAGAGTAAATTACTTTGACCTCGACCTTCATTGCAATTCACCTTTATTTACCATGGACCTTCCTTTAATTTGAAAACCTAAACAACCCTTCCTTCCTTGAAGATTAAAACCAATTTAAGAAACCAACATCAACTTCCCCTGAATTTTATAATGTTTTCACTAACCTCCCTCAAATTTTGTTGTAAGTTTTCTCAAATCTCCCTTGGTTTTCGCTTAATTTTACACTTAACTGCTTTTATTGACCCAGTATTATTGGTTGGTTTAGCCTCCACTTCCCCCTTTGCTGCTGTCTTAGCCATCCAATATAGTTATAGCTAGCCTCCACCAGGACCCTGATACCTTTACCCCCCGGCAAATCATATCTTTAGGACCTTTATCATGACATCTCTATTCAAGGGATGATGCACTATGAATTTTAATTACTACCATACTGCTTATTTCGAACGATGATACTATCACTTATATGGTTTTAACTCTGGCCAAGGAAGCAAGCATAGAGTCCATTGGCATTTAATTACACTGTTTTTAACAAACCCATATTGTTTATTAAAGGCTACAAAATAAGTGTTGTGAAATATGGTTTCTGCTGCTGCTGCTTACCTTTTCATTCTTGTTTGTGATTTTGGTTCGATGTGAACTGGAGGAGATATGTATTGTTACAAACTGTACACTTATACTTATTTTTTGCTAAATATGATAATTTGGTTTCAAACTATTGTACATTTCAAGGCTTGGTTTAGGGAACTACCAATAGGTGTTCTGGATTCCTTATCACCTGACCAGGTAATGCAGTGCCATACTGAAGAGGAGTGTGCTGAGCTCGTGAGGTGTCTACCCCCTACTGAAGCTGCTCTCTTGGACTGGGCCATCAATCTGATGGCTGACATCGTGGAACAGGAAGATTTGAACAAAATGAATGCACGCAACATTGCCATGGTTTTTGCACCAAACATGACTCAGGTCAGTACCAATAAGTTTGCCGGAAAGAAAAGGAAAGATATATTACTCTCTATTTAGTATTTCAACTTTATCAAATTGCATATGGACTTCTTGCAAATTCACGTAAAGATTTATTCTCTTGGGAAGTTCAGCAGTCTTTGTTGAAACAGTTTATACATGTGAATATCATTAAAGTCTTTTGTGCTTCTTCTTCTTCTTTTTTTTTTTCCTCTTGAAATATTGCATGATCACTCTGTTAATATGTTTACCTCTGGTGAAGTCTTTACTGTGTCACTTTTTCCTAAAACTAAAGATGCCAATGTGATGGCTGATCGTTCTGATGATAGGTGCAATAAGTCAATGACAGAATTCTGATTTTCTGATTGCAGATGGCTGACCCTTTGACTGCATTAATGTATGCAGTTCGAGTGATGAACTTCTTGCAGACACTAGTATTAAGGACACTGCGGGAAAGAAAGGATTCTGTGGTAGAACCTCCTTCTAGATTTTATTTAGAGCCTTCTGATAAAAATGGGCATCATAGCCCTTCACAGTCCTGCGAGCAAGATACTATTCAAGAAAATAAAGAGGCTCGGGATCAGGAAGACTTCTTTCATGAGAAAACTGTCTTAGAATATTCTGCTAACGCCATTCAAAACAACAACCTAACTGGAGGAGAATTTGGCGGTTTGATAATCTCTTCTGAGAATATAGTCTGTGACGGGGATTTGTATTGTGAGTTTCCACCCAAAGGAAATGTTGCGAAGAGTAAGACTGGCCAATCAAGTAATTCAAATACTAGAAAGGGGCCCAAAAAATCCAAAAGGCAGCAGCCCCTGATCCACGGAACAGGGCCTGTCGAGAGATCTAAGAATTAGCACACTCAGTCGCACACATTCGAGATCCGAGCGTATAGAGGCCTGGTGGTGAAAGAAGTAGAAATGTGCTGTAGTATACTGATTCTATGACATTTATGACAGTGTAAATTTGTTTGGGTTGAAGAATTCAAAAAGAAAAAAAAAAGTTTGTCGATGTTGAAGGTTGCAAGGGAAAGTTTGTGAAGTAGTTCATGAATGTTTCCTTTATTTCTTGGGTTTGTTTAACTTATCGATTTGAATAATAGCACCATCATAAGTCCCTAGATGCGGTCTAGTGTTTAACTTTTCGATTTGAATAATAATTTAAATTTTAAATAAATTTTTATAAATATTTTTTATATATAATTTTTTAAAAATTTAATTTATGAAAATAAATAAGAAAATTATATACAGTTTTATACTTTTGGTCCGGATCAAACCATGGCCATTCCGCAAACAACGAGGAAAAACATCAGATCTAAAACAACGAGGCCGGCGAAGTGGGCCTCGTTTAAGGCCTCCCTACTTGAGGCCTGCGAATTTGCTTTGGCTTGACAGCATGTTTCCTAGCAAATAGACAAGAGAACCGGAGGTCCGGAGAGAAGGAGGAATATACAAATAGGGAATTAAATTAAAATAATAATATAAATTCATCTCCCATCTAATAAAGGGGCATCAGTTAGTCTTGCCATGGTTGTAACTTCTAAGCAATAAACAATATGCTTTACTACCAAAATTCAAAAAGGGACTTCAGTTTTGGCATCGATGCCCCGCCTTGCCAATGCCAAGTGCCAACGAACGTTAGTGAGAATGGGACACAACAGCGCGCATGGCCGTTTCTGTAAGTAAAAAATTTTCCATTATTATATGCCCCTTCTCACCCCTTCCCCCCTCCTCCCCTTCTAATTCTCACTGTCCCTTTCAATTTCAACTCTCTCTCTCTCGCAAATGCCCTGGACTATTCAATATCAGCAAGCCCGACTTCGCGGCTTCATCCAGTCCATGTACGATGAGGTATGAGTATTTCGTTGCCTCCACTGATCTGATTCTCTTTCATTCTCATTTTCGTTTCATAATTTCCCATGAGTTTATGAGTATGCAAATTCTTTTCTTTCTCTGTGGTAATGCTTGAGATTCATGCTTATTTTTGCTGTTTCACGAGTATTTTATGCAATTTTTGTTCTCTTTCGGTATGAATTGTTCTCGTGATTGGCTTAATTTAACGCTTCATCCGCTACACCTGTTCTTTAAACTGTCACTGTTTGTATTAGCTCAACTCACGAAGGCACATTGCTGCATTTGATCAGTTTTGGTCTGGGTTTTTGTCACTGGTTTACATTTTTTATTTTTTCAATTTAAATTCTCGAGCAAGGTTTAAATCTTGAAGCTATTCTTTTAGTTAAAATCTTGATGTTATCCGAAAGGAGACAAATTCTCCGTTATGTTGAATTTTCACTGATTACTTTGTTCTTCAGCAAGAGTTTACATCTTCAGAAACCTCCTTAATAAAATGGTGATACTTGGTTTAGATATATTTCATTCTCAATGCTTTTGAAGATTTCTTTTATATATTATTAATTTTTCCATAGATTAAACTGCAAGGAGAATAGGAATTGACAATATTTTGGCATTCTGTCTGTATGTTATGATTTTTTCAGGGGCTTGTTAATGATCAATTCTTTCTAATGCAAGCTATGAAGGAAGCCATTCGACATGACTATGTTGTGAGAGCAGTCACTAGTTACTGCATGTCTTGTCATAATTTGTTCTCTACTTTGACTGATCAAATGTAAAATTAAACTTAGCTTTTACTAATCTCTTGTTAGTTTTCTAAGTTTGGGTTTCTACATACATTTTCTGGTTTCATTACTGGATTAACCAAGTAGTCTGATCTGCAGCTCGCAACAAAATGTTGATTTTGAAAAGTTTCATGTCTTAGCTCGTGAACTATATGCAAGAACAAGCAGGTAACATGTAACTTTGCTATAAGATATGAACAACAGTTAAATGAATCTGCTTTCTCAAGTTTACTGGATTTCCTGTGCAAAATATATTTTTTTTGTTGCCTTCTCCCTTGGTTTCCCTGCTTTTTAGTAGTGAGTCTAGTCTAATTTTGTAATCCAACATAGTTCTCATAGGTTAATGGATTTTGTAGTTTGGCATGGTTTCATGTTGGATGCCTGTGCTTTTCATTTACGAATATCTTTTATATTTAACATATTTGACCTCAGTTTTTCATTGTCAGCAGCCAACCCGCAGCTTTAGGAGCTTTGATACTGTTTTAGTTGTATCCTGAATTCATGTGGGAAATGAAATTTCCATTTTATTAGTAGGTCTTTTGCTAGCCAGGATTAGATGATGCATTTTCCCATTCCTAAATTTAAAAATTAGTGTGATGACTCATAAGCCATGAAGTCTGCTTGTGTTCAACCTTTACTAACTTCTATCTTTGCTGCCAGTGTCTTGGTTTTGCAAATTAGAATGGTGCATGTCTTTTCTGAAATTTTTTAATGTTGAAGTGGCAAATATAATTCAAAATTTATTTCAATGGTTATGAACTAAGTGTATGATTCTGACTTTTCTTTTTAATTTTAATGTTTTTATCAGTAACAGATTATTATGCTTTTCCTTGCCTGTTGCAGTGTTGGTGCAGAGAATGTCAGGCGTGCATGTGTTGAACTTCTACATGCTTGTGACAGGAAAAATAAGAATTAGTATGAAAAGCCCTCTGCCGTGCATCTTTACTTGATAATCATTTGTACAATAAAGGCATTTCACATTTGGTGCATAATGTGTACTTCTGCACTTTGTAGTATACACTGTTATATTTCTACCAAAGTTTGATACAAATCAATCGGTTATTTGTATATATGTTGCATCTATGTTTTTATTCTTTATCATTTTACATTCTTTACCTCTTCAGGACTTCCAATATACTAAATAATTTCTGAATAGTTGTTTATTATCCATACGTTGGCATGATAGCTTAATATATTGCAATGCAAATTCGTTGCTCATGGAATTAAATTTTGTAAAACACTGTATAGGTTGCACCTGTTAAAGATTGTCATGGGATGTGATGAAACATTTTGTTTCATTAACTGGTATTTTTAATAAGTTATCTGATTGGGCACAACTGGAGTACCAGGACTTTGATTTATCAAAGAAAATATCTTAGCATGTATCTCCTTAGCTTGTTTCCTGAAGGCTCATTTTATTTAGCATATTCTTGTAGGAACTGTAGCCAATGAATGCTCAATTTCTTTAAAGTCATTGATTCATTGTTTGATTAGCATTACTACAAATTCTTTTAAAGCAAAGGGTTTTAGGTCTTTAATATTTTGTATTCTGTTTCTCTTTGGAAATATTGAGTTTCTAAAAGTTACTAACTCTAACGCTGTGTCACTGTGATGCAGTATTTTTACTATTTATGGTTATAGAATAATACAGACACCCCCAGAGAGAGAGAGAGAGAGATACATTTCAGTTTTTATTGTATACTAAAGGATCACATAAATTTAGTTATTCTGTTCCTTTCCCAATACTTAGGTATATCCATTTTTAACTCTGCCCTTGTTTACTGTATAGATAACGCCCTTGTTTCATGATGTTTCAGTTGTTCTCAGGCTCTTTATTGGACCAAGAATGAATTTGCTTATTTGAGGAGAGAACTGGAGATTCTTGTGCAGGTACAGCATTATCACTTGAACTTTAGGTTGGACTTCCAAGACGGGCTGAATCTAATTTTGTATTTCTTTTTCAGTAACAATGGTTGTACTTGGCTTGTCAAACATTTTTTTAAGAATAATTGGTGGAAATTGTTACAACAAACCCATTTTGGATTCGGATTTTGATGTTGGTAATTGTAGGGTTTTTTTTTTTTTTTTTCATACTATTCTAACATCTTCTAGATTTTAACTGATTTTGTCTGTTTAAGCATTCCGTTTAGCCCTTAAGATTGCTTCCTTCTGGTGCTTCTTCTTCATATGAAATTTCTGCAATATAGTTTTTAGAAAGCTTTAAATTAACCTGTTTCATAAGCTTGTGGAACTTTAAATGTGAGTGAACTAATTCAATATACAATAATTATCTCATTCTTTGCTTACTGTTGTTACATGATTTGCAATGTCAAGCTGGAGAATTTTTATTCAAGTAAACAAAATTTGTAAAGCCAGAATTCAATTGTGAAATTTAGGATTGGCAAAACTGAATTGAGAAACTGTATAGCTTTCAGGGACCAAACATTAAGTTTCTCTTGAAATTTCGGATGGATAGGATCTTTGGGTCCTGTAGTGCTACAGACATTGTTAATTGGGATGAAGTGAGAAAATTATATTTTCATGGCTTTCTGTCAAATTTTTATGCATTGGAGAATGGCAATTGCAAAAGCTACAAAATTCAGATCTTATTATGACAGTTTTGCTTGATATGAGCACTTTCCTAGTTTTTTTCCCTTGTTTACTGAGAAAGTAATCTCATTTATAATGTTTGTCCATGCTGTGAGTTCTCGGAGTTTTTGTTCCTTTTAATTGACTGTAATTCAGGATATAAGCATGAACATAAAATTTTTGAATGTTTTCATTCTTTTCTTCTCTAACTTATGAATGCACAGATGGAGAGAAGGATAATTGATCTTGAGAACATTTAATGAAAGGATGGATCACTTCCAAAGCTCACAGCCGAAGCATATCTGGTTAAAATTTCTTATATGCTTTAATGATGTCTCAGTCGCTGCCTTATCTGCTGTAGCATCAGGTTTGGGTTCTGGAGAATGTGATAGATTAGTGTAGATATGATCACATTTATCTGTATTCAATAAGCCTCATATTTTGCGATGTTATTATTAATATGGTCAAACCGGAGTAGTTACCTCATGATATACATATATGAACACTTTTATCTTGAATGTCTCAAATTTTCTTTTGGATGTTTTATTTGGAATATAAGAGTTTTCCCTTCTAGAATGTGCTTAATTACCACCAGGAACATTATTGTTGGCATTCTAAAATGTTGAAAAGTAAGTCCTTTCATTGATCTATAATTGTATTTCAAGCAATTATAGCTGCAAAATGTTGTCGTTGAATGGCGGGCTAGAGGGAAAATTTTGTTAAATTAAATGGGGGGATATACAGAGCCAATGCATTTGATTTTGCCTACGCGGAAATTAATTTACCACTCATATCTGTGGATTGATTGACTTAAGATCACAAGTAAAACTTTGGGTACAATCTATAATTACTATCAGATTTTTTATATCAGTCCAAAAAATGTGATAATATGTTTGTTTTGCACGGAAATGAACAACCTGATGGAATAATTGTCAGTAAAGTACACAAGTAAAACCTTAGGCCACAATACATACTGATAATTATTAACAAAGGATTTGATATCAGACTTAAAAATTTGGGGTAATGACTATAAGTTCCAACAATTTAAAGTTTTTTAATATGATTTATTTTACTCATTCTGTGTATATTTCTTTTCAATTTAATTCTTTTTTGACAGAAAGAAAAAATCTTTAGTTTTGAAGATCTTAATTTGTACATTTATTTCTGTTGTTTGGCTCGATAATGAATAAGCACAAGCATGCTTATGGTAAATGAGATAGAGTATGTGAATGTGACTGTCTTTTCGTTCTGACAATCTGATCCTTATTTTAAAAATTCAACACTCAATAAACCGTTTGAGTAAGGTTAGTCTTATAGAAGTTCCAACTGGAAAATCTAGTTTCCTTTTTTAGATATTTTTTTTGGTGTACATGTGTGCTTGTGTGCACATGCGCAACCACAGAAATATCATTAGTGTGTACCTAGGCATGATGGTTGATATTAGAATCTATGAAATGGGAACGCTAAGTACGGTTTTCTTATTTTGAAACAATTTTTTCTTGTGTGCTTGCGGTTTCAGTGTAGTTACTTACATAGCTCTGAGAAACGCAAATCTCTTATGTATACGAGTGTCTGTCTGAGGTAGTTTCTCTGGATTACGTGCTTAGTTTTATTTGCCTTTTGGTCCCTATGAAATAGGAATTGCATGTAAAACCCTAGAACACTTATTTGCAAGAGGTGCTTTTAATTAGGTTTACCACCTTTGATATGCATTGTCAACAGTGTAGACAAAAATGTTGGTTGTCACGTCTTTTTTTAATTGTTTGCTGCATTTATTTTGTGTAAGTGAAATAGAAAGAATCCTTAAAGTAGTGAATTATGATGTAAGGAAGGAAAGAAGAAAGGATGATATTATACAGAGTATGTAGTAAACAAAATACGATCAAACAAAGGCAACAACTGTTATTTGTACCTATTAAAATATAACAAGCTTCCGTACTGCTTTGCCAGTAAGAAATTTTTTCCTCTTCTGTAGAATTCATTTGTTTCCTTCTTTAAATGCTTCTATGAGATCCAAGGTAGATCTAAAGCCAATTAAATACGAACCCCATGAAGACAACTCACATGTTCGTTATATATTTTGAGGGCCTTATCACTGTGTGAAATAACAAAGAAGCAGATTGACAAGAAAATGTAATGTCTAGATAAAATTATGTACTAAAAGTATGCTTGTTGATAAATTGTGCAGAAAAATTGAGAGAAGAACAAAGCTACCTGAAAAGTATGTGACACATAGGTTGGACTGCCAAATATCCTGAAGCTTGAACTAAAGGAAACAGAGTTAGCTAGATTTGTCATGCCAATCACGCTTAAACTTTCCTCATCTGAGTTCATGTGTGTACGGTATACCAGAAATTTTAATGAAGTACCTATTAGACCATGATAGAAGAAATACGAAGGCTTGGGCCAGTATCTGTAGAAAGTACCCTGCTCTTGTACCTTATTGGATTTCTGATTATTTTGAAAAGCTTTAGCTCATAGTTTTATTATTTGATTAATTGGCGTGACTTTTTATTAGAATTTTTCTCCTTAAATAATTAATAACCTACCATTTAATGTGCTCTGGACAGGCATTAATTCCCAATAATGAGGGCATTATTATGAATTAGGTTAGACTTTACACATATCAAGCAAAAGAAGAGGAATCATGATGTGCAGATGGAGTGAAATGCTTTACCTTGGCAAGCTTAGACAGTAGTAATTGAGCTCTATATTTGAACTTTTGCAAAATACCTTGCGCAATGCTATGCTATTGATTTTGTGTCTTTTATGCTCTGCCCTTTTTCCGCTAATTCCTATTCTTGACAGTAATGGTCAAATTTACTCTGTACTTGATGCTGCTTTCTAGTATGTGTTATAGTTTTGAAGCATCATCTATTCTTTGTCTTTCAGGTAATCATTTGGTGGCAAGCTTGGGTAAATCTGGGAAATGGTGATCAGAAAGACTGTTTTGGATGGTAAAGTATTTCTTGCATTTTTGCAAGAGATAACAATATCTGAGTATGTGTAAAGAATTATATGTGCTTCTTGAAGTTAGATTTCTCCTAGATGCATACTTACAGTGTATTTCTCCCATGTGGCAGCTCTTCAGCAAGACTAGCTAATGCATCAAAAGAATATAAGCGGTTTGCAATCTAAAGCTGGCAATACCAAGTATAGCATTGAAGACTTTTTTTAACAACTTAAAATACCTGATAGAAATTCCTCCCTATTCTCTACTGTTAAAAGCATGCCCGTAAATTAATAGTGACAACAATGTACTATATGAAGATCCTGATCTCTCAAGATGAACTTTGTGAGCCACTGAAGCTGGAAAATGAAAACAGAGCTGTAAGCTCACTACATCGAATGTCTTCCCTTAACATTAAGAACTCGCGTATCGAAATTGTGTGTTTGAAGTATTATTAATTTATGTTCTGAATGTGTATTAAAAGCGGCAACAATGTACCATATGGAGATCCTGATCTCTCAAGATGAACTGTGTGAGCCACTGAAGCTGGAAAATGAAAACAGAGCTGTAAGCTCACTACATCTAATGTATTCCCTTAACATTTTTAAGAACTAGAGTACTGAAATTGTGTGTTTGAAGTATTATTAATTTAAGTTCTGAATGTGTATTAAAGGAAATTTTGGGCATTCAATACAATACATGATGCTATAGTAGAGGAAATCATAAATTATTGTTATTTAATAATTTAAATGGTTGAAGGGGTTGGTGTTAAATGCATTTGGTGACCTCCCATGTTCTGAATGTTCTCAGCATTTTTTTAATATATTTCAATTTTGTCAGGTATCATAAAATGTTGCTAACTTGTTTTCAGTGCTGAAGCTTTTCAATTTTAGCTCTGAAATGAGTTTTCAAACACAGCCTTAAGTGCTGATAGATTATTAGCTTATAGGGTAGCAATTATTGGAGTCCTACTATTCTTATAACTTTATTCTTGCTTAATTCTTATAATTTGTAATCTGAATCATTAAATTTCCTAGGTTCCACAGGTCCAACAGCCAATACCATTGGGTGTAGGTTGTTCCTGGAAAATATTATGTAGATGTAACATTTCCGATTATATATAACTTGCCTTCTCGAGTAGAATCTCCTGCAAGCAAATAAGGCTAATACTTAGAGGCTAATAATTAAATTCATATTATTAATATTCTAAAAGTGGAAGAAATCTTTTAAAAAAACTCCGAGTGAAGGAATATTTTAAGTTTGATGTAGGATTATAGATGGTACAATATCTTTCACCCACAGATATGAGAGTGACATACGGTCATAAAACTAAAATATAAGAGTGCAAGTGTATAACAAGGTAATTAGTCTAATAGATTTAACAAGATGGTTTACCTATGTTAAAAGAATCCATCTTCAGCCAGCATGCCCACAGGTATTTTGGCCTTCCAATTTCCTTATGTGTCCTGAGAATTACGAATATATTTGCCTAGTAAAGTTAGTGGTAAGAAAGGCTACTTTAGAGGTGTCTTAGGTAAGCTACGGATTAGGATCCTCTACCGTTTTGAGGAGAAACAGTACCATGATTTCAGTGGAGAAAGAAACAATGGGAGTGGTTGAGAAAACGAGAGAAAGTGGACCCTACCATAAATAGCATTTGCAGATGCTATTCTCTCAAAATAGCAAAAAATATCAAAGTCAATGATTCTTAACAGCAAAGAATCCATTTCCGGTAAGCTACAGTTTTCCTTGACTGACTTCAGTAATTAACTATAAGATTTACTTTGTATCTCTAAAATCACAACAAGATTTATCACCTACTTTTTGCAGTATTTACTTGTTAAGAAAATTCTATATGTGGTGGTATCATATTTTGTAGTAAATGACAAATATTAGAATATTTGATAGTACTAATACTTTTGTCATGAGTTATTTTTATCTTGCATTTCTATTTCTTCTTCTAAATTTTATAATATGTAATTTCTTAGTCATAAACATATCAGTGTCAGTGGCTTGATATAGAAATATACCTTTGTCATAAGTTGTTTTATCTTGCATTTTTATTTCACCACCTACATTTTGTAAGGTATACTGCCTAGTTTTTTAAATAGAAATATTGTCCGCATATGTGGAATTAGAAGGTCTGTGGCAATATTTGAAGCCTTAAACACAACGGCCTTGAAGTTATCACAATAGTATCTTATGAAGTATGGCTGCACTGGCCTATTCTATTGACTGTTACATTACAACTCACAACTATGCAGTGGACCTTCTTGTCAGGTTATTTAGGCCTTCCCATCTCATAGAATTCCAACTTATAAAAATGATGAGATACATGAGGACTAATATTCTCAAAGAGAATAAGGGCAGGACTCATGTAATTCATAGGCTATCAATTATGAGAAGGTCAAACTTACCAAAAGAAAAAGGAGGTTTTCCATGAAATCTTTGCTTTTGCTGAACTTTTAGAACGGATTATTATTTTGAACTTACTTTAAAAGCTAGTCAATAGTTTGAGGGAAATTAATTTACTCAAGTCTCTTAAGATATGGCTATTCAAATTTTACTGTTGGAGTAAAATTTTTGTAAACACGTAGTAGGATGTAGTGCAAAGGTTTTGGACAGTTGTCATGCAAGACTACTGCTTTGCATTTTATTGATTTACCCTACTAGTGATGTGCTGCCCATCTGACAGTTAGCAAAGCCACTTAAAAGTGGTTATCTATTTAATCATTTACTTGTAAAACATGTAAAGTCTTCCACTTTATATTGGCTGTTAGGCCAATTCATGAAGCTTCTGTTTTATCTTTAAAAAATTACATACAAAAAAGGAAAAGAGAAAATGTAACTGCCTTATCTTTTTCTATAACTGATATAATGGTTTTTTAAATTTTAAGCTCTGACTGTGGTTTGACCCATAATAGCATGCAATATTTTATTTGGATTGATATGATTTTAAAATAAAAAGCAAAAGTAACTGCCTGCCATTTATCTTTGACAGTGGCATGAGTGTTAATTTGCAAGTTTAGGTGGTTAGTTCCATAAGGATTCATGCTAAATTCATGGCTATCTGAGTTTGTACCTGCTGTTCTTTGGACGTGGCTATCTGACAGTAATTGTTCTTATCTGCCACTCATTTGGCTTATTTCTCTGCAATTATAAAAACTAGCACCTATACCTCGAGATTATCTCTTCCTACCGATACCTTGAATTTTCTTCCTAGTTTTGCTTCTCTAGGGTAGCTGCTTTTCTGCTTTGAAATGACTTTGCCAATTCTCAAAGGACTGCTCAAGGGATATTTGTGTTCATTGTTTGATGAGGTAGAAAATTCCTTGCTAAATTGTTTTTATTTTGATATGTGCTAATTTGTGTGCCCAACAATCTCTTGAGGGTTTTAGTCCTTCCTCTTCAAATTTTTTATGGTCTTATCTCCCTTATTTTTTCTTTATTATTTTTTCTTTTTGAGGATGGCATTAAGAGCTCTTAGTAGATGGATTGTCCTTAAAATTTGTCTCAGTATCTCAGGATTCAAATATCTTAACCTCTGAATTCTTTCAATATATTTTTCTCTTTGGAGTTGGAACACTGATATCCACATCTATAGTGCAGAAATCACCTTCTTTCTGTCTATTGTATTTGAGCTGTACCTGGATAAAATTGGTTTACTAGTTTTTCTTTTTTGAACAATGTTGGAGAAGATAGTTTAGATGTTTGGTTGTGTTTTTTGTTGCCATTATTTGCAGGGGGTGGTGAATGATCAGTTTAATAGGATTCATTTTCTGAAAAGAACTGGGCAACCAGATAGTGTTGTGCAGTTGATCGAAACATACTTTGCAGATGTGGACAGGATCCTTTCAGAGCTCTCCAGTCATAAGTAAAGCTTATGCTTGTTTCATGGATTTTCTGTCACATGGTGATTATCTAATTAATTTTTCTAACTAGTATTTCTATATTTGCAGTGATATTTATAAAGTTGACTTCTCTAAGTTGGGTGCCCTAGCTCGTGAAATAGAGGATAAGAGCGCAAGGTAGTGGAAAATGTCCATATATTGCAATTATGTTGGGTAACACTATACATATGGATGCTTTATTAACCTTTTCCTGAACTGGAGATGGGGATTTGGCCTGAGAGTGAATACTGTAATTTAATTTACTAAATCATAGAAAGAGCTCATTTGTTTTGATAAAGGCAGTATGGAAATTGACCAAATAAGATCGAAGAAATTATAACGGGGCAACAAATGATCTTCTGTATGACTTCATTAATCTTCTTTTTCCTTTTGTTCATGTATAAATTATCATGGAAATTTCTTCCAATAATCACTGAACTAAAAGCTTGAGCTGTTAAGCAATAGCCCAAGGATTGTTATCATAACCCTTAACAATGTTCATTACCAAGTACACTATTGAACAGTGTTGAAATAGAAACAGCCAGTCTTCCATGTCCAGCCTGCAAAGTAACATTCTTGTGTTGCCCTTCTTTCTGTCTTTCTGTACTACTGGTCATCTCTTTTGCCATCTCCTGTCTTATCACGTGTTTATTTTCTTAGAGGTCACATATGTTTTTTAATATCAAACTTAATATGTGGAAAATAATCATTGGTGATCCCATGTATGTGCTGAAAGTTGTGGTTCTGTTATTCAAGGTTTAGATCATCTGAGGAATAATCTGTTTTTTTATCCTTTATTAATATTTAATGGCTTCTGATTTTTAAAATTATTAGGTATCTTTGTCATGTTACTAGATGTACATGCTAATGATATATATGTCTATGTTGTTTATGCTGCCAAGAAACATGTAAAATGGATCCATTTGTTTCACTGGCCTTTCGCTATAAATGAGTTGCTTCTTGACAAGTAGTTATGTATGACTGATTACATCCTTTATGGGATCATATAACCAAAAAGAAATATCTGTAGTTGTGAGAAGTTGATAGATATACTCCTGAGGCTAAAGGTATGGGAAGGACATTCGTGAGAATAGCTGAGCTTAAACAAAGTCCATGTTATGGGCCTACATATGGTTCTTATTAGGTACCAGTTGACATCAGATGCTAAACTTCTGTGTTTCATCAAGGCCACAAATTCATACTGCCGGAAATTTGTCAATAATTACCATCTATAGTTATTTGTGAAATTTTTTACATTTAATCATCCATATTATTCTCTTCTATATTAGTAACATTAAGTCATTAAATATATAACAAAAAACAGAGCCTTTAAGTAACATTAAATATATATTAGGGACCACAAACTAAGCATTACTTGCATCCTGTAGTGCAAGTCTTTTTCTTCAAACTTCCTTTCTTCCCCCTCCCTCCTTCCTGTTTTCTCACTCACTCACAAGCACTCAGATGACTCAGGTGAGATCACACACACCCGAGCTATGTAAATTGCTGCGTATGACTACACAGAATGACAGACCACTAGTGGTCATTACTTATAGTGCTTCCTTTCGAGACATGAACTGTCTACAGCTTTTCGAATCTCCTTTCTTCTGAGTTTATACGAGGATGTTTATGTTGTGGTAATAAGCTCAAGGATTAGATGTGTCTATCTTCATATATTTATAGAAATATTTTCAATTATTTGATATAATACCATTGTCAAGAACATGTAAATATTTCTTTATTGGTGCAAGAGGATGTTTATGTTATGGAAATAATCCTTAAATGTTTCTCGTTGCTTTCTTGTGGACAGCTTTTCAATTGATTGCCATGTATTTTTAAAACTTTCTGTAAGTGGAATACCTTAGACGCTCTACTACTGATGTGGCACTTTCTTATATACTGATAGTGTAAGTTCTTTTAGACTGACAATGGATGAAACTTAAACTATTGAAATTGTACCTTACATTTGTAGTTATTGTAACAGCATTGGTGCAGAGCATGTAAGGCTTGCATGTGCTGATCTAATTCAAGCTTGTAATGAGAAGCACAAGGAAAAGTAATCCTCCATCTTGGTTATTCAGTGCTTGGTCTTTAATCTATGCGTAATGTCCTTTGTCTTGTTAACATGCAGTTGTGCTAATTATTTTAGTTTTGATTTTGAGAACATACAAACTGCACAATGCCTTCTAGGCAACTAATAGAAACAATTATAAAATAGTCAAAACATATAAATATGCTTTTTTTTGGAGCATATATGTAACAATTTATGATTCCTTTAGAATGGAAAGTTATTTAAGTATCTTTCATGACTCTTAACCATCTTCCTGCATGCATAATATGCGTTCTAGTCTTTGTTAAAGGTGATTCAAGAATTGATGGTGATTTCTTTACCGTATTACTGGTTTTTATGATACATTCTTTATTTATTCTTATGTTTCCCAGGTTTCCTTTACTTCATTTTCTCAATGTTATCATATCATCTTATTTGGTGATAAGTCTTTTGCTTTGCTTTCATGTATTCTATGCTTTTAATTGTGTGAAAGATGTTATCAATTCTTGATTCTACAATAGTGTGTGGAATCTAGTTTCGTTTCTTTGCTCTTTTGAAGATATAACATTTGTGGTGGACAGTTTTTATTGTGATGACGAATTCTTTGGTTATTTTATATGCGACAAAGCTGGTTCTATTTTATTTATTCATTGATTGCATCATGGTGTTGCTCTATACCCAATTGAAATACCACATAGCTGTCTTATATGTAAGAGTAAGAACTATCATTGGTTAATTATTAGAAGTGTAGTTTTTTTACGATGTGTACTTTTCCATATCCTTTCGACCCATAGTCTTCTATTTAGCAATCTTGTCTTTCTATGCGTTTCTTGATACAGTATTCTATTGCATGCAATAATGCATTGATGTATTCTATATTATGCCCCTTGAATTTGTACTTTACAGACCTGAAGTTCAATCAGGCGTACTTGATGATCCCTTTATGTCTTCGTGCGTAAAGGAAAAAATATTAACTCTGGCAGATAATATATGGCATTATCCAAGTTTTAATAAATTGGTACTGGATTCATTTGACCTTTTGGTTTGCCTCCTTATTATTAACCTAGATGCATTCAGAAATTTTTAAATGAATATGACAAAAAGATGGCCTTCATTAATAACTAAAATTAGGTATATTTCCTATGGGTGGACGTACTGTTTTAGGCTTATACTGATTCAAGTGGTTAGTTTCATTCAAAGCTTTATATATACATGATGATTAGCATGTATATTTCATTCTGTGTTAACTAGATACACTTGTGTATTTTATATTTTGGGAAACTATGTCATTATAGTCTTACGTTGTTTATATTTCCAAACTAATTTTTGTTTCTATGTATATGTATGTTTCCTTCTTTTCTCTGGAAACTTTGCTGTTCAGTTTCTCTCAATCCCTGGTCTGGATAAAAAATGAATTTTCTCATACCAAGAACAAGTTGAAGGCCTATGTTCAGGTATTCTACATTATTTCTTTTCTCTGATATTCAACTCTGAGATCTGTTTGGAAAATAACATACTTGCATTTACTCCTTTAGTCCCACGAAATGCACTTGGGTCATAAACTGCTTGAGCGAATGTGGCATGGTTGGGGCTCTTCATGCGCAAGCATTAGGACAGGAACAACTGTGGATTTTAAGCGAATCATGTTTAAAACAATTGACGTTGTGATATTTATTATAAATAAATCATAGCATTTCCTTTGGTAGTAAATTGATATGCTTTTGACGTTCACGTGTACCAAATAGATATGCTTCCATGGGATATTGCATTAGATTCCTTCCTGGAAAAAGAAAAAAAAGTTTATGAAAGAACCCTAGAAAGCAGTGATTAAACCCCTAAACTAAGGCATGATAATAATTTCGTCTTATACATTTGTAACCTTCATCAGTGAACCAAGATTGCGCCCCCAACACGAATTCACAGCTAACAAAAATAGGAGCTCGCTCGAAATGGAAGTAAAATGAAATCATTATCATTAGCATCCTAAACCTTATAAAATTCTGATATTTTTTCTCCTAATTAATGTTACTTTTGTTATATCGGAAACATTTTTTAGTCAATGGTTTAAAGGAACTATGAAGTGTTGTTTTTCCAAGTATGAAAAGGGAATTACACATAATGAACTAGGTTTGCCTCTTCTCCATTGAAATTTCGATGCACACCTGTAACCCAAAGCGTTTAATTACTGACATCTATTTATCTGCAGATGAAGCGAAGGATACTCAGACTTGTTGGATCACAACCACAGAACTAGAGTTCACATGCTGTTGAATTCTCCTTCAGTTGGGTCAGGCGTTTAAGGTCCTTTTGGAAATTATGTTGACTTAAACTTTCTATAGTTGTTGAATTATGTATCATGCTGCCTATCTTCAAAGAGGATGCTCTCGTAAACAAGATCTTTCTGCCTTTTCTTTTCGAAAGTTGTTGAATTATGTCGACTTATTCCTGTTTTTATGTGTGTTTACTTCTGTTTTCATTTATTACTGATTCCTGAATGATCATTTTCATGTTTTGTTGGACATTTGCAATACTAACGGGTACCCACTCTGGCGAGAATTCTCCTGCCAAGTGCATGGATGTGTGGGTAGCCATCTGTCCCATAATTTTATACTGTTAAGGTAATATGCTATCTGAAGTCGAAGATAAAATCATACTATTAATTGTTTATGAAATTAGCAGAACGGTATGATTGTTAGGCATCAGGTCCACAAAAATATAGGGCACAATGCATCAGTGAGTTGTGTGATGGGAAAAGATACCCTTTCCTAATCTTTTTCATAATATTGTTACACACAACAAATAAAAATTAATCTCTTTTATCATTACGAAAAATAATATAAAAATTAGTCTCTGTTGTGTGGTTAAGATTTGAAAAATCTTGGAGTGACAATAGTCAGACTCTATTGAGATAAGCCAGTGAAAGGCAAGGCTGATAGCCAACCATCTTACTGGAAAGGAGAAGGCAAGTCTAAAGGATCCAACCGAATATTCCTCGTGTTCTTTGCAACAGTGATAATTGCAAGTGGTTGAAGGCATACCTGCAGAGGCTCTGGGTTGTTGGTATTTTGTAGCCTCATCCGAGTGCAGAAACCAGCATGGGAAACTAACATCCATCGGTTTTTGATTGCAAAAGCGACACATTTTGCTTATACGATTGACTTACAACCAACCCCCATGGCCAATTACCCGGAAATCTTAGCATGGAAGGAAGTGGAAAACAGAATCATATTCATGACATCCTCTCTATTATTATGAAAAAGATACCAGCATCTAAAATTTGGGACCGCTGGTGCAATCATCCTGAAATGGCTTTTTCTACGTCGATGCAAGCCTCGTAGGCTGATACTGTTCAGGGTTAACTGCTGTATGCCACGTATCGCTTAACAGAAACATACCGTGTTGCCTGCAGTAATAAAAGTGTGTAAAGCCACATCGGGAGCTAACAAGTGGTAGAACCTGTGAAAATGTGGAACTGGGTTTGGATGTATGTGTGTGCAAATAATCTTTGCAGATCACATCAGTACACTCTGGACGGCACCATGGCAAGACCAAAAGATTGCTCAAAATGTGCCCTTCACAGTTCGCATACTAAGAAAGTTGTGATTCTTCGCCCTTTTTCCTACCGTAATGGGAATGGTAAAGGCACCCCATCTGCAAGCTTTCGGTTATACCCTTTATGGATTTAGGTAAAAGATTAAAAGCTTTTTGTCTGATGCAGTTTGTGGGTTACAATCAAATCTGGCTTTTTGTTTTAGAAAATACCAAGCCGTCAAGTCACTACCACGACCTTCAAATACAAGCACATATCAGGTTGGATGCCCTTTGAAAGATAAGAAGGGGGGAGGGGACCTAGACTTCCAAAAACAACTAGGGAATTCAACTCTTTATGCCGATTTCTATTTGTTGCAGTAAGATAATTCTCACCATAGCACTTAATAAAAATTTGTGGACGTTTACAGCCACCAAATCCAAACCAAGCTCCATAACCAGCCATTCATATTCCACACCATCAGATAAGAAAAAATACCAGAAATCTGAACCTCCTACATAATAGCATCTTCCTCTTGATTTTTTCAGCTCATGCTATTCTCGTGCCTCTTTCCCACCTTTCCTCTCCTGCGCTCAACCACCAAAAGTTGAACTCCTCCTTTGCTGTTCTCTCAAAAGTATCAACCTTTAGAATACTGGATCGCAAACCCATGGCGGCCTGTGGAAGCCTGCAACACATATTTGAGAACCCATTGCCAGAAAATCCAACGCTGCTTGATTCCCTCTCATGGAACCAAATTAAACCTGTAAAACCCATAGAACAATTCTCCTTCACTGAGATATTTGGTGAACTCCATTTCAAGGAGAGTCCAGAATCATCTCCTTCATCATCCTCATTTTCCCACGTTTTCTCTTCATCATCAATAGAAATAAGCCCCCAGAATGGTGTCTCAGTTTCAAGCACCCCAAAAGCAAACCACACCAAGATTAGTCACAAAAGTAGAGACAGTTTTTCGTCATTGAATTCTGAAAGTTTGCAACTTTGCACGGAGGGTCTTGGCTTTGAAAGCTCAGATGATGTGGAAGACTTGAAAACTGGGATGGATGAATGTTGGCAAACTCAAAGAGAGAAAGCTGCAGTGAACAAACGTTCACCTTCAGAAGATTCATATGGGGAATGCAGGAGCTCATCAAGACTAAGCGCGGGAGATTACCCTCCTCCCATTTCATGCATAGGGAGGACAGGGATACCTTTGGTTTGCTTCAGGTCCTTTAGGTACAATGGAAGATTTGTGCTGAAAGAAATAAGGATACCAACTCAGGAATTTCTGCATGCATATAGAGAGGATGGAAGGCTGAAGCTGCACTTTGTTCAACCTGATGACGACTTTCTAGAAGAATTGGAAGAGGAAGAAGAAGACGACGATGATATAGAAAGTGTAGATGGAGATGAACGAGAAGCAGAAGTCGTGGAAAAGGAACTTGATTAGAAGGAAATGAAGAAAAGGAGATTAGTGTATAAGCTACTTCATGAAAGGCAGCAATTTTCAATTTCCATATGCTTTGATCTTAACCATTTAGTGGGTATCAAAAGAAAAACCTTTCCAATATTTGTTTTGCTTCCTCTTTTTTGGTTAAACTATTATTTATGTTGTCCCATCTTCATCCCCCGTGACGAGTAATATCATTTGTGTGCATAAAACAGAAAGTAGTAATTGATTTGCAAGTGAGATGCATATATTACGTTTGGCTGCAAAAGGGGAAGTATGGGGGCATTCCGAGAATTGAACTCGGGACCTCTCGCACCCTAAGCGAGAATCATACCACTAGACCAAATGCCCACAATAACTTGTGTCGCTATAAAGATATAAAGACCTTAACCTTTTACCATGGAGGAATTGGGTGAGCAATGGCGCTGAAATTGGGTCGTGCTACCCAGAATGCATGTTTTTTAATCATGTTATGCACACATACTAGATTCTTTACATACCTCCTTGTAAGTCATTGAATAATAAATTGGCACCCTTAAGTTGACTTGAAAATTTTTTTGTTTTGGTACATTGAGTCTTTCTAGTTAGTATTCTTAATTCTCTTATTTCTTGAACTCTTTTGTTCTTCTAGATTTAAAAATGAAATGACTTCTCTCGCGAATTCTTTCGGATTATAAGATACATTAAAATAGAATATAAGCTCCAAAAATGCAAATCAAATAAAGAAAACTAAAATATTGTAATTATAATATTAAATATAATATTATATAATAATATAAAAATAAAAATACATAATAATATAAAATAATAATATAAATTTAAAATTTTCTTGATTATACATAATGTCCATAAGATTATGAAAGAGACCCCAAGATAAGAGCACTAGATGTATGAACTGGGACCATTGGGTTTTTACCACCGACACCAAGGATCTTAATTTCTGTGCGAATGTGATTCTGGTGGTCCTTGACAGGTTAAGTCACAAAGGTAAATAACCACAAAATGAGCAAAAATTGATCTGAAACTTAACAAAGAAATATCCTCAGCAAGTTGACATCCTACCTGAATGAAGATTTTTCTCTTTGAACTAATGTAGTGTTATAACGAAGTACGAACCATCTGATGTTTTATTACATGAATGATTGTATCTTGTGGGAAACAATAAACGAATGAATCTTGACCAAATCAAGATGCTGTAATAACGAAGACCCAAACCATGTTGTGCAGAACAAATTCTTGGAGCACACTTTTAGCCTAAAAGGAAAGAAGATTAAGGCAACATGTCACAGATCTTTTCATAAGAAAAAGGCCAGGAGAATACCAGAAAGCACTAAATAGATCTTTTTGCCCACCTCGATATATCATTTTAGGCTCTTTTCCGTCCGCCTGCCACCTTCTAATCAAATCTCCTAATTGTGTAAATTAAAGATCTTAAAGGACTGGAAAGATAATTCATATGATTTATGAAAGTCTGAAATATGCAGCCACTGCTTCATAAAGCACAAGCTCAGACAAATGTTCTCGAGAATGAATTAATTATCTAAACACGTGAGCAGCTAACAAGTAACGTTTACATGTGGAAATGGCAACTTAACAAATTACTTGCAGAAGCAAACTGAAAATCTCCCAGTGAGAAACTATCCCATAAAATTGCAAGTGATTCAAAACAACCACAATTTAGGTGCACAACATCCAAATGCTTTGTCAATCGATGTTCAATTCCACAAGTTTATTGGATTACATCAAACTGCGAGAAAATGTTTTTTGTTCTGTTTTGTTCTTGGTGAGTGAAACACCCTCTGGAAGCTCTTTAAGTCTTAAAGCAGGCTATGCATAATTCTACAACAGCTACAATTCGTTTGTCACGGGACAGGATTGCTGCCATCTAATGTTAGAAGCATTTTATACAAATCCGGACGCCGATCTCGGAATACTCCCCAAGAATTTCTCTTGGATTTGATCTTGTCCAGGTCAAAATGAGCAACTAGGACAGCTTCCTCTTTATCATCAGCAGCTGAAACAATTTCGCCAGTAGGTCCTGCTCATTGAAAGAAAGGAAAAGATTCGGAAAACTTATGCCTAAAGCTATATACCCCAAAAATATGAAGCAATGAATGTAAGCTGTTAGCATATTATTAATAAAAGAGAAAGGAAAGGGGTGGGGCGGAACCATACAGCAGGAAAATATATGGTCTAAAGGTTGACATGAAACCTATCTATTTTTTCACTAGTCAAGCAGGAAGATTTTTTTTCAATCTAAAAGAGAAAACAGTTCAAGAAAAGTTACCGGCTATAAAGGAGTTCCCATAAAAAGTTATCTCACTTTTTCCATGCTCGGTCTCAATTATCTCCTTTCCTATCCGGTTTGATGCCACAAGAGGTACCTGTATTCTCCAGTATCAATTAATCGACCCTGAAGCAGCCATTTACATGAAATACAGTATTTTGGAAATTTTCAGCATGCATGTTTACGTGAGTAGTTTAGTCCTAGGCATGCATTAAAAAGATAAAAGAGAAAATTCCCATTATCTAACATCTTCAGCAAATTATGGGAAGCTCACAGACACAGTAATAATACATGAAAGCACGCACAAGTACTAGTTTAGAGAACCTACCAAATTGGCCCCTGCGTGTCCTTGCATTACTCGCCTCCAGTGGTCACGTGAGTCAAGCCCTTCATCTTGTGGTTCAGACCCAATAGCAGTAGGATAAAACAAGATTTCGGCACCTTGTAGCGCCATTGCTCGGGCTGCCTCTGGAAACCACTGATCCCAGCAAATAGCTGACATGAAAATTATTTTAAAAAGTAAAAAGTTGTCAGCTTCAGCATTTCCTATACTCAGCTCACCTTTCTTTCTGGCAGTAAGGAAAAAGAAGTGCAACTTCTACAGAGATTTTGGTTGCTAAAGTAAAATGCAAAGCTAGAGTCAAAAGAGGGAAAAATTTATGGATACATCATGCAGCACCTTTCTGTCTGTCACGGATGCCTTGTTAGAAAGATATCATATTAAATTGTAACATTGCTTCTAGTAAAGTCTAAAGGACTAGAATCTAAACAGTCATAGCAGTTGCAAGTTCTTACCAACTCCAATCTTTGCAAATTTAGTCTGGAAAACCTGTTTGGCAAAAGCCACAATGTTACATATTTTTACTCATTATAATAACGTACCACCAAAACCAAGTTCATTCAAAGCAGTGAATACCAAAGGCTATCCAAATAACCCACCTTAAAGCCAGTGTCACCCGGATTAAAATAGAACTTTTCCTGGTAACCTGTAGGAGAGATCATTTGTTACAACAATTGTACAAAGACTAAACTGCACATAGAACCCCCAAATATTGCATACCTGGTCCATCTGGGATATGGGACTTTCTATAGATTCCAAGATCAGTCCCATCAGCATCAATTATGGCTATTGAGTTATAATGTGCATTGTTTGCCTCCTCAAAGAAGCTAACTGGTATGACAACACCTAACTCTTTTGCAAGTTTCTGCATCCTATGACATGAACATCGAAACAAATAAAATTAACTGCAAAATAAATGCACATAGATGTCAAATAACAATTTGGTCCTTTATCCATTAAACAAGCCCATAGCTGTTCTAACTAAATGGCATACAAGCACTAACTGAGAAGCAAATCACAAGTGTCATATTTTCTGTCCTTTTTACCTTAAAATTGTTGGATTGCCCTTATGAGGCTTAGCTCTTTGAAAGAAATCCTCTCTTTGTGCCTGACAGAAGTAATAACCTTCAAAGAGTTCCTGAAAACATTTGTGAGGTCAAACCAGTCACACCACCCATCAGGAATTTCAGCCAGAAGTGACAAGTTCTGCACAATTAACCATCTCTACACTAACACCATGTAGGAATCTATTTTTTTACATGAAAACCAAACATCAAGCAAAAGCATTTTGTAGTTTGTAGGTTCAGAGGTAATAAAATTTCAGCAAGATCTGCCCAATGTCATCACTGGCACTTGAAATTTCTATGTATTATCTTGAATCATTAATGAATGCGTAGTTTAAGCAAACAATGCATCAAATTCAAGACCTTGGGACATTAGCTATAACTAAAGCAATTTAGGTTGGCAGAAATTTTTCTGAAGTTTAATAGTTAGATAAATGAAGCAGATGATCACGCATGTTTGTTGAGATCTGGGCTAAATTCAGCTCAGCAATTTTGCTTGCTTTCTCACACAATCACACACTAAAATTCTCTTTTAGAATATTGCTTAGTTTGATTTAAGTAAGCATCCATTTTTATGTTTCCTAACCCACTAAGATCTGTAATATTGCTTAGTATGAAAGAAATACCATCACATACAAGGTGCTACGCAACTGACTAACCAAATTTGTGCTTCTAGTGTACAAAATTTTCTCTGGTATGGAGCTTGCTACTTCTCATTTTGATAAGAATAAAATCACCCCCAGCTGATCAAATTAGGACCATGCTTGGAGGCTATGATCTTAGGCAGAACATATAATTCATTTGTTTAGAATCCAAGCAATGAGGATACAATAGTACTGGTGGTTTACATACATATCATGAATTTCAAGATTTCATTGTGTTATCAACAACTTAAACAAGGTAATAGGATCTAGGATGTGTCCAGAAAACTAATGAGAGAAAAAATAAAATTAAAAGAAATATGGTATTGCAACCCAAGGAATGGAAAACAGAAGTTTAATTCCTTTCTGCTGCCTCATTGCTCACTTTTGCAAAGCAGCAATAGCACAGCAAGGTCCGATACCTGGACACCAATCTCCAACATAATCTTTCTTATTAATCTTCAAACAACTGTTAAAGCCAACTTCTTTAAAATTCTATCACCATTTAACCTTAAGCTGACACTAAGCAACATTCCTAGCCAAATTTGCAAACTTTCAAGATGATACATCTGGTTTAATTAAAACCATTACAGAAAGGTTCCCCTGTGAAACAACTAATCTTGTGGTAAGAACCTTAACCATATATTACAATAAGAATGAAGTGAATTAAATATTATCAATCCCATAAACGAAGTTTAAATAACTCAGAAGCACTTCAAGATGTAGATATCCCAGGCTTTAAATATGTGCACCTGAATAAGAATGATGTTTGCACCCTGTTTATGAGCAGCTCTAATTAGCCTGCATAAAGGAATCAAAGCATCAAATGACACACATAAGACAGGTATAGCCTAGAAATTTTCTTATTGACTTCATGAAAAAGAAAACGGCAAGGAAAAACATGCAGCACAAGAAGTAGCAGTCAAAAGTAAACTAGAATCCAGAAAAAAGAGTTACTTTTAAACATCTAAATGGTGAAACAAATAATATCCCAGGAAACGTAAAATAAAGCCCCTGCATCAAGAGCAGGAGCAGGGTGCTTGTAGCAAGAACAATGCAGAGCAATCAAGAATATTGCAGGACAGAAACATATAACTGGCGAGGCAAAGTAAATTAAAATTAAAAAAAAAATTAAAATTTTCTGAGTATATTTTAAATTGGCAACAGCAAGTGGAATTCAACAAAGAATTTGGCCAGGATTTTCCAAGCTGCAGGTATGAGTCCAGCATAGTCAATGTTTTCGTATCTCATGGACTCTACCATAAAGAAAGTTAGAGGAGAGGGGCTGTGAGTTTAGCTATTGCTCAATGCATTGGTATTAAATATACCATTTATTGTCAACCAGTTTTTATTTAATCAGAGGCATTTAAATTCTGCAAAAGTTTGAAATGAGATCTTTTGATCAGGGGGTTATAAATTACCAGACCTCAGTCATCAAGATGAAAAATTAGAGTGTGATTTCACTGATTTGGGACTGGGAGGGCGAGCAATCTGTAATGAATTTCAAAGATGGGCATACGGCGGAGCAAAGTTTCTCCAAACAGACTTGATGAGATAGTAAAATAACAAGTAGCATAACATGGTTGCATAGAAACCTCTACCTGAATCCTGTAGTGCCAAAATGGAACCAAAAAAAAAAAAAAATTGATAGAATATTCAAAAAGTGAAGCTTCATATATCTACAGGCGATCGCTAATGAGTTTAAGAAGGCAAAAAACACCTTTCGGCGGTGGCAACATTAATTGAGACCTCGTCGGTGCAAGCAAACTGCAGTGCTGACACCACCACGTTTCTACCCTTCTCCATAAATCCTAGTCTTCGCGGAGGCAGCAGCAACGCAGTGAGGGAAGCAAGTCTCAGAACTGGGTATCAACTTCGTCCATCCCTGTGCGTGGGTTAAGGGAGTTAGGGAATTTTGGCATGGAATAATTTAGTTATTTAATTTTTAAATTAATAAATTTAATTTTTATAAAATAAATGATTTACAAAATATGACTTGTGTCTTAATAATAATTATAAAAAATTATATTTATTTTTAAACAAATTAATTAATCAAAAATACCTCCTACACTTATATCCTATTTAAAAGGTTCAAAAAAATAATGAATTTAAATTTTTTTTATTTTAATAATTTTTTATCTTTTTTCAAATTTTAATAAATAAAATTATTTTTTTTACTATTTTTTTCTTAATTTTTTTTTATCTTTCATTCTTAAATTCTTCTGTCTTTACATCCGAATCCATCTCATTTTGTGTAATTGGATGGGGGACAAAGCCAGGGGAGCTGACGTGTATCCCCAAATTGACTAGTAAAAGTTGTGCGTGAAGATAGATTTACCAAAGTCACCCCATTTACTCTTTCAATTTCTTTATATTTAAATTTGAGGTTGCTTATCAACGAAAATTTTTAAATTTACATTTAATTATGCAATGGCCATAAATAAAAATGAGAGTTAACCTGGTTGGCTGCTGAAGCTACTTTATTCTGAGTATTGTTTGTATAGACATGTTTTCAATTTTTTATATATGACTTGATAATTTTTTATAATTTAATATATAAATTTTTTTTACTACATTTTTATTTACTAAATTCTCTTTTATTCTTTCATTTACAATCTCTACCTATCTGTTTCTGTTGGTAACAACATGTTAATGTATTCCAAACATTTTATTATCTGCTGCTTTCGTATCGGAATATCAAGGGCTAAATCACATCGTTGTAAAGACAATATCAATTGCTCCAATCCATAACAGAGAGTCATGCAAGAGTCCATAAAAGGGCCAAACCAACAAACAAATAATTAAATATTGCTTCCAATATACTGCTTCAAATGAAGAAAAGTAACGTCCGGACGTCACGATTATGATTTGTCCATGTTTGTAACATCCCATAACAACAGATTTCAGAATAGAAGAGAGACGCAGATCTGCAGGTGAGTAATTGATTCACGCACTGCCATTGTATTTGACATGGGTAAACTTTGGAGCAGTAATGAGGAATAAGAAAATATGATGCCTTCAGCATCTAAACTGCACGGAAGTGATGTATTCACCATAAAATTGATGGACACGAATGTCTGTTCAAGTTACAACTTTCGCATCGCATTGCATTGATCAATTTACATCTGGTCATTCGTTATTGTGTAAATAATGTAGCTTCCCAACGGGAAACACGTCTCCCAGTATTTCCTCAATTAGAAAGACAAGAATTTAGAAATCTGCTATATCCCAACATTTCAAAACCTCTTCACCACTGTCTCTCCGTACCAATGAAGGGTCAAGGCAAATGACTAATCACATAAAGATATTTGATGTCTGTCATGCGAAGTATGAAGTAAATAGAATATAAAGGTTATTTGCAAAAGCGTTAGAATCATAATAGCATAATGGGAATGAAAACACAGTTGATATGTGATTATGTGGTAACTTATTTTTGTGTAATTGCAACTACCAAAAACCAAACTACGAGAACAGGCACCAAAGGAATCTTCAACTGCGGATTCCAAAAATCAACCTCAATCCTGCACTTCTGGCTTCTTTGCCGTGCCTTTATAGTACCAACCCAAAGCGCCGATTATTGTTACAGCACCAGCAACAACTGCATAGTTCCGGTACTTATCAGTTGAAACTTTGTCAGCGGATGTTCCCGTGGCATGTGAGCCACTTGGTTTGGCATCGGCTACAGAAACCCCTGAGCCTGCGACTGGCTTTTCTTCTGGTTGGGGGCCCTGAATTTGAACCAAAATATAGACCATCAGTTCAAGGTGTTATATCGAAAGGGCAGATGTATACACCAAGGGATAAAGTCTGCTAGTAAGAAGTGAAATCTGTAGGAATAAAACGAGATAAAATATCAAGAAAAATCAAAGTACAGATGTAATTTATCCTTTAGTAGAAAGTACATAAAAAGAATTACAAATCGAGTCATAATCTACCAGCAAAAAGAAAAGGAAAAAACGAAGTGGACTTGCATGATTCAAGAACCCTAACAAATTATGTGATTTAACCAATATATTGATATTACTTTGTGGAGATATTACAAGTTTCTCCTGCTTAATTTCCAGTGTCAGATTCTGCCAAGCATGTTCCCCATAAATCTAACCTTTTCAAGTTTTTACTTTACCAAGTACCAAATGAAGAAAAAATACCACTGCCTTCACCACATCCTATCGCCACCAACTGTTCATTCCTCCCATTATCACTCCAACCGTCCCCTTCTAATCCTATCGCCACTGGCTTTTCATTCCTCTTATTAACAATGCATGTTACCAAGCATCGCTAGTATTGAACCAGTTGATAAGGGACCTTATTAGATGCTTCACAACTTACACAGAACAAGAAGAACATACTTTGGCACCATCAAGCAGTTATAAAAGTTCCAATGTTCCAAAACCATAGGACTAGGGGTTAGGATGTCAAATCAGGCCCTTCTAATAAGAACAGACAGTAGACTTACTAATTTGATTCCAATATTGTTTTATGCTTGTCAACCAACAGTCAGATTATTAGTTGTTATCTCAGGGGAGATAGTCCACCATGTAAAAATCCTTAATATTCACAAATCTAAAAAGATGCAGAATAATGAGTTGATGATCAACCAAAGACAAAATCAATGTAGACCAAAACATTAAAAGAAAAAAAAAAGGAAAAAGATATAATGTAAGGCATACCTTGCGAGCAAGCTTCTCCAACTTCTCTTGCTCAGTTTTCTGCCACAGAAAACATTTATAATGATTAGAGTTTGCATCTTCCTTTAATTAAACTAAGCGGACTAGCAAAATATATGTATGCATACTTTTTTATATTTTTTTTATTTTTGCCAACACATACATATATGTCTTGCAAACAATTCTATTTCTAAAAAAGTGATAAAATTGAATATTAAAAGGGAGCATCAAATGTAAGCAAGTTCGGTAACTCAAGTCATAAGGCCACAAAAACTTGGAAGTAAATAATCAGTATAATTTCAATAAAATAGCAAAACAAAATGATTTAAAATACCATGAAATTACAGGAAAAAAAATTGATGTAACTGAAGAGAAAATATTAACTTTATTATTTCTCAATGTTTGCAAAGGAGGCAGAAGTATCACATGCTTACATAACTCACAATAACAACTCTATTTAAAAAGAGAAATAACAGAAGTTTCTTGCAAGCGTTGGTTATGAATAAGATTATAAAGTATATTTTGAAAATGGTATATATATAGGGAATGCTAACCTCCAAACCTACATGTGAAGGTATGAAGTTTAGCATGAAGGAGGGGAAGTTAGCATTAGGGAACGCTAAAAGTACACCATTCCAATGCCTAAAAGTATAGCCCAACTCAATAGGAATTTCCCAACCTCAAGAACCGAACACCTTAATAAATCCTATCTGATACTTATGAATACAAAGACTGCTTCAATGTAATGTACAATAAGCACAGCATACCATATGCAAGAAAGACTAATGCGAAGGACATAACAAAGCATAAACTTCTTAAACTGCCGGAGAATAGATTGCAATTAAGAAACTACACTAGAAGTTCATTTTTACCAAATTGATAACACCGTCCCTCTTCAAACAATTTACTTCAATACAAGCTTGGATAAACATCCTGAAGCAAGAGTACAAAATAGGAGCTTTTAAAGTTACCTTAATGTAAACATTTTCTGCAGCTTTTTCCTCCTCACTAAGTATTTTGCCACTACCACTGCTAAAAAGCCTTCTAGATACATATCTTGAGGCCATCCTTGTTGCCATTGCAGTTGGATTTCTTCTCTGTAAATGAGATGATGAGTGGTAAATCCAGTAAAAAATATTATCAAAATCTACAAGGACTCCAGCTACTGGAGATTCAGAGACCCCAAATAAGGTGTAGCAAATAACAGCACTTTACAGGTAAGTCATCAATGCTATATCTGTTGCTGTCCAATAATAAAAAGGCCTGAACTGCTTAGATAACTCACTTTAAAAAGAATGTCCAAATATTTAATATGATGACAATAAGGACTTCAGGAAGAATAGTTTCAACATCCTCATATTATGTCAATAACACCTCCCATTGCAAAAATGAAATGGAAAAAGCTAAGCTAGCGGAAATACATATCTCATCTTGTTTGCAAACCAGAGACTTTATCAATACTCTGATGAGAGAATTAAAAAAACAAAAAAACTCATTTAATTTTTTTTTTTTATTAGACTTCATTGACCAAGACTTTAGATGAGGTTCATCCAAGATTAGCACCAATAAACAGTTCAAATTTGCACCCAAACATATACCCAACTTTTCCATATGTACTCTAACATGGTTATAAACTTTAAAACCGTCAACATAACAACTTGTATATGTAGAAGAAAGTAAGGCAAGTAAGGCAAGCAGATCAAGAAATTCCAAACTTAAAAAGTCAATATATAGTAAGTCTTGTCCGAATTATCTCACTGTAAAATCTCGTTACTGAAATACAAACGAGAGGAGATAAAAATTTATAGATATCAATACACTTTCGCATTTCTGTTCTCTGATAGAATGGGAAAAGATTCATACCAATTATAATGCCATCTGATTAACTCTGTGTGTGTGTATATATATATATATATTGAAAATTCCATTTCCATATCTAAATTATATTCAAATTTCGTATAGAAATGTTCCCAAATTCCTACTCCACATTCTTATCTCAATTAGTACTTTCACTGGCACAAAAATTCCAATGTCCCTTTTTCCTATCTTGAAATTACAAGAGGCAAAGCATCACCTAATAAAAAACAAGGGCAAAATGCCAAGTCTATAAGAAAAACATACTTAAGAAAAACTGTAACATACTGCAACTGGAAACTAATGCTCATAACTCAATTACCTCTCGGAGGTATAAGCAATAAAAACATGGTAAAATCAAACACCGAAATAACACCCATAACGTAGCTTAAGCATTGCAATTTCAAGATACTCCATGAACAGAATTCAGAAGGTTGTAAGACAGCCAAAATCGTTACTAGTCTAAACATCCGATTCCAAGCAAACAAATTACAGCAGTGGAAATATATCAGGGAAAATCAACAGATGACACTCACCAGATTCAGCAGAGAGAAACAGGTTTAATACGAAGCAATCCAAGAGTTCTTGTATGAGAGAAAACCGCTTAAGGGTTAATTAAGGTATCGTTTGGAAAACGAAGTGTGAGGATGAAGTTATTCGCCGTTTGATGCACACGAAATGAAAGGGAAGGAATCGGTGGGAAGGGTCGGTTTCTTTTTTCGCTGTTTATTGTTTTGTTGAAATGGACCTCATTTGAAATTATCTAATTTTGGCTATTTTAAAAAAATTTTAAAAATACATATTTGTGAGCTAATTCTATGATAATACTGTATTAATATTAAAATTTATGATATACATATTTGATGTGAGTGTTTAAATAAAAAAATAGATAAATTTTAAATAATCTTATTTATTAATATAATTTTTATAAATAATAGTTTAATTAAATAAAAATCAATTTATCATATATAAAAATAATTTATATGAATATTTATCTTATATTTATGTCATAATTATCATTAAATTTAAAATTTTAAAAATTATTTAAATATCATAATAATCTTATTTTAGTGTTTATTAATATTTTTATTTTTAACTTTTATTTTATCTTTGATTAATTATACGTGACCTTAGATTCTCATATTAGGATCCAGCTTTTTATTTTCTTGTTGAACTAAATGTGTAAGAATTGAATTTGAGAGCTGGTTGAAGAAAATTAGATTTGAAATTTTTTATTTAAATTAGATTAAAAATATATAAAAATTAGATTTAGGTAAATTAACGAATTTTATATTGTTATCAATCAATATAAGTTTAATAAAAAAATAATCTAAAAATATAAATGTGCATATAATAAATTAAATTTAAATTGCTTTAGGTCAGTAAAGATGGCTTGCTTGTGACCAGGTCTAAAAGGCGCCATACAAAGTTGTACTCGTTTTTGTAATTGAAAAGTTTTTTTTTAAAAAAAAAAAATCATATGTCAAAATAAAAATCATATCTCACACAATAATGAAAGAGCATTCTTCAGAGTAATTTTACAAAAAGACCAAAATATAAAGTTATTAGTAAAAATTAGATTTAAATATTTTCAAAACTTCAATTTAAATAATTTCTATTATTTATTTATTATTAATAATAATTTTTTTAAATATTACAAAACAAAATATACCTTGCACTTTATAAAACATCAAATTTAATGCATAACTGAACATTCTTTTGCATATAGAAATATCTCATCTATATAATCACTTGATTTTGGTGCCCTACTATCATCCCAAGAAAAATTTATCAACAGTTAAATTATTCAAAGTGATGGAATATATTGTTTCAATTATATATAATATTTTAATAAACCAAATTGTAAATTTAGATTTTTCAGTAATGAGCTTGGGCTAGCCATAGAAGTTAGGCTTTTCTAAGTAGCCCTGTCATGGCAGGGCCCAAGACCTTGACCCAGAAGGGCCCAAAGAGCGAACAGAATCAGAGCCGAATCGGCCGATTAGCTTGTATGCGCTCCAAATATATACATCTATAAAACCCTACTTCTCTCTGTAGACTACCCATCTGAGTCTCTGAGCATACGCTCTTGCCTTCTCCTTGCAGCTGCGACAGCTCAATCATATTTCCGCTGAAACAAAATGGTGAATGAAAGCGCGCTTCTGCAATTTGTTTTCTTGTTTATAAAGGCTTTCGGCTTATGAGTTCAATGCCATGATTTCTTACAGGCACCCAAGAAGGACAAGGCTCCCCCTTCATCCTCGAAGCCTGCCAAGTCTGGAGGAGGAAAGCAAAAAAAGAAGGTAAGGTTATTGATTATGCGGTTGCCTTGAATCTACTGCTTTTGAGGGTGGGAGCGTTGCTTTTAGAATGGCGTTGATGTTTTTTTTGTAGTTGATTGTACGAATTTAAGCTATTTGATTGTGGGTATAAATAATTACTGCACTTTTCAGAAATGGAGCAAGGGAAAGCAAAAGGAGAAGGTGAACAACATGGTTTTGTTTGATCAAGCAACCTATGACAAGCTTCTTTCCGAAGTTCCAAAGTACAAGCTAATTACGCCATCCATCTTGTCTGACAGATTGAGGGTACATTCTGATCTTGGAGGCTTGTACTCTTTGATGCTCTCTCATATTCATTTGACTATGCATTGATTGTTAGGATTATTGTTGAATTATATTATATAATTAGAACTATTAAACGTTGGCTGTTTGATGAGGATGATATCTATGGGGACAGAGATAATTGAAATTGATGTGCATGTTTCAAAATTATGAGAGTGGATAGGAGTAGTTGCAGCAAACAATCATATTCCTGGTTACTTGTGAAGTGTAGCTGTTTGTAATTTTTCACTTTCAGATTTCAGAGATATGCTGTTTCTTATTTAGGATTGAAAAAATGACATAGCGGGCGATGTTAGCAAGTGTTGGACCCTAAGTATTATTCAGACTTAGAAAGGATTGTTTATTTCTCTAATATAGGAAGAAATAGCAAATTCTAATTGTAATTTGTTTTCTCCAACTGATGTGTAAGGTAAGCGATCCCTGTGCCAGCTTTCCAGGTGGTTGTGCTTTACTGGAAAAGTTGTGCAACAAAATAATGTAAAAGCTTTGTTATAAATTCAATTCTTCTGAACTTTCATTTGACTAAGTATGTGAAAGCAGTATGAAACAATGCTTATAGCTACACCACTGCACGTTGGTTTCATGATGCCTATGAACGTCCATTCTTACCAAAATGCCTGCTTTTAAGTCTGTGGGATTAACTAATTATAGCAAAAAATGGGGTTTTAGATATAAAAATGTTGAAATTGATGAGTGAACATATAAAGAAAGATAATATTTAAAATGATTGTATTTAAAAAAAGTTAGTGTTGTACCTATTAAGAAGAAAATTATGAAAACTCGTTTATGGTAATTTTGGCAGGTATATAGAAGATTGCTAGAGGTTATTGTAAGAAAAATTGATTGAATAGTTTTTAACCCAATAAAAGAAATAGACAGATAAAAAAGGACACTTGTAGAAATTGTTAAAGGGGATATTTTGATAAATGATATATCTGAAAATTTAGTTTCTGATAAAATTTAATGGCATCGTTAGATACATGTACTTGACTTTACCTAATAAAATAAGATTTTGTATATTATTGTTGTCTTATTGTCTTTCTTAGTAATTATTTCCTTTGACAGAATCCATCATTTTTTTTTTTTCTGTAGAGGGAGGCAGGGAAGATGGGAGAGAGTAGGAGAGAAGCAAAATATAGAAAGTAACTTTGGCGTAATTTTCTTGCGCATAGTCTTCCTAAGCACCTGAAGAAACAATAATATATGTTATGTCGAAGGCTGCATAAATAGCATGGGGTGGCCAATTTCTGAGTACTGATGAAATGGTGTGGGATGGGTATATATTAGAATTAAATCCGACCTTGGTGTACGTGTCTAAGCCTCTAAGGTATAACCTACTGAATTGTTTATTTGAATCCTTTCCTCCTGACTTGATTGTTATCCGTTATAGAGATTCAAGTCTAGAATGGATTTTAAACGTATTCTAAACCCATACTTTTGTGGCATTTCACAAGAAGGAATTGTTGAGTCGTACCACTTAACAGGGGGGCAATCTAATTTGTGATTTAATTTGTTCTTTGTTAATTTGCCTTGGAAAATTTCCTGTCCCAAAGCAATGTATGATTGTCTTGCCAGTAAGTTGTACAATTTCCTCTCATAATAAAGTGTGTTGTTTTCGATAAATACATCAAGTCACCAAGGCAATTGGTAAAATGATAATACCACTTTGTTATTACGTCGTTTTTACCATTTTTATAATGGAAGTGGAAAACTACTATTTTTGGCCTATATTTACTATGCTGAAGTTTGAATCCCTTTGACCAATTTCAGATCAATGGATCTTTGGCACGTCGGGCAATTAAGGACCTGATGGCAAGAGGATCAATTAGACTTATATCCGCGCATGCAAGCCAACAGATTTACACCAGAGCCACCAATACCTAAGGATCAAGATGTTCGTTTCTTTCACATTGGGGTAGCCTATTTTTATCTGGTAGAGAAGTGCTGTCTTTCTGCCCGTCTTAAGAGGGTCGCATCATGCTAGATTTTTGCCCTTAAGGTTGTGTTTTGATTTTGATGATTAGTACTGTCCCGGCGTTAATTTTATTATAGATGCTTTCTGAGTGAAATGACTATTTTGCTATTCTAGAATGAAAGTTGTACTTCTCACTTTTCCCGCTTGCATAAGATCGTTGACGGTTGACATTATGTAGAGACAAATACACGTACAGGTTTTTTTTTTTGGTGATACAAGGGGGACAAAGCCACAAAAGAGAAGGAAAGAAAAATGTTAGGTTTGCGTTTTAAATCTCCCATAGAGCTACGTTTTCAATAGAATGAACAGTAAGTTTACTGCTCATTCTCTCAGTACGTAGCTCCACGGGATGTTTTAAAATGTAGAACTAACATAGCTCAGAAGGAAATTACACTAAGGCATCTCTAGGGAAGGCCACCTGCATTAAGTCTGCCAGAAGCGCAACACATTTAAATCTGCAGGGGGGTTACAATTATGTGAGTTCGATCTGTCCGAAAGCCTCTTGTTGCTAGACAATCGGAACAGAAGTTCTGTTCTCTGTACACGTGCTTGATGGTGATCTCATTAAAACAATGTATGAGATTGACAATTGCTTCAATGATTGGAGATTTGGAGACATCTCTATTGTTTACTGCAATAAAGAATTGAGAGAGCCTTCGAATCTACTTCCACTTCAATTCTGTTATACCCTTTTTCTTTGGCTAAATACACGTGCAGGTTATTGTTAGTTCTTAGGAGTGTAGTGTTAGTCAGTGTGTGGTGAGTTTGCTGAATTTTATCAAAATTATATTTAAAAAATATAAATAATTACATTTATTAAATTTTGTGAACATTTATATAAATGGGTGAGCTTTTTTCATCAATGAGAGCAAACAGAAAGAACGTGTCCCCATGTAAATAGATGTGCATATTTTTGGACTAGTTAGGGAAGCTGCTCTCGAGAAATGGAATGGAGCATAAAATAAACTTGGAAGAACAGTGGTTAAATAAAGGGCCCAAAACATTACGCCCGCCTATGCAGGAAACACCTCCAACTCAGATCTGTTTTCTTGGTCAATAACATCTAGAAACACCGGATCAACGGTAACGTGACTATCCACGTGGACCTTAAATTTATGGCTCCACCACAGAACTTGAGCCGTGCCGCCAATATCTACAGCCGCATCCAGCACCATCTCGCGCTTCGCCACATCGGCGACGAACCGAGCGGCGTGGTGAGCCAGCTGCAGCCCATGTAGCCGAGCCGGGAGGCGAAGCAACTGGCAGGAGCGGGGCGGCTGTGACCCGGCTTGCACTTGAGCGGCACCCAGCAGTGAACCTTGGTAGTAGATGGACATGGTGGTGGAAGAGTAGTGGATGGGGACGACATTGGGGTTGGTGACGTGTACGGTGAGGATGAGCTCGGTGTCGAGAACTGGAAGATTGAGCTTCAAGGAAGTGAAGTCGATTGATATCAAATGGAAGGTTGGGTCCTTTGGCTTCGCTGATATGAGAGCAGTCGCTGCTAGCGCCGATGCCGCTCCGATTATGGCCGAGTTCCAGCTCCATTTTACCTTCTCGCCCATGACGTTTAGAGACAAGTACTTAAAGAAAGATATTCCCTTCCATTCGCTGGACTTGCAGAGAGCAGTGGATGGTCGTGGTTGGTGCACTGGTGTTCTAGGCTCTGCAATGGACTGCAGTTCACGGGCTGGGGGATAACCTGAAGGGGATTGGGGTTTGACGGTGTTGCCCTAGGTTTTCTTCAATTGTGGCCACACCTTTATGAATTATGGAGGACAAACTCGCCATTGACTTGAAAAGCAGGGGCAGAATAGACAATGAATGAAGAAGATCACGTGCTGCAGCTGTCTGAATTGTATTGGTTGCGTTACTTACGTCGGTACTCCTAATTTCTCTATGTAATAATATTTTATCTAACTTAATTATGTATTTCAAATATGTAACAAGTCTAAGATGTGTCAAATATCAAATCGGGTAATAATTGGCAAGAGAGATAGTCTCCAAATTAAATGGAAAAAAATAGCCTAGTGGGTTAAGGCTTCCAGAGCCTTTGCAGTCTACATATTTGGAAGGTAAAAAAGTGCAAAGGACTTGCCTCAGAATCTTCGGATAATGGAAGATTTCCATTGAGATTTGATGAAAGCTTTCTGTGGCTCAGAATTGAGATAGAGAAGGGTTGGTGTGGTAGTAGGAGGAGGGGCTTCGGTGGTGAAGTGGGAATTGAAGACACAGAAAGAAGCATGGGCAACCATACCATTATGTAAAATACACTTTGCTGAACATTTGGAACAGAGTACCAAAAAGAACGGGATATTATATCCCCTCATTAATTCTAGTATGTTGGGGACATTATATTTCAGTTATATCTTTCATTTATTGGTTCAAAAAGATTATTAAATTCAATGCCAATGAGAGAAAAACGAGTTTTGTTATACAAGGGCGTCGGAAATGTCTAATATTAGAAACTCGCGTAACATACTTGGTGTCGTGTAGTACTAGCTAAGTGACAATAGCATCATCTCACTGGCGCACAACAAAAAAGTGGCCTGCAAATAGATATAGGAAACTAGATTTTCTTCTCCTCAAAATTGCCAACCTGAGAACTCCTATAAATTTGATTGCTCTTTTTTTTTTTTTTTGGTAGATAAATTGATTGCTCCTTAAATCCCAAGAACCTCATATTCTAACCTGTATCTTAAACTCCTCGAAATTTCACACCTATGTCTTCCACTTTCCTTAAACTCCTCTCATTGGTCATCTCTGCTTTTGCCATTGTGCAAGTAACAATAGCAAGTGACCCAAACATCCTCACGGATTTTGTGGCCCACCAAATGCTGATAAGAACTTCTTCACTTTCACCGGCTTTCGTGCCATTGCTGGACAAGACTCACCACCCCCAGCCTTCAAGGTATTGAAGGCAACCATTGCTGAATTTCCGGCACTCGATGGAAAGAGTGTCTCCTATGCTGCTCTTCAGTTCCCAGCGGAAAGCATTAACCCACCTCACGGCCACCCTCGCTCAGCAGAGCTACTCTTGGTTTCTCGCTCATGGTTCCCTTCAAATGGGGTTTGTAGACACAACTAATAAGCTCTTCACTCAGACTCTTCATCCAGAGGACATGTTCATATTTCCAAAAGGGCTTGTGCATTTCCAACACAATGCTGATACTGAGAATCCTGCTCCTGTTCTGGCTCTCTCTGCTTTTGGTAGTGCCAATCCTGGGACCTTATCAATTCCTAGCGCACTCTTTTTAACACCATCATTGAAGACAATGTGTTGGCCTTAGCATTTAAGACTAATGTTGCCACCATTCAAGCTTTGAAGAAAGCCTTTGCTCCCAAAGCATGGAAGGCAGAACTTATGACCTGAAGAATCAACACCATGACTTCTTTAATTAACATAACCCTTTTGCCACCTTGGTTTTGTGTACTTTACTGTTTTGTTACCTCTTATTTTTCAATTCAGTAAGTGCTTCTGTAAAATGATGTCTCTAGTAAATTATTTAATTTAAAAGTCTCACTATTCTCACAACTTTATTCTTATTTAGTTATTATAACAAAAAATTTACACAATTAAATTTATTAAATTTTACAAGTGTAAGCTTTTGTAACAAAAGAATTATGAGAATAGTCTTTTCCTTTAATTTATCATTTGGTTGAACTCTTACTATGATTGTGAAAACTTGAAATAAAACCATGCTTCCTCAAAGTAGAGTATGTTTAACGAAGAAAGACCACAACCTATTCCAGCATAACACACATTTAACCAATAAGAGACATTTTTCCACCCTATATAGTAACTAAATATCAATTACTGTTAGTAAAAAGTAAAACTCATCTTAAGGCGGCAGGACTTGCGGCCTAGGACTTAAATGGCTGCCTCTCTTGTATTTTCCTTACGAAATGAAACATGATTATTTTCAATTTGGCATTTAACATGGAAGCTGAAAGAACTTATTCCTGCTGCAAAATCATTAGTGTGTTATACTTATGTATTTGACATTACAAGAATTGGCGATGGATGATGATCAAACGCAACTTGATCATGTAATCGATAGGAGAAATTGGTCAAGTTACTGGAACAACTTCTCGACGCGTTTCCTCCCCAGTTAAACTGGCAGCCAAATTGCTCATATTGTTGAGGCTCACCAATTCGATCACAGTCTAAGAACGATGTCAGACTCTGGAAATTTGTATATAGGAATAGAAATGAATTGTTTTCATGATCCTATGGTTGTTACGTGCCACAAGTTTATTCCAAGCTTTTCTGTAGTAATACCACCTTCGTCCCTTCTCTGTCTTTCAAGCGTCTTTTCCTCTTGTGCCTCCGAGTTGCACGCCGATCATGAAGTTTTTTGTTTTTATATGATTATTTTATTTAAAATAGATCCTGTTACGCATGAATTAGTCTATTTTTTAAACCCAACTATCTGGACTGTTTGGGTGCGTTTAAGTTAAGAAATGCCTTATTCCAGGTTTCCAGTGGAAAAAGAAATTCCCATGTGTAGTTCTATTACATAGTTTTGAGGGAATAAAAAGTCTGATAAAGCTTCTGACTCGCTTGAATGAGAGTCTAGTTTGTTTAAAGAAGTAAGATCACCAATACACAAGATAATCTCATGATAGTTTAGAAGACTGATAACAACTAGTGGATGATTTGTTCTTTCCTCCAGATAAAACAGTCTGCCAACTTAATACCCAGTTGTAATTGATGTGGTCGAAGCATACTGCTGTCTGATTTTGGCTTCAAGCAAAATTCAAAATTTTAATGCAGAATTAGTAAGAATATGCCTCTACTTTTTGAGATCGTTCAGGCAAATTAATAATTGAGTTGGCCTGCTTACTGATACTCAAATAACATGCCATATTGGGTTTGAAGAGAATAAGTCAGTTTAGAATATGATTGTGTTTGACATCACTGGTTCTTTATCCTTAGCCAAGCTATGTCTACAGATTACAGAGAGCGCTGAAAGTGATGATTGCAGCATTGACAGAAATTCCATAAACTAAAATTAGTTCATTCTTGAACTTCTAAATCGTAATCTGCAACAAAATGAAAAGTAAAAAATAAAAAACCAAGTGTGACTTCCTTTACCACTTTAATAGTTGTAGAACTTTTTTCCATTCTAGCAGTGCCAGTTGGAATAGTACATACCAATTTGCAGGTGCTTTATTTTAATGGAATGTAAAAGGAATATGAAGGGTGTAGTCAAGTGGAAATACTCCTCACTTCTCTAATGTTCCATTTCCAGGAATCTAGCCAAATGGCATAAACAAACAACGGCAACTACCATAAAAGTCTCATAGTTTTCTTCATTGCTTTTCAGCCAATAGGCCTGCAGATAGATACTATGAACAAAACCCATTTCCTACTCAAAATTTCCAACCCTGTAGGTGAGAACCCCTATATATAGAAGCCACTGGAAACCTGCCCAAGCACTTCTTCTTCCAAGTTCCAATTTTGTTATTGAAATCCTGATGTTGAGGCCTTTCTTAAGTCTGCAACATGGCAACCATTACTAACCTCAGGTTCCTCTCATTGGTTATCATTGCATTTGCCATTGTGCAAACAACAATGGCAGGTGATCCAGACATTCTCTTTGACTTCATAGTCCCAGAAATTGGAATTGTTAATGCAAGTTTCTTCACCTTTACCGGCCTGCGTGTCCTTGCCCAAGAAAATACACCACCACCCTCAGCCTTCAAGGTATTGAAGGCAAGCATGGCTGAATTCCCAGCGCTTAATGGACAGAGTGTGTCCTACGCTGCTCTTCAATTCCCAGCCGGGAGCATTAACCCACCTCACACCCACCCCTCGCTCTGCTGAGCTACTCTTCGTTACTCAGGGTTCTCTCTGTGTGGGATTTGTGGACACAACCAACAAGCTCTTCACTCAGACACTTCAACTAGGGGATATGTTCATATTTCCAAAGGGGCTTGTTCATTTCCAATATAATGCTAATACCACGGAACCGGCTCTGGCTTTATCTGCATTTGGTAGTGCTAATGCTGGAACTGTATCAATTCCAAACACTCTCTTCCATACAACCATTGATAACAAGGTTTTGGCTTTGGCATTCAAGACTGATGTTGCCACCATTCAAGCTTTGAAGAACGGCTTCGCTCCCAAACCCTGAAACTGAACGGTGTTGTTTCTTGATCAGTTTATCCTGCCCAGTTGCTGCGCTGCTATGCTACCTTGTTTGGTTGCTTTTCTTTTCAGTGTTTATTCCTTTTTTTATTCAATAAATGCTTCTGTACAAGGCAGTGCGTTCACAATTCTATGTGAAATTGTTCAGGATTAAACTCAGATCTATCTTAAGGTGGTTAAAACACGGACAAGTATTACCAGTTAATCACTTGTTAATAAAGAAAATAAGTCATTAAAATAGAGTAGATTTACACTGAAATATTCTCATTTATAATAAGAACAAAGGGTAACTATGGAAACAAAGTGGTCTTTTCTCGTTTTAGAAAGTAGAAACTAACGGTTTGTCGCTAGAACGGAACCAACCGACTTTCACGTCCCCCTCCACGAGCCACCTTTCCGTTTTTTTTTGGTAGCACCTCATTCCGTGTAGCTGTAGGCGGTAGCCCACTCACAGACTTCGTTTTCGTTTAGTTTGATTTATTCCTGCGCCACGTCATCCATTTCTACTCTTTGAACAGTTCGATCTGAACCATCCAAATTAGACGCAGTTAGTACGGACCGCACCGCACCCAATTAATATGGTTCTTCTAAATATTTTACTTAATTAAATAAAATAAAAAATTATAAAAATGGCATGGACCATCACCTCGTCCACGGCTGGAAGTTGTAACTGCTTCTCCCTACACTGTCCACCTCTCCCTCTTCACCGTTCACTCTGTCTCAGATTCCCAACTTTGCATCATCTTCTACGGTGTCGGCTTTCGGGTCTACAAGAAAAGCTCCTGAATCCGAACCAACCGGCATGGATTCCCACTATCCAAACCGGTCTCCCCGCCGTAAACCCACCTCCACCGAGCTCCTCCTCGGCGTTGTATCTCACGCGCCGTTGCTTGAAAACCCTAGCTCCTCCAGCAGCACCAGCGTTGGCGACGAGCTCAACGAGGACGACGTCGTTTTCTTGACCGGAGACTATTCCGAACCCAACCATTCCTCCACCCCCTCCACTTCTTCCACCTCATCCACCCCCCGCCACCACCTTCATCATTCCAACAACCACCACAATCACAAGGGTTTCGGCCCCCCCGATGCGTTTGGTATCCTCGCCGCCCTTCCAGAAAACGAAGCGTCCCCTAATGTCCGAAACGTTTCGCATTTTTTCCACAAGGCGTCGGTTTCTTCCACCTCCTCGTCGTGTTCCTCGTCTTCGCGTTTGATTCCCGCCATCCCGAAGCCGCCGCAGGACCGAATTCCTACTTCGTCCTCTGTAAGGTGCCTCCAGTCGGCGCCGGTAAACGTCCCGGTTTTGTCGCAAGCGATGATGAAGACGAGGAGGAGACACCACGACTTTGATGAAGACGATGGTAGCGAAGACGATAAGGAAGAGATGCTGCCTCCACATGAAATTGTGGCGAGAAATTCCGCGCAGTCGCCTTTGCTTGCTTGCTCTGTTCTTGAAGGAGTAGGGAGGACGTTGAAAGGGAGAGACTTGCGCCAGGTTCGGAATGCGGTTTGGCGGCAAACAGGTTTCATTGATTGAAGGACTTGGATATTCCTTGTAATTCTTGGGATATTATTCTCTTTTCTCTTTAGTGTTTCTTGAATTGACTATTTTTGTTATTGCCAGAGTCTGCATTTGTTATCAACTCCTGGATTTCAGTGGTCAATTTCCTATCTATCTTGGGCATGAAGCAAGTTCTGATTCCAAAATTTTCTTCTTGAACTGAGTGAACGCGAAATATTAAAAATAAATGAAAATGATCGTTCAGGAGTTTTTTTCTTTGGGCTTTTTTTACGTTAAAATATGCTCTTGAAGAAATAGGTATGAGGGAAGATAGCGACTAAAATCATTACATTTTATGGCTAATTAATGTTTGAGTTCCCTCTGGAACAGGGAATGCCTGTCCCTTTTTGTGCATATTACAGGCAAGAACATACATTTACTATGATTTCCAAATTTAAAGAGGACGTGTTCTCAGATTGCAGTAGTATTGCTCTAGAATAGGTTTCATTGGAATGGAGTATTCAAGTATTGCTGATCATATGTGGAGTTTATACAAATGTGCTGTCTGATCAGCGACAAAAACTTATAGGTTGATTTGTGAGATGCACCTTCCTGAAGATAGTTTATTTCTTAGCTCAAACCAGTTGAGGTTGGAAACTTCAATTGTTTGCATTCATAGAAAATTTGGTAAATTGTAACAAGTTACATTATCATACTATTTGAGGTTTAATTACATCCCTGCTTTTTTTCCTGGATTTTGTTGTTGTGACAAAGGAAGACTTTATTAGAAGAGGGCCTAATTACACCGTTAACCTGAGGGACTGGGCAGAGTAGCACGATTTTGGATGTCTGGTTGGGCAGCTAATGCTAAAGAGGTTGACCAGGAACTTAATCTCCTGCTCTTGTTCTGTTTCAAATTAAACTGTGAAGGCTACAAGTAAAATTAGGTTATGATGGTTGTGTGTGCTCATGTCTTTGGTGGATTTATTATGATTAAATTGTTGGGGACGCGTGTCTTTTATCTATCACCCAGCAGACTAGAAAGTGTTTGACATTGAGCTATCGTTACTTTGATTCAGTAGCGTAGGAGGTGCCAACTAACCTAGACCACTGGACAAATAGGTTGTGCTCGTTACATGTAAAAATGGCAGGCATTGAAAAAAGATGAGCAAAAATGAGTGGTTTATCTAGACATACAATGCCTTCGAGTTTCTTTTTGGTGTAAAATTAATTTTTCAATAATTTTCCTCCATTTCTTCCTTTTTACTTATTTGTCTCCCTGCATAACCATGTGGAAAAGGAAGGCTTAGAGTTAACTTTGTGAAGAGAGTCCTTTATTCTCTTGCATTATATGGAAGGTCAGTGTTAAGCTTATTTTGCAACGTACCTCCTTTTAGTCTGCTTCTGTATGCTCCTGCTACTTTGTTTGATTTTGAATCAGTTATATTGCTGATATTGATGATTGACCTTCAAGAAGTGCATGCAATGGATCTCTTTTGTACCCTCAAATTTGCAATCTTTCCTGCTTGTCTTCTTCATTTATCTTAAAGCTTTTTTTCTTTTAGCTTAAGAAACACCTACTCATAACCCAGTCGTCTAATTTATGCATTGGTGCTCCGTCCTAGATACATTGTGTGTGGGTAATCTGGAAAAGAAACTAAAGCATTTCTGAGCTCATTATGGCACTTTTCTGTGTACTGGCGGGAGATTATGAGTATATACGAAACTTCCCAGTTAATTTCCATTGTCCTCGTCGTATTATCATTTTCCTCTCTGTGTTTTCTTTGTCAGTAATGTTTGCAGGTTAGTGGAAGCTCAATGACTTCTGTCTGAAACGTTTGGTTGTGTCCATTGGAGAGGATATGGTTGTTTGTCACATTGTCGATTGGCTTTTAGCTTTCTGCAATTCCTTTGAGTGAATGTATTAAATATAAAAAGTATTCAGTTAAGCTTTTAGGGTGATTAATCTTTTCAAGAGAGTAATTTCATATTTTTCCTTAACGAAGTGGTAGAGCTGAGATAAATTTATTTCTGGACATGATCACTTGTTTGAGATCGGAGAGACATCCAAGACATCTATTATAGGTCGTACTTACACTTGGTTCGATGTGTCGTAGGTGCTCAATACTTTTTAGTAGCCAAGATATATGATAACCGTCTGTATAAGTTTTTGACCAGCATTGCGCTTGAATCTGTAATAAGATTGTTGCTTTTCTTTTACTGATATTTGTCATGGTTGAACAAATATTACCCTTCTTCGGTAAAATCATAATAAGGAAGAAAGTGTGTTAGCACTGATACACATGCCTTAGCAATCATAATAGGCTATCTCTTGCAAAGTTATGATTTGTCCCCTTTGCTAATATTTTGTGTAAATTCACTCGAACATTAATTTAAGAAGGTTTCTATGGTGCTTACTACTCAGATCAATTTTTTAAAATATTTAAACTTAAAAATAACTATGGTTTAAATTTAAAACACATTCATATAAATTTATTTAATAAGTAATAAGTTTATTTTTACTTAGATTAGATAGTTTTTTTTATAAAGTATTATCAATGTATAAAATTATTCAAGGAGTTATATCTATTTTTCTTATTTAAACATATTATCCAAAGGATATATACAGTGAAGTCTTAATAACACAGAAGATGCCTTAATTTATTTGTCCTTTGCAGTTTTTTAATATAATATTAAAGAAAGACAGCAGCTTGACATTACCGTAGTTTTTATTAATAGCACTCTTTTGGTCCAGCAGAAAAGAATTCATTGCGCAAGACGGAAGACAAGTTACAAAAGTTAGAGTTAATACTTAAATCTTCAGAATAAATTCAACGGGTACATAACCCAAAGCAAGCCAACTCGAAAAAACCAACAGAACAGGACCCAAAAGAAAAGGATTAGCCTGTCCCCGCTGCATTCGAACACGTACCATGTCCAGGTTAGTTGTAAAGTTTGAGGGTGCCATCAAAGTATCATGGTCTTCCATTTCAATTGCCAGCTTGCTCAAATCATCAGCTGCAGAGTTCTCCTCCCTGCAGCACTTTCTCACCACTAGCTGTTTAAACAGCTGCATTATACGTTATGCTACAACAGTCCTCAAGTAAAGTTTAAAAATGGGTTTCGTTAGTTTTACAAATTAAATTTTATTAAATTTTTTAAAAAGATTTAAATTATTAAATTTATATGAAAATCGGTAAATCTAACCTTGAACATTAATGATGTGGGGTATTAGTAAAATTTTGCTAATAGGCTTAAGATTTCACTTTAAAATATATGTTCTTCTCGTTGCTGTAATTGATGGCATTAACAATAATTTAGCGGTTAGGGTAATTATCTATAATTTTATGAATATTCGCAGACTGCACGAACTTGTAGTCCTATCCACAAGGGCCAAAACTCAGCCACATTATTCAAAGCAAGTTGAAAAACTTAAAGGAGATGAGTTTATTTTGAGCCGGCAAAGTGCCTTGAATACAAAAGCGAAGGTGATTCCTGTTTTTTCCTTCCCATCATCGCCCATGACTGTACAACCATCAATCTCATGACCTTCCTTTGAACTCAGAAGGCACAGTAAGTGGCTCTATTACTTTCTGATACAAAAGGGCTCAGGAATGACTATCGCTTCCGCTTTTGAAGAATAGCTCGAATGATTGTACACCTTCTAAGCTTGAATGCTCCTCACATGTCACACTATCAATTGAGGAAATGTTGCTATTTTTGGCGTTAACCCTCGCTCTCTATTCAGACAATGACAATCCAACTAGTTTAACTACATCGATGGCCCCTCTTTTGGCCATTTGTTGAGACCTTACTTGAATTGATCATCATTCAATTTCGGCTACAACAACAAAAGAATGCCCTCCCTTAATATGCTTCCTCTAAACTCTCGGCTTCATTTGATACTGTTGCGGTGACTTGCCACTCATGGTACTACTTTATTAGCTCTATGACTCTATCCTTTGTGCTCTGCTCGTGGGTTGTTTCTCTTTCTCAAAATGACAATCACCATCAGCTGGAGAATGTAATAAGTAAGCTTAAGAGGCTAGTCTGGACAAGGAGAAAAGATGTTGTCGATCTTTCTTACAATGGGATAAAATCCAAAACCCTGTTGGGTCCACCCCATGTCGGCAGCCAACCCTTTCAAAATTGGCTGGCCTCTGATCTATTTTCCCAACAAACCCCTCGCAGTGTTTGGCTTCCATCCGATTCCACACACATAGTTCTTTTCAACCCTTCAAAGTAAATTCGCATGTTGGTAATGAAGCAGTTTCATTTTTCAAAAGATTTTCGTGAAAAAAGTTGGAAAATGATTCCCTGAAGCCCGAGAAAAATGAGGCAACATGTGATTCTTATAGTTAAATGTAGACGCCCTGCACTTCTACCAGGGGTATGTAAACCAAATAACTAAGCACTCTAGTCTTCTTCATTGGTTGCTGGTATAGTGGTTGGTAAAATGAGGCAACCTGTGATTCTTATAGTCAAAGGTAGATGCCCTGCACTTCTACCGGGGGCATGTAAACCAAATAACTAAGCACTCAGTCTTCTTCCATTGTTGCTGGTATAGGGGTGGGGACCAAATAAAGCCTACATGCAGCCCTCACATTTGAATTCCCTTCGGGAATATCTTTATTTCTAATCAGAGTTTGAATGTAGTTACGTAAATTCTTGATTGCAATAATATTGCATTTTCATTTAGCAATAGGCATAGCAATATCTTCTGCTTCAAGAATTTGGCCAACGTGGGGCTTTTAGCCTTGAATGCGCTTCCAATCAATGAGTTGAATATTGAGGCTTGTCCTCAGAGACGCAACTTTGCATTGAAGTGAATTAATTAGCATGGCAGAAGTACATACATACTTCAAAAACCGAATACCTTTGGCTTGGCTGGCATGCAATTGGATTGTACACGCACCATACGTGGTTTAAAAAAAAGCAGGAAAAGGGGTAGTTGAACTTTTGTCAAATTTTCCTTAGATCATCAAATGAAGAAAAAATTTCATTAAAGTGGACAATCTTTATCTTTTTCGCTGGAAGTGTCATGTACATGTAGAAGGTAGCCATGACCTACTTCTTACGGTTCATTAGTAGTTTTGACTTCTGAGCAAGTTGCTGTCGCCTGGTTGCTCAAGATTTCCCCAAAATATTCAACAATCGTTGAAATTCATTGTTAACTTTAATGTTCAAATTCTTTGCTAGTGCCTCAAATCATGTTATTTTGTTGACACCGACAGGTGAGCAAGTTTCCTCTATGACATATACTTTGTTAAGACAAGAAATTTTCTCCTATTTGATCAAAGAAGTGGGTTGATGATCTATATCCCCATCTCTCTGTTTTTCTATTTTATGTGCTTCGCAAAGATCATACTTGTAATTAAGGCACAATAAAAGTAGTTTTAGAAAGTTGAAGGACTGTGCTTGATGATACTTTTCCTTTTACCTCTTTTGGTGGGGGAAGGGTGAATTTTCTGCCAAAGCTTGTCTGGGGTTAAATTATGATGCAAGCCTTAAGTTTGTCATGATTCATTTCTTCCAATGTTGCAGAATTACATCATTCACTATTATATAGTGCGACAAATTTGTGCATTTCGACTGATTCTATTTACACTGATGCAGTGTGGTACTTGCATACCATATACTCTAGCAAATCAATATTTCACTACACAACAGCATTTTCAATAGTATAATTACACCCATTGTTATCTTTAAAATTTTGTTCTTCAGAATAATCTTGAATCTAAACTCAAGACTTTGCATGTATATATTAAGTGATTTACTTATCCAAATAAAAAATATCACACTACACAAATATAAATATTTATTACTATAACTGTATGCAACTATAATTATTTGTTAATCTCTCTTGTCAAAGAAAAAGATTTTAATGAGCTGTGACCGTACAACTTTCAAGAGTCCTACATGATGGAAACAACGCAGTTCACCAGGGGACCATACTGTATCAGACCAACCTAAGTAAGAGAAAGACCTGCTTAAGAATCCACGCTAAAAATATTTTGTTGGGACAAAGGCCTGTGTTGGCATCTCCCTTGAGATTAGTTCTTTGTAAGTCGCAGCTATCTGCTACCTGTGAGCATATGTCCTTGCAAAATTGCAGCAAAGCAGAAAAGGACTTCACTACAACGCTGATAAACTCAACAATAATATTCTTAATTGCTATCTACTACTATCTATTGACACAACTACCAATGTCAGATCTACGGGCCTTCATTTAATATGCTCTCATCTCTTCCTGCCAATACTTATAGGCAACAATACTTGGCTTCCTTTCAACAAATCTCTTTGGCACTCAAGTCTGTCTACTATTGCTTGCTTCCGAAGCTCATGGCATTCGCTAAGTTCATCATTGCACTTCTCTGTGCACTAGCTTTAGCCAGAATCGACCCTGCAGCATGCCACATAGTAAGGGGCAAAGTCTCATGCCATGATTGCACTCCCAATTATGACTTATCCGGTTTGTCTGAGCTCACTTGTCTTCATTTACTAGCTTGAATCATAGATGATGTTCATTTCCATTTTTTTTTTTCTCCTTCTTTCATGCTTTCAGGGATTAAGGTTTCGGTGAAGTGTGACCAAGGGAAGAACATGGCTGTAGCAACTACAGAAGAAGATGGCTCCTTCAAGGCTGACCTCCCCACAGACCATACAAAGTCTCCTTCTTCTGTGAAGTGCCTTGCAAAACTTCTTGGTGGACCAAATCAGCTTTATGCCTCAAGGAAAAACAGAGTCTCCCAGATTGTGAAGGGCAAAGAGCCCAAAAGCTACACCATCTCCACTCCTCTTACTTTCTTCACATCATGCCCTAAAGATACAAGATGTAAGGCTGTGAACAAGTTGGTTTCATCCAAAACCGTCGATCTCCCTCTGCCTCCTGAGTGGGGTTTGGCACCGTCCAGCTATTATGTACCTTTCATCCCCATCATTGGAATACCTTAAACATGTGTTTCAGGCCTCCGGCAACCTATTACTGCGTATCTAATAATGTTTGTGGGGAAGAAAACTCAAATATGGTCTTGTTTGTCACAGATACATAAATTTCTGTGAGAAAAATGTCTATAGAGCTGTGGTGTTAGTGTGAGTTCCCTGTTATCTATCCCCTTTTTTTTAAGTCTTGTATGAAGGAAGTCATTTTCCAAGCTTGAGAGTAGACACATGCTGTTCTGCCTTTTCCCTTTATGCTGTACTGTTATGATCTCACTAATTCATAAGTTCTGATAGAGTTTGCATTTATCTTCCACATCACCTTTTTCTTTAACGAATGCAATGTCTCTGTGTATAGATAAGCGTTTAGGTATAACTCTGTAATTAAAGGATCTCATTAGTGACTTAATACATACATTCGAATCCTAACCTCAAGCAAACTGGAAAATCAAGTCCGGTAATAGGATCCTTTGAACATGTTTCTTAGCCTAGCACATTGGTAATAGCAAAATGAAAGTGTACGACAACATTAACTGTCGCCTGCGCAGTGGTGTACACAAACATTAATGAGAGGAACACCTCAGCAATGCTCACCTCACGAGTAGATTCCATAATAAGTGTCCTCGTGTTTCTGCCTTCCGGCCCATACAAACCCCAAACAATAAAAGCCAAGACCTGTATCTGCAGTAATACGCCAAACTAAACGACAAAAAAACGCTTCTAAGAGCTTGTTAACGGAAGCATAACAGACGACAATAGAATGACCAAGGAAGCATTTATTTAAACGCGTCAAAGCACGGACTACCTTGCATTCGCTCATAAATAAATGAAAATAAATAAGTGAATTCCTAATTACAGTGGATTAAAAATAATTAATTTATTTTACATTTTAAGTGAAACAGAATAAGTAAATTTATAAATTAATATATTTTTTATATAAAAATATACTGCTTTAATGAGTTTAATTTATTTTGACATATTTACTCATATTTAATTATTCAAAAAAATTTTATTAATATAAATTTTTAAATTAATTAAATCTCATAAAATAATATATTTAATAATTTAAATTTTATTAAATAAAAATTATAAAAATATAAAAGAACTAAATATTTTAAATCTCACAAAGAACTCTTGTTCAAAAGAAAGAAGTCCTTGTTGCTCCAATACAGAGTGATTGTCCCATTCAGCCACCATTTTAATCGCCAAAAAAGTAAAAATGCTCTAGGATTCCAAATGTGTAAACATATCTTAATATTTTGGGTGCTTATGATGAGATCAATATATATATATATATATATATATAGTGGATGCCTATATTTAGTTAGGATCTAGAAAATCGTGGCATCTAATTATGAAGGAGAGTGAATAGAAGTGAAGATCAGCTTCCCTCCCTAAGGAAGTGTTCTAACCCATCTAACTAAAATTGGTTTCACAAAAATATAACCCATCTAACTCAATGAGGAGGAGGAGGAGACGGAGTGGGTGATGAAGACAGGGCTTTGAAATTCATTGGACTTTGCTTCTTCGAACCCACCCGCTGTTAGCTCTTCTTATGATTTTCAATGCGGATCTTCCTCCTTCAAATTGAGAAAAGATATTACTATACTCTTTTATTTAAATAATTTTTACGTTTGAGATGAGATAAAAAAATAAAATAATATATTTTATTTTTTATTTTATTTTAATAAAAAAATAACACAGCAGAACCTGGACACGGAGCGTGTCACACTGCTACATCATGACTTGAAGTCAATACGCAGTCATGCCCCAAACCAAAGCGGAAGTGCCAAGAGCCTCGTAGCTGCGTGGCACTTACGCCTGCCTCTTAACTATGGGAGGCAGGTTTGATCTCCCCTGGGTTTTCCCCCTTTATCCCATTCTCCTCCCCCCCTACCCCCTTGTAAACAAGGGCTTTGCCCTCCTATCCTTACCAAAAAAAAAAACTGAAGCGTCTTACGGGCCCCATTGTGAGTTCAGTTCTCCTTCTTTATAATGATATATAAAAAAAATAAAAAATAATTTAACATGTTTTTTTTAACGCATTTAGGGGAGGGAACGAACTTGGAGCTTTGGAAAAGAAGATAAATTTAACATTATTTGAGTAAATTTCAAATGGCAAAAATAATTTAATTTTCATGGAGTTAAGGAATGTTTCTTATTTTCATATTTTTTTAGCCATCATTTTGTATGAAAACATTAAGTGTAAATAAATTTTAATATGTAATGATCAAAATGATACTCTTATTTAATATTATATTAAAGAATTAATTATTATAAAAATTTAAACGTAAATTCTTAATTTAAGAATAATATTTGTTTTTATATTTTAACAAAATTTAATATAAAGAATTGTACTTAGATGGTTTTATATTAAAAATATTAGAATGTCATGATGTTATTACCGAGTCGTAGTGCCATGACAACTAGATAGGTGCTTCTCAAAACGTGTGACCGTGACAGGCCCTAACCCCGACGCGGAAAGAAGAGGAATGCCGTATACGAGCAGCGAGCGGTGGTAATCGCTTTACATAAACCCCAAAGTCCGCGTGCCCTTGCGGTAGACTTGTGTGTTGTTCTCATAAGACACTACAAAAGCCATTGCCCCGTAACATTAATGCATTACCAGGTCACTTCTTTGACCCTTTTCGTTTCCGTACCTTACGTTTTGGTTACGTCACATTTGAATTTTGAATTTTTTTTTTCAATACACTTATAAATACTAATACATCTATTGTACCCATTCAGAATATAAAATGATCATTTCGTCACTTTTCCCGCGCACTAGAGTTTTCCCAAAGATTGGGCATTCAGTGCTGCTTCGATAACGTGTACTTCATATGTCCATTTTTTTAAAAATATTTTTCTTATTTATTATGATTATTTAAAATCACAATAATATCAATTTTTTTAATTTTATTCTCATTAAAATTATTATTTTTAAATAGATACTCAATTAATTTTTTGTTAAAAAAGTATTTAATGATAAAATTTTAATTTTTTTAATAAGAATAATTCAGAAATAATACTAAATTTATATTTGCATTTTAATCATATATATAAATAAATAAAGTATTGATAGCATAAAATAAGAATTCACATTGTAATTTGAATTTATAATTTAAAAATAAAAATAATAACAAATGACTTGTAACTCCTTTTTTACAGTGCATTGGGCAGCATATGAAAGTTTCAGCGTTGTATGAAATATGAGCTTTGTAAGAATAAATAACCTACAAATGCTCACACTAGAAGGCAAATTACATGAGAATATATATAATTGCATAATTATTTATCTATAACTTGTACACAATTTTACTTTAAATTAAAGAAAAAAAAAAGAAGAAAATAAAAAGTAGAAATAGCTGACTAAATAAAATATATATGTGTAAAGTTGTATGTAAATTATAAATAAATGATTGTTGAGGTACTATTGCTCAATTAAAAAAAATCACGTAATTTTGGCGTGATGATTATTGGATGTCTAACTTTTCCTTTGGTGGCAAATAGATGTCTAATTTTAAATTAGCATTTCAGTCCTAATCTATGTTGCATTTGGTTGTTACATATTGTCGTTAACTGTGGACGTTCAAGTTGAATCAGTCGCTAAGAAAGCGATATTCAAGTTCAGTTCACGAGTCTCGTTTTCAGACAACGAGTCTGGTGCATTTGTGAATGCAGTTGAATATTGAGGATCCTCCGCTCTCAACTCTCAAGAACTCGAGCGTTCAAAAGATTAGATGAAACATTGAACTCAGACTGTAATCCTAAATGAAGTCAACATACAGCGAATGCCTCTGTCAATTTGAACCCTTCAAATCTTTAAATTTTTCGAAAAAAAAAACGTTACTCTCGTTAAACGAGACTAAATAAATTACTATAAAAAAATTCTTTGAATTATTAAAAAAATTTTGAGAGTTTAATTTTATAATTATTCTTATAAAAAAAGATTTATCATTTAACTTTTTCTTCAAATGTTAATTAGTTTTATCGAAAAAATGGAAATATTTTATAAAAATTTAAATAACAATAATTTATTGAAATTACATGACAGGAACATTTTATGCTTTCCCCACATATGGGGAGGACTTAAAAGAACTTAATGTCTTCTCGAAATGTTTTGACTTTATGCCAAAACCATGCTACAAAGTACAAAGACCAATTCCACTGCCCTCACTGCTAGGTTTCTAATAACTGACAATATACGAAAAGGAAAAAAAAAAAAAAAAAACCAATGCGCTACATAATATCGTACTTGTTAATTTAATTAATAAAAACTCGTTCCAACCAAACTTTTCTTTCTTTTTTTAAATAAAGAAAATATATAAAATTAGACATAAGATGTTTCATTAAAATATCACCATTGAGTATGGTGACATGTGACCACTTTAAATGTTGCGTACATTCCTTAACATTCCCATATTAGCCATAAGCAAGCAGAGCGAGTAATGTTTTTCAAAACATATGAAAATAAAACATTATAGTATATAAATACAATTCCTAGAACAAGCATCATTTTCTATTCATCCCACGTCATCCAGCACTCATGACGATGGACAATAATGTAATCTAAAAGAAATTTTATTAAAAAATATTAAATACGATTTAGTCTATGCACAAGGCCCTTGACATGCTTAAGGTTGCTTTTACTTAAAATTTAGAAAATAATAAAAAATATATAATTAAGAAAAAAAGAATAAAATTTACCTATTAAAAAATTAGAAAAAGTAATTAAAATTAAAAATTAAAAAAGATAAAAATTTTAAATTTGGCCCCACATATAAGCAACAAAGTCCCTACTTTTTTTTTTCTTTCATTAAAATTGTATTTAAAATAATTTAAATATTTTAATTTATTAAATTAAATTTCGTAAAAAGTTTATGATTAAAATTAAATGAAACCATCTTTCTCCAAGCAAAAGGACGGGTGGATTCCATGTGGACAAGGACTACTGGCAAACTAGGATTAAACAGAGATACTTGGGTTGGACTTACGCTACGACCTATATGTTCATTAGAGAAATGATATTTTTATATATTTTATTTTATTTTATTATTGTATTTTTTTATATAATCATATGTAGAATATTATTTTTTACATTTATAATTTAAATTTTATGTTAAGGAAAAAAACGTATCTCATTTGATTACGTTTACCAGGAAGCCCAAAAAAATAAAGAGTTGATGACTGGTTCAAAGGGGCTTTTAATGGATAGCTATCATAAATACACAACCTTTTTAGGGCGCAAAGACGTTTTCTTGCTCCCATAACCGCGTGGAAGTTTCTACCCAATCACCAAACTAGCCAAAATTTCTAATTTCACTCGGCGAATCTCTCTCTGCCCCACCTCCTGCCTCTCCTATCTTTGTCTCCCCCTCTATCTTTTTGGAGCCCTCTGCATATTTGTATATAATGGGCTCATTCGAAATATGCAAACGGTAACTAAACACGATTAAATAGACAATGGAGGATCTTTCACCAGGTTTTCGCTTCTACCCAACAGAGGAAGAGCTTGTTGCCTTCTATCTACACAACAAGCTTGAAGGGCAAAGAAACGACATGAACAGAGTCATCCCAGTCATTGACATTTATAACGTCGAGCCATGGCAACTTCCAAGTACGACAAACTCACCCGTTCCCCTGACTCTCTAGTTCATTTTGAAAGTTCTGAACTCATTTTCTTTTTTGATGATTTTAATTCAAATGGGTTGGCTAAAGTTGTTTGATTTCTTGTAACCTGATGCAGAACTTGCAGGGGATCTCTGTCGTGGAGACACAGAGCAATGGTTCTTCTTTTCACCGATGCAAGAGAGGGAGGCCAGGGGAGGCAGACCCAACAGGACCACAACTTGTGGGTATTGGAAAGCAACAGGTTCTCCTGGCTACGTTTACTCTTCTGATAACAGAGTCATTGGGGTGAAGAAAACCATGGTATTTTACAAAGGGAAAGCTCCCACTGGAAGTAAAACCAAGTGGAAGATGAACGAGTACAGAGCCATTCAAATCTCCAACCAATCCAGCTCTGCCATTCCTGAGGTGAGTTTTATAAACAAGTGGTTATCTGCTTTTAGAAAATTTAATATTCGTTTCCTTTCTTCGTGATTTCTCATTATCATAGCACAATTTGGTGTGTAGCTGAGGCACGAATTCAGCTTGTGCCGAGTTTATGTTGTGTCGGGAAGCCTTCGAGCATTTGATCGACGCCCTGTACCGAAGTTGACAATAGAGTCACAACTTCCCGGGGACAGAGCTGGTGATGCTGCAGGGGTGGATAGATCAAGCTCATCTGAAACTTCCCACTCCGGAGGAGACCACAGTGCTGATCTTCAAGAGGCCGGAGCTTCAAGTAGCTCAAATTGGAATGTAAATAGCGGGGTTGAACAACCTCTATGGGAATGGGAACCACTTAATTGGCTCTAAATCAAGCCATGATTAGTCCTCTTCCTAGCCCTCTTGAAGGAACTCCCTTAGAATCAGTGACTGGCAACGCAAAGCTGCTTAATTTTAGGTGTAGTTACGTTAATTCAAGTCTTTTTTTCTTTTTTTCCACATCCTGGTGGTAGTGAAATAGAAATATGTAACATAATCACCATAGTATTTGTTTTCAGAATAGGATTTGAATTTTACTAGGAATTTAAGGTAGGTCTAAGACCGTAGTAAAAAAGAAAGGTGGTCTTGTCTGCACGGATTTTTGTCATTTAGCCACATTGATTTTGTAAGATGGATTGTAGACTACAGTCTCTTTTGCATTCATTTTGAAGACCAATTCAATTTCTTATCTCCCCTTGAATTTCCCACACAATGACTACGAAAGAATTAATAATAATAAGAGCGTTGACAATGAAAAGTATTTTTAGTCATCATTATCTTTTTTTTTGCCGGAACCTTTAAAATTTTTATTGAAAATAATTTAATTATTAAATTTATAATTTAAATTATAAAATTTAATAAATTTAATATCTGTTATCAAATTTATAAGAATTAAATAAAAACAAATTTTACTTTTATTACCTTTAGTCATATTCCAACAAAATAGAGTACTTTTCTTTATCTCCTTTGAATAAGGTTTTTTCAGAGCGCAGTTAACTTTTGTTGAATTAATCTCTTGCTGATAACAGAGGGCATTTTTTTTCCTTCAAATAAGGCTCCTCTGGTTAGCTCATAAATATCCTCGGTCACTAGTCAAATAATTCACCAAGCCAATTGATTTGTGAGTATGCTTTTGCGGGATGGGATGAGATGAGCCTTCGATTAAAAGTTATAGTGTGTGATAAGAGATATAAAAATTAAAAATAAATTAAATTCCACATATTAAATAAAATAAAAATAAATATAAAGTCACATAAAAAATTAAAAGTTAGCTCATTTAAATCATTATTGTGATATGTGTACACTTTCCTTGATCCAATTAAAGTCAGTACGAAGACCGTCAAACGGTATGATTTATTGACTAAATCTCTAATATAATTTGCCCTACGTATGTCTCTACGAGCTGCCAAACTCTGAAGAAGTTCTTTTTTTTTTTCTTTTTTTTTTGTGTCTAAAGAAGTTCTTAATTTATCGATGATTGAGCATATTAGTTGATGCACTGTACCCTTAAATATTTATATGAAGCACTATCCTGATTAACAAAGTTAATTGATGTGTCACAAAATATAAAGTCTTGAGTTTAAAATGTTTTATAGAATATTTTATTTTAAATTTATTAATTTTAATAAATATTTATAGAAATGTTTAGTAACCCCATATATCTTTTTAACACGTCATATTAGCATTTTATTAATATTTTATCAAATCTTAGAGATATAAACAATAATTAGTAATAAATTCCAAACAAATAGAGTGAATTTTTTAAGTTCTCAATTTATTAAAATTAAATATTTGAAAGATTAAATTGTTTATTCAACTTTCCCAAAATTTTTCTTTGATAATAATATTCTAACTTAAGACTTTAAATAAAAACTTGTAAAAGGTGTATGATGTGTTAGTTTATTGAGTTTTATAATTTAAAATTTAAAATTTAATAAAATTAATTATGTAACTGTTTTAAGTAAATTTTGTATAAATTTAATTTATAAAAATAAAAATTAATATCTTTTTGGTTGTATAAATAATTAGTCGACTCAAGAGACGTGGCAACCCTATCCGACGCCACCAGCACCAGGGGCGTTTGGTGTCGTCCCTGTAACCTTATCAAAACCCTGCATACCTACGCCACAGTGGACTTGCCGGGGAAATCGATGACTTGTTAACCTCCCATTCGCAAAATTGTTTCAATTTCCACCTTCTCAATTTTACCCCATCCCATCATCATAAACTAAATACTGTTCAAATACGTGGTAATTAATTTAAAAAACAAAAAGAAAAAATAGCCAACGAATTCAAGCTTCCAAATTCCAATTATTTTCTTCTTCCATGAGACTTCAAAGATCTGGCTAGAAAGGAAGACAGAAAGGTCCCTAATCTTCTGGAACCGCCAATAGCCCATGGCGATTCTATACGGTCTGGTGGCCAGAGGTACGGTGGTGCTGGCTGAGTTCAGCGCAGTGACTGGCAATACAGGCGCTGTGGCTCGGCGGATACTGGAGAAGCTGCCGGCGGAGGCCGAATCCAGGCTTTGCTTCTCTCAGGATCGTTACATCTTTCACATACTCCGAGCGGATGGCCTCACCTACCTCTGTATGGCCAACGACACCTTTGGAAGTGAGTTAGTGTTTTCTTTCCTCATGGTCTAACACCGTGTATATTCAGTTTCTGATTCCTTTAACAACTCGTGTTTCTTTTGTGTGGATTATTGTAATAATGTTTAGCTCAGTAGGTATCCTATGCGAGCGTGGTTCATATTTTTGATATGTAGGATCCAATTTGCAAATATTAAATGTATAAGTGAGGTTTCCATTTTCTGGTGAAAACCAGGCTTTGGATGATAGGACGTACAGAACCAAGTTTAAGTCACATTTGCCACCAGGGATTTTAGTTTAAAATTCCAGAGAGAAAGAAACTTTGTGACAGCCATAGTGCCTAACTTGATGTTCTCATACAAATCATAAATAGAACAAAAAAAACCCAGCAGCATTACAATACAAATAATACAAAAAAGAAAAAAAAAATGGCGGTAAGCGAAGCCTATTAGAGTATGGAGTAATTGTTGGGTGGTCTTGCACGTTCTCAAGGCCAAAGGCTACCTTAGGTTTTCTCTTGCACTTATAAACCAACACCCAGTCCATTACACGACTGATGTTGAATCACCCAACAATCTCTCACTTATACATTGGGACTAGGTTGGATTACTTCAACAACCTGACATCTTAATGGGGCAAAGATATTGAAACTTGGCTTGGATACCAATTTTAAGTTGTCTTAGGCTTTCTCAACCTCAAAGCTAGATTATGAGATAAGATTTTCCTTTACACTTATAAATTGACATCCAACATTTCCCACAACCGATGTGTGATAGCTCAACAATAACGTTTTTATGGATACATGTTCTTCAGAGTTGCCCACAGCTTTTTTAGAATTTAGTGACCCCTAACATCCAATTTGATAGTTAGTATGGCTTCTTTCATTGTTTGTGATTTGCTGCGATGATCCTCCATTTTCTATCATCAAATGATTGATTATCCTATAAAAGAAGGTAATACTGTTTTCTTGGAGCTGGTAATGCCTCTTTTGCTGTTTGGCAGAAAATAAACATCGATTCTTCTTCAGACTATCTGTTTCTTATGCTCCAGCAATTATTACTTCCTCCCTTAAAGAATTTCAGAATTATTTTGTTTGATCATCAAATCGTTTTGAGAATCGGCTAGTTCAACCCTAGCTTCTTCCACCTTAATAAATTGATGGATTACTACAGTTCTGCACTTCTGCTTGCTTATCTTAAGCTATTTGCTACAATCAAACATAGCAGTAGTTTGGTACTGATAAATAATGGCTTCCTATCCGGAAATTCTATTAATACTTGTTATTCCTTGTAAAATAGCTTGGAAAGCACTGTTCTCTTTTCAAGATCAATATATGTATGATCTACTTAATTAGAGATGCTTCTCTCTTCTCTAGTTTTTGGCAAATGCTTGGCTGCCTTTTGATCGCTTCTTTACGGAGCTACTTTTCAGCACTATAAGCGATATAGCAATTAATTTTGACCAAGATTTATCATCAAGTTTGCATTGAATTAGATTAGGCATTCATGCAGAGGTAGTTGTTATACTGTTTTAATATTCATTTGATAATTTTAGTTTATGATGTCTTATTTTTTGTTGGTCCAGGGAGAATTCCGTTTTCATACTTGGAAGATATCCAAATGAGATTTATGAAAAACTACGGCAGGGTGGCCCATTATGCTCCTGCTTATGCAATGAATGATGAGTTTTCAAGGGTTTTGCATCAGCAAATGGAATTTTTTTCTAGTAGTCCTAGTGCCGATACCCTCAATCGTGTGAGGGGCGAGGTTGGTGAGGTAAGCATATATGAACCCATAATCCTTCACCCTTCTTTTGTCCCATGCACACTTTCTCACCATTTTTATACCTGGAAGAGTGTGAGAACAAGTCCTAATAAGCTAATCAAATTGCTTGTTATCACATTGAACTCTATCTCCACTTTATTTAATGTGTAACCCCATTTTCTGTTGCTAAATTTCTCCCTATCCCTCATTATCCAATTTTATGGATAAGATGGATTTGATAGATAACTAAGTTTAACCTTATAAGCTGCATTATGACTTTATTTCAAGACAAAAAATGATAATCTGGTTTCAATATATTTGTTTTCCCCCTGTTTTGAATTTTCATTTGTAATGCTGTGCTAGGAGTTTGTATAGTATTTATCTTTTTATAAAAGAGCTGGTAGCCTGAGTAGAGACAATTGGTCTCCCTTCTCAGAAGGTTCCTGCCGTTGCTAGAGATTTTAGTTTATTCCCTTGAGTGATGGTCAGGCCTACCTAGGTGAGCTATGTAACTTTCTTCCTGGAGATCATATAGTGAAATCATATTTCCAGATAGCTTATTGGATTTCCCATCATTTTGAACTTTAATTTGTAATGCTAGCTATGAGTTTGTATAGTATTTATCTTCTTATAAAAGAGCTGGTAGGCTGAGAAGAGACAATTGGTCTCCCACCTCATAAGGTTCCTATCATTGCTAAAGAGTGTAGTTTATTCCCATGAGTGATGGTCAAGAGGCGTACCTAGGTGAGCAATCTAGCTTTCTTCCTGGAGATCATTTTAGTGAAATCATGTTTCTGGCTAGCTTATTGGATTTCCAGTGGTATGGATAGATGATGTATGCCGTTCCATTTTATTGATCTGTTGCTATTGATTAGTTTGCATATGCACACCTCCATGAGATTTGAAGTCTCTTTTTTACCTAGTTGGTAAATATTAGAACTTTCAATCTGTCAACAGATACGCACTATCATGGTGGAAAATATTGAGAAAATATTAGAGAGAGGTGATCGGATTGAGCTTCTTGTTGACAAAACGGCAACAATGCAAGACAGTGCATTTCACTTTAGGAAACAGTCTAAGCGCCTTAGAAGAGCTCTTTGGATGAAAAATGCAAAACTCTTGTAAGTACATCCCAATTTTGAAAGCAATCTAAAGAATATTAACACATGTATTTATATTTTAGATTATGGGGTGCATACAATCGTTAGCAATAATAGGTAAAGGGCTTTTTATTCTACCCTAGCCTTGCCCTCATGTTTTTTTGGTCTTTGACAGGGCACTATTGACATGCTTGATTGTCCTATTTCTTTACTTCATAATTGCTGCTTGTTGTGGAGGCATCACTCTCCCTTCCTGCAGATCCTGAGTGGCACACTTGCTGGTTTAATTTTCTGCTCAGTTATGCAATTATACGGTGATTTATGTCAAGATATGTTTGAGGGAACTTTAGCATCCAGATTCAAACCTATGAGTTAAGAAGAGATATGATATAGACTTCTGCACGGGTCCTGAAACACTTCTTGTTCTTGGTTCACTTTTATAAGTACATGCTAGAGCCTGAAATGGTACTGTTCTACAATTAAGGGTCACCTTTCTGTAAATGTTTGGATTCTTATCATCATCGTTCATTTTTTTAGATTTAGATTGTTTTCTGTTTGATTTCATGTAATGTACTTGCATATGTTATGGCCATTGATTATTTGCTGTTTGCTTATGAGCTGGCTTTTGAGGATGAAAGTGCAATATGACTAAAATAGAAAGGGAGAAAGAGGAGGGTTTTAACTTTTAACTGTGTGCTTGATACTTGGTGCGATAATATGATTTGGATCCCATGTCTCTGAAAATTATCTACATTTTTTTTAACTAATTTTGCAACTCTCTTAGTTTTGTTTGTCTCTTTCTTACTAGATCCATAATTTGAATAGAGCCAGGGACTAAGTAGTTTTCTCCAATGGGAAAGCAACCTGGAGTATAGGCCCATCCTCTCATCTTATACCCGTGGTGGCAGAACGTCTATGGATTTTAAGTTTTGGGTCTTGCTATTCCATCAAATAATAATTTTATTAAATATATATTTAAAATAATTTAAATTATTAAATTTAATAAATTACTTTTATTAAGTAATTGTTTTGTACGCATAAATTTGGTGAGAAGAAATTTTAATCTTACATCCCTCTTTGACGTAGAAATCTCAACTTACATTTACAGTTATGGATGTTGGATGTAGGTTGAGGTTTCTATGTGAAAGTCGCTCATTTCAAAAGGGGAGGACAGAAAACAAATTTGAGTTCATCTCGCATGAAGTCACTACCCTGTAAGATTTAAAAGATCAAAGCCACTTGAACCTTGGGTTAGTGGTCTGACCTGGTCGTTTGTCCCTAGCCCCTGGATCCAATCCCCATTCCCGAATGTTGTACAATTCTCTTACTATAAACAAAAAAAAAAGCAAAATAAGAATTAAGAAGAGAACAAGGAGAGGTTGGTAAATGGCATGTAAGTAGGAGGACCCAGCGCCATTGCATTTGATTTGCCTTGCTTGAACCTAGCAACAAATAATTTGGTAGCAACGACCTTCTTTAGCAAAAGAGTAGTCTGCAGAAATTTGGAACTCTGTCTACACTGCACGACATGTACTATCCTGAGTCCTGACTCGTCTACTGAGTAGAGTGATGCAGTTGACCAATAATTTAATAGAACAATAAACAGTATGACTCAGCTCCAACTCCATTTTAAAACTTGCGCCAAAACAGGCAGGAGCATCATGTTGGGGTTTCAATAAATGATTCCTCTTTGTCTCTATCTCTGCCGAACTCTTGTCACTATTTATCACAGTATCGCTCTCTTTCTTTCAAAGTTTCCTTTACTTTCTTCCATCACTGAGAGTTTGAGACGTTTTCGCAAAAAATGGGCACTCATTCGATGTTGCTTTTCTCACCGCTTCCAACCAACTGTCACCGACTCTTCCCCTCAACTGCACCACAGATCTCTTTCCCAAAAACTCATCACAAAACATCATCTTCATCTTCAAGAAAGATCCCTGGTAAGATCCATAGCACCGGCAAGTTTGGTAATTTCCTTGACTTAAAACCCGAGAACCAACCTGAATTTTTGGACTTCAATCTTTCATTGTTCCACCCATCTGATCGTTCTCGTTTCGACGTGATCATCGTCGGTGCTGGGCCAGCGGGCATTCGCCTAGCAGAACAAGTGTCCCGTTATGGAATTAAGGTTTGTTGCGTTGATCCTAATCCGCTTTCTATATGGCCTAATAACTATGGTGTCTGGGTCGATGAGTTTGAGAATTTGGGGTTACAGGAGTGCTTGGATAAAACATGGCCTATGGCTTGCGTTTATATTAATGATAGCAAGATAAAGTATTTGGATCGTTCTTACGGTCGGGTTAGTAGGAAGAAGCTGAAAGAGAAACTAATTCAAGGATGTGTCTCTAATGGGGTTAGATTTTATAAGGCAAAGGTGTGGCAAATTGAACACCAAGAATTCGAGTCTTCGGTTTTGTGTGATGATGGGAATGAGCTGAAAGGGAGCTTAATTGTTGATGCTAGTGGGTTTGCAAGCACTTTTATCGAGTATGATAAGCCGAGAAACCATGGCTATCAGATAGCTCATGGTATTTTGGCTGAAGTGGATGAGCACCCTTTTGACTTGGATAAGATGGTTCTCATGGATTGGAGAGATTCCCATTTGGGTAATGAGCCGTACTTACGAGTTAGCAATTCGAGGTTTCCAACTTTCTTGTATGCAATGCCATTTAATTCCAACTTGGTATTCCTTGAAGAGACTTCCCTTGTTAGTAGGCCATTGTTATCTTACATGGAGGTAAAGAGAAGGATGGTTGCCAGACTGAGACACTTGGGCATTAAAGTAAACAGGATATTGGAGGATGAGAAGTGCTTGATTCCTATGGGAGGGCCTCTCCCCCGGATGCCCCAAAATGTGATGGCCATTGGTGGGACTTCTGGGGTCGTCCATCCTTCGACTGGGTACATGGTGGCTCGAACAATGGCTCTAGCCCCTGTCTTAGCTGATGCCATAGCAGAGTGCCTTGGATCCGCCAGAATGATCCGGGGAAAACAGCTTTATACTAAAGTTTGGAATGGCCTGTGGCCAATTGAGAAGAAATTTATCAGGGAGTTTTACTCTTTTGGAATGGAGACCCTCTTGAAGCTTGATTTGAATGGAACCAGGCATTTCTTCAATGCTTTTTTCGACTTGAAACCTTATTACTGGCAAGGGTTCCTCTCCTCAAGGTTGTCTTTCAACGAGCTTGCTTGGCTAAGCTTATCTCTGTTTGGACATGCCTCAAACCCATCCAGGCTTGACATTGTCACAAAATGCCCTGTACCATTGGTTAGAATGATGGGCAATCTGGCTTTGGAATCCATTGGATGATGGAAGGATGTGAAGTCCACGTACATGCTAAGTAGCTAATATTGAATATTGATAAGTAGAAATAACATGTATCAACAAAAATCTAATGTTTTTGCTTCTGGAAATTATTTCAATTGAATGTGAATTAGACAAAATAACTCGCTGCAGAAAAACCACTGTACGTATGTCTTATATCAATGCATCCCATATACATTTTTTTAAATTCTAGAATTAGTATTACAACAAACATTGAATGACAAGTAGGCACATTCCTGCAAGAGAGATAGGATAATTTAGAACATTTAGCATAAAATGCAGCAATGCACTATGACTGGCAATGACCTTACTAGGTACTCCTTTACCAGAACACTAATTCTGCGGATGCAATGACAATGGGGAGTATACATATATTGGATGTGAGCCTGATAGGGATGTTTAAATTGGTGGAGGCAATGGGGACAGTGATAAACTGGTATAGGAGAAGACAGTGTGGTTTGTGGGCGACAATACGGAGGTTCCAATAGGTTGACTTCTTCACAGCATGGAGGAGGATTTTGAATAGGTAGAACTAAGAGAAGAGGTCTTATTTCTGCTGCTATTATTTGATAATTGGATGTTTCAAGTCTTTGGATTAGTGATTATCGAATTTGTGAAGAAGGTGGTTGATATGCATGCACACAGTCACCAGCGGTGTGGAGAACATGCTGGTTTTTGATGAATTAGAGAGGAGGCCAGATTGGGGGGAAGTGATGTATGAGTGTGGTTGGACATGTGGGAAATTTTTGAGGTCGAGCTGGAAGAGGAGATGAGTTATACTGGCCTTGGAAGTGTTGAGAAGAGGCTAACTTGGGTCTAATAAATTTGCGGTGATGCAGATAGGCAAGTTGGAATTGAAGGGTGATCGAGAATAAGACGGACGAGGTGGCTGGTGAAAATGTTGACGATGTTAAATCCGTTTCTATAATGCTTTAATGCAACCGTTTCTAGTGAAATGGAAAGAAAAGTCAAACTAAGCTATGTATGGCCAAATTAGATAAGAAAAACAAACAAGACAAGCAAAAAACAAAAAACCTTTTTCCGTACAATCAAAATCATATATATATATATAGTTTGGGGAAAAAATTCTTCTATAAAAAAAGAGAGGATACCGAATGTGTAAATTTCATTTAATTTAAAAGAGAATATGGAATAGTATAGTCATTGTATTCTTCTTCCTGTGAAAGTATTTGCACTCAAAGTGAGAAAATAATTAACTTTCTTCACCCGTCCATGTCAGATTTGGTGATGAAAATCCCAATGGGTTATTTATCCATTATTTTTTGTTATGCTTATTTAAAATTTCAATACTTGCATGAAGATTTACCGTTCATGCTTCGGGCTACAAATATGTGAATAAACGACAAGCCGTTGCATGGCCAGGATTCGAAGCCCAGAAAGTGTGGGCTCCCATCAAATGCAACCCATGGGCCTCGTATTCTGCGACTTACCCAAGTTACTTATTACCGGTTAATTTTTGCCGGGAATTTTTTCATGCGGACGTTTGCTAGCTAGTTACAGCCAACAAGGTCACAGTAGAAACTGCCACCGCCGTGCCTTCCTTTTCCTTCCCTCCGCTCTCTGAAGGTTCCCTTCCTACCCTGATTAACTTCAGACTCTAGCTTACTATTTCCGCTCCTCATAGCATCACTTTTCTGTGCATGCACTTGGAGTCGATGAGGCCAATTCAGCTTCCTGAACCGCCCAGCCCTACCAGGGTTACTTCGGACATTTTCGAATCCGGAGTTCATAGCGTTATCCGACGTGCCGTTGTGATCGGAAACGGTTTTCCCGGTTCTGAGAATCAGAGCATCGGTTTGGTTCGTGCGCTTGGCCTCTCCGATAAGCATTTATTATATGTAAGCTTTTGCTTTTTTTCTTTTTTTTTGGTGGGTTCTATATACTCTCAACATAGCTGTTGGATTTCCTTCAGGCAACTACATAGGCATCGAATTTGTAACTGGTTTTGATCTTTGAACCTTGAATTTGCCCTTCAATTTTTATGCCTTGAACCCATCAAATTCTCCCGAATAACTATTTGGGTTAACTCATGGATAACAGAAAGGGATGGAGGGAGGAAAAAGTGAGGTGCTGCTAGTTTGCCTCTATTTTGTCCTATCTCTGACCCCTTCAATTATCTCTCAGGTGTCTCACAGCGGTTATTCTGGAAAATTTGATGGGCGATCTATTTTGGTGCTGAAGAAGATATTAAGTTAATATGGTATGCTCTACTGATTTAGGGAGATACTCTCAAATTTATATAGATACTGATGGGAAATGACATAGCTGTGAACAAAATATAATTAAGGATGTATGATTAATTATTTTGCTATGTGTCATGTAGAATGGCGTGCAGTAGTAAAAGGGACCATTTAAATGAATATAACAATTAGTAAGGTTGCCAATTAGTGGCCATGCGAAAACATAAAAGCAGGAAAATTATAGATACACCCCATTCATGATAGGGTGGTGACAAGGATAAGATGAGACAAAGAGCGGGGTTGAATGGGAAAAATTGTTGAACTGAAGGAAATTGAGCCTCTAAGCGGGTAAAAGCTATAAAAAACTAATCTCACTGCTATATCTGATAGCTTAAATAAATATTGCCACACTCTAGAAAGCAGAATTTCCTCGTGAATTTAATTGCTGCCTGATTAAGGTTTTGTTTTTCCTTTGGGGTGTAGGGGGAGGGAGTAGATCTTTCAGTTTCATTATCCTAATGGATTAGCTGTATAATTGTGTAATTCTAGCATATGATCCACACTGAATTCTCACGTGCTGTATGTTGCTACTTGCTGGGTTTCCCTTAGTCTTCTTGTTTGACAAAACTTTGACAAATGTGAGTTTTTTATTTAATAAAAGAATCTTAGGTTTTTTTTATGTCTGACATCAATATGTTATATATATAGCCATGCCTTGTCATACAGCATTTTCCTAAATATGCCATGAGGCGTGCTTTCTTTCCTGTTCATATAATCATTGCTTATGTTGGAACTTATCATATTCTGGCTTGATATGATCCTTTCTTCAACAGTGTTATTTTCATATTAATTTTGAAAGTATCTTTTAGCAGTTGAATGAATATGCTCACCATTTCCTGACTGATTTATTGCAGCGAGTTACTAGGCCAAAAGGAGGGATTAATGAGTGGCTTCATTGGCTTCCTGTCTCCATCCACAAAAAACTAGATTATGTGATAAGGCAAATCCGTTGTTACTTACAACTTCTTTCAAAATCCCAAGAAGAGAAGATCATGCCTTTATATTCAGAAAATGGTGGCAGTACTGGCTTATCAGCTGTTTTAGAAGCTGATCTCAAGCACATAGTAAATTTGGCTCGTGAAACTTATGAGAAGTAATTCTACTACCATGTCTCTAGTCTTAAAACTGAATTACAAAATAAGCTTATATGTATAGCTTGGCTAACTGAAGCATTGTTTTCGTTCATTCCATGGTGTAGACAGAGAGATGCTAATATCAGTGTGGCTTTCCTATTAATAACCTTACTTGTACGGGACAACAAGCCTCTTCTCATCAATGGCAATATATCTATATATCATCTGCTTATTTAAAAAAGTTAAATGACATATGAGGAAAAAATTTCTTGCATGATTATAGTTATTTGGCAGTGGATTTATTTTTGATGATGAACTTATACAACTTAGACTTTGAAATGTCTCTTTTTCCTTTTACATTTAGGAAAATATACTAGAACTGGTACAAAAATCCTAGTGCATCCATGTTAGACAAGTGCACATTATCATACTCTGAATGAAGATATTATGAGTTGTGACTTATTAATTTTATTTACTAGACCAAATCTGATTGTTTTAGTATTCTGACTTCTATTAGTGCAATTTCAATTATCATTCCTGCTTTTGCATCTTCTGCATGCTATCGATACTTACAAAGACCAATATGATTGATTTTTATACAGGGAGGGACCTTTATTGGTGGTTGCATCTGGAAGAGATACCATTTCTGTTGCTAGTTCCATTAAACGCTTAGCATCTGAAAATGTTTTTGTTATTCAGGTGTGCAAACTTAATGCATATTTTCCTTATACAACTTTTCTGTGATATCTAATTATGATTATATAGAAAATAATTGAGGTGACTTTTTCCAGGATTCATCATTTGTTTTCTATTGTGATGTTCTATGTAGATAATTAATGTGATTCAGTTCCAACCATGTTATATATTTCTTAGTTTTATTTTTTTTCTTGAAGGCAGAACTCAAGTATTTTAGTTGGGTTGTAGTTTATGTAAAGGAAAAAAATGGAAGAAAGAATATAGATTTAATGCATGAACCAAGAATGAAATTTAGTAGGTCATTAACAAAAATGGGAGTTGTGAATTCAATCCAAGACAAGGGTGTAATATATTACTTTTTGGCTTTGAAATTCTCTGTTCTTGCTTTTAACCTTTAAAGTACTTTACCTTCACGTTATGATTTTTCCATAAAGTGAACAGAACTCTTTGCTTCTTCTCTGCTTTTGTAATCAGCATGAAATAATACATCTGTGACTATATTTTACTGTGCTTTTGTAAAACATCGGGCTTGATTCCTGATCTTGGCATCTTCAATTTTTTTCCTTCTATTTTCTTGGGCAGATACAACATCCAAGGTCACATTTGGACAGGTTTGACATGGTGATCACACCTCATCATGATTATTATCCGTTGACTCCAGAAGGACAGAAGCAGGTCCCTCAGTTTCTACAACGTTGGATAACTCCACGTGAACCTCCTGATAGTCATGTGGTATGTATAATGTGCGTATGACCATAAATTTATCTTGCTTTACCATAGAAATTTTGGTTATACTTTGATGTTGTCCATTGTCTATTGCTAAGGTTGTATTTTCGGTAATGTAAACTCAGGTTCTCAGTTTGGGAGCGCTACATCAAATAGATTTTGCTGCACTTCGTAGTGCTGCCATTACATGGCAAGATGAATTTGCTGATGTACCAAGGCCCTTGCTTGTTGTCAACATTGGAGGACCCACAAGTAATGTCCATAGTACTTCTTCAAGTATAAGACATATGCAACTCATGTATCACTTTAATAATGTCCTTGCAGTTTGCTTGTGGTTAAATTCCAATACAAAGTTACTTGGGATTAACGTCTAGGTTATTGTCAGTGTAATACTGGTGCTACATTAAAATTACAAAATTTTCTAAAAAAGGACTATAACTGAAAACAGAAAGAGAAAAAAAAAAAATCCAGGAAAAAGGGTAGCCCTCCTGTGGAAAAGAAAGAGTCTCTCTCCAAGGAGATCATTGAAGGAAGTTGTTGGCAGAGGGTGATTTCAGCTTCGAAATATTGCTAAAAAGATTTTCAGTTGTACAGGATGTGATTTGCATTGCAATGTGATGGGGGTAAAAGAAGCCCAAAGTTGCACCAGTCTCCCAATGTAAACATTGATCATATCAGAAAAATTAACAGTAGGTGGGTGTTGAAGGATAAGGAAAATTAAAGGAGAAAAAGAGGAGAGAAACGACAAGGGAAAGATGCTAGGTTCCCTTTCTTTCACTAAGCCAGGTAATAGTTCACAGAGATTTACCTGGTATGGGTCACCTAATATTCAAGTTTACATTCAGAAGAAAGTGGGTATGAATGCAAAATAGACAGTTAAGATCTTTTTATGCACCCTTGCACTTCTTAATCAATGTCCACGCTAAACCATTTGGCACCGCCACCTTCAAATGTGATGGAAGGTGCCACGTGAGAGGCCATTAATTGAGATTTTGACTAGGATTTTGTTAGATGCTGGAAAATCATTGTTCGAGGAATAAATGGGGGCAACTTGGAAATAACATAAAAATACAACTAACTGGATGTGGTCTGAATCAAACTCTCTCATCAAATCAGTGGCAACTCGTTGAATTATCTTTGTTTGCTGTACATGAGATGAATACGTTGTTCTGTTGATTTAACACATCTGAAATGCTGCAAGTGCGAGCATTGTGGAAAAGAGAGTTAAGAGTCCAAACATGTGATAGGTCCAGTTTTCAATAGGCAAACGATAGCTGTTTGATTGTGTGGAAATTATCAGTGTGAACATACAATTGGGTTTTCATTATTAACAAAATGTGTGAAACAGAATTAAATTTTGTAATTTCTATTATTGATACAGGCAACTGTCGGTATGGTGTGGATCTTGCAAAGCAATTAGCAGCCTCTTTGCTCAGCGTTCTTGCTAGTTGTGGGAGTGTGAGAATATCCTTTTCAGAGAGGACTACGCAAAAGGTACAGCCTTGCATATGAAGTTTCTGAAATGAAAATCATTGAGCACTTCTTTGATCTCTGACGCACTCTTTTTCTTCCCTCTTCTATGACTTTATAACAGGTGTCCAATATCATGGTGAAAGAACTTGGAAATAATCCCAAAGTTTATATTTGGGATGGCCAAGGTGAATTTATTCAAATTTAGATTATATATTGAAATATGTAAAATTTGGTTTATTAAGTCATTAAATCCTGACTTTAACTATCACAATTTTCAGAACCAAACTCGCATATGGGGCATCTAGCGTGGGCTGATGCATTTGTTGTCACAGCAGATTCAGTTAGTATGATAAGCGAGGTTTGCACCACTGGGTATGCTTGTGAATAGATTTTTATATGACAAGAATAGTTTTGTTTGCTTATCCTCGATGCAAATATATCGACATCATTATGATTTACTAGCACATCAACGTTGTTCCGACAGGAAGCCTGTCTATGTTATGGGAGCTGAGCGTTGCAGATGGAAGTTCACAGAATTCCATAAATCTTTGAGAGAGAGGGGAGTAGTTCGGCCATTTACAGGGTCTGAGGATGTAAGTTAGAATTCTTGGACATCTGTATCAATTACAAGGATCGAAAGCATTGCGGAAGGGTGTCTGTTTTGGAGTTATATCTTGCTTTGAAAAAGATCTGCTCAAGTTTTAATGTGGTGCTTGTTTCCATAAATTTTCAGATGTCCGAAAGTTGGAGCTATCCACCCCTCAACGACACTGCTGATGCTGCTAGACGGGTTCATGAAGCACTTGCTGCGCGAGGGTGGAAACTGAAGTCGTAGAATACAATTTGGAGTCAACATAATATTCATTTTTTATTGTATATTTCTCTGAAGAGGGTAACCATTTGTTATTTGGAAGATATTGCCAAAACATCATATTTCTTTAGTCGCAGGTATAGATAATACATAAGATATGCTACTAATTCTTTTCACCATAGCTATTAAGCAATGTGACACAAGGATAGGTGTGTGTATGATTGCGGCTTGTAAAATTAGAAGAGAAGCTTACGTGTTTTTGGCTTTTATGCGCCAGATGGCTTTTCAATGTATGAGATGAATGAAAAATTGTTTGCACTGAAGCCAGGTTGTCCAGTGTTCTTTTTCTTGGCCCCGTCTTTTTCCGAAATAATCTCTTAAATGTAATATATAGATAGGGACAGGGGAGAGTGTCAGTTCAATTAATGGTTTAGTTTGTGCAAATAAGTGATGTATATATGTTGTGGGAACTCGTGGCAGCTTAGATTTGCCATGGAGTCGTTGGCAACAACTTACTTACTACCCCTCCATTGCAAATAATTAAAAACCTAATTATTCACTGATTCTTAGATTCTCAGTACGAAGCCAACTAAAATCAGTGTCTGTTTATATGTACGCCATTACCGTTTTTAAAACCTTTGCCGGCAGAGAAAATATATTCTCACTATTCTATGTTCATACTAAATGGGTTTAAGTCTTTAAATTTGTTGAGTATTATTTGATTTGTGAAATTTAATAATTAAATATATGAAATAAGAATTATTTATAAATAAAAATGTAAAAAGTAATAAAACTGTTACAAATAAACAAGTGTAAGGTATATCTAAAATAGTTTTATGCTTTTCTATAATTTTTATTTTATAAAATTTAACTTAGTAAAATTTATTAAATTTTATATAAGACCAATGGCCCAATATTAAAGTGTGGGAAGAAAATTTTTCTCACTACCCAACCATGTAAGACAAAAAAAGCATGAATTACTCTTCATACAAATTAAAAAGAGTAAAATTTAGAATGCCTTTTTGTTTGAAACATGCTATTTATAATTTAATAATTTTATTTTATTTAATTTTTATGATATATGATTTAAATTATTAAATTTATTAAAATTTATAAATTAAATTATAAAATTTATAAAAATAAAGATTTAATAATTTTCGGACTGTTATGGCAGTTGGTTATTACCACTTCTTGGTGTGTAAAGGGGGAAGATTAAAATACTTAGCCGGGAAATGGGGGAAGATTAAAATCCTTTGTTTATTCTCTAGAAAAGGAAAAATTTAGAGTAAAATCCTCTTTTGGTCCCTCAAAGATGAACAAACTTCTAATTTAAATTTTTCTATTTTGGTCCTGCAGAAATCAATTAACTTCTATTCTAGTTCCTCATTATTAAAAATTCCTAATTAAGTCCTCAAAAAATTGAAATTGATATCAATCAAGTCTCTCAATTAGGATGATTGTTAATAAAATCAAAATTGTTGACGTGGCATGATGATGTAGCAAAAATTGCTGACGTGATTGATGACATCAGCATGCCATGTCATCTAAATTCAGCCACGTCACCATGCCACGTTAGCCAATGCCCTGTCATGTTAGTAATTTTTGCTTTGTCAGTATGTCACGTCATTCAAATTCTGCCACATCAGCATGACACGTCAACAATTTTGCCACGTCAGTAATTTTGACTTTGCTAGCAATTATCTTAATTGAGAGACTTGATTGATATTAATTTTAATTTTTAGAGGACTTAATTAAAAATTTTTAATAATGAGAGACTAAAACAGAAGTTAATTGATCTCTAAAACATCAAAATAAAAAAATTTAATAATAAAAAACTAAATTAAAAATTTATTCATCTTTAAAGTACCAAAAGAAAGTTTTAGTCAAAAATTTATACTCCCCGGTGGTTCTGAGCACTCGGTACCACTTTAGTTCAATTTTAGTCATTTATATTATTTTTTCAGCTCACCCGCGTGACATGGCAGCCCTCTAACAATTGTTCTAACCAAGTTAACTTTTCTCTCCCCTCCCATTCCAAAGCCCCGTTCTACTCAGTTGCCTCCTTCTTCCTTCTTAGCTACATGGCGAGTCTGCTCAGCTGCCTCCTTTTTCCTCTGTGGCTAAACAGTGGCTACCATGGCGAGAGACGATCTAATGCGTCATCCCAAAAAATCAAAGCAAAACTCATTTTTCTCCATGATTAGGGGATAGGAACAAGTATTCACAGGAATAAAAAATTCCAATTATTAAACAATTTCTTGAAAGAAAACCATTAATCTAAGGATTAAAGTTCATTTTCCCCAAGATTTCTCACCAACCTTTTTCATTATATCCAGTGATAAAATAGGTCCAGTACTCCCAGAAACTGCCCAAGAAAAGACAATGTTTGCAGAGAAAATTAAGCTCAACCTCACTACCAATCTCAACAAGTTCATACCAGACAAACCCCACTCTCTCTTCTCCTTTGCCAATCTCTGGTTCAAATTCAACCGATAGTTGGACTTGATGAGAGGGGAGGACGGTATCCAGCAAACATTCGATGTGGGTGTGGACGGAGTCAAAGCATCGAAAGACATCGGAGCGCGCTTGATGCTGGGTCGCGAAACAGAGAGCTTAGTGAGGGGCATAGGGTCAAATGTGGCGTTGATGCTGGCCAAGCGAAGAAAATTCCTGTGACCAATTACGTACGGGATCCATTGTTTGAGATGTTTTGGGGGTCGGGGTTATGTTTTCACCCAATTTGTGGGAGATTAGTTTTGGCTACGTTAAAGAATCTAAGGATCTGAAGGCTTCGTGTCTCAATCGCAAATACTTTTTATCCACTAAAAAAAGGAAAATAATAGGTTTACGTCAAATTTTTAATACGTTTCTTATATTTTGATTTTTTTATTATTTTTTTTAAAAAAATAGAGGATAAACGGTAATTTTTACTGTTCATCTTTTGTATTTAAAAAAAAAAATAATTAATGTATGGGATGTATGAAAAATGATACGTAAAAATAATAGCACTCTTAAAAAAATTTGAAGATAAGGGGTCGCATGTCATGTGGGTGAGTTGAAAAAATAGCGTTCAGTGCCACGGGAGAACCGTAAATTTCTCCCTGGAAACGGGTGTCCTATGCTGCCACGTACCGGTTGTATAGTGCTTAGGCTAGTCAGACGCGCACAGCCGCCCTGCCCCAATTCCAGTGAGAGTTGCTCATAGGCTTGTGCCGCTGTGCGATTGCGAATAGAAGCTACAAAAAGTAGCGCTTTGCTACTGCTAAACCATTTAATAAAACTCCCACGTGTGACCCATCCCTGCTCCACACGTCATGTGGCCGCCCTTCCCTTCCCCGTTAAATTCCAACCTCCGCTTCCTGTTGCAGCTTCTCTCTTTTCTCAAAAATTCTATCCTTACCCTTTAAGTTTTCTCATTTTCTGTGTCTGCCGTGCTTCGCTTCTTCAAAAACCCTAATCAATCCCGCCTTTTATTCATTTCTTGCTTTAACTGATCTTCCAAACGTTTCCACGTAGCTTTTGCAGATCTTCATAACGCGTTGTAGGCTTTATTGGTCTTCCCCGTCTTTCTTTCTCTCTCAGGTGAGTCGTCTACACCATACGTAGTCAACCACTGAGGTTCAAGTTTATGTTCGATTTCTTTCTCTTTTCCCAATTTCATGCTTTTATCTTTTCTTGTTGATCGATTTCTGGGATTGATAATTTATTGTGTTTTCCTTTTTTTTCTTAACTGTTGGTGCTGCGTTTTAGTGCTTATTTCTTTGGTTGCTGGGAATAAGAAGGGGCAGGAACAGGGCCTTCCTTCTTTATTTCCTTTCTTGCCTCGTTGGTTTCAGATTTTCTTTCTAATTTTATATTCGGCGCTGGTTATTACTGAAATTATATGATCTTATGTGGATTCGACAAAGAATTGTGCTTTTATTTTGATTTCGTGGGAAATTTATGGTGTTTATGCAGATTAGGCCTTTGAAGGTGAATGTTTTTGGTGGAAAAATTCGGGTAAATTCGACTTCTTAAAAGAAGGTTTTGTTGTTTAAAGTTCGAGGTCTGGGTCTCATGAGAATTGTTAGGGGAATGCAGAGATCGTTTTGCGAGGAGCTGAAAGCGCTGGGCTGTAAGAAATCATTCAGCCAAGGGATTGGCATCACTGCGCCCAAGGCAAGAACACGCGACAAACCTATGAGTAGGGTTTTGGGTCTCTAAGTTCGGGAGGGGAGATTGAGGAGCTGGGGTTGGCTGAGGACAAGAGTAATCAAATACAATGACTCGCATTCTGGTTCAGCGGGGTTCCTCTGGCGGTTCTTCTTCAAATCCAAGCCGTTCTTCTTCCATTCCTGGGTCTTCAACAGCTCGGGCAGAGCCACAGGTTACGGTCCATCCCGTTCCTTCACCCGCCAAGGATGAGGAAAGTGGAGAGGAGGCGCTGGAACTAGTTGTTGGGGACGAGCTTTTGGAGTATTCTGGCAGTAGTGACAACAAGCCAAAAAGTGATGAGTTTTTATTTGGAAGTCTTAATTATGAGCAGAATGAACCCTCGAGTGATGAAATAACTTATGTTGAGACAGCTGTTAAAGAGGAAGTTACGGGTCCACGGGAAACAATGAAAGGGTTGAGTGGACTGAGAATTTCAGAAAGGGTTGCATTGGAAAATGAGGGCTCATGCGGGGATTCTTCAGTTATTCCTAGTGGTAGTTCGCACCCGCCACCTCCTCCTGTTCCACCCCCAAAACCTTCAACAATTAACTTGAATTCAAGGAGAACTGTGTCAGCAAGTGCAAATCCTGTCCATACAGGACCTTCTAGAAGAGCCTCTCCATGGCCTGTTGTTTCAGCGAGGACTTCACCTGCTGGGTCTCGGCCTTCTTCTCCCAGGTCTCATAATGAAAGTGAGGGGTACAATAGCGCTGATGAACAGAATCCATGCTTTGTATCTTCTTATGATGATTTAGTAAGTTGATGGCTATATGTGTGTTAATAAGTGAACAAATCTTGTCTGTTATCGTGAAGTTGTTTCATAATTCTTTAGTTAGAGTTAGATGAATGGGCACTACTAATCATTGTAGATTAATCTTTTTGCTACAGTATAGTATTTGTGGGTTAATTTTAAGAGAAGACTGGTTCAGAATAAGGTGGATTATCTGATTCATAACGGTTATAATCTTTAACTAACCCTTATGTTTTTTTAGAGTAACTCCTTTAGCCATTTTTTTGAGGTTACAAACACCAGCTCATTTGCATCATGATAGTAATCATTGTATAGTCATCAACTAGGTCTTTATATTTTGGAATATGAATTTTCAATTCTTTTTTGAGGCTACAGACAAGCTTAATCGCATCAAGATGAGTAGAGTCTTATGCATTGTTTAGAGATGTTGTAATGTTTTCTTGGTTAATGATGTTAGTTATACCTTTCTATTTTAACTAGTAGTTTTGTAGGCTATTTCTCTGTCTCTCCATTTTTGTTGGTCGACAGTCTTTACTGAAATCTTCATCCTGTGTTAAAATGATGTTGACCTCTATGCCAGGAAAGAGAGCGGCAATTTGAAATTGATATCAGAAGAGCAAAAGGTTATGAAGTTAAAAGAATGATGGAAGATGGAAATTGTCTTTTTCGTGCTGTTGCAGATCAGGTTTATGGGGACTCTGAATTGTTTGATTTGGTCAGACAGATGTGCATTGATTATATGGTATGATAACTGATGACATTTGCTGAATGCATATTTTTAAAATCTTAATCACACATCCGTGCTTAATTTATCATAGCTGAAAATTTACTTTTCCTTAGGAGAGCTGCTTATAAACAGCAGAGGATTGTAATGTGGTGTATATGGGTTTCAATGGTATCAAGTCTTAACCAACAGAAGTATTGATCCTAAGAAGGTTATATTTTTCTTCAGTATTTGTGTTGATAATGGCTTATTGACATATCACAATTTGGGTAAACCTTCCTAACATGGGCTTGTTAGAGTTCAAAATTTGTAGTTATATGATATAGTATTTAAGTATACTTATCTTTCCATTTGTGGATTAATCATGGGTGGTAGATGGTCTCTAAGGTGGTTACGTTTCAGTATGTGCATGCTGGGATCTCTAGGGAGTAGAAGACTAAATGATTTTAGCTTGCTAGAATTTGGCTACTATGGCAAAAAAGCAAGGAAGTTGTAGGGTTTTGAATGAGTAAGAGGATGGACTTTTTTTTTTTTTGGGGGGAGGGGGGGGGTGTTGGATTGAAGAGAGCAAGATTACAGTTTGAGGACTTACATATAGCTGTTGAATATAATGTGGTCAATAGTGAGATACAGAATAGGTGAGAAAATAAGGAGGAGGAGAAAAACTTGGTTCAAGATTCTCTGGAATACCGCACTCAAGTAGAAGCAGATTGAACCAGAGCCAGCAAACTGGATTCAAGGAAGTCCTGCTATTTTTGTGCTTAAATATCTGTTTGCCAGTAGATAATATAGATTTGCACTTTCTGTTGAAAATCCCTTGAATTATAGTACCTCATCATATTTGCTTACTCTGAGTTTTATTGGAAAGCTTCTGCTGGTTTTTCTTTAGATTAAATCATTTGGTTCTCCGTGATCCTATTCAAGTCTTGCCTGTGAATTGGATTGACTTCTTATGATGTGGATTTGAGTCATTTGAGATTTATCTATATAAACATAGAGATTGCATATATTGACTCTGCGACTCATCGGTATTTGTTAATTCTGCTGTGTTTTGAGTGTGGTACTTTTAGCTTCTTGAATGCCAATTCCTTTGTGTTTCTTGTTTAGAGATGGTAGTCTTATTGAACTTTGGATTGAGTATTTACTGATTTTATGTTGTTAGGAGCGGGAGAGAGACCACTTTTCTCAATTTATTACAGAAGGATTTACATCTTATTGTAAGAGGAAGAGAAGAGATAAGGTATGTCAAAGTATAGTTTGGGCAGCAATTGTTTTTTGGTTGGTTTCATGGATAGACCAACAGTTGTTGAGCTTTTAAGTTATGTTTAGATATGATTGCTTTATGTTGCATTGTTATGGTGTTGATTTAATTTTGAAAAGTTAACCTTTTCAACTACATCTCTGATGATTCATCAACTATTTAAATGAGCACGACATAGTCAATTTGAGACATCTAAGTGTCAACCTCATTTTAACTTGAGGTTTTTTTTTTTTTTTTTTTTTTTTTAAAAATTCAGGAATGTATATATTGTGGCTTTGTCTCATGAAGGGATTGGATGTTAAAATTTAGGACTTGGCTTATCCTTCAGAAATAACTGTCATTGTTCTTGTGATTTAGAGGCTTTAGCAACCTGGAATTTTGCTTACATTACAACATATGATTGTGTCACTAGACAGATTAATTTTGATGTGGATGCACTCGGTGAAAATTTGAGTGCATATTCAGTTTGGCCATGTTTTATATTTCTTTAGTATTTGTTTCAAATGGTATCGTTGACAATTCCCTTGGTGCTTCAAAGAGATCTTTTTACATTCTGTAAAGTTGTCACGAATATTTTCTTTTTCCATCCCAGTAAGTATAGGTGACTTGAAGTCATGTATATTGGTTTTGGTTAAAGCATAGCTGTAGACTCCTAGAAGAGTAGAAGTTACCATGTGGTAGTCATAGATATTATCATTGACTGGTGTTTTGTTGGATTATTGAATGCTTTGAAAGAGACATGCAAATGATCAATATGATGTGTTATGCAGTTAAAATTTAAGTGATCATGCCAGCGCTGCAAAATCATAAGATTTACATGTATCCAATTTTGCTGGTTTGAGTGTTAACCATTTAATTGTCTGGAAATAAGTTAACAGCTTCTTGAACTTTCCAATTTGGGTGTGAATGTGTTTATTCTGCTTGGTAGGTTTATGGAAACAACGTTGAGATCCAAGCCTTGTGTGAAATGTATAATCGCCCCATTCATATATACTCCTATACTACAGGTAAGCTTCTATTTGAGAAACAGTGATAATTGTGGTTGTCATTAGTGTGTTATTCACTCTTCGCTAACGTGCAGATCCAATCAATAGCTTCCATGGAAGCTACAACACTGACACACCGCCAATTAGACTGAGTTATCATCATGGGAATCATTACAACTCCCTTGTTGATCCACGACGCCTGACAATTGGTGCAGGACTTGGGTTCAGCTCTCTTCGTGGGGTGTGTATCATTGCATCTTATCTCGTCTGCATTATATTTTTTTTCTATATTCTAATGAAATTTAGGAAGTTAGGTAGGTGGGTTTATCTTTCAAGTGAAAAAACTAAGATCCATATCACATTTTACATTAAATTTTGTAGAATACTTCATAATTGGAGGGGCATATAATCTGGGGAAGATCACTTCTTAGCACATCCATAAATTAGTTGGTTAATGATCGATATTACATCTGTGATTTATTGCAGATAAATGTTGACAAGGATCAAGTCAAGGCTGCTATTAAAGCTCAACAAGAACAACAGATTGATAATGCAAGTATTTTAAATTTTAGCTGTGTGAGCTGTGAACTAGGGATTGTTTGATTTGTTGTTAACGACATCATATTTTTTTATCTTTTTTCTTGACAGGCACTTCTAGCTGAGGGGCGGTTTTACTCTGATCTTGAGCTCACTGAGAAGGAAATTGAACGTATGGTGATGGAAGCTTCTCGCGCTGAGTATCTGGCAGATGGTACATATAAGCAGCAGCTAGGCCGTAGAGAGTCCTCTACCTCAAATGCTGAGCCATCGTCTTCTGGGGCAAGTGAGTGTATTTATCAACTTCATAGAGATTGGTCCATTGCTATAAATAATATTATACTACGAGTTCTTGAGGCTGGAACAGTGTCAAGACCTGCAAGTATCAAGTAGAACTTCGGCATTTGTTTCATTTTATCCTGTTTCATATTATAAGTTAACGGCTTTTTCAAATTTGGCATTGATCATCATATATAGCTATCTTCTTATTTTTTTAAAAAAAAAAATTAAAATATATAGCTAACTATGTGCCAATATTAGTAGCAGGATCATCTGGCTTTGATCGTAAGATAGAATGTGGGAAAGAGCGAGATTCTGATCTTAGCAGCAGTATGCAGATGTTGCTATCGATGGGATTCAGCTACCTCCAGGCGATTGAGGCTTATAGCATATTTGGGGATGATGTCGATTCTATGGTTTGCTACCTGTTGGAAACTGGCAGTAGCAGCAGGCGGAAAGGCAAGGCCACTGAATGAACGGAGAACAAGTTTATTGGGAGAAGACATTGTTCGTAGGTCAGTTGTAGTGAATTCATGCTCCAATTATGGTACCTGTTTCAGACGATTGCTGTTGACGGGATGTTTTGGAACTTCAAATTTCAAATTTCAAATGTAATTTAAGTCAATTAAATAAACATCTTGTGTTAAGGTCTTCACTCTTATAATTTCGTGTTTGCAATTGCCAGTGCGGCAACTGGACTTAGAGCTGCACCTATATATATAAAAATTTCAAATGTCGTCGTCCAAGCCATCATAAGTATTTAGACATGTTCATGTGCGTACAATAAAATTGCGGGAGTCGGGCACAGCACAATCTGGTAGGATTAAACTTTGAGAAAAGTTGATAATGATTATGCTAGTAAGAATTGGACAAAAATTTCATTTGGGTCATTAACAGATAGGGATTTTTCTTATTTTAATTTTAAATTTTTTATAATTTATAATTTAATGTTTTATATATTAAAATTATTTTTAATAAATTTGTTTTATTATATTATTATTAGTAATATAAAAATTTTTTAATGTGATATGTTAAACGTTAATATAATATTTACGATAACATTTTTGTTATGTCAACTTAACGCGAGCATGTTGCATTATAAGTTGATAGGATAATTTTTATATAATGAAAGGATGTTATATTATAAGTTGATGTGATAATTTTTATATAATAAAAAATTTTAATTATAAGTGATTTTAATTTGTAAAATATTAAGATAAAAATTGATATTAAAAATCTAAAATAAAAGATTTTTATATGTAAAAAATTAAAATAAAATTTTAGTATAAGAATAGTTAGATATATTAAATATAGAGATTAATTTGTTAAAATTAATAAATTTAATCATTTGATAATTATGAAATAAAAAGTATGAAATATGCTCAAATCCGGATAAAGGCATGCAACTATGGGACTTTGAATTACATAGAAAATACTTGCAATTTGCACCCAAATAAGATTTGGACTAACCATGAAGACCAACAAGAAGGTAATAATTGTTCCAATTGAATTAATCATTTTGAAATACAGCGGATAATATTGCCGCATTAGGAATTACAACAAGGAAAAATCTAAAGCTTGAATCTGAAGTTGATCCCTTCTGAATTCCCATGTTTCTAGCTCACTGGAAAGTTTGAATTAATTGCGTGAGTAGAAAAACCCCCACAAAAAGTTAGATTATATCATTCCGTAGTAACTAGTTTATTCTCCTTCAATGAATTCGACTTTACTTGCTTTCAATTTTTTTCAAATTTACACACATCCTTTTAATTTTTAATTATTTGTAAGTATATCTTTTTAATTATAAAAATTAATAAATATATTTTTTTAACTCTTAAAATAATATACATACATAAGTTTGAGCTAGATCACTCTAAATGTATAAATACACATTTAATTTATTCTAATATTTTTTTCATAATCTCTTAAAATTTTTAATTTAACATTTTTTTTGTACTTCACCTTATTCAATTTCATTCTATTTTCTTTAATATTTAATTTATGATATGTAAATACAAAATTTTATATAAGAGATAATTAAATCATTTTGTATTTCTTACTTTTGCAAGTTATTTTATTATTTAATTGAACAAATAAGTTATTTTTGTTAATTTAATATAGTGTAGAATAAAAGATAATCCTTAAGATATTGATATATTAAAATTTTAATTTAAAATAATAATATTTTATGACTCATTATTTAATTTATTGTCAAAATTATATAAATATTTTATTTTATTTTATCTATATAATTAATCTCACTCAATAAAACAAGACTCTATTATTATTATTGAATTCATTTAATAAGCCTATACAAATATGTTGCATGTGTTAATACTATATGAAAGTCAACTAATATTTAATGACAAATAAACAAAAATATATATTTACAATATTTATAATTAAAAGCACATATTTATTAATTTTTATAAATAAAAAATATATTTATAAATCACTTAAAATTAAAGGAAACATACATTTTTCTCAATTTTTAACAATCAAAGTGTTGCTATTGAGGGCAATTTATCCCTCTTTTGCTGTAGAAGTATATCGGGGAACCAAAATGGATATGCATTCTAATTTAAAAAATTTGAAAGTTAAAATAATTTAATTAAAAAATAAAATAAAAATAAAAATAAAAAGTGTTAGTAAAAGTAATGAGATTTATAATCTAAATATTGGTGTTAAATAAAAAAATTAAAAAAGTTAAAAAATGGAAAGGTTAAAAAATTCAATTTCAACGAAAATATGTGAAAGTGTCTAATAGATTGACTGTTGATTCATCCTTTTACTGAGTAGTATTTTTATTATAATATTTTATATTTATTTTCTTATATTTATAATTTTATTAATAATTATTATTTTTTTACTTTTATTTATAATCATTTTTACTTTATCCACATCAACAAACTTAAATAAAACTTCAAATATAACCTTAACATTTCTCTTTTTATTGTCAGGGCTAACTGCAATTTTCGTTAACTAATTTTTTTTTTTTAGAAGAAGAAGAACCCAAAAAAAAAGCTTAAAAACTTTTATATGGTTGTTTTCGTCATTGTATGGTTGCCTTCGGTTCGGGAACAAGCCGAGTCTGGTCAACTCAAACTCGTTCACCTGCATCGCTGTCTTTCTACGTTTCTAATAGGTCCCAAATTCTAGGGTTTGTGTTGCAAAGACCAGCAAAAATGTCTCAGAACGGGAAGCTGATGCCGAATCTGGACCAGCAGAGCACCAAGCTTCTCAACCTCACTGTCCTGCAACGAATCGACCCATTCGTCGAGGAAATTCTCATCACCGCAGCGCATGTCACCTTCTACGAGTTTAACATCGACCTCAGTCAATGGGTTCGACAATTAACCTCTTAGTCCTTAGCTCTTTAATTTTGTGTTTGCGCTTCATCTGGTTGCCGTCTTATGCATTTATCTTTGGTTTCTTTATGATTGGATTGCAGAGCCGCAAGGACGTTGAAGGATCTCTCTTCGTCGTTAAGAGGTTAGTTTTTGTACATATCTCATATTTAATGGTTTCTAAGTTCAATGATCATAACGGAAAATTCCAATTAGGCTTGGTGTGTTTTGGATGTTGTTGTAAGTTCAACGATCAATGCGTTATTATTGGAATTTTATTTCAGGAGCTCAGGACTGTGTTATGTAGTTTTTGGTCTGAGTTTTGCATTTATTTACTTATCTTAATTATGCGTTTCCGTTATGATTTTATGTAATTTCAGGAACACACAACCACGATTTCAGTTTATTGTGATGAACCGTCGGAATACTGGTAAATAAGTCGATATACGTTTGTCTGTTATCGTAAAATGTTCATGTTTTCTTGATTGAGAATTCTATCTTATGAAGCTTTGCACTTCGTTGGCAACTTGGAATAATCCACCTTCTGTGGTAGTATAAATATAAGACACCTTTTCTTCTTTCAAAATGAAGTTGATTGAGAATTCTGTTTCTTGCTTTTGACTACATGTTGCTTCCAAGTGTGCATCAGTCTTGCATACACACTGTTTCATGGATATTTTTCCTCCTGCACTTGCTTGAATTTGATGCCAATTTCTAATACAAAATGGGTAGCCTCCGGTTCACTAAAAACTTATCAACCTGTTGCTATGTTGGAAATTTAGTATTTTGAGCATCATGTTTTAACCAAATTCTTGTCTTATATAAAGTACGTTAGTTGTTGCTTTATATTTACTTGTGTAAGGTATAATATTTTAAAGTTATTAGGTGTGCTGTTTGCCTTAAAATTTTAGGATTGGGGCTTAGTTATTGGCTATTGGCACTCCACGGTCGGCTTCTTGCACTCAATATTGTGAGTATAGTGAATTAGTCAATATGTGAACTGCAAATATGCCTTTTAAACCATGTTTAAAGGATCAAATAGATATCATGCTGCTGCTGGACATGTTACAGAAGAACATTTTAGTGTCTGTACTTAGCGTATGCATTTAACTCTTGTGCATGTTTAAATAAGAGAAAATTTGTGTTGGCACGAGCAGAAAATTTGGTGGAGAACCTCTTGGGAGATTTTGAGTATGAAATTCAGGTTCCATATCTGCTATATAGAAATGCTGCTCAAGAAGTAAATGGTATCTGGTTTTATAATGCTCGAGAATGTGAAGAGGTTGCTAATCTTTTTAGCAGGTATTTTTCTTACTATGGATGCAATTATGCAAATGCCCAATGTCTGACAGGAATTGTTGCTGTGATGTGTGATTGTGATTAATCTGTTCTCACATCCTCCCTCCCAGAGTTCCATACAGGATCATTACAGTGAGTGAATGCTAGTTGTAGAGGAATGTGGCTTTTTCTTTTTCTACTTTTTCTTTTGAGACTTGAGAGTCAAGCACAAATTTACCTATTAGGTTTCAAATCCTTACTCTCTTTACTTGCTCAGTTCCTAATAGGATGTGTAGTTCTTCCTATGAGCAGCTGACTAAAATGGGATGTTTGTATGGCATTCAATTTCAAATTTTTAAAGTTGGCTGTGTGCAATACTTAACTTTGTTCTGTTTAATGATTTATTCCATATTTAGTATTTTGCGCATTACTATGAATGATAACAGTACGTTGATGTGTACTTTTGTTACATTTCCCAATGTACAGACTTGGGACATAATTGTGGTGTCATTTGATAGAAGTGGGAAATCTCTAGCATGTTACAATATTAAAGCTATTTATGGAGTGTAATTATGTCAATTGCAAAAAATCACAATGTCTTACAGTTACAAAGGATGAATAAATAGGCTTTTACTAGCAACTTTATATATCATTCTATTGTACTATTTCTTAGCAATTTAGAAATGTGTCCAAATAATGACTGAAGTAACTAGTTCATGAAAATGATACAGAAAAAAATAAAGAAAGAAAATATGTACAAGTTTGATGCCGCTAGTTTTTGATGTTAGCATGGATCACTTATATTTGGCTGGTTTTCAGGATCCTTAATGCCTATTCAAAGGTGCCTCAAAAGTCAAAGGTGTCTTCTACAAAGAGGTAGTAATATGCTTCTTTTTTTCATTTACATGATTCAAGGCAACTGTGTCACCAACCAATCGCTCCCCAAAGCATAGTGGGGGTGTCTTAACTCCTGGTGCTCTTCTACATCTATAATCCTATCCTATCCCATTTAATTTTATGCAAGGAGTTGCTTGGTTAGATCATTTGATAAAATATGAAAAATCTTCAGTTTCATTAATTTCTGTTAAAAGCTAGAGGTTAGTCTTGCCCAGAAGCATGCGTTGCAATGATATAGATCTTTTCTATTTATTTATTTCTATCCTCCAATATTTAATCAAACCCCCCACCCACCCGGCTGGCTGTCTTTTTCTCTAAGTTGGGTGTAATTGTCATGGGGGTTTTGTATGGGATATTACTGATTACAATGTAGATACAAAATGATGCAGTAACTTACTACTTGAGTAATTTGTGCTGGCACATCTTTGATTTGAAAATTGAGAAATAATGTTCTGCTTTCATTGCCTTGCAGCGAGTTTGAGGAACTAGAAGCAGTACCAACTATGGCAGTCATGGATGGTCCTCTAGAGCCGCCATCATCAACTGCTTCCAATGTGGCTGATGTTCCTGATGATCCTTCCTTTGTGAACTTCTTCAGTGTATGTACCATAGTAGACAATTTTATTTGCTTCTAATAATATGTCATGGCACTCTTTTTCTTTATACATCATTTCATCTATTTCTAGGACATTTTATGTGATATGACACTGGAAGAGTAGTGATATTAATTTGCTTACTATGCTTGACTTGGTTGTGTTACATTTAAACCAACCCAATTGTCAAGGTGATTGCTGGAAACCGCTTTTGTTTTTCAGTCTTATAAAGGCATGCTAACATTATGAACAATCATTTGGAAACAAAGTTATCTCTTGTTCTTTTTTCTGGATTGGTTATCAACTTGGAAAGTCCAAACATATTTTAAGACTAAACTTTTTCCAACAAATATTGGAAAGTACCAAACTATATGACTAGTGTATCTTTTTTAAACCCAAACTTTAGTTGATTATTCATTTTTTTTTTTTAACATTCTTCATTTCTTTGTTAGTTATGCATGAACAAGATTCCTCAACTGTGGGGCCTGCTGCTGCATGTTGTATAATGGTATCAGTAGTTTGCCATGCTTTAAGGTGACCAATAAAATTTATGCCTCTGCTTAAAAGTATGCTGGGAACCTTTCAATTTAAATTTGTGCAGATGTGTCATGTAAACCTAAACATTCGCTTTGGATATTATGATTCTATAATATGCTATATTTTGTCTAATAAAATGGAGAACTCTCCTCTTGTGTATATCTTTCCTGTCTATTGCCATTTTATGCATCATTCAACGTATTTTTGAAACTCAGTTCTGAGCAGATCAAGTGTTTTTACTATAATATTGCAGGCAGCTATGACCATTGGAAATACTACGAATGCTCCAATTACTGGACAACCTTACCTGCCTTCAGCTGCAATTCCATTGCCTTCCGTGCCAACCAATGCTACTACTCCCACCGTGCCAACCTTGCAGGTACCCTCTGTGTCAGCATCTACACCTCTAATGCCCCACCATGATGCTTCTGAATCCAGCAGCAGCAGCAACCGAGCCACTAATCTTGTGAAGCCTTCTTCCTTTTTTGTCCCTCCCCCTTCCTCTTCAACAATGATTATCCCGCCTGTGTCTTCATCCATGCCTACTGCTCCTCCACTTCATCCTACTGTCAGCCTACAACGCCCATATGGTGCTCCACTGCTACAGCCATTTCCACCTCCAACTCCACCACCATCTCTTACTCCTGCTTCTGTTCCCCCTTCCAACTATGGTCCAGTTATTACAAGAGAAAAGGTCCGAGATGCTCTTCTGGTGCTTGTTCAGGTTAGTTTGCTTCCATGGTACTAGTGTTAAATATCCTGACTGCAAATAAACCTTTTAAATAGGACAAATAATGTTCTGAGTGTTGTGTCAAAGTGTCCCGACTGACATGCTGCTACTTTTAATTCATTGAACATGAAACTTTTCTAGTATATGCCATGTGTTGCGGGGGTACTTTTTTTTTTTTTGTGGGGGGGGGGGGGGTGGTGGGGCGCGGCATGGGCCTACAGTTAATATATTGCATTTATATCATTGCATAACTGTATTCTAATTTCATGTGCTGGTTGCTAGGACAATCAATTTATTGATATGGTCTATAGAGCGCTGCTGAATGCTCACCATTCATGACTCAGTTGTTGGACCATGAACTTGTTGGAGGAATTTTTTTTTGGACTTAATTATATTTACTACTTTATTGAGCCTTGTTTATTGTGTATTTTATCGAGTTTATATATAAGAAGACTTGTATAGTACTAGTCACTCTTTTAATGAAAATGTACCATGCTGCATGATAGAAGTATATAATCAGTCTTGTTTTTTGATGAATTGTTAGTTTAGAAGCCAATTTTTGAGTCACAAATCATACGTTTCCCTACACTGATTGCAGTAGTTGAACATTATTGATTAGAAGGCTAGGCTTTATGATGAATCGTTACATGTTACCCTACGCTCGTTTTGATTGCAACAAGAATTTAAAAAAATAAATTTTCATGTCAGTCTTGGCTTATGTGGCACTATCATATTTGTTGAATTGGCACTCCTTGTTACTGATGTAGAGATGATGTGCAATTGTCATGTTAGCATAATGAGTGTCACAATACCGAGTGGAGATCACGATTGTTTCAATCTAAGAAGACATTGTTACAATTGAAATAAGGGACCAAAGCTGCTTTTTCATAATTAGGGAAGCCAAATTATTCTGTACCAGGTTTAGTTCCCGTCTTAGTGACATTCGAAGACAAAAATCTGGAATAATCAATAAATAACTTTGGTAAACGTAATTGGTAGTTCACTGACAAGAATTGGTGAATTAGTGTAGACCAGGATCCTGTGTGCTGTCATCAAATTTAGCCATGTATTCACATCTATCTGTTGCAGTCAAAATTTTCCTTTCACCTCAGACAATTCATTTTAGAAAGACAGAAAAGTAACGTGTTTTCAACTAAAACCAACATTAACAACAATTAAGTAAACCATCTCTAGCGCTTTTTCCTGGGAAACAATAATTCTAAATTACTACTGAGAACTGCAGGACTAGAGTCTTAAGCTTGATGCAAAAGGCAGCCGGTCATGCAGTCTTCACTTTTCGAGAGGGAGGCCGCCGAAATAAACTGATTAGATCATCGAGACCCTGTCAAATAAGAATCAGTAACAATGATTAATGCATACAAACTAGGCTATGTTAAGTATTGCAACTGAACTTTATGACAAATAGATACCCTAGTTGTGATGACCAGAAAACTGAAGAGCATAATCAAGTATGATCCCAATACTAGAAGCAACAGCAAGTCAAAAGTGACGCTGGCAACCTGTAAAAATACATAATATTACTTCCCAAGCTAATGGAAAATAATTACATCCACCAGAAATAGTACCGTTAAAGCAAATTTAACATGTTAGTTGTACAATTTCCCTTTTGATCAGGAAAAAAGATCCTTTACAGTAAGCGAGGCAAGACAGGTCTGTCAGATGACCAAAGAATATTTATTGAAAAACATGTTCGCAACAATCACGGTGGAAGACAACTGGAAAAAGGAGATCTTCAAAGCAAATATCTTTTCAACCAAGACCAAATTATTTAATATGCTTCAGCCAATGTAGAAAATGGGAAGAGAGATGGCTAAATTCTGCATATAGAACAAGATGATCAAGGTAACTCAATATACCTGATATATATTTAGCACTGCCCTAGTTGAGTCATAGAAAGTGAACGTCCCATCCAGCACTTCGCGTTGCAGATTGACCTCATCAGTGTGATCTTCTAATTCCTGTTAATATGTATACCACCTGGGGTTAGTAGAAAAGAGTGATGACAAGGGAAGGCTTCAAGTTCAACTCTGGGTATCAAAGAAACTAGGAATAACCAAAAACCATACAATTAGCATAAAAACTAATCCATTGGCGTTTTTCATCCAAAAACATTACACAACAGCGGTGCTTAGCCACTTACACAAAGCATATCCAATCTGACATCAACAAAAAACCACAGACATACTAATGTTGCAAAACTTTCATACAGTTGACACCATCACAATTATACCATAAGGGTAACTCAACCCAAATAAAACTAGAAATTCTGGTGAAGCACTAAAACACACAGCACATTGCAACAATCCATTAAGTTATAATACCTTTTTCAGTGCCATAATAAACGGATCATCTTTTGACAGAAATGGGGCCACTCGAGGTGTTTGCGACAACACATCTAACCATGATTTCATATAAGAAGGATTTACGGCCAAATTACTGTTGTCAGCAAAAATCTGGATGTTTTTTCCTTGATATCTATAGATATGCCTCTGCAGGAAGTAAAGCAGAAGACAATCTTAGGCTTCACATTATACACATATACAGAAGATTGTTGATGATCCATGTCACAAAGCAGACAAAAGGTATTAGACACTTGAAACCAAGATAGCAATTAAAGCCTTAAAACTATATCAGTAGAAGCTACAGAACCAGAAATGCAATAAATGTGCTTTGATATCTCAAGTATAACATTACCTCTATATTTTATCCAAAAAGAAAAAGAAAAACCATTTGGTCTTAGAAGATGCATGAGGAGTCTCTACTGCACCATCCAAATTTTTTGGCAAACCATAAACAGTTATATGTTTATAGAAATCCTTTACCTTTTGGGCCAACCTCAAGCAACTTAATAGATGAAAATTAATGAGTGCATGCAAACTGTTGATTCATCTATCCTGGAATAGCTCTCTACCAAGTATGTCAGTTCCCAATAGCCAACATCGAATAGGAAATATTCTTTTGTTTTTGTGGGTTGTGTGCATGCAAACTATCCTAACATTTCTGCAGCTAAATGCCCACAACAGAAAGATTCATAACACCTACAGATTGAAAAGTAACTACTCAACAATCTTACATAAAATATGATACACACAAAAGCTTTAGTTACATTCCCAATCTTTGCTATTAAATTTTTCTATCTTATCTATGTACTTAAAAGTGATTAAACTTACTGCAAGACTTTCAGCAATCAACTTTGCACTTCGAACAATTGATGTTTCATTGACAAAATGCCTGCAGAACCACATTATAAGCAAAAAGTTGTAACGGAATAAATGTCTGGCATTTAGGTCAAAAGCTAAACCTGCTGTCAACCAAACCCCCAGTCCTTTCCAGCAGTTCAGATGCAGTAGAGAGCTCAGAGAGGGTGGCAGCAGTAATTCGCAGCCTTGAAAACTGTTCATGCTCCCAAGCTACCTACAGCATGTCAATAACATTAACACCTGGCTTTAATAGTAGAATTTAGGAAGAAAATCACAGAAGAGCTTGCTTGTGGCATATTGGGAAAAATTTTAATACAAAATGAAGAACTAGCAGATATTATAAGAGGCAAGAAGGGGTAAGTGATACGCAGCCGCAGATGCAACAGGGTCATTAACATATTGCTAACAAGGATTCAAGATTCAAGAACCAAGTCTTAAGGATCACTTAAAAAAGAAACTAAGATGAAAATGTGAAAAATACATATAAGAAATGGCCAACGAGCAAATTAGAATAACAGAAACATAACATCAGATTTTGAAACAAACTTGACTAACATATGAAGACTGTATAAGGTACAATATTCTGTTCAAAATGATTTAAGAAAACAGTTTCAATTTTTTGGGTGGGGTTGGGGTTGGGTTTGTTTGATCATCTGATAAAAATGCAACCATAAGCCTAAAAGAAACTGCTTATCAGCTTTGCAAGCAAAAAAATGTAAGGGCTTATCACTCACTCGAGGACTTGAAATATTAATTTTCTTGTGCTTCAGATTTACTTTTAAGCCTAACTCTTCCGCCACACTCGAAAAATCCTACACCAGAATCCACCAACCAGAACATTAGAGGAGAAAAAGTCCATACATTTTTACAAGGCGTGCTCTGCTATGACCAGTTTACTTACTTCCAAAATTTGCTTTACATAGGCATTTTCTGGAGGCTTAGACACGTGAATCCACAACTCATTTTCCCATGAGCTGATACTATTCAAGCAAATAGCATACTCAATGCTCTCACGTAGACGTTGATCAAAGCTCCGAAGCCACTGGAAAATTCAGAAACCTACTTACAAAAACCATTTAAGAAAAAAGAAAGACTGGCGAACTAAAATGTGAGTTCTTCCAGCAAATAAATGAACCTAAAAACATAATATATCACCTTACGAGTTCCATTGTAGTCGTAAGGTCCACCAGATGTTAGGCCGAACAGCAGATTGTACTGTCCTCTTGTCTTAGGATTAGAATAGAGAAGGGAAAACAACCTAGCTACTTCAAGAAGAGCCACAATGCCACTTCCGTTACTGTCACTTCCCACTGATAATGCCTACAATACATATTTTTAAAATATTCATACATTTCATACAATCTCATTTTATAGGTAGAATTAACAAAATCACTTACAGGGGCAGCCCCAAACGTGTCATATGATGCCACTATAGCAATGGTAGGTAATTGACGAGTATCATCATCCATCTTCAGTCCTGCCAACCATCCCTGCAACCAATTAAAAGATTCATACAGCATCTACACAAGCTCTATCAAAACAAGCATTAGTTTTAAGATGCAATTTAAGAAATTTGAGCAAGATGTTGCGTAATTTCCGTGCACTACATAGTAGCATGAAGAAGCGCATTCATTTGTATATCACAAGTTGTAGTCAACATGATTTCCATGACACAGGCCTTAAAACTGTTTTAAGTTATTATAGCAAGCAATCTGTATGCTTTCCAAGATTAAAACATAAATCGTAATCCTCTAACAATAGAAGCTCTAACAATGCATTCAGTGTATTCTAGCAGGAAGAAGGTAGAACACAAACCTGAATATTTGTAATGATGGGAGACACAACTTTCTTTGGTTCTGGAGCTGAAACAACAAACTTGTATCTGCAATGTCTCATAATGCAAAGAACATCAATCAGAACTCTCTGAAAAACAAGTTAGGAAAAGCACAACATGCAGAATCATCAATCATGTACAGTAATATAATAAAGATGGAAAATCAAATAAAAACAATAAGCAGCAACTTTAAAATTAGGAGATAAATGTAACCCAAACAAATATAACAGGCGATACATAGTGATGCAAGATCTAATACCCAAAATTTGGTGATATGATAGGTGATTATGTGTGGAATATTAATTATATGGAGACCAGTTAATCATGTCGTAAAAAATCCACATCCCCCACTTGACCATGTAGAAAATATGTTAGTTGATTACAACAACGAAAGCTCTATTCACAGATTTTGTACTCACCCGCCAGTAGTTGCGGTAGCAGGCTGACCAGCAGCATCATGCTTCTTAATATTAGTTAACATGGCATAAATGTTGTCATCCTCAAAAGCAAAATAAACAGGATACTGTAACACCACGCAACACCAGATAAGTTACACATCCATGACAATGACAAAATGAAGTCGAAAGAGAGTAAAGGAAATTAGTGAATAAAATAATTTCAAAAATCATGTTCCTTAGCATCACATGAAAAGGAAACTGCCCGATGTACGGGTTTTTTTTTTCCTTTTTTGGATAAAAGAAAAAAACTAGGAATGCATTTATTTATGGAGGAACAATATTGGAATTGAATGGACTAAACGTACCATTATATGACACCTCATTGTCACAATTGAGGCAAGCTCGAAGAGGTCTTGTAAAAAATAATAACATTTTAAATACTGAACTTAGTACTTCATTTCTTATCATGCATTTGGTACCATGCTACATGAAAACTGGCATAAAAATTAAGGAAAAAATGCAAATTTGCAACCATTTATCAGCAGTGACTTGTCAATAAAGACCCTAAGATGCATGCAAGAACATTAGACTTAATGGAGAAGCACAGCCTCATAAAATACACGAAAAGGAGTTTCATTAAATCTACCAGCGTGGATTGATATAAAAGGATAACCACCACCATATGTATATCATTTTACTTAAACACAAGTTTAAGAACACATAAATATGCCACCCAAAGTCTTTGATCATCACCAAATTGCCATAAGAAGCTTGCAAGGCCAGTTTTACCTCATCAAATGAAATGCTCATAAACAGCGATAAAATGGGTTTGATACTATCAGTTAGGATATTGGCAAATACAACTTAGTGAGGCAATAGGTCACATAATTTTATCAAGGATATATACAAGAATGACAAAGGAGGGAAAAAAAATTACATTGGTAACAAATAGGAATTTGTAATTTACAAAACAAACTAGTTTAACTTCCATAACCCACTTCCAGATGGCAAATGATATATTTTATATAAAATTTTGAAAGGAAAAACAGAATATCAACAATCTGGGCATATGAGAAGCTGTCTCTAATTTACTCACAGGTAAGTTAGTGTGTATGAGTATCTGTTCAAGTTCAGCCAACATATTCTTCAGCAGTTCTTTACCTTCATCTTGATGATTATTTCCCATGCCACCTTTGTTTTCAAAACCAAACATCTGGGGGAGCAAAAATAGTAAACCCCCCAGAGGCTTTCTTTTAGCAATATATTCTGCAAATTGTAGCCACAAGAAATTATAATCTAATAAATTTAGTGTGAGATCAATGACATATACCGGATAACAATCTTGATAAATAACATTGACAAGAAATGCTAAGTATTCAACTTTCAAATTGTAGAAAACTTTTAATTTTTTACTAGCTATTGGATCGTATAAGGCCAAGCATAGCAACGAAGTTGTCAATAGTAAAATGTGAGAAAAACTCTTCCTGCTGCAAAGTTGAACGAGACCTAGTGAAAAACCAGAGAGCTTCAACATATATATTAGTATTACTAGGATTTTATGGAATTTTCATATATATGAAGTACCTTTAGTCACTCTACCATATGTCAGACAAACTCTTTATCTTCCTGACATTCATTATCTTTTACTAGCACACTGCTCGTGAATAAAGATTACTTATTCTCCAAAAAATTAACACTCTTACGTTCAATGAGGGGTTTCTAATATAGCACCTTTTATCTCCTCCTCCGGCTAACATGAATAGATTATGTAGGAATATTAATTGTACGATTTGAACAGCTAATTTTGGATCTTTTTATCCCGGAAACTAGAAAATAGAAAAATCCATAGTTTAATCCGCTAATGAAATGAGTTAAAATAAAAATCAACCATGTGGTTACAATGATCTGTAATGACACGTGCCCAGCAGACACAAATCTCAGCTTAGCGCTAGTTCGTCGCAATTCAGCGGACCGGCGCAACTATCACACTCATTTAGACTAAATTTGACACCATAGCAATCCATAGAGATTATCAGCACCAGGGTAGAGCAATGACACTTTAGCTCGTTCAGCAAAACTGCGGCTAACTGAGCTATACTTCTGAATTACGTCACATAGCACTTCAAGTACAATCAAGTCAGCACAAGAACCAAAAAAGAAAGGGAAAAATAAAAACCTTTGACAAAAGTCATATTCAATTCGCGTAGAGGTATCATAAGCACAGTGCGGGAGAGATCGGCATGGGGAGAGAAGTGGAGTGAACCGGCATGGTGATTGAGGCTAGCAAGCCGAGATCCGAATGGAACCCCTGACATATCGTACTGGATGAGCCGGTAAACGTCGACTACGGTTGCGCCGTCGCAGAGCTCAACGCAAGCAACGAGAAGGAAAAAGAGCGCGATGACTGAGTACACCGAGTCCAGGAGCATTTCCCGCTCGCGAGATTTTCTTGGCGTCATAATCATGGAGATCTAGGGTTTCGGAGTTTGCAAGATGAGCCGATGGCGATCTAGTCACGCTTATTATATCTTTCTTTTTTACCTCTGAAGTAGTAAGAGAAGACTAGTTGAGTAGAAAAATGGAAGGACGGAGATGAGGGAGAATGTGACCGCGGGGGAAAGAAAGAATGAAAGACGCTCACGGGAACGGGGTTTAGTTACGCTGTATTCAGTTATAGAGTAATACCGAGTTTTGCTGCCTCGTAGTCGGTTTGGGTGGGTCCCAAGATCATGCATCATAATATGATGATTGGTATATTGATTTTATTATTTTTAGGATTTTATTTAACTTATTTAATAAAATTTAATTATTAAATTTTATATGTAAAATCTAAATAATTTTATATTTACACTCAGTAAATACGAGTATTATATAAAAAAATACAAATAGATTTTCTTAAAAAATATATAATGTTGCATATTTAATTCAGTAATTAGATTTTTATTAAATATCTATTATAAAAAATTATAATTATTAAATTTATTAACTTGATAATGCATTGGTGAAAGTTGAATACACTCCCCCTTAATACAAGAGTTTGAAGGGCGTGAGCAACGAAGTTGAGAACAGAACCTACTCCAGGTCAATTTATGAAAAATACTAAATATACATGCACATAACTCATTGTCTCCGATCGACGCATTTGGGAGCATACTAAAAGTGATACGCCGGTTGCATACTGTGCCAGGTTTGCTAGGAGTCACCGTGGAGCGTCACCGATGAGGGAGGGTAGGTGAGCATTTGCATACCGGTAGAGAGCACTCAAAAACCGTTGCATTTATCAAGCACAATATTAATTATTGTATTATATCTTACTTGCTTATTTATATGTGCAAAAATAAATTTTAATAAGAAAAAGAAAAAAATAATAAGGGTTGATTTATTTAATTAATTTTTTATTCTTAATAATTATATAATTTGAATTTAATTTTAAAAATTTTTTATTAATAAACAATTTATAAATTTATTATAAATCTTAACTAAAGTTGGTATTTTACCTTGATTTGAGAATGAGAAGTTTTCTTTTATCTTAAATTTTTTTAACCAAACAAATTTTTAAAATATAAGTATAAAAATATATATATAATTAATCATGCAAATATCGCCCAACACTACATTTTTCATTTTTAATGATTTCTATGCGGACACTAAATTGGATGACCTGTTATGTCATGATCATATGATTATAAAATGATTATGGAACAAGTCGGTTGGCCGTTACATACATCAACTACCCTATCAGGTAAATAGTTTTACTGCTAACAAGCCTGTCTTTACAGTTTCTACTCATCCGGGCATGCTCAACAAGGGTATAATTAACCACTTCAAATTGGCGATGTTTCTCTGAAAACAGAAGTTTAGAATCAGACAAGAAAACTGACAAACTTATCTGAAGTAATATTCAAAGAAAATTCAATCTTATCAGCGAAGATCAAATCTGTGAAACACTAACAAGCTAGATACTGACCATTTTAGCTCAGCAACCATTACGTTAACAAGATAATTTCAGCCAAATGAATTGAAAAAAAACGGTTGAACCTGAAAAGTACTCCAATTGCATAACTCATAGCATCCTGCACATAGAATAGGCAGGTCTTAATGTCACATAGAAGCTGCCAACATTTGTTAACATGATGAAAAAATGGTTTCCAACTGCCTCTATGGTAGTGTTGTAGTGCTCAAGCAATGGACATTCATAATAGATATTGGGACCAGCCACACTATTTCTGCGTATAAAAAGAACAAAAATTGAAAGTGAAAGAAGGAAGAAAGAAAACATGAGAATGTATATTTTAAAAGCGCAAATTTTATTGTTCATGTATCATTATCCAATAAATATATAATGAATAAATAAATAATTATAGAGTAAATAATGCTTTGAACATAAGGTATTATACAGTAAACAAATATATAAAAATTTATCCACTTAAGTGCACTTATTGTGTAACTACTTTGTGCACCTCTATAGCTTAAATTTTATTCATACAATTCTTAAATTTTACAAAAAATTTCATATGCATATGCTTTGCTCAATAACGCTATGCTTTCCACAGCATGTGAAAATTTTTATAAAATGTAAGGATCATGTTAAAATATTTATCCTCTTGGAATTACAATGGCGTGCTTTTGCTGGGATTTTTTCATTTATAAAATAATTCATGTCCAAATGTCTAAAAAATATAGCAATTGAAAACTTAATTTGAGCAATACCATAAATAATCACATTTATTATTGTACCCAAAAAAAAATCACATTTATTATAACTTTGTATTTTCATGTCATTATGTGTTGCCATTTACCACATCTTTTAAATTAGTTATATTATTTATTCAGTCTAATAATTAATATTAAAATATTTAATTTTAAAAATTATTTGTTAATATAAAACTAATTTTGTTTTATAAAAATATATGATGAAATTATATAATAGAATGATTTTTTTTTTCATTTTACCCTGCAATAAATAAGCGGGTCGAACATGGGCTTGGGTTGGCCAGACAGGGATACTCGTCTTCTTCTTCCTCTAAGGTATTGCCCAGCTTCCTTCGAGCATAGGCAGCGTCTCTGAAACAAAGCATTTCAGCTTCCCTCTAGAAGTTTCTGCGAACAACTGATACTGAACTAGGCAGAGGGAGTGATGGAGAAGATGAAAATAGAAGAGGTTCAGTCAACTACTAAGAAGCAGCGCGTTGCTACTCACACACACATCAAAGGCCTCGGTCTTGAGGTTCTCTATCTCTCTCTGTGTCTCTAACACACACACACACACACATTCACACAAAACCAACTATGTCACTTCCGTAGCTAATGGTTTGATTCCTCTTCAAGGGTTTAGGTCTTAGGGTTTTAGCGTTGACTTAGACCTTGGTTACTGTCGAATTTCACGTTATTATTTAAAAAAAAATAAAAAAACCTTAAATTAATATATTGGCGGGGGTTCCCTTATATTCGTTATACGGATATGCATCATACTTGTGGGCAATTTTATGATTTTAAGTTGTTTTTAATGCTTTAGCTTCTTCGAAGTGTACGCCCATGTAGATGCACAAACATTTTACTGGTTCAAAGATGTTTTTAAGGAACAAGTTGGTTTTTTTTAGCGTTCTTGCTTGTTCCACTGCATAATCTTCTTCCTCCCGGGTCTATTATTCCTTAAACTAATAACTTGTAGACCAGATAACTTATTGTAATGTTAAGTTCAGTGCAAATTTTGAACATTATATAGGCCTTGAATCTGATACATGAATGTAGTTTAGTAGCGGGAGCGTAAGAATAAAAATCCTGGTGTTTTGGAAGCATTAAATGTAGAGAAAAAATATAACATTGGGTTTAGATTGGGTCAATAGAGTGATCATCAATGGATTCTCGTAGTTTTCACCACGTGAGTAACTGGCACTCTGTCTTTCTGTTTCGACATTCTTCAGGCCAATGGAAAGGCACTACCCTTTGCTGCTGGCTTTGTGGGACAAGCAGAGGCCAGAGAAGCAGCAGGTCTTGTGGTTGATATGATACGTCAGAAGAAAATGGCTGGTCGGGCACTCCTACTGGCTGGACCTCCTGGAACCGGGAAGACTGCATTAGCACTTGGGATAAGTCAAGAGCTTGGGAGCAAGGTTGGCTCTCAGATTCTTACATATGGCTATAGTTGTTGTTTCAATTGTTTGCTAATCCATTGTACTGATAGAATACGTAATATTCTTTACTCATTTTAGGTTCCATTCTGCCCAATGGTTGGATCGGAAGTATACTCATCTGAAGTAAAGAAGACCGAAGTTCTGATGGAAAATTTTCGACGTGCTATTGGTCTCCGTATTAAAGAAAATAAGGAAGTTTATGAAGGAGAGGTGAATTAATTAAATTGATCCTCCAAAATTTTGATGGTGATCCCAGGGTATTTTTGTCACCTCCGTATAGTTGTTAATAAGTCCTGATGTATTTCTAGTCTTATGTAAGGTCACTGAGCTATCACCAGAAGAAACAGAGAGCGTAACAGGTGGTTATGGTAAAAGCATTAGCCATGTGATAATTGGTTTGAAAACAGTCAAAGGAACCAAGCAACTGAAGTTGGATCCTACCATATATGATGCCTTGATTAAGGAAAAGGTGAGGCCTCTAATTTCCAGCTTTTCGTGTTGTTGTTATACTTCTTTTGTATGCGATGTGAAATAACTTGTAGATTTTTTAAGACGTTAATTTAAATCTCTGTGATGCTGCATTAACTGGAGAGTATGGAAAGTTTTGATTTGGGATTTATTACCCAACGTGCAGGTAGCTGTTGGGGATGTTATATACATTGAAGCAAATAGTGGAGCAGTGAAAAGGGTGGGGCGAAGTGATGCTTTTGCTACTGAGTTCGACCTTGAAGCAGAGGAATATATTCCACTTCCTAAGGGAGAGGTTCACAAAAAAAAGGAGATTGTTCAGGTATTTACTTTGAAGAATTGTTTATTTGTGTACTAGTATGCCTTAAAATGTTCTAATTTTTATAACATTATATGTTTGCATACCTGTAGCATGATCAGGCTTGAAACTTTTTAGATACCTGGTTCACTTTGATTAACATTGCTGTTTACATTAACATCACTTCCCTTTAAGTTGATCTGTAACTGCTCTTGTGTACATGATAATCCCTTAGGAGATGGATTTATTTGTGTCATTTGGATTGTATCTAATCTAACATTTAGTGATTCTTTTGGGATTTTAAGCCCTGCAGGGGAGATGCTATTTGACCAATAAGAGAAAGTTTTGCTCCTATATTATATTGGAAAAAGTCTGAAGGAAATAGATCAAAATTCCTGAAGAAATCTGTATGAAAGCCTCCCAATTTAACTTAACCAGCATCTCCTTTGAAATCATACATTTTATAGTGATTGTCAAGTCTTGTACCAATTATAAGACTGAATTGCATGTTTTATGAGAATGCATTTTAGGCATTGTCTCGATATTATTTGTCTCTTGTTGTGATTTAGGCTGTATTTTTCATTTAAGGATGTAACACTACATGATCTGGATGCTGCCAATGCACGGCCTCAAGGTGGGCAAGATATTCTCTCTTTAATGGGCCAGATGATGAAACCCAGGAAAACAGAAATCACTGACAAGTTGAGACAAGAGATTAACAAGGTATTGTCTGAACTTCTGGCGGATATTTATAGTGTTTTGTTTGCTTAGTCTTGAGGGGCAACTAATGGATGGTGGGTAGGTGATATTTTTTAATTATTTTAATGTGCCCTTTGGCGTATTACTTATTATGTTTAATATACAAATGGTGATAATGACAAGATGCCAAACAAAAGGAGAAAACAAATTCTGGTGGTGGGGGGATAATATAGTTAATTTCAAACAAGAGGGTACTCCTATGTTAACTAATATGTTTGTGTTGGTTTCAGGTTGTCAACCGATATATTGATGAAGGTGTAGCAGAGCTTGTACCTGGAGTTCTATTTATTGATGAGGTGACTTCGTCATTATCTGTTTCGCCAAGTCATGTATGTATCCTTATTGATGTAAGTTAATCTTTTTTAAATGTTACATTGCAGGTACATATGCTGGATATGGAGTGTTTTTCCTATCTGAATCAGGCTTTAGAGAGCTCCCTATCTCCAATAGTAATTTTTGCCACAAATAGAGGAATATGCAATGTAAGGTATGAAACTAGAGTTGTTTGTTTAAGAAGTTTGGTTTAGTGGTAAATTTGGTAAAGCCAAATGAATGAAATGTGAGAATTGGCAGCCTGGTGTTGCTTTAGATGTTTTGAATTTTGTGGATAGAGTTCGGTGTTGACTTACAAAATATAAGGAAGAATGCCATGCATCTCTGTGTTGTTACCATAGCACTATCTTTCACCATCTTTCCTTGTGCATTTAAGTAATGTTAAAACTCTGTCTTACTATCTACTTTTTATTGAAATTATTTGATCTGTGGAATTCATGGCTTATGTCAATGCTTCATCTACATGCATTTATGTAAATATTTATGTTAGTAGTCTTCTTGCGTGATTTTGGCACATTTCTTGATTTGCATCACATGAAGTTGGAACTTTGTAGTATCTTAACGGACCATGTCTGTTTTCATTCTGTTGTTGGAGCCTAGAGGTTCTTCACATAACTTAGGTTATTGATTATTGGTTACATTTATATAGTTCCATTGACATTATTCCTGCTATGCTGAACCTTGACATGTTGCCTGCTTCTGCTTGTTTTGCAGAGGGACTGATATGACTAGCCCTCATGGTATACCGATTGACCTGTTGGATCGGTTAGTGATCATTCGGACACAAACCTATGGTCCTGCTGAAATGATACAGGTCTGTTTGCACTTAAAGGGGCTTCGTTTTGTTAGTCTCTAGAATTGCCTTTTAACCTATGAAAGTCTTATATAGTCCAGAGGTAGTAACATATTTGATCCTTACATCTGGTACAGATTTTAGCTATTCGCGCTCAAGTAGAAGATCTGGTTGTGGACGAGGAAAGTTTAGCTTTTCTCGGTGAGGTTGGACAACAAACATCTTTAAGGTCTGCCTTTTAGATTGGGCTGTTCTCCAACGCTTTTCTTGTCTGTGTTACTGATGCTTTGTTTGTCAGGCATGCGGTTCAGCTTTTGTCGCCTGCCAGAATTGTAGCTAAAATGAATGGTCGAGACAACATCTGCAAGGTAATTATGAAGTTGGCTATCACTACTTTTTTACTTCAACTAAATGCATATGATTTTGATGTCGCAATTGATAGGCGGACCTTGAGGAGGTGTGTTCGCTATATTTGGATGCCAAATCATCAGCTAGGCTTCTTCAAGAGCAGCAAGAAAAATACATCTCATAATGTTCTTTTCATGCTATTGGAGTGGCTGTTATACTGTTTGAAATATCAGTGGTCCCGACTCTGGTTACCCGCTTGAATGGACGGCTGTTTCAAAGAAAACATCCTGGATCTTTTTTTTCCTGATGATGGTAGCAGATCGAGAGCTTAAAAACCTGACTCAGCGTGGGACATTTTGACTCGGTTGTGGATTTGAGGAAATATTAATTGGTGAATTCATGATTTTGGATTATATTTTTTAACTTTCTGCCTATTAAAACGAAAAATGCAAGTCGGTAATGTTATGACCCGATTTACTTCATTATAAAAGTTGACCTTATGTTTCCTTTATGCTACATAATTTCCTTCTTGTTCCAGTTTTGTTCATAACAATCTTTTCTTTTCTTTTGAGCTGCATTAGCGATTCATCATTTGAGATTTGAGTGCACCAGGCCCTGTCCACTCCTCAAAAAGAAAATCTCTTCAGTTTTCTCTCTTTTTTTTTGGATTTTTCCACGAATATCCCCACACTTCATATAGTATTAACATTCATTTAGGTGAAAGCTAAATTGACCGTTATCACTACATCAATCACTTATTTGTGTTTTCTCTCTATCAGTGTCCATATGCTGGTGTGATGTATGCAGTATTGCGCCTGGCTTCGCAGATTTCTGGTATCATGTACGGAAATTTGACCGTTTGTGAAACATAACTAAATGTTATATGTATATATGCATTTTATATGATGTATAAACAAGAGTGATGTCTCAATGTCAAACATTTTTTAATGTTAAATGACTGATGATTTAATGGCAAAGGTGAAACTCACACCACTTTTATGCACACCGAGTGAACATGTGTAGAAGGCATTTCTCTCGACATTGCCTTCTGATCTCATTGATGATGCCGGTCAGTGGGAAGACCAAGACAGCATCTCAGTATTCTGTCGTGGTCCAAGCTCCATACAGCGTGCTATTTTAACCGTCATGGACGCATAACAATGATCCCTGCTGCGTTTGTCCACTGGCGTTTACCTGTAGTCTGGTCCAACCAATGGAAAAGTTCTTGTGTGCTCCGCTGATGGAGTGTTTCTCCGGGGCCCTGGGACTACGACAAGCGTATTAAGAATAATATGACTCTGCAAAGAGTGGTCTCATTCCTGCTTACTTGTCTTAATCTTGGAGTCAAGAAGAAGAAAAGGAGTACGTAAGAATTTGCCCGTCTACTTGGTCAAACCTTTTAATCGCCAGCAGTGACGTATATAATTTCTCTTTGGTGTAAATGTGACAGAGATTTAAATCTTCTTGTGATGTTACCTAAAATTTGAAACTGCAAATGATAGCTTCAAGTGTCCAAGTTCTAGACAAAATGTCGTTGCAAAAAAAGTAACCTATGTACCATGTTATGGATTGGGTGACCTGCATAACGAATTTCACGTACTAACAAAAAATCTAATAGCTCCTGCGCATAGGTAAACTCAACCTAATGTTGGTGGCCAAGGAAATTTAGTGCAGTGATAACTGATAACCCGTTCACAGTTTTCACACAAGACGAGCGGAAAAAGGAAGATGCCATGCGATTCCGGATATCGGAGGCTCTCCGTCATAAATGGACCCAGAGTACATCCCTTTCACTCTCTCAGTCAATAATCAACATGCACTTAAAATACAGGTCGTCTATCTGACGCAGTCGAAAAAGAGGGTATTCCTCTCATATTTATCACTTTCTTTCTCTCTTCCAGATTCTATTCTTTCTCTCTTATATTTTTTTTTTTGTTCACGTTCACACCTTTCACATGGAGTGCACGAGAAAGTAACATTTTTCGCGGAAAAATAAAGAAGATTGAGTGCATGGGGAATCCCCAGATTCTAGTTGTCATTGCTTCTTCTGATTACTCAGTTATTCTACTTACACGAGACAAGAATTAGCTTCCGTTGAACTAAGCTATTATAAGATTGTATCCTCTCATTTGAAATAACTTATAAATTTTTTATATATTAAATAAAAAATTATTTATATTTATATAGTTTTATTATAATAAACAAAAATTAATCTATATTTACTATGTATAAAAATTTTATAAATTATTTTTAATAAAAATAATAAAACTCATAAAAATAATGCCACCTACATATAGTTAGACTATAAAAATAAAAATAATAATAGAGCTACGATTTTTGATACTGACCAGTCTCTAGAATTTGTGGTAGCTATTATGCCGGCAAATAGTGGATGAATACTTAAGGACGAAAAGATGAAGTCAAGTCAAAATAGCATGACTATTAATTACAGATAACTGTTTCTAGATCTTTTATAAACTAATCTTCTATAATTGCTTTCACGTGCTTGCGTTTTGCTCCTTTTTCCTAGCTCAATCAAATTTGGTGGTCAGACATCACATTACTTCGCGAATGCTGAGAAGAAAACGACGTCGCCAATAAGTGTCTATCATTTGCAACTGCCACCTTTTACTTCCTTTCTTCTCCGATTTGTTAGTTCTTTTTTTTTTTTTTCTTTTAATTAACTTCATTGTTTGTTTAGTTGCTGTGGATTTCAGAATATATATATATATTAAAATTGACTTAAATATTATTATTTTTAATTAAATTTTGTCTACATAAAAAGATTAATTTTGATTTATTTAATTTTCAATTTTCCAGAGATTGTTTGCAAGTTGAAATTGGCTATGTTTGGTTTATCAAGTTGACCCAAAGCCCGCAATCGTACAAATGAGAAAAACCAAATAGGTTGTGTGCATCAGTTTCGTCGTGAAAAGTAGCACTCCGGTTTGTGTTTTAGCCGCCAAAGGTTTTGTGCCAACTTTGTTCTCTAACAATCTCCTCCTAACAACCTTATTCATATTTCTATAAATAAAATTTTATTAGATTTTTATTTAAAATAATTTAAATTATTAAATTTTAGAGATTATAGTCTCAAAATCTGGCGGTTCCCATTCATTATATAAGAATTTAAAACTCTCACTTTATTTGGGAGCTGCTTTTGCATTGTGACAACTTTCTTCTTAAGAATAAATAATTAAAATGGGAAATTAATTTAGATCAATAACCCAAACTTAAAACAAATTGTTATGAACATATTGACTAGGAATTAAAAGAAAGTCATCAAAGTCAATAATTGAAAGAGGGAAAGTCACACATGTACTTCTTGTATTATAATCAACCATAGTTCTTATCTAGTATTTGGTTGAAAAAAAATAAAAGGAAAGAATTTTAATTAAAAATTTTTGTTTAATTTAGATTTTTAGAAGAGATGAAAAAGAAAATAAGATGTCTAAAATTTTTTTCTTTCCCAATTTACCTTACCTCTAGAAAGAAAAAATTTAGAATAAAAAAATTTATTAAAAAATTTAAATTATAATAATCAAGTTACTCTCAAATATATTTTTTAATTTTAAAATGATCTTTATCTTCATAATTTTTTTTAAAAAATATAAGAATTTATTGCTTTCTAATTAAAATTTTTTCCTTCTCCTTTTCTTGAACCAAATTAAACAAAAAAAAATTCCTTCCTTTAACCTCCTCTCCCTCCCTCTTACTTAAATCAAACACTTCATAAGAAAAAATAACTAATCACAGTCTTTTATATACTGTACGTAGGTATAATTTTGAGAACAGAAGTTAGGTATATTCAACCTAAGGTTAGGGACCGAGGAATTTTGTTGTGATAACTAAGTTCATAATTTTTACAAACAAAGGAGGAGGAAGAAAAAGGATTAAATTTTCAATTGTCTAGGAATATCGAAAATTCAGTTAAAATTTACTTGATTATTTTTAAATTAATGATTATTTATTAAATAAAAATATTGACAAAATTATATATTTTTTAAATATTATTTATGTTATATTTTTATATTTTTAGTAAATATAAAATTAATCTAATAAATTAATCAAAACTCTCCTAACAAAATAATTTTAAAACTCAAACTCAAATGAAGATGCCATGCAATTCCGGGCAGGGTAGGATCTCGGTCAAATGTGGACCGAAATTACTGCCATTTAATGCTTTCAGTCAATAATGGACCTAAAATAGAGGTTTATGATCCATCCCGTGAGGCCCAAAAATAAAGAGCTTGAACGGTATCAATTCATACTTCTTATTACTCATTTATTTATTTTAATTTACTTATTAATACGTCGCTATCACTGCCAACTGTGACCTATTTCTTCCTTCTTCTTTTTTTTCTCTTCCCGATTCGTTACTTTTTTTTTTTTAATTAACTTTATTCTTTGTTTGGTTGGTGAGATTCTGAGAAAAAATTAATAGAAATAAAGTGATAATCTTGTTTTTCTTCTTTTTTTAAAGTTTTTTTAATAAAAAATTCTCTTCAAAAATGAAAACGTCTGCTAAAACTGGCACGGATATTAGTTTAAATTAAACTATATTCTTAATTTTTGATTAAAAATATCCAAATAAAATGATAAACTTTGATTTATTTTATTTTCACTGTTTGCGGAGATCGTTAGCAAGTTGAAATTGGTTATGCACGGCTGATTAAATTGACCCAAAGCTCCCATGCAATTGTACAAAAGAGAAAAACCATACGGGTCGTATGCACTTTGGTCCCGGACAGTGGCAAGGCAGTTAGACCCTTTAGACTTTTAGTTGCTAGGAAAATGTTGAACGTAATAAAAGAAAGTACGCGTTAAGATAAAAGTTTTTACGAAGAGGGAAAAAAAATTGAGAAGTTAAATATATATTATTTATATGTAAACTTAATATATACATAGATTATTACATATATAATTAAGATTGTATCTTTGTGCTCTAACAACTCATGGCGAACAAAACTAATTTCTTGTTAAGAATAGATCATCAAACTGGGCATTATTACAATTCACGGAGCCACATTTAATTCAAATTCCTAGAAACATTCTGAAAAAAAAAAAAAAAGTAACATAATCAAAGTCTGTAAGTCAATAGGGAAAGTCCTAAATGTACTTCTTACGTAAAATGTTGGATTTAAAATTTTATGCAACTGAATCTCGTGTAGTAAGTAATGTATGTTAGGAATTTGGATTTCAAAATTTATGATTTTTATAATTTTAGATTATATCGACACTAGTAATTATTTGTGGTGTCACGTATCTTTTTAAGCACCTCAACTCTCTCTAGACTATATCGAATTTGGATTTTTTTTTAATACATAATTTGGATCCCTTATAGTCACTCTTGAACTCTAAAGAATAAGATAAGAGGGAAAATAAATTGAATTAAATTACTAATAAAATAAGTAAAAAATAAATCGTATTATTAATAATATCTGTGAATGTTAATTTTTAAAATATAAAAATCATAAATTTAAAAGTAAGAATCCAAAACCATCGGAATCCAGGGTGTTAGGGTATGTCTTTCCACTTGTCATGGGAGAAACTGCTGATCACCGTGGCCATTCCATTATGGCGGCCATGGGTGGGTTCTTAACGTAATCCCTAACCCAACCACCACTTGAACTCTGTTCCGACACACTGTCGAGTTTTCATTTTTTTTTTCTAAAATTTATTTTTTGCGAAAACACTATAAAATAAACTGTTAAGGTTAATGTTGGGACAGAGATTAATGGTCAATATTGATTACTTTGTTGAAAGACCACCAAACTGTGTTCATGGAATAATGGGGCGCGTGGCGGGCAGAAAGTTGGCGACCGCGTTTTAGGTCTTACTATTGGGTTGAATATATACACGATGGAAAAGCGGTCAAAGATGGGCAGCATTTATCCATCCGTTATCCGCCCATTAATTTGAAGCCGAAACCTCTCACAGAAACAATGAATGTCGCCCATTTTGTGTACGTTTGTGGTTAATTGACTAGTATAGCCCTCTACTGCCAAGGGAAAATAAACCCGCTCGTGTGGTGACGATGCAATTTCGCTGTTCTTTCACTGTTCTAAGTGAGATAAATGGTATATCTACTAAAATTAATTTACTAAATTTTCATAAATATTAAATTAATAATTTTAATAATTTAAATTTTTTTAAATAAATAATTTTTGAGAATAAAAATATAGTTTCAAAAACAAATAATCAAATAATAAAAAAAATTCCATTATATCACCAGATAGAGTGTTCCGTATTAAATCTCTTATTTTTATTATTTTTTATTGTAATCAATTTTAATTGTTTTTTATTTATATTTAAATATATTTTATAAATTTTATATTTTACTATTTTTTTATTTTGTATATATCTTTTTTATTTAAGGAATTCGCATGCGAGCAGTGTATAGTCCGATGTAGCTAGGCACCTTTTGTGATAAATCAACTAGTGTGTGCGGCACATAGTTTTGGATTGCCTTAACGTTGGTTAGTAGACACACCACAACTTGTATTGCTGCTCTTGAAGGATCACATAACAAAAAGATGCAGGTTAGGTGACCAAATTTCAAACATGGATAAGATTGTAGGCACGCCTCCAATACATATGCTTTTTGTGTGGGCGGCCTAATTCTTTCTAAACCCTTAATTGGATTAATTACTAGTAGCTACTATTGACATGGGCCACTACTATACATTTATTGGAATGAGGGGTGAGAATGTGTTTTTATAAAATAAAGTGTAAATAAATAATTATTAATAAAAAATTAATAATATAAATTATTTTTAAATTTAAGAATAATTATTTATTAATTTATATTTTATAAAAAATTTATTATTAATTTTTTAATTAATAATTATTTTTTAATATTTTATAAAATAAAATACACACTCTATTTTAAAATATCTAAATCCTTATTTATTAACATGACTTCACCTAACATTACCCTCGCCTTTCCTGGCACTTATGGGAATGGGACACCCTTGTAATTGCGTCACATCCCATGTAATATACCCTCACCAACCACCCCTTCAAACAATCTTGTTTATATTTTATATACAATTAAATTTATTAAATTAATTTCATCATTATCCTTTTCAGACGTCAAAAAGCAAAGAAATTCATCAAAATAATTGGCTTCTTTTAAATTGGCAAACAATTGTACAACGTTGAGGCTGCGACAAATATACCACATCTTTCTTATCTTATCTTCCCTGAACAGAAAACGTGCCACGTGCTTAATTCCGCAACCGGACCCCACTTATATAAACTATAAATCGGCAATACTTTCTCCTTTTTTTTGGTTGGTTGGCTAATTATTTATTAATAGTCACAAAGTATTTCCCTCGTACCTGTTTGCCGTTCCAAAGAACTTTCTTTTTTAGTGCTCTAAATTAAGGAGGGAAAGAAACTCCAAATATGAAATATCTAAGATGGTTCTCAACTTACAGTTAAAACTGGTTTGAGTGCCACTTGACCTTTGGTTCAAGTAGTATCGGGTCACAATTTCAACCCCCACCTCCCGGCTCGTTTCCCACTTTCCCACACAATGTATCCAGAAAAAAAAAAAAAAAGCTGGTTTGAGTACTGCTTTGTTTCTAAGTCTTCCGTTGAGTTTGAGATCCAGCGTTGACTCCACCCTGGCTTTTTTTTTGTTTTGCCCAATAATTTTTTCGAGTTTCTTACTTGGCTTCATTATCCCTTCTTCTATATAAGCACTTCATCTGAGAATCCCTCTCCTCGTTGCCACTTACATCATCTTTCCACGCGATAGACAGTTTTATGACTGATATGATGGCTTCGTCTTCAGCGTCACCGTTTTCTGTTGTCGATGACGACGCTGCCTCCTCCATCTCCACCGTTCATCCTGACATCATTCACTCCCACATACTAAATCGACTCGACGGGCCAACTCTTGCCTCCGCTGCCTGTGCATCCTCCCAACTTCGCCGCCTATGCAGCGAAGAAAATATCTGGCGGGGTATCTGCACAGCAGCGTGGCCATCTCTCGAGGACCCGCTTGTCCGAGACGTCATCTCCACCTTCCCGGGTGGCTACCGTTCGATTTTCTCGGACTCATTCCCCGCCCTCTATCATTCTTCGCATGAAAAGCATCTGGAGCGTTCAGTTCCCGGGGCTGGATTCATCTCGGCCATTGATATATACTACGAGGATAAACCCATCTTCTCCCAAGTCCAACGAATGGAGACCCAAACGGGTGCGTTCCTTTCCTCGCCTTTATGGGTTGACGTGCTTGACCCGAAAGAATTGGTTCCGACGCCGGCTAAACACGTGCCCAAAGACGAGGAGTGGCTGAAGCACCTGGAGGAGAGCATGAGTTTGAGCTGGATCCTAATCGACCCGATCCGGAAGCGTTCCGCCAATCTTTCCAGCCGCAGGCCGGTTTCGGTGGAGCGGCACTGGTTGACGAGGGACCTGGAGCTGCTGTACACGGTGGTGATGGCTGGTGATCAACGGTCATCATCCAAGTTCGTCCAATGCACCATAAAGGTCACGTGCTACGGGAAGGTTGGAGGAGAGATGCACGTGAGGGAGGTGAGCATGTCGATTGAGGATTTGGACGGAAGGCACATCAGCGGGAGAGAGAGTGTGTCACTTTTACAAAGGGCGATGGAAAATGGCAAGAGGAAGAAGGTGAATGACGAGGAATCAAAAGCGAGGTTTGTAGAGTTTTTGTCCATGAAGAGAGAGAGACGAGAGAGGAAACATAGGACACAAAAGGCATTCGACATGGTTTCTATTATCATTGCCATCATTGTTGTAGTATTCTTTTGCTGGTTTAAGTTATGACGAAGAAACCACACACTTGGGTTTCGAAAACTTGTGTTAAATTAGAATTAGTAAATACTGTACAGTGACGATGACCATAAAGTAGGAAGAAAGTAAGGAGAAGAGAGTTATGCACAAAGGGCATCAGAACAAAGAATCGAAACAAGACAGAAACCTTGGGTCATTATCCCCATGTAGTTCCCAAAGAAAAAAAGGAAACAAGATACAAAACTGAGTACTTTACACGAGTTCCATACAAATTGTTTTAGCCTCGAATATGATAAACCATAAATGAACTGTGTTATGACAAAGTTGGTATACCAGTTACGTGTACAAATTTAAAAAAAAAAATTCATTTTAACTTTTTTTTATTTTAAAATTTAAGATATTATTTATTTATTTATTATTTGTTATAGTTTAATTATGATCCTACTGATGTGAAAACAAGTTTTCCGACCATAAATGATTATCTCACTCGATTAATTAGAAGTGTAATAAAATTTGTATTTTTTTTAATCATTCTAATTTATTTTGTAGTCCTAATCGCATAATTATGGTTGTTTTCTTACTATAATCGAAGTCATTAATAAAAAAATTATACCCTAGATTTGCGTTTTAAAAAGAAAAATAATTAATTAAAAGCCGCGTATAATTAGTTTCAGATATACAGTATAAAGCTAATGAACAGTATTTTATTGGTGATAAATATTAATTAGTAATGTTAGAGAAAATGTTTGAATTTTAAAATCTGCACTCTTCCGTCACCCTAAGGATAATCAATTCCTAAGTCACTTAGAAAGAAATTTAGCAGTGATAACGATAGCTGTAGTACTATCAACTTCGATGAGGCTTTTATTACCGTCAGTAGTCACTGGGGGCAGAGGTTCAAAATCTTACTATTATTTTCTTTAGAAAAAAACGTCATGCTAAATGGAATTATTCTAAAATAAAAATTTTATTTTTACAAATTTAAATTTATAAAATTACCATTTAAAAAATTAAGATTATTAAATTTTATAAACTCAGACTTGATAAATCTGACTATTATCATTCTTTATGAAAATTTAATAACTCTACCTCTAATAAGATTATTTTTTCCATTCTCAAACTGTACAAACGAAGGGTCACAAAGGTCAGCGACGTGCGGGCCCTTTAAGAACAAGGATCAAATGAAGAAGGGGGTGGCAGAAAACGAGAGCTGAACGCATAGAATTTTTGACTTTATCGCAAGAGAAAGTGGAATGTGGTTGGGGATGTCACATACGAGGAAGGCGCCCGGGCACGGACATACGATTCCCACTAAGAAAGCCAGACCGTCATCATCTCTGAAGTCTAGAAGAATACGTGAGGAATTAGTTTGAAAAAAGAATAAAGTATAGGGTCCTTTACTTAATTTTACAAGAATTTTAGTTTAAAAAATTTATATTATTAAATTTTAAATATAAAATTATAAAACTCAACATCTAACGATCTTCCTTAAACTTTTTGAGCATCTTGCTTCCTTGCTTCATTGGAACAAACACTCCCCTAGTACAAGAGAATTTAGAAAATAATATGTTGTCTTTTTTATTTTCTTAATGTTGGTGTTTAAGGGGCCAGACCTTGCTTGATGTTATTTACGGGCTTAGTTTTAGCCCAGCGAACTTGGTCCAGATCGAAGCATCAATCTTGGCCACAGTACGGCGTTCAAATCTGTCGAGGTAAGCAACAAATTAAAAGCATGTCAACTTGAAACTCAAGTGGGACAAATGTTCATTTTTTCAAACTTGTGTTGCGATTCGATTCTTATTTTCTCTTCTATCGCTCTTTTATAATTAAAAAAAAAAAGGTCGGCCAACTTTATCTTTGAAACTCCGACGTGGCACAACGTTACTGTGTAACAACCCCATGCATGCAGTCCAAATCCACATCCAAATAATTATGGCAAATGACAATAGGAACGCTGATCCACCCGATCGACCGATCACCCTTCACCAGTGACTGATCTTAGCAATTGTCAGAGTGGAAATGGCGGCCACCTTGGCGACCCTATCGACCGTCATAGGACTCGGCAGCAAATCGCAGTCATCCACCGCATCACGGCTCAATTCAGGTTGCCCCTTTGAATTGAGCCGTTTTCTCTAATATAAGCCGTAGGAAGTAGAAACCAGATCATCTAGAATCCTCAACTAGTGAGTGGGTGTGATTGTTTGCAGGATTTGTGCAATCGCCGGTAAGGGGCAAGGAATCCTCTCGAGATATAAACGCGCGCAAAGGGAGGGAAGGTTAAATTCTGTGCCCCTAGCCTAAAATGAAATTTGCTTGGTCCAATTAAATCATGGTTCTTGACTTTGATGTCGGTTACTGTTTGGCTGCGGACGGATTACAATGTGATCGGGTTCGGGTTGATTGGTTGAATAGCGCCATAAGGCATACCCGCCATCAATGGAAAGAGTCTGACGGAGCTCTTTTCGAGGGCATCGGAGCTGAGCTGGCTCACTTGCCCATCCTTCCGTCTCACTTCACAATTTTGGTCAGTCAACTCAGTCCTTTCCTTTCCTTACTTTTCCATAACAATTCATTTCAAATGAATCAATGTTATGATGACAAAATGATGAACCGATGTTTAGTTTTCTACTCTAATTTGTTTGGGTCGTTTACACTTTTTCTTTCAAAGTTTTATAATTCTTACCACTTTTTTTAGTATATGGAGAGGTTGAGGGAAGAAAATAGGAGAAAGGAGGCTCGAACTATGTAGACTCTCTTTTACCAGGGTCTTTTTATGTGGTAGCCGTTAAGTAAAAAGACTAGAAGTTTATGTCTTTTTATAGGATTTAGTTTTTTCGTCGTTAAGGGAAATAAATTTTGAAAGAAGATAAAAATAAAATTAAGAAAAAAATTATTAAAATCATAAAAAAAATTCATTTTGATAGGACAATATTTTTGTTTCGATGCGTTTCCTGTTGTCGCTGCTTAACTGTCTTATGCCACCCGAATATGACACTGACGACGCTGGGATAAGTAGAAATAGAAAGACATCTCAACGAGATTTGACCTTTGGGTTACTGGATTCAGAGTCTAATGTCCTGACCTGATAGATCATGGGACCAGATGGGGAAATGTCATACAACTGTGTTAATAGCTTCCAACGTATATCTTAATAGAAATCTCCTCAGGCTATGGCTTTTGATGTAAAGCGTGATAAGCAGGTTGTGTTTGATTACGTGGCACCTGGGGCTGTTCCTATCCCTCACTTTTGGGCAAATTGCATTCAAGGGCAGGACGGAGGACTACTTTTGAACTACTCATAAATAATTAATATTTAAAAAAATACTTTAGTAAAAATAATAAGGATTTTAATTTTTATTTCTATTTTTTTATATTTAAATTTGTAAATTTTAAATTTTTCTATTAATTTTTTTTAATTTTTTCCTTACAATATACGGACTTGATCTAAATCTAAATAATTGAAAAAGATTATTTTGGAAAGAATTTAGTAAAAAATGAATACGAAAGAAAATCTATTTTGACAGAGTATCCATGGAGAAGTAAATAAGGAAATGTATTTGAGCTGAATATTTAATAAGAAATAAGTTAAATAAAGATGAAATTAAAAGAAGAATTTATTAAAATTTTGATATTAGAAATGTGACCGATAAAGAAATAAAAAAACTTTTCTAAAATATCAATTATTTAGGAAGACAGGAGTACCGACTTTTTCCTTCTTTCTTCCCTTGTAATCAATGATTGCATGACTAGCACTACTTTTTGCCTCTTGTTATTTGGGAAATCTGTGTCGTGTCTTCTCCATTGTTTCATATCATTATTGTACTTGTCCCTTGCCTTTAATCACTCATATTTGGCACCTTACTTGCCTTGTTGGCAATGTTTAAATTAAAATCGTTTCTGTACAACCGGAACATGCGAATGACTAAAGATAGCTCCCATTTAATTTCTTTGAACTTTCGTTATTTCAGTGTACGTGTTCCCCCTCAACATAACATTATCTTATGAATTTCTTATCTTGCCAAAGCAATTATGGCAATGCTAATGTGTCCGCCAAGGGGCTTGGCCATTCTGCTGGAACCTAAAATCCAATAGGGTTAAAACCTGTTTTCCTTACTAAGAAGAAAGAAAAAAGGGCAATAGAAGCTTTTGAGTCTGTCAAATACTGGTTTGTAGGGTAGTTCAGGAGGTGCTGTGAACCTGGGGTAAGAGCAGGTAGTGAGAAAAAGCTGGTAGCTGGGCAATGTATTCATGCAACTTAAATTGGGATGAGAATTATGTAACAATTTTATTACAAAATTAACATATTTCTTTTTGTATTTAATATGTATTTATATTTGTAGCCGTGTAATTTAGTTACACGTACGTCCCATGAGCGCACCAGAAGATAAACTTGTTCTGGGGTCTATATGCCGTTGCTATGCAATTTCCCACATACTTTCAAGAGAGATTCCGGAGTATCTTTGCAAATAGAATATGGTGTGACGACTGGCCATAATCAAAAGGGAAGAAGATGGGGCCGCCATGCAACAGGAACAGGTACTTTTGTGTGTTTTCATTAAGACCATCAGATTTGCGAGAACTCAAAATCCAGCGATGATTTCCCAAACGCTGGGCCGTTTGTTGGGACCCACCTTGTGCTGTTCTCCCCTGTGACTCTGAGAGCTCACGTCCTTGTACGGAGCCAATCAAAACTAAGGCGACTGATTGATTGATACGGTTAATTGGGAGTTTCAGATGCAGGTGCAACATCGTTGTACGCAGATTACGGATCGGGATTCTGTACTCGGATTCTTTAATTTTTTTGGTGTAGTCATAAAAAATATATAAAAGCCAATGATAAAAAATCACAGAAAATCCAAATTTAGATTGACTGGTTGACCGATCTCAATAGTTATTTTAATATTTATTATCGTAATATATTGTAAGCAATTATTAAAATTATTAATATTAATATTTAAATATTATTTAAAATCACATTATTTTTTGGGTACAAATTATCAATAGAATGTGTTTGATACGACTTTGTTTTTGGGATTATCCTCATTACCATTTTTGTTTTTGATCAAATCATGAAGGCTGAAGGCAGTTAATGGCATGACCCTTACGATGTAGCATTCAATGCACCAATCCGAGAGGTGACAGCAATTATTTTCGAACGTTTGTTATATTTTGCTGTCAGCGACGTGTCGTTTTTAACTTGGATGGAATCTCAATTATATCAAAATTTTTATAATTTTTTTACTTAATTTTTATAATAAAAATTTATATTATAAATTTATTAAATTTTAATAATTAAACTATAAGATTTCATAATTCTAAACAAAATATCTATACTAAAAAATATGAGCTATAAATAAAATTAGAAGTATACAAATTTTGTTGTCCTAAAAATTATTGAAATAATAGTATAAATAGTCCATTCATTTTTTCAGAAGAGTAAATTAATTTTTTAATTTTTAATTTGAACAAATCAATTCATTTAAAAATAAATAAAGTGAATTTAATCCTTTACATCGTTGGAGTAAGAAATTTTATCTACATTTTTATGATGTGGATTGCGAGTAACTTCTTAAACTTCTAATCTCCCATCTATTAGTGGCCGAAGTAGCTTCACCAAATATATGTAAGGAAAGAGTCTTTGTTCCTTTGCTCTCTTGAGCGTTACCCTTCAACCTTTGCAATTAAAGCTCAGTAGACAGAGAAGACATTGAGGCAATTTTTGATGTAGAGAAGGGTTACTTGGTTGTTAAGGCTTCATTCACGCTATTTGATTATATAATATATTCATTGCACTATTGTGAGAAATTAAATATACTTAATTTTATTTTTAGAAAAATTAAATTTGATCAATTTTATTTTTTAAAAAAATTAATTTATCTACATTAAAGAATAAAAAATTAATTTACGGTTTAAGAAGTAAAAGAATCATTTGCGGCATTGCTCTAAGAGTTATTGGGATAGGTTTCGTTAGAACTATAAATTCGGAGTGAGTACTATAATGGTAGGAAAGGTGTTGGAGTACGGAATTACTGCAGACAGCTAAGGGAAACATTCGTGGCGCCAGCTGATCAGATAAGAGGAAGAGGGTAACGAAAAGTTCGTCTTATACAATGAGTTGAGTGGAAATGAACCAATGCGGAGGCAATGAAATTGGTACGAGGGATGTTCATTTCAACAGATGCCTGTCACTGATTGAATTCACCTGCCTCTCACGTGCCTGCCACGTCTTCTTTTCTCGCCTTTTTAAGGGCGTTTGTAACAAACCAAGTGACCAATCAACAGTGTGCCTGCCTTATTCCTTCTTCCCTCCCTCCCTCTCTTTCTCACCTTCTTTTTCCTTCCCCTTTCATGATTTTCTGAAGCCCGGGTGAGAATTAAAGAGTTTCCATTTCCATCTCAAACGTATCTTTCAATTTCTTGACAGCTTGCCACTTTCTTCGGTCTTCAAATCTCTTTGCACATTCAAATACGCGATAGAGGGAGAAGAAAGATCTTTCATGACCCACTTTTCTTTGCTGAATTCAAGGCTAACAGTTCCACCTCACCAAAGCATTGAAAATGACGACGATGCTGCCCACAACTGCCACTCTACTCACCTGAACTTTGCGACACTGCCCTCGTACTATGATCGAATCAGCTCAATTTCGCAATATGGCGAAACTGGGTCCGTGAAATTCGGTCGCAATTTTCACTATGTCCTCCTGCCAGACACACAACTTCGAGAGAGGCCTTAACGAGAAACAGAACAAGATCAGGAAGCGAGGTTGTTCTTCTTCGTCTTCGTCTTCTTTGGTCCGAAGCTACCGATTCAAAAGAGCCATTCTGGTGGGGAAGAAAGGAGTGTCGAGCACCCCTGTACCCATGTGGAAGACCAGGACAAGTTCACCTTCTATGGCGGTGCACCAGCATGCGCAGTTAACAAAGCCCTTGCCTTTTTCTGGGGTCCTCTGCAAAGAGAAGGAACTTCCTGTGTCCGCGAGAAAACTCGCTGCAACATTGTGGGAAATCAATGATTTGCCTCCATCGAGAGTGAAGAAGGACTCAGTGGCAGAGCCAGTGAGAAGCAAGGAGATAAGAAGCAGAGAGAAAGCTGCGAACTTATCGAGATCAGGCTTATTGCGGCCACATATGTCAGATCCATCGTATAGTCCTATCTTAGAGGTCAATTCATATCGCATTTTCCTTTTCTGGACTTGTTTTACGTTGATATTGGTTCATACTTCATAGGATTAAGCTAAAATTCTCGTTTGTGCTCTAAATTTGACTCTGCAGAGAATGAAAGGGTTTGAAGGCGATGGCTGCAAAGGAAGAGTGTCAGCGGCATCTCATAAACTTCAGTTGGCTGATCACTACTTGGGAGGTTTGGATGCTCTTAGGGGTGCCAGTTTAATGGAGGTAGAGTTATTTATCCAAACTAATTATACATATGGTAGGAATAACAATCATTTCTTTTCACCATGATTGTCTATTGACTTAACCATTTCTTTTACATGTGAAAGTAAGACAGATTACAAAAATGACACATGACACGAGTTGGCTATGAGATTTTTAAATTGTTTACTAGGCCTCTGTCTCATAATAATCAAAATTCTATCCACATGGAAGCTACCTTTTCCCGTTGTCAAACGCATAGCAATGATCAAAACCTTAGCTCTAAAAAACGACACTAACCTTGTTCTGATATAAGATGAAGCTGTTATTTTTCATTCTGAAATGTTCTGATATGTCATTTAAATGATTTCTTGTGTTTAGAACTTCGCATTTCAATACGTAGCTGCGGGCTGAAGTATATGTTGATCTGATTAATTAGTTGAGAATTTATATCACATTTGGCGTTTTGTTGCTTGGGATAGTTGTTTATTATTATGAATCTCAGAGTCAACATTATAGTAAACTTACTACAGTAAAAGTGGGGAAGTTGGACGAGGATTGGTCAGATAAAATGTCGTTTGTTTTTTCTTTTTTGGTAGTTGCTGGGAACAATAAACTGAATTATGTTGAAATGCAGGTAGAAAATCAGCCAAGAAACCAAACTAGTGGTAAACTGCGCGTTGGTGTTAAGAACCGACTGAAGGAAGCTAGGAGTGGCCTGTCTACTTCAAAGAAGCTGCTAAAGGTGTTAAATCAAATGTGCCTTCAAGAGCAGCATTCATCAAGCATACCCCTCATCTTGGCACTGGGCAGTGAGCTTGATCGGGTGTGCAACCAGGTCGATCAACTAATCCAAGAACAGAGCTCAAACCAGAATGATGTTGAGTACCTCATGAAGTTTTTCGATGAAGAAAAGGCTGCATGGAAAAGAAGAGAACGAGAAAAGATTCGTGGTGCCATTACACACATAACAGAAGAGCTGGAGGTGGAGAAGAAGCTAAGAAGGCAAACTGAAAGGTTGAATAAGAAGATTGCAAAAGAAATGGCTAATGTAAAATCTGCCCATTTGAAAGTATCCAAAGAACTTGACAGGCAAAAACGAGCAAAGGAGACTCTGGAGCAAATTTGTGATGAACTAGCAAGAGGCATTGGGGAAGACCGAGCCCAGGTAGAAGAACTTAAAAAAGAGTCGGCTAAAGTTCGAGAAGAGGTGGAAAAGGAGAGGGAAATGCTGCAGCTAGCCGAAGTTTTACGTGAGGAGAGAGTCCAGATGAAGCTTTCAGAGGCTAAATATCAATTTGAAGAGAAAAAGGCCGTCCTAGAAAAGCTGAGAAATGAGCTTGAGGCCTTAAGAACTAAAGCTGAAGAAAACGGGAATACTTCTCTACTATTTAATAAAATAGAGGATCTTGAGTCTTATTTGAACAAAACCTGTTGGGAATTTCAAACTGCAGAGAAAGAGGACGATTTTGATATTGGAGATGGAGTAGAGAATGAAGATGACTCGGCAGACAGTGATCTTCACTCCATTGAATTAAACATGGACAATGACAGTAGAAGCTACAAGTGGAGTTATGCTTTTGAAAATGATGATCAAGATGAACCTATAGGAGTTTTAATCAACAAAGAAAGTATAGGGAGGAAATCTTTCTCTGAGAAAATTCAGTGGGAAAGTATTTGCTTCAACAAGGGAACCACCAATTGCAACGAGAAGAATTTTGGCATAAATACCGAGGAAAACTCTGAACAGTCAGATCAAGAAAGATCAAGGGAGTTGCCCACAGAAGCTCAGATAAATGATGATAAGAACGAGATTGAGAGCAATAGGTCTATCATGGGAGATTGCATAACATGTGCCAGTCCTCCCCAAAGATTAGGTCAATCATTGCCTTTTCAGTTTTCAGGATAATGGTGTTGAAGCTTGGAAAAATTGTGTGTTTTTGGAGGGTGTCAATTTAAGCAAGCGGCTGCAGGAAGAAATTCCGGGTGTTAAAGAGGTTTGATAGTTAGTCTAATATATAGCTCATACTACTTTTGTTCCAAATTGCTAGTGCTTGTTTCCTGGGGTTTTCTTGAATATATGCTTGAGGCTCATCGTTGGCATATATGTTTGCATCTATTTCAGTTACAACAAGCAAAGTGTAAATAGCAAATAGAATCGCAGACAACAGTTTTGGCCCTGGTTTCTTATCATATAGGGCCAGTCTCTAGCATTAAAAGAATTTAGCAAAGGAGATTAGAGTAACGCAATTCTGGCTGGGATCACATTATTTTTGAGCTGTATAGTTGTGATTTGAATGAAACATTACTGGCTGAGACAGCCTGACAGATAGCATTATTAGATACTTCCAAGGATTCAAACATTTGAATACTGTCCTCTATGCTGCCTTTGTGTTTGGATTAAACCATTAGAGGACATGTGTAGTAGGACCATATATATAAGATTATCATACAACAACGTCTTCGTCTCCATTGTTATTCTTTTCCTGACATCGTTTCCAACTTATTTTTAAGGGTTTGATGTGGAACAATGACATTTTATCTGCTTACTTTCGTTCCATATATCTTATATCCCTCCATGTTCATTTGTCACTTGTACACCAACTGGAATGCTAATGGTGAGAGGGACGTAAAGTGGGAAACCGTAATGAGAGTGGAACGTACGAGTGATAACCAGTTGGGAGGTCACAACGGCCAAAATAAAATAGATGTTTAAAAACTTTTAAAAAGATAGGTGATCGACAAAAGCATTTACGTTCAGTAACAGAGGCATTTACGCCTGTCAGTAGGCTCTGTTAGACTGTGACCATACAATTTACGATACAAATGTTAACATACGACAACAGATGAAGCTAAAACTAGCACATCCAACGTTATCAGGGGACAAGACCAGACTTGAGGACGTTCAGCAGTTGCAGCACATAAAGCGAGAAATTATTTCTGAGAACCTTCAATTTTGGTCGATGTTGATGTGAAAGTAACTGGGGTTGTTGGATGGTCCCTGACAATCAAGTTGAGCAATGGAGGCCTTGAGTAGCGTCCAACCACATCGAAATCAAATTTTGCTCTTGCTATTTAATCAAGATATGTGCCCCATCAATGAGAGTCAGAGCGATAGTTGCAACAAACAACAATCAAATATTTCGTGAAGACAGAGAGAACTTCATTCCATCACAGCAGGACACCGAAGGATTTTGCTCAAGAGACATTATTCTTAGCCCAGCATGATTGCCAAGACGTTCCTAGTAATTATCGGAAGGCAATGCAGTAACAATGCGGTTTAATTCGCTTTCAAGTTTAAACACCAACGGCATCAAGGGATTTCATAAACTTGTAAACCAAATCAAGGGCTCCAAATACTATTACATCATAATCTAGCATGTATGTGTGTGTATATATAAATATAAAAATATAATATATACATTTAAACATGCATCAAATGTAAAGGCTTTGGTCTTAAAATACATAACATTTCTTAGTCTGTCATAAAAGAAAACCACGAAAGAAATCAAAACTAAATGTTTTCATCAAACTGGAAAACGTAACAAGGGGCAACAGAAGTGATAGACAAGCTTCCTTTTGCTCTTTTTATTTCCAAAGAAAATATATCATTCCAAGTATCCGGTTGATTTGGTTTAGTTCAAGAAGGTTTATCTTTAAATGTAATCTGGAACCAAACTGTACTCTCAGCACACTTTCAAAAGAGAATAACCAAACCATGATCTGCAAAGGTAATTGGCTAAAAAGAAAATCATGACTTCCTCAAAAGACTGAGTACTACTCGTCCACTGGTTGTCAGTGATTGTGTTGATTATGGGAATTCCCTCTGTCTGTATCTCCTTTGTGTAACTGTTTCCTCTTCCTTTTTCTTTTTTTTTTTTCTGGGAGAAGGGGGACAATTGTGCGGTTCTAGCAGATAAAAACGAAAAGAATGGAGAAGGCACAATAGAGAGCCTTACATATAGTTACCAGCCATACTCATTCTGCTTTTGTCTCATGAACCTGTTTAGCATTTGAATTATGATACTATAACATTTTACATTAATTTTTTATTATTAAATGATGTATCATAAATTAATATTAATATCCTAAATCATAAAATATTACAAATTTGACATATATGCCTTAAAAGCAAGAGTGACAAACAAAGTATCAAAAGGAAATTGCAAGACCATCCCTTTGAAAAGGAAATTGCGACAACCTTAAATATGTTGGTCAAAAGGAGCATGCCCATAATGAATAAGTCATGTAAACATATCAATAACTTAGCATCTCAACAATTTGACTGCAAAACAGATAAAAACAACGGGATAATGAAATTCTATCATTGGCGGATAATTTAGGATTGTGTGGACTCTTGCGTAAAGAAACATGTTTGCAAGCTTTATAAATCCGGAATGGCTTATGTAATATCTTGTTCGTTTCCTTTTAAGAGATATTTCATCCAATCAACTGGAACCGGTTTGGAAATAGAGAAGAGTTGTCCTAACAAATACTAACAGCGAATCCTAACTCTTGCCAGCCACATCAATTGCTGCAGGGTGATAGTTGCCGAAATTCGAACCACGCGGGTCGCCACTCACAAATGCTTCCGGAAACACAACCCGCTGGGATCCATAGCTACCAGCTTCAGCTAGCAATCTCTCAGCCTTGTCTGCATGTTAGATCAGAAATCGGAATCAGTATAACTTCATTATTTACAAAGAAACAGTAATGTAGCTGAAGCATGAAAACAATGATCCTAAAACAAAACACAGGACAAACAACAAAATCAATTCACTGCTGAAAGCACATGGGTATTTGATTTTGGAAAAGCTTTCTCCTATGTGAGGTAGAAAACCAGTCTCTTACAAAATCTTAGGAGTGGAGAATCAATAAATTTAATGATTGAGATATTTTAAATAAATATTAAGTAAAATTTAGTTTATGTATAAGGATATCAATTAATCCCTCACAATTTTAAAATATTTGATTCAGTACAACAGTCATTGGAACGCAATAACGGAAGGAGAAGGGAAATTCAGCAAGAAATGAAAGAAAATATAAAAGAAATTATTACGTAATGAACAAAAAACATTATAGAATTGGCTCCAGATATAGAAAACCTTATCTGATTCGATTACACGAACATTTGAAGAGAAATGTAAAGAAGTAAAGGACCCAAAGTAGCGGGGGTGTCGTGGAAGATAGCGGAGACCTGGACGACAGTCGCTCGGAGCGTGGGGGCATTGTAATCGGAGCCCATGTCCACATCGGCAAACAGAGGCCCATCCTTGACCGTTTGAGTCGTTAAAAGCGCCATTTCCTTCCGGGACTCCTCTCCTTTTTTCTCTGCTATAGTGGCAGTCTTGTTGAAATTTTCTTTCTTTTATTTAACATAAATTGAACACAGTGATGCGCAGCCGTTACCATAACACAAACATTTGTACTGCATAAGTCATAACCAACTGAATGTTTCGATTATTTACAAATACAGATTCCCAGAACACTACCGTGTTTCCAGTAAGTGATCCATCTTCACACAAGCAAGAGAAGTAAATCTTAAAGACAACATTTCACAGCATGATGATGACACAACAGTATGGTACATGCAGTTATATACAATCCCAGTTTTCTCTGCTGATCACAACTTTAATCTTGATCTGGTGACTACTTATCGAGCCGAAGCTTTATCGGAGTTTGATCCTCTTTGGCTTCTTGTAGAGGTGAAAGTGACTGTTTGGGTCCTCCACCATTCACAACTAGGTTCAGCATATCAGGCCTCGAACTATGTCCAACCACGTCAAAGTCATACTTTGCTTTAACAATGCTTCTCATATCTATGGTAGAATAATGAATGGTCTCAAATAAGCATTTGAGTTGATTGACACAATTATTAGGCGTGTTTACTTCAACAGAATATTTTTAAAGCTATCAGATAAACTGATCAATTTCTCAAAAAGAAAAAGGGTTTTTACCGGAGTTTCCCTTTATTTATTATCAATGGTGATCAAGAAAGTTTCAAAATTTACAGGTGCGGTTCCATAGAAGAAGGTGCAGAGTACCTAATTCAGCTGTAATGAGGCCCTCTCCTGTGTAATTAGGTCCTGCCATAATTGCTCCATCTGGTGAAACAATGACACTGCCACCATCACATACAACAGTGTCTGGTTTGAGATCATCTTCTTCACTAAATATATATTTGGTTGGATTTGGGTAATCGTCCCTTCGGCAGAACTGGTTGGCAAATAGAACAAAGCATCCACCTTCTGCGGCAATGTGAGTAGCTGATGCCTGCCAAGTCTTGCTAGGATCCGAATGGAGAGCGCAGTATAGCTCAACTCCTGGAAGCAGCCATAGATCATCCACACACAAAATACTATGTATAAAATAGGGGGAGAGTATATCAATTTTTGTTTAAAGATGTATTTATTTACCTTTGGCATAGAGAGCTGTTCTTACAAGTGGCATTCTGCTTTCCCAGGAAATGGCAGAACCAATTTTGCCAACTAGAGTTTGAAAGACAGGGATTGTTGATCTATCCCCATAACCCCAAACCAGACGCTCCAAAGGAGATGTCATGAGCTTTCTATGTTTCCCAAGAAGAAGGCCGTTGGGGTTGAAGAAGAGAACCGTGCTGTAAAGAGTACCTCCATCTTTCTCCACCACTCCCATTACTAAGTAAACTTTGTATTCCCCTGCGAGGGTTGCCAGTCGCTGCACTTCTGGTCCTTTATATACAAAACTTGGCATATATTATATCATATTGTATGACAATTAAATCTCATGAAAAACGTTCACAGGCGACATTGTCAGGTTGCCTCGTTATAAAATGGTGGGATGTGCAAATGTGCTCATTTTCTCTCTGGGGAGAGCGTGTTAATAGTATAAAGAGAAAGAAGTTCCATGCTGCAAGAGAGAACCTTTTACATATATGCGCATTTAATTTTTCTGTTTATAACTTATAAAAATTTTATTAAATTTAAATTATTAAATTTATAAATATAAATTCAATAACTCATTATTTTTTATGAATATTTTATTTTTACTCAAAAATTGAGTGGCTTAATCTAAGAAAGTTAAACAAATTGGTGGTGATGGGATTAGAACACATAAAATTGTAATATTCAACCAAAGGCCTTATTAGAACTTTCTAATTTCAAATTTAAATTGTAATTAAAAATTAGTTCCTCAGTTGTTCATATATGTATAAATGAATCAACATTATTATTGTGCCACATAGACATAGCGCAGTGAGCACTAACCAGGGACGGTGATAGCTGATGAATGATAGTCTAGGAACCTTTCTCGGCCTTCGGAGGTACGGTCAGTAAAGTTGGATCCTCGTGGATACCCACCCACAAACGCCTCTGGAAACACCATCAGCTGACTTCCATTCCGAAACGCCTCTCTCACCAATCTCTCTGCTTTGGCTGCAAATTTTGAAACCATGATTGACTAACCATAGTGCACAGAGGATTTATATCAGATCAGAGTATTAAGAAGGTGGATAGATGTTTATCTATATATATATATATATATATATATCCCAATGGGTCACTCCATAAATCGCTAATCAATCAAGATATGATCAGAATTTCTCATACTGAATTTCAAATATTCTATGTAATCGCAGTAATTAATCATATACATAAACTATAGAGAGAGAGAGAGAGAGAGAGAGAGAGACCAAGGGTGGCAGGGGTGTCATAGAAGATAGAAGAAGCTTGAACAATGGTAGCACGGATAACTGGTCCGGTAGACAAAGTGATCCCCATGTCTGTTTCAAAATGTTTGTAATCGAGGCTGCACCTCTGGCTGCTGATTGCTAGAGAGACTCCAGCAACACAGTTCAGTCTTTTATAATTAATTCCCAACCTCATAATTCTTTCCTTACCCTATAAATTTTTTTCCTATGAAAGCAGGGGCAATTCTTTACTTACTTTCAGACACTGATTCTTCCTTTCCTACTGTAAAAGTTCAGGCTTTTAGACTTTAAAAGTAATACTTTACCCAAGTATAAGGTTGCATCAACAGTCAAAGAACGAGCTTTCCCACGGTGAGAGCATCTTCTTTCGCTATTCAATATAACTTCACAAACAAGAAACATCAACACATATTAACAAACAAGCCACATAAGAGCCAGCGGTGACATTCATTGTTGCTTCGAATATTTTTTTAAAAAAATATTAAATATGTGTTAAATAATTTGTTATTCTTGTTTTATTAAAAAAGTTTTAAAAAACATTATAAAGGCAGAAATACCCCTTTTATCAAAAGGTGAATCAAGGACACCCTCATAAATCAAAAGTCTCGTCTACAAAGGAACCGCATCTGTAAATTCCTCAGCATCATCCTCGTCCACGAACATATTCTGTACTGTCTTTTCTGTTTGAAGAGTATGAGTTTGAGAAGGAAGGAAGAGCTTCTATTTTACTTGGAAAACGATTAAGCGAATCACAAAAAAAAGGGCCAAATATATTAACTTTACCAGAATGATTAAGTACATAACCTTAGTGTAAAAAAAAATACCGTCATTTGTTTTTATAAATTAAAATTTTAAAAAATAATTTATATTCTCAAATTTATTAGATAATATCTTACATTAAATTTTATAAGGTAATAATAAATTCAATCGTAGGGTTTATCCTTATTCAAATATAGAACTGATGACTAATTAAATATTTACTAATTAAACGGTTAATATTTTTATTTTGATAAATACTACTTTTTAAATTTAGTTTTCTGCTATTTTTCCAAAACGGATAATCTTAGGAAACATCAAATTGGGTGTTTGCAATGTGCTAGTTAGGGTGTCCGAGCGAGGTGACGGGAGAAAAAGCGAAAGTTGAAACAACCATAAAGCAGAAGCACGTCGGACGTCAACCTAAGACCCACGTGGGCAAGCCACGTAGTAACAACTTTGGTCTGTCCTAGGTGTCGTGCACTTTGCCCCGCCGACTCCCTTTCCTTCTTTCTCTCTCTCCCTCTCTTTCCATATGTCTCTAACGCCAGTCGCCAACTTCCTACACTGAAGCAAAGCACAATCCCGAGCACAGAGAAGAGGAGAGTTGTTGTCGCAGAGCCAAGGAGGAAATTAAGGAATAACCCTCGTGAGCGAACTCTCTATCTTTTACCTTTGGTTGATCCTATCCCTTCTTCTGAAGTAGCTGCAAGTTTGAACCCTAATATAATAAATAAATAAAGGAGAAGATTTTTTGAAAAAAAAACACAGAACAGAGAAAATGGATGGGGTTTCGAGGGAAGCCCAGATGTCAATTGCAGCTTCTTCGATGTTTCCTGGGTTCAGGTTCTGTCCGACCGACGAGGAGTTGATTTCTTATTACCTCAGGAAGAAGTTGCAAGGTCATGAAGACAGCGTCCAAGTCATTTCTGAGGTTGAGATTTGTAATTATGAGCCTTGGGATTTACCAGGTTAGCTGCTTGTTATACTCACGATTTTTTATGTCACAAAAGATTTCTTCTTTTTTTTTTTCTTTCAAATAAATTATTTTTCATCACATTTGTTTAAACTGTTTTAGTCTCTCTGTTCATTTTGGAATTAATTTCTTTCTTCAGCATTAGGCTCCAATTTTTCCGTCACTATGGGGGCTTCCATTAGATTATTAGTTTTGGCCTGTGGGAAATTGGGAAGCAGGGGTTGTTCACTGTTGTTTTTTTATAGTCAAATAATGTGAAACAGAGCTTCCACGGAGGAACTGTGCTATTGCTAAGATATTCTTCCTCTTGGCGCTTTCTGTTCTCTAGATGATATCATGTAAGGATGATACAGAAATCATGGGAAGAGCCTTCTCTCTCCTATTTGGTGTGTAACTAAGTAGGAATAGGATTGACGAAGAGATATATACAAATAAATTAAATGAGGAAAAATTATTGATAGAAAAAATTGGAATTCAAATATTAGATTAAAATATAGAATAAAAAAAATTAGAGAGATAATAAACAAAGTTAAAAAATATGAAGTCACATAATTCAAATCTAACTAAGTAATTCTTTTAAGGAAGAAAACAGATTACCTTTTTTGTAGTATCTTTTCACTACTTTTTTACTTTTCTCTTGGACTCAATAGGTGATGAAAGAGGACATTGAGAGGGCCAACTCCAGAACTGTGGTATAGGAAGATAAAGTTGAAATAAAAATACTAGACTCAGTTGATAAATGCACATTTAGTAAAATAAAGTTTGCCAAAATGTTTGGTTTAGAGATCTAAGAATATAACAGATTTTACACGTATGTTTGTGGTACCAGTCAGTTAAATACAGATTTGATACTCATTTCCATCTTGACTTATTGGTGCTGGTTTGATTGTAAGCAGCGAAATCATTCATTCAATCAGATAACGAGTGGTTCTTCTTCTCCCCTCGGGGAAGGAAGTATCCAAATGGTTCGCAGAGTAAGAGGGCAACTGACTCTGGTTATTGGAAAGCAACAGGTAAAGAGCGCGATGTAAAGTCAGGCTCTAATGTTATAGGCACAAAACGAACACTGGTATTCCACCTGGGTCGTGCGCCAAAAGGGGAACGAACTGAATGGATTATGCATGAGTACTGCGTCAATGACAAATCTCAGGTGACTAAAATTATAAGCTCTTTTCCCCTTTGCTTAAAAAGAAAAACAATGAGCTAAGTTGCAACAGGTGCAGGAATAGTACATATTCGATACGGGGATGGCCACGTTAGTATTTTTAAAGAAATTTTAATGTAACTTTTATATGAATTTTGTATTCAATACGAGTATGTTATTTATAATAAAGTTTCAGTGCTTGATAGAAAAAGAGTATAAAGTACTGTCCGAATATTGTTCCTATGTGATTATAGTATGAGTAATTAATTGATTCTGAATTGAAACACATATGCTTTAGGATTTTTTGGTTGTTTGTCGCCTCAAGAAGAACACAGATTTTCGTTTGAACGATGCTTCAAATAGAGCTTCTTCTAGTCAAATGCACGCAGTAAATTCCCATGAAAGTGACTGTGCCATCTCCGAAACTAACATTGATCAAAGGGGTATGCCTGAGCAAGATAAAGGGGTTGGATGCAGTTCCAAGCGTAGCTGTAGCAGTTTTGGTTCTCCTTCGGTTGAGCAAATTGATTCTGCATCTGAATCCAATCAGAGACCTGCTAATGATGCTGCTTTGACAGAATCTTCCTGTCACCAAAAGGTAGATTTAGCTTCTTAATCCAAATATTGCTTTGGATGAAATTGACCCTTTCCTTTGAATAGAAGAATTCTCATACAATCTGCTTTTAATACTCACCATAGGAGGTGGATGACGATGATTGTTATGCTGAGATACTGAAGGATGATATCATCACATTAGACGAATCCTCACTGTCGCCAGAGGCTCACACAAGTTTGCAGGATCCTGATCCGAATATGCTTCCTTTCCAAGGCACAGCACAACGAAGAATAAGATTAAGAATTGATAAACCAAGGCAATCTACTGCAGGCGTTCCTCTCCCAAGCTCCAAGCACTCATCAAAGGGTGCCTTGTTTGCTAGAATGACCAACCGTTTGATAGTATCTGTTTTCTTCATTTTAACATTGATAGCTCTATTGTTGTTTCTGTTGGGGGATCTCAAACTACTGAAATGTGCTGGAAATTTTGGTTTTAGATGTAAATTATGATCGGTGGCATGCAATGTTCCATCGATTTTATGTAAATATATAATGCATTAACCTTCGAGATGGTTATATTTTTTTTTTTTGGTAACAATATGAATTCTCTTACCACTTGTGAAAATGACTATTAGGACGTGTAAGATGCAAATTTTGAAATATTATACTAAATTGAATGGACCAAGCAAGAAAATTACATATTTAAGAATGAATAAAGTGAGAATCAGGAATTCTTTCGGGGACATTTGATAAAATTGGAACGATACAGAGAAAGTGAGAATTAGGAGTTTTTATTGTCTGTTCATGATTTCATAAAGCATAGATTTGTTTAATGTAAGCGACGGTGGAACCTATAAATGCTAGAAAGTTTTCTTCCAGACGTGGCAGTACACGATTGTCTCATTTAAGGCCTAGGGAGAATGATAATGTTCCCAACCGCAGCCGATGAGTTCCTTCGTCTTCCCAGTTACTGCCGTAAATGGTTGATGGCAGATATTGTCTTCAGACAGTAAAAGAAAAGAAACTGAGTCTTACTCTCTTCTATATTTATAGTGCATATATTCGGGGCGGGTTATGGCTTCCACAATCAGCACCCAAAGTTAGAACTCCAAATTGAGTTTCGGAAAATTCTCATGCTTTACGTATATTGCAGATTCCATTCTTGAAATTTGTAATTGATCAGACGCCGGTCATTACTGGAAGCTCGCGCATCGCTTTCTGTCCGTTTGGAGAGGAGCGCGAATTGGCAGGAGCCCCTGGGGACGATCATGAGGTTAGGGTTATCTGGGCGACCTCGATCTGTAAGTGTTCTCCTTCAATTTAGTTCCTTTCTCGACTTACCGATACAGTTGAAGTCCGGGTCTTTGATCATGATAGCTTTCCTCTTTGGACTCGCGATCAAATGATCCTGGTCGATAAATATGGTTATTTAACATTTTAGATAACCATATTTTGTACTAATTTGAATTAGTTTAGCCTCATTGAAGTTAGAGTTCTCGAATTTTGGAAATGTAAGCTTAACATTCACTATATGTACCCTTTTGATTTGGTTGAAGAACCTTGGTGCTATTGATTGTCATAAGTTACAACCCGACGAAAGTAACAATTCTATAAGGTTTGCTGCGTCTGGATGTCGAGGAAAATAGAACTGATGAGTGAGATGTGTTTAATTATCAGTAGCAGACTCTCAGGAATAAATAGATGAATAGACTTTTTTTGTGTGCAGTTAAACGAAGGGGGGGAACAGATAACGGCATATTCCTTTCTAACATTTTTGCAGAAACTGGAGGTGGGATTTTGCACAATTAACGAATTAAATAATTGCTGTCATTTTATTCTTGAACAGGTTTTCTGCCTGTAATCAGGAACGATGTCGAGGCCCATGTTACTTGTTTTTCTGCTGCTTATACTGATAATCACTTCTCAGTTTGAGTGGAAGCAACAACTCGTGGCTGATGTTGACTCCAGTCCCAACTTATCTCAAAAGCAGCATCAGATTTCAAAGAGGGAAGAAACTATAAAGGAGAAGGTATTACGTTTTACCTATCCTCCACATTGTTGACCTCATCCATATATTGCTTTGTGGATTTTGATTAGCCGCTCAGGTTGGGTCATTATTGACAGATAGGAAGTACGTCTTTCTAAATGCTCCTGCCATATCATAATAGGACATTGTTCTAGATTTTGATAGAAACCTGGAACCTGCATTAAGTTACAGGTTATCTAAGTGATGAAATCTTCCCATATTATTATGAAGCATTGAGACTTAAGTCTTTAACAAAGATGAGTTTCTAAGCCTACTCCTTAGTCCTTATCTCCTTGCTACAATCTCTGCCTTTATCTGCAAATTTGTTTGCATGTGCTTGTATGTTAGCTCTGGTCCATTCTTTTCATCATGTAGTGCCTGAAACTCTGAAAAATCTGTTGTTTGGGCTTCCTTGTAGGGCCATGCTCCTTTTGGCTTTTTTGTCTTTCAATTTTTGTCTTTGTTGGAGGGTGAAGGGAAGTTTTGTCTCACTCTTCAGTCTTAAAAAATGGTTAAGTTTTTAACCTTTTTAAGAATTTTGTTGTTTTTTCTATTGTTATCTTTTTTTGTAATTAAGAATAGAGTCCTGAAATTTGGGTACTAGTTGTTCTCGTGTCCAGAAATTTCTGAATTTCCGGAACCGTAGATTTCTAATTTTGTCTACAAGTTATTTGGTTTTAGTAGTGTTGGCGGAACCAATATATTGCCTCTTAGTTTGGGAAACAATAGAGATCATTTTGGGGGTAGAGGAGTTAAATCTTATTGGTGTTTACCTTAAGACAGGAATGAAACAGGAAGGAGTCCACTATTTTGTGTGATAATCTGTAAATTTGTTTATCACTTGTTAGTCATTTTGCTATTATAAAATGATTTTTGTAAAAATAGCATCAAACACAATTTGCAAAACTGAAGTTTGTCGTTGCCAAGAGAATTTTTGGAAATGTTTTGTGTGTGTTTGCTTTGAATTCATAAGAAGTGCTTGTGTTTTTTTTTTTTTTTTTTGTATTCCTTTTTATGATCTGTTTCTGGTTCAAAACAAGCAATCTTTGTGAGAAAAGAATGTTTACATGTGCAGTGCTGTCCTTTATACACTGCCCTTTGTGTACTCTACTCTAGGCTCTCAAAGTTAATTGCTCTGGCTTAATGATCTGTGCATGCCTATGTGACGGTTTTGGTTTTATATGCTTTTCAAAGCTTATCTCACTGTAGATATAGTAATTCAGTTATCGGTTCTTCTCAGATGGTAAATGGATTAGGCTGGGCAGGAATAAATATAATTTCAGAGCTGATCGACATGTAAAATAATTAAATGTGGTCCAGGTGACTGGAACATCACGTTAATTCAAAGAAATGGGGGCCTTGCTGTTGTTAGTAGAGATCTAACGTTGTTTTTGATGGATGTTGCTTCTTGCAGATTATTTTAGTGCAAGAGAAGAATATTCGGAGACTCAATGAGCTTGTGCGGCATCTCCAGGAACAACTGCAGCAGTGTAGAAGCAATAACGGAACAATAAATGGCACTGTGAGCCCTCTAGCTGACCGTATTCTTGAGGTTGAGCGACAGCAAATTCTGGAGGATTAGTGGGAAACAGGCAGTAATTGGAAATGTTCAGCCTTATGCTCAAGTTGTAAAGTTGTTCCTTAATTTGTTTGGACAAAAAAAGGTTGTAAAAGATTTAATACCCAATCTGAATTACGATATCTATTTAATCTCAATTGGAGTCCCACATCATTCAAATGCAAAATAAAGGAATAAAGCTGAGGCATCTGTGTCGCATATACCAGTATCTGAATGTTCAGTATAATGTCTGGGCCTGCGAGGAAGTTATGTAGAACATTGATATGCTAGTTTAAACTTGAAGGATGAGTGAAGAGGCCGTGTCTACGACAAAAGTACTTTGCTGCAATCATCTGCTTGCTTGCTTCTGTCGGTAGTGGTGCTATCTGCAGCGCACATTCCAGCAAATATGATGTGCATATTCATTTAGTTGATCAGATTTAGTGCTTCGGTGTAGGGTCAGGTGGCTTGTCATGGGATTACGTTTAACAATTCAAGTTAGGTTTAGCCTAAAAATAAGCCTATTTTAAAAAATAGATCTAAATTTATTTTGACAAAGTATAGCATGTAAGTTGCAGGTTTATTTTATTTAAATAATATATAAAAAATGTCTACTTTTTTAGAATGATATAGTCTATAAGACAATGTTTAGCATGTCTTTCACTTTGGTTTTGGATGTCTTTATTAGACATATCCAAGACACATAATTTAAGTAGGAATGAGACAGTATGTGGAGTACAATTTAACAAGTGGTGAGCAAGTAATAATTTAAAGTTAAAAATTTAAGAATACATTATATTACAGGTAGTAAAGTTTTGATCTCTTGAATTGATTTTATAAAATGATAAATATGTTATACATAGGACTTAAATTGGGTGGTTAAAGTAGAAAAACATCTTGGAAATTATTTATTATCACAAAATATCTAACAAACTTAAAAAAAAAAATTTATAAAATTGTTATAAGACTAGTTATACTCAATAGTAATAAGTGTTGAGTTTTAAAAGGTAAACAAAAATAAAAAAAAATATGATGACAAAGATGAAAATGTTAAAATGGATAAGTAAACATATAAGAAAAGATAAGGTTCAAAATGATTGTATTCAATAAAAAGTTAGTATTACACCTATTAAAGAGAGAAAATGATAAAAATTCAGTTACGATAGTTTGAACATATGCAAAGAAAATCTTTAGAAACTCTATTAAAAAAAGTTAATTAAATAATTTTTAATCTAATAAAAAAGTTAATTAAATAATTTTTAATCTAATAAAGAGAGATAAAGAAAGGTAAAAAAGATATTTAAAAAAATTGTTAAAAAGGATATTAATTTGGACAAATAATATTTCTGAAAATATAATTTTTAATATAACCTAATAGTCCCAATTGATCCATATAATTAACTCCATCTTATAAGGTAAGATTCTATATATTGTTGTTGTTGTAATATATAAAAAAATTATTTATATTTAAAATCATATATTTTATATATTATACAGAACTATATATTGTATAACCTAACAAAATTAAGTGCCCTATTTTAAATGTAGAGCGACATCAAATTAATAGGTTAAATTCAGGCTAAAAATTTATTATATAAACTTGGCATGTTCTTAGCAAAGGCTGACCTAACTGAGCTACCTTCCACCCCACTTTCACCAATCAGAGTATGATGAAACGACACCCCCACCCCACAAAGCAATATGGTTTTAAACTGATACGAGGATGGCAGTTGCAGCTTCAACCGTGAATAAATTATTATATTCTCATTATTTTTATATATTTTATTTTTATATAATTTAAATTATTAAATTTTATAAATTAAATTATAAGAAAAAGTTGATTTAATGATTACTATATCATGGACAAACACTATCTCCAAATTCTCAACACTTAATGTACGAACAACCTTTCACAAATTATTATGACCCATTTATCCAACAAAATTTTACATGCAAACATATAAGTTGACCTTTTTTATTTAAATAACACAATATTTATATAATTATTTAAAATTACATTTTTTTTACCCTAACAATCTATTATCATTATCGGGTTACAGAAGTATAAGAATTTATTATATAAACACGATCTGCCTTAGGCTAAATCTAGCGAGCACTGGCCCCTTTCCGCCTTTGCTCTCAGTGTTCAGAGAAGGGTGAAACTGCCCCCGCGGCGATACGTTTTTAAAGTGATACGAGGATGGCAGCGGTGCAGCTTCAACTCTATTTAACAGTATAAATTACTATGACCCACTGATCCGACAAAGCAAGAGCTCAAACTGTCAAACTCATCAGAGTTGGAGCAGCTTTCGATAGCACTATTCAAGGAGAGAAATCAAGACATAAACATGAGCGTTACAACTTCCATATATGAAAATCAGATTGAAATTTCAGTTTTAATTTTAGGTAGTACATTTCATCTATAACGCAAAAAGACACACACAACTATTAATTTGTTTTTGTTTCCATAAAATATTTTTATATTATTACTAGATATAAGATTAATTTTCATTCCAAATAAGAAGTTTTAAGATTCTTTCAATTAAAAAAGTTTTAAAACTCGAACTTATTGATATCAAATACTTTTAAAGTTTAATTAATTATTATTATATTAATATATTATTAATTATATATTAATTTTTAAACCTACTACAAGTCCAAAGTCGTTTAATGTATTTAATTCCTCAGGGTCACAAATTCAGAAAAATATTAATTCCACCATAAAAAAATTGTAAGAAACTGTTCGGTACAAAAGCTGGAAATAAATTTATATGCCATCAAGAAGTAAGAGCAGTCCAATAAATGGCCAGTTAAAGAGAAGCAAAAAAGAGTAATTGAATCCAACGTATGGGCAACAAGGCGAAAAACGAACAGCAAATGCATCTAAATATTAATGAGTAGCTTTTCCATTATTAAAATGGAAATGAATACTAGTTTTTGTAAGTTTGCCAAACAAACTCAAAACTTGCATGCAGTACTAAGTGCAAAAGTCCACGGTTGGTCTCCAACTAGCATCCATCTTAATCTCGTGTAGGGTGGCTCTATTATTAGCCAAAGGTTAGCATCAATATCATCCAAGTTTCCCAGCAAATCAATGTATATGTAATTGCATGCATTGATCTGTCACCTAAAACCGCCGTCGGATGCGATGAGTCATGAGAAACGATCTACTCTCTTCAATCCTTACCTTCAAAAGCAGCAGTTGTGGTTGATGAGTTCTGATAATGGCGTCCCACGGGTTGCAACTCCCTAGCTAGCTACTTAAGCTTTAATAGAGAGTAGTTGACGGAAATGAGTGGCCTAAATTTCTAAGTTGTTATATATCATAAATTAGTGTAACCAAGGTCAAAATTTTCATGCCGCCTATAATTTGGGCCATTTTTAGTTTTGTCAATGGCATTCCGGCCTATGATACAAAGGGTGGTCTACCCTCCCCCAATAATTTGTACACGCATGCTCTAGCATTGAGAATACAATTATGATCAAGGAATTGAATTGGGACTGTGTGTGTGATACATATTCAACCAAATGAATCTTTCTTCAGAAATAATTGTGTGATAGCAATTTGTGGCTTATGCGACTGCATAACTGAAGAAAGGAAGGTCAAACTTTGCAATGTTTGAAATCTCAAACATGGCCCGAGTGGCCTCACAAAATATCTATATACGTACATAGGGGGTATAGCAGGGATCTAAGATTATTAGTCAATGTCCATAAGTCAATGTTCTACGTCATTCAATTATTTAACAGAGAATGAAAGGAGTACAGACAAGCTTTTTGTTTGTGTTGATTACGAAAAGAAAAATAGTACCCATACATATCCAATTGGATGACTAGGCAATTTTTTAAGCAATTAATGAAGCAGTTGCTCGGCAATTTCCATCCCACTCTGGCCGTTTCTTTAAGCATTCTTGCTAATATAAATTTCGTCTCTGTCTCCTCCCCATGTCGTGCTCCTCCACTTCTACCCACAATTCAATTTCACATTTAAGGGCAATCAATCTCCTCCTCTGCATATCTTTTCCTACTCTGTATTTTTTTTCTCTTCAAATACACTATATAATGGCCCTACTGGCTCATCAAGAATTCACAAGCCCCATTGGTGCATGCTGCCGATCCTCTTCCTGATAAAGCTGCGGCAAGCTAGTGATCCCTTTCCCCCAAGTTGGCCTGTGATTTTCCGTTTGAATTTATATTAAGGTACGTACCCTTGATGAAATCCCATTTACATAATTATGAAACGGAGTTTTAGATGTTCGGTGCATAGATGTTACTGATTTTTCGGCTCCCCCGGTTGGTTTGGGTTCACTTTTGCTTGCTGATAGTTTTGGTGTTGCATTCCCTCGTGTAGTTTCGGTATAGCTTTTGCTTTATTTCGCCTATAACCAAAAAAATTAAAATACGAGGTGGTGCTGTTACAGTCAGAACTCAGGAGATCACATATTGGATTGGAGGAACAGTTGCTTTGCTGGCTGAGACATCGGAAAATGAGTAAAAGAGGAAGGAGCCCAAGGTTGGAATTAAGGCTGAACTTGTCCCCACCAAGGGCAGCGCCGGCCAACTCATCGCCAGATGAAGCCGAGTCGTCGGAGTTCTCGCCGACATCGTCGGTATCGAATTCATCGGAGATGACGGTGAATGAGGGCTCGTGCGTGTCCTCGGAGGCGGAAGAGAGACCGGAAACAAGGGCCATGCTTCTCGCTGGTTGTCCCCGCTGCCTTATGTACGTTATGTTATCAGAGGTGGATCCCAAATGCCCCAAGTGCAAGAGTACGGTGCTGCTTGACTTTCTTAATGAGGAAAACTCAAAGAAGACAAACAACTAGACAAGCTGAGATACATCAAAATCTGTGACCTTTTCTTACCAAAAAATGAAACCCACCCACCTAAAGTAACCGTCTTGGAAATTTTCTATATCTCCCTTTGCCACTCAATTAGAGCAAGCTTAATCTTAGTCTTTTATTCTCCCATTTTCTTCTCGGTTAATCGCATGCTTATTGCTGCTCTTGTAAAACTTGCCTGTCCATAACACAGAGAGAGAAGCATCATTGGGATAACTTTCATTCCTGTAGCTTGGGTCAATGAATTCTATTACTGTCTGAATTTGAGCATGTCTGTATTTAATTATTGTGTTTTTCTGGCTACAAAGGAAAAGAAAACCAAAACAAAGTCACCACACGCACCAGCTAGAAAGCTGAAGTTGGATTTGAACCAGAGAGAAAAGAAGTGAAGAGAATCAAAGAAAAACTGCTATTGATTATTTGAATTGATGCATGAGAGGAAGAGAGATTTATACGCAGCAGAGCACAAGTACTACGCTGCAACCAACTAAACAGTTCATGCTGAGCAGGCTAACTAACTCGACAGCTGGATAACTGAATTTTAGCAACTTTTTTTTTAAATATTAAAAAAATTATAATATGAGAATCGAATTGAACTTGTTAGTAAAAAATAATAAAACTAGATTCAATCACTTGAATTAAGATTAAATGTCAATTCTAGAACTTTTAATACATGTTAGCACTCCTTATTCCTTAACACATATTATACTTAATTGTAGTCTGAATAAGCAAAAAAGGGATAATATTGATATTTTAATCTTTTTCCTGTTTTTAATTATTCAAACTTGAATAGATTTAAGTTGGCTAAAATTAAGTGATGTAAATCCAAAATGGTGGACAACTATGATTATGATATCTTTTTTTGAATTTTTTATAAAATATATTTAACTAAACTAATTCTCATTTGCATATAATCTGTCTTAAAATAACTTGAAACATAGTCATCTATCACTTATTGATTTATTGATTACCCTTCGGTTAACATGCAGTTATGTATATCATAACCGGTATAGTGGGGGTAATAGTGTAGCAAAATGAATATATAACTATAAATTACCTACAATGGTTTTTGTTAGTTGGTTCAGCCTTCACTGAGTTTCTATCTCTCTCTCTCTCTCTCTCTCTCTCTAGGTTTGAGTTTAAATCTCACCCGTAACTTTTTATGCGGTAACATATCTGCGTGAAAGGCAATGTTTTAGAGAATAGTAGGGTAACTTAAGTATTTCCTTTTTTTCTTTTAAAAAAATGAATAACTGTAAATTGGAGAGCAATATAGTCTAGCTTCTATATATGACTTGAATTGAAGCCATCAACTGTTCAGCTGTTATCATGGTAGTTGAGCTAACATCTAATTTCTTAGATTTCATGTGAATCAACTTCAAGTGAAAGAGTTAAAAAAATAATAATAATAAATGTAAGGACGCTGATCACAAATGCTAGTAAAACATGTCGTTTTACAGTTTTGCTTTATTAGGTATCCATTCATAAATCGGTGGAAAAGAAGTAAAACAACAACCACCCAGGGGGGGGGGGGGATTCAAAATTTTTGAATAGTAGAGATAATAAATATAATAAATATATAAAGAATAAAAAATATAATGTAATTATATATTAACGTGAAATTTATATTCATAAATAATAAATAATAAACAATTTTTTATTTAAAAAATTACAATAAGTCTTTATCTTATTGAATCTCCAAGTACATCTAATTTAATTTGCGTCACACGCCCGATAAAATTACATTATCAATTTGGCATTATCAATATATTAAAATTATAATTATTCTCTGTATATTTTCCATATTTCAAATCAGTCATCATGACAAACTTCATAAATAAGAAATGGAAGTAGTTGAGCCCTAATTGCAATAGCTTCTTTCCCGGCGGGGATGGAGGATGACGTGTTGCTGCAAAGAAATTAAGAAGATAAGCACGACTCGGGCAGAAGTAACGACACCGGAATTGGCAACTTGCAATATTATTTTGAACGAAACTTACTGTTCTGCTTTTCACGGTTCTGGAGTAAATGGGATTGGGTTTTCTTTTTAAGGTAGAAAATTGTAAAGAAAAGATAGATATAAAATTAAAAAAATTTATATATTAAATTATAAAAATAAAAAGATTAAAAAACTAGAGAATCTAAATAATTTAGGGGTGGCCATTGGGTGGGGTGGTTTGGGTTCGAGTAAAATTCTCTCAACCTAGTTGAACCCAATCTCTTATTAAGTTAGTCCAACCCCAGTCAAAAAATTCTTCAAACTAACATTCTTGAGTTGAAATGGTTCGGTTTCACTTAGGTAGATTAGTTTGGGTTAGAATGGAGATGAACGAACGTGAGACGAGCGGTGGAACGAAGATAAGGTTTGATCGACTATTGAGGACTCAAAGTATCGAAGTATGATGATTAGACAAGAGATGAGCCAAAATAAAAAGAGGCAAGTCAAGACAAGATGGCTGGAGGTAAGGGATTAGTGTTGACTGTTGGAAACGACGAGACAACGAACGAGACTTGTAGCTCGTGAGAGAGGGGGTCGAGGGACCAAGAGTTCGAGACGAGGGAGGGAGGAGTGGTGTTGATTTGCTGAAATTGGGCTGCCTCTTGCCTGCTTGTGCTTGCAGAAATTTTAGGATAAGCTAGAAAATGACATCATTTTACAAAATGATACTATTTTATAATATCATAATTAAGAAAAAATATATATATAGCATAATAATTAAAATATATATATATAAATTTTATTGGGTACCCGCGGTAACCCAATGGAGAGGGACAAAAATTCAACCTCACCTAATTTACCTCATCTTAAGTTAAAATATTATATAATATTTATTTTATCCTATTTTAACCCAGTCTAAATTTTTTTTTTTACGATTTGAGGTGGGTTGAAATGGTTTGACTCGGTCCAATGCCCACCCCTACTAAATATAAGTAAATGGCACCCAAATCTGGTCATCCTTTCAAAATCCGCACGTCTTTGAAATGCATTTTGAACATCCCAAAGCCAATACACTGGTTGCTCTGCGTGCAGCCCAGAATAGCATAAGAGAATCACAAAGACAAGGGCATAAATCATAATTTTCTTTTTATTTATTTTTAAAATTTAATATATGAAATTTATTTTTTGTTTTTTTCTTAATTTTTTAATCTCACTCTTTCTCGTCTTTATAGCAAGGAATTCACATTCATAGATCATATGATTAGATAAAGTAAGAAAAAATAAATATAAAATTAATAAAAAATAAATTTATAAGATATATTTTAATATAAATTATAAAAAAGTAAATAAAAACAAAAATTAATAAAAATTAAATATCCAAATCCAATGACAACGTTAATCGTTGCTTCTTTTTCCTAGGGCAGTGCAACTGTCGTTTGACATATACAACCTAGTCTTACAGAAAAAATAAATGTACCCACCTGTAGAGAAGAAAAAAAAAGTTTAAGGAGGAGAGAGAAAAAAGTGAGAATATAACAAAAAAATTGTATAATTACACCCAAAAAATTGTGTGAAATGTGTAGAAAATAAATGTACATATAGCAGTGTGGTGATGGAAATGGAACCACCTAACATTCAAATCTCATATGCTGTGCCTCCATCTGCTTTCGAGTTTCCACTAATTTGACAAGTAGATTATTTGACTTGGTTGGACGGTAAAATAATGAAAAAGGGTTCAAAAATAATTTTAAAATTTAAAAAAAAGGAGAAAAAATCGTGTACATGCATGCACGAACAATTATTTAATGATTCTGTAGAGATGTGTAGCCATAAACAGACCGTCCACATGGTATTCAATATAAGAGAAGGCTAAGGACCACATTGCTAATCAATATGATACAATCAATGTTTGCTTTTTTTTTTTTTTTGTGTTAGTAAAATGAAAGCTAATTGAATCTTAAAAAATCTTGAGGTATTGTCAATATGAGCTTGAGTAAGTTATTTTTGTTAAAAGAAATTTTTATTATTAAAATAAGTTTCGTTATTATTTTTTTACTTAAAAATTAAAGAATACTCTTAGAATTAAAAATTAAAAAAAATGTTTGTTTCCTTTCCATAAGGCTCTTGCAGCCGTGCTATATGTCTTCCTCTCCATAAATATAAGAGTTATGCTTTTGCATATATGTATATATGTATATATATATATATATATATATATATGTTAAGATTAGTTGTAAGTAAAATTTATTTTGGATAAATTTATTTAAAAATAGAAATATATATAATATAAAAATATATGTGATTCCATTAAATAGAAGGAATGATATCAGTATTTTTAAAGAAATAAAAAATTATTATTAGAATTGATTCTACACAATTCAAACAGTCACAATTGTCATTATACAATTGGTACAATATAATTAAGTAAAGATCTAGTCATAATTTAAAAAAAAACAAAAGTGGTTAGTTGTGAATAACGTTGTTTAGTACATATATGGTATAATCAGTCTTCCCTATTGTCACTCTCAGTTACCCGGCATGTACCATCACTGTGCTCAATTAAATTTCAGGACAATCATTCAATCCGGGTCACGTTCTGTCTCTGCATTGCCTCTCTTCAAAATTCACTATACAGTGGTCTCTTGATCTATTATCAGCGAGGGTTACTACCATCATTTGGCAAACTAGTTATCCGGCTATCTCCCATAGTACCGTGTAAATGTTGACCCATCTCCAACGAACCTGAATCATTACTGTATTATTTTCGTATGAATATCTAGTTCTTTCCTGTTTTCTCAAAGATTTTATATATCTACGTACATTACGATTACATAATCACCTATCTCTATCTGGACTCTGTGTATCAGTGTGTTTGTGTTTTTTTTTTCTTTTTGACAAGTAAATGATCTGATCTTGTTTTCTTCTGCGACAGGAAGAGGAACTAACGTTTAGTCGGGTGGTGACAGAATGAGCAAAAGAGGAAGGAGTCCAGGGTTGGAAGCGAGACTAAGAGACTTGCCACCATCACCAAGAGAATCTTCATCGTCAGTTGAGTGGGATGAATTTTCCACAGGGTCATGGTCGGCATCGTATTCATCGGAGATGACGACGTTACATGGTTCCTGTGTGTCTTCGGAGGCGGAAGAGACAGCGGAGCATGCAAATGCAAGTAGCCACGAACTAGAAACAAGGGCCATGGCTCTTGTGGGTTGTCCCCGATGCCTCATGTACGTCATGTTATCGGCGGCAGATCCCAAGTGTCCCAAGTGCAACAGTACCGTCTTTCTTGACTTCCTCGGCGAACAAAACATCAAGAAGACAGAAAACTGAGGTTTGAGACAGAACAGCGAAAACAATAATTACTTGCATTTTCCTTTGCCTTCTTTGAGCTGTAATTTTCTTTTCTATTTCTGTTCTGTTCACTGTTCATGTAAGAAAAAAAGATCGCTCTAGCTTGCCCTATCTTATTGTACGGACGCATGTTCCGATCATAAACTGTGTGATGAATAAATCTGCGCGGAAACTTTGATACCTTAGATTATTTTTGCTTTGTTTGAGCTGGTAACCGGCCCCATCAACGGGTCTCTTTTGGCATGTATGTGTAAGTTTCTAAATGATGTCCTAAACATGTAATGACATCTAAAATAGAGTAAAAGCGGAAGAAAACTAACCTCTAACCATTACAAACTTCTGGACGAAAGTTGCCCACGGGATACTTCTAACTCAGGATTTCTCACTCTTTTATAGTGTACTGAAGTGTTTTACGCTTCTAAATGGTGAGAAACTGAGCCAAGGACCCCGTATATATAGTGGTCTGGCGTTGCAACATCTTCCCATCAAAGACGGCAACGCCCTTCGGAATTCACTCCAACGGCCGTGGAAACGCCTGAAACGGACTACATTATGGTCTGTAATGCTGGCTTCAATGGCCAACGTTCATAAACTGAAAAGGAGAAAGTCCAACAACTAGAAATGGAAGGACGTTGGAGACCAACGTCCAGAAACCGATGAATGTTGGCTTGCTCCCATATTAAACCTGAATGACGTTTGGTTTGTTGCCAACGTCTTAAACCTACATTCTCCCACTTGTTCCGTATATTCTTATAATCATTTCCACAGTGTGAATTCCAACAGTAGAAAACTAAATACAAGAATCATGGTAATAAGTCCTCTTAAAGCGAGTATTACCTTCCATGTATTACGATGTATTTTATTTCCTCAAACCTACTATAACTTAATGAATAAGCCCTATGCTTATTCAGGGTCATCTTATTTGTTGTTATTCTCAAAAATAAATAAATAAATGTGCACACAAAAGAGAAAACAACATATGTATAAATAAGAACTTTATTACAAATGATAAAAATTTTACATCAAAGTCTCAATATGGGACCAAGTCCCATTCTAATTACATGATCCTTAAATCCTGTTGGTGGCATACCTTTGGTCAAAGGATCGCCTATCATCAACTCAGTACTTACGTGTTCAATGGTGACTTTATTCTCCTTGACACATTCCTGGATGGCTAAGTACTTAATGTTGATATGCTTGTTTTGACTTCTACTCTTGTTATTCTTAGCCAGAAAAATAGTAGCTAAGTTGTCACAATATATTCTTAATGACCTTGAGATAGAATCCATTATTCTAAGCCTAGAGATAAAGCTCTTTAGCCATACACCATGAAAAGTTGCCTCAAAACAAGATACGAACTCAGCCTCTATGGTAGAAGTAGCAATCAAATTTTGCTTTGCGCTCCTTCATAACACAGCTTCACTGGCAAGCATAAAAATATATCCTGATGTTAATTTTTGTGAATCAACACATCCGGCGAAATCCAAATCTGAGTAGCCGACTACCTCAAGATTCTCAGTTCGTCTGTACATCAGCATGTAGTGTTTAGTACCCTTAAGGTACCTTATCACATTCTTTGCAGTTTTTCAATGGTCCATTCCTGGATTACTTTGGTATCTCCCTAACATGCCGACTGCAAAAGCAATGTCAGGTCTTGTGCAAACTTGAGCATACATAAGGCTTCCAACAGCAGAAGCATATGGCACATTACTCATTTGTTCCTTCTCAAGGTCATTCTTCGGGCACTGGTTTAAATTGAACCTATCACCCTTCACAATAGGTGCTATACTTGGTGAATAGTCCTTCATCTGAAACCTCTCTAAGACCTTATTGATATAGGTTTCTTGTGATAGACCCAATGTATATTGAGTTCTATCCCTATGGATCTTAATGCCAATGACATAAGATGCCTCACCCATATCCTTCATATCAAAGTTCTTTGAGAGAAACTATTTCACTTCATATAACATCTGTTTATCATTAGTTGCAAGTAAAATATCATCCACATATAGCACCAAGAAATAGATTCTGCTTCCACTGACCTTCTGGTATATACATTGATCTATGATATTTTTTACAAAACCAAATGAGAAAATAATATCATGAAACTTAAGATACCATTGGCGTGAGGCCTGTTTCAATCCATATATGAATTTCTTATGCTTGCAAACCAAATGCTCACCAGCACTAGAGAGAAATCCTTCAAGTTGTTTCATATATACCTCTTCCTATGGTTCTCCATTGAGGAATGCCAGCTTCACATCCATTTGATGCAGTTCTAAGTCAAAATGGGCAACTAATGCCATTATCACACGGAGGGAATCTTTTCTAAATATAGGAGAGAAGGTCTCCTTGTAATCAATTCCTTCCCTTTGAGTGAATCCCTTGGCCACGATTCTTGCCTTATATCTCTCGATGTTGCCTAATGAGTCCTTTTTAGTTTTGTAGACCCATTTAGATCCAATGACTTTAGAGCCAATAGGCAACTCGACAAGATCTCAGACTCCACTAGATGCCATGGAATCCATCTCTTCCTTCATAGCATTGTGCCATAATTCAGATTCTTTGTAACTAATGACTTGTGAAAACGTCTCTAGATCATTCTCGGCTCTAATGTTGTAGTCAGATTCTTCTAGATACACTGTATAGTCACTAGGAATTGCTGACCTCCTTATCCTAGTTGATCTTCTTAATGTTGTCTCAACATCCTCTTGAAGAGGCTGTTGGTCAATTGGTTGTTTAACAGTTTCTGGTAATTGTTGATCAATCGCATTAACTTGGCTATCGTCAACAGGTTGTGGTATCTCAATGATTGGTTGTTCAATACCTGTTTGTACTCAAGGAGCATGAATTATAACCAATCTATCACTTGATGTGGAAGCTTGAGAACCAAAATGATCTTGTTCAGAATCTAAGTTCTGAATTTGATCACTCCCACTGATTAAGTCATTCTCAAGAAATTTTGCATTCCTTGATTCCACAATCCTAGTACTATGAGATGGACAGTAAAATCTGTATTCCTTAGACCTTTCGGCATATCCAATAAAATAGCCACTAGTAATCCTTGGGTCTAACTTCTTCTCGTGGATTATAAATTCTAACTTCTGATGGGCATCCCTAAATGTGCATATGTCTTAAACTAGGTTTCCATCCTTTCCATAATTCAAATGGCATCTTTTCAACAGCCTTGGTTGGAGCCCGGTTAAGAATATACATAGTTGTCTTAAGGGCTTCAGTTCACAAGGACTTAGGAAGTTTGGATCTGCCAAGCATGCTCCACACCATATCCAATAATGTTCAGTTTCTTCTTTCAGCTATACCATTTTGATTCAGAAATCTAGGCATGGTGTATTGAGCAACAATCCCATGTTCTTGAAGAAACTTAGCAAATGGACCTGATGCTTGTCCATCTTCAGTGTATCTACCATAATACTCACCACCTCTATCTGATCTTATTATCTTAATTTATTTTCCACATTGCTTCTCTACTTCTGCCTTAAAAATTTTAAAAGCATTTAGTGCCTCATTTTTGTTATTCAATAAATAGAGAAACATGCATCGTGAGTAATCATCTATAAAGGTGATAAAGTATTTCTAACTACTAGAGTTCATATCTGGATTACAGATATCTATATGTATAATCTCTAATAAGATAGAACTCCTCTTAGCACCTTTCTTGGTCTTATTAGTTTGCTTTCCCTTAATGCAGTCTACACAGGTATCAAAGTTAGTAAAGTTAAGAGTACTAAGTACTCCATCTTTTACTAACCTTTTCACTTTCTCTATTGAGATATGACCAAGTCTACGATGCCATAATATAGAGAAATTTTCATCAGTAATACTTCTCTTAATACCTATATTGTTAGAAACATGCATTGAATCAAAAGATGTAATGTCTTGTAATTGAAGTTGAAATAGACCATGACAAACTGTATCTTTTCCAACAATATCAGATTTATAAGATAATTGAAATAAATTATCTGAAAAGTTGAAGGAATATCCAAATGGTACAAGTTTTGAAACTGAAATCAAGTTTCTAGAGAAACTTGGTACATAAAAGGTCTTTTTCAAAATCAATACATAGCCAGTATCTAAAACTAATCTACATGTTCCTACACCTTCTACTTGTAAGCCCATCCTGTTTCCTGAATAGATGTATTGCTCATTGCTCACCAGTTTCCTTAGATCTAGAAAGCCCTGTAAGGTATTAGAGATATAGATTATAGCACCAGAATCAATCCACCATGTATTACTACTAACATCTATCATATTAGATTCATAACAAAAGAGTGAGGTTGAGTTATCTTTATTTTCCAACCAAGCCTTGAATTTGGTGCAGTCCTTCTTGATGCTAGCTTGAATGGGTGCCTTGCCCTTCCCTTTAGCCTTGCTTTGTTTTTTACTTTTTTCTTGTATGGCCAAGTGTGCACTTTCTCCCATATCAGCTAAGAGCCTTCCCTCTTCTTGGACACACATGGTCAATAGTTCATTAATAGACCATTTCTTCTTATGTGTTGTAGGAGATTTTGAAAGGTCCATACTGAGATGGTAAAGAGTTCAGAATAAAGTGCACAAGGAAAGACTCTGACATCTCAACATTTAGACTCTTCAGTTGAGTCGCAATATCCCTTATTTGCATTATGTGTTCTCCTACACCCCTTATGCCAGTGAGTTTCATAGTAGATAACTTTGTCATCAGGGTGCTTGCCAAGGCCTTATCAGATGACTCATATTGCTCGTCAATAGCCTTCAGTAGGTCTTGAAAGTATTCATGCTCTCCTGACGATCCACAGATACTTTCAGATATTTTGGTCTTTATGTACATCATGCTGAAACGGTTAGATCACTTCCAGCGTTCATAAAGATCTATCTCTGAAGCATTGCTTGTGTTCGTGGGCGTAAGAGGTTTTTCCTTTCTTAGTGCATAGTCAACATCCATCCACCCTAATTGTGGAAGAATTTTCTCTTTCCAAGTTTTGTAATTGTCCCCATTTAGTTCAGGAACTTAGAAGTCGGAGATACTTATGGGTTGAAAAGCTGTATAATATGCTATGTCAAAATTTGAGGCAATAACTATTCCTTTATGATATGTCTTATCAATGTAAAGCATATCTTGCAAATCATGAGCCTAATAACAAATAAAACTGCCTGTGGGCTAAGCTTTATTCAATTAGGTTCATGCTACTTTATGATGAAACTGATAGATTATCTCTATTTCTTAAATCCTGTAGGTAATTAAGAAAAAAGAAACTTACCATTCCATACTAATTAAACATATATAATATGATAACATTCCTGTGGGATAATGATTATCACATCATATATATTAATTATAATTTTATGTCTTTTATTATATGTGATTTTATTTCATAATATGTAATTTTAGAATAATCAAATGTGCTGTGGCTAAACTCTAATTAAACTAATCACATGACATTATAAGGAAACTAAATACTTGCTAATAACTAAATAAATATGTAAAAGCAAGCTTGCATAATAGAAATTTAAATAATTAATTAATCAATCAACTTATCCAAAAATGTGACTAATTAATTAAAATTTTTCACAAATCAAATATGCCAAAATACTCTCAAAATAAATCATAAATATCAGGCATATGGCATCATGAATTTTTGGACAAAAATTAAAAATTAAATTTCTTAAGGGCTATGCAAAATTTTGTCCAAAATAATAAATTATATATTTTTTTTAATACAAAAATCTCAAATATGAAATTTTGATCATATAAAGCTAAATTCTGAATGGACCATGTCAAAAAGCCCAAAATAGCAGCCCAATTCGGCCCAAATCCGAAAATCCAGTGTTTTTCTTTTTTCTTTTTTTTGAAATCCAGAAGTTCCACCCAGTCAGGCCCGAACAAATGGCCTAATTGGCCCGGCCCAAAATCCTTGAGTGAAACGGTACATTTCAAAGGAGGAAGGGGCGAATTTTGGCTAGTCAAAACGACATGTAGCTCACAAGAGTCGACGTGTCCTGCTCATAAAACGACATGTCATTTACGTTGTCTTCAACCTCCAGCCGGGTCGTCTCGACCCGACCCGACCCGTTTCGGACCCGCTAAAAAACTCAACGTTTTCTGGCAATTCTGGACATATTTTTCGACGTTTCAAAAGCCTCCATTGATTAGAATTTCATGAGAAATCTATTTATGCAATCAAAACATGAAAAATACTCATGCATGAAGTGACCCGAAGCCAAGAAATTTTCACGATTTTTAGAAGAAAAACACAGCAAGGCATAGGTCTTTTAAGGTTCTGATACCAACTGTAAGTCTCTAAATGATGTCCTAAACATGTAATGACATCTAAAATAGAGTAAAAGCAGAAGAAAACTAACCTCCAGTCATTGCAAACTTCTGGATGAAAGTTACCCACGGGATGCTTCTAACTCAGGATTTCTCACTCTTTGATAGTGTACTGAAGTGTTTTGCACTTCTGAATGGTGAGAAACTGAGCCAGGGACCCCATATATATAGTGGTCTGGCGTTGCAACGTTTTCCCATCAAAGACGGTAACACCCTTCGGAATTCACTCCAACGGCCATGGAAACGCCTGAAACGGACCACATTATGGTCTGTAATGTCGGCTTCAATGGCCAATGTTCATAAACTGAAGAGGAGAAAGTCCAACGACTAGAAACGGAAGGACGTTGGAGACCAACGTCCAAAAATCGATGAACGTTGGCTTGCTCCCATATTAAACCCGAATGACGTTTGGTTTGTTGCCAATGTCTTAAACCTGCAGTACGAATCAAACACAAAAAGAAAAAAAAATTTGAGGAAATTCATGTTTGTTTCAAAAAGAGAAAAAAAATTCTCACGAACCACCCACTACTCATGAAAAAAACCTTAAATAAGGAGGGGATGAAGTGAGAGAAGAGTGAGAACTCTGAAATTGGAACCCCTTTTTCATTATAGCGATGTTTTTAGCATAATAGCATTAGCTAATTCACTGATTTTCGTTTATTGTTGTTGAATGACAACATTGACGACGGCAATATTAAGGTTTTGGGTAAATTAATATTCTGAATTTTGCCATTGATTATCATTTTGAAGTACAGCAAAACTAAAGAATGTAAAATGGAGAGCATCGCGATGGGGACAGTTAGTTGAAAGGGATCATTAGATTAAAACAAATCCGTTGCCTTGGTTAACTTGAACTCAATAGCACATGATGCTTTTATTTATTTGATGCTTATAAACAAAAACAAAATAGCATCTTTGGAACTTGGAAGGGTGCCGGGGTGCTGTTAGTATGAGAGAAAGAGGCAATTTTAGAGATAATTGAAAAATCAATACGAGAAATTACGTAATATGATCCACATTTAAATAATAGTCTATCTCTAATTTGAAAAATTTACCTAAATTCCCAAAATTAGATGAAGGATGCCGGCTGATGATTTCCAAATTAATTTCACGAAAAGTTTTACAGATACATTTACAAGCACAATTCTTTTGGAGAAAGCAAAAAAATATATAATTTATATACACATATATCATTACCTCGATTGAGAAATATTAACCCTACATCTTTAACATCGGGAGTGATTATGTTCATCAAACAAAACAAATTTTAAAAATAACTAAAATGTGAAATGCACTATTTAACAGTTGAATTGTTTCTAAATGTAAAAATTGCCGTATAACTAAAGGTGTATGTTTTAACAAACCCCCCCCCCCCCCCCCCCACCCATTAAGTAATGGCATATGTGTTTATGAACTGTTCACCGCTACAGCCTGGAATCGCGACAATTCTATCTGGCCGTAGCGGAGTTGTTGCTTCGATTCTGCTTTTCAGAGACTATGATGGATTGCACTGCAAAAGGACCACTTTTACTGCAGCGGGGTATATATTTATTCATAAAAATATATATATTTATTTTTTAAATAAATTTAAGTATCTTTCGAATTTTTTATTTAAAAAATAAATCTCTTTTATAATATCATTACATATATTTAAATAAAATTTACTTTTAACAAATTTTAAAATCAAGATTTGTCACAATAAAATATATATTTATTTAATTATTTATTATAATTATTCTGATCAGTGAATTAAATTAGTTAATGACAATGTGATCCCATGTTCTAGGTGGCAGCCTTGTCCATTTGAAAGGGCAAATTGTTCCGTTCACAATGGAATCGTTCAATGTTTGTGACATGATGTGAATTATTAAAAAAAATTTTAAAAAATAAAAAAATTCAATAAAAAAGATAAAAATTAAATAAAAATTATAAATATAAATATATAAAAATAACAGTACTTTTTAAAAAGGTATTCGTAACTTGAGACATTTGCTTTTGGGTTCGGAGATAAAGCTACTGTACTGATGTCACTACTTATGCGACTTAGTCTCAGTGTGGTTATGATTTGCAGTGCAATGTTAGTTATACTTTGTTCTAAGGACTGTACTTGAAGAATAATTGATAGAAGCTGGTGGCTACTTTTTTTATCTTTACTCATAAATTTTATTTTTATAAAAATAAAAATTACACAAATATAAAAGATTATCTATAGTTTGTGTAGAATTAATTTGTACCAACTAAAAAAGTTATAATCCTTATTTCTTAATTTCATGATGGAGTTTTTTTTTGAGACAACATGATGATGGAGTATTTATTACTTCTAAGTCTGATCCGCATAGGAGCATTTAAGTTTTCTGCAACTGGCATAAAGAGAGCGCTCACAACAAATATGTTCAGCGACATTTAATTCAAAAGGACAACCTAAGGAACCAAAATGCTTCTTTCAGGTTGTATGAATATATAAGTTTTGTGTGTCAATATCATAACTTTATTTGAGATTTGTATAGCTAAATATTAATGATGAAAATAAAGATTAAATAAATTTGATGTATACTTTGTGTAGTTTCAAAAAGTGCATGTAGCACTATTCTTTTTTTTTTTTTCATGTAACACTATTCTTTAACTAATGTCATGGCAACACATGCATATATGGTTTAGACATTGCCTTTTGTCTAAAACATAAGCCATTAGACATAACACTATTCTTAAGGATATTCTTTAACTATCCTTATAAAACATTAGACATTGCCTTTTGTCTAAAAGATTTGGGTAAATTGAACTACATTTTGGGCATTGAAGCAAAACACACCTCATAGGACTTCACCTAAGTCGGACTAAATATATTAAAGATGGCCTTTGAAAGTTTGACGTGGCAGAAGCTAAGGCACTACTAACTTCTATATATGGTAAGTGGCCTTAAACTGTTTGCCAACTCTAGAAAAACATTTGAAGATCCTGAAAAATATAAAGGTGTAGTGGCCGGGTGTATTGCAGTACATTACAATAACAAGACCAGATATTTCTTATAGTCTTAGTAAAGTCTTTCAATTTATGCATAATCCTCTGGATCTCCATTGGAGGCTAATAAAACGAGTACTAAGATACTGCAATGGCACTATAGATCAAGGCCTTCTTCTTCAACTATCACTTATTCTCACCGTCACAGGCTTTACAGATGCAAATTGGGCATTTGACCTAGACGATAAAAGATCACTCTTTGGATACTGTGTCTATCTTAGGAAGAATTTAATTTCTTAGAGATCCAAAAGACAAGGCTAAGTACAAGAGCTTGGCAAGTCTCACTGCTAAACTCCTTTGGCTACAATCTCTACTAAAAGAAATTGGTTTGGAACTTCCTCAAAGTCCACAAGTATGATGTGACAATCTTTCAACTGTAGCTCTGTCGCAAATCTTATTCAGTACCATGGAACCAAACACATGGAGTTTGAACATGTCCTGAAGAAAAACCAAGTTTCGAACAAAACTCAGAGTGGATAACCCAGTTATTTTTGAGTGGGTGAAGAACAAAGAGAAGGAAGAAGCTCGAATTGAAGGGGAGTGTGAGTATGCAAAGTGAAGATAGAAACGAAAGCCGTTTTGTAATTTGAAGACAGTCAAGAGGGGTTAAGGAAACGGTGTCGCTTTACTTGGGAGGTCAGAAAGTCAAGAGTGTTAACGAAGCCAGTAACAATTAATGGTACACGTGCATTACTCTTCCGGTTATAAATGCCAGGACCTCTCTATCAAATAATGCATGAAAAATCTGAAGCATTTCTAGCGTCTCTGTGCAAGTGTTCCTTCTTTCGTTTCTTGTTCATTTCTGGGAGGTTAGCTACAATGTGCAAAAGAGGAAGGAGTCCAGGGTTGGAACTGAGACTAAGAGACTTGCCAACATCACCAAGAGAATCTTCAGCATCAGTCGAGTCGGCTGAGTTTTCCACAGAGTCATGGTCGGCATCGTATTCATCGGAGATGACGAGGTTGCAGAATTCATGTGTGTCTTCGGAGGGAGAAGAGACAGCGGAGCATGCAAATGCAAGTAGCCACGAACTAGAAACAAGGGCCATGGCTCTTGTGGGTTGTCCTGGATGCCTCATGTACGTCATGTTATCGGAGGTAGATCCCAAGTGTCCCAAGTGCAACAGTACCGTCTTTCTTGACTTCTTCGGCCAACAAAACATCAAGAAGACAGAAAACTGAGGTTTGAGAGAGAATTAGCGAAAACAATAATTACTTGCATTTTCCGTTGCCTTCTTTGAGCTGTAGGTTTCTTTTCTATGTCTGTTCTGTAATCTGTTAATGTTAGAAAAAAAGATGTCGACATGATGAGAATTGCCTATCTTCGTTGTATTAGGTCTTAGTGTCTTTGTAATTCTCCTAACTTTCCAAAAAAAAAAAAGAAAAAAAGAAAGATCTCTCTAGCTTGCCCTATCTTATTGTACGTACGTGTTTCCTTTGAAACTGTGAGTGATGAAAAAATCTGTGTGGAAACTTTGTTACCATACATTATTTTTGCTTTTTTTGAATTGGTAACCAACACTATCAACAACGGTTTATTTTACAGATACGAATCAAACATGAAACAATTTTAAATTCAGAAGCAGTTATCATTATTACAAGAATCACTCTCAAGCCACCCATTGTTACCAATAAAAGAACTCCTAAGTGAGAAGAGGTGAAGTGAGAATTCTAGAATTTAAATCCTCTTCTTCCTTATAATGATTTTTTTTTAAGTACAATAACACTACTTCCCTGGTTTCCGATTATTGTTGTTGAAAAACAACATTGACAACGGCAATATTAAAGTTTTGGGCAAATTAATATTCTGAATTTTGTCGTTGATTATAATTTTGAAGTATAGCAAAACGAAAGAATATAAAATAGGGCATCGCCATGGGGACAATTACTTGAAAGGGATGAATATCATTAGATTAAAACAAATCTGTTGCTTTGCTCAACTTCAACTCAACAGCACATGATGCTTTTATTTATTTGATGCTTATAAACAAAAACAAAATAGCAATTTTGGAACTTGGAAGGGTGCCGGGATGCAATAAGTGTGAGAGAAAGAGGCAATTTTGAGATAATTAAAAAATTAATGAAAAATAAATAATATGATCCACAGTTAAATAATATTATATTTTTTATAGAAATAATAGTTATGATATGAATAAAATTAAAAAATATTAATATTATTTTAATTTTAAAAAGTAATAATAATAATATTTTACAATAACAATTATTCTAAAAATAATACTTTGTTCCATGAACCGTGCTAAAAAGGACTTTTTGATTTCATGACGACAGACTATTTATAAGCAGTAACTTCGATCCGCTCAGGAGTCCTCAGGTTTTCTGCAATTGACAGACAAAGAACGCGCTGACAACGTACGCTGTTCAGCGGCATTTAATTCAAATTATAACGGAAGGGCTGCAACGAATTCAACACGCATTTTAAAAAAATATAAAGAATATGTAAGTTTGATGTGACATTTCGTGGGTTAAGCATTGATTTAAGTAAAATTATTTTAATTTGTCTTATATAATAAAAAAAATTTAAATTAAATTAAAATAAGATAAAATAAATATGATATAATATTTTAATTTAAGATAAGATAAATTGATTAGAGTTAAATTTTTATCCTCTTTTCGTTGGGTTACTATAGTAACCCAACAAAAATTATATATATATTTTTTTTGTTACAAAATAATGTCGTTTCGTAGTTTGTCTTAAATTTTTTCTAAATAGTTTCACAACTTTAATACCGCTCCTCTGTTCTCCCATATTTCTCGACTCCCTATCTTGCGAGCGACGAGTCTCGTTTGTCCCACCTTACCTGAATTGTCTTGATTTTTCTTTCATCTAATCATCATATTTTAATACTTTGAGTCCTTAATAGTTAATCGAACCTTATCAGCTCGTTCTCACTCACCTCATGTTTGACTGTTTCAAGCTTACACTCTTCAGCTAATGATGGTATAGTATTACTGTAAATTTTAATGTCTAAAATTATAATTTAATTCATCATAACCCAAACTAATCCATCCAAATAAAATCAAGTCATTTTAATTTAAAAAATTATTTTATTTAAAGTTAGATTAACTAAATGAGAGATTAAATTTAATTAAATTAAAAAATTTTACCCTATCTTAAATCGCCTCACATAGTACCCCTAACATTTCGTAACTTTTCTAAAGATTCGTGTAACTTAATATTAATGAAAAAAATAGAATTGACATAAATTTTATATATATTTTGTGTGATCTCAAAAAATATACGGAGTACTATTCTTTCACAGATGTGGTTGCCACATACTTGTACAGTTTAGCAATGGGATGCCAGTCTTGTACAGTAAGTAAAGAGTTTTGGTAGTGCACGGAATTGCGCGTACATTTGAAAACATAAAGCTTTTAATTGTAACTGACAGTTTAAAGAAATTAATGGTTGGGTATAGATTTTCGATTTTTTCAGTGATTTTCTTTTATGACTTAACAGGTATATTTATTTTTTAATTTTTTAATTTTTTAATTTTATATCTATTTCATATTTATTTTTTTAACTTTAAATCGAGACATCAGTTTCACGTATACAAAACACAAAATAAATTTGTTGACTTACGACTCGATATTAGAGCTAAATTAGATTTAGATTTTTTTTCTTTAATTTTAATAATTTTTTATCTTTTATATAATTTGATACTTAAATCACAATTTTTTATTCTATTTTCTTTCATCTTATTTTTTTTTTCTCTTTCTATCTTCTTCAATCCCTACCCACTACATAAATCTATACAAAACTGTATGTTCATAACTGCAGTGACAAATTTATTGGGAAACTAATCTCCCACAAGAAAAAAATTCTTCCTAATTCACACTTAAATTTAATTATTAAATTTCATATTTTAAATTAAAAAATATTTAATAAAATTTAATTTTTAAAAATAACATAATCTAATTTGTTAAATTCAACTACTCTATACAAATGGTTAGAGCATGAACCATAAAACCCCAAATTCACCGTATCTTTTGTTTTTATGTGAATTCAGTATACATAATGTAAATCTCAATGTTTTGTTATATCCTGCTTTTTTCACTCAAAAAATAATTCTAACGGTAAAAAAAAATTGTATAAATTCTATAATTTCTTTTAAGAATATATAGTTTTATGATTTATATGCATACTTTTAATAATAATGATATTATTCTCATTATTACTTTCATCCTTTATAATGTATATTCTAAATTATTAAATTTTAATAATTAAATTATAAAATTTAATGAACTAATATATTATCTCCCCTGACCGTAAGAAATGCATAATAAATCTATTGCATGAATTTTTTTTTTTTAATTTTATCAACTATACTCATGATATACCCAATATGCTATCTATTATTTTTGTAAATTTAGAGTATTTTTTTTAATACAATTTGTTTTATTATATCATTAAACACTTAAAAATGAATTTAACTCTTAACAAAAATTCAAATCAAATTCATCACAGGTAAAAGCCAAGTCTCTTGCTGGTCCAGTTATTGTGCCATATTTGGCAGAAGAGGTTGCAGCTCCAATTTGATGAGCTTCCTACCTTGTTTTCGTTTTTGACTTTTCATGATTAGATTATTGTATTCAAACAGGATTTATGCTCCAAATTAACTAATTAGTAGTTAAATAAATATGGGTTAACAGCCTAATCCTTGTATTTTTCTTAGGTTGGAGTGGGACCACTTAATATCTTAGGTAGGCGTCTATATTTAGACAGGATTGTTTTTTTGGATATTTATTTAGACAGGATTTTAATCTGATTGATGAACCACTTGACCGCGTCTTGAGTGATTGACATTAGATTATAAGCACGCGCAAAATGTCGTAGGCATCCAACCAAGCCTTGAATTTGGTGCAGTCCTTCTTGATGCTAGCTTGAATGAGTGTCTTGCCCTTCCCTTTGGCCTTGCTTTGTTTTTTACTTTTTTCTTCTATGGCCAAGTGTGCACTTTCTCCCATATCAGCTAAGAGCCTTCCCTCTTCTTGGACACACATGGTCAATAGTTCATTAATAGACCATTTCTTCTTATGTGTATTGTAGGAGATTTTAAAAGGTCCATACTGAGATGGTAAAGAGTTCAGAATAAAGTGCACAAGGAAAGACTCTGACATCTCAACCTCTAGACTCTTCGGTTGAGCCGCAATATCCCTCATTTGTATTATGTGCTCTCGCACACCCCTTATGCCAGTGAGTTTCATAGTAGATAACCTTGTCATCAGGGTGCTTGCCAAGGCCTTGTCAGATGACTCATATTGCTCGTCAATGGCCTTTAGTAGGTCTTGGAAGTATTCATGCCCTCCTGACGATCCACAGATACTTTCAGATATTTTAGTCTTTATGTACATCATGCTGAAACGGTTAGATCGCTCCCAGCGTTCATAAAGATCTATCTCTAAAGCATTGCTTGTATTCGTAGGCGTAAGAGGTTTTTCCTTTCTTAGTGCATAGTTAACATCCATCCACCCTAATTGCAGAAGAATTTTCTCTTTCCAAGTTTTGTAATTGTCCCCATTTAGTTCAGGAACTTAGAAGTCGGAGATACTTATGGGTTGAAAAGCTGCATAATATGCTATGTCAAAATTTGAGGCAACTAACTATTCCTTTATGATATGTCTTATCAATGTAAAGCATATCTTGCAAATCATGAGCCTAATAACAAATAAAACTGCCTGTGGGTTAAGCTTTATTCAATTAGGTTCATGCTACTTTATAATGAAATTGATAAATTATCTCTATTTCTTAAATCCTGTAGGTAATTAAGAAAAAAGAAATTTACCATTCCACACTAATTAAACATATATAATATGATAACATTCCTGTGGGATAATGATTATCACATCATATATATTAATTACAATTTTATGTCTTTTACTATATGTGATTGTATTTCATAATGTGTAATTTTAGAATAATCAAAGATGTTGTGGCTAAACTCTAATTAAACTAATCACATGACATTATAAGGAAACTAAATGCTTGCTAATAACTAAACAAATATGTAAAAGCAAGCTTGCATAGTAGAAATTTAAATAATTAATTAATCAACTTATCCAAAAATGTGACTAATTAATTAAAATTTCCCACAAATCAAATATGCCAAAATACTCCCAAAATAAATCATAAATATCAGGCATATGGCATCATGAATTTTTGGACAAAAATTAAAAATTAAATTTCTTAAGGGCTATGCAAAATTTTGTCCAAAATAATAAATTATATATATTTTTTAATACAAAAATCTCAAATATGAAATTTTGATCATATTAAGCTAAATTCTGAATGGGCCATGTCAAAAAGCCCTAAACAGTTGTCGACCCTGAAAAATTTTCAATGTTTTGTGATTTGTGAAGTCGCCACCGACCTAAGTTATTTAAGGCGAGATCGGACACCTAATTAAAAATAGTCTACGTTTAAAAGATTGAGTTCGGGGGTTGGTTACGTATTAGGGAAGGTGTTAGCACCCTAAACGCCCTTTCGGTACCAAAAATTATCTTATTAATTTTACTTGATTTAATTAATGTTGGTTTTAAATGAATATTTTAGAAAATCGCAATTCTTACCCATTCCGGGTTGGAAAATGAATATTTCTGAAAAGATAATTCTTACCCATTCTGGGTTAGAATATTTAATTAATCACTTCATGCAAATCCCCTTTCTATTCCAGTTTGGGGTTCGAAAATGATTTCAGGAAAATCCCATCTCTATTCTAGATTAGGATTTTTTTTAAAAGTAATTTTTGAGAAAGTCACATCTCTATTCCAGATCAGGATTTTAAAAATATAACTCTAAAAGATCCCATCTCTATTCCAGATCAGGGTCTTAAAGATAATTTTTTAATTTTGAGGAAACTTCTTCTCTATTCCAGATCGAAGTTTTTTTTTTATAATAAGAGTAAAAATGCTTGTATTACCCATGTAATTATTGATTTTTAATTTATTTTTACCCTAAAAGAATGTAACTTATTTTATTTTTTATTTAAAAACAATACTTAAAACAAAAGTGCAGAGTTTAAATACATTTTTTAAAAAAAAATCAAAATCCATGTCACATTCCTTTAACTCATTTTTAACATATCATAGTTCTTAAGAAACCTAAAATTCCTAAAAATATCATAACTCAAAAAGACCATAATGACCCTAGCAGTATGAAAGTTGCATGGTGTACCCTCCGTAAGTGAGTTTTGCGCTTGAATGGGTGGTGCCTCTCAGTGACAAGTTGGACCCTTGGGACATGTCGAAGACAGCGTCAAGACCAGCGGCAAGAGCTGGATGGCACTCAAGCTCCGGTGTGGCGATGGAAGTCGGAAGCGAGGATAAGGGCAACGAGGAAACGGCTATACAGCTGAGGTTCCTTGCTGGCCACACCAGCGTATGGTTTGAATGACGGAGGGAGGATTCTTTTTGTTGACAAGTGTGAGCATGAGTCAATAAAGGGATGATAGGTGCTTCTGGTTAGTGGAAGGGTACGTTTAAGCTTCGTGGCTGAGAGGCAAGGTGGCGGGACTGCTACGAGTGCAGCAATGATGAGTTGCTAGGTCGGGATGTGGTGATGTTTACTCACGGGGTTGCACTTTGCTCCGTGTGTCTTGGACACCATAGTAGCGGGAGGATTACGAGGCACTGCAGGTTTCTGATGCAGCATAGCATTTCTCCTCAATAGCACGACTTAAGAAGTGAGAACCGGGATTAAAGTCGGTGAGGCAAAATGGCTATGCAGCAGCTTCTCTTACTTTGGCCGTGTACGTGAAGAGAAACTGGTGTTTTGAAGGATAAAAACCAAGGAGCAGTTCAGTGGGTTATAGGAGATGCTTGGCACTTGTGTTGCTATGTAAACAGCAGAAACGAACCAAAACTGTTGCCCGGAGGTTAAACTTCAATAGTGGATGGCGCCATGGACAATACAGAGACGCTTCGTGATTTTTCTTCACCAACAACTACACCATTTGTTCAAACGTGAGCTTTGAACGGACGCCAAGCGAGGAGAAGCAGTGTCACCAACGACCCAGAACTGCAACCGACGTGTTTCGGTATGAAATAGGGTGTCACGATCACTCAACGATGCTGAAGAACGCAGTTGCAAGATACAGATAAACCCTGGTTGGACAGCAGTGAATAAAGTTGGACTCGAACTTCCTAGCGTGGTGATGGCGACGTGAGACGAAACGCTAAGACAGAGGAAGCAAAACTGAACGACAATGAGAGCAATGAAGGGCAGTTTTTCCCAGTACAGCAGCACCGAGTTAGTGAGCTTTGGTAACTTTGTTCTAGAAAAGTGAGACGTTCAGCAACGAAGGAAGCCTTGGACAGCCTCAAGATTGCCTAGATTAAGAGAATGGTCATGAGGATGTGAAGGAACTCGGAGGTTTTTGGTGTTAGTTGCTAGGCGAGAATGGAGAAGAAGAGCAGTGGAAGTTTTTTCTCTTGTGTTGAGATGAGGGAGCTGAAGAGTGCCGTGAGAACTCGTCCTCCCTCGAACTATAGCTCAAAAATCCTCTTCAATGAACGATCACGGTGGTCAAAAAAAATGAGAGAGAACTAGCGGAAGGTCAGGAAGTTCGAATTGCTCCCCCTGTGCCCTTGAACTTCGGCCCTTTTTTTTTGTGAAAAAGAAGTGCCAGACATGAAGATGGGAGTTTTTCTTTATGCGTGGGTCCGGTTTCTAGAGTGATGGGTTGATGGGTGTTTTTTTTCTAGTGAGAGCAAGTGCCCTCACGTGAAGGTGAAAGCTTTTTCCTTGGCCTCCACGATTATTCTTTTTTCAATGTCAAAAGTGGAGAGGCTTTTTTCCTTTTTTCTTCACCCGTTTCTCCTTACATGTCAAGATATTCGGCTTTCTCCCTTTATTTCTTCTCCTCTTTTTTCTTCATTCACGGCTCCTTTCTTTGATTTTCTCCTTCTTCACATGACTCTTCCCTCTTTTCTTTTTGGTTTTGTCTTCTTCTTCACTTTTTCTTCTTTCTCCTACGGCCAACAACCATCCCACCTTCTTTGATTTTTCAAATTTCCTTTTCACACTTCTTTTTCCTTTTTTCCTTTTTTTTCTTTTTTTCTTTTTTCCTTTTTTTATTTTTATTTTATTATTTTTTAACAAATTTATTCATATTTGGAATCCAAAAATATCTTTAAATTTTTCATTTTTTTTCTCAATTAATTTCTAGAAAAATATATGTTCAAGTAGGATAATTTTACAACTTATGCATGGGTCCACTTTAATTTTTAAGGTCCGAACAAAATTAGGTGTCTACAGATTGCCCCCCTTTGCTCATCTTTTAAGGACTAAAAGATGGGCAAAGGTTGAGAGACACTATTTTGTCCGAGTGCGAAGGGTTACCGTCCACCCAACGAGGACACTGAAAGATACTAAATCCAACTTTGGAGATACCCAAGAACAACTTAAAATTTAAAGCGATCTGAGGTAACCCGTCTCAGGATGAACTTGGGGTAACTCGTCCCAAGTTTGAAACAATTATCTGGAGACACTCACTCTAGGATTTTAAAAAATGTCCTGAGGTAACTCCTCTCAGGATGAACTTGGGGTAACTCCTCCCAAGTTTGAGATAATTACCTGGAGAAACTCGCTCCAGGATTTTAAAAATGTCCAGAGGTAACTCCTCTCAGGATGAACTTGGGGTAACTCCTCCCAAGTTTGAGATAATTACCTGGAGAAACTCGCTCCAGGATTTTAAAAATGTCCTGAGGTAACTCCTCTCAGGATGAACTTGGGGTAACTCCTCCCAAGTTTGAGATAATTACCTGGAGAAACTCGCTCCAGGATTTAAAAATGTCCTGAGGTAACTCCTCTCAGGATGAACTTGGGGTAACTCCTCCCAAGTTTGAGATAATTACCTGGAAAAACTCGTTCCAGGATTTAAAATATCCTGAGGTAACTCCTCCCAGGATGAACTTGGGGTAACTCCTCCCAAGTTTGAGATAATTACCTGGAGAAACTCACTCCAGGATTTAAAAATGTCCTGAGGTAACTCCTCTCAGGATGAACTTGGGGTAACTCCTCCCAAATTTGAGATAATTACCTGGAAAAACTCGTTCCAGGATTTAAAATGTCCTGAGGTAACTCCTCCCAGGATGAACTTGGGGTAACTCCTCCCAAGTTTGAGATAATTACCTGGAAAAACTCGTTCCAGGATTTTAAATGTCCTGAGGTAACTCCTCCCAGGATGAACTTGGGGTAACTCCTCCCAAGTTTGAGATAATTACCTGGAAAAACTCGTTCCAGGATTTTAAATGTCCTGAGGTAACTCCTCCCAGGATGAACTTGGGGTAACTCCTCCCAAGTTTGAGATAATTACCTGGAGAAACTCGCTCCACGATTTTAAAAATGTCCTGAGGTAACTCCTCTCAGGATGAACTTGGGGTAACTCCTCCCAAGTTTGAGATAATTACCTGGAGAAACTCGCTCCAGGATTTTAAAAATGTCCTGAGGTAAATCCTCTCAGGATGAACTTGGGGTAACTCCTCCCAAGTTTGAGATAATTACCTGGAGAAACTCGCTCCAGGATTTAAAAATGTCCTGAGGTAACTCCTCCCAGGATGAACTTGGGGTAACTCCTCCCAAGTTTGAGATAATTACCTGGAAAAACTCGTTCCAGGATTTTAAATGTCCTGAGGTAACTCCTCCCAGGATGAACTTGGGGTAACTCCTCCCAAGTTTGAGATAATTACCTGGAGAAACTCGCTCCAGGATTTTAAAAATGTCCTGAGGTAACTCCTCTCAGGATGAACTTGGGGTAACTCCTCCCAAGTTTGAGATAATTACCTGGAGAAACTCGCTCCAGGATTTAAAAATGTCCTGAGGTAACTCCTCCCAGGATGAACTTGGGGTAACTCCTCCCAAGTTTGAGATAATTACCTGAAAAAACTCGTTCCAGGATTTTAAATGTCCTGAGGTAACTCCTCCCAGGATGAACTTGGGGTAACTCCTCCCAAGTTTGAGATAATCACCTGGAGAAACTCCCTCCAGGATTGGTAAGGGTTATGACCTAGGATTTCCTTGCTTATCTAGGTCAAAGAGGTTGAGTCAAATGAAGCCCAACTCTGGCATAAATGATAAGGGATGAGTCAAAGAGACCCAACTTAAGGCACAAATGATAATGGTGATTCAAACGAGGCCTAACTCTAGGCACAAATAATAATGGTGAGTCAAATGAGGCTAAACTCGAGGCGCAAAAGATATGGGTGAGTCAAACGAGGCCCAACTCGAGGCACAAACGATAAGGGTGAGAAAAAAACGAGGCCTAACTTGGGGCACAAATAATATGGGTGAGTCAAATGAGGCTAACTCGAGGCACAAATGATAATGGTGAGTCAAACGATGCCTAACTCGAGGCACAAATGATAATGGTGAGTCAAACGAGGCCTAACTCGAGGCGCAAATGATATGGGGAGTCAAACGAGGCCTAACTCGAGGCGCAAATGATATGGTGAGTCAAATGAGGCCTAACTCGAGGCGCAAATGATAATGGTGAGTCAAACGAGGCCTAACTCGAGGCGCAAAATATGGTGAGTCAAACGAGGCCTAACTCGAGGCGCAAATGATAATGGTGAGTCAAACGAGGCCTAACTCGAGGCGCAAGAGATATGGTGAGTCAAACGAGGCCTAACTCGAGGCACAAATGATAATGGTGAGTCAAACGATGCCTAACTCGAGGCACAAATGATAATGGTGAGTCAAACGAGGCCTAACTCGAGGCGCAAATGATATGGTGAGTCAAACGAGGCCTAACTCGAGGCACAAATGATATGGTGAGTCAAATGAGGCCTAACTCGAGGCGCAAATGATAATGGTGAGTCAAACGAGGCCTAACTCGAGGTGCAAATGATAATGGTGAGTCAAACGAGGCCTAACTCAAGGCGCAAATGATATGGTGAGTCAAACGAGGCCTAACTCGAGGCGCAAATGATAATGGTGAGTCAAACGAGGCCTAACTCGAGGCGCAAGAGATATGGTGAGTCAAACGAGGCCTTACTCGAGGCACAAATGATAATGGTGAGTCAAACGAGGCCTAACTCGAGGCACAAATGATATGAGTGAGTCAAACGAGGCCTAACTCGAGGCGCAAAAGATATGGGTGAGTCAAACGAGACCTAACTCGAGGCGCAAAAGATATGGGTGAGTCAAACGAGGCCTAACTCGAGGCGCAAATGATAATGGTGAGTCAAACGAGGCCTAACTCGAGGCACAAATAATAATGGTGAGTCAAACGAGGCCTAACTCGAGGCGCAACTTGAGGCACAAATTATAATGGTGAGTCAAACAAGGCCTAACTCGAGGCGCAAATGATATGGGTGAGTCAAATGAAGCCCAACTCGAGGCGCAAATGATATGGGTGAGTCAAACGAGGCCTAACTCGAGGCGCAAATGATAATGGTGAGTCAAACGAGGCCTAACTCGAGGCACAAATGATATGGTGAGTCAAATGAGGCCTAACTCGAGGCGCAAATGATAATGGTAAGTCAAACGAGGCCTAACTCGAGGCGCAAATGATAATGGTGAGTCAAACGAGGCCTAACTCGAGGCGCAAATGATAATGGTAAGTCAAACGAGGCCTAACTCGAGGCGCAAAATATGGTGAGTCAAATGAGGCCTAACTCGAGGCACAAGTAATATGGTGAGTCAAACGAGGCCTAACTCGAGGCACAAATGATAATGATGAGTCAAATGAGGCCTAACTCGAGGCGCAAATGATAAAGGTGAGTCAAATGAGGTCTAACTCGAGGCGCAAATGATAATGGTGAGTCAAACGAGGCCTAACTCGAGGCGCAAATGATAATGGTGAGTCAAACGAGGCCTAACTCGAGGCACAAATAATATGGGTGAGTCAAACGAGGCCTAACTCGAGGTACAAAAGATATGTGTGAGTCAAATGAGGCCTAACTCGAGGCGGAAATGATAATGATGAGTCAAACAAGGCCTAACTCGAGGCACAAATGATAATGGTGAGTCAAACGAGGCCTAACTCGAGGCACAAATAATATGGGTGAGTCAAACGAGGCCTAACTCGAGGCACAAATGATAATGGTGATTCAAACGAGGCCTAACTCGAGGCGCAAATGATAATGGTGAGTCAAACGAGGCCTAACTCGAGGCGCAAATGATATGGTTGAGTCAAACGAGGCCTAACTCGAGGCACAAATGATACGGGTGAAGTGCTGGGCACTCGAAGAAGCTTGACCTCAAAATGGCATATTTGGCATGCGAACCCACTTGACAGGTCTTGGCACATGGAGAGACCTGACCTCAAAATGTTATACTTGGCATGCGAACCTGCTTGACAGGGCTTAGCATGTGAACTTGCTTGATAGGACTTGATGTGCAAACCTACTAGACAGGGCTTGGCACAAGTAGAGGCTTGACCTCAAAATGATATATTTGACATGTTTAACATGAAAATGCTTGAGCATGAAAACACAATTGTCATGTGAAAGGCTTAAATGACATGCTTGATGTAAAAGGCTTGACCTGAAAATAGCATGCATGATAATGCAAAATTGCTTAATGTAAAATGGCATGGTTGTCATGCTTGACATGCAAAAATGTTTGGCACATGAGGAGCTTGACCTAAAATAACATGCTTGACATGCAAATGTGCTTTATATGTGAAAGGCTTGACCTTAAATGACATGCTTGGCATGCTTGACAAAAAAAAAAAAAGGCTTGACCTAAAAATGGCATGGTTGAGATGAATACATGCTTGACATGTGAAATGTTTGACTTGAAATGACATGCTTGACTTGCTAGGCTTGACCTAAAATAGCATATGTGACATGCTTGCCATGCTAACATGCTTAACACATGATGGACTTGACTGAAATGGTATGTTTGGTATGCAAACGTGCTTAGATCTGAACTAAAATGTATGTATGTGGATATCCCTGGCATGCTTAAAGGCTTAACCTAAAATGGCATGCTTGACGTGTAATGCTTGACATGTGAAATGGTTTTCCTTAAAAGGCATGCTTGACATGCGAACATGCTTAACACATGAAAGACTTAACCAGAAATGACATGCTTGACATGTAAACACACTAGACATGGGAAAAATTAATGTAGATGCCAAAACCACAATGCAAAGGGTGAGTTATGGTTTGTTGTCCTAATTATGAGTGAATTAGAATGTCAGACCCCATAGAAGCAATACCTTCTGGTATCAGTATTGGGTAACTCATCTCTCTCTCTTTTTTTCTATAAATCCTCATCTTGGACCCCTATGCTTTTTTAGGGATATTTAAGATTCGAGGGTCATTTTCCCAATTCTTTCCCTGGTTTAGATTTGGTACTCCTTAAGCAATGGAAGGTTTTTTCTTCAACTTTGGGTATAATCTCTTGATAATTCCCCAGTTTGTGCTTTTGAATATTCCCCAATTATTGCCCCTAGTTTGCTTTGATTACCTTTGAGCAAAGAAATGTTGAAAAGATTTTCTTAATTCATCATTTCCTTTTTAAGAACATGCCTAAAAGGAATCCATATATTGGATAAAGACTACTCAATTCTCTGGAATCAAGATTTCTTTGTTGAGCATCTCCCAAATTAGGAAACTCTCGAGTGTTTGCGTCTCAAACAAGTGTTTGTCCCCTTGACAAGTGTTTGCACTCAAGTATTTGCCCTCTTGACAAGTGTTTGCACTCAAGTATTTGCCCTCTTGACAAGCGTTTGCACTTATAAGTATCCCATAAGCTTGTGTTCATGTCCCTTTCTACATCTGTTATTTCACCACATTAACTGGGATCACCAGGTCTTTATTTTAGCTGGTAATGTAAGGCTTGGGTAATGGCTTAGAAAGGAATGGATAAGGGTAAAACAAGGAGAGTGCAAGATTGAGCACATAAAGCCTTGTATTTCCTTTTTCATCTGGTCATGGGAGGAACTAACTTTCTCTTGCCCATCTTTCATTTTCTCTATTTCTGGGCTTGCTCTTTTCTTTTCCAGTTTCTCAAATTCTGTTGCTTTTTCATTTTCTTTCATTCTTGCCTTTTCATAGTTAAGGCTTCAACCAAATGCAAAAGGATTCCTGAGCTATTCTTGATAGCATTCTTTCTCAGCTAATAGCTTTAGTGCTCCTTGTGCTCTCTTTTAAGGTAAGGATCATAGTCTTCTTGGTTGAGAGGTTAAGGTGAATGAGGGTAAAGAAAGAAAGCATCTGATGGTGGCCTTGCTATCTTTTAAAGCTCAAATGGGTGATTAGGGATTTTTACTTTAAGGTTAGCTTGAAAGGCTCAAACGATGCAAAGACGGCCTAGATCACTTCTCTAGTTAATGTGGCATCCAACAAATTATTTCAAGGGGCATTCAAACAAGTTCTAGGAAACTCATTTTCTCATAGCATTCTCATGAGTTACAAGACATCACTCTCTCACTACTGCTTATGATTTGAGATACTCTATCATCCAAGAGAATTGAGTATTTTATCAGGTAATCCAATTTTATCATTAGCAAACATGGATTTGGGTTAGGATGAACTTAAGATATCCGATCACCAATTAATTGCTCTTAGGCATCAAAATGTGAAAAATGTATCATAACCCTGATTGCCCCCCAGTGTTGGCTCATTGTAGTGGTGGTAACCCTTCTTAAGTGTCTGCCATTCATCAGTCACTCATATGATGTAGAATACATGCATGATGTGTTATTGAACTTAAGAGGTGCTCACATACAGTCATTGCCAAGGCCTTGGGCAGAGTCATGCCATGAGATTACACAAAAAATGCGTGCACAAGAGACGCAACAAAAGATGCATATGATGCTTCCAATGAGTTGTGCATGGGATGCATATCAAGAGTTAAGAATAACTCTTTACTTAGCCACAAGACTACATAAAAGACATGTATAGAAAGACAACATTTTTTTAGTGCCAGTGACATGCTTAGTATGGTAAGAGTGATCTCTTGAACATTAGCAACATGCTTTACAAATGCAATCTAGATTTACTGATAATCAAAGAATGAGGATATGTTGACATACGATGAATTTCATATCAAGTCAATGCATTCAAACAAAATTATCCAGATGCCTCTAACACACAATGCAAAAATATTGTCATGATGCATGCTGACATACCAAGAGGCATGATAGTTCTCATTGGACTGTGCAAGAACCCTTTTTTAGTGGGCGATACTGCCATAGCCTTTAAGAACTCCAAAGGTAAAACCATCAATGAACCATCTTTATCCATCTTTCCCTTTTTTTCTTTGATGATGCCTTTGCCTCAGCTTTAATTCAATGCAACCTTTTTAACTTGGACTCATTCTACTGGTCATCAACCAACTTCGGAATGCACCATGTTTTATGAGTCTTTAATACATTGCAGCGCTGTTTATCACCCAAGAATTGAATACTTTGTTAAGCAATCCTACTTCTTCATTGAGAAAATGAGTTTGATTAGGATGAACTTAAGATATCTGATCACCAATTCATTATTCTTATGTATGAAAAGACATTATAACCTTGATTGCCCTCATTGTTGGTTTATTTTGGTGATGGTATCCCCTTCTCAAGGGTCTGCTATTCATCAATCACTGACATAAAAAAGGGAAGGAATGACATTCAATACATTCATCATGCAAGACGTCTTATTGAATTCAAAAGGGTATCCCCATACAGTCTACCAAGTCCTTGAACAGGGCCATTAAAAGATGCAATAACACTACACAAAAGACATGCATAAAGAGAAATGCAACATTTTCTTTTGAAACAGAAGACGCCTATGATGTTCCTAATGAGTTGTGCATGGGATGCGTCTCAAGAGTTAAGAACAACTCTTTACTCTGCCATAAGACTCCATGAAAGACATGCACAAAAAAGAAAAACAACACACTCTCTTTTTTTTGTTTTTTTTTTTTTGATACACGAGAATGCATATGATGCTTCTAATAAGACACACACGGGATGCGTATCAAGAGTTAAGAATAACTCTTTACTCTGCCATCCATGAAAGACATGCACAAAAAAAAAACAACACACACTTTTTTTTTGATACACGAAAATGCATATGATGCTTCTAATAAGACACACACGGGATGCGTATCAAGAGTTAAGAATAACTCTTTACTCTGCCATCCATCACATACTTCGATCTCGATAACTTCGCTTAGCTACTCTTCCACTCGAACCATTCTTCCTAGACTTGTACATCATCCCAATAACACCAAAATAACAAAAAAGTAAAGCCATGACAAGTTACAATCGAAGCATGGTGTCTATTTTACGCTTTCTGCTACCATCGGGAGGCTGTTCGTCCACTTGTTTCACCAATGGGTAAGGTTGAAATACATAGGCTTGTAGTTGATCAATCAATCGATCGACGTCTGAATCTGATTTTATGGCACGGCGAGCCTCCAGAGATATGAAGCGTTGTTCCACAGCTGAATCTATAAAAGATAACAAGCCATCATAAAAGCCATTAACATTTAATAATCCTAACGGCCTTTTCTGATAGTTAAATTTGATCCAGAATAACACACTAGAAATTCCTTCTAGAGTTTCTAGACCACCAGGTAACGCGATAAAGGCCTCAGCATTGCAAAACATGTGCCCGAAGCGTTCATGCATAGATGAAACCCTTAACTCAGTACCAAAGGTGTAGTCACTGACTCTTTTGTCGGCCAACCCTTTTATAAGGATGCCTAAGACATGGCTCTTCCCTGTAAATGCAATTGCAGCTGCACATCCTCTTATCCCATGGATGCCCCCACCATACACCAGGTTTATTTTTCTGGCAGCTAACACCCTACCGAGTTCATTGGCTGCCTTTATGAACTCATTATCCTTCCCTAGAATGGAAGCACCGAAGACATAGATAGATTTGAATCTACGTGCCGAGGATGTTTCTCCCTCTTTTTCTACCCCAGCCATGCATGGATGATCCAATGTGAAGGTGTATTTATAGGGGAGAAATGAACAACAGAAAACGGTCAGGCGCAATAATTTTAGACAATGACAGTAAGAAAGTCCAAAAGACAAGACACGCCTGCATATACGACAGTCCTTCAGAGTAGGAAAGGTCGTAAAGCTACCAATAATGAACAGGCAGCTAGCTGGCTTTCTTAAAGTTTGTGTGCAGAGTCAAAAAGTGAACAGCAAACTAATAAATGCACCGGCGATTGTCAAAAAGAAAGGACAATTACACCGATATTATCAAAATCACGCAGGCAAAAGTCAGAAAGCATACAGTAATCATGACAAATGTGCCGGCAGGAGAAAAGGTTATTACACTGATATTATCAAAATCACGTAGGCAATAGTCAGAAAGCAAACAGTAAATATGACCAATGTGTCAGCGGAAGAAAAGATAATTACACCGATATTATCAAAATCACGCAGGCAAAGTCAGAAAGCATACAGTAAACACGACAGATGTGCCAGCGGGAGAAAAGGCGATCACATCAACATTATCAAAATCACGCAGGTAAAGTCAGAAAGCATACAGTAATCATGACAAATGTGCCAGCGGGAGAAAAGGCGATTACACCTATATTATCAAAATCACGCAGGCAAAGTTAGAAAGCATACAGTAAACACGACAGATATGCCAGCGGGAGAAAAGGCGATCACACTGATATTATCAAAATCACGCAGGCAAAGTCAGAAAGCATACAGTAAACATGACAAATGTGCTAGCGGGAGAAAAGGTGATTACACCGATATTGTCAAAATCATGCAGAAATAGTCAGAAAGCAAACAGTAATTATGACCGATGTGCCAGCGGGAGAAAAGATAATTACACCGATATTATCAAAATCACGCAGGCAAAGTCAGAAAGCATACAGTAAACATGACAGATGTGCCAGTGCTGAGGACAATTACATTGATATTGTCAAAATTGCGCAAGCAATAGTCAGAAAGTAAATAGTTAATATGGAAGACGTACTAACAATTAACAAGAAAAATCACTAACAACAACTGTACAAATCAAAACCGTGCATACATAGTTAGAAAGCAAGTAAAAAAAAGTGGTGGGTTCACTAGCAATTACAAGACTAATGAATAGTGATATAACAGACTAAACACTATAAGGGATTCATGAACTGATGAACAAGGTTACAAACTCATGAACAGGGTCGTTTAACGTCAGATTCCCAAGACAAAACACTCATTTGCTTTGTAAAATATGTCCACTGAGGCAAGAAAGATGAAGATGTCCATTAAGATGCGTCTCAAGAGTCTACTGGATATTATCGAAAGACTCTTTACTCAGTCCATCTTTAATGATTTTATCTTCCTGCCTAGGAACATCACTCCTTCATCCTTGTAGTGAGCTATTCATGGATCAAGGTTGCTATCCAATTTCCTTACGAACTGGCAAACAGGATCATTAAGTGTTATCTTCTCCAGACAGTGGCGCTCCTTCTCCCTATGAAATTTGTCCGCTAAAGCGAGAATAACACCATGAACTTGTCCACTAGGATGCGTCTCAAGAGTCTGAAGGATATTATCCAACAACTCTTTACTCAGTCCATCCTTTATGAATTGAATTTTGTCTTCCCGATTTGCGGACACCATTCCTTTTCCCTTACATCGTGTGTTACACGTCCACCTTGCACACTTATAACACACCTCCATCCTTTTAGCTCTTCTTTTCTTAGCATAAGAGCTTCTTCCCATCCCAGGCAGATGTTTCACTAATGAATGTTGAAAATCATCTACTAGGCGTACCTTAGCTTCAATGATCCAACGTACATCTTCAGGGAGTCCTAGACGTGTGAGTATCTTCATTCTTTCAAGTCGACACTTATACATCTTCCGAAGTGCGTCTTGGGGAAGGGAAGGAAATCTGGCTCTGAGCCTTGCAAGGCCTTCCTCCATCTCTGGCTTTTCTGGTAAGGTGATGGGTTAGGACACTCGAATAATGCTTCCCAGAGTCCTTTGAGTATGGCTTTCAAAATAAACCTTTCATTCTGGGATAGAAGGATATCAGGTTGGTTATCGACTGAAACCTGAACGTGAATAGTAAGACTTAAAAAGGGTAACCAGCGCCTTTGCGTAACTGGGTTTCAGCTAGTCTGCATATGCTGATGGGCCTTAGGTTACTCACTGGGCCCGAAGCCAAAAATTCGGGGGGTGCAAAACATGCTTAATATCACCTGAGTAACGCATGTTCAGGCCCGAACTTCAAATGACCCATTAAACAAAACATTGAATGACAATGCATGCTTGTGATGACATTTCTCATGTGCCTAAAGGGTTTGGTTCGAAACTCTTCCTTACAAAGGGGTAATTCTAAGGCAATTAAAAGTGGAGGGGTAAGTTCTACATTTCCTACATCAGGTCCCCGACTTGTCCTTGAGGGGATCAATTCGAGTGGGGTGTTTCGGGCGCCCATGCGGAGACCGAAGGTCTCTCGAAGGCTAACCTTACTAAACCCCTCTAACCTACAAGGTATCCTACGTGGCCCAGGTATAGGGCACAAGGGTCATGACCTCCCCTTTTATTCTAGTGTGTGGTGAAAGTGATAGTGTGTGCAAGAAATCAGATTTCAAAAAAATACCAAATACACGCATTTACAAATATGTACAAATTTAACCAACAAATCAATCAATAAATTAATAAGATCATTTTTAATTGGCCTAACCCTCTAATATCCCCAGTGGAGTCGCCAAGCTGTCGACCCTGAAAAATTTTCAATGTTTTGTGATTTGTGAAGTCGCCATCGACCTAAGTTATTTAAGGCGAGATCGGACACCTAATTAAAAATAGTCTACGTTTAAAAGATTGAGTTCGGGGGTTGGTTACGTATTAGGGAAGGTGTTAGCACCCTAAACGCCCTTTCGGTACCAAAAATTATCTTATTAATTTTACTTGATTTAATTAATGTTGGTTTTAAATGAATATTTTAGAAAATCGCAATTCTTACCCATTCCGGGTTGGAAAATGAATATTTCTGAAAAGATAATTCTTACCCATTCTGGGTTAGAATATTTAATTAATCACTTCATGCAAATCCCCTTTCTATTCCAGTTTGGGGTTCGAAAATGATTTCAGGAAAATCCCATCTCTATTCTAGATCAGGATTTTTTTTAAAAGTAATTTTTGAGAAAGTCACATCTCTATTCCAGATCAGGATTTTAAAAATATAACTCTAAAAGATCCCATCTCTATTCCAGATCAGGGTCTTAAAGATAATTTTTTAATTTTGAGGAAACTTCTTCTCTATTCCAGATCAAAGTTTTTTTTTTTATAATAAGAGTAAAAATGCTTGTATTACCCATGTAATTATTGATTTTTAATTTATTTTTACCCTAAAAGAATGTAACTTATTTTATTTTTTATTTAAAAACAATACTTAAAACAAAAGTGCAGAGTTTAAATACATTTTTTAAAAAAAAATCAAAATCCATGTCACATTCCTTTAACTCATTTTTAACATATCATAGTTCTTAAGAAACCTAAAATTCCTAAAAATATCATAACTCAAAAAGACCATAATGACCCTAGCAGTATGAAAGTTGCATGGTGTACCCTCCGTAAGTGAGTTTTGCGCTTGAATGGGTGGTGCCTCTCAGTGACAAGTTGGACCCTTGGGACATGTCGAAGACAGCGTCAAGACCAGCGGCAAGAGCTGGATGGCACTCAAGCTCCGGTGTGGCGATGGAAGTCGGAAGCGAGGATAAGGGCAACGAGGAAACGGCTATACAGCTGAGGTTCCTTGCTGGCCACACCAGCGTATGGTTTGAATGACGGAGGGAGGATTCTTTTTGTTGACAAGTGTGAGCATGAGTCAATAAAGGGATGATAGGTGCTTCTGGTTAGTGGAAGGGTACGTTTAAGCTTCGTGGCTGAGAGGCAAGGTGGCGGGACTGCTACGAGTGCAGTAATGATGAGTTGCTAGGTCGGGATGTGGTGATGTTTACTCACGGGGTTGCACTTTGCTCCGTGTGTCTTGGACACCATAGTAGCGGGAGGATTACGAGGCACTGCAGGTTTCTGATGCAGCATAGCATTTCTCCTCAATAGCACGACTTAAGAAGTGAGAACCGGGATTAAAGTCGGTGAGGCAAAATGGCTATGCAGCAGCTTCTCTTACTTTGGCCGTGTACGTGAAGAGAAACTGGTGTTTTGAAGGATAAAAACCAAGGAGCAGTTCAGTGGGTTATAGGAGATGCTTGGCACTTGTGTTGCTATGTAAACAGCAGAAACGAACCAAAACTGTTGCCCGGAGGTTAAACTTCAATAGTGGATGGCGCCATGGACAATACAGAGACGCTTCGTGATTTTTCTTCACCAACAACTACACCATTTGTTCAAACGTGAGCTTTGAACGGACGCCAAGCGAGGAGAAGCAGTGTCACCAACGACCCAGAACTGCAACCGACGTGTTTCGGTATGAAATAGGGTGTCACGATCACTCAACGATGCTGAAGAACGCAGTTGCAAGATACAGATAAACCCTGGTTGGACAGCAGTGAATAAAGTTGGACTCGAACTTCCTAGCGTGGTGATGGCGACGTGAGACGAAACGCTAAGACAGAGGAAGCAAAACTGAACGACAATGAGAGCAATGAAGGGCAGTTTTTCCCAGTACAGCAGCACCGAGTTAGTGAGCTTTGGTAACTTTGTTCTAGAAAAGTGAGACGTTCAGCAACGAAGGAAGCCTTGGACAGCCTCAAGATTGCCTAGATTAAGAGAATGGTCATGAGGATGTGAAGGAACTCGGAGGTTTTTGGTGTTAGTTGCTAGGCGAGAATGGAGAAGAAGAGCAGTGGAAGTTTTTTCTCTTGTGTTGAGATGAGGGAGCTGAAGAGTGCCGTGAGAACTCGTCCTCCCTCGAACTATAGCTCAAAAATCCTCTTCAATGAACGATCACGGTGGTCAAAAAAAATGAGAGAGAACTAGCGGAAGGTCAGGAAGTTCGAATTGCTCCCCCTGTGCCCTTGAACTTCGGCCCTTTTTTTTTGTGAAAAAGAAGTGCCAGACATGAAGATGGGAGTTTTTCTTTATGCGTGGGTCCGGTTTCTAGAGTGATGGGTTGATGGGTGTTTTTTTTCTAGTGAGAGCAAGTGCCCTCACGTGAAGGTGAAAGCTTTTTCCTTGGCCTCCACGATTATTCTTTTTTCAATGTCAAAAGTGGAGAGGCTTTTTTCCTTTTTTCTTCACCCGTTTCTCCTTACATGTCAAGATATTCGGCTTTCTCCCTTTATTTCTTCTCCTCTTTTTTCTTCATTCACGGCTCCTTTCTTTGATTTTCTCTTCTTCACATGACTCTTCCCTCTTTTCTTTTTGGTTTTGTCTTCTTCTTCACTTTTTCTTCTTTCTCCTACGGCCAACAACCATCCCACCTTCTTTGATTTTTCAAATTTCCTTTTCACACTTCTTTTTCCTTTTTTCCTTTTTTTTCTTTTTTCCTTTTTTTATTTTTATTTTATTATTTTTTGACAAATTTATTCATATTTGGAATCCAAAAATATCTTTAAATTTTTCATTTTTTTTTCTCAATTAATTTCTAGAAAAATATATGTTTAAGTAGGATAATTTTACAACTTATGCATGGGTCCACTTTAATTTTTAAGGTCCGAACAAAATTAGGTGTCTACAACAGTAGCCCAATTCGGCCCAAATCCAGAAATCCAGTGTTTTTCTTTTTTTCTTTTTTTTTGAAATCCAAAAGTTCAACCCAGTTAGGCCCGAACGAACGGCCCAATTGGCCTAGCCCAAAATCCTTAAGTGAAACAGTACATTTCAAAGGAGGAAGGGGCGAATTTTGGTTAGTCAAAACGACATGTCGCTCACAACAGTCGACGTGTCCTGCTCATAAAACGACATGTCATTTACGTCATCTTCAACCTCCAGCCGGGTCGTCTCGACCCAACTCGACCCGTTTCAGACCCGCTGAAAAACTCAACATTTTCTGGCGATTCTGGATGTATTTTTCGACGTTTCAAAAGCCTTCATTGATTAGAATTTCATGAGAAATCTATTTATGCAATCAAAACACAAAAAATACTCATGCATGAAGCGACCCGAAGCCAAGAAATTTTCATGATTTTTAGAAGAAAAACACAGCAAGGTAGAGGTCTTTTAAGGCTCTGATACCAACTATAAGTCTCTAAATGATGTCCTAAATATGTAATGACATCTAAAATAGAGTAAAAGCGGAAGAAAACTAACCTCCAGTCATTGCAAACTTCTGAACGAAAGTTGCCCACGGGATGCTTCTAACTCAGGATTTCTCACTCTTTGATAGTATACTGAAGTGTTTTGCACTTCTGAATGGTGAGAAACTGAGCCGGGACCCCATATATATAGTGGTCCGGCGTTGCAACGTTTTCCCATTAAAGATGGCAACACCCTTCGGAATTCACTCCAACGGCTGTTGAAACGCCTGAAACGGACCACATTATGGTCTGTAATGCCGGCTTCAATGGCCAATGTTCATAAACTGAAGAGGAGAAAGTCCAACGACTAGAAACGGAAGGACGTTGGAGACCAACGTCCAAAAATCGATGAACGTTGGCTTGCTCCCATATTAAACCCGAATGACGTTTGGTTTGTTGCCAACGTCTTAAACCTGCAGTACGAATCAAACACAAAAAAAAAAAAAAATTGAGGAAATTCATGTTTGTTTCAAAAAGAGAAAAAAATTTCTCACGAACCGCCCACTACTCATGAAAAAAACCTTAAATAAGGAGGGGATGAAGTGAGAGATGAGTGAGAACTCTGAAATTGGAACCCCTTTTTCATTATAGCGATGTTTTTAGCATAATAGCATTAGCTAATTCACTGATTTTCGTTTATTGTTGTTGAATGACAACATTGACGATGGCAATATTAAGGTTTTGGGTAAATTAATATTCTAAATTTTGCCATTGATTATCATTTTGAAGTACAGCAAAACTAAAGAATGTAAAATGGAGAGCATCGCGATGGGGACAGTTAGTTGAAAGGGATCATTAGATTAAAACAAATCCGTTGCCCTGGTTAACTTGAACTCAATAGCACATGATGCTTTTATTTATTTGATGCTTATAAACAAAAACAAAATAGCATCTTTGGAACTTGGAAGGGTGCCGGGGTGCTGTTAGTATGAGAGAAAGAGGCAATTTTAGAGATAATTGAAAAATCAATACGAGAAATTACGTAATATGATCCACATTTAAATAATAGTCTATCTCTAATTTGAAAAATTTACCTAAATTCCCAAAATTAGATGAAGGATGCCGGCTGATGATTTCCAAATTAATTTCACGAAAAGTTTTACAGATACATTTACAAGCACAATTCTTTTGGAGAAAGCAAAAAAATATATAATTTATATACACATATATCATTACCTCGATTGAGAAATATTAACCCTACATCTTTAACATCGGGAGTGATTATGTTCATCAAACAAAACAAATTTTAAAAATAACTAAAATGTGAAATGCACTATTTAACAGTTGAATTGTTTCTAAATGTAAAAATTGCCGTATAACTAAAGGTGTATGTTTTAACAAACCCCCCCCCCCCCCCAACCCATTAAGTAATGGCATATGTGTTTATGAACTGTTCACCGCTACAGCCTGGAATCGCGACAATTCTATCTGGCCGTAGCGGAGTTGTTGCTTCGATTCTGCTTTTCAGAGACTATGATGGATTGCACTGCAAAAGGACCACTTTTACTGCAGCGGGGTATATATTTATTCATAAAAATATATATATTTATTTTTTAAATAAATTTAAGTATCTTTCGAATTTTTTATTTAAAAAATAAATCTCTTTTATAATATCATTACATATATTTAAATAAAATTTACTTTTAACAAATTTTAAAATCAAGATTTGTCACAATAAAATATATATTTATTTAATTATTTATTATAATTATTCTGATCAGTGAATTAAATTAGTTAATGACAATGTGATCCCATGTTCTAGGTGGCAGCCTTGTCCATTTGAAAGGGCAAATTGTTCCGATCACAATGGAATCGTTCATGCTTGAGTTATGTTTGTGATATGATATGATATGAATTATTAAAAATATTTTAAAAAATAAAAAAAAATTAATAAAAATTATAAATATAAATATATAAAAATAACAATATTTTTTTTAAAAAAAAAAATGTATTCGTAACGTTAGACATTTACTTCTAAGTCTGATCCGCATAGGAGCATTCAAGTTTTCTGCAACTGGCATAAAGAGAGCGCTCACAGCTAATATGTTCAGCGACATTTAATTCAAAAGGACAACCTAAGGAACCAAAATGCTTCTTTCAGGTTGTATGAATATATAAGTTTTGTGTGTCAATATCATAACTTTATTTGAGATTTGTATAGCTAAATATTAATGATGAAAATAAAGATTACATAAATTTGATGTGTACTTTGTGTAGTTTCAAAAAGTGCATGTAACACTATTCTTTTTTTTTTTTTTTTCATGTAACACTATTCTTTAACTAATGTCATGGCAACACATACATATATAGTTTAGCATTGGGATTAATGGAGCCTCATTTTAAGTGGATAAATTTATTTTGAGTTTTAATAGTTTCACGCCGACGGGATTACACATTTTGTACATGTAAAATCATAAAACCTTTAAATGAAATGGAGAGTTTAAAGAAATTAATGATTTTATATGTAAAAAACGTACAGTTTATTACGTAAACTATCACAACTCAAAATAAGTTTATCCACTCAAGAATCAAGATTCGGATTCTAATGTTAAACTGTATTTTCACAAGTGCAGTGCCAAATTTACTGGGGAAACTAATCTCTCATGAAGTTTTTTTTACTAAACTCACACTTAATACTTAATTATTAAATTTATTAAATTTTAGAGTTTAGTTTATAGATTTATTAAATTTAATGGTTTAAAATTTTTTAAATAAATTTTTAATAAAATCCAAGTTCTAAAATAGCAAGATGCAATTTATTGAATTCAACTACTCCATGTACAAACAAATGGTCAGAGCCATAAACCATAAAGCCCCAAAATTACCAAACATTTTGGTTTTATGTGAATTCACTATGCGCAATGCAAATTTTAATGTTTTCTTATATCCTGCCTTTTCCAGTCCGAAATAAACCTTAACGAACAAAAATAGTATGATTTTTATAATTTCTTTTAAAAACATATATCTCTTTTGTTCATTTTATTAAATGAGAACATATTTATGCATATATTTTTTAATAACAGTGCTACTATTTCATAACATTATTTTTGCTCCTTATAAAACATTAGACATTGCCTTTTGTCTAAAAGATTTGGGTAAATTGAACTACATTTTGGGCATTGAAGCAAAACACACCTCATAGGACTTCACCTAAGTCGGACTAAATATATTAAAGATGGCCTTTGAAAGTTTGACGTGGCAGAAGCTATGGCACTACTAACTTCTATATATGGTAAGTGGCCTTAAACTGTTTGCCAACTCTAGAAAAACATTTGAAGATCCTGAAAAATATAAAGGTGTAGTGGCCGGGTTTATTGCAGTACATGACAATAACAAGACCAGATATTTCTTATAGTCTTAGTAAAGTCTTTCAATTTATGCATAATCCTCTGGATCTCCATTGGAGGCTAATAAAACGAGTACTAAGATACTGCAATGGCACTATAGATCAAGGCCTTCTTCTTCAACTATCACTTATTCTCACCGTCACAGGCTTTACAGATGCAAATTGGGCATTTGAACTAGACGATAAAAGATCACTCTTTGGATACTGTGTCTATCTTAGGAAGAATTTAATTTCTTAGAGATCCAAAAGACGAGGCTAAGTACAAGAGCTTGGCAAGTCTCACTGCTAAACTCCTTTGGCTACAATCTCTACTAAAAGAAATTGGTTTGGAACTTCCTCAAAAGTCCACAAGTATGATGTGACAATCTTTCACCTGTAGCTCTGTTGCAAATCTTATTCAGTACCATGGAACCAAACACATGGAGTTTGAACATGTCCTGAAGAAAAACCAAGTTTAGAACAAAACTCAGAGTGGATAACCCAGTTATTTTTGAGTGGGTGAAGAACAAAGAGAAGGAAGAAGCTCGAATTGAAGGGGAGTGTGAGTATGCAAAGTGAAGATAGAAACGAAAGCCGTTTTGTAATTTGAAGACAGTCAAGAGGGGTTAAGGAAACGGTGTCGTTTTACTTGGGAGGTCAGAAAGTCAAGAGTGTTCACGAAGCCAGTAACAATTAATGGTACAGGTGTATTACTCTTCCGGTTATAAATGCCAGGACCTCTCTATCAAATAGTGCATGAAAAATCTGAAGCATTTCTCAGCGTCTCTGTGCAAGTGTACCTTCTTTCCTTTCTTGTTCATTTCTGGGAGATTAGCTACAATGTGCAAAAGAGGAAGGAGTCCAGGGTTGGAACTGAGACTAAGAGACTTGCCAACATCACCAAGAGAATCTTCAGCGTCAGTCGAGTCGGCTGAGTTTTCCACAGAGTCATGGTCGGCATCGTATTCATCGGAGATGACGAGGTTGCAGAATTCATGTGTGTCTTCGGAGGGAGAAGAGACAGCGGAGCATGCAAATGCAAGTAGCCACGAACTAGAAACAAGGGCCATGGCTCTTGTGGGTTGTCCTGGATGCCTCATGTACGTCATGTTATCGGAGGTAGATCCCAAGTGTCCCAAGTGCAACAGTACCGTCTTTCTTGACTTCTTCGGCCAACAAAACATCAAGAAGACAGAAAACTGAGGTTTTAGAGAGAATTAGCGAAAACAATAATTACTTGCATTTTCCGTTGCCTTCTTTGAGCTGTAGGTTTCTTTTCTATGTCTGTTCTGTAATCTGTTAATGTTAGAAAAAAAGATGTCGACATGATGAGAATTGCCTATCTTCGTTGTATTAGGTCTTAGTGTCTTTGTAATTCTCCTAGCTTTCCAAAAAAAAATGAAAAAAAGAAAGATCTCTCTAGCTTGCCCTATCTTATTGTACGTACGTGTTCCCTTTGAAACTGTGAGTGATGAATAAATCTGTGTGGAAACTTTGTTACCACACATTATTTTTGCTTTTTTTGAATTGGTAACCAACACTATCAACAACGGTTTATTTTACAGATACGAATCAAACATGAAACAATTTTAAATTCAGAAGAAGTTATCATTATTACAAGAATCACTCTCGAGCCACCCATTGTTACCTATAAAAGAACTCCTAAGTGAGAAGAGGTTAAGTGAGAATTCTAGAATTTAAATCCTCTTCTTCCTTATAATGATTTTTTTTTTAGTACAATAACACTACTTCCCTGGTTTCCGATTATTGCTGTTGAAAAACAACATTGACAACGGCAATATTAAAGTTTTGGGCAAATTAATATTCTGAATTTTGTCGTTGATTATAATTTTGAAGTATAGCAAAACGAAAGAATATAAAATAGGGCATCGCCATGGGGACAATTACTTGAAAGGGATGAATATCATTAGATTAAAACAAATCTGTTGTTTTGCTCAACTTCAACTCAACAGCACATGATGCTTTTATTTATTTGATGCTTATAAACAAAAACAAAATAGCAATTTTGGAACTTGGAAGGGTGCCGGGATGCAATAAGTGTGAGAAAAAGAGGCAATTTTGAGATAATTGAAAAAATTAATGAAAAATAAATAATATGATCCACAGTTAAATAATATTATATTTTCTATAGAAATAATAGTTATGATAAGAATAAAATTAAAAAATATTAATATTATTTTAATTTTAAAAAGTAATAATAATAATATCTTACAATAACAATTATTCTAAAAATAATACTTTGTTCCATGAACCGTGCTAAAAAGGACTTTTTGATTTCATGACGACAGACTATTCATAAGCAGTAACTTCGATCCGCTCACATCAAACTAAAAATAGAAACTTTGATTTCATGACGACAGACAAAGAACGCGCTGACAACGTACGCTGTTCAGCGGCAATTAATTCAAATTATAAAGCAAAGGCTGCAACGAATTCAACACGCATTTTAAAAATATTTGAAGAATATGTAAGTTTGATGTGACATTTCGTGGGGTAAGCATTGATTTAGGTAAAATTATTTTAATGTCTTAAATAGTAAAAAAAAATTTAAATTAAATTAAGATAAGATAAAATAATTATGATATAATATTTTAATTTAAGATAAAATAAATTAGTTAAAGTTAAATTTTTATTTTTTTTTGGGTTATCATAGTAATTTAATAAAAATTACATATATATATATTTTTTATTGTTACAAAATGATTTTTCGTGATTTGTCATAAATCTTCTCTAAATAGTTTCATAACTTCAACACTGCTCTTCAGTTTTTCCTTATCCCTCGACTCTCTATATTACGAGCGACGAATCTCGTTTGTTGTCTCCAACTGTTAATGCTGACCCCTACCTTATCTGAATTGTCTCGATTACTCTCTCACCAAATCATCACATTTTAAGACTTTAAATTTTTAATAGTTAATCGAATCTTATCAACTCATCCTCACTCACTTCATGTTTAGTTGCCCTAAGCCTTCACTTCTCAGCTAATGATGGTACAGTGTTACTATAAATTTTAATGTCTAAAATTATAATTTGACCCATTATAACCCAAACTAATCTATTTAAATAAAATCAAGTTATTTTAATTTAAAAATTTTAATTTAAAAAATTATTTTACTTAGAGTTAGATTAATTAAATAAAAATTAAATTTAATTAAATTAAAAAATTTTATCCTAACTTAAATCGCCTCACACAGTACCCCTAACATTTCGTAACTTTTCTAAAGATTCGTGTAACTTAATATTAATGAAAAATATAGAATTGACATAAATTTTATATATATTTTGTGTGATCTCAAAAAATATACGGAGTACTATTCTTTCACAGATGTGGTTGCCACATACACGTACAGTTTAGCAATGGGATGCCAGTCTTGTACAGTAAGTAAAGAGTTTTGGTAGTGTACGGAATTGCGCGTACATTTGAAAACATAAAGCTTTTAATTGTAAATGACAGTTTAAAGAAATTAATGGTTGGGTATAGATTTTCGATTTTTTTAGTGATTTTCTTTGATGACTTAACAGGTATATTTATTTTTTTATTTTTTAACATTTTTAATTTTTTATCTATTTCATATTTATTTTTTTAACTTTAGATCATAACATCAGTTTCACATATACAAAACACAAAATAAATTTGTTGACTTACGACTCGATATTACTGCTAAATTAGATTTAGATTCTTTTTTTCTTTAATTTTAATAATTTTTTATCTTTTGTATAATTTGATACTTAAATCACAATTTTTTATTCTATTTTCTTTCATCTTATTTTTTTTTCTCTCTATCTTCTACAATCCCTGCCCACTACAGAAATCTATACTAAACTGTATGTTCATAACTGCAGTGACAAATTTATTGGGAAACTAATCTCCCACAAGAAAAAAAATTCTTCCTAATCCACACTTAAATTTAATTATTAAATTTTATATAAATTTAATAAATTTTATATTTTAAATTAAAAATATTTAATAAAATTTAATTTTTAAAAATAACATAATTTAATTTGTTAAATTCAACTACTCTATACAGATGGTTAGAGCATGAACCATAAAACCCCAAATTCACCGTGTATTTTGTTTTTATGTGAATTCAGTATACATAATGTAAATCTCAATGTTTTGTTATATCATGCTTTTTTCACTCAAAAAATAATTCTAACGGTAAAAAAAAATTGTATAAATTCTATAATTTCTTTTAAGAATACATAGTTTTATAATTTATATGCATACCTTTTAATAATAATGATATTATTCTCAGTATTACTTTCATCCTTTATAATATATATTCTAAATTATTAAATTTTAATAATTAAATTATAAAATTTAATAAACTAATACATTATCTCAGTATTACTTTTCTTAGGTTGGAGTGGGACCACTTAATATCTTAGGTAGGCGTCCATATTTAGACAGGATTTTAATCTGATTGATGAACCACTTCACCGCGTCTTGAGTGATTGACATTAGATTATAAGCACGCGCAAGATGTCGTAGGCATCCACGCTCTCCCGGATGCCAAATCATCACAAACCTGTCCATAAACATTATATTATAAAATAATTATTTTTACATAAATTTTATTTTAATATAATTTAAATTATTAAATTTATAAAAAATAAAAAATTTTAATTATAAAATCTAACTTAATCAAAAGCTAACATGAGAATACACGTGATAATTTCTTTCAAACTGTGTTTAAGTTTAATTCTTCATATTTTACTTTTTACAAAAAATTTACTTAAAGTTTCTTACTTACTAAAAAAAAAGTTAACAATATTATATATATATATATATATATATATATATCTCTATAAAAATTTACTTGTGAAAATATTTTTTTCTTTAGAAAGAAATTTTCTTTATTTTCCTTTTTAATTAATAAGGTCAATATTAAACAAAACCGCAGCCGAGTCCTTGGTAGCATTTAATCAGCAAAATAATAACAATATTTTGGTTTGTAACATATCTCGGATTCAAATAAACATCAAGCTAGCACTTTACTTATGCAATGGTATTCAATATTGTTTTAGAGTTTTTCCTTTTTAATATTTTGAATTAAAATTTAAAACATTTCATATATTATCTGTCAAAAAAAATCGTAAAATCTCTTAGAATGGACAAAAATAAGGAAACAAATTTTAATGTACGATCCCTAGATAAGTTTTTTAGGGCATTACCGAACGTCACAAAATAACCAACAAATAAATTACTATATATATTAAAGTAGCATATGCAAAAAGATTTAGAAATGGATAAAGATGCATGAATTCAACAAAGCAGTTACTGCATATAAAAAAAAATTAAAAAAAAAAGCAGTTACCGCAGATGAGTAATTGGAAATAAAATTTGTATAAAATAAAAAGCATTTGAGGTAGAGAATACTCCATAAATAAGGATAAATTGAGGAAGCCGACATGGACCAAGTCTTTCATTGACTCGGCATCCGTTGCTCAAATGAGTCAAAGTTTGCCCGGCGCGTTGGACTTTGACAGGTATACCCCTATTCCACTTTTCCATTGAACTCACCCACCGCTTCACGCACATACATCCATACACATACACTCTCTCTCCCACTCGGATCATGTCATCGTTATTCGTCAGCACGTCCCCTTCTTCCCCCCATTTTCTCAGCAACATCTTCGCCTCCACCTCCCCTCCCCTACGCCTTAATATAAAACTCCACTCCATCGCCACCCTATCTCTCACACTTCACATACCAAAACAATACCTGAAATCATTAGAAGAAGAGCAAGTGTCTTCTCCATCTGTTTCACCAACACAGTCCAACTGTTAAGGATTTGAACTTACAATGTTTACTGAGGACCCGAAGTTGAAACCAGTTGCCATCCGGGAAGTATGGGCGTCTAATCTAGAATCCGAGTTCCAGCTGATCCGTGAAGTGATTGATCGATACCCTTTCATCTCCATGGATACTGAGTTCCCAGGGGTCATCTACCGTCCCCACGTGGACCCCACCAAGCCTTTCAACCACCGTCAACTCCGCCCCTCCGATCATTACCGGCTCTTGAAGGCCAACGTGGACGCCTTGAACCTCATCCAAGTGGGTCTCACCCTGTCCGACGCCGACGGCAACCTCCCTGACCTTGGATCTGGCAACCGATTCATCTGGGAATTCAATTTCAGGGATTTTGACTTGGAGCGTGACGCTTACGCTCCCGAATCCATCGATTTGCTCCGGCGGCAGGGGATTGACTTCGAGAGAAACGCGGAGGACGGGGTGGAATCGGCCCGGTTCGCCGAGTTGATGATGTCGTCGGGACTCGTCTGCAATGAGTCTGTGAGCTGGGTGACGTTTCACAGCGCTTATGATTTTGGGTACCTGGTGAAGATCCTCTCCCGCCGGAGCTTGCCTAACGGGTTGGAGGAATTCCTACGGATCTTGAGGGCGATTTTCGGCAGCAATGTTTACGACGTGAAGCACATGATGCGGTTCTGCCAGAGCCTGTACGGCGGGTTGGACCGGGTGGCGAGGACGCTTAACGTGGAGCGAGCGGTTGGTAAATGCCATCAGGCCGGGTCAGACAGCTTGCTGACGTGGCATGCCTTTCAGAAAATAAGGGATGTATATTTTGTAAATGATGGAGCCGAGAAGCATGCCGGCGTGTTGTATGGATTGGAGCTCTTTTGTTAATTAAAAACTAAAAAAAATAAATTCTTTGGATAGTAGTGGGATTAAATTACGAGTTCTGTTATTTTCATTATCAAAATGATGCATGGTTCCCGTTTTGCTAGCTAGCAGGCGCGGATAAGGCTAACAATCCAAAACTTGATCAACTTGCCATCGAAAATTGTGGCCTGTATACAGATATTAGACCCTGTGACCCAAAAAAGGGGGTACAAACTGTGGGTCACGATCATCTCTTGCGCTGAGATACCTCAGTGGCGGCTGGCTACAAAAGATGATAGCTTTCTTTCAACCTTCTCTAACTAAGAATACAAGCACATTAATTAACAACTTGTTGACATTAAATGTAGACCCAATTTGTGTAGGTTAAGGTTTTGTTCAGGAGGGCAGCTGCTAATTAAGAGGAGGAGTGTTGAACTTAGGACTTTACATCTGCTTTACATTCATAATAGTTCTAATTTTTTTAAAAAGAATTATTATTTTTATTTTTTTTGTTCTCATCATTTCTTTCTTATGCTTTCAAAATTTCAAACTGAGGTTGATGAAAGAGTGGATCTAAAATATGGGTTTAATATTTTTCATTAAGAGTGCGGAAATGTGCTGAGAAAGAAAACTTTTTAAGGAAAAAATGTGAGAAAATATCAGCACCCTGTGCAAAGTAACAATCGAGGAGGAGCTGCCTAGGGTAGGGCAGGGTCTTGCAACTTTACATACCGTGTTATCATTAATTTATCTCAATACGTAAAAACATGGGATTTCTAAGTGCGTATGTCTATCATTTTTCCTCAATTATCTGGTTACAGTGGGCCAACTGTTAGACAATTCTTGAGAGCACCGAATTGGGCCCTGTAGAGAAGGTTAAGATAGAATGATGGTAAAGTTATACGGAGTGTAACTTTGTTATATGTTTTTTTATAATTTTTGATAATATTATATCATTTTTTTAATGATGTTACATAATTTTTTGATACAATTGCGAGAAGACTAGTAAAGTTACGTAAAAATTTGCATAATTTTATCATTATTTGTTAAATGTTTTTTTTTTTGGTCTTACAAGGCTAGGAGTTTGAACCAAATAGGTTTCATCATTGTCATGTTATGTATGGGACTACAAACAAAAAAGAGTAATGTTTTCTGATGACGTAGAAATAAAAATTTTGGTAGAGGGAAAAAAATGTAAGAATTTGTATGTTGTTTATTTTATTTTAATTTATATAAATATTAATATCCAACAAAAAAAAAAAGGAGTAGTGATAGATATATTCATCATTTGAATAGGAAAATGTTACTTCTACGTTAGAAGAATTACGCTTCACTTACGTTTGAGTAAAACATATTAAAAATAAAATTAAAAAATTAAAAAAATAAATAAAAAATAATTATTATAAATCAAATTATATGTAAGAGTGTAAAAATAAAAGTGTTGATTTGAATATAAAGAGGATACATTCTCTTACATCAAATGAGATAAGAGAAAAATAAATGAGAGAGAAACAAGTATATTGTACTACAAATATAAAATAAATATGTATACATTTTCCACTTTTGAAAAAAAAAAATCACAGGATAGAATATTTGAACTTATAACATAACAGAATGTGGCATTAATTACGTATAATTCTACTTTTTTATAAATTAAAATTTTATTAAATATTTATTTAAAAATATTTATATTATTAATTTTATAAATTAAAATATGAAACTAAAAATTTTAATAATCTAAATTAACTATTTAAATTTGTAAGGGTTCATCCTACACGTTTTCCAATTATATAAGAGCATCCAATCCATCTATGATTAACAATGTGCTCTAAAATATGTGAGATAGGTGCAACAATCAGCCTACAACTAATGCAACTCTAAAGGACTAATCCCATTTGGTAGGCATTTCTACCATCGTTGGAACCTGCAAATTGTTGCTTAATGTAAACACATCCCTCGTGCCATAAATTTAACAAACATGGAAAAAGAAGTGTTGTTTAACTTAGTATTTCACAATTACAAGATTTAATGGCCTTCGCTTGCAGATTGATTGTCATTGTCATTTTATCAAAAAATAACAGTATTTTTGTTACATTTATTTGTAATTTGTACGTAACATTAATGGTGCAAAGCTAGAGTTTGATCTAGCTTTAAAATTGATATATGCCCTAATTGTTGGGTGTGAATGCGAAACAAAACTACATACCAGAAACTTGACTGCCAACAGAAGTAATAAATACTAGTGGTTAGCTTTAAGAACGCCAACACAACATACACCTTTGCTTAGGAATTTGCTCCTTAGTTTGCTTGGATTGGATACTTACAGTTGGGACCTGACTTTCCTCACTTTAATTAAATTTTACGTGTTAAAAAATATCTTTAATGATAAGATTTATCAGTTTTTTTTATTTACTTTTTAATTTTCTAAAAACGTGTCTCTCTCTTACTCACCCAGTTTTAGGAGATGCGAAACGAGTTAGCTTTTCATTTGGAGGAGTGAACAATGTCTATAACCCACTTGTTCGGATCCTTTTAAGGGACTACATTTTTAGTCTTACAGTTACAGCAATAGGTATTCCATTTTTTCTAATTTCTTTTAAGGTATCCTATTATCATTATTGGGTGAAAAGTTTGAAATTGAGATCAAATTAATTTATTATTATGTCAATATTTTATTAATAAACAAATATATCCTTTATCAAAAATAGTCTTGCTTTAAATTAATGATCATTCATTCATAAAAAAATATTAATAAATTAAATTCATATTTTTTATTTTAAATCAAAAATACCTATTCTTATAGTACTGAAAGTCTTTTTCGGTTGAGGTACGGCACATCAAATTTTAATTTATTCATATTGTATTCTGAAGCGAGCAACTAAATCAGTTCATCTAAATTATAAGAAATGCAATCCATACTCTGACATAAACCAACAGCAAATTTAAGAAGGGAAAGATTATAGAGTATGTGAGCAGTACAAATGGCTGAGGATTACATTCCATCGTGCATTAACAAAAGGTCTACTTACCCAGAAGGAACATTATCACAGCATGCACAATCACTTTTAGTATGTGGCTTTGCCAAAGCTTGTAGCATAGGTTGATTCTTTAAAAGGAATACAAACAAGATTAAAGAAACTTTAACCTTTCTCTCTATCTAAAGTTTAGGGTATCAAATATTATTTGGATAAACTGCAGGAAAACATACCCCTCTTGTCTTCCTTCAAACTTGTACAGCAAAATTCACAGCACTCCCTGCTTTAATATTTTCTGAGTCTTCTGACCCACCTACATTTTTCTTCCGACTCAATTCAAAACTCTGACCTTTCCATGCAGCTTCACTCCACGTGTGTGTTCAATGTCTTCACAAGGCCTAGACACGTGTCGGGGCTAGCCTTCCCTCTTGTGAATGATCATCTGCTTCCTGCCAGATGAGGTTCCCTTCTTAGGGAATGCCTCTTCGCAGATCTCTTTGAAAGCTTTAAGGATGATTTCGTGGTGACAAGGCGGATTCAGTTGAAGAAAGCACCCAAGAAGCTCTTGAAGATCAGCTTGTGAGTAGATCTCTTTCTCAAAGATCATTTGCAGCATCGAATGCCGGAAATCCTTATATGGGTCCTCTGAATCCTTCTCAACCGCCACGCTGTCCATCAGTTTTGGACTCTGTTTTGGTATTATATTCTTCGTCACACTCTGTCTATGCTCTGTTTCGGCTTCAGAGATTGTGGTAGAAGTGAAATCCTCCTCGTCGACGGAGATGCCACCGTTCCGTTCACCGGATTTGGTTGAGGAAGTTAAGCTGCTACTGGGATTTGGCTTCTGATCATCAACGAAGGTTTTAGGTTTTGGGGTGGGTTCGTGGACGTCAGAGGGCTTTGCTTTGCCACAGCCACAGCTTCCATTGGCTGTGAGCAATGTTCTTAGAAGGCACTTCTTATTGGAAGACATCAGCTAATCAGATAAAGAAAGAGGAATGACCCTCTTTTTTTTTGTGTTTTGCAGAATTCAACGACGTAGAGAGAGAGAGAGAGAGAGAGAGAGAGAGAGAGAGATAAGATATGTGAAGGTAACAATGGAGTGTTCTTGGTAGGGAGTCTTTTCAACTTAACTTGTTGCTGAGCAGAGAGGAATAGAGACAGAACAGGGGAAGTGAAGTGCAAGTGTAAATTAGAGAGGATGCAAGGCGAGGTTCTGGATATGAGTCTCTTTCGCAATGTTTGGTGAGAGGAAGGGCTAGAAGGGTTTTATGGAAGGCAATTTGACTTTACAGGGTAGATTTAGTAAGAAGTTAATCTTGTTATCTTTCTTTTCAAAGGAGACTTTCTTGACAATATTCTTCCATTGGATTTATTGTCAATAGCTTATTTTCTATGATTTGATGACTAATTTGGTACCTCCATAACTCCATTATGTGATAACTCAACAACAAAATCACAAAAAGTCTAGCGTGTGATCCTTGCCCTTTTCAACTCATAACTAACTTTTGAGTTAGTAGAAACTAAGTCAATCTAAGGAATTGGCTTCCAAGCTAACATCATGTTCATGGACCTTTCATTTATTTATTTGTTTTGGTATTTTCTTTCATCTACTTCCGCCAAATGCCAATCCGTTTTCTTTCTTTTTTGGAACACAGTTTTGTCCTTATTGCCTGTTTGCTTTGCCGGCGCACGTAAAATGCTTGGAATTGTAAAAATTGATTTCATACAGCATATTCAAACACTTGAGATAAGCCGGTGGGCTTTTAGCTCATCTGGCACACTTGATTCCCATTTCTAGACCTGACACAGGTTTGATCCTAATTTACTTGTCCCTTTCTTCAGTTAAACTTTGGCTCATGTACGATATAAAAAAAAAACACTTGAGATAAGGATTGGCCATGTCGTTTCAAATTACAGGCTATTCAAAAACTAACGAGTACTCTTTGCTAGCAAGTCAACACCGACAACTTTGATTCCCGCATTGTTGTTCGGTATAGTTTCCCTGCCAAAAATACAGGAAAAAACCTATTTTCTTGCTAAACAGAACAAATGAAACAACATTTTCAAATACTTAAATATTATTTTCCCACTTTGATTAAAATTATTTTCTTTTTCAGTTGAATGAGATAAGCATTAAATTTTCACTTGACAAATCACTCGTTATTAACTACATGAATGAAGCCAAATTATTTTGAAAGTACTTTTTAAATAATTTAGTTGGTGATTGGGTATCTTTCCGTACACATAGAAACGACTCATTCCTCCCTCTTCTTGCAGATTTGCACCCGGTCTTCCTTACCCTAGTTTGGCTATTTTTTAGGTTTACAACAGAGCCAGTTTTCCTATTAGATTTATGCCAGCAAGAACTTGGCAAAAATACCATGTATATCCACTAAATAATTTTCCAGTTTTGGTATACATTAATATCTACCATGTCTAGAATTATTAAAAATCTCTCTGTTATCTGCCTTTGTTAACAAAGAACTAAAAGAGTTTGATGGTAGTACCACTGTAAGTCTTTGACCACTCCTTTAGCATGCCTTAACATTAAAATAAAATAATCTCTTCCATCGTAACTTAATGCTCTTCAAAACAAAAAAAAAAAAAGTTAAATAAAGGGAAATTTCACGAAAGGGATTTGACAATTTCTAACTTGTTTGTTGTAGCTCAAGAAACTAAGTTGAAAAAGGTGCACATTATGCTTGCTGGATGATCTCATCAAAACCATCTCGATATAAATCTATAAGAAATTTAATGATGACAGAAAAGTTATTATTTTTACCCCTCTACTCTCATAAAATATATGATATAAAATTTTAAATTAATTAAATTTTATAATTTAATTTATAAAATTAAATAAATTTAATGATGTAACTTTTATTAAATCATAATAGTGTAAAATAGAAAAAAACTATAACAGTGACCCCAGAAAACATGAAAACACAGAAAAGAGAGTGGATGAAGCAATCGTGGTGCTACTGGGTCTTGCTACGCGTCCGTTCCTATGACCATAGAACTTTAGGCCATGCACTTTGGCTGCATCCGCTAAGTGGGTGTGCTTTGGGAATACGCAGCAACAGCAGGGCAATTAGGATTGAGAAGTAACTGAAAAAATTGATATTGTGTCGTATGTGTTTCCCTTTTTTATCTTCTTTTTTTCTTTGTTGGCTCTCCTGAGCTCAGAGAAAATATTCTGCCGTGATATTTTCCAAAATTTTTGCTTCCCTGTTTTGGTTTCGAGCTACATATGCTTGAATAGGTATAGAATTCTTTGATTGGCCAACAATGACGACAACTCTACTAATCTCATCGCCATCGTGTTCCTTAACTTCTTTGCCGAGTAAGGGAACAACTAGATTTTGCAAGTATGCTTCATTACAATCACATAAATCTCATATAAACAGCGTCAGAGTTAGAGTTCTTAGAGAGAAAACAGAGGAGGTGAAAAGCCCATCAGGGCCATCACCGTCATCTTCAGCTGAGGACATTACAAAGAAGTATGGCCTCGAAGCTGGTCTGTGGCAGGTGCTCTTCTCTCCTTACCTATTTTGGTTTTGCAAGGAACATGTGCTTCTTGAAAATCTTTCTAGTTTCGTTAAACAAATGATTGATTTTGGAGATTTCTTATTTATATGCAATTGCTACTAGTTATCTCCTATGTCTTTGCTGACATGCAAGGGTTTCTATAGTGTACGATGAATCCGACTTTCTATAAACCTTTGGGAAAAGAAAAAAGAAAAATATGATTTGCAACTGCATTGAGCTTAAAGCAAGACAGAAGCACAATCGAAGTGGGTATCAAATTATGAATTTTATGCACACCTCAGACCAACTTATGGTTGAAAGGAAATGGAAACTTTTAGTTGAATATATGCATACACTAAATTAAGTTCGATTACTTCCTTGAATAGCTTCATCTCAGCCCAAATGTAGAACTAATATAATTGGTCATTTTTAGAGATGCAAAGCCATTAACAGAATTGATTTATGATGCTTCTACTACAAATAATGTGTCGCACGATGATTTTGAAGTCAAACTCTCAGCATCTTTTTGTCTGTTTAATGGTTTGTTATTTTGCAGCAGATTTTCAGCTCTAAGGGTGAAGGAAAGGATAACCCAGAAAAAAACAAATCAAAAGGGGATCAAGCCAAGGAGCTGCTAGCAAAATATGGTGGAGCTTACCTGGCCAGCTCTATTACTCTGTCATTGATCTCTTTCACTCTTTGTTATGCACTAATTAGCGCTGGTATTGATGTCCAAACTTTGCTGCAGAAGGTGCAACACTTGGTAGAATCTGATGTGGTTTGCAATCTAAATAACAACTCCTTGCAACGGATTTAACAATTGTTTTCTAATTTTTTTTCAGGTGGGAATCTCAACTAATGAAATGGGGGAGAAAGTGGGTACCTTTGCTTTGGCGTATGCTGCGCATAAAGCTGCATCTCCAATTAGATTTCCTCCCACAGTTGCTCTTACCCCAATCGTTGCTGGTTGGATTGGGAAGAAAGTGGAGAAAGGTAAGTAGCTTGTGGTTGTAGGGCTACTCTCAAAACACCAAACCATATGTCATTGTAATATGTTGTGCCTGATGAATTTTGATTTCTCACACGTATGGGCATGGGTTATCCTCTTTTTTGTAAATGATAACAAAACCTATTAAATAGTTGTACTTTAAATCCACCAACTGTATGTTTTATCACGCGGCATTGGAATGTAGAACAGAGAATGATTATTGATAGGAATATTTTCCGTGCCTCTCCGATTGCCTGTTTAACAAATTTCAATGTAAAGTGTAACGATCCATGATTAAAGGATTTCAAGACCAATGGCATGGCGAGAACTAAAAAGTGGCTCGCTCTGATTGTTTATCTACTGGATTACTGGTTGTAGTCATGTGCAAGATCACAGAGAATAGAAACGAGTAGGCATTTACCAGGCTAAAAACCACCGAGATTTCTAGATGGAGCGCCTCATTCCACCAACACGCTGAATTTGGAGCATATATCACGGTGTGTAATGAGAGCATGAATATGTTTCACCATGTATCCCGGAAATGTCTCTTTATTTTTTTACTGCTTGCCAATTATTCCTAATGGAAAGACAATGAACTAAGTACTCTAAAGCCAAGAATTACAGTAATATACAAGGATGGATTCAGCAGAGCTGCAGGATTCTCACCCCCCCCCCCCCCCCCCCCCCGCGGGGGAAGCTACAAGATCGCTTGGATTCTGTATATTAGCTATACAATAAGCCATTTACACTGACTGGCCACTTTTAATTCCTTGAACGAGCTCCTTCAAAAGACCATTAAGAAGGTATTTTCATGGAACCTTCATCCAACCTGAAGGGCTATGTTGAAGTTAACACACGAGGGAGATAGCAGGATGTCATAGGTTCTCGGTGGAAATAACGACAATTGCCCTTGATTAGAATCATAATCCCTTTAAAGCTTCAAACTCCAGTAGGGTTAGCAGCAGAAGGCACTTCACTTGTGTTTGAAGGAGGAGTTTGGGGTCGTGGTGTGCTCACTTGAGTCATACAGTAATCTTCATGGAGTGTATTTAATTCATTCCATTCAACTCCAGCTGGAGATGTATCAAGGAATTTCTAAAGCATCAATGAAGGTGAGATTATTATCTTTCTGAAGAATAAAAGAACATTTAAACCCCTACCTTCTGGGGGTTGTGTGTGTTTAAGTGCATATTATGAAGTGTTATGGAGACAAATGTCAAAAGAGGATACGTTCTGTTCTCCACATGTCTGTTACGCTGCTAACTTCGGTATCTGATAATAGCCAGTAATCAGCGTCACTCTGCAAAGGAAAGAAATGTTTTGCTTAGATTCGAGAATTTTACCAGCAACTTCACGCATATGTTAAAAAAACAACTTATTGGAATTGTGCCGTTGTGTTGTTATAATTTACACTCTTCCTCACAATATCTAATTTATCTATATTTGCCTCAGAGCCGTTCTTTGCAAATCTTTTAAACTGAAAAGATTTCACATAATTAGTTTTACTTACATCAACATCTGAAGGAACAATCTTCATGATCCCACTTACGAAGTCCTGTGAAGCACAAAGATCTGAACATCCTTTATGGCCATCTGCTCCCGGCGTCTCTATGTCCTTCCGTCTACTTTCAGTGACCAATGTTGCTGGATACTTGCTTAACTCTGGGCTGGAAGGAAGATTGGGTGCCGCATCAACCCCATTAATCTCCTCAAATTTTTCCTCAAATTGACTATAATGGCCGAGAGAGAAGGACAGGTCAGCAATGTCAGATTTATTGCATTTTTCTAGTAGTCAAGCATCATTACTTCCATTGGCGTTGTCAACCAGCCATGTCATTGCCATAACAAAAAAAATAATAAAAAAAGACTGTCAGGTAGAAAAAGCCACCAAAACAGTAACCATACCTAACAAGATAAACATCTATAGGGCCCATTGTGCTTCTCAGGACAATCCTGTATCTCCTTTGAGGATAATCTACAGCCTGATAGAACATGATAAATTTGCATCAAAGAAGATTTATGCAAAATTAATAACTTCTATGTGACACCTCATGCTCTCAGAAATTACCTCATCGGGATCAGGGACCTCAAGCGTGGTGCCATGTGGAGCTTTAATTGCTATTAAGGTTTCATTCTGACCAACCAAAAAAAAAAAAAAAAGAGAAAAAAGAAATGTCTTGATTTAAAAGGAAAAGCAAATTTACATAATGAGATGCATAGGAAAATAAAAAAATTTATCATATAGAACATATTTGTCAGCATGCACAAATAATAAACTAACCTGGAAGCAGGGCAAGCCCTTTATATCTTCCTCAGTGACAAAAAACCATCTATGATGGTGGGAAAACGTAAAAGAAAAGTATGTCAAATAAAGTCATATACTTAATCTTGTGGAAAAATGACTTAAATCTGGGTAGGGGTAAAAATAAATATTCAGTTAAGAAAAAATATTACTTCTGATGGTTTTCATCTTCACTAAGGTCCCTTAGTCTTTCTTGCATCTCCCTGCAGTAAATGGGAACTCATGCTCAATAAAATGATAGCACACAAACAGCACAATAAAGCATGAACAGCACAGGCTTGACACCCAAACCTTATTTGTTCCTCTAATCGGTGCTCCTCTATTGAAAGATTTTCAACATCTGACTGCAGATAAGACAAATAAATTTCATTATGCCAAAGCTTCTTAACAAATTGCAGGTATTAATAGCTTAATGTTACCTTTAAAGTCTTCTATTTGTGATAAATTCAATAAACATTCATGAATTCTCAGTATTCCATTGCAAAGCACAGTACAAAATTAACAATATTCAACTCGGAAGGGGCCTTGCATATATTTCAACCAAAATGAAAAAAAAATATACTTGTTTCACCTGTCCATCTCACACATAAAATGAAGTGAATGCACTGCAAATTAAATTCAAACTAGATTTGGGACAGAACATGGCATGTTTGCTTGTAGGAAGAAATCATAAAACCAAAAAAAAAAAAAAGGAAACAAAATGGATATCCTATCGAGAATTTTAAAGGCAATTATCCCAATGTGGAAGCCAAAAGCAGACTCTGTCATTGTTTACCTGTAAACTAGCAAAATTATCACCAGCCTCTCCTGGCCTTGAAACATCCAGTCCCCTGACCAATCATAAAACCTCAAGTTAGAAAAGCAGCTTCAACACATAGGATAACAATATATGACAACATTGAAAATATTGAAAGCATTTCCTACTTCCATTGAATTCTGTTCTTGAGCTTCTTTTCTATAAGGCCAACCCCTTCAAGAACATTCGTTATATCATATATTCTCCTCTTTTGCACCTATAGATACAAAAATGGCTTGAAGTAATCAAACTTTACAGCATTTAACCTTTGGAATGGACAGAAAAATAGTTACCTCTAACGTGTCAGCAGCTTTATTCAGATCAAGAATGCCATCGTCTGCTTGTTTAATCAAATTAATGAACTTCTTTGTCAACAAACCTAAAACAGAAAGAATGACATATGTAGTATAAATGTGAACATCAATGTACAGAGTTAGATAGTCTATTTCCAGCAGTAAAGCATAGAACAAGATTAAACACAACAAGAATCCTAACGATTGATGATGAATTAATAAAGGCATGGACAATGCTGTGCTACCTAAAGAGCTGTCATAACGACATGGACCAGCTGGAGTCAGATTATTGCCTGAAGGAGAACCTGACAAACTCAGAGAAGTGTCATTGTTATACATCTAAATTATTAGCAAACCACAACAGACATGTAAAGAAAGGAAGGTACGCGTTAGTTGACAGCAATCTAGCTCTTCCGCAAGATAATAGTTTTATATGAATAAAGCTTTCTTCAGAAACATACCAAAACAAAACCATAGCATGGTCTTGGAAGCCCACTGTATGAAGATTCGAAGATAACACTCACCAACATTTGAACCTGGGGTTTGAGGTCCAGATCTGTTGCATTTTGTAATCCTTGAGGCTTTGCCTGCCTTCCTTGTCTTTCCTGATACAGGTGTCTGAAAAGGACTGTTAACTGCTTCACTGGATCCAGGAATCATCCTATCACCAGAATGAACTTCATAATTGGTTGTGTCACTCTTCCGCTTCAATTGCTGATGTATGTAGTTTATTTATGAAAAAATTAGCAAGATTTGCAATGACTAGAAAAAAGGATATACAGGAGAACAACTGGCAAGAATTGCATTTCACAAGCATTTCAAGTACTATAAGAAAGTGACCACGATGAACCATCCATATGCAGCTTTCACATCATTACCAGAATGTCATTCCAAAGAGATTGTTACAAAGAACACCCACATAAGACAACGCATGCATAACTCACCTCAGATAACCCTAACGTTTCAATACATGAGTGCACCTTAAAAGATGAGCTACTTACTAGGTTAGAAGTTCCAGGACACTTCAGCCAAACAACGCTTCACACAGTAAAGACAACTTCAAGGAGACAACCCTATGAAATAGCATTGGAACCATTTAGAAAGTCATATGTAGTCTTATATAGCAATTCTACAAACTATAAAATCTTTTTCAGGTGTGGTGGGAGGAACCCTTCATAACAACAGCTTGTGCAAAAATATTCATCTCAGAAACTCCCATGTCATAGTCACAGAAAGACAAAGGAATCAGATCTTGTAGTAATTGAAATTCAGACAGAATTAAATCATTTTATGCAATTAGATGAAGTCCTGAATTACCACACAACAATAAGCCTTTGAAAAGAGAAAGAGGAAAGGTATAATTTTGCTGCATTTGTAAATATCTGCAGGTTAATCCGTCAAAAACTTGCATCCACTTAACTTCTGTACACACCTTAATTGTCTAATGTATTGTCAGCACACAGTTCAAAAACCTTGGTTGAAAACATTTTACTTTGTCCCATAAACAGAAGGGTGTGACACACATGCATATATTATAAACAACTGATTTTAATGCACCACAAGCAAATGTTGCATGAATTTCACTCTTAGGATGAACACTGAAGAAAATGTGGATAGATTGCCTCATTTGAATTCACAGGCTCAAGCCCAGCGATGCATGCATGTGGCAAGTTTGAAGGCAGGTATAAGACTGGGTAAAATTACTCAACCAAAAGCTCTGGCTTTTCAGAATAGATTGATATTACTTGCGACAAGTACTATACAGAAATTAGTTTGATGTATAAAGAAGAATTTCTAGCATAACCTAAAATTTGGTAAATCTAATCCTTGACTCATTTAATTCCTTCACAGTTTTGAATAATGCCAAATTCCAGCACTGGAAATTACAAAAGAATACAAATGCTATATAACAGACTAACATAAGAACTTATCAATTCACTTAAACCTGATGTGCAAATCACCCATAACTGTCTAAATCCAGAAGAAAAACTTGAAATTACTAAATCAAAAGGCGTATTTTAGTGACTCCTAGTTCTAAGTCAGATCCAGTGTGATGTCAAGAACTAAATTAGTGGCAAATATGAACAATTAATAACTCAACAACAGATTAAAGTCTTAACTGAGTAGATCTCTAAACAATTCTTTAAATTTAAAACTAAAAACCCACTAAAAAGCTTACAAAAACAACCAATTACCCAAAAATAAATTGTCTAAAATCTAGAGCCCAAACAGGAAAGCAAATCGAAAATTGAAGAAATTGAAGGCTCACAGGAGGCTTAACGACGATTGTCTCGGCCTCTTGGTGATCAGGTCGGCGATGGTCGGGCGCGAAGCGATGATGATCTCCGGGAGGTACAAACGGCGGCTTCATAGACGAAAATGGGAGTTGCCGTTTTGTTGACTGCATAATCAGCTCCGACAGCTGAGACGACGCGGCCGGAGTTCGCGTGGCCGACATCCACCGGGCAGCGAGAAATGGTCAGCAAAGATCGAGTTGGCCGTGTGTGTCTGGGGTCTTCCAGGGTTAGTAGTGGATCGAGAGGGTTGCTGGGTATGAATTGATAGGCATGGGTAACGAAGAAGGATTGAAAGAAAGGAATTGCAAAAGTGGGAACATCAGATAGAGTAGATAGCGGAAGAGATCTGGGTTTTTGGCAAGTAAGGAAAAAAAAAAAAGCGGGAGAGAGAAAGCAAGCAGAAAAGGAGGGAAGGAAGATACGGCAAGAAGGAGGGAATTTGGTTCGGACATGGATGTGGAGGGAAGCACTTATAAATTATTAAGAAATTAAAAATAAAACACTAATCCTTATCGCAAAAATATATTTAAAAATAAAAATAAAAGTGCTTCGTGTAACCGTTCGGTTCGGTTCGGCGCGATCACATGTGGCACAGTTCTGGATATTTGACTGCAGTTTCCAGTTTCCGTTACTAAACCGCGAGTTAACTAGAAAAATATGATTATTGTGAAAAATGATATGTACATATAGCTTATGTGTATTATATATATAGGTATAAATAAAAATAAAAAGAATAAAAATATATACAAATTATTTTTTATGTGTAACATAACTTAATTAATACAAAATCAAGTTCTCAATTAAATATTGAATAGTATAAAATGAATCATATACTCATTTGATATGTAAATCCAACACTGGTGCATATATATTATAGTTATGAAAACAAAATGCTAATGACATGCAACCATGTTAAGGTTTGGAAATAGGTAGCTCTCATGTTATAAAATAGCTTACCAATTATTTGATTTTGTAATTTTATATTTTAATTTAAAAAATTTTATAAATTTAAATTTTAAATTGTAATTTTATAACAAAAATGTTATTTTTTTAATCATTAAACTTGTTCTCCTTAACAACGCAGCCTACGAAGCCAAAAAGGAAGAGCGGACACGATCCCCACTGCGTCCAATTATGGCAAGCACGTGTCAAATTGGCCTCTTATGGGTTGGGCTTCCTCACTTGGTTTTGCTTAAATTCATGCTGCGGGCCTATTCATACACAGCGCCATAAATGCCAAGATTTTCACCTGTATTTACTTTTTCTTGAAATGAAATCAGCGTAGCTGTGTTTGCATCTTCCAATTTATTTATTTTTATAAATTAAATTTCATATAAATTTTGTAAAAAATTTTAAATTATAAAATTTTATAAATTAAATTAAAAGACTCACAAAACAATTTATAAATATTTTTGTATAATTTACGAAATTTTTGTTGCATGGTTTAAATGAGAATAACTTTTTCCAAGCATCTTTCACATAGTTTTGAAACTTCTTTTATGTTAGCGGGGTGGCCCAATTTCTGATTCACATCCACAAAAATTTATGGAATTGTACGCCATATCTATCTGTTTTTGGGCCTTCTTACATTAGCCCACATCTTCCCGCCGTCATTTGAATGAAGCTAACCGGTCCAGAATAACGGGCTAGGGACAGGGACTCTCGAGCAACGAAGCAGGTTTATACATTTACTCTCCACTAAGAAAAAGGGATGAAGGATCACGATGCTCAGTTACCCCTTCATTTAGTGGAGCATGATGCTCTAATCGTCGACCACATATGCGGTCTTGAATCCCTTGTTTTGTTTGGCCCAATTTAGCCAGTTCATTGGGATTTAGCAGCCGCGACAAATACATAGAGCCAGAATAGAAGAAGAGCCTGAACTTGTGATCCCACCCAAATAAGAAAAATGCTGCAAACAAGTGCAAATCATTGAGCAACTGTGTTTGTTTGTTGTGTTTTGTTTTGATGGTTAAAAAGCAGTACCGTGATGGCTCTGCAAGAGCGACCACTACGGCCATACGACATGTCTGGAGCATTGGAGATAAAAAGCTATGCAGCTGATTTGTGGCTTTCGCTGCAACAGTTGTAAATGAGGCAACTGCTTAACTGATCCTGCACGATGCACTCAACATCTGGCCACTTTTTTGAGTATTCACCTCCTTCACTGCATCAAGTCATTTCTCCCACTACTCTAAGCATAAGAGCTGCGCTATTGGCATTGTTCTTATCTAAACATCTGTATATTTAAATTTAACTAAAATACACGAATTCTTTTCAACTTTTATTGATATACATTTAACTCTTATGGTTTAAAATGTAATAACATAGCTCTTTAAACTTTTATGAATATATAACTTACCCTTTCTATTACACTCTTATAATATTTTTACAGTCACGTGCCGATTCTCCTATACCACAAAGATAAAACCCACCCCATCATCTAGTCCCAATGGAGTTCGAATTTTGAGTCCTTCAAGCTTTCATTGTTTTGTTATGTAAACTTACACAGTCCATCGTCGTAGTATACTCGTGATAACTACGAAATCTAACAGCTTGAAAAGCAGAATGAAAACAAATACATCGGAGAAAAACTAACTCAATAATTTAGAGAAACGAAGATCTAGTCTTGAAGACAATTGTTTTCGGCGAGTTGTAATTACCTTTAGGTTCTCTTTTTCTTTTTTCCCCTGTTTTGATTTTGTAGAATCTTTCAATTGCAATCAAACACAATTACCAGATAGACAAGAACAGTAATGAATTCTGTAACATAAATAATTAGCCTCCCGTTATATTAGTTCTCATAATGTGGGTTCAAATTTATTCTTATTTGCATCTCTTTCTCAAAGCTGTTAGCCTTCCTTATCAATTTTTTCTTTCGGGTTTAGGAACTGTCAGGGGATGAATGGATGTATTGAATTTTCACAGAACTGGGTTATATTTAATTTTGGGTTATGCTTTTTTGATCCACAAATCTTGTTTTAACACTGAAAACCCTGTTTTTTCTTTCGGGTTTTCAACTTTTCAATGTGTGGAGGAGCAGATGGTGGTGTGCTGGCGGTGGGGAAGGTTTGTTGAAGCAAAGGATATGTCTACATTTGTTAATCTTAGTCATGGTTATGGGAGGAAGCTTCACCCCCTCGATCTTCCTCTGTTGGGTTCGAGGGATGGCTTCTCTACCATGTATGTTGAATGAGTTCAAGAGGGGTATATCTTCATCCTTGTTGGTTTTATCACCTGTTGATTCCTTTAGTGGCTGGCTCCTCCTATTTTTCTGGGAATGACGGTGCCAACAATGGTATAGGAACAAAAGACTATTATTCTCTAAAGCTAAGAAATTTATGAGATTGGTGAATGTGTATTCCTTACTCTGGGCTTCTGCAAGCCTACTAAGAACATGGGTGTTGCCAGGAATCCTTTGGGGGCCACAGCTTTCTCGAGGGTTCTTGATGAAGAGGGAGTACACATTTTAATAAAAGTCTAAAGAAGTATATTGTTACATCTCAAATCATAAGAGATTGAGTTAAATGGATAGTAATAAAAGTTGAAGAAAGTTTCATGCATTCTAGCCTTCAAATTGTGATTTTTCTCAAACTTATTCCGAACTAGCTACAAATGGGGACGTAACAATTATGGGTACAAGTCTAGCGTTGATAGTTGTTGGAAGGGGTAGATTCCTGATTGACGGCAGAGCAGGTAAGCAAGCGAGAAGGATAAAAAATGAAGAATTATTGTAACTCCCAAAGGCACCATTAACTTTTTTTCATTGCAGTATAACATAAGCAGTTCATCTATTCAACAAAATATATATATAAGCAGTTTATTATTCTCAATTCTTATTTTATAAAATTTAAATTATTAAATTATGAAACTTAACTAAAAATTCATGCCAAAAGATATAAACATTCTGTAAATTTTGAGTTGTGGGAAAATTATTTTCTATAATATGATGCCCTACCCCATATATACACCATACCCTAAGGTAAGCGTAAGCTGGTGCAACAACTTAATCCATTTTCCTTTTAGAATCTGCAGTTACATACTTTCTGTAAAGTCGCAGGTAAATGAACCACCATGCTTTCTCTGCTTACACTCAAACTCATCTGCATATTCTTTTGGTAGGTACACTCATTCGCATTTAGTTACGTCTATCTCAACGAATGACTTCAAAAGTCTTTCGACAACGAACTCTCTGCCACATATGGCCCACCAAAAGCCCACCATCTCCCACCTAACATAACGAAATGGTCGCACTCTGCATGTTGCACATGTATTTCTACTTTGAATCAAGAATTTCCCTTAATTTACCGTTCACTTTCTTTGCTCATATTTGAGGGAAGAGAGATGGCAATGATAACACGAGCAGGCACAATGAAACCAACGAGTAATTTTGAATGGTGCACTGTGAAACTTACCTTACAAGAGTTAAGTATAATTAAGCTTATGGAAGGAATATGTGATCGATGATGAAAGATGTTGTGTGAACAGATGACATGATCCAAAATATATGCTGCCATTGAAGAAACTGATTTAATTTAATTAACAATTAAATCTGTCAAAATTAATTAAAATAACTAGATTAATTTCAGGTTCAATTTTGATCCGATGCGTGATTCCCCGGGACACGGGGACCTTGGTCAACCACGTAGACTTACTCCTTGGGAAATTGGAAATCAAGACACTGATCCGTATTAATTTCCATATACAGGCTTCCTTTTCATTCTCGTCTTTTTTTTTAAAGGTTATTTTTTATTTTTAGAATAAAAAAATTAATTTACTTTAAAATAAAAATTATCTAATAATATATTTTTTTAAAAAAATAACTCTAAACTTAAATTTATATTAATAAATTATTTTAAACATTTTTAGAATGCAATCAACTTTTATTTCATCAATGGTTTATTAGTTAAGCCCATGTCTTTCAATTTAGATGCAACAAAATTATAAAACAAATAATCACCCAAAAATGAACAAAATAAAGTAGACGCATAATAAACGAGATACAAAAATATTGGAAAAATATATTCATCACATAATTAGACGGATCTTTGTCCGATTACTCCACAAAAAGAGCTGATATAATAACAGGGACGAGGGTGGGGGTTGCGCACTGTTGCGGAGACAAAAGCACTAACCACTGTGGTAAGCAGATTATTGTGCTTAAAGAGTAGTATTATAATTAAACATCAACTCTGCAACTTTGTAGAAGCTGCAACTTGATGGCGGGTCCCACAACTCCGAAGTCCTTGGCCTGGTCGCCGGCGATCTTGATATACGCGGGGCAGTTCACGTAGATGTGGTACCTCCCTGACACCCAAGTCCCCACCTTCCATTTGACCCTCCCGTTGACCTTAACGTTGACCAGCACTGCCCCTGCATTCTGATCTTGCTCCAATGCATTCAACGCATACGGCGACACCGGCACAGATGTTCCGTACAAGAAGGGAGACCATACGGTGATATCATTGTGGCCTTGGTAGGTGGGGGGCAGCTCCGTCCCCAACGAGATCTGCTGGCCCCGATAGGAGGCGTACACGTCGAGGTTCTGGTAGTATATGCCGATTCGGTCATTTGGGTTGTGAGCTGAGAGCGTGACTTGCATGGTGATGCTGAGTGTATTGGGGGTAGGGTAAGTGGGAGATGGTACCGTCCCGGTGGACGAGATGTTGAAGGCGTAAACGGTGCCGTCTTGGAGGATAAAGCGGGGTTTGGTGGGTCTGAGGATGATCCAGATTAAGAAAATGACAAGGAGTACAAGGATGATGAAGGCGGCGATGCCGGCTAATGCGAGACTGATGAGCCGGCGGCGGTGGTGGTCGCAGTCCTTGCCGTACATGATCTTATAACTATTCTTGAGTGGTTGATTTTCCCAAGTGGGGGATGCAACTCGGGCGCAAAGAGAGTGTGTTTTGGTATATTTGGAAAGGCAAAATGCAAAATGTGCGTTACTTGTGCAAGACTCACCAGTTTAGAGAATGTTTTCCGAAGAAAGCATGCATTATATAAGCGAGGCAAAAAGAAAAGGTGATAGTTTATGATCAACAAAAAGTGAAAAAAAAGAAGAAGAAAAAAAAAGTGAATGAATTTTTGTACTTCATGTTTAGTATATGATGTATGTAAAATATGTAATGGTTGGGGTTGAGAAATTAAAAATTGTTTTTGAGTAACCTAATATTTGTGGTAAATAAAAGTGATGAGAGTGGACGGAGAATTCCTCCAATAATAATTGGTAGTCAAAGTAATAGTGTATGAAATGACAATTAGGCTACTACGCCTACCGCCAGTCTTCCCCGACCAAATAGGCTCCCCTGAAATTACTTGGCACTTACATCGGAACTTTCATCTTCCCGGGGCCACAAGTTATAATAGTAATTTTATTATGCCGTACCAATCAACGTTAGTGTAGTACAAATTAGTTTTTAATTTTTAATTTTTAGTATAATAAAAATTAGTTATATTCTAAGTTAATATGTAGACTAAATATCCATGTTTAAATTTTAAAAGCTATTGTTATTGGAAAAATTAAAACCATTTAGCTTTAACTTTTGAACAGAACTAAACCTCATGATAGTTAAAAAAAAAAGGTAATTTTATTATCCCATGTGGCATGTGGAATCAAAAGACTGGCCTTGCTATTCATACTCTAAACAAGATTTATGAGTAATAATAGCACATGGTTTTGACTGATACTGTTCATTAAATAAATTAATACAAGCATCTCTTAGATATTTCCTAGACATTGAAGGAACAATATTATTAATAAAGTATTAGTATAGTAATTATTGTTTACATCTTAAATTAAATAATTTAAATTTAAATCTTAAAATTATACTTACTAAAAAAAATTATTAACGATTAATTTTAAACATAAATTAATTTTATAATCAATATCAATGCAGAGATATGGAATGTGGAGAAATCCAAAAAAGAACCATGCTTGATCACTTTCGGAAATTAATAAACCGTATTCACTACATTGATTAATATAATATACAATATGAATCCTTAATGCTGTCTCTCAATTAAACAAAATTATGGACAAAACTTTGCCCCTCTCCTCCTGCGTATTTGTGGACTTTTTGGCACACACCGGTGTCTGGTCTATGGGTTATGCAATGTGTTTGGTTACAATTTCTTTCTCAAAAACTAAAATCAATTATGGTATTATAATTAATGCTTGTATAAGAGAAAAATAATTTATTTTTTAGTAGAAAATTAATACTAATTATGTGAATTTATTATTTTGTTCTTATTCAATAATATTCAATTACTATAATTAAATTATTTTTTATTTTATCATTTTTATATTTGAAGGTAATTTTAATAAATTTATGTAAAATAAAATCAATTATAAAATAATATATTCAAACAAAAATTAATTTTTATAAAAAATTTTAACATCAAATAATTTTAATTTAATTCCGTCTAAAATTAACTTTATTCACCGCCACCCCAGGCGAAGCAACGACGTTTAGAACATATATAATCTGATTTGTTAAAATATTAATTTAAAAAATAAAAATAAAATTTAAATATAAAAAATATAAATATAAATATATCGGATGTCCCCGAAGGGATAAATATAAATATATATAAATAACATTATTTTAAATTAGACAAGGTAAGGGTGGCTACAGAACAAAAGTACCGTAACGGTATGACTTACACGCCACGTGAGAGGCCAATAAAGTAATTAGCTAATTAATGGAGGGAGACAACCAACTCACCCCCGAAGAGAAATGGTGAGGGACCAAGTACTAGGTTTGGATCCAAGGCAGACGTGGAAGTGGTTTTGTGGCCGTACATTCAGATTCTGCCAATGAAGGCTGATCATCCGATCATCTCAAAACAGATGCAGATGGAAATTTCAATTATGGGATGTACATTCAAACCAACGTTTCGTCCAATGAGCTCCTATTTATTAATATAAACTGATTAATGTGATCCGGTTGATACTGCAGAGGAAGCCAGAAAATGAAGAAAGCCGATTTGACGAGCGAGCTTGACTCTCGGGATCACTTGCACACGTCTTTCCTAGTGCATTAATGGACTATAAAAGTATAAATTTATTATTTTAATTTTTTTTTTATTAATTTTATATTTTCTCTCTCTCATTTAGAAAAGAATCTTCTCTCTTTCGCTACTTTCATTGAAATGAAAATAACTTACAGGGCTTGAAGCTGTAAGGTTATGAACCGGTAATTTTTGTGCTAATGAACGGCTAAGGCAGGTGTCAAAATCAACGGATGTTAGCCAAAGTTTGCAGTCACAATCAACTCCTAAACGATGTTATCGCTGTTTGGAAGGGTAGCCATTGGAAGATGTACAAAGGGACAAGTGCATCACTTCCATGGACGCTCTCAATCCTAATTCATGGGGCTTTCTCCAATTAATACATGAAAACGAGATTCTATTGCTTCAAGATTGGTTTGTAAAACCCATCTATTCGAGATGTGGTCCCTCACCATTTGCCTCATCAGACAGACATAGACTGAGGAACCAAATCGTGGGACCTTGACACACAATTAGGCTAATATTTAATGGTGGTTGGGAAAGGACAATGGAGAAGTGCGTGAAAACAACCGCTAAGTCACAAAATGGCCTTGTCTTTCAAGGCACACATGGAGGGCTCTTGGAGATTTTGTACGCAAATCATGTTCGTCTAATGCCTGGCAACTTTCTGGTCACTTTCTGCCTCTCCTTTTTCTCTCGTTTTCTCATTCCATGTGTTTTGATACTGTGGTCATCGGCATGACTTTATGGTCTATTCATAATACTTAGTCTTGAGTCTCAAAGCTATGATCTCCAGCTGTCTTGTCTTCAAAGCTATCTCTAGCTTTTTCTCTACAGAGTTTAATGCATAAAAGTAAAAGAACCATGAAAAGTTTAGTATGCTAAGCTCATTTAGGTCAATTATAAGGTTATGTTTTGAAAATGAACAAGCTACATGTTGCGAACACCTATAGGACTTCAAGGATTTAATTAAGCATAGCATTTACATATGGACACCACACACTATTTTCTGTATATGTAGAAGCGAGAAATTGAAGAGCCTCTCAATATGGCATATGAAAAGCTTCTCTCACGGAAATGGAAAAATAAAATACTTATAAAATTGTTATGAATTGTTAAATTTTATAAATTATAGTTTAGTTTATAAAATTTAATAAATTAAATAGTTTAAAATTTTTTAAATAAAATTTTTATAAATTTTAATTTATAAAAATAAAAAAAATTGTATGGCATATCATGGCCTATGTGTAAGTATACTTCAAATCCAGTATCTTAGAAAGTTAAGAACAAGGTTTTCCTAGGCCAAACAAGCTAAGGATATGCCCTTGGAACAGGTGGGTTTCTTCATTCTTCAGAGATATGCATCCCAATTGCCTACCTTCTAGCTCTCTTTCATATTTTTTTTTCTTGAATCAAATTTATTCCTTGTCCCCCCCCCCCCCCTCCCCCCCCAAAAAAAAAATCTTGCAAATGTGGAAAAGTGTTAGCAGTATTTTCTTCGAACCTGCTTTCGGAATTTCGTATGAATCAAGGTGGTACCACATATTCTTCCCTTCAGAAGAGGATTAAAAATTAGGAGGAACGGACAAAATACAAAAGCGAGAAAAAATAAAGCAAAGAAGTTACATCACATCAATTGAGTAGACGTGAGATTCCAATGGCCAGAAATCAGAAAATTAAAGGGCAAGAAAAGTGGATGATGAAAAGGAAAAGAAATGTACCAAAAAAAAAAAAGGAAAAGAAAGGATTAATCATTTTCTATCCATATATATATTAGCACCTTAAGTATATAACCAATTCCTAAAACTGGCTACTTCGTCATGCAAGTCAATGGCATTTACTCCAAGTAAATGAAGAATGAACAGTTGAATGATAGCCAACCAAATATTTGGTTTAATCAAGTTTTCATATGGTAAAAGCAATAAGAGGTATTAAAATCAGGGAATAACTTGTAAAATGTTAAACGAACACATTCATGTTGCCAGGGGTAATTGGCTATTTTTCATTTGTTCGTTTGCTATTTTTCATCATAGAAGCTTAAACAGTCTTAAGATCAAATGGGAATTTCTTTCTCTATATTTTGACGATGAACATGTACAATAGGCACGCGGTGCCCCGTTATCGTACAAAAGGTACGAATGCAGTTCAAAACCTGTTATTCTGCCTTATATTTGGATTCAGGAGGTTGGAAACAGAGAAAGTGAGGACAGGAAGCCGACGGGGTTGACTGGCTGAAGGAGAAATGGTCCGAGTGGAAAGCAAAAAAAAAAACAGTTTTCCTATCACTTTTGCTATCCATTAAATTTTTTATACCCATAGACTGAAGTTAAAGATTTGTTAAGTGCAGATTTAGTAAGCTATATTTTCACGGAAAATGACTTTTCAACCAAAAATCAGTGACAAATACCCAGTCTCATAATATGACTAATAACTAATTATAAAAAGAGCAGCCCAACCCAATTGGCACTGGCTGGGCTTCCCCACTGTAGTGTTGGTCCCGTACCCCTATCTCTGTTGCCATTGTTGTAATGGGGCTGGGCTAATTACCTCCATGGCTCCATCTTGAAGTGGCCCAAGCTTTTCATGGCTCAGGTCTGCAGACCTCATAATTCGGTGCAATAATTGAGCACCGTAAATCCCTCTCGTCTCTCCTGGGTGTTTTAATCGTTTTCTCTTACCACGAGTCTGGATCTGCTAATAGTGATTTTCCTCACAGGGTGTGCTTGGAGGATAAGCCCCCCCCCCCCCCTTCTCTCTCTCCTGTTGTCAGTTTGGCTTGTCAGGACTTGTTGCCTGTGTTTTAATAAATTATTTCCCTTTCACGAAAAAAGGGCGCCCTGCGTTTCATAGCTGCTATTGTGCTGTCTGATGAACATCATTAATCTGTTTAAAGTTTGCACTACTCATAAATTAACAGTTTCACAAACATTCAAAAACAAGGGTAATGACTGTCTAGTGACAGCCATACTCCTACTTGAACACTAACTGTCATCATATGGGCAACAATCTTGCCCACCTACATTAACAGGATCAGCACCCATATGCAAATACATGATCTCTCCTAGCAAGAAATAGCAAGTGTTCAGATAATCTAGAAAATACGTGCTCAGTACAGTGCAATTGCCTTACTTGCATCTTATTCAAGAATCTAAATCAACGGCACCAAGAAAAACAACAGCAACGACAATACCAAGGGCAATCCTAGAAAGTATACAACAAGAACCGTCAAAAATAGAGAAGAAATTATATTGGATGGAACCGTGAAATAGGTACGCCTTTTTTTGGTATGTTCTGAGACAAAAAAATTAAAAGCGTTTCAATTTTGTTTTGTTTCAAAATGTACACTAAACGTAGGAAATGCTGTGTAGAAGCAGCATTTCTCTATGGGATGATAGCTTTGTACAGCATCCAGTATCTTTGTACGGCAGCACAGATATAGCATAAAACCCATTTGCCAGGACAACTAGGAATTTATAATCAATAGTGTTGTTTCAATGCAAGCTATCCAGCTTAAATTCATGGCCTAAATGGTCATCACCTAGTTGTTGCATGCTTTTCTAACAGATATTAGAATATGAAGTGTATTTTCACGTGGGGAGAGCGCATGTATTATGCACATCTACCAAATCATTTCTTTTTTCATTAGTATACAAACACAAAATTTTAACAAAATGGAAAATGCAACCTATCTGAGGACATGAAGATTATGTCCTCAGTAATCAAATCAAGAACCAAGAAAAATCCAAAATCCAAATATGCTTCAAGAACAATTACTGCCTACTTCTGCCACAAGAGAGGCAGGGGCTATGCAATTATTATCAACTTGAGTATCAAGAGTCATGCATGCTAATCAATATCTAATGGTGAACAGAAAACAAAGAAGAAGAACAATTCCAGGAAACTTTTTCCATATTCGCCCCAACATCTGTCTCAAAGTGATGCCAAATACCAATCAAATGTTAAAGGAATCAGTGATGTCTAATACCTTATAGAATGCTGAAAGCACACGGATTTATTGCCAAGTTACAATGCTAATTTACACTGTAAAGTTATATAACTGATGACCATGTGCCAGACTAACTAATTCACATATACTCAATTGCTATATGACTGCCTATTCTAACCTTGCTAATTCCATACGAACATTTGAACATTTCATATTTGACAGCAATCCTCCAAGCTCCAAACATAACAGCATATTCCAGGTTGCTATTCAACTACTCAGAATAAACGGCCATGGGTGACATAATCCATCCCAGTTCCCAGGCCAATGCAAGATAATTGACGGTTACAAAAGCAAGCGAGACATGAACTATCTTCATACTTGATATGGCTGGAAGTGATAAGGCAGTGGTTTGTCATGGTCTGTGTCAACTTCATTTATAGACAAAAACCAAGAACAACAATAATTGTTATTTCTGACCTTCATTAGCATAGGCCAGTGAATTAATTACTGATAAAGACTGTCATCCAACTGTTTAACGATTTCAATTTACTTCTTCAAAGAGAATGAAAGGCAAATAATGAAACCAACCAATCAACATTAACTAAAAACTGACACAATATAAGTGAGACTTCTGTACAGTGGTAGACTAACCAACTATCTCCTTAAAGCAATAGAAAACACAACTAATAATAGCATCAACAATCGGATATAAGGTCAAATTCCCCCTTTCCAATTTTGGGGTTTAAACAAAAACCCTCAGTAATACACTTTTTTCAAACAAGGCAAGCACAATTAAGCGGCGAGTTTGTCAAATCTGTCACCACACCTGGCAATCCTTGGCTCCACCCAGCAACTTTCCCGACGAGCTGTTCGATGAAATACCGACGGGAACCCCCTGGCACCCAACCTTCAGCAACCTGGTTCTAAACCTCCATGCACCTGACCGAAACACAGTATAAGCGATAACCTGCACATCGAAGGGAACAGAACTGTGCGCCCTTTCTCCACTGATATCATCGACGACCCTCCGTCCAACATAAGCGTTGACTGCGGACAATGTAGCGTTCAAAGTCGTCTGAGATTTAGTGTCCTGTTTGAACGGTGCAAGCCGCGCTTGTGAAAGATACACCGACTTGTAGAAAACAGAGGAGGTAAGGGAATTGTAAGTGACAGTCATCTTCTTGTTGCCGTTTCGTACAAGGAAGCCAATTGTCCAAGTGCCACTCACGGAGTCAGAGTTCGTGGAGAAGTTAGCGAGCGAGAGCGAGTCGAGTTGGAAAGCAGGCAAGCTAGGGCGGAGGACGAGCCATACGATGACGGTAATAACACCGAAAATAACGACAAGGCATATGAGAGTGGCCACGAAGGAGCGGATGAAAGAGCGACGGACGCGGTAGCCGTAAGGATTGGGATTGTAGTATTGCGGTTGTGGTGGGTATGGTGGGGGAGCGGCATAGGGATAGGCGGATCCCGGTGGAGGTGGTGGGCCACCGTTTGGGTGCTGATATGGGGGGGCTGGGTAGCCGGTGGCGGGTCTAGAAGGATCTTGCATAGCACTGGAGAGGAGGAGGAACAAGACGGCGGAGTGTGAGACTAAAATTGGGGTTGTATACAATGCAGAGCCAGAGGCCAATGAAATCAAGAAAGCAACGCAGGGATTGTACCTTTGTAAGCGTATTTTAAACTCTAAATTATTCTCTGGCTTTAATTAGAAAAAAATTTTCATAATTTTTTTATTTTTATTTTTTTTACAATTTCATAAGGTTTCTTGATATAAGAATGTGTTAAATAAATTTATAATTTGGTTTAGATTTGAAATACAGAAAGTTATTAAAAATATAATCTTATTTAATGTGAATTATAAAATTTTTATAAAATATAAAATGATAATTAAATTTATTAAATTTAATAATTTTATTTATCAAACAATTAAATTTTAAATTTTTAAATTTTTAAATAAAATTTTTATACATTTAAATTTATAAGAATAAAAACACAGATAAATTTATATGCTGAAACTGAACCCGGGAATCTTGATCGAATTTACTAATTATCTAAAGAAAATTAAGAAAGAAAAAACTTGATACTCCAATTGGCAGGGTCTGTGATCATGCAAATCCATGTTCTAAACGCATTTTCAATCTACAGCAAAATGTTTGTTGATCTCACAAACCCCATATCTAGCTTTTGCAAATTGTTGGTCTCCGCACCCATCAATCTGGCGACTGAATTATTTCTTGACGAGAAGCCAATCATAACATCATCACAAGCAAAATCCATGTCAATCTCCTTCACATTCGACCACCTCGAACGGCTCCAAAAGTTGACGCTCATCTTCACATCAAATTTCACTTCTCCACTGTTCCAATCATCCAACGTCTCCCGCATCACTTTATGTTCCAGAAAAACCCAGTGGCTTGAGTTCATTTGAGTCCAGCATACTATATAGAATCAGGGTTGCAAACAGAACATTGATTAGAATGGAACTTGAGTTCATGACTGCTTCGAAGTTGAAACCTTTTAATGATGAAGGCCTTGGAGAATAACTAAAGCGGTCAACATTCTTTCTTCTCTTTAATTATTCATTGATTGCACTCAAGAAAACATGTAAGAAAGTTGGAAATATGTCAACAAAAAAAAGTGGAATGGCATTGGCCTTCTCTCTGGAGGAAGGAGATGTAGTCAGAGAGGGACCAGTAAAGGTTAAAGGGGAATTTGGGGAAACGAAAGAAAGGGACAAGAAGGAAACAAACACAGAAGAAGCATTTGCGCAGAAACTGTGCCACAATACAACCGCGTAATGCACCTTAAGATATCACAGTCGGGAAGTAGAAGACTAAAAGAGAAAGAGAAATGATTCAAGATATTCCTGAACCCTATGTCTTCATCCACTAATTTGTAAATTTGTAAGTTTCTTCACCATAGGACATCATAAATATTGCGTAAGCACTTACGACAGAGGTTTTCTAATTAATTGCAATCGGCAACATTTAACAAAACCTTTTCTATTAATTATATGAATAATGTTACTAGCACGTGGTTAGAGCTTATGCTTTGGCATAGAAATTTTTTAAGGAAAAGAAAAGTTAGAGAAAAAATGTAAAGGATGATATAGTATTTATATTATTTTAGTTTGTACAATACCTTTAATAATATTACACAATACTTTTTTTTTTATATTTTTAATTATTTAATATGTAAATTTTATTTTTTCCTCTTACTATTTTTTTTATTAAATTTTTATTTATTATCTCACTCATAATTTTAAGACTTAATATTAGAGGATCTCTATCCTACATCACACATAACAATGAATTTTTTATTTAATAATAATAAATATAATTTTATCTCATTAAATATGATCAATTATATAAATTAAATAATATTATTAAATTATATATAAAATTAAAATTTTAAAAATATAATTTAATTAAATATCTTTTTATTTATTTATATCATAATAGATTTGATAAAATTTTATTATTAATTATCTAATATAACTTACTCCTTTATTGAGGCTTGACATCAGTCATATAAAACACAAGGAGAGTTATTTTTAATGATATGGCAAATTTATAAATATTGATTCCAAACAACGCTGCATTCTCCAGAGTCCCTGGGGTGGGGTTACCGGGAAACTTCAGAAGATCCACACCATCAAACCCAACAGAAAGATTCAGTTTGGGCACAAATATGTTAAACAGTTAGTCGCTCTGAGGTGGACTTTTCATCTGTTTTGTTTCCTAGTTCCTATTCTTTCGATGTTGTCTTATTAAACTTGTATGTTTCTACATATCTCAATTCCCATTTACGGACAGCATAAATTTGCTATGTACAACTTTCTTCATGATAGGATATTATGAACCCTACGTATATAAAAGAGGATCTGTAAGTTGCAGTCAGCAACATAAAATAAAGGAAAAAGATGCTGAGACTACAGTAGATCCAAACCATCGAAGAGAAAAGTTTTGTATAACCTAGCTTTATGAGAATTTCGTGTACTTGAATTCGTGGGAGTATCATTTTTCCAAATTTAGAGTAGAGAAATGACAGTCTTTCCCGTTGTCTTTAGGAGAAAAGAATACGACATGGAGGTCACCACAGAAAACGTGGTAAATCTTTTCCTTGGTTGGCCATATCCCAGCTTTGAATCTAGTTCTAACTTGCATTTCAACGTTAAAGTTCACCACCCCTTTGCTCCAATCCTTGCCCAGAGCACCAGACACCTTATGCACCGGTACTTCTGGGGAGTTCCCCACCACTAACTCAACCTTGACATCCTTCTCTGCAATATTCCTCCCCAGGCACACAGGCGGCACAGTGGCCCGAGACAGCTCGAGCTCACCATAAAACACCGAGACGCTGAAGTGGTCAAGCAACACCCCTATTTTCTTGTTTGGGTTCCTTATGGTTAGTTCCATGTCACACTTGCCTCCAAGCTGCGACTCGGAGACAGTGAAGTTGGACACAGAAAGTGAGCTGACTCGAAACACCGGTTCGTGCGGGTTCAGGAAAACCCACGCTATGCCGATGATGAGCATCAAAAGAACGAATAAGAACACGACAGCCCAAATCAGTCGATGCACAACGGAGGGAGTAGAGGGCCTCGGGATATTGTTGGCTGGAGGTGTCACCATGTCTCTTGGTTTGGAAGCAAGGTAGCAGGGTATAACTGTTATGGTAGTAGTAACCAGTAGCTAAGAATCCTAAGATCCAATTGTAACTGCAGTCCTGGAGCAGTTAATTGTCTCTGATCTGCAAGAAGCAATTGAGCAAATCCTTGATATGGAATGAGGTTGGTGGCTATAGAAAGGGGAGGAAGAAATGGCATATATAGAACGCGTACGTATAGCATGTTCAACAGAGAGATACGCGGGAGGGGGACTTCAAGGGAAACCGTCAAACGCCCCCAGCAGCTTCCGGGAAACTTCCTGCAGAGTGACACCAATTCAACCCATTTCATGAATAAAATGTGACTAATTAACCAAGAAAACTACTTGTTAGAAATAAAAATTTTGTTGTTGCATGAAACATATAAATTTAATAACTTAAATTCTTTTAATTAAGTATTTAATAAAATTCTATATAAACTTTTCTTGTGCCTCCTGTTTCATTAGCCAGTGACAATTTTATGGCACATTTTGTTTGCACTATTTAGTCACACATGCCTTTAATCAACTTGGGAGAACATATATGCCATGCATTAATATTGCATGGTTACTCAACAATAATGGCTGGTCACAAGCATTTACATACAATTGATCGTGATTCGATGTCATTAAATTCTGTATAGTCACCATTTACAATAGCATTAGAGCACCGAAAGAATTACAAAAAATGAAAGAAACAACAATGGCCTGTTTGTTATCTTTAAAATTCAAGTAGAGCTTGAATAGCTAAGAACTAGTATAGCAATTTCCAGCCTCCAATACAAGCAAACTTAACTGCTACCATGGATATGATACCTCATGAACAGCGTCCCGCATTGTCCTCGATCAGCATTCCTTTTAGACTCTTGGCTAACCAAATGGCCGTCTCCCTTGGGGAGACCTTATCTTTCCCAAAGGGCTTTAGAACTACGGCAAGTTCCTCCAATCTATTTTGCTGCAGCAAGTCTGCCGATAATTCTAAGAGCCCTTCTAGGGCCTCTGCTCTCTGCCTAGAAGATTTAACATCCAAAGTTTCTTTTGCTGGTGTTTCCTCCTCTGTGATTGAAGAAGAGTCATATCTAGCCAAATCAGAGCAATGAGATTTTGAAACTTGAGAAACAGGATTTCTCACATCTAGTTCCTTAACACTAGATTGATCAGAAACGCTTGATTTTAAGCTCGATGCATCAGATACAGTTGAAGATTTAAGGTTCGGAGGGATGCTTATGTTGCTTATTTCTACCTGATCAGAAGCATTTGACTTCAAACTCGTTGCTTCAGAGCAACTTGATTTTATGGCCAGAGGACTGCTCAAGTTTCTCATTTCCATATCTTCCCTCACAACATTAATATATTTACCGACATCCACATTTTGAGCTCCCATCTCCACAGATTCCTTTATTGGCTGCTCACTTCCAACACGATAACTGCTATGTCTTATAACATGGATGACATCATCAAAAGCTGGCGCAAACTGACCAACAACCGGCCTTTCTGGTCTCGGATTTTTCAAAATGGCACCTGTCTCTTCTTGCAAACCTTTCTGGCTTGATTTTTGGGTAAAGGTAATTGGAGGGACAGTTTCAGCCACCGATGACAGTCGTTCCTGTACAGTGAATTTGTCATCCCCAGTGGACATGCACATAACTTTTGGCTGCCTATCCATATCAGGCCTATAATTGGGCTTGCTTACAGGAGCAACTTCTTCACAAACAAGCTTTTCTCCAGATATAGGGAGTGAAAGTTGGAGAGATTTGGTTGTAATCACTTCCTTAGCAGTACCAGGAAGGTCTTTGGTTTCTTCAATGGCGTCAATGGAGGGACTTCCAAATCTATTATCACATCTGAAGGCAGAAGATTTACTTTTCTCAATTGCGTGGATACCATCTTCAGAAACAAACATTTCCTTAGAATCTTGAACTGGGTGATCAGGAGTTAAAGTGGAACTTACTTTCTCATTACTACTAGTAATTGTAGCCTGAGGATTAAGAGTGACCTCAGACGTTTCCCCACATATATCTTCAGCCATCTCACAATGCATATAGATAGCAGGTGGGCTGTTGTCTAAATGTGATTCCAAATTTTCAATGTGTGTTACACTCTCATGATCAGGAAGCGTCTGTTCTCTTAAGGCAATAATAGTTGGTGCCTCATCAGAAAGCTCAAATCCTTGAATCGAAATTGACGACGAGACAGAATTGCTGCTATCTGTTTGTGTTCCTTTGGAACCTCTTTCATAAGTCTTTTGAGGCTCTCTTGAAACATGTAGCACACGACCATTGGGCAACTGACAATGAGACTTTTCAGGCTCCTGACGTAATTTATTTGTACCTAACTTTCCTGTATCACTTACCGCAACTGGAACGTCAAGCCCAACCTGCCTCATTCGCCCTGTAAATGAAGGTCGTTTGTGTAAGCTAGGGGGCATCCTTTGCCTTGGCTTGGAGGAAACTCCCTCTCCTTCTACTTGTTTTATAGGACCAGGTGGCGGAGTCCCATCATGTCTTGGCTTTGATTTTGGTGAAGAGTCTATCACTGGTAACTGCCAGCGTAAAGTACAAACAATGCATTTCAATGTTCTGTGCAACACAATAAAATAACTACAAGAAGAGTAGATAATTTCAAAATAATAATGTACCTGATGCTTTAAAGGATGAGACCCCTGCACTCGTTTTGCAGGATCAGGAGTCGGCTTTGCTGGGGAAACAGTTGGTGACTCTGAATTAGGCCCGAAACCAGGAAAAACAGCATTAGATTTGGGAAATTTAGGCAATGTCTCTGTGTTTGCTTTCTGTGTTAATGAAACGGCAGCCTTTATGCGATAGCCTCTCATCGGAGAGCTATTTTCTCTAACTTTTCCCTCTTTTAATGCCATCATTATATTTTTAATTGTTTTTGGTTGCTGCGATTCATTATTTGACTCCTGTTCAAAATGAGATGGTTTCATCACCCCTCGCTCATCTGTTTTGGCATTGCGAGTGCTGAAGCCATTTTCTTCTTCACCAGGCAGGAGATGTCCAGAGCCATCTTCATCATCATCAATGGACACCAGATCTGTCTCAGTGGCTTTATTGTCACACTTCAGCATCCCTGTTGAAATGTTTCTTTCATTTGACATCAAACTGTCTTTGTCACTACTCGAACTACAACTGTTTTGACTTTCAGCCATATTGCTTCGAGGATCATGGGCAGCAGAAATCGGCTTCTCAGGAGAAGATGGACTTAAAGATGGATGATACTGACCAACATATGGTTGCAAATAAGGGTGCTTCAATATCTCGGATGCCTGTCCACAAAACACACCCAAATTATTATAAGCATTGATAGTAAACCATTCTCACATTGGAAATACATTTATTCTCCAGGTTGGCTTACTGTTGGCCGATGCTCAGGGTTTTTTCTCAGCATGCCCTTGATCAGTGTTTTCCTGTGCAAGAGTTAACAATTTAAGATCTCCAATGTGACATGCATACAAAAGCAAGACTTGAATTACTTTTAAGAAAAAAATCTATTTAATCCTCCTACCAGACAGCTTTAAGCTGTTTCTAATACCAGCAAGCCTTTAGATTTCCCTAATGTTGACCATCTTTTGTCTTTTCTAAGCGAATAACAACGAAAGCAAAGCTACATAATGTTACATGCATTTTTTATGCTATTTGATCTCCAATTCATATTTAATGAAGATGATTGTCCTAGACCAAGATCATTCTTGAGCATAACTGAAAGTTTTTGTTGCCCATTCAAATGCAGTGTGTAACAAGTGTACTCACACAGACAACACAAACCATACTAGAAATAGAAACTATATCTTTCCGTCATCACCAATCTGACTTCATCAGGAAATCATGAGTTGATCACCAACTTTCTGCTATCTAATATACAAGGATATAAATGAACCAAAACAGATCAAAAACTTACAATGATGGGGAGTAACAGGATGGCAAAGGGCCAATTGAGGACCGGTTTATCTTGCTTATTAATCCTGCCATATCCTGAAACAAGATTTACCATGCCATAGTTAAACATCCAAAAAAACCCATGGAAAGATAGCTCCACATACATAGATCTCTAAATAATAGTGTACAGAATCACAAGAAGCATATAGAAGTGAAAAGCATACATTAACCAGGTTCATATTTGACAAAGTTCTATAAAAAGATCAGGAAATGTTCAGTAGCACCAGACCACTAAAAAAATATCAACCAAGACTCAGCTTTAGAACTCCATCACAATTATTGGAACAAGAAAACCCGAATATAGGTCATCATGGTGGTTCTGCTAACTTTATAGATAAAAATTTGGTCAGATTCTACTTCAATTATGCAAAATGTTTACTGTTGTATACCTTCTGGACCATTTATGCAAACTAGAATTTCATCTTTTCTGGTGCCCACAAATGTAACTTTGATGCAGATCTGAGATATTAAGTTCATATCTGACTAGAAGATAGTGCATTAATTAAATACCAAAGCAAGACAGAATATATATAACTACCATAGAGTCCAAGATTAGAGGAAATCTTACAAAAGCTTTAAAAGCAGGGCGGTGAGCAGCCATCTCATATATACAGCAACCTGGACAACAGAAACACATTTCAGCTGTAGCAAAATAAAATCTGAAAGTATCAGATGGTAGTCACATAATATCTATATTTATACCAAGTGACCAAATATCTGATTTGAATCCATAAGGTATATCAGCAAGTAGTTCAGGGCACATGTAATTGGGAGTTCCTACCACCTGCGTTCAAATTAAAGAACAATTACTAATTCCACACCTGGTGATCATGCATCAAGTAATCAAAGTAAAGATAATCACACGAATGAACACAATAGCAGCTATGCATATTATCAACCTCTAGATATTGACTATTAGGATTTGGTTTAAAAAATTCACGAGCCATGAGTGACAGCTTAAGTACCAAATAACATCCTCATTAAATCTACCATGCATATCTACCTTCAAGATATATAACATATCAACAAAGACATAGTTTTTGACCCAATGGGAGAATATCCTGGAGATATTCTAGAAATAATAAAATTAAAAAATAATACAAGAAATGGAAACATGAAATAAAATCAGATTAAAATGTTCATTAAAATGAGAAGAAATTACTTGATCAATTTCAAGGCTAGTACCTCTACATTCATCAGTTTTTATGCCCATTTTGGTCGGAGCAGATATATTTTACACAAAAGAATTGTTTTCTCAAGCGAAAAACAAACATTAATGAGATAACTGTTCCAATAGCCATATTCTTTTTGGCTTAAAATAGAAACTATTTAGGGACAGGAGGTACAAAAATGAGTGGTATTATTAGTCCATGGCTTGTTCAATGGACTTCAGGACGAATATAATAATAATACTGAAGCTCCTGGTATTTATGTATGAGAAAAGTAATAGAGAACAAAATTTAGGAAAGAAACATTAACAGAAATATGCATGATCATATGTAAATTCCTCAATGCCAAGGGAATGTGACACTTGACAGACCAGAGTTTAGCATGAACCATAGCATCTTTAAGGAAACAGTCAAACTATAAAAAGAAGACAGCAACGAGTTCTCTATTTCACACATACCGAAGAAGCCAAGTCATCTGCTTTTAGTGTCTTAGCGAGCCCAAAATCCCCTGTATGAATGTTTGAAGTTTACAAATAAGTTCAGGATAGAGGCTTAGTGAACTATTTTCCATTTTAACCAAGGATGGCAGATGAACTCACCCAGGCGAACATCCTGATCCTTGGTAAGAAAGATGTTGGAACACTGCAGCAGAGTAAACAGATCAGTTTTTTAAGTATTTTGAATGGAACACAAAAGATTTGCACATTTTACTTTGTTTTACATAACTATAAGTGTACCTTCAGGTCTCGATGTAAAACAAAATTTGAATGGAGGTATTCTACTGCCAACAGTAGTTGGGTGAACCACTTGCAAAGTTTCTGAGCAATGTCAACATCTTCCAATGTAAGTCATTACAAAAATTAAAGAATCAGCAAAGCAAAATGTGTATGCATCCATGATACAACGATACCTCCTCAGGGAAGTAAGCTCCATTTGATTTTTTCATCAATTCAGCCCTTTTGATGATTTGAACAGAAAACAAATGTAATAAGTATGTGACATTATAAACATTTGTATGAACTTAAATTTGATACTACAAGTTCATGGGTATAATCAGAGACTCACATGTCTCCACCTTCACAGTATCCAGTCACAATGCAGACATAGCAACCCTACATTACAAGTAAAATATGAGCAGTTACAATATAACAATTTCTAGTCTAGAACAGGGGGTACAATATAACAAGCTGTTGAGCGAAACTAAGACCGTGACCACATCATACAGAAACACACCTTCTCAACCCATGCTTCCTTGAATTCCACAATGTAAGGGTGCTGTATTCGAGCAATAAGAGCCATCTAAAGTTTCCAATTGGGGACAATGGTTAAATCTCCACGAGCAAGAGCATACTTTAAGTATGAGGCAAATCAAGAGACGGGGGTAAGAAACTGAACATACCTCTTGATAAGCAGATCTCCTGCAGCGTTCAGTCTGCCGCGCAAGCCTGATTTTCTTCAATACGTATCTGCAACTCATGAAACGAAGCTTCAGTTGTCAATTACTGAACGTACCCATCACAGACTAAACTCAATATAACCCATTCAAATAGCGCAATAGAAAAATCAAACGGTGCATACTTCTTCTTCTCGGCCTTGTGATGAACAAGAATAGCAGCTCCAAAAGCTCCCCGGCCAATCTGCTCCATGATCTCATACTGATCCATCCGGGATTCCATTGTTCTCGATCCCCTAATATCCAATTCCACAAAACTCTCAATTCTTTCAACCACAAAAAGTAAAAAGACCCACCCAACAAATGGTCCCAGGTATTGCGAGCAACCGATTTCACACCATTTTCCCCCTCACCGCCCTCAAAATTCAGTTACATCTACTAATGCTTCTCCGATCTCCGGCAACAACTGCGACACCATTCCCGAATCAAACGATTCGTTTTATAAACTCAATCTTTTTCCGGAAACGAGCTCCCAGACGGAGTTTTCGAGGCAATGCTCCAAAATTGCCGCTGTACATTGCTTCCACAACCGAATCATCTGTATTCTGATCATTTTCTCGGTTTTTTCATATGTATGAGTTTGTGAGTGCAACGTGCGGTCCCAGTGCTTTGGCTTCAGGTTGAATCTGATGTCCTTCAGTGGACAATAATAACAAAAGCACAGAGTAATTAATTGTCACCGAAACTGCACTGAAGAAGAGCGACGAGGTTCGAGAGTCACGTGAAGGTGAACCAACTGCCAAGTATGGAGTCTCAGCTGAGCTCAAAGAGGTTAGGAGGGAGAGAAACAGAGAGATGGCTGTGGGTATGCTTGGCTATACGCCGACAGTCATAGCTGGTCTACCGGCTTCCCGGCTCTCCATTTTTCGCTTTTAATTATATTTTTTATTTTCCTTTTTCCTTGCTTCAAATTGCATTAATGGTGAAAAATAACATAAGGGGTCAAAATCATATAGCCGTAGAATGTGAGCCTACAAAAGGATAGCAATCACCGGAAGCGTTTTGAGTCCAATACCCAAATGAAAATTTCAATGCCTTTGCTTTTTTTTTTTGTTCTCTTCTCGTTGAAAAGAGTTTCTCTTTTCATTTAGAAAATAAGTGAAAAATATATTTAATTTTCATATCATTACAAAAGAGAAGAAATCAGTAATTTGGTGTAAAATATTACTTTGGTATATCCTCTTTTTGGGAAAAAGGAGGGAAGTAAGGAACAAATTAATGAACAACTTTTGAGATTGTTAAAATGTTGCTTTCTAAGTGAGAGTGGATGTTAGGAACGAATCTTTTTCCTTTTCAGTAACAACTCATGTATACTCTTCGTTCATTATAATCATTTCTAATTCTTAACAGTATATCCTTAGTCGTGTAATATCCCTTTCCTACAATCTGGAGAATGAATTACTGTAGGGTATAATAGTAGTGGTGCGTGGTGTGTAGTGACCCTAATATCGAGCATGCTAGAATTTTGAGAAAGGTTAACTTCATGGAATTTCTTCTGATTTTAGGATCCAGATTCATGAGTGCAGTAACAGAAAAATGTTAAATAAAAAATATTGATTTTGAAATAAAAATATTATCTTTTATAATTAATAAATCACTTAATATATATAAAATTTTATATTTAAACTAAATATGCTAAAAGGGGTTGTCAATCCCAACCCATTATTTTAGTGGTTAGAAAAATATAAATTTATATAATTTTTTAATTTACTTAAATATATTAATTCGTCATGATTTATTTTAATTGTTATAATTTATCATTAAATAAGATAAAATAGATTAACCATTATTTTAATAAATTATAAATATATAAATATATTTTACCTCTTAAATAATAAGGATTGATTTAATGAACTAACTCATTTTAATACGTTTAATTTAAACCTAAAGTTTAAAAAAAAATTTCATCTAAACAACAAAATGCCATTTATCATTAAGGATGTGAACAATAAAAAGTGTACTTTATTCTTTTTAACTCTCTTTGAAGTCATTAGAATTAAAGAATTAAAATTTATTTTATATAATTATAGACTATTTTTTTAGTGATAAAAAATATGGTAAATCATTTAATACATATATATTTTAAAATTAATATGAAGATAAAAATTTAAAAAAAACAATTAAATATTATCGTTCTACAAAAAGTGATCCTTAACTATTGGCCGTTTTTATTCAGTTCTGGATAATGACAACGATGACCATAGAACCAATGGAACTTGCCCATACTGAAGACACAATCCCAAGAGACGACGCAGAAGAACAATGATTGGTGTATGATTCCGAATAGTCATAACAAACATAAGCCCCATCCATATACATATCATAACAGCGTGCACCCTGTCCCATGGCTTCCGTGCTCATCCTCACCATGTCCCAGGCCCCTCTTTCTAATGTGCGCCAACCTGCTCTTGCTTACATCTTAACGGACCTTTTTTGATTCCTTGTTTTATATTGACCATGACATGCGCTGCGTCCCATTTCTTTCAGTTTCAAACGCCACGCTGATTGGTCAAGATGGCTTATCCGCGGCCCCCCGCACTACAAAACGCCACTGGATTATTATCTGTTCCCGGCTAACATGCGCATGCTTGTGGTTCCGAGAAACGACGCGGACACCTGAGAAAAAAACGCAGCTGGGTGTCGTGGCCCAGGGCCCACGAGCTCCAATCGGATCTTCGACTTTAGAGCCTGCAGCTGTTGCTGATTTTTTATTTTTAGAAAATTGGTAATTTACCCAAAAAAAAAGTTGGTTTTGTGAAGATGGGAAAGAAAAGGTAGGACTTTAGTGCGTTTGACTGTAATTCAGGTTTAATGAGGGCATTAATAAGGAAGCTGTAAATCCATGGAGATAGTCGTTGCTTAACGATAGTCCACAAGTTTGGCGTTTTGTAGTAGTTGTTCGTTGCTAGTTTAGAACAATAAAGCAGCGTTGGTTGGGCTATCTTAGATGCAATTGCGTCAAAGGATTTATTCGATCATTAACATTCTCTTTGTTAATTATTCTGAGTCTTTTCCTTTGTTCTGTTGTTTTCGCCTATGACTGTGACTCTCAACCAAATCTTGGGCTCCCCACCCAAGTAATGTCATTCTGATCAACCCCTCCCCTCCAAACAAGAAAAACGAAACAACTAATCTTACATAAACATTACAAATACCTTAATTTTCATTGCCAAAGAAACAAGAGAAAATTAGTAAGGTGTTAGTTTAATAAAAAATATGTTGATCACATATGAATATTAACTGTTCATGTGTAGAGATTCAAATTTTGTAAAAACCTCTTGTCCGAATAAAAAAAAAATTATTAATGTCTTATTTTTAAACACTTGATCATTGTTAAATTAAAAAAAATATATAAAAAATGCTATAGATATAAAAGAAAGAAAACTAATTAATTACTTCTACTTCAATTCTGCCGTCTACCCAGTGCAAAAGTTTCTTCAACTGCAAGTGTCGATCTTTCATCATCTTGTATTATTTCTCACATGACCTATCCGTCATGTGGGGATCAACTTTTCTTTTATTAATTGGTTTTAAAGGCCTTTCACTCCACCAGGTTTTTTATTTTCCTTCTGTGAAAGACGGATGATTAAGGCATATTAAATCTGGCGGGCCATATTATATGGGTATTTTCAAGAATTATCTATTAAGGGTTGGAGTGTTTAAAATATTTTACATAATCAAATACACTTATATCAGTCATTAATATAATTAAAGCCGGAGATCAATACACATCAATTAATAAAAACGTATCGTATTAGCGCACCAAAACCCGAAAAGTTGACAGTAGAATAGCAATCTATTCCCTTCAAGTTCTTGTGGCCAATCTGCAAGTTCAAAACTTTCTGGGTTTTGGGGAGTTTTCTGGGATTGTGGTGAGGAAGAAAGGAGAAAACTTGAGTTACAGTACAAATAACAGTGACGGTGAACGAAAAATGGAGTTTTAATTCTTGGGCTCACTAAAAATTTGCAGAGTTCTGGGGAAGTATTAGAGAGTGAGGAGAGAGATGTTACTGCGTCTAGAGTAAAACAGCACAGATGGAACTTGCCGACTTGGGAAGTGGTTAATGGAACTGTGACACGTAGACGTAAAGTGGTAAGGTTATGCTTTGACGTGTATTAATCCCGGAGATCAATTAGAGATCCTAATCCATCTAGCAAATGTCAATTTAGTTGTGACGAATACTTTTAATGGGCTTTGGATTGGGCCGCCATGCTGCTGCTTTCAGCTCGACTCCCTTCTTCTTTCTAAGGGTTCAGCCCACTACACAACTTCTAGAGAAAATTAGTACTAAAGATATTATGGAGCCAATATTTATGCTGACTTTTATAAATTCTATTACGATGGATTCATTAATTTATTATTTAATAAATTTAATTAATTATTTAATATTAAAATTGATAAAATTTTAAATTTTAAAATACTAAATTTAGAATTTTAAAAATATAAATTAAAAATCTTAAAATCTTTAATTTTGAGTCTAAAAGTTTTAAACATGATGTACCACTAAATTTTAAATCAAAACATTATATTCTAAATTTTAAGTAATAAAGTTTTAAATTATAAAATTTAATATTTAAAATTATAAATAAAAATCTTAAAATGTAATACCTTGAATGTTAGTAAAATTTTTGATTTAAAATTTAAAATTTTATAATTTAAATTTTAAATTTTAAGTTATAAGAAATTATATTTTGAAGAATAAAAATTTAATATTATATTATATTTAGGTTTGAAATTTTATACTTATAATTTAGAATATAATATTTTAAAATTTAATAATTAATATTATATTATATTTAAAATTAAAATTTTAATATTTAAAATTCAAATCCAAAATGTTAGATAAAGTCAAGTTTCGTATTTTTAATTTTAGTATTTAAATTTTAGAAATGTTGGTCCAATTTAAATTAAATAATCAATTAAATATAATAATAATCACTTAATTGATTTTTTTATAATAAATAAGTTTTAAAAGATTTTTTTACATAAATATTGTCTCTAGTCGCTCTGCAGTATTTTTCGTTAATTTCCCCAAATTTCTAACAGGGTGGCAAACGTGCTGCTGAAGAGAACTCTGGGCAGCTATTAACGGGCAAGGAGTAACTGATACAGGGTGGCAGGGACTTGGGTAGGTGGATAAGGTGTTGCTTGGTTTCGTTAATTTTCCCAAATTTCTAACAGGGACAACCCACTATAATCTTCTTTCCGTGTTCATAGGAAAATGCCCTGGTAAAGAGACCTGTGGGCAACTCTTAATGGGCAAGGAGCAACTGATACAGGGTGGCAGGGACTCGGGTGGGTGGGTAAAGTGGTGCTTGGTTTCATTAATTTTCCAAATTTGTAACAGGGACAGCCCGCTATTCTGCTCTTTCCGTGTTCTTAGGAAAATGCACCGTTCGAAAAAACTCTGGGCAACTCCTAATGGGCAAGGAGCAACTGATACAGGGTGTCCGGGGTGGGTGGATAAGGTGGTGCTTGGTTTTTGAAAGGGGAGGGAGGGTGGTCCATTCTAAGCCAGCTGCTTTCTCTGAGACACGGAAGCACAAATCCATTCTGGTCGCTTATTCACATTCAGGAATCAGCAGAAATCAAATTCCTCATCAAAGCATGCGAATGGAGAAGAAAGAATTGGTAACTAGAGTGGTTATCTTAGGAGGTGGTGTCGCTGGTTCCAACCTCGCTAAATCTCTCCAATTCCATGCGCATGTTACCCTCATTGATCCGTAAGCTCTTTTTCTTTTAATATATAATTATATATTTCTTGCAACTTTACCAATTCTATGTTTTTGGGAATATATGTCGTTTACTATTATGTTGATAATGAAAGTGATGGATGAACATCTACATTGAACTTTCTCTCTATATGGTTATCATTCTCTCTCTGCTCATACTGAGTATTTGGATTCAGGAAGACATATTATGAGATGCCCTGGGCATACTTGAGATCAATGGTTGAGCCATCCTTTGCGGAGAGATCTGTGATCCACCACAGAGATTATTTCTTGAATGGCGACCTTGTTATATCCAGTGCCACCAATATAACAGAAACTGAAGTATTGACGGAAGATGGCCGACAGTTTGCCTATGACTATCTTGTTATTGCCACTGGCCATGTGGATGCTAATCGTCCCACCCCTACAACCAGGGCTGAGAGACTTAAACAATACAAAGAAGGTAATTTGAACTTGAATGTAAATCTTTACCTAGAAAGGAAACAAATAAATTTAGCAGACGACTTCTCAATTCAAACTGCCCCTGCATGTGCAGCCTTCAGGCACTAAGCCGATCCTACAACTACAGTGAAAAAAAACTGGGTTTCATAGTTTCTGATATTATTGTCTACTGTGGATTGTGTTGTATCGGGTTTTTTTTTTAATAAAATAGTTCAACCGTGTGATGTAGTCAACGTTTGAGTTATGAGTTTCTTTTTGTTGGCAGAAAATCAAAAGATAAGATCTGCTAATTCCATTCTAATTGTTGGAGGAGGTCCCACTGGTGTTGAACTTGCTGGAGAGATTGCTGTTGATTTTCCGGATAAGAAGATCACTCTAGTTCACAAAGGATCAAGGGTGATGGAATTCATTGGGCTAAAAGCTTCTGATAGGACGCTTAAGTGGTTAAAATCAAAGAAAGTTGAGGTGAAACTAGAGCAATCAATTGACTTAAGCTCTGCTGCAGATGGAAACAAGATATATAAAACTTCACTTGGAGAGACCATTGAGGCAGATTGCTATTTTTTATGTACGGGGTTACCGCTTAGTTCAGCATGGCTTAAGGAAACTATGTTGAAAATTGACTTGGATGCTCAGGGAAGGGTTAAGGTAGATGAGCATTTGAGAGTCAAGGGTCGCAATAACATTTTTGCAGTCGGAGATATTACAGATGTTCCAGTAAGTAATGATTTAAACTAAGTTATTTTGCTTTGTTTGATAGTACAACTTCAAGCATAATCACACCCATTTTTAACAAAATCTGGAAGTTACTCATTCTCCTGGCGCTTCCCTTCATGCTCTGTCATGTACAAATAAATTCAAAAACTAATCGTGTCAAGTTGCTGGTGGATTAAATAATGCAGCTTTGTCAACTCAGTCACAGCAAGCTGATGAAACTTACATCCCTTTAATTCCGTTGAGTTATTCACTTCATCCATAATTGCCTTCAAGTCCCTTCTTCTACCTGAGCTGGCTAAAGACTTAACTGCCTGTTCATATCTTTCACAGATCTATTTTTAGTCTGTTCACTGAATGACATCATAGTTGGGGAAGAAGTGTCTAAAACCCCTGTATCTAGACACTCATTTGCCCAATCTTCAAAAACTTGTGTGATTGTATTGCTTAGGCTGTTCATTGCATGAATCTCTTTAATATGTCCCACATAGATTTGTTTTTCTTCCCTAAAATTCTTGGGCAGTAAAAATCTCTTTGCATGCAATCCTGATAGGTTTTTAATGGCCATCCCTGCAACAGGAACTCAAACAAGGCTTTTTGGCAACGAAGCAGGCTCAAGCGGTTGCAAGGAACTTGAGATTGTTGATTGAGGGAGGAAAAGAAAGTAAACTAGAAACTTACAAGCCACATTCAGCAATGGCTATTGTTTCACTTGGGAGGAGAGAGGCGGTGGCACAGTTCCCCTACCTCACAATCAATGGAAGAATTCCCGGCTTCATCAAGTCCGGGGATTTGTTCGTTGGGAAAACAAGACACGGGCTCGGACTCTATTAACCTAACGTTGCACAAGTTTGGCTCGATATTGTGAATTTGTATACAAAACAATTCTCTGATTCCTACTTGCTCTCCAGCCCCTGCTGATTATTTGCGTACTTTTAATTTATTCTTGATAAATAAAAAAAAAAAAAAAAAACTGTCTGTTTTCTAGCTTGAATAATTTATTTGATGTTGATAATTGATTGGTGTTTCATGATACGTAATTAACGAAACAAAGAATATGATCATGAGAATAAAAAATTATTACATTTTTAATAAAAAATTTAATTCTGCTAATAAATAAATTATTAATAAAAAAACTCATTTCTTAATGGGCAAGGAGCACCTGATACAGGGTGTCGGTACTGGGTGGGTAAGGCGGTGCTTTTGCTCTTCTACTGAAAAAACAAGAAGGACTGGTGCTTCTGCATATTGGTAATTGGGGCGCATGAGCTAATTTGCCCTCGCTTCGCAAATTTCACGGCTCCAGTTGAATTTTAGAGTAGTCGATCCTTTGTTTCTCTGAGACACGGAAGCAGAAATCCATTCTGGTGGCTTAATCAGATTCGGGAATCTCCCGAAATCAAATTCCTCCTCAAAGCATTCAAATGGAGAAGAAAGAATTGGAAGGAGCCGGAAAGAGAGTGGTTATCGTAGGAGGTGGTGTTGCTGGTACCCTCCTCGCTAAATCTCTCCAATTCCGTGCGCATGTTACCCTCATTGATCCGTAAGCTCCTTTTTTCTTATATATATATATATATATAATATTTCTGGCAACTATAGCAATTATGTGTAGGATTTAACTTGTATGAACAACCAGAGCCTTTTCCCGTCAGATTTTTCTGTTAATTTCGAAGTTGAGTTGACTTTTGATATGTCCTTTATCACATTTCATGCACAGTTTGCGGTTCTTTAAGTGGCGTCCTTGGCATTGTGCCCCATTTCTTCCCTCATATAGTTTCATAACAGAGTTTATGACGATTTACTTTCCTCTATCCAACTTCCCACTTTTCAAGATTCAATTTGATGTTTAGGTAGCGTTTTTGGAAATATGTGTTGTTTAATGTCTAGTTGATGATGAAAGTATGAAACTGACGCATGAACAACTGCATTGAATTTTGTCATCATCCTCTTCATGCTGACACTGAGTACTTGGATTCAGGAAGGAATATTTTGAGATACCATGGGCATACTTGAGGTCAATGGTTGAGCCATCCTTTGCTGAGAGATCTGTGATCAACCATAGAGATTACTTAACGAATGGCGACCTTGTGGTATCCAGTGCCACCAATATAACAGAGACCGAAGTATTGACAGAAGATGGCCGACAGATTGCCTATGACTATCTTGTTATTGCCACTGGCCATGTGGATCCTAATCGTCTTATCCCGACAACCAGGACTGACAGACTTAATCAATACAAAGAAGGTAAATTTGAACTTACCATCAACCAATAATATATATCTATTCATTTGATGGTGCATTGGATCATACGGTGTATGAATCCGGTGCTTTCATAGAAGAAGCAAAAATCAAATTTAGCATTTTTTTTTTCTTCATTAGGTATTTGGTCAAATTCATTTGCGCACCTTTAATCTTAAGAGCCTCATGCTGTACAATTTTGCAATTAACATTGATGTTTATATTGGTTGCATAACTAAATAAATAATTTTAAATATTTAAAAATAATTAATTGTGTAATGTTAATTGTAAATCTTTACCTGGAAGGGAAACAAAGAAATTCAGCCAAAAAAAAAAAAAATATATCCAAACTGCCGCAGCATGTGCAGGCACTAAGCCAATCCTACAATTACAGTGAAGACTGCATTTTATAGTTCCTGATATTATTGTAGCTGAGCTAATATTTGAGCAAAATAGATTATAGCTATTTAATTCAGGTAGCCCAATTGCTAATTGGCTCCAAGGTCTTGTTTTCATAACATGAAATCAAGAATTCTCTGGTTTTACGGTTCCTAAAAATTGGACTATGGAACTTTTGTACTGCCATGGAAGACATAATAAAATGCTTTAAGTACCTGAATGAATTCTAGACTTGTGGCAATCTGTTTCATTTCACTAGTTTAAAACTCTTTGGGATTAGTTTCTGTAAATGTTTTCAAGAAATCTTATAATGCATTGATATTATCTACGGTGAATTGTGTTGTGTAACAGTTCTGCTATTTTAACAATTTTATTCTTATTTAATCTTATAATACAAAATCTAAATCATTTAATTTATTGGACCCACAGAACCAACATACAATACTGGCCCATTGTTAGGATGGTGTGGCAAATTGATTGTGGGAGTATCATTTTTTTTATAAAATAGGTGCAACTTTGTGATGTATTCACATAGTCAACATTTGAGTTATTAAGTTTCTTTTTGTTGGCAGAAAATCAAAAGATAAAATCTGCTCAGTGCATTCTAATTGTTGGAGGAGGTCCCACTGGTGTTGAGCTTGCGGGAGAGATTGCTGTTGATTTTCCGGATAAGAAGGTTACTGTAGTTCACAAAGGATCAAGGCTGATGGAGTTCATTGGGCCAAAAGCTTCTGATAAGGCTCTTAAGTGGTTAAAATCAAAGAAAGTTGAGGTGAAGCTAGAGCAAGCAGTCGACTTAAGTTCAGCTACAGATGGAAACAAGATCTATCGAACTTCACTTGGAGAGACCATTGAGGCAGATTGCCATTTTTTATGTATAGGGTTACCACTTGGCTCGGCATGGCTTAAGGAAACTATGTTGAAGAATGACTTGGATGTTCAGGGAAGGGTCAAGGTTGATGAACATTTGAGAGTCAGGGGTCGCAACAACATTTTTGCAATTGGAGATATTACAGATGTTCCAGTAAGTACTTATTTAAACTACGTTATTTCGATAGTATAATTTCAAGCATAATCACACCCATTTGTAGCAAAATCTGGAAGTTACTTAGTCTCCTGGCTCTTCCCATCATGTTTTGTCATGTACAATACAATTCAAAAACTAATCGTGTCAAGTTGCTGGTGGATTAAGTAATGCAGCTTTGTTAAATGAGTTACAGCAAGCTGATGAAACTTACATCTCTTCAATTCTATTGAGTTATTTGCTTCATTTCTCGTTGCATTCAAGTCCGTTCTACCACCTGAGCTGGCTGGAGGCTTGACTGCCTGTTCTTGTCTTTCACAGATCTGTTTTTAGTCTGTTCAATGAATGACATAGTTGGGGAAGAAGTGTCCAAAATCCTTGTATCTATACACTTGGACAATCTTCAAAAACTTCTGTGATTCTATTATGCTGTTCATTGCATGAATCTCTTTACTATGTACCACATAGATTCGTTTTTCTTCCCTGAAATTCTTTGGCAATAAAATTTTTGCATGCAATCCTGATAAGTTTTTAATGGACTTTCCTAACAGGAAATCAAACAAGGGTTTTTGGCAAACAAGCAGGCTCTAGCGGTTGCAAAGAACTTGAGATTGTTGATTGAGGGAGGAAAAGAAAATAGATTAGAAGCTTACAAGCCACATTCAGCAATGGCTATTGTTTCACTTGGGAGGAGAGAAGCGGTGGCACAGTTCCCCTTTGTCACAATCATTGGAAGAATTCCCGGCATCATCAAGTCTGGGGATTTGTTCGTTGGGAAAACAAGACGCGGACTTGGGCTCGATTAACCTCTTGTTGCACAAGTTTGGCTCGATATTGTGAATGGTGTACAAAATTATACTACTCTCGGGATTCCTACTTACTATCCAGCCCAGGCTGATTATTTGTGTACTTCCAATTTATTCTTGGTAAAAAAAAAACTGTCTGCATTCTGTCTGAATTATTTGTTTGATGTTCTTAATTGGCGTTTCTTAATAGATAATTATTTTGTCTCATGCGGGACACAGATATTACTATTAAATTATATACTTGTTTGGTTTTGATAAAAATTCATTGGATAGTTCATTGCTTTGTCTTTATATTTGATCCATATACCACAAGTCTATCTTGGATCTGATTTTTTTTTTTTTTTTATTCCTCAACCAAATTTAGAACATATACAGCCATGTTTTCCACTTGTTCACTTCCCCCCCTACCTACCTTACATAGAATACGGAAAATGTATTCTTATAACTTAAATTTTACTTAATGTTCATATTTATTAAGTATGATTAGTTAGATGTGTAAAATTTTATAATTTAATTTTTAAAATATAATAAATATAATAATTAAATTATATAAACTAAAAATTATATAATAAATAAAAATTTGAGTACAGTAGAATGGATGAATTTCTCTTAACCTCTTCGGTGGCCCATAGAATTCCATGTATTAAATTAATATAGAAATGAGTTATTTTCTTTTTTTCTTAAAGGAGGACGGACTTCCTTGATTATGACAGGATAACACGTCTTGAAAAGTCAGAGCCACCGTATGACAAGTAGGGATTAAGATTTCTTAATTTTGAGAATCTAAAGTTAAGTAAACAAGAAGAGAAATAATATAAAATTAAGCAGAAATTAATGAAAGAAAATAAAACTTATGCAATATATTTAAATGTAAAAGTAAAAACAGATAAATAAAAACTCACAAAGTCAACTCCTCACACGAAAATGCTAGCTGAGCTAACCTCTCTTGCGTACATGTGAACAGGCAAAGGAAGGAAAACAAGAGGCCATTCTGCGACAGTCCTCCACAAGCACGCCACAATCTGTACGGTGGCTCATAGAACTTGTCATTTCTTGCACTACCTGAAGATTGTCACTCTCAGCAACTAAACCGTTTGGGAAACCCATCTCCAGAATCACGTTCAGCCCGTGGCGAAGAGCCATGAGCTCAGCAGATTTAGCATCTGTCCTCTCCGATATCTGTTTGGTCCCTGCAACGATAAGGAGTTATTGTGTAATAATAGCAGAAGTTGAATAAATCTTTTTAATTTTTTATTTTTTAGATGATTATGGGTATCTGCTTGAATAATTAATTGTGAGTTGTGACACAAACAAAATTTTGCCAGCCCAAGCAAATCTGCAAACCAATAACGGCGACACATTAAGAATGTAGTGGTATTTAATATTGTTTTAAAATTTTATATTTTTAATATTTAGGTTTAAATTTAAAATCTTATATATATTTAAATAATTTATCACTTCTACAATAAAAAAAAAAAACACACCAAGAGCAAAGTTGCCACATATCTTATGTCTCAAAATAAGGGAGAGAAGAAACAACAATTGCGCGAGGGAGAAGCCACGGCCATCCCAGGTGAGGATGTTGCTCACTTTTAAAAGAACATCTTGGGTAAGGATGTCCAAATAGGTCTAACCTATAGGGTTAGCTCGTCCCATCCCACATAAGGGGTAGGTTGAGTTATTATATCAGTAACTCATTTATTTGTAGGTAAATTAATCTATCCTACATAATCAGCGGGTCAATGCGGATTGGAGCGGGTTAAATTCATGAGTTTTGATCTACATAACTTTAACTTTTTCTTAAAATGACACATCATTTAAAATAGTTTCAACTTTTAAAAAATTACTGGAGATTATGCTATTATGACAACAAGATCAATGGATATGAATTGAAAAATGAGGATAATTCAAATGATTGTTATTTAGTTCTATTTGGATGATGCAGTTTAGGCATGATCCTCATGCGATTTAGATATAATTTTTTATGTTTTGAATGTTTTATGTATAATATGTGATTTTATAGGTGATTGTAGAGACTAAAAAATTTTTAAAAGGTTTCAAGCTGAAAGGCAAACAAAAATTGACGAATTCAAAGATAAGACAAATTATTATATTATGTAACAACTCATTCTAAGTCATTTAGGTGATAATATGAAGCTTGTATTGTTACATAGCTATCATCAATATCACTTTTATATATTATTTTTTGAAATAAAAAATATTATCTTTATAGTTGTATTGGGCTATTCAGCTTTTATGTTATCATAATTTAAGATGCAAAACTAAAACATTACATATATAAAAATAGTGGTATAAATATATAATAGCATAGCCCTATTTTCAATTAGCATATAGTTTATTTTGAATGACATCAGTGTTGGGCTTTGTCATATATAGAAACATGACCTTTATGTCTTTGTAAGCATGTGTTTTATTGTGCATAGATATTAGTAATATTATTGAAACCTTACCTAGAAAATGATTATATATTAGCAATTTTATGAATAGAATCAAGTTTTAATAGTTTATTACAAGCTAAATCCAAGTTATGCATTTAGGTACATCATTAAAAGACAAATTTAATTATATTCATTTGTAATTATTTTAAAATTAATATATTAAATTTAGCTGGTCATTTATTATCATTCAGAAATATTAATTTTTAATAAATTTTTTTTAATTATTGACAGTTTAACTTACAATCTATTACGAGATAGATTGGGTTGAGATTTTTCAGCTTATCAGTTATGCAAGCCAACCTACCCTATCTACCCTGCTTAATTGTGGGATTACTTGAATTGAGATCAGTTCGATTTGATAATCTTAGACACCTAAGAGGGGCTTGGTTTAGAGAATTGCTTAACCATTTAACTTCCCAAACCAAAATATTTTTTTATTGCGAACAATCCAAAAAAAAAAATGCCAGAATTACCCGGATTTCCTACAGACCAGATAGCAAGCCGAAGAATGGAAAGGACTTGGCACTTAACACATCTTTGCCCGTAGTGAGGGATGGAAGAGAGGGCGAAACTGAGGATATAAAGGTGACACGACCAAATCATAGAACATGTTTGCTTTTAACCAAAAATTGTTCTGCATCAATAATAAATTTAATGGCCAAAGAAATAACGAAATTAAAATATTTAGCCATAAGCCCAAGAATCTGCCCAGACAATGACAAAGACGAATGCCATCCTAGCCTGTCTAAATCTAGGAGAATAAAAACTATTTTCAAGGATCGAATCTAAAATTTATGAAAGAAAAAGGTGGCCAGGCTAAGTTGAGAGATCATCCAACACAAACGTGATGATTCTTTAACTTGCGGCATCGGCTTTGGCAAAGAGATCAGCAGCCTAAAATGGTATGAGACAGAGCAACACTATTCCATGTTGGGTCTCACCACAATCCAATGGTTCATATCATATTATTCTAGATTTCTCCAGTGACTGTATATAGATTCTAGGCACCAGGAAAGAGAGAGAAGACTGTAAAAAAATATTTAAAAAAAAAAGGGTAAGGTAAGCGGATAAGGATCCCTTGCATACGCCCTCTAGAAGGAAGAGAAAAGTCAATTTTCCGCCGGTATTCAAAACACTGATGAAAGTGATTGCGTAATTATTTATGCCTAATTTAGACAAAATCAGCAGCTAAGTTTATGGGAGGATGACATCTTCAACCACAAGTATGAAATGGACCTTTTCTCTGGGTTGAATGAGAAACCAAAAAAAAAAAAAAAAACTATAGAGGACGTAGAAACCGTAAGCCAGCTAGATTGCACAATCAGATAACAATGCCATCTAAGGTTCCCACTGTGGCATTTTTCTTTTTTTGGTATGTTCCCACTGTGACTTACCTCAATGCCTCTTTGGTTCACCCGTTCACGCCACCCCAGCCTGTGCTCCCTATTTGAAAAACATTATAAAAAGGAAAAAGAAAACCTAATAAACTGTGGAGCATTCTTTTTTTAAAGAAAAGTAGAATTGTCTTTTTTTTTTTTTTTTTAAGGCATGAGTAGAGTTGTCTTCTTGGTTTCCTTCTGATTATCCTGTTTGGCCGTCATCTTTGAATAATTTCTTCTAAGAATTCTTGACTAACAAAAACAGCCGATGCAGGCTGGCGACTGGACTTTTCTTTAAAATCAAGGATCATGAATATTATTTTGGGAGTCTCTTTAAAAATTTTTTCCATTAAAAAATTGTAAGACAGAGACACAGCACCTGATTCAGGCTGTGAACTTGGTAAACGGGCACATCTGGCCAAATTGATGCCCAGTTGACCGCAGCTACCATCCCTTGCCTTCGGTCGTTATATTCATATTCAATGCATGACGTCGGCCATTGATAATTCTAATAGAATCTTGCTTAGACACGCAATGAAGCAAAGACATCTATTTATGTCGTTGCCTTTGCTTGTTCAGTGAAACACAGCAATTAGCAGAAAGTTTACTCGGATTATCAAAGCAAAACAGAATAAGCATCAACATGGTTCAGAAGGTGGTCATCGTAGGAGGCGGGGTTGCTGGTGCCGTCCTTGCTAAAACTCTGCAAAATCAAGCCAACGTTACCCTTATTGATCCGTAAGGGGCTCTCTCTTTGTATCTATAGCGTACTTATTGTCTCTCCGTAGTTCGATGCCCTTTTCTTTGTTTAATTCAGTTTCTACAGATTATATTTTCTTCAAATTTTTTACTTATTTTAACCATTTTTTTTTTTTAATCAAAGTTGTGATTGATTGTGAAGATCGCATTAAAATTAAAGTGGATTATTAGAGTTTGTTCTGCTTAGCTCCACTCTCAAAAACAAATTTAAGGACAGCGTTTCGTCTATAACGTTTCGGACACAGTCAGCATATTTGACAGTGAAGTCCATTTTCTGCTCTCCTATGGTGAACGCAGACATAATCCATGAAAATCTTCATCCTTTTATCTAACTTCCGAACTCTTCAAGTTTCAATCTTGAAGTTAAAATTATGATTTTTTTTTTTGGTTGGGGTGCATTTTGATGTTGTGTTGATGTATGAGCAAATGCATAAAACTCTTTTCTTCATGTAACTCTGCTGATTGAGAGCAACATACTTAACCCAGGAAGGAGTATTTTGAGATTCCATGGGCAAGCTTGAGGGCAATGGTGGAGCCATCCTTTGCGGAGAGGATAATTGTCAACCATAGAGATTACTTCAAAAAGGGAGACCTTGTTATATCCAGTGCCGTCAATATAACTGAAACTGAAGTGGTAACTGAAGATGGCCGTCAGATATCCTATGATTATCTTGTTATTGCCACTGGCCACACAGAACCTATTCCCAAAACAAGGAGTGAAAGAATCAACCAATACAAAGCAGGTAACTTTTTTTTATTTGTTTTGGAATTAGTTTTTTGTGGTATTTAAACCAGGGAACTTTTGAACATATATAACTTCTAATCTCTATCTAGATTTGGAGAAAAGAATCAAACAATAACAATTAAATTAAAGCGGCTTTCGATCCTAAACCTACAACAGTGCATGACTGTTTTACAATTTCCGATATAATAGCTCATCAGATAGTCTTTTAGAAGAACATATTTTAGATTAACTTATGTGAATGATTTTAAAGGCATCTATCTCATTCAAGTCATGTGAATTCTCTTCGCTGCAGAAAATCAAAAGATAAAGTCTGCTCGTTCTATTCTGATTGTTGGTGGAGGTCCTACTGGTGTTGAACTTGCTGGAGAGATTGCTGTTGATTTTCCTGATAAGAAGGTTACTATAGTGCACAAAGGATCAAGAATTCTGGAATATATTGGACCAAAAGCTTCTAGGAAGACTATGAAGTGGTTGAAATCAAAGAAAGTTGAGGTGAAGCTTGAGCAATCAGTCAACTTGAACTCTGTCGAAGAGGGAAGTAGGACATATCAGACTTCAAGTGGTGAGAACATCCAAGCAGATTGTCATTTTCTATGCACAGGGAAACCGCTCAGTTCAGCGTGGCTTAGAGGAACTCTTCTGAAGAATTACTTGGATGCTGATGGTAGGATCAAGGTTGATGAACATTTGAGGGTCAAGGGCAAGAGAAACATTTTTGCAATTGGAGATATTACAGATGTTCCAGTAAGTGCTAACCATAACCAAATTTACTTGGCGTTTCTTGTGATGTTAATTTACCTCATATCAAACCCATTAGAGAGAATTCAACTAGTCAGTCAGTTAGTTTTTGAACAAGCCTAATGTGGACATCTACAGTAGGCAAAAATTGTCAATTAGTTTTTGAACTAGCCTAATGAATAACGGTGTTTGTGTTGCCTGGACTGTTGAGCTGAGTCTAAAAATTCTACTTATTACTCACGAAACTAGAGATTTACAAGACATAAGAATAGTTAGTCTGTCCTTGTTAACAACGGTTGCATTTTTGAAAGTCCTGGAAGTTATTTTCCCCCAATTATAGAGGTATTCACTACATGGCATCAATGCATTGCTGAAACCCTTCCCATAGCTGAGCTGTTGATAGGAGGCTTCACTGCCTATTCGCATCTTTCACTGTTTATTTCTGGAACTAAGTTGGGGAAGAGATTTTCAAAACCCTTAAATGTAAGTATTACTGTGGATCTCAAATTTCAAAAGGGCGAGATATGTGCTTAATCTGAAACGCATTGTAATCATGATCTTCGTTAGGCTGCCTATTGTATGATGATCTTTAAATATGCTCCACATAATTTTGGTTATAATATGCATAAAATGTAAAGTTAATCTCTTTACAAGCAATCCTGATACAAGATTGTTTAATGAATCTATTTTGCAGGAAATCAAACAAGGGGTGTATGCACAAGGTCAGGCTGCAGTGGTTGCGAAGAGCCTGAAGGTGTTAATAGCGGGAGGAAAAGAAACTAAACTGGGAACTTACAAGGCACAGCCAGCAATGTCTATTGTTTCACTTGGAAGGAAACAAGGGGTCGCACAGTTTCCATTCATGACAGTCCTTGGAAGATTTCCTGGCATGATCAAGTCTGGAGATCTGTTTGTTGGGAAAACAAGAAAGGAATTGGGGCTTGAACCTAACGTCAAATAATCTTGAGTTGATTTTCTCAGTGGTGTGTGTACAGAATTATTCAAACTCTACTTCTTGTTGTAGCTTTTGGGCATGCCCAGGTTGATCATTTGTTTCCTTTCAGTTTGTATTCAAAGAATGAGTGTATTTGTAAGTGGTGTTTTCTAAATCATGTAATTTTGTGAGTCAGAAGCGGGATACAATTGTTCCCATTAAACCATTGGAGCCTTTACTTGTTTAAGTGTCATGAAGTTGATGGGATGATCAGTTGAGTTCTCTTTTGCAGATATTTTATATAATTGATGCCCTTCTTATATCTGAATTGTCTTGATTTAGCCACAGCACTTCTCTTGCTAAACCTAACATGATCCCTTGTTTATTTTATTTTATTTTAATATCTTAAAAGTACTATCAATGCAGAAAACTAAGAATAAGGGTTGTGGAGTATAGGAGCAGAAAAAACAGAGTTTCAAACCTTTGAAATTTGTTTGTGCCTTTGACTGGCTAGGCGCAATTTAAGGAGTTACACTATTCTTATAAAGTTGAATTTAAGTAAATTTCACAAAGAACTTAATAGCAGTTAACGTATTTATTGTGAAATTTATTTTGTGTCAACGTGATTTACATAAGATACGATAAAAGGTTTTTATAAGATTTAAGTAAATTTAACTTCATGAAAATAGGATAATTCTAATACAAAACTGTCCGCCCAAAACGTTTGTGTTGTTCCAACAACTTAGCAGACCAGAGTTTGTTCTATTGGCTGTTAGAGTGAGTTGAGTTATTTGCAAAAGCCAGTAATCTGATCTGTGAGATGAGCAGATTAGGTGGAAAATTTACTACTTATGAATAACATACAGCTACTTCTGCATGTTCATCTTGTCTGTGGCCTAAAAAATTTTATTCAGACTTTGATTTTACAACTTGATTGTACTCATATACCCAAATTCTACGGATAAAAAAAAAAAAAAAAAAAACCACATCCTTTGCAGACCATTAGATCAATTGTATGTTACATTGGTTTGACGGGATGTCAGGGAATCAATGACTTACAGAGAGAAAGTCCATGGACCAAAGCAGACTATTTGCTATATAGAATTAGCCAATTCTCACAAATAATGCTTATTCATATATAAATACACTGACAACCTAAAAACCTAACACCGAAAAGATAACAGGATTACAAATAATGTTTATTAAATTGGGTACAAATTGAAATAATATAAATGGTGTATAACTTTTTGTATTTTCTTTATAATTTTTTATTAAAAAATTTTCTTTTTGTGCATAGACGAAGCTTACGGTTTATCATGTACAATAAACATTTTTGTATTAAATTTGATTTGCTCAACCTATGAGATGAAATGTGTTAATATATTTTTATCAGCTAAAATAATAAATCAATTTATGCTATTCATAGATCATTTTACTCTTAAAATTATTTTATTATATAGTGTACATATTTATATATTCATAATTATTGATTAAATATATAAATTTTACTTATATATTTAATTAATAACTATAAATTTATAAATTATGTGATAAAAATAATTCTCAAAGTAACTGTATTTTAGTTCGGGGATTTACCAACTCATCCACTAAAATAAAAATATATTTATATTAAAAATGTTTTCCACACTCAAGAAGCTTACATTCCTCCTACATATTAAAATAAATTTTATTTTAAAAAAATAAAATGAAAATATAAAAATTTATACATAAAATATATAAAATTTATTTATACAATTATTATTATATTATTTATTTTTTTTAAATTTATCAAAATAACGGGGTGACTATTCTGTCCCATTAATGACCTATCACAACGGATAAACCGAGCCTATATGAGCCAATGCCCGTCGACACCCCCAAATCTCATAATGATTTTCTTTTTACTGGAAACGCATCTTCAGCGCCTGAGTAAAAATCCCACAAAGAGCGAAGTTACCCAAAAACCACATCAATCAGTCATTTCATGTTGTCACTAGAGTAGATTTTAAACCAAAAATGAAAATTTTCGATCGTCACCCAGCTCTTAATCTGGTAGCATTACTCCCAATGGTACGAAGCCCTGTTCATTTTCTTAGTACGCTTCAACAACAACTCATGACTACTTTGACCACAACCAACCTGCAAATACAGGTTCTAGTATAAGATAAAGAAGAATAGACCCTGTAGCTGGGAGAATCAGATTTAGGAGGGCTACATACCAAAAGAGTTGCAGAGACCCAGAAAGGAAAACATATGATGGTGAGGTTGGTATTTGACGTTCGACTCAAACTATAGCAGTATCTTCTTAGTTTCTTTTCTGCTTTGTTCTGTTTTTGACATCATCTTTTCAGCTAGTGATTTGCATTTGGCACGTGGCAGGTGATTTTCAGGTGGCTCGACAACCACATAAGACGGCGCTGTCACTGGGGATCTTAGGTGTTGGTCATAATTAAATCTTTCCATTAGTCTCTTTAATCATTTCTTCACAAAATGGCTGCATGAGCAATCATTTTAATCAGCTCTATAAATCAAGGGATTACCACTGCTCTCTTTGCCTCGCAACACTTATTCTCTCACATCTATATCGTTCTTTAAACTTCCATGCAAAACTTGGGACTCTGTTTCTAGCTAGGGCTACAGTTTTTCCCTGCAATGGCGTCAAAATCCATCTTCACCTGTGTCATTTTCCTGGTGGTTTTGTGCTTGCTTCTGACGAGGAAGCCTTCTGGTTTGTCATAATTGTTCCCTTAATTTCCGTTTCTCAAACTCGGAGAACACACTCCGTTTATTATAATAGTATTAATGAAACGCTTATTTTCTGGCAGACTGCAGTTCTGCGTATGGATGCCTAAGTGCTGACGCAGCTGGTCTAAAAGGGGTGCATAACAGGAAGGTCTGTTTACTGGCTTGAAGCTTAAACATAATATAGTTGAAGTAAAGAAGGGATTTTTCTCTTATTTCTCAACTCAAAAATTTGTACCTGCAAGCAAGTTTTCATTTTTGTTGTAGGTTCTATCTTTCAATTTCCCTTTCTTGGCTAAAACATTTCAGTTTTTATCTGCTTGTGTTGCAGGCGCTGGCTGCTTTGCAGCATAAGAAACCAGCTATCAAGACCAGTCTGCAAAGCTCATCCAGTGGCAAGAACAGTGAAAAGTCGCTGACTTTTGAGTTGAGGAAGGTTCCTTCGGGTCCAGACCCGCTGCATCATAATGGAGGTAGCCCAAAGAGGCCTAGAACCCCATGAATTTAGTGAAAGAACTCGTTTCCGTACCTTCTCTTTTCTAATTTGTGTTACTGTTTATGTAAAAACAGTGTCTGTGTCCATCTACGTATAGCTAGCTAGTTTCGTGATGTGTAGCACTTTAGTTTTGACTTGTAGAAGAACCTAAGCTGGTTTCCCCTCCTCATCATCTTCTGTTTGTTGATTAACTATTACGTGCAATAAAAATTATATAACCGTATCAGAAGGCAGGGCCACAATTAATGGCGAGAAAAGGAAAAGAGGGAGTGGAATTTACAATGTGCAGAAAATTCTATGTCGGTGACATGAAGATGTGATATTGGGTTTGAAACAAGAGGCGGAGTCACGTTCCCAAATGACAATTTGTGCCTGACAGCTTATTCATGGATTGGACAGAAATAGAATCTATCTCATAAAGCAGCGACATGACGTCTTTTTGGCCTTTTTTGTTTTTAATTTATTACTATAATAGTCCATAAACATCTACCAGTAGGGATCCTTCTGCAATAACTAACCCTGTGAGCTTCTATTCTCAAATAAACGTTCGTGTTGCCGATGATTGGTAAGATGTGACAGTGAGACGGAGCTAGCAGGGATGACAATAGTGAATCACACCTTTATTCAAACGCCCTCAAAGAAAAAACCAATATTGAAATCAAAATAGTAACAGTGACATGATTTACAAAATAGGCAAAAAAGAAGTCCACTGCCCCCACCCTAACAAAGGAGAATGTTCATTAACGATTTTTAAGGTTTTTGTATTGCATTTTGATTTCTGATTCATTGTAAATTTCGTATTTTAAATAAACAAGTAAGAAAAATATTTATTAAAAAAATTTTGAACGTAAGATTTATTAGATCTTAAATTTTTATACTAAAATTTAATAAGTTTAATATTTTTTAAATAAATATTGATAAAATTTAATTTATTGAAATGGAAAATCCAATTGTGGGTGTGAGGGACTGAGTATCGTTTTTGATGGTGGTTTTGTGTTTGTGGGGTAATGGCTACCACGTCTCAGAAACTCATACCCTTTTACGCCAATCTTCTCGATGCTTGCCTCTCCACAAAGCACTTGCAGAAACTCAAACAAATCCACGCGCGAATTGTTATTTTAGGTATTTCCTGCAATGACTTTATTCGGTTCAAGCTTGTGTCTTGCTACGCTTCCTGCGCCCAGTTGCGTGAAGCCAGTATCATCTTCTCCTTCACCAATCGCCAACCTACTTTTCTCTACAACTCCCTCATCAGAGCCTTTTCATCCCTTAAGCTATTCTCCGAATCTCTCTCCATGTTCCAACGAATGCTTCGTGCTTATAAGCCCCTTCATCCCCATACGCTGCCGGTGGTGCTCAAATCTTGTGCTGGATTATCGTCTCTAACGCGTGGCCAGCAAGTCCATGGAGCTATTGTGGTTAATGGGCTTGCCTTAGATGTGGCCAATTCGAATGCTTTGATAAGCATGTATGCCAAGTGCGGTGATTTAGGTCATGCACGTAAAGTGTTCGAAAAAATGTGGGACTGTAATGAGATTTCGTGGTCGGCGATGATGGCAGGCTACGGGATGCATGGCATGTTCAAAGAGGTTTTTGAGTTGTTTGATAGAATGGTGAAGGCAGGAAGGAAGCCAGATGGTATAACTTTCACTACGGTCTTGACAGCATGTAGTCATGGGGGATTTACGGACAAGGGAAGAGAATATTTTGAGATGATGGAGAAGAGGTTTGGGGTGAAGCCGGGGCTGCCACATTATACATGTATGGTGGATATGTTGGGGAGGGCTGGCCTGGTGGAGGAAGCAGAGAAGTTAATTATGAAAATGGACGTTGAGCCAGATGAAGCTTTGTTGGGGGCGTTGTTGGGGGCCTGTAAAAGTCATGGGAAGGTCGAGTTGGCCGACAGAGTGGCAGCAAGCGTTTATGGGGAAGAACTGAGTGTATTGTCAATGTGAATTTATGCAAACATGGTATGTGCTGATAATGGCAAAGCATGCGACTGATGAGGGTAAGTTCAGATGTCTTGCAGGACGTTGCGCCCGTATATTAGAAGGGCCTCAATATGGGGAAGTCATGCTTGTTCTCTGAAATGGAAGTCCCTATATGGAAGTTTCAGGCGTCCGTCGTCACTGCTAATTATGATTGAAGTAGTGGAAACCAATTGGCCTCATTGCTGTATTGTTTACATCCAAAGAGTAAGATGATCCACTCTGCCATCATGGTTCCTTTTGTGAGCCATGCTTTCTATGTTCAAGAAAATTGGCTTGTGAGGAGTAAGAACAAGTCCAAAGTTTTCGCATTGGAAAATCTAAACGTTGGGGCCTGCGTGCTTTTGGATGTTACTCGTTGAACCGAAATAACTCTATCTGGAAACAGTTAGATGAAGCTGAGAACCTGAGTTTGTGTTTGCTGTTAATAATCTAACGTTTTTGCTGCATTGAAGAATGTATTCCAATTTTTTTTATTTGCCCTTTTTATTCGAATTAACTTGTGCATTTTCTGTTTCTTAGTAATACTTTTTGGGATACTGAGGTTATGTCTCCTTGGACAAAAATTGAAATGATTGATCGCTTCGATATTTTTTTTATCCTATATGCTTTACTTTGTGCCCGTATCATCACATTTTGTTCGACATTTCATCTCTTACACGTTTTTGATTAGGAAACCCGAAACCTATAAGCAAAAATACATTCGTAATATCAATTTCAACTCAATCATCTTCATAAGATTCTTTCACGGAGGATTCGGGAACAAAGCCACATAATTTCAGTTCAAAGGACAGAAGCTCTAAAGCTGCGTAAATGTAGTCTTTCTCTTCATGAGATTTATCACCAGCCACGAATTTGTGAACGCAGGAATCAATTTCAATGGAACTAAAACCTGGTTTCTTTTGTACTCTTCGGGCCTTCATTGTCCTCCTAACTTCATTTGCTCCATCCCACTTTCCAACTGCAGCATATATGTTAGCAAGGAGCACATAATTGGAATCTCCACCAGGGTCCATATAGACAAGATGCTTCATAACGTTCTCAGCCAAGCTAACGTCCCCATGAATCCTACAAGCAGCAAGCAATGAACCCAACACCACTTCATTTGGCTTCACAGGCATATTCTTTACCACATTCAAAGCCTCTTCCAACCTCCCTGCCCGACTATAGAGATCCACTATGCAACCATAATGCTCGATACTAGGGGTAATTCTATGCTCTCTTTTCATGTTATTGAATATTCCTAGTCCTTCATCAACCAACCCAGCATGGCTGCAAGCTGTAAGTGCTCCCGTATAGCTAACTCCATCTGGCTTGAACCCTTCCCTCTGCATTGAATTGAAAAAATCAAGAGCCTCGTCTGCAAGCCCATTTACGGCAAAACCCACAATGATCGAATTCCAGGATACCAAGGTTCGCTGGGGCATTCCCTCGAATACTTGAAGAGCAAACTCTATGCATCCACATCGAGAATACATGTCTATCAACGAATTGGAAATTTTAACTTTGTCCCTGAATTTTTCTGTCATTATTAGTCGATTTACCCATAAGCCTAGACCTAGTGTACCCAAGTTGGCACATGCTGCAAGGACAGCAATAATAGTCACATAATCAGGCGCCACACCAGAGAGCTGCATTTCTCGAAAGGATTCCAGTGCTTGCTCGTGAAAATCTTTCTTCACAAACCCACCAATAAGAGCAGTCCAGGAAATCGCATTCTTCACGGGCATTTGATCAAACAGGTTGATGGCATCCTCGAATGCTCCATTTCTCATGTACCCATCAATCATCGTGTTCCAAGACACCAAATTTTTGAAACCCATTTCATCAAATACCAGTCTAGCCAAATCTACATGACCAGATTTAGCGTACATATCAATCAGAGCAGTGCCCACCATCACATCATTGATAACCAAGCCCAATTTCCAGGCGTATGCATGTATGGAAGCCCCCAAGGAGATACTGTCTAAAGGATAGTCAGCGCAAGCAGAAAGAAGGGTGATGAAAGTTATGTGATTGGGTTCAACTCCGGCTTCTCGCATGCGAAGAAACTCGGAGACAGCTTCAGCAAAGAGGCCATTTCGGCAACAGTGGGCTATAGAAGATGTCCATACGACGATAGGTTCTGTGAATTTGTTGCTGTGTTTCAGGGAGAGACGTTGTCTATTGTTATGCTTAGTGGGAGAAAGAGAAGAATGAACTTGCTTTGGAAGTGGAACAGGAGCTGCTGATTCAGGAGGATGAGGGAGTTGAGTTGGGGTAGCTCTGCACGCGGGAAGGATCATTATTCTCAAAATGTTGGCAGGGTATTGAAAGGGCGAATGACATTCAATTTGAAAGTAGAAGAAAAAGGGTTATGCTATCAGTATGTTTTTAGATATATAAATTTTGTATTTTTTTAATATATTTTTGTATATATATAATATGTAAAATGATATGTATATATTATTTTTTAAAAGAAAATATCTATAAAAGTCATTTAAATAAAAACGGTTTTTGTCACTTTATTTTTTAAAAAGTTTAATTTAATTTTTTATTTTTAATTAAATAATTTAATTTTTTATCTTTATAATTAAATTAATTTAATTTTTTTATAAATATAATTGATATAAATTAATTTTTATATAATTATAATTAAAATAATTGAATTCTTTACTTATTAGATTGGCCATTTCTAAAACGATGTGACTCATTTTTTTTTCAAAATTTTAACATTTTTTTTAGCATGAAGTCATCTTCTTATGCAAAGTTTAAGTTTTAATTTTATACATTTTAATAATTGTTTTAATTAAAAAATAAATTTATATAATAATTATAATATATTATAATAAAAATTCTAAATTATTATTAATGAGTTATGTGGTATTAAAACAAAATTTATTTTTTGAAAGACTAAATTGTTTCATAAAAAAATTAAAAAGTTAAATTACCCTTTAAAAAATATATAAACCAAAAATATCACTGTTTTAAAAATCATTCCAGGATTGTAAGGCCACCGTATAGACATTTGCCTCTATTTATAACTTTTTACAAATATTAATTAGAGATGATATCTAATCATCTTAATTTTTATCATATTAATTAGAGATCCATAGCTATTCGCTAAGCATCTTACATTTTAAGGATACAAAGTATATTTTAGCCCAAATAATATTACTGATCATTCAATCCGTTTTCAATCTTTTTTTCAGCGCTGGTTTAAAAAAGAAATGTCCACACAGGGTCAATGAATCAGGTGCCCTCAGGATCAATGATCAACATCACAGGTGTCAATCTCCTTGAAGATGGGATGGTAAAGTAAATAAGATGGTGAAAGTTTGGTGGAAAGACATGAGATTTACTCCTATCCATCATGCTACAACATGTTCTCCCTGCTACAACATGGTCTCTCTCAATATTTATGAACTTGCTGGGTCACCAACTTTAACCACACTTAAAGATGGTGGTCCAGCGAGAAGAAAACGATTAAAGATGGTTCACGGTTTGTACCCAAAGAAAACAAAAAATTCGGTATTTGCATTTGCAGTAGTCGTGGCCTGCATCTACGTTTCCGGGTCTGGCCCCCGGCAATAAACTTTCATGAAAGTTCAGATCCCCATCTGGGCACCCATCCGTCATTCATTAATTGAATGCAATATCAGACAAGCGACAACACATGAAACCAGGCTTTTAATTAATTTATGTTTCTGCTACGTGAATGAGAGCTGGAGATCAAAATTATAAAAGATAGAAAAAGTAAATAACTTATTGTCTTTTTTCTATACATTAATATTTTATTTTTTCTTCTATTTACAACGTTGCTCTAGAGTTATCTCTAATTATTTAAGAAAAATGAGAGAACAACATAGTTAGAATCATATTTCTTCCAAAATCAGAGATAGGGTATAGAGAGTTAAATATTTAACTCTCTGTATCCTGTTTTTAATTATAGAAAAAATATAACTCTAACTGCATAGATATATCACAATTTAATTGTCTAACATAAAAGAAAATTTTCGTGTGATGGAAAGTGATATCTTTTGTTGCAGTCAATATCCATAACCAAAAATAATTGATTTTTATATAAAGAGAAAATAGAAATATTGGAAAAAAAAAAAAATCTAACTACAACGTTGCAACCCTATTGTCACAGCTAAGTAAATAGACGCCAATCTTATCACTCGTGGTGTATTTTGAACATTTAAACTAGCAGCATGCAATAGCCCATAAACAACACAGACCAGAAAGAAATCAATTATACCTCGTAGCTGCCAAAAGAGAAATGGTGTTTCTTATTCAAAGCAACAAGACCAACAAATTGCACTGGATTTATCCCAATCATCGAGCATCAGCTGAAGTAAAGGACTCTGCAAACCCAGCAGGCCTCGTTGGTATACTGCCTTTGCTGTCTTCAAGACTTGCATGGCTAATATCTCTGCTTTCTGCTTCCTTCCAAACCTTTAACATCTGGGGAAGTTGTTGACTGTAGTCAATGCCAGTGATAGAATCGAATTCGTCATTAATTGGTCTCCATTTCTCTACTAATGCTGACAGTACATTGACTGCATGACTCATATCTGGCCGATGGTTTGGTTCCCTAGCAGTGCAATGTCCAGCGAGTTGAGCTATAGTAGAAATACTCTCGAAAGTCTCTTCACTTGCCTCAAGAGCAGGGTCAATGGCAGCCATAAGTTTTTCTTTACATGATATAATTCGCCTAAACCATTCAGCCATGTACCGGCTTTCCTCTGGCCGGCTTTCATCAAGTGCCATTAGTCCTGTTAGAAGTTCCATCAACACCACGCCATAGCTGAACACATCGACTTTAGTGGTGATTTTCCCCATCACTAAAATTCACAAAATACTTCTTGTTAGTATGTGACTGAATGCATTGTATTCAGACTACAGAAAGACTCAAAGAAGTATACAGATGTTGTTGTCACATCTACATTTTGTAAGCATAATGCCATTATCCAAACTTTCAGGCAAGGAATATGATGATCATAAGGTATACGAATTCTGTAATATTTAACTCAATCAACAATTAATAAAGAGCAGTATGTTTTCTGTGGTTAATTATGTTCAGGCTTTGAAAAATTGAGTTTTTATGCTTTTAGCGAATGAATCAACAGGAGTTTTGTATTAACAAAGAATCTTGACGCAGTCAAAGACATGGGTAAGCGTGTCTGACAAAGTAGAAAACGCCAAACAAAATCTTACTAGAGTACGATTTCTTAGTATACATTGTATAACACTTGGTTTCTCCAAGAAAAGAAAAAAAGAAAAGACTCTTTATACAACTATATATTTAGGTCAATGTACTTAATAAAATGACTAAAGAAACTAAGAGCAAATATGCAGAAAAAGAATTTATCATCATTGCATACTCAATGTTACTAAACCAGGTAATCACGCAATGCTCAATTTCTATAGGTGTTTGATGGACAGAAGGAAGGTCAAAAGGTAATTCAAAGCAAGTCCATACCTGCATATTCTGGGGCAAGGTATCCAAACGTTCCAGCAAGCTTAGTAGCTACAGATCTCTCACCATCTGGGGCAAGTTTCACCAGACCAAAATCTGATACTTTGGCCCGAAAATCATCACCCAGTAGAATATTAGAAGGCTTAAGGTCTCGATGGATGAAGGTCTGGCGGGCAAGGCCATGAAGGTATTCCATCCCTCTAGCAACATCTAGTGCTATTGTAAGCCTCTTTGGCCAAGACAAAGGCTCCAAGTTCAAGCTTTTCCAACGAAAAAGATGTCGGCTTAAAGCACCCAAAGGCATATATTCATAAACCAAAAGTCTTTCATTTCCTTGAATTGAATACCCCAATAGTGACACCAAATGTCGGTGACGGACTTTTGAAAGAACAGCTATTTCAGCTTGAAACTCCTCCAGCGCTTTACTGTTGATTGCCCCATTCTCCATTCTCTTCACTGCTATTTTTGTCCCATCTTCTAGTTCGCCTTTATAAACGGTTCCAAACCCACCACGGCCAAGCTCATTTTCTGAAGCAAAATTCTTGGTAACCTTGCGTAGAACTTGAACAGAGATAACAAGATTGCCAGCCTCAATTACATGAGAATTTTCAGTTTCGCCACTAACATTACTCAAGGAACTTGTCCCAGTTTTTGTTGATAAGTTTCCGGTGGTGTTATTTGAAACTGCAATTTTGACCATATTGTCTGGATCAGATGGGTCTCGCGGATGAACCACAATGGAACTAGGAGCATTCAAGGAGGCTTTCTTCTTCTTTGAGCAACATACGAATACAAAAACAACGGAAAGAGCTACAAGTACAAAGATTACAACTCCAGCCACCATTGCGACTATTTTGAATTTTTTGGACTTACTTGGTTGGGATTGTGCTTGTACAGACCTAGATGAATTAGAGCTTGAACTCTGACTAGGGGAAGGTGGCTTGGAAGATGAGCTTGAACTCTGACTAGGGGAAGGTGGCCTAGAGGATGGATGATATGGAATTTGTGGCGAAGATTGTGAACCCAAAGGAGGTGGGCTGCCAATAGGCAGGGGACTCCCCCCAGTTTGATTCACAAGAAGAGGGTTACCCTCAGTAATAAGCTTAACACCATCATGAAAGTTTGGTAATGGGGGCTCCAAGTTGTTATCCCTTAAATCCAGTAACCTCAGAGATTTCAATTCGGTAAAACTAGCAGGAACTGTGCCGCTTATGTTGTTTCCTCCAAGCCTAATTTCAAGGAGTGAATCTAACTTCGCAAGCGAAGGGCTCAGAGTGCCATTGAGGTTATGTCTCGGTAAATTGATTATAGATACCTCCAAGTTGGGATTGCAGCTCAACCCAAACCATGGCCCTGCACATGGTTCATTACCAGACCATTTAGAATTGATATTTGATGGGTAATTCAGTTTACCAAGAAAATCCAGTAGTGCACTAACTTCAGGGGAGCATTCAAGCCCAGGCTTTGGTAGACAAAAGGAATTGAAGTCAAAAGTAGCATTAACAGCTTTAAACTTTGGTATCGGACCCATTAACTGATTATTATTTAAATCCAATACCTCAAGCTCTATATCAGCCAAGCTTTGTGGAATCAAGCCAACAAGCTGATTACCATTGAGGTTGAGCTCCTTCAAAGAAGTTAGGTTTCCAATATTCTCTGGAATTGTCCCAGTGAACTGGTTTCCATGCAGCCAGAGTTGAGTCAGGAAAGTCATGGAAGCAATAACATCAATTGGACCAGTCATCCCACCACCGTTTTGGTTATTCAACCACAAAACCTGCAATGAAGACTGACCAAAACTAGCCGGAATGCCACCAGACAGTCTGTTGTATGAAAGCCTCAGATTTGTGAGAGACGGCAATGTGCCTAGAAATTCGGGCAGTGGTCCAATCAAATTACAGTTCTCCAGAGACAGATTCGTCAATTGTACTGATTTTTCTAAATCCTTAGGAAAAGGCCACCCGGCACTGGAATTTAATAAAGGATTTTCACCCAAAGCCAAGACCCGAATGCTTGTAACTCCAGCGAAGAAATCAGACGGTATAGCTTCAAACTCATTGTAATCCAAGAAAGCAAATTCTAATTTGGACAATCCACTGAAAGTAGGCAACATCCCACTAAGCTTATTGTGTTGAAGACCCAAATTGTAGAGTTCTGTGAGCTGGTTAAAGCTTGGAGGTAATGATCCTCTAAGACCCAGATTCTTAGCCTGAATCTGAGTGACTCTACCACCATTGCAATAAACAAAAGGCCATGGATGAGAACCACACGGGTCATCATCATGCTCTGGCCAATTAAGAAGCTCTGGATTCTCCAACCCTTTTTTGAAATCATTCAGAATTTTGAGATCACTTGGGTTGGTAGCACAATTACACACTGCAACTAGGCAGAATATAAGAAAAATGCAGAAAGTCATCCGGCCACCTTACTCCCCGGAAAAAGACCGAGTAATCAAGGAATTAGAAACTGTCAGAGTGAACGCACAAGCTCATCTGGAATAGATTTAAAGAAAAAATGTTGTTCGTATGGCCAAAACGAGATATCAAATTAAAAAAAAGAAAAAAACGAAAAGAGAGAAGCGAAAGAAACAGGAGACGTGTGTATTGTCCGCTACAATATTCTCAGCGAAGTAATGGGATTTTTATTGAGAAAATGTTGAAGGCCTTCCAACTCAAGTTGAGAGATAAGGACATGCGAATGAAGACTATTTCCGACTTTACCTCATTTCATAAAAGAAAGTCTGTCCAGTTCCGCCATGACTGTCTCTCTCACCTGCCCTTGCTTTCTTTTCTGTAATTTGTATTAAAGATTAAACCTTTCTCTGGAATTAGGATTATGCGCTAGGATCTTTTTAAATTTCGGAACTTTAAGCAAACTCCACCTAAGAAGGAAGCGGGCCCATTTCAATGGGGGGCACTGGAGAACGAAAGGGGTATATGGTCAAGGTTTTCGTATTTATCGAGGCACATAATAACATGAGTCGCTGACTACGTAACGCGATAATTGTGGCCCAAAAATTCCAAAATAAAAACAAGAAAACTCAGTGGGTCCTCACTCCCCAAGCCTCTGATGGCGACTTCATGAGGAATGTTATCCGCTAATGTCGGTTAATGACGTGTTATTCAAATTTCGTCCTATGCTCTTGCTTAGTAAAATTAGAATGTTTTCCTTATGCAAAGAGGGAAGAATTACAACCCAACTGTCTCTCTGCTGTTTGGTTGTATGGAAAATCATTTGCTTAGCCCGCACTAAATACCGAGTTGAAATAAACTATGTAATATTCTTTGTTAAAAACATTAATGGTCATACTTATTGCAATGAATGCTTACACATGCATATGTTTAAAGGAAATGATTCTCCAAACATGTGGGTGGATGATGGAATTATATGAGTTTTTGCACCAACCAATACAATGGGACAACATGGACTCCATATGTTAGACATATCTTTATCGTAATTTAGTTAGGTCGGAGTCTCTGAGTTATTCCACAGATCCGTAGAACACAATACAAATTCTAAAGGAACGAAAGTTTACAACAGCATAGACATTATATTCTGGACTTTAAAATTACTATTCATAAGTCAAAATTCTTAGCTTTGATGGTATATACACCGAGATAAGCTTTATTGCACAGAATTACCAAAAAAAAAATGAAATGAGTGTCACTGGGGACATAACACAGCCCAAGTTATCAATACTAATACTATAATTATGATTGATTTTGAAATTCTAAGTGATAGGTTAGCATTGAAGAAACTCATAATAATATACCAAAATGATACAAGTGCCAACACTAATTTTTTTTTCGATAAATATTACTAAATATCTCTCAGTTTATTGAATTAGAGATTAATCCTCATCGATCTACAAATAATTATGATTTAAGACCTTTCACTAACAACGGTTCTTGGGATGAAACCTCTGAAGGTATCCCAAGAGGCAGACCAGCCATTATTAATTAGCTCTATGCCCCATCAACTGAATGAGACCAAACAGGGCAGAAATAGAAGGAATATTACAGCTAAATACGTAATAGGCCTTCTATACAAATCAAGGGGTGAAAAGTTGGTTCTGGTTCTGATTTATGTTCAACCAATTCTGATCCGAAATCATAAATGACACTACGCGTTATTTGTCCTACCATAACTAAGAACTAAGATGTCGACAGAAAAAGAAATAAATGGTTTATTGAAAGAGACAATGTTGCCTTGAGCTCGCTAATTGGCACTCCTACACCAAAGCACGTGCTTCAGGTTGCCGCATAGATTAAAAGAACCCCTGGCTTCTTTACCATTAAGTAATTGCAGAAGTTTCTTTTGAACAATTTTCTCCGCAATGACAAGCATCAAAGTGATAGGGTCATCCCCACTTTCCTTCCACTCCCCAAGACTTAGATCCCAAAGAGGAAAAGCGAGTTTAGGGGAGAATAAGTTAGGAAAATAGAAAATAAAGAAAATAGCATGTCAAAATTTAAAGATATTAACTTAAAGTTGACTTAACTGATTAAGTCACGTTTAAGTTACTGAAAGAAGTATAACTTAATAAGTATGAGTTTAAATTTTTTTAAGTCTAAATGCATTAGGACCAACGACAGACACAGTTTCATAAACAAAAATTAATCCTATATTTCTAAAGATGTAAAAATACAAGAATAAAAAAAAAAACTCAAGGATATTCCTCTGCCTGACTGCCAAATCAACGGCTTTATGGAATTATAGTGTCCCTACTTTGGAATCACACTTAAAGGAAAAGGAGTACCCATTACGATTGGGTTAACGTTCCTTTAAAAATTTCCATACAGTAAACTAAACCATGCATATCCTAAGAGATATGCTGAGAACAGCAATTGCATTGTTCTTTTGATACGTCCCCACAATTCCCATCAAATTCCCATGAATCAAACTTTTTACATGCCATTGCAGGATCGAAATTGGAAGAGAGGGCTTTCTGAATCTACCATTGCTTAGACCACCGTCGCCCGCGTATTTTGGCTCATGCGCGACTTATTTGAATATATCATTTCTTTACAGAGTCAGCTGACCTGACCCGATGGGAATGATAGTCTTTGAGTCTGCTAGGTCAAGACAATCCACTTTAATTTGCCATTGGAAATACCTGTGTTTCTATTTTCAGGACAACTTTATCCAAGTAAGCATGCCTTGTCAGAGCATGCTAAACTCATATTCCGCAATCTACATCCCTACCAGATTGGCCTGCAAAATGAGAAGCCTTGAGGCCACAATGTTTCTTGAACTTATCTATGATCTCCTCCAAGGGACAGTATCCAAGAATTTGATCTAAGAAACAAGGATAATGATCCGCCCATCGAAAAGGACTGACGCGGATTTATCACAAATTTTTTACGACCGTCCAATTTTGTGAGACTCAGCTCAATAAACAAATATGAATCAGCTCAAAAGAACATGAAGGAACCAAAATTAGAAGCCATTATATTTTAGTAGAGAGAGAGAGAGAGAGAGACACACACACACACACACACAGATTACAACCACAAAAGCACATAAAAAACTATCAGTGTTTCAGTCTATGACAACGCACAATAAAGCACAATTAAACGCCACCTTACTTAATTCTGAGGTTTATTTTTCATGTTGTCCCACTGTTCTGTACAATGACAAATACACGAAGAGACCAAGGGGGATTATATTACACAGGGTTTCCTACTGAAAGCTCTATTTTTTAACCCTCATCCTGTTACCTCTGCTCATTTTGTCATTATCTAAGGCCAAACGTAGCATACATAACAACTTAAGCTGCTCTCCAGAAGGGCACTATATCAGTCTATCTTTATGGTAATTTCTCGTAGCTTTTATAACTTCTTCAGAAAATGTCTCGTCCTCTGGGTAATAAGCAATTGGATCTGGTAGTAGAGGCAGTGGTAGGTTGAGAACACCCTCAAGTGTTGCATGCAGACAATATGCTGAATATGTGACATGATATCCACCTTCCTGGACAATCAGAAGGCGTCCATCACTGTACCTAGCTGCAAGGGTACGAACTATCCGTCCAATTCCTCTGTAACCCTCCATTGTTAAGCATTGCCTTCCATTTGGATCAAACTGAAGCACATGCAGGATAAAAAGTAAGTAAATGCCGCTCTTTCTCGACAGTAACGAACTAACAGTGAGACAAATACAGTGATTATTAATCCAAATGCAACAACAAACTTGACGATCATCAAGTTAGAATTTTGTTGATATTGTCATGTTACAATAAATTACAGTTGAAATATGTAGTCACATCAAATTTGGAAGGATAGTTTGTACAGAGGTTTTTAGCAGTATTTGATTTTGGGAAAAAAATCTACTTGATCAAAGGCTTTGGTTAGGGAAGATATTTCCTCTAATAATGATTGATGACGATAGTATATTGCTGGGATGCTTAAAATGAGTAACCTATCTAATTACATAGTAAAATGCTATCATTCAGATGGCTAGTAAGTTAATAAGAGAACAAGGTATACCACAAACCATAATTATGCTGCCAAACACTCACATATTCTTGTTCCTCTATCAGTCTGATCTCCTTCTTATTAAGTATCTTATCAATAACCATGATTCTTCCAGTCGTGGAATACAGGTGTTTCAGTTGGACCATTTCTTTTTTCCTATAGAACTGTGTAAAATTTAACATAGTTTGTACTCCTTCCAGCTGTTTAGTTACAGTTTGTTTAAGTTCCCATATTCTCATGGTTGACGTACTTAAGCCCTTCCCTTAGAAGTCATATGTATACCAATCAAATCAGATTTCAATTTTCATGTGCACATGAACTTAACCCATGAAGTTGCAAGTGAAAATGGCAAGATAAGATCGAAATAAAAATTACAGCTACAAAATGATGGTAATATGGATTAACTTACAGCGCTTGAATCTTGTCCAATAACCAAAACAATCATATCAGGCTCAAACTTTTCGATTGATGGAATGACCAACTGATTAAATGCAAATATATACCCCTTGTCTCCGGTTCCATTTGGTAGAGGTATGTTTAAGTTATACCCATAACCTTCTCCTTCACCAAGCTCGTCAACAGTACCATTTTGTGGATGAGATGGACCCCATGATCCATGGTTCATATGAAGGGAAATAGTAAGAACTTCACTAGATTTATAAAATCCCTCCGCTGTGCCATTTCCATAATGAACATCAATGTCTATGACTGCAATCTTCTGACACCCAGAATCTAAAGCCAATTTTACTGCTAAACCAGCATTGTTCAGGAAGCAGAACCCATCAGCTTGAGTAGGCTGGGCATGGTGACCAGGAGGCCTAACTAATGCGTAGGCAAGTTTTCCGTGACCATCAAGTATATGATTCATTGCAGAAAGGGTAGTACCCGCAGCAAGAAGTGCAGCATCCCATGAACCGGGATTCAAGAATGTGCCAGTACAGAGCATCTTTCCTCCTTCTTTATCCGCTGCTACAAGTTCATTTATGTATTCTACGAAATCAATCCATTTGAAATTACATCAGACACCTAATCCCAACATTAACCAAACCAAAGAAAGAGAAAAATGCTAAATTCTCCCAAGCCTTAACTTGACCTCCATCAGATCATGCTAGATTAGAAGCTGCTAAAGTCACGAGTCACAACCATAATATTTGAAGTTCTTACGCAAAGCACTTATTTTTCATCAAAATTCCATTTTTCTCCTCAGAAATTAGCAATTACCTCCGTAATTGTATCAGTAGATTTAGTTTAGCCAAGTATTAATATACAAAAGGGAAATACGAAAAGAATTCAAAAGAATAATGAATCTTTTTCTTATGGGCAGAGTGCAAGTACCGGGAGTGTGAAAAGAAAGAAGCTCAGGGATGAGAGCGGGCCTGCCAAGGTGCCAAGAAATGTAACCGGAGATAGGCCCCTTTTTGAGGATGGAGACCATGTTCCTGATTCTGTCTGAGTTTTCTGGATGCTTGTCCAACACGTCCAAGAAGCCTGGGTCCATTCCAGTGTAAAATACTCCATTACCGGTGTCATGCTTGAGCATTCCTTCATGCCAGAAAACGTCAATTCGAGCCACTGCGGAAGGACGACTAGCAGTAGCCATGGAAGAGGAACAAAGGCTGAACTCCGAACCAAAGGAGGAAACTTTTATCTATAACAAAAATAAAATATAAGCGCTTGAGATATTTATTGGTCAAACCATTAGAGACTTCAGATAACACAAGCCACAAGGCAGGTCTGGACTGTACACGTTCAACTTGGCATTAGAATTTAGCCCAACTCAAGGCTTAGTAGGCCCATTTACGGTCTCATTCATTTCATATCTTGAACCTGATAGAGACCGTTTGAACAACAACTCATATATGTCCAAAAATTGTAATTTTATAATGTTTCCATTTAATTGATTAAACCCAAAATAGAAGTGATAAATCCACTGCTTTCATTTCTCCACCAGTTTATGAGTCTGATAGGTCAAGAAAATTCACTTTAATTAGCCATTGGAATTACCTGTGTTTCTATTTTCGGGACAACTTTATCTAAGCAAGCATTCCTTGTCAGAACATGCTAAACCCATATTCAGCAATCTACATCCCACCAGATTGGCATGCAAAATGAAATGCATTGAGGCCACAATGTTTCTTGACCTTATTTATGATCTCCTCCAAAGAAAAATATAAACAAATTTGATCTACGAAACAAGAATGATGATTTGTTCACCGAAAAAATTGGTCGACTGTCACAAATTCATTAATTCTGTGACAAATCTGTGAAAGTCTTTTTCTCCGAGAATAGCATAGCTCAACAAACAAATACAATGAATAAGCTAAAAAGGACATGAAGGAGCCAAAATTAGAAGCCATTATATTGGAGTAGAGAGAGAGAAAGAGAAATGACACAGATTACAACCACAAAAGCACATAAACTACCAGTGTTTCAGTCAAAGAAAACGCACAATGAGACGCCACCTTAATTGTGAGGTTTATTTTTCTTGTTGTTCCACTGTTCTGTTCAGGGACAAATACACAGAGACACCAAGAGGGATTATATTACACGAGGTTTCCCACTAAAAAGCTCCATTTTTTTAACCCTCATCCTATTACCTCTGCTCATTTCTTGTCATTATCTAAGGCCAGACGCAGTATACATAACAAGTTAAGCTGCTCTCCAGAAGGCCACTATATCAGTCTATCTTTATGGTAATTTCTCGTAGCTTTTATAACTTCTTCAGAAAATGTCTCGTCCTCTGGGTAATAAGCAATTGGATCTGGTAGTAAAGGCAGTGGTAGGCTGAGAACACCCTCAAGTGTTGCATGCAGACAATACGCTGAATATGTGACATGATATCCACCTTCCTGGACAATCAGAAGGCGTCCATCACTATACCTAGCTGCAAGGGTACGAACTATCTGTCCAATTCCTCTGTAACCCTTCATTGTCAAGCATTGCCTTCCATTTGGATCAAACTGAAGCATGTGCAGGATATAAAGTAAGTAAATGCAGCTCTTTCTCAACAGTAACAGACTAACAGTGAAACAAATACAGGGATTATTAATCCAAATGCAACAACAAAATTGTCGTTCATCAAATCAGAATTTTGTTGACATTGTCATGTTACAATAAACCACAGTTGAAATATGTAGTCACATCAAATTTGGAAGGATAGTTTGTACAGAGGTTTTTAACAGCATGTGATTTAGGAAAAAAATCTACGTGATCAAAGGCTTTGGTTGGGGAAGATATTTCCTTTAATAATGATTGATGACGATAGTATATTGCTGGGATGCTTAAAAGGAGTAACCTGTTTGATTACATGGTAACATGCTATCATTCAGATGGTTAGTAAGTTAATAAGAGAACAAGGTATACCACAAACCATAATTATGCTGCCAAACAATCACATGTTCTTGTTCCTTTATCATTCTGATCTTCTTATTTAGTATCTTATCAATAACCGTGATTCCTCCAGTCATAGAATATAGGTGTCTCAGTTGATCCATTTCTTTCTTCCTATAGAACTGTATGAAATTTAATATAGTTCGTGTTCCTTCCAACTGTTCAGTTCCATTTACAGTTTGTTCAAGTTCCCATATTATCATGGTTGAGGTACTTAAGCCTTTCCCTTAGAAGTCATATATATATACCAATCTAATCAGATTTCAATTTGCAAGTGAACATGAACTTAAACCATGAAGTTGCCAGTGAAAATGGCAAAGATAAGCTCAAAATAAAAATTAGAGCTACAAAATGATGGTGATATGGATTAACTTACAGCGCTTGAATCTTGTCCAATAACCAAAACAATCATATCAGGCTCAAACTTTTCGATTGATGGAATGACCAACTGATTAAATGCAAATACATACCCCTTGTCTCCGGTTCCATTTGGTAGAGGTATGTTTAAGTTATACCCATAACCTTCTCCTTCACCAAGCTCATCAACAGTACCATTTTGTGGATGAGATGGACCCCATGATCCATGGTTCATATGAAGGGAAATAGTAAAAACTTCACTAGATTTATAAAATCCCTCTGCTGTGCCATTTCCATAATGTATATCAATGTCTATGACTGCAATCTTCTGACACCCAGAATCTAAAGCCAATTTTACTGCTAAACCAGCATTGTTCAGGAAGCAGTACCCATCAGCTTGAGTAGGCTGGGCATGGTGACCAGGAGGCCTAACTAATGCGTAGGCATGTTTTCCGTGACCATCAAGTATATGCTTCATAGCAGAAAGGGTAGTGCCCGCAGCAAGAAGTGCAGCATCCCATGAACCAGGATTCAAGAATGTGCCAGCACAGAGCATCTTTCCTCCTTCTTTATCCGCTGCTACAAGTTCATTTATGAATTCTACGAAACCAACCCATTTAAAATTGCCTCAGACACGATTTCATCTCATTTCCTAATCCCAACATTAACCAAACCAAGCAAAGAGAAAAATGCTATATTCTCTCAAGCCTTAATTTGACGTCCAGCAAAATATGCTAGATTAGAAGCTGCTAATGTCACAACTCACAACCATAAGATTTGAAGTTCTTACGCAAAGCACGTATTTTTCTTAAAATTCCATCTTTCTCCTAATCAGATATTAGCAATTATCTCCGTAATTGTATCAGTAGACTTAGTATAGCCTAGTATTAATATACAAAAGGGAAATACGACAAGAAGAGACGACATTTTTCTTATGGGCAGAGAGCAAGTACCGGGAGTGTGAAAAGAAAGAAGCTCAGGGATGAGAGCGGGCCTGCCAAGGTGCCAGGATATGTAACGGGAGATAGGCCCCTTTTTGAGGATGGAGACCATGTTCCTGATTCTGTCTGAGTTTTCTGGATGCTTGTCCAACACGTCCAAGAAGCCTGGGTCCATTCCAGTGTCAAATACTCCATTACCGGTGTCATGCTTGAGCATTCCTTCGTGCCAGAAAACGTCAATTCGTTCCACTGTCGAAGAAGGACCGGTAGTAGCCATGGAAGAGGGTCAAAGCTTGGACTTCGAACAAAAGGAGAAATCTGTTGCCTTTAACAAAAATAAAATATATGCAGGCGCTGGAGATATTCATTGGTCAATTCTTTAGAGACTGGAGACAACACAAGCCACAAGGTAGGTCTGGACCGTAAATCTTCAACTTAACATCAGAATTAAGCCCAACTTAAGATTAGTAGGCCCATTAATGGTCTCGATCATTTCATATCTTGGACCCCTTAGAGCCCATTTGATCAACAACAACGCATATAGGTCCAATAATTATAATGTTTCCATTTAATTGATCATACCAAAATTGGTTGTAATAAAAATTATGTTATGTTACTCTGGCATAATTGACAGATAATTTAAACTTTTAATTATGTTGTCACTAACTTTCAATTTCCAGTTGGAGATATTCTAGGATTATCCAAAAAAAAAACCAATCATGTTATGTTATCTTATGTTTTAATTATGCTACTTTGTAATTAGTTATATTACTAAAAAAGGTCATCAACTTCGTCATCTATTTTTAGAGAAGAATGTAGCTGAATACAAGATAAGATATACAGTGAAATAGGAGATAGTATAATTTATTATAACAAAATTTTTAAGTATCAATTATTTACAACTTAATTCTACTTTAATTGATTTTATTCATATTTATACTCAATGACACTTAGAGTGGTAACATGCTAGCCAATTACGAACCTTCTTTGTAACGAAGTGCTCAACCACCGATTAAATAACTGAAAATGCCTTAATTTAAAAACATGAGAAAAGAAATGCTACAAAAGAGGGAAACTCTCCAATGGCATTTGGCACCTTTTAGACTTATAATTAACATACATAATATATAGCTAATAGTTTACCTTTTCCCCAGAAGAAAACAAACTATATATCTCCTCGCACGCCCTCCCACTAGAGGAGCGGGCACCAATATAATGTGTTTGGGGATGACACGGAATTGACTTAAGAATTTTCAAGGAACTCATAGAGGATATGTCCATCAACTCCAACAAGCTGTGTACTTTCAGGTACATGGAATGTCTATATGGTTCCCACATCACTTGTAGATGCTTCTGATGCTGCTTCTTGAAATAGCAGTAGCACAGATTGTGATTTCTTATTTTATTGCTCTTTCATTTTGATTTTTTTTATTATATATATTTTTTCTCATTTATAATATGAATCTAGCTGTAACATGAAGAAATTGTATATAAACAAAGAAGTATTAAAGTTAAAAAAAAAGTTAAGAGAACTAAATTTCATCACCACAGCCACTAGTTGGTGGATAACAAGTGCTGTAAGTTCAGTGCTTATAGCTACATATGTTAATTTAAAATTGTTAGTGTGATGTTAGTGGATAAGCAGTGGCTTTAGCTTTTGATAAGAGGGTGTTTGAGTTCGCAGCGCTAGGAAAAAAAAAAAGTATGGTAAATTTAACAGTGGCAGGTTTAAAGGGTATGGACCTCACTTTAGTATTCAAATGGAGTGGGAATTAGGAATTGACTCGTGCTTGATATTATACTAAATGGATAATCCAGTCGCACATGAGGTGCATCCACCTTTCTTTTTTCTGGGAATGAAAGGCCCTAATTGCGCAGCATATGAAGAATACACTATGGCGGTTCACAGTTCTTAGTGAAGGATATTGTGGCAAATTAATGCGCCACTATATATCTTCCCATAAATGTTCTCATAAACAATTCTTCACAGCTATACCAACTTGTTTCAGTGGAAGAAGAATTTTACTTCTAACGTATATATAAATAATTAACTTGGTTTGCCAATTTGGAATCTTTATCTCGGATATGATCTACCACAATACCAACCCATTATTCCATTGCTGGCCTGATGAAATAATAAAAAAGAATTCTACAGTAAAGTGGATGCCACTTTTGATTAATTAAATTATCAAATAAGTACACCAAATTATGATTTCACACACGATCAAGTATATATACACATCATTTTTTATTTTTTTATATTTTTATTCTTACAAAATTAAATTATAAAATTTATTAATTTTGACTGTAAAACCAAAAATCTATATTGCACAAGAATTTTGTAAATATTTTGTTGCTTGCATGGCATTTTCGTGTGTGTGTCCATATATATATAACCTGGCCCTGAAAATGTTTGTTCAGCAGGTCTGGTAGTGTAGTACGCATTTTTGACCCAACATAGCATACTGTTTGCTGGACATGGTTACGAAGAGCAGAGATAGCTTAAATATATATCAATTAAATTCAAACCAAGGCCACTAGCTAAGTTAGTGCTCTGGGTGGCGCTGCCGCATGCCATCTGCTTCTTGTATAGTGTATATTCATGAATTATGATAGCTAACTGTTCGGTTCATGGTCACGCTTTTTGATAAGGACCCTGTTTTAAAGCGATGAGATTGGCTTTGCATACAGGCTGAGGAATATTCCATTCTCTTTCTCTCTGCTAGAGCAAAGAAGCAACGTATGCCACTTGCATTTTCTGTCTCTTCATCACGTCTGCGTTTCATAGGAAGATACGTATTCTATGAAGAAATTGGTAAAAAATGTTAACCAAAAGTTGATTTCTTTTATATGAACAACATCAGCGTCGAAAGTTTAAAACAAAAAAAAAAAAAAGATGTCATTACACTGAATTAAGCTGACATTTTAATTTGAAAGTTGCTTGATTAAATTATGATTAATATATTCCCATGCAGAACTATAGCTGCTGTCTTCTAGTGATTTGCATAGACCTCCCTTGAATTTAACTAAACTTTATAATTTTTTATTTTAATAATTAAAAATGAAATTTAAAGAAGGCGATGTTCAGATAAAATATAAAATGAGCAAGGTTTATATGAGTTTGGAAACAATAGGGACTTTATGGTATGCTAAAATTTAAAGCCTGTCAGGAGACATTATTGTTGATTTACGAGTGACAAAAGGAATTATTTTGTCTAGGATAAAGATGTTCCCATTTAATAAGCATTACAAATAGTTCACAAAAAATGTGTATTATTGAATTAATTAAATTTTACAATTTAAATTTTAAAATTTAATAAATATAATAATTTAAATTTTTTTATAAATTTTTTATGAGTTTCACAGTTTATAAAAATAGAGAAATTATTTTGTCTACTATCAAAAGAGAATTAATTAATATTTTTCTTTTGTTTAGATCACATTCAAGCAAATCAGAAATTAGAGCCTGGAAAAATCCATGTATCAACAAATTAGATTCCGCATTTGTATATTGACAAGACTGTCAAAACTGCAGTTTATGAATACAATGAAGAATTAGTGTCTTATACACATGCATTGCACTAATATGTAGCAACGTTACACTGTCATCTATTGAATAATCACTGCCAAGGTCGAATTCCCGTTTTCTTTTGACGAAGACTCATCAATTGTACCATTGTCTGAACGAGGCTCCATAGTTCCCTCACGAAGTGAAGGGAGAGGTTTTATTGTTGCAGCGGAAGGCACGCCCTTGAAATGTGCTAAGGAGGCTAGTTCATCAACTGCTTTTGAAATTCTTTCAATGCAGAGAATAACTTCAGTTAGAACAGAAGCAACAGCAACAATTGGGACTATATCTAGGAGTTCAATCCCTTTCCACGGATTTGATCTTAAAACGGATCTAAGAGATTCCACAGCACCTTTCGCATTGGAAATATGAACCTTGGTTGTTGAGGAGCAAGTCATTGATTTCACCACTGAAGATAATTCCTTCAAAGCTTTTCCAGATTCTAAGCTGGTTAAGTGCCATGAATCGTTTATTTTGATTCGAAGTTCATTAGGTGTCTGCATACAGAATGAAAGATTATTAGTATATACTAGTTATAAGCTGCCTAGTTGTGTATATGAATGACAATGCCTACTTGATCATGCCGGTATTTATAACGTTATCGGTACCTGCATTTCAGACCTAAGGTTGAAATCCAGAGCTTCCATTTTGTATGCACATTCTCGTGTTAAGCTTCCAACTTTCAAGTATTGCCCCCATGGATGACGAAATCTGAACTTGCCATGACAAGGTTCCCATCTTGCCAAATTAGCCTACAAAACCAAAAGGATTAATGTCAAAACAGAAATGGGGAAGAAATGATAACGGGTCTGCACAAGCAAAAATTAAAAAAAAAAAAAAAATCCTAGCTAGGGCTTTTGTGTCTATATACCATAGTTTCTTCTTTACTTTGAGAAGTAAGAACGCTGTCATATTTTTCCGAAAATGATTTACTAGTCTTGAGTTGCCCATCCTCTGATGCATCAAAGTAGTTCTCTCCAAACTCTGCAAAATGACACATTTTTTTTTATTGACTTTGGAATTTCATGAACAATATAAAAATTATAGAAAGCATTTAACAATTAATTATGCATACCTTCTAGAAAATTGCCCAGCTTTTCCATGTTGCCAGCAATTAGATTATGAAGATCCTCTCCTATCCATACGGGGAAAATGCAAATGCACACAATCATAGCTAAAAAGCTGCCAATGATGATGGTCGAAACCCTTTTGCAGGCCAATTCAATTATCTCATCGTCTCGATAACCCGAGACAGATACCAGACAGAAAGTTAATATGAATATTGTTAACCCATAATCATACTTGGCCTTCAAGCCTGGAACAAATTTCAAGAATGTCAATATGGCGCCTGAAACAAGTTATAACCCCGTCAGCACTAAATATTAATATAGAATTTGGATGGATTAGCGTACGTGGTTAAAGTTTTTAGTACCTATCATATAGTTGAAGAATCCAGTTAGTACTGCTTGTTCCATCTTCCCTAACAAAGCCGCTAATTGTAGTGCTGCAACACCCAGAGAACCACCAAGCAACGTTGACAACATTCTATTGAGGCCTTTCCCGAGTGTTGCTCCTAAAAAAAATGAAATGCATGCAGAAATAAATATAGGGGTTAAGTACTTATCGCCACAAAGGATTACATTTGGATGTGGCGATTACTCTCATGCAAAATGCAGTAAAATATAGGAAACTAGTTTCAGACTTACCCACTGAAAATTCCATGACAACCACCACTGTCATGACGGCCCATGTTGTAGTTGCACCAAAACTACCGTAAAGGGGTTGAAGGTAGAAGAACATGGAAACCAACGAGAGTGCAAATCCCATTTTCAACGCGTGAGTAACCCTTCTTGGGTCATCTTGTGCCAGCTTCCTCAGTGTGTTGGCAAAGTTTGCTGTATTAGCCCATGATTTTCGAGCCAAGGTTCCGAGCCATGCCCAAGCACAGGAGAAAGGTGTCAGACTATGTAGAGTTGGAGAGGCCATTTCTTCTTGAAACCTTCGAATTGATGAGGGATTCAGATGTGTGGTACAAGGAATGAGAAGCCAGCGTTCTGTATTTATAAGTTCACAACGATGCAGGTGGTGTATAATTGTACATGCATGTACTGGCGGCTGACATAATATTTCCTTTGTCTCCCTCAACATAGTGCGTCTGCAACTTCGCATTTCATAAGCATAATGTTGTCTACGAGATATTAATTACCTTAACTTAAAAGGCCTGGTGCTTTACTTATTATTTATTGAAAATGTCATATTTTTTATCATTAAATTTTTTTAATTTAATATTTTTTTTAAAAGTAGCTTTGTTATATATGTTACCCCCTTAATAATACTTCTGTATTTAGTCGCATGCATGTCAGTTTTTACAATGAGAGGTATATACCTAAATACCTTCTGTATTTAGTCATACACATCATTCATTTTTACAAGGCGATATACCTAAATATAATGAGGGGTACATTGTAAAAGGGGTAGCATAATAACCCTCTTCTTAAAAAAGTATAGTGCACCATATTTAAGTGAAAAATAGGTTTCAAAAAATATTTCGAGAGACCACATATTAAATTCAATAAAATGTACATGCACCACTATATAGAAGCAAGAGTAACCAATTGCAGTTATTAATGAATATATGATGATTAGATTGTAATTACCCCGAGTCACACATTTCATATAGTTAATTGTTTCTAATTTATTGAATGTATGTAACACTTGGGAAAAAAAATAGGTATTTAATTTGTAATATATATATATATATATATTCAATTTTTCAAACTTATATATGTCTGATGTTTAATATTTGACATAACTAACAATGAATTATGTATAATAAAAAGAATTTAACTGAATGTCTTACTGACAAGTGAATAAACTATTCATAAATGATGGATGTGAGAGAAAAAAATTGAAAAAATATATATTTACTTTTAAAATTATTTCACAGGAAAAGGTTGAAAAAGAGCTGTCTAATTTGTTATGAGAATATATATCAAAGTCTTCCACTTAAGGTTACATATATTATGAAACATTTATAAAAGCTTTGAATTAATACGAAGAATTTCTTATGGGCGCGGCTGTTGCAATGTTTAAAAACAGCAGACAAAAAAGGAAGAAGGGCAAGTGGAGAGCGCACCAAAAACAAAAAGCGGAGAGGGGCGGCTTGAACCAGAAACCGCACGAGCAATTAGTACGGAGAAACAGAGAGGATTGGTAGGCACTGAAAAGCGGAGAACTTAGACTATTTGTGTCGTGATGAGTTGAAATTCTCTTAATTTAGAGTGTAAGATTGAATTTGAAGTTATTTTTATTAAAAAAAAAGATTAATGGTATAATTTTTATTTTAAATTAATATCGATTATTTTTATTTAATAATAATAAAAATATTTTAAAAAATAAAATATAAAAAAAAAACTAGAAAAAGAAAGAGAAGAGAGGGATGGCTCCCTTGACATAAGCCGGCAAGCTTAATTATTAAACGCGGTTAAGTTTACATTTTTTTTCTTTCACAATTTTTTTACGCAAAATAAAAATTAAAATAGCATATTTTAAATGTAAAATATATTATTTTAACTTTTATTTTATTTAAAATATAAAATAATTATAAAAAAAGAACGTAAATTTATAATTATCCTAATTATTTACACGCATTTGACCCCTGTCTACCACGTGCCACACATCACCTGGCCGCCACCAAGCTGTTATTGAATGTTTGTCAGTATTATAAATTACGGATATCAGACACAAAAATAGAAAAACAATCTTAAAAATGTAAAAATATTTTATAAAAATTTATTAAAAGAATTATGGAAACCAGACACAAAAACAGAAAAACAGTTTCCCAATTCCCACCACCATACGCACCGCAGTAACAACCAAGACTAAACAGTAAACACGATCGGGTAGCATAAGCAAGTTGACCATTTAATGGGTGACATCACTACTGCGTAACAAATCTGAATGGGAAATGTTCGAAACACATAGTTGAATTTACATCTTCAGCCACGTTTATTAAGTGTTTGAAGATTATATGGAGAATAAAATATTAAAAAAAAGTTAAATTATTTTTAAATATTATCACATTAAAAACCCAAACAAAATTGTAATCTTTTCAATATAAACTTAACCGTCTTCATCTAAATCGAGTAAAGTTAATAGTATATGGCGTTAATGTTTTGATATGTCCAATTTATTTTTAAAAAAAAAATTATAACTTGGTTGAGATTTGTCATAAATTTTATTTTTTTAATAAGTTGAATGCGTCAAAATGTAAATACTAAGTACTCACGCCCAGATATATTATTAACATTACTTTTTGAACCATATGCATTTTGATTTTTTTGTTTATATATAAAATTTATATAAATATAATAATTAACAAGCATTAAATATATGGATTGAAATTCTCAGTCTTTTTCATTAAAATGGTGAAGGACCTTTCTTTTACAAAGGTTAAAAAAATAAATAGATGGAGCATCACAAAAAAAAAAAAAGTTGTCCTTTAATGAGAAAGAGGCCATCTATCTTTTTTTTAAGAAAAGGTAAAGATTCCCCCTCAAACATATATATATATATATATATATGAAATTATTTTTGTATTCATTTTACTGTTAACGTTTAGTCAATCATGTTATCTGCGCTTAGATTTCAGGAATAGACTTTAGATAGAAAATAATAAATTTAAGTAGTTGAAAAAGTAAGTTAAAAAAATATATGTGAGTAAAAATAAGAAGTCAAGATAATTTGAATTGCAGGGAATTATTATTATTAATTTTTTGTTTGGAGTACTGGAATCCAATTTCATTTAGGCATATAATAGTGTGAACGCTAAAACCAATGCCAAACATCTTCCAACAGAAAATTAACACTGCAGAATAGAGAGCTAAATTAATTTGTTTTACTTAAGATGATCACACATATGACAGAACAGAACAAAACTTTCAAGGCTAAGACATCGTCCTTGTGTGCTATATGTCGCCGTACCAGCTAACCGCTGAACATCATGTTTACTCTCCAACCAACAAGTTATCGTTCTTATAGTCAAAGTCCGATATGCTTTATTGCGATCTTGGAGTTGGAGGTCACTCACCAGCAATGGCGATGACATGATCTGAACCAATGGAACCATCAGGACCGGAAATTGCCTGCACTGTTACCCGGGGAAGCAATTGGGAAGACTCTGCTGTCTGTGCAGATTTGAATTTTGCAAGTGATGCTAGTTCATTAACTGCTTCACACATTTTCTCAGTTGAAATTACTACGTCGATTAGCAGTGAAGCCACCGCAGCAGCTGGTATTATCCTAAAAAGATCAGCTCCTTCCCACGGGTTTGTTCTTAGTATGAATGCAAGGGATTCAGCAGCATTTTTGGCATTTACAAGATGGACATTTAGCGTTGATGATATAGCCATCTTTCTAACCGTCAACGATAATTCCTTCAACGCTTTCCCTGACTCTGAGCTAATATTCTTACACGCCTCTTGAATCTTGCTTCTAACTTCTTGTTCGCTCTGCAGGTAAACCAATAAAAAACACAGGTCAATCAGCACATTTACTCGCCAGTAGGTTATTTAAGAACGGGGAGGGGTTGAGCAATGTAACAAAACCGTACTTGTCCACAGTTGGAGTGAACGTGGGCATGAAGAGCTTCGATTTTGTAAGCACATTCCCGCGTTAAATTCCCCACCTTTAAGTATACTTTCCACGGATGGCATAATCTGAACTGGCCATGACGAGGTTCCCATCTTGCCAAATTAGCCTAGAAATTAAGTGAAATACATTATTAACGCAACCAACTTTCTTTTCTTTTTGTTTTTTAATGAAAGGGTTTATTTGAGAGAATAGTAATACTCTGTTATTGGTACCGACCATGGTTTCTTCATTGCTTTTAGAAGAGAGGACACTCTTGTATCCCTGCAATAATGGTTTATTACCCTTGGCTTCCATATTCCCTGAGTTGTCGAAGTACTCATCCCCAAATCCTGCAAGTTAATTAGCCCCTGTTTTGATTAGTTTTAAAGCTCTTTAAAAATATAAGGTAATCTTCAATAAGACAAGAAGGCGATTAGTCCCACTTCGATTTCTTTTTGGTCTGACAAACACAGACACCAATTGTTGCCCATTCTGACTTGTAGCATTGTTCAAGTTGAAGTTAATATTGAAAGGACATTCTGGGAGTTGAATTCACGTACACCTTTACAGTTTACGTTAGGTATGGAAATATTACTGTTTTGGCATACATTTACACTATAAGAGCACAAGAAAATTCAAGTACGTACCTTCCAAAAAGTCGGCAAGCTTTTCCATGTTAGCAGCAATTAGATTGTGAAGATCTTCTCCAACCCATACTGGGAAAATGAATATGCTTACCGTGATAGCTATACAGCTTCCAATAATGATGGTTAACACTCTGTCTCGGGCAATTTCTCGCAATTTACTGTCTCTATAACCCGGAACAGATATCATGGAAAACGTTAATATGAATATGAGCAAGCCGTAATCGTATCTGGCCTTCAATGGGGGGAAAAATCTGATGAATGTCACTGTTCCACCTGCAAAAGTCAACACCCATTATCAAATCTCAAGAGTTGTGAATTCGTCATTAATGTTGTGAAATTAGCTCTTAATGATTAGCTACCTATCAGAAAGACAAAGAATGAAATTAGTACGGCTCGTCCAGCTTTCTCCTCAGGAAGAGTGGCTACGCTATGGGCTGCAACACTCAGAGCTCCAGCTAACAACGTTGCTAGCATTCTATTCAAACCTTTTCCCAGTGTTGCTCCTGAAAATGTTGCAAAATAGAGAGCACATGTGGTGGTGGAGTTAATATTTCGAAACATGCGCGTTTATACCAAGGGATTAAAAATCGTATTTAAATCCAAAATAATAAAACAAGAAACATACGATAACCTTTTATGTGAAATGTTTATGGTCGTCTGTTCAGAAAAATTAACTTTCTATGTAAAAGTATCATTACTCCTAAAATGGTTACTTACCCACAGAAAATTCCATGACAACCACCACGGTAATAACAGCCCACGTGGTATTTCCTTCAAAACCATCGAAGACGGGTTCAAAACAGTAGAAAGTCGAAATCAAAACGAGTGCTAACCCAACCTTAAAGGAGTGGATAATTCTTCTGGGATCATCTTGTGCAAGTTTCTTTCCCATCTTTGCCACATTCACTGTCTTAGCCCATGATTTCTCCGGCAAGGCTCTCACGCATTCCCGCCATGTAAGAGTGCTAGCTGAAGCTGTGGTGTTTCCAGAACCTGAGACGCACATGTTAATCTCTTGGCTCTTCGTGGGAAGTGATTTTAGGATAAAGAGTGGGGAGAGGGGGAACTCCTTGTGCTTAATATGAAGAGGGGGAGCTAGCTCTATTTTTTTCATTGGTCCAGTTACCTCTTTTTATAAGTGAGCAACATTGATACTATGCATTCATTTGAAACAAGAGAATAAAAGGCCTGTCTGAACGAGAATATTGAACTGCGTGCATAACATTCTCTAGCACATGAACCATGCATTCTACGTTAATGATCTACGAAAGCTGTGAGAAAAGAGTGAATGTAGTCAACGTTAAAATGTCATATGCTGAAGCGGAGCCCCGTAAATGGCATTGAGTCACGAGGTCAGAAACCAAGGCCGCCCATCAATGATGAATATAAGATGGGAGACACGTATGACCAGTTGAAGATATAAAAATTATTCTTTAGCATTTATCTAATAATTTAAATTTTAGAAATAATTAATTTCTAATATGATATCAAAATTTTTATAACTAAACAGTTAAAAATTACATTCTTGCTGTTTAATAGGTTTATATATTTATTCATACTTTAAAATTAAAAAATTTTCATGCAAGAAGTATATTAAAGATGTAAATATTATTTTTGAGCCTTCACCGAAAAGTTTAGCCAGGGTAACGGATTTTTTGACATTACCATGCATATTGTGTTCAATTAATTACCGCATTTAAATGATGACAGAAACACGTTCCATTTTTGTGCTATACAGTAAATTAACACGATGAGGGGATCATGGCAACAATGTGAATGATAATATCTAACAAAGCTTTAAAAAAAAAATTATAACCATTTTGGCAAACAAAGCATCAATTTTAATGATAAAAGCACACTTGAGATCAAACGCTACAATCTTGAAAAGTTCAATCTTTCCACTGAAATCCATAAAAAAAAAAAAAAAGAATTAGAAGGTCTTGCTTAAAAAAATCATGAGACTGAATTGTAGTTTCACAATCAATTTCATTTACTGAAAGATAGAAGAAGAGATACAATATAATATTATAACTGTTAAAAGAAGTATTGTTTTAAAAGCTTAAATTGTTAATTATACCAAAATTTAATATAACTGTCAAAAAATAAAAATATAAAAACAAAACTCTTAATTTATAAGATTGAGATATTATATCAAAGAATTAATTCATTCAAATGCTTTGTCAAAAAAATAAATAAAATTATTTTTAAACTTTTATCTAACATCTTAAACTTTTAAAATAATTAATTTTTTGAAATGATATAACGATTGTGTATTAGATTGAGTTTGAAGTAAAGTTAGAGCGTAGCAATACTTACATCCATTATTTTATGAAAATATCTTCTTGATTGTGTATGAAGTAGAAGGAAAAAAGTCCACTTTCTGCATGTGATGTGATTGTGTGTTTGAAATCAATGCCAAGCCAATTAATGTTGCTTGTTTTGACGGGAGATTGACAGTTTGTTAGAGCAATGATATTTTTATAGATGAATTCTACACCTACTCTTTGTACCCTCTCACATACTCATCTTTTCTTTTTCTCTTTTTTCAAAATTTTGTTTCTTGCCTTACGCAGTGATGGGCGATGGTGGGTCATGAATCTGTTAATCGGGTAACACCAATGCAAACTGAAGCATGAAACTTCGATCTATCTGTAAGAAGAAGAAAAAAATCTAAGAAGCTTAATGTGAAATGGGCCGTCATGCTGGCAAGTTTATACAGCTTGTGACGTTATGTCACTATTTAGGCACAACACGGCCAACCAAACACGCTTTCCAAATAATTGTAGTAAATTTTCAACAAGAAAACGTTCAAAGAATTTGACAAAAATTTCCATCGTTAATATCAACTAATCACTTAATTACCTACATGGCATTTTATCGGAACTCCTCTGATAAATTTAGCTTCCTTGTTTTACGCAAACATAGGTAGTCAAGTAGAAAAAAGGGGCAAATTAATTCCTTCCTACCTCCCATAATTCTTATCCCCCAAAATGTGCATTATTAAATCGCGACCACCAGGATTGAACATTGAGTATTTTCTCTTTTTGGATATTACTTGAAGATTTAAAATTAAAAGGGGAAAAGTTGAAACATGTGAAAAATGACTTTGAGTATGACAAAACAACTTGTGCCAGATCCAATGTAAGATCAAAAGAACCCACTGAGGTTTGTCCTTTCCGTACCTCTGTGTTTGACATGGAGATTGCACAATGTCAACGTTTTCCGAGCCATGTCAGTCTTCCGTCCTTACACGTACAACTAGGGAGAAAGTTTTGCTGAACGCATCGTTTCAACAAAACTTTCTATTAAATTGTACTGTTACGTAACTTCAATCTGAATGGTAATATACTTTTCCTTTTTTTTCACTAGTTTATGTAGGCCCACATAAGATTCTTTATGGTTGAAACATGAAGAGAAGTTGTATACTGATGCCATATATATTTTAAAGAATGCAAATCCATATGAATGTAATGAACACAAAAAATATGGAATTTTCTATTCTCACATTTTATTTTGAGTATGGTTATATATATATTTTTTGTATGCTTGCTCATATTTTTATTTTTTTATTTATATTTACACACAATTATATACAAATATTATTTTTTAATTTTTATTTTATAAAATTTAAATCATTTACTTTTTTTAATCTAACAATTCAATATAAAAAAATATAAAACCAAATTAATCTAACTACTTTAATATTAAATATAAATATTTTATTCCCATACCAACAACATTTCTTGAAAGATATGAGTAATTTGTGTAACAAATGGGATAGGATTAGAAAGAAACGGCCAAGCAACGTTTAGTGACGATGTTAAGGTTAACTCTTGAACTTACAAGTTTGTTATTTCTTGTCATCTGCTAGAATGATGCAGCGCAAAAATCAAACTATATTTTTGTTATTTTATTTGCTTCTTTACATAATGCTCTTCTGAATACTAGAAGGTGCTAAGCAGCGCTACATTAGAAACTGCAAAATGATATTTTCTTACTACAAATCGCGCAACAAAACTCTACATGAACGCCCCATGTATATTTATTAACATATATATATATATATATTTAACTAATTAGTCAATAAATTAATATTGAGCACGTAGGAGTTTCCCTTTTATGATACGCTTATGGCTGGCTGATTGATTTTAATGACATGATGAGGTCCACTACTGTCACAGGCGCATGGTTGCAGTTGCAGAGCCTGTTCTTGTTCTTGGTGCCCAGGACCGGTTGGGTGCTCAGGTGCAATTTTACTCTCCTTGTTCTTGAAGTTTGCAAGGGAAGATAGCTCTTGTATGGACTCTGCTAGTTTCTCCGTGCAAGAGACCAGATCAATCAGCAGAGAAGCCACGGTGACAGCAGGTATGGCCTCGAGAAGATCGGTGCCTTCCCACAACCCTGTTTTCAGCATGATCCTGAGGTTCATGGCAGCAATCTTAGACTTGGTAATGTGAGGGTCGGCCGCTGATGGCGACATCATTTTATTAATTGCCAATGCCAGTTCCTTTAAAGCCTTTCCTGTTTCTGTGCTCATCTTGATGCATGGCTCTTGGATTTTGCTTCTGATGTCTGCTGGTGTCTAGTGTTGGAGAAAACATCAAAAATCAAAAACAAGTTAGTTGACTTAACATTATACACTGCATTGATATATACAGTAAGTATTCATGTACAGACTAAAGAAGGTGATACAAACTAATTTTAAACGAGTAAATGAGGAATATGTTTTAGAGTGTAAATTAATAATTTTAATAAAAAATTAACTGATATAAATTTTTTAAATTTATAAATTATTATTTATTTATTTAATTTTATAATAATTTTTATTATTAATTTTTTCATTATTTGTCATCCATTTATATCTATATTTTATTTTGTAAAATATACACTCTACAGGATGCAATATTTTGTATACAGAGAATGTATTGAAATACTTTTTAAGTGGATCAAATCAAACATAATAAACAAATGAGTAAAAGCTTTAAATACTTATGGCACTATCCATTTAAAAAATATTTTAATATTTTCTTTGCGCATAAATATTGTGCAATAAGCATTATTTTTTTACACAAAAAAGAAGTTACCTATATTAAAATTTAACTAAATTTAAATTTTTTTAAAATGAAAAATATATTTTATAAAAAATAAAATATAAATAAATAATTATTAATTAAAAAATTTATGATAGATATTACTATAACATATATATAAATGGATAATAATTCATAAATTTAAAATAATCTTCATCTTTAATTTTATAATAAATAATTATCTACTTACATTTTATTCTGTAAAATATACCCCTTATTTTAAAGAATTTCAAACCAATCCAACCACATTCATTTAGACTTATTTTGTTTTTATGTGACACTGATAGACGAGTTTCTATCATTACTCTAAAGCACATAACCAAAAAGTAAAAGACAAAAGGTGAATTTATTTTGTACCTTGGTAGACGTAAGGAAGCCATTAAGAGCATCAATGCGGTAGGCACACTGCCTAGACAGGCTTGCAATCTTCAAATATTGATGCCAAGGATGACGAAATCTAAACCGGCCATGGCAGGGCTCCCACCTTGCGAAATTGGCCTGCAAAAGATAAAATTTTAACAATTAATAAGCTGGATTTTTAGTGTATTAGAGAGCGAGACATATAATTTGGGTACAATCTCTTACCAAGCTTTCTTCAGCCTGTTTTGAATTGAGAACACTTTTATATCCTTGGAGCAAAGGCTTGTTAGATTCTCCACCCTCTGATGTCCTGAAATATTCATCTCCAAAACCTGCAATATTGCCTTGCATTGTCAATTTTAACAATCACACAACATTGGGAGCTGTTGCATATAAACATCCCAACAAGAAAAAATGCTCTTAAACCCAACCTTGGCAGGTAAATACCTTGTAAGAAGTTGCCAAGTTTTTCAATGTTTTTTGACACTAGATTGTGAAGGTCATCACCGGCCCAAATGGGGTAGACAAAAATGCAGACCAGCAGAGAGATAAAACCCCCTATGAGGATTGTGGTTACCCTTTTCTGTGCAATTTCTAATATCTCGTCCTCTCTGTAGCTGGATACAGATACCAAACAGAATGTCAAGATAAACACCAGCAACCCGTAATCATATCTCGCCTTCAATTGAGGAAAAAATCGAATATACGTGACTCCTGCCACTGCAAATCATTCAAATTTTTACAATTTTTCTGTTTTTAGATGCTTGGTCGCAGCAATGAAGGAATTCGGGGAATACAAAGTTTGAGGAAAAATGTCTCCTTCTCCCCCTGACAATTTAACTGGCATTAAAATTCAAAAGGGCAAGTAAATATTACCTAGTAGAAAAACTATGATCCCGAGAAGTATGGGTTCCACTATATGTCCTGTTGATTCAGCCATATAATAAGATGCAAGCCCCAAAGCACCAGCCAAGAATGTTGCTAAACCTCTATTTAAACCTTTCCCAAGTGTTGCCCCTGTTCCACACCACCAATGGCAGCGTCAGAAATTCCTCATTCTTTTTTAGTAATTTAATATATAAACATGAACGCATGTAATGGAAAAGTTCCATTAAATTAAACTCACCTACGGAGAATTCCGAGACAACAATGACAGTGAAAACTGCCCACATAGCAGAAGAGCCAAACCCATCATAGAGAGGCTCGAAATAGTAAAACGTTGAGACCAAGGTGATGGCTAATCCTACCTTGAGAGAATGAATGATCCTTCTGGGATCATCTTCTCCCAATTTCTTCAGCTTCAACATCACATCGACTACCTTAGCACTAAATTTGGCAGGCACTGCCATTAAGCGCTCCCTCCAACCCTTGGTAGCAGCAACTTCATTCCTGTTTCGATTTAGTTCCGATGCCATTTCCGGCGCCGACAGTGAAAATTCCTCAGCCCCAGCTGAAATTCTAGAACAAATTGGCCTTCCCTAGAGCGAGAAACGAGACAACAGAAGTTGACAATGTCTTCGTAGGAACACGCTCAAACGTGAAACGTTGGAACTTGGAACTAGTCGGTTGAAGAGATAGCTATAAACGCTCGTAGTGATCCGAGTCCCATTTATAGGGGAGCATATCAGCAGGGATTACCGAACATTACTTTCAAATCTTGACTTTTTATTATAATATTTATAATATTACTAAAATACATAATAATAATAATAATGAGTAAATTTTTTAACATGTCACAAAATTTTTATAAATATTTATAAGTCTTATAATTTAATCAATTAAATTTAAAAAATTAATTGTAATAAATATTTAATAAAATGTTATTTACAAAAATAACACAGTTGATAAATAAAGGTTTGGCTTTGCACTGACTTGGTAGGGTGTGAACTGACTACCTTCAAAATTCGAAATTGCATTTAGCATCATAAGGAGACGTAACAATTTTGGATTTTTGGAGGTTCAGTAGGTTGTACGAAACCCTGCTTTGGCTAACTCGGAAGAGCCTTTAGTATTGTACAGCAGCAAGCGTCGTTGTTGGGTTATTGATAGAGCCATACGATGGAAAACAACCAGGGAGGAAGACGTGTATTTATTTATAACCTTTGCTTGTATGTCTTTTCCATCTGTTGTACCAAAGAGAATAAGAAGCACGCTGCCTCAGGTTTCCCCATCACACTGGCACACTGCCATTTCTGTAAAAGTTTTGCCTGTTTCATGTCGCAGCATTTGTACTTCCGTTGAGGAGTACCATGTTTCGTACGCGCTCTTATTCCCAAAGCAAGTTCTCTCTCATCTTCTGCCTACAAATAGTTGAATTCAAGTGATAAAGTGATAATAATGGAAATTGGTTGATATATAGTTCATTTCGGCGAAAATGATAAGACTCATGGATTTATCTAACTTAAACACAGTATAGTAATTATATGACATATTTTTAGAGTAATTTCATGCATCTTATGGTAAATTATAATATAGACAACACAACATACATAATATAATTGGTGTTTGACTTATTCTTTATACAAGAGGCTTTCCAATCTATCTTTGAGAAAAAAATGATGCTGCCACAATATATACATCTGTAACACCATCTTTACCAATGTGATAGAAAGAATTTGATTTTAAGTCTTCTTATAAAACCACTCAAATTCCTTACTTGTTAGACCACATCTAATGTCTTACTAATTCCTTTATTTTAAGAAAAGAAATTACTATATGGATGAAAATATCTTCTTCTGGGGTGCACGTACGTGTAAAAATCAAAGAAGTCATGAAGGGTCTAGAAATATCTATTATGAGCTAAGAAGTAGGAAGCAACAAATTTAGGAGTTTCTCAAACAAATCACATTCTAGAGTCAGCTTTATTGTCATTATTATGTATATATAGTGTTGCTTAATTTTAGGCGTTGTTAGTGTTTCTACAATTCTCTTCAACTATTACTTTACTTCCAACGGAAATTACGTACACCGCCGTCATATATATCATATCTTCAAGTTGCCTTCTTTACTTCTTGTTATACTTTTTTAGTTCATCTCATTCTAAGCCATTTGATGATTGCAATTACTGATATCCAATCATTCAATCCCAGCAAATGGTAACAGAAAATTACAAAATATATGACCTTTCATGCATGTGACATTAATTTCAAGTGAGCATGCATGCTTGTGCTTGAATCATCATATTGTCTCTTACCATTTCTATACTTAGAACCATAATTTGACAAGAATCTCAACTAGGGTTTCTTTTCTGGTACTTCACAGAATAAGATGTTTTGCCAACAAAAGTTTCATGGGAAGTGAAGTGTGATTTGCAAAATTCCAGTTATGAACAGATTTACAGATAATTCAAAATGTTGGATAGAAGACGTGCAGATATGGGATGAGCGCAAACTCAAATGGCAGAAAACATTTGTGTTCTATATTGGTAGTGGCCTTGAACTTTGTCAATCATACAACACATCTAACGAAGCCCAGGTAGTGGTTAACATCTGCAACAAAAAATACGTCTTAGAAGATAGCAGTATATACTAAGATGTTGGCACAATGGTGGTTCTAGCCAATCTGTTTGATGGTGTATTTAGGGGTAAAAATAGGTCGGGGCAAGCTTTTATAGTAGATCTTTCATTTAGGTTTTGTTTTTACGCTTTTATTTGAAATCAGTTTTAAATTGTATAAAATTTTATATTCATTTTAAGGTCAATCTCAAATTGCCATTTGTACAAAAACCATAAATACAAAGACATAAATGTAACATTAATCTGTAGTTTGATGTAGGCTAACTTTTGAATTTGGCCTGACTTATTTCAAAAAATAACAGAGTTTAGCTTGATATGTTAGCCTATTTAGACATTATCAGTCTATCTACGCATAATAAGTTTTAGTTTATTGTAACTTGACGGAAAGATTTTTCTATGGTTATATTGCTTGTTTGCAATGTCAACAAGTAAGTTTTTAATTCATTGACAAACCCAAACTCATCATAGCCTTCTTTTGTTTCCCGATCACGTGTCATTGCCCAAGCAAGAAAAACCGAACCAGCGCCAAAAAAAGTACTATTTTTTCAATTTGTGGACTAAAAATGGTGTCATCAACTATAGATAATCTGAAGAAACAACCATGAAATTTCCAAATAAAAAGTCCAGCGAGTATATCAGCGTCAAGGAATTTAATTCACTGTGAAAGCTTTATTCGTTAGGCGGAGAATTTGTAGTTTTTTTTTTTTTTGTTTTATTTATATCTCTAATTAGCAGCAGTAATACTTCTGTCATACTGGTGATACTTGGTACAATGATGCAAGTGTTTTGCCTCTTAATTTCTTGATTTGTGCAGCCGAGTTTCTAGGCTAAAATCACATATTAACGTATTCATGAGGTTTATACTAATATGGCTCTTCTAAAACAAAAGCATCAGGTCGGGAACAAAGAAAAAACATTGAGAACTACTTGGACAACACTTTCGTTAATGAAATTAATGTTACTGTTGGAGTTAAGACACGCCGACCGTCATAAAAACAACCATGTTTTTAAGCACAGAAGTTTATTGCTTGTACATATTTAGTTGTCAGAAACTCAGAGATGGTTATTAATCTGACTACATCCGAACTTCATGCTATAAGCCGGCTCTGATCTGATTTAGTCTCATGGTTATGTGACAGCTAGAAATGTGTCATGCTTTGTTATGTTGATTAGATAGTGGAACTGGAGGCTTTTCACGTTCTTGTCGAACTGGAATGATAACATGAGGGCCATCAATTTTGGAATCCGATTCAGCACATTCGCAATGTGAGGATTGTGATATTTTTGGGGCTGCCATGGTTTCCACAGTCCCAAAATGTGCGAGAGAAGCTAGCTCGTCTACAGAATCTGCAATTTTCTCTGAGTGATTACCAATATCAATTAGTAATAAAGCCACTGTCCCAGCTGGTATCACTGCCAAGAGTTGTGCTTCTTTCCATAAGCTCGATTGCAGCAATGACTCGAGGCTCTTTGTTGCAGCTTTAGAGCTTGCAATATGAGTTTCAGCAGAAGATGGGTTGGTCATTGTTTTGATAGATAATGCTAGTTCCATCAGAGCTTTACTGGATTCCAAGCACATCTCTGAGCATGCCTCTTTAATCTTATATCGAATCTCTGGTGATGCCTCCAAAATTAGTTGCAACAGATAACAAGGTCAATTCATATTAGCGTTAACATGGCAAAAAATATTTTTCAAAAAATTAAAATAAAATTGTTCTATCTTTGCAGGTGGCTACACTAGTCAATGATGTTTTACTTAGATGTAAACAATGTCATGGTATATACTTGGACGTTAGTGTTGAGGTGGCTATATAGAGCTTCCATCCGGTAGGCACATTGGCGAGTGAGTGTTCCAACTTTGAGGTATTGGCCCCATGGATGACGAAACTGAAACCTGCCGTGTCCTGGTTCCCATCTTGCAGAATTGGCCTGCCCAATAAAGGAAATTATATCAGACATGCTATAGAAGTTTCATTCGAAGGAAGAAATATGAGAATAGAGCATGGCCTTTTACCCACCAATGACTCTTCAGTACTATTCGAATTTAAGACGCTTCTGTAACCCTCCAGCAAGTACTTGTTATCTTCAGAGTCTCCTCCTTCTGCTGTTTTAAAATACTCACCTTCAAATGCTACAAGAACAAATTTTAAAAGAAGATTAGTATATTTTGGCCTAAGGCTCACAAAACACAGAACATAACAGATACAACTGTTAAATTATCCAAAAAATTTGAGTTTTACCCCTTAAGAAGTTGCCAAGTTTTTCCAAGTTGAGGGCAATTAAATTGTGGAGATCTTCACCAGCCCACACAGGACAAACAAAAATGGATAGTATCACACATGCAGAGCCCCCCATGAAAACGGTTAAGAGCCTTTTGTGTGCCAACTCCAAGATTTCATCATCACGAAAACCAGATACGGATACCAAAGAGAACGTCAAAATAAATATTTGCAACCCATAATCGTATCTCGCCTTAATTTTGGGGAAAAATCTTATAAATGTTGATATTGCAGCTGCACAATAAAACAACAAAGTAATATGTTACAATTTCAATGATGATTGACATGAACGACCAAGAGTTATTTTTTGTCCATTTCTGTTTATTCGTATCCGATTTTACGCTGCCTTTATCGGTAAAAAAAAAAAATGTTTACTTACCTTGCAGAAAAACAAATAAGCTAAGAAGTACGAGTTCCCCTCTCTTTCCAGATAGGCTAGCCAAGTAATGAGCTCCAACACCTAAAGCACCAGCGGCTAGTGTTGCGAATCCCCTGTTCAAACCTTTTCCTAGAGTGGCTCCTGAAAAGTACAAAAACCATACATAGTTAGTTCAACAAGAGCAAAAATATGCGGAGCCAAACATAGGTACCAAAAATAGCCATAAAATTTACCTACGGAGAACTCAAACACTACAACTACAGTTATTACAGCCGTCATTGCAGACAAACCAAAGCTGTCATACAGTGGCCGATAGTAGTATAATAGAGACACCAACGTCAGCGCAAGTCCTACTTTTAGGGAATGGATAACTTTTCTTGGGTCATCTTGTCCTATCTTTTTTGCCATGCTACAAATATCAAGCACCCTCTTCGCTATACCTTTAGGCAAGGCATTTAGCCGCTGCCATCCGCCTGCGACTAGCTCTGCTTTCTCTTGGATCACTGGTTCCATCTGCATTAGCTGCTGATGGAAATCAGGAAATGTCTCGTGCGCTGAAAGAAATGAGTGTAAAGAGATGCTGGTGGATGATGCTCAAGGTAGGCTTGTAGGCACCCTGAATTTATATGTAGAGGAAGGGCATCTAGTTGACGATTTAGGAATATTTCCATCTTCAAAAGAATGGAATTGAACCGTGAATTAATTAGCGACTAAAGTCACAAAACTGAGGATATTTACATGGACCCCTTAATAAAGAGATTAATTACTTGTTAAGCGCCAAATGTGACTAAGTGCAATTCAGCTGTGAGTGGATGTTGTCACGCATTGCTAGTAGCTAGCCCACAAGTCTTCAAGGCAAAAATTAAAGGCCGGATTCACTTGGGGTAACAAATCAGTCTAAACCCAAAAGATTTAATACTTCATTTTAAATTTTGTTAGCATGCTTTAATGAGACAAACATTTCTCATATGGGACACATAAATAAATCAATGAACCAAATGCAAGCAAGGAAACATATCCAACAGCATAACTCGAATCAGATTAAAAGGAAAAAGATATTCTTTAAGGAGAGCCTTCTTTTATATATACTTCCTCCTTTTTGCTAGCCCTCTTCCATGGGTGTCTGTCTTCACTTTTCCATTATCTTTTTATTCTTTCCATGGTACCTTAAAAGAAAACCTGCGGTCGAAACTTGAAATTCCAATTGAACTAGATCGATAGAAGTTAAAGACTTTATTGACGCAGATGAAGTTATGAGCACAACCACTAATCTGGAACGTACATAGTTGGATTGCATATATTCTGGTATATTATTGCAGTAAATATTTTGAGTTCCCTCAATATAAGTGCAGTGGAAAGCAGCCTGTCCTTCCCTTTCATATAGTTTAGCTTTATTGAAATCAAACTCAGGCCATTAATTAGATAGTAGATTCGAGATCAACTTGTTCTGTCACTGCACTTGCCTTCCATGAACTTAAAATGTACAATATCACAAGCACTTTATAATCAATGTGCCTTGAAAAGACTTCAATATTCGCTGACATATGGGGAAATACATGGGAAAATTAGAGGGTGAACGTTTGACCCACCAACTATAAATGTACTCCTGCAAATTTACAATCCCATTTTCCGGGCTGGAGATTTTGCTTGTTTCTTTGTAGTTTTGCATGTAAAGTTTGTTGGGCATGGCTTTAATCATATAAAAAGTTATTTGGTATGGCTTGAATTATTCAACGTCTAAACTATAAACCAGATTAGAATTTAAGGACAAGAGAAATCGGAAGTTACCACATTCATGTTGATTGTTGACGAAATCGAAATATTTTTCTGATAAGTTACCATTTCTGCACAACTTTTCATGGGCGACATCGCCGACATGTCACCGCAACTGCAATAAAGGACAATGCGCAACAAGAACTTTGGGTGAGAAGTGATGAATGCCATGTTGGATACGAGGATTAATTACATATAGATGAAAAGTCGGTCGGGTTAAGTAAAATTAAGTTTAAAAATTTTGACTTAAACTCAATGAATAATATGCATAAATTCAATAGGTTGACAAATATTTTATATTTTTTGTGATCAATTTCAACCAAAAAATATGATCCGTCACGAGGGCCATCTTTTTTGCATAGGCCTAACGTGTAGTAACTTCACCATTATAAATTAAGCATAGGTTGCCAGCTTGATGCAGCATAGCTATTGATCTTTAAATAAAAACAAAAAAAAAAAAGCATAGCTATTGATCTTCTTCTGCTCGATGATTATCCCCCAAGTTAGTGGGTTTAATTAGTGGCTCGGGCATTGGGGTCAGGCACCATCAATTTCTAAACAAAAATACTACGAAGTTGGTGGCTTTCACTTGAGCAGTGCACTTTTGGTCTAAACTTGATAATGACATGCACTACTACGCGATCTCTCACTTTGGTTAATAAACAAAAAAAAAATGGATAAATGCACCTATAAAGTTTATACGAGATTTACATAATCGTCTTGTAAACATTATTTTTATCATTAAACATTACTTGCAAGAAATTTAAAAGAAAATTGATACTGACACATCACACTTATATAAATTTTATGTAAAACTTACATAAACTTCCCATACATTCATTTTTTCTGAACAAAAATTCTTTACTTTAAGCTTTGATAGATTTGACTAAGACACCCACTTACAACTACACCTTTTGCTGCTTAACATTGTGGCTGTTGTACTTTACAGTTTAGAGGACGTCTCAAGGAAAATGAAGCAGAAAAGTACAAAATTCTGTGGGACGGAAAGGACTTTTCTTTATATATTAAACTAAAATACAAAGCTTTGGCAATCAAATTTGGCATATCTGCAAATTATATAAATTTAAGATATAGCTACCCGCATTATATATTTGCAAATAATAATTAATTAATGTGACAGCTTTCCTTTATATTTAAGAAATAGCTCTTTTTTTAGAAATTATTTTTGAAAAGGAATTGGATAGGTCTCAGACTCATATTATGGGTAAGCATGGCCTGCAAGTCCAATTCCCTTCAAGCTGGAAGCAAAATGATATGTTCTTCCCTTCACAGAGTTTATCGAAGGATCAAAACCACGTCCTCACCTTGAGAGACGCCGCTCACTTTCATAGCACCATCTTTGCATAAAATGACCAAAAAAGATATAGCTTCCTGTACAGAATATGACCAAGAATAATATGAAGGTAACATTACTCAATTTACACCGACAAGAATACTGTGTATAAATAGTTAATATTATCGAACCTACATATAACAGCATCTCAGAGAAAGGATTCATCAGAAGATCAGAATTCTCATATTCTGTAAGTCTGGGTCAATGGGTGCTTGGTAAAGTTAATAGCATATCATGGGTTAGTGAAAAAGCAATCAAAATCCACTTAGATGCACTCCACTTATTATGTATTTATGGAGAATGTCCCCTGAAGTAAACGTGCAGTTCTCATTGCCATATCTTTGTGTCATTCAGGCATACATTAGTTTAATCTCCACGAGGGCTTTAGTAAGGGTTTCAAAAATTAATTAGTTTGTTGGATGAACTGGATAAAAGTTTTTGAAAACTAATTTAATCCGTTTAGTTCTTAAATAATGATTTGAGAAAATTACCGAGAATCAAACTGAACTCCTACTATACATATATATATATATATATATATAAAGAATTATTTTTTATTTATATTCATTCATAGCATATTAACATGTTTATAATTCTTCTAATTCTAAGATTAGATAATTTTTGAGTTCATTAATTAAATGAATATTTAATGTAGAGAAATATAATTTTGAAGATATAAAATAGGAAAAAAAAATAATTTTCTACTGAAAATCGATATAATACAAATTGATCCAATATAATTTGAATGGATTTCGTTTTGACTAAATTGATTGGTTGGAATTTTTTTTTTTTTTATGAACCGATTAAATCGATTCGATCGGTTGGATCAATGATTGCAGCCAATCTAAACTAAACCGATTTACACTCCTAAACTTTAGAATACAGTCATATATAATATGTGCTGGTTAGATCAAGTTTTTACTTATATATGATAACTTGAATGAAAGGTTTTTCTATGGTTATATTGCTTATTTGGAATTCCAAAACTATCAGTTGCCGAATTCTAGAACAATGCCCAGTTTTAATTCATTGACAAACCCACACTCATGAAAGCCTTCTTTTGTTAGCGCTAAAAGAAAGTATACTGGACTAAATATCGTGTTATCAACTATAGATAATCTGGAGAAACAACCATGAAATTTCTAAATAAAAAGTCAAGCCAGCATATCAGTGTCAAGGAATTTAATTCATTGTAAAAGCTTTATTTGTTAGGCGAAGAACTTGTAGTTTTTTTGTTTATATCTCTAATTAGCAGCAGTAATACTTCTGTCACACTGGCAATACTTGAATACTATGATGCAAACAATCTTCTTCTTGATTTCTTGATTTGTGCAGAAGAGTTGCTAAGCTAAAATCACATAATAACATATTCATGGTGTTTATGCTAATGTAGCTCTCTTCTGAAACGAAAGCATCAGGGAACAGAGAAAATATAGTGAGAACTACATGGACAACACTTTTATTAATGAAATTGATGCTAATGGAGTTAAACACACCACATGGTCATAAAAATTACCAACCATGTTTTTAAGCACAGAGGTCTATTACTTGTACATATCTACTAGTCAAATACTCAGAGATGGTTATTAATCTGACCACACCAGAAATTCTGTTTAAAGTCGTTTCTGATCTGATTTTGTCTTAAGGTTATGTGACATCAGAAATATCTGTGCTATACTTTGCTATGTTGATTAGATAGTGGAACTGGAGGCTATTCACATTCTTGTAGAACTGGAATGATAACATGAGAGCCATCAATTTTGGGATCGGATTCAGCAGATTCACAATGTGAGGATTGTGATTTTTTTGGGGCTACCGTGGTTTCTACAGTCCCAAAATGTGCGAGAGAAGCAAGCTCGTCTACAGAATCTGCAATTTTCTGTGTGTAATCAACAATATCAATTAGTAATGAAGCCACTGTCCCAGCTGGTGTCACTTCTAAGAGGCCTGCTTCTTCCCATAGACTCGATTGCAGCAATGACTCGAGGTTCTTTTTTGCAGCTTTAGAGCTTACAATATGGGTTTCAGCAGATGATGGGTTGGTCATTGTTTTGATAGACAATGCTAGTTCCATCAGAGCTTTGCTGGATTCCAAGCCCATCTTAGAGCATGCCTCTTGAATCTTACATCGAATTTCTGGTGATGCCTGCAAAATTAGTTGTAACAGGTAACAAGGTCAATATAGAATATGCTAGCATTAACATGGCACAGAATATTTTCTAAAAAAATATTAAAATTTCCAACACACTTCTAGTTTTGTTTTTATAAGAATGAGGATAACTAGAATTGAATTTCAAACCACTTATTTAAATTAACTTAATATTTGTTCTATCTTTGCAGGTGGCTACAGTGGTCAATGATGTTTTACTACTCGTAAACAATGTCATGATATATATACTTGGATATTAGAGTTGAGGTGGCCATATAGAGCTTCCATTCGATAGGCATATTGGCGTGTGAGTGTTCCAACTTTGAGGTATTGGCCCCATGGATGACGAAATTGGAACCTGCCGTGTACTGGTTCCCATCTTGCAGAATTGGCCTGCCCAATAAATGAAATTACATAAAACATGCTATGGAAGTTTCATTTGAAGGAAGAATATGAGAATGGAGCATGGCTTTTTACCCACCAATGACTCTTCAGTACTTTTCGAATTTAGGACGCTTCTATAACCCTCCAGCAAGTACTTGTTGTCCTTAGAGTCTCCTCCTTCTGCTAATTTAAAATACTCACCTTCAAATGCTGCAGGAACAAGTTTTCAAAAAAGATTAATAAATTGTGGCCTAAGCCTCACTAAACACAGGACATATAAGATTAATGTAGTAAATTATCCAGAAGATTCAACTTTCAGTTGAGTTTTACCTCTTAAGGAGTTGCCAAGTTTTTCCAAGTTGAGGGCAATTAGATTTTTGAGATCTTCACCAGCCCACACAGGACAAACAAAAATGGAGATCGTCACACACGCAGAGCTCCCTATGAATATGGCTGCGAGCCTCTTGTGTGCCAACTCCAGGATTTCATCGTCACGAAAGCCGGATACAGATACCAAAGAGAACGTCAAAATAAAAACCAACATCCCATGATCGTATCTTGCCTTAATTTTGGGGAAAAACCTTATAAATGTAAATATTACAGCTGCAAAGCAAAATAACGTAGTAATCTGTTAGACTTTCAATGATGATTGGCCGGAATGACCACGAGTTACTATTTGGCCATTGCTGTTCATTGTTTTCCATTTTGACGTTGCCTTTATCAGTAAAAGTGTATTGACCTTGCAAAAAGACAAATGAGCCAAGAAGTATGGGTTCCCCTCTACGTCCAGATAGGCTAGCCAAGTGATGAGCTACAACGCCTAAACCACCAGCTGCTAGTGTTGCGAATCCCCTGTTCAAACCTTTTCCAAGAGTGGCTCCTAAAAAGTAAGTACAAAAAGTATATATAGTAAGTTTAACAAGAACATAAATATGCTTATCCAAATATAGGTACCAAAAATGGGCACAAAACTTACCTACAGAAAACTCAGAAACTACAACTACAGTCATTACAGCCCACATTGCAGACAAACCAAAGCTGTCATATAGTGGCTGATAGTAGTAAAATAGAGACACCAACGTGATTGTAAGTCCTACTTTTAGGGAATGAATAACTCTTCTTGGGTCATCTTGTCCTATCTTTTTTGCCATACTATAAATATCAAGCGCCCTTTCCACTAGGCCTTTTGGCAATGCCTTTAGCCGCCCCCATCCGTGAGCAAGTAGCCCTGCTCTCTCTTGAATCACTGGCTCCATCTGCATAAGCTGATGATGGAAATCAAATAATGTTTCGTGCGCTGAAAGAAATGAGCGTGGAAAAGAGATGCTGGTGTATGATGCTCAAGGTGGGCTTGTAGGCACCCTGCATTTATAGGTGGAGGTAGAGCATCTAAAATGTATGGTGATCATAGTACAAGGACATTTCCATCTACAAAAGAATGGAATTGAACTGTGAATTAACTAGCGACAAAAGTCACAAAACTCGGGATATTGACATGGACCCCTTAATAAAGAGACTAACAACTTGCTAATCGACAGCTCCGTGTGGATGTTGTCATGCCTTGCAGGTAGCCCACAAATCTTGAAGGCAAAATTAAACGCTGGATCCACTTGGGGTAACAAATCACGATGGCAAAATTCGAAGTGAAGAGGACAGTCACCATTAACGTAGTGAAACAAGTATTTTACTTAAGGTCAATTTTGCATATTTCAATTTAATAATAAGTAACGAAATAATTAAACATTCATCTCATAAAAAGGTTATTCTTACATCTTAATTCCTATTTAATGTTCATAATTAATATTATGAGCCTTAGGATCAACTTTATTTTAAATGTAATTTATAAAATTTAATAAATTTTATAATTTAAATTATATTAAATAAAAATTAAGTTAAAATGCATATAACCCCCCTCAACTTTAGGTCGATTTTAAAAAATCCTTCTAAACTTTGAAAATTTTCAAATAACCCTCTTGAATTATGAAAAATTTTCAAAAAATTTCCTTCCGTCAAGTTTTCCATTAAAATTTGGATGTGTTTTAGTTAACTTCCACTTTGACCCAATAAAAAGACAAAAATACCCTTCAAATGCACATAAATTTTCAAATTTGTCATAAATGCAAAAGAAGAAAACCTAATGTAGATTTGTAATTTAAGGTTTAGGAATTTAGGGTTTAGAGTTTAGGATTTAAGATTTAGGGTTTAGGATTTAAGATTTAGGGTTTAGGGCTTAAGGTTTAGGGTTTAGGATTTAGGGCTTAGAGTTTAGAGTTTTAGGATTTAGGGTTTAGGGTTTAGAGTTTTAGAATTTTAAGGTTTAGAGTTTTAGGGTTAAGATTTAGAATTTAGGGTTAGGATTTTACTGTTCACAACCTTCAATTTCTCAACTTTACAATGAAGGTCATTTTTGTCATTTTTTTAAATTTTGACAGAAAACTTGACGGAAGAAATTATTTAAAAATTTTTCATAGTTCAAGAGGGTTATTTGAAAACTTTTAAAATTTAGAAGGATTTTTTTAAATCGACCTAAAGTTTAAGGGAATTCTGTGTATTTTAACCTAAAAATTATATGAGAATAGAATAATTATTCATCTTGATTGGTATGCTTCTGCATAAAATGTGGCTCAACTTTTCCCAAAATCCAAGGCTGGAGCTATGATCAAAATGGAATATTATTTTAGTACAGCTTAAGTAGCATGGATTGAGTAAATTTTGTTCAGAAATTATAGATTTAATCTTCTATCATAAAAAAAAAAAAAGATAACTTGCACTAGTAATAAATGAACAAGTTAAGATTTAAGAAGTATAGATATAAGATATAATATTTACATAATATTATATAAACATAAAAATATAATAAAATGTTAAAAAATAAGATACTATCGCAATATATATATAAATTTGATAAAAATAAAAGAATATTATTATATATTTAAAAATAAAATATTTACTGTTATATATTAATAAAAGATATTATAATTAAATATTAAAATAATTGTAACTAACTTATAATGTGTTATAAATATAACAACTAAATACAAAAATGAGTCTTTTGTCAAAGTGTAAGTCATTAAAGATTATTGAAATTGTATTGAGGTGCACGTATTCTTGGGATTGTAGGAGCGGAATTTTTTTTTTTTTTTTTTGATAATCAAGGAGTCAAAGCTTCTTTTGTAAGAAGGGATAGGGGAGGGGAGTACCCACATTACAGTTCGAACCTGTCTCCCAATAATAAAAGGCGAGCTGAAGTGTCATGAAACTAAAAGGCTCTAGGTGTGGTAGCAAAAATTTTAACGATAGAGAAAGGGGACACTCAGTATAAGATTTAATGTGATTCTCATTCCGAATTCACAAAATAGCTCTTGTAGGAGTAATTGCAGAAAAAAAAAAAGGAGTCCTCCTAAACTTGTTTTCTTTTATAATATTAAGTATGACTATATTATTTTTATAAATTAAATTTTATTAAATATTTATTTAAAAACTTAAATCATGAAATTAATTTTATAAAATAAATATAAACCTAATACATCTAAATTCATAAAATATTTAATGAGATGTTAGTAATACCTCTAATTTAATGAGACTTTTTTTTTTCCTATTAAACATGCTAATACTTGAAAGATGGAGAATGTGAATAAGACGCGGCTTATTCAATAGCCAATTTCGTGTCGCGTCATGTTGTCTATTGTGTCTCAGCTAGAACCTTTTCTCGTGGGTGGGAAATGCTTGCCGGACGTTTCTAGCCGTGTTCGTGGCGTATGGGCGTTGAATTCATATCCGACACCAAAACGTTAGGATAGTTGCCGTGTCTTCGTAGGTTAAGATAAAGTTGATGTTTTCAATTTTTATATGAATTATTTAAGAAAATATTATTATTGATTGAAATATTTTATCTATAAAAAGAAAAAGATGATTGTGGATCATGTTCACAAAGAACTCAACTGCAATTGAGTTCAATTCAATCTTCCGGCAAAGAGTCACGTCAGAGGTCAGTTCATAGGATCCTCAGCAGGTTGACACCATGCAATACACTTCGCCAACCAAGTGTAATAATTTGTGACTTCAACTATCATTTTCGACGATACAGCTTCAGCTTAGCTAACACCAGCCATACGTGAAGCTTTTCATGAAAAGGACTAGGCTGGGTTTTCTTAGGTTTGTAACACGGAGTTCTGCTTCTTATCTGTCTCCTCGTAATTGTTTGATGCTGCTGCTATGTAGGACCCTGCCGTTAATGGAAATAGCTGGCAATTGGAAGGAACCGTTCTGCATCTTGCCCTTCGTTTTGTTCATTTCGTTTTGAAGTTTTTGTTAATAAGAAGAAATAGTGGGAGGATGATGGAGTGATGCTATTTACACATGAATTCTTTGCATAAGTTCTGCATAAAATCTTCCCTTCTCTTCCGTTTCAGTAGATATTCATTAGCAGACATGATTGGAACAGACAAATATTTAGAATACAAGTTATAAGTTCAAGCGGTAATAAGTGATACCGATAACCACTTCCTTATGTACCACAAAGAAAGTGAAGGTACCAAAACATATCTCAATAACTTCTGACGTTGCGCGTAAGTGAGCGCAAGCACATGAAGCAAAAAATATCTCGGCAATAAAGAGAGGAGGGACACCGTGCATTAAAGGTATAGGGGAAATGTAGCAGAGTTTGTGTTGAAGATGGAAGACCCAGCACTGAATAGGTAAGGCGGGGAGATGTAGCATACATACTTAGCTGGCCCTTGACTTAACGATGTTCCAATATTAACATTTCCTAATCAGGCAGAAGGTGATTTAAATCAGTCATATAACCACCATTTTTCTGTCTTAAACTCACTTCAGTTACAGGTAGGGGAAATTTTGAGGACTGGGCATGTAAGTTATGACCATCTCAATTTTCATTCCCCCAAATGAATAAACCTATCAAAGATTCAAATGCCAACTTTTATTTTCGTTCTTCCATATTTTACTTCGTACTCAAACTCCACTTTGCTTTTGATGCTCTGTCTGTGATCTCGCTTCCACTTTCTATGATTAGTAGTTCAGTCTTCTAGAAATATTCTCGAACGATGCTAACTTGTGGCTCCAGTTTTGATGTCCTGGGCCATACCCAAAAATGTTATTTTGCCTAAAAGTCTCGACTTCATCTGTAATTTCGTTTTCCCCTATTTTTCTTCGCTACAACACTGGGATAGAGCAGCGAAATAGTTCGACATTCAATGACTTAGTTTGAGATAAAGAGCTGCATTATCTCCTTTTCAAGTTGAATTGACGTAGTAGTGATAATGCACCCAGTACTCTCAAGTCGCAAAGCTTTTGCAATCTGATCAGGTTTATCCAAAGCCTTTGTAGCAGAACACTTGCTTTCAGTATGTGCTTTGCTAAAATCACTTGGCAGCTATATTAGATCGCAGTTTCCTGCTTATTAGAGCTACTTTTGTTAAATTATATAACTTTTTAATATAATTATGAGAGAACATATTACAATTACACAGTTCCCTCGGTAGCCTTTTCATTTTCCAACCGTCACCAACTGGTATATGTGTCCACAGATGACAGGGTTCTTGTTTTTTGAGCACACCTAATGTGCAGTAATGAGCATACTTAATGGCTGAGACTTCAAGTGCCTATAAACTCCCATGAAAATTGGAAAAGAAATTTACTCGAAATTCTACTCAGATAATTTATACAATAGTATACTCTCTTATATATAGAACTATACCAACCAATCATAAAAGAAAAAAAAAATTACTATATGTAACTAATTCCAAAACAAATTTCTTGTAGAATACACAGCTCACCCCATACATCACTCTCTTCACTCAAAGTGCCCTCATGCCATGCGAGGCAGCTTGTGCATCCTTCCAGACTTATCCCATTCTTTCATGATCCTCATTTTGGGCTACACCATTATGTTGGACTCCAAAGTTTTCTAACCCATTTGAGATGTTCACGTAACAAATAATTTCATAATTATAAATTAAGCATAGGTTGCCAACTTAGTAGCTTAGCTATTAATCTTCTTCTGCTCGATGATTATCACCCAAGAGGCTTTCAGCCTAAGTAGTGGGTTCAATTAGTGGCTTTGGCGTTACGGTCGGGCACCATCGGTTTCTAAACAAAAATACTACAAAGTTGGTGGCTTTCACTTGATCAGTCCACTTCTAGTCTAAACTTCATAATGGCATGCACTAATATGCTATCTCTCACTTTTGTCAGTAAACAATAATTCTTTACTTTAAACTGACACATTTGATCAAGACACCCACTTACAACTACACCTTTTGCACCTTATTAACGAGGAAAATGAAGCAGAAAAGTAGAAAATTATGTGGGATCGACAAATTTGGCATATGCGTGGGGATCCAGAAACTGGCATTGCTGGAACAATAAGAGATGGCGGCACCCCGAGGAGATAAAATGGACAATTTTGGCATATGCCTGGTGATCCAGAAACTGGCATTTTACTTTGACAATAAAAGATGGCAGCACCACGAGGTACTAAAGGCGACATTAGAGATACGCAGAGACTTCAAAGGGCTACCTTTAAATGAAAACAGCAAATGCGCCCCAACAATCTTAATCGCCGCATCTTTTCAGAATCATTTTGGCACTTTAGTAACTGTAAAATATTCATTAGAGCATTAGTCATACGCTTAAACGATGTTTGGTTAAAAGTTCATAATCCCAAAATGTTTCCTAAAACCACGGGAACAACTAATAACTCGGGCAAGTCTACAATTGGTTACTCACCAGAAACAACACATTTTTCGTTGCTCAAATAAAAGGAATGAATACTAAAGGCGTCTGGCAGAGATTATACTTACGTATAAAACTCACCCGGCGTTGATACTTATAACATCGGTATTGTAACAAAACCAAAGTCACCAGTCCAATAAAATTCACAAGAAAAAAATGGGGAGACAAGGTGCCAAGTCTTGCTAACAAACGCAAACCCCTTCCTTCCATATAGCCTACAATATCTACACATCTGAATCACAACAGCCACTGCCTTATGACACGCACTACCTATGAAATTATCAGTAAATAAAAAATGAATGCAAGTCATCTAAGAGTTGTACTAAGAGCATCAATGGAGACTGCCAACTAAGGATAAGTTATCTTGGCTGGTACAAGACGAAACAGATGCATCTTATATAATACATGCTAACTGAGGTCCTCTTCACTAAACACTTTTCCCCTCCAGAAAGAGGTCAGATATGAGAGGTAAAACAGTTACACAAAGTTAAAACCACAGGAAGTCTTAGACTGGAATTGATGTCAGTCACAGCAAGCAAATACCAGACTTGCTCTCAACACATCCAGATCAAGAAACCATATAGCTGGTGGTTCATTGCAAACTACTAGGCCTGCCAGTTGCTGGTATCTGGGTAGCTTGCAGGAAAGAGTGATAAGCCATCATGTTGTTATCAATTGCATTGGATGAAGATGCACCACCCTTCACTGTTTGCTCCAAAAGACGAACCAGCGACATAAATATTTCCATCCTCGTTACGTCCCTGTTCGCCTGCAAAACTTACAAGTATGTAAACAGTGCAAGATATAAACAAACTGGTATATTTGATTATCCATCATAAAACTTGCCCTTTGGATGCATAGAATACAAGAAAATCAGCATAAGGGTGTTACAAGAGTAAATACACACACAGAAAGCAACATGTTCCAGAAAAGCACTTGAACGAAAGCAAACTTTTGACAAGAAACATGTCTCTTTATCTTGTTAATGGATTGACCACTTCTGACACTGGACTTCGACTCTTACATTCATTTTCTCTGCACAGCCGGAGAGACTCAAGTACTGTGGACCACTACAAATACTGAGACTTGCAATATGGGCAATTTAGTAATTAATGATCGGTTGAATAAGAGCATGTCCCTTTCTAGAGCATTACCTCTACAGCAAAGCGTGCCCAGATCTTCTCATTTCGAGCTTCCATAACCCCCTTCAAGATGGTCAAACCCATTCCCCTAATTAAGTCAGCTATTTCAAGAAAGAGACCCCGTTCTTCACAAAGCATCTGTAAAAGTAATCAAACGTATGGATAAGGCTGATACAAAATATTTATTAGGACTGAAAGAACTCAATGAATTTATATAACAACCAACCTCCACTTGCATCTGACGAGGAGGATTCAGATCCTCAACTATGATAGGGCAAACCATTGATTGAGAGCCAACCTCATACGCCCATGTTGCCCCTCCCTCAAAGTTGTCTTTTAAAAGAAGTCCACCTTCCTTGCTAATAATCTGCATATTTAGGGGAACACATATACTCAGTATTTCCTCTTATTCCTGATAACGGCTCCTCAGGGTAAAATGTCAATCATCAACTAACAACTATTATTAGTCGTTCTTCAGACTTAAGAGCACAAAAGATTCACGCCAGATATTTATTTGTATTCCTATAGGATTTTGGTTGATTTTTTATGTGAACTAATGTACATTAACAAATTATAGATAATAGCAATCTTATAAATATTGCCAAGAACAATATTTTACTCTAATTTTGAAAAAAATAACACAATGCCGATGAAAGTGAATGCTTTCTCTAACTACATCAGAAGCCTGAGATACAAGGCAATGGAGTGGATACTGTCCATACCTTAGACTCTACAGTTTGTTTCAGCTTGTCAGCATGCTTTGTCACACATTGCAAGAAAAGCATATGTTTGATGGTCCGTTCCAGAAGTGCATCTATGCTACACTGTTATATCAAATTAAGCTATTAGAGAATATTATCCATATCTGAACATGATATTTTGAAAAGAAAATCTGGATAGACATAAGAGAGAAAACGAAAGGCTTTACCTTTGCCCCATTAGGCACAATTTCCCGCAACTCTTTCACACGATCTTGGATCATTTGGCGATCTTTAGGTCGAGGTCTGGGATTCTCTCCAGGTTTAAGCCTTTTACAATTTGTTTTACAAGCTACATCTGGCCTCTTAGAGTACCCAGTTGAAACGCTATTCTCATGCTTCACATTGCTACCATTTTCAACCCGTGAACTAAGTTGAGACCCATATAAGGAAGTAGTCCACGAACAATTTCCAGCTTCTTCCTCGCTACATCCAGACCTCAGAGAACTAGTTTCTGCAGCACATGATGTACCCCTCGTCTTAGGAAAGTCAAACAATTTACCTTGGACATGATCAGACATAACCTGTCTATAGGCAGGTGAGGGAACAGAGGCATTACTGATCCTTGTCAATGTTGTCCTGCAAGAAACGTCATCAAAAGACTGCTTCACAACAGATTTAGGCCTGGAAAGAGATTGAGCCCTTGAAACAACAGCATCTAAAAGGTGATCAGCGCTGCTCCCAAAGAAGACCCCACTGTCTGATACAGCTTCATTAACTGAATAACAACCAGGGTCTATATCCTTCATATCCATGCATGTTCGCTTTTTATCCAGATTTTCAGCACCAACATCTGGTTCATCAGCAAGCAACTTATTCCAGTTTTCATTCAGTAACTTGTTTTTAAAATCCACGCCTAAAACATCAAATAGGTCATCACCTAATGAAGGTTGAGCACAAGCTTCTTCATGTTTAGCATTCATTTTCCTCAAAGATAGATTTGTACCACCATTACTGAGGCAACCATGAACAAAAACAGGTATGTGATCACTCATAGACACATTGTCCTCAAGATGGAAAGATGGAATCTTAAGGGCCTGAAGTAAATCATCGTCCATCCTTTGACCTTTTGGACCCAACTCATCTTGATTGCGCTTGACGTCTGCAGGAAGATTCTTCTGAAAGCAGCCTTCTAGAGGGATGTGATTAACACATGATTGAAATGTCATATTGGGTAGAGTATAAACCCCTGTTTTAGTTGAATCATCATTTTGAAGTCCAAACCTAGCTTCATGTGTTCCAGAAAAATCAGTAGCAGCCACTTTGGGAGGGTTTGAAACAGAGCGGGCAACCAGATTTTGCCTCAAAATGCTACTCATTCCACCTTGTTTTAGGATTGCTCCCAGTAATGAAGTACTAACAGAATTCGGACTGTAGTCAAGTATATGGCCTCCATTTGTCTTCAGTTGAGACGTGTTTAAGGTACTTGACGCATTTATATTAGTATTAACCAGATTCTGAATCCCACTATCAGATAAGATTTGTTGTTCTATGAATTTTATGCTGCAGTCACTCAAACCTGATTGGCCAATACCAGTTAGTTCACTGAATGCAGGTCCGGCATTATGCAAAACAGAATGCTGTTGCATACATGAATCAAGATTTGAGGGTTTTACATCTGCCTCCATCACTCTATTCTCTTGTTGGCCAGTAAAGCTTGGTTTCATCATTGGAAGAGATTTAGGTTGGCAAAAATTATTATGGTACTCAGGTAATATCTGAGTCAGGTTAGGTTGATGTGTCAAAACAGAATTCTGGTGATTATTTATCTCTCCCCTTTGAGAGAGAGATGGTTGAACTATGGACCTTGAAGTATGAAATAAGCTTTGCTTGTTGGAGCCATTAGCTACAAAGGCAGTGCAATTCGGGGTCATTAATGGCAAATCCACAGACAAAGGCACCCCAGCTGTAACAGATGCACCAAGTCCTTCAGAAGGAGCTTTTGCTGAATAGTCTTCAGATAGAAGAGCACCAGGAACACATCCCAATTGCAGGATTAAGCTCTTCACATCATTCACAAATCCCATATTCTCCATTATCTGTACCAGCACGTATGGCCCATTAATTAAAGAACAATGAAGGTGGCACATAGAAACTCATTTAGCTTCATGAACACTAACGCATATTCTAGAATGCTCGAAACAAGATTATGGCTAACAAAAACTAGCAAAGCAACTTCTGCCACTCAGACAATATAGAGATCCGCACAGTTCAATGACAAATCAAATATTAAACTTAAATAGCATCAACTGGTGTACCTTTCAAGTTACCACCAATGTTGAGTTCAAAATTGTGTTTTAGAAATCACCAAAGCACATGTGAAAAAATCAGTTAGCAGTTACCCAAGTAAACATTAAAAGAGAGATAGACCAAATTAAATAGGAGCACCAGTCAATTTGAGTGACAATGCTCACCACAACCATTGCATAAAGGATGAATACTCTAGATTGATGCAATAGGTCATGTGACCCGGTAAGCAAAATGCAACTCTTAACATAAAGTGTATCCAGAGCACATTCCAGATGATTCTGAGGTGAGATCCTCCGACCTCTCCCCATAATCAAGTGTTTAGTATGAAATCGTTGGAGTTATGATTTTACGTCCCTATAGAATTACAGAACAAAAGAATCGGACTTACTTCCAAGAAAGAACCAAGTTGAACAACCCCATGCGGAAGCACAGGAATAACTGCTACCGTCTGCAAACAAGATAATATGGTATTACAAAAAGCATATAAAGTTTACAGCAAAATATGGTGCGTAAAGAAAATCACAAAACCTGCATTCCAGCAGTAATTTGGTGATGAAGCTCACTGTGCACCTAAAAGAGCAAACAAATAAAACAAAACAAAATGAAGTTCATTAGTACATTTATTCCAAGTCTTTAAACTTTTCCAGAAATAATAATTAATTAAAAAAGGAATGGAAACTAAAAGGACTTACATCATTTAGGTTTCCTCATATAGTTATAGATTATTAGATTCAATATACAATTATTGAGACAACCAAGATTTAGATAGATGCCGTGGCACTCAATATATTGCAAAAATTCTTCATGCATACTTCATAGCCAGACAACTCTGTTATATCACTAGTAAAAGCAGATAGTCAACTTCATACCTCTGGTGGATAAGCATCTTTTGTGAAATTGCTCAAAAAAATCCACTGATGATTCCTGGTAAATGCCGCTCGCCCAATTATCCTGAATAGCACAAAAAAAGCACTTAAAATACTTGGGGATGACATTTAAAAAAATAAATAAATAAATAAATAAAGCAATTCTATGAAACATGCAGAAAAAGGTGAAACAGATATTGCATACCCTTCACCGGCAACATTGACTGAACTGTTCACCATCATTTTGTTAATCAAAGAAGGGACTCTGTCTTCTTCTTGAATCGCTGGCTGAGAGGAACAAGACTCAGAAGAAATCCAGCATCCTTTCCCTTCTTCAAAAGATAAGTTTGACGTACCAATTCGAGCAATGTGTGGGGGAAAAGGACATGGCAAGGGTTCATAATAGCATTCTTCCCAAATCAACAGCCTGCCAAGTCAAAACCATACTCAACCCACTCAAATACTAATATTCAATAGGCAGCTATCACCATAAAGTCAAAGGCATAGTTTTCCTTAGCTTCATTTTGGCTACTGTGAGTACATTACGTGGAAGTAAAAGTAAGACTTTGTGGACAAGCAATAAAACCGTCATATATTTTGGCAAACAAATGTGATTGAGAGGAAAATAAGCAAGGAAATAGAGCTGAACTTTTTATTTCAGAAAAGAAATGCAAAAACTTAAATAATTATGCAGTTACGCTTCATATTCCATCAGCCAACCTCAGCAAAATAAAGTCAGGTGCACAGATTAACCTCCCATTAGCTGAAGAAAAAAAGTCAGCTTTTCATTAGTGGAACAAGAAAATAAGAATGAATATAATCAAGCGAGGAAGACATATTCTGAATCAAAAGATTCGTTCTCAGACAATCAATCCAACAGATAGTGCGTCTGTCAAACCCAATATAATGAGAACTTTTTGTTTTTCTTTGAATAAAGATTCTCAAAGACAAAACAGAAACAAGCAAGGCATAAAGTTCCAAAATAGGAACGAAGATACTGCAGACTACGAATCAAATACAAGGATGCAGTGACGAATATGACCTTAGCATGCCAATCGTATCTTGCAAACGAAGAAACCCCAGAAGCCACAGTCATCAAGACCAAAATAAAATCTAATACGAATTTCATATGAGATTCTCTGTTTGATCCCCAAGAAAGTACAAACGTCAAAAGTATAATATCAACATATAAATAGTCAATCAAAGCTGATTCGGGTATACGGAACAAACGAATTGTCACTGAATCCAGCCACATAAAATACACTGCCGTTTCTTTTTCTTTCTCAAAATTCTCAGCTTAGTTGAATCCAGTTATCAAGATTACTAAGAAAGTAAATGGCACATGCATACAACAGCTAAATACTCACATCAAGAAGAATATGCAAAAAAAAGAAAAAAAAACACTGCTTTTTCTTGTAATTCCTCAGAAACCAAACTAAGACGCATGTAGAAATCGCAAAACAAAAGACGTACTAATTAGCTCAGTGGCATGTGCAGATAGTTCAAAAGATTTTACTTTTTGAAAGGCTTACTTGGGATTTTGGTAGCCGATCTTCCAGAACACAGCATAAGACCATTGATTGCGACAGCAAAGAGTCTTCAAAGCTTCTTTCAACAAAAAACCCATCGCTTCAAACAACGGGATTCGGAACCCAGGAACAATTTTCCGAACTAATGGAACAACACTAGCATGCACGAACAGAAAAAGGGGTCAAGGCCGGAGACTTTCCATTCCCGGCGAGTTTGGCTTCCCAGTCCTAACTACCACGGCACGATCCTCTTCCCGCCTGTTTAGTTCTCAAACCCCCGCTTCTCTTTCTCTCTGGATCCAAGTTCCCAGTGATCAGAGTGCGGCAGGCCATCCTCCAGCAGAGGAAGATGTAGAGAGTGAGAGAAAAAGAAAGAGAAGCTGTAGAAAGAAAGCTGAGAGTGGAGAGTGAAAAAGTATAGCACAGCCCTTTAAGAGAGCTACACTATGCCACGAGCTTCAAGCTTGTAGAGAACTATCACCTCCATTTGAACAGCGAAAATGGAAAATTAGAGGAAAACTATGGACAAGGAAAAAGATTAGAATGTGTAGCAGAGATCGAATTGGTGTAAGAGAAGTTGGTTGGGTTTGAGTAGTTGGCTGTGGTTTCGATTCTGGGTGTGTGTCGCACTAGGTATCGCGCGGAGGTACAGGGACGTTGGTGAGGTCGTCTTCAACTTCAGGCTGCGCTTCTGTGGGTCTCTGATATTCTCTCGTCTTTGTTTCTGCTGAGAAAATAAATGGAAGCGCAAAAGTGCACCTCATCAAGCACAAAGGGCAAAGGAAGAGAGAGAGACGCAAGTGAGGTTTCGAAACAGAACCCGTTTTCAAGGAATTTACGAGAAAAGCCACTGAGGCTTCAGAGGTTGCATCCGTCGGCTTCTGAAACAGTGTCCATAGTCAGAGAGTGTGTGTGATTGTTGTTTGGTGAGTCTCAGGACCGAACAGGTGGTGGGGTTCAAGTGGTGCCGATGAGGTAGTGCGGGTTGCTATAGCGCTGACGTCAGATCTCACTGCCCTTGCTTTTTGGTTTAATTACAAGATTGGCAATAGGGCACACTCCGTATTTCAATATTTAATTGCGTGAGTCACAGATGGGGAGAGAACGGCCAACAAACATTAAAAAAACAAAAAGTCCTAGGTAGAGAAACATTGTGTCGTTAAAGTCAATTTTAGAAAAAACAAATAAATATTTTTCTATAATTACTTATAAAATTAACGTGAAATTCGTAGTTTATGCTTCCAAAGGGAAAATTTATAGTTGTTCGGATTAAAAATGAGCACTCAGCCCAACCAAAAAGAAAGGTTAAGAACTAAATGTGTTGGCAAAACCATCATGGTAAAAGTCTAAATTTGGGGGGAAAGAGGATATCTTTATAAGAATAAGTTGGTGCATAATTCCCTTCTTGAATGATATTTTACCATAAAGCAATAAAGAAAAACACTACAAAGTGCAGAGTTGTGGGCAACTTGGCACTAATGTCTTTTCAAGCAAAATCAAGGAAGAAGTCGACATCCTTGGATGGCACGCACTGTTTAACCAAAAATGAAACTGATGCAACTGGAAATGTTTGTAAGGTCAACTTGGAACATTAGCTGGGCAGTGTTTGCATAGATGAAGAAGGGAATAGGTTCGACCATCATCGCCTTCAAGTGTAACAATCGTGGACCACTTCAGCAGCAGGATTCAATAAAAGAAGCTACAGAGCAAGTCCTAAGCTATCTATAAATGATATTTCAGTGTGTTTTCCCAATCATTCTGGAAAGAAATTACCATATTCGTGTTTTGGTGCCGACTTCCAATTGGACTATAGCGTTCAGGAATCATAATGGACTTTCTTGAATCTTGAAAGCAACCTAAATCTCCACAACCTTTCCATTTTTTTTTTTAACAAAATTATATGACATGCTAAATATTAAAAAAAAATAGATAGTACGCTCTCTTACATCGTAAAACATAAAAATTATTATAAAAATATGAAAAAATATATAAATGTTATATAAAATTTATGTATATATTATTACTTAAATATATCGGAAAAATTTGCTTTTTATCTTTAATTTCATTTGTTTTTTCAAAAACTTGCTTTGATGTTAAATTGTGCGCATCGATGAGGCTGTAATCAGGTGAGTGCATGATGCACCTATAAACCTAACCTGGACATGAAGGGATCAAACCTAAGGATATATAGTTCTTGAAAAATAAAAGAGTACATTTTTTTAGGTAAATGGGTTACCTTTTGTCCTCTTCAATTATTTTCTTTTCTTGGTTTTTGATGTCTTTATAGACAGAACAAAGACGCTCCTCCCTTTTTATCAAATCCAAGAGTAGCAAAACTGATAAGCCTCCTAAGGTTTATCCCCTTCTCCAATTCTATTTCCGTGCTCTATTCCTTTTCTGCCCCTTAATGCAAATTTCAATTCGGTGCTGTATGAGTCAGGTTGGCTGACATCCCAGTCATTGTCCCAACCATTTCCATTATTTTATCCCTAAATAGTCTATACTTGCTAATTATGACACTGTAGTTTTCTCTGTGAACCTAGTGATAATTCTATTCTATATCCTATTCCATTATAAATTAGCACTTGTTTTAAATATATATATATAAATTAAGAATAATTAAGTTATTTTTATTTTAAAATAAATTTTTAATTGAAATACTCTTTTTATAAAATAATTAATATATTATTAATCAACAACAAAATAGAAAATGAAAGTCAATTGAGTATTTACTTAGAAATGAGTCCATTACAAATAAAGTTAAAAAATTAATGAAAAATTAATTTTAAAGAGTGATAATTGAATTAAAAAATTTGAATGACAGATATTTTGAAATAAATGGTATAATAATTATGAAGCTTGAACAACTAATGGATATAATTAAAAACTAGGGTTACATGGTTTTGTAGGAGAGGAGGTTTTCATGATGATCTTGAAAATGTTTATCAGACCCATTAGGTTTAGGTACATGTGTAGAGTACCAGTTACTAGATACTAATAGAAAATATGGTTTTGTTATTTTTATAAATTAAATTTTATTAAATATTTATTTAAAAATTTAAATTATTTAATTTATTAAATCTCATAAATTAAAATATAAATTCAACAAATTTAATATTTTATTTTAAATTTGATGAATAATTGGTGAAACACACATTTTGTGAGTGTGTTTCTTTTCCCTATAAAAAATGGCATTGTTGGTCACTCGCTACTCTGTCTTTCATTTTGGGTAGCACAAATAAACAAACAGGGAAAGGGCATAAAAAGATGGAGCACTAGTTGGAGACACATGACTTTGCATTTCTTTATGCGGTTGTTTCTTACTTTTATTATTTCATCTAAACTGTAGGGTATAGTAATTTTTGTGGGGAAACGGATAAGAAAGATTCCTATGCAAAGGTTTTTATGAAATGTGTCCGGCTTCTGATGTTTGATAATAATATTCAAAATTGTTGGCTGGGCTGCAGCTCTGATGCCTCCACTCCTGCCTATGGAAATGGGTTTTAAAATATAAAGTGTAAGATTTACTCAAACACACATAAACTTAGTACCTCATCTCTGAACAAGGATAATGATCATCTCATAAGAAATTTTTTTAAAACATGGATGACCAAGGAAGTTTGATCAAACATTCTTTTATTCGACCAGTAATCTATGTGTATGTGTAATTTAATTGATGGGTTTGTAGTTATAATGAGAAAAAAAAAAAACATAGATAAAAGCAAAAATATTAATTAATAAAATGTTGATGTATTGAATGCTGTTTGTAGTGTAAGTTAAAAAATCTGAGATCAAATATTTAAGTTCTAACCTTGAAGTTTATATCATTTGTTAAGAGAAATTATTAATGATTGATATTGAATATAGATTAGTTTTAAATTTAATAGTATGAAAATATTATATAAGAAAATAATAAAAATAATAAAAATAAAATCCTGTTTATTCTCAATGTTATGTTGTTATGACGTTTGTTATTATGTTGTGACAACAGATAAGGAGGAAAGAAGAACAAGAACAGGGGAATTTTGAACTTGGATTGGGAAGCCAATGGGGCAGCGGACTCGCTTTCCAATATAGCAAATTGGCTCCACCTCTCAGCTTGTCGATTTTTCAGTATGAACCTTCTCAAGTCCAGAATCTTATGTAGGCTAATGCTTCGGCAGTGGGACGTTTACTTGGCGTTCCTTTCAGTAATGCTGGATATGACTGTTAACCCACTTTGATCCATTTGACTGCCCGAACTTATTTGAATTTTAATTATATTCCGGTTTTTTAATTAAAAAAAAGGGAACTTACACCCTCAAAGGGTTTTGACTTCTTTTGGTACCAACCAACCCAGTTTGTAAACGCAATACCTCGTCAAGCTGGGATAGGGCAGTCACCCTTATTATTAAACTAACATAGTAGTTATGCACCCCTCCACAATGTGTTTGGTCATTTTCTGTTATCGTACATCGAAAATGATCTTCCTCCTGTATTTCAATTCTAGGAGTACTAGATTTGTTTACATGAAGATTGAGAAAATCAAAGGTGAAGTGAGCTAATCTGTAAGCATAGGAACACTATCTGGATTAGATAGACAGGGTCAAAAGCAAATGGGCATTGTCCCTACGAGGTTAAAAAAGTTAAAATTTCTTGCTATTCAAATCTAGACTAGATAAACAAGGGGAAAGAAAGACAAAAGAAGTGACCGAAAGATCTTTCACAAGGATTTTACAAGGACTATTGACATTTTGGTGAAGGTGTGGAAAATGGGCAAAGGGGGAGGCATTTGTGGGTGGGCTATAGGATGCATCCACTTCACCGCACAAATGCAAAAGGCCTCTAAATGAATGATTTTAATGAGGGATGATTTGACGGGAAGGGCAGCAGAGGATAAGCCCCACAAGATGGGACAAATAAGCCTGAGAATCTTGACTATGGCTCAATGCCAACTGCCAATTACAAGGTGCAAGTGAATCAATTTCCCATTACACCCGATTTTGGATTTATCCCCTTCCATCTTCGCATTGTCTAAAGTGTCTCCAGCACTAAAATCTTCTTTGCTCAAAAAGAAAAAAGAAAAAAAAAGATTTTTTAATTGTAAAAGGTGTCCCATATGCCACGTGTTGTAGGACTTGTTCTTTGGCCGGTTTCACATCATTATTGATATGAGGTCCTACATTCCGTTGATAACGGGTTACTACCACTCACCCCTTGCCATACAAAGCATGGAACTCATGCCAGAAATCAATCATATCGTATCATATGTGCCACAAACACCCGATCAACCTACCCTGCCCAGTAGTCCTACAATAATTTTTTAAAAAAAATAAATTGAGATAATTAATGTTATGTACGTCTTGATCGTCTGTTATAAAATTAACCAAAAAAAAATGCTTCTATATCATTATCTAAATTAATTAATTAAATTTTACACTTTAATTTATAAAATTTAATAATTTAAAATTTATAAAATAAAATTTATTTAAAAAATAAACAATTTATTAATTAACGGGCCTTCCTACGCTTGGGCTACATCATGACATGCACAGATAATCATTCCTTTTAATGATTAGTCCACAGAAATTAATTCATGGAAACGTCATTATATTCTTCTTCTAATTTCCCCCTCTTTTGATTTGAAGGATGAAATCAAGTTTTAAGAGCCATTGTAGGTTGGTGCCTTCAGTGGACAATCATCATTGTCAGAATAACATAGGAATCATTGGGTTTTCTCCGAAGTTACACAACTCAAGACGCACCCAACTACAAAATCATAGTGCGGAGACACAGAGAGAGGGAGAGGGAACAGAGTTGAAGGAAGAGGAAGGGACTTTGATCATGAACACTGCTTTCCTTTCTTTTAACATACTCAAGAAACTGCCCTTGGCATGGACAGTCGTCATGGGACATAATGAACTTGCTTGCTTTTGTTTCTTTGAACTGCTAGAGAATGGCAGAGTGCTAATGTGGGCAAGAGAAAATACTAATACTGGCAACTGGACTGTGTCTTTCCCAAGTTCATCATATCGTGCTTTTTTTTCTTGAAATATTAAAAAAATTATAATATAAAAATTAAATTCAGAAAGAGAACAAAGTCAAATTCTAATCACTTTAAGTTAAGCACAAATTCCTCATCATTTTGTGCTCTTACAACAAAATCCCGTGCCTTTGGCGCTGTCTCCATAAATGCACCTTCTCACTTTGTGGTCGAAAGCGGGAGATTGAAAAAAAAAATTATCCTTTTATTTTTTTAACTTTATTTTTATTTAATTTTTATAATATAAAATTCAAATCATAAAATTATATAAAACTTAATAAATTGACACATTATGTAACATAATTGTAAAACAAAAAAAAATAAGAAATGAATAATAAAAATAAAATTTTTTTTCAAAAAAAAAAAGAATAAGAAATCGAAACATAACGCAATTCAATCATGATTAATTATATGCTAGGCCGCTTTTGCGTCTCAACAGAATGGGCAATTTGCTGGTATCCAGTGTTCATTCTTCACCCAGATAAGAAAATGAGGGAAAGTTGCTGCTAATGCCCAGATGAAGCCTGCAAATTGTACACCGAAAAGGTTGAGTCTTTGACAACTTCACGGCTTCACCCTTGTGGATTTGGTACCATTGCACACCCTACACTCTTCAGAAAGATTGAAAATTATTGCCCAAAAAGAAAAAAAAAAAAAAAACAGTTGGGTTACCTAAACAAAGAGGCAGAGGTTTACTTTAAGTTTAATTAGATAGTTGAAACTAATCCTTCCACTTCCACATACTGGATTCACAAAACTCTCATAAGAAGTACTGTAAAGTAGAGATTTTTAATTTATTTATTTTTTAATTCACGAAACATGAGACTGGAATTGTCCAAACTAGATTAGCAGTTAAGAATTTCGCATATTTATAAACCTATAGACAAGATGAAAAGCCACGTCAGGAGTGATTGGGGTCAGCGATTCTGATTGGGTGGTTAGGTTCGTATAAAAAAATGAAGAGGGAGAGAGAAAAATAGGAGTAGGCACGCCTGTATGAAAGGAGAAGAGGCAAAAAGGGGTTTCCGGGGTGATTTTCTATTATAATTTTGGTCTTATGTAATCCAAACATATTATATAGAACTTCATACATTGAGAGTGATACAATGATATTTCTTAATGTACTAAATACTGCCAAACACCGAGGTCTAATTAGAGCACAACATTATCCGATAGCATATGGTCTTTTTCTTTTTTGGTAAAGTATAACATGTGGTCTTTTAACATCCTTCAAATGCAAGCAATACATTAAAGAAGACTTGATTCTCACCTGATTTCGTAGTCAAGATTATCACTCTTTTTTTTTTTTCCATTTGTTGTTTGGTCAATTATAAAGATTGAGGAAAGAGTCTCTTTACAGACTGGTTATCGGTTTTGTGATATGACCAGATCCGAGAACTTGACAGCAAAGTCTTTGCAATGATAGGGGTGATTAAGGGAATCCATTCATGCCATTATATATAATCACACATCCTGAAGTAGACGTATTTCCATCCTTATCACCCAACTTACACTGCAATTGGCTCGTCTGGTTTTGCTTGCATGAACGAATAATATGATTAGAAACGTAATCCACTTTTTCCGTAAGGTTGAAACTTTCAGCAATTGTAAGCAGCAAGGAAAAAAGAAAGGAACACTGCTTGAACTATATCACTATGATTAGGGCATGCAGGCCATTCCCTTACACTCAAAAATGAAGAGAAGCATGATGGTCCATCATTGTGTTTGGGAAAAGTATGGATCTACTTAAAGTTACAATTGCAAGCAGCTTTACCTTCCGCTTTTCTGTTGTTGCTTGCTTGACTTTTACCTTGATTATTAATTGGCAAGCTAATTAAATACAATATATAGTAGCAGATATCATCATTCTAAGTTGAGCACTATTGACGTGTCCGCAAAATCAAGGTCAAGCAGACACCGTTAGTGTCCACAGCTCGGGCACTAATAAATACTGATGCTTCTTGGGTGAACGCATAAACGCCCATGTACGTTGCACCAATCATATTCACATTGCAAATCTTCTGTTTTGAATTTTTTTTTTTTGCTGAAGTCTGTTTTGAATCTTTGATTCATATCTGCATTGACATTGCTAGTGGACGTGTGAGAATGGGATCACTAAATAATAAAGATGTTTTTATCAATGTGGCTCAGCTCAAATGATAAGATTTGTGGACTTTAAGTAAATTATTTTAAATTTAATTTAAGTATTGTGTGTGATAAATATTTATTCGTTTTAATATTTTTATTATTTTAAAAAATTTAATCTTTATTTCTTAAGCAAAAGATACTCTAAGAAAACCTAAAATAAAGATGTTCTTACATTTTGTAATTTTACAAAAAGATTCATATATTATATGTAAATTTTTGAATTATAATTTAGTTTGTGATTTATAAAAAATTTAATTAAAATATGAATAATATTTTTTTCACAACTAATATGTGAGTTATTTATTTTTGTAAATTTTATAATTTAATTTGTTAAATTTAATAATTTTAAATATATAAATGTTATGAAATAAATATTATATAAAATAAGAATATAAAAATAAAGTAACTAGTAAATTTACAATAAAAACCTCCGATACCCTTTTGACGAAGATAGTATGAATAAAAAAATGTTAGAGTAATAAGATTTATAAATTTAATGGCTTAAATTTTATATTATTAAAATTAAATAAAAATAAATTTGGTCAATCAAACCTAAACATACAATATTGACTGAGTCCAAGTCAAGGCCAACTTTGTCCCGCAACGGAAATGGTCGACGGACCACAACCACTAAGCTCTGGCATCTGTGATCTCATCCCAACTTTCCTCAGCTTCGCAAGTGTTTTTTGGGCCAACAAAGCGCTATTGTACAGATACTTGTACTGATTCCCTGGGCTCCATGGAAGGCACAAGATCCTTGTGGGCTCAAATGCTTGTCTAATGGGCATCTTTTGGACTTATCTGATGGGCTCTATGGCTGCAAAAGATTTGATATGGTTCACAAGGAGTCCAGTCCTAATCAATTTGAGACTCCGCAGAGATGATTAGATGATTATTACAGTTCAGGCTATTGGTAACTTCTAAGCCGAAAGTCAATAATGGGCTTGCGTTGACTTTGAATCTAAAATTAAAATATTCTTATATAATATTTTATTATAAAATTTTAAATTAATTAGATTTTATTATATAATAAATTTAATAATTTAAATATTATTAAATAAAATTTATCGTAATAATAAAAATATCAAAATAAAGTAGTGTTGAACCTAATGGGACAGCCACGGGATATTCACGAATCATGACCAAATAAAACAAGGTGGTATTACTTCCCAAATATACAACAAAAAAGAAATAACGGATGCTTGAAGTGTGGGCAATCTCACGCTTGCCAAATAGTTTACAATGGTGCATATTCAACTCAGTAGCAAAGCGCAAAATCTAAAAAGAATAAGGCATTTTAATGTAAGCAGAATTCAGATTTTTTTAGTAATATAGTGCCAAACAAATCATAGAGTCATAGACATACGTTTCTTATATATATAAAATTTGTATATTACTACAAAAAAAGAGAAGAAGCATAATGGATATTGTACAAACAGAGATATGAGACGAATAAGGGAATGTTTATTGGGGCATAAATGATGTGTCCATATAATATATATTGGGTCGAGACTATGTCTACACTTTGTCAAGCACACCTTGCGGCAGCGTGAGTACACAGTGACAACATCAGCACTTGATGTGGTATTTGATTACATAATACGAAATACAGACGACTCATCATCGTACTTTAAATTTATTATCTAAATACATACGAAATACAGTAATATTCAATTATTAATGGTCACCCAACCTTGATCTTTCTGACTACACCTGACAGGTGGGTCGTGTTGCTGTGTTTTCGGGGCTTCTCTTAAAAATAACAAAATTGTAAAAGGAAAACCTTTTTCTTTTTTTCGGGTGAAGTGGCTACCATTCAGAATTAAAACATAACAAGAGTTCTTTTGGGAATTCGAATCCCAAGAGAGCCTTCTAAGTACGGTATCTTTGGAGCCGGTCGGTTGAAAATGACATTCGCAACGAGTTTGATGTGCCAATTAAGGCGACCTCCAATCTTCTCCAAAGGACGCAGGACCATAAACTAGCTGTAGGCGGTATGCAGCAGTGCCAGACTTCATACTCCATATAGTACAGACACACTATGGCAGCGGCAAACGTTTCAGTGGAAAAAACTATGAACATGACGCCTCAATCATGCGTGCTGCTTAGGTCAGATTGACATCGCACGGATTTAGGTGCATCAAGATTGAGAAGGCGTGCAAAGCAATTCAAGTCAAGCTATTTCAGTGAAAAGCCAAAGTGACGAGCCTTTTCCTCCTGTTCCCGAACGGATACTAATACTTTATAGGTTCACGCACCAACATCTTTTTCATCTCCATCAAAATATCTATATCTATGTATATATAGCTCTTGTCTACTACACAACAAAACAAAGCGACCCTTGAAGATAACAGTTCTATCATACAGTATTTTTTTTTCCCCTTTTTTTTATTCTCTCTTTTCCCTGGTCTGCGATTTTCGCTTTAGACTGTTGTCATTGATTGGAAACACCGAGCCGAACACCCTCCCTTTCATCTTTTACTTGGGTAATCATTATCATAATCAGGAAAGTAAATTAAAGGCCAACATAGGAAGCGCCTATTTGCTAGTGGCTCGCCTTGGATGCCTCTGAATATGGCAATCTGCCTCACTCTCATCAGTTGATTGTCTCCACACATAAATGGCTTTCACTATTTCCTATGACTAGCTTTCTAATCGTTGAAAATATTCACGCTTAAGTTTACTGAATCTGAAGGAAGAGCATGCATTACACAGGCGATCGAGAGAGTCTCGAATGGAAAGAAAAAATTATGCCATCCATTGAATTTTATCAAATAACTAACTGGCCCAATTCTATAAAAGCTTATTTCCAGATTTTAGACTGCAAAGGCTCCCCAGGCTTATGATTGCAGAGTTGAACAAAGCATGCTGGTCCACGGCTTCCCTTCCGGCGGGCAGGCACATTATGATATATATATGACCTAAAACGAGAAGCTTGTAGCGTGACATTTCTGAATTTTGACCTGGCCCAATTACATATACTAAATCCCAATGAGAGGATTTGGTTCAAGTGGTTTTAGTACCAAAAGTGGTGTAAGCCCCCCACTAATGTCGCATATAACTTAGCACTGAGACATTGATGGATGCACTTGAAGAGTTTACTTAAGAGAGGTCACCAAGCCTGGAGACTGGTAGTCAAATCTATACTCAATTACACTACTATCAAGGCACTCCAATATTTTATTTATAAAAACTCTATTTTATTAAATATTCACTTAAAAAATTAAAATTATTAAATTTATTAAATTATGAAATTCAATTTTAACTGTCTTGACTGCACTTTGTAGGGGTTCTGTCATGGGAGGGATGTTTTTCTACATAATATGGGCCTTAATAAGATATGTCCTCATATTTAGCCACTTACATGTGTTAGTCACATCATCTATTTTTATAAAGAGGTGTAATTGAATACAAGAAAAAATATTATAAAATGCAGTTAGCATAACAAGACCCAATATAATACATCTATCAAGTTCAAGTTCAAGTTCAATTTCTGTAAATTAAACACTGCCAATAGAGCTTCAAAAAGAGAAAAAAGTTACTTAGCTAAAAGGCGAATTAGCTGGTTCAACTTGCAAACTTGTTTATACTGGTGCAACAAATTATGATTTATTCAGTCCTGTATCATTGTTTAAGAAAGAAAATATATGGTGGTTCAAGTTAGAAAATCTTCAACATTGATTCCCTTGCTTTTGCACATCAGAAACTCATAGCAGTCTCATCTGTTATTGTCCGAATTTCAACGATGCAAGGATACTATTTTTACATACCCACCTGCATCAAGTAACCTAAAATTCAACTTTCAGGGGCGCCGTATCTAAACACTATCGCTGTACTTCAACTCCTATATATCATGCGTGAATTTCCAATCATAGTTTGCTTTGACGATAAGAAAGGGTTGTAAAGAAGTTATTTTCCTTCTCTTTTTACCTGATTGAGGATGAACTTTTGCCAGTTGCTCTTATTATTTTATGCTTTTTTCCTTTAGAGGAATGAGTGTAATTAATGTAACATGCTACTACTTCTAGTTTTTTTATTTCTAAAAAGGAGCAATGTCATTTACACAATAATTATGTTATTTTTATAAATTAAATTTTATTAAATATTTATGTAAAAAATTTTATAAAATTAATTCATAATATTAATAAATTAATATATCATAATTATATTTATAAATATATAGTATAAAAAATTTAGTGATAATCAGATTTTACTTTACACAATGCCAATGGGTTTGGTAGGTCATGATCCTATTGACCTTGACTAAGACGACAAAGTCTATCTTATTATGAACAAGCGGAACTATGCGGTGAACGCTAGATAACTGCTAAATTAACAAATAATGGCTTATTAATCCCACAATTTATTAAGCTTGTTCTTTTCATTAGGGCTTAAAAAAGCAGGAGCAAGCGGTTCTAAACCATCATTTTCTGAAAATGATGGACTTGACTAACGTGTCAGCACTAAAATACGAAGACAAGAGCCCCCCACTGAAGCGTCTCTTCATCGTGCAGCCAATGGTAGGTTGACGGTGATAGGCTCAAAGCCAAGAAGATATCCACAAGAAAACACAAGCAGCAAAAATAATTGTAATGTAAGAGGACCCCACAACTACTTAATTGGCCGCACCATTGACCTATCAACGCGGTGGTCCCAGGAGCCAGGGGGCTTCGTGGAATCACACGCTATGGAGCCAAAAAGCTCCGATTGATTAGGCCCAGGGACCCCCACACGCGACGAGCGAAAGTGGCACGAATTTACGGTGGGCCCGCACTTACGCCAACATGCTTGCAAGTCGACGCGTGTTTGAGAAGCGAGTGTCGACGCTGGGACCCACGGGACCGAGATGCGCTCTGTGCTTGGCACGTGTATTTTGGTACGACATGGGGCCCGTTCCTTGGAGCAAAGTCCAACAACTTTCGCAAAGTCGCAAGGAACTAGTATAAGATAGCTGGCACGTGGGGATAGTATGGGACCCGCTTCCATTGCCTAACCTCTTTAATTAGTGCGTTTAAAAGCGTGGCTAAATCTAAACCGCTCTTTGTATTGGTAAAGAACGACGCAGAATATTTCAAAGGTGTAAGCGCGTCCATCGTGTGTTCCATAAGCTTCATCCCTTCGAATTGATGATCTTTGGAAATCTATCAATTTAATGTTTTTTTTTGGGTTACTCTCAAAATAAATCTATGTATTTTACTAGATAAAACATAAATTCATAATTCATAATAAAAATCTAATTTTATAAATTATTAAAAATTATAAAAAATTAAATAATAATTTATAAATTTATGAAGATCTTGATCTTTGAAATTTTATTAATTTAAAATACATTAGTGAAATCTAAAAAATTAAGTAACTATAAAAAAAAATTCAAATTCGCTCTGTTCTATTTGTACAAATAAAAAACACATTGAGATAGCATAATCTATCCTTATCACAAGTCTTCAAGCGATGAACTCAAAAAGTTTTCTTTGGAATGGGATGGGGAGCATATGGATCTCTTAGACAGAGTTCAGGCTATTCACGGACAAAAAAATCTCATATCTTATTTTGGGAATACAACTTAAGAAAACCATATATGTATGTGCGTACGTACATGGAGACTGAGAGAGACTGGGAGTAGGATTGAAGCGACTCAACAGTCAATATAATTTTCTCACGCATTCTTGGGCTTATTGTATACACCTTTAGTTTTGTAACATCAACTGCAAAATTTCATTATCTTGTCAGAAAAAAGGGTCAACTTAAACATCGTACATCAGTAGCGACCACTTACTGCAACCTTAAACTCCTCAAAAGCAAAGCCTTGCGTCATGGTGGCCATGGAAGAGAGAGTCCGCGTGTGTGCCTTGATGCAACATTGCACATGAACAAAGGCAGATTAGTTTAATAAGATATTCTGCTTTTTTTTTTTCTTATCTGCTATTAAATTGATGTGATTTTCGATTGACGACCATCAATTGTAACAAGAGTGTCGTGCATGTATTTCTGCCTACACAGAAACAAAGATGCAGAGACATGTAAATTGTTATGCTGTATCTACAACTGCAAGGAACTTCTTTAATTTTATTTAGCATAATCATAACTATGCAATTTTTTTTTTCACAAAATTTAATTTAAATTATAAATTTATTGTGTTTCATAAAAATAAATTTAATTTTTTAATTTTTTAATTTTTTAATAATTATTTAATAAAAGTTAATTTATGAAAATAAAAATATTTATTTATTTTAACAAATTAATAATTTATATTTTAGTATTTTTGTGATACAATATTTCCTAATTAAAAAATAAGAAGAAAAAACTACGACTTTCCAAACAACACAAGAAAGAGCACCACATTCTTTTCCATTGATTCACAGCCTTACAAATCCGTGCTAGTTGATCTTCCAACATCCCATTTATGTCTACGATGCTGGGGTCAAGTTTTGAATGTGGCATTGCTGAGTTCTTGCCATCAAGCCCGTGGAGCTTCAACTGCGCTAACAAGGAATGTGAACTGCAAAAAGGGTAGTTTAAATGAAAGCAAAAGACGACGGCATGGATCAGTTACCATCAGCCATCCATATTTCAACATCAAGCCATTAATAATTTGTCCAGTGTGTGGCTTTCCAACTTTAGACCTAATTATAACCAACACTTGAAAAGACAATTTGACTTTGAAGAGGGAATGGAGGCGATCGAACAGAAAAAAGTTAGTGGGAACGTACGACTGTTGTTTACCTCTCTCGTTTCACTGTTCAGAGGAACCAAAGGGTACATTTGTGTGACTTCCCTGAAAAGGTTCGAATTCACCTCACAGATATTCCTGCACTTTCTTACCCTTTTTATCCAATTCATGCTCTGCTTGATTGCATGAAAAGCTAAGTACAACTTCAACACAGTCATCAAAGTAAGATATAGATGTACACACCCCGGACATCTTCATCTCTCATACATGCATTTAGGGTCAATTCCAAAACTTAGCACGCCCTTTTATTCTTTCACAAACATTTCTTTTTTAAGAAGAATAATGGCAAGTCATTTAAAACACACAGGTAACATATAAATTCAGACCAAGAATTCTGAACAATGCCGGCTCACAAACTTTTCTTTACAATTATTGTGTGTGTGTGTGTGTATATATATATATATATATATAGTGTTGTATACAATAACTAGATATATGATATTATTGATGAAGACTGTTAGATAACATGGTTAAGGAAGGTATTTTTCTAAGCATTATAGGGTGTATCTTGTGCTTTAGCAAATTTGTGGACGTTGGTGGCTCAATAATGGAAGGTGGCATGGCCCGCTGCCTGCGACCGCAGCCGCGTTACTCGGGTGTGTATGTGAAACCCCATTTGGTGTATATGGACAAAATCTTGGATGATTGTCATAAATATATATACCATGGCTCATTAGTACAATGACTTAAAGACAAAGCCAAGGGCGGTGGTGCAGCAGCACTGATTAAGCCACAGCCTTAAAACAGGTTTAGAAAAGGAGCAAAAAGAGATGAGAGTTATGAGAGCATGCTTTACTCGTGCTAGTTGTTGAATTAGGAGGAGGACACACACCAGCAGGGGTTTTAATTTTCTGGTGGGCATTTGCGCAGGAGACTAAATTTTGTTGTGAAAAAGGAGCAGACGAAAGCATGTAGAGTTGCCTGTTAGGAGAGGCTTGGCATCGATCGGCATTGGCATTATTGCATGTGATTTTGACGTACCCACATATAGACCCACAATTTGTAGCTAATGAATTGGCCAACCCAACAACTACCATGTGGTCCAGTTCCACAACTGCTCATTAGGAGGTGTTGTCGGAGCAAATTCTCTTGTTGGCCATCTCATTATATATGAACCTAATTAAGCCAATTTCTTTGGCATTTTAACTTAAATTAATTATCGTGCATTTATATATTTATTTATTTATATTAGCAGCAAATTAGTATCATTAGAGAACGAACTTTCTTTTGCGTTAGGTAATAAGATTATTACTTTACAGGGATAATGTAATCCCAACTAAATATGAGATTCCTAAATTCTCATAAATAGTTAAAGAATTATTTAATGTTTAAGTCTTACAGTTTAATTTAATTTAATTTATAAAATTAAATAAATTTAATGATTATAATTTTTTAAAGAAAGTATTTAATAAAATTTAATTTTAAAAAAACAACAAAACTATGCTTTGCATAGTGTTAGCTATAGGTTAGAATTGAAATTCGTTAATGGAAGCAGAGAGAATGTGAGCGGTAAGTATATATGGGAGTGATGCGTCACCTTTAGGGTTAATAGACGTGCAAAAGCAAGGGATTGATAGAAAGGAACAATTTTTCAGTCATTGGGAAATGGATTTGGATCCTGAAAAATTTATTTTATAAAAATAAAATATAAATAAATAATCATTTATAAAAATTAATGATAAAAATATTTTTATAAAATATAAATAAATAAATAATAATTTATAAATTTAAATAATTCACATTATTAATTTTTTCATCAATAATTATTTATTTATATTTTGTTCAGTAAAGTGTATTATTCATTTTAGAAAATTTCAATCCTCCGATAATATTCAAAGTTTAATATTTTCTTAAATTAAAATTTATCTATTTTTAAATTAGAGATAAGATTACTAATTTAAAAATATTTATAAAATTAAATAAATATCTTTATTTAAATAGAAAGAATACCTATGCCATGATTAGTGAACATTTTTTCGTATAGATAAATACATAGATTTATGGTATAACTTTTGCGAGCCTCAAGATGTTTGATTAATTGACTTAGGAGCACTTTTTGTGGACCAGTAACTCAATGATTATTTTGGCCACCATGCCAAAGTCACTATAAATTGGTTGGCTAAGCACTTATTAATATGGGGGTACCCTTAATCAAACAGGGTGAAAAGGTTAGTGGTTACTGCTGAGCAATTGAGATCCCCGCAGTCTACTGAGTCCCTCACACCTTTTCTCAATGCCAACAAATTAAAACATGTTGTATGCTTCGTGCTTGGATGTTCTATCTCCTGCCAATGGCACTTCAATTGTACTTTTGGTTGGGCAATTAATATAAGTTGAAAAGAAAAATAGAATGAAAGAGTGATTAGAAAGAGAGGGATAGGGATAGGGTGATGAGAGATATGAAAACTCAGGGAGAAGCAATGTATTACGGCGGGCATGGAGATGAAAAATGACGTGAAATCTGAAACAGATTTATGTTGGTGGGATGGTGCAAAAGGAGTGTGATTGAGAGTGATAGGTAAATTCTATTTAACCATGGCAATTCGGCAAAGGTACGCTGTGCCCATCATGGGCATCCAAATTCTAAAGATTAAATTATGGAGGGCAGCCCAATCCCTCATACCTGCAAGTCTCTCTCTTTTGAATCATCTTCTCCCAATCCACTTTTTTAATAATGACTAATAGATTCCTTTTTTTAATTAGCTTCTTGATTAGATATTTGCCCATTAAAAGCGATGTTAATCCAGTTGATGGTTCTAAAGTGAAATCATACCCGTCAACCGTTGGCGTTTTAGAGACATCATCTTATATACATATCATATTTAATAATAATCAAGCCTTTTAATATTAGCATTTATTTCATCTTTTTTTTTTTTTGTCAAATTGTGTCCCAATTAATTATCGAAACTGATTTGCAGTGGACGCGTTGGAAAAGGATTAAAATGAGAATATTATTAACAAAGTGTTGGTATAGTGGTAAGTTATTTTTGCTTTAATCTGAAATCAAAAGTTTAAGTTTAAATTTACTCTTATTAAAAGAAATTTAATTACACAGCTTTAATCTCAAATAGCGATTAGTTTCTATCCAATAATAATTGAAATATCTTTAAAAAAAAATTAAAAGAAAAAAAGGATGTTAAAAATGATTTGTATATCTCGTCGGCAACACATTATAGAAAGAACCCAAATAAACAAGAGTGATCACCTTGGGAAAAATTAAATTACATGCTAATTGAGCTCAATGTATTAGTCACTGTTGATTTTGCATAGGTCATTTTCCAGTGAAAAGGTATTGAGTAATAAAGTTGAAAAAGCTTTTTTTTTTTTTTTTACCTCCATTACTGTCCCCTGGATAGTGACGTAAGCTAACACTAATATTAATTAATTTTCATTTATTTTAAATTAAATATTATTATTTTATGGGAACTTTTAAAATTTTTGGGGGTCAAAAAGGGAAATGCAGGAATTGGATCTCCCTTTGAGTAAACGACCCATCGATGTAGTGAATGCAAATACTGAAATATTCAATAAAAAATGAGAAAAAACTACGGCCTTATGTATCTATAAAAAATAATAGCAGCAGATATTTGAGGTACCGACAATGTAATTAATTGGATGCGGCCCTAAACACATCTTAATTAATTGAAACCAGATTTTTTATTTATCTTTCCACGCAAAGATAAGAATTCATTGGTGGGTGTGACCCTTCAGGATTGACACAGACATTTTGTGGGGACAATGTTGTAGTTCATATGTTTCTTCAACATTTTAATTTCATATATTTGAGTGGCATATGTTTACTGTCTTAATTGGTGTTGTCTGTGTAATGCATAACATGACCGTCATTAGTGGTTGTAAGTTGTATTCTCTACCAATTCTATATATCAATTTCAAGGTTTATTCACGTGCATAAAAAATAAATAAATAAATAAATTTTTTATTTTTAACAAAAATAATAAATCACTTAATACAACATTGCGGCTCATTTTTTCCTTTGCTTTATCTTTTACTTCTTTCATTCAACCACACAGACTCAGCCAAAAAAAAAGAAAGAATTTTATTGGGAAAAAAAGGACGAAAAAGAAGAGAAAAGCAGCAGACCAAAGACAATGAGATATAGTACGGTTAGAACAGGGCCAGATTTTCATCCAGACCAACCCGTTATCTTGCTTTCTCAAGTCTTCTATTCCTGCCCCACTGAATTTTTTTTTCTTTTTCACTTTTCTGCTTTCCCATTCTTTCAACTTAATCAATTTTGTGCTTTATTTAAAATTTGTTTCCTTTTAACCTGTGCGTGTTTAGAGGTTGTGAGGGTAATTCCTTTTTAAAATAATAATTTTTGGTGCATACCGAACACAATATAATGGAGGATAATTCAGATGCAGATAGCTATTCCATGCGTGAGAGGGTACAACAGAACATGAAAATTACTTGCGAGCTGTCTATTATTGATAATAAATACAAGTAATAACTATAGTATAAGAATTATATATTTGATGATATTAGGGAAATATAAAACGGACCACACTTTTTCGTATTGCATCGGTCATCACTCCATCAATCTTTATTTTTTTAAAAACTATATGAATAAAAATTCATCATTTTCAGTTGGAGGCAGAGAATTGCAGACTACTCTGACAAGAGGTACCGAGCAAACTCCTCCAACCCAATCCCTGTGAAAGCAAAAGGAGGCTTTTGCTGCCCTCCCCGTGATGATGGACAGTTTGTCTAGCTAGACAGCAGCTTTATACCCTCTCCTTCTCTCTTCCCACCTCGTGTGTTAGTGATTTTTAGCTGCCTTTATCCATAATTGGGAATGGTACGGACACACTCAAACTCGAATCTCTTCATCCTCTCTCTGATGGGATCTTTTCCATTTTTATACTATTTTTATGCTTAAATTAATTCTTCCCCACCTCTCTCAACATCTTTCGTGGGTTTTGTGTCTCTGACCAATTTCACCACCCAGATTTTCAATAAACTAATCTCTCTCGCTACTCTTTCACAAACTTATGGTGTTCCATATGTTGATATTTGATGTTTTGCTTTCTAAGTCTTTTGTTTTTTGGCCAAATTGTTTGCAAATATTAAGGTGATTTTCGGATTCATTATCATCGGCTAGGTTCTTGTCTCTTGGTTTTCAGGATCTGTGACATCAAGGGAGAAAAAGAAACAAAAAAAAGATAATTCAATCGGCGCGAATCGGAATTGTGCTTCGAATGGGCTGAGTTTCTTCTACGGACGCCAGAAAAGGAAGTAGATTTGCACAGACGTTGGAGGACGCTAATTATAGCAGGTTTAATTTGATCCGTACGGTCACTGAATCGGATAGATATGGCGACGTACTATCATGGTGGCAGCAGTTCAGAAATCCAATCCTCTGCTGATGGGTTGCAGACACTTTACCTTATGAACCCCAGCTACGTACCCTACTCTGATAGTAGTGCTCAGCACCCAACACCCAACATGCTCCTCGTTAATCCCAACACCACTCCCGGCAACGCGCTTGACCTCGCCAACCTTTCCCACGCGCCACCCCCTTCTCCTAGCCAACAACACCTGATTGGCGTCACCATTCCCACCAACATGCTCGGATCCAACAATCCCGACGATCCTACCCGGCCCGCCTTGCTCGCACAACATGAAATCTCAAGCTTCCACGGCTTCGCCCCCGCCGCGCCCCCTCATCGTGTCCACTACAACTTATGGGGTTCTGTGATTGATCAAGCACCATCCGCTGCAGCAACTGCGTCTAACAGTTCCGGTACCCACACCGCCACCGGAGATGTCTCCCCGCACATGGGTTTCCGGAGGCCTAGTCAGCAGGGTTTGTCTCTAAGCCTTTCACCACAACAAACAGTTTATAGGCCACTTTCCGGCGAGCTTGACGTTCCAGGCCACGCTCAGGTTCCGGCTATATCGCCAACAAGCCGTGGCGGTGGTGATGATATGCGGATTCTGGGGAATTCTCCATCGTCGGTGTCCAATGGAATTTCGACTATGCAGGGTGTTATTTTGGGGTCCAAATATTTGAAGGCTACACAAGAGCTTCTAGATGAAGTTGTTAACGTGGGTAAGGGAATCCACAAAGGGGACTCACCAATAGAGGGGGCCAATAAAGAGAAGATGAAAGCGAATAGGGAATCACCAACATCTGGGATTGGGGATGGGTCAAGTGGCGGTGGTGGTGGAGGAGGTGAAAATGGTGGCAAGCAAGCATCTGAACTCAGCACCGCACAAAGACAAGAGCTTCAGATGAAGAAGTCCAAGCTTGTTAGCATGCTTGAAGAGGTAGGTTAATTAATCATATATACACGCATGATATTCTGCTCAATTTCCATTAAAATTATTCTAAATATTATATATGGATTTTATATGTATTAATTTGAATGAAAATGAATAAATTAATCGGTCTACTTGTTTGGATCTTACTGAATCCTGATAGTGTAACTATCATGAGTTCGTAGTCTGGTTTTGTCACTTATACCGTCGTGGGTTGTTAATGATCAGCAATTGAGAAAGTTTATGTATGACATTGCTCGTGAGGCTGACTGAAGAAATAAGGAAGGTGACAGTGCATGAGATTGTGCGAAACTGACAGGAATGTAGTCTCGTCTCTCATTATCAGTTTTTGCTCATATCCTTGAAAATATAAATGGAACATAGATTATATTAAAGAAAATTGATTCTTTTTTCTAATTTATATGTATAAATGGAATAATATATTATATTCTGGATATAGAGGAAACTGATAGGGTAAGGACTTCGCTGTGTCTCACAGAATAATTTTGGGTTGGGACCCATCTGGGTCAGTTTGGGGAAGGGTTGAGAGCAGGCCCTTGATACGTGGGTCCAATTTTGTTTCTCCTTATGCCATTTCAATATCTGAGAAAGAACATTTTTTAATTAAGCACAGTAACTATTGTTAAGGAAGCACATTCTGCATATTTATGACTGTTATGTTTCGAAATTGCAGGTGGAACAAAGGTACCGACAATATCACCACCAAATGCAGATTGTAATTTCTTCATTTGAGCAGGCAGCGGGTTATGGAGCGGCCAGATCGTACACTGCCCTTGCCTTAAAGACTATCTCCAAGCAATTTCGATGTCTCAAAGATGCAATAACTTCACAAATCAAAGCAACAAGCAAGACCTTGGGGGAGGACGATTGCTTAGGAGCTAAGGTAGAAGGTTCAAGGCTTAGGTATGTTGACCATCATCTCAGGCAACAGCGGGCACTGCAGCAGCTGGGAATGATCCAGCACAATGCTTGGAGACCCCAGAGAGGATTGCCTGAACGAGCTGTTTCTATTCTTCGTGCTTGGCTCTTTGAGCATTTCCTTCACCCGTAAGTATTTAATTCTGCAATTAATCATATATAGTATTGAAAGACAATTAATTTTTATGATTAGTTGTTTGGGGTATCAAATCACTAGCCTTATTCAACTTAGAAGTTTCTAATTGTGGCCTGCAGCTATCCTAAGGACTCCGATAAAGTAATGCTTGCAAAACAAACTGGACTTACTCGGAGCCAGGTATGTTTTAATCTGTAGGTACTCCTATAATTATACGGTGAATGGAAGATTTGGATTGTAGAGCTCAAATTTCAATGAAAAATCCAATTTTGGACTCTTTCTTTCTTTTAATATATGAACATAATTTATTGTAATCTATCGAAATGATAGTTATGGCAAGCAGACTTATGTGCCATCATTGTAATACAGGTGTCTAACTGGTTTATAAATGCCCGAGTTCGGCTGTGGAAACCAATGGTTGAAGAAATGTACATGGAAGAAGTCAAGGAGCAAGAGCATAACAAAGGCTCCCAGGACAACACAAATAGATCAAAAGAATCGAGCAAAGAGTTGGCGTCGACAGCAAATGCTGCACAGGAATCAGGTTCCATAAGACTTGGTCAATCAAAACCTGAAAGCTTCAACCGCCAAAACAATTCTCCAACCGAGATTTCAAACTCTTCAATGTCAACATCTCCCATGGGAGGGTCCCTTCAATCCCACTCGGGTTTCCATCTTGCAGGGTCGTCAATATCTGACGTTCAAAGAAGTCCAAATAAACCAAGAAATTCTGAAATGCAAAACTCCCCGAGTAGTTTCCTCTCAGTTGACATGGAAATGAAGCCCGCCGAAACCCGTAGAGAAGCCAGCACAAAGTTTGGCATTGACAGGCACAGAAAGGATGGCTACCCTTTATTAACTGACAGTGTAAACAACGGTGGGGGTTATGGAGCATTTTCCATGGAAGACATTGGAAGGTTTAACGTCTCTGAGCAATTAGCTCCTAGGTTCCATGGAAATGGTGTTTCTCTCACTCTTGGGCTTCCCCACAGTGAGAACCTTCCTCTCTCAGCTGGCTCCCAACACGGATTCCTCTCCCCAAATATACACTTGGGAAGGAGACTTGAGATGGGATCCAGTGGAACTGACTTTTGCGCAGTCAACACCCCACCATCTTCTCATTCAGGCACCAGTTATGAGAATATTGACATTCAAAACAGAAAGAGGTTTGCCGCACCATTGTTGCCAGACTTTGTGGCCTGAGAACTATAGCAAGCAGCTGGCTGGCTAGCTAGAATACCAAACGATAAGAATTTTCTTTTCCTGTTAGTACTGCAATCCACTAAAGACTTCATACAGTGTTTCGTAGACACTAACTTAGCGCAGAAGACCATTTAGCTTGCACCCAAAGATAAAAAAATGGAGCGCACTATCCCTTTCCATACTCACTGCTTTCTATCTATCTTCCTTCTGATATAGTTATATTTCTGGCATGGCAGGACCGGGAAGCTTGATCACTGTAAACATGGAAGCTATTTATAGAACATAGGTCTTTATATACTTGCAGAAAATTCAGTTCGATTGCAGTATCACTTTAAGGTAGCTTAGGATTCATAATGTCGGGGATGGTATATATATTGTATATGGTATTGGATATATATAAGAGCGGGGGGAATGAATTAAATGATTTCTTGGATGGGGGAATAGTAGTTAGAGTTATTTGGGTAAAGAAGCAATACTTTGCTGTAAAATAAATTATTCCTATATTTTTCTTTCTTTTTGGTGTATTGCAGTCGCGGGGGTGACGAGAAAAATATATGGAAAAGGCAGTACACAGATGTACGTAATTAATATTCCCATGTTTTCTTGAAATAGTGTGAGGATTTGGATGGATGATTGTAAACGTTTATTACCCTGTGTATTACTGCATGCATGCATGCAGAAGTAAAAGTCCCCCCTCCTTTTTATATATATGATTAGTTTAGACGTCTATCTCTTGCTATAACGCACATCTCGAAGCTGGTTTCGACATAGAAAGACGCTTACTCTCCATTATATTAACTGATTGTTAAGTGCATGCTAATTAAAGCAGTAAGATGACAAGTGATTATAAATTTACGTGAGAAAACAATACGCTTGACATACTATTAGAAATAAACATGAAGTGAAATGGTGTGTTTCTTCACTTTATGTTTATTTCAGTTAATACGCTTCGCATACAATCAATCCATGTGAGTATATCATTTTTCGTAAGATGACATATATTACTAAAGAAATTGCTGCGTTAGTCTTCCATATTCGTTTAAATATATTCACCCTCGTTGTCTTGTTTACGTACACAAGGGTAAGTTATGATCGGTGGCCAGCCCGCATAGGTTGGTATAAATGGATTGAATATTATTTTTTTCGTAATTTTATTTTTATAATTTTTTATAATTTAATATATTAAATTTATTAAAGTTCATAAATTAAATTATAATATTCAATAAACTTAATGATCCACACTATTAAATATAAATTTTTATGAAAAATTGTGAAAAAACTTTTCACACACCCAAATTCCAAATTGACATTGAAAGCCATATTCAACGGAGAACTTTCACATGGTGTTGTTGGGGTATCCCCGCTCCTCACTTCTCTCTTTCCTTCTCTTTTTTTCCTTTTAAATTCCATCTTTAACGTTTTCACATCTGAAATTTTCACGTCAGAAAATATATATTTGAAGCTTCTATATATGGTTGTAAACTCCAAAATTCTCTCCATCGGTAAATCTTTTAAAAAAAAAAATTAATCGGGTGTTCTAATTTGACTACAGAGTCAAAGACAACTTAAAATACTATGAAAAGATGCATTTAAAACAAGGAATCTTAATAATTTGTCCCATAGATATTTTCAGAAAAGAGGGAATCATATGGGTAAATATTTTTTTTTAAAAATCAAAAACATTAAGAGTTAGAGAATGCTACTTTATTCATAAAGTTATATTTCTTAATTTCTTCCAATTCAAAAATATAGAATGGTGCAACTGTCTACCTTAAAACTTAAGTAGCTAGTCCAAGTGACAGTTTTTATTTAATAAATTCCTTCAACCTCCACTTTATTTTGTGCTTTTCACACAAATGCTTATATATTTTTAAGATTTACATTAACTTTCTTATATTTTAATATGCACTATATCTAAATTTAATTTATTATAAATTATCAAAAATACCCTTAATTATATTCTTATTAGTTCAATAGTAAAATTTTCTTCCCTTAAAATCTATATTTGATACCTTCTACATAAACTATCTCATGTGGGTCTCTTTATAATTTATAAATTTTTAACAAAATACAAAAAATACTAAAAACATGTTTGTAGTATTTTTTTTTCTGTTGTTTGCAACACATGTTCCAAAAGAAAACATAATTTTAGTATTTTTTGTATCTTGTGAAAAAATAAAATATTATTAAAAGACTTACAAGAGATCATTTCTGTGAAGAGAACAAAACATAAATTTTAAGATGAGATAATTTTATTATTTAATTAATAAAGATATTTTTGATAAGTTATAATAAATTTATTATTTAACTAAGGATATTTTTGATAATTCATAATAAATAAGATTTACGTATAGCTTATTTATAAAATACAAAAGAGATTACTATAAGTTTTAAAAATAAAGATAAATTTATGTAAGAAGTACAAAATAAGAAAGAAGTTAGACTAATTTACTTTTTTTTTAATAATAGTAGTGAGTGTCAAACTATTTAATAAACACACACAAAATCTAAAATTTAAACTCAAATTTATACCAAAAAAAAGCCTTAAATCAACAAACTAATACAATTACATTATTAAGGGTGCTGGTCAAGTGACATGGTATTAATTGATGAATGCTCTTGTGCCTGATTATGTTACCAGCAGGCAGCAGGCATGCAGTTAAGCCAAGGATGTAGGCAACTTGCTAGGTTAAATGTGGGTGTTACTTACAAATGAGGGTCAGGGTCGTATGAAATACGACCACAGAATATGTACAAACCTTGTCTGAGATGGGTAAGAATTGAATTGGGTAGTTATATATAATTTTTCATTTTTTCTCATACATTTCATAACCCAAAAAAAAAATGATGAGTTGTGAATAATTATTCAATATAAATTAGTACTATATTTTTAAAAATTAATTTAAAAAATTAACACGCGCACGTTTTATTTGATATGAGCAAAAATATCTGCTTATTAGTATTACATGTTCCTCTTTTTGTGATACAAAAACCAAACGTTGACCTTTACTCTGTGGAGTTATTTTCAACTCGGCATATAGTGCCCACTTTCCAACACTGGCTATTATGGCTTCTGATTCTTTCCTTCCCCACAATCCCACGATAGAGTAACCCCAGATTCAATATCAAATCATGGGTGCCACTCACCCGCTGGCTGAGCCTAGCTCTCATCTTCTTCATGTGGGATTTCAATTTTCAGAGAGCCAGAAAAATGGAGTCAAGCAGAGCCCAGTGGTCCAATCTACCAAGCGATTTGCTGGAGCTGATACTTAAGCGGCTCAATTCTCCCATTGATCTTCTTCGCTTCCGTAGCGTCTGTGCCAAATGGCGATCCTCAGCTCATCTTCTTAACAGCAGCAATTCCACCCCTCACTTCCCTATCAAGCTTCCAATGCCAACCTGCATCGACCCTGACCTCCGTGTCTGCTCTGTTCTTCTCCGCGAAAGCACCATCTACAAGATATCCGACACTTCAAAGACCACCACCAAGTCGTGGATAGTTAGGGTCGAAGAGTCGTCTGCAGAAAACGGGAAGGTGCGCCTCAGGGATCCACTTTCTCCCTCTCTGTTTGGGAATTCGACCAAGAACTTCCCTAAAGTCTGGAACTTGCTGAACTTGAGGGTCTCGGAGGTAAGCAGGGCCTATGATCTCAAACTTCTAGATGAAAAAGCGAGGACTTTTTTGCTTAAGAAAGTAGTAACCTCTGGGAGTATCGACAACTTCGCAGTCATGACCCTGCATCGTCGAGGAAAATTGGGTATCTGGAAAGTGGGTGAGAAGAAATGGATTCAAATAGAAGATGGTCCTGATTGGTGTAAATACATAGATATTGCTTATCACAATGGGAAGTTTTATGCGGTGGATATCAAGGGTCTAACAATTTCAGTAGATTTTTCCCTACAAATTAAGTATATTGCTCCTCCAGGAGTTCGTTCTGGTTTTCATTATTATGATGATAGGGGTAGATACTTAGTGAATGCTCTTGGGAATTTGTTGCTGATTGATAGTCCACCTGCACGTGCTTGTGATGTTCATTTCAATGTTTATAGGTTAAATGAGGAAGAAAGCCAATGGGTCCTGGTGGATAAGTTGGGGGACCAAATGCTGTTTCTGGGTGATGATTGTTCATTCTCTGTTTCAGCTCGAGATTTTGCTGGATGCAAGAGGAATTGCATTTATTTCACTATTTTAGGCTACACCATGTATAGTGCTTACCCAGGCTACAACGCTTGGCTGTTTAACTTGGAAGATCGTTCTGCAAAACCTCTCTCAGCAATTCCCAGTATTCCTAATCTCTTTCAGCCGCCCTCTTCTTGGACCAAGAGTAGAAAGAAAAGACTAGCCGTTTTGCTTGGACGCTCATTGGTTTGTGCATTAAACTCGCAATTGGATTGGGTTGCTGTTTAGCTTGTCAATTGTCATCGGCCTAATGGCGACCTTCTTAACACTTTTGCTTGGAAGCATGAAATTGCTACTTGGATAGATTTTGACTAGGTAGTACTTTGTAGCGTTTTGGTAATATCTGTTATAAATTTAAAAACACGCTGTTCCCATAAATTTAATCTGATAAATTAAGTCTTGGGGATTAACGTTATGTAATTTACATTAAGTTCTTTTGTAATCCTTAGACAGAGCAATAGATTGTATGCAATCAGCGCTACCACACTCAATAACTGTACAATTATTTGCCTCATAGATCTCTGGACATAATATACACAGTGTTGGGTTGTCTCACGTTGATTATAGAAGGAGTTGAATGTTAGTATATAAGTGTGAGAAAAATTGAAACATGATGGAAAGCATCACCTCTTGAATTAGTACGTTGGTGTAAAGAGTGATAAGCCAGTATTCCAGAGTCTTCATAAAAAGCATCCATCTGTTTGGTGAAAACTTTGCACAGAAGTGTGTTAAGAGTTGCAGCACCCTTCACAATGTCTTTACTATGCTTATGCCAGATTAGTAGCATTCTTACAAAGTTGTTGTCGTCCCCAATAACCGTAACGAATTTCCCACCACTTCCATGGTGTAATCTGCCTCTGTGTCTTCAAATCTCCACTCATGAGAGCGTGTAGTACGGAAACTCTACCATAAAAGACCAGTTTCTTTAACTCTTGATTAGAAATATTTTGGTTTTCCACTATAAAACGTGTTGAGACTCTCTACTCTGCCGTGCAACTGTTAAAAATCGAATATATCTATAAAAACACTGCTAAATTTATCTCTAATTTTAGGTACCCGGCTTTTCAGGCTATCAAAGTGTATAATGTGGCTTGTTATCATCACAAATCATGAGATCTTTCTAGAAAGGTTCTTATGTTTCTGAGTGTTTGGATCCCAAACTGGGATATCTTTCCAACACGAACCTTGGAAACGTCTTGATGGCACAGTGCGCAGAAACAACAAACCCTACATATTAAACGATGAACAATATGAAGCAAATGAAAGCAATTTCATGACAAGATTTATTTGGTTCTACCTTTTCCAATACATGCAGGAGCAACAGATTAGGATGCCTGACTGAAAAGGACTAAAATACAAACCTGATGTGTTGAATCTACCACGCCACCCTGGTGTATCTCCCGAAGTAATGCATAAGCAATTTGCTAACCAATATCCCCGAGAGGCATCAAGCCTTTCTTTACATCATCAATAAATTCAGTGGACTCGTGAGCCCCTGCATGAGAAACTGCAGTATATACAGAGACGACGATCCGCGACCAATGAAATTCCATATCTAGGAGAGCTGTGCCAGTAAACAACCAAACACAAAAGAGTGCTTTTATGGAACTTTGAAATTGTCCAAATTCCTATCAAATTTATTTCCAAATACAGTTTATACAGAAAACTAATGTAATGAGTGAAGGAAAACATACTTTCTAGTTATTAAGTACAGATATAAAATATAATATTAATATGATATAATATAGATATCACAATATAATTAAATTTTAAAAAAATAAAATACTAAAACAATATATATAATTTAATTTAAATAAAAAATATTATTATATATTTAAAAATAAATTATTTATTATTATTGATTAGTAAAAAATATTACAATTAAATATCAAAATAATTACAACTAACGAGATTGGTCCACGTGATGGTGACTAGATTTTATGGTCGTGATAAAATCAGTATTTGTTTTGGTTATGTTTAGGAGCAGAAGGGTCGAACCTCGAAAAGGAGTGTTCTTCCTCTTGTATACAGCACGAGAATGGAGAATGATTTTCTATGGGTACGCTTTGCTCTATGGAGTTGGAGGCTTAGTGGTGGCTAACTTGGCATTGCTCATCGCCTTTTTAGGAGAAGTTGGTCTATGTGCCCATCTTGCCTGACCTCACCAAATCCTATGCTATAACGCTAGCACGGCTCTGGCTCACTTACGAGAACGTTTGGCTCAGATCATCTAATGGTGTTCATCTTCACGCTTGGTTGAGTTAATTAGGCTATGGATGTTGGCAGGACTTCACGATTGAGTCAAGTTATTTTTATGGCGTTTGTGCTTGATACAGTTGAAAGACATTTTCAATCGTATTAATAATAGATCGGTGTCAGATTAATGTTTGACACCAAAACGCTAAAGAGATGGCTCCTGTGCTTCACAGCTTTCCAGCCAGTGGGCCAGCATTGTGACCAGAAAAAAAGGCACATCTGGGAGTAGATTCCACGGCCAGCATAAATCATGCTATTGTCAAACGGAGCAGACACTCTGGCTGAAAAAGTAACTCCTGTAATCCTCTTAACCAGTCCCTCGTCAGTCCAGGTAAGTGCCCGCCACAAACAACATGAGATATCAAAATTTAAAAAAAAAAAAAAAAATCAGAGACTTACTGTTAGACTCTGAACAACAGGAACTGTGAAAACAACTTCTTCACCACCATTTGGAGGAACTTCTCACCTGTCAATTTTTAGCTCCAAACCTTCGGAGGGCACACCAAAGCGCTTTAATATGGGCAAAGCCGTCTTTCCCATCCTCAGCCTTACTCTGCTCTGCAAACTGCACCGAATACTCGCCTTTGAGATTATTTTACATTTCTAGTAAGGCCTTGAGTTTCAATGATTCAGATTTCAGAGACTGCCGAGGATGAGAGCAGAAGCGCCAAACGTGGATTTGACGTCACTTATTGCCAAAGGACAGTGTCAATAGTAAAACAGTAATATTATTTTTATATTTTTATTTATTTTTTATATTTATTTTAAAAGATAATGAAATGGGCCATGTCATCACATAGTCCTACCCAATGTATGGACTACCATTAGCCGTAGTAAAATAAGGTAAGATCTGAATCATATTTTTAAAGAAAAGAAGATGCCAGAGACTACATAAAATTTGTATAGTTCTAATTTGCTAGAATATCAACACTCTTGCCAAAGTGGGTTTAGCCTATAAGCTAGCCTATTTTGTACTGCGTAGGTTTGTAATTTTTCTACTTATAAAAATGCCTCGATTAATTTGTGGGTTACAACACTGTCAATTAATATATTTATATAAAAATAAATTGATCCATGGGATTGGCTATTCTAACCCCATCTAATAAATGGATTGGATTAGAATTTTTTTCGGTCACCAAATTTGTGGACTGACCGACCCTGTTTTCAGGTGGAAGCGAAGTAGTCCGCTCTGACACCTTAAAAGGCCACTTGCAGGGACTCCTGGGCCTCAAAATATCGGGCTAATGACTACAAGCCCATTATTGGACCAATTGTACAAACGTTTGGTTTGGTTCGCTCTATGGCATCTGTTCAAGATTGTGGGATTGGATTTGGGTTTAAGAACCCCACATAGAAGCAACTAATCCAGCACTTTCATCTATAACATCATAGATCTGGGCCAAAAATGTAAAATTATAGCCCATGACAAAAACAGAAAAATTATAGATGAATATCACTTAATATTTAACCAAATTAAGTACAATTTGTTAATGAGGAGTCTAATTAGTTTAAATATATAATAAAATCATTTAGATAAACTAAAAGAATGAAAAAGGAAACTTGCCTTAATTTGGTTAGCCACCATGTCTTTTATTTAATTAAAGAAAAGTCATTCACAATACAACTAAAAAATTATGAAGACAAATTTGCCGGTACCTTTAGCATTGTAGTAGCACATGCTTATTCCTTCACTGTTTTGCTTTTAAAATTTTAAATTTAAACTTAACATTTTTCATGCATGTGAAGTGATTTATTATTTCTCTTTAAAAAAAAATTATTAGGCTTATATGATTCCCTGGCACAGTCATAATTAGTAGGAAATCATCATCATTCTTGGCTCAATTTGGCATGTCCACTATATGGAAATATTTGAATTAATGACCAACTTATGCGTATACTAAGAGATAAAGAAATTTTAAATTTTATTCTCAAATAAAAGGAAACTTCTTTACCTTCAAAAAATATTAATTTTATTATTTATTTATGCAAGATTACTCTCAAATCAATAAAAACACTAATAATTTTCTCTTGAATTCATTGTTAGTCACAAGAACACTTTTCCGACTAAACACTTTTCAGGCAACTTTGAGAGGGTTTCTTGTTTTGCTCGTGAAGTACATTAATAGTAGGGATGGGTATTGGGTGAAATGGTTTGAGATAGGGTAAAATTTTTTCAATCCAGTTGAATCTAATCTTTCATTTAATTGGCCTAACTCCAGTCGAAATAATCTTTCAAACTAAGATTTTTAAGTTGGAATGACTCGATTTTATTTGGATAGGTTAATTTAGATTAGGATAGGTCAAAGAGCGAAAGTCTGGGGACAGTCAAACGTGAGGCGAGCGAGGGCGAGTCAGAAAAGTTTAGTCGATTATTAAGGACTCAAAGTCTCAAAATGTGACAACTAGACAAGAGAGGGATCGAGATGACTCAAACAAAGTAGGGGGTTAATGTCAACTGTCAGAAACGATAAGACAACGAATGAGACTCATCGCTCACGAGAGAAAAAGTCGAGGGATAAGATAGGACCGAGAAGTGACACTAGAGTCATAGACCTACCTAAGGAAGATTTAGGATAAGCTATAAAATGATGCCGTTTTGTAGTAATAGAAAATATATATATGTAATTTTTATTGGATTACTGCGACAACTTAACAGAAAGGAGCCAAAAATTTAATTCCACTCAATTTATCTCATTTTAAACTAAAATATTATATTATATTTATTTTACTCCATCTTAACTCAGATAAAAAAATTTTTCTTAACCAATTCAAGACGAGTTAAAATGGTTTGATTTAAGTTGATGCCCACCTCTAATTAATAGTCTGCACATAAGCAACTCCAGTGAAGTCGCTGGTAGAGTGCAACACAATGTAACAAAGAGTGGTTCCATTTGCATAACTTTTAATGATTTCACCAACTCGAATGTCCGTCAATTTCTTCTGTTCGAATTAATCATTAACCACAACCGATGCTGCTTGTTCTCAACCGTGTTTGACGGGTGTCGTCTCCAGTCCGCGTATGCATCGTAAACAGCTGTAACAAGCAGGACAAAGGCCGCTGGCAAAATATAATTCCTACAGGAACCTCTAGACTGATTGGACATAACGCTTCTGGCGAGGATGAACGAAAGTTAAATTCAAAATTTGGAGATTTCTCAACTGGGTTGCCAGAGTCCATCCCAAAAAGCTTTGTAGGCACCGGAATTTGACTTTAATTTAGATCGATCAGAAGCTTTAGGATAAATTAGTGCACAGTTGCTATTGTTATGATAATTCAATTGTGACGGGAAATATGTTTAATAATTTGTTAATTTTGTATTGATTTAAAAGTAATATTATCTAAATGAATAATAAAAAATTTTAATTCTTATCTTGAAATAAAATTTAAAGTTTTGTTATCTCTGAATATAGGTCGTCTTTGTTTTAAAATTTCGCTACGTGTATAGATATCACCGAATCTACTATTTTTGGTAATTTATTTTGTCAAGGTACCCCCCAATCCCAATTGCCACCGCCGCAATCCTTTCCAGTCATACCCTCAAGACATCCGAGGGTTGAATTCAAATTCAACGTCACCTTGCAATTTGCATCTTTGAATCTTTCAATCAAAATAAAAAACTCGAGACTGGCCCCGCGGGCCGCATCTATTAACAACCTGGTTGCACGGACTTACAGTTTGGTCAAAAATACGCAAAAACTAAAACGCTGCCGCGAAACTTCTTATCCACTTGACAAACATTATCATTCCATCCAAATTCCGCAAGATTTGAAAGAGCACTGTTAAATCTAAAATTTAATTTGGCATTCTTTTCATATAATTTTTTATATTTTTATTTTTTTAAAAAATTTTTTCACTCCAAATCTTTTTAGATTTGAAAATATTACTTATTTTTAGATTTTATACAATTTCACTATCCTAAACAGTTAGAAAGCTAGTTTTATAAAATTAATTATGATATTAAATTTATTAAATTTAATATTTTAAACTTTTAATTAAAATTTTTATAAATTTAATTTGTGAAAACATGAGACTCCCACAATATTGGAAGTTTCTCCTCTCTTGTAGTCTGATCTGAATTACCACGGAAAGGTAATGTCGGCCGTCGACAAAAACCGGTGGCCACTTAAAATCTGCTAAGTAAGCAGTTTCAAAAGTAAAAGGCGAGATTAATGCATCTCAAGAGAAAAATAATACCTTACATTTTTTGGGTACTTTTTGAAAGATAAACAGTATTTTATTATTCATCTCTTATATATGTGTACTCAAAGAATTTTCCAAAAAACGGAATTTAACAGGTTTATCTCAAAATGTTGTTGCGGTGTTTGACGCATAGGAGCATTGACAATTTTTAGCATTTAATAATTCCAAGTGGTGAAGACAAAGAAAAATAAAAACAAAACTGCTTTGATACGCATTTATTTTTGTCCAGATATGTCGTCGGCCATGTCATCAATCACCGTATGTAAAATACGGAATTTTTGAGTTCAAAAAAAAAAAAATCTAATGTAGTCTTCTTTCTATATATATATATATATATTTAGTGCCGCTTTGCGGTACTCCACCTTCATCCTCTTAAAGTAGTACTTCATCATCATCCCCTTCTTTTTCTTCTTCTTCTTCCCCGTTCTCCAAAACATCCCAGAAAATCAGTTCAATATTTTAATATCTTCAATTCGATGGCAGAGATTGAAATTCCTCAGTACTTTGTTTGTCCCATTTCGCTTCAGATCATGAAGGACCCAGTGACCGCTCTGACAGGCATAACATACGACAGAGAAAGCATAGAGCAGTGGCTTCTGACAGCCAAAGACTGCACCTGCCCTGTTACGATGCAGCCACTGACAAGAGATTCAGTCTTAACCCCAAACCACACGCTTCGCAGGCTAATCCAAGCATGGTGCTTAGCAAACGCAGCCAACGGTGTTGACCGAATCCCAACCCCGAAGTCCCCTCTCAACAAAGCCCACCTTCAGAAACTTATCGGAGATCTTGAGATTCCCCATTTGTCCCAAACCGCATTGAAGAAACTACATGCTCTAGCTACAGAGAACGAGCGGAACAGAAGGTGCATGGCGGAAGCTGGTGTAGCCAAGGCTATGGTTCCAATCATTACGAAGAGTTTCAAGGAGGGTAAAAGAATGAGCCTTGAAGAATCATTGAGAATTCTTCATCTTCTCTGGGGTCCAAGTACGGCTGACATGAAGCCTCTCGTTGGTAAGAGCTTGGACTTTATCAATTCGTTGACTTGGGTTTTGCAAACTCACTTAAATAGCAACGTGAAGATGGTAAACGAAGCAATGTCTGTCTTGAAATTGACGATTGAAGTCACAGATTCGGCCGTTCTTGGCAGTTTAAAGCTTGAGTTTTTCAGAGAAATCGTAAGGGTACTGAGAAACAGAGCACTCTCTGAGCAGAGTATCAAATCTGCCCTGCATGTCCTAATAGAAACGTGCCCTTTAGGAAGAAACCGAACGAAGATCGTAGAAGCAGGTGCAGTCTTCGAACTCATCGAACTCGAACTCAAAAAGCCCCTGAAGAACATTACCGAGCTCCTATTTAACCTTCTGGCACATCTCTGTGCTTGTGCTGACGGGAGAGAGCAGTTTCTTCAACACGCAGGCAGCATCGCTGTGCTTTCTAAGAGGATCCTAAGAGTTTCCCCTGCAGCCGATGACAGAGCGATTCATGTATTTTCCTTAATAGCGAAGTACTCAGCATCGAATGACGTTGTTTCAGAGATGCTAAGGGTTGGAGCTGTGTCAAAGCTTTGCATGGTGATGCAAGCGGATTGTGCTTCATCTCTGAAACAGAAAACAAGAGCCATCCTTAGGTTGCACTCCAAAGTTTGGAACGATTCTCCTTGTATTCAAGTTTATTTGTTAACCAGAAACCTAAGGTAATAAACACTCCACAAATGCTCCAAAAATCCGTCTGTCCCTGTCTCGCTCTTTTTTTTTTTAACTTTTTTTTTTTGTGTAAATCAATGGGGCAGAGAGCCCAAAAACTATACTCTAATTCATCTGGGAAATTTCTCTCTTTGGTTTTTTTTTTTTTCATACACCTTAATTATCATCAAGTCTTGATTGGGTTCTCCATGTACATGGCTGTTACTGTTAACATTTGCTGTCATCATTGGAACTAGGAATAGCAACGAGGTAAGACGGATTGCGGGGAGTAGTGCCCCACTTCCAATCCTGTGGAAAAAAGTTTTTCCCGTCCTCTCTTTGTTCCTGAGAATGAGAAAAATATTTTTTCTATCTTTAATTCCTATGAAAATTTGAAATTTTAAAATAAAACTTTTAGAATATGAATAAATTTATATTATTTATTTATTAATTTATCATTTATATTATATATTATATAACATTATATAGGAATATTATGATAAATTTTTATATTCAAGGATCTTTATGAGATGGGAAATGAAATTCTTACCTTTATTGTCAAAATTGTTACATTAAGAATTTTCTCCCCATTCTTACTCTTATGAGAGAAAAATTCTCTACATTTTTCAACCAAAATAAAAAAAATTTTCATGAATCTTTGTTCAACCAAAAAAAATTGCCATCCTAATTGAATATTTACCTTTGAGAGGGTTGATTGAGTAGGGGGTGGGCAGTTGTCTAACCGACAATCATGACAAAAAGGGCAAAGGTGAAGACATTAAGCCAGCAGATCAATATTGTGAATAGTTTGAAAGCCTAAAGTAATTAATTACTTTACTATTCGTCAACATGTTGGGATTTGACACGTGCCGTAACTTCCTCTTCCTCTTCTTCATCTTCTACACGTGTTCTTTACAGGTAACTAACTTTATTACCTACATGTGAATTGTATTTAGAACCGTATCATTACGTATTTGCAGACAAAATGAACGCAAAAAAAAAAAAAAAAACTGCTCAACAATTATTATTATTATAAACTTTTAAAGAAGGGAAATATTAACTACAAAAGATCATAAACCTACCGCTAATATCATCGGCTGACTATTATATTACCCATTTTTTTTGTATATTAAATTTTTAGTTGATTATGTTAAATAATTAGCCATTTCAAAGTCTTTATACAAAAATCTATTATTAAGTTTGAAATTTAAATAGTAAACATTGAATTCTGAATTATTTGACTAAAAAATTTTAATTATTTTAAAAATTCAAGTTGTTGAATGAAAATTTATAAATCATTTTTATTTTATATTTTTAATATATTAAAAAGAACCATGAATAAAGAACTCAATAATTAGTATACCTAGCCCCACAGAAAATGAAGTCCGCAAGTTATTTATAATATAAAACAATATGTTATACGTACAATATTGACTTCAATTCTAACTTACATAACTCTATGCCATTTGGCTTAAAGCAAATAATGATGATGATAATGCTACAATGAAATCGAAAGCTAATTTAATCTTATAATCACATGTATGGTAGGCTATCACCTCTTTTGGCCGTTGAAAATTTCAAACGATTCTGACATTTGGTGCTTCTTCTGAATGAATCATCCCCTACGCTATTAGTTGTTTAAGTTACACGGATACCGGTTGATTATATATTTAATATAAATACAAATACAAATGTATATTAAATATAAATACTTTGTCTAAAATAAAATTATGATATTTCGGTTACAAATAAATCATTCAAAATTTCACTGCTGGTAGTGTGTACATTTACTTTTATTTGTGGTATAGGTGGCGGAAAGAATATGCCATTCATTCCTTTGACAAGTAGTCCATGGCAACCCGACGCAATCAACGTGTCCATCGTTGTAATAGCTGATAGCCATTTCTAACTCATTTCTGTTAATTACAGTCAAAACCAAATGAGTATTGAACCCATCGATTTGAATAGTTGACCTGCGTAAGCCTTATCTTATGCCTTGTTGGCAGCAGAGCTTCAATGGCTTTGCCAAATCTGTGTCCATCCGTTGTTTTACGTACAACATGCAAGCTTCCGGCTGATTTTTCTTATTCTTCTTTTATTATTGCTTTTCCGGAAAAAAATAAATTGTTCGTTTGTTATCGAGTTTTCGCATTCTTAAGCTCCGTCTCTGCCTTTGACCATTACAAGTTGCATTGAATCAACGAAAAGCAATTCCACGTTAAATAGTAACCCAAACAGAACATTAATAGCATTCATATTTAGCGTGGCTACCAAAGCCAAACGCACATAACGTAAACCACGTTATTTGTCAGCTTTTCTGCATTCTCAATCTAAGCAGATGGAGCTGAGAGAGAGATAAAAATTCACTGTAAAAAACAAAAGAAAAGTCTTTATTTTTTGGAATAGAAAAGATTAAGCAAAGTCGAACCTTCTAACTGTTACTTCTTCGATTAATGGTGAAAGTGAGAGACATGCAATTGATGTCTTCCTTCACTTTTCGCCTCCAATTTAATAACATGGCTGCTCCTTCTTTTTTTTTTTTAGAATCGACTGCTCCTTGCTAGTCAATGTTTGAATCAAGCATATCATAGATGGCCATCACATCTCAAATGTTTGACAGTAGCTGTTTTATACAATACTACTGCTTAGGTTTAGTCACAGAAAGCAACTTTAAAAAATGTGTAATGCATCATCATATATACTTATATATATATATATATATATATATATATATATATATATATATATATATATACACACACACTTATATTTAAGGATTTTATACTTTACAATCACTCTCTATTCTTGAATAACTGTCTTTTTTAAAAAAAGATATAAGAATTAAGAAGATAGTTAAATTATCTTAATATTAAAAATTTTACATTTTTAAATACCTTTCACAGAGAAGAATTTAAATACTAAAAGTAAACTTGATAAATTATTTGTATTTTACATAATATAAAGAGGCGATAATTGATTGATCATTGAATATTTAGTGTCTCAAATAGAGATAAAGTTGAAAAATTATTAAAATCTTAGTGTCAGAAAAATGATAATTAAAATGGGACTTTTTTTTTTTAAGAATAGAGACTGTTATTCAGAACATATGGAGTATATATGTAAGCATTAGTATCGATTGTAAATCTTCTCATTTTAGTCTATTTAATTTTATCAAATTATGTTTTAATAAAAACTGTTTTTATAAAATATTTTCTTCTTATCATCCAATTAGTCATATTATTTTATAGTCGGCACACCTAATTATCACATTTTGGACACTCTGGTCATGACCTCTCATTAGTTGCGATGCCAATAAAGCAGTAGACACTGCCAAACTACAACTTGAGCCTCGTAAATGGTTTCAATGACTTTTCAGGAGTTCTAATTTATAAATGATCGAAGGATTTTGGTGCTTGCCCATATGAGCCTTGCGTTTTGTTTCTCACTGTTGAGCTTTAAGCTTCAAAATAAAAAATAAAAATAACCATCAAAGTAAAGCAAGAAAGAGAACAAATAACGCAGATTCATACTGTTATTCGGCAATAATTGTAAGTGAGACAGGTGTCTGGCTTCAATTTCCGTGTGGTGACTTTAAAATAATAAAAAAATTAAAAGTAAATAAAAAAGTAGATCTTAAAAGCAGCTCTTCTGGCGCCTGTCAAGGCCTTGGATCCAGCTCATCGGCATTGATATTCCAACAAAGTTGGGGCCCAATGTGTTCACGAATCACATTTTGGGCTCAATTCAAAATTCTGATCCCACAATTTGGACTTGGTGTGGTATTGGCTAACACCTGACACCGAGTCCTTGCCGGGTCATAATGAGAAATTGAGAATCACACGCTTCGGCGGGGGATTTGTGAGTTGATTCAGGGTCGTTTAATCCTTCAAATGGTCACGTGTACAGATCCCGGGTTTCACAGGTTTGAGTGTGTTGAAGACTTGACGTCAAACCATTCTTGCTATTTTGGTCGACATGAGTTGATTTACACTGAGGGTTATAGCTGGGGTATCAACACTCTAATCACGCGTTGATTTTTCAGTAAAATTGAAAATGGAACATTGCAAGTCCACCAACATTAAATGACACGACAACAATGCACATCAAACAGACAAATGATGCATACCTTATTTATTTATTAAGTTATACGTACAGAATTAATATACCACATTATTCTTTGCAAAATTAATCATAAAGTATCATTTTTTCTTTTTTTACTACAATCTAAAGGTCTTCTATTCGGACACGGGGAGCTCTAGAATCTATGAAAGAGACACCTTATAAAGACTCCACTTAGTATTTCATAATTTTGTCATTTTAAAATGTTAAATCCCAAATCGTGCATCATAATTAAGGTTTCACAAATTCATATTTAAAAGCCTTTACCAAGGCCATTTTTTTTTTTATGTGAGACTCACACTTACGAGCCTTTCACTAAAATTATTCTATTTTGATATGGAGTTTAGATTCTTTTTTTAAACTTTTACTGGTGACACTATAGACTTGTTTTTTTTTCCAAAATTTATCTCTCAATAGTGCCAAATTAAAGAAGGAAGAAAGAAGAATAGCAGCGCCAGCTGACCCCATTTCTTCACATGCAATTGTTATTTAATTATATGATCAAAAGGCTCTTTTCAAGTCTTAGTTTAATATAATGCTGGTTCCCATGATGATTAGATACCAAAGAACAATATACAACTGTAAAATTGAAAAAATCCAGCGTGGGGCAGGCCAGTTTGACTGCACTCTTGAAGCTGTAAATTGCAAATGGTGTTTGATACGCCTCAATTTGACAAAGCAGGCCATTTCTCCTGATGAATCAAATGGGCTATAGACCACGAAGTTTAGGATCATGGTTGCTCTTCTAGTACATGTAATCTTTACGAGGAATGCCTATGTGTTAATGGCCCTTATAGTATGTCTCTCTCTACCAAGAGCATTGGGCAAGCCCAAACTTGAAAATTTGAAACCGTTTTATGTACAAAACTTAGCATCATCCATAAAGGAAAAATGTCCAACTTTCTGTTAATTCACCACAATGACTTAAATAGGAAGCCTTTTGCCCATTCTTTCTACCTGATCTGCTCCAGTGAATGGAATATGACAATGGCATAGAGAGGCATAGCTAGGCGGAGGCCAGAAGTGGTCCTGGCCTCCTTGAATTTTGAAAACCTTCATATATATATATATATATACATACACACACACACACTACAATAAAATTTAAAAATTTTTAGTTTAACCTACTGAATTTAATAAAATATTTCTTAATTCTCTTAAATTTCAAAAAATTTTATATACAACATTGAAAATTTTAAAAACTGCCTCTTAAATTTTATAAAATTGTATGTATCATCTATAATAATTTTTAAAGTTTTCAAATAATTTCTTATATATTTGACTTAAAGTAACTTTAAAATATTTTAAAATTATAAAAAATAACCTCCCCTTTTTATTATATACACCCATTAACAAGTAACGTATTATAACTCAAAGACAAATCCTGATTCTGCCGGTGACAGCATGAGAGCCCATCAAAGTTTTATTGTAGGAATTAATTAGTAGTCTAGTAATAACAGGTACAGTTTAATGTTTACACTTGCTGATACAAGGAATCATTCTCCTTTCATGACATTTTCAGATTCATCAATCTGTATAATTCAAAAAGTAGACACTGGCAATGTTTACGTTCTCGGCCGGTATCAGATACCTTCACCACGCATCTATAAAAAGTAAAAGAAAAACTTGACCTAATTAGATGGATAAGACGAGAGCAAAGGAACTGGAATACATGGGGAAGTCTTCCAAACCCCGGAATGCAACTTGAGGATTTCCTTGGCCCTCTCCTTGGTCTTCAAACTGCCATCCACTTGAAGCACCAAACATAACTTGGACACAGCCCCAACCTGTAACATTTCTTGAAGCACTCTAGAAGTGGCTGAATACCTGCAAATGGAGGCCAAAATTCTTACACCTCTATCACTTGCCACATGTGAGACCCTTAGAATTTTCTTGGACACAATCGCCAATCCAGCCCCATGCTTCAGCAACTCCGCCCTCCCTTCTGCACAACCGCATAGTTGATCTAATGCTATTAGCATGAGCTCACACGGTCTTCTTTCTGAGACTTCAAGAAGGAGCTCTACGAGGACTAAAACCGCACCACCCTCAACCGCTTTAATCCGGTTTCTACCCCATGGACATAGCTCCACAATAAGCTTCAATGCTGCCTTAGAAGCCTGCTGTGAAATCTGATCGCGTAGCACTCTCATTATTTCGAGAAATATTTCGGTTCTTACACTTACCAACCGGGTTGGATCAGCCACTTCAAACGCTGATTTCATTAGCATAGTTGCATAAGCTCGAGATTGGTAGTTCCCAAACCTCAAAATTTGAACCAAAGACTCAATAAATTGAATGCCCTCGTTCGAAATCAGATTTTTCACCTGAGCTTCAGAAGGATTTAAATGAAACAACACTTCGATTGCCGCTTCATTCTGAAGAGTTGAATCTCCTTCACTATTCTTCATGGCTGAAGCCAAGAACACTATTGCCCCCGCAGATTCCAAACAGCTTTTGTTTCTTTCGCTTTCGAAAGCAATAGATCTAAGCCTTCCAAGGCATTTGAGCTGCTTATCTGGAAATCTCTTTGCTTCAGAGAGAAGTTTGGCAATCTGGGATTTGTCAACGAGCGGCTTTGGAGTTGGAATACGTTCAACCCCAATCGAGGCATTAAGAGTGCACCAGGCTTGGATCAACCGGCGCAGAGTGTGGTTTGGGGTAAGATCTCTGTCCGACAAAACTTGCCTGGTGACAGGGCAAGTGTTGTTTTTGCACGAAAATAACCATCTCTCTATGTTTTCTCTATCGTAGGTCATTCCTGTAGAAACTGTGACAGGGTCTCTCATAAGTTGCAAGGAAATGGGGCAAAGAAAGTGGGCAGGAACTTCAATTTCATCCATATTTGGAAGAATTTGAATCTTGAAATCCAAAATGTTATGATTTGAGTGAGAAAATGAGGGGAAGATAAAAATGATCAGAAAAACCTGTGATTAGTAACTATAAAGTGGAAAAGCGCGAGGGTTGAATGTTGCTAAGAACTAAAATTTGTGGAGAAGTTTGAGGCACATCAGCACCAAGAAAGTTTTGGTGGAGGTAAAAGGTACAGGTTTTAATACAAGTTGTTCCAAACAATAAAGTCAACACACGGAAATTGAGAGATAGAGATGGCAAGGGTGAATTAATTAGGACCTTTTCCAAGGTGCTGGAAGGACAAAGGCTTAAATTTTTTACTGTAATTAGCTTTTGTATAGTGGGAGTTACAACAACAAATGAGTGAATATGAATCATGTAAGATCTCGTGGGCTAACGTTGGGGTCTGAAAATCGCAAATTGCAGTTTGCAATTAAAGCCTTCCATGGGGGCGTTTGACTTCCACTTTTTGATTAAAATAAATGGAGATGCTATATTTTTTTAATCTTTGATCTCCGCGCAGACCTTAATGCTTGCATGGCTGACGCCGACAACTCCTAATGGGTCTCATGCATTTTGCCATTATTGGGATGCCTTTCTCCCACGCTTTTCGCTGCTGCGGCCATTAATGCTTGCTTTGAATATTGTTTCCTGAGAAAATCAGCTGGAAATTGCTTGGCTAAGGTTAACGTTGTTGTTTGACTAACCCTCTTTTTAACGTTATGCACGTACTTAAATTTCTTCAATTCAGGCATGTGAATGGTGACAAATATCAGTGAGAAAAAAATTAAAAGAAAAAAAGACAACAGGTATGTAATAGATAGTGTCGACACGCGACGCGGGGCGGCGATCCCGAGGTGAATAAAAAAAAAATATAGGTTTAGATTTAGGTGAGGTTTTAGAAAATGATTTAAAAAAATGGAGTCGCCACCGACTTAGATTGAAATGGTGAAGTCGGACACCGAATAATATGGTCTGCATTACAGAAAAAATGGATTCGGGGGTTGGTTACGTGTAGGGAAGGTATTAGCACCCTACAACGCCCTTTCGGTACCACGTTGATATTTGTTGCTTTTGATTTCAAAACTATGCTTTGTCTTTTGTTTAGATAAATTTATTTTTACATGTGATTGTGGTTTAAGATTATTTATAACTGCCTCAATAGAGTCATGCCAGTTGACTGGCTAAACTCATGATGTAATTTTCCTCAAGATAGTTATATAGCGGCCAGTTAACTGACAACCATATTTATCTATTGTCAGGAGTTTATTTTTAATGCATTAATAGAACCATGCCAGTTGACTGACTAGGTTTGTAACAAGATTTCCCTTAGGATAGTTTAATAGCGGCCAGTTGACTGACAACTATATTTATCCATCATTAGGAGCTTCTTTTTAATGCATCAATAGAATCATGCCAGTTGACTGACTAGATTCGTAATATGATTTCCCTCAGGATAGTTTAATAGCGGCCAGTTGACTGGCAACTATATTTATCCATCGTTGGGAATTTCTTTCTAATCAAGATAATGGATCAAAATAGTTGGAAAAATCATAACTAAATAGAATGTTATAAAGTGGTTGGAGCAAAACCACAACTATTCTTAACAACTCCAAACAATCAATTCTTCAATACTTACTTGTAGAAAAAGTATAAGCAAAGTTGTAATAGCATACAATTGTTCAACAAAACAAATATGTTTAACAATGGGAGAACATAAAGAGATAAGTGAAACCTGTGTTTAGAGTACTTGAATGGCCTAACAAAGACCGGAAATATGATCTTCAAGAGATGATTTCCGAAGGAAAAGTTGAACTTCTCAAGATCAATGTGATGAGCTTGTTCAAGGGGAAACTAGAAGAATCAAGGGGATTTTAAATCTTTTCTCTCTAACCCCTTTCCTTACTCCTATCTTTCTCTTCTTCTCCTCTCCCTCTCTTCTTCACTTCTTCTACACTTTCTCCTCTTCTCTCTAAGTGTCTTGGTTTTTTGTTGTGTCCCTCAAGAAAGATTGGTATGGGCTATTTATAGTAGTTAATGGTAGGTTTTTTTCTTTTTTTTTTATTCTTAATTTTCATCTTCCTACCTAATCTTTATTGACTTTATTCATCATCTTTTTTTTCTTTCAACATTTTCTTCTCTTTTTTCAACATTTTCCAACTTTGTTCAACATTTTCTTCTCTTTTTTCAACAATTTCTCCTCATGGCCAACATTTTCCTACTTCCTTCAACATTTTCTTCTCTTCTTTCAACAATTTCTCCTCATGGCCAACATTTTCTTCTCATGGCCAACATTTTCCTACTTACTTCAACATTTTCTTCTCATGGCCAACATTTTCCTACTTACTTCAACATTTTCTTCTCTTCTTTCAACAATTTCTCCTCATGGCCAACATTTTCCTACTTACTTCAACATTTTCTTCTCTTCTTTCAACAATTTCTCCTCTTCTTTCAACAATTTCTCCTCATGGCCAACATTTTCATACTTACTTCAACATTTTCTTCTCATGGCCAACATTTTCCTACTTACTTCAATAATTTCTGCTCATGGCCAACAAACACCTCACTCATTCCACCCACCTTTTTTGATTTTCCTTCTTTCCTTTTCACACTTCTTTTTTTCTTTTTCTTTAATTTTTTATTTTTTATTATTTTTTTATTATTTTTATTTTTATTTTTTGCAATATTATTCACATTTGGGACCAAAAATATCTTTAAGTATTTCATTTTTTTGCTCAATTAATTTCTAGAAAAATATATATTCAAGTAGGATAATTTTAGAATTTATACATGGGTCCACTTTAATTTTTAAGGTCCGGACAAAATTAGGTGTCTACAGATTGCCCCCCTTTGCTCATCATTTTAGGGACTAAAAGATGGGCAAAGGTTGAGAGACACTATTTTGTTCGGATGCGAAGGGTTATGATCCACCCAACGGGGACACTGAAGGATACTAAATCCAACTTTGGGGATACCTAAGAGCAACTTAGGATTTAAAACAAAATGGCCTGAGGTAACACGTCTCAGGATTTAAAGAAATGAACTTGGGGCAACCCGTCCCAAGTTTTGAATTACCTGGAGAAACCCGTTCCAGGATTTGAAACAAAATAACCTGAGGTAACCCGTCTCAGGATTTAAAACAAAGAACCTGGGGTAACACGTCCCAAGTTACAATACCTTGGAAAATCATGTTCCAGGATTTGAAGGGTTTTAATCCACCCAGTAGGGATACCTAAGAGCGACTTAGGATTTGAAGGGTTATCATCCACCCAATGAGGATACCTAAGAGAGACTTAGGATTTGAAACAAACCTGAGGTAACCCGTCTCAGGATGAACTTAAGGTAACTCGTCCTAAGTTTTGAATTACCTGGAGAAACCCGTTCCAGGATTTGAAGGGTTATGATCCACCCAGTGGGGATACCTAAGAGCAACTTAGGATTTGAAACAAAATAACCTGAGGTAACCCGTCTCAGGATTTAAAACAAAGAACCTGGGGTAACACGTCCCAAGTTACAATACCTTGGAAAATCATGTTCCAGGATTTGAAGGGTTTTAATCCACCCAGTAGGGATACCTAAGAGCGACTTAGGATTTGAAGGGTTATCATCCACCCAATGAGGATACCTAAGAGAGACTTAGGATTTGAAACAAACCTGAGGTAACCCGTCTCAGGATGAACTTAGGGTAACTTGTCCTAAGTTTTGAATTACCTGGAGAAACCCGTTCCAGGATTTGAAGGGTTATGATCCACCCAGTGGGGATACCTAAGAGCGACTTAGGATTTGAAAGGGTTATCATCCACCCAGTGAGGATACCTAAGAGCGACTTAGGATTTGAAAGGTTATGACCTAGGATTACCTTGCTTATCTAGGTCAAAGGGGTTGAGTCAAATGATGCCCGACTCTGGCATTGGTGATAAAATGTTGAGTCAAACGAAGCCCGACTCCAGCTTTGATGATAAAAAGGTTGAGTCAAACGAAGCCTAACTCTGGCTTTGATGATAAAAGGTTGAGTCAAACGAAGCCCGACTCCGGCTTTGATGATAAAAAGGTTGAGTCAAATGAAGCCCGACTCCGGCTTTGATGATAAAATGTTGAGTCAAATGAAGCGCGACTCCGGCTTGGATGATAAAAGGTTGAGTCAAACGAAGCCCGACTCCGGCTTGGATGATAAAGATGAGTCAAACGAGGCCCGACTCTGGCATAAATGAAAAGGGTGAGTCAAACGAGGCCCAACTCGAGGCACAAAAGATAAGGGTGAGTCAAATGAGGCCTAACTCGAGGCACAAATGATATGGGAGTCAAACGAGGCCCAACTCAAGGCACAAAAGATAAGGGTGAGTCAAACGAGCCCCAACTCGAGGCGCAAATGATATGGGTGAGTCAAACGAGGCCCAACTCGAGGCGCAAATTATAATGGGTGAGTCAAACGAGGCCTAACTCGAGGCACAAATGATATGGGAGTCAAACGAGGCCTAACTCGAGGCGCAAATGATATGGGTGAGTTAAACGAGGCCTAACTCGAGGCGCAAATGATATGGGTGAGTCAAACGAGGCCTAACTCGAGGCGCAAATGATATGGGTGAGTCAAACGAGGCCTAACTCGAGGCGCAAATGATATGGGTGAGTCAAATGAGGCCTAACTCGAGGCGCAAATTATAATGGTGAGTCAAACAAGCCCGACTCGAGGCACAAATGATATGGGAGTCAAACGAGGCCTAACTCGAGGCGCAAATGATATGGGTGAGTTAAACGAGGCCTAACTCGAGGCGCAAATGATATGGGTGAGTCAAACGAGGCCTAACTCGAGGCGCAAATGATATGGGTGAGTCAAACGAGGCCTAACTCGAGGCGCAAATGATATGGGTGAGTCAAATGAGGCCTAACTCGAGGCGCAAATTATAATGGTGAGTCAAACAAGCCCGACTCGAGGCACAAATGATATGGGAGTCAAACGAGGCCCAACTCGAGGCACAAATGATATGGGAGTCAAACGAGGCCCAACTCGAGGCGCAAATGATATGGGTGAGTCAAACGAGGCCTAACTCGAAGCGCAAATGATATGGGTGAGTCAAACAAGGCCTAACTCGAGGCGCAAATTATAATGGGTGAGTCAAACAAGCCCGACTCGAGGCACAAATGATATGGGAGTCAAACGAGGCCCAACTCGAGGCACAAATGATATGGGTGAGTCAAATGAGGCCTAACTCGAGGCGCAAATTATAATGGTGAGTCAAACGAGGCCTAACTCGAGGCACAAATGATATGGGTGAGTCAAACGATGCCTAACTCGAGGCACAAATGATAATGGTAAGTCAAATGAGGCCTAACTCAAGGCACAAATAATATGGTAAGTCAAACGAGGCCTAACTCGAGGCGCAAATGATAATGGTGAGTCAAACGAAGCCCGACTCTGGCTTGTCTTGCTTGACGAAGCCTGACTTTGGCTTGTCTTACTAGACAGGAGGCCGTGTTTGGCACATGGAGAGGCTTGACCTCGAGATTGCATGCTTGACATGCACACCTACTTGGCATGGTTAATGTTTAACCTAAGAGGTTTGACCTCAAATTTGCATGCTTGACATGCAGACCTGCTTGACGAAGCCTGACTTTGGCTTGGCACAGTCAGAGGCTTGACTCTAGAAGTGATATATATGGCATGCAAACCTGCTTGACAAGGTTAATGTACTTGACACATAGGGAGGCTTAACCTTAAATTAGCATGCTTGACATGCAGACCTGCTTGACAGGGTTTAGTGTGCGAACCTGCTTGACAGGGATTGGCACAGTCAGAGGCTTGTCCTCAGAAGTGATATATATGGCATGCAAACCTGCTTGACAGGGCTGAGTGTGCGAATCTGCTAGATAGGGCTTGGCACAGTCAGAGACTTGACCTCAGAAGTGATATATATGGCATGCGAACCTGCTTGACAAGGATTAGCACGCAAACCTGCTTGACAGGGTTGAGTACTTGACAAATGAAGAGGCTTGACCTCAAAATAGCATGCTTGACATGCGAACCTGCTTGACAGGGTTAATGTGCTTGACACATAGAGAGGCTTAACCTTAAATTAGCATGCTTGACATGCAGACCTGCTTGACAGGGTTTAGTGTGCGAACCTGCTTGACAGGGATTGGCACAGTCAGAGGCTTGTCCTCAGAAGTGATATATATGGCATGCAAACCTGCTTGACAGGGCCGAGTGTGCGAATCTGCTAGATAGGGCTTGGCACAGTCAGAGACTTGACCTCAGAAGTGATATATATGGCATGCGAACCTGCTTGACAAGGATTAGCATGCAAACCTGCTTGACAGGGTTGAGTACTTGACAAATGAAGAGGCTTGACCTCAAAATAGCATGCTTGACATGCGAACCTGCTTGACAGGGTTAATGTGCTTGACACATAGAGAGGCTTAACCTTAAATTAGCATGCTTGACATGCAGACCTGCTTGACAGGGTTTAGTGTGCGAACCTGCTTGACAGGGATTGGCACAGTCAGAGGCTTGTCCTCAGAAGTGATATATATGGCATGCAAACCTGCTTGACAGGGCCGAGTGTGCGAATCTGCTAGATAGGGCTTGGCACAGTCAGAGACTTGACCTCAGAAGTGATATATATGGCATGCGAACCTGCTTGACAGGGATTAGCATGCAAACCTGCTTGACAGGGTTGAGTACTTGACAAATGAAGAGGCTTGACCTCAAAATAGCATGCTTGACATGCGAACCTGCTTGACAGGGTTAATGTGCTTGACACATAGGGAGACTTAACTTCAAAATAGCATGCTTGACATGCGAACCTACTTGACAGGGTTAATGTGCTTGACACATAGGGAGGCTTGACCTCAAAATTACATGCTTGACATGCAGACCTGCTTGACAGGGTTTGGTATGCGAACCTGCTTGACAGGGCTTGGCATAGCAGAGGCTTGACCTCAAAATTATATATTGTGCATGCAAACCTGCTTGACAGGGTTAATGTGCTTGATACATAGGGAGGCTTGACCTCAAAATAGCATGCTTGACTTGCAGACCTGCTTGACAGGGTTAATGCTTGACAAAAGAAAAGGTTTGACCTCAGAATTGCATGTTTGACATGCACACCTACTTGACAGGGTTTGGCGTGCGGACCTGCTTGACAGGGCTTAGCACGTAGGGAGGCTTGACCTCCAAAAATGGGATTGCTGACATGCGTACTTGCTTGACATAGTTTGGCATGTGAACCTACTTGATAGGACTTGGCACAGCAGAGGCTTGACCTCAAAATTGCATGTTTGACATGCAGACCTGCTTGACAGGGTTTAATGTGCGAACCTGCTTGACAGGGCTTGGCACATGGAGAGGCTTAACCTCAAAATGATGTATTTGACATGCTTGACATAAAGATGCTTGAGCATGAAAACACATTTGTCATGCGAAGGGCTTAAATGAGATGCTTGATATAAAAAGGCTTGACCTGAAAATAACATTCTTGATAATGCAAAATCGCTTGATCTGAAATGGCATGCTTGTCATGCTTGACATGCAAATGTTTGGCACATGAGGAGCTTGACCTAAAATAGCATGCTTGACATGCAAATGTGCTTGATATGTGAAAGGCTTGACCTTAAATGGTATGCTTGACATGCTTGATATAAAAGGCCTGACCTAAAAATAACTTGGCTGAGATGAATACATGCTTGACATGTAAAATATTTGACTTGAAATGGCATGCTTGATGCAAAAGGCTTGACCTTAAGATAGCATAGATGACATGCTTGCTATGCTAATGTGCTTAACACATGATGGACTTGACTGAAATGGCATGTTTGATATGCTTGACATGTAAACAATGTTTGACAGATGAGGAACTTGACCTAAAATAGCATGCTTGACATGCTAATGTGCTTGATATGTGAAAGGCTTGACCTTAAATGGCATGCTTGACATGCTTGATATAAAAAGCTTGACCTGAAAATGGCATGGTCGAGATGAATACATGCTTCACATGAGAAATGTTTGACTTGAAATGGCATGCTTGACATGCTAGGCTTGACCTTAAATAACATACATGACATGCTAACATGCTTAACACATGATGGACTTGACTGAAATGGCATGTGTGATATGCAAATATGCTTGGATCTGAACTGAAGTGTATGTATGTGGATATTCCTAGCATGCTTAAAGGCTTAACCTAAGATGGCATGCTTGACGTGAAACGCTTAACATGTGAAATGGTTTTCCTTAAAAGGCATGCTTGACATGTGAACATGCTCGATACATGAAAGACTTGACCAGAAATGCCATGCTTTGCATGTAAACGCTTTTGACATGAGAAAAATTGATGCAGATGCCAAATCTATAATACAAAGGGTGAGTTATGGTTTATTGTCCTAATTATGAGTGAATTAGAATGTCAGACCCCATAGAAGCAATACCTTCTGGTATCAGTATTGGGTAACTCATCTCTCTCTTTTTTCTATAAATCCTCATCTTGGATCCCTCTGCTTTTTCAGGGATATTTAAGATTCGAGGGTCATTCTCCCAATTCTTTCCCTGGTTTAGATTTGGTACTCCCTAAACAATGGAAGATTTTTTTTTTCCGGGCTTGCTTTCCTAACAATTGCCCCCAGTTTGTGCTTTTGAACATTTTTCAAATTCTAGATTCACTCCCAGTCATTGCCCCTAGTTTCCTTGATTACCTTCGAGCAAAGAACTATTGAAAAGTTTTTCTTAGTTCACCATCTCCTTTTTAAGAACATGCCAAAAAGGAATCCATATATTGGATGAAGACTACTCAATTCTCTGGAATCAAGGATTCTTTGTTGAGCAACTCTCTAATTAAGAAACTCTCAAGTGTTTGTGCTCTCATACAAGTGTTTGCACTCAAGTATTTGCCCTCTTGACAAGTGTTTGCACTCATAAGTATCCCATAAGCTTGTGCTCATGTCCCTTTCAGCATCTGTTATTTCACCACATTAACCAGGATCACTAGGTCTTTATTTTAGCTTGTAATGTAAGGTTTAGGCTTAGAAAGAAATGGATAAGGGTTTAGCAAACAAGGAGAGTGCAAGATTGAGCACATAAAGCCTTGTATTTCCCTTTTCATCTTCCACAACTTAGGAATCTTACTAGACATGGGAGGAACTAACTCTCTTTTGCCCATCTGGGCTTGCTCTTTTCTTTTCTAGTTTCCCAGATTCCGTTGTTCTTTCATTTTCTTTTTATTCTTGCCTTTTCATAATTAAGGCTTCAATTGAATGCAAAAGGATTCCCGAGTTATTCTTGATAGCATTTTTTCTCGGCTAATAGCTTTAGTGCTCCTTGTACTCGCTTTAAGGTAAGGATCATAGTCTTCTTGGTTGAAAGGTTAAGGTAAATGAGGGTTGAAAAAGAACATTTGATGGTGGCCTTGCCATCTTTTAAGGCTCAAATGGGTGACTAGGGATGTTTTACTTTAAGGTTAGCTTGAAAGGCTCAAACGGTGCAAAGACAGCCTAGATCACTTCTCTAGTTAATGTGGCATCCAACAAATTATTTCAAGGGGCATTCAAACAAGTTCTAGGAAACTCACTTTCTCATAGCATTCTCATGAGCTACAAGACATCACTTTCTCACCACTGCTTATGATCTGAGATACTCTATCATCCAAGAGAATTGAGTATTTTGTCAGGTAATCCAATTTCATCATTGGCAAAAAATGGATTTGGTTAGGATGAACTTATGATATCCGATCACCAATTAATTGCTCTTAGGCATCAAAACGTGAAAAAGGTGTCATAACCCTGATCGCCCCCAGTGTTGGTTCATTCAGGTGGTGGTAACCCTCCTTAAGTGTCTGCCATTCATTATTCATTCATATGATGTAGAATACATGCAAGATGGGTTATTGAACTTAAAAGGGTGCTCACATGCAGTCATTGCCAAGGTCTTGGGCAGAGCCATGCCATGAGATTACATGAAAACAAAACGTGCACAAGAGATGCAACCAAAAGATGCATATGACGCTTCCGATGAGTTGTGCATGGAATGCATATCAAGAGTTAAGAATAACTCTTTACTTCGCCATGAAAGACATGTACGGAAAGACAACATTTTTTTTTTTTGAACGCCAGTAACATGCTTAGTATGGTAAGAGTGATCTCTTGAACATCAATAACATGCTTTACAAATGCAATCTAGATTTACTGAAGGTCAAAGAATGAGGATATGCGGACATACAATGAATTTCATATCAACTCAATGCATTGAAACAAAATTATTCAGATGCCTCTAACACACAATGCAATGATATTGTCATGATGCATGCTGACATACCAAGAGGCCTGATAAATCTCGTTGGATTGTGCAAGAACTTTTTTTCCTTTTTGGTGGGTGATACTTCTATAGCTTTTGAAAACTCTAAAGGTGAAATCATGAATGAACCATCTCTGTCCCTCTTAACATTTTTTTTTATCACGATATCCTTGCCCCACCTTTAACTCAATGCAACACTTTTGACTTTGGACTCATTGTAGTGCTGTTTACCATCCAAGAATTGAATACTTTAAGCAATCCTACTTCTTCATTGGCAAAATGAGTTTGATTAGGAAGAACTTAAGATATCTGATTACCAATTCATTGTTCTTATGTATGAAAAGACATTATAACCTTGATTGCCCTCATTGTTAGTTCATTCTGGTAATGGTATCCCCTCTTAAGCGTCTGCCATTCATCAATCACTAACATAAAAAAAGAAAGGAATGACATACAATACATTCATCATGCAAGACGTCTTATTGAATTCAAAAGGGTATCCCCATACAGTCTACCAAGGCCTTGAACAGGGCCATTAAAAGATGCAATAACACTACACAAAAGACATGCATAAAGAGAAATGCAACATTTTCTTTTGAAACAGAAGACGCCTATGATGCTCCTACTAAGTTGTGCATGGGATGCGTATCAAGAGTTAAGAACAACTCTTTACTCTGCCATAAGACTCCATGAAAGACATGCACAAAAAAGAAAAAAAACAACACACACACTTTTTTTTTTTGGGATACACGAGGATGCATATGATGCTTCTAATAAGACACACACGGGGATGCGTATCAAGAGTTAAGAATAACTCTTTACTCTGCCATCCATGAAAGACATGCACAAAAGGAAAAACAACACACTTTTTTTTTTGCTTTTGTTTTTGGGATACACGAGAATGCATATGATGCTCCTAATAAGACACACACGGGATGCGTATCAAGAGTTAAGAATAACTCTTTACTCTGCCATCCATCACACACTTCGATCTCGATAACTTCGCTTAGCTACTCTTCCACTCGAACCATCCTTCCTAGACTTGTACATCATCCTAATAACACAAAATAACAAAAAGTAAAGCCATGACAAGTTACAATCGAAGCATGGTGTCTATTTTACGCTTTCTGCTACCATCGGGAGGCTGTTCGTCCACTTGTTTCACCAATGGGTAAGGTTGAAATACATAGGCTTGTAGTCGATCAATCAATCGATCGACGTCTGAATCTGATTTTATGGCACGGCGAGCCTCCAGAGATATGAAGCGTTGTTCCACAGCTGAATCTATAAAAGATAACAAGCCATCATAGAAGCCATTAACATTTAATAATCCTAACGGCCTTTTCTGATAGTTAAATTTGATCCAGAATAACACACTAGAAATCCCTTCTAGAGTTTCTAGACCACCAGGTAACGCGATAAAGGCCTCAGCATTGCAAAACATGTGCCCGAAGCGTTCATGCATAGATGAAACCCTTAACTCAGTACCAAAGGTGTAGTCACTGACTCTTTTATCGGCCAACCCTTTTATAAGGATGCCTAAGACATGGCTCTTCCCTGTAAATGCAGTTGCAGCTGCACATCCTCTTATCCCATGGATGCCCCCACCATACACCAGGTTTATTTTTCTGGCAGCTAACACCCTACCGAGTTCATTGGCTGCCTTTATGAACTCATTATCCTTCCCTAGAATGGAAGCACCGAAGACACAGATAGATTTGAATCTACGTGCCGAGGATGTTTCTCCTTCTTTTTTTACCCCAGCCATGCAGGGATGATCCAATGTGAAGGTGTATTTATAGGGGAGAAATGAACAACAGAAAATGGTCAGGCGTAATAATTTCAGACAATGAAGTAAGAAAGTCCAAAAGACAAGACACGCCTGCATATACGACAGTCCTTCAGCGAGGAAAGGTCGTAAAGCTACCAATAATGAACAGGCAGCTAGCTGGCTTTCTTAAAGTTTGTGTGCAGAGTCAAAAAGTGAACAGCAAAACTAATAAATGCACCGGCGACCGTCAAAAAGAAAGGACAATTACACCGATATTATCAGAACCATGCAGGCAAAGTCAGAAAGTAAACAGTAAATACGGCAACTGTGCCAGTAGGAGAAAAGACAACCACATTAGGCATGCGGAGTCAGAGAGCAAACAGTGGATATGACAGCTATGCCAGTAATTAAGAAGGAGAAAAGACAATTATACCAACATTGTCAACATTATGCATGTAGGGTCAGAAAGCTAACAGTGAATATGACAGACGTGTCAGCGAGAAAAAAAAGGCAATTACACCGATATTGTCAAAATTATGCTGGCAAAGTCAGAAAGCATACAGTAAAAATGACAGATGTGCCAGTGCTTAAGAAGGAGAAAAGACAATTACACCGTTATTGTCAAAATTAGGCAGGCAAAGTCAGAAAGCATATAGTAAATATGACCAATGTGCCAACGGGAGAAAAGAATTACACTGATATTATCAAAATCATGCAAGCAAAGTCAGAAAGCATACAGTAAACATGACAGATGTGCCAGCGCTTAAGAAGGAGAAAAGACAATTACACCAATATTATCAAAATCATGCAGGCAAAATCAGAAAGCATACAGTAAACATGACAGATGTGCCAGCGTTTAAGAAGGAGAAAAGACAATTATACTAACATTGTCAACATTAGGCATGCGAAGTCAGAGAGTAAACAGTGAATATGGCAGACGTACTGATAATTAACAGGAAAAATCACTAACAACAACTGTACAAATCAAAACCGTGCATACACCATTGGAAAGTAAAAAAAGTGGTGGATTCACCAGCAATTACAAGACTAATGAATAGTGATCCTGGCTTATCCTTTCTTCTGATACTACATCCAATAACAGACTAAACACCATAAGGGATTTGTAAACTGATGAACAAGGTTGCAAACTAATGAACAGGGTCGTTTAACGTCAGATTCCCAAGACGAAACACTCCTTTGCTTTGTAGAATATGCCCACTGAGGCAAGAAATATGAAGATATCCATTAAGATGCGTCTCAAGAGTCTACTGGATATTATCCAAAGATTCTTTACTCAGTCCATCTTTAATAATTTTATCTTCCTGCCTAGGAACATCACTCCTTCATCCTTGTAACGAGCTATTCATGGATCAAGGTTGCTATCTCTAACTTCCTTACGAACTGGCAAACAGGATCATTTAGTGTTATCTTCTCAAGACAGTGGCACTCTTTCTCCTTGTGAAATTTGTCCGCTAAAGCGAGTAGAACACCATGAACTTGTCCACTAGGATGCGTCTCAAGAGTCTGAAGGATATTATCCAACGACTCTTTACTCAGTCCATCCTTTATGAACTGAATTTTGTCTTCCCGGTTTGCGGACACCATTCCTTTTCCCTTACATCGTGTATTACAAGTCCACCTCGCACACTTATAACAAACCTCCATCCTTTTAGCTCTTCTTTTCTTAGCATAAGAGCTTCTTCCCATCCCTGGTAGATGTTTCACTAATGAATGTTGAAAATCATCTGCTAGGCGTACCTTAGCTTCAATGATCCAACGTACATCTTCAGGGAGTCCTAGACGTGTAAGTGTCTTCATTCTTTCAAGTCGGCACTTATACATCTTCCGAAGTGCGTCTTGGGGAAGAGAAGGAAATCTGACTCTAAGCCTAGCAAGGCTTTCCTCCATTTTTCGCTCTCTGGTAAGGTGATGGATTAGGACACTTGAATGATACTTCCCAGAATCCTTTGAGTCTTTCCTTTTTACAGGGTGACTTAAAAAACGAACCTCTCAGTCAGTCATGGAACGATGTCAGGTTGATTACCGACTGAAACCTGAGCGTGAATAGTAAGACATAAAAAGGGCAACTAGGCGCCTTCATGCGATCGGGCTTCAGCTGGTCTGCAAATGCTGATGGGCCTTAGGTTACACATTGGGCCCAAAGCCAAAAATTCGGGGGGAAGAACATGCTTAATATCACCTGAGTAAGGCATGCTCAAGCCCAAGCTCCAAACGACCCATTAAACAAAAGGTCGAATGACAATGCATGCTTAATGCTGCGTGCATGATGACATGATTGTGATCAACCCTCGAGAATGCATGTTTAAAACGCTAGTGCATTTGATGCCAAAAAAAAAAAAAAAAAAAAAAAATTCAAGTAACTTCAAGTCCGCAATCTCAACCATAGACTCATGAGGGTTCCTGGATCAAACTCAGATGACTCAAGATTTGTTAATCTTAAGATTTGAAACCAAACCAATTTAAGAGTCATCCCTTACGTTCTCTGATCTTTTTAGGCTCATCATACGTCCTTGCAACATTTCAAAACTTCAATCAAACTAGCAAAAAGGAACATGTAATTTAGAAGCACCCTTTGATTCTCTTGTTTATCATGTCTTAAACGCGTGACTAACAATATCATGCAAGTGATTATAAAAGAACTGTCATTGTATTGATAATTCAAATGGAAAATTCACATCCCTTAATGGGTTTTGACAGGCCAGTGGCAAAAAGTTTGGTACAAAATACAATAGGTGTGGGAAAACAAAAGGCAAGATACCTTTTTTTTTTTTTTTTTTTTGTTTTTGAAGACAAATCCTGAACATAGCTGCACTTAATCCTCAACCCTTAATTTTTGTGCCAATCTTTAAGCATAATATTTCTTCACGGCATCTGCATTTACAGGATTTGGTAATTCATCACCATCCATGTCAGCTAGGATCAGAGCACCTCCTGAAAATGCCATTTTCACTACATAAGGCCCTTCATAATTTGGGGACCATTTGCCACGGTTGTCTTTTGTGATTGGCAAGATCTTTCTTAACACTAGATCTCCTTCACGAAATTGTCTCAGGTGGACTTTCTTGTTATGGGCTCTCATCATCCTTTTTTGATAGAGTCGCCCATGAGATAAAGCTGCTAGCCTCTTTCCCTCAATCAGGCTTAATTGCTCATACCGCATTTGAACCCATTCTGCCTCATCAAGTTGGGTTTCCATTAATACTCTTAGAGAGGGTATCTCCACTTCAAATGGGAGAACTGCCTCCATTCCGTATACCAGGGAAAATGGGGTTGCCCCAGTTGAAGTCCTTATAGATGTGCGGTACCCATGCAGAGCAAAGGGTAGTAGTTCATGCCAATCTCTATAAGTGAAAGTCATCTTTTCTATAATCTTCTTAATATTTTTATTTGCCGCTTCTACTGCACCATTCATTTTTGGGCGATATGGGGTCGAATTGTGATGAATTATCTTGAACTTCTCACACAATTCTTTCATCATCTTACTGTTGAGATTGCGGGCATTATCAGTGATGATCCTTTCTGGAAGACCGTATCTGCATATGATCTCCCTCTTAAGGAATTTCAAAACCACATTCTTTGTCACACTGCTATAGGAAGCAGCTTCTACCCACTTTGTGAAATAATCAATCGCTACTAAGATGAAACGATGACCATTAGAGGCCTTAGGTTCAATTGGCCCAATCACATCCATTCCCCACATTGCAAATGGCCATGGTGAAGTTAATACATTAAGTGCTGAAGGAGGTGTATGAATCTTGTCAGCATAAATCTGACACTTATGGCATTTTCTGACATAGTTGATGCAATCACATTCCATCGTAGGCCAATAATATCCTGCTCGCAAGACCTTTCGAGCCATTGCATGACCATTGACGTGAGTGCCGCACACTCCATCATGAACTTCTTGTATTAACCTTCGTGCTTCTTTGGCTTCTACACATCTTAAGAGTACAGTATCTTGATTTCTTTTGTACAAAATATCACCACTAAGAAAGAAACCCATGGCCAATCTTCGTAGAGTTCTCCTATCATTCTCTGATGCCCCAGTAGGATATTCCCTAGTTTTAATAAACCGCAAGATATCTTCATACCACGGCTTTCCATCTGGCTCCCCCTCTACGAAAGAACAATAAGCTGGAGAATCATGTTTCCTCATTTTAACCATTGGGAGATCATTACCCTTCACAATTGGATACATAGCTGAGAGTGTGGCTAAAGCATCAGCCATCTGATTTTCTTCTCGAGAAACATGGTTAAAGGTGATTTCCTCAAATTGTTCCACCAACTTACAAATATGCCTTTGGTAAGGGATCAGCTTCTGGTCCCTGGTCTCCCACTCATCTCTTAATTGGTGGATAACCAATGCAGAGTCTCCGAATACATCCAAAAGGGTAATTTGATAATTTAAGGCTGTTTCTATCCCCAAAGCACAAGCCTCATATTCGGCTATATTGTTAGTACATTCGAAGCACAACTTTGCAGTCACAGGATAATATTTTCCTTTAGGGGATATCAAAATAGCTCCAATCCCATGTCCCATTGCATTGGAGGACCCATCGAACCTCATTGACCACCTTCCATTTTCAAGCAATTCATCCTTAATTTCTAGCATCATGATATTTTCATCTGGAAATTCAAACTGAACTGGTTCATAGTTTGGGATCGGATTTTCTGCTAAGTGCTCAGCAATCACACTCCCTTTTATTGCCTTTTGAGGTACATATTGTATATCGTACTCCGATAACAGCATGTGCCATCTCGCAATTCTTCCAGTCAATGCAGGCTTCTCAAATATGTACTTGATTGGATCCATTTTTGAGATCAACCAAGTTGTGTGGCGCAACATATATGGCCGGAGTCGGTGTGCCGCCCATGCTAAGGCACAACAAGTCTTCTCTAATATTGTGTATTTTGACTCATAATCCATAAACTTTTTGCTCAAGTAATAGATCACCTGCTCTTTCTTCCCTGTTTCATCATATTGCCCCAGCATACAGCCCATTGATTCTTCATACACGGTGAGGTACATGAGCAAAGGTTTCCCAAGTACTGGTGGAACTAAGATTGGCGGGCTTTGAAGATATCGTTTGATTTTATCAAACGCCTCTTGACATTTGTCGTTCCAACTTGCATCTTGATTTTTTCTCAAGAGCTTGAAAATTGGCTCACATATGGGTGTTAGCTGAGAAATAAATCTAGCAATGTAGTTTAGTCTCCCTAAGAAACCCCGCACCTCCTTTTCTGTCTCAGGGGTAGGCATATTGATGATGGCCTTAACTTTATCCGGATCCACTTCAATTCCTTTCTCACTCACCATGTATCCTAGCAATTTTCCTGATCTTACTCCGAAAGTACACTTTGCTGGGTTCAGTTTGAGCTGATATTTCCTTAATCGATCAAAGAGCTTTCTAAGGTGTATCAAATGTTCAGCCTCTGATTTTGATTTTGCAATGATGTCATCAACATATACTTCTATTTCCTTGTGCATCATGTCATGGAAAAGAGTCACCATGGCCCTTTGATATGTTGCCCCAGCATTTTTTAAGCCAAAAGACATCACTTTGTAACGAAAGGTCCCCCATAGTGTAATGAAGGTTGTCTTATCTCTGTCTTCAGGAGCCAATTTAATTTGATTATAACCTGAAAATCCATCCATGAATGAAAAGATAGAGAATCCTGCAGCATTGTCAACAAGTACATCGATGTGTGGAAGTGGAAAATCATCCTTTGGACTTGCTTTGTTCAAGTCTCGATAATCCACGCATGCCCTAATTTTTCCATCTTTCTTAGGCACAGGCACAACATTAGCCACCCATTCAGGATATTTTGCTACTTCAATGAACCCAGCATCTAAGAGCTTTTGGACTTCATCTTTGATTTTTAACAAGATATCTGGCTTCATTCTTCGTAACTTCTGTTTTACCGGCCTAAATCCTGGCTTTATAGGCAAGCGATGAACCACTATGTCTGTGTTTAGTCCTGGCATGTCTTGGTATGACCAAGCAAATACATCTTTATATTCTTGCAACAATTGGATCATTAATTGCTTTTCTTTCATGGCCAACCTTGCTCCGATCTTTATTTCTTTCTTGTCCTCTTCAGTTCCTAAATTGATTACTTCAATGGGTTCCTCATGAGGTTTGATCCCCTTATCCTCTTGTTCAACTAACCTCTGTAGCTCACGTGACACTTCCTCATCATCTTCTTGCTCCTCATCTCCCTCAGTACGAGTGATTTGACGTCCAAAATCAAGACTTGGAAGATCAGTGCAGTTAATTTCAGTATTATCTCTGTTATTTAACCTGGATTATTGGGTTTCAGTTATTTATGATATGTATAACACATGAAAAAAGATAAAACTATAAAAACTCTATTTTGGGAAATCAAATGCATTTTATTGAAAATCACTTGTAAAAGACAAGACAAACAGGTTTATTTATACAACTCCAATCTAAACCATAGATAGAGTACTATAAATTACATGTCTTGCAAGTTGTGAATGATTGGCATTTCCTTGATTGTCCAACTGCTTGCTTTAAACTCAGCATGGCTCGGCTTAACCACTTCATTCTTCTTTCCAAAAGGAGAACCTTCTTCTATGACTGCAATTTGATTGGGAGTCCAAAGACCGGTGCTTACAAAAGTTTCATGAAGAGGTTTGATTATGGGCCTATTAGTTCTCATCATTCGGCCATTTAGGCGGGCCATCCTCCTTTCTTTCAAGATTTGAGTCATCCAAACCCTATCAATTCTTGTGGGCTTGAAACCCAACCCAAATGTGTCTTCTTTCTTTGGAAACTCTGGCAATTCCTTTATTCCTTGCCCTTTGCGCCCTAACCCTTTCTTAGGATCATAACCGTTCCTCTTTAACACTTTTGCGGTCATTAGTGTAGCTTTAGAATATTGTGGAGTTGGTATGGGTCTTCCTGCTTTGGCATACACCACGTTAACAATTTCAAAAGATTGGAAGGAGCTCCCTATATCAGTTTCAGCTGATATGTATGGTGTTGAAGACAGGCTGGAAATCAATAGGTCTTCTTCTGCAGACACCTCAATCAACTTGCCATCATGTATGAATTTAACCTTTTGATGCAAAGTAGAGGGTATTGCCCCAGCAGTGTGAATCCATGGTCTCCCTAAAAGGCAACTATAGGCTGAACTTATCTTCATAACATGAAAAGGGATGGTGAAGGTACAAGGCCCAATTTGTATTGGTAACTCAATCTCCCCAATTACTTCACTTTTTGTCCCATCAAATGCCCTTACGATAGTAGTGCTGGGTCTTACTTGAGAACCATCAAACGGCAAGTCTCTCAATGTTGACTCTGGCAAGACATTTAGGGATGACCCATTGTCGATCATAACATTCACCAAGTCTCGCCCCTTGCACTTCACAGAAATATGCAGGGCTTTATTATGTCCTCGCCCTTCAGGAGGAAACTCTTCCTCAGAAAATGACAGGAAATTGTGAGCCATGATATTCCCTACCACAGTGTCAAATGCCTCTGTGGTTATGTCTTTATCCACATAGGCTTCATTAAGGATCCTTGTTAATGCCTGCCTATGCGGCTCAGAATGCATGAATAAAGAGAGTAGTGAAATCTTTGCAGGAGTTTCTTTCAACTGCTCAATTACTCTATACTCACTCTGACGAATAAGTTTAAGGAATTCACTAGCTTCTTCCTCAGTGACAGACCTCTTAGGTGTAGTTAGCCTTTCTTCTTTGTTTTTTGCTTCAACAGGATCAGACTGCTTAGTCTTTTCAGACTGTTCTACCTCTAATGGATTACCAGTATCCACTTCTTCCTCTTGCGAGGATTCTATCAAGATTTCTTTTCCTTTGGGATTCGGCTCCGCCACCTTTTTGGCTTCTTCTTTCTTGGATATAGTCGGAAGATAACAACGACCACTTCTTGTAATGCCAGAAACCCCAGATATATTGGTAATCTGAGAGTGAGAATTTTTTGTAATCACTTGGCAATCATAATTCCATGGGATTGCCTTATTACTCTCATAAGGAAATGGTTGAGGGGTCTTAATCGTCAATTGTCCCATGGCCTTGACGGGTATCGACGACATTGGTGATTTATCAGGTGTATACTTGATAGATAGTGATCTTTTTTCCTCAACTGATGACTGGGTTTTCTGCATCACATACTTGATTGTTAATGGCTTCACAGTATTTTGGGTCTCAGTTTGCCCCAGTGTTTGTTGCACGGGACAAGAATCAACAGCATTTACATTTTCATGCTTAACCCCAACTTGCAATATACCTTTATTTATCAGCCCTTGAAGTATATTTCGAAAAACCTGACATTCCTCAATTCTATGGTCAGCTCTTTCACCATGATATTCACAGCTAGTATCCAGGGCAAACCCATACTTTTTCTCAATCCAACCATGTTCTACTAATGCCCAGAAGATATGACCCAAAGGAGTTTTAATTTCGGATACTTGCCTCCTTAAAGTAGTATCTGCTACGTCAACAACCATGTTTACACTTGACCCTCCATGTTTAGGCAAAGGATTTCCATCAACATCTGGTCCTGGGGTAACTGGGTCAAAATTCAACCACTTAGCATCAATAAGGTCCTGGACCTTTCTCTTTAATGCAGTGCAATTATCAACGGAATGCCCTTTAGCCCCAGCGTGGTATTCACAAGTGAGCTTGTCATTGTACCAGGATGGGTAAGGAGGTTGCAGAGGAGGAAGTGGGGTAACCGAGACTAGATTATTTTGTAGCAGCTGTGGCAACAATTGTGAGTATGGTATAGGAATGGGGTCAAAACTTCGGCGCTTTCTATCATTATGCCTTGTTTGATCTGGTTGAAAATAAGCTCCTTGTTGATAGGTATTATGTTGCAATTGAGACCTAGGCTGATAGAATGTGGATGGATACTGTGGCATCGGCTGATATGCGACTTGTTGTTGAGGATGTGCCACTTGAGATGCAACCTGATTTTGTGGAGGCCTTAAATTAATTGGAGGTGCTTGGGTTACTGCCATCACAGGAGAAAATGTAGCCTGAGAGGAATGGTAAGCCTGCTGACTCTTATCGTGCTTACCTTTTCCTTTCCAATTTTGTTGGGCATTAACCGCATTGACTTCTTCCTTCTTTTTTCCTTGAGCTAGGGTTCTCTTTTGATATGCTGATCTCGCCATCTTCCCTTCTTGAATTCCCATTTCTATATTTTCCCCAATGATCACTAAATCAGGGAAGCTAGCATTGCTAGACCCCACCATCTTCCCATAAAAAGGGTAACTTAATGTCTTCACAAATATTGTGCTTATTTCTCTTTCTGACAAAGGTGGCTGTACCCTGATGGCCACATTCCTCCAGCGTTGAGCATATTCCTTGAATGACTCATTATCTGCTTTAGTCATTCTTTGAATGTAAGTCCTGTCTGGGGCCATGACTCGGTTGAACTTGTATTGTCTTAGGAATGCCTCAGCTAAATCCTGCCATGAGCGAACAGTGTTACGGTCTAGATTAACATACCATTCTGCGGCTCCATCAATTAAGCTATCTTGGAAAGTATGCATCATTAATTTATCATCATCACTGTATGTTGCCATCTTACGACAATACATGATCAAATGAGTCTTAGGACAGGTAGTCCCATTATACTTGACAAACTCTGGGACCTTAAACTTAGGAGGAATGATCACGTCCTTCACCAATCCCATGTTATGTACATCTATCATGTCTTCCTCAAATCCTTCCCACCTATTCATTCTGGCTTCCAATTTCTCGTATTTTTTCCGGATCTGAGCTTCTTCGGCACTCTTCCTTAACCTCTCTATCTCCATAGGGTCATTGAGGTCAGGTACAGGATCAGTTTCTAACTTAATGGCAGGCTCTTGATGACCAAGCCCATGTGGACGCTGGACATGTGGTTCTTGGGGTTGTTGCTCTTGAGTATATTGAGGGTGTGGACCTTGGTGATGATGTGGGTAAGGACCCTGCATGGGCCGAGGCATGAGGCCTGATTGACGCTGCAATGGAGGACATTGTGGATTCAATGAGCTTTGACACTCCAGATTATGGGGTAGAGGACTTTGCTGATTTTGTAATCTAAACTCAGGAGGATATTGCAAGTGTTGGGCCTCTTGATGACTTGGTTGATTTTGATTATGTTGACGATGGGACTGTGGATCTTGAGGGTTGAATGTTGAAGTCTCTGCCTCAATTGATACTTTTGCCTGAAGCAACTCAATTAACTTAGCCATTTGGGCCTTGAGATCATCAACTTCAGTTTGTAATTCTTCCACCGTTTTTTCTTCTCTTGGTTCCCCCATTCGTTTAGATTGAGATCGCGTGATTGGAGCCGTAATTTCTTATCTGTATTTAGTAAATGCCAATGAGTACCTAAATTTTAGTGTGCATATGTAATGTTTGCATGCACAAATGACTGGCTCAAATTTTAGGGAATCATTAAACTCTTTTATATCATTAAGAAAAATAGCTACAATCGTCCTTAGAGGACTTTTCTTAGGATCGACTTAGTTGTATCTACGTAGTTTCCCCACTTTGACGTAGTGCTCTTTTAATTCCTCAAGAAGACTTTTGGTTGGACCTGGTTCTAACTTGGCCTCTTGTTCTGCTATCTGCATGGCTTTGGAATCTGCTATTCTGGCAACCTGCCTTATGCTAGCCTTCACTTCCCCCAATTGCTCTTGAGCATTTGCCAATTGATAATGAAGGTGCTCATTCTCTTTCACCATATTGATTATTGCATGATTATTCAACACCTCTTTGAGGCGTAGGTCATAAGCTTCCTTCACATCAATCAAGTTCTGACGTAGACTCATATTGACCCTATCAATATGATCAATCCTCTCTTCTAAGTCTTGTTGATTCTGCAGTTGGGATTTTAGGAGTTGAATCTCCTCCTCATGTTGTTTTTCAATGCTATCGATATACCCTTCGAGGTGTTCCTTTTCTTGAGTCATCTTATCCAGATTAACTTCTAATGTAGCAAAGGCATCCTTCATTTTCTGTAACCCCATGTTTTCTTTCTGGTGAGCCACCTTTTGCTTTTGAATGTAATCTCTGAGTTGGAGCACTTCCCCATTAAGCTGTGTTGCTTTATATTGCAAATCACTTTCGACAGGGTGCTTGCGCTTATTCGCCAGGTATACCCTTCTTTTAGCCTCTTCAACCACCTTTTCTTTCTCAGCTATTAATCGGGTATTATCTTGTTCCATAATCATGACCCTCTTTTGAAATTCTGCAGCCTTGGCTTTCCAGTCATCAACTTCTTGTTTCATCTTCAATTCTTTTTCTTCCAACATGGCCTCTCTAATTTGTAGGGTAGACAAAGTCTTTTCAGCTTTTAATCTTTCTTCAATTTCAACATCCTCGTTCACCCTAATTCTTTTAGAAGATGAATTCGATAAGGCAATTTCAGGAACAGTGAAACCCTGTCTTCTATTTTTTTGCCATTGAGAATACCCTGGAGTGGTTGCAGTCGAATGTTCCCCAAGCTCCATTTGCCTTTCTTGGCACCATAATTTCCTTACGGTGTCATTCTTTGGCTTGGTATCTTTGTCCCCAAACTCAAGGTCAAACTCATGAAGTCCCTTAGTGGCTGGTACAAATTGTATAGACCCATATTGCCTCATAACCATAGTTGGGGCATAACTGACTATCCCCCATGGGCCGACTAAAGGGACCCAAGGTCGATCTCCGCAACCATATATTACCGGTCTCTTGCGTAACCATGTACTCTCCCACTTGACATCCTTGAAATTGCGAAAGTATGCAATCCAAGCATTACGGTCACGTGCTTTCTTAGGCCATTCATATTTCATGAAGTCTTTCAGAGGCTCTCGGTCATTAAAATAAGATGGGTTAAAAGAGATTATAGGATAACCCATATCCTTTGGAGAGAGTAAATGACTCACTAGCCATACCATTAATAATTGTGAGCATCCAAGAAACCGGCCTTCCCCTTTTTGCCTTAAGAAATTTAGAGATCTGAAAGTTTCTGCTAAAATGGGTTGTACAGGATTTAGACCAGTCTTTAAGGCTTTGAATAGGATAATCACTTGTCCATCAACATACCCTAAAGCTCTAGGGAATACAACTGCTCCATAAATGGCCAAAGCTAAAGCCTGCATTGCCAACTCCTTGTCTGTTTGAGCATGATATAGTCTGACTAGAAAATTGATTGAAATAGCCCATCTTTGACCTTTCTCCTTGGCATCATTCCCAAAGTTCATATTTGATAAACCAAACATTTTATTTAAACTTTTCTTGGGCCCAGCCTTCTTCTCATATCTATACACCTTGCCCCTAGTTAAAGGCTCAATTTTTAGCAAGTCGCCATATTCTTCTAAAGTGGGTGTTAGATCATGGCTTCCAAGGGTAAATACCCTATAAACTGGATTCCAAAAGAAGATTAAGGCTTTGAGTAAGGCTTCATCTACTGGGACTAATAATAGATTTCCCAATTGGCCATACTTTTTTGTAAATTTTTCCTTTTCCAAATCAGTAAAGCTGCCCCAAATCTCCCTCAAATCAGACAAGTCATTTTGTTTAAAAGACAAATTCTTAATCTCTGGCCATATTACACCATCCTGTCCATTTGAAACATCTCCTTGTTCATTCTGGGCCTTCTCTTGAGTAAAGAGCACTTGGTCATGAGGTTCTACGATGATCATGGTAGGATTTGATGTAGCATTAGTGTCCATAATGATATCACCTAAAATTTGAGCCACAAAAAAATGAAAATATGGTATTATGCAAGGTTTCTTTAAATGAGATAGTTCCAGTACCTGCACGGAGTCCAGAGGCCTCACGAAGGATACTTTTTCTATCCCCTTAAAGATGCAAAATTCAAAATTAAGAATTTATGCATGTAATCATGGTGGGTGCAATGAGAGATCACTTATTTTAAAATGATGCAAAGGATGAAAATGCATAAAGTTGCAAGTGAGTAAACAGATAATATTTCCCCATCGTGTCTTAGTCATGGTAAACCTTACACTTATTTTCCACGTCCTATGGTTTGGGCTGAACCTTTTTATAGGAAAGCTCTAAGGCCATTATAGTGTGCAAAGGGATAGGATCTAGATTCCTAAAATCAGGTCCCCAAATTGTCCCAAAGGATCAACTTGAGTGAGGGTGTTCAGGTGCCTACACGGAGACCAAGGGTCTCACGAAGGACGACCTTACTTTATGCCCTCGCTAGCCTAAAAGTTCCTAAGAGCTCGGGTATGGAGCTTAGGGGTCATAACCTCCCCTTTTCTAAAGTGCCATGTGGTGTAAGTGTACGTGTGTGTGGGGAATATGCCATCCACTCATTCACTCACAACCTGTAAAATAACCAACCAACAACCATTCCACAGGTATAGCAGATAGTAAATTGTTTAAACTTAATCTAGCAACATGATCCAGGCATGATTTAAGAATATAAATTTGAAATTCACAGTTTAAAAAAAAATCTAAAAACAATCTAGAATGCAAAAATAGAAACCCAAAAGACAAATAAACTAGACAATGAACCAAAGCACAGAATAGAAAACAAAATGCAACAAACACCAACCCATGTGGCTTAATCCTCTACATTGTCCCCAGTGGAGTCGCCAAGCTGTCGACACGCGACGCGGGGCGGCGATCCCGAGGTGAATAAAAAAAAAATATAGGTTTAGATTTAGGTGAGGTTTTAGAAAATGATTTAAAAAAATGGAGTCGCCACCGACTTAGATTGAAATGGTGAAGTCGGACACCGAATAATATGGTCTGCATTACAGAAAAAATGGATTCGGGGGTTGGTTACGTGTAGGGAAGGTATTAGCACCCTACAACGCCCTTTCGGTACCACGTTGATATTTGTTGCTTTTGATTTCAAAACTATGCTTTGTCTTTTGTTTAGATAAATTTATTTTTACATGTGATTGTGGTTTAAGATTATTTATAACTGCCTCAATAGAGTCATGCCAGTTGACTGGCTAAACTCATGATGTAATTTTCCTCAAGATAGTTATATAGCGGCCAGTTAACTGACAACCATATTTATCTATTGTCAGGAGTTTATTTTTAATGCATTAATAGAACCATGCCAGTTGACTGACTAGGTTTGTAACAAGATTTCCCTTAGGATAGTTTAATAGCGGCCAGTTGACTGACAACTATATTTATCCATCATTAGGAGCTTCTTTTTAATGCATCAATAGAATCATGCCAGTTGACTGACTAGATTCGTAATATGATTTCCCTCAGGATAGTTTAATAGCGGCCAGTTGACTGGCAACTATATTTATCCATCGTTGGGAATTTCTTTCTAATCAAGATAATGGATCAAAATAGTTGGAAAAATCATAACTAAATAGAATGTTATAAAGTGGTTGGAGCAAAACCACAACTATTCTTAACAACTCCAAACAATCAATTCTTCAATACTTACTTGTAGAAAAAGTATAAGCAAAGTTGTAATAGCATACAATTGTTCAACAAAACAAATATGTTTAACAATGGGAGAACATAAAGAGATAAGTGAAACCTGTGTTTAGAGTACTTGAATGGCCTAACAAAGACCGGAAATATGATCTTCAAGAGATGATTTCCGAAGGAAAAGTTGAACTTCTCAAGATCAATGTGATGAGCTTGTTCAAGGGGAAACTAGAAGAATCAAGGGGATTTTAAATCTTTTCTCTCTAACCCCTTTCCTTACTCCTATCTTTCTCTTCTTCTCCTCTCCCTCTCTTCTTCACTTCTTCTACACTTTCTCCTCTTCTCTCTAAGTGTCTTGGTTTTTTGTTGTGTCCCTCAAGAAAGATTGGTATGGGCTATTTATAGTAGTTAATGGTAGGTTTTTTTCTTTTTTTTTATTCTTAATTTTCATCTTCCTACCTAATCTTTATTGACTTTATTCATCATCTTTTTTTTCTTTCAACATTTTCTTCTCTTTTTTCAACATTTTCCAACTTTGTTCAACATTTTCTTCTCTTTTTTCAACAATTTCTCCTCATGGCCAACATTTTCCTACTTCCTTCAACATTTTCTTCTCTTCTTTCAACAATTTCTCCTCATGGCCAACATTTTCTTCTCATGGCCAACATTTTCCTACTTACTTCAACATTTTCTTCTCTTCTTTCAACAATTTCTCCTCATGGCCAACATTTTCCTACTTACTTCAACATTTTCTTCTCTTCTTTCAACAATTTCTCCTCTTCTTTCAACAATTTCTCCTCATGGCCAACATTTTCATACTTACTTCAACATTTTCTTCTCATGGCCAACATTTTCCTACTTACTTCAATAATTTCTGCTCATGGCCAACAAACACCTCACTCATTCCACCCACCTTTTTTGATTTTCCTTCTTTCCTTTTCACACTTCTTTTTTTCTTTTTCTTTAATTTTTTATTTTTTATTATTTTTTTATTATTTTTATTTTTATTTTTTGCAATATTATTCACATTTGGGACCAAAAATATCTTTAAGTATTTCATTTTTTTGCTCAATTAATTTCTAGAAAAATATATATTCAAGTAGGATAATTTTAGAATTTATACATGGGTCCACTTTAATTTTTAAGGTCCGGACAAAATTAGGTGTCTACAGATAGTACAAAACATAAAGAGCGTAAAACATGACATCGATTCATATATTATCACAAACAAAAAGGATTTTTAAATCGTCATGAAAGCGTTTTAATACAACTGTCGTTTATACGGAGACTCGGAAATCTCTTACACGTTTGCATCCTTTATTCAGCGAAAACAAAACATTATAGGTTGTTCTACGCAAATTGATTTCCGATGATGTGATCTAGATCTCCATGTCACGCCAATTTGAAATTAGGCTTCACCCACATGGCCATTTCAACGATGTCACATGTTTCATTCACAATTACAATAAAATTGTAATTGTAATTAGTGCAACTAAAAAAATATTAAATTATACTCATCAGTTTCTCAATAATTCTCTTTTTAATTTTTTTCCTTTTCAATTATTATTTTTCTAAAACTAAGAATTTATTATTTTTTTCAACTTAAATCTTGTTTTACTCACTTCTTACTAAATTCTCAACTAATTTTGAAAATTTTTAAAGTAAATATAACTACTTTATCTTATTAACTTTTAGTATTTTAGTTCTTCTATGTGAAAGTATTTTGGTAAAAAAATAAATTTTTTAATTTTTAATTTTGAACAAAATAGAATATATAAAAATCCTAGATGCAGCTAAATAGCAAAGCAGTTGTTAGCTAACCGTCAAGGCGACAAATTACGTAACGTACAGAGATACTGAACAGGCTTGATGGTGTACAATACAGTAGTGTAACGCAAGAGTTATACACGTTTGGTTCGTTCGTTGGATTTCTTTAAACTGGTTTCTTTGGATAGGTGAACTGAATCGCGTGAAAAATGAAGCCGTAATCAATCAGTCAAAGAGAGCAGCGCGCTTGAATTAAGAATACGTGTGATGGCAAGCAATAGATGCCCATTTGCTCTTAGCTGGGTTACTCGTGATCGTGATGCCCAGCTCTTCGATCATTCTGTATTTTATTGTGAGCTTAGTAATATATATTGACTCTATCTAAAATCAATCTGTGTGTCAGAATCTGCAGGGCCAGGCCATGCTTATGACACCACTGGTTTTAATGAATGGATAGGAAGTAACTTATTGGAAAACAATACACCGACCAAGGTGTTTGTTTGTTTGCTTTCTGCTAGCTGCTTAGAGGTCATTGAATCATGTGAGAGATTTTTCCATGCACCTTGCTGCCTTCTATTTTCCATCCCCAATGAAAAATTAGTTCTTGTTCTTCAAATATTTAAATCTCGTCAGCGACCAATTATCGGTTTGGAGTTTGGAGTGAGGACCACATTTCGTTCTGCGCAACTTCCTTTCCATCTGCATTATTTTTTAGGTCAACCAGTTGGCCAAGTTATACCAACTAGACTGATCACATCGACATTTTTTTTGAAAAAAAAAATCTTTAACCTGAAATAAATTGCAGTCTTGTGATATTAATCCTCTCTCTTTGAATGATTCAAAAATAGAAGAAAATAAGAAAAAATTAAATATAAAATTAAAGAAAAAAAATTAATAAAAAAATGAAACTCACAAAATATATTATAATATAAATTATAAAAATATTAATTAAAAATTATTAAAATTAAAAAATAATAAAGACAAAAGATTCAAATTCAAAAAACACGGCTTGAAAATCTCAAAGCATAAGGTAATTAAGTTATGAGAAATTAACAAACTCTCATAAAATAACACTCACAAAACATTTCTGGTAAATTGGTGATTTATTAAATTTTATAATTTAAATATTATGATTTAATAAATTTAATGATATAAATTTTTTAAATAAAAATATTTGTGAATATTTTAATTTATAAGAATAAAAAACTATTAAGTTATTTATGTTTAACAACAACCCAAGGTATTAAAGCTTGATAATAAAATTTTGTGTTCGGTAAAAAAATTATTAAAAATAAATCTAGCATGGGATGTTTTCTTCAAAACATTTTTAGAGACAAATGAATACGGAAAATGATATATCTTCTAACATTTTTTGTGTTTGTTTTTGCTCTAGAAAGTAATCCCCCCTTCTTTTTTAAACATCTATCTACTTCTTCCATATGTGATTAAATATAAATTATTATATATTCTCAATTGTGCGTTCTCCTAGGTTCCCTCTTATTGTTATCGATCTACTAAACTGCCATAAAATTTGATGGAAAATATACTAAATCTCTTATAATTTATTTATCAATTAAAAGTTTTATTTTGATTCATCATGAAAAGCGTTTGCTATGTTTTAAAGCGCACAGAGATAATTGCATGTTAAGTAATCTACAGTTACTTTACTATGTTTCAAACACAATAAAGTTAATTACACATTACTTAAAGGAGTTTTTATGTATTTTCACCTTATATTTTGGGAAGTACTTTATCTATATTGCTTTGGAAAGTTGTGGTGATGGGGACCAAAAAGGGGTTTGTTTCAAAGCAATTTTGGGCCTGCAGTCCATCGGGTAGGAAGGAAGGATATGCTGCTGAACATTTGAAGTGGAGAATTGTCCACAAACATGACGAGTGCCCGAGCCCAAGGCTTAGCTGGAGCAAACCAAAATGGATAAATACGGTAACGTCATGGAGCAGGGAGCCTTGGATAACGGACCTGTATCTGAAATTTTGATGAGAGTGGGTTGGTTCAGGTACGTCCAAGACAAAAAAAAAGAGTAGTTTGGTTTCCGTTGCAACATCCTCGTTATGAGGAAGTAAAGGACCTGAGTGTAGGCCAATAAGCAAGTCAATGATCATCTGAGAAGAGCATGTGCATGCATTATGCAACAGACATACTTATTGCGAATGCCGATGACTGTTCCAAACAAAGCAAAGTTGTGTCCACTCACCAATTCCACACCCAACCATTTTAACAACGAATTGGGCAACCGTCAGAGGACAAATATCCGACCATAAATCTCCTCAATTGCTTATTTTGCCCCCCAAACAGAGCATTGCTTCAACCACCCCATCCATAATTTTCGCCATTTCTCTTGCCGCATTGTTCGATTCCTTCGGCGGTCTTCCAACATATCCAAGTTCATTATTCCTAATTTCATATTCTTATTGTAACTATTATAAAATTAGTGACAAATTAATTTTCTTTGTCTCATAGTTATTATACAATTTCTCATAATTGTTAATCTTTATTAATATAAAAAATAATGTTTTACTTTGTGTTTTAATTTATTCTAGCTTGCCAATACAGCCTCACTTTTGATGCTTTTTCTCCCATTCTTTATGGATAATGTTTTTGGCATATATTTGATGAATACCTAAGATTTTGATAGATTTTGCCTAGACAAGTAGTCATTTTCACCACCAATTTGGGTAAGATAGCGCCACATTAAGTCTCAACAAAAAGAAATTTCAGTACGTCTTAGTTCGGATTATTCGGTGGATAAAACCACGTAGCATAAATCCATAATAATTTTTGTGAACCATTGATTTTTATGCGTTTTCCTTTTCTCTTTGATTTAATTTTCAGAAGCATATAATAGCTTAATGAAGCATATGTTTTTGCCCCCAAAAGGAAAAATATAATAAAAAGGTTCGTGTGAGGGTATTCATTCGTAGTGTCGGCCACCCTTTTCACATAAAGTTGTGGAAATGCAAAACTGCCGTACATAAGCAAATCCCAATATTTATGGCAGCATAATCAATGTGCCTTTCACATGGCTGTTAGCCCACCCAAAGTCGTTGCAGTTTCACGTAAATGAGTTGACGTTTGTAACCTTGCATGTTAAACTTTCCAGGGTCATATATTCTCTATTCTCACAAAACTAGCTTGCTTCACACTGTTTACTCGTAACTAAGTTGCAGTTATAAACATGCAGTATAACTAAAGTTGGGGAAACTAGCTCATCTATCGTCCCATAAACTGGTTCGACGTTTCATATAAAAATTTAGCACATTAGTTTTTTTATTATTAAATAGTGTAGATGAACTAGTTTTAGAGACGTTACGAGCTTACTAACTATGCTTATGGTTTAGTTAGTCTGCTAGCTACGTGAGCAAGAACCAGAAGTCTCTACATGAAGAGTACAAGTTCTTCAAAAAGAAAATTTGGAGGTAAAATAATCACCATTCTTCGTTAAGATTCATCTCATTTACAAATGTAATAATAGATTTAAAAAATTAATAATTTTATGAAGAATCTGTGTATGTATAGATATTACTGATAAAGAGAATTAATGCTCAAGAAGTTGTCACTGGAAAGCAGCTGGGAATAAAGGGAAAAACAGTGGCACTCTTTGTTGAGAACCAGTCTGGAGGATAGGGTTAATGGAAGACCAACGCACTCTTGTATATGTGGAGTTATGCAGTTCGTGGATTGCCTTATCTCTTAAAACAGTAAACGAGAGGGAAAAAGAGCGCCCAACCCACACCTGTCAGCATGTTACTCGTGCAAGTAAACCCTAGGAATATACAAAAATTCTGCTAGGCTGGCTACCAATTCCTAGTGGTGGTTCATTCCCAATATGATCGATTAAAAAGGGTAAACCCATAGCCACCGCTGGTCTCACCATCATGGTGGATTAAAGGGCTCGAGGGCTTGGACAGGACCACGAGAAAGCAAAGGCGACCCCTAGCTAAAGCAAACAATACCTGCTAACGTTTCCATTCACCCAGCGTGCCACGTTTCTAGATTTCATTGGCGGCAATGAGTCGCTCCCATTTCACGGTCTCCATCGATCTCAATGATAGGTAACGCAAAAGGTGGCGAAAGAAATGGAATACTCGCAAACATATTCTGGCATTTTCCCTTAACTTTGTTTCTGTGCCACCATAACGTTTCATCCAATCACTACTGGAATAATGGGAGAAGATCGATCTTGTCTCTGATCAGAATAATATTGTGTTTCTGAAGCCCTGTGTTTTAAAAGCAACACTTGTTGGCGCAGCGAATATCTCCCTTTCCTTTTGTTCCCACACTTTTCCTCTCAATCAGTCACACATAACTGGTTATACCTTTTCACACACTCTATAGCCCCACTCCATCCACACTCTTTTGGTTTCTCAAAAACTAATCTCCCACAAAGTGTATATTAAGTATATAATTATATATACTGGGAAATAGAGGTGCTACTTCTGTACTGACTTACGTTCTCTTTTGATTTGAAAAGCCACTCTCTCCCATTAGTTATGGGTATCAATCCATAACCATGAGGGAGGAAGTTTGAATTCTACAATCTGTTTTCTTATACCAATTTCCTCTCATCTCATTTAAGCGCTCCACAGAGAAATCCTTTGAGTACTCAATTTAGGATTGCTTCATAATAGGTTAATACTCGTCAAAGATGGTTAAGGGGCTAATAATCAATTTCCGGATTACCCAAAAAAAAAAAAACAAAGCCACTCTGCAATTGTTCTGATAAATACGAATTTGGAGTTCGAGTTCCCCAATTAATGCAATTTGGTTATTAGATAGGACTCATCGACGGACATGACTTTGTGTAATAAGGTATAACAGCGACTTAGCTTATTCTTCTTCAACAAAGAAAATATCCTTATTTTATCCACTAAGAAGCGAATCTCGCATCCCCTTCCTTCCAAACCACGCCCTCTTTATATTACATATTTTATGATTAGTCGAAAAAAATTAGATTAGACAAAAAGGTAATTTTTGTTTACACTTAATATTTTTATTATTTTGTTATTTTTATAAATTAAATTTTTATAAATATTCATTTAAAAAAATTTAAAAAATTTATAAATTAAATTATAAAACATAACAAATTAACATATCAAAATATATTCGTGCTTGTTTAGTATAAAAATGTTTGTTAGAATCAGATTTTCCTTTCGTTAACACATTTCACTCAAAATTGATTGAATCACACGGTCCAAATTAACTAACTTAAAATTATATATTTTAATGACTAAATAATGATGTTCGCATGTCAGTATTTGATTTTCTACATATCTCATGTAAAATTCGGTCATCACAAATTTGAAACAGGCTTCAATTTGTTATCGTATATATGAAGTTCCAGAAACATATGGTGCTGGTGAATTTCCACGCTTCAAGTTGTGTAAATAGCATACTAGCATATGATCGTTAATATATGATTCTTGTTCTTGACGGGTTCTGTGGTTTCGGAAGTTTGATAATCACTACACGTAGCAGAGTTGTCATGGTCTTTTTGTTTGATTGATTGATAAATGATGAAAACGAAAAATGACGATGATTGATTGCTAGCCTTTCCTTTCGGTCAGATTTTCTCACCATTAATTGACGCCAAAACTTTTGGTTTCATTCTGATTTGGTAGGGCAATAATAAAGATTTGATTCATGCATGCATGGCCCCATTATGTGGGACTTAGCCATTGCCTTTTATCTATAGAAATCTTTAATCAATAAAACAAAACAAATAAATGCCAGCGACTAGGAATTATTGATTAACGAAGAAGAAAACTGGGAGTGCGAAGAGACTAAAAAAAGGAAAGACCAATAGAGCATAAAAGAACGAAGAAGAACAAAAAATGCAGGAAGGAGGGATTCCCATTTGGGGTCTACGTGTGATGTAAGCATGTTTTGAAATGGTTCTCGCACGTATCAACTTATGGACAATCTGTCTTAGTGTGACAAGGAATACAAAGAAATCATGTGTTATTACATTATTTGTATAGTTATTTTATATTGTTATTCAATACATCAAATCAATTTGTAAGATGTCATCAGAAAATTAATATAAAATGCTTCGGTGCCAGAACACCGACCTAATAGGTGAGACGTTAGGCGGATGAGCAAATTATGGGTCATTGTTCTCAAAAGGATTGATTTCACATGGAGTGGAGCTGATTGGAGTAGCTTTTATTTGCACGTATTCAAGAACACCTGAAGGCTGAAGGCTTTAGATGAAACCAGGGAAAAGATAGCAGAGAAACAGTGGAAGCAGGTCGTATACCCACAGTACGTGCGTAGATACAACATACAAGAAATGTCAAATCATGCCTGAGGCAGTGGTGGAATTATAGGCTGCTTTTTATGGCAAGATTAAATGCACACAAAAAGTAAGTTAACTGGAAATAAAAAAATAAATTTTTATTTATAAGATTTGATTTAGTTAGGGGATATTTAATTTTTTTAAATATATTATTTTAAATTTATATATATAAAAAAAATTATTCAAAATTTATATTTATTTTAATAATTTTTTATGTTAAAAATTAATTTTTAATTATTAATTAAAAATATTCTAAATTTCATATAAAAATGATAAGCTCACCTTTTGATAGAAAGCTAGTCAACACTGTCCACTCTCTCTGTAGGTGGGGCGCGAGTGGGAACTAGGGACAGAACCAAATGCTCTTGCTTTCCAAATTTTCCATGACCATTGGTCTCCCTTTTTATGACAATTGTTTATTGCAGAGGAAGGCAAAGCTGTGGCCTCCATAGCCAATGTTTTCATGCTAGCCATAAATTCAGTACGTGTCTCTTTCCTATTGGCTCTTATTTTTAAATGGGCTTGCCACTCACCAAGTGCCATCTTACGTGCTTAAATATACTCAAAAGCATGGACTTTTTAATAATATTATTTTTACAATACTTTTATTACATCAATTATATATTAGTACATTACAATCTCTAACCTTTTAACGACTAAAATGACATAAAAAATAAAAATTTCAGATAAAGAGGTTAAGCGCATGCTGGCAAATTAAGGTTCTTTTACAAAGCCTCATTAAGCTGTATATAGTTGTAAAATTCCTAAGGAAAAATTCTTATTCTTCTTCTTTTATTTATTTATTTTTTTGTAGGTAATATCCTAAGCACAAAGTCATTGTCAAGGATCCCTAATCTTCCATTGTCTTTTTGGGCGGTGACTTAGATCAAATAATTAATTCTTCAGTTGTTTTATATTGCCAACGAATTAAGAGGGGGCAGTGAATAATTCCTAACTAATAAACGAAAAGAACAATGGGAAAAGTTATTAAACAAATACAGCACAGAAAAGAAGAACAAAGGAACGTCATGTTAATTAATTTATGTGCCTCACGCATGCAAATGGATTATATATATTGTATAAAATACCAAGGGCCACTGAGGTTTTCCCCTTTCCTAAATGAATAGCTAATCCAATATAGGTCAAACACTATGCTACTTCCAACCTTTATAGGTTAGAGGACTTGGGTGGAAAGTTTCCATTGCTCAATCAACCTTTTGATTTTTCTACTTAGGTCCACTAATGATGCACATTTATCCAATATATTTAAGTTTAAAAACATAATCGTAGGTTGACGGAATCCTTACAAAAAAAATGAAAGTAATACCAATTTGTATTAATTACTAAATCAAAGTATTAATATGCACCTTCCTATATATTACTTTAATTAGGGAATAACTCCAAAAGTAAAACTGAGATTCCCAGAATGTAAAATTTTTAAATTGGGGAGTCAAGATGCGAGTCGATCCATCCAGTTAATTAAACCAAATCAACAATTATTGAAAAGGAGAGACTCAAGTTTCTACAATATAAAATGAGCACAATGGCTTAAAAGGTCAATCCTACCATTATAAAAGCTTGGATTCATTACATGAGAAACTCAAAATAATTGAGCATGACCATAGTTTGTTTTACTTATGCTAATATTCTTAATAGTACAATAACACTTGGTTATTGTCTTAAAGTTTTCATTTTATAGGTTTAAACTTAAGACATAAATTATTTATATTAAGTGATTTGTCGCTTTTTTTTTAGAAAAAAAAAAAAAAACTTTGAAACCATATATATGGTAGAGCATGATGATAGCCAAACTTAACGGGAAAACCCTAAAGAACCAAAGAGCAACGTGTGCCAAACTGAACCAACGATGGATTGGTGTTTTAGTTGCACTAGCTGCTTTTATTCTATGCTATTCCAAGACCCAGCAAAAGTTCTCCCATGAATGGTCACGTCACCTTTTTGTTCTTTTCTTGTTTTTAATTGTACGTATATCCATTCTTTAACTCTCTGTTCATCCTTGCTTAAAGACGTTTATAAATGAATCTTTTGCCATCATCATTCATCACCCAGCTTTATTTTTCCCCCTAATGAAAGCTAGCTTATGAATCTTCCCTCACTAACCAACTTTGCTTAGCACTGGATTCTCTGCAGCTTAAACCCAACTTTCTTCCACTGAGCATATCATCACTGTTCAACGAAAAACAAACAGTATAATATTGGTGCTTATCTTGATCTTCAAGAGGTGCAGTCCGATCGAATTCCTGTTCAGTGGACAGCAATAGCAGGTGAACAATCACAGCACTTTTCATATCAGTTGATAAGTTTTTGCCAACTGCTGCAATGACCTCGAGCTTTGCCAACTGCGTCGAACCCCATATAATCAGAATGTGATTCTATCTATATATTTCTTTGATTGTACCTCAAGCGGATATATAATTAATCATGAGAATTTGGAAGTTTCTTTTTTCTTCTTTTAGAAGGTGCAAAGCTTAAACTCCACCTTACGCCTGGCTCATTCGAATTAGGTACCATGCTACTACATCTTTATGTGCCAAATTTTCCATTACACCCTTCCTTTTTGAGGGAAGAGAGGAACCCTCTTTGAGTTACTTCATTGTAGTTTACTCTCAAGCATTAATGAGTCACAGGTGGATTTTAGGTTATAAGAAACCTGGGTAGATCATATCAAATTATGAAAAAAAAAATAAATGCAATGAAATTTAAATAATCATTTGCAACTGATGGAGTCAAAATACCCTATAACCCAATTTAAATATATGTATTTTATTTTCATAAATTAAAATTTAAAAACATCTAATCAAACCATTAAATATATTAAATTTATGAACTAAACTATAAAATCTAACTAATTAAAGAATTTACATATGTTTTGTAAGCCGTTTCTAAATGAAAGTATCACTCCCCTTTAAATGAACCGTGGAATGAAGCACATTGCTCAGTATTCAGTGGTGCTTGCCATGTAAAACTCTTCTAGAACAGTGGCAGTTGGTATAGAAAGAACACAAAGTGGCATCTGGCATGGCAAGTCGCCCATATGGTTACAGATTTTTTCAAAAAGAAAAAGGAAAAAAGAACAGAGATAGTGAATAAAATTAAAAACAGAGCTTATGCGTTTAAACTAATAGAAAAGCCTAGTAGGTTTTGAGTGGCATTGCTTTATAGTTTATAGGCAGACAATGCGCATCTGGTTTCCTTCTTTGCGTTCCTCGGTTTGTGGCAAAGCGTACCAGTTGTCTTTCCATTGCCCCCCTACCCATTTGCTATTAATTTGTTATTCTGACTTGTTATTATTCTTTGGAGTGTTATTTTATTAGGTATGCTATTTAATATAATTTAAAAATATTTAAATTATTAATTTTATTTGTGTTGATAAATTAAATTATAAAATTTAAATAATTAATAATTTTTTTTATTTTTGAAGATATTTATTACTATTAGATAAAAAACAAACTTTCAGTCAAAATAAGACTATACAATTAGACTTCTCTTATTAAAAGTGACTGTGACTCAAATCTTAACTCATGAGTGAAGCAAAATTAACTTACTATGATAATTTATTATATCATCATTTAATAATGCTGTATTAATGAGATGAGAGTTTCTTTTCCCCCTTATTCTATAAGCTCTGCTTTGAACTTATCAACATCAACACCTTTTGGTGTTATACTAGTGGTAGACGTATTTGCCTTCTCCCCTTGTATTTATAGACCACATATCTTTTCACACGCACTCTCACATTCATAAACGCAAAAACAGAGACGAAACAGGGGCGAGAAAGAGAAACCAGTGAGAGAGAGAGAGAGATAGGAGCGAGAGACAAATCATGAAGTGAGGCTTTGTATCCAAAAGGGGTCCCCAGAAATCAAGACGGGACGCGCGTTCATTTGTTTCCACATATATTATTCCTTGAGATTAAACTACTGATAAATATGAATTAAATAGACAGATATAAGCGTGGGATTCTCTCTGAGGGCTACGCCATTGTAGATTTCTGGGCGGCCAATCATGTTGGTCCCTTCCAAAGTTTATTCCTTTGCTTCCTTCTTAAGCCATTTTCATCTAATTGGGTGTCGCTTTCTGCCTTACCTAATTGGTAATATTACTTATAAGCATGTTAGCCATGCTTTTCTCCTTTGAGTAAGGCTATGGTGCCAATTACCTCACCTTCCTTGTCATGACCTCATTGGAGCTTCTTCTCCCAGCCACTTTTTATGCCTCTTTTTTCCCTTTCTGTTTTTGTTTTAAGGGTTGGGAAGTAGAGAATGATCACTGATGGGTTCTTACTTTATACAGTACAGTAGATCAGCCTTCCCTAGCCATCACTAATTTAAAGAAGAAAGCTTGTGCCACCAAACTGAAAGATCATTAGACATAGCTTTCGCGATTTCTTTGTCTTCAAAGTTAATGCAGAAGAAAATCAGAAACTGAGTGCACAATACATAAAAGTAACACAAAAAATGCTAGACCTATTATTAGCTGATACAAAATTTTTACAAAATGTAAAATTGTGGATGAAATTTTTTAAATGTCATAAATTAAAATACAAAACTTAATAAATTTTATAATATCAATCTATGAAAACAGAGAAAAAGTAGTATAGCATGTGAACCAAGCTATATTAATTTCTCATCACATGACACATGCATGCACAAGAAGTTAAATATAAAATAATAATATATATAAATAAATTTTATACACAATTTATATATACTCTTACATTCTTTCTCTTTCAAATTCATTTTTTATCCAGATGTGCAGTTAGCATAAACTCTGACTATGTAAATCCATCGTTTCCTTATATATGCTTAGCATACTAGAATATCTAGGGGTACAAAAAACACAAATTCAATTTGGTTCATGTGAAAAACACCAGTTTGGAAACTAAACGATAATAAAAAGTTCTTTATTTTGGTACTGATGCTAATTACTTATTTAAAAATATCAAATGGTTGTTGCTATACTGAATTTTTTTCATATCAATTATAAAAAGAGTGGATGTTAGTTTATAAATGTAAAAGAAAAATCTCCTCACAACTAGTTTTTTAAATAAAAAGACCCAAAATGAACCATCAACAAACTATATAATTTGTCAATTACAAGTTATCTTCTGATCTATATTTAATGATTCGTCCTCCAAAGCTTTAATCAGTTAAAACAGTGGTCATAAATTTCGTGTTAAACTAAGTTTGAGAATGGGATAGAGCTCCTCTCATAACATTTATCTTATTGTTTTTAATATTAGAACACTCTTCCATGTTTTCTTAAAGAAGATGGTAATGATAATCATGGTATGCTTAGATTTATTCTGAAATTGATCGAAACTATATTGCTAGAGCTTTAACATGAATTTATACTTCGCAGATGCCTCTAGAAGAGTGCATATTAAAGGGTGAATAATGGATCATAGCTTGTTTTATCACTGTAGCAAAGCTCAGTGCAATTAATAAATGCTTATCAACAATACATTATTACTGCAAATCAAATTTAAGACATTTACGACCAAAGCAGCTCAATTCTGCTAATTAAATCTCCCATGTTGGCTTCTTGCTCTTATCCTTGGTGTTTTAATTCATATCACTGTTGGCCTCACCCCTAGTATACATGACCCTGTTTTTTATTTCATAGCAACTTTTGCTGATAAGGAAAAAAACGGGAAATCAATAAAGGGGTCTTTTTAATGGTGGCGTAGGAGGGCCCCACTGAACATGGTTCTTAAAGCTTTTTAGCCTCCTACAAATACCCACATTCCCCCTCCTTGCATTACCATCAACCACAGCCATTCCTCTTAAATCAACCGAATCGCCATCGCCATTACCATCCTCTGCTTCTTCCCTTTCCTTGAAACTTGCACTCCCAGTGGTCTCTGAGTAGACCTCTGTTGGATGCTGTTGCGTTGCCTCAGGTAAATTCACTAGTTCATATTCAAAGTTTTATACTTTTCCTTATCTATTTTGTTAATTTGTTACTTGACATTATTAAAAAAACAATATGCATGTACCTGTCTCTGCTTTGTAACATGTAGCTTAGTGCTCTTACTTCTTGGTTTTGTTGGCCTTTTTCTCAAATTTTGATTCCTTCTATGCAGCTGAGCGTCTGTACTTCTAATTTGAGTTATTGGAGATGTCAGATTCCGTGAACAAGATGGTTCCACCCCAAGGTCTATCTTCGTCTCCGGGGATGGCCGAAGAGACTACACTCATGCAGAAGCAGGGCATCGTCACTGTTCTGGGCTCTGACTATGAGAGAAACAGAGCAACCGTAGCTTCCCTGCGACGAACTCTATCGGCAGACATGTCCTCTAAGAAATGGCTTTCTCAAAATGGGATCTCTCCAATGAAAAAGATTGCTTCCTCTGAAGAGCTCTTACTCTCCCAAATCATTGCTGATTCATTGTCGTCGTCCGAAGGAGATGACGACTGCGGAGAAAGGGAGGAGCTGGAAAGAGAAGCCGAAGTAGAGCGAAGTCAACTCGAAATTTGGAACTCTATTCAACGAGACAAAAACATACAGCAAGAAGAAAAACCAGGACAATTTGATATCTGGAGCTCAATTATATCACAGAAGCCCAACGATGACGCCTCCAAGTCACTCCCACCTTATATTCACCCACTAGTGAAAAGGTCACAGAGCTCTCTGAGTGAGAAGAGCCTCAAAATCTGTACGGAAAGCCTGGGATCCGAGACTGGCTCTGATGGGTTCTCCTCGTACCCACCGTCAGAAACTGGGGATGCAGAGGAGGACAAAGAAGATGAGCAAGAGCAGCAACAAACAGAGAAATTCACAGTACAAGCATATGAAGCGGAGGAGGAAGATTTTCCAGTGCCAAAACACAATTATGCTGCTGCTAGCAGGAAACCCTCTCCCCGTTCCTTCCCTCCGCCTCTCCCTTCACTCTCTCGTAAAGATGCGCCATCCCTTCACATGCGGTCCCACCGCGACAGCGGAAGGTTAGTCCTTGAAGCTGTGTCTGTCCCTTCACAGCACAACTTCCTTGCTCAGCGCCAAGACGGTCGCCTTGTTCTCACGTTTACTAATCATTCTAACGACGAGGAGTCCAAGGAGGATGCTGAAGAAGCAGCTGAAGAACAAGGAAATGATCACATGGAGGAGATGGAGGAGCAGTTTGGGGAGTTTGAGGAAGATGATCAAGAAGAAAAAGAAAATGAAGAGGATGAATGTGATGAAACAGAAGACGAAGAGATTGGGGAAATTGAGACTGATGAGACTGACATTAGGGATGTGGAAACTGTGATAGAGCAAGCGGCAACGTTGTCTAGTGCGATTACAGGTGTTCATAGGCTAGCATTGATGATGCATAAGCCAATTGAGATAGTTAATAGGAATCCAAGCTGGTCAGAGAAGTTCAACGAGGTGGTCAATTTTGAGGATGTTAAGGAGGTGGAATCAACCACACTGGCACAATCACTCCCACCGCGGCCAAGGTTGGCTAGGTTGATCCCATCAACACCAGCAGCGGCATCAGCAGCAGCTGCAGCAGCAGCATCGTTCAATGCTTATGAATACTACTGGCGGACCAATCCCACATCAAAAGCAGCCCCAGTTCCTAACTCGCTTTCCCCCCAACGGAACATCTCACCCCTGAAGAACACTGGCAGCAAGCTCATTGTCTCCGGGGACATTAATCAATTACCAAATGAGCAGCAACAATTGCTGGTGCTAAGAGGGAAGAATGGTGATTACTTGGTTCATAACTTGAAAAGTTGCAAGGAGTCTAGAAGGTCATTTCTGTTCTGGGAACCCTATTGCATTGCCACCTCCTGAGTCACAACCTCATCATCTGGCCCCATTGCTAATCCAATAATCCATTACTTATTAATTACTCCATCCTTTTTCTCTCTACCCAGTTCCACTCTTTCAGGGAGCTGCTGTCAAATAAAAGAAAATGGAGAGGGAGAGAGATAGTGAGGCAATACTTTTATTTGTAAGATCAAAGAAATTATTGTTGACTTGAACAGTGTTGTTATCTATATGATATTTATCTCTATTACAATTAATTAGTTTTGAATACATAAACATAATCTTTGCTCATTTTTTACTTGCTTAGTCCTGCTTTGAATTATCATCATTACCTACTTTCTAACTTTCTTACTTTTGTAATCCCAGCCAATGGCGTTTCAGATTGGATCATGTCCTGCCTAATCTGTCTTATTTTTTAAGAACACCATGATCCACCCTGATATGTTTTGCCTCTCCAGTTTAAGTAAAGACGGTGACTTCAGCCAAAAAGAAAAGCCACATACATATATATATATATATACAAAATATAAAATATAATGCACCGCCAGGCGTCTCTCACTAGTTTTGTGCATGCTCATATCCATGTGTTTTTCTTCTCTATGACGAAAACCTCTGCATTCTATCTATTCTATACTGCAGCTCATACTTCTTAACTGCGCATGGTCTGGTCATTTTTCTAAAGAAAAAACAAACTTTTTGGAGGAAGCCTAAGCAACAAAATCTAATTTGGGTATGATCTTGTAAGCTCGTGACATTTTACGATATGATTAAAGAAGAACAATAATGATAGAGCCATAGAGGAGACAGCGACAGCATCACCATGATCAACTTCAACGGATATATATAAGTATCATTATAGTATGTGAGCGGCGTGACAGCTTACAAACATGCAATCATAAAAGAAAACAAGCTTGGTAATAAACAACCAACACGGTGTCTAATATTTGCTTCAAAAAGTTCGAAATGATATTGCATGTTGCACATGTTAATAACTTTCCTTTTTATAATGGAAAAAACTAATAGTTTAAAATTTTAAAAAGAATATTTAACGAAATTAAATTTATAAAAATAATATAGTTATATTATAACAACCTTCGGTTTCGGTATTTTTTTTTTTTTCTGTTTTTGGGCTCCACAAAAGACCTGCTGGGGAGGGGGATTCCAGTGTTAATTCTTGTTTTTTTGTTCAAACATTGATAACCTTCGTTGTCTGGTTTTTTTAGTCAATACATGTCTATTCAACTAACAAGCAAAATTTGATTAATAAAGTATTGACATAACAAAAATTAATATAATTTAAATTAAAATTTAGACTAAATGTCCACTTTCAAATCTTTAAAATCTCCTTTATTAAAAGAGACTAGGGCGTCTAACTCTAAGTCACAGAATTAAATCTCATAAAACTTTCGCTAAAAAAAAGCCAAAAACCGTGCACCCAACCCACTTATGTACTGTCCTATATTGTTCAATTATTTTTATTGGGCTCAAAGCTGTACGAAATGATTTGGTATTGGGCTTGTGGTTTAGGAGACAACTGGAATGGGCTCAAGAGTCAAAGATTTTTGTTCAATTACAAAGGAAGTAGTTCTATCAAAGAATTGATATTTTGTTTTTTTGAAAGGACCAAATAATTGATATTATTAAACTCACATAATTAAATATAGAAAAATTTCTTTTGTATTTATAATTTTATATAATATTTATATTTTTTGAATATAAAATTTTAAATTTATCAGATTCTGCGTTGTGATTTGCCAGTGCCATGACTTTGGCTCCTTTATATTGATCTTAAACGGCACCACGTTAGAGTTAAGTAAAGACACTCTGTCGTTTGGAGATTTGATTCTACACTTTCCCGTGGGATTTCGGAGGAGTTAACTACCGGCTTTATTGTCGTTTAAGCGGGTTCTGTGTAGGTGGTTTTTTCTGGTTTCTTTGCTTGCAATTTGCAATTAGCGAATTTGCTTTCTGCTTCTTAATTGTTCAGATTCTCGATTCCTCAGAACTGAGAAGAAAGCGGAAATGGGAGAGACAACCCCAATTGCTGATGAAGATTTACTTCTCAAAAGCTTCTTCGCCGAAGTCAGCGAAGTTGAGAGGGACAACGAAGTTGCTAGGTCTCTCTCCCTCAAATTCCTTCTCTCTTTCTCTGCATCTGTCAATTTACCACCATTATCGCTGTATCTGTGTGTGTCTCTCTATGCAATCATGTTTGAATTTTAATTTGTTTTCGTCTGTTATTCGTTTTCTCTCCGTTTTGTTGGTACATTTTCTCGTTATTGATGTAGGTTTTGGTCGATGCTAGGGTTTTTACTAACATATAGTTCTATCTTCCTGTATTCTTGGTTCAAATGAAGAAATCATGTTGTTGATGTGTTTGATTACCGGCTGCTTTTTGTTAGGATCAGTGCAACTTCGTGAGCTGAAATTTACTTTGTTACATGCAATTCAAACATTGTGTAATTTGTTTTCTTGGAATCTAAAATAATGCTATATTTAGAGGCTATAGATATTGGTCTTGTAATTTTGATTTTTAGTTCTTCCTAGGTTCAATGTCAATCAAGTTCAATATTTCACAGAATAAGTCAATATGATAATTCTATTGAAATTAATCGAATAACATCTGGTTATACATCTGTTGATATTTCATGGAACTAGAAATAATTATTTTAGCCAAGACAATGGTTAGCATTGGATATTGTGCAGTTCATGGGTGGAAGATTTTGAATGAGAGAATGTGTAACAAGCATGAAAGGTGTTGGGTATGAGACCTGAAAGGAAGGTGGATAAATCAAGAATAGATTGTTTGCTACGAAAATGAGGCTGAAAGATGCTATAACAACCGAAAATTTTAAAAGTTAGTAACTGAGGCAAGTTGGTGCAGTGGGTGAATATTGGTAGCAAGCATATATGTCCATCAAATCGTAATTTCTTTGCTTTAAGATTAATTTTTAACTTTTTATACTAAATATTCATTTGCGAAACCAAATAAGTTATTTTGTTTTTCCATTGATTTTTACGTACTCCCTGTCTCTGTAAATTAATGTTTCTTGTTGTTTTTTCTCCACAGAATTCTCTCCTGTTTTAAGTTGAATCCATTTGAGCATTTAAACCTACCATTTGATGCATCATCTGAAGATGTTAAAAAGCAGTATCGCAAGGTAACTCCTTCCTTCAGCTGAGATCTTATTTAATTCTTCTGTTGTTTTCTTATAGCATGCTTTTACATATCTGTTGCAGTTGTCATTGATGGTTCACCCTGATAAATGCAAGCATCCACAGGCAAAGGAGGCCTTTGCAGGTACATGTGTACACACTTTATGATGGGTCTGATTGGACTAAGCATTGTTGTTTACTATCAAGTTTTGTTTCTGTGAACTAATATGGATTTAATTTTTGTTTTCAACTACCTGGTTGAGTAGATCAACCATCTAGGCCAATCTTTTCTTTGCCTGATGTTCTTAGATTGAGCCCTCAAATTAGTTGCTGTGGAATTTTTATGTCTAGGAGGTTGCCAAATTCCGGCTAGAAAGGGATAATTGCCCTTAGAACATTATGTAGACCAAAAACCATGCTAGGCTAGGAGAAATTTTTCCTTCCCTTGGACTATAAAGTGGAATCTTGGCTTTAAAAGTTCAACTCATTGTGGGGTGTATTACTTTCTTTCAGAGTAACTTAGGGGTAGCTTTTGAAGTCAAACTCATTTGAAGTTATAACCTATGCCACGAACATGTCTTTTTATAAAATTATTTGTTCAGCTTTTGGATATTTCAATAGACACTGGTCTTGGTTTGAAACAAAGATCCATTATCTGCCCTTAGCAGATTATTCATTCTTAGGGGGTGCTGAGCATAAATTATGAAAATCGACTACTAAAAAACAAACAAGAAAGGGCATGATTGACTTGATTGTCGCATGCGATAATTTTGAGAGGGGTTTGAGTCTTTTGACATGGTGATTATCCTTTTAGGAGGATTCCTTCTGACATCATAAATTCATTACATAGCAAGGATAGAACTTAAACAAATAAATAATGTTTGAGTGAATCAGTGAACATCACTTTCTGCTTTTCATCTCATACAACATTCAGGGATAGGAAGAGCTATTTTATGAACTTTTTTAGTCATCTTTTCATAAACTTATTTAAACATGAGATAATTGCATCTATAATGTGAATGGTATTCTTTCTCACTATTTCAAATTAGGCACTAGTTTTGGTTTTTACTTCGTAAAAAATTTATATCTATTCATTTTTCAATGGGCTTGCTCAGATCAAGAGTAAATAATGACAACACTTCTGTGGGTGTCAACATGATTAACAAAGACAGTTTCAGCGGCCTCATTCATGTCACAAACACTTTCAAATTTTAGTTTTTCTGCATACTACTTTATCATTGAGGAGTTATTTAAAATTTGTTGGGTATGCCTTGCTGATATGACTTCAATCTCAAATTCAGGATGCAGGACCTATTTAGAACTCATATTACCTTATTGGAAGTTCTTGATAATATGATGTAAAACAGCATGTTAGTTTTCTAGCGTATTGGAAAAGGAAGATAGGGTTCACATGAAAATTTCTATTTTTTAATTTTGTTTTGCTAATTATTTGTGTGCAGCATTAGCAAAAGCCCAGCAATTATTACTTGATCAAAATGAAAAAGATTACCTTCTTAGCCAGGTTAATTCAGCAAAAGGTCAGTGTCTGCCTATTTATTTCTTGGCATCCAGTTCTTACCTGTATTAAAGTTGCTATTTCTTTTCACTAAGGATCATCGTGTTGCACTCTGAGAAAACCGCTTTTGAAGAGCTGCAAAATCTAACTATACCATCTTTAACTTTATTATTCTCATGGTAATGGGGAAAAAATTCTTTCTCTGGTGTTTTTGCTGTTTTGCTTAATGCTTAAAAAGTCATTATTAACCTCCGAGTGCTATGACATACTGGTCCACTGTGAAATTTTTTGATACAGCTGTTTGCTCATTCCCACTTTGGCAGTTAATTTAATTTGTATTAAAGAATGGAAAATACCAATTTTCAGCATGGGGCCAGCTGTTTTTCTCGTGCACATATGTTCCTTATTCACGTCTGTTGGCACCCATTTCAGTTTAGCTTGAATGCCATCTTTATTGGAGGGGTAGGGCCAGACTACAGAAGAAAGCTTATCCTTTTTTATTAATTTTTATATTGATGTGGGCTGCAGAAGAACTCAGAGCGAAAAGGAAGAAGCAATTGAAGAAGGATACAGCTTCAAAAATTAAGTCTTTGGTTGAAGAGGTTTGTGTAATTTTTCCAGAATTCATATGTAAGGTTGTGATCTTGATCATATATTCACATCAGAATTTGCAACTTTGAATTTTAGAATTCTACCCATGTGTATGTGTGTCCTTCTGTTTTTCTCACCATTGGGGTCTGAATGCACATGGTACAGTGAGGTTGCCAGATCTTAAGCATGTAAAATCAGTTTTTTATTATTATCAAAGATTTGAAAGGTACAAATACCCTTTATTCCTTAAATCACTTATGTGTATCCTGCACTTTTCTACATCACAGGGAAAATATGAGCAACAATATGAACAATCAGAGGAGTTCCAGCAGGAGCTGAAAATCAAGGTCCGTGAACTATTAACCGAACAAGAATGGAGGAGAAGAAAAATGCAAATGAGGGTATGTTCTTAGGTTTTATTTATTAATTTATTTACTTAACATTTTTGGTATGGCTTAGGCACGTCTACTGAAAAGAATAAGTTAATCCGAATATTGCTTACATATGGAAATTTGGCTGGAGAGAAGTTACATATATATGAGCTGTCTATCTTATTTTATTCATTGTCATGTAGATATCAGAGGAGGAAGGCAGATTAAAAAGGGAGGAAGAGGAGCAGAAAGAAATGTGGAAGCGAAAGCGCGAGCATGAGGAGGAGTGGGAAGGAACTAGAGAACAAAGGGTTTGTATTTATTTATTTCATCTTTGACCTTCATTTTATACATCACATTGATGTGTATTTATTGATATTTGACCAAAGCAAAATTTTATTTCCATTTTTTTTCTAATGAAAAAGATTCTATGATGGTTTTAGAGTTTCAAATTTATTATTGGATACAGTGTCTTGCACACCACTTTTATTTACGTCTCTTTTTGCTTGCTAGTAAGCTCTTCTATTCTAAGTGTATAATTTCTAAACTGTAAAGGTAAATTTTTAATAGCTCATGAAATAGCATGTGTTACTACCTGGCATAGAGAGATGTAATTGGAGGTGTGCAAAACTTCAAATATGATCATTTGAAAATTGCATGTTGATCCGATGGCCAAATGTCGGTAAAATTTACTGAAATGGGACGAGCTACCCAGCCAAGGTGGAAAATCCTTGTTTTCTGTATTTTTAACTAGGTTTCTGTGAACTTTGACTGTCTCATTTGTCCAATATAAAGATGATTTTTACCAATTGTTTTAACTTTTAAGGACTATTAGAATGATGAATATATAGATATATATATATATATATTTATATATATAGCACACCTTCTTAAAGAGAGAGATTAGCAGACCTTTTTTGGCAAGCAGTAACTATTTTATCAGAAAAAAAAAAATTGTTACCGGGAAAAAGTGGAAAAAAAAGAATTAACAGTATCATTTTATTTTCAGGTATCCAGTTGGAGAGATTTTATGAAGGCTGGAAAGAAGGTGAGATGTCATGCTTGCTGGCTTTGATACAACAAACTGTCCAGTAAACACTGGATAAAAAGGAAATATGAATTCTTTAACTAACATTACCTCTTGTCCATCTGCAGTCAAAGAAAGGAGAAATTCGCCCACCTAAGCTTAAGACTGAAGATCCCAACAAATCTTATGTTCAGAGACCTGTGAAGCGAGGTTAGCATCTGCACGTTTGCAGAAGGATTTTTATGGACAAAGGGAGCTCAAGGGCACTCATTCATGTAAGATGCCCTTTATATTAAATTGGTACATGTAGGGTTGTTTATCAATGTGGTGATAAGATGCACCTTGAATGGAATGTAGACCTCAACCAAATCAAAATCCCAGTCTGGGATGTTACACCTTTATGGATAGGAATTTTAAGTTATATGTCATTATGAATTTTGGGAAATTACTTTATGTCACAGCTATACGCAGAGGTTATTAGCAGCAAGACACGTTAAATTTTCTGGTGTGGAAATCTCAGTGTTGGTGATAAATGCGATTTGTTTAATTAAGAAATAATTTTAGTTTATCTGTCAATGATACTGCAGCTTCTAGAAGTTAACATTTTTTTTTTACTAGTTTTCAAGTTGAAAGAAGATAAAACTATAATCACCATAAGCATCACTATCTTACTTTAACTTGCTTTTAAGAAATCTAAAGCGAAGAGTCTTGTTTGCCTTTCAAACCTGTCGATGAGATTGTTTAAATCTGAATATATAGGTTTTTAATTTTAGATCAATCTTAAGATATGGACCACCATAGTCGATTGCCAGAAGAAATTGCTACAAAACTTACTGAAAAAATGCTAAATTCCATTAAATTGAGTTCATAGTTCTTACAAAATTTAATTTGTTTAATCTGTTGATTATTATTGTGAAATTTAATAATTTAGATATTTTTATATAAAATTTGTATATAATTTAATTTATAAAATAATAAAATTAAAATCCATTTACACTTTAATTATTGCAGCTGGGAAGGCCCTGACTTAAGTATAATGCCACTGACGAGTTACTAAATTGTTATAAATAAGTATAATTTATTAAATTTTATAATTCAATTAACAAAATTTAATAATTTTAATGAACTAAATCTTTAAATATTTAATTTATACAAATATCATAATTGTATTACTATATTGCCGTTTTTCTTCCATTTCTTTGATGCAAGTATTTTCGTAGTTCCACACGCGACGCCTGGAAGAAGTAACGAGATGCAGCCAAGTAAACCACGAACAAGAATAGACTACAAATACAATATTCTATTATCAAAATTCACAGATTCTGTCAGAAAACGTTAATTCGCACAAATTAATGATACAAAGCAAGGACAACAATGTCACAAAGCACCACCTCTATGATACATGGACCCCCCCAACAAAGATCTGATTTATATATCTCACCATCAGATTAAAAGCCCTCTTGTCCTCTTGATTAAATCAGGAAAAATAAAAAAAGCCAAAGGACAAGGAGTAAAAAATATGTAAAAATTAATAACAAAAAATAGCCAGCACTAATCATCCTCGACAGACAACCACGACCTTGACTTTGTGCGTATGGCTCAATTTACAAAGGGTGGGTGAACCCGAGCTGCGATTTCTAGTATGTCAATGTGAATCTAGCAGTGGCTACCAACCTGCATCTCGAACTAGTACGTATCTTCACAAGGCCTGCTAAATGACGGGTGAATACCCATACGACAAAAGCCTTCAAGCCTTGTGCAAGATTCAGATTAGAAGTTCGAACATCCCCATAATTGGCATCATGCTATATACAGAAGACCAGAAAACCAGGCGCTAGCACGAGCCAGTAATGAATAAATATTAGGGAGTCTCAATGATCACTATATCCAAGCAAGGGAGCCACGGTCATTTGTTACTGGAGGACGGCCTCTAGTTGGTGTTGGCGGTCTGTTAGCGTTCAACTCCTGTCCATAATATGAACAAAATTAATTAATTAATTAATTAAATAATCCTGTGTAATAGCCTCAGCACCAAATTCACTTAAGAAGACTTGTGTATTTAATAGGTAAAATATGTTATAGTACACAAGCACCGAGAGGGTGCTACCCATTTAATGAGAAGTTTTGAGGCAGTACCTGCATCCAAGTATCTTCAATATGACGTTCTGGTGAGGCTTCCGGTGAAGAAATTGCAGGTGGTAATGGATGAATCAGTTTAGGAACCACAACGAGATCTCTACCCAAAACTAATATCGCTCCAGCATTATTTGCAGTACCTATTGCAACAGGGAAGTCCCAAAATTAAGGGTATATGATCTAAAAGGAAAGGGATGTGTATAGGTAGAAGCCAGCAACATACCACAGTAATTTGTAGCTGAGAAAAGTGTGATCAGATGTCCTTGGGCAAAACGCTCAAAGCCATCCATCACACATTCATGTGCACGAACAATCAGCTGAAGATCATTGTTGTTGCAGAATTCCATGACACGATCAGGCTACACTAGCAAAATTCCATAGAGATCAGCATAAACCTATACATGCAACTGAACTCACTTGAAATAGCACAACTTTAAACATTAAAAGAACATGGTCATCATCCAACCAAGAAATAATGCCTGTGGTTTAAAATTCATATTATGACCTTTAGAAAGGAGGAAATTAGTATCAGACAAAACAACAACACACACAGTTTTATTCCACTAAGTATGGTCAGTTACATGAATCAAATGGTGCCATAAAGTTATATCAGAAACTCAGTTTTCAAAAATCTCATTTATCCAAAGATTTCTTTTAATAATTTCTCCAAGTATATTTTTTGATCTTTCTTTACCTCTTTTCATTTAACTAAAAAAAAAAACTAGTACCATACAAGAATTTAAGAGAAAATCGCATGCTAGCCTACACAACAGGGAAAGGGGGTAACTAAGAAGGCACATGCATTAAAAATAAGTTGAAGCTTCAGTGCCAATAAATAGAATAAGCCAGTTCTATTATCTATTCAAAGTACATAAACCTAGCTTTCAGATGTAACTAGCAAATTCAAAATATACTTGCAGTTTCAAAGCATGAATACCCTACGACTGAATTTTGAAACTTTCAGAAGATGCTTGAAAGTCCAGCAGCAACAACTCATCAATATGGAGTTTCTAGGATAATGAAACAATTATTATATGAGCATTCTGATTTAAAAAATTCTAAGACATAAAACAGTAGCATTAAATGGTACTATCATGTTTATCATCCCGATACAGTGACATTAGCAGCCAAGTATTTATTTATACCACTTACAAGGTAACTTGAATAACTTGGAAGAACAAACCATTGGCTCATTCTTGGAATAAATATAAAAACAATATAACAGGTACTGAACACTCACCCCAAAAGTAACTAACCCTGGACCTCTAGCATTTGGTCGCAGTCCTTCCACACTGTCATTCTCTGTAGGATCAGACCTAGGGAGAAACATTTTATTCTGTCACTATCAAAATAGACACAAAAGACAGTCATTTGTACAAAGCATGTGACAGCAACTGCACTAACCACAATAGATCCATAAGCACAATGGACCCTGCTTCCATCGTGATTGGACGCTGAATATTCTCAATCTGTTCCACATGATTTATTGACCGACCAATTCCCCCATGCATGCAAATAATTTTTTTCTCAATTAGAGCCGCCAGTGGAAGCCAGTTGAACAAACGGTTTATCCGGTGCCATGCCCAAATTCCATCTCTCTCACCCTGATCAACAGTAGGTTACATTAAGGTTTAATGTACCACACACACACACAAGCATTGTTCATTATATAAAAGTTCTTACCATCCTTTCAATGCACTCAATTCGGAAACCAAACAGGGCATTAATATCCGCAGCTTCATGGTTCCCCCGTATTAAATGTACATTGTTGGGATACTCCACCTGCAATATTCACAAATGCATGCATAAATCTCAAGCTATCAAACTCCATAAACAAGACGAGTAAAAACGACCACTATATTCAGAATACCTTCAAAGCAAGCAGAAGGCTTATGGTTTCCAGGCTGTGTTGACCTCGATCAACATAATCTCCTAGGAATAGATAATCTATATATCTGACAGTCATTTATACAAAATCAGCATTAAAATATATATATATATATATATATGTGTGTCTGAAGAACCAGTTTTAAAATAGTACAAATGGAACTTTAAGCAAATCAAGTCAGCCCCAACAAACAATATTAAGTTTTTCTGAACATTAAAGCACAAGCGTTTTAGCCACAAGGAGATGTTCTAACCGGAAACATCCAAGCATATTTCCATATCAAATTTTAAAACCCAAACATAATGAATTACTCAGTTGCTCAACAATCACATTACCATGCCTAAAGAGGCCTATCATCAATGAGATCCCACTACATGGCCTTACTGTGAGTTTCTACAGGCTAGCTAGTTCATGTTAACACCAAACAGTATTAGGTGCTAGAAGCCTTCTTAATGATGAGAAAAGAAATATTATTAGAGAGAGAAAAGACTAGTCACAGGTATCCTCCTTCACAAAGACAATAAAAAGGTAAAAACCAACAAGCAGCCATATTTTTGCTTGAGATTTGATTACATGCATTTCATTTTTAAACTTTATCTTCATTATGTTTAACTTTCTTGCCATGTTCATCCAAAATTCAACAAGGTTGACAAAATCTTCATTAGATATAGAATTTCCTATATCTATCAAAATCTTCTCCCTTCCTCCTCCTGCCTCTCCTTTATTTAAATTTTAACGCTAATCTAATTATCACCAACAAGCAGTGCATTTGCTTTGGTCATATTGCTCTTAAATTACAGGTTTTTTTTTCCCTCTTGAAGAATCACTGGGAAACTGAGATTTTCACCATCTGGGGGTGAGGGTGGGAAGTTTACCTCAGCCCCTGTGTGTAACACTAAAACTCTTCATCATGTAACAAGAAACTTGAGAACTTCGATTCCAAACACGCATTTGCTCCTCTAGAAGCAAGCCAAGAAGGCCTGGTTTGAAATCCAGAACCTTACAACTCCGTTTCCATCACCCCTCTTCCTTCCACCTCCACTATTAATTATTTATGGTGCTGAACCATTTTTACGACCATTTCAAGAACTAGATTTCACCCAGCGTGATGCTGCAGGTAATATCTAATCAATATTCACAGCATCTTCAGAAACCAACGTTTACTTGTTCCATACTGTTAGTAACCATTAACTCTCAAGTCAAAAAATAACATTTAAATTATTATTCCCTTAAATCTAGTAACTATTTAGCAAGCTAGGCTCCCCAGTGCAAACATCCATAATAAACACCATTCAAAGCACAATTTGAGTATAAAAGTTCCACTCATATCCACAGAAACAATGCATTTATATCATTCCAGAAGAAAATATATTATCATACATTTTGGTGCCAATTAGGCATACTCGATGGATCATTACTGTTTACCACGCAAAGACAAGAGCCATATATAAGATTAATCAGGATTGGCAGGTCGAATCAAGAAGTCAACGACAAACTTATGCTCTGAGATAAGAGATCAACAATGCAGACTTAATACAATAATGCTCCCTCTTATGCAGGAGCTGAATTACATTAGCAAATTCTTTGACATGAATTATTATTAGAAAGCAGGACATGATTTGGACATGCTTTTAGACAAACACGGTTAAGAACCCATGATAAATGACATATTGACCCACAAGACAAAAAAAGGTCGCAATAATGCATACCATAAGGTATCCACATTTAAAACTATCCATGGATATTAGGAAACTTACGCAATGTCACCAGCAGTTGATGGTGCACCATACTCATCAAAAAGGCGCATAAGATCTCCAAATTGCCCATGTAAATCACCAAATATTTTAATAGGTGCCCTAAGTTGTAAGACACTAGGTTCACTTGAAAATATCCTCTCTGCACTATCACAAAGATCCGCAATTTCATTGCAATCCAAAAATAACTGCCGGCGAACTGGTGGTTTCCAGCCACGAGGCTTCAAGAGATGTGCTATGACCTAATAAAAGGATGAGGAAACTCCATAAGGGATAAAAGTGAACAAAAGACAGCCAACAAGCACCACTGAACAACAAAAAATGGCGCTCTGTTATCTGTTGAGAGTCAACACAAGACACATAACACGCACAGTACCCCAATACAACATTCAAAAGTTCTTAACCTGTGCATGGCATAGGCTGATTACTACTTATATAACAGTAATATAATCAATACCTTTTTTGGGACACTATTTATGGACATCTGCCGATCTAATAACTTTCTTGCTGCAGTTGCACTTTCTGGAGTCCCATAACTGACCCGCCTGCCTTCATTTTCAAACTGATCAATGGAAAGCTGTCTAACCATGCCCCCTAATGCTCCACCAGTCTCTGCAGCAACTACAACCTGAAGAACATTTAAGATTATATCAGCCATTGTACTAAGATACTTCATGGCAACTTTGACACTGTAAATCTCCTTGCCAACAAATTGCATTACTCACAGCTCTATGATGCAGCCGAACTCCAGGAGCAATACTATTTGACCCGGCAGAATCAGGCTTAATAAGGGAGGATATTGGTTTCCCACTTGAAGTAGCCTCTGCCCCACGGTCTCTGTCAGGCAAATCAACTTCACCATTCACCTGCCGTGCCTTGGCAGCAGCCAATGTCGCACTAATAGCTTCAGCTTCTGCAGCTGCAGCTTCAACCAGATATTCTACACCTTTGCTAGTTCTCCTGTTCAAAATTCGTCCAATAAATGATGAAGCCAAAAAAGTAACAATTGATTACGTACATGCAACATGAATAATAACAGTAATTTTACCGTGTTCCCTGAAGCATGGCATTTTCAGTGCTAATATCAGTATACATGTCGCCATTTATAGGGGGGGCAACTGGATTTCCCAGAACAACTGCACCATCAGCAGCTGCTTCAGTCATTGTTTGCCTCGTCTTATCATCTATAAATCCATATCGTCCAGGTAATCGTCCAACTTGCAAATTAGATGCAGCTGCTGCAGCAGCAGCATGCGAAGCAGCTGTAGTTGTTTCAGCAGCGGCAAGATCTTCAGCAACAAGTAGGTCATCCAGCAATACTCCTGTAGCATAAACACAAATTATGGTATGTCCAGTTTATGAACTCTGAGTCTGATGTTAGTTAGCTCAGACTATAAAATTCCAAGGTAAAAGCAACTATGTATATTTTACTCGCAAACCCTTCATATACCAGCCATTTTCAAGACCACTAATAACTTTTTATAAAGGGAATCGGGATCCTGATTTATTCTAGATAAAAAAGAAACAATAGTATCTCAAAATCTTCATCAAATTATAATTCAGTTGTACATCAATAACTGAAAAATTGATCAGAGAAAAAGTATGCAGCAAATTGTAGTCCATTGGCATTCCCTTTTATAGCTGTTTTTCTCAAATATCAATGCCTAAGCCAGTACTGAACCTAATTAGATGACATATTCCCAACTTCCTCTTAACGAATACAGCTCTCTTCTCAACTCAACTTTTCCTTGAAACATCCTGCTGATCATGCGAACATTCAAGAGCACAATATCTATGGTCATCAAGCTAGTTGAGCTATTCCACGATCACTTTCCATCTATTTTCCTCTAGCACCATTCAGGATTTTTCACACTCTACGCTGGTGACAGACAATAACATCCTTCGCCATCAGCATGAGTCTAAATAAATAAGTGCACCAACCACAACCAAATTCAGCTGTCCCATTTACTTCAACCAAAATTCCCAAGATCAATTCAAGCAACAGTAGCAAAATTTTCAAATAAAACAGGTAAACAAAAAGTAATGAGAAAACTTACGAAAAGAAAAAGAAATTAGATAAGAATTTCAAACTATATTGTAAGCAGCCCATATTAAATCTCCAAATTGCCATCACAATGCATTAGTAAGCAATATTTATCAAACTATCACATGTCATCAACCAAACAGTAAGCATATCCAGCAAGATCATTAAATAGTTAGGCTTAAGTCTTACCACCACGTAATCCACCATAAATAAAAATTAAGTCACCAACAGCAGCAGCTGCATGCCTACAACGCCGTGTCAACTCAACTGAGGCATCTCCACCTGCCGCATCAGCACTATATCTACCTGTCCTTGGAGTGGTAACAACAGATTTTGTATCACACCACACACCAGCAGCAGTATCCAACACTAAAAACAGAACAAACATTAGAAACTTCTTCAAAAATTAAAGCATCCAGTGGAATATCAATAAATCTTGCTTGCATTGCACATAAAAGAGGAAGAAATAACCACATGTTAAAAACAACTACAGGCCACACCACCATCTAGCCATCAACAGACTGCCCTTAATACAATACCTACAATGATTATGAACCAAACATATTTTTTACTTCTAAAAATTGATACTCCAGGTGTCCACAAAAAATTTCAGAACTTTTTCTTCACTCAGATAAAGGGTAAGTCTTTTGTCAAACAACGAAGGTGTAGATAAATAAAAGAGGGGGAGAAAATAAGAGCAAGCGCATAAAAACCACCACTAGTTTAATAATATTGGCAGTCCAGAAAAACATGGCTAAAAACCCAGCAGCACTGCTCAACAAATGGAAAAATTATTGAAATAGCAATACCATGATCAAGTACCTGCAACACTTGATGAGTCTTCTACCATCCTTCCTCCACCAAGAGCCCCTCCAGAGACATGGAGCCTTGCATTAACAAATACCTGGAATCATTAGAACAAGCAAAGTATTATCCTTAGAATATATAATCAACACAGGAAAAAGAAAATAAATTTAAAAGAAATTAAATCTCACCGCTGCATGCTGATATCTTGGAGATGGTGAGACACCAGGGGCAATTGCCCATTCCCATCGACCATCCCTATGCTTAGCAAGTCCATATGCACTGGCCAATGGCTGCAAGTGTTGGAACTCATAAGACAAAAGATAATAAGGGGTACAAACATAAAATTTACCAAAGCTTAATTAGCAGACATTCGAAACATATCTTACAGAAGTTAAACAAGAATCCACCAACTAGTAATAGTTTATACAGATATATGTATCGAAATTACAAAGTAGCCATTAATAGGAGTAAGTAAATTCAAAATTTTGAAATCATTCAAACATGAAATGGTGTGAAATGGTGAGTAATTGGCAGAGCTGTAATAACTTCAATCTCTAATCATCAATTAAGCACTCCAGTAGCTACAGAATGCTGTCTAATTTAATTTGTATATAACTAAAAAGGCACTCAATTAGTGACTAACATATCCTCTCCTATTCCTATGAAGAAAAAAAGAATTTCCCACAATCAGAAAACCTCTGCCTTTTTAAAACATTTAAGAAACCAGGGCAGGCAAGTCAAATTCTACACTTCAATGTGTGGGTACAAAATTGCAGCAAGCCTTACTAATTCTAAAAGGGCCTACATATAAGAAACTCTCATTATTGGCAAGATGTATTCAAGGGGATCCAGAACATCACTAACAAATCAGGTAATTATATCAGGCATAACTAAGAAAACTTTTCTAGTAAACAAAAAGGGAATGAGAAAATGTAAACTCCTGAACGAATGACTCACCACACTATTGGCATCCCTCCCTCCACAAAGCAGAAGAAGCCCATCAGAGCGTGCACTTGCAGTTGCATACCTACTCAACAATAGGAGGCAAAATGACACCTCAACCTCACATTATCTTTAGTAAATTTCAAGCATTAAATGAGTAAAATACCAAAGTGTACTCTCTTGTGCTAACAAAAACTGAAAGAGCACTTGTGAGCATAATCAATTCCAGAAAACAGACCATTACAGTTAATCAAGACTCTAACAAATTATTCATTAACTAGACATATAAGTAAAACATTCAAAATTAATCAGCAATACAATATATAATAGCATATTCTGTGAAGCAAAGAACAATTGCATTCATAGTCCACTAATATCCTTCCAAGATACTCCAAATAATAATTGAACATTTCAAAAGACATAAAATAAAAATAACTGAACATTTCATACAGCCCTTATGATTTACGAAGCTCTGCAATATCACTCTCCAGTACAACTTCACAAGTAAAAGCAACCAGAAAATAGAACAATCCTACTATATTATTAAAACAGCCCACAAACTATAGAAAGGATAAAGCAATCACAAACCAACATGTAAAACCACAGTCCATGGCTATCATAAACCAACAGTGTTAATGCTTGACATAGAAAAATTAATGAAAAATTACAAATTAAATTGCACCAACTATAGAGTAATATCGGAAGTTCCTATTGAAAGAGAAAAAAGACAGTTAAAAAGACAATAAGTAAGAAACAATTTAAGACTTTGCCTTCATACATGAAAAAGCTGGGACCCAGTTGGTGGCCTCTAAATTCACAAAACATAATATTTAAATAAAACAGTTGAAATTTGAACTGCTGCAAAAAAATATTCAGTTTCACATATTGCCATGTACATAAATGCATATGCAGGAGAACTATTTACACTTAGCCTACAAAACATGAATTACTTTGATGGCACTCAATCAAATGATTAATGCATTTTCGTTAAAATGGCACTCACAATACTACATGGTTAATGCACTAAATGAAATAAACAAAGATTGTCCTTTTTCACAATAATTTTTATTTAAAAGCAAATGTACAAAACAGTTTTAAAATTTCAGACTGGAAATGCTATATTGAGGGAGAAAGAAGAGTACATGCATGGAGGTGGACCATCTCCTTCTGGTTCCAACTTGCGCCATTCATAAGGCTTGGCAGCTGTGTCCAATGCCCATACATCAGCCAAAGGTCTCTTTCCTGGAAAGCAAGCACCAAATTAGTATGAAATCCATTCTATTTAAAGAGAGAGGAAGAGTAAAACCGAAGGTAAAAAATGAAAAAAAAAAAATGGCATTTGGGTAGTTACCATCATTCCCTCCAATTGCCATGAGATACCTCTGCCCCACCAAAGCCATCACATGTCCATAACGTGGCCCTGGTCCAGGGCCTTGTACAACAACTCTATTAAGAATTCAGAACCAACTATATTAAATGAATGGCATTGAATTCATCAAGAACACAAACACATAGATTACAAATCTAACCTATGCCATCGTGGCCGTTGTTGAGTGAGATCAAGAACATGAAGATCCTCTGCTGACAACCCAGCAGGACCTATGCCACCCTGTGTCATAATGTAGCATTCCACAAATTATTAAGATAATCATTTAAAAAATAAACCAAATCTACCAAGAGTAAGAAAATATAAGAAATATTCCCGCATGCTACCTGAATAACTACCATTGTTCCCACAGCAGTAGCCACATGTGCAGCCCTTGGGGTCGGAGGCTCTCCAAAGGGAGTTATCCTGTGTTAAAATTCCCTTACAATCAATAAAATGAAGTAAAGAAGGGTAAACAAGCATTCCTTGTGCATTGCAAAGGCTGAAAAGAATCATCCATTCTAAAGCATACCTAGACCACTTATTGGTTAAGACATCATAGCAGTGGACATCAGCTGTGGCACCAGCCAAACCTGCAGAATAAATAAATTTATAGCAATCATGATAGATTTCAAGCATGAAACATTTATAGTCCAAAATTCTTAAAGCTACTAAATAATCATTTTGCTTCCAGAAGAAACTCTTTCCATTTAATCACCATCAAATTTTCCTGTCAAAGTAAAAAAGATATACAAAAAACAGACCAGTAGGAGGAAAAAAAATGAAACATTTTGTACCATCCCTTACAGGCAGATAAGCAGATGATGCGAAATTCCCATAAAATAAAAAAAGCCTACACTAGATCAAGTTCTCAATGCTAAAATTCCAACATCAGTATGCGTCAAAAATACTAAGCACAACCAATGACCTCCTTGGATCACTTGCAATTCAAGAATTAGGACCAAAATCACTTGGAGTTTTGAATGACCTAAAACATATGATGTTTATGCTATGAAATGGATCATAGAATGTGGAAATTGAAATGCGTAGTCATCTTCAACACTATTTGGAATGAATAATGTTCAGGCAAAGAAACAACTCCCCCCCTCCCCCAAAAAAAAACAGAGAGACCTCATTATACTGAATAAAACACAAAAATAAAAAACAAAAGTACAAAAAGAAAGAGTCAATATTAAACAGTCAGCTTTGAAGTTTGAAGAATAAACACAATGAAGGTCCATTATAATCAAGTAAGCAGATAGTTTCTATACCAACAACAACCCAAATTGCCCATTGCTAACTAAAAGTGATGCCACCTATATAATCCAGTAGTAAATTCTGCTAAAAAAAATAAAACTCCATATCTTAAGGATAATTAAAAATTAAATTTGGGTTGTGTTGTGATCACCTAAATTAACATTTAGCATATAACCTCACCACTTTTTCTATTCAAATCTATAAAAGAGTAGCTGAGTCATTATCATGTGTTGAAATGATTGCAACCATAAACAGAAGCAGAAAACCATAATTGACAGTGAGAAACCAACTGTGTTGAGAACTTTGGGTTAATCACTATTGATACTTCTCCATGCTGCAAAGTATGAGCCACCAGATCAACTATCTCAAAATATAACAATTTATTGGCTGTGAGAAACCAACTGCATTGAGTAAGGTCGATTTACTATTACTACTTCTCGTGCTGCAAATTATGAGCCACCAGATCAGCTATCTCACAATTAATATAACAGTTTCTTTCTGGAATCCCAGAGTGTTTACGAACCAAAAGAAATGTTTTCTTACTAAATCACAGGCAGCAGCAACTTCAGCAACTTATATATCATACAAGGGCAGGGGATAAGGAAAGAGAAAGTTATGGGTGGACACAATTATGTGCAGTGCATATATACAAACTTAGATTGGTGTCAGTGGTCCAACCCAGCTATGACTAATAACTGCTAGGTGCCAGGATTATGACACAAATGATAAATGAAACATGTTTCCACTGCGGCAACAGTCATAGAGGGAGCAAATATCATTAACAGCTTGTTTGGATAATGGAAAAGAACAAAGTGGTATGGAACACAGTAAAAGAACAACAGAATGAACCACCTTTTAAAAAAGGAATGGAAAAAAGAAAAAAGGGAAACAACATGCATTGTCCCCTTTAGATGTGGGCAGAAAGCAGATAGAATGAAAAGTTTTGAATGAAACTTTATGGAATTTAATTTTTTTTATAAATACATGAACTTGCAATTTTATCTGCCAACAATGAAAAAGGAAACAGATTTCTATAATTGTTAAAATAAAAATTCCATAAACTCCCAGTTCAATTTCATTCTATTCCACCGCATTCCCAAGTATGTAAATTTCAATTATTTTATCTTCTTTAAGATGCACTATCCAATTAAGGAATAGCCATTCAGAGCCTATCCACCCCATTCCACTCTTTTCCATTCCCTTCCACATCATCAATGCAAATAAACTGCTAATGAGATTTTCTAGCCAATAAAGCAAGGTTAGAGCTTCCATTAGGGGAAACATTTAGTTCATAAGGACCAAAGAACAAATGAAGCTGCAATAATTAAATAGGTCTAACAATCTCCCATTTGATATGTCAAGGACTAAATCATCTCAAGAGTTTAAGCCAATCAGCGAAGGACCAAGAAATGTTTTTACTATTATTCTAACATGCTGCCTCACAAGAAAGCCCGTTAGGCATGAAGCTTGGACACAGCCAAAACCCATTCAGCCTTGTGTTGAAATTTAATTGGAAGCACAGCGGGCAGCAAAAGTTGAACTATTGACCATTTGGTTGAAGGGGCTGAACACCATGTCAAGGAACCAAAACTTACAGAAGCTAGCTATTAGAAGAATACAGGTGAATGGTTATTATACATCCCTAAGATGTTGCAACATATGCATTTTACATGATCGAAAACAACAATGCAATTGGGATTTTTGCATTTAAACAGCTGTCATAACTACAACAAGATAAAAGCCCATGCGTACAGCTCAATTTAATTCAGCTTTAATATAAATTACATATGCGAGACGCATAAATGTCACCATTCCAATAACAATAACAATACCAAACTTCAAAATACTCGGCCATGAAGTCTACCTATTTTTTTATAGCATCTTAACACCAAAAAATGTTACGGAGAATAATACAATAAGATAGTTGATATATGGAAACATACGTATGCCTGCATTTCCAGCAGATGAAGGAGTCCCGGAAGCCGCAGAATTTCCTTCAAGCGCAGTGGCACCACCGAATAAAATCAATCTAGGACCAATGTACCCAGGCGTACCCTCCTCTCCAACAGCTGCCACCGCTGTCAACGTGTGGCCGCACCTCGGCCCTGGCCCGTCCTCCTTCTTTTCTAAGATTGCATTTACCACCGAGTAAGTTGGCGCCAGCCTTGGTCCAACAACAGGCGTCTGCTGCACCTGACCAGCCGCCTGCTGCTGCTGCACCGCCGACTGTGCCGGAGATCCACCTCCCGGTGACGGCTGCTCTCCTAGCTGTTCTCTCTCCATTGTTGCCGGAGACTGAGCAGCGCTATGGTTCTGCACGGCCGGATCGTGATCGGCTGCCGGCACCATCGAGGAATCGACATCCATTGCTTCAACCCTATGATTCGAGCAATTTCGTCAAGATCGGAGCTAAAATTTGTGCGAAATCGTATTCCGAATCAACATTTCGATTTGTTCCTGAAATCCAAACGCTTCAAACCACCTACCGCCTTCGATAATTAACACAAACCCGTAAACTTAAAAAAAATATTCAAAATTGAAAACCCTAGCTCAGATCCTCAATTCTTTAAATACAGGAAAACGCGTAATTTTTCGACAACGGTTTTCAGTCGAGGGAAAATTCTTTAGGTTTTCCCTTCTCCTTCCTTCTTTCTCTTTCTCTCTCGCGTCCTCCCTGAACATCAAAGGAAAGAAGCGGCCGAGGAAACGAAACGGGAGGGAGACAATCTCTAGGCCCCTACAGACACACACTCACAAACCCAAAGCGGAAACAAAAATAAAATCCAATCAGTTTCTCTGCCTAGCAATTGCTCGCCGTCGCTGAGTTGAAGGTATTGTACCTTTCTTTCTATTTTCTTTTTTTTTCTTTTCCCTTTTTTAAATATTTTCTTAGCGTTTATATTCTCTCTAGAAAAGAAAATGCAGTTAATGACCGAAATCAACCGGTTAGGGTATGTACGGAGGAAGTGGCTGGCGGGCCCAGATTGGGGATTACGGCGGAGAACGGAGGTCGGGTAACCGGGAAAACCGGGAAGGGCTTTAACCATTAACACTGCTCGCCGGTTCCTAATTGCAAGGAGGTTCGCCTTTCAGCCACCTTATAGGGAAAGTGGTTTACAGCGTAGCGAGTCATAACGAAGGTGAGAGCACGCGCCAAATCCGCGAATCAAAATTTTGAAGCTTTGGAATATTATTCCGCAGATTACTGAACTTGAAATGAGGGCCAAAAAAAATGAAATAATTTTTTAAATGAACTGTTATGTATATATTTATCACATATTATGATTGAAGTAGATTTGCACTAATCATATTTAAGAATATAAGGATTAGAGAACATATTGAAATATTTAATTATTTTATCTTAAAATAAATAATAAATTATCAATAAGTTAGAGGTTAAATCATCATATACTTGTATTTTAAAATTTTAAAGTTTAAAAATTTATAATTTTTAATTATAACACTCATTCCTTACTTTAATTGTGTTTGTATTCTTGGCAACTTGACAATCATTATCAAACATAAATATAAATCTTAATTGATTATTGACAATGAAAACTGAAAATAATGAATGACAAATAAGAATGTATTCCAACAAATTAAGGCAAAAATACAAGTAAATTTGTTAGCATGTACTCGTTGGCATGGTTGCAATAACTTTCTTTGCATTGTGTTACCAAAATATATTAACAAATCAAATTGTTAGATAAATAAAAAAAGTGATGTTACACAATGAAAAATTTATATTAAAAGTGTACTTTAAATAGCGTGACAATTATATAAGCCTTATTATGTCACAATCAAATTAGAAAGTTTTAACTAAAATTACCAAACAAAAGAAATTTTACAATAAAACTCATTCACCATCAATTACAATGATTTTTTATTCTTTTATAGTTGTAATGGTATATTTTTAAAAAATTAATTATGTGACATGAAAATTTATATATGAATTACTATACCACTTGAAATATATTTTTTGGTACAGAATTGATAACTCCAGCATATTTAAGTGAAAATCTAAAGAGTAATGATATTTATTTAATATTTTTTATGATTTATACACAAATTATCATGTTCTAATATTTGAATTTAGGTTCTTTTGCTTATCAATTTTAGTGGACCTAATGTGAAGAAATTAATTATTCTAAAAATTTAAACTATTAAGTAGATAATGTAATATAGAAAATAAGATATACAAGTTTATATTCTCTTAGATGGAAATTCTCTAAGGTGAGAAGTATATTTTATAAAATAAAATATAAATAAATAATTATTAATAAAAAAATTAATAATATAAATTATATTTTTTGATATTGAGATTCTTTAAAGTGAGAAGTACTTTACAATTAATTTTTTAATCAATAGTCATTTACTTATACACTTATTTGTATTTGATAATAATTTTTATTATTAATTTTTTAATTATTGATCATCCATTTATACTGTATAGAATAAAATATATTTTTTACTTTAGAATATCCAAATCGTATTCTTTGAATATTCAAAATTCAATACTAAAGTGTGATTATTGGGTATGAAAACAATATCTTAAATAGACACTAAATTCTAATCTTATTAGAATTAAAATATAATTAAATAAAAATTTTAAACTAAATAAAATCTAATCCCTTTTATGGATAGAATAACCTAAAGTCAAATAAATAATAAACTTTTAAAATAATAAATCTTCAATAATTTTAAATTCATAATTAAATTTTCAAATTATAAATATTAAATCCTATATAAAGATTAAAAAATAATTTTATATATTATATCTCTAATACCTATTCCATTCAAATATTTTTATACAATTTGCATACAAATAAAAAAGAAAAAAGTGAAATGCATATCATTATTCAAATCTAAAGAGACAACTTAAATTAATTTTTAGTATACAAGAAAGTGATACAAACATCAGAGTTATCTTCTTAATTAATTTTATAGTTTGTATTTTTTATGTAAAACTATAAGTTTTGTGTGTTAGTTGGGTTCTTCTATTTATTTTATCGCGGATGAATTTGATACCTTATTATTTTCTCGTTATATTATTCTACAAAAGAACAAGTTTTGTCCTTTTCGCGTAGAGAGCTTAGGGCCCAAATACGCAAAATAAGTATATTAGTCATTAATTTCAAGATTATTATGACGAGCATATATTTTTATCTAAAAAATAATTATAGATAGCCATTTATCGGTGTTGGCTTTAATTGTATTATTATTGTATTTTTGATCTTTTCATTCTTATTATATCTATTTAATTTTCAGAAACGTTGCAATACATTCCTTCATTTATTAATTTTATGATTTTTATAGGCTAATTTATATAATTTAATAAAGTTAATAATTTAAAATTTATAAAATAATAATTATATAAATTAAAATATAAAAATAATCAATAAAATATCAATATAATAAAAATTATATTGACTCAATAAATTTTAGCTACTCATATGCACGAATTAAAAAATTTACTTAATTTTTAGATGCTAAGGGAGCACACATTATTTTTACGTAAAAAATTTATTTTTATTATCTTATTTTTAATATAAAATTTTATATATATTTAAAATTGTTGAACATTATATTTTATTTTATAAGATTTAATAAATTTAAAATTATATAATATATTTATATAAAAATTAAAAATACCAAAAAACAGTGAAACTTTTTATGCTACCTCATATCTCACCACGCGCGTGATTTTGTCTTCGAAAAGCGCGGCTTAAGCAGTCATCTCATCCGGCATGCCAATTGCTGATTGGTGGAGAGCCGTGATGGATTTGCGAACACTGTATTGTTTAGTGTTACAGAATCCATTACTGTTAGTAATCAATTTTGGATGTTGCACATGACACGTAATTTTTATGCTTAAAATCAATAAACGCTTTTTTTTTGGTGCGGCAATAAGCGCTTTCTACAAAAGCAAAATAGTCCGTCTTAATACTTTAAAGAGTGATAGGGAAATTGGGTTTGGCGCATTAAGCTGGATGGAGACCTCTTGTTATCCTGTTCATAATTCCAACTGAGATGGAATCTCGTGGACAAAGCCACATGGGCCAATCACTTGCCAGATCACTCTTGTAGCCTTTTGCTTGCTTTTCTTATCATTTATAAATTACTCTAACTTTTTCTTTATCTCTCATTTGTAATATAAATCTTCTAATATCATAAAACTTATTTTAATCTTTCATATTTTATAAATATATTATACATAAACTCAAATGGTTAACATATCCTTTTAAAATAAAACACTTGTTATAATTTATTAAAAATATTTCTATTAATTATTAATTTATTAGTAAAATATTTTCATCTTAAAATCATGCTTGACCCTTTTTGTAAAAATAATCTCATGTGTATCCTTTTATAATTTAGACATTTTTTCATAAAAATACAGAAAAAATATTAGAAACATATTTTCTTTTAAATGTTTTACATAAAATATAAAAAATAATATAAAATCATATTTTTAATATTTATTTATATTTTATAAAAATTCATAAATTATATAAAAACTCAAATGAGATTATTCTTATAGAGGAGACCAAACATAACATTTAAGAAAAGAAAATTTTACTTCTCAACTGAATGTATTTTTAATTATTCATAATAAATTATATTTATGTGTAATATAATTATAAATTAAAGAAAGTTAATATAAATTTTAAAAATAGATAAACAAATTGTGTAAGAAATAAAAAATAGAGAATAAATTAAAGTAATTTTAATCTTTAATCAAACATCACTTGAGTTTCATTTATATAATAAAATTAAAATTAAAATTAGAACTAGATAAAATTTCTCTCTACATTATATATAAAATAAAAATTATAATCAATTTTAATTTGAGTATTATCATTTTGGTCATATATAATAATCAAGATAACAACAATATAATATAATAAATGAAGATAACAATTATAGTGGGTCACCATAATATTTGTAGATGGTTGAGGTCTATCAAATTGTCATAATAAATGCTGTATATTGAATGTATATATAGGATTTAATAAATTTAATATTTTTAAATTTTAAATTAATATTTTTAAATTTTAAATTAATATTTAATTTATAAAAATAATAAGATTTATTATTTTTATATTGACAAGTTAAATATGATGAGTTTTATTATTTTTAAATTTTATTTTTATAATATAAAATTTAGATTAATAAATAAAAATTTTAATTATTTACATAAAAATATATGAAAATTAAATAAATTTAAAATTGTGACCCAGACAAGAAACTATGTAAATTTTCAAGACCGCACATCCGGTGCGATGGAATCTATCACTGCCACGTAAGCAACACGGGGGAGAGATGCTGACTTGCTGTGTTTTTTGGGCCTTCCAGCGAGCGGAGTTTAAACTGATATTTGTATTGTTGTATATATAAATTATATATACATTTTACATATTTTTTTCATATATTTACTTTTTTCTTTTTTTAATTTTTTGTGTGAGACGTGAAACTATAATTTCCTGCTTTAACCAGCTGAAAGGGGCAAAAAAATTCATGCAAGGAACAAAAGTTGCGTCTTACGTTCGTGCAAAACCTGCGGAGAAGTGTCCCTTCGGGGACATCACATAAAAGGAGAAAACCCGTGGAGAAGTAAAGCGATAACAGAACACGAGAGCAGGGAACAGCTAGATCCCCCCGGAGACGCAACAGAATAATCACTGTGCTGGCAAATTACAAAAGGCCGCAAGGTATTCTCACGTTCTACATTCTTTCTTCTGTTTGAAACAATGGGGACTCTTGTTTTGGTTGAAAAGTTGTCTTTTCCTTGGCTCTATCGGTTCATTTAATGGCTTATGCATATGCGACGGGATGGGAGCTCAAAGCGCATCCATGCTGGAAAAGGTCAGTGACGAGCTCAGTTATTTTATTTATTTTTATTGGCATTATAAATTATATTTTATTAAAATTTTATTCAAAAATTTAAGTAATTAAATTTATTAAGCTTAAATATTAAGACTCACAAATTTCTCTAGATCCACATTTTATTAGAAGGTTGACGGCTTTCCTTTCACTCACGGAATTACAAAGCTTTATATTTCTTTGGCATAAAATTCGTCGTTATGGGTTGATTTCTTGTTATCTGACACCATTCCACTGATAAGATGTTCCATCTGCTAGGGTGTTTGACAGCAAAGATTGACGTTTATGTTGATTTTACTCACAAGCCATGCGCTTCTTTGATGCTCCCTACTCTCAGGTGTTTGCTTAGTTCATCTTTTCTAACGTGGAAAAGCAGGGAACAGAAGACGAGAGGTCAGCACCTAAGGCATGCACAATGATGCTTTATACACACCTTATGCACTAGTTTTTGCATAAATAACACCACTCTTTATAACCTTTGTGAATTAAAGATATTTTCTTCCTTGTTTTATTTATTAAGTTGATTCAAAAATGTCTCATCAAACAATCTATCAAGATTCTCTACCTTTGAGGATTTAAAGGTATGAATGCAAAGAAATAGATATAAAATAAAAAAATTAATAAAAAATATTATAAAATATAAGTTAATATAAATTAGATTAAAATAAATAAAAAGTTATCAAAATTAAAAAACAATAAAAATAAAGAATCAGAGTCAAGAACATAACTATTACAAAATTAATACATAATCATAAATTTATTAGGCTTTTCAATTTAGGTTGTGGGTTTTAACATATTTTATAATTTAAATTTTTTAAATAAGCTTCAGTTTTTAAAAATAGTAAACCTACAGTTATTATACTACATCTTCCCCTTAACAGGGGTTCTGACTGTCTACTTCCACTGATCCTTGGGAGGTAATAATCACATTTTTTTTTGGTTTGAGGTTTTTAGAGTTTAAATTAGTGTGGTATTGGGATCCTATGTGTATGACCAAACTCATAATTTGAGAACGCGGTGTTATACAAGAGGTTGAGAATATTGGAACTTTTGTTGTTTTTAGCGTTCCCAGAACATGTGACGAGTCCAATGACTTGTTCATCCTTTTTGGTTTAGCCTTTGCATCAAACACCCAAATTTATTTGCTGGAAGTGAGATGCTTGATGTTTCTTGGGATAAGGGACTATATGATTGTAATATCTTTGTCGGTTGTAGAAGGCCACGACCCAAGTGGCTTGCTCAGCAGTCTTCTGTTATCCAGGTGCAAAATCTGCCGCGTTTAGCATTATCTTTTATAGTAGTATGGAAGACAATGAGGCTGTTCTGAAATAGTAAGTTTACTTCCTAGTGGAACTTTTCTTGTGCCCTCTGGGGGAGCTTGAGCTAAATTAATAAAACGTAATTAGTTTGTGACATATACAATTTGAGCTGAAAAATTATAGCATATTGCTATATTCTTTTCATTGTCTCCTTTATTTCTCTCTCCAAGCATTTTTTTTTTCACTTGATCGAGATTGGAGTGCATGCCATTCCAGTAGACAATTTCTCTCGTTCAGGAAGTGGCGGTGTGAATTTATCTCGATTATCAGTGGGGTTGGACCTGAACAAGCCTGCAAGTTCAAGATGGAAGAGCACATCCATCATAAAATTTGAGGTTCAGTTGGACTTGTCATGAACCCGTCAGAACATTCTAGCCCTAACTGCTTATTTCGTCTTGCTCTACATTCATTTTTTTCTACTCTTCTATTTGATGATAGGCAAATTGGAAACTAATATCGTAAATTATGCAGCATGTTCGTCAAGTGAACAATGATGGTCATTCTGTAAGTACAGATTATGATGGATTTCCTTTGACTTGCAGGTATTCAACGCTTGTATTGTTCCAGTTCTCACACTCTTGGACTGGTTTTGACGGATGATGTGCATTGCTTGTTACACTGGCAATTCACATGACAGTACGGTAGTGTTAAACCAAGAGTCTCAATTTGCAAAGGCAAATGATCATAGCTTTTTTCACAATAAGATATATTCTTGCTTCCAGTTTAATACCTTCTCTTATATGGTGTGAGGATCAATATGTACGTATTCCACTGACTGAAAACATGTCTTCTTTTCAGTTTAGTCTTCAAGTAGAACAAGGTATTCCAATTTTCTCCAGCTGGCCAATCTTAAATTGGTTTAAATTTGTTGCTTCAAAAGGATTCAAACTTGGACTAGCATTTCTTCTGACAAGGTTAGTATTCTCTGACGAATTTGTATCCATTTACCAAATACACTTACTAACAGACAAGGAAGGGGAAATACTAAAGGCTATTAGAGAAGCAAGAAGTGTCAAGTCTGCCTTAGAAATGGTGATTAGCGAATGAGGTGTAGATTCATAAAGGAATTGAGATACTATTGGTACCAATAGAGCCATCACACTTTAAGTAGGAAATAAAAATTTGAGGTGGGAGAAGATATAATTGTTCCACAAAGCTGTAAAGAAAATTTGTTAAGGGTACCATGCCAAAGATTAGTGACCCTTTATGTGGTACTGTAAAGTGAATTTATATTGCAATAATGCTTAAAGTAAGAATTGTGACAGAAACTTTACAACACATTGAATCCCACTTTCAGCCTAAAATGCAGTCTCCCACTTTCCATATTCTTTTCCTGTTAAGTGATATAGTTCAGTCAAGGTGGTTCAATTGTAGGGGACTTGGCCACTTACCAAGCATTTGCCATTGGAGGTCTTTGGAGTGCGGGGGGCGGGGGGGTATGGTTAAGGAGCAGTTGGATGGGACGATCATGCCTAATGGCTAATAGTGAATTGACACTGCCTTTGTTTAATAATAACTTTATAACCTGTGGCTCAATTATATATTTGGAAAGTCTTTCTCTAAAATATTCTTATACTGCTAAAATGCTCTTTCTTAGATAGTGAATATGCTTATGGGTTTGAAGGTCTATGCTGTTAAAAGCCCTACCATGTCTTTTAATATGCAAGTAAGACTGATCCGATGTGCATCGTGTTTTGCAAAAACTTCTACCCTTTTACATCCAAGATTTTATTGCATGGTTAGCACATATGGGAAATCCACATTTGAGGTAGAGCCATGGAGATTGGTGGAAATATCATTTCCTATCCCTGGCTGTGTTGTTTTTTTTCCTGAAAACAGAGTCTTTTGAGTAGAAAACAGAGGCCGCTTTTGTGAAAAACAAATTCCTCTGTTTTCTCGATTCTGTGTTTTTATTGACAGCAGAATCCTCTGTTTTTTACTGCTTTACACTGAGAATAAAGTCCTCTGTTTTCTCAACTCTGAGGACTCTGTCTTTTTATAGAAAATGGATGATTCTGTCATTTTACAAAAAAAAAAGAGGACTCTGTCTTTTTACAAGAACAGAGGAATCTGTTTTTTATTGAAAAAAAAGGACTCTATTGTCACTTCTTTTTTTTTTTTGGAAAATAGTGGACTCCTTTTTTGGCAGAAAATAGAGCAGAAAACAGAGTATTCTCCTTTTTTTTTTTCAGAGAACATAGTACTCTGTTTTTATGTAAAGGGGTCAGTTTCTCATTGAAAGCAGAGGAATCTGTTTTTTTTACTGAAAATGGAGTACTATGTTTTCTGCTCTTTTTTGACTGAGAACAGAAGACTCTGTTTTTTACATTGTCTTTAATGAAAACAGGGCACTCTGTTCACTGTAGAAACAGAGGACTCTATTTTTTATTTTTATTTTTTGTAAAATTAGACTGCTCTGTTTTTATTTTCTGTAAAAACACAGTAGTACTCTACTTTGTTTTCAGAGAGTACTTTGTTTTTACAGAAAACAGAGGACTTTATCTTTTGCCTAATTTTTGTAACGAGTACACTGTTTTTTGTAAACAGAAGTTCTATTTTTTTTTTAAAAAAATATTGTTTTAAATTTTTTTACAAAAACGGAATACGTTTATTTGTTTGACAGAAATAGATTACTATGTTTTCTTTATTTATATAAAATAGTTTCTTTTTTTTTTTTTACAGAAAACAGTGTTCTACGTTGTTATATAGAAAACACATTACTCTGTAAAAAAGTACTCTTTTTTTTATTAGAAAACAGAATACTCTATTTTTCAACAAAAAATTGTGTTCTAAATTTTTTTTTTTCGACATTATTCTTGTTGACGTCCAAAAATGAAATCCTACACAGTGTATCAGATTTAGCCCAAGCATTCTTCCGCAATGCTTGCATGAGTTACTAATAGAGAATCACATGTATTTGGTTTAAATATCTAATATTATTGAATTAAGCTGTTGCTTAGCATACCTCATCTTCTCTTTTTGATATTGCCTTACCCGCATAAAAGCGACACGTTACATTCATTTCACAGAAAAAATTATGTACATATTTACCTTTTCTGTTACAGACATACACTCAAGCACACAAACACAAACTAAAACAGTGCATTTATATTTGCATTTTTAAACTTATCATATTTATTATTAAATTGCAAAGCCATATACTAAACTGCTTGACGCCATCCTTACCAGAGAATAAGAAGTTGAAAGGAGACATTTTCTTGGATTGTTGAACTGATTTTGGGTCTGTTCATTGTGTACCCAGTGAAAAGTATTTTTTTGCTCAGTATGCTTATGGTATTGGAAACCTTACCTCCCAATGCATTGCAATTGTACTTTCCCTATAGTTTTGTTAATGCTTGTTAACATAACTAAATACTGTTAATTAGGTGCTCATCAGAGGCCTGCAGCGCCTGCTAGGCTATTAGTTTTCCTTTCTTTCCTCAAATAGCTTTATTTTTGGTGAAAGAAGATTTTGTCCTAAATTCTTTGAGACTTTAAGGAGACTTTACTACCTAATCTTTTTGGTACCTTTTACCATCTATTGCTTCAATTGAAACAAGTTCTTGACATAGGGTTCTTTCTTCAAATTTTGCTTATTTCCAGCTTGGCAGGTAGAATTTCACAACCAAAAAATAAAAAATAAAAATGTCCATGGATGTAAGGCTATTCTATTTTCACCATTTAACTGAACATACCCCATAAAGTATCCGTTGATATTGTCAAACATACTGACTGGTGGTCAAAACCTTGATCCATTACTTTAGTAGGAAATATTATGTTAACAAGAACAGTGCATGCGTTATTTTAGTCATCTGAAATTTGGCCTGAACTGACCTTGGAGTCATCACAAAATTTACAGTTTTCACTTCTGCATAATTTTAGATTGAAGCTTTTCGGTGACAGGTGACATGCATTTCCATGCCTTCCTGATGGAATGAAAAGGTCGCTTGGGGTGGATCAGCACAAATTTGTGAATCAAATGGTTCTGAACTTGTGTCGCTTCTAGGTGGGAGGAGGTTCGTCAAGACTACGTTTATAAGAACGTGAGAGCTGAGCTTAAAAGTAACGAGATTTTATTTAGAGTGTGATCATACAGAGTTACTTTAGGAACATCCAATAAAATTGAAACCATAGAGTTCATCATGGAATTTGTGATGAGTTAGGTACAGAGCTACAAACCAAACTATATATATCCTGTATGGAGCCTCATACCGCTCAACAAAATTTGTCATATAATTAAAAGCATGAAAATCGATATCCCACAAAATTATTCAGAACTCTGATGCTTTCCTTTTGTCAACAAGCTTCTTTCCTATTTGTGCTGTACTTTATCATCCTTTATTAATAGCGGTGCTCATGAAGTCCTAGGCAGATGTAATGCTGAAGATATAGAAGTTGAAGAAGCCATCCCAGTAGTCGTCATTCTGTAGGTATGGCAAAATTCTTCTAATTGCTGCTGCTGTGATAGATGTAGAATGAAAAGAATCCAATCAAGTTCATGAAGTTATGTGCAAGCCTTTTAATTCCATTCTTTCTGGCTAACCAATTTTGTTTCATTCTACTCTATAGATTATCTATCAGTAAGGCACATTCAAAAGCTTTTCAGTATCTTCAAACAGACTCGAAGTGAAAAGGAAAAATTAACCCCAAACTGTAAACTGGAACATGAAACATTCATCAATAATAAAACTAACGATTCCCCAATCAATAAAACAAAGCAATGCAAGCTGAACAGTGTGAAGATTTATTCCAAAGTAGATACTCTCAGAAGATTGACCATAGGTTTTACAAAATCCAGAAAGGAACCCACCCTTTCTCTCTAAGTCATTGAAATGTGTCAAATTCTTGATAATCATTCATCATAATTCAAAAGAAAATTGAAGCTAGTAATTGATAACGATATTTTATAAGCAAGAAATTGTAATGGCAAGCAGCATTCAAGGGAAAATGAATTGTGCTGCAAATAATTATCTTTCCGGCTTTCTGAGAGACTGAATCAAAGTTGACTATAAGCTTCTCATATAATAAGAAAAAAAACCTTTATTTTCTTTTTATCCTCTGGCTTGCTAAGGCTTCCTTGAACCGTACACTGGGAAGTACCAGACTGTTCTAACTGATTAAAAGAAACTGAAATTTGTAAGACGGGAATTCCTCAAACTATCACATACAAAACGAGAGAGGGGAACCACCTGAACATGAAGACTAGACCACGTGTCGAAAGAGAAGTGCTTACTGGCAGCATTCAGGCACAATACGGGGGTCCCTTCTGGATCAACCCCGAATCGCACGCCCATACCAAGAGGCCAACCCTCTTGGCTCAACGTTGAAAGTGTCCCTACGGTGGCCAATCCATAATAGTAACTTCAGCAGGAAATGGCCTATCATTTCTCAATTCCAAAAGGGTTGGCTCTGGTAGCGTCGAAAGCGAGCATTATAGAGTCTTGAATGAAGAATTGCGAAAGGACACTCGCTTTTGGGGGATGAAATTCAATGAACTTGGTTTTTGTTATGGGTGTTATCGGAGTTTCAGAAGGTGCACAATGCCTCGTGAGAGATTGCGTCTGAAGAAGCATTTGTGGGAAAGTGAAAGGCTTTCAGGTTAATTTAATTTGTTTCATAGAGTGAGTTCAGCAATAGAGTAAGTCGTAGGATTAAAAGGCAAAAACTTTACTACTCACAGTTTAGAAGAGCAGCTGAGAAGTAAGAATTGGAGACTACAGAGAAACAAGCCGACGACAATGATGACCAGATTGGCCAAAGGAAACGAAAAAGAAGAAAAGGGACTGATCCACGAACGGCAATGACATCAAGATGAAAAAGGTTTTTCATTCACGCAAACGACACTATTTATGACGCCGTTTTAGAGGTTTTTTTTTTTCTCCAAAAGCTGGTATCGTTGCCTGCCCTGGTGAAGAGAATGTCAGCTAGCTCTCGCTCTCGCTCATCCGTTTGCCGCCGTGTTAGTTTCTTGCTGCCACAGTTTGCTCGCTCCAGAGGTGAGAGCAATTGAGCCAATTTGCTTCTTCTTCCTTCTTCTGAAAGCAGCTGAAGATAACATTAGATGAAGATCTTATTTTTTAGGGGCTATTGTACTTTTGGGAATGTACAGAAGTGGGCTTCCGTCCTCCAGTTTTGGGGGCAACAGCTGCTGTCTCTGAAAGCAGGGGAGAGTATCTGTTGCCTTGGGATGATAATTCCTCTGAAATTCTTGAAAGTGGTAAAAAAGCTTACTTGGGTGAACAAGAGGTGGCGACATTTCTTGATCCTCTAAAAGGAGTTGATTTCTTAGGACCCAACTTCTTATAATCCTGCTGCGTATCTTTAGTCAGTGTGCTTTAACTTTTTTTTTTTCCATTATTAATTTTCCTACACTTCATAGGCTACTATAATTTATTTGGTATTTCCTACAATTCTGTTTCTGTATGGTACAGAAACTGAAGTAACAAAAACCATGGAGTTCTCTTGGGCTTTCTGCATTAAAGTAGTTTCTTTTGTTCTGACAGATAAAACTTTCAATGCTTACACTCTAAATATGGGGGGCAGCAGCATAACATAGAGCACACGATCTTTTTAGTTGCCAAGGTGTTGACAAATGGATAAAATTTTGATAGTTAGGTTATTAATTATCTGGGACTTCTCTGAAACTTGAAGTTATAACTGCAACCAAGCTGAATAATTATTTTTCTCTCATATAGCAAATTTCTTACTCATTTCTATATATCCCTGTACTCAGCGGTTGCATGTTTAGGGGAAAACAAAGAATTATCATGTATGACATTGACTACTATGCTTCCTACTTGATTAATTGTTTCAAGGATCATCAATATGGATCATTAATAGTAATTAGGAAGTCTAATCGACTTATTTATAAGTCAAAGCATGTAATATTTCAACAACTTGCAGGAACTTATAGTAGGATCAATAGGTGTTTGCCGCATAGAAAAACTTCACCTTTACATTATTCTGTTAGTTCTATTCTTCTATTGCAAAATTTTGTACAGGTAGATAGCAGGCACATGGTATGAGTAGAGAAAAGTGCATCTGCATTATTGTCCGATGATGATGATATGATGCTTGAATACTTTGACTGTCAAACAAGTGGAGGTTAGTTTTATTTATTGCTATTTTTATAAAGTCGTATGTTGAAAACAATGCATTCTGTTTACTACCACTCCAGAGCTAGCGTAGCTGAAGAGTAGAAAATGGAAGTTCATGTGAAAGGACCAGTGTTCTGTTTTCTGGACATCTATTTTCTATGTGGGAAAACTAAGTGCTATGTTTTCTATTTGGAAAACTTGAGTCCTTTCTTTTCTCTGAAACGGATTGCTGGGCTAAAAACAGAGAGCTCTGTTTCTATTAAAAACATAGAGCTCTGTTTACTGTTTAAAACAACAGGCAGCTCTGTTTCCTTTTTGTAAAAATAGAGTGCTTTGTTTTCTGTATGAAGAAATAAAGTTCTTGGTATTCTGTTTGAAGAAAGAGTTCTCTTTTTTTGTTGTTTTAAAAAAGCATAGTGTTTCGTGCTCTATTTTCTGTTTGAAATAGAGAAAACAGAGCACTGTGTTTTCTCTGTAGAGAAACAGAGTGCTCTGTTTTCTATTCGGTAAAAGTGAGTCCTCTGTTTTCTGCAGTTTACAGTTTGAAACAACAGATTAGTCTGTTTCCTATTTATAAAAACAGAGTAGTTTGTTTTCTACGTGCAGAATAGAGTTCTTGGTATTCTGTTTCAAAAAACACAGTACTCTTTTTTGGTTTAGAGAACAGAGTACTATTTTTTTTATTATTTTAAAAAGCCAGATTAAGTAGCGCCCTGTTTTCTGTTTGGAAAAACTGAGTGCTCGGTTTTCTCAGTGGAATAACATAGTGCTCTGTTTTCTATTTGGAAAAACTGAATCCTCTGTTTTCTATGTCGAAAAACTGAGTCATCCATTTTCTATGTAGAAAAACTAGGTCTTCCGTTTTAGGGTTAAAAAACAGCGCTTGGATTTTTGTTAAAAAATAGAGTGCTCTTTTTTCTGTTAAAAACATATCTATTTTCTGATAAGAAAACAGAGAGTTCTGTTTCGCTTGAACAGTGGTGCAACATACATAAATGCCTTCAATTTTCTACAGAATATACAGATGAAGTAAGTGTAGAGCTAATATCATGTGTGAATGTATATCTACAAAACTAAGCTGTACTCATTTCTATATTTTCATGTACTCAGTGGTTGCATGTTTAGGGGAGAACAAAGAATTATCATGTATGACATCGGCTATGCTTCCTAACTTTGTTGATAGTTTCAAGGATCACCGACATGGATCATTTATAATGAGGGAGTCTAACGTACTTATTTAAAAGTCAAAGCATATAAAATCTCACCAACTTCCAGGGGCTTATATTAGGATAAATAGTGGCCACATAGAAAAACTTCTCCTTTACATTTTTCTGTAGGTTCTATACTTCTATTGCAAAATTTTTTATGGTAGATGTATTGCTTCAAATTTATCTTGTTAATGCCAGTCTACTAATGCTTGAAAGACCTGCATTTGCATCACTTTATTTATCACCCTCTGTGAAATGGGGAATGGTATTATAATCATCATATTGGTTTACCCTCTGTGATATGATGCTTGTATACTTTGTCTGCCAAACAAATGGAGGGTACTGAAGTGTTTTATTTGTTGCTACTTGTATGTAGTCATATGTTGAAAACAATGCATTCTGTTTACTACTACTCCAGAGCAAGTGTAACCGAAGAGTACAAAATGGAAGTTCACACGAAATGACCAGTATTTTATGGGCTAGTATTCTCTTTTTTGCTAATTCTTTAGCACATTTGAATCAGAAAGGTCAAAATGTCTTCCCCTTCCTCGCCCATCACCCAGTTTTCATGACTCCTGGACAAAAGCTTTTTCCAAATCCATTTCACTGGCTTCTTATAATTCTTTAGATTGATATGTTTAGTGCTTAATTCCACATATTTGACCTCCCTTCTTTTGTACCTTCCTCTTCTTACTCTTCCACTAGTCTGGTACTTCAATGCGTCTGTTCTGGTTAAATATAGTTGCCATGATTTTGTTTATATGCTTCTTTCACAGCATGTATCAAATTTAAAAGCTAAGGTTATGAACAATAAACTTTGCTTTCTTGATAAACAAGACCATGGCCAATTTCCTGGATAAATTTCTTCAGTAAAGTATTCACCATTTCTTCCTATTCTTTGTGGCTTTTATTGTTGTGAAGTAAATTCCGAAGATTTTGGTTAATTCTTCTGCATTTTTTTGAAGCCTATATTTTCTTGCAAGAATGACAAGGCCTATGGACAACTCAAGTTTCTTCAATTTTGATAGAGAAATGCATGCACTTAGACGATTACTCGTCTTAGTGAAGATTGCCCTTCTATGTCATCCTTGAACACCCGTTGACCATCTCAGGGTGCGTTTTTTGTGTGATCATTAATATTAAGCGCTTAATTCGATAGATTTGACCTCCCTTCGTTGGTACCTTCCTCTTCTAACTCTTCCACTGTTGTGTTACCTCAATGCGTCTTTCTGGTTAATTATGTTTGTCAGGATTTTGTTTATATGCTCCTTTCATTGTCAGAATGTATCAAATTTAAAAGCTAAGGTTATTAACATTCTGTTTGCTTTCTACTGTTGTGAAGTAAATCTGAAAATTTTCGTAAATTCTTCTTCTGTTGGGAAACAGAGTGGTCTGTTTTCTATTCTGAAAAACTGAGTCCTCCGTTTTCTACTTGTTGCTTTCTGCTTAAAAACAGAGAGTTCTGTTTCCTTTTAAAAATTAGAGAGCTCTGTTTACTCTTTCAAACAACAGGGTGCTATATTTCCTATTTGTAAAATTGAGAGCTCTGTATCCTTTTGAAAAATAGAGAACTATATTTACTGTTTAAAACAGCATAGTGCCCCGTTTCTTATTTGTAAAGACATAATACTCTCTTTTTAGTATGAATAAATAGAGTTCTTGGTAATCTGGTTGGAAAAGCAGAGTACACTTTTGCTTAAATAACATGGTGCTATCTTTTTCCATTATTTCAGAAGAACGGAGTGTTTAGTGCTCTGTTTTGTTTGAAAAAACAGAGTGCTCTGTTTTCTACCTGGGAAAACATAGTGCTTTCTTCCCTTTTATAAAACAGAGAGGTTTGCTACTCCCCTGATCTTGGACAGAGATGTTTGTTACGCTTTCAAACAACAGAGAGCACTGTTTCCTTTAAAAAATAAAGAACATAGTGCTCTGTTTCTTATTTGTGGAAACAGAGTACTCGGTTTTCTATATAAAGAAATAGAGTTCATGGTATTCTGTTTGGGAAACACAGTATTCTTTTTTTATTTGAAGAACAGAGCGCTATTTTTTTTTTTTTTTTGAAAAAGCAATGCTTTATGCTCTGTTTTCTCTGTAGAAAATAGAATACTCTGTTTTCTATGTGGAAAAGCTAAGTGCTCCGTTTTCTCTTTGGGATAACTGAGTCCTCCGTTTTCTATTCAACAGAGTGCTGTTTCCTGTTAAAAAACACACAGCTCTATTCCCTGTTATAAAGCAGAGAGCTTTGCTTTTTCTTAAACAGTGATGCAAAATACATAAATGCCTTCAATTATCTACCGAATCTACAGATGAAGTGAGCGTAGAGCGAATAGCATGTGTGAATGCATATCTACAGAACTAAGCTGAATAATTATTCTTCTCTCTAATAGTAAATTTCTTACTCATTTCTATATATCCATGTACTAAGTGGTTGCATGTTTTGGGGAAAACAAAAATTTATCATGTATGACATTGAATAGGCTTTCATACTTTATTAATAGTTTTAAGGATCATCAATATGGATGATTAATTATGAGGGAGTCTAATCTACTTATTTAAAAGTGAAAGCATATAAGATTTCACTAACTCCCAGGAACTTATATTAGAATAAATAGATGTTGGCCATATAGAAAAACTTCACCTTTACATTATTATGTTGGTTCTACACTTCTATTGCAAAATTTTGTACGGCAGATATATATTGCTTCAAATTAATTGTGTTAATGCCAGTCAGCTAATGTTAAAATACCTTCATTTGCGTCACTTCATTCATCACCCTGTGTGAAATGGGGAATTATCTTATAACTTTCATTTTGGTTTACCTATTGGATTATATTACCAGTTTTTAAATCTTATGAACTTGTCCTCTTCCTCTCTCACTTGCTCATGCACTTATCCTCACCTTGTTCATCTACATGTTCAGGAAAAATAATATATTCCTCAGAAAACGCATTATTGGCTGCTACATCTTGCAAGGATGGCAAGGCTTATAGACAACTTATTGGTAAGTTTCTTCAATTTTGATAGACAAATGCATCCACTCAGACGATTGCTCATCTTAGTGAAGATTTGCCCTTCTATGTCATCCTTAAACACCCATTGACCACCTCAGGGTGCATTTTTTGTGTGATCCTGAATATTACTTCTATCTCCAATACAACCCAATAGTATGTCGGTCTATAAAACAAAATCTATGTAATAGTTTAGTTGCTTGACTTGAACATCATGTATCTCTCCAACTCCTTTCAATATTATAGTTGACATAAATTATCCATGTTAAAATAACCATTGCCTAGAAGAAATCTTCTCTAAAATTGATGCAAGTTTCAGATGTTCCTACTGTATGCCATGTTGTTAATATCGTACAATTCAGGATACATATTACACGATATGTATCAAAAAATAAGGAAAATGATAGTATTGAAGGATGTATTGGCTGTTCTTCATATATCATTCTGTAGTGTGGCTGTATTGTGCATAGGGATGTATCAGACTGAATGGTAGATATTTCTGTCCTTCCAAGTTAAGAGTCTACAATGTTACGTAATAGGGCAAGAATCAAGAGTCTTCTACAATCCTGTGGATGCTCTTTGCTTCTGGTGGCTGTTGCCTTTTGTTGGAGGAAGGAACAAAGCAAATCCACCGCATGTCTAATTCCTTTATAACATCTATAGTGGATATAATGAAAATATATAGTTCTCAAATTTGATATGGAGACATCTGATGAAATTATTTTCATCTCACACAGAATCATGCTTCCTGGAAGTTACTTACCTATGCCGTGTCTGTATATCTACAGGGCAATAAGCATGCAAATGTATTGAGTCCTGAGCTTGTAACTTAAACAGATGAATGAAAAGGTGGTAGAGATCAACTTGACCAATTCCATATACTGGAATTCTCATACATTAGCACTCACTGAATCAGGGCAGCTTTACGCCCTTGGGGCTGGAGTAAAGGACAGCTAGGAATTGAGCTTGTTGCCAACCGGACGGAAAGGGGACAGCCAGAGCGGTTTGACATTGATCTTAGTTGACAATATGTGTCACTTCCTGCCATCATCACCTATTCTTTTCACCATGCTATCCTCTAATTTATGGTCAGCATACATTGCATTTAGTGTTTAAATTAACTGTCTATGCAGTAAATAGAATCAAGCCAAGCATTATGAAGGTCTAAACCAGGTAAGGAGGGCCTTAGCTGCGGTCACTTATGCTTCAACTAGTTGTTGATAGTTGATACATTGTCGAAGGTTCATTTACAACTTTAGTTCTTTCGAAATGATTGCATAGAATATTTGCTTATCGGTTGTTGGACCAATTATCTAATTCAATGCTTTTTATTAAAAATAGAGATCTCTGTTTGTCTGTTAAAAACAGTGTTCTGCTTTCTGTTAAAAACCATGCTGGTCTTTTTTTATGTTTCAAAAACAGTGCTCAAAATTCTGTTAAATGAGAATTGTGTAGGAATAGAGAATCTGTAAAAGCATAGCCTTAATTTCTAGTCCTTTCCTGCACTTCTTTCTTTCAGGAGCTAGTTAATTTTCATAGCTTCTGATTTGTTTGTTCTGTTCTTATTTTAAAATATCTACTTGATCATGTTTGAGTTTAGGGCACATTCTTTTGAAGCTGTTTATCCCATATCTATGTTAATGTGATCTATTGGAAATTTAGGAAATCCAGCCTTATGGCAGGGTAAACCAGGATCTGGTATTGGGTTGGCTTATCGACTTCGTCTTAGATCACAGTTTGGTCACTTTAAAGTTGATTATGCCATCAATGCATTCAACAGAGAGGATTGCTCAGCAGTCTTTTGTTATCCAGTCCTGGTGCACAATCTGCTTCGTTTTAGCATTACTTGTATAATAATATAGAAGAGAATGAGGCTGTTCTGATAGAGTAAGTTTACTTCCTAGTGGAACTTTTCTTGTGCCCTCTGGAGGAGCTTGAGCTTAATTAATAAAGCTAATTAGTTTGTGACATATTGAGCTGAAAATTATAGCATGTTGCTAAATTCTTTTCATTACTCCTTAATTTCTGTCCAAGCATTCTTTTTCACCTGATCGAGATTGGAGTGCATGCCATTCCAATAGATAATTTCTCTCGTTCAGGAAGTGGCGGTGTGAATATATCTCAATTATCAGTGGGATTGGACCTGAACAAGCCTACAAGTTCAAGATAGTAGAGCACGTCCAACATAAAATTTGATTTTCAGTTGGACTTGTCATGAATCTGTCATAACATTCTAGCCCTAACTGCTTATTTCGTCTTGCTCTACATTCACTTTTTTCTACTCTTTTATTTGATGGTAGGCAAATTGGAAACTAATATTGTAAACTATGCAGCATGTTTGTCAAGTGAACAATGACGGCCACTTTGCAAGTACATATTATGATGGGTTTCCTTTGACTTGCAGGTAATCGATGCTTCTATTATCCAAGTTCTCACACTGTTGGACTGATTTTGACCAGTAATGTGCATTGCTTGTTGCACTGGCAATTCACATGACAGTACGGTAGTGTTAAAGCAAGAGTCTCAATTTGCAAAGGCAAATGATCATAGCTTTTTTCACAATAAAATATATTCTTGCTTCCAGTTTAATACCTTCTTATATATGGTGTGAGGATCAATATGTATGTATTCCGCTAACTGAAAGCCTGTCTTCTTTTCAGTGTTGTCTTCAAATAGAACAAGGTATTCCAGTTTTCACCAAGTGGCCAAATCTTCAATCGGTTTAAATTTGTTGCTTCAAAAGCATTCAAACTTGGACCAGCATTTCTCCTGACACGGTTAGTATTCTCTGACAATTTTGTATCCATTTACCAAATACACTTTTTAACAGAGAAGAAAGGGGAAATGCTAAAGACTATTAGAGAAGCAAGAAGTGTCATGTCTGCCTTAGTAATGGTGATTAGCGTGTAAGGTGTAAATTCGTAAAGGAATTGTGAAACTATTGGTACCAATAGAGTCATCACACCTTAAGTAGGAAATACAAATTTGAGGTGGGAGAAGATATAATTGTTCTATAAAGCTGTGAAGAAAATTTTTTTAGGGTACCATGCCAAAAATTAGTGACCCTTTATGTGGAACTGTAAAGCGAATTTATATTGCAATAATGCTTGAAGTAAGAGTTGTGAGACAAACTTTACAACAACTTGAATCCCTCTTTCAACCTAAAATGCAATCTCCCACTTTCCATATTCTTTTCCTGTGAGGTGATATAGTTCAGTTGAAGTGGTTCAACTGTAGGGGACTTGGCCACATACCAAATATTTGCCATTGGAGGGCTTGGGAGTGTGCGGGGGTATGGTTAAGGAGCAGTTGGATCAGGACGATCATGTCCAATGGCTAATAGTGAATTGACACTGCCTTTGGTTAATAATAACTTTATAAGCAATGGTTCAATTATATATTTGGAAAGTCTTTCTCTAAAATATTCTTGTATTGCTAAAATGCTCCTTCTTTCATAAAGAATATGCTTATTGGTTTGCACCATGTTTTGCAAAATCTTCTGTCTTTTTACATCCAACATTTTATTGAATGGTTAGCACATTTGGGAAATTCCCATTTCAGGTAGAGCCACTGAGATTGGTGGAAATAGGATTTCCTATCCCTGGCTGTGTTTGGTTTTTTACTGAAAACAGATTCCTCTGTTTTCTCGATTCTGTTTTTTTACTCAAAGGAGGGTCCTCTGTTGTTTTTTGCTGAAAACAGAGGAATCTGCTTTTTGGTGTTTTAAACTGGAAACAGAAAACAGATTGCTCTGTTTTCTCGGCTCTATTTTTATTAAAACCAGAGAACTCTGTCTTAAGCCAGAAAACAGAAGATTCTGTCTTTTTACAAAGAACAGACAAATCTGTTTTTTTATTGAACACTAAGGAACAGAGAACTCTTTTTTTGCTGAAAACAGAGAACTCTTTTTTTTTTGGCAGAAAATATAGCATAAAACAGAATACTCTCTTTTTTTTTCAGAGAACAGAGTACTCTGTATTTTTGTAGAGGAATCAGTTTCTTGCCGAAAACAGAGTACTATGTTTTCTACTCTTTTTTATTGAAGACAGATAGACTCTGTTTTTTAGGTTTTTTTAATTAAAACACAGGATTCTGTTCACTGTAAAAAGACAGAGTATTCTGTTTTTCTGTAAAAGCAGAGTGCACTTTTCTATTTTCTGTACTTTCACAAAGTATCTGTTCTTTGTAAAGAGTACTTTATTTGTTTGACAGGAAATAGAGTATTATGCTTTCTTTATTTGCTGAAAATAGTTTCTTTTTTTTTTTTTTTTACAGAAAACAGTGTTCTACGTTTTTTATAGAAACACATTACTCTGTAAACAGAGTACTCTTTTTCTAACCGAAAACAGAATACTCTATTTTTTAATAGAAAGTTGTGTTCTAAAGATTTTTTTTAGAGAAAACAGTATTCTTGTCAACTTCCAGAAATGAAATCCTACCCAGTGTATCAGATTTAGCCCAAGTATTCTCCTGCAATGCTTGCATGTGTTACCATTAGAGAGTCACATGTATTTGGTTTAAATACCTAATATTGCTGAATTAAGCTGTTGCTTAGCATTCCTTATCTTCTCTTTTTGATGATGCCTTACCCGCATAAAGTGACACGTTACATTCATTTTGCAGAAAAAATTAGGTACATATTAACTTTGTCTGTTACAGATATGCACTCAAGCACACGAACACAAACTAAAATACTGCATTTACATACGCATTTTTAAATTTATCACATTTATTGTTAAATTGCAAAGCCATGTACTAAACTGCTTGATGCCATCCTTACCATAAAATAAGAACTTGGAAGGAACCATTTTCTAGGATCGTTGAACTGATTTGGGGTCTGGTCATCATGTACCCAGTGAAAAGTATTTTTCTGTCAGTATGCTTATGGTATTAGCAACCTTACCTCCCAATGCATTGCAATTGTACTTTCCCTACACTTTTGTTAATGCTTGATAACATAATTGAATATTGTTAATTAGGTGCTTATCAGAGGCCTGCAGCGCCTGCTATGCTGGTTTTCTTTCTTTCTTTCCTCAAATAACTTTATTTTTGGTGAACAAAGATTTTGTCCTAGATTCTTTGAGACTTTAAGGAGACTCTACTGCCTAATCTTTTTGGTACCTTTTACCAACTATTGCTTCAGTTGAGACAAGTTCTTCACATAGGGTTCTTTCTTCGGATTTTGCTTATTTCCAACTTGGCAGGTGGGATTTGACAACCCCAAAAAAAAATTGAAACTGTCTATGGATGCAAGGCTATTCTGTTTTCACCATTTAACTGAACGTACCCCCATAAAGTGTTCGTTGATGTTGTCAAAGATACTGACTGGTGGTCAAAGCCTTGATCCATTACTTTAGTAGGAAATATTATGTTAACAAGAACATTGCATGCATTATTTTAGTCATCTGAAATTTGGCCTGATCTGACCTTGGAGTCATCACAAAATTTACAATTTTCACTTCTTCATAATTCCAGATTGAAGCTTTTTAGTGATAGGTGACATGCGTTTCCATGGCTTCTTGATGGAATGAAAAGGTAACTTGGGGTGGATCAGCACAGATTTGTGAATCAAATGGTTCTGAACCTGTGTCACTCCTGCGTAGATGGAGGTTCATCTATTTTGTACCTTATAATAAGGACTGCATTTATAAGAAAGTGAGAGCTGAGCTTAATGGGAACGAGTTTTTATTGTTTAGAGTGCCATCATGGAGAGTCACTTTGGGAACATCCAATAAAATTGGAACCATAGAGTTCATCATGGAATTTTTGATGAGTTGGGTACAGAGCTACAAACCAAACTATATAAATATCCTGTATGGAGTCTCAATACGGCTCAAAAAAATTTGTGTCATATAATTAAAAGCACAGAAATAGATATTCCACAAAACTATTCGGAATTCTGATGCTTTCCTTTTGTCAACAAGGTTCTTTCCTGTTTGTGCTGTGCTTTATCATCCTTTATTAAAAGCTGTTGCTCATGAAGTCCTAGGCAGATGTAATGCTAAAGATATAGAAGTTGAAGAAGCCATCCCAGTAGTCGTCATACTGTAGGTATGGCAAAATTCTTCTAGCTGCCGCTGCAGGGATAGATGTAGAATGAAAAGAATCCAATCAAGTTCATGAAGTTATGCACAAGCTTTTTGACTTCATTCCTTCTCGCTGAACAATGCTGTTTCATTCTACTCTATCGTTATCTATCTGTCAGGTACCTTCAAAAGCTTTCCAGTATCTTCAAACAGACTCAAATTGAAAAGGAAAATGGGAATGAAGTCACTGCAATATCAATTGAGCCCTCTTTCATAACTATAGTGGGTATCTCAGGCCTTCCAAAAATACTTAGATTTCATATTTTTTGATTACATACATGATTTGTGCTAAATCTGCAATCTTCCAAATCAATCTCTTCGGTACCTTTTACCAACTATTGCTTCAGTTGAAACAAATTCTTGACATAGGGTTCTTTCTTCAAATCTTGCTTATTTCCAGCTTGGTAGGTGGGATTTGGGAACCCCAATAAAAAAAGAAATTGAAACTGTCTATGCGTGTAAGTCTATTCTGTTTTCACCATTTAGTTGAATATACCCCATAAAGTATCCATTGATGTTGTCAAAAATACTGAATGGTGGTCAAAACCTTGATCCCTTACTTTAGTAGGAAATATTATGTTAACAAGAACATTGCATGCATTGTTTTAGTCAACTGAAATTTGGCTTAGCTGACCTTGGAGTCATCACAAAATTTATAACTTTCACTTTTGCATAATTCTAAATTGAAGCTTTTCAGTGATAGGTAAGATGCATATCCATGCCTTCCTGATGGAATGAAAAGGTGGCTTGCAACAGATTTGTGAATTAAATGTTTCTGAACCTGTGTCACTCTTGGGTAGGAGGAGGTTCGTCTATTTTGTACCTCATAATAAGGACTACATCTATAAGAAAGTAAGAGCTGAGCTTAATTGTAACAAGTTTTTGCTGTTTAGAGTGTCATCATGGAGAGTTACTTTTGGAACATCCAATAAAATTGAAACCATAGAGTTTATCATGAAATTTGTGATGAATTGGGTACGGAGCTACACCAAACTAAATAAATAAATAAATAAATAAATATATATATATATATATATATATATATATTGTAAGGAGCCTCATGTGGCTCAACAAAATTTGTGTTATGTAAAAGCATGGAAATCTATATCCCACAATCTTATTCCCGCAAAATGCTCACATAAAATAGTGTGAGTTTTTGAATCAGTTAGATTTCACATTTAGTTTGCCGGATCCTATAAATTAAATTACTTAAATTCTGTTAAATAAAATTATGTAAGCATAGAAAATTGATAAAAGCGTTGCATTAATTTCTAGTCCTTTCCTGTTATTTTTTTTTTCAAGAGCTAGTTAATTTTATAGCTTTTGGTTTGTTTGTTCTGTTCTTATTTTAAATATATCTACTGGATCATGTCCTAGTTTAGGGAACATTCTTTTAAAGCTGTTGATCCCATATCTATGTTAATCTGGTCTGTTGGAAATTCAGGAAATCCAGCCTTATGGCAGGGTAAACCAGGATCTGGTATTGGGTTGGGTTATGGACTTCGTCTTAAATCACAGTTTGTTCACTTTCAAGTTGATTATGCCATCAATGCATTCGACAGTAAACTCTCTAATTTGAACTCAGCCACCTTGCTTCACGAGATACCTTCAACCCAGGAGTTTCTGAACTCTGGTGCTTTCCTTTTGGCAACAAGCTTCTTTCCTGTTTGTGCAGTACTTTATCATCCTTTATTAATGGCCATTGCTGATAAAATCCTCGAGAGATGTAATATATAGAAGTTGAAGAAGCCATCCCAGTAGTCGTCATTCTGTAGGTATGGCAAAATTCTTCTAGCTGCTGCTGCTGGGATAGAAGCATAATGAAAAGAATCCAATCAAGTTCATCAAGTTATGCACAAGCTTTTTAATTTCATTCCTTCTCGCTGAACAATTCTCTCTCATTCTACCCTATAGTTATCTATCTGTGGGGCACCTTCAAAATCTTTTCGGTATCTTCTAACAGACTCGAATTGAAAAGGAAAATGGGGATGAAGTCACTACAATATCTATTGAGGCCTCTTTCATAGTCACTGCAAAACATGAACTAGTGATTACAAAACAAATGCTACGACATCAATAGGGATGTAATCGCATTCTTCTCTGCAAACAGAATACCCGTTGTCTATGTTTCAATTCAAAATTTTAACCTTTTCATCCAAAAGAAACACCGACATGATAAGAAATAATAGGTCAACAATGTCATGTGAACGCCACTTCGCCAGCATATATTTCAGCTGTGGGATGAGCCAAAGCTTCCAGAGCAAAACAACAAGTGACTGTTACTGGCTTACCATAATATATTTCTTTGTACGGAAACATGCATAAATATATCATAAGTTTTTTAGTTTAAATTATAAAATTTAATAATATAAAATTCTTAAGTAAAATTTGTGTAAATTTTAATATATAAACAGCAAGCTATTCTTTCTATAACATATAAAACATTGGATTTAGAGATGCAGTCAACTTTTTTATGATCATGAAGCAGTAGTTGATTTATTCATGTAACATGAACTATGAAAACAAAATAATGGGCTTGACGTAGATAATTGAATTTTTTTAAATATAATGTTTTAAATTTGATTTAAATTTTGTATATAGAAAAGATTTTATTAAAAGAGATTATATCTATTTTTATGATTTTTTATTTTAAAAAAATTAGTTTTTTACTGTTAATTAGAAATACTTTAAATTTCATTAAAAAAACCACAAATAATGGGCTTGAAGAGTAACAACATTGAGTGCGAGCTAACCAGTCCCATCTTCTTTAGCTGGCCACGAAGCAACTTGGAAACCGATGTAACTCTGAAATGTTCAAACAATCCGCGGGGGGCACCTCAGGTCTTCCAAAAATAAGTCGATTTCATATTTTTCAGAATACACACATGATATGTGCTACATATGCAATCTTCCACGTCGCCCTCAAATTATTATTTCTCGGTCAAACATTGACAACAAAAACCTGGCCATATTTACCAAGAAGGGCCAATACCAGGTTTTAAGGACAAGTTTAAAAGCCTAGGTGGTTAGGTTAGGTTCTGGTGCCGAACAGGATTCAATAGGTAAAGGGCATTGTTATTTGTACTGTTTAAACAGTATAAACTTTATACAATTTTTTATAATCATTTTGTACTTTCTCTCTAATTCTTAAATTTTTTTTCTCAATAGCAGGGGAGACATACTTCAATCATTTTTCATCGAAAAATATAGGACAAATAAAATTATGTTATTTATATGTGAAAAATTGTTAAATTATATAATATATATAGGAATTAGTCAAGTATGTTAAAAAGATGTGATTTAAAAAATATGAAAGATGCGATTTATTATAAATGTGTAGGTTGTGTTAATTAATAAATGCTTGCTTGTCTTAAATCATTGTTTGCTTATGTTTACACGACGGTGAAGACAACACATGCCTCAATAGTGGGAAACCTTTCTTTTGAGCTCCAGGGGCGTTAACGAGGGACATAGTCACATAGCATCAAAAATCACACGTCAATGTGCTTTTGTGGCGAATGTTTATTCAGCAAATCTGTACCAAAAAAAAAAAAAAGAATGTTTATTCAGCAAAACTACAATCAAGAGTGGAGATTATCACCAAATAACATAGTTAATACGGTATATTAATTTAAAAATATATTATTATTTATATTATTTTATTAATATCATTTTATAAATAAATATAAATTTATAATTTATAATTGAATTGATATACAATATAAATCATATCACATAATATAACAAGTTCATTGAATAATCCTTCATAACGTCCAGTTGATTTCTTCTTTTTTGTGCATGGATATTAAATAACATTAGTCAGATCATTAGGAATACCTACTTTTTATAATTGATGACAATGGGCGATAGTTCATCATGATATTCAATCATTAGGTGGCCATGTTGAAAGCGTTTCAAACGCAAACAAGAACCCTGGATAATAAAATGTTCTTTTTTCACGTGGGACAAGGGAGTGATTTCAAAAGCTGGTGGAAAGTTGACTTAACTCACCTAACTTGCCCTTTTCTGATCTTAAATTAATTAATCCTAGAGAGTATTTAATAATCTCCTAAAACAAAGTCGGATGGATTAAACACAATCACCCCACCGTCACATAACCCTCAAAATAGATAAGAATGTGTGCACCCTACATTAATAAATGTTTTTGTCAGGGTTGATAATGTCTTCGACTTCGAGCCCATGGGTTACAAACTTTCTAGTGTTGTTCTTGTTCGTATGTAGTATTTACATGCGCCGAACATTTCGATAAGAAAACAACAAAAAGACATCGAACAACTGGGTTGGTGGGCCGCTTACGGTAAAGAAAGCAACAAGGCAGCAACTTTCTTGTCCGTGACCATCTTCGCTGATCGGACTGCTCTGTCGCTTTTGGAGAAAGAACAAGAGCCATCGCCAACAACTTCAAATTTGTCGCGAGCGAACTATGTTCAAGACGGTGTGGCTCATGTTCATCGCACTTACAGTAGTATGCCACTGTCAAAAGTAGAGTTTAGGGTTTATTTTCTGTTTCTACGAACTCTCCTCGTTTTCAAACGGCATATTCCCTTCATGTCATTGAGACATGTAAGACACCCACTCGGTTGTGGCTCCAGCTCGCGGGTCGGGACCAACCGCCATAGTTCAGAATATACATCATAGTCAAACCAACGACAAAGAAAGAATCTCGGTTTATCTTTCAGCGTAATATTTTCCAACTACATTTGACACGCATGATGGCTCAAAGTTGATTTTTTCTTTTGATTGACTTGATACTTGTCTATCTAATACAGGGAATCAAGACCGCTATTGATCCTTTACACGGAGAAAAGGGATAGACAAACGAGAAAAGAGACAAAGGATAAACAAGTAGTGCGGGCTAGAGTCACCAGGTGCGGAAAGACATGTAAAGAATCTCATGGTTGCAGAACAATGGAAGGAATGGAGAAGCAATTTCGCCAAATGTCGGCAGACCTCTTTGATCAATTAAGTCACTGTTACATCACGTAAAGGCAACATCATTTTTTGGTTGTACAGTACCTTCGTAGTCCTTATCAATGCTTAATACGACTCGTATATACAAATATTAAAAAAAATCCCACAAAAAGACAAAACTGACCTACATCATCTTTCTAACTATACCGACAGATTACACTTGTGACTTGACAAAAGTAACCGCCTTCCTTTCCTAACTCGAGCGGGGGTTTATCTATTTCATTGATTCCTGTTTCCCAATACTTATACGTATTTGTATCTCCGGAGTCTCTGCGTTGGAGAGTTCCGAGTACAGTAGATGTGGGTAGTCATGCCTCTTCAAGCCGAATGCCTCAAGCCAAACCACTCCAGCAGCAAGCGGAATCATCTCGTCAGAAATCTCTTCACCGCCCTTTTCACCTGTGAGAAAATCAAAATCAATTCAGTTAGCTTGACCACAGAATCTGAAAACGCAATCAACCTGTTGATTGCCAGGTGCCGTGACGTGACTGCAACTTCTGGAAGGCAGAGAGAAATGCCATGCAGCTTACTTTAAGATTAAACTCACATTCTACTAGGTTGAAATATATAAATTACCTCTAGTTTTCCAACCAAATAAAATGGAACCATAAATACCAGGCACGAGATTTTAACATTCAGAATATAACCCGTCATCACTCACAAGCCATTCTCATCAAAAAGGCATCGTTAGCACAAATACCAAAAGCAATCATACATTTAAAAAGAGCAGGAGAATCCAAATCCCAGAAAATACTAGTTAAGATTAAACCAGATACCTGCCCCTGCCCCACTTTCTTATTTGGAGTTGGAAGAATCAAACCCTTAACATTAAATTGGTTTCCAACTTCGGGACCAATATCTAAAGATATCCAAAAAATAATATGGCAATGCCAACAGAGAGAGAGCGGAACAATATTGATAGCCAATGTTAGTGGAGAACTGGATAAAATGCAAAAATATCTAACTCGGATTCTAATATCTAAGGCTGAACACATCCATTATAAAAGTACAACTAAACAAGGAACAAGGACTTCTATAAGAGTAAAGTTTCCAAATTTTGACCGCCCTGCCATATGTAACTCAATTCGCAAAACTCATTACTATTTCACAACTCAAAACAATGTCCAGGCACAAGCAAGATTGCCAAACAACGAGAACAGAAGAAGAAGCAGAGGTAGTAGATTCACATACCATTTCCACATATAAAAATCAGTCCCTGAAAATGACCGATTTAGCAATACGCATCAACGGCTCCAAACAACCAGGGGCAAATTTTCTGGCAAACAAATAAGATTCTGAGTAATTTGATTGCCGTAATTGATAAATCAGCTCTGGTGACACTTCGGCAGACCGATAAGTATACGGGTGCCCATTCACTGTACCCGTCCAATTGACTCTTGTAAGCGTGTATTTTGTGCAACCATCTGGATCCGCCATTGATAACAATGTGGGGAAATAGTGTTCTTCAGGGTAGCATTCATCGTCTCTATAACAGGGTAATTTGAATTTCCTCCACAAGGTGCGATCTTTGATCACCGTCAATGCGTGTCGTCGTGTGAGGGTGAAAAACTGAGATCCCACACGGAATTGCTCAAAGGGAACCTCCGGCATCATAGCATATCGACCCCTGGCAACGTATCGTTTCCAAAGCCTAGGCGCATTGGAAATTATCTCAATAAAGCTCCTATATTTAGACCGAAAACCCAGCACTGACAACTCGGAATCAGATTCAGGGGAAGACAAATCAAAGGTTGGAGACACGAAAAGGGAACGATAGACGTATCTGAAAGAATGAAGAGGGATACAATACTGGGAGAGGATAACAAAGTAGCTATTGGCGGGATCGTCGATAATAGCCGTAGCGAGCAACCGGCGCATGGCGGAGATCAGAGTGGGCGAAGCGCGGTAGGTTCGCTTGGCCTTGATAAATCGCCCTTGGAAAACACCGCTGGTAGGGCGCGTGACATTCACGGCGGGATCGGCGTGGACATAAATGTTGTACAAATTGGCGGGAGTGCCGTCGAAGAAGCGATCCCACAGTGAAGCGAAATGGAGGTCAGAATTTGTGAGGTAGAGGAATGCGATCTTGAGCTTTGGCTTCTTGGAGGACGAGAGATGAAAATATTTGGAAGGGTCGTTTGGATTGGAGGAGGATTGTGAAGCAGCACGACTGAAGAGAGAGAAATCATCAAGCTCGTCGTCCGGGGAAATGGGGACAGTGGAGTGGCGAGGTGGAATGATACGAGGGGCGACAAAGAAGAGGATAGGAAGAGAGAGAAGGAGAAAGAAACAGAGTACAAATGGGGTTGAGTACATTGAACTGGGAGCAATTCTCAAGGTGGAAAGAAATTGAGGGATAATCGAGAGAGTGTGTTCTGAATGGAGGTCTCGAATTGTGGAAGGAAAAACGAACAATCTGGGAAGAAAGTGCGGAAGTGAGTGTGAGCAGAAATCGTGGAAAATTGCAAGGAAAATCCAAAGATTGGATTTTGGGAAAAGAAAGAGAGGGAAAATTGGAAGGAAATTCGGGTTAGCTAGGGTTTCGGGTGAGAGAAGATAGGAAGTAGGTAGCGAGAAAGACTGAGGAAGAGGTTTGTACACTGACCACTGAACTGAGAGGAAGAGAAGAAGAAAAAGGGGCTTAGAGACTTGGGAGAGAGGGAAAGGGATTGCGGGAGATGAATTGGTGCGGAGCAGCCATGGTGGGGACAAAACCAAAATCACCCGAATGACATCAGGTGGTACCGGCGTAGGATCTTCGCTTCGCCGTTACATTTGACGGCGTAACGCTCGATGTTGGGGTGTCTGTCACAAGTAACGGGTCTACGTGCATCGTCTCACTGTTTTTATTTAAGAAAACTCCTGAAAAACTCACAAAGAACAATTAGTTTGATAAAAGTAGAATTTCTGTTGTATTTAACAACCAAACGCGTTGTTATGATGTAAGTTATCACTTACGACTTACGCTAATCGTTCGTTGTTAACAATAACAAATCTTAAATCATAGTAAAAATAAATATAATTATAAAATTAATCACAAAAATTATTGCATAATTGGTATATTCAAATAGTATATACTAGCATCCCGCTGGCAATTGTAGAAGCCTATACAGAAGATAGGAAAATACTTATTTTACATCTGAATTGACACCTAATTTAATGACACATTTAAAATGTGAAAATTGAGTGTATAAAACACACTTAGAATATGAGAATTGAGTGTATAAATTAAAATATGAGCATAGAATAACTCCAAAAGATATAAAATCTGCCCTATCCCTTTGTTTATCATCGTAAACGTTTTCCTCTTATGCTGGTGGATCTGCACTTTATCAGAAAGTATACCAATTTTCTGATTGTTAAAGCAATCCTCGTTAAGTTTTGTAACCAATCGTATAAGGGAAAAATCAAAACTAAAATCCTTCAACCCTCCCTTTCCAGTTCGCTCTAAATTCACAACCTCATTGTTATTCTTGTTATGTTGATGTAACAATATGCTAAGTTTAATCACACTTCTTAGATTAATACAATATTTAAGAATCAGACAATTGAGGGGGAAAACTGACAATAAGTGATAAAATGGAAGGCAATAACACTAATGTTGTACATTTGAAAAAAAAATACAAAAGCATAATCACATAACTGACAATAATAAATGCATAATTACAACAGTCGTGTATCAATCCAGCAAAACTTATTTCGTTGATAATCCAAGCCAATCTCCTCAAAACTGTAAAACCGCACCAGCGTCTTCATGGATGAACTTGAGCTGCCTTCTAACGCTCGGCATTATATGTACAAACAACAATTGGCAGGACCTCTATGAAATTGGAGTGGTTTCACTTACTTCGGAATCCTTAGAAGCTAAATATTCGTGGGCTGTGTAAGAGATTTTGTAGGATTAACATCCCCTCTTCCATTCGGCTTGGGCTTATCCCTCATCGGCTTTTGCGCGCTGTGTGTTCCTTTGACATTAGTTCTAGCAGGATATCTGGCTGTTCGAGCTCCGGTACCTCCCCCTGCGATAATAGATAAGGAAGTAAATTTAGAAATGACTGGTTCTATATTTCATATTTCAATACTGTTATTCAACATGATTTGGCTATATGATTATCTTCACTAGTATCATGTCAGGAGAATGGATTAAGGCTGAACCCAACAAAATCTAGGAAATGAGTCTACTACAGTGTTGGCCAAAATTTATATATGAGGAGTGAATGCTGAGCCAGGTATTCATATACAGAGATGGTTCACATGACCCAACAGGGATGGAACTGCCTACAGGCATATGCATACCTGTTTACATACACATTTAAGCTTTCAGCCTCTTCAGATGGATTTCAGGCCCAATTCTCCAGGGATTCAGGTCCCAATGTACAGCAACAAAGAAAATGCACAAACAGAGAACAAACTCACCATTGTTAGGCAGAGATAACCGTTTTCTCGTCTGTTTATCTGCTTGTGTGGTCGTCTCATTTGGATTACTATGGGATCTTGCCCCAATTCCAGATCCTGAGCTGGCTAATTCAATGGGATTTTCAACATTTGCCTTAAACTTTGGCTTAACGAACTGTGCGTTTGGTGCCTCTAGCAAGCCTGCTGCCTTAGTAGGTGAAGAATCACAGCCATCAGAAAGAACAGTTTTCTGACTTGTAAGATTTGGATGAATATTTGATGGTACTGATTTCTTGCTACCAGATCTTAACTGAGATCTTCCATTTTTACCATCTGCTGCTCCATTTTCCTGTACCATCACTCCATCCCTCAGATTATTGTCAAGAAAACGGTTCTCCCAAGGACGGACTGCCATCCATCTTTCCAACCAATTCCAACCCCAGCTGCTCTTATCTGGTTCAAACCCAGAGGAAACAGCCTGCTGTCTAGATCCTGCCTGCCACTGGAAAGAAAGAAACATAGTACTTAAGTTTGGCGAAAGTCATCTTCAGAGACCAGATTCCTTTTTAAGCACGTTTACGGTCATTATGACAGAAGTAAAAGACTTTTTTTTTTTTAAAAAAAAAAAAAGAAAGTTATTTAGCACATACAGAGAAACATTGGAAATTCCTCATGCATGCCTGTGCATCAAAAGTCACAAGCAGGATACCTCTACCCAAGTTACCGTCACAAATTTCATGATTTTCTATACAAGTTACAAGTATGATCCTTTTCTGTGATCATGAATCAAACCAAAGCATCCAGCACTAAATCAAGTGACATATGAATGTCCAGAATCACAAGCCTATCGTTTAAGCTATGAGAATGAATTTGCATGAGTCTGCAGAGCTATCTAGTTGTAACTTGGTCTCCTTTATTTAACTCAAACACGTGCAAGTTGCTTGGTTATAAAATTAAGAGCATACTATTGAAAATCCAATAGACAGACTGTCACAATATAATTTATATGAGAACAACCACCTACTCGTAGATACAGTTGTGAAAAAATTATAAAAAGTTCCCTTCTAAAGCGGCTTGTTTCTATATTATTTGGACGGGCAAATTTCTATCATAGTGTGCATAGGTTATACATCCTGTCTTTTCTTTCTTTTTCCCTTTTTTTATTCAAAGACAAGCATACTCCATCCTATATCTATTAGACTGAAAATAACAAAGATATCCAAAAAGTAGAAGACTGAATTTGAAATAGATTTTGGTGAAGCCTGAAAACTGTTACAACAGATTTAAAGTTACCACATAAAGTGATGGGAATATTCTTTTAAGTTGAAACACGTTACAGTGGCAATTAATCCATGTTATTTTATTTCTAGGATTTTCTTACCTCCAAATAACCTCATCAGATAATCTTATCATATTCTATCAATATAATAATTATATAAAACTCTCTAGCATGATTCGGTTGTGCTTAAAATGGTCTTGTAGTGAATATTCTATTCTGTCATTGTACTTACTTGCGTTTAGGATGGACTGAATAACTGAACACAGATTTTAACTAAACCAAGCACCTCATGTATGATGCTTTAAATGCTCAACTTGAGGTACCAACATTTGCATAAGAGATAAGAAGCAATGAATTATGTCTCATGGTACAGAATAGCTTGAAGAAAGATTGCTTTTTCAAGGACTTGAACAAAGCCTGAGCCTCCAAATCTTATTTTGCCCTACTCATTTGATAACATAAATCCAACGAAAATAATTCAAGATCTAGGAGCACCAGACATATGTCCTGTTTTCTTCAGCTGCTAAGGGACAATGCTGATTAGATGCCTCAAATGAACACCTCATGGTGCAAAGTTTAATGCCACAAAAAAGTAGACTCTTAATAATCCTTCAAAATCATCAAACACATTAGGCTTTTTTTTTTGGTCAGAAACTGGATCTTTAAGAAAGTATTAGGAAAGACTTCAACATTATCAGCATCATAATCAGGAAACTTAATTCATTCAAACCTAATAGCAAATTTAGTTTCAACCATGGTCACCTTTACCATAATATATTATATACCAAGTCCAATGCTCGTGCATTGACATGCCAATTTATCCTAGAAACTCACAATTACCTATATATCCATGTCTCTTCACATGTATATGGAAATGGAAACCAATTTTACAAATATCACATAATCCCTGCCAGGCAAGTCACAGAAAGATTGGTTAAAGCACAATTCCCACCTCCATAACTCAACAAGAGGCTATTGCAATTGTACCTGATGTGCCAAAGCATATGCCATGGCTCTCTCACGTTTAGCTGCAGCCTCCTGTCTCTTTAGTAATTTGGCTTGAATTTCTTTGACAGATCCCACACTGTCACACCAACCTTCCTGTATCAAACATGCGTGATACAAAAAATTATTGAAGTAGCCATTATTAACTTACAAGGGTGCTTTAAATGGTATTTGAAAATGCAATTGCAATGAAATTATATTATTATGTGATTATGTCATACAAAGCACTCATTTATGGCATTTTGCAAATTAAACTATTCGTGGAAATACCACCTTCGTGAAAACATTCTGAACACTTTTGGGATTAATATGCAATTAGATCCTGTTGTTTTTTCTAGAACCCTTTGAATGACAAATGAGTAAAAGGGACAGCAGGTAATCACAGAGAATTAAAAGTTTTGAGGGTAGAAACTGTATAGCAAATAGAGAATGAATAGAAAATGCCAACAAAAAATATAATGCAATGGCCTGTGTATTATAAATCCTAAATATCGTGTTGCACTCGCACATTACTGTGACTTGACTTAAGTTACCTAGAAAACATGCAGAATTGTCACTTCTGGCAGTCAACAGCAAAATAATAAGAAGAAGAAGAAGGTACGTTCTACTTTGCAATCTCACCAATCAAACAACTATATCATGCTCGTTAAACATAACTTTTTCTATATCCATCTCGCATGGAAAGAAAGAACAAATTGAGGCAAAGAAGAATGAAAGATGAAAATAGTTGTGTTAGCAAAAGCGAAATCTAGTTGGAAAAATCTAATAGTGCTTACTTCTATTTCTTGAACACGAGCTTCATTTGTAAGCTGTTGCTGAAGTTTCTGTTGTGCTGTTTGACTTTCCAATGCTAAGCAAACATGCCTTGCACGGACACGAGCCTGAACTCTCACTAAAGCTTGCATACAACGAAGAGTTATTGCAGCTTGTTTTCTCACAGCATGACCTCGTACAAGAGCTTGAAGCCTTACCAATCCTTTCAAAGCACGTAGTGCTCTTCTGGCCTAATACATGCCATAAAATGTTTTATGTTGGTCAGAGTTTTTGGGAAAAAACCTCTTAAAATCATTAGAATAGCTATCAGAATAAATAGAAGAGCAATTAGAACTAAAGTTCCACAGGGATACAAACTGCAACTTTAAGACAAACCGAGCTAAGTACTGATTACAGACTATCATTCTAGGGTTGGATAATTAATCACTTTGGTCAACCACTAATGTATTCGATCCCTCAAAGCAAAAAGGTAATTTCTGCATCGTCTAAAGTCAAGGCATAATTACAGACACACTTAGAGTAACAATTCAACTATAGTGCTGAAATTAAATTACTGAACAATTTAATTAAGCACTTGTGTTTATTAAACATTACTACTAAGTGGTGTTACTTTCACGTTGAAAAGAAAAGAAAAAACTCACCCAGTTTGCACTGGCACACATCTGACTAAGATGGAACTAATCAATTTGGACTCTTGGACTGTCACACTTCTTTCATTAAAATTGTTAATACTGCAATACAGAGGACTATCTCCGTGTAATTTGTTCATTACATTATCTCTATCTATAGGAGTCCAGTCAAGTAGTTACTTCAATCCGAATCTTCAAGTTATTAAGATATTATAAGTCTTTAATGTGATATCTGATAAGCAGTAATTCTAATGTCCTTTGAACCTAAATTTTCTTCCTATATGAAGAAAAGTGATCATGGGACCTCAGATGAATGGTTGTGTGCACATGTTAGTTATTTAGAGGTGAAACAAGGTTTTATCACTAATATTGTCCTAAAAATATATTTCTTCTCTATTATGTTTCTTCATGTATCAGGGAAAAATTATAGCCCAGAACTAAGCAGAGTGAGCTTATGTGGCCAGACTGATGATGTCAAGATATCCCGTCATCAGTGATACAGCCCTTAATCAACAAGAAGAAGCTAATATGGTCAAATTCATGCCATCAATTTTTAATATTTACAGACTAAAATTAAAAATTCATTTTTGCCCAGACCAATTTATACACAAGCAATAGAGTGAGGTTGTCAAAATTCAAAACAAAGCTAGAAAATGAATTTATAAATTGATAATTTAATTTATGAGATGATTAGATAAGTCAAAAGGAAAGGAAGACCATGATGTATAACAGTGAGTTGCGCATAAAATAGAACAAGACACGACTCTAGTTGTGTATGTTGACGAAAATGATACTTGACCAAGATAAACATTTCAACAATAATTTAGAAGAATGATCAGAAAAGAATTTTTTTTTTGGTAGTAAGCCAATGAAAAGAGTAGAAAATGGAGATCAAAAAGTCCTCCTGAATTGTATATTGAGAAAAGAAGAGGACAAAATGTTACCACATCAAGCCTTCCCTCTATAGACATTGAAATTGAAGGAAAAAAACTCACACAAAATTTTCAGTTGTGCGAAAATACTCTAGAGAATATCAGATGATATGGAATAATAATTACCAGAAATCCTCGAAATGCTGTTTGAATGCATGTTGCAGCCCATTCCTCCCTCGTAATTTGATGGTCAAGTACAGCATCCTGTGCTTGTGGTGAAGTAGAAGGCGAATGATGGGCATCAAGGTTTGAACAGGCAATGACATCTCCAATAGGTATAGTAGCATCATATCCAAACTCATTTTGGAGTTTATCATTCTCAATTCCATTGGAATGTTTTCTGCGATGCTGAAACTTGGAGGTCCTCTGATCATTGCAAAACCTAAAATTAAATATGGTCTATTTGATAGTACATTAAAAAAATTATATTTTTAACATATTCAATTTATGTATGTGCCAAAAGGGGAAAATTGCAATACAAATCAAATAATGTTGCATCAACTGAATAATGGAAGAGATTAACCATGTGGAAAAATAGTTTTCAAACGGCTAACAAGCCTTACAAAGCATTTTCAAAATGTTTCCATAGAAGTGGAAAAGTTGTAGGTTTAGATACCAACGACAGAACCAAAGATTGGCTGTCAGCCGGTATGCAAACAGTGAAGCCGCAAATCAGTTGTCAATGGAATTTGATTCAAGTATAAGTACTACTAGAAACTATACATAATAACAACAGAAAAACTGATAAAAGCATAACCTTACTTACAACTAGTCAACTACTTTGAATGTTATACTTCTATAACCTGTAAGCACGGAAATCAGTGCCATACACATTGGGATTGGTGCCAATCCATTAGTATGAAACTCAGATTAAAATTTAGTGAACATAGATATCTGGGTTCTCATGTGATAGCATCATACGTGATACGAAAAGGATAAAAAACAGAGCACAGAACAAGTCCAGAATATTATTGCACACATATATCATGAAAAAGGTACATAACGGTATCATAGCACTTCATTCTTAAGGTTATTAAAGTTCCATAATGAGAATCAACAAAGATGGAACAAGGTTCAGGTCCTTAATTGACAACAAAATCCTTTAGAAGCTCTTCACACATAGTCACATAGGCTTTATGTACAAAAAATCTAAATGACGAGTTCACTGCATTTTTATATTTAAGCCACATACTTTGTGAATGACAAGATTTAATAAAGAAAATTTTAACTTACTAAAGTAATAGACAAAGATTAGATGGGCACAAATCAAGTAATCAATATGAAGTATATTTTTGACATTCAAAACAACTTAGCTACACCTTGTTCCACCATCCTCTTAAGCCAAGACTCAAGGATAAATTAGAGAAATGTAGTACAAACTTTGGATGAGATCTTGGAAAAGAAGGGGAAAAAAAGAAAGGGGGGGGGGGGGGAGGGAGTAGAGAGGATTTTACTTCATTTCATTCACAATATACTAGGTGTAAGCAATCATTCCAATGATACACGAAGGATGAGAAAAAGCTAAAACATAAAAAAAGAACTTCAGCCAGAGCACCATATTTGATACCCAAGTTTCCAGAAGAAAATGAGAAGAAAAAATTATAACTCAGTGATAAAGATATCAAACAGATGGAAGAGACTAGAGAGAGACAAAGCTATACCCACATTTCCATCCTTTTCCGAAGACTCTGGCTTTTCTGATTTCTTTAAACCAACCAACGCTCTAATCCACTTCCCTGAGACACCCATAGTGTCATTCACTTTAGCTCAACCAAGTACAAATCTGGCAGAGTAATTTCTTGGCCAAGTCAGTGCCAAAGCAATCATTATTTTGCATGACCTAACATAGCCAAAAGGTGAACTATTCTGAACTGTGAGCAACAATATTGATGAAGAAGTATTAATTGTAGAAAAAGTTCAACCAGTAAAAACTTTCGAAACAAATTCAATTTTGTTCCAGTTCTAGATATTTTCATGACCTTCATAGTGTGCATTGGTTACAATAGGTCTGATTTCTTGGCTGATTGCCTAAAGGTTAGTTTACTAGTTTAGGTTTAAGAACATATATTTTAAACACTCATAAGTAGCAGAGAAGCACAAAGTTAATGCAGGAATGCAGAATCACTCGAGTTAGTTTATGCAGGACAACAGGACAAGGATTTGGGCGTAAACAGTAGCCACATATTAGGGGAAAGTCCACTTTCTAAAATGCATCAAGTCATATTTGATCAAGATATTGACCACATAAAAAGGAAGATCATTCTTTGGTAATATCTGGGTACTTAGCTTCAATACCTTAAAGGCAAATTTGGTGTTATAGGAGATCACGCATAAATTGCAAATCAGAACACATAATGCCAGCATATTATAGTCTTGAAATAAAGTAGTGTTTTTTTCAATGCATTGTCAAGACCTGGATGGGCTTTTTCTTCCCCCCTTTTTCTCGAATCCCAAACAATAAATGGAGGATGGCTATGAATGGAACATGTTAAAAAATCAATAAACCAGACATTCCAGAAGTCAGTTTAAACTCTTCAAGGTAACACTAAAATCACATGGAGGAGCAAGGATTGGCATTCAATAACGTCCCACTACGTGGGTCGGCTAGGATTGGCATTCAACAAAATGAAAATAAATAAAGTGCGCACCAGAGTCAAATGCTATATTGGAAAAATGCCACAGTTTCTCGTATACCTACCTCAGCGTATCTATAAATCAAAAACCACTACAGCTTTAAAGCAGCCATTATGATAAAGATGGCCAGGAACACCAAGACCAAATTCTTAACCTACTAAATTATGCCCGATGTACCAAAAAATTCCACGCTAAAAAGAATACCCACTATGCAATTAAATAAAAATTCCACAAGTGTTAAACACCATGACTGCTTGCACAGGCAATTAAACAAGGCCAAAGGCGAATGATGCAAATCACAAGAGCGAAAAGATAACAGTAATCCGCAGTCCACAAACTGTTAATCACTCAACAAATTCAAACACTTGCACGGACCAATAAGAAACAAACTGATATGATGTTTCTACTAACGATCAACAGCATTAGAATTCTGCCTTCTCACCCCATGGGCAAGTAATTGCATGTTTTAATACCTTTTTTACTTCAACTGTAAATTATCATAAAATGCTATAGATATCACAACAATAGAGATTATGACAAGTAAGATATTAGATTGGATAAGCCAAGTTTTTGACAACTACCCGTCTTATGCTACTAACTTTTTGACTCATAAAACCATTAAATGAACATTTGACTCGAACACCCAGAAGAAAGGAGGAGGAGAAGAACGAAAGCCGAGAGGGAAGCATATAAAGCAACGTTCAAACAAGACAATTAAGAAGAGTTTAAGCCTTCAAAGCAAAAGGAGCACAGGTAGCCGCGAAAACGACACAGATCCATGGATCACAGAGTTGAAGCTCAATTCACCTGAAATTGATATCAAAGGAGACTGAGCTAAAATTTTCAGTGAGGAAGATGTAGGCGTTACCTTTTTGGGCGTTGATCCATCAACAGTCAAAACAAGTCAAATGCCAGAATCTCTCCCAAATTATTCAGCTTCGAAAGGATTACGAGAGAACTGGTGAGAGAGCTCAGAGTCCCCTGTGAGCTTTAGCTTTTAGGTAGTATTTTATTTATTTATTTTTTCCTTTTTCACGCGCCGATGGAAAAGGCCGGCATGGGGCATGGACAGCTGTCGTCTAATGTGCGCCGGGAGGAGGGGGGAGCATGGAAAACGATGTCGTGTCGGGATCGGAGCAGCCGTGTCGTTGTCACGCAGGAGAGTCAATCACGGGTCGTGTGACGCCCACCTCTGTAACGAATCGATCGATTGAATTGAGTGGATCCACGTTCGCTAGATTCCGTGGTACACGTTAGCATTATCGGCACAGCTCATGTGATAGAAAAAGAACATGTTTTAGTTCACGAGGGGGACGTGGGAGGCAGGGAGGGAAAATGGGTTAAATTTTGTCTCCCTGCCATTGCCTTTATAGAGGGAAAACAGAAAGAAACAAAAGAGGATAAGAAGCACAATAATTTTGGTATTTTTTTAAATTTTTATTAATTATTCAATGATTTGCATTTGATCAAAAAGACATTTGAAACACATTAAGAAAAGGATATTAAGAAAAAAAAAGAAACACATTAACAAAAACAAACCTTTTGCAAAAAACTAATAAAAAAAGAAGCACGCAAGATGAGTGCGTTAAAACATAAAATTAAATAAAATAAACAATTTAATTTGGAAACACAAACGTAGTACCGTTATATCGTGTTAAAAAAGATTGAAAAGCTTTCTTTCATAGATATCATTGTAACTTGTAAACTACCAAATCTTGATTGGTACATCTCCATTTCTTAATTATTTACCACGTTAATGAATTGATCCTTTAAAACCAATTTCCGCTCATTGCTGAATTCATTAAGGCATAATAGTTAAAAGAAAATAAGCTAATCAATTTAGTGAAAAAAAAGCTAATCTAATTCTTCATTGCCTCTCTCTCAATCAACTTTCCTTTTCTATTTCATATTCTTTTGTCAAGTTACATCCTTTTTCTTGTGCAGCGAAGGGACTACAAATCCAAACTAAGCAACTACACTCGCGTCTATTTACATTAATTATGAGTATAATAGATTATAAGTAAAATTAAATTTAAGAAAATTAATTGTATGAAAATTAATATGTTTGAATATATTATTACATAATTGATTTTGAAAACATCTATTTAAATAAAAGTTGTTAAAATTATTTTTGAATATAAAATGACAGATTGAATATGAATATTGTGTACTATGTCAAATTTGTGGCCATGAACCTTTAATAAGAGAAAAGTAATAAATATAAAATTATTAAATATCAAAAGAATTCTTGTTTTTGTAACCAAAAAAAAAAAAGCTTGTTTGGTGCCTAGGTAAAGGCCTTCAACATCACGTGATTTTAACAGTGTCCATTAGTTTTTGGTTGCTCAAAATCAATTGGGCAAAATCAATGAATGATGGTCAAATCCACTTTTAATGGAAGTAAAAATTTTATATTTTGTCTATGGTCAAAATTAATCCTGGCAATCAAACATACATTTATATACAAACACGATTTTACTTCTTTTATGCAAAGGCATGTAGAATCAATTGTACAATAATATATCTAAACACAGATTAATTCTTAAATAATTAATTTTTTCTAACATAAATTCGGCTAAGTTAGTGTAGGAATTAATTTTGAACGTAACAATACATCTCATTTGCTTTTTTTAAAAAAAAATGTTAAAAAAGTTATAATATAAAAATTAAATTAAAAAAAATAATTTTAACCACTTGATCAAATTCAAACCTTTATATTTTTATTTTGTGAAAAAACTTATAATATAACTATAATACTTATATCTTTTATTCAATAAAAATATGTGTATATTTTTATTAAAATTTAATTTTATATTTAAACAGATAAGTGTTTTTAATACTTTCTAATTTAAATTTTAAATTTAAGAAATATTCAATGTTAATTACCTCTGTAATATTGTACATTTTCCCCTTATTTGCTACCAAGCACAAACTCCGCTTGTATATTCCAAAAAGTAACTGGCACATTCTTCAGCAGGTCTGTGCAAAGCATGGCTAAAAGCCTTAAACTTTGGGACAAATTGGCTAGAAACTAGAAAGTGCCCCACACGGTTACCTTCATTGTAAATATGGGGCAGTCGGCCCTGTCAAGGAAGATCCAACATGAGCTTGAACTGTTCCACCAGGTTGGCCAAACAATGACTTGCAGAGCACTGTTGCTGAATCAACTGAATAGCAATCAGGGAATCCGCTTCAGCCACAATCTTCCTAAACCCCTATTGCCCCGCCTCTTGAAGTCCAAGGAAGATGCCCCAAAGCTCAGCGCACAAAGGCTAGAGCCTGGGCGGATATTGAAGGAAAAACCAGGGACACAAGCGCAACAACCGGTGGCGTCACAGGAAACTCCCCCAAAGCCAGTGTACGACCCTTCATTTTAACTGCGGCCATCCAGATTCAACTTGATCCAATCCTCAGTAGGATGATTTCAAGTTTCCAACCAATCAACCTTTCCTGCCAAAAGGAGCAGATGATGTATTCAAACGATGAGAATCATAAGGGTAGCCACACGCACCTGCTTTGTGCAGGATCCTAAGTATTGCAAACCCGAAGTGCAAACTCTAGTCTTGTTCTTGTTCTAAGGGCCCAACCTATCAGAAGTTTCTAAAGAGAACATGCCCTCAGAAGCTACAGAATCTTTCCTAAGGGCCGCAATGGGGACAGGATTAACAGCAATCTTGTTCACAATATATATATATATATATATATATATATATATTTATTCGCAGCAAGTAAGTAAGAAAATATGTTCCGATTCAGAGCTCCTCGTCATGTTTGCAACTTTAAGCCCGAGTTCGTCCTCATCCGGGATAAAAAACAACTCCACGATCAGAAGCCTGGCTATCACAACTGAGGTCGAGCAAGCTTGAAACTACCCTATGCCCTGCTTTAAACAGACTGCACACTCCAAGCCTGCAACAAAGGCCCCCTCCATTTTTATGATGTCATTTCACATCACATGCGTAAGGGGCCCGATAGTTAGAGATTCATCCACTGTCAAAATAATCAGCAAGCCACTCCCAAAACCATGTTGCATGACAGAAGCTCATACCGTCGACCAAACGAAAGTGCTCTCTTGTTGAAAAATTTATAAGAATTTAGAAAATGATTAATTATTTTATATTTAAAAATTATTTTTATTATTGTCCTAGAATAATTCAAATATTAAAAGTGAAGAAAAAGTTGTTGTTTTAACATCCTTTAATTTGAGTTAATTCTATACGATTAAGACTAGAACTGAAAATATATATTTGAGTGGTGTGTATCTAATGACATAACTTAATAAATAATTATTTAATCAAATAAAAATAAACTTATTATTTATTAAGATAATTTATATAAAATCGTGTCCTTAATCTGTGTTATGATTATATTTAAGTTTAAAAATTTTGAAAATCCTTAGAAACCTCCTCTCAAATAAATGTGAGAGTTTATTAAACAGTTAATAAAGAATAAGTCACATAAAGATAAAATAAAAAATAGTGGAGTATTATTTTTAGAAAAATAACAATTAAAAATAAAAAAAATTTAAAGAGATTATTGAATAACAAAAAGAAGTAACAATTTTTAGTTCAATATAAAAATGAAAATGTATTTTTATGTAAAATATATTAAAAAGATTTGACAATATTTTTGTTTTAACCAGTTCAATTAAATTTTATTTATTTTTTACTGAAAGTTGAAAATATACCATAAAACTCTGAATATATATTTTATAGCAAAAATACTAAATTTTTTAAAAATGCACTTTTATATTAGAATTAAACGAGAGCAATTCACACTCAAAGCTATATATATATATATATATATATATATATGTATTTTGGTCATTGTCTAACGTGTATAAATATATCTTGGTGTTAGGAAGATTTTTGGTCATTGTTTAATATATATAAACTTATCTCTATTCTTGTAATGATATAAATAAAAATTTATAAAATATTTAATTAATATAAAAAATTTTATTTAAAAAAATTATGTCTTGTTTGACCATTTTTTATTTTAAAAAATTTAATTTTTAATTATTGGTTGAAATATATATTTAAATTTTATTAAAATATAATATAAATAATTAAATTTATTAAAATTTAAAATTTAAGTAATTAAATTTTAACTTTTCACTAAATAAATTATACAGAATTTATTAAATTTATTACACAGAATTCATGGGTTGAATCCACGAATTCTGCATAATGACAGAATTCGTGTGTTCAATTCACGAATTTTGTTGCAAATTATATGACCATAAATATGAGGTGGCAAATTTGTCCCTTCAGATAAATACTTTTTAAACTATGTTATTTAAATAATTTTTTTTAAAAATTATATTATATAAGTAAAATGGCCGAGATTTATAACTATAATTATTCTTTTTCTTTTTATAATAGAAAGTGTAACTACATATGAATATAATATATTTTTAAAAAGAGAAAAAATAGATGAACCACCAGGAAACGTTGTCGTATAAAAGGAGTTTGCACTGTGATCCTGCGACGCGTGAGTATGGAAGGAAAAGTCAAGGTTGGGTTCCGGCTCGCGCCAAAAAAGGAAATTAATTAAATAAAAAAAGGGTTACTACCACAAGTCTTTCCTAGAGCTTGCTCGGAAGCCTCTAGAAGAAAAAGTGTGAACGACCGAAGGCCTACATCCGACGGTTTACTATTTCTCGCAAAAACTTGGTAGGATAGATATAAAATTCTAGACCCTTCGCTGGCACAATATATTTTCAGTGCAATCCTAGCCGTCCATCTAACCCTAATGTAATAATCGTCTGCCACTATATATACGACGCTGAGAATCCCTTGAGCCTTGTGCTTCTTCTGCTGGAAATTTTCTTGCCCGCGATTCAGATCTAGAGGCTTCTAGGTCTGGGTGACCCAGCTCGTAGACACGCAACTTTCGGATATCACTTGGTTACTGGAGGGTTCCATCGCTTCTTGGATTTTCACCGATTAATCGGTTGATCTGTTTCTGTGATCGGCGAGTAAAAGAGAGGAGTAAAGATGTTTGGAAGGGCACCGAAGAAAAGCGATAACACGAGGTACTATGAAATCCTGGGGGTCTCCAAGAACGCTTCTCAGGACGATTTGAAGAAGGCTTACAAGAAGGCGGCCATAAAAAATCACCCTGATAAGGGCGGTGATCCGGAGAAGGTAATTTCACACGCTTTGGTATATTAGTCATAATTCTGGATTATTAAGCTGTGACCCACTGGTTTTCTTTATATTTCGAATTAATTGATAGCTTAAGTTGGCTTTCTTTCTAGTGTTGATTAACAGATACCCGTGATTAGAGGCTTGATACTTATGGACGATGACTTATACTCCAGTTGAGTAACATGACAATGAGATAGACACCTGCCCCTTTCGTGATTGCTGTAGGATATGTCATTTTGTTGAAGAACTATTAAAGTGGGAAAAGGGATAGAAATTTTTAGAATGATTTATCAATGGATTCAATTTCATTGTCCTGTAATCTGGGAAAAAGGATCGAAGTTCTATGGAATGATTTAATTAGGGGCTCAATTTCAGTGTTTATCTGGATTGGACATCAAAAATATGTTTCTTATTGAAAAAATCGCCGTGATCTATGATGTGTTGTTATCTGTTTCGCGGCTTTTTGGTTTATTAGTCATGATTTTGGATTATTAAGCTGCGACCCACTGGTTTTCTTGTTATTTTGAATTAATTGATAGCTTTAGTTGGGTTTCTTGCTGGTGCTGATTAGAAGATACCTGTGATTAGAGGTTGGGCCCGTATGAAAGGCTCGCCCGAACAGGCGCGCGCGTACACAGACACCCTTTTTGTGATTGATGTAGGATTGATACTTATGGACGATGACTTATACAGCAGTTGAGTAACATGATCATGAGATAGGCGCCTACCCTTTTCGTGATTGATGTAGGATATGCCATTTTGTGGAAGACCTAGTAAAGTAGAAAAAGGGTTGGAAATTCTATAGAATAATCTATGAATGGATTCAATCTCAGTATTCTGTAATCTGGGAAAAGGGATCGAAATTGTGGAATGATTTAATTATGGGATCAATTTCAATTTTTGTCACCTAGAAATGGACTTCAAAAATATGTTTATTATTGAAAAATTTGCCGTGGCCTTTGATGTATTGTTAGTTTTGCAGCTTTTTTGTTGATTTTTATCAAGATTCTGGGTGTTTTTATACTTATTGTTGATTTGTTAAATATCTATTTAACATGAAATGAGTAGAGGCCTGTTAATTTCAGTCTGTTCACATGTTAATGATTGCCAAAGCTAGTAAATGAGTTATGGGTACCAAGAAGCCGTGACATGGGTGTTTATCTTGTAGTTTAAAGAGCTGGCCCAAGCTTATGAGGTTCTGAGCGACCCAGAGAAGCGTGAGATATATGATCAATACGGTGAAGATGCTCTCAAGGAAGGAATGGGTGGTGGTGGTGGTGGCCATGACCCATTTGACATCTTCCAGTCTTTCTTTGGTGGTAGCCCATTTGGAGGTATAGTTATTCAAGAGCCTTTACGCTGACTTTCGTCCAAAAATTGTTTATGTTGCCTTAAAGGGGAAGTTTGATCCTATATTATGGTGTCTGCAAGAACAGGTGGTAGCAGTAGAGGACGAAGGCAGAGACGGGGAGAAGATGTGGTTCACCCCTTGAAGGTCTCTCTGGAGGACCTCTACCTCGGGACATCTAAGAAGCTCTCTCTCTCACGAAATGTGATCTGCTCAAAGTGCAATGGGTAGGTATCTTGCAATCAAAATAACATTAGCATATTTTGCCCCACATATAACAGCAGGATTTCTTATGAAAGTGGTTATATAATTAATACAGCAAAGGGTCAAAGTCTGGGGCTTCCATGCAGTGTTCTGGTTGTCGTGGAACTGGTATGAAGGTTTCTGTTAGGCACCTTGGTCCTTCTATGATTCAGCAGATGCAACATCCTTGTAATGAGTGTAAGGGTACTGGAGAAACTATCACTGACAAAGACCGCTGCCCACAGTGCAAGGGAGAGAAGGTTGTCCAAGAGAAGAAAGTACTTGAAGTTATTGTGGAGAAGGGAATGCAAAATGGGCAGAAGATTACATTCCCTGGTGAAGCAGATGAAGCGGTACGATGAAATTCTGTATTACTGACATTTAGCGGCATGGAGCATAATTGAGACTGACTTCTTGCTGTCATTTGTATTTTGCAGCCGGATACAATTACTGGGGATATAGTATTTGTCCTTCAGCAGAAAGATCATCCCAAGTTCAAAAGAAGGGGTGAAGACCTTATCGTGGAACACACTTTGTCACTTACTGAGGCTTTATGTGGCTTCCAATTTGTGCTGACTCACTTGGACGGCAGACAACTCCTTATTAAATCAAACCCGGGGGAAGTTGTCAAGCCTGGTATGTAAAAGATCTATGTTTGGCTTTCTTTCTGCAGTAGGATGTTTGAAATGATTGTTTGTTGTGCTTTACTTGCAGATTCATCCAAGGCAATTAATGACGAGGGAATGCCAATGTACCAGAGGCCATTTATGAAGGGAAAGCTATTCATTCACTTCACTGTTGACTTCCCTGATTCGCTGAATCCTGACCAGGTCAAGGCTTTGGAGGCTGCTCTTCCGCCAAGGCCTTCATCACAGCTGACAGATATGGAGTTGGACGAGTGTGAGGAGACTACACTTCATGATGTCAATTTTGAGGAGGAGATGAGAAGGAAGCAGCAAGCACAATACGAGGCATACGAGGAGGACGACGACACGCATGGTGGTGCCCAGAGAGTACAGTGCGCCCAGCAGTAGTAAGTGCTGACCTAAGTAGAAACAAAGATCATAATGATGGCAATGTTCTTTAGCCATAGTGCCAGTGCGGGCAAACATAAGCAGTGCTTGATGGATTTGGAAAAAGTAGACAATATACTTATTTGTTTCTTATCTATTCAGCTATCTAGTGTTATAGATCATTAGTGTTGGTTGCATCTGTTTGAAAACTATGTAACGAACATGCTCACTACTACCAGGTTCGGGATCTGTTCCTGAAGTTACAGCTCTCAGTCATTTTAGCGATTAGAATTTCCTTAATCGCTGTGTTTCTCTCGTGTTGGTAATAACGGTTCTGCAAGTTGTGGTGTGAACTGATCCTCTGTCTTTATTACTTGTGGTTTATGGCAAGCTAGCAACTTGAAGTTACTTTGTTGTTCCATGATTAAGAGGCATTAACCTGTTATATTTCATTCACGAGCCACTAATCTATGCCTTTCACTCTGAAGACTGACTAGTGATCAGTCCCAGTAAGAGCACTCCCAGTAGGGATATTATGGGCCTGATTATGTCTCTGCCTTCCATGTTTACTTATTTTTAAAAATTATTTTATAAAGTAAAAATATAAAAAAATTTATTTTAAAAATAATTCTAAAACTTTAAAATATAAAAAATCTATATAATAAATTTTATTTTAAAAATTAGTTTTTAAAAGTAAAAATTAAAAAAACTCGTTTGGTTTAAATTTTAAGAAAATCTTACTTATGATATTTTTTAATTTTGTCAATAAAGTATAGGAATATTTAGAAGAAAATGAAAATAATAAATAACAATATGTAAATATTATTTATTTATAAATTATATTTTTGTACATTAACTAGATTTTAATATAATTATTAAATTTAAGCAACTAGAAGGGTAAAAATTTTCTTACTCCCTCCAAATTTAAAAATGCTACTTAAATATAAGCTTTTATTGGTGATTGTCAGGGCATTTCAAAGACGCATGTTGTTTAGCTATTGAAAAGTTTGAAGAATTAGACTTTTAATACTCAACATCATAATCTTATGTATGCAAAATTTTCTCAGAGTAATCATCAAATAAATACAAGTATGAAATTACAGTTGCGCTATTTATCCAAATAATCATAAAATAAATATAAGTATGGAATCACAGTTGTATGATCTATCAATTCACTCTGAGAAGCTTGTGCGTTTACCCCAAGTGAGCTCCAAGCTAATTAACCAATATATGTAAACAGCATCATCAGCTTCAATATTCAATCTTGAAGCAATAAATAGTAAGACCTTGTATCAAAGAGATATGTGTAAAATCTCAGGCATCTACTATCTGAATACCCAACTTCTTATATAGTGTAGAGATTATAACATCTTTCGTTCTTCTTGCCCACACAAGAACATAAAATAAATTAATCTTAATTGTAGTAACAACATATATAACACATCAAGATGTGCTTACCTGTCCAAGCGAAGAAGCAATGCAAGCACCAATATGAACAAGAGGACCTTTGCCCCAAGCAAGGCCGCCTCTCATTGAACCAATGCTTCCAAATATCTGTAGAATTCATGCAATCAAGAGACAGACACACACATTAACCAAAAAGAAAAAAGGAATTGCAAACCATCACACTTTTCCAATCAAAGTTCCAAAAAAAAGGATGCCACAAATGTCAACTCCTGCTTAGAAAAGAGAATCAAAACTATCAGCAAATATGGGCCTTAGAGAAGCTGGAAGAATAGATATCTAAAAACACTTGAAAAGCTTATCTCACCTTTCAAGTAGTCATTTATTTCAGGAATACCAGATCCAGCTGCAGCAGGTGCAAATTGTGTGATTATAGATACAGAGGAATAGACCAAAATAAAGTTGATCAGGACACATACATATAAGCTAACCACAAATGATTTCTGAATTAGATTAAACGTACCCAAATCCTAGAACAAATTATAAAGCAAACCCTAAGAATCACAGGGCAAACTCGTATCTCCCCGGTGGCCAAAATCAATTTGTGCTACATACTCTAGGCAACTGAGCGACTGAAGAGTAAGCAACTGAGATTTCAAATTACTGAAGTGAAACACAGATTAGATAATCTTCAGAAATTCTAAATATAAAATAATATAGTCAAAAGAGAGTAAACAACTTAATGCTCCTAACAAATCCTAAGATTAAAAATGAATGATAAGAGCTAACAGCTTAGCACAGCTCCTTGAATCAGCATATCCTATATTCTAAAAATATATCCCGGTGCCAAATCTAAAGTTAGCATGTTTATAATGCCAAATAGTTGCAGAAGGCCTTACTTATGTATTCTCTCTAGTTAGCTCTTCAAGTCACCAAAAAAGGGTCAGTGGTTTCAAGCTCTAGAAGACACTGCAGAAATCAGAATATCCTATATTCTAAAACTATATACCGGTGCCAAATCTTAAGTTAGCAGATTTATAATGCCAAATAGTTGCCGAAGGGCTTACTTATGTAGTTCCCCTAGTTAGCACTTCAAGTTACCATAAAAGAGTCAGTGGCTTCAAGCTCTATAAGACACTGGAAGCAGGGGTTGTCAATTTCAATGCGTTTTTCCTCAATTCACATTTCATTTCATTTGTGCTTTCTTTTCTCCCATCACCGTGGGAACTGATGAATACCGAAAATATTCAGAACTCGACAAAGAGTACTCAAACAAAATCAATCAGAAAAAAATGAATCCCACATGAGTCGACCGCAGGAATTGTTTTCTACATTCAAGCAACTATGCAGTGCACAAAATATCATTCAAATTGAAAGTTCTATTTTTTTTCTTCTTTTCATAAAATTTCTCAGCTATTGCACACATTTGAAAACTAGGTTGAAAAATCAAAAGCTAAATAAACTAAGACATAAGACAACAAAGAAATAATCTCAGAACAAAATCATCGATCAGTACCATTTGGAAGCTTTAAAACCCTTGTTGAAGAAAGAATCCAGCATCGACATGGATAGGATTTCGATCAGAACCACTCCCTAAATCATTGGAAAAACCAAGCCCAGAAACTGAAATCGAAAATCACATGCGGGTCCGTGAGACACACAAGAAACAGGAGAGACCAGCAAGGTGGTTAGCGGTTTTTTACATAATTACATTTTTGCCATTAATTAGAACAAACTGTTCTCCGTGTTTTTCTGTATTTTGGGAACAAAATTAAAAGAAACAGAACAAAAACATATTTGAGATGTTTCGGTTTTTCTGTTTTGGAAGCAGACTTCTGGAAATTAATTCTTGAAAACTCTAAGTTACAAAGCAAATGTAAAACAGCGTCTTTGATTTTCTTGTTTCTGAAAACAGAAAAAGTGTTTTCAGGAACCGAAATCAATCAAGCCCTCTGTTACCACTTTTCTGCCTCATGTATTCTTAAAAGGATCAGAGAGGTGAGCAAATTAAAATGAAGGTGGGTCAACGACTGACGGGTCGGCAAAATGAAAGTCCGTCTTGTACTTCTCTGGTGTATTAATAATGGTTAATTCTACAGATGATTCAGTTTTATTGTCGGTTCGTTTTGTTGATTGCAAGTTCATTCTTACAGTAAAGACTCATGAGTGAAGAAGCAGCAGCACTCGCTGCTTTTCAGAATCGTTTCTAGCATATTGCTAGCAACGGCGCTGTCGTCTTCAGGTCTGCCATTCGTCTGGCAGAGGGTGTCATCCCCTCAGATGCCACGACGATCTCTTCTAGTCCCCAGATTCCTACTACTTCCGCCTTTGACATGCTATTAACCGATGGCAAATATATTTCTGTAAAATACATATTTTTAGCGTAAAACTAACTCCTATATAGATTTGAGTTTCTGCATTATTTATTATTAATTTCAGTAGAATATGTCAGCCTGTTTTCTATTTTTTAATTTCATTATTTTATTATGCAGTGAAACAAAATTACTTATCGATCTAATGTTATAATTTTAAATAAATTCAATATATAAATTATAAGAAAAGTCACAAAAAAAAATTACTAAAATAATAAAAGAATCAACATGTATATTGCATGATTTGTTTTTTCCTAATTAATTTAGATAATCAGTGGAGGGCGTGGTAGCCTGTCATTTATCAGGACCCCAAGATACAAATAAATTGACATCTAAGAAGAAGTTACCTGCGCACTCTCCTCCTTTCCCTTAATATCTTTCTTCGATGCTTCAGGAGCCCCTGCTTCAGTGCTCTCTCGATCTGCGACGCATGGAGATTCAATCTCCTTCGAAGCTTTACCTTCTTCTATGCTTGTCCATCCTGTTGCTTTCATCTTCTCATACTCAAGCCAAGACTGTCAAATACTGCGGTAAGTTCACTGTTCACTTCCCATTTGACTCGTACTTCTTTTTAGAATTAATATCAATTAGTTCAAAGTAAGGATTTTTGTTTGAGTTTCTTTACTTGTGTTTGTTCTGATGTTTAATTTTAATCCACTTGATTTATTTTTTGTTGCAATCCTTTGACCGCAGCTGATTTTTGTGATTTTTAACTTTTGATCTTTTGATTTTTCCATGGTATTGCTGCTTTATCATTCACACTCCTGAATTTTCTTTTGCAATTAACCTGGTGTGCTGTGGCTGTGGCTGTGGCATGCTCCTGCAATGCGGATTTGAGCCTTTCATTTTGAATTTTTTAAAGCTGTTTGCTTTATGATAAATTTTTAAATGGCAGCTGTTTTCTCGATGAATTTGTCATGCCATGTGTGAGTATATTTCTTTTCGATTGTGGTAGCTTTTGGTGTACTAAATTTTCCACCCAAAATATATGCAGATCAGGTAGACTACGCTGTGAAGGTGCGTGGAGTTGACATATCACCTGATCCTGTGGCGAGGGGAAGGCCGGCTACCTTTAAGATCTCAGCTGCTACAGGCGAGTGGTGACCTCTCTCTTCCTCTTAATCTTTTTCACTTTGGTGTTTTTCCAATATCCATTATGCTTTGCGTTGTGTGTAGTATTCTTATGTGGAAACTTCAGGATGTGCATAGTTATATTATATTCAAGATGAAGTTAATTAGTATACCACTCATGGTTGAAACATGGTTAGATTTGATTGTTGTAGCACCTGTTTTTATGTACACAGAAATAGAAAGATTTATTTATTTATTTTTAGCTACAATCGAAAGATTTATTTAACAGAGATTATTCTGTTCATATTCTGGGTTCTATTAACAAGCAGCTCTAATTGTTTCTTGCGGCACATCATATTTATGGGAGCTACTTTAATACTTTGATGTGTCTATCATCTACTTTTATTGAATAATGAATGGACTTGCTCTCTATCCTTCATGCAGGTGAACCAATATCTGGTGGGAAGTTATTAATTGAAGTTAAATACTTTGGGGTGCGTGTCTATACAGAAACCCGTGATCTTTGTGAGGAAGCAGCTTGTCCTATTGGTGCAGGCAACTTTGTGCTAGCTCACACCCAAACATTGCCTTCATTTACCCCACCGGTTAGTTTCACTTTACCAATTACATGCTCTTAGCAATGCTGAAGCCATTTTGAAAATATCACCCTATCATCAGTTACATGCTTGCTGATTGCTGGCAATTAAAATTTACTTAATAAGGAATTAATTCAGTTGCTAATTATGTCATTACTGGGCAATTACAAATTTTCACTTGTTGTAACATCTTCCCTTAAATGCTCTTAGCTGCAATAATTATTCCTATTCATATGTTACTTTATAGAAGAGTAATTAACTTCTTCTCTTTTGTCTAACACTGTCTGTTGTATCTTTGAGGAGATCTACACCTACGCTCTTTTCACACTAGTTATTTTTTGCCTTTAATAGAAATATTTTGAATCAAATAATTGCTGCTTTAGTAATTGTAAAAGTAGATCTTAAAGTTACCCTCTTTTCAAGTAAGTTTTCTTTTGTAGAGAAGAAGAAGTGCTTCTACCTTTATCTGTAACATCATGTATCACCTAGATCTAAAGTCTAAAAGTTGTATTACCATGTGAACATGCCTATTGGTGATATTTTTGAATGCTAGGCTTGTCCATCATGGTCATAGAGGTAAGTTGGTAATTAAGATCATTTAGGAACCAACTAAGCTCATGGATTGCATATTGGCCTTCGAATCAACTAAACTCATGTATAGCATATTGGCCTTTGAATCAACTAGGCTATTCTGTTTGTCTGACTTTAGAATCTTTACTTTACTGCTAAAAAAATTTAGTAGTGGCTAGTTTGCATATATTTATTGAGTGGTAGACACTGGGTGGGTGCATCTGTCCTACTATATTTGTTGTACTTGCTGAACCCTATATGGTGATAACTTTTTCTTCATCCAATTCATTTCATACAGATCATTGAGTCATATCTTTTGTATAGTTTCTGTGACCTCTTTGGACGAAGTTTTGTGCCTTTGGTTATTTCACTTTCTTGTGATAATAAGTTTACCTGATGCTAAGTACTAAACTACAATGGCAATTCACATCCAATCTTTCTTTAGAGGATTATATTTTTAATAATGTTCAATAGTGCTATCATGATCTTGGCCCCTTTCTCTCTTCCACACACTACTGATTCTTTTACCATAATGTGCTCCCTGCTCCCCCCCCCCCCCCCCGGCTCTCCTTTTTTTCTCCTCCTCTTCTTCCTCTTTCCTTGATTTGTCTGTCTTTTGCAGATCTTTCCTCATCATAATCAATTTACTTTGTGGATTCCTTTTCACCTCATCTATTCTATGAAGTCTTAGAAGCTTCAAATCTAATAACGGTGTTCAATCATTGACCTTTTGTTTGGTGATATACTATGCTTAATTGTTTTACCCACAACAACAATAACAACACGCAGCCTTTTCCCATTAGGTGAAGTTGGTTACATGAATTAAACATTGCTATAAGCTTCTATCCGAAACTAAATTTTCAGAAATATCATTTAACCAAAAGTCTCTTTTAATCACTTTTTTCAGTGTCTTTTTTAGTCTTCCTCTACGTCTCTTTACAAGATTAAAAATCATTTGATCAATTTTTTTTATCAGTACCTCTTATGGTCTTCTTTGTACATGTCCAAACCACCGTAACTAAGTTTTCGTCATTTTCTTCTCAATAAATGTCACGCCAGCTCTCTCCCGAATATAATGATTTTTATGTGAGGGTGTTTAAAAGTTCTTATTGTCATTCTGACTTGAGGGTGTTTCTTGAAGTTAGTACAGAAGTAGAATTTGAAAACTGATATTATGCTTATTGTGGTTGATTGTTGAGAGGCATTATCAATGTAAGCAATTGTGCAGTATATGGTACATGCCTTGAATTTAGCCTTTAAGCTTTTTTATTTTTGGGAACCTAAACTGTGGACCTCTGCACAAACCACCATCCGCCTAAACACTACACTAAGCCCAGGTGGTACGTTAGGCCTTGTTATGTATAGAAATTATGAAAGAGCAGCAAGGCTTTTTCTTCTGCTTCTATCTTGTGAAAGGGTAGAAACATTAGTGCAGATCATACATCTTTTGTGCTGCTTACTTCAGTTGGTTTTGTCCTGTATGTCTTTCTCTAATATCTCAGTCAAGTTTGCATCATCTAGTGCCCTATTAAGAAAGTGCTACTGAGTTATAGTACCTCTTCAGATAGATGCAGAACTAAGTCGTGGCTTAGGTCTGCATTGGCAACCTCAAGGCTAAACGTTTTCCATACATGTTATATAATATATTATCACTAAAACTTTGCCTTGCAAGTCATTCCTTACAATCATCCCTCAATCCTTTTTTTCTAGTTGCACTCATATCTTCAGGACTTGTATTTTGTGGCTGATTGGATGTGACTGAGATGATCTAGCCATGTTAGCAACTACCTTCACTGTACGGAATAACTTTATTGTTATATGTTTTTACTTGATAGTGACTTCTTTTTATTGGACTTGGACTTGTTCCATTGTTCTTGGTTACCTCTTGTTATGATGTATACGTTTCCTGCACCCCTCTAGTTCTGTTTTGGTGTCTTGTCTCTAATGACAACTTTCTATGGAGGGACAGGCTCACCTTTTTTGGTTTTGGTTATGTATTTCATTACTGAATTCATTTCCTAATCTCTAATTTAACTTTTTACCTTTGCAGGGCTCCTATACTCTGAAAATGACTATGGAGGATGAGAAAAACGAGCAATTAACTTGCATTAGCTTTAATTTCAAAATCGGTCTTGGAACTTCAGCGTCTGATATCTAAGCACTGATCTCAGGTGCTTCGGTAGCTTTGCAGCTCTTACATATATTGTTGCCGAGTGTTTTATTGTGAGGTGGACCAACAGGAGGAGATGAACAGTCATATCAATAATTTGTGAACATATGGTTGTATATCACGGGATCTTGAGTAAGATTTAACCGAGATGTCATCCATACAAATTTCCTTGGGTTTAAGAAACTTACAGAAACAGTAGTTTTATTGTGTATTTTTGCTACCCAAATTTCCCAAATTGTGACTAGACTTTCTTCCGGATTGTAGTAATATACGAAGTATTGATATTTACATATATTGACTCTCTACACATGTTATACGTTCTCTCTTATTTTCTCTTTAATTTTTTTCTTACTTTGCGTGCATAAAAAATTTTCGTATATACCCTACTATTGGATGAGACGAAGGACCTAAGCAGAAAATACAGAAACAGAGCATACCAACGTTACACCGGGAATACAAAACCTACCAGACACAGTGTTGGCCACAACAAGGGAAGATGGAAATGGAAGACAGCGCGTTCAGGGTGTTGTAGTTCGCAAGCCAATCTAAACAGTCAAAGCACTAGTTTGAATGCAACTACTTTTTAGTTACAGGTGATGCTAAGCTATTCTATTTTTTGAAAGTTTTATACACCTCTTGGAAACTCTAATTTATTTGTTATTACTATCATTTACAATTATCAACACCTTTTTTGGATAACTAAGTATCATAATTTAGTTATATTTTTGCATAAGAATAACCAATTTTTTTTTTGAAACATTTTAAACCAAGTTTTCTGTCATAAGTTCCTAATTTAGGATTTGCTTGGGATGGTGATGGAAGGCTCTGGAATTAACAAATATGATTTTAATAATAATTTCATGTGTTTGGATAGTTTTTTGAATAGTTAATTGTCTTACTTTTTACGGATTAAAATTGATTTGATCAGAAGTGAGATGCTTCTTGTTTCTCAGATTAAGGGTAAAATCTAATATCTGAACTCCACCACTTTTATAACATATTTTTATTATTTCTTTTGTCAAGCAAACTGTCATATTTTATTTAAATAACTAATTTTTATAAAATTAATTTAAAAAATATATTTTTTAAATGAATTTTCGAACTCTAAATTTTATCAATAAGATTTTATTCAAATGAATTTTATAAAAAGGTTATAACAATGAAGCCCTTATAGAAAAACTTATCAACCCCAAAGAAAACCTCGTAAATTTGATAACCAGATTTCTTTAATTAGTATGGTTGTTTTCTGGGATAATGTACAGAACTATTTGGATCCAAGATGCAATGTGATCCACCATTAACCCGACCCCTTTATGCTTTTATTATCTGGATATAGCCCGGATCTAAAATCCCCGCCGTTTTAGACCGACAGAGTGTTCAGTTTCGTGTTCCCAGCCTCGTCCCTGGGAGAAGACAGAACGAAAGAAACTGATAAAAATTATGTAATTTTCTATTTTTTATCTGCTTATATTTCCAACCTTTATCTTCTTCTACCTTTGGGTTCAATTAGTATTGTTTTTTCTGTATTTATGGATAATTCATGCAGAAGGGTTTTGATAGCCTACTCTTAGAATTGCATTCTACTGAACCTTAGGGTTCTGGCAGGCTATTGTTGGTACATCTATCGCCGTGTTAAAACCCCTATTAGTTTTGTTTCTTGGGGTCTTTTCGTTTACTCATATGCATTTGGTTGGAAATTGTGCTAGCTAGCTGGCTTGTGCTATCGTGTTGCGGCAACTGGGGTGCTGGGGCAAGAACTTATGCTCCTTAGCTACTAGCCCAAAAAACATACTATGCTAATTAGGTATTAACGTGTTAACATGCGGATTGATTTTTATATGTTCTTCTGTTGAAGAATGTTTTAAAAGAGTGTTAAAAAGTTATTTAATCCTTTTTATTCTTTCATTTAGTAGTGCACCGTATACATTTGCTGATAATGACCCATTTATCTCAAGGCACCATTACTTAGCTTTCTATCTGTTATCTTGTTCATGGAGAAAAAAAGATTGATTGAAGTTGAGAGCTTTCGAAGGTGATATCATTTTTATGATAGATGCTCTTGCGCTAACATTTTCCTCTTTCAAATATGCTGTCACTATTTGACTTGTCATCTTCTTGCTTCCCATCCTTGTATTAGTATGCCAAACATGTTGGCTGCTTGTTGCTTATTCGTTTTAGCGTTGCTTTTGAATAAATTGGTCTTGAGTTGGGAGCTGTAATATGTGATGCCTGGCTGTAAATGTTTTGAGAACAGAACTGACGTGACCAGAATATAAAAACGATCAGTTTAATTTTCCCTAGTATCTATTTCATGATATAGAATTTCATCACAAGATGGCATATGTCTGGGCTTCTCTTTTGAAGTTTGTATCAATGCATTATTCCACAATATCTGCTCAATTTTCTTAGTGAACTATTTTTAATAAGATACCAGAATTACATATTGCAGTCTGGGTTGTATGTTTAATTAATTGATTTTTGGTTCTGGTGGCTCTCATGTTTGACAGACCCACTGCACACATTGGTGTTGCCTCCTTAATTTGATAACAATGAGACGGCATGGTGATCCAGCTGCCAATACTTATGTTTCTGCTCAGATGCATCATGTTGCTAGTCAGAGGATGGAAACAAAGTCTGGTAGTTTTGAAGGGCGGCTAGAAGCTTTCACTCCTGAGAGGGAGAGTCCATACGTTAATTCCAAGCCAGAGGGTCACTGGAGGTGGGAAATGGATGGATCAAACATGTCAAATTTAATGGGATCTCGTATGTTTAATGAAGGCAAGTGCTAATTGTTGCCCCCTCATTCATGTCCCTGCATATTACAGGCTTTCCTCTCTCTCTCTCTCTCTCTCTCTCTCTCTCTCTCTCTCTCTCTCTCTCTCCATCCATCCATCCAAGCACAGCATTTGGATTAAGAAAGTGACCATTGTTATGGAAATTAGAGGCTCCTCAAATGATGGACATGAAAAGGGTGAATTTTTAACTAGCATGGTTTAAAGTTATTAATGAATTCATTTCTACACTTTATAAGTAGTTAGTGAGTGTGATATCATACTTCATTTTTGCGATGGTTATTATATATAATAATGTGGTCATTACTTTTTAGTCAGAGTAGTTCAAGGTAGTTGAAGGTGAAGGTGCCAAGGTGATTTAGCACCTTAGTGCGAGAGGTGCTTGAACAGCACTCACCTGAGTGAAGTAGGGCACTAAAATAATATATATATATATATATATATATATATAAGAACTGCATTTTAGCAATTGTAACACGATTTACTTTATAAATTAACTACAAAAGCATAAAATTCATATGATAATGTTTAAGATAAAGTGATAAACAACGATAGCAAGCCATGAAAATTCAAGTTTAGAACCAAAAAGTGTGTGGCATCACAGCTTCTGCATGTTCCCTGATGTCTCCTTTTTCTCTCAAAAATTCTTTTGTTTACAAAATCCCTAGGTACTAAGAATAGACTGTGTATTCTACACTATAGGGACCACTCTATCCCCTGTTGGTAAGAGAGCTGACAAGTTAAATGGGTGGGCATTTAGGATTTTTCAGTTTTCTGAGTATTCTGCCCAAAGCACTTCATATCTAAACTGAGGCTCCAAAGGTGAGTGCCTGAGTGAAAGGGGCTCAGTTGAAGCTTCAAGAGGCGCTGGCCTCTTCTGGTGCCTTGCCTTAGTTCCTTAGGCATGCCTTTGACATATCTATCTGTATTTTTTCCCTATAAAAGTTAATATATAGATCAACCAAAAAGTTTGCTTTAGGAGATATTTTTCACCAAAACAAGTGGAAGTTACAAAACAGTTTTAAGTAAATGAAGGTGTATATGATGTATCAACTGTACATTTTTATGTTGTTGTCAAGAACCGATCATCTCAAAAGCTTAAGTTATTAGTTGTAGATTTAACAATGGTTTTATATCTCTAACATGCCCCCTCATGTGAAAGCCTTGTAGGCTTAAAGCACGGACAAAGCATGGGCCCAATGAACCTTGTGTTGAAATTTAATTTCATTTTTCAATAATGGGGGCAGCATGGATTATACTCTTGGCCACTTGGACATAGAAGTTTGGATACCGTGTCAAGAACTAACCATCTCAAAAGTTTAAGCTATTAGGTGTAGATCTAAGAATAGTTTTATGTCTCTAATAGTTGTAATGAACTTAATCTATTGGATTTTATCTTTTAGAAACATAGGTGCACTTGGGTATGTTATACATTGCATATGTGGTTAAGCCCTAGTCAGATTGTTGTGAAGGCATGTAATTTGTTCTACTTGTTAGAAGGAATGTTTCCTTTGTTATGTTGAAAGGTGATAGAGGATTATGCATTGTTAAGGGTGGATGTTTTTTATAAAAAAAAAATAGATAACTGGAACTCTCGGCACTGTATGTCTTCATTAATGACTGTTTAATTAAGATCCATGTTGTAAGCAAATACAAAATTGAGAAAGTGATACCTACTGTGTGACTTCTTGCTCTGCTGCGGACTGTAATTGAAATCATTGCTCTGATCAGATCTGTGTGAAAGTTTAGGTGTATTTTGTAGTATATGAAAACATTTAATTCTTTCTTTTTTTTGTTTTTTGGTACAAAGAGAAAAACTAAGATCTAACTAGTCGCTGCCTACTAACACCAACAATGTCAGCAAAAGAAAAAAGGACTCATATCCTGAGGAACACTCCAAAAAAATTGGGAACCTTTCTTTCTGCTTGAGGCAAATTTTGCCAATTAGTCAGCACATGTATTACCTTCTCTAAGGAGTGACAGAATGAGAGTTGCCAATCTGTCCTGCACCATGCCCGTATGCAAGAAACCAAGCGGAACTGTTCGGCTTCTTCACCTCTTGAGGTGAGAGTCATGATAACCGATAGGGAATCCCTTTCCACAACTAGCTTTCTTATGTTCTGCTGACAGGCAAATTCTAAACCCAGTAAGAAAAATTTGGACCATTTCTCAATTTGTGCATATCATCCTTGTGCAGAGGCCATGCTAATTTTAATTCTTTCTATGTGTGAGCTTTTCTTGTACGTCTACAGTATAAAATTTCTCTTACTGATGCATTTTTTCAGTATTCACATAGAGAAAGGAAAAGAAAGTGAGAATAGCTTATTTTATTTGGTGAAAGAAAAGTAACATAAAGATAATTCTTATCTTACAAGTTTATCTAGATGATAAGAAGATTGAATAATTTGCAAGTTTTGAAATATAGTAATTTATTGAGGGTGGAAATCTTGATTAATTGTTACAGTTAACGAACATTGATTGCATAAGTGCTGGTTTGGGTAATTGGCATAATTACTTTAAATAGAATGTATTTTAGAGAACTTACTTTGAATTTTATGCCTGGGAACGTTCACAAAAAGTCATTTTCATAACTTATAAGAATGAATTTGAATGATTGTGTTAAGTAAATTTACTTTGAGCGAGAAATTTCTGAAATAAAAATGTAAAAGTCGTTTTAAAATTTTATTTAGATGTTTCACAAAAAAAAAAAATTATTTAGATGTGTGGACTAATTTGTAAAATCATGTGTAGTACCGAACAGAGGAAATAGGTCTTTCATAGGGTTGTTTCCTTTCCCTACCTTCTACATGTCCTATACCAAAGCATAAATTGGATGCAAGGTAATATCCCATGGACAATTAGGTGAGGAGGTCCTTTGTAGAATGGATTATTGATGGTATCATGTAAATTCATTGGGCAGTAAAATCAGCTTATATGCTACCATTTCAAGTTATTACAAATGTGCTAATCTTTATATGATTATATGCCTTGTCCTTATGGCTGTCTACGCATCTAATCTTGAAATTTAATTCATTTACAATAAGTATATTTAAAGTCAGTTCCTAATTAGCAGAAGAATGAATAAAAGTCATGGTGTTTCTTATCTAGTTTGATCTTGGCCATAGTCTTGTTTGGCAAACATACATTTGAATGAACTGTCCAACTTTTAAATTGTTAGATATAATGTGGTATTCCATGACCAAGCGTCTAAGATTCAATTTTCTTGTATGTATCATGAAAATGAATTTTGAACTCCTTTACTTAGGAGAACCATTGCCTGTCATAGTGTAGGTCAAGGGGTTGAGACTTCAAGGTCCCATTTTCAAGGTCAGGGGCCTGATCCTAAGTTGGCTTTGCAGAACCAGAGCAACAATGATTCCAGATCTCAGGCCCATGAAGAAGATATGGATGTTGGATATGAGGGCAATCATTTATCACAAACTTTCGAAGGTCTTGAGCAGAAGTTCTTGGATGACATTATGAAACTGGCAAAAGAGCAGAATGATGCTGAAGATGCAGAAAATGCCAGACACAGAGAGGTTAGTTTAGATTTTCAGTGTCCATCTTCCTCTTTGGTTGATATTTATGTTATTAGTTCATTACCTGGTTTTTGAAGTGCTCGAAATCTTTTAGACTTCAGAAACTTTATATATTTGTTTTGATATGTCACTATATAGATCTCTATGGTTATTACCCTTGAGAAATTTAAACTTACCCGGAGGCATTTGGGAGGGAAGTCACATGTTGCATTTACAGAAACCTTTTTACTGCTTCCTGCATGTTTTAAAGCATAATAAAGTTTAGGTATTTTCTGATCTTGAGCCAATATCTCATATCAGTTCTGTGACTCTGACCCATTCTTGAATTACTTGTTTGATTGGAATGGGGCTATGAAATCTTGTGTACTATTCTGAGCTGATGACTTTTGAATTTCCAGTAAGTTCAGCTGTCAAATCAAAATTAACACCCGCTTAGTGCTTGCTGCTACCAGTAGCTATCAAAATTAACACCCGCTTAATGCTTGCTGCTACCGGTAGCTTTTCCGGCTTGTATCTGCTATAAAGCTTTACCATTGTTCCTTGATCTGTTGGTTGTTGGTCTTGTTGCTTGTTGCATTATAATTCGCAAAGCAATATCAAAGGTCAAAATTTGCTATCATGTTTCAGGGAGAAATTTAGTTAGAAATCTTTGTCCCGTTGTTTTGAAATGGTTTTTGACTGCACACTGGGGATGGGGAAGAGGGTTTTATTCATGTTGAATTTTGTAGAAACCTTTCAGTTGTTCTCTTGATCCTTATTTTTCAATTTCTATGATTCTACAACGCTCTTGTTTTGTCTGTTCTGCATTTTCAGAAAATAAATGCGATCAATGCTCAGTACGAGGAAAAATTGGCAGCACTTAGAGCCCGGCATGCCAGTCGCAGAGATGAATTTCTTCGAAGGGAATCACATGCAAGACAGCACCAGTACCAGCAAACCATAAGGGATCCATACCCTAGCAGTGGCATGGCGCCAAGTGATTCTCATGGTTACAGTGCTATTAGTGCTTCAGCTGCCGTTGGAGAAGTCCAACGAGGTTATGCTGCTGATAACTTCGATCCTTACAGAGAGCGGGCTCGATTTCTTGGCGGGGCTAGAGATCAAGCGTTCGAGCCTAGGGGTCCATATCCTGGTGGCCGCGTCTATGATACTGGCTCACGCTACTACAATTAACTGCCTTTAGGTTCACCTCGCATATCTGGTTTCTACTGTGGATTTGTGCGGGTGCAATTTTAGCTGCTTATAGTGATCTGAATGCTGTATCATGGGGTCATCTATTTCTCCTATCTATGGAAATTAAGGCTTCTTTATAGCTCTATTATATATCAATATCTGGCAGCATGCCAATAATTGCTAGAAATTTCCGATGCAGATCTTGACATCTGAAAAGCTGGTTCTTTAACTAGATTGGAGAGAGAAAATAGGTGTTTTGTCATAGCAAAGTAAAATCTGGATATTGGGGAATTTTTGCAGAATTATTCATAGAAGCAGTGGGTGTATATGTTTGCTTGTTTGTGTCTATGAAGGGCAACAGCATTCAAGACTTCGAAATGCAGAGAAGATTGTATGGCTCATCTCAGTAGTTTATAAGCTTTACGGAAACTGGGTTTGATTTTGACAGCAAACTAATTTTTATGGAAAATGATATGTACATGATTATTAAAATTGTGTATAATATAAAATGACAATAATTTAGGTCTTAGTACGAATTTTAACAATTTACAGAAAGTATTTGAGAAAATTTGGCTAAAAATAGTTAAGTAGCCGATTTTTTGATTGATTGTGTCGCATCGTTTCAAACACGACAAGTTGCTTTACATCTCATTCTAGTATTGTCATTTGAAAAAAAAAAATAATCTTCTGAATTACTAGTTAGTGAATATATGACTAAATTTAGTGTCACGATCTTGGTATTAAAAAAACTACACAATGTACCCAAAAAAAAAAACCTACACAGAAACAACCATAATATAATATCAATTTCTTTCGGGTCAATTATTACTTACAGAATAAGAACCAAAGTTAAGAAAATATTATTATATTTATATCATATGCATATGTTATCAAATTATCTTATATTGATTGTACCAAAAAAAATTATCTTATATTGAGAGTGTCTAATCAAGGATAAAATTATGCTAAAAAATTACGGAAGAGAATAAAACAATATTTGAGCATTTCTAGTTTGTTGTCTTATTGACATCAATAGTATGTTTCCATTTATTTGAACATTATTAGTTTATTTATATCCCGTTGTTTTCTTTTTAGAAATTTTAATTCCCATCTTAACAAAGAATATAACCCAAATGCCCATTTGTAAAATGAAGAAAATAAAATCCAAAATTGTTGGAATTTTTGTGATTTTCTCCTCGGATGATTGTTTACTGAATGTGGGCCCCACTCCGAGCATTTCCCACTTAATTTGTATTAAAAGCCCCCATTCAGGCTTTAACTTGGGCGTTTGTTTTTTTGCGGCAACTCAAAATTCCCATTTTCTTCGATACTGTAAAATTAGAAACATCACTTATCGACATATTTTTCCCTCCTTGTATCCCCTTCACAGAAAAGTTCCACTTGTTTCTCTGCAAATCCGCCATTCTCTGCTCTCTCTCTCTCTCTCTCTCTCGCTCGCTTCTGAAATGATCTGCATTCTTCGGAGCAATTTCTAAATCTCTCTCTCTTTTCCTCTCTCTCTATAATGGACTGTGTCTCCGAAGGTTGCTCCGATAACACTCAACGTCCGGACTCAGACAACGACCAACGAGTCTATTTCGTTCCTTACAGGTCTCTTCCCTTTCCAGATTCACTGTTCCTCACTTCAATTCGTTGTTTTTCTCTCTAACTGTCCCAAATCTTAACTAAGTTTCAACTTCCTTATTCTATTTTCTCCGTTTTGGGCTTGTTTGGTCGTCAATAGATTGCAGAATCAATCCCAATTAGTTAAAGTTAGACTAAGAAGGGGTATTCAAATTGGATGATAATCACCGAACTAACAATCGGGAGAAATCAAGCTGGGACTTATTTGGATTCATTAATACGTCATTTTTGTGCCTTTCCCACAATTTACTATCAGCCGCTATATCGAATTTCGATTTATGCTTTGCTTCAACTTTTCTGTGATCTGGAATTGTCTGCATTGGAGGATATTGATTGAATGAATGAAGGGTTTAGAATTGATGCGTGGCTTGTTTATTTCAGGTGGTGGAACGATGCCCAGGATTCGTTGCCTGGGGATTCGGATGGGAAGAGAGGGATTGTGTATACGGTGTCGCCGGGTTCATCTTACGCAGGTCCTATGAAGATAATCAATAACATCTTCAACTCAGATCTTGTATTCAATCTTCGGAGAGAGGAAGATTTAGTGCAGAATGGTGAAAGTGGTGAAGTGGGTGTATCTGGTCGTGACTTTGCTTTGGTGCCTGGCGATATGTGGTTGCAGGCTCTCAAGTGGTGAGTGGTTTAGATCATGTTCTTCCCCTTCTCTTCTGTTTGTTTTGAGAATTCGATTTGAGTATTAGGAGAGATGATAGTGATAAAATTATCGGAATTTTTTCTATACAGTAATGCTAGGATTATGAGGTTAGGATTTCATTAGCGTTGTGCAATACACATGGCTGTTGTGACCTCGTCTCTTACTGTGTAAAAATCTCACAGGTTCCATAAATATGGTACAACTTTATGTTGTGCATTCAAGCATATGCTATCTTTTAACTGTGGTCTCTCTCCATTTCAAATGTCGGACACGTCCTTTTAATAGAGTTTTCAAGCACAAAAACCATGTTTTATATGTGGAAGTTATTTAAAGTCAAACAATTTTGACTTTTAGACATCATTTATCTGTTTATGTGGCAAAATTAATTTCTCCTCTTTCACATATGAATTTAGAAAATCTGATTCCGTGAAATTTTAGACCAATCTGAAATTCAACTATTTGTTAATTTTTAAGCCTTCAACCTGCATGGTAGTATTTGATCAATATATGTCAGAAAACAGCATGTCTCTTCACCTAATTATTTGACAATATGCCAGAATTACTACATGTTTGCGGCAAGGTGGTGGAGTTATCAGTTACTTTTTTTAGCTGTTTTACTCATTCCTTGATTGTGATGACATGGAGTGCTTACCTTTTTTGCAGACCTTAATTAAAGTACATTTTTTTGGGAGTTCAAATATAAAAGCTTTTGAGAAATGAGAATCTATCTTAGTTTTTTTTTTTTTTTTTTTTTCATATTAAATATCAATGACTTCCATTTCTGATCTGGGACAGTACAAGCAGAATACCTATAATTATAGCAAACAATTTTATTAACTGCCTCAATCATGATGAATGAATCAATTCAACAAGAACAGACAGTAGAATATTTTCCAAGGGCACCAAGAACTCATGGGCTCTTGTATTTACTTTTCTAATATAAAGATGGCCAATTCACAAAGAACTGGAATTTGCGTTTTGCAGAGTGTTGTTGATAATGTTTGGACATGGCTAAATGAAGTGTACTTTTCAGATTACAAAGGCTTTCTCTTCTTCTTCTTCTTCTTTTTTTTTTTTTGGAAGGTCTAGAATTAAGTTTGCTTGCTGCCACCTTTATGAAGCTTGCTGGATGAGAAGTGTACTGGAGCAGTTAATTTTCTGCAGTGTTTAGGTTTCATATTTTGGATTCATTAGATGTTTAGGATTTTTCTTCTATGTTAGCTGTTACACTAGTCAAGTGCTGGCTGCCCACTCTACAAATTGTGAATTAAAGTCGCTCTCTTGGTTGTTGAATTTCTTATTCCTCCAGAATGACTACCCCCAGATAGTACCATATGTTATATATGCAAACATGTGTAAATATGTGCTTATGGCTCAGATACATGGATTAATAGATGATTTGATATACATATGAACATATTCGTGAACTTGCACAAAATTTTATGAGTAAGATGTAGGATATTCTTTTTAAGTAAGGACTATGGAACCTGAGTGCCAGAGGGAGATGTTTGTATTTACAGAAAAGATTATATTTGTAAGCAGATAATGGTTTTTGACTATTCAGCATGCAGATAACTCAAATTCGAGATTTTTATTAAGAATGTGTTAATATGACAATTGACAAAAATAATTTGGATGATACTGCTGTTAAGTGAAGAATTAATATATTTATATGTTTTTTGTAAATACACATTGCAAGATGAAACTAGAGTTTGACGTTGGTTTATTTTTTCTTAATCATATTTTGATGTTTATGTAGGCATAGTGATTCAAAAAATGCAATGAAGAATGGCAAAGGCTTTTCAGCTACAGAGGATGATACGGCGGATGTCTATCCTTTACAGCTCAGGCTTTTTGTCCAGAGGGAAACAAATTCGTTGGGGGTAAGAATAAGCAAAAAGGTATGCCTCCCTCAATCTTTCTCTGCCATTCTTGATTCCTCTTAGTATTGCTGTTGTCAAAGAGGTAGCTAATGGAAATGCATTTGAAATAATCAGCCTCATTTGTTTGTTTAGTTTTTCTTGGAATCAGGGGAGATAAGCATATAATTTATATGTGTTGCATTAACTTTGTTCTGTAATTTAAGAAGTATTTGAGATGGAAATTAGTCAACTAGTCAGTACTGGAACTTACTATCTGGAAGTAATGATTATGATTTAGGTACATCATGGTGTTTGAATGAGTTTTTTGGCATTAATAATACTATTGAAGTATTTGTCATTTTTTTGTTCCAATGTGTTCTTTTACTTTTACATTTCTGAATCATTAGGGCATCATGATTGTCATAGAGCAGTGCTATTTAGCATGAATACTTGACAGGAACCAAATGGTGTGGAACAGTTTCTGTCATAGAGTACTACATGAAGGGTGATTAAGAATCAGATGATGTTAAAACACTCCAGCTCACTTGATTTCTGTATTTTTTTTTTAATGTTTTGGAGCATTTTTCTATTTATTAGTTTTTTGTTATTAAATCCTAATGCATTTTTCTTTTTGTTAATATCTTCATTCTAGGACAATGCAGCTGAGCTCTTTAAAAGATCTTGTAAAATATTCAGCGTGGATTCAGAGATGGTAATAGGATTTCTTTTTTAAAATTCTAAGTATTTTTTTAACAACAAAAATTTTTTTGGCAAGCTGTTACTGCAAGAAATGGACAGTATTCTAACGTGTTGTTGCACAGTTACGCATTTGGGACTTTTCAGGTAAGACAACCTTGTTTTTTGTGAATGAGAAAAATAAGGTCCTACAAGACTGTCAAAGGCAGTCTGATCAGGAGGTAAGTGGTAGTATGTTTTGACTGAAAACCTTATTATTTATTTATGCTTTTGTCTATTTTTACTTTAGCTTCATAATACTGAATTTGTTATAAAATTTTCCCAATGTGAGCATCTATCAGGTCTCATAACCTTATGGTGATTTAGCATGGTGTTAATCTAAGCATTGAAGTTTTTAGGATTTATATCTTCCTATTGTTTTTACTTTGATGGGCCTTTTTGAACATTTTAGACAAAGAATGCCATGAACCACATGTCCTCTCACACACATGGCATGTGCTTCTAGGGTTTTACTTCCAGATATATTTTTATATCCATACAAAGATTGATGGCTTTGGGGAGACTTTGTCCGAATTTGTTTTAGGGTAATATTCAATATGGCTATGATGACATGTGATGTTGGCATTAGAAAAAAGTGCTGCCAGTGTCATTTATTTGATGTGGAAGATAAATTCTGTCAAATTCATGCATGTTTGGTTGATTCACATACAACCAGATATCTGTTTAGAATCAGTTTACCATGACTTCTTTGATTCATCTGTGTTTTCTTAAGATTGTCCTTAAAAACATGAAATCTCCTTGTGTTCTCTTCTTTACACAAGTTCTTTGCTGGTAAATATAATTGTGTCAACCCTTGGCCAAAATTAGCCATTTAAATTACATTTGTTAATGAAACAGCTTTGGTCTGTGACTGGAGCTTTATCATGGCCTGTTGAGTGTTTTGTTGAATCTTTGGTGAAAAACCATCATTTCATGAGAGTTGATAATTTTTTGTTTTTAATGCATGTTTTGAATGATGGTAACTTAATTTTCTCTGAAAATATTTGTCTTTATCACAATAACTTGTCTTTGGTGCTTCTGTAGTCTACAGTTCATATGCAAGTTGATAATCTTACCTTCTAAATCATTGGCTATGGTTGCTTGCCTTGTGTGACATATTGATGTGTGGCTACAAATGATATACAGATTTTGCTGGAGTTGCAAGTTTATGGTTTGTCAGATTCGATGAAATGTAGGGATGGGAAAAAGGATGAGATAACAAGTTTTCCTGGTGGTGCTTCTCTGAAAATGAATGGGTTCGCTGGCAGTATGATGCACACTAATTCTTCAGCTCCTTCATTAGGCCCTGGTGAAGCTGGTTCCTTGGGATTAACTGGATTACAAAACCTAGGAAATACTTGTTTCATGAACAGTGCGCTCCAGTGCTTAGCACACACACCAAAGCTTGTTGACTATTTTCTTGGAGATTATGGTGGAGAAATAAATCATGACAACCCATTGGGCATGAATGTATGTTATCTTTTTATTAGCTCCTTATAATTATATTAGCTTGGTATATTAAGAAATTCTCTGGCTGACAACTTGTAACCTGAGGATGTCTCTCACCTTTCTATTCTTTTCTTCTTATAAACTGTTTTGCCAGGGTGAGATAGCTTCAGCATTCGGGGATTTAATGAGGAAGTTATGGGCTCCTGGAGGCAGTCCAGTAGCACCAAGAATGTTCAAATCAAAGCTAGCTCAATTTGCTCCTCAGTTTAGTGGATTTAATCAGCATGATTCCCAAGTTAGTGCATCTTGCTCTTTCATTCTATCCTTTTTTGTTAGCTTTACAAGGCGCATGTCTCATGTACCCTTCCATTCTCTTTCCTGCAGGAGCTTCTTGCTTTTTTATTGGATGGGCTTCATGAAGATCTGAATCGTGTTAAATGCAAACCTTATGTAGAAGCGAAGGATGGAGATGGCCGACCAGATGAAGAGGTAGCTGATGAATATTGGCATAATCATTTGGCTCGCAATGATTCTATCATTGTTGATGTGTGCCAAGTATGTACCACTTCACATTCTATGAAATTGCATGATTGAATGCTCACAAACACATGCTATGAAAAGATCTTAAGTTTTTTAGTGGTTATTAAGTTTTTATTTACAGAATCTTCTATCCCGCATTCACGATTTGCTGGGCATTAATGAGTTTAGCATAGACAATTACTTAAAAGAGTTCAAACTAGTGTTGTTAGTGATTTGCTATAAGTTCTTATATCTGTCATATTAAGCTTTTCATGTCATAAAAAATTACAGCATGATTACTGTCTATGATCTTTGTGATAATGAGAATTATGATGAGTTCAGACATAGCATTACTGGGGCAGAGTACATAAACATCTAGATATCTTGGTGAAAAGTTATTTTTGAAATAAACTAATATGATTCTCTTGAAAAAAATATTAGTTAGCAGTTAGCTTGGATCTTTTTGTTTTTGTATGTGAATAGCATATGTTTTTTTATTTAATTTGATAAGAGATATTTGGTAGCAGCTAATTGTGAAAGGAGTTAGAATGATAACAAAACCTGCTAGATTTTTAAATTGATAAAAAGAGAGATTTTTTCCTGTCACTACTTTCCTTCTTCTGGCTCACCTAGTTGAATAAATTCATAGATTGAGGGATTAGAAGCTTAATAACTTTGGGTTAAATATGAGTTTGCAGTCACCAAAAAAAAGTTTGCAATCTACACTTTTTTTAATTCAAGTAAGATAAAAAAAAAATTGACGTCCTATTCATGTTCATCAGTTCATTAGAACTAGTTTATTTATCTTATTCTTCCTATGACTCATTGATCACGTGCATTGTGTTATGCAGGGTCAATATAAATCAACATTAGTTTGTCCTGTTTGTAGAAAGGTGTCTGTGACATTTGATCCATTCATGTACTTATCTTTACCTCTACCTTCAACAACAATGCGAACAATGACACTAACTGTTGTGCTTGTGAGTACTGACGGAATTACTCAGTTATCACCATATACCATTTCTGTCCCAAAAAATGGGAGATTTGAAGATCTTATACGAGCTCTAAGCATTGCATGTTCTTTGGGGGCTGATGAGACCTTATTAGTGGCTGAGGTATATCATTTCACTTTAAATTTAAATTTGAATTCAATATATTCTCTCCTCTTCTTTGAGTTCTCTTTATAAATACATATCACTGCTATTAGAAATGCTCCCTCTGAAGCTAGGGTTCTGTTACAGATATACAACAACTGTGTCATACGTTTTCTTGAAGATCTATCTGATTTATTATCCTTAATCAGAGATGGTGACCGTCTAATTGCTTACCGATTTAAGAAAGATATTGGAGATGCCCCTTTGGTTGTCTTTACAAATCAGCGGATGGAGGAGTAAGTCTACATATAGCATGTTTCTTATAGTGATAGTGATCTTTTGCTGGAAGGATTTTCCAATACTATTTGGTTTTCTTGCTTTTCTTACAAAATACTAGACAATTGGGAGTGTCATTACCTTGTTTGCATTAAACTCTCTGTAATCAGTCTTATTCTTAAACAATTGGATTAGTACTTACCAGTAATTTTCTGAAAACCAGACCAGCCTAACCTTTGAACTGTTAAAACTGGAAAAAGGTATAACTGCAGTACAATCATTCCCTTAAACCCACAAGCTAGGCATTGACTCAGACCCCAAACAATTCATTGTATTTGATCTGAACACATTTTGCTGCACAATTTGTTAATCTCTTAGTTTTTCATTATGTTTTGTAATTGTCAAGGAACTAGTCATTCTAAAAACTTAAATTGTTAAATGTAGGCTCATGAATGATTTTTATTTTATATCTCTAATACGCCCCTTATATCAAAGTCTCTTTTTGGACTTGGAAGTGTGAACAATTTTTAATTTTACGAGTGGTGGTGAGGATTTTGAACTCTTAACCATTTAGTTATAGAAGCTTTAATATCATATAAAGAAATTAGTTATCCTAAAAGCTTAAGTCATTAGGTATAGGCACAGGAATGATTTTTATTTTATACTTCTAGTAGTAATTATGCCAACTCATTAGCTGGCTTCAGTGTAGATAGAAATTCCTACTTATGGAGACATCATGCTTCAATGCAATTAAGTTGCCTGCGATAATTGCACCCAACATAATATGAATTGATTTTCTCATGGAAGAAGACTTCTATGTGGAGTAATTCTCATTTTGTTGAGTCTTGAACAATGTGGTATTTGCATCTTTTAGAAATTATACATTGAATAGAACCTTTAAAAGTTATTTTATATTTGTTTGAGTGAAATATTAAATAGAAATTTGAATCTCGTTCCACGTATTGGATTAATATGAATAAATAAAGGTATATTTAAAGGCTTATACTTTTAGAAAGAATTTGTTTATTCTGCCTTCATAGTTTTTGTCATTTTTTTTTTTTTTGTTTCATTTGAAACCCAATTCTTTCTATTTGACTCTGATAGTCTTTTACCAACTATCCTTTTGATATACCTTTTCCATTACTGCATCAATTTGTAGAAACGTCCTTGTTGAGGTGACAGATAAATAATATCAATTATTCAATTTCCATTCTGCTTGCCTCCTCAAACATTCACACGTCACCAAATTTGCCCCTTAATTGCATGAATTATAGAAGACCCTAAGGATTCTCTTCTTCCTCCTTATATTTAGGGCTGTGAAAAACAATAAGGATATGGAGTCATGTGCAAGCTGAATTACCTTAATAAAGTTTTTTTCAGTGTTATTACTAGAGCATGCTGCCATGCATAATGGTATTGTTGAATATTTCCCACATTGTGGGAGATGTAATTTTTCCATGCTGATGTTTTATCCTATTATCTTCACCCCATTCAACTTAAGCTGAGGACCCCGGATGAAAATGAGAAATTGTTTCACTAGACTAGAATCATCCCTTGGCAACTTATATTGGTGAAACTGTAAGGAACATTACCCTTTTTCCCAGTTTTTAGTGATAGCATACATTTGATAATAATGCCAGCACAATAACGATCCATGACTTTGATATTCTATACTTGCCTCCACAGATACATGCACGGCTATACATGTTCACAACATGTGCATGTTTTGCAAAAGAACCTTACTTTTTGGTCACATGATTTCCTTGCCTTAACATTAATTTCCTGTTTAATATTATATTGTCAGGCAGTACATCCATGGTAAATCAACACCAAATTGGAAGGCATTTGGAGTCCCAGTTGTATATAGGCTTTGTGATGTTATGAATGGATCTGATCTCCGTAATATGTATCTTAAATTGCTCAATCCATTTCGAATATCAACTGAAGGTACTGTTGATGATGGTGATATCTCTAAGAGCACTGAAGAAGTTGGGAAAATGGAGGGGCTCACAACTCCTAGTTTAGATCCAAATGCAAATGTTTCAGACTCTCCCTCAGGTGAAGGACTGGAGTTTTACCTCACAGATGAAAAGGGAAGTGTCAAGGATTCCAAGATTGTAATGAATGAGCCACTAGCAATGAAAAGAGAGTTAAAGAGGTTGGATGTTCTTGTATGTTGGTCAGATAAAAAGATTCAACTATATGACACACGGCTTTTTAGTTCATTACCTGAGGTTTACAAATCTGGCTTTTTGGCAAAGAGATCTCAAGAAGTAGTTTCTCTTTACAAGTGCCTTGAAGCATTTTTGCAAGAGGAACCTCTTGGACCAGAAGACATGTGGTTAGTGACCATTACAATCAGCCAACTTTCATTAGCGTGTCTGCTACTCTGTTATGTCCGAAGGAAGCAATGCATTTAAGCTTAAGCATGTTAACAGTTATATTTTTTACCTGTCATTACTTAATGCATTTGTATACATCTTTTATATAGAGCTTGGGACTGCTATACAAGTTTTGTGCCACCATCATCCCCACTGCCACAATCTTAGCTTTATCTTAAGTTATGATTGTATGCTCTGTGTATCAAAGTATAGATTTTATGAGTTCTGTGCTTTGGTGGTGGAAGCTGCTTGTTCTTCAGTGATATTTGTGCCATTAAAAATCCAAAATTTCTTGATTTTCATTTTTCCTTTCTTCACTAGCATATCATTCTTGCTAAAATGCATTTTTCATCTATAATTATTGCTGCATTAAATTCATACAATCATTTCCAATAACCAGTCCAGTCTAGTATTGTTTCTTATGCACTCAGGCAGGGGTAGAGCTAGAAGCAAAAGAATAAAAGTCCAAAGCATATATAGGTGGAGGTGTTTTAAAGAAATGATAATTTTTAAGGGGGCCAAACATACAAATTGTAACACCAGATAAAAGAAGTTACAAGAAAAATTTTATAGTTTTGGGGGTTTTGTTGGGGCATGACCCCTACGTTCTATGCTGCATGCTGGCCCTGCACCCATGACATACCTATTCTTGTCTTGCACTTCAGATGATTGTTGAAGCTTATACCATCTAGCTTATATCTTTTCTGAAATCATTCTTATTATTTACCACGGTGTGGTTTTCTGTACTGTTAGGTACTGCCCAGGTTGTAAAAAGCATCAGCAAGCTAGTAAGAAGTTAGATCTTTGGAGACTTCCTGAGATTTTGGTTATTCATCTTAAGAGGTTTCAATATAGCCGCTTCTTGAAGAACAAGCTGGAGACATATGTTGACTTCCCTATTGATAATCTTGATTTGTCAGCTTATGTTGCCTATGGGAATGACAAGTCTTTGAACCGTTACATGCTTTATGCTGTCAGCAACCATTATGGAAGCATGGGAGGTGGTCATTATACAGCATTTGCCCACGTAAGTGCTGGTTCTTCTTGCTCGCTACTTCCTCTAACCTTTTTGAGTATATGCTTTTGGTTATGAGTTGTACTGTTAGAACAAGCTTAAGTCCATGAAACATAATTAAAATGCTCAATTACTCTGAGAAAACCCTGATTAATATTTTTATTGTGAAAGGTTGTCTCAAATATCTTTGGAGTAAATACTTTTGTACCGTTTAGCATAAATATATCTTTAAAGCGGATTATAGATTAACTTTCTGGCCTCCAGCTATAATTGGATTAGTATTCAAAGATAGTGAAAAGTTGATCTCATTTGGTTGAGCTTACTATTATTGTTATGGAATTGCAGAAAGTTTACCTCCATTTACAAAGTAGTCTCTGTTACACCTGATCATCAAAAAAAATTCATTTGCTTTCTTGAAGTTGCTAATATTTTCCTTGCTTAGCTTTTCTTCCTGTCATTTCAATCATAATTTTCCCAAAATTATTCTCGTTTTTGTGTTTAGCATTTTCATTTGTACATTAGTTATAGAATTATTCTTTCTACAGTAGTTGATGTCCATCCTCACTGTTCTCGGCCCTTGAATTTCATGTAGCATGGTGGTGATCAATGGTATGAATTTGATGATAGCCGTGTTTATCCTATCAGCCGGGAGAAGATAAAGTCCTCCGCTGCCTATGTTCTTTTCTACAGAAGAGTTTTAGAAGTATAACATGATGGTAGGTAGAGAAACATATAGTTTGAACAGCATATTGAAGCTAGTTACCGTTGATTAACATTATTGCCACGGTAGTCTTACAAGTATACCTAACAAGGTAGCAGCATTCTTTTGTCTATCACATTTTTAAAGTTTTAGACTAGTTGAGTTTACAGCGGGAAGAAGTGAAAGGGATACTGTAGAAGTTAGTGGAAGTAGGAGGAAGACTGTAACATAGAAATGTCTGAAGAAGTGAGAGACATACCTACGGACTGGAATTATATTGTTTACAATTTTTCAACCGTATAAGAAAATCTTTGTTTCTGAAGGGAGTTGAATTAACTCCTATGAATTAGTATTTCTTGAATGTCATTTTTTTTTCTTATTCCGTTTCTTCTTTTGAAGCTTGTGAGCCCAGATTTTGTGTATGATGGTTAGAGATATTATTGTTGTTTGGTGTTCACCATATCACCTAATCGACATTACCTTTGGACTCCCTAAAAACTGGCTCTACCGTTCAAGATTGTTTGGAAAATTTTAGAATTCATTTGAGACGAAATGGGTTACAAATTATCTTTTTGAAAAAAAAAAACCATATTGAGGAGATTATCATTATTTTGATCGTCTATTTCCTTTTCATGGTCACTTGAAGGCCGTGTTCACAACTGTGTTTGGAAGAAAGAAGTTTATTTGAGAAAAGTAACTTGTTTTAACTGGCTTCAGTATTTTGGTGATGCTGGCTTGTATTCTGTCGTTGTTGGATTCTATTAATACGGAAAGCATGCATTTTCAGCAGAATGGAAAGCATGCATTTTCAGCAGAATGAATTCATGCGCTTCAATAAGAGGCGTACGGCATACTTGTGTTTAGATAAAACATTCTATGTCGCTTGCAGATGTCAGCCGAGGTGCGATGAAGTTGAAATTGGAACGTTCAAAATGGTTACAACTCTTAATACGACAATGGAGTTGAAAATTCTATCATTGCCGGGAAAAACCAGGGATAAAAAGATGTACAATTGATAGCTACACTATATATTTTTGGTGGATTTGATAGTATCAGATGGATAATTTTGTCTCGAAGTTTAACCAACATTCTTTTGTGTTTGTTGAGAAATTTTAAGGAAAATCAAGAGAAATAGAGGCAGAAAAGAACAAGAACTGCCCACTTTGCCGTTCTTAGCAGCAGCACTGGATTGTTATGCGGTATCGTAATGTCTGACATTTGTTAGTTCTCAGCAGAATGGACCACGTTAGCTTCGGTTCCATTTTGGTGTTAAGCTGTGGCAGGACCCTCTTCCATTGGCAGCCTTAACTCGCCCCAGGACCACTAGCTTTTCACCTTCTGCTCAAAATTCTGCGGTTATCTGCTGTAACCATATGCCCCCCACTGATAGGAGCCTTATTTGCCACACAAGTTTGAAATTGTTGGTAACTGATCATTGTTGCAGATAATGATTTCGACACCATTAGGGTCACATTCAAAACCGGCTGGGTTTGATGCATGTCCTTGTTGATTTCAGTTTCGGCATTTAAAACAAGAAGTTGTGTAGCAATTATGAAAAGGAAGGCAGAGTAGAGAAAAGAAATCAGCAAGTTTTGAAAGGAGAACCTAATCTCTTCATTCAACTAATGAAATAAAATTTTATTTGTTGTTCTGGTGCCTTGCTTCTTTTTTTTTTTTTTTTTTTTTTCAGGAAATGAATATATCCTTCTGATCTTTGGGATGAAGATTTTTTCGTTGATAAAACTTGCAGATTCGTATTCACATGACTAAAAATCTGAAAATTTCCCTATGATGAAAGAACAAAAAGAGCACACGAATTGCCAAGAATACCAACCACTGGAGTTGGAAACAATTTATCATAAAATGTGGGCGACTAATCTACCAATGTTTTTGTTCCACATGCCGCTACACTCTCTCTATTGTCGTTTCCTACCACTATGCAAACATCACCTAAAGTTTGTTTTCAACAATATGTACGTAGAGGCTGTCGTTTCAACTCCCAGAACCAGGAAGAAGAGGACCCTGATTTCCTGTTCTAGTGAAAGGCAATCTGTCTTGTTTTCCAAAACGCACATCTAAAGCTTTTCCTTAGTTTATTGGTCATCAGCTACAGTCCCCTATTTGCTTAAATAAGATTCCACCTGAATTGAAGCTGTTTGGTGTCAATGGTGACATTATTGTTTAGCAATCATAGTTGGAGAGGTGAGCAACATCTTACCTCGGCCATGGTACCCAATGCATTATATGCAACTCGCACCTCTAGTCCGATCAAAGAGCACATTTTCAGTTCAACAAAAAAGAGAGAGCTTTCATCAATTGGCAACGGTATAATATAGATATAAATAAAATTCAAAAAGACGTAACATGTAATCCCAATCAGAGATAAAAAAAGAAAAAAATATATAATATTTATGAGATTGAGAAGAACTCTTATATAGTTTTTAAAAAGAAAACATATAAAAATTATATATTATTTATACTATTTTAATTTATATAATATATATATATATATATCAATACTTGAAATTAAGAGTGATTGCAGTATATAGTTACATATCGAAGAGTGTGTTAAATTTATATATATATATATGTGAACAAAAATGTTAGATAAAAATAGTAAAATAAAAATAAATAAATCTAAAAAGAAATACATTGTAATCTGAGCTAACTTAATATTTTTATAACTAAACATTCAATAATAATTATTTTAAAAAATGTAGAATATCAAACTATAAAAATTAAATTATAAAATTTAATAAATAAATAAAAATATAAAATTTATTACAATTTCTTATGCTGCATTTTGTTGGCTCAAATTTTTCCAATGAGTAAAAATAAATAGAAAGGAATATTTTTGGGATTGAAAGTGGCTGCAGCATGATCCGGGGAGGTGCTGTTCTTGGGGTCTTGGCAGGGCAGGGGCGAGTGAAAAAGAAAAACTGGTGAAAGCAGCGCGAGTGACATGACAGTCGGAATAGGATGAGAGACATTCATTTATTGTTTTCTGTAGACTTGCAATAAAGATGAAGTCAAGTCACCTCTATCTGTCTAGACAACACCCACTTGCTCAGAGCCACACATGGGATCCAATTAACCCAACCAACCTCTTCGATTGTGACGTTTCAGATTCTGCACTTTTAACCTCTTTCCTCCTGACAAAGCCCTTTCCCACCTCCTCTTTCTCTTCCTTCTCTTCCCGTTATTATTTTTAATTCTCACATTACTCCCCATTATTATCATCTGTTTAATCTTTCCATCAATTAATAATATAATTAGTTTTTTTCAATAATAATAACAACAATATATACATTATTTTATTTTTATAAATTAACTTTAATTATAATCAGTTTAAATCTAAATATTTTAATATTCATATATTATTAAAAAATTATATATATATATATATATTATTATTTAATTTTTTATGCTACATGCATCTTCAATTGTTAGTAGTGTTAGAGATTAATTTGGATATACACACTTCAATATGTTATTGTTAGTGTACTCTAGGTTTAGGAATTGACCTCCCTCAAAAGAAATTGTAGCAATTGAACTTTCATTGTTTTTGTATTCACTGTCTTAAATGTTAGACCTTTACTTCTATTATGAGAATCATACTTTTTTTTGAGTATCAAATTAAAAAATTTATAATGTATAAGAATTGTTACATATGGTCTTTATTTCTACTCTGCTATGAAATCAATTATATACATCTAATCTATAATTATAGCAAAATCAAATTAATGACTGAATGACATAACACACTTGATGTAAGTTCTATTTCTTGCAAGAGACCGTTCTAAATTCAATTTTTTACTAAAGGCGGTTAAATTATTTGATTTTTCAATTAATTCACAATTTATCTTTAAAAAAATTAATGACTTGATTAGTGGTTTTACACATACAAATCATAGTTTTATATACTAATCTTTAGTATTATTTAGATGTATACAAAGCTTATACATAATCAAGCTCACTTGATCATAACCCAACACATATAAACCAGTAAAAATAGAATTAAGTACTTATATATATTTTTTTAATATGATATATTATTTAAAATTAATTTCAAATAAATTATAAGAATTTATATAATAAAAAATTAATATTAAATTACATATTTAAATACGTAACCTTATCGTAATTTTATATAAACTGTGCCAATGGGATAACAGTAGGCCGATTGTACTACTGGTACTATGCATGGAAGCAACATGTCTCTCACGTGCCTAATTAAATCACGGACAGGACAACCATGACCCATTTGATACATACTGGACCATTACTAGATAGTACAGCAAATTATAATTATATAAATGCATGCGCCTTCTGGCCATACACATAAGTTAATAAACCATTCAGGCCACTGTGTCAAAGCAATTTATACGTCACGTCACCATTACTGAAGTAATATGTAGTAATAGTAGATCTGTTTTGGCCATGTACTAATGGAATACAAATTAATAGAGGCTCGACAACAAGACCCTCTCTTTCTCTCTCTCTACGTACCACCCAGTATTCAACCCTTCCTGCAAGCTTTATTTTGAGCCAACCATTATTCAACAGCTTGTATCTCCTGTTTTTGGGGCAAAATTTTCAAATAAATGCTGTTTCTATATACCTTTTATTAATAGATATTATCTTTTGTTAGTGTATTATAATGATTTTTTTATATCAAATATGTAAGTATTATATTATTCGTATATGTATAAATAGTATTGTTAAAATTGTCATTACCAAAATTATGTGATAGATAATGCTGTATGACCCCCCTCTCTCTCTATCTCTCGCTATCTTTGTATATATATCCTATGTACAGAGAGAAGGAGAGGGACAACGCTGAAATTTTTGCAACTGTCTAAGTGTATGAGAAAAAATATAGAGAGAGAATTTCTGCCTTTAACTTGTGACATGATTTAATTTAATTCTAAAAAAACTTGTGACATGATTTAGCTTTTATTAAAAAAATTGGGGTTTTCTTTCACACATCCTTGTGTGTGTATAATATTCCTTCTTTTCTTAAAAAGTCTGAGCTCTGCGAACGCGACAGGTGAAGACATGCATGTAACACACCTGCATTGCATTCCTATAAGGGGGCTGTACTGCATGAACTGAACAAGACGGTTCAGCAAGAAAAAGAGAAAGAAAGAAGAAAAGAAAAGAATCAAAGAGAAAAAGAATTGCAGCTTGTTATTTTTATGTTCTTTATATATATTAAAATTATAAATTTTTAAAATATTATGTAATATTTTTTAAATTGTATATATATATATATATATAAAGCAATCTTGAAGTGGTTCTTCACTCTTCAGTCTGAGGTGAGACTGTGTGCTTTATCCGTTATCAAAAGAACTATTCTTGTTTCACCCTTTTTTTTTTCTGGTGAATTATTCTGCTTTTCGAAATAATAAATATTTAGACATACGTCTAACTCTTTGAAGGGAGAAGTATTTTTTGAACTGAATAACTCTCAAAAGTATTGACCCAGTTTCTCTGCGCCATTAAATTTTATCAAAAAAGTATTTAAAGTAATACTAAAGGACGCATCATAATAACTAACGTATTGATTACGTAACTGCTCAAGTTCAAGATAATAAATGCAATCACAAGAATACAAATCATTTCATAACTAGGAAAAGGGCAATACATTACATACTACTATTAAACATGGGTGAGGCTGAGGCTTTCAGCAGAGTATGGCTCCCATCTCCAGTTGTATGATTGGGAAATTTGATCAGCCTCATCACTACTTTCACCGATTTAGGTCACGCATAGAAAAAACTATCTGATGCTCACAGGCTTCCATTTATATATATTTTATCATCTCATCAGTAAAATCCATTAGACTTTTGCGTTCCTTCCCCCTGGTCCAACTTTGCTTGCGTGTTGCCATCCAGCTTTAACCCAAAGTGAATGTGAGGGAAATGTGCCCACTGCATCGAAGGAGACAAAATGCCCACACCCCACAGAAAGAAAGTCACAAATTAATGATACTTGTTCAGTACAAGTTTATCATAGTCAACAATTGAGGGAGACCTTTTATGAGAAGACATCCATTTGAGAAAAAGTTGTGATAAGCATATATATACCATCTTTTTATAATTATAACAGTCTAACTACTCTCACTCATTGAGAACTCACAAAAATTTTATCTTAAAAAATTTTAATTATTAAATTTATTTAATTTCATAATATATATTGCAAATCTAATATCTCTAACTAATTTTATGATATATTTACGGGTAAGTCTTAATTGATAAAACTAGTTTTTTCCCTATTTATAAACATGCATGTGATAAGGTCATGGCAAATAATATGTTGGAGTATAACCAAGCCCCTTCAATCTTTTGATGGGATCGCATGTAACATGTTGGAATCACCACTAGTTGTAGAATTCTTAAAAGAAAATGTGGTGCATATCTATATGTATCTCTCGTTTTTGGAGCATCAAGAAAGTAATTTTTTGCATTCATGAGACTAATCAAATTTGATCATTTTCTCGGCTGAAACCTTACCGGAAAGAAATTGAATGTTCGTATATATACTAAACTTACACAAACAAAGAGGTGGATCCTACAAAAGCTGAAGCATGCGATGATTTAGCCAAAACAGTTAATAATAGTCTCATATATCACCATATATAACTATAGCACACAACAATATGTTCATAGGTGTATATGGTAAAGATCGGTCACTATAGAATTAGCAAGGAGCATCCCTTCAACTCTGGGAAGATTAATTCCCAAAACAACACTCATTTCCTATGATCAGTTTCAACAAGTTAGCTAGGGAATTGTTAACCTCTTCCATGCACCTTTTTTTCATAAAATTCTTTTAAATAGATGTAACGAAAAACTTTTAAACATTAGTACTAAAGTAATTCATTGCGCATAATAAGAAATGCATGGTGGAATAGATCTTTACATATATTACAATCAAGTTATTACTATGTATTAGATATAGAGGTAGCTACCTCTCAAATTATTGTTTTCATGATCAGTTAAACAAGCTGTTAGTCCAATTTAATTTGAGGATGAAAAATATGGCAATGGCATATCATGGCAACACACTTTCTTCGCCAACTCCAAAGCTTGATGTCATTAAAACTCTTTCATTTTTCATCTTCTCATAATTTCACCCCCAAACTATGATTCTATGTATTTCTTTTCTTTTTTTTTTTTACAAATATGGCAGAGAAGATTTAAATCTAAATACTCTTATAATACTATCCAAATCCCTCATCATTAAACCATATCTAGTGGCTTCAAAGTCTTTCATGTTTGTTTGTGTTGCCATAAAAATAACTACTGTGTCATCAAGGAGCATCTTGGTACGTATTCCTTAAGTGAGAGGAACTGACGAAAGGAAACCATTTGAAGAACATAGCTGCCCTACACATCCTGCAGCCAATGGGTTCATTTTGTTGTTTGGTTTCTTAAAAGTTACAATGGTTGCAAAGGACATTTGGATTTGATTGCTGCCTTTACCAAGGAGGCTTCAACCAACAAAGGAATAGGATTGTCTTCAGAGATGGATTTAACCCCCCCTCGCCCACCGACAATCTGAATTATGTTGGAATCGCCCCTACAAATTTCCCTCAAAGTAATTCACATCACTTCAAGTCCCCGCCCCCCCCCCCCCCCCCCTCCTCCTTCTCTAGTCTTAAAACATTGTGACGCTGATATATATTTATATATACATGTATGTATGTATGTAGAATAGTTTTAGAATACAGTCACATTTCACCTGATAATTTTAACAGTTGAAACCGTGGAGATTTCAGCTTAAAATAATTCTATCAATACTTAAGAGTTAAGATATATATATAAATCGAAGAAACGGAAAATTTACTGGCTTATCAAATTTGCAATAGAGAAAGAAAAAGCAAAATATTTGTCAGCAAAGTTCGTTACATGTACAAAATGAGCTTATTCTACGCGCTATAATGTTTTAAATTGAAATGATTTCAGCTAATTGATTATGAGAATTGATGATTTTACCCCAAAAAAAAGTTTAATTTTGACCGATCAATTCATTCATTTAGCATTAGGTGAATCATAATTAATTCTTGCAAGCAATATATCATTTTTATTTCTTACAAAATGAAGGGTATCTTTCCAACACATTGTCTGAGTACTTAATTATAATAGAAGATATAACTAACGTTTGATACAAAATTTTCTAATATCAATAAATTTCACCGTGTCAAGAAGCATTCTGTTCAACTTTAAGGATTTTCACAGACACCCATAATTCACACCTGAATCTGTCCCTACTTTGTTTGTCAATATGTAAACCCACATAGGTGGACCAAAATGGAAATGTAGACCTTCCATATATAGCATATAGTGTGGATAAAAGGTAAGCTTACATTTTTGGCTGCTGTGCTAAAAGCCTCCCTGTGGCTGATATCTGGATTACTGGCTTTAATCCTTTGGATTTCCTCCCTGCAAAATCCGAAAATATAGTATATTTTGGGCACACTTAATTTGTCTCGTCTCAGGAGCTTGATTTAAAAGATATATATAATAGAAAAAAAAAAATCCTTACTTAATGAACCGGTTGTAAGCTGAAGGAACTCGTTGTCTCTTCTCAGGAGCTGCAATATTGTCAATCATGAGATTGCTTTTTTGTGATAATCATGTATTATATATGTACATTTTTTTTTTTGGTTGTATAAAAGTGATAAACCACTTATATCATATAAAGATTTAAATCCAAATCTAAAATTCTAAATAAAAAAGTCTAAAAAATAAAGGATACTATTATACTATTAATAATGCCGGCATGTACATATAGAATCTTAAGTAGAAAGACTGTATTACATAAAAATGCCATTAATGAACAATGCCTACATATATTTACTGTGCAGAACTGCAGATTAGCTAAACATGATTTTGTACCATGCGTTAAGGGGGTTTATTATGAGTTAGAAATGTAATTTGACAAGTACAGGCCCCACATATAAAAAGACTGACTGGCAGTAGACATAGGTAATATTAAGGTCCAAATATATGCTCCCTACCGCATTCAAATAATCATTGATATTCCATCTGTATACTGTTCACCTAAGGATTCTCTATTTTCTATCCAATTGGTTTGGGATTTCTGCTGCTAGTTCTCAAGATTTTTGTCGTGTTGTACAGGTCATTTCAGAGGGAAATTTTGACCCACTGAAAAACTGATGATATTGCAATATATACTAATATATTATTCACCTGACCAAAGCTAGCTGTTATGGTAAGTGGAATCTGTAACTCTAAAATACATTTACGTATGTTTTAGGGCGCATCAATCAATTAAAGATGGGTCAGTTATGCTACGTAAGGTCGCCATCTGAGAGGAGGCCATTTGAATTTAAAGAAAATAAGATGACCAATTTGGGTACTCTTGAAAAGAACAATAGGATACCCAGCGATAATTACCCACTCTCTTTTGAAAAACCGGTTTTATGACAAAGTGACCTCGATGATGACTTGGTACTGCCTTGCTTAGTTGTGAAGTGAGTTTTAGTCCTTTCACCTTCAAACTCAGATACATATGGTACAAAGATTCATCATGATATGAAGAGCTCAATACAAACGAGAGACCAAAGAGAAAGGAGAGAGAAACTCACGACGAATGGGAGGAATCCTAGGTTGCTCGTGCTCTACGGACTCAAATGGAGCTAATTTGCCGCATTTTGAAGATGATCCCAGTTCCTTGCTGCTTGATTCTTCAAAGCTTAGATGCTGTTTTTGTGACTTAGCAACAAATTGAAAGTTTTAGTAACAAGTACATACACGTATCCCATCCAAGAAAAGTAGCGTAAATTAATAGAAGCAAAACAACTGAAAATTAAGTATCATCCAGAATTAGCCATGTAAGACTGAAAAATATATATGTCCAGAAAGAGGGAGCAACAAGAGAGTGTAACCTGATGAGGTTCTTGAGGAGAAAATGTTTGAAGTGACGATGTTCCCACGTTAACTGATAGCAAATTGGCACAATGCCCACATCTAACCGTCACTATGGTGAGCATACTGCTGCATGGAACACTAACCTGCCCAATACCCATTTTGGGATACAAGACAAACATCATCACACACACGCCCACCCACACAAGATGAGTGTCTCAAACTTCTAAACATGCTATCATCCAGTAAAACCTCAAAAATTCGAATCCACCTTTAATATCGAGAAATGCAAGCCTTGCTATTATGTATCTAAACTGGGATTTCTCTCTATGAGTAATAAACAAGCGCCAGTACTATAAATTCCGTGTATCTTTGTTTAAATTCATTACCATAACCACAGATCTGAGTTTCAGATTCCCAAAGTTCAAATATCTAAGAGGAAGAGCAGAAGCTTTCACATTTCCAAGAAAGGTGCTTACAAGCACCACCAATGCAACAATCAGAAGAAGAAAATGAACAGGAGAAAAACCAGGAGATCAAATTGGTTCGCGAGCCAGATGAAGAAACAGAAGAAGGAAGACGAAGATGATAAAGAGCTAGAGAGAGAGAGAGAGGGAAACGAATGCAGTGTAATCTTTTCTCTGTCACACACAAATACAGATTCTGTGAGGCCTACTTTTAAGGGGTATTCCAGCCAGAGAGTGTGAAATTCAATGTGTTTTGGCAGTGAGCTCGGTAACTGACATGGGCAATAACTATGAGGAGGGGCTTACCCTTAAATTTAAAAGTTAGCACTCTCACACACAATGTTTAGTTGCTCTGGGTGCGCATGACTTTCACCTGACATTGCAAGGCAAGATGATAAAAGATAGAAATTGTAGCTCATAGCGAGAAGGAGGAAAGAGAGAGAGAGAGAGAGAGAGAGAGAGAGAGAGAGAGAGAGAGAGAGAGAGAGAGAGAGAGAGAGAGAGAGAGAGAGAGAAGTGAAAACGACCAGACTGGAACGGAAACCATAAATATTAAAGACCATGAGAAGCCATTAACCACTACTGCTATCAAAGATATAATAAACCATGAATAAAGAAACTTGGGATCACATTATCAGCTGCAGGTTCAATCTTTTCACTGCTCTTTAATTTGTGCAGTGATTAAGATTCTCCCAAGAAGAGAAAGACAGAGGGGATCATGGCGAGGGATGCTTTCTCAAAAAGGGTAATTTCAACAGAGATGCTATGATGAAAGGGAAGAGGAAACAAGAAAAAAGCATATATTCTGGTCTGGTAATGGCTTTGCTCTCTCTCATACATACTCTCTCTGGTTGTAGAAAGAAAGAGAAACATTGCCTTCTGTACTTAAAGGAGCAACAGGCCAGAATTTGTGCAAGACCTTACTGGCATATCAAGATGAACAGGAAAACCCACCTTCCTCTCGTCAGTAAGGGGAAGAGATAGACCGTGAGAGAGAGAAATGAATACCTCCTGCGTACCATCACTTGGATTTCTAAGGAATTTTTTTGTGAGCAACTTATAATCACTAGTACATAAAATTAATGAAGGAAGAAATTAATTGATAAATTACAAGTTGGTGTGTAGCGCGCGCGCGCACACACACATATATATATGAGATCATTTGATGCTATATGCTTCTGCAAGCGGTAAGGGTAGAAAATAGGAAGAAGCAAAAAAGAGCTTCATATTGGAATAACCCTAACAACTGGGAGTAGCCCTAGTCACTTAGCTAGCCTACAGATTTCTAATGGATATGCATTTGCTCTAAAAACATCTTGGAATCGCTCATAATTATTGCGTTGTCTCTCAGATTAGGATATGCCTAACTTCTTCAGCGAGTGTTTTTAGGTACTGGGTTTCGAAGTTGCATTTTCTCAGCTACTGGGGCTGCGTATATATAATATGATTCATTTAATATTAACCAAGCTCACACTATAAGTGAAGTTCTTAGCATGGTTGAGGTAAACCACATTACTTTATCTCATAAAATATAAAGTAGGAGTCGAAATTCTTGGTCTGAATCACACGCCCCATCGAGGATATCACTTCAGTGAAAGTTTCCCAAAAAGGAACACAGGCTTAGCTTTCAATGAATTGGGGTTACAGTTGCATTCGAATAGTTCAAATTTCATTCATTCTATGTACATTCTTGTTAGGTCTGCTGAGCTGAGAATTTTGCTTTTTTCCCTGGCAACCCAGAACAGCTTTTCCTTTATTCATAGCTCACATGATCTCATCAATAAGGAAAAAGTAAAAAAAAAAAAAACCCGGATTGCCAAATTAGCTGATGAAAGACATGGCAGAATAAAAAGCTTGGAAGAATATGGAGAAAAATAAATTAAAAAGTAAAAAAAGAAAAGAAATTAAAACAAGAGAATTGAGATGGTGTACCGCTAAAATGGTGTTGCAGAAGTTGCAGTGAACATAACAAACACGTTCCGTTGCCATCATGTCCATTGACACTTTTTCTTTTCCTTTTTTATTGTGTAAGACTGTGTCCTGACTCCTGAGGTGTGTGCTTAGTAGATTTATAGGCAGATCACGGGGGAGAATTCCTTGACTGAGAAAGAAAAGTGAACAACATCAAGAATTTACAGAAGACCCAGAAAGACAACAAGACAGAGAAAGGGCAAAAATAAAATAAATTAAAAGAAGACTTCTCTTTTTCTTTATTGAGAGAGAGAGAGAGAGAGAGAGAGAAATGTGTACAAAAATCTCAAAGGTGAGGATGGGACTAGTCTGGTCGGGGAAAACCAGTGAAGTGGGAGCGGGTTTAGTGGTGGTATTCGATTTATGAAGGAAAGAAGGAGTATGTGAAAGGGTGGAATGTGAATGTGCGCGTGTGTGTGAAAGACATGGAGGCAGAGAGTGGGGAAAGGAGGGTGGGGGGTGGAATTGGATGTGTTATGATTGAGAGAATGAGTGGGTGGGAGTGACCCATCTAACCATACTGGCCTTCTGTAGCGGACGAGGGGGGCGAGATATTAATGCTTAGAATGTCTAGGGATAAGAGAGAGAAGACTAAACAAACCAGCTTATCGTATTGTGAAACTTAGATTTTGGTGTTGTAAGGATGCCATGTGAGAAAAAGTCTTATGGGGATTAGAGAGATGCTTGTTTGCTTACAATCTATGCCATCAAGCAGGGCGGATCTAATCTATGTTAACAACATATTGTGCGGGTAAATGTTTTCACCACCTTTTTAAGGTCTTAATATTATATATATATATATATATATATGTATATTCTATTAATCATTGTCCTCATTACACTTTTGTCATCGTTCCATGTCCTTTTCTAAAACGCTCTCAGGAGTTTGGTTTTTTTTTTTTTTTTCATTTGATAAGAAAAAATTAGTTCTTTTGACTTAATTCTATCTTCTTCAATTGAGTTAATAGTAACTATATTATCGACGTGCGTTCTGATAATTATTTGAGAATTGAATGAAATAGGGGAACTTTCTACATTATTAATGAAAACCAAAAAGCATATTACATATTTATTAATATATTTACTTCTAAAGTTAACTTTGATTTTACTTATGGCAATTACAATAGATGAAAGAAGCTTCTTAGCACCTAAAGAATCAAATATGTTATGGGAAATAAATGATGGAATGATTGTTTAATTACATACATTGAGAGAAAGATTTTTGATAGTGTTAAAAATAAAAAAAAAATTATACAACATTTTTAAAAGTTGAATACACATGTAGTTCTATAGCACGTGTGACAGTAATTGGGGATTTGATAAGTAAAAACTTATTATAATATTTTTTTTATTTGTATAAAAAATTATTTATTCTTTATTACTCTTAAATATAGGTTTTATATCAAAATTTAACTACATTACATCTTTTTTTTTATGTGTATATATATTACATTATATTATTTATTATTGTCCTTACTACTCAGAATTTGTGTCGCCCCCTACATTCAAGTGCTTGCCAAAGAAATACTAGATGAGAAAAAATCTTGGATCCTTCAAAAGTATTGAACCGTAAATTAAAATTCATTTCTTGCCAAATTAACAATTGCTCATTAATTTAAAAGTATTAAGAAAGTTAAACATATATTTTTCAATAAAATAAGTACGTAGTCCAAGAGTACTAAAAGAAAATATTTTGATAGCCAATGGTGTATCAGTAAGCTAGTTTTAACTAGCTTTATTAATGCATATACATATCAGTTATTCTCATAAAAAAGAAAACATTTTGATTAATTAACTCTCATTTAAAAAAAATATTGAATCATTAGACATATTAATATATTAATTAACTCCCATTTGATTAGACGGGGCATCTTGCGGCTGCCTGTTGTGCCTTTCTTTTCGTAGGCAAATTGTTTCTCTACATCATATTAGTTATTCTTATATATATAAAATAAGCTGTCTTAGTTTTTATGTAATGTTCTGACAAGATTTTGATTGTTTATATCAGGTCCTATCAGGTTTGAGCAGCAATTATTTAAAAAGTTGAAAATGTTGAGTCAAGACTTTTGGGGACATATTGGTATCCTTTTTACCACTTTCTCTTGTATGAAGATGTGATTTTACTACCTTTTCAGGCGGGTTGGGATTCCTGATTTCTAAAAATAGAAGGTAGAAATATAATAAATAAGAAATTAAAATTAAAATAAAAGAGAAAAATTAATTAAAAAATAAAATTCACAATTTAAATGAAAATTTATTAAAATCAAACAATAAAAAAAGCCAAAAAATTTCAAGTAATTTCCAAGCCTACTCTGACCCACAAAAGGACTGACTAGTATCTAAGATGTTAAAAAAAAAACAGCAGATGAAGTACCCAAATCAAGCTGTCTAAATCATGTTATTCTAAAGTTCTTAAAGCTAATTACATAATATATGTGAGTCAACAATGCGCAGTAAAGAATACTAATCATGACACGGAAAAGACTATGGAAATAGCAAACAACGGAAATTGGTTGTTATCCATTCCTGTGTGTGGCTATGGACTGCAGCCTACTATTTGTTTGTCAAGTGATTAAACATCCCTCTTCCCTATATATACTCATCTGTTTCGAGAAAGAATAATGTTAAACATCATATTTTCATATGCATGCACAAAATCGTTAATTAAATTTGTAACAAAAATGTTGATACAACCTTAATTTATGCAAAAATAATTTTAATTATAAAAATAACAAAATCATAAAAAAGAAAGCTAGTGAGGATTTCCCATCAAATAGCATGTCAAGAACGAGAGTCATATGATTTAATAAACTTGTCAGGTGTGTTTCAGCACAAATCCATGAGTTAAGAGAAGGGTTTTCTACTTTTTGGTTGTGATAAAAGGAGTTGGATGTCATTTGATTTACACAACAAAATTTTAGTTCAAACCAACCAATCTAGTTGCAGGTGTTAACAAATATATATGTTTTTATTTTAATATAATATATTATATTAAATATGTGTGTGTGTACGCATGCAATATGCACATGTCAAGAAGAAAAGTGATTTGATTTAATATGCTAGTCAAGTGTTTATCAACACAAATCATTAGGTTATTATATTAAGGGTTTTTTACTTTTTTATTATGATAAAAGAGACGTATGAATAAGATTTTAAAATAAAAATAAATTAGTTACATCAATCAAAATGTCGAAGGATTTCTACTTTTTGTAGAAACAAAATAAAAAAAAGGGTGACACTTTGCTATGTGTACACGACACTGCATGCCCATGACCGTCACCCATCACCACCGCCACTGTCACGTTTGTACAGTTTCATACATATTCAGACGCCATATTCCTGAAACATCCCCAAGATAGCGATCGATATCGACAGTGGAACACATACGCAAGCACAAAACAAAATACGGATCGACATAAGTGCTCGTGAGTAGGAATGCATATCCAAGTGATTACCATCCTTACATGAAAATATGGTTTTCAGTTTTATTATTCTCACAAGATTTCAGTCAGAGCAAATTTACAAAACAGTGAAAGAAGCTTTTGCATTGGCAAATTTACTCCTTTACAATGTTTAATACACAGCTCATTTTATCATTGTAAATGTTTATAATTTTTCTATTTTCACAAAATCTCATTCACAACAAACTTACAAAATAGTGAAAGAGGCTTTCGCACTGGCAAATTTACCCATCTACAATGTTTGGTACATAGCTTATTTTGTCATTGTACAATTATTTATGAGATCATCACGAACTATTTTTGGTTGTTTTTTTCTTGAATTTTACTTATATTCTCATTCTTTAAATAGGACTAATTTTTGTTCGCAATAGAAATTAAGCAATGAATTTTTTTTAGCAAAGACAATTTAAAATTAAACCCTAAATATATAATATATGCTTCAATATCACCTGAAACACAACCATACAACCATTTTTTCTCTGGTTTTATCCTCACTCTTGCTGGACCACGACAATTGAGTGTCAACTCTATTGCGTATAATGGGGCGCATCTTCGTTTGCGTAAAGATGCCAGCCTGATGCTTTAGTTTCTTCAAGAATATGCTCGTCATCAGTAACACTTACCCAAAATAATAACGTCAAATAAAAATTAAAAAAAAAAAAAACCTTATTCATTAACTTGGACAGTAGTGTTATATCTATATAAACTCTTGATTTTGTTATTTTTGAGAGATTTATTCCACTTTTTGTTAGCTTTTTTTGGTACAACTTTAAAAAAAAAAGAAGGAAAACTCATGATATTATTCACACATTTGTATATGAATTGTAGATGCAAAAGTTGTAAAGATAGGCAGATAGCATCATCATAATTAAGATGCAATTCTTGAAGCTTCTCTTCAATGATACTCCTTAACGTTAGGCATCTATCAATATATAGGATAAGTCGTGGTCAGGCGGAATAGAAGTGTCGGAAATCCCTCCTATCCAAACCAAACAAGCATTTTTTACAGAATTCCACTATATATTCCCTCGCTTTATTCCAAGTGTTCATAATACCCAAACCCAATTGATCATAAAGAGATGCTGAAATTCCAGTAATTTTAGTAGTTGCTATTTGAGATAGAAAATAAAAATCAAGCCCCCACTTAATCAATTTAAATTTTGAAATAATTAATTTTTTAATATAATATCAAAATTTTTATGATTAAATGTGAAACTTTATAGTAGCTATTATCGATGCAGTGATTTTTATTATTATCTAATGACTTAAAGATTTGATTCCATTAAATCAAACGGGAGAATCCAAGATATTTGAGAATCAAGCATAATTGAAATTGTAAAACCTATAATATATGTTTCAAACAGATATATGATTTTATTCGTCACAACAGTATTTAATGATGATGGCTCTATATCAATATCGGGTACATATTACATAATTGCAATATATGCAAATGCCATTATTCCTTATCTTCTTAACCGTTGGGACGTGCACAGGCGCATCATCTTGTACTAGTTCAGGCCTTTAATATATTTCATTTTGGGTGGCTGAGGGGAATTTCGTTCTGTCGTTTCCTTTCTCTTATTTTTTTCAGGTCGTTTTCCTTTTGTGCAAAATAGAAACAGACACAAACGCGGAACATCGATAAAGGCTGGGTCTGATGTGTGAGAACGAAGCCTATACGTTATTTGGGCTCAACACAAGCCCTTTAGAGGTGTGGACCACTGTATAACTTGCGCATTGGGAGCAGATGCTGTAGATAGAGTCCAAGCCCATTAGCTGCCAAAATCTATCAAGCCCATGACACACTTAGAAAAAAACAAAAGGCTTTTATGTAAGTATGGTCTTGTTCTTTTTAAATGAATAAATAAATGATTTAGGGACACATCCTTCTTCTGTACAGTTGGTTTCCAGTTTCCTAGCATTAGGTGCTTTTAGTGTATATTTTTTCTTTTCTCATATTTTTATTTTTATATAATTTTTATTTAATAAAATTTAAATTATTAAAATTTATAAAATTATAAAATTTGACTAATTTAAAAATTAACGCCATTATTTTGTAAGAATAAAGTTGTGGAAAAAAGCTTTTCTAAAAGATATAATGCTAAAACCCCGTCAGTTTGGAGGGTTAATTCGTCTACCCATAAGGAAAATCAATTTTGAATTGCAAGGATCGTTGTTTGAAATTGTAGTACCATCTTTTGCTCTACAAATTCCAACTTTAGGATAGCGTCAGGTAAAGTAATAGTTTTGGCCTTCAAAAAGACTCCTACTGTGCTTGCAGAATTGAAAGTAGAAGACAAACTGTCCCTCCTTTGCATACCCTTAGTCCATAGAAGGGTGGCATAGACTTGTCTGTAGGCCTCCCCTTAGTGATGAAGCAAAAAGGCCAAACCTAAAATTGTCTCAAATGACAAAAAGTCCTCTCTGGAAGCTTTTTAAAAACTTTACATTAAATTGTCTCAAATGACAAATTACAAGAGCTGATAAATGTCAAGCTTGGTTGGTTGATATCAATGATGTTTGACTATGGTCAGACATTTTACAACTAAAAGATGAATTCAGCTCTTCTATAATTAAGGCAGAAAAATTTTAAAAAGAGAAATAGATATAAAATTAAAAAAATAAAAGATAAAAATAAATTTCATATATTAAATTTAAAAAAATAAGAAAAAAGTTACTAGAAAAGATCCAAATTCCTAATAAGAGGTATATATCCACTAAGAGAAAAAATAGCTCCCACCCTCCCAGAGAATGCCACTCTACTCCACTTCTGAATTCACTAGTACTTTCGATGTTTAGATTTCTCTGGTAGATTTTCTTTTGCATTTTAACACTCCTTAATCCTCACTGTCGTTTACGCAACTTCTGTTACCATTTCTAGAAATTTTTGTGTGACGTTATGGTACTTCATGTCTGTAATGTGCTGTTCATCGTTACTTCCTGATCTCTTACATGTTTGTGACAGAGATACTAATACTTGGCATGGTCTGGTCCATCAGACGCATTGTATGTGACAAAAAAAAATGGAATTATTGCACTGAAACAGAGCTGGTTCTTTGTACCACAAAGCCTAAAAACGTAAGAGTAGCTGGCTGGAGATGTGACACAAACATGATCAACTCACACACAAAACAGAGAAAAGCGTGAAGAATCCGTGAGGTAATAGTTTAAGTAACACAAATGTTCTTTTTTTAAATTCGTGCTACAATTTGATTCTATCTCCTTTCCCATCCCTGTAAGCCATCCTACGGCTCTTTTGTAACTAAAAAAAAAAAAAAAGAAGCGAAAAGAGAGATGAGTTGCTTGCCATGGATGTGTTACTACAGGAAAAGAATCATTTTATTGCATTTTCATTTCTTGGTTAAAAGTACTTATTGAATCGGCATGTGCCAAGCAGAAAGATTCCCTGCCTTCTGGATACACAAACCCTTTCGATCCCACCAACACAGCCACCTAACAAATTGTAGTAATGATTCTAGAATACATATATGCACTGTATTGTATGATGCAGCTATAGAAACTCGTGTTCTCGTGTACGACCCAATCCAACGAAGAAAAAATGATGAGGAAAAAAACAGGACAAAACAAAAACGGGGAAAAACCACAATCTAGGCAGCCGCTATTTTGCAATCAAGTAGAAAGCTGGCTTCATATTCCATGGCTTTTTACATCTTTGGGATTTCCAACAAACCTGTGCATCTGCATCAAGGCATGCAACCAATAAGTAACTAAAGGAAGCTTTAAAAGAAGTTAAATGGTAATTTCACAATAAACTATTCAACAACAAATAAAGTTTTATTTCATTAGATAGAATTAATTAAACAGATCAAATATTACTGTTGAATTCTATAAAAAACCGAGTTTAATTTCACAATAAATTATCACTGAGCCATAATGCAACCACCCAACCAAATTGATAGAGAAGCAAAAGAAAGCACAAGGAAGGGCCTATTGGCTGTCTAAATCACCATTTCCACATATAATTTAGGGAAAATAATGCAAACCCATCGTCAAATGTCTAATAGATATTAGACGGTGGATAAGATTTATATATCTATATTTTCACATATTTATTTTCACACAATCTTCATTTCATAGAATTTAAACTACTAAATTTAATGGATAACTAATCCAATAATTTTCACACGAGGTTGAGCATTTTGTTTCCACACTTGGTGTGGAACATCTATTCTCTAAGATTTATGCTTTGAGCAGCTAAATACACCAACTTGGGCATATCATCAGAAACAGAAAACTTTAATAGTAAAGGGAATAACAAGAAGAAAAGAAAAGTTGTACACAAGAGCAAGGAATAGATTCTTCATATTAACTCAAACTAATGAGATCCGATTAGTTTGTGTTTGGCAACATGAGATAAGAAGTTAGAATCTCACTTTCGTGTTTTAATGAGTCTTGACAGCCAAAATATAATGTGGGCTTCTTCATTGGCAAGTGCTGAATCTAGAATCCTGTCTAAAGGTTCCAAGCATCCAGCACGCTGCTTCCAGCAATTTTCCTGCCAATTTCATAATAAGTTAATAAATTGAGCTTTAAGAGAAAGTTATGACAAGTTGAAATAAACATAAGATCATGAATCACATTCCATTTGGTTGGCCTATTTGCTGTGCAGGTATATGCACAAAGTCGCTATCACTAGTACTTAAAAATTTGTTTTCTTTGGAGAGAAATATCAGCAAAGATACCACATGACAAGCTCACAATCAGCCCAGCTGGAATTTGTGCTATTCTACTTTATAATCAACAAAGCTGGATTTGAAACTGGATCAATAGGGATTCCCAGTATTTACACGACAGCACAGAGGTTTAAACCTAAGACATCCAACAGACGAAGCAAACTACTCATCACTAAACCACACCTACTGACTTATTTCCAGTATTTTTTATCTGACATATCCAAATCCATAGGTTATGAACTTAATGACATGACATAACTAGTTTTTAATCCTCAGCAAGGGTGGTAAATTTACCACAAAGGATTACACTACCACTGTCATAATCAGCCCTCTCTAACTGCACTAATGAACAGAATAACATAATACTTCATCATCTAACAAGGAACTCACTAGCTGTGCGTGCAATGCTGTTCACATCCTGTTCATGATAATCAGCATTCATTCAACCTTAAAAATTGAACTCCTATGTTATATATATATATATATATATATATATATATAATTGGGTGATTGATCAGGTAACAAGCCATTTAACACATATACAAAGTTTTGAGTTCGGGATGCCTCAACGTTTCTATATATTTATTCTTTCTAAACGCTCATTCCACTAGAATGCCAAATCTTAATCAAGACAGTTCTTTTTCTTTTCCATAGAAGCCAACGTCACATTGAACATTGAACATTTAAATTTTGTATAAAATTTCAACAAACAAGAAGTAATTTCCACCAGCTTATCCAAATTTACACCATAATAACAATGATTAAGTATATCTACTAAATTAATCATTGGAAAAAAGAAAATAGATGACCGACTATACCATCAATTATATCATCATCACCTTTTTCATTTTCTATGTTGGAAAAAAAAAATCACTTTCATGATCAACAAAGAGTGGAGAAAAAGAAACGTACCTCTTCTTTGCTTGACCACGACCTTGGCGGGTTGAACCGTCCGGGTCACCGTCTTCGCTTCCTCCTCCTCCTCCGGCGGGAACAAGACTCCATCTATCCCCTGCACTGAGATCCGCCCGTCAGTGTATATATCCGGGTCGAACAAATAAGCCGACCCGTCTCCTTGCCCGAATTTTACTGACCCATCTGCCTCCTGAGCCACCACCTTATGCGGTAACCGCAAAGTATCGTACCGGACCTTGCCGAACCGTCGAACCGCATTGTACATACTCTCCTCGGTTTGATACTCCGGTATGAGATGGTAATACATTATCTGTTCGGGTGCACCGGGTTCACTCAATTGGTCCGTTGTCAATTTAGCCATAGCCTCATCATTGGGGGCCAACACGGTGAGCACGTAACCCTCCGACACCAACCGACCCATTTCGGTAGCCAAGGAAGTCAGATTCACCAAAATATCCGCCAGCTCATTGTAACCACCGTAATGGAGCAGGGTTTGAATAAAATCCTTCACTTGGGCGTGGCCGTTGAAGTGGTGGTGGGGCCCGCCTGGTCCGGGCGCCGGCGCCGGAGCGAGTGCAGGTCCAGGAGCCATCGCATCGTAGATTGGCAAAGCGGGTGGTGAACCGGGTTTCGCAGGTGGTGCGGGTTTCTTGAGCCGATGCGTCCTCGGGTCCACTTCCGGTGCTCCCTCCGGCTTGACTGCCGAGATAGACCGGAGACTCCGCCGGCGGTTGAAGTCGTCTTGGACGGAACGAGGCACCAGGAGATGCTCAATTCCGTGGATAACACCATCGGGTCGGGTCACCACGTCCGGGTGGATAATCTTGGCGCGATCCACTGTCCATTCTGCAGTCCCATTATTTGCGAGATGAATGAAATCGTTGGAGAGCGTCTCGTGACGGGTTGACCCCGTCTGACTTGGCAACCGTTCCGATCCAATACGGGTCGGGATGATGTGGAACATTAGCAAAGTCTGAAGAGACCTGAGATTACCCGGTTCCAGAAGGAACCGCTTGAACTCCGGGTCGAGATCGCGCTCGAGAGCTTCATTTCTAGGTGCGAAAATGGTGATATTGTGGCTGCCGACAGTGTCTTCTAGAGTCTGCAACAGCATAGCCTTCTCCACCAGCTCGGCGAGTTCCGTGTAATGCGAGTCCAGAAGAGCTACCAGAACCGAGTTGGAGTTTATTTGACCGGAGCTTGACAAGGAAGAAGTAGATGAAGAGACCGACAACCTGGGATTCGTATTTTCAGACAATGCAAACAAAAAGCCGGAGAGGAGCAGCAGGAGATAGGTGCAGAAGATGCGGAGCTTGGTGACGCCATAGATGCGACAATCCATGGCGACCTGAGAAAATGCGCCGGAATCAATGCTTCAGAGTTTAGACACCACGACAGAAAGAAAACACCACTTGGGTTCTGTTCTGTACCGGTACTACCTAGATTTGTTTTGGTTTGGTGGGTGAATACTAAATACGTAAGCAATGTTTGGTTTAAGGTTTTGGTTATTTACTGTAAGCGTGAGAGCGAGAACTGAAGACTGTGGTTTAGAACCCAGGTGGCTAATTATTTTTATTTATTTATTTTTTTTGGTATGAAGGTGGCTAATTAGTTAACTGGTTCTAGGAGTGACGGTGAGTTGGTAAACCGGGTGTCGGTCGCTTTGGGGAGAAATATGGCCACGTGGAAGACTTGAATTGGATGGGAAGAGGGAATGGTGTGGAATCGGAAGCAGGAGAGTGAGGAACAATCCGACAGGGACGGTTGTGTCCAATAGACATTTGCTGCTGTTGAGTGTTGAAAGGTCCGGGAATCAGTGGTGGTTATATAATTAGCCAAGAACAAACTGGGTTTAGCCATTAATAATCTTTGGACAATTTTTTATCCACTTTGTTTTGTTGGTCTTTTTTCTTTGATTTCTATTCTTGGTCTTTTTTCTATTCCTCATCCAAGTATTTTTTTTTTTTTTTACTTATTTTGACTGTCTCTTTGTGTTCTCTAATTCAATTCTCATTTTTATATTTCAATGTGTTAAACTATATTTTTATATTTTTATTTTTATATAATTATTATTTAATAAAATTAAAATTATTAAATTTAATATATTAAGTATATTATAAAATTTAATAAAATTAACGATGATAAAGAAATCTTGTTGTAAATTTTTTTTAAATAGTTATTCAGTGTTAAAATAGTAATTTTAACTGTAAATTTTATATAAAAATATTTAATTACACATTAACTTTTCAAAAAAATGAGAAAACAACCATATACTAAATTTTTATACAATTTTTTAATTTAATTAATGCATATAAAATAATTTAATTTAAGTTATTTATAAGAAAAAAATAATATAGATGAAAAAGAGATTGCAAGGAGTGATTTAAAGATGTTTGTGATCACGTGCATGAGCACTTGTATTGAACACTACAGCCGCTGAATCGAATGGATGTTTGGATGATAACCAGCAATTAATATGGGTCGGCAGTCCTCCATAGATACATTGCTATTTGCTAGCTGCACCTGCACCTGCACCGAAGCAAATGAAGAAATTGGAGTGGTGCCCACATGGGATTGGGTTCCCTCATATGCTTCTTCTGGACAGCCATAGGATGAGCTGTTTCTGTCCTCAAGATGGTGTTAACGCTTACCAGGCCAACAAAAGCAACTCCCTATGGCCCCTGAACACCTTTGAAAAGGAAAACTTCTAGAAGGCGTGGGATAATTACACAGTAACATTATGTAAATAAAAGAATAATTAAAAATATCATGCTTTTCAATTTGTTTGTTTGTTGCAAGAAAAAAATAAAAGTGGTGGTGTTAGGGTAAAGTGGGGTGTGAATTTTTAAATTTATTAAATTTTATAATTTAATATATAAAATTAATTAATTTAATAAGTTAAATTTTATAATATAAAAATTATGTTAAAATAAAAAAAGAAGAGTAGAAGTTGAGATATTTGAAAGAAAGACAAGGAATTCATCCCTCCCTTTCATTTCTTTGATGACATCAAACATGGCACTAGGCTCGCGGACTTCCCATGGTAAGACGGCGACGTTTGCCCCACCGGTGGGCTATTAGTCTGCCTCTCGGCCATTTTTACTTGTGTCCTTGGCAAGAGTGACAGCTATTCATCTTTGATTAACACATTACTTAATCACCGGGAATGTTTATCCTTTTGCAAACTCGTGTAGGGATAACCACGTTCAAAATATCAAATGCCTTGTAAGTATAAAAATAATGAGAAAAAAAATATTATAATATATATTTTAGTACAAATTAAGAAAGTTATTAAAATTAAAAAATTAAAATAAAAAATTAAAACTCTTTAATTTTATCTTTCTACTTTTATAAATTAAATTATAAAATTTAATAAATTTAATAAAACATATTAAATTTTATAAGTATTACATTTTCTACTTTAATTTATCTGTATAGATGGAAGGGAAGTGGCATTAGAAAAGTGGTATAATGATTAGAGAATAAATTGGGATATAAGGGCTTAAACGTAGGTCGAAGAGGAGTGGAAGTGATTGAGCACGTATTTCTATAATCAATATAGGGTGGGGTTGTCCTACAAGAGTCCATTATTGTACAATTAGCAACGATTTTGGTCACAATATTAAATGAGTTTGGTACTGTGTACCCCTCAACAGTTTGGTATGGATTCTGCGGGAAAGTGTGATCTTTGGATTGGAATTAGTTAATTTGAATTATTTTATTTTAATAATTTTTTTCTATATTTAAATTTAAATATCAATTTTTAATAATTTAATTTAATTTTTATTTTTATCTACTTTTTATGACACATTATAATTTTCTAAAAGAAAATTACCCAACCTCGACCCGTGATCTCTGCGGTGGTTCCTCTTGCCGGGTTTTGCTGGCGCGTGAATTAGCTCACGTAGTCTCAGTGACATCTGACGGCTCCTCTCTTACAAATCTGTCGGTGCCGCTCATTATTTACACACATTTTATTATATAATATTTGCTTTTGATTTTCTCTCTTTGGTATCAATAAGTGGAGGGCTTGGAATTTTTTGCAAATAGCTTGAAGTCACGAAAAAACCCTTCTAAAAGTATATTGTAGTCCTATCTGAGTAAAGGGTATTGCTGACCACATTGACTTTGCTAGTTGCTGTCACACGGAAGAAATCGTCAATAACAGGATGCTTGCTTTTGTTTTTTTCCGGCTGATTATATTTCTCATGAATTCAACATGTTTTTATATATATATATATTGAAAAATGGAAAATCTTTAATGGGGACCAGACAGATGTGCATCGATGGAAGTAGAAAAGAAAAGGGAAACCTTGAGCTCGGAAAATACAACCCATACGTAGTATCATTCAAGCATACCACCAAATCATATGATTTTTAGGGCAAGCTGCTAAAAGAAAAAAGAAAGAAAAACAAAAAATTATAAAGAGCATATGCATGCACCAAACAAATTTTGACAATTGAGAGCCTTTTGGGTCATAGATTAGAAGCATATATACTAATTTTCCAGCACCAAACAGGGTATCAACATAGTAGACATTGATCATCCGCAATGCTGTGAAAGAAGGGGTTCTGATATATCCACGTCTGCAAATCTTACAACGCTCACGTTTTTCATAAAAAATAAAGATAAATAGTACACTTCATACTTGAAAGTGTACTGTTCATTCTTTTTTTTTCTTGAAAAATTTTAAAAAGCCTAGGTATTGTAAAACTTAGAAACGTAGCAATATATTTATCCGAAAGAAGGCACTCCGCATTTCTTTCACAGCACAAGGATCCATACCCTTTTTATTAATTTTTTTTTAAATTGTTACATAGATTGCAATACTGTAAAAAAAAAAAAAAAAACAGAATACCTTCTTCCCTAATATTGCGGAGGATCCATTTCCCAAACATAGGACCCCATTTAGGCCAGGTACTTTTTAAGATTACAAACGTTTTCTTCTGCAGAAAAGGTTCAAGACAGGCCATAATACAAAAGGGACTCTATCAGTTCTCCCACTATTTTTCTTGTTGAGTCCTTTTTTGGTATACCCTTAGTTATGCTTGTTCAATTCAAAGTTGAAATAACTTGTGTTATGGATTCTTGACGTACATTTAGTAACATTAATCAAAATGTTGAAAATTTTTGCAGATATCCACTTTTTGAAGACCTGAATATAACTATGCATTCATTTGAGGTGATTTTGACCTCCAAACCTCTTTCCAATTACAATTTACTACTATGCAATCACATATCCATGACCCAGAACTAGTGCGCAATGGAACTGTAATTTGACAACGAGGATAAAATCAAGATTGCCCGTGTAAATATTTTCGTATACTAAACACCAGAACCAAATGAATAGCTGTCCCCCAGGAGCAATATCATTTGCCATGACTAAGGCAGTACCTTGTCGTCGGAGTTTGTAAACATGAAATCCTTAGCAAGCTACCCATTAAAAAGTATCACAACTCACTTAAAAGTAGAGATTATGATGAGTTGCGAGTGTCCTATTAAAAATATCCTATACTGTAACCCAAATTACAGACGGTCTTTGACAAAACAGAAACCAATCAAAATAATTGAACCATCAAACGAGCAGGACATTTTCAACTGACCTTAATGCTGTCATTGTAGAACCACCAATGATGACAACTAGAATAAAAACAGGTAGAGCAGCATGGTGCAATAGAGCAGCCACGACGACAATTAGGAATTTGGGACAAAGATTGTGTTCATAGAACAGTCAACAGAATTTCCGAAAAAAGAACTCAAGGCCACAATTAAGCAGAGTTGAAAAACAGTGAATTTATCACTAGAAGAAGCACAATACTTTATGTAGGATTCTGTGAGAAATATCTATATATAAGTTTACATGGAGAATATACAGTCACATATTGGTTCCTAAATTCTAAAAGACCGTTTCTGTCTTTTCAAGGTTCTTTATTGTCAATATCTCAATCATTGGTCATCTTCTGAAGGGTAAATGGATAATCACTTGCCTGGCCTGCACCAGCCAATATGCAACACACCACATTCACAGTATTTCATATCCTACTTTACCTGACACCATAGAAGCATAATTTATAAGCATACTTGCAATTTGGTAAACAAATAGCAGATGCAAGCAATGTCTAGAGAGAGAGAGAGATTAAATCTCTACAACTAAGATACTTCTCGTATCATAATATCTTTCATGCTTCATGAAACAGAAAACCCGTCCTGCCAAAACATGATTGAGTAAAAACATTTGTAGATCCAATAAGCCACAAAACGCTGCAACATTGCAGCATCTCACAAAGCAATGAGGCACATAAACTCTGCCCAATATAGTTAAAGGAAGACATCATCCACATGTTTCAAGGACCATGCAGACAATGAATGACAACAAAGAAACATGGAAAGCCAGAAAGGAAAAACAAGCAACATTTGATAGAGTTAAGAGTTAACAATAAACTTCAGAAAGGATTATTATTACTGATAAGGAAGAGCTACAAGAGAAAATAGAGAATCAGAAACTCTGGCCTCCCCAGGACTAGTGTCCCTTGCTGAGAGAGGAATTCTCAGCCCCAAGCTAATGCTCTAATTCCTACAGTACAACCAGAATGCCTCAACATTCTGCCCTTTCCCCCATATAACGCACTCACTCACAGCACTGCAGCCCCTGCTGCATTCTCCCCTCTCACCTCTAACTGTCATTGGTCCCCACACAATTCCCCCGAGCCTTCTTCCTCACCTACACCTTCCACCCACTTGGGTTAGGCCTATTTCCCTCATCTTGGGCCCTAATAACATTTAGAAAGGATCAGTCATCAGATCACGAATGGAATTTGTTCTGAAGCTATCGCAAACAGAGCATGTAAATTTTCACACCAAAATTCACTAAGGAATTTAACAAAAAAGTCAACATTATACCTTTTGGACAAACAAAGCTCCAAAGTTGATGCCAACCCTGCCGTACGCTTAATTAGAACTAGAACCTGCAGCACAAGATGATTTTGTATTCTCGTCTCTTAAAAGATTGCCACCTCTACCGTCTGGTAACTGATGTTCATTTGGTTGTGGAACTGAACCCTCTTCTAAATTAGTTGGTGTAGAATTGCTAGTGGTTGTATTATTATCTCTTGTTTCTAGATGTTCCATCATGCGTGACACAGTTGCAATCCCTGCATTAACCTCTCGTCTAACTTCAGATCCCAGATCAGACACAGAGGTGTTGCGAGAGAACCATTTCTCCTTCCACTCTCTAGTGCTCTTGGAAATTGATTCTTTGTATCTAAAAACGACAATGGAAAATAGTAATAAATAGAATTCAAACAACAATAAGAAAAACCTTCCAGTGTATCACACCTGCATGCAACACAGAATTGTCACACTATCACTACCTCATTGACACTGCATTTAGTTTGGACTTTAGAGATTCAGAAAATGATTGCAATTCAGATGGCCCTGCTCTGTCCTGACTGTTTGGGGATGACTGATTAGGAGATCTCCTGCAAGTATTTTTAAATAAAATTAAACAATTATGAACTTAATAAGCTATTATAACTATCCAAAAATTCAGCATGAAGAAAGCTGATTGCCTATTGTTATAAGATGATCCTTGGTGATCAGCAGCAATGGCAGTAGATCCAGATCCCAAGGCAGAAAGCTGTTCAGCTTGAACGGGAGGAACTGGAGCCAGCTGTGATGATTCTTCTCCAGTTGTTGGAGTTGGAGATAGAGGAGCAATAGTGATTGCAGGCGTTGGTTCATCATCCCCTCTTTGAGGTGGAGTGGAAGAAGGAAGACCAACAGGAGGTGAATTGGGATGAGTTGAAAATAGCAAGAAATGTGGGCGACCTTGAGCTGGTGATCTGTTTCTCTGGCCTTCCCTCCTAGCAATGTGACGTGCTCGCCCCATAGCAGCAGCAGCAGCTAAGTGTTGGATTATACGCTCTTCAAGATCAGTATCATTTGCACCAACAGGCAACTGCAAACACGAGAATCAAGTAATTTATGACCACAAAAGAATAACAAAAAAGCCTCCAAAAGTAGCTTAAGCAGAATACGAACATGTTGTAACTCAAAATCCCCTAGAGTTGGATGATGAAATATAGTGGCATTTCTAGGTGGATTCAACCTAAAGTTCCTCTCTCTTTCCACTGCCTCAAGCAATTCCTGGCTGGAAAGACCAAAAAAACCACAAAGGCATGAGGCGCAAATAGTGGCAAATTGAAGAACAAAAAAATAGTATAAGGAACTCAGAGAAAATTAAGAAACCTGGTTGGATCTTTGAGACTGATGGGCTGCCAACACATTGGGCACTGGGAGCTTCTCTGACACCTACAAGATACAAGTGAAACTTAGTATCCGGGTCATATCTTAGGTACTGCCATGTGCTTCAGACAACATTTTGGTAAAATAATCTGTTTTCTCACCCAAGATATTAAGAAAAGGAAGGTATTTCTGACAGCTAATGTTCACATATATCAACAGACTTAAAATGATCAAACACAAGATAATATCACCCAATCAACTAAGATTAGAATTTCTCCAATTCATTAGTCAAATCCTTCATATTGAGAATTGCATAAATACTTGGACATGTGAGTTGGGATGAAATTCAAATAGCAGAGAAAGCTTACATACAAATATGACCCACATCTGTGTCAAGACCATATCAGATTTCAAGATATTTCCTGATTCAGCACAAGTAACTGAGAAAACTCTGCTATTCCGTGGACACTATTGAATCATCACTCAATTTGATAAACATATTCATAGCATTCAAAGACAATACAAGAGAATGTAAGCATGCTATTTCAACGTTTAGTAATTAGACCCTACTGGTTCATAATTCATGAAGTTCTATGGGCATGACACCTGATAATTTAAGAAAACAAGAGAATAGATCAAGGCACAAATTCCAAATAACAGGTGCCTCCCTCTGACACAACAATTACATCATGACCAATGTCAAGGACTAAAAGCTCTGATTAAACAAGGCTGTTGGAATGTGCCGAAAGAATCAAAGGCATACTCATACCCTGGTCCCTGGGTCTTCTAAACTTTTACATGTGTATTGATTGACTAAAATTGATAATTAAGAAAAACGCATTTGTCTTCAAGAAACATTGCAACAACTATAAGGTGCAGTCTGCGGCAATAATAAGGAAGGAAATTCACATCATTATTAATAGTTCCCGGTCCTGCACTATCACTAATGATTGCCAAATTTGACTTAAAGCTATAATAGACCAGGCCACAAAAAAGTACCAGTCCAGGATGCATTGAAGATGAAACTCGTGCTTGCAACTTGTGACCTGCAGAAAGAGTGAGAACAGCTTGTTCAAAAGGGTAGACAAGCTACCAGCCCATGATTTTAAGGTATAATATTCCCAATAGCATACCGTCGAAGGATCACTACCACAGAAGGCTTCAAGACATATGCTGCAAGTATCATCACAAGCGTCCTGGATTCCCCCCTCCACAAAAGCAGCAGCTGAAGTCAAATGTGCCTCAGACTTCTTATTCTCTTCCATACCCGGACCCTAGAAAACAGTAACATAAAATTAATGGAAACAAATCTTACAAACACCATATGAAAGTACCATCCAAGCAAAAAAATTAGAAAAAAAGAAGAAGAAGAAGAAGGAAGCACCAGACCAGGGCGGAACAGAGATGCAGTCCCAGCTTAAAACAAAGAACATAAATTAAATAATATCTCGCAGGGAATCAGATCAAATTGAGAACAGCCACAGCAGTGTTTAAGCTACCAAAAGAAGCAGAATCAAACATACACTTGAGTCTTAAATGATAAAAGTAAAGCCGAAATAAAATTTCATGATTAACATAACGAATTATACTCTACAATCAGCAAAGTGGGAGACTGAATAACCATAAAAAGGATTAGAAATTAAAGTAACTTAAGTGAAAAAATAATGACTTAATAATCTTCAGTGAGGTTATTCGGAAAAATTAGATGATCGAACCACAACTTAGAACCCACTATGCTAATGCTAAAGGTGGTGGCCAGCACCTCAGATTCTGAACATTATTCTTGTTCCCTAAACCTTTTTTTCTCAAAAACCAAGTAAAAAGACCATGGAAAACGCAAATATTGAAAGTTTTGAGATATTACCTCCATGAAGAATCGCGCAATCTTCTGCTAAACGAATAACAGAACGGCCTTGGGATGATGAAGCGAAATCGAGCTCCAATTGAAGAAACCCTAGCGGGTCTGAGCGAATTGGAGAGGGGGAGAGATAAGAGAGATGGAGAGATATGATTTGGGCGAACGGCTAACTTTGCCCTTTAGTTTTACTTTTTCATTTGGGCGAAGACTTTTTTTTTCGGAAGTGTTTGTGCGAAGACTTCAGACCACGGAGTAAACAAACCTAAGCTCGGTCCTCTACTGACTACATTTCCAACACGTGGCATTCCAGGGATCTTTGACGAAGCAGTGAGTTACTGTGTGTTACGCGCCATTCTCTTCTTAGTTCTGAGTTCTGTAGCAGCGATGACAATGCCTCTATTTTTATTTTTTTAATTTAATAATTATTTATTTTTCAAATAATTAATAAATTTAACCAATATTATAAATTATAATATTAACAAATTTTCTTCTTACAATAAAAATTCTTTTTAAAACTCAAATTTCTACATATTAACAACTAAATATTAAAATATATTTTATACATATCATTTTTTTGCTAATTTTTTCTTTTCATTACTTATCTCTTTCTTTTTTTGCCCTATACTTTTATATCCAAAAATTGAGAATGTTGTTCATGCCGGTCCGTTGCTGTCTCGTTGGATCTTGTCGCCCATAAAAAAAAAATAATTGTACAAAATAATATATGAGAAACAGTATACACTTATAAATAAATGAAATAAGTAAATTATTCTTTTATTATTCAAATACGGCATAGCATACATTATATTTGACTCGTTCCATTCCAATTTCTAATCAAGAGAATTGAACATTTTTATATTTAAATTTTTACTGGTCTGTCAAGTCAAATATCCATTTTCGTTATACATGATTAAATAATGGGATACTAGAAATGATTTTGTTATTTTATATTTATATTTTTATATAATTTTTATAACATAAAATTTAAATTATTATATTTATTCAATTTTATAAACTAAATTATAAAATTTATAATTTAAAAATCATTATTACTCTCAAACCTAACCTAAATTATGAGAGTAATATTTTTTAATTAAAATTTTAAATTTTAAATTATGAATTCTAAGACAATATTGTAATTAAAAGAAACCAAAATAGATCCATAAATAAAAATTACTTCAGAATTTTTTATTTCTAAAATTTACTAGATTTAAAATTTTAAGAAAGAAAATATATTACATACAGTTAAGGCTTCTCTATAGTTTAAAAACCTGAACCAAAGCTGTCGGAGATTCACCCACATATAATAGGATGAATTGAGACGGTATATTCTAAATATAAAATTATGTTGAATATATTAACTATTTTTTTTTTATTTTCTGATCCCTTGGAAAGAATAAAAGAAATATCTTATTATTTCTTAAACAATTTCTGGTCTCTAGTGGACCTCTTAGTAGGATTCCGGATAAAGTTATCATCATTTGTACCAAAAAAAAAAAACAAAGAATGGATGTTGGGGGATTAGAATCCTCTACCTTTCAAGATAAAAGATATTAAGAAAGTTATAAATAATAAATTAAGATAAGAAAATAACAAAAACATAGAGTAGAACTTCAACATCAAAGACAAAGGATCTAAATCTAGATCTAACAGGATTGCCAACAAATTTTTAAAGTTCTTTTGAAAGCAAATTATTATTCATTTGCTTCGCGCATTTCTCTTTATATATATATATATATATATATATATAAACTAATATTTGTATCATGCATAATTACATATAATTATGATATTTTCTGCAATATATATTATTAAAAGTGAAATTCATAATTATATAAAAAATAAATGGTTAAATAATTGTTTAATTACTTATATAAAGAATAATGTGCATTGATAATAAAGATAATGCACAAATTTTGTAACAATTCAAAACGAGATTACATAAGTAAGAATTATGAATGTTATTTATTTATCTTTTTCATATAATATGATGATTTGAAATAATATATTATTATCCAAATAAAAATATTTCTTCGTAGCCATTCTTATTAATTAGTGTTCGGAAAAATCTTAGATCTACCACCATTGTGTGCCACTATTTAGATGCACGTTTACTACGTGTTTTTCGTTAAATTTTCTTTGGGAAATGATAGGTTTACCTCGATTTTTAATAGTTTGCTATGTTTTGATTTTTTTATTATTTTTTTAAAAAATAGAAGATAAACAATAATTTTTATTATTTATTTTTTATGTCTTATAAAAAAAAGTAATAAACATATAAAATATATAAAAATTAATGCGTAAAAATAGTAGCAGTCATTTTCCTCCCTAGCAAACGTCACCACTAGAAATGATGGGTGCACGCAATTTTGAGCGCGCTTCGTCTGCACAAAAATTCACTTTCATACTATTAGAGATTGGTATGTAATGAAAACGAACTCTGTATAGTCTTTGTATATTAAGTTGTGTATAATTAAATATTAACATTTTAATTTTTTTATTTAATAGATAAAAATTAATTTTTTAAATTATTAAAAATATTTTAAAAAATAAATTTTATTATAAATTTTATTTATACACATAACTTTCAAATTTGAAATAAGACAATATTTCAATTTTTGTATATCTAAACATGAGTAAATGTTCGTTTGTTTAGCTTATACACAACTCGATCCAAAGAAGCTGTAGGTAGGGGAACGATCGATTTTGAAGAAAAGCAATGACCAATGCCTTATTGATTATGTAAAATGCAAAACCCAATTTCGTATTAAAATGTTAAAAAAGATTGTTTATCTACGATCCAAATATTGCGGCTAATCTAGACGAAACAGGTTTGTTAATTAATACACAGTCAATACATGATTTGTCTCACTCGCTCTGAACCTATTCTCTGTCAATTTGCGATTGAGGGGGAACGGGACTCGTAACCTGCCGAGATATTTAGAATGCAACAGCCGTTATGATCATGTGAATACTGTGATTATACCCCTGGGCTTTGCGGTTCCCGCTGAGAAAGACTCCTCCAAAACCCCGCTCCGCTGAACTGGGCCCACATCTCCTTCTCCAACTCGCCGCCGTCCGAAACTCCTTCCACCTTATCCGCCTCGCCGGTCCCCTTGTTCGTCTCCGCCGATAAATGATCCTCCAAGGTGCACTGTACATTTTCAATCTCACTGGCACCGGCATTGGCCCTCTGCTGCAAAAACGCCTCGTTCTTCATCTTCTTCATCTGACGCTTATGTTTCCTCTTATGGATCGCCTTCTTGCACAGCCCAGCCGGCACCTTGAACAGCCCCAACACCAACAGGTCCATCACCGTGAGAGGGCAACAGCAGCACACCGCCGTGCACTCCGCCGCGGCGCCTCCGGCCATCTCTCCAACTCGCCGCTTCTCTCGCGGTTTGGCATTGGCAAAAGGCGTTTCACGGTAACTCGCCAGCGGCGAACGCACCAGCACTTTCGGAGTCATGAAGATTTCCGGACTTTTTCGGTTTAATCAAAAAGAAACAGAGAATAGAAGAACAAGACCAGCAAGCAGAGAGGTAAATGGATGGGCGGAGACCTAGAGGCAAGATGGTTGGGCGAACGAACTATCTTCTTCATAAAAGGACAAAGGATGCCCCCACCGGCGATTCATTGTCACGTGTTCTGTATGACATTTTCTTCATCTTTTTCCCGGAAAATTCGATAAGGGAAAAAGAAAAATGATGGGAGATGAGGAAGAGAAAACTGGTTAGCTAGGAAGGGTGGAAAGATGAAAACGGTCGAGGGCCTTAAAAGAAGGGAATGAGAAGAAAGCATCCAGCTGTATAAGAACGGAAAATATGGGATTATTATAGACGAGACGAAGGGTGGCTAAGGAGAAAGGCTTTGGATTTTTTTGTAAATTGCGAAAAGCAATTATCTTTATTTAAGTGGTTGTAGCGAAGCGCGGCACGGGTTGGCTGTCATGGCATGGGGGATCTATATTTGACACGAGACACTCCCTCTGGAACAAGGCAATTAAAAATTTGTTCTCTTTGAGAAGTTCTAACTCTTTCTACATATATATTTGGTGGTATTTTAAAAACAATTATTTTCCAATTATAAATAATGTATAATTCCATAATTCTTTCCACACGTCTCGCAAGGCTATTTTTGTAATTCTCGAATGATAATACTTCAGCCTGCACGTTAGAATTAAAAATAGATAATGTGCCATACAAAACTGTGTTGTGTTTCTCCGTTTTTTTTTTTTTTTTGTGAATATATATATGAAGTATTGAGTGTGAGATGTGATAATTAAAATCATCGATTATGAAATAAGTGATTGATTAGATATAACTAAAAGAGATTTTACAAAAGAGATGGTTTGGTAAATTTAAATAATCTAAAACTTTTAACTAAAATTATATTGAATTAATAAATTTTAAAAAAGGAAATAAATAATGAGAGTATTTTGGTATTTAGCAGAAAGAGATTTGATACTTAAAATTATAAAAAAAAGTATTTTGATGAATAAATTTTTAAGAAGAGTATAATAGATAAATAAATACTTTGAAAAAATTTTCTTATATCAATAAATATAGATAATATGACTTATACGAAATGGTTACATAGTTAAATTCTTCAAACTTAGAACTACTTTTCTAATATGGGATAACGAACTTATAAATACACATAATTTATTAACCAATAAGGTTAAATGCCAAATTATAGTTAGACTTAATTCATTTCAATAATTTATTTCTTTTCATATAAAAAAATAGAAGACCTACCATAGTTATAAAAAACGTACATACACTCAACCACTCAAAGCTCAAAGAAAATCTAGACAATAATACGTTAATTTTGTATATTTCTTATGTACAAAAAAAACATACATACAGCATTCCCGACTCAAAAAACATCTGTTCCATATAAATTTGGAAAAATAGGTTATTCCATGTCCACATTTATTTGTTATATGGTCTGAAATTTTTGTCATAAAAAAAATCGTACACTAAATTTGTTCTCGCTTTGCAAACAATTCAGATTTTCAATTAGTAGCTTCACTCAAATTTGTGGTGCTGATTTCGTAATCTGTGGGTTGGCCATTTGGCTCGCACTAGATTGGTTTGGGACCCTCGGATTATTCCCGCCAAATGACAATGGTATGCTACGTGGACGATACCTGGCATTTTGGCATAGTTATCTAACCACGTCACTGCCTAGTATGACCAACCACGGATGCCCCATGGAGAATTTGACACGTGTTTTCTCTGGCTTACTATCCTCATGAATCACGCCTATCTTGGTGCCTCTTCTAGAGCCTTGGATTATTACCCATCATGCTACAAAAATCTGAACCGTCCAATTAAATTGAATTAAATTATTCATCCAAAAAAATTGAATCAGGTTATTAGATAAAATCAACTCAAACTAGATAATTTCTCAACTTTTTGATGTACTAAATTTTAAATAATTAACAGTGATATTTGTAGTTTATTTAAACACAGCTTGATAAGGTTATAAAGTATGACAAATTCTTTTAGATACGAGAAGCCTTGGTTGGATAAGCTGGTTGGGCGTTTCAAGCTTTGATTTCTTGAATGGTAGGGTCCCAAGCTAAATGCTTGACAACTCAAAATACTACAGCATTGCTAAAAGGGAAGAATCATTTACTCAATTTGGACATTTTTTATGAAATGCCATTTTGGCATTATGTTATCTCCTACCAAGTCTAATCAGTGCCACTAACGTCATCAAAAAGTAACATGGAATAAAAAAAATTCCAAAAATACATACAATGAAGATATCGGTCACTAATAACTTCAGCTATGACTGGTTAACACCTCCCTTCCACCTGTGCCTCCACTAAAATTCACTTCTCCGCTTTCCAGAGAATCGTGCTTTGTTCCCTTTTTCCACCCTCGCTTACCATGCAGAGGGTACACATTCGATCATCTTGCCACACAAGGTTATGCCAGAGAGCTTGAACCCATACACGATCTCAATATAATGAATGTATCTCTTATCTCTTGTTCTAGCCACCAATGAAGCCCAGCCGGTGAAGAATTATAGCCAAAATTAGCATGCATATTGCCAAGATCATACCAGGTTTTCCTAGCAGCCAGTTCTTGGTCTTTTTCGCACCTTCAACTCCTCTTTGAATCCTATCAGCCCAACGCATCTGCAACAGCATAGTAAAATATGGCGAGGGAAAGATGTTACTCAACAAGTATGAATCCAACTGGAAACCCTTCAAACACTGCTAATGAACCCATAATATGGCAGTAAATGGGCACAGCTAGCTACCCTCAGCATATTCGACCAATGCTACTTTAAATTGTGCAATAATAAAGGTCAGCATATCCTTGATTAGAAAATGGAATTGATTTTTATTTTACAAAAATTCTTACTCATACCATCTAAAATTAACTGGTCACTTTGACAGATTCTTTTTCCTTTGTATTCTATCTACCAATTCTATCCTGGTATTGCCACACTTCTATCTTGTAATACTCATCTCCACTAATTATAATATTATTAAGGAATGAAATAACTACAGTCAGATTTAGACTTTGGACAACAAAGTAAATACCATTTTATCCAAGGCCTCCGGTGATAAAGACGACATGGCTTCCTGAGCTTTTGCTGCTTCTTCTCGCGAAAGTTTGAAACCAAATTGTTCACTCATGTTTGCCATCATTTCTGGGCTCATATTTTTAATCATTGATGTGAACATCTGCCAAAATGGCATGCAAAATAAAACTTAAGTGAAATATACTAGAAGCCTAGTAATTATTGAACATAAGAAGGCACCAAAAATAAAAGGCCAATCACCATCTGTATTAAACAACGATTAGAAAACTACAAAACTGATCAGAGGAAAAGAAACTGTCAGACTCCGGAAATTGCAGATTAAAGTGACAAAAGTACATAAATTCCTTGAACCAATAAATAGAAGGGTATAATTAATCAAGCAGCCTGTTGAAAATATAGGATTAGTTTTCTATTTATGTTTAATTTTTTATTGTTGCCTTATTTCTTATTATTAGATTTAAAATTCTACAACAGTGTACACAAGCCTATGGCCCAAAATTTACTATATAAATATAGGATCTAGTAGTGTGAGTTTTGTACACACTCAATATTTCAATACAATACAATTAGGTTCTTTTCTCTCTTTTCTCTTAATTTTTCACATGTTATCAGAGCTTGGTAATAATAAAACCTAGACAGGTTAAAAGAAAACCCTCATCACTACTGGTAAGGCCTCTCAACTTCTCACCAATAGTGCCCAACCTTACTTGTGGCCCCTTCTCTCTCTTATCCACTATGTCTTTCCCTCCAGAAACTCAATTGCAACTTTCCAACCCATGTTTTTCAGAGTGCATTCTCCAACTTCCTGGTGTCTTAACAAAAAACTAATCACACCACCATGTTCAAAGGGCTTTGATTGGTCAAACACCGACCTCATCATGAGACTTGGGACCTCAAGATTGGCCTATCCCTGAAATCTCACCGCCTGAGCTCCAACAACCTTCTGCCTACATGCCGCCATGCTGCCATAACACTACATTCCTTGCACCTATTTTTAGCACAATTTAACTCATTTATCAATGTTTATTGGGTTTTGAGAACCTCTTTTTATCCAAATGGTGTTAAGCCCCAGTTCATCTATCTCTAACACTGTTTAAGCCTATCAGCATTGGTCTATCTCTTATATCTTGGCCTATAATCTGATACCTTCAACCTCCAATCTGATACTTTTTTTGATTTGATACTTCTAACCTCCTATTTGATAATCCAGATATCTTAGTTTATCTAAGCCTTAGATATGGTATATATGTCTAAACTCAAATATGAATTCTCAAACTCAAATTGTATTCCAAACTTAGATTTGATATTTTCGGTTATCGTTTTGAGATATCAAGACTCTGCCATATATCCCTAGAAGATCATTCATGCACGTGCCCATCTTCGTTATCTACGTGTTGCCATAATTGTTCTAGAATGTCTACCTCTTTTTATGTCTTTTTCACTTTTATTATTTATGTAACGAGCTTGAACATCTATCATATATGCTCTAATTTGAGGAGGCATATTGAAAATATAGGATTAGCTTCCAATTTTACGTTTAATTTCCTATTGTTGTCTAATTTCTTATTATTAGGTTTAGAGTTTTACCGCAATGTAGATAGATTCATGGCCCATAATTTCCTATATAAAAATGACCTACTGGTATGAGTTTTTTACACACTTTCAATATTTCAAAACAATACAATTAGGTTTTTCTCTCTCTTCTCTCAATTTCTCACAAGCCCCATTATTGAGATATAAGAAGTGAGAATTTTTAAGAAAACATATCATCTAAATTGCATATGTTCCAAATGAATAAGGCGGCAGCTGATCATTTTACCTCCTTAGCATGTAATAAGAACATACCTGCCTCATAGCCGGATCATTCATCTGGTTTCTCATCTGTTCTTGCAAATCTGTGCTTGAGGACGGGAAGACTGATGGGAAAGCATTTCTCACATCTGGAAATGTGTCGTCAGAAGAACTAGATTCACCAAAAGCTCTAGTTCCACTGGTGCTTGAAGAAGGAAAGTTGGACTGAGAAGCATTTCTCATGTTCTCATCCACAGATGATGATGATGATGGAACAGATTCATTACTTTTCAATGAAGATGCCATTTCGAACATCTTCTGAAAATCCTCAGGTGACATTTTACTCATCATATCAGATGCTGTTTTAAGCATGTCAGGTGTCACATTTTTCACATTCTTGTCCACAGATGATGATGATGGAACAGCTTCATTTCTTTTCAATGAGGATGCCATTTCAAACATCTTCTGAAAATCATCTGGTGACATTTTACTCATCATATCAGATGCTGTTTTAAGCATGTCAGGTGTCACATTTGAAGGAATTGATCCAGTGTTGAAAGAAGAATCAGGGAAATTTCCTCTGAAAAATGGGTTGTCCCCCTGAAATTTAGAAGCCATGTCAAGCATTTTTTGAAGTTCATCAGGTGACATCTTGCTAATCATATTTGAGGCAGTTCTGAACATTTCAGGAGGCACATCTTGGGATTGGCTGGCATTTAGAGAAGCCAGAGTGGCAGGATCAGCATTTGAAATGAAATTTTGGAATGACCTATTGAATAAAATATACAATAGTAAATTAATTTGGTAGATACCAATAATTTATCAAAACATAAAGAAGATGGGAGAAGAGGGGGGCACAAGGAATATTTTGACCTATAAGGATTGTAATGTGGACCAGAACAAATCACTAAAAGAAACAACACACCTTGTAGACAAATAATTGTTAGTCGCACAGAAATATCAATAACAGAACTACCAAGTATTAAAAATTCAAAATTTAATCCAAGACAATGAAGCAAAGATCATACAGGTAGTTCAACCAGATCACCCCGACCCGAGAGATCCCTATGAGGCAACAAATTCCTTCAACAAATTGAGTCTGTTTGGGGCTAGATCATCATATATCCACTATACATGGCCTTCAATTGCTGACCAGTGTTTGCATTTTACAAGTAACTAGCCACTTTAGAAGGAGATACATTCAACCAAGTTCTTATAAAATCCAAATTCTCTAGATTCTTTCAATAAAAGTGCTTAGCACCTTTGACAAAGATGCTAACCAACCTGATAGCTTCTGGGTCATTTTTCAATGTATCTAAACTCTGTGTATTTGTTTTCAGATTTCCATTGTTGATTATATTGTCACTCTTGGAAGATTCATCAGATTTTTTTGGTTGAGCCACTGTATGTTCCACAGATGAGCTTCTGAAGTTTCCAGAAGGCACATTCTCGACTTCTTCAGTTATTTCTTCAATTACTAATCCTGCAAGCATAATATCAATGAAGTTATATCTGACATCCATTTGAAACTAAAACTCAGGAGGCTAGGGAAGATAAACAGAAAATAAGAAATATATATAGGGTAACACATACTTCCTGATGCATGCTCACCACCTTCCTTCGTCAACTTTTCCTTGGTGTCCCTGAGATAAACATACAATGCAAGTAAACAGCCAATGAAATTTATATCAATCACTTTATTTGTTAAAATATTGGTTTTGAGCTTCAAATCTAATCATTCTAATTTATTGTTATTTATAAGGAATGACACAAGAACACCAACTAGCTTCCAATAAATCAAGGGCTTTATTTCATAGACTACACAACTAAAAGTTGAGGGCATGATGATAAAAAAGCCAAAGGGAAAATTTGAGATAACAAACAACCTATCAAGTTGTTTTCGCATAAGGACAAATAACCACTCAATGTTGTTATTCAGTTTACTGTTTGAAGCTGAATTATAACTTTCAGTGATTATTGGTCCTAACCTAAGGCAAAAATAGCCACTCACATTGGTCTCCGTCTCAAATTTCCCAAAAACAACACACTGTATGGATATATTTAACTATTTCAGTGGACTATCCATTGTATACATTGCCATTACAGGTTAAATTAATAAGATTACTTATTGTTAAAGGCTCATCAATCACAAAGCCCATACTGCTGTAATACATAAATAGCACTATGTATCATATATGCTTGGGTGAAACCATTTTCAACGCTGGTGCATGTATATGGAAGAGAGCAGGGTTGCAAGATCACACCTTAAAAGCTCTGCAATTGTGTCATCATCAGGGGATACATCATGTGCCATGGCCAAATCTGTGACAGCGTCCTAACAAAAGCACAGAAGTCATCACAAAATAAGTTTACTAAAAAGGCAATCACAGCCTAAACATCAGAATGTTAACTTGAGTCACTGGAAGCTCACCTTTAGTAGACCTAATTCCTTATATGCTTGACCTCTTCGATAAAGAGCCTTAATATTCTTCACATCATATGCCAAAACCTGCAGTTGTAAACTCACATTACTACAAATGAATCACGAAATGAAATCACCAAATGTAAAGAAAGAATTTAAAAGAATAATGATAATAAGAATCTAGCTCAATATTTTCTCAAATTACATAAGCAGCACAAAAGGGGAAAATTACTTTCTTATATGTTACAATTACAATTCTTGTCTTATTTTATCATCTTAGTTGATAGTTGATGCAACAATGCTGCCACAGTGCTACTTAAGTATTGCACTTGGTGATCAAAACTTGAAACTAACATCATACGAGGCAATGACAACCCCCACCAGTCCAAAAAAAAAAAAAATATACCTCAGAACCTTCTTTTACACAGTCATCATACTGCCCTGTCTTCAAGTAACAGGACATCAAGTTGAGTGAGCATGCCAAAAGAAGCTTTCCGCTTTGGGAAGATGGAATGCCTTTGATGTTTTGCTTAGCCTAGGACACAGAAAATGAAAACAAGATGCTAGACCAAGACAAATGTTTTTTCCATGAAGATTCTTAATCATGCGAAAACAAAAGAGGGGGAGTTAAACAGTCATAAATCACTTACAAGCAGATACTTCTGCATAGCTTCATGGAACCTCCCCTGACTGTGAAGTTTATTCCCCTGCAAATACTATTCTTAGTCCACAAAGGCGCATGAAAGACCATAGACACCAACTACTTTTACAGGAACTAATAAACAGTAATCAGTTTACTTGATAATTTATATTTCACATCTTATTATGCATTCATGAAACTAGATTCTCTGATCAGACAATTCTATGGTACTAAAGTAGCACTAAAATTTGATTTTAGTGATTGCTCTTTCTAAGAGCCTAAAGTGATTCTAAAACAGTATGTTCCTCAAGATGTTAGGATTTTGTTTTCCAGTCAAATATTTGAGCTTAGTGACTAAAAGATGGTGGTCTCACTATGTGTCTATCTAGGAGAATTAGATTGATTCCAGACAGCTCTTCTAAACTACAAATAATTTGTATACAAGAACATTGTAACTTCAGGTTCTCTCTCTCCATCTTTCGACTTGGAATCATCTCATGTCACACATAGTTTACCACTATAACAAAATCTGCAGCAATTGATGCATGTCTCAGAAAAGACAATATATGAAATACAGGTCAAATTTCTCATTTATGCCTATTTCTACCCACCTGCTTCTTCAACATCTCAGCTGAATTTAATTCATATTTCATTTGTGCATCAACTCGTGCCCGCATAGCAGCTATTTCTTCGGGTGTTGCATTAGCCATCTTCTCACCAATCTCTGCCATCTCTTCTGGACGGGTATGCTTTAACTGTTCTGCAGCAAGTTTAAAGTCTTCAGGCCTCATGTTCTTCATGCTTTCTGAGGCCATTTTCATCAACTCTGGATTTGACATCATCTGCAAATTCAGGCATACATTATGAATGTGACAGTTCTCAAAAACATGGGACAATACCATAACTGGGACTAAATTATATTTCAAAAAAGGCCCTAATACGATATACTAAGTGCTATCTACATGAAAAAAACAACTAGAACATAGAAAATACTTTGAGTACATTAATACGAGGCAAACACTACATGACATGCTCAAAAAACCAAGTATTGGCATATTTAACAACAGCATAAATCCCAATCAGAATTAAGTTTCCACTACAGCATCAAAAGAGAAAAAGAAACTTAAAACTTTATCAACAACGTGAATAGAAATTACTTTTGCCCCTGTTTGAAATTGCTCACTGAGCAGTAATGTAATTTTGTGAATCCCTCTCAGAAAACCAAACAACTGCTGCTTTGTCAGATGCCAAATTTATCTAACTTTGAAAATTTGATTTACACGAATGGAAAAAAACCTAACAGTTACCCTTCTCTCCATATTATAAAATGTGACATCAACCATTCATGTCATTCCGAGAAGGTCTTGGCTATCATGAAGATCAAACGCATGATCAATTCAAAACCAAACCAAAATTCTATACAAAAGGCTTCATTCTTTAATCCCAAACGCATCTTTACATCTACAGAAATATGACAAATCCCCCAAACGAGCAAGTCATGCTCCTACTACGTCATTAATCATGAAAAGTTAATCAATTACTCTTTTCCGAAAGGGGAAATTTGCCAAGCTCAATCCCCGTCTAGAGCATCAAATACACAATGGGTTGCTTTCATTTTGAATTCAAAACTCAAACAGAACGGAAAAGAGAACTCTACTAGGGATGCAATTATAGGAATTACAAAATTCAAAATTTAAAATTCACAACATAGTATGCAATTATAGGAATCTCAAAAAGAGAACCCTACTAGGTACATGTACATAAATAGCACACAAGAGGAGATGACCTGCTGTTGGATCCGAGCTAACTCGGCGGGTGACATGCGACTCATTTGCTCCTGAGCAATTCTGATCAAGTCAGGATCCATCAGACCGTTATACATTTTCGCCCCCTAGTTGAATCAATGATTATAACCAGGCCAGTAGATCGAGAAAACGAACAGCGGTCGCCAACTTTCTCGATGGAGAAAGATGAATGATGATGGCAGACAAGGATTTGTTCTGTTTTGATCGAAATTGGAAAGATTAAGGAACCTTCTCTGAGAGCAATGTTCTTTTCAGACTACTCGGAATCGCACAATTATTTATTTAAATTTTAAAGGACGATGGAGAACCACGTTGGTCCGATTCGGAGGTACCGCCCACCTAACCGAAAGGAAAAAAGTTCAACTCGAAAAAAGGAAACTCAAAGGAGGGTTCGAATATGCGTTCTGTTCGTGCAAGTTACCTTACTACCCTCGGAGTTCTCCTCTCTCTTTTCCTGGCGTTGCAGTTTGACACTTTGATACCTTGTTCTCTGGTACTAGTCTTTGGACTATGACGAAAACAGCATACGTCACAAAAGCGAAGCCCAATATCCCAACACTCCAGATCAAATCGAAAGTTGGAAACCGTATTTAAAATAAATAAATTTTCCCAAGCCATAGTTTTAGTACCTTCGAGTTAATTTGTTTTGTTACCACAACATTTATTAGGTTTTTTAAAGTTAGATAAATGTAGGGGAACAAGTATAATAATCAAATTTTATTGAGTACATTGCTCACTTTTTTTAAGTTTATAACATAGGCCTTCTCCCTATTCTAAAAACTTTCATCAAGTCCATTGCAGAGAACAAATTATGAAAATTAATAACAGAGATTCAATTTATAACATAATTGATATAAAATCAAAGTTAAGTGAATGTGTAATGTTGACGAAGAAAATATATTAGAAAGAGAATTCTGCGATGGTGCATTTTTTATGTAGTTGAGATGAATAACTTTAGACTTACCTTAAAAAAATTAACTCTCACTAAATGACTTATTATTAAATATTTATAAAATTTAAAATAAATTATTAATTTATTAAATCTTACAACTTAATTTATAAAATTTAATAAATTTAATAATTTATATTTTTAAGTAAATATTTAATAAAATTTTATTTATAAAAGTAAGAAAACTACTATTAATTATACCTTGTACAGATGAATTCAAATACTACCGTCCAAATACAATGCTCCAAATCAAAGGGTGGGAATGGGGTTGGAACACTCTGATGCTCTTATATGCAGATAAGATCAAGTCACATACACTTCTCTTTTCATATAGGTAGATTGAATTCCTAAAACAACGGCTGCTGATATAATTATTAACTGAGCAGCCAGAACAAGAGTGAAAGGACAATTCGTTCCAAGCTCATCCAGAAGAATGAACATTAATCAAAACATGTTACAGATTAACAAGTGAAGAATTAGCTAACAGCAAGAATTGTCAGAAGGCTTTAGGTGGCATGTGATCTGCCTTCCAACAAGGATTTTGTCTCTAGAATAGATGTCCGTACATTTCTCATTTCTTCCTCTATCTTTTCAAAAATGAGGCGAGAGTTAGACGTTGAGGGTAGCAATTGGGCTCTCTTGTTGGCAGCTATGGCTCTTCCTGTCTCTAATTCTTTGACTCTCCTAAACTCCATCTCCAACTCTTCCTCCAAAATCTTTGTTTCAGCCTGCTTTAGGCATGATTCAAAAACATATTGCTGGAATTCAAGAATCAATTGGCCCACTTCAATCTTTCCACTGTCTCCAAATTCAAAGAGCATATTCTTCTCGTTCGTCACACGATGAAGTGCGTGCTCTTTCTCCTCCACATTTCTCAAACCGTTCTCTAATTCCAATTCGACAGCTCGTATTTCCCTATCAACATTTTCGGCCTTCTTATTCAGATTGCCCAATTCCTTTCTTAGAACCCCAAGTTTTTCTTGAGACAGCTTCATCTCTGCTTGCATCTTGGTTTTTTCTTCCTCTGACTTCAGTAACTCACTAGCTTTATTTAGATGCCAATTTTTCTTTGAGGAATCTAAATTCTCGATATTGTCGATGGCAAAGAGAACCTTGTCACTCTCCCGCTTGCGGTTCTCTTCCTCAAGTTTTGTTTTGATGCCTGCAATATTTGTCATTAATTCAACTTCAGATTCCTGGTTCTTCTTCAGTGCATTCTCTATCCCATGTTTGCAGGCTCGAAGATTAACCAATTTCTCTTTCCTTTGGTCAATATAAGACGTTAAGGCATTTAGCCCTGCGATTGCCTGTGCTTCCCGTTGTTCAAAGTAAGAAATTGATGCGGAAAAGTTTGATAATGAATATTTAAGCGCAGAAAACTTCTTTTCAACTACAGTTCTTCTTTCTTGAGCTTCAGAGAGCAAGAGTTTAAAGGATTCAAACTGCTGACGCTTGATTTGAATATTACGTTCTGTCACATCAATTTCTCTGGAGAGCGTATCAACCTCAACGGTTGCTTTTTCAGCACAGCCGAGTACAGCTAGACTTGTGACCGCATCTGAAATTTTTTCATCGGCTCTTTCAAGCTTCTTTCTAGCACAGTTTAATTCCTCTGATAACCTTGCTGCAGTGAGATTTGATAACTCTATGTCCATGTCAGAGTAGACCGGAGCGTCCACCTCATGGTTCACTTGAAATTCCCTGATAGCACTACTCTCCTCCATTAAAATTTTTTCTTCAATATGGCAAGCAGGATCATGTGATTCAAGATACTCATTCTGTTGGGGAATGGTCTCATGTTCTTCCACATGCCCACCACACTCAAGATATGAACTAGACCCAGATATAGTAGGTTCTTTGCTTTCACCTCTGCTCTGTGCTTCCTGGCAACTAAGTTCTGCACTTGAGCCTCTATCCCCTCCATCAACTTCAACAAGCTTTTCGGGACAGTCCATTTCTCCTTTGGTCTCCACTCTTTCATGTCTGCAAGATGAAAGGATTCTTTTAAGGTCATCCCTCTCCTGCATCGCTCTTTCATACAAACTCATTAACTTCTCATTTTCTTCATTCATTTCAAAGAGCTGATGCTCGAGATTCTCAACCACTTTTTTCAACTCAGTCTCCTCTTCTCTTCTGGCATGAAGAGAACAGCCACCACTGTCAACCTCGGGACCAATTTCTGCAGCATTTTCAGTTTTACTGACATTTCTGTTGTTATTTTCAGCAGCGGCTTGTTCGTACAATTCAATTAGTTTACTGTTATCCTCAATCAAGACTTTGAGCTTAGATCTGAGTTCATCATTTTCCTTTGACAGCATAATTGCTGTCTCATGAGCCTCAGCTTCTCTCTGACTTGCAGTAGCAATAGCATCCACCATTGCTTTCAATTCTAGTTGGTCATTGATGTTAAGGACAGGCATATCACTTGATGAGGAGGAGGTGTCCATTTGCTGTCCTTTCAGAGCTTTGGATTTCTCTTGATCAAGTTTCGCAGCCAAATCATCAACATGCCTGCAAGATAATGGTTAGTGGTGAAATTCGAAAAACGCTTCATCATGACCAATAAAAAAGAGAAACAGAGATAGCACTCTGCAGAGAGTGCGCGTGAAGAGACAGTACCTTTCCAATTTTTGTTTCTCTTCAAGGTAAGCATCCAACCTCTTGCGCAGCGTCTCCATTTCGGCTTGGTTTTGGATAGCCTGTCACAGAACAAATTCCACGAAGAGAATGAGAATGCAAGAAGCATTTCACCAGTAAATTAGTTGAACTTCTAAATGAAACATAAAACAATAATTGTTTAGACCTGCGTTCGAAGGAACTCGTTCTCCTCATTTATAGAAGACTGCCAAGGCGATTTTGAGCCTGGCTCCTATAGGCAATTGGCAAATTTTAAATATAATTGAATAATATATACACCCAAAAGACTCTCTGAAACTGAAAGCTGAAAAGAATATAACTTAATTGAAAAACAGACTTCCTATTTTGTTACAACTGAATTCTACTACCATTCACACACACTGAGGTCCAGGCTTCCATTTTTCAACGTTTAATAAACTTCCATCTATATTTACACGGTACCAGCTTGCTTCAGCAAGACCATACAACAATGACTAAAATACGTTGTAGTTAAAAAGCGAAGGGTAGAAGATACGGAAATAAAGAAGGCAGGTTGCTTTTATATGTTACGGTTTAGAAAACAATATCAGTGACTTTGTGAAACTGTCTAACCTGTTTGGTAATAACCAGATTGTCATCACTATGTGCTTCTTCGATCGCTGAGTCAGTAATGGTTTTCTACAAAGTTTGCAAATTAGAAGGAAGTCACAAGAAAGGTTCCAACCCCTTTTGGACACAAAAAATAAAAAAAGCCAATACAGTAAAACTGTAAACGTGAACAATTACTTGATCTGATTCATGCATAAGTTTCCAATCTAGTGCTTCTAACAGCTGCACGTTCAAGTGACAAACACAATCAAAATAAAAAAGTTGACCAAAAAAAAGTAAATCATTATGAACTTTTACAAAATAGAACAAAAATTATTTCGCCACCTTGTTTTGAAGGATTACAATCTGTTCATTCATCAATTCCCGTTCTCCTTCCTCATAAAATGACTTCAACCTGCGCAGTAGAAGCACTAGTGATGTAATATTAAGAACACCTTCAAATCTCGGAAAAGTCAGATGATCAATTAGCATTTGAATCGTTTGTGAACATTAACTAATGTCGTTTTTAAGAAGAACAGAAGGTAGCACTCTTCCAAATAAGACCTAGCATATGGTTGCCATGCTATATTTATCCAATTTTGTCAACACTTTAACCCTTCCTCAAACATAAACGCCTACAATGGGTGCTTTTGCTTCCACAAGAGATCAAAAAAATACAAAAATTATAAGCTAAACAGAAAGGGGGATTCATGCTGTGAAAATAGGGACATACCTTCTAATTTCTTCCTTTAGCCGTAAGTTTTCCATAGCAAATCTGGTCACTTCCTGGTTTCGGTCAACCTGGGCCCGCAAGACATCAATCTCCTTCAAATATTCCTCCTTTTCTTTCATCAAATGCGTCTCGGCAGAGATCTTTCCAGAAGCAATTGCTTCAAGCCTCTTTATTCCAGCTTCTCGAAAACGAAGTCTCATTTTCAAGCCCTGTATCTCATCTTCCCTTTGTTTGGCCTGACTCAACGCATGTTGCAACCATTAAATTTCCATAGATTTACATCATACAAATAAACAACCATGACAACTGCAACTGTATATATCAACCAGAGGCATCTGATAACTACTGAAACTACGCAACAGCCACACAGAAATTTCACAATGCAGTACCCTGATGATTAAATTGCCTCTACCAATTTCTCACATAAATTGCTACACATGATATAAGCTAAGTTTTTTTTATAATTTTTCTCTTCCTCCCTAATTGAACAAAAAAACTAATATGCCTAACCTTAATCAACATTTTGTACCAATTTTTACTCATACCAGCTGCATGGCTGCTTGATTTTCAGCTGCCAATGCCTGTAACGCCATATCTTTGTCCTTTTCCCTTCTAAAGGCCCCAACAAGAGCAACTTCGTAGTCTTTTTTCTGGAAAAAAAGGGGCGGGGAGGGTAAGTCTTATCAGAAAGAACCGTTATGATAAACGGGATCGTTTCTCAACCAGAAATAGAATTTCCACCTGAGACATTCTTTTAGCAGAGGTTAATGGACTGAATGATCCATGAAGTCCCTCCCACTTGAAAGATCCTGGAGATCCAGGAAAGCTAATGGTCGATGCATCATTGTCCTGGCCTTCCCATCCTCCACCAACCAGACCACGTAGACGGGATACTTCTTTCTGAAACAAACAAAAAGTGCATGTAAAATAACCAATCAACTGCGTATATATCAGTATATCAATTCATCTTGTGCGAGATAATCAAACTTGTATTTTTTGTATGAAAAATGAAATGAACAATTGGATAAAGCTTAAGGAAGGCATTCTTCAAAATCAATTGTCTTAGTTCATGAGGTAATGAATACAAAGTTGTCGGAGGTTATCACTGCTGCCGCATTGCCGACGGTCACTTAAGGTAATGGGAAAAAAGAATGAAGATACCTCTTTCTAAAAAATCGAAGTTAATCCTTAAAATTTACAAAAGGGGAGGAAGGCCAATAAGTTATATCAGCGTTTTGCGTCTAGATTATCATGGTGGTTGAAAGAAAAAATAAAAGGCTCACAACAGTCATCATCAGATTTAATTGAAAGGATCCACTCACTTTGTTTTAAAATTTTCATATTTTATTACATTTTGAAAAGTACTCCATCTTCTGTAGGATGAATTTTATTCTGTAGGACATGCTTTTTGTCATGCTCAAAACAAATTCATAATCCTTGGTGATGTTTAGTCACTTAACCATTTGTAAAAGGGAAAACATATATCTTTTAGAAGATATTAAATGATCTTCCTTCCATATAGCATAGAAAAAAGTAAAAACAAACTCTTGCTTCCATTTCTGCTCACACATGCACTTTACTGATAAGCAGTTCAGTAAAAAAACAAAGGCATTAAAGCAAAAGGGCAATGACAAAATTTAGAACATTTCTCAAGAAAGGATAAATCAAAATCAATTCAACTACCTTTAGTTGTTGAATTTGCATTCTCATTGCAATGACATCTCCAGATGCATCTTCATTCACAATGGCCTAAAGAAAAATAGAAAATAAGTTAGTTTAAAACTATCCGAGATAGTAGTACTATCTAACATACTCTAATTGTATATGTCAAAAACAGTCTATTATAGCTTCTAATTTTCTTATTGAAAAAACCTTAGCTTATTTCAATATAAGATAATAACAACCATATAATACAAATTGTTCCTGCTGCTAACTATTTAACATGCTCCAATTGTAGGGATCCTTCTATGTCAGAATCAGTCTATTATAGCTTCTAATTTTCTTAGTGATACAACCCTGTCAGCTTGTTTCAACATAAGCATAATAACAACCATAGAATACAAATTGTTCCTACTGCTAGAGTATTCTAATCAATTGATAATTGATAACATTGTTGGCACAAACAAAAGTAAATATAGTACTTAATATGGGAAAGAGAAAGTACGAAATGCATACATTGTTCTTAATAAATTTAGCACGTTGTGCAAACTTCAGTGTGCTTAATGTCTCCAACGAACAACTGCAAAACATAGTAAATTGTCACTAAAATTCTTAGGTCATATGAAACTAAGATCGATAATGACAATGAAAACTAAATCAGTTTTTTTTTTAACCAGTTATTTTGTCAAGCAACAGGGAGGTTAATTATTCACGTCATATGACACTAAAGAACAGAGGTTGACATTCATTTCTATTTCCCAGAAATTCTTTAACAAAAAAATTATGCAAAGACGTACTGAAAAAACAAAGAAGAAAGACATTCACTGACCAACTGGAGGGACTTATATTGGCAATTATAGTAGTTTTTGAATTTCCTCCAAGAGAATCCTGAAAGAAAGAGACACAGTACTAATTAGGCAAATTGATAATCTGCATCCTCATATCTACAAAATTTTGATGAAGCAAATAAAGTTTTTTATATTTAGAAAGAAAATAAAATCTTGAATTTATATTTTACGTCAGAACCTAGCAAGAGGTATCAAAATACTGTCGTGCCAGAACTTCGCACATCTGAATGACTATGTCTTCCCAATATATAAATTTCACTGCATAGCTCATTCAATCCAAGATCCAAGTAAAACTCTGACTTGTAAGCTTGTGCTTACTAGAAGTTACATTGAAAATTTCCTAAAAATAAAAGCTCAAGTTGCTTCTACCTATGATTTTCCAAGCACAGTTTCCATTTCAATAAACAATTTTTCACTTTGCCAAAATAATCTAGTTAAAATACTGTCTTTTGGTGTCTGCATGTGCTATATTAGTACGCATGCAATTACTAAGCTTTTGGCTCCATATATCTGAAATGAGAGCTCCATTGTTAATTATACTTAGGTTTTTCGAATGTAACTTCGTAGCAAAAGAAACTACTATTGCCAAAAACCAAAGTTTCGAAGGAATCGATAATGACGTGGTAATAAGTTTGTTACTGAAGATACTATTTTACACTTTATATATATACATACATATATATATATATATATATATATATATATATATATACATACATATATATATATATATATATATATATATATACACACAAAGAACTTCTAAGCCTGTAGCTCCAAATTCGTTAGATAATAACTGTAATAGTTTAAAATGTAACTCATCTATATCCAGTAGACGTACAGTCCTAGAATAATAACTATTTCATATACATCACTGTTTGCCAAAGCCTCGGTAGACTGAAAATCCGGTTTGAACTTTGATTTGGACCAACTAAGCATCATGTGTCTACAAAATTTCAGCACCTACCTGAAGAAGAAACGTGAGCTTTGAATCACGGTAAGGAACATGGAGTGACTTCCCGTTAGATATGCTGACTAGGTTCATGATCACAAGCCTGCAAGTATCATATCACCTGTAAGGTTCACTTTTGGGAGTAACAACGCAACATTATAATGGAAACATATAGCAGGAAGTCCCAGATTTTTTGTATTAGGAATTAGGAATTAATCAATAATTCAAGGTCTTTGGTGAGGATAACCAACCCCAATGTTGAAAGAGACTTATTGATGTTTGTAGCTTCCTTGAGACGTTCCCCTTCAGCACCAGAACTCTTTTGCCTATTATCAAAATGGATACATAAAAATTAGTTGCAAGTGTATCAGATATGAGGTGAAATATCTCTGAATGCTTTGCTTATCTCACATGAACATAACACCAAATAAGTTTACCTCTCAGATCCAGCCAAATCAACAAGATTAAGTCGAGCAAAGCGGTGGTGAGTTACACCTTGAGATTCCCACTAACAAGAAGCAGTTAAATCAAATTACAAATGTGAATGCTATTTGAAGAAACAGATTATTAAGTTGGGTCTTTTTGCATGGAATAACACGTAAAGCATCTGGTTACTCACCTTACTTTCAATGATGCAAGTAAACACACTATGAGAACGACTGCTGGCACGATTCATATTAGTTGCAGCAACCTTTCTGTTTGACGCACCCTATATAGAAAATTATTTTGAATCAGCAGCTATTGACCTATGACTACACTGAAGAAAGAAAAAGATCCATATGGAAACTTTCAGAAAATATATTGCAATTAAACAAAAAAGTTTTCATTTTTATTCAAATTCAAAAGCACTAAAATTATACATACTGTAGACCCTCCTTGGCAAATGCAAAAGGGGAAATAAAAGCAACATTAATTTCGACCGAACACTGGCCATTAGCAATTTCGAAAAACATATAAGTTTAAAAAAATAAAATAAAATAAAAAACTTTTCAAGAGCAAACATGAAGGCTGCATATACTTGAATGAGTTGTTGGATAACATCTCGAGCACTTGTAACTTCTATTTCTTTGAGATTCTCGACATAAACTCCTTTCTTGTTGTCTTCTCTTATCTGATATACAAAAGAAAATAAAAAATTAAAATAGAGAGTTGAAAAGGAAGAAAAGAAAAAAAAATCTCAAAGAATGTATGATATGAATGCTTCTTCCCTTAAAATACAAACACACAAGAAAGTTCACACAACGTATACATATTATCTATATAGGTTTAGAGGTTAAACCTTCGGAGACATGCAAAGCTGTTTTATCATTAAAATGAGTTTGTGGGGAGGAGGAGGGAGGATATTCCACAAAGATTTGAGGTAATATACATTCTAAGGAAGTACTAAAAATATTCAATTAATAGTCACCCCAACCTGCAGATTATTAGATGATGGATCCAGAAGATCGAGGATCTGCTCGTTGTATATCTCCAAGAAAGAACATTTGCATGAATATTTTAACTTTTCATCTCTACGAGCCTCTTTTTCCTGGTGTGTCAAAGCATAACCAATCCAATTTAAAAATCAAAATGTCAAAAGTTCATGTACTTTAGAACTTAGTTGGGAATTCAAAATATAACATGACTGAAAATTTTCAGGTGCTACCTACAGTGGGAAAACTTCTCAAAGACAAGCATTAGCTTAAAGCTCATAGCAAAGTTGCCCTAAAAGATACAATATATGATTAAGAAGAAAAATCTTCGCTCATTAAATAACCAGTTCAGTCAACATTGTTCAGCACCTAAATAAGTTCCTATAAACTATATTAAATGTTATTCATCTATTATCAGTTCGTGTATGACAAATTACAACCTCAATGACTGAGTCATCTGAATCGAAACAACTGAAACAATAGAAAGAAAAAATACCTTTTGAATTCTAGAAAATAAATGCTCAAAAACTCTGGGTGTCATCCCACAGTTGACACTGTGCCTTCGAGTTCCTCCCTCGAGATCTCCAAGCATGGTGTGAGTCTTCCCACTTCCAGTCTACAGATAATAAGTGTTACTTTCTAGCAATGCTAAGTGAGAATGGACTTACCAAAAACAGGCCAAATAGTCAAGACCAAATCACAAAATTTGTTCACCTTTAAGTTTTCCAAAAAAAAAAAAAAAGAACAAGTAGAATTAGAAAGAAAATCTGGTAAGGAAAGCTTCCCGGCAATATCAATACAGGCTAACACTATTGAATGAAAAGGCAAGAGCTTACTAAATAGCACAAATTCTACTTACTTGACCATAAGCAAACATACAGCTGTTGTAGCCTCCCATGCAATTTTCTACCATTGGCAAGCCAGCAACTTTAAAAAGCTTCTCCTGTAACATTAGTTATGTGAAAGCAAAGCTTCAAAGAAGGCTATAAAAACTAGGCATATACATACCAACTTGCATAACAGTATACCGAAAATATAACAGCCACTTTATAGAAAAATAGTCCATCAAAAAAGTACCTGGCTAACATTCTCATCTGCAACAAGATCAAAAGTAAACCGTGACTCAGGATGCCCAGTCCAAGTAATTGTCTGACAACTCTCTTGCTTAATGCATTTGTTGGACCCTTGCAATGATATTTCAGTATTGCTAAGAGGGCGGATTCTAATAATAACCTGCAAACAAAGAACGACAATTCTATCAACTTTTCTTTTTAATTTTACTTCCAAAAGAAATTTTGCCGCAATTCAAGGGAACTCTTGTGCACAATTAGTTATCTGCGTTAAGATCATTAGTATTCAATTAACAAGATTGGTCCCTAAGCATTACTAAGCTGCAAACTAATTCGTTACTTATCGTCATATAATGCAGCTTCAAATAATACCTCTAGTTATTTAACTGATCAAAATTAATAATTTCGCTTCATCTAAGCATTCCAAATAACGTTTCTTATCGAATTGCAAAACTTAACAATTATCATTTCGAATATGCAAGAAACTCCTTCTACCTGAACATTGTGATCCTTCCAGAAAGACGGATCTTCGCAGAATTCGAAGCTTTGACTCGACGATACGACGCTGCAGGTGTCAACTCCACCTTCATCCTCCCAATCACGAATGCTACGAACTGCCGAGCTGTGCAGGAGATTCTCTTTTGCCGCAGATTTCAGAAGATCCGGGGTGCTCTGAACCAGCGAAGTAGAATCGGAGGGGTGGTCGTGGAACCCAAACCGGTTCTTAATTGCACTAGCAGCCTCTGATATGAATGACATGGTAAAAGCCTTCGATTACTAAAGTGAACGCGATTAGTAAGGTAAAGTTTGGAATTCGAAGTGAACGCTGAGAGGACTGGTGTGATCAGAAAGAGGGAAAACTGAAGAGATCCAGGAAAGAATTTGAAGAGGGCAAGTGGCAAGTGGGCAAATGAAGGAAATTGGGAGAGAGCAAAGATTCTCTGATCGAACGGTGGGGAGTAGTTGAGATGAACGGCCTATGTTGTATCCAGTTTCAAAGTTGCGGACCGTTTGAGTGCGGAGTTTCAAATTTCGAATTTTCGATGCGTGGAGCCAACTTTTGTCCACTTTATTGACGGATATATCCCTTCGATCTCCTCTTTTTTTCCTGTACTTTCGGCCTTATGCCCAACCCGAAATCGATGGGCCAAGGGCCCAAAAGTTGAAAGGCATGACAAGAAAAGCCCACCTTTAACAACCCTGCAGCCCCAAAGAAGCCCTAAGACCACCAATTTTTTTTTAAAAGTTTGAGCAAATTACGTTATTTTATTTGATTATAAAATTTTACCTTATTCTTATTTAAATATGACACTTTATTTTATTTATTCAAATATTAATTAAAATAATATATTTAAATATTAACAAAATATTTAAAAAAAGAATATTAAATTAAATTTTACTCTAATTTTACTTCAAATTATACTTTAACTCAATTAATTATTTTAAATAATTAATATCTTAATAAATTATATTTTTTAATTAAATAATTATATTTATTATAATATATAAATTTAACTATGTGTGTAATTATGAAAAAGAAATTAGTATAAACATAAAGGTATATTGGGACTGAGTTTAGTTAGGAAAAAAATGTAGAGCATAATTAATCTTGTTTTTTGCTAATTAAACTCACTTCAATATGTCTTTATATTTGTACTAAGTTTTTTTCTTATAATTATACACATTATTAAATTTATACGTGGTAATAAATATAATTATTTGATTAAAAAATATAATTTATCAAAATATTAGTTATTTAAAATGATTGACTGAGTTAAAATATAATTTTTAACTAAAATTAGATTAAAATATTGATTTAATATTCTTTTTATAAATATTTTATTAACATTAGGCATATTTTTTTAATTAATATTTGAGTAAATGGGGTAAAATATTATATTTAAGTAAGAATATGATGGAATGTTATAATTAAATACCTCAAAAGAGGTTAATGTAATTTACTCAAAATTTTTTTTTTTCATTTTGTGTGCACATATTTTTGTTTTGTGGGAGTTATGATGCTATCCTTCTTTTCTACCTCTTCTGTTATTATACTTTTTTATAAAAACAAATGAAGTGATAACATGTGTATGACTAGATGTAAAATAGAATAATTAAAAAAAATAACATAATAGAACTCTTATTTATTAAACTTAATATCTAGCATTTCAAATATTTTATTAGAGGTAACTATTTTTAGCGTACATAAATTACTAAAATATATACTCAAAATTTTTATTTTTTTAATGAAAGCTATGCATAAATTTCTTGAGAGGAAATGTAAATGTTACAATAACATAGTTCTCCCACAAAGCTTATATTAAAATCTCAAAAAATATATTCATTTTCGTTTAATGCTATGGATGTTACATGTTTATGGACAGATTACAAAAACTTCCCGAAACAACTAATTGAGCTTCATTCTGTCAAGCCTTTATTCATGCTCTCTATGTTCTAGTTTTATTGAGTGAAATCTAATTAGTTATTTTGTGATTTTTTTGTAAGTTTTATTAAATGGATATAACATAATTTATTTAAGAATAATTATAAAGTTTTATAATGTTTAATTAAAAAAATTAATTTGGTTACTTTTATAAATAAAATTTTATAAAATTTGTAGTTTTAAAAATATTCTTAAATTTATTAGACATTAAAATCCACATAATTATTGTAATAATTTCATTTTTACTAATTCCTGAACTTTTTTTGTAAGAGTAAAAGGCAACTTGACTCATGGTAGGTGTACATATCCAACAAATTTGATTAGTGCTATCTGCAATTGGTATAAAATGCCTGCAAAACTTGATTAATTAGATGGAACAAAAAGAATATCTTAACAGTTATATAACACAAGGAGAGACCCATTATTTGAGTTAAGCAAGTTTTTATTCTTATATAATAATAACAAGAAGGTAAAGCGCCCAATAAAAAAGACAACTACAGAAGACTAATCCCCCAACCAAAAATCCTAAGATTGAATTTGGATATAGGATATATATTTAAAAAATAATATATAAATATATAAATTAATAATTATAGTTATTTTAAATTTATAAATTATAATTTACTATTTATATTTAATAATAATTATAATTATTAATTTTTATTAATAATTATTTATTTATACTTTATTTTTAAAAATAAATTTATACCTTGAAATTTCCAATTTTAACCAGTACAGTTAAACTACAACTACAACTACAACAGTCAGCAAGAGAATTGAGACAAAGCCCCAGTGACAGCCGTGCGAAAATCCGCAAACCATAAATGGTGCAAGTGGCAATGTTTAGTTTGTTGGCTGTTTGTGGCAATGTTCATATAAGGAAAATATCATTATTTTTTCAAACAAACGTTCATTAAGCACTCATACAAAAGAAATATAGAAGATTAAATTTGTTCAGTTTTTCTGCTATTTGTGTCTATTTGGATAATTCCCAGAACAACGATTTTCGAAGAAAATAAAAATTTTATCTAAATGTAAATAAAGTTTAAATGATATTGAATTATCTTATGCAATAATAATAAAGTCATGATAATAAAATTAGTTTTCGTTTTCATTACGACAATTTTTTCAGGTGGAACCGAATTCCGTGTCATGGTAGCTACCTCATATTGTGGATCCCTTCCGTACGCAGCGACGAGATTTGGTTGGCTGTTCACAGTATACATACGTCTGGATCGCCGCTACCGGATTAGCTGGCCAATATACATACGTTTTGGCCTTTTGGGCCCCAATCGGGTTTCAATTTCGAGTCTGCACTTATAAGAGAGAAGAAGGAAAGGAAGGGAGGGAGGGGTTTTTGCAGTGATTGACTCATTTCGTACATGGACGAAGTGATCACAATGGCTGATCTCAAAGCAGGCGCTCAAAGAACGCATTCTGCGTCAACGCCTACATCTTCGCTTTCATCTAACCTTCCTCTTTTCTCTGCGTTTCTGGCTTTTGCCCTCGCCCAGTTTCTCAAGATCTTCACCACTTGGTGCGTCCGATATTGTCTTTTTTTTCTTCATTTTCTCTCAAAATTTATGTATATCTTTGGTATAGTTGTGTTCGATTTGTTTAATTGCTTTGATGAACGATAATTTCACAAATTTAGCTTTTTATTCGATGAATTAAAGCTCAATATTGTTCATACTGCTACAGAAACTTGTTTATTTTTCATCAATTAGATTGAAGTCTTAATAAGGAGTGTAATTCTTAATTGCTGAAGCAATTTCTGTTTTACCTCTGTGAATGGTTGTATCGTCTGGATGTCCTTTTAGTAGATTAACTTTTACGGGGAGGGGGCCATAGTTACAAACTTACACTCCCGACATGTGACTGCTTTAAGATTTGAGCATTTTACGTGCTTTTATGGTGCTTATATTGGAAAGAATGGGGCTGTTATTAGCAATTCACACTTCACCTATATCCGTGGTAAAAATTTAGTGGAAATTAGGTGGCTGGGAACATAAGTCCCAACTTCTCTGTTTATTGTTTATCCAATGGGACTGAAAATCGTGTTATGTACATTCTAGTGTTGTAAAAGTTGTCATGGATGGGCTATCTTTGGGACAATTCCTTCTTGGTTTACTTGTAGAGTTGCTATATCATAACTCTCAAATTGTTTTGCTTAATCTTTATGTGTAAAAATGATGGTGAAACGTATATAATCTGATTCTGTACAAACTGTTGTTGGCATTGAACATACCTATCGCTTTTAAATAATAATGAGCTGTAATTAAGCCCTTGTACCTCCCTGTTTGACAGTTTGAGGGAGATTGTGGACTTAAAACATTTTTTCTTTTTCCCTTTGAGTTTTATGTTCACCAAAATTTGAATCAAACCCTATGCATTCTCCTTTTAAGGATTAAGTTATTTAGTGTATTAAGAACGCCTTCATGTTTGCCTTAGGTTTTGAGTAGAAAAATCTGATGGGTGTTGTGATTTGAGCTGATACTTGTTTTAAATGTGAAATTAACTATTAAGTTATTTAGTTTAAGTTGAATACATATGCGCTCTTAGTGACATCTTAAGAAGAGATTCATAAGCATGATTAAATTTCCTGGGGTTTTAGAAACCCAATATTGCATCTTGGTTTCTCAACCTGAACAATTTTGTAGCACAGACCCTAGTAAATTGGAAATATGAGCTCAAACTTTCTAAATTTTTGTCCTAGATGCTCAGGTATAAGGAAAGGAGATGGGATTCCAAAAGGATGCTTGATTCTGGTGGAATGCCTTCTTCACATTCTGCTACAGTGTCTGCTCTAGCAGTGGCTATATGTCTCCAAGAAGGGGCGGGTTCACCCACTTTTGCTGTTGCTGTGGTCTTGGCATGCATTGTATGTACTTTATTTTGTGATCGCTGATCATATATGCTACTGCTTTCCCTGATTAGCCTTAGCCTTAACTTGCTACTTGTTGAAGTTTCTCCCATGATTGTATACTTCATGTTTTCCATTTCTTTTATAATAATAAATTTAATTCATACTATTCTCCTCCAGCTTCTTATGTATATAGTCAGCATGAGTTTCATTTATTAATTAATCTGGCTCTTATATGTTGAGAAGCCGTAAGTAATTTCATTATGCAGGATTAAGATTAACAATTACCTCTAGAAGCCTTGGGATTTGCCAATTTGGTAAGGAGAAAAGTATTCCAACACTGTAATCTTCTTCTGGCTTCATTTATGAATATTTTTTTATTCTGAGGTGCAATGCGTCTCTACTTTTATGTCTGCCTTTTGAAACCTAGTGATCTGATACCAAATTATCAGATTTTTTTTTAACACCCTTTACACTAGCAAATTCAGCATTTCTATCATGAAGGTAATAATGGTCTTATGACTCTTATTAATTAAGTAATAAATTAAGAATGCATTATATTATTATGTTAATGAGTAATTTGTGTCATGTAAAGCACTGTTGATTAGAAGAGACTATACTATGCTGATTGTTCCTTCCTATTTTTTTCTGAAGAAATATATAAGGAAAATATTGACTAATGAATAAATCTTATCCCTGTCTTATTATTGTTGTCTGGTTTGGGATTCATTTAGTCCTTATAAATGTATCTTTGCTGATCTTGCTTTCTTTTTGTTAGTATTGTTATGTGCTTACATCAGCGATGCGAGATAATTACATTTTGTATAACATTTATAGGTAATGTATGATGCCTCAGGAGTTAGACTTCATGCAGGTCGGCAAGCTGAAGTAAGTTCTCGTACTTGATGCTATTGTTGTTGTCATATGTTGCTTTTTCAGTCATTGTCACTTCTGGGTCCGCTGCAGTTGCTGAATCAAATTATGTGTGAGCTACCTCCTGAACATCCTTTGTCCAATGTCAGACCTCTGCGTGATTCACTCGGTCATACTCCACTTCAGGTGTGTTGTGCTTTTTTTACTGCACTTATTATAGTTACTCTTTGTACTTCCTATCATTGCTTGTCTTAGGTCTCTGAAAGTTTACTATTAAGTGGGCCAGGATTACTCATCTCTTGTGACTTATGAGGCATATTAACATGCCATTAGACAAGTCATAATCAGTGACAACAGCAACTGCCTAGACTTATCATCTCTTTAGTTTAAGGATTGTTACACATCAAGAGAAAAGAAAGGAAAATGTAAGTTTAGTCCTTATTTTGCATGTGATTATAATGTGCATGTGAACGTCGTTTTGTGCCACAACGTCATTCTTGAGTTGGAGCCTCCCAGATTACCTCTTGTGCTTGTCATCCTCTTTATTACCTTTAATTCAAGACTGAGTTAAACTTGACGATTGTCCAACCCTTCCCCCTGTTCAAAATAACAATCAGATCACCTGGAGATTCCCCAAGAGAAATGCAGTTCTCATTACCAAATGAAGGGAACTAAAATGTAAATGACCATATTATATATGCATATCTGGAGGTTGTACTCACCTATTTCTAAGCATTTTGGAAGATATTAGATGCGTCTTTACCATGAGCAATAATTGCCATTTGTGATTTTTTTGTCAAATTTTGATGTGGTGTAATTTTGACTGCTTGGTCTATTTTAAAGGTTGGTAGAAATTGATTTACAGCTAAAGAAAAAGAAGAAAGATAGGTTGAAATAAGGAATTTAAGGCTGTGATGGTGAACTGTACCTTTTTAAGTTATTACGACATCTATTCTTTACTCGTGCGTGTGTGGTGACCAGCAATTTTCTGATAAGTTGTTATTAATAAGTAATATCTGCTGTCTGCAGAATATTGTCCTTAAGAACGGAAAGTTTAGCCAGAAGCTTTTGTAATAACATGCCACATGTGGCTTAGTGTCCAATTGCTAACCGAATTCACATGACATACTTGCTATGCTTCCCTGGTCCATTATCATCTTAATTTCTTCTTTAGCATGAGGTCTGGTATGTTATGCTATTGCCTCATAAGAACCATTTCATGGTCTGACTGGAGAGAAGCATTAGAGTACCTCTCTGTTTTTGTCTTTCTGAGTATATATTTTTTCTTTGGCACTCTGGTATTAGTGACTACTATTTTGTTTTGTTCAGGTTGTTGCGGGTGGTTTATTGGGGTTCATTATAGCGTTTTTGATGAGGAACTCCTATTAGGATGCCGAGTGACCAATACTAAATCTTCTACCTTTTCAAAATGTGACTGCCTGTACTGCAAAACGAGAGCGTTATGGAAAGAGCACAAAGGCTTCGTGTCCTGTCGTTGCCAGCTCGTAAAGTGGATTGACGGTTGACGTCGGTGCCGGGGGATCTAGCGACCTGAGTGTTTGGACATTCTCACTCCTCATGTACACATTAACTGATCTGTTTATGAACTCTAGCTTAAATGAATGCCGAACATTTTTGAGAAAACTTATATCATTCTTTAAGTACTTAAGTTCCACCCGTTGTGAAATTGAAATGTCATTGAGGTTGCTTTTATATGTAAGTGTCGTCCCAATTTCTGGAAGCTAGCTATGTAGTAGTCTTGTTATCTTCAACAGTACGCGAAGATCAATGTTTCGCTCTTGGGTTATGATCTATAATAAACTTCAACTATCTTAAATGTTTTTTTTTTTTTTTTGGGTGAACAAAGAGGGCTTTCTTAAATGTTTAACAACATTTTTTGGACTATTTTCTTTATTGATTGATTTTTTAAGGCTTAGTAAGTAAGTGAATGATGATTAGACGATTCTCATTTGTAGGGGTGGCTTTAATCAGGTATGTAGGAATTTGAGTAGTGGCGTTCAAATTGGTAGTATGATTTTGGGCATACCATAGAAAATAAGTCTTTTGCTACTAAGTTTCATGTACTGTATTGGAGGATTTGTAGGGTACCCGGTTTGAGAAATTTGGTTTGGTGTTGCTGCATGGCAGTTATTGTCCTGCAAATAGCATGCACGCAAAGGATTGCTACGAACATTGGAAGAGGGAAAAAGCAGAGCAAATTTACAAAGTTAACAAAAATTTGACTTAAGATGCTCCCAAACCCAAAGGAGCACGAAATTTCCAGGCCCTTCACCTGCCTTAGTTATCTCATACTGATTGGAAGAGTTAATGCACACGCACAAAAAATTTAATTATCATAGTAACTATGACAAATAGTAAATTTTTTAGCTCCATAATTTTAACTTTAGGCTATGCTTGGATGACTTATTGGTCATAGATTACTAATGTATAATATTTAGAAAGTAGCAGACCTTAGTTCTGCCCAATAACTCCCTAATTTCACATAAATTTCATTTTTTACAATTGTTTAGAAAAAAAAGCAAGGATGTATCAATCAAAATGGGGATGGTTTACACTGTATAACATGGGTTAATTGAACATATTCCTTTAATAATATCAACATCATAACAGTGCCCGATCCGAAGAATACACAACTAAATATAAATATCCACATTATATATAACATATAGCAGATATATTTTTGTGTTTACTTTAACACATGTTTTCAGTAACGCATAAACTAATTAATACAAATTTTTGCGAATGATTAGTATTTCTTAAGATTCATTGCTCTTCAACCTTTTAACAAGCGGCCATGTTCAAAAATAATTTCTGAATTACCACGCTAATTGATGAATTTGATAAAAATTGATGTGATAAATTAGACGGTAGCAATACGATATAATGGGGAGTAAGGCATTTTTTGTCTTTTTATTTTTTTAAAAAATAATTTAATTTGTTATTTATTATATTAGACAATTTAGTTTCTTAATAATTACTATTTAGGCAATTATCCTTCTACAAATGTTATTACAATAAATTAGTTTTCTATAAATATAATTAAAATAATTTAATTTTTTATATATTAAATTTTATTTTTTTAACATGATGTGATTTATTGTAATAACTTAAAATTTATTTTTATATTTAAAATTTTAACATGCTTCCTTTAATATGAAATTATTTTTATTATTGTTAAATTACAGACTCTAATTTTATACATTTCTTTTAATTAAAACAAAAATTTACAAGCAACCATATGATAATATGATTGAAAAAATGAAATCAATATTATTACTGATGAGTTATGTTATTTTAAATAAAAAAATTTATGTATAAGAAATTAAATTATTTTAATTATATTTATAAATAATTAAATTATTTAATTTAGAAATTAATTAACTAAATTAATATTTTAAAAAAATAAAATGACAAAAATTCCTTAGTTACTTTGCTTACCCTCATCCAATCAAAGGGGAAAAAAATGATCATTCGCTCACGTTGCTTCGCATGGGAAGCGGTGCGGATTCCCGCTCAAACTACATGTGCGTGCACGGAAACCTTTCTATCCATCAATCCTTTACCAATTCAAATCGCAAAGATGGAGGGAAACTTGGCCAATTATATGTGATTCATAATTTCGTGAAGAACTGAACCAAAGAACTCCACCCTAAAGTAATTGGCACTGTCCAGAATCAAAAATCTTGTGAGACCTACGACTATAATCAATTTTCGTTTCAAACCATCATAGATTTGCCCGTTCCATTCCATCGTCAATGGCAGAAACCTTAAGCCCTAATCCGACGATAGGTCAGAAGCAGAGGCTTTGCATGCCCGCTCGTATCCAATCTCCAACGAGTCCTGTCTTCCTGGGCTCCAACGACGATCAGCTCGAACGCGCGCAGGCCCGTGCGGCTCGTGCAGCAGCTGTCCGCTGGAACAACGTTGCTGCAAATTTGCAGTCCCAATGTGTCGATGTTAACTCTGATCCCTGTCTCAACAAGCAGCAGATTCTCGATTTGTTCCACAATTGTATAAAGCTTGCCAGCGAAAATGTAATTGTGCTGCAATAATATAGCAATCTATTTTTTCAAATTCATCCACACATCATTGTTGTAACTAAGAATACGTGTCTTTATGCAGGTCTATGGTGATTATTGTTTTGTTTGCTTTTCAAGATTTTTGTTCAGTTATTACTGACTCCATAAGTTTTTGTTCATAATCTATGACACCCTTAGAATCATGTTGCGAATTTTATATATTTGAATGCAATTTTTTTGTTTCTCATTTCTGATTTGGCTGCAGAAAATTAATCAGAAAAATACATGGGAGCTGAATTTGATCGATCATCTTACTGATATCATCAAGGCTGAAGAAGAAGACGATGTGGAGACTAATTTTCAGAAGGTACGTTTTGGAAATAGAGAATGTCCCGAGGAGCAGTTCGCTGCTGGAACTGGTTGTTTTATGGGTTCATATGTCATCGATTTGGAAATTAGATGCAAAGGAGAGTTTTTCACGGTTATATTCGTCACAGGGGATGGGTGATACTATATGTAAACAATGTATTGATAATACTGTTCGTTGACAGTAAATTACAGTATAATTATTAATACTCATGTACAGTTTCTTCCAATTTGATGTCATTAGAAATAATTCTTGCTACGTATGCAATGGCGCTAGTAAATTAGGGATGTCAACTTTTTTCGATTGGACAGAGATTTTTTGACTTCAACTGGAAATTGGGAAATTAATTTGTCTTATGGGATAAGGATGAAGAAAAAATTTTTTCCGTTGAGATTTTAGGGACAGAGTCGGGACTATAGTCCCCACCTCGCAAGGATCTCCGAAATTATAAAAAAAAAAACTAAAATTTTTCTCATTTTATTATTTAAATAAGCTTTAAATAAGAATAAATGAATGATTATATACATAATTAATAAAAAAAAAAATTATTTAATTATAATATTTTTTATTTAAAAGATTTTAAAATTTCAGGTTCCTGCAAGTATTCATTCCCTTGCTGGAATTGAGAATGGAGAAAAAATTTCTCCCATACTCAGGGTTAAGGACAAAGACAGGGAAAAATTTTTCCTTTAGGATAAGGGAAAGGTGCGGGAAACCATTCCAGCCCTTGCCTTGTCCCCTTGCCATTCTTAGTGTGAACTGGTACCTCTGCCACTAGAGTTTTGGAGAATTCCTCATTTTACATAGATGGACTCAGAAAGATCAATATACAGAAGATTATGCTGCCATAACATTTTTATGCAATTATCGTGCATATAGATACTCATTTTCATTTGACTTTTTACTTTTTCAGGCGAGTTGCACTCTTGAAGCTGGAGTCAAGATTTATCTATTAGGCGTGGATTCTGTGCATTCTGAGGCTTATAAAATTCTTGGTCGGATGAATAGAGCAGGACAAGAAACTGAACAAGGTTACAATGGTTATTCTTCCAGGCGTAGTATTTTTTGATCTTTGTTTTCTTTATGCTTTTGAAGTAAGTTTACTTGATCTTTGGCTTATTGCTAGCGGTTTTGGCGATATCTTTTCTTCCTTAATCCATAACATCAATTATAAACAATGCCTCTCACAGTCAAATAGTTGAGAAGAAGAGACTTTTGAAAGTTCAAGTTGTCATCACTATTACGAATGAAATGACCTTTCATGACTGAAAGCCATATCGTAGTGTACTCATCCAAGCACTTTCCAATTCTAAAAGTTCTTAATATTTCATTAGAACATCTAATACAGTAACTCGCGATAATTGAACCAATTATCATAACATGAGATATGGTATCTTATGAAAATCTGATCAGCCGTAGGGTGAATAACTTTTTGTTTTGTAATTTTTTATTCTTCGTTGTTTCTGGAGCTGTATAATTATGTCAGATATCACCTTGGAGAACGTTCATGTTGAAAGTGGACAAGGATGCAGGAAAGAGATGGAAAAAAGGTTGATAATCTTTAATTCTCTGGACTTGACTTGTTATTCAAATTATGCTAAGTTCTAACAGGTGTTTAATAATACAGTTGTCACCTTTATCAACACTGGAATCATCTTTTCAGGTTCTTAATGTAAAGAAGTTTGATGGTGATCTTGAATCTCATTCGATCTCCGTTATTTGTTTGAACTTAGAGGTAGGATCGAGATTATGCTAATATGTAATAATGTATATTTTTTTCATCTGCATTTGCAGTAGATCCCCTGTATCGTCAGACATCTGCACAATTTGATGAAGGTGGCACCAAGGGTCTCTTGATGAATAATCTCGGTGTATATGGTAGATGCAGAGTGCTCTTTGATTCATTGGAAGTGCCTGGGAAGTGCATGACAAGTGAATATCAACATGATGTGTCAGATACAATTGATCTTTCTTTTGCCAGAGGTATGTTGCTTCTTCAAAGATCTGATAATATTGTTGTTACATGTACAAATAGAAACATGTAATGTGAACAATGTTTATGTATGTGTTTTTATGACCGATGGTGTTGAACAGATGGTATTGAGCAAGCTTATGAAAAATGAAATTTCTCCAACTCTGATGACTACAGTAAATCAATTTGATGAAAATAATAGAAGGCCCTCAGATTTTCAATTTTCCGACCAGAGGTCAGCAGAACAGCTTGATGCGGCTTATCAATGTGAAATTAAGGTTGATGGTGAAGAATATGGGAACTGCATGTCCTGGAACGATGATCATATAACCAAACAGCTGTTGCAGATCTGGGCTCCAATGATGCAGAATCGAGTTTTCCTAGTTATCCTCATGTTTGTTATACAGAAACCACAGAAACATCTTTGCCTATCTCGGATGAGCTTTTTAAAATATTGCAATGTTATTATAAGTGAATGATGGATTTTTTTGATAACATGTCAATCGTCAAATCTCGTAGGAAAATGAACCATTTCCTTCCCAAGACCGTGATATGGATGACAGATTTGAAAATGTTGATAGATATATATTTTTAAGTACTCTGGGTTTTAGTTCAAAGCAAAATGCATGGGCTGGCCCTGACCATTGGAAGTATCGAAAATCTAAAGGTGGGATCCTGGAATGTAATGGTTATATGTATTCAGGAGTTCAGTATGGTATTTGATCTCTAAACTTGTTTTGTAGGTTCAGAGGTTCAACCTCCTTCCGAAGATCGGTCAACCCAAAAATCCAAACAGTTGAAGAGTAAGCGACGGGCAGAAGTTGACTTAGATTTCGCAAATCTTTGTGAGAAGAGAATGCCAGGTATTTTTGCTTCTCCTAAGAATCCCAAATCATTGCTGCTCCCTGAGAGTAGACTGCCTTGTATTACAAAACTTCCAAAGGATCGCCACTATCATTGTATGTAATCATTAATGTTATCAGTATATAGTGATTCTTTTGGCCTGTCAGTATAGAGAACAATTTATAGTGTTGTCATCTGTCATTATACTTCGGTGTATTTTGCAGAGAGATCTAGGGATCAATATAACGAATTTGACGAATTTGAATCGTTCCCTTCCTGGGATGATGGAAGTGTTTGTGGTGGTGACTATGAGAGAGATATTCATAGCGATACGGAGGAATCCACCACCACACTTGTTTCTCAGCCTCGAGAGGTTGGTTTATGATGTTTTATTGTCTACACTCTTTGCATTTCAGGTCTGACTGCTTGAGGTATCAAATATTTGGGCTAACGGATAATGACAACAATATTTATATATTCCCTGTCAGTAATCATTGCAGTTTGAGCTTAAGTATGCTTGTTTCCTAATTAGCCAGGTCAATAAAATTGAAGTCCAGTATGATAAAACTTCCATACAAGATGATGTTCAGGCACTAGAAGTCACTCTTTGGGACCGGATTCAAGAATCTGTTCAATCGCCTCCTCAGGTATGCTAAGATTGTTTTCCCATTTACTTAAAAGTCTCTGTCTGATACAGCATATTTCTTGTCTACTTATGAATGTTTGACAATGGTCATCATTTGCCTTCATTTCCCTTTTTTTGAGGGTGAGGTTGGTTTGGTTTTCCTTGTATTCAAACTATTGACCCACTAGATTTGTCTTTGCCCTCCCGCTCGTCCCTCACTTCGATATGTAATGAGGTGCTTGCTGCAATGTGTCACCTACATGGCTACTGCGTCATTTGACTACTTTGTCATCTTGTATGGTATCAATATTTTGTAGGACTCTATTGCCTTTCTAGTTCTCTATATTTTGGCCTTACTATTGTTCTATGCCTTAGTTGATAATCTAGATATTTCTTATTCTGTTTAGATTGAATGATAAATTCTAATTTATACTTTGATCATTTTTTGATCCCTTCATTCCAAAGGATCAAAAAGAAATGATATCTTTCAGGCATATATTGGCCAAATTTCCTAGTGAATGCAATGCTGGTGCAACTATGTGTGACATCTCTCCCCATTTGTGTTTCATATGTTTATTGCATTTGGCTAATGAGAATGGCTGGGGCATTCAGAATTCCCCCAACTTGGATGATCTTGGGATATACGTTCCTCGTTTTGGTGCAGATATGATTGGAGCAGTTTAAATACTAATTCACTCAATTATATCTGGAGTTCCGGAATGAAGAATTCTTTTGGTAAGTGTTCTCTACTGACAACTTTCAGCTATTCTTGTTAAACTAGAACTAGTGGCTGTGGATTTTATCAATATTTCTTGCTTGCACTGATGCTTCTATGTTTATTCAGGAAAGACTAGTTCTTTCCTTCTTTTTTTTGGGTTGTGTGGGTTGGTGTCTTCTTCATAGACATCACCTAAAATCGGAGAACTTGTCTATCATTTTCACAATAGAGCAATAGAGGATGTAGATATTACACAAATATTTTGGCTGTCAAAACATGTCGAAATAACACCAAACCTAAAACTATTCCAGTTCGGATTGCCATTTGGCCATTAACAAATATACTCCGGGTAGGTTGCAGAAAGATATCACCAATGTTTTGAAGTTTGGCAACCGTTAGGTGTCGCCTATTTCACCGCACAAAGAAGGGAATACTCTGATTGCTGAGTTTATTCACCCAGACATCTAACGCATTCCATACTTTAGTCCTTAACCCTCAGGCGGCGATTCTAGTGGTGTGATCAGTCCTAAAAATAATCCAAGTAGTAGGTCTCCTGTGTTTCAATCAAATCAGTAGATCTATTAGGAGGAACAAGACCATAGAACCCGGCAGTTATTCGCACCCCCTGTGCATGAGGTGCTGTGTTGAACGCCTACAAGACTGCAATTTGTGCACTTCAGTTTAGGAAGTCTCAAGTTGTACGGGCCTTTTGGATAAGGTTCCACAAGAATTGTTTACACAATTAAACGTACAAGTCTAGCGATGCCGGGAGTCTTGTCTTGGCCCATCTATTTGCACCTTAGTTATAAGCTATAGTTTGGAAGGAACTCCTTGTTCCATAAAAAAATAAACTTTTTCTTTTCATAAATAAAATAGCACAAAATTTTATTTAAAAAATTTAAATAATTAAATTTATTAAACTATATAATTTAAATTGTAAACTTGAAATCTAATAATCATGAGTAAATTTTTTTGTAAGAGTTTAATAAAGCAAATTTTGTGAAAACACCTTAAATAAAAAAATCCGTGCGTTATTGAGGGAACTGCATATCATATCCAGATAACATGACACGTATTTAGTTCATTGAAAGTTAGCTTAAAACAGGATTACGTCCAGCCATGGTAGAAATGCAGGCTTTGTTAAATCTGGATTAGTGACTGACCATTTAAGGTGGCTCGCTGGTTTTTGTAGTCGTGTAAGTTAGGTAATTTGCCAACAAAGATACTAATTAGATATGACGGAAAAGTTTTGTCGTATAAGTTAGGTAATTTCCCAACAAAGATAGTAATTAGATATGACGGAAAAGTTTTGTCCCACGGCTCCGAAACTGTCAAGAAACCCACGAGAGCCGTGGAATTTTGAAATAATCATTTAATAAAAATAATTTTTCAAAATAGGAAGATCGAGATGTGGCGGTTGTGGGATGAGATTGTCTACGTTTCTAAAAAGAAAAATAGACGGACTTTTGTATCAAAAAAAAAAAAAAATAGACGGACTTTCTCTCAAAAAAAAGTAAAAGAAAAATTGGTGAATTATGAAAAAAAAAATAATCTAGCCTTCCTCTCACTGCAGAGGATCTCATTCCGGCAGTTGTGGTAGTGAAATTTGAGCAATGCTATTACCTTGGTTTGGATGAGCAATGCTATTACTATTATCTGAGAGGCGCTAAATTTTTATGGAATTTCGTGTCTTTTAGGAAATGAGAGGAGAATTCTTCGTTGAAATTTATTAGCTCTCGGTTCCGTATGAAGAAAATCTACTGACTTAGCTTAATAAACATCATTACGTCCGGCCAAAGATAGAAATGCATATTTTTTAAATCTGGTTGGAGTGACTGATCATTTATGGTGGTTTATTGATAATTTAGTTTTGTTATTTTTATTAATTAAATTTAATTAAGATTCTATTTTGACCCCTTTGAGGTTCACTTATTTTAGTTCATCACTTTTCATAGATTTTAATTTAACCTTTTTATAGATTAAAATTATTTTTAATTAAAATTTTTATTATATTATTATTAATAATATTAATTTTTTATGTGATATATTAGATATTAATATAACATTCATGTGTTAAAATTTTATTATATTAACATATAACATATCATATATATATAATTTAATTTATCAAACTATATGACAAGCATATATCATCTTATAAGTTGACATGATAAAATATTTACATTGATGGCACGTTAGTATTGACAAAAAAATGTAATACCGTTAATAATATATAAAAGAAATTTAATTAAAAATAATTTTAATTTATAAAAATTAAATTAAAAATTTTAAAAAGTGATAGATTAAAATGAGAGAAATTTTATTTATGAGGGATTAGAATAGGATTTTAGTTATTAAATTTTATTAAATATTTATTTAAAAATATAAATTAATAAAATTATTAATTTTTATAAATTAAATTATTAAATTTAAAATTTAAAAGCTTAAATAAGTGTTAGTGAATATTTTATAGTTTTTATTAAGAAAAGACACTTTTCCTTTAGTCCTACGCCAACTTAAATAATTCAATAACAAAAAAAGCAATGAGATGTGACAATTGTGGAAGTGAAATTTACTAGCTTCCGGTCCTAAATGAGGAGAGTCTGCTAACTAATGGTATGGAAGAAATTTCTAAAATAAGCCAAACGTTACTTTTCATTTTATCAAAAACAAAGAAAGGTATCTCTAAACCAATTAATAATCACATATTAATTTAATTCTTATAGAGTCAGATACTACCATTTGACTATTCGTAAAATTATTAGGAACACTTTTTTACTGTCAAAACAAATGAAAAATCAAACATACAGCATTGTTCTGGGCCCTTTCATCACTTCCTTTCAGACTGCGAGCATCACTCTCATGGATGGTTTATTTTCTTTTAACGATTTATGCCGACTGAGACATTGAGTCGGCATGGTCGCTTTGTAAAAGATGATGTTTGACGTGCCCGTCGTTCACGATAATAATGACCATCACGTTGAAAATCTTTGTGAAGTTAAGTGACAAGCGATATGACCTTTGTTTTTGACGAATTCGGTTCAAATTATTACCGAAAGTTAATCTCATTTTTAAGTGTTTAATGACATAATGAAAGAAGCTGTTTTTAAAAAAGTATCTTTAAATTAAAAAAATAGTTTTAGATCAAGGGGTAGAGGAATACAGAAGTTCTATCTATAAAGTTAGTTATTCAGCAAAAGGTAAAGAAAAAAAAAAGCTAAAATCTGATTTTGCTTGTATTTAAATTTCTTTTCTTTATTAGTTTATGCCTTTAATAAATTTTTATCTATCGTTTTTACTTATATTTTAATATATTTTATTACTTTTATTTTATATTTATATATCTCACCATTTATTTTACTTTAAATTTATACGAATTGTTCCATTTTGGTTTCATCTCGAGTCAGAACATAATTTTGTACGAGGGGCCAATGGCTCCGGACCAATTTGAATTTTTTAATTTTAATAATTATTTATTTGTTTTTTAATTTAATATATAACAATTTTTTTATTATTATTTTTCTTTCTTATCCTCGACAGTGCCAAAGGAATCCGGGTCCGCCTCGGGCCATGTTCTGCATTGCAAAGCTGTATTGAATGTGGCCATGTGATATCCGTGTTCGCGCTGGTTTTGTCCGTTCTATGCCAAAGATTTGATTTGATATTCAAACTTTTTCTTTATTTTTTCTGGTCGACAACTTCAGAAAGAAAAAACAAAATTTCTTCTTTTCGTAAAGTCACTTTGTACGAACCAGGATAGATAATATAGGCAAATATAATTTTTTTTTTGGGTACAGGCAAATATAATTTTTTTCCACAACAATGTTTTTTGGCAAATTGATGCAATACCTACCAATCTTATTATAATGAGTATTTTTTGCATTATCAGTTCTAAATAATGACTAATATTCTTTCTTTTTTTTTTTTTTTATTATTATTATTATCTATTTTTTTTATAAAAAAAAATCTAAGATAAATCAAAACTTAGACAGCAAGTTTTTGGTAACATTAAAAATTTGTTTTATCAGTAGTTATCAGCATAAAAATTGAATTATTTCAATTTAATTTTAAAACTTTTATTAGATATTTAGGTAAAAAAGTTCAAAAAATGTTTGAATAAATTATTAAAAAATACTAAATATTAATACAATAAAAATTAATTATATTTTAAATTTAAATTTAGATTAAATATTTAAACTCAAAATTTGAAAATTACTTTTATTATAGGAAACAAAATCGTACGAATTAAACCTCACGAATGTTTGAAAAAATTATTGTTATTCTCGTCCAGTACTATCATGTATTAAAAATTTAAAAAAATATTTAAAAATTAAATCATTAAAGATGTGATTAAGCTTTTGCCTGGAAAGATATGGTTAAGCTAATATCTACTAACTTTTCCAATTTAATTTTTGTCAAAAAAAAAAAAAAGTTGTGCTTGTCAAACAATGAAAAGATGTGGGTTTTTTTTTTTTGGTTAAGTTAAAAAGATGCAGGTTTGATTTTGATTTGACTGGCTGTTTTGACAATCAGATTTTTATATAAAAATTATATTCCGAACATACCCTTTGGCCTACCTGGTGAAGAATCCAAAGACAAGCTCCGATGTCCAACAAGCATTTATGTCAATTCAGTACTACTTTAGAACACCTTATCCTGATATTGATTACCTTCTCAACTCCGCTAACCCTGCCACACACACTAAACTCCGGGTCTCCAAGTCAGTGCCCAGCCCTTCATGATGAGCATGTCCCCAACCATGTCAGTGCCACCGTCATCTCCGTCGCCGGTAACCTTGGCGCCGTCGTCCTCGACGGACTTGCCCACCCGATCGATTCCCGGAAGTTGCGGCTGGCCGTTTCTGGGCCCCATCTCCGATCGCCTGGACTACTTCTGGTTCCAAAAACCAGAGGCCTTCTTCAGAAAGCGGATGGAGAAGTACAAGAGCACTGTGTTCCGTACCAATGTCCCTCCTTCTTTCCCTTTCTTCCGCAACGTCAACCCCAACGTTATCGCTTTGCTAGACTGCAAGTCCTTCTCTCACCTCTTCGACATGGACCTTGTTGAGAAGAAGAATGTTCTGGTCGGAGATTTCATGCCCAGCACCGCCTACACTGGGAATATCAGGGTCGGAGTTTATCAGGACACTTCTGAGCCGCAACACTCCAAGGTACGCCTCATCTTCCCGGTCAACTAATATCCATTTTTGTCATTTTCTTTGAGTAAATTATAAAGTTTCCTTCAAAATTCAAATGAAGTAGTATTTCTAACAGCTTCAGATCCTCTGAAGTTTTTTTACAATTTTTTTTTAGAAAAAATTCTGGCATGTAGAATTGGTCACAGGCACTTGGGGAATTTGCATTTGGTAAAGAATAATGATGATGATGGAACATCACTTAAAAAAAAAAAATGATGATGATGGAAAAATTCGTATTCGAAGTTAGAAGGAAACAAATGATATACCCTTCGTGGTGTTGCCGACGTCAAGTTGCTTTCTAGTGTAAATGATGAAAAGGATCCAACACCGAGATTCGGATATTCCAGTTTTCACACCACTAATAATAATAGTGCAAGTGGGAGTGTATAAAATAAGTATAATTAAATAAAAAATTTAAAAATATAAATTTAAGAAGAAATATAAAATGTAAAAATGTGTATAAAAAAATATAGAATCAGTTCATACTAATTTCATGACTCGTTGTCATACTGCCATAATTTGGTCGTGACTCAGCTGCATATCAACACGTGTCATAAATGTTAGCCACAGCATCGTTGATTTGCACAACATTGTTGTGTCTGGGGATGGGGATTGGGGACGTTGACAGTAAAAGTCGGCTCTCTGGTCCAAAATTTAAATTACTTCCTTCTCAACGGAGAGAAGCAGGATCAATTGCATTTGTGCCATTTGGAAGAGCTGAAACGGTAGGATTGGGTTCCTTGATCTTCGGGTAGAAGTTTGATTTTTTCCCTTTTTTTTTTTTGAATGTCAGAAGAGCTAAAAAGCCCAGAAAACAAGGAAAAAAAAATTCAATAACGAAATACATATCCTCTTTGTGCCTCCTGACATATCAGCCAAAAATAACTTAAAACCTACAGAAACAGCTTCAAAGAGTTGAGGCTTTTGAACCTCTATCACAGCTAGGGAAGCCAACCAATCTGCACATCGTTTACTTCTCTAAACGTGTGCCTTGGGGCTAAACATTTCATTTTTGTAACAATCATGTTTAAATACTGAGACACAAAATGTGACTATCGAGCTATATTACTACATGTGATAAACAAAATGATTATAGATGAAGAATCCATCTCTACTATTCCCTTTTTAAAACTTTGTCCAAGATAGTTCCAAACCAATTAAAAGACCCTAAAGCTCATATTTTTATATTTTTATTAAATATAAGACTAATTCATCTTTTCAAAACCTTTTGTCCAAGTCTAAACCAATTAAAAGACTCCAAAGCTCATATTTTTATATTTTTATTAAATATAAAATAATTCATTAATCTTTTACAGTAAGAATAATTATAATAATTTAAATTTAAAATTTTAATTTTAGATCTTTCAATTTAAAATGCAAAATACAATCATTGTGGACTCTAATTAGGTTTTAAGTATTAGAAATTAGAAAGTAATTCTCTAAGTATTATTTTTTTATTTTAATAACTTTATAATTCTCTTAAATCTTTCATTTTTTGTTACTGTATTTTTGTCGATTGTAACCAAATAGTAACGGAATGGATCAGAAATAGTAATAGATAAATTTTAAGTTGATTATTTGCATAAACTAAGAGTCAATATATATATATATATGTAATTTGTCATTTTGCAATCAACCTAATGATAATAGTGACGCCAATTAAGGTTTTTTTTTTTTTTTTGTCATGTTGGTCTTCAAGTTAAGTAAATTAGAACATCCTAAAGGTCCCTGACCACATAGATTTTGCCCATAATTAGCCAAATATATCCTGCCACGTCATAATTTTAAACATTAATCCACCAGAACAAAACGGTCATTAACGGCTGAGAATTACCCTTCGGCCTGTGTTTTTTACAGGTGAAGAGGTTCACCATGGACATCGTTAAACGGAGCTCCGGCATATGGGTGTCCGAACTCGTGTCCAATCTGGACATAATGTGGGACAAAATCGAAGCAGCACTCTCCGAATCCAGCTCTGCTAGCTACATTTTCCCACTCCAGCGATTCCTGTTTGCCTTTCTCTGCAAATCCCTCATCGGCGCCGACCCTTCGCGCGATTCCAAAATTGCCGAGTCCGGCTACGCCATGCTTGACCGCTGGATCGCTATGCAGCTCCTCCCCACTGTCAGCATTGGCGTCCTTCAGCCTCTTGAGGAAATGTTTCTCCATTCTTTTGCCTACCCTTTTTTCCTGGTCAGCGGAGGCTACAATAAACTCTACGAGTTCATAAAAAAAGAAGGTAATTTCGCCAAATCTTTTTTAATTTCTAATCGAAGCTTTGATTATAACGGGTATTTTCTGAATTGATCTATTTTTAATGGATTACAGGTAAAGAAGTAATTAATAGGGGTGAAACCGAGTTTGGATTGACTGAAGAAGAAACAATTCACAATCTGCTGTTCGTACTGGGTTTCAACGCGTTCGGTGGGTTTTCGGTTTTTCTTCCGAGTTTGATAGATACAATTGCGAGCAACGGAACCGAATTGCAAGAGAAGCTGAGGAAGGAAGCCAGGGACAAGGGCGGGTCGATTCTGACCTTTGACGCGGTGAAAGAGATGGAGCTGATTCAATCAGTAGTGTACGAAACTCTGCGGTTAAACCCACCGGTTCCGACGCAATACGCGCGAGCCAGGAAGGATTTCCGACTGAGTTCGCATGACTCGGTGTACGACATCAAGAAGGGTGAGTTGCTCTGTGGGTATCAGAAGCTGGTAATGAGGGACCCGGCTGTGTTCGATGACCCGGAGAGTTTCAAACCGGATAGGTTTACAAAAGAGAATGGGCCCCAGTTGTTGAACCATTTGTATTGGTCCAATGGGCCACAAAGTGGGTCACCCAGTGAGTCCAATAAACAGTGTGCGGCGAAGGATATTGTGCCTCTCACGGCTTCTTTAATTTTGGCTTACCTGTTTCGCAGGTATGATTACATCAAGGGGAATTCAAGTGCCATCACTGCCGTTGAAAAGGCCAAATGAACAATGGGGATTGTATATTAATAGTGTGTGCGCGTGTGTGAATCCTGCCATCTTGTGGAGATTCTACCCCAATCCAAGTATATTTATAATAAGGAAATACAATGTCCACGACCTATTTCCTTACAATTTTCACAATTCATCATTGATTTTGGTAAGTTTTATAGTTTATTACATAAGATCTTATAAATTTAATAATTTTAATACATTGTTATAAAGATTAAAAGAAAGTAAAATTATAGAAATAGCACTCCAAGCCAACAATTAATATAAAGGATTTACTATCTTTTGCATGCCCAAGTTTTTATCCTTTCACTTCGAAATTTTTATTATTAGCTCAATGTTCTTATAAAAATTGAAATGACAAGGATTTGTTTCAAACTTTACGCCTTGAAAGTTAGTTGCAAGACTTTTAGTTTGACTTACAAGTCAAATTCATGTTTTATGTTTTAGGCAGTTAGAAATCAAACTCTTACTCTAGTCTTACACCGGACAATGGACAAATCAAACTTCTAGTTGTGGGGGAGACATGTAATTTTGTTCATGTCTGGTAGTGACGATGCTTTTTGGGCTTAAGAAGTAACCAGCAGCATTGAGCATGTACATCAGTTAAAAATTAGACCTAATCGTAATTCCCAGCCCGTTCCCAACACATGAAAGAGGGTCCTGCCCGAACACTTCGTGTGTGTATCTTTATCTCGACATCAATTCCTGGTGTTTAAGAAAAGTGTCCAGGTATCGGATAGCTCAAAATGCAGAGGCTTTTGTCACTATTTCAGCAACCAAACTGCCACGACAAATTTAATCAACTACGAGATTTGATGCTTATTGTAATTTAATTACTGGGACATGCCCTATCCCACGAGAAAACTAGAAAAACAAGAACAGGATCAGAGGGGGAGTTCAGAGGTGACTATGAGGGCTCAAAACCCAGGCAAAAAAATCAATTAGTTGCAAAGGATTAATAAACCTCAAAAACAATTTCAAATCATATGTAGATTTCTAGCTTACAACAGTCATGCACGTGGTATAGATACCCAAAATTTAAGGTTAGAAATACAACATGTGCTTTTTACACTTGATTTCTGCAGAATACTTTCTTTGTATAAGGGACTTATGATGGTATGATGATTCGCAACTAACTGGCTGAATCACTTCGCTGAAAACCGTTATGTATCAATCATTTCGTGAAGGCCATGCCATCTTACTTAGCAGTCTGTACCTTCCCTTGAGACAAAGCATGAGACTTGGCAACCCCTTCTTTCCATCCTTTCTGACGAGCTCTCAGTTCCCACAGTGCAGTCAGCCTCTTTTGAGCCACTAATGCCGCCTCTGCTTTCTCTCTGGCTTCCTCGCATGTCTCCATCCCTGAGTTACACTTGTCTGCTTCTTTCTGATACTGAGATGTAATCTTCTTAGCTTCAAGCAGGGCCATGTCAGCACGTCGTTGATTTTCCAAAGCCTTACCTTCCCGTACCTTTAATTCTTCTGACAATAGCTCCGCAATATTCTTTTCAGTGTCTCCATTCACCTCCGGGTCGGCCTTTACACAATCTGAATAAAATTCAAATCAATAAAATAAAATGTAGGAGGTGAAGGAAGTCGGCTCTTAAAATCAACAACACAACCAAAATGTGATTGTAACATCGCAGCTGCAGGCAAAACACAAATTCTGTTCTCCAGCTTTCATGTCAACTTATACCAGAGATTGGATCTGTAAAGGACTAAGATTCCTTATACATGTCTAAAGTAGGCTAGGCCACACATGAACCATGAAGTAGCAAGAAGTCTATAGATTGAGCAAGTGCAGTACAACACAAGAATGATACAGACATTCTTAAATAATTTGATGCTTTAAATTTGTAGACAACTAACAAGAGATTATATATCTTTAATAAAGCAGCCAGTTTCTCTTGTGCCTTGCTGGCGAAGGAGTCATACTTCCAACCTCTAAGTCAAGGGTTCAAACCAGCACCCAGAATATCTATAATAGAGCAGTTTTTTGCATCACTAGTTCAGTACCAAACTTTTGTTTAGCATTGTTACATGAGTACTGAATTGACTAAACTAGAGAACTAGTCAAGCCAAACTAAATATAATACTTAGATTAATAGATTTCTTGAGCACTTGAAAAAGGTCAATAATGAGTATTTCTTTCTTTAAGAAAACAAAAGCAAAACATACAGACGATGTAAGAGATTTATGATCATCAAAGTTAGCCCAAAATAAGGAGAAACAACAACCTATCTTACTAAGTAATGCGAGAGTAACAGTGCTACTTGTATAACACCAATTAACACTGAATCAAATGAGATACTTTACAAGAGTGTTAGGATATGGAAACCAACCTCCGAATGAATTGTTGCTAAGCCCTGCACTTACAAAGACAAAGAAACTGAAATAAGTACATGTTTGATTTGTAGATAGAGCATGAGAACAGTACAGCATGTCATGATAAAACCACAATCTTTGATTGGAATAGTAATGGCTTTTATGGTATAAAAAGAAAAGCAGCTAGCATTTACATAGAGTCATCATTAACTATCAATTCTATTACTGATAACCGAAGGCATCAGTAATGATTGAAGGTACAGTGTTTAAAATAATATTTGTTAAACTGAGAAAATAAATAGGTCAGTTATGTGTGGATAACTACAATTTTCAATTTGGCAGTGAATGTTTGCATTACTATAGTTGCAACTGCAATTGCTTTTTGATAGAACATAGGCAAATATGTGTATGAATCAAAACTTTCATACACAAAACAAAAGATTTAAGGAAGTAGAATATAAGGTCACATTAGATCACACAATTATTTTTAGACACTATTACTATGCTCAGCACTTCATTAGCAATTTCCTCTGTCATCGGTGCTCTAAGAACTATGCTAGGCAGTCCACTCAAGTCATTCGTGTAAAGTTTAAAACCTTACACAAGTCAAGTCTCACAGAAAAACCCTTGCGAAGTGAAAAATTGGGGTAAATTAGAACAAAACTAGCAAAGATATACACATAATCATTTGTATCGTGGACTCTTTTCTCAAATACAAATAAGGCCTAAAATACATTCGTCAAGACACTGAACCATATGATCCTGCACAATGACGTGAGTGAATTACGGCATTGTGAGCTTGGCTGATTAACTAAGTGTAAAATCACTAAAACAACAGTGTTGGCTATAGCATTTGAGTTGTCAAAGTTATATCGCAGTTCCACTTTTCAAGGTGCACAACCAAACATTCAGAGGAAAGGAATTGATAGGTGGAAGTAACATAGTGATTTTCATCACATTTTGTTCATTCTTGAGCATATGAATCGCATGGATAAGGGATTGGAATACCCCAGCTGCTCAATTCAACCATGTCCCCAAACTAAAAGTTTACAGAAGCCAATGATTCTACGTCACTTAAAAAGTAATTTCCATGAAAGGAAGCAGCCAGCCATATAAAAAGAGCGAATTTAAGTCCAATTAGTATAATTACAAAATTCCCTCGGCATTAGATCTCTAAATGTTTCTTTCTCTGATCAAAATTCTCAATTTGATCAAGTCAAAACCCTTTAGGACTAAACTGCTTATTTGCAGAAAGGAACAAATGCATTGCGATGCTCAACTTAACCTCCAGCAGATGAGATCATGAGATACTTACAAGAGGAGTTGGCTAAGCAAAGAACCTAAGCGTTAAGAAAATTTCAGGTTCCAGCAAGTAAAACCAGCAGCAGTAAGATTCAATGAGACCATATCCAAAGGAGATCTAACAGATCTAAGAACGCAGAAAGAGAGTGCAGTAGATCATAAAGGGTGATCCATCAAAGTACCTTCTGGGATGGAAAGGATGGGCTGAGAAGAGCAATCGCACAAGCAAGGCGCACAAGTAGAAGAGGAGTGTTTCACTGCAGCTAAGCCTTCCATAAATTGCCAATACAAAGGTGGACCCAGGATGTACCCGGCAATGCAAAGCGCCACCACCCCCAACCCAACCCTCAATAGAACTGGATTACATGAAATCCCTGACTGGCTCATAGCCATCTATCTCTGTTCCTCTCTCTCTCTCTCTATTCCAGCTGGTACAAGGAGAGTCCGATTTGAATCCAGTATGAAATGAAATGGAAGTTATTGCAGTGGGCAATGCCAACCGCAAAGAAGCTGCTTCCTGCTCTTCATCTTTTTTCCCTTTTCGTTTTCATGTTAAATCTACTTCCCACTATCTTTCTTTCACAGTCTTTGACTCCTGAGTCTCCAAAATTTTTCTTTTAGTTCTGGTACAAATGCATTAGAAATTAAATTACAATATGGCGTGGCCCCATTTCGTCGTTTTCATGTAGTATTACTTATCATCGTTTGGTGACCGCTTTCATCCTGAGACAAACGGTGTCGTTTAAGTCGTATCGTAATGTATGACTAGAACTGTCAATTCCATAAGGCTGGCTTGAGACAGAACTAGAAAAAAATTAAGATTAGATTATAAAAAATTGGCCTAAAAAATCTGAATATTTTTAGGCCCCAACTATTTTACTTCGAAAGCAAATTGGTCCAAACTATTTTAACATGCTATTATGTTTAATTGGAATTGAATTGATTTGGAATCGAATAATTTTTTAATTTCTTTAAATATTTTTAATTATTTATATTTAAAGAATCTTTAGGTATATATTTTAATATAATTTTTTATAATTTATTTTAAGTTTAAGATTAAATTTAAAATTAACTCACAAGACCATAGCATATTTAAACTTATAATTTCCAAGATTGGGATGAGGTTAAATTTTTTTAGCTTAAAAATACTCAAAATTTTTTTAACCTAAATTGTATTAAACCGTTCCGAACCAGTCTCTATGTATGACGCTACAACTAATGTTTTTCTCATCTAACACGTATAAGATAAAAATGTGATATATTTGAGGTTTTATTAATACCGTTTGAATCGGTTCTAGAACTTAGTCCAACCAAATAAATATAAAATGATTGCCAAAATAAAACACCAAATACAATTTGATTTCAACCAGAATCGACGGATCTATATTAAATATATAAAAGCTGATCCATGATATTATCAACTAACAGCTTCTCCTTTATTATTATTATTTTTTTACCCAATTGTTATTTTTCATTTGATGCCTCTGATTTTTTTTTTAATTTTTGTACTTTTTCATTGTTGTACGTGTAGCCTTATCTGCTACACAAGCTTCCACACACACAGCGCTGCACGACTCACGAGGCTCCCGCCAATTAGTTTTATTTATAAATCTTGTTCCAAGAAATGCAAGCAAGGCATAGAAAGGGACCGGGGAAAGGGATGGAACGCCAAGAAGGCATCCATACAACCACGGTAAAGGAAGAAGACAAAAAAGGAAACTATTTTGCAGCTTACCAAACTTGGAAGCAACAAATTAAAAAAGACTTAATGTTGAAGATAGAAACCAAATGAAATGTTAGATGTCCCTTCTTACCAATCCACAATAAACCTTAAACATCAAGTAATTTTTAAGGTCGCCTCACACCCATATAGATGCACCTCTATATTTGACGTCAACACCCAAAAAATTAAAACCCCAAATTGAAAAAGAAAAGGAGGATTAACCTTAAAGACAATGCCAAATTATAAACTTCACACCAGTTTCAAGTGAATATCACGTAAATTTGGTAAGAAAATGACTCCAAAAGGCACTATAAATTACAAAAAACGGGTAAAAGTTCAATAAGAATGCCACTAACAAAGAAAGTCACAAACTTTGGTAAATGGGGGTGCGCCCAAATTCAAGAATTATATAATGCAGCTTGAAAGTGTACAACAAAAAACAAGCAAAGAATCATACCGACATTTAGGCACTCTTTTTATTGTTGATGTCGCAACTAATTTTATATTAAATTCATAAAAAAAGATACTGACCAATTTTTGGTCCAGAATACGATGATTGATGTCTCACGTGACTAATGGTGTCCAGCCGACCAATGTCAATCCTAAATCCTTCAAAACGGCACCGTTTAGCATCTTCTCACGATTAACCCCAGTCGTTGAACACTGTGAGATGCGAATTAACGCTGTGTACAGTGAAAGTGCGTAACGGAAGCCCACGCGAATGATGTTAGCAGTTATAAAATCATCTGCTTCCAGAGTAATCTCCATAGCTACTCACAACCGCAGGTCTCCCGCTGCCTCGCTTGCGCGGACCATTTCCCTCTCTTGTTCTTGCTTTTCAGTCCGTTCCATGGCGGACTCTGCATTATCTCCTTTTAAGAAAATCCAGATTCAGAGGGATGACACTGTGAGTGTAACTCATGTCTTCTTTCTCACTGTTTCTTTCATATGCTTGCTGATTTCCATCTTATTTCGCTGTTACTTTTTTGTGTTTTATTGTTTCTCCAGTTTTCTCAGTCCTGGGAGTGACTTGTAGGTCTGAGCCCATAGATTTCGATTTTTACAGGAAGCAAATTTGTACGAGATTTAGGCCAGCTAAATTTACTTAGTGCTTGAATTGGTTTTGGTTTTGGTTTTCAATTTTGTGTTTGGGTGCCGTTACAGTTGCGCTAAACAGTAATCGGTGAAATTTGGACTTGGTGCCACTGGTCTTATGCTACATTGCAGTGCTTTTTCTTTCGTTTTTTTCAACAATAAAATAAAATAACATTGTCTACATATGGACATGCGTTGATGACATAATCATTAGATTCTCTTCTAGGATTATACAAACCGCTGTGGTGAAAAAATGTTTCTATTACCTTATTATGATGATGGATTATCATCAGAGATGTGTTCTGCACCTGTCAGCCTTTACCAATATTGTCCGTCTAGAGAGCATAGATCAATGAATGCAATTTCAATGACGTTTTGTCTTAGTTTGTGGATCAAGGGAACTTTTGATGAAACTTTTCTTGGTACTTGCTCCAGTTGGCAATATGTTATTTGTTTCTAAATCTATTCAGAAGGTGGTGTGATGTCATTTATCTGGTTTTGAATGTGCCTCGTGCTGGGAAACACCCATTCATACTTAGAATTGCCTTTTTAACAACTTGGGCAGAACAAATTTTTTCAATGCGTTTCAGCTACTATTAGTGATTAGTCAGCAACCGTAAAGTTGGGTTTGGACCAAAGTCCTTTTGATAAGATATCCTTGCTTGTCATGGTTTTGGACTTACGGTTTTCTCATGCTATTTTCCATCAAACTTTTCATTGTTTTCTACCTGCTGTGGAACTTCATATGCATTTTTTTTTTCAATGATCAGACATTTGATGCATATGTTGTTGGCAAAGAAGATGCTCCTGGAATTGTTGTGCTCCAGGAATGGTGGGGTGTTGATTATGAGATCAAGAACCATGCTGTGAAGATTTCTCAACTTGGATCCGGGTTTAAAGCACTTATACCTGAGTAAGTATAATAATTGGTGCTGCCTTTGTTTTCTTATTCTGTGTTCATTATGCATTACATAATATCATATGCTGCAATTGGATGACTGATGGGTTTTCCCTTCTTTTCCAGTCTGTACAGAGGGAAGGTTGGTTTGGATGTTGCAGAAGCACAGCATTTGATGGATGGTCTTGATTGGCAAGGTGCCATAAAGGATATCCGTGCTTCAGTTAACTGGCTTAAAGCAAATGGTTCAAAGAAGGTTTGCCCTGTTCATGTCTTGTGCAGATGAGAAATGTTATTCTTAAAAATGTCTTGTGTGTATATGTGATGTTCCATTCTGGAGAGTTCATTGTGCATTTATTCTCTTGTGGTAGTTGTGAAAAGTTCTTCTGGTTTCATATGCCCATAAACTTGCCATAGCTTATGGTTCAGAGCCAAGTATTTGAGATTTACTTAACATGGGAGGCACATAATTGGTAGATGTCATAGGTCCCTTAAGTGCTTCATGTTGGATTTTGCATATGATACTGCCTTATTAAATTTTGCTGTTAGACATGTTTTTCCCTAAACTACTTTAACTTTTATGTTTTAATGTTCCGTCTCGGCAATGTCCATCCAATCATCACATATGGTCTTTTAGAGGAGAATTTCTCAGATGCACAGGAGGAAAACATTTTTCTTCCTCCAGCTTCTCAGCATCAAGTCAAGTGTGCTAATGGGCATCACCCTGCACAGAGTGATGTCTCCTTTGGACAGATGGCTTGATCTTGGTGTACTGGAGGATTTGTCTAGTAGCACACATAAGAACCTCTCCTTTCAGAGCCATGTGTATACACCGAAGACACCATGTTGCTTTCATTTTTAATTTGGAGGATTTGTTTATTGTAGTCATAGTAATGTACCAATCTCTTCAGGCGCAAATTGCTTCAATGGCATTTTTGTATCATTTTTATATTTTTTAGTGTTTTAAAATCATAAAAATCTCTAGCAACGGAGTATCTATTTAATTTAGTTTGTAAAGGAAAAGAATTTATTGGCATAAAGGAATTATTAAGGGTAGAGACCATGATTTTTTTTACTTAATTATGAATCTAGTTGTTGAGATCCCTAGATGCAAAAAGTGCCAAACCTGATTCATAGTGCTGATTTGTGATTAGTTCAAAACTGTTTACTTTCTTTCAACAGAAGAGATTTTAAAATATAATGTAGCTCTGAATAAAGGTAAACCTTTGTTTAACAAAATGTGAATTTATTGCAACAGGCTGGTGTGACTGGATTTTGCATGGGTGGTGCTCTCTCAATTGCTAGTTCTGTCTTGGTTCCAGAGGTTGATGCTGTTGTAGCTTTCTATGGAGTTCCTTCTTCAGAGCTTGCAGACCCTGCCCAAGCCAAGGCTCCTGTGCAGGCTCACTTTGGAGAGCTGGATAATTTTGTTGGCTTTTCAGATGTTACGGTATGGGATTCTTTTTGCAACTCTTGCTACAAATATTAAGGGTAAATTTTGTCTCTCTTAAAATCCCTGTTGTCAGTCTGGCTTCTAAAGCCTCTACATAGTGACTTTTGGTATGTGTTGTTACCAAAAATGACTATTTAATTCACACCAAGGGTGTGCTTGGTTGGGAACAAAATATTGGAGGGCTTAAAAGGAGAAGTGAAAATCATTGTGTGTTTGCTTGGTAGGAGAATAAAGAGGAGGGAATGCAATTGGACTGACCACTATTTCCACTCTAATTTTTTGACATTTTCTTTCATCTTTGGTTTAGGATGAAAAATGGCTACCATTTGAATCCTGTCGATCACAAATTCTATCTCTCATTCGTACTGTCCTTAGTAAGAGGGCAAGTATAACTCACTATCTACCTTGGTGAAAATTAAAAGATTTGTATTTCCTCCATTTTCATTTCCTTCCCCTATTGACTTTTCATACTCCCATTATCCACTTCTCTTACCAAACATTAAGTAGCAGAAATAGGAGAATCTTGCCAAGGATACCCGGACTAATATTTTCCCACACCATATGTCTTTGAGAAATCTTGCCAAGCGTATCCTGACTCAACTTTTGAGCCTAGAAGCATACATAAGAAAACATAACCTCAAGAGTGAGGTTTCGGCTTTTATTTTGATATCTCCCATGTTGCTGAAGTACAGAAGATGCGAAATGTTATAAATTTATCTCCTTTATACTGATGATCATGCTGTAATACTCAATATATCGGATCTGTTCTGTGTTTTTTATTCTCTGATAAATTCTCCCTCTTGTGAATTTTTTTTTTTTTTTTTGGTGTCACACGGTGTATCATTAGGTGAATTCCATTATTTAGTTGCGAATGGGGAAGGGAGAATAGCCCGATAGGGGGCACTTGTTAATGTTATGAACACAACCGTTGATATCAAGCAATAATGTAATGCTAGTTAAGATCATTGGAACAAGAAAGTCCAAACTGTCTGTGCTGTCTTTTGACATCAATTGGTGTCTCAGGCTGCCAAGACATTGGAGGAGAAGCTGAAGGTAGCTGGAGTTCCTTATGAGGTACACATATATCCCGGCAACGCACATGCTTTCATGAATACGTCTCCTGAAGGCATTAAGAGGAGGAAGGGCATGGGAATGCCTGATGAGGATGAAGCTGCAGTTCAGCAGGCTTGGTCGCGCTTTCAGTCATGGATGACTCGATACTTGACTGGATAAGTAATTTCCTTGCTGAGTTCACCTGCCCTAATGCTATATTCTATATTTAGTGACATCCTCTGCCTTGGCCCCGCGGACTGGAAGCTCTGAGTGTGCTTGTTGTTGCTGTTGCGTTGTTCTGTAATGTTTGGCTGCATTTGACTTAGGAATAACTCTAGAACAATTGTGGTTCTCTTGTAATGACGTAAATAAGGTGTTATGCACTGTTCACGTCCAATTTTCTCTCCGTTGTTGACCCCATTTCTTCCAGCCGTGTTTTTACCATGAATTTTGCGATTTATTTCTTTCAAACTACTATTTGAGTCAATACGTTTTGACTACGCTGGTTCGCGATGGATAGCCACTTGGTATTTGCTATTTTTACTTAAAATCTATAATATCATTTTATTATAAAAATGAAGAAGCAAATGTGTTATGAAAATATAATTTTTCATAGCTATGACAGTGTTGGGATAGATTAGAGTTTGGGGTGACATTGAGAGGATTGTTGGTAAACCCTGTTGCATATCAACGAATCAAAATCAGTGACACCACTTTCCATCCATATCTGTTTTTATCTATTTTTAAAAAATAAATAATTATTTTCCATCGATATTTGTCCTTTGGCTAAATCAATTTGTAGAAGAGTCAAAAGCAACAACATCAACGTCGCAATGTTGGAAATTTACAAAATCCCAAGTTTTAACTTTGCTGCTTGCTTAGTAAAATTTGAAACCATTCGTCGAGTACGACATTAAACTTATTCTCGATGTCTCTGTTTGTCTTCGGTTCATTTTCAATTTCTCATAATAATCTTGGTCGCGATCATACGTTATCAGAAGAACGTGGAGTCGTCCAACTAGAGATCTTAAGACCGCTCAATCAAAAACCAATATCCAAACAGTATTATCTTCTTGTTTTTATTATAAAAAAAACCCCTTCTGCTTTTGTAGCCTGTTCCTCATGGAACCTCGTTATTCGAAACCACAGCTTAATTTATGAAGGATTATCCCATGACACAAAAAACAAGAAAGCTATTATGGCTTATATAAATCAAATTCCACATTCATTTTGCAAAGCCCACGGCGCCAAAGGAGCAATAATACATACATAATTTTTTTTTATAACATGTAGATAAATTGTTGCATGACAGTATATGAATTAACTAGTCTTACTTGAAAATAATTATAATAAGACCAATTAAATTCAAATGTTATTATATGGCAAATTGTGTATAAGTCGTGAAAAAAAAAGTTGCGTACAAATACTCCCACACAAATGAATCAACAAAAATCTCACAAGAAAGCCAGCTTACACATTTGTTTGTATTAGAGATAATTTTTTCAATGTGAAAAAAGATACTGATTGACACAATGTCTTAAACTGAAATTCTTGTCAATTTCTTTTCGTGAAAATTAAAAAAAAAGTGACGTAATTATCATTACTCAAACGAAAATTTCAGACATGTGAATAGAAAAGTCGAAGAAAGGAGGTGTAATATTTACAAAGGGTAGGTGGTGCAGCGCATGAAATTGGTGAGGTAGGAATAGGATGGGTTTGTGCATGCTTGTGTGTGAAAGGGAAAACTGGCATTGCTTGCCCGTGCAATGGTGTGAACTGTGGAACTGAAGGCTTTGATTAGAAGAAAAGGATCCCCTGAGAGAAATAATACTGGAGTCAAACACATGGACCACCGAGCTCCCCATACCCACCCTTGTAGAAATTTGACTAAAACCCTATTTTGGTCTCTCAAATATGAACAAACTTCTATTTTAGTCCCTCACTATTAAATTTTTCTATTTTGGTCCTCCAGAGATCAATTAACTTCTATTTTAGTCCCTTACTGTTAAATTTTTCTATTTTGGTCCTCCAGAGATTGAAATTGATATCAATCAAGTCCCTCAATTAGGATGATTGCTAACAAAGTCAAAATTGATGACGTGTCATGATGACGTGGCAGAATTTGCTGACGTGGCAAAATTTTGGATGACGTGGCATGCTGACTAGGCAAAAGTTGCTGACGTGGCAGTGTATTAGCCGACGTGTCATGATGACGTGGCAGGATTTGGCTGACGTGGCATGCTGATGTCAGCAGCCACGTCAGCCAATTTTGCCACATCAGCATGACACGTCAGCCAATTTTGAACTTATTAGCCATCATCCTAATTGAGGGACTTGATTGATATCAATTTCAATCTCTGGAGGACCAAAATAGAAAAATTTAACAGTGAGGGACTAAAATAGAAGTTAATTGATCTCTGGAGGACCAAAATAGAAAAATTTAATAGTGAAGGACTAAAATAGAAGTTTATTCATCTTTAAGGGACTAAAATAGAGTTTTACTCTAGAAATTTTATCAGTATAAGATTCAGCCGATGCCACGCCATTATATTCCTGTTTCCTTTTCACTCAAGCACAAATGAATGAGACAGATGCATGCATTATTTATTGTGCTTCATCGTAGGAACAGCAGCACCTCTAAAGCAGATTTGTCAACAGTCATAGAAATGGAAGATTGGTAAAAGATAGTCACAATACCCAACTTTCCAGTCGCATTTCAATATCGCAACTAATAAACTATTCAATTATCTTTTTGAAAGAGTGATAAGCCATTTAATATACATAAATAAAGTTTTAAGTTTAAATTTAAAATTCTGAAAATTTAAAGTTTAAAAATAATAGACGAGTGTCATTGTAATAGTAAAAAATGTCGCCTTTCTCCAATTTTCTTTTGCTTTGTGTAATATATAACCAGGGCACAATGAAAGTATTGTGGGGAGTTGCTTGCAAAAGTATACAGAAACTTCAAGCGCATGGTTGATTACGTGAACGGAACCTGAAGAAATTGAAGGGAAAAAAATGAGGAAAATATGAGACAAGTTCAGAGTTAGGTTGGCAGCGACGTATTATGGGGTTCGCTTGTTTTAAATAAGCCTGTAAAGTAATAAAACCGACCTACACCAATCCAAAAGCTTCATGTTGGCGACATAACTTCCTATTCTAATTATAATTATATATAAAAGGAGGAGTAAAAGTGGTCATACAAAGTTGCTTTGAACTTGATAGAATTCGGTTTGAAAATTGACAAAAGTGGTTTATTGTTGTTGTTGACTCCTTTCTCATTAAACAAAAAGTTGGACTTTCTCCTTATATTATTAATTATAATGTGGAAATGTATGTCCAAACTTGGGAACAAAAGCTTGCAAGTTGAGCCTGCGTTTAATAGATGAAAAATATTGTTGCCTCTAAGGTGTGGATGGCATCTCTCATTTGAATACTGTTTCACAGTCTCTTCCCAAGTCGTGGTCAATACATGGAGCACATGTTTTCCCATGATCATAGGATTTCCTTGCTCTTCTGTTTAGTAGGGTCAGCCTGCTGTCCACAGCTTTCCTTTACCAAGTTGTCCTCCAATTATGTGGTCAATCTTTGATTTCAATTTTCTAATTAAGTTTTTTTTTTATGGCATTTGTATATCATCAGCAGCCATCGTATATACATATAATTAGTCTCATTTCCTAATAATTTTTTTTTGGTGATTATCATTTCCTAATAATTTATTGGATCTAATTGTTCACTATCTCACTTAAAAAAAATAACTCAGTATCTTTAATAAATATAATTATCCATTTTATTAACACAGAAATTATGATGATATGATGCAGTTTCAACCAATTATTGGGTTTGATTTTATAATGTATATACAATTTGAACAAGATATAGATACATTGAACATATATAAATGATATATATTGCTTTCATAATTATTTAATTTTTTTAAGTTGGGGCTTTATGCACCCTAGATTTATAGAATTTAAAATTCTAAACAATTAAGTATATAGGCCTACATATTGATTTTTGTTTTTGACTTTTTTAACCAGTTGATGAATTTATCATTATCATTTAAAAAAAAAACTGTTGGGAATTGAAGGCCAGTCAAAGTTCAGATTCATAGAAGAAAGGAAAAGTTTTTTTTTTTTTTTTAAATATCCTGAAAAAGAGGAAAAGTCAATATACTCTCTTTGATTTAGATTATTTGTTGTTTAAGTTAATATATAAGAATTAAGAAAAGCATTAAATAATCTTAAATACTCTCTTTTTTTTTTAAATTATCCTCTTATACAAAATTTAAAAAAAGTAAATTTAATTAAACATTTAATAGAAATAATAGTTTTGACAAAAATAAAATAAAATAAATCAATATTATTTTAGTTTTGAGAAAGTAATAAATACAAAGAACTAAAAAGCCTCTAAAACGATAATTATCTTGAATTAAAGAATAAAAAATATTTGGAGCATGATATTCTCAAACCAATGTTAATGATGATACTAATATTGACCCATTTCAGAAGCAACCTAGTAGTTGTTAAATACAAACATGTATAACTTCTATAAGCAGCCTATATTTTCTTTAGTACTCTTCTAATGAATAGCACTTAAATGATATATACATCACAAAAACCCAATTCTACATTGAGCATATTTTTCATGGCAATGTATATACCCTCTTGCTTCATCATCCTCTACACTATTCTTTACGAGATGGAAGAAGCTACCGCATGACCAGATTGAGTTAATTTGGGTGACTTGCTTTGCAAACCCATATAGGGCGTGGAGATGCCATTATTGTCATCTAACACAGGTCATGGATACCATTCTTTAGGTTGCATCTAGAGGGGTCAAAAAGTGCAATTGCTTGGTCAAGCTTGCGAACTCAGGACTTAAATTAAGCGTAAGATCCTATGCCGGCCACAAGGGGTTCGATCTTTTTCTGGTCATTTCCATATTGCATGCAATGTATCCTTGTTCCATGGAATATGTACTTTCTTGGTAGCTTAAACTTTCTAGGGATGGAATCAACGCTTATCTTTGAAATTGGTGAAGTGACATGTAAGGTAGTTTTTCTTAGTGAAAATATTACTGTAAATTTTTATTAAGATTCATGATATATCTTAATTTTAAAATAAATAATCTTCTTTCTATCTAAACTTCTTGCAACCAAAAAAGTATACTAAAACAAAAAAAAAGTTAACTAAAACAGCATGATTATGCCCAAAGAAGTATAGTGAACACTCTGACTAAAAGTAGGGTTTCTTCTAAGTTCTAAAGCCTAGAAAAATCGCTACGATTAATTGATTTGAATCGCGTTTTTCTCCTAAAACATGCGATTTTCCGTGCAGAAATCATAAACAACACTAAAACTCGCGCTTTTCTTCCTTGGCTTTCCACTATTCGTATCTTTCCCAAAAGAAGAGATCTTTAGTTTATTGGACTTTGATTCGCACCAAAGCGCCCCGCTTTGGTCGAATTACGTAACAGGTCCCACTCGCCAAGAATCCAATCACTTTTTGGTCCTTACTTCTATCTTTCGATGAAGACTCTCCCCTACCTACATTTGGAAAGGAGTTCAAAAGGAGACAGTTGGCAAACTGCATGCTCACTACACCATAGCTGTTTCTGAAACACATTGGCTTAATTCGGATATAGCAAGACTCACGATTAATTAACCTGGAACTACAACGTAAGTTACAGAAAGGCTATGTTTAAATCCAAGGAAATAGAGGAACAACAGAAGATTGTCAACAGAGATGTCTCAGAAGAATTGCTCACAAGTTATGATATCCACACATCGTTACTATACAATGTGTACATATGGGTTTAGGTGGAGGAATCTCCACTCTAAAAGTCAAATAAAAAATCAACACATCATTACTTATTTTTACTCTACCTAATCTATGCGCAATAATAATACGTATATATATATATATATATATATATATCATTACTTTTGCAAGCAAACAATAAAAAAAATGATATTATTAATTGTAAAGGAAATGATCTAGTACCAATATTTAATGGGATGATACCCTATTAATTATGAATACCAATTAGTAACCATGAACAAGGGACTTCGAATCTCGGGATTCTCACTCCTCCCTCACCTAACCTTTCACCTCATGAACAAGGGACTTCGAATCTTGGGATCCTCACTCCTCCCTCATCTTACCTCCCCCCACCCCCCCCCCCCCACCTAAGTGTTCTCTCATTAATAATAATATCTAGAGTAAATTATATTAATTTTCTTTAATATATTTGATTATGACACTCTACTATATTCTTGTTTAAATATGACACTCCACCCCATTCTTACTCAAATATGACATTTCACCTTATTTATTCAAATATTAATTAAAAAAATATACCTAATATTAATAAAATATTCATAAAAAGAATATTAAATCAATATTTTAATTTAGTTTTACTTAAAAATTATACTTTAACTCAGTTAATCATTTTAAATAACTAATATTTTGATAAATTATATTTTTAATCAAATAATTATATTTATTATAAGGTATAAATTTAACACTGTATATGATTATGAGAAAAAAATTTAGTACAAATATAGAGGCATCTTAGGGTAAGTTTAGTTAGCAAAAAATAGACCAATTATGCTCTATATTTTTTTCCTAACTAAACTTAACCCCAAGATGTCTCTATATTTGTATTAAATTTTTTTTCTCATAATTATATGCATAGTTAAATTTATATCTTATAATAAATGTAATTATTTAATTAAAAAATATAATTTGTTAATGTATTAGTTATTTAAAATGGTTAATTAAGTCAAACTATAATTTTAAATAAAATTAGAGTAAAATTTGGTTTAATATTTTTTTAAATATTTTATTAATATTTAGGTATATTCTTTTAATTAATATTTGAATAAATGAGATAGAGTGTCATATTTGAATAAGAATGGGGTAGAATGTCATAATCAAATACCTCAAGGGAGATTAATGTAATTTGCTCTAATATCTGATTTGTATCCGCCAAAAACAGTTAAATAACCCGTTAAGATACAATTAATTCTCTGGTTACCCAAAAAAGAAGTGAGCTGGTGATTTCAGGTGCATATATATCACTCTTAAAGTTGTTAGTTGTTGCAACATTAGCCATTGTAGATTTTATAATAAAAATAAGATAGGTAATGGGCAGAAAAATTGGTCGTGATAAGTTGTTATGTGATAATTTTCTTAACTAACATTATTATTAGGAAGATTATGTGAATATACTAAACAAAAAATGAGTTGTTATGCTATTTTCATTTTCTATTTATTTATTATGTATTTGGTTACATTTTTTTATAAAATTAGATAACGTGGTTGACTGGTTTTTTTGTAATGTGATTCAATACAAAATAAGATAGTCAAAAAAGAGTAACATAGTAATATTGTTAATATATTTCATTTACAAAATTTATATAATTTTATTCCCTAACAATAATCATTTATAAGTTATTTGATTGTTTCAATGAGATTTGAATTTTTTTTTAAAATAAAGAATATATTTTAATGATATAAATTATCTTAAATTTATAAATTATTAATTTATTTATATTTTATAATAATTTTTATTATTAACTTTTTAATAATAATTATTTATTTATATTTTATTCAATCAAATATATTTCTTATTTTAAAAAATCTCAATCTGTTTCGATAATTGTTATCCAATTTTATTGTTGGATGTTTTGTTATTCTGCTTAACTAAGGAAGCGGGCCTTGCCTTGTGCGGGTAACCTGTGCAAGCACGAGTTTGATCTTTTTAAAGCTGTTAGTTGTTGCAGTAATAGTCGCTGCAAATTTCATAATAACATTATTGTTACCAAGATAATGTGAATATAATAAACAAAAATATAAGTTGTTACGCTATTCTCATTTTCTATATATTCATTATATATTTTGTTATATTTATTTGAAAAATTAGATAACGTGATTGATTTTTTTTTTAATAAGTAGTTGAAGAAAAGGGTAACATAATAAAATAAAGACTAAAATCTTCTTTTAGTCTTTTAAAGATGAACAAATTTTTATTTTAATCCCTCATTATTAAATTTTTTTATTTTGATCCTTCATAGATCAATTAATTTCTATTTTAGTTCCTCATTGTTAAAAATTTCTAATTAAGTCCTCCAAAGATTGAAATTGATATCAATCAAGTCCCTTAATTAGGATAATTGTTAACAAGGTCAAAATTGCTGACGTGTCATGATGACGTGACAGAAATGGCTGACGTGGCATGCTGATAAGGCAAAATTTGCTGACGTTGTGTGGTATTGACTGACGTGTCAGGATGACGTAGCTGAAATTGACTGACGTGGCATGCTGACTCAACATGCCACATCAGCCAATTTCAGCCACATCAGCCAATTTTTGTCACGTCAGCAACTATCTTAATTGATTAATATCAATTAATTGATTGAGGAACTTGATTGATATCAATTTTAATCTTTGGAGAACTTAATTATAAATTTTTAATAATGAGGAATTAAAATAGAAGTTAATTGATTTCTGAAAGATCAAAATAAAAAAATTTAACAGTGAGAGATTAAATTAAAAATTTATTTATCTTTGAAGGATCAAAAGAAGATTTTACTCTAAAATAAAAAAGAATTGCTTACTTGCTAGTACACTCACAGTTATCTTATCCCTAAAAATATGCTGTTTTTCAAAATATACAATTATATTAGGTGCCTTAATTTACGTTGAATTCAATTATATAAAAAAAGAATATGGACAATTCATAATAAATTAATAATATTTTTTTATATTTTGATTTATGATGAAAATTATTAATAATAGTAACCATTATTATTATTTGGAGTAAATATGCTCTAGAAGAAATTAAATTACATATCAAATTAAGAGGAAAAATAATTGAAAAGATATGGCTGTGATTTGTCATTTAATTTCTAGATCTTGGGAAGGAGCGGGAATGAGGTGGAAGGAGAAGAAAGCCTAACGCAGAGAACAGAACAGAAAAGATAAGGACTAGAGGTGAGGCTGACTTAGCACTTGGACAGATGAATTACAGCAAATTAGCGGCACATTAATAAGAAGCAAACGAAGGGATCCGGTTCATGGGTGCCGACGGGGTCAACCCCAACCCTCTTTCCCTTCCCCTCAGTCCGAATCCACCCGTCCTATGTGTCCCAAGTCAAGATCGCAGGGATCCAGGGCCCCACCCTCAGTCGTCACTTGGTGGGTCCCGCTTTGACTCAGACTACACTTTTTAACGAGGAGCCTCGAGGGCCTGCCCAATCGGGGCGATCATATTTTGGAACGCGTCAATCTCCTCGCCTTCCCTTTCTTTTTCAATTTCACCATCCAAATTAAAACTTATTAAAAATGTCAATTTAATATTTATTTTTTAAAAAATGCCAACTAATTTCTTTTTTTCTTACATGTGAAACAAGCCTTGAAATTTCTTTTTAAAAAATTCAACGCAAAATATAAACGGCGCTTCTACTGCTACACTTTTGGTCTTCTTCTAAAGTCTGAGCTCCCCTTTTTATTGCCGAATCCATTGCACCATTTATAAGCACTTCACTCTTGTTTCTCTCTCTCTACAGTTTCAATCTCTCTCCCGTTCCATTGAAATTTATGGCCAGAGGGGGTGGACTTTCCATTGATTCAGATCCGATTGGGAGCTTCTTCCTCCACAAGCCCATTGTTCTCAACTCTTTTCCTGAAGACAACAACAACGTTAATCATCCCAAGTGGAAACCTAGTCCCACAACTCCCATGGACACCACCGTTAGCAAATCCAAGAGGTCTCCATCCTGCACCACTATCCCATTCCAAGTCAACCTTAACTGTCTTCACGACAATCACGACCTTCCAGCACCCTCCGATCATGTCAGAAGAACCGTCATCGATGAGATGGACTTCTTCTCTGATAACAAGAACACCATCAATGACGACAACAACGTTGCGTCTTCCTCCGTCGACGCTGCTGATAAACATGATCATTTCAGTACTCCACCTTTGTTTAATTTCAACGTAAATGTGAGTAACCACTTTTTTCTTTTATTAGATATAATACCAAACCCGCACAAACGCTTTGATTCAACTAATTGATTAGTTGTTAACATCATCTGGTGTAGACTGGTCTGAATCTTCTTACTACCAACACTACCAGTGACCAATCCGCGGTGGATGATGGGTTATCAGCCAAGTCAGAAGATAAAAGAGCTAAGAGTGAGGTAAGAAATTCAGATGTAGGATCAAGTTCAACGAAATTCAGTAATTAGTAGTTTTCATTTTCAAAATTGAGCATTGGTTTTGAATAATTTTATGGTATACATCTACCGTCTCAGCTGCCTATTCTTCAAGCGGAGCTTGAGCGAATGAAGGTGGAGAATCACCGGTTAAGGGGCATGCTCGATCAGGTTAATACCAATTACAATGACCTGCAGATGCATTTGGTGAATCTGATGCAGGACCAGAAGGGTAAGGACGCTGTAGAACACGAGGTGTCTGATGGAAAACTGGAAGAAAAGAAAGAAAATGGAAACGGTGGAGAGTTGGTGCCAAGGAAGTTTATGGATCTTGGGCTTGCTACTAATGCTGATACGGATGAGCCTTCGCTTTCGTCATCAGTGGGAAGAAGCCAGGACCGGTCAGGATCACCGGGAAATAACTTGGAAGTGGTTTCCAATGAATTTGGCAAAAGGAAGAATCGGATTAGTAATGATGAAGGGCTTGTGTTTGATCAAGATAAGAAGGAATTGGGACGGGGAATTGACAGAGAAGATAGCCCCCCAGATCAAGCTTTTGCTGCTAGTAAGCTTCCAAGGTTCAGTCCTCCAAATAATACCGATCAAGCTGAGGCCACCATGCGGAAGGCCAGAGTTTCAGTTAGAGCTCGATCAGAGGCACCAATGGTATGTCCGAGATTATTAATTAATTTGCAGAAGAGAAAGATTTTGTTTTTCCATGATAGCTGATGAAAAGTTGTTGATCTCAGATCACTGATGGGTGCCAATGGCGAAAATATGGGCAGAAGATGGCTAAAGGAAACCCGTGTCCTCGCGCTTATTATCGGTGCACCATGGCCGCTGGTTGCCCAGTTAGGAAACAGGTATCTCCATTTCTCATCCCTCTAGCTGAAAAGTCAATTCTATCTGGCATACAAGCTCTTTAGTCTCTCTATCTAATGTGAAACATACTTCAATTGGAGTTATGTAAGCAGAATTATATGGGATGAGTTAATTTATTTACCTAAATTAAATAGAATATTTTGAGGTTGTTTTATCCTTGAACATTCTGGGAGAAAATTTTCCTGATCAAATGTTTGATACATAAACAGGTACAGAGGTGTGCTGAGGACAGAATAATCCTCATAACAACCTATGAAGGCAATCACAACCATCCTTTGCCTCCGGCAGCAATGGCAATGGCGCATACTACTTCATCGGCTGCGAAGATGCTTCTTACAGGATCAATGTCAAGCACAGATGGCCTAATGAATGCGAATTTCCTCGCAAGAACACTGCTTCCTTGCTCTTCTAGCATGGCAACCATCTCTGCGTCTGCTCCATTCCCAACTGTTACATTGGACTTAACTCAGTCTCCAAACCCTTTACAGTTCCCAAGGCCTCCAAGCGAATTCCAGATCCCCTTCTCAGACGTCCCTCAGAATTTTGGCAATTCCCCAGCCTCTTTGCTACCTCAAGTATTTGGCCAGGCCCTCTATAACCAATCAAGGTTTTCTGGGCTTCAAATGTCTCAAGATGCAGACCCTTCACATATGGGCAACCAATCTCAACATGCATCACCACGCCTGGCTGACTCAATTACTGCTGCCACTGCAGCCCTTGCAGCTGACCCCTCTTTCACTGCAGCTTTGGCTGCAGCTATCAGTTCCATAATTGGTGGTGCCCAGCCAAACAACAATGGCAACAGTACTGGTAACCTGGTGGCTAGCAACAGCAATGGCAATATTACAACAAGCAACAACAATAGCAATTGAAGCAATAAAATCAGCGCTTCAAACTTCTCAGGAAATTAGTTGACATAACTTTCTTTTTCTTTTTTAAAATTTCTTTTTCTCAGATTAATTTTATTTTTTCCTCTTTCTGACACGGGCTCAAAAAATTGAGCTGAACCCTTTGTTTATTTTTTATTTGGGATTCAGGAAAGTATTAGATATAAATATAATATTCTTTGTTATGTCAGTACTTGTTAGTATGATCGAAATTGAATCTCAAAAAAAATGAAAATTTTTTATATGAAAGACAGCAGATTAATTTTTCAGTACTTGTATTGAAATGAACGGAAGGTTGTTTTGCATTATTGTCCTTTGAAGCTAAATCTTGAAGTGAAAAGCATAAACAAAAAGAAAAAGATTTTGTACACTCATAAATAAATATTTTTTTTAAATTTTAATTAAATATTTTTTTAAATTTTAATTAAATATTTTTTTAAATTTTAATTAAATATTTTAAATTATTAAATTTTATAAATTAATTATAAGATATAATAAATTAATTGTGATAATTATTTATAAGAATTTAATAATTCATTTATTTTATGAGATTATATTTTTCAAAAAAATAGAGGAAGAGAGAAAGTAGCAGTTACGTGCACCAACTGGCAAAGTCAAGGGGAAAAGAAGTCAATAAAACCGTCTGAGAGTGGTTGAAGAGGATGTCATTGCCTGGACACAGAATAGAAATTAATTAAGATTGTGAGAGATGGGAACAGGGAGGGACATGTTCAAGTTGTCTTTTGCCATTTCTAGCCCACTTGAAAGGCAGTTGGCAAAATCGCTGGTTTCCTCGAGACTTCGTTCATTCAATTCTTATGGGATCTTGTTGATCACACTAGCAGTAGTCTTTTACGTGTGCTAGCAATCACATGCCATTAAAGATGAGCGATCAGCTTAATCTTTCTTATCTTTAGCCGTTTTTTTGGCGGCGAATGCGTGTGAATGAGACGCAATGCATGCTCAACACTACTACCCTTTTGTGGCAACGATGGCCCGTGCTGTAAGTTGCCTCACGTTTGTCTTTTGATAAATGCGTGAGTAATGTTCCGTTCACACCGATAGCTTTTACAAAATTCGATTTCCTTGTTTCTATAACTAAAATTTTAATAATTTAAATTATTAAATTTATTAAATATTATATATTAAATTATAAAATTTAATAAATTAACGACTTCATTTTATTAGTAATAATTTAATAATTATTTATTTATATAAAATTTTTTACAAGATTATTTTATCAAAAAATGACATGTAAAGATTTATTTATAAATTTAATATATAAATATAATCTAAAATATTAATAAAATTAAACACATATTTTTATTTAAATAAAAAAATTTATTCCATAAATACCGATAATATTTTGACTATACACTAACCTAATTGTGGCACGTGAAACCCCTTTTTGAGATGATCCGCTGAAAAATCTTGGTATTTCCTTTTTCTGAAGGCTCAGTTCTCACTTACCAACCAAAAGAAGCATGGTTTGAGTTCTCTTAACAAGGGGGTTTTAATTTCAGAGTTTCTGGGTCCTCCAATTCAGAGACTTTTCCAAATGTATCATTTCATACTTCGTGTTCTAATTTATGAATTAAACATCCGGCAGTCAAATATGATACTCCGAAAGGGTCATGTGTTTACATTATGTTTTGGGCATTTGGCTGGCTGTAGCTTTCCAATTCAACTGGCAACTGGCAAGTGGTAGCTCTCACTTACTCATAATATGGCAGGGCGAGCCTTGGCGGTGGCTTGTGTCCTGTGGGCTTCATCATTTATTTGTTGCATGCCTTCCTCACAAGGCAATTTGAAAGCCTGAGCTTGAATAAGTAATATAGGCTATGATTCTTGAATGGTCAGGCTGATTGATCATTCCCATGCTTCTGACTGGTATTTTAAGTGAGCATGAAAAGCAAGCGTGACCTTGCTCTTGAAAAATCTTGCAATCATGACCTTGCCCGAGCCCTTCGTGATCCTTGAATAACACACTCTGATTTATCACATTAAGTACATGCATCACCTCCCAAAACTGTATTGACTAAATTGAATTGGATCTATTTGTATGGACGGTAATCTTCGTCGTGTCACAAGAATCACTACAAGCATTAATTATTTTTTGAGATTTGAATTTTTTAAAGTATAAATATAAGCAAATAATTATTAATAAAATTTAAAATAAATTTAATTTAACTTAAAATTCAGAATATAATTATTTAAGCTTCATAATAATTTAAATAATTATTTATATGTATTTAATCAGTAAATTGGATTCAAGTCAGGTTTTTTTAAAAAAAAAAAACTCATTATCAATTAAGATAAATTTACAGGAGTTATAGATCAAATTCGAGACTTCCTAAATATGGGGCGGGGATATTCAACATTTCCTTTTGGGTCTTCTAAATATAACAAGCCTGTGTTTGTTCTCATTCTCTCACAATGGAAGGCCCAAAAGCACAAAATGACTCTGCCACGGCCCAAAAAAAAAAAAAAAGAATCTTGTACTGGCGGTAATCTCAATTTGGAGTTGCGTAGCATGGTACCCCATCCATCCACGCTTGATAGTAAGACTGAACCGTCCGTCCACAAAGGACTGGTAGCTGATGGTGAGAAGTTGGAACTCACAAGTTTGCTCGATTTCCTTTTCTCTCTGATTTGGTCGCTGCTGTTTCAGTTATCTCTTTGTTTGGTCTGCTCCGAGGTGATTCTCAGGTGGGTAACTGAACTTCTTCGTTTATTTGATCCTTTTTCGGCTGAATATTGAATCTCTTTGTGAAAATGTATGTCAGTGTATGATAATCTCGGTCGCTTTTCTATTGCTTACAAATAAGAGGAAGAAAATTAAAAAGAAAAGAAATACCATACTCCATTTGCTTTGCCAAATGATGAAGTGATTGATTGGAAAAGAAAAATTTTCATTTAATATATTAATCATGAACTGATTTAGTGTGTGTTCGTGTTGATTACTTCACCAAAGTTTTGTTCTTTTCATATTTTCTCTATTTCATGCTGATAATTCATGGAAAAAACTTGACTAAAAAAAGTTATGTATTTTAGGGGGGAAAAATTAATTTCTACTCAACTAGCCCAAATTGCAAATTAGAAAAGATTACGGCATTAATTCTTCTAGCTGGGGTTGATCTCTAACATAGATTATGTATGTTGCATCAGTTCTACATCACTTACAATGGGTTCCAGATGCAGTGCTTTGGTTGCTTTTCTCTTGTTAATTCTGCATCCTTCGGTGCTCTCTGCACCCGGGAATGGGTTAATCAGAATTGGATTGAAAAAGAATAAATTGGATCAAAGCAATCTGCTTACTAGACATATTAACCCTAAGGAAGGAGAAACATTGGGAGACGTTACTAGAAGGTATGGTCTGCATGGTAGCAATGGAAATTCTGATGACAAAGGTATTATTGAGTTAAAGAATTACATGGATGCTCAGTATTTTGGGGAGATTGGTATTGGAACTCCTTCTCAGAAGTTTACTGTAATATTTGACACTGGAAGCTCCAATCTTTGGGTGCCTTCCTCTAAATGTTACTTTTCAGTAAGTCTCCACAATCTTCCTCACATTATTGACAAAATCTTAACGCAATGAGTGTTTGATTCAACTTGGTGGACAGAATAAGAAAAGCATGTGATTCTGTGTCTATGTACAGGTTGCTTGCTACTTGCACTCAAGATACAAGTCAAGCCAATCCTCTACTTACCAAAAAAATGGTACAGCCCTTATACTCGGTCCAGAGATCTTTCAAATTACCAATTCAAATTTTGCCTTGTTATTCACTTCTTCTTATCCTTATGGTTTATACTTACCTATTTAATGGAAATTAGATTTTTATCTTGTGGATGATCAATTTGGGGGTATGCATGAATGCAATGGCAGAGATTAAAAAAAAAAAAAAAAAGGACACTTATTATCAAATTCCCTGAGAAAAAAAAAATGATAGAGAGAGAAAGAAAGGATAGTTTGGACAATGGAAGTAGTGAAACTTATTATTATATATATTCTTATCTGCAGCATTTAATTTCATACTGTTCTAATTTTGTGCGTCAAGTTACTTTATTCATTAAAATGTGAAATTATATGAAACTATTATTTACGTGTGTAAATATTCTTATATAACACTTTCTTTTGCATTTGAGTGCAAAAGAAAGTTTGCTTATAACTTATTATGTGTATTTTACTGGAAACAAACAATTAGCATGGTTCAATCCTTGTTTTCCTCTACATAAATTCTGTATCATGTGGTTACTTCACGCTTCTAAATGATTATGTCTTTAAATACGCAGGGACGTCTGCTGAGATCCATTATGGTACCGGAGCAATTTCAGGTTTCTTTAGTGAGGACAACATCAGACTTGGTGAATTAGTTGTTAAGAAACAGGTAAAACTGAATGGCATTTTTGCAATCCTCAATTTAGTAGTGTTTCATGAGTATTTCTTTACTACATCTACCTGGCTTTAGGAATTTATTGAGGCAACCAGAGAGCCTAGCATCACATTCTTGGCGGCCAAGTTTGATGGCATTCTTGGGCTAGGTTTTCAAGAGATATCTGTTGGGAATGCTGCTCCTGTATGGTATGTTGGTGGATGTTCACCAATAATGTGATAACAATCATTTGACTGATCACTAAAATCCAAATTAGTCTTAACATTTTCATATTCAATGACTCAATTACTACATCCTTTTATGATCTGAGAAGAATTGTTATTGATTTTTTCTCTATTACTCACTAAAATAAAACCTCTGCTTTGTTTGTGATCCTCATAGGTATAATATGCTTGATCAACATCTTTTAAAAGAACCAGTCTTTTCATTTTGGTTAAACCGTAATACTGATGGGGAAGAAGGCGGTGAGATTGTATTTGGTGGAGTTGATTCTGATCATTACAAGGGTGAACACACATATATTCCTGTTAGCCAGAAAGGGTATTGGCAGGTTGTCCAAAATGAAACTTTGACCATCTTCAGGAACAAATTTGATGTTTCAAAATTTATCTTTTTCCTCTAATGTTTTCCCTCCTTTAAATGCAGTTTGAAATGGGAGAGGTCCTAATTGGTGATGAAACAACTGGTATATTTGACTTTGTGAACATAGTTTTGTATTCTTGAGGGTGAAAACCATTCAATTTTTTCTGTAGTTTAAGTGTTGAGAGCGGAGACCATTCATATTTTACTATTCTGACTTTAGTTACTTTTAATCATCATACATTAATTTTCAGGACTTTGTGCTGCTGGTTGCTCAGCAATCGCCGATTCTGGAACCTCTTTGTTAGCGGGACCAACGGTATGAAAAGGAATCTTTTGATGTGTTGAACAGAACAAAACAAAATACATTATTTTGTTAATTGTTACGGTCTAAAAGTTTTAATGATTTGCTGAAATAGATAGTTGCCACATTGAAGTTTTTGGTATCACTTGCTAAATATATGTTAGCTTCAAAAATTTCAATGACATGCAATCAACTCAAGAGTCATATTTTAAATTTCCAGTCTGTAATTACTCAAATCAATCATGCTATTGGAGCAGCTGGTGTTGTGAGCCAAGAATGCAAGGCAGTGATCAAACAATATGGAAAAACCATATTGGATATGCTGATGAATGAGGTATCGATATCTATTTCATTGTCTATGGTTATTTCCTCATTTTCTTTTCTGTATTCTTTTATTTCCTTTTCTTTTTCTGGCTATTTTAATGTGTTTTTCATCCATAAATTTTTATTGGGAATCAACTATTAAAATTTCCTGCTGTTTTATAGGCTTTGCCGCTACAGATCTGCTCTCAAATTGGTTTCTGTACTTTTGATGGAACTGGGAGTGTAAGGTCAGAATCAAATTGTGATGACAAATGTGTGTCTTTGGATGACCAACTTTGTTATGTACGAGCGAACTAGCCACTGGTTCTTCATTTATAACTGAGTTCTTTTGATTATCTTTGTGCAGTATGGGCATTGAGAGCGTGGTAGATAAGAACACAGAGAAGATATCTGATGGCCACAATGATGCTGGATGTACTGCTTGTGAGATGGCAGTTGTCTGGATAAAAAATCGACTACGATTAAATGAGACAGAAGATCAGATTATAGACTACGTCAATGAGGTAGACCATTCTTCATTTCCTTGTTTCAAAAAATACTGTCCATGGAGCCAGCTCATACCCTCAATTGCATCTGCAGCTCTGTGATCGGCTTCCCAGTCCAAATGGAGAATCCATAGTTGAATGTGGACGTGTATCTGGCATGCCTAATGTTTCATTCACCATTGGGGGTAAAGTGTTTCGCCTTTCACCAGAGCAGGTAAAGAGACTTCCAAAATGTAGAATTTGGCATTCAATAGAATCTTCTACCTGGATACACCTTAGTGACTTTTTTTATTAGTTGTTTCAAGGTACTAGATTGATAAAAGGGCATGCCCCCTCTCCCAAAAAGCAAAAACACTGTTTGTACTCGAGTCTTACATTAATTCAAGTTCAAAATATTTAGCTGTCTTTGGATGAAATAGTTAGCCTCTACACCTTTGTATTATTTCTGTTGAGGACTTGAAGTCTTCTTTGGTCGTGCTACCTTTCTAGTGTCAACCGCAGCTTATTTTCTGTAACACTTTCATGAAACAGTATATCCTCAAAGTGGGAAAGGGAGCAGCAGCACAATGCATTAGTGGATTTACAGCTTTAGACGTTGGTCCTCCTCGTGGACCTCTTTGGTACGTCTCTTCTTACTCATAATAGCTTTTAATTCAGTTTGGAATTTTGATTTTTCTTCCAACTTACCATCTCAATGACAGTTTGAAGAATGACAAGTATATATTTTGCTAAAGTTTGTGGTTTTCAAACTAAAGAGGCATCTCGTCCGTATGAGTGACATGATAGGGCTCCAATTAGTGCTTACATGTTCTATTATCTTGGATTTTCAGAAATAATATGCTTATATGACGCCTTCAACTCACTGATGTTGCTTCTCGAATACAGGATTCTGGGGGACATTTTCATGGGTCGCTACCACACAGTGTTTGATTATGGGAATATGAGAGTTGGATTTGCTGAATCAGCGTAGGTTTGTGATATCTATTGTATAATAATTGCAGGGTTGGGAAGATAGGCTTCAGCTTGCACTGCTGATCAATGTATCAACATAGAAAGTCTAGTGCTATTTAAGGTTTGAGCAATACCTGTAGTGCCTCAGCAGAGCAATATAACAGATTATAAAATTGTATTTGTAATTATACTTCTGCAATACTGTTGTCATATATAACAAGGCCCTTAAAAGTTTGTGACTAGTTCTATTTTACTAATCCATTGAACTCTTATTTTGTTTCTTCAATGTCTGTTGTTCTGTTTCTGTTATTTGCATTAGAAGTCTGGAAGATGCCTGATGACTCACTAGAAACTTCATTGTCAAAGTTATGTTAAAGAATCAATCTTTTTCTTTTTATGGTTAATTTATTTTCACACATATATTTTCATATAATTTTTACTTTATATAATTTAAATTATTAAATTTATTAGATCTCACAGATTAAATTATAAGATTTAGTTCATTTAATAGTTTTCATATCTAAGTGTCAATATTTTGTTAAAAATCTTTTTTTATTCAATTTAAGAAATTAGTTATCTTAAAAAATAAACTCTTAGGGGATCCAAAATAATCTCATTTTTAATATGTATCCTCAAATAAAAAAAAAAAAAACTTGTAGTTTGACTAGAACGAGGTCAGTAAGGATTGCATTTGGTGATCATTCAATGGTAGAAGCTTTTATATTATATCAAGGAATTAATTATTTTTAGATGAAAATTTAAGAATAATTTTATTTGTAAGAAGAAGGGAGAGAGAGAGAGAGAGAGGGAGAGAGAGAGACCAATAAATAAGGTCCTAATCTAATCTCCTCTTCAATTAACATACAAGAATCCCATATTGTGATATTTTGTCTGGTTGTCTCCGATGGCTGCAGAAGAGATATCTAACATCCTTGAAGATCTTCGAGACACAGAAAACAAAACAACCAGCTTTGCTGAATTGGGCCATCAGTATGTTTTCTGGTCTCTATATTGTCATTTGGTCCACAGTTGATGTTTTGTCGCACTTGGTGGCCAAATAATCGAAGAGGGTCCAAGACAACGTTCTTCGTAGGATGCAGATACATGTTTAGCTATTGGAAGATGAAAGTAGAGATGTCACTAGGGAAAGAAGATTAGCCCTTGTAATCATGCTATCATAGACACTTAAAACTGTATTTAAATATACAGCCACATTCATCCACTTTATGACAACCACCGGGAAGTTTTTGGTTGACGTTTTCTTTTATTCGTTAATTACAGTTTAATTGCTCTTCAACATAGAACAGGGGAGTTGTCTATGATGTCAATTGCACTACGTTTGAAAAATATGACAGACAACGTTGTGTGTCACAGCAGGGAATGCCATTCTTCAGCTGCGGCCAAGTTTGCTAATATCCATCAAAGGCGTGGTGATTTGTTTCTGGTCTCTTTGTTGGAGAGCCTTTTGTCTGTATCCCATTGTCTAATATGATTCGACTTTGTGTGCGTGAGAGAAAGGGAGAGACACGAATACCACTTTGAAGCAAATTAAGGCCCATCGAGGAAGTGACAAAACGGGGAACTTTCCTTTGGTTTTTTGGTCTTTGTTCAATCGTCGCACTACTATACCATAACGGAACGTCAAAGCAAACATGAAACGTCATTCTGCAACTCCTTTAAATTGTCGGCAACCAAAGCGAATCATGGTGGCGGCAACCCAAATCAAAGCAAGGTTGCGTTTTTTTTCCCTTTTCACATAAAAGAGTTAGCGACATTGGTTTTTAACCTTTCTGTTTTTCTCTTTAAGCGACAATGTAAAAGCATTCATGCTGCCGAATCTCTTAATTTTAAGATTTGAAATTAGGAGCTATAACCAAAAAAATTAATAAATATCCAAGAAAAAAGAAACTCAAAAATAGAATATGTTATCTATTTTTTTAATTTTACCTAAAATTATTAAAATTAAAAAAATTTTAAAGTTAAGACATCTAATTTTCATAAACTCTACACACATCTTTCTTTATAGACCATTAGATAACAAATTAGACTCATTTAAAAAGTTTAAACAATATAAATTATACACAAATTCTTCAAAAATCAAAATTTGTGGAACAATATATTATTTTATTAAAAATGATACCATTCTCAATAATTTTTTCCACAATAAAGGACACATACCGTTGTCTAAAAATTTTATAGATAAAAAACCATTACTATTGCCATAAAAACTAAGATAGCAAAGTACAAATAGCCCCAAATTCATATTAGATACAGCTAGCATTTTGGAAGCAATTCATTATAAATACTATCTTTGAATCTGAATGGAGCAAGCGGCAACCAGAATTCCTGAGGCCAACAAATTGCTTTGCTATATTTTATTTGCAAGGCACCAAACCAAATAAATTTGGATTCTCTAGACTTATATTTTTCAAGCTTTTTTAAAATTTAATTTATAACTTTTTAAATTTATTTTTATTTATTTATTATTTCATTTATAACTTCAAATCCATAGGTCTAGAATTCCAATCCAACACCAAACATGTGGAAGTGTACTTCGTACCATAAACACACATGGAAACGTTGGGGCTTCCATGTCCACACAAATAAAAACGTGCACTTTATGCTCTCATTTCACACGTGTTACCTCATATACGTATTAAAATCAGATGGGCCAACACTTCGTTGTTCTTCCCGTAACTACGCAAAAACCCTTTTTCATAGAGAAGGAGCAGAAGAAAGAAAAGAGGACCACGTGAGTTGCGTGTGACCAAAGCCTCTTGATTATTACATTAGCCATTTATACCTTGCAAGCCACGCCATTCATTCCCGCTAACCACTCTAATTAGGAAGCCCTGCACTGCTCCAACCAACTGAACTAATTGCACAGAATATATCAACATAGCTGTCTACAGTTTGTGGGTAACTGTAGAGAATTTATTTGGTTAGGCTTTTGCTGTGTAAATAACTCCTACTTGCTGCCCCAACCCAACCCAACCCCCCACTTCCACCTGCTTTGTTTCTCTGATTTGAAAACAGTTACAACGTCTATTGCACTTTTTAATTAATACCCTAAACCTTTTTTGCTTTATTGCTCCCTCTCCCTTTAGCTTCTATTTCACACCACCAAACCCTCCTTTCTTTAAGAGGTTCTAAGTGTACCTAGGTATTATAACTATAGAGTAGATAATCAGGGCATGTTTGGCATTTTAATCTATTGGAAGTACTTCTTATGTAACGTTTATTTTACGCCTAAGATTGGATGCCTCCATCCGATTCCAAAGGGTGGAAGCTAACACACGTAATGATAGATTTCGTTAAGCTAAAGAGTGTTAATGTCAAACAATACCCACCATGAAATGATTTTGGATTGTTTTTGATATGGCCCTTTTTTGACCATGATTGATTAGTAAAGCAAAAGATGGGATTCATTCACCAGTCCATCAGCCAATCATATTGGGGTAGCACATATATGTAATGGTTCAAACTAAGACTAGGCATGTTTTACCCAAAAGAAACACTAAAAAATTTGAGTGGTAATTGGCTTATGTGCTTGTGTTTGCAGCCCCACGTCTAACCTTATCATGGTTACTTTACTTGGGAGATAACAATCTCAGCAGTGTCTCAATTCTTATATATTAAAATTCGTAGGAGTTATATTTTAAAATTTTAAATTATTATTTTATTAATATTACAGTTTAGATTATAAATTTAATATTTTATATTAAATTTTATAAAATATTTAAAAATTTTATTATGTGAACATAATTTTTCCTTAATCCTAGATTAAATGGGTTAATATAAGGAAATAATCTTTGCTGTGGGTTTCTAGAAGTGGGCATGAGGACAATGATATGTACTTTTGGGTGGAACTTGTGTGTCCTTGCAACAAAAGCTTGGCAAAGTGCCCACCAACTTCTTGGATTGAAGTACGTGGGCAATTTGTTAACAAATTATGATACTAAATAATGGTGTTAATTTCACAAAATAGTAGTAAATCCTTGTATCTTTGCATTAAATTGACCAATTCAGATTTTACAGTTTGTCCCACTTTTGATATTTTTGCCCTATTCAACTTTTGGAATGCAGCAAAATATCCAATTCCCATACGCAAAAATGTCGTCATCCCAACACGGGCATCGTTCTGCACTTTTCAAGGCCATTCAATATTTTGCTAATCCAAGCATGCCACGAGCAAAAAGTTGTGAAACTTCATCAATTAAGTCAATGTCAACCCACAGAAGAATTTATGAACAATGGCAAGCAGATCAAAAACAAGGATGGCATACTACAGGGCAGATCTATGAATATTTCTCATTTGGGTTTTTGACCTTTAACAAAATACCCACACCAATTGACTTGTACTTTTCTTTAACCCGCTAGATTAAAAATTTGTCAAAGCTATATGTTCACACTACAATTATAAAATCCAATCCTCTCTGCCATAGAAATTGGAAAAAATGATACTCAAGTTCAACCCTTTTGGTGGTTCAACCCACCCATAACCCCAAACTCGTTTTTCCAAGTTCAGCTAACTATGCTACAAAACAAAGAATCCAGTGTTTGATTATCCATTTGATCTAACTCATCCAAAGTCTTATCTCTCCCTTCACAAGCCACCGAACAAAAAGGTCCAAATTTATTTGCACTTTGGCTCGAGACTTTTACTCCCAAAGCCTGCCCACGTGCCACATACAAAGCCATTGTCGACAAAACATTCAGATGCTGCTATGGCCAGCCAAATTTTGACACGCTGTGGACTCCAGTTGAAGGAATTGTCAACTCTAGAGAGAGAGAGCGCCTACCATGTAACTACCAATAAAACGAACCTTTTAAACTTTCTCAAAGTGTCACCATTTAATGGTAGAAGGCCAGCTATATATAACAAACTCAGACTCCGCACTTAGAAACAGAGCAATTTTCTTTTGATTGCAACATGGACTGGAGTAGAGGCCACATCATAGGCCATGGCTCATCGGCCACCGTCTCCCTCGCCACCTCTACTTCCCAGCCTGGCAGCATCTTCGCCGTCAAGTCGGTGGAGCTATCTCGGTCGGAGTTGTTACAGAGAGAGCAGAGCATTCTTTCTTCTTTAAGCTCTCCTCATATAGTTACTTACAAAGGGTGTGATGTTACTTGGGAGAAGAACAAGCAGTTATATAATCTTTTCATGGAGTATATGCCCTTTGGCACGCTTGTTCAGGCAATTCACCGGCACGGTGGGCAGATCGACGAGTCGGTGGTGGCGTACTACACACGGCAAGTTGTGCAGGGGCTAGATTGTTTACATTCAAATGGGTTGGTACATTGTGACATTAAGGGGACCAATATCTTAATTGGTGAAGACGGAGCCAAAATTGCTGACTTTGGATGTGCTAAGTGGGTGGTTGAGCCGGTGCAGGCTGCGGCGGCGCCAATCAGCGGCACGCCGATGTTCATGGCGCCGGAGGTGGCGCGTGGGGACGACCAGGGGTATCCTAGTGATATTTGGGCACTTGGGTGCACTGTAATTGAAATGGCTAGTGGGGCTTCACCTTGGCCTAATATGGCAGACCCTGTTTCGGTACTTTACCGAATAGCATATTCCGGAGAATTGCCAGAGATTCCAGAATTTCTATCAGAGGAAGCAAAGGATTTCTTGGGGAAGTGCTTATGGAGGAATCCGAAAGAGAGGTGGACGGCTAGTCAGCTGCTGAAGCATCCATTTCTTGGGGAATTCAATTCCAATGCAATTAAGCGAATTCAGGAATTTAATTCAAGTTCGCCAACGAGTATTATTGAGCAAGGATTCTGGAATTCTGTGGAAGAATCAGAAAGCCTTGGCAATTTGATCCTAACAAGCTTTGAAAATTCGCCTGCTGATAGGATCAGACGATTGGCACTGTGTTCAGGGGAACCCAATTGGACGTGGAATGAAAATTGGATCACAACTAGAAAGGATGAAGCCGAGTCAGCAACAACTAGTGATGGTTCTGAAGAATTTGAGAAAAGCAGTGTTAGCAGTAGAATTTGTGGGTGTTTTTGTGAAAATTACAATTATAGGGAAGTAAATTTTGCAATTAGTGGTCTCAATTTTGAGAGAGGCAGTGATAAGATGCTACTCCCTTCAATATCAGATTTTTTATAAATTTTGATTTAGTGAAAATTCTTACCATTTTATCATTCAGTTACAGAGCAAAGTCTCAACTGTGGTAAAAAAAAAAAAAAAGTTTGGTAGTTAATGTTCTGTGGCCTTTATCGTCGGAAGGTCTAACCCCATTTATGTTTGGTGGGTACGTTGCGGTTTAAATGGCTTGTGCGCTTGCAAAGTTTAATTTTTTTCTGTGGTGAAAAGAGGAAATTTAATGAAATAAAAGGGAGGGAACAAGGTGGACAGGTCCCGAGTGGTTTATTTCAACCTTTCTTAGTGTTCTCTATAGGCATTGGTTTGATTCTCATGAACCAAATGGAACCACGGTGGCCACCTTTAGTGCAATGTCTCTCACTTTTCCTTTGTGAGGACACTCTATCTGTATATGGTAGGTCTACAACTAAAATTCCAAAACCCATTAAGCTACAATTAAAACCTGCATATAAATTTTCAATATACTGCACCAACTTAAATAATAAAATAGGCCCCACTTTTTAAGGCAAAGCGAATATGCAGATAATATTACCCAACGTTTGGTAGGTTTCTGCCAGTGCATTTGGTTTAATAGAGCACAAAAGAACAGGTCTTACAGTTGAAAGACTTTGAGGTCGTAAAATTTGGTCAACCCCCACTAGATTGGGGTGCCATATGGGAAAGTATAGAGCAAATTGCCTGGGTCAAACCCAATTATAGTTCAAATCTCAATCTGCTATGGTTTAAGGAACAGTTACAGTGGTTGGCCCTCTTCAAAATTATAAAGGAACATGGTCAAATAATGAAGGGCACTATCCCTTTTGAAAATTCTAATTTGTTAGTTTAATAAGAAGTTCCACTCACTATGTTGAAGCCTATCCACAATATTCCAAAGGCTTCAAGGACACTATTTTGACGCCCTTCTTCTTCTGCAGCATCTACGCAGTTTGGGTCTCAGAATTCAGAACTATCGTGTCTGCTCTTTTAAACTGATCCACCCAAATTAGCTTAAATTTATTTCTATATTCGCTTTTATTAGTGCCGACGTCTCGTGGTCAAATCTCAAGTACGTGTATTAGGGAAATTATCTTTAGAGTTTTGACTGAGCACAAGAATTCTCGGTCCCTGATATGCCTAGCTATCAAAAAGGTTGCGCAATAGAAAGAAACGATAGCAGCTTTGAAGCGCAGGGATGATAGGTAGAATCTGCAGCCTGCTCTAAAGCCTCATGGAACCGTTGAAGCCTTATAATATCACACATGCCTAGTCTTTCTTTCTTTTCTCTTTTTTTTGAGTTACAGAAGAAATGATAAGTTATAGGTTTCGAGAATTATATAGAAAAGACAACAATTGAGTTCTGCCGTACCATTAAAATGTTAGCTAAGTCTTTCTTTGTTTCAATATCTCTGGTGATGATCAAGTATTTTGGTTACAAGAGTATCTGTTTGCGAGGGTCTTTGTTTTTGTTCAAGGACAATAATTTAGATGCCTTAGGGCTGAGGCCCAAACGCACATGCCCACATCACAACGAAGTTGAGCTTGACAGGAATTCGGCCCAAACACTCACAAAGAAAAGCTTTCGAGACATTTGAGTCTTCAAATATTCGTCCGTAGACCAAATAAGAGGAAAAGTGTTTTGTGCAAGTAGTTTTATGTATCATACATATACATATAAAAATAGATTAAAAGAAAAGAGAGAATAAAGAGGCGAGGGAGTATAAAAAATTCATATACCTAAAAATGTATGGACAAATGTTACTTTCACTTAACAATTTAAAAACAAATTCTCACAAAATATGAGATGATATGTATAATTTATTGAGTTTTATTATTTAATTGATAAGATTTAATAAATTTAATTATTTAAATTTTATTAAGTGAAATGTTTATAAAATTTAATTAGTAGGAACAGAATATTAGAATAAGAGGTTTTGGTTCTTTTATATTTTAAAAAAATTAATTTAATTTTTTAACTTTTAAATTAAATAATTTACTAATATAATTGACGCAAAATTATCCATGAGTCATCGGGTCTTCATTTTTCATTCTAACGTTATATGTAATTCATATTTTTCACTGCATCAAATTTATTTGTCAAACTATGGGACTATGGCGAGGAATGTCAAGTCCTGGAACCATTGTGAAAATTAAACTGTTTTGAACACATAATGTCATCTTATAATGGAGAAATAAAGTATATATATTCTTTTAAGTTTGATTTAGGTTGTATGTGTAAAAAGAATTTTATTAGAAGAGGATATTTTTGCTTTGGCTATCTTTCTGTCTTGAAAATAATTAATCTTTAACTACCTATTGAAAGATACTTTAAATTTTACCTAAAAAAAATATATATATAGCCACCAACAAGTCATGTTAAATAAGAAAATAGAAATATATCGACTTAGGAGATATTGTGCCAATTGCATAAGTAAAAAAATGAATTATTTTAAGTGAAGTTTTTTTGAATTTTAGTTTGTAGAAAATGGAAGTTTTATATTCAGAATCATGTTGCTAAATAATTGGTTTCTCTTAGATGAAGGTCGCTAGCAGGTAATGCCATATTGGTGTTGAGAACACTGAGAAGCATTAATATCAGAGACACCAAGAAATGAAGTAATCAAAAAATTGAAGATGCATGGGCTTATAATTAAAATCTTTGTACCAGGATATTGTGCACACCAACCACCCAGAAAATGAAAAAAGGAGAAACAAGCTTAAGGTGTTCATTTGAAAGGTTCGAGCATTTATTATTCACTTTGAACTTCATGCGCTAGCAACTTGGATTGGCAGGAGCCATAAAGAGTAGTAGACCATTGACAATAATATTCACTGATTAAGCAGATCAAGAGAAGCCTAACAGGGACAATCATTGAAGATACCCATTTTGGCATTTTCCATTAATTGCTCCATCCACATAGCATCCCCTTCCATGTAGGTCACTTTCTTATGCAAAGTTCATCAACTATTTTCTAAAGTTGCCCAATTGCCATGAATGATTTGTCAAGTGGGTGAGTTAACATGCACATTTAGCGTTGCTAAGTAAAGGTGGGTATTAGGCGGGACAATTTGTGTTGGGACAAATTTATCTTAATCTGTTTGAACTTAAATCCCTCATTAAGTTGATTCAACTCTAGTCAGAATATTCCTTCAAACCAAAATTTTTGAGTTGAAATGACTCTGTTTCATTTAAGTGGGTTGACTTAGGTTAAGATTGATCAAAATTTACTATTGAAAGTTAAGTTGGATTGATAGAGAATGATCAACCTCATTAGCATGTTTAGATTTGTCTTACTCCTCTCAGTTTGTTTCCCAAATAGCAAGCATTTAAGATATTACATTATATTCTATAACATCATGAATTGCACTTATAAGAAAAACTATTGGTATATGTAACAGTTTGTGACAACATCAATAAATAAAAATTTTTATTATATAAAAAAATTGATAATAGTATACACAAAAAATTTGTGAAATATCATAAATGAAACTAAAAAGTTATAGTAGATACAATAATTATTTTAATGCTAAATTATCAGAAAACATCAACACTTCTATAGGGTTACTCTATCATAATTTGGGCATATATTTTATATAAATATATACTATAGATTTTTAAAATAATGGATAACATAATGACTAATCTTTCAATGTCACTGTATTAAATGATAAAATAAATAATCAATAATAAAGATCACAAAAAAAAGAAATTTTCAAACCTACATGTGTATATTTATTAGGTTATTATGGCAATCCAATAGTGAAAAGATTAAACACAAACTCCACCCAAAATAACCCATATTAACCTAAAATGTTATAATATATTTTGTCCTACTCCAACCTAATCTAAATTTTTTTTTTCTGGTTTAGGGCAGATTGAACCAATTTCACCCAAATTTTTTGCCCACCCCTATTGCCAAGTTGTACATACCGAATGAAAGGTAAAAGTTGCCACTTAGCATAAGTTCCATGGCTGCTCTTTGTGATTAAAGGACACAGATTCAAATTGTTCTATCAGAAAACAACAAAGAATTCAAGATTGTAAGTGAAGTGAACTACTAGAGTCAAAAGTAGGTTGTGTCAACTATATAATGTGTGAACATTTTGAACTAATAAAATTTTTGTTCAAAAGTAATTTTCTCTTTATTTTATTTTATATTTTATAGTTATACAAATCTTGTTATTTTTATAATTTTATTTTTATTTAATTTTTATAATATAAAATTTAAATTATTAAATTTATTAAATTTTGTTGAATTAATACACTACATTACCTCATCAGAAAAAAAAGTGACAAAAAATAAAGTGAGAATAACATTTTTCTAGTCATACACAGTAAATGCCCTATATTTCATATTATAATGGTCCTCCAGTTTAAAATTATGTTTGTTATATGACCATGAAAAGGCCCTGTAATTCCATCATATACTCAACAAAAGGAACCCAAAAGGAACTAAAAGATAAGGGTACTTATGCCCATCTTTCATACATTACTTGATTTTCTCAAGCTTGAAACAAAGTAACAGTTAAGCGGATAACAGAGTAGGTAGCTGCTGAGTCATAACATACAGTCTCCAATGCAGCAAAGCCCCTTGCAAAGCGAAACCTTCCAGTCCCAGCCACAACCGAGACCTCTCTATAATTCTCAAGTTGACGGATAGTGCCCTGGATCTCCAGGGTGCTACCTCTGTACTGCAAATTGGTGAATACAATTGAGAGCACAACATTTACATTTGTGCCATCCAAAGCGGATGCTGCAAGCAGGCCCTGAGCCCGGCCAACTGGGGTGGAGTTCCGATTAGGAGTCAGTGTGATGAGGTCATCAATCACATATATGGTTCCAAATGTGCTATAGGACCAAACCTTTCCGGCGATGCCGGTCACTGGTGCAACAGTTGCATTAGGCCCTGTTGCTACATCATGCAGGAAGAACACCAAGCCTGATTGTTGAAGACTTTGACCATTGGCCTGGCAAATGAGCAGAGCTAAGAAAACAATTGAGGAGGATAAGAATTTGGTTGGTGTTGAATATGTCGGTGCCATTTGTGGGTAATTACTAATGCTTTTGAGAGACTATAAATGAAAGTGATGAATTTGGCTCGCAAATGGCTGCAATTTATGGTAGTGAGAGGGACAGGGATGACTGCTAAAGCCAAAATTTTCATTGATCTTTGATAAGCGTTAAAGTATTATTATTACTAGCTGGTATAACATATATCATGTGAACAAGAGTAGCTCCATGAGAATTTTGTTGACAGAAAGCATCTAAGCTCGCAAATTGCTACAACTGCTTGGCTGCTAGCTAAGGATAACCTCACCAAATACGAAAAGTTTTAAAACGGGAATAGAAAAGGATTGAAAAGTACATTTATTTAGGAGTCTTAAAGGGTGGCTACCGGAATGCAGTTCAATGTGTATTGAGATCAGAAATAGATATTAAATTTCAGAGTCAGAAAAGAAGGGGCTGATTGAGCGTCAAAAGATGGATTTCTCCTGCTGCTCAAGCAAGTTTCAGCCACCATTTGCAACTTGCGCTAGCAATTCATTACAATGGGTGCTCTGTTTTATGTACCAAATCAAAGCGGATGTAATCATTTTTAACAAAGATTGTGAATTTTGAGATGAACTAAATCTTTCCGTTGAAGGCATACCTCACATCTACAACGTGAAATGTACTTGAACTTCACTCCAGCCACAAATTTATCACAGAATCAGAAGGTAGAAACAAGGGGCGGAAAAGTGTTTGCACTTAAAAACCTGTGCTAACACACACACATAGATATATTTACACTAACATGTGGCACTCTTCAACGGATTCATGTATGCTAAAAGTATATAATCATAAGACATTTTTTGAAGATAATAAATTTAAAAAATAGTTCGTAATGATCTTAACCTGTCATTGTTTTCAAAAATTAAATACACAATGGACCATATTTTTGTAATTATATTGGTTAGGATATGTATTTTCTTCCCTAAAATTCATGAATCTGAATGGATTCGAAGATTGGTTCTTGAAATGTTAAAAACCACTCCCATTATATAAAAGGCCATATCAAACTCCTTTAATATTTGTCTGCAGACAACAGGATAAGGGATTAAAGGTAAAGTAGGTCAGGGCAAATTACGTTTTACTTTAAATGGGCCAAGCTTGCATAAATCTTTGGTCTATTGTCCTGCTGATCCATTTAGGCCTACAATTAAAACAAATAGCAAAGCCTATAAACCTATTAAAAAATACAAACCTACAGGCTAAACTTTACTAAAATAAACTTATACCTCTTTAAAATACAGGCTTATTCCTAACTTAAAATTGTTAAACATGTTAGACGAGGCTGCAAGCATCTAATAGGCCAAGTGGCTTATTTCCACGCCGGAATAGGATTAAATATATTAACTCTCCCCTACTATATATATATATATATATATATATATATATATATATATATATTCTGGCTATTTAAGGCAGGTGACAAGGTCAACCAGATTATACTCATTTTTTGCTTACGTAGCACACATCGAGGTTATGTTATATTAAGTGACCAAATAACCTATACATTCATAACAGATTTAAAGACAGCCAGATCATTTAAAATTCGCAGAGCATCTCTATACTATTTATACACTCAAATACATCAGCTTGTAACCTCCTCATTCTCAGTTTTCGGATGGTCAAATTTGGCAGCCAGACAAAAGCAGCTGAAACAAAGGATAAATTTGCTTTGCATTTGAACCCTTACATGCTCTTTTTGTTATCAAGATGCGATGAGCTCTGGTCAATCGCCTCCAACTGAGTTTTAAGATGTTGATTGTCAGCCAACAGGCGATCATATTCCATAAGGAACCCTTCAGATTGCTTTTTAAGAGCCTCTACTTCAGCTTCTAAAGCCTTAGCCTTGTTTCCTTTCACTTCGCATTCAGATTCCAACTTCTTAATTTTGGTCTTCAATGTGGCCAGTTCTTCCGTCAATGCTTTATGCTCCTCCGCATTGCCATTTTTGCCATCCTCCAAACTTCGACTTTGTTTCTTTGCAGCCTCCATCGCCTTCCTGAGTAACCGAAGCTCTCTTATGTAATGGTGTAATCTATCTATCATTAGGGAGAGAAATAGCACAAAACCTGCATATAGTTTATGTTCAAAATTAATTTTGAAATAAGTAAATATGCATGATTAAATGTAAAATAACAATAATAAATGGGAAGAAAGAAGACAGCTACAGCAGGAAAGGAAGCAACAAACAGCACTACTAACCCAGAATAACACCCAAACCATCCTCACCTCTTGCAGACTTACCACAGCTACCCTGTAAAGGCAGAACTATTTAAATACTAAATAAATAAAAGAAAATTAGTTCTCTCCGAAGCTATTAGGAATTTACCACAACTACAACGTGAAAGGAAGAACTATTCAAAATCTAAGTTCATTAATTTTCTGGCACGGTGCCCACACCAGGTTCTAGCAAACCCCATCTAAGAAATTGAATTTACTGAGAAGTTAGGTACATAAAAAAATGCAATATGAAGAGGTTGCTAATTGTTTAAAAAGTAAAAGAAGCAGAGCAACAAACAAAAAACATGTAAGTAAGTGCATCAGGCAACGGAACAATGCCAACCATACAAGGGATTAAGAAGACAAAATAAACCAAGGAAAGATGCCAAACCCAAAGTCATAAAAGAGAGAATTGTACCATGAGGAATTTTGACACTACTTTTAATCATAGCAAGCAGGAAAGCTTATATCACATTCACAGGCTATGGCCTTAAAAGTCATCAGCATGCAAAATTCTTATATATAGTTTGAAAGCATTGCATTGAAGAAAGAATAAGGTGGGCAACAAACAATAAGCAAGAAAACCATCAAAACTGAAACTTCATAATCTACAATCCTGAAAGCAATCAATATGTAAATCTACAGTGTAAGTAATAAATACGATAACCTATCAAAATTTCTTCCCTAATGTTCTTGTTTGCGTGTGTATATATATATTATATAAAAAGAAAACTACTTGAAACATGTAGCCCAATATTGAGGTATTTTGCTTTGATTGTTAAATTAGATACAATGGAAGTGAGGCTCACGCACCGCATTGAGCGTATTATGTCAGACCACCGGAAAACCAAAAGTGCTAAAACAGTCACATATTGAAGTGTAAACCCGTATCAACTGCATATCCTCTCACAACCTTTCTCTCAAAAATTCTTTCTATCTGCTTGTACGCTCTGCCTACCGACGCGGTGCATACAGCAAACATTACTCCCCTAGGACTGGTAGAAAACAATACTAGATAGGATATACCAAATGCTATTACCTTCATCAACTCATATTTTCTACTGGCGGACGAGTGACGACATATTGCACTTTCTTTATGGATATCTTAAGTCAACTTTTTTCATTCTTTTATTTTCTTACTAACCAAGCAACAGATTTGAATTAAATATAACCTCAAAAAAAAAAGGGGGGGGGGGAAGGGTTTTTTTGGAGCGTAGATCAGTGTAGACTTCAATCACCGATGACAAGAAGCACGAAAGCTGGTAAAGGGGCTTAATTGTTATAATGTACTGCAAAAAAAATTAAGTCGTTGATAAGAAATTACCCATTAGAGAAGCTTCGAGCATATGCTTGGACATAAGAACTTGATCGGTGGGATTGACTATACCGGCCTCAATCGTGCGTTGCTGGATCTTGACCATACTATAGAGGCTGGAGGCAAGCACGACGAACAATGTTGCACCGACAGTCTTGACGACGATGGGGGCCCGACCTCGCTTGACCCGATCCAAGGTCATGATAACCAGCTTCCTCAATGGTGTCTTGAAAAGAAAGGTCAGAATAAGAACCATTTCACCAAATATTACAAAGTAAAGAAGCTGCAACATCTTCTGCTGCACTGAAAACCCTAGATCACTGACTTATCCCGCAAGAGAGGAAAAAAGAAGAGAAGGAACAAGGCAGAGCTGGACAACTTGCTAATTTTGAATTGAAGACGGAGACTCGAGTGGACCAGGGTGTAGTTGTTGTCAATCAATTGGGTTTTCCTCTGAGGGCGGGTACGTTCGGTGTGGGTTCTGACTCTGAGTCTGCAGACCCAATGGAATTTCGCCAAGTCCATATTGTCATAAAGCACAACGACATAGTCTTTTATTTTTCCTTCAGTTGGTCATCTTCGCACGTCGGTAATTAAGAAGGTATCTGCTACTTCTGCAACAGTCCCCCTGTCCGCTTCTCAGAAGGAGAATTGCAATGTTACCTTTTTTTTTAATTTACTCATATTGTATTTAGTCATATTTTTTGAAAATAGAATAACATAATTAATAATTCTTTATTATAATATGAACATGTTAAAATAAGATAATGCAGAAAGAAAATTACATAACAAGACCCTAAAATCGGTTATAAGCTTCGGAATAGTAGTAATATTCCCCAGTCATACAATTATTTTCCAAGAACTGTTGACATTTTTTTCAACAATTTACATAAATAATGCATAGTTTTTATTCACATAAATACTTCACAGAAATCGAATAATATATACTGACATTAAATAACACCATTCAACCAATTATCACACAGTGCATCTTTACTGGGGTTGCCAGCAAAGATGAATTCATTAAATAATGAAAGCTTTCTGCACGGAAGAGAACTGAATACAGCTACTGAATCTCCATCTCACATTTATACTAAATTACATTGATCAACTACAAAATATATAGAAACATATAAAACGACACCGATTATCAATGACGTCTTCAAATATCGTTTTTTCAAAAAACTACGCTTTGCCACTCTACTCAATGCCATCAAAATCCCGCTGATATTCAACAGCCAACTATCAGCAACGGGTTAGCGGCATGATTCACATGCAGGGCCAGTCACAGTGTACATATTTACAATTAATCCAATTGCTGCATGTCATAAACATTGAAACGCTAAATGGCACCGACAAGATAATTTCAAAACGAAAAAGTTTTGAAGAATATTTCATACGACAGGCAGCAGCACATAACTTGCCCGTTAAAATAACAGGCCTGCTTATGTAACAAAGAGAAATCTCAAGTCTGCCTCCGTCAATTTCCCCAGAGCCTCAGAAGAACCGCCTATAGTCCTGTTGACGGAAAGAAACAGAACAGTAAAATGTCAACATGGCAAGACAACAGTCCAAACAAGGCCCCTTTCAAGCCTATGAACAGATCACATTTAATCACCTTACCCTTCAAACACAAGTTCCTTCTTCTCTTGCAGCTTCAAAATCCTCTCCTCAATTGTATTCTCAATGACAAACCTCACAACTCTGTACATCAAATCAATGTCAGACATTGACAAAGAAAGGACTAACATAACTGTTCTTCCATTAAATTTTCCACACCCTGCTCTTTTTAAATTTAAGAATAATAAATAACAAGAAGCAGCACCTAATTGGTTTATATTGTCCTATTCGGTGAATTCTATCCTGAGCCTGACGCTCCACAGCTGGGTTCCACCAGGGGTCCATTAGGAAAACCTGATCATTGCCAGCAAATGAAGAGATAATTAAGCAAACATAATCTTAGCAGTGATAAAATCTATGGTTCAAACACAATTATCCCAACATTTGTTTAATTGAACAGTATACACCATGTAAAATTCTTTTACTAGTTCATTTATTTGTTTACGTGTATAAGTTTATGGGAAGAACAGTTTAACACTAGTGACAACATATTCAATTTCATTCAGACGAAAACCCACCAAGAAAAGCATGAGATTAGGAAACTTAGCCTACACTCAATAAAAGCAGCATAGCAGGATGATAGAGGGAAAAGATCAACTATTTACACATCAATTTATAATGGATGTGAACAAAGTCTCTTATGAAAAATATAGCTGAACGCAATTTACCATAACCCAAAACAATATCAAACCTGATCCAGGAAATGAGAGTCATAACTTCTAATACAATGAAAAGCAATGAGTAAAACACCGTTTGGGGTATTTTACACCTCATTACTAGAAATCTGACACAGGAAGAAACCAAATGATTGACTTGAACAACATGCAAAAGGTGATTGCTTACATGTGAAGCTACCGTCAAATTGAGAGCAACACCACCAGCCTTCAAGCTCATGAGAAAAATTTTGCAGTCTGGATCATCAGTAAATCTCTTAATGGCAGCATCCCGTGCAGCCAATGACATGCTTCCATTTAATTGAACGCAGGACACCCCAGACTGAAATTAGATCATAATGTTATCTTCTTGATACACTTTACAAGCACTAATAAAACAGAATGCCACAAGTGAATTTACCTTGCACAGGGAGTAGTTTATGAGATCCAAGAATGATGTGAACTGGCTAAAAACAATCCCCTTTGCAGAACCATCCCTTTCAACCATAAATCTAATTTCTTCTCTCTAAAAACATTTCAACTTACTTAGGCACAAGAGCAATACAAAATATTGTAAAGAGCAAAGCTAAGAGAAAGGATAGTTTCCCAAAGAGCATACTGTCATGCAGGAAATAAAATTGACTGAGAATAATGGGTTATCAGAATTTGATTAGATAAATAGTTCCATGCGAGAAACAACTAAACCTTACACGAGCATCAGTTACATAAAACCCAAGACGTTTAAAACTGTACTTCAACTTCATAGGTCTTACGTACCTAAAAAATAAATAAATAAACCTCAGCTCTTAACAACAGGGAACTGCCACATAAGGCATCTTGATACTTGATTACACATATACTCCTTTCCGTAAAACTACTTGATCTGAGGCAAATCATTACCCCTCATTTCTATGACCAATGGATCAACCTGAATACAGCTGCTGGTTTAACCAATAACAAAATTCTCTTAGTATGTCACATACAAAATGCAAAGGAGCACTATCCAATTAAACTTTTTTTCTTTTCACTCCATTCATCCATCACAATAAAAATTTTAATCTCCAAAGAGATGCGATTTTAAACCACCACATGTGCTGGTACAACTCCATATCCATCCAAAATGTTCCCATCATTGCCTATAAATAACATGCTTTAGGAAAAAAAAATGACAAATCCCAAACAAAAGCTAGGAGAACTACTCAATATAATTGCCCACCATAGAGCCAAAAACTTATTATATATTATGTAACTAATTCATATGATACATACCAGAGCCTCTATTTTGGTGCTTGTCTGAAAGTTCTCAAGCCTAATTCTGTTTAAAATGCTTGATGATCTGAAACCCTTAATTGTTGTTTTCTTAGACTGATCTTCACCATACTGGTTTGAAGTTAAATCAACAGTAAGTAATTTAGAGCATGAGGGGCATGATACTTGTCCCAAAGAAGCAGAAAAGTCTATCAAGCATGCCTTACAAAATACATGCTCACAAGAGGTAACCTGAAACAATGGGGAAAGTTGTTTGGAGGAAAATTAGCAACAAGCTATTTTTTCTCCTGATGAATCTTCTAGATAAAACACAGAAAAGGGAGGAAATTAAAAATGAAATGAAATCACATAACGTCAAATGCTGGAAGAAAAGATAACTCACCACAGGATCTTCTACTGGATCATGACAAAGGCCGCATATTTTTTCAACATTACAACTACTCACCATGCTTCCACCTCTTAATGCTGCAGTTTGAGAATACACTACAAGGTATGGATGATCAACAGCCTGTGCATTTAAGCAAGAAATAAATATGATGCATGGAAGAAAAATCTTGCAAAAATTGGGGGGTGGACCTGCCACCCACATGAAATATTAGAATTAAAAAAAGGGTGCATATAATCAAATATTATGAAGGGGCCATTGCTGTTGGATCGCTCGCTCCTATTCTTAAATAAGCTTAATAATACCGTAGTAAAGTCAACTAAAACTATGAATCAAACAGTTTTTAAAATAATAAAACAGACCTCCTTGTAGTTTATCGTTGTCTTTATTGACATGTTTCCATACTTTTACTGATGACTTTTATGTCACAATTTGTTGCAAAAGAAGTAAGATTAAAGGCTAATAAAGAAAATATCACACTATTTGGTCTACATGCTAAACTTCAGGTTCTGAACTATAGTTGCAAAATGAAATTTCACATTATTGTTGTATAGTAAATTAAATCAATAGTACCAAAAATACTAGACAATTATGCATAGCCAATATAACCAGGATGTCCAATTGTCCATAACCATAAATATATCATTATTCATAAACATTTATTGAAATTCAAGGGGAGAAACAGATCCATCGTGAGGGGGCAGAAGTATCAAATTTCTTTACCTGTCGCAGACGCGTGAGGAGGTCAAAAATATGAGCATAATTATGCATCAGAGTATTTGCTTCAACATATCTGTGAGGGGGAAAGCATATCAATAACACTGTGCCTTGAGTTGAATCGGCCCTTTGAAAAAAAGAACTAGTTCGCAACTAATGGTTGAACTTGGGAATGGGTAAAAAAAAAGTATCAAAATTTTCCCACAATATCACACAAATCAGGTTACCAGAGGATGGAAAAAACAGAAATAAAAGAAAAAATTAAACAGAAGTAACTACATTTACACAAGAAGCAAAGCCGCATAAGACATTACTTTAACTGATTCCAGATGTTACAAATAATCAATTAACAGCTCTCTCTCCTCAAAATTAAAATTTCAAAAAACACATAACAAACAAAACGGTGATTCCAGACAGCATCAGGAGCCAATGTCATTCACCAGCAAACAAAAACAAACCCATAAATGAACAGATAGGACATCGAACAGGAACTTAAAGGAGCTTAACTTTAACCAATTCCCCATCCTTTTCCCCCTCAATTCTTTAGTTTCCTCCCTCTTGCTCAGAGAAATATATTCTAGTTACAACATAATTTCATATCACGAGTGACCTTGCGAAAGCAACATAAATATATGGAGAATAAATGGCACCAAACCAGTTAGTTAACATCAAACTAATTATATTTTTCTTGTGACGCATGTAAACCAGCTAAGCTAACTATCCTTTGCAGTCAAGCATTGTAAAAAAAGATCCAAAAATTGTTTCCCTGAAGAAGAAAAAATCAACTAGTCAGATGCTAGGTAAAGATTTCTGATGAAATTCGCTACTGTAAAGTTTTGACCTCCCAGTCTAAGCTTGTTCACAAAAGCCACAATTAAGGACTGCCAGTTGCTTTCCAGGATTCCTAAATTGAATTCTACACACTAATTTTGATTATTCTTCTCAGAAGAGGGAATAAAAATCGTTACAAAGGATAAACTGCTTTAAATGTTCTTACGTGTTAAATTGTGCTTGACTTTCATTATATAGTGATTCATAATAGTCTTGCTCTTTAATATCCAGGCTATCCCTCCTCAATGAAACCTGCAAGAAATTAAGCGATAGAAATAATTACAAAAGTTTTTCAATAGTCAAGGTTGCAAAGTTAGCCACATGGCAAACAGGAACTTACAATTCTAGGTGGAAGTGCAAGATCAGCAGCTCTGCCTAATTTAGTACGCCTTAGTACTATGTTCTTCAAAACTTTGTGTTTAAGCAAAATCATAGCTCGTCTTCCACTATCATCATATCCATATGATTGTATTGGTGTAGCAACATACTTATCAAGAAAAAATAATAATTTATGTCAGTTGAAACACTGTAACAATCCTGGTCTCTCTGTCTAATTTGGCAAACACTGCAATAACTCACTTTATTCCACCAACAGAAATGTCTGAAAGAACTGTGGTGGCAGTAAGAACATTGTTTAGAGGAACTGCACAAGGGTAAAAAGATCACAAATATATAAGTAACAGTTCAAGAATCCACAGAGTTCACGTTATAGATATATCAATTAAGCCCCAAGTAACAAGTTTAGATAACAAATGTTACAACAGCCAGCTAAATTAGAATCCCTATTGTTCAGTAAACTTATGAATCTAAGCCATACCTATGATCAAGAGTCCTACAATCACAGTCCTTGCAGAAGTAATAGGAATAAGGAGTTATTTGCAGGAACCGCACCTGTATTCATGGTAAATTGTCTTACAAACACAAAATTACCAGAGTAAAGTTAATGAAATAGAAAGTAACTATACCAGAGAATACAGCTCTCCAACACGGTTCTGAAGGGGAGTTCCACTTAATGCCCATCTGTAGGAAGACTCCAGAGCAAGAACTGCCTTTGCAGTGTTACAATGTCTAGATTTTATATAGTGAGCCTATTTTTAAATTAAAGAAAAAAAATTTAAGATCAGTAGAATTGATAACTTTTACAAAGTTGTACACCATACAAAAGGTGAATCCATAACACATTGTTGATATCTAAACAATTACAAATAATTAGAGTTTTAAAGTGGAACATAATTTGAGACATTGTTTTCATCCTTTTCTTTAAGAATTAAGTAGGATATTAGAAATAAAAACAAAGATTTCTTGGGCATAGTCAAAGAAAGAAAGAAATCTAAATTTTTCAGAAATAGAGGAGATAGGAGAAGTTAAGGCAATAATACATACAATAATAGCACTTAAACTGCCTCATTTGTTTCTAAATAGATCAGACTCATACAAGTAGTACAATTTCCAACAATAATAGTTGATCACAACTGACCTCATCTAATATGATCCGCTCCCACTTTACAGCATGTAGAAATGACTTCTCCCTGTGTATTACATCTGAGTTTTCTATTCTCTTGCTCATCTCCATTTCTTTTTTAGTGTTAAAACCCATTTCCAATTCTTCACTCCAATAACTAGATCTTGCTTCCTCATCTTTGCCACTCTCAAAATCCTTGATTTTCTGTTTGCTGACTTCCCTTTTCTTTTTCTTAACTTGCTTTGATTGTTTTTCTGTTCTAACAGCATCAGGCCCACAAAAATATCTCTGGTGAATATCTAACTTATCGCTATTAAATAATTTGCCACAATACTGGCACATCTCCTTAGGAGGCATCATATACTTCCTGTATTCAGACTCAACAATAGAATAAGTAGTTATTACAAAATCATACTCGGAGAACTGTTCGCCAGTCTTTCCTCTCCTGGCCCCATGATAAACCAGCACCTTGGTGCTTCCTTTAGAAGTAAACCGATCAATCTCACTAACCCACTGAGTGACAGCAACTACAGGACAAATCACAAGAGTTCCTTTAATTGAATGTAAGACTTTAGATGAACCTGGTGAAGGAGAGGGCTCATCGGGTTCCCAACTCATTTGGTGGATTTCACGCCTGGCAAGGACAAGGGCAATTGCTTGAATAGTCTTCCCCATTCCCATTTCATCTGCAAGAATTCCCCCTTTCATCACAGATTTTTCCTGTTTCAAAGCCCAGGCTAGCCATTCCTTTTGGTACCTCAGCAAAGGCATCATTAGATCAGAGGATGCCTCAGCAATTTCATTCTTTACTTCACTGTGTTGATCTAAGTCAATGTCTTCTGATAAATTCTCATCAATCCATTTCTCTTGCTGCTCTTCCCACACATTCCACAATAACAGTGGCTGAGAATCATCCTTCGTTTTTTTCGCCTTTTTCTTATTTTTCATCCCCTTAATCTTATGGTCAACTGATTGCTGCTGAACTATTGTGCATTCATCATTATCCCCATACTCCATCATTATCTCTTCCCTGCTCGTCTCTCCATTTTTTGGGTTGATATCTTTTCTTTTCTTAGTGGACTGTCTGCTTCTCTTTCTAGATGCAGGCTGATAACCATCAGAAGAATCAGAAGTGCTATCTTCTCCATCAGAATCACTACTGCTAAGAGTTGGTTCTAGATTTAAGTCAAAGAGGACGTCCCTACCAATATTTCCATCTGCATACAGTTTTCCCCTCCATTTTCAGGTATGTGATCACGATGAAATTCACAGCCAAACATTTTCAGTATAAAGGTTTCTTCAAAAGAGATAAGAACAAGTTTTCAAGAAAATTTCACTCTAATTTCAGCCTACTCAGAACAAAATCACAAAGGTGACAATTTTATCATTTATAGATATATATTCTAGTCCATAAACATTTCCTTAAGTTAAGTCTACAAATATTTAAGGCAGATACTTTCCTTCAAAACAATCAGCGCTTACATCCAAAATCTTGCAGTCAACCAACAAACAATATCTTAAGATGAATATCTTCACTATATCTAAAACCAGGAAAGAAAGGCCGCATACCTTCAAAATTGGAATCGGAATCGGAATCTGAATCTGAAGATGGCACATCAACATATTCATCTGCGTTATCAACACACTGGTTATGAGTTGCCGCTTTCCCAGAGGCATCCCTTGGCTGCTGCTCCTTGCCTGTTGCTAAATTATACATGAACATCACTATAAATGAGGATGGTAAGACCTCGATTGGGCGAGGGAAAACAAAACACTGGATCTTCAGCGTTATACTTGAAACAATTCGTAATTGGCGATCAAAAACAACGAGGCCAATAGAGTGTGTCCTCAAAAGCCCAATAGCACGCTATCGAGCTTCTTTCCTCCCTTCGTTTTCAAAAAAAGGATCACCGAAATTATCTTATTCAGAATTTCACATTCAAAGAGACTTTGACCAAGAAAAGGCAGCGAAATATCGAAAAGAATACTACAAATCACTATCCAATTTCCCCTAGCGTCTGTCATTTTCTCGGCCACCAAACAGTCATAAAGTCAATATCCCAAACAACATAACGAAATTGTCAGGAAAAAAAATCAGAAAGTTGAAACAAGGACGAGACAGAAAGTTTACCCTCAATTTTAGGACTGGAAAGGCGTCGACGAGAACGGAGCTCCATTGAGGCACGGAACAGAGATTTAGGGTTGGCTACCGAGGCACGCTTTCTGCGGAACAAGAAATCAGTGGGTCAACAGTACAAAAAGTGACTCACTGACATAGGAAGAGAGGTGGTGCTTCGGTTCTGTAAATGAAACGGCGGGAAGAGCCCCCATTTTATAGAGCGAGGAAGCGCCACTCACGAAAACCAACGTCAATTTGCGTGGTCGGATATGGTACGGAACGCAATAGGAAGTGAAAGTCACGTAGGCCGCCTTTGTTGTGGACTTCCGAGGGTGGCGCGGTGGACTCTTTCATTCAACGGTCCAGATCACTCCATGTGTGGTATTATTAGAGTACAAACATTTGGTTTCGCCGTCTTGCAATAATTCTTTGCAACACATCGTTCTCGGTTCTCAATATATATATTTTTTGATTGACATATCTTACATCAAATATGACTACTTGTCCGGGAAGAATCAGGTCGCAAAATATGAAAAGAAAATGAAACTTCATTTCTTTAACGAGATGCAGACTTCCGTTTTTTTCAATTTATAATTTTTTCTTTATATTTTATTTTAAATTTACATTTAATTCACATATCACATTTTTGACTAATTTTTTTTAATTTATTTTTATCTTTCTTTTGCATTGTCTGACTGTCTACAAAAATCAAGCACTTCTTATGTAAGTCTTATACAAATAATAATTGTGATTAATTATGTTTATTTTAAGTATGTCTTTTTTTTTTATAAAAAAATAGTAAACCGCTTATTTAATATATGTGTAAAATTTTTAAAAAAAAATTAAATAATAACAAATATTCTTTTATCATTAAAAACATTGATTAAATTTTTTTTATTTTATATTTAAATTCAATTTAAATAATTTTTTAATTCTATTTTTATCTCTTATATCTAACTCTTTGACCAAAAATTCAATCATTCCTTGTGTAAGTCCTACACAAGCAATAATTGTAATTGATTTTGCAAGAAGAATAGTAAGTCACTCATTTAAGAATAAATCTATGCCTACACTGCCTATTCACACAAGATTTCATGTGAATTATTAATTTGTGTAGCCCCACTAGAATTTTTACATAATTATTCCAAATAAACACGAAATATGAATTACCTACACTTCTCATCTAATATACACGTAAAACTTTAAAAGAAAAATTTTAAAACAAAAATAAATATAATTATATCATTAAAAATATGTGTTAATTATGCCTTTTTTTTGGGTCTTTTTTAAATATATTTTATTTAATAAAAAAATTAATCTTAAAATATTAAGAACATCAAAGTGAATAAGTTTTTTTTAAATAAATTTTTTTATACACTAAATGTAAATCAAACTAAGAACAATTAGAGTGTTCCAGTGCTTACTATTTTAACTAACTCACATTAGTTAAGTATGCCTTATTTAATACATATATATATATACATAGAAGTAATCATTTTTAATAAAATTTGGGGTACCAATGAATCAATTCCCATCCCTCACCGTTAGCCATGTTTGGCGGCTTCTTCCAAACTAATTGTTCAAGAGGATATGATAAAAATATTCTCTCAATAAAGTTACTATTGTCCATAAGCTATGACATTTTGAAGAAAAGAGAACTATATGATAAAATTATTCCCTCAATAAAGTCATTATTGTTCAAAGTCTACCGCTAATGAAATCCAATAAGTTGGATTTGGGCTTCATTAATAAGGAGAGGAAACCAGACCAATCTATGTTCTATGATATGTAATAAGTGCACAACTGGTTCAAAGGAGAAAGAGAAAATTGGCTAGAGTTAAGCCTCTGAAACTCCAACTCCAGCTGAGATACCATGAGTGACTGTTCTGATGTGATAATCCATTGTTGTTGGCTTATAGAGCCCGAGTGTTGTAGCCTATTGCCCGACCGCATAGCCGAGCATTGCTTGGGATTGGGTACTCATCTCTCCAAGAATTTGTAGGGGAATACACACGAAGATAAAATTGCTGGCCTAAGTACTGACGAGCCCAGTTCTCTGACCTCACATTCCACATTCCCACGTTGTCCAAAGGCATGTACACTGCAGTCCATGACTTGGGATAAACCTGTGGATCAAAATCAAGAGAAGTCAAGGATATTTCAGTCAAAATCTTATTGGAAATTATTGTTGGGTTTTGATCCTAAATTGTAGAGAATTTGTTTTTAAAATATTTATATTTAATGTAAAAATGTTGATCAATTTAACCTTATAATTTAATTTATAAAATTTAATAAATTTCATAATTTGATTTTGTAAAATAGGTAAAAATAAAAGTATAACAATAGAAGAACCCTTAATTTTAAGGTTTACCATTTCCTGTAATTCTTGGGCTTCTTAACTTAATGCATGATGGGTGGAAGCATAGCTACAAATATTTAGGAGTGGTGCACAAACGAGAAGAGGAGGAAGATTTGGCCCAAAACACTAGCACTATTTGGCAGGATCTAAGTTTTACAGTATGCCATATTTTTTTCAGTGGGGACCTAAATAGTAAAGATAGAATATAATATTTCCATTGATTGAATCCATCAAATTCAGGTTGCCCTTACAAAGAAAAACAAATACCAACACTAATACCACAGGCATAAATAAATGATATTTCCATGACAATTTATCAGCATATGTACCTGAACAGTGCAACGAGAAACTGTGTCTCTTAAATTGTAATTTAATCTGCTTGCAGCTGACCATTGTCCTCCATCCATCCTATTAAATTCCAATTATTATGTGTCAATACAGATAGTAAGAGGTTTAAAGTTGCAAACATCTCAATAGCCGTAAGAGAGTTGGGATGGGTTATCTGTGATAATGGAGTTAGGTGAGCTTACCCCACAACAAAGAAGTTGTGGCCATCAATGTGCCATGATTGCAGGGTGTCTTCAGGATTCTCAAACACGATCTCAGCGTAGCCACGGAAATCAGCAGCCATGACAGAAGTTTGAAGGTAACCACCAGAGCCCGTGGGGTTGTCTGGCATACTTCCAAGGGTGAACACCCCTGGGATCTTGAAGTAGTCAGCCAGTTTAAGTGGCGTATCAGCAGGGATGAAAGACACACCATTGACAGCATATATCTGCTTGCCATTAAGAATTGGGGCAGAATTTTGAAGTCTAATAGTACGGGTTGTGTTTATCAAGCCATAATGATAAGATCCTTGAGGATTAGGTCTTGGTCCACTGGCAGTCAGATTCCGTCTGATATAATTCATTACATGATAAAGTATAAGACTGCCATTTAAGAGATTATGTAACTAAACTTATGCGGCACAATGACAAAATCATGTATTCTCACTACAGTTCTCCACCATGCAAGAAGTGTATATAATCTGAGTATTTTTTTTTCAATACAAAAAGTTTAAGGTGAGAGGGAGGCTACCCTATTCTAAAGTCAGGGCATGTCACATGACTTAATAAGGATTTACAGCGATATTTATATATTGCTTATAAAAGGAGACTGTCGGTAAAGAGATTTAAACTTATGCCTTACAGGTAAAGTACTTTGAATCTTGTCAACTGAACCAACTCTCGTTGGCCACTACACGCTTTTCAATTCTAAAGGATGGACAATGATTTTAGTCCTGAATCCTATTAGAGAGACGTAGACTAGCTACTAAATTATGGGCAACCTTGTACAGAATAAGATGAAAATCTGTACAAACTTGTTTTAAACACTCCAGCAGCAAAATTCAAAAAACACGATGAATCTATCATCAGTTTTTAATATGATTTGAACTACTAAAGTAATACCTGAGAGATCGAGATTGTTCAAGAGACCAATCAATTTGAGTTGTTGGTCCACCAGGGGGAGGGCCAGAAACACTTCCTGCTGAGTTACTGTAGTGAAGAATAGAGGTAGCAGTCAGAACTTGGGAGGTGAATCGTGATGAGACAACAATATAATAGTCTTGCGGTGGTTGATCAGCAGTAACCAAGACGGAGTAAGTCTGGCCTAAATGAATGTCAAGGCATTCATAAGTGTTTTGGACAGTGTGGGTTCCTTCAATCTCAACTAGCAACATCTGATGCCCTTGGATTCTGAAATTGATGGAAGTTGTGAGCCCCACATTTGATATCCGGAATCTGTAAGTCTTGCCTACCCAAGAAACAAGTACATAATGATTGACATCCAACTAAAGTTGCATGTGCATATGGGATACTTTCAACTTTCTTTTTTTTTTAAAAAAAAAAAAAAGAAAGCTTAAAACTTTTCTAGCACACCTTGATCAACTGTGAATGTGTAAGCATTAGAACCGCGACCATTAATAATAAGCCCATCTGGGAAGGGAAGGTCACTTCCACCGTCTAAAATAGCCTTCAAATCCTGCAAGAACAAATACAAATTTATCCATTTAGATAGAATTTCTCAAACGTGGCAGGCCGTTTATCTTTCACAGTGCATACAATGCAATGGTTAACAATATCAATTTGAAGCAACCAACTTACAGTGTGATTTCTCTTGTACCAGTCTCCAGCCAATATGGTGAAATCATCTGTTGGAGGGAGAAAAGGCACTGGAATTACACAGCGGCTGGCAATTTTGAAGCCACCATAGCCTCCAGCTGCCTTGTGGAGTGCAAGGGAAGGAAAGTAGAAGTAGCTACCAATCTGATCCTTTACTTGTAGAACATAAGTGAAGTTTTGCCCCGGTGGGATTGGACAATTAGTGCCATAGACTCCATCCTGCCATGAGTTCCTCCTTTGCTGCACCCCATTCCTTTAAACAATCATAGCATCATGTTTAGTCCTGACTTCGTCATTCATGTGCTTCTTACTAATTTATACTTCAAACATCACACAGGCCTTCCATTCATCTATTATACCACCACAGCAACACAATATATTCATTATGGAATCACTTTGGCACCTAACGTCGTTAATCAGGAAATCGATGAAAATTTAGGCAGTTCTTCAATATGGCTGCCTATCTACCATTGTGGGTCACACGTACCAATACTCCAACACACCTAATTAACTATAATATCGCTCCTGAATCGACATCGCTTGCAATTGAGATTTGGAAAGACGTCTCAGAACAACAACCAATTGTCTGAAAAAGTCTTATTTCTAAACGCCCTATCGTTTTTGTAGGACATTCATACAAGAATAAGTCACAAAACATTGTGAGACAAACAGAGCGAAGAAGGGAGTATATGTTCCATATTCCTCCACTTTCTCTGCGGTTGATGGTTAACAGCCCATTAAAAAATAGGTCACATAAACATTGTGAAAAACAAAACGAAGAAGAACGACATTGTACAAAAAGGACGAAGAAGGAAGTATATGTTCCATGTTCCTCAACTTTCTCTGCAGTTGATACTTAACAGTCACTGTGACAGAAAAGTTATAAAGGATAGAAGGACTAACCACGAGATGAGGAAAGGTTCATCCAAGCTATTGAAAACGCTGATAATCAAGTTATCATTGGTGACGGATTCGATCTGAGGTCCTGGCAATTGCCCGTTTATTAATATCCCCTGCCATTTTATACAACCCCATATTCATATCTTTTGCCAATAAGATGATGAAGAACAGCAGAGAAATAGAACACCCAGAAAAATGTACCTGTTGTTTAACTCCAAGAGGGTAAATGTCTCCATAAGTGACATTCCATGTGTAGAACCTGTAAGGGTCCTCCCCACTGGCGCAGGTCACCAGCAATACCACCAATAAGAGAGAACCCAATCTCCTAGACTCACCCATTTCTCCAACTTCTCTCTTTTTGCCTCCTTCTGTAATCTAGATGTGAAAATGAGAAAATGACACTCTGTTTCCACTTAAGGAAACAAACTTTTTCTTTCCGTTTTCCTCCTTTTGCTTGGAGCCCTCTCCACGAAGATGGGTTATGTCGGTGGGGGAGAAAGAAAAAGAACAAGGGACTGAGAAGATTGTTCAACAGTAACAGTTGAGGTAGGCAAGGAGCCTCTGTTTAAGTTCGCCGCCACTAGCGACTGCGAGCTGTACTCGTTTGAGTATCTTCAAAAGAGTGAGCTGTCCCTGGGAAGAGCGAAGTTATTGATCTTTAAAATTTACGAGAAAAATCTGCAGCCCAAAATTGAAAATTACCAGAAAAATACCCTGACCCATCTTAGAGCAGGAATTGGCAGGTAAGCCATTCCCTTCGACAGGAAGCACAGTGCAGATTCAAAATTTTAGTTAAATAAAACAACGTTAATGATAAAAGATCATTTCAAAACCAAGTAATAAAAGATCGTTCTAAATTTAGTTTAATCTGCTATGGCTTCTGCTAAATACAAGGTTTAACTTTCTTTGCCATTTTAATATTAGGAGCTGCTGCCTGCATTATAAAAATGGAGAAAGCGAAGACCTTAATCTAACCTGATTTGCTTGCAGTAATAATATAGTAGTACAAGATTATTATGATCATGCTCTCTGAAAAAAAAAAAAAAAAAGATTATCATTAACATGTCTCTGATCCTGGAACAGTAATATTAGTGGCCACTGGTCACTAGTCTTCCCTTCTTTGACTTAATGCTGGTAGTATTAAATGGTGTAGAAAGAGAAAACAGAGGTGTTGTGCATTTTGTGTGACGGCGAGGAGCCTCCGGCCGAAGCAGATTTTTAGTTGCGACACATTCAATGGGGATCACCTAATATCTCACAGGAGCCCTGCCCCTTATACGTTTTTATTCCTACGTATCGGACTACGTTTAAGATCTATATCATAAAAGTGTATTTTAATTAAAATTTTAAATAAAAAATATAAATACAGATTCAGCCACATAAAGACGTAACAAAAAAACGTATGTATTGTGGACCCTAAAAATTTGATTTTGGATTTTGGAGTCGCCACCGATCTGAATTATTTAAAGGTGAGATCGGACACCTAATTTAAAAATGGTCTACGTCTTAGAGATTGAGTTCGGGGGTTGGTTACATTTTAGGGAAGGTGTTAGCACCCTAAATGCCCTTTCGGTACCAAAAATGATCTTATTAATTTATCTTGAATTAATTTGAGTTGGTTTAAAGATTTTTGAAACTTATCCCCTCCCATTCCGGATCAGGATGAAAATAATTTTTGAGAAAAAGTCCCCTTCCTATTCCAGTCCAGGGTTTTAAAAATAATTTAAGAAAATCCCATCTCTATTCCAGATCAAGGTTTTAAAAATATTTACAAAAAAATCCCCTTCCTATTCCAGTCCAGGGTTTTAAAAATAATTTAAGAAAATCCCATCTCTATTCCAGATCAGGGTTTTAAAAATATTTACAAGAAAATCCCCTTCCTATTCCAGTCCAGGGTTTTAAAAATAATTTAAGAAAATCCCATCTCTATTCCAGATCAGGGTTTTAAAAATATTTACAAGAAAATCCTATCTCTATTTCAGATCAGGGTTTTTTAAAATATTTACAAGAAAATCCCCTTCCTATTCCAGTCCAGGGCTTTTAAAAAAAACTGTTTACATCTTCTAATTTAAATTCATGTTTTATGTTAAATGCTAATCGCAACTAATAACTCATTTTCATTTTTCAATTTCCTAAAAGTTTATAAAAACATGCAAAGCAAAATTGGGCAGCTTATAAACTCCATTGCTAACACATGAAATCTCGAAACTTTTCAAACACATGAAACTTATACCCCATAAAAACGTCACCGACATAACAAGAAAAGGGTAACAGCAAAGCCATACCTTTATTCTTCAACAAAGGTGGATCTTGACTGCACAAAGTCTTGACAGCAGGAACTCTTCTTATGGATGAGCCAACGACCTTAGCTTAGGACTAACGGATGATAACACGGGTGCAACGGCTTGGTTAAAGGTTCCAACGACAGCAACCGACTAAGGCTGAAACGGAGGAAGCGAAGATGTTGCAGCAAAACGATGAAGCCGAGTGACAGTGAGATGGAACCAATGGATGGAACGCTGGTGCGATGAGAACGAGTGTAGGGTGACGATGTGGTGGCGTTGAAGACGTCGCGATAGGTGCTGGACGAATCCAGACGACGTCGAGTGAAGGCGCAGTGATGCTGAGTGACGAGAATGGAAGACGCGTGATGAAGATCGACCAGGAACGTTACAGTAAGAGGCTCCGGATGACGAGGCACGCTGATGAAGGTTCTTCTTGGGAGAAAGTCCTTCGTGCATGCGTGAACTCTTCTTCAGACACTGTGCTGTGACGTGAAGTGCCGTAAGGTGTCTCTGTTTTTGAGGCTGGACGCAGGGCTGAGTTTCTTTTGTGCCGTAAGAGTGCAGCGGCTATATGTGGATCTAGGTATCCGAGAGTGAAGTTCCGGTGCAGGTTTCTTCTGTGGTTGACAGTTGCGTGAAGTGTGGTGGGCAAATGGACTTCGTTTCATGCATGCATCTGTGTCTTCCGTAAGTGCTATGGCTGGTTGTGCGTGAAGTCCTGGAGAGTAAAGTGGAGGTGCTTCGAGAGTGTTGGGAAAGGTCCTGAGTGAGGAGTGTGTGGTTTTTCTGGTTGTGAATGAGCGCCGAGGGAAGTGAAGTGCGGGGTTTCAAGTGTGCAGTGGAGAGTTTTGGTGTGTGCGAGTTTCGTGTTTCCGTAGGTTGTTTCCTCCTTTTCTGGCTACGTGAATGAAAGTGCAGAGGAGTTCTTTGAGGTGAGGGTGAAGGAGCTGCTGGCTGTTCTTGCTGGTTGCGTGCCCCTCCTCCCCTCGGGCTTCAAGAGCATGTGTTTTTATAGTTTCAGATTTTTTTTTAAGTATATGTGTTTTAGTTTAACTCTTATATCTTAATTTTATCCTAATTTTATTTTAATGTTTTCTTATCCTATTTATCTTATCATCTCTTTTTAAATTTCAGATTTTTATCACTTTATCACATCCTAATTTCATCTTTTATCATTTATCATATTAAACTTTTATCTATCTAACGATTTATTTTTTCTGATTTTCTAAAATTATCTTTATCTTGAACTTCTTGAATTTATCTTCATTTTTCTGATTTTCTTGAATTATTTTTGATTCTTTAGATTTATCTTGATTTTTGAACTTTTCTTGGATTTATCTTTATTTTTTTTGAGTTATCTTGAATTTATTTGATTTTTCTGATTTTTTTGAATTTTCCTCTTATTTTTGATTTGAGATTTTTCTTGAATTACAAATTTTATCTTGTATCTTTTATCATATTATTTTTATCTTTTATCTTTATTTTTATTATCTTATTTCTTTTTATTTATCTTATACTATCATTTTTAAATTTTGATTATCTTTTATTTTTTTTCAAGTTTTATTTTCGTTTTATTTTAAAATTTTATTTTTAGTTGTGGGCTTAGTTTTATTTTTAGGTTAATTATATTTTGGGTTTGGGCTTATTTAGTTTAGATTTTGGTTAGGTTTAATTTTGGGCTTAATTTTATCTTATTTTGTTATTTTTTAGTTTAAGTTTGGATTTGCAATTTATGTTAAAGTTTTGAAAAGTGGGCCGGACAAAATTAGGTGTCTACAGATTGCCCCCCTTTGCTCATCTTTTAGGAACTAGAAGATGGGCAAAGGTTGAGAGACACTATTTTGTCCGGGTCAATATATAATGCGAAGGGTTACCGTCCACCCAACAGGGACCAAAACGACCTTAGGATTTTCTCATTTTAATCCTAAGATCGGAAGCGCTACCGTCCACCCTACAGGGACCAAAACGACCTTAGGATTTTCTCATTTTAATCCTAAGATCAGAAGGGCTACAGTCCACCCTACAGGGACCAATACGACCTTAGGATTTTCTCATTTTAATCCTAAGATCGGAAGGGCTACAGTCCACCCTACAAGGACCAATACGACCTTAGGATTTTCTCATTTTAATCTTAAGATCGGAAGGGCTACTGTCCACCCTACAGGGACCAAAACGACCTTAGGATTTTCTCATTTTAATCCTAAGATCGGAAGGGCTACAGTCCACCCTACAGGGACCAAAACGACCTTAGGATTTTCTCATTTTAATCCTAAGATCGGAAGGGCTACAGTCCACCCTACAGGGACCAAAACGACCTTAGGATTTTCTCATTTTAATCCTAAGATCGGAAGGGCTACTGTCCACCCTACAGGGACCAAAACGACCTTAGGATTTTCTCATTTTAATCCTAAGATCGGAAGGGCTACAGTCCACCCTACAGGGACCAAAACGACCTTAGGATTTTCTCATTTTAATCCTAAGATCGGAAGGGCTACTGTCCACCCTACAGGGACCAAAACGACCTTAGGATTTTCTCATTTTAATCCTAAGATCGGAAGGGCTACAGTCCACCCTACAGGGACCAAAACGACTTTAGGATTTTCTCATTTTAATCCTAAGATCGGAAGGGCTACTGTCCACCCTACAGGGACCAAAACGACCTTAGGATTTTCTCATTTTAATCCTAAGATCGGAAGGGCTACAGTCCACCCTACAAGGACCAATACGACCTTAGGATTTTCTCAGTTTAATCCTAAGATCGGAAGGGCTACTGTCCACCCTACAGGGACCAAAACGACCTTAGGATTTTCTCAGTTTAATCCTAAGCTCGGAAGGGCTACTGTCCACCCTACAGGGACCAAAACGACCTTAGGATTTTCTCAGTTTAATCCTAAGCTCGGAAGGGCTACTGTCCACCCTACAAGGACCAATACGACCTTAGGATTTTCTCAGTTTAATCCTAAGATCGGAAGGGCTACCGTCCACCCTACACGGACCAATACGACCTTAGGATTTTCTCAGTTTAATCCTAAGATCGGAAGGGCTACCGTCCACCCTACAAGGACCAATACGACCTTAGGATTTTCTCAGTTTAATCCTAAGATCGGAAGGGCTACCGTCCACCCTACAGGGACCAAAACGACCTTAGGATTTTCTCAGTTTAATCCTAAGATCGGAAGGGCTACCGTCCACCCTACAAGGACCAAAACGACCTTAGGATTTTCTCATTTTAATCCTAAGCTCGGAAGGGTTACTGTCCACCCAACAAGGACCCAAATGAATGACCTTTGAACGGATTCTTCCCGTATTGGCCTGATTTGAGCTGTATAAATTTGTCTCTGATTTGATATGGATGAGTTCTTCTAAAATAGTTTTTCATTGATATGAGATGAGATGCTTATGCTTGTGCATGTTTGACATGATAATGTGAAATCCTAATGCTTGACCTATGAAAATTTTAATTTTTTAAGAATTTAAGTGATGATGGTATGCTTGCATGCAACAATGCAATATTATCCTATGATGATGCATGTTGACACACTAGGAAATGAAATTTTTGTAGATTGTGAAGAAATGCTACTCCATGACTTTTGGGAGCTTTTGAGTTAACTCTGGCACTTTTGGGTCTTCTGACTTGCTCTCTGCAGAAAGATTACCCTAGTGTCATTGAATTCTAAGTACATTCCTTGGCCAAGTTTTCTATTCATAAAGATGTCATCATTCGCCATATTGCCCCTATTTGCATATATGGGTTAAAACCCTTTTTGACATAGTCCTTGAATGTAACTTGTCTCTTTCTCTTCAAGGAGAAATTAATGGTGTGATGCTTTTAGTATTCACTTAAGACATTTTTCATTCATCATGTCTTGAAGTCATAGTTTAAAACTTTTCTTCTCTTCATCATTGGAGTTTTGCCAATGTTCAGTTCATGTCTTATCCATTTAGGCAATACCTTTTATTGGCACCTAACAATTTTTGCTTTGCATGAGAATGCATTCTTTTAAGGAATAAGGATGGCTTTGACATAAAGGATATGCAACTTGGTACTCTGGCCTTTTAAAGGAGAGTTTAATGGATTGATCAATAACCCATTGCCCCAGTATAAGCGAGTCAAAGTGTTGGAAACTTTGGAAGTAATACTTTTGGGGATTAAGCTTGATTCTTTTTGGTGGGTTATAGTCCCATAGGAGAAGTCTCTTTATATCTTTTTGAGTCTCTCCTTTCTTTAAAGGTGGGTGTATGGATTTTTCCATTTGATTGCCCCCCAATTTAGATTTTGACTGCCCATGAGCAAAAAAAAAAAAAAAAATGTTGAAAAGAGTTTTTCTTAACTCATTCTCTTTTATTATCCAAGTCATGCCTCAAGGGAATGCTCTTAATATATTCAATTCTTTGGAATCAAAGGTGCTTTGTTAAGCACCCACTCTAATCTCTCAAGTATTTGCACTCTTAAATAAGTGTTTATTCTAATCATTCTCAAGTGTTTGCACTCTTTGATATGTGTTTGCACTCAAAGATACCCCATAGGCTTGTTTTCATGTCCCTCTCCACTTTAGTTAGTTTACCATATTAGCCAAGATCACTAGGACTTTACTCAGCTTGTAATGTAAGGCCTAGGTAATGGGTACGAATAAAAGAGATAAGGATTTATCAAATAAGGAGAGCATGAAGTATGATGACTCATTTTTTCACTTTTTCTTTTTTTGCATAAGCTTGTGGCTCAAGGTGAAGTCTATTTATTTTTTTTCTTTCGGCTAGCCTCCTTTTTGGTCTAGCACTTTTTTTCATTTTCTTTCTCAACATTTTCTTCTTTTTTTTTTCTTTTTTTTTTTCACATAGTTTTGGAAGGATAATTTCAATCCTTTCACTTGAGCCTTATATTGTTGCTCATAGCATTTTCCTTCTTTAATAGTAAGGATACTCCTTTTAGCTCTCCTTCAAGGTAAAGTAATAGTTTTTCAAATTGAAAGGTTAAAGTTAGCATATGTCAAGGGAAGGAAGTCGAATGGTGGTCTTGCCATCCTTTTTTTTAGGCTCAAATGGGTGACTATGGGAGTTCTGACATTAGGGTTTGGCTTGAAAGGCTCAAACTATCCAAAGATGGCCTAGATCATTTCTTGAATAATGTGATATCTAACAAATAGCCTCAAGGGGCATTTAGACAAGTTCTAGGGTATCTGTTTTCCCACAATAAAACACACTCTCACTATAGGCTCTTTTTTCATCATTCTTTAATGATGAGACGCTCAGTCATCCAAGAGAATTGAGTATTTAAGCAAACGTATTTTATCATTGGCAATTGGATTTATTAAGAATGAGATTAAGAAAATTTTTCTTCATTCATTAGCTCATGAGCGTCAATGTTTGTGATAAATCATATTGCCCCAGTATTGGTTTAGTTTATTAGGCAAAAGAAATTGGATGAAAAGTAATGCATTCATCATGCTAAGCATTTTATTGAATTGAAAGGTGTGCCCATACAAACTTCTTGCTAAGGCCTTGGACAGAGCCATTAGCAGGTGTCATGAAAACTTGAAAAGATGCAAGACAAAGAAATAGTTCAACTTGCAGTAGGTAGTGCGAGAATGGACCCATTATCTCAAACCAATTGGTTTTCTCTGATCACAAGGTCTTGATTTTGCTTACTTCGAGAACATGTTATCAGAGCCATGATTACTTCTTTATCCTTTGGAGTAAACAATGCATTATTGGTGTGCAAATGAGAATATATGCATGTGAATGTGATGCCATGCATGAAGTAAAAATGTGCAATTTATGCAAAAAGAGAATGAGTGTTAATGCAGAATGCATGCTTTTTTATTTTTTATTCTTTTAAGACCAATTTCTACCCATGTTGGTAAAGGTCTACATCTCCTAGGTCAATCCCTAAATTATTCCCTATTCTAATTTATTTTGTCAAAGAAAAGGTTTTTGAAATCTTAAAAGGCTCTTCCCTTTTTTTATTTATTTATTTTTTTGCCCCCATCTATCCTAAATGTATATAAATCTTAATTTAGGGACTTCATGTATATATAGAAATAACATGTATATGGTAGGAGAATTGAGCTAAAAATATAATCACAAACATGCAATGAGATAAAGGAAATGTTCCCCATTGTGCCTAATTTCAGGTAAGTCCTAGGTCTTTATTCACTCTTATGGGCTTAGGCCAACACTCTATCTCACAAGGGATAGCTTTAAGGCTATTATTAGTGTAAAGGTAGGTTCTATGTTTCCTATATCAGGTTCCCAAATTATTCACAGTAGGATAAATTTGAGTGGGATGTTTCGGGCGCCTATGCGGAGACCGAAGGTCTCTCGAAGGCTAACCTTACTACACCCCTCTAGCCTATAAGGTACCTTAAATGGCCCGGGTATAGGGCACAGGGGTTATGACTTCCCCTTTATTCTAGTGCGTGGTGAGAGTAACATTATGTGTAGGGAATCATATCCAAATCTATAAAAAAAAAATCACATGCAAACATATACATTTATAAAAATAAATAGGTATGAAATTTAAACACCAAAAAACACTAGAAGCTAGTAAGCGTACCTTTTATTTCATCATCTCCACAAAAATAAACTAATAAATTAATCAAAAAAAATTAATAAGATCATTTTTAAATTGGCCTAACCCTCTAATTTCCCCAGTGGAGTCGCCAAGCTGTGGACCCTAAAAATTTGATTTTGGATTTTGGAGTCGCCACCGATCTGAATTATTTAAAGGTGAGATCGGACACCTAATTTAAAAATGGTCTACGTCTTAGAGATTGAGTTCGGGGGTTGGTTACATTTTAGGGAAGGTGTTAGCACCCTAAATGCCCTTTCGGTACCAAAAATGATCTTATTAATTTATCTTGAATTAATTTGAGTTGGTTTAAAGATTTTTGAAACTTATCCCCTCCCATTCCGGATCAGGATGAAAATAATTTTTGAGAAAAAGTCCCCTTCCTATTCCAGTCCAGGGTTTTAAAAATAATTTAAGAAAATCCCATCTCTATTCCAGATCAAGGTTTTAAAAATATTTACAAAAAAATCCCCTTCCTATTCCAGTCCAGGGTTTTAAAAATAATTTAAGAAAATCCCATCTCTATTCCAGATCAGGGTTTTAAAAATATTTACAAGAAAATCCCCTTCCTATTCCAGTCCAGGGTTTTAAAAATAATTTAAGAAAATCCCATCTCTATTCCAGATCAGGGTTTTAAAAATATTTACAAGAAAATCCTATCTCTATTTCAGATCAGGGTTTTTTAAAATATTTACAAGAAAATCCCCTTCCTATTCCAGTCCAGGGCTTTTAAAAAAAACTGTTTACATCTTCTAATTTAAATTCATGTTTTATGTTAAATGCTAATCGCAACTAATAACTCATTTTCATTTTTCAATTTCCTAAAAGTTTATAAAAACATGCAAAGCAAAATTGGGCAGCTTATAAACTCCATTGCTAACACATGAAATCTCGAAACTTTTCAAACACATGAAACTTATACCCCATAAAAACGTCACCGACATAACAAGAAAAGGGTAACAGCAAAGCCATACCTTTATTCTTCAACAAAGGTGGATCTTGACTGCACAAAGTCTTGACAGCAGGAACTCTTCTTATGGATGAGCCAACGACCTTAGCTTAGGACTAACGGATGATAACACGGGTGCAACGGCTTGGTTAAAGGTTCCAACGACAGCAACCGACTAAGGCTGAAACGGAGGAAGCGAAGATGTTGCAGCAAAACGATGAAGCCGAGTGACAGTGAGATGGAACCAATGGATGGAACGCTGGTGCGATGAGAACGAGTGTAGGGTGACGATGTGGTGGCGTTGAAGACGTCGCGATAGGTGCTGGACGAATCCAGACGACGTCGAGTGAAGGCGCAGTGATGCTGAGTGACGAGAATGGAAGACGCGTGATGAAGATCGACCAGGAACGTTACAGTAAGAGGCTCCGGATGACGAGGCACGCTGATGAAGGTTCTTCTTGGGAGAAAGTCCTTCGTGCATGCGTGAACTCTTCTTCAGACACTGTGCTGTGACGTGAAGTGCCGTAAGGTGTCTCTGTTTTTGAGGCTGGACGCAGGGCTGAGTTTCTTTTGTGCCGTAAGAGTGCAGCGGCTATATGTGGATCTAGGTATCCGAGAGTGAAGTTCCGGTGCAGGTTTCTTCTGTGGTTGACAGTTGCGTGAAGTGTGGTGGGCAAATGGACTTCGTTTCATGCATGCATCTGTGTCTTCCGTAAGTGCTATGGCTGGTTGTGCGTGAAGTCCTGGAGAGTAAAGTGGAGGTGCTTCGAGAGTGTTGGGAAAGGTCCTGAGTGAGGAGTGTGTGGTTTTTCTGGTTGTGAATGAGCGCCGAGGGAAGTGAAGTGCGGGGTTTCAAGTGTGCAGTGGAGAGTTTTGGTGTGTGCGAGTTTCGTGTTTCCGTAGGTTGTTTCCTCCTTTTCTGGCTACGTGAATGAAAGTGCAGAGGAGTTCTTTGAGGTGAGGGTGAAGGAGCTGCTGGCTGTTCTTGCTGGTTGCGTGCCCCTCCTCCCCTCGGGCTTCAAGAGCATGTGTTTTTATAGTTTCAGATTTTTTTTTAAGTATATGTGTTTTAGTTTAACTCTTATATCTTAATTTTATCCTAATTTTATTTTAATGTTTTCTTATCCTATTTATCTTATCATCTCTTTTTAAATTTCAGATTTTTATCACTTTATCACATCCTAATTTCATCTTTTATCATTTATCATATTAAACTTTTATCTATCTAACGATTTATTTTTTCTGATTTTCTAAAATTATCTTTATCTTGAACTTCTTGAATTTATCTTCATTTTTCTGATTTTCTTGAATTATTTTTGATTCTTTAGATTTATCTTGATTTTTGAACTTTTCTTGGATTTATCTTTATTTTTTTTGAGTTATCTTGAATTTATTTGATTTTTCTGATTTTTTTGAATTTTCCTCTTATTTTTGATTTGAGATTTTTCTTGAATTACAAATTTTATCTTGTATCTTTTATCATATTATTTTTATCTTTTATCTTTATTTTTATTATCTTATTTCTTTTTATTTATCTTATACTATCATTTTTAAATTTTGATTATCTTTTATTTTTTTTCAAGTTTTATTTTCGTTTTATTTTAAAATTTTATTTTTAGTTGTGGGCTTAGTTTTATTTTTAGGTTAATTATATTTTGGGTTTGGGCTTATTTAGTTTAGATTTTGGTTAGGTTTAATTTTGGGCTTAATTTTATCTTATTTTGTTATTTTTTAGTTTAAGTTTGGATTTGCAATTTATGTTAAAGTTTTGAAAAGTGGGCCGGACAAAATTAGGTGTCTACATGTATAATGAGTATCTCTATCATTTTCCGTTCTCAAAGGAGAAGAAACAAAGCACTCACATGGCTGGTATGTTGGTAACTGCCTAACTGGTAACTCTCCTCCTGTACTGTAAAAAAAAAAAAAAAATTTAATGTGATTATAAAGTATTGACATCATATATTCTATAATGTCAATTGAAGTTGGTACAAGGGTATCGAACCCTTCCCACCCCGATTCAATCTCCTTAATGTAACTCAAAAATATAATATATTATATAATATTATCAAATAGTTAACATAATAATAATATATTTTTTATTTATTGAGAAGACAAATTAATAATATTTAAATTATAAAATATATTATTTAAACCTTAAATTATAAATTTTATATCTAATTCCTAAAATAAAAATACCTAAACCTTACCATGGTTATAGTTTATTTTTTATGAAAAAAAAGGGGCTAAAAGAGCCTAAAAACAAAAGAAATACAAAACAATCGATCTCAATTAAGAAATATGCAACATATTACTTAGAAGAAAGACCTCCAACACCCTTGGAATCTCATGCAGAACTAAAATCCCATGTGAAGCTCGAAGGTCCTTGTTTGCAAGTAGATCTGCACATCGATTGACCTCTCTTTACAAGTGTTGTATTCTGACATTCCATTCTTTCCTAAGCAGCAACGTATGTAACTCAAAAGTTGGCCATAGTCGGGGAATTGGCCTTCCTCTGGTTCAGGGCCTGCACTAAGGACAAAACCATGGTTACAGTTTATCTCACCAGTCAAGCAGAAGAAAGCTTGTGAGTAGAGCTGATAAAATGGGTTTAGCCCGTAAAGTGAGTATATATTTTCTAGATTCATGGCTGCTCTTTTTATTTTATTGATTACAATAGATGAGACATGCTAATTTATATTTTTATATATAAAAATATATTAATTTGTGATTAACCTATTCTATCCTACATAAAAGATTGGGCAAATATATATTTTTTTATTAAAAAATCCATCCATTTATTTTGTGAATTAACGCGGGAAAGGGTTGGCGGCCCCAAGAGGCTACAGTTTTCATAACTAAGCCTGTCATGGTGGCATTTCACTTCCGGTCGATTATTTATACCAACGAAATGCCCTTTCTTCTTCAACCGAGTTACGTAGCACGAGCGAAATCCCTTGAAGGCAAACCACGAATTGCTACAGAAAACAGATGTGGGGAGGTACGCGAAAAAATCTCAACCATTAACTCTAATCAAATCAAAGATTCATTTTTATATATCAATCATTGAATTTGATATAAATTATGTAAAACTACGTCAATATCTTTATGAATACAAAATAAGGAAAAGGAAAAGGAAAACGTCTTCCCTCCCCGGGACGGATACCTTACTAAGCCCAATGAGGATATTTAAAAATTTAAGTTTCAAAATATAGTTTATATATCCTTTTCAAAAAAGTAGAATCTTTTTAAGAAAATTAGTTCATATGACTTACAAAATTTATGATATAAAATAAGTATTCATTTATTTCATCTGTTTCTGCATTAATTTTATAAAAATTATTTAAAAATTTGGATTATTATATACATTAAATTTCATAATCTAAATTATGTAGTTCAATTCATCAAATTGTGTCACTCTTATATGTGAATTGTTTTCTCATTTAAAGTTAGTCTAAATGTGATTTTGTTTTATTCATATTATTTTTATAAATTTAGTTTTATTAAATATTTAATTAAAAATTTAAATTATTAAATTTATTATACCTTAATTAAAATATAAAATTTAACAAATTAAGAAACAATATTATTACATATGATAATTTGAACACCACTTAATAATGATATTATTTCATTATTTTTGAGATGGTTAAACGTGGTTTTTAATCTCTATCTTTGTTGCATTGTATTCGTACATCATACACCACAAACGACAAAACTAGCTCTTTGGAATCTTTGATTATTTGTCGGCTCATTCCTTATAGTCTACATAGATTGTTCGCTTGGAATCATCATCCTCCCTCATTAAGTTCTTAGCCATTAACATATCTAGAGAGGGGGAGAGAGTTTCAAGGACAAGCAGAGCAAAAGCCTCTGTAGAAGAAGAAAATGAGGGTGACAAAGGCGGCCGTAGTAGATGCAATTTTAACCTCGATATGGGCATTCTGTGTGTCAACGGTGAGAATTCTCACTGCTAAAGTAGCTGTCTTTCTTGGTCATTAACCTGCTCCAATTGCAGGGCTCTTCATCACCACCATCCTCGCCACCTTTCTTGTCTTCACGATTAGTTTAATTGGCAGGCCCTTGGCCCTTGGGTGGGGCTAGCTTCAACCCCTCAATAACAGTTTCCTTTTGTACCGCATGTATAAGACCTGATTCGTCGCTCGCATCCCTGGCTATTCGATTCCCTGCTTAGGCAGCATGTGGGGCTGCAGGTGCATAGGCAATTCTGCCAGTGATGCCAACCCAGGACAAGCACGCTCAAGGGTCCTTCTTCGAAGGTTGAATTCCATGCCAGGGCTAAAGCAGTGGGGGCGTTGCTCTTAACTTTGCTATTCTGTTTGTCATGCTTAGGGGTCCTAAGAACCCACCACTGTGGCATCTGGCAACGGTGGTACACAGGACCCTCTATGAACCCTGCCAACGCTTTTGGGGAGGCATATACGAACAGCAGGCACAACAATTGGGAGCAACTCTAAGTTTATGATGTCCTACATCTTTGGGGCAGCTTTTGCTGCTTGGTTCTCTGCTTTTATCTCACCAGCCAAGCAGTAGAAAGTTTGAGAGGTCACAATTCAGATAAGCTTTTACGTGCCAAAGTCACAAAATTCTTACTTTTCCTTTTCTTTCTTTTGTTCCCGTTGACTCGAGTTACTGTTGGGAATATTCTATTCACTTGCCATCCATACGAGCTAATCCATATAAGCTCACTTTTGTGCATAACGATGCAGGGAGCTGGACTTCAAGCTAGTTGAGTTCATGAACTTTTGTCTTTGATTAAGACGTGCTTAGTACAAGTGAAAATATCTAAGGAGCAATCAAGCAAACTGCAGAGAAACTAACTGCATAATTCTGCAGCCGCAGATGTTCTGTCAACTAAAAATCCAAGCGTAGGAGAGCTTCACATAATTACCCCACTTGGTTTGAAAAAAGTGACTCTTGGAGTATTGAAAATTTGAAGATTAATGTGTGTTCTAAAGAAATGAAATTGTGGTGGAATTACTCTTATGTGTGTTGTGCTTTCCTGCCCCTGGGCGTTTGCCTGAGTGAGTGAGACTAATTATTTGATCTAAGTTGCTTAGATTCTATTGTCTTTGAAGATAGCAATTATTGAAACGCAAAGGGCATCACAAAGGAGGAAAAAAGAATAATGTTCCTTGAGCAAATGTCAGAAATCACCTAACCTACAAATGATTATCACTTGAGAAATATGAAGTTCAACAAACTTGCTCACCATTACCTGATTAATCACACTCAAATTACAAGCACGCAAGTTTTAATTTATTACATTCTGCTACCAAGAGCAATGGGAAAGGTAAAAGCCATCAGTACTACTACAGCGATAGAGTCCTAAAACCTCTTAAAGACTTAGTGCTATGATCAAGATTACTGTCTTGAACAAAATGATTAAAACCACAAACAAATTTTGAAGTTGCCAAGGGGAACTCTCTTCAGCAGTACAAGAACACAGGATCTGAAGGAAGAACATCAGTAGGATGCAGCTGTAAGTCGCTTGAAAAATTTTACTGTTGGCTTGTGTTGTGATCCTAGTCCTGTACGAGAGGTCGCATTGTTGATCATGACCATTATCAATGATGGGCTTTGATAAAAGCTATCATTGACATCTTTTCTCACTGCAACATTATATGGCTCCGGCTCATATCTGGGAAATAACAGTGACGTGCATGAGGAAGCTCCCGAATTCCGGGGTGTTAGTAGTATCACCTTGTTTTCATCAACTGAGTCTGTGAACTTCCCCACCATGAGCCCGCTACCCACCAGTTCTACAGTTTGTTTGACATAAAATTTTGACACAGCCTGCGCATATAGTACAGAATGCAAAAAAATTGAGGTATAGTTGTCTGCAAAAGATGATGCACACCACAACTAAAAGTTCATACAGAAATAATGATTATTGACCTGGCAGAAGCAGCACCAAGTTCCGCAGAGCAGTATGAAGTATTCAATACACCGGCTCAGAGAAACCAAGCAGCAATAGACGATTGCACTGTACGCAGCACCAATAGGCATCATCACTTGCTGCTTAGTAGTATTTCTTTCGTGGATCCCACACTCCTCATGCTTGAGATCCTCCCACGGGCACTGTCCCTCCTTCTCATGCTGCCATACAAGAATGCGTCTAGTGCAGGGATAGGATCCACTTGAGACATATTCAGGAGTAAGCAAACTGCAGAAGGCCTCATTCATGGCTTGCAGGAAGTGCCACTGCCAGTAGTCCTGGTCATCTTCATATGCCACTTCGTTCCATTTTACTAGGCTATCAATGCCTCCATCCATCTCTTCACATGAATCATCTACTAACACAACTTATTTGCCAATTAAAAGGGTTACTCCAACAGTGCCTGAATCTTAATAACACCTTGGAGCACTAAGCCAATACGCATGAAGAAGTGTTTTGCTACAGTGGTCCGTCCCCGAGTATAGAATCGGGCTGCCAATGCCAAAAGCCCTCCACGTTGGCATTTTCCGATCAGAGTAGAGTCCTCATCTCCACTGCACAAACTTCTAAATAATCGAGAAGCGGCATTAGTATTGGTTTCCTTCGTAAAAACACTAACAAATTATGCCAACACTGCCAAGGCAATACTTTTTCACTTTAAGAAGCAAACATCGCTTTTCAGTATATTAGTTGAAAAGATTCCATTCCATAGTACCGCCTAACAATTTTAAACTCTTTTATGATTGAGTCCTCTTGTTGATTGTTACTGGTTAAGTAGACCTTTAGCTATTAAGTAACCAATAATAATAGAGGTTACGTGTCACAGTCAATGAGACTACTTGCATATGAAGATCAAAAAATAATATATTATACAGTTGGCACCAATTAATTTCAGACGGTTTTCCATCAACCGAAATTGAGGGCTTGTTATACTGTTTTCTATATTCTAACTTCTCGTACTCGAAATTGTATACAGCCTAGTTTGCAGCATGTTTTCTATTGGCTAAGTTTATGATAATTAATCCATATCCAAGACTTCATTCATGAAAACAACATTGGTCAACGCCCTTCCCACGTTTCCGTACACAAAATCCACAAACCACCAATGGTTACATGCATCTTTTAGATTTGTTTTGGTTGCTGATCTCTTCTGATATAGAGCTCAAGATGTGAGACCACATCTTGGCTTATATGCTTTACCTCATAAATGGGATCCAGCAAATAGATTATAGAAATTTATTAGAATCAATAACAAATTATCTTTGGGCCGACAAGTTCTTGTGGAAGCGACACCTAATTTATCATTTAACAAATAATAGATGAAAAAGGATAAAAGAAGAGAAAAGAGGGTGTCTGGAGTCAATTTATAATACCCTTAATCCAATTGTTTGGATTTGGTATATGGAGAAGAATATTCAGACAGAAACCAGTATAAAAGTACCCGAAGGCAACAGCTATTGGCTCTCTTGTTCGTATGGGTTATGTCCAAAATCTTGAAGAAATATTGCACTCAGATCACAAAATTCCAGAAAAGCTGCTAATGTCTCGTCAAAGACGCTAATCTTCAGTGGTGGGTCATAAGAACCTCCTCAACGAGTTATACCATTCAATTCATAGATGACTTTTCCGTGGACAATGCAAACGGATCAATACTTACAAATAAAGTTTGAAACTTCGGAATTCTAGAGTTTCTGAAAGATTGTGATGAACGCATACTAATATCTTTTTTCTGCTATAAGCAGTAAAAAAGCAAAGATATTTAAAAAAGCTGCACCTTTATATTATCAGTTCCAGCTTGTATTATCATATAGCAAGAAGTGAGAAGTGAAATAAAAGAGAAGTTTTTCTTTTTTGATAAACTAAAAACCAATGAATAAGAAGAGAGAAGCGTACCAAGATCAAAGATTGGAGATGACGAAGAGGTAGGCGAAGGTGGAGCAGCAGCAGCGGTCGAAGCAACCAAGTACGCAGAAAGAAGGGGGGTGGCCCATTAGTAATTCGCCGCTCCTTCCTGAAAGAGAAGCATAGGGCTTATATAATAATCATCTTATAGTGGGAAACTCTAAGAAAAGAGGCAGCACATTCATTGAATCTGGACATGCAGTGCCTGAAGCACCGTACGAGAGAACATTACCGTCCAAGGAGTAGCTGTTTGTAAAGGTTAATCATACATTTACATAAAAATTTTGTATCTTAAATTTATATATTTATATTTTTTTTACTTTTTTTTATAATAAAAAATTATCTTAGAAGCATAAACTCCCCTCTTGTAGCTGTATCTTTTTCCTCTGTAAGAAGTTTGAGGCGTAGATCCACACAATTATGCAGATATATATACATATATATATATATAATAATTTTATACATATTCTTCATATTTTATTATATTTTTGCTTTATTTCTTTAATTTTTTTATGTCTATACATAACGTGCGAATATTATTATTTTTAAATAAAAGAAAGAAGATAAAATTTTTAAAAAGTTATAAAATAATTAAAGAAAAAGTAAGATATATAAATTATAAAATTAAGAAAAATAAAAGAAAAGTTTAAAATATAAGGATCCAAATTCAAGAAGTTTGGTTACTTTGTTATGTATTTCAGGAAAGAAAAAACAAACAAAAAGTAACAGCATCACTGTTAACGCTGTATCTTTAGTAACGTTCCATTAACTCTAATAAACAACACTATAAAAGATCTGAGCTTTGTAATTCTGTGGCACAAAAGTATATTTTCTAGTTATTGGAAGTTGATTTGAATTTTATTGTTAAGGATTCAGTCCTTTTTTTATTCTCTTATTCTCTCCCAGGGTTTTGACTCCATTGTATCATAAAAAAAAAAATGTTATTAAATCTATAATCGTAAACTTACAATACTTCTCCATTTGAAGAAAAAAATAAAACACAAACAGAGTATTATTTTTTTCCTCAGCATAAATGTAATTGTAAGTTTATGGTTGTAGACTTACAATTACCCTAAAGAGTGTTATTAAGTCTACAACCATAAATTTACAACACTTCTACGTGAAATGTATTATTCGTGTTTTAATTTTTTCTTCAAACTTAAATGTAACCTCTAAAAAGGAGTATTATTAAGTCTATTACTACAAACTTACAATACTTCTACACTTAAAAAAAAAATAAAACACAAACAATGTATTTCAAATTACAATGTATGATTTAATTTTTTTGAACATAAATATAATTATAAGTTCACACAAACTTACAATTACCCTAAAAAAGAGCGTTGTTAAGAAAAACATTTTCATAGTACACTAGGAAAGACATTTTGAAACTGAGGGCTGTCAACATCCCATTCAAAGTGCTGATTGCAGACTATCTCTGTTTTTTTGGGGTAGAATGCAGACTATCTCTTTTGATTGTATTTATTACCATGTTTCTCTTTTTGAGTAATAATGTAGTTTGCAGGGGATCAATATAGATCTAGGGACATTTTAAGAGAAAAATACACTTTATCTGATGGTTTCCTTCTGCCTTGTTGGTTAAGAAGCGCGACTCTTACTAAGAAGGCAAGGGTTCAAACTGGCACGGAGAGAGCGAGAGAATGTGACAAGAACAGGAAATACAATTTATCTATTCGTGACTCGTGGCTTGGGTGGGATTTACCTCGTGATTTGGTAGGTTTTTATTTAGCCAACATTATAATAAGGTTTTTATTTAGTTGTCCTCCCAAAAAAGACATGAAAGTTAGTTTTCATATGGCCCAAAAAAGAAAACGGAAGGTTAGCTTTGTCAAGATGAATTTTTTTAAAAGTTTAAATTTTTATGTAAAAATATATAGATGATTTTGTCTTAAACACGTCTCTTTATACAAAAATATATAGTTTGAAATATGAATAAATATATAAATTTATTAAATTTTGTATTAAAATTTATTTTTTTAATTTAAAAAATAAAAAAATTAAATATTAAATTCTTAATTACTTAATCATAAAATTTCTAATATTACATTAAGAATCAAATTTTTTAACAATTTAAACTTTTAAAAGAATTAATTCTCTCATAAACTTTCCATATTAATAATGCAATTTTTGTCCGCTTGAAGAAAGAAGTACTAGTCTTCACATGAACGCATGTGGAGGTCATCAACATGTAGAGAGAGAGAGAGAGAGAGATGCGGAATGAAGTTGAATGAGCTTAGGGAATATTTGAGGTATAAAGCGTTGGCAACGAAGTCACGCTGATAATTTGTCACTAGATCTTGTCTAATTGTGCTCTGGATCATAGTCTACAAGCCTTTCCTTCGATTTTTGAACACACTTCAGTGAGATTTAGCAGATTTTCGCCTTCACATGATGTCGTTTCCAACTTGTTTTTGTGATGCAAGAGCCAGGATTTTCTTTTCTCTTGCGTTTCTTCCCCTTTTAATATTCTTTGCATCTAAGTATAAGCCACCTCAATGTCTTTGATAGCAATTATAGAAGAGCAAGCATAAGACTGACATGAGATTTGACAATGTAGATATCATCTACATTTTTATACATAGTTTTCACTTTTCACTCTTTTTTTTTTTCATCTACATTTTTATACATAGTTTTCACTTTTCACTCTTTTTTTTTTTTCTATTAATTATTTTCCTTCTCAGTACTATCAAACAAAACTTAAAATGAATACAACATTTTCAGTGTTAAAAGTTATTTTATCAATAATAGTGTAAAGGTGCGTTTGATTTGTTTACTTGTTTATTTTTATTTTTATTAAAAACAAAATATGACATGGATAGAATTTGAACCAAAAACGACACAGCTAGATAATTGTGTCAATGGGATAGCAGCCCAGCACCCGAATAAAAGTGGCAAATTCCTGCAGGCACATATAATGACTTTGAAATAAGGACTCATGGCAAGAAAGTTGATAGAGTAACTATGTATTCATTGTAACAGAAATAAAATTACAACTACCACAGAAGCTCAAGAAGACACAACATTACCGCACTTAACAGGAAATGGGGCTTGAGCTAAAGAGCTTCACAGCCTTCACTCAGTCACATTTATCATAGACGATTCGCGGTTAAAGCATTCAATGTAAAAATTTGAGTTAAATACGATCAGGTCCTAATTAATAAAATATCTAAGCATATTCAGACACCAGTTTCAAGGTTTTGGCACTGTGATGGGCTTTTAATCGAAAGAAAATACAAAGGTTAACTTGACTAACATTTGCACGCCAACAACAGCCCAACAAAATCCTAAAGTGCTGCTAGCTCCCCTAAATTTGATTGTTGTCCATTTTTTTCTGTGGTGTTGGCATACCAAAAATCTATGGTTCTAGGAGGACCACTCCTAAATTGCTTTCCCAGTTCCAAATGGCTGTCCAGAGAAAGAAGAGATTAAATCCCACTCCCAAAGAATCTAGGAAATTGAGATCATAATGTTACGAGTCATGGTGTTATGTTCATGGAATGAACAAAATGTGAAATTAGTTACGAACTCTGCCTATATACGCAAGCAAGTTTTCATCACTAATTCGTAAAGAAGACCTGCCAGATGAAATACTAATTCAAACAGATCAGGATTCATTGACTACCCTTTCTCTTGACTTTGGTAATTGTTTCTCTATCTCTTTATTCTACATGTAAATTTAATCTGTGGTTTCAATTTTTTCTATCACTAATTTTTTTCTTTTTTCTATCTTTTACCCAGGAGGTTAGGCAATTCATTTCCAATTCAAACATAAAAGTTTGCCTAAGGCGGTTTGATTTCAATGATCTAATAAAGTTTAATGAATACAGAAATTTCAGTAATCAACTATGCGTATCATGATGTCTTCCCCCAAAAGAATTGCATCTTTTTTCCTTGTACTCGCAAGAATTGTGTCAATACTGGGTAAATTACGACAATAAGAGAGATTTTATGCAATGAAAAGAGTAAAATCATAAGATGTAGAATCTATATTTGAACTCAATGGCTCAAATCAAATCATTAAGATTAGGCTTCAAAAGAAATATGGATCTGTAATCCTATTAGTTCTTGAATTCGAACTAAACTTCTTACTACTCAGAGATTAAGGCTTTTATATAAAGCTTTATCGTTAGCTTTTGGTATTGCAAGCCTAAGAATAAGACAAGGTAATACACTTTTAGACTTCAGGAACATCAAACATTAAGAAGCATCAGCTCAGATGTATGAAGATTTCACTTCTGAATATTGAAACACTTAAACAAGAATTTCTTAAAAATTGTTCACTTTGCATTTTCAGAAGGAAAATTCTAGAAGAGATTTTAAAGAGAAAAAAAAAAAAATTGAATTCTGCAGACATAATTATATTCATTTAAAAAGAAAAAAAAAAAAGTGAAAGAACAAACCTGCAGATGTCCTAAAGCAGTTTGTGCTCGGGGCTCAGCCATAGAAGCCTCAAAATCAATATAGAAAAGGTAGTCAAAATACCTGATTCAGACAGCAGCACTCAATGCTTACATCAGCATATAAGAAAATACAATGTTTAACAACTCTCAGAGTGATTTCAACCTCACTGTTAGCCGATGTGGGGACATGGGGAGATAGCACACCCTCAATAAAATTTACACCTTGAACAACACTTCTTGAGAATAAAAGATGCAGTAGAGGATTGCAAAATTAGGCATTTGTAAACATTGCAGCAGTTAAAGAAAGAAAAGCCAGCAAGAACAAGACAATTAATATACTGCAATATGACATGTAAGATACTGCTAGTTGCAGTTCCACAAAGTAAGACACGAAAGAAAATCTTACTTGGCAGTCCCAGTGTTAGAGTCATCTACCACTCTTAATGGCTGTTTTCTTTGTGGTCGACTTTCAATCTAATTTCAAAATTTAGATAGTCCATGAACCTGGTAATCATCATGTAATGAGCTAGATTAACAGAATTTTTTGTCCAGAGATACCTTCGTTAAATTTATGTCCCTTAATGCAAACACTGCCAAGGCCTTAAATAATACCCCAGGACCTTCGTCCAGTGTAAACACAATGCTTGTCTGAGATAAAATTAATTAATAGTGTTAGACTCTAGAGAATCCTGTAGCATGAATGATATGATATGAAAAGATAAAACAAATTTCAACCTTATAGGACTTATTAGCTCTTGGAATCATTGGATCCCTTGCAAGCAGTAGATAACGACTGATTATTTTAGAGTCATCCTGCATTAGGAATGAAAACAAACATACACATTCATTACTTTATATTAATTATAAAGGCAGACTATTTTGCCTCCATATGAGCAGTTTGTGTGTCAAATGAAAACAGGGTCATGGTTAATAAGCTAATTACATGCAAATCAATAGAATGGTTTCTTGGTATTGACCAACTAACAGGCCCTTCCAATAACACATATAGCAAATGCATTGCACTTGGCTGACTGCATCGAGTTCAAAAGTCCACAGGTTAAAACCATGTTGAGAAATTTTAACAAGAAATGAAAAAAGTTCTTGATACTGCATAAGAGTAGATTGATGTCACCACCGGTAGAAATTTGTTAAAGCATGCTAAGAATATAGTTGTAGGCATCCTAGATAGTATTTCAGAGGTCAATTAAGGTGCAGTTGGTAGATATTCAACAGCAGGGTTGAGCATTCACATTGTTTTCCCAACAAAATGTAAACAGAAGCGAAAATGAATAAAGAATTTAAGTCATTAGATTGCCTCACTAAAAATGTCATAGAAGTCTAAACAACAAGCCAACCTTCTTCTCTAAAAGCCAACTTTATGTACGAAAAAGATATTTTCTCTTCTAGCACCAATACCAGTGGCGAAGGATCCTGTAAGAGAGTATTGCCTCTGAATTAACCATCACTTCACCATCCAAATTTAAACTCTTACACTGCAAACCTTCTGGTACCATAACCTAGTTTCCTAGCCCTCAGACATTCAAATTATCATCAAACAATAATACATGCACACTCTAACGGAGGAATACATACTTCTTGTCAATCAACAAGGGATAATGAGAAACAATTAAATTGAAAGTATCTTGCATATAAAATTGATAAGTAAGGGATTTTACTTGGATTCTTTCTGCAAGTACATTGAGCCCATAGATATCTGCAGCTCGAGTACTTGCAATGACCCCAGCATCATTCAGGCCATTAGAAGCTACATACTACTCTCAAGTGGGCATTACAAAGAAAAAAAAAAGAGAGAGAAAAATTATTCTCCACTAATACGTTAGAGAAACAAAGAAGGTGAGTAAGATATATAAAGGGATTACCTGAGCAGCAGTGGCCTCATCATCAACACTTTCTCTGGTAACACCTAGTTTAGTCAGGAAGATATCACTAAGATCAAGCACCTGCAAATAAAAAATCTCTCCATTTTTCATAGCTATAATGTCACCAGTACATATTCTGGAATTATACAGATACTTCCTGCTACTTGTAGAGAAGCAAGCAAAAACTAGATATGGTATAATAACTAAGAGGTCTACAGCCTACCATGACAAAACTAAATATGAGAAATACTGATTTCATGCCTTCCCTTGTTCAACTTCTAGCAACAATTGCTAAGCCTTCTAGCACAAATCTTGACCATTATAAGACATTAAAATTCAAATTTTTTAGATCAAAATTTTTGTTCCATGGGATATCATTGGTATAAATCTTTTGAACAATAGTAAGTATCTTTTTTCTCATATGTTGCACAGGATTAGATGCAATGAGCATAGGGTGAGATTGTTTCTTACTAAAGTTACCACTTCTACACCAGCACGTCTCCAAAAGAGCAGGAAAATAGAAGTATAATGCCTGACCTGGGGATGACTTAGAACACGGTTTAAGTACTCTGCTCTCACACCAGGTAGAGCTAGAAGGCAGAGATTAATAGCCAACTGCACTTCGCCAACAATGTGAAGCCTATGTCGAAGAAGTAAATCGTAGTTCCGATGGATACTTCCCCCTGAACTATTTTCAATTGGAAGGATAGCTTTGTCGGCCAGCCATAATTCAACAGCCTGCCAGACAAAATTTCCTTTTAAGAAAATGAATGGGAAAAAAGGGAGACAAGGCAAGGATGAGCGCAGGAATTATCTGAGAAGGTTATTCAGAAAGAATTGAAGTCCATTTCTGTCCTAAGTTTTGCGTAGAGAACATTAACGATTATATCAAACCTTAAAAGCAGCTTCAAAATCATGGCAAGGAATTGTTTCACAATTAGGATAGGCTTTCAGTGCAGCATCCTCACTGTATGAACCTGGTACCCCCTAATTCAACAATCTAAGCAAATAAGGAATTATGGGCAGCAAAACATGTACAAATGTAACCATCGCATAAATCATACCCTGAATGATATTCGTAATTTCGCATCATCATCAGGAGCGGCGAAAATATCAGATGAGGACAATGGCTCTGCAACATGTGATGTAAACAAAAAAAAAAGGCTGCGGAGTTTGAGAACTGCCCCTAAAACTCATGACAGAATATGTGATGGGAACAAATATAATTAAATGATAATGCAAAATAATGACAAATAAGCAGAATAAAACTGGTAACGTATAGAAAGATTATAGCTAATCTGACTATAAAAACACAGCCATTGAATTGAGCTGATAAACTTTATTTCAATATGACATTAGCATTTTGAACAATGTATTCCAACAAAAAAACAGAAAGAACAATTGAGTAGATTTAAAATCAGTCTGTTGCAAGACTATTTAACCATGTTCTGGCAAGTTGTGATTTAAATCAGGTTTGCAAGTTCAATTAGAGCTTTAAAATCAAATAATAGGTATACAAACTGAGTATTTGTTCAGCAATACAGAGTGATGGATTCAGCGAGCAACAATTGAATAGATTAAGTCCAATATGTAGTTCTAAATGCTTAATAACTTACTCGGAAGGGACTTCAAATCTTTATGCAATCCCATGGGGTCATCACGACCCCTGTGATCAACCACCCGCACCACTGTCTTGGCTGCCTTAAACGAATTCTCATCCTCTACAAGCCTCATCACTCGGCTAACGGTTGACCTAGAAATCCCATCAACAAATACCCATCTGCCTGCTCTTTTCTGCTGATTTTCCAAATTATATCCAGAAGCACAGTGTCTGGTCCATAGAATCTGAGAATTTGTAAACCCTGGTACAACAACAGATTTCACAGCCATGGAGAGCAACGTTTCTCACTCCTCGTGATGCTCTCTGACACCCACGAAAACAAAATGTTGTGATGAGCAACACAGCGGAAAAAAGACAAATTTGTGTTCGGAGAATGAATGTTTGACGTGTATATTCGATGGAGAATGGCAGCAGCCGACCGCAAAATTAGGTGACACGAATTTTGCAAGCCTGTCGGGACACGCTAATCTTGAAGACGACCTGACTTATTCGGAGTAGATGTAATACGAATGCTCTACTGCTCATTGACGCTGCATAGATTATGGGATAGTGCTATTATTAAATAAGCAGATATGGACAGAGCCTGAAGAAATCGCTCAAAGATGATGAGGATATTCCTACAGAAAATTTATGGCCACAATAATAAATAAAAGTTTGTACTTTGAAACCCTTTCTTGGGTGGGATTTTTTGCAAGAGGCATTTCGCTGCTGACATTCGTATGTGTGAGGAATTATTAAATTATGCACGATTTTTTTTTCGTTGAGCGTGAACTCTCCACGAAGTTACCTGTTGCATTAGACCAAATACATGAAAATCTACACACAGTAAGGGCCAAAAAAGAATCTACACACAAGTGACAACTGAACTGAACTGAACTCGGTTCAGTTCCATGGAAGGATTGATGTGGATGGAATGGTATAAGGTTATGAATGAGAGGGTTAGCTAGGTCTTCGAAGGGGTGAAAGCAGGAGCACAACTTGTATGCTGCTCTAAATCTTTTGACTCGGCCAATTCAAAGTTTTCTTTTATGTGTTATTTTTATAAACTGACATTTATTAATTTTTAAAAAAATTAAGTCATTAAATTTTCCAAATTACTTATAATCTCACTTATTTAAGGACTCTACTATTTTTTTTTTTTTAGTAATATTTTTGTAACTTATATTATCTATTGTTTAAGCTTAATATATAAGAATTAAAAAATTATTAAATAATTTTAAATATTTTATCATCTTTTCAAATTATTTTTATAAAAATTTAAAGAAATTGTAGTTAAATATTTAATAAAAATAATAATTTTAACAAAGATAAAATTAAGAAAAATAATTAATATTATTTTAGTTATGAAAAATAACAAATAAAAAATCAATATAAAAAGGGGATTGTTATTCAGATCAGAGGAAGTAAGTGGGTATCTTGAAAACTAAACAAGCAGGGACCTTCGATTCAAAAGCTGCATTGGCCATTGTGATTTGAGTTAATAATTCCAACTGGGACAATGCCTTCTAATCCGCGAAGGGCTCTTTGCTGGTTCTGCCGTTCAGGGATTGGGCATTGGAGAGAGGATTGGCACACCGTGGCAGCGTGCACCCAAGCCATAAGGGCCAAAACCCTGAACCCAACATGTAGGCCACTGATACTGTAATGTCGAGCCCAGCCTTGGATTCTCTGCATGTACTTCGGCCAATTCGACCAGCTGCTGTCTCAATAGTAAATACCTCATCCTGTAGTAATTTGGGATTTGAGAGCTACTACTCACGTAAAATTGAAGCAAAAACTTACAAGACACAAGAATTTCAGAATTTGTAATGTTTGTTGTTTGTTTAAACATAGTATATCTATCATACATGGTTTGTCGCTGATGCATACAGGAAAAATATGTGGTTGTTAAATTTTATATTTTAATTTATAATTTAATAAATTTAATGATATAAATTTTTAAATAAATATTTAATAAAATTTAATTTATAAAAAATAAAATACGGTATATGAAATCAAATGAAAACTGCTCTCCATAAAGTCAACTTTAAAAGGAAGATAAAAATATAATGGGCTGCCCCTTGTACTATAGTTTATGGAGCATGTAGTAGGTCCAAGGGTCCGATTAAAACTGCAAAGCACGTGATTGACGGCGAATTAAAAATTGACGGCGAATTAAAAATATCGACGATCTTCAAAACTAAGTGTACTTTGAACAGGGAATGTATGGAACAACAGAGAAAGGAGACCAAATAACTGAAAAGATTGCATAGAGGTACTTCTGTAATTACCCTTTTGGAACTTTGTTCTTACTTTTAGTAGCTGGAGGCTATGGGGCAAAACCAAAAGGGCTACGGTACCTATAGGGACGGGAATCAAACTTGTATCAATCGAGAAGTTCTGACAGGTGCTTTTGGAGAATTCCTCGAGCGCATCAAAATAAGTCGTGTACAAATGTGGCACTAATGCATCCGGAGTTGAGACTCCTTACAATTTGGTCACTCCGCGGAGTGTCATAGATGAGAAAGACTATTTTGTAGTGTTACAAGATGTAACAATAATAATAAATAAAATTTTATTTTATTAAATATAGTTAATTATATAAATTAAATATTATAATAAATTTTTATTTAAAATTAAAATTTTTAAAATATTATTCAATCAAAAAAAATTTTTAATAATTATTTTAAATCTTTTTTTTAATTTTTTTATTTCTCTTTATTAACTTAAAAAATTATTTAATTAATCTTTCTTATTAGAGTCTTTTACAGTCTTTTTTTATATATATTCAAACTATTATAATCGAGTTTTCATCAATTCTTCAATAGATATCACATCAACTTTCTTCTGAATATAATAATTTTAAATTTTATCTTTTTTTACATATTTACTCATCTATCTCAATATTCTCATATTTGTCACTATTATTTTTTACTCGCATTAAGTTTTTATAACTCAACATTCACTACCATAGAGTATAGCTAGTTTAATAATAATTTAGTAAAATTTTTATTTAAACTTATTAAATATTTTGTGATTATAAATTATCTATAAGATATTTATCTATTTTATTAATCTAACTTGGATCCTATAGAATTGAAAATTACATTGAAAAAAATTAGTAAGTGTCATCGTTTGGACCTGCTTTTTAATATATAAAATTTAATTAAAATTAGAAAAATGTAGAGATCCAATTTGGTATTATTCTACATAGAATGATTTAATTTTTGTACACATGATATGATTCTAAAATGTTGTTGATACTTTTTGCTGTGAGTTTTTAAATCCGAGTTTTACTTTGGTTAGTTTTAATAATTTAAATTTTATATTATAAAAATAAAATTATAAAAATATTGAATTCATTCAAAATCTTTCCAAAGGCATAGACCTTGTATAAACTCTTCAAGTGACAAAAGCATGGTCCTTAAATGGTGGTCGAGAATTGGAGCATATTCTTGAAGATTAATTAATATGATAATTATATATAGATATAAGATATATAATACATATATATATATATATATCTAAGAATAGTATCATTATAGGTTGAGTTGGAATCACTTCTATTAGGAAAGATTTAACCGAACAATTTTTATTTTAAATAAAAATTAATCTCTCATTTAACAATAATAATAGATACTTGAAAAAAATCTTAAAAAAATATCATAGTATATGTACATAAGTATAATATGGAGATTACTCAAGACCTTGAATTTACCTCGGTTTAACTGTATATGTATATATTTATATGCAAATGAAATGTCAGAAATCAATTTCCGATTAGAACTTCTATCTTTTATTTCACTTCGAAGTCTAGTTGTGATCAAGAGGGTGCTTTGGAAAATTTGATTCAGAGAGAAGAATCATGAGTCGGAGGAAGTTGGATGGGATACCACTAGGTAGAAATAAATAAACATCAAACTCCATTAAAAACTTATGGCAATTTAAAAAAAAAAAATCAGAAAGGAGATTATAGTGCCCTGAAAAGGGCCAAAAACAAAAAGCCATCAATGCAGAGAAACAGCGGTCCCTACGTGGAGACGGGGTGCCTTCGTGGAAGATGGGGAAAACTAGCTAGGTTAGTCAAACAGTGCTTACGTACATAAGCACAGATCAGTTGGCTTTCGATGCTTTAACCCGCATTGCTTCCCCACGGCCAGCAACTGTTGATGTGCGCAGGAGAAAAGGGTTTTCTTTGAGAAGAAATTAAGGCAGCGGCCACCGGCCACCACTCTCAAAAGGGTTTTCCTCAATAAGCACCCTTTCAGATCATGAAAGCCAAGAGCCAATTCTTCCTCAAATTCTGTGACCCATTTTTTGGTGGAGAAGAAGAAGAATTGGGATATTTTCTTCTTGCTGTTTTCTCTTCAAGGGATCAGGAAAAGGATTAAAGCTGCATAAAGAAATTGATACAGGTAGGTAGAATCATCGTCCAGTACAGGCGATGGGGAAGTGCTAATTAATCAGAAACGAAGATATTGGCGCGCCTCAATTTGAAGACATGGTTAAAATGAAGAACTGGCCATGTAGTCTGATTGAGCCGCGTCAATATCTCGATCGTTTTGCACTTCTTTCCATCTCCCTTTGAAACTTAAACAGATCCTGGTATGTACTTTCATGCCTTCTCTCTAGATAGCTAATTCTGCCTTTTTCTCCTCCTTTTTTATCTGTTCGTGTATGCACATAATTAATCTTGCTGCTCTCTTATTGTCTGTCTGTCCTAAAAGATGTATACATCTCATGTACTTGTGCATAAAACGAAGCTCTCAATTAACCTATCTGTCTTCTCATGTAAGTTTAGTTAGTGCAATCTTACTAATTCTGCTATTATTTATCCCAAACATATATAGAATAAGCAAATAAATCCCAAAAATTTATTGCTAGAAAAAAAGATGTTTATGTGTAGGTAGGTGTAAGATATACATGATCTTATTGGAATTAGGGTGGAAGACGGTCCTATTAAACAAAGGACGTTGAGATAATTAATAGGGGAATTCATTAGGCCGGAAATCCCTAGCCTGCTTTCTTGCTACCAACTCTTCGTTTTCTACTCATTTTTGTCTCATTCTCCCTTTCTTTCCTCCATATCTGTATATTAATCTCCAAACGAAGATGTTGAACTAACACAAATAGAATATATATATATATATATATATATATATATATATCAATAGACACACACATGATGAATCTCTAAATAAAGATATTGAACTCTCATAAATAGGAAATATAGAAAAGATAATCCTGAAACCTGATCACCATCGTCATTAATATTCGAAATTCTGCTTCCTCTTTTAGATCAGAGGGGGAGAGATACAGAGAGAGAGATAGCACATTAAATGCATATTAGCGTCAGCGAGAGTAGGTAAAAATGGCGTATCAGGTTGATCGGCCATCAGGGCTTGCACTAGTACTATTCTATAATATTGTATAATTTTTGTATAAATTATATACGTACATAAAATAAAAAAAACCAAGTATATACATATATATATATATATATAAACGATAAAGAAGAGAGTAAAAAATAGAGGTCCACCCATATATACGATATAGATCATGATTGAGTGTAGTTTTTTATGCGCTAATTATTTAATAGAAACTAGTCAAAAACTATAGGTAGATACTATAAAGCAGTTGAGATATAGATGTCTGCATTAAAAATCACAGAAAATTTTGATCCTCTAGCCATAAAAAATGCGTAATGTCCCCCAATATCCAATAATACATCTGGAATGTCCCAATCAATGGACCATTTGTGTATATAAATTACCCACACAACCATAAATTCTTTTCTGTTTTGGAGGTTGGGTTAGGTGATGCATAGTTAAAGAAACACCTGATGTGGCGCTACCTTAGGAAAAAAAAAACTCAAGACGCGCCAATACAATTTACAAGAAATGCACGTGTAGATTTTTGTTCTTGGAAAAGAGAAGGGATTGGATTTGAGAGAGAGAAAGGGAGTCGGGAGTGAGAGAGGATGTGCAATATTTCATGTCGAGAGTTTTTGTGTATCTAACGCGGTTCGTACTTTAAAGATACAGTATAATCTAATATTGTTTCAAATTTTGCTTTCATATTGAAATTTAAAAACTTATATACGTTGAAGTAATTTGTCATTGTTTTTATTGAAAAAGCATCGTATGGTTTTCTTCTGGTAAGTATAAAAACACCATACGTTTAGGTTTGAGAAGAAATGAGAAATAAAGGAATTGAAAGGGACTCATTACAGGGAAGGGACGCATGCAAAATTAATGAAGGGAATCCAGCATTGTGGAGGTCCTCAGTAGGCAGTTAAGCCTTGAAGCTGCTACTCAAGTGGTGGGCCTGTTGCCCTCTGCTTTCTGTGGGGTTGCATTTATTTCTATTCCATCAGCTGATCTGTCCCCATATAGGTACTGGCACTGACAGGCCTTGATGGTTCTCCAACTATCCTGTCCTTTTAATATTTATTAATTATTAACTCCTGCAAAAAACAGGAAAACAGAAAGCAAGAAAAAAGTAAAAAGAACTAGGGTTTTTTCTGGGGAAGAAGGCAATGGTGGGAGAGAAGGAGAGGGTGTACCGACAAAAAAGGGGGACCTACAATAAAACCTGATAACTTATATTGTGTATTATCTTGACTTCTTGTTCTGGGAACTAAAATAAGATAATCCTCGGTGGATTCTCAACAACTTTAAACTTCACACTTTTGGTGTCTGTCAATCCATGCAGTGACGTGAGAGATGCATCATGGATTCATCAGACCTAAGGAAACCATTTGTTGATTTTTATTTTATTATTGTTTTTAATTCTTAACTTTGAACTTTTATTTCTTCCATTGCTTTTTGGTTTTGCATGTGGGTCATAGATTTGATCATTCGAACCCCAATGTTGGGTTTTACATGGTGTTGACAAGTTGGCGATTTGATTATAATCCTACACTGCTCTGACCTTTTTGTCTTGACTACTAACAAAATGAAATCAGGTACCCCACTCAGCAGATGCGTTTGGTTTTGGACATAATCATGGGGCATCTTGATTTTCTGACTTGTGCTTTGCTTTCCCAATTGGAGGCCCTTTCTTTTGCTCATTTGATGTCAGTTGCTTCTTCCTTTAACGAAAAGCAAACGTTTTCAAACCCAACTCTTTTGTCTTTGCAGTCTTGTTAATAATGTAATTTTATTTTAACTTAATTTTTATAATATAATATTTAAATTATTAAATTTTATAAATTTTATGTTAAAATAAATTTTAAATTATTAAATTTATTAGCTCAATTATAAAATTCAACAAAATTTAATAATACATATTTAATTCTGGGAATTATTACTTTCCAATTAAGTGATAATAGTTTTTCCCTTGTCTTTATAGCAATCAACTTGTATATCTTTGCAATTATAGCTATTACTGTGTGTGTTGTCAAGTGATGTGTTAATTGAACTGTTTATTATCTGTGAAGCTGTGGCGGATTTTGAAGTAAATTTTCTGGGACAAAAGACAAGGTAGTACAAACACGGTACACAAGCTGCCATATTGTATCAAATATGGATCCAACACAATACCCTAACCACACTTTCAAATACAATTAGCTATTCATTATTTTTATTTTAAAAAATTTAATCATAACAAATAGATATTTTTCTTTTTTTTTTAAATTTTTTTTGAAATAATCTCTTTTCATAAGAACATCTTTAACAATATTTTAGAGAATTTGGTTATAAATACAGTCATTGAACTAATAAGGATAAATTAAATTTATGTTATTCAATTTTATCATGCTATAGTTTGAATATAAATATATATTTATATATATCGTATTAGTATCTTATTCTATTTTATATTTAATCTTATCATTATATTTATATCATATTATATTAGTATCATATTTTATACTTATGCTTCCTAAGCCAAAATATACTTATTAATTAATATATATGTACATGAATGCTATGCTACCCCTGTTTTATTACCCCATTCTATATTCAGTTACATTATATTAGCTATGTCATGAATTTTTATAAAGAAATATGACTAAATACATAGATGAGTGATAGAAAATAATAAAATAAAGAGTATCATAACAATTTTCTAAATATTTAATATGAGTTGTATTATTGTGTGTTAAAATTTAAAAAAAGTATGAGTTTTTATAATTGATAATTTGATTGATTAGTTTTGAAATCGATCCCCCCCCTCTCTCTCTCTCTCTCTCTCTCTCTCTCTCTCTCTCTCTATATATATATATATATATATATATGGAGTGTCAACATTAAATTTTATCTTATATCAAATTTTAAAATTCTCTCAAAAGAATATATATATATATATATATATATATATATATATATATATATAGTTTGAAAAGGCTATTGTCCCAATGAAGATCCGTCATTGTGAAGCATGAAGGCCAAAACAAAATGATATCTCAAGTATAGCCATCTATGGAAGACGAATAAAGTTTTAAGCTCTGATTTTAATTCTCCCTTAGGCATGATTTTACATGACCTTGACTGAATGTTAGTAACCCTCACAAACCCAACAGACACACAAACAAACATGGTTTGTGGAAGAGAGAAAGGAAGTCTGTGGTGTTTTGTGGCCTTCTTTCATACCGATACACAAAGTTGCCAGCTCCGATATGGAAGTTTCATGACTTTATACGTACTAACATGTAGGAGGAAAAGATGCATGACAGACCCAGCAGAAAATTTCCAAAATTTTTTGTTGGATAATTATCTTCGCGACTAAGAAAGTGCAACCAGGTTCAAACCTTTCATTTTCATAGTTCTGTGGTAATCTCGGGACAGATTACCCCTTAACTAGTCTATTCATTTTCACAGTTTCATATTTCTATATATCAAGCACTAGTTTTATAAATAATGCTACCTACAAACATAACTAGTATAACTTACAATATGATCAATATAATACTCTGGGGAAATCTAAAAAAATAATTTACAATATGATCAAGAGTCACCTTTCATTTATACGAATAATTAATGTAATAATAGTATAAGTTAGCTATATGGTATAAACCAATTCCTTAGAATCAGATCAGGGCATCTTTCCATGGTTACTAAATGTTCAAAATTCTTGGAGATTAGACCTCCACTTCTTCCCATGATGTCAGGCCTCTGAATTGAAAAATATGTAGTGTCAATTTAACAATTGACTACAGGATATATATCATAATTATCCTTATAACTTTAATTTTTTTATTATTCACATTTAATAAAATTTAAATAATTAAATTTATTAAATTATACAAACTAATTATAAAATTAAATTAAGTTATATGGTCACATCGTTAAGTGTAACATCTTGTAGGAATAGAGTTATTGAAAGAATTTTTTTATTTCAGTTACGTTATTTTTAAAAATTAAATTTTATTAAATATTTATTTAAAAAAATTTATATAACTAAATATATTTAATCACATAATTATAAAATTAAATTAAGTTATATGTTCACATCGTTAAGTGTAATCATCTTGTGGGAATAGAGTTATTGAAAGAAATTTTTTATTTCAGTTGCGTTATTTTTTAAATTAAATTTTATTAAATATTTATTTAAAATTTTTTTATATAATTAAATATATTTAATCTCTTAAATTAAATGCGACACCTAAAAATTTAGTAAATCACAAATTATTTTATGAATATTTAGTGACTCCTATCATGTCAAAACTACTTTTTTTAATTTCCCAAACCTTAACTAATATTGCTAAAAAAAAGTTTTACAAGCATATATAGTTATTAAATAATGTTGAACTGATCTATCCCATTCCATCCACTGATTATATTTTCAATGCATACATGAAAAAATACTAAAAAGGGGAGAAAAATTATATGTGCGCATATCTTCCATCTTCATATAGAAATAAAGTGAAAATCAATTTTAAGAAATTTCACACAGAAAACTAAAAATTTATGTTTTCATTTTTTTTGGGGCCCATTTATGTTTTCAAAAGTGGTCTCCCACGGAATGGTGGGAGACAAACTTAAATTTTGATTATAAATTTATTAAATTTTATACTCTAATTTATAAAAATTAATAAATTATTAATAATAAAATTTTTAAATAAATATTTAATAAAATTTAAGATGTAAAAATAATTTTATGTATTCAGTTTTGGGTCAGAATCGATCACTTATGGTCCAAAGCGGATGAAGGCATACAACAACGGCGGATTTGGGCTAGCGTTTGTGGTTGTGGATCATAAATCCTGACTCAAATTTCCGAAAAAGCCAACTGACAGGCTGACCAACTTGTGGGAAATAAGAGGGAGACACCTCAATCAGTTTTCCTCCACAGATCCAAAGAGAAAATAGAAAGGCATGAATTATCCAATCCCACTTTCGATGCCATCTACTCTCCTCAGCCCCAAGCTTTTCCTCTTGTTACCCCTGCAGTATCTCGGAAACCATGGTCATAAACTTCTCCTCTCCACCGTCGTATTTCAATTCCATTGCCAGATTGACCAATTCAAAGTCACTTGTCTCAGAACCTTCATTAGAGCTGAAATCCCACCTTCCAAAACCACTTCTTTCTTCTTCTAGATGGTATTCATTTGCTTCACCGAACCTTAATTTCACCTGCAAGAAGCGGTTTTTATATGAGAAGAGTAGATGTACACATGGAAATAGGGTGGATTTTAGGTCGTGGGCTATGGCTGGATTTGATTATGGCAACTTTGAGGGTCCTCAGTCTGTACTCGAGGCAGCTGCAGTTTTAACGGCTATAATTGTAGTTCATGAAAGCGGTCACTTTCTTGCTGCTTATCTCCAAGGCATACATGTGAGTAAATTTGCAGTAGGGTTTGGTCCAATTTTAGCTAAATTCAATGCAAACAATGTAGAATATTCTATTAGAGCTTTCCCTCTTGGTGGGTTTGTGGGATTTCCTGATAATGACCCAGAGAGCGATATTCCAGTTGATGATGAAAATTTGCTCAAAAACAGACCAATATTGGATAGAGTAATTGTTGTTTCAGCTGGTGTTATTGCCAATATAATTTTCGCATTCGTGATTATCTTCGTTCAAGTCCTGTCAGTTGGTTTGCCCGTGCAAGAGATCTTTCCCGGAGTGAGCGTGCATGAAATTCGACCCTTCTCAGCTGCTTATCGAGATGGGTTGCTTCCTGGTGATGTGATCCTGGAGGTTAATGGCAGTGAGTTTTCTAAACCTGGTCCTGATGCAGTTTCTAAAGTTGTTGATGTCATCAAGAAGAACCCAAAAAGATACGTGCTGCTGAAGGTTAAGAGGGGGGAGCAGAACTTTGATACTCGGGTTACCCCGGATGAAAATTATGATGGAACTGGTAAAATTGGAGTTCAGCTATCACCAAATTTTAAGATAGACAAGGTTAGACCAAAAAATCTTTTGGAGGCTATCAACTTTAGTGGAAAAGAATTTTGGGGTCTGGCATCTACTGTTTTGGATGGCTTAAAGCAAACATTTTTAAACTTCTCACAGTCAGCCAGTAAGGTTTCTGGTCCTGTAGCTATTATTGCCGTTGGTGCAGAAGTTGCACGGTCAAACATTGATGGTCTCTACCAATTTGCTGCCATTCTTAATCTTAACCTTGCAGTTATAAACCTGCTTCCTTTACCTGCTTTAGATGGGGGTACATTGGCTTTAATCCTCGTTGAGGCAGCCAGGGGTGGGAGAAAACTGCCTCTTGAAGTGGAGCAACGGATCATGTCATCAGGAATTGTGCTTGTTATACTTTTGGGGTTATTCCTAATTGTTCGCGATACCCTAAACCTTGATTTTATCAAAGATATGTTGTGAGTACTTTTGAGATCCGATTATGAGTTCGCTACAAAGGTGATCTCATCTGAAGATGCTGTTGGAACAATTTGGTAGCCAATTGTAATAGTAGAGAGGAAGCGAGCTTATGGTAATTTGTAAATGATGACATTACTTTCTTGTTCTTCCTCCAAGGATATTATTTGAGAGGTAATAGTGATTTCTCTCTGTTCTAAATTCATTGATCTGATGAGGATCCTCTTCATCATCCCAGGACATAATTTTCTGGATACGAATACTAGTTTGGTTCATGAAAATCAGAATCTTCAGTCTCTCTACATTTCTGGAACTTTTCTCCTCATTATTGTGCCTGGATACTTTCTTGGTTAATGGTTATTGTATGATCTGAATTCTTTGTCTTTGGAGATATTATTGACTTGATCATGTTGAAGCATTATAAATACAGAGCAAAATCCTTTCTTTATGTTGACTTGACCTATTATTAGTTTTTTCAATATGATGTTAATGGAACGGAGTTTAAAATCTCTGTCCAGCAATTATTTATTGACATAATTACCTTTACTTTGTTGTTGTATTTTTTTGTAAATTTAAAGTTGTGACACTACATGTCTCGCAGTCTTTGTCACCTGGTCACGTAACATGCAATATCCTCCACAAATTACATGAGGTGTGGGATTTACAAACATCGGGCCTTCTTCAAGTTTCTTTCGTTTGCCAATGCTATCTGGTAAGCCAATTAGAGGACCCTCTAAGAAAGCAAGAAGCCAAGAAAATAGAGAAAAAGGGCGAAAAGGTGGAAAGTGGACATTGCTTTCAAACTATTTGGAAGGAGGAATGAGTGCAAAACTGGAAAGGGATAATATTCTTTATGGGCTAATATGTATACTTTCCCCTCAAAAGTAGAGAGCCAAAGTTAAAAAGATTTAAAACTAAAATGAGCATCCTCGCAAAATTTCTACATCCCTGGTGAAGCCAACATTTTAACCAGGCTAACCCATTCATGGAAATTTTCAAGGATATATAAAAAGAGGGGCTTTATGGTAGTTAACATTTGTGATTTATTTTAGAATTTGCTTTCTGATCTTCCTTTGGTCACCTAGGTATATCTATATTAAACTAGGTACGTGAGAGTGAGACAGATTGGCAACAGAGACTGGTGACTTGAGTGGAGAAAGACAAGGAACCTATGCACGAGTGTTTTGACTGATTCATTAGCTCTAGTTACAGTGAGATGAAGTTGTGCAAGATACTTATTTAATTGCTGGATTGAGATACTTGCCTGCAAGGAAACGAGGGGGGTGCATTGAGATAGAGATAGCATTTGAGAGGCAGGAATGTGAACTGTTTTTGGTTGCCAATGTGACTGCGGTGCTTACACCCTTTTCCCTGTCAAGTATTGTGTGATCCTTATCATTTAACGTCGCCTGATATGAAGTATTATTTTTCTCCTTAGTGGTGTGCCTGTTCTCTAATATAACATAGACATGATACTAATTGCAGGGGCGACAGTGGTGTAAAAGGCCTGAGCACTAACGCTAATCCATCCTTTGCAACTTGGGGTTTGTTTGTTCCGTCTAGTAAAGATGAAAATTTTGAAGGGTAAAATTCGATTATAAAATATTAATTATTATGAAAAATGTTAAGTTCATATAATGTGTTTTATAAAAAGCATTTGGTTAATGGGATCGATTGTTGGATCTGTGAAATTTTATAAATTTTATAGTTTAAATTATAAGTATTAGGGAAAAATAAAGTTATGCATCATTAGCCTGTAAGTGGCACACTGCACCTTAAGTGAGTAAAATTCAAAGAAAATATGTTGCTAAGCGACTCCAGTCAACTTACCTAGCTAACTGCAATATAAGAAACTGATCTTTAAAATGTTAAGAGTTGCTTAAATCCTTTTGAAAATTAAATATGAGGAATTTACAATTAACATGGTCAAAATACAAAATATCACATCCATTTGAAGATAGATGGTAACATACTTGTTCAATTCACCAACACATGAGGCCTAAGTATCTTTCAAATTCACCTATATATGAATGAGCACAAAAAACATATACAAGCATCCATATACACGTAAATATATTTTTAAAATAATGTTATACAGATAATAGAACAAACAATGATGTACAAAGTTAAGTAACAAAAGATATAAAAATAACTTACAAAAAGTTTTTTTTTTTTTCTAGGTTGAGTTAATAGCGCATTTAGGCAAATACGTTTGTTATTTTCTGCTAGCAATTAATTTTTTATTATCATAAATATAAAATAAAAATAAAAGAAAGAAGCATAGTCTTTGGAGTTTCTTGGCGTAATGAAAGCGCGAAAGTTTGAATACTTGGCTTAAATATATTAAAATATTACCTTGTTAACAATTCAAATAGAAAAATGACAGTTCACTCCCTACTTAGACATAGATTCTACATAAAATTCGTGTCTGAACGAGGCTGCTCATTCAAATATAACCCTGTACGTCCTTAGTCTCTTGTCAAATTTTTACCTTCATATATTGGTTCAATTAACATAAAAAGGGTCTAATATTTAAGAAGTTTAGACTCTATAGAGAGACATTGAATTTTTTATGGATGTATGATTAATATAGTCAAAATGCATACCGCATCCAATGGTAATGCAATAAATATTGGCATCATAATTAATTTATTTTTACAAATAAATTATAACCAAAGAAATAAATAAAATAATAATGATAAAAATAATATAATTAGATGTCAAAAAACTTCTTTATAAAATAATTAAAGCATAATACCATTATAACTAGAGGCCCAATTTTTTATAATGATAAGCAACCCGTGAAAGCAACTCCCAACGCGGAGTTACTAAATAATTTATAAAATTTTTATAATTTTAATTTTAAATAAATATATAATAAAACTTTATTTATAAAAAGAGTAAAATTAATTTACATGCATGCATGCATTTATGAGTTCTTTCAAAGTTATTTGATCGTTTGGACCTAAAAATATTCAAGACTGATATAATTATTAAAAAAATTCTTTCCATAAAAAAAGATGTGTAATTATTAATTATAAAATAATTTTGAATAATATTATAGCATATGTGGAAGGAAAATTTTGTTGATGATAAAAAATGTAATGCGATGTTGGTTGGCATGAATAATAAGGAGAAAAAATTGTCATAAAAATGACTAAACTATGTAAAATATAGAAGGTGAAGGGGGAAACCATTGCGAACAACTTATTTCTTTTTATAATAAGTGATGTTATTTTCATAATTACTTTTGTCATATAACTTACACATTCATATATTTTTAGTAATTAATTAGATATATAATATCTATACATTCAATCAATAATTACAAATAAATGAGAATGTGATCAAATAGTTATAAAAATAAAATTATTCTTTCATAATTTTAAATTATCTTACTAATAATAATGTTGGTGACGAGCTTTGGTACCTATTTTCCTCTTTTATACATATAAAATTCGCTATGATTGTAAGAGGTGGAATTGCATCTGTAAGGGGCTGCTCGTGCAGGGCACTCGCTTCCTAGTACATAAACATTGTTTTTATTAAATGTGGAAGCTACAAATTATTATAAATTATCTTTAGACATTATTTTAAATCTCACAATTAATATATAAAACTTAATAAGTTTAATTATTTATATTTTAAATAAAAATTTTGAAAAAATCTATTTAGAAGAATAAAACAACTCTACCTTCAAAAAGAATGCATAATCACTTTTGCCATTCACATATTTATAGTAATTGATTAGATATATAAGTGAGATTTATATGTTCAATTAAAAATCATGAATAAGTGAGTGTATAAATTATATGATAAAATAGTTATGAGAATAAAATAATTTTTTTTATAATTTAAAATTATCTTATAAATAATGCGTCTATTGTCTTTTTTAATACATATAAAATTTTCTGCGATCGTAATTGGTGGAATCGCATCTCTACGGGGTTGCTCGTGCAAGGCACGAGCTCGTTTCTTAGTTATATAAATTTCAAAAACATTGTTTTAACTAAATGTGAAGCTACGAGTTATTATAAATGATCTTTAGATAGTCCGTTATATTAGATCTCATAGTTAATTTATAAAATTTATTCAGTTTAATTATTTATATTTTAAATAAAATTTTAATAAAAATCTATTTAAAAGAATAAAACAAATATATTTTTGAAAAGAATGCAAATTGCATGTATCCTTTATGATATTAGTAAAAGCTCTTCTAGAAAAGTTTGGAGGGATCGAGTGTGGTGTGTGCATATCGGCTTAAACTCGCCGAGGGTAGAGATGATGAACGCGTCTATCAACGTACCACTAAGCATGCAACCCGGACCGAAATGGTAGCTCACACCTCTAATTTTGAATCCTTCTCTGCGGGTGTCGTCTCTGCCCCCCTCTACCTCTTTCTCTCTCTCTCGCTCCAAACGACAAACCCTTCCAAGGCTTTGGCCCCACAACCCTCTTTCTCTCACAAAGCCATTTCTCTCTACATCTCTAAATCTCATCGTTTCTTCCCCTAAAATCTACTGTCCTTGCTGGAAATCACCTTGTCTGGAAGTCAAAACAAAAGAGAAACAAAGAGAAGACAAGGGCTCGTTCCTTTTCTCTCTCTGTTCCTGTCCCTTCTTCCGCTTTATCTCTCCTCTCTTTTCACAATTTTTCTCGTCCTGGGAGAGGAGAGAAACTTTAACCTTTCATCACATTCTCAGAACACAAACATACCCACCACAATCGCATAAACCCAGCTAGGCATTTCAATTTGGTTGTCTAGAAAGCAGAGAAAAAAAACTAACATTTCTTTTTCTAAAGAGAAAATAATAAAAAATCAACGAAAAAAATTCTTTCTCTGAGGTTGGTGCGATCGACGATGCCGAGAATTATCCGCAACAAAAACAACAACGAAGCTGCAGAGACCAATGCCATTGCATCAAAAGACGGTGGCAAGGCAAAAGAGAGCGTTAAGAAGGGGCCTTGGACAGCGGCAGAAGACGCGATATTGATAGAGTACGTAAAAAAGCATGGGGAAGGGAACTGGAATTCTGTTCAGAAGAAGTCTGGGTTGGCAAGGTGTGGCAAAAGTTGCAGGTTGAGATGGGCTAACCATTTAAAGCCTAATTTGAAGAAAGGTGCATTTTCTCGAGAAGAAGAGCAAATCATTGTCGAGCTTCACGCTAAGCTCGGAAACAAATGGGCTCGAATGGCTGCGCAGGTAGCTAGTTCACGCATATCATTATCAAGTATCATTCGTTTTTCTCTATGTGCATGGTCGATATTAATGTCATCGTGATTTTTGCTGCCCTGTTTTGCTCTGTTCATGGTCTTTTGTGCAATCGTTTGGGTCCTGAAAGTGATCTTTGATTGGTTCATTCTATCTGATGGAACCTTGTTCTTTTTCCGGTTTTGATCCTCTTTAACTCCACCATTGAGCGTAGACGTAGATGTTTCGTGGGTCTACTTTTTTTCTTGATTTGGTTTTTGATTTAGATCTGGTATATTTGGGAATAAAGAGAAAAGGGAGGTAAAATCCTTTTCGGTTCGTACTCTGTGTCTGTCCACTTTTGAGGATTTGACTTCATTCAATTTTTGGTTTATTCTAGTTTTTAGCGTAGCACATGCTTTGTACAAGATTTTTTTTGCGTGTTTTGTACAATACATGCATGTACCTGACACTGGGTTTGTACATGATTTTATTAAATTATTTAATTAAAATATATTTTGTTGAGAAATAGGAATATTTTAAGTACTTTAAATATTAAAATTAAATAATTTTTGAAAGTATTAATTTTAATACATTAAAAATATTATTATTAGTTATACAAGTAATTCTCTAATTTAAATATAATACGAGAAATTTATGTTATTAATTAATACAATATAATTAAGAATGATTATATAAAAAGAAACTAAATATAAATTAAAAAATTAATTATAATAACAAAAATTATAAAGGATTTAATCGTCCATCAAATACTTTTATTTTCTATATTTTATATAATATATATAATATAGACAAGTTCTTCCAATTATTAAATTAAAAGTGAGATTTCTTCCATTTGAAAGCCAAATGGAAAAAGGCCCTTTTTTGTCACTTTTTAAACTTGAATTGCTTTTTTTTTTTTTTAAATGAATTGAGTTTATTTTACTGATTTATGTTTCAAATTTTTATTTTTCTGATTTCGTAATCATCTCTGTCCGGATCCTGACCTCAGTCTTCTGTCTCAAATTTCCAGTTCCCGTTTTGTCTCATCACACACTAAACTCTCGTTTGGACCCACTTCACTAGGCTTTCTATTCTTTTGTTTTAGCCCAACTAGTCAACTTCGAGTTTCTTCTTTTGTTTTGTTTCCACTTCTTATTTGATTGTTTCCCTCAAAAGCTTTTCATCTATCTGTTTTTCTCTGCTTTCAGTTACCGGGGAGGACAGACAATGAAATCAAGAACTTCTGGAATACGAGAATGAAAAGGCTCCAGAGGGCTGGCTTACCCCTTTATCCTCGAGAAATCCAAGACGAAGCCGATGCGTATCTATTCCAACAACAGCAGCAATATTTTGCACAACCCCACCCTTCACCGAAGTCGTTTTCTTCAGGCCTATCTTCCTCTTATCATCAAAAGCTAAATGAGCTGAGATATTCTACTGTTGTTGAAGATTCTATGCCGAACCATCCTAATTCTGCTTACAATTACACAAACCCATACAAGCAATTCAAGCTTTCCAATGAAAACAGGGGCAATGGAAATCTGGGTGTGCCAGCATCCCCTGTTTCTCATTATGGGTCATCCTCGAATTTCTTCAATCATAGCTTCGCTGCCCATTCTTCTGCATCTGACTCACATGAATACCATTCTGAAAGCTACAATTATGGGTTTAACTCCTCTAGTGTTGTGACTGTAGAAGCTCCTTATGAACCCTCTACTTTGGTGCATCGTTTGCGCACAGAGATCTCTTCGAACCAAACTCCACCAGGCTCCGCAACCCCTGTTTCATCTTCCACTAGTGGAGTTGACGGTTTGATGGGAGCTTCAAGCATTGCAAATGACTACTATGAAGTAGCACCATTGTCACCACAAGGAAACAGTGGCTTATTGGATGCTCTAGTGGTGGAGGGTCAAGCACTTTCTCGCTGTGACAAGAAGTCAAAATGTGAGGATTCAAACGCAGCAGGGGATTTATATCATGAGAAAAGCGGGCCACCTAATCAGGAAACAGAGGAGAAGCCAATGGAGTCAGCTATGAAGAATGATGGAGACACAGCTACAGAAAAGTTGAGGCACGATTCCAGCTCTCATCAATTATCAGCAGGTACACCATTTATCCTCTTCCATGCGTTTGATAAATTTGATTCATATTGGCCTTCATCATTTTTTATGTATATGCTTCATGCTAGATATGATGATTTCTTAAAGTAATTTTCTGGAAATTTTAATAAACAGGCAAGAAATCAGTTTCTGAGTATCCGTTTGAGGAGATGAATTCCATGGACGATGACCTGTTTAGCCTGCTTAAAAATTTTCCCTCAGAAATGCCATTGCCTGCATGGTACCGCAGAGGAGAAAAGCAATCGTTGGGACTTGAAAGTGAAAGAGAAGCTTCCCCTGGCCCCACTAGTCAGGATTATGCTTGGACTCTTGGAACCTGCTGGAACATGTCTGGCATCCGCTAAAACTGAAGGACAAAAATAGAACTAGATAGTGTAATGTAGAAGGGCAGAGGGTTGCGTTCATAGGGGTTGAGAACCAAAATGACATGATAATGTGTAGGTGAGCATTTATAGTTAAGGTGTGGAAATAGCGGTTCAGTTAGATAAGGTGATCGAAGCACAACAACTATTTCCCCGCGCCCCTCAAATCAACGAGGTGCGGCGTGGAGTCAGCCTTGTGATACAAGTCTTGCATTGTAGTAATAGGGCGTATGCAATACAGAATGACAGAGCAGAAGAGCTCGCTTGTAGAATCTTTGAGCGCTTTGTATATATCTGTGATGCGTAGAACTTAGAATTATTAACTCTGCCAATTCTTTTTTCTTTATTTTGTTTCATTTTCCTTTGCGAGTTTGGTAGAATTCCATGTGCCCTTAGGCCTTGGCCCCGGCAGTCACCTCCAAATAATAGTAAATAATAATAATAAATGAATGCCATTGCATTTTGTGAGTAATTGTAAGTCAACGGAAATAAAAATAGTGGCACGGAGTAATAATAATAATAATTTACTAACAATACTAAGTTATGTTCATAAAAAAAAAATGAATAAGATAGAAATTCATTAAGTTACACAATTTATTATAACTCTAAAGAGTACTATTTGTACAATGATTTATAAATTAATAATTTTATATGTTTAATTTTATAATTTATATTGATATTAACTAGTTATAAGTTTTATAAAAATTACTTATAAATTTTATAAAATTACAAATTGTATATAACTTTTGCAAGTAGAATTACTCGGCTGGAAAGTTTTTTAAAAAGAGAGATGTAGCCTAACATTATCCATTTGTCCATTTGGCAGAAGGTATCTTGCTTAGTTTTGTAAAGCTAAAGTTGCACTTAACTATATTTGTCTCCTTCAGTGCCCTTTGTTCGTGCTCCTTCATGCCCAATTTTGGGAGGAGCGTGTTGCAGAGCTTGGCAGCTGATTTATCCCCCAAATACCGCAAAATAAAGTGGGTTCAACCTATGCTCAGATCGAAGTTCCTAAGATATGGATCATCTCTAACTTGGGTGTGCTGTTTTTCTTCAATCATTGGCTGAGAAACGACTCTATATTTGGTGAAAAAGCAAAGGTTCACGCCAACCATTCCTTCCCCAATCATCGCTTATTTCTCTCCCCAATACTTCCAAGTTTCATTCCACCACCATTTGTGACTTGGGTGAGAAATAACATAGGACCTGCTCACCCTATGGTTGGCCAATGAAACATGATTCATGCTCTACTCCTTTGGTTCGTGTACAGTTTAGAGGAATTTAATATTGACATATATGCTCATCACTTCTTCTATTTCCACAAACAATGAAACTTGATAAAATTGATTAATACTAAACTGTAAAACCCAGTTAATTTAACAATTTTTCATACTAAGCGTAACATTCTCACATTTAATGTGAAAATTGCTTTTCTCTTTTATAAATATCTCATTATACTTCAAAAAAAAAAAAAATTGAGAAAGTTATGCAAGAACAAGGACAAATAGTGATTCTACAGGCTGCAGTTTCAGTCTTCAGAAAAGGTTATTATTGAAGGCTTCAATATGGGATAGTTTCAAAGAACATGTCTGCTCAAACACATCAAGTGTGTAACCATCACATATAAAACATAAAGCATGCACGTAGTGCTTGGAGTAGCCTAGGCCTTAACTTGAACGACGACTTTTCCAATATTAGAGCTTGAGAATAAGGATGCTAAGCTCTCCAAAAAGCTCTCAATTCCCAAGTTTATTTTATTCTTGGACTTAACCTTGCCCTCTTTCATGTATCCCTCCATCTCTTTAGCAAAATCTCCGAAACGATTCCAGTATGATCGCAGAATAAAACCCTCCATCCTCACCTCCTTGCCCACCATATTCAGAAGATTCCTCACGCCTTCTCTTTCAGTCCAAACCTGAACGTCCCAACGCTTACTATTTAGAAAAACCAACATAAACAGCACATGTACATGCATGCAACCAAGTGCAGGTGTGGCCCAATTTACCTTATTGTATTGAGATATCTGCCCACAAATTGGTATCCTTGCGTAATTATTGACATGGTTAAGCACAGCTTCAAGCATCTTACCTCCAACATTGTCAAGGTAAACATCAATACCGTTTGGGAAGTACCTGCAGATTCCAAGACCATATTAAAAATATTGTTAATCTGAAGTTGTTGTCCTTGGTGCAAACTAAGCAGACTATGTGGGGCAAAAAGGTAGAATATACATAGCAATCTGAGAGGGAAAATTGGTAAAGACAAAAACGGAACCGAAAGAGAGTTGACGAAGTACTTGCTCAAAGCAGCATCATAATCTGTTTCCTTATGGTAGTTGAATCCGTCATCATAGCCAAATTCCTCTATTATGAGTTTCACCTGAGAAAGCATTCAGTATGATTCAAAATTAACCATCAAATATAACATAGAATTATGGGAACTCAATAAAAGGTTTTTGATGAATCCGGACTTGAAACGGTTATTGAATTGGCCGTAGTGGTCTCTCTGTGCTGGTCTTCGTACAAGGACCTTTAGATTTAGACCCGCAAGAGGAATTGTCATCAATGTTAAGCAGACTCAAGCTGGATAGTGGACACTGGCCCACATCTTCATAATGCCCCAATGTCCAAAAAAGGAAATCCGAATTTTTTCGGGACCACCCCACCCCTGATCATTTATCCAGGACCCAAAAGAAAAATATCTGCCTCTCAAAATCGTAACCACACGAACATGCCACTATTTATTGACTTTCAACCAAAAGCTATAAATTCACCCATAGAAAGTCAACGTCACATGATTAAAAATGCCGCTTATATATACATAAAAGGCTATCCCCTCATGTCCTGCTTTTCAATGGGAAAGGGCATTTAAGGATATAGCCTTGAATAAACTGATTTATAAAATATTCTTAAACTTTTTTAATTTATCATTTATTTATAAATTCCTTAAGCAGATAATACATGTGGAGGGATTGGATCTTAGATCTTTTAAAAATTAAATTTTACAACATCTTTCTTACAATGAGATGTTAAGTCGATAATTTTATTGGTTAAATAATTTAATTTATAAAATTTAATAAATTTTATATTATAAAAAATTAAATAAAAAATAATTATAGGAATATAAGACTCTTTGAAAAATATAATGTGATTACCTCCAAATATATATATATATATATATATATATATATATATATATTATGTGATTGATGTGTATGTTTGTGAGTAATTAGATACCTTCTCATCTGAGCCAGTGCTTCCGATGACCCTACAACCTCTGAGCTTAGCCAATTGTCCGGCACACATTCCAACGGCACCAGATGCCGCAGAGATGAACACATTGGATCCTGGCTTTGGGTCTCCCAGCAGCTCTATCCCTACCCACGCTGCAAATCCTGGTATTCCTGCGGGACTCATCACAAAAACTCAGCAATCGCAGATATTGATGATTGCAAGTCATAGAGTAGTAATTTTTCTTTTGTATTTTGTTTCAGGAAAAGTCACCTAAAGAGCTTAAGTAATCTGGCAATGGAATGCCGTTTGAAGGATCTAGCTTTCTGAGGATCTGGGAGGATACGACACAATACTCGGCAACCGGAGAAGAGGGATTCAGAACAACGTCGTTCTCCTTATATTTACTGTCGTTTGAACGAATTACCTTCCCAACTCCAAACGTTGTAATCACCTGTGTTTTTTATTTAAATTGTCAAATAATAATTAAAATTGTGATCTTTTGTGAGTGGGTGGTAGGATCCGGGAATGGATCTGTGGATGTGAGTAGCAGAGGGAGTACCTCGTTAATGCTATACTGCTGCATGGAGAGGCCGTCGTTGGAGCCACTGAGTCTGGTCCGAAGGTATGGCTCTACGGATATGAAGAGTATCTCAAGGGCAACATGGCCGTCTGGGATTGAATCGGGGGCCAGTGATAGCTGAACAGTGCGGAGTTTGAGATGATCGGAGGTTGGAACACCCTCGGAGGAGTAAGCTGCCAGGTACCATTCTCTGCTTTCCACCACTGACTTGTCTTCACTCACAGCTGCCATCTACTGCTTCTTCACTTCTGCTGCTGAAAGATCAAGATCAATGTGTGGAGTTTGTTGTTTCAAGATGGGCACATATAGACGCAATCTCTAACTTTTTTGGAAGATAGTTATGAAATTAAGAAGTAGATAAATTGATATAAAATTAGAAATAATAATAATAATAATAATAAATAAACGCGTTATAGAATGAAAAAAAATAATAATAATTGGGAAAATTGAAAATTTTGAGAAATAAAATAATTTAAAAAAGAGAAAATCACTGAACATTTGCGGGAGATAAATATTTTTTGTTATAATGATGATAGCGCAAAGTTCAAACGTTGTTGTGTTTTTATGTAGGAATGTAGAACTGTCAAACAATAAAACAGCATAAAAGTAAATATAATTTTTAACAAATATATATCAGCATGAAGTTTGTTTTATTATTATTTTTATACTTAACGAACAAAATCTTAAGATAACGTAATGTTGCACTTTTAGTAAAGTAAGGCAGGAAAGGAATTTTTTAAAAAAAGAATGAAAAAGAAAGAGTTCGTGTTATAATTACATAGAGTGTAGTTATGTTTAATCACGTACAATGATGTGATTAAACTTAACACTATCCAAAATTAGCCATGTTACTAGTTTATAACTATAAAAGTATAACTCTATCATTTTTTAATAAAAAAATATAAAATTTATAAATTTACTAATATTAATAAATTTAGAACAATTATTATAATTTTTTAATAAATTTAATAATTTATTATTTTAAATAAATAAAACAGAAAAGTATAAAATTTATAAGTTTGCCTATATTAACATACTAATAAATTCAGAACAACTATGATGATCTTTTTTAATAAATTTAATAATTTATTATTTTAAATAAATAAAACAGAAAAGCATAAAATTTATAAGTTTGCCTATATTGAGATACTAATAAATTCAGAATAACTATTATGATTTTCTTCAATAAATTAATAATTTATTATTTTAAATAAATAAAACGAAAAAGTATAAAATTTATAAGCTTGCCTATATTGAGATACTAATAAATTCAAAACAACTATTATAATTTTCTTCAATAAAGTTAATAATTTATTATTTTAAATAAATAAAACGAAAAAGCATAAAATTTATAAGTTTGCCTATATTAAGATAATAATAAATTTAGAACAATTATTATGATTTTTTCAATAAATTTAATAATTTATTATTTTAAATAAATAAAACGAAAAAGTATAAAACTTATAAATTTGCCTATATTGAGATACTAATAAACTTAGAATAACTATTATGATTTTTTTAATAAATATAATAATTTATTATTTTAAATAAATAAAACGAAAAAATATAAAATTTATAAGTTTGCCTATGTTAATATACTAATAAATTCAGCTATTATGATTCTCGTTAGTAAATTTAATAATTTATTATTTTAAATAAATAAAACAGAAAAGTATAAAATTTATAAGTTTGCCTATTGAGATACTAATAAATTCAGAACAACTATTATGATTTTCTTCAATAAAGTTAATAATTTATTATTTTAAATAAATAAAATGAAAAAGTATAAAATTTATAAGTTTCCCTATATTGAGATACTAATAAATTCAGAGCAACTATTATGATTTTTTCAATAAATCTAATAATTTATTATTTTAAATAAATAAAACGGAAAAGTATAAAATTTATAAGTCTGCCTATATTGAGATACTAATAAACTTAGAATAACTATTATGAGTTTTTTTAATAAATTTAATAATTTATTATTTTAAATAAATAAAACGAAAAAATATAAATTTATAAGTTTGTCTATATTAAGATACTAATAAATTCAACTATTATGATTTTCTTTAATAAATTTAATAATTTATTATTTTAAATAAATAGAAGGAAAAAGTATAAAATTTATAAATTTGCCTAGACATATTAATAAATTCAGAACAATTATTATGATTTTTTTAATAAATTTAATAATTTATTATTTTAAATAAATACAATTTAATTTATAAAAATAATTAAACACACAACATTTGAACGTTGCGTGCAATATGGCGTTGGCGCTTCTTGAAACAAGGGCCTTCGAGCAGAGGAAAGAAGCGAAAAATTACCAACGCGCTAGAAGGAGGGCTTGAACCTCCGACCTTGTGGTTAACAGCCACACGCTCTAGCCAACTGAGCTATTCCAGCTACTGATATAAGTGGGATTTTATATTATTGATCCTAATGTCATCCTGGGATAAAGTTTCGCCGGAAAGTACGACTGTGCAGTTACGTAGTTGATGTAAAATGGGTTGAGTCCGTAAGTTGCTTAGCCTCAAGGAGATTGGAAAATTTGGGAAAGGAATCAAACTTATCAAACAACGCAACAACACGGCGGCTGCCAGCTGGGGCACAAAAGTCAGCAATTGCACGGAGTTAAGGCTTCGACCCCACCACCGTGCTCCTTTGTCTCTCAAACACCCATTTACATCTCGTCTCTCAAAACGCCATTCGCTCTCGTTCTGGCTCTGGGCCCTCTACCATCTCTCTCACCAACCTTCGGCAAGGTATTCTTCTCTCGCCTCCTCATGCGCTTGGTCTTTTTTGATTTCTACGTATTTGTCTTTTTTTTACTATATGCAGAAGAACCCTTCCCTTCCTCTATAACAATTCTGTGTAATCTCCACCTTCTAGGTGCTATATTGAATCGCCAAGTGACCTGAATTTTATTTAGGCACTGTAGAGATTGAATCTTCTGAAAAAGAAATTCAGATTTTAATGTCCCCTCCGATGCAATCCACAAAAATTGAGATTTGATCCATAGCCTGTTAGATCCCATTTAAAAAGATCGTAATAATCGTTCTACCAATCCAAAATCCCAATTTTTTTTTTTCACTCTTAACGATTTCTTTGTATTTTTCATAGACTGTCACAATCTAGGTGTGGACTAGGTATTTTGACTTGGTTGTTGCAGCGAGACTCGGATGTGATATTTTTGCCCTTTTCCTTTTTATTCTAATTTCTTTTTAAAATTATATTGCTATGATGTCTTGTGTTGTATCGAATCTTCATTTGGAAATTAACATAGAAAAAGATTTTGAAGGAGAAATCACAGTCATGGGAAGTAAGGCACCAAGTTGGGCTGACCAATGGGGAACGGGTGGATTTGCGAGTGACGAAGAGGATGATAAGGTGAAGAAAGGCAGCGGCGGCAGCAAGAAGATGGCAGATGCGAAGGCGGCGGCATCGGCGGGAATGGACAAGGCCAAAGCAGCTGCCTTGGTGGGTGCTGATAAAGCCAAGGCAGCTGCGACGGTGGGCGCCCAGAAGGTTAAGAGCGGCACCTCGGCCGGAATCAAATGGGTCAAGAATCAATACCAGAAAAGGACCTCATCCAAGTGAATTGGTCACAGCTCGTCAGAAATACTCTAGACATACAATAAAAAATTTACATCATTGAACAGTTACATAGTTTCATAGGTTATCATTAACAATTTGATTAACTTTTTTCTTACATACGCTGTTTACTTTAGCCCTTAGATATGGAGTACAGCATTACTTGAACGAAAGGTTTACATTTCAACACTACTTTGCTTGCCCCTCTTCGAGTAGAGCCATTTGGTTGGCGCAATACAAACTATCTGCATCCTTTGTCATGTAAAGTTTGATTCTGAAATCTTTCTTGCTAAGGAAGTATTCTAAAAGCATAAAGTTCGATTTTAAAATCTCTCATTAAGAGAGGCATGCTGTTAGCTTCAATTTTCGGATTGGTTTCCAACAGGCACAATATTAATATTATTTTTACAAAAAAAATTTCTCAAAACTCATAAGATTTATCTATTGCCATTGAGCATTAATTATTAAAGAAAGTATACGAGACCCATCACATCAAATTGTTATGATAAATATATAATATTATTAATTTTATATTTTTATATTTATAATTTATCTATAATATTTATTTTTATTTATCTATTTTTTATTAAAATATTTTTTATATTTTTTAAAACATTTTGCTTGAATCACATCAATAGACGTGACCCAAGCGTAACTCTTAAGATCGACCCTTATCATTTCCCTAAATATATTTCAGAATCTTCGAATGAAAAACCTTCTACAAGCATAAATTCTTCGTTTCTCAGCAAAACTGCTCTTACTCTTATCAATCATTTTATCTATTTTCCAATCAAAATGACCATCATAGAGGAAATTTAAGGGTTGCACAATTTATGGAGTCATCAATCGCATTATAAACTTTAAAGTAATGGTTCAAACGAGAGAATTTACATCTAAGCTAACTTATTCACATTGTTCTTTTTTTGTTTTTTAAATTTTATTTACATGGTGGGTGCCCGGGAACATTTCAGATCATCCCGAATGTGTTCTCCCCGCTGTATGTCATATACAGAAATCCATCTTCATCCTTGCTTTCCTCATAAATTGCTGACATCATAGCCGCTGCATCAACAGAAACCCACTGCTCAATTCACAAAATTAACAAGAAAAATAAAAAATTACCCAGGCAGTTAAAAAAGAAAATACATGAATTTCCATCGATCTCACCAGTTGGAGGTAAAATGTTCTTGACAAAAATGAAGATGGCCTTCTCAGGACTAAGTTTGATTCTCTTTCGCACCACATACACAAACTGGCCAACAGTCAGATCAGCAGGAACCAGATACCTACATTCATTAAGCAGAAAACAAAATTGCACACCAACTTTGAAGCCAAGAAGAAATGAAAAAAAAAACGAAGGCCATGCCATAGGCTAAAAAGAGAGTGCTATCAAAATTATTCAATGATTATTATGAGCACAATCCAATTTCTTTTACAGAAAACAAGATGGAAGAGAAAAATTCAATAATCCAACTTCGTTTGAATAGAATCAGAATAAAATATCAAGCTTAATGCATTTGCGGGAAGCAACTGAAGCAACTTTTAAGAGGGCAACTCATTAAGCTCCTATAAACAAGGTACAAACTTATGACATGTTGAAACATGAGATGTCAACATTCTGACGCCTTAAATTGTTAATGCCAAAGCCTCTACCATTACCCCTCCATCAATTTTAAACAAACTAAACAGTTCTTAAAGCTCCCCTTATTAAACCACGTGCTGGCAGCTGATATGAATTTAGCGTAAGAGTTATCGTGGTTTTTCCCAATTCAGTCCATAACCCTGTTTTAAGCATTCTTTACTATTTTCCCATCCTAGCCTGATACACTATTAAGAACTCAAAACATATACTTCTGCCTCCGTTAACCTTGGTAAAAATGAATCTTTTCAGTCTCACTTTATCTCCAATTCAACAATATATAAAAGTCACAAAGTTGAAAGCTTATAAACATTTCAGTTTAATTCCAAAAACATACATAGAAGATAAAGACAACCTAGTGGAGTTATTCTTCAAAAACATCTGAAGCCCAACTCCAGAAAAACATGACCACAATGGTTCAAATCCAAGTGAATGTAAGAGTGATGGCTCGAGAAGTCTCAATGTTCACAAATTTCAACGTAAAGGCTGATATTCAAAACTAAAATCAGGTAACACATCACACGTGATAAAATTTATGTCGAACAAGAAATTAAGGATGAAACAAAATAATTATAAATGTAGGAAAATTGAAGTGAAGTTGCAAAATTTGATAGAAACTAACTTTTTCTTATCAATTTCAGGAACATCACTCTTTTCAGCCCTTTCAACAATCACCTACACCAAAAGATAGCCCAAATTAATAAACAAGAAGTGAGATTATAATGATAGATGCACAAAACAAGACAAAAATCTTACTGGTATTCTATCAGGATACTTTTCTCTTATACGAGCTGCTTCAGCCTGCCTCCTTTCTGGTAGTGGCATATAATGATTGCAGAAATCAGATAAAACGAAGTTGAACATAATAAATGAAAGATACACGTTTCTGATCACTTGGGAGTAATGTTGATGCGATACTAAGTAACTAACATCTTCTAGTAAATTTAATGAGTACAATAGCATGATAGATAACAAAATATTCAGATCACTGGTAAACTATGAGAATCTATATAACTGCAGCATTAACATGTAAGCCCATTTACAGGAAGTAAAACATCACACTACATCGAGTAACAAAAGAAAGATAATGTAGATCTACCATCTAAGAGCAAAATTCACACTCAATTGAATGAAAGTTTTTACAGAAAAAGGTATCTTTTTCAAGGGAAGATGAATTATATGACTTCAAAATTTCCAATATTGCGGACCAAATTTCAAACTTTAATGAGTATACTTTGGATGATGACGCTGAATTCGACCCAAATACCCATATGCCATCGAGACCGAAATAAGAATTTACAAACCCGATGTCTAGCATTTGTCTGAACACACGAAATTCAGACACATTAGCCAACTACGCGAGAACACCAAGCCTCAAGTTAATCCTGGCATGTAATACTATCCAATTTACATCACATAATGAAAACTAAAGAACAAGTAGAGAAACGAACCAAGGGGGTGTTCCATCTTGAATGAACTCTTAGCCATGGCCAAATCCTGCAACAGAAATCGGGTAAAAACCTGGTACTAGGGTTTGCTATGAGTGGAGCAATCGATCAAACGATAAATTCAAAAGATAAGTAAAAAAAAATTAACAATGCGAATGGAAAACCATAGAGCGCTTACCAAACGAGAGAGAACAGTGAAGAAGAGCGATAAAAAGGCCTCAAGGTGCCTAAAAACTAGGAAGAAAAGTAGAAGAAAGGACGAAATCCCCTGAAACCAAAGGAAACCTCCTCATATTACGTTTTGTCATCGCTGAGAAAAAGGAATCAGGAGTCCACTTGCGTCTTTGCCGAGGGCGTGCCTATGCTCATTTAAACGACGCCGTTGCTAAGAAGACATACGGCGAAGAATGCAACAACTATCGTTAAGAATATATTATAGAGTAAAATTTTATTTTAATTTTTTATAATTAAGAATTTTTAATTTAATTTTTTATTAATTAATTTTTATTTTAATTATTTATTATTAATAATTTTTAATTTAATTCTCTAATAATTAAAATTAATATCAATAAAATTTATTATATAATTAATATATGATGTCATTAAGATTAAGATTAGGTGATGTGATATTTTTAAAAAAATTTAATAATATCACATCAATAAAAATTTGAAACATAAATATAATAATTAATGATGTAATATTTAAAAAAATTTAATAATATCATATCAATATCTATCCTATCACCTTTCACTTCAATACTGTTTGTCATGCCAACTTTAATGTTAGTAACATCACATGGTAATATAAAAATTTAATTGGTATTAATTTTAAGTTTTAAATAATTAAATTAAAAATTATTAATAATAAAAGATTAAAATAAAAATTAATTAATTAATAGATAATTAAATTAAAAATTTTTAATAGTTAAAAATTAAAATAAAAATTAATTAATTTATAAATGATTAAAATAAGATTTTACTTTATATTATATATATAAACATTTCTTTTTTTAGTTTTTTTTTTTCAGTTTTCTAAAAATGGGGCCGACTTTATTCATTTTCATTTTTTTAAAATAGGAGGTTATACATTTAAAAAAATCGAAAGTTATCTTAGAATGCTAATCCCTTAATGTGTAATATTCCTAATTATTTTATTATTATTATTTCATAATTTGTCTTGGCTAAACCAGGAAGTTTCCCAGCCTCTTCCTTCTCAAGTTAATAACATTAACAACGCTGGCAAAACTCCAAAAACTGCTATTTCCGTTTTCAGTGTTTTTTTTTGTTTTAGGCCACATTTCATTTCCTTCATCACAATTGCTTCCTTCCAAGTTCTTTTCAACCATGTTAAGTTTTGACTTTTTGCTACATTGCACAATGATAGAGGGTTGTTTTATTTTCCCCTGTAACGGTTCTTCGTTTTTTAGTAATACGTTTGGTGAAGTGGACGAATGGATGGTGCATCTATTTGGTAATGATTTCTGCCTTTAAAAAGTTGGATAAAAGGAAGTTTACATACAAGCCTTTCAATGTGAATTGATCATCAATACAGATTACTTTTCGTTTTTAAAAGAATTAATTTTTACTTAAAAATAAAAAACATTTTTAATAAATTAAAAACATAAATTAATTTATAGCTTATATTTTTTATATTCATAAATGTTTAATTGAATTTTTTATTTGACGATCTAAAATTAGGATATAAACAATGAGAAAGATTATAAAAAGAATAATGTTAATAATATGTGGACTAAGTACATGTTCAACTCCAAACATAAAAATTAAAGAACGAGAAAATAAAATAAAGATAATGTAAATAGTTATATAAAAAGTGTGTAAAAAAATATGTATGCATATTAGTACTCTAGCAAAATAAACAAGATAGTTAAAAAAAGGTGACTCACAATTTATTAATTGGGATGAGATTTTCAGATTTAAAAGATTTAAAGTCAGAAAATTAACGATAACGTAAAAGAAAAATAAGAGTTGAATTAACAATGAAAAATAAAGTATAATTTATAATTAAAGACAATTCTCTAATATTTTAATTTTACTTAAAATTATCAATGTGAGAAAATCTCTAACATTAAGAGATTTATTTTCATTAAATTAAAAATAATTTCATCCATTTTTTTCTCTCTCATAATCACTATGAGAAAAACTCTTTGCTTTGTAACCTAATAGTTACTAGTGATCATATTTGTCAGTTCCCACTTCTTATGATTAATTTGGTCTAAATTTTATTCCAAAACCATCGCTGAATTGAAAACCAAAAGGAAAGAAGTTTGTTTACAAAAGAGGCATTTGTTTCTTTGAGCACCAAAACTATTTGCATGGTTTAGTTCGACCATCAACCCGCCAGGAGGGGATGATTAGGAGGGGAAATGTTTCTGGCTAATTCATGGTTTCTAAGTCCAATAAAAAATGTTTCTACAGTATTGACATTTGGGCTTGAGTATAAAATGGATTAGGAGGGGAAAAGCAACTGCAAGCCCATTCGTTTATTGTCCTTCAACTATGGATAATGACCCTCTGCTTTTAGAGGATTAAAGGTGCCAAAAAGAAAATATAAAATTAAATGAATAAAAAGTAAGCATAAAAAAATAAAATGTATAAAATATATTTTAATAAAAATTAAAAAGAGATAAATAAAAAATTATTAGAATAAAAAAAAAAACAATCTAAATCCATCTAATCTATTTCTCCACCCAATGGTGTAATGGTAAGACTTTGTTTAGTTTTCACAAAAAAAAAAAAAAAAATTAAAATTGATCATGGCTAGGTTTTACTTTGGCCCATTTCTAACAAATTTAATTTTATTAAAATTTTATAAATTAATTTATGGTGTTAAATTTATTAATTACAATTCATAATGAAATTTAATAAATTTAAAAATAATTTATTTTATAAATAATTTTTTTAAAATAATTTATTTTATAAATATTTTTTAAAAATAATTTATTTTATAAATAATTTTTAAAAATAATTTATTTAAAAATTTAAATTATTAAATTTATTAATTCAACATACTATAAACTCATCAAATTGTACATCAATTCTCCATTATAAGTAGGTGTATTTTTACCTTTTTTAAATAAAATTTATATAAAATTAATTTTGTAAGAAGAACTATTTTTTGAAGGGACTTGAGCCATGGAACGCCCATACACGTCGACAGAAAGTTTCAGACAGAAAATTCTCTTATTCTCACCGTTTTTTTCTAAAATTTTTTTCCTGTAAATAAACTCCTGAGCATATTCCTTTGCCGTATCACAAGTACCAGGTCAACATATAGAAGCCCAAGCTGTCGTAACGTGCCTACGTGCACGGCCGTGAAGGAAGACACGATGAAGCTGGAAAGCAGCAGTGCAATAAGCAGCACCCCAATCAACCTGCGAAGAGGCGACATGATGTGCACAGCCCATGACAAGCACCGGTTGAAGTCTGCCAAGTGCAGGGTACATGACCATTCCACGTATGGTCACTGTTCCAAATTGACCCACCATACTTGTCCTCCATCCCACATATCACACCTCACCATGCCTTACATTACAACCCTCAATGTTTTCTCTACGCTTCCTTTAAGTGGCTGCCCACAAGCCACAAATTAAAGGCTCACTTGCATCATGCTACTGCTAAAATCTGGTGTGCCTCGTTTGAGCTCTATATAAAAATCACAAGCAATTAGATAAGAAGCAGCAAGCAAAACACAAAGATAGGTGAGAAGTAAGAACCTTTAGCAGCAAAAGAAATGGCTCAGCGCCATTCAAAAACAGCTGGGGAAGATCAAGAATCAAGCTTTGGGAAGAGATGCTTAATCATGTTGAGAGAGTATAGGGGTAGGTTCTACATAATGAGGAGATGCCTAGTCATGCTACTGTGCTGGCAAGAGCATGGGTGACTTTTTCAGTAATTTTATGTGAGTAATATTACACGCTTACAATTATCAAAAAGCGAGCACTTTATTTATATTTTATAATTATATTGTATAATTCTTATGTAGTACAATTTCTTGCATAATCATTACTCGTGTTTGTCATCATACGTAGATAGACATTGTTACTAAAGAGCAGCTAGCTAGCTTCAACTGTTGATTTAGTGTTAATGAACTAAGAAGAGAAGAAAATTGGATTGGATATTATCTCCTTTTGATGTTTTTGCACTGAAGTTACATTATTTTCTTTTTATCTCTTATGCTCTTTCTTAAATTTATGATGTAAGAGCACGTTGGCACTTTTGGTGTTTTTGCACTGAAGTTACATTATTTTCTTTCTATCTCTTATGCTCTTTCTTAAATTTATGATGTAAGAGCACGTTGACATTTTGTCAAAACTGCCAACGTGCCTTTAGCTTTTTTCTTTGAGTCAAGGTCTTTTGTCAAAGTTAGATGACCTTAGTCTTTATAGAACAATGAAGTTTTATTAATTCTCCTAGCCTTGTACATAGGTGTGTGTTGTTATCAGGAATTTATAGAAGATGGAACTTTCTTCTGTTATTCGCATTCCGCATGATCTGTGTGCATTATGCACATCATAACAGTTCAACACTTCTCACATATAATGCCTATATATACTACTCTATGTATCCATCTCCCAGCGTCTCTTATAGATCGAAAGTATCAAACTTAATGGCCTACCGTTGAATGTCCTTAATGGCTACAGTTCAGTTGCCGTAACTATTTGCCGGATGCTAATGCAAACCCAACTTTGCATCTATGGTCATTGTTTTACTTTGTGGCATCGATCCTCTTTATACGCCAACACGTCAATCAGCATAACAAGGCAAATTCATATAAACTAACCGGAGATACATATACTTCTTTTGTTTTTAATTATTGAAGATTAATTGAAAAATGAAATGATTCAACTATTTTTTTAGAAGAATGAAACTTGGGTAGCCTCTTATGTTTTTTAATTACCTTATTGCAAGAAATTTGGTTTTCACTAGAAAAGTCTTAAGTTTACCTGCTTTGTATAAAGTGTGAAGAGGGTTTATATTTATGTATATATAATTTATAAAATATGAGTAAATTAGTCTATTTTATACAACTTATAAGTTACAATAAAATGAGATAAGAATGAATCAATTTATATTTTTATATATAAAAATATATTAATTCATGAACTAAGACAACTTATCCACTCCTACTTATTTAATTATGAATCATCGCAAGGTTAGCAAGCAACCTGATATTTGACATATTTAATTTTCACACATATCATATATAGATTCTAAAGTCTCTAAATCATTTTATTTTTTGGTACTCTTCTCTAGATCATGTTTTAATTTCAAGTTAAAATGGTCCATAGTTCCTTCCAGAAAAACTGGTCCATAGCTATGATTTAATAATCATGAAAGAGCAAAAGCGCAATATTGGACACGCTTTGTTAGGGAACGGTGCTATATCTACAATTAGACGAACACAGTCATCAAAATACTTATCAGATTAAGCTAGCTTTCAATAAATCTGTCAATGCCCCTTCGTCCAGTATTACTCGAAAGGTTACTGATGTAGTTATGGCAAGAAAGTTTATGGGCTTTTTGTCATCTAACCACACAACCGCAAGAATTTTGGCATAGTGGTTACTGTGTGTGTTTGTTCCCACGTGAAGGATACTTTGTCTGGCCAGAAATAGTAAACATTAACACAATCCCTGAAAATCTTACGTGAGCGTGGTGGTGATGGTGTACCCTCCTGTTTGTACACTTAACCCTCGCTTACCATTTTGCTGTCACGTGGGATCAATGAGTACAGCCGTTTGTTTGTGTTAAATAGCACATAATTCTCATCTGGCTTCTAACAAGAAAATTATTAAAAACATATATTTGGTAATTTGAAAAAATTTTTGAAGTATGAAAATGCAATTAAGATGTCTGATCATTCAAACAGTGCTGTTATTATAAAATTTTTAATTACAAAAATTTAACTATTAAATTTATTATATTTTATAAATTACATCATAAAATTTAATAAATTTAATTATATTTCTTTATGTTACGACATTTAAATACTCATATTTACGTGGCCACATGAGTTTTCCTAATCCAAAACTGTTATATTCCATTCTCTCTCTCTCTCTCTATATATATATATATATATATCTTAAATGACTCTTGTTACATAGATTTGTTTTTAGAAATTTGTTTTTTATCTTTGTTAAATTAAGTCAATCAATTATATAAATTATAGAAGGTAGAGAAAGGTAAAAGCAAATAAAAAGAAAAAAAAATAGTGCCTCTTATGGAAGTGAGAATATTGAAGCGGTAGTAGAAGTATCTTCCGTCATTTGGTTAGTTCATTTTGTTTCCAATTATAAGATCAACTGAACGTAACTAAGCAAAGTTCAAAAAGATCCTAGCTTAGTTAATTCTGGTAAAACTGGTTAGTAGATGCAAAGTTAGCCTTCAAGAATTAACTACGCTACAAGTTTAAGCTATTAGCCTAAATCTAAGAAAAACTTTATATCTCTAACATTAACATCATTTTACAGTTTCACCTGCAAAGCATTGAAAGCAGCTAACCATGTGAGAAAATTATGCAGACGCATCAGTTGCATAGACGAGAGAATCACTGAACCTACGAAGTGCCTTATGAGAGGTTGGGCATAATGAGTTATGAGTGCCAGAACCCAAAACCCATAAAGAAAAGATTCTTCTTTTTTCTTTTTCTGTCTGATATAAATGCTAATTGAACAGAACCAACATCCCCTCTCCCTCTACCCCATAATCCATAAATGCCCGCATTAAAAGCTCCAGATTTGTCTCCTCTGAGCTTTCTCACGATTCCTGTACCTCCCTTAAATTAATATTCCAACTTCCTTAGTTGCTAGGTGGTTGGGAATTTAATGCTACTCCTTCAATGCTACCACCACCGAGCCATGTTTCGCGGTCTCTCATGCTGGGCACTACCCTCTTTAAAACTTCAGAGTATATCTCTCTCTTCCTCTCTGTTTGTACATGAACTCCACCCAATATGTCGACCCCCTTATTGTGCTACTTCTCCCTTCATAGATCACTGTCAGTCCCTTAATCTCATCTCATTTAGTCATTTAAATCAGGGGTTGTGAATTCTGCATTCTTTACACCTCACTGAAAATGGGTCCCTTTTGAATTTTTGAACAATTCCATGGTTTTCTTTTGATTCTTTATTGCTTATTATATATGTGAGACTGTGATTCTCTTACAGTAGAATGGTTGACAAAGAATTAGAGCTCAACATGGCGAGGAGGGGTAGAGGGGACCGGTTTAACGGGATATTGGTCCGGTTCAATAAGAAAGCAATGCTCAGAGTGTCCCGGGCCCTGCTTTTTGATTGAGCCGTGCCAATATCACGTGCCACTGCTCCTAACACCCCTGAAGCCAGCCAGTCCTATCGGTGAGGTTCAACGGCAGTTTATAATTTTGCATTGATTGTTAACCTGCTTCTTGACGCGAAAAAGCCATTCAGGTTGCCTTCTTCATCATTCTCTGTTCCTTTTTATATACTAATATAATCTTGTGTTTTTTCGCAAGAGCATCTTGCTTATGTTTTATCTTTCTGGTGCTCTTCTTCTGTAGGTGGTATCTGTTTGATTTGAACTTTGAAGTCATTGCATTTTCCCTTCTTTTTATTTTTTCCTTTGTTGAAAGTAATGATTTAAAGTATTAGGAAGAATATAGTGGGATGGCTTAGAAGCATATGGAAGATTGGTTCTTCTTATCCAGACTCTGCCTGTTGGAGTTTGATGTAGTGTTAGATCAAGTTTCTGCCGTTCCTCAATGACTCTGTTTCTCTACACACACAGTATGTTGGGCGAATCACATCTTGTTTATCAATTTATCAAGAGACAAACACTTACACATGTACTTGAAAGAGTAACGCTGACCACTGCATAATGATTGTATAAAATTAATTAGCAATCACGTGTTATAGTGTTTGACAGCATCAATTAGCAAGCAATCACTATAAACATTTAATAAAGACATTATATAATTTTGGTGTAATAAAATTTTTGTATTCAGCATTTATTACGTAGAAAATTGAGAGTACTTGAAAAGTAATTTTAATTTGGACTGCAGTAACTCATAAAACAGAACCCTTTTTTGAGCCGAAAGAACTCATGTTATTTATACCAAAAGTACGAGTTAGTCTTTAAATTTATATAAGTACGTACGTTAATTAGCATTTGATAGCTAGAGTTACCGTGCTTATGTTTTCGTATCTATTTTGTGAACGGAAATTCTATATCAATGTCTTTGTGGATACGCTATACTTATGTTATGTTTGATGACATTGGTATAGTAAAAATTATTAAAATTAAAATTAAAAAATTACAAAAATAAATGATAAATATAATAATTGTAAATAAAATTATAAATATAAGAATATAAAAATAAAATTATTGTTTGGCAAAGGATATCTTAGGTAAGACCACTTGAGTATAGGTCTAATTATATTAAAAATACATATAAAACTCATTAACTAATGCAAACCCCAAAAATATAACATGTACATAGGAATTAGGAACTATCTTATGAATGAAGCCCAATTTATGGGTATCAGGGTATGAGTGTAGGACCAAAAGCAATTCCTTACTCTAACGTTGTGGAATTATTATTTTCACTATCTTTATAAAATTAATCTTATCAGGTATTTATTTAAAAATTTATATTATAAAATTTTTAATATTTTTTAATTTAAATTAAATTTTGTTACTATTTAATATAAACAATTTAATAAGCCTATGTTTATTCCGGAACTACTTCAGGTCATTTATTGTCTATCAAATTCTGATATGGTTACTGGGAGCTGAGCTGTGTGTTACAGTATACGGGAATACCATTACTGCATCACATAAGCTTTACCTGAGGAACGCCTCGTTTGGCAGTTTCTAACTTCCTGCGTTTCTTTATAGTTGGACACCGAACAAGTGAAGTTGCCTAAAGCATGCTTATCATTTATCTTTTTCTAAAGACAATGCTTTGAGTACAATTAGTGGGACATAAGCAGTTGAGGAGTCTACTCACGGCTTGTTATCGCAATCTCTCCTGATTTAATTAATAGTATTTGGTTCCACACATGTGCGCTGCAACTTGCTGCATTAAATTGGCAATTCTTTTGATTTCCCTTTTTGTGCCTTCATGGTGACCATTACCTTTGCTTTTTCCCATTACATTTACCCTCATATGGTTCTGGTCTGATTGGTACCCCATTAAATTTTTGTACAGCGGTCGGGTGGATGTTGGCAATGTAACAGAAACTTGGCCGAGTGGCCCCATCTTCTACACAGTTTAATTTTCCTGGAAGTAATTTCAGCATTGTGGACTTTTCTTATCAAATTCATAGGCATATTGAAAGGATTTAGATTCTGTAATTTTTTTTTATTAATGTTAGTAATTTTTTTTATCTTTTTATAATTTAATATATAAGTTTTTATTAATTTTATTATTTTTCATTTCTTTTCCGCTCCTAACTACAGGAGATTCATTTCCATTCCTAACCCACTTCTTATTGTTGGATTTGTTCTTTATAGATGGTCAAATCATTAGGGTTGCAATTTTCAACAACTTCAGTCACCCTTGATCTTGAAGCTAGCCTAACTGAGCTACATAACATGCCCTGAAATAGAAACGTTCCAAAAAAATTTATTGAAGGAGACCTTCTATTTGCTGCTACATTATACAAATATCCATGTCATAAGGAAGAGCCCAAAACATTTAAGCATGCTCTGCATGGGAAGTGTGGACCAGCATCGGCTCACTTGGGAGGTCAATGCGTTTCCTTTTTAGACTGCTTGCGGATCCATCATAGGTATTTTTAAGATATTGCTACATATTGTTTCATCTGAATTGGTATTTAGGAAATTTTTTAATTTTTGTATAAAATATATATTTTTGGCCATTTACTTGAGCTGAATCGCTCACTGTGCATTGGGCTTTTATCCTTCTATATAAAAAAATCAGGTGTTGGGCTGGTCCATTCTACAGAGTCCATCAACGACTATAATTTTTCTATTTAGCTCTCTGTGTCCATCTGATCATGGATATTCCACTCACTTAACATTTCAGTGAGTAAGGATTAAAAGTAGCCCCATGTAGAGGCACAGGTGCAAATGCTAGTTATGTTAGGAAACCGTTAAAGCCATGTGGGGGACTGCCCACATTTAGAGAGAAAAAGTATAAAAACAAAAAAAAAAATGAGAATATAACCCAAAACTACAACTTGTTTATTTCTATAGCGCGAAACGTTAGAAGAGTGTTTTTAACCGCAAGTCATGAATACCCGCACAATCAACACCCGAGCATAGCCTACATGGAGGGGGTTTCTTTTGTAGTTTAGAAAAAAAAAAATTGTGACCAGCACTAGTTTTTGGGACTCACAAACCTAAGCAATTGAAGATGTCGGGTGTACAAAATAAAGAAAAAGAAAGAGGCAAGAGATCATTGAGAATAATTTCTAGAGTTTTCAAACTTGTAAAAGAAACAAAAAGATCGAACTGGATGGAAGGAAGGGCAGCAACAGCCATCCCATGACATATCCATATTTATTATAAGCTTGATAGCCATGGAAGTATTAACATACAGAGTGGCCCTTCAAGCATCAAAGAATGTGTGGTGATAACTATCTCGTGCTTCCTCTTCTAGCCGCTACCATGGCCAATCACCTCTATTAAAATGCGGAAGGTCCATGGCCGCAACCCCTCTCTTACTTTCTTTTTCTCCCTCTCCTGTTGTCTCGTGTGAAATCATATTTCTCTATACTCAGAAAACTATTGTAAAAAGGGAAAATCTTGCAGGCCTGTTTCAGTACCGAATAATAATCTTCCTGATTTAGGAAGAAATCCAAGTTGCCTCCTAGAAAGAGGCCTTCCACAAAGCATTGTCACCTTCTCCACATCGCCTATGGACCTCTTTAATTCTTTCAGCAGACCTGCAAATTCCACTGCAACTCCAATCAAATGAAGCAACACAAACGTTGCCTGCCTGGGCCTTCCACTCACAATCTGCAGGAGAAACCAACACAAGAAGTCCTAACTGTTCACCAATGACTACTTTTCAAACAAACCAATTAAACGACAAATTATCTGCGTTAATTCGGAAGAAGCATATAAGGCAAATAGAGACCCTTTCTATTTAATATTATGAAAAAGTACAAATAAAAACCGATTCCTATTCAGCATTATCCGGGTTAAATCTTCACCTGGTGGAGTGCCACAGCAAAGTCTCCTATCATCTATATGCTCCACATCAAGTCCAATAAACCAAGATCCTAGTGAGACATCTTCGTTAGCATATTTGTGAAGAACATGCCTGAAACAATCATATGCACAAGCAATTAAGGGAAGGAACAAGATATGAACACGTTTAAACCAAAAATTTGAATAAATTTTTTCCCTGTAAGTGAGGTGAAGCATGACTTACTGGTTAATGGAAATGTATGTAGCCAAATCTTTAGAAATGGCGTACAACTGTCCAGTGGCATGACGGAAGTATTTGTTTCCAGCCTCACCAAATTTCCAATATTCAGGTTCATGGTACCTTACCCCTCTGTAACAATTTAGGCAGGTAAGAAGCTAACATTTGAAAAATATTCAATATTTTCTTTAATTAGGAAGAACATTATTCTCACTTTTGAGAAAGAACAGGTCCAGATTTCATGCATCCAATGTATATCCGTGGTTTTGATCGGTGTCTAACAAGAGTTTCTCCTAGTGTTGCTGAAACAGATGGAATAGCTTACTGAGATAAAAATTACAGATCATAAGCATTACACACACACACACTCTATGGAATTATGAACGCATGTCTGGCATTAGGTATAAATTAGAGGCTTATAAGTTATAAAGGAGTAACAATATAAAGATTCAATTCGCTGACATTGGTCACCAAAATCAGGGTGCAGTTGGCAAGAGAAACAGAGAAAACTAAAAAATTAGTGAGACAAAGTAATAAGATCCACAATCAAATATCGCTTTTGAATATTTAAATTTCGTCTAAAGCCACAGAATGTCCGAGTTTAAAGAGCTGTATATACCTATATTTACATGAACATCGTCATCAACTTTGACATAGAAGTCAGCATCCCATACGTTGACAGCAGTAGCAAAGTATGTCTTTGTCTTTGCTGACAATTCAAGGTATCCCTCGACATGGTCCTGCGCAAATAAAGAAGAAAGATACTAAAAAGGGTAAACGACAAGTTGGTGGGAAAATCAATGAGACAACAAGAATCATAATCAATTACCAGCCTTAGGAAATCTCCGTGCTTTCTGTCCTCTGCTTCTATAGCTCTATCTAGAATACCCCCTGATGTAGCACTAGATAAAGGAGGAAAAAAATTTGTCAAATTAGGAAACTATTCTATATATTTGTGACTAATACATTGATAGATATATGTTAATTGAACTCTAGAGAGAAAAGCTTGAGAAATATGTGATCTAACTAATGTAATTTTAATGACTGAATGTCCAAAACAAGGATTTTAATTCCTAATTTTTATGTAATTTTCTCTCTATCTAAATATAATTTACATCCCACTTTCTTATCTCAATAATTTTTTCTCTCAATTTTGAGATTCACTACCTGTGACCAATTACAAAGCGAATGATAATCCCCTTCTCTTCTTCTAGCTTCTTCCTTTTCTCACCTATTCTCCAGGTCCAGGTGATACCAGTCATCAGAAATCACAAGCAATAATTTGGACAGAATAATATAGAAAACAACAGAAACTGTAAGGAAACATGGATCAAATCACAAACCTTGTGGCATCCAGGTTGCACGAACAGAGTCTCTCCTTTTCCGGCTGCTAAAAGCAGTATTAATTCCTACTACCATTAAGTACCTTCTCTTAGGAGATGCTTCAGCCATCTTCAGATCTTCTGGTACAGGAGCACCATTTCGTACAGACTCCTGAGCCGCCCTTGCAGCAACTAATTCCATCTCCAAATTTGAAATAGTCTTGTCCAAAGTTCTACATTCAATACAATTCCATTAGTTTGGCATGCAGTGCAACTAAAAATGGGCTTGAAATAGCATCATGGACGTGTAACTTACTGTATGGCATTCTGAGTCTTGAAAACTTCCCCATAAATATCTTTTGACGCCCGCCTCACTTCCTTTTCTTGCAATTGAAGGGAGGGGAACAAACATAAATACTGAAAGTTTGAGTGAATATTTGACTAAAAAAATACAATTTCTCGACAACTGCCACATGATGATTACCGTAGAACCCACAAATCAAACGATTTATAACCCAATTTGTGGTAATTTAGTAAGACCCACTTTCCAGATGATTAAGGTAGTCAGAAAAAAGATATTGATGCTTACAGTTCTAGAATGGCAACCCTCTGAAACGACATTCAACTTTTCAGCCTCCGTGGCCATTGTCCGTCCAAATCCTTTAGGTTCAGGAATAGTCCACATCCTGTTCAACATTTATATTTTTCCATCAGAGAAGTACCAGAGCAACTCTCACAAACCAGTATCCGTGAGAACTTTTAACGCTTAATCTGATGATGAAGTAGTACTGTTACGAGTATGTGATCTTCTCACAAGATAATCAGAGAAGAATTGTGAGAAGAACAACTAAACATTCGAGCTGTTAGAAAACAACAACTATGTTTGGACCTCAGAAAAATACACGTCCAAATTAGGCCTTCATTTACAGGCTCACGGCTACCTTGGATAAACTAAGAATGCCAATTTATTACCGGTGGTCGGACGTCTTCTTCCCATAGAGAAAATTGGTGGAATTGGGACGGTGGAGGGTAAGAAAATTTGTGCAGGTTTGTGGTCCACAAATTTAACAAAAGCAGTACTTTTTTTTACTGCTAAATTCACAGGATAAACTTGTTACGGATGCAATCATAAACATCTGTAAAGAGTTGACTGGTCATTAATGGTCAACTCGAATAGGAATGGCGTCTTGAACCGAAAATTGACATGGTCTAGATCATGTAAATCCAATTCAGATCTATCCCGCATCATTAGCAGATGAAAACTGGACTCTGAAGCCTTGTAATTTTAAGTCAATGAATTAACCACTTGAAACCGAGTAACTAATTAATTATATAATACACAGCTCAGAGAACAGAATTTGTAGAAGTCCTCGGTAGAGTTAGAAATTCATTGTGGGCCAGCTCAAATCGGTTTTCAGAAGCAAGATTAATCAGATTTTCGAAAACTCAGAAGAAATTGTCTTTTATAAAATCGTAAAACAATAGGAAATAGCACACTATATTGAGAAACTACAGACCTGTTTGTGAAGAGCATCCCGGCACAGAAGCTTCCCAGACAGAGGAAAAGAACCCATTTCTGTGATATAACGCTTGTACCAGACAGCTCTCCTCTGTTTTTCCAAGTCATTTTCTTTTTCAAATTATCTTCCGAATTGGCACTCAGTAGGCAAAACCCATGTGACGAACCAAATCGAAGAGACCAATAATCAGAGGAAGCGCTAGCGATCAAGAGAGCAGCAAAGAAAACAAAATTATGAATGCGAGAACCTTAAGAATAAGAAACAGATTTTGGAGGAACCGAGTACAAAGAGGTGTCGACAGAGAGCGAATCAGAACAGATAAGTGCTCTGCTTTTAACTTCTCGTTTGTACCTTACTTTATCCTTTGCTTGGCTTTGCTCTCTTCTCTCTCTCTCTCACTCTCTCAGAGTTCGGCTAGTCTCTCTTTGCAGGCAAGGGACGTTGAACAACAGTGAGAAGACTTTCTAACCGCCCCCGCTTTATATTACCGTATCTCGGACCATCGTTTATTTAATGGGTACCCAGAAACAGTTTATTGCGATGACGTTAATGCCCTCCATTAGTTCCACATTGCGACAGACTACGTGTCCGCCATGTTCTCTCATCACTGGCAGTCTCGTGGACAATACGTACAATTTTAACTTGCATCTCAACACGTGGAGAATTTCGTATATATGTTTTTTCACTTTTTTTTTGTAATTTTACTCATAAATTTAACTTTGAAAACAATAACTCTCCAAAGCTCTGTAAAATTGTCTCTGTAAATTCTCTAAACGTAAAAACAGTTTATGACAAGTATTTATGGCTCGAAACAAACATTTATGAATGAAAATAACTGCACATCGGAATAAGGCCAAAATCAATTTTAATGTTGATTGAACGTAAAGTTCCCGGTTTATATCGATAAAATTGTTCTTTTCTTTTCTTCTTTTTTACTTGTGACACTTGCTTTGTGGTTTAAAGTTTTTTTGTTTTTTCCGTTCTCCTTTTAAGAACAATATGCCTTTATTCTTGATAAGGAAAACTCTTATACGTGAGTTTAGTATTTCCTTTCTGAAATTTGTGGGTAAAAAGCCTATCACATGTCTGAAAAACAACTAAAAAAATGGACAGTGACTAAGCTAGAAAGGTCCCAAAGTTGCATGCCTGTATTATATGTTATTTATTAATGAGCGTATACAATAAAAATGTGTAATTTTTTTTATAATTTTAAAATATTCAAATATTATTTTTAAAAATTTAATTTTTTTAAAAAATATATAATTATTTTAAAAAAAATTAAATTTATTACATATTAATAATAACATTTTTTAAAATTTAAAAAGATAAAACTAAAAATTTATAAAATTTTCTCCATAACATATAAATATTTTTAAGAGGTTAAGAACATTCTACAAATTAATTAAAAAAATTAAACTGACCATTTTTAACAATTTTATAATATATATATATATATATATATATATATATATATATATAAAAGTTTCCAAAGTTTAAAGGCAACCCTTACCTCACTACCCATTGAAATTTCATATTCCAAGTTTTTCTTTTTCACCAAAATAAAAAATTATAATGGGGGATTATGAAGTGAGTTTATTTTAATAAACGTTTGACTCAAACAGCCACGGAATCACTGACAGAGATGCATGCATGGAAACAGAGCTGGTTTTTTCATTTTTTACAGTAAAAAAACAGAGCTGGGTTCAACTTGGAGGGCTTGTTTGGTTAATTACCCGCATCTCATTGGTTAGAAACAGAAAGGAATCTCACGCAGGAATAATCAATTAGGTACACTAACCGATAAGCTAAGTTGTACTCCCCTCGCGTCCCAACTGGATTAGGCTAATCATCACAATAATAGGTAGCGGAGTTCTGTCCACGCCCTCATTATTCTAGTTTTCTTTTGTATTTTTGTCTTCAGATATCAATGCCGTAAACTAAACCAAGTGAAAATTATTTCATCCTTGATTCCTTTCCTCCTAAATTTTTTTTGTAATTATTTGTAAAACAAATTATTTGAATAATTTTAAATTCTCTTATATATTCAGAACCAAGTATCATTTCGTTTTTAATAACCCAATAGATTAACTCAAGTCTCTAATCAATTTTTGTTTTTGATAATTATATAATTTAAATTTGATTTTAAAATTTTTTCAATAGTTAATCTATAAATTTATTATCAAATTTTATTAAAATTAATAATTTATTTTAACCTTAAAATAAATAAAGTTTCTTCACATTCTAAATTTTTCTAAAAAAAAATTCAGACAACTTTTCCTATAATTATCCTTTTCACTTTATAGTAAAAGGTAATATTTATTTTAATTTTTTAGCTTAAAAAAGCCATATAAAGCACATTATCAGTAGCACTATTTGGAGTTGTTGCCATTATCCGAAAATGCGACAGTAAGAAGAGTTTATTATTTTTATATTTATATTTAATTTTTATAATATAAATTTTAATAAATTTAATAAATTAACATATTATATTATTTAATTATAAGAAAATTTAAATAATAAGTAAAAATATTTTTTTAGTAAAAGCTTTTATCATTCGTTAATCTTCAAAGAAAAAAAACTTAAAGGGGGGGTGTTCACAAATATTGTATAACAGAGACAAAATACTGTAATATTCTGTGCAAAAAGGCGAATTGAAATATCTCAATTTCCAATTTCTGTTCTTTCAAAAATACCCTAAATTTAAATATTTAGGCCGTGGTGAAGCGAACCACTGATTATTACGTTACAAAAATCTTTAATCCTTCTAGTTTAATCCGATTTCTGAATTCTGAGCGTCTCGGAACTGACAAAATTGGTTTCTTTTAAGTTGACGAGGCTTTAATACGTATATCTTTACAACAGTGTCGGTCGACTAGGTATAAGTGTCGTGCAACGTGGAGCACTCCAGCTGAATGGACTACTCTTCTACATCAGCCACGTATTGCGTTCCGACTCACGTGGATGCTGTAATAGTATGAGTCTGACAGGTCCACATCACGAGGACCGGTGACACGTGTCATTACTCTACTAGCCCTCACTAAATCTGACGTTTCCCTAGCCAATGAAACGAGACATCCAATCACACGGTGCAAACAACCCCTTTTTGTCTCACCGCCGGACTATTTCGTCATTCGATCGGGGCGAAAAAGGCGCGTACTTGGATGGCTCCTTGAGTATTGGGATAATAGTCCTGCGAAACATGCCTTCTGATCTAATTACTACATGTTAATGTCGGACTCCATAGATTTACTGAAATCCGACAGATAATAATCAACATATATATATATAAAGATGCTTTTCGTCAAAAGTCTTATTTATATTTTTATACTTTCTTAATAAGAATGTATATTTTTATATTTAATGTTGTAAATTATTGAATCAATTTATATTATAGTTTAGTTATAAAATTTTATTAATTTAATAATTTAAAAAAATTTATAAAAATAATAAAATTATATATGTGTACACCTGTGATTTGAATGGAAATTAAGTCCATTATTCAAATTAAATATATTTTTGTTTTACAAATAAATAAACAATAATCAAAGAATAAAATAATTTATTTTTTTTTAAATTGAGCATAAAATCATCTCTTATTAAAAATGAATCATGCTCTAATTTTTGCATTTTCTGTGTAAATCAAATATAATTATTCCCCATTAAAATTTGTAAACGTATATAATTATTAATTTAATATTTAGTAATTAGAGTTATAATTGCTTTCAACTAAGTCAACATAAGCCCATGTCACTGGTTATAGATGCCACGAGCTACATGCCCAACTGTGGGCACATAAGATAAGTGACAAACAGTATCTAATCAGTTTTCAGTCAAATAAGCGTACATATAATTAATTTGAAAAAGCGTACAAAACAAAGCACTGAGATGGAATTTAATGATTCCATACAGGTAGGGGGCCAATACAAAAATTCATCTGTAGCCATGCATGTGGTGCAAGGCATGAACGCACGTTGACAAGTCAGAGTAGGGCAGTAAACAGCTCCACCTGTTTCCATGATTCAAACTACTAATTTGAAATACGAGTTTCACATGTTATCTATTGCAGAAGCTGGGGAGCGGGGGAACTTTTTGATAATGATCTTCTTTATAGAACTTAACTCTCTTATAATTGCAGCTGCCCATGCATATGATGTATTAAACCATCCAGCTGCTTATGGCTGCCATTTAGAGTTGCAAGAAAAATATCCACGTGTGTGGGGTACCACCATTAAGTGATGAGACAGTTTAATCATACAATCAACCTCCAATTTCACTTTGTTACTTAAATTATTTTGAACTTACAAAATTATATAATCCCATTCAAATGCCTATAATTGAACAATCATCTTAAACCATGTGAAGGCATCTTTAACACCAAATATTTATAACAATATCTAGCTAATTTTTAACAATATAGTGATAATTATGCCTTAGATTTTTTTTCCTTTTAAAATTTTATGTGTGTTAAATGATTGATCCTTTTTTTATTAAAAAAATTTCAAGTGTAATAAAATGATGATAAATTTGAGTAATCCGTAGAAAGTCTTAGATTCAAGTTTCCAGGTCCTGGTGTCGAAAATTTGAGTACTCTATAGAAAGTCTTGGATTCAAGCATTTAATGCGTCTGGGATATTGATAAACTATGTCTCCAGCATAATAGACTCAGTGCATGGAGAGGACAATTAAAAGAGTGAGGTCAAGTCTTGTATTTGTTATTGCAAGTACGGACTCGACTTAAAGGTAATTAATTACATTATGTTCCAAAGAAAAGACAAATGCTTCAAAGAAAAATCCGAGTTGCGTCTACTTTAGAGTGATTTAATTCGAATTTACCTATAATCAGTGTAAATGCAATATGAAAGAGAAAGGTTGTGTTTTCTCAACCCCCATAGCCATAAGGGGCCAGAAAGTTAGATGAACTTGTATACAAGAAGGTGACAAAGATGGAAGAAAGCTATTGTGTGGCGTAAAATGGCCAGAGAGAGGGTAGAAAGATGCCTTGTACTCAGTTGCTTGTAATAGGATATTCTCTTCCCCCCCCCCCCCCCCTCCCCACTTTATCGTAACCCCAAATTCTTCCTTGAAGCAACCCAAAGCTGCCATTGCACGAGACCAACTGTAGGCTGGTGGCTTGGTGTACATGCTTTGTCACGTTAGTGCAATGTATTGGTTCGCACTCTCAAGGGTTCTTCTGTCTTTCTCAACAAGTAAAAGTGAGGTTCTATCTACGTACAAATCAAATAGGAAAGAAAAGAAAAGGGTTATCTCGTCCTTAAGGCTCACAACAATGGGGTCAAAGAATTGGCCAATTTGCGAGTTTAGGGTCACCATTCTTCCACTCACACTTTTTTAAGCAAATGAGATTTTCATCAGAGCATGATTGTCCTTATTGCTCTAATCAGATTGTGCTTTTTTCAGGGAGGAAACACAAAACCAGATATAAAGGGAAAGTTGGTACCTAGCGTGAAGGAGACTCTCTGGCATGATTCATATGTCATAAGGAGTTACCATAAACAAAAACGGAAGAGTGCTGAAGTGGGGACCCCTAAAGTCACTTGGTACCCAGCTACCTCCGATATGCGAAGTATACAAATAACCTATATTGCTCTGTTTTAACATGTTCACATTCCAAGGCCAACAAAAAGATCTCAATATTCTAGAAGGTTCCTGTACTTTATGCACCAAATCATATACTTAGCTCTACTAATCCAGCTATCCAACTTATTAACAAAAAGGGGAAAAAAATTCTTTGTCGCATTTTTTCTTGTATTATTTCATTTTCTGGAAGGAAAATCTATAGAAATTCCATCCTTTATGTAAGAAGTGTGATATTCATCGGGATCAATTTATTGTTCCCAAGACCCGAGACAAAAGCGCCGACCCAAAGTTTCGGTGTTAAATTAGACCATTTCATGCTTGTTTATTACCAATTTATATTTATCCGATAGATTGACACGTGAAGGCTTAAACCAATCTGACCCACATTCCCAATGAATTTGGGCCTTTCATGAATGCCACAAATAAACGCCCCTTTCAAGAGGCCTCCTCCTCCCTCTACTGCTCTCTGTCTCCAAGCGAGTGCACCATGTGAGACACTTCCATCCGCCCCCACCACATTTGATTCCAAGGCATGGAATCCTTGTTTCGGTGGAGACATGGACCGCAGTTGATATCGTCCTACGCAGTTTTACAGTTTGGGGCAGCAAGGACATTTACTCAGTTTAACTGAAGTGGCTGCTGAGTAAGAACAATGCAGCAGTGAGTGAAAAGTAATGTCATTATCAGTCACTACCGTGAAAATGTTGAGCAATTATCAGTAATGACCTTCACATGTTACAATAAGCAATTTCTGTGGGCAAGAAAATATGATTTTCTGACTCAGCTCTTTTAACTGAAACACTATTGTAGAACCTGCAGGATTCGGATTTAATTACAGTAGATAAGAGAGAATTTTTTTTTTTTCGGTTTAGTGAAAAATAATGGAATTTATCCTAAAAGACCATTTCTCAATATATAAAATTTAACTAAACTTACAAAAATTAGGAATCCCAATATTTAGTAAATTCCAATACAAAAGGTACACAAATCTATTTAGTTGTTACCTCCCATGTCTGATGTTCTAATTACATGGTTTAAGCATTTCAACAAAGAGTCATACGAAAAGAACACACATGGGTCGCGGTATGTTTTGCTTAGCAAAATATGGTTAAGTGAACCATTACTAATTGGAAAATTTCCTCTAAAAAAGCATGCAAAGGACACCTTAAAGAATTTCAAAGTTAAAAGTAGAAACTGGAAGCAATCTGATTTTATGACATGGCTATGTTGTAAGTTGTAACAGACAGATTACGTTTCACTGATATAAGGGAGAAGTTGGCTCCGTATCAACTGTAACATAAAATACGAGACAACTTTTTCTTTTTAAGTTGGTTCTATAAACTAGAATTCTTTGTAATATCGTGCTCCTTATATTTTAGTTAGGTACCACGAGATGTGACCGGAATGCATCAACTTGCATTTACGTCTCCTTTAGGAGAAGCATTCAAGCGCCGACAGATTCTACATTAAACGGCTTTCCTTGACTAATTTCATAATCATCTGCAGTAAAGATCGAGATTATAAGTAAAATATAAAAATAAATTTTAAAAGAAAAATTATAAAATAAATAAAAATTATAAAAAAATTATAAAAACATAAAAAAAGGTCTCAAATCACAGCCAAGGGTCCCTCGTTAAAGAAATCACTGTCTTACTTTCCCTAGTGGCAAACAAGCTCGTTGTGAAGGTGACATTTTTTAATTCTCTTCGCCAAATCCAAATTATCATCTAGTTGTAAGGGCCTAAGGGGTCACACTCAGATTTCGCCCTGTGCCACTGATTAGTGGACGCCAACTATGGTCTTGGTGTTACTTCAGCTCGAAAATCAACCACAGGAGCCGCCAGTTGTGCCACAAAACGTTGATGGATATGCTTAGAAGCTGTCTGCACAAAAGAACAAATTAGACAAAGGAGAAAATTAGTCTTATAACTTTTTGTTCTAAAAAATATAAACCTAATAATATGAGATGTTATAAATTCAAAAATTAATAAATTTAATAATATATTTTAAATTAAAAAATTACATAAAAATAAAAATATAAAAATAATAGAAGAATTAAACAAAAAGGCTAAGAATGAAATATTATACAAACGTTCAGACATATATGCAGCAGATTAGACGTTGCCTAAAGGTCTCAATCTTTTTGTAACGCAATAGCCTTTTTTGGGGATTTGGATTCTGTGTACGAACCCTTAGCTTCTTGACTAACTCCAAACCAAGAAGCACGCAATAGTCTTTTCTGATTGTGAAAGAAGCAATTTTCGGCCTCTCATACATTTCAGCTTTTCAAATTGTACCCAATGGTCACGATGTGTCAAACTGACCTCGTTTATCCCCATCAAATACGCAACGTGGATTGCAAGCGCCCCTGACAACTACCCAATTGCCATAAGATCAAATGCAGCCAACAATGCTAATGTTTTAGAAAATTATATGTGTATATATATATATAAAATAAAAAAAAGAATAAAAATATATAAAAATATACAAAATTTATATATTTTATATATTTAAGAATATACACATAATAAAATCTTAATATTTATGATTATGTCTTTAACGAGTTAGAAGGTAAATATGCATAATATTAAGGATAACATTACAGCAAAAGTCATAATTGTAAAATTAATAAGAGAAAATAGTAAAATCTATAATTAAGAACCACTCATTAATTTATAAAATTTAACTAAAGTTACTAATTATATTAAGTTTATATTAATTAAATTAACCATACCAGAGCCATACATTGACTTACTGATCAGGAGCAGTGGTGGTCAAATCTCTCAACACATTTGTCACGGACAGCACAATGGCGAGTTCTGGGTGGCCAAAATATTTTTCAAACTCGAGAGTGTTTCCACTTCGTTCCAACCCATTGAGTCATTGGTAATTGCTTTCTTGCTTCTAATACCATAATAAGTACCATCCTCTTCTGAAGATTCTTGATCGTGTTCTAGGGATAATTCCTGATTGCGCTAACACAAATCAAGTTCAGAAGAGCCCGCATTAATTTATTATTTTAAAAAAAATGGTGATATCAAATATGACTTGATACATTTACAGGAAAAAAAAAATCCTGAAATTTGACATCCAATGCATCAAGCAAAGCTTTTGAAATTTGGATATGTGATCAATTAATTTCTTAATCTGCATTTACTTTCCTATAAACTGAGAAAGTTTAGGGTTTGAAAAATTAGCAATGACGTGGGATTTAAGGACCAACAAGGAGTGTCAAGATCACAGAAAACGTAACAATAAGGACAGGGTGATGCAGGAGATATTGCCCAACGCATCAGGCAAAAATCCAACTTGAAAGAACTATAGAAGCAGTTGACAACTGTAACCCTCTTGGATCTGGACCACAGATCAGTCTCCAATGGAAGAAAAAGACCTGCATGACAAGTACACAGTTTGAGTTACTGACACATCAAATAGCATAAAAAAGAACGCAATTTTTTTCCCGCACTTGGTAAGCTCAAATTCCGTCCACTTTCCCATAATATGTATATTGAAACATTTTATCATCAACAACCTTCTTTCTTTTAAAGGTCTCAACACCTTCTCCTTCCAATGTCCCGAGTGAAGCAATGAATTCCATCACCTCTATTTCATTTCCGCTTGGTTTTATTTATTCATTCAAGGAAGTCATACTTTTATATTGCTTGTCCACTAGCATTTCTTCTTCATCGATTTTCATCAGCAAAATCAGTAACCAACTTCCGAAGGATAAACAGCAGCACCCAGCAAAAAAGAAACCAGGCCCAGTTGATATAAAACATTGGGCCCTTGTCTACTTCCACTAATTGTAATAATTTATACAGCGTCAACTTTGGGCTTTGTTTGCCTTCTAGCCCAATTTTATTGAATATACGTCAACATACGAGCGTGCCACATCAGCCCGGCACATGTGAGTTAGACACATCCACCGGGGACCGTCACCGCCTCCGATAGTGCCTCTCTATAAAATCCGAGCTCGTCAAAGATTCAAAGGGCAGACGAAGAAGCAGAAAGTGGACAGGAGATGGAAAACGGATATAAGATGCGCGTGGCATTCCTAATCGCTTCTTTAGCAGCTATTTCAGTCTACTTCACTGCACGGTACCGGAGGCGCCATCGGCAGAAGTCTTCGTCGAGTTCATGTTATTTACATGGCGAATCAAAGCCACAGTGTGCGTTCAAGCGAGTTTTGGCGGATAACTCGTACACTCCGTTCAAGCACTTGAAGCTCGATGATTCTAGCCATGGTACATTTCTTATTCCTGCTATACTTCCTGCTATACTCAAAGTCCTCGCTGTGTTCGGCGGCTGAGAAAGTGAAGGAATTATTATTTGATTTAGGTGTTTAGTGCGGAAGAACTGTGAGGAATACATTATATTTGAACTTAATCTTTCTCATTTTCTTATGGTTCTTAATTCTAGAAGATGTTTTCTCGATGGAAGATAAAAGAATTTTTGCATCAGGTAGAAACTGTTAGAAAATTGAAGCTGTATAGCGCAGTCAAGCATTCAGTGCTTACGTTATAGAATCTGGTAAGGCTGTTAACAGATTATGTGACAGGAAATCAGGAATTGTAGATACATTCCAGCAGTTTTGCTAATGAACTAATGCAGAGATAAAGTCAGTGATTAGTGTTAAGTGATAATGTTGGTTGCAGTAATGAGTGTTGAATTTCTCATTGTACAAAGTTTGATAGCTATAAACTCATCTGCATAGTAGATGCTAAGCATACCGAATTGCTTTGTCTCTGCAAACAATGGCCAAGTAGTCACTCCATGAACGTATAATTTGATGAACGTTCTTATGACTTCTATCTGTGGCCCAATAATTAATAATTGTGATCCATGGAAATCAATTACAAGCGCTTATCAATTTTATTACTAAAGTTTAACTTAACTTTTTTTCTTTTTTTGGAAGTATTTGCCTCCAATTACAGTGTAAGGCATTCTGGCGTTATGTCTACCTACTATATTGAGTTCTCTATGAATGATGATATAGATCAAGCTAACTTTAGAGGTGTTTTTGCAGAGAATGCATCAAGTTTGCATCCATACGAGACGGATATTACAGCATTGTTAAAACTTCCTCAACCGGAAATTGACCTTAGTACTGAGAACGTAGACTTGAAAATGAGAGAGACGTATATTTGGGTTGAGACAGAATTGCAGTTAAAGAAACTGGTAAATGTATTGAGTAAAGAGAGGTTCTTTGCTGTGGACACAGAACAACATAGTTTCCGATCTTTTCTAGGCTTTACAGCATTAGTTCAGGTCCGCTATGCTTCTCCTAACCCCTAGTTCTTTGATTTCATTAAGTCAGTTGTATATTTTGTGATGAAATCTGTGATACGTGGGTCTTTTTATGTTATCAAGTAGATTTCTACTCAACAGGAAGATTATTTGGTGGACACAATTGCCCTGCACGACTTAATGGGCATTCTTCAGTCAGTTTTTGCCAATCCTTCAATATGCAAAGTATGTAAGTCATTGGTTCTAAACTGTTTAACTATATACAAGTGAGATATTTCTATGAGATCATAGCAGTAGTTAGATCTGGTTATGGATATCTGTATAAACTTTTATCTCCACCTTCCCCTCTTCTTGATTAAAAAAGGACACTTGTGCACGTTGCATAAACTACTTCAATGGCTTACTTTCTTGGAATCTAAATTTATGCTTATTTTAATAAATAGGTTATGAGAATAGTTTGGAAAGGATAAAAATATTTTTGTACCCTGGTCAAAATATTCGGAATTAGAGCCTAATATTCATTAAATATAGTATGGTTAATTTGTATGCCTGAGTTATTTTGTAATCCAATTCTATCTATTGCAATTTTTTTGTTAATGGAAATTTTTGTGGGTAGGTGTTTCATGGGGCTGACAATGATGTTGTCTGGCTACAGAGGGACTTCCATATATACGTTGTTAATCTATTTGATACTTCAAAGGTGAGCTATGCATGTCGAGGCCATGTTACTAGATCTTGTATTGCATGCCAGTTATGTACAGATTCTACAGAAAGTGTCTCCACATGCATAATAGTGACTGGAAAAGATTGCATTTTGACCTTGCTTCTACCTTATTAATTCATGTCCTGGCATTGCAGGCATGCGAGGTGCTGTCAAAACCACAGAAATCACTTGCTTATTTACTTGAAACTTACTGTGCTGTCACAACAAATAAATTACTACAGGTTTGAACTTGATCTTGATAATCTTCCTTCATTGGTTGTCTTTATAAAAGCGTGGTCTGAGTCATGTAGCATGGATATACGTACATAAATATGTAGTGCCTATCTGTGGTAAATGTCAGAGTTTCATCCAGAAAAAGTAGAGCATCAAAAGCACATTGTAAAATTTTGGCATCTTATGTTTCCCAAAAATGACAGACCTTCTGGGTGTCATCTATAGAATAGACCAAGAATGTACTCTGTCATTATGGGCTCATTTTTGTCTTCATAAGGTTTTTGGAACATTATTTCTGATTGCTTTTTTTCTAACACTCTATTTTCTTTTGTACAACTAATTGCAGCGTGAAGACTGGAGACAACGCCCCCTCTCAGCTGAAATGGTACATTATGCACGAACAGACGCACACTATTTGTTGTATATTGCAAACTGTTTGATTACTGAGCTCAAACAACTAGACAATGGTATGCCTTCTTGTCCGATGATGTGAAGCATGAAAGAAAAAGCAAAAATCAAAAGTTCTTCTATCATATATATCAAGCATTTTAGTTTGTATGCTGAAACTGAGAAAAGTTAACACACACATCAGGCTATATCTTTCTCTCCCTCTTTATCCCGCTCCCTCTATTGCAGATAGGATAACAAGCTGGTCATTTAACTATTTGAGATGTGCAAGATTCACCATTCATGGTTATGGTTTGGTCCTAAGTATTTTGCCATTTTGACAGGACACTTTGATGAAAGAGCTTAAGTAATTTGTAACACTCTGTTAGCTGAAAAAGAACAATCTTTTAGCTGTTACTCAGCTCAATAACTTGTTAAGATAATTTTTTGTTGATCTTGTTGCATAAAATTTTGTACTATTGTGTCAGAAAACTCCTATTCCGATGACAAATTCCACTTTGCTCTTGAGGCTAGTAGGCGTTCAAACATGATCTGTTTGCAGCTTTATACAAAAGAGATTGATGCTTCTCCTGGAGAATCTGCTGCATTATCATTACTTTCACGTCATATGAGCAGTCAAGGTTTTCCATCAGTTTCCAATGAAACCAAGGTTTGCCACTAATTGTATTGGGTTAAAGTGCCGTTTCTTAAGTTGGATATATTGTTCTAACGTGATTAACTGATTTTAGTTTCAGAATATTGTGAGGCATCTGTGTACATGGAGAGATCTGATGGTCAGTTGTAATTTATAAATACTCCTGATGTTTAACTGCAGTGAACTGTTTTTGTACTATAGATTTGTCTTACTCCCCTTTCTTTTAGGTTAGAAGAATGCTTGAAATATTTCAGTATGCATATTATGAGATGTAATAGAAGTTCACGCTGCATGTTCAAAGTCATTTAACGGATCTTAACATGCTTCATGAACTGTGGTGACATTTCATCACGCTATTATTTAAAAGAACACCTAGAAAGTAATACTGGACTTGGAAAAGGGGTTTAAACAAGTGAAATGGGGTTGCTTTTGATAAGTAAGAACTTTTTTCATATCAAAATCATTGACATTGGTTCAGTCTTAAATAAAAAAAATCACTACTTTAAAGAAACATTCAGGCTTAAGTTTCTTTTTTACATAATTTATCCCTAAAGGGATCTGAAGCTCCTCAACCCCTCTTCCCCCCTCCCCCCCCCCCCCCAAACACACACACAAAAGCCCACCGACACCCACTCCCATCCTCCTATTCTCTCCCCTGGCAAAAATGATAATAAAGCTGCTTCAGTAACGGAGTAATTTTCAATGTGATCTCTAGATGTCTGCTTTGGGCAGTTTCACACAAGCCTTAAATATTATTGCAGCCTCTATAGTTCTATAAGGTGCTTTTACCATGACCCTGTTGTCCTATGTCAAATACTTTGGGTGCTACTTAGGTGGAATATTAGAAAGTAACAGCTCAATTAATTTGACTCGTGTAGGCAGCTACCTGTTTCTGACATTTAATGAACTAGATTTATGTATCAAAGAATCTGTTGATTGACTTAATCATAGCCAGGACTACTCATTTCTAAGTGCGAAAAAAAAAAAAAAAAAGAAAAGAAGGTAGGACTGGTTCTATTGCCAGCTCTTGTGTAATCGTCTCCATCATTATGTTGCCTTTTTTATTTACTTTAACCTCTTGATTTTTTTATGTTAGTTAGACCTATATTTGGCAAGAAAATGAAATTTTCTATGTGATCGTACTGGTATATTCATATTACTGATTGAAGTTTTATTTATCACTACAATCAGTTCTATTTAAATGCACAGGCCTGTGATTCCAAAATTTGACATTTTAGTTTCTTGATGTATTAATGTTTGATTTATTCACTTGTAGATCAGTAATTTGCCTTTTTACTGCTTATAGTTTTCTGGCATGTTCATCTTTTCAGGCTCGTATCCATGATGAGAGCTTAAAATTTGTACTGTCAGACCAGGCTATCGCTGCTTTGGCAAATCAACCTCCAGCTAGTCAGTCTGAAATGTACCACACCATAGTTGATGCTGATATTAATGTGGAAATGGGTGTCAATTCTTTCATCTCTTCTCCATCTCTTGTTGTTTGCAGCCACCTAAGTGATATATATCATCTACTTGCAGACAAGTCGGGTAACCCTAGTGATATTTGTTCAGTAATTCTTCAGAAGTGCCTGGGTCCAAATGGGAGTTGTCCACTTTCTATATTTAATTATTCTTTGTTGGTCAACAGTAACCTAAGACCTACTTCAGCCTATAAGCACAATGTCCTAAAAAACTCAAGACAAGTTTCTAGAAAGGCTTCTCGAGATTTGTTTGTTCAGAAATTCTCTTGTAAATCTCCTGTTTATCATAATTGCCGGATCTATGCTAATGATGGGAGGTTGCTTTGTTACTGTGATCGGAGAAAACTTGAATGGTTAGTGTGCTTTGCACTACTGTTTGATTTGAAAAAGGTGTTGTTTTGCTGTGATTAATATTTTATTTTACAGGTATCTTAATCGGGATCTTGCAAAACTTATTGATGAAGATCCGCCAGCTATAATGCTTCTCTTTGAACCCAAAGGTCGCCCAGAGGATGAAGACAATGATTTTTATATCCAGAGTAAGAGAAACATATGTGTTAGCTGTGGTGAAGGAAAGCACTACTTACGTTACCGCATAATCCCGTCATGCTATAGGATGCATTTTCCTGAGCATTTAAAAAGCCATCGTTCTCATGATATCGTCCTACTTTGTGTGGACTGTCATGAAGTTGCACATGCTGCTGCCGAGAGGTATAAGAGGAAGATAGCTGCTGAATTTGGGATTCCTCTCTTTGTTAGCAGGGTAATTGATCCAGGACAAGTATCTGAAGTGACATTTGAGGAGGGAGGTGTGTCTCCATTACAATTACGAACAGCTGCCATGGCTCTTCTGCGCCATGGATCAAGAATGCCTCCCAGTCGCCGTGAAGAACTGACTGAGGTATGATGATATTTCCCTCTGTAATTATTTCAATTGGTCAGACATACAGCTATCATAAACCTCTGTGTGATGAGGGATGTTGGAATCTTATTTCAATTATTTAATTCAATTTAAGGAGATAATTACGATGGTCATATAGCTGGCTGGGTATGGTATGTGTTTAAGTAATCTTTTGGGGATAGACAATAGATGGCATCTAATGGTAACAACTAGCAAAATAGACAATAGATGGCTTCTCTAGTGATCATCATTGCTCATGATAGCTCTCAAAGAGTTGCTTCAAATATAGGAGTTCTTGTGTATGAGGTAATATGTTAATTTGTCTGCAGATTGTGAAGAGATATTATGGAAGAAGGGAAATTTCTGAGGAAGATCTCAAAAGAGCTTTAGCAGTTGGAATGAGTCCTCATGAGAGAAGACGATTTGGAAAGAAAAGAGGGTTTTCTTTCAGACATTCCATGGGGATTACTGCTGCTGAGACAAAAGAGGATAATCATTCTGGTTGCATGCCCAGAATGGGTGTGAATGCACCAGATGTTAATGTTCTAGATAGTTCATATGCAACGAACACTGGGAGTGGTAGAGAAGATAGAGAACCTCTCATGGTAAAAGAAGATATAGGAAACCTCTCTTTAGCTTCAGATCTTGTAGTTGATGAAGCTGTCTGTGATACTTTAAATGAAAATACAATCAGGGATAAGATGGGTGGTTCTGATGAGAACAGTGCCTCTGTTGTAAATGCTGACGATAGGTACCTGATAAAAAAGCAACCAAATGGAATTGGGGTCTTATCGCATCCCCAAGGAGATGAGGAATGGACGCAAGCTAAACATAATTCAAAATTATCACTCTTAGGACATGGACCACATGGGAAACAAGTTGTAGAACATTTACTGAAGGAGTATGGTGAGGATGGCATCCGTCAGTTTTGTCAAAGATGGAGACAAGTATTTGTTGAAGCTGTAAACCCACGTTTTCTGCCTGCTGGCTGGGATATAAAACACAGGTAGGCTGATCATTATTCAATGTTCTGCTTGTTTACTTTGTAACTGCAAATGGTCATCCTTCCATGATAAAAGTATACTCAATAAGGATCTAGTTTAGATAAAATATATCTTTTCTGTGGCGCACATATGCCTCTAATCCATTGGTTAAAAATATTGCTTTCATTTGAGGGTGTGTTTTGTTTGTGTAAGCATCTTCTCCATTGTAAACATGTCATCCTAATTATAATAGAACAGTGCATTAGAAAAGAGGGAATTCTATCAACAATCAAAAGGAAGAAATATAAAAGAGCGGTCACTGCAGAATTAGAGACTCATTCTCCCAACCCAGTGGCTATTTGAGGTGCCACAGTCCTCCCACTACTCAGTACCTCTCTGCCTTCTCCCCTTCCCCCCCCCCCCCCCCCCCCCGCGGCGGGCGCTCACTCCTATGTAACCTACGGTCTACTCCTAACCCAATCATTCCCTCTTGCCTCATTGCATTACATGTGTCCCATCTCAGACCTCAGCGGTCCCCCTCACTGTCACTGTCATGCCCTTACGCCCACCTCTTGTGTGGTACACTTTTATAATTGGAGGTCTAACATTCCTCCCCCACCCCCCCCCCCCCCCCGGGCGGCAGGAGCTTCACCTTGTCCTCAAGGGTGAAAATGAGGAAAGCGATGGTTATAGTGCTATAGTTCTCCCAAGTCTTTTTGAATGAGGGTAAGTCTTTCCACTTGATTAGGACCTCCATGGTTCCATCTGGAAGGTTTCTGAAATCAGCCACCCTTGCGGGTTGTAAAAGCAGTTCTACCTCTTCATTGAGGTGTGGTGGTAACGGTTGGCTGCTGATGTGAGGTCTTATCAGCTTTCTTAGCTGAGAAACATGAAACACCGGGTGCAGCTTCACATTGGAAGGTAAATCCAGTTTATAAGCAACTTCCCCAATCTTCTCTTGTATATTGTAAGGGCCGTAGAACCGTGGTCTGAGTTTTTCATTTGGCATTTGGCCAATGAACGAAACCTATAAGGTAAATCAATTTTGAACCTTTTCTTAACAGCTTAAGCTTTTAGGATGATTGGTTCCTTGATATGGTGTCAAACCCTCTATGACTGAAGAGTCAAGAATTCGATTTTTGTTGCCACCATTTCTCAAATAAAATTAAATTTAAGCACAAGGTTTAGGGGGCCTATGTATTTGTTCACACTTCAAACCCAAAGGGCTTTCATGTGAAGGGGCGTGTTAAGATATAAAATTAATCTTGAACATTTACCTAATAACTTAAACTTTTAGGATAATTGGTTCTTTGACAAACTTGAAGCTTCAAAAAAACTTGATCCCCTATCTGAAATTGGACTTCCCTCCTATGCTGATCAGCATACCTTTTCATCCTTTCTTGAGCCTTGAGTAAATTGCCTCTTAATTCATGAAGGATGCCATTTCTATCCTTGATGTAAGCATTGACAGCTTTGATGGGGGATTCTTCTTCTACCCATCTAAGTAGGGTAGGTGGATCTCTTCCGTAGAACACCTTGAACAGTGTCATTCCTGCTGTGCTTTGGAAGGACGTATTGAACCAGTACTCCGCCCATGCTAGCCACCTAGGCCACTGTTTTGGCCGGTTACTGCAAAAGCACCTAAGATACGTCTCCAAGCTTCGGTTGGCCATCTCGGTTTGGCCATCCGTTTGGGGTGGTAGGCTGAGCTGAGTTTCAACTTGGTACCTGCTGTCTTGGCTGCTTCTAACCAGAATTTGCTTGTAAATATCAGATCTCTATCGGATACTATTGACCTTGGGTATCCATGTAATCTAACCACCTCTTTTGCAAAGAGTTCAGCTGCTGTTTGTGCTGTCATTGGTGTTTTATGGGAATGAAGTGGCTGTATTTGGGGAGCCTGTCCACCACCACCATAACCATATCTATGCCATTCACCTTCGGAAGTCCCATGATGAAGTCCATGGAGATATACTCCCAAATTTGGGAGGGTAGAGGCAAGGGTTGCAAAAGACCAGCTGGGCTCATGGCTTGGTATTTGTTCCTCTGGCACACCACACAACCAGCCATAAATGCCTTCACTACCTCCTTCATTCCCTCCCAAAACAGCACCGCCGCCACTTGTTTATAAGTCCTAAAGAACCCAGAATGTCCCCCAAATGGGGAGCTATGAAACTCTTGTAGGAACTTGGGAATAAAGTGAGATCCCCAAGATAACACCAATCGTCCTTTATAAATGAGGCCATGAGGCTCCCATTCCTTAAGGAGTAAACTGGGTGGCTATCCATATCTTGCAACAATTGCTGTACAAGAGCCACTAATTTCAGATCTCTTTGGTTTTAATTTGAGAGGCTGTCAATACCCACCACTTGTACTTTAGACACAGCCGAATGCTCAAATTGTTGTGAGAGTGCATCTGCAACTTGGTTTTCAGCCCCCTTCTTGTATTGAATCTCAAAGTCAAAGCCAAGTAGCCTCATGACCCATTTTTGCTGCTCCCGCTCAATCACTTTTTGCTCCATGAGGAATTTGAGACTCTTTTGATCGGTGCAAATCACAAAGCGGTACCCCAACAAGTAATTTTGCCATTTGTTGACTGCCACACTATGGCTATCAATTCTCTTTCATACACCGATTTCGACTGCTGTCTTTCAGATAAGGCTTGGCTAATGAATGAGAGAGGCCTTCGCTCTTGAACAAGGACAGCTCCTATCCCCATTCCCCATGCGTTTGTCTCCACCACAAACTGTTTTTCGAAGTCAGGTGAGCACCGGTATTGACACCATGGCTCTCTTCAAGCTATCAAATGCCCCTTGGGCTCTCTCAAACCACTCAAAAGAATTCTTTTTCAGCAACTAAGTCAATGGTTCCGCTATCACCCCGGAGTTGCTCACAAACTTCTTGTAGTAACCGGTCAATCTGAGGAAGCCTCTTAGTGCTGTCATGTCCTTAGGAAGAGGCCATTCCACCATGGCTTTGATCTTTGCTGGATCTGCAGCTACCCCTTTGGCAGAAATGATGTGCCCCAAATACTCTATGGTGGACTGACCAAAATAACACTTCTTTTTGTTAGCAACCAAGCTGTGGGCCCTGAGAATTGACATAACCTCCCTCGGATGCTGCACATGTAGACTGAGGCTCTCACTGTACACCAGAATATTGTCAAAGAAGACTAGTATGAATCGCCACAAGTGCAGGTGGAAGATCTCATTCATTAGTGACTGAAATGTCGAGGTGGCATTAGACAAGCCGAAAGGTATCACCACAAACTCGTAGCGCCCATCATGCATGCAAAATGCAGTCTTCTCTATGTCTTCCTCCCTCATCCTAATCTGGTAATAACCCGATTTCAAGTCCAATTTAGAGAAAATGGTTGCTCTTCCTCACTCATCCAGCAACTCGTCTATGGTGGGAATGGGGAACTTGTCTGGGATGGTGATCTTGTTCAGCCCCCGATAATCTACACAAAATCTCCACCCTCCATCTTTTTTTCAAATCAGAAAAGGACTAATGGTTGGTTTGATAAATCCCGCTATATACAATTCATTCACAATTTTCTCTATCTCATTTTTCTGGGCGTGGGGATACTGGCAAGGTCTGATATTTGGAGGTTGAGCTTTCTCTCTCAACCGGATGGCATGGTCATGAATTCTTGGGGGTGGCAACCGCATTGGTGCATCAAACCATTCCAAACTCTTCTAATAGCTGCTGGATTTCTGCACTGCTGTTGTCAGAGATTGTTGGCTGCTGTTCCAGCTCCCCAAATTCCACCAAATAGCCTGGACCACCTTCTCCGATGGCCTTGGTCATGGCTTTTGCGGAAATGGCCTTGCAAGTCAACTATTGTTGCTTCCACTCAGCTCTCAACAATGACCTCTCATGATTTGCTGTTGCAATCGCCAATGACACTGACTGTTCCGTTTCTTTACCATGATGTCACTGTTACCACTCATTCCACTAGATTGTATGCTTATCTACGTTAAAGAATTATATAAAAATGTACCTAGCTGGTAACCTATGCATATCCAGAATTTTAACTTAAACAATGGTGTCTTGTTACACTCATGGCTTTGTCTCAATTTGTAGAGGGTGCATGAAGAATATTCATAATTTAAATTCTTTTATATTATTTTGTTGATATCACTTTAATGATTTATAAGTAAATATAATATAATCATTGTGTACCCAGAGGCATAGAATACAATAATACCTTGCATTATTGAAATTTTACTACCAATCATTGAAGTGAACTATAGAGATAATAATTTAAGGGATGAGAATCATATAAGCAGTTTATGATAAATATTATGTCTAGCAACTGAATTATTATCCCTTTTTCCCAAGGCTTTGATTATGGACACTGTTTTTGCCAGTGGTAGAAGGGACTTTGGTGAATTCAGTGTATACAACCCTGTCAGCAAAGCACCTGCTGCTGCTAGTAGGTAATGTCCCTATCTGGGAGCTTCAATGTTGATATTTGCTACTAATATTACACATGCTACTGATTTTCTAAATTGTTACGTCCCCTCCGTTGCTCATAAATTTTGAAGCTGCTTCTATAGTTAGTGATAGAAAATACAGCAAATGAACACGTTGATGGAATTTCTTGGTAACTTTATGAAAATGTTCTAATATTGTTTCAAAAACCAATGCACAAGTAGCTTCTATGAACATCTCCTCACGTGTTTTCAGAAGTTACTTTACCTTTGTAAACTAACATTTTCATTGTTAAAGTGAAATGCCATTGACAAATTTATTTCTTGTAGCTTCTGTCATTCACTTCTGTTTCCTTTCTGGCTAACACTCTCAATTTTGAGAGTTGAAGATGCCATCAGATTTATATTGCGTCTCAATTCTCTTCTTCTTTGTGTGGGTAGGGGTGGGGACTGTGGGGGTGGGTTTAAGAAAAGCTCTTGTATGAGCTAAATCGACGTGATATTGGCTTGAAAATGCTCTTTTTATTACGGCAATTTTGTTTTAGTTCCTCAATTTATTTTGGTTATTTATTGGGCTTTATTGGCATCAGCGGAAGCCTAATCGTCACATAAAAAGTAATATGTTCAACGTTATCATTCGGGCATGCTTATGCTACCAGGATGAAACCGATTCTTCAAGTATTAGTCCAACCTAGAAATTCAACCCGATTCTTTTAGTTTTATCCAACCTAAAAATTTAACAAGTTTACATGCAATGCTATGGAATCTGAAATTTGGGAGACAGAAGAAGAAAAAGGGTAAAGGGACAGTCTACTTGACCTCGCCAGGCCCTAATACTCAAGTCAATGTGGGCGCTCTCTAGTAACTCTGATGGTCATGGTGCAGCTACTGCTGTAGTACTATGACCGCTAAACTAACACGGGTTCAAAGCAAACAAGAAACCTCTAAATGAAATTTGATCATTTTTGTAGGCTTTGTAATCCCGTTGGTTGAATTTTGGAGTTTTGTTATATTTATGCACTTATTTGTACATATTCTATATAAATCATAATAAAACATCGGTATTTTATGACTTTCGAAATCTTATATGACAAAATATTGGTATGTTAGCAGTATTTTTATAGGTGCCATAAAGATGCATAAGGATGTATAAATTTAACTTTTTTCAAATTTTGTAACATTTTACTGTAATGGCCGGACTTGAGAAGTGTTTTTCTTGGTTATTTACTGGATGCTAACTGCACTCTTTTAAAAGTGTAGACTGGTCAAAATTGGCACTTGGAATGTCAAATTTTGGGGCACAAATTTTGGTAGTTACAGTTGCCAAATTTGTATCTAGATTTGACACTCCAGTGTGATGAAAAGTTTGAGTAGTCTAAGAGTTTAGGTTTGTGTGCGTGACAATGTACTAAGAAGGTATGTATGATATGTCATTCTGGTAAAAAGCTTCACTCGATTAAATGGTACCTGTGTTTTGATGGAAGTAATATGCGAAAATAGTGTCCAAACTAAATTAGCCCAATCCCATTCTCATCTAAAGCTTCCGTCTGCCCCAGATAATGCAATTCAATACCGTTATTTCAAGATTCTGTAACTCCACTGTTTCGTGAACTAATACCAGAAATTGATGCTGTGTTGTGCCTGGTAGTATGACTTTCCTCGGTAAATTACTGATCATTGTAGCCAAAAACAGATCAAGAAAATGAGGGAAACTAAATTATCAAAAACTGTAAGCTGGACCTTCGTATTATAAAGATCTCTCCTCCGGCTTTAGTTACATGTTTGTCTGACCCTAATATTCGTGACAATTAAATAATGTCCGTAGCGAACAAACTCAATTGTGTGCAACCTAACAGAGCGAAAATGCCTGACAGACTAAGGAAACCAAGGTTATAGAGGAATATTACTCCTTTGCTTTAAGTCATCTGCCAATAGAAAATTAGAATAATTAATATCAGCCCATACGATTATAAAGTGACGATATACATTGGATCCAACGGGTATGACAGCCATTCTGCTCATTTTGAAACAAATCATTGTCAGAACAAATTACAGTGACAGCAACTGTGACTTGTGGTCAATGCCGTTGAAAATGAAGGTCCCAGACATAGGTACAAATTGCCTTGTTATGAGCTGCAAAAACCAAAATTAATGTAATTTTAGGCTCATGATTCTATTACTAGATAGGAAAAACAAAGCTATTTTCCTCGAGGTAAAGCAGTAGAAAATATCAACTTCAAAACTTGAGAGCCGTTTCAGCTCGCTTTTGAACAGCATAACGGGTTACACACAAATAAAAAAGAAAAAAAAGAATCAAATTGACGTCAGGGTTAGAGTTGTTTTATAAGCCAAGCAAAACCAGACTAAATGTGGACACTGCACTGGAGTTACATACAACACGTCCAATGCAGGGGTTCAGAAAAGAGGAATTTCGGCAAAAAAAATTCTCATTTATGAGCAATTAATCAGAAAAGTAAATAATTAAGTCAACACACAAGTACCGGTTAACCAACATTTTTACCAGGAATTACATTTTGTATTTCTCCCCAAATTTGAAGTCAAGAAAGTTTCAAGTTCCACAAAAGTATTTTTCATCGTTGCATAGCTATATCTTTCCTTTATTACTTGTAACCCTACTATTGTTGCTATTTTTATTACCCTCTTGGACTGCATACCACCTTATCCCATTTTCCATTGTCATTAATTCGGCACCTATTTCCCTCCATATATCATTCCTAAATCTCTATCCATAAGTCTTCGGAGTCCATTGTACAACTCCCTCGCCAACCCATAATAAATCCTCAAGTGATTCTCAGGAATGTGATTAAACAATCTCTTGCTTTCCATTCTTCCTAAAGAAAATTATCCTGGTGAGAATTATGTCAGAATATCTTATCTACTATTAATTTTCGGGAATCCAACATCACATCCTACAGCTTTTGAATTAAGGTAAAACCTACAAAGAAAAACCTCAACAAACGAAGTAAGGTAAAGACTCAGCTGAGTATCAAATGCATATTATTGTAGATAAAGAAACAGAATTTGAATTCCTACTCCATCGAAGGAAAGAAAAGGAATTTGAACAATTATGGTGGTTTATGTTGCATGCATAAAGGAAAAAATAGAAATGCGAAGGACTGTCATTGTAGATAAACTAAAAGATGCATGAAAAGTTTAAGTTCGAGTTCCTTTTATCCGTTTCATTTGCTTTTGAGAATTACGTCAACTTTTTCACACCTTGAGCCCGTGAAAGTTCAGATATGATTCAACTCAACCGAAATAAGTGACTATTAGAATTTCATATAAAGAAGCCTAAGCTCAGAAGCAAACAGGCCAACCGTGAACTTCTTTCCTATTTCCACTTCTTTTTTCTTTAATTTTTTATTTATATTTTTGGTGCAGCTGAAACTATAAGTATACCAAGCATTTTCTGACAAGACTAAAGCTCATAGAGTGGGGTCTATAGATTATCTTATTTGAAATTCTGAACAATGAAAATTGAACAAATTGATTTTTCCAAAAAAAATCAAATAGACAACATACTTTATTAATGCAAACTTGCAAATAGACCATCCAAGACAAGAGCTAGAATTGCAAACCTTGATCACTTCTTGTGATGCAATCCCTCCAACCAAAGCTGCAATGGCATGGAGCTCTGCAGCACCAAATCGACACATCTCATTAATAAGGTCCTCTGCCAAAGTGGCACCATTGCATCCCAAGTCACTGAGTAGGCCACTAGCTGTACTCTTCAATCGAGGTATGTCCTCATCCATTGCACTGCAGAACATTAGCAATATAACAAGTAAAACCCAACCACAATAATGAGTTCCAATATAATAAAAAAAAGGGATGTTTTTAGACCGTAAACAGTATAAGGCAGTACCTGTCAAATTGCCCAGGAAAACTGTTGTAATTAGCAGCAAACCGGTCGGCAGCTCGAAGCAAAATATAAATTCCCACAGCAGTACTGCCGCACAAATAAACAGGAAACCAACTTTTCAGCAAGAAAGATCCTGCCCCAAAGATTGATTCTTTTTTCTCATCCGGAAGCATAAAAAAAAAAAGGACTTAACCTGTAATCCTCATCAGTTAGAAACTTCTGCAACTCAGGAAGGTTTGGGGAATTAAACTCTTCCTCAATTAGGCGGTACCTGCAAACCTACGAAACAAGATATTAGTGTCTCTACTAATAACGAGTAAAAATTCCTGAGCCGCAATTACTCCCACAAAATACATTGTCTGTGTCAAATATAAGATGTCGGGTGGAAAACAATTTGGGGAAAACAAGCCTTTCAATTATCTACTAGCAATATACTTGACAACGTATACACAACCAATCTACAGTGAATGATCCACTTGATTTGCCCAAAATACCATTGGCATATATAGATTACCAAGTGAGAATTGTCAAGATCAATTAGTCAATAGAGCAGCCAACAAGAGCTTAAAAAGGAGCTTAGAATTTTAAATCTAAGTTGAGAAGCAATTTAAACAATAACAACAACAATCACAATAATCTCCACCATTAACAAAGAAGAATCAAGGCAATCCACAAAATTCAAAAGTGAATTTCCCTTGAATGTTCAAAGAATATATCAATAGGTTATGACATTATAAAAATTTAAAATTAAAGAAATAAACCACTCTTTTTAGTATATACCCCATATTTCCCTCCCCTTACAGATTCATCTCCATCCTTATCTTCCTTATCCTCGTTCTGCCCACTTTCTATAACTTTTTTAAACATCATTACTCATTCTCATGCCCTTGTGTTTATGCAGCCCCTCCCTCTTGTGATATCATAGACTGCAGTGGCATTCGAACGCCCCTTATCATGCCATATTATCAGCGATAAAATTTTGACTCAATCCTTAATATTTTTTAAGTGAATGCAGAAGTTGGTGTTCCAAGTAGTGTGCAAATAGTAGTTAGTTTTGAGTCAGTTTAAAAGGAATCTTAACTTTGAACAAAGTACAACTACATCAAAAAAGATTGTACCAACAAATTGACAATTAAGAAAATAGTTCTTTAAAGAGTTCACAGGACAGCATTTACTTATATCTGAATTGCTCTTCAATAAAAGTTGATTGAGGTTATACATGATCTTCCTTTCCTGAAGAAAAGGAAAAAAGGGGTAAAAATGGACAAAAAGAATCCCAGATTGGATGACATTGACAGTCAAGTATAAAAAAGAGTAACACCAAAACTAGGAGGATGGTTGTAACTATTAAATTTAGATGCAGAATCAAAGACCTTATAAATGAAGACTGGGTAACAGAAAAATTAAACAAGTCACCAAGGAGACTATAAAAACTTGCAATATTTGCAATCCAAAATAAAATGTGCACTTACTTTGAGTTTTCTGGCATTTTTACAGAAGCTTTTAATTGTTGTCTTAGGTATGCTATTTGAATCTCTACCAATTTTCTTCAATGTACTTCTCACCAGCTGATCAATTACAAGAAAATCAGCCTCAGCCTTAGCTTGATAGATATTCTGCAGATTCACATACTGCCTGCCGGAAGGTAGATATACCTCCAGTGAATAATTTATGAACTTTATTTTCTACCGATAATTGTTAACTATCCAATGATATGAAGAAAATGTTACTAACTCGGTAGAAGATGTCATATCTGGTATTGATCCTTCAAGAGGTGCCTCCCCCCCTCCTTCATTTGCAATGAATTCCTGCAAAGTTATGAGAAATGTACCATCATATATCTAAGTAATAAGTAACCAACTAAGCAGACTGACATAAATTCCTACAAAGCAATGAGGAAAGTGGTCTTCCAGTTTGGTGTGTCCAAACCTAACAGTAAGTCAAAGGTTCAAAGCCGAAAAATAATGACAAACTCTAACAATCAACTTTGTATTGATCTTTCAGTTTTACAGGCTCTAATATCACCATCTACAATACAACTTACTAGAATATTACACAACATTGAAATGTCTGCCACGTCAAATGAAAGATATTATATCCGAGGTCAAGGGTTTGGTGCCAAAAGTGCCAACCTTCAAAGCTGCCACCAACACCCAAAAATCTGATGAATTAGAGTTCACTTCAGTAGAGCTATCATTGATTACCGGTGCAAACCTGAACCTGAAATATTACAAGGTGATAATGTTTAGTCTAATACAACTTCAATTGGATTAAGGCTGTAAGTTGTTGGTTGTGAACGTTCACACATAGTTCTGATTAAAATCCAACTTCTTTTATTAATAAAATGAAAATTTGAAAAGGGTTATGATAATGATCCCCACCCCTGCCCTAATGAGCAATTATACTTACTTCCATATCAAGCAAGGATTAAAAGCATCAAATTTTCAGTTTTCAAAGACAAAAAAACAAAAATTCTTAATGAAAAAGTTCATTGTAAGTTCTAAGGAAAACTCAAAAAATACTAGTTCAAAACCTGTATATAACAGTCTTTCATTTAAATGATTTCAACAGTTCGTTTCTGTCTTTTGTAAACCTTCACCAACCCACTCCAAGGATTTTAGAAGATTTGAACCTAAGAACTCTTAAAAGAGAGTGCAAAACTAATTTGAAAGAGGTTATAACTTCATGAATTAGTCCAATAAAATAAAATTTAGGACATGAAGCATGTTATTTATAATTTCCATACTATAAAACCCAAATGCAAACTACTCATACTGAACCAGAACAACGGTTATGGGAAAGCATGAAGCCAGTCGTTTAGAACAACAATGATTAGTATAAAAATGAATGACTACACTAATAATCTTGTTCCTTACAATGAAGCATAAGCTCCTTCTTAGAGTGATTCCCACAGCAAAGATTGGCATAGGCAAAACTTATAACCAATGCAACTAAATTTATATGCTTACTGATTCCTCAAGGCGCAAAGACTTTAAATGAGGCCTCAATAGCTTCTTTGTAATTATCTTCATCTTGTGTAATCATCCCGGTTCTAAGAAGCTCCTAACTTGTTCACATCCAGAGCTAATCACCTAACTAGAACTCTGGCATATTAAAAGGCTTAAATGAACAAATGAAATAAGTAACCAACCTTGAACTCCCTTTTCTCTTCTCTGGTTGATGGAAGCCTACCACCATGGCTTTTGGCCCACTCATCAGCCAATTTGACAAGGATGACAACATATGGTATGTGTTTATGGGCCACAGGATCTTGCACATTCAAATCAACGCCCTCTACAAATCTAAAATGGGCAGATGCGCAATGAGAACATCATGTGCAAGGACTATATCTATGCTCTCTATGAAATGACAATTACAAAAGTCAGCAGGTGAAACTGCTGTTAGCTAAACTTAGATCTCAGTATAAAATCAAAATCAACAAAAGATATAAAGTAAAACAGGAAATCAACTCTGTACCTCTTGAGTTCAGCCCATGGATTATTTAAACAGAGGTCATCCAGAAAATGCTCAGGTTTTGACTCAATCACAGTATGTTCCTGATAGAACCAGCAAAAAGAGATAATCAACCTTAGCATACAGAACATTTCGATATTCCATAATCCATAATACGTGATTCTTCCAAGTACAACTATTTTCAACTTTCTAATTCATATATATGACCAAAAAGCAAGTTACCCAACATAATAGTCAATCTATTGCAACTCCATCCTTCATTTTCCTCCTTTTTTAATAGCAATTTTCAAATAGGCAAATAGCCATATACAAAAGGTTTTCTTTTTCTCTCTTCTTTGCATGGCAAGTGTCAGAGTGGATAACAGTGATAAAAAAAAAAAAAAAATTTACATTTCGTCGTGCATCACACCTCTTCTTAACTAGTAACATGATATACCAGATGTTACACAACATGGCAATTACAACAAAGTTATCCATTTATCCAAAGCACATTACCTTCAAACTAATTCGAACAAGCCCGGTAAGGCCATAAGAGCGAGCAAATATCAACATTACATTTGCATCCCTGCAAATTCTATCAAGCTTTATCATTGAATCTTCCACCAGCTGAAAAGTTGATCAAAAAGTGCCATTAAAATTATTATGCATGATAAAAATAAGCACAACAACATAATTATCTAACGTCTAAACAACACTCATAATAGTTTAAAGAGGTGCCGTATCACTTGAATGGCATTCATCAAACCAGAAGATTTGCAAAATCGAGCTCATTGAACTTCAACCGCAGCTACGAGGACACATTAACAGATTTAAACAGTGCAAAATCAGTCATTATTGCTTGAGGAGCTGCTGTTGTCAGGTGACATAGTATTTTCTGATAGTTAAAGCATATGGTCTATACTGATGAAGAGGAACCCAAACTGGGGCATGTAAGGACTAAGGAGAATACTTCCTCAGGCCTATTTCCAAGGAGTTTTTCAACCATTACACATATTTAAACTACACTTATTTAAATAGATATTGCTCCACTGGTTAATGGTCAAGTCAAGAAACTGTAGGCAAGTACATATCTTAGAAAACCCTGATAGCACCACTAGCCATGTTGCATACAAAAAATAGGGGCAACAGAAAAGACTGGCTGAAAAGCAGCATGAAAAAAGATTGTCTCTTGCAGCACTGTAAAATGATCTTGGAACTCGTCACTATAATGGATGACAGGCTACCCCATGTATAGAAGGTAGTATTGAGAGTCTCATCTCTAAAGGTTTTACAATTAGTTTTGGGGAATTGGACATAATGAGCCCTAGTTTAGCTCTCGTTTATTAGGGTTTTCTTGGGGGCTTCAATGTGATTGTGCTACTTCTCCTTTTTTTCCCCTACTGAAGTTGTTTATTCATCTGAATTTTTCCTATATACTAGCTAATTCCACTTCGGTGCATTTATTTAATTTACTAAAAGCAGAATGGTAGACAAAAAATAAAGTTTAAAAGGAGACGTATAATATATTTTTACCCCAAATACTCCAAATTGAATATCTTATAGAAGTTATTAGTATCAAATAGCATACCTGTGTAGCAACTACTAAAGTAAATTGAGAAAAGAATGAAGGATTTGTCTCAATTAATGCCTCTGGATACTCTTCTATAAATTTTGCTTTAACAGCATCATTCAGCTCTTGAAGAAATGAGCATACACATTTTGCCTTTGACTGCCCAAGGCTTGATACATCCACTAGAAATATGAGACCAAAATCAGAAGAAAAAGATTGAAAAGAACAAAACAAGAATGCAACAAGAAGATAGTGTACCCATAAAATTGTTTCCAAGGTCACCCGCTTCAACTTTCGACCCATCAACTATGGTTATGCTTCCAACCCCACCAAGAACAAGATTTTTAAGTGTTTCAGAGCCAGTAGGACCACAGTTAAGTAAACAAATACTAGATTTCTCAAGGGCTGCCTGTCCTTGCTCCCCCCATATTCTGCATTTTCAAATTAAATTGAACTAGGGATGAGAAATCGTAAAGAGCGCCCAAAACAGGAAAATGAGAAGAGAGATAAGAGAATTAATTTCACATTCTGAAGATATCATATCAAAAAAGTTCAATTGAAATCTAATTAGATACAATTTCACTAACATGGAAGCAAAGATATATAACTTGAGAAGATGACCACAAGGATGAATCGTTAACACAAGCATATAGAAGCAAGCTCCAATGTCCAGAGCTATCGTCAATCAACTTCCATCAGTATTTCAATAACATTAAATGAGGATAGATTTCTTCCTGACAATAAGAACTATAATCATTTCATTTTACAAGCAAAAATGTAAGCATCGTTGTGTATGATGACTAGTCTAAATACAGCCCTTGTACATCAACCGAAGTTCATTTGTTAAATTACCTCCACTTTATCTCAACTTTATGATGTCATCATATAATTACACATTCCCCGCATCCAAACATAATTTACAAGGTATTGCAAACAATATTGACCGCACTTGCAGCAAGAAATCCGCCACAAAAATCAATGGCGTTCACTAATGAATTTCTATACTCTTTCAACTAGTCCAAGTTTTTCCTTCGAATATCAGAAGTAATACAGATGACGGATACCTTTAACCAATTTATAGTTCATGAACAGGCTTTAAATTAGAATGTAACACACTGAATATTTTTTTCTTCTTCTATTTTAGATGCTGGTGCTTGAACAAGGCTTCGCCAAAAGCTTTTCAATTAGTTGCAGGTAAATACAGCTCTGCGTGCTCTTTTGATTCCTTTTCCTTCATATAAGGGCTAGGTTTTCAAAAACAACTTCCGCTGTGATCTTTCAGTGCAGAGAGGGAAAAAATACGAGATGAAAGTTTTGAGCACAGGTACAGAGTTAGGGCGGCCTGGAAAATTAACAAAATGTCGGAGGGCTAAAGGAAAAAGAGTAAGAGCGCATAAGAGAAGTTGGGACAGTACCTGAGTTGGCGATCGTATTTAACTTTGGGTTCCGCCATTGTTGCGAGCTGCTTCCTCCAACAGACCAGTTTGCTTGCTTGCAACGCTGCGTGTGATTAAAGAGACACTGCCACTGAGGCAACTCGGAAAATAAGCCAGACTGAGAGCGGGAGAGAAGGTTAGTAGAGGGAAAAGTCGGTTTGACGAGGACAATTACAAGCTCGACGACGTCGTAACCTTGCCTCTATTATTAGATATTTAGATTAAAATTAGAAAAAGTGTTCTTTCAGCAACGGGTATCCCTTAAAAAAAAGTGAGATATTAAATTATTATAAATAGTAATCAAAATTTTTATATTTTATAATTCGTTTAAATATTTAAAAAGTTTAATAATTTAAAATTTTTTAAATAAATACTAATAAAATTTAATTTATAAATATAAAATAATTAAACACTAAATTTATCCCATATAAAAACATTTCATGTGAAAGAGGATGATGTAAGATTACATAAATCTCATAATTTAATACGTAATATTAATAGGTCTAATTATCTAAATTTTTACATTTTAGATGAATCAAATATAAATTCTTGGCATTGAATGAATATATATGCCTGTTTCTTTTTTGGTGCTGATATACGCCTGTTTCTTGTTTGCTTGTTTTTACTTGGATTGCCTCCTCTGTGCTTATTCTTATGAAGTTTACTTTTGAAGAATATCCAGCACAATAACGATTGGTGAAATTTTGGATATTGTCATAATGTTACTGCACTATTTCTGTTATTTCCTACCCTTTCGCCTTAGTTTATTAGGATCTTGGGGTTGGGGCGCCGGTTGAAGCATTTGCTTTAAAGATCTCCTGACAAAAATTGTAGAGTTTAATTTTTGAAGACACGTCAGGAATTAGGGGTTTAACTGCTTTATTCACCTCACGAAAGACTAGTCTTATCTGAGTTAAAAAATTTTAAAAATTCATACCGAAGATATCTCTTCATTCATAAAAAAATCACAGGCTATTTATTTTAACATTATTACTACTGGCCCAGCCATGGTAAAGAGATGCGCAAAGCCACAAAGTACCTATACCCGTCCTGGCGGTCCCTGACTATACGCAGAAACACTCACAGGGCGAAGATCAACTAATTAAAGCCCAGTTCTGTGAACATGAACAGATGCCAACTCGTTCAAAAACATTTGAGACCACAATGGGGAAGGGACGAAAATGCGAGAAAGATTAATTTTAAATATCAAAATTTGGGGAGAATGATACTGAGCGCAACCAAATGTGACTAAGCAGGCTGTTAGAGGCTGTTCTGCATTCAAAACAATGGATAGAAGTGATAGGAACATCGAACAGAGAAAAGCTCAATCTCCAACCATGAAGCCGAGAAACATGTGACAGGCCCGCACAAACATATCGTTCAGGGATTAAGCAACTGGCTAAAGTAACCCTGAAAAATTTGTTCGGTCATAAATAGCACCTGCTATCTAAATGAACCAAAAGAAGGATCACTCAGGCCCCAACCAGCAATTGCAGCTGCTCTATAGCTTGTAATTACAGGTGTGGAGAATGCAATCAACATTAGCCAAAGCAACAGATATTAGGTTCACATTTGAACCTGCAACAAGCTGTGCGGCATGTTGTGATAATACAATCAGAAAGCCAAACCTGATGTATACTTGTTCTAAAAAATAATTCACCAACGCACAAAACCATCCACTGAAAAGCATAAACCTAGTGGCTACATGGAACCGCTAGAAAGAAAATTTATTCCTTGGAAAAGGTTATCCAAAGCATGGTAAAATGAGAATTTATATAAAAGTTATTTATGAAAAGGTGGAAAAGAATCAAATATTCAAAGATATACATGTGCTAAGAATGCAAGGAGCTCCATGCATCTCTGAAGCAAAACTGCATGAACTCATAAGCTAGCTATTGAGAGAAGATCATCTGATACATCAGACAATGGCATTACTATTTTATTAGGCATCAACAGACATAGTTTAATCTGCTCAATAAACAATAACTTCATATTGGCTGGAAAAAATAAATCAGCCATCTCTTTATCATTCATTTTATTTCAGACTATAGTTCTGCGGTGCTTTGTCTCGACCAACATTTGCTACTTCCTTGTGCTTCCCAAATCAAGTAAAGCCTCAACAACACAAAACGAACTGAGGTATAGGCAGAACCTGAATTGGCTCACTTATTTGATGTGCAAATTCAGATGTAGCAGTCAATTACAAACAACAACCTAGATAAGCATCTGACACAGACCACATTTTCAGTCAGCTCTTATCTCCATGAACAATTATTTTCATTAACACTCAAGTTGCGAAGAGGCCAAATGGTTGAATAACACAACCGTGGTTAGTGCAAACCCCAATATTTAGCTCCACTGTAAATAGTTTGTCAAATTAGAAATCTCTTGGAACAGTTAGTTTCTTCAGTAGCACAATTGACAAAAGAATAAATGCATATGCCTATGTTTATCAATATGCTTAGAGGTTCGAAGAAACAAAACACTAAAGACAAAGAACCTAGCCTAAATCAAATCAAGTACAGGTATACATTGCATATATGCAACTATGCATCCTTGGTTTGTATAGATAACGTAACATTCCTAGTGTACCATGCTGGAATAGGAGGCAAAAGCAAAGTCAACCAAAGCATTATCTTACCAGCATTACAAGCACAGGCATTATACCTTGAAAGACCACTGGTTAGGGAAGAAACTCTCAAACATAAATAATACAGAACTTGAAATTAAAGTAGAACAGAAATAAATCAGCTTTAAGAAGTGTATCACCCAATCTATTGAGCATTCAAATCAATGATCGTAAATGCAGTAATTCCAACGCCATAATTGAAAACAATTGGAAACTTGGATGCAATTATTATTTATTTTAGTTCTATCTAAGTAAATTATCACGTAATTCAAAAATGTGCTAAGAAAACACGTTCTTCTGCACATCTAAACTGCTTTACATTCTACAACAGCAAAACTGCCTCAATTTATCAACATATTGAGCAACTACATTTAATTAGCGACAATAATATCATTACTAAATGAATCAATAATCAAATCGGGTGAATCGGGAGCTGGATTCGAAGGGCTAGCGCTAATGAACAAGACAGACTTGGCGGCCACGAGTTTCTTCCTCTGCGGGCACCGTGGACCATAGATGCTCCCCACAAAGCATGGAAAACCCTCGCCGACGTTGACCTGAGATTGACCGTCGTTTGACCGCGGGGACGACGGTGGCGACGAGCGGCGTAGAGGGATCTGGCAAAGCGAGTTAACCCGGTGAGATCTAGCACTGATTCGCGAGTCTCGGATTCGGGCGAGTGCACCGGGTTTAAGGTACTTATGAAATTGCTCAGCCCTGCTTGGAGGCGACTTAGTAAGAGCTCTGGTTCTGCGGTTCATGGCGTGGTAAGAGGGACAGTCTCAGAGAGAAGCAGAGAGCAACAGAGAGAGCGGAAGTACAGAGAGATTGGAGATCGATGATAATGGAAGGGTTTTGTTTGGAAGAGACAAGTGAAGAGGGCAAGAAATTGAGGGTTTTAAGGAGGGAGGGAGAGGCGGGAAAGAAGTGGAGGGAGGGATGAGAGAGAAAGAAGGGGTCAGGGACTGGGGCGAGGGTTTCAAAAGAGTGGAGCGCGGGAGGAACCAAAACAACCAAAAGGTTTGAGTTTTGAGTTTAAGAGACTTTTTGGCTCACTGACCTACTGTTACTAGAAGGTGACGCGTGTCACGGTGTCCCCTACGCGAGAGCCGTATTCTCCGCTTCTGGTGAGGATGCAGGCTGACGTACCCTTCATGCACGAAGTACGGAATGCACCATCCGATTCAAATTTTTATGCATTCCTTTGTTTTTCTTTTTATTTTAAGTTTCACTCATTTTCTTGCCAAAGTATTTAGTTTCCTTTTTATTTTGAATTAATTTTTATTTTTCTATACTAACCCTTTTGTTTTGAATTCAAACAAATTAGGATAATTTTAAAAATAAATCACTGAATATAGAATATATATGTAAAATGTAGCATTAAAGATACTTTTATACTACAATAAAGCTTTCTTATTTTGATTCAAAATTTAAAATGGATTATTAAGGTGATATACATAAGATAATCTCAACCATATTTTAAGGTAATTCAATTAAAATTTAGGTCAATTTAATGAAATTTATGTATCAACATAAGTGTATGTGCTAATTGCATTATTAAAATGCAAAAGACTATGTGACTGACTTTCTAAATATTCCATAATCAATTTTACAGTCAATTTTTACAGTAAAATATGAGTATGAATCTTACCATTTATTTTAAAAATATTTCTCATTCATTTTTCAAGTGAGATATGCATATTTTATATACACATTTTTTAGTTTTTTTTTTTTCAAAATTTACTTATATTTGATAATAGTTTTATAGTTGACTTTTACTATTTTCAATGATTGATAATAGTTTAATAACTACTTGCTTGTATTTATACACCTTTTATAGACGTAATGTGCACTCTAAAATTCAAGAATTGGAATATTTTAAACCTCAAACTTATATAGATTGAAGTAAACAAGATTATATATTTAACATGTCTTATCGCACGAAGTATTGAAGTACAAAAAAATGTAAAAATCTTTGAAACTTTAAATTGTATTAAAAAAGAATGCTTAAAATGTAAAAAGTGTAAATATTAACAATTTAGTGGTTAACTGATTAATTGTTTAAATACGTCTAGTATTAACCCACGAAGGGTTGGTTTAGCAACAAGCAGGTTGAACCCCAAGTATTCCTACAACGCCAAAGACAGAGGTTTGAATCTTGGTAAATAACGTCCCGGGGAGGAGTGGTAACTAATGCTGCACCACCCTCTACATTGGTGGAAGCCATCTCTTCCACTACTTTAAGGGATTTGAGTTTGTCTCACATAATTAAATCTAACTTTATTATAACCTTTCTTTTATGTTTAATTTTTATATCATAATTTTTTTTTATACTCTAAAAATAAGTCTAGTATTATATCAATAAATTAACATTTCAAAATACTTAAGTTTATATATAGAGCTTCAAAAATAAATTTCACATTTAACATACTCGTAGATGATTCTGTGCTATCTTTGATAGTGATAGATAATTAATTTTGTGAAATTTAGATTTTTTGTTTTGAAGTCGCATTGTTGTTAACCATAAAAAAAGGTACCAATAGTCATGCAATCTAACTACTTCGGTCAAGAAGTTCAAATTGGATTAGTGAATAATATTATAAGGTTGTTTAGGTGTGAAATTAATGTGGGGAATCAAAAGGTAGAGCTACACTGGTTATAAGGATAAGCAATGTATTTGCCTAGGAAAAAAAGGCCAGGTAAGCTGAATTTATATGGATTGAAATAGTATTAATTGATTAGCACAATGCCAAAACTTGTACTCGAATAATAATCCATGTAATTAAAGGACCAATATACTTTCTATATCTAACAATTAATTCAAAATTTCATTTTCCCATATGTCTCAATACTAATTAATCATACTCAAGAAATTGTAATAACATTGTGATACCAATATTTATAATGACCCGTAGAATAAGTGATAGCCTTTTGTACCGACAGAAATGGGACGAAAGTACCAAAATGATTATTCATCAGTTTTTTTTTGCTTTGGTTTATTTTTCAGGTTCTGTGTACTTTTGTTTTACTAAAAAAAATCTATGATGACATAAGTATTGATATATAAGTTTTATTATTTATATAAATAAAATTTTATCAAATTCATTGTAATTTTAAAATGTTTTTCTTTTAAAATTTTAATTTTAAATTCAATATTTTCCATATGTATTAATAATTTATGGCTTATTTTATTAAAAAATATATTAAATAATTATTTTTATAATTTTAAATTATTAAATTTATTTAATCTTACCATTATCTTTTTCATCTGTGAGAATTACATCCGTTTCTTACACGGAGGCTTTTCGTTGTTGCTTGGATTAGAAATTTATGATAGAGACTAGAAACTGGAAAAGGCATCTGTTTCAATGACTTTCTTCGTAAAGAGATGGAAAAAGGACATTCAGATTGCCTTTTCCAGCAGAGAAAGTTCGGAAGAAAAAGTTGACGGGCGCCTCTCCATGACTCCATCAGTCCCATCAATAAGTTACCAAGTCGGTGCAATGCTATCAACACTTTTTTTTTTTTGATAAAATTATTACATTTTTTGAATCTATATGAGATATACCCAAAATTTATGTAACCTCTATTTTTACCATAACATTTATGTGAATTCAAATTTTAACGAAAACACTAATATTAACATATAAGATATGTCCATCTTTGTGTATTTAAAGAATGAGCATTCATTTTTGCCATGTTGATAGTATTAGCGATATATGTTTATGTGTGCCCAGATTAAATTTAAAAAGTTTGAATTTAAAATTTTTAATTTAAATTTAAAATTTTTAATTTAAATTTAATTAAAATATATATGAATTAAAGTTTAAATTAAGCAAATTTTAATTGAATTATCAAATTTATATATATTTTGATTGGTTAATTTGAATCTAGGTGAAGTCAGTCTAATTTATTCATTCTTAATCTGTATATTAGAAAAGAAAAAAAAATGATACATTTTATTCTCTCGACATGCAAACAATATACGCACAAACAAATAGCTATATCATTTTCATTTCTACCGCTGCTCAGCCCAAGGCCGAATAAGTAAGTAATCAAGGGATATAATGTTGGGAATCGTCCGCGTGTGCTAGGCCTACCACCATAGGCAGATATTTGTAAGCACCCTTGTATGAGGCCCAGCACCTCCTCCACTTCTTCCGTGGCCAAATCCTATTGGTTCTCTTGAAAACTTTTCAGACATGCCGAGATAAATGAGACATGTTCCCCTGCATCGCAGGTCCATGCGCCTCTTTCCCCCTTCGGCCTCTCCAAGTGCTCCAAACTTGGGCTCCGATTTGGTCGGGTCTCCATGCTTACAATGCTGCGTTATGCGCGGGCTGGCTTTCTAGAAATGAGGCCAGCTCGTACATTGCGATTCATTATCAAAAAAAATAAAAAAATAAAAAAATTCTGTCACTAGTAATGGAGTCATTAAAAGATAAAGGGAACTTCTGAACCACGAGATCATTTTTCTGAAGCATAACAATAAAAAACACGTGGAATTATTAGAGAACTGAGGGGGGCAGGTTCATCCGAACAAATTTGGCACCACCACGCCATATTTTTCCTCCAAGCAACTTGACCATGCCATTTGCGAGACTTCCGAAATTTTGCCAATCCCGGTAATGTGGAGCCGTTATTTGGTGCCATGCCGTGGTCCTCCGGACCAACAAATAAAACAAACTGTTTTGTCCTTTTTTATTAAATCATAACTAATTGTTACCAGTGTGATACATGAGCGTGGCCCAGTTTTTTTTATTAAAATCATATAAAATATTACTTTTTATTTATTATATTAAAAATAAAATATACTTAAAATGTATATTTAATTTATTGAAATAATATTTTATTTATTAATAAATTATAATTTAATAACTATGGAAGAATTGTTATTCATATTTTGTAATTGTTAATTTTGCATATAACACACCAAATCTGAAGAAAATACAATATAAATGACATATAAATTCAATAAAAATTAATTATAATTTCAAGATAAACACAACATATATCACTAATTGTAGAAAAGGAACTTTATTTTTGCAAATAACACACATGTTCTTAGGATTAATGATACCTGTAGCAAAGGTTTTCATAAATATAATGGATGAATTGCAATTATTAATCTATAATAATCATTACGTATATTTCAACATGAAAAACAAGCAATTGACTGCACTAATGCATTTGCTAAAAGAACCAGCAATCACTTAACAATTATCTATTTTTTATTTTAAATTAATCTTAATTAACCTCTCATAATTTTGTAACTATATGTAATTGTTAAACTTAAATTTTATTCAAATTATTTGAATTTAAATATCTAATTTGATAAAAAATATAAATTAAACATCCTACAATTAATAAATGATAGATGATTGATTAATTAAATTAGTTCTTAGTTAAGTGTCATCATTAAACTCTTACATAAAATTATCAAATTTATATTTTATTTAAACTAATTGAACTTAAATTTTGAATTTGACAAAATTGTATCATGCAGTTCTTATGTAATTTTTTCCGACTCAAGCCGCTGCACTTCCAGAACAGAGGCACGCGGCCCTAGTTCGCATTTGCTACTCCACACGCTCCCATTTCTGGCCATCTCTCTCTCTTACGGTTGCAGATTAGGCAACAAACCATCACAAGCTCCTCCTATCCTCCTTTTGCAATCAATCACTCTCTCTCGCTGCGTCCTTATCCTTACGCCGCCATCTTTCATATGAATGCGTGATCAACTTCACCATGTATATAACTACGGCTTCTTCCTCAGCCTCTTCGCTCCTCAGAGCAACCCGAGCGATGCACTTCTCTTCCCCAGTTTCTCTTTCTAGAACCTTCTCTTACCCTCGTGCGAGGCTCTCTCCTTCTCTACCAAGCCACCGATCTCTCAGCTTCTCCTCGGCTGTCTGTTCATTCCGGTGCTCCCTTCCCCGGTGGAGCCACGGCGTCGACTGGAGGTCTCCGGTCAGTCTTCGTGCTCAGATCAGAGCCGTAGCTCCCGTGATTGAACGGTTCGAGCGCAAGATCGCTACTATGGGTACTTTACCGTTGACTCCGAGAATTTTGGAGGGTTCATTCTATTCTATAATCCACTGTTTTTTTTTTTAATTAATCTAATTTGTTCTATTGATTGTGCTGATAGTTCTATATTTTCGCTATAATTTTCATTTTGTTTTGGTGGCGAGTAGAGTGGAGGAAAGGAATAGTTTGTTTCCTTTGCTCAGCTCGACTCAGCAAACCATGCTATCGTCCGTTTCTTTGACAAAAGTGCGATGAGAATAATTGGTATGTTGTCCGAAGATATTTGCTGGTGAATTTTGTAAGCAACTAAGCATGAGCGTTGCGCGTTGGTATATCTGAATGAGCTGTTTGTTGTTGGAAGCATCCATACTTATAAAGTTTTTCATACTCAGGATTTAAATATTTGTGTTCATGTAACCTGTTTTCTATGTCTAAACGTCTTGTTATATTCTATTATTTTCTAACAATATAACTTTCAAATATGTAGTCAAGGTTCTGATACCTGATACTGGGAAATTAATTTCTGACTAATCTTGTAACATTTATGCCATTCCAGCTTCTGAAAATCCTTTCAAGGGAAACTTGACGAGTCTTCCCAAGCCTGGGGGTGGCGAGTTTGGAAAGTTCTACAGCCTTCCTTCTCTCAAGGATCCAAGGATTGGTAATTTCCTTTGCTTGGCTTGTTGTAATTTCTTTTCTTGCCTTATATTACATTTTTGACTCATTTTGCAGAAGTTTGTTTATTTTGGTTATTTTGTTAGTATCATCAGCCTAACAAAGGTCTACTCTCTAAATCTTTATGAATAGTACATTCTTCTTTCGGTTACTCCGATTGCTGAAGATTTAACTTCATGTATTCCAACAGATAGGTTGCCATACTCCATCAGAATCCTACTTGAATCTGCTATTCGTAATTGTGATAATTTTCAAGTTAAAAAAGAGGACATTGAGAAAATTATTGACTGGGAAAACTCTTCTGTAAAGCAAGTTGAGATTCCTTTCAAGCCTGCTCGTGTTCTCCTGCAGGTATTGTGTTGGCTTCCATACACAGGGTAATAGTTATTATCTTGGCCAGGAGGTTATGTAACATGTCTTTTTCTCTTAACTTTCATTGCTTTTCCCAGGATTTTACTGGAGTTCCAGCTGTTGTTGATCTGGCTTGCATGCGCGATGCTATGAATAAGCTTGGCAATGATTCTAACAAGATAAATCCCCTGGTATTTGTCATTCTTTTCACTTGCGTATGCATTTGTTCTCTTTGAAGCCATTGTTGGCTGTCATCAATTAATTTAAAGTTTTTAATATACATCATGGGCTGACTTCTATGTGGAGTTTGTAATTTTCTCTGTCATAGACTAAGAGGGTCGTGCATGGCTTCTGAAAACTATGTGTCAAGATAAATTAGCTGCCCTGGTCTACTTATAATCCTCTATATGAAGCTTGTTATATGACAAGTCGTTCTGAGCTATCCATCACTGGCAGGTTCCTGTTGATCTTGTCATTGATCATTCCGTTCAAGTTGATGTAGCAAGGACAGAGAATGCAGTGCAGGCCAATATGGAGCTTGAATTTCAGAGGAACAAGGAGAGATTTGCTTTTCTTAAATGGGGGTCAACTGCCTTTTGCAACATGTTTGTTGTTCCTCCTGGTTCTGGTATAGTGCATCAGGTAACTTATGAAGCATCTAAAATGGCTTCATGGAATTTAATATTTCTGTTTGCTGATATCAAGAACTTGTAATATTCTTAATATTAGGTCAATCTTGAATATCTTGGACGGGTTGTTTTCAACAATGATGGCTTACTCTATCCTGACAGTGTGGTTGGGACTGATTCTCATACAACTATGATTGATGGACTTGGAGTTGCAGGCTGGGGTGTTGGAGGTATTGAAGCAGAGGCAGCAATGCTTGGCCAGGTAACTTTGGATCTTATGGACTTGTAATGCAATTACTTTTAATGACATGTTTGAATCTTTCGAATTTGATGTTTATCTCCTTGATCTTGAAATGTGTGTGAAGTAGTTTAGCTGCGGTGATGATCCTAATTCTGTGTGTTTTGATACCAACAGCCTATGAGCATGGTGCTGCCTGGAGTTGTTGGGTTCAAGCTATCTGGAAAATTACACAATGGTGTAACAGCCACTGACTTGGTTCTAACTGTGACACAAATGCTAAGGAAGCATGGTGTTGTTGGGAAATTTGTTGAATTTTATGGTAATTGAATTCTCACGAGGTGCAGTGCCATCTATTTATACCCTTTGCCGATCTGTTCCAGCTAATCACAATTTCTAAACATTTTGTTTCTGTAGGTGATGGTATGGGTGAATTATCACTAGCTGACAGGGCCACTATTGCTAACATGTCTCCTGAATATGGTGCCACCATGGGCTTCTTCCCTGTAGATCATGTTACATTGCAATACCTCAAGTTAACTGGAAGACGTGATGAGACAGTAAGTACTTTTCAGTTCATTCATTAATCTGCCCATGGTGCAAAATGCTTGTTGAACTATTTGACCTTTGTTTTGGTTAACTATAGGTGGCCATGATAGAGGCTTATCTCAGGGCAAATAAAATGTTTGTGGACTATAATGAGGTAATATTGCTCAAATATTTTATCCACTTGTTTTCCTTTGAAACCCCCAACTTTTGAACTAAATGTGCATACATATGTTGAGGTATAGAATGCTAATTTATGTTCTGTTAATTTAATTCAGCCTCAACAAGAAAGAGTCTATTCATCCTATCTTGAATTAAACCTGGCGGATGTGGAACCATGTATCTCAGGGCCAAAGAGGTAAATTAATATGCCCCTTGACATTTTGCCTTTGATGTACATGCTAGTTTGGGACTTTTCATCTTATATCATAATTCATACTTAACAAAGATTCTAATACCCTTCCAGACCTCATGATCGGGTTCCTTTGAAAGAAATGAAGGCCGATTGGCATGCTTGTCTTGATAATCAAGTTGGGTTTAAGGTTAGTGGTAGTTATAGAAGGAAAATAGTTATTTACATGTTGGTTCTATGTGAAGAACATAGTTTCATGGTTCATAACTCAAATTAGCTTTTGACAATTTCTTCCCATTAAAACAGCTATTTTCTGTTTTTCGATTGTATTTGTTAATAGTAAAATGCCAGTTTGCTTCAGTGTAGTATCACTGCAATTTAGTTTGTCTGTCCTCAGTAACTTACAATTGATTATACTGCTTCTTTGCCCATGATCATCAACCTGAGATGTTCATTTCAAATACAAAACTTTGGTTGTTTATCTATACAAATTGAATTAACAAATTTTATTAGTTTACTTCTGCAACCTGGACACATCATTTAGGATAAAGAAATCACTTCTTTAATTACTACATTATGACAAAATACTTTTTCTGCTGTCTTCTGTCACTTTATGTGATCACTGTAGTAATCTAGAAAGCTTTATGATAGTAAGAAGGCAAGAAACTCCAATTTTCTTACCCTCTTGTTCTGCTTTTGATTGTGTTACTGTTGTTCATCAACTTGCTCATTGACAGAAACTGCAGTGTTTTATTGTTGAGATGCTTTCTTCATACAAATCATTTCTCCATTAGCCCCTACATTATATAATTGATCTGTTCGTCACTTACACCAGCACTAACATCAACTGTTACCAATGACCACTTACATAAATCAAGACTACTTGAATTTATGCTAATTCTCTTAAAATCCTGTTGTTGTGAGCCTTTACCCTGGGCACCTTAACGTTAAGACCACTTACATATGACGATGAAGAGTCTGTTCTATTGTTTATATTTGTGCATCAATTTCTCATGAGTTACCCTGGAGGCCTTTCTGCATAAACTGGAGGCAATCTTTCTGAATCTATTTTTCTTAAAAAAAAATTTAATTAATAAACTTTTTTAGTGGTAGTATTGTGATCGATATTTCATTTACTTTTGTTTGATGAGAACCCTATATGAATGTGACCAACTACCTAAATATCTGTTTTTCTTATACAGGGGTTTGCTATACCAAAAGAGGCACAGGGTAAAGTGGCAAAATTTAAATTTCATGAACAGCCAGCAGAGCTAAGGCATGGCAGTGTTGTGATTGCTGCAATCACAAGCTGCACCAATACATCAAATCCGAGTGTTATGCTTGGGGCTGGTCTTGTTGCAAAAAAGGCTTATGAGCTTGGTTTGCAGGTTAGTAACCAATATATTTATATCATAGAACACCTTGCTAGCTTTTATCCTCTAAATGTTATGTCAACTTTGAGATAATCTTTTTTTACTGGCATTACTAAAAGGAAAAATTTGTTTGTATTTTATGTTTTTCCTATTTTCAATTTGTGATGCAGTTTGTAACTGTTTCTACTTTCTTTTTCAGGTCAAGCCTTGGGTTAAAACAAGCCTTGCTCCAGGCTCTGGAGTTGTTACGAAATATCTACTTCAGAGGTAATTTATGTTTCTCATGAAAATATTGGTATCATAATTTGTATGATGATATAATTGCTCGGGGTTATCTCTATAATTAGTCATGCTTTGGGACAAGATTGATTTCTTAGGTATGTATTAATGTTTTTGTTGGTAGTGTCTGCTGCAGTGTGCTTGGGTTAACTGCTATATTTCTTGTTTTCTTCTTATAAAATTTTGTCTTTATCTAAAATTAAGTCAAATCCTCTCTCTGTGTAAAATTTGGGTAAAACATTTGCTTACTGGAATTTTTTTTTGTGGCAGTGGACTGCAAAAATATCTAAATGAGCAGGGCTTCCACATTGTTGGCTTTGGCTGCACAACATGTATTGGCAATTCTGGAGAGCTTGATGAATCAGTTGCTTCTGCCGTCTCAGAAAATGGTAGTATTGACATTTCATAATGACTTGTAATTTCTACAACTGACACAGATTTATTCGTAATTTAGCACAAAGTTTTATCTATTTACAGCTTTTGAATAACCTTAGACCTATTGTGCTTCTTTATTGCTTCACTGATGCATTTTTTTATGTGGTTGCATGCAGACATTGTAGCAGCTGCTGTGCTGTCTGGCAATCGTAATTTTGAGGGCCGTGTGCATCCCTTGACAAGAGCTAACTACCTTGCTTCACCTCCTCTAGTTGTGGCTTATGCTCTTGCAGGCACGGTATGTATGACTAATGTATATACTCGTGTATGTTGCCTTTGGCTCTTTCTTTTGCTGAATAATCAGAATTTTATATTCCTTTTTGAAGATATGTGTATATATATATATATATATATATATATGTCTGGTTCATCTTAAGATGATAACATTAATACTAAAGACTTGATTTAAAGTAAATATAACTAACAATTTGAATGGTAGCGGGCTAATCATAAGCATGGTTAATGTGCGCTAGTTGTATAAGCTCCGTCCATTATAATTCATCCTTTAATCTCATCATTCATTTGCATATACACACATACTGAAATCTGCTTATGTATTAACCCTCACACACAGACACACATTTGCATGCATGCATAAATGTTCATAGGAATATTACTCATGTGGTCTTGTTTATATGGTATGAAAAATAATTGGCTCTGTAGTTTAATCGTTATGCATATGTCATTTACTAATTTTATGGTGAGTGTTCTACTGTCTTTTGACTTTATGAAGAAGCTGCTTTTTGGTAGTTATTATGATGCATATTTAAAAAAAAAAAGATCTCTATTAAGCAATTAATTAAATTATATATAACAATCCTAAATATAATGTTTCCCTTTTCCAATGTTATTGGACCTTCATTAGATGCCTTTTTTGGTTAAATTTTCAGGTTGACATTGACTTTGAGAAGGAGCCAATAGGGACAGGAAAGGATGGCAAGGCTGTATACTTGAGGGATATCTGGCCATCCACTGAAGAAATTGCTGAGGTGAATGATGTCTAATTGCCTGTTATGGGGTTTAATTCTGTCTAAAGCTTCAACAGTGCGCATGGAAAACTAACTTTCGATTACTTGATTTCTAGGCTGTCCAATCCAGTGTGTTGCCAAATATGTTCCGAAGTACTTATGAGGCTATTACTACGGGAAACCCTATGTGGAATCAACTACAAGTTCCTGCTGACACCCTTTACTCATGGGACCCCAACTCAACATATATTCATGAACCTCCCTACTTCAAGGGCATGGCCATGGATCCCCCTGGAGCTCATGGTGTGAAGGATGCATATTGCCTGCTGAATTTTGGTGACAGTATAACTACTGATCACATTTCTCCAGCAGGAAGTATCCACAAGGACAGTCCTGCTGCAAAATACCTTCTCGATCGTGGGGTTGAACGCAAGGACTTCAATTCTTATGGAAGCCGACGTGGTAATGATGAGGTGATGGCAAGGGGAACTTTTGCCAACATTCGCCTTGTTAACAAGCTTTTGAAAGGGGAAGTTGGCCCTCAAACGATTCACATTCCTACAGGGGAGAAACTCTACGTGTTTGATGCAGCAATGGTGAGTTATGTTTTACCCAAGTATGGTGCATTTTTAATAATAACCTTCGTATTTTTTCAAATGGCATTACATAGTTGGATCTGTGATGCTTTGTTGTGGTAGTATTTTTTTTGTCCTGCCTTTCAAATTAACTGGTTGACAGTGCCTCTCTGATTGAGCGAGCTTCACTGAACCTTCTATATGATGTTTAGTTGGTTTAGAATGCTTTTGCTTTTGTACCTGTATCAAGTCATTCAAAGTAGATATTATTAACTTATATTGCCAGCATAGTGTATTTTGATATTCTGACAAGGATATTTAAACCGCTTTCCTTTGAATTTTTTATTTTTTTTTAATTGGACCTCTTCTTCTTTGAAGAAATGGTGGAGGGTATGATCATCAATCTAAATCCACTGGGTACTATTGTGCATCAATTAATTTTTTGCCAGAGAACTTGTAGATTTCATGGTGCCAGATAATGTGATAGACAATTATTGAACTGTTAAATTTCTAATCCTGTGGAAGTGTTGTCTTATATCAGAAATACAAGGCTGCTGGGCAGGACACCATTGTGCTGGCCGGAGCTGAATATGGTAGTGGAAGTTCCAGAGATTGGGCTGCCAAGGGTCCAATGCTATTGGTAAGTTCCTTTGCATATTATGGCTTGCAATTGGGCTGAGTTTCATATTTGGTTTTCTGAACATGTAAAGTTTGATATTCCTTGTGTGATGATGACTTGTATATTTATGATAGGGAGTCAAAGCAGTGATAGCTAAAAGTTTTGAGAGAATCCATCGCAGTAATTTAGTAGGAATGGGTATTATTCCTCTTTGCTTCAAGGCCGGTGAGGATGCTGACACACTAGGATTGACTGGTCACGAACGTTACACTATTGACCTGCCAAGTAATATTAGTGAGATTAGGCCTGGGCAAGATGTTACAGTCTCAACTGATGCAGGAAAATCTTTCACCTGCACAGTACGCTTTGACACTGAGGTAATTGAAACTTTCTCGTGACTGATGCTTTTCTTTGTCGCTGCATTAAAGATGCCGTAAAATGATTATTCGATGAGCTTTAACAGTTATTTTTTGGAGAGGGCCAAATATGGTCTGTTTGTTGTCGGGTTTACTTACGTTGAGCCATTTTTCAGCGTTCCAAAATATTTGCTTCAGAGTTTAGAACTAGTTCTTGGGAAAGCGCCTAACGCTGTTAATATTTTCAGGTGGAACTTGCATACTTCAACCACGGAGGCATACTTCCATATGTCATCAGGAACCTTACCAAGCAATGAAAGCCTTGTTGAGAAAGTCAGATGCCTGTGCCCGGATCTATGCGCTTTTCAAGTTGTAAAATGTGAGAAAGAATAAATTGCTAATAAATAGGAAAACATCCCTGTCAAGGGATGCCATTTTTTTGACAAAAGTGTTTATTAACCCTTTAAACAGTGAGTACGTCGATTCGAAATTTCTTATTCTATGCACAATATCTCGTAGTGTGCCCATTGAACAATGGGAACAACTGTATTAGTCATTTTGAACCCTGCCTGTGGCATGTGGCATCCAGTGGTGATATTCTTTGAAGCTGGACCTATCATCCATTCTCTCTGCCCTATAATCCCTTGACCGACCCAAAAGATAAACACGCACACGGAGTGAAGGAGACCAATATTAGAAAAAGTACGAGTGAGATTCTCAAAAGTGAGTTTTAATCTGTGGTTCTATATGAAAATGAGGAAAGGTCGTGTACTGTGCCCCGCGAATAATTGATCTTTATAAATTATTATTGGAAGCGGCAGGCTACTGGGTAGTGCACTTTTGAACATTTTCAAGGTCATTCGTTTTGGGAAATTACGCATACAAGTCATTGCCTCTTGTCCATAGAATTCCAATATAGTGTGACCAACTTAAATGTGGAATGTTAACCTAGACCAAACAGAGAAAATAGGTAACCCAGACCAAAAAGAGAAAATAGGTAGATTGTTTTTGGTTGTCGGAGAAAACACAATGGATTTTTGACTAAATTTAGGAAAGTGTTACATTTACGTCGTACGCTTTTGCTTGACGTGGCTGAAATTATCTCATTCAATTGTTGTACCGCACTCTTTTTTTTTTTTTTTGAATTTTTTCTTTGTCACAATAATAACATAACCTAAGTGTAGATGAATGAACGTAGAAATAAGAAATAATAGGACTGTAAATCTATTACTGCTGAAGTTGGAAACCAGTAGATCCTTGAGTTTTGCATGTATATGAGAACGGTTTGGAGCAAAGAAAAAGAGTGGCAACGCTTTTTTAGCCCGCGGAAAAAGTATAGCTTGTGCCAATGGCCAGTGCATGCTTATGCTTCCTTCTCTGTCATCGGTTAATGATACACACAGAAATAAATTTTGTACATAATTTATATATTTTTTTCATATTCTTTTCCTTCTTCTTGTTTTCCTTAATTTTTTTTTTTAAACATATGGTTAGATACTACTATCATTTCTGCTGTCATTTTGTCTTTTCTCTTTGGTTCACTACTGTCTTTTCCTTCTTTTTTGTTTGGTATAGGTGAGGGGTTCACAACTTACATTCCGTCCCTCTTCGCATTACGTAGATATTACCTAAAATAAAAATGTTATTTTTATCTCTTTTTTTTATAATTGGATAATATAATATTTTAATTTATTAAATTTCATAATTTAAAATAAAATAATTTTAATAATTTTAAATTTTATCTAATAAAAATAAATTGTAAAAATAACAAAAAAACATTGTCCCACATAAAAACTAGCACAATAATCTGAAAGTTAAAAAAGTTATTGAATCCTATAATCTAATTCATATAATAAACTAATTATACATGTTCTTTTAAGTATCACCGTCTTCCATGTCCCGGGATCGAGGGCCGTTGATGGCAGCAAGCAACCAACCCAATAGTTCACACTTGACAGTGCAAAGCCGAAACATTCTCAATGCCCTCTTTACACAATATCATCCCTTATTCATAAAGCACCACTCGCTGCCTGCATCAATGTTGCTAGTATCACTCAACGTAGTCACTGCCACAATCAATTCACGTATAAAAGCACTCCATTTATGCACTGTTTGCATCGCTCCTTGAAATGGAAGTTAAAGCCACTACTTATATCAATACAAAAGGGGAACCTCATTAAGATAACAGTCAATATTGCTTGAACCATTTGTGCCTTCGCTTCATAGTCTTTCTTTCCAGTATTACCCATTGTGTATTTGATATTTTTATTGTTCAATTTTTACTTACTTCTAAAGTTTTACCATCTTTGGCCAACATAAAAAAAAAAAAAAAAAATTCTTGTTATGGCTGAATGATTATGTATATAACCAATAAAAATCGGCTCTCCTAAGAGCAAAAAAATTATAGAGTCGATGGAGAGATTGCCGTTCATGAAAAACATAAAAATCATGAACCAACCAAATCTCACAAATTTCAACATTTGTGTTGGTAAAAAATTGAACTGGTTCATTAATATGGAGCTCAATACATACTCCTACATCAAATGAGATGATAAAAAATAAAAATGGTCATTGTTTACAAGAGAGTCAGATAAGGACTGTTTATAACAAATCACTTCATTGAGTGATCCTCCGGAATGCTTTCCAAAGCTGGCCTCCAAGGATTCATGCCCCAATCACATTCTCCAACCCCAGAAATTCTTGTTCCTCTCACCTTCAAAGCAACTAGTAATTGCTCCAGTGAAGTTTCCTGAACATCATTATTATTGCTCAATATCCTTTTCAACTCTTTCTGAGTCACCACCACTTTAATCCTCGTAGGCCTACTTCTACCATTACCACAACTCCCTCTACCACCCCTTTCATCTCGTTCTGATTTAAACCTTACCATCTTCTTCATTCTTTCTTCCCGCCGTGCTGGTTCCAACTTGGATGCTAATAATGTTGTCTTTTTCTGCTCAACTGCTCCAATTTGTGCCTCACTAGGTTCCACTGGGGGCTCATATTTCTCCTCCAGTGCTGAAATCTGGTTGTTTCTCAAGCAGTTACCCATGTTAGCGATGAAGCAATTAACTCCGCAAGACCAAGATAAGGGAGATGGGAGAGAAAGAGTCTATCCATAATGAGCCATAAATAGATATTGAGCGAGAGAATCGCACATGGATTTCCCGGTTGTTGCGCCGGGTCTTCGAAATAAAGTGGGTAGATTCAGATGCTCTTTTGCTTGAGACACAAACCACCATGTATGAAGCTTCTTGATACCGTTTTTGTTTTATACTGTGAGATTATTTTACCTGGTGTAGCCGTCTCGTGTTTGTTTTGAATATTTATATATGATGACTAGAAGTATGATTTATTCTTAAGAAAGTTGCATTTGAAGTTTGCTATGTCTTTGTCATATATAATATGTCGAACATTTTGCATTCAAAGGTTATATTCTTGACGTTAATGCCCTATAATCACTGCTCAAAAAGTGGTACATCTCCCTCGGCAAGGTTGACGGCATATCCAATGACGACTATCAAAGGTATGTATGACATTGCTTAGCAAACTTTATTGTACTCGCACGTTCATTTGTGGTGCCAACAGTTTGCAACATATTTGAAATAGTCAACCATGTTCTCAATACTCCATATATATATATATATTGTATTTCAATTCTTTTATACAGCGTATAACATCTTTAGTTTTAGGAAACTATTTATTAAGAATTATATTTTTTAAAAACTTAAAGTTGTTAGATAAATTTAACTTATTTCAAGAATGGAGGAAATAAAGATTAAAAACTTTAATACTATATTAGATCCAACCTTTTCAAGAATGTAGACGAGGATTTATAAATAATTTTATATCTCTAATATCGTTTAATCTACTCCCATTGTATCCGGTCCTATTTAATGACATAGTTGGTGCCTTCCGCGTGGGAACTGTAGTTGATGTGGGCACCTGTCCACATGGGACAAGCAATTGTTCATGGATCCAGTTGTGTAATTTTCCATAGTTTCATACCAACTGTTGGAACGTTGTAGCTCTATTTCCAGTAATAACTGGGAGACAATTTTCCAACTTGGAATTGTTTTGTGTTTGACAAAGTGACATTTTAATGGCGCCTCTGCAAGTTCACAAATTGGCTAACATCTTACTTCAAATCGAAAAGAAGACGCCGAACGTGCATTCATTGCAGAGCTAGCTTGCTGCAGTTTCATCAAGTATTCAATAACATTTCTCACAGATGTTGAAGAGAGATAAGATTAATCTTAATGAATGATAAGAGAAAGGTTAGTCAGTTAGTGGATTCAAATAATTACATGGGAGTAAAATGGCTGCCTTTAATGAAGTTCTATGATATTTAATGACATTGTTATAATTGTACATTTTCCGGATTAAATTTGGTCTCCTAAAATTTTATAAAATTTTTATTTTAAAATTTAAACTATCAAATTTGTTAGTCTTAAATGGTAAAAAGAAAACCTAATTAATCTAATAGCCAACTCATAATTTATGAATTATAGGAAACCTAATTACTTCTGACTTACTTTGGCCACAAGGGGAGATCCATTTTTTGTCAGGTAATTTGTTGATTCTTTTGAGATTTTCAGAATGGCTATTCCTCAAAAATTCTTTTTTTTTCAACATGTTCATAATAGTTGGTGAGATAAGAAAAAAAGAACATGATCAAGTTGTTTCTACTCACATAATTAAAGGAATCCCATTTTGAGATCGATTGCCCTTTTTATATTATTGTATTACCATTATTTCAATATTTTTCAAAATGTAGTAAGTTTGTGCATTGATATTATATTTTTTTTAATAAAAATAATCATGTAGATCACTCTACATGAGCTTACTTTTTTTTAAGTTCAACAGACACAAGCAACTTCTTCAGTTGTCCTCTTTCTTATTACTACAAATAGGTATTATTTCTATTATGAACTTAATGAAGGATTGGATTGTAATAACAAGCATCATGGTTGCAAATTTAAGGGATCTACCTCATACTATCATTCCTGCACATGATAAGAATCATTATAGGTAAGTATAAATCTAGATAGCTCAGGGGGATGAATGTGTTGAAGTATACACTATACAATTATGTAGGAAGTGAACAAAAGACTCATTCCAAATATATATTGTACAAGATCTAGATAGCTAAAGGGGATGAGTGTGTGGAAGTGTACACTATACAACCATGTAGGAAGTGGTCTAAGAAAAATCTCATTTCAAAAATAACTAGTACAAGATTCTAAACAATGTTAATTCGATTTTTGCATAAATATATATAACTTGGCACAATTGTTTAAATGGCTTCATGAGTTTATAAATGCAAGAGTAGTGTGGATAATAATACCGAGAGCTAATGGCATTTATAGTGTAGTAAGTTTTGGTGCCCCCTATATAACACTCTGGTAATATTTGAAAAGCAAACCTTCTACACACAACCTTAAGTTCATTTAGGGGAATAAGCTTAGCCTCTGCAATATGGAGCATATGAGAAATAATGAATCAAGTAGTTTTTCAATCTGTTCAACACCATATCCTCATTGATGCTTGGCAAGCAGCAGATTCCACTCTCCTTACTTGTCCTTGTTATTCTCTGGTTGCTGAAGGTATACATGTTTACGTTGTTTTTCATTCAGTTTGTAATCACGTCCTAATAATATCAAAGCAATGCTGATGAACAATTTGCCGTATTGACGCAACACAGGATTGCTGCGAGCAACTGGGACAATTACGAACATGTAACCAAACAATATCCAGGAAAGGAAAATGATTCCAATAATAGTTATAACATTTGCTATCCAAGAGACGTTGCTTGTAACCAGACGTGCAGCAGCCATAAATCCTACAAACATTGTCACAAGAGCCAAACCCACAAACCACATTGCAAATTTATATGCTCTAAACGTCACAAAAGAGTCAGGTAAATGTGCCCAGAAGGTAATCATGCACCCAGCTGTAGAGCTACAGATAGCTATCGTGTTGAAAATCATGAATACCTGGAACAACTTCCTATGAACCAAAATTGCCATACCTCTATTTTGTGGATTTGGGTCATCAGCACCATATACACTTCCCGGGACAATGAGACCAGCTGCAAACGTCACTGTCGCTATCAATATGGCCACAAGCGCAATTGTGTTAATTTGATCCTTGATCCATTGTGTTCTCGGTGATCGGAGTCCGAAGTTCATTTTTATTTCCTTTAGACTGAGGTGTGCACCACCAAAGCGCAGAATCATATATGCTAGCAACTAAACAGAAATTAGACAGGTGAGAAATTGAGATTGAAAAAAGGAGACGAAACAAGAATAGTGCATTAGATACGTTACAACTTCTATACTTCCCACAAAATTTAATGTATAATTGGTTGTTAAAATATGTAAAATCAATTTAAAAATTACCTGTGTTTATGTCACATAACCTTGATACAATATTATATATATATATATATATAATATATATACATATATTAAGTGGATGTGATTATTAATCATACCTCTCGACCTGTCATCAGTTCTTCAGTCAGCAACGAAACATAATCTAGAGCTGTGAAACCTTCATTATTCTCGATGCTTACATTAGTCCTTTCATCCCGTGTTAGTTGGAACATAACATTGGAGAAGAATTGCATTGGAGCCAGATGCAATAGGTCAAAAGCAAGTAAACTTAAATTAAAGTTGCACTATAATCGATGATTTCTTTTATTTTACTTTTTAGATTTTAAAATTAATATAATATGTTGCGGCGGAACGTGTGATTCCTAACTTTTTCGGATTTGCCTCACTTTAATGAATAAATTATAAGTCAAATGCAAGTATACGTAAATTAAAGTTGCCCTAATATCAATGATTTCATTTATTTTGTTTTTGAATTTTAAAATCAATATGTATATGTTGTGGCGGGACGTAATTTTCTATCTTTGGATTTGCCTCACTTTGATAAACCAATCATCGGTCAAAAACAAGTAAACATAATTTGAACGCTCATGCAAAGGTATTTTGGTCAAGAAAAAAATATTTTAATATTAAATTAATTTAATCATTTTCTTAATTTTTATACATGTTCTTTAAAAAAAAATTATTTAGAAACAAAGAAAATATTTACATCTATTTGTAATTTAATAATTGGGTGCAAACGTTATGCACTCAAAATATAAGGGAACAAAGGGAGGGTTCTTAATTTGGGTATAATAAATTGGATTTCTTCGAAACTTTGGGAATGTAGCCAATATAACATTATTAGAACTATCTAAAAAATATTAATGTAGTAGAAGTTAACTATATCCTAAAAAATGTTATGGTTATTTATCCATATGAATTTGATTTTAGAGTTATCCTTATTTAGAGAAGTTTATAATTAATAGTTCCTACTTTCAAAAAAAATGATTTTGTATCTAATGATAGAAAGATATCTTTAAAAAAATTTAAAAAAAAAACATTTATTAGAACTTAGTATTCTATTGTTATATGCTTTTGGTACATGTCACAACCAAACCGTAGGCTATGACTGGCGCGTTGACTACATTCTTATTCATGCAAGCCTACATACATCTTTTTTAAAGTTAGCCTTTAAATACCGTTAATTAATAAAAATTTGTGTAGAATTTTTCTTGAAAACTCATGCTTTTCTTCCCTATTGCTTATCACAATTCACTTCTTCCCCCTCTCTCTGCTCCCTCTGGTTCTCTTTCCTCATGCCATTTTTATGCCTTTCAAGTTTTCTGTCAGATACCGAAGTCGGAAACAGGTAAGACAAATATTCTAAATGTTTTCTGTGGCATTCGTTCTCAGTCCGTGACAAGGTGCAAATATGAAGAAGAGAGGGGTCTTTCTTCGCAGTCTCGTGCTTCAGATCACTCTGTTTCTTCTTCTATGTAAGTGTAATAGTTGATGTCCTCCACACCCATAACTAATAATTTTACCGTTTTATTGTTTTCATTTAAATGATCACTTCGCTCTTCAAGTTGCAGTCTTTAATAGATTGAAAGCAGAATTGCTAGACGATATTGTAAATTCTATACTTAAAGTCGTGTTAGATAGATGTGTGCGCCTTAATGACATTGCTATTAACAGGATAGTTGTGTTTACACCTGTTTGTAATTATTGATTCTGTGCAAACATGGTTACGCACTTTAATCAAAGGGAGCAAAAGCAGGGTCCGCTGGCCATTTTGCTGAACAAAGTTTAAAACAATTGAATTTCTTTGAAACTCTGGGGATGTAGATGTCTAATATAACATCTATTAGAACTAAGCGTTCTGATGTTATATGCCTTGGCTACAATTCTGGTGAAAAGGCCTACCTTGATCCTATCTTCCAATGTATTATAGTCACGTTTTGCACATTGCGGATAGCCAATGAATCACCTGCACATACAGCAAGGCAACCCGTAAATGTAGGGTGTTCTCAATCGAAAGTTGCCACTGTTGCTCAAAATACCTAAACTCGTTATTAATTACTAAACATGTCATTCAACATCACGTGCTGAACGATTTTGTGCCTTTGCATGTACTAAATCGTCCATCAAGAGTTAAGTATCCTATATGTGATAGACTAGAGTTTCATAACCAACCTGCAGGCCTTGAAATGTGCTGAATCACTTGGCAAGAGGTTGCAAAATACTATTGTCTCGGTCCATATGATAATCTTTGTCATGTAAGGCGGAAGGACTTTTCTTGTCAAGGTTGGAATTGTTATATTTTCCTACAAGTACTGATACTGATAAAGATACTGAAATATGTCCTTGCACATTTTTTATTATGGTGGTTGGATTTTCTCGTGGATGGATCTGTTGGATCACAAGGTATTGTTTATAGCATGATTGTTGAGTCTGTAGTCATTCCTTCTACCCCTTCTCACCACAGTATAGTGGTTAATTGTAGAAAAAGAAATTGTAAGCTATGTGTGGTTATAAATTTATTTATGGAGAGCAACATACACTTTGCAACTTTAACCAAAATATTATAGATGATATATATCAAATCTGGATACAACATTTAATTTGCCTTGGTGTTTGTAGTATTAAAACTTGATAAATCATTTGATTCAGAATCTGGCTGCCTTTTGGCTTTTGCCAAGCCTGCCTTAAGATGCAATAGTGGATAGAACTTCAGGAATTGGATTCACCTTCCTCCTTGGAGCCTCTGCAATTTAGTGTACATAAGAAATGCAAACAACAGCATATTTGAAGTATGAATGTTCAGTTTTCCTTGCATAAGCAGTTCTTCAGTCTTGTTTCATATCCTCAATAGACACTCAGCAAGCTTCAGATTCCCCTCTTGCCTTGCTTGTGTCCTTGTTATTCTCTGGCTGTTGGAAACTTAAACATTCGCGCTTTTTGACATTCAGTTTGTATTCTGGTTGTTGTACGATTTTGCAAATGCTATATTGAAAGTCGTGGCTGATAAATATGTGGGGCTTAATGAAATTGCTTTGAAAAGGAGAAATGTAATATTTGTGTGATTATTAATTCAGTACAAACATTGTTATATACTCAAAATCCGAGGGGATAAAAGAGGGATCTAGTGGTCATTTTGTAGAAGCAAGTTAAGTTTTTAATTTAGGCATAACAAATTGGATTCTTTGAAACTTTGTGATGTTGATGTCTGATTAATGTATTTCCTTTAAATATATTTATTTGATAACATTATGCTCTCCTATATACGTCCTTTGACATTTAATTATCTTAAGAGAATAAAATTTCAAACATTCAATACAAAAATATTTTAATTGCAAAAAATATAATTAAAGATTTAATTTTTAATTTATAATATTACCCTAGTGATTAAATAAGACTGCAAGGTTGTATTTATTTAAAAAAATTATCACTTTGATCACTAGTAGTCAAGCAGACTCGTATTTAATTAGTATGGCTTTTACTTTCTGTTTAATTATGACTTAATATATATATATAATGACAATTCTAAATTAATACTTGTTGTTCATAAATTATATTTCTATTTGATCTTAAACTTATTGATGCAAGCAACATTAATCTTAAACTCTAAAATCTTAAATTTTAAACTCTCAACCCTAAATCTTAAATTCTAAATTTTAAACCTAAAACACTAAACCTTAATTCTAAATCTTAAAACCTTGAAACCCTAAACCCTAAACCCAAAACTCTTAAACCCTAAACCTTAATTTCAAATAAAATTTGCTTATAATCAAAAGTGCAGATTGTGTTTAATTTGAAAATATAATTAATTTTTTAATATAGAAATTACTTCTATTGCATTTTTCTACATTTTGCCTGTTGGAAGCAAAATAAAAATGTATGAAATGTTAAGATTAATTTTTATTTATCTATTACATTATAATTAATTTTTAATATAAGATGTAAAATAAATTTTTATATAACTATAGTGAAAAAACTGTACGACGAACAAGTATCACATTAATTCTTTTCTATTTTATTTTTATTATTTGTTTGGTGAGATTCATTATTTAAAAAAAAAAAATTGCTTTGTAGCGCAAGGTAAGAGAATTAACCGTAGCGCGGCCATTGGACATGTTTTTTGGCAGATTGAAGGCAGCGAAGCCCAATATAGAAACATGCAAATGGACGTTTGCGTGCCATCCTTATTTGAAGCTGCATAATGGTGAGGGTATGCTTGTAATTTACGTTTTGCGTTATGTCTTTAATGTGATTTAAGATAAAATTATTAAAAAAATAATAAATAAATAAATAATAATTATAAATAAAATTATAAATATAAATATATAAAAATAAAATTATTATTTGAAACATGAGCAACAACCAACACAAGCATTGTAATATTAGGATCTTGCTCCCAAAAAAAAAAATTTAAAATAAAAATAATTAAATCACCCACATTTCAACAACTCGCTGACAAGAAGAACTATGATTACTCTCAAAATAATGATAAAAAAATAGAATAGCTTCAATTTTGGTTTCTAGTATTAAATGCCCATTTTGAGCTTTCCTCGTTCTGGCTGGCTAAATTGCAGGTAATTGATTTTGAGCAGTATTATATTTATTTATTTTTATTTAGGTTTTGGTTATGTTTGTAATATGTGTGTCGTTTTTAAAAGTAGATTTATTTATTTTTTTTTTTAATTTTATTTATCTTTTACATCATACACGTAATTTAAAATGTTACTTTAAAAGTATTTATATATCATTTTTGTTAATTTTTTATTATGAAAGTTGTTATTTTTATATTAAAAATGCATATATTTTTAATATAATTTAAAAAAATTTAAAAAGATAATGAGTGAATAAGAGTGTACTGTTTACCATTATTTTTTTTAAAAAATTAAAAAACGCTTGAAAGGTGTAGTAGGCATAATATTACTCTTTTACTACTCATTTCCAATCAAAACACTGGCACTTCATTGGCTTGCTCTGTCAAATCTCAATGATTTGTTCTCATAAAAGCAAAAGCAAGAGAAGCAAGAGCAGGAAGCAGCAGCTCACGTGCTTCCCTGCAACCGGCGATTGCACGGATCATACGAAGCACGCATTTTTCACGTGATCACTTGTGATGCTTGTGATTGGCAATGGCACCTCTACCTCGTGACCAGCCACACTCCGAACACCGTAATATCCGTATTATGGGCGCCTTTCATTCTTTCCTTCTTTCCGCTCTCCGTTTTCTTTCTTTTTCCAATTTTCATGGTATTCATATTATCGGGCGCGAGTTAAAATTTTGACTAAAATTTTATTTTAATTTTTTAAAGATTAAAATTTTTTATTTTATCTCTTATTTTTAAAAATTTTTAATTTAATTATTTATAAATTAAAATTATTCTTAATTAAATTTTTTGTTATATTATAATTAATGATGTTAAATATTTTTTAATATAGTATATTAAATATTGACATGACATTCATATTATATTTTTAACATATAAATGTCACATCAATATTTAATATATTAAATCAATAAAAAATTTAGCATAATTAATGATAATATAATAAAAAATTTTGATTAAGAATGATTTTAATTTATGAATAATAAAATTAAAAATTTTGGAGAGTGAAAAATTAAAATAAGAGAATTTTCATATGTAATCATCATTGTTAAACGAGCTTTGACTCGGGTTAAAATTGAACCTAACCTTAATCTTACATAATTGACAGTTAAACAAGTTTATTTTATAGGTTGACCCTAAATTTAATCTTAAATTATGTCTTAATTTAAATTTAAACTAAAATCTAATTCTAAATTTAAATTATAAATTAATATAAATATTTTATAAATTTAATTTTATTATATATTTATTTTAAGAAAATTATATTATTTAATTTATTTATTTTAATAATTTAATATAAAAATCTCAAATATTAAATTACTTTAAATTATTTATAAAAATTTGTCTACGTGATTCATGAATAAATAAAAAAAAAATTAGGTCAAGACTCATAGATGAGTAGACAATGAGTTATTATGACTTAAAAGGTGAGTTAGATTTGAAAGTAAAAAATTAAAAATTAAAAAAAAACTAAGCTAGTCCAAGATAGGTTGGGTTAGCCCCGTTCAATCTTAAATTAATTTGGGCTAGCTTAAAATTGATTTTTTTTAGTTAAAATTTGTAAACTTAATTCTTGATTTTTTAAAACATTTTTGGGTTATTTTATTGAGTCAAACTATTGATAGCTCTATTTGTGATAGATTAAAATAGAATTTTAATTTAAAATTTTATTTTGGAAAGACTAAGTCAGACATCATAAGTTAAAAAAAGGTTAAATCATTATATAATATATATTGTTAAAATGAATTTTGTGAATAAAGTCAAGTTAGTTAAAATGACATTTTAGTTGCAGTGTTTTAGGATGGTTTTTGAGAATTTATTTATATTTAGAGAAAGTGTTATGCGTGAAATGAGGTTTGTATTAGGTTGAGTAACTTGTTGAATATTTTTTTGAGCGAATAAAGTATTATTTTTGAGTGAGTCTTTTTTATTTATATAATTTTTTTTTGTTGATTTGAAAAAAATTATCTTTTATATAAATTTTAAAATTTTAAAATTAGATAGAACAAGTAATATAATAGCTTATTTAAAAAAGTTTAAAATTATTATAGATAATATTCAAATTTTTTTAAAGGAGATTAAATTATACAATTTTAAAATTTTATTGATATATATATATATATATATAAGATTATAAAAATTTTTGAAAAGATCAAGCACAATGTAATTATTTTTACTAAATTTTTATTTCTATATACTAGCAAATAAATATACAACATTGTTTTATTTAAAATAAAATATAAAAAAGTGAGATGGAGAATAGAATTTTGATTTTTGACTTTTTAATTTTTATAACTTTGTATATAATTTAATATATATATATATATATATATATAAACATTGTTTTTTATTTTTTTAATTTTATATTTATTTTTCTTAATATCTTTTGCCATAAATTCGATGAGAATAGGATTTTTCCTTTTGTTAGCCACTTCCTCGCGAGTTGCTTGCGTTCTTCTTCTCTTTCTCTCTGTAATTCGATAACGACGACTGAATCTCTCGCCGTCTCATTCGGTCTTTATAGATGCCCTCCTGTTGTGAATTCGGGAAAGAACAATCTTATTGTTTCCTCAGCAACTATGTCATTGTGATCGTACCTTTTAAAAAATCGGTTGAATAATTATAATGTTTTCATTAATTTTCAACATTTACTTAAAAAAATCCCAACACGGCTGCCAACCATTATATTTTATGGAGGCTCGGTTGGTGAGATTAAGGAAGTGCTGTTCTGGCCCATGTCAGATTCAGTAAGGTATTAATGATCCTAGGAAATTTTTAGCTCAATAATGTTCTTTCTTGTTTCGCCTCGTTGTGGTCACTCGAAACAACTCAAATTTTTTATTGGGTTATCAACACCCAGCCAACGCCGACGGCTGCTCGTTAGTCTTTACAGAGACTATTTCAAATCATGACGGCTGAATTTGGGCTTTGTAAGTCGTAATCACATTCATAATCATTCCGAATCTTTGCTCTTGCATATAAATTGCTTTGGTGTCTCTTGGTTCTTTGTCTCTTCTTTTTGCCTTGCTCTTCGAGGAGCACAGCCGCTTCTGTTGTTGCCGAGGTACCAAAGGCCCCTGCGGCAGGGTGCTCAGCACTAAAAGAGATAGGCTTTGAATACAACACCAAAAATTGCAAATGGGTTCTCAGCAGGATGATGCTCGTGAACCATTGTTAATACCCAGCGACCCACCGGCTTTATTGACTCAATCTTTCATCTCCAAGCACGAAACAAGTGGCGAGCTTGAGAGAATTCTTTCCGATGCCAATCTGCCGCTCCTTCGTCGTTTCGGAATCGCCACGTGGATCGAGTTGAAGCTCCTCTGCTACCTCGCTGCTCCTGCTGTGATTGTTTACTTGATCAACTACGTCATGTCTATGTCCACCCAAATCTTTTCCGGCCACCTTGGTAACCTCGAACTCGCTGCTGCTTCCCTCGGCAACAACGGCATCCAAGTATTTGCCTATGGCCTCATGGTACTCTGTTTTCTCTCTGCTTTCTTATCTCTGTTCGATTAGCCTAACTATTCATTTTTCGAAGACAACAACCGTAATGAATCAAAACCCGTTGTTTTTGAAGTGTGTATCAATTAAAAAATTAGTTACTGTTCACTTAGTCTTCTAAATTTACTGGTAATTTTGATGAACAGTTGGGCATGGGGAGTGCAGTTGAGACGCTATGTGGACAAGCATTTGGTGCTCGTAAGTTCGAAATGTTAGGCATATACTTGCAAAGATCAACGATCCTTCTCACATTAGCGGGAATAGTTTTGACCGTCCTATACATCTTCTCCAAACCCATCCTTATTTTTCTTGGGGAATCGCCAAGGATTGCATCTGCAGCTGCAGTTTTTGTCTACGGCCTAATCCCTCAAATCTTTGCCTACGCTGTGAACTTCCCCATTCAAAAATTTCTTCAGGCTCAGAGCATAGTGGCCCCAAGTGCTTATATCTCATCAGCTACACTAGTGATTCACCTTTTGTTAAGCTGGTTGGTTGTGTACAAGGTTGGACTTGGATTACTGGGTGCATCGTTGATGCTGAGCTTGTCATGGTGGATTATCGTGATTGCACAATTTGTGTATATTGTGAAGAAATGCAAGCATACATGGCAAGGTTTCACAGTTCAAGCATTTTCAGGGCTGCCGGAGTTCTTCAAGTTATCTGCGGCATCCGCCGTGATGCTGTGCCTGGAGACATGGTACTTTCAAATTCTGGTTTTGCTTGCAGGGCTGTTGGATCACCCCGAATTGGCTCTAGATTCCCTTTCCATTTGGTAAGTCATTCTGCTTGCTACTTGATTCAACTAAAATTATTGTTTTATTTGAACTAGAACTTTTTTTAAAAGAAAATTCCACGCTACTTTTTTTATGGAAGCCAGTTACAGAATTTATTCACACTGTAGAGATGTGTCCTCAGATTAAAAGGAATAAAAAGCGAGTCTCAACGCATGAACACAAAATATGGGTGATAAAAATGTGAGAAAGGAAGATAGATGTGAAAGGAAACGTGGGAAGTAGCGTTTGTGTCAATAGTTCTAACCTTTAAGAGCTAATTATTATGAATTTTTCTTTTGTGATAATTACCGGTTTGATATAAGAATAGTAACATCAACCTGTGATAGGATAAACAACAGAGCTTAATATTCACCCAAAAAAAAAAAAAAACAATAGAGCTTAAGAGACTATGGCTGCTATTGTTCCCCCAAGTCGGTGCCGAAATAATGAACGGCACTAGATACTAGATATTTGGAATTTGAAATTTGGCTTTTTGCCTAAAAGGAGAAGAGACAAATCACGTCAAGTTATCAGTTGAGTGCGAAACGGGCAGAGGGGCGTCGCTTATCCAAGCCAAGTCTCATACGGTTCTTGAGACAGATGGGTATCAGAGAGTGGGAGTCATCAGTTTCTGTTTTTCTTGTCCTTCAATCATATTTTCGTCATTATTTAAAAGAGTTTGGGCTAGCTGCCTATCATTGTGTTGTTGCGCCCATTCGAGGTCGAAATTGTTGACTTTATTCGCAGTGCCATTGGCACGCAGTTAAAAATTCATTCGTTGCTCTAAAAAATAAGAAAGAGAAAGAATTTCATGTAGAATTATCGCTTCGTGCCATGATATTACAACAGAAGTTTACATAGAAAATAAGCATAGATTCCTAGAAAAAGACGATAAACGATGACAGCTCCAGAATGCACCTCTTTGAAGTTGTGGCTTATTGTCGGGGAGGCTTTCTTTGAAATCATTTTACATTAACGTCTGCGCTGACGACTCCTGGGCCTATCTCGCAAGTTGGAATTAATTTGTCCTGGTATAAGCTTCTCTACGCAGCCATGGACCCACCAACAAGATTGCCACCCTTCAGATAGATGAACCGTCACATGTACTACCGTTGTTCGGCTTGTCCAACATTATTATTATTATTATAGTAAAGTTCATTATTTAAACCACATTAATCAAAACCAGAAAAAAATTGCATCAGTCAACGGCTTTTGACCAATTCTGATGTTCTGCTAAGCATTCTTTTGGCTAAAAAAACTCTAATTTATTTGTTTAATTTGTGTTACGAAATGCAGTACCACAATATCTGGATGGGTATTCATGATATCAGTTGGGTTCAACGCAGCTGCAAGGTTAGTTTTCTTAATGGTTATATTTCTTAATTATCAGTGGTTGGAAATGGAATTCCATCATGTATTTATCATAAAGGGGCTGATCTTGGTATAGCTTATTGTAACTTTTACTTTTGTGCCTGTCATGTTCACAGAGTTATGGAATTTTCTAATTGCAACTATTAAGCTATAGTATCAGTTTTATAATGCAATGAATACTTAAATGTTGCTCTGACAATCATGCAGTGTCAGAGTAAGCAATGAGCTAGGAGCAAGGAATCCAAAATCAGCTGCATTTTCAGTGGTGGTGGTGACATTGATTTCTTTCATAATTTGCGTTATTGCGGCGATCGTCGTGCTTGCTTTACGGGATGTGATCAGCTATGTCTTCACCGAAGGTGAAGCTGTGTCTGCTGCTGTCTCAGATCTGTGCCCGCTGCTAGCACTTTCTATTATTCTCAATGGCGTTCAACCCGTCTTATCTGGTAACTTCATATGGCTAAATTAACCTCAAATAACACTGATATTCTGTGCATGTTAACCATAAGAGATTACCAGTGCTTTGCCATGCATGCCTTAACTCATTCAACCATTTATGTAAGTTAATCAGTTCTATTATTTTAATAAATTGAATCTCATTAAATGCTTACTTAAAAGAATTTACATTATCAAATTTATTATGTTATACAAATTAAGCCATAGAGTTTACATCATCTTACAGTCCCTTTATTTTTGTAAGCATTTATTCTCTCATAATTTTCTTAACATACTCTTTTCCACCAAGTTAATATTCATGTTTCCTTATTCTTTTACTGATAGAAACTAATGCATGCAATGTAAAATAATGTTTGAAGGGGTTGCTGTTGGCTGTGGATGGCAAGCTTTCGTTGCATATGTGAATGTGGGCTGTTATTATGGAGTTGGCATACCATTGGGTGCGCTTCTTGGCTTTTACTTCAAATTTGGTGCTAAGGTATGCAATCATTTTTCACTCCAAGGCTCTTCTACCAAAAATATAAGGTTAAATTGCAATGCGCATTTGTTATGCATTTCATTACTTAATTTCAATTCTCAAACTAAACTCAAACTGAGAATGGCGTCTTTGTGCAGGGAATATGGTTGGGGATGCTGGGTGGCACGGTTATGCAAACAATCATTTTAATGTGGGTAACATTTAGGACGGATTGGAATAAAGAGGTAAAAGAGTTCTTGCAATCCTAGTCTTTGTATTATGGTACTATGTGAGCAAGCTATGGTTAGTGTCTAAAAAATTTTATTCCATCATAGGTTGAAGAAGCAGCAAAGAGGTTGAACAAGTGGGAGGACAAGACGGAGCCGCTTGTAAAGGACTGAATCCCTTTGGTTTGACGATGTGGGTTGGCCCATTCGAGTGTGGCTAAAACAGTAAAGCCTGTATAATTGTTTATGCCAAACACCATCCGTAACCTATAAAAGATACTTTTATCAGTTCCATTTTTCTTTTCTTTTCATGGCATTTCAATATTGGTAGCTATTCCAAGGCAAACAGTAACAAATTGAAGCTCTTTTCATTTTCATGATTGTTTCCTGGTCGTAACGTCCCCTTTTACGAATCACTATTTGGGATTTCTTTGAAATTTATGAAATTCTGGGCAAAAGGGAAATTTATGGATGTGCTGGTTTTACAAAATATGCGCAATCAAGTCTGTTGCTTTTCTCTTCTGCAGTTCTGCAGAACACAGTAGTAACAGTCCCGAGTGGCAGTAGCAAGCACAACCATGTTCAAATTTAGAACGCATGCGAACGAGTCTTTAAGACCATGAAACTGAAGAGCTATAAACTAGTCCTGCATGCGGTGGCTTACTTAAAACACATGTGAATTTACACAGTAATGTAGAAGCATGTAAGCCGGCACTGAGAGTGATAAACTCAAAGCTAGCATTTTAATTGGAATAAGTATCCTCCCACAAACTTTCATAAACAAAATCTTCACGTTGTTAAAAAGTCTTGCACACTAAATCCAACACTAGTAGTACATCACAGTTTCAACTCCACAAAGAGATCAGGTTCATGAGCATCTAGCAGATGAAAGTGTTGTGCAAATATCAGCTTTGTTCTTTGATTTCTTTCTCTGAGTTACTTTCCAAATGACACATGGAATGACCAACTCGAAGAACAACTAAACTATACATTGCGTTGAATGGTTGGCTCACAGTGTCTCACGTAACAACAGATTCCAAATGCACTTGGGAACATTTCATCCTTCAAATGGAAGGTATATGAATGATACACGTTGTCAACTGCAGTCCCCAAATTTTGCTATGGTTTTAAGACCAAAAGCTAAAAAGATTCTAGCCAATCAAATATGAAATTTTTTTTTGGCCTGGTATGTATAATATATTTTAATACAGACCAACGAGGAAAAGAAAATACAGGATGAAGAAAAAGGGGAAAACTAAACCTCTGTTACATATTTGATACCTTTTTATGGTTCTGGGGATCTCCATCTCCTAATCGAAGCAGCAAACTGGCCAATCTCAGACCTGTCATATCCAATGACTGTAATTCAGGTGTTGTCTTCCACCTTCACTTTGAGGCCACTAGGGATTGTCATTTTAACTGGATCAGAAAATCCAAGATTCAAAACCAAATCTTTTCCCTCTAACATGGCACGATACCCAAAACCAACCAGTTGAAGTTTCTTTTCAAAACCTTTAGATACCCGAAGTCCAACCACCATGTTGTCTGTAACCGTGCTAAAAACAGTAATTTTTGAGCCACAGAAGACTCATGTATCTGCATGCATATAAAGAAGGATGGAATACAACAAAGGAAAACTAAAGAATTTGTACGAGTCCAGATTGAGATGTAGTGCTCGAGCCTGCCAATATTAAACCCAATAGTATTCCCACAAAATGTTACTAGCCATTGTTAACCACTGAATTTGGTGAGATTTAAAAAATTTAATAGTTTTAATTAATATATAAAATAAAATTTTATAAAAATAAAAATATAAGATTAAAGTAATTGTTAATTGAATGAGAAAAAAATGACATTTAAAAGATGAAAGATACCTTGATACATAATTATTATTTTATTTTTATAAATTAAATTTTATAAAAATATTAATTATAAAATTTAAATTATAAAATTTATTAAATTTTAAATTCTTAACTATAAAACTATTAAAAACAATAAATATAATACTCCTCTCTGTACTTTGTAAGCATTTAATATTCTATTTTTGTAAAGCAAGTATTACTCGACACAAAATCCAATGGGTTGAAAGCTTGAAATAATTTTTCTAAAATCAAATTTCTAATAATATATGTAAACATAAATTAATTTTTACTAAATTAATTTTTCAGTATCAATTTTTTACAAAATTAATTTTATTCAGATTTAATTAAAACCACAACTAATCCAATTAAGCTTGCCAGCCAAACCGCAATAAAACTGGAGTAATTTTTCCTGGAATAGAACTAAAAGTTAATCAACATCAAACCTTTTTTTGTTTGGTTCTTATCAGCATCAAACCTATGATGATTATCGGTATATGATCAATAATTAATTCATAGGCGATGGCTATGTTTTGGACATTAAACATTCTAAAACGTGTATTTGTGTCAATTCATGCTTTACTCAATTTGTTTTACAGTGGAATATGAAATTGTCACCAGGAATCTCATACCTACTGGGTATCTATCAATATCTGGAAATTCGCCAGTAATCTATGTGGCTAAGAACGAATCAAGCTTTGCACTTGATTGTTATGCAAATTAGTAGCATATGAGTGCCCCTTCTACTTTTTTTTCTTCTTTTTTTTCTTTCATTTTTTTTTGTCCACTACTTTAAGTAATTGCATGCCTTTAGCCCTTTGGTGTCATTTTTATTGGATTTGAGTCTCCAACAGTTATTACAGAGGATCGTGAGAGAGACTGAGAGAGCAAAGCTTTCTCTCACTTCAACCCTCCCATTTCTCTCTCACCTTACATTTCTCTCGCAGTCCTCTGTAGTAACTGTAGAAGATTCAAATCCCATCTCTATCTCTATTTCATTTTTTTTTGGGCAATCTCCATTCGTATATAGGAGTATATGGAGTTTTGTTATATGTACATTTCCACACATACACATTATTTACATTTTCTCATATCTTCAATCTTTATTTATACGTAAATATATTATCCACAAAATTGCATGCACATATAATTTATATAGGTGACTATAATTCATTGATGGTTGACTTTGTCTTCTTAAATTCTTGAGTCAAGAGATAATGCATATAATATATAGTGCATATTGTGTGTTCTTCAATATTATTGTTTAATTTGAAAGGCTTTTAGAAGTTTAAACAACAATTTTACTGCCATCATATGCTATTTATGGATAACAAACAAATTTCCAAAATTAAATATCTTCAAGCATCTAAAATAAAAAGTGAAAAACCAAATATGAACAAAAAGATGGCTAGCGTACAAAGAAACTCATGCATGTATACGTTCACATGTAGGATGTAACACAATTTAAATAAATGATAAATGATGAGAAATAAAATATTTACGATTAAAAATAATATATATTTTTTATGTTATTTTATAAAATATATAATATTTATTTTTAAATTTAAATAAAATTATAAAATTATTAATAAAATTTATTTATTTTTTATTATGCATAATCTAATACATAATTTAAAAAAAGTAAATATAACAAAGTTCTAAATTATTATGCATTGGATATATAAAGAACATAACTTCATCCAGTGCTTTAAGAAATTCTACATTTTTTATTGCCATAAATCATAGATAATCGATAATATAGCGTCTAGCTTAGCGACGAACCTAGACGCTGTTGGGAAAATAGATCAGAGGCTTGATAACAGCGGAAGCACCTCAAGATCACTTTTTCCCACTATGCAAATAAATTATGCACAACAAAATTTAAGCAGAAAAATAAATACAAGAGGCACAAATATTTAACGTGGAAAACCCTCCAATATTGAGGGAAAAACCACGGGACAAGCTCCGAGAAAATATTCCACTATAATAAGGATAATTACAAATATCCTTACAACACACTTTACTCTCTTTCAAGTGATACTAAAATTATAGTGGCACTCAGTGAGACCCTCTAGAGATGACACCCAATATTTTTGGTGTATACCCACACCCACACTCTATTGGGAATTACTCAGACTCTCTTTTATCTCACACTCTTAGAGAAATAATATTTCTCTCAAAAGCTTACCACTTACACTTGGCTTTAGCCTTATTCTCTCTACTTGAGACTTTCTCTCTTTTCTCTCTTTGCCTCTTGCCTCTCTTTCTTGTACTCCTTGTGCTGAATGAGGCATCTATTTATAGGGAAATGTTGGGACTGTACAAATTTCAGCTGTCCACCAAAATTGAAAAACTTCTCTGCAGCCAGCTTGCATTCAAACTTGCCTTTGCTTCTTTTCAAAATTGGCTGCCATTTATTGTTGAAAATGTTGGCTGCCTTTGAAGATGTTGGCTGCCGACATGGGTGGACCCAACAATTCTCCCCCTCCAGCCCATGAGGAAGGAGTATAAACCCAGATGCCATCAAATAGAATTCATGCCAGCCAACCTGGCACAAGTTTGAAGCTTCTCTCGAGTTACGACTTTTGTCATCATGTCAGCAGGATTGTTATTAGTGTGAATCTTTTCAAGCTTGAACTGTTCTTCTTCTACTGCTAATCGCAGCCAATGATATCTCACATCAATGTGCTTTGTACGTGAGTGGTACATCGTATTTTTACTCAAATCAAGAGCACTTTGACTATCACAGTAAATTACAGACCTTTGCTGCTTTATTCCCAATTGTTGAAGAAGTCTAGTCAACCAAAGCATTTCTTTTCCTGCTTCAGTCATGGCAATGTATTCTGCCTCAGTTGTAGATAAGGCAACACACTTCTGCAATTTAGACTGCCATGATACAGCTCCCCCTGCAAAAGTAAACAAGAATCCTGAAGTAGATTTTCTACTATCCAGGTCACCTGCCATATCTGCATCTGCATAACCCTTCAAAATTGGTTCTGACATACCAAAACACAAGCACAATTTTGAACTGCCTTTGAGATATCTTAAGATCCACTTTACAGCTTCCCAATGATCTTTACCTGGGTTTGAAAGAAACCTGCTGACTACTCCTACTGCGTGAGCAATGTCAGGACGGGTACAGACCATGGCATACATCAAACTCCCAACTGCAGAGGAGTAAGGAATCTTAGCCATGTCTTCTTCTTCTTTTTCACCACTGGGACAACTTTTCCTACTGAGTTTAAAGTGATTGGCCAATGGCGTGCTAACTGGCTTAGCACTTTGCATGTTGAATCTTTCTAAGACCCGCTCCACATACTTCTCTTGTGACAACCATAGCTTTCTAGCTTTTCGGTCTCGCAAAATCTGCATTCCCAGAATTTGCCTTGCTGGTCCAAGATCTTTCATGTCAAATGCCTTTGACAACTCCTTTTTCAGATCACCAATCATCTTTGTGTCCTGCCCCACAATCAACATGTCATCTACATATAATAAGAGAATAATAAATTTGTCATCAAGAAATATTTTAAAATATACACAATGATCTGTATCAGTTCTGGTATAACTATGACTCATCATGAAGGAGTCAAATTTCTTATTCCACTGCCTTGGAGCCTGCTTTAATCCATACAGGCTCTTCTTCAATCTACAGACCATGTGTTCCTTCCCTTTCTCTTCAAACCCTTCTGGTTGAACCATGTAGATCTCTTCCTCCAAATCACCATGAAGGAATGCAGTTTTCACATCTAACTGTTCAAGCTCTAGATCTAAGCTGGCTGTCAATCCTAGTATAGCTCTAATTGAGCTAATCTTGACAACTGGAGAGAAAATCTCATCAAAATCGATTCCTCGCTTTTGTCCAAAACCTTTCACAACTAAGCGAGCTTTATACTTCACCAGCTTGTTGCAATCTCTCTTATGCTTGAACACCCACTTGTTCTTTAAGGCTTTTCTACCTTCTGGAAGTTCCACAAGCTCATAAGTATCATTTTTCTGCAAGGAATCCATTTCGTCTTGCATAGCTATCAGCCACTGAGCTTTATCCTTATGAGTTTGTGCTTCTTCAAAGTCTTCTGGCTCCCCCTCATCAGTAAGGAGGATATACTCAGAACTTGGGTACCTAGTTGATGGATGCCGCTCTCTCTCTGTTCTTCTGAGCGGCAGTGGAGGGGGTTGCTCCCCCTGCTCAACAACTTCATCATCATCTCCAGCATTATCTGCCCTTGGTTGGTCATTAATCTGTTCCTCACCTTGAGTATCATTATCGACTAGATCAGGCAAGTTCACCATAGGAACTGGGTTTAGATCAACCAAGCCGTCGCTGCCACCAGACACTTTCTTTTCAGCTTTTTCTATATCATCAATGTTTTGGTCTTCAATAAATGCTACATCCCGACTTCGAATCAGTTTCTTCTCAATCGGGTCATATAACCTGTAGCCAAATTCATCAAGACCATAACCGAGAAAGATGCACTGTCGTGTCTTAGCATCAAGCTTTGATCTTTCATCCTTCGGAATGTGAACAAATACCTTACATCCGAAAACTCGCAGGTGATCATAAGAGACTTCTCTGCCATACCAAACTTTGTTAGGAACATCACCATTTAGAGCAACCGCTGGAGATAGATTGATCACATATACTGCTGTGAGCAAAGCCTCCCCCCAAAAGTATTTTGGCAACTTTGCTTCTGAAAGCAAACATCTGACTCTCTCTAGCAAGGTCCGGTTCATCCTCTCAGCTAGACCATTTAATTGTGGAGTCTTTGGAGGCGTCTTCTGATGCTTAATGCCCATCTTTCTGCAGTACTCGTCAAAAGGACCACAGTATTCGCCACCATTATCAGTGCGAATACACTTCAGCTTCTTTCCAGTTTCTCTTTCAACAGATGCATGAAACTGTTTGAAAACATCAAGGACTTGATCTTTGGTCTTTAAGACATAAGCCCAAAGTTTCCTTGAATGATCATCAATGAATGTCACAAAATAAAGTCCACCGCTAAAGGACTTTACCTTCAAGGGACCGCAAACATCGGAGTGCACCAATTCTAACAAATCCGATTGCCTTGAAGGAAAGTGACTCTTGAAGGCAACTCTGTTCTGCTTTCCAGCCATGCAATGAGCACATTTCTTCAAGCTCGTGCTCTTTATACCTGGGAGTAGGTTTTTCCTGGTCAAGCAACTGAGTCCCTTCTCACTGATGTGGCTAAGTCTTCTGTGCCACATCTCAGCTGTCTTCTCATCATCCATTGTGTTGATGAAGTCACCAGAAATTTTAGCTTGTGTTAAATACAAGCTTGGACTCTTCTCTCCTCGAGCCACAACCAACGAACCTTTAGTAAGCTTCCATTGCCCATTACCAAAGGTGTTGAAGTAACCTTCATCATCCAGCTTCTTTACCGAGATCAAGTTGAAACGGATATCAGGCACATGCCTAACATCCTTGAGAATCAGCTTTGCTCCTCTGTTGGTCTCTAAGTGGATATCTCCCATGCCGGCAACATTTGAGAAACCATTATTACCCATCTTTAACACCCCAAAATTACCGGGTGTATAAGATGAGAAGAGCTCCCTGTTTGATGTAACATGCAATGAAGCTCCACTATCCACGACCCAACTTGTTTCATGACAGGCAAAATTAATTACCTCTTCGTCACAAACGATGACTAATTCGGCAGCGGCAACCTGATCTTTCTTTTCTTCCTCAGTGTTGCCATTTTTCTTGTCTTTCTTGTATTTGAAACACTGCCTTTTAAAATGCCCCAACTTGCCACAATAGTGACACTCCATATTTTTGGATCTGGGCTTGGATTTGCTCCGACTTTTATCTCTGCCTTTCAGACCTCTACTATTGCTTCTCCCCCTATCATCGGTGACAAGAATATCAGGCTGTGAAGACGAAGCTTGAGATCTTCTCCTCATCTCTTCGTTCAAAACAGCGCTTTTAACAAGTTCCACCGTTACTACACCATTAGGAGCAGAGTTGCAAAGTGACATTCTGAATGTCTCCCAAGAGTCTGGTAGAGTACCGAGCAGCCAAAGAGCTTGAATCTCATCGTCAAACTTTACACCCATGGAAGATAACTGTTGTAAGACTCCTTGAAATTCATTTAAATGATCGGAGATAGAGCTATCTTCCTTGTAGTGTAACTTCATCATCTTCTTAATCAAGAAGAGCTTGTTGTTGCCGGTCTTTCGAGCATACAGAGATTCAAGTCTCTCCCATAACGTCTTGGCATTCGTTTCATCATTTATGTGGTTGAGCACGTTGTCATCCACCCACTGCCGAATAAAACTGCACACCTGGACATTTTCAAATGCCCACTGATCATCGGTTTTTGCTTCAGGCTTTTCTGAAGCAAACACTGGTAAGTGCCAACTTTTCACATAAAGGAGATCTTTCATTTTTCCTCTCCATATGTGATAGTTGGTGCCGTTCAAGCTAATCATTCTGCTTGTATTGACCTCCATCTGATATAAGCCAACAATTAGTGAAACAAATAAATTAGGCGGTAAAACCGGCCAATTACAGAGAAAACAAATTTGGCGGCTTAGCCAGACCAGAGGCGGTATAACCAGCCAATATAAATTGCAAAATAAATTTCAGCAATATAACCAGAGGCTCTGATACCACTTGTTGGGAAAATAGATCAGAGGCTTGATAACAGCGGAAGCACCTCAAGATCACTTTTTCCCACTATGCAAATAAATTATGCACAACAAAATTTAAGCAGAAAAATAAATACAAGAGGCACAAATATTTAACGTGGAAAACCCTCCAATATTGAGGGAAAAACCACGGGACAAGCTCCGAGAAAATATTCCACTATAATAAGGATAATTACAAATATCCTTACAACACACTTTACTCTCTTTCAAGTGATACTAAAATTATAGTGGCACTCAGTGAGACCCTCTAGAGATGACACCCAATATTTTTGGTGTATACCCACACCCACACTCTATTGGGAATTACTCAGACTCTCTTTTATCTCACACTCTTAGAGAAATAATATTTCTCTCAAAAGCTTACCACTTACACTTGGCTTTAGCCTTATTCTCTCTACTTGAGACTTTCTCTCTTTTCTCTCTTTGCCTCTTGCCTCTCTTTCTTGTACTCCTTGTGCTGAATGAGGCATCTATTTATAGGGAAATGTTGGGACTGTACAAATTTCAGCTGTCCACCAAAATTGAAAAACTTCTCTGCAGCCAGCTTGCATTCAAACTTGCCTTTGCTTCTTTTCAAAATTGGCTGCCATTTATTGTTGAAAATGTTGGCTGCCTTTGAAGATGTTGGCTGCCGACATGGGTGGACCCAACAGACGCACCATCAGAGGCTCGAGTCTGAAGCAATTAAAAACATGCTCCCTCAATATTGGAAAATATAGAGGACCACTACTATCCAACTGTAGTTTTCATATTTTAGGGTCAGCTAATTAATCTTGAGTTTCCAGATTCGTAAGACAATCCCACATGTTCGACGCTCACAGCAGGGCCCACTGGAGGACCCACTTGCGTGATGTAGTACCATAATGGACGTATGTATAAGCAGCACTCTGGAATTTCTTCTGGTTGCAATTGAGCCATGCCGATTAGAATGCATTCGTAATCGTCGAAAATGAGGGAAGTACCCTCTCCCTCCCCTAGAACGAATGAGTGTGTCTTGTCTTTCTTGTTTTTGCTTCTGGTTTGTAATTGTTTTTGACGAGGTCATTATGGTAGTTTTTCAGTTATTGTCCGATTGTTATGTTGGAAAATAATGTAGAGGCTGTACAAATTGTGGGAATGAAAGTGGGGTGGGAATGCTTAAAGTTGAAAGCGAGTGAATGATTCTTTCCTTGAGCTTCCAAGACTGTAACTACCCTTTTTGTATAGTTATATGAGTTGTTCGTTCGAGTCTTCAATCACATGCATGTTCAGAACTCTTCCAAGCTTTTACCCATATTTGACGTTGAGGTAATCTTAGATGCTCTCCTCCCCTGATTAACTTTCTTCTTCAGGTCTCTGTTACTTGTTTCTCTACGTATTATTATTATTATTAAGGTAGCCAAGTGATTCTTCACCAACTTGTTTTATATGCTTCATTGTTTCTTCTTTAGAAATTTCTGAGCTTGTTTGGATTATCATGGTCCATTAATGAGAAAATTGAGATTCTGGGTATGCTCTTAGAAATTGTTCTTATGGGCAACTGGGCATTAAATTTTAAAATCCAAGTCTTTTCTGTTATTCACATGGGATTTTTTTACCTTGAGTGCAGAATCCTGTCTTCTGGGGTCTGTTTTAGACCTAAACGAGTTCTTAGAATCTTTGGAGTCCTGGGTTTCACTTGCTAACGAGAATAATGTTCTTATGCCATTTGCCTTCTCCTAACGGGGTTGTCTCTTGCATTCTGTTGTTCGTCTTTCTGCTGCTTAAATCGTTTACACTTGACAGGTGCTTAGTTTCTCAGATTGATGCTGGTCTAAACTGAAGAACCGCAACCGCAAATTGCAAGCTTGTCAAGCATTTCCAAAGTGAAGGCCCTCTTGATTCAAAGGGACGGCAAAATGATTATGGCCAGGACATTATTCTTCTTGATTTTCTGCTTGTGGATTCCCACAGAAGTTGTGGGTGGGACTGGAAATACCACTGTAAATACTATTGTTCCTGCCACAAGACCGAGTGTTGTGAAAATTGGAGCCTTGTTTACTATTAATTCAGTCATTGGAAGATCGGCAAAACCTGCAATTTTGACTGCTGTTGATGATGTTAATTCTGATCCGAGCATTCTCCCTGGAACCAAACTGGAAGTTATATTACATGATACAAACTGCAGTGGTTTTCTTGGAACAATGGAAGGTATTTGTCCAAACTATGAAAATTTTCAGCTACAAACTGTTCCTTCTTTGGTCAACTGAAGACTTATTTTGAAATTCAGAAATCAAGAGTATCAGGAATTTAAGAAAAAAAGGTTTAGGAGGAAATCCATTCTTTTAGAAAATTGGATTGCGCCTTATTTTTTACGTACAAGATTTATATACCTTATTAGTCTCCCCTTCTATGTTGATTGTCTCCTAATACTTAGAATTGGGGCATTTTGGATATAATCGTCCAGTCATATTGGACAGCTTCTTCATTGTGTATGTTTCGGTCCTCATACCATTGGTTTCAATTTTATAGCTATACCAATTACAATATTAAAACGTATGGTTTTCATTTTGTTACTATCATCCAGTTTCTTGCGGAATTAGTTTACCTTCATATTTGGTGCTTCAATCTTGATAAATCATATTCTGCTAAACTTTGGCATGTGTTTCCTTCCTTGTGAAATGCCTCTCTCTCTATCTCTTTCTGCTGGGAAAAAGAAGCTAACTAGCTTGATTGAGTTCCTAATCATGTAGCCCTGCAGTTGATGGAGAAAGATGTGGTTGTTGCTGTTGGTCCACAGTCCTCTGGCATAGCTCATGTTATCTCTCATGTTGTGAACGAACTACATGTACCTCTTCTATCATTTGGGGCTACAGATCCTTCTCTTTCTGCCCTGCAGTACCCATATTTTGTCCGCACTACCCAGAATGACTATTTTCAGATGTATGCAATTGCAGACTTGATCGGATATTATGAATGGAGGGAGGTGATTGCCATTTTTGTAGATGATGATCATGGAAGAAATGGAATTTCTGTATTGGGCGATGCCCTGGCAAAGAAACGAGCCAAGATCTCTTATAAGGCTTCCTTCACTCCTGGAGCCCCAAAAAGTGATATCAGTGACTTGTTAAATGGAGTAAACTTAATGGAATCACGGGTTTATGTTCTGCATGTTAATCCTGATTCTGGTTTGACAATTTTTTCTATTGCCAAGAAGCTAGGGATGATGAGCAGTGGCTATGTTTGGATTGCTACGCATTGGCTTCCTTCCGTGCTAGATTCATTGGAGCCAGCTGACCCTGACGCAATGAACCTCTTAAAAGGGGTTGTAGCTTTTCGGCATCACACTCCTGATACTGATCTCAAAAATAGTTTTATGTCTAGGTTGAAGAACCTAAAAGAGACAACAAGCTTCAATTCTTATGCACTTTATGCATACGATTCTATTTGGTTGGCAGCCCGTGCTCTTGATGCTTTTCTTAATGATGGTGGAAATATATCTTTCTCTAATGACCCTGGGTTGCATGACACAAATGGAAGCACGTTGCATTTTGGATCACTCCGTGCTTTCGATGGTGGCCCTCAGTTTCTTCAAACAATCCTGAGAATGAACTTCACTGGTTTGAGTGGTCAAATTCAGTTTGATATGGATAAGAACTTAATACATCCAGCATATGATATTCTAAACATTGGGGGATCTAGAACCCGCAGAATTGGTTATTGGTCTAATTACTCTGGTTTGTCAGTCGTGGCTCCTGACATTTTGTACAGAAAACCTGCTAACACTTCAACTAGCGGTCAACATCTGCAGAGAGTTATATGGCCAGGAGAAACCACAACAACACCCAAGGGATGGGTTTTCCCAAACAATGCAAAGCCTCTGCGAATAGCGGTGCCAAATCGAGTAAGCTACAATGAATTTGTTGTCAAAGACAAGAACCCCCCAGGGGTAAGAGGCTATTGCATTGACGTCTTTGAAGCGGCCATAAAATTGTTGCCTTATTATGTTCCACGGCAGTATATATTATATGGACACGGTGATAGAAATCCCGAGTACAATGAGCTTGTGAATCAGGTTGCACAAAATGTGAGTCTCTATATCAGACTTGTAACTTTAATTTAGGGATCCTGTTGCCTACATGAGTGCGGATAGTGTACGGTCTAACAATGACTGAAAATAGCAGTTTGTATTGATTCCAGTAGTAAAAGATATTAATTTTAATATTTATGTGGAAAATATATACTTTTCGTGGGTGGCTCCCGTCATTTTATGACCCTTATTTGTCAGTATGTATGTTCAAGTGCTGGTAGTTGTATTGATTTGGCCATTTCCTTCTTCAGAACTTCGATGCAGCTGTTGGGGATGTTACTATAGTCACAAATAGGACTAGGATCGTGGATTTTACTCAACCTTACATGGAATCAGGGCTTGTTGTTGTTATTCCTGTTAAGGAGATAAAGTCAAGCCCTTGGTCTTTCCTCAAGCCATTCACTGCTCTAATGTGGTGCGTGACTGGTGTCTTCTTTCTTTTCGTGGGAGCTGTTGTATGGATTCTTGAGCACCGGCATAATGAAGAGTTCCGTGGTTCTCCTAGGCAACAAGTGATTACAATGTTTTGGTAAGTATGTTTTAACCTGTTGAAAGCCTTCCTTATCTAAATGTGTTGGAAACTTGTAAAGGACCCTTTGTAGTGGGTCTAACTATTGCCATGGTGCCGATGACATTACAAACCATTTTTATCATCGCATACCATTTGCTATTTGATTGGCAGATTGTAAGTCTGAAATCGGGTTGATTTATCTCATTCATTCTGGTGGTGAATACATGTTTGATATCTTCCATTATTTTTTCTGTTCTTTTCTGTTTTGCGTCCTGAAGAAGCTCTATGAACAAATGAGTATCTATCTGAATATCTTGCCTAAGCATCTCTGGGCCCAAATCTTCTCTTCTTGCTTTTGGAAGTGTGTGGCTTATGTTAACATCATCAAGTCAAGGATTTTTGCTGAAATTATTTCCTCTTTTGCAGGTTTAGTTTCTCAACAATGTTTTTCTCTCACAGTATGTACTACCTTCATTTTCATTTATGCCTTCTGCTTTACCTGTAACAATCTTTGGTTTGATTGATGCATGGCTGAAATTTCTCATATCTTTGCTGCTTGACCTGCCACAGGAGAGAACACTGTGAGTGCTCTGGGGCGATTTGTGTTAATCATATGGCTTTTTGTGGTGTTAATTATCAATTCCAGCTACACAGCTAGCTTGACATCCATCATCACGGTGCAACAATTGTCATCACAAATTGAAGGAATTGACAGCTTAATCTCGAGTACCCTACCAATTGGAGTCCAAGATGGGTCATTTGCACGGAAGTATCTGATAGATGAGCTGAACATTGCTGAATCTAGGATTGTTACATTGAAAAACCAGCAGGATTATATTGATACCCTTCAGCGTGGACCAAAATATGGAGGGGTAGTGGCCATTGTTGATGAGCTCCCTTATGTTGAGCTTCTCTTGTCCAACACCAATTGTCAGTTCAGAACTGTAGGGCAGGAGTTTACTAAAAGTGGATGGGGATTTGTGAGTATCTTTATCTGCATGTGTATTGTTTAGGTTGCTATATGTTCATCAGTTAGCATTGCTTAATTTTAAACCTTATGCTGAGGTTCTTTTTAAAAACAAAATCTTTGGATTGTCTCTCTTATGGGATAATTACTATCAGATGATGATTTAGGTTGTCTGCTAAAAGATTATATAAAAATCGACCATTTCAAGAATAACACTTAACGAATAAAATGATTGAATATGTGGGTTCTTATCTCTCTTTCTCTCTACCTCTCTTTCTTCCTTACATTGAACAAAAGAGTGTTTTCTTTTTCTTGGTTCTGATATATGCAGTATTTCATTTCTATTGGACTAATCACTATTGAGAAAACCTTTAACAATTGCAGGTTGCTTTTATAAATTTATAATGCTTCCATGACGGTTCAAATATGCATCTAAACAAAAATGATCTCTACTTGCTTAGTACTTGGCTTCATATAAGTATAAATATATGTTTTCAACTATACTTACGAAAGATGGGAACCTCTCATGTTTTGAATTTTCTTTTCCAAAATTAATGTCTGGTGATTGTGCTGCAAAGTTTTAAAGAAGGGTTGTGTTTCAATAATATGTAGTCCAATTCAATTATCTTTAACATAATCTGCATATATAATGGCATATTTTGACAATGGCTGGGGACCACAAATTTGTTTATCTTTTGTTGCTTATATAGTCTCATGAACCCATCATTTAGGTGCACAAATAGCAACCTCCTGATTAATCCTCCCTGCACAAACAACAACCTTTTGGTGATTCTATCCTTATAATGCATTTGATGTAGATATTGTTTTGTGACCTAGGGTCTTACGTAAATTTGCTTTCTCTAGTTTATAATATTGCTCTTGTGACTCTTAAATGTGAGTCCGATGTCTTGAGATAGTAGGATTTTAGGAAGATTCTCAACATGGTTAGACATTGTTCTCATGTTTTTTTCTGTGATTACAGGCATTCCAAATGGACTCTCCCCTTGCTGTTGACTTGTCAACCGCCATTCTCCAACTCTCAGAGAGTGGTGACCTGCAGAAGATCCATGACAAATGGCTTTCAAAAAATGGGTGTGCCGCTCAAAGAAATGACGTTGATTCAAACCAACTATCTCTGAATAGCTTCTGGGGTCTCTTTCTGATATGTGGCATTGCATGTATTGTTGCTTTGGTTGCGTTCTTTATAAGGGTGTTCTGTCAATATATGAATTTCCTCCCAGGACCTGAGGAGGTTCATGATGAGGAAATTCATCCAGCCAGGCCTAAACGGATATTCCGACGTTCTTGCTTCCAGATATTGAAATTGATAATAGATAAGAAAGAAGCAGAACTCAAGGAACTTAGACAGAGGGGTATTGAATCTATTGTTAGCAGTAAAAAACGGCGCCGCAGTCTGAGCTCAGACGGGCAATTCGATTCACCTGCCTAAGTAAGCTTGTACATTTTTGTGGGTGGGTTCTTTATCTTATTTGGCTACCATAAACTTGAAATATGTATTTTTCTTTTTCTTGTAAGAATGTAATTTACACAAGTAGAGTAAAAGCAAATAAAAAGCGCTTTAGTTTTGATTTTAAGGACAGCTGCAATGGAAATTAGATGCAACAAATAAGTATACTTTGCCTTTTGAGGAAAAGAATGTTACAAAGTGAGAGACTTGTAATTTTTTTTTTTTTTGGGGTACAAAGTGACTTGCAATTTTATTAGGCAAGAGCATGTTTCTTCTGGACTTCTTTGTAATTTACACAATGTAGTTTTGAATGTAAAATTTAAGAACACTATTTTTTGTAAAAAAAAAAAATAGAGTACTCTAAAATAAACAGAGTATACCATTTTTGTAAAAAACATAAGAAACACTATTTTCTATTAGAAATAGAAATTATGTCTTCTGTTAAAAATTAGAGTATTCTGTTTTCTATAAAAATAGAGTAATCTACTTTTTGTGAAAAAAATGACAATATTTTCAGTAAAAAAAAAATTCTGTTTATAGTAAAAAAAAATCCCTGTTGTTCTAGGAAAATAATTCTCTATTTTCTAATAAAACAAGGAACTCTGTTTTCTAATTAAAAAGAAAGTTTGGTCTCAATTTTTTTTTTTAAAAATAAAGAGAGTTAATATTCTGTTTATGAGGAAAAAAAGGGTTAGTAGCCTATTTTTGAAGAAAAGAGTAAAAAATGGTTTGGTCTCTGTTTTCCCTTTTTAAAAGTCAGTTCTCTATTTCTTAAAACGCAGTTAGTTCTCTTTTTTTCTTTTTTAATGTAAATATGTGTTTGTCTTCTATTTTCTTAAAACAGAGTTAGTTTTCTGTTTTTTTAAAATAAACATGTGGTAGTTCTCTTTTTCTTATATAAAAAAAAAGAGTTTGTTTTATTTTTTTTAATAAAAACTGAGTTAGTTCTTTGTTTTTTTTTTCATAAAAAGTGAATTAGGTCTTAGTTGTTTTTTAAAAAATAGAGTTAGGTCTCTTTTTTGAAAGTGTTAGTTCTCTGCTTTTCAAAAAATTGAGTTAGTTCTCCATTTTATTTAAAAAAGTTAGTTATCTGCTATTCTTTGTTTTTTAGTACTATGTTTTTGAAAATATTCTGTTTTTTTTTTAAAACATAATTAGTTCTCTTTTTTTAAAATAAAAAGAGTTAGGTTTCTGTTTAAGAAAAACAGCAATAACTCTCTATTTTGTTCTCTTTCTTTTTTTTACTATATTTTTTTACAAGATAGAATTATCTATTTTTGAAAAAACATAGTGCTCTGTTTTTTGAAAAAATGTTACTTATTTTTCATAAATAAACTGGGCTTTAATTTTTATTGTTCTAAAAAAAATAAGAGAACTCTGTTTTCCATGAAAAATAACATCTAATAGACATTTCTTTTTTTTAGAAGATAGAGTACTCCGTTTTTCAATTTTTAATACAGAATATACAGTATACTGTTTGTTTTTCGAAAAAGAGTACTCTTTTTTCTATATAGAAAATAGAGATATAAATTTTTTTTAAAAAAATATTTTAAATTTTTTTCACAAAAAATAGAGTATTCTTTTTTTTTTTGTTTTAGGTACTTTTTTTTTTGCAAAAAACAGAGTATTCTTTTTTTTTTCCAAGAAAACAATGTTCTAAATTTTTGTTACCAAAGATAGAATACTATTTTTTTTTGGAAAATATAATACTATGTTTTTTTTTTTTTTATAGAAAACAGATACACTGTTTTTATTTTATATAAACAACACAGTACTCTATTTTTTAAAATTTTTACAGTTACTCTGTTTTTAAAAATAGTGTTTTGCATTTTTTTATATTAGACAGAGTACTCTTTTTTCGCAGTGAATATAGTATGTTTCTCTATTTTTATAGAAAATGGAATACTATATTTTACTTTTTTACAGAAAATAGAGTACTCTACTTTTTAACAGAGAACATAGTATTCTTTTTTATTATTTTACAAAACATAGAGTACTTTATTTTTTACAGCAAACAGTGTTCTAAATTGTTTACAAAAGATAGAGTACTGTACTTTTTACAAACAATGGTGTTCAAAATTTTTTACAAAACATAGTGCATTGAGTTTTTTTTACAAAAATCAACGTTCTCAGTGTTTTTTCTTTTTTTTTTTTTTTAAAAACTGTGATCTGTGTTTTTTGCCAGAAAACATAATATTCTCATAGATGTGAACTCCACTTAATTTAAAGAGAACACAAAATGGTGGGGGAGTTTCGTGTCTTCCTTTCTGTGGGAGGAGAATTTCGAAAGTTTTTTAGCAAAAATTAGAGTACTTTTTTCTTTTATAGAATACAGAATACTCTGTTTTTTACGAAAAATATTAGTGTTCTAGATTTCTTTTACAGAAAATAGTGTTCTAAGTTTTTTCACAGAAAAGAGTGTTTGAAGCTTTTCCACTGAAAATAGAGAACTCTGCTTTTAACATAGTTCTCGGTTTTTAACAAAACAGCAACAAAGTACTTTTTTTTTTTTTTTTTTTTCAGAAAATAGAGTGCTCTGTGATAGGGGGCTGGGAACTCAATGAGTGACGAAGGTGGAAATGGCAGCGTAAGGTGCCGCGCTGGCACCAGGATTATGTGACTGCGAGAACGGAGCATCTTCCTCGCGCCAGCTATGTCAAATAGTTTGTAAATAATAAAAATAAATTTTATATTAAAAAAATTATTTATATTAAAAATTATATAAATAATAATATACAGTTAAAATTAAATTATAATATATAAATTATAATTTATAATATAATTTAAATTAAATTATTAAATTAAAAATATTTAAAATTTTTACAATCTTAAAGTAAAAATAAAATATATTAAATTATGTATTAATTTTATTATTATTATTTAAAAATATATATAATTATTATAACATACAATCTTATTTATTAATAACAGATAATTATGTCTTTTAAGAATTGATACTAGAGAACAGATAATTATGTCTGTTGTATCTATTGAAAGTAAAAAAATTATCTCTTATAAATAAACAGTTATATTTTTTGAGAATAAATAATTATATTTTTTAAAAATTAATAGTAAAAAATAGATAATTATATCTATTTAAAAATAAAAAATTATGTTTCTTATAAATAGATAGTTATATTTATTAAGAACAGACAGTTATATTTTTTAAAAATTAATAGTCGAAAACAGATAATTATGTTTATTAAAAATAAAACATTATCTTTTATGAACTCATGTTTATTAAATCTGATAAACATAATTGTTCAAAAGTATTATATGTAAATTAATAATTTAAAATTACTTTTAAGAAAAATATTCCCTTTCTCAAAAATGAGTTTAAAGGGTTTTATTATATTGTGAAGTAATTTTTTTTTATAAAAATAATATTACACCTAAAATAATATAATTTTATACTTCAAACCTAAAATTTTTATTATATTTATTTTTTTTTTTCTAACAAGCAAGGAAGGGGTAGTTAGGAAAAATCATAATCTGTAACTGAATTGCAAGCGGGTAGTTAGGGAGAAGCTGAGCAAGGCGGTTACGTGTATTCTATAAATGGTTGAAAGAGCAATAATAAATGCATGCAAAACGTGTTTTTCGTTATCTTCACTCCCCTTTGCACTAGATCTCTCGCTTTCTCTCTCTTGGACTCGTTGGGAGACTCGGAGTGCCATTGTTATCATTTTGGCGATTTAATTGAGAGTCCGACGGCGCAGAAAATGGTCACTTACGGTCAATAAAAGTTTGGAGTATAGCAATTTAAAGCCAAAAAAAGACTAGTTAATACATGATAAGGTCTGAGTAAAGTCAACTAAATAGGATAAAAAAGCTACCTTAGTGCTTAATAAGGGTGCACAATATTTTGAATCTCACATAAATTCTATAAGTAATTATAAAATAATACTTATATTTAAAGATCTCTCTCACTTAACAAGCTTAGGTTGAACTCCCAATTTGGAGTCCTAACATTATGATTGATTATAAAAAACAAAATTCTCTTATTTTTTTTTACAAACAACAGTGTTCTAACTTTTTTGACAGAATTTATTTTGCAGAATACAGGTTACACTGTTTTTACATAAAATAGTGTTTTAAATTTTTTTAACAAAAAATAATGTTTTAATCACGGGTTTATGTTCTGCATGTTTATCCTGATCCTGGTTTGACAATTTTTTCTATTGCCAAGAAGCTAGAAATGAGGAGCAGTGGCTATGTTCGGATTGCTACGGAATGGCTTCCTACCGTGCTAGACTCATTGGAGCCAGCTGACCCTGACGCAATGAACCTCTTAGAAGGGGTTGTTGCTTTTCGTCATCACGCTCCCGATACTGATCTCAAAAATAGTTTTATGTCTAGATTGAAGAACCTAAAAGAGACAACAAGCTTCAGTTCTTATGCACTTTATGCATATGATTCTTTTTGGTTGGCAGCCCGCGCTTTTGATGCTTTTCTAAACGCCGGTGGAAATGCATCTTTCTCCAATGCCACTAGGTTGCATGACAGAAATGGAAGCACGTTGCATTTAGGATCACTCTGTGCTTTTGAAGGTGGCCCTCAGTTTCTTCAGACAATGCTGATAATGAACTTCCCTGGTTTGAGTGGTCAAATTCAGTTTGATATGGATAAGAATTTAATTTATCCAGCATATGATATTATAAACATTGGCGGATTTAGATCCCGCAGAATTGGTTATTGGTCTAATTACTCTGGTTTGTCAGTCGTAGCTGCTGAAACTTTGTACAGAAAACCTGCTAACACTTCAACTAGCAGTCAACATCTGCAGAGTTATGTGGCCAGGAGAGACCACAACAACACTAAGGTATGGGTTTTCCCAAACAATAGAAAGCCTGTGCGAATAGCGGTGCCAAATCGAGTAAGCTACAAGGAACTTATTGTGGAAGACGAGAACCCCCCAGGAGTATAAATTATATGGACCTGGGAATCGAAATCTTAAGTACAACGAGCTTGTGAATCAGGTTGCACAAAATGTGAGTCTCTACATCAGACTTGTAACTTTAATTTGATGCTGGATAAGAAAGATGCAGAACTCAAGGAACTTAGAAGAGTATTGAGAGCAGTAGAGACTCATCCATGATTTTGGGGCTTAGTCAAAACGGCAACATAAATTCAGAGCTTGATCAGGGCCATTAAATGTCGTTCAGACACTTGTCCATAGACGACTAAAGCTAGTTGCCTCAATAGTCAATAGTCAATAGTCAATGGAGGAAAAACGACTCTGTCACTCAGACTAAAGCTGGAAAACGTGAAAGGAAAGCGCGTTCAAAGTTAAAAGGGTGGGTAGGGTCAGGAGCGATGACAGAATGCACATTCCAACTTGCTATCCGATTCCGCAGTCTTGTCCTTTAGCAACTACATAACTTGCAAGCCATCTCATCTGCGTCTACAGTACTTCTCATGACATCAGTCCACAAGTCCACCCCGTTGGTTTGATTCCACACCCAAGTTTGAGCAGTGAAGCATTTATATAGGATGGCAAATAGTTGTCCAGCCCACTAAGAGCACATCTAGACCATTCTCTATCTCTCCAAATGAAATTTCGTTGGAGCTTCCCCACTTCCTCTTCAGAATAATTCAAGGAACTCTTGAGTTCTGCAAGAGAAACACGGGAATGGATCCATTAACAGACTAGCTGTTCTAATCTTTCCTGAAAGGGACAGGCATTAGGCCATGCCTGTAGTTTTACAAACGTTGATAACCAATCAAACTATTACTCATCAATTATCTTAATTTGTGTATGTACTTTGTAATGTTCAATTTGAAAGGCTTTGAGGGGTTAACATTTTAGCGTCACATGTTAATTATAGTTAACAAACAATTTTCCAAAATTAAATATCTTCAAGCATCTCAAAAAAGTGAAGACCCAAACATAAACAAAAAGGTGGCTAGAGTGCATAGAAACTCATGCATGTATAAGGTCACATGTAGCACAACTTAAATAAAAGACAAATTATTTTGTGTTTGTTAAATAAATTATTGTTCCTTTTGCACATATTGTTGTCAAGTTTTTTTTTTTTAGTTATTGACAAAAATATCAATTTATTAATTTATAAAGGGGTTTTAGCTTGGCTTTGAAGTTTGAAATTCAACCCAAAATGGTGCAATTATTTGTAGTTTCCATTCAAAAAATTAAGATACAGTTAAGTTATACTACTTTTGTCAACAGAGAATATAATAATGTGTACCATTTCACTTAGTACATAATTATTTATAATTTATTAGATTTGTTTGTCCTACACAACCTAATATAAAAAAAGAAGAGTTATTCCTATAACGTTAAAGTTACACTTTCATCTACATTCATAATGTGACATTTATCGAAAGAGAGCTATAATTTTTTTTTAACTTTCAATTTTATGTTTCTCAGTCACATCAAACATAGGTTTAGTATTGTAGACCGAGCATTGCGCTATAAAAAACCCTGCCTTTCTCTAACGCCATCAGCATAAAATATTGTTAAAGATCCTCTTATGTGAGTAATGTCATTTTCATTTCTTAGATTCTCCTCCCCGTTTGATCCCTAGGCTACTATGCTATGTCCCTAAAGAACATAACTTTATCCAGCTCTTAAAGAAACTCTACATTTTTTGTTGCCATAAGTCATAAATATATAATAGTACAGCGTCTAACCTTTTTTTGGAAAGAAATACCGTGTCTAGCTAGCAACACCATAAGAGCTCGAGTTTGATGCAATTGAAAGAGAGATGGAAATGTATCTTTTGATTTTTTTAAATAATTTTAGTTATTTTATTTTATTTTTTCTTATTTATTTCATGTAGGTTCAACTTTTTTTAATTAATATTTTCTCTTTTTTAATTTTATCTATTTTTCTTCGATTCAACTCAATTAGCTTCACACCCGATCTTGAATTTGGTATGGAAATAGAATTTTCATTGAAAGCGTGCTCTATCAATGCTAGAAAATAAATAAAGTATAAGAGTATTAAAAGAGTACAAGATTAATCTTAAAGAATACAAGCTAAAAAAGTCTTCCCCAGAAGGGCAACTACAAGGTCAAAGCTTATTGATAAATGACCTCCAGATCATTAGAGATACAAACACCAACTATCACTTGCTCAATATTTTAGTAGTTAAAATAAAAATACTTTTAACAATAGACTTCAAAGTCAACTAATTAATTTTGATTCCCCAGAATACGGAAGAGGATCCCACATGTTCCAGACTAGGGATCCACTTGCATTGACGTATTTATAGGTCTGTCCCACGTAATTAATGGATGTCATAGGGGTAGTCATTGTGATATTTTGTATGAACAGCCTTTTCCACGTATAAGCAGCACTCTTGAATTTCTTCTGGTTGCAAACAAGAGGTGCCAATCAGAATGCATTCGCAATCGTCAAAAATCATCGAGTGAATTATTCTTTCCTTGAGCTTTCAACCCGTAAGTACCCATTTTTTTGGTTAGTTATGTGAGTTGTTTGTACGAGTTTCGAGTCTTCAATCAATTACATGCATGTTCAGAACTCTTCCAAGCTTTTTACCATATTTGGCGCCGAAGTAACCTCAATTACTCTCCTCCCCTGAATAACTTCTTTCTTCTCCAGGTGTCTGTTACTTGTTTTATCTACGTATTATTAATTATTAAGTTAGGCATGTGGGTGTTCATTCACCAACTTATTTTATTTGGTTCATTGTTTCTTCTTTAGAAATTTCTGAGCTTCATTGGATTATCATGGTCCAATAATGAGCACATCGAAATTCCGGATATGCTCTTAGCACAAATGGTTGATATGGGCTACTGGGCATTACATTTTACAATCCAAGTCTTTTCTGTTATTCGCATGGGATTTGTTTTACTTGGGTGTGGAATCTAGTCTTCTGGGGTCTGTTTTCCACCTAAACGAGTTCTTAGAATCTTTGGGGTCCTGGTTTTCACTTGGTGACGAACATAATGTTCTGATGCTGTCTCTTCGGACATCCGATAATATTCTTATGCTATTTGCCTTCTTCAAACGGTGATGTTTCTAGCTTTCTGTTGTTCGTCTTTCTGCTGCTGAAATCGTTGACACTGGACAGGTGCTTAGTTTCTCTCAGATCGATGGTGGTCTCAACTGAAGAACCACAACTGCAAATTGCAGGCTTTTCAAGCATTTCTCAAGTGAAGGCCCTCTTGATTCAAAGGTACGGCAAAAAGATTATGGCCAGGACGTTATTCTTCTTGATTTTCTGCTTGTGGATTCCCACGGAAGTTGAGGGTAGGACAGGAAATACAACTGTTAATACTACTGTTCCTGCCACAAGACCGAGTGTTGTGAAAATTGGAGCCTTATTTACTACTAATTCAGTCATTGGAAGATCGGCAAAACCTGCAATTTTGACTGCTGTTGATGATGTAAATTCTGATACGAGCATTCTCCCTGGCACCAAACTGGAAGTTATTTTACATGATACAAACTGCAGTGGTTTTCTTGGAACGTTGGAAGGTATTCGCCCAAACCCTGAATTTTTTCAGCTACAAGCTGTTCTTTCTTTGGTCAACTGAAGACTTATTTAGAAATTAAGAAATCAAAAGTATCCGGAATTAAAAAAAAATGGTTTTGGAGGGAATTAATTCTTTTAAAGATTTGGATTGTACGTTATTTGTTACCTCCCCTTCTATGTTGATTGTCTTCTAATACTGAGAACTGGGGCACTTTGGACATAATCGTCCAGTCATACTGGACAACTTCTTCATTGTGTATACCATTAGTTTCAGTTTTGTGACTATATCAATTACAATATAAAAAAAAGTGTGGTTTTCGTTTTTTTACTATCATCCAGTTTCTTGCCGAATTAGTTTACCTTAATATTTGCTGCTTCAATCTTGATAAACAATATTCTACTGAACTTTGGGATGTCTTTCCTTCCTTGTAAAATGTCTCCCTGTATATCTGTTAGTTTGTAAACAAGCCTGAGTGAGTTTCCTAATCATGTAGCTCTGCAGTTGATGGAGAAAAATGTGGTTGCTGCTGTTGGTCCACAGTCCTCTGGCATAGCTCATGTTATCTCTCACGTCGCGAACGAACTACATATACCTCTCCTGTCATTTGGGGCTACAGATCCTTGTCTTTCTGCCCTGCAGTACCCATATTTTGTCCGCACTACCCAGAACGACTATTTTCAGATGTATGCAATAGCGGACTTGATTGAGTATTATAAATGGAGGAAGGTGATTGCCATTTTTGTAGATGATGAGAATGGAAGAAATGGAATATCTGTATTGGGCGATGCCCTGGCAAAGAAACGTGCCAAGATCTCTTATAAGGCTTTCTTCACTCCAGGAGCCCCAAAAAGTGCTATCAGTGACTTGTTAAATGGAGTAAACTCGATGGAATCACGGGTTTATGTTCTGCATGTTAATCCTGAGTCTGGTTTGACAATTTTTTCTATTGCCAAGAAGCTAGGGATGATGAGCAGTGGCTATGTTTGGATTGCTACGGATTGGCTTCCTTCCGTGCTAGATTCATTGGAGCCTGCTGACCCTGACACAATGAACCTCTTAAAAGGGGTTGTTGCTTTTCGTCATCACGCTCCTGATAATGATCTCAAAAGTAGTTTTATATCTAGGTTGAAGAACCTAAAAGTGACAGCTAGCTTCAATTCTTATGCACTATATGCATATGACACTGTTTGGTTGGCAGCCCGTGCACTTGATGCTTTCCTTGATGAAGGTGGAAATATATCTTTCTCCAGGGACCCTAGTTTGCATGACACGAATGGAAGCACGTTGCATTTAGGATCACTCCGTGTTTTTGAAGGTGGCCCTCAGTTTCTTCAGACAATCCTGAGAATGAACTTCACTGGTTTGAGTGGTCAAATTCAGTTTGATATGGATAAGAATTTGATTCATCCAGCATATGATATTCTAAACGTTGGCGGATCTAGATCCCGCAGAATTGGTTATTGGTCTAATTACTCTGGTTTGTCAGTCGTAGCTCCTGAAATATTGTACAGAAAACCTGCTAACACTTCAACTAGCAGTCAACATCTGCAGAGAGTTATGTGGCCAGGAGAGACCACAACAATACCCCAGGGATGGGTTTTCCGAAACAATGGAAAGCCTGTGCGAATAGCGGTGCCAAATCGAGTAAGCTACAAGGAACTTCTTGCGGAAGACAAGAACCCTCCATGGGTAAGAGGCTATTGCATTGATGTCTTTGAAGCGGCCATAAATTTGTTGCCTTATCCTGTTCCACGGCAGTACGTATTATATGGACATGGTGATAGAAATCCTGACTACAGCGAGCTTGTGAATCAAGTTGCACAAAATGTGAGTCTCTATATCAGACTTGTAACTCTAATTTGAGTGCAGATAATGTATGGTCTAACAAAGACTGAAAATAGCAATTGTATGGATTCCACTGGTAAAAATATTAAAAATGATATTTATGGGGAAATTATCTGATTTTCATGGGTGGCTTTGGTCATTTTATGAACCCTTCTTTGTCAGTATGTTTGTTCAAAATCTGGTAGTTGTATTGATTTGGTCATTTCCTTCTTCAGAACTTTGATGCAGCTGTTGGGGATGTTACTATTGTCACAAGTAGGTCAAGGATTGTGGATTTTACTCAACCTTACATGGAATCAGGGCTTGTTGTTGTCGTTCCTGCGAAGGATATAAAGTCAAGCCCTTGGTCTTTCCTCAAGCCATTCACTGCTCAAATGTGGTGTGTGACTGGTATCTTCTTTCTTTTCGTGGGAGCTGTTGTATGGATTCTTGAGCGCCGGCATAATCATGAGTTCCGTGGTCCGCTTAGGAAAAGAGTGCTAGCAATTATTTGGTTAGTATGTTTTAACTAGTTCAAAAACTTCTTTATCTAAATCTGTTTGAAGCTTATAAAGGACCCTTTGTAGTGGTTCTATGCCTGTTCTTTTCTGTTTTACCTCCCGAAGTAGGTCTATGAACAAATGAGTATTTATCTGAATATCCTGCCTAAGCATTTCTAGGCCCAAATCCTCTCTTCTTGCTTTTGGAAGTGCGAGGCTTATGTTAACATCAGCAAGTCAAGTCTTTTTGCTGAAATTATTTCCACTTTTGCAGGTTTAGTTCCTCAACAATGTTTGCCTCTCCCAGTATGTACTACGTTCGTTCTCATTTATGCCTTTTGCTTTACCTGTAACAATCCTATTTTCGATTGATACATGGCTAAAATTTCACATATTTTTGCTGCTTTGACCTGGCACAGGAGAGAACACCGTGAGTGCTCTGGGGAGATTGGTGATAATCATATGGCTTTTTGTGGTGTTAGTTATCAAATCCAGCTACACAGCTATCTTGACATCCATCCTCACGGTACAACAATTGTCACCAGAGATTGAGGGAATTGAAAGCTTAATCTCGAGCACTCTACCAATTGGAGTCCAAGATGGGTCATTTGCACGGAAGTATCTGATAGATGAGTTGAACATTGCTGAATCTAGGATTGTTACATTGAAAAACCGGCAGGATTATGTTTATACCCTTCAGCGCGGACCAAACTATGGAGGGGTAACGGCCATTGTTGATGAGCTTCCTTATGTCGAGCTTCTCATGTCCAACACCAACTGCCAGTTCAGAATTGTAGGGCAGGAGTTTGCTAAAAACGGATGGGGATTTGTGAGTATCTTTATCTGCATGTCCATTGTTCTCAACATGGGTAGATATTGTTCTCAAGTTTTTATTCTCTGATCACAGGCATTCAAAAGGGACTCTCACCTTGCTGTTGACTTGTCAACCGCCATTCTCCAGCTCTCAGAGAGTGGTGACCTGCAGAAGATCCATGACAAATGGCTTTTAAGAAATGAGTGTGCCACACAAATTAATGACGTTGATTCAAACCAACTATCTCTGAGTAGCTTCTGGGGTCTCTTTCTCATATGTGGCATTGCATGTATTGTTGCTTTTACTGCGTTCTCTATGAGGGTGTTTTATCAATATGTGAAATTCCACCCAGAACATGAGGAGGTTCATGGTGAGGAAATTCAACCAGCCAGGCCTAAACGGATATTCCGACGTTCCTGCTTCCAGATATTGAAGTTGATACTAGATAAGAAAGAAGCAGAACCCAAGGAACTTGGACAGAATACTATTGAGAGCAGTAGAAAACGGCGACGCACTTTGAGCTGAGACGGGCAATTCGACTCACCTGCTGCTACCAATATGGGCTTGAACATATCAAGTAGACAGGAGGAGCTCGAAGCCCAAACCAAATGGGGAGTGGAAACGGAGCCATTGTACACAAGCAGCACAAACAGTGGGACCGGCGAAGTTCAAGAGCATGAACACGTGGGGGCATCCAGAAGACATTCAAACATGGATATTGTGTTTGTCTGGATTCACGCGTTCGGTGTACGCACGATGTTGTCTTGTTTATCATGTGCAACTTTTATCTAACTAAACGCAAAGAAACAAAGCCTTTCTCCAGTTGCCTTTCTGTCATAAATATAAGATTAAATTGACTTGGGTGGCAGAACGCTACCACCGGCAAGTGCCACTTGCTAAGGTAATTGAACTGTCACAGTCAAGAAATCCAAGAGTAAGGCAAGACAAGATTGATCCTTCAATTTAATATTGTTTTGTCTGATGACAACACAACCATTAAGATCTTTTTCTTAAACGAAACAATTTCATACCCATATTCTGATGATAATTAAACTCTTCTCCATTCGTTCGGTTGAAGGGAGGAATTATTTGCAAGAGAAAGTATGCCCACTTAAATTTGTTGATGCTTCCAACATACCCATGGTCTAAAATTGACACGAAGGCAGTGAATGCTGGCCATTTCGACAATTTGGATCTTGTCCATTTTACCGGTCAACCGTCCTGTGCCGTTAAAGTAGTCATGTTCATAGCAAAAGGTTGTTGTAACTGGAAGCCATTTAAGATTCAATAAAATTGAGATAAAATAGGCGAGTGATATTCTGAAAGTGCCCCAGGTTTTAAAAATATGAGCGCAGTAGAAGCCGAGCTTTCATTTTCATGGCCAAAAAAAATAGACCAGAGACTCACTTGGACTTGAGGCCATCCATCCATTGCAAAGAACAAATAAACGAAAGCAAATATGACTTAGATTTGCTGGAAATTCATTCAATTCAGCCTTCAACAAAAGATTCAACACCGCATTTCCATCATCTGGCGATGCATTCTTCGGCTTTTGCACCGGTTCCTCTTGTGTTCTGGAAGGAGGCCTTCAAGGTACCGCATGCTGCCACTTTCTACTGCCCCCTCTCCGACGGCGTCCACTGCCAGCGTCGCTAGTTGTGAATTGGCGCGGCTCACACCATCTCTGCTTCACAGCCATGACTTTAGACTCTGATTGAGTTGCTTTAAAGATTTGCCTCTTGGGTGACTGCCAAACAAGGAAGACCAGCTTTCTGGTTAGTCTTTATACGGCTTTTAATGAAATATCTTTTAAATTGGTTGAATTCAGGGGAAAAATTTTGTCACTTGTTTTCATTTACTTAATTATTATTTTTTCATGGCTAAAGGAAAAATATGTAGGAGATGAAACAGAGCAGGGAGGAAAACGGAGGAAAGGATTAAATCAGATAGACAGAACTTTATTTCTAAGAGGCGCACGCATTTTATATAGTATCTAGGAACTGGAAGGTAGAAAACACAAACCCAAATTCCAAATCGTGATTTTAGGATCATTTATGGAAACAAAATACATTAATTTGATATATAATGTTAATCTGCAAGTGATGGAAATTCCCAAGACCAAATTTCAATGGCTTGCAGAGACTCTCTTGCAATTTTGATCATGTTTGATCTAACCAGTCGATGCACATTAAATAGGTATCTTCTTTCTTATGTCACTTCTTTTAGTAAAGAGACTAATCATGTTTCATGTAAATTAAATTAGGGCCAAACTTTTTAGGACCTACTCTAATTAATCTTAGAACATTTCCCCCCAACATTCTGAATTCTTCTTTTGCATTTCTGGATATTACAGTGTCACAGGATGGCACAAAGTGGCCACGAAACATAATCAGGTAACAATATATATGTCTTGCTACTCATATCTGTTTAAACTTGAACTACTAATAACCAGTTGGTCTAAAATAAGTGGTACGAATGTTGCTGTGCACGTACAGATTTTCTAACGCTGCGTGCTTAATTTTGCAGACGGCAATTCCAGTGTTGATAGTAACCAAGTTTGATGATTTCATTCAGCTCCCTATAGAATTGCAGTGGACCATTGCAAGTCAGTTACATAATCCAACTTGACCATCTACTGTAGTTCAAGTATAAGATCCTAGATCTAACCCAAACGAATAAACAAGGAAAACTCTTAAGAAGTTTAAATAAATTTTAGTTTTTTAATTTTTATACTTTTATTCTCCTATAATTATCCCTGAAAGAAAATTTAAGTAATTAAATTTATTAATTTCAGATATTAAATTATAAGACTCAACTAATATAATGATTGTCTTATTTCATTGTAAAATTTAAATAAAAGGTTTTAGAACAAAATTTTCCAATAAACTACTAAATCCACACACATTTATAACTGGCGCGACAGTTCATTTTTGTTGGATACGGTAAAATTGCAGTAGAAAATAAGTTAGCAAGAAAAGTTGGGATAATTTTTAACGCAAAGGGAAAAACAATTTTTAGTTGTTACATAAAATTGTATAGCAAACCTTTCTAAACCACCTTATATATATATATATATATATATATGAATGTATGTGTGAAACTCTTCTTTTTATATTAAATAGGGTAATAGCCAGTAGTACGTACCAGATCAAAGTAAAGCAAACGCCCCCACCCATAATCTCATGGCCATGTATAGACAAGCAACCCATGTTGAGTGCTGCTATAATAGCTTTCCTTGGCAGCGCAGTTGAAGTCATAAAATATTAACGATTGATGTTTTAGTTGTCTCATATTGGACAGGCAAGAGCATATGCAAAGGCAATGAATGCAACGCTATTCTTTTCCAGTGCAACCTACAATATCAACGTAAATAAGATCTTCAAATTCATCACAGCGAAACTCTTTGATCTACCATGGACAGTGGAAAGAAATCTGACAGTTGGGGAGCCTATAATTGACTTCTAGTCTGTACATAGAATGTTGAAGTACGTTTTCGCTGAAGTGGTTAAAGGCAACCGGCCCCGGACAAGGCAATCAACAGGGCATTCGAGTTGTCAGGTTAACAGAGATAGAGAAAGAACCCTAACCTAGGGAAGGAAAGACTACTGCAATGTCAGCAACAGCAATCGTCAAAGAGAAGTTTTACCATGAGGGAGGATAAAAGGAGAGTGAGAAATAAAAGATAAATGAGTCACCACTCACCTGTGCTCTCTATTATGAACCCTTGTTCTGTCCACTGTAAAAAGTTTCACAACAGGTCGTCAGGCTGAAGATGAGGGCATTTTTCACTACGGAGGACAGTTAACAATGCAGGTTTATAACATCTGATTTCTCTGAACATATGGAGCCCCTCCTCTTTCTTATATTTTTCACATTTTAGAAGTTCTGGTAACCCTAATTTGGAACAGAAATATCAGTTGCAACAGTTCCTTTAGTTCTCTCACTCAAAGTTTTGGACATGACGGACTCCATTAATGTAAAACATTTTACATAATCTCACAACAATACGTATGTCAAGTATTTTCGAATAATTTAAAACAATATGATAGAGTACCAGTATGATTTTGTGCTGGGTCAGTTTTGATTCTGTTAGAGTATCAGTATGATTTTGTGTTGGGTCAGTTTTGATTCTGTCAGTTTTGATTCTGTTATAATGTTGCTGAGTCATGGTCTGATTTGGTAGAATTTTCTAGAGTTCTATGGTCTGATTTGTAGCCTATATAAACAATGCTTCATCTGATAAATGAATCAAGTCATTTTCTTGTCCTTATACACTTTTTCAACTCAATAAACGGACAGTGAACAACAGAAAGTAACTACAGATTGAGAATTCTTAATATTGAATATTTAAGAAATCCAAAATTCAATAAAGCTAAATATTAATCAATGGAACATTTTACCATCGGTTTGTAATCAGGCGAAGTTCAATATATGGATCATGATTTTCAATAGCAAAACGCTGCCAAACTTGTTTTTAAGGTATTCGTATAGATGCGGCAGTACTCAAGTTTGTCTCTTTCTTCGTGGGATCCAACTGCAAAGAGACATATGGCTTTGTCGGTTCCTCCCTGCAACAGCCACGCGTGTCATCAGCATAATATATATAGATGATTTAAATGGAAAATTTTTTGAGGAAATCCAAGACAAGATGCGCAAATATGCATAAAAATAGAAAGGCAAATTTCAGTGTATAAGCATCTGCATCTCATATGGCACTTGATCTAAGGGAAGACCCTAACCCAAAAGGACTAACACCTCCTTTTCTCTCAGAAAGAGAACTCTCAAAAGCTCTAACTTATTCCCCGCTTCTACATAATACATATGCAACTAATCAGGAACAATTTAAAAAGGAAAAAGAGATATCAAGAAAGCATGTCTCAATAACCTCATAAGCAAAAGATCACTGAATCACTACAATAAGTATAGGGCTTGCAGAAAGGGCTTTTCTTCTAATTTCCTGGATGGCGTTCTCGCCGTCGTTTTACATCTTTAACGAATAAGCTAAGGCTTGAATTCACAGATTGCATACTTACAACCCCTGAGCCAGGGAAGCACATCGGTATACTTTAAAAATAGTGTTGTCTCATTGTCTCCAGTTTCACTATTTTAAGAATTTTCAAATATTTTTAATATAAATGAGCAAGGAGGGGAGAGCCACGTAGTTAAGACGGAGTCTTGTTGAATTTTCAGAGCTCTACCAAGATCCTCTTTTTCCTGCAAAAACAACTTTGTGTCTCTGTCTCTCGCACATCCTTTCCTTTCATCATTTCCCTGTTTTGAAAAAGCTCCAAGATAACAGAGAAGTTTCAATCCTTAAACAAAAATGGGTTTTGTGGTAAAGCTCTTAGATGCCTATCTGTTCCTCATAATGCTCGTAGTTGCACTCGCGGTTCCGCTTATTGACGCTCAGACCTGTCTCCCTCTCAATTACTTCCCCGAATTCCTTCTCGACCTGAGGGACTGGTATATCGACGAACATGACCACTATCTTATGGCTGACAAGCCCGATTTCTTTGTTGGGTTGGTTTGGCTTGAGCTACTCTTTCAATGGCCGCTTGTTCTTTTCAATCTCTATGGCATTTTGGCTGGCAAGCCTTGGTTCCAGACCACTTGCTTGATCTTTGGTGTCTCTTTCTCTACATCCTTGGTATTTGTTTAACTTAGTTCGGCTGAGCTTTTGATCTCAATTTTTTTTTTTTGGGGGGGTTGTGAAATTTCTATTATGATCCCATATGATGATTTGGCTACCAGTTAGTTGCTTATAGGGAAACAGGGGAAACGGAAATTGATAAACTCGTTTTTTCGTGTTCAGATCATTATAAGTTTAATTTCATGGAAGAAATTAGTGCCATGCTTCCTCTCTCATAAGCCATCGATAGACAGCTCAAGGTTTTACTACTAGTCATTCCGTATCAATACAATTGTCTGCAATTTTTCTATTTTTTGTTATCAGGCTCATTCTTTGTTTCCTATAGTTTTGCTCACACTATTCTGAATTTCAAATCGAACATCAGCTTGCTGTTGCATTCTACCAGTAGAATTGTCCTATATATTAATTAAATACAAATTCTTTCAGCTGTTAAATATTGTTTTAAAAGATAGAATGTAAGATTTATTAGATATTATAATTTAGTTAATGATCTGAATTTTTTTAAATGAATAGTTAATTAGATTTAATTTATTAAAAAATAGCACTGTAAAAAGTGATGGTAAAGTTTGTTATTTAAACATATGTAACAAACAAAATGGGGTAATGTAATTTTATCCTTAATCAGCAGTTCAGCACAGATTTAGAATTTAAACAGAACCTATGACTGTAGATTGAGCGCTAAATGTTATGCCTTCAATAAGATAAATCAAATGGCCATATGTGCTAAGTTTCCATCCTTATTAACGATGGTAGCATATTAAAATTTTGAATAAAAGTAGTCCTGCGAATGTAGAAGTACGAAACTGCCGCAAAATTGATAGTAAACTGTTGAATTTATTGTCCCGTGGTTTAGTGTTTGATTCTTTTTAATGATGATTCTCTAAAATTCATTTAGTGGAAATAGCATGACCTAAAATTTTATTATAATAATTAGGATCACTTGTCTTTGCTGCTCTATTTACATTTCTGGTTGCTTTCATGTTTCAGGTCGCTACATTATCAGAAATGATGGGTTCCAAAAGGGCTCCCGATAGGCTATTGATGACATACTTGCCTTTCATGGGTTTAGGTCTATTAGCAACTCTGCGAGGGTTGTTGCCGCATTCCACCTGCAGTTCTTCCTTCGGTGGCAAGAGAACTGCTTTGGCCAGAAAAAAGAGAGCTTGAAATTACGGATTTCAGATCAAATATGAGAAAAGGGAAAATTTGCTAGAATTGTGGAAGCACGAAGTATGCCAAATCCCCCTCCCCAAGTTTAATTTATGTATTTTTTTTTCTTGCTGAGTTTGTATTTAATCCTGTGGGCTTCCTATGGTTGCTGCCTAGATAAAAAGAATATATATAAATTTTGAATCGGGCAAATTAAGTTTAAATAAACTTCGAGAAGGGTGAATTATTGGTCCATGGGCATGGTCTATGTAGAACCTATAATTGCATACCTCTTTGCTAATGAAGACTTCATTGTGTTCAACTGTGTTTTGGTTGTGGCCAGACATTTTTTCTGTAAGATGATGCAACAAATTTGGCTGTCGCACCATTTACTGCCCATATCTACCATATTATGCGAAATTTTTAATTAAATAAAAGGGCAAACATCTATAATATTATTGACATCAAGAGCTGATACAGCGCCGAATGTGGCGATTATCTCATAGACGAGAAGCGACAATTCTATGTTGGTTTGGTTTGGCAGGAGCTCCTCCTTCACCGGCAGCTTGTCCTTTTCCAATCTCCACGGGATTTTGGCTGGCAAGACTTGGTTCAAGACCACTTGCGTCATACTACGGTGTCACTCTGCCTATTTCCATGGTATTTGCTTAATTTACTCATCCTTTTGACCTTGAATTGTTCTTCTTTTCAATTTGTTATTAGTTGGGCAAAATTTGTCTTGCATCTGCCACGTACTTTCGGTTTCGTGTAATGGCAACATGGAGAATTCTAATGGTTTCCATTTTTGTTATAATTTCTTTTTGGTTGATATCTTATTCTTAGTTGGCCATCATCTCTCTTCTATATATATGAATAGGCTTTAATTTTAATTAGTTCAAAGGGAAGAGAGGAAATAGAAATTGTTACCCTTCGTTTCTCCTGTAGCGATCATGATAAATAGAACATCTCACGGCAGTGATTCAAAAGGCAAACATTAACCCACGATGAATATTTTCTTTTGGTATTTTCTTAGTGTCCCTCATGACAAATTCTTTAAAAAATTGGACAGTTTAGAGCAAAAAACAAAAAATAAAGAAATAAAGGAGATGTTTTTCCTTTTCCTCAGTTATGATATTTATTGATGCTCATTGGTCATGATTGCCAAAAAAAACTTTTTACGTAATAACCAACTGGAGTAATAATGCCCCAACATTTACTTCATGATGGATACAAGATCAGAAATTGAGAAATTAAAGTGACTGAAAGAGACTTGACAGAATAGAAGCAACAGCCATTTCAAAACCCTTAAAAGGGTGAAAGAGCTAGCTGTAGTGAGGAATTAAGCGGTGTACAACGGTGGTGCAAGCTTCCCACCAACTACTAGTGCTTCTAAATCACACAAAAAACATTAATGGAAGAAGGAAAAGAGGAGGGAAACATCAAAGCTAAACCCTAGTTATCCAAAAAAGGCTAATTAACCCTAAAATCTATGTAGTCTTACTCGGGAAATTAAGGTGAAAGCAGGGAAGTGTGGTCTCAATTTAAACATTTACTGGGAAGTCAATTCCCGAACCTTAATCCTCTCATTACTGTTATAGGGTGCTCAGTGCTGAGATGGGATCGTGCAAGGTGCGTTCTTGACTTCTCCCCATCTTTTATATGAAGCCGAAGTTCCTCACCACCTTTCTTTCTTCAAAGTGCTTTCCCTTTATCCTTCTTCCAAACTGCAACAGTGTTAAATTAGTAACTAAAAGATGGGTTAAAAGATAGGGGCTAAATTCAGGGACTTTGATTAGCCAAATAGATATTAAAAAAAAAACCAAAATTACTAACGATATAACTCATTACTATCTTAGAATTTGCTGTATTCTAAATTCTTCATCACACAGCAAAAATAATTAAACATACAAATCATATAATGCTAATCACAAATTAAAAAGTAATGGACTTTGAAGCAGACTCAAATCATAATCTCAGTTATTAATTAATAATGCGAGGCCCGCTTACCCACATTAGTCTAAAAGGCTTTTGAAGATTAAGCAGCTTCGCAAGATAAAGAAGCCTTAATTCTCTCAACAGTGCACGCAATAAGATTATTGACGGTGGCAACAGATCCAAGTGAAAGTTTCGCCGTTGGAACTGAATCAACCAAAATCTGGAAAGCAACAGTCAAGAGAGATCCACCATGGCCAATTTCACCGAGGCCAGCTTCATGCACTGCATTTCCATCTGGCAGAATGGCAAATCCTGAAGGAAGAAGGGCAACGTAGTCGGGGTCCCCTCCATTTAGAACAACGTTCATGGCAACAATGTCCACGGGAGCATAGATTACCAAAGAGCCTGTTGGATCTGTGCAACTCTCTTGTAATATCAACATGTTGCTCTGGCTTGAATTGGCACTCTGCATGATCATCAAAAATCTGTTTAATAACAGTTCAACAAATTTTGTAAACAGAACTACACATAAAATAATGGAAGAGATGATGAACGCACATTCACTCGAAGCAGAGAGACACAATTTCCCGTATCTCGTCCATTAGCTATATGTGCGATTTCTTGGACAGCTCCACCGTTGGAAAGTATGTCCCACTGTTCATTTTCATGGATTAAAAGATAGATATAGTCCCTTTAATAATGATGGATAAAGAGAGATCTTATAGCACGATAAAATTCTTTAAGTCAAGAAATAAATAGTCCTTTTTTTTTTTTTGTTTATATTATGGTACCTCACTTCTAGAGTTCTCATCGCGGAGGAAATCAAAGACTCTCTTTGGAGGAATTGGAAGCCAAAAGGAAGTTGCAGCACTGAGAACGATCCCGGGAGGCCTTCCTGGGTCATCTACACTCTTACGGGTCATGACCCTTACATCATCAGCCCCAGTTCCGGAGAGCGTAGTCCATGTGTGAGCAGTAGAGGCACTAACTCCAGCGCAGAAACTTATAACCATTCTCTCAGCTAATTTCAACATACTCTTTCTCCCGTCCTGGTTCGTTATCACTAATTTACCAACAATGCAAGTTCATCATCACCACTAAATAATTAGGATTTCAAAACTCAACAATTAATCCTCAAATAGTATACATAAGCATACCGCCAACATCACCGGTGGGAATGTTTGTTGCCATGGCACTTGCAAGGCGTTCACATTGACGATCTAAGGCCGCAACCCAACGTTTTGCACCGAATGCGTGACCAGAGCTGACAAGCTGCTTGTATAGATTATGAACGCCTCTGTCATCCACTTCCACATGCTCAACCCAGGTGACCTTCGGCATTATTAATATAAAGGTTCATTGAGCCACAGGTTATGAGAATTAAACAAGTACCAACATAGCAACCACCAGGCATATTGATTCTGAATATTTTGAGGAATATGATCATATGTATATGGACTTATACCTTGGAGTAGCCATTGGGCATTTCTTGAATTAAGCAACCTGAAGGCCTTCTTCTGCAACTTACTGAAGGGCTTGGGCGCAGATTATCTAAGGACACATCTACTACAGCCCAAGTTCCATCGTCGTGCTGTTTACAGTACCTCACAAAATAACTCTCTCTAGTTGGCACAAGAGGTGAAGGTACTTGTAATTCTGCAGTCATCTGCACAATCAAGTATTATAATTAATTTATTAAAATCTTCAATGTGTAACCCAAGGAAATTTAACGGTGATTTCTAAAGAAATATAATATCTCTACCACTTGCAAGGCACCGTTGTAGTTCCCAGCCACTCCTGTTGATAATACTTCTAGAGTCATGGCTCTTGAGACTATACCAGAGAACACCGTGGACCATTGGTTCTAAAGAGCGGACGAAATGCATCAATATACGCCAAACTAGAAGAAATTGAAAAAAAAAATGGAAGAAATTGCCTACCACATCCATGAGAATCTCAACGAGATTAATATGATTCATGATAACAACAACAGTCTCCCTTGAAGCTTCGCATTTGAAGCCTGTAGGTTTTGGACCGATTCCTCGAGGAAACGACCTAATATATTCATCCTCGTTGAAAAGGATGTTGCCATCAAGTGTGGTCATCCAAAGAGGCTCACCCATTTGTGCCATTCTGACTAGTTCCTCCATAGCTGCAACCGCAAGCTCTATGATTATCGGCTTATCGGCTTCGGTGGGTCCACTGATTGATCTGAGAAGATCTCCAGCTCCATACATATCACCACCAATGCCCGGCTGGCTACCAAAACCACCCACACCCAGCTCTAATGGACGTGGAGCAACCGACGGGGAAAGTAAGGGATAATTCACCACAGGCTTCCCCACATACTTGGCAGCAATGGCTGAAATCCGATCAATCTGAGATAAAATGAAAAAATAAAAGATGTTAATGAAGCATACATTTATCTATCTAGGCAGAATCAAATTATTAATGAATTAATTGCTAGACAAGTTTTCTTCGTACCTCTTCTCTTAGGCGAGCGTTTTCGAGTCTTAAATGATGCTCATCAAAGGACATTTCTCCAATGGCGGTTGGTCCACCACAATTAGGACATGAGGCATTGTTAAGAGCTTCCCTATACCTCATGTTATCGGCTCGGAGTTTTTCATTCTCGGCTCTCAGTTGCGTGTTCTCATGACGCTCATGTTGGGTCTGTAACACAAAACATCATCATTATCATGTCTTTTAATGAGCGACTTATAATTAATAACAAAGGTTTGAAATGCACCAAAGATTGTTCGAATTACCTTCATCTGCGTGCGCTTGTTTTGGAACCAAAACTTGACCTGCAATGGTTGCAACCCTAATTCACGGCTGAGTTCCTTCCTTTGTTTATCATCAGGGTGCGGACACTCCTTAAAGAAGCTGTCAAAAAAAGTTCAAAGAGAGAATGTGGAAATCTGAATCTTCAGTGTCTGAAATTGAGCTTGAACAAATTAACCAGAAGATAAGATTCTTTATTTTGTGAACGTACGCTTCCATTTCCTGGATCTGGTGCTGGGTGTGGCGGTGGTAGCGCTTCTTCTTGGGGCGTGGGTCTTGGTCGTCGCCGGAGGCACCTTCATGATTCTCGCTGCCGGACTTGGTGGCGCTGTCGAACTCGTCATCTCTGATTCGGGGGACATCGCTCTCGGAAGTGTTCGGAGCCATGTCCAGTGGGTGGAGCTGACCTTCCATCATGTTTGGCTGGAACATATCTACAGATCTTTAAGATTCCGAAGGCTTATGGTTTTTCAATCTAAACAAAAAAAGAGTACGAAAAATAATACCCTCACAAGACAAAAAAGAAATCAGAAAAAGTGAAGACGGCAACCATTTTCTAACATACACCAGATTACATACTTCGAAAAAATGTTAGTGTTAAAAAGCAAGTGATCACTAGAATTTGTAGTGGAAACCCAATGAGCATGAAAGGAAGTAGCTTTAAACAGTGAGAAGAAAAAGGAATTACGCGGTTTCCGAATACCGAGAAGGATTGCTCCTGGCACTATACTTACAAAGCCAGTTCGCTTCGCTGAGGCCTAAATTTATCACTAACAAATTAGTAAGACTTTGAAGTTCTGATCCTAGGGTTGAAGGATATATATATATATATATATATATATATATATATATAGAATCACGGAAAATTGCACAAATATGGGAATAAATGAATCTAGACCCAGCAGTCAAATTAACATCATACTCATAATTAGTTTTAGAAATAAAAAATGGGAAATCAAAAGACCTCACGGAGACAAATTTAGACAGAGTGACAGTGAAGGTGTGAATTAGTCAAGGACCGACCTGGCCAAGAGTGAGGGCAGAGGATGATCCAAATCCACCAACGTTGCCGTTCCTTCCAATCATCGAGGGCATGTTTCTCGCCGGAATCATAATACCGGCTGGCATATTTCGCTATCCAACAGCTCCCACTAGAATAGAGTGATGATATATACAAATTGGATACAGCTTCTCTTTCTTAATTTTTTTCAGTTCTCTTATCACCAAGTAGCCAGGACCGACTTGGGATTTCTGAGGAAGCTAAAGAGGTTGTGTGCTTCAGATTCTGTCAGTGCTAGGTAGCGGCGATGGACAGCAAGCTAATATGTCACTGCAAGAAGAACATAAACAAGAACATAAAAAATCAGGACAGAGAAACGTGGCCTCAAAGAGAAAAATGTATCTCAAATTTTATCGATGTCCTTACCTGAAAGAAATGCAGTTAACAACTTAAAAATTCCAGGAAAGAAAACGTTGACAAATATCTGATACGGCCGTTTAACAGAGCAAAATCAACCCAACCCATATGTGAGGGAAAAAAACATTTATATATTATAATGCCCACGAAGATCTCTGAGAATCCAACAAAAGCTTCTTGTTTCTTTCTATATCTTGGAGACCCTAACGTTCGTTTCTCATTCTAGACCTATCTGTCTGCACCAAGAGACATACAAGTTTAGGGAAAAAAATTGTCAAAATTTTTAACCAAAAAAAAAACACACACACACACACACAGAAGGTAGGCAACAGTATCACTGAGTCTGTTTTGAAAATCAGCGATCTTTCTTTGAACCTATAATTGTTTTTGGCTGGTGAGAAGATTTCACATACCAGTGAGTGGGAGCTCATAAAAAAGCTACGAAGGAAAAGATTTAGATCTGTATTTGGGGCTCACTTGTTTCCAAACTGAGCTCCTTTGAATTCAAAGGTGCATAAGAAGTTTCTCAGGCGTTTATGGTAAGTGATTATATGGTAGGCGAAAGGGTGTGAGGTGGGCTGTGAGAAAAGCTTTTAGTTCTTTACCCAGAGAAAACGGGAGGAAGAAGAAGGTTGAGAATAAGTGAGAGACAAAGAATTGAAGGAGGAAAGAAAGGAAGGAGAAAGAGGGAACAGATGGAGTAAAATGTGGCAGCGATGAGCAATTGCAGAGCGTATTGAGAGGGTGCAACTGCATTTAATGGTAGGCGAAAGAGGTGTAATTGCTAGAGAGAGAGAAGAAAGAGAAAGCATAGTTTTGGTTTAAAAATTTTTGCCCCAGGCAAAGAGTTGATGGTGCAACGAATGACGGCTACCAAACTCCACAAGTTTCGTTCCCTCCTCTCTCTCTTCATCTACATTTTCAATTTAATTACCTATCAATATTCTACCATATACTACTATATAATCCTTTTGTTATATTACAATTTTATCTCATAAAATTAGAAAACATATATGAAACATCTCTTAAGAAATGGAAGATAGAATTTCTTTTTTTTGGCCGCAAATTTATTGAAATATGAATCCATTGTAATTAATGCAAGTGATTCTGAAACCGCAATTGTATGTTACAACTCAGGAAGTATTGTTGGATAGCGTGATTCTTTTCGATTCTATATGTATTGATTAATTTGGTTGAATAATTTTTGGATTAATTAATATTCAATCGAAAGCAAAACCTCATTAAAAAGTGAAAATTAACATTGAAGAGATAGTATTAATTGCATGTTTGGGTATAAAATAAAAAGGAAATTATTAATGGTAGAAACATAAATTTTTCAAGTGAAAAAAAGTTAGAAAAAAATATAAAAGTTTGTATAGATAATATACAAAATTTATTTATATGAATAAAATTATTCAATAAAAATGACATTTTATTGTCATTTGAAAAGTTTAATATCTTCGTGACTTTATGTATCATTGTCATTTTGAGCCCATATGGTTATTTACAAATAAAAGATTGTTGGTGGATCAATGATCACAAATAGTTTTTATTTTATAATTAACTCTAACACACTTTTAAAACAAATGTTTTTTTTTTAATTTTAAAGTGTAGATAAGTTTTAATAATTATATGATGAAATTGACCATTAGATTATAAAATTTCTTACACTATATTAAAAAATCAGTTATGTTGCATAGAGTTATAGGAATAAATTTTTTTTATATATATAACAATTATGAAGTGAAATTATTTTATTCACACATTGTAAAATATTTCTCAAAAGCATCTCACGTATAGGGCTTTGTATCAATGTAATCATCGGGCATGTTTGTCACCCAAGTTTATTGTAAGAAAAAATGACTTTCTTCAGTGACATATCTTTCGCCCTCTCTTTCGTATTGGGTATGAAGTGAAATTAATATGCATGAAATATCGAAGACGGTATCAAAAAACTCTCATCAAGTAGCACTTTAAGAGCTAAGTAAGAATTGAACTTTACCCTATTTTTGAAACCAAGAAAAGGATCACAAATTTGTTTTCCCCATAAAATTTACAGGGAAAAATTAAAAGGGGCAAGGACTACATATATTTCAGATCATCCGTAAAATCGGTTCTTTACACTCTCTCCATGTTCTAGGACTGTGACTTTAAACTAATAATGTGTTATTTGCATTACATCATCGATGTCAATGCCGTTGAGAAATGGCTTGATATTACGTTTGATTCTCGGTTCCCATCGTTGGACGTCACAAAAAATGAGGTTATAGTCTCCTTTTGGCCTATGATTTCATTGTCGTTATAATAGTTGGTTGTGACGTATTTCCAATATGGGAAAGGGATTAAAGTCCCTGTGTGTACTATATGTATAGATTGGAGGGGGTATTGTGCAAATTACGAAATACTTTGTGAAATAAATGAACCCAAGACCGTGGAACATTAGTAATAAATTTGGTATAAAAATACGTTCTGTCAAGATAAAATATATATCGTTGTCAATTATAAACAATGAAACGAAATTGTATGATATATTGGCCCTGACCATAATTGTTCAACATATACAATGCATTTATTGGAAAGGAGTTGAAAAGTATTTTGCATATATCAACATATACAATGCATTTATTGGAAAGGAGTTGAACATTATTTTATATATATATATATATAATTCCTAGGAAAACATGACCCCCCCCCCCCCCCTTTTGAGACGTAAATTAGTGACAGCATATCCCAATTATTAGAAAAAGATTGAAGTGCATGCGTACGTATACAGATGGATATTAATTAATCCTTGTTGACCTTTGCTTGCCTTTGCTCTTTTCTTTTTCCAATTTAATCTGCCTGTGTTTCGGCAACGTTGAACTAAAAGTTGCAATGTAATACGCACAAACGACACAAGGGTCGATCATGGATTTACGAATGGACATCATAAAATAGTGAGGTGCTGGCTGTTTTATCTCCAAGAAAAAAATAGGCAGATACATATGCGTCAACGCTTTTAATGATGCAGTTACTCTGCTGGAACTTGTAATTTTTCTTTCAAAATCTTGGATCTAAGATCTTACAACTGGATGTGTGAACGTTTTATGTATCAGCTTCAGCTGCTTATGAGTATAGTTTATTAGCACTTTTGAGTGCCAAGTTAGATTAGATTGGTAAGGTATTTGCATAAAAAAAATGGGTGAGAATATGCCTTCGTTACGAAACAGATAAATTCATGTATTAGAGTTTGTATGTGAGAGTGACTGGGATTTTGTTTTCATTTAGGAAAAAAGACAAAAGAAAAAAGGGAATAGGAGGAAGGGGAATGGAGAGTTGGGAGGCAAAGAGAGTGGACCTAATCATCATAAGATTCCCATTCAACTAAGGCAGGGGCCGCAGGGCCTTTCCCCATACAAAGCACACGCCCTTTCCCTGCAAAATTTGCTTCCCCTATTTAATGGCTCTGAGCCACGCGGGTTCTGCATGCAAAGGGCCATTTACTACCCTCATGTCTATCTTGCACCTCTCCCCGCTCTCCTCTCTTTCATTTTTCAATCCCAATAGATCTCAGTGTTGACATCATAATTGAACGCTTATAAATAAAAACATTAAAAACAAAAAAAAGAAGGAAAAAACACAAGTGTATTCATCGAAGCGCGGGAAAGCGGTGGGGCCACAGCGTAGTTCTGGAACTGGAAGACTCGTGTTGGTCCTGCCCGAAGTCAAACGATGCGTTTAGCTCGACAAAAGTCCACCAAGGGATTTAGCGGGTCCCGCACCTCGGTGTTAGCACTTTGCTTAAGTCAAACCCGTCATGCAAAGGAGTTGTTTTTTTCCATCTGGGGTGGCTCTGGGAGTCTACGTTACCGCCACTGGACCTCTGGTTCTTCTATAGCTCCAGTAGTGACACGTTATACCGGATAAAAATTATTTACTTTTTAAGGTTGACAGACAAAATATTGCAGTGAAATTTCGTAACGCAAAATCGATCCAATTTTAAAAATGGAAAGACGAAAAGTATAATTAAATTTAAAACATTGTCGTTTCTGGGAATTAACTGAGGCAGATGCCGTACGTGGCCACGTGACAACAGCTCATCATTCAGAATGGACCCAGCGTGTTATCCTGAGCTGCACGGCGCTACGCCATTGATCAGCACTTTCGCATCAGGAGACACGCCACCAAATTGGACGGCCTACAGACCCTGCATGATTTAAGATTGGCACAACACAATGGCAGATCGGTCACTGCTCTCCACTAACCCTTGAATTTGTTAAATCCCTCGTAACATGTTTATATTTCATAGTTTATCAACTTAATTACAAAGGAATAATAAAAAACTTTCTGGTGAAAGCTGTTTGAGTACATCCATATTCTCTCTGTTGTATTTGCTGTGAATAGTCTTTCACTTGCATATGAATTGGTATTTAAGAATGCCAACATTAATTTTCTTCACTGAAATTCGTATGACGGTACTTTTCATGAATTCATGGTACCGGAAAACATGAGTTAAAGACTGAAGTGTAAGTGCCTTATAATTAGTTGCTACCTAATAGTATTGATGGGTTTTACAAATTGAAATGACCCAACATTTTCTCATTTTACGTTGGTAGATATGTTTTTCAAGAATAAGACATTAATATTTGATACATTTAAGGTTTTGGATTTTTTTTATTTTTTAATTTTAATAAATTTTTTTATTTTGTCCTCAAATTTATTAAGTGCGTTCTATTTTTTGTTTTATTATAATTTTTTTAATTTTATTTTTATTTCTCATTTATTATACTCTAATTCTTAAAAATTAGAAGTTAAAAATTCACAATAATATGTACTGTATAAAGATTACTCGTTGAAGTCTTTATTTACAGGAAGTGCGATTTTATCATAATCAAAGTTTGCTTCTGTTATCAATGCTGCTGATTTTTCAACAAAAATTGATAGAGTTATGCACTTGTATAACATACTCTTTAAAATATTATGTAATATTTTAAAAAATTTAAAACTTTAATACACATCTTTAAAAAAAATAACAGTGCTCTCCTTCAGCCATCTACGCTAGCTGCTTTACTTGCTCAATAGAGGCATTAAATTCCAACGAAGGCCTTTATAGGTTGAGACTAGTAAAAGGTTCAAGTCAAAGTGTACGGGTATTTGAGTTATTCAATAAAGTGGAACAGCATGGAACCACAATATCATTAATAGATTGTATTTACAAATAGGTCATACATTGTATGTAGTGGTTTTTCAAACAAGCGTTGGCATCTTAGAAAAAAGCTCCTTTTTTTTTTTTTTTGTTCTAAAGTACTGTTTTGGTTATAAAATTTTATTCCAAATAGGTCCATCAACAAAATATGCAACCGTGGAAGTTCAAACCAAATCATTAAACAAGTCATACATGCTATCGCAAATAGAAAAATTTGTTTCGGACAATAATGTTGACCGAGTAAGAGGCACCGAACATTAATCGGTCTTCTCTAAGGTAAAAGTCCCACAAAAATAGTTCCATGAGCTCTTAAAAGTCCACACCCATTTTTCCTTGATTCCAACTTACAAATGGAGAAATGATATATGTATGTTTAGGGAAATGATGGATCTACACTTGTAGACGCATGTTACACAGTCACGTCTATATGTAGCTAAGGGAAATACAAAAGATGAAGTTTAAAAAAAAATAATTTAATTTTAAGCATTGTCACGTAATCAGTGTAAATAAATACATAAATATTAAAGTATAAATGTAACACTGCTTGTATGTTTATAGGTGTGCACAAAAATAAAATAGTAATATTAAGAATTTTTTAAGTGAGTGATGTTTTAATAGTAAAAATAATTTATTTTATTTATATATATATATATATATATATAGATCATTTCTCTTACAAATGTGATGTGGATAATCATTCAATTTCATTCCTTTTTTTATTTTTCCAAATCATTTTTTTTTCTGGAATTATTATGACAACATATCCACGTTGCTTTGCGCCTCTAGCCACAAGCGTAGCTTTCGCCTTTCCGCCAAAGACTATGTATGAGACGGCTAATCGGAATTATTGAATCAAATTGAAAATATATATAATATTAAATACTAAATTTTAACAAAAATATTAAAAAAAATGATCCCACAAATGAAGGTAATTTAAATTTTTTAATTTTGTTAACTTAATTTTATTTTTTTAAAAAATTTATTGTATAAAATCTATTTTTTCTCTCTCTCTCTCTTAATTTTCTTTCTTTTATCCTTACCTCCCTTTAGGACAGGGATCTAGCTCCCAAATGCAAGTGTAGGGTTTAGATGAAGTGGACTTTCCAATTATTGATGTTTTTTGTTAATATTTAAAAAAAATATTTTGCAGAAATAACATAATTGTATATTCATACATATGGATTACATACCTTTTTAAAATAATCAAGATGAAAAAATTAATTACTATATAGTTTATGCAATAACTAATGGGGTGTTGTTAGCCATTAGAGAGGATTTCAATTTTGAAAATTTCTTTATCACACCATTTTAATATTTCAATCCTACTAAACTTATCTTTTATTCTATTCCACTGCACTTAAGCACTCTTCCTCACACCTCATACAACAGACACAACATAATTAATTTTTGACATGTTTTTCTTATAAAAGATTGTGATCTATTATTATTAAAAATAGTTGAATTCTTCCAATCTATGTTTTAATAATTTTTATATGACCATCACCAACAAGGATCCTACTGTAAGGTTTAACAATGAGAGATGGATAACACTAATAGAGCTTTCATTTTTACTTTTATTAATGAAAATAGGAAGGCCAAAAGTTAGAGATTGTAGGGATCTATAGTTCCACATATGTAGGAGCTTGTGTGTGATTGTATGCAAACCACCTGTCATTGTCCTGCCACTGCTACACGTACACAGTCACCCCATGTTGATGGCACTTTATAATTCTTGTATTTAATGTTGAGCTCTGTTTTTTAGATTTTTTATTTTTACTTTTATAAATAAAAATTAATTTTTTTAAAATATAATTAGAGGTTTAAGTAAAATTCTCTTTTAAGTAAATTTATTTTATATATAAATTGTAAATTAAATTATTTAAATTATTTAAATCTTTTTTACTTAAACTAACTCGCCTTAGTTGAAATTTTTTGTGATAAATAATTCTTCATCTAACTTTGTATAAATTAATTAAGGAATGACTTTTGATCCTAAACACAAGACTTGCATAATTCTTGTGCCCCAGCAATATCTATTTACGATTCTCGTGATATATAATCTTCTTCAGCTCTCTTCAGTTAATGTATACGCATGGCTCCCATCCGTGTCTCTTGCTGTCTTTCTTTTCTCCTTTTATTTCATTTCTTTTGTTCTTGTAAGCCTTTTTCTATTTTAGTTTTACTATTTTTTAAAACTGACAATCGTTCATAGAAATTATGATATGATATTAAGAATCCAAATATTCTAAATTAGGAAAATTAATAATACTAAAATAAAAAAAAATAGAATATATGTGTAATAAAAAAATATAATAAATAAATTAAATAGATATATAAATAAAATAATTATAAATTACATCTCTTACAATTTTGTTTGGTGTATTCGTGAATTACTTCTGTGCATATTTTCATTTTATATTACTTAATTTTGTAAATTATATCTCTTACTATAGTACTTATTTTCATTTTAAGGGTTTTTATTTAATTTTATTTATTTCTTTAAATATATTAGAAAGAATAAGATATAATTATATTTAAAAAAATTATGTTGTATCTATTAAAGAGAAAATAATAAAAATTTAATTATAATAGTTGAGTATGTGTAAAAATCATTAAAAGCTTTAATAACAAAAGTAAATTAAATAATTTTTACTCTAATAAATAAAGAAGAGTAGATGAAACCTAAATATAAGCGTTTGAAATGTTAAAAAAATCTTATAATAAATAAAATTTTTAAAATTTTAATTTTTAATAAAATTTAATAATTTTATTTAATTTATATAATTGATTTTATTAAAATAAAATTTTATATATTATTATATTTCTTAGGGTAGTTGGGCATTGATTATTTGTTTTATTCATTTACTTATTCTTTTTCCCTGGTCATTATCATCTATTTAATACTTTTTTCTTACTTACTTGCGTATCTGCCAAAAGTCAAAAACCTGCATGTCCATTTGCTGTAGGGCGCGATGATGTTGCTATCCATATTGGGGTCTGCATGTAAGTTGTAGCTGTCATGATTCATGACCCTGCGGGAAAAGGCCACTGGCTCCCTTACTTGTCATCATTTTTGACTTATAAAGTTGAAGCTGAGGGTGGAGTTAGTAAGTAAACTTTAAGAGAAACAGTCTTCCCTATTGACGAGGTCAACCCAAGAAGGACGAAGCCAGCCCTCATAGCTTTTGAAATCCCACTCTTGATCGGGTGCTTTCAGTTTGGCCAATTCAGTGACACAAGCTCAAAATTTATACGTGCCATGGCTGTTCACCGGCGCATTAATTTGATTAGATTAAAACTCACCCAAAGATAACGAAAGAAACAAGTCAACCTGCTGGCTTTCTGTTGTATTGACATAACAAATTGTTATTTTTGTAACATTGTTTCTTTGCTAGATTTATCAGATTTTGCAGGAGGACATGTAGGCTTATCGTGGCGTTATCTAGAGTTTTCTGTTAGTTTTTCCATTGTACCAAAAAAAAAAAAACAGAAAAAGGAATCATCCAATTCCCAAGTTATTTCAATAGTACGTAGTGTAGAGTAATTCTGCATTACAAGGTCGCTATAGAGGATTCACCATGTTGGCGATGCAAATTTGATCGAATCTCTTGATTTTAGCTACGGTACAAAAATAAATTTAAGAGAGTTAAAAAATTTAATAAAAAAAGTAAAATGATATGTTAAAATAGATTGTACTTGTCTTATTATAAAATGTGAGGTGAGTTTATATTTTTTAAAAAATATTAATTAATTATTTAATTTAATTTAATTTATGCATTATAATAAAATAAAATAAAATAAATATATTTATATATAAAAATATATTAATTTTACGAGTTAACTTATGTTGTTAGTCAAGTCAAATTAAGAGAAGCTGATTCACTTTGACAGCTCTATTTATAAATAAAAATTAATTTGTGTTTTATTGATTTTTTTAATTTAAAATTTTAAAATAAAGAGATATATGTTTATAAATTTATTATTATTATTATTATTCTTTAGGTACAGATTTGCCTTAAGTAGTTCGAAACTTTGAATTGTCTGCTCAGACGTTTCCCTATGGCACATAACCACCAGATAGCCTCTCTTGGTAGAAGATTTATTATGAAATTTAAATCTTTCTGGTTTCTTGTAGTTGGTAGAGAAGGAATGACTCTCGACATCTGAGAACAAATCAGTGGGATTCAATGGAGAAAGGGATCGAGTTCATGCATTTGCTTTCCTATACAATAAATGTTCTGTGACTGTTACACTATAGATGAAAATGAATTTGGTGCATATTAAATCAAAGGAATCCTTAAAAGTGCACGGCCTACCAATATTAATGGGTTAGAGGAAAAGTCGTGTCATGAAATTAAATTTACGCACCACGTCTATATGGAAATGAGATGGAGTATTTAAGTGAGATTGACCTAAATCTCATTTTGTGGGAATAGTTAGAATTAATGGGTAATGGCCTTACAACCATGCTATTCTTGTTACTTGAATTTTATTAAATATTTATTAAAAAAAATTTAAATTATTAAATTTATTTTATTTTAATAATTAAATTATAAAACTCAATAAATTTTACAATAAAATTATTATTTTTGATAATAATTTATTTATTAACGAGGCTATACCTTTTCATGGCCTTAAGGGTACAAATCTACAGTGCTTTCCTTAACTTCTAATTTTGAGGTGATTTAAATGAGAAATAGAAATAAAATTAAAATAAAAAAAAGTTAGTAAAAAAAATAAAATTTATAACTTACATATTTGTACAAAATAAGAAAACTAAAAATAAATTTATCAAAATCAAAAAATAAGAAAGTTAAAAGATTTAGGGTGCGTTTAGTTTGTAAAAATATTTTTTATTTTTATTTGAATGTTTATATTAAAAATAATTTTTTTTGGAAAATAAAAATATATTTAGCTTATATCAATCAAACTTTTTTAAAAAATAAAAATTATAAAAATGTATTTAATTTAAAGTTTAAGAGTTAGATTTTAGGGTTTAAAGTTTGGGTTGAAGGTTTAGAGTTTAGATTTTAGGATTTAAAATTTATAATTTAAGGTTTGGGATTTTGGGGTTTAAAATTTATGATTTTGAGTTTTAAGATTTAAAGTTTAGAGTTTGAAAATTTTGAATTTAAGTTTTTAAATTTAAAATTTTGGAATTTAGGCTTTTAGAATTCTAAAATAATAAGTTTTATATTTTAAAATTTATTGTTTAGGATTTTAGCGATTTAGAGGTTAGGACATAAGATTTTGATGTTTAAGATTTAAAATTTAAAATTTTAAGATTTTGGGTTATGCGATTTAAAAATTAGAATTTAAGATTTAGAATTTATATAATAATTTTAAACTTGTCACTATATTTTTAATTTATATTTTTTACTTTCAAATTTTATACAAAAAATGCTAAAAATATCATTTTATTATTTTTAAAGTTTGTCTTATTTTAAAAAATATTTTCACTTTTTTTAAATAGCCACATTTTAACTATTATTTTTTATTTTCACTGAAAATAAAAACATAAAAATATAAAGCATACAGCACCTTAGTTTCCAGAATACTTGTCATCCAGGCAATGTCATTCCAAATCTCTAAACTTTCGATTCTCGAGCTTGTATGTTCAGGTACAATGAGAGCCGGGCAAGAGTTGTCTGCCCTCAGTCCCCCAATTCTTACGTTAAGGCCCGCGCTCATGTTCTAAGATTAGACCCAATACCATCCTAGAAAACTAGCATCATCTATGTGCCAGACTATTTTCTAAAGGTCCACTGGGTGGCCCCAAAAGGAAAAATTGGGCCATTCGGTGCAACAAAGAGCAAAGAAAAGAAACCTGCCATAAAATTTTGCCGTATTAATATAAGAGCTATATACTTTATGTAAAATATACACATTTCGCCAAAAAAAAAAAAGTTATGTTAATTTTAGGTTACTATTTTAATTGATTCTGTATTCATTGAATGTCCATCTTGGTCTTCTAAAAAATAAAAACATAATTGCATTTTGGAGAGGATTAATGTTAAAATGAACATTACCCGTTTATGTTTTATTGGATTTTTTTTAATACCTATATAAATTTAAGGCTATTGTAAAAGATTTAATGACCCTTACTAATTCTATTTTATATTAAATCAAAGTGAGTGTCCACATTAAAGCTAAAGTTCACCTAAGATTAATATATTTTTACTAATTGATGTCATACACTTGATTACCAAAAACAAATAAGAGTCATTTGGACTTAATCTAATTAAGCAGTAAATCAGGATTAAAGTGGCGGCTTTAAGTTATGGATCATACCACTTTTATCACAGTAAATCATATTTCAAAGAAGAAAATCAATAAATCCAACTTAGTAGGAAAATATGATGGTAAGTTCAGATTTGATATTCTTATAAATTAAATTATGCTAAATATTTTTTTTTAATTTTAAATTATTAAATTTATTATATTTAAAAACTGAATTATTTACCTACTGAGCTACAGCCATCATTCAGTAAGTGCCATTTGGTCTCCAACAATTACCTGGGAGACGGTTTTCCCTTTCAATTTCTGTATGGGTCTCCTATGGCTACGGACCTGAAATTGAATCAGGTAAGGTGGAGACTGTCCGCAGATTGTTGAACTGGTCCACTTTCGATACCTGGCATTTTTATTCTCATTAATTGTAATTGGTTGAAAGGTGAGTCTTGATAAAGGAAATGGCTGCCAATTCCAAGCGAAAATAATCCTTGTAAACCATCAAGGTCAATCTACCCAAAAAAAAGAGCCACCAAGGTCAACCCCCACTCTCATGAGTCTAGAGTTCACACCTGGTTTTTCCCTCCACGTTTTCTCTCCAGCCTTGGTCTTCAGTTGCAGTTTCAACAGTTGATTTAACTTCCCCAACACCCAATGGCCCACCCTAAGATTCTATATCATGGGTTCCCTTTTTCTCCATTCTTTTAATAATCTTTCGGTTATAAAGCCCTCTAGAAAAAGTTCCTCAATCTCTGGTAAAAACACTTCCTAGCCACTCTCACCTATGTCCTTCTTTGTTTGATTAATGATCGGCTAGATTAATGGAGCACTCTCTGATTTCATCTATGGGCAAAGCAGTCTCTGCCACAGAGGAAAGTGGGTGGACTGCTTACTTTGAAGATTTCTCAAATAACATGGAACAGCCCATCAGTTCCTGTTACAGTTTAGGTGGCTCTTCCTTGGTCTCAGATGCTGCTTCTCGTGCTGCATGGAAATCCTCGCACCACAGCCATGCTGTTTCCAGCTCTTCACCTGGGGGCTCCCCAAATCTCCCTAACAAGCTTCGTTTCAAGAAAACAAGAGCCAAACAAATATCAGAGGATGACCCTTTGGAGGACACTGCTAGCTCGCCTGTCAATAGTCCCAAGGTATTCTATTTTTCTTCTTTAATTCATCTTTTATGACCAAGTTTTTCTTGTATTCTTTTCTTTTTTTTTCCCCATTTTGAAATCTTTCTTTTCAGATTGGAGAACTGAGGCCAACTGAAATGATTACCAGAAGGACGACTGATCATGATCAACCGGATGATTCAGTGGTAATAATTATTACATGGATTATGCTGTGTTCTCTCTCTGAGATGAAGTAGCAAATTCTTTCATGTTTATCCTAACCATAGCTATCTGGTTTATGCTGATTCCGTAGGGCAAGGGATTCAAATCAGAGCAATATTCAAAACTGCAGACAGATGACGGTAGGCAAGAAATAAATTTCGGCGGAAAGAATATAGACTGCGCAGAGTTGAAGCAAAAGGGGCTCCGCTTGGTTCCTTTGTCCATGTTGGTTAATTATTTTGGGTGACCTAACTTGTCCCTAGCCTCTCTTTCTTTCTGTCACACACTCTTTCTGCCTCTCCTTGTCTCCATTTCTTTGGGTTGTTCTGCATAGCTCGAATTATGGAGCAGAATATGACCAATAACTGTGATTTTTGTATTATACCCATCTTTGATAACATGTTGATAACCTTTGATAAGTCCAGAATTTCTGTTGCATTAATTTGTAGCTAGGATTGTACTGTTTCTGCATTCAACCACCGGAGAATAATCAATCACAGAGACATACAGTAATCACAATAAACTTAATAAAAAAAGGAAAAAACCTAATTTAGAGTTTAAAGAAACAGTTCCTTCACCCTTAAAAATTAAATATTATAAAAATTTTATTTTAAAAATTTCAAATGATCGAATTTCACAAATTTTTATAAATTAAAATTTAATAAATTTAACACTCCACATAATATTTTATGTTATTTTAATATCCCACTTTGAAACTAACAATTTTTTAGTACAAATGCAAAAAATCTAATATTATGTAAACTCATCACCATCAAATTAATAATATTGGCTCGGAGAACATGTGGATGACATCACTTAGGAGGTGAGAAAGATATATTAGCGGATGTTATCAAATTAATGGAATGGTGAGGATAGAGTACCTTTTGGTGCTGCTAATGGGTTCAGGCGAAAAGGCCAAAGAATATTAGTAAGTAATAGCTAATACTATGGTGGAACTGAACCAGGTGGGTCAAAAGGTTTAAGTAGGTGTAACGTCTTTACTTCGCTTAGCTTTGATTAAAGAGTATAATAACCTAAGATAGCATGAGTCATTATATAAGTTCATAAATTTTTGAATATATAGCATGAGTAATGATTAATTAATTATATAATAATTAGTTGAATGATTAATTTTATAAATAAAATTAATGATAATTCTTTTATATAAATAAAAGTATTATAATTGTATTACGTACGTATCTGTCAATGTTTTGTTGTCATAAATGTTTAATTTTTTTATGAAATGATCGTAAATTTCACAATAAAATAATTATATATACTTTTTAGTACATTTATTTTATTGTGGGCTGTAGTTTTTTAAATCAACAATATTAAAACCCAAAAAAGCGGTGCACCAAATACAGATGCCAAGATATAAAGCTTTCAATTATTTATTAAGCTCCTAAAATAAAAACTTAAAAAAAAATTATTGGGAAAATTAGAAAAGAAGTAAATGGTGAGGAAGGCTGAAATACAAGACTCTGAAGACCAAGATCGCAAGAATATATATATATATATATATATATATATATGATTGTAGCAAAAATAAAATCCAGTCGTTACCAAAATTAGAAGTGCAAGGAAATAAAGAAAATTACTTCATGTTATAAAATAATGGTAAAAAAATTAAATGCTGAATTGAAAATGCACACCCACAAACATGTAAAAAGCAATTGCGTGTGTGTTGGCAATTAATGCATTAATGTTCTTTATGACTTTGCTAGCTCCTGGGGTGGCTGGTTCGCTTGAACATTGGTTAAAACGCATTGATCCACACATAGAAAGCAATTAATTTATTTTATCTTTACAAAAAATTAATTAATTTATTTTACCAAGAATATTCTAATGATTATTCTAAAACGTATTATTTAGAAACATTGATACTTTATTTAAATAGGTGAGAAATGTCAGAAGGAACCCCAAAAGGTGCTAGTTTCTTTGAACCTCAAAGGTGCATTATTTTTCAAAATATTATACTTATCAAAATAAATATTTAAATGAAAAGTAGATTGATAGGTTGGAATATTATTGATTCGTCTCCTACCTCTCTCAGTCTCAGGTCATTCAATTGAGAAAAAAAATTATTTAGACGGAATTGGCTGCAAGAGAAGACCCCTCCATGTGCTTAAGCATTTAAAACAGGCAAGCACGGAAGAGCACAGACGTTTTAAGGACATTCACTTAAAAATTCCATAATGGAATTTGACCCTCTCTCTCTCTCTCTCTCTCTCTCTCTCTCTCTCTCTCTCTCTCTATATATATATGTATCATTTTTCCACGCGCCAAGATCTGATTTTTCTTTTCAAGTCTATGTTACATAATAATAGGAAGTGCTAATCTTCTTCTTTTCTTCTTTTTATAAATAATTTTCCCACTTTCTTTAATTCCCTTTCATCAAAGTTCTGTCCTCCTTTCATGAAAGAGAGTTCAATACAAATTATTCTCCCCCCGAATTTATGGCTAAATTAAATGATACATTCATCCATTGGCTCATTTAATTTTTTTTTCACCTTTGAATGTGTTTTCTTATAGAGAAGTGAAAAGGCAACAATAAGTTTCACATTGTATTTATATGATTATTATGTACAACCTAAAATTTGGTGAACATAAAGCTTTTTATTTTTTAATAATAGAAAAAATAAAAAGTTACTTAATACACGCATTAATTAAGTTTTGGGTACGAATTTCAAATTTTACACAATTTTTTTTTAAAATAATAAATAAATATCACTCCATCATTAAAAGCATCATCTTTTAACATCAAATTTAAATTTAATGCTTACAGGTGAATCAAAATTATGATTACCATATTGAATGTTTACTTGTCCTGTGGCAGTCAAAAAGCATATAATACAAATAAGCGAACTGTTGACAAGGATCTTTGAATGCCACGGCAAGTTCACACAGGTTTGAAGAAGGACATTACTCACTGAATATTAGACTAAAGGGAACAAAAATGTATTTGTCAAGTAATATCGGCCTCTCTTCAATTGGATAATCTTACCACTAATTTGAAAGGACATATAATAATATGAGAACCACTGGACTAAAAATTGGCTAACATCTCATGTTAGGTGATCAATCAAATAGTTAACAACCACTATTGATGTGATTATTGTTTTGGGTGGTAGATCAAAGGTCCAACTCACAGCTTAAAACTGACAATTACAGGATAAACTTCAGCTTTCACTACATGATGGTGCCTATCAATCTAATTAGGTCATGTATTACATACATTCTATCAAGACCCATCAAATTATTTCATTCAGAGAGGGAACAACATTAGTGATATGTCCTTTTTAATTAAGGGATACTCTCAGTTGAGGTTTAAAACAAGTGTATAAAGTGTTTCTATACGAACTTATCTACCCTCAAATCATCAACAGGTTGGCAAGCATATATGGTAGAAATTTGACTTGTAATCGGTGGAAATATGGTTTGTAAATTATTAAAAATTTCGCTTCATTTCACGCCTTAATTTTGATTTAAAATTCTCACACCCCTATTATAATTGATAATGGGTCATTGATATGGAAGACCTAATCATACATTAACAGTTATGGATAAGGGTATAAAAATTGTGTATTAAAATTAGAAGGTTACACTAAAATTACTCATAAGCAAACTTTTCTTTACTATGTGGGTTAAGTTATGAATGTCTGCGTGATTTTCCGTACATGGCCGTCGAACCAATTAGAAAGGCAAGCCAACAAAGTAATTAAGCCATTGGCCACCCCAAGTCAAAAACAGAACCCCATTAATGGCCCCTACCCCCACCCATGTAATTGAACATTAATTAACCACCATGTGCCACACTAATTTCACGCTCAAACCTTGCCCATTCCATTGCTTTCTTGAACTATTTCCATTGGTTGGTCATCATGTGTATTGACTTCACTTTTGTACAATACATGTTCCTCTCCTTCCATGACAATAATAGATCGTGGTCATTTATCACGAATTCTATAAAGATTAATGTCCATCGCCATTGTTGCAGGGGAAAAAAAATTCTTACCTAGTAGCATAAATGAATCCGTGTGAGCCTGTTTTGGATTTTTTAATTTTGAATTTAATTAAATTAAAAGTTTTATGTATATATTAAAAGATTTGTCATTTTTTTTAATAAAAAAATGTGAAAAGAAAAAGAAAAAAAATTTAATAATTAGCCCAATCATATTGAAGAATTTAAGAAAAAGAGAGTAATATAATTAAGTTGTCTTTACCCCTAAAACAATGTTGTTGATTTTCTTTGCCCGCAGACATTCTCTGAGCTTCTATGTAAATGGCCGGCCACCAACAACCTCTGCTTACGTGAGAACAATATCGATCATCAAGCTAATCACGTATCTTTTAGGGCGGCGAAAAGGGGGCCTTTAAGTTTTGGGGTTTGGCGATTCTTTTTGGCCATTTCCTACACTTTCCATGCCGTTTGCACCAGAAAGTAACTCAGATATATGCTCAGTTTAATGAAAAGTATCCAATTTAGTGAGCTAATTAATGTTTACAACAGTGACTATATAAATAGAAGACAAAGTGGGGAAGGTTCTATGAATGATGTGGATACTGGATAATGCCTCAGCCGCGTACGATATACTGTACACCGTTTTAAAACCCATAATTGGTGGCTTAACTCCTCACTATTATCAAATGCCCTATATTCTTGTTTTCAACCAATAAATTATTTTGTCACCCTATTAAATAGCCCATGTGTTCTACTTAATTATTCTATTTAGTAGTTGTGTCTACTAATTCATCAAATGAAATTCTTTCTAGTATTTTATTTATTGGGTCTGTCTATATTGCATATTTATAATTAGAAAAACTCATTAATTAATTATAACTTATTTTATTCTCTAAAGAATATTTATTTATTCATAATTTATTATTTAAAATATACCCTAGGATGAACCAAATTCTGGCCTTTATGACTTGAACTTAAAATTTATATTCTCTTATTATTAATTAGCTGCACAATAGAATAATCATCTCATATACCCTTTTATTAACTTGAACCTAACATCATCATAAGAGATTCAACCTAAAACAGTTAAATAGCAAAATTCTATACACAAATTGGTATGGAAAATGTAAATGGGAGGAACAAAATTTTCATAAAATTTATCTGGCCATTAAAATTCCGAGTCTCATAATTTTATTTATAGGTCTTAATAAATCTAAGGATAGAAATTTTTTAAATAAATATTTAATAAAATTTAATTTATATAAATAATAGAACTGAATTGATATATTGGTATTAGAGATGCTAATGGCCAAATTTAAAGGCCTGAATTTTTTTAACATAATAGAGAGGTATCGATGATTCATCAGCCAATATGCATGTTACATTAATTTAAAATGTTGGGAATAATCTTTGTATCTCTATGTTGATGTTCCTTATTATAATCGTTCAGAAATTCTGATTAGTTATATTTCAACCTCTACCATGCATGTGTATTTTTTAGAAAAAGCCTCTATCTAATTGTTTTGGGCTTGCTTTTGGGCTCAGAGGGCAATTTGGGCTCCAGCCAGCCTAGTTGGTTTTTGCTAATTTTAACGAGTAAACAGGAGTTAATGATGTTTTATTCAATCTTCGCTGTACAAAATTGTGATCCATACTCTTCCCCATTCTGACTATGTGTTTGGTTAGAAGGAAAATAAACAAATAGAAAATTGCCATGTATATAAACATTTGTATGTTTTCCATTACCTTTTAATTACAGTGTCATTTTCTACCCTTTTCTTTACCCAGATGGAGCCAGCCATAAGTACTATGGAAGAAATGATATGCCAACTTCATCGTTCTTGAACCTTTCAAATTCATAAAGTTGTTCTAGACTGACATTTACTAAGAAAAATGCCACTACTCTACGATAAGAAGCATTCGTATCAAACAAATATGAAAATAATAATCTGATAATATTGGTTGCATGTATATAACTAGCTAATACTAAAAGACAATATAAAGAAACAAAAATGATGTCAGCACATCATTTCTTGTACACTTCTTGTACGTCGAGTGTGCAACCACTATTTAATTAAAAGGAGATATCACTTTTCTTTTTTCATTCCAAGCTTGTACCAACATTTGTACCAGAATCCCAGCTTCATAAATGGATAGAGCTAGCTGTAGAACTGTTACCCATGGTTGATTCATGCTATTTCTTGATCTTTTACTTGTATAGTTGTATGATTTTATGCTACTGTGTCTGTCAATTTCTTCTATATATGCCAATGTCCAAGAACACATCTAGCTCCTCCCTTACAGACAAAATGACAAATAAAGGGAGCAAACAACAAAGTGATGCTGTTTGTAGGGCTTGTACCGAATTTCCTCAGTACTTAAAAACAATCAAAGCTTGATTTTGGATATACATTTGGTATCAACACTCTTAGAAGTTATATGAGCAGAGATGTCACATGTGCTATAAGGGCCTTGAACTTGAAAACCTTAAGCATTCTCACCTTACCTGGCGGCGTGGCCGTAATGTCAAATTCAATGTCCCAGCTCCTATATCTAACCAAAACCTGGAATCATTTATCGACTTTCCGACCATAAAATCCGCAGAAGTTGTCACATTTAATCTTGCTGCGTGCCAGAACAAATGCGGTCTCCGTGGGAACTTCGGCAATAGTGGTATTGTAATAATTGACTTAACCAGTGAAATTTATGAACTTGAAGCTTCCATAATTTGGGTTGACTATTGTGATCACAGCATGCCCAGAGTCACATTCACTGTCAGATTGGGTGAATAGGAAAGCTGAAAGTTTCGAGGCCAAGAGGGTGAACACTGATATCAGAATCACCGGGTTTCAAAATGGTGAAAATTAAGGTCACACTGTCAGATTAGGTTTAGGGAACTGGCCTTCAACAAGCTGGAAAGAATTTGTGCCTTTGACAGGATGGAAAGAATTTGAAAAAAGAAGGAAAAATAATCACTGAACGTGGATAGCCTACAATTGTGTAAAGATAAAGTATGAGAGATATTTTAATCACTAAAAAAAAAAGTAGGAGAAATATAGAAAAAATTTTAAAAGAGGTAGAAATAAGTAAAAAAAAAATCATAAATTATAATATAAAAAGATAAAAAAATTATACAATCAGTAAATAAAAAATAAGAAAACAATCTTAGAGTCAAGACACAACAGCCATTAAGGAGTAGTCCATATCAGTTGCTGCTCAGGTCCGCTCCCTCAAATTCCCCAAACCCAACTATCGTAGAAGGCCACTACAAAGAAGAAAAAAAGGACTCCCATAAAAAGAAATGCAAGATCTATATTTTCTACAATACTTGATAAAACGAAAAATTAATAAACAAGCCTTTTGTGGGGAAATGTTTTGTTTTATTTAAGAAAGAAATCATCGAATTAGTGCAAACAAAGGTATTTGACAAACCTTAGTCTTATGTAACGCCTGGCGAAACGGTGTGGGTCGCGCCGGATAGATTCGTTTTCTTAAATTTCCTTTTCTTTGAACAATCTTTCTCTCTCTCTTACTCTTTCTGAAGGCCGCGTTTGATTTGATCAAGATGAACGACTTGCTGGCTGTAAGTTGATATCTAATTCTCATAAAGCATGATACTTTTGTCAGTTAGTGTTTGAGCTGAATTATACAATTCGATTACCGGGTTCATCAGTGGTAAAGTTCAGTTTCTGGTTTTGAATTTTCTGCTCCATCTTCAAGCAGGGATTGATTCTTTGAGTGTTGGATTTGACACTGTGTTCACACTATGACTCTTTACTCTGAGGTTTTTCTTTTATTAATTTCAACGCTGAGAGTGAGGTTCCGTTTGAGCCATTAATTCTAGTTGACCAATCAAAATTCCTCGTGTTTTGATTTCTAAGCCGTATTCAGTTCAACGCCGAATCACTATGTCTATGACTACATGGAAACCAGAAGGGGGTGTCTCCCTTTACCTTAAATTTTTATTTGTTAAATATTGTAATTTACCCCGTTTAGATTCCAGTGGTTGTGTTCGCTGCTCTGCCATACAAAGTCGTGTTCGCCAGTCTAAGTATTAATATCATTTACAGGTTTTTTGCTCCCAAAAGAAGGAAAGCATAGGAAGTCGAAATGATTCTTTGTTTGTTAGGATTAATTTTGATAGTGGTTTTGCTTTTTCCTTTTGCAAATAACTTTCAGATTTATGTAGAAATAATTACCATGTTGTCTTTTATTGTTTTTAACTTGCTTTCTTGCAGGACTCATTTGTTGGGGAGGCTGACGGTCAGCCTTCCAGACAAAGTGATATTGAGATGGGAATGCAGGTTCCAGGAAGCAACTCTGCTATGGGAATGGAAGCTTTTAATAAGCAGGTATACAATGTGCATACTAGTTTAACCTGTCGTAGGTTCAAAATGTTCATTTGGCCCAAATACATTTCACACTTTTTCATCAGTTGGTTGTTCAGTATTCTTTTCAATATGATGATAACAATGTGAGTCTAGGATTAAGAATTGAACTGATCAATTTCTATGTTTTAATAGTTAAGAGCAGTTTGTTTAAATTTTCATTTAAGCCCTGCATTCATTATATTCATATATTTTGATAATAGATTCAAGAGGCTGATAAACTGGTGGATAAGCTGTCCGGGCTACTTCAAAAACTAAAGGTATGTGTCATCCTCATCATATATCACTTATTGGCAGCAAGGTCAATAAGTGATGTTTCTGGAAATCAAATTAAGTATTTCATCAGAACTTCTACCTGTGTAGAATTTAGATACTTACAAATGCAGCCTCTACTAATATGACATGTGGTTTATAGCTTATTCCTTATGGTACAATTACACAAATGGCTGGTCACATACAGGACTACGTAGATCTATTTGGTTCTCATAAATATAACTATCCTATTCAACTTTCTTTATGCTGCTGAAATTTATATGCATTTGTGTATGTGAACACAGTGAATTCCAACTTAAACCACTCTGTTCAGTAACTAAAAAACATAAGTTTTTAGCATCTCTTACCCTGATTGTACTAACTGCAAGAATTTGTTTGTGACTATTGTTTCAAAATTTCAAATAGAATTTTATGATTCTGCAATAAGTTCACTGAGAAGCATAGATGGATGTGATGTGTAATTTGGTACAGATCTGGCTGTCTGTTATATGTATTGAGCAAAATGCCCTTTGAATGTAGCCTTTGTTTCAAACTATTTAATAATCACTTTCTTAACATATGTAATCTTATGATCAGTACAAAAAAACTCATCTTACATATGATTTTCAATTTCCCCTTTGTTTACGTACTAATTGTTAGATTTTTATAAGTGAGTATATTTTTTTAGTTTTCTAATATTTTCTTTTTTTTGGTGAAAAACAAGGATTTTCATGTCCTTTATAAGAAAGACTCACATGGGTTCCTCAGGCTTAAAAGTTCTGACCAATTATCATAGCAAAATGTGTTAGTCAGCATTACACAGTTTTACTGTTTAGCTTGTTAATTCTTATTCCTTATAGCCTAATGCCCAAAATGGTTTAACGTTTTAACTTAAAATTCTTGTGATCCCAATGTATGAAGAAAAAAATTATTAATCTGCTTATTGTCATGGGGAACCACAAAATTGAGGACAAAGAAGGGAGGGATGGGGGATGGAAGAAATTTTTTTTTGGGGGGGGAGGGGGGGGGGGGGGGGCATGAGAAGCTTCAAATGGGCTACATATTACATATTAGTGGTCATTTACTGTTTTTTAATGCATGGGCCCAGGCCTCCTGTGGATTTATTGCTGTGTGATACTAGATAACATAGAGGTTCATCGAGCATGTATAACCCTCTCTTTTAAATTCAAGACTAGTGAATGATGTTGATATGAGGATCCTTGGTAAATCTTGAAAATTCAGTTCTAGAAATTCCATACTTCTTTTTCCATCTGGTAATTGTTACATCTTAGTAAATGCTCCTGTTACAGGAAGCTAATGAGGAGTCAAAATCTGTTACAAAAGCATCTGCCATGAAAGGTATATTATGATGCCATGTCTGTTAAGTCATAAGAGTTTGTTTGGAATTGGGTCAAAAATCATAAGGTTTTGTTAACGTTGGAACTGAATATGTGCCAGCTTTGGTGTGTCATCCAGTTATGGCCAGATGCATGTCAATTTCCTTGCTGCCTACTGTGATGAGATAAATAATAAATACTGTTTTACAGTATTTTGACTTATTAAAATATACTAGATTTTCCATGGGACATTTTGTGTGTGTGTGAAATTTGATGCTCTTTATGACACTAACAAAACTCTGAAATTATTTCAGCTATTAAGAAGAGGATGGAAAAGGATATTGATGAAGTTGGGAAAATTGCACGTAGCCTCAAAGCAAAAATAGAAGCCATAAACAAAGATGTATTGAGCTACTGGCTGAATCATACTAGATGTCAATTGGTTGTGAAATTATAAAGACATTTTGGGTTTACATAATCAGGTCTTATTTTGTGCAGAATTTAAACAACAGACAAAAGCCCGGTTGTGAGAAGGGAACTGGTATTGACAGAGCAAGGATGAACATGACAAAGTTAGTTGCTGGTAGATAACTTTATTATTGTAGTTGATAAATCAACCTAGAAGCTGATGTATTAATTCATTCTTGAAATGGCAGTGCTTTGACAAAAAGGTTCAAGGATCTAATGACAGAGTTTCAGGTATTTTAGTTGTTTACATCTAAAACCAGTAACTGTCTTTCCAGGTTGTGACTCTATCTTCACATCAATGTTTATGATTCAGACTCTTAGACAAAAAATACAAGATGAATATCGTGAGGTTGTGGAGAGAAGAGTTATTACAGGTTTGAACATTCTAGCCACGTGATAAAAGTAATGCTGCAGAATGGTTGTAATATGGTTTCTTTTGTTTACTAAATTAGAAGATAATCATATTCTCATGCTTTTTACATTGTGATTGTATGATTTGATTGAACAGTCACTGGAACTAGGCCAGATGATGAGGTGAGACTGAATCATGTATTTGTGACTTGAGCTTGAGCTCCATAAATATAAGTCTTGTTGTAATTGGTCAAGTTTAATGACTGTCTTAGACAATCGACCACCTGATAGAAACTGGAAACAGTGAGCAAATCTTCCAGAAGGCAATTCAAGAATCAGGCCGAGGACAGGTACTTGGTTATGATTCTGATTATGAATATATTTTTTAAAATTACCTTGTTTAATTTCTAATTTGGAATGTTGATGAGGCATCATGCTCTGTCCATCTGTCTATCACTCTGTCCATTTCTTCTTCTTCTCCTATAAGTGTGAATTTTTAAAATTTTCAATTCCTTTCTAAATTATATTGAGAATTCCCTCACAGTGTACATTCATTATGGGTAATAAGGGAGTATGATTATTGGTTACTCCTCTGTAACCAGTCATTAGCAACGCAAGGAGTATGATATTTTTTCTATAACGTCGGACTTAATTTGATAAGTTTGAGGTGACGTGGAAATTGTGTTACCTATTATTCGTCTAAATTTAACAAGGGTAATTCTCATCTTGGTTGTTATCTTCTTGAAGAAAGAAAATGTGTATATTGGGAACTTGAGCATAGATATTTTTTTTCTACCTTATAGCTTTCTTTTTCTGTTACACCAAACAATTAATTGCTGTCAAGCCAAGTGTTGGCGTTGCTCTAAGGTTAGAGGTGATTCTAGAAATTAGCCAGGTGAGGTCAAATTCTTGTCTCATGGACAAGAGGATAAGGTATTAAGGTAATTTTTTGATTCGACAGTGTCAAGGAGTACTATCTTATGCCTTTGTTGTTATTTTACTTGGTAGAAGGAAGGATGAAATCATAATGCAGCATGAAAATTTGGCCTCAGTTGTTTTATTTTGGAAACAGATCTGCAAATGTAGATATCATTTGCCATTTACTTGTTTGGAAGATTTAATGGCTTTCTTCATGTAAAATTTTAATTCATAAAATTAGGCATGTTGCAGGTGTTAAACACAGTGGAAGAAATTCAGGAGAGACATGATGCCGTGAAAGAAATTGAGAAAAAACTTCTAGATTTGCATCAGGTATACTTGCGTGGAGATCTTAGTTTTAAATTTCTAAATTGATTAATGATTATGTCTCATTCTATATTCTTATTTCACAGATTTACCTTGACATGGCCGTCTTAGTTGATGCTCAAGGAGAAATTTTAGATAACATTGAAAGTCAGGTTTGCTTTTGCTCTCAAACGCTTTATTTTGTTAATATGATGGCGTGTGGAATGCAAATCATTTTTAGTTTTCGTTAATGAGCACCTTGTTTAGGTCAACAATGCAGTCGATCATGTCCAGAGAGGGACATCTGCACTACAAAATGCTAAGAGACTCCAGAAGAACTCTCGAAAATGGATGTGCATTGCCATAATTATACTCTTGGTTATAGTTGCTGTCATAGTAGTTGGTGTTATCCAACCTTGGAAGAGTAATAAGGGCGCTTGAGTCTGTCTCTGTCTCCTGTCCATGTATGATAGTTGAGTTGGTTCGGAAAGCATATGCAGATTGCAGAGTAGAACATGTGTCTCAGCTGCACATTTTGTCGTAGGGGCAGGATTTTTATATATTTATTCTCTTTCTTTGACGCTTGGTTTGTTACTGCTGGTGTGAATCGTGCCATTAATTTCTGACTTAATATACAGTAGTGTCTCATGCTATGAAACTGGTTTTTTTTTTTTTTACTCATAGTTTTCGGAAATTTTCTGAGTGAAATACATACAGCTCGTGGGGTTTTGAAATATTAGAAATAACCCCTTATAATTCAGCATATTACTGGAACATATGACCAATTTTCCCTTATTTGAGGATTTTAGTGTGAAAAATTTCCCCCTGATTTCCATCTCAAGGGAGGTCTTCGTAATGTATCCTATTTTGAGGCAATATTTGTATTATATTGAAAGTTCAGCTCGTGTATATGGGTCCCATCCATATGTTTTACTGTCATTTCTATCTAAATTCTGTGTCTTCCTGCGATCCGCTAATTGCAAATCGTGCATTGCTATTTTTCTTGCCCCAAAAAAAATCTCAGCAATTGTTTCTGGTAAGCATCTTGTTGTTGGCAAAAATATCTCCTTGCACACATGCTTAGCATCAACAGACGGTAGCAGCGTAAACAATTAATGAAAATAAATTCACATAAAGATATACGTGGTTTAATCTCTTGACTTAGATCTATCTGTTACACATCAATCTATTATTTCAATCAATCAATTATAATTATCAATTAAATTCTCTCAAAAATTTAAATCTCAATACACTTATAATTTAAACAATAACTGATTTTAAATTCTTTTCATAAATCAAAATCTCAATGCAGCTGCAATGGAAACAAATCTCATGAAACATCAAAATAATACATATACACACATATTATGAAATGTGTCATGCATTTTTTATAGTAGCATCTTCACAAATCATACATGCATATAGCATTTTCACGAATTAATAATAATCATAGATACCCTTCATACTTGTTCAATAATAACTTTAGTGACAACTTAAGAACTTTTTTCTGTCCTTTGTGAAGCACATCTTCTCCACAAGAAACCTCATTATCTATCACTTTTATTCTTCATTAATTCTTCTTTTCTTCTTTACTAAGTACTTTCTTTTTTTATTTTTCTCACAAGATTTTTTATTTACTTTTATTAATTTTTTTCTAATAACATAATTATTCTTTTTCCTCAAACTTGAGCCAATTTAAATAAAAAACCCAACACATCTCCACAATGTATTTCTAAATAAATCTCGATATATGTACACATTTTTTTGTCAATTTTTGATATGTGTAGAAATAAAATAAGAATGAAACACAACATTTTATTTTTATTTTATTTCTATGCGTACCATTAAAGTGAAAGGATGCTACATAAAACCAACATTTCTCTTCTAAATTAAATATACTTATTTGGCTAAGGGTGCATGAGTTACAATTACGGGTGTCAAATGGGCTGTCTTGCCCTATCCTGTATTAGCCTACAAAATAAATGAGGCAAGAATAGGGTGGATTATTTTTTTGCAAGCCAAGAAAATATATATCCGTCTCATCTTTTATGAAGGGTAGTGTAGGTTAACTCATAAGTTAACATATTTTTTACATATAAAAATATAAGTTGATATGTTATGACTTGCAAAAATAAAAAATAAAATGAGGTGAGTCATATTTTTGCAGGTCCAAAAAATATATATCCCAGATCCATTTTAACGGTTCTACTTATAATATACCCCTAGCTAGTGGACTCGAATTATTCACTTGTTGTCATTATCTTCGTAAGTGAAAGGTATTGAGCAGTACTCCTAAAAATTTAAGGTTGCGAAAATTTAATACTATGGTCAAATTAACCAAACACCCTCTAAAGTTTCCCTCAAGGTCTCAGTAATTAATTTCATCTTGGATCTACCCAGTTGAACAGCCAGATGGAATTTATAATACTTGTGATAAGCTTCCCTGATGACCAAGCAAAATGTATACTCCAATCCATTTGAAACAAAAAGATCCCCGCTGGTGGTCGCAAAGATAAAAATAACCAATGTAACAGCCCATTGCCATGGAATTAACATGTCCAATGCAAACTGACAGGACATATGCTCTACCAACTATTAATTTCCACATTTCCTTTGTTTCATAATCAACTTAAAGTACAAATTTGGCAATTAAGAGGAAGATGCAACATGTTATTGATTTTCATGAAGAATTTTAACTTATTTTTTATGCGAAAATGTTATTTATATGTAGATAGTGTATGTTTTTTTCACATAATTTAAAGAAAAAAAAAAGAATAATAACAATATGAAAGAGTGTATAGACTGTGTACAAAATTCATGTGTACACCTATAGTTAATCTTTCTCATCAAACATGGAGTCTCCGGCCCTTATTCTACTTGACAAATAATTTAACCCCTTTTTAAGTGATGGGCAGTAATTTTTTGTTTAAAAAACAAAAATTCTTCAACATACCTCTCGCTTTAGGCGTGCAACTACCTAGACTTAGGTCTTGTGGACCTGAGGACCACCGCTTTTGCCTTATTCTTCTATTTGTTATGTGTAATATGCCCACATCATCTGTATTAGTATTTTTGCTTGCTTACATAATAGAGAATCCGACTTTAGCAGGACATTTTTTATGAACATGGTAGTTATATGTGCATGGAATACATATTTTCTGCATAATTCAAAAGAAGAGATCTATTTTTAGATGTACTTATTATAATGTGTTAATAAAGACTAGTTTTTATACATAAATTATCCTCACTTTATACTGATTGTTCACATGTATTAAGCACTTCTCAATTCTATGATACTTCAGCTGGTTGAATGTGTTGAACTACGCCCATGTTTTGAAGTGTTTCAACTGTACCCCAACTAATGCATGTTGAGCTAGCAGTCTCAAGTTTCCCACTTTCTATTGTTTTTTTTTTTTTTGGGTAGATAATTTCCTACTTTCTATTTGACAATAACTAAACCTGCAAAAGGGACCAGTAGTATCATTTAGGCTACTGCCGAATGGAACATCAGAGCTTGGCTCAATGACTGCCATTTGCCGCGATATTGCAGTCAAAGTACTGTGTAGGACACAATTTTTTGTGGGGGGGGGGGGGGGGGGGGGGGGGGAGACCGGATGCAGGCATTTCGCATGTCCATTGAACAAAACTACAAAATTTCTGTCTTTTGGCCCGTGGTTTGTACACCACAGAATGAGAGCATAATAAAACGTGCCCTCGTGCTTTATTTTGCTTGAAGCTTTGACCTGGGCACATGATTACATTCTATGTTCCTTTTTAATAACCGATTAGCATTTTATGCCCACTGATTAAAATACAATTCAGTGCTGCAACTCAGTGGTCCTGAATCCTGATGTTTTCTCCACTTCCATATTCGTTTCCCTTATTCTAATTATTTGAATTACAGAATTGGGGTTTCTTCTCTTCATGAATATAACAAATTGAAACTTGGCAAAAAAAACAAAGCTCTAAGCTTCCGACTCAGACCCCCCAAAAGTAGTTACATAAAGAATTCACGTGTTAAAGCACGCTGGGGGCATTACTTGTTTCGGTCAGCACTATTCTTGATGTTTCGGAAAAATATCATATGTATGTAATTGTGTAAATTATATATACATGTACAAAATAGTTTGAAAAAGGACAGAAAAATAAAATGTAAGAGAATGTTCAAATTTTATAATTCTAGAAATATATGCATACCAGGACCTAATATTTTCATTGTACTCAAAATTGTGGTATATACCTATGATAGCCAATATAATCTCTCAATTCTCATATTTTTATTTTCTCATAATTTTTATTTAATAAAATTTAAATTATTAATTTTATTAGATCTTACAAATAAAATTATGAGATTCAAAATATTAGAACATCTTTTCTTTAATTAATATAATGGCTAAAAGCTTACCAAAAGTCTATATATATATATATATATATGTATATATATATGTATATAGGCTAAAAACTGACGGTGCTTAGAAAAGAATCTTTTAAGTTGTACTAAAAATAATAAAGTGGGAAATGTATAGTTGTTGATGAATTGTAAAATATAAATAATTAATTTTAAACTTCAAATGTAAAATAGCTTACTTCCTTAATTTTCTCTTCAAGTTCTACCTACTTACACTCTGCAGGTAATCTGCAGAGTGCATTAGAAATTTAGAATGTGCTTACTACACGCCAATTTAAAATTTAGGCCGGTTTGAAGTTCTGTGAGTACAATTTCTAGGCCTCTGATTGGTTAAGTTCATATAATCACAGGCGTTTTAGATTTTAAACATCCAAGTTTAAGGTTTTGTTGGTGAATCCAGTTCACAAAAGCCCTTTTAATATTTTTCAGAAACTCTGTATTACATGACTCTGAAGATCATTTCATCAGTTGGACTCTTGCACTTCAGAATACAATAGGCTAAGCGCTAGGCAAATTGGAAAGGCAAAAGATAATTGCAGCATCTAATACAATTGGGAGAAACTGAATGAACAGGAAAGATGCACTCAACCTGGTGCTGATTGCATGAAAGAAGCGAAAACTAGATTTGTTTAAACACCAGGAAACATTTCAAGATGAAGAATATTACACAACCTAGATTAAAAAGCGGGACTAACATACCCCTTCTGGTATGGTGAAATGTGTGTACCAGTACCCATGATAAGGTTATCTTTCATATATCCCACAAAATCACTAGTTACAACGTACTAGCACCCATAATTTTCTTGCTCCATGAGTGAACTCATTCTCTGTCACTTCTAAGTTTATTCACTAGTAGAATATCTTGAAGTCCAGTACTTCTCTATTTCTTCTGCTGTTCTACCAGGAATTCTGCCAGCAATCAAGGACCACCTAAAGAAAGAACATCCTATCTCATAAGCTCTGAAGGCTTGGAAAGAAAAAGGGATAAGAGAGGCGTGTAGTTAGGGGGGAGAGAAAACGAATACTTACCTCTCACCAACCAAATTAAACATCCTGGTAATAAGGGTTTCCTCATCCTCAGTAAATTCAATCTTGGAAGCTTGACTGGATTGCTCTGCCAGAAAAAAGAACCCACAAAACCAAAGTCACTTCTCTGAATACAAATGAAGTATGCCATATTTGATTGAAAGACTTTATCAATATGTGGTGTGCAAAATGAAAAAGGACAAGAACAGTTTGCGATTTCTGCTATTATCAATCTTTAACTGACCCCAACAAGAGAAGAATGACCAGAATATGATTCAGAAACCTTATATTCAGAATTTGACCTTGTAAGGTCCAGGGATTAATCAAAAGAGTCACTAAGAACAAGCATTAGAATAGAACGGCAAAAATCATAGTTTATTCTGAGGTTAGCTGGCATATTATAGCAGAGCGTGATCCAATTCACATCAAAGATCAATCTCAAAATAGAAGAAGGCCCTGATTTCAAATGGGTACCTGTGGAATCTGCAGAAACATCATCAGAGGAGCGATCCATGTCAGCCATTGCAGTACCAAGTTTGAAAGAGTTGTAAAGTTTGAGTCTTTGTATAGCGAGGATGCAAGGGGAGGAACTGTGTTCGGATATGAAGGCAATTATTTACTACTACCAGTATTAATAGGAGCAAGTAAAATCCTCGGACTGAGGTTGCCTAGGACTTGAGAAGAATGAGCGGTGAGAGTGAAATCAAGAGAAGACTGGTAGTTGGAAGAGGGACTCGAGTCCAACTTTGAGAGGTAGTTGGGGACACAAATGTTGGTTGAAGTAGACTTTTGATATGGCAAATCTTAGGCGTTGGCTACTAGGCCAGATGCATATCTACGGCAAACAATTAAAAGAGGTACAGAGAATTGTTACAAAGAAAACGAGGTTTCTACCGCTAATGGATTATCCTGTCTATGTCTCTGCAATAATTGAGAAAATGCCAAAAACAAAACCAACAAAACCAATTGACTTCCTGGGCACATCTAATATTAAAATGTAGTGTACAAGAACAAGAAAACTGATGTATCAGACACGCGTCTAGATTCTTTAATCCCCGTGTTTAGTCATCATCAACAAATTAGAACCGTGAGGACATTGCTCCGAGAATGGTGAAAGTTAGTTGATGATCTTACCTTTAGTATGTATATAGAAATTTAAACAAATATATAGCCGCAATTCAGGTTTGGCAATTGAAGCTCTGGTCTGTTCATATCATGCCAAATTGCAAGTAATTGCGGCAAAAAGATAGCCTGATCACCGATTATCGTCAAATAATGCTGCTGTCATTCCGTCACAACTATCAAGTGACCCAAAATTCATAATTGGATTATCCAACCAATCCACCAAAGGCACACTTAATCAGAACGAAAATTCTAATGCCACGGAATTTTTAAACATGGAATGCGTGCCACCAATCCCAACAGCCGTGATTGAGTCTCACACCACTAATTCACGGCTGTTAAGATTGGTGGTGTGCATTCCGTATTTAAAATTTCCTTAGGTATTACATATTGACTTGTATGTCGAACTTTATATCTAAATAGAAGTCCTTGAATAATTCATAGGACACTATTTACTAAGCCTTGACATCATGGTTTTATTTTCCATCATAGATTGAGAATTAAGAGGTTTAATTTCCAATTATGGATTGAGAATTAAAAATAATTTAAACTGTCCATACAGAAACAAAAAAAATTTAAAAGTAAGAATAAAAATAAAAGTGTATATAGTCAAAGAATTTATTTGTACTTATATTATTACCCATAAACAAAATTGAGATTTTAATGACAACTCCAATTTTATTTTATTGATACAACCAATCAATCACATAAATGGTAAAGTCAGTTTCCTTTTTTTTTTTTTATTTCATATTTCTAAAAAGAAAGAGGCAGAATTATATGCAGAAATATATGATCGAGTACTTGATAGTTGGAACTTAGATAAAACAGTAAGAAGAAAATAACATTACTCTGCAGGCTGCAGTTTTGCAGATTGCAATATTCATTTTAGACAAAAGAGCACGACCTCAGATGGAAAGGGTCTAAATTAAAGTTGATGGAAGAAAAAATGTTGACATTTACATCACAATCACATACCGCTTGAGGGTGGTGCGTCATACTGCTAAGAGATAAGAACGCCAACTCACGTTATGGTCTTGATTTGAACTTCTAGACAGATATGACGGGGAAAATTAACTTGTTCAGCTTCCAATAATAGTTAACGAGCTTAATATATGCCAGCCTCTAGAACTCTGATTTATTGGTACTATAGTTAAATTAACCAAACACCCTCCCTCAAGGCCTCGATAATTAATTTCATCATGGATCCACGAAGTTGTACAGCCAGATGGTATTTATATATGGTTGTTTCTAATGTTTTTCATTCCAAAAGATTTGTTTTTCTTAAAAAAAAAAAAAGTTACACAGTTTAATTAATTACTCACTGCTCAAAATTTCCTAATTTCTAAAGTATTTTATATTTTTTGAAGAAACTAAAACACCATTAAGAATTTTAGTCTTATCTTCTGGTACAGATGACTATGCACTTGGCCAAAAACATTGAGAGAGAGAGAGAGAGAGAGAGAGAGAGAGAGAGAGAGAGAGAGAGAGCATATGGAGGAATAATGACAAATCTACTCCAGATAAATGTCTTCGAGCCAGAAATATAATCCTACCAACCACATCACAGCATATAACGAACCGAGAAAGACGAAAAGTAGATTATATAGAACTTAAATCAAGCATCCAATAGTACGCTAACGCCACTTACTGCTGAAGTTCAGATGATATAAACTACTGCTATTGAGTGTAGTCCGCAAGCTATTATCAAAACATAAAACAGAACATTAATACAGAATTGACACTGCTGCTTAGGCCTTAGAAACCATGAATCTTGATATGCTCCTTCTTTACTATACCAGCCTGTTTGTAATAGCAAAGAGGAAATTGTAAGTCATAACATTATATACATGATTGTTGGTCCACATAACATTATATATATGGTCATAACAACTACTACATCAAGAAATAGTCAGCATATGGTTTACCTGCACAAGGAAAGTGGAAACATTCTTTCTTTGATCTCCCTGAAGTTGTATGACCTGAATACATATAAAAAAAAGACAATTGGTTAGGGCCTTATTAACAAGGATGAGAAGCGATGGTGCAGCCAGTAACACAACTGGAGGAAATCACATGAAATGATAAGCCACGTTCAGGAGGTAAAAACACTGCCTAAGGATGATGAAATCAAGTACTTATACATTAATTGCTAGTTTGTTCTATGCATCAGGAAATTTTCTAAAACTAGTTCTCGCAATTGGATGTGCTTCTCATACATTACTTAGCGAGGCACAGGACACAAACCTGGCCCAACTCAGGGTCCTGCACAACAGTACCATTACAGCAGAACTCTTTCTTCAGGTCCTTGAGTATCTTGCTATAGCTGTAGTCCTTCTTCAATCCTTGAACAGTAGTTAGGCTTTTCCTTCCGTTACGCTGTTGTACACGCACATGAACATAGTCTTTTGCCCCAGCACCTGAGTCCTCAGCATTTGCATCAGCAAAGGGATCTGCCCAATTATCAAACCTCCTCAGTAACTACAGACAAATTATCACCAGATACCATGAAAAATGTATAAACTTGGAGGATTAAAAACGAACCATAAGTAGTCGGTGCTTCAAATTCCGACATGAAACTTGCCGTGGGTAGTTTGTAAGTTTTTAATCAACAAATTCCTTTCAATTTAATCTACCACTCAGCACTGGAAAAAGTCAGACAAATCACACAGAAAAACACACAAGTCAGTGATGACTGATGAGCATCAACGACTGATATATTTGAAATTAAAAATGGTTTTTGCGACACAGACTTTATGTGCTACAAGTTATCACCATGTAACATTAGGACCCACAAAAAAGACAGCATTCTACAAACACAGAACTGATTCATGTAAGCATATATTGTGCAAAGACACAAACATACACGCACATAAACTTAAATAAACTTAGAAACTAAGTCATCCCATTAACACATGCTATTTTTCCATATCTCAGAACCAAAAAAAATGACATCATGCCAAGGAAAAATCCCATATTATCGTCAGAGTAACCACGTGATCAAGGCCTCAGTCATATTCTTTCCAAAAATCTGCTCAATAACCATAAACACAAGCAAATCAACCCTCGTAATAACTGCATTCCTTGTTTATTACTTTATATACAAGCTGATAAGCGTCCCTGATGATCCAGCAAAATGTATAATCCAATCCATTTGAAACAAAAAGATCCCTAAAAACTACAGAATCGTTTTCTCTGAATACGATTCTGGTGGTCACAGATAAAAATAGCCAATGTGACAGCCCATTGCCATGTCAGAATTCACATGTCCAATGCAAATTGACAGTACAGGACATATGCTCTACCATCTATTAATTTCCACAATTCCCCTATTTCATAATCAACTTAAGTACAAAATTGGCAATTAAGAGGAAGAAGCGATTTGTTTCTTGATTTTCATGAAGAATTTTAGTCCATTTCATGATATCATAAACACACAGCCAAACACACCAACCTCAAAGTAAATGAAGCCAACCAATAGAAGTAACCTAGGAACTTGGGAAATACCCCATCATCTATCTTTCTTTACGTCTCTGGCCAGAAGAATAATTATCAAAATGAATAACCTTTATATTTATATCTCCCAATTGTAGAAAATATGTATTCATAGGAACAAAAATTATTATAGAAAACTCACAATAGACATAACGATAATGCAAAACTCTGATTCACTCGCTATATCACCGTCGCTTTTCCACAATTTGTAGTGGAAAAGTTCCCTAATTTAAAAAATGTTTGAATTGGACTCAAAATTCTTCAGCCACAACGAATTAATGAAACTCGGAATAAATCAGCCATTCCCAAACCCTCCTAAGCCAACAGCGTAAATACGAGAATACAAAAAGGGAAAATACTTCGTTGAAAAAACAAGCCTGGTTGATCAGAAAGAATCCGTTTTCATGAAGGGCGAAGAGTAAAAAACACGAACTTAATCATGCGTGATTATGCTGAGATATAAACTACATACAAAGAAAAACCAAAGCAGAAACATAGTCAAAGAAACGAAGGAAGAAATCTGAAACCTAATTACGAAGAACAATACCTGACAGAATTAAGGTTGATTAGCTCCGGCAGAAATCGCGAGCGACGGTGACGGCGTAGAGATAAAAGCTACAAAACCAGATACCGGGTCAAGTTTTTATATACGGTGGAGACAAATCCTCCGAACCACACACTAATCGATTGGCTTATTTATTTTAATATTTAATTATTTATGTTATTTTTGCTTCAATCGCAGAATCTCGTAACCCCGTACTTTTTTCAGGTTCGGGGCTTTTTTTAACAAAAAAAGGAATAAATATCTTCCCCACCATGAATTGACGGTTGTGATTTCCCTCCTATCAAGTGCCAATCTAATTGGACGGTTCGATTGGATGTATGTCAACGGGGTTACGTTGAATTCAATGGCTGTAGCCTGTAGTCTACCTCAAACTCAAATATCTGTAAATTACTTCAACACCCTGCAACGCACCGCATCAACTCCCGCAGACAATTGTAGCGTGAGAGAAAAAGAAAAACTGCGATTTTCCAAGAGAATTAATCAGAATTTGCACGAGAGTTTCTCCCGGAGGCTTACAAGCGTTCCTCGACTTTTCTCGTATCTATGATCTCAAGGTGGGTACGTCCTTTGCTCTTCGATGTTTGACTGCTAAGTGTTTGATGAAATGTCCACGTGATACAGTCTTTCATATTTGGGTTTATTTCTTTTTTCCACTGAAATTTTTGGGGGCAAAGAAATTGCTGATTAGGTTGGATGGCTTTAAGAAATAAACTCAGGCAAACTGTTCTGTATGGAGAATTTGGTGGTGGGTACCTTGAGTACCCTCGGCGGCTGTACACCACTAAATTGGACCTCAGGAAGCTCCGTCCCATGATTCTCAAGAGAATTGAGGATCGGGCCAGTTGTTACCCGGTTCGCGCCATGATTCCAGTCGCCGAGGAGGTCCTTATGGCCAGGAATGTTCTCATCCAAGGCGTTTCGGCCCTCCTCAAATTTTTTCCTGTTATGGCTTGCAAGTGAGTTTGATAACAGCAATATACTTCCTTGTTTTAGTTTTGAAAATATTCTGTTGCTTTATTTACTGTCTAGTATGGGAGTCTTACAGTTATAGATGTCATTTGGGTGCTGGCAATCTAGTTCTCTGTTTGACGATTTGTATTAGGTAGCTTTTTCAACACATGGTGTAAGTTTTTGATCTTGTTGATAGTTCTGCTCATACATGAGCCCATGATTTCAATTCTGAAAATTCAATTGATGATTGGTGGGGTCAAACGTCCATTGAGATACTAAAAACATGGGTGAGACAAGGAAACGGGTAGAAACTGCTGATGTTTTCTTGGTTTGATGTTAGAAAGAGGAGAACAATGCCAGCTTGTTAGAACATAAGTGAGCACAAAAATGGTGGTGGGTGCTACTAGTTTCAATAAATGATAACCATTATCATAGCTCATGAGTTGGCCACTTGTACTTTAAATACTAATGTTTTTTATATTATGTGTTGAGCATTTGATCCTAATCATCTATCATCACGTGAGCATTTGATCCTAATCATCTATCATCACGTAATCATGGTCAACAATTTTAGAAAAGAGAATTGATGCCAGTATGGTTGTTAAGTAAAATGTATCTTACTTGGACTTGTTCTTTTCCTGATGTTGCAAGTTCAAGTTCCAAAAAAGCTATTCCTATTCATCCATATTATACATATACAGATTCTGTCCGGAGATCTTCATTGGTGAGACGGGACACTTGATTCAGACTTGCTGTGGTTACAAGCATCGTGCCAAGAACCGGGTCCATGAATGGGTCAGAGGTGGTTTGAATGATATACTAGTTCCTGTTGAATCATTTCACCTCTACAACATGTTTCAAGATGTTATTAAGCACAACCAAAGGTTTGACTATGATCGCATTCCTGCTGTTGTCGAACTATGTTGGCAAGCAGGGGCTGATCCCACTGATGTAAAACTTAGCTCAAGTGATTGGAACTTGCAAACTGTCTGTGGCAGTGCTGATGGAACAGAGTCTTTGTCACTGAATGATCTTTCCTCTGTGCCAAAGAAAACATTCAAGGCTTGGGAAACTCTTCGGTCTGGAGTACAAAAGTTGTTGTTGGTTTATCCAACAAAAGTCTGTAAATATTGTTCTGAGGTTCATGTTGGGCCATCTGGCCATAAAGCTAGGCTCTGTGGGGTGTTTAAATATGAGAGTTGGCGAGGAGCTCACTTTTGGATGAAAGCAAATGTGGATGATTTAGTGCCCCCAAAGATTGTATGGAGACGAAGGCCTCAAGATCCCCCTGTCCTTGTGAATGAAGGGAGAAATTATTATGGGCGTGTCCCAGCTGTATTGGATCTGTGCACGCAAGCTGGTGCCAATGTGCCTGCTAAGTATAAGTGTATGATGAAAGTGCAAGGTTTATCAGGCCCTGTCTTGAATCAATAGTAATGAGATGCGGAAGGAACATCAGAGCATCATACCTTTGAAGCCAGTAGCAGTAGGTTGAATTCTTGCTCTGATTGGGTTCAGTTGCTAGATCGGGAACGGTTGGAGGAATAAATCTGACATATGCCATCACTCCCAAATACATAATTTTTGCATAGAATGCCAAAATCTCTCACGTATGTAGCTGGAGTACTGGACTAAAAGGAGACTATACCCCTGAAGGTTGGAGAGAAATGATTGATGTCTACGTATCCAGTCAAGGTATTAGTTATATTTTTAGCTTTTGATTCATTTTTTGCCTTAATGAATACCATGAAGTCCAGGAATTGTTGACATTATAGAAACAGGGGAGACTACACTCTTGACTGAGTTGATTCTTTAACAAAATTGCAACCTCTCTTTTTTTTAATTATTATATCCTTATCATGCTAAGTTTCTAATCAGATTTTTATTTGCTGATGATTGTTCATCAAAGATGTGGCATGCTTAAGTTTGATACACATTTTCGTTGTTTACCCAATCTTTGAGATCAAGAAATTAAAAATTGAATTCTCCTTATACTAGGAAGAGGAAATATATTTTCACAACTTAGGATTAATAAAAAGGCTTACTCCTAATTTTAATAAGTGATTGAATAAATTTAATAATTTTATGTTCTGTATTATAAAAATTAAGTGAAAATATAATATTAAAAATAATAGGGCTCTATTGCTAATGGTTTACTGATATTATTTTATTTTTTATTATTAGTACCATGTCCTTAATTTACTAATTACGATCGTCTTTGTAAAATATTGTCATATTGTCACATCAAAATATGGTAATGTGGTGAGTTGTAAATTGTAAATATATGTGATGAAAGAAATAGAAAATGAGAATTAGAAGCCATCCTCCATATCGGAGCACTTCATCAGGAAACGGTTGAACAGTTAGAAGTGTTAGCGTTGCTAATGGTCGAACGAAAATTGACTAGAGAGAGCAATGAAGAATAAGGATGGAAGTTCATCATCTTTTTTACTAAGAAATGGTAGTGACCAATTTTGCTAATTTATCTTTGTTTGATTCTCCTACGTAGCCTGAGGTGTGGACCGAAGAGGAAGAGGTGACGGAAAAGTTGGTAAAAACATGCAGTGAGGTAAATGATTTGTACCTTCTGTGTAATTCATAAACCTTGCATTTCGTGCCATAGAAAGTTAGTGATCCCTTTTTTGACTAGGCAAAAGGTTTGAAGTTGGATGGTTAGAAGAGTATATATTTCATGATAAATAGACTCAAGTAAGCTTTTATTGAGAAAAGTGCCAAAATAAATTATTTTTATGACAAAATTCATGGTATAAGTTGTTATAAAGAGATATAAATAAATATTAATTTATAAATTTAAGAAAATTTATTTTATTTTTATCAATGACCCTTCGTTGCATTAATTATAAGAATTTTTTTTATATCAATTGTCTCTAATTAATTATATTTGAGTTTTTTTAAAATAGATTATAAAAATTTATTAAAACACCAGATAAGTCTATGATTATTTTATTATAAACTTGTAACATATTAGACTACTAATGCAATAGCGGTATAAACATAGGTCAATGTTTATTAAAAACATTTAATGAAAGAGTATAAATGCACGATAATTTTTTTTTTCCACTCTTTAACAATTTGTGTAGCTAAACGTACGCATTAATATGATGTTCTAATATTCATAAAAATTCATTGAATTGTTGTGATTTATCTTACACTTGTAACACATGTTTTAACATGTGTGTGTGTGTGTGTGTGTGTAGAGAGAGAGAGAGAGAGAGAGAGAGAGAGAGAGAGAGAGAGAGAGATTCATTTAATTTCTTTAGGATATAACTTATTCAATATTTTTAGGAAAATACATTTTTCAATTTAATTATTTTAAAATAATTAGTGGTTAAAAGTTAAAACTTATGGGATGAGATAAATAGATAAACAATTAACGAAGTATTTGGCCACTCGATATTTCTTTTCTTTGGTAATAGAGAGGTTTCACAAGCTTGCAATTCACACAAACTAACTTCCGAGAATGCATTATTCATGAACTGCTCTCAGTTTCAGTGTAACTCTTATGTCTCTAACTCCCTCTTCCCTCTTCAAAAGACACTGTAACTGTAAATCTGGACAGTAGAATAACGTCTCGTATGTGGCCATGAAGCTGGTGGTGGAGATTTTGACAGGAACACTCATCTTCGTTCAAGTGGGCGATGATGCCACCGTCGCTGATCTAAAGCGGGAAATTGAGGCCCAACAGAAGCTCCCTTATGACCGTCTGATCCTCGTTCTTGATTCTGATCGTAACCGTCTGATCAACAGTGAGGGAGAAACGGCATCTCTGGTTGATTGTGGAGTCCGAGATGGGTCCCATATTTACCTATTCTTCACTCCACTTGATGAAGACCCTAGCAATAATATTGTGTTCACTAGGCCAGATTTTCTTTTCGGCTAGACCCGGATACACGAAATAGTTCCCCTCAGGCCATTACTGCATGGGAAAAACAACATTAAGGATATATGAACTTCTGCATTCACTTGACCACGGAGAAAACATTAGCTAAGGCCATTACTGCATGAGTCATTTGCATTGAATCTGGGCATTTAGCGACGGCACTGCAGTTGTATGGTATATCATATTTAGTAGATGTTAGAGTCTTTACTTTATTAATAAGCTATTGGCGAAGAAAAAATTGATTGTAAAAAACTTGAGATTAAAGGTTTGAGCTTGAACCAAGAGTTATCATTGTTAAAAGTAAAAATACTATTTACAACTCTTTTCCTTTAAACAGAGATTAGTTACCCAATAATAACAGTAATACCTTAGAAAAATCTAAAAAGAATGAGTCTGTACTTTTATTTTTCTATAATTTCAAGATTCAATTTCACTGTTTTTGTTGTGTCAGAATAGGATACTAAAATTCAGAAATTGAAAGTTTGATGGAATGTACAAATTTTTTATGAGAATAAGTCCTTTTTTTGTTTGAATTTGTGGAAATTTTGATTCAAAGAATAATGATTTATACCGAAGAATTATATAATATTTTTTATAAAATATAAATAACAAATATTTATTACACAACTCATTGTATAATTTGTTTTGCGAGCATAGAGCATCTAGCATTACTCTTTATAAAGTATTGAGTTGTACAATCTCTTCAAGCATCTAGCATTGCTCTTTGTAAAAGTATTGAGATATCAAAGTTATTCTTTTAAATTATTTTATTGCAAGTCTAAACTGAAAAGAAAGTACAAATTTTAGTCACATAGAACATCCTGAACTGACCAGCTACCAAGCCACTGCGACCAACTTTTCCTTTAAACACAGAGACAGCCCCCATTATCAACTCCATGCCACCGGAGGCTGCAACTATCAAGCATGATCCTCTGCCTGTGTATGAGCAAATAGTCATCAACTGGCAGAATTTTTCTGCTCTGCAGTATTTGCTTTAGGTCATTCACAGTGCTTTTATCTCTTATTTCTAATGGAATAGTGGCTGCATTAAGCAAACCAGAGGAGGTCTGCACCACCAAATTCAACTTCCTTGAAGGAGGTTCTTCTTCTCTTGACCGATTCATGGCCTTCAGGAACACTATGATTTCAGAAAAATTGCGTATACCATACTCGTTTAGATTCCGAAAATCTTCATCTAATTCTATACCTGAAAAGTGAAGTGTCATTGATCTTTTTATGGGCGTGTTATCAATGATGTGAATTTTTTCCTTTAAGCTAAAGGACAGTGTCTGTTCGGTCCACGTCTATGTTAATCTGTCGACCTGAAAGTTTTACTAAGATTTGGATTTTGTTGTAATGATTGGGATGTCGATCCATTAATTTGATGGTGAGGTCAACTTTTGTGCCTTCGGTGACAATGGGATAATCTTCCATCTCTAATCCATCCACCAGTTCCCATCCAGATATTGTAAGGACTTGTGAAGCCATTGGAACACCAAGGATTTGTCCTATTTTCCTTTTGATTTCGTCCACTGTTTCTTGGGTACCCACTTCAATGAAAAAGTGGGTTGTTCTTGTGGCAATAACAACTCTCATAGTGGAAATAATTTGAACCCCTTTTGATCAAATTGGTTCCAAGGATTGTTGGTGAAGAAAATAAAGAAAACAACAACGGAATACCAATTTGAGCAAATTTTAATTTCAACAAACAGTATGGCTAATGTGGCAGCAAGATAGTATGAGGACTCTTAATTATTATTATTATTTAGAGTCATGAGATTATGAAATAAAATGAATATGAATCGGTAGAATCTTGTTGAAGATGTGAGTGAGTCTTTGATGTTTGTGTTATATTCGTTCAACTAGCTTTTCACTTGCTGTGGGGCTGATATCACGCACAACATCTCTCTTTATTAGTGTGTGTATGTGAGTTATCACGCAAGTGTACTATCTGGCATATCTTTGAACAGGAAATCTTTCCTTACAAAGAGATTTTCATAGAATGTTCACACAAATTTTGATAATTTATGTTGTGTGAAATGAAATTTGTATGAGAATAAATGTGTAGAAATAATGAAACTGATATTTGAAAGTATATTTCTGGGAAACAGCTATATTGTTTTAAAACTTCTAATCTACAAAACAATCATGCCAAGCAATTTACAGTTGTCTTTTAGTAAGATAATAATATGGCTTATGCATTAAGATTTTGGCAGAGTATGTTACACTTATCATCATACTCTGCCATAATTCAGGTGCTCTGTTTATAGCATATCATCACCATTAGTGCTACATCGAACTTCCCATGCAAGCTAAACATCTTCCCCTCACCTTTGCCTGCATGCTCTACCATCTAATGCTTCTTATAATCATAATTGACCTTAACGGCATTAACTCGATGATATTCATCCCATTATTGGCCTATGTCAGCTTTTGAGCTTATTCCTTTTTCTGGACGGATAAACCCTGCAAAATGGGCTTTGAAGATACGAGAAAGGGTCACTTCTTCAGTAGAACAATAATGAAATAAAAAATGACATTCTTCTTTTGTTTTGTTCTTTTTTTTTTTTTTGGTCAATGAAAGGGAGCTTTATTGAATTGAAGGATGCTAAGCCCTAGGTACATGGATTCTCTGCTGTGAAGGAAAACATTCTTATAATACAAAAATTCATGTTCTCTTTATTAATTTTATTTTTAAATTATTATATAAATTATAATGCTATAAAAAAAAAAGAATAAAATACTTTTTTCTAGAGCACTATAGAAAATTCATTTCTAAGCCCCAAGTGTTCAATTTATAATTGTCATTTGGCAAATTTGAAAATCAAACCAACCCTTGTAGGCTGCAGCCGCCCCTATTCGATTGGAGCACTTTTATTGTCATAATACTGTGTCTACGATTTCGGCTACGTTATTCTTATAATAAATTTAAATATTTTTTAAAATTTATGTTATAAGGTGTGATTTATAATTTTAATCACGTCTAATAATATTATTTTTTACATAATTAAAATATAAATCACACATTATGATAATATCATTTTCTTCCTATTGTCATTTATCTGTGAAAATTCTTTTGTTTTGTCGGCGAGATTATCTGTCTAAATCCTAAAATGACAGGACTTGTGTCGTTTCTATGTAACTCGTTTGTTTTGTCGTTTTCTGTCCATGCCATCATGTTGTATATATGTGCCAAGTTGTAAGACAAACTTTGAGGGCCCAAATTTAACTTTACAGAAGAAGTTTCGCCATTAATGAAAGATAAGGCTGTACATAAAGTTATAGTCTATGGGCCATGTGAATATTTACTGGTCGTTATTGACATTCATCCAAATTGAAATAATATAGAAAGTATACAATTTTTTATATTATCTTTATATTTTTTCTCTTAACAAATTTTCGTTCAACACGTGGGAGTAGACACTCCCCACATACTAACATCATTATTCTGTGACAGCACAAATTCAAGATGTTGGAGTTGGTGGGATATAAAGTTCACTTACGTGGTCAAAGAAGCATTTCAGTTTTGACAATGAATTTTGCCATTTTGGCACCCTGATTATGTCCGAATAAAAATTTTAAATAATTAATTTTATTAAATTTTATAAACTACACTAAAAAATTTACTAAATTTAACAATTTACACATATTTTATGAGCCAATTGTAAAATTTATTTCCGTGGGTCATTCATTTCCCTAAATGTTATGGGTTAAAAGATCCTCGCAGTGGCATTTGCATCTTCCTGTGCTGGCATATCCTTACCTTGGTAGCACGTGATTCATTTGCTATGTCATACGAGCTATTAGGGGCCTAGAAACTAATGCTTAGAGTGTAAATTTTCTCTAGCTAAAGTCTGCTCTGCTTTCTGTCTCTAATGAAGGACATGCCAATGGGGGAACCAATCCTTTCTACAAACATCTCACTCGAAAAGGCCAAAACTTTAGTGGCCATCCAATCTGGTGCAGCCTTCCTTGATGACCCATTAGGCCAATAACAGAAGCGTACGTTCTACTCATGGATAGTACTCTGAAAAAGATCTTACAGTTCAAAGTAGTACTGAATATGGGTAAAAGGCACATGCTGTATGAAGATAAAATAGGTATATCTAAGTTGCCTTTCATGAAGTAGTGTTATTTCTTCTGGGCGTTTTCACTCCTTCACCTTACAAAAAAAAAAAAGAAAAAAAAAGGCAAGAGTGCACTGAGTAATAGTGAGGTGAATTTTGCAACAAGCGTGCGCCAATTATTTGTTTCAAATTAGAATTTTTGCATTCTTATAATAAAAGTCATAGGCTGGCTGCATTTCATTTACCACACGGTGAATCTCTCGCCTCGTTTTGTGAGCATTTATGAAACAAAATTACTGTCGATTTTGGCGTGTCTCTCTTGGCCTAGCACTGTATGGCTATGCTTTTGGGGTTACGTGCTTTGAATCTAAACTTCGAATGGGGTACCAGGCTGGAAATTGTGACTTTCCGCCGAGACAAGCAATCATGGCCATTAGATAAACAAGTGCAACTTTCCTTTCATGTGCTGAAGAATTTGAATGTCCCCTGTAATATGACATCTTGGTCCCCCAGTGGCCAAGGGATTGTTTCGGGATCGATTTGACTAATTTTGCTAGTAATAGATTACATGCATGCTTTATTCCTAAGAAAACGTGCACACATCTTTTGTCAAGGTTATAAAGACATGCATGGGTGCCACACAGGTTCCTTTGGCGACTCTTTAAAAGATTATTATATGCAAAGTGGAAGAAATTGTTATTTCTTTGAGTTTATGCTCGTAAAGATTGTGTTTTTACGTAGGTTCTCTACACATCCATGTTCCATACCATAAATGGCTATATTAGAATGAGAAATGTTTTGAGCACACATTATCATTGTACGTAAGTAAATACAGAACAAGATGAGCAATGGTGAGGATCTTTCAAATTTTATTTGAGTGTTAGAAATTAATTTGATAAAATTATTTAATTCATGTAATTAATCTCATTTAATAAAATAAGATTTTATGTGATGTTGTTAAAAATTAATTTACGTTTGCCCACATGCATATGTGCATAGAGTATTTATCCATTAGAAAATTAGAGCACAAGACAAGGACACTTTGGACTTCAACCTTCTGCCGACAATCTTAGTTACACTTACACCCTATTAAACAATTACCACTGGCAAACAAAACAAAGGATTTGTGTTTTGAAGTGTTAGGTATAGTTTATTTTGTAAGGTGTAATTAAATAATTATTTATAAAAAAAATTAAGAAATTAAATTATCTTTAATTTATAAATTATTATTTACTTATATTTTATAATAATTTATGCAATTAATTTTCTTATTAATAATGAGTTACCTCACACTTTATTTTATAAAATACATCATAAATTTTAAAATGTACCAATCCCAAAATAAAAGATATGCTTCATGCTTTCCACGAAAACGAAGGACCAAGTAAAGCTATTATTCCTTCTATTGCTTTTTATTCGAATGAAGGATCTCCCAACGCTTAAACTTTGCGTAGAAGTATATGGAACAATGACAACTTTGAATAACTTGGCCTGGTTTCATTAACGTCTCTTCTTTAACTCCAATTTCGCCTTTTGATTTGATGACATATAATTAGGCTCCAGCATTTGAAATCAAGCTTGTTCTTTATTGATGAAATTCTACCGTCGGTTAACATATAAAGCACCCAAAGCAGCAATTTCAAAGTTCTCCATGATTTAGGGGTTTCTGTACTTTGCTTGTCCAAGTCAATTATACCGTTCCATAAAAGATAGCAACTTGCTTTCCATGTGCAGATTGCGAATCTTCGTTGAAACTTTTGTTTGGGACCGAAATGACTTAAAAGTCGAGACTCGAGAGTGACCCCGAACACCTTTTAACGGCTAGCAGCAGCGTCTTCAGTTTGAATTGGACTCTGCATTGGATGCTGGGAAATACTCACTCACAATGGGATTTTTTATTCAAATATTTAAAAAATTATAATATAAAAATTAAATTTAAAAAAAATAACAAGACTAAATTCAATTTCTTTAAGACAAACTCAAGTGCTAATAGGATATTGCTCTGCGTTATCCATATCCATAAGAAACTGGACCTGTTCCACAACACCCGCCATAATTATCTCCCAATTTCCTGCTATCATAACCCTTCTGTTTTTACAATCAGCATTTTAAGTTTGATTTACTTTACTCACAGTTATCTTAAGATCCCAGCAATCTCAAGTTCTCATCAGCATTAGGAACCTGAAAATGAGTGGTTTCACTTTTCTATTACATGAAAATTATCGAGTTTCTACCAAAACAAAGAAATGCATACCATTATAGCTTTAGGATTCTCCCCTGAAGACCCCAAATGGCATGGGTATGGGGTTCACTCAGACCCAGTCTGCCAAAGAGCTAACCAAAGATGTTGGTGTATTGAATATGTTTTTAAAAAAAATAATAAAGAGAAAGCATGCATGTTGTTACCTAATTAAATCCCGGGGCACTAAAATACAGGTAACCCAACGAATTCCTTGGTGCTCTGCTCTCGAGTACTCCTGAAACAAGATATAAACAAAATACTGCAACTAATTTCCCTTGGATGTTTATCTCTTTCATCATCAAGCAATTAATACAAGTTTTTATAATGAACCAGCTTGCATAAAGACATAGATCACACAACAGGCCGGTACCCACTCTGATTTGGCTTATGTCACATTGGAATTTCTTAATATGTCCTCGGGTGGCAGCAGGCAGAAGGCAGCCACGTTGATACATTTACAATGATGGACAGTTAAAGTCGTAGGAGCAGGTAATTCACCTGTTTATTCTAAGTGTCGCTATACAGATATATATGAGATATAAATACATAAAGAAGCGTTGCGGTATCCTATGATTAATTAAAGAAAGGGGATCAGCGTGTAGCAGACAAGTTGACGTATATTGAGCATTCAAAAACCCTTCTCTTTGGAACTTAACTTAAATTGCCCCCTAACGATATGCCTAACTAACCATTTTTTTATGTGACAGCTTATATTATTTCCTGGAAAAGAAAGATAAAGCAACATGAAGTATTACCTTATTACATGTATTAGTTGGCTGCATGGACCATCTCTATAAATCTCTGCTCACTGTTCTGAAATCAACAACGGCAAAGAAATTGCTTCTTTCAGGGAGTTTCTGAATTTTTGATCATTTCTATAGACAGTGTCTGGCAACTATAGTCTCTGCCAACCGCATCAAAATGGAAAGCCAGACTTCCTTGGGGTTTTTTTTCGTTTGTCTTATCGCGTATATTGGATCAACTCAGGCTCAATTGCAGCAGGATTTCTACGCCAAGAGCTGCCCAAATGCTGAGAAGATAGTCTTGGAGTTTGTTCATGAGCATATCCACAATGCCCCATCTTTGGCAGCTGCCCTCATAAGAATGCACTTCCATGACTGCTTTGTCAGGGTATGCAGTTCAAACTTGTCATCACTTTCTCATTTCATTTTCAATTATGTTTGGCAAGTTTCTTAATAAATTGGGGAGCTAAAATTTGTAATTGCAGGGCTGTGATGCATCTGTGCTCCTGAACTCAACAACCAACCAATCTGAAAAGAGTGCTTTTCCAAATCTTACAGTCAGAGGCTTTGATTTCATTGACAGAATTAAGAGCCTACTTGAAGCTGAATGCCCTGGTGTAGTTTCTTGTGCTGATATCATAGCCTTGGCTGCCAGAGACTCCATTGTAGCAACAGTAAGCACACAAAACTATGATAAACAATCTAAATTCAAATTTAAATTCTGTCTCATCTTCATCTTAGTAGATCTTTATTTCTAGGAAAAAGAAATGACCACCAATTTGCATATTTCTGCATTTCTGTCATGGCTTGCAGGGCGGTCCCTTTTGGAATGTTCCAACAGGTAGAAGGGACGGTCTAGTCTCTAACAGAACTGAAGCCAATAGCAAGATTCCCGCTCCATTTAGCAACTTCACCACTCTCCAAACACTCTTTGCCAACCAAGGACTTGATTTGAAAGACTTGGTACTGCTCTCTGGTATGTTAAGAAATCCCTGATCATTATCCGTTGCAAATGCTAAATTCAGTGTTTCTAATCACCAAAAGTTCAAATTTTTTCTCCCCAGGTGCTCACACAATCGGGGTCGCCCACTGCTCATCATTCTCAAATCGCCTGTTCAATTTTACTGGCAAGGGTGATCAGGACCCAGCACTTGACAGTGAATATGCAACAAACCTCAAGACCTTTAAGTGCAAGAACATCAACGATAATACCACAATTGTGGAGATGGACCCTGGAAGTCGCAAGACATTTGATCTTGACTACTATAGACTGGTCGTGAAGAGAAGGGGTCTCTTCCAATCAGATGCTGCATTGTTGACAAACTCTGTAACGAAATCTACCATCAACCAGCTGCTTCAGGGGTCACTTCAGAACTTCCTTGCTGAATTTGCCAAGTCTATGGAGAAAATGGGCAGAATTAACGTCAAGACTGGAACAGAAGGAGAGATCAGGAAGCATTGTGCAGTTGTAAATAGCTAAGGATCCCGTTGACAGTGACCAGTTTCAGTGCAATTTTTGCTTTTTCAATCTATCTTGGGTTCTTGTTATTTACGTTGTGTTAATAATGAATTCCATTGTATTTTCGTCATTTGTTGGGAGATCATGTTCTTCTTCTACTAAGAAGCAGGATTGAGCGAGCATTTCATCTGACCTCCTGCAGCAGAATAAAGTGTCGCTGAAAAATCTCCTCCCATTGTAGCTTGTATGTAGGGGAAAATGTTTTTAATTAAAGCTGTATGGAATGTTTCATTTCATCCTCTGAATTCACTTATTTCAGTAAGTTTGATCACATTACAAGATCATATATTTATCACATTTATTTATCCTATTGTTTCCATTCACTCTAATAAATAGGAAATGATAATAATATACATGTTAAAAATTTAAAATATATTTTTATTATCAACAAAGTATTGATATAATAGAAGTTATATATATTTTAAGTCGAGACTTAATCTAAATATTTAGATTCAAATTTTAAAATTTACCATTATTAAGAGAGGCTAACCTGTTAACTCTAAATCTTGGCAGGGTTATGAACATACGTTTCCAAAACAGGGGAGGCGCCAGAGGGAAAAAGGTTAGCTAGTGGCCAAGCTGTAGCTGAACTTGGCCACCTCTTAGTGTTCCTAATTAGTAATCACAAGCCCAAGGCCCGATGGCTAGTAAAGGTTTAATTATATTATATATATCTTCCATTAGATTTTTTATTTACCTTTCTTAGTATATAAACAAGAATAAAAAAGATGAACAATATATTATAATGTTCATTTTAAGATTTTATAGAAATTATAGTAAAATGTTTCATGCACCACAAGATTCATGCATTACCAGACGCATTAACTCTGACTAGAAAGTAGCACATTAAAGAGCAAAATAATCATTTATTCTTATTTAAATTTCTAAAAATTAAGCCATGTATGTATTGAAATATTTTTATATAAAGTGCCTAAATAATTACATTCCTGCAAGATGTGAGACAAGAGAGAAAACAAATTATTTTAGGCCTCATTTTGAAATTTTTATAACAATTATCAATTCTAAACGGTCTAGTGCGCACATTTTATTATCATACATAATATTGATCTGAAAATTTTTGTGGAACTTTATATTTTTATCAATTCTTATCGAGATTGAGAAAAACTGCCATAAAAATATTTACAAATTATTTTGTTCTTAAAATAATTTTGGTCATGGGGATGTAGACTTTGAAGGTTGACGATGGAAGTTCAGGTCCAGTCGAATCTGTTAAATTCTCAGGGGTTGGCCCACATGGCATCCCCCACCAATTCATATGGGCATAAACCACCGGCAAAACCCAGAGATACCGAACGCGATAAACCCTAATTTTGTGCCTGGCCACTTGCTGCCTTTATATTCGACCCTACTCGGTCATTTCCCATCGGTTTTCCATTCTCTTTAGTTCTCTTTTTATTTTTTTGGTACAAATTCTCTTTAGTTCTCTGTCTCAACTTTTCGGCGCACGCCAGTTGCTCCCTGGGTTTAACAGGTCTAGGCGCGGGAATCCTCCACAGCCTTGCATCTTTATTAGATGGAATTTCTATCTTTATTTTTTGGCTATTCTTTTTCTTTTTTTTCAAAATTCTAATGTGTGCGGTGATGAGCCTATTTTGTGGACTAGAGTTTCTGATCTGGGTATCATACTCAGAAGTTGATTAGCAAACCCTTGGCTGTCTGAGCACGCTTTTAGGAATGTCCCCAAAAAATCCCTCATCTTCTTATCTTTTCCGCAAACAATTTTCTGAATTACTATGTTTTGTGGCCAGTAAATGTCAAGATTAAGAATGCCTCGCTCAAGGAATTTTTTTTCCCGGGAAAAAGTAGGGTAATTTTGGGTAATCCTTTCTCTCTCCGTCTATTTCTGGTATCTAATTTCACGAGTTTAGAGAGAGGGGGAGACCTTCCAAAATTTTACCATTTGGGCATCATTAATTTGATTTGATAGTGCTACTGAATCAGGAACATTTGGGCCTGTGATGATAATATAATTATCTTAGCGGATTTTAGTGAGATTTCTATCAATGATCTGATTGTCACACACACTGAAGCCTTGAAATTTCCGAGCTTTAATTTCCAATGATGCCTTTTATTTTCAGTTAATCTTTTTGACGTTTTGTTTTTGTTTATGTGAAAGCCTCTGGGTGCAATGATGAGATTAAAACACTAGGATGTGATTTTGGGCAGTGGACGTAATCATATGGTTGCGCCGTGAGCCCATTTCTAACGACTTCTCCTTCCACTGAGCACTGAGTAGCTGGCTTCGCTTTCTTTCAGTGTAATTCAATAACAATTTGTTGATTTTTTATGACGTGAAACTTTCAATGGGATATGGAACATTGCGCCCATTACCAATTCCTGGAGGATACGCTGTTTCTCTTGGTATAATGGCTCGGGCGCGATATGAATCAGTGGTCATCCTGATTGATGGTTTCTACACAGTACCATATGATCTTGGAAACGCCACATACATTGAATAACATTGGTTTCATGAACCAAATCATGCGAAACATTCATTTCATTATTACATGCGTAAGTTTATTCAAATTATAATCTTATGAACTTGAAATGAACCTTTGTACAATTATTTTTGAAATGTCTTTGTGTGACAATTAATTAAAGATCACTTTGAGCAATTCTCAAAATACTCCAGTAGTGACTACTTGGAAGATTTGTACCCCAAAAAAAAAAAAATGACACTCGGAAGATCAGATGTAACATAAAATGCCTGGATGCACTGCAAATTCGACGGAGGTTTCTGTGGGAATCATCTTAGTCCCTGTCCTATCTTTAATTCCAACCGAACTGAGTAGGGGAACATACAGGATTGTAGAATGGAAGGCAAAGGCATACTGAAAACAGGCTAGAGGTGACCTCATACACCCGATGTGGCAAGAGAAAATACTATATTATACAACAGACAAAAGGAGCACTATGTGGGTTAAGTCATTTTGGTATTTAGATTCAAATCTTGAGAATCAGCCAAACCTTGAGGGAGTGTCATCCAAATATTCAAAGTGCCAACAAAAGAATCATATTAAGATTTCCATGGAATCATAAAATGGCATTTGACAATATTAACACAATCATGGATAAGAGAGTAGTAACTAGCGATACAAGGTGATCTTGTAGGAACAAAATTGAAATTTAATTCATAAAAACGAAGGCATCCCCCAATCCCAGTTCTCAGTTGCGGTACTCTTTTCGTGCTCTATGCTGATCCAGAAGGAAGCATTCTTGAATTGTCTGTTGTAAAACAGGCAGAACAGAAGACATTGCAAAGCCAGTAAGATGGTACTATGAAGACGTTAAAGATGAAGAATATTCTGAAACAAAAAGTGCCAATAAATCCGATTGCTCAAAAACTACCTTCACTCCAAGACATTGGTACATCGAGTACTTAAACAGTAACTATTATTTTAACATGAACAATTCTGCTAGACAAGCAACTTAAGTTACTCAACGAAAAGAAAATTAGAATAGGATAGTCCAACTAAAAACAAACATTGCAAAGGCCCAAATATTAATACTAAATTCCAAAATGGCTAATAACAAAGCACTAATTCGCAATTTACAATCCCAAAATGCAAAATCATAAATACAAAAAAGGATTAACAAAATAATTATAAAATTATCTCTAGATTCTATATGGGATCCACAAGACTGAGTGCAATTCTAAGAGCAAAATCTGCATCAAATAAAAGCAAAAGATATGTTTTCATCTCCAAAATTCTACGACCTTAAGGGATAACATAGAAACAAAAGCATTCAGCTAAACTGGAGAATGCCTCACCCAACCATCAATCAATAAAGCATTAGGGAATGAAACATAAAGATCCAGACTTTCGTCCTTTCCGATACAATATTGTGGGGAAAAAAATAAAGCGTAAATAAATAAAGTAAATCAAATAACGTCCAAGAGAAGAATGAATCGGGCCAACCGCCAATCAAATACACAGCCACAAACACCACCGCAACAGCCAACCTCTTTGGCAATACCTTCGCTGTGCTGAATTTTTTGGCGAGCATAGCATCGGAATCGGTGCCTATGACAGCGAGCATTGAATTTAGGGTACGATGAGGTTGAGCATTGTCTGAGACTGAGCTTGGTTGAGCAAAGTGTTCAGACAATGCTCAACTACACCAAACCCTAAAAGAAAGTACAGAGAGATAGACCAGGGGAAGCAGTGACGGCCATTCCAGATTGAGTAATGTTACTGTAACGGAATTACGTGGCACATCATTCTCATGAAATCTTTGACCATTGATCATATGGATCCCAACAAAAATGTAATACCACTTATTTTGAATTATTAAAATTTCATAAATTATACTATAAGTATTAAATTTATTAAATTTTATAATTTAATTTATGAATTTAATAATTTAAATTATTTAAATAAATATTTAATAAAATTTAACTTACAAAAATATTAGGACTCTTCAAAATAATAGATTGATTAACATCACTAAATTGAGTCTTATCCCAATAAAGTGATTTACATTAAAGTATTTAATTAAAAATCTTTCTAATGATTTTTCGTTATTTTTTATAAGTTATATGAAAAAAAAAAAAAAACTATTCAATGGCTAACTTTTTTTTTCCTAACAAAAAAGAAAGAGGTAGGGATAGGAATAAGGATAGATAATAAAGGGTGTATTATTTTAAGAGGAAAAATCATATTTCAAATACAATCCTCTTTTACTTCTGAAAAATAATGCAACTTAATAAACCACAAAGAGTAAGGTTTGCAATTAAAACCTAGGTACAGTGGGAGACTGGAACAAACTCATTATTAGATTGGGCCTTGCGTGTTTCCCAAGCTTTCTCCCCTTACATATGTGCAGATCACACACGTCATGGCGCCAAACCTTTCGTTAGATTACAGCATGTCCAGCGAACAGCGAATCCCTCGCGACCTGCCAAAACTACGAATTCCCACGACGGAAACCACGATTTCTCCCGACAATAACGCAGCCGTTGTGACCATGCAACATGCGGGGGTGCAAGACGACGTCGGCGACTGCTGCAAGACCCCCACGTCGAAGGAAAACAGGATCCCCGAGTTGTCAACCTGCCCGCCGGCGCCGCGTAGACCAAAGTGGGTTGTTTCGAATTCGAATGAAAGAAAACATCTGAAAAAGTTACAGTTGTCTGAGAATATGAACGGAGACGAGGAAGGAGCGTTACTAAAATCGATCTTCGCCAAAAAGATCTGCCAATGACCTAAATTAACTGAATTTTAATTTATTGTTGGGACATATACTCCTTTCTTTGATTGATTTTCATGTTTTCATGCTTTTGTTTTACAAGTAATTTTTTATACGCGATAGATTTGATGGATTTTGATCTCTTAAATTAGATTGTTGCCTTTCATAACTTCTGTTCAATTTTATAGATTCAGAACTTTTAAATCTAGTGCATCCTCAGATTCGGATTTGACTTATTTAGCTTATATATAAGTTTCAGTGTTATTATGCTTAAGAGTATTGCTGTTTTTATGTAATTTGATGCACAATGACAATACGAAATCAATTAATGATCATTCTCTTAACAAATACACTCTGCAGTTTTTATGCATTCATGTACACCTAGCATTATTCTGTTTATAAGTTATATTGAGATTAATATAAGTTAATTTAAGTAAAAGATATTCAGATATTTTAAATTTAATTTAAATATTATATATAAAAAAGATTTATTTGAAAAAAATTCTTATTTAAGTGTTTGACCTTATTCTATTTGCTGGATAAAAGATATTTCAAAAAAATCTATAAAAAAAGAAAAAGTTATACTAAGAATTAACACTACCAGTATTTCTTTTCTAGTTGGATTGTAATCTTTGGATTGTTTAGTTGGATTGATGGGTCAGTTTCAATCGTCTAATTAAATCAGATGAAAGATTAAGTATGACAGTCCAGGAATTAAATGTAACCTATTCATGCAAGTTGTCTTGCTAGATTTAATTTCAAAAAGGAAAATTCTGCAGAGAATTTTATCTCCCAAGAAGCTCATTATATTACTGTTTCCAACGCTCCAAACAAATAATATGCCCTGTCGTTTGTTGTGGCCTCTGAATTGCTTTTTCTCACACTTTTCCTTAAAACTCAATGTGCTTGGCTCAACTGAAACCAAGAACTATTGGATTGATACGCACCATATATGTTCTCACTGACCCATTATTAGTATGTTATGGTTCATTGAATCCTCCTTTCAATATCATGAAGTGCTTGATTGAACTTATACAGCTTTTTTGACCTCTTTTTTGTCAAAAATTAACTTTTGATCTATGAAACATAAATATAAAAAATGATATTGATACAATATAGTACGAATATAATAATATTATAAAATATTAAAAATAAAAGATACTAATATAACATATAAATTTTTTTATTTGTGTGTAGGCATATACATTATACGTGTAATGTGCATGTAGTGTATGTATTATACATATAATTTGCCCATATTTAAATATTGTTAAATAAATTCTTATTAAAAGTAATGTCACTATATAAATTTTAAAATTCTAGTAAGTTATTATATACAAAATGATTGTATTAAAAAAAATTTAAAAAAATAAAAGAAAAAGAAGAAAAAGTTAATACAAAGTTAAAAATATTTAGAAGTATCAGTATCAGACATATATCTAACATTAATACAATAACTTATATGAAATGTATGTACTTCTTAGCTTTTGAGAACGGTTTTAATGCTGTTGGTCCGATTCTGTAGGTTTGAAGGCAATGAAAGATTTGGGCCATGAGAACGTGATTCTAGTGTACAATCCAGGAATGGAAACAATCAAAACAGAGAGATTGAACAAAGAATCAACATTGCTAGGATGGTTCCTATGAGAGAAAGGATAGAATGTAGGACCATATTTGACGGAAAGGAAAAAATGTTGAACCAAGAATAAAGCCAGTTATAATACGAAACAAAATAAAAAGAGAGAAGTCCAACTGATCAAGAATACAACGCATATTATAACTACAAAAAATTGAAAAGAAGTTCGGCCAAGAATCAAAAGAGCTAACCCCGAATAAAGCACATGTTAAGAATTTCATTCCTAAGTGGACTTCAAAGGAGATGTGAAAAACAGACTTCAGAAGAGATATGAAAAGGGCTCTGCTGTCCCCTGTTTATAGAACGTTAGGGTAAGTTCCAATAAGATAAAGGAAAGAGAATTGGTAATACGGCAATAAGGCCCTGCTTATATAACTGTGCTTCTGTCTTCTCTGTTCACTACGTTTCTGCTCTCCCCTGTTATTTGTAGAACTCTGTTCTAGGCTAATTTTATGCTCTCCCCAGTTTATATAATTCTGTTAGGGTTCGTTTCTATAACAGAAAGAAAAGGAAAATTGGTGTCACGACATTTCAAATGATCGGCCTCACTGTCAATTTTGAAATTTTATTCCTAAATGGACTTAAGAGAGACGTGAAAAGGGGCTCTGTTCTACCCTGTTTCTAGAATTATGTTCTCTCGTCTCCTCCCGTTCTCCTCCCCTGCTCATAAACCGTTAGGGTAGGTTTCCATAACACAAAGGAAAGGAAAATTAGTACTGTGACACTCATATTGAGGCGCCCAGAACTCTGTGCCTCTGCTCTCCTCTATTCTTTACTAGTTTCTACTCTTCTCTGCTGTTTATAGAACTTTGTTCTTGACTAATATTTTGCTCTCCCCTAGAACTCTGAGAGGTGGGGGTACTGCAACGTTCCAAATGAGGGGCCTCACTGTTACTTTCGAATTTTTATTCCTAAATGTACTCTGTTTCTCCTCCTCTGTTTCTACTTCCCTGTTTCTCCTCCTCTGTTTCTACTTCCCTGTTTCTCCTCCCCTGCGTCTCTTTTTCCATTTCTACTTCCCTGTTTCTCTTCCTCTATTTCTCCTCCCCTGTTTCCCCTCCTCTGCTTCTATGTTCTCTACCAACCCTATGACAGAAAGGAAGGGAGAATTGGTGGTAGAAGTCTACAACATGTCAAAGCAAAAGCCCTGTTTATAGACTATTTTCTTGTATGTGTTTGATAAATAGAGAAATTGAAAGAAAATGATGATCTGATATTCATTTCTTCTGATAGAGTTACAATTATAGAGAAATGAAGACAATAGGATCATGACACATGTAGATACAGATTAGAATAGCTTTATAATAGAATTAAAGATCTTTAACAGAATTCAACAGCTATTAACTTAACTGTATCCTAACACTCTGCTGTCCCCTGTTTTTAGAACTCTGCTTTCGACTATTTTTCAGCTATTCCTTGTTTAAAGAACTCACAGAAAGGAAAGAAGAATTGGAACTAAGACATTCCAAATGAAGGGTGTCATTATGACTTCCCATATTTTATTCCTAAATTGAATTCAAGGTATGTGAAAAGGGGCTCTTCTATCCCCTGTTTGAACAACTCTGTTCTCATTCCCTGTTTCTCTGTGCTGGGTCAGTTCCTATATAAGAAGGAAAAGAAGAATTGGTGCTAAGACATTCCAAAATGAAGGGAAAATCTATTTTCTGATCTCCTTTTTTATGGAACTCTGCTCTCAGACTAGTTTTCTGCAATTCTGCTCTCGTCTAGTTTTTCTACTTTCCCCTTCTTTCCTCCCCTGTTTCTCTCATCTCCTCTCCCATTTATAGAGCTCTGTTGCAGTGGGTTCCTATACAGAAAGGAAAGGAGAATTGCTACCAATACATTCCAAATGATGGGTCTCCTTGTTGTTTTCGAATTTTTATTCCTGAATGGACTTCAGGGACTTACAGAAGAGATGTGAAAAGGGACTCTGCTCTAACATTTCTCAATAACACAGGTTCTCGTAAATGAAAGGCGTTAAGTTGACTAGGTATTGGACATAATATATGTGTTTTGAAGTCATGCATGAGGTTCCCTCTTTCTTCCTTCAAATTATATTTGACGTGTTCGTGGATAAAGTCAAATAATTGTGAAGGCAAATCTCTAATTTCAATCCTCTCGCTTGGCAAGTATTTTCCAAAGATACAGATGAGGTAAATGGTTGTAAATTAAATGAAATTCACGCAAATTTGGATACCAAAATCAGTGCCCCGAAAAAGATTGGAACAAAAGCATACAAGTCCATTTTAAGTATCTTGTTGAGTTTTAATATACCAATCATTAACTATCTTTCCACATATTTTTTTAGTATTTCGGGGAGGTGATGTTGGAACTAACTTGAGAATGTTACTTTGCATTAAGTAGCAATAATATATTTTTTTTCATGCATATTTTTCAAGGGAAGTTTTTGGTTCATTGGATTTGAAATTTTAATTCTCAACTCCTGCTTAACTAAAACTAATTTTACCATAAATTGGTCAGATCACATCCAAGATTCCAAGGTTTTAGATTAAGGTATTTCTATTTTATCTTTGCTTTTTATCTTTTATGCTACGTCATCTTTTTTATTAGGGAATTCTCATCTCCTATGCCACATCTACTTTTATTAGGAAATCTAAGAAATCTCTATTTCTTGTGTCACATCATCCACTTTTATTGAAAAATCTGACAAAATACATGAAAGAATGATAAAACACCAAAGAATAAAAATAACAATGATTTTCAACACCAAAACAAAAGAAAAGATATAAGAATATGTATGATAAAAAATCTCTTCAGATTATACCCATATAGTGCCAATTGGATTGCACATTATGGCGGTTAATGGTTTTGTTCTATTGAGCCTTTGGCCTCGTTGATTTACTGACACAAGTAGCAAGAAATTTGAGATTGATATTTACTCTTACTAAGCAGATTAATTTTTTTTGTCAAAATATTAAAATCCAAAATTCTGGCTCATTCTCATTTGACTTAGAATTTTAGAATTCTCAAATTACGCTCAACTAAAACAATTTGGCCCACAGACAGTCCCTAAGATAATGTTATTTATAAATCAATTAGCGCACACACGTGGGGAGGGGTATGGATAATGGACCCTTACACCAAAAAAAAAATGAGATGCATCTAGTTAAAGTTTAAATGAATTCCATCATAAATACTGTCGTGTGTAGGTGTATAAGTTGTGTGAAGAAAGTAATTAACAAGACTCTCGTGATCAAAATTGAACGCATACAGATATGTAACATTAACTTAACCACCAAAATAATCCACCCACTCCATCGAAATAAAAGCAAATCTTGATCCCAAAAGTTTTAAAGGCTACCGAACCCAATTTGTTAGTGATACTTGATTCAATTGGAATATAGTTCATATATTCTCATTCTTACAGATATATTTCCACTTAAGTCATTTCTTGGATGAAAGATATATGCCCGATATTATGGCTACCCCAGCCACAGCAACACCAACAGAAGTGACGATTCTTACTGCAGAAAGAGTTGGTTTGGGAGATGGAATTGTCATGAGATCTTTCACCTGAAAAACAGTCAATGAAAATTTCAGAAAATCTGATGACAAAAATACAGACAGTCCAGCTCCTTAAAGAATTAGTATAAAGGAATCAGATGTTTCAAGATTGGTGCTACACACTTTCAAAATTGAATAACTTTGAAGTGCACAAGACATAATCTCTCGCATGGATTATAATTAGACTAGAAATGAGAAATTATCTACTAGATGTCACCAACCATGATAGGCTGCCTCCAATGCTTCTTTATTCCTTGTAGATGCCCCTTTCCAACAACAGCAACAACTGAGCTATTCTCCCTTGCCACTTTTAATAATGACAAAGACATGTACCTGCATATTTGAAGCCGGCAAAAAAAATTTAGATAAAAAATAATCATATAAAAAAAACTAAACAGAGCAGGGGTAGATATGGTGGCCAAAAGAACTGGTGCAGTTAACCTTTATTCTATCTTATGAAGTATAGCTAGAAATTACAGTCTCTCTCAAATAAAGCCAGTCAACCTTATGAAGTATAGCCAGAAATTACAGTTTATATCGAGTAAAGGCGGGGTCTCAATTAAACCACAAAGATGAGGGGAGCCTACAGGATTGTAGAAGTTGTTGCCAGGGCATCCAGATTACCAAAACGAAAAAAGCCAATACCAAAGACAGGTTGGAGGACTCTTTAACATATTAAAGCCCCAATTAGGCAGAAAACTTACTACAGTACCCTCTTCAACACCGCCAGAAATTTGAAGGTGCTAATGTGATAATTATGGTTTCTTTCCTCCCTCTTTTTTAAAGCTGAAACATGATTTTCTGCATCATACAAGCCCTTTTCCTTTTGTTCAACAGAGAGGCCTTTTTCTTTTTTCAGGGGGAGGGGCCCGGGGGGGGGGGGGGGGGGGGATGGCGGGGCATGATTCATGAACTAACCAATTAATGGACAACTCAATCTCTCATCAAACAACATTCTTTGCACTTTTTTAAATTTAATGCTCTTGCCATATCATTTGCTATGACATGAGAGCATTACATGGGTAAAAACAAATAAGTCTTCCATTTCAGATCTTGAGGTGGGCCACCATATACAAATGCAGCAAATGCAAAATATAGAACCATATCTAGGAAACCCTCAAGGACCCCCAAATAGAAAAGCCATAAATTTCTTTAAAGAGTAGGAGAAGCATGCAACAAGGAACAGAACCAATTCAATGATATGTAGTTACCTTCTAAATAAAACTAAGATTCAACAGAATGAAGGTGCAATGCAACTTACTGATCTCGCTCATGTACAATGGTCTCCATCAAAGTTGGAAACTCCTTACTCATCTCTTGAATAAGAAGTGTAAGCATGTCAATGTCATCCATTTCCTTCAACTGCAGAAAGCAAATTCCAGTTAGGATATAGACAAGATATTAGCTCTAATAAAGTCACTTTCCACTAATCACAAGTATTGAGGATTAAGTTTACCATTTTGTTAAGTGCCTCAGAACTGGGAAGAAAAACTGCTTGAAAGAGTAAAGAGTACAATAGTTTTGTCTTATGCCAAAGGGGCATCTTTCTCCATGTTCTCCATATTGTAATCTGTCTTGATCACCATCAAAATACATTAAATACAGTCCTATCATGAAAACGCCAAAGTATAACTAGTTGCAAATACAAACAGTCAGGAAAGCAAATTACATTAATTTTTAGTAAACAAAAAAAAATTAATAATATTACCCTCAAACTCAGAATAAAGAATAAACAACTTGATAAAAATTTGTAAACCATGAACACTTCCTATGAGCTTTTCCAGTAAACTCGGGATTAAGAAATGTTCAAGTTTTTATGTAGGCAGGAAGAATGTGTGATATAATTCTGCCTGCAAAGAAAGCCTGGGAATGGGGAAACTACTTACACAGAGATTAAGCACATATAGCATTGCCTGTCCCTGCCATTTAATATAACAAACACCATTGCTGGTGCTTCCATTACATAAATTTATCCTCAAAAGAGAACCTAGACATGCTATGGAATATTTAACACATGGCATCATAGTTATGCAACCTCAGTAATTGTGCTTCCATGGACACACATGTAATGATATTCTTTCTCTAATTAAACCATTGAATGAGGCTGAAGAACATGCTAGTTTAATGATAACGTATATTCAAGTATATTGGTAATATTGAAATCAAAGATATCGGTAATCTCTAAATCAAAGTGACAAGAAATATTCCCACCATTCAGAAAATTCTAAAACATAAAAACATCCAACCTGCACAGGGCGATCACCAAGTATCACTCTGCCACCATACTTGACTGCTTCTTCATATGCCACACGAAACTCAGAGCCAGGAAAGACCTCCAGCTTACTAGCAACCTGCCAGGAATTGAAGGGAAAAAGGGAAGCTATATGAGAATTACAGCACAATTATATAAGAATGGATAAAAAATTAATGGATTGAAAATCTTAGAAGGACGTTAAATATAATCTCAAACATATTAACATGCCTTAGCAAGGAACCAACTGTAAATTACTCCAAAAATGTTATGTTTCTCCTTCAACATAGAAATCATTTGTCTCATAGTGGGTACCTGGAAGGAGTAAAAATGAATAAATAGATAGATTAACAAAAGAGAATTACAGTAGATGGAAACTTGCTCTGGCTAAAGTTCAATAGTAAAATATAGGCCGCTAAACTTAAGTAACCAATGCTAAACTAAATATATGAGAAACCAGTAAGAAGATATATTCTACAATGATAAAAGTATCGCTTAGCTTAAAGAAAATATGAGTGTTTTACCCTTTATGCAATGGGGCAAATGAAAAACTCACAAGTCATAACAAACAAACGAACAAATAAATAAATAATAAAAACACATGATAATGTCCTTCCTTCTGTGCAAGCCCCCTCACTCATACTGGTATCTAGCAATCTGATACCAATAATGCATCCCCTCCACTCCTATAATAAGGAACTGGAGCATGATCACTAATATACACTCCAATCTTTTGCATACTTCTAGTCATATTTATTTTTAGGTGAAAGACTTCTGTCCTTATTTTCAATGGCAACAAGACAGTATAAAAGCTTAAAGTTGAATATCCCCCCAAAAGAAAGTGATATATATATTAAAAATAAGAAACACTGGTAAATAGCAGAGACCTTTAGGCTTTGTGGGGTAAGCACTGCTACTCGACTTGAGCACAATTCTAAAAAGACAACCTGCAGCAAACAAAAACAAGGCATATGGTTTCGTCAAGAAAGAGTTAAGCTGGAGAGACGGAATGAAATCAAAAGCAGGCAGCTGAACTACTGAATGATCCATCCATCAATCAAGTGTTACTGTGTTAGTGAGTTCAAAAGGGAAGCACCTGCGGTTGCAGAAAACTGATAATTGCTTGAACTTCTTTGCATGATTCCTGCAACCCAACAGGCATGGTTCAGCATATAAATTATGGTGTCACTGTTGTATAATGTATTTACCATCTGTATTACAGATTTGAACTTCAAACTGCCTGTGTTATTTTTCTTCCTATACATTTCTAAGATGAAAATAAAGCTCAAACCTTTTATTTTAGATTCTATAAAGATAAGCACACTGGCACCCATCATACACAAGAAAGTTTTGTCTAGTAAATTTGTGTCTCTGTTTTTCCTTTTCTCATTGTCATAAATCCAATAATACAATTCCTAAGATCAGACATTTCCTCATGTTTACAAAAAGACTTGCACGGAAACATGGACAGTAATATTAGCAACTACGACGACACAAGTTTAACTCCATCTCTCCGTCACTTTGACAGGGGATAAGTGCGAATCAAAACTAAAATAATGAAGAGAACGTGAGGCATTCTTTGAAAATGACATTTTTAATAGCAAAAATTGAGTGAAAAGTAATCTGGTGAACTTGATTAGAAAATAATTTTGAATTTTAAATACAGACAACCCTCAGCTGATCAAGACTTCCCCTATGTATTGAAAACTGTTTTCAATATGCAAGACCTGAAACTAAATTCTTTTCAAATTGAACATAGTGGCAGTGTGCAATGAAACAAAACTAAAAATCGAAAAGTTCGACCTCGTCTATGCCATTTAGTTCTAAAGCAAACACAACGAGATGAAAATCTTACTTAGACAATTACCTGAGAAACGTGAGCTGTGCCAACCAAGTACACCTCACAGATACCACCCTCCGCCGATGATTCGCACGTCAGAACCACCACGTTCCTCGAGAGCTCCTCAGGGAGTACCTTCCGATGCTCCGAACCCGCGGTATCATCACCGAGGGTATCCCGACTCGGTGATGATATCGCGTCGCTTTCCGGCTCGTCAATTCGAACCATGCTCTCAGACAGGTTCTCAACCGTCGGTTCCTCGATGTGAACAAAATCTTCGCCTTCGACGGCGTGTGCATTGGATTCCGGCGGTTGCGATTCCATCAACGGCCGGATAGGCTCAATTCTGCGGCAAGCAGCGGTGGCAACAGAAGCGGTGGTTCTGGGGTTTGGTGAGGTAGAGAATGGTTTGAAGCGCGCGTAAGAGAGGATAGATTGGGAACTAACACGAAGGATTGTCGGAGGAGATTGGATTCGCTGAATCAATGCCGTGATTCGGGCGAGTTGAGCTCGAGCGACCGGGGCAGTCATAAACAAATCGCCAGTACTACCAGCAGGCAGCAGCCAAATTCCCAATACCTTTAAGAATTGACATGGAGATTTTATGTCTTGGCTGTGAGAGACTGATATAATACTTGTGAGAATTTGACATGAAGCTCGTACTCCGACAAAGTAGCATCTTCGGTTCGAGTTGAGTAACGCTTCTTCACAGGTATTTTGTTTACAGGCACTACATACAAATTATAACTCTCACCCTTTCGATTTAAAAAAAAATTATAACTTTATTCACTCAAGAGTAATTTTATAAAATTTATGAATAATATGATTAGCATAAATTATAAAATAAAGAATATAAAATTGTTTATTAATTTAATAAATTAATAACTCATTTATACTATTCATATGCAAAAATTTTATATAATAGCATTACTCATTCTTAATTTTAGTAAAAATAATCGAATATATTTTATTTTTATGTGATCACATAAGTGTTTACGCCTACAATATCATATAAGAATTTGAAATTATTTGGGAATTTAACAATTATCCATATAATATTATTTATGTGTACTCATAAAAAACTGTTTCATTTCGTTAAAAAATGTAATTTGAAAATTGTAAATGATTTCCCGTGTTTAATGAAATAGTTTCTCCGATTGCATCACAAGAAGGAAAAAAATCAGATACTAAAAGAAGATAAAATATTTAATAGAATACTTGTATAAATAAAAACATAAACTAAAACTAATAAATGGTTAGTATAATAGATATTAAATGCATCCAAAAGTTAAGACTTAAGTTAAATGTTTAGCTTAAAATTTTAAAAGTCATCTTTATTAAAAGATGCAAAATCACTCAACTCTATTAAATTTTATTGTGCTTAAAAAAAAACAATTAACTAAAAGAAATAAATGGATACTTTCTGTAGTTAAAACGTTTAACACAATACTTGTATAAATAATCGAGGTTCAGTCTCTAAGTCAACAGTTTTAATAAATATATTTTGGTTCAAGCTTGTAAACTTATTTGCAACACTTCGAATGCAATCTTAAGAAAGTTGTAGATTCTAAATGCTACCTGGCAAATTGGAATCTTTACTGCAGCAATATTAAGCTAAGGAACCGAATGCTAACTTAGATTAGCACAGGATAAGATAATTATCAACCCACTCTCTTCGCATTAGCATCGCGTCCTACCTGTACACGCTTGGAGATTTTTTTCTTCTTTTTTTTTGGTGATTGGAGATTTTTTTTCTTTAATATCCTAGAGTTTAGACTTAAAACTTTGCGGATGTATATTTACGAAATTTGTCACTGTTTTATTTTTTAAAAAAATAACCCAATTTGGGGTCTCGGGACAAGAATTAAACGCGGCACTGTGGGATTCATAATTTAAAATGCTAACAATATGTTGAAAACTACACACAACGTGCTTCATAAAAACCAAGAAATTTAATGACCGTAGAGTAGCACATGGCAATAGTATGCATTACTCATCAATAGACATTATTTGGTGGGCAATGCACAGCCGGAACCATGGCATGCGTCCTCATCCATGTTAGAACAACGTATATCCACTAACACAAGATGTATTACAGCATCGATGCTATGCTTTCGTAATAATATTGACGCTTTCAATAGTCACCAAAGCAATTCTAGAAATTGCAACTCGATTCTATGGATTAGACTATATCCACATGTGCCACTACCAATTCATCAACCCCGTCTACATCCACATTCTCATCATCACCCTCGTACTGCAAATGAAGTTAAAATGCTCTTTCAGATGCTATAAGGGCAGCAACTGTATTTGGAAAGTTTTGAAAAACAAATGAAACCATATTCGATGAGATGAGCAGAGTATTAAAAAAGACAAAATTCTGCAGGAATGGACACAAGCAAATGGATTTAGTACACTAATAAATAAGACTCTACTGATATCCAACAGGATGAACTAACCTGTGAATAATTGTTCCAATGAGTCGGTAATGGGGGAAGCGGAAGTGGGAAGCCCTTCTCCTTAAATGCCGCTCCATTTGTATTTTCTCTGTGTGCAGTCCCAATCGTCTCAATTTTGTCATCAAGTTCAATCTGAACTTCCTCATCAGCCACATGAGCTGCCATGCTGGTTGATGGTACTTCAATCCTGGATTCCTTCAGCTGCACATTGATGGTTGAGAATGAATAAAGGTCATTTGGATCAACAATGTTAAACTCCGCAAAATCTTATTTAAGACACACCATATACATGACGCATTAGAAAACAAGAAATGTTCATCACCCACCCACTGACAAGAAAATAAAGAATGCCATATACCAAAAATGCTTCATTTTATAGAGTGCCAGGAAGAGCTACTACAAAATAAAGTCAGAACGCACCTTTTCTGAAGAGAGAATGTTACACGAATTAGATAGGCCTCTCTTGTGCTTGTCTTCAAGATAAAGGGGCCTAATTACATCAATGCCATGATTTGGGACCTCAAGGCCTTTATCATTTGATTGAGCAGGCAAATTCCACCGAGAACGCTTCCTGGCTCTAGTTGTTTCAACCAAATGGCCAACTTTTGATTTATCTACATGCATAGCACAGAGAAGTCAGAGCTTAAATAGCAAATGCAAATATTAATAATCATAGCTGGCAACGAAATTAAAAGGCAAACATTACATCATATATGCACAGCAACACGCAACAGTAAATAAGCCAAAGAACTGAAAGCAAATGTTTTTGTCTCCAACTAAATTACTACAATATGATATGCGAACATAATCATTGAAAATAATACATCCAAATCCAATTCTCAGATCCATTCACTTCACAGGAACACAAAATCTAAATACATAGTAATTCTTGATATGGTTGACAATCTAATCAGCAGTCTCTCTGTTCAGAACAATGTAGTATAAATATAGGGTGTCTGAACATATCCATTTCCACAATCAGAGATGTAATTTGAAATTATGAGCTTTCCCATTTTAGGTTTAGCAAAGGCCACAGTATTTCTGGGTTTTAGAAACAGCTAGATATAATTCTTCACTAAATTTTTTCAAAACAACCTTGTTTTGACTCTTCCAAAGCATCTTGCTCAACATGCAGCCTTTTTCTGTGTGGAGAGGCATCGTTCTGCTCCACATTATGTTCGATATTTGGATCTAGACCAGTATTCTCACCATTGCTCACAATATCAATGTTCAAATCTTCTTCGTTGGCACCAGCTTTGGTAATGTCAGAGGCAAGTTGATCCCCCAACCTTTGAAGTCGGACCTGTGACCTACACATGCTAAAAAAAACTCACAAAAATGCAAGAATCTTCCTGAAAATAACCTCAAGTTAAAAAAACGAGGCAAACAAAATACATGAATGAATAGGTAAATAAAGATATAAAGCAACTTGCCTCTTTAGTTCATCTTGTAACCGTGAGTTGTGATTGTGTGCTTTGATAAATTTCCTTATTTTTGAGGTGATCCTGAATTTTCCAACACAACCAAAGAAAACATGAAGGTCAAAACAGTTAGCATCATTAACATGAAGTATTGAAGTAGAGGAGAGTCCTAGTAACAAATGTTTAACAAATATATGTTAAAACATTCCAGTACCTTTTAGATTCTTCATTCTCTTCGCATAATTGAGCCTCAAGTTCCTGAATTCTAGAATTTAGGCTATCTACTTCTTGAACACTCTCATCCAGGTAGACCTTCAAAAACATACATCACACATAAAAAATCTAACAGGATAAAATTGGAAATCATAAATAATTGGATTTTATCATTTAGTGAAGTGTGTTGGGAGGGGAATCCTGTATTATTTTGAGTATTCTCAAAAACAATATATGGAACAAACACTTCAACACCACTATCAAAATTAAGCATCAGACCAAAGATTTGACAATCACAAATGAACATCTGTGCTTAAGATAGTTTAACACTTCAACTTGTCCTCTCCCTACAAAGATGTTACTAACATAGCAAAGCTTCTAATTACAATGAAATTCGAAATCATCCATAATCCCAATAACTATACCCATTAACATAACTCCTGCATTCTTCATCAAACAAAATAATGGCTTTCTTTGCAATCAGATGATGGAAACATGACAGGTCCCAAACCAAGCTAAGGAACTAGCTCAAGCTCAAAACAGTTGCCCACTTGTTATTACATTGCTCTACTGCTCTTTTTGCTTGAAACAAGTTGTTTGCAGTATATAATGAATGCTGGGTATGCATTTTGAGTTTGAAGCAGTTCTTATTCTGTATTTAATTCCTATTATAAAGACTTCTCTAATCATTAACTAACATGTAACATCATAAAATACAGTCATATCCACTGTGATCATCAATTGCTTTTACTGCGTTTGGAGGATAACTTATTATCCTTTTAGTCATATACTACCCTTCTTTGTCTCTAATGTACTTTCTTTTGATATAAAGAAAAATATTAGTTCTATCTATTATGAAAAAAGAAGCCAAGAGACCATGCATTACATAGTAGAAAACATCTATCCTAGTCACTTCCTAGTTTGGGGGTAAGCTCCAGTAAAACTTTTTTTCAGAATCTGACAAATAAGGTAGCAGTCCATACAAAGAATTTAGGAAAAATACATTAGATGATCAACGTTTTCAGATATCATGCCGCAGAGAAAATACTTCAAAGTTGGAAGTAATGAGCAACTGCAGCTATAAAAGATAAAACTGACCCCTAATTCAACTTTTTGGTGCTCAAGAATGTTTATATCCGACTGCACTGTCTTCAGCTGCACATAGTTGCATAAACAACAAAATCAAACAGGAATTCTCCCAAGATATTAGGGAATATTTTGCATGTTTTAATGATAAAAAGAGTAAAAACAGTTTCTAAACCTGCTCCTCGAGAGCATTTCTAGAACCAGAGGTAAGGAATTTTCCATCTTTAACTTGATCTTGAATTCTATCAGATGCTTTCAAACTCCCAGAAATATCACTTTGGCCAGTAAAGCCCTGTTTTTCCCTATGTTTTCTGTCAATGCAATGACAATGAATAGATATTTACATGAATACATGGATATGAAACTGAGAAATGAAAATAGTAGAAGAACAAATTGAAGGCCTACACCAAGATGGAGGGTAAATTAATTATGTGTGAAGCTCCAACAAGGTGTAAATATCAAATTTTAAATTTGACTAACCATGTAGTTCTAATTATAGAGCCACAGTTTTAAACAACGGAACTGTCATGGTCAAAGCATGTGACTGATTGAAGGATGTTCTGAAGAATTGCGTAACAGGATGTGATGCCTTTGTGTACAAGCTTCATGTTCATCAACTCACAAATAGCAGAATTTTATGGCAGGTGAAGTAAAAACAATAATCTTTTGGTGTTAAAACTAGGTTACTTGTGGATTTGTTCATCATTTATTATTCAACAGACATCAAGCCTTGCCTTAATCATTCTCTCCTTTCCTGGTTGCCTCTCTCAAATCAATACCAACCCTTTCCTTTTTCAAAAGATGAATAAAATATTAAAGCATTAACTCTCACTTGATAATGACAAATATAATTCCAAATGAAACTTAGAAATATAAAAAAGATTATCAATAGAGTGTTGCTGAAGTACCTTCTTCTCTCCAAAGACCTTGAGGGGCTGTATTCTGCAAATTTAATCCAAGGAATTTAAAAAAAAAAATGAGAAATGGAGAAATTCTTAGAGTGAAAAATATTTGTGCATGAATGACAAATTGACAAGGATACATGCTCTCTTTCAAGCAGACATAAGGCCATACATATACATGAAAATATCTAAATATGCACTAGTAAACAGGAGCATGGTGAAGTAGTGAACATTATTCATGGCATACAGAAAATCCATAATGAAAAAGGAAAGAAAGAAAACTTCAAGTGTCTGACAATCTCTTGCTTAAAAATCTCATAAAACCCAAAAAATACTTTGACAAAAGAATTATATGAGACACATTCAAGCTTTTGGGGACATCATTCTCATAAGACGTGAGGGTGAGAAATTGCTATCGTGAAAAATAAAAGGCCATTTCTTTATGCGATAGTAAGGTTGCATTTCCATTGCAAAACAAACTTAAGGAATGACACTAGAAACAATGATGGCAAGCAGATATATAAAGACGCTATATCTAACCATGAAAGGTCTGGCGCCCTCTTGCATCTCTAGCCGGTGAGTACCTTCGAGGTGATAAATGCCTTCTGTCAAGTTTATCCCTCAAGTCATTACTTGAATAATCTCGCCTACCTGCAATAATAAAATTCCATTATTGAAGATCCAATCAAAGCATCAAATACTTCAGAAAAAACAAAGAACCCATAAGTTGATAATGAGACCAAGCTTACCATTAATTCTTATAACAAGAGAAACATAATAATCAATAGTAATAGTCCCTCCCAAGTGAGAGTAAAAAGGTGATAGAAACTAGCACCACCATATTATGAGATAAAGTAAAACCCACATATGTAGCTTATATCTTTGAAGTGTAATCAAGGTAGCAATGGATTAAGAACAATTCACATCCTCATCTTCTTGTTGAGTAGTAAGATATAAAATAACAATCTGAAATGCAGAGACATCTCCAAGATGCTTAAGATATATAAAAATCCAACCACATGTCATCAGACCTATTTTCTTCGGATAATCCAATAATGATTCCTTTCTGCATTTGTTGAAGGAGCTGAACCATAGTACCATTTTGAAGTATCAACCATAAGGAAGACCATGCAGTCCATATACTTGTGCAGTAAACCTTGCTATATGAAATGATTGAACAATTCACTGAACTAGCTCCCGATTTAAGCATGATACAAGAAGACTTATTTCATGAAAGCCAAAACATGATCCTTCAGGCAAAACTTTGTAGTTCCACACTATGACAGAATAAATCATGAAAATAGTTGCCATGAAAATGCTATGTTGTGAACAACACCATCATTGGCAGTTTGGCACTAAGATAAATCAACTAGCAGAAACCATCTTGAAGAACCACCCATCTAAAACAAAATACGTATACTGCCCACAATGTAACAGGTCCCGCAATAAGATAATGATAACAGGCATCCTATCATTAAATAAATTAATTTGACATATGGATGATTTGATCAAATAATTATCTAGATCCCAAAAGTTTTAAGAATATGGAATAACTTAGCATATCAATAGAAAGAGCTGGGGCAGAATGTACAATTTAGAAGCAAGGCCATTTGAAAGAGGTAACAGTAACGCATCGTTGCACATCTTTAAAACTTGTATTTCCATGCATTTTCCTCTTTCAATATATTCTCTTCATGTAATGCTTTTTCTCACTTTCACTAGTCAATTTCCCCATGCTAATTGAGCATATCATCATAAATGTTCGCAGTTTCAATGGAATGAAATTCAGAATCTCCTACATTTAAGAAGTTTCATCCCACATGAACCAATTGATATATAATCATATGTAGAAGTCACAATACAATAACAACAACAAATAGAGCCTTATCTCACTAGGAGAAGCCACAATACAAACAAGCAAAAAATTAGGACAACAAAAAGTCCAATGACATTTACAAGCCACCTGTATATGCAAGAAGCATCATCATAAGCGCTTCAAGATTGCGTTTACGTATCACACCACAAGTTTCTTATAAACTTATTGCTCTAGAAGATAAAACTATCTTAACAATAACATAGGCAGGAAGATTTAAAAATGAAGTTCAAGGAAAAAGATATAAAATTTAATAAAATGAGATACAGGCAAGACATTTAAACAAGAAACTAATTTTAGAATGAAGGAACACAAATATATTGGAGCTGAAGTTAGCTAGCAAGTCGTATTACAAGCTTTGCTCTAATCAGAGGCCTTCCACTCCAAATTTTTTTAGAGGAAGGCGACACACTCTTCGCTGGAGGAAAAACAAGGCTAGGGAGTAACAAAATCAAATGCAATAATTCATTGGTTCGTCTGGTTCATAAAGTTCATCATTATGTCTCACTGAGTTCACATACAGCTCCAAAAGTTCCTAAACTTCTGACTAAAACATTAGTCTTAATTCTAAAGTAGTATCAATTAATATCAAATATATAGTCAAGTGTCCCACTCACCTCATCTGCAAGAAATATAATCAACCAAAGAACCAAAGAAAGAACCATTTGGCATTATAAGCAGAATAATTTACCCCTATATGAGCCAGAAAATCGCCGTAGCTCGGCAGTCCCATGCGCAAAGGAGCAGTTATGGCGCACACAGCGTCCTTTCTGATATGGTACGCATAACTTGGTCTTGAACTGCTTCCGTTCAACCATCCTTAATCAATTTAAATAGAAAACCAGTTGCCGCTCCGTGATGATGTGATGATATCAGGCCTCACACGAATATTAAATTACACAATTCCTGCACTTAGTAAACATAGCCCTAAGCTGTTAATAAGCTTCAAAAGATTGTTCAGTAAAACGTTAAAAGATTCCCACCATTATGATTCCAATGTTGCTGATCAAATGCCAAAAATTTGTACGAAAAATATTAACCGCAAACTCTTTTTCTGAAAGAAATTTTCACCGATTTTCCTCAAATTGCTGGAAAATCGAACTTTCCTAAGCTCAGGGAGAAGAAGCAAAGAATCCTACCTTGAACTTCAACAGTGACAGAGCTGTTTCTGAGAAGGTAAAGATTCCAGAGAGAACCGACTAGAAAGCCAAAACGCTACAAGACTACCATACGAAGTACTTCCGGAAAGTCAGTCAAGCTCAGTAATTGGTAAACGGTTCTTTCCCATGTTGTTCTTCCTCGGACCCGACCCAGCTTGTAGACCCATTTTGCTTTTTATGATTCAAAATTAATGTATATTTAATTTTACGGGAAGAATTCTTTTTTATTTTCCCAAAATGTGAAATAATTATATAAGTAATACATTGATTTTATTTCTTTTTTTTGTTTTAAACTAAAACGTTGATGCTGAATTTTGAAAGTATTAGCATAAGTCATTTATATGGTTAATTTCGTTTAAAAAGATATAGCATTCTGCTTTATTATATGTTATTATATATAGATATATGCATTGCATTTGGTATTTAATAACAAATTATAAAAGATAAAATGCCTCAAACTTTTTTATACTTTAAGTTATATGTAAAAAAAAAAAATTTTATGATATTATTAAGATAAATTATCTTCTACACTTTAAAAATTATAAAAATTATTTATACTTACTCTAAATTACCTTTAAATTATTTTTACATATCTTAAATTATCTTTAATTTAGAATATATGAAAGTAATTTGTATAATTTTTTAAATGTAAAAGTGATTTATTTCAATTAATATATGAAAAGATTTTTAACACATGATTTAAAGTATAAAAAAAACTTAATATATTTTATCCAATTATAAAGTAATAAAGGTTTTTAATTGGAATCCCAATTCGACACAATTGTCTTAAAAAAATTTGTAAAAAATAGAATTACCATTTGTACTTAAGTTATCATTTAATTTTACTAAAATTATTATAGTTTTAATAAAATTACCACTTTCATTTAAATTGAAAATTAGTCGCCGGGACTTAGATTTAACAGATTTGAAAATGAAGTTATTTTGTGTATTTGTAATTAAATTTAAGTATAAGAATATATTAGAGAACTACAGTGTTTCAGGTGATTTTAATGTGACTTTTTCCGCCATTATTAATAGGTATGCAGGCCATATTAACCAAGCTTTATTTATCCAAACAGAAGATGAACAATGGTGTACTGTTATTAAACAAGCCACGTGGCTGCTAGGATGTCTAGTCGTCTGTTCTGAAAATTTGAAACGCTGCAAAATTGCAAATACCATCTGTTCTTTACTGGCTATAGCTGTTTCTTCTAAACACATAAAATGAAGCAACTGGTGTTACTGTTACATATGATGCTTGTAGCCACGTTGGTAATTGTGAACTAATTTGAAATGATTACAGAAAAAAATAAGATTGCAGGTTTTCATGTAAAATGACTACTATAGAATCTGATTCCTTTTACAACAATCCATCTTTTTCTTTTCATGTCCACTCAACATTGGTTAAAGAATCCCTGTTGCCTTTGAAGAAAAGTCTGGTTCAGTATAACTGTTTCCATTGAAGTTGCTGTATTATGGCTCTTCTTCAATGCACCTTGGGCACTTGCATCTAAAACCATAGTCTGCAAGGGATGCCTGTCTCTCTTCAAATGGAAGATCCTCGTCAACATATGAGATGGTTATCTAAAAAAAATTAGTTTAACACAACATTAGGGATTTAGGATGGCAACATCCCATTTGTGCAATCTCTTTCCCACTTTGTGTCAAAAACATGATGTCAGATAAATTGTTTCCTCAGTAGATCTATATATAACATACCTCTTCTCCTTTAAAAATGGACCTTAGTGCAATTATTGTTGCTTGGCCATCTCTATCCTGCATACATAAGCAGAAACTGTGAGATTCAATATAATTACTCACCTCTTGAGATAAATTTTCAATGAAGCTATTCTCACAGCTGAATGTATCATAAAGACAACACATTTTACAAATGTTTCTCAATAAAGCCTACTACACCTATCTCAAAAAGCTTTTGGCAAATGTTTCTCACAATGTTTATTCTCAAGGGAGCTATTTACCACAAGTTTGGTTACAATAGTGGCCAATAGGTTAACCACTATTGAGCTGCATTAGCAAAAGAGGTCTTTGGGGGGATCCTCGAATGTTTTTTTGTGTAGTTTGTTTGAACCGTTTGTTGCTTACATTGCAAAACAACTTATTATTTAAATTTCTTGTAAGGTCCCAAATTGACCTTAATTTCAGTATTCAACCTTTCATATACCTGCATAAGTCAAGTAAAGCTTTTTAATCCTAGCAACCAGAAGAACATTAATTAAAATAATACAAATAATATGCAATCCATAGCCCAGCTATATTTGAGGGTTTACCATTTAGGTTTGACTCTAAACTGGCATTGTTCCCAATTTTGCTCAGGACTACAATTTTTTGAACACAAGAAAATCCTATTTTGCAACTTAAACATCCACAGAATGTTGCTTGATCTGTAAACTATTTCAATGAAGCTGTGATAAGGATGCTTTTGATGATATTAGTCAGCTATATATTTTCTAGGATGGAATGAAGCTTGGTTGAACCTGCCGAGGTCAAATTATAGAGGAAAAAGAGAAGAGTCAAAACAGGGAATTTTAAGATTACCTAATAATAATCAACGATAATACAATGAGCTACCCTAGATAGGTTGCACCAATGTAGAATTGCGAAGTACAACAAAGGTTTTTAAAATCCAATCAGGAGAAAAAAATGCATATCTAATAGGAGAACAGATAGTATATTGGTAGCTGAGAACATTTTCAGATACCCAAAATCGATTAAGTAATTAGAATTTACCATTAGCTAAGTAATTTATCACAGGTTGATAACACCAAATGCCTAGCCAAGAAGCCAAGCACAATAAGGAGTACTTCAACTAATAAGAGGGCTTGGGGATCTTGTAAAAAAATCATTTGATGGCTATAAGAATAAAAGTAAATTTAATTTTCTTTCATCAAGAAAAAAGAAGTTACCCACTACATCCCCTATGCCTTGCTGAAATAACAGGAACCTCCCTTCCGTTTTGAATATCTATACAAATCTATGATGAAATCAAGGGAAGGTTTAGGTATTAAGAGTAGGTTTCTATAGGCTTTCAATATTGGGGAGAGGCCAATGTAATTTTAGCAAATGCAGAGGTGGGAGTAATTTACTCAGAAAGTCTAACGAATAAAATATCTGCAAGGCCAAATGTCCTTATCTAAATATATCCTTGTGGCAACAAATGAAATCAAAGAATGCAATCAACTCAAACCAAACCAAAATTGCAAGAAAGTAAAATAAAGAAAGTTTGGCTCCGCATACCTCCTCTCTTTTGAAAGCTTTGGCATTGGGACAACAAGAATGGTTCATGCAGCTTTGCAAAGGAAAGAAAGCAGTTCCTACAAGAAAATTTAATAACTATCAGTAGAGTTATCACTCAACACTCATTTGAATTAATGATGATCATAATGAATCAAAATACATCCTAAAGGTATAATACAAATGGTGCATATTCTATTGATTACTAAGGGATCAATTGGATGGAAGGTTGTGGAGAAGAAGGGGAGGGAAGGAAAGCATAAATGATATAACTCCTTGTTTGGGAGTTTTTTCGGTGAGGGAGAGGAGGAAATGAATATTTTTGAAAATTCCCCAATTTTCCCTTGCTTCACATTTCCTTATCTTATGCCAGATGACATTCTTGAAAATTTGGCTTTTGATAAAACCTAATGGTGTTGTTTGTTCTATGTAGCCAACCTTACTTAATAAGATAAGACTTTGTTTATTTGTTATTGTTGTTCTTCACATTTTCTAGTTGCCCCATAATTGGGGGATTATGAGGAACAAACAAATTAATCCACCATTTTCCTCCCCTTGCCTATTTAAAACATCCAAATAAGGGGGAGGAAAATCATCACTTAATCCTCCATTTTCTTCCCTTCTTTTTGCTTCCAGTTTTTTCCCTTCCCTTCCCCTCTCTACTCCCAAACGAGCCCTTTCTTTTTCTTTTCTTTTTTATTTTTTCAGATAAAATTAAGGAGAGTTAGATGGGGTTGGGGTGGAGGCATTAGTTGTCAAACTTGGAACGATAGATAACAACACTAGCACTCTCATTTCAAAATCCAATTATATAAAATAGTCCGTGGGAGGTTAACTACTAAGTTCTAACTCCTCACTAAATGAAAATTATCAGTCAACACCTATAACTTGAAGATGATCTTGCAATAACTTAATATAGACAGAGCATGGATTCCACTAATGATAAGGCAGCTCAATGTAAAGAGAGCATGCCAAAAAGGCAAGAAGTAAAAGTCCAATTTTACATAAAGAGAAGAGATGGACTTGTCTGCACTCTGCGGATATTAACAGACAAACAGCAGGAAAATTTGTACCCTGGCAACAAACAGAATAGTCTTCACCAAGAGCATCCAGAAGAGGTTGTGTAAATTTTTCAGCTTCTTCCTGTCATTAATTATTAATTATAAGGGAAAAGGTAATAAAATTTACTTTATTTGAGGTAACAAAGTAATCAAGGTAATTTGAATTCTGACCTTTTCGGGGGGCTTTAGATCATCAATGTATAGAAAGTAATCCTCCACCGGGGAAGCTACTACCAAATCACTGACAAATATAAAATAGGATGAATAAACAATTTTCATGATCCAATATTTTCAAATAAGATGCCCATGTTCAGTTCACTTCAATGACTGAACAGAATATTTCACGCGTTATTCTAATGCAAGCAAACTGGATGTGATAGATGGATATACAAATAGATGAAAAACAATGGCTCATAAAGAAGACTTACAGATTATTCAGCTCAAACATGCCAATAATATGTCCATAGATGTCAAGGGAGAATACTGGTAAAAGTCAAGGTCTTAAAAAACTTAAACTAAGATTGCTGAAAAAATCTATTACATATTAAAGCCTTTATGCATAGATATGAACACATATATCACCAACTCAGCATCTGGAAGGATACATGGTTCACACTCCTTGTCAAATATAGCGGCCTTAAGGAGTTGGAGCGACTGAAACATTCAAAGCAATTTGTCAGAACTAGCAGAAAGTTGGCCAGCAACTATCAAGCATATATTTAAGAAAATGCAAGTGTTTCCTCATATTCTGGATGACAGAAAACTCCCCACTGTTATACTTTTGGGTACCACTACAATTTGATACTTATGCCAAAAGAAATCATAGAAACATATACATCAAGCTTGTTTAGTGACCATAGAATCATTTGTCCAATTAAAAGACAACCACATTTCAGAGGACCAGCTTAATACTCTCAAGACTACTAACATAAATCCAGTTTAGATGATTACTACTGCCTACTTAAGGGCAAGGACATATTTCTTAGCAAGTTGAGGATAGCATAGAGAATGAAGAAAGTTTATACCTGATAGGACTCAAGTAAATAAAAATCAGAAACAGTCTAATCCAGTAAAACAGAGGTCTGATAGCAAGTCTCCAGTGGAGAATCTTCAGTCTTACAAGAATAGAACCATACAAACAGAAACAAGGACAGAAAGAATAACTGAGCACACAATGGACTTGGCTCCCAGAACTCAGTCCTGTGCTAGAAGAGAATACTCTTCAACCCAAAGCAAACGCTTTACTCAAAAGAAGATGACTATCCAAATATCCCCTTTGCATCCAGTCTTCCACTACATACATCAGTCCGCTACCCACGTGCGCTGCTACAATATTCCCTTATTTCTCTCTAACAGAATTTCTTTCTCAATCACCTCCTGGACCTCACATTCTCCCTGCCTCCATAAACCATCCAGTGATACTATATGGGCCTGCTATGTGATGGGCTCAAATTTCTTCCTATCCTCAGCTAAGGTCCTAACAGTATATGAGAAGAAAGTTCAACCTAATATACGAGTGTGATTGTGCAACTTAGGTTTAAATGATGATCAACAGGAGTTTTGTGTCTATCTGCACAGAACCACAGTTTTCATGACAGGATAATTGAGGTGCATACTTATAAGTAACCTAAGAAAATTATATAGAAAAGCATTTCATAAAAAACAGTTATCATCTCCATATTCACAGTAGCTGAAAATGATGCTTTTTTTTGAGTCATATTAAGATGCAAAAAAATAAATGGCTTGATAACTAAATTTTTGATACTGGATTTTAAATGTTGTTTATAATGTGTAAATTGAATACTTGAATGTGCAACAGATCTCAGGTTGTAATAATTTGGAGTGTATAGTGCTAAATGTAGTCAAGGCTTCTATATGGAACAACAAAAGAGGGCATTAAATAAATAAACAAATAAACCCATGGAATTGTTGCTTGGTAAAGATGGCTTACCATTCATTTCTCTGTCGTCTAATGAATATAATTTATTAGTAAATAGATTTCTCCTGGCTGGCTATCCCTATCTATTAAATCTCTCTACTCCTTATCACTGAAAGTAAGCCATTTGCTAATCCTTACACTGATAAGATTGGCTAATAAAATATTAGATCGGGTTTTGTCATATATTAAGGTTGCTTTGAATTTCTAGTTGGCTAATAAAATATTTCTTTACCAGTTGTTAAAGTTCCCAGCTTGTTCTAATAATTCATCCTAGTATCTTGACAAAATATGATATTCTCCCATTCTGCTATAGTCAGTTTGACATCCTGTAACTTACAAATGAGCTATCTTTGGAATATATTTAATGCCTTCACTTCTTTTACCATTTCTTCTTTCTTTTGCTTCCATCATTCTAATTTACTAATTTTTTAGTGAGCAGATCCATACATAACCTTTAAGCAAAACAGAATTAGATAACCCAGGGAGTTATCATTATTTAAAAAAGATAAGTTAAAGTAAAATTTCCTATTGTGCACCAATGTATCTGAGGATTCTTACCTTGAATGCCAGCTCTCTTATTTGCATCCTGAATGCAGCTTCATCAGAAGAATCAACATCATCTGGCAATGCAACACAATCCCACCACCTGCAAACAAATTTAAGCAATTCGGCTTTAATAGTGCAAATGAAACCCTAGGTAGATGTCAAGCCTACATAACATCAAAAGGAAAAAAAACGCTATGAAGCACCAAAACTTCATTTTGAGCAACGTACTCCTACCTATCCTAGGTACAAAACTCATATGAGAGTTACATTAAAGTTTTATTACAAAATTGATGTACTAACGTATCTGTTCCTGTATTGGATACATACCTGTGCAACTTAGGAAAAGAGTAATAAAACTTATTTAAAGGAAAAATTAATAATTGAGAGTAACAATATCCATTCAACTGAGGACAAAACAATTTCTCTCCCATGCTTGGTCCTCAGCGGGAACCAAAAAATTATGGAATTTTTCTATTACAAACTAGCATGTGTTAAATGATAGTTTTCAATTTAAAGCAAGCCAACTAATAATTAGTCACTCATTACCTTCGCTTGTGTCCCATTGATATTGGCCTCCACGCCTCCAAAAGAAGAGAAAGATCAGAGTGGTTTGGAACACAGGATACATCATAATTCCCTTGTTCTTTAAGATGGCTAGCTTTTAACTTGTGGTACCTTAATATAGTGGAAGAAATAGCCTACTCATAAAAGTCAACCCAGCTTCCAAATTAATTAATTGTAGTAGAAATTATTCATGCCAGACTAAATAAAAAACAAGTACATCTAGGATACTTAAGTTTGATAACTTAGTTAAGCATCTAAAATGTACACATGTCTAACACCATATTAAAGGGTAGCTTAAAACACACTAGACATGTAAAATTATTATGGATCGCCCATTTAATATTGAATAAACACTCATTTTCAGAAAGCAAAGGTTTACCAGGATGTTTTCCAATTTAATATGTCAACATTTATGCCAAAATTACAAGAAAAAATTCCAAGGAAACCACAAGCAGTCATGGTCCATGTTCGTATGTCCCCTTTAGTCCCATATGCAATATAAGAACTTATGATTACATCCAAATATCAGATAGGCATGAAAAAACAATATGTTTCACATATGAACACACAAAATGTATGATTACATATATGGATGGCATTGGCAAACTGAATACAGTAAAATGACCTTACCTTTGCTGCAAGGAGGAATATATCATTTGTTTCTGAGAGAAAGGGGGAAAAAAGGGCATCAGATAGAGTAAGCAAGACATGGATTTAAAATTCATGATGTTATAATGCAAGAGTCTTACCATTAGCATGTTTGATGAATTTTATAAGTGCCTCCCTACGCACTGGATGAGACCTCTCACCAGTACAAAGTAAAGAGTGAGAGAATTCCCAATCATCCTCTGCACATGATGCACTATAGATATTGGCAACATCGTTAGATTTAGTTACTTCATACATCAAACACAAAAAGACAATGTTCAGGAACAAGTATTCCAGGTAATCTCAGAAGGCCGCAGTCAAGAATAGCTTTGATGAGGTCATTTCAAGATTTTTACAGGAGCCAAGAAGCCAAAGAAACAGAGAACAGGAGCACAGCAACTTTTGGTGTTCTACCAAACTAGATACACGAATTTTTAAATGAGGCAATGTGAAATTTTTTTTATTTCATGCCTGAAGTAGAAACAGCAACACCAAAGCTTAATGTAGATTTATTTTATACTCTTTTTAATGAAACTGTAAAAATAAAATGGAAAAAGGATAAGAAAAAGAACAAGGGATTTACTGGTCACTGTAAAGCGGACAGAGTCAAGCTACAACGTACTCAGAATCAGCTTTACTCTTTTATGTAATTAAATGAGTAACAATCAGCATTGAAAACTGAGATCCACTGGCAGAAATCATTTCCGAGTTTTCATTCATTCCTGGTCATTGGTAGGAAACATTGGCAAAACAAAAACATGATGCCTCTAATGTAGCTTCTGTTGAGGCAACCATAGCCTTACCTGCAGTAGTAAGTTTCTTCACATCCACCAGGGCATGGAACAGTTGGAGGCAAGGAGAACCCCTTAGAGTAAGGCAGAATTAGTTGGCCATTCAATAGTGATTCTGCAAGACCATGGGGGACACGAATTTCAACTTTGGAACTACCAGAAGAACATTCCCCAGTGGTCTCCTCAATTTTCATAATTGAATTGTTCTCTCCATCAGATGAATCACTTTCATAGCAATAATTTGATTTGTCAGGAAAGTTTTCCAGATCACAACCATGGTTCTCAGAAGCTCCTAATCTTTGCAAGTAAAGCCTCCTTCCTATTTGAAGTTCTATGGAACCAATAAAACGAAAGCAGCAGCTACAGACAAAACACTCAATCTGCAATGTAAGAAAGAAATTGGAGGAAACCTTATTAAGAAGAGAAAAAAATTTAAGAAGGGGAATATGAACAAAAATTGTTAAAAACCTTGTTTGAAGAGTGTTGAGACCCAACAAACATTGGATCTTTCAGAACAAGCTCCCCTTCTTTGAAATCCATGGATGCATATACCCCTGCGGGTCACCAGTTTCAGCTGAAATATAGTGATACTTATACAAATGGGCAGCTGCCCCATGAAGAGCTTATGTAAATTTCAACAGCTTTCATGCAATCATATTAGGAGAGATTCCTTAGTCCAACTGAATATCGCGTATCCTGCAATTATTTGCATTAACCACTAACACTGACAAAAAGCATGCCAGCTACTCAGCCATCAAGACAAGATAAAATCATGTACACCAATATGAAAATGATTAATCAAATAACTTCATTATACACTGACTGCCTTAGTAAATGAAATTCGACCAAAATGCATTATACACATAGAACAGATGCCTTTCAAGTTTTAACACCCCAACCACTCAGTTACCACTTTGTTACAGGGGATTAAAAAAAAATGAAAGAAAGGAAATTGCATGCTGATCATGTAAACAGAGTTATATTGACAAATACCCTTTCCGAACTTTCCATCTTGTTTGACCGTGATACCAGTGCACCGCCTTGCAGATAAAAGCTTATCATAGTATTCCTGGAACAACATACGAACAAAATCAAAAGCATTTAGCATCGCTATGTAACAAATTTTTTTTCTTCACACCAATAAATTGAATAACTAGCTGTTGTTTAATCGTTGATGGCACAGCTTCCAATTTCTCCGCTGAAATGAGCTAGAATCAAAAGCAGAGCAGGTCCAAGCGTTTGAAGAGTTACCTGGACTTCAAGAGGTGAGGGAGAACTGAGAAGAGCAGAAACTTCATTGGCACACCGCGAGTCTATCGGACAAACGGAATCCATTGAAGCGCGCCTAATTGTTAAGCGTTAGTGTGTTAAGCACAGAGAATGAGAATCCCACGGAGTTCTATGCGTGCTACATTCATTAGAGTCGTGCGACGGCGCGCCCAGAAATCAGGTAAAAGCAGTGAAGCGTGCGTAGAACCGTGACATAGTGTTCCGGTCGTTCCCTGACGGTACGATGAATTTCTTTGTTACATTAATATTGGCTGGGAATCAACTCCACAACTTTAGATTTACTTATGCTTACATTTTTTTTAATAGTTAAATTTATTAAATTTTATAAATTAATTTTTAAAATTTAATTAATTTATTCATATAAATTTTATGTTATAAAAATTAAATAAAAATAATTAAATTTATATTAATTAGAATTTAAAATAAATTATAATATGAGAAAATATAATTTATATTATTATTTTTTAACAATTCATTTTTACAACTAGCTTATGATTATTAATTTTTTTAAAGGTATAATTAAATAAATAAGATTTAATAAATTTAATTATTTAAATATTTTATTATAATAAGAAATACAAATATAGATATAAAAATAATATGATACGATTTTTGTGTGTAGAATTTCATTAAACTTTTTATTAAATTTTATAATCCTTAATCTTGTGTCATCGATTCACCATAAACCTATTATAATGTTTTCATAAAGGGAAATGGAAATGTTGGCTCTAACACATTCTTTATAATAGTTTTAGGAATTAGGTTTAAATTAAAAGTCCTACTAAAATAGGTTTATTAAATGCATACACTGTAGCTCTCAGTTTTCACAAAATAATGGTGCTCCCAAACGGCCGGAGAACAGTATAAAATGGAGACTGCATATATTAGAATAATATTCTCATAAAATATTATTCTAATATGAAAAATATAATATTGTTTTAGTACCTTTATATCATTGATAATATAAAATCTGAAATTTTATATTAATTCATTTTATTTAAAATTTATTATTTCTTTTCTAAATTAAAAATTATTTATTTCTTTTTATGTCAATGATAACCTTTTTAATAACTATTATTTATTTAAATAACCATATTACAACCTGATTAAATAGTTGCATGTGTCCAAAAAAATACACTAAACAGTTGCATGCGTACAAAAAAATACACTAAATTTGTATGTGTCTAAATTTAGTGCGGAAAATACACTAAATGTTTCATATAATAACTTCGATAAAAAGGACCAACAAACAATTCCATAGGCTGTAAAATGTAGAGGCTAATCACCAATATTATTCATGATGGCATATCATATGACTGATCAAATACAAACATCAAACATCTAAAAACAATTGCCGCTTTGCCTATTAGAGACATCTGGATGCGATCCAATCTAATGCACAAATTTCATTTCTAAGGAGGGAAGGAAAGAGATATGGAAATTTTTTCTTGAAAGCATCATACAAATACACAGCAGGTCTCACATCTAAATACCTAGGGCAAGAACCCATAAAGCTTGAAGAAAATCTACCTATCGCTTAAAGAACGTCTAGACAAACTAGAAAAAAGTGTGGCGACTGTCAAATCCAAGATGCAGTAAAAACAAACTACTATAAATTTATGAAGAACATGTCATCTTCTTGTGGCTTGAGTTTCATATGGATCCGAAGAACTGTTCCAGGGATGGAGAACTGAACACGTTAGCTGCAGTTCGTTCGGTTCTCAAAGGAGAGACATGAAGTTGGTACTTGATAAACCTCTGCAACATGATTTGTTATTAAACATTAGATGATATAAGTTACCACTTGGGTTTTATCCCCAACAAAAAAAGGTGGCAATAATATCAGAGAATGAACTTGATAACCACTGAATAAGGTTCACATATTTAGAAACATACAGCTAACTGAGAAATAATTTCAGAATTTGTGTCAATATGCCAATCTGGTTCCAATTGCCGGACAAAAGATGACCGTCCATTCTCTGTACTGCAGAAGAGGACCTGCATAATGGAGCAGAAACAAAAGTGGAAAACCAGAAGTTATTAAGAAGCGCTAGAGGAAAAGAGGAAAACAACCCATAGTAATGCATATTTACAAAATTATATTCCAGAAGACAGATATGTCCAAGGAATAAAAAATTTTAGCCACTAACACAGTTATCATCAGATTTTGTGACATTTCACCAACACCCAATAAATTGATCAAGCCACTACAATTTCCCATGAGAGGCCAGGAGAAAGTCACAATTCACAAGACCAAATACTTCAGAATTTTGGGTCCCAAGGACATCTTGAAAAGAGAACTAAAAAATGGCCTAACGAAGTTTTTCTTCTAAGATACCCTTGTTATTCTGACCCCTGGCCCTGACCCTTTATTTTCACTATCGGCATTACACATTGAACTTGTCTTGGATAATGCAGAGAGAGAAGAAAAAGAGAATGAAGGGAGGTGTTTTTTTTTGAGGGGGGTGACTAGCGGCGTGTCTTCCCAAGTCCCAGCATCTATCATAATTCTTTCCCAGAAGAACCATGTAACTAATTCTTAAAGATTATTTCATTAGGTATACTCTTTAAATTAGTATAGATTCCTTCAGGCCACCACCAATGATGATGTCTCAACGTCCAAAGCTTAATTTGATTATTCAATCACATACCGTGTTTGTTGCCAGAAGTACTGTTAATACATATTGAAAAAACAATTAGATAGATAATCATAATCTAATTCATCAACATGTGTCCTGCAAACAAAAAGGCATCCGCATAAAGTGGAAAAACACTTGTTTATATGTTGTACATTCACATAGACGATATAATGCCAAGCAATGCCACATCAAGGAGATAGTTAAGTTCTAGGAAGATTGAAACATGCGTAAGATCTGGACTGGTGCATATCAATGTACCTTGTCCTTGACCAAACCACCTGAAGTGAAAACTCCAGCATCTTCCAATGCTACAAGAACTCTTTTCTGCAGAAATAATTCACATAAAGTGTTAAAATCTTCCTGTAATCAAGTTTAGTTTGCATCTAATGTTAATGGTGACAAGAAAATGCCATCTCAACCAAGTTAAGGCAAACGGCAGTTACAATATAGTATCCAACTAGCATATGCTGCTTAGTGTGGTGGGTAAGCAATAAAGTCAAGAGAAGAGATAAATTATACTGATACATCATAAATCTGTTGTGACAAAAATAATCGTGGGCTCATCAATTCACATGGAAGATAATACTAAGGAAAGATTTAAAAAAACAAAATTCGAAGGTGAGAATTTTCACCTCAAGCAACTACAAAATACCTTAGTTCATTCATAACATTGTTATTTATAAGAAATTTTCTGCTCTGGTAGGTTCAAAGTTGGTGAAAATGTGATACATATATTCTCAAATACGGCTCACTAATTCCATTAAACTCATGAGATAAGACAAGTGAGATAACTTATTTAAACTTACAAATTACATTAACGAGAGAAAAAGGTTTGCACACACCTCACTGTCATCATCCAGAACACGTTCCATGAGATATAGATCACAAAATTTTGTTATTTCCAATAGTACTTCCATCACAGAGGACCTCACGGTTGCTTGTTTCTACCAAGAACAGCATGATCCACATTGGTACTTTCTCCACATTGATGACTTTAGAACAAAAATTCAAGAAAAATAAAACCCAAATACGGCAATACCTGAAGCTCCTCTGGACTACTTTCTTCAAGAATGACTCCAAGAAGGCGACAAGTTACCTACATATAACACAAAGCAGAGCATAAAATTCTGCAATTTCAAAAGAAAAGAAAAGAAACGAAAAGAGAAGAAACATTGGTCTATAAACTCAAACTTGTATTCTATATAATTAATTTCATAAATTTTTTTTTATTGCAACTATATTCAGAAAAAAGGTGAAAGCACTCTCTTAAGAGGTCATTATGACACCTGTACATTAAGAAAGGATGCATACCCCACCCTTATTCTCACACTCATTAAAAAAGAAAAAATCCAAAGCCTTAAGGGTTCAGGTTTCTAGACATTCAGAATAAAGGTGAAAGCACTCTCCTTTATCATATTTTTGAATTAAGGATGAAAACAGATAGAGATTAAAACAATAGCAAGAACAAGAATAACTTTGCATCAAATATCCAAATCCGTTATCATTTAGAACTTCATAAAGCAAGAGGAGTGGCCATCATGTGCCAAGCATATCCGATCTATAGAGCTACAGGCAGCAACCAGTCTGCCAAAACATATTAATCTAACTTCCAGTAGAACAAAATTTACAAGGTCAATATCCAAGATAATTATTCTCAGGTCTGTGATCAGACGTTATATCCCACATAGACCACAGCAAGAAGATGCTAAGCATGAAACAAACTTAATTACCAGACAAGATATATTTAACTACCTTTCTTCCTTCACTTAACTTCTGCCTGACTATCTGCCCCAAGGTTGGCTGGAAAAGGTGAGGAAAAAGCAAGTAAGAATTGTCCATCACATGCAAGGCAATCAAATTCAACCCAACGACCAAGCATTAATCCAAAAAAATTCAGGCATAGTCTGAAGCAAAGGACAGTAGCAAAAACATTTACCTTGACTGGCTGAAAGAACTCGTCAACAACAGTTTGTGCCCTTGAATCATCTGATGTTGAGCAAACTCCAGAAGGACTTAGCGAGGCATTCAGATGTGTACTAACTCCAGAACTACTAGGTGTAGTAGCAGGCCGTTTTCGTTGCCTCCTCTGAGATCCACCAGGTGATCTCAACAGCCTCCAGGTGAAGAAAATTGCAACAGCAAGACCCGCAACTGCTCCAATAGAGCGTGAATCCTGATACCAAGTTGAGCATCATGAAAGAGAAACTCAATGGTTTGCCCATTTGAAAGAAGGTTGTTGCTTCATATTACACTTCCAAGACAAATATGAGATGCCCATATAACCATATTGATATGAGTCATAACTCTCAAACAATTTGAGGCATTACTGAAAGAAATATGCTCCAAACAAAGACAGAAACAATACCTTGTAATTCTATACCATAGAACTTTCTAGTCCAATTCAGTATAGTTTCTACTTTACCTTCATTGCCCCACACTCCCCCAAAAGAAAAAAAAAGGATGTGCTAACATATGCACAGACAGAACATCTAAACCCTACATTACTCTTGCTTTCAACATATCATAATTCACAATATTTAGGTGGTGCGGTAGAGTGCAAAGTCACAGCTGTTAATTGAGAGATCAGTTTTCTTAGTTCAACAGTCACTCAAAAAAAATAGTATATATGAAATTTAGGTATGAGAAAATATTGGTTATCAACAGATTCAATGAATCAATAAATTAGATGTCATGAAAAGTGTAATGTATCAAGGTGCAAGGAATGGACGCGGAGCCTTGAAGATTTGAACTATGTCTGTACTCTATGGGTATGACAAGATAATCTAAAAGAAATCATCTTCTAGTTTTAACTAATATTTGGCCTGTAAGCAGAGGGCTAAGGGGTATGGCCTTTACTAGATATCTGTGCCTCTGCTGTACTACTGAATACCAAGCCTCTTCAATATGTTGTTAGGTTCATTCCCTAGCTCATATGGGGTAAAATAAGAAAAGAAGAAAGAATTTTCTCCCACCTCCTTGAGTAGCAAGTATAAACCCTCGTGAGATCACATGCTTACAAAAGGTTGTGAGTTAGCTCATTGCAATCAAATTTTATGCTACTCACCTCACTGTGAGAACTAGACAGTTGTAAATTTTTCCTTTGAAATTTGATTATCCACCATATCATTAAAACCTTTAAGAGATAATTTCGCACATTAGATCTAACAATTACAAAGCATGGAAGACTATAACTTTACTGAAAGAGACCATGCCCTAAGAGAACTATACAAAGGAAATCGATGGTGAATTATATACCGCACCAACCTAGAAAGTCTGATCACTGTGGTCAATCGGTGAGGTTACATTCATTCTATGGTTTAGAACGCCAATTTCATGTTCAGTAAAAATGGTATGATGGCCGGTTTAATGGACTAGACTAAAACTCAGATGGAGTATACTTCTGTAGATAAGAGTCATTATTACCATTCCAAAAGTAAGAAACATATTCAACCGAGCAAACAATGACGAGTGCACTTTGCAGAGGAAATTGGGCAAAGGAATACCAATTACCATTAATGAAAAAATCAAAGGTCTAGATTGTTATAAAGTGTTACAAAGTAAAATAGTTATCCGTGTAAACCGTGTAACAGCTGGCAGGATTAGTATGTAACTGTCCTCTAGTAAAAGAGTCTTGGTCTGGTTGTGTTACAGAGTGCCAATCTGTTGTGTAACAAAGTCCTATTCAGCCGGAGGAAGTCTAGTTTAATTAGGTTACTACTATTCTGTACTCTCTATACATAAATTTCAACATAAAGTACAAGCAACCGGATGAAAATTCATGGATTTGAAAGAACCCACTCTTGATTTCCTTATCAATGGTCATCTGTTGCCAAATTACTCTCTAAAGAGCGGAATTCCACTGGTTTACTGTTTAGACAAGAAATATGAGCATTAAAAAATTTATCTTCCAACCCATTAGTGAGTCAAATGTCATGAGAAATTATAATTGCTCAGTTTCAGCTCCGCTTAAATGAGGCAAAGATGCCAACTTTGTGGTTATTTTTGCTTCTTTCAGCAGTCCACTGTATCAAATTATTACCCTTTCGCTAATTGTACTCTTATTTCCCCAATCATAGTTCGTATAAGCCTTATGTTAAATTTTAATAAAAAGGTCCATAATTTTTTACTTGAAAATTACACTACTACAATCAACACGAGATTCAAATGTAAAGTAAGCAAAAGAACAGAAAAATACAAACATAGCATTAAACAAACGTTAATTAACAAAAAGAACGAAAATTTAGCATTCTATTGCCCACTGAAGGAATATCAGATCCGTTGGAATGGGCGAAAATTAACCACAACGTCATTGAATTAGGGGAGTATAGAGAGCAATCATACCAGGTTCTGGAGCGAGATCGGGAAGAGACTGGACATCTTGACCGTGATAAAAGTTCCCAACCGCTTGATCAGCTGGAACAGCTCATCTTTCGAGGTCTCAGCCATGGAAAAAACCTCGTCCGCCTAGACAACAATCCTTTGTTACTGACCGATGGCGTTTGAGAGGATTGCTCAAATTCTCGGACCCTTCATCGCCGATCACTGTGGAATCAGGAATGTTCGAAAGAGATAGCACGGCCTGCGTCAACGATGGTTTTCGATACCAGCAGGTTTAATTCAAAAAAAACATATATATATATATATTATGTATTATTCGTCGTCTATTATTCCCATTTGCCTTGTGAGTGATTTTTTTTTTTTTAAAAGCTGTATGTATATGCCTAGTTTACGATTTTTTGTTCTGTTCTCTTTTCTTTTTCTTTCCCTTCGTCTTTGCCTTTTACTTTTTCTTTTCCCTTTTTCTTAAACTTAGATTTTACGTCTTACGTAATGCTTGGCAGCTTCTCAAATCTATTAAGCTTTTTATTCAAATTTATTAAGCTTTAACCACTAACTTACATAGATGTCTGCTATGTAACGTTTAAAATTATTTTATTTAATTATTTATACACATAAAATATTAGGAAAGACATCTTCAAATAAGAGAAATCCAAGACAAATAGTAGCAGTAATGGTGAACTGAAATGCAAGTGATGAGAGTAATTAAACAGTATGATGGTTGAAAACTTGAAATACTATATTTTGATTGAAGATTTTACATTTTAAATCATTAAATCCCATTTAAAGTGGGTAAAAAAGATCATAATTTTGATAAAAACACAGTGCAAGCAAAAACATTATTAAGAACAGGTAACAATGGAATTCAGCTTAATTTTCAAAAAACAAAAAAAATGAGGGTAAGTGTATCTGAATTTTGTTAGAACATTATGAGCGTTGTTAGATAGCTTAGAGCCCTCAAAGTGGCATATATAATTTCAGTTAAAAAAAAGTCGCATATATAATAGTAATACATGGGGCGAGAAATTTACACTAGAGTCATTGCAGTCCCGTAGGTAAAGAAAAACAAATTCTCACAAAATAATTCTCTTATACTAAATTTTCATAAAATTTGAAACGAATTATTGATTTGTGATAAGTATTTAATAAAATTTAATTTATAAAAATAGTAAAACTGCATAATTAATGAGTATGTCAAAGTTTTTCAACTTAAATAAATTATCATAAGTTTTTATGTAAAATTAAATGAAAATAAAGAAATATAAATATTCACTTAAAACATGAATGAATGAGTCTTGTATAATTAACTAAAAATATGTTAGCTCTGTAATAATATAAATATAGTTCTCATACATCATACATGAGACTCAGGAAGAACACTGCTTAAAAATGAAAATGGAAAGGTAAGAACAAAGCCTCTTCCAAGAAAAATAAAAACTTCTATTCTTTATGTTTTCCTTTTCGGTTACGCATGGGAATGTATGGAACTGCAAGTCTTAGCATTAAAGAAAACTTAGTAATGTCATTTTTTAAAGTGGTTTGCCGTCGAGACTAGGAGGTTACCTTTCGTCATTGTTACAGGGAATGTAACCAGGCTGCGGATTGGTTGGCTGGATCTACGTCTCCATCTTATGGTGATATTTGTATCTTTACATCCCCTCCCAATGGTTGTAGTCTGTTGATAGCTGGGGATAGTTTGGGGACTGCGTTCGCCCGCCTTATTAGGTGCTAGTTTAGTAATACTACCCTCACAGTTTGTTTTTAAATCCGTGTGAGTAGCTGTTTCGATACATAAATAGTCAGCAATTCAACGATATGAAAATCGGATGTTTGAGTATCATTTGCCCAAATTATAAGCATCATACTTTTTTCTTCAAGAAGAAAAAGGTGTGTCAAGTTTTGACATGAAGATGAGATACAAAAAACGAAACTGGCCCTACGACTGTTGAGAGACAGTGGGGGACCCGAAATTATGCAAAACGAAAGACTCAGGTCAGTCCACAATTTGAAGTGGGGAGGAGTTTTGGGAGTCTTGGACTGATATTTCGGTCTCATGGTCATCCACAGAGTTGGATAAGAATACCCTTTCAATCTTCAGGCCGGTGCCATTGACGAGCATCTCTTTTTCTAAGTGCAAGCAGTAGCTCTCAAAAACCCGAGAGCTGACCAAAACTCCAAAATCCAATAGAAAGAGCAACTCTAATTCAAGCTTGTTCAATTCAGTATTGCTCACTCCTCCCACTCGAGCATAAAACGCATTGTTATAATGTCTGTATAAAGAAAAACAGACGAGAGGAGAACAAAATATAGGTTAGACAATCAAAACCAGACAATATTCTTATGATGATATATTATCATCATCTTCATCACAGTATATTGCTCAATTGAAGGATTAGCAGCAAGCACAGTAATTATCTTAAGAAATTCAGATGTATAATAACGACCCACTTCAAGAAACCCATTAAACTAGAATTTGCCTCAAGGGTTGGGGAAGGAATGGGGCAGGGGGTGGAATTCAGACTCACACATCATCCAGCATCTTGGAAGCAACCATAACACTGGTAACTAGCAATCTGTGCACATTCAAGGATATGACGAGCGAGTCAGGATGCCTATGTAATAGCCTGTCTATATACACATAGCCAACCACGAAGCAAGATGGGCTACAATTAGTGAACTTGTATATCCTCTCCAGGTACTTTGGTATGGTTATGCTAGGTGCTCTTACGCCGTGAAATGCGTTCAAGCTACTTCCAAGTCTTACCCAGCCAGTGCCACAGCTGAGCCGGTCTAGCTGCTTGTTCGGGCCATCAGCAAACTTGTCATTTCGAGCAACCAGCTTCTCTAACATGGAAGAGAGAACGCAGAGCACTCTGGGCAAGCTCAGCTCGGTATGACTAGTTTCCGGCTGAAGTTGCCGGCTGGGGTCAATGCACTCACCGGCTTCTAACATTTAGGCCATCGTGGTGGTTCCACAGAGGAACTTACAAGTGCTCAAGGGTGTTTGAGTGGTTAATAAGAGTACGTGAATGCAGTCTGCTTGTTATCTTGTTGGGGGAGGCGAACCACTCGCTGGGTGGTTCACAAATGCACATGTGGCGCGGTCGCCCGAGAGTTTTAAAAGGTGGTGATCGAAGTTGTCGGCGTTCCATCATTTCAAAAAAAAAAAAGTTGCGTCCCATCTTGGGAAGTCTGGTGGCTATGGTAACGGATAATTGGGCGAGGAAGGGTAAGAATGGTAAGAAAAAGACAAGATCCTTCACCGCTAAAATTCTTCAAAATGGGTCCCACTTCGGTATCGTTTGTCTTCGGAGAAAACAGACTAACCTCAGGATATACAGACTGGTGAGTGTTAACATCGAATTGGTTGATTCTTGAGTACAACCGAAATGAAGGTCCACCTAGCATAATGCAAACACTAGGTACCTACTGCTTGCCTCAATCAATCGCATAAAGGTTGACAGCTTTAAGTCACCCATAACGAAACTACGGAAAAGCATTAGCTCAATTAGTTTGTATTGATAATCTTGGCCATAGGCCGAAAGGCAAGGGCAAAATCTTTTTTTGGTACTATTGGGATCTGATGCGATACGCAGCCAAATTTCAATTACGTTCTGGCAGTTAAGAAAGACAATTGTGCGAAAACGATAGAGCAAGATGAATGAATCTAATCTTTATCCGGAGAGTATAAAACAAAGTCAAAGTCTGCTTGCTCATATACGATGTCCAGTTTTTTTGTTGATAAATTGCAGGGATACTATGCCTGGTTCATTTGTTAACAATGTTACCACTCAAGACACTAGCCAAGAATGCAAAATAAACTGAGCTGTAAAGAAACCAACACATCACTAAATGAGCACTGTCTGCTTGAATAAACGAATCTTTTGTGAAAAAAGAATAACATTCTATAAGCAGGGAAAACCATTGAAATGGCAAAATGGAATGGAGTGCCCCAATCGCCAAAATATTGATATATACCTTGAGATGTTGCCAAGGTATCATAGTGTTATGTAGTCTATACACTGTGGTTAATAGAATGAAGTAATTTGTCTTCCTCACTCGGCAAGTCACCCGCTGAAAGCTGAATATGTGATTTGGAATTCATCTTATTCCACTCATTTTCCACACGGAAAAAGATCCACTGGAATCGACGGAAAATCTCCAAGGAAGCAATTGTAAACACAGTGAGGTGATTATGGCGAAGATGGGCAGACAGCTTGTATGTCCATGTGCAACGCAAAACCAGGTTGCTTCCTATCACCCAAAAGAAAACCTGCAATCCCATGAATATGTAAACTACATCAGGACATAAGGGAAGGAACAATCTTTTCTCGTGCTTTTCCCAATTTTTCCCTTTTTAAGGTGAAAGGGGGAGAAGGGAAAGAAGGGGGCGGGAGGGGATATATGAAGGCACTAATGACAAATTAATAATCTTATGTCAAATTTTGCCTACAACCTTACATTGCAAAAAACCATAACCTAGTGCAGGTGTTGGAGCTACAAGGTGTCGTGCCAGTTGTTTAGCTTGAAAGATCAAATATAAGTCACTGATTTTATTTTCATATATAGAATAACACAATTCTTAATTCTTACCCATCTCCTTCCATGTAACAGATGTGAGAACAGATTTGGTTTGCTGAACTTAAATATCCGAGTGAACCCACTGGCAAAAGAGAAGAGGATATTTATCAACAACTCACAAGATTTGACTGAGATTCAAGACAAACAAAAGATATACCGTATCTATTAGGGCTCTCAATGGCATGGCCACAACACATGCAAAATGGCTTTAATCAATTTCATGGACATGAAAGATGTCATCACCAAATAAGTTTCAAACATTTCAACCCCACAGCTTCTCCAATAACTCATCTAACGTAAACAATTGGGACATGATCAATTACACGGACATCAGAATACAAAAATAAATAAGCATAATATGTGTCTGTACAGAAGAAGAAAGTTCCAATGAAATCTTCACTTGCGCACAGAGAAATTAAAAAAAAAAAAATCAACATGCGACTTCAACCCACATCAATTCTGCATTAGAAACCAAAGTAAAAAGGACTTTATCAAGTGCTCATGCCTGCTTGTTCGTGATGTGGCACAAGATAAAAGCAATTTTTGCAATAAAGCGGTTTCTTACATCTTTATAGTATTTAGCAAAGATATCAAATCACTTTTTCTAGGACAGTAGAATCTCTTTTTCTGCAGTTAGAAAGAAACTAAGATCAAAATATACTTTTGAAGGTGAGAGGACAAACACTTGACATACCTCAAGTCCCAATCTCGAGTCACGTCCCAGTAGAAAGAGTATAATGAGTTCACAACACTTGAGAAAAGCCAAAGACGCCTATACAAGTTTGTCCAACTATCAGGGAAGACATGATATTTAAGAGCAGAGAGAAAAATCACTGGCACTGCGGTTGAATATTTTAAAGCTGAAACCATAAGCAAGAAAACAAAAATTACAAAAAGTAGTAAAACAATCTCTTCTAGAAAACAAGGTGAGTTGTTCTTTACTGATTTAATAAATTTGATCTGCAGTGAATCAAAAAATAAAACCAACAATTAAAGTAGACACAATAAGAGGATATAATCAGAAACAACATAAGACTAATAAATTGAACATGACCGTTCATATTCATAACAGAATCACAAAATCTCCATATGGAAGTGCGTACTAAGAAAGATAATATTTTTACTACAGTCAAAAAAATAACAAATTACATACTACAATGCTAATAATATACTTCCTCCATTAATATTTGATGAACCAAATGAAATTAAATTTAGGTAATATCACCTTGAGATGGTAAAAGTTCTCAAATGTCTCTCCAACAGCTCAATAAATAAAAAAAGGAATCAAACCATTCATGGAGTAGTAAGGCCTTAAGAAAAAAAAAAATTCTTTATTTTCATATTTTATTTTATTTTATTTCCATAAGAACAGAGTGACTGCCTAATATCTTTTCAAATACAGTAATTTGCCACATATCATGAAAGCTCTGCAAAAATATTCTTTTTCATATTATAAAGTAGAAAACTATAATCCATAATGAGAATCCAGATATCATATTTTTTATTTGAAAAAAAAAAAAGAAAAACCTAGCATACAGACTTTGAAGGACATTATAATTAGAATATATATTATGCACGAAAGGTTATTCTGATCTAGACAAAAATTCACACAGTTTGCCAGACAAATTTTCTAAGCTTAAATTAGATACCAGTCACGTTCCATAAAGAAGAGAAACATAAAAAATGATCAGGACTTAAAAAATAAGAGAATTTCCAAACAGTTAAGCATGCCCAGCAGAGCTGATTGCAATTGAGTTAACTCTATAGAGTAGATGTGTAGGTTAGAAGAAATGAAGTTCTAAATGATTTGGATCAAAATCACACAGAATGCATAGAACATGCATGAGATTCTCAACTTTTATATGATATTGATTCAACATAAATATTACTTTTCTTATATCCTAAGAACCTAAGGGACTTTAAACACAATTCTAGACTGATAGATAACATCAATTCCAAAAAAATGGCAAAAAATTACAAGTTAACTGATACAAATTTCAGAAAGAAATAAAAACGAAGAAATAAGAGTAACGACGAGTTATTACCATTCAGAAGAGTTGTTTTCTCCCCAGTATCCTTGTACTGTCGGAGACATTGATTTAAACGGAAAAGGTAAGGCAAAACAAGAACCAAAGGGATTGCAACAGAGTGACTGCCGCAGACAGAATCAGCTTCTAACCAAGCAATTGTGGCAACCTACAAATGTTTTAAAAATTATCCTCTTACAAGAGAATTGAAGCATCTGCTGTAAGGAAAAAACTAGATAGATACATGTCCAAAAGGTCTAAGTATTTATCTGTGGGAACAGAGGATGATATTAAAAGGCATTCAGCAATTAAAAAGGTTCATGATCAGATCCCAACTGTAGGCAGATGGATTAATCATATCCGCTTTCCAGGAAATCCACATCAAGTAGAAATGCTTGTTTATCAATAAGCATGATCAGAAATATAGACAAAATCACAAATCTCAATTAAAAAAAACATGTTATACTAATATAGTTGATGTGAGGAATGACACTAACTAATAAACCCCAGATACCTCCCCCCCCCCCCCCCCCCCCCACCTTCTTCTGCCTGAGATTATATTGAGGAGGGTAAGTAATTCTCACTTGTAGAAAAGTGAAAAGTGCCTAGCAACACCTCAAACCAAAAGACGAGAGGAAAAGCTGAAAACATCTCAAACAGGTCTCCTTGAGTATAAACAAAACCAAACAGCCAAGAGATTTTCCTAAAAGAGATCTAATTTTAAAAAATTAAAAGAATCATCAATTTCAAAAGCTAATGCACCTGAATCACTTCTAAAAATGGTAAAACGGATTGGGGAAAACTAATAGCAGCCTTGTACACCTCCATTGATAGCCCTAATTATGGGCCAAATCTTATTTCTGGTCTTTGAAAGTTCCAACATCTAATTACACCAAATGCTGGGGAATAAAAAAACTATAAACAAAATCAAATAACCATATTCAGTAATCACAATCCCTGATTAAAAAATGAATCTAACATGCACTCTAAGTTGATCAGATTCTTTCACAATCCAAAAAGAGAGTTTAGGAGTAGGTGATCTTCTTTTATGTAATAATTGTCCTACTTCTCATCTTATAATGTCTTCCTCTCAAAACAAGTTTCTATCCAAAAGAATCAGGGGTGTTGAGCATCAACTCACTTGGTCATGTCAAAGATACAGTCATTCTAAAAGCTTAAGCCTTTAGGTGAAGGCCAAAGGAATAGGTTTTGTCTATAACAAACATTCCACCCAATCTACTTCATCACTAATCAAATTAGGTAATGACCAACAATAAGTATTTGACTGTGAGTTGGTTTTTGGTCTTTACAATAAAATCATACAAAAAGTGACATGAAAGTCAAGAGAAACATTGAATAAACAAAGAGTCTGTGCTCAATAGGTGCCTGGAACAAGAAAATATCATTGACATGGGTAGTTCCGTTCAAATTTAACAAAAAGAATGCCTCAAGTTAAGTTTACAGTATCATACCTGTCGATGGATCATTCGACAGACTGAACGCTCCAAATCAGAGAAGACCTGCATGAAATTGGGCAATCATATTTTTAAAGAAAGATAGTATCACAGTAATAGAAACCATAATTTACTCCAATAAACCATGTCAACTACAAATCTCAGGTTGTGTGTCAGGTGTTCACCTCTGTTTTGACATTGATACAAATACCTAAATGCATGCACATGTGCACACCTACATATCTATAAGTAAATACGTAATAACGGCTGAAAATCAATTAATTTATCACAACAACTGACATGTAAGTGGGCACACATACTTTTTTAGAGAGAATAACAATGCTGAAGAAAGAGTATGCAGACCTTTGCCATGGAGGTTAATATATCAGCCAAGAAAAAATCACAGAATGATATTGCCTGTTTTCATGAAAGAGAAAAACAAAAATACAAGATCATATTAGAACATAGTTACCAGTAAAATACTCAGAAGCATCAACTAGTAAGGAATGGAATGAAGCAAGAGTAAAACTTGGGCTCAAATCTCAAATCCTAAGTTGAGAAAATAAAGACATGAATAATCCTCTTCCTGGTATCTTAAAAATTTTGTTCTACTCTATCTTCAGGAATACATTCAACCCAATGAGGCTTCAAGGGTTTTAATAGTACATATTGTCTGCATTAACAGATTCAATGATTGATGGCACCATCACAGACAAGGCTGAGATGATTGTCATAATTAATGAAAAAATATGACACAAAATCCTGTCATCTTTTCTCATCACTTCATTACAATTAAAACAGCATGCATATGAGCATCTGCTTTGCAATCATCTCATACAATGAACTGATACCAGTTGCATACTTCTTAGGTTGATGCTATGGGGGAGCAAGAGCTGCATGGATGATTTCACTATTTTTATGAGAACTTAACCTAAAGAAGAAGAAATTAAGAAGAGTTAAATATGAATCCAGTAATGATTACTAAATGGTTTAACATTTTACATTCATGTTTATATCATGTGACCACCTACACATAACATAAATACTTCAGACATTCACCAAAAGTCACATCCATTACAATAGTGATACGTGCAAGAATGTACTAACAGACTATATCCAAAAACTTGCCTGTAATGGGAAAACTATACGGCAGAGTGTCCTCAAGAAATAATACCGAGTTGACAAATAAAATATATCAAAGGGAAATATCAAAACCATAACAACAGCAGCATACAAGAGTACCTGCATAAGAGAACAAGTCAAATTCAAAACAAGTTCCCAACAAGATAATAAAGGAAGTAAATAATAATCAATCATATGACAGTCATACCAAAATATCATCAGAATTAATATGTAACTACTACAGTTATTTTCTGTATGGGCAATATCCCAAGTGTTACACTAGATACACTTTTCACAAGTGAAATATTACCTCATTTCATTTATGTCAGACACCAGACAGCTTGACTGATTCAGACAAGCAGTCACTGCCTTTATACCAATGATGAACTGAAATTAATGAGTTTTTCTACTAAAATTGGTAGAAATTTAAATAAAAAAAAAAAGTACTCGTGATCATAGACACTATGCAGCCGAAATTTGTGGGGTCCCACAACGATGTTACTATATCTGATTGCTATAGTTTCTTGGTAAAAAGTAATTACAAGTGCAAACAAATGAAATCTTACAATCAAATTGTATGGTAATAGGATACAGCAATACTTCATAGTAGAATGAAAAAGTGATAAAGAAGCAAAATAAAGCATAAATCAGAAATTAATAATTAAGAGTGGATGCATCTATTACACTGGTTGTGATGCAGCATATGAGACTTCTCCATGAGAATAAAGATAAAGATATGCTGTCATACTGGTTGGAACAATAATTGTCATCCACATGGCACACTGCAGTCATCAACATAAAAGTCAAAGCCGGTCAAGCATTCATAATTACGTAATTAGAAAGAGTGAAGGAAAAAGAAACAACATTTAAACAAGAAAAGAAGAAAAAAGTGGAAAAAAGCCATGAAAATTTTGGTTCAAGAGTATAGCAATATAACAAAAGCTTCTCAAGACCAAAGCACTAACAACTAAGCCAGAAAGCATAGCTTAATAAAAGCTAAATCACAAGGTCAAAGCAGTGATAGTTGTTACCTTCCATATTTCTCTGTGAGTCAGATGATTTTGATCAAGATCAAATATTTTTGCATAATTAACACTAGCCTGTGTGAAAAATGATAAGTTGATTCCCCAAAGCCAAACCATCAAAGTCTGAAACCAGAAAATAAGATGAAAATTCATTGATACAACAAGAATGTAAAGAAAATTGTTAGAAAACACATTTTTGCCCTTCTTAAACCTGTATGCAAACAGATATACTCACAAACACACAGAGATAATGGCACACACATGCACCCACAAACAGCGAGATATGAGCAGAACTAACCACAAGAAGAAGAGGATTATAGTACAAAAATGCCTCATATAAAAATAAATCCCGCTTGTCTGCACTCATTCTCATTACAGAATCCCATCCAATCTGCATTTTTCAAATAAAGTCAATAAGAGATAGTGGCAATATGATAAGATACTCATCTTAAGCAGGTACTGCCTTGATGTTATTAATTATAAGCATCCCATAGCAGGATTAACTGGAAATGTTGCAGAAAGACAATTTGGCTTACCTTGCAACAGATGCAAACCCAGCCAAGGAACATTAGTACCTGGATACACATCTCAATTAGATTTTGAAGAATCATAAGATCAGAATAGAAACAAAAAAAAAGGAGGGAGAGGTGTAGAAGAAGGCACACAATAGGCCCAAAGTTAAACAACAGCTCATAATTACAATTACGTATGTAACTCCCAGAGAAGGAAACAGATGATTGATAGCACAGAAATATATTATGTCCACCAACCCCATATTATTCTTTCCCAAAGAATCAAGACAAAAGCAGCTCTACAAGAATAAAATGAGAAATTCCATCATTAAGTCAAACAAAGTTGTGTTTATTCAAATAATATCATCAAATGCAGTCTACAAGAAAAATGAAAAGGAGTTTCCTACTGTGTCCAAAACCAATTAATATAAAACCTTGAATCTCCATAGCAAAATAGGTGACGGGATTATTGCAACTGTATTCATTGTTGTTGTGGCACCCTTCAAATCATCTGCTTCTATTGAATGCAATACACCTTCATCGACACCGTTTTCAAACTCATTTGCATCTGGGAATTGCAAAAGTATAAGATGTACAAAGAGAATATGCACAGAGGCAAAAGTCAAACTACTATAAAGGTTCTTAAACCAGGGACTTATAAATTATGTTACCAAGATCAGAGACAACATGTTTGCTTCCAGACTTCCGTAAGTGCGGACTGTTAGTAGGAATCACAAGACCTCCAAACATAGATGAAAAGAACAAATAAAGATGCAGTTGTACTTGTACCTCTTCAACCGCAAAAGAAAACAGTCAACCTGAAATAATTGAGATCTCTATACTAATTACAAACTGATTAACTAAAAAAAATTATCAATACTAAGGAAAGGAGGAGAAGCATTGAATCAAAAATATAGAAGGCCTATTATGAGAGTTCTAGGGTTTTTATCCATGAGCTACATTGTAAAATTTCATGAAGCAAAAAAGCTAATATAGTAGACAAAGAGGTCATCCATATCCAAATAAACTTACGGATAAATTACACTCACATCATCCTTTCAGGTTTCATAAAATAAAAGTCCACCCCATTTTCATCCAACACTTCAAGGGAGGAGAGTATAATCCATGCTAAAATTAAACATGTTATAACACTGAAGAAGTCTTTAGCACTTTGTCCAATTTGGAAAACAGATAACTATATGAGGTCAGGTTCCATATTGAATTGCTTGGCAAACTCAAAGAAAAAGGGAAGAAAAAAATGGTGTATCATACTTCAGATATTCTATAATCATAATTGTTTGGAGTTACTTCCAACTGATAAACGATTCCAGATTTTGGGCTCTGTGTCTTTTAATCTAAATTGTTAATTACGACCACCCTCACAGGTTTCGTCCTGAAGGTGAACAAAGCCACCTGAGTGCTATATGGAACCACCAATTTCAAGTCTCCACCAACCCATTTCATGTTACTGAGGGAAATGTGCTTGCAACAGGCAATTTGAAACCCAGTCTTGCTCAAAAAAGGTTTGACAAACCGAGAAGCCAAGACAGACTAAAGTATCAGTCTATTTAATTCAAGGTATTTTAGTCAATCACAATGCAGTAAACGCATGTACCTTAAGCCACCAAAATTAACCGTATTTAATGCCTTCGTAAATTAGAAATTCAGAATCATATTAGATATTAGCACTCGTGCTACAGACACAAAATCAGGATTCTAATTATACTAGTAGAACCCTAATATAACGACAATTAATTCATACAATAACAGTAAAAAAAAAAAAAAACAAAGTAATTACCTCCGTTGTCAGAAGTCGGTGAAAACAATCATAGAATTACCCCACTCGAGGCTTCTCCCAAGCCAAATCCAGATATTCGCACAAAGTTCCTAAATGAGATAAAAAATATATTGCCAATGAAATCTTTCATCCGAAAGTCAGAGAAGTAAACTGAAAGGAAATTACAGCATACATAGGAGAATAAAAACAAGCAAAAACTGGAGAAGAGATAACAGGACTAGTAGAAAGCAAACCTGATCAGAAAAGAGTGGCGTGAGAAGAACAATGGCGCCGATTGCTGGATGAATTGTCCGTAAGGTAAGACTCTGACTTTTGTGGTTGGCTGGATCTCTATCTCACATGGCGAGGAACGTTGATGTGCTTGAGTAAAAACGAAGGAGACAAAACTGCGTAATATTAGAATTGTAAGAGACCGACATTGCAAATTTAAGTAGTTGTAGGGCTCGTTTGGCATTTGACGGGTACGCAAAATTTTAAAAGGTGCGTACGGTTTCGCTCTCAACGTTTTGCAATATTCCATTCCAGACAGTTATGATAAATGATAATTGATTACTTAAATTCTCAAATGACTAAATGGGAAAATGGTAGGCATTAATTTTGTACACAATTTGGGAAGGTCACCCTCCCCTTAAAATTATCACGAATCACCACCAAAGCCTGTTTTAATTGAGAAAAGTTAGTCCCATAATCTTATTTTCATAAAATACTAAATTTGATAATTTAATATATAATATTTAATAAATTTATAGTTTTATTATTAAATCAAATTAAATATTTATTTAAAAATTGAAATTATTGAACTTAGATTGATTGAATTGTAATATTTAATGAAAAATGTGAGAAAAACATTTTAATAAATTTAAACAATTTAAATTTTATAAAATAAAAAGATTGTTGTAATTCAGACGAGGAGGCTAATCCAGTAGGCCCTTTTGTTGTGGACTACAAGAACCGATAGATGTTTGGGCCTGTGACAGAGGTAACTCCAATCTACAATGAGGTATAGATCAGTTTAAGACTTCTTAGTTTTAAAAGAGTCTAAGCCCAGAGGCCAACAAATTTCTATGCGAACAATTGGGCCCTGAGAGAGAGAGACTATCTACAACCAATCGCTTTCATCCGAGTTTACGAGAAATTAGAGCTGTTCTAACGATTTCAGCGAAGATGCCGAGAAAGGTATAGAGTTGTTCTAATGTATGAGGCAACAGGCATGCAGTTCACTAAGTTGCTTGCCTCTTTCCCTAAACCTAGGCTTTTTCTCTTTGTCATTTGCGGAAAGAGAGGGTATTTAAACATGCTCACCACATGTGGCTGGAGGTGGAGGATGCTCCCCTGAGGGCCTCCTTGCAGCCCATATGGATTTAATTCTATTCTATAAACATTAGGACAAAGTACTTAAACATTTGGGACGAAGTATATGTGTTTGCAGCGGCTATGTAACTATAATTTTAAGTTTAAATATTTTGATTGTCCAAAAAAATTAGTAAACTCTGTTCAAGAAGAAATCTTGCACAATAATCAACAAAGAGACGAACTTATTTAATCGGTTACAAAAAAAGAGGATAAATAATATTTACTTAAAAATTCAAATTATTAAATTAATTAAATTTTATGAATTAAATTATAAGATCTACATTTTAACAAATTTAATGAATTTTATGAAAATTTGATTCAGTCTATTTAAATTGGAGAAACGTTTCCCATAAATTAAACATAGCAATGCGTAGAAAATTTGATCTCAAATTTATACTTTGTGGTACAGACACATAGTCGTATAGAAATGGAAACAAGAATTTTATTATTTTAAACGATGCATTTCACATTTTATTTTTTCTTGCAAATTTATGCAAGACGTACGTTTAGCATTTTCGTCAAAACAATCAATGAAAAAAATGGGGATAACAGGGTAGTTGAAAACATTCAACAGCCATGTCAGCAACAATAAGAAACGTGCACGAGGTCCTAAACCATAGAATCAGAAACTGTTACCCCCAGAGAGCCACGTGTCCACTCCATCTAGGAGAAACACAAAATCCTCTCCCGCATAGGCGCATATCTCGGCCATCGCGATCCAGTTTTTTTGTTGGATTATTCACCGCAGAGCGAGTGTCCGAGTAATAAGGACATCTCTTTTCATAGGCCAAAGCCCACATTTCCCCACGTGACAGACACCCATGAAACCTAGGAAAATCTTGCATAAATAACTGCCGAGGCTACTGTCTCAGCTCTCCCATGCTGTCCTAGTTCGCTCAGCGTACAATTCAACAAAGCAGTTGTGCTAGGCGAAAATAATTCCATCTTTGAATCTGCATTCTTTTTCCTTGCTACCATTTATGGATTCTGCGTTTCTTGATCTTGGCTGATTGTGTACCAATCTGTTTCAGGGCGGGAATTCAGCATTTTTGGATTAGTAAGTATAAAGCTCATCACATCTTTTCTCTTCTCATCGTATTATTATGATGATTTTTGGATACAATTAGAATGTATCAATAAAGTTCACATCTTTTCTCTAGTCATCGTACTTTAATGATGTTTGGATACAATTAGAATGTAACAATAAAGCTCACATCTTTTCTCTTTTCATTATATTATTTTGTGATGATGTTTTGATTTCTTTGGTTGTGCCTTGCTTGGAATGGTGAAGGGTTAGCAGCTCCTCGGTTGGAGGATTAGAATAATAAAGCTGAATTCCCGCCATGAGCAAGTTAGAGTAATTAGTTTAGTTAGGAGAATCAGTGACTTTAAGAGGAGTATGGAACCTCTATGTGAGTTTTGTGGGGTTGTTAGAGCTCTTGTTTACTGCAAGTCTGATTCTGCCCGTCTCTGCTTGCATTGTGATGGGTGTGTGCACTCTGCCAATTCCTTGTCACGCCGGCATCCTCGTTCGCTCCTATGTGATAAGTGTAATTCCCAGCCAGCTATTGTCCGCTGCATGGATGATAAAATGTCTCTGTGTCAAGGTTGTGACTGGAATCAAAATGGCTGTTCTGTATTGGGGCATAGGCATCAGGCTTTGAATTGTTACACGGGTTGCCCCTCCTTGGCTGAGTTGTCTAGGATGTGGTCCTCTATCCTTGATGCTACTTCTTCAGGTGGTGCTGATGCTGGTTGGGGATCGTTGAATGCATTGCCTAAAAATGACAGCTGCACTAGCAATTGTTTGGAGCAACCAGATAATGATGGCTCCTTTGGTATGGCGACCAGCAAGTTGAATGATTTAGAACCATCTGCTAAATATGAACCTTGGATGGGGCAATCTTCTGTCATGCCACCAAATCCAAATTACTTGCCATACTGCAAAGATCAAGCACTTTTCCTTCACCAGGACTCAAATCTGCCAAAGGTATGACCTTCTATTGGCTTTGTTTTGGTCAGCACCACACATATGTGTCTTAGTTCCAAGTTTATTGCACAGTTGATTGACGTATAAATAGTGCATTTCATTATTTCACAGGGTAAGTACTATAATAATGACAAAAGTGGTTAGTTGCACTATCAGAAGAAGATGGTTGTAATGTTATCAGTCCTCTTAAGAGTACTTTATCATCCTTCTTAACCAAAGCTGATTCAACTTAATTTTTTTTATTATTCTTTATATTAACTTTTGGGATGCAGGGATGTCCAAATTTCAAGGATATTGGAATGCATGATGGTGATGGTCTCTGTGGTCTCAACATGGATGATATTCAGTTAAACTTTGAAAGTGGTGATGAAATATTCGACAGCTCTCAAGGTGCCAGCAGATTTCAACTTGACGATGGAGGAATGAACTATCTATTAATGGAAAAAAACTTATCAGTTACAGAATCTGATGGTCTCATTGAGAATGCCTTGGAGGTGACTCCATGATTCTTTTTCCTTTTTACCGCTCTTCCCCCTGAAACTTCTTTTTCATACAATATTTACCAGCGATTGACGGAATTAATTGTCACTCGTTTGAATGTCTTAGGCATCATCATCAGTCCAACAAGATTGCATGGCCTTTCAATCATCTAGGGCTGGTGGGTCAGCTAGTGTGATGCAGGCCATCAACAGTAATGCAAATTGTGTCCTCATGAATCCTAGTCACAGCAGAAACATCAATCTGGGATTTCCCCATGGTCAAGTTCATTCAAGCATATCACTTTCATTATCCAACATCACCGGGGAAAGCAGTGCTACTGACTATCAAGATTGTGGGTTATCATCACTAGTGTTTCTGACAGGTGAATCCCCATGGGAATCAAATTTGGAGGCTTCATGCCCACAAGCAAGGGATAAAGCTAAAATGAGATACAATGAGAAAAAGAAAACTCGAACGTATGTACCTTCGACTCTGCGTATATATATTAATGGTATACATTTAATGGAGATAGTTGGTTTAATGTATGAAACTCTAGTAAATTTATGCCCATTCACATTGATATACAAGCACACACATAGATCCCTAAGCCACCAAAAGCGCCTGTAGCCATTCTTGTTTTCAATTGTGGATTCATTTTGTTTATTCTCATAGTACTAGTAGAAAACATAAAAAATTGAAACTGCTTGCTAGAACATTTTTCACATCTAAATAATCCACCTGGAAAAGAAACTTTTTTTTTCGTCCCTAAACTATGGAAGATCTAGAACTATTTTAATTTCTTGATAGTTTCAACTGGAAATAACCAATAACAGTTGAGTATTTTCTAAACCACGTAAAAAGACCTTATCTAACATCATGCAATTCTACCAGAATATTTCTCTTGCTTCAATTTGGTCTATTATGTGAATGATGATCTTATTATCTACTCAAATTTCATGCATTTCACTAACTATAACTTCTTGGGTAGCGTTTTATTCTGGGCGGGTACACACTCTAATGGAGTTTATACATTTCTGATGTGCAGGTTTGGAAAACAAATAAGATATGCATCTCGCAAAGCAAGAGCTGATACCAGGAAACGTGTGAAAGGTAGATTTGTGAAAGCAGGTGAAGCATATGATTATGATCCTCTAGTGACGAGGAACTTCTAGGCATATTATCTGCGATCACCATCTTTTTCCTTGCAAGGTATGGTTCTGACCGGTATGTTAGTCACTGGGTATTGAATGTACATTGTTTTGTACCTAAGTTTCAGTTGATGGAAGATTTATCATCTTACAAGTGTGGGATAGAATTTTTATGCAGCTAGATAATGATTCAAAACCAGACTACTTTGGGTGATTGATACAGATCTTTTAGAGCTTTTAACAGGTTACACAATTTACGTATTAGTCTTTAGATGAAAACAAAGATATGAGGAAGAGGTTGCGCTTGGAAATGGCAGAGGAAAAGGTTGCCCTTATGCAAAGATATTGCATTTAATTATATGGAGTGTTAGAGGTAACAGGCATTAGACATAGAGGAGCTGGAAGTTTTGAACATATTCTAGTTGCATCGCAGTCAGTTTTGATTCAGTCAAAAAAATTAAGAGTAAGATAAATGCCTCCTATTTTGGTATATTTAATATCAATCATTTAATTACATGGGATTGAACTGAAGATCTCTATCCGAAGCTCACCCTACCCTCGCCACTTGAGTTATATTGAAGTGCTTATCCAATAATTATTATTTGAGTGCCTAAATCTTTGTACCGCTCATAGCTCTTGTTTTATTTACAAACTTGCTTCTGCTTTATGGCAAACAAGATAAGGCCTTTCGTTGCATAAAAATTAAAGGTGAAGATTATATATATTTCTGTATGTATGAGTACTTTTCTTTCATGTTAATTTCAACGGTGATGTTTTCCGAAAACGTCTTTTAGTCTTCTCTGTTAACATATATATCCTGTATATTCTATGATTAGCAGGTGTACCCACTTTTTCTGGGTTTCGGAGAGGACGTGCTCGGTGATCCATCTTGAACATTAACAGGTAAGTTTGTGTGAGTCTCTGGCTCTATGTCTCATATATAAATACCATCTAGTAAAGAATAAAAGGGAAACTGGTGTTTGGCAAACAATTACACCCAATCATACATTTTCTGCTTTCAGTTTCTTTGTCCCCTGTAGGGATGGAACCTACGACCTAAACAAACACTACCTTGCTCCATGGCTCTTAATATTAAGCCATGTTTCAAGGGCCAACATCATTTGGCAACTCTAAATATATTCCACTTTCATCAGATTTAGTGAGCATGGTGAACTGTTGATTGAGAGACTATTGTTGTTGACTTTCGGGAAGTCAATTTCATTGTGCACATCTGGAGCAACCATATGCATCTCAACCTTTGTACGGCCTCCATAATCGTTATGTGTATGGGTAGTGTTGCTTCACACTTTGTCAGAGGAATGTTAATTTTATTTTTCAAATAATTGTACAAACATTGCTTCTAAGCCTTCAAGGAAAGTTTGGTTCTTCTACTACATTTGAGTTATTTATGACCGTTTGCTTATTTGCAAAATCTCAGTGCAGTAAGTACCGGCTTTTATTCCATTAGTCTGTTATCATGCTCATTTAATGTAAGAATAAAAGCTTTCTGAAGACCACAGCTCATATCAGAAGCACAAAAAAGGACTCCTGTTGTCATGTTTTTCAAAAACTATACTAATAACTATTATTAATTTTTTTTTTTATAAAGAAGGTTTGTTTGAAGGGCCTCTATTATCTTCATTGCACAATTTCTTCCCCTTAATTCTATTTAGTTTTAAAAGAACTAATAAGTGAGTGATTGGCGTGAGTGTGTGTACATATATATGTAACAGCATCGAGTGATACAAATGACAAATGGATGATTATTTTCACAAAGAGCTCTCACTTTCCAAGGAATGTAAGATGAGGATGTAGAAGCAATTGTGATTACTGTGCGGAGTTTTTAATTTTAAGGCGAACATAATGATGATGTTTTATTATAGTTCACATTTTGGGTTTCTATATTATCAATTTATCTTCTTTACAATGAACTTTTGTAGGATGTGACATTTTGATCTCTAAAATATTGGACTAACGAAGAGAAATATATTGCATTTAAGTGGTTGAATTACTAAAGCTTTGCAGGCTTGCGTCTTCTTTTGACAGGGTGTACAAGTTAATGAACGTTGTTGGTGACAAGTGGTGTAAGGAGTACCATGCTATATGCAATCAACAGCTATTGTTCAAGAAACGCAATGTATTGAGGAGCCGACTGGTATTATGGTATTCAATATTGATACATAAGATATGATGGTATTTTAAGGAATATAAGGGAAACAGGAAAAGAAGGGCAACGGATGGGGAAGCTTCTCTCCCTACGGACCCTTAAACGACTATGTTTGATATGCCAACATTACATTAAAAATAGGAGTAAGATACTTGAAACTCTAATAGGGTATTTTCTTTTCCTATATTAGAATGCTGGTGTAAATAGTTCAATTGTGTACTTATGGATTCCTTCCTACTAAATTAGTGCAAGAACTTGATCAGGGAAAAAAAAACCTTGATGGTAGGTTTATGCCTTTCTCTACCAACGGCTGCCATGATTCTCATGAAGCCTGTCAATGATTATTCCCTTGGGTTTAGAATGACAAATTATGACCATCAGGTCCATCACGTCAGCTTTTATGAGACATGATTTGAGGCTGTTGCGTTTAATCTTAGTAGCCTTGTTAATGTATCAGATATAAAATAGTTGCAGAGCTGCTGTGTTTCAGGGACTACCGTGTCATACATATGGAAGACCCTTTCTGTTAATATATTTCCTACCATAGCATAAACTGTTATAAGACAGACTTGTGCTCCTCTGTTTTTGGCATTTTATTGATCAATTAACCACTGGCAATCAATTTGAATCAATCACAATATCTACCAGAAGATGTAGAAACCTCAAACAATGCAATTGTGTTCCTTAGTTTTCACTTCTTTTAGCTGTATTCAGTAGCTCTTTCTTTGGAATCCTAACTTTGAGAAAAATTTTAGTACTCCCATTGTCAACAACTCGACCAAGTTATACTTGAGATGGTGTTCACCACACTCTCTATCATTTAACTAAGATGAAACAAACCCATAACAGAAGATCATGCAAGTAAAAGTGAAAAACAGATATTCAAGATACAAGAGCGGGATTCTTTGCATTCTGGAACATCTCTTGTCGGTGCTGTTGTTAAGCTGGCTCTAACTTACTGTTGCTGGAAGTAAAACCTGCAGTGAGGCTCCAATAAGATATCTTCGTGTAAGGTTTTGGCAAGTGTTGCAGAGAAAGCACCTTATGTGCCTAAGGGCCAGAAAGTTGGCTTTATGAACCCATCTGTCACATTCTCTGCACAAATATGCATCATCGGCTGGGCAATACAATGAGGCCTTTAACCCACATAGCTCACAAGGTATGGAACCTCTGGTTGTGCCATGTGAAGCAACCTCTTCAGGTGGGAAGCTCTTGCAGAAACCACCATGGGTTTCCTCTTCTGCACCCTTGCACATTCTAAGAAGCTTTATGTAGCATAAGATTATACTAGTTCCTTGAAAAATGGTATACCTTGGTAGTTGAATAAATTGCCTTTTTATAGCAAATTGTCGGCATGCATCACACGTACAGGTTCTTCGGACTAAGCCTTCTGGGCAAGGACGTGACTGCCACTGCGTGACGGAAGCATATACCCTTTTTCTACTTTTTGAACCATGCCAAACGGGGCAGTTTGGTAAATGAACAGAGAGAAAGAATTCTGTGACTCCACTAGTTTTGACAAAATAAAAATACAGAAAAAGCTAACATTTTTTTTTTTGGATACAGAGAAAAAGCTAACATTATGATTAAGCTCTAAGCTTCATCAGATGCTTGGAGGGTTGTCATGAGCCATAATTTTTGTTGTTGAGTGGTTACCAAGTCAATTGGGGTTCCCAGGGAAGAAATATATATTTGTATGGTCTAGAATTACCACTTCCAAAATATGTGACGCACCAAGATCCATTTGGTTCGTTGCACGTAAGGCCACTGGAAACGGACACTGATTTGACATATTTGGTAACAGCTGGAAGAAAGTTTTTTTTTTTTATTTTAAGATGAGTTTTGTTATTTTTCTAAAATTAAATGTATAAAATATTTATTATTAAATTTATTAATTAAATTATAAAATTTAACATATTAATATAGCATAATTATATTAATGAATATTTAATTAAAAAATTTAATAAAATTGAAATTATCTTTTATAATTTTTTGCCATTCCTTGTCTTGCACGGTTGGACCCAAAAACTTGTGAGGCGTACTTTTGGGGGAGAGAAGTGAAGAGCAAAACATGACGTTGTCCACAACTTGTTGAGGTAGATGGATTGGTCCACATGTGTGGCTGAAACATGAGAGCTTCGGTCGAGAACTTGCCACGAATATGAGCTGGTGACTCCAAAGAAACAGAGAGTTCATGGGCAAAGAAGATATTAGATTATGTTGTATTTATGTTTTTAAAGTTATATATTGAATTATGAATAAAATGAATTAAATAAATTTTATAAATTTATTTGAATTTAAAAATAAATATTATATGTTTTATAAAATAATATAAAAATATATATATTTAAACGTATCATTTTTCTGTACTGAGGTTCGGTGCTTTTGGTGACTCTGGAAGAATGGTGCCATGAATTTTCCAAATTTCCAACCGTCCAATTTGACACACCAGACAACCGCAGAAGCGCCAATCAGGTTGGGTATGTAATCTAATTTATTGAACAGGGACAGGGATTGGATTCGTTGTTGAATTGGTACTGTTGGGGAAGAGGCAGAATTTCGGTTGGGGAGTTGAAACCCGTGAGTGAACGAACTGAACGCAATTATAAACAAGAAAAGAACATCAACAAAAATTCATAAAAAAAAAGAACATCAACAAGAAATTTACCCCAAAAAAATCAAGAAGAAGGGAGAATTTCTTTTATAGATTTTTACAGTCTTAAATAACTATTGTTTTAAAAATATTTTTATTATTTTTATTTGTCACTTTTTTGAATTAAAATAACACTAATTATTTTTTTCAATTTTATCTTAATCAGAATCACTATCTCCATTAAATACTCAACCAAATTTATTTCTTTTTTTATTTTGAGTTTTTTCATGAAAAGATAATTTAAAAAAATTTAAAAATTTAAAACTATTTAATGACTTTCTTAATTTTTATACGTTAATCTTAAATGATAAATAATATGGATAAGGAAGTATAAAAATATATTTTACCTTTTAAATAAGAGACTACTCCATTTGGAGCCAAAGTCATTAACAATAAATCTTTTTTAATAATAATAAATTCAAACTTGTATTATAAATTATTTTAAACTCGTAAATGCAGGCCATTTTTACTATTAGTATTGCTTAAGGGATAATTTTTTGACCATACTTTGTGAGTGACGCAAGCCAAGTAACCAAAAAAAAAAATGTCATATTCAAATGTTAAGTACATTATATGATAAATATTATATGAAACAGCCACTCAAATTTAGTATATGTAAAGGAAAGAAAACAGAGATAACTGGAAAGGTGACCAGAGTGGATCTGGAACGTCTTTTAAGAGCATTATCAATCCATAATTCTAGTCTTTATTGATGCTAGGAAAGTTACAGCTAAGCTGATTCAATGATTTATTGTGTCAAACCAAACTTAGTCCTTTCACAAACATACAAGAATTATTAGAAGCAGGGCATAAAGGAAAGAAAACAGAGATAACAGGAAGAACAGAGTCGACATGGAAAGGCTACAAAATGGTTGCAAGAGCATTATCAATCCATAATTCCAACTTTTATTGATGCGAGGAGAGTTGCTGATTAAGTAATCATTAAACATTGCCAAAAGACATTCATTATAAATGCACATTATGCCAGAATCGAATTAATTCCTTATCTCCAAACTACTAAAAATACAAAAGAACAAAACTATGTACACCTTTCCCCAGTTCAACTATTCTATTTCATAATCCTATGGGCATGTTTAGTTGCCAAACAGCAAGCTTTGGCATTCTGGTTTAATGTATTATTTCCAAACGACCGTTGGAATATTCTTCAAGCCAACAGTTCCTCTGACTACTTGACACACATTGGCTTGTTAAACATGTTTTCTGGTACTCTTCGTAGAATAAGTAGGGTCCATGCAAGCAGTAGTCCAAAGGTTAACTGCAACCTTACAAGCATTCAGGAAGTCCCATGATCTATCATTCTACCGCAAGCTGCTATTACATCCTGAATACAAAACCTGTCCACCTCCGGAGTCAGGACTCTTAAACCATACATCAACTGATAAGTACCCAGCTAGCTTGTTTAAAAAAGGAAGCTAACTGTAACCATTAAATTCAACTATGAATAAGCTATTTTGATTACCTGCATGTTCAAGTATATTAACTATGAATAAGCTATTAACCCATCGTTTGTACACACCAGCAAGGGGCATCCCAGACGAAGGTGACCAGAGTGGATATGGAAAGGTTAAGAGATGGTTATTATAGGAGCATGATCAATCAAGAATTCCAACTTTTGTTGATTCTAGGAGAGCTACTACTGAGCTGATTTATTGAGTGATTCTGTTTAACCCAAGCACCCTTTAACAAACACACACAAAAGAATTATTAGAAGCAGGACATAAGAGACAGAAAACAGGTATAATGGGAAAGAACTTGAACAGAGTGTATTTGGAAAGGCCAAGAGATGGTTGCAAGAGCATAAGGGAAAGAAGGATAAAATATACATATGGGAATCCATAATCTGCTGGCACAGCTGCTAAGTATGCAACACAACTCGAAGAAAACGCAGGAAAATAACAGAGACAAAGACAGAGTACTCTGTTAATTTAATATCTTGAAGTCTGATTGCAGATTCTCATATTGCGAATGCCCTATGTTAGTGTCTATAGTTTTTATGAATTAACAAGCATAAGGAAGAGATTCTCGCTGTTTGCTTTACGTGCTACAACTTAGAATTTGAAACTTTCCTTAACTTGGAGTTAGAGGCATCAACTTTAAAAATCTCACTTGTTAAACCGTCAATTAGATTTTAGATTTATGTAAAGACAATCAATAATCTCCTTCATCAACATAGTTTCTTAGATGTAAATAAAAAGCTACAATTTCAACTTGTTAATTAACTAAGTTTTTTGCCATAAGTTCTGTCCTTTGGCAACATGTATGGTAAAGAATACCTTTAGCAAAAACCAAAAAGAAACAGAGTCGTTTGGCTATTATAAAAGTGAAACCATGAAACGTCATACGGTGCCTTTTAACAAATTTATAGAAACTATTTCAGCAACCAAATTGTCTATTTGACTTATTCCAGGAACGCCTTTTGGCTTCTCTTCCATTAAACCCATTAACTCTATTGCCACGGTACTGGTCATGTATATAACCATCAGTCTGGAAATTGAATTATAGCAGCCACGGCAACGTAATTAAGCAACCAGTAAACATTGCCAAAAGGCATCCAATATTAATGCACAATATGCTATCAGTTCTACTAAGTAAAGATACCATCCCTTGAAGTAACAAGTACATAAATTGAAGAGTCCCCAATATTCCTGCACCGATCCATTTCCCAGTTCAAATTCGTCAATAGTCTCAAGCTCGACAATGTCTTTCTCAACATCAATCACCTTCCTCTTCTTGACAACATTTTTTCTTTATTTCCAAACCCTTTTTGGTGACGACCGCCTCCAACATGCCTGCTTGACCTCAGAGCGTTTCACTAATAATGATCCTTTCCACACAAACTTGAAGAGCTTCTGAGTTTCCTCTCCTACGAAACCCCCGCCGCAGGTTTTGGCATGGGCTCCAAGGGCAAGGATCAGGACAGAGTATTTGGACTGGCCCTTTGTCGGACGAACTGGCACCCGAAAAGTGCACTCAGTGTCTTTCTGATGTAATCAAAGATTTGGGCCAAGTCTGTTCCGATAACAAAGCAGGAATCATATGGTGTCCCCATTGCCCGTTGAAGTACCCCAACGCTGATTTCTTCAGCCAGGTTGACAACGTAAACTGGTACTACAAAACGTGGCCTGATCATGTGACTTACCCCTCGTCTTTCGGCCAAAATGTGGTGAACTTTTGTCCGAATTGGCAGATCAAGCTTTAGGGGACCCGAAAATGTCTGCAATGAACAGCACGGGGCTTGACGGGTCGGCGACACTACAGGGGTTGGCTCAGTGCACAAACGAACTCTTGAAACAAGCTTGTAAGAGATGTCTTAGTATATCTATCTCATCGATCCCCGGTTGCTGTTCTGGAAAGAAGTCTGTGAGGCTCTATAGTGGGACTCGTGACATGAGACTTGTGGTTTTCAATAAATAATCATCAATGTCTGGTTCTGTTTAGATGTCAGGCACATACGAGGGCTAGGAGATGGAAAGCCATTGAGTGCTAGCCAAGACAATGTATGGATTCTCAAAGTTTTCCTTTCTTGTTTTTGTCTAGCTTTATGACATTTGAACGGAGTCTTCTGTTACAGGCCTAGAAAAAAAAAAGTCCAAATCATACTAGAATAAAGCAGAAATTGTTGTGTGAACTTCACGCCATAGTTCATATGAAGGGGAGATTTTAATCATATTATGCATGTTCTTGGAAGCTATCCTTCACAAGAAGATATACTGATATGAAGTTGCTCTTTTGATCATTCTATTCCGTTTACAGAAAATTTAGTCAAACATTCCACCCAAAAAAAAAAAAAAAAAATTTTAGTCAAACAATCATTCATTACAGACTGACTAAGTCATACAAATAAAACTAGACAACCACATTGATTCAGATGTACTTATTTGCTCTAATCAAGTAATTATAGGAGTAATTAAAATTTATTTAATTAAACTTAAAGTGACTAAATTAACTTTGAACACAATGAATAAACAACCAAAATTCTAATTCACCTACTAAAAACAATATGCTAAGGTCACTAGCAAGAATTCGTGCATGATATATAGTAATCAAGTGAGAACCTTTGCAACTGAAAATGTATTTGAATTTCCTTTTTCTTATTAATTTTAGTAATTTATTTTTTATTATTTATTTTAATTTTATATTTATTTCCCTTTTATTTTCGGTAGGAATTCGGATCCCTTTATATAACTATATAGTATATATTCAAATTTAAAAACAAACTAAGAAATAGTTTTGCATTACGATCTACTTTCTTTGTTTTGGTTCTGAGTCTACTGACATCATGATAGAGGTAAAAGTTTCTTCGATTAATTGAACTTTCAGTTTTTCACAAACTAGCTAGTAGCTAGGAAGCCTCTATGAACTAATTTGTGCAGTTATAGTAGACTTTCTTTCATGAAAAAAAAAAAATCCCATTTTTCAAAATTGTCTCAACTTTTTTGCATGTGCATGGAAGTTTGCAGTTATAAACATTAAAAAAAATAAAATAAGTGGATTAAGAATATATACTTAACGTGTCAACGTTAAGGTGAGATACTTATTTTTCTTCAAAAAATGAGACTAAAAAGTGAGATCATTTTATAATATTGTAAAAATCAAATAAGGTTTGGCAATAACAAAAGATATATAAATGTATGGTGCCGATAGAAATAAAATTTTAGGGAGAGAGAAAAAAAAGTGAGAGTGTGAGAACGTATGTAGAATAAATACATGCAAATATGAATGCTCTTTTATAATCTATCAAATTTCTTTTACTATGCCTTTTGACAACACTCACTCGTGATTGGCCAATTTGGCCTTCAATTCGGTTAAATGAGGAGAAATGCTAACTATATGCGATTCTTTTAGACAAGAAATACATGTGATAAATGTGTTAATGTCAATTTTTTTTTGAGTTTAAAGCAATGAACTTTAGATGATGAACAATAGGTTTACATCTATCACGTCATGCATATTCTTTGCATAAAAAAATTTCTGTGCAATTAGCATTTTCACTCATTTAAATAATAACTTTGATTTTGTTTTTGGGCATTTCTAACAATTCTAAAAGTTGAAAATTTTAAAGTTAGAATTTAATTTTCAAGTATTGATATAAATATCTAAAATTTTTGTATATATTTTATATACTCTTTCACATACTCTTTTATTTTTCTATTTTTTTTCTTCTAAAATTTGATTTTACGCGTGTAGGCAGAGCATAAGGATTGTTACCATTAATTCCCATGATTTCCTTTTCTCCAAATCATTATAAATAAGAAAGGAAGAATAAAACTATAGTTTTGACTAGTTCGACTCTCCTATTTCATAATTCTATGGTCATGCTGAGTTACCAAACAGCAAGCTTTGGCATTCTGAGTTAATATATTAGTTCAGATGACTGTTGGCATATTCTTCAAGCCATCATCAGTTGCACTTGACTTTAACACACTTAGACTTGTTAAACATGTCTTCTGTTACTCTTTGTAGAACAAGTAGGGTTTATGCCAAGGAGTAGTCCAAAGGTTAATTGGAAAAATGCTAGTTGCGCATGTTTAGAGTGAATTTAGATTTTTTAAAATAAAGAGTATACTTTACAAAATAAAATACGAATGAATAATTATTGATTAAAAAATAAATAATAAAAATTATTGTAAAATATAAATAAGTGAATAATTATTTATAAATCTGTACTAATTTATACTGTTAAATTTTTTTATTAATAACTATCTATTTACATTTTAAAACAATCCATTTAGAATGCTCAAAAAATGCAACAAAAATGAGTTGGATGGTTTAAGCCCCTTTTAGATTTGTTGTGGGGTTTTATTAACGTGGAATTCAAGCCATCCAACTCATTACTTAAGTCAGTGGATCCCATTATTTGATTAATTGCACCCTTACAAGCATTCCAGGAACTCTCATGATCTTTCATTCCACCGCAAAGCTGCTATTATACATTGAATGCGAAACTTGGCCACCTCAGGAGTCAGGACTCTTAAACCATACACGAATGATAAGTAGCTAGCTAGCTTGTTTAAAAAGAGAAACTACTTTTAACCATTATTACTATGAATAAGCCAGTTTAATTGCCTCCATGTTTGAACATATGATATATCTTTGCATAGTGTTGCCTCTGTTTTTAGCTTCTTGACATTTTAGTCCCCAATACAACTATTTTATACCTCCTCGTATAGAAGTATGTAAAACTGCGAGAAGAAATTACGAAGAAAAAGGAGATGAATTTGAAGTAGTCAAGTAAACTACCAAACTACATAATATGCGACAACTCAAACGAGAACCTTATTTATAAAAAAATGAATTTTTGACCAAGAGATACCATCAAACCATGGTTTGAATTAATGCATTCGCAATTTATTTTTTAAACTATTTCCTCCATGTTTGACGCTGTCATGTACTATTATCATATAGCTATAATAAGTGTAGAAGTTAGAACAGTTCTGAATTAGAGTCAGGCATTTAATTATCTTATCACGCCAGAACAAGATATAATATTCTAAGCATACCATGGTAGCATGTCAACAAAACTTTGAGAGTTTTTGGTACAACGTTTTGCTATAACCTATGTTGTATGGGTATGGATATGGCTCGCATTTGATATTATTACAGGTATGTTGATATATTAATTTTTAAATAAAATTTCTATATGATTTATATGCAAATTTAGTATCTAAAACGAATATGAATATGTATCCAATACGAATAAATTGCAAAGGATATTGAAATTTTGACGACTACACAAACTTTAAATTTTACATAGAAAAAATACTAAATCATATAATTATCGTCTGAAATTAAATGGAATAGCTCTTCTACAGTAAGATTGACTACTGTTCCTCAAACACATAAAGCATAATAAAACCACTTTCTAGCTGACGATCCAGATATGCCGGCCTAAATAATAATGCGATGGCGATGATGGCTACAATTGGAACTTAATGAACAAGTTCAAGTCTTTGCTTTGATCAGCAAAAGGGGTTGCTTGTATGGCTAGTGAACCTTTGACTATGATATGGCCGGATGAATAAACTAAATCTATAGCTAATGAACCTTTTAGCATTTAAAAGTTTGGTCTCATTTAGCAAACATGACGATGTGACATCCAGGATGATTCCTTTCGACGACATCAGTTTGAATTCTTGGATTTTATCATTGGAGCCATATGGATGTCAGAATCAAAAGTAAAAAGAGAGTCAACCTAAACCAAATAGAGAATTGGCCTGATTTTCGTCGCACTTAGCTCACCTGCATCGCCATCTTCCCTTAAATTAAGTGCAATATTCATAACTAGCTATTCTTTCTCAATTCCTCTGCTTCACTTTTTACTTTCCATTCACATATATAGAATGGTATCTTTTGCGTTCAATTCTGTGCATCTACTTTTGGTTTTATCACTTTCGAAGTTCTACTCATACAGCAAATCTCAAGCTGATAATCCTTTGCCCACTTGCAATACTGCCATCAATTATACTTCTGGAAGTCCATATGAACAGAATCTAAACCTCACCTTGTCATCCCTGGTTTTAAACGCTTCCCTAAGTAGTTTTTCAAATGTTACCGTGGGTCAGAATCAGGATGTGGTCTATGGCCGCCTAGAGTGCAGAGGTGAGGTCTCTGACCAAATTTGTGAAGCTTGTGCAAAAAGTGCAGCAACAGAGATCAGGAAACTCTGTCCCAACCAGAAGGAAGCTTCCCTTCTTGATACAAAATGTTCTATACAGTACTCCTACCGGCCTTTCTCCTTAGTACCCAATAGCAATGTGATGCTAGTGCTATTGAATGTGCAAAATGCGAGTGATCCAGTTCTTTTCAATCGAAAGTTGGGAACTTTGCTGGTAAACCTCTCTTCAAATGCTGCTTCAAGTTCTTCCAAACTAGCCACAGGGAGCACTGCCTTCATAAACTCAATAAACATAAATGCTATGGCTCAGTGCATTGGAGACTCAACAGAAAGCAGCTGTTTGACCTGTCTGCAACTTCTAACAAGTCAAATTCCTCTCTGTTGTTATGGAAGTATGGGTGGAAGAGTCATAGTCATGGGATGTAATCTGCGATATGAAACTTATCAGTTCTTTCTGACACTACCAGCATCTCCACCTACAGAATCAGCATCTCCTCCTGCACAATTAGCATCTTCTCCATCTCCTCAGTTGTCAGAGAACAATTCAACTAGTAATAAAACTATCGATACAACAACTCATCCTGGTAAGTTCTATGTTGTTGCAAACCAAGTTAAGTGTCCATGGCCCGAAAAGATTCTAATTAATGTGTCGATTGCACGAAATTCTGAAGTATGGCTTACGTATCTAAGAAGCCGTTTGTGTTGAAAGGGAGATTTCAGCATTGAGGGCTTAACTAAACATTACTCTGTCTAATTTATTGGTAGGATAATAGCTTAAAACAGAATTGCTTCTATGTTTTTCCTCAATCATCTGAGCCTTGCTCCCACTTCGTTGAAGGTATGTTCTAGCGGGGAAGGTCATTTTGCAGAGACTGCCCAACTATTTTATGATTAATTGATTATTATACATTGAAGCAGCAGTATCTGCTTCAGCACTGCATTGTTTTAGCCAAGCTAGTTTCACAAAGCTAATAGCGGAGATTACTTGTATGCGCTGAATGTATCATATAGAATTTCCCCATCTTCAATATACATGGTGTATCAGTTTTGAGAACTAGTTGTTACTGCAATTGAACTGATTTATTTGCAGTACAAATGTAAGGGATTTTACTTATGAAAATAAGAACTCACTATTTCATACCTGTTCAGGAAAAGAAAGCACTTCAAAAAAGATTGTTATTGTGGTCGGCCCTGTAGCTGTATCTTCAACAATGATCATTATCATCAGTGGTTACTTATTATGGAGAAAGTCAAAGAAAAAAAGATTTGGTAATCAATAACTTCCATATCTGCTTGCATGATATCATTTTGATATAATCTCGTAAGACTCTGACATTCTAAGGAAGTCTGAAGCCCTTGTATTGGAAATTTATTGCCCAGATAGTGTTCACATTCCCGATGAGAGAGGCGTTGATTCTCTTTTGATTGGTTTAAGTACAATTAAAAAGGCCACAAGAAATTTCTCAGATGCAAATAAACTTGGACAAGGTGGTTTTGGTCCAGTCTACAAGGTATTATATGATTTCATTATGGCTAACTTAAGCTGTATATATTCTGAATGTCTAGACAATACATACACCCTACTGATGCATACCTTCAGGGCAAATTACCTGATGGACTGGAGATAGCAGTAAAAAGGCTTTCAAGTACCTCAGGACAAGGTCTTGCTGAACTGAAAACAGAGGTGGTGCTGGTTGCTAAACTGCTACACAGGAATCTGGTTAGACTGTTGGGCTTCTGCCTAGAAGATGAAGAGAAGCTGCTTGTCTATGAATACCTGCCTAATGGTAGCTTGGACAAAATTTTGTTTGGTGTGTATATATTCGTATCTTAATGCTTTGGATAGAATTTTATGAACTTCCTCTTGTCTAACTTAGCCATAAAATATGAAACTGAAACCTTTTTCTTTTTTCTTCATATAGATGAAAGGCAAAAATTTCATTTAAAATGGGGAAGTAGGTACAAGATTATAGTTGGAATTGCTCGAGGGTTGCTTTATTTACATGAAGATTCTCAGTTAAGAATTGTTCATCGAGATTTAAAAGTAAGCAACATCCTTTTAGATGAGCACATGAATCCAAAAATTTCAGATTTTGGTCTAGCAAGATTGTTTCCTGGTAGCCAAACTCAAGCCAATACTAACCGAATTGCTGGAACTTAGTAAGTATATATACAAATTCCAATATATTCTTGGAAAATTATTCTGCTTGTCATACACAATATTAGACTTGTACATGTTAGTAAGAAAACACTTATAATTGACTCCTCTCTTTCTTTTTATTTTTTGCTTGCATGAAGTGGATATATGGCGCCAGAGTATATTAAGACTGGAAACTTCTCAATTAAATCTGATATCTTTAGTTTTGGTATATTAGTTTTAGAACTTTTGACAGGTCGAAAAAGTTCAAACTTTCGCAATTCAATTAATCTTCAAAGTTATGTAAGTACTAAAACTTGCGCTGTTCAATCTTTTATCTGCACATATATACCAAATCTAATCAATAATGATCGATTAAACTGGGTGCTTTCAACATGACACAGGCTTGGCACCATTGGTTTAATGGAACAGCTTTGGAGGCTTTGGATCCGGCCCTAGGTGACCAGTGGCCAAAAGATGAAGTTCTGAAATGCTTACATATTGGGTTATTATGTGTTCAAGATGCTGCCACAAATAGACCTACGATGTCAGACATTGTTATGATGCTTAATAGTTACACCATTACCTCCACTGCCCCCTCACGACCAGCATTCTTCGTCTCAAAGGAAGGATCATCAGATTGGACATTGGAAAATCAAGGAGCTGCTCAGCCTGATCAATCGGGATCGTCAGAACGACGACAACAATCTATGAATGGGGTTACCATCACTGACTTAGATCCTCGCTAGGTATAGAAATCTTGGCCAAATCCGTTTTTAACGCCTTGATGGTTGTACTGGCCCACCTGACTCTTGCTTAATGCATACTTCTGACTTTTAAGTTTGCATGTTATTTTTACTTCATTATTGTCAGTTTGACTGTTGACAGCAATTACTACATATTATATTTTGGAATTCTCGGTTTGATAGTTAACAGCAATTACTATATATTGTATTCTGAAAAATTTTATGTATTTATGATATAATAATAGAATCAGGATAAATTGTCTATTTTAAATTAAATCTTTATAATTTTATCGATTTGAGATGTTATTCTCAAAATTTAAGTCTTCTTTTTTACTCTTCTAAAACATTCACTAAATATACTCTTTTTCAATATACATTGAGACTTATATATTTTTACTTCACAAAAAATACTATTAGCTTATGTTCCCCAAACCGATCTATGATCTATGCATGATTAGTGTTGTCACAAGTGAAAATCTGTACTCTTTAAAAAAAGCCGTAACCCACCAAGTGGTAATATCATAAATTTTATAAACCTTATTAAAACTTGATGAAAAGAGTAAACACAAAATAGTCAGACTTTAATGCGTGTGCATGCGGTACTCTCTCAAAACGTTTTATGGAACTTCAATTCTTAATTTGTATTTTTTAGTTAATTAATCTGTATTTTAAGACTAATGAAAGGCTGTTTTCCATTCTATGGGTGTGTCCTGTTTCAATTATCGGAACCATTAAGTATATATATTCTAATAAAAATATAGAACAGAACTGATTCAGGTTAAACCCAAATTAAAGACACCTAAATATTTTTTCTTGAGTATAGTTTGGGTCCTAATTTTTTATTTAATCAATTCAATATAGTTGAAAAAAAATGGAGGTATGCCAAATGAATGGTCCCATTGTACTTCGTTCCAAATGTTTCATTAAGTAAAAAGAAAAAAGAAAAGCAAATGTGGCTATAGTAGCAATTATTTCTTATTGCATCGAATTAGGAAACGCCTCCCTGATAAGATAATGGGATCATTTGCTTAATTATGTATTTAACTTTTGAGTATTGTACTGTGGTTTCTGTTAGTTACAGACGAAACACTGCTTTCGCCCTCATGGTCTTTGCCAAGGTTAAACCAACCAAAAGCTAGCCTTATAAGACATAACGTAACGCATATTGCTGAAAGCATTCTGTGTGAATGATCCAAAACACTTTCAAAGTAAGGGTCTTACAAAACTTGTCCACCATATCGTCTATAAATGCTATAGATAACTGGCAGCTTCCGTCGCATCAAGGGATCAATAATCAACCACGTATTCAATCACAAAACATGATGCCGCCCTCTTCGAAATTCATCACTGCCTCCTTTTTCTCCTCCAAGCTCTTTATGGAGACGACCCCATCCCCTACGTTTGTTCAAATTCTGGTGGGAACTGCACCAAAGACCCTTATCATCTGAACTTGATTAAGCTCAAGGCTTATCTTTCCAACCAAACAGCTCTTACGGGGTATAGTCCGGGCTCGAAGGGTCAGCGCCGACACCAAACACACGGGCTTCCTCTTTGCCTCGGCGACATCTCAGTGCTAAAATACAAGTCTTGCATTGAAGGGGCAAGCACCCACATTAACAACGTTTTCCCTAATGATAAAGCTGCCCTCACATGGTACGATAGTTGTCAACTGAGATATGGTAGCATTGATTTTTTCCAGCGAAGTTGACATAGAAAACGCCTTCCATGCGTATAATAATAGGCAAAATGTAGCCGATCCAGCATCGCTTACCCAGCAAACGAATATTAAAATGAATTTCGATAAATAGTCATTGATTTTGGTTTGAATTTAAATTCCCTTTTACTTATAAATGCTAACTTTGAAATGAATTTCGACCAATAGTGATGATTACTATTATTAATCACATATTAAAATGCCAGTAATACCAAGAAAATTGCAGAAACTAGAATATTAAGATTTGTATAATAATCTCCAAACAGTTTGTTTGACTTTCCAAAAAGCATTTCCCCAGCTAAACCTTCACAAACCATTCTTTGTGTAGCGCCGCAGATTGATCAATTCGTTGTCCATCTGCAAACGAAATTCCATATCTTTACCAAACACAAAGGCATTATTTATAATATATTTGACAATATGCGATGGAAGTTATCAACGAATAACAACGGTGCTTGATCACCTAAAACATAGACGGCGCAGCACAACACAGTCAACGCAATGTGTTTTTTTCTGTTCTATTTTTGTAGTTGTTATTTTATTTATTTATTTATTCATTTATTTTTTTGTGTGTTGAACGCAGTCCACTTAATGTTGTTCTCATAATTCTAGGCATGTACACATATATGTGTATAATTAACTCACATGACATTTGTTTTTTGCACATATCAGAGTTTGTGAAGAAAGAAGAAAATGAGAAATGTGTGACTTATCATTGATTATCTCAGAGAGAACGCGAGCCTTTATATAGGCAGTCATACAGCTGATTAACTGTAACAACACACTAACTCTATAACAACCATAACAATCAGTAACTGACTTCTACAGTCTTCTATTCTCTTCTACAGCACAGGCTACATGTTGCTGCAATGGCAATAGTAGTTTTGATTTTAAAAGAAAAATGGATAGAGAAAATTTATGAGATTGTGACACATGACAGTTTTAACATATAATTTTTAAATAGAATATAGATTCTATTATAGAGTGTAGACAATGCGACTTACATGCCCGGCCAACCTTAGCTATTTGTCTACTATTGTTGATTAAGTATGTGCTTTGATTTTCTAACTTTGGATAAAGGCTACACATGTGATGCGCACATAACTAAACCATAAATATATATAAAAATCACAAAGGAAATTCTATTTATTTAAGAAAACTTCGTAGTTCTTATCCCATAACTTTGCAATATACAAATTTCTCATCAAAAAATATAGAAAACTTTTCGTAATGGGTATGGTTTTCTAAAGGTTTAAAAGGTCTTAACTGTTCTCTCCCCAAATTTGAATTTTATATTGTACTCTTTTTAATATTCCAAAATAAAGTATTAACGCTTGTACAATTCACAAGACCAAAATGATCGCTAAGAATAATTTTTATTTGGAATTATAAGTCATCAATTATTAATTAACTTTTTAAACAGCATATAGTTTTTTTTAATTTTTTCTAAATAAAAATTAAAGAAGAAATGAAGAAAATTACTATAATTTTTCTAGAATACGTGATTGAAGAAAACTACATCTAACTTGTGCATGGTCGCCTAAAATCTACGGCGCAGCACTAACATTCTGGATGATAAACTATTCTTTATTTTTGGAGAACAAGTGCGATTTTGTCAACCAAGCTGATCACTTTCTGAGTTTTGATAGTGTCATGTAAGGTGGATAATTAGCAACTTAGAATGTTCAAAAGAAAAGTCAGCCCTTTTAACTTTTTTCGGTGGAAAACAAACCCTTTCAACGTTTAATCAGAGACAAACTAAACAAAGTTTTTCTATAAATAGAGGCTTTACCATCCTACTGAAATCAGAACCATCAAACTCACCACCTCCTTCGAAAATGTCTTCCTCAAAGATCTCCTCCACTGTTCTCCTGTTAAGCATTGCTCTCCTCCTCCGAACATGTTTTGGAGCCGACCCTCTCTTCCATTTCTGTTCAAGCTCTGGGAACTTCACCCCCCACAGCCCTTATGAATCAAACCTGAAAAGCCTCATCAGCTTACTTATCTACAAAACACCTCCCACTGGTTTTGGCCTCGGCTCAGTTGGTCAGAACCAAAATCAACAAGCTTACGGCCTCTCTCTTTGCCGTGGCGATGTCTCAGCCTCAGACTGCAAAACTTGTGTCAGTGAAGCAAGCAGTGAAATCCGCCAACGCTGCCCTTACAACAAAGGAGCCATCATATGGTATGACAACTGTTTGTTCAAGTACTTGGACGAAGATTTCTTTGGCCAGATTGACAACACAAACAAGTTCTACATGTGGAACTTGCAAAACGTGAGTGACCCTGCCACATTCAACTACAAGACCAAGGAGTTGTTGAGCCAGCTTGCCAAGGAAGCTTCAGTGAACCCTAAGATGTTTGCAACCGGGGAGTTCAAGCTTGGAGCATCACAGACACTTTACGGCTTGACTCAGTGCACCAGAGATCTTTCTAGCTATGATTGCAAGAAGTGTCTAGATGATGCAATCAGTGAACTTCCAAATTGTTGTGATGGCAAAGAGGGTGGCAGAGTTGTTGGTGGAAGCTGCAACTTCCGATATGAGATTTACCCATTTGTGAAAAACTAGAGCTCGATCGATCCCAATGTTGTGGATTGAGGATGACCAGCAATAAAGATGAATAAAATACTGAAAAGAGGAGACTGATACTTAAGTATGTTGTAACTTGATCACATGTACACATCAATGTTATCATATGTTCTTGAATAAAATCCTTTTCATTTGTGTTGAATTTTTTATGCTAATTTTCATGAATTAATTCATCATTGATTGATTGGGTCACCTTATATTACTTCTTGAGCTTTTACTTTTTGGTTACTAAATTACTTCTTGAGTTATCATGAAGAAAGTGGAATACGTTATACACTCAATATTATCCAATATTCATGCTACATTGTGATGAGTGCATCTAAAAAGCATTTTTAGTTTATGAACAATAACTAATTAAGTAGTTAATATGCAAATAAATGGAGTTATTAGTTACTCTTTAAACATTACTAAACACTTACCTGATTAATTATTTTTGAAAGTAAAAGTAATTTTTTGGCATAAAGTTGTTGTGTAGAATTCTCCCAATAACCATTGTGAATTGATAAGATATAACAACATTCATTTTTTTTAGTACTCCCTCTAGATGTATATAGTTTCTAGACAGGAGTTTTTATTAGAGATTACTTTAATGAACATCAAAATTCTTTAAAGTGTATAATACATTTTATGAACATAATGTAGAATATTTTATTATTACTGGTAAAAAATTTAAAATATAAATTATTATAAAATACATATATATAATTTATATATTTAAAATAATTTATTTTTATTAATAATTCCGACATTTTGAAGAAGCAAAATTCTCCCTATCAGACATTAAAAACATGCCCACTTGTTGACAATGGCCGCAAAAGTGTACTGAAAATCATCAAATTGGGAGTATCGATCCATATGTACTCGATATTCTTGCTTTTTCTAGAAGCTCCTTGGTTTACTTTTTTTGTGGTTCAAAGATGCCGATTGCTAACGAATCAGAGAAATCCTTACCCAATTTATTATTAATTAAGAGCCCTAGGTGTGAGCATAATCCACCTGCGATGCTCGCTCGGCGAAAATTCAGCAAAATGGCGATAAATCTCCGTTTGACGCGCCCACAATCCTCTGACTTGCAAATTTATGATAAGCTTAAAAAATTATGATGGAATGTAATTTATAAAGTAAACTGTAAATATATAATTATTTATAAAAATTAATAAAAAAATTTATTATAAAATTTAATAAATACATAATAATTAATTAATTTAAAATAATTTATATTATTAATTTTTTATTAATAATTATTTATTTATATTTTACTTCATAAAATACTCTTTTCACTTAAAAAATACTAATCCACTAATTAATTACTTTACTTTTACATTTTTTAAATAAATAATGTATTTTGATGAATCTGAGCAATGATTTGTTGACTTATATGGTATCTTAGTCCAATATGGCATGGGTTGGGTTTGGATAATTTTCCTTCCACAATTTTTTTGCCACATAATTTTTATATTTCTCATTTTATAATTATTAATTAATTATATGAGTCTCACCTATACAATCAATTAATAAATATAAGTGACAAAAAGAAATATAAGAATAGCGTGACTGTTCATAAACTTACATTATAGCTAAATTAATCTTTGAAGTAAAGGAATTTTGGTACCCTTTAATATATATAGGAAAATATATTCTCACATACAACTAATTTATAAAATTTTTATACAAAACAAATAAAAATTAGTCTTTATTTATATTTGTTAACATTATTAAATAAAGTACATTTTTTATTTATTTTATGTAAAAATTGAATTAGTTATTTTACTTGAAAATAACAGTATTGTTAGTACATATATAGTATGAGCCACTCCCCCTTGAGTAGAGTTGCATTAAATCAATAAGAAACAATTCATTGGACAATCCATTTCAGAAGGTTATTCCCTCCCTCTCTCCCTCTCCATTCTCTAACATAAGAATCTATTATCCCATTCTTCTTTCTGCTAAACCAGGTTTCTGAAGGAACAAAACCCTGAGCACATTGGAATACAAAATCTTTAGCTAAACTACGATAGAAAAATCAAATGCTCTGACTTTGAGTTGAGTGTGATTGGCTCCCAGTGCCTGGAAAAGTCTTCCCAAGAATATTCTTGGGACTTTTTCTCTTACACTATGATTCCCACGCATGAGTTCATTCAGTGCGCCTCGCTCCGCTGCCACCAACTTGGACACTAGCAGATTTCTTTTCTAGGGAGATTATAATTTGGAAAAATGAAGCTCAGATTATTATTATTATTTTGAAATGGAACAAATGAGAATTCAGTAAGGTTGCCACTTAGTCAACAATTTCAATTCCACACTTAACCAAACTCAATGCCACCAATTAAGTGGACAACAGTTTAATTCAACTCTCCCATCCTAGCCGAAATATCTTAATGACTCAACCACAGCTCTATTTATAGCCGGCAAGAAGTTCATGAGAAGTAGAACGACCCCTCTTAGAAGGTAGTAAATCATCAAGATCCCACGAAGATGTTTTACATAAGATCAATCCTTCTTAGTCTCCTTGTGTTCTGCTTTTCACTCCATTCAGCCAACTGTGCTAGTCCATTATATCGTATCTGTTTTAGCAGTGAAAACTACACTGCTTCGAGCCCTTACAGCACCAACTTGAACCGCTTATTTGACCTCTTATACACCGGAGTGCCTCAGACCGGTTTTGGACTAGGCTCAGTTGGCGAAGGCCAAGACCAAGTGAGTGGTCTAGCATTGTGCAGAGGTGATGTCTCCACCACAGACTGCAAGTCTTGTGTCATTGAGGCCAGCAAAAAGCTTGAGGAGCGCTGCCCAAACAAGAAGGGGGCAATAGTTTGGTACGATTATTGTCTTTTGAAGTACTCAAACGAATATTTCTTCGGGAAAATTGATGAGAATAACAAGTTCTATATGATTAACATCTACGATGTAGATGATCCAGACACCTTCAACAGCAAAGTAAATGAGTTATTAAGCAGCTTGTCTTCCAAAGCATCTGAAACTCCTAAGTTGTATGCCACTGGGGAGCTAAAGCTCGACGAATCAAAAACACTGTATGGTTTGGCACAGTGCACAAGAGACCTCTCTAACCCTGCTTGTAAAAAGTGTCTTGATGATGCTATTTCTGAACTCCCAACTTGTTGTGATGGAAAGCAAGGGGGACGAGTTGTGGGTGGCAGCTGCTATGTTAGATATGAACTGTACCCTATTGTTGACGCCTAGACAAAAATAGATTTTCTATTGCTACAGTAGCGACCAGGCCACATTAAATTGTGATACATTGTAATTGACAAGTAAATAAGTGATCTGGCTAGTGGAACTGTGGAAGTAGGGGACTTGCAAATTACCATTTCACTCAATGCCAATGACCTATTTGGTGCGCTCAACTAGGTGGAAATTAACATATATTAAATTCTTTGATTACCAAAGATCATGGGTTTAAGGTTGACTAAACTACGAGCTAGCCCAATGTGTTATTGAAACACAGGATGGTTGATATTAAGAGATATGCACCAAGTTGCATGTCAAGTTGCAGCAGAATTAGCAAATGAAAGGGGGTTCTGTAATTGATGTAAAATAATGTTTTTAAGTACAGAAGAATTTCACAGTTGATGGTGTTGCAGATATATACATGACAACAGTTGAATAAATGAATAAATAAGTATGAAATATTATCGCTAAATTGGTCATAATGATAATTGAAAGAAACTATAGTTTTTACAGAAGTCTTATAATAGGTGTAGTAGTTGATATATTTGTTAGATTGCACACTGTTGTTACTTGAGAATTGTGTGAGACTTAAAGAATTATTGATAATTATTAGTGCACACCATTTTCCTCTGCTTTATATTCAGTTCAATTTCTATAGCTGCTTCCTTGTTGCAACTGGCGTTCCACTCCAGTCGTGCCAACATCTTTAGAAGAACCTGTAATACATACTGGCTTGACGAGTTAAAAGATACCAGAATTAGGTGCATCTTTTGGTACATCTCTCACATGGATCCCAAAAACAACTACAAGAAATATTTTATTTGCAAAGGTCTTGTGCTGGCAGATTTTGATTGATCAGACGAACCTTCCCAACCGTTTATCATTTATTGAAAGTTCCTAGTTAAATGGGGTACGTCTTACGTGTTAGTACTCGCATATTTCTGATAATGGAACTGATGATCTAAATAATTACCAAATTATATATGGGAAAAGGCTAAACTTGAGTTGTTGTAAATCCAACTACTTAATTATCATAAAAAAATTGCTACGAAGAATCTGCCAACAACCCTAACCCCTCTGCCCCAACCCTTCCCCGCCAAAGAAAAACAGTAAAGCATATGCAGGAAGGAAAAAGCTAGGGAATCAGATAGAAGAGTTAAGACAGGCAGGAAAACAGAGTACTTGAAATTATAATAAATTGATTTCATTTGCATGACAACACCAACTCCAACGATTGAATTACTGAACCACAATTATCCATCATCATCATCGTTGTAATGGGAACTGCTCCAAATACAATCTTGCTTCTCTCTATATATAGACTTCCACAGGTAGGTGCTAACAATTCAATCATACCAGCCCAATTACTTTTGATCAGTTTTCATCTCTTGTGACTCTTCTCTGACATCTCATACTTAGCAAACATGACTGTCCTTGAAACCTTCATCAGCGTGTCTTTTATGGCCATACTCATTAAATTAGCCATGGGAACAAATCACATTGTGGGAGGACCAAATGCTGGGTGGGATACAAGTTCAAACCTTCAAGCATGGGCGTCATCCCAAAAGTTTTCAGTTGGAGACAATCTCAGTAAGTCCCTTGCATGCATTAAGCATACTTCTGATTGATGCTTTGATGAATTCCTAAGAACATATTACCTTCTGATTGAACAAAGTTAAACCATGAACACTATATTTATTTGAAAGTTAATGACATTGATGCCAATGTATGCAGTTTTCCAGTACCTGCCAAACCATAATGTAATTGAAGTTACAAAGGCAAACTATGACTCCTGCCAGCCAAGCAACCCAATTCAATCTTACAGCGATGGATCCACAACCATCCCTCTCAATTCGCTAGGCAAGAGATATTTCATCTGTGGGGCTCTAAGACATTGCAGCCAAGGAATGAAGGTAGAAATAGACACCCTTGCAGGAACAACATCTTCAGTGTCACCAACTACAGCTCCTTCACCAGCAGATTCCCCAGTAATCTCAATCGTTCCCTCTCCAGTTCCAGAATCTACTACCTCACCTTCTGAATCTCCAGAATATATTTCCGCAGCACCCAGTCCATTGTTTGAAACACATTTGGATAATCCTAGTCCTACATTCTCTCCCATCATTCCTTCCACTGAAATTCCAGCTGCTGCCTCACCTATTGGAGAACATTCACAAGACCTATCAGCTGCATCAACCAAGAAAGGGATTCTAAAAGCCTTCATTGCAATTGGGTTTAGCTCTATAATGATGGTTCTCGCCTTCAAAGGATAGGAAAATCTCACTTAATGATTGTTATTGAGCTTTGGTTTGGATAATGATTGTTACTGAGCTATTTCCGTGTGAAAATTTATAGGTGTTTTCTCTTTGGTGTGGTGTAACAATTTCAGTTATATAAGCGTGCATTATTAATTGACAAAAACATCTCTTATCAACGCTGTTTATAATAGAACCTACTTAACGGATCATACTGGAAACTGGAATGTGCTCTTTTCCTTCAATTGAAAAATAATTAAGAGTACCTCAATGTCGGCCACAAACATATTGCTACAAAAATTTGACAAAAACTGTTCGCTTCTACAGAGGCTAGCCTCTTGTTTCTTTGCTTGAATCTTGAAAAACATTACAACTTACAGATCCCTAAATCACAAGCAACCAGACTATTCTTTTGACATAATGGGAGACATGCAACTAAATCATTGATTGAATAATTTTGATCCGTAGTCCTTCCACTCATGGTACATAAATAAAATTATGTACAAAAAGAAAATAATCCCTTTCAAATGTAATCGACACATACTGCAATGTCCATCGAGAATATGATGCAAGGAAATTATTTTAAGAATTAAGGATACAGAGTCATGAAATTCTTTGATTATTTAGGTAAAACATGGCATGGAGATGCTTTGAAAGCCTAGTACTTAAGAAGTTTTTTGTGCTAGTATGATTTTATATTTGTAATCAGTTTCTAAACGAAGACTTTACACCCATGTCAGCCCAGGAAACACGCAAGGACATAACAGACAATACACAAAAATATAATACAAGTGATCACTCATACACCTTAGCTGTGATACTAACCCCCTCAAGCTACTGGTGGGCGAAGCAGATGATCTTTTGATGTATCAAATGCAGCAGGAGGCATATATTGCCACATAGCAATTCCAGGGTAACCAATGCAAGGTATCAACTTGTGGCTAGCAGCTTTCCTTTGAACAGCAAATGCACGTGACGCAGCAGATGGTTGAGGCGAAAAGTTGGGCATTGCATTCATCGCTTTGACCTGCTTCTCCAGCTGTTCCTTATTTGCCTTGAGTTTATTCTTCTCATCGCGAAGCTCATTCTTCTCAGCCTGGAAAGAAACATAACTATAATTCACATATACAGAAGGCACAGGATCCCCACATTGACAGTGACAGAGTTATAAAAGCCTTAACATTTTGGGAAACATAAATTATAGCAGCCTGAATTTCAGAGATAAACATGTTACTACAAAACAATAACTAGAGAGAGAAAATAACCTTCAATTCTTTAATCTTTATAAGCAATTCATCATTTGTGTTCTTCAGCTTCTGGGCTTCATTTCTAAATTGGGTTACCATTCGAACTGCATCACTTAATATAGCAGCCTTGTCTGTTTTGGGCAGCCCACCATGCTCCAAAATAGAACTTAATTCCAAGAACCTTGAAATCGTGCCAAACTCAAGACATGAGACTTAGAAGACTAAAAACAGAATAAAACAAGATACAGAACAATGGCATGCCTGTCATTTATTCTATCCCTGCGCATTTTCTCACGACATGCCTTGGAGCCAAACGTGCATGATTCAGACCTTAACCTGAAGTAACAGTTTCAAATGATTTTAGGGAAGATATTGAGAGAGAACAAGCAAATGAGAGAAAAGACAAAGACAAGAGAGCACATTAATGACAAGTCCTAAATTTTAGCCCAGACTTATCACAGACGGGATTTCCTATCAGTTGAAAGACAAAAAAACAATTAACATACAGCATTTATTCAATATCTGATTTAGTAGCCAGAGTCTTTCATATTTCATATTCACAAATATGCAACACAGCTTATACGCTTGCAAACATCAAATTTAAGAGGCCAGCAATAGACAATGTTATAGCTGGTTGGTTGCTAACAGCGTATGCAAAGGGAAAGATAGTATCTGAATGATGTCAAATTTACTGGGTAGCATACTAAAACTGTAGTCAAAAGGTAAGCACATAATACTAAAGAAAAGTATGGCTGAATGAATTATAATTCATCCTTATTATCATCAGTTAGGTATTGAGATAACTGAATTTGACAGAATACGGAAAGAATATGATATGCTTCCCACCTCCATATATGTGAAGAAAATCAATTAATTAGCATATCAGGAACATTTTAATGGACTCGTCATATTCTTTGTTACGTATATACCTATTAAGACAGGCGAGAATGCAAGTTATACCATATTTCACACCATCCTTCACTGATGGTCATAAAGCAACCGGTATAATATATACATTCAATGATTCAACAAAAAGATAATCACCACAGCATTTTTTGAAGGAGCCAGAAATCATCTCTGGTTTGATTGTCTAATTCACGTCTCAAATCTGTATGTATAACTATTGGGTGTGTCCAAGTAATATGTAGATGTGTATGCAATATAATGAGTAATATAAGAAGCAATTTATTGTGATTTGTCAATGGATAGAAAAGCATTCATAAGGCTAGGACTAAACACTTGAGTGACTGTAGGATTGTGCAGGGCACAGATTAGATACATGTTACTGGGTCATCTATCTGGTTCAGATCACATTGTTAGTGTGACTTTAATAAACCCTTCTACTAGTTACTGTTGTGCGCAGCCATTAGCTAAGTATGGTCCTCTCTTCATAATCTTATTGGGCGTTTAGCTAACTGCTTCAACTCTTTCTTTCTTTCATTTTATTTTTTGAAATTCTGTTGTCTCTGGGCAGCTCCTCCGTAGTCTACTGCCTGAAGTCTAATTATGATTGAACAGCAATGGCAATTGAAAGCATGCATTCCAAATTTAGTTCAAGAGATGATTCTGTTGCATCAAAAGTTCTCTCACATCAACACATATCATCTATCTATCACCTCTGCCATTTTTACACATGCAAAAAAGATACTTCATGTAGAGATCTAGTTGAAAGCATTACGATGCTATTGTTTTATTCATTATCATTGTCTGTTCCTATGTACTGCTATATGGGCTTTTGTTTGGCCAAAATCTTGAAGGTCAAGACACTAATATCATAAAATTTTGGTGCCACCATACTAGAAATGAAAGTGAAGTTTTATATCTAGAGATATTACCGTTTCGAAGGGTTATTTTCCAGGACAGTTGAATTTTTCAGGGAGTACTCCACTTCCTTGGCATCCTTGCTGTTACCATCAAGAAACCAAGAGATCAACAGAACGTGAAAAACAAATGTCACTAAATTGTAATCAAAATCTGAAGCCGCATAACCTGTCCGAAGTAACATAACATTATTACTCTATTGTTCTATTACTCCAATTTACATAAATTAATATGGTATAAATTTTCAAACCACAAAAATGCTACTTTATTTTACAGCTCCATTTGAAACAAAAGAGAAAAAAATCATTTTCAATTTTTATTACATTAGGTGGAGAAAATGTATTATTTAGCTATGTTTGGTGCGGGGATCAACAGAAAACAGTTTCCTGGCCAATGACAACACTCCCATAAAAATGAAGAAAATAACTTCTCCAACAAAAGGAACACTAAAAAGTTATAGAATATGATTTTCAAGGGAAAGCAAATCCCCAAAAAAGTATATTTCCATTAAAAATGTTCACCACAATGTTATTTTCTATTGAGCTAATTGAAGACGCTTGTTTAAATCATCTAACCTTCCAAAAGAAAACAATCAGAGCATTTGGACGGTCCAGATATCATCTTCAGCAGTTCATAACATTGATTTATAATTAAAAAATATCAGCAATGATGACGAATTCTTCGTACTCTCATAGCAGCAGCATGCCAAATTGTTCCAGAAAATTATTAAGAAAAATCAGTTGAAACACAATTTTAGGGCCTTCGAAAACAAAGGGCTAAACTTCTCTTAACTATGCCTATCAAAATTATTTTCAATCAGCAAGGCGCATCCTTTTGGTGCTTAAAAGAACCAACTGCCCCAAAACTTAACAGGCAAAAGTATAGGGCACTCTAATTATACAGTTTGAATTCAAGCAAGCAGTTCGGAAGTAATTTTGCTCTTGAATACATGAGCTAGATTAGATTACTGAGAAGACAAAACTACGTGAAAAAGAAATTGATAGCGGTACCATTACGTCAACCAATTCACCACTCACCAATTAGGAACGAATCGGGTTTCATAATTAAATTTTTTTTCCCCTCCGGAGAACCGAAGCAAAGTAGATTATTCAAAGCAATTCCAATCTCATCACTTTCGAGGAAACCAAACAGAAAGCTGAAGAACAACACAAACCCACCTCATATTTGAAGAACCTATAAAGGTCTGCGGCACCCAGCTGAAACCACCGGAGGCAGTCAGTGGGATGTCATCTCCGGTGAAAGAAATACCAAAGCCATAATCATTGAGCCAGTTGGAGCTCTCCGAGGGGTCGATGTCCATTCAGCGGAGAGGGTGAGAACAGTGAGAGTATCAGAGAGCGCACCAAATTGCGTTGGAATATAATAGTAGAGGTAAGTTAGAAAGATATTCCATTGTTCCTTTTCCCTTGTGTTTATTATATGTTGCCATATTTACGCCATGAATTGAAGGAGAAAGTGAAATGAGGAGATGGTGACGGCAGCAGCAGATGGTGTGTCATGCTCCCACAGTGCGCCATGGCCAATTGGCCACTCATACCAACGGAGCCGAGTAAACGCCATCGCGTCTGTAATGTCATAGATTCCTCTGGGTTCGCGAGTTTCACATGCAAATGTGAGAGAGTTGACCTTTTCGCCAAACTATTTTAACAATAAAAGAAAAAAAAAACTAAAAAAATGATAAAGACCACTTTGAAAGACACATTAAAATTGTTGTTTGTGTCATGAAAATACTCCAAATAACTGCAAGATGGTTTCTGGCAATCACATTATTGACATGGGACATCTTTATACTAAGAATACAAATAGCTAGTTGATGTCACTTTGTTGTGGAGAGCTATCCATTAATAAGCGTTCTTAGCTCTTTTTTTTTTGGATTGCGTGTGGTATGTAATTAAAGTGACGCTGATGTAGAACTCGGTGTATTCTTATAATAATTGGGAGTGACTCTAATATTTGGAAAAATTTCAACCCATCCCCTGTCCAAAACTCATGATGAGTCTGACATGGAGGTTGCCGTTGAATTCACCCGAATTTCGAACACTCCTAAATTGGGAGTGGCATGTACGCCCTGAAATTGTGATCACAGCATGTTCTTTGGAACGCCATCTCTTTGATAAAAGAAAGGGTAAATTATACAAAATTTCTCTGTAATATATCTTATATGTAAAAAATTTCATGTACTTTTAATTGTATTAAATAAAATCTTATATTTTTATAATCTATGCAAATAACTTTGAACCGTTTGAAACTTGACAGAGTGTCGTTAAATGACAAAACGGCTTGTCGCTGTGAAGTTGAAGACCGGACGGATGCTTTAAGAAGAAAATCCCGAGTTGATGCTGTCTGATTCTGCTGCTGTTGTTCCATTTCTTCGACAGCCAGAGTTGTGGGACAGTCCAACAGCCGAGTTTTTGGAACAGCGAGATTTCTACAACGGCAGGATCTTTGCAACAACCTCCATTTGACAAGCAAAGTGGAAGGTACCTGCAGTCAATGACATCAACAGAAACAGGTCTAAACGCAATGGCTGTCCTCGACCAGTACCTTCATCTTCATTTCCTTGCTATTACTCATTTAGTTTATATTTTAGAGCATCTTATTGTTTCGGCTCATTTATTGAGTTGTTTGTGTTTCTGTATCCGGGTGAATTCAGCTTAACTTCTTTTGAAACCGAAAACAACTAACACGATAAAAGTAAAGGATCAACAGTTTTTGAATTGCCCGTTCCAAAGTCCAATGTTTTTATTACAACAACTGCTAGGAGTGGAGCATTGAGCACAGCTTACTCAAAGATAAATCAGAAAGCCCATGCCAGTAAGTTCCAGAGTCTTCATTTTTTCAACATCATAATCTGTTTATTTTGTTTCTCTTGTATAGCTGCTAATGTTTAGAAGAAAGCTGCAGTGAAAGGCCCACCAAAAACTCCTAGAGCTGTTTCTTATGACTCAAAATTTGATCTGGCTGACAAATGTTCAGACCAGCAGGCTGGAAATGATTTGGTGACAACTTGAACCTTCTAGAGGCTGTAGATTTTGAACAGGCAATGTTTACTCTATCAATTTTATTATTCCTTTTATCTAGAGACATAAATTTCTTTTGTTGACCATTTTAAATTTGCTCAAGATAACTCTGCCTCAGAAACAATTCAACCCAGACTACAGAATCAAATGGTAACTGAAGCAAACAACGGCTCAAAAGTTTGTTCCTCACAAGGTGCTTGTGATACTAATGTGAAAAAGCAGCAAACAGTTTCAAATAAAAACCTCAGGCTTGCGGATGCCTTCTTCAACATCCATTTGGTCTTCCAACTTCGACAAGCTGTTTTGTCATTTATCTGGCACTCCGTTAAATTCTTAACGGTTGGTACTATTTGTATATATTATAAAGTGTAAAGTTTTATTTGATATAATCAAAAATATATGAATTTTTTTATGCATGAAATATACTGTAAGAAGATTTTGTGTAATTTGCCCTAAAAGAAATGTCACCGCTTCCTTCTGCTGCCGTGGCTGCCGTGGTGGTGGCCTACTGCCAAAGGTATTTGTCTTGTATTTAGCAAGCCGTTAAGCAGTTAGCCTGGTGGTTATGGCCCTTATGGGCAACAACGAGTTTTCTCCAGGCCCTCTTTTCCCCTCCCCAGCCCCCAATCCCCCGAATTGTATACAGTTTAAAAATATATATTTTTTAGATTTGGCAAAAGTATTGGAAATTAAACTAAGCAAAGACAAAATATAAAACAATTAACGTCCAAAAACGGTAAAAGAAAAATATAAAAACATTACGTAGGATAAGAAAATTCTCCTTTTTTTTATAGTGAGGATGATTTTAATTCTTCTATTTTTGTAAAAAAAATAATTAAATTCTTTAACTTTAAATTAATCAATTTAATTTTTTTTATAATTATAATTAAAATAATTTAGTAACATTCAGGTGATTTAATTTTTTTATAAGTAAAATTATGATAATTTAATCTATCATCTATTAAATTTTTATTTTTTATTATAATATAATTAGTTAATAATAACCTAAAGTTTATTTTTGCTCTAAAATTTTAACACTCTTATGCTTCTGGTATGAAATTATCTTTTCTTTACTAAATCTAATATCTAATTATTTGTATTTTAATGATCTTTTAATTAAGAGCTAAATTTACATAACAATCACATTACATTATAACAAAAAATATTAAGTTCAAGTTACTTTTAATAAGACATATCATACTAAAAAAAAAATTCTATGATTAGAGAATTAAATTATTTTAATTATGATTATAAAAATATTAAATTATTCTTTTAAATAAATAAAAAGATCAAAAATACTCTTACTCATTTGTTATCACTTACATGTTATTTGAAAAAATAAGAACCAAAAGTAATAAATAAAAGTGCATAACAAAGGCAGTTAGGGTCAAAAACTGAAATAGATAGTAACGTTATTTGTACCAATACTTTTTTCAAGAATAATAATATATATATAAATTTTATATACAAATTACACATTCATATTTTTTACTTTTATTTTTTGTCATCTATTGAATTTTTTTTACCAGAGTTAGGAAAACATACACTCCACTGATTATTTCCGTTTCTCACAATCTTATTAGCATTGGAAATTGATGGCTACTTAATGCACACAATAATTTTGTCATAAATTTGGATTTTACCAATGAAGACCCATTCAATAGCGTTTTATGATCGTCCATTAATTAGTAGTTAATTGCTTGAATTGATTAGTTTATCCAAATTGATCAATGTTCATTAGCAAATCCTGGAGTCCAAAGAAAAAAAATGGCATTTTGAAACAAAAAATGAAAAAGAAAATGGGCACCATCCTACACTACTGATCCAGATCCTCAAGATTAGATTCCTTTGCCCATCACAAGTCATTTTTACACCATTTATAGATAATACAACATTGTAATCGGTCAAAGGAATGGACAAGGTTACGAAATAAGAAAGCAAGCATTTTACCAAAAAGAAAAGAGTAAATTACACTAACTTCCTTTGAGGTATTTGATTATGACACTCTACCCCATTCTTACTCAAATATGACACTCCACCCCATTTACTCAAATATTAATTACAAAAATATATTTAATATTAATAAAATATTCACAAAAAGAATATTAAATCAATATTTTAATCTAATTTTATTTAAAAATTATATTTTAATTCAGTTAATCATTTTAAATAATTAATATTTTGATGAATTATATTTTTTAATCAAATAATTATATTTATTACAAAGTATAAATTTAACAATATATATGATTATGAAAAAAAATTTAGTACAAATATAGAAATATATTGGGAATGAATTTAGTTAAGAAAAAAATATAAAGTATAATTGATCTTATTTTTTACTAACTAAACTCATATTAAGATGTCTCTATATTTATACTAAATTTTTTTTCATAATCATATATATTGTTAAATTTATACTTTGTAATAAATATAATTATTTAATTAAACAAATATAATTTATCAAAATATTAATTATTTAAAATGATTAACTGAATTAAAGTATAATTTTTAAATAAAATTAAACTAAAATATTAATTTAATATTCTTTTTATGAATATTTTATTAATATTAAATATATTTTTTTAATTAATATTTGAATAAATAAAATAGAGTGTCATATTTAAATAAAAATAAGATAAAATATCATAATCAAATAATTCAAAAGAGATTAGTATAATTTATTCAAAAGAAAAAGAAAGTGACAGCACTTCACAAGAAAAAATAAAATAAAATAAAAGTGACAGCAGACTGAAAATTGAAAATCAATCAATATTTCAGGAGACGGCTCTGTAAATTTACTAATTCCCGGGGATAATGGCTAACTGACAAAGATCTCTGTCCACCTCTCGTTTCACTAATATCAGTAAAACAATGTATTAACTATTAAGGGAGACGGAAAAACAAGGAAATGCCCAGTGCCGCCGCTTCCCAGAACCTGAAACAATCTACCCAACTAGTTAACCCACATTATCCTGTACAAAACTCACCAATCGAAGCAACTAAATTGCCATCGGAGAAAATTCTGGAACCCTTACCGGTTGAAAACTGAAGCTAGCTAAGCATGCACAGGACCAGTGGTCACTAGCATCGAACTTGGTGGGCTCATAGGTGGGGCCGCCCCATTTGGAGAATCTGGAGATGATGACGTCGGTGGCGGCGGCGGTAACTGCAGTAATGGCAATGGCGGTGGCGGTGGATATGGGTTAGAATCAGGCGGAGGTGGGCTGGAGGTAGAATTGGGTGGACTGGGGTTTGGGCTAGGTGGGGAAGGTGTGCTTGGTTGGCTGGAGGCAGGATTGGGTGTGGGAGGAGTTGGGTTGTCCCCTGGTGGTCTCGGTGAGCTGAAATTGGAGCTCGGAAAGGCGGCCGGAGGAGAAATGCAGGAATCATCGGAGCATTTGTTACTCTTGTGGTGGGTGCGGCGTAGGAGCCCAAATCCCTAGACGAGACCAAGAACAACAACGACGGTGACAATGAAAATGAAAATCTTTGTCGCTTTGCCCACGTAACACATCCTCTTCACTATCTGAATTTTTGCAGCTGGATAGTATTTTTCTGAATCTGAGAGATATGGGGTTGTTTGTCCGTCCTTTTAACTTGATTTCGCTTTACTAGCACTGCTCCAATCTGTTTGTTATTGTCTGGTTCTCAGCAGAGCTGGCCGTAGGTCTTCTTGGTTCTTTTCGTCTTTTTCTCATGGCGTTTTTTGGGGGGTTAAGGAGATGATGGGAAGAGAGGGTGGGAGGGTGCATGTGACGACGGACCGGTAGGGGTGGCTGGCTTGTAAGAGAGTGGGAAGGAATTAATGTGCGCACGTGAAGGCCAATTTGGAGAGAAAAATAAAAGTGAATTGGGCTGTAAAGGAAAATTATAATTTTTTTTGATTAATAAAGAAAATTATTGTTTTACCTATTATATCTATCTGTACGTATAGATATAAAAAAAATATAAAAAAATATTATATATAAGAATATATTTATAACAAAATCGGATGTGAATTAGAGCACAAACAAATGCTGTATGACTGCTGCTTGGTATCAAAACGAATGGCTGAAGGAAATAAAATGGATCCGAAGGGAATTTTCTCACATCCCTCTTTGTCTGACTAGCATTCTTTTTCCCTCTTGTAGAAAACCTTAGACAAAACGCAAGATACAGAAAAATTAAAATTGGGATAGTCTCGCAAGTAGACACGGCAAAGTTACAGGGCATGCGAAAGAATCTTGGATGAACGAGGATAAATCACAAGTTACATCGAGCCGTTACAGGAAAAAATGGTCAAATAGCATAGAGACTCGAGTCAGTCAGACGGACGAGCATACGTGCGGCGTCACGATTTGGGTTTGATCTACTGTTTTATTAAACTGCTATCCAATAAAGAATCCGTATTTTCCTATATTTGCATTTAACTATTTTATCAAACTTCAATCTCACCAATAATCACCACAAGAACACATTCCATCTCTAAAATGATGAAACCTACGGATATCTCGCATAATAATCTCTCGACTCATGAGCTTGGAAATCAATTTTACTACTGTGTGGCAATCTCCACATATACGTAGATTCTTGGTTATTCTGATTGTGGTACCTGGACCAGTGCTAATTAAAGCGAAAGCAAGTGCCAACCTCTCACTATGATCCCAGAGCATCTTCTCCTTTACTTCTTCCTCAACATCATAGAGAACTGAGCTAGTGTCAGGTTTGTACCCAGCTTTCTTGAGTTGCAAATTTAAGTCCTTCAATTTGGCACATATATCTTCTGCCTGTGGGTGGGACAAATCTCCAACAAAAAATTGATGAACCATCTTATTAAGCTCAACAAAACTGTAACTGGGTGTTTTCCTCAATCTTTTCCTTTTTACCAGTGCCCTCGTGGATTCAACATCATTCCATCGTCTCTCGGCGGCATAGATGTTGGAAAGACAAACATAACCGCTCACTCCTTTTGGATTCATTTCAAATAGCTTCTGAGCTGAGATCTCCGCTAACTTGACATTCCGGTGTAATCTGCAAGCAGAAAGGAGCGCAGTCCATATATCAGCATTAGGTTGCACTTTCATATTGCTTATAATTGAATATGCTTCATCTAAACTCCCTGCCCTGCCAAGTAGATCCACTAAACATGAATAATGTGCAAGTCTAGGCTCTACATTGTACTCTCTGGTCATTTTATAGAAAATTTCTTTACCCTCATCCACTAATCCAGAATGACTACATGCTGATAAAAGTGAAGTAAGAATGCCCTCATCTGGAATAATATTTTTCGCTAACATGACATGAAAAATGGAGATGGCCTCCCTTCCTCTCCCGTGAATTCCATATCCTGTAACCATAGCAGTCCAAGTAGCCAAATTTCTTTCAGTTTCAGGCATCTCATCAAAAGCACGGTGTGCACAAGGAAAACTTCCACATTTAGCGTACATGTCAATGAGGGCCGTTCTCACTGCAGTATTCATGCCGAAACCCCTTTTAACAAGATATGAGTGAACAGAAGAGCCCAATATCAAGGCAGAAATTTGAATACAAGCTCCAAGCACAGAAATAGTAGTTACTTCATCAGGAACTGCATCTTCTATTGACATTTGACAGAAAAGTTCCAGAGTTTGGAAAGGATATCCTTGTCTTTCATAACCTGAAATCAAAGAATTCCATGATACAGTACTCTTCACTTTTAATTCATCGAATAATTTCCTTGCATCAGATATCGAATTACAATTGCAATACAAGTCAATTAGGGAGTTTATCAGAAACTCATTACGTAGTTGACCACTATTTTGAATTACATAGCCATGGATTGCTTTCCCCAGCTCTAAATTCATCTGATCACCACAAGCACATAGGAGAGCAAGTAAGGTTGTCCCATCTCCAACAAGCCCATCTTTTCTCATCTGACCGTAAAGTGCAAGAGCTTCTCCTGCGTTACCATTCTTCACGTATCCTGATAAAATAGTATTCCAAGATGTTAAATCCCTCACAGGCATATTATCAAACAGCATTCTTGCAGTTGCCATATCCCCAAATTTGGAATACATAGAAAGCAGAGAATTGTTCACGTAAATATCTGATTCCAACCCACTAATCAGTACCAAAGCATGAACTTTTCTGCCAATATCAGCAAGCAGCAGATCACCGCACGCCTTAAGTACAAATGGATAAGTAAAATTATCTGGCTTTTGTCCAAAACACAACATGTCACGATACAGGACAAGGGACCTCAAGGGGTATCCGTTAGAAGCATAACCTCTAATCATGAAATTCCATAAGAAAGAATTCTTCAACACAATTCGATCAAATATTACCTGAGCTTCAGCCATGCGACCGCAACTAGCATAGCAAGCGGCGAGCTTGGTGTTGAGATAAGTATTGTGCACAAGAGTACCACAAGTGATCATGTGGGCGTGGAGTTGCAGGGATTTTGTGAGACGTTTGGCGTTGGTATTTGACTGCAACAAGGTTCCACATTGTAGAGAGGTGAGGGGTCGGATAAGACCCTGTTCTGAAAAGTGGGTGATAGTGGTGTATGGAGATTTGTAAAGAAGGTTTGTTTTATGTGATTTGAGTCTGGAAGCGAAAGCGCCAATCATGAAGGAGAAGCACAAGCAGTGTTAGCCGGAGCATTCCAATGTGGAAGAAGGATGCGCAGAGAAATCCATTTCAGTCGACACTGAGAGACGTTTGTACGGCAAACAGAACCAGTTACTGGGTCTCTACGGATGCGAGAAAAAGAAAACAATTTGGTGGAGATGCGGGGTATCGATCCCCGTACCTCTCGCATGCTAAGCGAGCGCTCTACCATCTGAGCTACATCCCCTTCCTGCCTATGCTCTTCTAAGGTTTAAATTTTGTCTTTATAGAGATTAAAGTGTTTGATGGCAGGGTAAGCCATGAATATATGAAGAGTCTCCCTTTATCATAATTTTATTTTTATTTAATTTTTATAATATATAACTTATATTTTTAATATTAATTTCATTTTTATATAAAAGGTCAGCTTAAAATATTTAAAAGAATTTCCATAAATTAATACTATTTTAATAGTATTATAAGAACTTCCATAAATTTATTATATTCAGTAAGATAAATGCTGTTTAAGATTTGTTGCCTAGGGCTAGAAAGTTCGGTAGTCCTTGATTTTTCTGATCTTTTCCTACATCTCAGCCGTTTATTTCGTGTTAAAAATACTGAGACTAACTGACAAAAAAGATAGTCTGCCTAAAAACGCATATTTTGGAGGGCAGCGCAGCAAAAATGTAACTAACATGATATAAAAAATAAAAAAAAAAGATGTAACTAAAACATCATGGTTTCAACGTTGTCATCCGCACGTTGTCTTTCTCTTCCCTGGCGTCCCCAACCAGAAACTTTCGAACGAACAAATGTCCCAACAGAAATTCCAGTACTGGCAACGCCAATTAGTTATTATTCTCAAAAAATATTTTGCGGAACCAAACTTCAAACTTTCAACAAAACTGCAGGCTGCAGTTCGTGTTATACCTTTGCATGAATTGGTTGTTGCTCTCACGCCCATTCATTTGATCGGTTCTTCGCCAGACTTTGCAATTTCAATATCATCCATTGCACTGCTTTATCAAAGTTTGATACGTTGTTCTGTTGCTTTGTTGGGTCCTGAACTGATTCCTGAGGTTCATAAATCTAGAGGCATTCCAACAGTCGTGGGTTTTTCCAAAAATTCAATAATCTTTATTGGCTAACGTGCGAAGTTCGATATTAGGTGGTAACATTTGGAAGCCAAAGGCTCTCCGTTCAGGGCCAGGGTTTACGGTTTTTGTCTTTGGTTGAGAGATTTCGAAGGAATTTCAAGTTCGATGAGATAAAATGGCAATCATACGGTTGGACTGGTGATTTTGGAAGCAATGAAATTGACACGACCCGGTTATGCGGTTGCTTATGTCATTCTCCTTTGCGCGCTAGCCAAAGAGGGCTCCGAGGGGAAGAGGTGGAAACCGGAGGAGATTTTTGAAAATGAGGGTAGTTTGGCATCGTCGCTTCCTATTGATGGAAAGAAGGTACGAAAGTTTCAGTAATTTCTTATCTGATATCTTTTTCTTCCTTGGAATTTTTAGCTGCTTTTTTGGTTAATTAATACAATAGGGATACTTCTTTTCACTCTGAAAGAATGGGCCGTTACGCATTTACCAAAATGGCAGTTTGACTTTTCTCCTCGGCTTGGTTTTGTAGTATGATAATTGGCAAATGGCCAAGCTAAATATTTGTCCAGATGCAGATCTTTCTCTTCATTTCTTGAAATGATCTCATACTGCATTATATTGATGTATACATATATAGATACATATTTTCCAACGTGTAGGCTGGAGAATAATCTGATGGAATTACATCTATGTAAGGCGTAAATTTATTTTGTTGTGAAGCCTGTAAAGTCAGCGGTTAACGATTTACGGTGTCAAGTATATATATTCTTACTATTTTCATCTTTTAACAAAGGAAAAAGATAAATCGTACATGCGGGCCGCTCATGTCACCTATACGTACAGAAATAAACATCTAGAGAGGAAAGAGCGAGAAGTGAGAGTGTGAGACAGCATGCAGAGTGTATTTATTTATGTAAATATCATTACTCTTACAAAAGGAATGCGAGGTTCTTGAACTGTGAAATCTTTTCATTTCTACATGACTATGCAGTGATGTTGTACTCATGTATCTCTCCAGTATTTCAACAAAAGTATGTTTACAAGTTGCTAATTGAAGAACATTTTGATCTTAGCTATCCTCTTGTGTATGAATGTATTCATTATATTGGTTTACAAAGGCGCAACAGGTGTGGACACAGTGCAGGAAAGAATTGATAGAGAGAAACAATGCTGTTGAAGATTTTGAATTGCATCCTCTGGAAGGGAGCAGTGATATGAGATCTTTGCTTTTAGTAGAAAAGAGCATACATGATGCAATCAAATTTATGCCTCCCAAAGTGAAAGAAAACTTCTTGGCTTGCATAAAAAAGAGAACTCTCACTATCCCTACTTCTGGAGAGTCGGCAGGATCTAAACATTGGCTGTCGAAGTATTTGGAGTCACTTTTTGATTTGCCTTATGGTCATGGAAGATATTTAGGTGCTGAGTCACCGCATGATTCAATGGCACCAAGCCTTGCTCATGATGCATCTGCGGGGCCTGCAGTAGCACCGCCAACTTATGGCCCAGAACAAGCCAGTTCTCCATCACCGATAGTGGAGCCCCCAGAATCGGATTTATCACTTCCACCAGATATGTTTGTGCCATTCCCACCACCTCCATCTACATCTCCTCCTCCAAAACATTCTCATCCTATTTTACATCCACTTCCACTTCTGAAGGATGATGGTGATGATGATAACAGTCTGCAGATTACGATTATTGTTATTGCCATTTCAGCCGGAATTTTCATCTGGATAACACTATTATTCTTCTACTTTCGTAAGAGCAATAGCAACAAAGTTGATCCGAAAGAGGCACAAAAAGATGACAGCCCTCTACTCACTTTAACCTTAAGTGATTTTCCTTCTGGTATGCCTGTATTTGGTTTTGAGCTTTGACCCATTATGATAGTGAATCACTGAATGTCTTTTAAGCTTCTTTTCTTTCTGATACCAGGTTCACAAAAGTTTGTTGGTTTGGAAAATTCAGAAATAAAAGCATTTGGCATTAACAATGAAAAGAACCTTTCTGTTATTAGCAATTTGTCTTCAGTGCCTGAAGATCAGAATACCTCATTGGCTGAGATAACATCATCCGAAGGTCCACAAGCGTCATCCCCTGCTTTCAAACCTACTCCAGGAAGATCAGCTCCCCCACCCCCCGGTCCACCACCACCTCCTCTGGCGCCTTGCCCCCCTCCACCAAGAGTAGCTCCTCCACCTATTCCTCCGAAACCAACAGCTGGTAAAAAACAACCTTCACCTCTAGTACCTCGCCGTCGTGAGCCGGGAAATTCTAGTGAGGGTGGTGAATGTGATGCACCAAAAGCTAAATTAAAGCCATTCTTCTGGGATAAGGTTCTAGCAAAACCTGATCAAGCAATGGTCTGGCATGAGATCAGTGCAGGGTCATTCCAGTAAGACTATAAATCCTGTCAATATTTTCCACAAATAAACAAAATAAAATCTACCAGTATAATTACTGAACACTGACCACTATAAAAATTTTTGCAGGTTCAATGAGGAAATGATAGAGTCTTTGTTTGGAGCTAATCAGAACAAAAATGAACGCAGAAAAGACTCACCTACTCTAGAACCTTCAACCCAGTATATTCAGATTATTGACCCTAGGAAAGCACAGAATCTATCAATTCTTTTACGAGCTCTGAATGTGACCACAGAAGAAGTTATTGATGCCCTTAAAGAAGGTGAATGTCTTTCTCCTTTTTTATGGGTGTTACTTAACCAAAAAGGCAAACTGTGTCAAATACATGCATAATAGATCTTTGAGCTATGGCTAATGAAGTATTTTGTTATGCACAAGTGATTAATTATTAATTTGCGCTAAAATTTTGACCACATTTTATATTTAGAGTTCTTTTTTTTTTGTTTGCTTATTATATTGTCCCTATCAAGATATCCTATGCCTGTTGCTTAAAATCTTCTCCTGTTCAGGAGACTGTCTTAGACACTAGTTGGTACTGTTTGTTAGCATTTTGTGCAGTTCATTTGACATTCACGTGTTTATGCTCCCAAGAATCATGAACTCCTTGCTCTTCCTTTTGTCTTTTTTATTGGTACTGATATAATTTTTGTATAATAATACTTGGTGAACGTGTTGGGACACTCATTTAATAGTTTGAAGTTGGTATGATAAATATTTTACGCGTTTCCTTTCAATTATGGTTTTGTTAATTTTAGCTTTGAAATATTGGAAGCATTCATACTTGCTTAGCATCTATCCAAGATTAACTCTTTCATTACGGAGCATGAACTACTTACATTATATATGTTGATTGCATCAGGTAATGAGATTCCTGTTGAGCTCATCCAGACATTATTGAAAATGGCACCAACAACGGATGAGGAACTGAAGCTTAGGTTATTCACTGGCGACCTTTCTCAGCTTGGCCCTGCAGAGAGGTTTCTCAAGGTCTTGGTTGACATTCCATTCGCTTTTAAACGACTAGAATCTCTGATGTTCATGAGTTCCTTTCCAGAAGAGGCTGCAGACATTAAGGAGTCCTTAGCAACACTAGAGGTAAGAGTGAGACTCTTTTGTTCATAGTTAATTTTAACCATTTCATACATTCTACACTTTCCCTAATAAACTTATATATTAAGGGTGTGCTTGGTAGAGGTGAAATTGAAGGAGAGGATGGTGAAAATTAACAATGTACTAAAGCATGCATGCTGTTTAAATACATTGTCAATATCTGCACTTCCCCCTTGGCTCCTCCTACTTTTACACTTACCAAGCATGTTGATATTTAAAAAGTATACGTGAATTTCGTAAATATGGTAGAAAAATTATATGCATTTATGGGATTTTGGTTACTTTAAAAAAGAACAAGAAGACAGTGCTTAGATGCTAACGGCTGCTACATCTGAACGGCAGGTTGCTAGCAACAATCTCAGAAAAAGCAGGTTATTCCTTAAACTATTAGAAGCAGTCCTCAAGACTGGCAACCGCATGAATGATGGTACCTATCGTGGCAGTGCTCAAGCATTTAAGCTTGACACACTCTTGAAACTGTCTGACGTAAAAGGAACTGATGGCAAGACAACGCTATTGCACTTTGTCGTTCAAGAGATAATTCGTTCTGAGGGCATTAGAGCTGTACGTGCAGAGAAAGCAAGCCGAAGCCTCTCTAGTGTGAAAACAGAAGAATTTGTTGCGAAGAGCAGTGAAGAATCAGAAGAGCACTATCGTAACCTTGGCCTTCAGGTGGTTTCAGGTTTAAGTAATGAACTGGAAGATGTCAAAAAGGCAGCAATTATAGATGGTGATGATCTAATAGCTTCAATATCAAGAATTGGCCAGTCATTGCTAAAGATAAAAGATTTCCTGAGCGCAGATTTCAAGAATCTTGACGAAGACAATGAATTCCATCGTTCCGTGGCAAGTTTTGTGGAGAAAGCAGAGGCAGATATCACATGGATATTGGAGGAAGAGAAGCGGATAATGGCTCTGGTAAAGAGCACTGTAGATTATTTCCATGGTAATGCAGGAAAGGATGAAGGGTTACGTTTGTTTGTAATTGTACGCGATTTCATGATTATATTAGATAAGGTATGCAAAGAGGTGAAAGATACTTCAGTGAAGGTTTCCAAGAAAGAGAATCCATCCGCATCATCTTCTCCAGATACTCGTCCAACAACTTCAGACTTACATAGGCGACTATTTCCAGCGATTGCAGAGCGGCGGGTGGATTACTCGAGTTCTGATGACGATGATGATGAGAGCTTATCTCCATAGCATTCTTCATGTAGTTATGCAGGTGATTTTGGCTTGAGAGCGTACTATTGTACTTCATTAAGTAGCAGCTGTGTCTGCCTGCAAAGTCAAGGAAACAAAACTAATAAACATAGTGAAAAGAACCAGTACTTCAAAGTTTCTGGAGGGACATGAATATTATCATAGCCTGTTCAGGTGACTCCTATCAATGCTAGTTATCTAAAGTCTAGTATGGTGCTCCTCATCAAATTATGAGCAGTAAGGCGTTTTCAATATTTCCTATTACCTCCAAGTTTTTCCATTTGTAATTTATCTCAGAAACCAACGATGGCAAGTGGGGAACCGAGATGAAGTTCTTTTTCTTGTTCTTCGACTAATTTGTTGGAATGTTGTTTCGAATTGGTTAAATGTTGAAACCTTGAACAGACGTAAATGAGGAAGCCTGATAATCTATCTGATTGAGAACGCGCATTTTAACACTTTCTTTGGTTAATCATATCGGGGTGAGCAACCTTCATCGTGCAAGTTTCTCATAAGGTTTTATAATAACGTTCATGTGTTGTTACTTTTTAATATTTTCTTATGCTGGCGGTCGCTATTGCTTCCAAGTTCTTTATAGATCGATAGTATGCCAGGCATTGGGATTACAAATCAACGCAGAGGAACCGAAACTTTCTATGCCTTTTTTTTTTTCAGCGGATGAAAATTTGGCGTTTGTTATGTGGGAGTTAATTGAGAAGGGAAGATCGAACCTACCTTCTACCAAAGGGAGGCAGGATTGGAACACCACTTGAGTTCAGCTCAAGTGGCACTTACTATGGCTATTAGAACATCTGCCATAATTATTTATATCTGGCATTCTTTTTTTTTTGGTTTTTTTTGGTGATGGAGAGGGGCCGAAGCCCCAAAAGAAAGAAGAATTACACTGTAATGTCTCTAGGGAAAGCAACGTGCATGGCATCAGCAATAAGCAACACGTTCAGACCAGCTGGAGGTTGCTGAAGCTTGTGTCCCCGGATCAGCAGACTCCCTGGGCAGCGAGCCAATCGGCACATTGGTTCTGCTCTCTATACACGTCTCTGAGCTTAATCTCTTCAAAGCATTGCACGAGATTCACAATAGCACTAGGAGTTGGAGTTTTATCAGCTTGGGCATTGGTTAAAGCCGAGACAAATGCTTGGGAGTCACACTCCACTTCTATTTTTCTACACCCTTTTTCTACTGCCAGTTGAAGCTGGAGGTATAAGGAAAATGCTACTAGTAAAATTTTAAAGGTACACTGTAGGTACAATGAGAGAAGACAGAAGGTGAAATGGTTGTTTCATTCTCTGTCCTCGTTCTCATTGTACCGACAAGTGTACCTTAGGAGATTATATCAATAACAAAGCTCGAGGTACATAGCCCATCCTCCCGCTTAAAAGACACAAGCATGTCCGCAGACCCTCTCCCCCACACTTCGAATTTTTGACCTCTTTTTTTGTTTTAAAGTTTTTTATCTTTATGTATATATTTTTTAATTTTATATCTATTTTTTTCTAATCTTCTTATGCATTAAGCCGAGGAATCCATCCCTCCTATGTCATCCCTGATCAATCCACCGCATCCACACTTTTCAGATTATTTCTTTGCGCCGTCTGTGTTAAACTATATATCTGGCATGTTAAATAATTTAGAACCATCAATTTAAGCTTGACCTTAACTTTATTATTTGGGTAAGGATACTTTGGATCCGTTTGATTTTGATGATACCCTTTTTTTTTTTTTTACATTGATATTATTATTTTAACTTCATTCTTAATATTATTATAAATTAAATTTTATAAAAATTTATTTAAAATAATTTAATTATTAAATTTATTGAATTTTAAATATAAAATTTAATTAATTTAAAAACTCATAATTTTTTTATGAATATTTCTTAAGTTTTATTTGAGGGAAAAAGACTTTTCCTTTTATCATGGTAATGATATTTGAGTAAAATTACTGTTTTTTTTTTATAATGACCAAACCAAAATAAAACAAAGTAGTTCAAGTTGAAATAATTTGCCCAAGTTAATTGGTATATAATGACTAAATACATACACAGTATGAGTAAACTTTTTTTTCCTTTTGATTTATGGGCAAGTTTGTTCCTAGAAGTTGTCTCCAATGGCAGTCAAAATTTTCATGTAACAAAACTGTAAAATTTATCCAAGTTTAATTTGTAAAATTTAATTAATTTAAAATTTTAAATAAATATTTAATAATAAAATTTATGAGACTAACAGCATTGTTTGTTCTACCAGCCCAGTTCCGTCGGCGCTATCCTGTTGGGAGGGAGAAGCCATGGCCCATTGGACCTTTTTCCATTTGCTGCGTCTGCTTGTGGAGGATAAAATTATTATTATATATATTTTTTTAACCTCGGATGACCCTCTATTTAAACTTAAAACCCTAAAAGAACTCTTTATAAACCCTGGTAACGCCAACCCCACGGCACACGTCCGAGTCGTCTCGTTATTCCAGAATGGCTCCAAAGCGTCTCTTAGAAGACCCACCTTCTGCTGCTTCCACTGAAGATGACGATACGGAAAGCGATGCTGTTGAAGAGAAAGAAAACGGGGTTTCCGATGGAGTAGAGAACGACGAAGAAGAAGAAGAATCTGAGGATGAGGAAGGAGAAGAAGATGAAAAGGTAGATGATCATCGGAGCAAGAAGTTCACTACCAACAAGTCCACCGTCGCCACTCCCTCTAAGGCTTCAGACCGCCAATCATCTTCGTCAGGTTCTGGAGACGAATCCGGGTCGGAGTCAGACTCCGAGTCCGGCAAAACCCAGCCATCGCCGTCTGCTTCGGACTTCACCATCAAGCCGATTATGTCCAAGCCAATCGATGATTCGGGGAAGCCCCAGAAAAGTGCAGCCAAGCGCGATTTAACTCCGGCACCGACCAAGGCCGTCTCGAAGCGCACGAATGAGGGCGACATTGAGGAGAAGGATTCAAAGAAGAAGAAGGTACCGAATGGTCAAGACGAAGATGTAAGAAAAGGGGCTGGTCGCCTTTGGAGCGAGGACGATGAAATTGTGATCGTGAAGGGTATGATCGACTACAAATCGAAGAAAGGGGCTGACCCATTTGCTGAGATGGGAATGTTTCATGAATTCATTAAGAAAAATCTACATGCTGATGTTTCTAAAAGCCAATTGATGGAGAAAATCAGGAGATTGAAGAAAAAATACCAAATTATCGCAGAAAAGAGTGAAGATGGAAAAGACCCTGTTTTCTCTAAGCCGCATGAGCGCAAATTTTATGAGCTATCAAAGAAGATTTGGGGACCTGCTTCTGCTAATGGGGTAGATGACAATGCAAAGAATAAGAGAAAGCCAACCCAGAGCAAAGTCAGTAACTCCTCAGCTATAGCGTCGCCTAAACTTAACGGTGATATTAAGGTCGAGACAGAAAAGGCGTGCTCCAATTCTTCATTATTGGATGGCTTGCTGTTTTCAGGGAAGCTTTTGTCACAGCCAGAGGCTGCTATAAGCATTATGAAGGAATCATTGCCTTTGATTGGGAGTTCTAAGGCCAAGGAGTTAGAAAGCAAGTGGGTGAAGTTCCAAGAGGATGAATTCCAATTGTATTTGAAGAGGATCGAATTGGTTCATGAAAGTGCTAAACTGCTGTTGGAAGCCAAGAAATCTTCGACGTTTTAGTCATCGGTTTTTTTTGCAGGAAGAGTCTTCGTTGTTTTCTATTTGCAATGGAGATGTGTGTTTTTCATTGAAGATATTTACTTTTTGATGTTATAGACCGATCCTTTTCTGTTGATCTTGTTGGTTTGACTTTTGAAACCTAGTATGTCAGACCTTTTTAAGAATTGAGTTTTTGTTGGTGGCAGGCTGGAAAGTATATGATTTACTGATCTTCTTAATTTCCAAATATGATAATCATCCTATAAAATAAGCTAGGAGAGGATGATAAAGGCAAAGAATTATGGAGGCCATTTTCTGCCATGAAAATAGATTTTGTATCTAGGATTGCGGGAAGATGTGGCTGTTTATATTTATCTACGTAAACAAAATGGTAAGCATACAAAATTTTGATTAGATTTTTGGTTCGATACTATTAACACACCCAAAGCTAGGGTTCTCAGATTGGATGAAATGCTGGGTTAGCTTAAAATGCTACGAATTGCCTTGATTAACTGGTTAACAGACAAGGGCCTGCATGGATAGCAAGCGGAGGGCGTTGCTCAAGGCCTCCTAACATTTGGGAATCGAAAGGAAGACAATGTACAGTTAGTTAAACTCATATTTTCACCCTTAGAAAGGAAAACAAATGCACAATGATGTGGAATTCTTAAGAATTTATTTCTCCCATTCAGAAAATTGAGGATGCAAGTTAAATTTTTGGTTATGCTGCAGTAAGAAACCCATTCCGAACAATTAAAGGATTTAAAAGGAAACGCAAAAGGAACGCTTTAATCCCCAACAAGCCCTGCTTTCTTATTACAGACTATTGACACAACGCAGAGGTTGGGTGTGGCTTCTTAATTTGAAGGTGATATCAAATAGGCTCTTAGTATTGTTCTCTCGTGATTCTAGACTCTAATGATCTTTACATGGCAGCACCGCAATCTAAGAGATAAGAGTTTTTTGGCCAGTTAAGGTGATAGATTAGGCCAACCAATAATTGTTTACTCCAAGAGTATTAAGAATTTTTTTTAACAAACTACTGTTGGTTGATGATGATTCAAAATCACGTCTTTGACAAATTCAGAAACAAAATTGGGAGGTTATTGGCCAGCTTGAGCCAAGGTACGAAGGCTCTTCTGAGCTTCTGTGAAGCTTCACACCTTAGATTGCCTGGAGAAGAAATTTTAGAGGAAGCCAAGAATTTTAGTGCCAAGTACCTACTAAGAGGAAAACTGGATTCTAATTTGATCGACAGAGTGCACCATTCCCCTGAAATCCCACTACATTGAAGACTACATAGATTAGGCGCTCGAAATTTTATAGATGACAACCAAAAGAAAAATGATTCCATGAACTTCAGGAACTATCAAAGTAAGTATCTCTGATGTCAAACTTCTGCTTATTAGCTTACATTGTGCTCACCAATAACATGTTCAGTATTTGATTCCTTGCGAAGGTGGTGGGCAAAATTGGATTTTGAAAGCAGGCCTAATTTCTCAAGGGACCGACTAATCACTTACGGAGAATTATTTAGGAGCCACAGTTCTCTAAATGCAGGATAGGCCTTATCAAGTTTGTATGCATATTGACAGCCATCAACGACATTTATGATGTTTATGCACTCCCTCATGAGCTGGAATCCTTCACGGTCGCTGTGAACTGGTATATAATTGTAAATAATACAAGCAGTCAGACGGTTCAGTCTAGTGTTTAATATACTAGACTTTCAACTCTATTCTTTGTATCTTTTGAATGTTTGTTTTAATGCCAAACTGCAAATGATCAGTCCTTGACCATCTCCATACAGCTGGAATATGGAAGCTGTGCAGCACCTCCTCGAGTATGTTAAGAATTAAGATATTTTTGCAAATTACATGGTTTTGTTGATGAATTGGCCCATGACATCTTTAAAAACCATGGCTTCAACATATCACTCGGCGTGGAGGAACAGGTAGATTTAGTGGAGATAGAGGGGGCATTTATCATCTTTGGTCCAACTGAGATACAAAAAATTATCAACTCTGGGTTCAATTGCTGCAGTGGAGGAGACTCTGCAGACCTCGTCGAAGCACGGTGGTTTTGCAGAAACTATGTACCTTCAATGGAGGAATACTTGAAAAATGCATGGATTTCAGTGGGAGGTCCTGCTAGGATTGTGCATATTTTCCCCTGCTTGGCTGCAGAGGTACAGAAGAAACACTAGAGGCCTGAAGAACTCTGAGCTTACATATCGGTCATTGCTGTTTACTAGATTATGGAATGAGATTGGAGCTTCAAACTTGCTATGCAATATGCAAGAAATTAATTAAGCTTGTGAGTATATTTGTTGTCGTTCTTATTTCTGCTGTCTTAAGAGAGATCAGTAATTAACAGTATGTTTCATTTAATTGCCTTAACTCACGAGGATGAGATGAAGAGAGCAGATGTGGCAAAGTCTGTACTCTCTAGATTGTTATATGGAAGCAAAAAGGGTATCCAGGGAAGAAGCAGAAGATCATGTTAGGGGTCTGTCAAAATATTCATGGAAGATAATGAATGAGGAGATTTCGGAAATTCTCTACCAAAGCCCACTGTGAAGATGTTAAATAACTTGGCACGGACTACTCAGTGCTCCCATCAACATGGAGATTGAATAGGGACATCAATTGGGAAGATTAGAGATCTTTTGGCATGGTGCCATTACCACCTAATAGGTCACCACATAGCAATAGCTTTTTGTGCAAAAAAAAAAAAAAAAGCATATGGAAACTAAAGTAATCTATTATGATGTTACATATAGATGAAGAAAAGAAAATCAGAAAAATAATCTATTGTGAAGTTGTTATGAACAGTTTGTGCTAATAAAAATACTCAAAAGGAAAATAAGGGAAAAGGAGGAAGAAAGGAAAAGCTGAAGTTAATCTATAATTTTTATACGTGTCACTAGAGAGAGCAGAAATGGGTACATGTTTCTTTTCTTCGATTCTTTTCTTGTAGATACAGTACAAGTAGCATGAAAGGGACACATTTGATGAAGCAGCAACACAGAAAAGCCAAATGCCAAAAGCAAGAGTGGCCTCCAGATGTTATCTTAGTCATTAATCAATAGCCTGTGGCAGAAACGTAATATGCAACAGAGAATAAGCCATGAACAAAACACAAAATCCCACCGATGGACAGAAAATGATGGTGTGAGAAACCGCAGGAACCCCTGGACCTGTTGTTTGACATGGTTCCTATCACTAGCATGGACAATCCAACGGCCAATACGATCCTGATCAACCACAGTTAAACGGGAAAATCGTAAAGAACAGCATAGATTTAAGCGAATGACCAATGGTATCTTGGTCTCTAAAATCAGCAGCAGAGGATTATTATATTATACATACCAAGTTAGAATGAGGCAAGCCACTGAAATCTGCCTATTGGGGGAAGCCTTTCCAAGCTCTTCTTGGGAACAAATGCAGTTGCGGCCAACTAACAAATTGGCTAAAACATGGGCTAGACCCAGTAGCACTGCTGCGCCCAACCCCAGCAAGAAAGCCTGATGGCTTGGGTCTCTACACTCAAATATCCACAACCTTATGTGCTTAACCTGTTGGTGGAAACAACAAATTGCAAAATATAGATTTCACTACTGAAAAGTTTCACTTTCAGAACACATTTCTTGCTTGATTTTCAGAAATATTTAGGTTTCAAGCATACCTTGTTTTGTGCAATTTCGGCCTCGATGCCAAGAATCCCAGCTGCGACATCTATGATCACAATCAAGAGACACATTAAAATGCCTGCTGCTCTAGCCATTTTTGGGAGAAATTTTCTGTGTTTTCCCGTGGGTTGCTTGTTGCTAAGTTTTAAGATGAGAGAAAGAGTGGTAAAAAAGATGTGGCGGGGAATACATAAAGAGCAGAAAAGTATATAAAAATACAACTAGACTGATTGGTGGTGGGATAAGTGGGTAAAAGCTTTTTTTGTCCACGCAGTGCAAACTTTAATTTCCTTTTGTGTCTTCTCTTTTCTCTCTCTCCACTCTCCAGTCTTGGATTTCTTGGGGAGCAAGAAAAGCAGGTTATAAACCAGCTCCTAAAACAGCGTGAGTAATTTTCTTGATTCTTTGACTTTAATTGTGGACTGACAAATCATTCATTTCCGCAACTATAAGAGCAAAATCAGTATGTCTTGCTTGCTATGGGTACCTATTAGTTCTTGTTTTTTCTTCATTATTTGAAAATAAAAATTCGAACCCTTCTTTTTTTTCCTTTTTCTTTCTAATTCAAGAATATCTTCCATCTTGAATCTGATGGTTAATCATATAACATATTGAATTTTGAATTTTCTAATGTCGGACATGTTAGGATATAAAGAAATACAAAGTACGTGACTCTGCCCGTGGATATAAAACAAGATTGAAAAAAAGGAAAAGCAGTGCATGTTACATATCACTTCATTACCGCATTACCAAGTTACCATAGTTAAAATGCTGCATGAGGGACGCAGGTCTTCTGTCTCCAGCAGGTGTCCTATCTTCTTCTGTCCTTATTCTCCACCCACAGTCCCAATGTATTCTTTTTCTCCTCCCGATCAAGGAACCAAGTGAGAGTGTATAGCATGAGCCAAGGCCTCGCCAACAAAGCCAAGAATAAACAGTAAGGGTATTTGCAATGTTGGCATTCTTACCCACTTAAATCTTCATGTGTTGAATTGCTTAAATATTGGGTGACAACAAAGAGGGACGGAGCGTGGGGACCGAATGCCTATTTGCACCATTTTCATGCAGTCAAATAAGATAATTTATGACTATTTTCCTTCTTTTTTTTTATAAATGATCTAAGCTTGTACTAACCATGCAAACTTTGAGGTCGATTTTCTTTGCTCAGTAGGACCCCTAGCTTAAAGCAGGCACGCAGGTCGCAAGAAGGTCTCCCAAAAGAAAATATATATATATAGCGGCTCAAGACAAAATAACAAAAGCAGAGCTAAAAATAGCAGCGCTATTATTCTTACAATTTTACACTTATAATTTTTATTTATAACAATCATTGTTTTTATTTAATTTTTAAAATTTTTAAAATTTTTTTTAACAGTCCACACTCGTCGTTACAAATGTTGTGGACGAAACATTAGTCTTAAAACAGAGTAGTCCATGTCTCTCGCATACGTCGAGACAAGCTCAAATTAAAAGCATCTACGTCTATGCGTACAACATTTGTCTTCATCCTCTCCTGACCTGAGCTGAACCCCCACTATCAAACAGAATCTTGAAAATTTAAAGAAAAAAAAGGGAATCCTGAAAGGCTCTCCCTTTTGTTTGTGTTTTTGCTCATCTCATCTTATGAATTATTGCATTTTGCGCTTTTGATGGCCTAAAGTTCTATGTTGGGCATTGAGAACTGTAATGACCATGTCGACGTCTAATCGTCTATGGTTTGTATGACGGCTCCTTTTCTAGAATCCCAAACATAAAATTTGAAGTATTAGCGAACAGAAAAGAGATCAGAAGAGATTGCAGAACTGCCAAATGACCATGTCCACGTCTTTAGGTTAGAGTGTAGTCCAACGGCAGAAAACAGCTATTAGAAGCCCATAAGGCTAATGTAACTTCGTTCAAGCCTAAAATGATTAAGCCCAAATCAGCATGGATTTGACCTGTACGGACGATGGACTCTAAATTTCAGGAACCTAGATACGAGTGGCTGAGCCTACTTTCCATTGCCCAAACATAGCTAATACTGCTGCCTGAAGCTTATTCACCCCGTCCATACTAGTTACAAATACTGATATAATTAGAGAAAAGATGAACATATAAGTTGTGAAATCCAGACACCTCCTGCTAAGGAAGGATGGGCCACACAGTTCACTTAATACTGACACTTAACAAGCAGAAAAGTTAAGCTTGCACATGAAGTGAACTAGCAATTAATTTCGTAGTATAGAAAATTGTGATAACTAAACTCCAATGTAATTAAGTAGGAGTGACTCTTTTTTCGGAAAATAAAAGAGTCAGACTGAAACTTGAGGGGATGACAGAAATAGAGAGTAAGCACCGAGCCAAAAATTGGCTTTCAAAGACATATTAGTTGATGGCTGGTTTGGGAGAAGGATTAGCATTACCAAACATAACCACTTGCTGGAGAAGAAACCTCCTTTCCGATACATGCTTGAGCAAAGTTAACTTTTCCATGGAGAACACACAGAAACCTTGAGAACAGAGCATGGTTTGGGCAACCGGCGAGTTCACCAGTACCTGCAACACCTGGTTCCAGTTCAACCTCTCCAAATCGCCTAAACCACTGACATTTTTGAAGCTGGATTTGAGATCACATTGGGTCGCCGGGAAAGGCGAATCGGAAGGCATGGACTGCGGAGCGTATAATTGGGCATGTAGGAACTTCACGTACTTGAAGGCCTCTTCAAACAGGGTCGCCTGGTCCATCTTCTTGTCCCAAGGAATGAGCTTCTGCAAGCACCGCGTCTTGTCGCTCAGCTTCTGCCGCCGCTTACGTGCCAGGTTACTCTGAGGGATCACTGTCGCCGAAGGGGCTTTTCCCCCAACGGGAGAATCCAACGAAGAAGACGAAAACTGCTTCTTGCTGTGCGACGCTATTACCGCACAGAGGTTGTTGGCAGAGTGAATATTCATGTTATGGTGCGCAATCAATGTCGGAGCAGGACTCAGTGAGTCGAACCAATCTCGTTTGTTATTTTGAGTAAACGACTCCGGGCCGTGTCGTTCCATCGCATGGAGTTCAGGGAGACGGTGGAACGTTCCTGAATCATAGAAGTCAGTGGGGCTCTTGGAGAAGAAGTCGAAGGGCTGCTGAGAAAGGAGTGCAGAGGTTGCAAGCTCATGGGAGAGATAGGGTTCCCTTTCGGGCACCATTGGCTTCTTCTCTTTGGCGTCCAATATTTGGTCTTGAATAATCGTGGAACCCTCCGTGAATCGGCCTGGATTTAGAGACGGTTGAGAATCATGGGTGATGAAGCCATAATTTAAAAGTCCTGTGGTGGCAGAATAATCAGCAAGAACAGAAGGGTTGAGGCTGAGGACTGAATGAATGCTCAAGCCGGAAAACATGGGGTCGAAGGAGGATTCGGCAGCGCTACAACCAGACTCAAAATTGCTCTCCATCCAGTTGAAAAGACGGAAGCAGCGTTGTGAATGATAGTAGTGAGAGTGAGAGCACGAGGCAGCGATTGTATATAGATAAAATAAAGGTTATATATAAAGACCAATAATGAAATGAAAACGGAAAAATAGTTACGAGAACATGTGGAATAGAGGGGAACGAGAAGGTGAAAGGGAGTTGGGAGGTCGAGGATAATTGGGTCCTTGCATGTACGTAACATAAAAGACAGAGGACAGTTGGAGATGGCAGAGAAGGAAAGGAAAGAGCCACAGCTCATTCACTGAGGGAGAGTAGCTGTGGCGACTCCTCCGTTGTCGTATACTTCAATTGGGGTTTGTTTTGTCTGCTAGCTCCGGCCATTTCAGCTCACCAGTCCTTTTAGTTTTATATGGCAAGAATTTTTGTCTGATAAAGGAGATGGGTCTCGCAATGGACGAAAAATACTTCCCCAAAGAGAAACGGGTAGGCGGCGATTGGGAAAATGGACTGTCACACTTTGGGCAATAGGGTGATATGTTGGGTAACGTTGATTCAATGCTTGTTGACGTAGATAAAATAAAAAAATATTAAAAATAAAATAAAAAATATGATAATTACAAATAAAATTATAAGAGTATAAAATAAAAATATTTGACAATAATTGATGATGGAATATGATAAACCTAGGTTAATTCTGGGATTGTGCTGAAATAGACAGATCATGGCGATGGCGTAGCTTTTAAGCACGTGCTCGGCATTCTGTCGGAGCCTCAGTCTGACTCAGCCTCCGCTAGAGACTGCGGGGGAATTAATGGGTTGCACATTACTACAATGATCATCAGCTCAGCGAATCGCCGACGCCGCACCGGATAGTGAACAATGAATGTGCTCTTCCTCCAGTCCAGCACCACACTCTTGAACGAAACATCAAAGACGTTATTGAGTTCCAAGTTCCAACAACACAAATCAGCAGATTTGCATGCAAAGTACAGTAGTACTTTTTCTTTTTCCTAATCCCCGCAAATGTAATCACTCGCTTCTGCCTCACTGTCGTGTTAAAGTGAAGCAACTCGTTTGTCCGCACACTAAATTCCGCGGACAAACTACTGACATTCGGGTAATCACACACCTGCAACAGCGGTGTTATCGTTTTCATTTTTTTATTGGGAAAAAAATGACCTCTTGATAACACTTCGAGCAGACCGCATTGCCAACCGTGGCGTTCCGCCTAAACATCCAAGTCCAGAACAGGGGCACATACCTAGAATCCAATGAGAGCGATAGGACCCTTTGTCATCCCAAAACGCTGCTTTAATACGCGGTTTTGTTAGAGAAGACTATTAAACCATTATGAATGAGCAACTATCTGCCCGAAGGATTCCGGCCTGCATACTGCTTCAGTTTTCCATTTAACTCGCTCCCTTCTTCTTGTCGAAGTCCCTCCGCCACAGATACTAATTCAGTACAAGTGAGCCTGCGCCAGTGTCAAACAAGTCTAAGATCCGTGCAAGGGTATAAAAAAGTCAAGTATCAACACCAAAACTCTTTGAGAGTGTCATTCAACCATTCTCGAAAATTTAATCGCTTCATTTTTCAGCACAGAAGATTCAGAGGAAAGAAACAAGATGAGAACACGATATTGCCTCGAATCAACCTCTTCTTCTCCTTCATTTCATTTAATATTAGATAAGAGTAAAACAATGCCCTACAAGTTACAACCAAATGAATTACAAATCTAGGGTCAACAAAAACTGTACACAAGAATTGGATGACAAGCGGTACAAGGAATAATGCTTTGGACTAATAATTACAGACTCCCCACGCTAAAAGAGGCAGGCAGCTCTGAATCATGAACCGCTCCGTAGTCTAATCTAACAGTAAGCATTTCACCAGGAAGACGCCGTCGGCTTCCCCAAACCATGCAAAATTTCATCGGTCCCACATGGCCTGGAATATGGCAGGTCTGTGCTTCAACCAATGTACCATTTCCCTGTCCAGCGGAGCGTTATTTATTACAGCGTCTAACATTGGGCTGCCAAAAAATTTTGGAGAACTTTTGAATGACCATATCCGGTCTTTGGGCCAAGGCCTGTGGGGCTGCTTCTCCTAGATAAACCAAGCAGCAGTTGATTAACTACCAGCAAGGACTAGAAATCAGAATAACACATCGGTTCTAGCCCTAACACACGCAAGAAATCTGTATGTAAACAAATGCAACTACATTGCATAAATTGTAAAGACAGGTCTAACGCACGATTAGTTTGCAGGGGTACATCACTAGCGCATTTGGTCAAGAATTTAAACAGAAATTAATAAATCATATGAGCCCATCAACAAGCCCGGTGCAGGCAAACACTATAACAATTTAGCCCGCTAAATTACAGAAAGTTAACACTACAACAAACTAATAATGTGATCACCATAGTGATAGGCTACCTTCTACACTTCTAACATTAGTATCATGTTCAAAAAGGAAAAGATTAATTGATAACAAAAGACACAAAAAGATTTAACAATACATAGAAAGGTAACAAATTAGTGCCCTCCATGATCTATCAAATCCATCAAACATTTTGTGCGCCTATTAGAGCATTAACTTCACAGTTAACAGAAACTACACTTTTTAAGAGGCCAAAAATGACTTGTTATTTTCAAGAGCACAAGTTATTCTGCAAAATTAAAGCTGAAACATCGAAAAACAACCATTAAAATTACACTCCAAATGCCAAGAACCACCAAAATCATGATCTTTGTTCGCTTCCTGATGGCCAAGTCCAACATAGCCAGCAAGACCTAGCACTCTGCTACCAACTATCGAAAATCACAGCATTACTAGAGCTGCTGGTAATCTCCCCACAACCCAAATACTACCTTTGTCTGAAGTCAAACTCCAGTTACTAGTTGGTTGTACCAAAATATGTGATTATAAACAGATATCTTAATGAGTTCAGACCATCTCATTTTCTAGCAAAATATATGCGATGAATAAACACTTCCTACTCATCATTTTATCCCGAAAAACACAGCTGAAAAAAAAAAATTTGTAGTCTAAGAACTTAACAGCTAAGCAAACAGCACCTACCATTCTTGCCAGCATAGATCTGACAGTCCTCGGACCATAAACACGATGCCGTGATGGTTTTTGAGCCTTGGCATAAAAGGAACTGATGTCTGGTAATGATAGGCAACCCCTACTGGCTCTAGCCAGGCTACAATCTGGCTCTGCATTACTCTGATTATACCAAAAAATAAGCTGCCCTAAACAATAATTTTCACCATATGTCTTCCGATACTCCTGAAATTCTGCTCCCAATTTGTCAGCATACTTGGGACCTAAGTCAAGTGGACTAATATAAACAGGTGGAGAAGTAATAGTTTGATAATCCTGTAATAAGAAAATGAAACTTTTCAGATTGTAAAATGAAATTTTAAAGAGAGGAATTTCTAAATGTATAAGATACCTTCTCGGATTTGAGGAAAGATAAACATACCTGTATTCTATAAAAACATTTCGTATAAGCATAAATATGGATTAAGTCAGCAGCAGCATCATGCCGACATTTGTATGTACAAGGAAGATACCGAACCTCATCCCTCAACCTTTAGAAAGGGGAAGAGAAACATACCGTAAGCATTCCATATTTCACCAGGCCTGAATACTCAGAAACTAGAAGTGCTAGCCACTTACCATAATAGAGATTTCTGAAGCTCTTGTTGAATATCTCCAGAACCAGAGGGATCATGAGCATGAATTTTGGACTTCAGATCATTCAAGGTGTCTTCTTCCAAATAAGGAGCAATGCACTGAAGAAGCTCATCAACAAAAGAACCCTCTCCTTTCCAGAGGAAGGAAACAGTTGCTTCAGGACTGAGCTTCTCAAGTGGAGGTGGTGCTTTCCGTGGATCACCGAAAACACATCTCATAACATACCTTACCTGTAATAATGCAGATTATCTTAATCTCAAAAAATTATCCACACTTCATTCGAGTTTAACAGAAAATCTTTTTCTCTCTACTATTAACAAAGATAATGAAACAAGTACAGAGAAGGGGAAAGCACAATCACACCTTATCAAGAGTGACAGCAAGATTTTGAAGCCTTTGGTTGTATACACCCTCAGCCTGAGTCATACCAGGGGGAGGGGGCAAATGAGCATACAAATGTCTACAACCTTATAAAAATATACTACTGCAAGACAAACACAAACAAACAACACACCTGAACCTCGGCATCACTCCTCTCAACATCAAGACATATTTCTGAAAAATACTTTCTTTTTTCTTCCAGATTATGTCTTAAAATTTCCTCCGGAAGTTTAGTTCTTTCGAAGTTGATGAATCTCACCTTCAATAGAGGTGCCAGGGAAAACAATTAATTAAACAACAGCAAACACTCAGAAACATTGACAACAAACAGAAGTAGCAAGGCACATACAAGGCGAGCTGCATATGCGACTAGCCAATCTGGCAGGCCACCAAGTAGGCAACTGCCTAAACCAGCTCTTCCCAGGTCATTATAGTCTTCTTCTGAAACGGAGTTTAGCTCACAAGCCTCTAACATCAAATAATGACGATCAAGAATACCATGCCACTCCTTCAGCACCTGAGAGGCCAAACAAGATACTTCGGTCAACAGAAAATGTGTAAACCACTCGAATTAAAATAGAAACTATGTTCTTCTAATAGTTGCAGCGACCACAGTAGGGGATATGGGTATGAGATGACACCACCAAGGTAGGAATGTAAAATCATCCCACAAATGACGTACTATGCATTACATTTGCTCCTTTTATAGGACCTAGAAGTTAAAGAAGATTTTGTACAAAACCCAAACCTTTTGGAAAGCCCCTTCTCCAGTCAGATTCAAATAACTCCCCCGGCAAACTTGGCTTCCACACAAACATACCGACGCTTCATATTCCTCCTTGCTCTACAGTAAGATGAACAGATATTCCTTAGAAACATTTAAAAAGCAGAATAGCAGATAAACATTTTTCTTCAAAATAGAAAAGGTCAGTGGGCAGCACAACAAACCTCTGTAACAGAATTGTAATCAAAAGTGATCTCCTCTCCGGGTTGAATTTTACGAACAGTATAAATTCCAATTTGATAGTGACCATCAACAGCAGTGACTCTGAAAAGAATGGAAAAATGTGACAGTTATTACCAGATACAATACAGTAAGAAATGACCAATAACAAAAGCATTGCAATTTGCAACCCAGACCCCCAATAATATAATCATCAGAAGAACCAACAAACAATCCTTGAGCATCATTTATATAAAAAAGAAAAAAATTAAAATGGTAAGAAATGAGTTAGGCTTCGTCCCTCAACATCTTTTGCTACCATAACCATGCCAAGGGAGAAAAGAAATAAGATGAATATCGATTATAACCAATGACTTCAATTTTTCACTAAGCAACAGTTTGTGAGAACTCCAACAAAAGGAATTTGTGATACAATTAATAGCCATCAATAAAAAAACCACTCAAATCGTTACAATGTGTAATGTATTGACCTAAATAACCACTTTGAGTGGTTATTTTTCCTTCATGAATCATAATACATATTTTCACTAGGAGTTCCCAGTTTGAAATTGTCCCAAAATTTCACATTCACTAAAGGAACAAAATGATTACAGCTGAATAACCACAACTATAAATGAACAACCGCAACTAATTATTAATCCTTACATAAATAAAATCTTCTAGGTACTTTTAAGACACGCTATTCTCCTGAGAAAAGGCAAGAGGCCCAAGACAGCAATGAGCAAAGTGTTTGAAGGCATCTGTTTGGCCGCTGGTTATAAAGATGTATACTAGGAGGCCTAAGAAAATAAATAAGCAATAAAGGAACATGTGGCAGAACTCTGAATTAGGTAGTTATCAGCAGTTATATGTTATTGTGGTTAGTTTATGTGGTAGTTATTGGGATGTCAATAACTATCAGTAGTTAGGACAAGAGGTAGGATTTGGGTTAAGGAAAGTAGGGCGGTTTTTGGTCTTTGAAACCAGACTTGGGGCTATCCTATTTCATAGGGTAGATTTAGCGATCTTGATGTATTGTGGCTGTTTGGGTACCAATTGGACCCTGTGAGTGTGTGTAATCTGTACTTTGTGTTGTTCTATAATAAGATCCTATTAGCATCCAAAAGAAACATGTCTTAGAACCAAGAAAAACCGTCAAAGGAAGGAGGAGATACGGGAAGACATGCGAGCATGCCTCATCCCCGAGAGAGAGAGAAAGCAAAGACGACTCAGGGTGTAGATTTTAAATGGAAATCCAATATTTAATCGTCAAGTTTCATGACCACGGGTATTTCAAAACAACTAAAGTGCACAATAATATCTTAGCAAATTATAGAAATAAGAAAAGTGACTAATCTAGCAACAGAAAGCATATTTAATGGAAATGAAATTTTCATTTGGTCATAAGAGCCTCCCAGGTGCTTTAAAGCCTTCTTAAGCCACAGGCAGATCATTAGGAGCCTTTAACAATTAACGGACACTAATTTTCTAGCAAAGCGAGGGCTAACTCAGACTTGGCTTATACCTGACTAATTTTTGTGTCATTCTTGACACAAATGATGCCAATGCATGAAGGAAGCAATGGTATTAAATACAACAAAAACTATTACAAACACAAATTGGTAATTAAATGTGCACAATCCTTTACGCCTATTGGATCCCCCAAAATGCATACAATGGAGCAACGGACAATTTCTTTTCCATGTAAGAGAACCAATATCAAGCAGTTTACAATTCAGAAAACAGATCAGAAACAATCACAGAACACAAAACTTACTTTGCTTCACAATTAGGCCGGCATGAATGACATATTCGACTGGCATAGTTAGCCTTGTGCATGGCATCAACAACAACCAAGTCATACCCATCAGCATCACCCTGCCATAAACAATGCAAAAATTAAATGCATAGAAAAAAGAGAGATGAACAAAACACATCCTGTTCACATCAGAGAATTTTGTTGTGACATGATACGCACCTTTGGCCTCTCAAGGTAGATGTTATAGAATTCCGGAGCAGGATCTTTACTATCTTTCTGGAGAGATCGAATCCCGTCTTGTTTCTCAAACCACTTCCACACAGGATAGACCTAAAAAAACAATTTCAATATAGAGGCAACATAATGTCTCACCAGAAAAACAAAATATAGGCATATGATACTACAAACCAGATGCTCTAAATGAGATAGCCTCAGGTAGGAAATACACTGGAATAAAATGACACATCAATCCACAGGTACAAACACCTCGTAGATTAGAATTTGTTACCATTTGTTCCCTCTACAATAAAATTATCCACAAAACATTCTATGCAAAACTCTAGCAAGTGAAGCAAGAACTAGCAACTAAGCCCAGAACTAGAAAAGCCAAGAAATCAAACTGTTGTAATTAAGCATATAATAAAAAGGATTAAAGACAGTGATTTGTTGCAGGCACACAAAACAAAACTAAACCTTGCCCTCTTTTATGTATGTTGCACATCTCAAACACTTCTGTAGAGGATATACCATAACTAGTTCGATCGTGTTGAAGGAAGCTATGCGCACACAGGTTTCTACTCTATCTGGTAGATATTTTTTACATGATTGACATTTTACTGGAAATAAGTAATTGGTAGACAGGGAAAGCACGAATAGTTTACACATTAATAATTCATGAGAAGCTGCATGAATAAAATTCTGCAAACATGTCTGAAGCCATACCTCTCCCAGAAACTCCACAACAAAATCATCTTCACCAAAGCCTTCTTCTTTGTTGCAAACAACACCAAGCCCCTACATGATATAGCTCAATAGGTGATAACAGAACAAGAAGAATATAGAGCAGTGCAAAATGTAGGAAAAAAACAAAACATGACACCTCAAAAGGAGAAAAAAGTGAAAAATAAGTACTTCGTTGTAGCCCAAAAAGTGCACATACCTTTCTATAAGCTACATATTTATCATCTGGACGACTGTCTATGGCCTTTAGGATACCTTGACACATTCTAACCGTCCTTGCATCACAGTCCTCTTCAGCAGCCCTTTTAATTTCTTCAATAACAGGCTTCAACGAGTAGCTCATTGGAGTGTCTCCAGTTCCAGTAAAATGCCTAACCTGCTTATTTAAAGTCCGAAGGAGCACATCTTCTATAAACAAATGCTTCTCCTGTAGAGGCCAATCTAACTCCTCTGGCATAGAATCAAGTAAAAGATTATGCGTATAGGGATCAATTCCATAAACTTCTTGCTCAATAACCTCATCACCCAGCTGTTTTCTAGGTTTATAATCCTTTACTTCAGGTAGCTCCATATCTGACTCCTCAGTGACATTCCTTTGTGCATTCAGCTTCTCTGCATAGTCATCTGGTAATGAAACCCGCATCTTCCGTTGCACATCCTCCTCATCAGCTACAATGACATATTCATCAATGACTTCATATTTTCGAGTAACAGGAGGAACCATGCTTGCTTTCGTCATGCGGGCACCCCATTCACGATCATCAGATATAAAATCCAACCCTTCATCTGGTGTGATGTATTCATCTCCCCTTGTATCCCCAATTCGAGTTTCTGAATGGACTTCTTGGTCACTTTCAGCATCTGAGGTTGTAGTCTCACTATTGCCATCTTCAGAAGACCTATCAAGGTCATCAGATGTTTCACTTTCTGAGTCCATAGATTTCTGATTCAATTTTGATAAACGCCTCCTAATTTCTCGATCAGAGGCATACTCTCCATTGTCCATATTACCATGTGTTCCATTACTCCTATACTTCCTCTCAGTCACCAATCTATTCTTCTTATACTTTGAGGAAGTAGAACAAAACACTGCTGGTGAGTCACTTTCCCATGACTTCAGCAGTGCATCTCTGTCATGCCCAGACTTAGAATTCTCTCCCAACTGAGTTGCAAGCTGAATGAATAATGTGATGATATTATTCATATCACCAGCATCACCCCTAGTCTTTGCTCTGTATGCATTAAGTATGTGGATACAAAAATAATTATAAATATAAGAGGAAGAGAACAAGAAAATAAATTATCAGATGAATCACACATAATTTATATGACCAAAGAAACACATGTTAAATAAAAAAAATACATATTACAGTTGAATTTCAAAATAATACCAGGACATAAAAGAACTATGATATATGTAAGCTCTCCAAACTTATCATGGATGAGCGATTGTAAGCAGTAGAGGTTATATATATGGTCTAGAATTAAACAGAACCTCCATGAAAGATAAAAAATAGACTCAAGGATTTCTTTTCATTGAACAATTGAACTTCGACCATGTTATGAAGTACTCAACCAGGATCTTGGCAAATTTACAACAAACTCTAGGTCCTTTATATTCTTGTCAGCATAAAGTCAATCAAGTTGTGTTCAGCGTCTCAGATCATATTATACCATAGGCATCAGAAAAAGAGACAACCCTCCTCTTCTTCTCCCCCGAAAAAAAAAAGGGAACAGAAAATAAAATCTTACTTCATTGCATCACGGCACATTCTACTGATATCCTCCTTGACACTGCTCAACCCACGGCTGCTGTAATAATTACTTTTCATTTTAGCCTCAATTTCTGCAACCTATTAGCAAAGAAAGAATAGACATAAGAATTCATACAGCAAAAAAGGGCCGGCCAAAAATATTGACTTGAAAAGGATATTTAACAGCATACCTTGGGCACAAAATAATCACAAGAGTTTGCCTTCATGATTTCCCTCAGACTTGAAGAAAGAAATTCTTCCATCCTCTTATAACCATTTTCAGATTTCTTAATGGACCATCGTCTCATGCGGGCATCCCTTGATAAGATGGAAGAGGACCTTCGAGCATCATACAGTTTTGACCGTTTGTACAAGTTTCGACGGAATAATTGCTTTGCTGAGTCTCTCTTATCCACACTATCAAAATAGTCCTTGAGTTCACCAAAATCATCCATAGTACCCAGACTGCTAATCTTGGAAACAGATGAGGTTTGCTCAGTGATTTGTTTAAGGCTTCTCATTTTATGCGACTCCTCCGAAATTTTCATTATGCATGAACTTCGGCTATTGATCCACTTCACATTGGTAAATTTAGAAGTCAGCTCCCCAAACTGGCTGCACCCCCTAATGTCTATCATAGATAAACAAGGAAATGAATGAAGAATCTTCTCAAGCATCTCAGCAGTAATATTGGAGCAACCCATTAGAATCACAGATCTGATCTTGTCTTTCTCATAGCCATTCTGCAAGCAAACAATCCAATTAGATGTGCAAAAAAGTTAAACATTCCAACTTGAAATGCCAAATATATATGTCAAACCTACCATAATATTCCAAACTATCGAATCTGTGCAAGAATGACCCAATGATGACAAATTAACCTGTCTTGAGACTTCCTTGTAAAAACTGACGGCAGCTCTCCAATGCTTACAAGTCATTGAAGCAAAGACAAGGGATTTTAAATCAGATCTCAAAAAATGGAAGACTCGTGCCAACATATGACCATCCAATAATCCCCAGCTTCCCATCTCTGAATCCGGTATACCACTTTCTTCTCTGTAGAAAGTTGCATCCCCACATAAATCCTCAAAAGTGGATTCATCCTTCTGGATAACCACGCAACCATCTTCCATTTCACTACCTTCGTCACAGTCCTCAACCAGCAGCCGGACTCTTTTGGCAGCACGTGCATCAACTTCTGAAGTTTACATGCCCCATCACACAAACAACCAAAAAACTCAGTATACAAAAGTTAATCCAGCAACCATTTGAATAAAATATTCTGGGATAGTCCCATACAATGTATATGACACCACATACGATACGACAATAACACTCCATACATTTAAAGCTACGTAAGGAAATTACATCAGCATATGAAACAAGTCCAGGAATAGAATATTGGGAGAGTTCTGGAATAGGAATTCCTAAAAAAAGATATTTACACAGAAGGAACCCACTTGAAGTGTTAATTCAAGTATATAGATTTACACACAAAAACCACTCAGAGTGGTTATTGTTTCTCCTAGGTAAATATTATTTTAAGAGTTCATATTTTGGAATTCTCCCTAGAATACTCTACATACAGAGAAGCTTAACCTGTAAGAAAACAACAATCCTATGAAAACCTAGGGCAATCACATATTAATAATTAACCACCACTAAATAAACCAGATGCCACGAGTCAACTATAGAAAGATAACTAGAAGACAGGCACTCTAAGATGTTTCGTATTTGAGGAGAATATCAAATCAAGAAACAAACAAGTTTGAGGGAATCATGCAAAGCTACAACAAAAAAGTTTCCTTTAACAAGAGGGAAATAGAAAGAAACTAATTAACACACAGACAGGCAAAAGGAAAAAGGAGTAAATCACATGCCAAAACAATGGAGTTTGATATTAAGTAAAGATTAAAGGAACACTATGTATGCCAACGTTAGAAACATTGCCTGTTAAAATCGAAACCAGGACAACTGTAAAACACTATAACGACTAACCATTACCTGATTTCCAATATGCTTGTTTCTCGATATCTTTCTTTGGTTGTCTTGCGTTGATCCATGGATCCAAAACCTCATTTATAGCTGCAGTAAACTCCCGGCTTTTATATGATTTCATTACCAATTCATGTAACTTCCCACGAGTGTAACCCAGAAACTGAGGATGTATGCTGTTAAACAAACCGGAATTTGTGCAGCGTTCACGGAATGGAACACCTTGAGTTTGCAACAATGGACGTCCAGAACTTTCACTACATGTTGAGCTGCTTTCTTGGTGGCTCCTGAGACTAATGACATCAGAAGTTTCTGCAGCAGAGGTGATGGGAACCCAGAGTTTATCACATTTACGGAAAACACTGCTATACTTCTTTATAATTCCTTGATCTACTAAAGCCTGCAGCTCTGAAAATGATGAGGGTCCTCTTTCACGCCCAGAACCATCAAGATAATACCAGTCACCCAGGTGTAACTGCAAATCATGCACGGTACACAGACGGTCTTTAGGGAAGTTGATGAATTCCATGCTCCTGCAAGAACCTTGCGAACCTTGATCATTAACAGCTTTTGACTGAAAATCTTCTTCAGTAGATGTTCTCTTGCTATCACTGGTTGAAGAGAAAGGCCGAGTTGACTTAGAATTATATCTATCCTTGCCTCGGATTTTGTGGCGAGGCTCAGACACTAATGATCCCTGGTCCTTAACCACACATGCATTTATCCTAACCACTGAATGCACATTTCCTTTCACTCCTCTGACAAAAGCAGGCTTACTCTGAACTGATCTGCTCACGGCACAGCAATCAACCCTCTCATCAGCACAAAAAGCCCACAGAGGGAGATCAAGCCTCCTGCTATGAGAAGGATAATACAAATCATCTTTACGAGACCAACGAGGATCTTCACATCCAGACTTCGGCAGTTGACATAATGGAAACCCATCATTTAGGACAAGTTTCTTTCTAGAAGATCTATCTTGGGCATCATCATTTCTCTTCCAGTCACCACCTTTGCATGACCATCGAGCAGAAAACCAGTCACCAGAGACACCAAAGGCATTATCCTTGTCAGAGAGCATACTGGACTGAGGCTCAGAATCTCTTGAAGCTGAATCAGTTCTTGAAGCACACTCTTCGCTCAGCCAAGCATCATGCCAAGGGAAACCTGAATACACAAAGTTATGAAACTTTGGACATGAGACACGTACCTCTTGGTGCAGAATAATCATCTACCTTTCACAACTTCACCAGATGAGGGTTTAACACAAAATTACATATGTTTAGGCACAAAATTTAAAAACTAAATAAATAAAAAAAATGGACAAGCACTGCCAAATAAATACGTACCTTCACAGTCTCCCACTCCCTCCCATTTCATATATTCAAAATTGATTTGCAAAGCATCTGCAAGACAATAAAATGAACAAATTAGGAAAGATAAGATAACTCAACAGATTAATAACAAATGTCTACTATTATTTATTAAAGAAATTTAAAAAAATTTAAAGACAGAACATAACACCTTTTATTGCCTCAAGCTCCCTCCCAGGAATGATATCATAACCCTCTAACAGTGCTCCAACCCTTTCATCAATGTTGAGGTCTTCTAAAGCCTCAGATGCAACAACACTGTCATCAGTACATACCAAAGGCCGCAGGAAAGGGGCTAACATTTCCTGATCATTCTCAGGACCAGAATGAATGATATCTCCAGTATCTGCCAGAACATTACCAGGAGCTTCAGGAGGACTTACCAGCCGAGTTATGGTCTCTGACACAATGGATGGAAAACTTTGAGCTACCAGTGGTGATGCTGCATTTTCAACAGTTAACCACCTATCATTGTCTAAGTGCTTGATAAAGTGATCCGACATTAGTACCCCTTCATCAACAAGCGCCCTGATATCACATAACTTAGAAGGTCCATGTTCTACGCCACTATAATCAAGGTAAAACCATTTCCCCAAAGATGAGTCTGCAACCATAGGGACATGTGGAGGGGTATCACATATGTCCATATCTTCTTCCATAGAAGCCAGCTCCTCAGGAGGTTGCTCAATGCAAGGAGACTCTTTGCACCTAACAGTTGGACTGCAGGATTGCTGTTCCTTTTCAGGTTCACTAGAGACATCTTTCTCAATAGAACCATTGGCATCATGAACATTTTTTTCACCTTGTGATTCTGTACCAGAACAATTTGACCCCCTTTGGGTGTGCTTTTCTTCTTGGAGCTCTTGCTCCTTGCAACTGTACTGTGAGGTATGTTTTTCCCTTAACATTGTTTTACAACTTGTTTCTCGTTGAATATTTTGCCTTGTTCGATCAAGAGGGGATCGCTCTACTAAATTTGGAGTCCGTTCCCTGCGATTATTATGCCGACCTCGATCTTGTGGGGACCGCTCAGCATAAGCAGGACTTCTCAATCTATAATCATGGTGACGGCTCCTATCCCAATTCCTATCATATGGAGATTTCTCACGACCATGAGGGGATTTCTCCCGGCTATATGGAGATTTGTCACGACAATAGGGGGATCTCTCGCGATGCATTGGAGTACGATCTCTGTGATCATAATACCTAGCTCGATCATGGGGTGATCGCTCAGAATGACCAGGGCTGCGTCCATACCTGTCATAAGATGGTCTTGTAGACAAAGAAGATTCATGATGCCTAGAAGAAGACTTGTCAGCTGATACTTTTAAAGAAGAATTTCTATAAGACCTCTCCATAGAGCGTCCAGAATAGTGCTCCGAATGAATAGAGCGGCAGCTATCATCAGAAAGCCTTCTACTTTTCAAACCAGCATAGTCTCCATAATGCTTGCGCTCACTGCCGTCTGAATCATTACCATGCCGCTTCAACCGACTTCCCGAAGAGTAATCCCGTGCATGGTTCCTACCATTGCTGTGTTCATGTTTTTCCTCATCCACAATCTTTGAACTGATCCTTACGTTCTTGTCTTGTCCACGTTCCCACCGATGAGCACTCTTGGCATGCTGACTCCCGCTTCTATCAAATTCTTTCTTTCTAAGAAAATCATCACCTGCATATTTCCCAGAAGGTGGTGTACGTTCACGTTCACTTTTCCAAACTTTGTCCCTGCCAGAGTGGTACTTGCGCATTCTACCGTGACCATTATCATCCTTCCCCATTTCTCCTTTATGCCACCTATCTGGAATGAATTCTCCCTTTTCGATGTCATCCTTCGTACCTCTCCAAGACCCATATTCTCCTTTGTCAGCTTCACCTTTCCTACCCTTCTCGGGAACTATTTCCATATCGTCTTTCCTCCATTTTCCAGAAACAATCTCTCCTTTCTCCAGCTCCCCTTTTTTCCATTTCTCACTGACAATCTCCCCATTCTCAATTTCACTTCTTCGTGTCTTGTCTAGCACAAATTCACCATTTTCCATGTCACTTCTGGGCCACTTCAAAGTGCCCAATTCACCTTCTTCAACTTCTTCTTTTTGCACCTTCTCCACATTAATTTCACCATTCTCAATTTCGTTGTTGCTCTTACTTGCCCTGTCCAATACCAATTCACTCGTTTCCACTTCGGCCTTCTTTGCTGGCTCGTCTCTCTTCACCTTCATCTTCTTCTTTCGCTCACCGTCGGAAAACTTGAGCAACTTAGAATTGAACCCATTACCATTCTTGCCTCCGCAAAGCGTCTTGTCCGCATTTGGCAACCTCTCCATAATATGCTGCTGCTGCAAAGGCATGCATGCGACGCCCCCGTCGCCCATGGAAATCTCACCTCTTGTCAGAAGTTAGAAACCCTAATTCTCCCCTCTCCCGGGGCTATCGATGCTCATACTGCAAATGCTTTAGCTCTCTTGAATTCTCCCTCCAATTCAAAACCCTAAATTCCACAAATTCAGAAAAACACAGAAACAAGAATTAGAACCAAACCCAATGTAGGGTTTCATCGAATTAAATACACACCAACATATGCGAACGAACATGAAACCTCAAGAAGTGAAGCTTCCTGATTTCATCACGCTGAAATCCAGAAAGACAATTGAAAACAGCAATACAGAAGAAGACGGGAAAATTACCGCGAAAATTAAAGAGCTGAGGGGATAGATCGGCGAGAAGATCTTGGGCGCTGTCAATCGAATAACGTGAGAAGAAACTAAAGCGAACCCAGATCGAGAAGGGCAGAGGAAACTGTAGCTGTGAACAATCCTCTGAGTCTTTAAGCGTATTATAAAAACCTTGTGCCCCGCGCCTCTTCCCTTTGCTATATCTTTGTGTTTCTCTTTCGTTGAGTTCTTGGTCTGAAAGGCGAAACCTTCGTGTTATTTTTCTTTTTCTTTTTTTTTCCCTCTATGATATTCGTTTAACCGTTCTTGGGCTCACTTATACGTGTATACATTGCTGGTCTAGCAACTAGTGAAAATACGGAAGTACCCCGAAGGCACGGCACACGCTGGCAGAAGAGTTTGTGAGCAAGGAGCAGAAGGCACCCAAGTGAAGTGGTGCAGACTGCAGAGTCCGAGATGTATAGAGCCAAGTCGTTGACTCAACACAAAAAACTGTCCAGTCGCATCCGCAGTGCAAACAAACGGAGTTAAGCAAATGATTATATAACGGAGTTTATTGTCATCAACTTCAGAAAACTTGAGTATGACCAAAATATTAAATTTATTTGGAGCTTTGTTATTGATACACAACAATTTAATATGCTAAACATACATTATGAGAAGAAATAAATAAAATTATGTATTTTATTTCTTTTTTTACAATATACATCTTATGTATTAAATAGTTAAATATTTTTTATTATTTGAAATTTATATATTTAATTATATTTAATTATATTATTTTTAAAATTTTAATATTAAATAAAAATTTATAATGATATGTAATTTATTTAACTAATTTTACTTAATAAAAAATATTTTATTTATTATTATTATATATTTAATTATATTATTATATTATAATGTTATATTAAATAAATTTAGTTAAATGATATTTTTTAAAATTTAATTTTAAATAATTTTTTTATAATATAATTTAATTCATATAATCTAATGAGATAATATTTTATTTATTATTATTATTATTATATTAAATAAACTTAATTTTGGTGAAAATTTTTAAATTAATTAAAATAATAGTAGAGAAATATCAATAAATTAAAATAATTAAAATATTTTAAAAAGTATGCACAGCAAAGTTAGCTTAGCTTTTCTAAATTTATAAATTTATCCTTACAGTTAAGAGGAATGAGATTTGTGACAACGTAGCCTTTCCTATTAGCATAATTTTGGACGGCATGCGAACCCCAGAAGTTACTTGCATGGAATTTTTTGAGTTGGAGCTGGAAAGGGTGTTATTGTCATTTGAACAAATAATAGTACCGTATGTTTGTACGGAATACATGGCATGAGATTTTGGTGAAGAGTTTCGGGGTTGAATTGATGTGACGAATTGGGAGAGTGAGAAAACATGATCAAGAAGGTGGGCCAAATAAATTTCGATGTGGCCCGAAGCGGTTATTGATCGCGCACGACAAATCCTCCAATTGCTCGAACTTCGGATTGCCCGAGAGGACCAAAACAATAAATGAGTTTTGGGTAAACCCAAAAGAACCCAAAACTGCGCATACGTGTAAACTTCCAACAAGGATCAACATGACTTTTTAAACTGCCGAATGTGCATAGGTCAAGTCAAGTTTAGGAAAAAGATAGATCAATTGGTTTGTTCTGAATTTGACCAAATATATGTACAGATAGGATTGATGGCATATGTACGTATTTTTGCATTTAGCCTTGGTTTTGGGTTGAGTCCGAACCAAAATTTTAAAAATAGAAAATTTAACATTCATCCAACACATATACAAATAAATCATAAGTCATATTTACTTTTGTCGGATCGGATTGGTCACGAGTGATTTGCACCGCTCTAAGTATAACCAGCAAGGCCCTATCATGTTTTGTCAATAACAGGTTTCGTTAACTTGTAGATAGGCTGGTATTAGAAGTTAAAAAGTGCAACAAACTGAGGCCTCATGCTAGGGGTAATCGGGTTGAGGTAAAGCTTCGATCGTAGGGGTAGTTGGGGTAAGGTAAAATTTCGGTTTAGCTGGATAAATTCATGTTTGGAAAAAGTTGACTTGAATTCGATGAATACATACACGAGTTAAGTTAGGCTCAGATACGTATTTTTTGTGTGGTCAAATTATGTTTAGCCAATTTATGAGATTGATTTAGATTTTTTGCACACTCCTATTTCTTCCAATTCTTTTAAATTTATTGTCATAAAAATTTTATATAAAAATACATATTATTAAATTTATTAAGTTTATAATTTATAAAACTTAATTAATTTAATAATCATTCATGACTTTAGTAAAATTTTTAAAGAAAAAAAAATCTTAGCAAAAGTATGATTACTCTTAAAATAATCATCTAGTTTCCACCAACCATTAGTTTCTTTTCTTACTTATTGTGGGGAGGCCTCTCGATTGCCTTAGTGGTCGCCAAATAAGCATAATTTTCATCCAAAACTGTGAAATCACGAAGAATTGCGCAATGCATGAAAGCCTAAACCAACGAAAAAACCAATAAAGATTCAATTTTTACTCATAGTTAAAGAGAGCAAATATACCGCAGGAGTTGAAGTTGTCAAAAAGCAAGCCTTTGAATCAGGCAGGCGAGTACGGCGGTTAGTTGACCTCTCACGTGAAATAGGGCCTTTTGAAAAGGCTCAAAGCGGTATCCCTCAAAGCCTGCATAATCTGGTTTAGAATTACATCCTTTCTAACTCAAATTCAACATCACCCTTAGAAGTTTAATCAAATTAACACACTCCTCGGCGATCAATGAAATTCACAGCAATGTATTTTTCTAAAATTTATCTTATATTCGACGTATGCTATCAAAATTCATCCATGGAACCAATATATACAATTCAAATGATCCATAACTACAACCAATGCTCAAAACATGTACAGTGGGTTCTTCATTGGTTAAGGACTAAATTTCATCGGCCTACACTTTTTCCTGAGAAAAAAAAATCCAAAACTTTATTGAGCATTCACTACTCAGCACTAAAATAGAGTAACACCCTACCAAAAGAATAATAATAAGTAATTGATTTTTTTCTCTGGTCGCGAATAACTCACTTGCGGTTCTTGCCGTGAACGGAACCGTTATTGTAGGGCTTTGATCAGTTTGGAGCGGACGATTCCGAATCCTCCATAGTGACCGAAAGCGCCGGCCGCCAATGGGGTTGCGAGTAGCTGTGGACTCTGTTGCGCCGGGAATCGCCAGATGCATTAAGAGGAGCGCGGTGCCGGCCGTCATCGTTCGGCGGTGGCGCCGAAGTGTCCTGGGAACGGTAGCAAGATCGCAATAGAGAAAAGAATTTCATCGTGGTTGATTGAAGTGCTGGGCTCGTGCTTTTCCTGCTTTTATGTGCGTTATTGATCTGTGCTTTTCCATAATTTTGTTTAACTTTCGAATTTATAATAATAAATTGTTTGCAAAAATATTTTTTTGGTTTTTGTCATCCATTATGGAATATTTAATTAAAAAATTTTTTAATTTCATAAAGTTTGCTAACAGTTTTCATAGTTGCGCGTTATATTTTATTTATTTTAAAGTATTTAATGTTAATAAATTTTAATTTTAAAATTTATATTTAATATCTATAGTTAATTTAATTTTTAATTTTTATTTAGAGTTTTGTTGATAGTAGTATGTGTCACTATATGGAATAGAATGTCAACGTTGTCTGAACAATCAATTGAGAGCAAGAAGTAACAGAAGAATGCTTCAAGACCGAAAAGCAAGGAAATCCCTCCTTGAAGAATGCTTTTCATAAACCTCAACCACGATGTCCACTGTCACTTGCTCTAACCACCCAATCATGAGCCAATGAGGTAGTAAAATTTTCTCCTTGACTTTCAGGTTTTACCCTTTCATTTTCTTTTTTCACAAAAAAGTTCTTTGGTTATAGTTTTTAAGCAAATTTTGCTTACTCTTTTTGTCGACAGCATTTTTGCATATGATTTTCTAATTTAGGTCAGTACAGGCACCGGGCTGTTACGTCGGGCTTTAGCTCGTCCAATCCAACCTTCAATAGACATGCATCTTTTAAGCGTTTTGGTTTTGGGCTTCAGAACGCAACCTGAGGAGCCCTCGACCTATTCACAACGTTCTTTGTTGGCAGCATATATTCAATATTTTTATTGAACAGACAATCAAGGTAGAGTGGGGTAGATTGATTAGCTTGTAGTTTACAATTTTATATATCTTTAACTTATATAATATATATTTATTTGAAAATCATAAAAATATAAATTTAAAATATAATTATGTATATTTTTAATAACTTAAATTAATTTTTATTTAACCGTTTTAACGCACACATATATTTTAGAGAATCGTTTTCCATCACTATAGTTTGTTTAATGTCTATATATCGTAGGTTTATACTGCGTCATGATCTTAATGAAAGTAGCGGCGAAGGCAAGTGTGGCAGTGACACGCAGATATATAAATGTTGATATAAATCAATTAAGGCAGAAGAAAACAAAAGAGAGTTCAAACATATTGGGTCTGGTTCAAAGGAAGGGCACTCATATTTGAGATCGCCGAGCAATGTAAGAGCAGTTAGAACCCAAAGAAGAAAGAGATGTAAGAGAAGGATAGAATGATTTAAAACTGAAGAGGAACAAATAAATACTTTTTTTAGTATATATTTCTTGATTATTCTATAATGTTTCTGAATATAATAAAATTATAATTATATGTATCACTTTGTCTTGAATGCATTAACATCCTCCCTTCAGAAAGAAGAATAGTTCATGTTTTTGTCTTCATATGATATGTTATCTACTCCCTACTAAGTTTAATATGTTGGTAAACCCTAAAAGGGGATTACTAAACAGTGGATGGAATTCCGAAGAATCCAAACCATGGACTGTTTGTTTAGGTAGGTCAGTGCGTGACAAACCAAGCATGGCAAACGTAAAAGGAAAAAAATTTCTTTTACATGCTACGCGGTAAAATCAGTTTTAGATTTTGATCGGACTTGGTGAAAGTGATGGAGACATGTCTGCATGTGCAGCCTTTGCCGGAAAATGATTCTTCACAAACGCAGCATGATGGTTAAAATCGGACATGAAGTGCCTCCAATTTTAACTTCTTGCACTTTTCCTAAGGATAAAACATATGCATGTGTATGCAACAAAACTTTAATTTCTAATGATGTTAGATTAGATTACAATACCCTTATTTTAGTTTAGAATATCAATATTGATGAAATCAACCAATAATATTATGATATATGATATATATTAATGAACTTGATAATTTAAATCATCCGTTTAACATATATTTTACTGTTTCATTTTCTTCATTTCTCTTCTTATTTATTGTGACATGCATCCCATGGCTTTTTTATGCTTCGTTCTTTAATTTAACACGCATCTCATACTTCTTCTTTTTTTAACTTTTTCCTTTTCAATTGGTGTAGATAGATTCAACAGGTAATCAATTTTTTAATTAGAAAATTATTACTGCTTCATTCGAATCAACTTAAAGTCAAGTCACAATATCTTAAATATCAGTACTTTTATTAAATAGAAAGAATTCCTTAATCCCACTCATAAAACGTTACATATTCTTGGATCTTGATTACAATACTTCGTGTTCTTTCATTGGTATAGCTAGGAACATTGAATCCTAGATTATATATACATATGTACTTCAACATCTTGTTAGATAATTTATAAATATGAAATCTCACGTTAAAAAGAATTATAGATATTAAAAGTTATGTAAATGACAATAAATAACTAAAATTAAATTATAATATATAAGTCATAATCCATTTTTGATAAGGTACTTAGACATTTTGGGCCTTAAGTTAAAAGAAAAAATTAACTATTAATTTTTATTGTCATTATTTAAATATATATACATATATATATATATATATATGAATGATCATGTTTCTTAGTGATAAACAATCATATTTTCATATTTGTAGGAACAGACAGTCATATTTGTTGAAAATAAACAATCATATCTATTGGGAGTAGACAGTCATATCTGTTTGGGATAAACAGTTATATTTGTATGAATAAATAGTTATATATATCAAAATCTAATAAACACAATTATTTAAAAGTGTCTTTTCATATCTATAAATAGAGAATTTCATATTACTTTCAAGACACACATTCACTTTCTCCAAGGATTTTATTGTACCTTGGGTAACTTATTTTTTATACAAAAATAATATTACACTCGAGACAGTATAATTTCATGTTTTAAAACTAAAATTTTTATTTTTCTTCATATTCTTTTCTAACACATCTTACCCTTCTCAATCAGCTTAATGATTTCGATATGATTCTGGGGCATGAAAGCCAGAATTGTTTATTTTAATCATATGTGTTATCAAGCATACAAACAGAAAGAAAATCCCATATGGAATTCCAGTCAAATGAAGACAATGGAATGAAGCTATAAGAGAACAAAATTGGGAATACGTGCGCATGTCTTTGTGTTCTCTATCTATTTACTTATTATTATCATTACAAGTCGATGTCCACAAATTAACCAGACAGAGAAAATAAAGAAAATAAAAAATGAACGGTGCAGAAGTGACCAAATAATGTGTCCTTGTAGGAAGAGGTCTGATTTGTCTTTAGTTATGGCATCACATGGCAGAGCGCAGGCAACCAGGTATGCCTCTGTTATTTTAAGCATATAAAATATATGAAATGAGGGCAATCTGTGAGAGCATGGGAATGAAGGCAACAGGAAAACCAGAGTTGTTGAAATACATTTATATGGGAGCTTGTTTTAAATAGCTATTCCATGAAATCGTATTCGACAAGAGTGGGCCGGCTAGTACACCTCCTTTAACTTATTTGTTACCCTGTATCTTAATTTACTTGATAATAGTAATCATTACTACAAAACAAGTAGATGCGAATTAGAAAGCAATCAAAGTGGCTTGTAAGCTCTTTTGATCACTCCAAACTTAATGTGGATTGACAGTTTACTTTGCCAAGAAAAACAAAAAACCAGAAAACTTCTGAAAGTGAAGATATATTTCAGATGCACTATGCATAGTCCCACTTACTATGAGACCGAAAAAATTCTACCACAAAATTACTGCTTATAACATATCAATAACCCGCTTATAAGTGTAATTGCACTTTTTCTTATACATATGCGCACTGCCATGCAATAGTTTTAACCAACGCAGCACCAGTTCTCCATTAATCTGAGTGGCATCTGGTAATAATATAACATATATCAAGAAAAGGAAATAGGAAAAAGGAACTTTTGTATTGACTTACTTAGAAATTCTTCTTCTATTAATCCTGCTTAGCCCCAAGGTTGATCATCCACCATCCTCAATTGAACTTAGCCACTGGTATCAGCTGTAATTCCCAAAGTATGCCACTCACTTAAGAATAATAGGGTAGCGCCTTGAATTAATGTGATTTAAATCAAACGGTTCTGTGTTAAGTTCTCCAGGTACTGTAGTATTCATTGTATGCTAAAAACTCAAGTTTCTTTACCAGAATCTCCCTAGAGTTTTGGCTCCATATACTATATCTGGATATCATCTCCTCGTTTCACGCCTATATAATATGGTCCCGAGACTCACCTAAAGGAATTGTCCTATCCCTCCCTATCTCTCTAGACTATCCCTCTCTTTCCTTCCTTTAATCCCATGTAACATCGTATAGCTCTCCAGCACTCAATTCTGCCTGAAGCAGATAAAAGTTTTGTTTCAATTTCCTCCGCTAATCTCCATTAGACGCGTGTCGAAGCACAAAATCCCTTCTTCTCCATCATCTTCACTTCTCCCTTTTACTTGAGGCCCCCCATGCATGTCCAAGCCACTAATTAAACCCTAACATCCACTCTCGTTAAACCTCAGCCATGAAAGCTGGGTTGAAGGGAAGCACCACGTCCATCTCCCTACAAAGCCCTACTCTCTTTAACACACCCCACAGTCCTCTTGCAGGTGCACTCAAAGGGTGTCTTGGAAGCCTTGATGGAGCTTGTATTGAAAAGCTCTTGCTCCACTGTGCGAGTGCTTTAGAGAGCAACGATGTGACTTTGGCTCAGCAAGTTATGTGGGTGCTCAACAACGTTGCTTCACCTGTTGGTGACACTAACCAAAGGCTCACCTCATGGTTCCTAAGGGCATTTATCTCCAGGGCCTCAAGAGTTTGCCCCGCCGCCATGAATTTCAATGGAAACAGTACCATTCAGAGGAGGTTGATGTCGGTGACCGAGCTGGCTGGGTATGTTGATCTAATTCCATGGCATAGGTTTGGGTATTGTGCAGCCAATAGTGCAATTTTTAAAGCAATAGAAGGGTTCCAAAGAGTGCACATATTAGATTTTAGCATCACTCACTGCATGCAGTGGCCTACTCTTATAGATGACTTGGCTTATAAAAGACCTGACGGACCTCCTTCGCTTAAAATTACCGTGCCTTCTTGTAGGCCATCAGTCCCTCCCTTGGTCAATGTGTCCACAGAAGAGGTTGGCCTGCGTTTGGGAAATTTTGCTAGGTTCAGGGATGTCCCTTTCGAATTCAATGTTATGGGAAATACAACTTCCTCATCAACATCTAGTGAATCAAGCAATGAATCCTCTAGCTTTCACTTTGAGTCATTTTTAAGCCACTTGAACCCTACTATGCTAAACCTTAGGGAAGATGAAGCTCTGGTAATAAATTGCCAAAATTGGCTACGCTACTTGTCTGATGATAGAAAGGGGCACCACCAAAATGCTTCTATTAGGGACACTTTTCTAAATCTAATCAAGGGTCTTAACCCCCGGATTGTGCTCTTGGTTGATGAGGACTGTGATCTTAGTTCATCAAGTCTCCCAACAAGAATCACCACTTGTTTCAACTATTTATGGATACCCTTTGATGCATTGGAAACCTTTTTGCCTAAGGATAGTTGCAAGAGGGTAGAATATGAATCTGACATTGGCCAGAAAATTGAAAACATCGTTGGCTTTGAAGGGCTTCAAAGAATAGAGAGATTGGAATCAGGGGTTCAAATGTCACAAAGAATGAGAAATGCGGGCTTCTTCTGTTTCCCATTCTGTGACCAAACTGTTAATGAAGTTAAGGCTTTGCTTGATGAGCATGCTAGTGGGTGGGGTATGAAGAGAGAAGAAGATATGTTAGTTCTCACATGGAAAGGCCACAACTCTGTCTTTGCCACAGCCTGGGTCCCCAATGAAATGAAGGGTCATATGGGGATGGACTAAAGTGTCTTAAACGTCGCTTCCAAAGAGTCAGAAGTTTGATCCTACCGTGAGATGGGTTCGGATTTGCTTCAGTGGTCCAGACTCCTGAGAGAGGTAGATACATAAGGAGGCAACTATTCATCACTTTGTGAAAGGCTGCAACAGATCTAAAAGAGACAGGAAGAAAAACGGCTGCATTTTGAGAATAAAAACTCCTACGCCAACTTTGTACGGAAGCTCTAGCTGTTAGATCACATGAAAGAAAAAGAAGCAGAAAAGCGCACATTTTCTTTGTATGAGACAACATTGTCTCTCTGCAATGTTTACACTTTTATGCAGCTTTTGTTTCTGCTCAGAACTGAGTTTAAGATGTTGTATGAATCTCTCTCTTAATGATCAAGTTAATTACTAGTTCTAATAATAACTTGTCAGATGGACAATCTCTGTAACCAGAACTGTTGTAGAAGTATGCGGCAAGACTTACATAAATATAGAGGGAAGTCTGTGACATGCAGAGAACTGAATTCTTGTCATTTAATTTTTGAGGTAGTTCCTACGTACGTTACTTGGTAGACGCAGTAATACGTATCTTCATATTTCTTTTCCTGGATATAATGAAATGCATATAGTAATTAAAACATACTTAATCATAACCTATTGTTCTAAGTTTTTCGTTGTCTACAAAGTGGAAAACAGAAGGGGTTGAATATTTGAAAGGACCACCTAACCTTTACTATGTCTTGTCACCTTCAATATACCAAGTTGCACAGACGATATGATGTGGTCTGGCTTGCGAATGCTGAGTTGTACGGACATTTTGGGCTTGACTAATAGTGGTAAATAGATGCAGGGATAGTAATACTACTACTATTCTGGATTTTGGTATTCAACTTACAAATGATATAAGTTTTAAAATTTAAATTAATTTTGAACTTTTTGTTAATAAATAAAAATTTTAAAATAGTTAATCTTTTAATATAATATTAAAGTTTTTATGATTAAGTAGTTAAAAATTTAATTTTTATTATCTTCATTTCTTAAATATTAAAAAAATTAAATTTTACGAAGTTTGGTGGGCCATAGTCACTTCTGCTCATAATGGGATTAGAAATGTGTAGTCCCCCGCTTTACCAACTGATCAAAGGTCGCGTGCTCCCTAATGGTCTCCTTTAAAATAAGAATAGGATTTTGGAAAACGAGGACAAGGAAAAGAAAACATCCGACCTGCCGGATTTGAACCAGCGACCTAAGGATTTCTGTGTTTTAACCACTACAGTCCTCCGCTCTACCAACTGAGCTAAGGTCGGTTTAGGGCCTCAGCTTCATGTTCAGATTATTAACCTTTTAGTTCCAAACGGACTTCATCAAACTGAGACTAGCAAGCAAGCCTCCCTGTTGAAGGGCAACCGAAGTGATCAGACCTTAGTATACCCATCGAACACAAAGTATTCAAGCAAAAAGAAGAAAAATTCCCGATTTAATTCTCAAATTATAGCTGTGCTCCTCAAATCTAATTGATGGGTGGTGACAGAACTTATCAAAATAAATGGAAATGACGTATTCATAATTTATTCACTCATTCAACGAATCTCATAATGGTCATCCTTTTTTGGATGTACAAATAAGTATTTGATGGTTATGATGAAGTGAAGTGGCGCTTGTTCACGTGAAAACCTTGAAACATAAAAATCTGACTGCCAATTCATAGTTTATTGGGTAAGTCAAATGGGACAAAAGTTAGAGTTTGAGATGTTAGCAATGTGTTGATCATTAAAATGGGTAAGAACAAAGAATTATTCTAGGCTTCTAGAATCTCGAACCTTAAACACTTGCAGGGCTTGGTATTATATTATGTTGGTATAAACTATAGATTCTGTTTGAATGTAATAGATTAGCAGAAACATTAAGTTTATGAGTGAGAATCTAAATCATGGTCTTGAAGTTTGCAATGAAATTGGCAGGTCAATGAATAGTTCCTCTTCATCATGATCAGTGTCTCCTCTGAAATTCCTTGATATAAAAGAAATACAATATTTAGGAGCTCAAATTGCAACGTAAAAATGACATAAGAAAAATAGAGGCGTCGACAGCAGGATTCGAACCTGCGCAGGCATAGCCTAACAGATTTCGAGTCTGTCTCCTTAACCACTCGGACATATCGACACAACCTAAATGTAATGATAGCAATCTTAACTAGTGAAAATTCCGAACTGGCAACGTGGAACGTGTCACCACAGGTGAAAATACTGAGGTGGAATCGTAATGAAGAGAGCATGCCCGTGAAAGAGTCCTAGCGGTAGATTCAGTCAATTACTCGCCTCGCCGCTCTTGGCGAGGGGGACAACACGACTAAAGTATTGGGGTGTGGTGGGTGCACAAAAAAGAGACTTGCAGCGATGAAAATGGAATAAGGGAAGGGAAATCCAGCGATGATGCTTGAGTTCTAAGTATTTTCTGTGACTTCCCGAAGAAAAACACCAGAATTATTTATAAAATATTTCGCTTTATTTGGGAAGTTAGTCCTATTTTTGCAGGAATGTCGGGAGGAGGTTAGTGGCGCTGTTCCATACACAAACTTTTTTTTCTCCAAGCTTCACTCTTTCTCTCTCATAGAGTCATAGTCCGTCCACACATATTATATGTCACTCCTCTGTCTCCATATGCCTTGTTGCTTCTCATTCACTTCGCGCTTTGTCTTTGTATCCTGTGAGGTTGTGAACAACCTCACTACTTCTGCACCTATTGATTGACCACTTACCCATTTGCAAGACCTATGTCTGTCACGATTTTGTGTTTGTCTTCTTGCTAATCCCAGAATATGGTCTTGTGTGTGTCCTCCTTCTCACTGCTCATTTTCGCCTGCTCACGTTTCTCTTTCTTCCTTTGGAATTTTTATGCGAGTTCCAAAAACTAAAAGGGCTCTAACTCTTGATTTGAGGTGGGTTCAGGTTTCCTTTATCGTTTAAAGTTATGGAACTTGACTGTCATCTTGAAGTGGATGTAAATGGAGAAGAGACCTTCATGGTGGACAAGGTAAGCTTTTTCTTTGCCTTCCTTTATCAAACTCATTTTTCAAAATCAAACCTTTGGCTCTTGATATTGTAATTTCCTTTTTGCGCCTTATTAATTCTTACGATATGCTTGTGGCTGTGGGTTTAATTCGTGCTCGTGCACTTAGCCCTCAAATGTATGTTCTCGATCTTTTCCCTTTCTCTTGTGTTTGTTTAGGATCTAGAGTATAGCCACAAGGTTTATCCTTTTGATCTTTTAGTTTCTGTTTGGGCTAAATTGTTCTTCCTCTTAAAGTTAGGAATGATTGTTGTTCAATGATTTATACATTATTTTGTAATTTATTTTCTGCTTTCTAGTTCTTCTCAGTAACTTCGTTTGTACCTTTCCGCCCATCATTAATTTGCACCTACATTGCAGTGAGGTGGGGCATGGGTACAACAATTGCTATTCTATCGCGGCAATAATTATCGTCGCCATGTTAACAAACCAAAAGCCAAAGACACTTTTTTTAAGTTTTGTTTTGTTTTTGCTTTCTTTTTCTGGTTCTTTTCTTGCTGCATATCACATTAAACGTTGCTGTTTTGGTCTTCTGGGGATTTAGTGTTCTTATCTTATTTTGTTTTATCCACTTCTTTTGAGAGGGACCGGGGGTTGCTTTCAAGAACATTTATTTCTCTTCCATGCCCTTCTTTGCTAATTTACAATTTACTGTCTATAACAACCTCTCTGTCAACAGATTTCGGTGTGGATTCTCTTTCCATTCATTCTCTCCTTTTTGCGTATCTTTTCCCCGTTCCTTTGCTTGTCTGTATATGTGTTTATTGATGGAGTCCATGTTTCTGGTGGGTTATCTCGACATTAATCCTGTTGTTTTATCCGCTTTTTCTACAATAAAAATTTCCCCCCTTTTTTTTTTTTTACCAATTTCATAGTTTGCCGGAATTTCGTTCGTATCTGGGTACTAGAGAATTTTTTGTTAAAATTTTCTAAGATGTAGAGTTTTGCTTTTTTTTTTTTAAATATAAATTTTAATTCTAATATTATCTAACATTGTGCTCTGCAGAATATTATTGCTCAGCATTCGGGCAAATTCGCTAAATTATTTGGAAAATCTAGTGGTGCCTCCAGAAAATTTAAAGTGATCTTCCGTGACTTTCCAGGTGGCGCGGAAGGTTTTGAGCTTATATTAAGATTCTGTTATAACAATGGAACAACTAATGTAAGTCCTTCCAATTTGTTACTCGCACACTGTGCTGCAGAATTCATGGAACTGAAGGAATCTGTCTCTGGGGTTTCTAATTTGTTGGAGGAAACAGAAAATTCACTCCGAGAAATTAGCTATTGGACATGGTCGGACCTTTTAATCTTCTTGAAGAAGCGCCAGAGTTTAGTTTCAGTAGCAGATTCTTCTGTGATGCTGGACAAATGCTTGGAATCCATAGTTGGGAGACTGGTTTTGGCAAGTGAAGCAAGTCCATGTCCATCTTCTTGTTCTATGGACAGTTCTGGGTTTCGGTTTTCATGTGACTCAAAAAGCACCGAGAGTGTAAAGACAAATTTTTCTCGTTCAACATGGTGGTTTGAAGATCTTCTATTTTTGAGTCCCTTGTTGGTTGAAATGTTGGTGAAGTCTATGATTTCGCGTAAGTTGGACCATGTTGTCGTCAGTAGGTTTCTGCTTTATTATCAGAAGGCAAAATTTTCCACTGCTACAACAGATGAGAAGCGCAAGATCATAGAAATGGTCATAGATATGCATTATAATATGGATCACAGTTATCTTTCTTGCAAGACTTTATTTGGGATCCATCGGGTTACTTTGAGTTTGAACATAAGCAAGTGCAGCAGGAACAAGTTGGAGAACATGATTGGTTCTCAGCTGGATAAAGCGACCTTAGATAATTTGCTTGTTCCATCCCCATATGGAATAAATTATTTATATGATGTAAATCTTGTTTTGAGATTTTTGAAAGCATTCCTTCGTCAAGGAACCTGTCTTGTAAGTCCTATTCGGATGAGGAAAGTTGCTGGCTTAATAGATATGTATATCGCAGAAATAGCCCCTGATCCTTGTCTAAAACCTTCCAAGTTCTTGGCTCTTGCTACAGGACTGCCGGATTCTGCAAGAGATTCCTGTGATGAGCTCTACCACTCAATGGATATGTACCTAGAGGTATATTAATCTTTTTTCAATTTTTAATTCTGAAGTCTCCAACCTTTGTTGTATGGCTAACTACTTGATTAAGAGAGTGACTTAAATCTTTGTCTATTCTTTATTGGAAATGCATATGTCATATAAATGTTGGAATACAAAATTCTTGAAATTGGGTGTAAGCTCTTCAAAATATGAATCTCCTTCCAAATTTGTCTATTCAAATGTACTGTGGTTAAACTGAGCATTATATATTTATACTATAGGTTCATGCTGGATTGTCAGAAGAAGAGAGGTTGAAGATATGCTGTGGTTTAAATTATGAGAAGCTGTCAGCTGAAACCTGCCTACACCTTTCTCACAACAGAAAATTTCCTTCAAAATCTGCAGTTCAGGCTCTTATTTCTCAGCATTCTAAGCTTACAAACTTACTCCATGGTACTCCCAGTACAGCATTCAGTGATTCGCCTTGTAGTTCCATTGATGCTGGCAAGAAGGGAAAGAAAGACAAAACCAGTGAACAGGCTGTGTATACTGAGAAATTTGATATTTCAGCTGATAACGAGAAACTCAGAGCACATTTGCAAGGAATGCAAAAGAGGGTTATGGAATTGGAGAAAGTATGTAGGAAAATGCAAACTCAGATGGCAAAGATCACGAAATCAAGAGTACCGGGCTATTGTTATTCAAGATCCTTGCCCAAGCTCTGTTCATAACAGGAAATTTTGGATCTTATTTTGTTTCTTATGCAACCTTCATATTTGTACAGTACACGAATGAGTTTTATGTTTCCTGTAGCCTTTACTCCCTTTGCTGCGTCGTTCCAATTTTACCGGATGTCCCCGCGGGGACACTCCCTCTGCTGCATAATTTGTTGATTGGGCATGGTATTTTCTGCTTAACCTTGAGAACAGTAATATTTTGTACAATCATGGAATAAGAAATACTTTGCATAGTATTCAGATTTGCATCACCGTAAATTCTGCGGCTTTCCTCCAGCTCCCTTTCCCCACTCACGGAGTCCAAATATTTAATTTCAGTAGGAAAACCAATCTATTTTCTCCACACCAAAATACCACTGAGAACACAGATATTGGCAGTAAACAGATGACCTACCAGATGGTTTCAACAATATTTCAACTTGATTGAGATTTATGTTGGATTCGTTTGTCATAAGATGAAGACATTGTAGTAGTTGACTTGAGGAAGATACAAGACATAAGTTAGATGAGAAGAGGATCACATAGCAACTGTCATCACCAGTACCACTATCTGAAGATAAAGTGTAATGACTACAATGCACTGACAATTCCATGAACTAATTAAATATTTTGTAATATTTGGAACTTTGGATTCACTCTGAATACTACTTTGGGATGAAAGATTCCTCTATTTTGACTCAAATTTTAAATCCATCAAAAGGAAGATTAGCTGTACGTTGGAGCTTCATATGCTCCAATTTAGTAAATAGTTGAGTTGATTAAATAGAGTAGCAGGGGTGGTGGAACTGGGCAAAATGGACGATCCCATTTCCTCCTACTTCACTCTCATGAGCTTTCCTTTCCCATGAGCGCTGTCTTAGATTAATCCTCATCCAACCCTCTAACTCTAGCAGAGATAAGAATAATGTATACTTTCATTTGAGTATATAGTACGTACCAATTATGCAAGTGCATTAGGCTGGCCTCAATTGGTCATGTGAAACAGAGAAGAGCAATGCTACACTTACAAAGTTAATCTACACTTTCTTTACATTTCCTTCATCTTATCCGTCCATATTTTTTATCTATTTTATTATTTTATTTTTCTACTCCCATCCCAAGTGCCACATAATGAACGTAGCCCATATTATAGTTCAAAGGTGCGTAGCCCTAACATTTCCTAACAAAGAAATGCTAACGTTATATAGTTAGTTTTATGTCTTCAATCATGTATTTAATAAAATTAGAGATAAATATATTAAAAAGTAAATAAAATTAAAAATATAAAAAATAAAACTATTCTATAAAATATGACCTCAACACAAATGTTTAGACAACTGCTAGTTAGTCATTAATTATATGTGTCCCTTCGTCTAGCTAACGAATATTCGTACAGCAAGGGGAGGTAGACAGCACATGTAGTTGTGGCGCCAAGCATTAGAAGCAACTGGCATCACAATCAATACACTGTGACTGAGCCAGCGGTGAACGTTTTCTTTCTGTGCCACTTAATTTTGTATATATAAAGGATTAAGCAACTGAAGCTTCCCTGCGTGGGACAGAAACAGCCGTCCACTTTGCTCTAGCTACATACCGGCCATTAATTCATATTGGTAGGTCAAAAACCCACCGCCATCTAAAGATATATGGCATGGCTTTCTTCTGCGCGGAAGACGATGAGCTCCGCAGGGAAACCCAACTTGGTGTAATGGCCATCTTTGTCATATATTGAGCATTAATTGATGAACCTATGAAGGGTGAGAACATATGAAAAACAAGAATACCAGAGAGATCCGTTATTGCTGACGAAGGGAAACATTCTTCCCTTGTGTGTGAGAGAAGTTGCAATATCTCTACTCAAATTGAAAATTTTTTTTGGGTGCTTTTTAATGTTATTATGTATTTTTTTTATTTTTTTAGAATATATCTTCTATTCAACAGATAAAAATTAATTTTTTAGATATATTAAAAATATTAAAATAAATATATCACTCCCAAATAATTTTTTTTTATATTTAATATTATTATGTTATATGACAAATTAAGAAAACACTATTAAAGAACTTAATGTAATCTGCTGTCATTATATATATATACACATATGTGTGTGTGTGTGTGTGTATCATTCTGCAAAACATCCTTGATGGAACTTGTTTAAACTTTGCAAGGAACAAGACACCAATATGTTATTTTCTGGTTACCTAGTGTGGCCGTATTATAATAATGAAAGAGACTGAGGGAGCTTAGCGTAACATTCAGGTTTGTTTTCCTGGGAGCACTTAGTCAACTTCCCAAAAGTCATCTGCATGTGCCGTCACGTAGAAGATATTCATTAATTAAGCAAATGGAGTTGCAAATCCAAATGAAGTTGGCTAATAACACCCAGTTCATTATTTACCTTTACTTTTCTTTATTGGGCATTGCATGTGTTATGAAGTTATATCAAAAGGATAGCACTCAATCTTGGGGCAACCAAGGACTCACAGACTCAATGAAGCAACCTACCCACATCAAGTCTTTCCCTTAGACGCCACTCTTCTCCCTCTTTCGAGGTCTGAGAATTGATACACCGACGACTCCAAAAGCCATTATCTAATCAGCAATTGTGTTGGGCTAAAACTTTCCGTGAGGATTCAATGAGGAATGCTTATTCTACTTTTGACTGCTTTCCAAACCTGTTCTATATATTGACCAGATTACTTTAAATACAAGCAATGCATTTAACCGATGAACCTGGGCTGACATGAAATTCATGACCATGCTTGCGGCGTCAAGGTTTTATACATCGGATTATTTTGGACTAGCATATCAAGGTCTAGCATGAATTTCTTTTACCCTTTTTTGTAGTTCCGAGAGACTCCACATGTGGGAGATGGCACATGTTCTACTTTACAATCTTTATTTAGAAAGCTTTAATGATATATTTTTTGTGGTGTATAAATCGATTTGATAATTTTATTGATTATTAGATGATTATTGAATGAATCACAGTTTAAAATCCAGCAAATAATAGTACAAAAAGTACCAGAATTAATAATACCTTACAAACCTTATTTTATTATAACATAACTAAGCCAAGTATCATTCAATGATGAATCATCTTATAGATAAGTTCAGTATCCTTGCTCTTCTCTGTTTCTTTGTCATATTTTGATCATATTCCCTTTTGAATAGTCCAATGAAATTCAGAGCTTACAAGCAATAATGGGATCTACTATTAGTATAATCCCTCTCTTAAAAAATTCACTTAAAAAATATAAATCATTAAATTTATTAAATTTTATAAATTAAATTATACAATTTAATAAATTTAACATCTTACATTATATTTTGTAAAAAACTCTTTTTTCAATTCTATTTCAATTTAATTTTAATAATAAATCCTTATTAATAATGATTAAAAAAAATCCCTTTATCATGAAACAATATATTAGTATTATTATTTATATTTTGGGCTGCAGTACAAGCAATGAGATTTTTTATAGGAGCATTGCTATACTTACTTTTTTACACATATATTTTCTTACTTTTTTTTAAATTTAAAAGGTAAATAGTATATATACATTATTTATCTTTTAAATTTAAAAAAAATATAAAAAAATATGTGTAAAGGCGTAAGAATAGTTTTATCCTTTTTATGGCATGGACTACTGATACCTCCATAGGCCCACCACTAAATCTAACAACGCGGTGACATGCATCTGGAAGAGGCCTATCATAAGAACTCAGATGGCTTTTGGAACTTCATTATATGAAGAATCCAAATGTGACTGTCTTTAGGGAATTCAATTACCATGGGCTTCAAAAAAAAACAAAAAAAGGAGACCGAGATTTATAGCCCAATTGTGCTCCCCAATGACTTATCTATGACTGAAATTAAATTGACATGTATATATTTTATAACGAATACTAACGAAAAAAATTATCAATAATATATACATAAAATCACTATTTATTTACTACATAAATTTTAATGGTGGCGCTGGAGATGCATCCAAAATGAGAAAGGGTTAGCTCATTCGGTCCGAGGCACCGTGTGCATCCCCATACTCGTACGTGCACTGCGAAATTCTACCAAGGTTGATTGCTGTTTCTACAAAGGGTTTCCCAAATGGAGATTCAGTGACTCTCCCTTTGTTCATCTTCTTCCCAGTTTCATCAAGCAAACTGTGTATGTGTTCGTAAGCAAGTTCGTCAGTGACCCCAGTTTCACGCACGTAGTACTGGATCGAACTCGCTGCTTTACCTCTCTGTAACTCTGCCTGCAGTACCAAGAACGAAAGATTAATATTATTTCATTCACAACTGTAATCAGTGAAATTAGAAAAAATGATAGGGTGCGTGGCTAATAATACCGTTGAAGTACCCAAATCATTGCAAAGTCGAAAAATGATGGATGGCCAACGCAACAGTCATGGTACTTGTCTAAGGACTCAAGCGCCTCCTTGGTGATGTTGTCATTCAGCAAGAAATAGGCATGTGTGAGTATTACTATCCCGACACCGAAACCCATGCATGCCTCAGGTAGTCGTCAAATAAGGGTAAATGTTTGTCACGGGACCATTTTGCTTCTTGCAGGAATGCCGTCAGCATGTCTGCCCACTATAATCCAAAAAACATAGTAATTAATTATCATAATTAAAACAACATCTATGTGCAGGCGTGTGGATATCGTACATACCACTTTGGTGAGGTAGGGAAGGATATTTTGTCCTTGCTCTTTAAGTGTGTCATAAGCCATTTCATTGACGGTGTTGTAGAGAGCCAGGAAGCATATTTGCATGTACTCTGGCAGAACTTGTACAGCTTTGATATCCCATCTGAGACATGAACAGCACCAAGGTTAAGTTTTCACATCACTTTGTTGATTTCGGAAGCAATTAAGAATATTGTTAAACAAAGTGAGCATAAGAAAACCTTTGAATAGCGGTAGTAAAAAGCTCTAGTTCCTCCAAAGTGCCGAAAACATCATAGACCTCGTCGATTGTGGTTATAAGACAAGTGACTTTGGTTAAGCCATTACGGAGGCGGCTGAATTGCGGCTGGGAGACCATCCCAACCGTCCAAAAGAAGCATTCCATTAGCCTGTCCTAGCTGAAGCTCAATTTTGACGCTAGTCCCATGCCCTTCCACCACCTAATACATTATTCATCCCAAATTGTGATCCCAACTGACACTACTTATCAATTCCTATCTTAATATGTTTTGAATTATGAACATACCTTGACAATTCTCGGACATCCCTTTGCAGAATTGACTTCACCCGGTTAAAATCCAACTTGGCCGATTGAAGAAGAGCCTGGTTTGCATCTTTTCTTTTTCCACACGCCTCAATATACCACCTGGCTTCCATCCTTTCAATTCTGCGATGCAGTGGAAGCTCCAATGCGTAGCTCACTTGTTCTAAAAGGCTGTCGTTTAGGTTATTCACTTTCAGGTCTTTGAGATGCAATCTAGTGAAGGCCTTGGCTCATCAAGAACGTGTTCTCCTTCAAAACCAAGAAATGATGCCTCATACAGACTCAGCATCCCCTTGACATCTTCGCTAAGGCATGCCTTAAAATTACCATTTTGGTCCACGAAGCTCTCAAATATTTTATCTGTATTGATCATTTCACAAGTTAACTATATATATATATTCGCTTACTCTACGTGAAATATATACAATAATTGACCTAAAAAATTCCCTCACACGCTTTAGAGAGTGTGACTCAAGGCAAAAATTAAATGGTTCCAGTAATGAAAGAAAAAAAAAAAAAAAACTACCTGGTGAGACATCATAGCAATGTTCTCTGAGGAGCCTGAAGCTTAAAGCAGCGTCATGCAAGCTTCGGGGGATAACAGTGTCGGCACATGTTCTTTCCAAACAGATAAACCTATCAAAGGGCTTGTGTTATCTCCTTCTCAAAGCGGTAGCAGAGACCCAAGCGTTTGACGTGCCCAAATATCTGTATTTTCATCGTTGATCATTCTTCTCACATCTTCTTCTAGCTTACAAGCCTCGTCCTCGTATTTTACATCCTAGAATGTAATACAATATGGTCTTAGATGTTTAAGTCAAAAACAACAAAAAAGGATAAAAGATATACAATTCGGAGACACTGCTGAAATAATTACCGCATAAACATTGTTCAAGGACTGGAGGAAATCGTAACTCGAGAGGCTTGGCTGGTAATTGGCTGAGTTTCTTTGAGTTGGGGGAAGGGAAACGTTAGTGGTTGCGAAGCATTGGACGGAACCAACTCTATGCAGGAGAAGAGGCCTCGCTAGCTTTTTATGTTTCCTAAAACTAGTTGAAATGTTGAAGGAGGAATTAGGGAACAAGGGGTGGACAAGGGCCATTGATGCAATGGCTACAGCTATGGATGCTTAAAATTGCTACTCTTGACTGTGATCTGACCAAGAATGTTGGGGTGATTGTGTATATAGACTTTCTTTTGTGTATACATGATGTCATCGTGCTTAGTTAAGCTTCTATTATTTAATAGAATAAATAGGGAAGTGATAGTGACAAGTAGTTTTTAATTTAATTAGATCACGTTTTTTGTGTGCCTTAGATCGGTTGCTCTATGCCTAGATGTACATCGGGTTTCAGATTAGGTAGAACGACGATGATATCATCAATAAAAAAAAAATGAATGGATGGTCGAAGCTTCAACCGTGTCTCTTATCTTCACAACAGACAACAAAAATGGCTGATAGATGACAGAATACACGCAATATTAAATGCAGGAATTATTTGTTCTCACGTTCCTCATGCGTGAGATCTTGTGTTGCAATCTTCTATTTCTTTCCTTTTTCTTTATCCTACGGACCTGTGGTATTGCCGTCAAGTAGTATTATTTATCATTTTTTTATTTGCGTAATTATTAATTTTATGCATGTGCAAATTAAAAAAATAATATATATATATATATATAAAATGATGAGTAGGAAGTCAGAAGCCTGTAAATGCTAAGCATCTGCAGAGTGAGTGTGAGAAAAGGGTTGCCTTGCGTCTCTCTTGTTTGCACCTTTAGTTTGAGTCATATATTATACCACTGAAATGTGAATACATACTTAGTAATAGGTAATGATTCAGAGCAAGATTCATTATGAGGACACGTAGTCTGATTGAAATGTTTGTTCACTGTAGCTAGGTAGGTACAACATTGTGGTCGGCAATTTTATTTTGAGCCCTGCTATCGCTGCCAACAAATAGGTTATGTTGGAAAATCTACTTGTTATACATATTTTTTTAAAAATTTATAATAAGTTTTTGACATAAATTTCAGTCACGTTACACATGACTGAAACATATGTCAAAGAAGTGGAAATAGAATTTTCCTTTTATTTTTTCTAAAGCAAACACAGCGAGGAGATGGTCAGTTGATAAGATAGGGGATAAGCTTTTGTCAACAACGCTGAACTTGCCAGGAAGCATCCTGCACGCCTGTCATGGGACAAGATAGGCAATAAAGAACTGTTTGTTCTGTGAGGTCATTTTTTTTTCTGAGAGAGGCAAAGAAAATATATTGATTGAATCACGATTTTAATGCCAAAAATAATAAATAAAAAAATACTTTATTTATTATTTATTTTGTAGTGTACATAAAATATGCATACTAATAACATTTTAAATAATAATAAGTGTACATAAAAATTTTATATAAATGATATATTATTACATTTTTATTTTATTTTTACTTTTTTATTAAATTATTGTATTTTTTTTATATTAAGAGTGTGCATTTCTAATACTAAGTTTAACATTTCTATAACAGCTCTCATATTAATTGATTTGAAATGACACGATTTTAAGAGCTTGACTAACCCTTAACTTGTTAATGCACCAAGTAGACTTGGCATTGAATAGGAAAAATGGGAGACATAATACTTACGTGTGTTCATCAGCCTAGAATTATAAGCGGGTGGAACAACGGCTTCTAAGCTATTAATGTATCATAAATAAGCATGTAACATGGTTAGGTTATTTTCATAAATTAAAATTAAAAAATTTTAAAATTTTAAAATTATTAAATTTTACAAATTAAATTATAAACTTAAACAGACTCAACATCTTATTTTAAATTATGAGTGTAACACTCGTCACATGGGTGTTTCTTTTCCCACGTGCAGAATGGCTAGCAAAGGCTGATGAGACAAATAACCAGCCCATGCATGTATTTGTCTTGGTACTTGATGTATGTCAGTTAAATAGGAAATTGATTAATATGTAAGAAATATGCATGTTTATGATGTGGAATTACTTGCAATATTATTCTTTAAGTATAAGCATACATTATCAAATATATTAATTAAGATAGTATTTTTAGATTGTCAAATTTATTGAAATTTATTGCTACTCTAATTATTGAAGTTGTCTTATATTAAAATTTATTTGAGAAATTGATAAAGGGTTCTAATGTACTTCCTTAATATATTAACAGAGATTTTATTTAAAACAATTAGGAAAAGAATAAAAATCTTGTTTAAACTATTGGGTAAACAAAATAACACCAAAACTTATAACTAAGGGAAAGATTTTTTCTTATACCACGAGAGCCTCGTAAGGCAAAATCGAATGCAGCCGGTTCTCCCCTGCTTTGAAAGGAATTAGTGAGCATCATTTTGGTAAAGAATAGACACAGGTTACGCTTAAACCCTTTGACCGTTCCTCTATTTTTAGCCATATAATGTGTATAGGATAAGCATAAGTTGATCCTTCACAATTTTTACTGGTAGTTGATGCAAATATCTTCAAGATCATTAACTAAGCCAAATTCAAACGGAGCTAGTGTGATTCGTTGGGCCAGACAGACACTTGATCACGTCTGGTCTTGTTTCTAATTCATCTCTTAAGGTGGTCTGCCCAATATTACATCATGTTTTTTCTTGGTCATCACTTTAACCAGTGCTATGTCTGGGCCGTTCGCATATATGAACAGACGCTATCTTTCAAGCTCCAAAAAAATCGATTACCCCAAAATTCATTCCAAATAAAAAAAGAATTGTTTTATGAGAAACTAGAAAACTAGATTCATGTAGATCTTTTTTATTACAAAAACATTTTATGAACTAATTAAGTTAAAAAAAAAACCACAAACCATTAGCAAGATTGTGACAAAATGGGTGACTGTGGCAGTATGTCAGATTAATTTCTTTATTTTTAAGGCACTTCAAGTGAAACAGAGACAAAGTAGTGGGCTCTGCTCCTCCCACCTGTTCAGCATCAAGCTCCTTCTCCACCGTCTCGTTTGCCTCAAGCCTCCCACTTGCTCTGCTGCCACCGCCCTTTTTTTTCCTTTGCATAAAGTTATCAGCTACCATCAAGTGGCAGGTGTTTTAATATTTAAAAAAAGCCTTGTTTTCTCATTTGTAAGCATCCAAGTTTGATTGAAAATACAGTGCGTTGAAGTCTTGAAGAGCTCTGCTCTCTTATCTTGCTGCATCTTACAAGTAACCATCCTAAGTGGTGTGTTTAGGATAGTAACCACCACAGTGGGGTTCTAAACTTGCCAAAGTTGGTTATTCACCGTCCAATAGGTTCCTAAGCCAACGAGGAATTCAGTTTATAAACTTTTACCTTAAATTTCGATGATGTTTTGTTACTGGAGAGATATACCTTCTGTGATATTCATTTAACTATAAGTTCGAAAAATTACATTAATTGAAGAATTCGATCTCAATTCCCTAGTAAGAGACAGCTTTTAAGCTTAGGCCCAAACATATGGGAATCAGAATAAGTGCTGTCAGATAGGGACAGGGTCCACGATCAAAGATTTCAAATGATTTCTAGTCACCCCTGTCGATGTTCCAATCCCATCTCCATGTGTAAAGAGACACTGAGCAGTCCGTGCCATGTTCTGTAACATCTTCACAGCGGGTTTTGGTAATGAACTTTCGACAATCTCCTCATTCATTTTCTTCCATGAATATTCTATCAGACCGCTCACGTAATCTTCAGCTTCTTCCCAGGATACCCCTTTTTCTTCCATATAACACTCCACGGATTTTGCCACATCTCCTCTCTTCTTCTCATCCTTAATTATAAGTCATTAAAATTAAATGAAACTTGAGGTTAAATACGGATCTCTCTTAAGTAAAATATGAGCAATATCAAATGTACTAACAAGCTTAATTTCTTGCATATCACATTGTACCTTTGAAGTTCCAAGGTCGTCCCATAATCTAGTAATCAGCGATGACCAGTATGTAAGCTTAGACTTTTCCAGGCCTCTGATTGTTTCTTCTGTTACTCTGCACCCAAGCAGGGGATAACCATGCACAATCATGGCAGGACCTCCCACAGAAATCCATGCATTTTTCAAGTATTCCTCCATTGAAGGTACATAATTTCCGCAAAACCACCGTGCTTCGACGAGGTATGATCTGCAGAGTCTCCCCCACTGCAGCACGTAAACCCAAAGTTGTTAGTTTTCTGTAACTTAATCTGAGGTGGACCAAACATGATAGATACCCCGACCATGTAGACTTAACAACAAATCTACCTGTTCCTTTATGTGGGGCGATACGTCGAAGCCATGTTCTTTGTGGACATCATAGGCCAATTCGTTAACAAAATCATGTAATGCTACATAGCATATCTTCATATACTCAGGAAGGTCCTCCACTGCCTTCATATCCCAGCTGTATTAATTGTCAAAAATTACATGTCATAGACTGATCATTTCAGGCATTCTGGCGTTAAAACAAATATTGAAAAACCACAAAAGAATGTAATTGGAAGTCTATCATCTTAAACACTAGACTAAACTGTACATATTTGCAATTAATTATACCGATTCACAGCGACCGTGAATGATTCCTGCTCATGGGGCAGTGCATATACATCATAAATGTCGTCTATGGCTGTCAGTATGCAAACAAACTTGGTAAGGCCTATCCTGCATTTGGAGAACTGGGGCTCAGAAATTATCCCCATTGCCCATAAATAATTCTCCACAAGTCGGTCCCTTGAGAAACTAAGCTTGCTTCTAAAATCCAATTCGGTCCACCACCTTTGCAATGAATCAAATATTGAACATGTTAGCACAGTGTAAGCTAAAAAGTCAAAGCTCGGTAACAAAAGATGCTTACCTCGATAGTGTCTGAAGCTCTTGCTTATAAACGGATTGCACTAAGTTGTAATCGAACTTAGCTAGATCAAGCAAAATCAGGTTCTTGGAATCATTTTTCTGGTAGTCGTCTATAAAATTTCGAGCATCTAATCTTGGTAATCTCCGGTGTAGAGGGATTTCAAGGGAATGCTGCGCCCTATCAACCAAGCTAGCATCCAGTTTCCCTTTTAATGATCTCAAGCGCTTGGAACTAAAATTCTTGGCTTCCTCTAAAATTTCTTCTCCTGGCATTCCAAGGTGTGAAGCTTCAAACAAGCTCAGAAGAGCCTCCGTTTCTTGGTTGAAGCTGCTCAAGAATCTGCCATTTTTGCTTCTGAACTTGTCAAAGACATCTGCTTTTAAATAACCGACATTAGTGCCTTATTTAAAAGCTCTTACTCTTATAGTAAACAACTTTTGGTTGGCTTATGGTCTCACCTGAACTAGCAGAAAAACCATTATCTCTTAGAAGACGAAATTGCAGTGCCGCTATGTAAAGATCACAAGAGACATGTGAGCTAAGAGAACTAAGGGCCTCATTGATCTCACTTTCAAAATGGTAAGCCACGCCCAACCTCTGCATTGTGTCAATAGTCTCCAATAAGAATTCAGGGCTATTTGAGGATTTAAGCAATCCTCTTGCCTTGCGTTTCAAATCCTCTATTTGTTTAGAGTGGGTTTCACACTGCAGCATAAGCAAAATGATAAATTAGCATCCTCAATTTCCTGAACTGAAAAAATAAATTCTGAATTTTGAGAAACCAGTTTAACGCCATTTTGCATTTTTTTCCCCCTTTCTAAAGGTGACAATATTAATTGGAGTGACTTACATTGTGAGGAATAGTGAAGGACTCAATCAAACTTGAGTCCCAAACGGTAGGATGGTAATGAGCTGACCTTCGATGGTCTACTTGTAAATCTTTCAACTTTGACGCAACCTTGAAAGAGGGCAATCTTGATGTGCCTTTCTTACTCCATGTGGTATAATGCAGGGGAGAGAGTTGTCTTGTTTCATTATGAACTGCAATGAAACATGAGAAAGAGAGGGAGGAAACTGTCAAGCGCAATCCACCCATTGCCATGGCCTTACTTTGCTTGCAAATATGATATTACTGTGTCGAGGGTCTTCTTTTGGGTGGAGAATTGCTTTAGAGCTGAACTTAATATATAGGGAAAGTTTTGCAATCTGTACTAACCATAAGTTTCTATGAAACTTCTGCTTACTAGCCTTTTATGGTTTCATCGTTGAATGGTCTAAACTTTATTGAGTGGATGCACGTTTATCATGGCGATGGTGGCCCATATTTTCTTTTTTTTTTTCTTTAGTATTTCATATGTTTTTTAAGAAGATTAATCTTTTTTTATGATAAAAATGTAAACAGTAACATTTTTTTAATAAAAATAAACTTTAAATTTAAATTTATATTAATAAATTATTACAAACAATAAATTTCTCTCAACAAAATTTATTCCACATTAAAATTCATGCTCATAAACTCTCTCAAGGTGACGCTGCCAACCGTAAATTGGTAGAATGGTTACAAACTGACATGCATTTGGTTGTTTAATTGTTTTCTGTCTCTTCCCAGTCCACTCGTTTTTGTCCATGTGAGGAGACGTAATAAAAGAATCCTGATCTCAAAATTGTCAATTCCCTTACTGTTCATGATGTGATTGGGAAAAAACAATAAAAAATGTAAAAAAGCGTATGGAAAAGCAGCGAAAACCTCTCATTATCGGTGCTAGAAACATAAGAAGTCGTATGTGTAGACTCCATTAATATATGAATTAGTTCTCACGCTCTCCATGTGCGGCATCTTGTGCGGCTATTTTTTATTTGAGAATTTTCGTAGTCGTACAGGGTGAATATTGTTTGGTGTTTTTTTATTTGCGCACCGTCCAGATTAATTGCACACATTGCACACACCTACATCATGTGATATACAAAAAAGAATTATCTATTATTTCATTATCATATTTATAATGATGAACATGATGTCAGAACAAATATATAATACATAAGGAAAATTTCTTCATATAATGAGCCCTTTTAAGTTTATTTGTCCTACTAGTCTATAAAGTATAATATATTTAATAATTTAAATTTAAAAATTAAAATTTATGTAAAAATGAAATAATTAAATACCGATAAGATAAGAGTAAGTTTAAGTTGATCCCTGACAATTTTTGCTAGTAGTTGATGCAAATTATCAAAAATAATCAATTCAGTCAAATTTATTCTTAAGGTGGTGTTTTTGTAGGAAAATTGATACAGAGATTTAACTATGTTTTATACAGATATTATTTATTTTGTAATTTAAGATTTTAAAATGATTATTTAAAAAATTATTAAAAATTTATTATTTAAGAATTTATTATCTATTTATCTTTAAATTATTTTATTTTTATAAAAGATAGAATTTTATTTAATTTTAAAATTTAATTTTAATAAAATTAAGACTTAATATATATTTAAATTATTATTTTTATCTCTAATATATTTTTTTATTATAATATTTAATTATTCAAAGTATATAAACTGTCCTATTTTTTAGGACAAAATACATATTATTTCTTATAGTATATTCGATGTGTAAAAAATTCTCTTATATTTTTAGTACACCAAATAAAATTTTACACGTACAATTAACTCCCTCTATTTTGAATTGTTAGGATGATCGCTAAGCGACCAATACACAAGTCATTTTGCCGCTGACAGTCAAGCTTTAATGAATTTTACGACCACTGCTTTTCCCAAATCAAAAAAAAATTCATCTCACTTTACCTAGTGGCCCTTGGACAAGGAGGACATAAGCCTTATGTTCAGGCTTTTGGAGCAGACCAATTTGATAAACAGCACCCAAAGGAGTGCAAAGCAAGAAGCTCCTTCTTTAATTGGTGGTATTTTTCCCAGTGTGCAGGCATCTTACTAACTCTTTAGATCTTAAGCTATATATAGGACAACCTTAGTTGAGTTCTTGGGTTTGGAATTCCTTGTCTTGTGATGATCAGTGCATTAATTGTGTTCTTGCTTGGAACAGAGACTTACAGGTCTAACCTTGGGAAGAATAAGGAAAACCCCTTTTTCAGAATTGGCCGTGTATTTGTTGCAGCAATAAGAAATCAGCGAACTGCCTTATCAGACATCACTATCGAAGAGGAAGCCTGTGGACTCCTACCCCACCGAGTTTCCAAGCGATTCGAGTAAGTAAATCCGTCTGTTGCAAAACTCTGGCTGTCATAGAAATAGAGCAGTAGCGGCAAAAGCTTTGAATTAGGGCTTAAGAATTTTCTTCTGATTTGGAAAAAACAGTGGTCGTAAAATTCATTCAAGCCTAACTACCAGCGGCAAAACGACTTGTGTTTTAGTTACTTAACGGATATCTTAGCTGTTCTAAACAGAAAAAAAATTAATTGCACATGTAACATTTCATTTTGTGTAATAAAAAATATAAAGAAATTTTTTATATATAAGATATATTACATGGGGTAATATATATTTTGTCATCCTACATAAAAAATGAATTTGGCATAGTAGAACGGTGTAGATAAAATTTCTCGGGTAATATAGTTTTCCTTAGTATCCAATTTGCCCATAAAATGCAGGCAACTTATTCCCGCTCAAAACACAGGGTTTTGTGGGATCCCCTCTATCAGAGAACGAATAGTCATGCATCCCTGGTTCATCTGTTTCTCATCAACCTTCGATACTTTTCCTCAGATCTCCCATACCAACCCAACGACATCGGCAATCACGCAACTTTCTTCAATGGAGCCTCGACTGCCCTCGTATGTCCTCAATCGTCTTAATCGTGTAGCCGGGAACTGAATAGATTTCATCCTGGGTTACCTAGTCGGGGGTTAAGTCTGCAGTTAGAGATTCAAATATTAACGCTGTGCTTGTCGATAGCAGAAGAAATCAAACGAAGAAAATTCTTGTTGGGGAGGACTAGAACGGGGAGGCAAGTGCAGAGCCCCAGTGGAACAGAACAGGAAGCCCAAAAGTTTCTGGAAAGTGTTATGTTTTTTGGTGTGACTTAAATTCTAAAAATAAAAGGGTTATAATTTCAAATGGAAGCTATAACTAAGAGTTGCAGTCATTGTAAAACAGTTATAAATAAAGTTACAGTTTTAGTAGAAAATAACACACAGCAGTTTCAACTGTAAAATATATATACAGAATACAACAGTTGCGTGAAAAGGGCAGAAGATGTGAACAGTATAGCCCGTGAACAGTACCCATCAACAGTTCATGAATAGTGCAGCCTCATGAACAGTGCCAATAAACAGTGCACCGAGAACAGTACTGTTTGGTTTGTTACTGCAAAACAGTAATACAGAAGAATGCAGATTTTCTGTATTTTGGATACAGTAGTTGTTTAGGTCATTTTGGGTGCTGCTGTTTGGGATTAATTGTTTAGCTCAAATTTCAACCTTGTAACTGAATTTTACATAGTAAAATTCTCTTCTTCTGCCCGTGATTTTTTTCCTCATTGAGTTTTTTCATGTTAAATATTTGTATGCTTTCTCTTCTCTTTCTCCAATTTATATTCCGTAATTTTATTTATGTTGGCCATTGTCATAACAGAAAGTTGTGTTAATGTTTCTCTCTCATAATGCACGAGCGAGAGCAGTGGTGGATATTGGTTTGTGAATGAGAAGTAATTTAGGGGGAACATGAGAATTTGGAATTGCTGTACTACCAAACATGTTGTTAACTGATTTCCTAAGCATCTAATCCAGTACTACACCAAATAAAATGGTCGGCCAAATTTAGTTCATTATTTTATTGGTCATGAATGTGGCCCAATCTAATATGAATTGTTTAACCCGTGGTACGACTGGGCTGTTCATGGAAGGGAATGGGCCCAATCCTTTAAGCTACAAAAAAGACACAGCCTTTAGACGTTGAGAATCCAGACAGAGAGATAAGCTTCGACCTAAAAAATATTGATATAGATGGTAAACCTAGACGAGATAGAGAGATACTTTACTTTAAAATCAATTATTTAAAAAAATGTTGTTATTGAATGAGAACTTAAAAGTAATTTTTATTTTTAAATGTCTGTACTTTTTTAAAAATAATAAAATTATGGGTATTGCATCCACATTGTGAAGCATGTAAGTAGGCTTGTCAAAATGGGCCAGTCCGTCTCAGCCCGCATAAGCCCGCAACTAGGCGGGACGGAGCGGACTGACCCACATAATTGGCAGGTTGAAAAATTTCAGTTCAACCCGTCCCACAGTGGGTTATGAGTTAAACGGGCCAGCCCGTCAATAATTAAAAAAAAAATTTATTAAAAATTAAAATTTATAAATGATAGTAAATGACTAGCTATATTTAATATACTAATTTTAAAATATTTGCAAATGAATAAAATCAAATTTGTCTTTTAATAATATACTTAAAGGCATAACCTGAATTTATCTCATAATGAATTATAAAAATCTTGATCCTACTCATAAAATTGCTAATATGCAACATCATTTTTTAGGCAATGCTTCAATAATATTACTAATATACATGCACAATAAAACACATGCCTACAAAGATATAAAGGTCATGTTCCTATATGTGACAGAGTCTAATATTGATGTCATTTAAAATAAACTACATACTAATTAAAAATATAGTTATGCTATTATACATTTATACCACTATTCCTATATATGTAATGTTTGAGTTTTGTACCTTAAATTATGATAATATAAAAGCTAAAGAACTCAATACAAATATAAAGATAGTACTTTCTGCTTCAAAAAATAGTATATAAATGTGATATTGATTATAGTTATGTAACAATATAAGTTTTATACTATCACTTGAATGATTCAGAATAAGTTGTTGTATAGTATAATAATTTGTCTTCTTTTTTAGCTTATCAATTTTTACTTGCTTTTTAACTTGAAACCTTTAAAAAAAAATTTTATCTCTACGGTCACCTATAAAATTATATATTATACATAAGATATTTAAAATATAAGAAAATTATATCTAAAATGTATAAAGATCTTGCTTAAATTGTATAATCCAAATCGAAATCAAATGACAATTATTTAACTTGCCCTCCTCTTCCAATTCATATCCATTGATCTTGTTGTCATAATAATATAACTTATAATAATTTTTTGAAAATTAAAATCATTTTAAATAATATGTCATTTTAAGAAAAAATTTAAATAATGTAAGTTAAAATCTGTAAATTCAATTCACTCTAACCTGTATTGACTTACAAATTATACAAAAATAAATTAATTTATTCTTAAATAAATAAATTATTTATATAATAACTTAATCTACCCCTTACGCAGGGTGAAACGAACTGGCTCAATGAACCTAATGGATCCAACTCATTTTGACATCCTCACATGTGAGTGACGGAAAGGAGAGGCAGCGAAGGGAGAGAAGGGGTGTGCGAATTTGGTATTTGTCTGTACGTGACCTCCTTCCCTTGGGAGTAGGCCGGGAAAGGCGAGGCAGAGCGTCAAATTCTTCGGCATGGAAACCTAAGCAAGCAAAGTATGACGTCCGCAAGAGTCACGTGCCAGATGCTGACTTCCCTTTTTGGCCTTTTCTTCTACTTTTTCTCCATATTTTGTATTAATTTTTAGTATAAATTTGTACATATTATATTATATTAGGCTTTCATTTTTTCTACAAAAGAGCCGCCACCATACACCCTCCCCCACAACCGCCCCGGATTTTCAAACATCCACGTCACGTGAACCTCTTCGGGTACGGTACCGCTTAGAATTACATATGTATGATATATATTGTTTGATTAAGATTACATGATTGATTTAAACCGAGAGTTTAGATCATGCACAACTTTTTTTTTTTAATTTTAAAATAATTTAAGTTATAAAAATAATAAATATAATTTTACATCATTTCCTTCAAGGTTTCAATCTTTTTTAACCCACACTCAAGTATGTGAGATCATTACCCTAAAATTTTACCCCATAAACAGTTCGACACATCGTCCACAGCTTTCCAATAGTCTCCTTAGGCTGATCTTCTTCCACGTATTGTGCGGTCCAGATCGATCAAGCATTACGCACTTCAATACGGAGTTGGGGCATTCAATCCAGCCCCGCTATATATTTGATGCTTTGCTTGTTTTTAATGGAGTTGTTCCACTTTTTGGATGCCAAAGGAAAAAGCCAAAGTTCACAAATTTTGAGATTACAGTATACAGAGCAGGAGATAATGGAAAAGCAGCAGGATCGATAAGACGTGTTCTCGTCATCACGCGTGCACTCAACCTCATCTTCATGTATTCCCTCTTTATCTTCCATGCATATTCTGTCGTTGTTGTTATTATTATTTTTTTATATGTATGATTTTGATAAATACGGATATTTTATTTTTTTATATAATATTTTTATATAATTATTAAATATAAAATTAATATACATTTTGAAGTTACTAATGATCCATCCCAATAAATACCACTCCGGAAAATTCTAAATATTTGAATTGAAAGTAAAACAGGAAGCAGGTGAGTATAGAGAGGGGCATTGAATCTCAAGTAAATGACCTCATTGACTTGAAGGTCAGATGTTGGGGGATGTGGAGTCAATTGCATGTGCAGTGGTGGCTTGATGGGTAGCCGGTTAAAAGGAAGCGTTAGTGAGCATCAAATGCTGAGAATGGAAGCCTATTCTAACAAGTTAAAACACGGCTGCTCAGCCTTATCCCGGGGATCTTGCTACTTGCTCCTCTGTTTTGGCATTCGTTGCATTGCTTCAAAACACACCCTATACGCCTTAACTCTCTCTTGACATTACATCATTTCACTTCTATTCCTACTCTCCACGCTTTCAACACGCCAAACTGCCACAGCAAAATCATCAATGCACTTTGATTCAAGCTCAACACTGGCTTGATTTAAACAGGCCATATCACTCAATGATAAACAAATATAAGAAAAACATTGTGGAAATAATCTTTTTTCTATTGCAAATAATTGAAAAAAGTGACGTTTAGGTAATTATTATACCTACGGTTTCGTGTATTCTATTATTTTGAATGGATCTTAAAATGATCACATGGGTTAGGTGTACGGAGAAAGTGCACACAAATGTGTTTAAGGGATTGCAGATTTTTACAACTGGACTGTCAGAAACTTTTGCAAGATAATAATAGCAATGGGAATACTTTCTGAGATTTTCCCCCACTCCATCTCTGTCTCCCTCAGCCTTATCACTCACGATAAAAGCCACCCAAACTACAAACCGTACAATTATTGAAAAATACGGCAACGCCAATACACCCAATATAATTATTCCAACCCTCTTTATATATATTCACAATTTTTTTTCTTTGTATCCAGCTTTCACTGTTTATTCAACAAATGTCTTTTTTTTTAAAAAAAAAAACTTTTAATGAGTGTTGTCGAGCCTAGTGAAAATTTTGGGCAAACTAGAATAAAGCATGAGTCATAGTGGAAATAGCATCCGTTCATAACGCAAGGGGCAAAGAAGTCAGTAAACCCACTGAGAGTGGAAAAATAAATGAAAACAAAATGGGGTTATTCTCCTGGCGAGAGGTCATGATGGATTGAAGGGGACAAGACTTGATTATAAAATTCAGGCAAGGAATGGTTCTGTCAACCCACTTGCCCATGCCCCATAATACGATCTCCTTTAAATTTTCTATCTAAATAGTACAAGATTATAGAATTTGCGGCCCATTTGCAAAACACCCACACCAATATCTGTGTGTTTGTAGCAATTACGTTCACTTTTAAGCATATAGTAGTAAAAAAAAATAGTCTGCACATATTCCCAATAATACGGGCACGCACCTCAAGGCTTGGAAAACATTACGGCTATGTAAACGTAATGACTATTGATTTTGAAATCATTAAATTCATGAAGAATTGGCCCCTGCTGTAGTGCGCTGGTACTGTCCAGCTGGAAAATGCCGTCAGCAAAGCAAAACAAGACACTAGTGGATAAAGAGAACTCCACGCCTATTTCCCTCTCTACTCTCACCAACGCCATTGATTCAAGGCCTTTCATTTAGGATGCAATAGACGAGCGAGTATTCTTTTTTATGTAGCTGCGCGATGATCAATCATTGTGTCCCAAACGGGGATTAGATCAACGCTTCCGAGAAAAAGCAAGATCCCTTTAACTCATACAGCTAGTGACAACTGGACAGCCAACGGAACCAGCTGTATCTTTGCAAGTGTCTGATTATGATTGGGTAACATCTACTATTATCCTTTTACAGCCAGAGACGTCCTACGTGTTCAGGGTTTCCCTCCCCCCACTCGACCACAGTGAACAGTTTTGGCCAGCTAGAAGTGGGCACAGTAACGGCTATATTTCTATTCCAATTCCCACATTTTTTGTCCATTCCTTGGAATTTGAAATCCATCGTGGCAGTGATTTGGCAGAACAACCCGCTGATGTGGCCATCTCGGGATAGCACAAGGACGGGCTTCTTTCACAAGCCAATTGAATTTTGGCTATAAAACCCAACTGCTTCCTGTGAGCATTCGCACAGCATTTTGGAGTAGAGGCATCGCTCTCTGCCCGCTACTCTGTTCCTTCTTTCTCTTCCCCGATCACTACTTTTTCTCCGTCTTTCTGTTGTCATTGCCACGATGTCCAGAATGTCTGTTTTCTTGAGCTTGCTAGTGGGTCTTGTGTTGGTAGGGGTCTCCTCCTCTGCTAGGTTTGAAGATCTTTTTCAGCCAAGCTGGGCTATGGACCATTTCACCCATGAAGGAGACCTCCTTAAACTAAAACTTGATAACTATTCCGGTAAATACCATTTTCCGATCCCTGACTTGAAAGTTGTGTTTCTTCTTCTTGTCTCCATAAAGATGGGAGATTTACGTTGCATTCTTTACTTGCTGTCAATACCATTGAAGTTTGAACCCTTTCTATTGTTCAGTTCATAAACTTATTTATGCTATTTATCTAATAGTTGATAGGCAGTAGTCAGTACAAAGCCCGACTTGGTGTATTTATTTTTCTAAGAATTGTTTCTTTGTGTTGTTTATGTCCTTTGCTTGGGCATTCCAGGTGCTGGTTTTGGTTCCAAGAACAAGTATATGTTTGGGAAAGTGACCATTCAGCTTAAGCTTGTGGAGGGTGACTCTGCTGGAACTGTTACTGCTTTCTATGTGAGTGAGAAAGACGTATACTCTTTATTAGCTCAATGTCACGTTACTCCTTTACATTCTCCAAAGAAAGCTTACTTGCTAAACTACTAATTGGTTGAAATTCTTTTCTGGCCCCGCCCCCTTATCTCTCTCTATCAATAATTTACTTGCAAATCAGCTCAATGCATTAATCATTTCCCAGATGCAGACATTTTAATCTTGGAATTATTAGTATCCATTAATAGACTAGCATCACAGCTGTTACTGGCAGCTCCCTACCCTTTTTACCCTGTGATTCCACTTTACATCCAATTGACCTTGCATTTATTGCCTGTCTCCAACTACAAAACTTCAAACCAAACGTCTGCTTACATTTAATACTGTTACTTCATTTTCACCTTGATCATCAATCTAACAGTCCGATTGGGGGCTAATATAATATTTTATTGAAATAACTTCTGTCTCTATCTAGTATCTATTCTTGTGTGAGTGTGAGTGATGCTGACATCCGTGATCAATTCCTTTGATGTAGATGTCATCAGACGGTCCAAATCATAACGAATTCGATTTTGAGTTTTTGGGCAATGCCACTGGTGAACCATACTCTGTCCAGACCAATGTCTATGTTAACGGCGTGGGCAACAGGGAGCAGAGACTGGACCTCTGGTTCGACCCCACCAAGGATTTCCACTCCTACTCTATCTTCTGGAATCAGCGCCAAGTTGTGTATGCACTTAATTTCTTCTCAATTGTATTAGCGAAATTGTAGACGAGTTTACTGGGTTCTATATAATAATTTTTTTGAAAAAAAAAACAAAAAACAAAAGGCACTGTGTTTCCCTGGCTCTGAAAAGCCGTGACTAAAATAGGAAATGCCTGCTTTTATCAGTGTGGTTGAACCATCACAGGCCTGGTGGTGTCATTGTGTTCCCACCGGGCACACGAAAAGAAGCCCATGAAAAGGAGATGGAATCTTAGATAATTTACGCCAATACTCCTGTGGGTTCTTTGCAGAATACAGAGGTGCAGGCAGAGGCCTATTTCTATGTTTCTTGGAATTGCTTTGGAATACTAGCATATATTGTAGGCATCTTTTGTATTTTCTTTGTATATTGCGTTTGTACCCCCAAGAACTTTTTTTGGCATTTTCCTTGGCACATTGAAATAGAAAATTAATTCATTTATTGAAAAATCTTTCAAATTCTGTTCGTTCCCCATTAAAACTTTTCAATTTCTGACATTCCATATGTATTTTGCACGATCAGCTTCCTGGTGGATGAGACGCCAATACGGGTACACACAAACATGGAACACAGAGGAATTCCTTTCCCGAAAGACCAAGCTATGGGAGTTTACAGCTCAATCTGGAATGCCGATGACTGGGCCACTCAGGGGGGTCGGGTGAAGACAGATTGGAGCCATGCACCGTTCATTGCCACTTACAAGGCCTTCGAAATCGATGCCTGTGAGTGCCCCGTGTCGGTGGCAGCTGTAGATAATGCTAAGAGGTGCAGCAGCAGTGAGGATAAGAAGTATTGGTGGGACGAGCCGACGCTGTCGGAGCTCAGCTTGCACCAGAGCCACCAGCTTATGTGGGTTAGGGCCAACCATATGGTCTATGACTATTGCACTGACACTGCTAGGTTCCCCGTCACTCCTGCTGAGTGTATTCATCACCATCATCAGTGAGGGAGGTTGAAGGGGACGGAAGGGGGCCAAGTAGATATGATAGAGCCCATAGTATTAAGGAACATGTCCTTGATGTTTCAGTTTGTATCATATTATGATACCGTAATGTGAATTATGTATTTTGTCGTTTTTTGTACAATCGTATTGCTTTCTCTTCCGTCATATTTTTTTGGCAAGAAGTTGAATTTGTTACAGAAACGTTTGATATTTATCTAGTGTATCTATCGCCTTTTACGATCAATTTGGCATTGCTAACTTGGCGACGGGGTACTACAAGCTCACGGGTTTCCTTGGGGACCAAGGAGGAAAAACCATCGTTTGACAATGGATGGAGGAGAGCACACATAAAAGCCGCACCGTGGAAACAAACAAATAATTTTAACAGATGAATTTGGACATTATGGGCCCAAAAACGTTACTATCGAGAAAGTAACAGTATTCTTGATGTCGATGATGATAGTATCAAAATCCTATGGTTCTGGGACATTTTAACAAGCTATTGTCGTTTGACCCTGTTGGTATTCCATTTTAACATTCCGAGTGGGATGCGCTAATCTATCTGGCGTTTCCTACGAAAGTGTTGATTCACCGATCCGCAGCGAGTTTAAGGGGATTACACTGCCCCATCGTATCTTCTTCCTCCTCTCCTAGTTTGTGGAGCCATTTTAAGAAAATTTGAATACGGGCAATCGAGTTATATAACTGTTGTACCAAAGGGTGGCGGGAGAGTGTCCTACATCATCTGTAACTCAATGAATACTCAAGAACCAATGACCAGTAGATCGTCCCTGAAAAGCTTATATCTTCGTAGAAAAACATGTTTGGTACTAAACTATATCCTGTTAACTATTTGTTGCAGCACCTTCCTCCGTAAATCGAAACGTGCTCAGAAGCCACTAGAATTCACCATGCCAGATTCTGCAAGTCGTCAGAGTCGTCACAGAGAACAGAGAAAGAGGAAGGGTGGAGTTTGGGGAAGGGGTGGGTGCCATGTGAAAGCGCCTGACCAATACGTGCTTGCCAACATGAAAGCGCCACCTAACGTGGGGCTGCCACAGAGCATCTAATTGAGTGATGCTTTCAAGTTGGCCAAGGGCAATGCTATTGCCCTTATATGTGCTAAACGCTCAGTGTTTCGACATTTTCCATATGTAACCTCCTCAATAAAAAGGTCAGGGTGGCAGAGGCAAAAGCAATACTACTTTAGTTAAATATTATAGAACCACATTATTTAAGTAATTAGTTTACAAAATTGCATTCTTAAGGGGAAAAATTAGGAGTTTATTATTTTTATAAATTAAATTTTATTATTTACTTGAATATTTTTAAATTAATAAATTTATAAAATTTTATAAATTAAATTATAAAACTTAAAAATTCAACAATTAACTATTCATTTTATGATCATTTAATAGTTTCATCTTTAGTCAAAAATCAAACAAGGGGTTGGGGTCAATAACAGTTGAAGAGAAATTGGTTAGGGGGTAGGCACAGAAATTTTTAGCCATTATGAACATAAGGATTTGGGCAAATTATTAGATAATACCAAAATGAAAGCAATAACAAAAAACTACTTTCACACCCATATTTAAATAGAATTTTTGCATTCATCTTATTACAATTATTCATTAATTATGTAAATCTCATCTAGTGCAATTAATAAATGACTCTAATAAAATGTGTGAAAACTGTGTGTTAAATATAAGTGTGGATCCAGTTGGGCTCAAGTAGTAAGTTGTCCCATTGATCGTTGTCAGTACGCCCAAGAAAAAGTAGTCCCATTTGGAAAGGAGTTTAATTTTTTTATAATATAATTTTCGGTTAAAAAAATCGTGAATTTCCACTTGGTTGAAATTTGGACACCTTTTGCTTTTGTGTCAGAATAGGGACAAAGATTGACGATGATGGTCCATGGTAGTTGGCCTTTTGCATTCAAAATGATACCAGTTTTACGACACCGAAAACAAACATGTGAAACCTGTGCTGCAATCAGTGTGGCCGAACTACGTAATTATAATTCACTTAACACTTAGCAAGGAAGGCTCTGTCATTCTCATATGTGGACCATAGAATTTACCTTTTATTAGAGACAGACAGCAAAGGCGATGATGGGTCTATCCAATCCGAAGGGATGGTCATGGGCCATCTTGATCAAGGGATGACATGGAAAAGTTGACAGGGCTCTTTTCTTTCAATCAAATTATTCAACCAAGGGCCCAACTGCATAAACCACATGATGAAATTCTCAACAAAAGTAGAGGAGCGGCTTGGGTGCACAATCAGCAGCATAGTTTTTGGTTATTATTATTTTGTATTACAAAGACCTAATAGAGATGTATGGCCAGATCTGTAGAGCTTAATAGAATGGCAAAGGAAGGGTGTCTCTTCCATTCCTTTCGTGTCTGCCAGTCCTTCTTGTCGGCAATGCTTCTTGTCTGCCTTCCCAGGTCTTGTAGCAAAGCTCCTCCAAAAAACAGAATCATCACTTCCAACTAGAGAAAGACGTACCAGAATGTATTGAGCAGAACATAGAAAAGGTTGTGCATGTCAAGACAGAGCAAGAGTCACCAAACATGGTTTATGTCTCGACTTTGTGAATTTTCAGTCCAAAAACAAGTGAAATATCAACATCCATAAATGACCAAAGTGAATGTGACAAGGATTGCTGAAGAATATTGGTTGGGTTTAAAAGGAGAAGCAGGACAATAATCGATCGACATGAGTAATTGGACCTCCCCCACCTTCAACTCGATCGATATGTACTAATTGTGATGATTACAGACAAATTTGAGTAACGCAATTATGTGCTAGTCCTTTATAAGGTTCAGTTTACGAGAGCAAACCTGGCCAATCTGTAAACAATCCAATATATCTTGTATTTTAATGAGTTAGCAAAACTGTGGTGTGCAAATAACTGGTAATAATATCAAATATGGCTGATGTTACGTAAAGCTGGGAGTGCAATTGTATTTGTTGATTCTAGTACTTGCTGCTTTCAAAATCTCTGTTGTTGCGTTGAGAAAAGAAAATAGGTTAAAGAATTTTTGTAAGCCAAGAAAAGAAAAGAGGGAGAGAATACCAAAAGGGATAGAATTTATGCCCATGTTACAGTTTGGATTCTCACGCAAACAGAATCCTAATAAATAGCATATATTAGTGTGTGTAAAAGTGAAAGAAGAAAAGCTAATAATGATCTAGATTCCTAAAAAAGCCCCGCCATAATGCATCCCACTGAACATATGCTGCAAAACCAGACAAGTTTGGAACAATTCATTCTCATATTTTGCTTTTCATTTAATGCTCATACCTGACGCTTGAGTTTTCTTAACAAATTATAACCTTATTTATTAAAATGATATAATAGTAAAGAAATTCAAATATCTTAGAAAGGATATAGTTGTTTATTAAATATTTCAATATTCTATATGTAAATATATTGTATAGGTATGAATATAAATGTGAGGAAGAAGAGTTTCCTCTCAAGCGGGTTTGGGAAATTTGTTTTTGTCAAGTGTTGTAAGTAGGTTTTAGATTATTGTTTTGGCCATAACTTCTCAAAGTGGGCTTTTGGTGAAAGAGATCCAATAGTCCCATGTGTCTCAACGTGCCTTCGATAGCCAATCACTTGCAACCGCATCGCTATTGCCTAAGGCCCAAAATAATATGCAACTGTTCAAATTTGCTGTGTGAAACAAATTTGAAGTTATAAAGCAGTGCATTCCCGAAGAGAAGAGTTGAGATGAACAGCTAAAAATAGCATGAATGAAATCATAAAAAACCTTTACTCATATGACTGAAGAAGGTTGAAATACAGAAATTGCAAGTTTAAGGTACAATATTTTATATTGCAACTTAAAATACAAAAAAATTATTTCTCTTGGCGGTCACCGTTGGTTCCCGCCCAAGTTTTCTTTCTTACCATCCAAACTAAGGCTGGGCTTCGGAAACAGCTCGCGTCGGAGGCCCATTGAACATAAAATAGTGGCAGGATATGTTCAAATGATTTTAGGGTTTTGTTTAAGTGGTTGGAACTATGGGATCTTCGTTGCCCGCTTCTCCAATGTCCGAACATTGACCTACCTCTTCCTTCCCGAATGCCCAGATGTACTCGATGACGGTAACGGATATAACAAGGTAACTCTTCTTCCTCTTTCTCTGACTCTCTCTGCGAAACCCTAACCTTGATATTTTCTTTTAACTTGTCTTTTGGCATAGACAACTTCGGAGTCAACGCCCGGGGATCCACTCCTGAAACAGGTAAAACTTCGATCTTCAGACTATGTCTGTCAGGTGTAGATTCATTACTCGTGCTTGTTTGTGTTAGAATGTTTAATTTGTTTCTCTGCGTTGATTTTCGTGGTTTTCTTTATTTTGAGAAAAACCATGCAAAATTTTAGCCGACAAATGGTTATTTTATACGCTTCCTACCTGTTAAGCTGTTTTCTTTAACGAGCGAATTTCTACAAACTCTCTTAATTCAGACGTGAATTTATATGTCTTCAATCTGTGGTAAATTCAACTAGAATGTGGGAATGATATGTTATGTTCCTTCCGAATATACTGATTGAACTATTACATAACGTATTTCAACCTTAGTCCAGTGTAATTTCAATAAATTCGGGCCAAAAAAATGGTTGCAGAAGTTAAGAAGGGCAGTATGTGTTCCAATGCTTTATAGCTTGTTTGTCTCCCATTCCAAGATTGAAGGGATATAAGTTGACTTGGTTGCATTTTCAATTTCGATTGCAATGATTTTGTTTTGCATTCACAACAACAGCTCAGCTTTTTGTTTTACTTGCTGAAGTTGGCATTGCATGTAATAAACAACTCTGCCCAATGCCAATTGGAGGAAAGTCTGCCATGTGTCTATTATAGGCGACTGTGAAGTTTGGCAGTGAAAATTTTCCTAGGTAAGAGGCGTGACTCTCATGTCAATCAAAAACTGTGTTTGCCGGGCAGGATTCCAAAATTTATCTATTGTTGGAAGGGGCTGTGCACTGTTGGTGCTTGCCTTCCTTTGTCCATTCCATTCTGCCTCTTCCCTATCTTCTCCATCGTTGCTAGTATAAAAATTGGGTTGTAATATTTATTTGACATGAACATCACCTGTTGCTATAGCCATGAGGCCTTGTTTCTAAATTTGGCAGGTCGTTTTAACATTTTTCCTGTTCGACACAAGGTGCAAATTTCATGCACAAGTTACAGAAAACCCTTACTAGAGGGGATGGATCTAAATCCCTGGCTAAAACACTGGCCAAATGGAAAGAATATAATTCCCAGCTTGATTCCAGCAATGATGCAGATAAGCCAATTCGTAAAATTCCTGCCAAGGGATCTAAGAAGGGGTGTATGAAAGGTAAAGGAGGGCCTGAGAACTCACGATGTAACTATAGAGGAGTTAGGCAAAGGACTTGGGGAAAATGGGTTGCTGAAATCCGGGAACCAAATAGGGGTAATAGGCTCTGGTTAGGTACATTTCCCACTGCAATTGGAGCTGCTCTTGCTTATGATGAAGCAGCAAGGGCTATGTATGGTTCTTGTGCCCGCCTCAACTTTCCCAACGTTTCAGTTTCGAATTTATCAAAGGAATCTGCAACAGATTCTCCAGTTACAAACCAATCTAGTCCTGCAATAGCAGCATCGCCTTGTGCTGAGTCCTCAATATCACCTAACAAGTCTGGGTTTTCTGCAGCAGAGGATATTGACATGAAACGTGTCTCCTTATCCTTAAATGTAAAACACGAGGAAGAGGAAGATGAATCAGCAATCAGTTCCTCCCCTCCATCGTCATGATGTATGTTTCTGATTTAGGCATGGCTAGAAATTTAACCTTTGTACTTGATGTTGATTAATATAGAATGTATGAATTTAGTTATTTGTATTTGGGATTAGCTGTTGTAAAATGAACTTCGTTGAGAAATTTTCAATTATTCTCTTCTTAGCCGAAGCACACTGGGTGTTCAGTCGTGTTCTATGGCTGGCAATCTATAAAATTATTTTGCTGGTAGTGAAATATAACTCTATCCTTCCTTGTCTTTCTACTCTACGATGGAATAAGTTGTATTGATGTTTGATAGTTATATCAGGCAATTGAATGTGGATTATGAATGATTAATGGTCAAGTACTTTTCTGGGCGATGTAAAGTTCAACTTCCTGCAATACTAGGTTATAACAGGATCATAATGGATTGTTGTGCTAAAAATATTTTGATGACATGAATTGAACGCAACAACAGTTGCATTAAGCTGCTAAATTCAGTTCAAAAGCTAATCCTGGAGTTCTAAAGAAACTAAAAAAACAGAACTGCATACAGTATAATCTGAGGAAACAGGGAACTAGTGATTGGGGATGACTAGTTTTTTTTTGAGTTTTTCCAATGATTTTTGTTTGAGGTCAAACATTTTTTTTTTTGGTTTGAAATAAGCGCAACCTACTAATAATATGAAAAAAAGGAAAGGTAATAAGGGTTGAATCCTTAAAATCATTATTTAGTTCATAAGATTGGATTAAGTGTAACTAGATAAGTTGGGAAGTATGTTTGTTTTCACTTGATAGAAATCTAAATCAAAGACACAAGATGAATAGATCAAATGTTAAATGGACGACTTCCAAAATGATGCTCCATATCCTTGCATACTTTTTTTTTTTGGTAACAAGTGAGTTTTATCTAAATTATATTAGGGATAAGTGGGAAAGGGATCAAACTTTCACACAAGTTCAAGAAGTTGTGACATATATGGTTGGTGAGTTGATGCTCACCGGTCATGTCCTTGTATATAGTACAAGCCAATTGTAGCAGTAAGTCTGTTTTTGAATGGCATCTACACCGAAACTTTGAGATGAAAATAGAAGTTGTGCAAATCTTGGCTTCTGTTAATTCCCCCAAGACTCCAAGAGTATCCCATGTATGCTTTTAATGATCGTGCAAAAGTCTCAAATACCGACGAGAAGCCAGTCCAGGCCCACAAAATGTGGCCATCGACGCAAAGACAACCGCTCACTCACATGGTTTTGGACTCATTCTGGACGTGTTAGTCCCAACCATTTAAGAACTTGGGGTGGCCTGCTGCTCTTGCTACTGCCTGCACACAGCCACAACGGGGCCTAGCCACTTATTGCCTTCTCGTATCTGAGTTTGAACTTTGATGTTGGAATATGTGGTCCATGAGTGTTTGGAAGTGGAGCCCATGAAACGTTGATGCTGGGACCATACCTCACGTGAACGGGAACCTACTTGCTCACCTGCCGCCCCAATTTCAGAAGGCCAGGTGTCATGCAAATATGTATGCATATTTCTAATTTGTCGGAGGAGGTGCTCCATAACATTGGATCGCTGTATTTGAGGACATCCATGCACCAGAAATGTCATGTGTGTAATGAGTGAGGTCATGTTTCTCCGTTAATCAATGACTGCATTTTTTTATTATCTTTTATTCTGTAGATAAAAATTTATTTTTTTTAAATATTTAGAACATCAAAATGAGTAATTAATAACTAGTCCATTTTATAGAATTAATTTTTTCTTATTTCTGAAAGTCAAGCCCAAAACTAAAATGGGGTTCATTTCAATTTATTAAGCTAAAAAATGTGAGGTAAGCAAATTATGTGACAACTTGTAAGAAAAATTTAGTGAATATATCAGAAATGGAAAAGGTGGAAAAGCAGCAGGAAGTTGGGCGGATATGAAGTCAGTAAGTTGCGTGGTAAATTAGCTAGTAGCTACTACCAAAACCCGTTGCCTGCGTCCGAAGGAGTCTCGAGGCTATGGCGTCCAGCTGTAAAGCTTGATGGGTATCAAAAGCAGTAAGCATATGAGAAGCTTTGAGGTTGAATCTTCATGTGTTTGACCGGTCGATTTGGCAGAAATTACTTTTGTCGTTTTGGGATTAGAGTTGACGGAGCTGATTTAATTAACCATGTCCTGTCTTCCACCCACCAACCTTCAATGACGAGGGTTAATTAAATAACGTGAAATGTAGCTTCTGCTGAGCCGCATCGTGTAGATGTAGTAAAATCTAAATGGGCTCTGCTTTTTATGCGTTTCTTCCAGCAAATTACTATTGTAGACTTTTCAACTTTGATTATGAGATTTAGTGTGCGGGTTGCCCTTGCTAGAAGACAATCCAATTTCATGAGTCCGCAGCTCCACTTCTTGTTGTGGATTGTTTATGCCAATACAATGTTAGGATTGATGAGCTGTAAGATGAAAATGATAGAAGATCAATTCGCCTCCTAATTTCCAGCTCTATTGCCAGTCGTCTGCGTTTCGCTTTCAAACCCAGAGGGAAATTAGGAACACAGTGGACTCTCCTATCACACTCGCTGCAATTTGGTGGGGTTCCCGTCTACTAAGCCAATTACGTTGACCACTACTCAAATCCAGTAGTTGTGAAGTAGTCACACACAGCCGCCTGGTGAATAAATTGGAAAATTGGAAGACAGGCGATGCTCTTTATTAATAATTTAATCCCAAAACCAAACTGCCCGTCTCCCACTTTCGTAGCCATTTATTATAAAATAATACAATGAATATCCGTGGGACCCATTTCCATGCGATACCATCCCCCTATGAAACTTCCCCAAATTTTTTAATCACACGATCGCCCACGAAAGATCTAAGCCCTACATTTCCCTCTCTATATATTCTCTCAACCCCAATCTTTAATCACTAGTCTTCCTAAATACTGACTCTTCTAGTCTATAAAGCTCTCAATCTCACCCAACGGTCCAGAAGCTACAACAAACTTGCTGCATACATACAGACATACATTCTGTTGAGAATGGGCAGGCTCCGATTGGTTTTTGTAATACTAGCTCAGATCTTGGTGCTTCAAGCCGTGGCAGATGAGTCTCAGGGACAGTTGGAGATTAAAACCCAGACTGGAGCTGAGCTACGTGAGACCAATGTTAAATTTGCAGATCAGCCAGTTTCGGGTGCTTCTCAGTCTTCAGAGGAACAGGGAGAGTCCAAAGCAGCCGAAGCTCCAGAGATAAGAAGGCTGGGAAGGCATCAATCCTCAGACAGGTCTGTCGCTGGTGGGGGTGTCATCATTGGTGGCCTTGTAACTGCCATTTTTGCCGCTGTTTTTTGCTACATTCGGGTTACCAGGAAAAGGGACGGTGGTCACTGAGACGTTGTGGCTCAATCATTTTTCTTTCATGTTTCTACAAACTAGTCTAGGAAGTAATACAGGGACATTGAAACAAACAAATTAAGATTGTAGCAACAAATACCATTGTGATATCGGTTTTATTCATATTGTGAATATGAAAATCCAATCAAAATTATTTCTTGTAAGAATTTGGAATCCTTGTTCTTATGTTCTCTTTTCCGCTCTGTTTCACCAAAAGCTGAGCCTGGGCCTTACTTTGTTCGTGAGAAAGCAAAAAGGAGGGCGGTCGAGGTTTCTTTTTGTTTAAATAACAGTCCAGTAATTCCAGCAAAAAAAGTCTAAACACTCGTGCATTTTGAAAGCGCAGGCAACCTCAGATCACTATTTTCTTCAGATAACTTCAACATTTGTTGTGGTTTTCTTCATGGGAAATAATACAATGTGTTTCTTAGTGAATGGAATATTGATACTCTAGTTTATTGCCTTTCTTGGGGCATATATTGATAGATGTGGTTCTGTCTTTGGGCAATCTAATGTTCTAAACATGTAGTGGTATAATATGGTTGGGGTAGGTGGTATATGTGAGCTCCCTTTAATTTTCATGACTGTTTGATTTCTCCAAGATGCTGGAAGTGAATCAAGCACGTATTTGCAGCTACGGTCGGTGCTCTAACGCCTCGCAGCAGCATCTCTAAATCTAATTTGCTTGGCGTTAGATTTAAACTGTGGTAGACAAATTATAGTCAGTTTTATTACTTTCTTTGTGGGCGTGCCACGCGGCGAGTAGTGAGAGGAGAAAAAATTTAATAAAAAAAAATGTATACATTAAATTATAAAAAAGTACTTCAAAAAAACCAAAATGCTACCCGGTAACTAGCCGAAAGCCAAAACAAAACTACTAGAAGTAACCCGAAAATGCAAAAAAGTAGTGCCAGCCGCGGTGACTGGAGAGTGACAGAAAGTAGGGGAAAACATCAGATACAGGAGTCTTGAGATTACAGGGAGAATCCAGAGGTTGGACATTATTATTATTTATTATTTTTATAAATAAAATCTTTATTAAAAATAATTTAACTTATTATAATTATTAAATATCATAAATTAAATTATATCATTTGTCAAATCTTATTATAAATGGGACTCATCAACTTAAAGAAATCATACAGTACAATAAGAGAAGGACAGGAATAAAATTAAAAATATTAATAAAAAATAGATTCATATATAAAATTAAATTTTAAATAAAAAATTACTAAAATAAAAATAAATAGAAGTACTACCTATAACTCCCACTTAACGACTATTGTTACCTTATCTTTTTCTTGCTTTTGGTTGACCACTGGAGGCCGGCCCAATGATGTAGCCCAACACATCTAGGCTATAGTAACCCACTGGGCCATTCCGCCAAAGAGACCGCACCGGTCTCACCCGCTCATATAGAAAAAGGAACAAGCGTGGAGGGGTCGGCACTATTCCCAGACACTATCATGCTATTACTACACCTCCTAACGGTCGCGATGCGCTTTTCCCCTTCAAGAAACAAACCGTGAACTGTGAACCAATTTCTTCTTCTTCTTCTTTGTCACCGATACCCTCCTCACAGGCTTCCATGGCGGATTTCTGTCGTTCCCGTTGGTGTCCAGTCTACTTCGCCGTGTCCACACTAACAATTATAGCTATTTCCACAGCCATCCATTCAAATTCCAAGAACTCAGGGCAAGCAGTAGGCGTTACCATCACCCATGACCTCTCCATCAATGCCTCCAATGCTCTCCGACGTGCCGGGTTCAATGTCATCGCAGACCTTCTCCAACGCACACCCCGCATCTTCCTTCCTCCTGAAAACTCAACCATCTTCGCTATCAAGGATTCTGTCATGAGAAACACCTCTCTCCCTCCTTGGCTTCTCAAGAATCTCCTCCAGTACCACACCTCCACCTCCAGGCTCTCAATGAATGACCTCTTAGAGAAGTCCCCAGGGAGTTGCATTCCAACCCTCTTTCGTCAGAAGAATGCAGCAATCACCAAGATTGACCCAGAACAAAGATCAGCAGAGATAAATCACGTATTGATATCAAATCCTGATATTCTTCTGGGAGAGAAAATTGCAATTCACGGTGTTCTTGGACCATTTTCTTCCTTGGATCCTCAAGATTTTCAAGGGAATTTGGATTTTATCAAGTCAGCAACTTGTCGTTCCAACTCTAGATTATTTTCGGCTGCTTATAAACCCAACAACATGGTGGACTGGAACCGGATTTTGCAGTTGCTTAGCTCCAATGGCTTTGCTTCATTTTCAATTGGATTGCACTCTGTTCTTGATGGGATTCGAAACGATTCCATGAATTTGGATTCTGTCACAATATTGGCTCCTCCAGACCTAACACTGCTGGGGTCTCCTTCCCCATTCCTTGATAGAGCAGTGAGGGTTCATATTCTGCCTCAGAGATTAACTTACAGAGAACTCGCTTCTCTGCCGGCTAGGACTCTGTTGAAGACGCTGATACCTGATGAAGATCTTGAAATTGAGGGTGTTCTACAATTCATGCCTGGAGTGCTAATTAATGGTGTGGAAATTGTGGCACCTGACATTTTAACTTCTGAGAGGTTCGTAATTCATGGAATTTCTAAGGCTTTTAAGATGGCCGAGCCTCTTCCTGCATAAACCATACAAATGCATGAAGCTGAATGGTCCGCGAAGACCCGATTCATTTTCACTTTGATTTGGAGCTGGCCAGATATTACTTTTGATAATCTCTAGCTTCCTCTTCCCTGGCTACGGGGGAAAGCAACTAGACCCTCTCTGATTTGTGCATGTCTATTTGTGTCTGCTTTTCTTCTTGGACCAGTTGTTTTCTTACTCAGAAAGATCAGCTTTCTTGTCTTTTCTTTTTTAGTTCATTCTGATTTTTGCATCTTGTCATACTGTGATGATGTAAATACTACACAATGATACAACCTACCATATGCAGAGATTAAGCCATCTTGCTCGCTTTCCTTATTCTCTTTAATTTTTGATTTACAGTTTCCCTGCTTAATAACACCATTGCTACCTATCAATACCCATTTCTAAAACCAGGAGTCATATTTCGTGAATTGCACATTGCCGGTTGCGCCCGACTCTTATGAATCGATTATTGGCGACAAATGAGTAGTTGGGATTTGGAAATAAGGCAACTCAATCACAAGACAAATATTGCGGAACCATGGATGGGGGAGAGCAAACCATGCCTACTGGCCATTTCCAAAAACGTTATAGTGTCAAATATTGCATGGCACGCGCCAGCTCAAACAAACGCACACGGCAAGTTGCTCTCCCGTACAACATGCCCATGTGCAACCTTAAATCTCCCAAAAAGAACTTCCATATATTAGTTCCAGGTTGAGAAGGATGACAACTGAACTACGAAATAGAAACTGCCTACCTATGAATTTGAGTCAGAAAAACAGAATGACACAGTAGAGCCTAAAAGTATCTCAATCCATTTAAAGGTGTGAGGATGGTGTGGGAGTAATGGAGTTCATTTTCTTTTGATGTAGATAGATTTACATTAACAAGAACACAGAATCAGGAAATCGTAAATATTTTTTTGGAGAGCTGGAAATAGTAATTTTACTTCTACTTCACTTTTATTCTTCTCATGTTATGAATGTTCATGTGTGCTCTTGTTACTTGTGACAACATCAAAATTATTACTTCATTTCTTTTGCAAACGTCCTTATTTAGAACTTTCCCTTGAATCATGTAGGTAAATGTTCAATTAACATACAGCTAACAATCCTATGCTATATAATGTTTAAGTTTATTTTTATTGTAATATTGAATGAGTGAATAATATGGTCACCAAATTCTTTGTTCTGTTCAAACTTTCAAACTATGAAAGAATTGGTTTAACTTCCGAGTCTTAAGACTACTTTGATACGATTTGTGATCCTTTAAATATGCAGTGAATAACAGACAATCTTGCAAATCTAAAACTAATCTCTTCTTTAACTGATTAATTGAAAAGTTCAAAGCCCTGATTAACCAAAAGTTTTTCACAACCTAAAAGAAAAGGAAACAAATTAAATGTGCTATAGTATCATTATATCACTAAACTGAAAGAGAGCAAGGCAATATTGCAATGGAAACAAGATCTGCCAAGCGAAAGAAGATTTCTGAGATCCTACACAGTGATGTTGAAATGGGAGTTGATCGAATCAGCGATCTACCAGATGCTGTTCTTCATCATATTCTTTTCCTCCTCCCTATCAAATGTGTTGCACAAATGAGTGTTCTATCTAAAAGATGGAAATGTCTTTGGACCACTCTTCCTGATCTTGACTTCACCTCTCTTAATCCATTTGTCACTTCGTCCAGGATTCTAAATTTTTTGAGCTTTGAGAAACAACTGCATCCATTGGCTGCCACAGGGATGGATTTCATCACCCAAGTGCTCTCTATTCGTGAAAAGCACTCAGATATTGGGATTCTTCGCTTTCGTGCCCGTCTAAGTGGTTTGATTCGCAATGCCATCAGGCATAATATCAGAGAACTTGATGTTGAGGTTGCAACAGATGATTACTTTAACTTCCCAAGATGTGTTATTGGCAGTGAGTCTCTAAGGGTATTCAAATTGAAATCATGTTATCCGGGCTTTCGTTGGCCTCCATCTTCTATTATGAGGGATGGCTTCAAGGGTCTACAAAGCTTGTCTCTTTCCCTCATCATTCTGTACAATCAGCCTTCTCTCTCTGATTTGTTTTCTCATTCATCATTTCCTCTTTTGAAGAATCTGCATTTGGATGCGTGCTTCGGACTGAAATACCTTCGTGTTGGTCGTCGAACACTCCAAGATTTAAGCTTGGAAAATTGTTTTCAATTACAAGGTTTGGATGTCTCTTGTGCAAAACTAGAATGGCTGAGAATAGCAAGTTGTTTTGATGCATATAGTGACAACAGTTGGGTAAAAATCAATGCGCCTAAGCTCAGAAAATTGTATTGGGAATACAATGCAGTCACTGGCAAGACTAATTTATTCAAGCTTATTGCATGAGGCCTCCATCGGTTTCTTTATGTTGCATGAAGATATAACTATTGGTAAGCTTCAAAGTGTCAACAGTTTCTTGTCAGGACTATCTCATGCCCATTGCTTGACACTTGAAAGCCAGTCAGTTGAGGTAATATTTTTACCTTCTCTTTAGATGTAGAAATGGATTAGAGGTATAAATCAAGTCTAAATCAATATATTGTAAATTCTAATGGCTCGTTTAACATTGACTAATCCTTTTTTGTCAGAGTTTTGATTTTTAGATAGTTCCAAAAATTAATGATTATTGAAGTTACTTTTTAAACGAAGTTAATAATTTTTGGTGTCCAGAATCCTAAACATGGAAAACAAAAACCAAAAGATAATGTGTTCGGCTCATTGCAAGAAGATAAGTTATTAATCTCTGTTCTTTCGAACTTATATTTCCTATTCAGTATGTAAACTATTTTTTATAGCTTTTTCTACTTCCTTTGGGTTGCAGATTCTATCAAACACCAACTTTTTTGTAGTGTATCTCCAGCCATTTTATTATCTCAAATCATTAGAGTTGCATACTGGTTTTAACAAAAATAATGTCCAAGGATTAGCATGCCTGTTCAGGAGCTCTCCTACGCTGCATACTTTGATACTTAATATCATTTACGATTACAAGATTGAAAGAAGAGTGAGTGATCCCAAACTTTTTCTTTCTTTATATATACTCATAGAGCTCATATTTGAGAAGTTTGATTTGCCTTTATTTCCTCTAGTTCAGCAATGGAATAGGGACTTATGGGACATGACTAGCTCCGAGGTAGAGCAATATTGGGAATCTCAGATCCAAACTATGAAGTCCATTCTACAACATCTGAAAGTGGTGAAAATTCATGGCTTTCTAGAATGTGAGAATGAAGTTACGCTGGCAAAGTTTCTGCTCAAGCATGGACGGGCTTTGGAAGAAATGGTATTGTACGCAGGATATTGCAATGGTAGAGATACTCTTAGGCGACAAAAGATTAGGTCGCAAATGATGGGATTTTCTTAGGCTTCTTCTAATGCAAAAGTGGGCATTTCATTAGGCTTCAAACAATTGAGGTTAGTGTGAATAATTTTATAAAAACCCATTTTTATAAGTCTTGTAGTTGGGGAGGATGCCATATTCTTCTGTAGGATTGGAAAAATATTTACTGAATTTTAATTTTTTTTCAGAAAAAAAAATGAAAGATATAACATGCTTGGAACCATCAATTTGAGGGGCTGAAATAAAACATGAGAATTGCCCCTCGTGTGTGAGAAGAGATCTGCTATAAATTGTCAATATATAGGCTGGTGGTGTTAGCCCAATTAAGGGTAGTTAGGCAAGGTCAACAGTAAGTTCAGGCCCAACAGATCATTCTTGACATTGCTTTTAATCTGCGTCCACTGTAAACTAGCTGGCAAACCCTAGTGCAGAACAATACGTACTAAAACCACTAATAACCATTTAGTTTGAACTTTGCACAGATTACTGATTATCAGCAGACTAGACAAGTGCTAATTTGCTGCATACAACAGTTGACTATGCAAAGCTTTCGTTGGCCGTGAAAGCGAGATAAAGTTCAAATCTGGTACATGCACAATCCCGGAGATTGGGAGAAAGGCAAGACAGAAAGCCATAAAGGGTCCCTTCGGGGACAGCCTAATGGTTCGGCCCTCCCCCTCCCCACTCCCCTTCCCCGGGTTCGAACCATTTAATGTACCAAAAAAAAAAAGCCATAAAGGAGAAGCTAGAGCTGACCCTACCCAAATTTAAATCGGAAGAGTATCGCTTTGTCATCTAGTCGTCTTCCATTATTATAAAGGCATGGGATAGGGGTACTATAAAGTTGAGTCCGGATCCAGACCTCCTACTCTAAAGATAGGAGAGAGTGACAGAAAAAAAGAGCAAAAATTAAAAAAAATAGTGAAAGGAATAAATAGATTTCGTATATTAAATGTCAAAGAAAAATTAAAAAAAAATTATTAAAGTTAAAAAATATAAAAAATTCAAACCCTGTTAAATTCTCATGTCATGGAAATCAGAACCCCCCATTCTGCAAATTGCACTTCACGGTGCTAAAGAAACGGAAATTAAGTTATTATTCCCCATGCAATGATATCATAAATACCACATGATGGTCATTCTTCAAAAAGCTTCTTTACCAGGGAGATTGAAAATCAATCCTGATTCATTTTCTGGGAAAGTTTTCTACAATCGTCACATGCCTGCTTTTGATTTATCAGTATACACCCGAACCATTGAAAGGATTACATGCGATCATTTTAAAAATACAACGAGTTCACTGGAAAAGTTATACTACTAATACTAGTTAATCATGCGCACAAATTAAAGGAAGTTCCTCTTCGCACTATTCTAAATAACTAGTTTCCACATTCTGCTGCGTGAGCTAGCAAATTTTCACTAGCTTGGCCCTTTCGGTTCACCACTTCCTGTGTCCAGGATCCCACTTTGGGCAATTTGGACTAAAGTAATTTGAAACAACCTTGGAGTTTAAAAGCTCTACAACGGGGGCAGATTTCACACACCGAGGTGTCTTGTACTGATTTATGGATGCACCCAGGCCTAGAGCAAAATCCATTAGTATGTCAAATGTCCCATTCTCTACTATCTTGATCTCCAGTGGCCCAATGGACTTGTCTGAAAGTCTGCCTTGACGATACACACTGTTGAGTGATTCTTCAACCGCAAGGCAACAGTCCTCAAAGATGGAAGCAGGAATTGGGGTTTGCCAACTCTGGCTAATCTCCCAGTACAAAACATAGTGGCCAGGGACTGTGGAAGTGTCCGCGTAGCCTGTGTATTCTGTGAGCGACACACCAAACTGTAGAAGATGGTTAGCTGCATTCCTTACCGCATTTTGTAGCTCAACTTCATCGGTTTTGTCAGAATCAATGCTCAGAGCAACGTTTTTCCTGCACACGAAGTTGAATTGAGGAGCCTTGTTCTTGAATCCGGCAACACGGAGTATGTCACCCACCCGGTACCTATAAAGGCCTGTGTGAGACATAAAATAAAATAATTATTATAGATTATAACAGAAATATGAAACAGTTATTTAGAGCATGGAAGAGAACTGAATTTTACCAGCATAAGTTGTGACAACAAGCTCATATTCTTGACCTAACTTTACATCAACAAGGTCAACTAAATCTTGGCCCGGGTGAGAAACTGAATTTGTGTCTCCAATTTCCTCGTTCAGCGGCAAGAACTCAAAGTAGGCCATGCTGGGAATGAGGGTGTAAGAGACTTGGCTTGGTTCACACAAAGGGTTCAAATTCAGGCCAAAGTAACACTCAGATGAAGCATACATGCTGCAGACGAGAGGGAGACCGTTGCTGTAGTAATCCAATGTGGGAATATACTGAGACATGGTTCCTGTGACAATGACGTCAACATACTTGGTGTTAGGCCATAACCTAGTAATGATCCCCTCCCATGACACCTTGACGCATTCGGCTTCCATAAAAGCCGCAAGCTTTGGGTTTGGTTTGAGAATTTTCATGACAGCTTCCCTCACTGATGGATCAGTGATTTGGGCATCTATGGTCCCCGTTCTTATGTCATTACACAAGGAAACCCAATGTTTCTCAAGGAACTTAATGGCACGAATGAAACCGGAAGCGAAAACAGCCCCAACGCGAAGAACTTGGTCGTTTTGACAAAGCCCACAAAGCAACTGAGAGTACATGCTTTGGTAAGAGTCTGGGCAGAGAATGGTCTCATTGGGGCTGGTGTAGTTTGTGTAGGGATCATAAGGCCTGTCCTGGAATTGCGGGCTTCTGTAGTAGCTGGTTAATACTGGACGAGCAACCAGTCCTCCTGGGGTCCTGGCTTCTGATTTTAGGAACAAAAAGTACATCCCTTTACCTTTGTCCAAACCCGGAACAAACTGATCCATCACTGGCATCAATAGGGTATAAAGCAATGACCTCCTCTCCAGCTCCTCTTCGATCGTTGGCATCAGTTTCCTCTCCCCACCAGATGTCCCAGAGCTACGTAATATATAATGTAACTATGAATAACCCTTTCACAAATCACATAAAGATAAAGGAAAAAAAATTAAAGAAAGGAGCCGATTAATATACTGGCTCAAATTACTTAATTTTTTTAGAGCAAAGGTTTCATTTTATTAATTTGGGTGTCAATATGTGTACTGACCTAGTCAAGAATTCTGATATGGGTTTAGAACATAGAATTGGGGTGGTATCACCATTAGCGATACGATCGATATCTGGCTTTAAGTTGTCGTAAGTAACCACAGGCATCAGGTTCTTGAAAGTGGCTGTGTCTGTGCGGCCATGTAGGCCATGTCGTTGCAGGTATTCAACGTGGGCATTACGAGACAGGATGTCAGCAAGAACACTTTTTTGAATTTCATCGGCCTTGCTGGTAACCTCCTCAATGTAGTCCAGTGCTTTCTTATTGTCGCTGCCGATGATATTGCTCCCTCCAAGGCCATTTGGAATTTTGGATAACAAGTCAAGAGCTTCTGGCATGTCTAGCGATTGTGACAATGTAGATGCACACACACTAAAGAAGAATAGCCAGAGAACAAAGGGAAATTAAATTCTTCAAATATTGGATGTCAGAAATTGAATTAAGGAAGCAGTAGGGAGCCGAGTTTGGAGAAGTAGGTAGGAAAATTAGTGAGTAAAGGACATACATATAGGCAGAAGCGAAGGTGGCTAGAAGTTAGAAGCCACTCAACTTTAAAAAGCCCTATTAAACAGTAGAAAGGGGGTAAATGGGAAACATGAAAATGACGACTCCAATCAATGAAAGATTAGGCAGGAAGAAGGGTACATGGTCATTCATGGCTGTGTCGCAGATTATATAATGTGCTTGGATTGGGGTCGTGGAAGGAAAAACCGGCGAGGGAACCGGAAAGGATGATTTGTCTGGGTGAGAAAGGGGAACCGGGAGAGGAGGTGATGGGAGGGGCAGTATCCGGTAAAGTCGTGGGACGTACAGCTGTGTACCGGCTGCACACGTGCATGAAGCGCGGGTATTGTTAGCATATCCTGCAGCAGCTTCCGGAGGTTGATTCAACAGTACAGCAGCTGCGCGGCTTCACTTGCAATGCGCATTCACGCCGACATCAACCTCTGACCCAAACTTACGTACTTGTGTGCGTCTGTCCATCCTATAAAGACACGCACACAGAGAGAGAGAGAGAGAGTTACTATTCACACTCTCTACGCGTAGAATTGTGGGATGGCAAGAGCATAAATCTATCAGTGCTGATTTTTTTAATGCTTACATTTACTTACATCGTAATTAATTTTTGGTCAATCTTAACTATATTAATTTAGAGAAATTTTATTTATTTTGGTAAAATAGAGATTATTAATTAATAATTATCATACATAATATTGATTAATGTGATTCAATTTTTATAATATAATTTTTTTAGTATTAAAAAAAATTTATAATCATTTGTGTATTTATTAAAATTTTTATTGTTGTTATTACTGTTTATTTACCCTTGTTACTCTTTTCCAATTTCACTCAAAACAAATTGAGTAAGCTGTTGACTGGGGACGGTCCCGCGGCGGCCCTGTCTCCTTCGCGCGTGTTACAGTCACTGTCCAAGTCCACGTGATCCATGGACCCCACACTCTTTCTCCCAAATTTCAACGAGTCAACCCTAAAAAATAATGACCCTAGGTTAGGCAGGAGAAATGCAGGGTCCAGGGAGTGGGTTGTCTTGCGCTTGGGGGAATTTCAGATCAGTGGGAATCGGGAGAATGTTTATCTGAGATTGATTACCATCTTATTCTTTGCTTTGCTGCCTCCCCAGTCATTTTTAATTCTCTTCTCCACCATTGACTGCGCATTATATCTCATTAACCTCTCATGGATTTCATCACATATATGTACGTAGAAACCTTTCTTAAATCAACGTCGGTGCCGTCAATCGCTTGTTTTCATCTCATCCATTTGCTACCAATGAGATTCTTGTTTTACCCTGTACTAGATAATGTCGTCACAGATTTTGGATCGTTTTCTGCTACTGCAATTTTCAACTAGTACCCCAAAAACTGTTCCTGTTTCTTCCCCCACCAAGAAGTAAGGGCTAGACTAACTTTGCCAGGAGTAATATTATTATTATTGGTAGAAAAGTATGAGCACAACTTCAATATCAGTAATAGGCAGCAGTAGCTGCATTGCAATTAATTAACGCCCATGTCATTTTGTAAAATACAGGCTACTTAAGATGATCCATTGCGTCTCTTTCTTGGATTTTGGCCCTGCACCGTGGCTGTGACATCAATTGTTAACTAATGCCAAACAATCTTCGCAGTTCGCAACCCAAAATTAGTCAGCGTCTACTATTTTTTCATGAAGAAGGTGTGCATTGCAGAGATTAGTGACATTTGTAGTTTAGTTTAAACGGAACTCGGCTGTTTTGTTAATCCAAAATGTAGCTACTATCATCTTCTCGTACAGTGCTCCTAAATTATCATTAACACATTCTGACTAACATAGGGATCCATTTGGGGCTGTCACATGCCAAGGTTGGACCAAAAGTGCAAAGCACCGTTTTTGGCTAAACAGCCTCTTTAACTTCACGGTCTTCCAATCTAATTATGTTCATATTTCCTTATCTTGTGTTTATGGCTGAAAACTCTACGTAGGAAAGTGATATGCCTATGTTGGGTTAATAAATGGTAACACAAGACGATATGTCTAATTATTTTTAAAACTTGCTGTTACATTGATGCCTGAATTTGGCATCTGCTTACATATCATCACGACCAATAAAACTTAAGTTAGCCTGATAAACACTACCATTAATTAAATTCATAAATTCATTATGTGTGCTTGAAGGCATTAATAATTTCCTTCGATTTATTACTTTTATAAACAAAATTTTATTAAATTTTGACTTTAAAAAATTTATTAAATCTAACATATTGAACTGCAAGACTTACAAATTAAAAGATTTTGAATATAATTTATGACAATTAAGTAAGACCTATTTTATGAATTTTTTTTCCTTAATAATCAACTGAAATAGAAGAAACTAATGCTTGGATATATATCAAAGTTGGAAGTTAAGAAACCATTATCGATTTGGAACACTTTACTGTTTACAGTAGAGCATTTGCATGTGCATCACCAGGACTGGAGCCATCTTCATTGAAAGGGTAATAAAGAGTGTCTTAAAAGCTTCACTAATGCCTAATTCCGTATTTCCCTTGCAGTACATAGAACTGTGTGATGATTATTGCAAACTAACGAATGGTGTTCCTTTAAGGTTTACGTTTTTTTGTTATATATTCGCGTGAATAATAGTAATTAGGTTATAAAAAAAATAAGATGAAAAGCAAACAAATAGGCTTTTTATTTTTTAAACACTTGTGTATAAAAAATGTGACTGTAAAAATGTATATATATCATTTTTTATTTTTTATTTTTGGATATTAAATACATCATTATTTTAAACTAACTAGGGAGACTTTTTTTTTTTTTTTTTTGTATGGCTGGAAAACAAGGACATGACGCCACAATTAGCTCGACACCTTGGAACGTGACTTCTACAACTTTTCATGTACGGAAATGCAGGACCACTACAAAGATCGGGTGTCTCTAATTTCAAAAAATGAAATAAAATTAAATCTACAAATAACAATAAGAAGATAGAGAATTCATTCATTTATTTCTTTTTAACAACAAAGTTGTAATCTGATTCTCTCTAATTATGTTAGGATAATGGATGCTCTATGCTCCTACAGTCGTTCTCCGTGTTAACTCATCTTTCACTGAAAATGGTTTCAAATTTCACCATCATAATTTGTTGCATGACTTTAGTTTTGTCTAGTTATATACAACAGCAAGTTGGTATCTGTCTTAATCCACTTACTGTAACAGATCTCTCAATCGTCAATTGCTATAGCAATAGCCACTGTGTTTATAATAGTGTCTGGCAGCAACGGGCTGCAAGAGCTCAATGTTTAGTATATATGCATGCAAAAGCTGCAGTACTATGCTTAGCAAATTTATTAGCGGTAACTTAAAAGTTTACCACAAGCTATTAAAATCTGTTAAGATATGTCCCAAATTCAATTCTTGGGAGGAAGTTAACCAGACTTCTAATATATTCCAGTCAGTTCATCAAATGATACAGTTCTACTCAGAATAAAGATTGAATGTATAATGAGTACGTAAAGTTTCTTCCTAGCAATTAACCAGACCCAGGAACAAGATAATGCTGCATCTTTTGTGTTCCCTCCTAGTGGGCCACATAGTGAAGGCGTCAAAAATAGCAGTTCCCCACAAAGGAAACTGTCGGCATACTCTCATTGATGCTTATCACATGTGAATGAAAACAAAAATGCTGTGATTATGGTCACTGATTCAAGTAACAAATAAGCAAAGCCCAGAGGCATCAGTAAGGATTAGCAAAAGGGAAGATAACTTAAGGAGTTTATCGGAAAGTTACATCTGTTCCGTCTTTGTCACCAATCACAAATCAAAGCCATTGTTTTCTTACGTTAGCTGAACGTAACAACTTGTACAAAAAGCAGCTTTTATGTTTCGATTCATTTTGTTCATGACATTTTCAAGCCTACTTTACACCCTATATGCTATATATGAGATGAACCTTTCTGCCAATCTCTTTCTATGTAGCGAGCTTGGCAAACACGTGGGGGCCTTTGCTTAAAACCAACATTAGCGTCACCCAGAAGTACGCTACAAGCCTCCAAGTGTCACATATTGTCTTATAGGAGATGATTGAGTGGAGGAGACATTGTTTCTCAGATTACTTTTCCAATGGATTTTCCTCCTTTTGCCTTAACTTTCCGGGTTGAAGAAGAAAGGTACACCAGGAAAGACAACAAAGTTGGGGGCACTTTCATGTTAAAGTTGCATAATGGAAGTGAATGACCAAACAAATTACGAAATGTGTTTTCCCAGATAAAACAGAGGTCATGGATGACCCCAATTTCCCATCAGAAACAGTATCTTACCAGTGTATGTGTAGTTGCAGATGGACTGTAATGTTTTCAGCTTGTTGGCATAGTAGTGCTCTTTATGCATATCCATCAAGTATCAGAATTATTGAAAAATGCAAAGAAATCCAACCTCATGTACAGGAGCACGATGAGGAATTTTATGGAGTCGATGTGAAATTGATGTTTATGGCAGAGTATTATGAGTTATTAAGTTTTACATTAGATAATATGGTAGTCTAAAATGAGGTTATAAGTTATTAAACTTAATTTTTGGGGTATAGTTCTTCTAATTAATTTATAACACACAGCCTAGGCAGGGATGACCCTATGAAATTGATCCGGAAAGAAAACTGATTATCGTGTCTTCATGACTTTTTTCCCCACAACAGAAAGTCAAGGGGGAGACATTATTATGTTCTTTTATGGTTTAACCTTTTATCCCATACCTAAGCTAGAATTCAATTCCAGAAAAGGGGATAAGGTTTAGATTTGCAGTACTGGGCACAGATCGATGCTTGTTACCGCTTTTCCCTTTCTTCCTTCTGTTTTTGCCATTTGAAAAAGAAAATGGGAGATTGGCATTAACAATTAGTGCTACAAATTTCTTAATTCATAAGGTGGTCGAGTAACTAATAGCCTAATAGATGATATATGCACATATAATACAATTTGTGTTAATTTATTCTTTGCAAGAGAGAAAGAAAAACTCCTTTGGTTACCAAATTAAAGGAAGAAGCATTATCGTTTAGCATTTACTTGTTTTTTAGAAAAAATTATAGTCTTATTATTATTCTTGTATAATTTTTATTTTATAAAATTTAAATGATTAAATTTTACAAATTAAATTATAAAATTAATATATTAAAAAACTCATTGTAAAAATGTCTTGGTGAAAAAAGATTTTTCCAAAAAAAAGAAAGAGGAAATCTGCTAAACTTCTTGGGCCTCAGGCCTGGTTGTTAAACCAAAAATTTCCTTCAAACGGTTGACTTACCCATCGTTCTTACCGTTTCTTCCCTTCTTCGTCAATGGACCATGACATGAGCACTGTGGAAGAGTTGCATAGTTGGAATACTAAAATGGATGTATTATAACTCGTCAAAATAATTCCGGGCCTGATGCACTGATTGAAGAATAGGCTAACTGAGCTGACTTGGACCACAATTTCAAGAAAGGGCTGCAAATGGACCATGACATGAGCACTGTAGAAGAGTTGCATAGTTCCTTGGAATACTAAAATGGATGTATTTTAACTCGTCAAAATAATTCCGGGCATGATGCACTGAATGAAGAATAGGCTAACTGAGCTGATTTGGACCAAGGGCTGCAAATGCCTCAGCCATGAAATTGCCTACGTCATTCATGGGTATCAATATATTTGAATTTATTAATGGTCCGTGATAGTCGCACAAGAAATTGGGAAATTAAACCTTGTTGGTGTATATTAAATTTCCCATAATGCAAATTGCTTCGCATGCCGCCGACCGTTTCGAATGTTCATTATTTATAGTGGATCTGATCGCGTACTTGGCAGTTGGCACATATCAAATGAAATCGGATATGTTATTACTTGCAAATTCAACTAAACAAACGAATAACAATGGTAATTCGCGACAATTGCGTACAAAGTTGGCATTAAGTTGGATAAAAATTTCCGAATGAAAGAAAAGAAAGGAGTAAAAATATAAGAAGGTACATATTTTATATGCAAAATTTACATGTAAGTATACTATTTCCCTAAATAAATAGAGCTTGTATGCAATTTGACATGTGCCAACGGCTACAATCCTTCTTTTGAATGGATAGGATTGTTGGAAACTTCGCTGCACGCTTGCAATGCAGATTCCTGAACATTTCTACAGCTGTACTGTCCCCTGTTTGGTCCATTTAATTGAAGCCACCAATTCTTTGTAAAACCAAAATTCAAAATAAAAAAAAAAACATATATATAGGCAACCAAATATTATTTTTTTTATTTATAATGCCAATAGAAGGATATTCCAATATGATCCTTGCTCATCCAGTCATCTGGATCAAATGTGACTCTCTTTTCATTTTACCTTTGTTAACTCATTCCCCATGAACCTAGAAGAAATTATAATGACACTGTAACGAAACAACCTGGACCTAGTAATTTCCCAAGGTTTTGTTGACTAATCTACAGCTGCTCTCATGCTCTGTCCCTGTTTTGGGAGTTGTGCACTGAAATCGTTTGTGGTCGGGAAATGGAGAAGATTTATTAATGAAAATGAAACGTGCTATGCATTATTGGCTCTCTAACCCCATTATCAACAACATTATATTTGGTAAACCAGTTACATTCTATTCGGTGGGTGTCATTTCTGATGTATAAACAAGCAACTTTTGTGTTAAATGTTGCCGTTTTCTGTGTGCGGCCTAGAAGAAAAAATAAATACATTTATTAAAACAAAAAAAAACCCGATTCTGATTTCTGATTTCCAATTTCAATGGTGAACAAAAAAATTAATGAAGGATAACATTGTGGCAGTAGGAAGACTGATCTCTACGAAACTGAAACAAACAATGCTTTCAACCTTGTAAATGGCGTCCTTTCCTACCCTCTCTGTTCCTTGCCAAAAATCCTCGTCTGAAGTCATTCAAGTGGAAGCATTCCTGAGCTCATCTGGAAGAGCCTCCTCAAGCCAAAACCAAGAATCTTGCATCAACTCAGGGCTTAATCTGAACATGAGAACGCAGAACTCCATCTGACTGAGAGCCCCATCGCCGTCCAGATCTCCTTCCCTCATCATGCTCACCAGCTCGTCCTCCTTCAAATCTTGCAAACCCAGAAGAGCAGAGTTGGTCCTCAAGCTATCCAACGTGATGACGCCCTTATCTTTGTCCATCAGCAATTGAAACCCATTGCAGAGCTCCTTGATGAGACCATCCCCTCCTAGTTTATCAGCGATCACAGGCAGCAAGTCTTCAAAATCCAATCCTCCTTTGTGAATCCCAGCCATTGCTGCAGAACTCTGCGTTTGATATCTTGGGCTCTAAGACACTAGAAAGATTATCGAGAAAGGAAATGGAATGTGGGTTTGTTTGGTGAAGCCAAAGGATTATGAGGGAGTCCTATTTATATGGTGATCCTAGTATTTAATTGTAGAAAGAAGATTAGGAAAAGAGAAGTTGAGTTCAAGGAAGGAGAGGAAAGAAAGGAAAGGATCCCTGATGGGATGACAGCCAAGGAACGGAGAATTATTAGCTGATCGGCCTTGATTCTGCACACGAGACCGCAATTGCCTCTCTACTTCCTAGACACGTTGTGTTCGTCACAGTTAACGTCAGTGTTTACGTTTTATTACCCATTGGTTCGGTTAGTTGGTCTAAAGCATTTTGACTTACTCTCGCACATCTACTAAATGACTGACCATCTGGCGAAGAAAGAGTTGTATACTTGTATGGAGGCTTCCTTGACCTTTAACCTTTTTTGTTTGGTTTGAATGAATTGACTTTTCCCATGTAGAGAATAAAAGACTGTTGTTAGAACTTAAATTTGAAAAAAAAAAAATAGAAGGGTGTTAGGCTATTTGGTCAAACTTTACAAACTCTTTATCACAAAAGGAAGCCAACGCACGAGCAGAGGAATTTGTCCGGGTTGATATGGGGCGGCGAAGTCGGCGGATTCTTTTCTATCGGAAACACACAGTAAGTTTCTCCGCAGGTACTTTTTTAACGAATATGTACTATTATACTATGCAAACACATTCCTTTGGGTTTTTTTATTTGGCCTTCGTTATAATTAAGAACAATTGTGAATCATATAAATGCTATGATATTATGAATACATTGTTTTGTGAAAAAAAAATGTGAAAGCAGGCCGAGTCCCTCGCGTGTACCTAATCCACATGTTCATTGGGAAAAAGGACAGGCAAAATTCTTTTCTAATTAGCTTTTCTTTTTCTTTGCATATAAGATACTAAATATGATACACAAGCACACAAAACGCACCTTCGTTTTTTTATAAACTATTTATAATCATCTCTACCCGAAAAAATTACTAAATATAATATAGAGGAAAAGCCAAAGTTATTGTATGATGCGGAGGTTGCCATCATCTTTTTTATAGACTAAGTAATAATTTATTTAATATATACAAAAAATATTAAATTTAAAGCAAAAAATTTTCAAAATAATTTTTTTTAATTAATAGGTAAGCGATTTGTTAATTTTAAATAAAATAAATAATTAAGAATTGAACTCATAAAATAGTCTAAAGAAAGATAATAATTATGTCATATAAACTGCTGTTCATTGGCCTCAAAATAAGATTTAATTCTTATGAATTGTGAAGGCTACGTGGAAGTATCTGCCATCAATTGGGAAAAACAACTTCAGAATTTCAAAATGACCCGTGAGACATGAATATGTGCATTCAGAAATGTATAATGAAATATTTAAATTAAGTATAATTAGTTAAAATAGTATGATATATGAAAATAATTAATTAATTTTTTTAATACATAATGTAGTTTAAACCTAACAAGTAAACAAAATCGAATCATTTTAGCAGTCTTCAAAAGATGAAAACAATTAATTAAATTGAATAATCACTTCGAAAGTTAAATATAAGCATGCCCTTTTCCATTATTGCACATGATAGATTTCTCAAAAAAGTAAGGCGGGCTATCGTAGGAAATTCTGAGAAGAGTTTCCCGTGATCACAGACAGAAACATGCCCTACCCTTCAAAATATAAGTAGCAGCGGCAACAATTAAAAGCAAATCCTGTTTTCGCAATTGTATTGCAGACTGGAGACCAAGCATCAAGCATGATTTCTTGGTTAGTGTTCCATCTCCCATACAAGGCACGTAAATGGCAATGGGAGGAAAGTAAAAATGGATGTGAGCCAAATACAGCTTGGCGGGTGGCCCAGACTTTGTCTTGGGCGGGTCAAAAGTGTGGACTTGGAGCTTTCACGGTTTTGACGAGAACAACTTGGGGCTTGTTTCGCATCTGTTTTTTAAACTTTTTTGTCTATTCTTAAAAACAAAAAAAAATAAAAATATGTTTAGTATAGTTGTTTTTTATTATCCTATTTCTAGAATAGTTCTAAATTTTTTATTCTAAAAATAGGAAAACCTGTAACGTCTTTGACATGTTTCTATTCTTAGAAGCTTATTTTCACGGTGACAATATTGTAATTTTGAAATTTCATTAATAGCAATGCTGTAAACAAGCGAAGCCACCTTCCTTCAGCCAAATTAATGTGCGTTTCTCATTTGGAAATTTGTCTCCTTACTTTGGCTGAGACTAGGACTTTAGGACACGGTTGCAAAAGAGAGAGGGGTCTGACATGTCGTCTGGAACTGAATCATGGCTTAAGTCTGGAGAGGGAGAAGTGTTGGTTTACTAGTTTCTTTCAGTTCCTGGCTGATCTTTAACAAGATCTGGTGTTACACGAAGTTTCTTTTTGGTATATATATACTATGGTTGATGGTGTATGAGTCACAATCTTCTCTGGCTGATAATTCCTTCATCAATTTGCTCCCCTTCCTACAGAGGTTCATTCTTCTACCATTTGTTGGAGATTGGGGCTGCACTTTTCCCATTCTTATTATCCTTCACCTCCTTTGCATATTTACCATCTTTTCCACCTTTGCCGCCATCTCCATTTTTGCCTTCCTTTGCGTCCCTGCCTTCTTTGGGCGGGGGAAGCATCATGTGAGAAAAAAGATTTTGTTTTATTTTCAAAATTATTTGATGCATTCTTGCAAGATCGGTAGGTTTCCCAGGCTTTGGACCTTGAACAAGAACAATTGAAGGCTCTTCTCTCTTTTCTTCTCAGGACCTATTGAGGAATGAATTCTATTGTTGACTAAAACAAATGCAACTTCAGATCAACAAAATAACATCATATAATTCCAAACAAAATTTTTGTTTTATTACTTTCAAAATTATTTTGAAAAACTTTTTATCTAAACAAATTTTTGTACATTATTATTATTTTAAAAATTTATTCTAAAATCAATTTTACAAAAATATTTCAAAAAATAAAAAATACAAAACAATTACAAACAAGTTAATTTATCAACTGCCCCTGGGCATTGAATTCAAATATGAAATTCACTTTTACCAACAAACGCACGCGCTCTTGGGGATTACTTCTCTTCAATACGCAACAGATGAACTTGTGAAAATGTAAAGATATAATTATTAATGAGAAAAAGGTGATCCATCAACAATTATTTAAGTATAGATGCATTGATTTAATTATTTATTGTCATCTTAGAAAATAAGCTGACAAATTTTTATTAATTTTGGCCACGGGCTTGGTGAGAACACGTCCTCTCAAACGTACTCCAAATTGACAGTGATACGAACCTTCTTGGTACTTGCTAAAAGCGAAAGCATCCAACAAATGCAACCCTGCAGTAAATTCGATGAAGAAGGAAACGAAAGCACAGAAAATGAAAACGAACTTGGCAACCACGTAGAACAGATGCGGCATAGAAGAGAATTTGGAATCAGCTGATCGTCGGTCCACCATTTCATTTTCATGCCACTTCCTTTAGTTGAGCGTGAGATTCAGTTCCTAAGGAGCGGGTGCTTTACATGATCTCTTTCCCTCGGCTTCAGAGGGGACGGGAAGATTTTACTTTGAAGACGAGGAATTCGCGTGGCTTGACCTACACTTCATCGAACACCAAATCTGGTGCAGTCCACATGGCCAGGTGTCCAACCAGTGAATGAGATTGAGCCACGTAAGCAAATCAGATTCTCCAAGATGCCTGTGCCACGTAGACGACACATCACCGTCTCAAAAAAATATCCTGCTCCAACCACTCACCAAGCCAATACCCAAGAGGCTTCTTCTTGTATAAACCACAGAGCTTCTCTTGCTCACTTGCCAGCGGACACCTGGCATTGCCGGGCACCACATAACCACAGCCGTCGCTTTGGTGGTTTTTCTACGCGTACTCTGCCCTAGGTTCTCAGCATCCGTACCTACTCTCAAATCACAATTATAACCCCACGCTACATTTTTCTCTTTTTCTTTTCAAAAAGTAACTATTCCATTATTAAATAAAAATCTAAATTTATCAAATAATTAAATTAATATAAATAAAAAATTTATTATTTTCAAAATTTTTATTTAATTTCTATAATATACAATTTATATTATTAAACTTATAAATTAAATTATAAAATTTAATAAATTTAAAAATTTTTATAAGAATATAAATATAATATAAAATTAAAGATATAATCATATATTTTTCCAAAAGATAAAATCGCTTGGTTCTTTCCTTGTGGTTGGGTCTACGTCCAAGCAGCTGAGAGTGAAAGAGAAACATAATTTTACTGCCTGAGTATTCCCCCAAGCTTGATTTCTGCAACTCTTATTTTAACATCTAATTTTTAATATTATTATTTTTATAATTTTAATTTTAATTAATTTTTATTATATAAATTTAAATTATTAAATTTATAAAAATTTATGTATTAAATTATAAACTCAACGCATCATCATCACACAAATTTTTTATAAGAAAAGTATAACATAATGTCATGGAAGTAAAATTTTTTCAACTTGTACGATATAAAATGGTTCAAGCGCGCTGCAGGAAAGGTTTTAGATATCTTAATTTTTTTTAATGATTTTACTTTATGTTTAAATTTAATGTATAATTTTACTTTTTTATTATTAATATTTTATTCTGTATTTTTTTTTTACGTATCTTAACTTTCTCAAGAAAACGGTCGACAGGGAACTACAACGTAAATCACATAGGGTGGAGGGCAGTCTTGGAATTTGGTGGAAAAATAGGGCATATTTTATAAATTTCAGCGAGTTGCCCCTCTTGTCTCTTCCTTCCTTCCCACACATCCTGTACTTGCACAGGCGGAGAGAAATTAGGGAGAGAAATTTCCGGGAAAGTGAAGGCAGAGAAACCACTGAGAAACAAAGAGAAAAATAGAAGACCGATCATATCCCAGATTTGATTTTGATACCAGGAGGAGATGAAGAACTGTGAGCTCTGCAAGGTTCCGGCGAGAACCTTCTGTGAGTCGGACCAGGCAATTTTGTGCTGGGACTGCGATGCTAAGGTCCACGGAGCTAACTTCTTGGTAGCCAGGCACTCGAGGACTCTTCTGTGCCATGCGTGCCAGTCTCAGACGCCGTGGAAGGCTTCCGGTACTAGGCTCGGAAACACTGTTTCGGTGTGCGAGAGTTGTGTTGGCGGGGTTCAAATTAACGGCGAAGATGGCGAAGAGAGTGAAGGAGGCAATGACGACGACATAGAGACACAGGACGATCTTGATGACGATGCCATGGCTGGCGATGAAGACATCGACAAGAAGGAGGAGGTTGGCAGTGACGAGGACGGAGATAATCAGGTTGTTCCTTGGTCCTCGACGCCACCTCCACCGGCAGCAAGCTCCTCGAGTAGTGAAGAGTCGGTGAGCGGGAGTAATAACGCCGATAAGGATGTTTGTGAAACATTAACGATAATTTCGTTAAAGCGAAGGCGTGAAGATGCACCAAAGCATGATTTCCAGGTTTGTTTGTGATTTAATTGAATTTTTCTGCTAGTTACTTTCATTATTTCCAGATTTTTCCCTAAACTTTTTTAATTTAATTATTGTGAAATTGGTGAAATCGAACAGACTTGATCATATGGTGTGAATGATTTGTCACATGAAACAGGACGGCACGAAACGGAGGAACGGTATGGAATTGAAGGAGGCAGGTAGGGTATGGAGTGAGAGTGAATCCTCATCAGTGGGAACGGTGAGGCCCTTCAAAAATGGGGAGACGAGAGCGGCATCGCATTCAGCGTCGACAAAGGGATCGGTGGATAGACTGAATGGGCGAGGCGGCTGCAGTGATGAAAAAAACGTATGAGGCCGTTTGATCTTAGGAGACAGAGTATTTTAGCGAAACTATGGAGGTCGCAGAATGATTGCCGTTGATTAACTTGCTCTAACAGTTATTAAGTTTGCTTTTGATCTGTTATTTTAAGTCATGTAATTGAGGAATTTGAATTAGGTGAGTTTTGGGGTTGTTGAAGCGTATTGTGGTTGGTTATTTCAAGCAAGGAAGGAAGACAAAGATATTATAAGACACGAAAGTGAATCAATGTTTGATACAATTATTGTGTTTCCTTTATGGGGGTGAAGGGGGTTACAGAAAGACATGAAGAATTTCCCATGAGAGAGCCTCTACAAACGTTGCTCTGTTGGAGAGGATGTGCAGTGGCATAGCATAATCGTTTCACGTGGCGTGCTTCTGGGATTACACCCGTTAGTTGGTCTGCTTGACAGTATGTTATAATTAATTCCTAATTTGAAAAAGAGAAGCTTTTATTATTTAAACATTTCTTGTACAAGCAAATATCTGCGAGCTAAGATTTTTATTATAATATAAAAATGAAGGTCCGCTTGTTTTGCATGATCATTTGAATTCGTTGTAATAAGAAATGACGGGTGGCCTGCCATCACATCAGATCGAGGAAGCTTTATGCATTGGGTATTCAACTTTATTGAAATGGGCACAACAAACTGTTACTTATGATATTAGAAGAAATGATTGATACGAAAGTCGTACATAACACCAGCTTTACATATGAGCCTCAGAAGAGGTTGTGGCTGAGGGAGGTTCTTTACGCAATCACCAATCAGCCCTTAGAAGCACACTTGGTAACCAGCCAGCAACCCCGTCTAATCGCATTTTTAAATTGCTAGATTATGTAATGAAGGCACCTGCAACTGCAAATATGTAAATGATAAAGAATTCCTTCGTCTACTCCCTCCCTGATTAGACTGATTTCTTGTGGCGGAGATTCGTTTGGGCGAATTGGTGTGCTTGTGTGGTCACGATTCCATGTCGATGTTGCTTTCTTCTCGCTTGTTTTGTTTTTTGGGTTTCACCACCGTCCACCGACGGCGATATTATGGTCTAGAAGATCCTCATCCTCTGGTTTTTTCTGTGCTTTGATACATTTCAGAAATCATTTCACGAATGACCTCGCGGGCCCTGACAACGACAACCGAATTCGACGGACTTTTCACATCATGGCGCGTTTTAAAGTATTCGTGGTTCTGTACCCAAAAAAAATAAAAAACATGTATTCGTTGTTTATGCATCGTCGTATAACGATGTTCATTTTTATGCGGTTAGAGTTATATTTTTTAAATTATTATATAATTTTTTAATATAATTATAAAAGCACAGGTCTATTGTATAGTTTTATTATTTTTTATTAAAACAAAGAATTAGAAACTAACCATGATCGAAAATGACAAAGCCATGCAAGAAAATTTGCATAATTGTAATATGTACTTTTACAGTTATATTAAAAAATTATATAATAATTTCAAAAAATTATGTAACAATTTAAAAAATATAACTTTAATACATAAAAAATTACATAAGAATAATAGTGTTTATTTCAACAACAATTAAAAAATGAGCTACACACAATTTATTTTTATAAAAAACTCATATTTAATAGTATAAATTATTATATTTTATAATTTAATATACAAAATTTAATAATTTAAATAAAAAATTATAAAGATAATAACAGTCGTAAAAAGTAATGGCATTAGAACTCTTATCCTTTAATTTTCTCTCAAAGAGTACTATGCCTGAATAGTTGTAAAAATTATTAAATTATTGTGAGATTAATTTTTTTTATAATAATCTTCATGTAAAACAACTTAAACATTAAAAAATAACAAAACAAATACTATTTAATAGAAAATGTGAGAGGTAAGAGAAAATCTTTTTGGTTAAACGTTTACTGTAAAGTGATTACATAAGCATAAAGTTTAAAAAAATATTAATAAAGTATTTATTTTAACAAAATCACAATAAAAAAAAGATTAAGAAAAAATTCACAGTTATTAAAAACCAAAGGGAGTATTTAATTAGCTGGCAGTTATATAGTAATCAATCGCATTAAAAGGTTTTAGTGTTCGTACTGCATTCCCAAAACAGCGGGCTGCCTCAAATAATTGATAACCCAACCTTTGATTGACACCTTCATGGCCACGCAATATCTGTGGGGATGCCCCAACATGCAAGTTTGCAGCCATGGCTACCTCTCCATGTAACAATGTCAAACTATTTAAAGCTGCTTTGATTTCACGGTGAGAGTTTGTCCATAAACATAATTATAAAAGTAATTTAGTGTGTTTAATGTCAATTTTTATTATTAATCCAGAATCAACCATTAATCGTTAAACATGATTATTTTTAAAATAATGAGTCTGTCTTATTTAATAAACAAATCAATCCTAACCTATCTAAGATGTCACGATTCTATCTCACCAACATTTGATAACCTCTAATTGATATGTTTAAAATAAAATTGTTTATACTTTTTGTTGATTTAACATTAACAAATATTTTTTAAATTTATATAAATAAAATCAATTATAATTAAATTGATTTTAAAATATATGTAAACTAATTTAATCTTGAAATAATTACTTACTTCAGATTTAATTTTTATGAAATTAATCTGACTTAAAATGAAATCTCAAACAAAGACATGCCAAGAAGACTCTGCAAGGGACGCGTTGGTTCAACGCCTCAATACCACAAGGCAGGATCCTCTTGTGTGGGTGAGCACCGAGCATGAAGGAAGTCGATGCTTTGTTTGTCAATGCTTGGATGTGGCAAGCACGCGAATATGGAACACGTTGCACTTTATAGCTGCCGGTCCATTTTGGGCAATGTTGCAGTGCAAACGAATTTTTCCTCACGTGAGTAGAAGGCAGAAGCATTCAATTCATATCTTGGCTGAGCCACAACGACAAAGCCAAAACTACAAAGGACAACGTTTGGCTAAATTTGGTGAATTCCTTCAAATCCATTTTAAATAAAACTGAGATGCTTGATTACAATTAAACAAAAGCATTTGTTATTATGGGCTTCTATCACCCATACCTATGAATTTTCACAGTAAAAGATGGCAAAACCCCAGTAGAACAAGTAAACTTATCACAATGTCCAGTGCAAATTCAATCACTCGAATAGGCAAAATCATGACAGCATGTCATCACATGAATTCCTTGGAGCTAATTATTTAGAAGGGTACAATCAATCGTATATCACTAAAGTAAAAAAGGAAAAAAGGCTAAAGGAACATATGCACATCATGATTTTCTTTTGGTAAATGAGTTCACTATTATATGCACCTTTTACAACAGCTAGAGAAGAACAATAGGTTTTCCACACAATTGCTCCAACTCCTCTTCTAAAACTTTGTCCAAGTTTGCTTTGTTCCGCCTACAAATCCAGACTTTAGCATCTTGATCCCAATCAAACCTGGACGGACCACTGCATAACAAAGTGAGTCATTTAGAAAAAATGCATGTCTTTGGCTGATAGGCAAAGATTAAATATCATCCAGCTTCCCGAGTTTGAAAAAGCACAAAATTTGCAGCGAGAAATGACTCAATCCTAATGAAGTAGTATTCCAGGGATGACATGCCCATTACAAGGATAAAACTTTGCAGCATCAGATACATGTCAGGAGGGCCAAACGCATTCCCATCAGTCAGAGTCCCTAATTTTCGCAAACACAATTGCCCACAAACTCCACACACACTCTTCTATAAGCCACTGAATATTGAACCGTACACCACTCTTAACACTTTTTGAACAGCAAAAGTTATATACAATGTATAAACAATATACTAAACAACTATATATCCTTCAATAAATAAAACACTTGAAGACTTGGAGAAAACTCGAAGGCCTTCAAAATCACAAGAATAATCACATAATTACAATCAATCAGGATGTCATGAGGACCTTTTTTTAATTAAAAAGTTTGTAGTAGTGTGCAGAAAAGCAAGGACATAGGATGATTTTATGATACCATCACTTGTGGTAGGGCATGACTAGATTTTTCTGGAAATGTTCTCAGATAAGAATATCTATACACACACTAGTAATACTCCATCTTATAACATCTTATGATAATTTATAACAATTAATATCCACACCCACTTTTTCTCCACTTTATTCTCATTTTTCGAATTTCTGAAGTGCAACACTTCATTTCCTAGCGTAAGTGAAATCTGGCCCTGATTAGACTTTGTTATGACACCCTGAGTTATTTTACATGTAACCAAAATTATATGTACTGAAGTGCGGAGATAAAAAAGAAAAGAGAAAACTGTTTTGAGAAGTAACCAAGCAGAGGACAATTTAGAAGGCAGAAAACCCATAGACACACTAAGTAATACCTGACTGGAGAAGACAACCAAATTTGTCTATTCGGTGTTTGTTTGTTCAATACATAGGTGCCGAGATCCCCAAGTTTTACCGTCAAAACATCATTCTGCAATATGCAAAGCCATGTTGAAGCACACAATACACCTTCCAAACATAGAAACCACTTCTTAAAACTAATGGGAAAAAAGTACTTGAAAAGACCAATAACTGAAATGATTTTTAAAAAAGATTAAACGACTACAATAAGATAACTCCATTTTGGCCTTTATAAAGACATAAAAAAGAAATTAATGATACTCCAATTGATCATTTTTTTTTCTTGTTAAATGTACTCACCCCATAGTCTTTGTCAAATCCATCAACTTCCACGGAGTCCCGTAGTCCTGCCAATCAACAAGACAAAACCGAATAATAACTGTGTTAGATAATATTAGGAAAAGGGTGTTAGTATGCTATCCCTTTTTCTACTACCCACATGTATTCAATCACATTTCTTAGTAAAAGTAGATAAAAAATTGCATAATTTAGGTTTCCATCACATGCAAAATTACTTCCCCGTGAAATTCATCTAAGATATGATGCTATGATGGTTGTAAACTTCTGAGGCAACGTAGACATTTGTAAATCAAGTCCAGAATTTGTAGTGGCTTTCAACATTGTCATAGAAGAGAATGTTAAATTTGTGCAAACACTCAATGATTAGAAATACCTCGAATTTCTCTTGCAGATTATGTATTGTGGAATCAGCCAATCTGTGGAATTCATCCTCCTGCAGCAGAGAACTGTATTCACATTAATTATTAGCAATTCATTTTCGCCCATTTCCACTGAACCAACGGGACAAACTAACAGCGTCCGTTAATACTGCAAATTTTTTTTTAATGGAACAAGTAAAGAGGAAAAAAAATCACGTACAACATTGCGGTTCCAGAAAGTGTGAGGCATTCAAAAAACACACCCATTGCCAAGGAGGTTATGAAATTACTGAAATTCAGAAAGTAAATAGAATCATATAATTTTAGAGCCCGGGTTTACAAATTGCTGCTTCGCTACTTGATCCGAACTCAACCATCAAGTTTAGTAGAGATAATTTACTAGTCATAAACCAAAATTACAGAAAACACTGATCAAGCGAAAATTTCTAGCAGCCCACTCTTGCCTTCCATTTCGTTTCCCCCGGAAATTATGACGGTGAAAGACAGAAGGTAGGGACATACCGATAGTCTACAACAGCGGGGCCTTGGGATTCATCTTTGATAGTCAAACTGCGAGAACAGGAGCTTCTAAAAGAAATTGAACAAGGAAGGAGATGGGCGTTCTCCGACGGACCAAGAACTTGCGATGCTTTTACCGAAAGAAACCGGGTTCCGTGAATAGACGATAAAGAGGAAGAATGCAAAGATGGGAACACCGGATAGAAAATGTTATCCGTCCCAGATTTGTGGAGAATAGCGTCAAACAGATGCAAGTGGTTGAGTCTGGGCGAACTTCCAACTATGGCCCATAAAGGCCAAACCTTAATGTATGGCTCTGAGTGAAAAGGCGAATCCTAGCCCAAAACAGAATAGGCCCATGAGGGAAGCTATTAAACAAATTCAGTTAAATTAATATTAATCGTGTTTACTGACATCAGTACCTCTGAAACGCAAGTCAGATTGGTTTTCAGCCACGAACGCGCATATCACATTCACCCCATTAAATTAATATTCCTTAAAATTGGACCTCAAATTGTTTTCAATTTATTAATTCTTAAAAATTTTTCGATGTAATTCTCATGCCCACTGTTTTTGACTACATAAAACAAAATGTCGGTTATTTCTACTATATTATTATTGTTACGGCCAAGTCACAGCCGTAGATTCGAGACTACGGTTTCCTGGGCTGACGTTAGGGTTAACCCTTTAACCTACTGTCGCAGCATGCGCCGTTTATTACTGCATGATTCTATATTTCTGAATGATAATAAGGCGCTTCTGCATTGTTGCAGGCGGTCGTGGGGAGCGGCAAGACGACGCTTTTCTATACAACACGACCTTTATTCCGATCTGGCTGCACACAGGTCACTTTTCCCTCGCTCTATCTGCTTTTCATTCTCAGCTTTCCGCTCTTTTCTCTTTTCTTTTGCTTTTTCTTCTCGGTTCCTTCTTTTCACGCCTCTCTAACGTAGTATTTCTAATCCTTCTGGGTTTCGATCATCCTTTTTCTTTTTGTGTTGCTTCCTGGTGGAATTATTTCCATTCAGTTTGAGTCCCTAGGACTGTTCTTTTTTTTTTTTTTTATTGAATCCATCTGCTTTCCAAAATCTCATGATTTATTTCTAACGATTCACAGTTTGATTCGTGTGTATGCAATTGAGCTCGAAACTGCACTTAATTCCTTTTTATTTAAATATTTTTTGGCTAATATTAATGTGGTAATTTAATATTGTCTTTTTATATAATGAACATGCCTGAGGTTTTCTATTTGATTTCTTATGAATCTGGGATTGATTGATAAGCTTGTAGATAACAAGTTTAGTCTCTTAAATGCTCTTTACAATAATTTAGGGGTGTGCATAAACTGCTCAACCATATTGATCCGTCCAAAACCGGTTCCGAATCAGAAGCTTAGTTGGGTCGGTTGGGCGGGTGGAGTGGAAACACATTCGTGTAGTTGTAGAGTGCATTCTGTCGGTTTTGGTTAAACCGAACCTCACCGATGTGGACTCTAGAGCTTCGGCGAACGGAAAGCGGATTGGAAGGTCTGAAGAAAAGGGGTTAAATTCACGTTCGGGTTACCGTGGCCCGACTTCAACCGACCCGACCCCGTTTTGGTCGTGTCTGTTTGGTTGGACAGATTATGCCACCCCTATACTTACATGTAATTGGGTCGCCAGATTCTGTGAGTCAAATAGTTTCGAAAACATACTATAAAACGTTATCGGATTTGAGAAAATCACTCATTGCTTTGATGCGTTTGGATAAATAACGCACTCAGAAAAGAAGAAAGGATTCGCTGGAACCATTTTTAAACGGTGCTAGCCACAAAGAGTTTATTGATGCTCTGTTGCGGGTAAGGAATAAAAGGTACAACCGTATGTTAGAATAGACTTTATAGTTTCTAGCCGTGCCTTCGATTTGGAATCACAATCGTGCATAGCCACATGCCTTATTCTTCTTGAAGTAAGTTATAAATTCACAAATTTATTTGTTTGATATTGCTCTGATCTTTGTGGTTATTCAATGGTAAATTGAGTGCACATAGCGATCACCCTTGAATTTTCATTCTCTTTTATCTCCCAGGCCAACATTTCTTATGCTTATTTGTCTCAGGGTTCTACTTGCTGGAAAAGAATTTCTTTCACTCTGGCCGCTATAAAAAAGCCATCCTATTCTCCCACCTCTAGGAGAGCGTGGGGCGGTGATGAGAGAGTGATTTTGCTTTGTGTTTCACGGAGATCGAGATCATCAGACATATGGAGGTTGTGCCGTGTCTCTGTGGGCTTGTCGCTTGATTATGGCTAAGGATGTCTCTTGCTATTTCCCCAGGAGCTCTTTGCAGCTAGTTTCCCGCTTAATCTCAGCAAATTTAGAATTTTAAATAAGCTTCTGGAAAATTGGTAAGCAGTACAGATTGTCATTCATTAAGATCTCTGTGTGAAAAGGTGTCTAGATGTAGCTCTCAACATCATTGCCGCAATGGTTAGGTTTTCTTGTTTCCAAGCTCATGTTCACAGCATCAAGCCAAAGGTAAGTTGAGGACACACTACACTATAGGCTTATTGTAACTTTGTTGATATGACGTGGCTTAATCTGACTTTGTGCTTCTCTTTTTCTATTAGAAAACAGTTCAACCTTCTATTGAGGCAACGGCCAAGACTTTGCAAGATAGTTACCTGAATCAACCCTCTACAAATTCATCTATACCTAGCTCACACCCATTGCTTATGGAAGCGCTAGAATATAAACAAATGAATAATAGTAAGGATCTTGGAAGCAATTTGGCTTCAGTTGAGTATGATTGGAGTTCAGATGATCTGAAGAGCAAGTTTGTCAACGTATGTGACAGAGAAGTTCGCCATGCTGGGCATCTCAAGAGAAGTCAGTCTTTAAAGAGTGGACTTTACCAAGAGGGGAGGCATTATACTTGCAACTTAACTGATGGTGAAACAGACCCTTCATCAAATGGTTCCAAAAGCTACAATGAGTCAATGATGCCAGGTTGCAAAAAGGATCAAGAAGCAAACCTAGCTGACCAGTCTAAAAAGAACTCAGAGTCTGAGTTTCATGTCAGTTCAGCTCTTGGAAATAATGGCTCTATTTTTTCAATAGGAGATCCAACACCCTCAGATAAAGATGCCCATGAAAATTCTGATACTCCATTATCCGGTGAATGTGCTGGTGACTTTGCGGACCTTACTCTGGGGCTTGGTACTCCAACCCTGATGGTGAAGTCATGTTCTTTACCCAATTTAGGAGCTTGTGCAACTTCTTCAGGAAAATGTTCTCTTAAACATGCGGATTCAGTTTCACAGTCAAGATCCTCTGAGGATCTCCTTGTTTTAGGTATGAGGCAGAAAGTAATAATAGGTAGAACTGAAGAAACTCAAATGGATAATTACCATGATGATGGTTATGATTCTCATCGACTTTCTGGTTTAGCAAAAGACTGGGTAGTGCCGGTTGTTGATGATGTAAAAGCTGTAAAAATCCTTCCAGGAGAGTCCTCCCCACGCCACTTGGATGAATTGCCTCACAATGATTTTAAGATTAAGCGTATTGAGGATTGGGTAACAGATCTGCAGCATTGTGGACCGTTAGAAGGAACTCATGAATTATCTGAATCTATTGATCCCCTAAACGAAAATGTTAACAACATCAGTGGTGTTACTTCTGCTAGGATGGATATTAAGGTCATTCCTGGAATGGAAGCTGCTAAAAGATACATATCTTCGCTGGGTATTAATGCCACTGCGGCTCAGCTGGCAAATCATGGGTTGGCTGTCATACCATTTCTTATCGCGTTTGCAAGTCTGAAGGTGCTCAATTTGTCTGGAAATGCTATTGGTTAGTAACATCATTTATCAATGTTTACTTTTGACAGTCTTTATCATTGTTATGAAGCTTGTGGAACATGATTCAGTTTATTGTTCTAATAGGTAATCTTTTTGAATTCTGTTTCCAGTGAGGATAACTGCTGGTGCTCTTCCTCGAGGACTTCACATTTTGAATCTATCAAGAAATAACATTTCCGCTATAGAGGGATTACGTGAACTTACACGACTTCGTGTCCTAGACCTGAGCTACAACCGCATATTCAGAATTGGGCACGGTAGGACAAATATTTGAATACATTTTAATAGGGTTTCTTATTTGCAATTTTTCAATTTTTTCTCTAGGATATAATTTTTAATGTTAGCATGTATGACATTCAAATTTTGATTGCTGATCTCACTCCATTAATCTTTCCAAAAATTTCAAAGGCCTCGCATCGTGTTCGTCGTTGAAGGAGCTGTACCTGGCTGGAAACAAGATCAGTGAGGTAGAGGGTCTGCACCGCCTCCTGAAGTTGAGCATCCTGGATCTCCGTTTCAATAAAATTTCAACAGCCAAGTGTCTCGGTCAACTTGCAGCTAACTATAATTCCTTGCAAGCTATCAGCTTGGAAGGAAACCCGGCCCAGAAAAATGTTGGAGATGAACAACTGAAGAAATATGTGCAAGGCCTTCTTCCCCAACTTGTGTACTATAATCGGCAGCCTATAAAAGCAAGCACACTGAAGGATGCTGCAGATCGGTCTGTTCGGCTAGGCATCAGTTCTTATCAGTTTGATCGCAACCTTAGATCAGATCATAAGACCACAAGGAAGGGAAGCCATGGTGTAGCTGCTCGGAAGCCAACAGTATCTTCCACTCATGCTCGCAGAAGCCAAACGGAGATCTCACCAAAACGGTCCAAGAGCAGGCAAGGCCACCTACCACCAATTGGAACCAAAGTATCAACCCAAAATCGAGATTTTGGCAGCAAATTATTGAAGTCTGGATCAGATCTCTCCCATATTCGCAGAAGTCGCAGTGAAGGAACTATTTGAGCTTTGTGAGATTAAAACTTAGGTCTCACTATGCCCCTATTTACGTGAGTTTAATACATTATTGGTGTTTCTTTGAATCTTAGTCGTGTGCTGCTAGTTCACCTTTTTTTTTTTTTTTTTTTACCTTCTTTCTGATAAATTGGTTGAGGTGGATTTGGAAAACACTGGTTTGTTGGTTCTGGATTGCCCAATGGTCAGCTTTCTAGTATCGTGCCAAAAAACTACGACAGGCTTTAATTTTATTATTCTACATTGTTCAGCCGTTTGTTCGATACATCGTGATTCATGAAAGTTTGATCCCATCTCCCTTGCCCCAGTTCCCCACCGCGTTGCCCTTCGTGCAAAATTGCCTTTCCCGGCAAGCTTGCATGTATGCTGACCATCATAAAATGAAAAACAAAAGTTTGAGAAAGCATACTACATAGAACCATACCTAATGATGAAAAGCGAAATTGTATTTGTCCATATCTTAGGTAGGCATATACTGCTACATGTGACCATTTAATTACAAGCAGATGCCTAGAGGAATCATCTAAACTCAATTAACAGGCGAAGCCTCTAGAGCAATAATCTAAACTCACAATTAACAGGAGAAGTAAGTACAAAGGTAGCATATTCAAACCGGTAAATGAGCATTCAAACAGTGCGGAAACCCATTTTTACAAAAAACAAGAAATGCCAAGGTAACCAAACAATCCTTTACAAGGTGTCATTCATCCACAAGAAATTTCTCAATTTCAACACATTGTTCCCTACTCTGCGAATCAGCAGCTTGTTTTCCTTGATGCTTTGATCAGCTTCCGCCACATGGATCAAAGCCCTGTATTGTAAAATATTCATATGCAGCAGTTTAAGAGATGGCAAAATTGTTATATTGGTTCGATTAATAAGCTACACTGTTTGTATATGGACAACATGACAGCTTCCAGTACAAAAGAAATTAAGTTAACAGCCTAAGGACTTCTACAGCCCTGTACTCGCCACTTTAGATACCCCAAACATAAAAATTTTGCATTGTTTTTAAATACCACATATATCTCCTGGAAGATAATCCAGCGAGCGGAAATCAGAAAATACCACTCCAGCTCTCTCAACAACTCCCTTCCCCAAGCCGGGAAAGGAGTAAAAAATGCGGTACCAGCTAAGTTACTATAGTATAGGGGAGCCAATAATAGCTGGAAAACCAAATTGGAGAGGAGAAAATGGTTATCAGAAAATTGCGGTAGTCATACATGTATTACCTGAAGTCAGGAGGGCATTGTCGATGCTCTGACTCCTCATTAAGCATCTGTTGACACACTAAAGATAATTAGCTTAAACAAGAAATTGAACAAACTGTAGCAATGTGCAATTTTATATCTTGCGTACTTAACTGACATAATAACATATGTAGTAGCCATTTCATGGTTTGACAACCTCTAAAATTGTATCTTACACACTTATTGCTTACAATTGCAGAAAAAGCCGTATTAAAGGACAACATGGCCAAATCTAGAAATAAATAACTCAAATAGTCTCCTTGACCAAAGCAAAATATATTGAAATGAAAATGAATATTTGGCAGGATGTTCCTTTTGAGCTCTTTCTCAGCAAACACGATAGTTTAGTGAAACTTTATACAAATATGGTGACACATGAAAGAAAAGATCATGCACGTTCTAAACATAATCTTAACATAAAGGTCAAAATGCAACACTTAAGGGCTAGAATTCGGATTGAGCAAAGGAAACATGACCATAAAAAAGAAACACATGGCTGTAATATCTGAATTATATCTGTATACTTGTAAGAGTAAATTGTCATCATTCATCATTGTTTATCCTTGCAATGCCACTATTAAACATATCAAATCATCAAAATTGCATTCAAATCCTATCAAAGCGATAACATATTTGCCCAATATGATTGCTGTGATTACAAAATGCAAACCTCAGCACAAATTAAACGCCCAAAAATAAGAAGTCAAAGCCAGGTTGAAGCAAAGCAAAGTGCAAGGTCAAACCTTTCTGCTCGTCCGATACATCATGGTACTCCTGCTCCTCCTCGGGCACTGGCTGGAGCTCCACTTGTTCCCCAACTATTCCTTTACCCTCGGCCTTACCGCCACTGTTGTTGCCATCCTTCTCATCGGGGTACCTCACAACCACAACAGGACAGACACAATGATGAACACAATAGTCACTCACACTGCCAAGCCTAGCCTTTGTGGCACGCTTGGAGGCGCCAAAGCCTCGGCTCCCCATGATCACGGCGCTGAGTCCCAACCTCTCGACCTCCAAGCAAAGGCGCTCCTTCATGTCATGGTCTTTAACAATATGGATTTTGAAGGGAATTTGGGCCTCTACCAGGGGCTCAGCCAAGTTGCCGGCTTTGGTGGTCGTGAAATTGTCGAATTCGTCCTCCAATTTTTGCTGGGACTCTTCGAAAGCAGCGTCGGCGTCGTTTAAATTGAGATCAACAGAGCCCCAGTCCGCACCGTACAGAACGCTCGTGGAGCGCACGTGAAGGAGTATTACAGCGTCTCCGGGGCGAAGGTAGTTCTGGACTGCCCATCGAACGGCATAGGCGCTCTCGTCGCTCAAATCAACGGCGATCGCGATTTTGCGCAGCGAAGCGGAGGTTGGGGTGGAGGTGAGTGGGAACCTAGGCGAGGAGGGTTGGATGTGGACGGCCGAAGGGGTCGGAACCGGACACTCTGGTTCAGACCGCACCGGTGATTGCGACTTCATGGCGACGAACGCGTAACTACGATTTTGTCAGCGGAGAGATAGACGGGAGAGAGAGGAACGAGGGTCAATGGAAAATTGACGGAGAAAATTGGAATGTTAACGGAGCAGCTGACACGTTTGTTTGAGAGTTCATTGGGATTTTATTTTGCTTACTTTGGTTGAATTTCTCAAAGGCTTTCGTCTCCCAAGTCTCTACTCTCTAGTGGAGTCTCGTCGTTTTTGATGAAAAGAAACCCAAAAGGGCCGAAAGGAAACATACTAACCTGAAGTTGCTGAAACAATTGGGGCGGCGGGGGTTGGGTCTATTCACGTAACTTCAAATAAAATGGCACATGACTACGGCTTTTGAGGTAACATCCTAGGGAGGCTGGCTACCTGGATTTGTTTCAGAGACGTCGCTAATTATTAAATCTTAACACGGTGGCTGCATTTGGAGGTTAAGGGAGTGGGGTTAATGTGAGGGTTTATTAGTCAATAATTGTATTTTAATTTAACCCATAATTACTGGAGCATCTTCTTCCATGAAAATGGAGAGGAGAAAGTGCAATAGCGCCATGTCATCACATGTAAAGCCAAAATAGACACAGATGTGGCTCTCAAACATAGGATAGGGCGGATGAACCAATGACAGTGTTGTCTCCTTCTTCTCCACCACTCCTACCTTACCCACCCTTAGTCACTTCCAAATCCTACTATTATCTGCCATGTCCATGTCATGTTTGATCATAATCATTTGCAGACTCCTATTTTAACCATAACCCAGTCCCCAAAAAGCCAGTCTTGTCTTATTTCATTCTGTATATAAACTTTTTTTTTTCTACATCAATTCATTCTGTATATAAACTTATTTTCAAGCAAATTAATAAACAAAATGTTACCTAGTTGGGTCGATAAATTTCATTACGCAATACATCAGCAAATCTTTAACTAAGAATACGAAGAGGCCCATGCCCGTCATCAAGATAGTTAGCCCCAAAAATCAAGATAGTATGAAACTGGAATGGATTAAAAGAATTCAAGGACTGTACGAGGTACTAGTTTTTAACTTGGTCGATCATCAACGTTGTGATCTTTCAATTCATGACATTTTATTGGGTGATCTTCCCGGTCTTCTGCTGGCGGCCCTTTTATGACTTCAAAACAAAGACTATACTCCCCAGTGATACTTGCTAATTGGTTGTTTGGCGATGGCCCATAAAGCCACAAAACAAAGGCTTCACGTATTTTCCATCGCGGAGCACATCAATATTTGTGCCTTTTCCCATCTAACCTCTCAACTTGATCACTTGTTCACCAAAATCTTCTTTAAAAGAAAAAGGAAAACGGTCGCAAACGTCATTTCTTATCATTTCCAAAACTTAGATTAGATTATGACTCAAAATGATACTGTGATTTTCTAGTTTTAAAACTCTAACTATCAACTCACAAAACATGTTATACCATGTTAACGAATTAAGACTTAAATGTGCCCACGAATAGGCTATTGCCAATGGCGGTTCTGACTGCTGAATCTGACAGAACCGTTTCTTCAACTGCAAGTTCAACTCTCAAGTTTCAAGCCATATCGTTCCATAAGCCATTGACGTTTGCCCAGGAACTTTTTATGTACACGTAATGCTGACGATTCGCATGACACTGGTATGCGTTGAAAAAGTCAGAAATGTTAACTCGTTACTTTTTTTTTTTCTTCGATCATAACTTGTTACATTTCAACAAGAAAGGAAATCTATCAGCGGGCAACAAGCATAAAGCAGGATGTGAAAACACTACCTTTGACTTTTAGCCTCATTGTAGGACAAGAGGATGGCTGTAACTCAACACGTTATCGCCGCCGATCCCTTCCGAATTGACCAAAAAACACCTCTAAAGCAGGTGCTTTGCTTGTTTAATCAGAGTCGCTTCCTAACGGCAAAATGTTCATGGATAATACCGTGACTCATGTAAAGTGGATTAAACTCGTAAAATATCTAGCAATTGGCATTTACGTGGGTGAACTGCTCAAAATCTTTGATTTATTGCCAAACAATTCATTTAATGGCTATCAACGAGGAGACCTTCTTTCAATGGCTTTATGACAGGAAGGCGACACTGACAGCTAGGCCTACAATCAAATCCATGGCACAACCCCTTCTGGTACAAGACAAAGTTTGGTCTTCCGTGACAAAAGGGGAGGGCATAATAGACAGTTCAGAAAGGCCTGGTTGAGGCCAGTGTAGGAGTTTACCCTTTCTGTAAGTCCCCAATTTGAACCCGTATCTAAAAAAACCAAAAGAAAAAAAAATAGAAAGACCTGATTGACAAGGTGTGCAAATTAGAAAACATCAGCCTCTTACCGTCTTACTTTGACCCAATCAGCACGCAGACCTGTTCTCCCTCTTGAACCCCCTTCCCCCAGAACAAAATATGTAGCCTCTCTGTGAAGTTGTTCTGTGACCCATGGACAACATGAAGAAACCATGGTTCTGGCTCTCTGTCCTCATCCTCTGCTTCTCTTTTCACACGTACCCCTCCCTTGGAGCCTTGGCCAACATCTCTGCAAATCAAACTCTCTCTGGAGATCAAACCCTTATCTCTTCCGGTGGAGTCTTCGAATTGGGTTTCTTCAAACCAGGTAATTCGTCAAACTACTACATAGGCATATGGTACAAGAAGGTCTCTGAGCGGACCTATGTTTGGGTAGCAAACAGAGATAATCCAGTCTCTGATAAAAATTCTGCTAAGTTAGAATTATCAGGTGGTAACTTAGTTCTCTTTGATGAGTCTCAAATCCCAGTTTGGTCAACGAATTTGAATTCTACTACCAACTCAAGTTCCGTAGAAGCTGTCCTCCTTGATAGTGGGAATCTTGTTTTAAGAGAGGGGCCTGATGCGTCAGATTTTCGATGGCAGAGTTTTGATAATCCAACAGATACATGGCTTCCCGGTGGTAAAATTAAACTGAACAATAAAACAAAACAGCCCCAGTATCTTACTTCATGGACGAATAACGAGAATCCTGCAACGGGCCTCTTCTCTCTGGAACTAGATCCAAAAGGAACCACTTCATATTTAATCCTTTGGAACAAGTCAGAACAATATTGGACTAGTGGTTCTTGGAATGGACACATTTTCAGCCTGGTTCCTGAAATGAGGTCAAATTTTTTGTACAATTTTACTTTTGTGTCAGATGAGAATGAGAGTTATTTCACCTACTCCATGTATAATGATTCTATTATATCTCGATTTGTGATGAGTATCTCGGGGCAGATCCAGCAGCTCTCGTGGTTGGAAAGTTCCCAGCAATGGAACTTGTTTTGGTCACAGCCAAGACGACAATGCGAGGTTTATGCTTTCTGTGGTGCATTTGGGAGCTGCACTGAGAATTCCATGCCATTCTGTACTTGTTTGACTGGTTTTCAGCCGAAATCACAGAATGACTGGGATCTGGAGGATCATTCAGGTGGGTGTGTGAGGAAAACCAAGTTGCAATGTGAAAGTAATAATTCCTCTAATGGAAAGAAGGACAGGTTCTTGCTAATGCCCAACATGGCATTGCCTAAGCATGCTCAGTCCGTGGGAGCAGAGAATGCGGTGGAGTGTGAGTCAACCTGCTTGAACAACTGCTCCTGCTCCGCTTATGCATATGACAGTAACGGCTGTTCAATTTGGAATGGAGATCTCTTGAATCTGCAACAACTTTCTCAAGATGATAGTAGCGGAGAAACATTGTATCTCAAACTTGCAGCTTCTGAGTTTCGTGATCCTAAAAGTAAAAAGGGGACGACTATTGGTATTGTTGCGGGTTCAGTTGGTGGTATAGGGGTCCTTCTAGCCCTTCTTCTGTTTGTCATGCTTAGGCGAAGGAGGAGAACGGTTGGAACAGGAAAATCGGTGGAGGGTTCATTGATGGCATTTGGTTACAGAGATTTGCAAAATGCAACCAAGAATTTCTCTGAGAAATTGGGAGGGGGAGGTTTTGGTTCTGTTTTTAAAGGAACACTGCCCGATTCAAGTGTCATTGCGGTGAAGAAGCTTGAAAGCTTTAGCCAAGGTGAGAAGCAGTTCCGAACGGAAGTTAGCACAATTGGGACCATCCAACATGTTAATCTTGTTCGGCTTCGTGGGTTCTGCTCGGAAGGTGCAAGAAAGCTGCTGGTTTATGATTACATGCCAAATGGATCTCTGGATTCTCATCTGTTTCAAGAAAAAAACGCCAAGGTATTGGACTGGAAAATAAGATACGAAATTGCTCTGGGAACAGCGAGGGGACTAACTTATCTTCACGAGAAATGCAGGGACTGTATCATACACTGTGACATAAAGCCAGAAAATATTCTCTTAGATGCTGATTTTTGCCCAAAAGTTGCAGATTTTGGCCTGGCAAAGCTAGTTGGACGGGATTTCAGCAGGGTCCTCACAACCATGAGAGGAACAAGAGGTTACCTTGCCCCAGAGTGGATTTCTGGAGTGGCTATTACAGCCAAAGCTGATGTCTACAGTTATGGAATGATGCTTTTTGAATTTGTATCAGGTAGGAGGAACTCTGAGCCATCTGAAGATGGCCAAATTAGGTTCTTTCCCACTTGGGCTGCAAACATGGTAATCCAAGGAGGTGATGCCCTAAGCCTTTTAGACCCCAGATTGGAGGGAAATGCTGACATCGAGGAGCTTATTCGAGTAGTTAAAGTTGCTTCTTGGTGTGTCCAAGATGATGAAACTCACCGGCCATCCATGGGTCAGGTAGTTCAAATACTTGAAGGGGTGTTGGATGTGAATTTGCCTCCAGTTCCAAGATCCCTCCAAGTGTTTGTTGACAACCCCGAGAACATAGTTTTCTTCACTGACTCAAGCTCCACCCAGAGTTCACAGGTAAGAAACAATGTCTCAACAGTCTCCTCTCAAGCCAAAAGCAATGTCTCATTGGTAAGTTCCAATTCCTCAAGAGAAAATTAGAGGAGATGTTTAGCGGTGCCTATGAAGTTAAAGTACTGCCTTTTCGTTCGGACCAAAGTACTTGTATTGTATGGGTTGTGTCATAAATTTGCCAAGATGTTTGTATATCCTTTGAAATAATGTCATCTGATGTGGCTATTCGGCTGTTCCTGTCATTGTTTTTTGTGAGCGTAAGTGATCTTAAGAGATTTGAAGTGTTACATTTACTTCCATTTCCTCTCCATGAAGACTTAAACTCGAATATGGGCTGATTCACCATGCACCCTCACCTGAGTGATCAAAATAATGAATAAACGAAATATAATTCAATTTTGATCTTGTAATTAATTTTCAGTTTAGAATCCGGATTACGAACAATGAAGAGCACTTCGATGAGAGAAAATGCCCCGATCAGTGATTTAATGAGAAATATTGTTCTCTGGGATAGCATAAGGAGTTGTACAAAGTTCAAAATTCCACACGAGGAGTGGGATCCAGCTGAGAAAACCGGAAGAGCCTCTGGGCTGTGGCAGTAGTGACTGTGGTATGATCTGAAGAAGAACAAGTCAAGTTCATTCAGGATTGATAGGCCTTATTATGTGGGAGTTTCGCTGCGAAAACACGTCATCTGGCACACTGCGATAGGCTCCTCCTTCAACAAATAAAGCAACAAAAGTGGTTGTACAAAGATTGTCTTCCTCTCTTTTATATAAGAAAAAGCATGCTTCCCTGTCGTCTTTCAAGCCTTACTTTTTCTCCTTCTTAAAATATACAAACAAACTTCAATTGATGCACTAATTATGAGCCGCTTTCGTGTTACCTTTCATTTTTGTTGCTGACAAAGTATGAGAAAAGAGGGCATATTCTACGTAAACCAAATTTTTGGAACTTGTTAATTAAATATTAATCGGCAACATTAATTTCTTTTAACTTACTCTTTGTCATATGCATAATTGATGTATTTTAAAAGAATTCACCTGTTTCCTTTCCACCAATTCACTGTTATGACAAAAATTAAATTGAAGACTTACTCTTACAAAGAATGAGTCTTCCATCAAATATGCTGTGTGTGCTCCATTACATTCAGCGAGTGAAAGCTAATCCACCTTTTGTAGGGTTGTCGCTAGTGAGAGAAAGCATGCATCCTATGCTTTCTTCATTTTCATTAAAGTTCCAATATCAGCCGTATCATCTTTTGTTTTATTTGCCTATCATTGATGATATTTTCATTTTTGTTTTATTTTTTTATCTTTACCCAATATTTCATAATTTATTATTGGACCTTTTTGACATTTTCTTTTACTTTTTGAGAACATTATCTATAAATTAAAATTTAAAAAATTTTTATTTAAAAAAATTTTAATTGTTAAAATTATTAAATCTTATAATAAGCTAAATTATAAGACCTAATACATAAGTAATATTATGTTATTGATTGAGAGAAGATGTAAACAAAATTTTAAGGCTATAATTATGAGCGAACTCAAGTGCCAGAAAAGCCTATTCAAACTTATTGTAAACAGAGAAAAACAAAATCAATTATGAAGAAACGCATGAAATTGATTTTTATAAATTTGGATAGAATTACTAAAATGCATACATATAAAACATGCCGACCTCACTCGATAAAAAGAATTATAAGATCTTTTTTTAAAAAAAAAAATTATGGGATCCTTACACACTTTTTACTGTCAGAATTAATTTTAAATGTTCAGAATTGATTTTGAAAGGAATCAAAACCCACCATTAATTGGAGCTTTGTTTTATGAACACTAGTTGAAGCAAGCTAGAGCGCTGCATCATAACTTGTTGGAGGACAAACATGTAGGTGTAATATTATTCAAAGACTCAAAAGTAGGCAATCTACAGCCACTCGAAGAACTACCTACCGCTTGTTGTAGATGTTAGCCAGAAACGCTCAACGTCTTCTGCAAGCAACGCTTATTTTCAACTAGAAAACACGGAAAATAGGGAAACCGCAGCTTCTAATTTAAGAAACTGAAAGCAATTGGACTGCATTATATATATATATATATATATATATATATATGCACGTAGATGGCTTATAAATTGTGTCTTCCTAATGATGAACTTCCTTGCCAGAGAGAAAAATAATAGAAATTCAAACATGATGGATGGAGCAGGGACAATAAATGTCAAACTGATTCATCAATATATCAATCCTCTCGCTCTCTCTCTTTCCCAAATGTGAAAAAGCTAACAGTAGAAGAAACTTAAATGTCTCTGTCTGTCGTGCCTGAAAAATCTTTATATTCTGGAACCACAGAGCACCAGGGAAGATGCATCAAGCACGAAAAAGAGAATTTTCACGTCAATACTTTAATGCCCTTTATGTGGCTCCTTTCCAGCCGATCTTCCATTATTGTGGTTATAGACTTTGGACTCTGTCTTCCACAATTTGGCAACCTCTCTTTTCCAGGGACAGCTTGCGTCCCAAAGAGGTAAAATGCAGAGCCATGTCAATGTCAAAATAATACCCAAAAGCTTACCCAGTAAGACCGTAAGAGTTAAGCTTATGAGAAGTAAGTACATTCCGGAGCAATTGAACATCTTTTGCTTCTCCAATGGATTTTGGTAGCCACTTGCTCTCTTTTTCGCTTTGGTGGAGTAAGAGTTTGGTAAATTCTTTGAACCAGATACTGGGCTAGAACAAGATGAAGATGAGTTTTCTTGAATACTAGTTTTCCCGGACACCAGGCTGAAAATGGATTTCTCATCACCCGTTGATGAAGTTTCTGTTTTTGTCGAGCGCTTTGATCCATGAGAATCTTGGGGATATCGATTTTTATGGCGAACTCTTCTATTCTGTAAGCAAAAACATATTCAAGCTAATAATCAAACAGCTTCGAACATTCACTAAGTTTCTCTACAAAAGCAAACCAAAGTGGATTAAAAGACTAACCAAAATGGTTTCGAACACCACGGCTTTAATCACCCAAGCGAGCGTTCGTTTTGAAGGCTGATGCATGATGGAATCCTCTGCAAATTCTGGGCACCCTTTATCATTAAACACGGATTTGCTGTGTGAGTTTCCCATTTCGTCGTTTTCAGAAACCGAGATACATGCGAAACGACGACTAGGAGAGCGATCAACGGCAGGTCTAGGCTCGAGCATGGCATCAATATCAACGACCGGGCGAAAACAGTGTAAGAACTTGTTCTTTGAAACGTTCCTCATAATTTGTCCTTGTTGCGTGGCTCTCAAAAAGGAGGGGATATTTGGTTGGAGATATTAATTAGGTACTTTAAAGCATGGAGGAATAATTCGGTCCAAGCAAGGAAGAGAGGAGAAAAGACCGAGAGCAGTGGGTTTTTACATTAGGCATGTCGTGTTAAAAAGGCCGGCAACGAGGTGTGTTCGAAGAAGTAAACAAGGGGAGTTATGAATTGTTGCCTCGTGTGTTTAGCTCTCTATTGACCAAAGGTCCCTGGGTGAAATTGAAGAAATTTGTTATTCTTACATGGTTGATGTGTAATGAAGCTATAAATTTGAAAATATTATGTGATTATAAGTTTTAAAATAATATATAATATTTTAAAAAATATATAATAAAATGTGTTAAAGAAGTGTATAATTAATTCAACCTTGTTATGTCTATATAAATTTATTTTTTATATTTTTTTTAAAATGTGAATGGTTATAAATCATAAAATATGGGTATTATTTACCCTAACTCTATCATATCTTTTTTTTATTTGAATAAAAGTTAAAAGCAGTGAAAGAAAAAGACGACGTAACTTTGGGGGCGCCGTTAGGGACGGGTAGCACGAGACATAACTACGTTTTGTCTGTGTTGGGGAGAAAGACGGCGGATTTACGATTTAAAGCAGATCGGACATACATGGGCCTTATGATCCTCCAAAGTGTTCTGGGCCCATAATTGGGCCTACACCCTCCACTTTGGATTTGTTTCTACTATTACAACTTTGGATCGAAGAAAAAAAAGAATGGATGATTGCTTTATCATGTCCAATGCTTAACTTTTAGATCGAATAAAAACGTTGGGTCTGGCACGGCTTTGTTATCGGTTGTCCATAAGACTGACCAGCTCGAAAGAAGTGGCATGCTGCTAGAGAGGACAAATGCATTTTAAACACAATTATTATTGGGATAATTACAGCTATGCTCAACTTCACTCATTTTCATGGAAAAACTTATGTTCACTTAGAGTCAAAAGTGATTAGGATATTTCATTTGTAGACAATTCAATATGTATCAACTTACCAAATTACCCTTATCTATTTTCAATATTTTGCAGCAAGTTAAATAATATTTGTATTACATAACTTATTTTTTAATATAACTCTTTTAACATGAAAGCCTTCAATCTTAAAATTTTAAATATTAAACTTAAATCTTAAAACTTAAAATTTTAAACTCTAAAATTTTGAATTAAAGGTTCAAATATTTAATATTTAATATTTAATATATAAGATTAAAATTAATTTTTTAGATGTTTAGATTTTAAAATTTAGAGTTTTAAAGTTTAAAATTTAAAATTTAAGATTTAACATTTAAAATTTTTGAATTTGATATTTAGGATATAAACTTTTAATATTTTCTGTTATGAAAAATATAATGCCCATGTCAAGATATATGTTATAATACTACTCAATTTTCTTATAAAATGTCATAAATAAAAGGTAATTGAGTAAATTGACAAATATTAAACTATCGAATAACTCATTGCCTTTTTATTTTAAATAAACATATACTTTTTAATGGCCATTTGAACAAATAAAGTTGTGGAACCTAATCTCCAATGTGAAGTCAAGGAGAGTAAGAAAAAAATAGATACAAAAATAAAAAAAATAATAATAAAAGAATAAATTGCAACCCACATATTAAATAATAGATAAAGATAAATAAAAATCACTAAAATAAATTAAAAAAAATCATAAGATATAAACCCATAAAGTTATAAAATCAATTAAAGCTGTAATTTTTCCATCATTAATTATATGGATGATGGAATTGATATACAGGAGACAAGAATTATCCATCCCAATCAAATGAGTTGACATGAGTAGAAAATATCTAAATTTCTTAAGCATATTATCCTACATTTGGAAAAGGATTGTCGGCTTCATTGATTGATTGTTTCCAAACGCAACATTAATGGATTCCCCATTCTTGAACGCAAACGCATACAGTTTTGTCCACATCGGTACCCAATGGATTATTACAATACAATGTTGTAACCCGGCGGGCTGTAAACACGAAACTCCTTATGAAGCTCAGAATGGACCTACAATGCATGCTTGATAGCTGCGAAAATGTGCTGTAGCTGACTATTAATTCATAACAACTATGACTAAATCTGAGGAAATCGAAACTTACAAATTGAAACACTAATTAACAGTAATTGATAACAAAATTTCAGAACCATTAAATCAAAATATGTGTTGCACGCAATTGCTGTCAATTATTGTATCTTCAGCTGCGGACACCTAAAGACTAAGAAGCAGTGAGTACATTAGTTACACAATTTTTTTTTCTTGTTCTTTTGTTTTTTATGAGGTTTTCACACATGAATCCTTATGTCTTCTTTGCTGTAGCATATGTGAGCATGATCACAGCGATGGACTAAATGATAAAGGCTTCAAGTCGTCAGTATTATGAAAAGACACAGAGCATCCTTGAATTGAACCCCCTTAAAAGGCAATTCCATGTAACTTTTTGCGATTACTTTAACATTAATTCTACCAAAACATGTTCGAATCCATATGTTAGATTACTACCGCACCACTACTTATATTATTGCGGCATGCATGCATGGTCTAAAGTTGTTTATCTTTTTGAATAATCTTGCCATTTCTTTTCTGGCCTCTTCCTTCCTTCCATGACGACTAAAGAGGGCAGTCTTAAATTGTATAATCCTCTTGGTCAAACTATAATACCCTTAATTTAGTTTTTGGGTACTAATACTCATATCGTTAATCATCAATAATATTATAACGTCCTAATATGTATTAACCTAATAATTTAAATAATTAATTTGACATATATTTTTATATATTTTTTTTCTATTTTAACACATTCTTATGCTTATTTTTTCACTTTCCTCTATAATTTATATAAATTGATTCAATCTATAATCAATTTTTAATTAAATAGTTATTATTACGCATTTTAAATTTAATATAATTAAATAAGTTACGACTATTTTTATGCACGTGATATGATTTAATATTTTTGATATATTATATGACATAAATTATGTAATATATTTAGTTATTAATAAATTATTATTTACATAATTTTTATTTATTATAATAATTATGTATAATATAATATAAATAATAATTTATTAAAGAGTTAATATACCCTATTAACTATATTACGTAATATATCTAAAAAAACGTCTTAAAAAGATCCACATGAACCAGAGACGCATACGCCTGGCTCAAAGCTGAATCTCAAACGACAAACAAGACATATATGGGCCTACCCATGTGCCTCGACTGTGGCACTCGCCAATCAACAGACGTCTGGTGTGACGTGGGCAAGTGTACGTCTAGGTTGATTTGAGAGCTGGGTTTGCAGATGGATAAGATCAGCGCGCAAAAGGTGAGGAATTGTGTTGAAGTTGTTGAATCGGAGGCGTGGACTGCCTCACAATCACAAATGCATGTCATCTCTGAATTAAGGAAATTAAAAGGTTGCCATGCTCAGGAAGATTAGCAGGTAACCTACGGAAGTAAATCAATTTTTTCTTCTTAATCATGACGTTTGAGTTGAAAACATCGTACACTGAATGAAAGGCTCTTCAAGTGTAAACGTACCGTGAAACACGTTTTGGTTGTGAAATTAATAATCTCGTCAGCCTCAGTCCTGTCACTTTTTCTGGTTTATTAAATTTTTATTTAAAAAAATTTATGAAAGGGCCGAATCGTGTTTCTTTTCTCAAATGTTACTGGATCAAAATTATTGATGAGTCATTAACAAAATATTGGTACAGTAATTATCTCATGAAAGAACAATAAAAATTTTAGGTTCTGTATGATTTTTATTCTTGAAAAAAAATATTTTATTTTCAAGAATAAAAAGATAAAATTTCTTATTTTTTAATAATAATTTTAAAAATTATTTATTTATAAAATAAAAATATAAAAAATAAAAAATTTATGTTCTTGTTCTTGTTCTTTGTCAAGTAATTTTAACAGTGAAATGTTTGAAATTATATGGATTACTAAGTACAAAATAATAATCAAAAGCAACTTCTTTTCTCTGTCTCCTAGCACGAGCTGCGTCTACGAAGGCCAGCAACAAAGACGGCTTCTAGGACAAGCCGCGTCCGGCAACAAGGACGCCATAACTTCCGAGACAGGCGAATACGAAGCAACCAGTGCAAGTCAACACGTGATGACAGTAAACGGAGAAAAGAAGGAAAAAGAAAAAGAAAAGTGCAGGGCAAAAAAAGAGTTTGCTGACGTGGGTGGCCATTGCTGAGAGTGATATCAAATCAAAAAATTGTGAGCATCTTTCAAAGATCATAGAACAATCAGATACCAACACAAGAAAATATCTAAATAAAATTTTATTTTATTATTTAAAAATTGTTCTAAAGAATAATTTATTTTAAATAAGTTTTGTTGAGCTTTTATTATAAAAAAATTATTTTACAAAATAATTTTAGAGAAAAATAAAAACTATAATACTTTCAAACAAACCTTTATCCTAGTAATATATTTACCTCAAATTTTTTTCTCGAAAATAAAAGAAAATGGGGTATGGATTCTGTATTTTTTTTTTCTTCCTTTTAACAGAATTACAACAGAGCTCTTGGGCAATGTCATATCTAGTTGATGTATAATGGAGAAGGCGTGATAATGTTGGGTAAAAAAGCATCAATAGGCAATAATTGATTAAATAATCAATTAAAATAAATCAATATAAAAATATAATGCCGTTCAGTCCTTTACATCCCTTATTTATACATTATATATAAACTGTTATTAAATGAATTAATTATAATCATTAATCAATAGAAACGTTCTGAAAACTCAAATTACACCTACAATCTAACCAACCTTACAAAACTAATATTAACACAATATAGATACAATATGATATCTCATCTATTCCCAATAACAGCATTTTCACAAATTATATATATATATATGCATAATAGCTATATTATCCTTAATTATTCTTAGCAGCTGCACACTCAAGGATTTTTATTGGCCCCTTGTGTGACACAACTTTTTAATTAACAGATCTCACTATATATTATGTAAAATATTCCATTTTTTTTCTCTATTAAGTACTATCCTTATTTTCTCTTACAAAATTTTTTATTCTTGCTATTTATCAGTTTTTTTTTTCTAGTAACATATAATTCTTTTATTTTTTATTTATTTAATACAAAAAACTAAGATTGGAGCAAATAAAGCCAACGCTAATTCAAATGGGTTTTAAAAAAAATCTAAATTTTCTTGAATTCAAAAACGAAACGACAGAAACTGACGGTAAAGTCCTTTGTTCAATGTACATACAGGGCTTGCTATTAAATAACAACTGCAGTATGGGCACGTGGATGGTTGGAAAAATATCTTTCAGATAATGACACATGACAGTTTCAATAACCTTGTTTTTATTATAAAAAATAAACTTCTTAAATTGAAGTCCAATTCATAAGGGAGTAAAAAAAATTTTCTATGATACGCAACAGCTTCAATAACTCAACTTTTTAATATATAAAATATAGATTACCCTATGGGAGACTTCTACTATAAATTTACAAAAACTAGAACTCCGCGCTCTTGACAAGATGAGAATAGCTAGTATTATGGCATTTCTTAAGATTAACAACTAATTACAATCCTAAATAAATATATTCATTGAAAGACTCTTCCAAAAATCATGTCAAGAGTGTATTACATATCTCAAAGATTGAGTTGCTTTCCGTCCTAAATACTCAATTTTCTCTTCACCTCACGTATGGACGTTGGGGCCATAAATTCACGGCTGGAGTTACTTGGATGAAGAAAATTTTTTCTTTTAAATTTTTTTATATAATTTTTTAATATTATTTATTATTAAATATGAAATTAATTTATTTTTAAATTTTATTATAAATATTCCTTCTCAAGTATAATTTTAAAATTAAAATTAAAATTTTTAACTTACACTCCTCAATTTAAAGCACATCGTAAAAAAAAATTTAATTTCCTAGCCGTACACTCCCAACAGTTTGCTCTCGTCAAATTATTGCGTTTCAAAATGAAAGAAGAATCTGCTGTGCAACTGCAAAATCGATACGAAGTCTTTAAATGGACGTACGGAATTAATTGATCATTGGTGGCCTTTCACTTAGCTAATTAATTTCGGAGGAAAAAGATGAAAGTTACCTGAATCAATTATTGCATCTATGGCATTTGTTTTAAGATGGAATGTTATGTGTGAGGTTATGATTTGAATTTTTTAATTTAAGTAATTTTTATATTTATTTAAAGTTTAATATATAAAATTTATTTTTTATTTTTTAATTTTTTTTACTATTAAAATCAAAGTTTAGAGAATTAACAAAAATATATTAAAATTATTTTTTATTATGTTAATAAATTACGTATAATAAAATTTATATAAAAAAAATATAAGAGACACATTTTTAATATAAAAAATTTTTAATATTAAAAAAATTATAAAATATAATCTAAAAAATGTTTATTATGTGATGAAATTAATCTAAAAAATATTAAAATATTTCACTCATATTTAATATTTTTTCTTTTAAATTGGTCACTAAATTCTAATTTAAAATATTATAATTTTTTTCCTTCTTTTACTTTCTTTTCTTACTCTCTTTTTTCTTGCTTATTCTTAATTTATCTTCTCTTAGCTTCTTTTCTATCATATTGAAACTGAAGAAACCAAACTTTATTTATAAAACTTCCAAGCTTGATATATCAAAGAGAAAATATTATTTTTTTCAAGATTTTGATCTTCCACATGCACGTTTACATTAAATTAACCCTCTCAACCAATTTTTCTACCAGCCTATACATAACTTCATCTCACAACCGTCACCTATATATTTTTTTTTTTCTTATCATATTTTACGATACTTTTTAAAGATAACAAGTTAAAAATGATTTTCAATCATTATCATGGAATGGACCCCACACTTACGACAAACGATCCGGATCAGCGCGGTTAAGAGTGCAGCTAATTTTGGCATGATCTGAACGTTTAGCTCCTGGATTCTTTCTGGATATAAACAGCAGGTGGCGGCAGTGCAATTAGTGTTACTATACCCTACTGTCTTAGGGTTATAGGGTTAGATTAGGGCCGTCAGCGCGCCTCCATTGTGAACGCGCGCGTGCTATATATGTGACCGGATGTTTTCAATCTTCCAGTCAGATGCAAGGAAAGCAAATTGTCTGTTGCTCTCTTTTTTAACGAGGAGACGCGCATAAACCGTCGGGCACACAAATTGAGAAGAGAGATCTTACTGTAGACTACAAGCCAGAGATGGTAAGAACCCCTCGATGCGACCAGAATGGACTGAAGAAAGGCACATGGACCCCAGAGGAAGACCGCAAGTTAATTGCTTATATTACTAGGTATGGCTCCTGGAATTGGCGCCAACTCCCCAAGTTTGCAGGTAACTGAAAAACATCAGAGAAACTTCTTATCCGGCATCTCTTTCTCTATGCCATATATATATATATATATATTTGATCTCAACACATGGTCTCTTTTATAACTTCTGGATATACCGATATGCAGGCCCATGCAATATTGAATTGCACCTTTTTCTTTTTACGAAACAATTTAGGTTGGTACACTTTCTCTGTAAGATTAATACAGCTCTCACTGTTCTTAGAATATTTGGTTTTTAGGTCTTGCGAGGTGTGGAAAGAGTTGCAGACTGAGGTGGATGAATTATTTAAGGCCAGACATCAGACGAGGGAACTTCACCCAAGAAGAGGAAGAAACCATCATAAGGCTGCACGAAAAATGGGGTAATAGGTATAGTACTCTGATTGCCTCTTGGCAATCAAGTTTACACAAACCCAAAACGCTTCTCACAGCTAATCAATGCCACCAAAATCAAGCCAGGAATTGGTGCTAACACAGTAATGCTGGGGTCAAAGTCATAAAATTTAAGGATTGTGATTTTTCATGACTTATAAAAAAATTAGGTCTATTTAAACATGCTCTAACACAACCAAAAGAGTACTGTAATATATATATCCAGCGACACTTCAAAAATTGTAATTGAAATTATTGTGTGGGTGTATGGTGGTTTACTTTTCAAATTTCAAAATTGCAGATGGTCTGCGATTGCTGCTCGTTTATCGGGAAGAACGGATAACGAGATAAAAAATTACTGGCACACCATCTTGAAGAAACGCTTTCAACAGAAGTCAGAGGTCACAAGTGGGAGAGCGAAAGTAACCAAGTCAAAGGATTTAAATTCCTCAATTGAATCCGAGCAGGAGAGGCCAGAGTTGATAACAGACAACGATCCTTCGCAGGGTGCTTTAGATAAGTCCCAGATTGCATTCGCCCGCACCAGTCCATTGTCACCACAACCATCGTCGACCAAATTCTCTTGCATAACTAAAGATACTAGAACAGCTAACAGCAATGAAAGTATAGTTGTGGAAGATGAATTTGCTCTTACCGATGAGTACTACGCAAATGACATGAGTGAAAATTTCTGGATAGAGCCATTTGTGGCGGACATTTCCTACGTACCTAATGAGCCACTAGTGACTGAACCTGAGTACTTTAGTCCTGTGTATGATGCAGAACTATGGGGCCAAAGTATTTTGTATGACGATTCCATTGGCTTGTTATAATGAAAAGCTTCTATGATGTAATAATAATGTGTAACTAATATTGTTCGTTTGTATCAAAGTCTCTCGTTGCAGAGCCAAGGGTTTTGCCGCTCCAGGGTAATAGTCAATACTCTAATCAACAATTCCGATCATTTGCACTACAAGAAAACATAAAAATAGTGTCAATCCTTTAGCAGCGGTTATATGAAGCTGCCGCTAAATACAAGAAATTACAGCGGTTTTATAACAGACGCTATTTTGACATCGGAATGATGGGGATATGCTTTTAAATTTATGTGATAAGTTACGTCTTTTATAAAATAAAATAAAATAAAATAAATTGTTTTACTATTTTCTTTAAAACATAAAATATAAGTGGGACTAAAAACTTAGTTTTAACACCACTGTTTTGACATGACTTGACGGCGATTATAGTAAGATAACAGAGATTTAAACCACCTTGATCTTTAATGAATTTAATTTTTAAATATTTTTAAATTTTGAAATATAAAGAAATTAGTAAAAAAATTAAAAACGATTCTAAAACACCCGTATATTTATTGAGATTAATTTTAAAATATTATTAAATTTCAAAATAAAATTAAATTAAGAAAAAATTGTATGGACGGTTCTAGAACCACAATTATATTTTTTAAATTTTAAAGTAAAATAAAATTATTGAGATTAACTTCTAAATATTTTTTAAATTTTAAAATAAAATTAAATTAAGAAAAAATTGTAAGAGCGATTCTATAACTGTCGTTGCAATTATTATGATTAATTTCTAAATATTTTTAAATCTAAAAGTAAAAATAAATTAAGATAAAATTTTAAGAAGAGTTTGTAAACTGTTATGATGTTTATTGTGAATAATTTATAGACTTTTTTAGTTTCAAAATACAAATAAATTAGAAAAAATTATTATCAGCGGTTGGAGAACGGCCATAATCCTTACTCAAAATAATGTTTGCGCATTTTTATGTTTAAAACTAAAAATAAATTGAGAAAAATTATAAAAAATTGTTAAGGGCCATTTGGAAACTGCGTAATATTTATTAAGCATAGTTTGTAAGTATTTTTTAGTTTAAATATAAAAAAAAATTATTAAAGGCAGTTGTCAAATCACCGTAATATTTATTTGAGAATAATTTAAAATTAGAAATAAGTTAGCAAAATTTTTATGGGTGATTTGTAACTATCGTGATATTTAGTAAGAATAATATATAAATATTTTTTTATTTAAAAAAATAAATTGTGAAAAATTTTAAGCCCATTTGGTAACCGCCGCCATGCAAAAGAAGGGTTCCACGCGCGGCTAATTTTTGGAGAATCACTAATTTTAACCCTTGAGGCAGTTCGTCACACTAACTCACTGAGTAGCACTTCAAGAACGTAAGAGCAATCAGATCTTCTTTCGACCAGTCCAGTGAAATTCGACCTTCGTAATCAAGCGGCACGTTGATCTCTCGGGGAACAAGGCTTAATTAGGGTTTCTGAGGGATTGCACCCACAGGTAAAATTTGCGAACACCTCACTGACTCTGTATTTGAAATTTTGTTTGAGTTTCTGAAAGTGGTTATGGTGGGTTTAGCTTAGTATTGCGTACAGTTTCCTTCCTTCTTCATGGGACAAGTCTTCCCATCTGATTCTGATCGTCCATTTTTCAAGCTTTTTTCTCAATTTGTCTAAGGTATCTCTCCATCCTCTTCCGATTCATACATTTTCTGAAACTTGTTGATTGTGATTAGTGAATCTTCTTTGTGGGCATTGCACTTCATATCGTGGCGCGGAAGTATGTGACAGGAGCTAAAGCGGCTTAAGACGATAGAGACCCAATTGGCGCACCTGCTGTGTGGGCATGTTCCAAATAAGGAAAAGGTAAATTTTTGAACTAGTTTCGATTATTTTGGGTGCTTAAAATTATGAGTGGATTTCGTAAAATAGAGAAGCATTGACATTGCTATTATTTCTCCATGATTGATTTTTGTCTCCAAGGGAGTATTTTGAGCTTTTAATCGGGAAAGGCCTGGGCTGAATAAATGGTCCATTCACAGTGGGTCATATTGGTTCTCCCACTGTAATGGATTATTTGGGTTAGAGTGGCACTTAAGGCCATAGCATAAATTAGAGTTGTTTTTTTTTTGTTTTAATTTTTTAAATTTTTTAAAATAATAATTTTTAATAAAAGGACGGTTTTGATGATAATTTGCCTTTGGTTTGTTTCTAGTGTCCTAAATCTTTGGATTATGCTTTCATTTCAAGTCTTGAAGTTATGATACAAGTAAGATAAAAGGGAACATAGTGGGGTGTGGAAATATGGGAAACCGTAGGATTTAATCTGGGTAAGGGATAAAGGTCAGAATGGGTTTTGTGATTGAAGGAATTATGAAAGTCAAATACTCCAAACCTGCTTTCAAGTGATAGCATAACTGTGGGCTCACCATTATTTGATTAGTTTATGCCATCATTCAGAATAAGTTAGCCTTTCTAGAAGTCAGGTGAATGGTAGTAAATTTTTTTTAGTAGGTTGTGTGTTTCTTTAGGTTGCGAATGGTAGTAAAAATTGTTGTTTCTTTTTACAACATTTTGAAGTAGATTGCTGTAGATGGGACGAACTTTTTAAACTGTTGTTCTCTGTATTTATTATGACACTACACCCATTTATAATTGTGGAAAACTATGATCTCTATTGTTCCTGGGACTATTGATGAGTTGGATTGATCTCAGCTTCATTTTAAAGTCATTTTACATTTTTGTTTATACATCCCCATAATAAGGCAATAATTTTGATAAATATCTCTAGCTGTAGTGGAAATATATCAAGTTTGGGAGCAGCTGCGCTCCATGGGATGAATTGTTGCTTTTCTTTTCTGGACTGGGACAAATTAAGAAGCCTAAAAATAAGCCTTTCAATCCGAAATTAGTTTTCATACATATGACTGAATGAAGTTTGAATCCCATGGGGATGCCGAATGTTGTGTGGTTTAATTGTTTCTTAATCTAACATGCTTTATAACGTTTGTCCCTTCTGAATCTGCAGAAACAGTTAGAGGGACTACAGAAGCAGAGCTACAAGCACTGCTTGAACAAAGTTTAGTCTGCATTAATATATATTAAAATCACAGATTACCATATTTGAGATAGCAGATTAGCAGACACAAAGTTTAGTTCAAGTGATAATTTTCTTGTATTGCCCAACAAACTATGCTTCATGGTTATTTTAAGTACATGCTTACCATATTTTAAGTTCTGAATGGTATCTCACCATATTCTGAGCAAGACAAGTACTTAGATATTTTAAGTAAGTTGTTATTACTTCTAACTGACCCAAAGTCGACCTGCAGTGCTCGGACTAATCGAATCTAAGTCTACAATCTTCCACCAATTCCCAATCTTCTTCACCCCAAGTTAACAAAATTTTTATATATAAAAATGTTTAGTTCAATTTTTCTGTCTTTTTCTCTCTTAACTGATTAGAACAAGCAAATCATGTTTCTTCCGTTGTTTTTGGTGGAATGATATGGCAAATTGACAATTATTATGACAAAATGATTTTGCTCCGCCACAATGCCACAAAATTCATAATTTTTTTAGAAAATTTAAGAGCATTCATAATTCTCACCTTGTTGTGTATTTGTGCATTAGGTGCACCATTTCAGTTATTTCTAAACTAATAGAAAATCTGAGTAATACCTATACATCCTTGAAGTAATATTACTCCTAGCCTCCTAGGGCATTCTGATAAGTCCACTTGTATGGTTATAAACACATGGAACAACAATTGTAAAAGTACAAGTAAACCGATCAGTGTATCACTACATGAGCACCTAATAAATTTGACTAACTAATATATCGTGGGACCCAATGAGAAATATCATAGCAAGTCAAAGTTGCACTACTAAGATGATGCACTCTGAGAAATATCAAAGCGAGTGAAATAACTTATAGCTGATTTGGTTAGTGTTCTCTGCACCATGAATGCAAAATTTGTCTTTCTATGAAATTATGGTAGTAAAATTATGTAACATGTGTCATGAAATGACATCTCTGTTTGGCTTACTGTGAGATATTTTGGTGCATTAGAACCTAGCAGGCGAGGTTTGTTGTTAATTCATATAGTCGGACCCACGCACTGAGAAAAGATTGGGTTTGTTATTATTGTTGTTGTTTAGAACTTAGCAGGCGAGGTGTCCCATTGGATTGCAGTAAGCCTTTTTTTTTTCTTTCTTTCTCAAAAATAATAAAGGCGAGCCCAAGGATAAGAAGCCATTATTGGAAATACTAATATACTTATCTTGATGCTTTGACACGCTGTTTTGCTGTCTGAATGGGATATAAGAATGGTTGCTCCTTGACATTTGGTAGATATAAAAATCTACTTACTACATTTTGTCTTTAGACAAACATAAATTAGCTGTAGCCTGTGGTATGTGCTTTAATATGTAGGCATATAGAATTGATATAATATTGGAAGCATCATCTTCTAAAGAACTAAGCACCAAACCTAATATCTACAGAAATGAATGTGTCTGGATTGACAGACTGACTTGTTATGCCTCCCCAACCTACCGAAAGCCACTGCTTCCCCATATAGCCTCTCAAGTGCCAATGTCTTTGCTGTAATAACCTTTGTCTGTTTATAATGTTCACCTCTCTTGCAGTTGCACTCCAATAGTTCTCATCTACTGCAGCATCAACTAATACAATTAGTTCAAAATTAAAGTCATTAGAGTTGGAGGACAATGTCCCCATAGTTCCTTCATTTAAGTCACTGCTGCTTTCCATTTTAGGGTCACAGAGGCAGGAAATTCTACTATGATCCAAACCATACTTGGCTTTTCTATTGTTGGAGTCCATTTATTGTCTTTAGGTACAGAAACGGCCAAAGAAACGTGAACACAAACAGACATAGAGGACCACTTTGTATATAATTTACATTGACAACATTAATGTTGAACGGCTTTTAATTTTGCATAAGGGCAATTTTTCATAGTCAATTCTTTAACTCTACCCTCAAAAAAAAAAAAAAAACAATTATGTTTGCTTGTTTCTTCCAGCAGTAATAGTGAACCCCTAAATAAAAATGATCCATATAACTTAATAATTGGTACTTTTGTGGTATAATACTGTCATTTTTATAGATTAAATTTTACTAAATATATATATATTTACAAATTTTAAATTATTAAATTTATTAGTTATCAAAAATTAAATTATAAATTTTAATAAATTAACATGCTATAATAATATTATGAGTATTAAATATAAAAATTTGTGCAAATTAAATTTTCATTTATGGGATTTGTCATGATTAAGTATTTTCTAGTACTATACTACTTAGAAAATCAGTTAAACAAAATAAATCAACAAATACATATAAATAAATTTAATTGATTTAAATTCTATATTCTAAGAATTAGATGAAAGCAAAGTTGTGTAAATAACAAGATCACCAATGCAATATTATAAATTTCACTACAATGTTTTAAATAACTAATTTTAAAATATTGTACTAATAGTAAAGTGTGTTTCTTTTTACAAAAGTGACCAGCAAAAAATACAATTAATTCGTCTTAGTTGAAAATCTCACTTAAAAATACTTAAATAATTAATTGTATAAATTAACATATAAAATTTATTATATCTAATAATCCACAATGATTTTATGTACTATTTGTATTTCAATTTATGTGAAATAGATTTTCGCGTCAATAATAAATTATTATTTAAATAATCAATTAAAAGACTCTCAAAACCTAAATTCTAATACACTTCTAATCTAACACACCTTAAGTAAATAACATCAAAATAATATATATCTTTCATATTTTCCTAATGATAATTTTGGTACACACTTACAGATCTTTGTCAATTTCAATCAAGTGACATTGCTATTTATAGTATAAATTGTAAAGTTTTTCCATTTTCATAATTTTTTTTTTCAGCAGAAGACTTTGTAGTCTTACTTGCTATCAATTTTTAATAATGATTTTTTATCTAATTCAACTAATTAAGGTGGCCCAAATCGAATCAACCTCAGTCCAACAGACGAGTACTTGGAAATAAATGAATAAACTAAATTTTCTTAAATTCAAGTCCGAAATATATAGATTAAACTGAAGGTAGAGTCAATTCAATGGACATGGGGGACTTCTATTATAGATTGCTAGAAACTAGAGCTCCACTTGGCAACATGAACATAAGTAATATGGGATTTCTTAAGATGAATAACTAATTAAAATCCTATATAATTATATTAATTAAAGACCCTATTATATATACATTTTTCAAGGTATAAATCTTTGACTTTTTTATATTTTTATTTTTTTTGTCTTCTTTTAATCTGCTTTTATATATGTATATATAATACACGGACATAGTAATTAACGTTTTCCACTAATTAAAAAGTATCTTCCTAATGATATTTCTCATAGATATAGTTGCTTTCCATCCCATCAATTGTGTCCCCCGAATCAGCCCTCACAAACTTGGATCTTATATGCCCAAGTATGGCCGTTGGGGCGACATATAAATCTATGGCCGCAGTTTCCGGCACGGCGAAATATTGATTTCTTAACCGCACCCTCCTGACTGTTCTGCCTTCAATAATTCTGGAAGAAATGTCCAATTACAACGAATCTTCTTAGGGTTCAGGGTTAGATTAAGACTGTCTTCTAGACGTTAATTATAAACACATATCTTATGGAACGTGAAACACGTTTCGATTGGCATATTTATTACTGAATATTTTTATTTTTAATTTTTACATAATTATTATGTAATTATATTATATAATTTAATATGTAAGAATTAATTAATCTGAAGATTGTACCTAACAGTGTTAGCGTTAAGTATGAACTGAGATACGATAATGTGAGGATCACTTTTCTTCAATACTCAATGTTTTCACTCGATCTATCGACCAGAATCAAGAAAAGCAGACTTAGTCTATTTTTTGTTGGTATCAAAAAATTATTAAATTTATTAATTTACATATATTAAGTTATAAAATTTAAAAATAATTATTCATAAACTATGATTGCTTTCCCAATCTCAAAACAAGTTATAAGAATATATTTCTTTATATATCTCCAAAAAAGTGGAAGGTAAATGTGCAATGAAATAAAAAATTTACTCACTTAAAAAAAATCATAAATTTAAAAAATATTGTTATATATATATATATATCTTAAAAGAATTTATATAACATTTTAATAAAAAAAATTACGAAAAAATATTGTTACTCAAAAAAATTGAGTCGTATTTGGATTTTGGCGATCCCTTTCGTTAGGTTAGTACGAAAGGAATAGAGAGGTCAATATTTGCGGATGGGTGGACGCAGTCCGTGAGCAGTGTTCAATATTTGCGGCCCAGCCTACTTGATTTGATTCACAAAAGCTTTAGGTTCACACACCTAGACTTCGTAGACTCCAGCGCTGTACACACCATTCTAGGGTCCGTAACCAGTCACCACAAACTTCCCTATGAAGCCCTACAAATAAGAGTAATGCTAATTATGTATGAAAAAAAATTTTATACATATTTTAAAATGTAATCTTTAATTATATATTATTTATATATGAATTTTTTTTATAAATATCTATCATTTTTCACAATTAAATTTAAATTTATTATTATATTTTTAGGTGTAATCTAAATTTTAAAAATAAAAAAAATTATAATTTCAAATAAAAATTATAATAAAAAATTACAATTTTAATAAAATATATTATAAAATAATTACAAATAAAATTATAATTTTAATAAAAAACTGTATTCAGCAGTTTCAGAAAATATGGAGGTGCAGTGTGAACAGTACTCTGATGAACAGTACCCATCAACAGACCTTGTGAACAATGCCGCGGTGCAGTGTGAACAGTGCATAGAGCAGTATGAACAGTATCACGTGAATAGTACTTATTTTGAGTTTGTTACTACAAAACAGTAATACAGAAGAGCACAGATTTTTTGTATTTTAGATATAATAATTGTTTAGATTATTTTGAGTATTGTTGTTTGGAGTCAATTATTTAGTCTAAATTTTAATCTTATAACTAAATTTTACATAATAAAATTCTTTTCTTTTGTCTATAATTTTTTTTATTAAATTTTTTTCATATTAAATATTTATATATTTTCTCTTTTCTTTCTCTAATTTATATTTTATAATTTTATTTTTATTGACCATTGTCATTAACACTTATAAATATTTTCAAAGACCAAGAAAATTTTACGTGCTTTGTGGCAGTGGAGAAGGGAGAAAATGCTAAAGGTAAATTGAGAAAGAAAAAAAATATATATAAAAAATTATACAAATTACACACGTGTCAATTATATTTTCAAACATATAAATTTTTTGTGTGATGGGGTACGTCCTTTACATTCTGACAGTTACACGTGTCAATTTCTTTTTTTGAGATATTTATTTATTTATTTATATAAAAAGAAATATTTATTTTTGAGTGCAGAATTATTATGCAATTTCATAAAAAAATTAAGATAATTTATACTATCTTAATATTTAAAAATGTGTGCATGTATCATTTTTGATTTTGAACCCTCTTGTTTGTAGCATGGATGCCCGTGATGACGTGTTATTATTTTAAATATGATAGACGAAGATTAATTTTTTAAAGAATTATTATATATATATTTACAAATTTGTTAACTTTCAAATAACATTATTAAGTATGCAGGCATGGATCACAGTTCTTCTAACAAATTTGATGTGCATACTGCAAACTGTCTCTATATAACTTGAATTTTGGACTTTATGAATTGTAGATATATATGGGATTAAGAATTTAGTTTTAGAGGCTCTTTTCAAGTCAAAGAGCACGTAATTTACAAATTTTACGGTTATTATTTAAATATGATCATGTTATTTTTATGAATTAAAATTTACTAAATTATTATTTAAAAATGTAAATAGTTAATTTAATTAAATTTTATAAATTAAATTATAAAATTTATTAATTAAATGACTACAAAATTATTTAATATAAATTTAGTAGTCCGCAAAATTTTCTATCTACATATTGTATGTATTTTCTTCTTATTTGGTTGTGTTGTCTGTTCATTTCATTACACAAGTAATTCATTCAGATTTAATTGGCTGTAGCGCGCAGTACAATGTTGGACTATAATTAGTATTGTTCTGGCATAATTGATTCCATTAATAATTAGGAATATGGTACTCTATCATGGCCAAATAGTAAATAAGTTACAAAAAATAATTGTAAATTGTTAACTATGATAAATTTTATATCTTAATTTATAAAATTTAATTAAATTAATAGTTTAAATTTTTTAAATAAAATGTTAAAAACTTTAATTTATAAAAATAAATAATTAATCAAAGTATAGACATGAACTATTCAAAGTTTCAAAGGACAAACAAGGTATGTACACCAAAATAAGAGAGATGTCAGAGTTACATGAAGGTTTATATCTGTTATTTTAAAGTCAGTTAAAGCATAAAAGCACACCTATTTCAAAAAATTTTATCTGTTTTATTTAATAAACGTAACTCAACATGTAGTTCTAAGATTGTAAGGTTAATATTTCTGTTTCTAGTATCCCTTTTCCTATTCATTGGGCCCATATTCCGTTAATTTCAGACAGTTTGACTATCGGGGTCTGGCAAACATTTACATTTAATATGACTAAATAATATTTCTTTCAATTTAAATTATCTGTGTTTAAGGAAAGTGTAGAAGATATTAAATTATTTTTCATGTTTTATAAAAATTTTAAATTAAAAAATAAATTTAGTTAAATAATCACAATTATAGTGAGAATAAAATTAAAAAATAATTGATATTTCTTTAATCATAGCACTTGAAATTACAGTTACTCAATAGAATATTTAAGAGAAATAGTGATTGTTGTGACAAATTAAGCTGATGTGTTCATTTAATGAACATCTTGGCATAATGACAGAGTTAGGTTCCCTGACCACGACTTTATTACCCTTTATCTGTTTAGTCAAAACGATGATTTGATTCAAGAGGCAATGCCATGGGCCAAAAGGTCCGCAAATGCATGGAGGGGCAATCAGCAACTTGATAGCCATTTATGTTGACATTAAGGACAGAAAGCGAGCTAAACTGAAATTGACAATACCTTTGCCATCAATTCTAATATGTAACTTCACTTAATATACAGTCAATTTTGGTGTATATTTAAATAGCTAGCAAAGCGGCCTCAGCGTTTATGAACATGCGAGTGGGACACTTGCCCTTCCTGAATTTTAGCTATTAAATAAGATGAAATTATTTTTCACAAAATATAAACTATTATATAGCATCATTAGCTATGATCAAATTGAATATTTGTATTGCATGTGCTGATCATGATGACCGAAAATGAGCAAATCGATTACATTCAAAGCAAGCAACGATGTATAGATATTTTAGTTGTAGGATGAATATTTAGTGCGATACGTGTGAAAGAAAAGAGATAGATATAATTATTTAAATTTTTTTAAGTAAAATTTTTATAAATTTTAATTTATAAGTATAAAGAAAAGAGAAATAACAACAAAATGAAAAAAAAAAATTAAAGAAACTGATTTATCTAACGAAAACAAACTTTCATAAGCAAAAAATTTATTAGATTGAATGTGAGTTATTGAGATATTGAGTTTCTTAACAATTGATTAATTCATTGGGGTGGGTGAGATAGGGTTTCTTTTTTTTTGTTTTTTGGGGTTAAACAAACGGGGCCTCAGCCGCAAATGAGGAGAAATTATGCAATGATATTCCCGGAGAAAGACACCTGCATATTTTCAGACAGGAGCAAGAGACTTAGAGCTGATGGAACCTTAGTCACCACATGTGTTCCCGGAACTGCTGAAACACCCTTTGAGGCCAACCAGTCTGCACCGAAATATTGTTCTCGGTACATATGCCGCAGCTGCACCTGATCAAAATAATTCAACACTTGTAAGATTGCTGAAACAAGAGGGCCAGTTTCAGAGTTTGCTCTTGTGACGGTCTGAAAAATTATATTTTCACAGCTTTTTACGTGACTAAAATGGGAGGCAAAGATTTGTTGCTGAAGTTTTTTTTAAAAAAATCACATCTTTATTCCAACGACTTGACCCAAACGTGACTCACCCGACAAGATAGGGTTTGATTGAAGGCTCAGTACGTACGTGGCAGTTACGTACAGGAACGAGAAGCTTGACTATCCGCTAATTTCTAAGTCCACAATTGGTCTTTTCTAATATGAAAACATTGACGGTGCATGTGTTTCATGGCCTCCCTAGATTTTCATTTTTGGTTTGCCTTCTTTTTCCTTCTAATCTTAGCAATTGCATGCATGGCAATTGCTCAAATAAGGTGCCACCGGCAATGTATCAGATGTCTTCGTATAAGAGGCATGGATGTTCCATTTTCTATTTGAGAAAGATCAGCCTCAATTTTTTATTATAAAAAACTCATTTAATAGTATAAATTATTAAATTATGTAATTTCATAAAATTAATAGTATAGATAATTCTAAGTCCACACACTTATCATCTCTCCTTAATGGATTTACACACCTATTGATTTTGTTGGCAGATCTTGATCTTAAATTTTATGAAGGCGAATATAAATAATTACTGTAATATTATATTTTTATTTTTATATAATATTTATATTCATATATTAAAAAGTATTTATTTTATAAAATTATTATCATTTGAAAAACAAGACAACAATAAGACAATGTTTAAAAATTAATTATATTACTTTTATTTAAATTGAAAATTTTATTATTTTAAACATTTAAAATTATTAATAATTTAGTTAAAAAAGCTACTTTTAATTATTTTTATTTTAATTAATCAATATGATTTATATGCTAAATTTTTTTCATCTTATTTAAGATTTTTGTTTTGAATATTTTTTTAGTTATATCCTAAAAGTCAGGATATTCAAATATGAATAAGATTAAATAATAAATTAAGTAAAATATGTTTGAATAATTTCTTTTAAGTAAAGCTCAATATAAGACAAACATAATCGATGAGTTGCTCAAATTTGCATAATTATAAAAAAAAAAAATCAAGAATAATGTTTAAGTTGGAATTGCAAACCAATCTTTTATTGCCTCTGTAATGATTGTGTATTGTGACCTCTTGTTCCAACTCTTGAAGTATGCGAGGGTCCACAATCCACATATCTTGACTTTCCAATCTTTGGTCAATTATGCCGATGTAGGCATCAACGCTGTGCGTCACTCATAATTTATAAAATAATAATGATATTAAATTATTTTTATAATTATGTTGATCTAATGGTCGTAACTACAGCCGTTGGTGGAATGGTCGTCGTCCAAACCTATACGTACACACCATAGACAGAAAGAACAGCGTTTTTAAATCTAATTTTTTGGGTTAAAAAATTCACGTGTCTCATTTAGATCTATCTATATAACTACTTAAATCCAGAATCTGGCCTTTGAATTTATAAGAGTAGATTAAATGCACCAAGAATTCATGTGGCGGTAATTATAGCAAGGTTTTGCAGGAGACTGGAGTGCACACATTTTACGGTCTGCACAACGGAAAAAGCCTGGATTCAAAAAGAAATTAAAAAAAAAAAAGAAAATTTGTACGGTATAAACTCCATCCACGATTGGGTTGATCCCACTCTGTCCAACATTTTCAAAGCAACAATTTGGGCCACATGTTTTTGCACAGCCATACACTCAAATTAATATAAGACAAACCAACATCAAAGATATCTTATCATAATCTAAACCCGTCGCATTCGTTGCACCAAACTGAATATTAACACTACATACACAACCAATTTTACCTTAGGCAGTGCATTCTTAGTAGATTTTGGTAGTGTTTATTACAAGACATGCCATTATCGCCCAGGCATGACTTGGTACTGTGTATCTTAGTGATTTTATGGTTGCAGAGCGCGTGCCACACGTTGATGAGGTCCAGGTCTACCCAGATAAAGCAAGCAAAGCAGCGAGCTTCATGTTGAAATCTCCTTAATTGAGTACAAGGTGGGGGCTTATGGTAATTACGTACGAGCTTCGATGTTAAATATTACTAGGATGCATTCTACCACAAAAAAAAAAATATTACTAGGATGCATGTATGATGGTTATTCATCAGTTCGGTGAATCTGTACGTTAAGAGGGTTACCGTTTAAGTTTTAATAGAAAATGCATTTAAAAATAGTATTAATTTAAGCAGAGCGTGAAACACGTTATGGTTTTGAACGCATGCGTTGTATATAACAGAGATCGTTTGAAGCTTCTGGCCAGGGGCACAGAATAAGATCAGACCTCCCTAGCTAGCTCTTCCTCACGCACCGACCAAGAGTACGTGAGAACTAGTAGACTAACACGCAATTACAAATATGGTGAGAACCCCTTCCTGTGACAAGAGTGGACTCAAGAGAGGTACTTGGACACCAGAGGAGGATAGCAAGTTGGTTGCTTATGTTACTAGATATGGCTGCTGGAACTGGCGCCAACTTCCCAGGTTTGCAGGTAATTCGTTCATTAATCACGACAACATTTTTAGCTGGATTTCATTTCTTTCTGTCAGCCAAATTCATTAATGAACCTCGTCGTCTTGTTTCAATCCGTTGGTGCTGTTCTTATAAAACAGCTTTAAAATTGGTTTTCAGGACTGGCAAGGTGTGGGAAGAGTTGCAGACTGAGGTGGATGAATTATCTGAGGCCAAACATCAAACGTGGCAACTACACTCCAGAAGAGGAAGAGACTATCATCAGATTGAACGAAAAGCTGGGAAACAAGTATAACACCTTGATGAATGATTCCAATTACTTCCTTCTGCGTCTAATCAGTGCTATGACTGACAGTAATTACAAGACATTACATCTCAAACCCCCAGCTGCAAGCTGCAATTAATAATTTAAAATTGGATTTGAATTTGCTAAATCCTAAGATTCTTGTGTTGGGTTAATGTTGAGAGTCAATTAATTAAGCAGAAATTTCGGACTTGTATTGCAGATGGACGGTGATTGCAGCTCATTTACCAGGAAGAACTGATAACGAGATAAAGAACCACTGGCACACCACTTTGAAAAGGCGCTTTCAAAAGAACTCCATCAAAAGTGAAAAAGCTAAAACCTTACAGTCAAAGGATTGCTCCCCAATTAATGAATTCCAACGGGACAAAAGAGACGCTGGCCCATTGTCCCCGCGGGCATCCTCCGCCTCAAGCGAATTCTCTGGCATAACTACAGACGCCGCAGCTGCCAGTGGTGATAGTGTGGTCTTGGAACATGACTCTGCGTTTCTGGATGCGTACATAGATTCAGAACTTTTGAGTGAGATTTTGTGGACGGACCCAAAAATGGGTGATTTTTCGAACGTCCCAACTGAAACAGTGCCAATCAACACTCAAACAGCTGCTACTAGTGTTCACATCGCCGATGCTTGCGCAATGTCCTGTCACCAATTGTCCAGCCAACATTTGATTGTGGAGGACCAGTTCGCTTTTCTGGATGCAAACAGTGGGCCAATACCAACAACGGAAGATTTTTGGACACAGCCGTTTGTGGCAGATTCCCATTCGCATGTCCTTACCCAATCGCTGACAACCCCGGGGACAGATACTGATGATTTATTTCCAATTTATTTTTCAGAACCTTGGTCCGAAAGTAATTTGTACGACGAATGTATTAGCTTTTTCTAATTTGTTTGGATATGAGGGCTTTTTATTTAAAAAATGTTGAGAATACAATTTCTTAAAATATTTTAAGGTCATAATTGTATTTTTATTAGAGTAGTTTAAGAGATTATATTGATGACATCACTCTTTTATCAAGAGAAAAGCCGTTTAAACAAAATACTTTCATTTGATATAATAATTGTTTGATTAATTATATTTAATAATTTAATTTATAAAATTTAATAAATTTGACAAATTTTATTTTATAAAATAAAGATTGTACAATGAAAATAAAGGTACGGTTTTATTATTCATATATAGCAGCTCATACGTATTATAACACTCAAAAAATGACTGTATAAAACTCTTATCCAGTTTTTAAACTAAGATAAGAATAGTTTAAAGCCTATGTTTCCATACATGATCCTAACATGCAAAATACCAGTCATTGACGGTTATGATGAATGGATATGATATTAAAATCACCTCCTTAATATTTAGTTAAGCATAAGTGATTTGATATATTACTCAATACAAGAAAGCAGAAAAAAATATTGTATATTCAATATTATCTTTAAATAGAGTTGAGAATGATTGACCCCAAATCAAAATTAAGCATGAATCAATTGTATATTATCTTAAATAGAGTTGAGACTCAGATAACTTTCCTAACCTAAGTTCATTGTAGCACGTTCTACCTAGATTTAATCTCAATGTATTAGTAAGGAGGACCTTACGATTTAGAATGTTGAAAGGATCAACGATGGTTTTTGTTAGAAAATTGCTTTCTAATGCAATTATCTAATAAGTCCACTAGACATTGATTTATGGCGCAATAAATTAGCGTTAATAAATCCTTAATTGCTAGTTAATTATTTTATTGTTTAACCATCCAACTGATGATGTCATCATTGGTTGTGACGTCATTTGCTTAATTATCCACCTTGACGTTGATTTAATTTATGGCGCAAATTTCCTTCTTAAATAAATTATAACGAGTGGTAGAAAGGAAACTTCATCGTGACGGTGCCGTTTCTCTGCAGCTATAAATAAGAGAGATAGAGATACAGTGAGTTGCAAACAGCGCATTCTTTCATTACGAGTAATGTTTAAATGTATAAAGTACTTTTGTACTTTTTTTACACTCCTCAAAATTAAAATAAGTCCCATCGTAGACGGAGCATAAAACATTAATCATTTTTTTTTTGGTACAAGATAAAACATTAATCATTCCCCCTCCATTATCTCTCTGGTCTATTTGCTTGAGTCCTACTCAATTCTGAAAGCAAGCTGTCATTTACACTTGGAAAATCATGGCTTTAATGTCACAATAAATTAAATGGGGACACTAGATGACCATTATTGGCTAAGATGACCACGAGTATTTCTTTTATATATATATATATGTGGTTAAAATGTATAAATTTTTTTAAATTTTAAGTTAATTTTAAATATTTTTAAATTTTTAAAATTTTATAAATTAATTTTATGAATTAGAAAAAATGTATAAAAAAATACATTTATTAAATTTTTTGTTAAAATATAAATAAAAATTCTTTTCTCTTAATCAACTTTTAAATTAATTAAAATAAAATGATAAAAATAACCTTAAGTAAGACAGAAAAATCCACCCTCCCAAAAATGAATATCTAAATGTTGGCCCTACAACACAACAGTTAAGGTCATTTACGTTTCACGATTGTTGCTCCTCTCGAATGGTTACAAGCGCGATCTCTCGCTGGTCTCTGCTCTTTGTTCTGTTCGCTGGACGCTGGTTGTTGGTCGCTGGTCGCGCTCCCTTTGCCTTCGCAGTCGCTGGTCTCTGTTTTGTTCTATGCGTTGCTGTTCTCAAACGCTGGTCACACCGTTTGCGGCAGCACTCACACGACCTCTTAAATGGTCACAGGCTCGTAGCTCTCTATTCTGTTCTAGTCGCTAGTCTCTCTGATGCGGATGTCTCACGTATGGTCCCCTGAGAAAGGAGTGGCTCCCTACTGGAGCTTCGACCAACCACCACTTGTCAATTCCACTTTGGGGCCACCCCTTACTATAGCATTATTATTGGGGTATGGGGTTCGAGACAAAGAAAGATCAAGGCAGCATATCAGTTTTTCCTTTATACTTTACTTGGATTTGTTTTTATGCTATTAGCTATTCTGTTTATTCTTCTCCAAACAGGGACCACCGATTTAGAAATATCATTAACCACAAAATTTAGTGAGTGGCGCCAAATCTTTCTATGGATTGCTTCTTTCGCCTCTTTTGCTGTCAAGGCAGCATATCATTAACCATAGCATATCAGTCTCACGTATGGATTGCTTCTTTCGCAAGAAAAGCTTGATTCAAGGTGTTAGCAATAGAGATGGGTCTGGGAGAGTAGCTTTGAAGTTGATCGGTTGCAATGTGGCATCTCTGGAAGCTAAAGAATCCCAACGTTTGGATTTTCATTTCTAGGTGGTGAGTTTTTTTCGTTTCAGGTTATTTTTGTCATTTTATTTAGTTAATCTGAAGTTTAATTAAGGAAAAATAATTTCTGTTCATATTTTAATAAAAAATTTAATAAGTATACCTTTTTATATATTTTTTATAATTCAAAAAATTATTTATAAAATTTTAAAATTAATTTAAAATTTAAAATAATTTTATATATTTTAATATATAAATAAATAAATAAATAAAAAGATATTGAACAACAACAAATCGAGTCGATATGTGGAAGGTTGACGTCTATTGGCAGCAGAGAGAGGCCATCTGGGATGCGGGAGGGTACCCTATGACCACAGAATTGCTTGCAATGGGTGACAGCCAACAGTACATTAATGCCAGTTTCCTGGTCCTCAAATTTCCTAATTTTATATATTCATTGCTATTACAACTGTCGTGTCTTGGGGTCTTGGCTGTGACCCCATTTCATTCTTATAAAAAAAAGATTTATTAAATTAATATTTTAAAAAATATAAAATTTTTAATAGTTTTATTCTTTATTCTTTTAATAATTTTTTTATATATATAATATATAAAATTATATGTACATAAATTTTTTTAAAAATAAAATTGTAATTTCATTTTTCTCGTTAACTGCATCAAGAAAAAGGTTTGCAACATATAAAAAAAAAAGAGATATAAGTATAAAGTTAAGAGATAAGATATATGTTAAAAAAATTTATATATTAAATTATATAAAAATAAAATAATTATCAAACTAACAAAAATAAAAAAATTCGAATGTTGCAAATTCTCTCCTTTCTGTCTGTAGTTTTTTCCTCAAAGGTTTTGCACGTTTATTTTGTATGCATCCTCTCTTTATTTTACTCTTCTTTTCCTTTATCTTTTTACATCCTGCTTTTTTATCCGATAGCAACAAACAAATTCTCGTTGACCCTTATCTGCACGTGATTTTGAAACCTTCAAAAATAGGGGGAAAAAAAAGATAGCTGGAAGAAAGTGATGAATGTCGTATTAAATTTTGTGCATATATGAATTAAATTACAAAAATATAATAATAGTAAGTTATATAAAATGTTTATAAAAAAACCATTTAGATCAGGTAAATGTATATATATATATATATGTATGTATTATAAAACGACTCCTTAAGCATTTTATAAATAGTAATACTATACTAATATTATAGTTGTCACAGCCGTAAAACTTGAAATAAAACAAATTAACTAAATATAATTAAAATAGTGGTGACCAACCTTTGATATCATTCTTTAATTACAAAATAAGACCTATTTATAAAAAAATCATATAGGTGAGGATAACCTGTTTCTAGGATTCCTTTGTCATATCTCTCTAAAATAAGTGATGACGTCATTACCTATGATGTCATATGATAACCTCACATGGAGCGGATTCACATAACGTCATTTTTTTTCTTATTACATCGAAGGATCGAATCGAAGGAAGGAGAAAGGTTGGGGGAGTGATGCAACCCTTTGTCCCAACTTCAGTTAACGTAACGTCATTTCTTTAATATAATAGTTTAAGCTTTAGATACAGAAATAAAGATAATTGATAGGAAGTTAAATTATTGATAGAATAAATTAATTTAAAAGGATAACCCTATGTTACAGTGCTAATCACTCTATGTGGAACATGGAAATAAGTAAAAAATTAGTTGGGAGATATTGAATTCTTGCTTTCAATAGGACTTAAACAAAAATGTTGAATAACTTCGAATATATGGATTTTGTTGGATCTTTCCCAGTTTCTTAATTAAAGCAGTATGCAATTTTGAACAATATGTGTGGAAAAATTCCAATAATATGAAATTCGTGTTTTGATCACATTCATTAAATATAAGGAAGCCAGATGGTGAATGCTGTTTGAGGAAGTCTCCATGCATTAAGCAATTAAAACTGCAACCAAATATTGAAAATTGGGAAAATTATTTGGCAACTGAAATAAATTCTAATAGAATAAATCCAACAACTTAAAGTTCGATAAACATATATACTATGTTTTATTATGTGCTATATATTATATAATTTGATACTAAAGCGAATCTCTTGAGTGGAGCTTTGAATAACACAAAGTGAAACCAATAAAAACCAGAGACTATTTCTGGATTTGCTTTCCCTAAAGATGTGGTTTCCCCGGCAATTACAGCTGCACCTTCTTTCGGTTTTCATGTGAAACTTCACGTACCCTCAGCACCCAAATAGAAAAGAATAAAATGTAACTTTAGGTACAGTCTTCTCGTCAAAGTCACCCTATTATTATTAGTTTATTATTTACACCACCTATCATGATTCATGACGTTAGCAACTAGGCCCCAACGCTTGCTTTGTTTTTTCTTTGCGCTAAACAATCATAGATGCCACAGTTCGTTGGATGAGCTGTATATCACAGATGTTATAGTTTGGTCCCTTTTTCTTATCAAGGAATAAGGACTTAGTTGAGTAATTGATGTTTGGAGCTATGTAGTTAAGTTCATTTTGGAGGTAGATCAGAAATATCCATTGTTATCAGAGATGGTGAGGGCTCCTTTCTATGACAAAAATGGAATAAAGAAAGGTGCATGGAGTGCGCAAGAGGATGAGACGCTTATAGCTCATATTCAGAGATATGGTCATCCTAACTGGCGTCAACTCCCCAAGTTAGCGGGTATGTTATGAAATTCTTATTTTCGCATTGCTGATTTTTTGGTAAACCAGCAATTGAAGCAAATCACAGCTTGTTAATCTGTGGATGATTTTCGCTGCGTCTGTGTGACAGGATTAGCAAGATGTGGAAAGAGTTGCAGACTACGTTGGGTGAATTACCTGCGCCCAAATCTAAAACATGGGAACTACACCCCAGAGGAAGACGAACTTATCATCAAACTCCACCAACAGCTTGGAAACAAGTATGGATTTGTTACTTCTCGCAAGTTCTTCAGATTCTATAGGCAGTTTATTATTTCCCCTGCCTTTTCTTCTTGTCCATTATTACATATAAAATTTGGTAATTGCTAATTTGCCAGCACCCACAATTCCATTAATTACCATTCGAGCTGAAAGATTTCTTCCAAATTCATATACACCATCAACTTCTCCCAGCATATTTTTGACATATTTCATTGCTCCAGCATCAAATGAAGTGAAATAAGTTGTTCTTTGGTATGATCTGTATGTCACAGGTGGTCTGCGATGGCTGAAAAACTACCCGGAAGAACAGACAACGAAATAAAGAATCATTGGCACAGTCACCTAGAGAAGCGGCTAGAGCGCAAGGAGACGACATCTCAGTTCAAAACCAAGCCAAGTGCTTCAGATCAAGGAGTTCAGCATGCAGAATCTGATAGCAGAAGTTTCGTTTTTGGTGGTCACTCCCACAATATTTTAGAAAGCTCAGTTTCCAAGTCAACAGAAACGGACAACACGGAAGACACCATTATATCTAATGATGCAGAATCAACCTTGAATGGGAGGACCAGAGAAGAGGATAGTGTTACTATCTGGGAAGCATTAACGGATTTTACCAGCGATTTTTGGACTGAACCATTTATAGTAGAAAATACATACACTCAAAATGATTACAGAGGAAACATAACCCCATATGATGGAAACGAATGGTTGTACCAAGTGATGCGAGAATTACCTGAAAATCTAAAGCGAGATACATGACGCAGATAGTGACTTTTGCTTTTGTAATTTTAATTTGCTGACAACTTGAGCTTCTTAATTGTCACTTTGATACCAAATGTCTCATGTTTAGCTTAGCATAATAAGAACAAATGAATTATTTGAGAATGTGCAGATTCTGGACTCTATTGTAAGGATTTAATATTGTAAATTAAAACCGAGCTAATAGTGAGAAACTTGTTTAACTACGCAAATGATTAGGTTCAGCTGTTCGCTCTGTCATTGTACCCAAAATATTCTCCTGATTATAGTACCAATAATGTGAAGATGGTGAACTACCAATGTTGGGGTGTAAGTTATGTTTTTTGTGATCCTCCCAATAAAAGGTTTTTCCAAGGCTTAAATTTGTGTATTATTAGTACAAAGTCTCTTGATTTTGAAGCGCAACTGATTTATTATTATCTTAATACTCTATTGATTCAACTATTAGTATTAGATTTGCTAAAAAATAAGTCGTATATAAAAATACGAGGGATTTGAATTATTGGGCACGAAATCGTAGTATGGTACGTACTACATATCTTTGTACAAATATACAACTCATAAAAAGGTGCTGTCAAGCAGTATAAGTGCAATGGGCCGATCTGTCCAAGCGGGTACCCAACTAACGCTTTGAAGTTTGAGTTTTTAATTGGGCGAATGCTTTTAGGTGCAGCGATGAATTCGGCCGTTGTTGGACATGGACGCCCGTTGCACTTTGCACTCATCTATTCAGTCTCGCCATCTTTGCTTGGCATCCTGAAAGATTGATTGAACATAACATTTTACAATTGCTTTTATAATTAATTATTTGATACTCTTAATTGAACAACTTTTATGATTGATTAATTGATACTTTCAGAGCAAACTATTATAGACTATTTTCCTTATTATCTTAATTACAGAAATCCCTCTTTGCTTCTCAGTGGCTGAACCACCAGTTCCAGGCCCTGCAAAAAGAAAGAATTGGTTACTCTTTTTTTTTTATCTTTTCTTTTCTGAAGGCAGACGAGGGCCCCAAAATGAATGGCTGTTTTTGTTTAGTATAATTTGTAAGAGAAGCGTGGTTACTGGAAAACTTCCCAAGTGACCCCGTCAACCATAAGTCAATTGCGATTCCACGAAGAAAGCTGGAGCCGGAGGGACGACTCGGTATCGGTAACAGTGTGTGAAAGTAAAAAACGTTGCGCGACGAACCCCACGGTCAAAAGTTTTAAAATCATTTCAGACTAAAATGGGATCTCTTTTCATCGGGGATTTTAGATAATAAAATAGAAAAACAACGACCCAACAGAGGCCAGGGTCCATGTTGGATTTGCTTTTCCAAATGATGTTCTCTTTTGGTTAATTGGTCATCTTAGGTCAATTTGTGAAACACTTGGCACACTCCTATCGGCCGACACAAAGAAGAATGGTAAGCAAAAAGAAAAAAAAACTGGACACAGGTTCTTCTCGTTCAAATTCGGACAAAAATCTTTTTGGCTGTCTTTAGAATTTTCCAAGCAACGTGAAAATAGACCTCAGCTGGCTGCATGAGCTTTATATGAAGGAATTATTAGCCTTATTTCTCTCTTGAGGTGGACTTATGAGTGAAGCTGCCTGCGCAAGTTAACACGCTTTAATTCCAAAATCCCAATAATAGTTTTCAAAAATATCTAAAACGCTAATATACGTCTCCAAGTAATGCTATTTTTAAACAATACTAAAGATCATAATTCAAATATAATATTAAGTAACATATTTCTACAGGTTGCTTATCTCATCTTATATATATTATTTTGTCGGTCTTGTTGCAGAAAACAAAACAAGTCTTGTTAAGGATGGTCAGAGCTGCTTACTATGACAGAAACGGACTGAAGAGGGGCGCCTGGAGTAAGGATGAAGATCAAAGATTGAAAGCATATGTTGAGAGATATGGCCATTCCAATTGGCGTCAACTCCCCAAGGCAGCAGGTAAAATCATGACAAAACTGGCAAAAATCCAGTAAACCCCAGAACCTGAAAGAAAGTTCACCATGCACACAGTGATAGTGATGATGGTGATCATATTGATCTGTGATCATCGTTTTCTTTTTTTTCTGATTTCGATTGTTGTCGTTATCTATGGTTAACATCAAGCCCCTGGGGACTTGGAATATTGAGCTTCAGTCTTACAATTTTTAAAATACTTGATGAAAATCATGTTGGTGGGATTTTAATGGCTTGTTTGCGTAGCAGGTTTGTCAAGGTGCGGAAAAAGTTGCAGACTTCGTTGGGTGAATTACCTGCGGCCAAATTTGAAACATGGGCATTACACCGAAGAAGAAGAGGAAACAATCATCAAATTACAACAACAACTTGGAAATAAGTGTGGACCCGTCACTTCTCACACGTCCTTCCAGATCTATGCTTTCTTTTTTGTTTTCCTTTTTAAAGTTCTATACCCATGGTTAATTCTGCAAATACTTACACTTCCTGTAACACTTTTTTTTTTCCATAATTCATCTAGCTATGTATGACTTTAGTTATGTTCATATTTCCTGTAAACTCGACACTAGTATTAAGCCAAGTTTGATAAAATGAAACTGCTGTTGTTAAATATATAATGAAATTAAACATAAGATCATATATTTACTTCTAGGCTAGCTTGCAAGCTCTGATGCAATCAAGTGTTCAAACAAAACTAAAACTTTTAGCCGATAATTAAAGACCTAAGGTGAATGTATTTAAGATTTTTTTTCTCATTCTCCCTGACCATGTGGCTGTGCAGACATTTAGAGAGTCCTAGATAAGGGGACTGGAAATAAAAAGGAGAGCAAAAATAGAATGTTACGAAGGGTTTGATTTTCACTTTGGTGCTTGCTCAAGAATGTAAAAATTGGGATGATAAGAATGATTTATTTTTTAATTCTTGACATGGAATTTTATCTCATTCTCATCCCAGGTTGGTACTTGGAAAGAATAAAAGATTACGTACAAAGTATATATATGGAATGTAAATGGAGATCACTCCATCTAGCTTCATTCAATGGTCCATCATTATTTTCACACAATATAAAATACAAAAGGATTTGATTCATTCATGAGCATTTATAACCCTCTCATTTCATCCCATGTGGAGAACCAATGCACTTAATAGCTTGACACTTAATTAACAGTTTGAGTAAAGGCGTCAGAATGATTTTAAATTGTGAATCCTATCTAACATGCAGTATCTTTCTTGTCACAGATGGTCTCAGATTGCTGAAAGATTACCTGGAAGAACAGACAATGAGATAAAGAACCATTGGCACAGCCACATAAAGAAGCGCTTGGAGCGCAAAGTGGAACCTGATGATACTTCTGAAGGAGAAAAGAGTCTGTATTCGGGGTCTGAAGACCCATTTCTTGTCGGTTCTCCTTCCTGGAATATATTAGAAAGCTCATTGCCCATGTTCAATGTCAAAACATCCTATGCAGGAGACAACTCTTCTTCTTTTGCCTCCAATATGGCTTCTCGGTTAACCATGAACTGTTCCAAAGAGGAAGATGTTGCTGTTGCATCAAAGGAAAAATTTGAAGAAATCACTAACAATTTTTGGGATACACCTTTCACAGTAGAAACTGCAGACAGTCAGAATAACTACCCCATTCCCATCTATGGAGGAGACAGTGACCAATACGTACTATACTCCTATTATTACGATGATTCAGAACTGTTGGACCAGGTGATGCGAGATATCCCTAAAGACTAAAAGTGAGGATGAAAACAATTTGGTTATTTTCCTTTCGTTTTTCTCCTTACAGTCTCCTTGTCTTGTGCTGCAAAACAAGTTGTAATATCGTGGAAGTTTAGAGAGCACGGGTAACCCTTTTATCTCAAACCGGTTCTTGGAGAGTTGTTTGTTGATTTGGAACCAGTACATCTCTGTGTGTTCATCATAACTAGCTTCACTACCGTTTTCTAGCCTGTTTCTCCCGTGTTTCTAGCTCATGACGTGGTGAAATTGAACTCTTTAGTTAGTTTTTAAAGTCTTTGTTTCAAAGCTAAGCTTTCAAATGTTCAAAGCTAGCAGCCATAAAACGCGCCTTTCTCAGTTCTCATTACTATGTTTTAGCACATCTCAAAAGTTTCTTCCCAGTCCCAGACTTGGGTTTCAAGTTCCATTGTATGGAAAAGATTGTAAGATTTATTTGATAATGTAAAACATGCATGTGGTGCAATTTTTTTTTAAAACTTACAATTTAAATTATTATAAAACATAAATAATAATATTTCATATTTTAGATTTAAAATAATATACTTTTTTAATTTTTTTGGTTAATGATTATTTACTTATATTTTAAAAGTTTTATCTTATAAAATATAGTATGCCAGTTATATAAAGAAACTAAAATATACCTTCATTTTCTTATGCTATGTTCAACTCTGCTTGTTATATCAATTGATTATACCGTAATAGCATCATTAAATGCATAAAAAAAATTTTCAACTTATTAATATGCATATAATATTTTATATGTTTTGAAACATAGCAATATATTCCATGAACTACTTGACTTCTTTATGCTTTTCTTTTTTGGAAAGAACTTCTTTATGCTTGGATATATGTAATATATATACCCCAAACTTCCATTAATATGCAATTAGGCTTTTGAATTTAGAAGATTAATTGTATGTTAAAACAAATTTAGGGTTATATTGCATGTTTCAAAGCACATGATAGCTAAGTATACGCAAATAGAAGTTAAAAAAAATATATATTATTATGTTTCAAAGCATAAGAAAAATTAAGTTCACATCACTCCAATTTGCGACCGTGATGGAACTTGTATTTCTAATAAACAGTTTCCACGAATTTAATTTGGATACATTTAATAGTCTATTTTAATTACAAATTGAGGATTCTAATTAAGCAAAGGATCTTGCTAGCCTCCTCTTAGTTCGAATTATAGACTACACGCAGTGTGTGCATTGGAATTCTTTATTAATAGCATACGATAATTTTATCGACAGGCAGAAACATATTTAAGATAGGTGAAAAAAAGTGAGCAAAAAAAATGGAGATCTGTATTTATTTAAGAACTAATTAATTTATAAAATATGAGTAAAATCATGAAACTCCAACCGTAGAGGATTAAGTATACGTGAAAAAAAAATGGAAAAACGTACACGTATAATTAATTTGTTCCCTCTTTTCCCATAATTAAAAAAATTTATTAAAAAGAAACAGGGTTCTATACACAGATTCGGCCTTTAGTACATGATTTTTCCACAAGGCCAAAATGTCACATTTGTTTTTTTTGGTGAAAGTTAAAAGATGTTGGATTTATCCCACAGTCAAAAGTTCCAATATTTAATAATATATATATATATATAATATTACTTTTATATAAAATATTCATCACGAAATTGAAATATCATTTCATTACATTTTAAGGAAACAAAGAATAACATAACCGCCGGTTCCCCCTTTGCTTGATGGTTAAAGAGTCTTACCTTTACTACGAATAATTTTATCTTTATAAATTTATTTTTATATATTTTTTAAAAATCTTAATGAAAGATGAATGTCAAGTCGTATATATTTGAGACTATTTTTTTTTACTGAAATTTGTATAAAATATATAAAAATAAATATATATAAATGTATCATTACTCCTTAACCAATAAACCGAGGGTTCAAACCAGCCCTGAGAATACGGTCTTCAATTCCCAAGCCACAAAGAATAACAAAGCTAAGGGTAAAAGCAGAGATCATGTCTGCTTTAGCTTTGTCCACCAAGCTGCCACCTTAAAACCGATTACGATCTCACGCGCAACACTTTGTTGTCGTCGTCGTCAAGTTAAAGGAGATGGTGCATAGCCATCAAAACAAAGTTATAGATATGTTTTTTGTTTTAAATTTTTTTATAAGTATTCTCTTATTTTTTTTATAGGAAATTAATATTTTTAAAATAAAAATTATTTAATAATAAATTTCTCTCAATAATAATGACTCAAAACTTAAAATTATATTAACAAATAGTCTAAAAAATTTTTAAAGTATAGTCAATTTTGACTGTACACGATGCCTTGTTGTTAGTACATGATTCTCGCAAAAATGTTGCACTTTCATGGAATTTGCCTATGCTTCCATATGACCTAGTTTTGGCATTGTGTTTCAGAAGCCCTGTACTCAGCCCTCAAGTAAACGCCTTTTGCAAGTCCAGCTCTATTTTGGGCCCAAGTGAATTCCACAATGGCTGCAGAAAACAGCATTAAAGTTGACCTGCTAAGACAAATGTAAAATGTAGCCGCTTAGTATATGCTTGCCAGAATTGAGCCACCGGGGTTAGCTCATAGGTTGATTTGTCTACTAGAATTGGCTAACCGTGAGTGACCGACGACCAGGCTTACCGTAGAACATTGTAAACGTCAAAAAGGGCTGCATCATGGGTCTAGCTCATTCTTAGTGGATACGCCATTTCTTACTTTACAGAATTTTTTACCAAAAGGTGCTTAGTGGGACTTTTGTTTATATGCCTCAAGAAGACCTCAATTTTTCACAAAAGTAAAGAAAAGTAATTCTCAACAAGTCGTCCATTCTTTTTTTTTTTTGGGTGAAAGTTAAAAGATGTTAGATTTATCCGACAATCAAAAGTTTCAATATTTAATAATATATATCTATATATATGATAAAATAAATTATATTAATTTTTTTAAAATATTTATTATGACACTCTATTTTATTTTTATTCAAATATAACACTCCATCATATTTATTTAAATATTAATTAAAAAATATACCTAAATATTAATAAAATATTTTAAAAAAATATTAAATTAAATTTTATTCTAATTTTACTTAAAATCATACTTTGATTCAGTTAACTATTTTAAATAACTAATATCTTAATAAATTATTTTTTTAATTAAATAATTATATTTATTATAAGGTGTAAATTTAATCATATTTGTGATTATGAGAAAAAAATTTAATATAAATACAGAGACATCTTGGGATTGAGTTTAGTTACGAAAAAAATATAAAACATAATTGATCTTATTTTTTGCTAATTAAACTTACTCTAAGATGTCTCTATATTTGTATTAAATTTTTTTTCATATTTATACACATTATTAAATTTATACCTTATAATAAATATAATAAAATATAATTTATCAAAATATTAGTTATTTAAAATAATTAACTGGATTAAAGTATAACTTTTAAATAAAATTAAATTAAAATATTAATTTAATGTTCTCTTTATAAATATTTTATTAATATTAAATATATTATTTTAATTAATATTTAAATAAATAAAATAAAATATCATATTTAAATAAAAATAAAATAAAATATTATAATCAAATATTTTAAAAAAAATTAATATAATTTCTTCTATATAATATTACTTTCGTATAAAATATTCATCACGAAATTGAAATATCATTTCATTACATTGTACGGAAACAAAGAATAACAAAGCCGCCGGTTCCCGGTAGCCTGATGGTTAAAGAGTCACCTTTTAACAACAACCATCCACAGCCAAGAGGACGAGAAAGAAAAATAAAAATTTTTAAATTAATTTTATACTAATAAAATTTTATAATTATCTAATCAATTAAAATATTAATCTTTTTATAAATATATGACAATCTTATTTTTTATTTAAGGTTGTATTAACATCTTAACATATTCGATAAATAAAATGCACAAATAATTTATATTACATTTTTTAAGCACATGATAAATGGCTAACATGAATTCTCCTTCAACCTCCAATCTTTTGATGCCTTGTTCCCAAGCTAATTGGAGATTGAAAATTATTTTCCACAATTCTGTCATAACCAACCAATGCCTGGACTCAGCCCTTAGGTAAACGCCTTTTACGAAGACTAGCTGTGTTTTGGGCCCACGTGAATTCCATACTGGCTGCAGCAAAAGCATTAAAGTTGACGGCTAAGACAAATGTAATTTCTAGCTGCTTTGGCATATACATGCCCGAATTGAGCCACCGGGTTTAGCTCATAGGTTGATTTGTCTTCTAGAATTGGCTAACCATGAGTGACCAACGACCAGCCTTACCATCGAACATTGTAAACGTCAAAAAGGGCTGCATCGTGGGTCTCGCTCATTCTTCGTGGATACGTCATTTCTTACTTTTCAGAATTTTTTACCAAGAGGTGCTTAGTCGGACTTCTCTTTATAAGCTCAAGAAAATTTAAATTTTTTTGATATTTTTATTTTTTAATTTTAATAAATTTTTTATTTTTTAAATTTAATAAATAAAATTTTTATTATTTTTTTTATCTTTTGTTCTCCCTTACTATTTTTTACTTTTATAATAAAAAATTCAAATTCGCTCAAGAAGACCTCAATTTTTCACAAAATTAAAGAAAAGTAATTTTCGAAATGGTCTGGGTAACTTCAAAATAAGATGTTCTTTTTTCTTTTTTATATTAAATCATGTGTTTCAGTGCAACTTATTCATTTCTTGTGCTAATCCTTCATTCATTTTCATTAAAGTTTGCTTTTGGGTATTAGTATTAAGGCAGTAAATGGAACTAATTCCCACAAATCCAAGTATGACCTTGACAATATATAATCAGGACCCTGCTGGAGAAAATTAAAGATAATAAATATAAACGTGATGGAGATGTGCCACAACTAATGTGCAAATCATTAAAAGCCCATGAGGAGGTGGGAGTACTAATACTCAAGAATTTAAAATAATTTTTAATTAAAAGTTAGAGATTAATTTTTTTAAAATATAAAAATTATTAAAATAAATTTTATTTTTTTAAATAAAATATTTTTTATACACTTAAATTAAATTTAAAATAATATATTTAAAAAATTTAATTATCTGCTTGTTAATGAAAATTAATATTCTTATATTTTTAAAGTTACGAATTTTTTATATTTTAAAAATAATAATAAAATGATACATTTCATCATTTATTTTTCTTCTTACGTAAGCACGAGACATCCAATCATGTAACCATATCAGTTTTCGTGGAGGTGGGCTTCTTGAGCACTTGTTTGTTTTCAGTCCTGCAAGTTGCAACCTTCCCATTCAACATCTTTTTGGGCATCCTTTTCTTATAAGCCACGCCTAGGCTTATGGGCTTGGCCTGCCTATTAAGCACTTACCAAGTTATCAACAATGGTTGTTTGAAAAGCGAGCAACTCACAACTAGACAATACGGGATATCAATTTAACATACTGTTAATTATTTCCGTATTATCTACATAAATAAAATTATTTAAAAAATTTATATTATTAAATTTATTAAATTAAATTATGATACTCGCAAAAACCAACTCTCTACGGGTTATTTTTAGGCAGCTGTAAAGCTGTTGGTCTTGGCTTTCTCTAATGCTAACCTCGCCAACACACTAATGGAGACAAGAAGCCACCATCCCTTGGTATTTATGAACTTTGAACGCTTATCACTGTGACCACTTCTATAACTACAATTCCGACTCTCTTTCTTCTCTCTCGCAATTCATGTGACTTGGTGCAGTGCAGGAGGGGGTTCCACTACTTTAATTGCTCTGCATATACATGCACAACCAAATGCACTCAGTCCCAGAAACACAACCGAAAACTACAAGCAACTTCTCCATCCCAAAACTCTTCCTGCAAACTTCTTCAACTATTTATTACGTTCCTGTGCTTCTCAGTTCTCACCGGCAATTGGATTTTTACTTCGACTATTAATCTGTGGGTCCACCTTATCTTTTCATATTCCCGCACATGTTTTCTTCTTCACTGATTGATCCTGTGCCTTGATCATGTGGCACTTAAGCCAAAACTAAAATGTACTATTGGTTGGTCCATGAGTCTATGACACAAATTTAATTGTCCAGCCCATCTATAAACTCATGCAAGGGTACTTAAAGGTGAAATCCTTCCTATTCCTATGTACTATTTTCTTTACCAATAGATTTGTCACGAGCTAGGTGGGGTGGGCGCTATGCCGAAAATGAACAAGGCCTGGCAAGGTTGGCTTTGGCTTTAATCACTTTAGGAAGGTGAGTGAATCACTTTATGGTCAAATTACACATTATTGTTCTAGTTTCTGTAACTATTTGACGTGTATGTCTGTATCACAAACAGCAAACTATAATTCACATCTTATCCTCTCCCTCGCTTGGTGTTCAGCGAAGAACCTGAGATGAAAAGTTTTCTAAAGTTTTACCAAAAAGATGTGATTTTTAGTATTTTCACCCCCACCCCACTTGAGTTGTGCCCAAACACCAATGCACGGCTTCTATAGATTTGATTGATGCTGCTTGTGCAGAACAGAACGCTGTAAGTGTTAACCACTCATTTATAGAAAAAATATGCCTCAGAAGCAGAAAGTTTATTATAAGACACTCCAATACAAATCACCTGTTCCTTAAATTCTTTGCTTGATGTTTTGTCGCGTTAGTCTCCAAATACATAAAAGAAAGATGAATTAAACAGGTTATATTTGCTTGCTCGATTGACTTTTCCTTTCTAATACGTCAAAGCGTGGTTTGGTTGATGAAGGACTCCGTTGGCTAGACTTTAGTTTCAACCACTGACAATGAATTCTGCTCGTTACTTAATTCCGAAAGAGTAGGAATATGCTCTTGTTCAATTTGACTTGAAGACCCAATTTTAACACTATAATTTGCTATGGCAGTAATTGTCTTACCTAAATCTGAGAAAGCCAAGAGCTACATGCTTTTAGTTAGGGACTTCGGGACTCACGGTGCATTTTCAAATTCCCTTTTTCGTGCACTCGAATATCTGTTTCGTTTTTTTAAAATAGGAAAACATATTACAAGCGAGATGGAAATTTTAAAGGGGGCTGACATGCGAAAAATTATTACAAGTATAGACACTGAACTTCTTCTCCTTTAGCATCAAGGCTGCAAATAAACTAAGCAAATGGCATACCAAACTCTTGACTATGTTGCTATGGAAAAGAGTCTGCAACAAATTCAACCAATTCCTACTACAGAGGCTTCATCTAAAACTATTTCTCTAGTCAAACCAGAAATTCAACAACTGCACTTTCATGTTAGGAATCAAACTTGCTGAAACCAAACTTTTTGTGGCAGACTACCTAATAAAGTAACTGCTCGGATAGCATAATACTTCAACTTGAAGATTCTTTTGATTTTACAGGCTTGTCATATGAATTGAGAATAATATTTCATATGTATGTAAATAACCATCTGCGATGGACAATGGCATATATGTTGGTTTCTCTCTTTTCCTAGATCAGCTATAATAAAAAGAAATAAAGAACAATTCTTTAAAAAAAAGGGAATAAAAAAAAACAAAAACTCAACCCACTTAGTGGTCCCAATTCCCTTGTGAAGTTGCAATCATCTCCCAGATACAAGAACAGAGATGGGTCCAAATAAATATCTTTGATAAGGAAATTTCAGCCATGAGGAGAGGCCATCCAGCGGTTCTCATTAAAAAAAGTATTATTTAAATCTAAAAAATTCATTCTCTTCTCATTAAAGAAACCCTCACGAATCCGTAGTAAGTAAAAGATTAAGGGAGTCGAGGAACGCAGAGAGAGATGAGAGAAGGATAAAAAAAGCTAACGAAGAAGCAGAAAAGAAGCAAGGACAAAGACAGGCATGAAGATTGGGGACAATCTTCTTAGCTGTCCAATGAATTGAAACCCGTTTTTGCCCCAACATGTTTATCGTGAATCTCTGAGACAAAAGATACATTACCATCTCTGGTTATAAAAAGTACTTTGCAGGGTCAGGCCGTGATTTCGCCATTCTTGCCTCGCGCTGACCTGAGCTCTCCGAGTCTCATATCACTTAAGAAACCAGCAACAAATATAATATTATTTTAAAGTAACAAATTTTATTTATCGAGAAAATGGTTACTTTGCTGATTGCTATTACTATTGTTATGCCTCTGTCAGAAGCTAAGAGACGCAACTACGCTTGACTACAAAACGGAAACAAAAAATATTCAACCCCACAATTCAAAGTTTTGTTTTGTCTTTTTGTTTGGTCCCCAACAACACAAAAATTCCCATCATATCTATCTTCCCTCCCTTCCTTTTCTCAGCCTCGGCCAGTAGTTTTAATGCTGTCGTACCATATAGTCATTTTGTCCATGAACTATCTTCTAACAGCTTCATTCCATCTCATTCTCAACCCATCACTTTCTCTCTTCCTATTTTTGTACCCTTCTTCTTTTTTTTTTTTTTTTGCCCTTATTATTTTGCTAATTAGATCAAAATGCTAAGACAATCGCTCTCCGATGGATGAACCAGAGGATTAAATATAGCTTCCTCTGTTCTGCTCAGTGTTTCAGCATTGTTTGATCTGAGAAATCTGAACCGTGCGATTGTTACCGTTATCAACGATTTTTCTTCTCTTGATATCCTTCTCTTGTCTCTGAGTGGTTGCAGCAGCAACGGCGGTTCCGTTGGTTTTTTCACTCTCTGAGCTCAGAAAATGATGGTCTAACACATTCGCCGGTGTGTCTGAACTTGAAACCATATCGAAAACAGACTCGTACCCCTCCATGGCTACGTCTTGTATCACATTATAGCACTGCAATATACGTTCCTACAGCAAAATGATTGTACCCTCTATTATTACTGTTGTCATTATCTATATTATGAATGGAATAAGAAATCTGTTTTCTTCTACCACTCGTTTCACCGGAGACAGTTTAGCAAAGTAAACAGAGAAAGCAGGGGAAAATATGTACTTTATTTACATACGAACAATCGGATATTGCTCTTAAAAAGCAAGGATATTGAAAGGGCAGCAACTCGTGAGAAGCAGAGAGAAGGGATGATGCAGCAATTATAGATGGCTTGAATTCCAACAGCTTTACATCTGCTAAAAAGACAAAGTTAATGAATAAATATTCAAGATTTCGGGTCCAATTAACTCCCTTTGACTAAGATTTTATCTATCTTTGAAAGTTAATTATACCTCTCTGTGATTTGAGTATAATTTCTGCAGCCCGATCTTTCAGAACTTGCCTTAATGGTGGATCTTTAAGCCTCAACAAATTGATGAAGAACGGCACAAAAGAGAAGGGGGTGATCGAACGCATTCGCCATTGTAGAGCTCCCAAAATAAGGACCTCCATTCTCTGTATTGTTTGTGTCTCAAAAATGATACCACCATCAGCCTGTTTCAGAAAGGTCTAGTAACAGTGGCTTAGTTTCAATTAGTCCTGATATTTCTTACAATTTCTACGTTCTCAAGCAAATTAGTCGCTTAGGCACAATGCTTTACCTGAATATCATTGACAGAAAACTCTGTTTTCATCATCTTGGCAGCCAGAGAAAAGCAAGACAATGCAAGGAGCCTGAGGGCCCATGGCTTCGGTTGCTGTCATACATAGTTTAAGTTAGATCTTGAAAGAGCAGAATCCAAATTCTGCTCTATCTTCGTGTTTTTACCAAAACAATGAGGAGCAATGAGATTGTTTGATTAAAAAATCCAGAACTCATAGAAAAAACACTTTAACCTCATGAAAGAGAAGAGCAATAAAGAACATGACCAATCAAATAATCCGTAATTTGCAAAGCATTAAGTTAGTTTACCAATATTCCTTGGTTGGCCAGGAAACGATCGAGATAGTTGATAGCTAGGTACGACAGGACTGGATCGAAGGCGCAGGACAGCTAAACGGAACCAATTTACACATTCAGGTTACGTTAAAATATACTACAATCTTTAGAACTTAGAATCAGCATTTCCTTTCGCTTAGGAAACAAAACTGAGTTTTGCTTTGTCGCCTTTTACCTGTGAGATTAGAGTAATGACTTCTCTTCTAACAGAGATGTCAAAATCTCTGGTTTTGAGGCTCTGCAAGTAATTTGAGGATGGGATGTGGTCAGATTCAGTGAGGAAGAGGGCAGAGACGGCGTCGTCATGGAAGTTCTCCAAAGGGTTTTCAAGGTCAAACTCCATGGACGAGTCTGTGTGAAGTTCTCAGGAGAACTAAGGAGCAAAAAGGATAAACATTGTTAAAAAAGAGGCACAGTCGTAAGTTAAAGTTGCAAAGAGAGTTTTCAGCTTTCTTCAAATGAAAGCTATGGGGCGGCCTCTGTTCTTTTGACTTGGCTAGTTTGCTTGCTAGTTGCTACTCTCTCTTTATTGGTGTCTTAGCATTGATGCCCGCTGCCTCCTACTGCTGTCTCTCTCTCTGATTGGCAAATAAAATTTGGGAAATAAAATAGAAGTTGTTGGTCCCCTGTACTCAGGGTTGCATGAGAGTATAGTGTAACGGCGGAAGAAGATTGGTTAGAAACCCAAAGCCCAGTTCTGTTTTTGGGGAAAGTTTGCGTTTGACATTAACGCATGGAAATTTTCAATTAAATGAAAAGCATCCCGTGGATTGGCAGATTTTGGATTATGAACTGCTCAGAAAAATGCCAGTAAAATCTTATTCTGATGAATCCAGTTAGGATGAAAATGAATATTTGATTTGGAATTATGCCTGTGGTCCTAGATTCTGGCCCTATTAATTTTTATTATTAACCTGGACTTAAAATCTCATCTGACTCTAACAATCTGAATCAAGTCTATATGAATATTTTAGAGGCAACTCTCAAATTCCTCACTTAAAAATGACTCTAAAATTTAAAGGACAAACGCTTATGCAATCATTTCACCTACTTTAATATTTGCATGTCACATTTTCCAGAAGTTAAAGAAATCTTCAATCAAATTATTCTCTTTACTATCAGAGAAAGGTAGCTGATATATGGCATTTCAATGTTTAGTTTTTAAGAACACTTGAGCATTGGCATAAAGCAAAAGCCTGAAAATGAGAACCAGTTCCTTGAAAATCTCTCAAATCTGTTTGAGGATAGAACAGAGCAATATGCCAAATTCATATGAGTAACCATGTTCTGTTTTTGCCAATTTTACAAATGGTCCAAAGTCATGATTACGGTATTCGACTACAATAAAAGCCATGGAAAAACAGGCAGAATTTCTTTTTTTTTTTAAATCTTTACTTGAAAAAGTGGTATATAATCTATAGAGCAGCAATAAACTTATACAGTAAGTACGTACAAGTTGGGTCTAATAAGGAAGAAAAATCAAAACGTTCCGTTTTGGTTTTGATTTAGGCTCTTTTTACACAAAATCTTAGTGTACTGAAATAATGCGTACCATAACATTTTCCTAATCTCTACGGTCAAATTACAATTTTAGAGAAATGTACTTTATATCAAAGGTACAAGTTAGTTTTATTTCACTATCCCAACCCAACTAATTTCTTAATGAAACCACGCGCACAAAATATAGCAACTATGGGTCCTCAATCACTTACAACCAGCTCACACCTCTTGTAATTTTAATATTCTCAGGACTTCAATTTAGACCAAATCAGCAAAGTAGAAGCATAAAAAAATTATTAAGACTGTTAAAAGAAAAATCAACAAAGAGAGCCCCCAAATAAATTTGTTGCTGTATAAAGCAAAGTGGGGCTGCCATGATCCTTGAACACACAATATATCATCAAGTATAGATAGTGACAAGTTTGAAATCCTGCTTTTTCACACCAAACCTTGTAACCACTCCAAGTGTAAGGCTTTAAAATCCACTTTACCTTCCTCTCAATTAAATGCTCCAAACATAACATGGTTGGCTTTTCATGTTCATGGCAGGGTGACAGCTTGGATTCATGTCCTTGTATTGAATGAGAAGCCCTCTCTGGTAAACAGCCACTCAACAAGAAGAGACCACCAGTAGGACAAACTATTGGCACTTGGATACACAAAGTGGTATTCCCTTCAAAACTAAGCATTAAGACCAAAACTATTTTAGTACTCCCAGTTTAATTAATTGATGTGGGAAATGTTACAAGTTGGATTATAGTACGCATGTAAGTGTAATCTGCCCTGTTTTCATTTTTTAATAGATTTGAGTAATAGTTAATTTATTCTCATGTTTTGTCTCTTGTCTCATTTTTTGTAAATGGCAACTTAGAGTTGAAAGAATATCGCACATGACTAATCTCTGGAAAGAGATAAACAAAAATCAGGGTTTGACTGAGACTGAAACTCCTCTATCAACTACTAATTCTTGCTGGCTGTAAAATTGTATAGAGTAATATGTGCTCAACACCTTTTGTACAACCAGTACATTAAAGTGGGCTTGCAGAAAATAGGTGAATACAAGTTTTTCCGAGGTCACTTCAGTGTATTTTAGTGCACTGGTTACACAAAGGGTATTGTGCACAGAGCATCACTCAACTGCATCTATGACTTTAAACATAGGAAATAGTTAATTACTTAAATCAAGTTCAAGTATCTACTAACACAGAACTAAAACCTTTAGCAAATGGGAATTTCGGGTGCTGGAATTCAGAACGGCTCCATCAAGCACGTCAATGTAACTCCTCTTTCTCAGTTGGGTTGAACCATTAACTCTGTACTCAGTCCTTTGAACTTTCAAACTTGCACCAGAGATTCAGAAACTTGAAGAATCGGATGAACATGCGGCTATACTTTCAAATTTACATCATAATCTTACATCATGTATGATGTCATTGTCTAAGGACAGATACTTCTTCCATATTCTTAATGGAGAAAATGTAAGAAATTGAGAAAGATAGAAACACGAAAAGACATTACGCTTCCTCGGTCTCCGTTACGGTTGGGTTATTTTTCTTTTATCACAAACCATTGTTTTTTGGGGCCCGTATTTACAAACAAGTGCTATTTCAACCAAAACAGGGGCCCGTCTTGGAATAGTTGTAACCTTCTTGTTCAACATATACGACGTACATGTCTCTATACGCATGCCTCGTGATAAGTTTCGAGTTGAAATTTACGACTCCAATTCTAGCATCCACATGCATACCTTCAATCTTTGTTTATGTTCGTGGCGGTCATGATGCACATTATCGCATTCTTATCTGAGTACAAAAAGATGTTATCAGCTTAATTAGGTTTAAGAAATCAAAAGACTATTGTTGGTCCTTAGGAGAAGAGACAATCCAGCTTTAGAAAACTTTCTAGGCAAAACCCATCAATCAATTTCTCTGTTCTGTCCAAATCTTGGTGCTTTGTTTTTCGGTTCCACTAATTTCATGGGCCCCTGTTTGCTCTTTCTTATTTATCTGTATTACGCATAAAGCTGATGGGAACTCCAGCATGCATGAAGACCACTCTGCAGGGCAAATGATCATATGTCCAGTCATTATTAAGAGAAAAAATAGCACACTCTATGGTTCTCAAAGCACCTACTTTTGAGACAATTTATTTAGCACTTGGACCTATCACTTTACGGACTGAAACCCACAGGTTGGCGCGGTTCCATTTATTTATTTATTTTGGTCCTTACGGTTCCATTCATTTGCATTACGAGGGAAAATAATAATGAATAAAATTTGACAAAACTTTAGACCTACATTTTTACCTTAAGATAGAACAAGGGACATGTTGAAAAACTTAATCCATTACAGAGAAATAAAAACTTCATCGTGGTTGGGATATGGGCCGGTGATCTATTGGTGACTTTTGGCACTTAAGTTCAAGGAAAAAAAAAAAAGGGAGTGGTTCACAAATTATTTAAAAAAAAGGACTCTGTATTGTTCGAGAACAAGATCAGTCAAAGATATATATCACTGTGATTAATTTGGCTGGTGTGAATCACGGACATGTGCCATTAAGATGTGGGAAAGTTAGCTGTTGCGGAACTTTTGGGTCTTGACTTAAAGTCACGATGAAAAGGAATAGTTAAAAAGAATTAAAAAATAATTATTGTATTTCCAAAAAAATTAGTACCTATCAAAAAAATTGAGATTTAGTTAAGATAGTTTAGATATATGTAAAAAAAAAAATTTATATGTAAAAAAAGTTATTAAATATAATAAAAAAATTTATCAGATAATATTTAAATTTTTAAAAAAGAAAAAAATTAAAGAAAATATTTTAAAATATTATTAAAATAATTATATATAAATGATATTTTTAAAAATTTAGTTCATAATAAAATTTAATAAATTAATTTAATTTATATAATTGACTTTATTTATTTGAATAAGAGTTTATATGTAATTGTTTTTTTTTTCTTATATTATGCTAAAATATTAGTAATATATTAATTCAGAGAAATTATATACAAAAGTATATAACTGCAGGATTTTTGTTTTTTTTCCTCCCCATTTGAGTGCTTTTGTGGGAGCCCAAGCTCAATATTATCGTTTAGCCTACAGCAAATGAAAGCTAGTTTAAGACGAAATTCCTAGATTTAATGTTTTCCAAATATATAGTTAATGTGTATTTGTATCCTGGACCACCGTATGCTGTACATGCACACAGGAGCATATGCAGAACCAAATAGTAGGTATAAATTGTTCAGTTCCTAAAAGTATAACTGAAATAAGAATTTTCTTGTTTAAGGACAGCTGGGCGGAAATGAAATCCCAAACTGCCTAACTAGTCCCTAGTTGGTCATGGTGACAACTACTGCCTGACAGTGATTAGCGCAAAAGCTATCACATGATTAAGATTATCACTAATTAAATTATGATTTTTTGTTGTTTTTCATTTTCTTAATGCAGTAGGGCTCCATAGGATTCTACTCGTAAGGATATTATTAAATCTCTTTAAATAGAGGGAATGAATGATAACCAAATATATCTATTCGGCAAGCATCTGGATTATGGGGATAATACGTTCTAATTGAAGTGTCCATTAAGTTGGGAAACAGAAAGTTACGAGATATTACAAGAAGTAAAATAGCAGGACTTAAATTTGACTTAAATGATTGAACTTAGTCTTGTTTGTTTATTTATTTTCAGGTTTAATTTTTATATTATAATTTTTTTATTATTTAAAAAAAAAACAAAATAACTTTTCATGCGATTCATTGCTTCGAAATACTTTCTATGAAAAATGTGCCATTTTTTTTGGAGTCGCTTCAACCTTGCTTCATGTCCCTCTCTGGTACACCTTTCCTTCTAATACTTCTTTTTTTTTAAATATTAAAATATTATAATATAAAAATTAAATTAAAAAATAAGATAAAATTCAACTATTTAAGACAAATTCTAGGTCCCTCCTTTTAATACTTTCCAAATAGCATATACAAGCGAGTACTTCTTTTGCTTTCCCTAGTTGGGTGTTACCTTCTTTGACGAAAACCATGGATTCCCTTTCACTGCCTTGAGGCAAGAGAAAGCCTAAAGAGACCCAGATTTTGTTTCTCTCTCACTTATTGGAAAACTGATTGTGCTCCCTCATTTGTTCTTCTCTTTTTCCAACTTCTCTGAAATATATACTGTCATACATTAATTAGTTTTGGAGAAGTGCTGGAATTTTAACAGGAAAAAGAGGTTGCACACCACTTTGTTAACCGAAAAATTAGGAAAAGGATGAAAATACTTAAGGGGTAGAGAGAGAAGAAGAGAGAGGAATGGATGGAGGAGGCGCATGATGAGTTGTTGAGTGCATGTAGCACGCCATACCCCCCATGCAGATAACACCATCATTCTATATTTTTCGTGTACGCATTGTTGGGCGTAGACAAGGTAGTGGGGCTTTCCTACGTGGGGCAAATGAAAAACCTACAACAATTATTCATGCTCTTTTGGAAGGCATCGCCATATGGCAGTGTAATCTACCCTACAAATTAAGGGATACAGCTATTTAGCGTGCTGGCGTAGGTTTGATCCTGTTTTTAAATTTTCACTGCGGTGAAATGTTATGCGGGGTTAAGTCCAATAGTTTGTACGTATTGCCTCCCCCCTCAAAGGTTCAAACTCAAGCACGGGAGGCTCCTTACTCTTATCTCTTGTCTCCGATGACCACAAGAAATTCATGTGGGTTTTTACGTGGACCTTAATATTTTATACATAAATATCCCTAAATCTGTATGCTATTTGTGAAAAAAATAATAATAAGCGTATGTAAGAAGGTTTGTGTTTTCTTCACGTACACTCACATGATTTTTTAAAAGAAAGATAAGATATGGTATAAATATTAGAGGTTGTACAGAGTTTATGTAAAATTAGTTTGTACTAATAACAATACTCTAATGAAAATGCATGACTTGTGGTATAAAATCCTGAATTTCATAATATTTTTGATAATTTTTTAAGAATAACAACTTTAATTGTTATTTATGGTGAAATATATTTTATTTTTTTAATTTTCTTAATTATTCAAATTTTTACTCCTTCAAACTAAAGTCACCTTGCCGTCCGCGTGGAAGGATCCTCATCTTGTGTTTGTGTAACAAACCACAAAATCCACTTAATATGGTTAGAGGCTAAAATTCTCACATCTTAATTTTATTTAATGTTGTTATTTTTTATGTAAAATTTTAAATTTATTAAATCTCATAATTTAAATAATAAAATTTAATAAATTTGATAATATAAATTTTATATTATAAAAATTATATAAAAAAGTAATAAAATTCGATACAATTTTAGTGTTAATACTCTAAAAGCTGAGTTCACTGTGACCCAATTAGACATTCAAAAGCCTGCTCCGGCTTCTAATGATTTTGTTGGATTTGGGGTTTGTATAGTCTCATAAAAGGACACCTCGACCATATATTCTACCCCTCAAAGTCACTTGCCCACATTGTTAACAGGACAGATTCTTACAAGGACCCAGGTTCATGGATTCCAGGGTGTTGGGATTATGGCTAGCTGTACAAGCGGATCCCATGTAACACTGTATACTGCTGCAATTCCAGTCTTCTAGTGGTCCTTGAATCCATGGACCCAGGTCAGCTTCGCTTTTTTATTGCCTCACTTGGCCTCAGCGATGAGTTTTTTTCCATTATGACAGGGGAGGCCGAAGCTTAAGATCTACGATCAGTCTAGAGGTTCTCCGAAAGACATGTATCTGTGAGACCCAATGTGCCGGAACTCCAAGTTTCGGTTCGGCCCATATCTATCAAAAGGTGGAAGCCCATAGCTAAGCCTAGATGGGTCGAAGGAAACATCGTAATCGCATTTTGCTGAACATGTGGCTACGTGACACCAACGTGGCTGTGCGCCTTATCCACCAACTGATTTGTGTGTTGGCGTCGTTAAAGTTTTTAATCCACCATCGCACACATCTCCCGTCTCTCCCACGATCAGTCTTTCCAAAGACTAGAAGTGTTTCCCTGTTACCGCCATGGCGTCCACCACTCTATCACCTGCATACCCTTCACAGGTAAAATTTCTTTATGATTTAGAGATATGTTGACTTTAGAAGGCCTAGTTTAGCTGCCATGATCTAGTTTTATTGTTTGGAATTGTGTTTTCAGCTATGCTCTAGAAAGAGTGGAATTTTCTCTCCTTCACAAGCCCTTCTTGTGAAGCCCGTAAGGACCCAGATGATGGGGAAGGGCAAGGGAATGAGAATCGCTTGCCAAGCCACTAGCATTCCCGCCGACCGAGTGCCAGACATGGGTAAGAGGCAGCTCATGAATCTGCTTCTTCTTGGTGCGGTTTCACTACCAACTGCCGGAATGCTAATCCCTTATGGCGCTTTCTTTGTCCCACCAGGGTAGCTTCTCTATCTTTCCCATTGTTCTCTCTCCTGTTCTTGTAATAGAAGAAATAGTTTCAACCTTTTGCCATACGGGTTTTTGATGAAAGCCTTATCCTATTCAATCACTGTTTATGTTTTGGCGATTAGTTTAAACCATATTCAGTGTATGATTCATTTTCTTCTAGTACTTGTCTCTTGAGTTTTGATTTTTTATTTTGAAAACAGAAGTTTTAGAAGCGATGATACCTACTACAAATTTACATGAAAAAGGAAATCTTTGTCGTAATTGTTGTAACTAATTTTATTGAAGAGTAAAATACATTCCCCACGCAGAGAAACGATGAAATCATGCTCAACTCTTGCTTAATAGTTAAATTCATCCAGCTATTTAATTAATTACAATCATATGAAAAATTAAGTTTTATTATGTATTTACTAATATAATATATCTAAACTAAAAGAAAGATTCATAAATATGTGAGCACACTGGTTAATAACAATTGATTATTATAACATTCTTACTTTGAAAATTTTAATAATTTTATATCAAAAAAGAAAGAAGAAAGAAAAATACATACTGCCCCTTCCAAGAGTTGGGGGAGGATTATTAAATTGATTGTTTTTAACTGCTTGAAATGTTGTCTCTGCTCCTTCACTTTGTTAACTTCTGACATGTTTAACATCTAGTTACCTACAAAAGCTGTAGTTTGCAAATAAACCTTTAGCTGTCCAAAATGGAGGAAACTGCAGACAAAGGGAAAAATATCTACCATACTGCCCATAACGTATTGCATTTAACATCCAACCGTTAAATTACCCAGCTAAGATGCTATTTAATTTAAGACACTTCGATCTGAATTTCGTGATCTTTCCTAACCTTTTGTCTTGAATGGGATTGATTTTCAGGTCAGGATCTTCTAGTGCTGGTACAATTGCAAAGGATGCGATTGGAAATGATGTGATTGCTGAGCAATGGCTTAAGACACACGGCCCTGGGGACCGTACTCTTACACAAGGGTTGAAGGTAAGTTTGCAGCTGACTACTGTCACTGCAGCTCTAGAACATTTATCGGCCTGCTTTTGGGGCTTTAGTGTTGACTGTATATGGTTTCTATGTAGTTTTGGAAGCCGATACAGTTTTTAGAGGATATCTTAGGTAACTTGAAGCAATGTTATGGTGCACATTTTGTAAAATGCACGCAAAGAAGGACTGAGACATATCCCATTGCTTACTTCCTTCTTTTTTTGGACTTCTCTTCTTTCCTCTGAAAGTATATCTTTCTACACGTTGCCGATTACAATGCCAATTTTAACTGGCGACTTTGCAAGAGAATATTAAATTGTCTTACCAGCAATGAAAACTCAAGATTCCGAGCTGTAAAAGTGAAAATTAACTGTTCTGAAGCTACCAACCTGATTCACTCTTTAGTTTCTAACTCAATAAGGTGAACTTCTTTGTTTTGCCATCATTTTCAGGGAGATCCTACCTACCTTGTGGTGGAGAAAGACAGGACGCTTGCAACATATGGAATTAATGGCGTGTGCACACACCTTGGTTGTGTTGTGCCGTGGAATACAGCTGAGAACAAGTTCATCTGCCCTTGCCATGGATCGCAGTACAATGACCAAGGAAGAGTTGTGAGAGGACCTGCCCCTCTGGTAAGCAAATTGGAAACCTTTCCTTGGTAAATGTATCTCTACCTCTCAGAGGCTTTCTGATTGTCAAGTATTTTGCTTGGTTCTCCAAATATAACCAACATTCAATAGGTCATCAGAGTTGATTCTCTTGGCCATCACATGACATTTTAGTAATAATACCCAACAGAGGATTATTCCAGATGTAGCACCTGACACCCATATTTGGTTGCTTAAAACTTGTGAGGGAGTTTGATGAAAAGCTAGAATCGCATGTCTGCCAGTGCTTTTTGACTCATTATATAGCAATTAAACGAGGGTGTTTTGCACGAAGTCATTTTCATTCTGTTTTTATCTTTGCTTTGCGTATCTGTTTGTGGTACACTAATGAATGTTTAATTCTGCTTAAATTACAGTCTTTGGCGTTGGCGCATTGCGATATAGATGATGGGAAGGTGGTGTTTGTTCCATGGGTTGAAACAGATTTCAGAACAGGTGAGGCTCCATGGTGGGCTTAAACTTCTTGAAGCTGTCCCTCCTCTCCCACCTCCCATATAATTAATCTGAGACCAAACAGTCTGTTTTGTATTGATGCATAGTACACACTATATAATGAAATTAGTATTTTGTAAAGTGAAGCCCATCAGACGAAAATGATCTGAAGCAGTCTCTTTCTTTGTAATTTTTTGTTTGTTGGATATTCCCCTATTTCTTTCTCTTTTTTTTTTATTTTTATTTTCTATTCGTTTGTCTTTTCTTAAGTCTAATTTAAGCGCAAAGTTGTGATCTAATCCCAGAAACATGGTTAAGCCTGCCAAATAGTGAACGTTCTTATGAATCATTGTTAGTTTGGTATTGTTCGTACCTTTTGATACCTAATTGGAAAAACTAATACACAAGTCACAATAAAACATTGTAAGATTTATCATTGTAATCTACTGAAAATATTTATATATTTTATAGTGTCTGAATAGCAAAATGGAAAAGAGATGGGAACGTCCAGAAGCTAACGAGACACTACTTGAATTTCAGCAACAAACCCAAACCCCGCCCCGCCCCCCCCCCCCCCCCCCCACCCCACCAAAAAAAAAGGAAAATACAGTTGAAAACTTTCATAACCTTCTCAAACTAAATAATAATGACAAAACACTAAAGTGCAGTGTTTTGTTATGTGTGTGATCAAAGTAGCAAACTTAGGTTTACAGGGTAAAATGATATAAATTTTCTTACATTTTAGATTATGTGTAAAAAATTTTTGTTATATTAATTAAAATAAATTACTTTTTATATTTTAAACATTATGTAAATTACTTCATATATCTTCAATTATTCTGAAATTAGTTTTAAATTACACTCAAGTTACCTTCAATTACCTTCACATATTTTACATTAGTCTCAAATTATCCTTAATTTAAAGTATATGAAAGTAATTTATATCAAATTTGAAGTGTAAACAATAATTTATCTTAATTAATATAATAAAAAAATTTTTGACACATAATCTAAAGTATAGAAAGTTTAATGCATTTTATCCTAAAATTGATAGTACATAACAAAAGGCATTGCTTCGAAGTTATAGAAACCAATTTTATTGCCACATTTTTTCAAGTTTAATTTTTATATTATAAATTTTTTAATCTTTAAAAATTAAAAAAAAATTATTGCTTCGAAGTTCAAACTAACCCATTAAATAATAGGCTGCATTTTATAATGTCCTTCATTTTTAATTTTCTAATTTTAAGGGTGATGAAGCAGGACCACCGCCGTGATGCTTTCAATAGTTAAAACTGAAGACGCCAGTATTGTTTTGGTCAGGAATCTTTGATGATTTAACAATAGAACAATAGGTCAAGCCAAGATAGGAGGAAATAGACAAATAAAATAGAGAACAGAAAAAACAAGGATGGCACGTGCTTCTTGTTAATACTCATTAGCCATAAAACCGAAGCAGCAGAATCTGTTGCCATAAGACATTGGACTACAAGAACAAGATGACAGACATTCAATCGCATTTCTCACACTTCAACTTTGCGAAACCGCCGTTTTTTTTCATCAATTGATTCTTAAATCATTGTATAATTTGAGTTTTTCTTTTTAATTCAACATCTCGGAATCCGCCTCTGCAACTGTATCGATTTTTGTAAATCTCAGCTATTTATATCCGACCAACATACGCAATTTTGGATACCCGTTCATTCTGAAGTGGTTCACCGCAATGCAAAATAAATTACCGATTTTAAATAGTTGCAAAATCAACACCTAATTTATTCGCCTTAAAAGATGGCATTTTTTTTTTTTTTTTTCATTTTAGGTGTCATAACACATGACACTTTTGAGCTTTGAATGCAATATAATTGGCAATAATTATCACTAAAAATGATGTTATATTTCAAAGGAAGCAAGAATTCGAAAAATGCGAGCTGCTAAGAAATTCTGCAACGATTTACAGACAACCGTGCAAAGCATGTGTGGATGCGACGAAGCTAAATTTACAGGGAGGACAAACCGACAAAAAGTCAAATGCGAAGCCCGTTGCCCGTCTTGTTTGTCCAATACCTTCACGTGACTCCTGCGGCCCTGCCACGCACGAAACAGGGCACAGCGCAGCAGAGCACCTTAACAACTGCAACCTAAACAAAAGGAGAAATCAGAATGATTAGGGGCAGAAGCATCATCCACAACGTCAACGGCAAAGATGACGCTTGGGCCTTCTCGAACTGTAACGAATCAACGGCCAAGGGCATGTTCTCCTGGTCAGGGCTACACTTGGATTCCTGTGGGTGCGAACTGTACATGATGGCACGCAACACTGCCGAAACGGTTGGTATGAACTCCGTTTTGTTCCTTGCTAGCAGCCAAGTTAGACCCATTAGCTGGCAGTCCCGATTGAACATCTTGCTTGCCCGATCGTTGCTCCTTGTCCCGTTCGTGTATCCTTTGAGCTGTAATGCCATAAACAAAAATTCATACAAGGTTATTTAACTCAATGAAAACATCGAAAAACAATTTCAATTGTAAAAATGGAATAGAGAATAGAGCCACTGTTTTCCTGAAGATGAAACAATAAAGACTATGACCAACGAAATGATCGTCTCGACCAAATTGCTCGCAATGTAAAAGGATATAACATAATGGGATGACAAGCTTGTATGCAAAAAGTGAGTTATAGGAATAACAAATTTGGGACCTTTTGTACGGCACCAAGGCATTTGGAGCAACCAGCATAGGAAGAGTTGCGGCAATTGTTCTCCAAGTTCCTGACCGCAGCGGTTGGGGTAGCGTTGTGAGACCCAGACACATTGTGAAACCCAGAGACGTTAAACGCAGCAGGACAGGAGCTGATCTGGTGAAGCCTAATCCCACAGAAGCACAGTATAGCGTCACAGCTAGCGTTTGGTTGTGAAATCCGAATGTTGCGGCTCAAAAGTGAGTCTTTGAGCGAGTTCACACACTTTTGCGAGTCGTCTGGCATCATTGGAAGATCACTACTAGCCGCAGGAGCAAGAGCTGACACCTCCAGAGCCGACCGGGCGTGAGCCGCGAAGAGCCAAGCCGCGAGGACAGGACAGCACCGGCTACGGTCGAGGTCCTTGCCACATGCATCATTCACGCCGCCGAACAACTCTTTCGAGAGGTCGAGACGGCAGATTTGGCTCTGGGTTTGAACCGGAAATGCTGGCACCGTGTTGGGGGAAGAGTAGTCGCCTGGTTTTAGTGGCTGGCTCGGATCGCTTACCAATTCGGAGAGTAGACTGGGAAGAGAAACGGGCAATATAGACGTGAAGAAAAGGAGACACGCGAGAATGGACGTAAATGATTGCATTTTTACTTTACGCCGCTGCGTTTGTTAAATGAGAGCTAGTGAGAAGTGGGTGATGCAATTCTGGGTTTGTTTGGTATTCGAGAAAAAAAATGTGGACACAGGAAAGGTTGTGTGCGGAAAAAGATGGAAAAAGCAGGCAAATGATTTGGGTACTCGAGAAATAGTAATTACAAAGGAGTGAAGAGTGGGGAGGAGCTTATAGGTTTGCAGTAGCTTTATCCAAGAAAGCGCTTTATGTTTCTGGGAAATTATGGTAAAGATTCATAAGATATTCAAAAGCAAAAGAGAGTTGTGATATTGTGGTGACTTTGTGATGAGATTCATTAACCATGATTTGTTTGGAACATTGCTGCCGGAGAAGGTTTCAACAGCACAAAAAGGACATCGGAAACTAAGATGATTGTAAGAGCTAATGCAGGTGAAAGGATGAGAATGGCTTTTGGTGAAAGGTTATATGTTGTTCCAGCTTTATCTGCTTAGTGTCTCTTGGGGGAAATGATGGGCGATGGCACTGATGGGGATATTCACAAATCACAAATCCATACGAGGAAAGGAGGGTACGCTCAGAGATCCCTCTCGATTTATGTTGTGCGGGATACTAATTACTGACGCAGAGCTGCATGTTCACAAAGCAAAGGGATGTGTCATTCGTTTAACCTAATTTAATTTGCCTCTCACTTTTAACGTTTTTAATATATTAATATATGGAATTTTGGGATTTGGATTATGTTTCTTAATGCTCAAATAGGGTGGAAAAGAGAGTGAGATTCGTTTTGGTGCACAACCACAGTCAGAGTAAGACGACGGAGTTTGATTAGTAAAGCCTGTCTCAGTTTGGTAGCCACTGCTATCCTTTATTATTTAATTTTCAATGTCTACCTCTACTTTTTCTGTTTTCGCTGGACCGGGGGGGGGGGGGGGGGTGAAGCTTTGGTCATTAGTGGGTTCCACTGCTGCTTGGTTTTCAATCATTTTTAAAAGGTGAAATAGTGATATACAATTATACACGATTTCAAACCAAACAAAAAGGGGTTTATTAAAACAACTTTTTTGGCTCGCTTGACACGATTTATAGACTAATATAGTATGACAATAATAAAGTTTTTATTAAAAGCTTCAATCATATAAATTTAATATTTTGAAAAATAATACACTTGTTTAACAAATTGTTACGGTAAAAGTGTTTTTTAAAATGTCTGGTCAATATAGTCTCGACCTTCTGCTTATCAGTAATCCATGTATAAAGCTTTATATCATGCGCATAAAGCTTAAATTGTGTCCCCGTACCGAAAAAAAAAAAGGCTTAAAATGTGTCTACCCATTGACATTAACCATATGAAAATTGTTGCTCCTACGAGATAGAGCAATGAAAATAGTTACAAATGATTCACGCATGTTTTTTTCTTTTATAGGTAAAGATGCATTGAGTATTCCACATATAAGTTTTACAGTTTAATATATACAAATTAATAATCTAATTCTTTTTAATAAAACTTTATCAGTTAGGAATAACATGGCCGAAACCGTATATGCCTAACTTATGCAGACAGCCTGTTTAGTAGCTTTACCTCTTACTGGTGCTAAGAGTCATGCGTGAGGGCTCTTTTGTTTTTTGTTTTTTTATTACAACCATGTTTTGCCAAAGATAATATATTCAAACAAATGCACTTTGCTCAGAGCTAATATGGACAAACATCAATCTCCAATTTCGCATGGACTACCCAGTCCCCATTCCTCTCCTTTTTAAATTTCTTTTAGGTATACAAACACCGCTGTTGTGGCCATTTTTCACCATAGCAAACAAATTTGCGAATCTCCAAAACCAGGATCCGATTGATCTTCTCTGTATATTCTATTTTTGCTACAAGACAAACTATAACAGAGCCAAGTAGGTTCCACCACAGGCACAGAGTAGTGAGCAGAGTGGAAAGCAGAAATGAATAGTCCCAACACAGGTAACCGGAGGGAGATAGGGAACTAGTTTTAAAGACAAACACAAAGCGTCACCCAAAAGAAAAATATTGTTCCTGCCAAAGAAAAGGTAACTTTGGAAAAAGCTTCCTGCTCTTTCCCTTCCCCCAATGATCTGCTTTCTTTGGGCATCAGGTTGGCCCCAACGTTCAAATCAAAGATTGCATTATAGACTGGATTAGGTTCTAAACGATGGTGGTTAACTGTGTCTTTGGTAATTGAACTCAAAAGGTAGGAGCAAAAGGTGCAATCATGGTGTCGCAAAGTGAGCGTTCTTGGGTCCTCTACGTCATCTCTTCATGCCATTGCCGGGTGTGCAGCAAAGGCAATGGCCCTGAGATGATGCATTATGCATGAATAGGACTACTTACTTTTTGGCCTCCCTTCTTTCTTCTCAGATTTCGGCTGAAAAAAGCTTGTTAAATCTTGTACCCAAAAAAAAAAAAAAAGCTTGTTAAATCTGTTAAGACCCAAATGTGTCTTGTTTGTGTCTCATGGGAGCCTCAATCAAGTTAGCTAGAGAAAAAGCTCGTCACTTTGTGAGTTCTAGGCTTTTGTCCCACTGCTAAAAGACCGTATGAATTATGAACTTACTCATTTCATTGAAGTCATATGCGCATCGCATTGAAGCGTTGGTATTAACTTGTCAAACATTCTAATGGCGCATAATGGGCACAATCCGATTTGGTAGTGTGATAAATAGTGTGAATAGTTGCCCTCATCATCAGGTTATAATTAGCAGAGCAAAAGTTGTCTTCCCTGATCGTTGAGGAGGTATTTCTAGATTCTTGAAATCATTAATTAATGACGAACTGAGTGGTATGTCTGCGGAACACTTTGTAAAATGGGTTATGCAAATCCACCTGTACATCACTACGAAGTCTTCTTCACCTTTCAACAAAGCAATAAAGCGTTTATGATTTCATTTGAATCCACTAGTTTTAGCCTTTAGGTCTCCCTCCTTTTTACTTTAAAAAACTATCCTAGTTTTCTCAACTTAACACACAACCTTCTTGAAGACGAGCTTCTCTATTATGTCGTCCAACACCCTGAAGGTTGAGATTTTAAAATGATCTAAAATACGTTGGATAACACAAAGGGTTTTCGACGCACAATAACGAAAGGACTCTAGAAGACAGTTACATGAAATTAGTGACGTAGAATTTACAATTCACAAAAGTACATACCACTATTTAGGAAGATAATTTCACGAGAAATAATGCTAAGTTTATATTTTTATATTTGTATATTTTTTTATAAATATTAATTTAAAATTGATTTAAAATTAAGTATGAAATTTTAGACGAATTAAAATTAATCTCAAATAATATATTATAAATAAAATATAAATATAAAAATATAGATATAATAATATTCTTTTAAGATAGTGCTTCTGTTCTTGAAATCCGAATATAAACAATTTATTTAAAACAATTAATACTATTAAATTTATTAATTATGAAATCTTATATTAAATTTTGTGAGTTTGTGTTTTTCTTTTTCGGAGGCATCACATTTTCATTCGGTTCAACCTTGTTGGGCCTGTCCAAAACCCGATGCAATCTTATTGTCCTTTTAGTAACTATATCTCTGTACCTTTGAAAATTCAAAGTTCCCAATTTTCATTTCAGTTAATGCCTTAGCTATGATCTGGCGTCGGCTGAAGTTGCAGCAACACCACCTTGCTCTTTCCTTTTTGCATGGCATGAAACAGTTTCTAAAGTAGTTCGGTGGAGAGTCTTCTCACTATGATCAAAATATGATGATATAACACTACCATATTTCATGCGTAATAGTAGTAGAAGTAATAATAATAATGATAATAATGAAGTGAAGCAAGAGTTTGACGTAAAGCAGCCCAGTTTGTGCGTGTCATCCTTTCGCAGGGTTACTTCCAAGTTTCAAAAACCTTAGAAGAGTCAAAAGATGAACTGGCAAGGATGTCGACCTGATCACACGCTGAGGTTGGTACTTTTACCATTAGCAATTCAGCATAACCACAGTGAAATCAACAACAACTCCATTGCTGCCTCTGATTGCCATTCTCAGAGTAGAAAGTCCTCCTTTTGACTTTCGAGGAAATGGCCGTACATTTGCCCCCAAAATGAGACTAACTTTGGAAGATAAGGAAAGCAACCGTGTTATGTAGTCAAAATTATAGTCTCTTTCTAGAAAGTAACCCAACAGTGGGTGGATCTTTGTAAAACAATAATTATTTCTTGCTTAATATGACTCTTGCTCGCCCCACGTTTGTTAAAGATAACTCTTCGGTATCTATCTAAGAAAAAACGATGTGATGCATTTAATTTTCAACCCAGCAAAGGCAATGTTTATTGCGGGCCACGAACGGACTCACCTTACATCTTATTTAGTTGTACAATAAGTAGCAGCTAACCAATTAATCATATGGGTCAACAACTTCGTCTGTTTCTGAGAAGAAGCGGGACGTCGTAAAGTTTCCTTTCCCAACTCTGGAAGCAAGAAAAACGGTTCCCATCTTAATTTTGGACAACATATCCTTACCCACGAAACTCATATGAGAGTTAAGAAAAATTTTATTAAAAAACTGATGTAAACTTAAGACTCCGTATGTTTTCGTTAGTTATCCTTTCCTGATTGAAGATGATAATCATATCAAGCCAAAAAAAAAAGTGGCACGTAAAGACAAGAGCACACTTTTTCAGCTGTGAATAAACGTCAAAGGATGAGCTTTCAAGCTTCAAATGACACCTACACTTGCGTCTTCTGGTTGATTTGTCCAGCGCTTTTAACTTCTATTTGCGTGGGAGGTAAAAGGACAAGAAAGAAACAAGAAGATGAGGAGAAAGACAAGAGGATTAAAATGATTATCTTTAATATAGCCATCAGATAAAATTTATTCAAACATTAGAACCAGATCAAATGATAATCACATGCAGTCCAAAGCTCCAAATTCTGCTAAATGTAAAGCTCTGTACGGGCTATTTTTCTATGAACTGCATTGACGTAACTGCATCTGAGTAACATGATAAAGCTCTCCTCGATCACATAAGTATTTTGCACATAATTTGTAAAAGGAGATTCTGTAAATAGTATTACATCATAACGAATAAATTACTATACGTAATATTTTGATTTATTTTGGTATGTGATGACAATTGAAGACCATGTAAATTCGTGTCATATTGAAAAAGAAGCCCTTTACATTTGTTTGGCTAATAGTAGTAGAAAAACTTGGGTTCGTCGTCGATTCTGTGAACTCTGTGAAAGCAAGTCATTCTTGCACAACAGCAAGAGCACATGACGTTCTGTTTCCTCTGCTATCAGTACACCTCGCAGAAAAACATTAACAATTTCATCAAACTGCATGCACCACTTAAAAGGCAATGTGACCCGACGTTACTTCCTTTACCTACTTTCATAATAAAGTTCACGTCTCGACTTCAGAAGTAACACGCACAAAACAAGAGACATTTCAAAGCCAAATAAACAAATATACGGAGCAAATCTGGTGCGGTATGTGACACCTCGTTTCTTAAAAAGCTTTGCACACCAATGATTAAACCAATTGATTAATTAGTAAGGACGAAAAAAATGAACAAAACATTTTTCATAGTATACACATATTTGGAATAAGGTGTTTTGAACAGATTGAAACCTAATTTCTAGCTTCAGTTTGCAGGGCACCTCTATTAGTCTGAAGCGCTTAAATCCATCGACATGACTGCATCAATGTGATGTCACTCTACCGTAATCAGTGCATAAGGCCAAACAAAACTTCTGAGGCCGGGCTTGCTTGAACCAAACACTTCACACAAGGTAAGCTAAAAGATGAAGCAGAGAGTTGTTTCCTCTGCTTTTCCTCTGATATAAGTATAGCACCATAGAAAATCACAAAAAATTTAAACAAACTAGATGCATTCAAAGCGACCTGACCTTGTTGCTTCCTTTATCTTTCTAGACATACATTTTGGCTTCAGGAGTAATGGGAAAAGAGAGAGGCACAACTGAAAGAAAAAAAAAAAAATGGAGCAACTCTATTATATCAATGTGCTGTCACTCCCCCACATTCAGTATGTAATCAGCTCAATCAGAACTTTAGAGGCCCACCTTGCTTCGAACAAACACTTCACATCAGGGCAAGCTAAAAGATTAAACAGAGGAAGTTCTGTTTTCTCTGTTTCAGTATAGCACCAAAAGAAAATCATGAAACATCTCACCAAACTGAATGCAATTAAAGCGATATGATTCTGAAGTTTTTCTTTATCAAAAGACATTTTGGTTTGTGAGTAATGCGCACAAAAAGAGGCACAATTAAAAGAAGAGAAAAACAGAGCCACTCTCTTTTGCACTACAGTACTTTGTTTTTGGAAAACGTTTATACACATATAACTAAAACAATGGATTGGTTTGTAAGTCGTACGGCAAACAAATAATTGGAACCTTTTTTTCAATATCATTTACACATGCATATAAAGAACTAATACTAAGACATTTTAGACATATGGAAACCTAATTTTTAACTTCAATTTGTTGGGCACAACAATTGTTCTAAAGGCCTTAAAAACTTGAACACGATTATATCAATGTAATGTCACTCCCTCTTATTAAGCGTATAATGAGGTTAATATGTAGAACTTCAGAGGCTTAGCTTGCTTTGAATAAACATTTCAAATCAGGTCAACCTAAAAGACGAAACAGAGGATGTTCTGTTTCCTCTGATTTCATTACAACATATAGAAAATCATGAATACTTATACCAAATTGGATTCATTTACAGTGACATGACTCTACAGTTTATCTTTATTGATAACTATTTTGGCTTTGGGAGTATATAAAAAAAAAAGAGGCACAATTGAAAGAATAAAAAAGCAGAGCAACTCTGTTTTGCAATACGATACTCTGTTTTTTGACAATATTTGCACACAAATGATTAAACAATTTTCAGGCCTTAAAATCAGGAACATGATTGCATTAATGTAATTCACTCCCCCTATTCCCTCATTATAAGCTTAACCAGAACTATAGAGGGTCCGTTTTTTTTGAATAAACACTTCACATCGATTTTACCAAATGAATTAAGTGATACTCTGTTTCTTGACAACTGTTCAACATAGGCCATGATTGCTTTGGATTAAAGCATTAATAATTTTACTTTTAATAATTTCTCATACAAACAATTGTAAAAGAAAGTTTTCATGCTTCTAATTTAAAACCTGCAAATATAATGTTTCTATCATGGGTGAGAAAAGAATCCCCCTGACATTCTATTAAAAAAAAAAAATAGAATTGAATTGTGCGAGAACTAAAAGACACCATTTAATCATATCCAATCCTGAAGTGCATTCATGGGTCAACAACTTCATCTGTTGCTAAAAGCAGACAAGGAAATTAACGCGGTAACGGTTGCATTCCCACTGCACTGTGGAAGAAAATCATGTCCCATACGTTTTATATGGTTCTTCTTTGCTTGTTGAAGATGATGATTATGAAGCTGTAAAGAAGGCATGTAACGACAAAGACACACTTTTTGGCATTGAATAAAGTCAAAGCATGAGCTTTCAAATGAGTGATGACGGCTTCACTGCTTGTGCTTTTGTGGTTCATGTCAATGATGTGGCTCATTCAACCCCCCTTTTGTGTGGACGGGAGAGGGACAACAGGGAAAAGGAGTGAAGGATAAGACCAAAATGACGATTAACTGACCACATCAAATGGATTCCAAAACGATGGGCGGTTGCATGTACCTTTGTCCCAGAGTCACTCTCATCAATTTGTGCTCCAAATGTTGCTCTTTAACAAAGAATGTACCTCTGAATACAACTTTGAACTTCAATTTGGCATGTGATGGAAAAGGAACCCAGGAAGCCCTGGGGCATTGAATACTCTCAACAGAAATCCTTTATTCTGGAGTAAACTTCATAGTCCCCCTAAATAATTATGCTGCTTTAAGCACAAGATTAAGCTTTAGGCTGAAGTTTGAAATGTCTGTTACTATTTTTGGAGCTTCTTTTAGTTAAATTTTGCAATTTGTGAGATTTTCTGATAACTGATGCTTTAAAACTCGTTTGTGCTTCTCCACAAGTTGCATGTCTATTTTGATCCTTTTCCAACATCGAAAGCATTTTTAAAACAGGTAAATAAAGAGTAATCAACTGATATAAATTTGCTTTATTAACTTAATATTAAGACTACTTTTTTAGTAGTTTCTTAGATTAAAATTAAAACCCACCCTTGACATAACTGATCTATTGGATTATACGCAAATGGTGCAATTCAAAGAATGAAGGAACTGTGTGGTAAGGAATAAATGAAGGTCTATCTTGATATTTATAGTCTACAGTACAAACTAAATGAATAAAATAACTCTTTTGATGCTTAGTTCTCTAATTTTACCAGCAGATGTATCATCAACTGAGTTCTCAAGGAAACTACATAAATTGAATCAAATAAAAGTTGCAGGTAAAAGATACAAAGAATTCCTGTTATCAAAATCTGGATAACTGGAAAACAAAGGAAAAAGAAAGCCATGTTACAAAATTGAAAGACGCAGGGAGTAAAATGGGAGTGCAACAATGAGATTGCAGTTGAAGAATATTTACAATAAGTCACTAATATCCAGACTCTCTGGAATTTCAAAGTTGAATAAGTCGTTGCAATAGTTATCTCTCTCCTCCTCTGGGCTGCTATTCACATTTGTTGATGACGAATTCAATGGAGTTGGGCTTGATAATGGCGTAGATAGAACTGAGTCATAGCCCAAACTTGGATTTGTATTGTTTAGAGACTGAACAAAATTCCGGTCTCCCAGCAAATCAACTTGGTTTTGTTGCAACAAAAGACTCTCTGCCATATAGGAAGGAATTGAATTCTCTTGGGAACTTGAACAACTCAGGCTTGTCAAATTGCCCGAGAAGCCTTCCACATTGTTTTGAACTTGAGTTGGCGTCTGAAACTGACTGAATTGCTCTTGTGGGTCAACTTGACTTTGTAATTGCGAATTCCCAGTTTGCATTCGTTGCAGATTCTGTGAAAGCATATCATTGTTGTCATTCTTCAAGGATAACAGAATGGAGGCCAGCTTTAAAAATTCTGGGTTCATCAATGCTTGGGCACCCAATAAGCCTTGCAGATTCAGCAGAGATCGATTGGCCAACGCTAACCTGACGATGTAGGACATGTCAAGCAGATCAAGGCGTGGGGCATGAGTCACCGGATCGATTCCCATTCGTAGCAGCCTCTTTCTAATGTGGGTGTTCCAGTAGTTCTTTATTTCATTGTCTGTTCTTCCTGGCAACCGAGCTGCTATGGCTGACCATCTAAATATGCACAAACCAAGTATATGTCAGAAACAAAGTAAAGTTTGAAGAAGCCTGAAACTTTTAAAGAAGATGAAGCAAACTTGTTTGTCTACTTGTTTCCGAAGACACTGTGCAACTGAATAATTGTCTCTTCTTCTTCAAAGGAGAATCTTCCTCTCTTGATATCGGGTCTCAAATAATTAGTCCATCGAAGGCGGCAACTCTTGCCACATCTTTGCAGGCCTACAGTTCAGCCAATGTTTTAATTAGAGAGAAAAGAAAAAGCAGTGAAAGACGGAGAATAAGAAATTGAAGTTATTGCGATAAAGAGGACATTTACCGGCATTCTTAGGGAGGGTTCGCCAGTTGCCTGGTCCATTAGTTTGAATGTAGTTGATGAGTATGAGATCTTCTTCAGGTGTCCATGGACCTTTCTTGAGTCCATTTTTCTCACAGCATGGTGCTCTCCCCATTATCGAAGAAGATGGGTGTAGTACTGTGGATGAATACCAGAAGGGCGGCTAACGAGTGCGGAAGTGAAATTTTGTTCTCTTACTGGCGAGACGACCACGTTTTTATAGCCGAGGAAAAGCAGAGTTAGATGTTTGATGTCAAAAGCATTTGGCGCCGACCTTATGCCACATGTCTTCCTCAACAAATAGTTTGAGTTTACAAATTATACGTATGCAACACAATCATAACATACGGCATCATTCATAAATATAAATATACCATACATATATGATTTGATCTTGTGGTTAAAATTTTGACTAAAAAGTTATGTTTTAGAGCGATGTATGAGCTATTAATAGTTCTCTTTAGGTCCTGAAGTCTTAACTCTATTAATTATTTATAAATTATTTTCATATACTTTTTTTTAAGTGATTAAAGGTTATATATAAGGCATTTTTAAGAAAAAAAGGGATAGAAAATATGGATCTCACCATCGGATTCTGAGAAAATGACAAAGATGTCAGGTGAACCAGAGGTTCATTGGCAACTATTCCTATATATTGAATGTAAAGATAACTGAAACAATGTCTTTGTAAACAGTAAATTTAGTTTATTCATTGCTCTATTAGTGGGTATTCCATTATAACTGATAAAAGAAACAGTTACACGGGAGAAACTAGAATTTGTTATATTCGTGTGGATGTATATATACGAATTGGGCACTTGTACATTTACGATAGCACGTTACATTACATATTATGAGATAAAGACACAGACGGAGCTGACTTTTTCCATTGTAAAACTTGTGACTGAAAGCAGGGTGAGAACATGATGACTTAACCGAAGAATTTGACCTTACTTTTAGATGAATTTGGGGAATATGACAGACGATAAGATAGGTAGGTGCTCATATCAACAACATATGGAGAAAATATGCTCTACTGTTTCATTCTGGATTTTCGTTTTCTTCTTTTCAGGCTCAAAATTTGAATTTCGCTACCAATACCGCGAGTATTGTTTGGCGTTAGCTATCATCAGCATGGTTCAAACTTACGTCACACATCCCCCAAGCTTACCTTGTTCCCTGTTTATTACTTTGAGCTCAAATTCTCTTCAAAAATAATTTCCAAAGCAGAGTACCAATCATTTAAGCTCATCGTCATAGTTATATCAGGTTAGATTGAAGCTCAATTAGGATGAAAATTTTTGTTTGCCAATAAATCAGTGATTTCAAAAATTTAAATTATATATTTAATATAAGTTTAAAAATATTTTTTATTTTATATATCTCATGACGAAAAATCAAATTGACTTCTAAGATTGAAAGATAAGCGTAAGATGGCAGCCATTCGTATTGTTTGTGGTCGACATAGCATTTAGTTTACTATATGATAAAGTTAGATGATGATATTTAACCAAAAAGTTAGATGATGATATGTCACCTTCTTGAGCACATGTCTAGTTATAAGCGGCCAAGTTTCTTCGCCAGGGAACTTTTTAGTGACAGGTGTCCTCACTTCTTCCACGAGTTTAGTCAACGATGCCCTGATCTCTCTTGATAGTTGTCTTTTGCGGCAAGCATGGTGGTTGCTTCATCTGCTTGTTGCATTCGCGGCCAAAATATTCAAAACTCATTGAAAATCAGGTGCTAAAATTGATCAACCTTCCATCTAATTGTGTAGAATGAAGTCAATGCTATTTTAGTTTATTTGTATTCTGAGCCAGGTATCTGAGTACCATACTACTACGGTTCCGGTGTTCTAGGTGTAGCAGAAGAGCTTGGCACTCCTTTGATTATAATCTGAGATATTCTAGAGTATATGATATATTTTAAAAAATAAAAAATAAATAAATAATTATTAATAATAAAATTAATAATTATAATTATTTTAAATTTATAAATTATAATTTATTTTATTATATTTGATAATTAATTTTTTTATCAAAAATTATCTATTTATTCTTTTTTTTTAAAACGCAAATCTTTGATTGTAATACTGCTTGTTAATTGTTTGCGCTTCACACTGCTGGCCCTCTCCTACACAGACCAACAACTATCTAAAAGATCGATATGATTTCTAATGTATATATTACATAAAAGATGTTTGCACATTACATTCATATTCAAAATTTTAAATTAGTTAAATTTTATAATTTAATTTATAAAATTTATATAAAATAATAATTTTATGAGAATAAAAAAATTGTATATATTATTATGCATATATACTTAAATCTCTTAGTTCAAGTAGGGACCTAAATCATAAATATGAAAGGCTTTCTTTTGTGTTTCGTGTCTGCAATGGTTATCGTCTTTGTTTAGTTAGGCAGGATCTGAATTTTACTTGGGGGGCTCTGGATACAGAGTTAGAAATACAAGATGCAGCAATGCGTAGCCATATCTAATTTTATTTATTTTTTATGTCCTTTTTTAAAAAATGTATAATCCAATAATAACACAGATGGTTGCATATATATTATAAGATCTGCTTTGGTATTTTCTTTGCTATGGGATCTGCTTTGGTGTTTACTTGGAGCAGAATTTAAGGTTTAATGGTGCATGGCTTACCTTTGAATAATGATATAGTTGACTAAAATAAACGTGTTTGTTATGTGAATGCTGTTATATTATCGGCGTATGGTGTCCAAAACTCCAACAACCTTTGAATGTTGCAGGCTTTTGTTAAAGGGAAAATATTTGAGTTTTATCAAATATTTGAGTTGTTCAATTACTCAAATATTATAATTTAAATTATGAGATTGCATAGAATCACGTTAGTTGCACGTAGGTGCTATATTTCCTGCTTTCTGGAGTCCAGAGCTTCGTTACATGACACTGTGAGGGACTCATGCTTGCTAATAAGCAATGATTAAACTAGCAAAAGCTGCCCGTCTTAACCCACAGCTTAGGCACACCGGAATAAAATACTCACTAAGAATTCAAGGAAGACTTTTCGGTGAAAGGAGCATACTTCACGTTGCAAAATTATATGGTAGGAAGGCCATATATTGTGGAAACTTTTATGGAAATTACAAGTGCCTAATCGTATTTATACTTTTCCATGGCAGGTGGCACATAATAAACTTTTAACTAGACATATCACCAGCAAATGGAACTATGGGGAATCTACTTGTTTGTGGTGCAATCAGTCTGAGGAAACAACTTTACGTGTTCTAAGGGATTGCAGAATGGCTCAATCAGTTTGGTTAAAGTTGGTGAAACCCAGCGATTTGACTAGTTTCCATGGTAGCTCTCTATGGAACTGGATCCTTATGAATGTCAGAGAAAATTTAGGAGGAAAACAAGGGGGTGATTGGAGCATTGTTTGGGCAGTTTTATCGTGGTTTATGTGGCGATGGCGAAATCAGGCTATTCATAATCCTGATTTTACGCGGCCCAGAAGAGGAGATATAATCATTTTGAATTATGTGAGGCAGATTGAAGATGCTTATTGGAAAAACAGTAAAGGATCTGAGAGTGGACAGGAGACTAGTGGTTACACTGGCATGTTCCATTAAATCACTGGTTCAAGCACAATACAGATGGAGCCAAAACAAAAAAAAAACAAAAAGCAGCGGGAAAAGTGGAGGAGGAGGTTTAATCAGAGACGATCAAGGTAGATGGGTGACGGGATTTTATCGATCTTGTGGTCAGTCCTGTGTGTGCAAAGCGGAAAGTTAAGCGTTATACCAGCGGCTAAAATTAGCTAAAGAGAGGCTGCAGACTGCTTGAAGTTGAATATAATTCCAGTGCTCTTATTCAAACAATAACAAGTGGAAATCAAAAGAACAATCCTATTATCGAGGCCATTGCTTGCGAGATGGGTAACTTTCAGGCGATAAAGCTGAGGCATATATTCAAAATATAGAATATAAATTAATTAAGACAAGTTAGAAATTTTATTAGTATTTAATTATAAAATATAAATTAAGTTGCTTTTTAAACAAAAAAGAGAATCCGCATAGCCAATCCAACGAATCTAACTTATTTTAACATCTTTAAATAAAACAAAACTCTTCTATAACATCACCTCAAAATAATTTTTTATTTTACTTTTCCAAAGTTTATTTCAGTAGTGATATTTGAATAATTAAGAATTTATCGACATGATTTTACTAAATTGTAACTCAGTGATTTTTTTTTTTTTTTTACTACAAAATTAATCAGTCACCAGACAGCACGTCCACCAAATGAAAAGCAAGGAAGCCGAAGAGAAATATTTGTCTTTCGTGAGAGAAGGATAACGTTTAAATCCAGCGAAGACTTGGGCCTATAATTCGCGAATATGCTTTCGGTCCATAGACTCCATACCAATAGGATTTCTTCGTTATGAATCGATAGCCCATTTGGGGTCTTAGTGAGGTTTTGTGAGTACAATTATAAAATTAATTTTATTGAATTTTTATTTAAAAATTTAAATTATTAAATAGATTAGTTATAAAAAGTAAATAGTAATATTATACATTTAATAACTTATAAAATAATTTATAAAATATTAATAATTTTAACTAAGTGAAAGTTTATTTTCCCTTGCGAAAATCGGTGCACAACAAAACCCAGTACTCTTACCGGACAACAGCCTCCGTTTTTTCTTGTATCAATTGCGTGGAGCGTGGCACACTTGGCTATACTTAAATTTATTTTTAGGCTAATCCTATCGTGCTAGACTAAAATTTATAATACATAAATTAAGCATTTATAATACAAAAATTCGGCTGATGTGTTTAAATTAAAAGACATGATAAAGTATTCAAATAATTTTATCTGCTAAAACAATTTAAAAGGTATCTGATTGAAAAGATAAAGATAAAAATTATTATATTTTAATATTTGTGTATCTTTAGTTTATAATCTGCTAAAAGACCTCATAAATTCTTTAGAACAAAAAAGCATCTATTTTACGACTTATGATTTAAAATTTAAAATTTAATATCATAATATATTTGAAATTTTAAGATATTTGAGTTTTAGTCTTAAAGTTTGGAGTCTAATTTTAAGGCTTATGATTTGAAGTTTGAAATCTTAGACGTAATTTTAGAATTTGTGATTTAAGATTTAGTTTTAAAATTTACATATTTATTCAAGATAATATATAATTATAAAATTTCTTGTTAATATAGTACATGTGTTCTAAATAGATCTGCATAAAGAGAACGGAGAGTAAGAAAAAAAAATAAGAAAAAATAAAATAAAATAAAATACATACGTTAAATTATAAAAAAATAAAGAAAAAATCACAAAATAAAAAAATAAAAAAAATAATAAATCTAAATCTATTATAAACTGGTTGAGAATAATCTCTAAGCATTAATACTTTAAAAAATACTATAAGTATCATAGGAATCTCCTAGTCTTTAATAACCAATTTTTTTAAAATAACTATATTACAATATTTATATTTATGTAGAATTTAAGATTTTATTATCGATAAAGCTTTTATTTGAGCCTTTGGCCGGTGTAAAGACTCCAAGGGTACCTAACGAAAGACAGAACGAAGAAAATTTGTCTTGACTTGACGACAAAGAGTAAGTCTCCCATGTGACTTCTTTTACCACAAAATTTTACACTCATGGAGAGTTACCGTTGGATTTCTGCGCCACTACCAAAGAGTAATCCAATAATTCTACGAAATGATGCCAGTTTTTGTGGAAAAAATTAAGGTGCACGTTGACTTACCCATTATTCATATGCACATGCACATAGACCCAGTCTAATTCGCAGCCGACCTAATTAAGACTTTAAGGCTTCTGTTTCACGTCCGATGACAGAATTGAATTCTTCAAACTCATCCTTCCTGAGTACCAACCCAACCTCAAGTCCTCCTTCTTCATGTCCACTTTCAGCAAGAGACATACCCTTAAAGTTATGTACCATTTCAACCTTGGTAGGTCTTCCGAATCCAAAATCTGTTTCATAAACAGTGAACTTGGGGGACCCAGTGACAAGCACTGAACTTCCTAACATGAACATCTTTTTGAAGTCGGCCCTCCACTTTTCTGCACTTCTAAAAGGTTCCTTCTTCATATCAGTTATTGCTCTTTCTATGACCTTAACGGCCTTCACAAAACCTCCTTCGCCCTTTATGTCCTTTCTCTTGAGTTCTGCATGACATCGCGTTAAGCAGTTTCCAAAGTACGTCTCTGGTATTGGGTACTCAAGCCGACTTCTGCAATCTGCGCTAAAATGGAAGTACTCTTCCTTCTCTTCCTCTTCATCTTCATTTTTATATCTTGTTTTAACTAGGCTGGTCCATACAAAAGCACATGTCACCACAAAGTTGGATAAATATTGCGGTGCGTTTGATTCGTCAGTTTTCTTCCACTGATTCAGTGCCAAGCTTCTCAGTTTATCAATGTCATTTTTACCAAACACAAACGTTGCCTTGGCATAATCCTCACCGCCGTCAATCTGGGAAGTTTGATCCACGAGAGTGTCTTTCCAAGCCGACCTTTCGCTGAAATAGTCTCTCAAGAAGATGGTCTCAAGACCCTTCGTGTCTTTGATCACTTCCCTATCATAACAAGGCAGTGACTTCTCAACAAAGCTCAGGTCATCTCCACCGCTTCTACAAACGGAAGCCCACGATTTCATGAAATGGCTGCAAGAACTGTCATCCATCATGTGGCAATACGTGATAGCGATGCAAAGGCCGCCGTGGTTAGGGAAAAGCGTGACTTGCAAACCTACTAGGGGGAAGATGAAAGTGTCATCATCATGCACAGAGCATGTTAACCTGGGAACCAAGTGATCCAACTCTTTGAGACTTTTTGGGTGGTTGGCTGTAAGGTGCTTGAAATCGGCGCAAGACTCGATAACAGTTAAGGTGACAGCGTCGTGGCTGGCACAACGAATTAAGGGCTTGTGGGGTGGCGGTGGACAGATAAGGTTTCCAGCGAGAGGGAAGAAATGTTGAAGGGTGAGAGAAAGAGAGTGCTTGAGAGCAGGGAGTGTAGTTTGCATGAAATGATGGGATGAATTGGGAAAGTGATAAAAGAACTGGCGTCTCACATAAACTGGACCTGCCAAAGATAAGTCAAGAAATGTTAGGGGTAGAGATGTTCTACTGGGATCTGAGGTTGCTGCTGGACTAACCTGATATCGCTCAAGAACCTTATGGTTGTCAGTCTCTGTCATACTGGCGAGAGGGTGTTTGAGTGAATTGCCGTGCTTGCATCTATATATTGCGAACAAAGCAAGTGTCAATGTGCCTACATTTTAGTATCATATATAATAGTATTAAATTAAGTAACACCAAATGTGGAGAGATTCCATGTTAATAATTGGAGAGAAGAAGCCACCGAAAAAGAAAATTGGAGAAAAGATGCAGACTCTTTCGTTGATTCTTCCCTCTTTTGTGACCTCATCGATTGTGGAAGAATTAAAATATTTGTCTTGTTCCGGAAGTTTCCGAGACAAAGGGTGTTGTGGATGAGTTTCAAGCTCTTCACCGTGCTCTTTTTTCCATCAACTCGTGGATAATTTGTGGTCGTGATTTTGTTTGTTTCGTATCTCTGAATGAGACTATTTTGTCTTTCACCCATATGGACTAAGCTGTGAGTTGATACATTTCAATTGCTCAGAAACCAAACGGAAGGTGCTGTGTTATTTAAAGGAAAATATCTATTTCTACTGCTGTGAAAGTAAATGAATATGTGATCCATTGCACCCTTACCCCGAATTTGTTGAATTTAATCTGTGCAAATTCTGCCAAGCTGACTGAAACAATCTCTGCAACTTCTGAAAGATAAATTAATCTAATCCGTGAGCGCCCAAAACAAGTGGCTCTAGTCGTCGTATTCGGCGTGTGAGACACTTGTTTTGTTCAGTGCTTTGAAGTAACAAAAATCTTTTAACGAATTTAACTTTCAATGAAGTGAAACTAGAATTCTTGCTTAAAATGAGATTTACTTTAATATATTTGATAATGTTAAGATAGTCTCTTGATTTAAAGAATTGAAGGATAGTTCGAATTTATTAAAAAAATTCTTTATTCCAAATAAAAGTAATTTATCATTAATATTATTTTATTTTTATACTTAATTTTTGTAATATAAAATTATTAATTTTATTAACTTTGATACATTGAAGTGTAAAATTAAATCAATTTAAAATTTGTACACTAAGTATAAATTTTAAATAAAAGGTATGTTATGAGAATTTTATTTTCATAATTTGTACTACTTATTTGAAAAACGGGGACAGAGTTACATGATCAAAAGGTGCCACAAACATATATAGCAATCAAACACTATTTACTTTTAGAAAATTACTACTTACACATATTTACACAATTAATTAAGGAGTGATCTTTAATTTATGAGAAAGTGGTTCCTAATCAATTGTGTGTATAACTTAAAGAGAGATATCTCGCGTCAATCTATTCAGGCATCGATCCAACATAACAGAAGATGACAGAAACTAGACAAGATAATTTAAAAAGCTTATATAAGTGATTGATTCAACCTATTCCGGTGGCAGCGGTTCAAATTAATAGACCGACACAAGCGCTAAGACACTGGTAGATAGATGCAGCGTTACCCAATATTTTCAAATTCATATTAGAAAAATGAAAACGGATCTCAAAAATTATATTTTAATTTTTATTATATAATTTTTTATTATCACTTACTTCACCTAACTTAAATTCAATCACATTTCTTTATAAAATTAAAAAATGAATTATATAATTGATCCCTTTCTTTTACAATATGTATATCTTAAAATAAAATAATGTAATAAAAGAGTAGCATAACAGTTTATGAGGATAGCTCAGTCGTCACTCACTATAATATTTGTAAGGTGTTCTTCCAAGATGTTGGCGAAATTATTCATTTGAATCTTTCCAAGTGCAAGCCCTACTTCAATTCCCCCATCTTTGTTCCTACAGTCGGATAGAGAGATTGATTTTGAAAAATCAATATGAACCAGTTCACTTTTTTTGGGTTTGCCCAACCCAAAATCAGTCTCGTACACACCCAGTTTTGGTGACCCCGCAATTGTCGTTACAGGCTGACAAGATTTTGCTAATTCTCTGTAATTCAGCATCAGTCTTTCAGCTCCTCTCAAAGGATCACTCTTTACATCTCGAACTTGTCTTTCAATGGCGTTAATTGCCTCAACAATCCCATTTTCTCCCAGTAGCTCGCTTCTCCTGAGTGACAGGATGCGAGAAACTAGGCAATTTCCAAAGTACGTTGAAGGTATTGAAAATTCAGAAAGGTTACTACAATCTGCTACAAAGACCAAATTATACAGCGTGTGAGGGTCATTTGTAGCCTTATCAAAGTTGCTCAGTTCTGATTTTGCCTTACATACCCAAATTAATGAACACGTGACCACAAAGGTTGAAATATGTGATGGCCCTGAACATTTTATGGAGACCCATTTCTTCAAGCTCTGAACTTGGTCACCACTCAGTACAAATGTGGCACGGACCTTGTCTATAGAAACATCATGGACAAGGCCTGCGAATTCCATTCTTTGGGAAAATAAATCCCACAATTCCTCTAAGTAAATGAGCTTAAGACCTTTTGGATCTGCAATTATGTCCCTGTTATGGAATGGCAGAGCAAGAGAGCCTTCAAAGCAAGTGATATTCCCTCCTGTTCTACAAACAGAGGCCCAAAATTTCATGAAATGGTGAAATGCTCTGCCATCCCCTGCAATATGGTTGAAGGTAACGCATATGCTTAATCCAGAATTTGGAAAAACCGTGACCTGAATGGCCAAGAGGGGGAACAAACGCGTACCATCCTCTAGAGTAACTGTTGAAGACAGCTGGGGAACGAGCGGGTGCCAATTTCTGACATCTTGGGGAGAATCAGTGACGAGGTGGGTGAAATCTGCGGTGGAATCTGCAACAGTGAAGGACACAGAGTCATCAGCGACGTAGCGGATGTAAGGGACGTGGGGCTTCGGAGGGATTATGAGATTGGCTGCGAAGGGGAAGAAGTGTTGGAGAGTGAGGGAAAGAGAGTGCGTGAGATTTGGAAGCACTGTTTGCAAGAACTGGTGTGTGGAACAAGGAAACTCGTAGAAGAAGGTGCGTTGGATGGGGTGGCAGAAAAACCATGGAATGTCAAAGAAAGTGAGAGGAAGAGAGGTTGAGGGAACTGAGCCTGGTGGTGGGGAAACCTGAAGCTTCTCTATGAGCTTCACTGTGTGATTATCATTACGGTGAGCCATGGGAACCGAGAAAGTTCTGCTGCAGAGAAACAAGTGCAGCAATGATTGAATGAAAAATGTTATTGTTACGTGATTCTTTTCGCATCTTACATACATTTAATGATGTGGATGAAGGAAGAAGATAAAAATAAATAAATAAAAAATAATTTTTTTAAAATTAAAGTTTATTTATAAATATAAATAAAGTGTGAATAAAAAAACGTTGGTATAATAACGTTTTAATTTAACATCTTGGTTACTGTTTGCCACCGTCATATACGTACAAATCGCCCCAACGTACAGAATTTCCATCGTATCAACTACGTATTCTGAACGTAATGACGTAAAGACCTAATGAAGGCCAGCTTGTCTCGGGAAATTCGATTCCAGCCTACTCTCTTATCTTTCTCCCGCCAACAGTGGCGAACCTTCTCAGGGATGAGGGGTCATGGCACTAAAAAATTTTTTTTTAAAAAAAAAAAAAGTACTTGATAAAATCTGTTTTAACACCCCCCACCCCGCCCATATTTTTTAGATGCCACTTTGGTATCCTCAAACATGAATAATTTATGGGTATAATTTTTAAGATACATATAAATTTTATATATACTTTTAATTTTCTATATTTTAATTTTTCATTTATTTTCATATATATATATATATAATCCATACAATTATTTATACATATAATTTTTCTACCAACAAATAGTTCAAGTCCACAACCACCTTCCAGCCTTAAACCTTATCGTAGTCTCACTGGCGGAAATCAACCCCGTCAAGGCGTCTACTAATTTAGTAATCACCATCATCTCTATGGAAGAGTCAATTGCCTAGAATAGGAACATTAACATTTTCTCAAACTTCGTGTTTGCCTACAAATATTATACCTACCTCATCTAACTGAAAATCATAACATTTGCCTTTGAAAAATTATTGCTGTACGACGTGGAAGCGTACAATTAGTGCATAATTAGAGAAAAATAATTTTTAAAAAATAAAAATATAGAAATAATTTATACAAATAATATTATCCTTGCTTCTAGAAAAGGATAAAATTACTTCATTCAAACGACGGAGCGGGTTACCAAAGGAGAATGATTTATTCTTTTTCCATAAACCCTTATTACACCATATACTGACACAATTAAAACTGTTACTTCAAAAATAAACGACCAGTTACTTAACTTCTAAGGGTGGCCACAAGAGCGATGAAAAAAAAAAAAATCACTTTATTTCTAAGCATTTTTCTAAAATGGAGTTGAATTTATCCATTTGAACCTTGGGAAGTGCAAGAGCAAGTTCAATTCCGCCATCCTCATCTCTACACTCAGAAAGAGATAGAAATGGTGACTTGTCAAGTTGAACCACTTCACTCTTCTTGGGCCTTCCCCATCCAAAATCAGTCTGGTACACACTTAACTTCGGTGAACCTACCACTGTCAATCGATGATGTCCTTGCTCCCTTAGTTCTTTAAAATCCAAGAGCCATCTCTCTGCGCCTCTCAAAGCACCACTGCTCTCCAACTCTTTTATTTTCTTCCCTACAGCTTTGACTGCTTGAACCATCCCTGACTCTCCCACTAACTCCCTCCTCTTACATGGCACCATACATAACGCTAAGCAATTCCCAAAATACGTTGAAGGTATTGAAAGTTCATAACGGTTACGACAATCTGCCGAAAACAGTAAGTAGGAAAGCTCGTCATCACCTGAGAAATCATTAGTTCTGCTCTCTTCTTCTGATCTAAGCAAGCAAACCCAAAACAAAGCACATGCTACCACAAATGTTGAGATATATGGTGTGGCGTCTGACTCGTTTGTGCAGCTTATGGAGACCCAATGTTTAAGCTTTTGAATATAGCCTTGGCTCAACACGATCGTGGCCCGAACCTTAGTGTCCTTGTTTTGGGGAAGGTCACTTTTGACCTCCCATTTTGATGCCCAGTCCCACCACTGGTTCCAGAAATTGAGCTCAAGCTCATTTGGGTCCTTGATTTCAACTCTGTTATGAGATGGCTCAGCCCCTTGAAGGCATCCGTTAGTCCTACATATCGACGCCCAGGATTTCATGAAGTGATGAAAAGCCCTCCCATCAGCAACGACGTGGTGGAAGACGACTCCGATACTAAATCCGGAACAGGGAAAGGCAGTGACTTGAATGGCCATGAGAGGGACCATACGCGTGCCATCCTCCAAAACACGCACGGAGGGCAGCTCCGGGACAAAGTGGTACAAGTCCTTAAGGTCTCGTGGATAATCAGCGATGAGGTAGTTGAAATCTGCGGTGGACTCCGCGACTGAGAAAGGGATGGAGTCGCCGTCAGCATAAAGGACGTGAGGTTTGTGGTGTCCGGGAGGACAAATGAGGTTGGCCGCAAAGGGGAAGAAGTGTTGGAGAGAGAGGGAGAGTGAGTGTTTGAGAGAAGGAAGGACTGTTCCGAGGAAGTGATTGGTAGGATAAGGATATTCATAGAAGAAAAGGCGTTGCATGGGAATGCAGCGAAGCCATGGTATGTCAAAGAAAGTCAGAGGGAGAGAGGTTGAAGGAACTGAACCAGGCGGTGGAGCAACAAGACAATCACTGATCAGGACCTTAAAATTAGCTTGAGCCATTCCTTTCCCTAAATTGTGCAAAAAGAGAGAGGGGCATTAAGCATGTAAACCTATTAAATGCACAGCACAGCTAGCCTCTTAAATGTGCCGCCTACCCTTCGTTGTCAATCATAAGGTGAAAGTCAAAAAGACGGAGGGGGATTAAGCGTGTATACCGATTAAATGCACGGGACAGCTAACCTCCTAAACGTGCCGCCAACCCTTCGTTGTCAATCATAAGGTGCGTCAAAAAGCAAGATGGAATAAAATCTCAAAGCATTAATTAGAAAGCATGCAAGTAAGACCTTCTTCTCTTTTTTTTTTATCAAATTTTTCGAAAAAAATGGTGCAGTAATTATTATGTAAAATAAGATAATTATATTTTTCTTTTAATGTACTATGGTGCAGCTCTAAAAATTGGGAGCGTTGCTGCCTTGGGTATGAGCTATGGCAATAAAGTAGTTTTGACAAAAGTCTTAAATTTTGTATTATGTAGTAAAGCCTATAACCCATTATAAATATGGGTATCTTTTATGTGTGTAAGATATTCTCTCAATATAAAATTTAATAAATTTTTAAAATAAGAGAAATTCTGGCAAATGTATGTCATTTTTCTCAAGTATTCAATTTTGGCTGAACTGAACTTCTAGAATACAGAGTGGCGATGACTTGTAAGCATTCTTAAATCTATACTTAATTCTAAGCAGAGCCATTCCTGTATAATACCCTGAACTTCGTTGATCTAAAATGAAAAATACAACGCGCACTGCCTGTCCGGTCTCTGCATTATTAAACTACAAAGTCTAAAACCATACACTGCATTTGGACTGGTCTACCCAACATGCTATATTAAACTAATATAACTCTAAAACCATCGTATTCTTATCAAGTTATTCATTGATGCCATTTGATCTCATTGTTCCACCATATGTAACTGTTTATTAATGTTTAATCTTCTACGCAATATGTTGCTAATGAGATATCATTTACCCCGATTGTTGCAAATTTTGCCATCATTTTTTAACAACATTAATATCATTGCTTATTTTATTCTCCCGTCCTTATCACCCAGCTGTAAGCGTACCAAGAAGGACTAAAATATACTATTATTATTTTATGAACCGAACAGCGCTAACGAAGAAAGAATAAAATAATGCTACTATGAATAGAACAATAATTATTAGGGTGAGATTAAGGTACTTAGGGGCTTAACCCCTTATTCTTTAAAAGTAAACAATTTATCTTCTAAAATTTTTATTAAGATTTAATTAATTTTTTTTATTATTTTATTATTAATTTTTAACAACATATTCATAAATCACGAATATATTTAAAATTGTAGAACTACTACTTTTAACAAGAATTAAGAAATGATTGTATTACTGCAGGTAGGGTACTCTGCGGCATCAATCTCTTCATTCCCAAGCATTCAGCAGGGCCGCAGTAATCCAGTCACTTTCATGATTTAATTCAAATGTGGCCATGCTATTTCTTCCTAAATTTGTCGACTCGGAGGGGAAGTTCCCAGTCAGCTTATTGTTTGCAAGGTTTAACCATCTATAACAAGCTTGTACAGTTGCTCTCAACTCCCGTGAAATTGCACCCGCTAATGAATTGTTTGCAAGCATCTTTTGACCTTCCATGTTGATGCCCAGTCCCACCACTAGTTCAAGAAATTAAGCTCGAGCTCATTTGAGTCTTTTTTTTTTTTTTTTTTTTGGTGATACATGAGAACGGAAGTCCTAAAGATAAGGGTGTAGGGGTGGAGATGAGATTAGGAGTAGAGAAATTCACGTTAAGCAAGATCGAACTCACCTTCCTTAAATGAGAGACAAACCTAAATAACAAGTGAACTACGTGACTCTGACAGCTCATTGGGGTCCTTGATTTCAACTCTTGTGAAATGGCTCAGACCCTAGATGGCATCCGTTAGTCCTACATATCGACGCTCAAGATTTCATGAAGTGATGAAAAGCCCTTCCATCAGCAGCGACGTGGTGGAAGACGACTAATCCGGAACAGGGAAAGGCGGTGACTTGAATGGCCACGAGAGGGACCACAAGCGTGCCATCCTCCAAAACACGCGCGGAGGTCAGCTCCGGCACAAACGAACCTTATTTTATTCATTTTTTATTCACAAATCATTTTTTATATTTTTATAAAAAATAAAAGTTAAATAATATATTTTATTATAATATACTGTTTAATTGTTATATTTTTTTAAAAAATAAGCAATTTATGAATAAAAAAACGTAAATATATATTTACTAGACACCGAGTGGTACGAGCCCTTAACGTCTCGTGGATGACAGAAATATTTTGCAGAGGTGAATTTATTTACATTATTTTTAAATTTTGTGATATAGGTAAAACAGAAAAAACAACACAAGTGAAGAATAGAAATAAAAAAATAAAAAATAATGTGAATAAATTAAAAATACAGAAATATAAAAATATCACTACTGAATAGTGTATAATCAGCGATGAGGTGGTTGAAATCTGCGGTGGACTCAGCGACTAAGAAAGGAGTGATCGATCCCTACGGCCACCGCAATAATTGACTTCAATAATGCGAAAGGAGTGAGGCAGCGGACAATCAGTTCAGGTGAGGGACGACAGCTGCAGACGGCAGTGCTTGTGGTTTTGTGGTTGACGTAACTAAGCCAAGTTCTTTTAATGTGGACAGTAGAGGTGGATAAGGACTAGACGAAAATGTTTTTCATTTTAATTTTCATCGACACCCCCGCTATTGATCCCTACGGCCACCGCAATAATTGACTTCAATAATGCGAAAAATGAGTGAGGCGGCTGCAGACTGCGGTGCTTGTGGTTTTGTGGCTGATGTGATTAATCCAACTTCTTTTTCTGATTTAAACTTTTTTTTATGTTCTCTCTTTTTTTTTTTCTGATTTTAAACTTTTTCTGTCACAGTAAAATACGCGCTACGTACCAAAATGTTTTTGTTTTTAATTTTCATCAAAATAACTAGGTGACTCGCATTTTTTTAAAAAACTTATTTCACAGTTGAAATTTTCACTGGATGACCATTTGATCAAAAGGATAACTGGCGGATGAACTGTTAATTCAAATATGTCCACTTACTAGTACGTGTCAAACTTCCAAAACCAAGGTTCTCACCCATTATAATTCAGAAAATGATAGTCTTATATTAGAAGGGTTAGTGTAATTTAATATATTTTTATTAAAAATAAATATAAAAAATTAAAATAAATAAATAAATATAAATATAAAGTATAAAAATAAAAATATTATATAATTCCACCGACAGTGTTACTGTAGCACGGCTGCCAAGTGGAATCCGATGTCAGATTTAGGGATGCAGGGAAAGCTCTGGGACTTGTACACAGCCAAGCATAGCATAAAGCACTCCTCATCGCGTCCAACTGATCAGCCGCAAGATAGCTTGCAATTGGGAAATGGTGGTCTATGTTTTCAACCACATTATGTGATTTAAAAAAATATAAAAATTAAAAAAATTTATTTATTTTTAAATATTATGTTATAAATATAAATAAAATTTTAAATTTTAAAACATAAAAATAACCAAATTTTTTATCATTACAAAAAATTTAAATTAAAGATCAATTTATTTGTGCTTATATTTAAAGATAAGAAATTTTAAATTTTATCTGAAGATATTTGTTCAAAATCTTTTATATTAAAAATATTAATTTTATTATTTATTTAGACATTATTATTTGGAAATCAAGAAAAAAATAACATTTTATCAATTATCGCCTCTCCTACGTGGAAAAACATAATCTTTTATGAATTTTCTCCTCTCTTCCATGGTTTCTACTCTTACTTTGTCTCGTCTTAAACTGGAATTGTAGTATTCAATAAAATACACATAATCTTCATACCTAAATATTTCCGTGGGTAAAATAAATAACCGCGGTTTTCTTTTTGGCCTTTCGCACACTTCAGTTTCCGAAGTTTCTCCACATCCAGCTTAATTTTGGCATTAAGAGAGGTAACTAATTTATGCTTTGCAATTTGCTAAGTAGCAGCATTGACCAATCATGAAATCCCTGTTCTTGCATTGAGTGTGATTTTAAGGCCTTTTGATCAGCTTCTTCACACTCAGAATGGAGCAAAGATAGATGTAAGCAATATGGTAAACAAATCATTCATGGGAGGGATTGGGTGGTGGTGTGGTGTTCATTCATCTTACGTCAAAGTATAATTAGAAATTGTTTATTTAGATAAACCTTCTATCTTTTTATTTCTTTTCTGTATATATAAAAAAAATTATTTAAAAGATAATTATTTATTTTAATAATTTTTATAGATTAAAAAAATTAATCTTTTAATTATCAATAGAAAGAATTCTAAAATAATTAAAATTATTCATTTTCTAAAAAAGAGACTTTAGAGTTTATGGCTGTAGAATAATAGATACGTGTTATGTTAAATTGATTGGAGTTTTAAATTTTTAAGACGAAGAGGCTTTGATATTTATAGAGATGTATGACAAAAAAAGAAGAAGTAAAGATTGCCTGAGAAAAGAGAAAAGTGAAAATATTATTATTTTTTATTGATTTAAGGCAATTTTATCTATATAAATAATAAAATTATATTATTAAGGAATAGAAAAGATTTTAATCCTTATTATTAAATAAGATTTAAAATCTTTTCCGTAAATATAAGTAATAGTTGGTCATTAATTAAAATTGAAATCCTTCTTCATGATGTAAGAGAAGAAATTTTGAGATTTAAAGTCCTAGCTTTACTATTCCCATGTACACTTGTTTTCTGATACAACTCCACGTACACTTTTGAAAATTGTAAAAAAATTGTGACAGTCTAATACTTGGATTGAGCATTATCTTTCTTATAAATCCTAATTGATATCACTATAAAAAAAATTTAATTTTATAGAGGAATAGCAAAAATAAGTTTCTTAAGCAAATTTTTTATTGAAGATTTTTATTGACAAATTTATAACTTTTATAAATAAATTAATTTTCAATAATACTAAAATTTCTTGTAATGTAGTAACTATAATCAATGAGCAGCCAACCTATTAATTTCAGCATTTTAATGATAGCCAAATAATTCAATAGAAAATACTAAACGTACATTTCCCCCCAAAAAAAAAAAAAATACTAAACGTACCTACTACATTGAACTCCTTTATATTTGATGACAATTAATATACATTGTAATAAATTCTTCAGCAGTAGAAAAATTAAGAACTAAAAATAAAAGAAATAATTAATAAGGTGTTAAGCAAGTGTAAGTATATTAATAATTTACAAATTTTGGAGAAACTTTGATTGATAATTGTTCCGAATTTGATTGGTTGGGGAGAAATCATTAATATTCTAATCTTAAATGATCCCTGTTGACTGCCGGTTAAATAAAAAGGAAATGAGAGAAACAGCTGTCGTGTATACGATAGTGCATCAATGGAGGGTTCAATGATCACAATTTACAATATTCTTGAGGTGTTCTTCCAAGATAATACAGAAATGATTCATTTGAATCTTTCCAAGTGCTAAACCAACTTCAATTCCGCCTTCTTCGTCCCCACAATCAGAAAGAGATATTGATCCTGAATAATCAAATATGAACCACTTCACTCTTCTTGGGCTTTCCCCCCCCCCCCCCCAAAATCAGTCTGGTACACATCCAGCGGTGGGAAGCCTGCCACTGTCACTATATGCCGCGCGACTTTTGTAAGTTTTGTAGCATTTGATATCCATTCTTCAGCCCCATTCAAAGTGTTACTCTTCAAATCTCTAACTTGGCCTCCAATAGCAATCGCTGCCTCAGCAATCCCATTTTCTCCCACTAGATCACTCATCTTAAGTGCCGACGTGCGATTAAATAGCAATTTCCCAAGTACGTTGAGGGTATTGAAAATTCAAGAAGGTTTCTACAATCTGCTAGAAAGGCCAAGTAGTAGGGTTGATCATTATCTGGAACAATGTTGACTTTGATCTCTTCTGATTTTACCATGCAGACCCAAATCAATGAACATGTCACCACAAAGGATGAGATGTGCAATCTCTTTCCTAAATTGTAGTTATTGCATTTGATAGAGACCCATTTCTTCAGTTTCTCAACTTGGTCACGTCTCAATACATATGTGGCACGAACTTTATCTTCATAAACATCATGGGAGAGGCTTGCAAATTCTATGCTTTGCGATGAGGATTTCCAAAGCTCCTCTAAGTATATGAGCTTAAGCCCTTTTGGGTCATGAATTATGTCCCTGTTAAGGAATGGCAGGGACCTTGGAGGCAAGTCAAGTCTCCTCTTTTCCTACAAACGGAGGCCCAAAATTTCATGAAATGACGAAATGCTCTGCCGTCAGCTGCAACGTGTCTGAAGATGACACAGATACTGAATCCGGAGTTGGGGAGAACCGTGACCTGAATAGCCATGAGAGGGAACAAACGGGTGCAATCCTCTAAAGTACGTGATGAAGGCAACAGGGGAACAAATGGGTGCAAATCTCTAACGTCTTTTGGAGAATGAGAGATGAAGTGGGTGAAATCCGAGGTGGACTCCGCCACGGTGAAGGGAACGGAGTTGCCATTGACATAGTGGATATAAGGCGTGTGGGGTTTTGGAGGGTATATGAGATTAGAGGCGAAGGGGAAGAAGAGTTGGAGAGTGAGGGAAAGAGAGTGCTTGAGACTGGGAAGCACTGTTTGCAAGAAGTGGTGGGTTGGATGAGGACACTCGTAGAAGAAAATGCGTCGCACGGGATGGCAGTAAAACCATGGAATGTCAAAGAAAGAAAGTGGAAGAGAAGTTGAAGGAACTGAACCTGGTGGTGGAGAAATTTGACATCGCTCTACCACCTTTACAGCATGAACATGATAATTCTGGTGAGCCACGGGAATTTGTTGGTGACACACGCAGTTCAATTCGAGATGAAGTTATATAACAAAGATTGAATCTATATGTTGGTGATCGATCCCTACGTCCACCTCAATTAACGACTTTAATAAGACTAAAATGATCGGTCAAGACTCAAGAGGCCCAGATCAGATCCCAATCTTCTTGCCACTCGTTTTTTTCCTAATGGTTTCGTGGAAAACGACAGATTCACTTGCTAACAGCTAAATTGACCAGGTGAAGAGGTCAAAAGAAGTTGCTAGAGATGTCTAGTTGCAGTGAACTTGATATTTCTAGCTAAAAAACTTTTTTTTTGGAACGTGGGAAGGACAGCACCTTCCCTGTCCTCTCCCTTGTAATTATGCGCACCAGCCAAGTAACTCAATTCTTTAACAAGAAGAATGAGTGGTGGCCAGCTCTAGTTCAGTAACGCTTGAGCTCATAACAATCCTGGCTGATTCAGAATCAGTAAACCAATTTCTCAATGTTGACCTGGGAAGGCGAAGGAGCTGGAGTTCCACTAGTACTTCATTTCATTGCCTAGTGCGTGCTGGCAACGCAGCCGACCATCTAAATTTCTAGAAACCAAATGAATTAGTATAATAAAACCAACAGAGCAGCGAAGAGAGGCAAGTCTTCCCAAATATTTGCACGCTAAACTAAATCAATGCATTATTAGTACTAAGGTTGTAAGGCAAAAGAAATAGCAGGGGAACGTTTTTCACCGCCTACACGCGTATATAGAACCTTGTCAATAAAATGTTGTGGACGGTAGCTAAAAATAACGAGATAGAGATTAGCTATTGAAAGCTTCTTGTATCGTGATGACAGTGAGTAGATTGAGTGCAGTGTTTATAAATTGCTACGTTGACACAGATAAAGTGCCACGTGTCAATGTAGTTTTAACAAAACTACCACAACTATAAGTAGCTAATTTGAACTGAACTGAATTAGTTGACGTGAAACCGCTTCTAACACGGACGTATTCATATATAGGCTCTGCGTTTAAAGGGCACGGCAACTGGTCAACACCTAAATCCATGAACACGAAATCGTTGTCACTCAAGCGTATTCGGTGCGTGACAAGCTCAAGCGAAACTTGAGAACCCACTTTGCCTGGAACATAAACTTGCTATCAAAGCAAGTCAAAAGGTGAAGCAGAGGATGTTCCGCACGAGTGATGGTGTGGTAGGTAGATCTCATGAAGCAAAATGCTGCACTATCTTCAGAGTATTCAAGATACCCAACCATCGTACTCTTACAAAATAATTCATAGAAACCACTAGGTCCCATTGTTCCACCATCTAATTCTCTATTAATGTTTAATATTCTATGCAATGTGTTGCTGATAAGATACGATTCACCACGATTGTAGCAAATTTTACTATTATTCTATGAACAGAACAACAATATCATGCATTGCACACTCCTTTCTAAACATTCAGAGCTCAGACGCCAAATCAAAGATGTTGTGTCACTTATTATATTCTCCTTAATTTCCTTAGCATCCATCGGTAACTAACTAACCAAGAAAACACTAAATTTACTATGATACTTCATTTATAATTAAAATAAAATAAAATTATTTTACTAATTTTTATAATTTTATTTAATTTTTAAGTAAATTTTTATAATTTAAAATTATTTAAATAAATTATTTATATCTTAAATTTATAAAATATTATAACATTATTATTGTCTATATATAGGTGACTAATTAAATGCCAATTAAGTTAGCACATAAATATCAGGGTTAAAAACATACGCTTACCTGGCTGTAACCCTTCTCTCCTCCTTCGTCTCTGTGTAATCCTCTGCAAAACCTTCACCACCATGAATGCGCCGGTAGAGTCGAGTCCCAAGGTGGGCTAGTTGAGGAAAAGGATTACAGGGTCATAGATTATGTCAATGCTGATGGAGACACAGCATCGTTCACCGCCGGAGACACTATGGTGACTTTCGTCGCCGATGACGGTTTTCGCGGCGTTTTGGGGGCCAAGCTGGTAGATCAGATCTTGGACTCGCATCTTTATCTTAGATTTGTAGCTTCGATTTTTAAATTTGTGTAATCTTTCATATTTTGCCTGTCAAGCTTGGGAGGGGAAATTTATTGTAGTCCTCAAATGGGCCAAAGAGGATCTTAGATCGATTGTGCTATCTGCTGCCACCGAACGATTGAAATAGACACTAGGAAATGATAGTAGCTTAACGTCTTCTCCAAAAGACACGAAGTGCCATGAGTTTCAGTCCCAAGATGTGTATACACTTGGTGGTAACGCCAAGGCCTCTACTTCTGTCATTATAGCAGAAGTGAGGGCATCAATATTGAATGCTTTGAAAAGGAAACAAAATGTTGAGGGTCACAAATTACAGCAACATCAAGATGGCATTGAGGCAAAACTGAATAACAGAGTCGAAACCAGAGCAAAATACTGCAGGCTGCCAATCTACTGCTGCAATATTATGCATTAACAGAGTAAAAAATTCTACTTCTATCATCAAAACTGATATGAAGGCACATGTGGGTCTCTGGCAAATCCAAAACAAAAATAGAAGAGGACCCAAAAGTATCTACGGTTTAAGTGCAACCTCAAAATGGGACTTTTCTAGAGGAAAACACATTTTTGAGGTTTTGTCAGAAAGTTCAAGCTCATCTACATCTTCAGGACCCCTTTCAAGGTCACGTTCAAGGTCCCAAAAACCGTGACTCTAAAGCTTCGCCATTCAAGGTCACGTTCCCTTTCAAGTTTCCCTTCGCTATTCGGTTCGCCAACGCATGAATGAAAGTATTGCAGAGACAAAGGAGGACAGAAGGGTTAAAGCCAGGTCACCAAATTTTTTTGACTTTGCTTAAGTGGTAGTTTAGAAGGTAGTTTAGTGTATTCTAATATTTTGTAATGATAAAAATTTAAAATATAAATGATAGAAATTATAAAATTTTGTTGAGATAATTTTAAATAATAAAAACTTACTTAAAAATTAAGTAAAATTATAAAAAGTGGCGGACTAATTTAACACTCAGATAAATACACTAAATTAAACTCCAACTCCTCCTTTATATTTGATGACAATGAATATACATTGTCACAAATCCTTAAATAGTAGGAGAAAATGAATACGGAAAATCAAAGAAATATGAACTATTGGGTGACATGTATGTGATACTGCATCAATGGATGGAGGGTTCAATCACAATCTTCAATATTTCTGAGTTGCTCTTCTAAAATGATAGAGAAATTATTCATTTGAATCCTTCCAAGTGCTAAACCAACTTTAATTCCGCCTTCTTCCTCCCCATAGTCAGAAAGAGACATTGCTCCAGTAGAACAATCAATATGAACCACTTCACTCTTCTTGGGCTTTCCCAACCCAAAATCAGTCTGTTACACATCAGCTTTGGGGAGCCTCACACCATCATTACATATCCCGCCCCTTTCGGAAATTTTCTAGAACTAGAACATCATTTCTTCAGCCCATCCAAGGGTTACTCTGTAAATCTCTAACTTGGCCCCCAATAGCAATCGCTGCCTTAACAATCCCATTTTCTCCCACTAGCTCACTCCTCGTAAGTGTCGATGCTCGACTAACTAGCAATTTCCTATATAAGTTGAGGGTATTGAAAATTCAGGAAAGTTTCTACAATCTCCGTGATCTCCATGAAAGCTCAAGTAGTAGAGTTGATCATTATTTGGAACATTGTTGACTTCTGTCTCTTCTGATTTTACCCTGCAGACGCAAATCAATGAACATGTCACCACAAAGGATGATATGTGCAATTACTTTCCTAAATCGTAGCTGGTGCATTTGATAGAGACCCATTTCTTCAGTTTCTCAACTTGGTCGCGTCCCAACAGAATTGTGGCACGAACTTTGTCTATAAAAACATCATGGGCGGGACTTGCAGATTCTATGCTTTGCCATGATTTATTCCGAATGTTCTGTGAGTAAATGATCTTAAGCCCTTTTGCGTCTTGAATTATGTCCCTGTTATGGAATGAATGGCAGAGACCCTTGGAGGCTAGTCAAGTCTCCTCTCGTCCTACAAACAGAGGCCCAAAACTTAATGAAATGATGAAATGATCTGGCGTCAGCAACAACTTGTCTTAAGACGACACAGATGCACAAACGATATACTGGTGAGTTACATACGAATATGTCTATTATAAGCAACAAAGATTGAATCTATATACTGGTGATCGACGCCTGCCACCCCCGAAAGAAATGACTTTAATAATTTCTTGGAAATAAATTCACGTGAGGAGGTTAAAATAAAATGCTAAAAAGTCTAGCAAACTCGACATTTCGACCTAAAAAATATTTTTTAGATTAAAAAAACATTTATTTTAACTTGGGAGGTTAGTACTAGAATTATATATGATTTCAAAATATCTTATCATGATGATAGATGATATAAGAAATAATATTTCTTTTTTAATAAATTAGAATAATAATATTTGACATAATATTTATATATAAAATAAATATTAATATAAAAACTAAAATTTAAATTATTTTTTATTTAAAATTTTTTATTAATACTTATTTTTTACACAAATATTATGTGCAAATATTATTATTTAAAAAATTGCATGTCTTTGAGTTTGGAAATAATCACTATGTGGGATACACGTCATTTAATAATTATCAAAGATTTCTTTTTAGGGTAAACAATGATCACAAGGTTTTATAACAGTGAAGTCTTGCTGACACCATCATCTTTCTAATTTAAAACAGAAGAAATAATTCGTAACGCTTCGCTCGTGAGTTTTTTTTTTTTTTTCCTTACCATTCAACGTAGCAGTCGAAGTTTGGTAGAATTTGTCTGATTTTTAAGGACCTTTTCCAACCCTTCACATGTTCATTCTAATTCTAAATTTTGCTAATTTAAGATTGCTACTTTTTATGAGGATACTGACAAGGCATTTGATGCTTTATTTGGAAAAAAGTAAGATACAGTCACTACATAAAATGAATGAAGAGACGTGCAGAAATATTCCAATCATGTATGTAATTTAACTTATTTAATGTAAATCAACTGGGAGTGTAAAAGACAAATAGGTGTGATTAGATGTAAATTTATATAGTTTTAAGCGAGATATATGTTTAGGAAATATGGAAAATGTTAGTTTCGACTTATTAAAATTTTATTAAATAAATGTAAGGTGTTAAATTTATTAACTTTAGATATACTAAAAAAATATATGTATATAAGAGTTAAGAGTAAACAAATATTCTAGGGACTTTTGCAAAAAGTTGCATGTAGAATTGAGTAAGAAATAAAAAATAAATATAGAGTAAAGAAAGAATGAGAGTGTATAAAGTGTGCAAAAAAATAAAAAAAAGCAGGACCAAAAAAAGTGTGCAAAAAAAATAATATGGTTTGTGGGATTGAAATTTCTTGCAGTTATTTATTCTTAATTTTTTAAATTTTAATTAGATTTTATATTATTAGATATCACTCTTTAATGATAGAATCTACTATTTCTCTCTCTTACATTTTAAGTTCTTAAAAAATATTCATCTTTTACTCCTATTTTACTGCAGCACTCGGGTGACCAATGTAAAATATTCAAATATGAGGTATGTGATTGTATGAGTGTTATAAAAAAGTGAAAAAAAAAAATAGTGAAGTGTTTAGGAGTTTTCTAATACTTGTACTTCCAACAACTATATTTCTTGTTTAGCTAATTAATAATATACAAAATAAAATTATTATTTATTGCATAATTCCCTACTCATATATACCTCTAGAGTCCCAAGTAAAGCTCTATTGGCTGAGCCATGGGGTTTCACGTTGGGTCTAGAGATAGCTTGGCTTCGTGGATGGCGAAAGGTCCTTCTGGAAAGGGGCTCCAGTTTGGCTGTTAAATTCCTTCGGAAAGGGTCACTCAGCACCACCCATACTCGGGCTTAGTCTCCCATGCTAGAAGGCAGTGGGGGCATTTGCCCCCACCACCTACAGTAAGGTCGGCCGCTGCACGCATGCATGCACCTCCACTCTACGCATTATTCAACTAAAGCCAAGTACTTTACTTTCTTACGTGTTTAGTGTCTACTCAAACATGGTAATGAAAGGTGAAACGTTGGAGCATTATTACTGAAACTTTTTTCTTTTGTCTAACCATAGCTAATTATGACAAGATTGGTAGTTGAAAACTCTACGCCATTATGTAGGGGAATTATGGGTAAAGCTTTTAACATAAACTTTTATTTATCAAAAGAAAACATAAAAAAAAAAAATCATTTCTTCTAGAAGATTAGAATGTGATGATTTTAGGCAAAAAAAAAAAAAAAAGTGATGATTTTGTTATAACAGTTTTAAAATACGCAAAGTGATTCCACCCGACTTTTTTAATATCTTTCAAAGTTGAATAAATAAGGCCAACGAAACTCTGCATATTAAATAATAACGAAGTTTAAATTCAATTGTAAATTTTTTAATTCTATAATTTAATTGGTAAGACCTAAAAAAAATTTAATAATTTAAATTTTTTTAAATGAATATTTAATAAAATTTAATTACTGGAAATAACAAAACTATTCAAAATAACTAAAAATTTTACTTGAATTTGTTAATAAGGTCCAAACTGGATCTTAACCTACAATTTTAAAATGAATACATGCACAATTTTATTTTGTTTCTGATATAGAAACAGGTCACAGGGGTGAACGAGTTATACTACCCGAGTATTGACTTCTCATACATTTAAGGGCATTGCTATTACAACTAATGCTTATCAAATTAAAAACACTATCATTAAAAATAAGAATAAAAATAAAAATTAAGTAACCCCCTGTTTCTTGAAATTAAAACTATTTAACATAGGACATAATTGCTTTGGATCAAAGCATTAATAACTTCACGCTTGATCTGATTCTTGCCTCCTCTTTTATGGAAGATGCGTTCCTTGTTTGGAATTTCTCAAACAGCTACCATAAAGGAGACCTTTTCAGTCTTCTACGTTTTTTCTACCAAAAAAAACAAAACCGTTTAATCGTATTAAAACTTGAAATGCATAAAATGACACAAATGGATCAACGACTTCGTCTGTTGCTAAAAGGAGACTAGGAAAATTAGCGCAGTAACAGTTCCATTCCCAGTTCAGTATGGAAGAAAATCATGTCACATACGTTTCTCTTCTGCTAATTGAAAATGATGTTTATGAAGCTATAAAGAAGGCATGTAAGAGTAAAACGCACTTTTGAGCATCCAAAGATGAAGCACTGGGCCTTGATTCAATAAAAGGACGGATTATCCCAACACCTTTATCAACTTTTGTGGCAATGCGTGCTTTGGTTCTGGGTTTGCTAGCATCAATGCCACGAGTGCGGGATTGGTTTCTATGTGATGACAAGCTTTGCTGCTTAATATTTTCGGTAGATTGTCACCAAACCATTATGAGTTATCAATACCTCCACGAGTTTTGGAAATTGCATAGCATTTTTGTATGTGCCATTTAAGAGGAAGGAGGCAGTTGGAGAGGCTGGGAATTTGTTCACGAAGTTGAATGCTATTGCTAACAAGGTCGAGGAATAGAAGAATGGAGGTTTGAAAGGGGATAACAGAGGGATTCGGATTGGTAAAGAAATAGCAGAACCAGGGCGTCATGCCGTTATAATGGTGGCCTCACCAAAATCGAACGTATACCAAAATGATTTGGGTGGGGGAAGCTAAAGAAGAGCTAAGTTGTTGACATTGATTAGTCTGGAATCATATCTCTTGCCATGAGTAGAAACAAGGAAGGAGGAATTGAAGTTGGTTTGGGGCTCGACAAGGTTTAATTAAGTGTTTAAAATGATTGCGCCTACTGTTAGAAGAAAAATTCTGTAGACAACGAAGATGGAATAATCTGAAAAACAAATATTGGTATTTTGAAATATGTAAATATGTATAATCTTTGAGGTGAATATTGTCTCTACCAAATTATTATAGGATTTTATACAATACACTTCCAAAATACAATAATAGCATTCAGAAAATTGTGCGTAACAATAATCAAGATTTTTTACTTTATAACTTAAATGAAATAATTTAATTTTGAGAGAAAAAAGGAGTAAAAAATAATAATAATTGAGTGTTTAAAATTTAGTATTCCAACATTTATTTATAAGAAGTACATAGTTATTTACAAAATGTTATAATCTTTGAATCATAACTTTTTATAAGAGAAACTTGATTGGTCACAAAGTGTTACAACCTTTAAATTATAACTCAAGATCATAATTGTTAACAAAGGATCATAACCTCTAATTCATAGCTGTTCATAACTAAGAGATGTAACTGTTCTTATTCAAAAAATATGCCTTTTTATATTTATGACTTTTAATATTCAATAAACATAATTTTTTATATCTAAAAGATACAACTTTTCATATCTAAAAAATAAATTTTCATCTGATTTCTTCACTTAAAAAGTTATAACCGTCTGAAGTTACAAAATAATTTTCATCTCATCTTTATTCTCTTTAACATATAAATTAAATGATTTTTTTCTCCAATACCTACAAGTATAAGATTTTCATTACGTAGTTATTGTATACAAAAATATGGATATTAAAAGTGGCCACGAGCTAAGTGCTTTTGTTTTTTTTGGTATTGTACAGGGGCTGAAACGCCCAAACACACACTGACGAGCTCCGTACTTTTACCCTGTGGGATCTTTGACTTAGTTAAGGAGAACTTTACTAGGCGTAGATGGCATGGCGATAATTGAAAGTAGGGTTCTTTTGATCACCAAAAAAACAAAGTGGGTTTCCTTTTCTCATGCAAAATTTAATAACTTGGATAGTTTATCTTTTAGACAGTGATGTGTATGGATTAGGCCTCGGTACAAAATATCAAAGTCTTCTTATAATTTAAATATGTGAAAGAAAGCATAAAAGAGATAAATTGGAAAAAAACGTAACATGAATATATTTAAAAATAAATACTATTATCAGTCTTCAATAAAAGTTAATTAGATTTAAAAAATTGAGTTACAAAATATTTATTAAAATTTTAGTAATTATATATGTAAATCAAATTCAAATTAATTTATGTGATTGATTTAAGTTTAATAAAAAAATTATAACTTGGCACCCAATTTATAGATGTGTAAAAAGATCATATGAGATATGCACCAGTCAAGCTTTGTTTTTGTGGGTAATTAGTCAGTTTTGAATCTTTTACCCACATACTTTTAGGTTAAAAATAATGATTAAATTACAAAACATTTTTTTTTTTTGGTTTAGATGCTAATCGAGTTAGGCCAAAAACCTAGATTCTCGCATAATCAATAAAAATCCTGAATGCGCAATCCTAGCTTGTAGATTGAATATCCGATCGTGCTCAGAATTCGTAACGATGGGTGGTGCAGCTGCCCAGTCGGATCTGACGTCAGATTAAGAAAGTCTCCTCTCTCCACTGTGCTGTCGACATGATTGGATGGGGGAAAGCGCTCGGAATGGGATCTAGCAAGCAGCCACGCATAGCATAACGCACTCATCATCGTGCCCAACAGTCTTTCAAGTTTCTTCCTTCTAATTTCTGTGCTTTGACTCTAATGTGACAAAGTTGACAAGTCCCATCTGTTTCATCCTTATTGTTGCATGTGCTAATTGCCTATCATATTGGTAATAATATTTGTTTTCCTTTTCTTCTCTGGATCTCAATTCTCATCGACTACCGCGTGCCTGCTTCAGTTTCCACATCAGAGGATTCATATCTCCGTCGCGAATTCTGTAGCCCTGACAATCTGTTCTCCTGGTGAGCTACAGTCATGGCTTTCTCATCAGTTTCCTCATGTCTTGTTTTACTTGCATAATTTTCGTAATGAAGTCGAAGAATTTACAATTAATAGATGCCGTTTACGCGTCATTGTTGCTTAACTGTTTGTTTCTATAGAAAACGAACAGAATTGGCTAAACAAATTATTTTCTCTGAAACTTGCTCTTGGTTTTGTTACGAACCAACGACGTTATACCTGTTATTATACAACTCATGAAATTTGAGCGTGCTTCACCTCCTCCCTCTTCAATTCTCAAATTATTTGTATATATTGATCGGTTTGCCTCTTAATTTTTCTTAGCTGCCAAGAATATATGTGATCTCACATTCGTGTTTCCAGTTAGGTTACCCGCCAATCTCAGATTTTCTGAGTTTGATAGTTTATTGCATTCACCAAGAGCTAGTCCAGACATAGTTTTGTGAAACAGCAAAAAGGATTAATTTAATAGACTGTTTTTAATCTCACTAAGTTATATCATTGCTTAACTCATGATCTACTGGCGTATGAAGATGTTTTGAAGGGAACTTATAATAAGATATTTTAATGTTCTTTGCTTATTTTTTCTTATGGGTGGTGGTGTTTGAACTTTCCATCTCCATTTCCTTACTAAGATATATACAACATTGACGTTATGCGGTCCCCATACTTGCAAGCTCAAGGTCCTGAATAACCACTTGTTACGTAAAACTCTGTATTCGGGCGTTGATATCATTTTATGATTTTAGCTGTCAACTGACATCTGTTTAAAATTTTCTTTTCTGCATTGTAATTTTATTTGTTTCTCAGCAGATTAAATGATTTGAGTTTGATACTGAAGCAACCAACACGCCCACACACATGTAGATGGACACAGACACTGATGCATGCATACACACAAACACGCATGCACACACACACACACAAAATAAAGAAAGAAAGAGAAGTGATACCTCCTTGTGTTCTTATATTTAAACATATAAATAACTTGATGGGCTTCTACTAAGATTTATGGGTCAGGTAATTGGTTATATATAAATGAGCTCATTTTTCATCGTATTTTGTCAATCTTTTGGCCATGTTAATCTTCTTATAAGTTGAATTTCTGTATTGAAGAACTCTGGATACCGTGATTTAATCACTTAATATATTATTCAAAATTATTGATTATTTTCAATAACACTAATTATTGCCACATTGCCCATAACTTCTTCGTGATAAATCCCTCTGTATTATGTTAATCTCTGATCTTGTGTTCATGGTACAGTTTTGCAGCTGAATGCAATAATGGCTTGTCATAAGTCTGAGTTCAAACTCTCAAACTTTTGGATCCCAAATTACGTACTTGTACCAGATTCGAAGGTTGAGAATGTTGCAATCAATCATGATGCACCTACGTGTCCAGTGCTAGTATTTATTAACTCCAAGAGTGGTGGTCAGCTGGGAGGGGACCTTTTTAAAACATATCGTTCTCTTCTTAATGAAAAACAGGTATCATTAGTCCAAGGTGGAATATTTTCAGAATCTTCAACTTCATCATTTTATATGCTGGCCCTCATAGAATTGTATGGTACAAATGTAATTATAGCACTCGCAGAGTTGAAGAAGACTGAGACAAGAGCATGTAATTTCAGGTTTTTGATTTGGGGGAAGAGACTCCTGACAAGGTGCTGACCAGAATTTTTGCTAACTTAGAAAACCTCAAGGTTCAGGGTGATCAACTTGCTATCAAGATTATGGAGAATCTGAAATTAATTGTGAGTTAAGATGTACTTGATATTTAACAGTCTAACTTTCCACTGTAAGCAGCTTAGCTTCATTTGCATTATTGTATTTTAGTAATTATATATGCATCTCTTCTTTTGAGTTTCTGATACATGCCTTTAGGTTGCAGGAGGTGATGGAACAGCAGGTTGGCTACTTGGGGTTGTTTGTGATCTCAAATTATCTCATCCTCCACCAATAGCAACAGTTCCCTTGGGCACCGGAAACAATCTTCCTTTTGCATTTGGTTGGGTAGGAAATTGCATTTGTCTTTGGGTTTGGTTGCTTTTGATGAAACTTGGAAGTACTTGTAAACTGTTATACAGATATTAAGAGTGACTTGATAATTCAAGAGCTATGATTTTTAACATGAAAATTTAAATGAGCCAGTGCTTGTTCCTTGTTTTATTAAATGCTCTTTAAGAGAAAGCTTATTTGCTGGTTTATTACCTACCTTTGCAAATTTCCACAATTGATTAGGTTTTCAAATAACCATCCGTTTTATCCCCTGAATATATTAATATTTGTGGTTCCAATATCTTTCCTTAGAAATAGACAAATTTTTCAGCTCTATCTGAGACGATTTATAAGTTATCATTGAAATGACAGAAAATTGGTAAAAAAAGATAAATTAGTTTTGCAGTTGGCCTTAGTCTAGGAAAGTAACAATTTGACTGGTGTTAGGGTATGGATGACATGCTCTTTTGCTGCTTTACAGGGGAAGAAGAACCCAGGGACAGATCAACGCTCAGTTGAGTCATTTTTAAATCAAGTATTAAAAGCTAAGGAAATGAAAATAGACAAGTAATGATTTTGATCTTCTTCTATTATCTTATAACTGGTATTAATTTCTTACACTGCTGCCTAGATGATTTACAAATTAGTCTTGTCAGTTTTTTGACTTTTTCCTACTATTGAGAATAAAATTTTTGTATTCCTATCATTATCAACAGTTCTCAACTTGATTCTGCGAAGGTTTAGAGCAGTATAATTGGGATAGCTACATTATCTATTTCTATAGAAGTAGTTAATGATTTAGAAATTCCAAATTGAATGCATTCATTTTGTTTGATACCACTGTAATATCTTTTACTTCGTCGCTGTTTTCAGTGTTAACATAAACTATCAAGTTAACTGTTGCTTAATATTTTTCATTGTTATATACTTTTTTCCTTCATTGTTCAGGCGGCCTCTAGACTTTAGAGTAGTACTTTGTTTCTTGTTGGCTGTTTTGAAGTTGCCCCTTCTTTACTCCTCAAGTCTAATCCTTAGGGACCCCTGACCCCTAGTAAATGTATGGATGACAAAGGGCTAATTTTTGTTCAGTCTTTTTAATTTTGCATATTTTGTGCCACATAATGCTGTGCCTCAAAATTGTTGTTTGTTTTTTTGACACCTAAGCTGGCACATTCTCATGAGGATGAGAGCTCCAAAAGAAGGTTCCTGTGATCCCATTGCTCCTCTTGAACTACCACATTCTTTGCATGCATTTCGCCGTGTATCTGAGGCAGACGAACTTAATATGGTAAGATAAGACCATTCACTATTTTGCAATCTCAAATTATGTTCGGTCCATGGTGCAAATTTAGGAATTTAAATGAAAAATAGTCAGATTCCTATGATATATGGTCTGATTTGATTGGAATTGAACATAACTATCAGTTGACAACTTCTTTCAGGGATGACTGGATGGCATATTGGTGAAAATGTTTGTTTTGAAATATCATGGGCATGACCCTAATTAAAATGTAATAGAGTGACTTAACATAAAATGCAATATGATTATAAAAACTGAGGTGACAATAATTGTCTTATCAATATTTCTTATTTAATTTTCAATTTTTGTAAGATTGCTTGCTTTTCTACTCATTGTACTTCCTTGTGTGGTTGTTTTGCACCTCAGGAAGGTTACCACACTTTTCGTGGGGGATTTTGGAACTACTTCAGCATGGGTAAGAATTCATCCTGGCTTCTTATTTTAAGCTGCAAACTATATTTTTCTATTTTCTACTTATGGAAGAATTAATAACTTATGTGGCACTTCACACTAATTTGATTTTGACTGTTTACCCTTCTTTGATCTCTGCTAGGTTTGTAATTACCAGATCATGATGTAATGATGGAAACATAATAATCCATATAATGTTAGTCTGTCGGCCTTCATAGATTACCTACATTATGACTCTTGATCATTGTTTACCCTTGATTACTTTCTTCATTTCTTCAAAAAATTAGATCTATTATCTAAGATTATTTGTCCCTGCAGAGAAGGGGGAGTTTTTTCCTTAGTCCATCTATTCTTACTTCAATAGCTAATATAAAATTTGTGACTGCTGCCTGTAGGAATGGATGCTCAAGTGTCTTATGCATTTCATTCTGAACGGAAGCTGCATCCTGAAAAATTTAAAAATCAGCTGGTTAATCAGGTATTTTGTCACTTTTCTCTCTGGAGTGGAAAACCTGGGCTTTGATTTTAAACTGGGGAGATCTGATTCATCCACCGACATTACTAATGCTGTGGCTATTGCATTCAATTTACATCTCAGAGCACTTATGCTAAGCTCGGATGCACACAAGGATGGTTTTTTGCTTCTCTATTCCACCCTACTTCAAGGTCAGTTCATGTGGATTTCATATTATTAAATACAGGATTTGTATGCTTTTTATACAATTTTAGGTTGTGTTTTCCCATCTCAATAAATGCATGATTTATCTTATATAATTCTTCATAAAATCCATGAAAATGTACAGTTGTAATATGTGCTGCATGAGTTGAATATTTTAAATCTACCTATTGACAATTAGATGAATTGGCACCCCAAATCTGGTACTTTGACTTAGTATAAAGCTATTTTTGAATTTTATCTTAAGATTTTGGCTTATATGTCTTTGAGTCAGCTGAATTGTTCTGTATCTAATCATGGACTTGATAGTTCATTAGTGCATTGCTTAGTCATTTTAAAATGATCAAATTTAATATAATTAATTCAATTATCAAGTGATTTTCATATATTACAAATTATTCATCCATACGTTCAGTCATTTTAATTGGGGTTCATGTTTGTATCGGAGAGGATGTGAGAATTAAACTTTGCAAAGAATGGCTCATTTTCTCCTCAAACAGAATATCTTGGAAGTTGAAACTTAGATTTGAAGCAGTTAGAATAATTTTGTGCAAAAGTAGTTCTCACGTGCGCATTCAGCCACCATTTTAGCTCCCCCACTAAACACATCTCTAAAGCTCCAGAACTCCAATTAGTTCAGCCCCACCATTGAGCACCCACAGTTGTTAACGAAATGCTCAAAGAACAGATTAATAACATGAGAATTTCTAAAGCTAGCCAGATAGCAGTATAATTTTATCTCCAAATCTGATCAATATCATTGAAGATGGCATTATTTAGTCCACGTCTCATCCTCACACCGACATGTTGTGGTCCTGGAGGAAACACAAATAGTCTAATACCACAGTATAATCTGTACAATGGATCACGCTTGTATCCTCTGCATCTCATTCTACATCTAGTTTTGGTGGTTCACTGGCTGATATTCCAAAAACCCATTTCACCACTTAAAAATTGGTTTGAGCTTTTGTAATGGTACCCAATCTGGCAATCTTAGAAATAGTGACTAAATTAGCATGAAGCATTCTCTGTATTCTCCTCGAAGATTGTTTTATTGGTTGGAAGCAAAGAAGTTATGAACATTTGGAATAGTAAATTTAGTGCTGATATGGATGTCAAAATATATTTTCATCGTTAGAGAAGTTTTCTAACATAATTTTTTCTGTTCAAATTGTGAAATTAAGTAAAAACATAATGATTTGTAAAGATGATGACTACCATGAGTGTGATAACTGAACATAGGTTTGCAATTTGACTGATACTCATATTTCCCTTTTCCTTTATGCTACTTTGAGTGGGTTAATTGCACTCTTAAATGCACAAACTACACACACACCCCACAAAATATCATATGCTTGACAGCTCCATCATATGCACCATTTTTCAGCATCTATTTGTCATTCAGTTGATTAAATATTTGTATGTTTTCCCATTGCAGGAACATAGCACATCTTGCAAAAGTGAAAGTCATAAGAAGACATGGTCAATGGGAAAACCTGCACATACCCTCTTGGTAAATATTTTGTCTACGCATGTATCTTAAGCAAAATAAACAAGTGAAAATCATGAAGTTTAGGTTGAAGGAAAGACTGCTGCCTTTTCCAAATGCCAAAATTCTAATCATTAAGTTACACTTAGCCTTGTCAAATAGTTTTCCTGCTTCTGTCAAATGCATTCAAGCTTTTCAGAATAGGATTGCTTTTATTACTGCTGCTCATGTTAATTATGGGATGATTAATGTCTCATCTTATTGGCAACTTCTTGCCTTTTAACTTTTGAAGTAAAAGGGCCATCTAAATCTTCTAGCTTTTATTCTTTTCCTGTTTTCTTTGTCCGTCTTTGTTGACTTCATAACTAAAACTGACTTGCTTCCATTAAGCCTTAATCTGTTTTATATACAGCATCAGGTCAATTGTATGTCTTAATTTGCCTAGCTTTTCCGGTGGACTGAATCCTTGGGGTACACCAAACGGAAAGAAGCAGCGTGATGTAAATTCCATACCCTAATTCTGAAACTATTATTTAGTTAGTAAAATCCCTTTTGTTTTCCTTGAGTTGAGTTCAACTACAACTAAACAACTATTACTTTCATGCAAGCAATTATCTTAAATTCTAAATGCTGTGTCTTGATGCAATACAGAGAGATCTGACACCACCATTTGTAGATGATGGCCTTCTAGAGGTTGTTGGTTTTAGAGATGCCTGGCATGGGCTTGTTTTGCTTGCTCCAAATGGACACGGAACTCGCCTTGCTCAGGTATGCGTGATATCATGAAATACTGAGAACGAGTTTGCTAATGTAGTTTGGCTCATACGAAAAAGGACAGCTTTCATTGTTATCTACGAAACATATCTTGTGAAGTGATGGGTGCACTATTTGAATTTGCATTAGGCACACAGAATCCGCTTTGAGTTTCACAAAGGGGCAGCAGACCATACATACATGAGGATTGATGGGGAACCTTGGAAACAACCTCTCCCCGTTGACGATGATACTGTTGTGGTAGAGATTTCTCACCTTGGTCAGGTCAACATGCTTGCCACTCACGATTGCAAGTCTAGAAGTGTGCATGATCCGTCATCGCCACATCATGGTGATGCTGAGGATGATGATAGTAATGACGAGGACTCTGTAGCAGAGGAATTTCGAAAGTTTGGTGCAGCAGATACATTCAAGATCTCAGATGAGGTTGATCTTTCTCTTCTTAGTTAGATCCTTATTTAATTTGGCATTCCTCGGTATTATTTGCTTATTATTTGATGAGGTCGACAGTGTAACCCAGATAGGCCCTTCAAATATTTGCTGTGGACCGTGTAAATTTGTTTGTTTGTAGCATATAAAGCATTATGTCAGCAAACAATAATAATCAACATAATATGTACCAAAAAAATAAATAAATAATCGACACTATAGTCTCTGGTTTTTCAAATATTCTTGTAGTTGTACAAAGAACAAATGGAGATGGCAAAAATTTTTATGAAAGGAACTACGGATAAGATTATAAAAATTTTGGCTATTTTGTTTGTACAGCTGATGTCACGATCTACTTCTCACCTCAGTTTAATATTATGAGCTTTGTTATTGTTTTGTTTGGGCCATGTTCTTTACAAAAAAGGAAAAAGATGCACTCCGGCCAAACTTCTAAAAAAAAATACGCACTCCGGTTAGTTTTATTTTGAAAGCCTGGCCTCCTCTACTCTTTCTCGTGTTCCCTTTCTCTCTCTCGCGCTGCCACTTGTGCTCCGGCTCTCGGTCTTTCTTGGTCACTTTTTAATACTGTGTCGATTCCCTTTGTTGGTCGCTCACCGTTCTCTGCTCTAAGCACATGGTCAATCTCTCACTCGGTACTGTTTTGTCGTTCTACCCGAAGGTCAGTCATTCTCGTTCTCACAATACTCCTTGTTTTTTCTTATTTCATTGCAGATTTTGGGTGAACATAGTAAATCGCTGAACATATGTTGTTTTATCCTCTTTTCTTCTTCGGATTGCTACACTTTGGTGCTAAACTGGAGAGAATTAACCTGTTGCTTTCGTTAGAGTGAGAGAGAGCCGAAGAGTGACCAGAACACAGGCATAGAGGGAGTGGAAGAGCGAGAGAGAGTAGAGCGTAGAAATAGAAAAGAGAATGCGAGAGTGATACAGAGTAGGAGGTTCGTGCAAACTGACAGGAGGATGAAAGTGTTCTTTGGAGAGTAAAATTTTTTTAACTTCAGAAACGTGATTGAAATGTAAGCCGAGGGATGTCAACATATCATTTTCTTAATATTATATCAGTCTATTTTAATATTTGAATCGATATAATTATATAAACAAATGTTTCATACAATTACATACCAAAAAAAATTTCCATCAATTTTTCTCTATGCAATTATTTAAAAAACTGGATCCACTTTATTTGTTACAAAAATAACTACATCCACTACCTTTTTATAAATAGTTTAAACGGTGAACAATCCGTAAAAATTTTGGGCAAGCAAATATTATTATTCTTAATATCATTTTCATTATTGTCGTTGAGGTCAGCCTTTGGGCCCGTAGTAACCTAAATTGCGCTTGGGCCTGCAGTAATTATGTGTCACAGATAGACTCCCCAATAAATCCAGAAGGAAAACCAGTCTAATCAATGAAAGAAAAAAGCATGGAGAGAAAATGTTTGCGTAATGCGTTTACATACAATAACGTCCCATGATAGTCCCGACTGCGATACTACACTCCTTCCGGCGTCCAAGATTACATATTCTTAGATGCAAATCACAAACCTTTCCCTTGACTCACTACCCATAGATTTGATAATCTAAATTCGGTCAATACAGATGGGCACCAAACATCTACACATGAAAATATGAGATAATTGAGCTAAAAATTATGGAAAATTCAAAATACATCTGTTGCTCAGAATAAAATAGTACAAGACAAGATGATATAAAATCGTGTTGGACGCATCAAATAATTGTGGTTGTGGTGAAAGAAAAATTTAGCTGGAACATCATTACAGAATTCACACTAAATTATAAATATGATTCGTAAAACCATGCTAATAAAAGTTCCTGACTGATAACCCAACTCCCAGAACCAAGAAAAGTTAAGTCAAGGATACGAATCTTCACTAGGAGATCGTTACATCAGAAGCACCATACCTACAGGCCAGAAAACTGAAATTGCCCCACACATTTTTTAATTGCCTCATTAGCCTTTTGCGATTCAGCCCTTTCTTCTCTTTTCTTCTTCTCCCTGAAGCAAAATATAATTTCACGGAAATAAAAATCTTTCCAGTGAAAACGATTAAGTAATTATCATAACACCAACTAAAATTTTAATTAGGATTCAAGAAACCATTGTGATTGCTGAGCCTGAAGGACTTATTTAGACAAAGGGTATCAACTGCATGCTGCAGGGGTAGTTATGGAGCAAATGAAATGGGATATCAGATTGGTATAGGAAGACATACTAAAACCCTAATTGAAATAAGTGTTACTTGAAATCTACCTCAATTTCAAATTCAAATTCAATAACTTGAATGTAATGTAAATCATCGTCACAAATATATAAGTTCATACTAATGTTTTAAGAAAGTTACTCTTGATCTCATCTTTTTAAAGAATGAGATTTAGAATATAATGCGAAGTCTTTTTTTTTTCTTAGATGAAACTCAGAGTATCTCCAGCTAGTAATCAGAGACTAATTTCTTTCAAGGTAGAGAGATCGCTGAAATGAGCATATCTTCTCCTAACAAAATTTTTTTTATACATATAACCTGAATAGAAATTAAGATAACATGCTTAAAAAATTCAGTTATCTACCAACTGTGTTGGACTTTGTTGGTGAAGTCTTTGTTTTTTGACTGAAGAAATCAGTAATTTACTACTCCAAAGTAAAAGTAGGCATGTATTATTTTCTCAAAAATTTAAATTTGAAGTTCATACTAAGAGTCTAGTGAGTTTCTTAGAAGTATTTGATCTCATCTTTTCAAAAGTACATTTAGAATAAAATATTGGATCTTTGATTAAAGGCTAAAGAATTTAGTACAACTCCAAACTCAAACAGGTCACTTATTTTTTAAGAAAAAATTCAAGTATATTCATAGTTTATATCACAAATGAAAACCCATTTGGAGAGGGGAGTGGTTGAACAACCAAATAGCATTGAAGGATAAGTTTACCTGTCAACATATTCCTTAAGCAGTTCTTTCGCCTGAACCAACTTTGAAAGCAGATTACGGTACACATCCAAGTCCCGATCAACACTTCTTTTATTGATATTCAGAGCCACACAAAGCTGTTGGATTAACACCAGAGATTAAGTGAGAAATAAATCCTACAAGAAAGTTATTAAGAGGTATAAAATAGTTAGCTTTACCACTGTCAACACTCAATATTGTTAGTTCACTTATGGCATTCGTGCCAATGGTGTTTAGTTCCAGAAAAAATTATTATGAAAGAATGGAATAATATCTAGAGGAATTCAATCATTTTGGAGCAAAGTTCAAAAACTGAAATCTAATCTTCATTATAAATAAAGGAATAAGAAGGTGATCACCCCGCCAATGCAACTTAAAGGGAGATCAAGATGTCAAGGCCACTTATTCACTTCAGCTGGCCTGAACAGGTTGACCAGATGACAGCAAATAAGTTGGATGTTCCGGGATATGTAGTTTGCCAGAACTTAGTGAATAAAAACAAGACCCAGTGCGTTTAAATTTATATAATGGCAAAAAAAGAACGTATAATGAATGAAGATCTTAGTAAGTTGAAATCAAAATGCCATGATGACCTAAATCAACATACTTATCAAACCTTTTCCAAAATTGTTGGATCTGTTGCATTCACCAACTCTAGAAGACGAAATAGACCTACTGCAAAGAAACGACTATAACTGAAATCCCCCTTTCCTCCTGCCCTTTCTGCGATGTCCTTTAATATTCCCTCAACTTCTCCTTGTCTGGATGAAAACTCAACCAGGGAAGTTGCATTCTGAGCCCGGGCCCACTCTTCTAACTTCTGTGCATCTATTCTGTAGAGGGTGATATAAGAAAGGTTAATGTAAAATAAATATTCTTCAAGTGCAATGTATCCTAGTTCACATGATACAAGAAAAGTGTTCACAAAGAATGCTAACTTTTTCTTTAGTTTTATTTTTCTATAAGATTTTCCTCCAGGGAAATTTTGCTGTCAGGCAACAAATAGCTTGTGTAAGGAAAAATAATGCTCTCTAATATTTATCAAGATACAAATGAAGTGTCATTATTTTTGTTCCTTTCAGAAACTATCATCAAGGATAATGATGATACTTAGATGGTTAATTCAGTAGCTCACCTATTAAATGCAACAAATCTCAAACTTCAAAAGATTCCATTCGAATCAATTATTCAAGCAGGAAGTCATTTACAATTTACATATTCAGCCTGAATGCAATTTTGGGTGCGAGGTGGAGAAACCCAAACTGGTAGAGGCTACAATTTACGGCTTCAGCCTGAGTGCAAATTTTGGGAGCTCCCAAAAATGTCCACCAAAACGCACTGTTAGACTTTGTGGCTAAATCATGCGACCAGTCTTCAGTAGCTTACAACCATTAGTTTTTGTTTATGCTTGAATCATTGCAAGTCAAAGTTTAGAGTAGGAGCCAGAACAAAGAAAAATAAAAGATTATAAAAGAAAGCCAATTACTTAATCTTCTAACCTGTACTGGTCTGGATCTTCCTTCAATGCCTTGATGTATGCTTGGAAGATGGCTTCGCGATCCTCATCACTTGGATACCCTTCCATGAGTTGATCGTATACAGTGACAAAACCAAGAGCAAATACAGGGTCGTAGCGGTATGATCGCTTATATCTCATCAAATGTTGCTGAACAATGAGCTCCTGCAACACAGTACTGTAGATACTAGGGATTGGTAGCTTGTATGTCCTCAGGAAATTATACTTTGTCTCCGAAACAGTGGGAACGTCTGCAGATGATGTAGATAACCCATGACCAACAATCAATAGAGAGATTTATTATCTGCTTTTATTTCTGTTGACCTTTTGGCAGCATAAATCTTGGAACGATAAAGGAAAAAATAAATGTGGACTATTCGCACCATTTAGTACAAAATTTAACCAAATCACAATGTTCCAGCAACCAAAACAGACTCCCATAGAGTATGAGCATGTCATTTTAATCAGCTTAAAGTCATTATATTTTCATGTCTAAATGGGATGCTTCCAAATAGGCCGAAGTCCCACTATACTGTTTTAGGAACTTCTTTCTTTTCAAACCCAATGTCCTCCCAATATATTAGAAATGCATATAATTATTCCAGAAAAATAGCCAAAGAACGTCGCTTGGATACATACAATAAATTTTCCTGAAACATGTAAGGCACAAATCCATAAAATTTTCCAACGAAGTCATTTATAGCCGACACAAAATATAATCCAACACCAGGCGGGGAATTCAAATTCATTTGTCTTATAGGTATTCAACAATAATAATATCCGGCGACAAATACTGGGAGAGTGAAAAGGATAACCATTTCCTTCTCCAGGGAAACAATATTCTCACAAAATAAATTCTCCAGGCTCTTGTCGCTAACGATCAAAAGAGAAACAACTAAGCAATTATAGTTCAAGTTAAAATATCAGAGTAATTCACTAATGACGCTTAGTTTCAAAACCTTACTAAACTTAAAGTTTAGAACAATCAGAAAACCAAAACAATAACAGGAATTTCAGAACCCAAAATTTCTTCCCATCCGTACACTTTCTCGGAAATTAAAATTTGAAAGCGACCCCAAATACCAACCTGTCACAGAAGACATGCATTGAATAACCATTTTAGAAGTCGAATTCGAAGCTCGAACAGCCACATAATGGTGCGAAAAATGCATCCGCAAGCGAAAAGACTCGGAATTCGAACCTAGGAAACGAGTCGAAGGAACATTTACTTTTCTTTCAAAACATTGACTTAATGCTGAAAAAGACAAAGAAGTTACGGCCGCCATTGGTAGAGAAATGCAGTGGAAGAGAGTGAGCCAAAATAATCAGCGCTAGAAACTTTCCGGCATAGTGAATTGGGAGAGAAAATTCAAAGAGAAGGCTGCATTGGCTCCAAAAGTTGTTGTGAGGGAAAGGGAGGTGAATAGAGGACAGGAACACAGGGAAAAAGCTTATCCAGTGTGAAAAACTGAAATTTTTGTGAATTTCGATGGAGGCAGTAAAATGACGACACGTGGAATCTGGTTTTGCTGAGTTGTAACTTGTTTGGGGTATGCTTCTCTGGACAATGATATTCACCATAAACATATTATTCACTTATAAAAATTTAAAAAAAATATGATATTTAACACATCATATTTGTGTACATTTTATTTAAGATTATACGTGTACATTCATCTCTTGTGATGTTGTATCTCTCTCTTGGTTGTGTGGTTAAGCTTGGCTGAAAGCAACCCAAAAATGTTTGATTTTAGAGAGTACAGCAGTCAGTCACACATCTTGTTGTATTCTAATCCAATAGCTTCAATAATGGAGAATGAAGTTGAGGTTTGTTACCCTCCTCACGAGTTATAAATTGAATTATCAGACTACAGTAATGATAATTACAATAGTATCAACCGCTCTTACGTGCATTCTTTACGTAAAATAGATGTAGGAGTTAGTTATACATCCTAATTTCAGAATGTCTCATGAGTCAGGTTTAAAAAAGGAATTACGATGCATTCATATGATAGAAATGCATATAGTGTGCATGTTTCTCGTAGACAATCACATTTGCGTTTGAGTTGCTTTTGGGAAACACATGTATACTGTGTGTATTCCCATCATGTAAATGCAGCCTAATTTTTTTTAAAAAAAAAAATCATCAATTTAGATTAAATCAGGTTTGTAAACTTTGATTCGAATCTAACTAAATATATGAGTAAGTCAAATTTGAGTTGCTTACTATGTGTGTTCTCTTCAATTAGGTCAAGTTTAGATCAACATTTTTTTTAAAAAAAATAAACTTTGACACTTACACCAATATATATATATATATATATATATATTTATATATTTTATATATAGGCAAGTAGGGGTGGAGCTAAACTTTTTTTAGGGAGTTAAAATTAAAAGTCACACAGTAAAAAAAAATTAAATCATCTTAAAATACACATATTAAATAAATTAGAGTTAAATAATACTTAATGGCTTTATAATTCTTTTTTTATGTGTAGTGTTAAAATGGGTTTTATGAATAAAGTTTGGAGTGAGTTGAAATAGCATTTTAGATTGGATTTTGTGAATTAATTTTTATGCACAAGTATGTTACATGTGAACATAGAGAAGAGGTTTAAAGAGAGTTGAATAATTTATTAAGTACTCATTTTGAGTAAGTAAAGTGTTGACTTTTAAAAGAGTGTTTTTTAAGTGGGTTGCTTACTATGCATTTTCTCTTTACCAATGGGAGAAACTAGAACTTCTGTAAAATTTTTAAAGTTTTGAAAGTTATTTTAAAAATTAAAAAAATCAAATAAAACATGTAAGATAAGGAATTGTTTAAAAAAAATTCAAAACTATAATAAGTAATATATAGAATTTTATAAAAGATATTTTAAAAATTAAAAGAATCAGATAAAACATGTAAGATAAGGACTTTTTAAAAAAAAATTAAAACTATAATAAGTAATATATGGAATTTTAAAAAATTTCAGGGGTCAATTTAAAATTTTAAAATTTTTAATAATACATACAAAATTCTTAATAATTTAAAAGAGGCCAGAACCGGCCCTGATTTCCATATAGGTCTGTCTCATGAGTGAAATAAGATTTTTTAGTGAAATCTCCCTACTTAAATCCTTTTTTTTTTACACTGCTTTTTTTTTTATTTTATAGATATTACTATGCTTTACGTACAAAATGCATATTTCAAATAAGAGTTTTTATGTGTAATGTGGAAAATACAATTTAAAGCGTATAATGTCAGATTAGGCCTAGAAGTGTTGTATCCATTGAGTTTATCTTTCAAAACTTTTGGGTCGTGGAAATACACACAGTAGTTCAGTCCATGAAAGAATAACCTCGAATTCTTTCACTTGTTTACTGTAACAACTTTACTATTTTCACATTGTTTTATTTACATTATTCTCACAATTTTTAAACAAAAATTATTGAATAATGAGATATAATAACTCTCATTTAAAAGTATAGTAATAATATTAATAAAAATTTATGAAAATATCTTTATTTTTGCTTTCAAGTTGATAAGAGGTGTCAAATCGCCCGTCGCTGATATCCCCATGCCGGCCACCATGACCCGAAGCCTACCATGTTCGACCACAAGGCATGCTGAATCAGGCTCCCTAATGCTTTCAGGTACAAAAGAAAAAGCATAAATGGATTTTAAAGAAGGGAAATATTCCGACATATAGTGATAGTGTGGATCTTATCCGATCTATACACGTTCTACGGTGCTATCCTTCCCCTCACATGCCCATATGCCTTCTGCTCCAATGGCTGAGATGCAACAACGTGCTTCCCATATTTTATCAAATGCTTCTTCCTTTACAAGTAACACTAAAAGAATAGTGGGCAAAAATCATGACATATTTTTAATAACCAAATTATGGAATTTCCCCAAAGAAATATTGTAGACAATGTTTTACTGTTAAATTATTCTGCTCGGTACTCATCACAGAATCTTAAGTTGGTACCCACTAGTATATATAGGTGCCAAGCAAACTATCAACAGATTAGGAGATTCCTTGATCTAAATTTTAAGTTTTTAACCTAACATAAACCTCAAGATGATGTTATGTTAAAATCTAAGATAAGGATCTGTTTGTGTAATTCAAGAAAAGAAGAGTTTTCATTGCATTAAAAATTTAAAATTCAAAATTATACAGTAGTTTAAGTGATTATAAAAATAAGAAGGGAGGTATTTTTAATTTAATTTAAAAAATTTTACTAAATATTTTGATTATTAAATTTAATAAATTTCGTAAGTTAAATTATACAATTTATAAGATTTAACATTTTAAAAAACTTATAATACCTTGATGGTTTTTATTTTAAGAAAATTAATAAATATTTATTTAAAAATATAATTGTTAAATTTAAAAATCTTATAACTTAAATTATAAAATTTATGAGATTTAACATTCCAAAAAAAATTTACGACACACTGATAATTTCTATTTCCCAGAGTTTCCTTTCCCTTTCTAATTTAGTCAAATCTCATGCAGATCTAGGTACTTTACTCCGTCCTATATATGTGCACCCTCAGTTCCAAATGCCCAACCAGTAGAAATCTCTCCTATTCTTTTACATATAACAAATTGCTTTCTTAATTTAGCCTTTCTTCTTATCCAAACTCTCTTTAAGGCTCTAACTTTCTAAACCTCTCTCTTGGATAACTCAGTCAGTTAAATAACACAAACCTGAAGGTGGAGATGATCTCACGGCACTTGAGCAGGGAAATTTTGCAAGTAGTTCCACAAATGGAGGAAGCAATCAAAGATGGAGTTCCAAGAAATGATACCAATATTAGTTCTCGGAAAGACTCCGCCAGCACCCATTTTTGGCCTCGCATCTCCAAGGCCCAAGAGAGAAGTCCCAGTGGTAATGTTGATGGAGAAGTGCTTGGTCAAGCTGCAGCCAAGAGCAGTGATGCTGGCAGGGTCAAACAAGCCGAAGAAACCCTCAGGACTGTGATGTACTTGAGCTGCTGGGGTCCTAATTAAAGGGTCCACAGTGACTCTTACTGTGTCAGCTCGCAAGTATTACATTGTGCTTAGTTTTCCTTCCATTCTACTTGGCTTGTGCTGATTTTCTGTAGAGAATTAGAGATGGGCAGCAGCTAATTGTACAAGAAGTTTGTAATAATTAAAGTGAAGCAAATCTCAATAAATGACCCTCTGCCTTTCTTGTATTCTCCAGGAAAGCAAAAAACTGCCTTTGGTTCATCCAAGTTACTCCCATCAAAGAGAGGAATCAAATTTTCACAAAATTTATGGGTAGTTTAGTGTATAAATTTAGTAATTTTAATAATTTATATTTTTTAAAACAAGTATATAATAAGAGTTAGCTTATGAAAATAACAAGATTAAGTTCAATTTAAAGTCCACTTTGCATCAGAAAAGATTAGTGATCATAATGATAACTGTCTCTGGGGGGGAAGGGAAATGTTAGGGGAAGTTGATTTTCAACAATTTCTGCTTTATTGTAGCCTTCCCGGGTGGGACGATCTCAGGTAGAAGGAATCCGATGGCAAGGTGTGTGACTTGTCATAGAGTGTGCCATATCTTACATTTCCAGATTTTTCAGGTACATGTCAATAACGAACCAAAAATTTGATCAGAACTTTCATTTTTTATACAATTTAACTATAATTGAAGAAAGAACACAAATATTTAACCCAAAGAAAAAAGAAGGAACAAATCAACAACGTGTTCAAGTTGGCAAACCTTTTAGTTATGAATATTACATTCCCAATATTTTTTTTAGACGCTGTGTTATTTTTACTTTACTTTTGTTTTCTATTGCATCAGTTCACATCATATGACGTTTTACCTGTATTTGGAAATTGTTTGCAGAGATTTGAGAGCTAATGTTGTCATTTCATAGCCCAGTTTATAGCAAATTCATATATATAACTCACAGGCATTCGAAACTTTTGATCATTATCTTAGACAATTATCAAACATTCACAGAGCAATGATCAGCTTATTCAGATCATTAGCTTGGATATCAGTGTCGAGCATGTGATAATCCAGATCCCCCAATCTGTATAAAAAACGGGGTACCCTGTGTAGATATATATGAATCGCGCGATTGAATAATTAAAGTTGACGGAAAAAAAAAAACGAAAAACAAGGTAGATCAGTTATGACAAAATATTTGTATAATCTTTAGCAAAAAGATAACTGAATTCGTATTAGGACACCAAAAAAGGAGTTGCATTACTTGGTCAGGATTCAAGATGTAGTAGAAGATAGTATAATATAAATTGAATCTTGTAAAGTAGCTGTGTCTATACTCTCTAGACAAAATTGAACTTATTTTTTTTTTGGTACAAAAGATTGAACTTCTTATGTGTAACATGGGCGTTAATTATTGGTCTAAGACCGCTGCTGTTAGCCTACTAGCCGTTTGCTTGTTATTCTTATGACTAGCATTTCATGATGCCACTTCCAAGTTCCAATAAACGCCAAATTCATTCACAACCAGTTTTTGATAAAGTACACATGATAAATTGTATCGAATACGATATCCATAGTACCATCTTTTTCCTCCGTCATTTTTTTCCTCAACTCTTAACCAATACGAAAACTTGTGGTGGCATGACAATTGGCATGCCCCCACTTCATCATCATTCATATAAACAATGGTTGCCCTCCCAAACTACGGGTACAAATTAATATATTATGGGCTTATGGAAACCATGTGCGGCACGGAAAGCCTTCACTGCACTAAATCCATTTCCATCATTATCTGCGCAAAAGAAGACAAAGTTGAAGAAGTACTAAACGCGGAAGTGCCATTTGGATTGGGACAGCGAAAACCTTTGGCTTTCCAACGTAGTCCAAACCATCTGTTATAACCACCGTCCGTGGTTTTCCCTCAAAGCCGCAGGCTCATTTGCGCCGTCTTTTGAAATGTATATAAGCAGCAACCCGTCTCACTCTGCTACTTCAAAGTATACTTCCAATTACTGAGAATTGCCATAGTTTGAAACATAAACAGAGAAGTTCCAGTTAAATCATCAAAATGTGCGCAAAAAAAGGGACTTGGATTGTTGCAACCACAGTCGGAGTAGTTGAGACCTTGAAGGATCAAGGATATTGCAGATGGAGCAACAACAGCATGAAGTCAATACTCCAACATGGGAAAAACCAATTAAGGTCTGCAACTCAGGCTAAGAAGCTGTCTTCTGCTTCTTCTTCGGCGGTTTCAAAAAAGCTGAGAGATGAGAGGATGAAGAAGTCAGAGGAGTCTCTAAGAACAGTCATGTACTTGAGTTGCTGGGGCCCCAACTCCTAGAGCAGAAACAAACTCTGTCAAACAGGGGAGGCTGAAACTGGGGAACTCGTGCAGGGGACGACGGTTCTGTAATTCAAAAATTCAGTAATTTATGGAGCCGATGATCTGCCACTTCTGGCCTGACTGATATTCAAGAATTGAGAGCTAATTAAGTGGCACTGTTGGGAAACTACTCCCTGGTTTTGATCGTGATAATTGCTGGCAGGAACCAGTAATATGGTTAGAAATGAGATGTAAACTGTACGTATTGCTATATCAATATAAAATTATTAGTTTCCAAAAAAAAATTTTGGTATTATTGTCCCCAACCTGTTTCTCCACATTTGAACTCTCTTCCAGCTCCCCTGTATTAACTGCATGCTGTTTCCCACATATTCACTGAGGAAGCAACCGTTCATGAATTTTCCAGAGACATTATCCTTCTTGAATCGTATTTTTGCTGCTGACGCTATCCCTATCTACGTAGTTCATACTCCTATTACTTTAAATAATGTTCCAAATTGAAAAGTCCAACTTTTTATTGGTGGCAAAATATCATCTCATCCCATTATTTGTAGTTCTTTGCTTTTCAGATTGTAATAAACTACTAGAATAACATGCCCAGTGATTTTTTTGTGTGCAGAGTGATTGAATTGTATATAAATTTGTGTAAAAAATTATTATTACAACTATAAACAGATTAAAAGCACCGTAGTACTATAAAGTTTTAGGTGCAAGTTCGTATTATTGTAGTTGTGTTGATCTTTAACATTACCCAAACTATAAATAAGAGTTTTATATTTCGTATGTGCTTATACATATGATAATATTTGATTATGATTAGATTCATTAAAATTTAAATTGATGCCACTAGAGTTTTATTTGTAAGGTTTGAATTATTTACAAAAAAAAATTTAATATTCATTAAATGATGTGTAAATGATATTTTTTGTAAATAATATATATATTTTTTGCCCATTCAAAAGAATAATAATAATAAATGCACAAACAATATAAGAATTGTATCCAATCTAAGTTGTGTATAAGAAGTTAAATAGTATAAGTATAGAATAATATTATTTGCACATATGAACTATATAATATGTATATAATTTTAATATGAAACTATCAGAAATCATCGTTAAATTATGTTAATTTTGATGGATAAAATAATATTTTAATATCTTCTTATTAACATTGTGTATGCACTGCAAAATCTCAATTTATGCCATAATTTTCGTCTGCGTGTGAAAAAAATACTTTTATGTAAGTAAAAATAGACAATAAAATGACATTGTAAAAGATCAAAAAGATTATTCTAGGTCTATATCTTATTCTATTTACCTATATAGTTATCAGTTCTTTTATTTTTAAATAATTTTTATTTGATATAATTTAAATTATTAATTTTATAAAATTTTATATATCAAATTATAAAATTTAATAATATATATGATTTATTGTGAAAATGATGTGAATTGATTGTGAGGGAATACTTTTTCCCATTCCGCCATACCTTGACAATGGGCGCGCTTCGAATTCGAGGGTGGGCGTGGAGCATCAGAAAGCGACGCTGATAGAAGTTGTCGCTTCCAACTAGCACTGCCAAAAGTGGTCCAACGAATGCGGTCACCCGTACAGCTACCCATCCGAATGCCGCCTTACTCACCCAAAACCATGTGCCTTTCCCGCCAACCTGCATCATCTATAGCCTCTGGTTTTCCTCCCATATTAGCATGCCATTCGTCAGTCACTCTCCATATATAACCACAACCTCCAGTTCCTTCACTCCATCATCAAACCCATATCTCTGATACATACAGTTAATTGGTTCTCTTCTTTCTATATTTCAATCTGTGAAGATCTCTTGAAAGAACCAGAAATGAGTTCTACAAGCCGTGCTTGGAGTGTTGCAGCCAGTGTTGGAGTGGTGGAGGCCTTGAAGGACCAAGGCATCTGCAGGTGGAACAATGTTATAAGATCAGCACAACAACACGCTAAAAGTCATCTGGGCTGTTTATCTCAGGCCAAGAATCAGCTTTCTTCTGCTGTGGTTCCAACCAAACTTGTTAGGGACGAGAAAGCCAAGTTGTCAGAGGAGTCTTTGAGGAAGGTTATGTATTTGAGTTGCTGGGGCCCCAACTAGTAGTGGAACATGCCCATGATTTATATTTAAGGAGATGGATTCAAGGATAAAGAGAAGCATCGAGAAAGTGCAGCAATCAGGGGCACCTCTGAAGGAACATGCTTGAACTGCTGTTGCGCCCTGCCTCGCTCGAAACACAAAGATCCTTATTAGAGACTGCACCCCTGCCCGCCTTTTGCTGCTTTAGCTTCCACTGAATATGCGTGAATTGAATTTGAAGGGGTGTACCGATGCTAATTATTCATACATATGGATGGATTCCTGATAAATCTGGTTGTAAAAAAGGAGCCATAATTTTCTATTGCCAAAACAATTCAGAATTCACTTTTTTTGCAAATTATTTTGTCTCTTTACCTGGTAAATTTTTGAAATGTTCCAAGGAATTATATTGAAATGAATTCAGATTTACGCCATCCAATAAATTAGCATTAATCATCAACCCAGTGAAATGTCATTATTCGTCCAGTTCAAGTGCAACAAGACACTGGCTTTCATATTTTGTTCAGCATATCTTATGTACAATACCTTTCTGTTCTTTTTAATAATGAAGTGCTCAACCGAACAAAAGCAGAGGAAATTGAGCAACCTACCCTCTCAAATTAGCATGAGTTTGATTTGTTGACAGTCAAGCGAAAAGAATTTCAAAATATTTCTGACTATTAAAAATATAAACTAAAAATTATCTTGAGATTTATATTCAAAAATTTAACTTAATGAATTATCTGATTCTTTAGTTTGCTCTGTCTCATCACAGCTGCGAAAATTATTTTATTCTTTAACATAATATAGAGTCTTTGCTATAAAATAGTCAAAAATAATTATTAACTTTTTAAGTTGTCTCTTTTTATGTAAAGAATATATTAAAAATATAAAATAAAAATATTTCTAAATCTATAGTTAATAATTTAAATTTTTAACATGATTAATTACTTGACCATGACTGTTATCATCTACAGAAACGAAAGAAAAATATATTTGGGATGCTTTCAAAGAGTTTAAAAATTTTGATTGTTCTAATTTATAAAGGGGTTTATGAACATCCCACTCCATGATTTTAAGTGATTTTTAGGTTAGTATAAGCATATTCATAAGCAAAAGTTTCCAAGAGAAGGACGCTTTCTCTGACAGAAAAAGTAAATAATATAGTTTAAATGAGCATCGGTACTTTTACGTTTTTATAATTATACTTTTGCTCCACTTAAATGGAAAAAATAGGCAATAAAATTTTTGACTTTTTATTGTCTCTCTTGCGTTATATGACATGCGCAAGTTTAAAATGTGCGTCTATGTTTTTCCATTTAAATTACGATTGATTAAGACTGGCAAGTGGCTACTTTGTTGAATGAGATGATTGCCTAAGCGCGCTATTCAACTCTTCAGTAATTCAAATACATTTTACTACTGAATATAGAACTATTACTAAGATTTTGTTGGTGGATTTTCCAATAAGATTGAGTTATTTTTTTCTGTTACAAAGAAATGGTATGACTAATAGAAATAGAGAGTAATAATCAAACCTGTATTATAAGATTAAAAAAAATAGCGAAATGTCAAGCGAATTGTAAATTCGCAGACAAGATTGAGTTATTTAATGGAACTAAAAAACAAGCGGTTTTGGTTTCCTTCCTAATCCCGGGGCTGTATTTCTTGGGTTTTATAGACGAGATGCAAACCGTGTGCACGAAGTGACAAACCAGATGATAGGCAGCAAGGTGACAGTTACGTGACACAGACGTGTTCCAACAACGGAGGATAAGCACGCGTAGCACCCAAAACCACTGGCTTCCCCTCCCCTTGAAAACCACCAGAATACCCTTTACCACCCACTGGTTTTCCTTAAGTTTTGGCCTTATCTTCTATTCACCGACTTTGGCATCTTCAAGCGTCCCCGTATAAATAAGCACAACACCACTTTATTTCCTCAATCCAACATAAACTGTTCTAGTACTACTTCACTGCTATCAACGACTTCAGTTGTTTCCTGCCATCTAATTGAAAAGTCAAGTAATAGTTCCAAGAAGAATCACAAGATGAATTCAGCAGGCAGAAAGGCTTGGATTGTGGCCGCAAGTGTTGGAGTTGTGGAGGCCTTGAAGGATCAGGGCATCTGCAGGTGGAACTATGCTTTAAGGTCGGCTCAACAACAAGTGAAAAGCCACGTTAGATCTTTGTCTCAGGCAAACAAGGTTTCGTCTTCCTCTTCTTCTTCTGCTATGTTTTCCAGCAAACGAAAGGAAGAGAAGGCGAAGCCGTCAGAGGAGTCCTTAAGGACGGTCATGTACCTAAGTTGCTGGGGTCCCAATTAAAGGACAAGGGCAACGGAAAAATTTTGCAGTAGTGGCCTGAATTCTATTGCCAGATTGGCCTAAATTGATACGTGCATAGTACTTATAATTAGTCCGTTGTGACTGATCCATGTACAATTATAATTAATGGGCAGTTGCAAAAGCAGATTTTTCTGAATTTGAAAAATATTTTTGTCTTCAATCTCACCTTCTTGTTCAGATCGTTCTAACAAACATGCTTCATGTTTACTCCTGTTCCGAGAACTGCACATTCTGGTACCTTTTCTCAACTGAATATGTCTAAATTGAGAGGGGAACCCTTGCAAATTGCCAACTGCTTATCATTTGAATTTCAGGAGAAAACAGAGTGAGGCAGAATGCAAAATTGCTTATCATTTTGTGAATTTTGAGTACCAACAAAATATTGGATCAAGTCAATCTTTCATAACAATTGGTGAGCGCAGATATTTGCAAAAATCTGTGCAGATGTTAAGTGTAGACTCTTGTGGGTTTCTACTTTTGAAAGCAATTCTGCTAACAAGGTATATTTATTATATGGTTGTAACAGAAGCATAAACTGCACTAATATGTAGAGCGTTACACTTTAATGCAAGCAGCCTAGCTTAGTCTGTAATGCATTTGTTTGGAATTTAGGAAAATAATACATTCTGATACATTAAGTAAAAAGGCTACGGAAAGGGATTGTTTGCGGGTTTGACAGAGTAACATTGAGATAATAAACTTACTCTTGTAATTATTTCTTGCCTTGGATTTCAGGATGGAAAAGACTGGGGACAGTACTTTTGACTCAAAGTTGCATATTCCAGAGCTTTAGTAAAATCCCCATCACATTTTAAATGGCGTTTTTTAATTCAGAAAAAGTAAACACTTGTACAATAAAGTATTTAGATTTGCCGGTTAATGTGGAAGGTAAATGGGCTATTTATCTATTTTTCTTTACATTTTTGCTATCAATCCCTTCACACCTATTCATTCTTTAGTTTAAAAATTATAATATTTGCCAAGGTCAAGTTGTTACTTGTGGCAATTCATCCTCGGCCTCAAATCAGTATCAGTTTATGGAAACCGCGTGCGCCTTGTGAAAGTCATCCAAGTTTATGGAACTCACTATCTGCTAAGCAAAAATTGGAGTGTGTGACACTTAGGTGACAGACATGTGGTCCTACCATAAATGTTGAGGATACATTCAACTTGACTCGGAAGCTCACTCGTAAACAGAAGAAAAGGAAAATAACTTTGGCATTCGCCGCATTCCCTGCTACCGAAACCACTAGCGATTGCTTTCAGCCCCTGGTTTTTCGAAATCAGTGGCTGTTTCTACCGTCTAACAACCCTGGCATCTCAAGCTTCCATATATAAGAACCACCTTCACCCCTTTCCCCCAACAAACAAAAATCCTGTCAGTGTTCGTCCGCTAGATTTCCTGCTAAGTGCTGGTTAAGCTACACTGCACTACTATTCAGCTCACTTCAGTTGTTTTCTGTTCTGTCATCTACAGAGCCGAAAGTAAGAAGAGGTTTTACAAGAATCATCTACAGCATGAGTTCAGCAAGCAGCAGAGCTTGGGCTGTGGCAGCCAGTGTGGGAGTGGTGGAGGCCTTGAAGGACCAGGGTATCTGCAGGTGGAATCATGCTTTAAGGTCAGCTCAACATCATGTTAAAACCGATGTTAGGTCCTTCTCTCAGGCAAAGAAACATTCTTCTTCCTCTTCTGCTATGGTCTCTAGCAGACTAAAAAATGAGAAGGCAAAGCGGTCAGAGGAGACCTTGAGGACTGTTATGTACTTAAGCTGCTGGGGTCCCAACTAGATCACTCAGGCAATAGAAGATATTCTGTAATAGATAGTTCTTTCAACTTTCAAGCATCGCCACAAGGGAAATGGGGTCTCAGATTTATGGATCCATGTTGGCCCTGTATTGGTGCTTGTATAGTATAGAAAATTTGACTGTCATCTGTGACAGATTGATTTAAATTTTGATAAATGGAAGGTGCAGTTTCAAACATCTCCAAAGTTTAATTGTGTTCACTCGAATTTTTCAGTACCAAATATAACAAGAAACAGGATATAAAGTTAGACGCTGGCAAACCAAAGCTACTGACCAATCGGATTTAAAATTATGAAGAACATGGGAATTTTATCTTCCTAGCAGATGATGAAGTCCAATTTGCTAAGACTGATTCATGAACTTTTTGTAGCACAGCACAAAGATAGCAACTTATCATTTCTGATCTGGTCCATATCCTGTTTTACGTACTTGTATAGATATCGGTTCTTTTATTTTTATATTTTTATTTTATGTATATTTTATTTAATAAAATTAAATTAATAAATTTTATATATTAAATTATAAAAATTTAATAATTTTAATATTATATAAGTTAAAATACATAAAATTTTTTAAATTATAAATTAATTTTAAAAAACCTTTTCAAATTTTAAAAAATTATACAAAACTTTTCAATTATTAAAAACATGCAAAATGATCTTTCGTTATTTTTTTTTGTTAAATAGTAGATAATTTTCTTAAATCTCTAATTAAATCTTAAATTGGCTAATAAAATTATTAAAATGCCACTAAAATAAACAATAGACCCAAACCCTTAATTTTGACTAAAAAAGGATTTTTTTAATTATTGATTGGCTCAACTACTATTTATTCGTTTCTTCTCTTAAATTGCAAAGTCTTTGTTTCTCTTTATTCGGAAGATCAAAGTCCTTGTTTATATATTGTTTGGGTAGCTGTAGTTGATTATAGATTCCTTTATCTACTTTCTTTGTTTTAAATTACAAGTTGTCTTTTTCTAATTGATTTAAAGTCTTCCTTTCTTACTCCAGTGATGCACCCACGTCTTTAATACCACCTCTATCTGATTTATTAGTTCTTGTCTAAATTTAAGAAAATCTTATCTCTGAAAATCTTTCAGAAAAAGAGTGTAGGGCACAAACGGTAAACATCGTTGGATTTACCCCTTCAAAAACTTGCCCCAGATAGTGAGTTGCAAGCAATGGGAATTGAAATTGTCAGGTGAAGTTGCAGAGCGAATTAATTCACTCTAGAATCAATTGAAAATACTGAATATCATTCTCGATGTCTCTACCAGAAAGTACAACGACCATGAAATTGTCAAAGAGATATTCAGCCGGATCAGGGATGCTGTTCATTTCTTTGGTGGGCTCCTTCCAAGCTATTCTCCGGTTGCTAAGATTTTAATTGAGGAAATGAAATTATTTAGGGTTTCAAATGGGGGAAGTGGGGAAAATAATTGAAGATTAGGGTTTAGATTAGAGAGAGGAATTTTGTAAGTGAAGTTCAAGTAAGTTAAGATGATTTAGTTATTTCTTTTAGTAATTTAGAATTTGACTAAGAATTTTAAAAAGTTATTTATTATTTAACAAAAAAATATAATAAAATAATTTTTTTATATTATCGATAATTAAAAAAAATTGTATAACTTTTTAAAATTTAAGAAAAATTTTTACATTTGACTTAAAATTTGAGGAAATGTTGTGCACTGATTGTGGGGAATACTTTTTCCCATTCGGCTATACCTAGACAATGGGCGCACTTCGAATTAGAGGGTGGCGGAGCATCCGAAAGCGACACTGATATAAATTGTCGCTTCCAATTTGCGCTGCCAAAAGTGGTCATCCGAGCTGTTAGCCATCCGAATGCCGCCTTAGACCCCAAAAACCATGTGCCTTTACCCCCAGCTTGCATCATCTATAGCCTCTGGTTTTCCTCCCATATTAGCATGCCATTCGTCAGTCACTCTCTATATATAACCACAACCTCCAGTTCCTTCACTCCATCATCAAACCCATATCTCTGATACATACAATTCATTGGTTCTCTTCTTTCTATATTTCAATCTTTGAAGATCTCTTGAAAGAATCAGAAATGAGTTCAACAAGCCGTGTTTGGGGTGTTGCAGCCAGTGTTGGAGTGGTGGAGGCCTTGAAGGACCAAGGCATATGCAGGTGGAACAATGTTATAAGATCAGCACAACAACACGCTAAAAGTCATCTGGGCTCTGTATCTCGGGCCAAGAATAAGCTTTCTTCTGCAGTGGCTCCAACCAAACTCGTTAGGGACGAGAAAACCAAGTTGTCAGAGGAGTCTTTGAGGAAGGTTATGTATTTGAGTTGCTGGGGTCCCAACTAGTAGTGGAAGATGCCCATGATTTTATGCAATTCTCAGATTACATTTAAGATGAACTCAAAGAAGATAAAGAGAAACATCGAGAAAGTGCAGCAATCAGAGGCGCCTCTGAAGGAACATGCTTGAACTGCTGTTGCGCCCTGCCTTGCTCGAAACACAAAGATCCTTATTTCAGACTGCACCCCTGCCTGCCTTTTGCGGCTTTAGCTTACACTCTGAGATGCATGAATTGAAGGGGTGTACCAATTGCTTCCTGACAATTTTGGTTGCATAAAAGGAGCCATAATTGTAAATTTCTATTGCCAATACAGTTGAGAAATCACTTTTCTCCTAATTATTTTGTCTCTTTTCCTGGTAAATTTTTTGAAATGTTCAAAGGAATTATATTGAAATGCATTCAAATTTACGCCATCCAATAAATTAGCATTAATCATCAACCCAGTGAAATGTCATTATTCGTCCAGATCAAGTGCAACATGAGACTTTTTATATTTTGTTCAGCATATCTTATGTGCGTAACCTTTCTGTTCTTTTTAATAATGAAGTGCTCAACCCAACAAAGGCAGAGGAAATTGAGCAAACTAGCATCTCAATTTTAGCATAGTTTTGAGTTGTCAGCAGCCAAGTGAAAAAAAAAATATAAATTATTCTAAAAAATTTAAATTATTAGGATGATTAATTTTTTATATAATATTTGAGTTTTTATGATATGCTCTTTAAGTTTAAAAAGAAAAAAAAATTTATTCAAGGAAAATATTAAAAATATGAAGTAAGAATTATTTTTAAATTTATGCCTAATAATTAAAACAATTTAAACTACTAACCATAACAGTTATAACTTACAGAAACGAACGAAAACTATATTTCGGAATTTTTTAAAGAGTTAGAAAAAATGAATTGTTCTAATTTGTTAAACTTTTATAAGGGGGTTTAAGAACATCCACAATGTGGTTTTAAGTGATTTTTAGATTAGTTTAAGCATATTCAAAAGCAAAAGTTTCTAAGGGATGGATGCTTTCTCTGGCAGGGAAAGTAAATAACAATTTAAATTATGATTATGACAGGCAAGTGGCAACTTTGTTGGAGGGATGGCTGCCTAAACGTCCTAATCAACTCTTTAGTAATTAAATTACTTTTTTCAATTTTAATAAGATATTTTTATTTTTTAGTAAAATTAATCTTCATGCAAAAATAAATAATAAATAATAAATTTTTAATAAAAATAATTTTAAAATTAAAATTTAAATATATACATTATCTTAAAATAATTTAAAATACAATTAGTTAATATTGTGCCAATTAATTATTGATAATTTAACCATATTTTAGTATTGAATATATATTTATTACTAAGATTTTGTAGGTGAATTTTTTTTATTAAGATTGAATTACTTAATTGAATTAAAAAATCAAATCATATAAAAAATTGTTAAAGTAAAAGAAATTAAAAAATATATAAAATTTATACAATTGGTTTCCTTGCTTTTGATCTAGACAATTGGTTTCCTTCCCGAATCCCGGGTCAATGATTATTGCGTTTTATAGATAAGATGTAAAACCGTGTGCACGACGCTTTGGAAGTGTAAAACCAGATGCTAAGCGGCGAGGTGGCAGTTATGTGACATAGACATGTGTTCCTAAAACGGAGGATAAGGACACTTAGCCACCCAAAACCGCTGGCTTCCCCTGCCGTTGAAAACCGCCAGAATCGCTTTACCACCCACGGGTTTTCCTAAAGTTTCCGCCTTTTCTTCTATTCACCGACTTTCGCATCTTTAAGCGTCCTCGTATAAATAAGCACAAACATCACTTCTTTTCCTCCATCAAACATAAACTGTTCTAGCACTACGTCCCTGCTATCAACGACTTTAGTTGTTTCCTGCCATCTAACATCTACTTGAAAAGTCAAGTACGAGTTCCAAGATGAGTTCAGCAAGCAGGAAGGCTTGGATTGTGGCCGCAAGTGTTGGAATTGTGGAGGCCTTGAAGGATCAGGGCATCTGCAGGTGGAACTATGCTTTAAGGTCGGCTCAACAACACGTGAAAAGCCACTTTAGATCTTTGTCTCAGGCAAACAAGCTTTCGTCTTCTTCTGCTGCAATGTTTTCCGGCAAACTAAAGGAAGAGAAGGCGAAGCAGTCAGAGGAGGCCTTAAGGACGGTCATGTACTTAAGCTGCTGGGGTCCCAATTAAAGGACAAGGCCAATGGAAAAATTTTGCAGTAGTGGCCTGAATTCTATCGCCAGATTGGTCTGGATTGATACGTGTATAGTAATTGTTATTAGTGCGTTGTGACAGATCCATGTACAATTATGATTAATGGGTAGTCGCAATGGCAGATTTATCTAAATTAGGAAAATATTCTCGTCTTCAATCTCACCTCCTTATGCGGATCGTTCTAGCATACATGCTTCGTACGCTTACTCTTGTTCCGGAAACTGCACATTCTGGTACCTTTTCTCAGCTGAAATATGTCTAAATTTAAAGGGAAATTGCATACTGCTTATTAACAGAATGAGTCAAAATACAAAATTGCTTGTCATTTTGTGAATTTTGAGTACCGACAAAATTTTGGATCCAGTCAATCTTTCATAACAAGTAGTGAAAGAAGATTCAACGTGCAGGGTGGGTAAAAAGGAACAATGGCGAGCGCAGATATTTGCAAAAATCTGTGCCAATGTGAAGTGTAGACTCTGTGGATTTCTTATTTTGAAGGCATTTCTGTTAACAAGGTATAATTGTTATATGGTTGTAATTGGCTCTAGCTACTGTCTTCTAGTCTAAATTGCTGCCCTGATATGTAGAGCGTTACACTGTGACGCAAGCAGCCTAGCTTGCTCTGTAATCCATTTGATTGGGATTTGGGAAAATAATACATTCTGATTCATTAAGAAAAAAGACTATGGAAAGGGATTGTTTGCGCGTTTGACACAGTAAAATTGAGATCAGAAACTTACTCTCCTAATCATTTCTGGCCTTGGATTTACAGGATAGAAAAGATTGGGGATAGTACTTTTGACTCGAAGTTGTTTATTCCGGAGCTTCAGTAACGTCTCCATCACGTTTTAAATGACGTTCTTTAATTCAGAACAAGTAAATATTCGATAGTACTTAGATTGGCCGGTTTATGTGAAAGGCAAATAAGAAGGTAAATGGGCTATTCATCCTCGGTCTCAAATCAGTATCGGTTTATGGAAACCGCGTGCGCCTCGGAAAAGTCATGCAAGTTTGTGGAACTCACTCTCTGCTAAGCAACAATTTGAGTCTGTGACACTTGCGTGACAGACATGTGGTCCCAATTTTGTCGGATGGCCCCGCAGGGACACAGACGTGGTCCTACTCCTACTCTAATATTGAGGATACATTTAACTTGACTCCGAAGCTCACTCTCAAACAGAAGAAAAGGATAATACCATTGGCATTCCCCGCTACCGAAACCACTAGCGATCGCTTTCAGCCCCTCCTTTATCCAAATCTTTGGCTGTTTCTTCCGTCTAACAACTCTGGCATCTCAAGCTTCTATATATATAAGAACTACCTTCACTCCATTTCCTTCATCAAACTAAAATCCTGCTATTGTTCTTCAACTAGATTTCCTGCTAAGTACTAATTTTCTACACTCCCCTACTATCGAGTTCAGTTGTTTTCTGTTCTGTCATCTACAAAGCCGAAAGTCAGAGTTTTTAATAAGAATTATTTGCAACATGAGTTCAGCAAGCAGCAGGGCTTGGACCGTGGCAGCCAGTGTTGGAGTGGTGGAGGCCTTGAAGGACCAGGGCATCTGCAGGTGGAATTATGCTTTAAGGTCAGCTCAACAACATGTGAAAAACCATGTTAGGTCCTTCTCTCAGGCAAAGGAACTTTCTTCTTCGTCTTCTGCTTTGGTCTCCAGGAGACTAAAAGATGAGAAGGCAAAGCGGTCAGAGGAGTCCTTGAGGACTGTCATGTACTTAAGCTGCTGGGGCCCTAACTAGATCACCCAGGCAATAGAAGATATTCTGTAATAGAGTTCTTTCAACTTTCAAGCATCGCCACATGTTGGCCCTGTATTGTTGCCTTTATAGTACAGAAAAATTGCTTGTCATTTGTGACAGATTGATGTAAATTTTGATAAATGGAAGGTGCAGTCTCAAACATATTTGATGTCTAATTGTGTTCGCTCGCATTTTTCAGTACCAAATATAAGAAGCAAAAACAGGATATAAAGTTAGACACTGGCAAACTAAAGCTACTGACCAATCTGATTTAAAATTATGAAGCATGGGAATGTTATCTTCCTAGCAGATGATGAAGTCCAATTCGAGTATGTCAATACTCTTGCTAAGAGTGGATCATGAACTTTTTGTAGCACAACACGAAGATACCAGCTTATCATTTCTGATCTGTAAATTATAAGAAGAGGTTGCTCCCATATCCTTTGAATTTGTCTGGATTAACCTTCAATACATCTGCTTTATAGGATGACAAAAATGCTCATCAATTTTACCTTCTGTATAAATTGGTTGATTAATTAATATAAGCCGAGACATTCTTTTTCTTCTCCTTTTAATTTCTTTTTCATTTCTTCGTGCTTACGCTCCAAGAATACGTGCTTAAATGTTGCAAAAAAGAAGTGGATAAGGATCAGGAAACTTTAAATGCAAAAGACAAAAATAAGATATATCCTTATTCTGATTCTAATTATATAGGAACTCAATCTTACCACTGGCTAACCAAAACCACCAGGATTAGCATTTCGCCTCTGGTTTTTCACCAGAAACCCGCGTCATAGTCACCTTTATCCATCCCATCTACAAACAAAGTCTCCTGCCTCCCATTTGCTTCATTAAACAGATACCTTAAACTGATCCAAAATTAGCCATTCCTTTCGGTACCAAAGTCTAAGATTCACCATTAAAAATATGATACAGCTGTAGCGGGTGGAGTGTGGCGCGCAGTGTTGGTGTAGCGGAAGCCTTGAAGAACCAAGGTTCCTGCAGGTGGAAGTTACAAAATGTGATCGATCCTTACACCAATGTGCCAAGAATAATATTAGCTAAAGTCGTTTTCTCAAGCCATGAAGCTTTCTTCATCTTCATCGATGGTCCCAGCAAGATAATTAAGCATCTTGACGACAGTAGTTTTGTTATGATCCTACATCAGATCAGTTTGGCCCTTTACTTTTTACTAATGACTCAACTTGTTTTGTTAAAACTCTTACTGTGCCTAGCATTTAAGAAGATATTCGATAAGGCACGAGTTCTATTATCATTTTCTGTTTCTTCCAAAAATCTAATTAATTACTATTTATACTTTTTATTAGTACTTTATGTTGTGAGCATACATGCATATATGTTGATCTAAAGTGTATATTTTTGTATATTAATTATTCTTTATCGACCAATAGATTGTGTTCAAGATTTGCATAAAGAAAAGTTAACTTTTTTATATAGGCTGTTTGATTATTCCCAGAACATTACTAACACTAATTGAGCCTAAAATAATCACCAATTTATGGCACAGCCTCTTAGCCAAAAAGACCAAAAGGAAGCTTCCCTCCGTTCTTTTTTAAGCACAGTGAATGAAAGAATCGATGACCAAAGAGAATGAAAGATTCTATCAAATGTCGGTGATAAAAAAAAGGGGGAGAGGGGAAGGAAATATCAAATATGATACAAGCACAAGGCCCGGGACTTTTTCCCCGCAAGACCTTTATGGCAGTGTTGGTGGGGATTACCGCCTAAACGTGCTATTCAACTCTTCAGTAATTTTATCATATTTTAGTACTGAATATGAACAAGATGGCAGTGTTGTTGGGTTTTATAAACAAGATGCAAAACCGTGTCTTGAAGTGTCAAGCCAGATGCTTAGCGGCAAGGTGGCAGTTATGTGACACAGACATGTGTTCCTAAAACGGAGAGTAAGGACACGTAGCCTCCCAAAACCACTGGCTTCCCTCTGCCCAAGAAAACCACCAGAAATAGCTTTACCAACCACTGGTTTTCCTAAAGTTTTGGCCTTTCTTCTATTCACCGACTTTGGCATTTTTAAGGGTCCCCGTATAAATAAAAACATCCATCACTTCATTTCCTCAATCAATCAGACATAATTAAAGGACAAGAGCATCTGAAAAATTTTGCAGTATTGGCCTGAATTCTGTTGCCGTATTGGCTTGAATTGATACTTGCACAGCAATAATTATTAGTCCATTGTTACAGATCCATGTAAAATTATGATTAAATGGCAGTTGCAATGTCAGATTTTTCTAAATTTAGAAAAATTTTCGTCTTCAATTTCGCTTTCTTTTGCGGAGCGTTCTAACATGTATGCTTCATATGTTTACTCGTATTCCAAAAACTGCACATTCTGGTAGCATTTCTCTACTGAAATATGTCTAATTTTAAAAGAGAAAAATCATATATGTATGGTGGAAAAGGGAAAATTTTGTTGAGGGTGGAACCCTCGCCCTTGCAATTTGCAAACCGATATCTTTCTAAAAGAAAAAGAGAACAGAACGAGGTAAAATACAAATTTGCTTATCATTCTGTGAATTCTGAGTACCAGCAATATGATTACCTCCTCCAACTCTGGCTGAACAAAAACTTGGATCAAGTCCATCTTTCATAATAAGTAGTGAAAGAAAATTCATGGTGCCAGGGAGGGTAAGATTAAATATGGAAAGGAACAATTGGCGAGAGCAGATATTTGCAAGAATCTTCGGATACAAACTGCGCGCACTGATAATATGTAGAGCGTTACACTGTAACGCAAGCAATCTGTAATTCATTTGTTTGGGAAAATAATACATCCTGATTCATTAAACAAAGAGATCATAGGATTAAAGAAATTATTTAAAAATTATATTACCCTCCTTAATTAGATAGTTAATTTTGCTAACAAGAATTAATCAAGCAAAAATGAATTGTGTCTCAAAAAAATTTAATATTAATATGTACATGTTTAAATATTGAAGAGATCTTATTAAAACAAAATATCATTTACAGCTTCTTTTTTTCGAATAAGAATTACATGTTATGCAAAAATAATAAAATTTTATCATTATTATCAATGTTATTATCACTGTTATTATTACTATCAATATTATTATTAAATCATCACTATTATTCCTATAAGTATCTCCACTATTATTGTCACTATTAATATTGCTATTGTCACTATTACTTTTATTAGGCCATAACTAATGCCATCACTAAAATTATTATTATCATCATCATTAATATTATTTTCGTGATAGTTGAATCTATATTAGTTATCATCTTCATCTCCATTCCTATTTTACCAAATGTACATTTTTCTAAACAATTCAACACAATAATTATTGTTGACGTATTGATCCAAATGTAAGAGTTATGACTTATTCTTGTGAAGTTAATAAAATGTATCTGTGCATATCAAGCTTTTATTATATTATTAATAACAACATATGCATTATGGACACTCGTTAACAAACTTTATGTACTAATGATTTAATTCTTATTTTTAATATCTTTAATGCGGATTATTTAGTTCTAATTAATTGATAATATGTTATTAATTTATCACAATGTATAAAGTCTTTTTATAAAAACTCAATTACATAATCTATTACCTAGCACATTTATTACGCATTAATTAATATTAAATAAATCATAATAAATTTGTTCATATGCTACTTTTGTTTTTGGATAACTGTTATTTTAATTTTTTTTTTAAATTATCAATTTTCTTAATCTTTTTTTTTTTAAATTTAATCTATTCCTTACCAAATGCTTAACTAAATAAATTCTTACTCTTACCTCCCACATCTTTCAACTGAATAATGTTGTTGACTTTTAGTTGAATTGAGAATGATATTTTAATTAAAAAAACTTTTTTAATGTTAAGATAATTAATCATTTTTTTAATTCCTTTACACCTATAAATGACATTTACTTAGCATCAATTGTTGAAGAATGCAAATAATATCCATAGATATATAAATTAAACTGAATTTATTCTCTTCAAGTGTTAATATCTTCAATGCAGATTACATCTCATAAAGTTTGAATAATTTCATAATAGCATTTAATGTTTATAGAGCATTAAATCTCTTGACAAAAACTCAATTCCTTTATTTATTACATTGTACACTCAAATTTTTTTAAAATATTAAAAAAAGTTATAATATAAAAATTAAATTTAAAAAAAAAGAGTAACAAAACCAAATTTTTTCATTTGAATTACACAATAATATATCATGGTGCAAGTGCCAACATCAACTTGTACAATCCGACTGTCCAAAAGGACCAATTCAGCATGGCTCTAAGTTCAATGGTTAGCTACAACCCAAAACTAATCTTTGCTAGGAGAGAGTGGTACAGATGATATTTTCTTTCTAATGATAATTTTTTAAAAATTTTAATTTATATATATTAACACTAATTATATACATACAAATATTTTTATGTTTAACAAAAGTGCATATACTTTACTTTTAGTTTTCTCATTGTTAAGCTAACAATGTGGTAGGTGCATCGAACATTATATGGCGATAATAGAACTCGAGTGACTGCCTATTGGACTGTAAGAAATTTTTTTTTTCTTATTTTTTGTTATAGAAGTTTGATGAAAATGGATTTGATTTACAAATACAATAACTGGCAGATGGCTATCGAAAAACTGGTTGTTACAATGTGATGTGCCCAGGTTTTGTGCAAGTCGGCCATAAATATTTCCTTGGCGAAGATTTTTCAGACTTGTCTACAATTGTGGGGTTGCAATACAATGTTCCCATCGAAGTGAGACAGGTAATATTGAAGGCATGGGCAGATAATTAAACCATATGTATAGGAATATAAATTATAGAATTTGGGAAAATTAATTTAATACATCATGATCGCATTAGTGAAAGTAGGAATCCGGACGCCTAGGATTCAAAAGCAGGGATATAGTAAGAAAAAAAAAATATAAAATTAAGAGAGAGAAAAAAATTAATAAAAAAAGATTTATATACTATATTTAAATATAAATTAAAAACAAATAAATAAAAAGTCATTAAAATTAAAAAAGTAATAATTCGTGAAAGTAGGTTGTTGGTGAATATCTAGTTACATAATTATTACAGTTATGCTATTTTATAAAGTAAATTTTATTAAATATTCATTTAAAAATTTAAATTACTAAATTTACTAAATTTCATTAACTATAAACTATGCAACTTAACAAATTTTATCATAAAGCCACTATTGTAATAATTTAGTGACTTATTAGTGGCCAAAAATTTGAATCCTCTATCTTTATTTTTTTATTAATTTTTTTATCTATTTCTTTTTAATTTATAATTAATTATATACTATAAATTTTATTTTTTTCTCTCTTAATTTTATTTTCGTCTTTTTCTTACTGTATTTCATACCTTTAAATTCCTAAAGATAAAATATTTCAAGCCATGGCCGGCATTACACTTTTTCTAATTGTTAACATGCATCTAATTTTTTTAATTTTTAAAATATAATGTAGGATCAAGGTGATTATAACTTTTAGACGATATAACAGTGGGGTTTTGGCCAAAGGAGTTATTCACACATCTAGCCAATGGAGCATATTTGGTTAAAAATAGCGAAACAACTCATGTTTCATCTTTTGGAATCAGTTCACCAATGGGGAGTGGTGAATTGCCTTCTGCTAATTTTGGTCAAGCTTGTTATTTTGCAGTAATTAAACTTGTAGATGCAGAGTACAAAGAAATTTATATATATATATATATATATATATATATATATATATATATATCCTCAAGACACGAAGATCTTCCGTAAGACTGAAATTATAATTGCTATGATTTGTTGTATCATGGTGGTGAAGGACCAGAATTCAAGCAGGCATTCCTTTTTGGGGGACCTGGTGGGCAATGTGGCACTTGAATTATTGCCTTTTAGAGTCATTTCTAGCGAAGGATTGTCGTTCACATACATATAATGCAATACCAAACACCAATCAGGAAGCATAATTTAAAAAAAAATAAAATAATTTGTAATACATCCCCTGGTCTAATGTACTTGGTATTTTAGATGGCAGTGAGAGAGAAGGAAGGACTATGCTATATAACTCTTTGTTTTTTTTGGTCAAATCCTTCGAATCTCCTATGCTTCACATATTACCGTTTCATATGCTTCCTCTCAGGGTTTAAACAACGTCTTCCACTAACATTTCTGTGCTGGATGCTGTTTGCTATATAAAGGAGAAGCTTTAATTGTACCAAATATAAAAAGAAAAAACAGATGTAAAGTCCATTTTTTCCTGTATAACACTTTGAGTATGTCAATGCTCTTACTATGAGGTGTAGAAATGTCAGTCTAAACACAATTCGAGGGGCCATTGTCACCACTGACTCTGTAGTTGGGATTAGGGTGTTAGCCGAGTTGAAATCCTAAATATATATATATATATATATATATATATATGGGATGTAATAAATTTTAAAAATAAGTTTTGAACTTTACTGTTTGGGATGTCAAAGGGGTTATTTTTTTTCGCCAATGAATGACTATTGCTCCAATAATAGCGCTTCATTTGCATTATCTTATTCATCCATTCATTCTAATTGTACAACCTAAGACTGTTTCATGAACCAAATTTTGTAGCAGAGCACAAAGGTACCAACTTATCATTTCTGATCTGTAAATTATAAGAAGAATGTGTAACAAGTGTCACATAAATTCCACAAGCAACGTAACATTGAGTTACCTAAGAGGCTAGTCTTTTAGGTTAAACTCTGCTCTTAGACATGAGTCCTAATATAAGTGCGGGTTCAACAGGAAAAAGTGTTACTTGGTACTTAATCAAGTATTGAGTGGAGTTATCTAAAGGGAAAAAAGTCTACTTGGTGTCAAGAAGAATCCAGAGTGAGTCATTTGTGGATGTGCAACTTCTCAAAGGAGGTCGATTTTGAGAGTCCCACATTAATTTTACAAGCAATTGTGGAATATTATTTAAGTCTAAGAAGTTTTCTAACCTAACAAGTTAATGTTTTAGGTTAAACTCTTTTTTTAAACTTGAGTCCTAACATTTGGTGGCCCATGTAGGTCACTAATCTTCATGGTGACTCAATGAAGTAAGTTGATCTCCTCTTGCTACTATTTGTCCACCATGAAGACACTAATACAGCCAACTACAAAGGAATAATTGAAGACAGAGTTTCCCAAACTCTTATAAATCTATAAATTCACCTCAGAACAGTTTTGACCAAGAAAATCAATTGCAATCGATCCTAGCTACATAGATTGCTGCAAATTGGCAACTTGACAGAAACGCGGAGGAATAGCGAAAGAATTAACTTCTCAAACTGTCACAGCAAAAATTCTAGCTCCACAATGACTCAACACCACATAATATTTAGAAGCAATCGGTACAAGAATAAACACAGAAAGTGTGCACTTAAAATTCAAAAGGTTGTTTCCCGTTGACTCAAATACGACTTGAATCTCTCCCAAAGATAAATCTTCTTGTCCAATCAGATATCACCAAGACCCTTGTGCGCCAGCTCACTTGTTTGCTGAATGTAGCAGTTATAATCAAATTAAGAGGCGATTCACAGAAATTAGCCACTAATCAAGTTGAGATTTCAACATAGATCTTTACCTTGCATATACAGAATACCAAAGCCACTGTGTGCTATGACCCATGGAGACCCAGTCTCCAGGAAGTTCCGCTGCTGCCTGCTCCCCACCCAGAGGAGCAAATTGCCCAAAATGCTTGTACCTATCGATTAAGAGCAACCAGTATCTCAGTGATTAGGGGAGGCCAAGGAAACAAAAGAAATGCATTATTCATTATTAAGGACCTCTGTTCAGTACCACACGTATGGTAACAGAGAGAAATTTTTACACGTCTTGAATTAGAGCAAAAGCTGAAGGAAATGGTAAATTACCATGAAAACTAATTATCAGTTCTGAGTTACACCCATTATTCCAAATCTACATTTTATGTGATGCCATAACTTTATGGGTGGATTCTTTCTTCACACTTTATCATAAAATATATACTTCATACAAGGAAGAATGCACTCAAGTTTTTATATGATCAGATGCATGTCAATTTTGCTCAACAAAAGTGGCACTAGTCTCTGAATTGGTCAAAGTTTTTCTTATTTTCTCAGCTGTTTAACAGAGATCACATTTGTAGTCCTGGTTGAGTAATAGGTCTGTCGTCTGACAGCACATTGACTAAGAAACTGACAGGAATGTGGTCTTCAGGAAAAATTAATAGATACTTCAAAACAAATGGAAAAGGATGATGTTATAGCGAGCTACAACAACTATTTGTATTAACAGTTTACTCAAGCCACTTAAACCTAACATTTTGTGACGGTTAACATCTTCTTTGCCTAGTGCACACTTCCTCAATTATGGACATCTAATCCTTTAGGTCTATGTGCAGTATTGTAGTTTTCCCATGTGTTCCTTATCAACTTCTGTTTTTAAATCTTAAGCAACCACTACCTTGGATGGAAAACCAATTTAACATATATTGGATTGCCATTTACTATTCAGATACAGAACCATTTTGCATTATTCACTGCTAAGAAAGAGGGAAATACAGAGCATACATTGTTATAAGCATCATATAGTATATGGTTTACCGGAAGGGACGAAACTTATGACGTCCAGATTCTCTAAATCGTATTGGACCTTCAGGATGCTCTGCACTTTGCTCCATGCGGTTAAAGCACCTAGCTAGATATGCACCCTGCTGGGCAGCAACCTAGGTACCAATACACCAAAAACTTAGTCCCCATATTATATTTGGGTGCAAAGGAGACTGCATAAGCAAGTGTTCAGTTGTTGGTTAAATGACGCATACCTGTGCAGTCGCTGGTAGACTCTTCATCTGTGAATCCACATGAGAAAGAGCCAGCTTAAACCCTTCTATGTCTATTTCCTTTCTGTCATGCCCTTGCGGATCTTTCCACAGAGCGGTCACATCAAACAGGTGCTTGCTCTTCATATACAGTTCCACCTGGGGATATCTTAAAATGATGTCATCCATAACATCCTTGAATTCTGTGACACTTAAGGTACCAGAGTTGTTTTTGTCTGCGGCTTTAAATACGGCCACGATATCATCCTAGAAACAGAGGTAATGAGTTAGTATGACATAGCAAAAATCAATCACGATTTTAGATTGTCTAAAGATGGTCTCATATTTTCCTCCAATCCCAACTCAAGGGAAGCATCGAAGCTGTATAGTAAGTGCATATATTTGAGCTATAATTGCTCCAGGAAAACACAAGTAAGAGCTTTGTTACATTTCCTTAAAAATGACCAAATTGGAAACATATTGAGCTTTATTTTGTCACCGAATCCCAAATCAAGTTGGTCAAATCTGTACTAATTTGGATTCAAATGTAACACCTCACCTGATAATTCTAAAATTAAATTAAATATGTTAAAGACTTAAGAGATACCATGATTTTACGTTGATTTATCGAAGCACAATCACCAATGGCATATACAGCTTCACATCCCTTCACTCGCAACCATTCGTCTGTTTCTAGGACACGTCTTTTAGCCTGCACATGGAGCAATGCTGGCTTATACGATTATAAGTATTCCTGATTTTAATCCAAGGGGAATTTATCATCATTAAGAGAAAAACTATTGAGATTGATTCTGAATCTATGATATAAAGGAAATTTGTGGTGTAACTATTTCACAAAGAGACTGATTTAGTATCAAACGAAATATAAAGGAAAAAGAAAAGAGAAGATGAAAGAAAAAAATGTGTTCCAGAAATGCAGCAACACCTGACCAATTTGTTCCATAAAGTCCCTCACGACTGGAAGAGTCCCAATGCCAGTGGACCAGACAATTAATCCATGGGGGACAGAGCAAACCTTTCCTGTTGATTTCACCTTCATTGTAATTTCCTTGTCGGTAACACTGACAACTCGGCATCCTGTTTGAACTTCAATGCCATCTCTTCTAAACTTCTGCTCAGCATATGAACTAATTCTTTCATCAAACCTACGAGAAAGATGATACTTGTTCAACTTGTGGCTATCTTTTATAGCTTGTGTTGTTGGAAGAAAAAAAAGGAACATAAAAAGCTATTCAAGCTTGCTCAATGTTTGGTCCTAGTTTATGAACTCAGCAATACCAGAAACTCAAGGAAAAGTCTCATGATAGAAGAGTCTCTGTGTGAAAATTTCTAAAAGCCAAAAGAATGCATAAACAACAGGAGAAGGCCCAAATCATACTAAAATAGACAACAGCGAGCTTACAGTTACCAAATTCCACCAATTATTTAATACAATCTTTTCATCATAATAAATAAACAACCTTGAAAAGGCCCCAATACATTGTTGGTAGTAACAGCTGCACACATTTTTTAAAGAATTACCAAAATGTAAAAACGGTACAACGAATCAATGATCATTTCAGTGCCTTCCCAGTGAGAATCACTAATTTGAAAGAAAACTCAAGTCTGCCTAATAACCGAGGTAAATGTGATCCTACAGAAACCATCGAATAAAATTATCCCACTATTTAACTGCTGAGATTGTTGACCATGCAGTTTGTCTTCTCTGACAATGAAATCTTAATCAAGCAATGCTGTTCTGGTCCAGTAGAGAGTTACTTTCAGGTGCAAAAAGTAACTTATGTTGTGAAAGATTATGACAGTTAAAGGACTTCATGCTGGTAGTTATAGGAAAGCAATCAGTTTATAGAAGACACAAGTAACACAGTAAAGAACAAATAATCAAGCAATTTTGGAAAGTTGCAATGTTAGTGTTTTAAGTCATTAGAAAAAATAGACTGTCAATGCTTTTCTTACATGTTCAAGATGTGATCTCCTGATTGGATCACTGTTATTTTCACCATATCTTTAACAGTTGGATATAATTTGATTAAATCTTCTTGGACATAATCATGCAGCTCTGCAGCGAATTCCACACCAGTTGGACCCCCTCCAACAATTACAAAATGAAGATTTATCTGTCGTTCTTCTTCAGAAAGACTAGGAAGAATAGCCTTCTCGAAGCAGTCTATCACAGTCATTCTGATCTTCTGAGCATCCTCTACCTCCTGCCAGTGATGATATAGTACATTTTAAATCATCAGTATACTGATTAACTAAAACAAGTCTGATGATAAGAATTTATAACATCAAAATATTTTAAACATTACATGAATCACCTGATAAACCATACTATGAACAATATGGTGCACCCAAACTGATGTAACTTTACCTTAAGAAAATGACAGTTCTCCTTAACACCAGGGGTGTTAAAAGTATTCACTTGTGCTCCAGTTGCTACAACCAAGAAGTCATATTCCAGGGAAAATTCGCCACTTCCCACTAAGTTGTCAATATTGGACTGACAAAACACCTTTTTGTTTGTAGCATCAATCTTGACACATTCTGCCTCCCAAAATTTAATCTCTCCTTTTCTCTTCAATGGGAAGAAAACAATTGAACTCCCTTGTTAAGTTTATAGTGAAAACATCCTCAAATGAATTAGAAAATAAAAGGGAATAAAAATATTAAAAGTGAACAGAGAGTGGTAACAACAACCTCAAGACACAACAAAGTCATGTCTCCAAGAATCCTGTATTTTAAGTTGAGCCTCAAAGGCAATATGCTTGAGCTGCTTGAATTGTTCATTACATATCACATATACTGATAAACATATGTGATCAACATTATCAAATTAAAGAGCATCGATACATTAGCCATTCTTGAAGCTCTAGTTCTGTTTCCTCTACCTTTTTTATGATGTTTCTGACTGGCTCCACAATGCTACGTGCTTCAACTGTCCCACAGGTGACACTGGGTAACAAGGGAGTAAATGCAAAGTAGTTGCGAGGCGAAACAACCTGAACATCATATAACGAAGCATCCAGATCCTTAAGGAAACTGGTACCAGCCCATCCTGTTCCAAGAACCACCACTTTCTTTTTCTGAGGCTCATTAGAGTTAATACTAAGAGGTCCACTCTCTGAATGTGATTCTGAGTATGCCACCACACCTCCACCACTGCAGCTCATATTAGCAGTTATATTCAAAGAAACAACAACATTTGTAAAATATATTATCAAATATAACACTACAACATTTGTAAAATATATTATCAAATATAACATAAGTTAAGCCACTAGGCCTAGTGGTGAGGTGTTTGGGTAATATTACAGGAGGTTTTAGGTTCAATCCTCCACGCCACAAAATACCAATAGAATAAGAGCTAGGATGATATTGATCTGCATGTCAAATTTCATAAATTTTAAAAAAGTGCATTATTGAATCATTGAAATTTTTCATTATTTTAAAAGTATATATTACCTTCAATATGAGATAAGCTGATGGAGTAGAAAACAATATTGGATATATGCCTGATGCAAACCTTCAATCTAATGGTGGATTTTGTAAAATTTTTACCCTATAAAAGTTACTGATTGTTGTAAGATTAGGTTTAATATACAACAGTGTCAATTGATTCCTACAGTAATGTGCGCGCGCGTGTGTATTCTCTATCCACTGTACTTAAATATTTCAAGAAAAATAGTCTGAGCCCGTTGGACACATGGACAGGAAAAATGATACCCTAGATGAAGTTTTACAGTTTTACTTGCAAGGCAGATAAAAAACTCAGCAGATTTTAATTTCACGCTCCCACCCCTTTCTCTAATCATAAAACCTTAACATCTTATCTTCCAGTTTCAATGGAATTCAAAGGATCTCATAATACCATTCACAAGGAGCAGTATTATTCATGAGCCTATCCATCAATATGCATGCAAAAGTAAATAAAAGCTCTTATCAAGAGGAGAAGTTTATGCCATTATCAGAATTCTCAAAACTTATAATGTTTGTATTGATGCCTCCAATTTAATTCATTTCAAATTTCTTTACAAGCGATAAGTTGCTGCATCAGTGAGTGTACCAAATGATGCTATGCAGGCCCATGCGCATTAACTTGACTGCACCACACAACTCAACTAATAGGGGCTCTTGGAAGGGTCTCTAGACTCTTCATTATTTGAAACAACATTGAAAGACTGATATGAATGGTTAGCACCAATGCCCACTAATTCAAGATATACAATCCTCTTATATATGTAAGCGCTTAGAAAGAATGCATAGCATCTAAGAATAAAGATGTCAAATCCAATTATCTTCTTTATCAAAGAAACGAAGTGTAGTGGGCTATTCCTGAAAGTACACTCCACCAGTCACAGATATAATATTAAACCCAAAATTAAGTAAGAAAATTGTCCGGTTCCTTTTTAGTCTTCCCACATTTCACTAACAAGAACAAAAAGAAGAAAAAATGACTAAAATGTAAGATCAGGCTATAAATAAATAGAAGATAGTGGAAGGATAAAAAACCTGAGAGTGAGAGTGCAGAGGACCAGTAGCTTAGAGCAAGAAGGGTAGCTATGGAAAGCCCTGGAAGTCCGTCTGAAGAAGGAAGAAATCGTCATAGGAATTGGAACCAAATTGGAGGAATTAAAGCGAGTCAGAGGTGAGAAATTTTGGAAGGAGAAATTGGGGAGCTTCCTTCTGAGCTCCCAAATTCTGTTCTGTTTCAAACTGTCTTTGCGGTGTTCTCTCGGACAAAGAAAGCGATAAAATAACTCTTAATCACGGTTTGTTGACACGTGGCAGATACTATTTGAAATTTTAATCACCGGGGAAGAGTATTTCTCTGCCTACGGCGGAGGAACGCTGGACGCAGACAATTAATTGGCACATGGTCTTTGACAGGACCATCAGGGTCCAGCTTGTCTCCCTGAACTTCAGACCTTGTGAGATTTTTATCCCATTTTTCATTTTAAGAAAGCAGAAATAGTCTCCTTGTTTTGTCTTTATCAATGGACTGAATTAAATTAAAAAGAAAAAATATAAGGTGAAAATTTTCTTTTCTTTTATATTTTTTTCCTAATTTTGGTAGGATAGCTGTGTTTTGGATCTCTTGACCCGCACTGGAAGTTTACGGTTCGATATGATATTCTCTTGGTAATAACCATTGCTATTGCATTAGTTAGGAGCGGCTATGAATTGGAAAAAAGGAAAAATTTAACTGATTGAAACTAATGCATGAATTGGGTTTAATTGATTTTGACAAGGTTGAAACATGTATCCGAACTTTTTGGATTAAAATGACTTGGGTGGCTATGGGTGGGGTGGGGTGACTCGGGTTGACGCTTGTATGATCGAGTTAAATCGGGCTGTTTAAGTTTCAATCGGGTATTAGTGGGTAAAATCGGATGTGAGTGATTTCCGTTGCGTTGCATTGGTTTCAATTGGGTTACTACGACAAACCTAACCTACAAACAAGAGAAGACCATAATTGGAAGCTATGGAGAACTCAGAATTAGTTACTAATGCCAATACCATCATTAAAAATAAATATATTAGAGAACTCAGATTTAACACTTGCCAACTAAAAGATTCTATGAATTAAACAAATGAAAATTGAAAACAGAAATGGACTTTTGAAATCCATGGCAAAAAATATATAAAATGAAATGCACGACAACCCACATGCAAGGCTTCTGCATTGAAAATTCCAAAAATTGTGTGATAGTAGGTGACTGCTCTCCTTTCTTATAATTTCCCCTGGCATAAAGCAATATGCATTAGCACCTTCTAGCCCACCATTTTTCTGCATCTTCAAGACCAAATAGCTCTACTCAATTGGATGTTTGGAAATGAATATAAATTAGTCACGTGATGGATAAAGGCAGCAGTTTTATTAACCAGTCAGAACAAAAATGCATAACTTAATTGATGAAATTTTTTTTTCCCGACCACATCTGTGAAATTATAGTCAAAATAAATCCCAGCAATAATTTTATGGCTGTAATTAAGTACTTGTTCGGTATGGTATTCTCTTGACAATAACCAATGCCATTGCATTAGTTAAGGATATTGAGCCATTGATCAGGACTATAAATTTACAATTCACGGCGGACTTGGATCGTCAACCCATCCAAAGAGTGTTATTTATTGGATTCCCTTGTATAAATGAATACAAAGCTTGGTAGACGGTAGATAGTACCTTTCTCTTCTATTGTTATTAAATAAAAGTTTACATGAAATGACAAAATGGGAATAAAAAATTTTCAGATTGAAAAATGAGAAACAGGTCTCCATCCATATAAAGAGGGAAAAAAAAATTAGTCTTAATCAATCAAATGGAATGGACTCAGCTCCATTGCCAGTCCCCAACTTAGTAATCAAAAGAAAAGGTCATGAGCACCATTCAAGCTGAACAACGTGGGCCAAAAGGAGTAAAAATCAGAGGAGGGACTGGCCATGGCTGTGTCGTCTAAAGTTGGCAAAAGTAAACGGTATTTATCTTACTTTATCTTTTGGCTTTGGAGTCTGGTTTCCCGAAGTGTAGATTGACACCGATTGCTTGGGGGTGGTGTTTTGGGCCCAAACAGTAAGATGGATACATATTTTGATGAAAAAAACAAATTAATCTCACATCTTAAATTTCATATAATACTCATATTTTAGTATGAATTTTTTAAATTTATTGAATATTATAAATTAAAAATTTTATAATAAAAAATTAAGTAAGTATTATAAAAATAGTAAGAGTATTTTTTTAATATGCTAAAGATTGTAAAGGTCTTATTTTTTTTTCCATCATGCTAATTTCAATAATAAAGTTTCATAAAATTTTTACTTAAAAAATTATAATTATTAAATTTATTAAATCTTAAATTAAATTATATAACTTAATAAATTTAACATCTCATAAATAATCGCTATGTTGTCTTTTTCAGCATGGTAGCATGGTCCAGCGATGAATCTTACAGCAGAGAAGGTGGTTACTAGCCTTAGACGAAGTGATATAAGCTTCAAAGAGGGTGTCAAGATGGATTGTGACATAGAAATCAATTCTCCTAAGCTTTTAGGTAAAAGCTCATAAATAATCATAAACAGCTTTATATCTTTAACCGACTCCCCCTCTGACTTGAGATCCTTTCCCTATCTAGCAGGTTGTCTTAAATAAAAGAAATACACATAAAGACAGTCTCATGCTTGCTTTGAAAGGTTAAACTCTTGGGACTGATGTCTCTCTTTTTTTTCGTTAAACAGGACTGATGTCTCTATCATTTTTTTCGTAAAGAGAATGGCCCAGAAAAGACAAAGAACAAGATTACACAACTGATGTCTCTCTTTATTTGACAAGCATGCATGAAAGAGAGAACATAATCAAAGACTTACTTTCCTAAGGCATTCTTTGAATAGATGTACATATGTCTCTAAATAGACTATCCCTTGGGGCTGGCCATGACAGGTCTATAAAATAGAGACTCGATTGTCTCAAGGAATTCCCCATCAAAAAAGGTCGGACATTTCATGGAATCTATAAAGCAAGCTTTTATTCTTTCCATGGCAAGCCCTCTTCAAAGACTATCCCTTTCGGATGATGTCTTTGCTCTTTTATGCGCTTACTTTAAAAAGGCATATATTACCTCCATAGGGTATATAACATAAAAACCTATATCATTCCAAGGCCTTTCACCCTGGCATTTCCCATCCCTTGAATATAGCCTATAGACATGCTGATGTGTACTCCCTATCTGCCCTTAAGGCCTTCTTGAGCGCCTTGCATGCCTCCCCCGGCCAAAGAAAGCATGTACACGGATCCAGGGCATGGAATCTGAAGGAGAATCCAAGGTATGGAGTCTCAGGGCATTCTGAAGATCAAGACACACGTACAACTTCCTGGTCCTCAACAGTGTCTGAAGGAAAATCCAAGGAATTTCCACGTTTCAAGCATAATTATGTATTTTGTGACAATTTAATATGGCCTTTTTAAGTGGTAATTTAGTACGGCTCTTAAGTGGCAGTACTTTTAGGTCCATCGCCCTTCGTTTTGTTCAAAAGAGTATTTAGCCTGGCTGCACTCCTGTTAGCTAGAGTGTCTCCTTTGCAAATCAGGTGTGTTGAGGATGCTCAGTTGATTGTCAATCTAGCTTTTCAATATGTATTATGTGAAAGAAAAAATGCATTATCTGATTCCAATTGTTAATTGAAGTTCTTTCCCTTTGTCAAAAAATAATGGCACGCCATTTGTTTACAATTACTTAGCATGAGCTAATAAGCTGGTCTACATTAACATGCTCAAGCCTAAGACCAGACTAAGCCTAGCTTCTTCAGCACATACAAATGGGGTCCTTTCCCGTTTTCCGAATATCCCCTACAAAACTTCAACATAACCAAATCCCATTTGCACATAAGTAGAAAAATAATACGAATCAGTAAAACCATGCTAAATTACAAAAGAAAAAACAATATACTTGAAAGTGGCTCTTCACATCTTCAAGCAGCTTCCAAGGAAGCAATATTCTCAAAGAATGTATCTGCATCCCCAAAACAGTACGCACCATAATATAAAAGACTTAAATACCGTCCAGGTCTAGTCATCAGAATCAAAGAGACCATATGCTTGTTTGATATAAGAAACTAGGACTGCACAACCAATTAAAAGTATAAAATGACCAACCATGTTGCATACAATGACTGCAAAATCAAGATGTAGTGCTGTTATTTAACTCCAATCTCGTGGGAGAAACTAGAGAAGAAGCTGATGACAACACAGAATTTTCTGAGTTTTTCAGACCCTGAACCAATAAGAAGGGATCAAGGTATAGTTAAACTCAGGAAAGCATAGTACACATCACTTAAAACTACAGAACTTAATCGCAGAAAGTTCAAAGATGCTAGAACTGCCGCATGAGTAAAATAACAACGACAAGCCTCAGTTCAATCTTTGCTGTCATTGGAAATGTAGGAAACACCAAGTAGGTTCTCCCTGAAAAACAGGGACTTGGCTAAACTACAACCTCAAACAAGTTGGATTGTAACATCATTGGAGGAATGACAACGCATCAACACCAGGAGACTGAAAAAAAAATGCTTGAAATTATACAAATTACAAACGCTAACAGACATATGCTTCAGAAAGAAGAACTTATACAAAAACATAATCAATGTTAACATAAAGTTGAAAAATATCAGATACTCCCTAAACAAGAATGTCACAAAGACTTGTGAACAATTATAAAAGGACATCTTTTAAAGAATATGAAATGCCTCAGTGCAATCCATTGATGTCATATGAGTAAAGCTTCACCAAGTAGGTTCTCCCTGGAAACAGGGACTTGGATCCACAATACCTCAAAACAGTTGGATTAAATCATCACTGGCATCATTATGAAAAACGGCTACTCCATTGGCACATAAAACATTTAGATCTGTAACACCATGAGTAAATCAGAAAGTATAAACCGAAATATGAACAAATTACTAATAATGAATATAAATTACAATAGTCAATTCAAGATCCCTCATGCACAAAGGCTCAGAATATATTACAGCTCTATCGATCACGAATTTTCAGAAGCAGAACTGGCATTTGAAGCTGCATAATTATCCTCACAGCCAATACGTCAAAATATACAAAAAGATAAAAAACCATGCGATTGAAATAGGTAAAAAGCAAATTTTTCAGTCATGATAAATTGCATTTTGGCTCATATAAAGAAATTCAACCATTTTTTTCCTTTCTGCTTCATCGATGATTCTCAGAAGCGCGGATAATATATAATCATCGCCAACAAAGGGATTACAGCTTCAATCTTTGAGATTAGACTAGTCATATGGCGGATATCTTTAGAGGCACAAACACTGAAAGGTTAAACCCCCACGTGAAAACCGCCGTTTCAATTTGCGCCCCTATGACTAGCTTCATTTTCATGACACAGCGTCGAAAACAAGCTAAAGGTGTAGTGAGGCGAATTTCACACACACGTAAAGAAACAGAGAGGGAGATGTTGCCGTTGTTTTGACACAGATCAGCCGTGAAAAAAAGGGGCTAAACTGCAACACGAACGGCGGCGCTTTAGCACGTGCATTGGGGCGTTCGCGTCACACATCTTTCAGAGAAGCCCGGGGTGCATCGTGCCGAAAATTTAATCTAATTTACAGAAATCTGACATTGTTCATTGGCACACTTCGATGGTTCTACTGGGAATTTTCAGGATTCCCCAAATCCACGACGCCACCGGTTTGAAGGCGGCGAGAGACTGAACGCCCATTTGTGTTTATATAGGGCCCCAAAACCCTAGAAACCCTACATGTCTTTTTTGTGCCGCCAAACGCCAATAAAAGAAAAGAAACATTGTTATCTATTGAAGAAAATTTTTACACCGTGGATAAGTATATTTTTGCCTACATTATTTGAGATTTTCTTGCTAGTAAGTTAAACTTTATAAGAAAGTTACACACATAGGCTAAATTTCATAAAAACATATCAAATATTAATTTTTGAAAAAAATAAAAAAAAATTTCTCACCAAAAATAAATAGTCAAATGTAATTATTAAATTATTAGTTATGATCTATTGACAAGGAATTTAAGTAGTATTGTAAGATAACTTTAAGTTCAAATCCTGTGCCACATTTGTTAAAAAAAAAGTGATTATTATTTTTCATATTTTAAAATCAATTATTAGTAACATTTCTTTAATCTTAAAAATTAAAAAAATTAATGTAAAAGTGAAACACTAATTTTATGCTTTTTAAATTCTTAAGCATTAAGATACTTAATAAATCAAAATAAAAATTCTACTGTGTCAACTCATTCTCGACTTTCGTTAACAATCATGGACTATGATTCTCAAAGAGAAAATACACACCAACAATGAAACTGGGAAAAAACGAATATCAATGTAGATTTTTTGTTTTTTTTTTCTGGTGTATTACGGACTTGAATCACTAATCAAGTTAATAGAAAAGTGAAACTCCAATTCAATTTATTTATTGAAAATAAAAATGCTAATTCTTGCAAAGGGGCTTTTATGCTGTGGTGAAAATAAAGGACAAACTCTTCCGGTGATATCACTATGTCAATTATAAAAATTAAAACCTCTTCTGTGGATGAGAGGGAAGAGGAGGAAGAGGGGAAATTACGCCAACTGGGATCATGGGACTATAATCCTCAAACCTACAGACCACGCTAGACAATTTTCCTGGTAAACTTCTAGTAGACATGCAGATGGATGCTTTTATTCAAGCAGTACAGCACCACTTTAGTAATGTAGACAAGCACTTGGAAGCAAAAGAAGCATGTATCTATATTGCATGGAACAATCTCAAACTGACTAGTAGAGTAACTTCTCAGAAGAACTTTTTTATACATGTCCATGATCTGCTAAGATCCCTGACGCCACATTCATGCTACAAAGGCAATAACGAAGTTTCCAGCTACAACTTCATACACAATATCGACATTCACTGCTCTCTTCCACACCATGCTAAGCTCACCAGAACCAATGGCAACAAGAAAAGAAAAACAGAATTATAACCGCTCTAGCCATCTACCGCACATGCACACTCAAAAACTGTATAGATCACCAGACCCCAGCGTTTAGAGAAGAATTGAAGACAAATTACTTGATAGAAGTTACACTATCATCCATGTCAAGTGCCGATATCCAGCCCACTTAGCAGCAGTGCGAATGCCAATGGCCAAAGCTGCAGCAAGCAGTGGAATTGGAAGCCTCCTCTCAGCTGTTTCTACTTCAGCAACTTCTTTTCCTTTTAAAAGCATTCTGGAATGGTGAGACATAGCAAGGGCCATATATGAAATCATCACAAAAACTCTAACCCAAGGCTCCCCAACAGCAGCAAGAACAGCTGCAACAGGCATTGCAGATGAAACGTCATCTCTTCTTTTAACAAACCTTGAAAAACTGTACAACCCGAATAGAAGGGTCCAGAACAGGGGTTCAGAGATATAGCTTCTAACAGCAGCATAGCCAATTAAACCTGTCAACGTCAAAACATATGGTTGTTCATTGATACAGTTTGGAACAGAAGCTTCAGCTACAGCTAAAACAACTGATGCCAGTACAATGATGATGGTCAGGTCTGGTACTGGAGCATATGCTACTATCCCAGAGTAGAAAGCTCGAATGGTGTAGAACCCATCCTCAATGCATCTGATAAAAAATGTGATTGGATCCCCAATGAAACGGAAGACAAGAGCCAAAACATATTTCATGACGTATCCTATAAAGCGAACAATACCAAATGCAGCTCTCGTCCAGTTCGATAATTCAAATAAAACAGCTCTCCAGGCATAGATAAGGAAAGCCAGAACTGTACATCAATATGAATTAAAACGTTAAATGAGCATGAAACAAAGAGAATCTGTCATTAATAAATTCAAACAGTTGCGCCAAAACGTTTCTAAATTGTTACTGAAAGAATATAGCTTTAACTTCTACTCTGCATTGGAAAAGAGTACCAACAATAGAGGAAGGAAACACCAAATAAACAGTATGCCAACAGGTGTAGAAAATTATAGGTAATAGAGAAATCAGACAACATCTCAAGATGGACGTAAACTTGTTTCTCCTGATGATCTCTCAACCATGAAGAATCCTCAAAAACAGAAGATTCGCATTGTCTAAAAAATTCAAAATCAATAACTCAACAACTGTAAAGGTAATACTATATGTCAACATATATAGTATTAAATTTGGTAATACTGTAAAAGAAATTTAAATTTGGTATTACCATATGTCAACCTATATTTATCTGACTTCTTACTTGTCTTCTAAGTGCATATCATTTGATCTACCCAGGTGCTGGAGCCTTGTAGTTCCACAGAGAACACGTAGCCCAATAATGGATTTCATCACAATGTGACAAAGGCCAACTGCTTAGCCATGTCATGGTATTAAAAAAATGTTTTTCCATTCTCCAATATCCTCATATTCCCTTCGATTATACACAGACTTCATAAAAACCAAACAACATTCTTCTTAAAAATCGAGTAATTATTCATCATTCACCCTCCGATATATAAGGGAGGGGAAGGCAATACTCCGTAGATAGATTAAGATAAAAATTAGCAATAAAATTGAAATCAAGATAGGAAATCATCCGATTTTGTTTTTCCTCCCCATATCCCACATTTGCTTAATAACCAAATGTACATAAACAGGCGCATTGAGAGGAGATTCGGACGTAAATGACTGACCTACAAACCATGGCCACCTAAGAGGAGGGTCAGGAGCTTCTCTGGTTAGGTACCTAAACCGCTCAGGCATAGTACTCTGGCCTCGAGCCTCCTTCTCAGCTTCATCCAAGCCAACATCAGCACCGGCAACAACTCCATTCTTGTGCCCGGCTTCATTGTTCCCTGATGCGTTAACGGAAACCCCTAAACGCCTCCCTAATGAAAATCCAGGTATTTTACTGGAAACCCCAATAAAACTGAGTCCAAATCCAGGGCTCAATGCTTGGATTTTCGTCGGAAAAGAGCGGGATAGAATTGCTTCCCTGGCGATACAGACGCTGGGGCGAGACAAAGAAGCAGCTTGGGGGAAGGGGACATGGGATTTGAAAGAGCAGTTTGCAGATAAAAGGGATGGGATTTTAGTCGACATTGCTTTGGATTAGAGTGGTCTTGCCATTACTTTTCAGTGAATGCGCTGGAAAATTGAGAACCCGCAGGGTTTATAATTCGGGTCACAGAACCTCAAACTGCAGATGAGATGATCCGAAGCAAGTAGACTACCCTTTCCGACCCTCGTGGACCGCGGTATGAAAAATAAACACTTTTTATTTAATAACTGGAAGGGCAAGAATTGTAAATAAAAAAGTATGAAAATAGGTTAATTAAAAAACTGCATAATTTTTTATTTTATTTATTTTTAAAGCCCAATTATTTAATTATTTTATTACGCCTATTATTAAAACTCAGACGACGTTGTGGCCCTATTGGGCGTTGGCAATGCCAATTGCCAAAGCAATAAGGCAATCCAGCGACTATGGGCTCCTGAGGGTTCGATCATTGGGCGATGGCCCAGATGCTCGTATATAAATACGAAATGGCCGAAGGACCAATGGCTCTGTCGTGAATATCCTCTAAACCCACTTTCCACATTCTTGCATGAAAAGCAAGCAAGAGTGAAGACGGCGCTGCTTTCCTTTTATTAGGCAAATTCATTGCTATCACTCTGGAAATAATCATTTTCAGTCGTAATCCAACCAAACGAGAGGCATGGCTCCCGAAGTCGCAGCAGCTTCACGCTTCCTTCTGAAGCCGCCCTCTCTTTTCCCTTCGGCTTTCAGGTACGCCCCTCCCATTCCATCTGCTTCACCGGAAACACAAAATATGTTAGATTGAAACTTTTTTTTTTTGGTACTTCTTTTGTAGCTTTTACGATAGATGTTTCTGGATGAAAATCTTTTGAAATAGGATTTTTTTTTTTTATGTTATAAATGTCTCTCAGTTTATCTGCTTGTTTTCTGAAACGAATGATATGCTCAAAACCAGGAATTCTCACTGATTATAATATGATTTTTCTTTCACCCATTTCTGTGTTGGGTACTTGTAGCAATTGGTACTTTTGAAATTCTTGGAGTGCTGATTGGTTACTTCTTGAGACATCAATCTGATATTCTCTATAAATTTGCTTCAATCTCCCCCTTCCCTTTTCTAGTACACTCTTCATTCACACACATATAAAATGTCGGAAGTCATCTTGTCTTTTGATCTCTTTATCCCCCTTCCCTGTTTTGGGAGGGAGGAGGATCGTGTAGTCTAAGGAAATCTAGAAGTAAATATTGTGCAGAACCCTTTTATTGTTTGTGGAGGTATATAAGGTTGTATTAGTTTCTAACAATACTTTTGAAAGGCGTGGTTATCAATACATGACTTGAGATTTACTATGGTGGCCATTCTTTTTGGGTGTTACTGAGTAGTCTTTGGATCCTTTTGTTAAGAGTAGAAACAAAGAGTCATTATGTCATATTTCATTGCTGGTTCTCTTGAATTGAATTGGAGCATGATGAATCTGTTGCCTCTGCTTGTTAGTTTTTATAATGAGGGTTATTTAATTGGTCCTGCTGTACTTTAGATTAAATTTGTAAAATTGAGTACACTTTTTAGGCACTTCGTGGTTGGCTGATACAAGTAGGAACACCATAGTAGTGGAATGATGTGAAAATTAGGACAGGATTATATAAGTTTCGAAGTGTTTGCATGGTTTTTGCAAAACTGTAGGTCATTATGATTTTTCTCCATGTTGTGGAATTTGTTGCATGCTTCAAAACCAAGGAGTTTGATGATGTAGTTCTTACGCCCTCCGGTACTTTTTAAATTATTTGTCGTTTATGGATGTTGCAAAATCATGGCACAGTTGTCACAATGTTGTAACAAAGGAAAATGTACAAAAATTAAGAAAGTCAATAAATAGTCTAAAAAAAATGCTATCTCTTTAAATCACCCTTCTATGAAAAACTCAAAGCAGGTGAGAGAAAGATGTTAAGAAATAAATTTAATTGAACATTTAATAGAGATAAGTGGTTCGATAAAGGTAAACTTGAAAAAAAAAAAAAAGCAATTAATGTTGCTTTGGTTTTGAGAAAGTGGCAATTAAAAATGACCAAAAATACTCTAAAACAAAAGATAAAATGGATTAGAGGAAGTAAATTACAATAGCATTTTCTTTCATGTATGGTTTGGACCTGCCACTTTCGTTTTCCCCCTTGATTTCACTCTCATTCGTATTGGTGGGAAATATTATCCCTTGCCTTTCCTTTCCTGTATGTGTTATCTTTATTCACGGTCTCTTTGTCGCTGGTTTTTAACCAGGTATAAAAGTATAATTCCAAAAAGGTGCAGTACATTCCACTGGGCAAAGGCCAATGGCATGGATTTTGCATGCAACTCTCAGGGTACCCTTCTTTCTGAGCATTTTATTCTGTAATTTTTAACTTAACTACTTTGATTTTATTGAATAGTAATTTCCGGCAAATATTTTCTCCTAAAATAATGAAATTGGATGACATTTAAGGGTTATCTGTTGATTATGGCCTAATTCCTCTTTATACGTGCAATTAGAAGGGAACTGTTGCAGGCACCCTGTCAGCTCATAACATTTTGTTTAATTCAATATTTAGAAATATTTACACACAAATTTATTTATATGCAACCTTATTATCAACTTGCATGTAATGTTTGGTATGTCACGGGCATAAAAATTGTTGTTAATTATTTGAATTCTTGTGATTCCAGGGAAATCATTCCCTCAAAGTACTGCTGTTTCGTCCCCATTATTTACTGGGGATCAAGCTGGCCTATCACTCATAGTTCCTAGGGTGTCTCGAAGATGCAAATCTATGACCCCTAGACATGCATACATATATCATTCTTCTGGCTTCCGAATCCCTGCAAGAGCTGAGAAGCCAGAATGGTGGTGGAGGACATTATCCTGTATTCCCTATCTATTGGCGTTGCAGCTGTCTGACACTGGGCTATTTCTACAACCTTTTCTTGAAAACTTTAAATACTTTGAAAATTTGGTTTTCTTTATCCCAGGAGCTGTCAAGAGATTGCCAAGCTGGTTCCCGTTGATATATTTCTATTTGGCAGTTGTATGCGTGGTTAAAAATAGGGACTGGCCTCTTTTCTTTAGATTCCATGTTATGATGGGGTTCTTATTGGAAACGGCTCTGCAAGTTTTATGGATTTCAAGCAACTTTATGCCACTTGTCCACTTCAATGGAACGCTTGGGATGTATTATTGGGCTGGTGTGGCATTGGCATATATTCTTCTATTGTTGCAGTGTGTAAGGTGTGCAATTCTTGGTACATTTGTGGAGATCCCTTTCGTTAGTGAATCAGCTTTCATTCATTCTCTGTTTAATTTAGGAGGATTCCAGCGGCCTTTCTAAGAAGTAGTCTAGAACATGTATTATCTTAAGGCTTTGCAGGAAGGTTTACTTCTATTCTTTGTAGGTGATTGTTATATAAGAGATCAGGAATAATATGGAACTAGAATTTCATATTGGATTTCCAGTAGCCTCTTTTGTTTTGCGCGTCACTTGAAAGACCTTATATCTATATATATATATATATATATATATATATATATATATATATATAGAGAGAGAGAGAGAGAGAGAGAGAGAGAGAGAGAGAGAGAGATGTTCTGTTTGTAATTTACTCTCTACCGAAGGTTTGGGATCAGTAAAGAAAAAAACATGTTTTTTGTACTTGATATTAATGGAATCTATATCTTTTGGATAACTCTTTTAATCCCAATATGAGTTGAGAAGCTGAACTACTGAATTGCTTAATTTGGCTTGCATGTGACTATGTGAGTGACTTAAATTGTTCTGCTTACCAATTTGGTGGTTACTTCGTGATATATATATATATATATATATATATATTTGGGAGCCAATGAGCCTCTAGCTCGCATGGTGCAAATGACCTTTGTTTAGAACCAGGTCACTGGTTCAATTCTAACCGACCCCACCTAGTGGGAAAAGGCTTGGTTTGTTGTTGTTGTATGTATATATATATATATTTGGATGTATATTTAGCCAATCTGCTCTATTTATCATTTTTTGATGATTTCACTGATTTGCATAAAAGCATTCTGGAGGATTTAAGATTTTAGTATTGAATTTATCTGAAAAACATGTTGTCCTTGTGAATGTATGCTCATCACAATTCTAGACGGTTCAGAAAAAGGTACATGGCCTAAAAAACCAGTGGTTGAACAGACAAGGCCGGCCTATCTTGGCTTTGGAAGGGAAACAAATGCAAATATTTATATTTGGGCGGAATGGCCTGGGGAGGATGGTTATGATATTCATAACGGCATAGCTATGGATCGTTTAAAGTAAAAGCTTTCAACTTTGGGGATGTTCGAGTTCAAATGCGTGCTGCAACTCTGCCCCATAAGATGCTTAACTTCGGCTTTGGTGGTAACAGTTATGTGCATATATGGCCAAGCCCTAGCATACGTCTCATTATGTTTTGAAGAAAAAACCAAAAATGTAAAATCAGAAGGCCTGGTTTATTATATTTAATTATTATCATATTTAAGTAAATCGTAAATCTTATTCACACTCTTTTTTTATTGAAAAAGTAAGAAACCATTAAATACACACTTAAAGTTTAGAATCCCTAATATAATATCAACTACCACTATTAAAATTTTAGTTATTCATACTTATCTTTAAAATCATTACAACTTAATAATTACATGACCTCTTTGTATTTTAGATTATTTTATATTATTTTTAACTTAAAAAGATTATTATTATTGCCATGACCCTCAAAACTTTCTTACTATATATCAAATAAGTTTATTACCTCTTTGGGAGGTTCTATTCAAAATATAACAATGGTAATTGTTAAATTACAATTAATATAATCCATAATTGACATTACAAATGTTAAATAAAATTTAAAGGTCGTTCTAATGCAGGTTCAATGTTAAACGTTAGTATAACAACCAAAATGTTAAGCGTAGTACAATGGATTTAGCTTTTTTGTTTTTTTCTTATGCAAGCCTTTCTTATACTATCTGATATCAACCTTAAAAGAATACGAGAAAATCTAATATGGATTGTAATGGCTGATCCAAACCCTAAATATGGCTGACATGGCACCATCTGAGCCATAAGTCAACGTCAGTGAAAATGAAACACCAAAAAGACAGAGGACTGTACTTGGCTTACACAATCGCACGGTAACAGACCCCCCATAAGGAAAATCCAACTGTTTTGTTCAGTTTTTGTCCAATAGAGAAGTAATCGCTATGCTTACTTAGTGACCACGAAGCTCTTTGCTCGCTTAAACCCACCAAAAGAAAATTAAATAATTTTTCAAAGCTTGAATCTTTTTTCCCCAAGATCCAAATCCAGGAACCCCAGTTCAGGCAGATCTCGATACTACCTTGTGATCTGGAGCAGAAGCTTCACTGCTACCCAGTCTCTGTTTCTCTGCTGCCGACAGATTATTCCCCGAACATTTTTATTCCCGGAAAACAATTTCTGGGATTAAGTAACGGGAGCGCATTTCGGTTGGAGGAAGTTGAATAAGGTTAGAAAATGAGGCGAAGAGCGGCAGATTTTCGAAGGCCAGCAAGAAGGAGGGTCCCCGATGTGGTGTGGTGGGCACTGTGTAGCGTAGTGATTCTTCTCTTTATCTATATTCTCAGCAAAGGGAGCCAGATTGAGTCGAGACCGGGTTTGTCTAAGGTAAAGTTTCTCTTATAGTTTGCGTTTGGTCAATCAGTTGAAAATTTGTTCTTGGCTGCTGGTAAAGTTTTTAATGTGCGAGAAAAGTAAGCAAATTGCCTCTTTTTTTTTTTGTCGAACTTTAGACATTGAGGATTGCAGCTAAATTGATTGGATGAAGAGTCTCAAGTACACCAAAGAACACGATTTAGAATTTAATGAAGTGATTGGCGTGCTTGGTTTTGCTAGTATGATGTTGAAAACTATGTGTTCTTGCATTTTATGTCCAATGCAATTCTAAGAATTTTATCAGTTGGCCTTCGCTGTGGTTTGCTTTTCTTTGGTTCATGTGATAAATACATTTCCTCCATGATAATGCTAAACATGGTTGCTATCAAATATGAATGTTTGTCTTTGTTTGGACTTATTAAGATTACTGCATTCGTATATAATCTGTATAGGAGAGAGAGAACGGCCTTTTACTGAGCCATGAGACCTAGAAAATGATGGTTGTGGATGGGACTGGACATCTATGTTTCCATTTCTTTATCTAAATAATGGTTTATATGAGAAATATTACGCTATTTCAACTCACTTCTACACTTGCCATAAGCTTAACTCTTCGAAAATTTGGAATAATACCATTATGCTTCATGAAATGATTAAACAGCTGGATTTGTTGAGGCATCAATAAATGCCTGCTTTTTTTAAATATTGCTAATCTAAGAGGTCTCAGTGAAGTTGACGCTGCAAGTTCATAATCTAAACTTTGATGATATCTTTGCCATCAACCTTTAGCTGGCAACTAATACTTGTTTGCCCTCCTGAGGTGAGGATGAAGAGAAGCTCACATAAGGGATTTTTAATCCATAGCATGCTACTGCTCTGTGCTCATATCTTAAAAATTTGTTTATAATTACTTCAACGATATTACCCTATGGGGTGTCCCTAACCAGCTTATTGGTGAACCTTGTTATGCGTTAGCAAGAATAATACTGTGCCAAGATGTTGTAGTTTCAAGTGATGCCACTAATATTTCCTCTCCTTTATACAGTAAAATCGTTCCTCATAAAGATATTTATTTTTATCTTGTCTGTTAGTGGAACTTTATCAGTGAAAAGCCTAACTAGGCTAGAAAGGAGAAGGTGAGGATCATATCAAACAGTACTTTGAAGTTGTTTCAATGGTTAAAAGTGCAGCCTCTGTGGCATGCTTGATTTCTCATTATGAAGTCAGAAATATCATAATTATCAAATTACCTATGATTTTGCAGTGTTAGGTTCTTGAGGAGGGAGAGTGAAAAAGATGATGGTCCTGATTGTGTTTTGCTTAATAGTTTTTTCTTATATCCTGTTATGCAGCGAACTTACAGGCAGGATAGGATTATGGATGGCCTTAATATTACTGAAGAGATGTTGAGCCCTAACTCAGTGACTAGACAACTGAATGACCAGATATCCCTAGCTAAAGCTTTTGTTGTAATTGCAAAAGAAAGTAACAATCTCCAATTTGCTTGGGAATTAAGTGCCCAGATCCGCAATTTACAGATTCTCCTCTCAGATGCAGCCACAAGGCAAGCTCCTTTAAGAGCCAGTGAATCAGAAAGTGCTATTTATGATATGGCATTATTGTTGTACCAGGCCCAGCAGCTCCATTATGACAGTGCAACCATGATCATGAGACTGAAAGCCAAAATTCAATCTCTTGAAGAACAAACGCATTCTATGAATGATAAGAGTTCAAAATATGGCCAAATAGCTGCCGAAGAAGTCCCAAAAAGCCTTTATTGCCTTGGTGTCCGGTTGACAACTGAATGGTTCAGAAACCTTAACTTGCAAAAAAAATTGAAGGAGAAAAGGCGAGCGGAGATGAAACTTAAGGATAACAATCTTTGCCACTTTTGTGTGTTCTCTGATAACATTCTTGCTACTTCAGTTGTGGTCAATTCAACCGCTATAAATTCTAAAGACCCAGATATGGTTGTTTTCCACCTTGTCACTGATGAAATAAATTATGCTGCAATGAAGGCATGGTTTACTATGAACGATTTCCATGGAGTGACTGTTGAGGTTCAAAAGTTTGAAGACTTCAGTTGGTTAAATGCTTCATATGTTCCTGTTCTTAAGCAACTTCAAGACTCTGAAATACAGAACTACTACTTTTCTGGCAACAGTGATGATGGCAAGACACCCATCAAGTTTCGTAACCCTAAATATTTATCCATGCTTAACCACTTGAGATTTTATATCCCTGAAGTTTTTCCAGCACTGAAGAAAGTGGTGTTTCTTGATGATGATGTTGTGGTTCAGAAGGATCTCTCTGCTCTCTTTTCCATTGATTTGAATGGCAATGTTAATGGTGCTGTTGAGACATGCATGGAGACATTTCATAGATACCATAAATATTTGAATTACTCCCATCCTCTTATACGAGCACATTTTGATCCTGATGCATGTGGATGGGCATTTGGGATGAATATATTTGATTTGGTTGAATGGAGGAAAAGGAATGTAACAGGCATCTATCACTACTGGCAAGAAAAGAATGTGGATAGAACCTTGTGGAAACTTGGTACCTTGCCACCTGGGCTATTGACGTTCTATGGATTAACTGAGCCCGTGGATCCATCATGGCATGTATTGGGGTTTGGCTACACGACTGTTGATCCTCAGTTGATAGAAAGGGGGGCTGTACTGCACTTCAACGGGAACTCCAAACCGTGGTTGAAAATTGGGATTGAGAGGTACAAGCCTCTGTGGGAAAGATATGTCGATTATTCTCATCCTTTATTCCAACAATGCAACTTTCATTGATATTGATCTGCGCTTTAATTGAAACTCCAAACTTTAGTGGAAGGTTGGAATTGGTACAAGCCCCTACGTGGGAAAAATTACATTGATTATTCTCATCCTTCATTGCAACAGTGCTACTTTCACTGACTTTTTCGGAACTGGAAAGTTAGGTGATTGATCCCAGGTGACTGATCCCTTACGCAGACAAGCTGGATTTTCAGGTCTAAATTTTATAGTCAGAAATGCTTGTACAATTTTATGAGGTCAAGCATGACTCCTGGCTGTAACATGGAAAGATTCATCTGACTCCACGCATCTTCTCTTGTAGCTTATAGATATTCATTGTTCAAGTTAGACAACACCAGTTTGAGAACAGAAAGAGGGATTTTTTTTTAATGCAGTATTTATAGAAGTACAAATTTACCGACAGCATTTTACTGAGATAATACTGTTCTATTGAACTCACTCGGAGGTGAGATATTATTCTTGCATTCAAAAAAGGATAACTATAATTTAAAATCCCCAAGATTGTGCTTCAGTTATTCTTCCCATTTTCATCCATTCTGTCCGTATTCATTCTTTAATTTTAACGGTGACCCCAAAAAAGATTGTAAAAGGGAAACTAAATAAAAAGATGTTGACTAATGAAGTTATAATTAATTAAGCAGTAAGCTTTCCTCTTAAATGTATCCCTCAATGTTTCCGTGTCCAGAGTTGTATACGTGGGCCAATGCAAGATAAGCCTCTAGCCAGAGAATAAAAGTGCAAATGTGGAATCATCTATCGGTGGCAGCTGCATGTAAACTGTGCCATGGATCCCATTTGGGCATGGCCATTAACCTATTTGTATCTCTCAACATGCATACTTTTTTCTTTTTGAAAGGATCTCCTAACATGCATACTTGCTTCATCAAGATGTTGACATATTTATTATGAAGGTTTAAGAAAGAGAAATACTCCTTAGTAATTGAATGAAGGAGGAAAAGCTTGTTTGGACACTTGAAATTGCCCCTTCGGTTACAGCAATAACATCTGCTCAATGAGAATTAGTCAACGTGCATGTTGTTCAAATCTTTAAGGAAGTTGTGTTCAGCAAAACAGACGCAGGATTGGACCAAAATGTACTTGATTTATAAGCGCCAAATCTAGCGCCCATTTAGTTGTTTAACTATAAATATTTTAATTTATTTTTATAAATTAAATTTTACTAAATATTAACTTAAAAAGTGAATTTATTAAATTTTATAATTTAATCCACAAAACTCAAAATTTTAAAAATTCAAAAGAGCCTTTGTAATCATTTTCCTGAATATTTGGCCACATTGCACCGTTCCATTTCAAATTATCAATGGCCAAAAAAATATTGAATCTTTCAAACTGCCGGCGTTACATAAACAGGTGGAACTCTCAGAAAAAATAATTCCTACTGCCGTTGATTGTCTCTTTCTGCCGAACGTTTCTGGTATCCTTCTCGTTCGTTGCAGCTTACACCACTTGAGTAATATTACTTTCCATGTCTACTCCCAATATTATAATCCGCATGAACCATATGGAAGCCGACACCATAAGGACACTCCCGTAATTTCACGTTTCTGAAAACAACCACCCTAATGTGCCGGCGCGTATATCTGTTTTGCCGCCATTTTCAAGCGTTTACTGTTACATCTCATCCAGTGCTCTCAGAAACAAGAAATCCTCAGCAATCTTCTTCTGTGCTTCGATGAAGAGTGACAATGACTATGTGGCTTCAGGTCAATCTCCGAAACCTCGCAGAGGTAGAAACCGTGAAGTGAGTTCGAGGTTCCTGTCTCCCAACTCAGCGACCTCACTTGAATCTGGAATCGCATCTCCTCGTGATGGCCTCTCCCCTATTCGACGCAAACATGGATCCAATTCCATGGATACTCTCAAGCACCGGAGCCTCGAAGACCCGGATTTCATTGGCGGACACCAACTTTGGCCTTCTACCTCCTCTGCCACTTCGTCTGTGAAGAAAAACTTGGGTACTCTCGCTGAACATCTTGGTAATGATAGACTCAGAGAGTATCTTGATCGTAAAGCCGATGAGAAATCTTCGAAAACTTGCTACAAAGAAAATAATCAACCTAGTGTGGGTAGGTCTATGAGGCACACGGGAAAATTTGATTTTTCTGAAAAATCATCTTCTTCATCTGTGAAACCAAATTCTAATGATTCGGACATTATACAAGGAAGACTGTCTTTGGACGAGAATGTTCTGCACAGGAAGTCGTTATCTTCCCAAAGAAACTCAAATTCTTTTACGAATACTCTTGATTCAGAGTCGAACTATAGTGATGCCTTTTCAAGTACTGAATTTAGTCCTCCAACTATTGGAAGTAGTTCATCGACCTCGAGGAAATTGGGCATTGAGGTTCCTTCAAAATACATGAATTATAAATCAACAAGGGCTCGGAGAGGGACTTCAGATTCCAACATTTCCAAACCGTTGTCGTCTGGGGATTCATCAATTTTGAAGAAAATTACCATAAAAAATGCAATCAAGAGAGCTAATTCACTTACCGGTTATAGGAGTTCAAAATCTCAATGGGCATTATCACCCGGGAGGTCAAAGTCACCACCCATATCTGTGGAAAGCAGGGAAAAAACTAGCTCATTTTTGAGCTTGAAACCTTCTACTAGTACTTCCAAGGTAAAAAGTGTGGACAAATTCCTGAACTTGGGTTTTGATTTGTTCAAAAGTAAGAATTCTTCATTGAATATGTCACCAATGGGGTTTGGAGCGTCTGAGGTTGTCCATCAGCTACGATTGTTTAATAACCGTTTGATACAATGGCGATATGCAAATGCCAGAGCTGAGTCTGTGAATGGAAGCATTTCTGATCAAGCGCAGGTATTTTTGACATTATTTACTTAAATGTATAATTAGCCACCCGTTTGTTTAAAGTGGTATGATGAAGATTTGATTTTGTACTAAATTTCATGTTTTATGAATTGTGGGAAATGTTATGTGTTTCAGATCAATTTGTTAGATGCTTGGGATAGTATAATAAAGTTGAGACATTCAGTGGTGCAAAAGAAGATCAAGTATGGGAAAGAAAGGCTTGAAATGAAGCTCAACTTCATATTATATTCTCAAGTCAGTAGCAAACCGCACTTAATTAAGATTTGTGAACAAAAATTTGTAGATTCAATAAGGAGATTTTTCTTGTCTATTGGTATGTTGTTGTTTTGGTAGACCAAGTTATTGGAAGCTTGGGGAAACATGGAAAGGCAACATCTTTCAGCTGTTACTGTGACCAAAGAGAGTTTGCATTCTGTTGTCTGCAGAGTACCCATTATAGAAGGGGCAGAGGTAGGTCCAAAGAAAGACAATTACATGTCTCAGTGATAGGACAATCAAATTTACAAAATTCTTATGCTTATAGGTGAACATACAATCAGCATCCATTGCTCTACGGCATGCATCTGATCTCACACCTTCCCTGAAGTCAATTTTATGTAGTTTTTCAGTCTCGGTAAGTGGAAAAACTGCACTAGTTTTTTCATATTTTGTTATTATCTAATAAGGGCTCTAACAAGAATTGTTTCATCAACAGGCTGACAAGACTGCTGTGTTGCTATCAGAACTAGCAGAAGTTGTTGCTCAAGAGAAGTTGCTATTAGAAGAATTCTATGATCTTTTCCATACTATATCCATCCTCGAGGTAACAAAAATAGAACTTGCTCTCTGCAATTGTGCACTTGTGATTTGTCGTTAAGCTTGATTGTCAACCATAATGATACAGTATCTCTCGTCTTCGGAGAAGTTGAAATGTAAAATTGATAGTCCTTGACTTAATGCTTATGATACACTTGTAATTGGACCGCAACCAATTTTTACTCATTGCAAATGTACTGCTTGATTACAGAATCCCTCTGGTTTATCTATTTTTAATTTTATTCAAAATATATGTTGGTAGGTTCAAGAAAGAAGTCTGAAGTGTTGTCTCATGCAACTTGATTGTTGGCAACAGCAATATCAGCAACGAAGATGCCTGCGAGAGATCATTTTATAAGGGATAACTACGAGAGATCATTTCATTGGGGTCTATATTTGCTTAGATTTATAGACGCATTTGAGAGGTCAAAATTTATTGAGATCTACATATACAGTACACAGAGGATCAAAGTGATATGGCAACTGTCACCTGGCCCACTAAATTGAAATGGTTTGTCGCTTTCTGGGAAAAACAAATAGCTTTGGTTTGCATACTGTACAGAGCGTTCCACCAGGGTAGCACTTACTGTCTAATCCATCTCTGGTTCAAATGGAGCATATTCCTGTCAATATAATTTGTCCAGATTGTTACGAACTTCTTTTTTTTTTAACATAATGTTACACTGCTTCTTTGTTTTTCATAATGAAAAGTAAAAATCTTTGTTCTAGCAAACGGAATGCTTTCAAAGGAAATTGCTTTGTTGTTCTTGAAAATGTACTAGTAACTAATCTTCGAGTAGAATTTAATCTAAGGAATCGTGTATTGGGTTTTAACAAGTGAAACTCTGTTTTGCTGAGTTTAATTCCGGATGGATTAGACGTAAAGAATCACGTGGGGCAAGTTACATGAGCAACTGTCATGTTTATTTTGGTTTGTCTTCATTTAAACAAGTGAATCGTGATGTACTATGTACTCCTATACAGCAATCTAATCGAGAAATGAAAAAAGGAAACAAATTTTAGCCTCTCTGAGCTTCCAAATTACGTTATACACATTCCTTGTCAGCATTTGCTGGAACTAGAACTTCTATTTTTCTCTCAAGGTGTGCTTAGATTGGAATGATTAATACAATGAACTGATATCTATAGCACTTCAATTCAATCCAGCCTACTCTTCCTACTTGCCTAATACTTTCCTACTCTACTGTTTCATTTCCTTAAGGCTTTGCACCACTTCTTTTCCTTGCATTAAGAAATCTTGGAAGCATTGAGGAAACGGAGATATTGGTAGTTAATTACTAAAGTTAAATAACCCCACCTCTATTTATAAGTTTAAAATTTTAAAATAATTAATTTTTTAATATAATACTCAAAGCTTCTTTGATTACTTGTTAAGAATATGAGTGTGTAAGAGTTGGATTAAAAAAATAAAATTTAAAGATTTTAATTTGAATTTGATTAAAATTGTATACAAGTTAGTCAGATTGAAGAGTTTTATTTGTTTTTTTGTGGTTCAAATGGTGTTTAACAAAAATAACAACTCATTACCAACTAAAATATAAGCATATATATTGTAAGTTAAGTTTGGATTATTTACCTACCTCTAATTTAAAATTTTGACTCTTTACATCTTATTTTTTAAAATTAAATTAAATACTTTTTGTAAGGAGACTTATTAAATTTAAAAATGATATTTGACCATTCAATTTTATTTTTGTGTAATGTTGGTACCTCAATGTTTAGCACAAAGACGTTTCTAAAAGCATTTCTAGCAGGCATCTAAAAATTATATCAGCGAACAATTTACTATTCTAAAATCAGATGGACGGACACAAGCGGCGTCGTTTAACTGGTCGCAGTATTGCGATTGGGCATATTCTTCTTCCAGCGCCTCAACTTTGTGCTCTAGCTGCCTGTCTCTTCCCCTCTCTCAGTCTCTCTAATCTCTGGCATATTGAAACCAAGCTGAAAGCCATGGCTACTCTAGCGGCGGCTGCAGCTCGTCAGGTGGCATCTTTAAGCCGTATTTCCTCTCCCAGAGCACCAATTCAGGCCTCCAACCTAATGCACAAGCGTGGTCTCGCCGGAGCTGCTGGTAATTTATGTTTTTAATTTTACAATTTTGTAGAATTTATAATTATGTTCCGATCCCAACTACCCTTAGATCGGGATCTCGGAAATGTTTGGAGTTTTTTCATTTTCTATATGTTGATGGACCATTGGCAACCCAGAAAATTTTCAGAGGTGGGGACATAGCAGTTTACTCATTTTTTTGAATCCAATAGATTCTGAATACTCACCTTTACTCGTGTTTATGCCTTCACAAGCATTTAAGGGTTATTGTCAAGAACCAACCTGAACCAGATTGTCTGATTCTAACTTTTCATTTCGCTTTTATTTGGTGGCTGGCAATATTTACTTAAACCTACGAGTGATTGAAGAATTACATTTTATAATGCACTGCTAGAAAAATATGTGATTCAACGTTGCTGCTGTTCAAGCTGTTCAGTCCTTGTGAAACTGATTGACTGATATTTCATCAAGAGGAACGTTCATATAATTGTAATTTAACAACCCCCTAAAAAATAAATTAAAAAATTAAAAGAGAAAGAAAATTGAAACGAGAATACTTATGAATGGCAACATTGAGTTGCAACGTGGTAATGAACAAGACAAGATAGGAATGAATAAATTGCTCAACTTGACTGAATATTAGGAAGCGGGTCTTGTTTTTGTTTTTCTCTAGCTCTTAATTTTTGTTTAATTATCTCATGCTAGTGAATCACATGGGTAACTTCGATAGAGAGAGATTAGACTTCGGTGTTCATACTGTAATCTAACTTCATGAACCTAATACATCATTGTTCAATAAACATATGTTCAATCTTCTGTTCATCTTATTCTGTGAAGTAAATGATTTTGTGTGTTGTACTTTACTATTCAGTAATGGTATACAATCCTGATGTTAATGAATTGGCTTTCTCATTTGATTATTGCAGATCACCATGGCCCTCCAAAAGTGAACTGTTGGCAAGATCCAATGAACCCAGCTAAATGGAAAGAAGAACATGTAAGTCTATTTTGTACTTGAAAGTTGAAAGATCCACTGCTTACAATGTGACGTTTAATTTCAACATGGTCTTATAGGATCATTAATCACACAATTTTGGGAATTGGAACAGTGTGTGGAAACTCTGCTGACTTGTTTTCATGTGCTCGCAGTTTGTAATAGTTTCTTTATCTGGCTGGGGTTTACTCTTCTTTGGGGGGTACAAGTTCTTCACTGGAGGCAAGGGCAAGAAAGAAGAGGTATTTCTGTTTTTATTTTCACTGGTACAACTAAGATCATTTGTTGACTTCTAGCTAGAGTCATCTGGCATGATGCGTCTGTCCAAACTTGTTTGCTATATGCGATGGTTGTTCTGCTATCTGGCAGAAGAATCTTTCTCTTCCCATCTTTTATCATGCTAGAATATTTGCCTGGTTTTTTGAACAAGGCCGTTTACTACTCACTATATGCATGCTTCTTTGGAAACTTTCCTACTGGTAGCATAAGAATTACAGCTTTGATGATGCGTCTTCCGAATTCATTTAGGTTTGAGTTTCTTTTAAATGCTGAGGGTACTGTACCATTTTACAGTGAGAGTTACAATTATCTCATGAAATGTCAATTTGATACTTTTGTTATCACTGTAGACAATTTGTTTTTTGAGAAGCAGTCTTGCAAGGCAAGATAATTATTAAAAGAGCAAGCATGCAATCTATCAGTACATCAGTGGTTTTGCAAAACTTATAAACTATTGTTTAAATGTGTAGTTTTCAGAAAACTTTAGTTTCTCGTATCATTTAATTTAGGTTCTAAAAAATAACTCAAGCAGAGCTGTTGTTGGTGCATTTGATCACATGTCGAAATAAACATTTCTAGTCTACAAAGTTGTCTGATTTTGTTGTATAAGGAAAAGCTATGAAATAATTGTGTTTAAAACCACTTTTTGAAGTGAACTTGTAAAAATATATGAGATTAGTTGGTCATTGTGTCTTATTATATTAGTTTGATGTTCATTTTAGTCTTTGCTAATTGTATACTGAATATATGCAGAAATTGGCGGAAGCACCACTGTGAAGTTTGGAGCATTTCTTCAACCCAAAATGTTTCTAGTAATAATTTGTTTGCTTGGACTTGGTTTTGCGGGATGGCAGACAATTCTTTTTGGCTAGTTATCAATTGATCCTTGTGGACAATGAATCTTGTCAGATGATTCTTACCAGAACAATGTTACTTGCCCGTTATATAACAATTCATGCATGCCTCTACATTTGCTAGTAATAAATTACGGAAGCTAGTTTTGCTTGCCGGCTCTTACAGTACCTTGAATTAGCCTCTGCAAAGCTAGGCAAGAGTAATTTGTTCAACCAAAGTAGCCATCGACGTGAAATAATTGGCCGCACAGATCCTGCTGGCTGTGCAAGTTGTAGCTATTAGTGTGACATGAATTTCTTTTTCCAGTCCCATTGTGCGTGATAGTAAAGGATTTATGTTGAAATGTGAAACCAGATCTTTGAAATGGGGCTCATATTACTTCATTGGGTCCGAAGGATGATATAGAAAAATGCAGGATACTCTGGTGATGACGATAGTATAGGATTAATAGCTTGCTTCTCAGCTGTATCGGAATCCCTATTGATATGGTGAGTTGTCAGTCCACCAATGAGTAGAAGTAGGCAATGCAAGCATGGGGAGAAAAGAAGGAAAACGTAACATATTAAAAATCACTCACAATGTACCACCGAGTTTTGAGTAATGACTATATATGATATAATCACAGCAGATCTGTTCTACTATTGTCTTCTGTAGATTGCCAATGGGATATGTTGAAACTATAATTTTAAAGCGAGGTAGGATTGTTAAGGCATGAAGGATAATAGATCGTTAAGAAATTTAGAATACAGTTTTATCGCAAACCCGCCTGAAACTCTGACTCATTTATCTCCTCTTTGTACTCCTAATCATCTTCAAATTCGGATTGGGAATCCTTGAAAAACTAATTCTTTTTATCCTCGTCATCTCCACCATCAACAGCATCTATCTCTTGTTCTTGTACATCGGCTGCCAACAATTCTTCAGTTTGATGAAACATGCCAGTTTTTGCTTGTTCAGAATTGTTTTCTACTTTGTTGATTTGTCTCCTGCTCCAGCTTTGTTGGACACCACTGTCTTCTTGCTCTTCTGACTGCCTTACTTCATTTAGTCTCTGCTTTCTTGGGTGCATGTAATTGCCACTATTTGTCTCCTGGTGATTTGTATTATGCACTGTCTTTTTTCTTGATTCTTCTTGATCTCTATTGTTTTCAGGTTTCAGAAATTTGATGTCTGCTTTGTCTTTACCTGAGTTATTATCACCCATTTCTTCTTCTTCATCTCTTTCAACATCTACATCATTCGAGACTCTCCCTACAATACTATTCTTCTTTTGATTTCGCTCATCTCTGTAAACACTTATAATTCTCATTTTAACTGTTTCTTGACTTTCGGAATCCCCATAGCTCCCTCGTAACGTATTCTTGACAATCATTCTCCTTTTCTTCCCCTTTGTTCTGCTTCCATGTTTCCTTTTCACTACAACAGCACTTCTAGAGTCATCTGCTAATTGTTTCACATTGAAATTCTGCCCTCCACCATCTGTGTTATTCTCAAGTTTCCTTGGCTGTTCTTCTCTGATGGTCTTATTTTTACTACCATCCATTGTTTTGTCATCAATTTCTTTTCGAAAGACTCCTGAGGCACCATCATTTTGAGAGTCTTCACTTTCCTTTTCTTGCTTCCCACCACTTATTTTTTCACTAGTAGTTCTTCCTTCACTTTTACCCTCAATTTGCAAAGTTTCTTGCCTCTGGATATGTTCCTCCGTCTCCATCAGCCTATCCTTATTCCTCATTCTGTTTTGAATTTCATGTTCAACTTCAAGTATAGCAGCGTCACCATCTTTGAACCAGGTAAATTTACTTTTGCTTGCATCTTCATTTGTTGTACGCTTGCCATCTCCATATTGGATGGATTCATGTGACTGTTCATTCTTCTCTTTATTCTCAGTCTCAGTTCTATCTTGTGCTGCCATTATTCCATTCGTTGACACATTTTCAGGAAATTTGGTTGGTTCATCAATGCTTACCGAGCGATTCTTAACTGACACTTCAAGACGGTGCTTCAAGTCCTCTATCACTGCTTCCTTCTGTTTGAGGTCCTCTGTTAGAGCTAATACTTCAGGATTTTTACCCCCCAAATTGCTCTCTTTATCTTGCAGCATCCTGATCTCATTCTGCTTCTCCTCGAATGCGGACTCCATCAATTTTTGCTCATCTTTCATTGAATCCAGGGTGGATTGCATCTCCAGAACTCTTCTATCAAGCTCCATCTTTTGACTTCTAAGTGAGTGTAACTTCGCCTTCATTTCTTCATTCTTGCTTTTCATGTCTTTCCTATGATCTCTTTCCTTCTATACAATTGGAACAACCAATATTAACATATAGTCACTAGCTGCAATTCTAATTCATGAACTTTATCACCCACCTAAAAATTGCAGAATAGCATAATTTATTGAAACTGGTATTCATCCTATCAAGAAATTTTTGACAATATTTCCCGAAATGGTTAAGTATAAGCTGTCAAAATGAAACCTTTCACTCATTTTATTTTGGTGCTATGCTAAGTTTTGCTAATTAATAGATACCAACGTTAAGAGCATTGGCAAGAGAGAGAGTGCCAGAAATTCCTTAACACTATAAACAGCGTTTCCGCCCCGTTGAAAGTTTTTTATTGCATGTTACTTCTTACGTGTAGTGCAAATCGAGAAAGACGCCAAAGTGGAAAACAGAACATGAAAAGGGGAGAGAGAGAGAGAGAGAGAGAGAGAGAGAGAGAGAGAGAGAGAGAGAGAGAGAGAGAGAGAGAGAGAGAGAGAGAGAGAGAGAGAGATCAGTGCCAGAGAGAGCGTAACCTGCAAGAGAAGCTGAAGGGCAAGTAACTCGCGGTCTTTCTCTTTGACAAGAAGGTCGTAAATGCGCCTCTCCCTGAGCTTATGAAGCACCATAACCCCAAGCAATGCAGCCCCAAATGCGAGCAGCAACATCAACGCGTATGGCCTTCCTCTGTTCCCTCCACCGCTACCATGGCTTCCTTTATTGTAGGCCATCTTTCTCTGCCAGAGCCGAAGTTGATCAAATTTGGCTTCTTCTGCTTTTTTTCTGGAGTAAGAAAAATGGAAGAATGAAATGAATCGCTTTCTCTCTCTTTAGAGCTTAGAGATATGGTTTATATAGTGGTGAACTTGGGTTGCTTGTTACGTGGAAAAGACAACGCAGCCACTCGTAGTCATAGCTGGCTCTCTCTTACTGTAGAAGGAAGCAGACTGAACAAATGCTTAGCTGTTTTTGGATAAATTGATTTTAGAAGAATTAATTATATTTAAATAAAATAATTACTTTTAAATATAAAATTATAAAAAAAAGATATAAAATTAATTTTAATTATAGTAGTTGAATATTTTTTAATCTCTATAATGGTTTTTTTTTTCCTAAAGGAGATCTCTAAAGTAGTTGAATGTCATTGTACGAGAACAAAATTGTAAACTTACGCTTCATAGGAAAAGAATTAATTTTTTACTTAAAAAGGCAGTTCATCACTTCTATTAAAATTAATTATGATAAATCAGAATTAATTTTATTTTTTATTGAAGTGCACTCAAAGATAGCGACTCAGAGCAAGAATCAATTTTACAAAACTAAATTGATTCTGGGATAGCAAACGCCGCCCAAACCGCCCAAATGGGGGTTCATGGGAATTGTGTCAGGTCGCTGATTCTGGAGAATATGGCATTTTTTTTTTTTGAGTTCCCCGATGTTTGTCGCCTCTTTCTCTTACCATAAGCGTTTTCCATGTAAACTTGAGGGACAACCAGAATCCAAACCTAAAGGATATGGCCATTGGGTCATCAGTCAGTGTGGGCTGGGCTTGCGTACTCTATTCGGACAGAATCCCTTGGTTTGGGCCACATGGAACTTGCCCAGGAAAGGAGCATCAATTTCTAATTTTCCAGTACCCTTCCAAATTTCCACAGAAACAAACAGTCACTTTTTTCTTTTTTTTTCTTTTATACTGCTTTGGTCTCGTTTTCGGCTGTCAATTTGTCCTAAATAACGCTCCACTTAGTATCTTCGGGAGAAGAACGTTGTGATCGATAAAGTTAAATTCTTTTTGTCCACTCCTTTGCGATCGGTGGCATGGATGACATCTTCGATTCCTCTCTGAACTTAGAGGAAGCGCATTTCAAGGAAGGCTACGACGAAGGGTACAGGCATGGCCTGATCGCTGGCAAGGAGGAAGCAAAGCAAGTGGGTCTCAAAGTGGGGTTCGAGGTCGGCGAGGAGCTGGGTTTCTATAGGGGTTGCGTCGACCTGTGGAATTCCGCGATCCGGGTTGACCCAACTTGCTTCTCCTTGAGGGTCAAAACGGGTATCAAACAGATGGAAGAGTTGATTGAGAAATACCCTATGATGGATCCTGAAAATTTGCAAGTACAAGAAATAATGGATAATTTGAGGCTCAAGTTCAAGATGGTTTGTTCTTCCCTGCGCGTTAAGCTAGAGTATGACGGTTATCCAAAGTCTTCTGCTGGGTCCAAGGATATTGAATTTTGAATGAGCTTCTACTATGTTAGCCTTTGGTTGCTTCTTCAAATCTTAATCATACGAAAGCTTTTTTTTAATATTTGTAATCGTTGTTTATAGTTTTTCATCCAGAACAAATTTGATTGTAAAGTTTCATGAATTAACTCTTTTTCATTCTCTCACTGTATCAGTGTATACATCCAATGGTTCAGGATTACATGGTCAAGTATACTTTTGAATGCGAGAATTATTTCAAAATTACCTCTTCAAGTTACAATCTATTCCTAATCTGTTTAAACTAAAAAGTCTATTGAAGAAAGGTTAAGTGGGGCTTGTGGTCCAAAAGAGGTCATGGCCACTGCTTTTGTGGTGAGTCATTTTGTTGATGCTACAAGTTAGCTACAGGTGGTAATTGAAAAGAAAATGTTCAAGGTGGTACTAGCTTGGTGTATACATCTGAAAGTAGGAATAGGAGTGCATTAGAGTCAACTGAACGAGCCGCCAAGTCTTTCCCTCGAGCCCCCATAATTTGTAAGTTTGTAGATGTGACCTACAATAGAGTTGGCTGCACCCTTGTCTCTGAGTTGTCTACAATACCATCTTCAGAACCATGTCATTTGAGAAGTATTGTGCTTGCCATGGTGAAGGCTGCGTTTGTTGCCATTTGCTTCGAGCTGCATTCTGAACTCATCATCTTCAACTAGGAGTTGTGGACCACTTACGACTTTTTCCTCTGGCGGATGTTTCCTTGGACCAAACAGCTAGAACTGCAAGGTTATTAGCAGTAGATGTGGGCTCTGATCTGCAAGGTTAGTAACCATGGCTTTGGTCCACGTTATATGATATCCTAATTTATTCGGAGGAGAATGCTATTTCTAGGGGAAAGGGATAACTAGTCATTCACTCATTATGGTTCTGGCCTTTCAACAGAATTCAATATGAGGATTCCATTTTTGCCGTTTAATTGTTTTCTGGTTTTTATTCTACTGCACTGCTGTGTTTTATTATAATCATTACAAGCAATGACTAACACTCATACGATGCATTGTGATTCAACTTACGGGAATAGTTTTTTTTTTTCTTTTAAAATGGAAGATCCATCAGTGTTTAATTTGTAAAATGGCAGCAACGGCCTGCTCTGTATCAATCAATAGGGTAAATTCTTACACTACTGGCAGTTGTTGCTGATTGATCTCTCGTTGTTCTTCATGCCATGATTTGCCTGACCTCTTCAAATCCAAGATTGAACAGCATTTTAATGCTTAGTCTACCATTTAGGTCATTGTAATATTAACAAGAAAACTGTCATTTTGTTGGAATTTGAATGAATTTGCATTGCAATTAGTGGCATCTGAATGGGAAGAAACTAAAAGTTGAACTATAGGGTTTAAGATTCTCTTAAGTCACGATTTGTGGGAAATAAATTGCAATCACAATTTACTTGGAATTCAAATGGGTGCCAAAGTATGATGGTCCTAATGATGATCCTGCACGTATTTCGTGTGTATTTCACCGGTGGTTTTAAAACACCTCGTGAATTTACTTGGGTTACAGGTGTGGTTTTGGCTGTATTGACCACATCTTTTGGTGTAACTGGCTATTCTTTACCTTGAGACCAAATTGGTTACTGGGCAGTAAAAATTGTAACAGGCATACCTGAAGCTATTCCTATAATAGGACCATCTTTGGTAAGAGTTATTATGTGGAAGTACTAGTGTGGGACAATCCACTTTGACTCGTTTTTATAGTTTACACACTTTTGTATTACCTCTTCTTCCTGCTGTATTTATGTTAATGCACTTTCCAATGATACATAAGCAAGGCATTTTCAGTCCCTTATAGAGAATATGGAGCATAGATAGTTGTAATCAATCATGTATCATTTATCATTTGGGGAGGAAAAATGGTATTTTATTGCTACAAATATGGATTATTTCTAAGAAAAAAGAATAAGACATATATTTAAATATTTCCCTTTAACTTCACAAAATTGGATTATTTATTTAACAGACACAAATAAAATAAGTAAAGTAAATTCTTCGAAGAAAAAATGGATTATGGAAGTGTGTCTGAAAATGATATTTTATTTTGATCAAACTCTTCATACAGAGAGATTAAATTTTGAATTTCGTTCCGTTTAATGGGTGTTACTTGTTGAGAATTATGCTTAGGTAATATGGTAATACTCAAATGCATGAGATATTTCACAAGCATTCCAAATTTTCATTGTTGTTTCTTTCATTGTCTACATCTGACTGAATTTCGGGATCATGATCTGATACACTGATAAACTAACTAGGAAATATCTTTAGTATGTCAATCGTTTTTTAAATTTATGTTCTTTTCATTGTTAATATCATAAAGATTCCCTACAGTTCCTACTTTTCTATACGGAGCAGCGCATGAAGGAGGGAGGGCACTTGATTCAATCAGGAGAACATCGGGTTATTTCAAGCCAAATTCTAGGGGAAACTTGTGGACTAGGGGGCCGAAAACAGATCTTTAGCCATTGAAGCCAGATAGTGGTCCAGCTCAAGTGACTTCAGCAATAGGTGTTCTGGTCATTGGATCAACTGATTGGGTTGATAACTACGATGTCCCTCCCTTCTTTTCCGATATTGATGCTGTTCGTAGAATTGCAAAACGAGTTAGTGACCGAGGTGGTGGACTTCCTTCTTTGCCGGCAATAGCACTAGCCCATGGTGAAGGTGTCATTGAGGTTGCTTGTAATTTGTTGGAGCCAAGTAAAGTCGAGGGAGAAAGCGTACAACAAGAAGTGGAGAGGCTTGCCGAGGAAGAGGGTGTTTCAGTAGGTAAGGAATACTTCACAGACTTGTCAGAGGGAGAAATAATTCGAAGTTACTTGAAGCTAGGTCCCTTTGATTGAACAGAAAATGACATATCAAAAACTCTTGTTCTCCCTGTATAAAGTTTTGATAGTGATTTTCATTATGGTAGATTTTTCCTCTTGTGAAGTAAGGTTGTGATCTTTCCATTATCAAAGCCCTCCTTGTCACAAGCACTCTCCAATTCTCTTTATCCTTTCAACCACTGACAGATCCACATAAGACAAATGTCCCTAACAGTTTTAATTAATGGGACACTATTAAATTTTTGTAAATTATGTTATAATTATCAAATTTATTAAATTTTATAATTTGATTTAATAAATTTAATAAATTAAATTTATAAAAATAATATATTCTTACTGAGTACATATACAAATTATTTTATTATCTCTGTAATATAAAATTCTTTTACAAAAATAAGTTGATTAATTTTACAAGTTAAGACGGAAAATTGTGGATATAAAGTCACACAAAACACAAGACCAAAAGTATGTTTTCATATTCATGATTAATCAAAACTACTCTGCTATCTTTTGCTTGCTAAAAATTTTTTAGTACAACAATGATACTTATATTCTTTATTTAAACAAAAATATATGTATGATTTTATCAAACTTTTAATATGTACTCTTTCACCTTAAAAATTATTTAATTTAAAATTTTGATTCGAAGAGATACTGAAAATCTCTCTTCACTTTAAAAATTCGTACCTCCGTAGTTGCACTTGAAAATCTCTCGTTGCCCTCGGACGGTAGCTGTCCAACAAAAACCAGTGCAACAGTCAATCTCCGATGCCACTTCTCCAGACACTGACGCAGAAGTCAATGACTGAAAACATGGCTCTTCTACAGTACTCTGCAAAGAGGCCATTTTCTTGATCATTGTTCACTCCGAGTGAATAGTGCTAATCCCTATTAATATTGCCATCAGAATACTAATTAATTGCTTTTTCCAATTTTATTATTCGAACTATTTAAATACCAATTGAGTCCTACGCTTCATTGGATTCCACCTTAACGTGGCAAAACCTTATCCCAGCTAGAGTTGTTTTGGTTCATTGAATAGCTTTGAATTTCAATAAAATAAGGCTACACTTAAATTGTTTTGGCTTCTCCCAATCTTCTAAAAGACAAAATTTAGTAATACTTTAGCCATAACTTTCTTTGTTGTATGACATCACATCAAAAGGTAGCCACTTCCAGCGGAATTCATCTTGGTTCTGTGGGCTTCAAGGGTTTAATAAGCACAAGAAAAGTGGCCAAAGATATGGTGGAAATCAACTGTTTCAACTTTCAAGTTTATCGAAGTAATAAAAATTCAGAATGAGGCTTGCTTTGGCTTCCACGAGTGCGCTAAAAAGCATGTGAACATGTTAAAATAATCGTAGAATAAACAATAAGATCTCCTTCAATAATTTCTGATTTGGAAAATCAGCATTTGTGACACAGCTAAGCTAGCAACATGCGTTTCATGCTTTTAGTTTTGCACAAGCAACGTCTTCCTATATTTTCTGTGAGAGTGACATGGAAACACGTAGGGACGCTGTCTTATCTTGCTCTCTGCTGATGAAAGCTGACTCACAGGACTATATTTATTGCTTCCACCACCAACGAATTCGTCTCCCCATTTTAAATTGTCGCGAAACAGAGGCTACAGCAACAGAAACAGAATGGATTTCAGTTCCACTTGCAAGGTATGAAATTCTCTTTCCCTTTCTTCACCTATTTTAAGGTCATTGATCTCAATCCATTATAGATGATAGGAGTTACTGGTGGCAATTCACGCATCACAGTTACTGATCAAAGGCATACTAGGATCTCTGGCTCTGTTTTCCTCTGTTCTGTTCCATCTCCTACCCTTTTTTCTGTTTGCGTCTCTGGTGGGAGTCTCTGTCACTTCAGTGAAATCATGTGGGTCTGTTTTTTACATTTCATTAATCAATCCATGAACTTATCTTTCATTTAAATTTGTAAATTGTTAGCAAAATACAAAGGGAAAGGAAGAAATTGAACTGTCTAGGATATTTTCTAATGTTCTTGTGTCAGCTCTAGATTGTCATGCCAAAACTGAAATATTGGTACCCCCATTTGCCAAAGGATATAAAAAAGGATAAAGCAAATACTCTTACTTTAAATAACTTACGAAAATGGGCCTTTGCCCCTCCCTTTTACCAAAAAAAATAACTTATGAAAATCCATACCAAATAGAATTTAATGTGATTAATAAAAGATGACGATGCAGAGTGTACTAAAAAGAAATCACAGCTATTAACTAGCTGTTTGAGACCTACACTTCGGGTGTGAATGTGCTTATAGGATTTCCCTTTCTATTCCACTCTAGAAGCTACTACCAGAGTGCAGGGCACCAATGCGGTGGACTGTGCAGAATAGTGACGTGTGCCTTAAAATAAGGGTGCTGCACCGGATATGGATTGTCTAACTTCCCTTGATGAAGTAAGATTGCATCTCTCAAAGGTTAAAATAATTAAATTAAAAAAAATTAAATTTCCCCTTAAAAAAAAAATTTAACTTTTCAAGAAAAAAAATCTCAATGCGGATTGTATCACAACGTGGGACGAGGCGTGCAAACTCCCCACATATGATTACCGTCCCCTTAAAATAACATGATAAAAATGAATTTTTTTCTTTTTTTAATCTTGATAAAGTGATAGCAGATGTAATTTACTAAGTATTTAGATTATTTATTTTTTAAAATTTTAATAATGTTTTTCATAATTTAATGCTTAATTCTGATCTTTTACTTTCATTATTTTTTTTTCTTTTATAATTCTATACCTATCTATTTCTAAAATCCTTCCGCAAGCCCAGTCCCCTCTCGTAGCAATTGGTACTGACCTGCGTGTGGGGGTACAGAACTCAAAACGAAGAGGAACCGTACACCTTGTCCTTCTTCGAGTGTTTTTTTTTTTTTAAAAAAAAAATTTGAATTTTGCTATGGCTGTCCTGCAAGTGCTTGAGTAAACACTATTAACATACGTGACTCACGCTCAAATGATCTTCAATAGTGTCTTCTCATCTCTCTTCTGGTAAACAAAGGAAAAAAAAAATGCTGAACATGTCTGTCGACTGTCACGTACATAACAAACCCCCAAGAATTTGGGGCAACAAACATCAGAGAAATTACACAAAAGAGAGCAAAAGAATACAGGATTGAGTTTAGATTTCTTCTGTTTTTTGGGCATGGAGTAGAGAACATAATCTTTCAGTATATTGTACTCACTGCTTCGATTGGAATTTTTTTCTGTTTTGCAAATATTAGGAGAAGAAGAAAACTGCAGACCAATCCATTTTATTGTGCTGCAAACTCTTTATCTCTGAATCACGCAACATTACTACTCTTGATGCTATTGAACGAGCTGCAAGGGTGAACCCAGAGACCGTTGTTGTGAACCAATTTGAGGATCGAGCTTACAACAGGGTAAGGTACACCCTTGTGTCCTATGTTTTGCATGATTGCACAGGTAGTGCCATATACAGCCCCTTGCATCAAACTGTCATAGCCATGGCTGAGGCTGCATTCAGTAACATAAACTTAGAATTGCATGACGGGGCTCACCCTCGCTTAGGCGTTGTGGATGACATTGTTTTCCACCCACTTGCTCGTGCATCACTGGATGAAGCAGCATGGCTTGCCAAAGCAGTGGCAGCAGACATTGGCAACCGATTCAATGGTAAGTTTTCAAGAACAGAACTCTTGAAATACATTAAAATAACTCCTTTTCTTATTCGAATTATGGTTACAAGACAAACTAGCCCCTATTATTTTAAGCTTTTAACCCATGTTTGATATCTGGGTATCTATCATTTTTCAAGTATCTTAGATAATGGATATGTTCAGTATGCAAGAGTATAAGATATAGCTGTTAGCTCTTGTCCTTCTATCTGCTCCGACAACTGGAATGTATCCTTCATTGAAATAGCAAGGGAGTGCAAGGGTATATTGAAGATTGGATTGCCATATTTCCACATTCTTTGCAAGGTATTATAAATATTGAATGCTAGGGAGAGATTTGAATGCGGGCGTTTTTATATAATCTGGTACCCGTACATGGTATATTACGTGTTGACCAACATAATAGTGTAGCAAACATTGCCATATAGAGTGTTCTTGGGATTAGTGATGTTTATTGGGTTGGCTTGACCCTAATTTAATCCAAATCAAACACATTTTGATAGGTTGGGTTAAATAGTTGGATTTAATCAAATAAAAAAATTTTCAACCCAATTATGTTAGGTCAAGTAATGGGTTTGGAGATTTCAAATTGACCAAACCTAAGTGAACTTGATTAACCCAATTTAAAAAAAAAAATTCATTTTCTACTCTCCTATATTCAAATGTTTAAACTCTTATATTATAAATTAAGTCAAATTTTTTTATTATCTACATTATTCGATCAATTGAAACAAAAAGTGTCTTCTTCATAATAATTAAGGAAACAAATGAAATGACATTAATTGAATATAGCTTCATCCATTTCTCATATTTTAAATCATTACTTTTGTTATGTTAATAGAAAGCGAAACAAAAAAGAGTGTTATCTTCGTTCATACAAAATACTCATTAACAATGATCTAATTTTAAATTTAATTTTTTCAAGCTTGTCTTCATTAGTTTTTTGTTAGCATTTATTTATATTATGCTATATTCAACTTGTATTTATTAACTCTTATACTTGTGCTAAACACTAAATTATATTTTATCATATTTTTTGTTTTACAATATTGTTATTTCTCTCTTATTCTTTATTTGTTTTCTCTTATGCTAATTGTAGTTGAAATAGAATCCAATTGGCATATACTTATGTTCCTTAATGTTTAAAATTTGTAAATACCTATGAGATGTTGAATATGATAAGATTTTAACCTTGATTTTAACAATATGGTTAGGGTCAAACTCCAAACTTTGGTGATATTTGAGGAATGAATGTGATGTTTATTTACTTTATGTTTATGACACATGAGTGCCATGTATATTATTACACTATTTATCACTTATAGTTATGCATGGTGTTGTTAGACACTTAATATTATGATTGTGTAACTTGTATTGAATAATAAACTTATGGACTTATATCATGTTTTAGACTTAATGACATGTGACATATATGTTATTACATTGTTAAGTATTAATTATTTTGTTTAATTTATAATTTAAAATATAGGTTTTAAAAAAATAAATTTTTTTTAGTTCATTTAGGTCAGATTAAGTCTGACAAAAAAATAATTAGTTACCTAACTCATTAATAGTCAATTCAATTTTAAAAAATATTTATCTCCATCCTAAACCAACCCAACTTAACCGAAGGGTTGTTCGGGTTAGGTCTTAAATATTATTGATCCAACTCAATTCATGAACACCTTTACTTTAGACTAACTGGGTGCAAAAGAATTTCAAATTTTCTTTTTCTTCTTTTGTGAAATGCAGTCCCGGTATTTCTGTATGCTGCAGCACATCCAACAGTGAAGGCCCTTGACATCATCAGGCGGGAGCTTGGCTATTACAGGCCTACTTTTGAGGGCAATCAATGGGCAGGGTGGACTATGCCTGAAATTCTTCCCCAGAACCCAGATGAGGGGCCAATTGTTGTTTCACCAGCTAAGGGCATCTCAATGATTGGTGCACGTCCATGGGTTGCACTCTACAACATACCAATCATGTCCACAGATGTATCAGCAGCAAGAAGGATTGCAAGGAAGGTTAGTGCTCGTGGTGGGGGCCTGCCAACAGTGCAAACACTGGGGCTGCTTCACGGGGAGGATTCAACTGAAATAGCTTGCATGCTGTTGGAGCCCAACCAGATTGGAGCAGACAGGGTGCAGAACTGGGTTGAGATGCTAGCTGCGCAAGAAGGATTAGATATAGAGAAAGGATACTTCACTGATTTTTCTCCAGAAATGGTCATAGAAAAGTACATGAACTTAATCTCTGCTAATAGACAGTGATCATCAATTGTTCAACTTGAGTAGTAACCAATCAAAAGTGATCTGTAACGTTTAAATGCCTTTGGAACTCAAAAAAGTGAACTTGTAATTCCTTTAATGGTTTGTCTGGCTTGGCAACAAAGAGGGTAACAAAACTGAAACAAGCACATGAAAACTACTGCTTTCAGTGCTTGTTGCTTCTAACTTTGAACGTTGAATATCAACATATCGAACACAAATTTCTGTTCTTCTGCATCAAATATATGACCTATAAAGCCACAGTTATGTACACTTGATTATCCTACGTGGAGGTTATACATTTGTCATTGTCACAAACACTGCTTGCTTCGAAAATCTTCTGATAACAGTGTCTGAAACAGCTCATGCAACCTCTCAGCACCTGGGCCTGGCCTAAACACTGTATCATTGCCACGCAATGAACACGGGTCTGCCTCGCCATCTGAGTTTCCAATACACCATGCTCCAGGTGCAAATCTATGTGTGCGACCCAGAAGTTCTTTGTCAATCTTGTCTAGGACTGGATCACCTTTTGCAAATTTTCTGGCAAAAGGAGCATTGCTTTTAACCATTTTATCAAAGTCCTTCATAGTTAAAGAGATGGGATGCTGCTTCGGGGGACTGTCCCAAGCAATGTAGTGAAGATCATGACTTACTGCAGTGTGGCGGAATTCCTCAGTGTTACATATGACAGTGTGAAAATAGCCCTCTGGCGAGGAGATAAAATTTGTGTAATACATAAGAATAGTTCGTGGAAGATTATTCCATCCCCATATACAGTACTCCACAAAGGACCGGGTCAGCACAACCCAAGCAGAACCTGTGAACAGAAGCATAGATAAAAGGAAGTATTGAACCTTACAAGGGTGTTCTAGTTTAGGTTTCTCTTGAAAACTGGACCAGTAAATTTAAATAGATATGGATATACCAGTAAACAACTTAAAAGATGTGGGAAGCGTTCTTCGTTGGGTAGTGTATGCAAGATCAGATTTCTTTGATAAGTAAAGGGCTGGATCAACGATGATTGGTCTTGCTCTTTGGTTCCTGAGCACGTTAGCAGATATAAAAGCCTCAATCAAATAATATGCAAAAGCAGGTAAAAGAAACCCCAAGGAAAGCAATATATATATTACAGTATTTTTCAGAATGTATGACAACTCACAGTTTCCAACCGGCGATGTGTGTATGTTCAATGAAATTGAAATCTCTGGACAAATTAGAGAAAATATGAAGCAAATCTGCAAAACCAGTAAACAAATACCATATTGCTTTACAAAGGAATCTAGATGGTTAAAGAAAAATTACACAAAGCAAATGCAAGTTCATCGAGAAGAGACCATCACACCAGAAGTTATAAGAGAACAAAAAAGAATACATTTAGAGAATTCTCAGACACTATAATTCATACCAAAACATCTATTGAAATCTATGATAATCAGTTCAGTAATTAACCGAAAATAGTTATCTTTGGAACAGACCATATAGATATTTCTCAAATAAAGGCAAGAAATTGACAAGCACTTTGCAAGATGAACATTTACATTTTTTCAAAGGCTTTCATGCCTAACTCGTCAACATACCACACCCCCTTCAAGGACAAAAGCAGAGCGGCAGGCTAGCATTATATAAAGTATCTTTATTTGAGGATATGTACCAAAGCATATTCAAATTTAGATGTCATCAAGGCAAAATGACTGACCTACCACAATTAGTAGCTAAAAAATATACCATGGATAACTGTCTCTGGAGAAAAACAAAGGGGGTGACATTTGGAAAAAGACTTGAAGCTAAGACCAGTCGTAGATCAACCACAAATAACTAATCTGAGAATCCCATAACTCTCACCAAGCTTTGATTTGGACTAGAGGCAGTAGCTCATTCATGAGAAACAGAAGAACATCCTGTATAAGAGAGTTATGCATATTTTCCATCTATGCATTGTAACCCCAACAATTTTACAAGTATCCAAATAAATGGAAAATTTATGTAGCTAGTTAAATAAAATCACAGCTATGACATAAAGCAGTGGGGGGGGGGGGGGAATCAAAAGTGGAGCAGTGAAGAATAGATGAGTAAATTTACGTCACATATCATGTTAGACCTACTTGGAATGATTAAATGAATCAGAGGAATACGGATTTTAACTAAAGAAAATAGAATACCTTTGAATATCATCATCAGGAATAAAGAATATTGAGTGTTAAAACCAATTTGTAAGGTCATTCGTAGACATAAGTGAAGTAAGAGGATAGAGAAGATTATTATAAGCAAACTTCCTGAATGTTTGAATAGACACATCATATATGTAAGCAGTTCAACTTCAAACAGACTTAATCCCAATAGAGGATATGCCCTATACATTTGCAGGACACAAGATGTTGACACCAGAAGATTTAAAAAGTTACTGACTACAAAATACCCAAAACAAAAATGTAATGTGCAGGTACTAGGAATTTTACTGGGGCCAAATTTAATTGAAATTTTGATTTATTTTTCAGTCCAACATTTGTTAGGCATGTGACACTACTTTAAATCATCCACTTCAGAGGGACATCATTAATTTAGAATGTTAGGCAATTTTGTCCAAAAGTTATAGCATCAGCTTAGTTTCCATTACTGCAAAGGTTTTTGTCATGAAATGAAGAACGGCTTAATCATATTAAAATGCACATGCTGATATCTGAGAAGCTTTGGCAACGACTTAGATAAAGTACACAGAGGTTTCCCTTTACCAGCTAACATGACAGTCAGAGTTTCCACACGACAATGCTGTTTGTAGAAAAGAAGCAATGCCTAATGCTGCTGTGATTTATAAGATTTTCAAAGTTCTTAATGCAGCTCGTGAATACGATCCAGCAAGCATAAAAAATATTGAAAAGACTTGGAACCTAAGACTACAAGCAAATCCATAAAAAATCTACGAGAAGTGCACAAAGAGAAACTCCATCAAAAATACAATGATGCAAAGGTATAGATGAAATAATATCTTTAATGACAAGGTATCAGAATTCAGTAACAAAAAGTTACCAGTATCTTTATTCAGCAATTAACTGAGCCACACCTGATTTCTTTACGAAATAACATTAAATTGGATAAAGCAATAAAGCTCCATATTTGTAAAATTTATGCCACATCCATAAATTTTGTAATGAATGGAAAACCAAGATAGCTTGAATGGTACCATAGTACGATAATAATGGTTGATGTCACTGTTAGTCTGTATTACCATTAAGAACATCTCAAATGCAAGCAACATGAGCTAGCTTCATTGTGTCTCACTTCAGGAGCACATCTCATCCCTAAACTGTAGGACAAAACTAGGCTCTAAGAAAGAATGACCAAGGAGCAGATCCAAAGTAAGCTTGCAAAGAAAATTTTTGAAAAAAGCTAAACAATTGAAAAGCCAAACTACAGCAAAAGCCTAGCTAAACATGAACTCAATATAAAAATTCGGCAAGAAAGAGTACTTATAAATTTCAGTTACTAGTCCAAGCCAAATTACACTTGCTAACCTTGTTGTAGCATAGAAGGCAACATGCAAAGAGAAGTAATGACAACACAGTTTGAGAATTCTTAACCCATTAATCTAATCATCAGTTGTTTCAACACAACTGTTACACACGTTATATAGATATCCATCCTGATACATTCATGACAATCAGGAAATAGATGAAATTCAGTAATATTTCCTGTTTTACAAACTCCAGTGCCAACTAGCTATATATATGCTCAAGGAAAATGAGACGAGCAAGCTAAAAATGCCAGGCAAAAAACACATCTAGAAAACTAATTATTACTTGCATAACATAACCAAATATCAAACTATGTGCAAATGGAAACTGCTTTTCAAATTTAACACCACTCTAAAGCAGCAGAATTTCACACTCCAAGTGTAAGTTCGTTATTTTTTCCCAAAATTATAAGGCTCAGTATACCATCCCACAGCCCAGAAGAAAATAGTTCATGCAAACATTTTAACAAGACTAACAGCACATAATATCATGATGCAGACAAAGATAAGGGTCCGCTACTAACCATCCTGTGTCACAAGCGGGTAATCTGATGCACTGAGGTTTATAAACCAGTCCCACTCTGAGCTCTCTTTCAATAATATAGCAATAGCTTGGAGGGTACAAGCAATCATTGTAGGACCCTTATAAGTCACCAAATTGGATTGAGACATTACACGCACATTCTCTACTTCACCAAATGTAGGGTCAGCTTTCACTGCACTTGCCAATTCCAACCTTTCCCGGGGTGGTGCCTCAAGATCCAAGTGCAAAATATACTGATTTCTAGGATGATAAACGGCCTCTAGTGTCCTCATCATCCTATGACTATCACCCTTGGTGCCTGAGATAAGATATGCTAATCTAGGTGCCTCCAGTTTTTGAACCACATTAGTATTCAACGATCTCTCCAAATCCGATTCCACGAAAAACCCACTTGAATCCTCTGATCTTGCAAACGAAATGATGTCAAATGGTAGCTGCTCTCCCCCGCCAGAAGAACTAAGTGCCCCAAGAATGGCCGTCAAAGCTAGACTAACAGATACCAACAAACTTGCAAAAAGTGGAATAACCCACTTTCTGTCACTAAACATTCTTCCTGAATGATAGTGAGCATTTTTCCTAATACTCATTTCAGCACTTGGAAATCAAAAATCGATTTTCAAACTCTTTGCTCCTCAGGGCAACGACCAAGATCTCTAAATCAGCTCCCGCAGATAAGTTGAAACTTAGCAACACGCACAAATCTTCAGAAGAGAAGAGAGATATGAGAAGAATGGTGGTTTTGAAACCAAACCAAAACCACCTTTTGAAGTATAGTTAGCATTTAAGTATAGTAGCGATGCTCTTTTTTGCAGGATAAAACATGGTTTTCAAGCAAAGATGTTTGAGGTAAATTTTGGATAAAGCCACATCAAATGCTATGATTTTGATTTGGGAGCTGCAATTAACACGGGGGACATATGACAAACGTTCGGTTTTGGGACCCAGCTCATGAAGAATAGGCTCAGAACTGATTACCTCACTGGAAAGGAACAAATTTGAAGGTGGAAAAGGCGGAGGAAAATTCGGAGCAAATCATGCTTCTGTCCTTTTACAAGTACCATCCAAAGGCTACTGGAAAAATGACGAGTTCAGATTTCACCTGCAGATAATTAAAGGCGCCTTGTTCTTTTCTTTTCCTCCGGCAGACTGCCCAAGATCTATGTCACCGAAAAATTAAATAATGGATCAGAAAAAGAAGAGAATACCCTTATAGTGCAAGTTTCAGGTAGCTTCAAACCCAAGTGAGAATAAGTATTTATTTTTTTTAGAAAGAAAAACGGGGGATTAAAGGGAAATTGATCCAAACCCACAAGAGAAAGAGAGGATTCAATGAAGATTCAGAGTGAAGAGGAGGATAAAAGTCAATCTGATCTCAGATAGATTCAAAGTTAGAGAATTTATCTTGATGGAAAAGGGGGAAGACAGACAGGAACCGGGTTCGTAAGCAAAGGAGGATACAGTGTTTTGGCGTCAGAAAATGAGCCCGGGGTGTTTTAGGTTTGCTGTCAAGTGTTAGCAAAACCATTAATTGAAGGCTTTTAATTATAATGTTGGTTTAATTAGCAACAAGCTTTCCATTAATGTTGGTTTGATTTCCAAGTTGGCTCGAGGTGCGTCCTGCACTATCGTATAGACGCGAACCTTGAATTTGATGCCAATACAAAGCTCCATTTTCAAACTGCCCGCTTTCTCCTTACTTCTCTTCTTCTTTAATCCCGGAGGAAATTGAGGAAGAAACCTTTGTACTCAATTTCTTCCTCCAACCCAATAAATTGGATTAAAAGAGTCTATCCAATGCGTCGGACGAAACATTCACAAAAAATTTAAGAAATGTGAAATTTTTTAATTTCACATTTTATCTGATTAAATAAATCTTGTAATTTATTTTTTTAAATAAATATTTGATAAATTTAATTTTTTAAAAATATCAAAAGGATTCATATATGATATGTGCTTTTTTTAATAAGGGAAAGGTTGTAGCTAAACACGTCTCTTGGAGATGTACAAAGTTCTCATGTAGACAAGAATATTATATAGCAAAATCAGAATTACAAAAGCATACTAAAATTGGAGAGTCTGAAACAACGCACACGCGTGTGCTCGCAAGTGGCAATGATTACAGTGCATGGCGCGAACGGCAATGATAAGAAATAAGGAATACAATTAATAACAAGATTAAATCAAATGGTAAAAAGTGTAATTTTTAATATAATAAACTCAAATTTAAATTTTTATTAGGAGTAAAATTTATCTTAAAATGTCACAAAATAAATTAATTTTTTGTTTAAAGAATCAAAAAATATCTTAAATTTAAAAAAAAAAACCAAATACAATTAACGTTAGGACAGCTTTGGATAATAGGGATGAAAAGGGGCAACTCCAAAAGCGTCTGTTGCTGAGAAAAGGAGAAAACGCAAAATGCAAGTGGCGGGTCCCCGCTGATTGGTGCTGTGGATCCCACTTAATAGCCCTCTGATCATGTGCCATAAACTTGTAAAATCCAACAGCTTTTATGGACTATACTTCCTTCTATTGAAAACCCTACGGGCCGGGATATAGAGCTCTTAATTTTAGTTTGTGTCGTCGAGCTTCCTCGAAATTGAATTAAAAAATTAGATAATAAATTAAAAAATGGCTTAAAAATTTGAACTTTTTTTGAAGTCAAATTAATTTTGATCTGAAGAAAATTTTATTTTTTAATTATTATTAATTATTTATATTTAAAAAATTAAGCATATAAATTATTAACATATATTTTAACATAATTTTGTAATACATAAACTCATATTATATTATTAATTAAATATATAATTTATTTCAAATTTAAGATTAAGTCTATGGTTAATCTATTTAAATTTGTAACTTGTATGATAAAAAATTTAAATTTTTTATTTTAAAAAAATTTTATTTTTTTTTAACTCAAACCATATTAACTAAGGACCAAATTGAGTTGACCCAAACGTATTACACAGCTCTACCAACGTATATGTATGTGTGCTGAAATTTCAACTAATATTGGGTAAATGCTTTCGCTACATTTTTTTTTAAAAAAAAAAGGGGGGTAAATGCTTCAGTTTCCTGTAAGGGCATTCACGCGGCCAAAATAGTAGGTTTCCTACAGATATTTACAATCTTATTTCAAGGGGTGGCCCACAAACTTGAACTTGTGCTAAATATTGGGCCTTGACAAGAGCCCAGGAGCCAAATTATTTGACAGTTCAACCCAAAAAGGAAGCGCCCCGGATGCTTTGATATTTCATTAGCTATGAGTGAGCCACTGATCCATCAGAAACGAGGAGGCAATGCCCCCGTAAGTTCGCCGAAACAAATTACATACAGTCGGTGTAAGTCTCCCAGGAAACTTCTTACGTAATATTGTACTGTGATCTATTATATCTCAAAATTTAATTTATAAATTTAAAACTTATTAGATAAAAATGATTGTATGTGTTTATATATATATATATATATATATATATAAAAGTTGTTGATAGACTTGCGTGTTTATTGGTACACAAACTGGCACAACGAAAAGGAATAAATAAGCAAAATGCACCGTTTTACTTATTTATCCTTTCTGATTGTATAAGTTGCATACTTATAAACATGTGAAAATAGATATTCTGTGTATATTGTTGGGGGTAGAAGAATCACGTCAATCTTGCAAAAGGAGAATAATCTTCTGATGGGATGCAGTAGGATTTGATGCTTGAGCGCTGCGGCACAGAAATTGGTCCGATCTTTTACCACCACCGGATACATGTGGTGACGAAACAAACTGCAAACAATGCAAAAGCTGATCCATCTATGCTCAGATTCACCGGCAAGTATTGGGCTTGCGCAGCCACACATGATTTAGCCATCCAAAATACCAAACCTAAACTCGTCAATTTCAAGGGTAATGACGTAGACCGACGTTGACGTGGCTGAGAAACATGAAATCAGGAGTTAAAAAAAGTTTTGAATTGCTATTTGGATGAGTGACACGTGAGAGGCGTAGATGAATGTGTGGCTCTAATCATGTAGAAATAGCGCCATCCATTATGGATGAACATTACTGCACGGGTGCTGTTATATACTGATTATATTTCAATGTTTTTAAAAAAAATTAATAAATATATGTTTACCAACGTAAAAATAAATTTACCCTTATTACATCAGCATCATCAACTGCCATACTGATGCTGCAGGAATTTAAGCCCATCTCTCAGAATGATAAGTCGTTAATCAAAAGCAATGCTTGCTGCTGTTCACTTTTGATATTCTTTCACGGAAATGATGAAGCTATACAAATTTATTATGTTCTTTCGTAATTTTTAATAATGTTACTAAAATTACGTAATATTTTGACCTTTTTGGCCTACTAAGGCTGTTGTATTGGCAGGAGGTTGTTGAAGGTAGGTGTGGACCAAGGGTGGCGTGTAGACACAATATTGGTGAGTGGTAACAGTACATGGAGCCAATGCCACTCCTAATAACTGGCACCACCAATGCTGTGCCCTCCTTCAACTTATCATTCAACATGCCAAATCCCTCGTTGCATTCTGTGGGAATGGGACAAAAACTGTAGTTCCCATAAGTCAAATATTAGGACCAAAATTCACATTTGAGGACATGTGGGGGCAACAGTAATCTCTCCTGTTTGGGTCCTCAAAATTTTATGGTCAACATCAATTTTAAAGGATCAACATTGTTTCCGAATGAAAGTGAAAAACTTTCACCTTTGTGGTGGTCAAAATAAATTCTTATAAAATTTTAGCTATTTAAATATAATTTTACTTTTTTTTTTATCTAAACACAATCAGTTTGGCAATACCATATTTGAATATAAATTAAATTTTTAATATAAATTTGCTTAAAATTAACTTTACCCGATATCAATCCCACTCGCCATTTGCGTACTGGTGGCGACCAGCAACCAGCGACAAAACAATTTCAATTCAAAAGGCTACAAATGAGTGGCCATTTGGTAAGGAAGACGACACTAGAGAGCTACTACGCATGCTCATGTGTTCAAATAGATTTGTCAAGTTGCCAACAATATGTGTTTATGCATCAAGCTAGCTAAAAAAATCCCATGTGAATCGCTGAATGGTTTGTTTGTACAACTGTGCCATCCAGCTAAATATTCAACTCTATCACCTCTCCAAACGTGAAGGGCCAAAAGGACATGTTTATTGCTAGGGACAGCCTCCTAAACACAAGCTAGTATCCCACTGTTTGAATGTTAGTCGAAGGGGAAAAGTCTACTAACATTGAAACCACTACCAGTACTTATTGGAGTTGTTACCGGGTTGTGCATGTGACTATTTGAAGACAAAAAGGCCACCTACAATGGCATAGCCAATCATGAACAAGATTGCATGCCACAGTAAAAAGAGCCCTATTTTACCATTTCTTTTCACAGGAAGGCCTATTTCACATACCATAATGAAAAATCACGGTGCTAATATAGCAGCTTGAGGGCCAAGGCAGCAAAACGGAAGTACATGCGTCCTCTTCTTCCAATGTAAAATCTAGGTGCCCCAAGCAGCCTGCTAGAATGTAGACCAATGCAATCGAGAAATAAAATACAAATCGGCAGCACAACGTTCTTTTTAAAGCTAAGACAATGATCCTTGCAGCCTCAACACTTCTTTAACATTATGCAGCAGACTAAACATGCAGAGTAAAACAAGTGTCCAACATCACAATAAATTGGACATGGATTTCTTAATTAACAGCTTCCTTCAATGCTAAACGTGCTGTAGAAGATATTCTACTGTGGGATACATTTCATCTACTATTTTAATAGTTATAGGAGGGACATATGGGGTTAGTTAATTGCAGCAGGAGACGAGACCAGCCCCCTAGTACTTGCAATTTGTCTGCTAGAACTGTGGCGTCAATGTTTTGACGGTTGGCGTAATCTTACATATTTGATGTATGGACATCCCTTGCGTGACCAATTTGAGTAAGAAAAATGATAGCCTTGGCTCTCGACCGTATTTTTTTCACTTTCTCTCTTTAAGTGTAACAAGAGAGTATATTTGAAAATGTGAATTTAACGTTGAACATTTAGTTATTTAATATTTTAAATAAATTTTAACTTAGTTAATATAAATCTAAAATTTATTAAATTTTATAAACTAAATTATAAGATGTATTAACAAAGATGAAAGATTTTATTCGGTAATGTTGGTGACAAATGTTTTCAGTAAAAGATTTACATAGACTATTTCAAGTGACGTTGTGACAAAATTAAGGAATTGCTGTGCCTTCCTGTCCTCTACGCCTATCAATGTGGGGCAGAATCCATTCTCCATTTGGTAGGAAAACACATATGACCTTGGTCGTTGTGGCTGGAATAACATCGAATAACCATCTTCCTATGGACTTAATTTGCAGGTACAAAAGGTCTATCGTACCAAAATGGGAATGATTATAATATTTTTTATTTAGATAAATTAAGAGATATTTTTATTTAAAATATAAATCTTTCAAATTTTTTAAGTCAAACGAATTTAATGTTTTTGAAATAGATAATATTATAAATTTTTATTAATTTTTTAAAAATTTAATTTATAATTATCAAATAATCTTAATATATTCACACTAACTATTTTAACTTTTGGAGTTGGAATAATTATAGTATTGATTTAGTGTTCTTTTGTAGATATGTTATCACCGATTAGATAGGTCACCATTGAATTAGCTTATGTGGACTACACTTCAGCCCCTTTCATGGCAAGTACATGATAAATAATGGGGAATTTTTAAAGGAAATGTTATCTTTACAGCTAGTTTTAATCAAAGAAATATAATTAATAAAATAAGTTATTAAATTTTATAATTTATTTTTAAAATTTAATAAATTTAATATTTAAATTATATATAATTAAAATTAAATAAAAATATAATTATAAAAATAATAAAATTCAATTTCTAATCCCGAGTATTACTCTCTAAATAAATTTATCTCAAATTATTATCACCATATGCATACATATAAATACGACCAAACTTTTGGTTAAAACATAAAGCCTTTTTTTATATTAACAAATTTAATATAAAAAAGTATATGCTACAAATATAAATTAAAATTTATAATTGCACTTGTAAATATATTGCTAACAAGATTTATTTAAATTTTATTAACAAAATTAAAAATATTATGTCTATATTTTTAACTTCACATTTCATCTACATTGAATGAGAGTAAAAAAAAAAAAAAAAAAGTAACAAATGAGAAAATTTTTTTTTAAATTAAGAAAAACTGAAAACCCATATAAGTGAAACATGAAATTAAAAATGTAACATAACATTGTTTTAACAAAATATTTTAAACCTTACAAATCTTTCCATTGCCCAAAAGATAAAACTTTTTTTGGTGATTCTAAAACATAATATTTTTTTCAAATAAATTCAAAATATTCTTTTATTTCTAAATTAAAAAGTTAATTCTCTCGTTACGAGTAATTTTAAAATAAATTTTATTTCTAATAAATAAAACATTAATCTTGCCAGTCATAATAGGTTTTGTGTATTAACATTAATCTTGTCGAAAACTTGAGTAGCAGTTATGGCAAGGATTCCATTCGTTCCCAACAATATGAGGGAAAATTAGAAACAAATATTCTTCTTATCCTCCTTGTTTTCCTTGTTCCAGTTGTTCATTTCAGTACAAGATTGTCGAACTTGAACCCTTTCCTCCCCCTGAGAACGGTGGCACAGTGCAACTTCCCGTAAAATGTAGCAGTAAAAAATACTACAAATATCGAAAACCTCGTCTCCTTCCATGACAGGGATCTACTATAAACGAGGCCCAGACCCCAAGCAAACGTTATTCTCAGCCACTGTCTCTTTCTCTCTCCTTTTCTCTACTGTCATATCATGCAAAATAGCTCTCCCCCTACGCCTTTAACCCCTTGCCTCACGACATCTGTTTTGCTCCGCCAGCTCATTCATTCAAACCCATCACCGACCCCTTTCTCTCTCTATCGAGCGCTTACTTTCGTTCTCTCTCTATTATTTCAACGTTTTCTCCGCCGATCTCTCGGAGAAACGTGCCGTTGGGTTTTTCTCTTCCTAAGTGCTTTTCTGGGTTTTTCCATCTCGTACCACGAGTCCATTATTTGGAGGATATCACTGTACTTTTCTTGATTTTTCGCCGCGTTTTTCTCCACCCTTTATTCAATTTCCCTCCCTTACATCCTGTGTGGGGGTTTTCTCTCGTCACTCTCTCTTCCCAAAACAGAGTCTTTTACCTATCACAGTAGAGAAAATGGCGAATGAGTTAGAGAGAGAAAGTGGGTTTACAATGTTCAGTGATGACGAGTTGAGAGAGGTGAGTGGGGTGAAAAGAGTTGCAGACTATGTGGAAGTAACGTGTGGGTGTACTAGCCATAGATACGGTGACGCTGTTGGAAGGCTTAGGGTTTTCGTTAATGGGTACCTCGAAATCACTTGTGAATGCACGCCTGGTTGCCAGGAAGGTGTTTCTCTCTTCTAAGTTCTTTCTGAAGATGGGGTTTTAATTTATATGCATGTTGATTTCCTGTGTCTACAGTCTTTGCTAAACTGGGTTTTCACGTTGATTTGCGTCACTCGGTTGTTTAATCTGCTATGGGTTGAGACTTTGTAATGGTAGTTATTCAAGTCATCATTTCATTTGTTCGTCGCACAGTTGAAGTGTATGTCGATTTGTCTCAGTGAATATAAACGCTTGTTTCATACCAAACGAGCGAGTAGTATTGTTACGCAAATGCGATAATTTCTTTTTTTATATGGAGTCCTTGGGAGTGAAACATGGCCTGTTTCTCGATGGAAGACTTAGTGTCTATGGAATAATAAACATCTAAAATCATTATGATTGAGATTTGGCCGTCTTACTCATGGTTTCTTATAATTTGGTTTTGAGTTTTAACTTTTAAGTCATTGAAGTCTGTGTCCCAGAGTAGGATATTATGAGATCCTAAGGTGTTCTTGGTAGGTTTTGGTTATCGATTTCTTCTTCTCACGTAATGTATTCTCCCAAATTTGTTTAAAGAACCGTACTATTCACTTAGTATATGCATTGGTATTTGGATAAATGAATGGCTTCTGGTAGGAGTTAAACACTGATTCTAAATCTTACGGCCAGTACGCATAACATTGTCAAGTTAGAATTGTCTGATGTGTCCGATGGTCTGCATTTTGCTATTACGATGATATAGTCAGAGGATTATTGGTTCAGGCACAGAAGCACTTCCTATGCCGAGGCATGAGAATTCATGCAAAACGAATCGCATTATTATGGAAATCTTGTTTGCCAGTTCGCAGCATGGTATGATGGCAGCGCATGAGAGTATTCAAATGATTGCGTAAGCAATTCTACATGGAATATTGCATCGATTAAATAGTTTCAAGCTGATCTAACATGTCATCGTGATGGAATTTGACTAGCACTGGAGAAATGATCAATCAAGGAAGAAATCGTATGATTGAGAGTAGATCAATATGACTTGTGCCATCTGAGGTGTCTTGCAAGAATGACTGATAGATTGTTCTGTTTGTGTGTTTTTAATTCCTGAATGTGGTGGACAAGTCGGCTAAATAATCCACTTGAGGACCTTTACTGGTTAATTTGTTTAACTCTGTTTTGACTATTGTAGTAAAATATTAATAATTGTCTTGTGCTTGGACTTTGATATTTTGCGGCAACAGTTATTTTGTGCTCTTCTGTATTTCTACTGTGCTTTTCTGTATGTCATGAAGAAAAGAAAGTTGTGTTTCTAATTTTGATTCCCTACCTTGCATGCTATGTAGTGTTGAATTAGGAATTTTTATTACAAAACAGTTTTGTTCTCCTTCATGGTCTTCATATTTTCATAATGGTGTATTATGGTTAGACAAGCTGACTCCCGCTGCATTTGAAAAGCACTCTGGAAGAGAGACAGCCAGGAAATGGAAGAATAATGTCTGGGTAATCGTTAATGGTGAGAAGGTTCCATTGTGTAAAACAGTGCTGCTCAAATACTGCAATCAAGCGACAAAAACTGCTAATGGGTCCCATAGATCCCATAATGGAAGAGCTTGTCACCGTGATGAGTTTGTCCGATGTACACAGTGCAACAAAGAGCGTAGGTTCCGTCTGAGGAATAAAGAGGAATGCCGCATTCACCATGATGCTTTGGCAGATGCAAATTGGAAATGTGCTGATCTGCCATATGACAAGTATGTTTATATCTCACACTGAAATGGACTTTTGTGTTAATAAACCTGTAACACATGTACTGGATATTTAATTTTGGCTAAGAACTGAAAGTTAAGACAGGAAGTCATGTTTATTGTGCCAGAGTTAATACTGTTTGCCTTAGATCAGTGCCGAATCAGAATTTATATTTTATTTACAACAGATAACATCTCTGCTCTATCTATTGAACTGATAGGAAATGGTGTATGACCAGTTTCATAGTTGGTCCATTACCCCCAACTTTTTTTACATGTTTTTACTCTTGGGTAGCAGCAGAATATGTAGCAGGGAATAAGCTTAGTTTATGGGGCAGGTTATCAAACATCAAAGTCTTCCATATTAGGCATGTTTTGGAATCCTTCCAAATTTGCTGAGCGCTGCACTAGTAATTTATCACAGTCTTAGCCCATTGTATCTTAATTTTGTTATTTGCATCTTGCTCTTGTGTAATATTTTTCTCTTAACTTGTAGACTAGTACATGAATTCTAGAAGACTTGCGTTCACCTTATTGGCTTTGTCAGATTCTTGTCTATATGGTTGATCTGTGAAATTTAACGACATATGGTTATAAGATCTCATGCAAACCCTGTGTAATCCTGAGCTAATACAATGAGAATGAGTGATGATTTTTTGGTTGGATATTATATAATGGGAGCAAAACTATGTATAGACTCAAGTCAATTTACTCAGAAAGGATTTTTCCTGTAAGGGCCTTTCTTTCTTTGGGATTTTTATATCATTAGAATTTAATATGCAATATATAAGAACCTTAGACTTCCGAAGGGTAGGACTGTAAATACCACGATGTTTCATTGACATAGCGATGATCGTTGCTAGCAATGGTGGTTATGATATATGTAGTGAGTCTAGCGATAATGGTGGTGGTCTTTTATTAACCCGGTACTGTTTGCCTTATATTGTGCATCTGTAGTTCATCACATACTGCCCTTAGAAAAGTATTCGTGAACATAAAGAGTAGAGTTTTGAATCTTAAAAGATTGAAATTTCAATATGTTACAAGGCTGTAATTTCTGATCTGCTGCTTGCACTGTTCCTTCCATGCCAACGGTGATTTATGCTTTGTAGTTGAGTAAGTTATTGTATTCAATTTTCGCCAAGCATATATATATAGAAAAACAGTTTCCTCGTAAGCCTCAGCATTGATTCTGATTCCAAGAGCAGTTCAGCTACCATCTATATTACCATTGTTGTTGCTATTAGACTATTATGTCCTATGGAGCGATTAGCTCCAATTGTTCTAAAGGTGTTGTAGCTGATGCTACTGTAACTACCTATTTATTGCTGTAGCCTCCTGCACTTCTTTATTGGTTGATTCAAATAAATATCATCAATTTGTACAGCTCTCCTCTCTGACCTGTACCCTCTTTTCTGTGTTTTTCTTCTGTCCGTTGACCATCACCTTGCTTTTAATGGTATACGATGTTTTATTGATTGAGTTGTTACAAACAGGAATTCATGGATTGTTGCCTTTCTTGGGGCTGCCAAGCCTCCACTAATTTCTGGGTGAGATGAATCTATCTGCACACAAGTTTTATTAGGATAAGATGTAAAGTGAGCAGTGCCTGTAGTGCATGGCATTTTATTAATGAGCTCTTATGAAGATATCTGTATTTTTTTTGATAAAAGTGAAGATATCTTTCATGTTCCTCATCTTTGGTTGGTTATGTTCATATTAAATTTTAAGTGTATGGCTCGGATTGTAGATTTTGTGGACTGATAGTCTGGTACTAAAATATGTCTTTACCATCTCTCTTAACTCTTGGAAAAAAGCCATTAGTTTACAGTTTTCTTTTTCTGTTCCTCTTTTCTGCTGGGGACCAAGTGTTTCCCTCCATTTTAGAGTGGACACTATTTCAATCTTGATTAATTCCTACGGTACCTTCCGGTCAACAATACATTAAATAAGTTTAGGTTTATTGTATTTGATATACAAATGTGCTATGCATGGCTAGATTTATCAGTATTAAAAGAACTGATACGGGGTTCTTTTCACATTGTTTTCTATCAGTTTATTGCCTTTGTTGTTGTCTCGTGTGGTCAGTGGTCAAGAAGTTTGGATGCGTCTTAGTTGACCGTCTTGCCCTAAGATTTCATGTTTGCTTTTATATTTTTCCTTTTAAAAGTTGTTTATCATTCCATTTTGTAGGTTAACTGGTCTAGTTTATCAGCATGGGCATGTTTTAGCATTTAATATGTAATGGCTGTTGTAGTTAATTACATAGAACATCAGAAATCTGTTTGCAGTTTGTTGGTGTTCTGGATAATAGAGCCAAGTTTTCCCCTGTTGGACATAATCCTTAGGGGATACTTCTATAATTGTATTTTATTTATGTCGCATTTGTGCATGGTTCCTGTGTATTTTGTTGTAAAATTTTCAGTACTTTAATTTCATTTTGTTCATATATTTTATGGAGCAATCATTGGTAGTAACTGTAGCCTATATTTCAGAATTACATGTGATGATGAAGAAGAACGAGCAAGCCGCAGAGTTTACAGGGGATGTACACGTTCTCCAACTTGCAAAGGTTGCACTTCGTGTGTGTGCTTTGGGTGTGATACATGCTGTTTTTCGGATTGCAGTTGCCAGACTTGCACTGACTTCACAAGGAATGCCAAAGCTTGAGTCCCAAATTGTGTTACTCAGTTTTCATAACCAACCTTCACGTCTCGTTACATGGGTCATTTATACCCATGGAAGGAAATGTTTAATTTTCCAATTGGACTGAATTCCCAGTGTTGAATTCTGCATTCATTGTTCTCATTGACTGGATTATAGTCTTCAATATCAGCTATTTATCTCCTTTTATGTTTACCAATATGCTATATCACCATCTCTATCTATTCCATTATCTGTTTATACTTTCCTGAGAAAATGTTAAAAGAATGGCTCAGTACTCTAACCAGTTGGAGAGACCAGCATCACCAACCGAATCTCCACTTTTGAGAATTCTCAACAACTCATCATGAAATATTTGTTTAGCACCTCATAAATCGCAATCCTGGATTTGGCAATACCTGCTGCCTGAGCGCACAATATTCTGCTGGAACGTCAACAGCAAGCTATTCAAGCCTGACTATGCGTTTTGTGACCAATTTAATGACACCAGACTTTTTCTAATCAAATGATACCAATGACTGGAAATTTAGCAGCTCCCTTGACAGTCAAAAAGAGGCTAGATGAGAGAGAAAAGCTTAATTTAATTCATTTCAATTTCAAAAACAAGCTTCTGGAAAATTACAAGGAAAGGTGAAGCACAGTGCTTCCACAATGACTATCTGAGCAATTGTCATTTGCAGTCTATACAATAACCATCACTTGGCGGGTCGCCAACCTTTCCTACCCGGTGGATGAAACTTTTTCCTTCCTTGACGGGCTGATGGACCTGGATGAAAAGTTTTTCTCCCATGAGTGGCAGATGGACCTGGATGAAATTGACCGGGAGCATGGCAGTTGCCTGGAACAGTATTAGGATGCAGGTTAAGGTTTCTTTGTGACTGCAATTCATTGGATAAAATACCTTGTTCTCCTGCAGATAAAAGTGGCTGCATCTGTGGAAAGTATGAGCTAAACCCAGTCGTCATTTGATTTTGACCCGCAAGCCCCTGTGCATATATTAGTTGAGGTTGAGCAAACATAGTGGGATGTGCCCCATGCAGCATGGTTGTTAAAAGTGATCCCAGACTGGGATCCAACTGCTGTTGGACTGTAAGTCCTTGCATAGGCAACTGATTCTGAGTATTTTGGGAGATCCATGACATGGCGTTAATAGGAAATCCATTAGGAAGGTTGGGGGGTTGTGGCTGCGGTAGTGTAATCCCATTTGTCCAAACTCCGCTTGAAGCTGAGTTAGGACCTACGTTTGAGGTTGGAAACGGTGGAACTATGGTAGTTGCCCCAAGATGTCCTTGTTCAACGCCTGAAAAAGGCAAACAATTTCCATGACCAAGCACTTGTGCAGTCTTTTTATTGTTTTTCCGCTTTCCAGGATACTGATCACTGTTTCCCCTCTTCGTCATTCTGTGCATTTTCTTGTATTCAGCCTCTTTTTCATCGTCTGAGAATTCTGCTTCATCAGACAGCTCTTCATCATTCAGAACAGAGGTATCATATCCTTTCTTATAAAGATCCTTGTTATTAAGCACATGATTAGCAAATTCTGGAACGAAAGATATCAAAGCTCCAGCATTGATCCCCTGAGGGATTTCATTTTCAGAATTATATCTCACAACATAATAAGGATTCTTGACTGGTCCAAAAATCTCATCAACTAAGCCCAGTGGTGTCCGGCTTTTGGTCATCCAGAGAATAGAACCCTCGTTAAGGGGGTCATGCTTCTCCACCCCTTCCACAATGACTTGGGCACCAACAATCTGTAAAATGAGTAACTTGAATGAGTTGATTTAATTCCAATAATATTTGATGTCCCTTCCAGTCTATTTCCTCTGGTTATGTTATCTATATATGTAGTACAAACTCTATGTTCAATTCAAGCAGTCAAAGATCACCAATTAACTAGAGAAACCAAACTTACAATCAATGAAGTGATAGCAGATAAGCAGATTTTGTGAGCTTACCGACATAACAATTCCCACTGGTAGCATTTGATGGTGTGCTTTTAAAGTCACGTTGACTTTAGGAACTGGAGGAAGTTTCTGCAGAGTTTGGACAGTTCAATAGGAAAACCCAAAAGCACAGTTAAACGATAGTTCACACTACAGTCACTCAGATTAATTTGGGATATCAATGAATAAAAAACATGCTTAATGTGATATTTGTGTGATGTGTTGCATGGAATATCATAAGATTATCGAATGATCTTGAACTCTAAATTCTTTGAACTTGATAGAGCTTGAAAAAGTCGTCAAGCACTCAACAGAAAAGCCTAGAATTGAAGTATATGTAACACTATAGTTGTTAATGGCTAATATTGTATTTATAATACTTGGGATCATAACGACATAGTGCATAACATATTGCTCTTTGAACTATAGCACAATTATATTACATATATAAATATATATATATATATATTTATATATGTAATATAATCTTAAATAACAAGAATATATAAAAAATAACTTTAAAAATACGTCAAACATTAAAAAAAAAACACTAAACATAACAAGTTTAAAATTCATTCTCATAGAAAAAAACAACATTATTATCACAATATGGAGTATCATCATGGAGGAATAGAGTGACAGCTAGTGGAGGAACAATTAGCGGAGAGAAAGAAATATTAATAGAAGCTAACAGAGGTACGGGAAGGATAGAATGACCACTAGTGTAGGGATAGTTAATGGGGAGAAGAGAATTTAGTAACTGACAGGGGTTTGTGCATTATGGGAAGTATAGAGTGGCAATCAATAGGGTGACAGTTAGTGGACAAAAAAGAATGTTAGAGCTGAAAGTGAGGGGGGTGCATTATGGAGGAGAATGTCAAGATGTTGGGCATTGGGTTTTAGGCATTGAGGGAATGAGAGTTGAGGTTTTGGGTTGGGATTTTATCAGCAAGGAGCGATAGTCCTAGGGAGTTCTAATTCCTCGCCCTCTATTTTTTGGTGGGGCTCTAATTGAATCTTAAATAAATTTTTTTATATACTATGTATACTCTTAACTCTAACAAATATAATTAAAGTTAGAGTTATTACTAAACAGTATTTGAAAAGAAAAAATTTTTGGTAGAAACTGTTATTCAAAAATATAATGAAACAGAACACCAAACAGGAAACTGAAAACATGTTGTAAATAGGTTAGACTTTATAATATTTCACATTTTACCGTAAAGTCCTATGGCTGCCAAAGAAAGAAAAAAAAATCCCATGACTGCATTATAGCACTATTGGAACTACACTACGTAGCGCTATAGGCCACAGTGATACGCTATGCACTGCAACGAGCGCTATTTTGCGCTATTAATAACTATGTGCAACACTTACAAAGTGTGACAATAATGGGCACATATTAATCTACTAAAACAGGCAAAACTCATGAATTAACATTTTGGAAGTGAAATTACAAGATCCAAAACAGCCAAGTGCACGTCTTTATGTACGTATGTGAAACAACCAACGAGGACATAAAGAATGCATTCAGTATCCGCCAAACTGCTCTGGAAGAAATGAGACCTCTCAGCCATGTACCAATTAGATATTTAAATTAACCAGAGTGGCACTGAAGGATTAATCATAATAACTACATGATCAAATTTGACAAAATTCAAACCAGTCACTAATAAGAAGATACAATAATACTTGCATGTCGCATCACTTGCATAACAAATTAATTTTACCATATAGTAGACAACTTAATTTTTAAGATAACTGATAACTGCCAACATTGTACTGTCAGTGCTTTAGTAAATTTTTAGCCTATGAGTAATGCGTACCTGAAGCTCGTTCTTTGACCTGATGGGTCCGCTTGGAATTTCACTGGCATCATCATCATCATCATCATCGTTAATTCCGGTCCAGCTAACCATCTTCTCTTCGGCTTCACCTTCCTTATCATCATCATCTGTAGCAGAAGTTTCAGAATTCACTTCTTGTCCATCATGATCTATTATCTCACCTTCTTCAACTTCTGCATTAATATATTCCCTGTGTCCGAGAAGTTTCTCCTCCTGCTGTTCATCTTCCTCCTCCTCCTCCTCCTCCACCTCATCGTCATCGTCGTCGTCGTCACTACTACAACTGGAAGAAGTTGAAGATGATGATGAAGATGGACTAGCACTCTCAGACTCTGAACTTTCATTGTCATCCTGACCGGTCAAGTTCTCACTATTCACACCGTCCCACTCAATTGTAACTGAACTTTGACGTCCATCAACTAAACTAACCTTTCCGATCCCTGCTTCAATATCACAATCCTGAATCCCCAAAGTTTCACAATCTGTTCTTTCCACATTGGCCGCAGTAGACTCCATAGTAATTGGCTCACACCCATTCCTCTTCCTCCCCTCAATAGTACGACTCAAAATTTCCCCATTTTCACACTCCACGATCTTCGCTGGGGACCCAATAACATTTGAATTGGAACCATTAAATACCTGTTGGTCTAGTGCAGCGGTTTCTCCTACATCCTTCTTCCCAAAGACGTCATCTTGAGCAGCCATACCTGCAATCGGTTTATCTTCAAACCAATCTTTTATAGAATCGAAATCAAGGAAAGAATCGGCGAAGGAGAAATCGGTCGGTTGGGCATCAAGAATGTCAGATGAATCCTTTGAACTCTTGAGCTTAGAATCTTCTTCGGGATTCAAATCCTCAACGGAAGGAGGCTCGGGCACAAGCCACACCATCTCTATGAACAAGAAAATTCGGTTCCAGCAACAAGAGAAAGAGGTGAATTTCCATAACGGCGAAAAAAGCAAAGCCGAATTTATAGTTTCGGGGGAACAAGGTCTTGTTTGGGAAGTGGCTCTCGTTCCTTAAACCCTAGAGGGACACATAGGGTTTTAGTAAGAATACGGGGAACTAGTTTATTCCCGCTAAATGATGGCTTCGGGACGCTGCTGATCACAATGTCGGACCTCGCGGAAGAGGAAAAGAATAACATCTACAAAAGACACTTTCGGCCCGCTGTTATTCACTATCCCCGAAGGGAAGCCCATGTAGCCTTTTTTAATTTGCCTATGGGTCGGGCTATGGAAACGTTTTAAAATCTTGACAGAGTTAATGTCCATGCCCAAAACCAAAAGTTGATGTACGCATATGTGTGTGTATATATATATATATATTAAAATTTTTTTAAATTTTTTTTTATTTTTTAATAGAAGATTATTTTTTTTGAGTAATTTTTTTAAAATAAGAGTTATAAATAATAAAATTTTTTAATAAAAATAACTCAAAATTAAAATTTATATTCATAAATTGTATCAAAATTATTTAAGACGTCATCAACTTTAATTGTATCAATATTTTATTAATATTTAACATGTATTCCATCTTGCTTTTTAAATGCTATAACAATGTCAAACGAGGAAAGTTTGTCCTACATAATAAGTAAAACTAAATACTTAAAGATAAATTATAAAATTTTTTAATTTTAAAATTTTATGAAATACAATAAATTTAATATTTAAAATTTTTTTTTTGAATAAGTGTTTAATAAAGTTTATTAACAAAAATAGCAAGACTAGTGTTACCGAGGGACATATATGTCAGACAAAAGGGTTGCTATGCTATTGCTACCCCTTACATATATTTTTTCTCTTTTTCTCTTTTGTATTCAATTATAAACACATCAACCACTTCATTCTCTTAAAAAAAAAAAACTATTGACAGAGTGTAAACAAGTTTGAACACAACAAAGGGTTCATCATTTACCAAATGACATTGTTGACAATTATAGCTTTTATCACTGAAAAAAAAAAAAAAGAAAATCGATTATCTTGTCAATAAATCATTACAACCCATCATCTCAATCTTAAGGTCTTGAACTTGAAAGTTGAAATCTGATGTCATTGTCAGTCGTATTGACGCATGTAAAGCATTTGGTAAGCTACCCTGTGATCATTGCTACAGAATGGCTTTCAAACCAGAGAAGCTCTTAATAACTTGGCTGCATTTGTGGGCCTGTGGCGGTGGCGCCTTCTTGGCATGGATGCCGCACCACCGACACGCCCAGTCTTGACACAAATTGTTGTCTATCTGATCTGAGGCTTAACTCTATCTGCGTATAAAGTTTTTCCTTGCAGATAGAAAACTCTCACTCACATGAGCCAACCAAGCATTCCCCACCCACAAACCCACATGGTCAAGGCAACTTATCATTAGCATCAGGGAGGGAATTTGCATGAAGAAGCCAAGCATAGCCAAATATCCCACCACAACGAAATATTAAAAAAAAGGCTCACCAGTGTAGATTACTCTTTCTTTATCATGTAGTCAACACAAAATAACTTTAGCTCATATTCAAGTCAACTTTGTGACATCATGTTATCAAGAATCATGGGGTGCCTTCAGGCAGAGGATTCTTAGTACAGAGTTTGGACAAGGACAGGGAGCAAAGATCAGACCTTTGTTTCTGGTTAGTATAAACCAGAGCACAGAATATATTTCGCACATTGTGTTGGTAGAGATAATAGAAGTGAGCAGAGGCCAAACACTGTTTCAGGTTTCATGAAATAGAGCTGACAAAGAACGTTCGAGATTGGAAGGAGATGTTAATTTTCTAGCTAAAGAATTCACTTCTGTCTCTGTCTCTCTTGAAGAAGACGAGTATCAACTTACTCAGTGGACTAATCAATCAGTTTCAATTTCTTTTAAAATAACTGCACATCAGATGCAATATATATTCCAAATGAACTGGCCAAGACAGCGCACACTCTCAAAAGGAATTGATAAAACTGTCTGGATTCAATCTACACAATCTCTCATTGACACTATATATAGTAATCGTTATGTTTTTGACCGCTTTCTAACAAACAAACAAAACTACAACAAAAATCATGGGAGAGGGGAGAGGTCGACCAAGAGTAAGACACCCTCTCAGACCCAGTAGCCATTGAAGGCGTAATTAAAGAAATAGGCAAAGCATGCCAGGAGTGGGGACTCTTTCAAGTGGTTAATCACAAGGTCCCTTTGTATAAGCTGTAGAGGAACGAGGTAGCTGCAAGGAGGTTTTTAGCGCTCAGTTTGGAGGAAAAAATGATCGTGAGGAGGGACGAAGTTAATGTGTTGGGGTATTTGGAGACAGAGCAGACTAAGAACGTTAGGGAATGGAAGGAAATTCATGATTTCAATGTGAAGGAAGCCAGTCATATTCCACCACCGACTCAAATGGTGAGAAGCCATTCAATTCCGATGGGACATCCGTTGGCCCCAGAATCATCCCCAATTCAAGGAATTCAATCCCCAGAATTTGCTTGATTAAGATGTCTCTTTTCTTCCAAGGTATTTCTTTTTCTTCTTCTATTTATTCTTGTTTGTCCTCTATTTTTCTCTGTTTTTCCCTATTTTTCTTCAGATTCCTTGTTTACCCCTTTATTTCTCCGTATTCCTCTGTTTTCTCTACTTCTTTCCGTTAGAGTAAACTTTAAACCTCAAATCCACTTACAATTCATTTGAATTATTATGAAACATATAGATCTACTAACAATTAAGTCATGCATGTGTGCAAGAGTTTGTTTAATCTATAATTTAATCTCTGAGTCTTTTTGATTCATATCTCTCTCTTCTTCTATTCCTTTATCTTGTTCTATTTCTCTTGTTCTTCCTCTGTTTTCTTCCAATTTTCCTTGTTTCCTCTGTAGAAACAGAGGTTTATTGCCTTCAAATTGACTCTTGGTGCTAGATATTGTATAGGACACACTGGAAATTTCAATCAATTTACAAATTTAAAATTTACTATTTTTCCTGTAAAAAAAATAGGGCAGAGCGTTCATAACATATGATTGTGTTAAAACCAATTGTAGTTCACGATTCAAAATGAAACTTGTAAGTTAGAAGGCCAAAAGAATTTGAATATCCTGAGGACAGGATCAGGTGTTTAGCAGCAAAATTTCTATAAACTTTGGCATTAATTAAGCTGAGAAGATGAAAAGAAAAATCTGTAAAGATTTATGAGGGGCCATCCATAAACAAGTGCACAGGTAAATGTTGACAGCTGTAACATAATGTCATGCTCACTTGCTCATTAGTATTTTGCCATTCACTGAATGTGGTGGAAAGCTGAACGATAGTTGCTTGCAATTGCTGCTGACATAAATGGGTTAGACCTCGAAGTTTAGAAGCCTTCAATATCTCCCTGTTTTGCAATGAAGTTGGTTCATATTAATTAAAATGCAGCAGGTACATACGGCCATGGGCCTCAAGGATAGGGCATGTGAAGGACAAGTACGACCAACTATACACTCTTGTGTGCAAGTAGATTATCGTGACAGTGCTCTAAGTATATAATAATTGTTGAAATTACATTTAGCCTGATTGACTTTTTAATTAAACCTGATGCATGCACACTTATAATTAACGACTTCCAGATTTTTTGTTGAAATTATTACACAGCGGAGAGAATTCGGTGTCTCTCTCTCTCTCTCTATTTGTTGCTTAAAATGATCTTATGTCATATTGTTATATACATCATGTAATTTTTTCTGCCAAAATAGATGCGTCGTATATACCTACACGAGCAAAACAACTCTCTGTTTTCTCGCTGAACAAGAGGGGTTCCAGTATGGAGACAAAATTAAAGAAGAGCAACTCCCCTGCCAGCTGAATACAGGAACATGACCAAACAAGCAGTCATCTTTGTTCCACTGGCAATATCTGTAGCTCAAGTGGTGCGCACTTTCAGAAAAGGCAACTGCTGTACTCTGCTTGACAGCTTGTCAACTTCCGCCTTTCTCTGCCTTTGGTCCACATAATATTTGAAGAGCAGCCTCCTCTGACACAAACAGGGATCTTAGTATCATGGGGTTGCTACTTTGCTTGAGGAGAACCCCTCCAATGTCCACCAAAGCTTTTGTTGCTCTTGTTTTCTGTCGGGATACATCTCCCAAATTGTTGCAAGCCAAAAGACAAGAACAGGAGGGGATTTCTTAAACATATAACATGAAGGATCAAAATGTGGATTCTCTAGTCCCATAAAGGTGGAGGACATGAACAATATATAAATACATAAAGAGTTACAAATTAAAAAAAGCCTAAATGCAATTGAAGTGGGTTGGACGTAATGATCTATTGGTATGAACGAAGAACAGTTCCACAAAATGTGCACACAATGGCTCTCCAAGATTTCCAATAGAACGGCACATAACAAAACCTCGTGGCGGTCTTCATATCTGCCACGCTAGCTCCGCAGCCGCACCGCGAGCAAATCCCCGCTGCCGGCTTGCTCCGCTGCACCTGCTGCGTTTGGTCCACTAGGAAACAAAAACATACCATGTTGCTCTGTTCCGGTGGCGTTTCGGTTCTTCCTCTACCGAAATTTCGGTTTTCGGTGGCTCTAGGTAATTGGGTTTCTCGTTTTTAACACGAACAAGAAGAAGGAATTGTTGCTCGGTAGCATTGAGAAGCTAAGCAGTTCGTTAAGGAATTATGAGGAGCAGCTATTATATCTGAAACGAGGGAGTTTAAAGTTCGAGCTTCTTAAAATTGTGTTTCGATTCATGACCGTTAGATTGAGGGATAAGCTGCAATGGGTGAGCATAGGTGCTCCGAGTTTAGTCAAGATCGGTGATCTTCGGGTCAAGCTGGCTTGTGGCGTATTCGGCGAAGCTGGATATATAACCATGAGGGATGAGGGTTGGGAGATATGAGATCTCGTTCGCGGGAGGCTTTGTAATAAATAGGGACGTGCCTGGTTACCACTCTTACTGGGACCTGAATAATATGGGCGGCAGTTGGGAGCTCCTTGTTGATTTTGGGGCGTTTTGTCATTGACAGTAGAATGCTTTCCAACCGTAAATTTTGAATAAGCATGCAGGTACCGGTTACTTCAATAATGAATTTTGCTTAAATTAGATCTGTTATAATCGCTGAAAAGTGCCACTTTCATCTATGATCATAAGTTCTCAAGAGTTGCTTCTAGAATAATCATGCATATACTTTTTTTTTGTTGGAATCAAGAGGAACAAAAACAAGGAAAAACAAAAAGCAGAAAAAACTAAATCCTGATACATTTAGGGAAACTCATTCCATCGAGTCCCTAAGGAAGCACAAATTGCTTCCATTAAGGGGGTTAAGGAAGATCTTTTTATGTCCAAGGCAAGAATGACCTAGGTTAGCTAGATAATTTGCAACGCAATTCGCTTCTCCGTATCAGGATACAGTCTTTTCTGCTTTTTGTTTTTCAAGGCAAGAATGAGGTAGGTTAGCCAGATAATTTTCAAAAAGTCATTGCTATCGCCGAAGATAACGCCGTCGTTTTTGTCCAGAGACAAAGACCTGTTTTCGATATTTTTTTTAATTTTTTAGTAATTTACTTTTAATTATTTAATAAATAGACTTTTAAGATGATGTGGCATGATGCTATAAGGACACATAAGCCAAATAAGGCCACGTCATTACATTATTACCACACCACTTAGTTTTGTTAACAACGTAACGAATTTTGTTAGAATTGGATTAAAGTTGTACAAATTTTACGGCAGTGATAACGTTGACTAAATTTAAAACGAGTCAAAATTACTTGAAATCGAAAATCAAGAAATCAAATGTGCCATTAAACTAAGCATATTTAAGTCATTTTGTGGCGGGGGATCAACCGGGTAACAAGCCAGCAGGAAGAAACCAGAGAATATAGCTGACGGGAAATGGACAAACGCTTGACAACAGATCTTTCTGCAACAATGACAGCAAACTTTGAGATCTATTATTAGTATAAAACATCTCTTTATTTTCTATGTGCATTGTGAGAGGAAATTTCTTCGCCTCTCACAAACGGACAAAAAGAGTAGAGAGATGTTGTATACCAACAATATTTCTTAAAATTTTAGGCTTCAATAGACTGATATAGTTCACCCGCTACAATAGAAAGCACTTCTATTTTAAAAAAAAAAAAAAATTGAAGATACGGTAAAACTTCATCCAATAATCAAGTGAGGAAAAAAGAGGTTCACTAAAAATAGAAATTCTATATTATTTTTGTACGTCAAATTCTAAACCTCCACAGAAAAGGGGAAAAAAACCATTTTTGTTGACACATATTAACTGTAAAATTGAAGTAAACCATATTCTATGAAACAAAACACGTATCAAGGGAGCAAGCCGCACCTTCTGCGGCTCGCTAAATACTTGGATGTATTTTTTAGGTCTTGGCCAGGAACTGAGTCAAACCGGATGATTCAGATATAATCTTATATTGTGAATATAAACTAACATTATTTAAGATGCTCCCTTGATAAATAATATTACTCTATATTCACAACTAAAGATTCTATCTGAATCATTCGCTTTGACTCAATTATCGCTCAAAACCTAGAAAAGCACATCCAAGATTTTAGCAAGCCGCAGAAGGTGTAATAAACTGTGACCGTGGCAGTCAACTTTCCGGGTGAAATCAGAAGACAGACATTTGCAAGCGCCACTTCCACTTTTCATGAGCCATGTCATAGTGCGGCCATCATGGTTCCTCTAGCAGCCTCACGTTTTATTTCTGTTTCCTTGCCACTGCCGCGGAAGTACATGTATACTTGCTGCATTTATATGTCAACAACAGTCAAACAAGAAAAGCACATGTAGAGCCAACAGAGAACGAAGTTACTGCTAGATTATAGAAACCTGAATAACCCAGACGCTCAGCAGTGATTCAAGGCAAAAAAATCCAAATCCAATAAAGTAGAATATCTGCAAAGCAGAACAAGCATTAACATCAATCAAACATGTAATCCTTGGGACAGAAAATTATCCAATTACTGTAGTATGACTATCTGCTGCTTGTCAAGGAGCATTAAAAAACCAACATAATAGACAATTAGAACTCACCCCAACCAATGCATTGTCACCTAAAACATCTATCGCAGGCAAAATACCTCTGTCCACAGCACAAGATCATACAAAACAAAAATTAGTAAGATATGGAAGCACAAAGAAAAAAAAAATTGCTGCTATAGGACTGATTGACAATAAATCATAAACATGTCATCAACCCCATGAAAGAAGCCATGGGAAAAAAAATTCAATTCATTGTTGTTATATAACTGATGGACTAGAAATCATTATTGTTTCATCAACCCCTGACAAGTCAACTATAAAGAAAGGATGACAATAAGAATATTATGTTTAGCAGCTACAAAACTAAGCAAAGTGAATTACTACCACATAGTGCCACCTTCAATTATAAATTTTAGCAACAACAACCCAGCTGAGAGATCAGTTAGCTGAACAAGTAAATACTTAAGCCTTCCCTGGCATTCTCCTCAACTCTGAAGATCAAACCGTAAAAAGCAATTACAGAAGATTGTTAAGTTCTAGAATAAATACCAAGATTACAAGGTTAGAAGGAAACTCACGTGAGAGATTTTCCTTTGAAAATAATTGGAGGAGCAACTGCAGCAAAAATGCAAAAGCCAATGTGCACCTGCTTGTAAAAAATGGTGGAAACAAGAAATTAGCACTTTGCAAAGAATAGCGTGGGATGAGTAACCACAGTAAGATAATATATATAAACTTGCCACGTAACACAGGAAAAACCAGCCGAAGTTCAGGGCACTATCAGTCCTGTGACCAGAGATTGCAACAATTATCAGACAAACATATCACATTGAACAACAAAAGCAGGACGAAACAAAAAAGGGAAGATCCTGATATTGGTATGTTTCGCTGGTCATATTATAGAAATTTCTACAAACAAAGAACATTTACACAAAAATGCATTAGTCAAAGATTAAGCAAAAACACACTGCCCCCCCCCCCCCCCCCCTCCCCCAACAAAAAAAAAAAAAACCCATCTTCTAGTGGCTTATGTTATTTTTCTTCTGGTGCCTTCCTCCATAAGAGAAGATAAGATGAAGGGTTTTGCGTTTACATGAATTTCAGTTTGTGTAATGACAGTATTGCACTTTCTGGTGGCTTCCCATGCCTTCCCTAGATGTAAATACTACTCTTACAGTAATATATTTGGTGTCATAATGGTTATAAAGTCTTGCTCCCTCTAAGACATATCTCTCAATGCCAAAATGGGAAAAATCATTAAATCAGATTGAGCCAAACCTCATCGCACGATAAAGAGGGCGATACCACAGCACGTATGCTCCTGGAACACCCGAAATAAAGTAGATGATAGCAAGAAACCAGATTGTTGCACCTACAAGGTAAGACATATCCTCATCTATTACACACCACCAAGAAATTATGTTAATAGGGCAACAATATCTAATTGTAAAACAAACCTTCCCCTTTGATCCAAGCAGTACTAACTGCCACAATATTCCACAAAAGACACAGAAACAAACCTGCATATTGTTACAAAGTTCAAAACTTTAGATGCACACAGCAACTAAAATAATATAATATTTTATAAAAAAAAATATTTATGACAATAGAAATTTCTAGGGAAAGGGAGAATTTTCAAAGGTAAAGTTCATGGAAGGAGGAGAACAGAAGAGGGACTCCTCTCAAGAACAACCCCCCTTCCCCCTACAGGGGCAAGCAGAAAAAATGTAAGAATTTCTATTTTTCAAGTAATTCTTAGTTCAAGTTACAGTGTTGATCATATAATGAATGTCAAAAAAATATGAAAAACATCAGCATGCTGAATGCATTTGTTCCAGCTTATTAATAATACAAGAATCTCCAATATCAATTGCTAACTCAACCACAAAATACATGGCATGGGAAACAAAACAAATTAAACCAATATCAACTATCAGCAAAAAGTAGCTACTTCTGATTTAAACACAAACTAAAACAAAATAAACCACTTTAACATACCTAACAATGTTGTGAATGCGACATACTGGATCTTCTGAAGATGTATAGGAATTTCATTTGCAATATCATGATGAATGATAGGGAAAAAAGAAGGCCAGTTTTTGTCCTCTATCACTATTCCGGCTGCCCAAAACAATGAAGAAGTCGTAAATCACCAAACTGTAGATACAATTCCAATTCACTTATAAACTAATAGAATTATAGATTAACTAGCATACCTCGTGCTATAGCATCTTCTCTTCGCTTTAGTTCCTACAAACATTATGAGATTATGAATTGCCCACCTAATACAAAAGATTATATATGCATAATAACCAAGTGAAATAACATCATGGCATTAAAAATCTGAAGCGACGGTTCAACAGAGTACTAAACTAAAAATTCAGCAGAAGAAGTACTTAATTTACTTGTATGAAATAAGTAATAACAAACTAAATCTTATCCTACTAAGTAGAGTTGCTTATATAGATCAAATGACACCATTGTATTCGATTATAAACCAAATCTTCAGAGATTTCAATAGAAGGTCTATTTTAATAGTTTTCCCCAATGTCCTTTTAGGTTTTCCCAGCCCCTTTTAATTGAACTATTCTCCATTTGATCAATGTTTTTCACTAAAGCCTTTACTGATCTTCTCAAATGACCAAACTATCATAAACGAATTTACATAATTTTACCCGTATGAAATATTAAATAAAAAATAAGATAGGTTCTCAAGTATCATAGATTTACATTGATTACATTAACCACTCTTACTACCTATGAGGCCACTATAATGAAATTTAAAGTTCACAATATCATATTAATTTTACTGGTTTCTATATAAAATAAAAACCTAAACTATTTATTTTGAAACAACTGATCTGAATAATGAAATTAAAATGTATTCTAAGGCTATCAAATATCAGGATAAATCACCTGTTCCCTCCTTCTCAATTCAGCCTCTCTAGCTTGAAGTTCCTTCTCCTTTGCTCTCAAGTCCTACAGTAGTAAATCATTGGGCATGAAATTGTTAAGATAGGATGATTTTGGCATTCATTTCACCATTTTCAATACCTTTGAAGTATCGAGAGGAATATCAACAGTTGCACCGCGATCATAAGGCTCAGGGGGAAGGGGTGATAGTCCTGAGGTTGCAGAAGGAACACTTCCAGGGTTCTATGAAAGTAAGCAGAAAATGTAGGAAGTTAGTGAATGCACATGACAATATCATTTTCTTTTGTTTGTAAATCACAAAAAGATTCTTTAAAGGTGCACCAAAGGCTGCTATACATGTACAAAAAGAAGAACAAGACTTAGAACCATCATAGTTGCCATCTACAACCCAACAATTTTGTAACATTTATAACAAGTTATTACTGGAAAACATCAAAGCTCATGTTCATACTATCACCACTCCTCAACAGAGCAAAAATACAGCAGAGACCACATCCTCCACCTGCGTGAATGGTCAACATCAGTGGTTGGAGCAGTTTGCTAGAAAACCAACTTAAGAACTCCTCCTACCTTCACCCCTACAACAAGTTCTGCAATAAGATGGTGTTGCCATTTCTATACTTGAACCGCAAACCCCACAAAATTACTCCAAAGATTGTACAAAGCATTACCACTATATTCATTGTTATTAAATATCATTTTCATTCTCGAATGATGAGAAACAGTTTCCAGACAAACTTTTGATAACCTACAAACTGTGCCATAAGTAATCATCTCATTGCATTAGAATCCAATAATGATCATCACCACCATATATCAAAAATCCACCCTTTCCAAGCAATAATTTCTTCAATTCAATTGCAAGAAGAGACGTACTCCTCTCAGGAAAAGAAATCAACCAAAGATCACAAGAGAACCGTCAAGATCTCCAACTTCACATTGATAACTTTGACCACTAAAAACCCATAAGCATATTGCCACAACCTACTCCACTAATTAGTGCAGGAATCACCCACCATGGAAAATTGTCTCCATAGCAGCTTGGAAAAAAGTTACTAAACTCCACTACCATCACATGCAATTTAACCCACTCCAGAACTGAAAAATTTTTAAAAAGAAAGAAAAAAGAAAAATTTATTCTCTTTTTTTCATTCTGCAATAAGCAATCACTTTTGATAATTTACCAAAACAATGATACAAGTGCCAACATCGCCATTACTATTAAAATGACCACCTCCAACAGACAACTGAAGCATTACTAAACGTTTTCCTTGTCTGAAACCTGAACAAATGTATTCCAACCTATGAAAAATATATGTTTAAATCAATTGCAACAGGTGATTTCTTCTAAAAATCAAAAGTTTAATATTACAAATCGTATATAAGAAGATCAGTTAAACATACATAGTCCTAGCCCCAACTAATGGGGAATTATGATAAGACCAATACCATGTACCACCCTTGTTCAATGGAGGTACAGAAGACTCATATCAAATACTAAGACATGCTTTGTTTTTCAAATATAATAATTAAAATGGTTGTATATTAATGCAATGGTAAAGATGAGGGGAAGCAAAGCTTACAGTAGTATAGAATGCACCTCCACCATAAGTCGGTTTCCCTGGACCTTTTTCTTTAACTGCTCCATCCTAATATTGTCAATGGAAATGCATAGCGTTTTAGTTCTTGAAACAATTTAAAAATTTTCAAAAAAAGACAAACAAGTCCATATATATGTAAGCACCAATAATAAATGTCTGGCACATCTGTGATCACCAGCCACAGAATAACTTATTATCATTTGAGATCTCAAACAAATATCCAAGAATATAAAGATTTATTGAAAAAAAATTCAATGTACTATCTCGATCTATGGGGGATTTGTTCAACTCCTTGCATTCTTGAGTCCCCAAGTATTAACAAAAATGAGAAGACTTAATGCATTTATTTCCTCCCAAAAAAACAAAAGCAAACCCATTGGCCCCCAATCTGCAAGTCCCAAATCTACAATACACCAGAATTCTTGCTCAGATGTTATTGGTAGGACAAACTTTGTTGTTCAATTCACAAACATGTTATTTATCTTTGGAAACGAATACATATTATTTCATATGGGCATTAAGTTCATGAAGGGACAAACTCACTCAGAATATGCTTCAAATTGTGAACGTTAAACATTATTTTGAAATAAGAGAATCACTGTTGGGCTCTTGCTCAGGCTTTATTGGTAGGACAGAGTCAGGTCCATTCCGTAGTCTTGAGAAGTAAGCTAGTGCATCCGACGGAACATGAATCTTCAGTATTTCAGTCTAAGATCTAATATGCGAAGATCAAGTATTAAGAATGAGTTTACTTAGTTAAATCAGGTCCAATTATCTCATCTTTTAAAACCAAGTTAACACAACACCAATGGTCCAAACTTGATTACACTTAATTCTTCTGATGTTCTCAGCAGCATTCATTCCATAGGTGCAGAAAGCATGACCTATTAATCTACATTATGAATTCGAATTCAACAATGATCTAAAATATCAGAAATGGATCTAACTATCCAGCCACACAAAAATCAAAACATGGACCAAACAGCTACGAAGTAAGATACTTACGAACATAAACAAGCAAATTAGTGACAAAAATGAAAATACTGATAAAACTTACCGCAAAAGGATTGACCTCTTCGCCGTCGAAAGGGTTGGAATCGTAGCGACTCATGGGAACAAACAAGGAGATCCAAACAGTCACACTGCGCAAAACCAAAAGGATCTAAATCCAAATGATAAATGGATTTTTCTCCTGAATGATGATCAGGAGAATGGAAAAATGAGGGAAGGTTGCTGTTCTTGTTGCTATCGTTCGGTGTGCGTAAGAGACAGGGGAGCTTCGGAATGGACGGCTTCCTTTTTTCGGTGTTGTTCGTGTAGTGGCAAAACTGAAGAGAAAGAAACGACGTGAAGTGGGTTTCGCGCGTGACGAAGATCGTAAAACCGAAAAATACTCATGCATTTATATACTCTGCGCCTACGTGATTTAGATTCGGTCATAACCCCTTTAAAACCGAGTAATGGGTTGGGTTACAAAGCCAGAGATTAATTTCATTAAGTCTAATTTAGCACCCAAACAAACGAAAAAAAACTTCAACGTTCAAAGCTTTCTCATTTCATAAAATAAAAAGAAAGTAATAACGACAATAAAAACCATTCTACGGGCCAGCTAATTCGTTTTTGAATTTTGGTTATTTGGGTCCTTCCGTTTCATCCTTGCACGAAACGTCACGCAGCCGACAATCTTTTGTCACATGTACGAGATATACATTGATTGCATAAACCGGAAGCCAGAATTGTTAGAATATTGACGGCGGAATCTATATTTGAGGAAGGAAGCAAGTGCACCTTTAATCTTTTTAAAATGTAATTTTTTATATTTTATTTAGGTAAATTCATCACTCTAAACATTCAATTGACATATAACAGTTCTTAGTTTTCTGTAACTTTCATTTTTTGTTTAATTAAAAGTTAATATAATAGTTCTCTTATTCATCAAGTGATGGACATACACTCAGAATTTACAACGATCAAGAAAAAAAAAAAGAGAAATAAGGGAAAAAAAGTAAAACAAAGATAAGCTCAAGAGTAAAAGATAAACGCAAAGAAATTCTATCTACATAATACCGTTTGGTTATGCTAACTTTTAATTAAATAAAAAATGAAAATTTCAATTTAATTGGGACTATTGTCTATCAATTAAACTTTTGCTAATTGAAACTATTATTTGCTAATTAAATTTGTGGAGGGATAAATTTAGTCAGACTAAAATATGAAGGACAAAATTAAATTTTAGAAAAAAAAGAGGAACTAAAACCGTCTTAATCCATCGAGGAAAGATAATAGTCCCAAAGCGCTGATTAAACCAACATCAGCCCGCTTATCTTACCGTACAGGACAAAGATAAGCATTTTGATTTATATTTTGGTAAGCCAAAGATAAGCATTTTGACTAAAATGTTGAATGTGAACTGGTACAAGGATTATATTTCAATATCCAGGATGAATGTAGAATCACAAGGATGCACAAGAAATCACATTTCTTCATCAAGAATTTGGAAACAACTGTCAAACAAATAGGTTAGTTAGCATGTCACTAAGATAAAAACATCATGGAAAGTTTTTTTTTTTTTTTTTTTAAATGAACATCACGGCATGGTCTAATAAACTATTGAAATTGTCAAATGTAAATATGATTTGGGTAACAAGAATGCTAGGAGTGTTGGTGACTACACTTTTCTGAAGGTGATTGGACAACCCTCTTGCCGCCAGAACTAGATTAATGTTGGACAGGTTAGTTGGAAGCAATGAAGCATGGGGATTGGCGACATCAACTTCAGCCCTGCACAGACGACGTGTATATCTCTACTGGCAGATATTTGGCAAGTAAGATCCTGCAAATTAAATGATGAGCAAACATCACATTTCTCAGTCTTCACCAGATCCACTTTTGTGAGACTCCTTTCGTATCATTTCTAACAAGTACTGAACAACTTCTGACATTGGTGGCCTAAATTCTGGTTCGGCCTGCAATAGTATAAATTTGAGGTTAGGAAATCAATCCCATCAGACGTAGGCAGATAAATAAACCAATAACTTGCATCAATTCATGGCATTAAACGCTGATTGACAGAGATTACAGACTGACATAGCTCACCTGAACACATCGAGCAATAATGTCTGCAAAGTTTGACAATGATTTGGCTGGGTAATCTCCATTAAGAGCAGGATCAACCATTCTTGATAATGCATCAATGTCATGAAGTTGGGGAATTGCCCATCTCACGAGAAACTGTTCTCCTCGAGTCCGTGTACTGTGCAAGATAGATGTTCAATACCCATGAAATACATGGAAAGCTCAACAGAGTACGTGTTTATATTATATATAAAATTTTATAATTTATTTGAGACTAATTTCAAATTGCATGTTATATCAAAAATATAAATATAAATCCATAGCTCTAACATTTCTTACTCCAAAGGGATTGACAAGTACTTTAATAAGGAATCCGCACCTGTCATAGGACTGTCGACCGGTCAAAAGTTCTAACATAACCACCCCAAAGCTGTACACGTCACTCTGGTATGTGTAAATTCCTGACTCAAACTCTGGTGCCCCGTAGCTATAAGCTGTCAGCAGTTGTCCTGAGAGCTAAAATGCATGGAATATGATCAGTCTGTTATAATCCAAATTACAACTCAACGACATGATTATATAGTTATATGCTTTTGAAGAACATTAACATCCATCTACTGAAGTTCTAAATTTTGCAGTTCCAATTTTATGACTACAAATGTACCAGCACATCATTGTCTTCCATCCTCTCCAACTTGCTCTACCATCATTCAGAAATTATTTCTGGAGATGCTTGACTGAATTATTTTAAAACCTTCTAGAAGCTTACATATCATACCATAATATTGCCCAAAATTGTCAGAGTACTTTCAAGAAGCCAGAATAAAGCTGGTTTGATCAGCCAAGCTCTAGATTCTACCATATAATATCAGAAGTATAATATTCTTAATCATTATCAACATTGATGGGTTCTACTCAACAGAACTTTTCTTTCCTGCTCGCTTTTAATAGGAAAGGACAGCCCATTACCAAGGATGATTCGTTTGTAACCTAAATCTTCCGTCCTTGACTTGGAGATGAATACATATTATTTCATACAGGCATTAAGTTCATGAAAAATAAAGGGACAACTCACACAGAATATGCTTTAATTTGTGAACGTTAAACATTATTTTAAAATAAGATAAATAATATGTTTTTCAATTGAATAACAGAGTTTGTCATGGAATAACCACATTACATCCTGAGACCTTTTCTTTCTCTGCTTGTCCTTTGGTTTCATCATCCTGAGTACTTTCATGGCATTTACTGAGGCTGCTCGTTGCACTGTTTTGGTAAATTTTTTTTTGCCAATACTAACTCCGACATGCACCTTTTCCCTTGGAGCTGTTGTAAGACTACTATTTTAAATATTTATTCGAACTTAGATACAGTATATTGATGAGAACGCAGCCTATCAAATGCCAATTTATGAAAAAACACAAACTGAACCCAGCCTTGCAGATGACAAGTGACAACAGATTCCTGTACTGCGCACCATTTTGCAACAGAAAATTATTCAATTTAAGAGATTCCTCCGTGAATATCTGTGGATTAAAAAGCAAATAACCAAAATATATGACCCAAGTACCTGGAGTAGATTACACAATAATGTGTTCATAAGTATTGGCATCCATGTCCATATCAAGATAATGAAAATTAATTTCTCTTTTGGCTATACAGGATTAATATTCACACACCAGCACTAATTATTTCAATGCAGAGTGTAATACTACTTAGCAAACAATTTTAGTTATGCATAATGGGACATAACTATAAGCAGAATTTGCTATTGAGGTTAGCTCACAAAGATATCATATATTATCCAAGACAAGCAACTGTCTAGTACCATTTCCCTCAAAATATGGAAACATAAAGTCCACAATCTCCAATAATCTCTTACCTGACTTACAGAACCTGACGCAATCAATGGAGCCAAACCACAATCAGATACTCGCACAGATAGATCATCATCAAGCAGAACATTAGCAGAGTTGAAATTTCTGTGTATGATAGGTGGCTGACAGATCTCATGCAAATACCTTCCCAAATGACAAAAACAAGTAGTAATCATTAAATTGAGAACATTAGATCATGCATCTTAAAAGAATATTGAGGCGATTTCTGTGACTGGAAAACCTTGGACCTCTCTTAAGATATTAGAACCCAGAGACAAGATCTATCCTAAGGCACTAAATCATTCAACTTTAACCCAATGTCTAACAAGACCCCTACTTTCCAGATTATCTACTCTAGTCCTTTGTGGATTTGGTGGCAATTTTAGATCCACAAGAGTCAAAATGAAACAAGCACATGTGTAAAATTATCATAGGATTCAATGAGACCAACTCAAAAGCTTTACGAGAATGGAAATGATTTGATGAGATAAATTCAAAATCAAAGGGGTGTCACTTAAAAGTAAAAGATGATATCATGCCTTTGCTAATGTGTAATATTGGGAGCTTTGTTCACAGAAATCCAAGCTTCTCTTTTCATTTCAATTATTTTCTTCATTACTTGTTGTCTTTAAGAAAACTTGTCAAAATAAAAGAAGAAATAACAGAAAAAGGGCAGAACTAACCATAATTTGAAAATGAAAAATGTAAAGCAACTAATAGCTGCATTAAGAACTTTGGACACCTTATTTTCTTTTTCTGGGGGAAGGAAAGATGGGTGAACAGCTGCTTGACTTACTCTAAGGCTCTAGCTGCCTCAAGTGCTATCCGAATGCGAGCATTCCACGGAAGTCTTGTTTTCAATTCATCTTCTGAATGGAGAACCTCATTCAATGAATCATTACTGCAGTATTCATAGATCAGAAGCCTGTGACCATGCTCTGCACAGTAACCAACAAGTTCAACAATATTTGCATGGCGGATTCTGTCAATACTGTTTACAAGTTCAAGAAACTCGTCATCCTTTTGATGATCAGAAGCTCTCTTGTCCAGTTTCTTCACAGCAAGTAGCTGTCAATTTATTCAGAAAGAGTAAGTGTCAAAATTTGAATCCAATCAAGGAATACACAACAGTAAGAGACCATTAATGGCAATATAAAGGTGCTCAGAGTCAAGTAAGACAGGTCATAATGATAAAGTAGACAGGTAAACAAACAAGAACCAGTGAGTTTAGTCTGCTTCATCACCCTTATTTAAACTAGGTCAATGCATCTGATAAGCAACAACCATACCTTCCCTTCAGGAAGCTCTGCCCTATACACATTCCCCAGCATCCCTCCTCCTATTAGATTTTCTTGAGAAAAGCTGTTTGTATACTGTTGCAGGGATGCAATGGTGAACGATTTTGCAAAAGTGGGAAGAGCTGGATTTTTAGTCCCTTTGCGGAATGTAATTGGCTCAACAATCACCTTCTCAGCAGGAGGTGGAGGTGGTGGAGGCGGGGGAGGAGGAGGAGGAGGAGGAGGAGGAGGAGGAGGCATTGAATATACTTCTACTGCGCTCATATCTATCTCATGACTTTCCTGCTTCGATATTGCTCTCATTCTTTGCACATCTTGCTCATCATGTGACTTTGGAATAGCTACCACTCTCCTGTTCTCTGCTTGATGATTCTCTTTTGGCCTGAGAACGGCTTCTTTTGGTCCTGCCAATCAAATAAAAATGTCAATTTACTTAGAAAACTGAATCAGTTTATTTTTACCGTCGACAATTGAGATAATGAATTAGATGAAAGATCAAAAACTATATATTTGCCTTTCTCGGTTTGACTGGGTGGGAGGACTAAACCCCCATTATCCCCAGGATTCTGTCTGTCACCTCCATATGCACCAATTTGATGTCGCTTGGAAGTTCTGTCAACCCTTTCCCTTCTGCTGCATCTTGGAATAAAGAGAATGCATCCAAGTACCAAAATAATAAATACTAGTACAGCAGCAATAGATATCCAAACCACTCTTTTAGTGGTTTTTTTTGATTTTCCAGAATTAGATTCCTTTTCTGCAGTTGGTCCATCAGCCTGTTTAGTAGGTACACGTCCGGAAGATGGTGGCCCAGAAACCGATGTTCCCGGTGGGGCTGTCACTGGAGAACGAGGTTGAGGAGCTGGTGCTGAAGTGGTATTAACATTAAACGGATTTCCATCTTTTCTGCATAATAATGTCATCATTAGTTGTCAGCGCCACAAATTTAAAACCATATACCAATTTCGGATTTGACTGAAATCAACAAAAGTAAGGAAAAAGAGAAGAAACTTTAATCAATCAAATGTAATAAATTCTAAACTTTTCTCTTCAAATGCCAAAAAAATTAAAGAAAACCACAACAAATAGCCTAAAGCTCTATTATAGGTCTAGTTGTTGTCAATGACACAACAATCTCGTGAACAGTTTCTTTAGTTTAGCCCCACACCTTGTCATTCTTCTTCATCTTCTTTTTCCAAGGTGCCATTATACTCCTCCAAATTCGAATTTAAACCACAGTCATAATCTTTTGCACATTTAGACTGCCTAAAGCCACACTAGTTTCAAGCACCAAAATACATTGCATAAGCAACCATTGGTAGTTCCATCATCACAAACTGTTTGAAAAGTCAATTTGGGTGCAAAAACATAAATCTTATCAAATGCTCAGGGACTATAAGTTATAACAATGCCTGCCATGTTGACTCTTCAGATTTACATTATCTTACATTACATGTGTAGGTGCTATTCCCTGTTTGTTAAAATGGAGACAGCATCTAATTGGTTATTTTGCAGAACTGTGGTACTTCAGGACATATGCAAAAAGCTCCATGTAAAAGTTTTATTTATTTTTTTTTTGGCTTTGGCTTTGGCTTCCTCCATTAGTGCTTAATTGAAAAACCTGACATTATGGAATTCAAAGGACCTGTGATATTCCTAAAAAAGGTAGTCCAAAACACCAAGTTCCATGTCTATACATTTCCATTTTAGAAAATCACCACATCTAACACAAAATACAAAAATAATTGACAGTTTGAGGGTTTCACCTGAAGTTTGGAATGCTTAGTAACTTTTGAGGTATTGGTCCATTGAATCGATTATTCTCTACATTCCTGATCAAACATCACAAAAATTGCATTACTTTAAGAAGAGAGAATCAAGAATCAAGATACTTTCAAATATATCCTACCGGCATTCCAAAAGTCCCACAACTAGCCCTTATTGAAAACAATACTATAAACTAAAATATCATCCAAATTTTATGTGAAACAAGGTTAAGAGAAATACAAATCTTTAAGTGGAAGGTCTTGTAAAACATCGAGGGTCCCCGACAATTGATTGTTCTGCAAGTGTCTGCCAACAAAGAAATAGTAAGTTTGCTTGACAAAGAAAAAGAAGTAAGTTCATAAAGATAATCTTTACAAAAACCCAATACTCACAGGGTCGTCAGAACTGATAAACTCTCCAGAGATATAGGCAGTTCCCCACTCAAATTATTACTTGATAAGTCTCTGCACAACAGTCAGCGGCTCAATTAGTATGTTTTCTATATTGTGAATTTAAGAATCTTCATTCTAATTTAAAATGAGTCCTCCCTACAGATTGATCAATTGTGTAAGTGACTGAAAGGCATCTGGTATTTCTCCACTTAATTGGTTGTCATTAAGTGACCTGAAAGGAGAGAATTTAATCCTATTTAGATAAAATAGCACAAAATTTGCCGTCGGCTATCACTAGTCTTGTTAAAAAAAATAAGAGATGCAAGGAACTCACATGTCTGTCAGTTCAGTCAACGTGGATAAGGAGGTTGGAATACTTCCAGTGAATTGGTTAGCTGATAGAAAACTGCAAAAGTACAGACTGTCATGCCTTTTTGGACAATTTGTTGGGAAATGCTAGTAATACAGAGCTAGGTGTCGCATACAAGTTTTGCATGGTGACAGGCAAACTGGACGGAATGCTTCCTCCAATGCGGTTGTTGCTTAGATCACTGCCCCAAGAAATGTTGCAAATAGCAATGATAATGCAGAAGAAACACATATGAATTGCAAAAAGGATGGTCTGATACTTTTGAGTTGAGAAAGTGGAATTCGCACACACCCACTCAAATAGAGATAGATGGACAGGCACAGAGAATAAAAGAAAGGAAACCAGCAAGAAGGGGAGAGAGTACAACATACATTGCTCTGATAGAAACAAACGTTCCCAATCTATCACCTAGTTCTCCTCCCAAATTCGCACCAATCAAAACTCTGTCAAACGTAAGATATAAGAAAGCTGACGGTCAATCACTTTAAGACATACCAGTCAATAAGAAGCATCAAGAAAAAGGGATACCGTACATTTTCTGTATTAATGAACCATTACATTGAACGCCTTGCCATACTTGTCCACATGGGTCTCCACCATTAGGAACCCACCCAGGGAGAACAGGGTAGCCCAGTGCAGCGTATAGGCTATTAATTGCAGCAACTGATACAATTAGAAAATTTTAGAACTCCTATTGACCACAGATACTTGAAATTCTCATAAGTATGAAAAACTAATCAATGCTATATATTTATTTCGGTTCCAAACACAGTGATTCAAATCAATAGCCCTCTATTCATTGGTCTAGGCATGATATTCATTATATCAGCTGTGTTCAATACAAAACTAATAAAATTGAGAAGATGATATGTCAAAGTCTAAGTTTCGACTGGAGAACATTTGAACATTTCAGCACACTAACGAGGCACAATTCGAAATTCATACACCAATTGTTCCGAAGACGCAGAATATCAACCCAGAGCAACATTATAGAATATATGAAATCCTGCTTGGTTGCCATGAGATAAGAGAGAAGCACATAGTCTTCAACTGTTATCGAGACACGCATACACAAGATAAAAGGGTGGGGGGAAGGTTGCACTAGTAGCTAACTAGTAACTCCAAACCAAAGCTAACTAGTAACTACAGTTTGGTCCCCAGAGAATCTCGAGTCAATTCAACTCCCACTCATTCACAGTCATTGCCTTCGGACTTTGGAGACCATACGAACAGAAGAATAACAAATGCAGAAGTCGATCACAGAGAAAAGCCATACCATCAGTTGGATTAGTGTCTCCACGCGAGAACTGAACCGTGCAGATCAACATAAATCCCAATAAAACTTGTCCATAGATCTTCACCCTATGGAATTCAAAAACAGATCTTTTCCCACCCATTGATCTCCGGCTCAACCTTAATCTTCAGTTCGCTCTTCAATCTTAATCTTCAGTCACGAAATCATCCTCCCAACTGAAAAACCAAGTAAACAGTTGTCAACACTGCGCGATCCCATAACAATTTGCGAGACCTGAAAATCAATTAAGCATCAAAACGAAACAAACTCGCAACCTACACAAAATAGGCACATCAACTCAGGTCTAATTCATAACAGAGAAATATACCCGTATCATACATGACTATGAGGACGAAATCTGATATCAAAATGAACTTACGAAGAAAGCGAAGAGCAGAAGAACTTTGGCAAATGCTGAAAAGAATATATGAAAATGAAGCAGGGAATAAAGTTTAGTGGACAGCCCAAAAGCATCAACTGTAATTGGAGCTCAGGTGCTCTACAAATAAACTTAACGGAAAAGATTCAACTGAAATTGATAACAAGCTAGGGAACGTAAGTACAAACTGCATCACATAAAGAAAATCCTTTTCCATGTAGTAAGTTATATGCAATTGAAAATTCTGCAAAACCCTAACCTTTGGAAAAACTGGAAACAGGAAAAAGGCAAAAGGAAATGTATAAAGGTGCAAGAAGGAGGATCTCTGAAACTCTCTCTCTCTCTCTCTGTCTGCCTGGGCGCTGGTTCTCTCTCTCTCTCTCTCTGAGCTTAGCTCTATAAACAAAAGAAGGGACGTGCAAGTCATACATATCTTACAGAAATTAGAACGGTGAAAATACCGTTGTCACGCTCCTTTGCCGACGCGCGCAGTCTCTCTGCTATGCTTCATTTCACTGCTACCGCGTTCCATTTTTAGTAATTTACCTCCATGTGTTCTTTTGTCTCGGCTCTCGTTGCCTCCACAGTTGAAGTTATTCCAAATTTCCAACCTTTATCTCTCCATCTGGACAATAAATTAAGGAAAATCTATTTTTTTTATTTTTATTTCACTTCATGTTAATACTTATTGAAATGTATTGAGTTTAAATTTTTAAATTTATTAAATTTTATATTTTAATATATAAAATTATGTTATTTAATAATTAAATCATATAAAATAAAAATTATTTAAAGATAAATATGTCGTTCATTCTATACAAGATTGGAATTTACTAAATGAAGGTGAAAATTTCAAAGATTACCAACCGATAGGCCCAGCTATGATTCCTTTGAAATGTGAGTTGCATTGTTATTTGAAATCTACTGTACAAGTTCACATTGTACGATGACTAATTGCCATGAAAACATGTAATCCAATGGGTGCAATTTTGCAAATGGTACATTATTTCGTAACAAGGCACCCTTTCAAGAAAAGTTTGAAGCATAGTAAACAAAAAAGAAACTAAATGATTGTAGAAAGAAAAACTATGTTTTCATAAAACGCAGTTTATTAATCTATCACATATAGAGTTACAGTGATTTAATTGATTGAGTTATTTGTGAAATTTAATAATTTTAATAATATATTTTTAAAATAAAATTTTATTAATAAAAATAATAATCATAAAAAGTGTTATATTTTTTAAATGCATTATTGCAATATATTTGACCAAACTTATTAGAGAAACTAAAATGACTGAGTGCACTTAATTTAGTTGTATACAAATTACTCTTTACATTATTGGCGAGTTTTTCTAATGAATTTTATGTAATTTTTATGAATTAAATATGTTTTTAAAAAATAAATTTTTTGATTATTATGTATTTTCTTGTATTCATATCATGTATCGTTAAGATTAATGCAAAAAATTATTAAATAATTTTTTATTTTCATAACTTATTCTTTTATGAGAAAATTCAAAAAATAGAGAGAAATGAATTTAATACAATATTTTATGGAGATAATAGTTCTTATGAAAATAAAATAAAATAAATATTAAAAAAGTAATTAATATTGTTTTAATTTTTAAGAAATGACAAATAAAAATAATTAAAAAATTCTGAAACTCAATAAACATAATTAATCTTACTTCAATTTTAAAATAGTGATAAATAAAAATAATTAAAGAAAAGCAAGAAAGAAAATCCATAACTGTCGAAACTGTAAGTGAAAAATAAATTTACATCCAATGGAAATATTTCCTAAGAATTAGCCATTAATCACGATTTATTACTAATTACGCTTGAACTTCTGCTTTCTTAATATTGTGCAATGATCTGCGTCGTTGGAGTGTGCTCTTCACATGCTGTGGCTGCGCGTGACGGAGAATAATGAATCTATATTACAAACTGTAATTGTCTAAGGGCCGCCAGTTTCCCTGTCGGCTGCACGTGTCCTGTGGAATGACTATTATGGGCATCATGCCAGCTCCTTTAAAGCCCACTGAATTTTAGAAATATCCGCTTTGTAATCGGGGGACACAAATTATGAGCTTATTATTATATATGACATGAAATTTTTGTGCTATCAAAAATTTGAAAAAAAAAAAAGAAAAATGTTTTAAAGCAAATACTTCCCAGCTTTCACATCTGATCAGCGCTCGCCCATTGTTTTAGAACTGATTTATTTTAAAGCAATGATTGAATAGAAGACATTTGTAATTGAACTTATAAACATATGAATTTTATATATTATTTTATTTATTTGTAAATAATTGAATTGAAGACTTATTATTTTACATCTTCATGGAAGGTAATTATTTACTATCTTTAAGAATTGCTTTAGTTCTATTACTTTATTACGAAAATGACCAACTATACCTTTTTATTTGCGAAATATCCTTTTGAGAATAGCCAACAGTGTGTTGGAGGGTAAAAAGGTCGAGGTCTATTTTGGACTTTTGGGATTAGGAAAGGACCACCATTACACGTCATTACGTGTGAAAATAATTTCCACGTCAGAAATGAAGGGAAAATTTTTGAACCAAAAGAAAGGTCCCTGGGCCAAGAAAAGGGAAGTCAATTTTCTACCTTTCAAGCTTGAACGGCGAAAAAAGAACGTTGTGCAAAGCGAAAAAATGTAGCCGCTGAAATGGTCGGCGTTGGCGGTCTTCTATCTCTCTACCCGGCTCGGATTAGGATATTCTATTTTTATGGTAGAGAATTTTATGAGTGAAAAAAATAAATAAATAATCTTATTTTTTTAGATTTTTTTTAAATATAAAAAATTATTAAAATTAAAAAACAAAAAAATTTAAATCTAAACTCAGAGTGAGTAGCTGTCACACATCCCGGAACCTAGAATATCTCTGGTAGATAACAACCATTATCTGTAACCCTCGTACTTATCCCTTAATTACAAATCTATACGACTAACGTAAAACAGATCAAGGGTTTATTTCTTCGGTTGTTGACATGCGTACACATTAGTAGCATCTAATGCAGGGTGAGAGAGAGAGAGTATCTGGGCGGTTTCCTCCCCCCCCACCACCTCTGACGTGGACAACGCCATGACGCACATTCTCTCATGGTCGGCAGGGGATCCAACGCAAGAGGACAACGGAACTGCCAATAAAAACATGCCACGCAGTGACTTACCTTTCGGTCATTTGTGTTAATTTTCTCCTACAACTGCGACGCCAATGAGATTTTTGGGATTTTTCCTCTCGTGAAAATATACAACATACCCCATCTTTCCTATTTAATTTAGAGAAAAGCTGTCCCAAAAATAGAATGCTAATAATTAATATAAGAATAATTAAATTAATTAAATCTTACAATTTAATATATTAATAATTAAATTTTATAAGATAATAACTATATGAATATAAAAATATTAGAATAAGAATATTGTTTAAATTATCTTCAAGTAAAATTTAATTTATGACGTTATTTGTATGCTTTAATAAATTTTTACATTAAAGAAATTTCATATTCTTTTAATTTTTATAAACGAATGTGGAAAAATATTAGTTGATATTTGTGTAATTTATTCATTATAATTTTATTTAAATAAATCTATATTGTTGAGTCATTTATTTTTTATTTTATAATAGTATAAATAAAATAATTATGATTTTTTTTTTAACTTGACTGTCTTTTTGTTACTTAAACTTGTGATACATAACCATGCTTCTTAAGATTAATATTTTTTTGAAATCTTCTTAAGATTAATATTTAATGGAAAGACAAAGGGTGGATGAATAATTTTAGATTCATATCGGAAACCATGCTTCTTAATATCAATATTTAATAGAAAGACAAAGGGTGGATGAATAATTTTAGATTCAATGCACGAAGTTATTTTTTAACTTCTCAGATTATATTTTAGAGTAAAATTCTATTTTCATCTCTCACAGATGAATAAACTTTATTTTAGTTCTTTACTATTAAATTTTCTATTTTAGTTGAAATTAATTAACTTTTATTTTGATTCCTCATTCTAAAAATTTTTAATAAGTCCTTTAAAAATAAAAATTAATATCAATTAAGTCTCTCAGTTAAGATGATTGCTAACATGATAAAATTTGTGAACTTGTCATGCTGACATGACATAATTTGCTGACGTGTTATGTTGATGTTATAGAATTTGTTGATATGTCGTGATAATGTGACAGAATTTGACTGACGTTATCATAACACGTTAGTCAAATTCTGTCACTTCAGCAACCATATTAACTGAGAGACTTAATTTATATCAATTTTAATATTTGAAAATTTTAATTAAAAATTTTTTATAGTAAGAGATTAAAATAAAAGTTAATTGATCCCTGGAGGACCAAAATAGAAGGATTTAACAATGAAAGATTAAAATAAAAATTTGTTCATCTTTGAGATACCAAAATAGGATTTTACTCTATATTTTATTTTCAGTCATCTCCAAATCTCAGTGAAATTACTAATTCTCCAAACAGAGAGGGTATCACTAAGGCTGATTGGGAAGGTGAGGACAGAAAAGTTAATGAGTTCTATAGCCCTTAGGAACATGATGCCGAATGCTAGGAGGACAAAGCATGACTTGTAGACAATCAATAAAGGCAAAATCTCATTCCTATTTCAATTCCATCATTACCAAGATGTGAAAGAGCAACTGTTAGCAGTACATATGTACCAATCTCCATTTTGGATTGAGCAATGATACATCCAATCTTGTAGATCTACACATCTCTTACAATTACAAAGAAACAAATGGGCCTCACTCAATAAATTATTTCTTGTTGTAGCCCAATTGTTAGTGTAAAGACGTAAGAATAAGGTTTTCCTTTTGGATTTGTGCGTATGATTTGCCTATAAATTATAGGTCTAAAGAGGTGGCTATGGCGATAGGAAATATGTCGGCCACATTTAAGGAGTGGGATGCTACCTTAGAAGGTTTGGCCCTTTCTTGATAATTTGGGTGTTGGCTTATTTGAATAAGCCATTAAAAAGGGGGGTCACAACTCAAGGAAGTGATGGGAAGCCTATGAAATTATTTCCTAAAATACAAAAGATTGTCAAATTTTTGTTATCTATGTGGGTAAATGGTTCATATCCTTAAAGATTGTGAGGCAACAAAGGGCCATGAGATATAGGATCTGGAGGACTAGGAAAATCTACCTTATAGGTCATGGAGGGCCTCTCCCCTCAAACAAGCCAGCCAAGTTGAGGTAGAATAGAAATAAAAAAAATAGGTGCACGTAAATTAGTTTTCAATGATGATGAGAAGGTTAGGAAGAGTGAAACTAAGGAAGAAGAAGCCCAAGACAATAGAGGGAGAGATCACAATGTGGTGGTGGAGAATCCAATAATAATACTGTAGATTCTTTAGTAGAGTCCTTGGTGGAGTGCATGCCTATGATAGGAAGGATTATCATTAATCTAAGAACTAGAGAAGAAACAAATTTTGTAGATGGGGAGAGTTTGCATGGGGAAATTCCGAGGCCAACCCTAATAGGGAATTATTGCAATCTAAGCTTTCGTTCCTTCCATAATCAATGTATGTGGGATAATATCAACAACTAAGCTCTAATACAAATATTAGATGTGTTTTAAGCTTTCTCATCCTAAAAACTAACTTACCCTCATAATTATATATCAACATCTAGCCCCTTCTAATCCATACAGGACAATCTAACAATCTTCCTCCTCACACATCAGGCCTAAATTAGATTACATTCTTCATCAACCTTATTCCTTGACACTTATTGGGTCCGTCGCAAGACTTAACACATATTAAGTCCCGACAAGGAGTTGTTATAATCTAAGCTCTATTCCCTTCCATAATCAGTATAGGATAACTTCCATGACTAAGCTCTAATACCACTTTATTGGGAAAAAATACTAATAATGTAACAATTAGCAAAAGTTACTCAAAATTAATTTTTTTCCCACTATGCAATTAAAATATTCTAGGCAATTAATATCAAGTTAACACAGATATTAGCATACAGAAATCAAAAAAATAAATCCAAGAAGTATTAAAATTTTATGCATGGAAAACACCAATGTGAGGGAACTATGGGACCTAATCCAGTAAAAATCTTTACTAATCAAAATGAATAAGTATACCAAGAGATACAAAAAAACCCAAGCAAAAGAGGGTCTTCTAGCTCGAACAGTAAAGAAGACAAAACAGTCAACAAATCACATCAAAATAATGTTTACATCATCAAGAACAACATACTAAAATTTCATCAATATTGCAATAGATTTACTCATTTAACTTCTAGCTAAAAGAACAAACTTTCTTTTCTCTCTGTTTGCATTGCATTTTCACCAAGCGCCTCCTTTCTCTCCTTAGTTTGAGCGCAAACCTCCCTCTTTTGGCCTTCCTTTCTTTTTTATGTTAAAAATTTGGGTGTCTCTTGGATTTATTTTTTTGCTTTGTGTGTGCCAATATCTGCATTAGCTTGATATTAATTGCCTGAAAGATTATAATAGCATAGTAGAGAAAAAGTTGGTCTTAGAGTAACTTCTGCTAATTGTTACATTATTAGTATTTTTTCTAATAAAGTGATATTAGAGCCTAGTTATATAAGTTATCCTAAAATGATTGTGAAACGATTAAAGCTCAAATTATAACAACTTTCTATCAAAGGCCTAATATGTATAAGGTCTTAGATCTAATGAGTATCAGAGAATTAGACTAATGAAGAATATAAATAACATAGGCTCAACGTGTGAAGAGAGAGATGTTAGGCTGTCCTACATTGATCATAGAACGGGCTACATAGAGATAGGCTAAATGGAGATATATAAGTACAAAGTCCCATCTTATAAACTAACTTTTAAAGTAAAAAAATTCCTAGTGCACCCAACAATATTATATCCCTCGTTGCACAAGACGTTTCTTCTTAATGCATGTTCTGTTTCCCTAAAAGAAATGAGTCGTGATAGATACATGTTCATTTCTGTACTCACTCTCCATGTTTACCCTGGAAAAAATAAATACTGTGCACTTTGATTTTTTTCGCAGAGTCTAATGTAGTGACTGTGTACATGTTGAAACATGTATTTAGAATTTTTCAAAAAAAAAATATTGATCCAATAGTTTCCACTTTGCAGCCTGATTCAAGTGTCCCCTAGAAAACTGGGAAGTCGTATTCTCATTTCTGTTTGTTCACACCCTGAAGTTACAGCTGAAGGTTGGGTCAGAATCGAAAGTGCCAACTTTCAAGTCAGTACACAAACAAGATAAGCCAATTGAAGATTAGTCAATGTTTTAGAATACCAAATCCTATTACAAAGCATATCGTTCTCAGTATATGTCCTAGTCAAGACTAAATTAAACATGCCATCGACTTGAGAACATTGGTAGTCGCAAGTAGTCGCAAGTTGGCTAATACTTTTCCATCATATAATCTTGTTTCCCCAAGTAGTCGCAAGTTGGCTTTTGTCAATTTTTCCAATTAGATATGGTTAGTCACACAACAATCGCTGGTATTTTGATCCGCATTATTTATGAGTATAATGCTCGTGTAGTAGTCATTGTGCCAACCCTACCAACGGTCCCAAAGGGTTGTTATGTTTTAATTCTCAGTTTAAAACAACGTGGGCTATCAATTCAAGTCCGTATATGAAGAGCGGCTGTCCCTTGTCATTGTCGTGCCTTGTTCCTGCCATTTTGCAAAACAAAACCAGACAGATTGGTTCATTTTTATTTGAACGTTGGAAAACTGAGGGCTACACCAAATACTAATTAAGAAATCAATTATAAAATGACCATCTTGACCAAAGAGGAGGATTTTTGATAAAAGTTAACCCACCATGTGGTCAACTTTGTCCAATTTAGATATTATTATATTTACCCAATTGGATGGCTTGAATGACAGTTCTCTTCGTCATCAAAAGTGAAATCTTTAGGTTGACTAGTTCTGGTTGGTACTTTATGGACCAGTGTGAAAAGAAAAGGCGTTTCAAACAAGTAAAGCGTGACTTCGATGGCAATTTGCCGCTGATGCCCCCGTGCGATGCTGTCTACCCAAATTAAGTGCAAAGACTTTTTTTTCTCGGTAAGTATAAAGTGCATCGACTTTTTTTTTTTTTTTGATAATTATAAGAATTAAAGATAACTTTAAGGAAGTACGAAATTAGAAATCAAACCTACGACGAGGTTCAGGAGATAAGCACCTTGTGCCCCTAGAGCCACAGCTCTCGGGCATCAAGTGCATAGACTTTGAATGTAAAGAATGTGATAGAAACGAAACCTCAGTTTGATTTTAAAGCGTGGCTTTTGATAGCTAGGTGCGAGTCAATAGTCTCTATGACAGCATGCATAAGCATATCACTGCTGGCCTGGAGCTCTTATCCAGTCTCATAATCATAGTCATGTCATACAATGTAGTATTGTTTCTTGGGAAAAACTTGCCCGACTTATAGTGGATAATAAGATGTTTACAAAATAATGTAGTAAATTTTTTATTAAAGTCAGAGTCAGGGAGACCATTCTATTATTAATTTAGAATATGTCATAGGCTTCCATCAAGGTATACATTAATATTTATAAATCATTTACTAAGATGAATGTAGAAAAATTTGAATCTAAATTTTACAAATAAAGTATTTTGAACTTGATCAATTAAGCAATGTAGTAATTTTTTTGGTAAGAATAATGCAAATTTCACAATCCAAATTATATTTAATAAAATTTTTATAAATTTTAATTTGTATAGGTAAAAAGACTATTATTTCATTATAAGGAAATACAACGCAGCCCATATGCGGCAGTGCGTTACTGGGTCTTGCGGTCCAAATGGCAGAAATTGGGCCAAATGCATCCGATGACAGTATTGGGCCTATCAGCAATTGAACGCAACGCAGAGCTTAGGCAGCGTGGTTAGTTGGTGTGCGACATCCATCGTTCATAGCTTGGGAGGGTTCGAACTTGAAGCCTTAATTGTTTAGCACCACAATCGGAGGCCATCCTCATCCCGGATTCCCGGTGTCTCTTCCTGAGCATTCGTTCTCTTCTCTGGCTGTCTCAAAGAGAGAGACAAACAGAGAGTCCAAGAGCCATCATGTATTCGCGATTTCTAACTATTGCTCGAACCCTCAAATCCACCGCCAAGCCGTTCTCTTCTTCGTCCACAACAACAACCTCCTTATCTTCTCAATTCCCTCAGACCCTTGCGGGGCTCCGAGCTCGGCTAGCGGAAGAATCACCATCTCTCTCTGACTTCATCGACCTACAATCCAATAATTCTTACTCTGTCGAGGTTGGCACTAAGAAGAAGCCGCTGCCCAAGCCGAAATGGATGAAGGAATCGATTCCCGGTGGTGAGAAGTATGTGCAGATCAAGAAGAAGCTTCGGGAATTGAAGCTTCACACAGTTTGTGAGGAGGCCAGGTGCCCAAATATGGGTGAGTGCTGGTCCGGCGGGGAGACGGGCACTGCCACCGCTACCATTATGATTTTAGGAGACACTTGTACTCGAGGTTGCAGGTTATTCACTGAATATCGGTTCATTTGCAGATTTTTTTTATCATGTTATAGTGGTTTTGTTACCAATGTTTATTTGTACGTGAGATAGTTTCTTTGTATTTCGGAGGAGGTGTAGTCCCCAAAAGAAAGTACATTATCCATTTTTCACCTTCCTAAGTCAAGTTTGTGGTCCTGTACTACTTGCACATTTGAGAAAAAAAAAATAAAAGAATATAAAAGGGAAGAAAAATGGATCAGTGGAACTGAAAAAATGAGATGGAAATATGTCGTGAAACCGCAAAACTGATATTATAAGATGTTGTGCTCATATTTATGAGCCATTTATGTCTTCTGAGCCGAAACTAATCCTTCTAACGAATTTTTTGTAAAGGTAAGTAATGTTGAGTGGAGCTGCATAAAACATTAAAACAAGCAACTTCTTTTGTCTGGTAGCCCACTGGAGGCTATCGTCCAATTCTCATGTTAATGGAAAAATCCGTCTGGACTTTGAAGTTGTCCTGGTACTGACTTGGGTGATTTTGTATGGTTGAAAATATAATTTGTTTTAGTTGCACCTTTATACATTTAGTTCCTTTATGTCTATTTTCAGATTCTGCAATGTCAAGACATCACGGACTCCTCCACCCCCTGACCCTGATGAACCCACCAATGTGGCTGAAGCAATTGCATCTTGGGGCCTGGATTATGTGGTTATAACCAGTGTTGATCGTGATGATTTACCTGATCAAGGGAGCGGCCACTTTGCTGAAACAGTGCAGAAGCTGAAGGAACTTAAGCCAAGTATGCTTATTGAAGCCTTAGGTATGCACCATCGATATTTTTAGTTTATGACAATTAATTAATTTAGCCATATGTGTGAATATCCAGATTTTTTGCAGGTATAGCTAGTCAATTTGAAAAGGAATAACTATCTCGTGGGTAGCCCATGCAATCTTTCTTGATGTTTTCACAAGCACAGTGGGTTTATATTTAGCTGTTAGGGTTTTCTACATGGAAAGAAATGTTTTACTTGATAGGCAATCAAATTTCCTGTTTTAACTGATTTTCTATGTATGCGGTTCCACAATTATGCTTTTTTTTGTATGAGTTGAAGCATCAACAAGAAGGCTTATAATCAGAATAAAAAAGTTTTTGCTCAAAAGGCGTAGGGAATAAATTTCAAGGTTTGATTACTATTCATCTGCTTCCATAATAGGTGTCTGTCTTTGATATATATTTGTTTAGACGGATTACCATCAATGGCACTATGCTTAACCATTTTTCAATTCTACTTTCTTCTTCTGATGGCATTTGCACTATTTTTGTGGTGACAGTTCCTGATTTTCGAGGAGATGTTGGGTGTGTAGAGAAGGTTGCCAAATCAGGGTTAGATGTCTTTGCTCATAATATTGAGACAGTTGAAGAGCTTCAGGGTGTTGTGCGGGACCACCGTGCTAATTTTAAACAGTCTTTGGATGTCCTAGTGATGGCCAAGGATTATGCTCCTGCTGGAACCCTGACCAAAACTTCAATAATGTTGGGTTGTGGAGAAACACCTGACCAGGTTGTGAAGACAATGGAGAAGGTGAGAGCAGCTGGTGTTGATGTGATGACATTTGGTCAGTACATGAGACCTTCAAAGCGCCATATGCCAGTATCTGAATATATTACACCTGAAGCTTTCGATAGGTATCAGACTCTTGGCATGGAAATGGTAAGCTTGTAGTCTTTGTTCTAGTGGTTCTGATAGATTCTATTTTACTTTTCTTTGAACTAAAAGAATGTTACATTCATTATTTGAAAAGTTATTACTAACAGTATCTATTGCTGTTGTCGTAATTTTGTTGGTATCATAGTAGTTTTAATTCTAGTGTTGTATTTATACTAAATCCTTTTGGTGGTTGTTTGCCATGTTCTCACATCTGAAGTATATAGTTCATTAGAGCATGTAACTCAACTTTTGGGCTTCATGTGGCAAAGGCATGTATTTGTTTTTCATGTGTAGGATTTAGAGTTTAGGGTTTAACTGGGTTTCACTTGAAAGTACCAAATAATGTTAGCTTGTCTGCTGCTGAGCACTGGAGGAGTGATTTGGCTTAGTAACATTAACATCATACTTGTCACATTAGAAGCTGCATTTCCAGTATCTGGCAATTAGCATGTCACATGTAGGGATCTAGGCCTACCACCGCATCTGGCATATGTGATGACCATGCGAGTGTAATGACCACAACAGGGACCTAGGCATATTATTCTCTTTAAATTATTGTCACATGTAGCATCATCATATTGATCTGTGCAATCTCTTATCTATAAAAGGTTGCCTTTTCATTTGGTTATGGCTAATATATTAATTATTATGATCATGTGGCATGAATGATAGGTTAATTGTATGGTATGTATGTGATAGGGCTTTCGGTATGTGGCATCTGGTCCCATGGTGAGGTCATCATATAAGGCGGGTGAATTCTATATCAAGTCCATGATAGAATCAGATCGGGCTTCATCTCCTTCAAAGCTTCCTGCCTCTTGATGAAATTTCTTTTTGGTTACCTTGACACCATATGTTGATGTGTATTATATGTAAGAAGGAGCTCACGCTTACATGATGCTGTTGATTCTCATGCCACCCGTATTATATCAGTAAATGAATATAAGGCAGTTCAAGCTGTGTAATTTTTTGCCCAGCCTTTTCCCCGACCCAAACATTAAAGAGTGGATTGGTTGGGATTCAATTGGGAAAATACATTTCACTCCCATTTTGAAGGTTGAATAAATATGTTCTTATTTATGTGAATTCATATTGTGCCCTCTTTCATCCCTGTGATGTTTCTACTAATTACTGTGTTACTGTAATTATAAAACACTTTAATCTCCATCTCCTAGTTGAGACTTCTTTAAAGCTGGTAATGCTAATCAGGTATAGTGTCCTTTTCGTTAAGTGCTATCTAGACTCCTTTATACCTGAAACCCAACACATCTCACTGGCTATAAATTTAAACTAAAGTCTCTGTCTAGTATCTTCCTAGCAGCAATGTCCTACAAATAGCGTATTGATCTGCGGATGGAATGCACCGAACCCACCGTTGGTGTTACCGTTGCAATCATCAGGGAGGAAGAGCTGTAAGGTAGCTTTTGCCTTTTGGGTTGTGCCAGACTGGTATGTGTCTCTTTCCACATCATGCGAGGATTAGTGCCCTAAATTCTTGAAATATACATTCCTCAAGCTATTTTTTTATTCTTGAAGCATTTGAAAATTGATGAGATACAGAAACTCAGGCAGTCCATTTGTACCTAGGCCCTTTTGTATCATAGCAGGAGTATTATGTAAGAAGGGGCAGGTGTTGGTGGGGTTGTGGTCTTGATTGCTGATTATAAATGAACTGATTCGATGTATGATTCCTTCTTGAGTTATCCGCCGCGGGTTTTACTCATCTATTAATTCGGAATTTAGGATGATTCAAAAAGTTCATATAGCTGTCTATCTTATCCTAATTCTTTCAGAATATCATGTACAACTACATAAATGCAGGGATATAAAATAGCTCAAGCTTTTTACCCTTGTTTCTGGATTTTTGCAAAATGTTCCACTTTGTTGACACAAGGCTTTGTCCACAATGAGACCTAGCTTGTGAAGCATATTACACCCTTTTTCTTTTTCTTTCTCACTCTTTTATTCGATCAGTTTTTTAAAAAACTTGACTGACATTGTTAATTGACAATTCAAAAGGCATACATCTTTTTCTTTCTTTTACAAGTTACTCACTTTACCAGGACATGGACAGCCTTGTCCACCATGGTTCACTTTAGATTTTCTTTTCAAATTTGTTAGCAGAAATGTTTGAAACAGGTAATAAAATGATTGTAATGACCATTAATTTCATCTTCGAAATGGGTCAGATTCCATAAAATTATAGCATAAACATGTGAGTTCATCTAAATTTAGGTCGTCATACATATTATTCAAAAATTGGTGACCGGTGTTACCTCTGAGTGGCAGACGACTGTGTCAGGAACTATTCACCAGCCTTTAGTTTAACCTATGCTTCGTCCATGTCGAATGAGATTATGGAATTTGAATTGTTACAAGGATGATGGAATCCAATCAATCAAAAAGTCAAACGACGGTTTCCTGTTTGGAAACTTAACCCATAATAGTTTCACAAACTTAATTTGAATTGCCAATAATAAATTTTAAAAAATCATAGTTTCCATTACAATGTGATAATTTTATGTTACATTCAAAATTTAAAATTGTGTTGAGTCCTATAAATATATTATTTTAAATTTAATTTAAATTATATATATAAAAAATTTATTAAAAAATAAAATATATTTCGATAATTTTTATATTTTTAAAAAATTAATTTTTGATTATTCACCAAAAAAAATTTTAGAACTGCATACATAGGACAAAATAAAACTGTGTGACATGTTTAAGAGGAAATGAATTAAAAAAAATTCATATACTAAAAAAATGTATAATTTAATTTTTTTAAAAAATTAAATAAAATTCAATATAAAAGTTAATAGCTGATAAATAATGATTGTAAAAGAAAATCATATAGACCATTACTTAAAAACATAGTATTCAAAGTTAGACTATTCCAAAAAATGGTTGAAGGTTTTCGCAATCAACTTGGCCCTTCCAAATTATGACTTAGTTTTTCATTCCAAAACAATTTTTTGAATATGTATGTAGAGGTTGTAATTCTAATTTTAATGCAAAAAAGAAAATGTTTATTTTTATGTTAAATTATTTTAAATCCCTCCTAATAATAACGATTTTAAAATTGAAATCAAATATCACATATTTAAAATTACAATCATGCTTGTTTTTATAGAGTTACTGAGTAGTAAATCTTCCCCCATGGCTAGCGTGATCAGACTATTTAAATATGTCCAACATGCTCCTGCTTCGCACAGGCTCTGGCCAGTGGCTACATATTCAGGACATCTATTGCTTCGCCACAGCACTCTGTTCTGTTGCGCACTCACCTTCTCATTTTCTCGTCACAACCCTTTTTTCTGACTTCCCAAATGAACATGCATTTCAACAGCCGTTAGATTCTTCTGAAATATTCAAACTCAGCCATGCAATTTCCAACGCAGTCTTCCCAGCACAATACCACCACCTCCGCGACCTTCTGAAATCTCTGAGATTATCGCAGTTTGATCCGAATGGGCTGCTGCTTTAGCACCCCGCAAGCCCCAAAGCAACATCCAAATGAACCAAATGGTCTTAAAAACCAGCAATCTCAGCTGAGATCTCCTGTGCCAAAATCGCATGCGATCCATGAAGTAGACCCTAGAGCCCCGCTGCCGGTTGAAGAAGAAACTGTGAAAGAGGTTCTATCGGAAACACCCATTTCCAAGCCTCAAGTTCGGATTTTGGTGGAAGAGAAAACACCCCAAATGCCTATTATTGAACCTCAAGCTGAGAAATTTGAACCAAAGGGTCTGATGAAAAAATCAGAGGAGGTCTCCGAGGTGTCTCAGCTTTCAGAGATTTGCAGCATGAGCGACAGCTTTTCAACCAATACCACTGCTACTACTGCTACCATTACAGAAAAGAGAGAAGATGAAGCGACGAGTAAACGAAACAGCAGAGAGGGAAGTCGGAGGTCGAGGTCGAACCGATCTCCATCCAATGCATCCAGGAATCGCCCATACAGCGCCGGTAGCAGCGTCGGGAGAGAACGAAGGGCGAAATCTCCGGCGAGGAGCGTAGAGCCATCGTCGGAGAAGAAGAGTCAGGGCAGTTCAAGGTCAGTTCGTGGAAGGCAATCTGGTCAGGTGGGAACTAGGAAGCTGAATGAAGGAACCTACGAGGGCTCCGGCAGGCGATCGAGGTCACCGTCTACCAAGTCAGTTAGTAAGGCGAGCAAGGTAAGTTCTAAGGGTCGGAGTCAGCCCAAGCTGTCCGGTGGAGCCGGTCGGCAGTTGCCGCCTAAGGATGTGGAGAATAGTGGGCGTAATGTTGTTGGGGAGAAAAACGACGAGGTTCCGCGGGAATCCCTGGAGAATCCACATGTTTCCTTGGAGTGCTTTATTTTCCTGTAGATTTTGATTTCTAAAAGCGATTTCACATGGCATGCTTATAGTTTAAGTGCTTGTTGAACTGTTAGTGTTGTGCTTGTTCCTTGTGGAACTTCTTCCTCACAAATTGCGTCTGTAAATAATCATATAATTGTACATTTTCTTAAGTAAAAGTCAGCGTGGGGGGGATAAAAAAGATACATTTTCTTTTAAGACCATGCTTTATGTCTTCGAGATTGTGAATATAGTCCGGGGAAATGGCGATAGGCAATGGAGATGGACCTCGGAATTGGGCATCTTCTCTTCTTTATGGGGACGGGAAGGACACAGACTTCCTTTGTTTCTTGGTGTTGGTGTAAATTGTCTGCTATGTTATGCAAATGCAATTGTCTTTGCCTTTGTGGGGCAAGAAGCGTGAGAAAAAGTGCAGAACAAGGGAATATGAAAGTTGGTGAGAAACTTCCTATTTTTCCTAATTTTTTTCCTTCTTATAACCCTGAACATCACAACCCTTATTGATAGCTGTTAGTTATGAGGCTTATATGATAAAGTAGAATGTGAGGCTAGAATTACTCTAAAATTAAATTAATTTTTGAAATGATTTCAAACGAAGAATTGAATATGGGAACCCAAATTCTCATCCCACCCCCATGCACAGCTAAACACAACTTCTTTGTTCAGAAATGATTCTCATTGAAATTCATGACAATACATACATGTGAAATTTGCACGTAAATTTATAAAATTTACATATAAACTTTACGTGATTAATAACCGTCACCAATTTATTAAAAAATAAAAAAGATATGCTTGCGTTCCTAAAAGGATGTTTTGCATATGCACAAAAACAGTCTATTAGCGAATCCGTGTGTTTTACTTCTGGGGCTGTGCATAATCCAAACGTTCTTCTAAGAGACGCGGGCATATCATCGCTCCAAATTTCTTGACAATGATGTGACAAATTTCCATGACTGTAGCCATGCTCTTCTTTAGAAGATGTGCTCACTCCGTAGCTAAACGCAATGTCTAATAAGTTCATGCAAATGAATTCCTTGGGATTTTTATGTTGGTGATTTTAGTTAAAATTTAGAGAGTAGAAACTCATCTTTATCTGTGATCTTATCATTTTTTTCATTAATTTTTTAGTTTCTTTATTTTCTAATGACTTTAACCGTAGTTACTGATTTAGTTCCCCAAATTAATGGATTCGAATGATGATATCTACAAGTTGTGGCTCCCCTTAAACTGAAATTTTTTGAACATTTGTGGCTAACCTTTACACGATTTTTGTCCTTATGGAAGTTTATTTTATTACGCTTTTTCCTCTTCAAAACAATTAGGTAGTATAAGTAATTAGTAATTATCTAATCTCATTTCTCTTTCATAACTACAAAAAATTGAAGCAAACATGTTGCTGAGTTCCGAGAAAATTTTTCGATTCAACAGGCAAATTAAGTACTTGGTACTGTCTTAGTTAAAAATTTAGATTATAAACTACTCTCTAATTAAAGAATAAAGACAAAAATTAATAAAATTATATACATGTTTATATTTAAGCAAAAAATATATACCCGCCCATCTCACATATTTTTTTGTGAGTTGGAGATGTATTAGTTTCATGTAACAATAGTTCTAACTTCAATGTGCTCCAATAATTTCTGTCATTATGTCCTCTGACCAATAATATAGGGTATTGTAATTTAAATTTTTTATCATAAGCTTCGATTCTATGTAAAAAAAAAAAAAAAAAACAGTTATTTAGAAGTTTAAGCAAATAACCTCTTAAGCACAAAGCAATTATGCATTTTTTTATTTTTGCTTTGTAGTAACTTTTTTTTTATTTTTTTTAAGGGAATCCCTTTTGAGACCAGAAGGCAAATTGTCTCAGGATTCTCGTGTAATTAACTACCATTATATTAATGTTTTATTAATTATTTTATAATCACTTTGAAAAAGCATTTGGGAAGATATTCACTTCAATAAATTTCAAGTAAACAAAAAAAGCTGCCACTTCACCCAAAGTTACCATACAAATTCATATTTACAGAAACCGTACATCATATCAAAAGGAAGTAAACTGATCATCTGAATTTTCTTTTGAGGAAGTAAGATTTTTGAAAGGAAGGCAATTATTTTTATGTATTTCCCTCATAGGTCAGCTTATTCTTAGCTTCCATGAGAGGATTACGGTCTAACTTCTATGAAGGAAAATCAGGGCATTCCGTTTCCGAAAAGGAATAGATTGTTTAAACAAGGGTATGAACGAAATGAAACAGTAGGCGAAGGAGGTTTCCTTCAACAGTAGTAGTTCACTGAATACATAACGTGTGCTGTGCATCTAACATCCAGACGATGACTGATGGCCATCATTGAAGAGTCTCATCAGAGATATTTGATTTTTTTTTTGTTATATTGGAGGGGATGGGGATTCGAACTTAGAGACTTGGTGGGTGGGGCAATTGCTACACCAGTTGAGCTAGCCTGAACTGGCCATCAGAGGCATTGATTTACACGCACTGCTGGATGATATGAGCTTGAAATGAATGTTGCCAGAGTCCAGAAATTAGAAGGATGAAGGGTCTCGTTCCAAGATACTTGCGGGATCTTATTCTGTCGTTGATGCCAAGGGTGTTGCTGTGGAGCATGGATTTTGATCAAGTGGACGTGATATGGGCTCTGGGTGCCACGGTGCAAGAACAGGGTGTGCAATGAAGGTGGGAATTTCCTGGCCAGGCATCAACACCAATACACCTCTGCCATCAATTATCTGACATGAACCAAAAAAAAAAAATGAAGTGGCTTGAATTTAATGAAAGAAAAAAAAAAAGAGTCTACAGAGTCCTACAAACTACAGAGTTAGTCATATTCCAGATAGTCCATCCCTTTTCCTTTGGGGAAAATGCTAGTTGCATGTTGCTTACACAAGATTTGCATAAATTTAATCAAGGAGCAGTTTTTAATGGCATTTTTCTTATGTATCATGCAGTTTTTGTACGGTGAAATTACATAAATCTCGTAATATTTTTTTTTCATCCATCACTTAAATAAAATATCAGCAATGCAAAAATTGAGAAATGAATCTCCTACAAGATAAAATTTCTCATTTAACTAACTTTTTGTAATTTTTAAAGAATAATAATCCTAGTTATTATTTATGGTAAGACTTATTTTCCTTTATTTATTTCCTCAACTACTTAAATTTTTTTTCTTCGTCTAAAGTCACCCTTACAGTCCAAAAACTAGAGGGGAATCCAGATTCGCAGACTGCTTTCTAGATTTTGTGGAAAGAAGGAGGACGAGTTAATATGCAAATCCAAAGAAAAGGCAATTCAACTCTGTAGTAGTACTTGTCAATGGCTGCCTCATGGGCATATGTATCATTCCACCAGAGTGTTATAATAATATATTATGGCTGCAAAAATAAGGTAGCTGAAGTCTATAGACTATGTTAGCACATAGAAGTGGAAGATATTGGAAATGCTAGAATCATATTATAGAAAAGAAGTTTGAAGTTGGGGCTCAAGAAAAAACAAAAGGAAACCATGACATCCGAACACAACGTAAACTGTTGAGGCCAAATTAAGCCATTCTTTTAGGAATTTGATTGGTAGTATCCTTATCATTCCAGCACTATTTAAAGTCACATTCTGCAGGTGCTGCTCAAGAATTGCTGTAGCAGTAATGCCATTCACCACTGCCCACTCTTTGGAAATCTAAAATTCAATCTCTAAACAGGAAGTGGGTCAGGGGCTAGTTTGATTAAATTTTGTAATGCAAGCATCTGGTGAATGAGTAGAGGTTCATTGAGCTTAAAGGATGATGTCAACAGACATTAGCTTGAGTATGAACTTTAGGGGTAGACACAATTGTTACACCAAATCTTTTTTCTTTTTCAGAAACAGCACAGCATGCAATATTCCTGAGCAGTAGTCAAAGAAACTTCACCAACAGAGCATAAATTGGAGTACTAAAGTACCTAATTTGAACCAAATATGATATTGAACTGCATGGTTAAAGAATTTTGATGTGCCTAATTGTATCAGGAGTGAAAGAATTAACAGAAGGAGGAGTAGAACGCACCTTGGGAGATAGATAATCGTGCTTTCCTCCAAGAACTGTCAGCTCTTCAAGATCCATCCGAGTTTGACCACTTGATCTTTGCCTAAGGAACCTCTCAAAGATAGCCATAAGAAGAAATATTGAAATGAGGATGGCAGTGGCAACAGAACCCAAAAGATACAGCATTCACAGAATCATCGAAATGCTTCCAATGCTCTTGTGTTCGAGCATCCAAAGGTGACACCGTTGGAGGTAACACCATGCCCCAGCCATCTTCAGCACCCATTACAACCTTAGCTTTGCTGCAGTACCTGCTGCTCTGTTTTTCTCATGACCAATAAAGACAGCAGATTATAGCGTTCATGAAAAGACAAAATAAACCCAGTTGTTGATTCATTTTGGAATCTCCAAGTCAGAGAGTGGGAAATTAAACAATTTTGTCAGGTCGCAGGTTACAGAGGTCAGTCTTCTTGTAAATTGCAGGGGACCAGAAATGATGAAAGGGAGACTACAAGGAAGGAACAGAGATTGGAGACTTAGGAGGTTGATTTAGTTATAGTTGTTGCATGTAGATGACAGTAACCGATGCGACACGCATGATTAACACTTTACTTTGAATTCAATGCTGTGCTTGAAATAATGTACCTGAATCAGTACTTGAGATTCTTGACGTAGCGGGATTTGCTTTCAAGTTTCATCCATGGCGATTGACGTGGTCGCTTTGGGGATACTTTCCATCACATGATGTCCATGCCCAAGATTTCACGGGCCATGGTCCCCAAGTTCCCACCTTCAGTCTCATGGGACCACAATGCTGCATGGAATGGTTGGCTCGTTTTTTTTTATAATATTTTTATATTCATGCTCTTATACTTATAATTTCATTTACAAATCTCATTTCTTTCATTTATTTTTCTATTTTTTTCATTTAATTTTAAAAGTTAGAGCTTAGGTCAAGTTTACAAACGTGATCCTAAACATGGAGTTACATTTGTAATCTTATCATTTTTCTTTCTTTTATAATCTAAAAGGACAAATCTTTGTAAGCAAAATAAGACTTTGTTTTTGGGTTATTGAGTAATAAATAATTTGGCACGTCAATTAATTAAAATAGAAGATTTTTCCCCTAATTCTTATACTCAAAAGGATTGTGGTTGATTTGATACAGAGACATGTACGATTCAATTTTATATGATACTTAAGTACAGATACGTTGCCTAAAATAAAGTTTTGATGCTTCATTAATATTATATATGGTAAATAGGTTTATTTCAATGATCCCTTCGTTCTTGTTTATACGGATTTGGCAAAGCTCGTATTGGCTCTGTAGGTTACTGATAACTGGTAAGAGTGGAGCCGCTTTAGGACATAATTTGGCCGACTCGTCCCAACTAAACTGCGCACATGCCTTACCATGGCCACAGGCTTTCAGGTTACTGATAAGGACGTGTGTTTAAGTTGAACCACAATCCCCATGTTTGTTCAAGTCGGGTAGAATAAATCCTATCATAATGGAATACACGTCCTTAATTAGCATTTGGCTAAAGATTGGGAAGTTGACCAATCCAGTTTACTGCCTCGCTGGCAGCTTCTAAAGTTGATGCCACAGATGGATTTTATATCCAAAACAGGTTTTCTCATTCCGGGTATTTTGACTCCCGGACTCAGTGCAAGAGTCTACTTGATCAGAGAAGAGAGCAAGAGGCCAAGGAGGAAATGGTAGTACGTGCATTGTTCGTAATCTCTACCAGAAATGACTTCCTCTGGGCTACAAGTAGGCAATAAAATTGCAATTGGTATTAACCACAGATTTGCCACCTCTTGGGTCCGGGCAAATTTGCCCTGAGTTTATCTGATTATTATTTTAAATTTAATGATTTAAAAATTTTTAAATAAATATTTAATAATATTTACTCTCTGAAATAGCAACAATGCTCAACTTACAGGGGCAAGTATAAGGATGTGATCTATAGCTCACAAATCATTGGTTGCTTTCTCATCTAAAAACGCAATACAAAGATAAGGCGATAAGCCCACGTGGCAAAAACCCAATGCTTCCTCTGCCATCTTACCATCACTCAACAAAACTCTCACTGTCTCTGCTTCTCCCCCCTCCTTAACTTCCCAACACCATGGCCTCACCATCGCTCCTGACCCCAACTTCCACCCTCAAATCACTGGCATCCATTAAGCCCAAATCCACCACCATTTTTGCTAGTTCGACCGCCACCGCGAGGACCACCTCCACACAGCCGCGCCGCCGTGAATTCTTGTCCCTCACCACCTCTGTTCTCTTTAGCACATGGCTTATTCCCTTGTCGCCTGCACTAGCCGCTTCAGACGAAGAGTACGTAAAAGAGACAGAGAACGTGATCAACAAGGTGAGAACGACCATTACGTTGGACAAGAGTGATCCCAATGTGGCTACTGCAGTGGCAGAGTTAAGAGAGACCTCAAATTCGTGGGTGGCGAAGTACAGAAGGGAGAAAGCTCTGCTGGGCAGGGCTTCCTTCCGGGACATGTACTCCGCATTGAATGCAGTCTCGGGACATTATATTAGCTTTGGACCTACTGCCCCTCTTCCCGCAAAAAGAAAGGCAAGGATTTTAGAGGAGGTCGACACTGCTGAGAAGGCACTTAAAAGGGGAAGATGAACACTTATTACTCACTTCCTCTGTTTCCCTTTAATTTTTACATTCATTTTTTTTCTCTTTCTTTTTTTAATCACTTATTTTTTCCATCATTACTGTATCAAACACTCAAATTGCAGTAAGAGATTTGTTTTCTCTGTTAGTTCAGAGGAGAGGGAAATTTGTGGTTTTATGTAGTATTATATGGTATAAAATTGGGCTTTCTGTTCATCTGTTGATGTGATGACACCAAGGGTTAAATGATAAATCTCACCATTGATAGATAATTACTACAATGTTCAACTTTTATACACCATAGGCCTTTCTTTTAGAAGAAACTTTGTGCTAACTCTGGGAGTAGGAATGCAGGTAGAAGGGATCAAGGAAAGTTTTTAAACCTGGGTACCTAAAGGTCACAATCCATCCATGCTGTCAAATAGACAATGGTATGGACTAAACTCAATAATCCATCCATCCATTATAGAATATAGGCTTGTCTAATAATCAATTGGGCTAAGCAGCCTAAGCTTTGGTGGTGGAAATTGGAAAATGTTAAATTAGGTGTCTGTCTATGGAGGGCTAGCAATGGGGAACCAAACAAGAACAATAGCTTTAAATCAAAGACTGAGTTTTTGCCCGTGAGCTTTGGTTCTGATGGCACAGTTGCTGAATTTTCTCAAATTTAACTGCGAGTTCATTCTCCGCCTTCAACTTTTCTAAAGCCATCTAAATTCACGTAATACCAAAAAAAAAAGATTAATTTTAGGCAGAGAGTTTACCAGAAAGTTTGTTACAAACAGTTTGCTATTAAACTGTCCCAAATTTATTGAATCTATAATATAATAATGAGACTTAAATATTTAATAATTTAATTATTTTAATAAAATTTTATTTCTAGACATAGTAAGCGGGATGGTCTTAAACTTTTAATATGAAAATCTGGCGCATAGCATTACTGCTTGGGCCCAAAGTTTTCCTGTGGGAAGGTATGGTGTCTAGAGAGTTGGGCTACGGACAAGCCCATGGTATCCCATTTATCCTTGTGCTTGTTATGAGATAGACTTCCAACTCCAAGCTCCAACTTCTGCCACCAAGAACGTAACCACAGGAAAGCCTCAGCCCCAGAGTCCCAGACCAAAGAATCTACTGGAAAATGTTAGGTACAAGTCGGGCAGTTCATAGTACCAATATATATATATATATATACAGACATACGAATATGCATTAAAAAAAATAAAATAAATTGAAATAAATTATTTTTAATTTAAAATATTTAAAATAATTTATATAATTTTTAAGTATATAAATAATTTATCTTAATTAATACTATAAAAAAATTTTATATACATCTTTAAATGTAGAAAGATTTAATATAAATATATTTTAAAAATAAGGTTATATTCTGATGGATATGGATTTGCGTGAAGAAATCATTTCGGAATAGTTCCATTTTAACATCTTCAACTTTGTTGTTGACCCTTTGGATAACTTCTTCTGCAATGCCAGAAGAAAGAAAAGTCACAGCAGGAAGCGTTTACAGATTCAATTAGGTCAGTTAAAAACGGAATGATTGAAGACTGGAAACTTGCAAGTCAACAAGAAAGAAAGTTTCTGCCTTTGCCGGTTTGCGTGAAAAAATCCCAATAAATTTTACACGTCAATGGGTGAGATGGTCTTCTTTTCTCCTTTCTGGGGGCGGCGAGTCGGCCACTAACTGTAAGACTAGGACTATTTAGTGATGGTCGCGAATTGCCGCCGTAGAACATGGCCAATCTGATTAAAACTCTTAGTAGAGATGTTGCTCTTTAATGCAGAAGAAACAAGTACTTAAAATTCAATTCTTTCCATGCCATTAATTTCCTGACTTGATCCAATTCCAAATTGACAACCCAAGCAGCCAACAGCACCATGGGCAGATGGAAATTTATGCAGATAACCCTTGATTGACTTGCCTACCCGAACATCGTGGCCTTGTCAGCGCACGGCTAGTAACTGCACCAGTAATTCCTGTTTAAGAGATATTAATTATAAATCTGAAAAAAATAAGTATACTTCGTGGGTTTTTTTTTTTTTTGAAATTTTGGGTATTTATCAGTCAATAATTAGAAATTAATATATTTTGAAATAAAAAAATTAAAATAAATATAATTTTTTTAATAACATTTTTTATACATATAATTTAAATTAAATTTAAAATATATATTTAAAAAATTTAATTATTTGTCAATTCTATTAAACTTTATTAGTCATAAATTATTTTTTATCTTAATTTTATATATATTTCTTTTTCACTGTATCTCTGACCTTTAAATCTTTAAGGATAAAAAATTTCAACGCACAATTTATGTTCCACACCATTTAATAGACCAGTGCTGCTAGAAAGACATGTTACGTTATTTTTATTATTTTTATTTAATATTCATAATATAAAATTTAAATTATTAAATTTACAAAAATTAATAACTAATAAATTATTATTATTTGTACCATCTCGCAGCCAGTATTTCACTTTGAGGCCCACTTTGGTTGGACAAAGACAGAACATGCCAACCGCGGTAGGAATATACCCACCCGCTGCACAGAATTGTGCTAATCAAATCCATAGGTAAATTTGATGAAGATTAAAGCAAGTTTTACCATTTGCAGAAGTTAGGCAAAAGACGAGAGCAACACGTTAAAGTTGAGTCCTCCATTGAATCAGTCCCAATACTATATGACCTTACACAGATCTAATATTAACAACGAAAGCTTGACCAATTAAATCTCAATGCTATCATCAAAAATAAAAAAATTTCAACTCCATTTATTTTACGACCCATTCCCTAGTTTACGTCCATCTTTGACATGCTTTGTAGACCGATTAAAACGCAGTACTGATCTGTACAAAAAAAAGAAAAACCCAAAACAATTAGTACCATATTTTGTCTGCAGAACAGACACGTTATGCATGAATTAAGACAATGTTTCCCTGTATGATTATTTCTTAGCCAATTGTTAAAGACCGGCATGGACCTAAACCAGGGGTAGATAATTATTTATTAGCTGTAACTTTCTTGCTCAGGAATGTTATCCTTATTCTATTGCAGGCTTGCAGAAAATATAGCAGCCTCTTTGAAAATGAAGAATTGTGTTTGGCACCTTGCCGGCACTCCATATGTCTGTTTTAGTCTTTTACGTAACCGGCGTACTAAGTGCTAACACTTTTCATGGCTGCCGCGGGGAAAAACGAAGCGGTCTGCGTATAAACTTCACACCACATTCGAGTACTGTAGGACCTTGTATTGTTTTTTCCATATATTTATATATATTATACAATTTTTTTTATTTTTATATCTTTATTTTTATATAATTATTATTTATAAAATTCACACTATTAATTAATTTACTACAACACTCATCTGATTTAAAATTTTCAACACCAAATATAAACATTTAGTTCTCACACTAAATGTAACTTTTCTCATCTATGTAACCTGTGCTTCTTTACCACACAATAAGTATATCAACAACTACACAGAGTAATTACTTCAATCTCTTATTTATTTTACACTTCTTATATAAACTCTTTCTATTTTTAAAATTTACATGAAACTTTATTTGTTTTTATAAAAATATTACACATAAATTTAAATTATCAAAAATATTTTTAATTAAACAATAAATTTGTGATAATTTATAAAAAATATTCTTATTAATTAAATAGTAATATTTGTCTCTCTTTAAATTTATGTCCTTTATAAAAAAATCTTATATAAATCTTTTTATAATCTAAAAATTTTTCATAAAATATAAAAAAACTAAAGATATATTTTCTTTTTAAATTTTTTGTACAAAATATAGAAAATAATATTACAAATATATTTTTAATATTTTTGTATTTTATAAAATATTTATAAATTAGAAATGATCCACATAAAACAATTTTTATGAAAGGGACCGAATATGGAGTTTAAAAAAATTATTACTCAACTAAAGTATTTTTAATAATTCATAATAATTATATTTTTATATAACATATTTAAAAAATATAATAGAAGTTAATGTAAATTTTAAAAATAATAGATGATTTGTATGAGAAGTATAAAATATATGAGAAGTTAAAATGTTTTACTCTAATTTTATTATATCATTGCAAACATCTCATTCTCCTTTTGGTAATCTTACTTAAGCATTGATCATCAATTCTTTTTCCATTGTTTGCCAGTCATCCCAGCTGACACAGTGTCACACTTTAGCTGTTTGACTTTCATTTTTATTTAAAAAAAACAAAAGTCAGATCACCATGGCGACTTGTCGGAACACTGCATATGGGTAGTACTAGCATTAATTACCATGGTCCTTGTTTCCTATAATTTATTGTTTTTAGCTTCCCATATCTTCTTATACTGTGGACTCAATTATTTGGATATGGCACTTGATGTAACGCACTATTTTTAAATTATATTGAAGTATTAAGAGTCTATTAATTGCATATGGATAATCTGCTTTGTTCACATATACGATCGATGTTTATATCCATTTTTTATTATTTCTCATCGGCCAACCGTAAGTGTTTATCCCAATTTAAGGGTCTGATTTTTGTTTTTCTTGTATCTGTGGTTTTATATTCTGTATCCCTTTGGTTTAATCCTGGGACTAAAGTGAAACTGCTAGCTGTGAAGTATGTGACATGCGTTTTGTCCTACTTGGGATTCCATTTTTTTATAAATTAAAATTTATAAAAATTTTACGTAAAAGTATTTATATAATTAAATTTTATAAATTAAATAATAAAACTTGATTAATTAAACAGCTTACATCATATTTTTTTTTGAATTTTTTTAATCCTTTTAGGTAGGCTTATCTTTTCCCTTCGGATAATGCCAACCAATTCATTTGAAATATCTTTCAACTCTCCTCCTATTACTTAAGATGGAGTTCATATAAAACACTCAACCCCTTTGGCGTATTGTTTGTATCTTCTCGGTTTCCTCATGAGGAAATAGGTAATAAATTGGATCAGTATGTGACGCATGGTGATCAAAGTCAGAACATACAGTGCCTCCCTATCTCTTCTTCCTCACGATTTGTTACCAACAACTGAGCTACGTGGACATGCAGTTAACAAGCATGGTCTAAAGTTTCAACTCTCAGTCGGCAAATCTGGTTGGCCACTTTAATGTATCCCCTTCAGGAAACGTGACTGTTTGAGGAGCACCATGTAAAGTAATTCAACATTCTTTTTTAATATCTCTTTGCAAATCAAACTAGCAATCAATTAAAGGCAATGGAATGTCACATTAAGTTGCACCACGTTGGTGTTTGGCCCACGATTTGCTCCCCATTGTTAGCTTCCCAGCTAAATTCCAACCAAGATTGATGTGCCTTTCTTTTGGCGTTTCAAGTCAATGTAGACATTAAAGGATATCTCTATCTTCAAATTCAACTTCAAACGAGGATCGTATTATTCATCGGAAAAGGAGAAAAAAGATAATATAAAATACCAGATTAGTTGCCGTGAATTTTGATGGATTTGAATCCCTAGTTTTTTTCTTTCTCAGTTACTTGTTTTTATCTTTTTGTAAATTTTTTTTAATTTTTTATGTTTCTCACTTTCACTAAAGGCAGGATCCCATTCCGAACTTTGACATAGACGTGTCTGAAGCAGTTAGAAAATGCTTTTGAGTGTGAACTTGAGACCTTAAATCTGGGACCGTTGGGGGAACATCTAATAGTGAAAGCACAGAGTGGGACAAGCTCTGTGGGCGGAGGCAAACAACAAAACAAGGGCGTGGGGTAAAATGACCAAACCTTTATCTTCTTTTGCTATGAAATGCAGCGTTTTGGGACATATCTCTCTTCCAAAATTGTCCCCTGCTCAATATATTGACTGTTTGCCACTTCAAAATCAACTCTTAGATTATGGGTACTACAATTTTTCTAAAAATATTATTTTCATTCATTATATTAAATGAGTTTGCAAATTTGTACACATATTTTTAGTAATCTCTATTCTATATATAATATAAAAACTGAGTTCCTGAAACTTTATACTAACATGTATCATCACTTGAAGAATGAGTTGCTGAAGCTACCACATATTATGGAATGAGTTACTTATTTTTAATCCTGCCTTCTAATAATGGGTTATTGAAGTTGATAAGTGCTAATAATATACTATTTAAATTTATTAAAAAGATGTATCAACATTTTTATATCATTGCGATAACACATAATTTTATTATAATTACATTAAAAATGATTTTTACTTACAGCTAATTCGAACGAATACATAATTGATGGATGATAAAATTGTCACGTGAAGTTGATTTAAAGGTATAATGGACCCTATAGTTTAATGTGGTTGGTATAGAGTGGCCCTTTGAGATGTGAGAGTTCGGATTAGAAGAGGAGAGAATACTTTATGGGGACCCTCTATCTATATTTAGTCCTTACAATGTCCCCACAAAAACTACTCAAATGTGAAGGGAGGAAGGATATAAAGGGACACAGAGAAGCAGAGCATTGACATTTCTCAGCGTCCAAATGGAGTCGTTTTCTTGCATGAAATAGGGTCTAACTTTGGGAAATTTACCTATGCAAATGGCGAAGCAAAGTACCATACCAATGGCCATTTTTTAAGCAATAGAAGAGCCCACAAGTATTAGTGTCCACATCTTTCATATCACAGTGGTGGAGGAGGCAGATGGGGGCAAAAATATTCTACACATCCCTTGTTCTTATTCGTTCTTACTCTACAACCGCATCTCAATCTCTCTAACCTTCAGAAGTAGGATGATTTTCATATTTTAATATTTAAAGTCATTCTAATTTTGTTTTTATTTTTTTATAATTTTTAACAATAAAACTTAATAAATAAAAAATAATAAGTTTGGTACTCAAAATCAAGAAATTTTCTCATCAACATGCACTCACTGTGAAAGGGTTACAACTTAGAAGAAACAAAACCAATTTAGGGAATTAGAGAGATAGCTAAGATGTCACTGTCTTTTGTGGCCCATTTATGTTTTAGGATTGGGACCGCTAGAAGCTGCAAACACATCAGAGGGTTCTACTTCTACGGTAGTGAATGGAGGACACCACAGGATTACAGTGGCAACTCCTCAATTAATTGTCCCTTCAACTCCTCACTACGCTTGTTTTATACACCAACTTGTTTTCCCCATATCTTTTGCTCTTGAATATCAATTTAACACGAAAAAAATTGGAAACACCACACTTTTTTATTGGTTTTTTTGCTGGGTGGCTGACCTCAAATTCAGATAGTTGGTGAAAGGAGCCCATCCATGAAGAGTGTTAGAATATATGAAAGTTGTTAATAAAAATATATCATATATATGAGAGCTACCATGACACCCACTATTTATCAGCGGAAGAGCACTTACGTGCATGGAATGGGATAGGTGGAGAAGCCTAATAAAAATTCAAAATATAAAAAAAGTGTTTTCGCAATTTGAATCTTTTCATAGTTACCAATTGATATTCTTAACTACTGAAACACAAACCAATGACATATTCATATATTTTTATATGACTGAACATTAGTAACTTTCTTTTTTTGTAGCCAAGAAGGCAATTTTGAGTGATTGACGAAGGCAAACGGTTTGCATTGAGACTAATTAGATATTTTATGTCAAAGTTTACTTGAAAGGTTATCATTCTCCGCTAGCTGACTTCCTGCAGCAATTTATGGGCTTTTAATTATAATAACAAATACTTCCTCTTTGTTCCTCCTCTTGGGCATTCATGCCGTACCAGACGTATCAGCAAACAACAGAAAAAATGCAGAAGCGTAACAGACAAACTCCATATAAAATAAAATGCATTAAGCGGCTTTTACTCTGGTTGAAGAGTTTAATTCTGCTAGATTTGTGCACAAAGTCACAGATAAAGTTGATGTTAGGGGCCATTAGGGTGTGAGTTGAGAGGAAGAGATGCGTTTTTGGCTTTCTTTGTATATCCCTGTCAATTTATTGACCCTAACTTAACAGCTGCATCAGTTGACATTTATGTACAGTGTGTTTGACCCAAGAGAAAAATAAGAGGGTTTTGCTTTGCATGGCTCTTCGGATTCTCCAAAGACAAAACACGTATCAGGAAAGATAAGGGCACAGCAGGTAGGTAAACGTTTACCCTTACAGAGGCCACAAACCACAGAATAATGATAAAACTATGCAACTTTCACAGATAAGTTAAGAAGGTACGTAACAATTTAAAAAAATTGCATAACAAATTAAAAATGTAGTTATAATATGCAATTTCTACATAGAAATAATAGCGCTGCAAACCATATATAGCATGAACTCTACAATTTGTATGGGTAAATGTAGAAGTTATATATGTCTGTCAATTAAACAACGAAGAAAGCAACTGTTACTTTGCATCGCCGTGAGTTGCTGCATGATCTCAGATTACCAGAATGTGCAGCCATTAAGTTCTTGCTAACTAATTACCTATTTTAAAGAATATTTAGGTAATTACAACTACCAGGGGAAGCCAGAATTTGTTTTAGAAACCATTTGGCGCATGTGTAATTAGATGTTGCTTATTAAATGGTGCACACAGTAAAGAAGTAGGGTTATTTTTGTTATTTTAAATTATTTAAGAGTCACTTTAAAAATTTAAAATAAGTTTATCTAAAATATATATATAATTATTTGAAAAATATTAAAAATATTACAAGTTATGTATACAATTTTACAAAACTAAAGAAGGTCAAATTAAAAATTTTTCAAAATTTGTATGATATATGTAAACTTTTTAAATTTTTGTGAACTAAATTAAAATTTTCAAAATTTTGAATAATATATATAAGATTTTTTAAAGTTCAAAGGGGCAGGGTTCTCCACATCCCCTTTGCTACCACCGCTGGCAACAACTAAAGGTTGAAAAGAGCAAAATAATTCAAAGGTTTACCCTACGTGGAAAAGCTGTTCCACATGCACCTCAAAATTAATCGTGGTGTGTTAAATATGTTGGTATCATTTACTAATAAATTTAATTATATTAATTGAGGGTTTTATGAATTTTAGTTTATAAAAAACATATGAATTATATAAGCATTCTTTGTGTCCTAATGTTATTATTCTTATAAATTAAATTATATTAAATATTTATTTAAAAAATTAATATTATTAAATTAATTAAATTTTATAAACTAGATCATTGATTCAATAAATTTAATAACCAACATAATAATTTGTGACAAATTAACAAGAGTTTCTTTTCATTTACGTTCTAATTCCTTAAGCTGTGAGAGCCTTCATTTGAAGACAAAAAAGTGCAATAACGTAGAGAAGTCATAGGTGAGTCGGTGACCGCACTTCAAATTCCAAATGCAAAGGATGAAGTTTGATCATGCATGCCAATGGCGAAGCTAACGTTGTATTTAGTTAACTATAAATTTAGCTGAGAACTCAGCAGCTGGGACTGAGAACCTCTAGGCACCATTCCTATATAATCACTAATTGAGTGATCAATCAAAACCCAGTTTGTGTAATATCCTCTGTTTACTTCCAAAACAAAACCGCAGCCTTTTTTTAATTCATCACATGAGCCACCCCAATTTTTTTTTTTTTTATTGTAGAGCCTAATTATATATATAGACACACATGTTGAACAAAAACTGTGGTCCTCCTATCACAGACAGGAAAATGGCACTTGGGCATTAAAAATTTCTCCACCTCACAGTCCTACCTTCCCCTTGGCCAAAATAGATTTTAATTTACTGTATAAATAAAATACAATATTGAATGTACATCACTGCAACATGCACTAAATTACTAATCAGAGCTATTATCTTAATAATTTTGATAAATATATTGCCCTCATGCAAAATATTATGATTAAGCACGCCATGACCTTTGAAGTTATACTAGAGAAATGGGTGATGGTTCAACTATACATGGTTTTCTTTTTTTTCTCTTGAAACATTTGTAATTTCATGATTTTTTTAGTAACAATTTAAAACTATACACCGTTTTGTGTTGACTATTAACAAAAAATTTAGAAAATAAATGCCATAACACTAAATTGCATATTGCCTTAAAAATGATGTGTAGAAAAACGAACGGTGAGTCAAAATCAGAGGAAGGGAGCGACAAAATCAAAGGACGAGAGCTAAACAAATCTCCGCGTTCTCTATCACTATTTTTCTCGTCGTTTTCTTTTTTTATTTGCAGAGGCTGAGGCTGAACTAGAAGAAAAGGTACAAAGTACCAAGGAGTAAATTGGCAGGAAGCTGAATTGTTAAAACGACAATCCACATGTTCCTTTCTTTCTGTTCAGCCCAATTGGTTCCGTTCCGTTTTCGTGGTCACTCTGTCAAACCCGTGGCTTTGCTTATTGCCCTTTCATTAATGTGCACGAACAACAACCTCCACCCCACCGCCTTTATTAATAAAAAAAAATATAGTTTTTAAAACTTAGAATAAAATATAATTAAATTTTTACACTTTGAATTATATAAAAAAAAATTTAATTAAAATATATAAAATTTTTTACATTTTTATCTTGTTATAAAATTTCTTATATTTTTAATTATAATAATAAATATAATATATTTTAAAATTATAATAATTTATTTTTTATTACAAATTTATTTGAATATTAATGAAATATATAATTTTTATTAAAAATTAAAAATCTTCTATTATTAGATAAAATTAAATATATTAATCTTTAAAAATATTTTTTTAAATATTATAAATGCTTAAATTGTGTAATTGTAGATAAAATTTTATTATTAAAAATTTTTATTTGAATATGATTTTGATAAGTAATAATATAAAATTTTATTTTATTAATAAAAATAGATGAGAGGGGTTTTAATTTTTAATAAAAAATTATATATTTCATTAAGATTTACATAATTCTTTAATAGAAAAAATAAATTATCATAATTTTAAAATGTAAAATATTTATTATTATAATTAAAAGTATAAACAAATTTTACAATAGAATAAAAATGGTAGAAGATCTCATATATTTTAACTAAAAATTTTTTATACAATTTTAATTACTTCAATTAATACTTTACATTTTATGCAAGTCACTTCAAACTATTAGCTGTACATCCAAATAAAACATTAAGCCCAAAACTTTTCCTAGACTGGAATTGAGAGAACTTAATTCCTTTATCCCAGAGTTGCAAATTAATTTAATATGAGAATTTATGCAACAAAAATTATGTTAGAATAAAAATAATAAAATAAAACCACGATTAAGATAATATTGTAATTTGTGTTACTAAAAGGTAAAAAGTAAAATGAAATATATACATATTATTTTATAGATTATAAGTACTAATTTCATTTATTCATAATGTGTTGCAGTTAATGTATTCATAGATGGAATTAACCACGCTGATGATACTTTCATTAACTCACTTAATTACGATGTCATAGAATATAGAATCTGATATGCATAAGTTGGCAATTTTAAGAAGCTTTTTATAACGTAATACTTTGGTCACAGTTAAGGAGCCAGGAAACTGTGTTGTCTTTTTACTACATCCATTCCAATTAGTTGCTAAGCATAAATGCTTAGAAGAAAATAGTTTTAAGTACACGGCTTCCAATACTTTTGATCCAATCATGCAAATTCAAAATTTGAACTCTGCATTTTTTATATTTTATTTTAGTAATTTTTTATTATGTTATATTTTATATTTAAATTTAATTTATATTTTATTATATTTTATAATTTTTAAAAAATATTTTTATTTCACACTAACTCCATCACTTGCCATTGATGATATAACTATAGATTAAAAATTTACACTAATCAAGTTTACGTTAAATTAGTAAAACAATTTGGTTGGATTAAAAAAATTGAGTTAAAATTTTTTATTTAAATCCAATCATAAATGTATGTGGGATAGGTTTGAATTAAATTTAATAAAAAATATAATTTTTTATTAATTAAAATATAATTTTATGTCATAGATCAAATTTAAATTATTTTAAATCGATCTAAATCAAATCAGTGTGGGGCACCCTACTGCTATGGGCAATCTTATTCTGCAAATCAACCACTTATTATTAACATGTTTTGTACAAATATTATTAATTTTTTCAAAATTTTCCTATTTACTTATTTTTTTTTAGATTAAAAAAAAGGAGAGAATCTGCTTTGTTACCTCTATGCTTAAAGTAAATCTATGAACCAAAGTTTCCAAGACCACGGATACTTTGTGTGGGATGGAAACTAATATATAACAATTTTTATTAAAAATAATTAAACTAATTTTTTATTATTTTGAAAACCTCGTTCCCTAATATAATTTAAAAATATATAAAAATTATAATTTCGGTGCTCAGAAGAGTGAGAGGGACGGATGAATCTGATAAATGTTTACGAAACTCGTAATCTGGTGCCTTGGTTACAGCTGTGTTTTCATCCCATAATACATCAGTCTTCTGCCTCTCTCTCACTCAACATCAGATATTCAGAGTGCCCTGTTTCTAGAAACTAGAGCTCTTTCTCCTTTATTGGATATTTATGAATACATTTTCTTTCTCGTTGTCTCAGTCTCCTCTGTTTGAGTCATTTCTTTTTCCCTTTCCCGGAAATTTACTGCTTTTCAGGTTTCGTCAGAGGAACATTATCTCCTTGCAACGCTTTCTGGTTGGGCAAGTCTTCCGCCGTCAACTCCATTTAACGGGTTTCTGTTTAAGAATAGAGGAAGAAATTCTCCTTGTCCCTCAGAGAAACTTTCCCTCATTTTATCGCCCTTTGTGTCCGTGTCTCTGGCTTTCTTTTCTTCCAATTTTCGCGTGAATTCTCTTCTCTCTGGTCCTCCTGGCCTTGCTTGGCCGGTTCGAGTTAATCTAAAGAATTAAGGTTAGGAGTGTCATATTGAACAAAGCAGAGTAGGCTTGAGTTTTCTTCAAGCCTTAGTTTAATAGCGAAAAGACACTGTTTACCCAAGACTTTGCAGGACTTGGAGTCTCCGGCAGAAGATTAATCTTTGAATTTACAACATTGCGGGCAAGGTCACTGTCTGTGAAGAGAGAGAGATTGAGGAGATAATAGAGAGAGAGAAAAAGGAAAGTTAGATAGACAGCAAGATTGAGTTTTGCGGGAAATTTGGTGTCCGTAGCGTCGAAAAATAGAAGTCTTTGTGGGAGCGATTTGCATTCCAATTCTCTTTCTCCCCCTTTTATAAAACAAAAATTGCAATCCCGAAAATTTCTCCGTAGCTTTCATTCCCTTTCTTCCCCTTCCCTTTTTGTTTTCTCTCATCTGGGTTGCCTCTGTTACAGGGTTGGGAGAGGAACTGAAAACTCCCCCTTCTCTTCTCCCTTCTCTAACTGTCTATCGTTTTCCTCTCTCTCCAACCATGATTTTTGATAGAGGGTCAATGCAATCTAACCTTGACTGCTTCCTCCGGTGTACCACCCCTGTGGTTCAATCCCAATTACTACCGAAGGTGTTTATTTATTCATTTTTTTTTTTTACATTTTTGTTTCAATTTAAATTACCCTCTGTTTCGCATATGATCATCAAACATTTGATCCTAAATTTCTGTGTTCTTTCGTTGTCTCTTTATTTGTTGACAGTCCGAGATTAGAAACCTTAATCGTTTGTGGCATCCTTGGGAGAGAGAAACAATTGAATATTTCACCTTGGGCGATCTCTGGAATTGCTACGATGAATGGAGCGCGTACGGAGCTGGAGTGCCGATCGCCTTGAATAATGGAGAGACACTTGTCCAGTACTATGTGCCCTACCTGTCTGCCATTCAGATATTCACCAGCAATAGGTTCAGGTATGCGCATGATTAACATCAGAGATGAAACCGAATCATTTTAATTTTTGACCAAATCAAGGCCTTTTCACCATAATCAAACTCGAGTTTTTTGGTTTTCATTTAATGGCATTGTGCTTCCTACCCAGAAAGACTTTTCTTCGGAGTTGAAAACCCACTTGAGTAAAGATCATGTTTATTGATTTTGCTGACCAAATGCGCACCCATTTGAAGCTCATGCTCTTATGGTCAAAGTTTTCACGTGGGTCTGATGATGTCTATGAAATGGCTTTTTTTTTTTTTTTAACTTTTGAATCCTGGGTCCTGCGATTTGGTAAATCTATTCTGTGCATCTTTGTTAGCTTGGTGAATGGTATCAGATTAATCTTTGATTAACTAGAATTGCCGGAAAAACTTATTGCATAAATTTGAATGAGATTTTCAGGGAAGAGACTGAGTCTGGTGACTGTGAGACAAGGGATTCCTACAGTGATTCTTTTAGTGATGAAAGTGAAAGTGATAAGCTATGGAGGTGGGATGGTTCTTCTTCTGAAGAGGGAGTGTTTGAGCAGGACACCCATTGGCATCTGAATGATAGATGGGGTCACCTTTATGTCCAGTACTTTGAAAGATCGACTCCATATGGGAGGGTTCCTCTAATGGATAAGGTGCGTTGGTTTGTTCTTGTTTGGCCATTTCATTTACTTTAGCCTTTCTTTCTTTTCTGTTTTTTATTGCTTGAGTGGCATTACGTCTATACCTGTAATCTGTTTTTATTGGTTGATTAGGTGTAAGAATAGAGAAAGTGTTTTAAAGATATGTAGTACTCACCCAATTTGCTTTCCTGATGGGCATCCATAAAAGATAAACTAAGATTTTTGACTTCTAAATTTGAATGGAAAGGACGCATATTCCTTTAGATGTATCCACATTATTCTGTAGTCTCTCTCCCTAGTGGAAACCAGAATTATATATATTCCCATTTGGATTTTCTTTTCAATGTAATTATAACTCTGCTTGTTGAGCATATGTTCTTCTTCCCGAACTTCTTTGTTGGATGTGATAACCCTAATGTATGTAACTTTCTCCGTGTGGATTATATTGAATTCTCATAACCACGAATTCCTAAAGCAAATCCTGTATTATATAGAAGTAAGAAAGACCCCTTTGTTGACTGATGGGATCCTCACTTTCAGATCACTGGGTTAGCTCACAGATACCCTGGCTTGATGTCATTAAGAAGCGTGGATCTTTCACCAGCGAGTTGGATGGCAGTTGCTTGGTAAATTTCTTCCTCGTCCTAGCTCTAGCATCTACTTTTTTTACCATTGTAAGTAAATTTGTTAGCCAAAATCTAGTCCAGGTAGTTTAATACATTTGGAATTTGATCCCAAAAGGTTTTGGATTTAGGCTTTCTAGGGAGTTATGAGCATTTATATAGTCAACTGATGAATAATCCACTCCTGTTTATGATTATCAGGTACCCAATATATCATATCCCAATGGGCAGAACAATTAAAGATCTTTCCACATGCTTCCTCACTTACCACACACTTTCATCTTCATTCCAAGGTGATCCCCTGTTCTTGTTTCACCATACTTTTTATGTGTAACTATCAAACTTTAACTTTGTCTTCTTTTTATTTAAAAAATTGGAATTGGGAGGGTGAATCTTGAAAATTTACTTTGGGAAACTGTATATTTTGAGAAATAATATGCAATGAATGGTAAGTTTATATGGATTGTGTAGATATGGACCTTGACGATGACATTGAGGGTGCCCACAAGAAGAGAAAGGAAGGGGAAGACATCTCTCTGCCACCATTTGGATTGGCCACTTACAAGATGCAAGGGAATGTGTGGGTCTCAGGCAATTGTGGGCGGGACCAAGAGAGGCTGGTGTCACTGTTGAGCGTGGCAGATTCATGGTTGAAGCAACTAAGGGTCCAGCATCATGACTTTAATTACTTCATGGGCATTCGGCATGGCTAAAAAGGCTCAAAATCCCCGCACACTTCACAAAATTCCCTCTGGGAAAGCAATTGACTGCTAAACTCGTCCTTTTCGGATAGTTTGGTTTTTATGCTGTGCTCTTGCTTGCACTGTTGGACGTTTCTCTGAGTGAGTGTGAGGAATGAATGTTGAATGAGAATTTTAGTTGTTTTTTAACCCTTTGAGAGCATTCTAGGGGCAGCCCTCTAGAGATTTCCACGAAAGGGGTGGCTGCTGATGGAATTGACTCTTTTAACACCGCCCCTGTTCAAGAGGTCTTGTATGTAGAGAGAGATAGGTGAGGTTACAGGGAAGAGGTGGGACTATACAACTTTGAACTTGCATTATGCATCACTTGTTGAATTGCTATTCACCATAAAGCATCTGCTAAGTGATGACAGATGAAGTTGAAGGATCCCAGATTTTGCTTATCTTTTCTGAGCACCAATCTGCCTCTACTGTCGATTGCATTATGCATTACTTTGAAGTTCCGTAATATTATTATTATTATTATTATTATTATTATTATTATTATTATTATTATTTTATTCTAAAGTTCCGTAATATTTGATAATTATGAAGCATCGAAATTTTATTTGAACAATATGCTTTAATAAAATTCATATGAAAATTATGTGAAAGTTTTATTTCAAAATTGACATATTAATTTAACGTTTCTTTATTTGATATGTACCTATATTAGTGCTCGTACAACTTAAGTATATAGTTTACTATAGATAATTACAAAACCCAAAAAATTTTACCAAGCTTGTTTTGGTATGGATTTCATTTGATAGGAAATATGGCAATCTAAGAGGGATTCATGAAAAGGGGAAGTGGGGTGGTAGGTGGTTGCAGAGCTGCGATGCATAGTATTCGATGGTTGCACTTGGTTACTAGAGTGTGCGTGTGGACCCATTATCGTAAGAGGGTCAGGCATGGCAAGCAGATGAGGTTGCCCCAATTAGATGTGGCTATGGCATGCGCATAAAGCCGCTCAACTAAAACCTAAAATTTTTTGCCACTTTTCCTCTCTGAACCAATATTGTCATTCCGCCACCAAATTAGCTATTCTTAAAATAGTGGTATGTTGTTGGTGCACTGATAATCAGGTTTTCATCAACGTAGAATGTGTAATAAGATGAGATCACAATTCCTCCTCCCTGAGTTCTAGTTCTTAGTGATGGTCACAAAGTTCTCATTCCCACATTTATGGCAGGAGATATGTAGTTGCATCTTTCTCATATCTTTGAATTTCTACAGCTCTGTATAAAGTCATTGGTTTCTGTTTATAAATATAAATAAAATACAATCTGATAAAATTAACACGAGTTTTTTTAACTTAAAATAGACATGCTCATTTAAAGAAAATGATCAATAAAAATGAAGAAAAACAATAATCTAGAAGACACTTCTGTTTAACCTACATTCATCCAACTTAAATGTTGTCATATATTTTTTTTTTCATAAGAAGTAATAAGTCATTTTATATACACAAAATTTGAACTTAGGGATTTGAACGAAGAACAAACTTATAACAAAATTGAGTATTACTACATCATTAAAAGTATCGACCAAGATCATATTTACTATTATGCAATTTTATTTATACAATTTAATTAAGATATTTTTTTAGGTGTAGTCATTAGTGAGAGTTTACCTCTTGAATCTAACCAAACATTCTCACCTTAATTAACACTTGAGTCTGCAAATGTTTGTAGTGGAAATTCCGTGCCTATTCTGTTAGGGAGAAGACGACAAGAAAATGTAAGTTTAACGTTGCTGCATGAGTTGGGATCTTTGATATGCCTTTCGCAGCACCACAAAACGACATTAAATTAAAATGCAATAATCTCCACTAGAATTTGATTTTTTTTTGTCGACCCATAATTTGGGATGTTTATACCAACATTAGTCATCACACGCATTAATTAATCGTGAGTCTTAATGTAATTGATGTGACAATCGCCTTCAACATAGGTTATTATATCAATGTAATTATATCATGTCCCGCTTTGGAATTCGGATGCCATGCCAGCTAAAATGCAGAGAATGGCAAGCGAATACGTGGGGCTACAAAGGAATTCGGATGTGGTAGTTATGGATTTGGATTATTTAGTTTTGTTTTTATTTTTTGTTTTAGGTGATTATTTTTATAATTTAATATATAAATTTTATCTTTTTCTATTTTTTTTTAATTTTATGTATATTTATCTGTTTTCTACTTTTATGACAGAAAATCATAATTATATATAATTTCCTTATAGCTTACACATTTCACCTCTTCTTATTAAATAATCATTTTTCTTTGTTAGGGGACCATTAATTAGGTTATAGGTACATATGGTGTTCAAGAAATTGTTGTACCACCATAATAATTAATGGTCATACAATTTTTTTAATGAACACATAGCATGAGACCGGTTTAATTATGGAAAGTCATGGCAACTTTTCAAATTGGTACGAGGATTTAAAAGGTTAATCTAAGAGATTAAATAAATCCAAGTAATTTATAATTTACTAACATTTACTTTTTTACTATCATTATCTCTATTTCTACAAACTTAAATTATAAAAGTCTCAAGTAAAATAATTTAAATATTTTAACTATTAAATTTATTAAATTACATAAATTAAATTATAATTTAATAAATTTAATAATCTATTTATTTTTTATGAACATTTTGTTTGCACTTTTACATGATGGCAACTTCTCTCTATTACTATTCCTATTTTTCTATATGAATTTGGGGAGAATAGATTGTGTCACACTCAAAATTAAAATGAGAATTGACTCTCACACCTTCGGAGAGAATAATCTGTGCTCATAGTGGGTTATCTTCAATTGTGCAGCTTAATAATTTGAGATAGTATGACAAGTCAAAAGAAATAATCAAGTGATGTGGCAGTTATGTATCACATCTAGTGTTGTCTTGCGAGATTGCATTGAGCTTGATTTACAATAAAATAATAATATACAAGAACTTGATATTGATACGCATAAATTTTTATACACTCTGTCATATTTTTACTTTTTTTTTAAAAATTTTTACACCTATAAAATTTTCATAATATAATGGGTTTGTGAGTGGATGACAACGGGAGCCCCCTTCTGCCCTTTTGTCAGTGCAAGCAAAAGCGTTGTTATCCACCTGGATGTTGGCCCAATTTGACTTTTTTGATCTCAGACAGGAGCCATTGCTATGGACGGATACCATAAAGTGCAACTACCAACTGCATCGTGTCACTAGGCCATAAATTTGTTAGGGATGACGACGCAAGCAGCTCAAAGTTGAGGGTGCAACAACCAACCATCCCCTCATCTCTGCACTCCCTCACACATGGCTTATGGTCCTCCAAGCCAATGAACCAAAACATCTCATTAGCTCCATGATTGCACTTACACATGATATCCGTTATTTTTGGGTTAATTTAAGATTTTTTTTAATTTTTTAAATTAAAAAAATAATCTTTTTATCACTTCGTAAAATATTTTAAAATAAGTCTTCCTCCTAACAAATATTTAAATTAATATTCGCCTAAAATACTCAAAGATCATTTTAGAAATGCATTCAATTCAACAAATACTCACATATACGTACATACACACAAATAAAGCAGAAGTATGGGGCGGGAAAGGTTGAAAGAAAGGCTTCTCAATGATGGACGGGAAATGTGGGATTTTAATGCCTTTACAGCAAGTAAAGCCTCCCATATTGGGTTGGACCAATTTTTTTGGTTCGTTCTTTCTTTCTTTCCCACTTGCTGTTTCTGCCATGCCATCATGAATTTTTAGAGTACTAGAGAGAGAAGTTATCGTGTCCAAGAGTTGGCAACTCTCTGTATGATGAACCATGTGGCTTGACTTCAAATCACAAGTTGTATTACTGTATTTTACAGTATTACAATTTTGGGTAAATTATTTTAACCATGTTCTATTTTTTATTCATAAAAATATTCTATCTATTTTAAGAAGTTACACTTTTTTCCTTAAGAAACATGAAAAATTCACACAGATCTTCCTTAATTTTTTTTAAACAACTTTCATAAATTATTTTGATGCAAATTACTCCTTAATTACTATTAAATTAATATATTTTTGTTATTCTAAATTAATAAAATTAAGTTCCTTACGTTAAATGAAGACATGCTTCATTTATATATAAATAAATAATTTATATTTAAGCTCTGTTGATACTTCGGTATAAATTTTAATTATATTTAATAATTTAAATAAAATTTACATATATCTTTACATTAAGATTATAAAATTTTTAATAACTTAACTTAATTTTTTACATTAAAAGAAATTATTTATATCAAGAGTAAATATAATTTTTTAAGGGAAATATGTGTAAATTTTTAATATAGATAAGAAGTCTATGTAATAGCACAAAAAACAAAAATATGAGGGTATTTACTATAAAAATTTAGCATAGGAAGATAGGGGAGAAAGGGACAAAGAATATGTCAGGTCACAGGTGGGTGATAGGGCAGCCAAGGCCCGCACATAACAGTAGAGAAAATAGAGTCTCACTTAGTGTGTTCATTGTGCGATACAGTCCAAGATGCAAGTGGATGGGCCTTTTACCCATGAAGACCCAACTGCATATTGAATTATCTTGAGCCCATGTATAAGGTTTTTTTAGTACTGAAAATTTCATAAACAAATATTTTTTTTCTTCTTTAATATTTTGTGAAAGAGAGCTGAAAAAATAAATTTTATTTTCTTATATTCATATATGATTTTAGAAATTAAATTTTTTTTAAAATGTAAAGTAAAATTTAGAGAATAAAATATAAGTAAATAATTAATCTCTCTAATCTATAATAAGTGACATTTTAAGTCTTTATTTTAATCATTTTTAATTATTATTTTTTAAAACTAAGATAATATTAATTATACTTTATTAATTTTATCCCTTTTAAAATTATTATTTTTATTAAATACTTAACTAATTGAAAATTTTTAAGAAGGGCACTTTAAGAAGATAAAAAAAATTGTTATTTTTAAAATTATTTAATAAGTTTTTTATTTTTTATGTTTAATGCTTTAAAAATAAATATTATAGACCAGAGAGAGTATTGGTAAAAAAATTAATAATTTATAATTATTATTACATACAAATAAATAATTTATAATTAGTTACGTTAGAAAAAAATTGATCAAATTATGCTAAATAAAATTTAAAAATTTTAATTCAAATTTATTAAATATACATACAGATTGAGTTTTGCAAATTATATTTGTATTTTATACAATCAAAATTAAATTTAAGTCAAAATTTTCATAAGAAAAATATCATTTGATATGCAAAGTTTTCATGAGACTGAACAAGATTTAGTCATACAAATATTTTTGTTTGCATCTCAATACTTTAAAAGAAAAAGAAAAATTGAAAGTTTTGGGTTCAACTCATAGATGATATCAGAGACTATTATTGGTTGAAGCCACATACCGGAAGGAATGATCAGAGTGAACGTAGATGGCTCTCGAAGTGCATCTCATACTGCTTGCGGGAGATTTCTGAGAGACGCTTTGGAAATTTTCTGAAGGGGTTCGCCAGTAACGTGGGACTGTGTTCGGTGTTGGAGGGTACAGAGCGGTGATTCTGTAATCTAACTCGAAAATTGTTGTCAATCTCATTTCCTCTAATGAGACGTGACATCCCCTATACCAGTGGACTGTTCGGGGTCCAACATACTCATCGCGAAGGCAATTATGCTGCTGACTTTATGGCCATCCATGGAGCTGTTCTTCCGATGGGAATGCATGAATTCTTGGTCCCACCGACTGGCTTAAGCAGTATTATGATTGCCGCCAGTTTTGGAGTTTTGTTTCCCAGAATTATCTCTGTTTAGTTCTTGTTATGTTTTTGGGTATGACCCAAATTCTAAAAATACAAGAGTTACAGTTTTAGTGGGACACTGTAAAACAGTTGCAGACAGAATTGCAGTTTTAGTAAGAAACTACATACAGCAGTTTTAACTGCAAGATATATACAGAATATAGCACCCTGTGAATAGACCCAAGCCGTGAACAGTGACCCCGCATGAACAGTGCACCGTGAACAGTACTGTTTGGTTTGTTACTGCAAAACAGCCATACAGAAAAGTGCAGATTTTCTGTATTTTGGATACAGCAGTTGTTTGGGTCATTTTGGGTGCTGCTGTTTGGGGTTAATTGTTTAGCCCAAATTTCAACCTTGTAACTGAATTCTACATAGTGAAATTCTCTTCTTTTGCCCATAGTTTTTTTCCTCATTGGGTTTTTTCACGTTAAACATTTGTGTACTTTCTCTTCTCCTTCTCCAAATTATATTTTGCAATTTTATATTTGTTGGCCATTGTCATAACAAACTGGTATCAGAGCTTGGTTTTCTCAATCTCTCAATGGCTTCTACTTCAGCAACAATTTCTAAGACAGACATTGAGAAATTTGATGGATCAACTAGTTTTGCTCTCTGGCAAATAAGAATGATGACAATTCTGTCAAGAGAAGGCACAAAGAGGGCGTTGCTTGGGAAGATGAAGAAGCCCGAGACTATGACAGATGCTGAATGGGATGATATGGATGATAGAGCTCTTTCTTCTATTCAGTTGTGCTTGGGTAATGAAGTTCTTCAAGAAATTCTCACTGAGAACACTGCAGTGGGTGCATGGTTGAAATTGGAGAGTTTGTACATGACGAAATCTCTTACCAATAGGTTACGGTTAAAGCAACGCCTCTATACTCTGCGTATGTCTGAAGGTATGCCACTAAAATCTCATATAGCAGAGTTTACTTCTATCATTACTGATTTAAGTAAGATAGATGTGAAGATTGATGATGAGGATTAAGCGCTTTTACTGTTATGTTCTTTGCCTGCTTCCTATAAAAATTTTAGAGACACTATGATCTATGGTAGAGAAGAAATTTTCCTTGATAATGTCAGGTCAAATTTGCAAGCTAAAGAGAAAATTGATAATAATTTGACATCTATTGAAGGGGGTGATCAGAGTGTTGGTCTATTTGTTGATAGAGGAAGAAGTAAGGAGAGAAATTCTAATTCTTACAAGTCTAGATCGAAGTCTAAACATAAGAATCTGACTTGTAATTATTGCAAGAAGAAGGGGCATATTAAATCTGATTGTTTTAAATTGAAAAAGAAAGAAAAGGCATGTGACAATAAAGGTAAGGCCACATCAGAAGAAGCTAATATAGCAGAAGATGAGAAAACTGATCTGCTTTGTATTATTGATGCCAAAATCAGTTTTGAAACTAGTTGGCTGATAGATTCTGGAGCTTCACAGCATATGACTCCTAATAGGAACTAGTTTACCACTTATGAGCCATTTAATGGGGGTGTATTTTTAGGTGATGATCATTTTTGTAAAGTTGTTGGGATAGGCACTGTGCAAATTAAAATGCATGATGGTATGATAAGAACTTTATCAAATGTGAAACACATTCCAGATTTGAAAAAGAATTTAATTTCTTTGGGTACTTTAGAAAAGAACGACTGTAAATATAAATGTGAAGATGGTGTGCTTAAAGTCTCTAAGGGTGCACTTTTATTGATGAAAGCAAATAGAATTGGCACTTTGTATTTCTTGCAGGGTTCTACTGTTATAGGTTCAGCTGCAGTTGCTGCTACTTCTATTTTTGATTCAGATGTTACTAAAATTTGATACATAAGACTGGGGCATATGAGTGAGAAAGGCATGACAGCATTGGGTAAGAAAGGTCTGTTAGGTGGCCAGATAACAGGAAAGATAGAGTTTTGTGAACATTATATCTTTGGCAAACAAAAGCGGTTGAGTTTCAGTTCAGCCATTCATAAGACAAAAGGAACTCTTGACTATATTCATTCAGACCTTTGGAGGCCTTCTCAAGTTCCTTCTAAAGGCAGTCACTCCAGATACATGTTAACTTTTATTGATGATTATTCAAGAAAGGTTTGGGTCTACTTTCTGAAATAGAAAAATTAAGTATTTGTGACTTTCAAGCAGTGGAAGACTTTACTTGAAAAGCAGACAGGAAAACAGATTAAGAGACTCAGAATAGATAATGGCCTTGAATTTTGTAACAATGAGTTCAATGAGTTTTGCAAGAAAGAAGGCATTGCTCGGCATAGAACCGTTGTGAATACATCTCAACAGAATAGTATTGCAGAGAGGATGAATAGAACTCTTCTTGAAAAGGCTCAGTGTATGCTTTCAAATGCAAGCTTAGGCAAAGAATTTTGGACTGAAGCTATTAACACAGCTTGCTGATTGGTGAATTGATCTCCTCGTACAGCCATTGAATGTAAAACACCAGAAGAGGTATGGTCTGGAAAACCTGCTGATTATTCTGTTTTGAAAATTTTTGGTTGTCTTGCTTATACACATGTTAATGAAGGAAAGCTTGAGCCTAGAGCAAAGAAATGTGTATTTCTTAGGTATTCATCTAGTGTGAAAGGATACAGGTTATGGTGTCCAGATTAGTCCAAGTTTCTTATTAACAGGGATGTAACTTTTGATGAATATTCCATGCTTGGAAAGAAAAAAGTTACAGAATCTGTTATTTAGAATAATGAAAAAGGTGGAGAACAGGTAGAGTTTGAAATTCTTACTCAGCTTAAACAATTCTCTATTCCTAGTTCTGCAGATGGTGATTTAGAAGAGGCTTCAGATTCTTCACAAGCACAGCTTTACACCATAGCTAAGGACAGGTCAAGGAGAACTATTAAACCACCTGAGAAGTATAGTTATTCAGATTTTGCCTATTGTCTTGCTGTAGGAGAAGAGGTGGAGTACCCTTTGTCCATTAAGAAGTTCAAGTATTGCTTGGACTTAATTGGTGCTCATTGTTGAGTTTTGCTCTTAAGAGCTTTTGTGGAAGAGGTGGAGAATTTCTTTGTTGAAGTCTATTTTCAGAATTTGTGTCAAGGTGGAGATTGTTATATTTTTGTGTGTGACCCAAATTCTAAAAATACAAAAGTTACAGTTTTAGTGGGATACTGTAAAACAGTTGCAAACAGAATTGCAGTTTTAGTAAGAAACTGCATATAGCAGTTTTACTGTTTAAACATTTGTGTGCTTTCTCTTCTCCTTCTCTAAATTATATTTTACAATTTTATATTTATTGGCCATTGTCATAACAATTCTTTTCTTCTTAACCAAAAAAATGTATAATCTGATATCTAAGATAGTCACAGGTTAAGTTCATTTTCTTGAGTCAGGTCAAGTCAGAATCATTTACACACTCCTAACAATTTGAAAAAAACCCAAACGTAGAACAATAAACAAACCATTATTTATTCATAGAACGACATTTTTCAAACCATTGTTGGATACCCTACCACAAGAGGTAAACTTGGCCAATATTATTGGTCTTGGGTCCCCACATTGGCCATAACACTTTTTCGTTTTATAATTTAAAATGGGTAGGCCTCAATGATGGATGGTATTGTGGGGATTCTGATGATATTATGACGACAGAAACCAGCTTCCTCCAGTAACTTCTTCCAGTCCTGTTCAGTTCTCTCCTTTCCTCCTGTGGTGTGTGCCATCATCAGCAAATCAAATGACATTCTTGTCTCATCAAACACTGCTTCACCCTCTGGTTCCAGCACTATGTCTACAATGATAACCTTCCCCTTTTTCTCCGCCACTGTCTTTTTGCAATTCTTCAGAATGCTGATGCAATGCTCATCACTCCAATCGTGCAGCACCCACTGTGCCACCCACATTACCCCAATGATCACTTTCCATACTCAGCTTTCTATAATGTTATTTTTGAAACGTAAAATGTATTTGCACAATAATGCAGTATATAATGTGTGTATAATTAGGGATGGTGATTTTTTCATGGAGCAGGAATGGAGAAGATTTTAGGGACAGGGCTATAGTCTCCACTCTTTGAGGATTCTTGAAATTACAAAAATATTAAAATAATTATTAATTTATTATTTAAATGAATTTTAAATAAAAATAAATTAAGAATTACATATAATAAATAAATAATCATATCTTATACATGTTAAAAACTTTTTGTTTAAAAATTTTAAAATTTTTGATCACGTGGATACCCAATCTCATCATTAAAAATGGAAGAAAATTCTTTCTATACTTGGGATTCGAGAGTGGAGAAAAGTCTTCTCAAAATCAGGGAGCAGAAAATTTTCTCACTCCACGAGGATTCTCGAAAATATAAAAATATCAAATATTATTTATTTGATTATTTAGTTAAATTTTAAATAAAAATAAATTAATAATTATAAATAATAAATAAATAATCATAACTTATACATATTATAAAAATTTAAAAATTTTTATCACATGATTACCCACTCTCAGGCAGAAATTAAAAATAAAAAAATATCTTCTCACACACTTAGGGTTCGAAACGAGAGAGAGGAAGAAAAATTTTCTCTTAGAATCTAGCGAAAAAAATTTCAAACTCACACTTTACCCTGTTCTGTTACCATTTTTATATATAATATATTATTATTAATTAATTTTTATAATTTAATTTATAAAATGTACTAAATTTAATCCTGCACACTTGATGCAGTGATTCATTAACAGCAGTCTTTGTAAAATGAACATTACCTTGATAAAAACAGCATTAGCGGTAGGAATTGTCTCAAACATGTTACCTCCTACGTGGGTCACTCCCGGGTGCTCTGGTGCAGTGGCGATGACATGTGGCAGATCAAAGTTGATACCTTTGATGTGCGGATGTGATTTGACGATCTTAGAAATGACCCCACCGGTCCCACCACCCACGTCGACCAACGATCCTATGCTGCCGAACCCATCTTTATACTCAGACAGGATTGCTTCCATGATAAAATTGACCATGCAGGCCATTGCATCGTTGAATATGTTGTTGAATTGGGGGTTTTGGGATGCAAAGTCCCACATCTCGCACCCGTGAGCCTTCTTGAATGCAATCCCTCCATCCCTTACGCAGTGGCTTAGGTAATGCCACGGCTCCAATTGCCATGGAATGTTTTCCATGATAACCATTGGAGCCAGGCTAAACTGGGACCCATGTATGAGCCACTGGGACGCCTCCGTCAACCCATAGAGGGTCTCTCCGCCGTTCGAGGGAGAATGAGCAGTGAAGATCCTTTTACGCACCAGCGAGCGCATTATGCGAGCAAGGTAGGGAATATCTGGGGAGGGTGAATCCTGCAGCGAGGCAGCTATCTGGGACAATGTGATTGGACCTCCATGGGAATGTATGATATCGGCTATGTGGAGCTCCACTGCACATTTGAGTGCCATGGATTCGCTAAAACCGAAAAGTTGCTCCCAGATTACGGCTTGGCTCTTAAGTGACGCTTGCAACTGTGCAGGATCCATGAAAGCAATGCAGGAAGCAAATTCGTAGTAAGAAGGCACTTGATTTAAAGCACCAACGTTGGTTTCTGTCTTGTTAACGAGGAATGGAGTAAGGGAATTTGGTTGAGTTACGGGAGTCATTTATCAACAACCATTGGTAGCACATAAAAATTTGGGTCTAAGCCCTTCAGTTTTCAAAAAAATATCGAGAACACTAATTTATTGTTTATTGTCCCACTTCACTTTTGAAAATTAATTAATTCCTCTTTCAATTGTCAGCAATAATTCACTAGTTTATAAAACTGGAATAAGCACTTTGATTGCTGATGTTTCCACAGTAAAGAAAAACGAAGAAAAAGTATACTAAATTTCAAAGTACGCCAATTCTAGATTGTGTGATCGTTTGAAATTACTGAACTCTGTCTCTTTGTTTTGTTTTGTTTCTCATATGTTTGTCTTTGATGTAAAGTGCTCACTAAATAAAAGAACAATAATACACCATTTCTTTCTAGCATTACGTAATTTATTAGTTGCATGACATCGTGCAACATGCTTATCTTTCTTTTTCCTTGGGTCAAAGGGGAATCCAATAAAGACACATATAAGGTGGAGTAGTGTCTCCAAATCTAGCTGTGTTAGGTTAAGGGATCTGGGTAATATTACATGTTCAAATTCTCTGTTGCATTTGTATCAAGAAAATTAAAACACCCGTTTCTCATTTCATTAAATATTGATTTCAATCATTTACTAGAAAGGAAAAAATAATCGTTTCTCCCCTTTGGATTCCTACGATTCCACCTGCCCCTAAATTAAGATGCTTGGCTATAACTCGCTTTGTTTTTGGCAGAAACCATGTTAAGGATGATTCTATGACAGTATTAATATGTATACTAAATGGGTTAGGTAGTCTGTCATTTTTGAGGAGATTTAAAGGCCTAAACATATAGTGCACATGCTTACTCAAAATTAACAAGTTTTCTTCATAATTCAGTCGTAATTTCACAAATGCTATTATCTTGAGTCTGCACATGCATACTTTATGCAATTTTTCAATGTGAATTTAGCATCATTCAACATATATAACATGAAAGAACCAAATAAAAAGAGACTAAGGGAAAAATGAAACAAAAATGATTGACATGAACAGACCATTCATACAACAAAGGTTTGTCAAACACAGACCATTCAGAAGTGAACCTGGCCAATATATTATTGGTCCTGGGTATATAATTTTAAAATGGGTAGGCCTCAATAATGGATGGTATTGTGGGGATTTTGATGATATTGAAACGAGTGAATCCTGCTTCCTCTAGTAACTTGTTCCATTCCGCTACAGTTCTCTCCTTTCCTCCCATGGAGTGTGCTATCATAACCAGATCAAATAAACTTCTTGTCTTATCAAATACTCCACCAGGCTCTGCTTCCAGCACCACTTCCACAATAATAACCTTTCCATTCTTCTCTGCCACTGCCTTCTTGCAATTCTTCAGAATCTTCACACATTCCTCGTCGCCCCAATCGTGCAGGACCCACTATATATTATCACTCTTTAGTCTTTAATATCATTTGTAAAATTAATGAACGAAGATTGGCATTGCAAGTTTTGTAGATAACGTACCTTCATAAATACAGCATCAGCTCTGGGAATTGTCTCAAACATGTTACCTCCTACGTGGGTCACTCCCGGGCGCTCAGGGGCCGTGGCGATGACATGTGGCAGATCAAAGTTGATACCTTTGATGTGCGGATACGATTTCACGATCTCAGCTATGACCCCGCCGGTCCCACCACCCACGTCCACTATTGATCCTACGCTGCTGAAACCATCTTTGTACTCGGACAAGATTGCTTCCATTGTCATCGTGGCTGCACACGCCATGGCATTGTTGAATAAATCGTTGAATTCTGGGTGTTGAGAAGCAAACTCCCAAACGTCGCAGCCATGGGCCTTCTTGAAGGCAGTCCCACCATCTCTCACACAATGGCTAAAGAAATGCCATGGATCCAATAGCCATGGATGGTTTTGCATGATAACCATCGGAGCCAGGCTATACTGGGACCCGTGTATGAGCCACTTGGACGCCTCGGTCAACCCATAGAGGGTCTCTTCGCCGTGTGATGGAGGACGGGCGGTGAAGATCTTTTTACGCACTAGTAATCGCATGACGCGTGCAAGGTAGGGAATATCTGGGGCGGTGGCCGAATCCAAAGATGAAGATATCTGGGGCAGTGTCATGGGAGCACCATGGGAGTGTATGATATCGGCTATGCGGAGCTCCACAGCACATTTTAGTGCCATCGATTCCACAAAACCGAAAAGGTGCTCCCAGATGACTGCTTGGCTCTCAATCGACGCTTCTAACTGTGTGCGCTCCATGAATGCAGAAGCAAATTCGGACTGGGGATTTTAGGTAAGTCCTCTGTCTTACCTAATTAAATAGCACCTCTTTCTTAATTCAAAAGGATTATGAAATAAAAAACATTATATCGAAAATATAAAATAAAATGAAAGTTGAAGTAATTTATTTTAACATTAAACACATATGCAACAACTATGTATTCCAAAATACTGAAAATTTTTCAGCATCGAGATTGGTTGGTTTCTCTCTTTCAGTGGGATGATGTTTCTTTTCAATGGTTGGTAGGACCAGCATAAAGTTGCTGCAAGTCTTTTTTTTTTCTTTTTATTTTACATGTACTTTTTCTATAAATAAAAGAGAACCGTGGACATGCCACTCAATGATTAAATCTAAACTCCACTGCAAATTGTCCGCCATAATTCATCAATTCGGAAAACCGGAAAGGGTTTCAGCCAATTAAAACCATGCAGAAAAGCACCAGTTGAGTCACGGACAAAGCAGGAACAGCCCGCCACAAGTACTGTGTTGACATTGTGACATAACATTGCGATCAGGAAAAAAAAGTGCAGGAAAAATTAATTTTTGAAAAATATTGTGAAAATTTTGAATTTAAGTTTATACTGATCTAATTTTAAAAGACGAAATAAAACACTAAAATTTAGATCTATGGCACAGAAATTAAGTTTAGAAATTGATTACATGCAGAGAAAATATTAACACTACTATAATATCTTTTCGATACTATATTAATATTTTATTATTTTTTAATTTCAAATTATACTTTGATTTTGTCTAACATAAATTTATTTATTTTTCAGTTTTTGTTTGTCTCATTGTGAGTTTAACATATAATCAAGTGTGATCCCTGATTAATACCACTAGAGAATGATGCTCAGCTATTATTGTGTAAAGGGTGAATTCGATACTTGATTCATCTAGGATTCACATCGAGATTAGATGCCTAATTTGACTAAGACTTGAGGAATTAAATGGATATCTAACTTGATTATAGTTTAACTCAACTGGATCGAGAGTTAAAAAAGGTACTTAACTTGACTAAAATTTTTAAAAGTATTTTTGAATCTCGAGGGATATGAATAATAGGTGTGATTATCCTTGAAATAATTAATAACAATCATTTTATTAGATCTCAACTAACAACCATTATTGAGAATAATCTTGTAGTTTAAAATTTAGAATAGTAAAAGGGCTAAAAGAATGTTAAGTCTTTTAATCATGTTAGAAATGTTTTATCAATTTTTTGATGAGACCTGTAACATTATTACCTTTAAGATAATTACTTATAGTTATTTCACTAAAACTAATGATCGAGAGTAATTAGGGACTTAACTTCAGGTTAATTTGAAATGACAATCATTTTTCTTAAATTTTTTGATAAATTTCATAAGAGATATTTTTATTTTAAAAACTTAAATGCAAAAAAAATTTAGGAATTTGAACATTTTTCATGTTTATGAAAGATCAAAATATGAATTGAGATAATAAAATAATACAAACAATCATTTATTTTAATTTAAAATATTTTATCTAAAAATCTACAATTAAATTATATTTGTAAAATATTGATAAAACAAATTAATTGAAACAATAATTAATGTAAATAAGATTTAACAATTACCTCAATTTAAATTATTTATTTATATTCAAACACCAAAAGACCATACTTAATTTTTTTATTTTAATTTAAATTCAAAGTCTATTTAAATTTTTTTCTCATTTTTTAAAAAAAATAGATCAATTTTACTTTTAAAATAAAAGCCTAAATAAGAACATAAAAAAAAGGGGGCTGCGGTTGGGCTGGGAAAGCCCAACCATGGCGTTCTTTCTTTTAAAACAAGGAAAAACATCTTTTTCCTTTCTAATTTTTGTAAAACAATAAGGGGTCACGGTCCGTGACCTCTTCGGAGACATCGGATAAAATTATCTTTTACTTTTATATTTTTCTTAAAAAACCTTTACCATGAATTTAAAAGAATGATAATATTAAAATATTATTTTATATCTATCAAAAATTAAAAATTTTTGATAAATAATATTTATTTTTAATTTATGTTGTAAAATTAAATTATTTTTTTAATAAATTTATTTTTTATATTTTTTAAAAATAAATTAAACTGACAAAAATAATATAATTAAAATTTTAAATTTTTATAAAATTATTTTAATCAAGTATCAAAAATTCTTAAAAAAATTCTTGAATTCATCTACTTATTTTGTTTTATTTTTTAAAATATTTTTTATTTATTTTTCAGGGGCATCGATTGGGTGCATCGCATCCTATGAGTGCAATGCATCCTTCTTCAACCCCTTCTGCACCCACTGGCGCGGAGGGTGAAACGTAGCATGTGGCTGCTTGAGGCGTCACCCAAAATTCTCTCTTTTCCTTTCCTCTTCTCTCTTTCCTGTTACTGTCTTTCCTTCTTCCTCTTGTCACAAAAGATTTAGTGTATGCATGCAACACGAAGCGCCAAATACAACCAGGGAAACAAGGAAAACTTACCAAGCAAAAAAAAGAAAAAAAAAAGAACGGAAGAGCTAAGCATGCTCACCTTACTAGAGGACAACTCTTGGAGGTCAGTAGCACAAGTCTTTAAGTCAGTGGCTCCTTGTCTTTCTTCTCTATTAATTTCTTCTTTAGTTCCTCACTGATTCTTCTCTGTTTCTCCTTTGGTGTGCAGGTTTCTCTTTTTTTTCTATGTAACTCTCTGTGTTTTTTTCTTCCGCTCTCCTTCTCATGTTCTTCTCTCTACTTTGCTCTCTCCCAATCTCTTCCTTTTCTTCTGCGATCGGTCTCTCCTTTTTTATCTAACTCTCTGTTTTTTCCAAGAGCAAACCGAAAGGCCCTTAAAAAAAACCTAACCAACCCCGTCTCCACTCTCTCCATTCCTGCTCTTCCACATCAGCTAGGAAAAAAATCTCCAACTTGATCACCGTGTCCCCTTCGTGCTTTGGACGGATTAAACGAAGGCGGCGTGACTAAAGATTGGATAGGCTGGTTGCTGCCTACTCTATTTTGTCCATTCTCTCCATTTCACAGTTTCTCTCTATTTTTGCTGACAATTTTTTTTTCTTTTTTTTTAATTTTTAATTTAAAAAATAATATTATCAATTTCTAAATAAAAAATATTTTTAAATATTTTTATTCTTATTTAATTAATTTTTAAAAAATATATTTAAATAAGATAAATAACATACTTTAAATTTTTAAAATTCGAACAAAATTAAACATATACACTCAGTCTTGAAATTTCTGGTTACACCGACTTGAAGTCGCAGAAGCAATTAATGAAGCAACGCCATCTACTGAAGTGTCCAAGCTGTGTGAAAGACAAGGGTAACTAAACATAAATGTACGAAAATTTTTTTTCCTTAATTTCATCAAACTCATCTATTGCAGTTAAAGAGCATGTGTTGTTTAACTACTCCTACCTTCAATTCTTAGAGGGATGTATTATCTTTTTTATTATCAAATGAATAAATTTTATCTCGTAAAACACAAACCCCTCAAAAAAGAAGCCATGCAGAAGAGGAACAATTCCCTGAAGTTCAATTAGGATAGAAATTGTCTTGTTTTAAAGAGCCTATGAGACTTCAGAGTAAAGCTATTGGAAGTTCGGAACAAAAGATTATAAGCTGGGATGTCTTGTACTCTTTGAATGTCTTCTGAGGATCTCTCCCTCTCCAACTTCGTCCCCGTTGCTTGTAAAACCTCCTGAAGCTATGGATTTATTAGCAAGTAGTCAAAACATTGCAGTCCCAAAAATACATAGTTTGTGTGTTGAGAGTCTTTCACTCCGTTCAATAACTTAATTACAAATATTTTTTTTTTTACTTTTACACAGTACTTATTTTATAAAATTTAAATAATTAAATTTATTAAATCTCTTTTATACTAAATTGTAAACCCATAAAAATTAACGGGCAATAGAATTGATGTGAGGAAGTCAACATTTCCACAAATAAAATGTTCCTTTTTTATTATTTTTTATGAGACATTTTCATATTTTTTACGATTGTAGAACTAATTCTTATTTACAAATTTGCACCAGCTGCTAGCCCCTAAATATTTTGAATTGAGGAGATTTAAATATGCGCTTATGTTGCACAAACAAAATGTTCTTCTGTGTGCTAATGCTATAATAATAACCCAAATTTTCATTGCCAAAGACACAACAGGATAATGGCGTAGCCCCACTTGACGTAACCCAAGAAAAAATTTTTAAAAAATAAAAAAAACTTAAAAAATAAAAAATAAATATGAGAGTTATAAATAAAATTATAAATATAAAGATATAAAAATAATAATGTTAGACAACATATCCTGCTTTAACCGTTTAGGTGTGTGGCTGTAGGACTGTAGGTCGGGGAGGGGAAGTAACAAAATTATAGAAAACATCGGGTAAGAGATATACATTAAAATTCATGCAGGAAGCCTCTATAGCCAGCCGAGCATGCATCATCTCGAAAGCTATACAATATAATATATCAAATGCTTGTTCATCTTTTGCGCTACCCAGCAACGCCACATATAAGCATTTAGCGGAGTACAAATTCGAGTTCTAACTGAAGCTGACCCAATATAAAGGGCATTTGACAGGAGCTTACTTAAATACATCATTCTCACCTCCTAATGTCTTGACAAAGTTCACTCCTGGAAGACATCGAGGTTTTACTACAATAGAATTGTATTGTAATAATTATTAGAAAATTTAGTTTTTCTCACCTTGTTCCTACTCACTCTCAAACTATGGCATAGAAGATACGTTGATATTAGCTTCCAAAAAAAAAATACGTTGATATTATTGGTCAAACATAATTCATTAAAGAAACCATTACCATCCACAAAGCGACATTTGTTCAACCATAGTTGGACACCATTAGAAGAATTTGGCCAACACTATTGGTCTTGGGCCCCCATATTGGCCATAACACTTTTTTTTTTAAAAAAAAAAAAATTAAAATGGATAGGCCTCAATGATGGATGGTATTGTGGGGATTTTGATGATATTATAACGAGAGTAACCAGCTTCCTCTAGTAACTTCTTCCAATCCTGTTCAGTTCTCTCCTTTCCTCCTATGGTTTGTAGCATCATAACCAAATCAAATGATATTCTTGTCTCGTCGAACACTGCATCACCCTCTGGTTCCAGCACTATGTCTACAATGATAACCTTTCCCTTGTGCCCTGCCACTGCCTTTTTGCAATTCTTCAGAATGTTGACGCAATGCTCATCACTCCAATCGTGCAGCACCCACTATATATGTCACAAACATTGCCCACATCAACACTATCCATACTCAATTTTCGTTAATATTATTTGTAAAATGAAAATATATACATTTCCTCCTATGTAAACAACCAAATTCTCATGAAATTTATCTGAATCATTCAAATTTTAAAATTTACAAAAATTTTATAAAATTTAATAATTTAAATTTTATTATATAAATATTTAATAAAATTCTGAGAGCGATGAATTATCTTTTTGATTATCAAATGAATAAATTTTATCTCGTAAAACACAAACCCCTCAAAAAAGAAGCCATGCAGAAGAGGAACGATTCCCTGAAGTTCAATTAGGATAGAAATTATAATTGAACTGTCTATAGTACTGGCATAATTTGTCCTCTTTAAAGAGCCTATGAGACTTCAGAGTAAAGCTATTGGAAGTTTGGAACAACAGATTGTAAGCTGGGATGTCTTGTACTCTTTGAATGTCTTCTGAGGATATCTCCCTCTCCAACTTCGTCCCCGTTGCTTGTAAAACCTCCTGAAGCCGTGGATTTATTAGCAAGTAGTCAAAACATTGCAGTCCCAAAAATACATAGTTTGTGTGTTGAGAGTCTTTCACTCGGTTCAATAACTTAATTACAAATAAAATAATTTTTTTATTTTTATTTCATAAAATTTAAATAATTAAATTTATTTAATCTCTTTTATACTAAACTATAAACTCAAAAATTAACAGGTCATAGAACTGATGTGAGGAAGTCAACATTTTTATAAATAAAATATTCTTATTTTATTATTTTTTATGAAATATCTTCATATTTTTTAAGATCGTAAAACTAATTTTTATTTACAGATTTGCACCTGCTATTGGCCCCTAAATATTTAGAATTGAAGAGATTTAAATATGCGCTTGTGTTGCACGAACAAAATGTTCTTCTGTATGCTAATGCTGTAATAATAATTCAAATTTTCATTGCCAAAGACACAACATGTCCTGCTTTAACCGTGTAGGTGTGTGGCTGTAGGACTGCAGATGTAGGTCGGGGAGGGGAAGTAACTAAATTATAGAAAACATCGGGTAAGAGATATACATTAAAATTCATGCAGGAAGCCTCCATAGCCAGCCGAGCATCCATCATCTCGAAAGCTATACAATATAATTTATCAAATGCTTGTTCATCTTTTGCACTACCCAGCAATGCCACATATAAGCATTTAATGGAGTGAAAATTCAAGTTCTAACTGAAGCTGGCCCAATATAAAGGGCATTTGACAGGAGCTTACTTAAATACATCATTCCCACCTCCTAATGTCTTGACAAAGTTCACTCCTGGAAGACATCGAGGTTTTACTACAAAAGAAGTGTATTGTAATCATTATTAGAAAATTTAACTTTTCTCACCTTGTTCCTACTCACTCTTGCATAGAAGATAGAACTATAGCTATACGGAAAGGGTAAAAATAAGATAATGTTGACCTAGTGCAATGCTTTGAGGCTTTGTGTACAAGAAACATAAACTTTACAAGAAAGGGTAGTCTAGTTTAGTCCGGACTATCGAAGACGAGGCCCTAACATTTCTACAACTACCACAATGCACAAAAGCCATTCCCGAAACCTCACTCTGTAGTCTGTACTCTGTACCCTAGGACCAGCATGACAAGTAAATTACGGCACTAGGTGCAAGACAATAGAAAAACAACTAAAGGACTATAAACAAGAGACAAAGTTATACCACTGAATTTGAACAAACATATTTGTGGATCGTTAACATGGACCATATCTTCCGATTATGGTTTGACGCCAGAGAGCGGCTCATTTTCACTTGAAAGTTGTTAATTTCACATTCTTATAGTAACAACACACTCATTCTGTAGAAATAAATAGAAGTCCAAACAGTATGCAGTGCGAGTGTATTGTTACCATAAGAGCGTGTGTGTATAATAACTCTTTTCGCTTGTACCATGTCTTCTATCCCCATTGTGTGCATAAATAACATCACTCTTTGTAAAATGAACATTAGCTTGATAAATACAGCATCGGCGCTAGGAATTGTCTCGAACTCTGGTGCAGTGGCGATGACATGTGGCAGGTCAAAGTTGATACCTTTGATGTGCGGATACGTTTTAACGATCTCAGCTATGACCCCACCGGTCCCACCACCCACGTACATCAATGATCCTATGCTGCCGAGCCCATCTTTAGACTCAAGACAGGATGGCTGCCGTTATGATCTTGACCGTACACGCCGTTGCATCATTGATTATCTTGTTGAATTCTGGATTTTAAGATATTGCCAACTCCCAAATGTCGCAGCCACGAGCTTTGTTGAATGCAATCCCACCATCTCTCACGCAATGGCTCGAGTAATGCCATGCATCCAATAACAATGGATGGTTTTGCATGATAACCATCGGAGCCAGGCTATACTGGGAGCCATGTATGAGCCACTTGGACGCATCGGTCAACCCACTCCGCAGTGTGACGGATGAATGATGATGGGCACCGAAGATCTTTTTATGCACTAGCTAGTGAGCGCATGATGCGAGCGAGGTAGGTAATATCTGAGGAGGGCAAATCCTGCAGAGAAGTAGCTATTCGGGACCAATGTGGTTGGAGCACCATCGGAGTGTATGATATCGGCTATGCAAAGCTCCACAGCACATTTGAGAGCCATAGATTCCACAAAACCCAAAGGTGCTCCCAATTTACTGCTTAGCTCTTAAGGGGCGCTTGTAACTGTGTAGGTTCCATGAATGCAATGCAGGAAGAAAACTGGGAGTAAAGACAAGGCACTTGATTTAAATCAGCAAGGTTGGTTTCTGTCTCGTTAACAAAGAATGAAGTAAGGGAATTTGGTGGAGTTGCAACTGTAATTTATTTAGGGAAATTGCTATCCTATCCTTTTATTTTACACTCTCTTCATGTCATAATTATAAGGGAATTATTGTGCTATATCTTTTATTTTCTTTTATTCTACTACTTTATTATATACTGAACTACATTCTATTGTAAAAAAGGAAAAAAATGAAGAATGTAGCTAATAACCTTCCTTGTAATATAAATACCGCTAGCACTCACAATTTGGCTCTAATAAGCCTTAGTGTTTTAAAATCTAATCGAATCGGTTAAATTATTGGGTGCCCTCAGTCAATGGTTTAATTAGTGGATTATTAGTTGAATCGGACAAAAAGAAATAATTTTTAAATACATAAAATTTGAATCTTATACTAAAATATATTTTTTTAATAATAACCATTTATATGTTAAACCATCCTGATTTAATAGTTGTAATGCACAGACTGCTTAGCCAAATCAATTGGGGCAATTTAATTATGAGAAGAATTGATGATTGAGTTGTCACTTCTCACTTCCAGTGTTGCCACGCCCGTCCGCTCCAACCTTCTCTCTCTTCCTCTTTTTCATACTATGTACATCTAACAACTTTATAAAACACTCCTCTCGCACTCTTAGGAGACGAAATTTTATGGATGTGAGCATAGCGTTGCTCAGCAACTTATACTTACTTTCTCCATTCTTTGTTTTCTCTTTTCTCCCGCTCCGTTTGCTCCCTTTCCTTATCCTCTAAGGGAGCAAACGGAGAGATTATCATCTAAGGGTAAGGATGAAGTGATGAGCACTACGAGAGATTAGTTGAAAATCCACATTACCCACGGAAATTCATCGATAATAAAGAAATATATGGTAGGATGAAAAAAATTAATCAACGGGTTGATATTGTATTGATAATGCTGATAGTAAAATAGGTGTATTATGGCAGGAAAGTATTATTGGCAAAATTATAGAAGGAAATTTTGTCGATAAATAGAATATTTCTCATTAAAAAGAGGGAATATAACACCGACAGAATAATGATATTGAAATATTTCTGATCATGAAATATTTCTGCTGATAAAATTATTGCACAATCAGGATTTTCTGTCAAGGGGGCCGACTAGTACATGTTGAGTCATATTTTGTTGGCAAATTGTTGCACACAATGAAGAGACGGGATTAATTGATTTTGTATATTTAAAATATTCAGGGATTGCATTGAGACTTTAAAAAGAACTTTAGTAAATTAATTAGAAAATCATTTTAAAGTAAAATTTTACAAAATTCAAAGTACTAAACTAAATATTTTTATGGTTTAAATGATAATTTTCATTATTAAGGGGGCTAAACTAAATTTTTTTTAAAATTTTTATGATATATATATTTATTTATTTATCGCAAAATTTGCGGAGGCCAAAGCAACCCCCAAACGCCTCCTCCCTCTGCCACTGTTAATGATCTACTTTATTGTAAACAAAAATTTGTGTGAAAGTTCGTTTATAAAAATACGTTGATATTATTGGTCAAACATAGATCATGAAAGAAACCATTACTATCCACAAAGCGACATTTGTCCAACCATAGTTGGACACCATTAGAAGAACTTGGCCAACACTATTGGTCTTGAGGCCCCATATTGGCCATAACACTTTTTTTTTTTTAAAAAAAAATTAAAATGGGTAGGCCTCAATGATGGATGGTATTGCGGGGATTTTGATGATATTATAACGAGAGTAACCAGCTTTCTCCAGTAACTTCTTCCAATCCTGTTCAGTTCTCTCCTTTCCTCCTATGGTTTGTAGCATCATAACCAAATCAAATGATATTCTTGTCTCGTCGAACACTGCATCACCCTCTGGTTCCAGCACTATGTCTACAATGATAACCTTTCCCTTGTTCCCTGCCACTGCCTTTTTGCAATTCTTCAGAATGTTGACGCAATGCTCGTCACTCCAATCGTGCAGCACCCACTATATATGTCACAAACATTGCCCACATCAACACTATCCATACCCAATTTTCTTTAATATTATTTGTAAAATGAAAATATATACATTTCCTCCTATGTAAACAACCAAATTCTCATGAAATTATCTGAATCATTCAAATTTTAAAATTTACAAAAAATTTATAAAATTTAATAATTTAAATTTTATTATATAAATATTTAATAAAATTGAGATAGTAACAATAGCATAAGTCAAATGAAAATCACCGTTACTTTTGTTGATTCCAATGGTCAATTACCTTCATAAATACAGCATCAGCGCTAGGAATTGTCTCAAACATGTTACCTCCTACATGGGTCACTCCCGGGTGCTCCGGTGCTGTGCTGATGACATGTGGCAGATCAAAGTTGATACCTTTGATGTGCGGATACGTTTTGACGATCTCAGCTATGGCCCCACCGGTCCCACCACCAACGTCCACCAATGATCCTATGCTGCCGAACCCATCTTTGTACTCAGACAGGATGGCATCCGTTATGATCTTAACCGTACACGCCATTGCATCATTTAACATCTTGTTGAATTCTGGATTTCGAGATGCAAACTCCCAAACGTCGCAGCCGTGAGCTTTGTTGAATGCAATCCCGCCATCTCTCACGCAATGGCTTGAGTAATGCCATGCATCCAATAACAATGGATGGTTTTGTATGGTAACCATCGGAGCCAGGCTATACTGAGAGCCATGTATGAGCCACTTGGACGCATCGGTCAACCCATAGAGGGTCTCTCCGCCGTTTGATGAAGGATGAGAGGTGAAGATCTTTTTACGCACTAGCAATCGCATGATGCGAGCAAGGTAGGGAATATCCGGGGCGGCGGCCGAATCCAAAGATGATGCTATCTGGGGCAGTGCCATGGGAGCACCATGGGAGTGTATGATATCGGCTATGAGCAGCTCCACAGCACATTTTAGTGCCATGGATTCCACAAAACCGAAAAGGTGCTCCCAAATGACTACTTGGCTCTCAATCGACGCTTCTAACTGTGTACGCTCCATGAATGCAGGAAGCAAATTCGGACTGGGGATTTTAGAATCTTCTTACTTTTTAAATAGCACCTCCTAATTTCCTGATTCAAAAGGATTATAAAATTAGGTCGGGCAAATTTCTACGGCTGAACCCTTGGTGAGTGGATAGAATATAATCTTTATAACCACTTGGGAACAATTCAGAATGGTAACTGGAGTGAATTATGGGCTTTAGCGCATGCTGGTGGCTTTGGAAATGGAGGAACTTGATCATTCATGACCCCAGCGCTACTTGACCAAAAAATGCGATCCAAATGATCCTGAAGCACTTCTCTCAAGTAGGGTCGGAGATGAATAGCGAGATGAACAACCAGCTGACTGGTAGAGAGCTTCAATTTCTCAAATGGACTTCCTCCTTCGGGATGGCATAAACTTAATGCTGATGGAGCCAGGAATCACGAGTTGGAAAAAATTGATTAAAGACTTAACAATAAACGGAAGTATCTCAAGATAATTTTTATTTATTTGTATAAATAAATTATATAAATAAAATTTAAGTCAAAAATAAATATAAGAGATATAAAATTTTAATGTAAAAAATATTTTAATATTAAAAAAATTAATCATAAGACAAATTTTAAAAAAATATTTTATTATAATAAAAATAATTATAAATATCTTCACAACACACTTTATTTTCTTTCAAATTATATTAAAATTATAATAATACTTAATAAACTTTCTAAAAATAATATCTAATATTTTTTATAATATATACCTATACCTACACTCTATTAAAAATTACTTAATTTCTCTCTTATCTCACGCTCTCAATTTCTCTTAAGACTTGTCTCACACTCTCAAAAATTTTCTCTCAATACTTGTCTCACACTCTTAAAAATTTTCTCTCAAGACTTGTCTCTTTGCTTTGCTCTCTCTCTTAGTTTGTTACCTTTCTCTCTTTGTTATGCTTGCTTTTTGCTTGTGCATTTTGTTGCTTGCTGAATCCCTCGATAAATTTTGGGTTGCAGAACGAAGGAAATTTCAACCCCTTGCAACTTCAATATTGACCTCCCAACTGTCCACCGATTTTTGCATTTAAGGAATGTAGAAAATTGCACCACTTCCTACTTTCAACTTGCCCTTGTTTTCAACATTGTCTGCCTACATTTGTTTTCTTTTTCATCATGGGGTTGGACCCCACACCACGATGGGATGAGCAGCTGTGGAAGACTTATCAGAGATGAATTGGGGAGATGGACCTGCGGTTTCTACCAACCTTGTGGCAAATCCTGTGTTTAAAGTTGGGTGTTGGGGAGTTGCAGTGGGAATCAAACTTGCTAGAAATATGGGATGCAGGAGACTTGTTATAGAATGTGACTCAAAGCTGTTATCAATTGCTTAAAGGATAGGGCTCAGTCTACCTTAATAAATGCCATATTTGAGGCCATGCAAAGTCTGGATGAGGTGTGCGTACGACATGTATGTAGATAACAGAAAACGTGTGCTGATAGGCTGGCAGCTCTGGTTTGCATGCATCACCGGGAACCGACGTTCTTATGGAGGCTCCTAAGGATCTAGAGTTTGATTTGTTAGTAGATAGAGTTGGAAGAGCTCTCCCGAGACATGTCTGAGTGTAATTTTTCTTCTTTTTTGGGCTTGGGCCCTTCAATTTACCTAAAATAAAATAAAATAAAAAAATTTTATATACAAAATATAAAAATGAGAGTTGAAGTAATTTGTTTTATAATTAAACTCGAGTACAATGAGTATGTATTCAAAAATACTGATTTTTCAGGTCCAAGGGTGGTTGATCTCTCAGTTGGAAGGGAAGCAGCCTTTTAGTACTCTGAAATAATCAGAGAAGACTTGAAAGATTCTAGGGCAATCCACCTCTCTTTCATAGAAATCTGATCGAATTTGTTGTTGATGGCATCTGTTGGTGATAAATAAATTGAAGTATGCTATAGAAAAACAAGGAAACAATACATATTGCATCAAATAAGTTTTTTTTTCTTGGTTTTACCATTTTTAAAAATTATTGCATCCAAATAAATTTTGTTATCTTTTTTATTTTCAAAATTTATTCTCAAAATGATGTTACAAAATTATTTTAGAAAATGAAAAATTAAAAACACTTATTAACATGTCCTTATTATTTTACAATCTACTTACTTTTTAAATTGAACCTCTTTTCTAATTCAAAAGGATTATAAAATTAAAAAATTTTATAGACAAAATATAAAATAAAATGAAAGTTGGAGTAATTTATACTAAAATTAAACACGTGTGCAAGGAGTATGTATTCAAAAATGCTGAACATTTAGAATCTACTTCCAGCAGAAATAGCAACCCTCTTCTAATTCAAAAGGATTATAAAACTTAAGTTCAAATTATTCTAATATCCTTTTAATTTTATATTTCTTACCCAAATCTCTTTATATTTAAAACTTACATAAATCTCTTTTATATTTTATAAATGCATTACATATAAATTTAAAATTGTTAAAATAATCTTTAATTGCGTAAAAATTTATTATAACTTGATAAAAATATCTTTATTAATTAAATAATATTTTTTAACAAAACTTATGTTTAATTTACTATGTAAAATGATTTTATGTGAATTTCTTTATAATTTATATTTTTTATAAAATATAAAAATACTAAGAATAAATTTTTTTTGACATTATGCACAAAATATAGAAAACAATATAATAAATATGTTTTTAGCATTTTTTATATTTTGTGAATAAATTCAAAAAATATGAAAAAATTCACATAAAATCATTTAGGTGGAGCAAATCAAATATAAAATTCAAGAGGAGAACTTTTTACTATTTGATAAAAGAATTTTTGATAATTTATAATAAATTATGTTTATATCTAATATATTTATAAAATATAAAAAGTTAGTATAAATGTTATAAATAAAAAAATTGTGTAAAATATATAAAACAAAAAGGTGGTTGAAATAATTTGTTTTAAAATTAAACACGTGCAACGAGTATGCATTAAAAAATACTGAAAAATTTTCAGCACCAAGGTTGGTTGGTCTCCCTCTTTCAGTTGCATTATGTTTCTTTTCCAGGTTTGGTGAGCATTCCTCTTATCAGTCGGATGATGTTTCTTTTCAATGTCTGGCAGAACCATCATAAACTTGCTGCAACTCTTTTTTTTTTTTTTCCTTTTTTACATTAACTTTTCCTATAAATAAAATAGAATAGCGGACATGCACTCAAGGATTAAATCTAAACGTCACTGGAAATTATCAGCAATAATTCATTAATTCAGAAAACCCGAAAGGATTTCAGCCAATTAAAACCCTGCAGAAAAGCACCAGTTAAGTCAAGGACAAAGTAGGAATGAGTGATGATAGACTTACGCACCAAAATGTGCACTAAAACTACATCTTCTCATATTTAATGGATGAAAAAAGAAATACAAGAGAGAACAATATTAGGAAATGTAGCTCTGATACACACTTTGGCTTATAGCTCTATCATTTTCCACAGCAACAGCCGTGTCCTGAAATTTCTAATTACACCGACGTGAAGTCGGAGAAGCACTTTATGCAGCAACACAATCTACTTGGGGGAGCGAGTAAAAGGAACAGCGAAGAGTGATGCGACGTGAGAGTTGGAGGGTAGGAAGCAAAAGTCTGATAGCCAAAATGATATTTGTACCTACAAACATTATATATTAATTACATGTACTCTCATGTTCTCTTTCGTTATTTCTCTCTCTTCAACTTTGGTTGTTCCTATCCTTCAAACATTCAAACTTTGGTTGTTCCTGTGCGATGCTGCCCAAACGTGTAGGTAACATTTTCGCAACTAATCCGGATGTACGGGATTTTTTTTCCCTAAATTTCATCAAACTCCTCGTTAAAGAGGATGTGTTGTTTAACTACCTCTACATTTGATTCTGGGGGCGATGTATTATCCTTTTGATTATCAAATGAACAAATTTTATCTCGGAAAACACACACCCCTCAAAAAAGAAGCCATGCAGCAGAGGAACATTTCCCTGAAGTTCAGTTAGGATAGAAATTGTAATTGAACTGTCTACAATACTGGCATAATTTGTCCTGCTTAAAGAGCCGATGAGACTTTAGAGTAAAGCTATTGGAACAACAGATTGTAAGCTGGGAGGTCTTGTACTCTGTGAATGTCTTCTAAGGATAGCTCCCTCTCCAACTGCGTCCTCGTTGCCTGTAAAACCTCCTGAAGCCATGGATTCATTAGCAAGTAGTCAATACAATGCAGTCCCACAAATACGTAGTTTGTGTGTGTTAAGAGTCTTTCCCTCCGTTCAATAACTTAATTACAAATAAAATAATCTCTTTATTATCACACAATACTCAATTCGCAAAATCTAAATAACTAAATTTATTGAATCTGTTAGATACTAAACTATGACACCTATAAAAATTAAAGGCTCACAGGGCCGATGTGAGGAAGTCAACATTTCCACAAACAAAAAGGTTCTTCGTTGTGCTAATGCTTTAACAATAATCCAACTTTTCGTTTGCAAAGACACAACATGCCCTGCTTTCACTGTGTAGGTGTGTGGCTGTAGGACTGTAGAAGATGGAGGTCGGGGAGGGGAAGTAACAAAATTATAGAAAACAAAGGGTAAGAGATATACATTAAAATTCATGTAGGAAGCTTCCATAGCCAGCCATTGAGCATCCATCATCTCAAAAGCTATACAATATAAAATATCAAATGCTTCTTCATCTTCTGCACTACCCAGCAATGCCACATATAAGCATTTAATGGAGTAAAAATTCAAATTCTAACTGAAGTTGGCCCAGTACAAAGGGCATTTGACAGGAGCATACTTAAATACATCACTCTCACCTCCTAATGTCCTGACAAAATTCACCCCAGGAAGACATCGAGGTTTTACTGCAATAGAAGTATATTAGAATAATTATTAGAAAATTTAATTTTTCTCACTTTGTTACTAGTCACTCTTAAATTATGGCATAGAAGATAGAACTATAGCTATGCGGAAAGGGTAAGATAATGTTGACCTAGTGTAATGCTTTGAGGCTTTGTATACAAGCAGTTTCAAACTACATTGAAAATATGCCAACAAGTACTACTAGTAGGCATACTGGAACAGTTTTCGTTACTCTTTCGCTGCAAGAAGAAAATCTGAACTTGAATTCATAACATGGTAAAAATTGTTCACAAACCTGAACACAAATCCAACATCTGTATCAGCATAAATGATATATTAATGCCAGCAACAGCAAATGGATATTCCCATGTTGCCCGGTTTCCATCTTGCTTGAACAACAACCTACGAAAAGACGCCTTCATTTTGAATTGTCATAAAATTAGTAATAAGTCATATTGTCTGCTATAGTAGATATCAAGAAACTAAATGAAATGCAAATAGAACATAAGGGAAGATCCACTTCTCAGATATGAACAATAATAGATAAATATCCATACCGGATATGTCCTTGCATAAAACAGCAGATTTTCAAGGGAAATAAAGCCACATCCCCTGAAGAAAGCAGGTTATCAGATAGAGTACCTTCCAATAGCAAAATATGCATGGCAATGAAAAGATGAAGCATAATGCAATTCACTTTTAGAAGTATATATAAATATATAAACAAGTGCATTCACAAAATTCCGTAATTAGACATCGTTAGGATCTCTATATTAATGCTTCTGGGATCCATAAAAATTTTAAAATTAGCGGCATATTGATGTTCTCAACTCTTAGTTATGGCCATCTATGTTTAAGGTACACACAAAACACAACTATCCAGCTGGGAAAATCCAACAACAGAATTTGTTCCAATATAACTATCTCATTTTGTCTGTTTTTGTTGAAGAATTAGGAGATTCTTCTACTTTGGCAGCTTGGTTGGGAAAAAAGACCAAAAATGAAAAAGCAACGATATTTCAGGGTACCTCATGAACAACACAATGACACTGATAAGATTACATGTACTCAGAGAGTCATAGGTAACATAGAGTGGCAAAAATATCACGCTTGCTCTTATATCGAACATAAATATATACCTAAAATCAGTTGATGGATTAGAACCTTGCCATCCCAAATCCTTCCATTGGTCAGATATCAAGCCGCTCAAAGTTACATTAGGAAAGGCACAATGCCACAAAGCTCTCAGTGCTTCCTATTGAAAGTTATTAACAATGAAATCTGGTTTAAAGTTGTTCAAAGAGTTGAAAGTTAACATAATAAAAGATGTTAATCAGACAGTGTTTGAATTGTGTGAGTGTGTTGAATCTGAGCGCCCATGGGGTTGGCAACTGTCTGCCTATAATTGAGAAGTAATCCAGATAGCAGCATATAAACATATAAACAAAAGTACTTGATGATCAGGGCGAGTCTCATCAAAAGGCACTTGCAGCCGTTCTTGAAGCCTTAAAAGTCTTTGCTCCTAACAAAAGAAAAACACAGAAGTTCATTGCATCTTTAATTATAGTAAGAATCATACGAGGACACATAATTGCAAATTCTAGTTTCTGATCAAGTACTAAAAATCGTTGCAATAATTAAATAGAAGTTTTCATTTAGTCTTTCATTCATTGTCAAACAGAAAGGACAATCATATCATGAGAAATTTTTTTTTTTTGGTATATCTGTATGGTGTATTATTTTTTATATATAGACAGTACATGTAGGCTTTATATGACTAATTGATAATTGAATTCGACCAGTCTGTGTTTCCCTTTACCTGAATGGGACTCAAAGTATCGTTACGTCTAGTGCTTGTGCGGTTAAAGAGTCCTGCTATCCAGGATCTCGATCCAACCATGGCATTAGCTACATCCGCCAAAACATAGATTAACAATGACAGAAAAGATTAAATCAAAATGCTGTAGGATAGTAAAACTATTACCATGTTGCTATGTTGTAAGAATGATACCAATCTCATATGTAAACTAAAATTATCAAGAATGATACTAAACTGAAACAGCCAAGCCCAGAAATGTAGTCTTTATTTTGAAGGGTAACTATATGACCGTGTTTGGAAGGATAATATTCTTAACAAAAGCAAGAAAATCTCGTTAGTGTTAAACCATAACACAGTATTTCTCACAATGTCCAACAAGACATAGTAAACCATCTTCCACGTTTTAAACTTATTCTGATGACTGACATGTAACATATGTTAGCAAAAAAAATCTGAATAACAGAGATGGTATCTCTCTGCATACAACAGAGCCAGCATAAGATCAATAATTTATTGATCTTGAAAAGAGATACAAAGAGAACAGTGGAATTACTTCAATGGAAAGTTATACTCACTAAAACATTGAGCCAACTGATCTATTAGACGAGTAGAATTATGTGACCATTCCAACTCTTTATTTCCCTTTCTTTTTCTCCACTGAAGCTCATCCTCGTCAACCTGCATTTTTAATTTTGAAATCATCTTTAGGCAAAAGGTAGTTGCGTTAAGAGAATATGTACAGCTCATCAATGTGCCAATTCTATAGAAAAAAAAATGCATTTAATGAAAAATATTGTACTATCCCAATGTGCTCAATACTATCCCCACGAGCATTGAGCGGGGAAAAAAAACTGCAGATTCCAGAGGCTTTACGATGAGAACGGAAAAAAACCAGAAGAAGGAGGATTGAACTAATAGCGGGTAAGATTAATACATAGAACTTGAAAACATTTAAGATAGTATTGCTGCTACAATGTATCGGAGAACAAAATAGAAAATAAAAGCTTAAAAATCCTAGATAATGTTACAGCTGAAATGATTGATTAAATGTCAAATGTGAAGTATCAGAATTCAGAAAACTAATTCATTAAAATTTTCTTTTTTTTTTAATCCCCGTTTTCTTCTTCTTTCTCTTCTGTTTTGCAGCACGGACATGCAATCGACATTGTTGAAAGAAAAGCAACCAGAACGATGGGAGAATTTATTATATGATCAAAAGCTAGCGAATCCATGTTGGCGGGCACAATTGCATTACAAAAGAGTTAAAAGCAGGCACGTTTTATAGAATATGAGCATTTCTCAGAGGCTCCTACTGTCCTACATTATCACTTTATGAGCATTTTCTTGAAGAATTTACAGGCGGAGAGATTAAGAGAGAGAGACATAAGAAGAAATTAGTACTGAATTTACTCGGTGAAGGGAGGAGCACGAAGGAAAACATCGTTTACGCTTCCTTAATCTCATGAGGGAACCAAAATTAGGCTTAGGAATCTTTCATCCTTTTTAAACGTAAGCAAGAGGCAAAAATATAAAGTCATCGTTGAAGAAATGCGTAACATATGATTGCCCCCAAGTCATGCTCACCTCTAAAATTCAACCTTCCATCATTCCTTTTCTGTTTATCCGCTAATTTTCTCTGTAGCCATTACTAGAGAGAGACATGAATCAAAGTGCCAATGTATTGAAGGGCAACCCAAAATTAAAAGACAGAAAACAATTGAATGAAAAAAAGTATGACAGCGGAATTAAAGGGCTCTTTTGCATAACTTTATCTCGTGAAAAAGTAATGTAAAAGAGGATTTGAGAAAGTAGGGGATAAGTGGGGTGGGTGTCCTGCTCTGCCAAGCATTCTTTAATTTTTTTCTAACCCACAACTTTACATACAAGACAAAAGTGATATCTAAGTCCTAACAAGCATGGGGTATAGAAAACAGAGAAAGAGCAAAGCAATAAAAGCATTAGAGAACAGAGAAAAAGCAGAGCAATAAAGGCATTAGAGAACAATACCTGCTATGGTATCTGAGGAGACATGTCGTTGATAGTGTTGTTGGAGGGTATTATGGTCTTGATGAGACCCGCTAGAGGTAAATGGCGGGACCAGAAGGAAAATGCAGATGGAGACGGAGATGAAGTAGGAAAATGGCATCTTTGTTCAAGATTGAATTTTGCATTGAGAAGGATGAGTTGGAAAGGAGACTTTTTTCTTAGGGTATTTAATTTGTCTCTCTGTCAGTGGCTTCGGAAGCCAGCCAATTTCCTCAATGCTTGCCTATTTCGTAGCTGTCGGTGCTTCCCTGAGTTTGGCTTCTGTGGCTCATTTGCTAATAATGGTATGACTTGGGGTAGGATCTTAGTAGCAAAAAAGTCGTTGACCATTTTAGTTGAAACAACGAAACCTCATTCCATCGTAATTCCAGAGTAGTCCAATAAATTGGGAGTCATGTGTTGATACAAATTTACAATGTCTTGTAGACGCATAAGCCATCGCGCGTAAGAAACAAAAGAGAAACGCTGAAAATTAGTAAAAAAATGCCTCCTTTGTAATATTCTGCGACATGCCCTTTCGACTGCTGCAACAAAACTTAAACTGCACGTTCAGATACTCAGCTGAAAGGGCTGTGACTTGTTATACAAATATATTTGTTGAGACTTAATTGCATTGTAATACTGTAGATGGGCTTGCTCAATTTCAATTTAATATACGATTGGGTTAATTTATTTCCAATTAGCTGTTGATTGATCAAAAAAGTAAGCCCACCCTTGATGGATGTGGGTGTGCCTGATTTTTGCAGTCCAAAATAGCACAAAACAGAAGCTAGCAACGGGTTATTAGGGTAGAGAAAGAACGTGGCACACCAATGAAAATTCACTAATAGCAATAGATTCTTCACAGTTCACACCCACACTCTTCCGCTGACATCACGGAAGATTAGCCCACAAAACCTAGCTATGGTGGTGTTTTATTCAATTTTTGATACAAGATTGGGGTTATCTACATAACACCCGGGGACCAAGTAATGCGAAGTCTATCGCTGTTCAGATCACATGAACTATAGTGACCTCAGATTGGGAAGGCTTCAATAATGGATGGGAAAGCTTTGATTCTGATGATGTTGTAACGAGGGAATCCTGTTTCTGCAAATAACCATTTCCAGTCCTGCTCAGTCCTTTCCTTCCCACCAGCGTTGTGAGCAAGCAGCATCATCTCAAATGCAAAACCAGTGTCATCAAATAGCCCATTCCCTTCTGGCTGCAGAACATGATCCACAATAATCACCTTCCCAGTCTTCTCTGGTATTGCCTTCGTGCAATTCTTCAAAATCTGGATGCAGAGTTGGTCGCTCCAGTCATGCAGAATCCACTACATTCAAGACAAATATTTAATAATTTGAAAAGCACAATTCTGAATATTTCGAAAGTAAAGTGGGTCTAGATAGAAATAATATGAAAGATGCCTTTATAGTCCTCGTTCGTTGTTTGATAAGAAGTGGGAGGATAAGGACCTCTAAAGGGGAGCAAAGATTTGAACTCATCAACACCAATTTGCACTCAATGTTGCAGAAGTGATCAATTGTTGTTAAGGCATTGAGTGAGAAAAAATATTAAGGGGTGGGGAAGCACGGGAAAGCGTAATTGAGAGGCACAGAATTTGGGTAACTTCATGTAGACTGCATCAGCATTAGGAATGGATACGAACATGTCTCCTCCAACGTGGGTGATTCCATCATACCTAGGTGCTGTGTTAACCGCGTGAGGCAAATCAAAGTTGATACCTTTGATGTGTGGGTAGGCTCTGACAATCTCAGAGAGTGAACTTCCAATGCCACCTCCTACATCCACCAAAGATTGAATCTTGTTGAACCCATCTTTGTATCCTGAGATGACAGCCCTGGACACAATCCTTGCAGTGCAAGCCATGCCCTCATTGAACAACCTGTTTTACTCTGGGTCCAAACCCGTCAAGTCAAATTGCTCATGGCCATGGCATTTGAAGAAAGCGGTGCCATTTTTGGTGCCTTCTCTGATACATTGACCAATAAAATGAGCTGGGTTCAAATGAATTGGGTGGTTCTCTAAGAGCACCATCGAAGCCAAGGTCATTTTGGAGTCACGCAAGAGCCATTTTGCGGCAGGGGTCATGCCATAAAGTGTCTCTCCACTTTCTGATTGTTGGATGGTGAAGATCTTTCTGCGGACAAGCACTCTCATGATTCGGTGGAGGAAGGAGCTGTCTGGGGAGGGTGCGTCTTCAATGTTCGCCAGAATTTTATATAACGAGATTGGTTGGCCATGATGGTCTATTATGTCAGCTACTCGCAGCTCCACAGCACATTTCAGGGCCACAGAATCTGTGAAGCTTAACATATACTTCCATATGCGTGCCTGCCCAAGCAATGCTTCTTCCTCCTCCTTGTCTTCCTTCTGCAGGCCCTAAGAATTTTTGCCAGCATCAGAAATGTAACAGTATGTAATTGGCTCAGAGATAAACCAATACGCTGTACAAATTGTATGCAAATAGAAAATTAGTCTAAAATGTGGGGCTCACGTCTTTTTATTTCTCTTCTTTCTTTTTCCACCTTATGCCTTACCCCTTTCATTATTATGTCTCTGCGTGCATGTGTCTTAGTTAATTTTTTTCTTTTTGGTGCTATTAGTTAAATTACTATGCTGAAAATTTCATCATGTTAATCTTGTTAAATGTAAGTAAAAGTAAAATTTTCATTACGTGAATCTTGTTAAATATAAGTAAAAAAAGAAAAACAATTGTTGCACACAGGGAAATCCTACGCTGCCTAAACATATAGGAACAAAGTTTTTAAGAAAAAAAAGAAATAAAAGTATGAGAAAGTATATATAATATATTCAAAAATTTTATCTATAAATATAAGTACTTGATAAATAATTGTGGCACCCATCTTACTGATCAAAGTAACATTTAAACAATCTACCCTTTGGCAGAAATAAAAATATAAAAAAAAATGATAATAGATAAGTTACAAATTATAACGTATAAATATATCTATATTGTATAAGTTTTATTATAACTTTTTTCCAAAGATGCAGAAAAATGCAATGCCAAGAGTTGCAACTAATAATTACATGTTTTTACTAGTTTATCCAACTGGTTTCGTAAAACTGTTGCCAATAAACAGAACATAACAATTACAAGAATATATGCATTTGTTCCTCTCTTTTACTTAAACTATGCATCTAAAGAAATATAATAAAGACACTGATTTTCATCCTTTCTCACCTTCTCTATACAATATTCTCGTTATTATTTTTCTCTCTAGCTTTCAGTCTTAATTTTCTCTATTACTTCATTCTCCAAGAAACTAAGCACTATAAGACCCTGATTAGCTGAGAGGGATTGTGATAAATATTAAAGATACTAATTCTTTAGTTGAGTGATTTTAGATGGTAATGACTTCTTGTGACACCTTAGAGCCATGAACACACTTAAGCAAAAATATGGACAGAGGAATCCTCTGATAATGAATGGGGTAAATATTTAGGGGAAAGATTGTCCCTGTAAAATTGTGAGACTCAATTCTCAATTAAAAAAAAAAGTTATGTATGTAGTGAATTCTATAATTTAATTTGTAAAATTTAATAAATTTAAATAAAAGTTTAGTAAAAATTATATGTAAAAATAACATAACTAAAATATTTAAAGTAAAAATTGTTAATTACCCTTAATTTTTAATAATAAAAAGTGTATGTAAATTTATTTGTTTCTTTTAAACCAAATTTTCCTCTCAGTTGGTAACATATTTGACCATGCATTTTTATTGGATATATAATTTAAAGTGGATAAAATCATTCAAAATATAAGCGTAAACGGTTATTTTTATAACATGCTATGAAAACATTTTAAGATATCCTTAATTTGATCGTAAAAAGACCTGAAACAGAATGAAAAAACTGTATGACAAAGTATCACCACCCGAAATTTAATCAAAAGGTATATCTTTTTAATGCATGACGATACAAAAATTTATCATGGTGCTGCCTTGCAGAGACATGATGAATATAAATGGTTATTTTTATAAAATCCTAAGAGGAAAGAACACTCTTAAACACCCTTAATTTTAATTGATTCTCAAAGTCGGTGTGATTGATTGTTTGAATTGATGAATTGAAATCCAAGACTCAATAATTGAAATTCTTTAAACTAAAGAATATATTTTACAAAGTAAAATATAAATATATCATTGTTAATAAAAAATTATTGTAAATATTATTTTAAGTTATTATTTACTTACTTATATTTTATAATAATTTTTATTATTAATAATACACTTCTCACTTTAAATAATCTAAATTTAAATTTGTTATAAGTGCATGGTCAGGAGAGGGAAAAAGAAACAACCAATGTATGCTAATTCGCTTTGTTATTTCATACATGTCCAGCAGGAATTGGTCAATATTGGGTGTAATCATGAACTACAAAATGGCCTATCCAATTCTAAGTGGTAATACAAAGTTGTCGACAAAGGATGAAGCTGGCTGGGTTTCGGTGATGATGTTTCCATCAAATTTCCAGCTTCGCTCCGTTTTGAAAGGAAAGTGAACCCTATTTTACAAGCATCTCTTGGTCAACCGCATGCGGCCACCTATACATTATTAAAGCATTAGCATCCAAGACAATGGGAGAAAACTTAGAGCTTAATTCATAAAAAGACATTGATGGTCACAACCATTTGTCTTTAGATCTGTGACATCACTTAAATCATGTTCAACTGACACAGTTGAAAAGTAAACATGCAAATGATACTGCTTTTAAAGAACTATACGAGATATACTTTGTAAATGCAATTGTAGCCAGAAGCAAAATATAACACTACGGTTTGCTTCCAAAACACTTAAATCAGCCTTTTCATTATGCATGAAAACTCACTAAAATTGCACTGTTACCAGGAAGGTTGTTTAAATTTCATCCACAAGCCCACAGACAAATTCTGCAGCAATATTATCTCACAGGGCAAGATTTCGTTGTCAGACCTAATACCAAGTGTCTGGGGATGAAGAAGTAGCTAAAATGACTTTAGTTTTCAACAATAGATTGTATAAGCAACCCACCATACTAATTACCTTGTCATTGGTTACTCTTCGAACACTGAGTATTTTATAATAATTGATTTCAAATTCTAAGGAATTACAATCCGTATTATTTGGAATTAAACTCTGAAAGTTTTCTATTTGAGGTTTACTAACACACACACACACACACACATAATCATAAAAAATCTACTGTTCTCCAGCATGCATAAATAGAAAAAAAGATATACAAAAAGTGATGCAGTCCTACAAGTTCAATGTGCTCTAGTTCTACATACCGTGAAGCCCGTAGGCGGAGAGTGCTTGGATAAAACAGTTTCCATGTTCTGCCGAATCCTACAAGAAAATACAAAGAACTAGATGTATCAGCAGAGGCTTTTTGCCAGCTCAGTGCAGAAGCCTTTTCTTCACTTGCTGCAAGGCTTTCAGGTAGTTACTGCACAGGTAGCAAACAAGTGGTTAATAAAGATGATAAGGTAGCATGAAGTGTGTGGTTGATCGCAGGAGCTGAATAGCTAAGCTGATAAGGTGACAGGCAGTGTGTGGTTGAAATTCAGAAGCCAGATGTCCGGACCTGAGCTCTTGCATGAGAAGATACAATAAAGTGATGGATGAAGTGTTTGGTTGAGACTCAGAAATACTGCTGTGTCCTGCAATTTTGGTACTACAACAAGACATGTCATGAACCGAGAAGAGCAGCTTTGATGAATTTGAACCAGAATTCATGTGCTCTGCTATGATATTTGTCAAACTCAGTGAAAGTGACTGGATTGAATTTGGATCTTTTAACATGAAAGATGCATTTTAGAGAATAAAGTGCAAGTGAATAACTATAGATAAAAAAATTTATGGTGTAAATTATTATAAATTACAAATAAGTAAATCATAATTCATAGACTTAAGATAATCTATACTATTAATTTTTTTATGTCATTCACTTGCGCCTGACTGGATTGAACTTGGGTCTTCTAACGTAAAAGATGCATTTTAGAGAATAAAGTACAAGTAGATAATTATATATGAGAAAATTAATAGTGTAAATTACAAAGAAGTAAATTATAATTTATAAACTTAAGATAATTAATACCGTAGATTTTTTTATATCATTCACTTGCACCTTACACATGGATCCCAATCCGACAGAATCCAATGCCGAGCAACCATCAACCACACAGTTCTAAAGAAAACATCATTTTAATTAGGTTAGAACCTTTCTTTCGTAATGAACTATTAAAACGCTTACATAGCATGGCCACAACTAATCACAAACCTGATTGCAGCTCCACTAAAGCCAAGAAATGGTACAAAACTACAAGACAAATATGCTCAAAAATTGTTCAAGGGCCTATAAAAATTACACATAATAGATCAGTTTTTGGACAAATTGATTTTAACGAACGCTCTATGCCTGTAAGTTTGATTGATGCATATGTACCCAGCGCAGCCTAACTCTTTTCATGGCAAAGATATTAATATTAGCATAGTACTACTACTACTAGGCTCAAACGACCTGCAACCTAAGAAATTAGCTACTTAGCTGTACCATTTGGTACATATGTTTATGCAATATGTATGAGAGAAGAGAGAGGAATGGACGGACTTTATGTGGAACACAAGAAGCAAGATTTTGCGGCAAGTAGTATCTCTTGAAATACTTCACAGGTGTTGAAAACTATGAAGGTAGAAATTTTATATAGCTTTACACATATAAAAGAAGAAAGCGGCTACAGATAATCAGAAAAGTGAGCAAGCCGCAGAACAAACAAGATTATGCTTATCTAAAGAAAATACTTAGCAATTATATGTCCTACAATAGTTTATTTGTAAATTTCTACCTCATTAACCTTCAAAATGCAAATTTTACTTCTTACTATGAGCAAAGACTTCAAAAACTATTGACTCTTCCATCTACTGTTTGCCGTTTATAGTGACAGCAAATGGCCTTTCATGGACTGAAGGGAACACTCAGATAACCCAGACAACCATGCAGCACCAGCTTGCTATATGCAAACATTACAAATAGGAACATATGAAAGCAAATTGACAAGAGAAAACACAAATTATGTACTCATGAACAAAAGCATAATCAGATTTTCAGAAAAGAAATACAGAGAAATCATGAACTGCAAGAAGAATCACTAGGACATTTGAGTTTACCTTAAGAGGAGGTAGCCAGCATACTTCTAGGTACCTTCCTAAGCTGACCAGCTGAAGGCTCATTATTCTCCTCTTCAGGTCATGACCAAACATGGCATTGGCAGCGGCCTCCAGACAAAGATCAACCATATCAAATAAAATAATAATAAGAATATATTTCCATAAATTGGAATGAAATTGGAAGTGTAACATGTCATTACTTAGATGATAAACAGAAAGTGAACACAGAGACTAGTCATATTCCAGTATGTTACAAGATTCGAAGTTTAATGTCCTATAATAGCCTTCTCCAAGATAAGCATCGAAAGATCAAATGAACCTTCTAGATCTTTCAGGTCCAAAAAGATCTGGACTATACTAAACAGGTTAGTCCTTCCCCACCAATAGTTTTACTCAATCCACATGAAGGCAAACATAGAAACATAAACTTTACAAGAAAGGGTAGTCTAGTTTAGTCTGGACTATAGAAGAAAAGGCCCCAACATTTCTACAACTACCAAAATGCACAAAAGCCATTCCCGAAACTTCCCTCTAGTCTGTACTCTGTACCCTATACCAGCAAGACAAGTAAATTACAGCACTAGTAGTCCAGTGATCTTTTGTGTGAAGTGCAAGACAATGGAAAAACAGCTGAAAGATTATAAACAAGAAACAAAGTTATACCACCGGATTTGAAGATATACATTTGTGGATCGTTTTATACAAGTCTCATCGACCATATCTTCCGATTATGGCTTGACCACAGAAAGCGGTTCATTTTCACTTGTACCATTCCTTCTATCCCCATTTTCACGACCGTTTTCCTTAGAGAGAGGAAGCATACCCATAATGACTAAATGACACAGCGTCTATCTTTTCAGAGCAACCCACGGAATTAAATTAGTGGTGTCCAGGATTAAAACCCATCAAGATCTCAAACTGAGACCAAGAGAAGGCAGCCGTGGTCTGTCTTAAGTTCAATACAGCTGTAACGTTAAGTACATGAATCCAATATGAAACTTTCATTTTAGGATCCACGCAAGCATGCGTTGTCAAGTTGCCTAAAGATCGGATGTGTCATCTGTCCACTGTGCAGTGAAGATAAGATGTGTTCCAGGGAATCTTCCCGAGACAAGTTAGTCATGTTCACCATAATCAATCATGGGCTTCACATTCACGCATAGGACGAGGGCCGCCCACACAAACCACAAATGTTTATGGTCATGGCAGGCTATACCACATAAGAGTATCTTAATTTCAAGCCAACAACAGTTGACAAATGTCAAACGACAAAAAAGATAATCCACTTGTTAGACTTGAAGGATAAAATGGGAAATTCACTTACAAAGGACCAAAATGGAACTCCAGTTTTGTGCTTCGCGAGGCCTAGATAGTTTGGGAATGGATAGATACAGCTTGAAGCTATGACAGCTGACCTACATATCATATATGTACACAGTTAGCTAAGAAATTAGCCTTCTACTGATTCAAAATACCTCGTTTACCCACAGAGAATGAATATCAACGGCTCTAGACTAGAATATAGGAAGAAGCGATGAAACCAGCAAAATAACTCATATAACTCCCCACCCCTCCACCCCAAAGAAAAAGAAAAATATATATAAAGATATGGAAAGATAACAAGTAAGGCAATTTAATTTGTGATTAGATCAGCAGAAGCAACACAGACACATCATGTTCTTTTTATATGCCTCTAAAAGACAAGGTTTAGTATTACTATCGGTGTGTGGCTGTGTGCATGTGATTTTTCATTACTTTAGTCTTTGTCACAGAGTATAACCTGCAATTAAATTTTGCTAGCATCTTTTCCAGAAATAGTATTAACTGGATACCAGCCACGGCCAGCGATCCGCGAAGACCATGCACAGCAATCTGCGTGGTCTTACAACAAAAAATCATTCAATATATATGAATATATATGGGATACTGAATATGAAGATTTTAGATTCCTACATATCTTACATTTTCATGATGTAACATTGCAAAAATAGGTATGCAAGATCTGGCTATCTTTGATAGCAATCAGAAAATGTCAGCTTAAGGAGTGCTTCCTTTAAATTCAAAAGAGCTTTTTATTTTCTTAAAAGGCTAAAACTATAAAGCAGAAACATGAGGGAAGAACTTTAATATAGTTTTGAGTGTAAATAGCATTTCAGTGAATGCAGAAGTTACAAAATCATAGCCCAGAACAAATGAATATGGAATTAATGGTAGACACGATTATACGAAACACCCCAACAGCATCTTGGAAATGAAGTGACTAATTACTGCATATCACAAAATGCAGTTCTGATTTGCGTCACGCGGAAAAGCCTTATAACAACTTGCTGCAGTGTTCAATCATCGCTAAAGCTTACGTCAGATCAACAGAAGCCGCAATTGGCAACAAGGCGAGATTCCCAGGATTTTCTACATACAGATTCCAAGCAAGTATAAAGCAAAGTTTAATCTTTTCTCCTCTGCCAATAGATTATCAGAATAAGACACAAACTGTAACAGAGACAAAAAAGCTAGCAGAAGGAAAGCAAGACTCTGCATTTAACTGCAGCCCAATTAAATTACTTTTGCGGAGGACAAATGCATCGCATTGACCGGAAGAAACACCTTGCAATTCAAAGGAAGCTAAGATATCAACATTGGCACCAGCCCCATTTCTTAAACAGTGTTTAAGGAAAGAAAAATCGAAAGAAAATTAAGAGTAACTAGAAGGAAAACGTGTTGTACGTAAGGTAACCAATGTGGGGACCAAAATCAAAGAAGGAGGAGATTTTCACCTGAAATGAAAAGGTCAAAGACACCCGAGTCTTCTTAACGATGACATACGAGACAAGAGTGAGACATCTACCACAGAAACGCAGAGCGGAGGCATAATGGTGTGGGCCTCAGAGGAGGAAGGAGGTTCTCGGTCGGTGTCAGTGGCGGAGGGGTTACATCAGGTTCTTATTCGTTTACGCCAAGGATGTCAGTTTCACGACCGCATCGAAGCTATTTCAGCCAAACTGCGCCTTTAAATTTGGGTTCATTTTCTTTTCTTCCATCTCTGTCTGGCGGCGGCCCGATCCTCACCATATCCATCTGTAAGTTTATAACTCGAGAGGAATAACACCGCATTCCTTTTTTTTTTTTTTGGTGAATTAACATCGTATTCGTTTCTTTTTTTGACATGTGCGTTTATAGGTATCCGCTCGTACCTTATGTATTGCAAATCCACAACGCTATCATTGCATTGGTCCATCTATACAAACCTAGATCGTATATTTGTTTGGATAATTGTATTTATTATGATCTAATACCTGCAGAAATATATTTGATCTCAGAAAAAAAAAATTTCAGTCCTAAAGGTAGGTATACCTTTCATTTTAAATAAAGACATAACTTTATTTTTAAATTAATAACAACTCACTAATTCAGTCTCACATAAGTAAGTACACTGAAAATTTTTTTCCAATTTCAAATGGATATCAATTATATTGTCTTGAAATATTACTCAACCAAAACTTGAAAAGGAAAAAGCTGAATAAATGGGATAGTATATAAGTTATGCATAATGTATTTATTATCAGTTAAATTTTATGATTCAATTAATAAAATTTAATAAATTTAATAATACATTATATATATAATGCTTGAAAAAATAGCAGCAGTCACTTGAAAAGTGCTTCAATTTTTAGTTGGTAAACCTTTTAGCCTATGACATTTAATTTTATTCAAGAGAGGAATTACAGACAGAGTAATCTGGGTCATTTTTTTTCTGGTGGTTTTCATGGCCTTTTGTTTAGTTGGTCTTGTTGAAGTACGCAAAAAAGAACATAGATGTTCTTTCTTAGATAGCCCAATTTCCATAGTGTGGGAAAATCAGCCCAATAATGCAATACAGAACGGCCCAGTCACTTGGTGTCAATGTACCTCCGATGGGTGGAGTACGGGCCCTGAAAAGTTTGTTTTTTTTAATGAAATTTAATCTCAAGAACTAGACAAAACTTTCCACTGACACAAAGTCTATGTTCACAGCATTTGTAAATTGAAGACTGAAATTGGAGATTGTATATATCTATGGGACAGGGTAGGACTTGTTATGACACATGCACTCGTAAGCCATTGGACATGTCTGGGCCTCATGAAGCGATACACAAAAGAAGCTCACCATCGCCGATCTGCATGGCGAGCACGACCTGCACGCATGAGAGCAATCCGGCACCCTCGACCCGGCTACTTCTACTGTGTCTGCTCCCTTGCGCTTTGTTATTCCTCTTCGTTCCTAGTACAAGCTCAGTTTTGTGTTCGCCACTGCTGGTTCTGGATGCCCATGGCCTTTAAGCATGGAAATCACCCCCTCAATTCAAGCAAAAACAGCAATATGCTAATGCTAAATTCATACATAGGAGAATTACGCGAATGTGACAGGCTAATGTGCCTTGCAGAGATGGGAACTTGGGCATGACGTAGAAGAAGAACTGCAACAGCACAGAAAGAGCTCTTCGTTGCTTATCCTCCTTTGATCACTGTCAGCTCGCTTTCTAAGTGTTCTTTTCTGTTTCTAAGACACTGGGGAGTGTAGATAGGCAGTGCTTGGAAGGAGGAGAAAGTAGTTCAATACATATAAAGCGTGGTGAAAGGAATATGGTACTGAAGCAGTTCACAGGCAAAAGGGGAGAATAATAAGAGGAGGTCACAAGAAAGAGAGGGCACAAGAAGATTGCTCATACTTGGGTCACAGGACTCAAGCTTCTATATATATGTTGTTCCACAGAAGAAGGGTGTGATGGATTGAGCATGAATTATTTTAAATTGCAATAGAGATATTATGTTTTTTTTATAAATTAAATTTTATAAAATATTCTTTTAAAATAAATTAAATTATTAAATTTATTAAATTTTATAAACAATAATTTTACACTAAGTGAGACCTTAATACTCCTTTATAAGGACATAAGTGCTTTTACTCACCAATGAATAGTTGAATACCTCCTCCTTCTCGAAGAATTTGATGGGATTTTCTGTACCAAAAAAAAGAATTTGATGGGATTTTCCATCCCGGGCTATGACCGCACAAGTGTTACGGGCTTAGCAGTATTAGTCTTACACTGCGACATCTACATCATAGCTACGTATAATAACATGGCAAAAATTTGAAACATTCTTCATTTCAATTTATAAAGAAAGAACGGTTACAATTCAGCCACGTCCTATGACGTGGCTGAATTGTATGTCTTATGGCGTAAAACGGTCATTTCCGAACCTGTACCACACGTACAGTTTTTTTTCTCATAAAATTCCAACGCGTGAGATGCACAACTTGTTGGCCATGGCGACCCCGAACAGGACAATAGCTCTCAGTACTACAGTTCAAAACACCAAGCTAAGCGAACGCTGGGAAGAATTCTACTGCATAAATAAATACGAGATGGGAATGTCAGTCGGATAAAGTAACAACAATAGTATTTTAACTTTACTATCTTCTTCTAGAAAATCGGATCAAAAGCCAAAAAATTTAATTTTTAAAAATTTTTTATGTAAAACACTTGAATATATTTTTATGATATATTAATTTATTAAATATTATAATTTAATTTATAAATTTTAATAATTAAAATTTTAGTATATAATATATAATAAAATTTAAATTATAAAAATGCATATATTAAATATCAAAAGTGAAGGAAACTTCTGTGGTATATGTTTAGTAACCTCGATATTCCCAAGTAATGCAGTTAGAATTTAGAACAAGAGATCAAAGCAATTTTTCTGGCCTTTCCCAGAAAAAAAAAAAGAAAAAAAAGCAATATTCCACATTATCTGCTTCTCTTCCAAAAACAATAAATTATTCTGTACCTTGTTCTGCTAATGCCAACGACTACCATAATGTGGTCAACGATCAATAATAGTAGATCCAGACTTTTATTTGATGGAGGTCGGCTTGTCCCAAGTTTCTCCATTCAACGTCTACATCAATGAGGGAAGCAAAAGGGGCAGTTGAATTAGTCAAGTCTAAGTTGATGACATTTTTATTATTATTTTTGTGCCCTCTTACTTCTTGCAATTAACGAAATTGGCACCTTTTAGAACTTGATTTGTAATTATAATTCAATTTAAACTGTCTGAATAAATTAAAAGGAAAACATACATATATATATATATATATATAATAATGTGACAAGGCAAACCTGCGTATGCAGAAGTTAATTAACGAAAAAAAAAAAGTGCTGAAAATGAAAAACGAGGGGAAATCTTTAACTAAGCATAAGAACGTTATCTGGATTGATCCTTCCTTTGGGGCTCAATTGAAATGATAGTGTTAAAATTTTTAGGGATTAGTGTAATGAAAATTGATTACATTTTTAATTATTTTAGGTATGTTATATGTCCAATTCTGAAGTCATTCTTTGAGTTTAGAGCAAAATTATTTTATTTTATATATGGTAAGAATTAATCTCATGATAACATCTCATAATTTTGATAAAAAAAAAGAAATAATAATGTTGGTAATCATAACCAACATTGTTTGATTGTATCAAAAAAATCTGACGCAAAGTAGGTTATAAAGTGCTTGTAAAATTTAATTAAAATATGTTAAATTTTATAATTTAATTTATAAAATTTAATTTTTTTAATTAAGTATAAATACAAAATTAAAGGTTGGTAGCATTACCCTTTGAGTGGCTCTTACGAGCGCCCGCCAAGTAAGGAAGATAATAATGAATTATGACAAAGGGTCAACCACCTCTTACAAAGGTCCAAACCCAAGAATGAAAACATGCCCACAAGGAGGGAAAAAAAGGGAAAGGGAAAGTGGAGGGTGGAATTAATATAAAACTAAACCAAAAGCTCAGCTTTTGGATTCAGTGTCTCCGTGTCTGTGACTGTGTGTGAGTTTGCAGCCATGACTACACTCACCCGCAACGCTACCCTATCCTTCAGCCGCCGCTACGGATACGAACCGCTGGGTCCACAAGGCAAAGAGACGATGCTCAAGTCTTTTAGCTACAGACGCAGAAGAGCCAAGCAAAGGAAAGTCTTTCTCACGACCTACAAGCTAGCCTCCATAGAAAGTTTTGCAGAGCCCAAGTCACCTAAGCTCAACAAGGTAGCTGTTAAGGTCAAGAAAATTGTAGCCTCTGTTTTGATGTTTATTCAAATTGGTTCTTTCAGATCCTGCAATACTAAGTCGGCCATAGCAACCGCCTCCCCGGTATCAAATAGGAAGGGTTTTTGAATACATGTGGAGCCAGCTTTGGCTTTGTTGCTGCAAAGATTAATAAGCAAGCAGTTTAGGAGTACTTTTTTTGTGGTTGATAATGGAAGCTGGGAAATGGGTAGCAATGTTTTTGTATATATTTACTTAATCTAATTATATCTTTATGCTTGCCTCAGTTTAATTTCTCTTTGCGCTAGCCAACATGCTTATAATTAGTGTGACAGAGGATTCATTCGGTCCTTCATTTATCAACTTCGTGGCAATCCATAGTGAACAAAAAACAAGAGAGAGGAGAACATGCAGAAATTACAAATGGATAAAATATGTTCCTATTGTGGAGTGATAACAGTTGCCCAGATGAACATAATTTCAGACAGCAGTAACCTCAAATGTAATTTGCGCCCAAATTTAGGGAAAGACAAATGTAGAAACTTAAGACGGCCGTGAGGCTCCGTGTTAATCCATATGTTACAAAATCCTTAACCAATGGAAAACTCTCCGAACAAATGAGAAAAAGAGCACCTTTTTTCCAAAAGATCTTTGACGAGAAGAGGAGAAAGAAGAAAATTTCTTTCTCTTTCTCTTTCTTCTTGTTCTTGTTGGACCATGCCCAGCAGAGGATCGATCACTGCACCGCGCCTTGCAGGCGTAAAAAGCCGGTCACCATTCCACCATGATAACTAATACGGACATCCAAACAAAATATGTAATGCCTGAGAACCAGGGCAGTATTCAGCCTCCTCCTTCTCGGCGTAACGTTCCCCGGTACCATTCCCAGCCCCGCTCTAAAGGAAGCAGGTGCCTAAGGTGCTTCTGCTGCTGTTGTTTCTGTCTCTTCATCTTCCTTGCTCTCTTTATCATCTCTGTTGCATTAGTGTATTTATGAGTCCCAAAGCGCCTTCCTACAGCGTTAATAATCTCAATGTGAAAGGCTTTGATATTAGACATGACAGTAAGCTCCACACTGAATTTACTGTTGCTGTCGAGGCTGATAACACAAATAGGGACATTGGCTATGGGAAGAATAGTGCGGTTAACAGGATATATTGAGCTCCCAACTCTGTTCTGGCCAAATCCCAGCTTTTGAGCAGGCTGGGAAGAACACAACAAAAATCAATGTAGTATTGAAGGGGGATAGTGATTTTGGCGCCAAAATGCAGCATGACCCTATGCAGAACTGCAAGACAGGGAAGGTACCTTTTAACTATGAAAGTCAAGGTTCTCATGAGGTTTGTCTCCATGGCTTTCCCGTGAAAGAATTTGTAGTCAGGGTCAATGCTTCTTTGGTTATTGATGACTTCCAACAAGGCAGAAACGTTGAGATTTTGGACAGCACATACGATCATGAACTTCAGTTCTAAATGCTTGTTTCTCTTGTTACTGGAAATCTTGTCAGATTGTTGTGTTGGTGGCTATGGAGGCTGAGGAGGGGAAAGGAAACTGGGGCTGCAGGATTTTGTTCTAAGAATTAAATGATAATTATATATTGCAAGAAAATGGCATTTCAAGCATGAAAGAATCATTAATGCCATGTTATTTGAGGCATATATTGACTCTGATGCAGGGGAAAAAGAGATAGCAGAGGAACATATTTCATCTGTAGTTATCTATTATTTATAGAATTTTAGTTCAGCCCATTCCATACGAATTTTTTTTTCCCTGCTCAATTTGATGAATTTCACTACTTCCAAAGCCTTATAAGAAACAATATTTGGATATTAATCAATACAGTTTTTTTTTTTTCCACTTCAATTTATGCAGAATTTGCTTCTACAACTCTGTTATTAACCACAATGATCGACCAAAATTGGCTTCGACCAGCTCAATTAAATCCTTTTCTAAGCCTGATTAAGAAATAAGGAAAGCACATAACAGGTCCAAGGGCCTTAAGGTTACCAATTTCATTTACTATATCCATAACCCCAGATCTATTTTGGGGTGCTTGTGATTCAGAAGCAAAATCATGTAATCTGAAAGACACATAAAAACGTATGAAAGGACAATACTAATAAACGAGGTAAAAGTAAAGGCAGTTTCGACTTAGTTTCAAATTTCAAGTAAATCATTTTAATTTATTTAATTTAATGTTTTAAGAACTGAACTGATCAACGATATGTTCATCGATTTTTACCAAGTTGACCGGTTTTCATCGATTTTTACTGGTTCAACTAATAAATTGTAAACTGGGCTAGGTGATTCAACAGACCGATACCATAATCGATCACCGATCCAATTTTTAAATCACTGATATAATTGGTAGCAGTTGGAATGGAGTCAGACCAGCTAATCATAAGTATGATTCCGCATAATCATTATTTTGTCACCTTGGACGATGATAAAAATAGCAAGTTTCGTAATGTGCTTATTCTAGCCTCTGATTTTTGCACCAATTAGTGATGCAACCTTTCTAGCATACTTACATGTTACCTGAAAACCATAATTTATCTATCTATCATAAATCACAGAAATTAAAAAAAAAAAAAAGGGAGTTGGTGCGGGACACAAATAAAAAAGCATAACTATATTTGTTCATTTATTTAATTTTTGGCCATGCACAGAGAGTTGGCAGAATGGTAGTAGAGTCAAATAAAAAAGAATTGGCAATGTATTCAAGGATAGAGCTTCAGATACACAAACAAGTGGGAGACTTATAACCCATCGGCTCCAAAATTTTAGGGGAGGTATACATCGGCCATAAATCAAACAAACTTCCAAGAGACAGGGATCAGCTTGTGCAAACACGGTACAGCTCTGCAGAACGGCCGGGTGGGGGAGGAAGGGAGGATGCTGTGACGGGAAGACTACTGCTTTCTTGTTCTTGTCTTGCACCAAGAAGTTGCTGGTTTTTCTGGAAACTTTTTGTCTTCGTTGTTCCCATTCCTATTCACCACCTTTTTCAAACTTTACATCTATTATGATCGATTTTTCATTAATCATGGGCTATATTGTTGATTGCTTATGTAAATCTAGCTGGGATAAGTTGGTTACTCGGTTAGTGAGGAACTTGCAGGATATCATTTTTATAAATTAATATTGGAGTCATAAAAGTATGGTGCCTCCCTTGTCTACGGAAGAATTATTGCTGGTCAATTGCACAAAAAGCGGATTCCAGGTGACTTGATGAACAGTTATTATCTTATCTCCACATCATTGTGCAGATATTAAAGACCAAAATTTTTATGCACCATAATGAACTTTTGATCAACCCAGAGAGTGAGAGAGAGAGCATATATTTTACCTGTATTTTGACGACTATTTTTGTGTTTGTTATGAGTTCCATATACTTTGCACTGTAGATTAAGCAGTTTAAAGAACTCATTACCCTTGCAGTCAAATGTACCCAAGAACTCAGCGGAAGATATGGCAATTATGAAGCACAATTCAGGTGGATGGTCAGAAGGTTCAATCGGGATTATGGATCTGAAGAAGAATATATTAACTTTCAGAGATATCATTGACCTTCCTTCCTACAACTCGAGTCTTATTCATGTACTCAAAAATCTACTTAGACAATAAAAGATAACTGGTTTAACTGGGATTGAATTTCTAATTCCACAACTGGCCATAAAATTCTCAATTTCACAGATAAATGTTATGTCTCTTCTGGCAGCTGACAATCAGAACTATAGTAGATCTGCACAAGCTATACCCAAATGTGATCCGTTTCAATCTGTCCTCAGAAACCAATGACGATTCAGTAACTCAGGTTCACTTAACAATCTGAAATGATTAATAGATTGCTTCATATTAAGAATTTCACCAGCCTCAGAGCTCAACAAACTAAAATGTTTAAACAGGGTTTAGTCCATCTTTACACTGCTTTGAAGTCTGTTGGGACTTTGTGGGGCTTAACCAACTGTGAGGACAAAACAGAAGAAAGCTTGCAGAACATTGGTTTGGAACAACTTGGTAAGAACTTATTTTATTTCGGAGGAATAGTATGTAGGAAATGTGGCGATCTAATGGGCTATTAATATGCACTGCAGTTGGAATGCTGCTGGCCAAGCTTACATGTATGATCAACATGGCAAAAGGAATGTTCGGTGAGACGGATGAATATGATAACAATGAGAATGAGATAGAAAGCTGCAAAGTTGCCTGTCCATCTCCATATGCCTCAGCTTTAATCCCTCCTGAGCCAGCACTTACTGCTAAACCTGAATTCCTCAATGCTTCTAGCTTTCAGCCAACTGGGGATTTGAAACCCGATGACATAAAGTGCTTCACATTCAACGTTTTCCCTCACCTATCAGCTCAGAATTTCAGTCCTGTGAAAGAAACTAACGAGGCAACTGACCGACTAATTGCAGAAAATAATGCAGGTGAAAAAGAACCCATGAGAGTAAGCTTTGAGGGGCCAAAAGATTCCAATGGTAAGAATGATGTGGCAACAATTCCAAATCTCGAGTCAAATGCAGTTAATGAAGCAAGAGACTCAGCAGCAGCCATCCCACCTCCAGCACCACGGACTCCACCTAGAGTGCCTCCAACCATATCTCCTACTGTCACATCACTGCCGTCAGTTCAACTTCTAAAAGTAACTACAACCCCACTACCACCTCCAACTCCCCCTTCCATAGGATCAGCAGCATTGGCAGCACCTCCCATGGCATTGACTAAGACAGCTGCACCACCTCCCCCTCCTCCGCTTAATCTGCCAAATGCCTTGCGTCTAAAGAGAGCAGCTACAAAACTGAAGAGATCAACCCAAATGGGCAACTTGTACAGGCTTCTAAAGGGCAAGGTTGAAGGGTCTAGTTTAACTGGTGGATCCTCTCGATGGAGAGAAACTAACACAGAGGGAGGTCCTAGAATGAAAGAAGGGATGGCTGATGCAATTACAGAGATGACAAAAAGGTCTTACATTCATTATACACGGGCAACCACAAAATACTGTTTGTGCCATTCGCTATAACTATAGATTTGAGCAACAAAACAAGAACTCTCTAACTTATAATCAATGTGCTTTATTCTATTCATAGATCAAAATACTTCCAACAGATTGAAGAAGATGTGCTGAAGCATGCACAATTAATCCTGGAGGTTAAAGCCGCCGTTAATTCCATCAAGACAAAGGATATGGATGAGCTAATCAAATTTCACACCTACGTAGAACAGAATTTAGAGATGTTGACTGATGAGACCCAGGTTAGGTTCATTTAATTTTTGCAGCAGTCAAAGATTGGCTTATTGAAATTGCAACCCATCAAATGGTTAAAGAAAAAGAGAAATCAATTTATCTTTCCCCCATATTTGGAAGGCAGTGCGAGAGGGATGGACCAACTACTGTTGGCTCTTAGTAATGCAGGTGTTACAAAGGTTTGAGGGCTTTCCTATGAAAAAACTTGAATCACTGAGGGTTGCAAAAGCACTGTATTTGAAATTGAAAGGAATCCTTACTGACCTAAAGAACTGGAAAATTATGCCTCCACTGGAGCAGCTTCTCGACAGGGTTGAATCCTACTTTAACAAGGTAAGCTTTTGTAGCTTATGGCAAGACATCAGTAATGCTGTCGTTCATTTAAGCGTTACTATTACAGACCTGTTAATATTATGTTGGACAGATCAAGGTCGAATTGGATGCATTGGAAAGATCAAAAGATGATGACTCAAAACAATTTGAGAAAAACAACATTCACTTTGATTTTGGCATTCTGGTACAAATCAAGGAGTCTCTAGTAGACGTTTCTTCGAGTTGCATGGAGTTGGCACTTAAGGTAATTACAACACCGCCAAAATTTAATATTTACCCCGTTACCAATAAATTTAAGTAAACAATTAAGCTGGAATAGAATGTTTATATCAGGAAGAAAGGGAGGCAACTGAAATCACCATTGCGGAAAGTGGGCCCAAAAATGAAAGTCCAAGAAAGGCCTATATTAAATTGCTTTGGAGGGCATTTCAGCTTGCATTTCGCGTTTATAGCTTTGCAGGTGGACAAGATGATAGAGCTGACAGACTGAGCATGGAAGTTGCACATGAAATAGAGACTGATGTCCAATAGAATTGAGGCTATCCTACTTCCTATTAATTTTCACACAACCATACCAAGGTTACTTCTGGTTGGTCTTAATGGAATGGCATCAGCCAGAAAAAATAACATTTTGTAGTTCAGATAAAATCAAATCACAAGCCTCCTTATTTCAGTAAATGGTTTCATTATAAGTTGAAAAGAAACAGAAGCATTAGACTTCACTTACACAAGATTGAACAAGCAAGTTTAGATCAGATACATCCGATAGCAGGAATCAAATCCTTGAAGGGTCAACTGTCCTCCAGTTGAGAGTGGTCAATGTTGACCTAATCATGCTTATATCATGATATCTAAGTATCAAGAATATTGCATTGCAGAGCCTAAAAGTTAACAAGAATATTGAAGACAATAGCTCTAACACTCGCTCTGAATTTGATTTTATTGTACGCATGCCTATTTTATGTCCAATTGAAGTATTGAATTGACACCGTTAAGAAAGAGACATCTGACATCAACATTGGCATCATCCACCGACCTAATAACCAATTCAATACTATGATGCAATCATAGATAAATTTCACAAGGGTTGTTACCACTCAGAAGACCAAATCGGATTTTTATTTTTCTTTCTCTTCTTCCCAAAACATTTTAGTGACCTTTTTCTTCACTCGTAGCTAAACCCACAATTTTGAGTTGAAAATGTACGCTTGGTGTTCTCCTCATCGAATCATTTGACATATGTCAGTCTGCATTCCGTGGCAACATAAGAAATTCAGGATAACCTGATCAAGCAATGGTGTCCAATTAGGGCTGTCTATACGATACAAAAACCTTATAATTTGTTCCACCTTCTACCCAAGTTAAGATTCAGGGCAACCTTGCCGTGTAAGATTTCTCTCACAATTAAACTAAAGAAATGATATTGCAACCATGGATATTCTGAGATTCCCTTATTCCCCATCCGAGTGACTACTTTCAAAACTATCAACTAAGAAAACGGGTCTGTCCGGCGCGATAAGAATAAGATACGATTCTCTCAAGCATAACAACCACCACCTAAAGTGCAGCTTGAGAACATTCTACATGCATCATAATACGGTGCTCGGGATCAAAAGAAAACAAGTTCATCTAAACAAATGAACGATCATGGGGTCATTGTGAACCAGGAATTATACCTTTGCCTTTGTTATTATTCAAGAATAATTCAATCAAAAATTAGTTGAGTGCGTGAGTGAATGACCTTCCTTTGTGCTTTGTACATCACACTCGAGTTTTTCTCCAAGCTTATTATCTACACGCCTAGCTGCAACGAGGACCCCACTTGGCAGCTGCACCTTTTTACCTGCTGTAACATCAGTTGGTGACCAGCCCAGAATTACGTGTAACTTAACAAGTACAGAGAGATGGTTAAAAGACTTGGGTTTGATTACCTACCTGCTTCTTTGGCCGAAAATGCTTACAAACAACCACGCAGCCCGAAGCTAGCATCCATTATTTTCTTTAAATTTGATTACTACTATTATTCGACAGAGAGAATGCGCAGACAATGTCACTCTCTGACCCTGCCATGTCATTGACCAGAAACAAAGAAAAACGAGGTCACATGTAACAGTGCGTGTTTGTTAAGGATCAGTACAGTTCAATGATATCTATAGCGCGGTGTCAGTGTCTCTGTCATTCTCGCGCGTGCTTATATTTATTTAATACTTACTGCAGAATCACTGTCTAATTCCTTCGGATGTCTTGAGGTTCCTCGCCAGAATTTAGGTGCAGCAATAAGAAAGATACAGTTAAATTTGATGAAGTTGAAACTTTGAAATATTGGAAAGAAAAAACAGAGGCACCTACAAATAAAGACGGCTCCCTATTCTTTAAAATTTTATCCTTGTCTTGATGCATTGAACAACGGTAGTTCCTTTTCATGATATCTTTTTTTATCTCTTTTCTGACTCAGCATAATTTATTTTCCTAAGTTCAATTAGTTCGTTCAACTATAGCTCAAAAAAATAGTAAATATTTCGTGAATTTTGATGACTTTGCTTACCTTTTTGTTGTTACAAAGATTTTTTTAATGCTGCTGAATTCATTTGCGACTTAAATGTGGTTGACAAAATTCAACCGATGCTACTAGTAAAATTCCACTTCTACATTATAAGAAAATGTTGGTCTTATAAAATATGATTTAATAAAATTTCATAAAAATTAATATAAGATGTTAGATATATTGTATTCTAAAATTAAAATTATGAATTTAATAAATTTAATTATTAAAATTTTTAAATAAAATGTTATAAATTTTAATTTATAATCATAAATTACAGTCAAAAACTTTACATGAATTAATGGATATGAGTCCAATAACCATAATTTCTTCATTGAATAAGAAACTGCAGAGTGGATCTATTGGCAAAAACTTTCTCGGTGTGAATTAATTACTACCAAATGTTATCCAGTTTTTCTTTCTTTTTTCACCATCGCAAATCAAATTAATTACTGACAAATTTAATAATCATTAATCCATTTTTAAAAACAACTTCAGTGGGGGTATAATTACTCACAACCGTGGTGCATCAGGAATTTACTAATTCAGAATCATAGTCTTCTGGAGAAAAATTTCACAACTCCTTATTGCAACTTGACAAGTGTTCCCACTATTGGTGAAGTGGAGCAGTTTCTCTAGGAGACCACAACTGTAATGAAACCTGCTTCGTTCTCTCCCACTCCTTTTCTCGCAGAGAGAGAGAGAGAGAGAGAGAGAGAGCCTATTCACCCCACTCTCCAAATGATAGACTCACAAACTTGGACCAAACTGTCGCGGTGGGTTCAGTTAATCTTACTTCTTCCTTCACCTTCTTCTCCTTCTTCTCTTTGTTATTATAATCTGTACCATCACCATAACCAGGTTTAACTTCGAACTCTTCCATCCTCCATGCTTTTTCCTAATTCCTTGAAACTACAAAATTTGCTTTGAGTCCAAGGCTTGATTATGCCATCATAGGCCAATGAACCCCGAAATTGCTATCATACTTTAGACATGTTTGGCATCTTCTTGTTCGGGTGGGCAAAAGCTTCAAAATGGTAACTGATAACTATATAAAGTTGAAAAGTTTTAAGATTCTTCCGTTTAACAATCGTGTTCTTCTGCTGCCGCCCCCATTATAACTTCAATTTCTTTTCGTTTTTGCTGGGTTGCAGTAAGAAGGCGATCAAAAGAGCCCGGAGCCGGCTCAGGCTGCTCAAGAACAAGAGGGATGCGATAGCGAGGCAGTTACGTGAAGATGTGGCTGAGCTAATAAAGAATGGCTATGAAGAAATTGCTGTTAACCGGGTATGTCAACTGGTTCACTACCATCGCTTGAATAAGATACCTGCTTCACTATCTTCTATGTCCTATCCTCTGTTTTAGTTTACATCCCCTGTTATATCCCCTGTTTTGTCGTCTCCCCTGTTATGTCCCCTGTTTTGTCATCTCCCCTGTTATGTCCACTGTTTTGTCATGTCCCCTGTTTTAGTTCAGTAACTTGCATGCGATTCTGTCTTGCACTAGTAAACTAAAAGGCCTAAAGTTCTCTTTTAAAGCTAAATCTACAGCAACAGTAGTTCAAAGATAACAAGCATGATCGGTCTAATGAACTCCAAATTGTTCTATGATAATGTTCATGCCATAAATCATCTTTTGGAAAACTTAATTTCACAGGAAGAAGTCTGAAACTCTGCATGCTACCAATATCAAATGTTCAAACTAAACAACGTCAAAATAAAAGTGATCAAAGGATATTCTTGTTTCACTCACAATTTGATCTTTTTTCAAAATCAACCTAGCTAGATAACATGCATTCCTATTGTTGAGCATCTTATTTTTCAGTCTCATATCTTACCCGTAATTTTTTTCAAACCTTCAGGTTGAGCAGCTCATTAAAGATGAAAGCTCAGCTGCCGCATATGAATTATTAGATCACTTCTGTGAATTCATTCTTACTCAGCTCTCCTATATCCGAAAGCACAAGTATGGTTTGCTAATTACCTAAATAAAAATTTGATCCCTTACCCTTCTTCAATCTTCTTTGAGCTACTTACTTCTCTACTTAAAAATTATCTCATTGTTCAACTTGCCAAAAATAGGGACTGTCCAAACGATATTAATGAAGCAGTTTCCAGTCTTATATTTGCCTCTGCAAGATGCGGGGATGTACCTGAGCTTTGTGTCATTAGGAAGCTCTTTGGAGAGCGTTACGGTGAGAAGTTCACAACAACTGCTGTTGAGCTATATCCGGGAAATCTTGTCAACCATCAGGTTTTTTCTTTTCCCCAACAAAAACAACTTAAGATTTTATCTAATTTCCCTTAATTTATGTTTGCTTTTATATTAATGAACTTCTAAAATCACAGATAAAGGAGAACCTCTCAGTAAAATCTGTTCCTGATAATCTGAAGTACAGAGTGGTGGATGAAATAGCTAGGGACTACTGCCTCCAGCCAGAGCTTCTAGCCATTGAATACTATCCAGTGCAGGTGACTTTTTTGTACCTCGGCCAATGTGGTATTAATAAATGTGGCAATAAAGGTTTAATATTACTTAATTATGTTCAACTCCTTTGTACAGGTGAATGAAAGCAAAGGCTTTCAAGTGGAAAAGGATGACCAAATAGATGACACAATTGCAGGATCTCAAATACATCGATTAGAGGTTGAAGAGATAGAGAGAGATATTATATGTTCTGATTTATCTATCTCGAATTCTTTATGCAGACCAAAGGACTCTGGTTCTCTGCAAGTATCTAATGAAACCGATTGTCATGCACTGGTTTCTACTGTTCAGCTATATCCCCCATATGTTCTGAGCTCTCCTTTGCAAAAGAAGGTGGACAAAGTGGGAAACTTTGCTGAGCTAGATTCCTTTACAAGTATGGAAGATGTGGGAGAAAAATTGGCTTTAGCATCTTCTGCAGACTATGGAAGTTTGCCTCCATTTTCTGAGAAAGTGGTAGATTATGTCGATGACATAGAGGGACGTCAGATAGATGTATCAAAAGATGCAGCCTGCCAGGACCAAAGAGTAATTAAATTCAGATCATCTTGCTCCCCTAGGAAAGAAAAAGTTGAACATTTTTGTTATCAAAGCGATGTGCCTGGAAATAAATCACCGAGTGAGAAGTCAAGCACAAGGAGCTCCAGAAAAAGCAAAAGGACACCTGAGAAAACATCAAGAAGGAGATCAGCTTCACCCGGCATAACAGATATTGAATCCCTGGTCTATTATCACAAGCCCTGCAGAAATCCATCTGTTCATAAGCATGGTGCTCATTGCCGCAGAAAGCACCAGAAGTCTCTTGTAGAAGGAATTTCCCAATTAAATTATGCTCAGCCGAGATTGAAGCAACATAACTCCTTAGAAATGAAAACGAAATTGCAGCTGTGTCAGAGCAAATATGACACACGGAGAAGATCTTTCAATCTTGAAATGAAAGGTTGTAGCTTGGACCACCCATGCTGCTACTTGCGTGTTTATGATAAAGACTGTTTGGAAGTTTCACCAATGAAGCCACAAAGAGGTATCCGGTCACATGCTCAGCTAGAAGTATTGGCTGGTGAACCTTGTCACTGCAGACCCTTTTGGAAAGAAGAATTAAATGAGGAAAAGGAGTTGGTTACCATCCCTCAAAGACCAAATAGAAATAGTTTTACTGGTACTCCAATGTATAATGTATTCACCTACCCAGATTGCCACATTGATAAGCAAAACAAAGGAACAAAACCAGAGGCCTCTGAGTCTTTGGCCGATGTTACTTCTTCCAACATTTCCTGTTCAAGAACTACTGGTTCCTCGACAGGAATAGGAACAGCTGCTCCATACTCAAGAGCAGTGACGATGCCCCCAGAGCGGCAAAATCATTGCAAGAACAAGATGTTAAGGACCTATTCGTGTGCTTCTCAATATCCCAAACATGTTCATCCCAAATTGCCAGACTATGATGATATAGAGGCAAAGTTCGTAGCTCTCAAGAGAGAACGTCTAGGACAGAAGGAAACAAAGACTGCAGTAAGTAGTGACCGACAACTGAAGTAGGGGAGAAAGAGGCATATATTCTACATTTCTATAGCACTGCCATATTCAAATTTTGCATTCCCTTTGAGTAGCTTTCTATGAGATTGTCTTTTAGATGCCAGTGAAAAACTTGTTTGACATTCATCCTTGGATCATTACAATTATTGATTTTTTGCAGTATTAATATATGAAGAATACTCATATCCACCCCTCTTCCTGATTACTAGTATTGTACGGAGATTCCTGGTTACCCAAGATTATGATTTAACTAGTGGGATTTGAAAAAGAGCTTTAAGACTCATAATCTGTCCTATGAAATGGGTATCGCATGAATTAAAATTTGTGTGCAATTACATCATAATTCATCATCACTCCAGAGTGGGAAAGAGGAAAGAAAACAAAGAAAGGACCTGCTTATGTGAATTGCTGCATATTATTGCAGATAAACAGAAGCTTTGAAACTTGAAAGAGGGTTCATTATTCACATAAAGTTGCTATTTTAGATCGGGAGCTGAAATAACCATTTGAAATTACTATTTACATTTCAAGTGTGATGGAATTTTCCTGAAAACCCAACTGAAGCATCTTCTCATAATCATTTGGGCCCTTGGCAAAGTGGACTGCAGGACTTGCTGGTTGTTGCTGGTTGTTGCTGGTAGTTTCTTTTGTGAGCTGTTATAAGATGTAGCCTTGCTAAGACAATCAACATAGTTCTAAGCTATTACCAATTAAATCTTCCACGTAATGCATCAGGATCGTCTTGCTGACAGTGAATAGCAGCAAACAGTTTTACTGTCACTTTTGGTAAAACAGAAGCTTTGGATTCCAGCTTTAGATGCTGTATGCGGAAACTTGTCATGGATTCCAGTTTTAGTGTTGATGACCAAAACATTCCTGCAAATTTTACAATTGATATATTTAAAAAATAGTATGCTCATCCTAATACTTTACATAAAAATTCTGTCTCTCTAAATGGATAATCAAGTGCAGTGGAATGTCAATCTTCACCATGACTGAGGAAACAAAAGTCAAGGGACCAAAATTGATGTTGATAAGGAAACAGAATATGCGCCCGTTTAGACTAGCCATGAATAGAATTGATTTTAAAAGAATTGATGCTAGTAAAATTAATTCTATGTGTATAAGCTCAGTGCTTGCATCTTTAAACAGTGAAGTTAAAATGTCCAGCTAACACATTATAAACAAGTTTAGCATTGATTGTTCATTGTGAACCGTTCTGTTGGGCCACTAGTGTGTTTATTCGTTATCATCAATTTATGGGATGTGCAGCACTAAAGACCTTTCCTTTTTGTGAAAATAGTTGGGTTCTATTATTAGTCATGCACTCAATCCTTTCAAGTATGTGGACCGCCGTGAGAGGATGTATAATGAGTGTTAATTTACCCTAAGAGCGAATATTGAAGCCATTAGCTAAATGGGCCAGCAATGATATTAAGATAATGCTTTTGTAAATGCATACATTCCTTTGGGCCAATAAGAGTGATCTTGGCGCAGACAAACTTCCAAAAAAATAACAATCCTGTACTAGTCTGTTGTATCCTTAAAAAAACGTTGTTCGAAGATATCTATGTTTGATATTTTAATTCGCGTCAATGGCGTGGTAACACCTCCCCTATATTTTAGTCACTGATCTCTTGCTTTAAGGCCCTTGGCTATTATTACTATTTTTTTTTTTTGGGGGGTGAATAGCCCCTTTTACTATTTTTATTAGTACTTAATCATAGTAGTTGACTAATTATGCAACTGCCCTCTCAATTAATGCAGACGTGCTTCAGCTGCATTGGCCGATATGAAATATGCTTTTGTTAACTGCACGAGTTAATAGGTTGGCAAATGTTCGAATGTTTTAAATATATTATTTTAAGTTTAAATTAAGTTATATATATAAAAATATTTATTTATTTTTTGTAAAGGATTATTTTTTTAACTTTTAATTAAAAATATATTTTTAAGCAATTAATATATATATATATATATATATATATTATCAAACTGGCGCCTTAGCCCCAAGGGAAGAAAAGCAAATTACACAGGAATATGCAAATATTCTTTTGTTTGAGGACAGGCTCTTGTACTAGTTTGCCGCCAACACTGGTGCTCTGAACTGGCCCAGCTTTTGTCTGCGCTTGCCTACCTCTCTATTTTTATATTTGTTATCATAGTAATGCAATCACAACGCAGAAAGAAAGATGCCGAAATGTGAAATTGATGGGCAGTTTTAAACATTTATGATAATGATAATTGATTTAGCCGTTGCACTTTGGTAACTTATTTAATTGAGTTGAAACCCAATGATTAAACTTAAATACTATTGATGTATCAAAAAAAAAAAAACTTAAATACTATTGGACTTCAAAAAACAATCTTAAATACTATTGTTATTTAAGATGAATACATTATAAAAAGAAGGAATCACCACGAGTTGGCTCAAGTAATTAGGATTTATTATTTTAAGTGAGTTGTCTTGGTTTGATATAGGTTTTATGTATAAAAAAATTTGTTTCAAAAAAATGTATCTACTTTAATATTTGAAGAAATTAAATTTTTTTTACTTAGAGGATACTCTTAAAAGACAAAAAAAAAAAAAAAAAAATTGCAGAAGGAAACGTTTCTATTTGCAATGTGCACCATTTTAGGGACGCTTCTATAAGTGAGTTGACTTGACTTCTTTTTCCTGATAACAGATGAGAATAGTTATCTGATTAAATAAGTTTTATAGTTTAATATATGAAGTATAATAAATTTAATAAATTGTTAAATGAAAATAGATGGACCGCTTATTTTATGGCCACTAATAGCAATGGCTTTCCTGGACACACGACGTTTAAGCTATTTCAAAGGTCAGGGTACTTGCTTTGGAGCTTCTTCAATGGCGTACTCCATAAATAGTATTTCAGAGATACTGGTGAGGGCGAAATGGTATTTCCTTATTGATGTTGAATAGTTGTAGTTGTCTTGAATACTCCCAGTCAGAGCCAAAATGATAGTGGTTTTTGAAAGGAAGAAGTGAAACGGAAATGGGAAACCCTATTATTTGTGACACACTCAGGCACGTTTTCCATTGTGGACAACTGTTGCACATGTGAAAGCAAGAACCCCATTTTATTTCTTGACATATTCATGCATCTGATCCTAAATTTCTTTAGAGAGGACTAGAGGGAAGGTGATTTGTGCCGTTGGGTCAAAGAGAGAGGCCAGAACTTTGTCCTTTTTGTCTCGAATGCTACGTATAAAGAAGAAAAACCGACCTTCCATTTCTCATCCTGATATAGATTTGATTGAATCCACAATGCGGGAATGGGAGCAAGTGTCCAATTCAATGGGTCATCCAACTTCAAAGGAAAGTTTTGTTATCTTTTCTCACTGTTGATAAATATTGATTGAAGAGGAATATTATTTCTTGGATGTGATCCGCCATTACCATGTATAGATTGTTGTCATACATGTAGATAACTTAGTGAACGCTTCCCCCAAACTTCTTTTGTAAATCTAAATTAACAGAAATAAAAAGTTTCATTGAAAAATATTTAGTGCCGTTTATTTATGGAGAAATCATATAAAATAATATATTTTTTTTATTTTTAAAAATATTTTTTATTTATTCAATAAAAAATTAAATTTTTTTATGAATGAACCTCAAAATTTACCTAGATGTTACTTTCCTTTAAACCGCGTTTAGATTTGATTTTTCATTTCCTTTACTTCTCAACAACTTATTTAAGACTCTTTACTTATAAAATAAAATATTAATTTTTTTAAAATAAAAATATTTAATAATAAATTTATTTTAATAAAAATAATTTTAAATTTAAATTTATATTAATAAATTATATTAAATTTTTAAAATAAAATTATTTTTTATTATGTCTATATTTTATTAATAAAAATATTGTATTACTAGTTTAAAGAAATGGGGTACAGATATTACAATCAAATGTAAGTACAGAATTCTTTCAAAAGAATAATATATAAGTACAAAATGATGAATATTTAATGTGGACCACCGACACGTGCCGATTTCCACCGACCCTTTTTGAGATATACGTTGTGCTGTTGACTTTATGACGCTAAAGTTCAAAGTCAAACCCCTTTCCACCGAAAGTGGACTGAGGAACCCAAACGTGGAACCTTTGCCTGACACAAAACTCGCACCCTTCCGCTCACACGCTGACGCCCGTTTCCCGCAGCCGCATGCAACCTCTCTCTTACAATATTCTTAATTTTACCAATTCTTAGGTTCTATTTTTTATTATTGTGTCATTTTAGTATAGCTGGAACAAGCCAAGAGTTGCTGGGCTTTGAACATCATCGACTTTGAAGATGGTCGATCGACCAATTCAATACGTACCTCAGGTTCTGATTGAACCTTATTTTTTTTCTGGGTTTTTTGTCTTTTAGTCTACAGAATGCATGTTATTTATATTTAGAAAAGGTATTTTAGAGGGTTAATTTGCTAAGCATATCAAGTTTTTGCTTGGCATTTGAGCTTTTCAGTTTTGAGATATGTCATTTAACATGTGTAACTTGAACATGTTCTAAAAAGAGATATCTATCATTTGCGATTAGCACATGTGGTCGAACCTCTCCCACCCCCTTCCCTCTGATCCGGTTTAATCCCCTAAAATGTACCAAAAACAAATAAAACAGGAATCTCACTTGGGAAGAGACGTCCATGTGCTCTATGACCCTTTGCCAGAGGTCTAGCAATTAGCTTCTCTAGCTGTATTATCGTTTTGACCTGACAGCATACCTCCCCCCGCCCCTATATGCTAGAAAATCACCAACCCTTAGCTATCTAGATTAGAAAAGAATATTGATATATTAAATTACATACAGACAACTTATATTTTTATTTTTTTAAATTCTCTTTTTGTCATATATGAGAACAGCATATGTTGTCTGCATGTAATTTAATATTTTTAATATATAATTTAAATTTATCAATTATATAATTTCATATATAAAATTTAATATATTTAATAATATAAATTTTTTTAAAAAATAAAATAATGGATCCAGTTTACCCTCTATTGACTGAAATGAACAAATATGGTAAAGAGAAGGCCCAACATGACACTTCATTATTCATGATCAAGGTTAGAAATCAGCCGTGCATACTACGGCCTAGAAAATGAAAGCATTATCCGACCGGACAACTGTTGGACCTTTGTTGCCATGTCTACCTAGCATAGGACCGGTTGAGACCCATGAAGACGCATGCTAGGCAAGCAGGAAAGCAAATACATATGAACGTGTTTCCATTCTAGCATCCCAAAGCACAGGACGTTATAGACACCATGAACAGTGTAAAAGATATTTTTTTACCGAACAGTGATATATTCATATTTTCATATTTTTATAATTATGCTACGCTTATATTAAAAAAAATAAAAAAATAAATATGAATTAAATGTAATAATAAAAATATAAAATTAACATTTTCATTCTTATCCGGGACGAGGGTGCGGGGGCGGTGGCGGGAGAGGAGAAAGAGCAGCACGCCTCATGCAACGTACTTACCATGTGAATTAGCCAATGCTCATGAATATTTTCTAAGATACATATGATTTAATGCAAATGTTGTCATGCTGTCATAAAGCCAATAAATGATAAGGTCAGTAAATTTTAAACAATTCTTTTATTTTTACATATTTTTTAATTAATAAAATTTAAATTATTAATTTTATTAATTAAATTATAAATCTTAATTGATCTAAAACTCTCGCACATAACACATAGGGTGAGAATATGTGAAAATGAATATGTAGGTACATCTCTTCTTAATTCTGAACCTTCAATCACTAGCATTAGATGCGTCCCTGTTAATCTTTTCTAATCCTGTTGAAAACGATTACAAATACTAGAAAATGCAACTGAATATAAAAACTTTAATACTAGCATTGAAAATTTCCCCTGACGGAGCATGCCAACGTTGCTCAGATGGAAACTGTTCTTGCTGGTGGTGTCACATTCTGTCGTGTTTTGGAAACGATCAGCACTCTTAATACGCTCCGGATATTTTTCACCACACAGTTTTTCGGTGTTCCTAATTAATTGTTTGGTCCTAGTACCAGCAACAAAACACCATACCATAAGGTGGGCTGCACAGTCAGTGTTTGGGCATCGCAGAGGTGAGAGAAAATATCTTGTCCTGATGCCAGCCAATCCCTTTTCGCCACACCAACACCATCGTAATGACAACAAACAGTTTTAGAACTGTTTGTCTACCGACCTCACGCCCTCTGATTTGGCAACAGTTGGAAAGCTGATGGAGATAATAGTCTCATCAGATAGGGACGGAGTGAGGAAAATGTGATCATGAAAGGGGTTGCAAATTAAGAAATTGGTGTTGAAGCAAAGGCGAAGCGTGTGGGCCCCAATGTAGCCAACCAATTACAATACTTCTACATATTATGTCAAGTCTTTGTCCTTTAATTAAAGAAGGTTTGATTTAAACCCCCTCTTCGGCTCTCATATAAATTCCCTTTCCCATTTTCTTTTATCCCTCACAAGATATCTCCCCCTGCTTTCTCCACCTGAGTTCTCCGCTTACAGATTGACCCCATAAAGCCCACGCTTGAACGGCAAGAATTTCATCAGACGCCCGGTGGGCTGCGTTTCCGCTCGCTCTCTCCCATTTAGTTTTACGTTCCGTGTACAAATATTTGAGATGGGTCGGTCCAAAATGAAGACATTTGGTATCCGATTCTGTTTTTGATTTGATCGGATTATCAGATATCATATCAGATCCCAGGCTCCGAAATTCGGTCCTTATTTTTATTCCTTGACCATTTCTGAATCTGGGTCCTGAACTTGCCTTTTGTATTTGGTTAATTTTGATTCAAATCTCTCTTCATTTAACATATAACCATCTCATTTCTTTGTGTACTAAACGCATAAAAACTCTGACTTTTGAGCTTTGAGAGAGCGAGCGGAAGGCTACTGGTGCCCATGGCCGCAGCTAGGAACAGTAGCGGATTCACTAAGGGTGTTGATGACACTCAGAAAATAACCCAGATGGGAGAGAGCAAAGATTGGGAGATTGACAAGGGAAAAGATGTCGACTTTAGTATCCAGAGGCGGCAATGGAAGCCAGTTTTTGATGACGCTTCCATGTCACATAGGCCTCTCAAGAAGATCCGTAGCCCTGAACGTCAGAACCCAAATCAATCCTCTGTATCCGTGCAAACTCCCTCATCCTTAATCCCATCATTAGTTTCTCCGACGGCTTCATCTCTCAATGTGTGTCCTCCTTCCTCGTCTTCAAGAATTGTGTTTCCTTTTGCATTTGATAGCTCTCAACAGCCGATGCAGTTTACCCATCAAATTGGGACCACAAATTTGCCCCTATTTCGTCCACCGATTCAGGCAACGCAGAATCAGCAACAGATGATATCTTTTGGTTCCCAACAACAACAACAACAACAGAACATTGGGTACTATCCTCCGTTCTTAGCCCGAGATTATGCGGTGCTACCGCAACAGCTGCAACTTCATCAGCAGCAGCTTCTTCAGTATTGGAGTGACGCACTGAATCTAAGTCCAAGGGGTAGAATGATGATGATGAGTCGGTTAGGGCCTGATGTTAGGCCATTGTTTAGACCCCCAGTACAACCTCTAAATACTACTAAGCTCTACAGGGGAGTGAGGCAACGCCACTGGGGCAAATGGGTTGCAGAGATTCGTCTCCCTCGAAACAGGACTCGCCTTTGGCTAGGCACATTTGACACAGCAGAAGATGCTGCCTTGGCATACGATCGTGAAGCCTTTAAGTTGAGAGGAGAGAATGCTAGGCTCAATTTCCCCGAGCTCTTTCTTAATAAGGATAAAGCACTGGCAACAGCTCCAAATTCCACTGCTTCTTCTCCCTCAACTCCACAAGAAGATTCAAGTCAACATCCAAAGCAATCTGAGCCAATTCCAGAAGACAGTAATTTGCAGACTCAGAACACGATGCCGCCGCCACCACCACCAGAAGATACTACTGATAATAATTTGGGAATTGGATCGAGTGATGCTACGGTGAGTGACGAAGTTCAGGCAGCAGCTGCAGGTGCTGAAACCGGGGAAGGCATTTCACAGTCACAGGAATTGGATTGGGGCGAAATGACTGCTTGGTACAATGCAATTCCTGCAGTTTGGGGTCCGGGTAGCCCTTTGTGGGATGATTTGGACACCACCAATAATCTTTTATTGCCGTCACAACTTCCCTTTGGAAATCCAAATCAGGAACAATTTAATGATGCCAATACTCAGAGACAAGAAGATGACAAAGTACCAGGTTCTTCCACTTCCTCTTCTTACCCCTTGAAGCCCTTTTTCTGGAAGGGTCGAGATTGAACTCTTATCTAAAGATAGGACCTTTAGAGTACCAAAAGCCAGTGCTTTCAACCTTCATCCCCATCTTCTCTCTTTCTCTGGGATAGAAACTCCTCTCAGATTGTTTTTTTAAATCTCCCCCTGGTTGCATAATTTCAAATATGCAACCTTCATACTGTTTGAGCTTCTCCACCTTTGCATATTTAGTCCCTCAATTCCCACCTTTGATGACCTGTCCCACCCAACTTCTTCTCACTGGTTGCAGATATTTTCACCAAACAACCTGTGAGTATTTATAACCTTCAACTCTTCTGAACTAGATATAGTAACGCGACTGAAATTTTCTGCTGTAATAAGGCATGTTTTTACTGGCCTGTCAGCATCTGGTTCATACTTCGTGGGCCTTGCCTGTTCCTGGCGATAATTCACAAGCATGTATCCCGTTGCTATTTTTCCTTTTTTTTTTTTTTACTGTTTTTTGTTTTAATTTTTAACCCTTGTGGCCTAGCTATAATTTGGAGCATGACCATGGTAGAAGGAGACGGTTTTGTGATTTCCTTCTCCATTGGTCCATCCGTTATGAGCTTTGTTTTTCAGCTCCAAGGATGGATGTATATTCCTACAATCGTAGTTACGTACACTGTCGCGTTTATTGTACTTGGCAGTACTTTCATGTTATGTTACCATTCCAGTTGTATTAGCGTATCAAGCATTTTGCACAGTTGCAGTATATGATTATTTGGTCCATTTTTTAGTTTTGATAGAAACCAAATTTTAGTAAATATTTATTTAAAATATTAAATTCATTAAATTTATATACTAAATAGTAAAATTTAACTAATTCCTTACTCAGAGTTGTATTTGGTCTCTCACCTTTGTCCAGGAGAGAAATACTCAAAATCAACATGCTGTGGATCGAAACTGCCTTCATGGCTTCATCTCCAGCGAAGAAGCTGAAAGAATAATAAATTAAAAAACTTACCTTTTTTATTGGTTTGTTAGTTAAAAGAAAAATGTTGAGAATCCACTGCCAATAAACGTTGATGATATGAGGGAGGGCTAAGTGGCCACTGTGCCTTTCCCTCCCACTTGAATCTGAGATATTCAAAGCAGATAATGTTGACTGCCAGGATGCCAAGGTCGCTATTTTTACGAAACGCTCGGAATTTTAAGTTGCCCGTCTTGTTTGACCAGCCAAAGATATTTATGTTAGCAACTTCGCGTAAAAAGATATTTATGTTAGCAACTTCGCGTAACTTTGTTTGACTAAGGAGTGGTATCGGAGCCAGCCGTAGTTCAGATAGTGCTTGTCATTTTATTTTTTGGATTCTGATAAAGATTTGATCACTTATTATTATTTTTTCATTTAAATTAATATATGACTTTTATATTACAAAAAAAACAAAAAGTGGTATCGGAGCTAGACGATAAACGGTGCACGAGACAAATAGAGAATTGTTGTGCGATGAAAATCAGTTGGGTAAGCTGCAGTTGTCTAGATCGGAGGAGCTAAACCTAATCACCGCAAGCGGGTGTGCATGTATATTCCATGAAAAAGAAAAGTCCCACTTAAATTGGATGAAGTAACCATTAGTAAGTTTCACAAAAATTTAGTAAACTTAATTAGGGTAGAGTTAGGAAGTATAAAGGAGTCCTCATCCCTTAAATTTTAAAAATTTATATATATATAGTAGAAATTTAAAAGTTTTTCTTCTAAATTTTATAAAATATTATGTATAATTTATAATTATTTTGAAATATTTTAATAACTCTTTATCTATTCTATTTAAAATTTTTAGCTTTTAAAGTGATCATTAAATATTTTTAAATTAAAAAAAGGCTTCACTTTATTATTGTATACACTTATTATCAAATAAATTGTAGTCTCGATTAGGAGTATCAGGATAGATTGAAAAAAAAAAGTTGATCAAGTTAAAAATAATTAGGTTTAAAATTTTTGATCTAAACTCTACTAAAAATATATATGAGTTGAGTTTAGACGATTTGATAAATCTTAAATGAATTTTGGTCAATTAATATGAGTTTGACAAAAAAATAGGACCATCACTTACTAAAATATAAGTGTGTAAGTCATAAATTAAGTAACTTTGAATTGATTTATACACTTTTAATTTATAAAATTATTAAAATTATTTTAATTTTACCTCAATTTAATAATCTAAATTTTTTTAAATAAATTTTAACAAATTTTAATACATTGAAATAGATGGGTTGATATTTTATTCCCCACAAACAATCAAGGAATTTGAAGTCTATCATCAAATTTCGTGATAGGTGTCATGTTGATAAGCAGACTTTACCAACAAGAATTAATATTGTATGAAGGTGGATTGAGTGGGTGATGGACAGAGGCGGGCCCAATCACCGGCCTATGAGATCATCCACTTTTCTTACTCGCGACGGCACGATCACGATAACGATTGGAGTTATCAAAATCCAAAATCATGCGAGTAATTGGACATACTAAGCATGATAAGGTCTTTGTTAAAAAAGAAATATCTAAGATGCTAGTGAAGCACAGCAGCCATGCTTAGGTCGTTGCTGATTCTCCCTCCAACCAAACCCAATATTTAATGTCACTGTGCGGCTGCCAACGAAATTTCCTTCTGATAAAAAACTGTTTCGCAACTAATTAAAGGTTACCTGGCTGCCCATTCAACCATCAATTATTTTGGATTTTATTTCTTTTCCCAATATATTTGGTATGTTCCTCTAAGTATCACCTAAGCTGAAGGTGACTATGCTATTATTTGAATGCTCTCTGACTGTGGGTCAAAATAACAAGCATCAATACTAAATTAGTTTTACTATTCACATTTTTATTTTCATTTAATTTTTATTTAATAAATTATTAAATTTCATATATTAAATTATAATATTTAACTGATATAATGATTGTTTTCTTCTATTATGGGATTTTTGTAAAAAAAAAAAGAAAGAAGGCATGGGACAAATATTTTTGGCTTATCTATCAGAGCACCCAACTATCAAATTAAAATCATGGGCATGTGGAAGATCTTCAAAGTAGCTTCCTCTTTGAATGCAATGGTTTCTGTATGATTATGGGTGTCTTATTTCTAAGTAGGTTTAATTGAAACGAGAGTATCCGTTGCCACAAAAGCAGAGTAAAAAGAAAATTGTACACCAACATAACTCATATTTTGCATCGTTGATTTGAAAAACTGCCCTGCGTTTTTCTTGTGACTTCGTTTTTATGTCATTGTCACAATTCCTTAAAATGCATACAAAATATGTTAGTTTGTAAATCTCATGCAGACAGCTAACTAGCAGGACTAATTAATATAAAAAGTTATAATTCAGGAAGATGCAAAGATGTGTCTGTTTTGGAACCATCCGTTGTTACATTGGCTGTGTCTTTGTCAGGGTATTGTGTTTGTTAAATCGATGGACCTTTCTAAAATTAGTCTCTTGGATTTGAGAGAACAGACTCCTTGATTTGAAACTTCAGAAATGGTTCACACAGTATTGCCTCAAAGACCAGCGGCTATGGGCCCAGGAGACACACCGTTAGAAGCACCCCAAATTGCCTCTCCAATCTGCAACCCTTCTTTCTGCATTCTTCTCTTATTATTTATCGTTCTTTAGATTCCTACAAGATTCTAAACTCGTTCACGCATGCTCTTTTAAGAGGAAAAATGATATAACAAATCTTCTGACATTGTGTGGTGTAATTGAAATTGTTCAAATACACGCACAGATAGATCCTTGTCAAGGAGAACATTAGCAAACCTGAAATTTCTGTGTAAGACAGGAGACTGACACATTCCATGCAATGATGCAAATTCGTTCTCAAATGACAAAAAACAAGTATCGGTTATAAAATTCATGCCTTCAAATCAGTGTTTATTATTCTCAGATGCTCTCTCTTCCTTCCCACCGCCTTGGTTGGAGATTGGCAGATTGCTTGCCATTTCTCTCTCCGAGTTTTGGTTCAGCAGCAACGCATCTCCTTAGAATCCCAACCGAAAAAGAATTGAATACGGGCTAACGCTGGGCCTAAGCCGTTTGATTTTTGGACATTTAACTTTTCTAATGTTATTGTGTTTGACAAACCCGGCCCAAATTAGGAAGCGGTAAATTGCATGCCCAACAAGGACAAGGCAAGAAAGGCTAGTATTTGTATTCACAAAGTCCAAACTGGGACCAAAACGGAGAAAATAGACATTCACAAAAGTGGAGAAAATAGACAATCACAAAAGTCTCATAGAATTGATTGGACACGGCTAAAAATAGCATTCAAAATGGAAGACTATAAGGCCTCTGGCGTTGACGTAGCATGTAGGTGGTGTGTACTACTCAACGAGACACTGCCTCACGTATCTTGCAATGATCTCCAAGCTGGAAACTTGGAAATATATGAGGGCACAACCGAGTCCATACGTTAGCGGGTTCAAAGACTAAAACCAACGCCGAACTTTTGAGGGTGGTTGACCGCAATTCTCGTTTGCCTAACTTTGCCTCTTTATAAATGAATAGGGAAGGGGATTTTGGGTGCCAGCCAATTCCATTCTCTGACTATGAAACTTCCATATTAATGTTACATCAAAAGTTCTCCACTTGTTCACCATCTTCTGGTAATATTAATTGACTTATTTTTAAGTGTAATTAATATATATCTATATACATTGGTATGTACAGCATACATAATAATATATATGACCACGAATTGTCCATTTTCAGTCGGAGTTCTTATAATTTTGTTATTTTAAGATATTATTTTCAAAGTACACGTTTTGACTAAAATTACCCAAGTCTTGTTTATATAACCTAAATCAACACCTTCCCTTTTTTTTTTTTATGTGAAACTTGGATTGTTAAAATTGGTCTTTTTAACAATGTTAAATTAAGGTTGTTACATTTGATATAGGACAAATTCTTTGTAGAAAAAATTCCAATTATCTCTTGTTCAATTTAGTTATTCTATCTTCATAAATTAAAATGCATAAGAATTTTTTTTAAAAAAATTTAAATTATTAAATTTTATAATATAAACTATAAATTTAATAAAATCTAACTTCTTACATTCATTTTATAAAAATTTTATTAAAAAGCTGTAAATCTTTTATTATCCTTCTCAGTTATCTCGCTCAGATAAAAAAGTGATATATTGGTATACGTAACCTTAGTAAAGGTCAAGCCTTACGCATCATGTGAGAGGATTATGTTGATAATTTAATGTTAGAATTTAATATCATAGTTCTAAAAAAAAGAATTTAATATTATAAAGGGAAACAAAATATTTTTTTAATAAAATTCTGAAATGACTGGTCCGTGCAATTATGCAAATGTGAAGCGATGATGTGTAAGATGGGTCATTTACTGGTGCCGTACTGATTAAAAGGTTTCGTTGGACAAATTTGATTTCGTAATTCGTGTAGGATGCTTTCTGCTTGGATATCTGCTGAAGAAATGTATCATTCTCTATTTCTTCTTTTGTTTGGTTCGCTGGAAAGCATGAATCGCTTGGTTGGTAGTCAGACTAAGCAGTAGATCTTGTTATTTACCGCACATTTATTTTGCATCAAGAAACGAGAGATGAGCTGGCGTGGTTGTCGATACTCATAAGGGGACCCAAAACTTGTCGGTGCGATTCCACCACAACATGGTTAAATTTTATTAAATAAATTTTAAAAAAAATTTAATTATTAAGTTTTATATATTATATTATAAAATTTAATAAATTAATAATTCTTTTTAAATTTTATGAATATTTAGTTTCAACTATATAATTAGAGTTTATTTTAATTATTTATTTAGAGAAGGGTCTCATAATAAAAGGTGATACTTAAAGTGATCAAAATGTTTACATACTAGATGTGAGTCCTACATAATAAAAATTATCATAACAATAATTAGAATAAGAACAATTAGGAAGACTTAATTTTGGTGTAGTTTAGAAGGAGACAGAGAGTCAATTAGCAGAAAGAGAATTGAGGTAATAAAATGTGGTTTGTGTGGTGGTGGCGGTGGATAAACCAGTCACCCCACACCCCATGTCTCAGCTTCATCTAGAAGAGGAAATAATGACTCAGAAAGCAAAATAAGAGCCATGCAGACAAGAATGACACCCAAAGATGACATGTTTAAAAATTGTTACATGCTGACATTTTTCTTGCATAAATATGCACAGTTGAGTTGTCATTTGAACAATTAGATGCTAATAAGTAAGAAAATATGGTAAAGTCAAACATTATACAATAGTGTATGGTTTATGTAATAACATTATCAACCAAAAAAAAAAAAACTAATTTTCAAAAATGATTGCTAAGTCGCGAACTTAGAGTCTTCGATGATCCCTCTCTCTGTATTTTACATGGTAAAGTCTTTCATCTTTAATTATTTTCAGATTGTTTATGGCAGAAATGACCAGTTTGGTATTGTTTACAAATAAACTAGCACCCCAAAGGTCACAGCTGTTGGCCGGAAAGCGCCATTTATGCTTGATAAAGTAGGGGGTCAAATTCTTGTGATGTCTTCAGCAGGGGAAGAGCACATCAAGATATATTCAATTGGGGTTGGTTTTAGCTTGCGTGACAAATAGGGGTGGCCCCGCTTGTTGCCGAGTCTTGTTCCCGTGTCTCGGCGTATTTCTTTCTTCCCGATCTAAACCCAAATCTATGGTTTTGTAGTCTCGCTAATGTCTTAGTAGTCCAAACCACACAACACAGAACCAGAACAACCAACCTATTGCTGCTCCTGGGCAACTGGGAACTTTTAGCAGAGGAACAAACTCAGCAAATATAGCTGAGATGGGGTTCCAGGAGAACGAGAATGGGGAAATGGGCTTGTCTGGAATCCCATTGGGAGCAAAGAACAAGTACAAGAGGATGAACTCTGAGCTTCCTGAGGATTACGACGATGTTTTGCAGCAACAACATCAGGAAGATCGGAGGAACACTACCAGAAAATATGTTCTTGCCTGTGCTATCTTTGCTTCTCTCAACAATGTCCTCCTTGGCTATGGTATTATTTCCATTCCAATACTCTTCAATTATATTGATTTTTGTCTGATGTAGCAATGCAGGCGCTTCGATTTTGATGTTGGTGTTCCTCAATTTTTTTTAAAAAAATTTAGTTTGGTATTTTGATTGTGTTATTGGTTTTTATCAAACCATCCGTTGATCATTACGTCTTCGTTCTGTGACCTACCCAGACTAACCAAGAAAATTTTACCAAGTACTTTTGTCTGATTTGTTTACGTATTCCGAATATTGGGGAAAGATTTGATTCAGGACGGGAGTGAAAAGGCGAAAGTGGTTCCAATTCAACGTGTCCATAGGCTGTGAATTATGTCTGTTCCATTTCAGAATTAGGGAATTGATGAGGAATTGTTTTAATTTTAGTGTTCTAATCTTGATACTGCGTTTGTATTTAAGGAAGTTCACCTATGCAGATGTCGGTGTCATGAGTGGAGCAGTTATATTTATCAAAGAAGATCTGAAGATATCTGAGGTGAAGGAAGAATTTCTGGTAGGTATTCTGAGCATTGTTTCTCTACTGGGTAGTCTAGGTGGTGGAAGAACATCAGATATAATTGGTAGAAAGTGGACGATGGCCTTAGCCGCCGTTGTCTTTCAAATAGGCGCACTCATAATGACTCTTGCTCCTTCATTTGCTATACTAATGGTTGGAAGACTTTTAGCAGGAGTAGGGATTGGATTTGGAGTTATGATCTCCCCTATATATATTGCTGAGATATCGCCAAACATCACTAGAGGCTCCTTAACTACCTTCCCAGAGATCTTTATAAATCTAGGAATTTTATTTGGTTATGTATCAAATTACGCATTTTCTGGCCTTTCATCACACATAAATTGGAGGATAATGCTAGCTGTGGGGATTCTGCCCTCAGTCTTCATTGGCTGTGCTCTTTTCATAATTCCCGAGTCACCAAGGTGGCTGGTGATGCAAAATCGAGTTGAAGAAGCAAGATCAGTACTTTTAAAAACAAATGAAGATGACAAAGAAGTGGAAGAGAGACTTTCAGAAATACAGCAGGCTGCGGGATTAGCTAATTCTGAGAAGTATGAGGACAAACCTGTCTGGCGTGAACTACTATTCCCTTCACCTGTCCTTCGTCGGATGCTGATTACTGGATTTGGGATTCAGTGTTTTCAACAGATCTCAGGAATAGATGCAACTGTGTATTACAGCCCTGAAATCTTCAAAGCAGCTGGAATTGAAGATAAGTCAAAACTCTTAGCTGCTACTGTTGCTGTAGGTATTACGAAAACCATTTTTATCTTGGTAGCCGTCATTCTTGTTGACAAACTAGGTAGGAAGCCCTTGCTCTATATAAGCACAATTGGGATGACAGTGTGTTTGTTTGGTATTGGGGCCGCTCTTTCTTTATTTGGACAAGGATCATTTGTGATTGCGTTGGCAGTTCTATTTGTTTGTGGGAATGTTGCTTTCTTTTCGGTTGGACTAGGACCTGTTTGCTGGGTTTTGACTTCTGAAATCTTTCCTTTAAGAGTGCGTGCTCAAGCATCGGCATTTGGGGCTGTGGGTAATAGGGTCTGCAGTGGCCTTATAGCCATGTCTTTCCTGTCTGTTTCTGGTGCAATTACAGTTGCTGGAACATTCTTTGTGTTTGCTGCTATTTCTGCTCTCGCCATTGTCTTCGTCTGCAGTCTAGTTCCTGAAACCAAAGGGAAGTCATTGGAGCAGATAGAGCTGATGTTTCAGAATGAACATGCGAGGCAAGTAAGTGAAACGGAGCTAGGAGATGTTGAACAACTTGTGCAGAACAAAACTGGTTTAACAAATTAATGTACGAGCTGCTATTTTCCACCTCGTATGACACTTTGATGGGTTTGAGAGATAATGTGGATTCGTCCCTTGCCAACCAAAGTTTCACTTGTTAAATCACTGCATCCTACGTGCAATGCTGGGGAGAACCTCGCCAGCATGGATGTCTACAACCAGAGAATCTACATTTGATGAGTAAGGGACAAAAGGAAATAAGATTAATGAACTTATTGCATTCCTATTGTATACACATGCTTTTCCTACTTGTATAATTTTTGTCTCTTTTGATTTATGTTTAAGTTTTTAATATCATTGTATATGGAAGGAGATTTTGGGCGGAGCTGATCTTGTCAGTTTTCTCCACAAGGCCCGTCGAGATGTTCTGAGACAACTTAGTATACTATCATTGCAACAATGTACTACATGAACAGCCAGAATTAAGACGAAAATTCTTTGATAGATAACTACTGATATACTGGTTTCAGATCTTCTATCTACATTTTTATTTTTTTTGGGACATTAAAGCATATATGCTTTAGTGTCATAGTGAGATTATATGTGTGTGTACACAATTAGTAGGGTTTCCTTTCATTGGTCCAATTTGAAAGTCAATATTATAAACATCAGTCCTTCTATGTCACATCCTTATTTCATACAATTCTCACTTCACATAATCCACACATTTACCTCACGGACTGCATGTAGTACGACCCACAAGAAACATCAATGACCTTGTAAGCTATGGTCATTTCTATATAAAACTTTCTATCAATACATGTTGGAAATTTGTATATATCTCTATAAATTTAGAGGTTTACCTCATAACCAGATTCTGGATCTGGCATTGTTGCTAACTCCTAAAGTCGCGTAGTATGATTTTTTTTCATTGCTGTTTATTGATAGATGTAAACTCTCTGATAGGAGTTTGAGTGTGCCATGAGATATGTCTAAATTGTGTAAATGTTTATTTTTATGGGGTTTTCTAGGGTCGGGCAAACGAACTTGCACAACTTGTGGTGCGGATGTTAGCACTACCGCACATCACCAGAAGTTATTTTAACATGCGTAGCTGATGAAGCCTCTTTGTTTTGAAAAGCTCCAGATGTGAACATGAACATTCTCTTACGTTGGATATCTTGGTCTGAGGCATTTTTTATCAGATGAAGTTTAGGCATGATGCCAATGGCTTCAATTGTAATAACGTATGTTCTGTGTTAACTTGCTATTTGTTATGCTATTCCAAATGATAATTTATGGTCCTTTTGTTTATATATATATGGAAGCTTCTGAGGAAAATGACAGGAAAAATAATGTAGTGTTACAGTGCCCGTTACAACCATTCAGGTCTGTTAAATGTAGACCTCATGTTTCTCACATTCCATTTGGTCAACACGTCATCTATTTCAGATAAATCTACTTGAAAAATGGTGATAGTATTACCGTACGTGCTCTAAGGTAATATCAGAGTAAAACAGTGTTTTTACACTTTTTTTCGTTGTGTGCGTGTAGCGAACGCCTACGCAAAGTTTACGCACAAGCGTTAGAGCTCATCTACATGCACTTCTTTGTAGGCGTAAGTACACACTTCGATATTTATAAGCAGAAGTTAGTGTTTCTCTGCTTAGCTTAGGAAAATATGGGGGAGAGGGAGATACGAAGAAAGTAGAAATGTTACTTCAATGTTTTACATCTTGCTTTGAAGCAGACGAGAGTAAAAAATGAGCAAAAATTAACGTCACATAATAGATTTAAATGAAAATATAATTATAAAATATTAAAATAATATTTCGCTAAAAAAAGTGTGCAATGAGCATTTTAAGTTGCATCAATTTTTATTTCATATTTTTAATATATTTTTTACATAAAATTTTATTTATTTTTTAAATTTAAAATATAATTTATTTTTATTAAATTTTTAATTATTTAACCATAAAAAATTTAATATTATATAAAAAATAAATCACTTTAAAATTTTAAATTATTAAATAAAAATTTAAAAATAACTTTTATTTTTATATGTTTAATGACTATTATTTTCGTCCTTTTGTTCCTCGTCTTCCAGTGGGCACCTTGGAATTTGGAGTGCAGTCAATACTTTCTCATCAGAAATGATGTGTATTATGAGCAGGGCTAGTACGTTGAGAAATAAAAAAAATTGAAAAAATATATAAATTATATACAAATTTTATTTATATATATATATGATTATTTTTCGTAAACTACAAATATCTGACTTTCCTGAAAAGAAATAAATTTGTTTAGATGCCTTGGCCAAAAGAATCAGACAAAAGGCCAAACAGAAGCTCTGTGATTTAAGTACGGGAAAGGATCAGTTATCTGCAGTTTGGTAACAATGCAGACCAATGACAAGTGGCAGCTACTATAAGGCTTCACATGGCTGTGGTGGGTGGCAGGCTTGTTGCTTAGTGGCGTGGACAGAGGCGGAAGACACGGGTAGATGCTATCATCTTTCCAGATTTTTTTTTTTTGGGTACAAATCTTTCCACAATTTTTTAATCAACTTAGTTTGGGATGTGAACTAATCATCACTCAACGGGTTACCTCAGCAATGTTCCTGCTAAATCACATTGAAAATGCTGAGGCTGAGCCACTATCTTTAATAACGTAATGATAAATTTAAAATTTTATAAATATAAATTAAGTGATTTGTCGTCCATCCATTTACCAAAACAAAACCAAAAATGTCGAGGTTAAAAGGCAATTTACCTTTGGATCAAGACGTGGCCAAGTCACCCTCAGCAGCATAGCTCATTCTTGTTGAAGATGTAACCTTACAAATAGTGGTTAGAAGCCAACGATGCTTAACACCAGTATAAAAGCAACTGAGAAAATTATTCAATGTCAATCAATTGATCAGTACTGAAATACAGTACACGCATTTCATGATCACCTATATTATAATCAAGAGTAAATTACACTAATCTTTCTTAAGGTATTTAATTATAACATTTCACTTCATTCTTATTTAAATATGACACTCCACCCCATTTATTCAAATATTAATTAAAAAAATATACTTAATATTAATAAAATATTCACAAAAAAAATATTAAATCAATATTTTAATCTAATTTTATTTAAAAATTATACTTTAATTCAGTTAATCATTTTAAATAATTAATATTTTGATAAATTATATTTTTTTAATCAAATAATTATATATATATATATTATAAAGTATAAATTTAACAATATATATGATTATAAAAAAAATTAGTATAAATATAGAAGCATCTTAAGATGAGTTTAGTTAGTAAAAAATAAGATCAATTATGCTTTACATTATTTTTTTAACTAAACTCATCCCTAATATGCTTTTATATTTGTACTAAATTCTTTTTCATAATCATACATATTGTTAAATTTATACTTTCTAATAAATATAATTATTTAATTAAAAAAATATAATTTATCAAAATATTAATTATTTAAAATAGTTAACTGAATTAAAATATAATTTTTAAATAAAATTAGACTAAAATATTGATTTAATATTCTTTTTATAAATATTTTATTAATACTAAATATATTTTTTTAATTAATATTTAAATAAATGGGGTGGAGTGTCATATTTGAGTAAGAATAGGGTGGAGTGTCATAATCAAATACCTCAAGTGAGGTTAGTGTAATTTACTCTATAATCAAAGATGACAGTTATACATGTCAAAACGGGCCGGCCAGTCCCGACCCGCGAAGGCCCGCAATTATGCGGGGCGGGCCGGCCCGCATAATTGGCGGGCTGAAGTTTACCTAACCCAACCCGCGCCCGCGGCGGTTTGCGGGTTAGGCGGGCCAGCTCGCCAATAATTAAAAAAAATAAAAAATTTATTAAAAATTTAAATTTATGAATGATAGTAAATAAGTAGTTAAATTTAATACACTAATTTTAAAATAATTACAAATGAATACAATTAAATTTGCCTTATAATAATATACCTAAATGCATAACTTGGATTTAGCTTGTAATGAATTATAAAAACTTTGATTCTACTCATAAAATTGCTAATGTACACATCATTTTTTAGGCAAGGCTTCAATAATATTACTAACATACATGCACAATAAAACATGTGCCTACAAAGACATAAAGGTCATGTTTCTATATGTGACAAAGTCTAACATTGATGTTGTTCAAAATAAACTATATGCTAATTGAAAATAAAGTTATGCTATTATACATTTATACCATTATTTTTATATATGCAATGCTTGAGTTTTACACCTTAAATTATGATAACATAAAAGCTGAACAACTCAATACAAATATAAAGATAATATTTTTTGTTTCAAAAAATAATATATAAATGTGATATTGATGATAGTTATGTAATAACACAAGTTTTATATTATCATCTAAATGATTCAGAATGAGTTGTTACATAGTTTAATAATTTGTCTTCTCTTTAAACTCATCAATTTTTACTTGCCTTTTAACTTGAAACTTTTTAAAAAAATTTTTATCTCTATGGTCACCTATAAAATCACACATTATATATAAGATATTCAAAATATAAAAAAATTATATATAAACTGCATGAGGATCCTGCCTAAATTGCATAATTTAAATTAGAACCAAATGACAATAATTTGAATTGTCCTCCTCTTCCAATGCATATTCATTAATCTTGTTGTCATAATAGTATAACTTACAGTAATTTCTTAAAAGTACAAACTATTTTAAATGATATATCATTTAAAATAAATTTTAAAACTATGCGGGTCCAAACTCGCGGGTTCAACCCGCCCCAACCCGTATTGACCTGCGGATTATGCGGATGCGGACTAATTTACCCGCGAATAAATGGGCCACCTATATAGTAACCCAATCCATCCCTTATGCGGGGTGGGACGAGCCAAGCCCATTTTGACATCCCTAAGTCCATTGAATAATATCAGCTGACTTATTTGTTATATATATGCGCATCTTGCACAATTTAAATGTATGTTCAATTGTTCATGCATTTCACACTCCACTTCCTAGCAATCAGGCTGCTTAGAATTATTCAAAAGCTAAATGGCCAGTACCCACCTCCGGAGAAGTTTAATTGTTCTTTCGGTTTAGTCCACAGCAACATTGTCTGGACAACTTTTGTGATTAACTAAAAGTTGAATTGATTTAACGCCCACGAGATGAGAGAAAGTATGAGTTATTGTCTGTATCCGTTTGAATTAATTATGAATAAAATTGATTTAAAATAAAATTATTAAAAATACATTAAATATATGAATCCATTTAATAAAAAAAGGAGAAATAATTTTAGAGAAAACGATGAGACTCATACCTACTTTTAGATTGATTTTAAGACAGCTTGGACACTTTCTCCCGTTCTTTGTCTGGTCTATTCCTTACTCTCTCACTCATTTTCTCTTCACTCCGTGGTACTGTACACCCCTATCTCCGAGATGGAAAAAATCCAGCACAGTCATGTAGAAGTGAAGGGACTGAAGCTGCATGTGGCTGAGATTGGAAGTGGTAATTCCTCAAGTATCCCATTAGGATGAGATTATAGTTGATTAATTCCTCCCCATTCAATTCAGTGATCATTTTGTGTGTGCAGGTCCGAAGGCAGTGGTATTCTTACATGGATTCCCGGAAATATGGTATACATGGAGGCACCAGATGATTGCTGTGGCCAACGCGGGCTACAGAGCAATCGCCTTCGATTTCAGAGGTTATGGACTTTCTGAGCAGCCGGCAAACCCAGAAAAGGCAACCATTAATGATCTTGTTGAAGATGTTGTTGGCCTCCTGGATTCCTTGGGCATCAGTAAAGTAAGTGCTAGATATGTTACCATACCAATTGCCCCGAGTTCCGTCTTCTAAATTTGTCAAACTCCAAACTGGTTCTCACTTGTCCACAAAAATTTTGTATGTAGAGTATTCATGATCCATTCGGATATTTCAGTTGCTAAAATCTCTCTGTAAATGTTCTTAGCTTCGATTCAGATTTTGAACATGCAGCTAGCCCAAAGCTCAGTTTGACACTAAAAGAGTACAAAATAGAACTCAAAAACAAGGGGCTGGTTTACCCCCTGTACTCTCTTGGCTCTGTTGCGTTAAGCTTATTAAGTCATGAACTGCTTAGGCAACAGGAGAAAGAGTAAGAGAGGAGGAAACAAGCAAGAAAGAGAGAAAAAGAGAAGTCCAATGATTAGGTGAAAAACTTAAGACTAAATGAACATTCAATGTCAATTGTTCGTGTCAGGCATTCCTTGTTGGTAAGGACTTCGGTGCCATCCCAGCATATCTTGTACCTGCTGTGCACCCAGAAAGAGTAGCTGCTGTCATAACTTTAGGCGTTCCTTACATACTTCCGGGTCCCTCCGCAGTCCAGAACCACCTTCTCCCCAAAGGCTTCTATATCACTAGGTGGCAGGTAATTGTTTTTTTTGGCGATTGTCATTTTCATCTTCCTCTCTAGTAGTAACTAGTAAGTAACTTTGAACTGATTTTAGGAGCCCGGGCGAGCAGAAGCAGATTTTGGCCGCTTTGATGTGAAGTCAGTTATCAGGAACATCTACATCCTCTTCTCTGGGAGTGAGGTTCCAATAGCTGCTGATGATCAAGAAATTATGGACTTGTTCAACCCATCTACTCCCTTGCCACCATGGTTCTCTGAGGAAGACCTTGCAGCCTATGCATCGCTATATGAAAAGTCTGGATTCAGATTTGCATTGCAGGTTCCCTACAGGTAATCAGACACCCGCTTCCCCTATAAGTCTGAGAAAATGAAACTTCTCTAGTTTCCTTGCTCAATGTATGGAATTGATTGCTTCTCCAAATATATCTTCTCAACTGAAATTACTTGCTAACACTGTCCGAGACACTCCAATTTCCTTGAATTAGCTAGTTACTGTTGGTCCAATGTTGAAATATAGTCTTTGCGCATTCATCTGTTTGTGACCAATTCAGGACTCTCCAAGTGGATTGTGGCATAATTGATCCAAAGGTCAATGTCCCAGCACTGCTGATCATGGGTGAAAAGGATTATGTTCTTAAGTTTCCTGGGATAGAGGACTATATCAGAAGTGGGGCAGTGAAACATTTAGTGCCGGATTTGGACATCATATTCATGCCAGAAGGAAACCATTTTGTCCATGAACAACTTCCGGAGAAGGTGAACCAGCTGATAATCGAATTCCTGGACAAACAAAGTATCTGATTATATTTACTTGCTGGCTGGAAGTCACGGACACTCGATTTCATACGACATCTGATCCTGTTCTGTTGTTGTCATATGTATGTTGCATGGTTTTGAGCTTTTGAGCTCATTTAGCAAGTATTATCAAACGCAATAGAGTTCTACACTTTGAAAATGAGTTTGGTAGAGACAGATATTACAAGAAATGGAATGGATCAAACCTGACCAGCAAATCATGAAATAAATTGATTCTCTTCAACTAAATAATTATAATATTTATTAAAATTACATAAACTCTGATTTGTTTGGGATTTTTTATTAAATTAAAATACTCCATAACAAATCATCTTGTTTATTTTATTCCCTTAAGATTGAAGTTGGCCAATTGCACACAAAGTTATTAGGTCTACTCCTATGTAAACTACTTCAGTTTTCAATCTGGGAATTTTACAGGGTAGTCTCCTCTTCTGCTGAAGGATGAGATGAGGAAACAACAAAATCCTTGTCAACTCCAAACGGCATCATCATCTCAATATCAGAATTTGTTCCTGTTAAGTCTATGGTGAGATTTTTCTGCGTGTCCACACTAGAACCTTGTGGTCCTCAATTGGCATATCCACCTTCCTCGTCGCCTACTACCAACGCTCTATTTCTTATTGCAATCAAGAACGAGGACGACAACACTTTCTTTTCTCCAATACAACGAAAAATCATCTTAATATGGTTTCCCTGCTGATGCACACAAACCAACACTTTTATTAGCTTGGTTCTTCCAATGGAGTTTTATGCGTTATCAATCTTATTGATAGACCCCCACATATTTTCCTCTTGAACTCTCTCATCTCATTCGTGAAGCTCTGAAACTTCCCGCACCACCTCTTCCGAGGTCAGCATTTTACGGCTTCGCCTGTGATCACACCTGGAATGACTATATATTGATCAGTTTTACGTCTGATCACTAGGGTGGACATGCCGTGCAACTTTACACACTAATTAGTAACTCATGGAAGAACCTTAGCTTAGCTCTTCCAAATTCCAAACATTCAGAGTGTATGACCATGGAAGCATGTCACTGGCTTATGTGAATGGGGCTGGCATTGGCTGCCACATGATTTTCCTGTCATTTTGTCATTCCATATGGGGCTAAGTTTTCAAAGAATTAGATCTGCTGTGTGATTATAGAAAGGATGATCGGTTGAAATTTGCTGTGTCCCAAGAGTGTACCAATTGTTCCATTCTGCAATTGTATAATTGTTGACAGAGGAAGGCAACCCTGAATCATAGGTAAGTTACTCAATTTCAGTTGTTATACTGAATTTGACAGACAAGGACTTCCCGTCTATAGTCAAGTGTTCGGTGTGACACAAGCATGGCGATATCATGATAGATTTAAATGTAAGGTAAAGAGATAGAACCAAAATCATGATGGATTTAAATGTAAGGTAAAGAGATAGAAAAAAAATTATTGAAGTCAAAAAATAATAAAGGTAATATATCTACATCCTGAGTCATGGGTTAAGTTATTCAAGTTCAGTTGTTATACTGAATTGGACAGAAAAGGACTTTCTGGTTATAATCAAGTGTTTGGTGTACATCCTGAGTCATGGGTTGAGTTACTCAAGTTCAGTTGTTATTCTTAATTGGACAGAAAAGGAGTTTCTGGTTATAGTCAAGTGTTTGGCGTGACCCAAGGACGGCCATACTATGACAATGGAACAAGTCTATCTCTTTACAACCACAGTAAACAAGCAAAGAAAATTTGCGGTTAGAGTAATGTTAGCCTAGAGTTGGCGAGGAACTTAATATGGAAAGCCTTGCGATGCTGGATGTGGTAGATGGAGATTACTGTAAAATGAGAAAAAAAAAAAATGAAAGACCAAGAAGAAGAGGGGGACGAATTCAGTGTGGATGTGGCAGATGAAGATGAGAGAATTCATGCTTCAGTCAGTTCAAACATTAACACTTACCTTGGACTCTGTTTATATGACTCTAGGGGGATTGTGGCATACATGATTCAAAATTCACAGTTGCAACTTCCAACTACGCTGACTATGGGTGAGAAAGATTATGTTATAAAGTTTCCAGTAACAGAGGATTATATCCTAAGTGGGGCAGTGAAAAGTTCTGTGCCACATTTGGAAATCGTATTCATTCCAGAACTAATCCATTTTGTGCGCGAACAACTCCCAGAGAAGGTGAACCAGCTCATCATCGAGTTCCTTGACAAGCAAAGAATCTAATTTTTCTACTTTTAGGATATAGCACCCTACTTGATCTATGACATCGACGGTCTAAGCTGCTTTTATGTTTTCCAAGCTTGAGCTAACCTAGAAAGTATAATAAGCTTCAGAACTCATAATTACTCCTTTATTTACATTTTGCTGAGACGGGTACGGTATACCACAGAAGCAGGGTTGACCACAAAACCTGTTTAAACACTGCACAAGCTAATAGGCATCAAGAACGTTTGTCCGGTATAATACCAATTTCCTTAATTGTGCCTCATTCTCATTGAAATGGGAAAGGACAAGATATCTGTTCTATTCTAAGATCTCTCTATCAAATCATGTTAATGAAAAGCAAATTGTATACAATCCCCCCACAAGTTGTACAACTATCATTAGCCAATCATAGTTCAGATATACTCTCTGTTTGGGCATTTACCGAGTTTCAACGGACAGCCAGCCCACCCCAGGTAATTCCTTTAAAACGTTGATGAAACTAATCAACTCACTCCAGCATAAGCCATTAATTCCACCAAAATAATCAGCTTATATTCACAGTGTAAGACATAGGTGCATTTAAATATTTTATAAAAAAAAAAAAGGAAGAAACAAGCATATACTATCAGTAACGAGCCGAAGAAAAAAAGAAATGAAAGTAATTGACGGAATGCTTGAGGCATAGTTCTCACTTATTCCGAATTCATAAAAAGTATGCTCTACATAAGGCTCTCAACTCTTTTTCTTTTGTCAAATATGAAACAGTTACACATTAGACATCCCTTCTATATTATGTACCTTCTCAGAGTTCATAAGCCGGAAATTTGGCTTGGGAAGGATTAATCATGTCCAGAAAGAGATAAGCCATACCTCCAAGCCCTTCAAATAATGAATGCGGTCTATCACCTCCATGCATTTGACCTTGGGATATCAGCTTGTGAGCTCTATCAAGTAAAAAGCAAGCAAAAGCTTTGGCCCTGTACAAATACTCTACATTTCCGGTCAACTGGTACAGTGACAGGAAGACATATGCATTGCCACTAATCCCATGGCAAATTCCAACTCGCTTAAGCAGACCACGATTCCAAACCACCTCTGCTGCATCCACAGCTGCATCCAAGAAATCCTTATCTCCAAAAACCTGAAAATTTGTTAAAGAAGTTAAAAGAAGCACATACTAATAAGATAAAAAAAAAAAAAAAAAAAGTTTTCCGCAGGAAAGCTCCCTTATTTTGCTTTAAAATACACCCAAAAAAAAAAAAAAAAAGCCTTTGTCCTAAATCCTAAAATTACATATGGCATGCACGCCATTTTGATTGGTTGTAACTTGTGTTTGTGTATGCAACAAATGTCAGCAGTTCAGTGAGAACCTGCCTTCCCTGAAGTTCCCTCAACAATAAGCTTATAAAGAAATAAAACATGACCTAAGATATAAGTTGAAAGTATTTAAACAAACTGTTTTATTATTGTTTTCAATCTAAAATTCAATATAAAGAATGAGATATACAGGCCAATATTGTTCTTAACACTAAAAATACTCCTTCCCAACAGCTAGTGAATAAGTGAACAAAGTAGATAACAACTTAAATGGTAAAACTGGGGATGAGCCTTTGGCTCATTTGTCAGCATGGGACTTTCACCCCTTCCCCCCCATGGTTCGATTCACTACCCATACATGTACAAAAAAAAAAAACTTAAATGGTAAAACCACATAATTCACATATTATACTTATTAATATCATCATAGATTCATACCCACAGAAACATTCTACGCCATCAAGAAAACCCACAGCCAGTATTTAATCATCAAGACAATAGATGTCATAATGTGGCGATTTCAACGATGAAATCATAAATTGAAAAAAGAAAATGTTGTTCAAACCCCTAAATGATCAAACTTTAATGCTTCCATTGGAATGGCATATCATAAAGTTAAAGCAATGATTAACATAATTTCACCTTAGCTGCTTTAACTAGTGTGAGGGCAATTCCAGGAGCTCCATGACACCAATGCACAAGAACGTCTCTCTTCCTATCTTCTTCACTGGCAGGATAGTTTCCACTGGCAAAGCGGTTTTCTATCATGTATTTAAGAGTGCCCTTGACATCCTCAAACTCATCTGGCTTCAATTCCATATCCAACAACACATGCATAATCCCAGCCAATCCATGAGCTGCACCCCAATATTTTTCTCCATACCATTCAAACATTAGTGGGCACCTTCCCTTCCTGCCCAAATCTCTTCCATTTTTTATAATTTCATGCACAACCGTGGCCTGAAAATTTGTTTACAAATCTAACACCATTCTTGACACTTTACCAAACATATAGCATAAGCAAAACGACAAGAGGAGTTGGAGGCCAAGCTCACAGTATAAGTGGAAGGAATTGTCCCCTGACCAAGGTGTTTGTTTAAGAACAAACATGCCCAGAGAAAACCAACTCTCCCGTATAGCAACTCATCAGGAAGGTTTTTCGGCAGCTTAATCTGCATGACAGATAGCTTAGTCTTCCAATTGAGTCTCATCCTAATTACAACTGTTCAAGATATCAAAGTAGATTCTTGGAAGAAAAAGTGAGCACATTTAAATAGAGTAAATTGCAGTTATCTTAATTGCATCTACGTAATTCCAGCAATATCTGCATAAGTTACTACTTGTCAGTCAGTCTTTCAGAATACCTTACTTCCGGCGGAAGAAGTCATCTAATTATACTAAGTGTTCCTCCAAGAATTTCCTCTAGATTAAAACTTTTAAATTTTCCTCTTGTTCTTTGCAACCTTTCATCTTCCCGTTCTTCATCCGATCTAGGTTTTCTATAGGAACTCAAAAGGCTTAGAAATCTACTTCTATTAATATATTTTTCTTTTTATTTCTATATTTTTCTCTCCTATCGCCATGAGAGTGAGGATATAACATTAAAAGAAATACCTTTTCAAATTGAGCCAAATAGTACCTCAGAGACTGCTCATCGCCCGCATGTTTTGCTGCCACAGCCCCAAGGACACATACACCAGCGCGTCCGCAAATAAATGAGACATCCCTGTCATTCATTCAAGCCTTAATATCTTACGTAACTGCAAAATACATAAAACCCACCAAAAAAGTTTGAGAATTGAGAGAACCTAGAAACGACGGAAGCAGCATCACAAGCCTTAACAATCTGCACGCAGAGACTGAGATCATTCTTGTTGTTTGTCGCTTGATAAGATTTGAAGAGCACAAAAGCGGTGCCGAGAACGCCGCAATAGAGAGTGAAGTCCCGAATTCGTTGGCCAGACAATCCCCACGTCTCGATAACTATCTGACACAAATTCACAAACACTTGGTGAGATATTTTAGAACGGAGAACATCGAAGACTGAAACAGAGAATGTGAATGACAGAGATGAGTACCGTTTCTTTCAGGTCCAAAGCGGCGCGTTTGAATCGCTCGGAGAGAGGCGCGTAAGGCATGGCAAGGAGCTTCGTAAGTGAGTCTCCGGCAGTGACTGTTACTGCATCATGTTGTTGTTGTGGGGTTGACGGTGTCGCTTCGGGTACGAAGTCGGGCATCTCATTTGGAAAGAACCGATCCGCCATTTCTTCGGACTTCGTATCTCAGGCTTCTCAATGTAGAAGATGAAGATGCTGAGGGAGAAGATTGACTCAGAAAGGACTCGTTGAGTGAGTGTGATAACCGGTGCAAAGACAGCGAGCGCCCCGGTAGCTTTACACGTCTTAAATTCTTTATTTACGTGGCAAGCTTTGGAAGATTCTGCATTCTTACTTTTTTTTTTTTTTAATATTCTCTTTTTAATTTTTTGCAAAATTAAAAAAATTTATTATTTATAAAATTTTAATATCTCATTAGCGCAAGTACAATTTTTTTTTTTTTTAAATGGCACGGTTGAATTAAATGAAACAACTAACGTATTCACAATTGTCGTCGCTCGGTGGAGACATTTGATCCGAACCTATCGTTTTCTATAGGCCAAACGCAGAGAAACAGAGACAGCTGAGATTTCAGGAATGGCGTCCTTCGACTCCTTCGGTAACGACCGAGACGACCACCCGCATAAATCGTCAGCTACACGACCCTTCGACGATGATAGCTATATGGGCTGCGACCCGGGCCTTTCTTCTCAGCCTTACGACTCCACATTCACTCCTTCTGATGATTTCGGCGAACCCCAGTCCATCGGCGGCGGCGATCCTACCCCCGCTCACATTCGCCATCTCAGCATTGATCAGAGCAACTTCAGTGAGAACCCACATTCTCCCGACGTATACGGGTTTGGGATTTCGACGCCCAACCCGGAATTTGTGTCACCGTTCGAATCGGCAGCGCCTGAAACGAACGGGAACGGAACTGGGCATGGCAGGGGCGATGATGGAATCTTCACTTTGGATGGGCCGGTGCTTCCGGACCCGAGTCAAATGCAGGAAGAAGGGTTCGCACGACGCGAATGGCGACGGTGAGATTTGTTGGATCTCATCAAGTTTCTTCTTTCATTTCTTTTTTATGTTCTGCGATGGGTTTGATACATATGATAGGAAAATATTAAATTTTATGGTTTTTCTTGGGTTGGGTAACTTTCGCTGATGTTGTTTGAGACTTTTTTTTATCCCAAGAAAGGGGAATCATTCCATCTAATGCACTAAGCGATTCATGTTACATTGATTTCAATGAAATATTTCATTAGCATGAACTTATGTTTGGAAAAATTTTCCTTCCCTCGCCCTCATTCAACAAAAGGCACATTACGGGTTGACAGATAGAAACAAGCTGATTGCTATAGATTATGTTCTTGGCAAGATAAATATATGATGGATAGGTCGGGTTGAAAGAGTTCTTAATAATGCTGTGTTGTTCTATAAACTGTAAACTGTAAACTGCAAAGCAGAACATTGTATTTAAGATAGTTTCTTTGATTTCTAACTAGGATTTGCATAATCGACATACTTTCTTTTTTTAAAAAATTGTTTTGCATAATGTATAAGGCAATTTACGTACATGGAAATACGTTGATGAAGATTTTGTTATCTTGTTTGTGACTTAATTTCGATTATAATACTTACGAAAGATCTTGGTCTAAGAGTCTTACATAATTATGAGGTCTTTTGGACTGGAGGAAAGCAGATTGATACTGCCTACATTCTAAATACTGTGCCTCCTTCGGAGTTAGCTCGATGCTTACATTTATGGGTCCATCTGGAATGTTGTATAGAACTTAATCTTCGTGATGATAAACAATGTAATGTGTCATGCTTTTGCTGATAGGTTTTAGTTTTACCTCTTGGCATTTGATTTTTTGACTGTACAAGTTCCATGACTTCCTCTGAATCTCTGATGCAGTCAAAATGCCATTCATCTTGAGGAAAAGGAGAAAAGAGAGAAAGAGATGAGGAATCAGATCATAAATGAAGCTGAAGAGTATAAGCAAGCTTTCTATGAGAAAAGGAAGCTCAATTGTGAGACAAACAAAGCTAACAACAGGGAAAGAGAGCAGGTATAACTATTGTTAATTTAATTTGCCACCCATCACCAAATCTTTATGTTCTTCCTCTCATCCCTTTTATACAACTTGCATGCATTGTGCATTTCCATGCTTCCTGTGCAAAATAAAAAGATTAATATATGTGCAGTTATACTTGGCTAACCGAGAGAAATTTCACAAAGAAACTCACAAACATTACTGGAAGGCAATAGCAGAACTCATTCCTCGAGAGGTCCCCAATATTGAGAAGAGAAGAGGGAAGAAAGAAGCTGAGAATAAGCCTTCAATTGCTATTATTCAGGGTCCAAAGCCTGGGAAACCTACTGATCTTGCAAGAATGCGCCAAATGATTTTGAAATTGAAACAGAAACCTCCATCTCACATGATGCCTCCCCCACCCAAAGAAGGCAAAGATGAAAAAGATAGTAAAGATGCAAAGGATGGGAAGGATGATAGGAATGGGAAATGCTCAACATCAACTGCAGCCGAGGTTGCTGGAGGAAAAAATCCTGCTTCTCCTGCAAAAGATGCTGCTTCAGGAAAGAATCCTTCTCCTGCAAAAGATGTCGCTGCTAACAGTGCACCAGATTTGCTTAATGCAGAGACCCCTGGTGTAGTTGAGGGTGAGCAAGCTGCTCAGTGATGAAGATAAACTCATATTTTGTTAGTGATTCTTTTATATATATACATAAGGTTTTTATTTTTTATTCATTGAAATTTTGCTATATTTTGTGCTTAATAAGCAATGGCCATACGCAGCATGGCCTGTGGAGCCTCAGTCCCAAACTATCGTCCGGCATTTGTAAGCTTTCGACGCAAATCTTTTTCCGTCCTCTTGCTAGACATTCATCATCAAAGTAATACTTTTCCCCCCTCTGTTCTTTTGCAGACAGTTTTCCTCTTAGCTACAAGCAGCCAGGACAAATTATTGTTGTTCATTGATAGGGTATTACTTTCTTTACGTCTTCAACCGTCATAAAGATGATTAAAGCGTTACTGATAGACTGATTTTGTGTTTTCACGTTCTATAATATATTCCAAGCTGTCTAAAAGAATGTTGTAGGAAGAAGATTAAACGAGGTTTGTGTTGAATCTGTTGTTTCACAAGTTCGTTCCTATTATGAATATTTGTTGTTTTCAACATGTGATAATATTCAGAAGTAGAAGTTATAACTTGCGTTCTCATATCCTCGTCTTGCTGTTCTAACTTTCTTTTGCCGGTTGTTTGCTTACTCTTTTATAATTTAATTCAGATCAGATTGATTTGTATTGTCTTAAGTATAAAAGACACGATGTTAAGATTGGACCTTCAAGACTGTCAACAACGCACCGCATGGTCTTTTGACCCAGTCAAACTGCAGAATATTATACAGTAATAGCCAGAGAAATCAATTCACCTCTTTCTTCGCTATGCCACACATGATTAAAATTCGCCCTATTTGATTGGAGTTTAGTTTGCTGCATTAGCATTCCCCAATTTTCAGCCAGTCCATGTGTTCAGTCATCACGCTTCTTTCCTTACATGGATTTCTTTCTTTTGTACTTTTGCAGGCATTGTTGCACTAAGAAAATACTCAGTATCTAGGCTCATCTTTGTGCATGCAAAACTTATTAAGCAGTTAAACACAAAGATTGTTGAAATCTGAAATCGGAGTCTAAAGCTTTAGTTGTAGAAAAAAACATTTATTTAAAATTGCCATTTGGTTCCACCAAAAAAGTTTCGTACCCGGTGTGTAAGGGTTTAGAATGAAAGGCCCTCTTAATTTTACAAAAATATTTTAAAAATTTTATAGTCTTGTGTGAAATTTTTTTTCATGTATCGAAAATGTATTTTACCTTGACAACTTATTGATTTACTTGTTATATGTTTTAATGCATTTTATATTCTTTAAGAGCCACAATTTCGTTTATTGTATTTTAACAGCTATTTTTTTTACTCTTTAACAGCCATCAACTTGAATCCAACAGGGTCTCCCCCAACCCCAGTCACACATGTATCTATAACATCATCTTCTTCATCAATTAATCTTTCTTTAAAGCAATTTCCATATGTGTTTTTTTAACATCCACATTAATTGTCATATTTATTGTGCTCAACGGCTCTATTCCTCATTCACTTAATATCTATTTTTTCTTCACATAAATACCATTCGATCATAAGATATTAAGAGGTGAAGAATGCATATGGTGAGAAATTAATTTTTTTTTATTTTTTAAATATTATTAATATTTTTATATATTATTATATAATTTTTGTTCATATTATATTTTAGATATACATAATCAAAAAATAGGTTGACTTCTAAGGGATTATCGTATTTAAACTTGTACACTTCAAAAAAGAAAATCTTTAAAATTAAATAATCACAATACATCTCTACTATTAATTAATAATGAGTGATTATACTCACTAAATAATATAATTTAATTTAAACGTTAAAATATAAAATATATTATTTTATAAAATTTATTTTGTATCACATAATAAACATAACCAATATCGTAACTTTAAAAACGTAAAACTAAATCTTCTTACTAAAAATTCAGGATGTACTTTATATCAATAGGATATGAAAAAGAAACTTAGAGAGAGAAAAGTAGTAGCTCTAACAAAAAAGAATTGCAACAAGGAAAAGAAATTGAAGTTCTTTACTTCGGAGACTACTTATATTAGACAGGACACTATTTTCATGATTACAATTTCCATCATTGACGGCTTTATCATTAATGAAACTGTGAAGGTGGGGAATATGGGAATCATGTAATAATACTCTTTGCTTTGTATTAGAGTAGCCTTTCTTCCACCAAATATGACCTCAGGCCTGAAGGTTGAATCTGTGTTTGGTAGAAATTTTTAGTGATTCATGATCATGAGCAAGTATACAAGTAAGCTAGTGCTCTAGACTGATTTATAAATCTATTTTGCAGTAAAAATTTCAAGTCCCCAAAACTTGGCTTTCGTATCAGATCTCTCAGTCTTCTCACGCTAAAAACTGTTTCCCTTGAAATGTCTGTCCAAATTGCCAGTTTGTTGGGGCGACGGTGTAAGATGTAAGCGTTCTTCCTCCACTGATGGTTACTTCAAAGGACACAGGCTGTCGTTGAAGGTTGGCATTGCAATGCCAGTTTTGTCCCCAGTTCCTTGCCATGGGTATCCATCCTGTCATGGTTCCCTTCACTTTCACAGCAACCACTTCACCATCCAACCCTACATTCGTAATCAGCACTTGAAAGAAGTGAGAACTTCCACTCATTGTGAATTTCAGGCCACCACTTCTTTGACACTTTACTCTGCGCAGCATTGGCAAGAACAAAATTTTCTCTTTACTCAGAAAGACACTTAAGACACTGAGAAAATGGTTTAGTCAACCTGGAATATTGGGTCAATATTTTACCTTCTATACTGAATTGGCACTATATCAGCTTTTCTCTTGGCAATTTCAACAAATGCAGCTTCTGACAGCTCAAAATGCTCTCTTGGAAAATTGCACCAACCACCATAATCAGCTGAAAGTCCATAATTTGGAGGGCAGAAATCTGTAGCAGTTACAACTACAGACGGGCTTCCCAGCAAGCACCACAAGATATGGTCAACACATCTGATCTCATAACAAGCCCCACAAGTACTCCCTCTGTTGAACAAGATGGTGCTTAACCCAGCACTGTGTTTCCCATAGCTGGCCCTGTGGAGATCTCCATAACCACAAGCTCCTTCTGCAACAAATGCACAATTACATTGTCAAACTGAGTTTTGTACTTATGGTGAGATACTGAGACTGGAAGGAGCAAGATAAGTACCGGTAAAAAGGGATCCCTCTGTATCCTTGGTGTATGTTGCAGTGGCAGATTTCCATTCCCCGTCCTTGTTAGCATCAATCTTGCAGAATTGTAGTAAAATCAAGTAGAGAATTGTAGATTTAAGAGCACCCATATGAGATAAGAGCGTTCAGAGACTGAATAATGCTTAGAATTGGAAGTGCTTTACTTTTAATTGTATTTAGTTTCTGTCATTAGTGGGGCTGCAAAAGAACTATCAGGGAAGAAAAGCCTTCTTTTTTTAAAACTGCAAATGATGTTGATCCCCTCGCTAAAGATGAAAGATAGAAGCTTTGACATTTTCCACCTATGGAGTCTATAGTGTCAAATTGTGGGGACATATTCAGGTAGGCCGAGATATGTGGTAATTTGTTGCATATTCCAAGGGGCGTTCTCCTTTGTTTTCTTTGGTTCTTTTCCACCGTCTCTTCTTTTTAGGCGGGAAATGGAGACTTCAAAAGAGGGGCTCGGCGCCTTTAATTTGGAATTATTCGAGAGAGAAGGGTTTGAGGCTTTGTGCTGGTGGCGGACACAGAAAGCGGAAAGCTCTACAGCATGCCCAACTCGAACAGGAGCTTCTTTAGTGTGGAACCTTGACTGCCAAAGGGAACCTTCCTTGCTTTATTAATCATTTTTGTTTCAGAGGACATGCAGTGTTTTAAGGACTCTGATTTCCCTTTCTTTTCTTTTTTAAATGGGATTTCCAAGCTCTTCTGATTAATAAAACTCAACTTTCAGCTTCCCAGAAACATTGAACTTATAGTCTGTAATTGTTGTCGCCTTTGCAAAGACTGCATAGTATGCCTAAACACAAACATAGCAGGAATTACTAGATAGCATAAAGAGGCGTCAAAAGCCGAAGGTGAAGATGCGCAAATAACATTTTTCCATTCATTTATTCAAACACATAGCATAGAATTTGGATCCTATGACCTGATTATTTTTAACTTTGTTATTTTTTCTTTATCTTTTTATTTCACATTTAAATTTAATTTATAAGTTACATTTTTTTCTTAATTAATTTTATTTCTGTCTTTCTTAAACTCCTAAAGGATCCGGATCCTTGGATATATGGAAATCCAGGAGGAGGGAAAGTACAGGGAGAACATTTGTAGGCCTTTGTTGTTGGTTTGTAATAGTACCCCAAAAGTCAGACAAGGTGAGGGCCGTTGGATGGGCAGAGACCATTGGGTTCAAACATCAGCCCATTGGACCAACCTACTTGCAGCCTCACGATCCTTACCACAACTAATGTGGGACAATGAGACTCGCGTAAATCTCAGATATTATTATTAACCCATCTTCGTTGAACAATCACAACACCCCCCCCCCCCCCCACAAAAAAAAAAACCCGCAAAAGAAAGCTATCTTCAAACAATCCAGCGACAACCAATAATAGTTCAATGGTAGTAAGCTTCTATACTACATTTACAAGCTGAAAATATGAAGAGCAAAACATGATTCTGTTAAGCTTGGTTCGTATCAATCTTCCCTCGTTGTTTGATTTTGCTTCTCTATTTTCTTTTTATATATAATGTATATATAAAAAGAAAGCTATGATGAGGAGTTACATAAGCTGACAAGCAGCATGATTTTTCATGGGCCAGTTATCAATAAACAAATCCTGAATCCCTTTTGTGGGGAAGACATGTACGGTGGGGTAACGGAAGATACTCTATATCTTAGAGGATCACCCTAGTATGATTTTCCCATGTGAAAGCATAGAGCCATTTGGGAAGAGGCCAGAACCCAGCATGACAAATTCCTTCATCGCTTCCCACATGTGGTAGTCACAGACTCACAGGCCACAGCCCTTGTTGTGTGAGACCTTTCACCACCAAACTTCACACCAACCCGCTTGTGGCTCATTACATTTTTCAAACAGTTCCCATGTGATCGATGATAATATGATATGGTCAACAGCTTTGAACCCCAGCATCATATATACTCAATTTATAAATGCCTCAGTGCCTGACATCCCAATCCATATAGTCCCCTAAACTTTAGAGAACTCAAGGACAACAGTCATAAATTCATCAACAAAATTGCCTACATCATCAATCTGTATGTATAGGATTCCCTAATAATTTATGTCAATAGCTCAATTCTTCCATTTTCTTTGTTTTGTTCTAATTTTGCTGGCAGTGTTGGCAGGGAATCCCATGCCTTCATGCCACTTTTGTTAAATTGCTATGCAAATTGAAGATGAAGGAACAATTACGAAAACTGAAGATATGTCTGTCAGTAATGTGTATGGTGCTTATGGTTTTAAAAGAGAGAGATAAAATGACATTGAATATATCATTCACTCTATAGCAGGGTCATCTCCCAATTTAAATTATTTTCTGCATATGTTGGCTTAGCTGGTTAATTAGCATCCACCAGCTCTTTTAATTGCAGGAGAACAATGATAAACACATCAACTGATTTGGTGCATGTGTCTTTTCTTTGGTTGAAACATAATAAGTAATCTTGCAATATGTGATTTAACAACCCAATTAAAGCAAACAAGCTCCTAAGGACCCACAATGCAGGGTTGTCCCTATATCAACATGACAAGTCTATGACATTGAATGGTTCATTAATATCATTAAAAACCCAATGGGTCCAGTACAGACATTGATACAACTCCATAAGGATAGTTACTGCTACACGCTCTCTCTCCTCTTTGGAGAGGGCTACATTTGCCGACAGTTGAACACTACAAAAAGAAGAAGGTATGGAAAAGCAAAAGGGGTAACTGAAATAAGAAAAGAAAGAACCATTGGATACCCTTATGCACTCCAATGGCTACTTTTCTCATAAAAAAGGCGCGTTAAAAAAAGGGAAGAAAACTAATATAGTAAGAAACAAACATGAAGTTGGAAGCCCACAAAGACTGCTTTTGCGTTATGGGGCGTGGCCAGCTTTAACTGGGTAAAAGGTAGTTATGACTCCCTTTGGGAAGGCCCTGTTGGTGCTTGTACAGTTGCAAAGGCTGTGCTAATTAAGGGAAGAAATTCAGGCGAGAGGCGTAAGTGGCTTTTGGTGACCAATTGCTTGGAATAACATCTCTGGCAGACAAAGCTCTCCCAGTAGATGTGCTTAGTTTCACAGAAAATGGTCCCCTTAAAGGTCCTCCAATAATACACCAATTTGCACCCCATAGATGATTCATCTGCAGCCACTCACTAGACCCTGCCTGCCAATACCAAAATACGAGAACGAAAAGAGAAAATCAGTCTCATTATTTAATTTGTAAAATTTGCAAACAACCCAGTTGGGATTTTGGTTAGAAGCATACAATATCCAGAACCCACCTAACGGCTAACAGACATATAGTGGGGAGAAGAGAGGAATGCAACTTTCAGTAGAGGTCCCATTTCACATGCTGAGTTCAGAAGATACAGGAAAAAGCACGACTCACATTGATTGTTTACCACTTGCCAATAGAACCATTAGGAATGTATAACACTTTAATGATATATTTAATAGAAGATAATCTAATTTACTGAAAGATGGAAGTGTTAGGCAGTGGCACGTGATCTAAGGAGACACGTCCGCAATATTTGGAAATGTCTACTTCTAACATGTATTAAAGATAATTGGCCATGCTAATGCTTTCTAATTGATATAGAATATACGAATGACCATAATGCTTTGGCGCCCGTTCAGGCAGAGTTCCTTTTGGTCAAAACTGCAACACTGTTCAAGAAGCAGAGTTCCAAAGGTGGAAATACAATATATTATATGGTGCACTTATATTAAATAGAGCGAGTACGCATTCTAGCAATAAAATATTAAGAACTAGATCACTTTCTTATTTATCATGTTACAAGCTGTTAACTGTAATGGCATCTGATTCTCTGAGGCACCTGAAGTTTAGGGTGATTCTCTTGCACCCTACACTACATTTATATATGTATATATATATATATATATATATTTAATAACAGCGAAAAATTAGAGGAGTCATAGATATCAAGAAGGGAAGAAAGATGCATACTTCTTGTATATGCATGGAGCCAATGTCTCCCTCTGCGTCCTCAAACTCCACCAAAAGGGATAGCCAGAAAGGTGTGGAGCCTTCGTTAACATGGAAAGCAATCTTTCTACCCGGATATTTACATGGTGTCCTGCAGAGTTGCAGTCATAGTGGAAAAAAACCATTAAGTTAATCAGGATTGTACATTACACACAGCAGTACTAACAAACAGGATAGTAAAAATAGAGTGGCGTTGTTAGCACAATCTCGAGTATTCTAAGGATACAAGGGAAGGTGAAATGATAATTTTATCTCCTCCCACAATTATACCTTTAAAACACTTTATAAGATTGTAATTTCAACATTTTCCTAAAAATAGAGGTTAACTTTTTTCTTGAAAACAAAGTTAGTTGACATTACAGCTAGAAAAAGTAGTCAATAGTCAAATTTTTGTTTCCTTTCGATGCATCGTATAACCCCCAAAAATTAGAAGAAAAAGCAAAAGAAGGAACAAGTCAATAGTCGATTCACATAAGCAGGAGTAATGGCTAAGAGTAAACTCGTGTGACCCATGTAGTATGGGTCCAAACAGAGGAGCCAAATAGCAATATCCAAGAAACCTATAATACTTTGTATAGATACTATATTCTACATACGTGTAAAAATTGCCATCCTAAAAATGTCATGCTTAATTATTTTTCCGAAATTTTATAAGAATCACATTTTTAGTGTAAGTGAGAAATGGCACCGTCGCAGAGACGGAGACCCCTTAGAAAGACAAAACGGGAGTTGTAATTTTGCCAATTTACGGTTGTAGACAGAAAAAGGTCAAAGAATATCGACGGGGTACAGGTACCTTCGGTAAATGACTGGGATTTCACCTCGGTCTCTGAGTTGACCGTTCTCGCCAGCTACAGCCATGCGTCCAAAGGCCGCGCCACTGAGGTCGAAGTGGGTTCGGTCGGAGGGGCACCCCGGGCACTCGTCCGTTATTATTACCGTCACCGCTCGCCTCGAGCATATGCTCTTGTCCAAGCACTTTACCTTATAGCATGCCCCGCACCCTTCTCCGCTCCTGAAAAGGACCGGTCCCACCGCCCCTACCCGCGCCCTCAATGGCCTTACGTCCACTAAGGTACCGTACCCGCACGACCCACCTTCACCACATTCATTAAATCTCATGTTAATTCAATAAATTCTCAAATTAAGTTGTTGAAGATCTAGCGGTAATAATGAGGTTGCAGTGGAGGGACTTACCGGTGCTACCGTCGCCTTCGGGGTTGCCGTACCAAGTGGCGGTGCCTGGGTACCAATGTGGGTCCGGGACCCCGTGCTGAAGCTGTCCCTCCGCACATACAAGCAGCACTCTCAAGGCTAAGTTAAAGCAGAAGCTCAAAAAAGCGGCGGAGGCGTGGCGGCAGTGCATTGCGAATATCAGACAAATGGGCCGGTCGCCACGTCTATTCTGAGCTCCGACGAGCGCAGAACCAGAGGAAACAGCAGGAGTAAATCGTAAATTGCGACAATGATGTGGAGCGTTGCCGACAGTATGATGGCGGCAGAGGCTGTGTCTTAGACCGTTAAGGGCTTTCAGGCTTCTTATATAACGCTGCGTTCTAAAGAGTGTGACTCTTTTGACCACATAATCCATTATCTTCGTGTTTATTTACGCGAGGGACCACTGAGTATGGCCCCAGCGGCGGTTAAGGCTTTAATTCCGCATGTGCGTGGACGTCTGTTAACTGTTTGTTGGTGGAGGTTAAGGGTGTATTGGTCATTTTACAAGGAATGGATCTTTCTTACCGTTAATCTGGTTCGTTATTGGGCAAATGGGAACCGTCGAACGATGAGAAGGAAAGCGAGGCATTAAGTAACGCGGTCACAAAACGACGCTGTTTCTGTAAAATAATATAGTGTTCTAACTTGTCAGTATGAATGTGTGAGTGGATAATATTGACTTATTGCTTGGTTTCTCTTCATGTACCAACCAATCATATCGTACGATCAACCTATTTACCTTCTTTACCTAATATTCTCCTCTCATTTGTCTTTTGTCTGTGAAATGGCAAATTCACATTTACAAAACAACACATAAAATAAGCGTGTGTGGTTCCATTTGCTGTGTTCTATAATTTTGTCAATAAAATTAATATTTTAAATATTTTTTAATTATACAGTTCTGAATTTTAATTTTTAAAAATAGAAAAATCGATTTTGTTCAGCAGCCTTTCCCGCCTTACTTCAAATACTATACCAATGAAGTACTATACCAATGCAGTAGCCACCATGATGGCTGCCAGTTTCTAGCTGTTCTGTTGTCTTCCCTTTTTAGACCTTTTCTGAATTTAGCTCATTAATGGCGGTATGACTAAATTAGAAAAAGTCGTGGATACATGCCTTTAACTAGTTTCCCATGTCTCTACGTGAGATGATTGCGGGCAGTTTCTGAATTATTGGCCTTGGTGGCCCTACGAGGATGAGGCTACTACACTACTCTTGCTCTTTGTATATAAAACGTGGGCCATTTATTTATATTATATAGACAGAACCAAAGTAGTTTATGACATGTAAGTAGCACACAGTAAGAGCAAACTCATTGTTTTCATTTCCAGATAAGGGTTTGCAGTTAGACGGCAATGATGTTTTACGTATAATTGTGCTTCTTGTTCTTTTTTCCCGCTTGTTATGGGGTGCATTAAGCAGGCATCACTAAAGGTGGTTGAAAAAGAGGCAGTTTTTTTTGCCTACCAGAATATCCGCGACAGTGTTTGATTTCTTTCATACTCGAACTCGTACTTACTTGATAGATCCAAGATCATCAGCACGTCTGGAAGCTGGTGCTGATCTCTAGCTAGGTAGCAAAATAATGATATTGCGGGGAAATGAACAAAAAAGCAGTGAGTACTGCAAATTTCAACGAGATTCTTTTGAGTTTGTCGTCTGCGAGCTAGCTTGAACAGGAACAAATGCGACAAGTTGTCCGGCAGACAACCTTTCTGATATCAGCTATCTCGTTTCCAACACTTCTATTCTTAAAAATATCTTATTAACGTTAATTAATGTATTGTATCTTAATTGTAATCTAATTGCTTTAGTGACAAAGGAGATTGGAAGACTTTTACTACTTCTGGTTCAAGTGCCCAAATATATAAGGTTACAGTGAGTTGTTACTCTCGTTGGGCGTTTGCTGACCAAAAGGGCATTCTAAATTTGCTTAGGAGAACTGAACAATCTGAATTCTTACTGAGTGTTTGGTTGGAGAGGAAGAAAAGGAAAAAAATATTCTCTTGAATGGTGTGATTTGAGACAAGGGAGGAGAGAGGAGAAAAAATATTGTTTGGTTCTTAAAAGGAGAGATTTTAAATTAAAAATTAATGTATTATTATATTTTTTAAAAAATAATTATTAAATTTTGAGAAAGAAAGTAACTTTCAAATTAAAAAAAAAATAATTCAGAGTGATTTAATTATTATAATTTAAATTTTTTAATAATTTTTTTTTAAATTTCATCATTTTTAAAAAAATAAAAAAATTTAAATTCTTTATTTTTTTACCCCTTCTCTCCAAAAATCTAAACCAAATAAGAGCCCTTCCTTCCCCGCCACCTCTTCTCCTCCATTTTCCTCTGACCAAATGTTAGGTTAGTTTGTGCTAATTAGCATCCATGATGACATGCTACTTTGATTCCTTGATTACCGGGGTATGAATGGATATGCAGATCACGTGTAGGATTAGAATGAATTTTACAAATAAAGCACCAAATCAAACGAAGACATGGGTCGGAGTGATTTTCTTAAATAGTCCTTTAATTTTTTATATTATTATTTTTATATAATTCTTATTTAATAAAACTTAAATTATTATATTTTTAAATTTAAAAATTATAATATTTAACTAATTCAAAAGTTGACACTATTAAGTATATAAATAAAATTGTGAGAAGAGTTTTTTTATTACTGAAAAAAAGGCCTTCTTATTAGCAGAATAATTACTACTTATATCATAAATTAAAAGATTTAAAATTAAAGATTTATATTCAAACTTTAGAATAGTATTACAAAAATATCATATGAAAAAATTTAAAAAAAAAAAGGAGGTCATCTTTGTTATTACTATAGTGAAGAGAATCGAATTAGAATAAAGCTTTCTCTAATTTTTTATGTTAAGGTCTTCATTTGCAGCATACCCTTTAAGCCAAGCCATACTGCGCGCCAACTTCCAAACAAAGTATGGCTAAATTATTTTATTAATAAGGGTAATATATATTTTTATATTTAATATAATATTAGTAATAACACGTATCACGACATCTTTACGAATGAGTAAAATAATGGTGCTAACAAAGGTTGTCCCGGTGATATATAATAAAAGAATATTATTTTGTGTGGTCGTTAAAGCAAATAACCTTATGGTTGCATTTTCCATGTCCATGTGGGTCCATTATAGCTTAAAACTTTCACATTTGTATATTAGTATTATAAAGTTGGTTCGGTGCATACTTAGATTTACAATACAGATAAGATTAGACACCATGAGTCTCCCAGGAAATGAGCAGCTGAACTCGAATCATGCCTTTAGAAAAAACGCAATATGAAAAGTGGAAAAGAAGAAAAAAGAGATCCTCTGGGAAGAGATAGACTTTAGCTGCCTCATTTTCTTCGGTCGCTGCTTTAGAAGATCAAATTTTATACAGTTCTTCGCATTTTCTTATATTTTCATTCCTTCTTACGGTAACGGAAGCTGTCAATTGACTTTACGGGTTGTCCGGTACAGATCACATGCTAAAGGTGTCGGCGTCTAGCTGGATTTTATAAGGTTGTTTCGCATTACAGAACATGCATATTCCAAATTTGAAACGATTTTTCATACAAATAGTCAAAAGAAGATCAGATGCTCATATACGCGCATTGCACAGGCCAAATAAGGTCGTTTGGTATAGAAAATGAGCCAAAATTACATTTTTAACCGGTTCCCTTATTTTCACTCTTTATTCTAATACAATTCTTATTTTACAAAAATTTATTTTATTAAATTTTATATATTAGATTATTATACTCACAAAAATCAACAGTATACCTTCCCCCATTTTTATTCCTTGAGCAAATAGTTTTCTCCTTATGCGGCTGGGTGATGAAATGAGCTTACTGTCTATCAGAATATCTATTCAATTCGGAGAGAAAAGAACGCATAATGCACAGTGGTTAATCAAGGGCATACATCCTAATCTTCATTTTGTATCCATATTGGGAAATGATGGGTCACCAGATAAATCAAAAGAATAATTCATAAACGCAGACCAAACTTCTTGACATACATTCAACAGAAGATGCATGGGGGTTCTAAGCGGTTCTTGACCTTATATGCAATCTACAAAGTGGTAACAAAAACAAATCATATAATGCTTTCATTTCACGTTACTGTCATGAGTTTGTTGGATAAAATGCGAGAATGTCATATCAGGCACTTCACTTGTTTCTCCCGTCAATGCAGTGGTTTATAAATCTCCAGCAGATAGACCCTCGAGGGTCTCAACTACACCAACTGACGCTTGAGACATTGTCACACTCGCCTTAGATCCAACTGAAAAAATGACTTCACCTGCTTGTCTACTTAAGAAAGATGGGAACGCAAGCAACAACAAAGGTTTTAATATACACATTCAAATATAGTAACAACTGACTAAATTGCATAAATGTAATGAGTACTGTTAAGCTAGCACTGAATCACCATCATGCAAAAAATGCTTAATTAGCATAATATCTGATGTAGTTCATCTGAAAATAGGAGAACAGACAATGGAGATTGCAGAAATGAATGCCTTAATTTTCATCAAATACAAAAGAATTTTCATCCACGTGAATTAATCAGAGAACAAAGAGAATTGCATAGGTCCACTTGCCCTCATGAAACCATACAAGGATGAAGCCCATGAGTAAATAACTCCTTGCAAACAAATGTTAGTTGATGAAGAAAATTCAAGATGCCAGAAATGAGAAAATCATGGTCAAATAAGGAAATAGAATCTATATTAGAATCTGTTTTACCTTGTCGCCAATCCTTACATTCCATGCATCATTTTTTGGTCCATAAGTAGAATCAACAACTACATATGGGGGTGGATGAGCAGCATTCTTCAGGAGTGGAACCCTGTCTGGAGTATAATCATCATCACTGTCATAATACTGATGTGGCCCAACAGCTTTGAGTATCATAGCCAATAACAAAGAGACTCCCTGATAGCATAGGCACAGGCAGCCATCCATCAGTGCATCATTCATCACCCAAGTTCTTTAAGTAACTTCGTTCTTGGTTTTTAAAACTATTAATAGATAAATGTAACCAATAACAACACAAATTATGCAAGAGCTGGACATATATTGCACTGACAACAAATAGATAACAGAAACTGAAGACGCTAAGTAAGTTTCTACTTGTATCAGACTTTCATCACTAGTCATCCATGTTGCAGAGGTAGGGGTATGAGTTTTGCATTCAAGACGGTACAAAATGCAGAGTATGGCAATTTTCAAAAAACAGGGTCACCGGTATGGCAATATAATATATATATATATATATATATATATATATGAGCCCAATTTTCTCCGCCAACCTCTTCACTCTCATTAGAGAGAGGTTTCTACATTGTGATGCAGGATGAATCGAAAATATGACTAACAAAGTCTATATTCTCTGAATAAATTCAATATCATAATAAAAGTGTGTATTGGGGATAGAAACAATTATTTAAATAGACATTAATTCCTAATCCTACAAGAATTTAAATACAACTGAATAAAAATTTTAAACTAAATAAAATCTTATCCATTATGTGGATAGGATAACCTAAAGCCAAATAGATAATAAATTCTTAAATGATAAATTCCCAATAATTTTAATTCCTAATTATTTTCTCAAATAATAAATTTAAGATCCCAAATTATACAATAAATAATAATTACATAAAGCATAATTATATCAATCCTATCTTGCATCATTCTCCCTTGATTGGAGAAAAATCATCCTCGAATTTTAAAATAACGAAATAGCAGAGAGAAATATTGGATAATTTGTGGCAATAGGACAAACAGCAAAAGGAATTGTAGTAGAAGTATCTTCAGATCAACCTCTTCACAGATCACGAACTCAATGGGAAAAGCAACAAAAACTTGTGAAGTTTTTAAATCAATATCATTATTATTGATCTCTATAACTTCAACCATGTCAATTTGACCATCATCAATCTCGACTTAATCATTAACTTTAGTATTATTGATCTCAGTTTGTATAACCACATCTTCAATCTTGACTTTTTCATCGGTCTTAATTTTGTATTCTTAAACTCAATCATCATCTTCTACATCAGATGTAGGATTACAAGGTTCTACAATTTCATCCTCCAGCTCATTTTCAACATTTGCAAGAAACTCTTTATTTTCTTCAACTTCTTCACCAAAGTATAATTGCAACTCTTGAATTATATCCTTAAGTTCTCCAATATCAGCTTCTATCCAACAAGATGTTCTTCATTGCTCTTCACTGTTGATGGCTTAGAAAATGAATCATAAGATGAATAAACATAATCATGGTAATAGGATGGCTTCCCACAATAATTATAAGTCCTTGATCCTCTTTGATCATAGTAGTACTCATGATATCCATAGTTAGAAGAATGGTATGCCATAAAGGTCAATATAAGTCAAAATTCCAAAACTCCATCAAGAATACCAAAAACATAAACTTGAAATAAAATTTTGAAAACCAAAACCTATATTTTGAGTAATGGGCGCAAATTTCAAGCTAATATTGAAGGAGAGGAATGAATGTGGCAGAGCCAATTGTGCGAACGGAAAAGTGTATAAAGAAAAATCAATCAACAACAAAATTGTGATAGAACTACACTTTGATACCAAAATTGATGTAGGATGGACCAAAAATATAACTAACAAAGTCTGTATTTTCTAAATAAATTCAATATCATAATAAAAGTGTGTATTGGGGATGGAAACAATTACTTAAATAGAAATTAAATTCTAATCCTACTAGAATTAAAACACAATTGAATAGAAATTTTAAACTAAATAAAATTTTATCCATTATGGGGATAGGATAACCTAAAGCTAAATAGATAATAAATCATTAAATGATAAATGCTCAATAATTCTAATTCCTAATTATTTTCCCAAATAATAAATCTGAAATCCCTAGTTACACAATAAATAATAATTACATAAAATATAATTATATTTACCCTATCCTGCATCACATTGACTAGCTAGTCGTATTCCTTTTTGTCTATTTTGTCCAAGTAATTTTCTCCAATCTCCAGTGTTACACATAAAACATTGTCAAGTTGCACATCTTGCACATTAATCAGCAATTCCCCCTCAAACCCTCTCTCTGCTTAACGGCTTTTCTTTCTTTCTTCATTCAAAAACAAAATTCTGTCTCTAAAAGTTTCAACTTCCTCTCTCTAAATTTCTTCCCAATCTTCATGATCATCCTTGCTCCCAATCCAATAAAGCTTTAACCTTCGGATTCAGCACAACAAAATAGGTTGCACCCAATCAAAAATTTAGAAAGAACAAGGCATGCTGCAAAGATTTGAAAAAGTGGTAAAGCGAAACCAACACTGTCCACTGGAATCCACTGACCAGTGGCTGGGAATGGAGGAACGCTACTGGAGAAGGCTGCAACAAGCACCAAGCTTCAAAGAGGAAACATGACATCTTGAAATGCTTTTTTCCAAAAAAAAAAGCAAAGAACGTGTTGGAGATGTAGGTTACCATCTGGCACACATCCACATCCCAGAGACGTAGACAGTGCTATAAACACCATCTCAGTGCTTCGTAGATTATCATACACACACTCAACATGTTTATGTCTAAAATAAAGATGTCATACACATCAATCTCTTTATCATGAAACTATGCATACGGATTACCAAAATCTGAACAAAACACACCAATCACCAAATAAGAAAAACATAACTTCTGCAACATGGTGCAGTTAGGAGGAAATAACACGAGTATGTTCTATTTCTGGGAAATAGAACATTGCTTGTTTTTGGGAAGTACCTCACTATATTATCGAACACTGCTTATCTCTGGGAAATACCTCACTGCATGCTTACTTTAAGATAAGCAAGCAACTACATGACAAATAACAATTTTCTGCTTTAATGTTATAGAACATGCAAATACATAGTTGTTTGTATAGCAGAAGAATAAAATACTCTTTTTCCAACAATTTTATGTTCCATTAATCTAAGGAGTATATGAAATTTAATAATCACATAATCACATTAAATAGAAAGCTTGAGACTCTAATTAGGTGTCCAGTAATGTCATAATAAGTCATCTACCACACAGATTACCTGTACAGTAGCAATTGACAAGCCCATCCATTTGCAAATCTCAAAGTTTGACCGGATGAAATTCTTGAACTGATCAAAATTCCCAGAGGCATCCTTCGGGAAGTCCTAGTACCGATTCCAAGTCAAAACAGATCAGAATACCACATAAATTAGAAAAAATTCTACTAAGTTATAAATTATTAAAAAGAAACTGAAAAAGAGGTTCCGTAAATGATATACCTCCTCCCAGTTCTTGTTTAGAAATACATCTATAGTTATGGCAGCCTCCAGCATGAGAAGCATAAAGATAAACACCATATACTGTAAGCAGTCAAGGCCAACAACAGTAAATTAACAGCATAATAGGCTCAAACTATGAAAAAATTCACCAAATCACCTTTAGGATATTACTGTAATGAAACAGTGTTACTTAGTCTTTGTGAAAGAAACCCTTACTCATACATACGGGCTTCTTAAAATATCTGAGAGTGGGATGGTGGAGAGTGGACAGGTTAAAAGTTTAGGGCATGAATTGTTTTACCTTTACTCATATTGAATATAAGTAATATAAGTTACACTACATTTTAATATTCCAACCCCACTACCAAGCACCAACAAGTGAAATTCAAAATCTTTTCATTTTCACTCCCCTCTCCATTTTCCACTTCCCCCCTTTTCTACATGCTTAGTATCGCCTCTAAGTGTTTAAGCATGCAGGTTGTGAAGTCTGGTACGCTGATAACCTTTACTGACCAAAAGTCCAGGGAGAAGAACGAGAAAAAAGAAAAAAAAAAAGAGTAGGTGACAGCCCATCTCCCTCCACCTTTCCCTCGTCTCCTAAGAATGAAAAAGAAAGATGATCAGACATAGATTCTGAGAAAACAAGGTACTGATAGCAACAAGAACTAGTAGATTTTAATTGTCATAAAAAATTAATCAAGCCCTAAGAGTGAATTTTAGAGAAGAAAAGCCATTGAAAGTGCGATACATGTAATTAACAAAAGGATACCAAATAAAGGCAACAGCCATTAGCAGTTTCAGCAGCAATATGACCAGAGCAAGTGATCACACAGAAGGTAATCCCAAGGCCAAGAAACGTGTAAATGAACCTGATCGCCAAAAAGTTATTCAATTAAATCCAATCCATTAGAAATAGAAGAATGTAAACATTCACCATACCAGCATACATTACATGCGAGCACAGTTGACAAAAAAATCACGCATCATGTACAAACATAGAACGCTTGACCAATGTGCCTTTTGGACTGTACATATCCTAATTCCTAAGCCAGCCAGCCTACACTGCTACTCAATCAACCCAACTTACTAGTTTTCTTGCTCACTTCTACCACATGAAAGTGAATGACAATACAAACTTGGAATTCATGCCGTTCAAGGCAGCTTTTGCTGGACAAACAAAAAGCACCAACGAAAAACTTTCTTTCAATAATCATCCTCCTGCTTGTCACAAACAGGATATTAACGAATAATTAATTCATCACTTTTCATTGACTTATTATCTTTCAGTCATTAACTCAATAACAGAAGCAAAAACCAATCCCGTTAAGACATATAGAATTTCTTCGGTCCCCTACACCGTTATCATCCAGGATCTCCATATTTTAGAGTTCAATCAATTAACCAGGCAATATCAACCGAAAATCAAAGTCTAAATCTTCTTCATCCATCCGTTGGAAAACGACAGAAGAAGAGGAAATTTATACCACGGAACTGGGTAATCAGAACCGCCACTGAAGGGGAGCTCACCCGTCTGCCTATACCAAGCCCTAATCATCCATGCAGAGTATAGAATCATGGCTAGCCCAGCCATCCCAATGAACGAGTTCACCAGCTTCAATATCGATTGTATGCAGCTCCTCACCACCCTCACCATTTTGTTCCCGAATCCCAATTCACTAGAAACTGAAAAACAAAAGCAAAAGCAAAATCCACCCCTTTAACCCACAGAAATAATGCAGGAAACCCCAGATTGAATCTAGGGCCCGAGCACGCGTTGGAGTCAAAGACGAAAGAGCTTCCCAGCTTTCAATAATTTTATGACTCCGAATTATAAATAATTATGACGTCAGGCCCTGCACTTCACGAGTAATGTTGAGTAATATAAGTTACATTACAAAAGAGGTTGGCACCTAAGTTGCTGTGGTGTAGTGGTTATCACGTTAGTCTTACACACTAAAGGTCCCCAGTTCGATCCTGGGCAGCAACAAATTTTTTTTTATGGTTTAAGATTTTACTTCCTAAGAAAAACAACGTGCTCTAGCAGGAGGCCTAAATTATGTAAGGAATGCAATATCCTGACGTCCTCTAACTATTTGGGAACATAAATTAATAATTTTTTTTTGGTATATAAATTAATAATAATATTATTATGTAAGGGAAAGCCGTCTCCCCATGACGTAAGAGATAACTTAGTAAACTGGCGTTGCATACTTCTAGTCTTCTTTTTCTAGAGTCCGGGACAGTCTTGAAATGCTCCATTTGTAACGTTTTTCCTCTTAATACAAGTTTGTTCCATTACCGTCGTAACACTGCAATCCAAGCCCAAGAATTTCTTTACACAAAGCAGACAAGACTAAGCATGTTATTAGAATAGTAGCAGTGTCATCAATTGAAGAACATCAGGCTTTAGAACTGTATCTTGCCCTGTTCTGCTTTGAAAGACCAAAATGAGTAGAAATAATGAAATAACAAAGGTTTGTCCATCGTAATTCTCTCAACATCGCACAAAGGGTAAAAGAAAAGAAATTCCTTTCTAACTAAGAAGTCATCAACAATTCTATGGCTACAAAGCAAACAGGAAATGCTTCTTCAGTTGTTCCTTTAATCGGCATCAAACTCTAAGTACATTCTATAAGCATTTCGATCAGCAGAGTAGTAACCCTCAATCAGGCTGTCAACCTCGAAACCTTGTTTCTTATAAAGAGTCAAGGCGGGTGTCCTTAAGGGATCAACATGAAGCAATATGCGTGGAACTTTCCTCGTTCTGCATTTCTGAATTGCTGCTTTCAGAAGAGTCTCGCCATGGCCTTGCCTCCTCCATTGCTCCTTCACTTGTTAAACCAAAATATGGAATAATACCCAAGTTAGATAATAGGATGTCCAAAATATTCTATTCGTTGACATAGGCAAATATTGAAGGCCCGATATACACAATTCACAGATTGGGAACTATGAGTGAGACGCATGCCCAATTGGTCTGAACCAAGAAAGCAACACAATTCCAACAAAAGTTTCAATGTTTTCCATTTTGTCTTTTCATCAAACAGCTTGTGAGCGTTAATAAAATGTAACAATTTCCTCCCCCTTTCACTACAGAACCCAAATTCAAAAGAATAGAATTCAATGCGTCCATGATTTGATGAAGCTAAACAAAGCAACCATCACCGATCGATGGTGAAGGCTCAGCTGTTGGATATGAAAATTTATTAAAGCCTGGAGGCCAAATTAAAAGCAGATAATAACTTGATGAGAACAAATAGAAGATGTTAAAGCAAAAAAGTGGGATTGCAACCTGCAAGCTTTGTGATGGAGGCGTACAAGGAAGAAGGCCAAGAATACATGACATAACCGACAACTTCTCCATCCACGGCCAAATAAAGCAGTCCACTGTTCTTCTTTCTCAGTTCCTCGTCAAAGAATGTGGCGAGTGATTCGTGTTTGGGAAAGATCTTTCTCTCCAGTTTCACAACCTCTTCCACTATCTTAGCCCAGTTGCTGGAGCTTCTATGAAGCTCCACAATGACCCCCTTCGCCATGACTAGCCCAACGAGCTGCCTCCGCTTAGCAAATAGCGAGGTTTAAATTTTTATAAATTTTTATATCATTTTCACACCCCAGAGTTCTTTAAATTTAAAAAGTTGATTTTTTTTTTTATCGTAGAAAAAAAAGTGGAATTTTTATTTTTAATTAAGAAAAAGTATAATAACAAAGATGAAACTCTGATTCTAATCCATTAGTGCCTATCTCAGTCTTTATTTTTAGTATTATTAGTGCTGTATCAATAGCTTTTATTTTGAATGTAAAAAAAATATTGAAGTCTGTTTCTTTGTTCATCCTCCCTCCCTCTTGGGTTGTTTAATTTTAATGTAGATTTCCTCAGGATTGCTACTCAATGTCGTTGAGAACCAGCTAGTTCAAGATTTTTAACTGCTCTAACCGTTAACTAACCTCTTAACAGAATTACAACAGTCAATAACTCCTAAACACTGTTCTAACCGTTAACGAATTCTTTTAACAGAATTACAACTGTCAATGACTGCCTGTACCAGAATTTCTCTTCCGTGCAGTAGCATCTTTAAACTCACCACAACTCTTTTTTTTTTTAAGCACTACAAAATTTAATTTTTATCAAAGTTTATAATTAAATAATTTTATCTTTTTAAATAAAATAAGTTTCAAAATTTAAATATAAATATTCAACTTAAATTCAACTTCAAACGTAACTAACTTTTAAATGCGCTCACCACAACTTCGTTGATGCCAATACTGGGAGCTTGATTTACCTAGGCAATTATGAAATGGCCATCTTATCCCGGCCGTGGGTAAAGAAAGCCCAATGACACTTCTATTCAAAAATTCGGATTATAGACTCCGCTTCATAACCGTTCATCATAACAAAGCCATGTATTTTCAGTACAATCAAAGGCCAACAATTGATTCCACAAATCACTCCCATGCTCATCACATAGACTGCCGTTCTATGGAGTCCTTTTTAAGACACGAGAATCCTGCCTACAGCGTTCGTTTATAGAAAAACTCAAGTTTCAGTTATGATTAGTTGTCTTTCCCGCTTTCGCCTTTTTTTCCTTCCCTCCCTAAATTTCTCTCACTTTCTCTGTCTCTTGCCTACTCTCTCTCCGAGCGCCTTTGAATTCTCTCTTATCTGCGTTAAATGGAGATGGTAATGGAGGATTCGCTTTTTCATGTGATGCTTTCCATGGCTTCTTGACGCGTTTCCCGGTGATGAACTATTTCGGCGACTTCCGAGGAATTCTGTAACGACCAAGACGCAGCGAATATGTGGTCTTATGGTGGCATTTTAAGGTTCTCTCTACGGTTTCGAAGTTAGTTCAAATTTGCTTTTCGTTTCACTCTGCTCGGGCTCGAATTTCGAAGAGTAGGATTCTTGACTCATTTTTTTTCATTTGCTGAATTCATGCTGTTGTTAAGATCATTTTTGTGAAAACTGCAAGAGTCAAAGATTTTGGGTTTCTTGAATGTAATTTGTTCAATTTGAACTCCCCTGGGTTTTGATTAAAGAAGGCAATGTCCCTGCAAGATTGGTCTCGAAATAGCATTAGGATTTTCGTTTGTTGAACTTGAAAGAAATTCTGGTTATATTTGCGCTTTCTTCTGTCTCTATCAATCTTTTGGTGTTTGAAGTTTGTCTCGAGTTGAATTTGATGATGATTTTGAACCTGAATTTCGATTGCTGTCAACCTGGCCAGTAAAGTACGTAATTTGAATGTGATATTTTGGGCGGGAACTTTTAATGGCCGGAGCTAGTGGTTCTAGTTTACATGAAAAAGTGGCAAGGAAGATAGTAAAAACTGTGAGATCACAAGGTCATCCCTATGTTGAGCTACGTGATAATGGTAAAAGATTCATTTATTTCTGCACTTTATGTCTTGCTCCTTGCTACGGTGATTCTGTACTGTTTGATCACTTGAAAGGTAAACTGCATAGTAAGAGACTATCTGCTGCTAAGCTTACTCTGCTAGGGCCAAACCCATGGCCTTTTGATGATGGTGTGCTCTTCTTCGACATGTCAACTGAAAACAGTGTTGGAGAGACTGATGGAATTCAATGTAGTAAGCGTTTAGATTCAGGTGCAGTTCAGTCAGATGTTCATTTAACTGCTGATATGGTAAATGATGATTTTACTTTGGTGATTCCGCGTATGCTGATTGGAGATGAAGTTTCTGATGTAAAAGTTAGGGAAGTGGGTTTGGGGAAGATTTCTGCAAGGTTCAATGTGAAGGATCAAGTTCCAAATGGCATTAGAAGAATATGGTGTGAGTGGTTAGGAAAACTGGATGATGATCAACAAGGTTGTGTTCAGGTTCCAGATCATGTTTTTGCAATGATAATCTTCTCTTACCGTTATGATTTGGGCCGGATAGGGCTGCTTCATGATATGATGAAATCATTGCTGCCCCTTGCTCCTATGACGGAATCAGAAAATGAGGGGGACAGTGGCTGTAAGGGAAAGAAATCATTGTCTGACCCTGAGGATATTACTGATTCTTTGAGCAATCAGTATGATTCTTCCCTGGAACAGCTTATCCGCACCAAGCATATTTCAAGCAGGGTTGTAAGGAAGAAGATGAGACGGGAACAGCGTTCAGCATCCGAAAAATTGTGTTATATCTGTAACCTTAAATTGCTTCCTGGTAAAGATGTAGCAACGCTTCTGAATCTGGAGACTGGAAGAGTTACTTGCTGTAGTCGAAATAAGTTCGGGGTAAAGACATTTTGCTGATTTTTTAATCTTGTTTTGCTGTATAGTTTTCTTAGTTGTAAAGATTGATCAGAAAATTTGTGATATTGAAACTACATATTAACAATTTGTAACAACAATTACATTTTATGATATTTATATGCAGGCGTTCCATCTGTTTCACATATCCTGCCTTATATACTGGATACTCTTGTGTGAGTATGAAATAACCACAAATGAATTAGTTCGCAGAGCTGGACGAGGAACCAAGAGAAAGATTGGAGAAAATGTCAATGAAATGGGAACAGAAAGTGAGATGAAACCAGCTGGAAAACAAATGAAGACAGTGTCTTGCCCAGAATGCCGGGGTACTGGTATTATCATCGACGGAGATGCGATAGAGTACACACTCTTTTCTGAGCCTGAGGTCTGTTCATTACAGGCTTTATATTTCTTCTTTTTTTTTCCAGCTTTTTATAAGCATAATTGCTGAAAACTTCGGCCTGTGCCTCTTTGTTTAGATTGAGGAAAGCCAGTAAATGTCTAGGTAAAGAATTCATTTGGAAATTGTTATTGATTGCTTACTCTTACTTGCAGATGTCTGTGTTCAAAAAAAAGATGTGGAATGCACGTACAGAATATAGGAAAACACCTGAAATTTTGCAGAAACGCTCAATTGGGTTTCACTTTCCTTTAGAATTTGGAGAAATAGTTCAGGTGCTTAACTTTTCTGCATCCAGTTTCATTTGGATGAAAGTAAGTATGGCAGAAGTTAATTGTATAATGTGGTTGCTTTGATTGCAGGAACAAGTGAAACCCATAAAATTTCTGCATTTCTATCGTGCTGATGAGCAAAGTCAGACGCGAGAACTGTGCAAACCTGGCAGCTGATTCTCCAAGTGTCATTTAGATGATCTTATACACAGTCTGTAGTACATCTGTGAAAGTATTGTATTTTTTCATGAAAACGAGCAGCTCTTGGCAGTGACCTCTGATCAAACAATGCGTACACCGGATGCTGCTGCTAACATGATTGCACATTGCTGACATATGTGTACATGGTTTTAACAAGGGCCAGATGATCCATGAGTCAATGACTTTTAAATGTAGTCCTAGACTTACATACATAGTTGCTCCTCCCCATCAAAAAAAATAGTTGTGCCCTCTACTTCCTTGTTATTTCGGATTTCTTTACCAATTTTCTGGTACCATATTATTGAACGTTGGATTGTAAACAGCAGTTTAGCTGTAGAGATTCTGGATTACTCTTAGGTATAAGAATGTAGTTGCTGAGCTCTGTACACTGCATCCTGGTTATAACACTGAGGTGGCATTTTCAGGTTATCCTGTCGTACGTTGAATATGCAAGACTTCTTGATTCAGTTCATATTCTTTGTCGACATTGATAATATACCTGCTATAGTTTGCAAGCATCCTGAGAAAGATTGTGAATCATATCTTTGTCGTCGAGTCGTCAATTACAGACAAGGAAAAAACGAAAAGAAAAATGTAAACAAGGTATTACAAAACAAACAAAAATAAACGCGTAAAGAAATCGACAAAAGACACGGGGAAGTCAATGATTTAACTCTCAATCAAAGAAATGACAAAGCCGGCACTATATTGGGTTGACATTTAGAGCCGCTGAACAATCTTTTGCCGGCAAGCTGAACAAAACGTTAACTGGACGCAATCCCAGTTCACAGAGCCGGCGCAGGTTTCGAAGTGTGTCTATAAAAGCAATTCGCTGCGCATTCCACGGGCAGTAAGCAGGAATAAAATGGCGTATAACTCGCAGCAGAAGAAAAGGTTGATAGTGTTTTTAATGGTAGTGGTCATGGTTCTTTGTCTAATGGAAGCTTCGGTAACACAAGGAAGGCAAATGAATCGCAAGAAAATCACAGGATCCAGACACCAAATGAGAAGGCTCGACACACTTGCAGGGATGCTTCCGAGAGGATCTGTGCCACCATCGGCGCCAAGTCCTGGCATAAACTGATTGATTCAGATGCATACCAATGTCAATGTACTAGTGCACATTGTTGCCTGCTACTACAAACCTCGGGAAGCTATAGCAGTTCACAATGTAAAGTGATTCTTCAAAAATTTTTCACATTTTGGAATTTTTTTTCTTTCCTAGTTTAATATTCATTGAATTCTTTTTATGGATGATTCCCTGAGAATCATGCTTTCACTGGTGAGTATATTTATTGAATTCTTTAGTACATATGTATGTAAACAACCTATTTATTTATTTTTATTTAATCAATAATAAGTGAAGTGGTATTTGTTTTTCAAAAATTTTCATTTATTTCCTTCTTTAGTTTTGCTGGATGCGAAAATTTAAGATATTCAATGATACATTTTTTTTTTTGGAAGATAAGATAACTAATGATAGAATTAATCTCTCCAAGAAATGTAAAATATCATCTAAATTGTGGTACTCAAGAAAAACAATCGAAGAGTGCAGGCGTGAGTTGATGCGATCTTTTTAAGACAATTAGCACTGCCTTCTTGGATCTATTGGTGTAGCCTCAATTCCCAACAATTACTTGAAATATCAATTTTCATGAGTTTAGAATATGAATGAATGTGGCTCTAACGTTAAGAGATTGCAATTCGTAGGTTTGTGTATATATAAAAATAATGGTACACATTCCAACACTTACACAACAAAAAATAATCATACTTTAGGGCAATCAGTGGTTGAATCTTCTGATTTAATTCTTATGATATACTAAAAAATAATTATATTTTAAATATCAAATACTTTTTAATTTTTTACTAAACAGTAAATATCTTTCGACTTTTTTAATAATTTTCTCTTATTTGCACTCTTCTATCCTTTATATAATAAGCAAGTAACTCCATAGCATACAAAGAGAGAGTCAAATCCTCCGATTTCATTCATTAATTGAGTTAAATGAAAACTCTGAAAATGCATTGAGGAATAGATAGAATGATGTAAGATAGAGCTAAAAATGGAATTAAGAAAAGAATTTATGAAAAAATAAAATTCATAAGTTTTAATATAAAAAAATCAAAGTTAAGAAATATGACATCCAAACCTATAATTGAAAGGGTCAGACCTTCATCGTCTATAGCCTTAATAGGGGGTTTAACGTTAGGGTTCTGTCTCCGGTGCTTCTGGTTCTCTGCATTTCGAAGAATGCTAACAAAATGAAAGGAAACCACGGTGAGCAATGAAGGATGGCGCTCATTCGCTCAAAATGGAGTCTTTATGGCGTTTCTTGGATTTTTGGGGCTGCAACTTCCTCCCCCGAAGCCTGCATGCATTCTTCTTCTTATCCTTCTCCTCCAATCAGCGATCTCTTCCTTCCTGTTGTCAGGGCTGGTAACCCCAAGGTTCCGGTTACTCCTCTGCTCGACCAATGCCTTCAAGAACGCGGAGTCCTCAAGCATTGGGAGCTCCGACAGCTGATCAAGCTGCTCAGAAACAACCGTCGCTTCATCCATGCCCTTCAGGTACCCTACCATTCCATTTAAATCTTTGCGTGCTTTCCCCTGATTCTTGTGGATTATTCCGTGTTTTTGAAAAGGAAACTGTAAATTTGATTGACAAACGTAGTAATTGATTGAGATTGAGTGTTATGAGCGTAATTTCCATTCAATTAGTTACGAATGCGGCAATTGGTAAAACCATGGATTCAAGGTCAAAGGTACAATAACGGGACTATGCTCAAATTATGAATGGTTTATAATATTTCACTTGATGCCATTCAAATTTGCAAATTTAGGGAGTATTGTTTTTCTCAGGTATCAGAATGGATGAGCAGTGTAAGGAACTATATTTTATTTCCTGTGGACATTGGTTTACGGCTTGACTTGATATCAAAAGTTCACGGTCTAGCTCAAGCAGAGAGATATTTTTCTACCATTCCAGACACTTCAAGAGGTTTCCAAGTCTATGGTGCTCTGCTTAATTGCTATGCACAACATAAATCTCTGGAAAATGCAGAGGCAACCCTCCAGAAGATGAGGGAATTGGGTCTTAAAATTGGAGCTTTGTCTTATAACGTTGTGTTAAACCTCTATGTTCAGATGAGTAAATATGAGAAGTTAGATAGTTTGATTCAAGAAATGAGAGGGAAGGGCATCTGCAACACAGTAACAAATAATATTCGGTTGAATGCTTATGTGAAGGCTTCAGACATAGACGGAATGGAGAAGTTTCTGATGCAAATAGAAACTGACAGAGCAAATATAGACTGGTCTACATATACTGCGGCAGCAAACGGTTATCTGAGAGCTGGCCATTTTGAGAATGCCTTTGAAATGTTGAAGAGATCAGAGAATTCAATTGAAGGCGACAAGTGGAGGATTGCTTATGAATGTCTTCTCACTTTCTATGTTGCTCTTGGAAATAAAGAAGAGGTGCATCGTATTTGGAATTTGTACACTAAAGTGGGAAAACCCCTCAATTCAAGTTATCTCTGTATATTGAGCTCATTAATGAAGCTAAATGACATTGATGGAGCTGAGAGGATTTTGGAGGAATGGGAATCTAGGAATACATGCCGGGACATCAGGATTCCAAATTTGCTGATCAGTGCTTATTGTAAGAAGGGTCTGTGGAAAAGGCTGAAGCAGTATTAAAAAAAGCTTTGAAAAGTGGCATGAATCCAGATGGAAATACATGGGGTCATTTGGCCACTGGCTACTGCATGTATAATCATATGGAAAATGCTGTGGAAATGATGAAGAAAGCAGTCTTGTCGGATCGACCAGTACGGATGCTTGACCCCTTTTCTTTTTCTGCATGTATTGAGTACTGGAAGGGGAAGAGAAATTTGGAGTTTGCTGAGTACATTTTGAAATCATGTAGAGATCGAAGACTCATCTCTGAAGGGACCTACGATAGATTATTTAGTTATGTTCATAGTGAAAACATTAATATCAGAGTCCTTGATGTAATAAGTGGAAATTATCTATTGGAAAATTGATCAACCTCCAGATGTAGAGAAACAAGAGGAATTGGAGCTCGGGGAAGACGTTTGTTTGATTGAAATGCTGGGTTATAAGATCATACCCTCTTTGTTTTCTCTCTTATTTTTTTTCCTTTGTTTCTTTTTATTTTCCATTCTCTCTCTTTCTCTCTTATACATTCCCTTTTCATTGTCAAAGTCCAAAATGACTATTGTAAAGACAGAAATCCCATTAGTTTGACTTTGAAAGCTTCCATATTTGCAAATTTTTTTTAATCGATGAACTTTATTCCTCATCATCTTGGACTCTGAGTACACTTGCAGCAGTGGTTGCAAGTTGAGTCTTCAAGATATTTTAAGAGTTTTAGTATTTTTATAATTTTATGTTTATTTAATTTTTTTAATTCAAAATTTACATAATTTAATTTATTAAATTTTATTAATCTAACCGTCTATATTATTAATGTAAATTTTTTGTAGCAAAAAAATTGTAAAATTAGTTTTTTCCTATATTTAATCTTATCAACCGGAAAGATGGGTGTCACTTGTTAAAATATAAGCATGCAAATCCAAAAAAAAAAAAAAAAAAAGAAAGAGAAAGAGCTACAGGGAAATTACTTAATTTTTCAACAATCGTAAATGTTATATTTTGTAAATATATCGTATATGTTATTTTTAAGAGCAAATTATATAAAGTTCTCTTAAATTTAGGGTGTTGATTAAATTAATTTAAATATATGCACTTCTAAAATTTTCCCATGTCATTCTCACTGCACTTCTGCTAGCATCTCCATTTTCCCTTCTCTTGCTTCCCCTGTTTTCCTTCTTGTACTCTCTGATTTCACCACTTTCGTTTGGCAATTTGCCACTCCTGCGTTTGTTGAAGGATGAGTGGGGTGATCCTCTTCCCAAAATAACGTGTCATTGCACATCCCAAAGAAACGCATAGGCAATGCATGGCTTTTGCTTATAATCTTGAGCGCCATTCATTGGAGAGCCTTGTAAAGTCACAAAAGATATTATGGTTCTTATAGTTCCTTTTCTCTAACGCATTCATTCACTTAACCTGGTTTGGGTTTGGAATGAGTTTAATGAGGGGGAAGGGAAATTTTTTGAGGGATTTGGGACTTATTTCACGTAACGAGCTATGCACATGACGGGTTAACACAATTTAAACAAGTCAATACTTTTAATTTGGATGGAAAACTAATAATTATATTATACCGAAGAATTTATTGCACATAATTTTAAGTTCAGACAAATTTTGTATAATTTATCTTATATTTGATTAACGCTTAACAAAAAAGTGGAGTAATAATTTTTGTTAAAAAAATTAAATTTATGATATAATGACTATCCTAAGAAGTGTAATGTTTTACCCTTTTTAAAGCTTTGTTTGGTAGGCCACAAATACTTGCAGAGGCTATTACTTTTCATTCTAGCTGACCAAAGAAAAGACGGCTTCAATAGCTTTATTGCCCTTCAAATGTGAATGTTCTTGAACCGGATTTAAATTTTTTTAATTTTTATAATTATTTTTATTATGTTATAAAATTTGAAATATAAAATTTATTTCTTTTTATCATTATTCTTTTTTCCTGTTATTCTTCCCTGCCTTTACAATAGAATCCGAATCCCTTGAACCCTTCTAAGGCCTAGAACGCCTCTGGTGCTTCAGTTAGCTTTCAGTATCCACGCAATGATGAGGAGTGATAAATAATGGCGGTCATTCGCTCAAAATCGAGTCTTTACGGTATTTCTGGGCCTGCACCCTTCTCCTCCGACGCCTGGACGCGTTCTTTCTCTTCAGTTCGCGATCTCCTTCACCGTATTTGGAGGGCTGGTGACCCCAAGCTCCCTGTGACGCCTCTACTCGACCAATGGATTCAAGATGGCAGATACGTCAGGCGAACGGACCTTCAAATGCTCATCAAGCAGCTCAGAAAGTACCGTCGCTACACCCATGCCCTTCAGGTACCATTCCCTAACAGTGTCTTTTGTAATTCTTGCAAATTTGAGAATGCTTAATTCCAAAATTTGGAGAAAATAATTTAGGATTGAATGTCATGAAACGCAAATTCCATTCAATTAATTGTGATACTGGCCATTTGTGAAAATCTTATATTTATACCGACTTAATAATGATATTGGGTTATCTAGTTTTATTCTCCATGTCAAAGCACAGATTTTGTGTGGATTAAAAGCAATTGAGAGGGGATCATGTCAAATACCATGGTTCTAAATTAATTGGTTTTATGTTTTACTTGTTTTAATTATGCATTCAAATTTTGCATAATTCATAATATTGGACTTGGTGCTCTTTAAAATCAAGAATTAAGGAATCATGATGTGTGTCAGGTTTCAGAATGGATGAGCAATAAATGGACTCTTCGCCCAATTACTCCAGACGTTGCTATAAGGCTCGACTTGATATCAAAAGTCCATGGCCTATATCAAGCAGAGAAATATTTTTCTAGCATTGCTTATGCTCAAAGAGACTTCAAGCTCTATGGTGCTCTTTTAAATTGCTATGCAGAACATAATTCTCTGAAAAAGGCGGAGTCTACCATGCAGGAAATTAAAAAGTTTGATTTTATGGATAAGAAATTGTCTTATAATATTATGTTAAAACTCTATGCTCAAATGAATAAACATGAGAAGGCCGATAGTCTCATGCAAGAAATGATAGAGAAGGGGATCTGTGACTCTTATACATATAAAATTCGGTTAAAAGCTCATGTGACAACTAAAGACATCGCGGGGATGGAGAAGTTACTAATGCAGATTGAGACTGATCCCTTGTTAGCTTCAGACTGGTGTGTATATGCTATTGCAGCAAATGGTTATTTGAAAGCTGGTCAATTTGACAAGACACTTGCAATGTTGAAGAGATTAGAGCAAGTAATTAAAGGTAACATGAGGAGGTCTGCTTTTGAATCTCTTGTTACTTTGTATGCTGCTATTGGGAACAAGGATGAGATGTATCGTATATGGAATAGGTACAAGACTTTGGAAGGATCCCATAACTCGGGTTACTTCTCAATGTTGAGATCTCTAGTAAAGTTGGATGACATTGATGGAGCCCAGAGGATTATGGAGGAATGGGAGTCTGAGAATACGTGCCTTGACATCAGGATCCCAAATTTGATGATCATTGCTTATTGTAAGAAGGGTCTCTTAGAAAAAGCTCAAGCATTTATCAGCAGGGCTTTCAAGAGTGGCATGAATCCAGATGGAAATACATGGGGTTGTTTGGCAGTTGGCTGTTGCAAGAAAAATCATATGGAAAAAGCTGTGGAAATGATGAAGCGAGCAATGTTAGATGATAAACCAGCATTAAGGCCTGACCGCTATACTTTGTCTGCCAGTATTGAGTACTTGAAAGGGAAGGGAAATTTGGAATCTGCTGTAGAAATTTTGAGGTTATATAGAGATAGAGGCTTTTTATCAGAAGGTGTCTGCGATAGATTATTTAATTATGTTCATAGTGAAAACCCGGATACTAGAGCCCTTGATGTTATTAAAGGGGATTATCAGTTGGAAAAGAAAATGATCGACCTCAAGATGAAGGGAGGCGGGGAAACGGAGCTTGTGGAAGAGGGTAGCTAGCAACTGAATTACATGTCAGAGATAGAGCAAATTGTTTACTTTACTAGAAATGATCAATTATAATGCCATTGAAGTAATTACTTCTTTCTTTTTTGTCCCCTTTTTTTGGGTGTCAGTAACTACGGCAGCGGACTGAGGTTCCCTGAAATGTGTAACGTTGCACGATGTTGTTCTTCTCCGTCATGGCATATTTTGCGTAAATGTGATCATCGAAGTGTCATTTTCTCGTTTGCTCAGAACGGGATGAGATTTTCTGCCCCAAAACATGGCAATGTTCTATTGAACAAAGACATCAATCCAGGTGTAAAAAAATCGAGAAAGAAAAAAAGAAGAAAGATCGAAAATAAGACGCACATACAAAGAGGGAGTGTGGGATCTATAAACTCATTAACGTACCTTCATTTCATGAATAATCTTAGTCAGCGTATGAACTAATTAGCATGGACATAATACCAGTTTGTCTCTACTTCCAAATTAAAACACTTAATTCACGGCAGATGTAACATTCTATTGAACATGTAATGATACTTCTAAAAAGTGCTCTTAAAAGCTAAGTTATGCTTGTTCCATTTCCCGAGGCTGAGCCCTTTGAGCGAGTAGAAATATTTCGTCTACGTTGTTGCATTTATATTTTATTCACATTTTATGATGTGAGTAAATAAAAAATAAAAAAAAATTAAGAGAAAAGTGAATAAAACATGAGTAAAGAAATGTGAAAATAATATTGTTGGTGAGTTAGCATCGGGTTAATAGTGCTGTAGTATCTATCACTCGTTGATATTGGTACAGTATGCAGAGAAGTTCTCCGAAATTAATACAAAGAAGGATTAATACGGAGAGTGCCGGAGGACTAAACAGGTCATCAATAAGGAGAAATCAAGTAAGCTATGTCAAACAGTAACGTTGAAATTCTTTGTTCTAGCTTCTGATGCTCAAACAGTAACGTTGGCGGATCTGCTCATTCAAAAGATTGATTCTAATATGTCCATCAAGCCGTGGGCTGTTTTCTTCCTTTTTTTTTCCCCCTTTGTTTCTCATGTCCATGTAAATCATATCATATGAACCAATCAATTCAGCTTCATAATCACAAGTTAGATTTAGCAGAAAATCAAGCTTTGTTTGCATAAAATAATTACGATCATATATCCAAATTATGCCTCACTCATGCATTATGTTATGCCTCAGCCAAGTCCACTGAATCCTTATGTGATCCGCTTACTGTTACTTGAAGCATTGCTACACTCACACACGCATATATATATATATATATATATATTTATCTCAATGCAATTTTCCCATGTATTATGTGTAGTAGTGAACACATACACATGTATATCACTTAATCATTACGATATAACACGTGAAATCTTGGAGAGAGAGAGAGAGAGGATCAGCCAAGACATGAGAGAGCCACGCGACAATGGAATTAGCAGTGACGTTTCAGAATCTGTTGTGAACCAAAAATAGGAAGCAGTGACGTTTCAAAATTGAGCGGTGATCTCGTTTGGGTTCTAAAGTGAAGGCGTTAAAACATAGCAAATGAACCCATTTGAAGTAGTCTCTCGTCTTGGGAAGAAACCATGTGACTTCACACGAGCTGTTGCTCGAAGTCTATAATCAGCAATACGTAAACAGGGAGAAAGAGCTGCAAAACAAAATTTTGCAACGGACAGGTGTCACCTAATTTCCATAGCTTTCTAGAACAAGGTTCATGTGAAAATCGCTTTCTGGTGTTGCAATTGCTATTTGGGGGAATAACTTAGCAGTTGATGGTGATGAGGACTCTTATTTACTTTTTTAGTGATAACTCTTTGTGACAACACAGTGGGACAAGTTTTTCGTTCTTTTCACAAAAATAATACCACAGAAATTGACTTTTCTTGCAGTGCACTTCGAGAATGAGGCTAAAAAGTCTATGGCCGAGGAAATTCTTACAAAGCGCACTAAGTAACTGGCCTATTACGGTATCCATGCTTTGGTGATCTGCGTAAGCCATGTGCAATTAAGTATATTAAACGTCCCTTCAGCTTTAAGAAAAATATATGTAATGCTGTGATCCTTCATATTAACATTGTCATACCATCAACCAAATTAGAAAACTCATAATTTTATTGTACAAGATTTGAATAAATCAATCTTTTCATAATATATATAGGACTTTCTTTATATTGTGGCTGTAACATCTTCAATTGATAGTAAATGGTTAAAAAAAAAATCTTGCTATATGGAACATCATTATTGAATTAAAATTGTATGTACCTTTCAATTTTATGGATCACAATGACTTGGACCATCCTAACGGCAAGGGAATATGGTTTTTGCATCATGTTCTCTCTGCCCTTAGTCACAAGCCAAGGCATCTTACTTTGAATCTGAAAATCATGCAAAGCAAGAGACATATCCTCTTCTGTTTCCTTTATTTTGTTCCTAGAAAATGAAATGCAAACAAGCTGAACGCCAAAACTGAATATAATGCAAAGTTGTGCAAACATCTATTTCATATAGCTCAAAATGACAATCGTAGTTACATATATCTGATGACTAAATTAGCAACTTCTCTAACTTATGATACATGGATGAATCCGCTCAGTGTTTGTATTCTTTACTAGGTAGTATTACACAAAAGCAAAATGAAAATAGCCGTCAGAATAAGAGAAGACACAAGATTATGCAACACAGAAGGAAAAAACAGATTCTATTAAGTGACTTATCAGCTTGCATTAGATGCCTTCTGACCCTTGGATTATTGTTCTCCACGAGATTAAAGGAATTAGGGTAAGTGTATATGTTTGTAACTTGGTTACCAAAGGCCCTTGCATATATCACTTCACCAAAGACTCCAATCGTCGTATCAAATGCGTTTGTTAGCGCCCCACCTGTGCTAAGCATTGGTGAAGTGTAATTCCCTGGAATTGAGTTGAAATGTCGACGATGATAGGGATAATGGCGATGATATGCTGGTTGAGAAGTAGTTGTAGTACTGGATGATCTTGGTGCGTCAACCATCCATGCAGGGCCTAGGGGTCTTTGTGGTATGACAATCCCCACATGGTGAGCCTTGCCTTTAGAAGGTCTTGTGGTTTGTCCACGGCCATATAGTGGAACTAGGGAGGATTGTGAAACTTCCGCTTTGCATACTGGACACGGTGGTCTCTGCTGCTCTTCATTTTCAGAAGAGATGCTATGATAATGAAGCCATGTGTAAATGCAAGGCCAGCAGTACAGGTGACCACAAAGGGTGACCACTGGATCTTGCACACTCTCCAGGCAGATGCTGCAGTCAAAGCCACCGGAGGCATTTCTATCAGAATCGGCAATGGCATCGGTGGAAGATTTCCACTTATCCAAAGAAGAGATACCTTCTCCAAAGGCATCAATTTGGGGTACAGCCTCCTCAAAGTAATGATCCAAGGCCATTATTCTGTTTTACAACGTATTCTCTTGGGTACCTAATCTGAAAGGTACCTAATGTACAGTGTCAGAATAATAAGAATCTGATAACAGATGATTCATAAATAAATTTTTGTAATTATAAAATGAAAGCTAAAGCTTTAGTAGTCAGTCTACAAATGCATAAGAAAATAGAATCTCTAGAAGATTAAACAAAATCTCAACTAGTTATTCTCCTTTTCTGGCTGAGAAAGATGGCTTGACAAAGCAACTAAGTCAGTGTATACCAAGTAAAGCAACTTAAATAGGTAATACCAGCCACCAAGAATGTCTAGTTCAACCCTTTAATGCATTTAACATACAACCACAGACTCCTGTCGTTGGATTGCTGTGGGTGGCATATGGTAAATGACAAGGATGCCAAAGATGAAGAATCACAGTCCTCAACCAACAAAAGGACAAATGTACATGGATCATAAAGTACATAGCTCCCTCCCACCAATCACAGATTAGGACCTTTATGGTTAGACACTTTAATTATAATTCTATATAAAATAAATTTAAAACAAAAAAAAACCTATAAGATCAAATCTAAAGGTTCACATGATAATATTAGAGTACAGATGATCTTCAGAGCAATTTGGAAATTGCCTTCAATAAAGAATTATTTTCATCTTGAAATCTAAAAAGCAAAGTCTTTATACCTCAACTCTTACAACAGCAATAGATATATTACAAATATTTCATTAGAGTACAGGAAAATATGTCAGTTACCAAATTAAAAATTGCATCCAGATCAAAAAATAAGGGCTTTGCAGCATGAATCTTGTTTTAAGATCTGTTTCTAATCCATAACGCTGCTGAAGGAAACTAGAACCTCGCCAGTATTTTTTAATGATAAATAAATTCTCTTAATTTCTCAAAGAAATTGAGCAGGAACATTTTTTGGGCAGGTGAAATGCAGGTAATTATGAGCTCCCCACACAAATTTTCCAGTTTTTTTGACACAAAGATTATCTCCATCAAACTACCAGCCAATTCAACTCTCAAGACGGTACCACCTAACAAATGAATACTGGGCACCTCACTCCTTTTTATCTGGTGAAGAGTCCACAATATTTTCTAGTCTTTAATTCCGAGAGGAAGAAAAATTACAGAGACTAAATACCTTAACTAGCTGGTCAATTTTTCTTCGTTTGGTTGCTTTAAAATATTTGGTTGGCAGGACCCACCTAGCTGTTAACTAAATCAAAAGGACAAAGCCAACATGAGAAAATCTAACCAATACGATTTTCTTAAGATATCTAGAAATTAAATTAAATTAACTCTACTACATGAGAAACCAGTACGAGGGAAAGAGAAAAGTTCTTCCAATTGAAACAAACAAATGAGAAAACTTTATACAACTCTCTGAACAGAAGGCAACATGAAATGCCAGAGAAATCAATTTCAACAATCTAAGCGATGTCATGCATCGTCTTGACCATGTATAAGACAGCGAATAAGACAATTTCTGATATCAAGCATCACTGACTGAGCCAATTTTACGAAAAAGTTTTTCAAGTTCCAACTGCAATTACAATCTTTCTATATCTGCTGGGAAAGAAAACTAAACTCAAACTTTGATAAACTATGGTTTCTTATTAAGGACTGATAGGATATTAAGAATTTGTCTTCGATCTGAAACCCAAGAAAGAAATGGTTCACTTTGCTTCTTTAAAAAACAGCTCAAGATGATTTTTTTTTTTTTTTTCTATTCATGTATCTTCCTGAGTGCTAATCACTAATCAATTACCGGGCATACATCACATAAATAGTGTTCCTTGGATAGGAAAAAAGAAATTTTCCATAATTTGAGCCACAAATTGAGTTGAGAAAAAACAAGATTGTTTGCCAAAAACGTGCAAAATATTCCAATGTTTTGCGTAAAAGAAACCTTTAAATTATAATATGCTTAACGTAATTAATAAGATAGGAGGAGGAAACAGAAATAAAAACCCAGAATATACGAAGAGGAACACGAAGGATCTAAAACTCCACGATTTTGACTATGAACCCGTCAGCGAGCAAAGCTCTTAAATATTTTCCCAAACAGAAACGAATTTCAGAGGAAGTAATGTAATACAAAACGGGAAGGAAAGAAAGGGGTAAATGTTCAGTAAGGAATTTGTTCGGAACATCAATCTTAAACTTTAGAGACCTCAAATAATACAAAACTTTTGGTTCAAATGATTTGTGCAAAATTAAACCACGATTGATTATATTAGTAAGGCAACCTATTGACTTCAATAAATAAAACATGGTAAATCAGACTCAGAACACGGAGGATGTTTCCTCGCACGAAGTATCAATCAAGGACCAAGCTTTCCCTCACAATAAGAACCAAAAAGACCATTTTTTTGATAGAAAATTCCAACACCCAGATGAACCCAAGACACAGAGCCCACCAAGTCACTTAAAAGGGAGGAAATTAAAAGTAAAACCACAATCAAATTATGTCCCATGTCTTCTCACACTGTCTCTGTGACAGTGCAAGAGAAAGAGATAGGAATAAAGGCATTTAAATACTCACAGAAAGGTTGAGAAGGCGTTTGTGTTCTGGGCTGCAAGCTCTGCTGAAACCTTGAAAGCCGAGAAGATGCCAGCTTCGACCACTGAGAGAGAAAATTGGAGCGGAGACTGAAAGAGGACTGGGGAAGGAAGGAAACAGAATACGAGGGAGAATAGACAACAGAGCATCTATAAAAAGGACAAAAAAGTAAGAGAAACTACTTGCCATGTCCTTCCCTCAACGAAATAAAACAACCTTGCTTGAGGACGTGGCCCCACATTCAAGTAAATCCGCCGGACATGAAGTTCTCTCAGTTTCTTTTCTTTTGTTGTTTTTGTTTAGATTCTCCTTTTTCTTTTTTCTTTTTTTAAAATATTTTAATAATCAATAGCGTAAACTATTAATTAACATGTCTTCATCTTTATTTGTTGTTTGATTCCATTTTCACATTGAAAACTTTGTTTTCCACTTAATCTGCTACGATTTTACTTTTCTTAGTTGATACAGCACTAACTAACAGTAATAATATATATAAACAAATTTTATATATAATTTATATATAGTCTTACATTTGTACTTTTTTCTTTCATTTTAATTTTTCTAATTTGCATGCATAAGCTTTTAGTATGTACACCCAACATTTTTCTCAATTAATTAATTAGTGATCTTTAATCAACACAAATAAAAAAATATAAGAGATAAATTTGAAAATGTTAAGATAGATAAATAAATATATAAAAAAAGATAAAATTTTAAATTATTATATTTAAAATAAAATTGATATGTCATTTATTGAGAAAAAAATAATGAAAATTTGATTATGATAGTTTGAGTTTATGCAAAGAAGATTGTAAGATAATCTAATGAGAAAAGTTAATTAAATAATTTTTAGTTCAATAAAGAGATATATAAAAAAATGAAAAAAGACATTTGAAAAAATTTTTTAAAAGAGATATTTAATTTAATGATATTTTTAAAAATTTAATTTTAAATAAAATTTTATAATAACGTTTAATTTATATAACTGACCTTACCTAATGAAATAAGACTTTATTTATTATTATAATTAACTAATGATCTTTGCCTTGTATATATAATAACTAATCAATAATATTATTAATTTTATTAATGCGTTGTAATATAATATTCTATACAAAGATTTAATAATTTTAAATAATAACTAAATATTATTAATGAGTTATATACATATATATAAACAAATATATAACATTGAAAATATATATTTATATAACATTAACAAATATAGGTTTGCTTTTGAAATATATATGTAATATAGAAGTTGGCATTTTTCAAAATATTTGTTTTTCTAAGTACTTTTACACATAAGACATCTTAAAGCAAGCTCTAGGTTTTTTTTTTTTTTTTTTGGTGTGCAAAAATAGATATATAATTCAGTTGGTACACCAATTATCTTTAATATATAGAAAGCAATGAAAAGAGAAAAAGTCGAAAATTTTTTAATTAAGTCCAATTTGGTTATCGACGTTAGGGATATCCCACCCACTTGATATATATCAGAGGTATATCAGAGGTTGATGGATGTGAACATTTCTTTTGCTTATGGAGTTGGATCTTTATTAGAGTGGTCCATGTTGGTTATAAATGAGAGAAATATTTATTAGTTATGCAAACGTATTGATTTCAAAAACATAATTAACACGAAACAAGTTATTGTTTTAGGTAAAATTAATTTGTTAAAAATTTTAATAGGTTGGTACAGTCAAAGTGGGTTATGTTTTAAGTTATTTTGAGATACATTATATGTTCACAATTTAAATTTATAATCATCTATTTTGAATTAAACGTAAAATTATTTTGCTTTATATTTTAAACGAAGATTAGTTTCACTTAAAGAATAAAGATTATTAAAAGAACAATTAGTTGAAATTTAATAAATTGTTTCATTAAAGGAAACAGCTAATACGGTTGGTACTTGATACTTGATATATATATATATATATATATATATATATATTTATATAAAAAATTTGGTAGAAAGGAAAGACTTTGATAGGCAAAGTATTCAGATATTATTGCGCTTAATTGAGGAGTCCGTTGTTATAATACCAAAGAAAGAGACATAAGAGCGGACAGAAAATTCTATGTAATAATGTAATTATAAAAATCACCATTCACCAAGAGCGATGTAGATATCAAGATTTTTTTTTTTATATATTATTCAAGAAAATTATGTCATATGTAAGAAAAGGTTGGAAACACTTCATTCTTTTATTAGGGCACATAGTTTTTTTTTTTTTCTAGGTGTCTTACATATATGAAATTGAAGCCGGTGGTTAAAGCTTGTTATTTTTATTAATTAAATTTAATAAAATATTTATTTTAAAAATTATATTTAAAAACTAACAAGTCAACAATTAGTTTAAAAATGTGTGAAAATTTAATTATTTTTAAGTGATAGAAAATTTTTGAATAGTGGTTACATGCCACGTCTGATTAACCCCCAATTGCCATTTTATTATGCAAAATGGTATTTTCTAGGTGGCATGATAAGATATATAGGCAAATAAGAGTTGAAAGTTGAGGTGGACGTGAGAGTGACATGGGCGTACGATAGATTGTAGACGGTCGAAAGTCTAAGTATACAGTAGGACGCACATGGTTTGATTTGGACCGTATCTCTTTGATCGTTGATTTTCTTAAAAATACAGACTCGCATTATGTGGCAGGCGCAGCGCGTCGCCCATCAATCTCATCCCTATCACTAACATAACATTTCATAATATTATGCCAAATGTTAGATATATTTTATTACACTTGCACTTATATTTACATGATTGAAAAATAAAAAAAATTAAACCTCTTTTAGATTAATGATTAGTTAGAAAAATGAATACAAACGTAAATTTAATATTATAAAAATAATATTTTTCTAATATTATAAATGCAATTTTTTAACTTTTTTGATATCCTTTTATTTTTTATTATCTAATATATAAATTTTATATTATTTTATTTTTTAAAAAATTTTATATTTACCTGTCTAGAAAATTTTTTATGCCAATTTATAATGAATAGTGACATTTTATTTGGTCAAAAGTTGTGCTAGATAAATAACATTAATCTGCAAAAAAGAAAAAGATAACATTAATCTTTAGATTGATATGAAAAGGCTGATTACATTATAAAAATCATGTACAAACGCGCGCACTCATATACACTTTTGGAATTTTTTTAAGTATTTTTAATTTAATAAGTAAAAATTAATATTTTAAAGATTTTAAAAGAGTTAAAATAAGTAAATTTTTTTAAAATAATTTTTTTATACACAAGACTTAAATTAAATATAAAAAAATTATTTTAGATGTCCAAACCCTATCATTTATTATTAAATATATTATTATTTATATAATTTTACTTAATAATTTAAATTTTTAAAATAATTGATTCACCAATATCGTATCAAAATCTCTATAGTTAAAGAGTTTAAATTTTTAAAGTAATTATTTTTTTAAAAAATATACATCCCCATTAATATTGTTAATTATTAAAGAATATTTAGAAAGATTAAAAATAATATTTAGATTAATAATATTTTTAAAAATATAATTTTTAATATAATTTAATGATATTTTTTAATTTATATAATTAACTTTATTTAATGATAAAAGATTCTATTTTTTATTATTGGTATTAATTATATATGGTACAAGAAGTGTATTAGTTACAGTTTGCACACCTTTAAGTAGGCAGGGTAATCGAGTTAGGCGTGATGCGTGCAACCTGAAGCATGCTTATATAATCAACCACTACTCACTAGAGGTGTATGTTTAACACGTACACAGAAGATGGTGTCATTTCTGTAGAAAAACTTGAAATGCGATAGTAACTAACATGATAGAAATGGGTTGAGAATTATTTGATATTATTGTTTATATTTATAATTTAATATATAAAATTTAATAAAATTAATATTTTATATTATTTTAAATAAATAATTAATAAATTTTATATATATAAATAATAATACTACTCCTGTATAAAATCTTGCTAAACTTTAGCTGTAGATAAGAGTTCAGGGATGTTTCATTCCATGCGCAGGCCAAGTAACCCCGCCCACACTTCTCATGAACTTAGATATTATCCAAAATGCGTTCAAGTCAATATCAACTTATTAATTAGTGATCTGTCGGATAAATCTTATCGGGTGTGGGCCCACGTACCTAGACTTACTTCACACGATCCTGCCCTATGACCAATCAATTCCCACTTTGGCCTCCGGGTTCGACGCTGCCACTCCCGAAGTTAAATTATTTAAGTAGCTTATCGTGATTCAGGTCGCCGTACCGAAAATACTTGCCACTTTTCATTATTTTTATTTGCCACGAATCCAGATGCCGCCCGTAATTTCATTTTTTTTTTACATAGATCTTCAAGTAGTTTAAAAATTTATAATAAACACTTATTATATATATTTTTTTAAAATAGTGTGATAATAATATATATTTATAGGGGTGGATATGGCTTGGTTCACGACGAGACAAATTTAATTTCTTGCTATTGGATTAATTCGAGACATGTTAAAAATTGTAGCTAATTCAATAATCTATGTAATCTCATGTGTTCGGATTGGTTGGAATTTCAATGATTCGGGTGGGTTCTAATCGGTTCGAATTTTCTTGCTGCATCTGCATGTCACCAATGCCGCCCTCTCTGTCCCACTACAGGCTCGGTTTTTCTCAGCTACGCTCTCCGCCCCGACAATAGCCCATCATTCACTCACCCCAAAATTAGCTCCAATGGGAATTTGCTTCAATTTGGGTTTTAGTCCTTTTGATAATCAATGTAGGATAATTTCAATTATCGAACTCTAATATTAAAATTAGATACATTTTAAATCTTTTTATCTCAAAATAATTTATAATATAAAATTTTTTTTACACTTATATATCAAAATTCAATCCTTCCTTTAACCAATGTAAGACAGCTCAAAATTATGTACAACATTTCATGCATATATACAATACAATTTATTTTTCTTAAAAAAGCTACCCGTACTTCATCATTATCCAGCTCAATAATACATCCAGCTGTCTTTCAAGTCTTTTTATGGTCAAATTTAGCAACCGCGTGTCAGTCTGATCCGAACACAAAGATCATGATAAAACCGCAGCACAATCAGATGCGGTCAGAGCTCAGACGCTAGAATTCAAAACCATTTCCTTGTGCATTCAAATGGTTAGAAAATGAGAAAGAGAACATGAGATCAATGTCTAATTTATTATTTCTTTCAGTTTAGTTGGATAGATTTAACAAATTTAATTATTAAAAAATTTTAAATTGTAATTTTATAAAACATATATTATTCTATATAAGGAAAATTCAGTTTTCATCCAACCCAACCAATAGTTGACGTGTCAACATGTGGTGAACAAGTCCCTTTCATCGTCAAGATTATTTCCTCAGATGGACAGAACAAAATGATAAAGTAAAACCCAAACCGCACTTATTTTGGCGTGCACGAGATGCTTGAAGATCAGGCCGACAGGGCAATGATGCATCATCAGCTATATCTAGGTTTTCAATGTTCTGGTCGATGATACGATGATGTTTCCTACGAATCTTTTCCTGGCGGTAATCAGTGGAAAACAATCCGTGACAGAAACAGATTTTTCGAAGTGAGAGAAATAGAGAGGTGAGGGAGTGAGAAGAGAATAATATTACACTCATGCACGTTCATTCATAATTTTTATCTATAATTTTTATTTTTTTTATTTAAATATTTTTTTATTTTTTGATTTCTTTTTAACTATCATTATTTTAGCACAGAAATAATTAAAATGTAGAGTTCCACAACATTTTCCGTGAGAAGATGTGTAACAGGAAACAGCACACGTGATCACTGTGGTTTTGGGCGCAGCACCCATGACTGTCTTTCTTCACCCCTTCGAGGAAGATAGCATTGTTGCGATGCTACGGGCTCTATATTGGCCTGCTGTTACAGAACTGCAATCGCTATTCAGTTCGAAGCATTTGAGCTTCCCTGAGACTTATTCATGGGCTAGTTCGTCAATTACAGGATGGATCATTGGGCACGGTCCACACTACAAATCCCAAAACTCAACCAGTACTGGGCCCTCAGCATTGAACCCAAGGTCCCATCCCAACTAGCGCTTAAAACTTGAGAAATATTCTCTTCTTTATACTTTACATGTACAATTTGCAGTACGTTGGGAGGCAATAAGACACCATTCTGCACCGTAAAAAGATCAGAATCCTATGATTTAAAATTTCATTGCAAAATCGTTATCCTTCACCTCTTTTCACAGGGATACGAGGCTTTTATCTCACACTAATAAACTAATATCCTCCCTCTCGGGAAAAGACCAAAGCTTGACCACAATTCGTTTAATAGCCACAGTATAATTGCAGTTCAAATTACCAAAATTCCCATCAATATAAACATTTCTGATGGAAGATTACAGACTACCATCAAGGAATGTTTCCTGAGCTTCGCAGATAAAGTAAATATGAGTTGTTTTTATTTCACCCCTTAGTGTTTAATCGTGGGTCGTCATTCATGCTATAGAAACAACCCCGCTCATGAACGTGATTCAGTTAGTGTCTCTGTCACGCTACATGTCAAGACCAATTGGGCACTGCAAACGCACCTTGAATTGTGGCCATCTTTTTTCACGGTGGCTGCTCCCATTAAACAAATTTTGAAGTGGGTAGGAAATGATAACCACCTTAATGTCATCATCCAAACAATTACTTCATTTCAGAAGTTTTTATGAGACAGTTATCTATTAGGATAGTTATCTATTAGTAGTTATAATTTTTATATTTTATATTTATTTTAAGGGTGTATGCCTTATTTTGAACATTATGAATGAAGTTTTTCTTTTCTGTATGTTTTTGGAAGTTGTGTTTATTTAAAAAACACATTAGGAATATGCATTCATTTGAAAAATACATTGAAATCGTATCATTGATGCTTTTGTTGAGAGAACTCCCTCTAAAAAAAATACCACCAACAAACAAAGTGCCCTCATGAGCTCGCCTATTCTTGGCAAGTCTCATAAAAATGTTTTGCCAAATTGCAAACTGAGAGCAATAAGCTATGGGCTGAAATTCTGAAATAAAATCAAGTGAATGAACAAAAGAGTCAAGGATTTGCGTCAATGACCTCCGTCTTCAAAGACTCAATTTGTGTAACAGGAGTAGAACGTGAAAAAGGCATATGAGAATGGAGCCTTGCTGAAAAGGAATGGATGTGGTTGCTAAACTTGCTGAATTTGATATTCTTGTTAACAAATTTTGATTTACCAAGCTTTGTACCTGACCATTATTCAGCAGATGATGTATCTCATTATTCAGAGCCTACAAACAATTTTCAAGGAATAAGTCAACTATCCCCAAATTATCATCATCAACAATTTGCATGCAGCTTCCATTATGCATCACTCTACTTTAGCCTTCCACATCACGTTTCTTAATCTCCAAAGCTGAGCCGCAGAGAAATTTGATATCAATAAACTGTTTCTTTTTTTGGCACTTTACGAGCATATAAGTATTCTTGAATGGAATAAAGTAGCCAGAGATGATGTAATCTAACATTGACTAGATGAAAATCAAGCCCCATTATAGTGATGTCGTTTAGAAAAGTATACGCCAGCTATTAAACAAATCAAAATCATGTGCCACAAAGAATGCACCAACAATAATGCCAAGCCAGTTATTGTCTGTGTGAGGTACCTGTATCTTCATTAAAGATCCCAAACTTTGATGGTTCAACCACCTCAAAACCTCACTCCCAACAATAATATTATCAACATCTTATAATGATTTTTTTTTTTTCTGATAACAGAAAAATTAGATAATTGTCTTTCACAAGTAAAGCAATGGATGATAGGGAGAGGAAGGGAACATGCTCACCTCAAAATATTTTATTGTCCATGGCAATGCCAACCTATTGCAGCTTTCAATTTCCGTGAACATAGAGTTGTTGAACATATATAATCCTCCCAAAAAACACCCTTTTATTCCCATAGAAAATTCCATATACTAAATCCTAATGATGAAGTAAAATTGGATGTGAGCTTTAGCAAAGATTGAAGTTTTTTGTAATTAGTTATGCTATGCTCTTTTTGATTTTTAAAAATCAAGAACTGTTTAATTATTTGGATAAAATATACAAAATTCTCTTGAATTATACTTTAATTTTAAATAATTTTTTTGAACTTTAAAATTTTGTAACGAATCATTCTTAATTATGAAAAACATACAAAAGACTTATTTTGTTAAGTTTTTTATTAAATTTTATATGTTCCTTAATCAAACCTCAAATTAACTAAGAAAAAAAATCAAAATATACTTCACCCTTCATTATTATAATGCTCTTCGAATGAAACTAAACCCCCTTTAGTTTTGAAGAAATCAAAGTTAACATTGATGATAATACTCAAAGAAGAGAAGAGGTACATCAGCAAATTTATGTGTTTGTAAATGAAAATGATAATATGAAACTAGTATTGGAGGAGGAATCAAGTGTTACCTGTAAATGCTTAAATCTCCTATGGTGAGCAGCCATTATAAAACCATCATCTATCCAAACTATTACCTCAAGTTCTTTATTAGGAAAATTCTCTTTTTCAATTACAAGGTTGTAATATCTATCAACAGTGAAAGGATTGAAGAAAATATAAAAATTATATCAGAAGTCAAATTGTTGAGGAGGAACAAATGGTAACGATAGATTATTTAACCAATAGCTAAACATATGATTATTTCTCTAAGTAATATTTTTTTTTTTTTTTGTACATGTATAGAAAAGAATTGAAAGGGAGGGGGGGGGGACAAATCCCAAGGCGATGGCACAACCCACACTTAGGCAACAAGTTCCATAAAAAATTATAAATATTTGTGGTAAGAGTTTTAAAAGATATACAAAAAATTCTAATAATCCAAAAAGTAATCCATCCCCTTCCTTTTGCATTGTAATACACAAAAAAACTTTTTTCATAAATTATACCTGAGTGCCATTACACTTACGCTCTTATGCATACTTTAAGCTACGTTTTCTATATTTTATTTTGAAAATATCATAGATGAATAGTGAAATTCACTGTTTATTATGATATTTAAAAAAAAAAAAAAAACATAGCCCCCAACATATGCATTGGAGCGTGGCTATAGCATTATCCATTATACCTAAGGGAGAGCGCACGATCTTTCTTGCACAACAAAAACAAACAAATTTTTCATCCAATAATAATTGAAAGGCGGGACCATGAGCGGCGGAGAGCGGATAATGCAGGATGAAGGGTATTTTATTTTTATTTTGAGTTAATTTAAAATTTAATAAAAAATATTTAAAATTTAATAACAAATTTAAAGAAATAAATTTTTTACATATTTTTTATAATTAAAACAGTTAATTATCAAATTTAAATATTTTAAAAAATTATTTAAAATTAAGATATAATTATTTTAACCTAATTATTTTAGTAAAAAAAACACTGGATACGAGGGTGGACCGGTTTCTAAGTTTCTCAGGATGGAGGGAATAACTACCAGAGGCAAGGGAACGCGCGGAGAGCCATTGGAACTTTGCCTGCCTGACCACTCGCTTCTTTTTCACCAGAATTCCAGCTATTCTCCCGCTTCTCCTCTGCATCTCTCATTCTCTCTGGGTACCCGAAAAGGCCACAGCGAATCAAAGGGAAAGAAAGGGGTGAGAATGACCCAACTGTGCCAAACCGGATATCATTCAGTGTCCAACTTTTCCACACAAAATCAAAAAAAGCGAAAGAGAAAATGGGTTCAAATGCCTACTTCTCTTTCATTCTCCACTCCTTCCTTCTGATTTCCTTAGTCTTCGCTTCCCCATTCATTTCTGGTAATCCCTTTTCCATAAAGTTTCTACCTTTTACAATAATCAATCATGGGTCGATATCTATTTGATTTGCCTTAATATGGTTTACTCCAATCTGGTTTAATTTATGTTGACAGATCACATATTCAATTTTGAGGTAAGCACCGGCCGTTCCCTCCTTCAGGCTACCAAAGGTAACACCGCTTTGTGTCCTTGTTTCTCTTTTCTTTTAGCTTAGAGATACCCTGAAATTGTTCCATGATAGCACCTTTTGTTATCTTCAGTGAGTTCCCTCAACTCAAATATAGACAATCATAATGTAATGTAATAGAATACAAGAAATCACAGCGATTCTGTCCCACCGGGTAATATGGTTCTTGCCATTTGTTTTAACATAATTATGTGAAAGCCATTTGTTTATTTATTTTTTCTTCTTCCAGTGTCATTGTGTCAAATATTTAGTTTTTCTTTGTTCTAGTTTGAAATCTCTGCCTTTTTCTGATTGACTGAATGGGTGAAACTATTTTATCTAAAATTTCGCAGCTTGTACAATTGACTTCGAGAATCAGAACTACACCATCCTCACAAGCCAGTGCAAGGGGCCCGCATACCCACCCAAGGTTTGCTGTGAAGCTTTCAAGCAATTTGCTTGCCCTTTTGCTGAGGAGATTAACGACTCTGGAAATAATTGCGCTTCGGTTATGTTTAGCTACATAAACCTCTACGGAAAATACCCTCCTGGCCTGTTTGCCAATGAGTGCAAAGAAGGGAAGCAGGGTCTTGACTGCTCAAATGTAAAGGCAGCCAGTCCAGCCCCTTCCAACGATGGTCAGGTTTCTGCTACTCACTCGTTGTTGCAAATGACCGCTGTTGCTTTCCTCGTCATGCTGTTCCATTCTTTCTGAAGGCTAAGATGTGACAAACCACTTTATTAATTGATTCAGTTTTGTAGAATTGTCCTTCCAAAGCATGTTCCCTTTGAGGGTCCATCTTCCCTCTGAGGCTGGAGTTGATATTTTCTAGTCAAGATTGTTCTGAAAAGTGTACTAGAATCACTATTATAGTCTTATATTTTTCTTTCCTTAGTTTCTGCATACATATGCTTTTTTCTTGCCTGACCCTTTCAGTGGCTTGTATGGCATTAAGCCTCTGTAACAACCACATTAAAATTTTTGGAGATTTTCCTGTGATTGTACTAAACTGAAGTTCACATGTGATATACTGTTTTGTAAGAATAAGTCTTTTGCACCACAGTATAGAAATGACTCACCCTGCATTATATTTAATTATTGGACCATCAAATAATCAGCAAACATGACTGTGAGACACAGTAGAATACAATATAGAAACTTTGCATGTATAACGTCACCCTGTTGAAAAAAGGGAGAAAAAAACAGTTTGAAGAGACGGTGATAACCTGAGTTGGGAGTTCTGGTTTACAGGATTCCAAGAAATTAAGCAAATTAAAGAGATGATTGACCAAGGCTCGGCAAATTAGATGGATAAATAATGACCATAATATTTTGAAACTAAAATAATAAAGAAAAATGGTAGGAAACTAATTCTGGATATGTTCTAGTCATGATTGAGAGGTAGGGGTGACATAATTCAGGCTGTTCCATTCCCAACTGAGATAATTGGCAGCTGCTGTTAGATATAGCATCCGTGTATATATATATATATATATATTAATTTCTTCCATTAATGGTTCTTGAAACGTGCATAATTTTCTTTCAAATTTATTTAGTGAAACTAATAATTGGTAGTTTGGTACTGGAACAACAAATTATTGAACCACCTACGCCGTCATCCATATATATTTGCTTCACGTGACCATTGTCTCTGATCTGGGAAACTAGGCAATTGGGCAACCTCCGTCTACCAATTTTCGCGTTCAACTTTGTCCAAACCTAAACAACTTGTTTGTTTCATCCCGTAAGGAATTTTCACATGCCATAACAATATTATTTCTCATTGCAACTTTTTATGTGAAGTCTACCATGGACATCACCCAGAAAGTTAAACAAAGAAAGTTTTCAAAAGCTCGAGAAAGATCAGTTTTCGGCGCTTGCCTTGGCATTAAGCGTTGTTGGGAATGAACCCACAGTGCATGAAGAAACCACATTAGGATGAATACACGTCAAGACCAATGGCAATGTCTACATACTTTTTTAGGAGTAAAATGGTTCATAAATAGTTTGTGGGGTAAAAGCATGATGCTAAATTACCTCAATGAGATGGCAATCATCCATGGAAAAACTATTCGTGAAAAGCTAGCCAACAATACAATCAACTATAAACCCAAACCAAATGTGCGCTGCAGACAAACTTTGAATTTTGGCCATCTGGTTTCATATGGTGGCTGCTCCCATTCAACAAACTTCAAAGTGGGTATCGGAAAATGGTGTTGCTGATTATTCTGACCCGTTTTCTCCATGTAAACAGTCTTCGAGAAATAAGTCGGCTAATCCCAAATCCTCATCATCAATTTCCATGCTCCTTCCATTATGTATCACTCTCTGCTTCAACTTTTTCACACTTGCCTTATGTACCCATCGCACCCCGCATTTCTTGATCTCAAAAGCTGAGCCACAGCCAAATTTGACATCTATAAACTCTGTTTCTTTGTTTAGCACTTCTGGATACAAGTATTCTTGAGGTAAGTAAAAGGGCAAGAGGTAAGTCAATCCATCCTTGATCGACTCCTTAACATCACCAAAATAAAATCCCGACATAGGAATGTTGTTTAGAGAAACATGAAGCAAGGAACCAAATTGATCATAATCATGTGCCACAGATGCAAACAACGCACAAACTGCAATACCAAGCCAGTTATTGTCTCTTTGACGTGCATTTGGGGGTACCTGTATCCTTATTAAAGGCCCCAAAATTTGATGGTTCAGCCACATTGGAACCTCATTAGCAGGAATAATAGCACTACAATGTTGTAATGGTTTTCCCTGGTAACAAAAAACATTATCTTTTAGAACAAAAACAATGAATGATAGAAGGGGGAAAGGAGCATGCTCACCTCAAAGTATTTTATCAGCCATGACAACGCTAAGCTATTGCAGCGTTCAATTTCTGTGAACATGGGGCAGTCGAAAATAAGTAATCCTCCAAAAAAAAATCCACTTACTGCCTTATATAATGATGAAGTAATACTAGATGGGAGCTCGGGCAAATATTGAAGTTTCTTGCAGCTTCCTAACGAAAGAAATCGAAGTTTAGAAAGTCTATGGATCACAGAAGGTAGTGTGACAAAATTGTTCCCACTTAGGTTTAAATCTTCTAAACAATTTAGGCATTTGATAGAATCGGGAATTTCAGTTAGATTACAATAACTTAGGCTAAGCTTTTTCAGAGATGGTAGGCTAATAAAAGAATTCAGTAATAAACTAACTGATCCTTTATGTCCTCCAGGAAACAAATGAAAAGGTGGCATTAAATTTTCAGGCACAATGGACAATATTGATCGCCCGGTTCTATCAACCCTTCTCTCCATGTTCTGTTTTCCCAATGGTAGTTTTGAGCAACCAGAGAGAGATAATGTTGTGAGGGAACTTAGACAAAATATGCAGTGAGGGATACTGACAAGATTTTTGCTATCATTCAAATTCAAGAAAGTTAGCTCTGCCAGAACTCCTATAGATTCATCAATCTTCATCAATCTTGTACATCCTTCAAGATCTAGCTGCTCGAGATTCGGGAACCCTCTAAAATCTGGCATCTCGGTAAGGTGTTCAGAGTGTTTCAGATTTATGCTTCTCAGGTTGTGCAAAGGCTATGAACACATAAGAGAGTGGAGCAAAGAATATTAACTGCCAATCTACTCTTAAAATATTTTAAATCAACATTGGAAATTTTCTACTATTTTGTATGCAACTTAAAAAAATAGAGAAAAGAATAGCATTATCGTACCTTTATGCCTTCCCACAGTTGTTTGATACAACTATAAGGCATAATCAATTCAACAAGTTCATTCGGCTGAAAACTTGAAGGCAAATAAGTGAATGGATATCCATGCCACTCAAGATATTTCAACTTGGTTGAAAGACTTTTAAGACTTCCACAAAAATTCACACCATGGAATATAAGCAATCTGAGGTGGCTAATATTTGATAGAGCTTCAGCCCTCAATGCAATATCATGGTTCTCACTAAGAACAATGGCTTCAACATCTTCTGTCACCTAAAAGCAAAAAGATTATAAGGAAAATTAAAATGTGGATTTATATTATTATTCAAAATGAAAGGTTGCAATTGAATTGTGAAATTCTACTTACTCTCGTTTCCATCATAACATGGTGGAAATTCTTGTAAAGCCACAATCTACTCCACTTCTCTGGCTTGTTAGGAAAGTGCTTCTTAACAATGTTCCTCCCTAATTGTTGCAACAAATCATGCATTTGAATTATGCTTTCCACAACGGTTAAGAGTGATTTATCAATGAGATTGCTTATTCCACTCTCAGGATGAAATCCACAACAATTTAGAATTCTCTTTACTTCATCTATGTTCATTCCATGAAAGAAACAAGCTATGTCTAGAAATATTTCTTGCTCCAATACTTGCAGTTCCTCAAAACTGGTTTGGAGCACATCCATGATCTTTTTCTCAGGTTGTTCTTGGAGTGCAGCTAACTTACTGTCCCAAACTGAGACACTTTTCTCAAATAATGATGAACCCAATACTTTAACAGCTAAAGGAAGTCCTTTCACATATTGTAGTGCTCTATATGTCAGTTCTTTATAATCACTCACAAGATTATGATGTTTAAAGGCTTTCCTACAAAGAAGTTCAAGAGCTTCAGCATCATTCAAGTGCCCAACCCTATAAATATCATCCACTCCATAGTTATTAAGGATATGCTCATCTCTGGTTGTTATGATGATTCTACTCCCAGCACCAAACCATTCAGGATTTTTGGCCAAATCTTCTAATTCATCCAAATCTTTAACATTATCAAGAACTAAAAGAGTCCTAAGGTTCTTGAGCCTGGTGCTAATATAAGTGGTTCCTTGGTAAAGATTCCATACCTTTAGATTCTCTATCTTAAGTGTTTCACAAAGAAGTTGTTCTTGTAGACGGAGTACTCCGTCACCTTTAGAACCTGTGCTTACATCCAAAAGGAAGCTACAAGCATCAAATTTATGAGAAATTCTGTCATATACAACTGCAGCAAGAGTTGTCTTTCCTATTCCACCCATCCCAGTAATCCCTACAACTTGAACATTATTATCATTTGAGTTCAAATCCAAAATATGTTCTAATGCTTCCACACGAGATTGTATTCCAACTAGGTCATCAGCAAGAATGGAGAATTTATGATCCAACATGCTTAATGCAGTTTGAACAATTTCATCCACAACTTTAGACTCTGGCCTGGGAAGAGAAATGAAAAATAAAACAAAAAAAAAACCATCACCTAAGAAAGCAACAAAATAAAATATAATTAAGATTAACTATCAATTCATACAAATAAAAGAAAAGTATCGGTTAATAAAGTAATTCATTAATTCATTAAACCACTGTCTATTCATTGAATAAAATTTGTCTGATTGAACTCAAACATACGTGATCATCAATTAATTGGTCAAGGCAAGCATAGCCGGGAAAATAAATGAACAGAGTGCTACAAATTTATTTTCTAACCATGTTTGAAAAAACTAAGAGAAGAAGGCATACTTGTTTCGCAGGTCCCAACCAGAAAGACTAGCCACTTTGGACATAGCTAATTTCCATCTATGCACCAGATCTAAATTTTCTTTAAATTTTTTTTCATGTTCAACAAAAGCTTTTCTATAATTTCCGCTCTGTCTTCGCACTTCAGACGGATCTACATCATAGAAAACAGGAAGAACTGTTTGTCCCAACACTTGATTACAATCAGCAATCTTTGCCAATTCCATCAAGCACCATGTTGAGTCAGCATAACTTTTGGAGAAGATTACAATGGAAATTCTGGATTCTTCAATTGCTTTTGGGAGCTCTATGGAAATGGGCTCCCCTTTGTTGAGCCTTTGATCATCCTTGAAAGTGAATATTCCACTTTTTTGCAGAGCAGTATAAAGATGAGCAACAAAATTATTACGAGTATCATCACCTCTAAAACTGAGAAACACTTCATACCAGATTTGGCGAGTTGTTGAATTGCTCTGGATGCTTTGGCAATCCATTGAAAAACTTGATGTCACAGGCTCAAGATGTTAGAGATGTTCGTCGTTGACCGTAAAATGATACTTATGGATGGACGTGCTGCATATCGATCCAGGGCAGAACGAAATTCAATGCCCTCACTTTGAACTATAATTGGACTATTTAAATTCCAAAAGTCGTCGGTGTAATCAAGTCAACAAATTGCTCTCTTGCGAGAGTGTAACCGCGTCAATTGACGAATATTTTGAAGTCTTGCACTGTGCTGTATTGCTTTTAATTAATTAATTTATTTTTTTGGTGGGAATGTTGCTTTTAATTTAAGTTCCATGTTTACCCACCCACCCAAAACAAAAATCGTAAGTGTTCAATGTCTTTTCGTTAATTGAGGTTGCTCTGCGTTTTGCTATTGTCATATAACAGCTACCCAGACTGTTCTGAAATGTGTCTCTTTAAAAGGGAGGGGATGGGATCGAGCTTTGGAGAACAGACACAAAAGATAGAATCTGTAATGAAATTAATTATTTCTTATTTTGACGCGTAGTGAAGCAAGATGACAAGAGTTATAAGTTTATAGTAGTAGTAGTAGTAACTACTACGATGTTAGTTAGACAAATTCTTTACAAATCAATATGTTACTGCTGTACTTAAATTCGATTGATTCTATTTAATTTGAGTTAGATTTATGTATAATTATATATTAATTAATGTGATGTTTTATGGTAAATAATGTATGAATATGATTGCTAAAATAATTAAGCCAAACATCCTTGTGATCCTCATCGTTGCCGGTGCTCGTGGTGGTGCAGCAGCAGAGAAACAGAGATAGAGACAAAGACAACCACGCCCTTGGGGGGGGGGGGGGGGTCTCTCATTTAAATGTTAGTGAACATTGAACAAAACGCCTAATACGAGGTTGGACCCTGTTTCTAAGTTTGATAGGTGCAGGGAGGGAAAGTACTTATTTTGTTTAGAAACAAAAAATGGCTAATAACTACCAATGCCAAGAGAACGCGCTTTTCTTTTAGCTTAGAGATACCCAGAAATTGTTCCATGATTGCACTTTTGTTATCTTCGGTGAGTTCCCTCAACTCAAAATCTATATAATTATAATCTGATGTAATAGAATACAAGAAATCACAGTGATTCTGTCCCACCGGGTGATATGGTTCTTGCCTTTTGTTTTAACAATATTAAGTGAAAGCCATTTGTTCTAGTTCGAAATCTCTGCCTTTTTCTGATTGAATGAATGGGTGAAACTATTCTATCTAAAATTCTACAGCTTGTACAATTGACTTCGAGAATCAGGACTACATCATCCTCACAAGCCAATGCAAGGGACCCACATACCCACCCAAGGTTTGCTGCGAAGCTTTCAAGCAATTTGCTTGCCCTTTCGCTCAGGAGATTAACGACTCTGTAAACAATTGCGCTTCGGTTATGTTTAGCTACATAAACCTCTGTGGAAAATATCCTCCTGGCCTGTTTGCTAATGAGTGCAAAGAAGGGAAGCAGGGTCCTGACTGCTCAAATGTAAAGGTAGCCAGTCCAGCCCCTTCCAACGATGGCCAGGTTTCTGCTACTCACTCGTTGTTGCAAATGACCACTGTTGCTTTCCACGTCATGCTGTTCCGTTCTTTCTGAAGACTAAGATGTGACATTGACAAACCACTTGCATTAATTGAATCAATTTTGTAGAATTGTCCCTTCCAAAGTATGTTTCATTTGAGTTTCTAGCTTTCCTCTGGTGCTGGAGTTGATATTTTCCAGTCAAGATTGCTCTCAACAGTATACTAGAATTACTATTATAGTCTGTATACTCATTTTTCTTGCCAGACCCTTCAGCTGGCTTGCATTGCTTTAAGCCTCTGTGACACCCGCATTAAAGTTTTAGGAGATTTTCCTGGAATTGTCTATGTTCTTTACTAAACTGAAGTTCACATTTGATATACTGTTTTCTAAGAATAAGTCTCATGCACCACAGTTTAAAGAAGACTCACCCTAAAAATTATTGAACTATCAAATAATTGGCAAACGTGACTGTAATACACAATAGAATACAATAGAGAAACTTTGCATGTATGACGTCCCCCTGTAAAAAAAAGGGAGAAAAAAACCCAACGTTTAAAGAGACAGAGGGTGACCTGAGTTGCGACTTCTGATTTAACAGGATTCCGAGAGATTAAGCAAATTAAAGAGATGAATGACCAAAGCTTGGCAAATTAAATGGATAATTAATGACCATAATACTAAAATAGTAAAGAACAACAGCAGGAAACTGATTCTGGAGATGTTCTGGTGATGATTGAGAGGTGGGGTTTAAATAATTCAAGCTGTTCCATTCCCGACTGAGATATTGGCAGCTGCTGTTAGATATTTACATCAGTCCTTTTTTATTTTTTAATTTCTTAAACGTGCATAATTTTCTTTTAAATTAATTTAGTGAAACTAAATAATGGGTTGTTGGGTACTGGAACAACAAATTATTGAACCACCTACGCCATCATCCATATATACCTGCTTCACGTGGCCACTGTCTCTGATTTGGTAAACTTAACCATTAGGCAACCACCGTCTACCAATTTTCTTGTTCACCTTTGTCCAAACCTTAACCAACTCGTTTGTTTCATTCTGTAAGGATGCTTCACATTCCATAACAACTGTATTTCTCATTGCAACTTTTTATGTGCAGTCTACCGTGGGAATGGGGAGCACCACCTCCCAATGTGCAAGTTTAGTGATATGCTTTGCCTGATTGGATAAAAGCACCAAGACGCCAATAATAGTAATTAAATAAAGAGAGTTAACAAAAAGTAAGGAAGGTGACTCAGAAAATTCCCTCACCGAAAAGAACGCAGCATTATAGCCTAACTCGCAATCACTTGGAAAGTTAAACACAGTTTTCAAAAGCGTGAGAAAGATCAATTTTCGGTGCCTTGGCGCATTATGCTTTGTTGGGAATGAACCCAAAGTGCATGAGATAAGGTCAAGCATCGTGACCGCTGCCCCCTCTTCTGTTGGCTTCAATTCCAAATGCTAACGTGCTTTTCCTAGTGGAGCATTCACACTCCGAAAGGTGTATAATGGGGTGTTTTTGTTTTTTTTTCGGGGTGGGGGGCGCTTAATCTTAAAAGTAGTGTTTTTTTTTTAATCATGGGCCAAAAGGCTCAGCGCTGATTGCTGAATCTTGTGCATTCTACGCAATCATAGAATCATGGTGATGCGTCAAGATTGCTTCATACTAAGTCTCCTCGTCTAAAAGCGCATATAGCACCTCAGTTGAGCTTAAGTAGTGCTTGTCCGGGTAAGTATTGTCTGGTCACTAAATTTCCTTCCTATTGATGAAGGGAAGAGGTATTGCAAGACAACTGACTTTTATCTCCTTTCTATAAAATTAACTTCTTTTCTCTTGAAAACTTTGGTATGAAAGAAGAGAAGAGATTTGGATCCCGAATTTACTATAACGTAATTTTATTTAACCCCAAAACATATCACCCAATTGCCTACGGTTCCAATCTAAGCTTGGCGACTTGAGAAGTTGAGGTGGCTACTCTGATTCCCCACATAACACAAGAATCGTGGCAACTACAAGAATTGGTATATCACAAGCAGTCCATTAATCACATCAGAGGGAACATTCCGTACCCCACCAAGAATATACCATGCACCTATCAGAATGGGATAGTTAAACACTTCACTGCTTGAGGGCATAAGCGACACGGATCATTAGGGGAAATTTCATTCGGTGACTAACAAATCACTCGTTTGGCCGTATATCTCAGATTTTTTTTTTCCTGATATTTGTATATCTCAGATTTGTCACCTTGCAAACTGTAACATAATATCAATCTCCATCAATCACCTCCCCTGCCAAACAGATATTAATAGTAATAAAATTACCTCTCAATTTTCGTTTTTGTTTTCTCCAGCTTTCAATTTATCTACCCTTACCACCTTTTCTCAGGAAATATTTGAGATTTACAGTGACCACTCTATTTGACCACTCTATTTGGACCGACATGTGGCCACCACTATCACCAACGCCAACTAAATTACCCGCAAGAACGCCCCAACATACCTTCCACCATACAAGGAGGCGATTAGAGTGATTGAGAAATATGGCAACAAAAGTACAAAGACCTAGGCAAAGAAGAACAGAACCAGAAAACCTAATTTTTTTTTTATTATTTTTACCTATAATGGACAGAGGGAGTCACAACTTTTGTCAAGGAAAAAACAAAAAAAAAAAAAAGAAAAAGAAAACAACCCGTAATAATACAAAATCTCTCTTTTTCTCATCCTACTAATACTACGGGAAAATAGTAAAAAGTTGAAATCTTTCCCATAGATGAATTTTCTAGACAGCACCAGACTAAAAAGATAAAGGGGTAAAAAAATGAAAATGGATAATTAAGAAGCTCTGAAGAAGCCTGGTATGATGTTGACAAGCTTTCATCTGTGGGCAGTGACCAGGGTCTCAATGAACCGCAAGCCATCAAATCTCGGCGCAAATTTGTCCGTGGAAGACGACCTCACCGATGAAGAGCTCTCATGGCCTCTCTGAGGCATTCCGTCCTGAAATTTCAAAAGCATGTACATCATTTTCACATAAGATCGCATCCAAGTAAAAAAATTTTGATCCTGTACCGCTTCAACAAAACAGGAAGTGTCGAGAAAATAAGAGAAGAAGAATTCTTCAATAGAAATTTCAGATCCCCAAGTTTTGATATCAAATCCTATCCAAGCAGGAGAAAATCGAAAAGAAATTGGATATCCCCTAATTCCCCGCCCATAATAGAGGGAGAAGAAAGCAAATTTAAACAAGGCATAAACATTACCTGACGAGAAATTTGGGAAGAAGACGAAGAGACAGAGACAGCAGTCGCAGAAGCGGCGGCCACGGTGGCTGCCAGAAGCCCAGATCCCTTCATCCTGTCCGTGGGGTGGAGGTGCGATTCCAAGAGCCCGGGTCTGCGTAGATACTTTTCTCTCAAGAAAAGCGGAAAGAAAGAGTCAGAAAGTTTTCGGGAGAACGTTGGGCGACAGGAAGCAGCTTTGACGCCACATATATACGGGCCCCTTCCCGGGCGCTTTGCGGTAATAACCAAATAATTACGCGGCCACCATCCCTCGCATTCTCCCTTGAATTACGTGTTTGACATTGTACGGTCTCTCATTTCCATCTTAAAAAAGAATTTAGTTAATGGGTTTAAAAAAAAATTTTGTTGACGGTACCACCCTCCAACTCGTTGGCGTCTTGATTGTATATAGTTGAAGAAAAGTCTCTTTTTTTAAGTATGTGAAAATATAAATAATTTATAAAAATAATTATAAAATTATTGAATTTAATAGATTTATAATTTATCATATTTTTATAGAAAAAGGAGTTTTTTAATATAATTATAGATAAAAGATAATGATCATGGATTGAAAACGGTAATAATGGATCGAAAAGGGGTTAATATTGGCAGAGAGAGGATTTCTTCTAGAAACTTGACGTAGCTTCGTAGAGGGTAATTTGGAAAAAGCAATATACAAAATTGAGAGGTTCTGCGCGGCTGGTCGAAGGTTGATTTTTTCGGGATGACCTCGCCCGGAAGCTAGCCCGGATAGGCTGATCTTTTGAAGAACCAAGCAATTATCATGCGACACGTGGGTGGTGCTGATGAAACCAACGAAGCATCACAGCTGTCACAAGTTGATTCTCACATCCTAGATATTCATTTGCCGCTGTCACTTTACCATATTACCCTCAAGCAATCCATCGTCATCACCTCACAATTCCCAGCCTACTACCCACCACATAATGCTGCCAAGTGCCCTGAGCATCAATCCCCTGCCTAATGGCTCACCCATTTCCACACCAACCAGAGGCTAAGTACAACCAAACAATGCTTGCTTTTCTGAATATTATAAACATTAAGCAAAGAATAACCATGTAAATATTTTTTTATTTTCATAAACAATATTTAAATAATCTTAAATAGAATAAATTAAATTTAAATACTATCATAATAATATATAAACATAATAAAAATATAAAAAATATTTTATTAATGATCAATAAAATTAAATTATTATTACATTTCTTTGTCAAAACTTTTTGTGATGGGAAATGATTCTGTTATTTGGAAATGTGCGTTGTGGTTGCTGGCGTGGAGACTACATAAAATTCACTGATTTTGGAGCCAAACGAAGTTAAAAAAAATTAGGTACGGTGACTCCACGTATGCGTGAAAGTCACCACCAACGTATGGTTCAAATATTAAAAAAGGAGTTCAAGGTCGAAGTTGTGAACTGAAGATGCCTGGCACAGTCGTGGCTGAGAAACGTCAGTCTACGAGCATTACCCCACCCAAAAAGGGGAGATAACCACTCGCGCAAAACCACCCACGTCAAGTCTGAGGCGCATACGCAATCTCGCACAACATAAAAATGATATATAAACAATAAGGTTTGTTTGCCACGTTGTGGCTGCACTTCCATTCTCGTGAAACACGATCCCTCTAAATTGCTTCGTTCCTGTTCCTGGGACTTGGCTCAACTCTAACGTCAAAAATCAACAGGCATCTGGGTGTTTGCCACGCCTGCTTCAACTTACTCGTCAACTACAACTTCAAGTTCTTTAATTTATCATTTATTTAGTTATATTTAATCAAAATTTTCCCTTTCTTCATTTCTGTATTTAAATCAGAATTTCATGCTAGATTTTTAAATCAGTTGATCTTTTATGATTTTTATTCTAATGAAGTCTCATTCAAAGCACACAGAGTTGAGATAATTTTTACTACATTCTTATCTAAAAACACAAGGAATTCAGAGCATGAAAGAAATAATGTTACATTCTTCTATGTTATTTCGTATGGACTGTAGTAAAATAGGTTGAATGAATCAAACTTTTCCTTTAAGAATTATAAGAAAAAAAAGGGAAAAAGCTTTTCCCTTCGTACGGTAGCCAAAATGGTATTTGTTATAGCTACCGTTGCATGTGTTCAGTTCAATGCTCCCACATGATCATATGCCTTGACTAACCCTTCAAAAATGGGAGCTATACACCCACCAACTAGTCAATCCTACAATGATTCCATTCCTTTCCTTTTGAATTAAGAAGACAAAATTAGACATCGCGACCAAAAGGGTTAAATTGATGAGGCCATGTTTCTGGTTTTGCCTTACTTGGAGCAATCCGTGCTATCAAAAATAGGAAAACTGAGGTGGGTGTCGGCGTGTCGCACATGATGGGAAGATGAATCCAGGTGTTCTCCCCCTAACCATGACCTGAATGCACCAACAAATGGTCCTGGGACCTATCTTGTGTTTTGCTAACCATGACCTGAATGCACCAACAAATCCGTTGACAAGCATCAGATGAAAGAGGCATTTCTAATGCCTCGGTTATTTCTAACCCAGAAACCAGAACCCACATTAGTATTAGGATGGCCACCGTGCGAACCATTTGTGCTGCAAGATGTCAATGCATGAATGTGTTTTCACAATTAGAACAGTTAATGAAACCTGCTGTGGTTAATTGCATGCCAAAATTCATGTTCTTTAATCAAATCCCTTAAACCAAAGCAACTTTTGTTTGTCTTTGGAATTGGTACAGTTGCTAATTAATACTTGAAGTGCTTTGCTTGATTTATTTATTAGTAATTTTTTTATAAATAATTTATAAATATTATTATTAAATTTTTATGGAGACTCATGACATGTTTTATCATTAAAATTAGATAATTTTATTTCACCACAAATTTTATATTTAAACTTAAACTTAGTTCAAGTGATTAAATTTAATTTTATCAACACTTTTTTTCTAAATTTAATTTATTAGATCTGTTAAATTTTATGCTTGATTACAAGATTAAAATTAAAATAAATTAATGCTTTAAATTTTTCAAATAATTTTTTCGGAAAAACGTGTATCCTAAACAAATACTTGCATCATAAGCTGGATGCAGCCAAGATCCAGGAATTTGTACCAGAAGGAAAGAGGAACATGAGAAAGCAGGAGTTGTCATATCAATACAGTATTCCAGGGATGCTGCATCACAAACTCTTCCAATTATTCAACAATATTTATTCACGCATGCGCCTTCGTTTCACACCCATTGCTAATAATTGAACGGTAAGAGTCGGCGCGTAATTGATTGTAGTGTTAGCTGATAATAAATGATTTTATAGCATTGTGCACATGGGGAGCCTTTATTTTGAGGTCAAAAGTTTTTTGCAGTAGTGTCCTTACATCACCAATTTTATATAGGGGTTGGTCATTACTACCCACCGGCCTTGCAGGACCCAGTAAACAATCCATATGTAAGTATTCTCTGTTGGATGCTTTGTAACAAGAAGTTGCTTCAAGTCGTCTCTCTCACTGATCAGTGACCAAGTATCATATTTCAATTTAATAGAAATTCCACCAGTGGCTTTTACAGCTGTTCTTGGCAAGACATCTGCAGTGCCTGCCGATTAACAATGTCAGACACTCTCAGGCACATAGAACTAGAGTATAATGAATACTCACAATCTTATGTCAATTTCAGCTACTTATTGTTTTCTGTTCCTGTGAGCAGAAAAGACAGTCAAATCAGTCTCATGAAAAGATCAAAGAACTCTGATCATTCTTCGAGAGACCAATAGTATCTTTGAATCTGATTGATGTTCCAAGAGCTAGATCTTGACCTCATTCTTAGTAGTCTGTGCCCCGAGTCACTTGATCTATATTTACTCTATAACACTCTGGCTTGCATCACCATCCTTATCAATCTAAAGTCAGTTATTCTACAGACACAAACATTATATTCCGTTTGATAAAGTTCCAAAATTCGCCATCTTTGCGCCAGTTACAATCCAGAAATTATATGATGAAGAACAAGACAACCTTATGTCCTTCCAACACAACTGTTGAAGCTACCACACGAATAACTACTGCAAATTTCCTAGTATATCAGCATCTACAGAACAATATGCAAAATCCACCAGTATATTTCAAAATTTCATCTTTCTAGTGACAAGAAAATAACCTAATCCACTGCTTTTAGGTTAAGGAAATGCACGTATTTTTTAGTACCCTAGGACTTCGAAAAGAATCTTCTAACCAGAAGTAGTTAAACCAAAGTGAAAAGGACATGCAGCTACTCTAACTTTTCTTATATATTAAGAGTGAGTGCAGGTTACCTATATTAAGAAAGAATGGTTAAGACTGCCTACACACTCTACAAATGGTCGACGCAGCAGCAAAACTAGAAAGATTTCACCGGACGATGACTTTGACTGATTAAAATTTCACCTAACGTGGCCCTAAGAACTACGAATTTTAAGTCCGCCACCCCTATTTTCCTTCCTAACACACCTTCTCGAGACTCCCTACCTTGCTCACACATTTTCCAAAATTCCTTCTATTAAATTTCACCTCCTCCTGGAACCCACGTTTCATTGTGCACCAACAGTTCCTTTGAGAAATCCATGGCTAATGCTAGGAGGCTCTGCCATCTTCTGTTAAGGTTCTTGGCCTTCGGGGCAACCCTTGCATCGGTCATTGTCATGGCTACTAGCCATGAGAGGGCTAACTTCTTCAATGTGTCCTTTGAAGCAAAGTATACCAATTCCCCTGCCTTCAAGTAAGTGTCTTCCTCTTCCTAAACACCATTTGCTTGTTCTTCAGAATCCTTTTTTCTAGTACATAAGCTGATCACTTAAATGCTTTCTATAGGTACTTTGTGATTGCAAACTCTGTTGTCACTGTTTATGGATTCTTGGTCATCTTTCTTCCACCAGAGAGTTTGCTATGGCGACTGGTCGTTGCAATGGATTTGGTACTTGCTCTAATATCAGCTTATTTCTGTTGGTTCTGTATGTCAGTTCGGTAGAGCATGCAATGCATTCTAGTATAGTGTTCTTAAGCAGTAGCAGCCCTTAAATCAGAATCCTAGAGAACTTTGTCTTCATTTCCTTGTCCACAAAAATCATATCTGAAGTGGAATCATCACAAAGAAGAGTAAAAGAGAGTAGTAGTGTAGACAAATCTTGAATTCTTATTGTTCTTAAAGCACCAAAATTTTATTTTAGACAACATATATGTACTGTATTTATATTCATACCCATAGTAGATACAAAACTTGCATGAAAGTTACATGAATTTTTTATTATAAAATTGAGGTACTAGCGTAACTTTGCAACTTAGTTCTTAATTAACCATCTATACTGACATTGAAGCACACATTATTATCAGCGATACAATCTGGGCTGACATCTTATACAAAGCACTAAATCGATGATTAATTCAAGTATATTGATGAGAATTCACCCCCATGCATCGCTTGATTTTTTGAGCAGGTCTTCACCATGTTACTCACCTCAAGCATCTCTGCAGCTTTGGCTGTAGCTCATGTGGGGAAGAAAGGAAATACTTCTGCAGGTTGGCTGCCAATATGTGGACAAGTACCCAAATATTGTGACCAAGTGACAGGAGCTTTAGCCGCTGGTTTCATTGCAGTCATTATATACATGATTCTTCTTTTGCATTCCATTCACACTGTCCTAGATCCTCTTCTCTTCAGAAAAACATGAACTAGCATCAGCTTTCCTGGGCCAGCTAACAAGACAGGGCAGACAATCATCTTCTTTTATTTGAAAACTGAAGTATTTTGATTACTGTACTAGAGACTTAACTAGAGAGTTATAAAATGCGTCTCCCATTATCATTTTACAAGATATTGACTTGTAATTTCCCCCTCTTTTTTTTATAGTATATACTGTCTCGCTCTTATTACAATAACTAAATCTCATTTGAAAGTATCTCTATTATTGAATTTATTAAATTTTATAAATTAAATTATAAAATTTATTAAATCTAATTGTCCACATAAATTTTTGTAAGTTATTTGTTAATAAGATTTAGTGAAAATAAGTTTTCTACATCATATATATAGTTAAGTACCTTAAGACTAACGTTAAAATAATCTAAAGATAAGGTGGTATGAGATTTGATTTAAAGATTATTAAGTTTAGTTAATTCATATTTGTACCCACTAGAAAGGGATAGATCAGCGAGCCACAATGGAGTCTTAAGGGAAAAGAACACTCTAAGCATTAATCAAACAATTCTTTCCACAAACTCTCGAGAGAAATCATGGTCATTTTTGTTTCTAGTGTATTAAAAAATCAATTTCTATGCTACTGACACATAACATGCATGGTGTGAACAAATAATGGTTTTCATATTGTGTAATAAAGAAAGCTCAATCACTTCGTCACCCAAAAAAAAAAAAAAAAAATTAAGAAAAAGCTCAATCACTTCGACTGGCTGGAACAAATACATTTGGCCTCACTTTTCAACGAAGCTATAAATACAACACGCGTTGCATATGCACATCCAAGAGACTGTTAAGTGTATAAAAATGAGAAAAGTAATACAATTATAAATATTTTTATGAGGAAAAAGATATACTTATGTTGTTATACTGACATTGTACATATGTTCAATGAATAATTGAGGATGATTTTGAATTAGAACGGTACATTTTATTGTTAGACAGTGTTTATACACAAGTCATACATTTTTTTAAGAACGTGGGTATATCAACATTTTTTTTATAATTTGCATTATAAACTATATTCATTTAAATAAAATTACATATAAGTTAAAAAATAAGTAATTATCAAAAAATTTCCATTTACAATAACGTTTGGAGTATTTTTTATCTGGTTCTTATTTTTGTTAGGCACCATTTAGTATAAATCAATGTAACCACATTATTTATGTTTAAAAGAAGACAAGCCTCCGTTGCGCCCAAAAAAAAAAAAAAAAAGAAAGAAGACGAGCCAACATCCTGAGCGTTTTTATGGTACTGAAATTTATTTTCTTTCAAAATTTTAGATTTTAAGTTAAATTAATTTTTAGTTATATATTTTATTTTTTTACTATAATTTTTTTATATTTAAAAAAGTTTATATTTAGATGTGAGAGGAGCGTAAACTCCTTGCCTATTAGTTACACTCATTCCTACTTTTTAAGAATTTTCTTTAAAATAAAAAGTATATTTTATAAAATAAAATATAAGTAAATAATTATTAATAAAAAATAAAAATTATTATAAAATATAAATAAATAATAATTTATAAATTTAAAATAATTTATATTATTAATTATTATATTTTCTGCTATAAAATATATTTATTATTTTAAAACATCTAAATTCAATTTCTAATATGAAATATGACATAAAACAGAGTTAATAAAATGAATATGTAAATAAACCAAAAATGCAGAGGCTATTAGGCTAATCCCACTGTTATATAATAGGGCAATTCCGCCAGAATGAGAGGCTACGTCAGCTAAAAGCATGGTCGGTCGACCTCATCCTTATCTTCCTCTCCAAACATTTCCAAACCCAACGCAGACTTTCCTTGTTTTTACAAATGTTTCTCATCTAATTTTCCTCTTCAGTTTTCACACGTTTTTGTTCTTCGTCTCGTCCAATATTGCACGATACACAGACGAAACTTCGTGTTGCAGACAGGTTAAGTAACATATCTCTTCTCGACGAGTACCCAGATTCTCTTTCTCTATCTCTTTAAAAATTTTGTCTGCACGAGAAGTCTTCTGCATCGTCAAGGTCTACCCATGGCTTCTGGATCATCTGGTCGCGGCAACTCTGGCTCCAAGGGCTTTGATTTTGGTTCCGATGACATCCTCTGTTCATACGAGGACCATAACAACCGGGATTCTAATGGCAATCACAGCGATCCGGTCATCACCACCAATTCTAGTAAGGTATTCACCAATGGGCTCTCTGGGTCATTTGGGAAGGTGATTTTCACTTATTTAGCAGTTTGGGGCGATTCCCAAATTTGGGCCTTATGCTTGAAAGGAAAATAGTTAGGGTTTAGGAGATTTCACATTTGTTTTTTGTGTACAATAATTTGTTGATCATGGAAGCGAACGAGTTGTTCATAGTGTTTCTAGCAATTCCCCCTCCCCGGTTGCGGTATCGGTTAAAATCATCATAGATGTGCGCGGTTGCGATTCCTCAAATTTCGGTTAATAAGTTGGAATAGAGAAATTTGGGATGACTTTGGATGTGATATTCTCGTGTAGATAATATTTTGGGAGATTGTGCGAATCATTGTCTGGTCTTGTGAGGGTGGACTTCCAGTAGTTTCAAAGAAATTAAGCGACTGTATTCTCAGTGATTATTGCTTGCACCATCAAATCAATGACGATTAAGTTCTTGGTGGAATCTTGATGTGTTTGCTTTTGGATTTCCATAATTTATGGTGTCAAGCTGCTTTGACTTATTTCTGCCACAGGAACCTGACTTAGGGATTATTTACAGTATCATTAATGACCTGGAAAGTATATTGTATCAAGTAGCTCTCAGAGAGTGAGCATGGAGATGCTTAGCGTCCTAAATTCTGCGGGGCAGTGATTGTGGTGGGGTGTGTGTGAGTTGGTTAGCAAGTTGAGGGTATAAATATTGTAGATTTACATGTATATTCCTATTAGTCCTGCGAGTTAACAATTTTGAGAAATGCTGTATAGAAACATTTGAATATTATATTTTTTGTGTATGCATTGAGGGCAGGGTTTGGAAGTGTTAAAATTTTTTATATTTCCGCTTGAGTCTTTATCAAGATCGTAATCTTTTATCTGCAAGATTAATGTGGTGAACCTCATTGATTGTGGCAAGAAATGAAGAGGAAATGTGTATAGTATAATTGTTCGAGGGATCAGTCGGTTAGTGTTTACCTTGACTGATAACAATTACTAGCTGAATGTTTGTTAAGATGTGGACTCTGATTTGTTGCTTTTTTATTTTTTATTTTTTTTGTAGTATTGAATGATCAATTGTCACTTGCAAAAGTAGCAAGTGTGGTGTATTCCTGGCTTGCTTTTGTTAGAATATACAAGGATATGAATGTAATTATGTGAATATCAGTCTAGGGATTGACAAGTGGTCTTCTTTAGCAAGGATTGACAATTACTACTCGGAACTATTATTCTTTGTTATGTACATTTAAATATGTAGTGATTATGTATCTAATGTACCTGGTTTGGATATCTCACATCAAATTCACAAAATCTATCTGTTGGCAGGATTTTCACAAAACAAGGATAGCAAGGACATCAATGTTTCCTGCTACTGCCTATAACCCACCAGAAGATTCTCTCAGCCAAGATGTGATTGCAACTGTAGAGAAGAGCATGAAAAAATATGTCGACAACCTCATGCGGTTTCTTGAGGGAATCAGTTCAAGGTTATCGCAGTTGGAATTATATTGCTACAATCTTGACAAGTCAATTGGTGAAATGCGATCTGATTTAAATCGTGACCATGGGGAGGCAGATACAAAGCTTAAATTTCTTGAGAAACACCTTCAAGAAGTAAGTTGCATCTTTAATTGATAGTATCTGCAGACTGCAGTACCATTCAGGTTGTGCCTTTTGATTTTACCTGATTTGGCCTATGCTCGGTAAAATTACTTAAGCTTAGGAAAAAGGTCTCTCTTATGGATGAATTGTAGGAACATCAAGTTCTCATCTCTTTTGTTAAAACTAACTCCACTTGAGAGATACCTGTGCTTGGCTTTTAATTTTATGGCAGCTGGTTGTGTGAAATTCTATAATGTACTACCTATTTGTTTCCTTTCAAATCATAGCTGTGCTTGCTGGGAAAATTTTATGATAATAGAAGCACATCCCAGTCAAATTGGAATCAGTAAACCTGGCCATGGTCTCAACTTTGTTCTGAATGGTGACTAGTGATTTGCAAATCTTTCTTATATTGATATATTGTTTACATTAAAGTGGTCAGTGGCAAACTGGTTTTTTATCTGGTGACGCTAAAACAACAATCTGTTTATTCCTTGCCGTAATGCATTTCCATGCTACATGAAAACTGTGATTTTCAGGTAGAGTTTAATCTGCTCATTTATAATTATTGAGCTCACGTGGCTTTTGTTGACATGCTGTAGCTGTCCATTTATTGCCTAACTGCATATATGTTGATCATTAAACATCTTGTGTAGTGTGTTCATTTTTCTTTTTTTTTGAAATACTGCTTATGTAGGTCCACAGGTCAGTTCAAATTTTAAGAGACAAGCAAGAGCTAGCTGAGACTCAGAAAGAATTAGCCAAGCTTCAGCTTGTTCAGAAAGAATCATCTTTTTCAAGCCATATACAGCCCAATGAGGATAGATCTTCACCCTCTGCCACGGATCCAAAAAAGACTGATAATGTGCCTGACAGTCATAACCAGCAGTTAGCTCTTGCCCTACCTCATCAAGTTGCACCCCAGCAACAGCCTTTGGCTCCCCCCTCTCAAGCTCCAGCCCCAATTGTGACCCAAGCTACTCAACAACCTACTTATTACCTGCCCCCCACCCCTGTACCCAATCCAGCAGCTGTGGCACAGCTTCCCCATAATCAGTACTTACCTTCTGATCCACAGTATCGTACTCCACAACTACAAGACATCTCCAGAGTGGCTCCACAACCAACGCCATCTCAAGTAACTCAGACCCAACCTGTTCAATATTCTCAGTATCAGCAACCACAGCAGCAGCAGCAGCAATGGTCTCAGCAGTTACCTCAGCAGGTACAGTCTCCACAACCCCCTTCAATGCAACCTCAACTGAGACCCCCCACAACCAATGTTTATCCTCCATACCCTCCAAGCCAAGCAACAAATCCATCTCCATCAGAAACACTGCCAAATAGCATGCCAATGCAGATGCCATATTCAGGTATTCCACCTCCAGGATCCAGCCGTGCTGATGCGATGCCATATGGATATGGTGGAACTGGTAGAACGGTTCAGCAACAGCCTCTGCCCCAGCAAATCAAAGGCTCGTTTTCTGGACAACCAGGTGATGCGTATGGAACTACTGGGACCCGCCCTACGCTTCCTCCTGTGAGTGCATATATGATGTATGACGGTGAGGGAGGAAGAACACATCATCCACCCCAACAGCCTCATTTCACACAAGCTGGATATCCTCCGACAAGTGCCTCCCTTCAGAACCCAGCAAGTCATAACCTTATGGTTAGGAATCCTAGCCAGTCACAGTTTATGCGCAACCATCCCTACAATGAATTAATTGAGAAATTGGTGAGCATGGGATTCAGAGGTGATCATGTAGCAAGCGTGATACAGAGGATGGAGGAGAGTGGGCAGCCTGTTGATTTTAACTCGGTGCTTGACCGATTGAATGTGCTTAGCTCAGTGGGTCCCCATAGAGGATGGTCAGGGTGAAGGACTTGTCCGAAATGTCCTGTTTGAGCAATACTGGTCTAGGATGTTGTTCAAACCCTCCAATCATTGCGTGTTTTATTATGCATGGAATAAATGATGTAATGTGCACGGTATTACCGTATATAGTGTTTGAGATATGAGGATTATTTATGTTGGGACCCCCATGTCTTTTCTGTTGGCTAAACTCTTCATCCTTTTTCTTTTTTGGGAGACTTGCTTCCTTCAATCTCTTTGCTCATTTTAGGAGCAACTATGATAAACATTCCTTCCATTGATGAACACCTTACAGCTGAACTTGTTCTGGTCATGGCCTTTCGCTGAACTAGCAAGGAAGGGGAGACAGAATGTTAGAATTGTTTAAGCCCGATTTTGTTGAGGCTAGTGTTCAAATAATTTGTTTCAAAAAATCTAAACCCACACCCGCATTTTTGCGGATTAGAGTGAATTACATATTTGTGTAAAAATAATGGAACTGAAAGTGTATTGTCATTATTTACGTTTAATATGATAATGTCAGAATGTTTTGACGTCTGCACCCGAAAATAGTTCCTCCTCTGTTTATCTACTTTTTTAATTTTAATAGTTTGAGCTCTAATACACCACGGATGTTCATTATATGTTGCCTTCAGAAGAGCATGGTGCTTCAGGGATTTTCCAGGTTTCCAACCTCTTTTACCTTGGCTATTTCTGTTTCAAACTCGTACAGCCTTAACTTCGTCCATAGGTTTCAAGTTTCTTTGTATTATGGTGAGTGAACTGATCAACAAGTCGGTTTTCCGCCTAGATTTCCAGAACAGAACTTCTCTTTCTCTGTTTTCGGCTTTATGCAAAGATGGGTCGGAACTCAAATAATATTTATGCTAATGATGCTCCAAAATGTCTTAAAAAATGTTTTTGGATTTGTTTTGTTTGGCCGTCCGAACCCACGAAATGATTTATTTATCATATGGCTTGTTTTGCATGCTCTTTATTGATAACTTCTAAGAACCTAGCCATAGAGAGCAACGGAAGCTGCCTGAGGGAATTGGCTGAAGCCTTAAGCGTCTGCCACTTGGAGAATGAGAATTGAGACGTTGAGCGGACGCCTGCGGGTCTAATGGTGTCCATATCATCCCTCGATTGAATTTGCATTAAATTTTATTGTTATTTATTATAATAATAAATCTCTTAATGGTTAAGGCTCTGGCTCAATCAAGTCCAAGTCCACACCATGATTGCGAACCAGCCCAGGCGACAAGTTGGCAACCTCCCTGCCCATCCCCCAGAAAGCGACGCCGTCTGTCTGAACCCGCCGTTTCCCCTTTGAAATAGAGTGTCGTTATGTTCACGCGAGTTGTTTTCACGTTTTCTTCGTATCTTCTCGCATTTCAACGCTCTCTTTCTCTCTCACAACCTACTTTTGATCAAAATATTCAACCCCTCTCTTTTGCAACACCAAGGGCGTGCCATTGCGTCTGCGTAGCGTGCCGGGAGTCCAAGAATCCCATCCCCATCATCTGCATCGCCACTTTACGTCTTTACCCTTGACTGCTTTTCCTACCTATGCCCCCTCCCCCGCGGCTCCAATTAGGATTCAGGAGTGGGAATTTAAAATCAGGAAAAGTTATTATGTTTTATTTATTTTTTTATTTTGCCCTAATGAGGATACCAGTATCCCACCCTCTTAAGACAGCATTGGTTGAAATTTAATGAACGCAGACAGGGCAATGGCAAGTCAACCAACTTAGAAGTTTATGATCTAAGGCTTTATCTTTTCTTGTATGGTTTTCATGAGGGCATATATCACTTGAATCATCCAAAAGAAAGTGATAGAAATTTATTATAATAGAATTTCGACAGCTGTTTAAGTTTTTATGGTCATGCTATTGATTGCAACTTATAAGCAACCATATGTCAAAGAAGTTTTGAGTAAATTAGTCTACAGCGGACAGCACCGTTGATTCAAACTTCTTCTCCCTTCTTTTGTATACATTACACATTCTAATAAACAAAATTTTTGGAAAAAAATAATAGTACCGAGACCATATGTCCCTTGACACACAGGTAAGATGCTGAAGTTTAAAAAAACCATTGTATACTTGAAAAAGACCACTTTCAAAATATTTATATTATTAAAATTTTATATAAAATATTAATTAATTAAAAATTTTAATTTAATTTATAAAATTTAATAAATTAATTATTTTAATATTAATAAATTTTAATTTATAAAAATAATAACATTTAAATTATGAATTTTTTTAATTTAAAATATTGAGTACATAATTAAATATAGTATCATTATTTTTATATTTATAATTTTATTTATAATTTTTATTTAAATGATTTTTTTATTTTTTATATATATTTTCAACATCACACGGCGTGTATATATTTTTTCCGAATTCAATATGCATTTGTCACCCAAAAAGTCTCAATTTATTACACAAAAAAATCACATTAAAAGATTTAGAAAAAGGAAAAAAAACGGGAAGAACTCAAATACTGGAAACATACAAAGTGATTATTTTTTTAATTAATTGCTTGAAAAAAAAAATGTCGAACGCGCTAACGCGCTCTTTCTTCTTTCCCCACTGGATTCTGCGCTGTGCACGTTAGCCACCTTTTCTTCTACCACCATCCACCACACTCGTTCCTCTCCCTCCCTCTCTCCTCTCTTCCCCACACCATCACCCAAAACAAACCCCCACTCAGCTGCCTGAGAATAAGTACTCTTCCTTTCTCTGCTGCCGCTCTTTCTGATCCCGATGGTATGAGTCTTCGCCACCGTCATCCTCAGGTTCCCAGTCCAAGCCGGTCTCGTGCGCCTCCACAGGATGAGCCCTTCAACATCATCCCCATCCACAACCTACTTGCCGACCACCCTTCTCTCCGGTTCCCGGAGGTACGCGCGGCCGCTGCCGCCCTCCGTGCTGTTGGAAACCTCCGAAAACCCCCTTTCGCTCAATGGCTCCCTCACATGGACCTCCTTGATTGGCTCGCCCTCTTCTTTTGCTTTCAAAAGGATAACGTTCGCAACCAGCGCGAACACCTTGTGCTCCACCTCGCCAATGCTCAGATGCGCTTGACCCCTCCCCCGGACAACATCGATACTTTAGATGCTACTGTTCTGCGCAGATTCCGCAAGAAGCTTTTGAAGAATTACACCACTTGGTGCTCTTATTTGGGGAAGAAGTCCAACATTTGGATTTCCGATCGCCGGGAGGCTTCCTCCGACCAGCGACGGGAGCTGCTTTACGTTTCTCTCTATCTCCTGATTTGGGGTGAAGCTGCTAATCTGAGATTCGTTCCTGAATGTCTCTGCTACATTTTTCATAATATGGCCATGGAACTGAACAGGATCTTGGAGGATTATATAGATGAGAACACCGGCCAGCCCGTGATGCCCTCAATTTCCGGGGAGAATGCGTTCTTGGACCGTGTGGTGAAACCCATTTACCAAACCATAAAGTCCGAGGTGGAGGACAGTAAGAATGGTACTGCACCTCACAGTGCCTGGAGAAATTATGATGACATAAATGAGTATTTTTGGAGTAGGAGGTGTTTTGAGAAGTTAAAGTGGCCTATCGAAATTGGAAGTAATTTCTTTGTGACATCCAGTAGGGCAAAACATGTGGGTAAGACCGGGTTTGTGGAGCAGAGGTCATTTTGGAATTTGCTTCGGAGTTTTGATAGGCTTTGGGTGATGTTGATATTGTTTCTCCAAGTGGCAATTATTGTTGCTTGGGAGGAGAAGACATATCCTTGGCAGGCATTGGGGGATCGGACTGTGCAGGTCCGGGTTCTGACAGTTTTCTTCACTTGGAGTGGTCTGAGGTTTCTGCAGTCTTTGCTTGATGTAGGGATGCAATATAGGTTGGTTTCAAGGGAGACAATGGCGCTTGGAGTGAGGATGGTCCTGAAAAGTATCGTTGCTGCAGCATGGATTCTCGTCTTTGGTATATTTTATGGGAGGATATGGTCGCAGAGAAACCATGATAGGCGATGGTCTGCTGAAGCCAATAGGCGGGTGGTCACTTTTCTTGAGGTTGCCTTTGTTTTCATTATTCCAGAGCTCCTAGCATTAGCCCTTTTTATAATTCCCTGGATTAGAAATTTTATTGAGAATACAAATTGGAGAATCTTTTACATGTTATCATGGTGGTTTCAGAGCAGAACTTTTGTTGGTCGTGGTTTAAGGGAAGGTCTTGTAGACAACATTAAGTACTCCTTATTTTGGGTTATCGTGCTTGGCACTAAGTTTTGTTTCAGTTACTTCCTACAGATCAAACCAATGATTGCTCCATCAAGGGCACTGTTGGACCTCAAGGGTGTTAAATATGAATGGCATCAGTTTATTAAAAACAGCAACAGGTTTGCTGTTGGGCTACTCTGGCTCCCTGTTATATTGATTTATCTGATGGATATACAGATTTGGTATTCCATATATTCATCTTTTGCTGGAGCAGCTGTGGGATTGTTTGCACATTTGGGTGAGATTCGAAATATGCAACAGCTAAGATTGAGGTTCCAGTTTTTTGCTAGTGCAATACAGTTTAATCTCATGCCAGAAGAGCAACTGCTAGATGCAAGGGGGACATTTAGGAACAAGTTTAAGGATGCCATCCACAGGTTGAAGCTCAGGTATGGGCTTGGCAGGCCCTACAGGAAGCTTGAATCTAATCAGGTCGAAGCCAACAAGTTTGCTTTGATATGGAATGAGATAATTATGTCCTTCAGGGAGGAGGATATCATGTCTGACAGAGAGGTTGAGCTGCTGGAGCTCCCACAAAATTCTTGGAATGTAAGGGTTATCCGCTGGCCCTGTTTCCTTCTCTGCAATGAGTTGCTCTTGGCGCTCAGTCAGGCTAAAGAACTAGTTGATGCTCCTGATAAGTGGCTTTGGCATAAGATATGCAAGAATGAGTACAGGCGCTGTGCTGTCATTGAAGCATACGATTGTGTCAAGCACTTGCTTCTTGAGATTATTAAACCTATTAGCGAAGAGCATTCTATTGTGACAGTCTTATTTCAAGAAATTGATCACTCTCTTGAGATTGAGAGATTCACCAGAACATTTAAAATGACTGCACTGCCCCAGCTCCACAGCAAGTTGATTAAACTTGTTGAGTTATTAAATAAGCCCAAGAAAGATCCAAATGAAGTGGTAAATACCCTTCAGGCACTTTATGAGATTTCTATTCGAGATTTTTTCAAGGAGAAGAGAGATGCTGTACAGCTAAGGGAGGATGGATTGGCTCCTCGTAATCCAGCTTCCTCAGGGGGTCTACTTTTCGAGAATGCCCTTCAGTTGCCTGACAGCAACAATGAGCAATTTTATCGTCAGGTTCGACGCTTGCACACAATTTTAACCTCCAGGGATTCAATGCAAAACATCCCAGTAAACCTTGAAGCAAGACGGCGGATTGCTTTCTTCAGTAACTCACTTTTCATGAATATGCCCCATGCTCCCCAAGTTGAGAAAATGATGGCTTTCAGTGTTTTAACCCCTTACTATAGTGAAGAAGTACTATACAGCAAAGAACAGCTTAGAACTGAGAATGAAGATGGGATTTCAATCCTGTACTATTTGCAGACTATATATGATGATGAGTGGAAGAATTTTATGGAGAGGATGAAGCGGGAGGGCTTGCCGAAAGAGAGTGATATATGGACTGATAAACTTAGAGATTTGAGGCTTTGGGCGTCCTACAGGGGTCAGACACTATCTCGTACTGTTAGAGGAATGATGTATTACTATCGGGCGCTCAAGATGTTGGCTTTTCTGGATTCTGCATCAGAAATGGATATTCGAGAAGGCTCACGTGAACTTGGTTCAATGAGGCAAGATAGTTTGAATGCTCTTAACACGGAAAGGACAGCTTCCTCTAAGAGTTTAAGTAGAGAAAGCAGTTCAGTAAGTATGTTATTCAAAGGCCATGAGTATGGGACTGCTCTAATGAAATTCACATATGTGGTTGCTTGTCAGATATATGGGACTCAAAAGGCAAAAAAGGATCCCCATGCTGATGAAATTTTGTATCTAATGAAAAGCAATGAAGCTCTTCGAGTTGCCTATGTTGATGAGACTTCCTCTGGGAGGGAAGAGAAGGAGTTTTACTCTGTTCTTGTTAAGTATGACCAAGAATTGGAGAGGGAGGTGGAAATATACCGCATAAAGTTGCCAGGTCCCTTGAAACTTGGTGAAGGAAAGCCAGAAAATCAAAATCATGCCATCATCTTCACTCGTGGTGATGCAGTTCAGACTATTGATATGAACCAGGACAACTACTTTGAAGAGGCACTTAAAATACGGAATCTCTTGGAAGAATACAGGCATTATTATGGTATTCGGAAACCTACTATTTTGGGAGTTAGGGAGCACATTTTTACTGGGTCTGTTTCCTCTCTTGCTTGGTTCATGTCAGCTCAGGAAACAAGCTTTGTCACTTTGGGACAGAGAGTTTTGGCAAATCCTTTGAAAGTTAGAATGCATTATGGCCATCCTGATGTGTTTGACAGGTTTTGGTTCTTAACTCGAGGTGGTATCAGTAAAGCTTCCAGAGTGATCAATATAAGCGAGGACATTTTTGCTGGTTTTAACTGTACTCTCCGCGGAGGTAATGTCACGCACCATGAATACATTCAGGTTGGAAAGGGAAGGGATGTTGGATTAAATCAAATAGCAATGTTTGAAGCCAAGGTTGCCAGTGGAAATGGGGAGCAAGTCCTAAGCAGGGATGTGTATAGGTTGGGTCATAGGCTGGACTTCTTCCGAATGCTGTCATTCTTCTACACTACTGTGGGATTCTTTTTTAACACAATGATGGTGGTTCTAACTGTGTATGCATTTTTATGGGGACGACTATATCTTGCTCTCAGTGGCGTTGAATCTGCCATGGCAAGTGACAGCAATAGCAATAAAGCACTTGGTACCATCTTGAATCAGCAGTTTATCATTCAAATTGGTATTTTCACTGCCCTTCCAATGATTGTGGAAAATTCTCTTGAGCATGGGTTCCTTCAAGCTATCTGGGATTTCTTGATGATGCAGCTCCAGCTGTCATCAGTTTTCTACACATTCTCTATGGGTACTCGTAGCCACTTCTTTGGTAGGACAATTCTTCATGGTGGTGCAAAGTATCGAGCAACCGGTCGTGGTTTTGTTGTAGAGCATAAGAGCTTTGCAGAAAACTATAGACTCTATGCACGCAGCCACTTTGTGAAAGCAATTGAATTGGGGCTGATACTTGTGATTTATGCATCATACAGTCCTGTGGCAACTAACACATTTGTTTATATAGCCATGACCATCTTTAGTTGGTTCCTAGTTGTATCATGGATTATGGCACCCTTCGTGTTCAATCCTTCTGGCTTTGATTGGTTGAAGACTGTGTATGATTTTGATGATTTCATGAACTGGATTTGGTACCATGGAAGTGTGTTTGCTAAAGCTGAACAGAGCTGGGAAAAGTGGTGGGACGAAGAGCAAGATCATTTGAGGTTAACTGGCCTTTGGGGAAAGCTATTGGAAATTATTTTGGACCTTCGGTTCTTCCTCTTCCAGTATGGGATTGTCTATCAGTTAGGCATTGCCGCTGGAAGTACCAGTATTGCCGTGTACTTGTTATCTTGGATTTATGTGTTTGTTGCTTTTGGGATTTATATGGTGGTAGCGTATGCCAGGGACAAATATGCAGCAAAAGAACATATCTATTATCGGCTTGTCCAGTTCCTTGTCATTATTCTTGCCATGCTTGTTATAATTGCCTTGATGGAATTCACTGAATTCAAATTTGTGGATATCTTTACCAGCCTCTTGGCATTTATTCCCACTGGCTGGGGCCTCATATTGATTGCTCAAGTACTCCAGCCATTTCTGCAGCCCACCATCATTTGGAATGGTGTTGTTTCACTGGCTCGTCTTTATGATATATTGTTTGGAATCATTGTTATGGCTCCTGTGGCACTACTATCATGGTTGCCAGGGTTTCAGTCTATGCAGACCAGAATTCTTTTCAATGAAGCGTTTAGCAGGGGCCTACGAATATTCCAGATTGTTACTGGGAAAAAATCCCAAAGTTGACTTGTGACTTGAGGTAAATCTTGCTCATATGTTTGGTGAATATTTTTTGTATTCTAATTTATCTTTTGGTTTGGTTGTTCTTTTTTGACAATCTGTGGCTAATAGACAAGTTTAAGAAGACATATTAATCTTTTAGCTGTGGGCTCAAATATACATCCTATTTTTTTTCTGCAACTGATCACCTGGATTCTTATGCAATTTAAGAAATGCTCAGTTCTTTTCACTGCATAAATGATCAACCGGCCTATGTATTCAATAATCACATGTTGGTAAAATGTACCTTTTTTTTAAAATTTTTTTCCTCCTCACCCTCAATTATTTAAGTGAAGTTTTGTCATGTTTCCAGTGTTTAACTGGTCATTGGCAGTTGCTAATGATTGTTAAGTTTGGTAAACTAATATTTGGTACTAGTTCCCTTATTGGCCATGATCAATGTTGAATTATAACCACTGTTTTAGTCCTTTGCACAGTTCAGTTCAGTGCTGTTAGCAATTGTACCTGCTAGACAGTTGGGAGGGAGGCCCTCAGTTTAAACTTTACAGGACTATTAGGCAGAATTTGAATGAGTCGTCGCATATGCTTAGGAGACATCAGCATACAATTTTAGATAGAAACTAAAAAATTCTTGCTTTCTTTTTTGCCTTTGAATACCCCAATTGGTTTCTTCTATTTACATCTCTGGGTTTTTTTTTAAAAAAATTTTTGGTTTGTATAGATATGCATACAAAAAGGAGCTTGAAGATTCTAAGCCAGATAATTTTCCGTGATAAGCTTTCTTGCTAAATATTTGTATCCAGTATTGAAGTTGGATTCACGTCCTGCTATCTTGTTGAAACCTGGATTACAACCCCTACACTACATGGCATCAATGTACTGTTTACTAACTGGTTCTTTCTTTACTCAAAATTAAAGGCACAATTTTTTAACACATGACGTTAGTAGTAGAGTTCGATTTGATACCATGACAACTAGTGGTTTTTGGTTCAAGTAAGACCTCTCTCTGACTGACTAATGGTTTCATGGAAGTGGTATCATGCAAAGAGACTGGAGGGAGGGTGGCCTTTGGTACCGCGTTATTAATGGAGCACCTTGTGCATCGATATGAAGTATAAATCTAAGGGCTTTGGCTTATATCGTGGAGGCTTGGACTATTTTGGTCTGTCTTTAGTGTTTATTACTTTGTTTGAATGAGCATTTTGGCTGTGCTTACATGAATGCTTGCTCTGCATATGCATGTGTACCTTTGGCAACACTGTCATTTTTGTCCTCTGTTTAGTGTTACCTCCTTTGAACCTTTCATATATGTCTGAGTTAATTAACTAAATTATTCTTTTTCAACATGCACTTTTGAGTGAGAGGTTTTTTATAATGTTTGTAGGTTGCACATTGGATTGGGATGTAGAGAAGCCGTAGAAGACGAGGGGATAGAAGTTCTTTTTTTTTTCTTCAAAGTTTCCACTGGTACGAGGGTTTTTATTGGAGTTGGTGGCTGTATTATATTTAGTGGGAGGAAAAGAACATTATTTTGAGCTTTTCTTTTGCCGGCAATATTTTTTATTGTAATCAGTTAATTTTTACGTTTATTGTAAAAATTTAGTTTTTTGGACGGGGAGATACTAATTTTGTGTGCTACAACATCCCCGATATCTCAGAGGTAGAGAGCTCTTTACTTTGTCTAGCTGATAATGATTCATATATTTCATATCTTACTGCTTGCTAGCATGATTCTTTTGTTGGAAATGGAGTGTTTTCTCGCCCTCACTCTCCATCTCGGGCCTAAGAATCTGATGGTATTTGTTTTGTAAGTCCTCTGGATGTTATGTTTGCTATTCTCAGTTCCATTGGTTGAATGGGTTGGAAAGGGGCGTTCCCACGTTTGGTGGCATCATGAATACTGCTACTGTAACAATCCCTATTTCACCACCATCATCCTACCATAATTGCCGACTATCTTTACCGTGCCATAGCTACCATCACATCATTTAATCCTGATACTTTCATGAATTAAATTTTATTAAATATATATATAACTTAATTTTAAATATTAAATGTAGAAAGTTTTACAAATTAAATTATATTAATAATTTTCTAAAATTTTATGAGCATTTTTTTTTTGGGTAAAAAGTGACTTTTCCTACACCATTAACACCGGCTTTTACGTTGTTACTACTCACTTACGCTCAGTGTTATGTCACTTTGCATATTTCTATTATATTTTCATTTGATATTTACAACTTTTACTGGTGTGGATTGAGGTCAACTCACTTCTCTGACTTTTTTTATATCTTTCTTATATGCAACAATTTTCTTCTTTTTCATTTATAGTATGAGCCCAACTACATTATAAATAAATTACTAAAATTATGAAACAGTAAATTGAGAGAATGCATGGGTCTATTCCGAAGTATTCTTTGGTTTCTATTTTCTAAAGTAATTTTGTAGGATGATTTTTGGAACAATTTTCTGAACCAAGAACATAAATTTATTTGGATGAAGTGTATTCCAAAATAGTTTTGAGAATAATAAAATAAAAAATTTGTTTGGATTTGAATTAGCTATTTTGTTCTCTTTAATGGATTTCCTTCCAAACTCTTGTTATTTTTTCTTTCATTTATCACTGGAATCACCAATCAGTACCAATCTCTGCAAGAACTAATCACAATTCCAGCAAGAGTGAGACTCCTGAGTCTTGGTTTTAAAGAGGTGCTCCCTCGGTGACGAGTTCCCTTATCATGTTTGAGGGATGGAAAACAAAGTAGTTCTGAAGAGACCTCCCTCCCTTAGTGACGAGTTTTACACCGTCAAGTCTGAGGCTGGAGTATGAAGTAGAAAATTAGAGCAAGGCCTTGGGTTTGCAGCAGACGTATAGAAGAGGTAACTTTTTTATTACTATTTTGCCATTGATGAATCTACATAATTACGACAATACCACCGTAAAAACAACACTTGTAAAGCAAAAACAGTTCCATGATGTTTTGAAATTTTAACTCTAAAAACAGCCATTTGCAGAATTATTTTGAAAATTAAAATATAAAACCAACTCTTTCAAACAGACTTTTTTTTATTTTTTTGTTTTAAAAATAAAAAATATTTTCAGAGACAATTACCTAACAGGTCCCATATTTACTGACTCGGTAGCACACACAATGTAGAATTTGAAGGCTAATGAAAACAATTTGGCAATACTGAAGTCCGTAAAGACAATTCCCTATTGTAACAACGTGTTAGCTCAGATGAAACGCATCGGCTCTGGACAAATTCTAAAGTGTGAACAAGCAGAAATTTAAATTCCCAGAAAAATAGGCTCTTCAAATGCTATGAAAATATTAATTTAAAATAAAATGAAATGTAACGGGGATCACGCCGAGCATCCATTACAGATCACAAATGAGGACTTAGCACGTGGCTTGTAACTTTAGAATACTTGTGTCGTGAAATAAAGAAACAGAAACATCTTTCCAAAAAAAAGAAAGAAACAGAAACAACTTTCTAGAAATAGAAACAGAAACGGGATCAACCTTTTGTATATTGACCGGGGAAGATCCGCGCATTTGTGATTGCCGAAACTTCCTTCCTTTATTTAAGAAATCAATTTCAAGGCATGTCTTTTTGTTTTTTTTTAGGGATTTCAATTCCATAATCCGTTTGTCACTTTCATGACTCTGGCGTTTACACGTCTGCGATCTCGTCGCTTCTCCTGCATCGTGCTCAGTGGTTTTCTTCTGTGAGAAAATCATAAACTAATTGGCTTTCACTTCCAGTACTCTGTATTCTGTCTCCGGCGTCGAGAGGAAAGATGGAGCCTCTGCTGAACATTGACCGCAGTCGCCAGAGGACCCGCCCGGCACCGTTGTTCGCTCGTTCCCAAGCCATTGCTCATGGCTCGCCCTACGAGAAAGCAGCCGCACTTATCGATCTGGTGCGTTTTCTATGTAATTTTTTTTTCTCTTTCTAAGTTTGAGCTTCACTTTTTTAAGTAAGATCAGGGGTCTATCTAATTCTGCTTTGGTTAAATGTCGGTGACTTCTATGACAAGCTAACGGATATTCTACGTCAAGCTTTGGTTGTGCTTTAAGTCAACTGTTAGATCGGCTGTAAAATTAGGCGTCTGTGGTATTATAGTGGTAATTGCCGTGCACTGTTTGGCAATATAATATTGTTTTGAATTTTTATGGAATACCAGTCCAAGTCTGGAACCACCTTATTTAGAGAGTACGGTGCACTTTTTCAGTTTTTGATGCGCACTTCAACGGTTTGATTTCCGAGTGGGATTGAGTTAGGGTAACGCAAAATTCTTTGGTAGGTCTTGTGGTTAATGCTTAGATACTGTACTTACTCTCTAAATTCTGAAGCATGTTGTGGGAGCCGTCTTGGCTAATTACATTTTTGGATCTAACTCTGCTAACTATTGAAGGTACCATACTCCCTTAAAAACAAAATTGTTCCAATAATGGCCATAGTCACTGATGGTAATAAGAGAAGACAGTAGAGATCAAAGATACCAGATTTCTAGCTTGAGCAATCAATTCTGAGTTTACAGAAAGACATGAAAAGAAGAATCTGAATTATATGGAGTAGTTTACTTTTGTTTACTTATACTTAGTCAAAATGATTGAAAAAGGAGAAACTGAAAGAGGTTTTCATCATGCTTGTTTCGAGCTGCAATTAAAGATGGATTAAAATTCACTTGATTCTTAATTGTAAATCAGTACGTGTATGTAATAATTTGAAGTTATATCTATAGTAAATATGTGTATCACTTTGTATGAACTGTGCAATTTTATTTTCAGTTATGTTTAGCCTAGGATCTACTTTGATGATTGTCCATATGTGGATGACAATAACTCTCACTAGTGATTACTCATTGGCTCATAGCCATTCTTATTCAATTCACTTTGTGCTGTTTATGTAGCCACTGTAACTTTATTTTAACTTCGTATTTTTCATTTTTTTGATTACTCTTACTATCCATAGTTTGCTTTTTTCTTTTACATTATTGTTTTTATGAGCTCAACTGCTCCTTTTCTTTCACTATGATTTAAAATTGTTCACTGTCTTTCTGTTCTAAAAGATTTTGGTTCTATTAGCCTTGCAACTAATTTATTCGTATTTCTGCATGCTTTTATTCATAACTATTTTATTTGTTTCCCTCATAAGATTCTGCATTTTTGAAGGCCTTATGAGTCTCTATCTAGGAAAAAGTGGACAGAGTGAAAAAAAAAAAACCATATTAATGTTTCCTCTCTCTTGGTCATGATGTCTTCTGGTGAAAATTTAGCAAATTACTTGACATATAAATTTTACTGATTTCCTCTGTCATGCATATGGATGTAAGTATGCATGCAGTTATTAACTTTTGAGTTAGTTGATTTCTTATCATTCTGGTTGGAAATGCATTCTGCAGGCTGAAGATGGTGTTGGTATCCCAGAGCAAATTCTTGATTCCTCAAAATTTCAAAGTCTTTCAAAATTTTATTTCATATTTACTAAATGTGATATCATCTGGTCCCTAGCTTATTTTGCCTTGCTAGCTCTGAATTTCCTCGAGGTTAGTAGTAAGTTCCCCTTAAATACTGGTTCTAACATTTGTACATGATGCTTTTAGGAAATAGGAAAAATGAAATAGAAAAAAGGAAGACATTACTCAGCTTGCTTTGCTCTGTACAGAAACCTTTGTGGTGTGCCAATTATACTCCATATTCTTGTGACGACAGAGAGTATTTTTTTCTGGGACAACTGCCATACTTAACTGGTGTAGAATGTCTTATTTATGAGGTAAGGATGGCAGTTTAGGCAATAATTATTTCATTGAATAATTTTTTTGATGAATCTCTGATTCCAGTGAAGTGACTACCTTTGGTTGCGTCAGCTTAACACTGAAATTTTGTTATTCACATGCATTTTAAAATTTACATGCATTAGATGAAAGTATTTTTCTATGCCTTTATATTATTGGCTAAACGACTTAATGTGAATATTGTTGGCATGATAAATTGAACTAGTATTTTGTAGTGATAAAGCAAGTTAGACTCCAAGCTAGCCTTTTTCTGTTTACACATGCATCAATCTGCTGCCTTTTTTTTTTTTTTTTGCTCATATTTATTATGTGGCCGTTATGCGTATCTAATATGGACTTGATCAATTTATTTTAAGAAATATTTCAAACTTTTATTTTGTCTGTGAATATTTTATTTGTGGAACAATAATATTTACATAGGGTAGTAATATATGATTTTTGGGAGTGGCTATTCCAAAAGGTTTGGTCACTTATGCTATGGGTGTCATGCTTGATCTTTGGGGTTGTTTGAAGTGTCCTTTTCTTCATATCTCATCTATATGCATGGTATTATGCCTTGCTTGACTTTTTGCTTCCCCCCTGCAGGGAATAACTCTTCTTGTCCTAATTGTACATACTTTCTTCCCAATATCATATGAAGGGTCCCGAATATATTGGAAAAATACTGTTAATCAGTTGAAGGTAGGTTGCTCCTTGATCCTTTTTCTGAAAGTATCATACTCCTTTGTTTATATAAATAGCCCAGTTCTATAAGGATACACTGTTTAGTGGATTGTAGGAATATGGAATTAGAAGGGAAGTTAAGTGAAACACAGGAAATTGATGTAGAGATACAAGTTTAAAGTAGGTAGAAATGGAGAAAAAATGAAAAGAAGACTAAAAAAAGAAAGATACAAAAGTCAGGGACAAAAGAGATGTGGAAGGTGGGGCAAAGCCGCAATGAATTAAACTACTAAAGTATTAATTGGTAACCCTGCAATGCCTTTATTCTGGAGGTAAAGAGTTCCTGACTATTAGTAATTTACGGACAAGATCCCTGTTTTTAACTTCAATCCTTCTTGAATTAGCAGTAATTTCCTGGAGACTTACCCGAATAAAAAATATAGATATCACATAACTGAAAATGCAATATACATCAACAGCAGTTTCGTATATCTCTGTTTTAATCCCCTTTAATATTATTACTGTCTCCAACATCAGCATGTCCACTTGGGCTGTACTGAGGATATGTATTGGAAGCATGTAAAGTAGTGTCAATGTGGGTGTAATCATTTTGGTGTATGAATCCATCTGTGACAGGTCATTGGGCTGAATAATTTGCCATTATGAAGATTGAACTTATTATGAAGAAGGCAATATCTTTGTATCTAACAAAAAGTTCACTTGGCAAAGCAAAATGAATATCTCAGATGAATGAACTGATCATATGCCACAATGCATGTTCCATTCTTGTATTTGTGTTATGTTATAAATTATTTATGCTAAATTTGGATTTTATGTGTGGGTGTGTGAGTATGGGTATGTGGGCTGGAGACGAATAGGAATGACAGTCATACAGGGATGCAAAATTTCATTGATTTTATTTGCCCTGAATTTGAGTAACATATATTTTCTGTTCTACTAATAAATTAATTCCTTGGTGTTTCCAGGTCTTCTGTCTATTAGTTCTGGTTGCTGATGTGCTGGTTTATGCTGTGTATTTGTCTCCTGTGGGCATTTACTATCTGCCTATCAGATTTGCACCTTATATCAGGGTTATGCTTTTCATTCTGAACATTAGGTATTCTTTAATCACTCTCGAGTTTTTTTTTTTTTTTTTTTTTTTTTTTCTGGGAGTAAACACAATTTTGCAGAAATGCACCTTTAAAGCCTGCGTTTGAAATTGTTACGTTTATTACTGTTCTACTTCAAATTAAGTAATTCTTTTAAGACAAGTTTTTGTACACAACATGGTCAGAGGATAATTGGGGAGTAATTGTTGTAAGAGGTAGGATACATCATAACTTTCATGTTTGTCTCCTGTGTTAATAATTTCACTTGCACCTTGTGGGTGGTGATTATTGAACCTGGACCAATGTGGATGATTTTTGAACTCCTACAGCTCAGAATTTAGCAAGTCATGGTATCTCTAGAAAAGAGTCAGGAGGGGAACATCATGGAATAGAAAATTTATTTTACATTTATATGGGTTCATCTATATTTTAGATTGAATTCTTTTTGGAAAATCCATTTTACTCACAACGCTTATTTTTTTGGTAAAAAAAATTATAGGGAAAGAAAACTTTTAAATGGTTTGGGAGTCCCGCTTGATTGTATTTTTACTGCAAGCAGAGTCAGGAAGTGGATTGATATCACTGTTTGGTGATGTATGCCTGAAAGTGTTGGAGAGATGGTTATTGTAAGGGATTCCATATATAGAAAGTATACCGAAAGTAATCATGGGAAAAGAGAAAATCAAGAATGTAGAACTCTTGAAACAGCCACGAGCAGAGCACTGGAGTGAAGCCCTATACACAGTATTATCCCTTTAAAACTTTAGGGACAAAGAGACATCCTTAAAGATAGGAGCATTCTGCTTCCAGCCAATTACACCAAGAATTGCACGAACCACACACTGCCACAAAATTTTGGTTTCCTTTATTCTGCCAAAACCTTGAGGAACTGCTCCAAAGAAAAAGGACAGACCCAACGTTCACCAAAACCCCAGAGATTATCCCATAATAAAGTAGCTGCCTTACAATGCCAAAATAAGTGTGCTACTGTTTTTGAACGAGACCTGTCATAACACAGACCAGTAGACTGAGAGAGAGTTTTTATTGGAAGTATTAAATACACAGTTTTAAAAACTGTTTATCCAATCTCTTTTATACTAACTTCAGGTTCTGGAGTTCAATTTATACCTAGGTTGCTCCTGCCTAAATATATTAGTCTACATATATGCTCTAGGCAACCCCTTTGGCACTGTTACTTGTCCAGGCCTACATGTTTTGCATTATTATTAATATTCAGCCCCCACCCACCCTGGCTAACAAAAGGAAGAGATTCTGTATATCCTATTCTTGAAAGAGTATAAGTATTCCTTCACTTGGATTTGATTTCAGGGAACTACGAGCAAGTATTGTCATCTTAGCTGGAATGCTTGATACATACTTAAACGTCTTGGTTTGTTTTCTCCTTGCTCTTTGCAATTCCTGTTCGCAACTATGGATAGATAATGAGCTATCATTTTGTTATATACTTTCAAATTCTACAAGATTGCACTCTTTTATTATATTAGGATAATTTCAAATTTTAAATTTTAGTACTTTGTTGCTGGACGCAAATGGATTCTACTTCTCATGAATTGCAGGCTTTGGGGCTTCTGTTTCTTCTTTTCTCAAGTTGGGTGGCCTATGTCATTTTTGAAGATACGCAAGAGGGTAAAACTGTTTTTACATCCTATGGTGCCACATTGTATCAGCTGCTTGTTTTATTTACCACATCCAATAATCCAGATGTCTGGATTCCTGCATACAAGTAAGAACTTGAAAGGTTATTATTTGTTTCCTCATTGTTTTTTTCATTGCTGATGTAGGGGAATGTAACAGCATGCATTTCAGAGATTTAGTTCATTTAAGTGCTTTTGCTGTAATAGATTTTGATGGTGACTGCTTTTTCCCATGTTTTCTGCTGAAGTTGATCATTAAAAGTTAATATATGTTTGTTTATATATACTACGGTCTTCTATGAGGAATTGTTCTTGTTTGAGGTGTTGGAAAATCTTTAGACTTGAGGGCTTACTTTTATGAGGATTGACTGGGAAGGAGTGATTACATCAATTTAATGAGTAGAATATAATCAGAAAATCAGTCGAGGAGATAATTATGGGGTGCGACAAAGCCTAATGTTAAACCTAATGTTTTAGAAAACTTTAAGGACATTGCTGTCTTATTTTACTAACAATAATATACCTTGGTGATTACTGATCTAAATTTCATTGACTTGTTAATTAAAGTCGATCCTCTTGGGAGCACTGGCTAAATCCTTTGGCCATCCTACTCATAAGTAGATCTTTAAGCAGAATAGCCTGTGGCGGTCTTTAATAAGTTGAAAATAATTTAGCCTATTTGGATTGGTGCAAGAATCAATGTTACACATGAACTTTCTTCCTTCATATGTATGAGCGTTGTATTACTGAAAGGTTTAATCCAATTCCATCCAAAGTGTATTTAATCCCAAGTATGATTAATTCTCTTAGTATAAGCTCTTGCCCTGTTGCAAACAAAAGAAAATATTATCATGCCTGTTAAAATAGGGAGAGAAAGAGAAAAAACCCATATTGGAGAGAAAAAGACCCTTGTGAGATTAGCTCTCACTTGTACTGCTTAAATAGCCAGTGTACAATTCATGGTGCTACAATCAAGGCCTAATTATAGATAAGGCACTAATTACACATGTTACACACTAATCACATGATAAATATGATATAAGTCAGCTATTCCAACAATGCCTGATTAAATTAAATTTGCTTTAAAGAAAGTACGAGTTTTTAGTTTGTTGAAGGCTTTTGGACAACTTCTTTTTCCTATTCTTCACTCACTATTATTGTACATTATTTTTTCTGCCAAGTTATTTGATTGTTTGCATTTCATTTGTTACTCAGCTACATTCCTCTTATGAATTTTCTTTATGGAATGAGATAATTTGTTTATTCTTATTAAAGTCTTTTTTATCAAAGAAGTTTATGATTTAGATACCAATGCTCATTATTTTTTGTTGGATTTTTCAGAGCTTCACGGTGGTATTGTCTGTTTTTTGTTCTCTTTGTGCTGTTGGGAGTTTACTTTGTTACGAACTTGATTCTCGCTGTTGTTTATGACAGTTTCAAGAGTGAGGTAAATTTTGGTTTTCCATTTCTGTTCTTTGTAGAAACCTGATGTACAGGTGGAAGCATTGCATACGTGTTGAAGTATTTAACTTTTCCCTATTTAGCGGATTCTTATGGTTTTACCTGGAATGTGGAGGAATTGTTTTTGTTGTGTATATATACTCTAGAAAAATATCAATATGATTGTTAACAGTGCTTGAATCCCCTTTTGTTGTAGCTTGCAAAGCAAGTTGCTGTGATGGACTGTATGAGAAGACATATGTTGGAGAAAGCTTTTAACCTCTTAGATGATTCTGTAAGTCTGATTTTTCATGTTGTGGCTCAGTGGTCCACCATCAAGCATAGCTTTCCTGCTGTAGATTTATGTCCATTGATGAAAATTAAAATGGGATCATTAATTTTTACTCTGTTTGGCAACAAACCACTGTACCTAAAACTGTAACCTGTCAGGCAAGAGCCCAATAGTAGTTTTTTATATCATAGTTGATCAAAATGTTATAAAACATTGAGATGCTGCTGCTGATATCTACCATTTTGTTAAATTGTGTATTGATGCACTAGAGCAAAAATACAAGAGTACACTTATACCATCCTTGTAGACTAGTGGTCATCATAATGTCAATGATTGTTCCCAACTATCAATTATTTTCTGTTTTGTGATAATATCATCATTGTTATTTTCATTTTCATTTTTCAGTTTTGATATTGTGGCTTTTACTTAATTCCTATGTGCTGGTATTAATTACTATGGTGCTTGAGTTCAACTTATTAATGTTGGTTTTGAACCCATTTGATATTACATTTTGTGCTTACAGCAAGTTGGATTTCTCAACAAAGGTCAATGCATTAGGCTCTTTGAGGAGCTTCACAAGTACAGGTACTACAATATGCTGTTATGTTTATTGTGTTTTCAGATTGTCATGTCATCAGTTTGCTGCTTACTCATAATGGTTTTGGAAAGCAGAGAATGTTTTGGTATATGTGAAATTTTCTATATGGGGGATCATCCAGACTGGCATAGTTTGAGTTATATATATATATATATATATATATATAATATATATATATATATAATATATATATCTTAGCCTTATACTGATTTCAGATGCCTGTGTTTGGTACACAGACATGGGATTACAACATTGCCATCCAAGATAGCGTTAAGATCCTGTCAATTTGCAAAACGTGTGGGAATCTGAGATGCATGAGTAAAAATCTTAATCAACGTTTGTAAATTATGTGTTGTGTCCTGTCTTTGATAACTTTCAATTGTCATACCAAACATGGGGATCTTACATATTCATACATTCAATGCCTAGGTATTTATGATACCTAGGAATCCAAGATACCAGTTTTCTAAGCAGTTCTGTAGTGGCTATTTTAATAGATTCACATTATGTGCCTTAACCTGCTTTTAAGCCTGTCAGTAACACTGCTGGTTATAACATTTGTATATTCTTCATTTAAATATGAGCAGTATGTCTTATTTCAATAAAATTTATCTTTTTGGTCATTTCTAAATGATTTATTGCCTCGGAGTTATATTGGCAGTGCTTACAAGAGAAAAACTAGTTTTCTTTATGCCCTTTATCTGTGTTACTTTTCTGGTCGCTTTTCATCTTATATAGTATGCTAGTAGTTTTAGAAATCACTATTCTAGATTCAATATGGAACTCAAACAGCAGCCAGATATAATGGAACCATTTCTTTAAGTGAGACTTACTCTGTTTGAGGTCACATAAATTCTATAGTTGACCAGGTCATGCATTAGCTTTACGCCTTTTCCCTCTCTTCCTTCTTTATAGTTAATTCACACACACACACACACACACACACACACACACACAAAATAGTTGCAGAATTATATGGGAAGACATCAAACTGTTTCTTTGTAAGATGAAAAAGACAGGGATGCCAAAATGATGTTCTATTGCATTTAGTCTGAATTTCATCATAGTACTTCTAGAATTTTTATAGTTATCTTGTGAGGCATCTCTTTGGCATATTGTCTATTTTTTATTGCAATAGCTCATCTCTGCAATTTATTTTTCAGCAGTATTACATAGTCATATTTTGTTGGCTCGAGAAGTATCAGTGATCTTTGTTTTCGAATTCCTAATCTTATGTCTTTTTATAATCTTCCCACACCCTTGTGAATGTTGAAGCATAAAATTATCTATATTTTCTTTAGGACTCTGCCAAAAATCTCCAGGGAAGAATTTGAGTTGATATTTGATGAGCTGGATGATAGTCATGATATAAAGGTACATCCATCTTTCTGAGTTATTGTTACTTTTATGCACATATATAGATAATCATCTATATGTTGGTTACCTGTTGACTGTGATATGAAGTTTGGCAGCTGATGTACTCCTCTCTTCTGAAGTAACTTTTTCAAATTATTAACATGTATAAATTCATGTTTATCCAACATTTCTCCTCCTTTACTGAGCTAATTTGAGCATCCCTCTCATATTCTGTATAACAGTTCCTTTAATTTCTCTGACAAATGAAATTGAGTTGCTCCTTGACTGTCAAAAATTTAAGAAAGGATTTCTTGTCTGGCATTGCTGCACTGTTCTGCTGTTTAAATAATTTTTCTTTTATTGAGAAAAAGATAAGGATATGCAATTTAGTAATGCACAGCTTATAACCCTACATGTTTCATAGTTGTTTTCCACTTCCTGTCCTCCTTTTCCTTAAGATATGCATTGTTGCACACTCGATATGTCTAGTGATATGGAGGTTTACTTTTTAACAGTATTTTGAACAGGTTTTATCATAATATCTTCATTGTTTTGGTGTCTAATATATGAGTGTCATTCAACATTTTTCATTCAGATTAACAAGGATGAATTTGCTGATATCTGCAACGCCATTGCTTTAAAATTCCAGAAGGAAGATACTGTAAGTTCAAATATCACTATTTTGAAACAGTCGGAAATTCTTCTGAATGTCCTGTATTAGGGAGGGTAAGGATAGTAGCTTTTTTAATTATTTTTCATCTTGTTGCAGCCATCTTGCTTTGAATGTTTTCCATCGTTTTACCATTCACCAACCTCCAAGAAGCTGAAAGTCTTTGTGCGGAGCCCCAAGTTTGGATACATAGTTTCCTTCATTCTTATACTGAACCTGGTTGCTGTTATTATTGAGACAACGGTATGGCATGATTTTGAATGAAATAATTGATTCAAAGCTTTGGCCCTAATAAACAAGATTTTGTTGTATTTAAATATCTTATTGCTAATTAACGAGTTTGAACTATGATATTGTTGACAATATGGTTGATATAATTGTGTTTGTTGAATACTCAATAATGATGTGCTCTGCAGATGCTATTTGTCATCAAGATCAATTAGAATGATGTTTAGTGAATTGATCATGAGTCATGACACTGTTTCTCTTAAGATAAGCAGAGTTAAAAAAGCTGATTTTATTCAACTGACACCTTAGTATCGTTCTTACTTGTCCTTGCGTTAGGGGCCATGGGAATAGTGCAAATGTTTTTTTTTTCTTTTTAAATTTCTATTCTTTATCATTCTGTAACAATTATTGCTATAAAAAGAACATATTATAGAAAAGGTTTCTTTTGGGCAAAATGTATGAAAACAAGTTCACATAGAACACTTCATTATATGTGACCTCAACTTGCTAGAGTACTACATCGATGTGATGGAAGCTATTGGAGTTTGAGATGTTGACTTTCTAAGACATAGGACACCAACTAAAAGGTTCGTTTTGTCATTAGAGTACTTATAGGCAGTGATGTTAAATGCGCCCACTCCACCGCTTCAAGCAGTGGAGTGGTGTGGAAAATATGCTGGGCGTTTCACAACCAACTGAAGCGCCTAGCTTCACATAAGTGGCCTGATGCACCGCTAAAGCGCTGGAGCGTGCTGAGAGAAGCACCGCTCCTCCAAACAGAATGAAATAGAAGGGAGAGGAAAGGTAAGTAGACTTAAAACTAGTGGACTACTAGTTTGGTGCTGTGCTAGATAGTATTGTCGGTGAGTGGACTTTGAAACATTGCATACTTTTGCAGTGCTGTCGGTGAGTGGGTTAATGTGTCAGCTTTTTTCTTTTTTTTGTTCATGTGAGTCCTCTGTTCAGCATTAATTGTGGTATGTGTGTGCAATTACAGAGAATAATGACTGGGCAAAGGAGAAGGAAATAGGAAGTTATTTTTCAGAAATTTTATATTTCAATATTATAGCAATTAATTTTTAATTATAAATTATTTTAATTTTATTCTTATTTCAAAATCAATTATTACCCACATGTTTTCACATCTTGGTTTTCCTTCGCCAGTACATATTTGCATGTTTTTTATTTAAATTTTTATGAAAGTCTCATCTGAAAACTCTACAAATACTTTCAGTGTACTAGTTTGTTATGTTTTAAACTTTTAAATTTATGTTAATTTGTCTTTATATGATTTTGATGACGTATCATGATTTTATTTGTAGTAATTCTTAATTTATTATGACATTTTAATTTATATCTAATTATTTTTGTGTTTATTTTAATTTGGCCGCTTCACCACTTGAGTGGTTTTGAGAGTTAACGCTTCAACCCGCTTTACGCATTTAACAACACTGCTTATAGGTTGTATTATTATTGGTTCACCTCAGCTTTACATCATCTCTGCTATTTTAGATATATTATGTTTTCTTTCTATTGTCTCTAAAATGCTGAATTTCATGCCCCAAAGCATAGTACTGCACAGTTTGATTTGTAAAATGTCTTCTTCCAGGGTGTTATTAAATTAATACTCCAAATGTGCTTCCATTTGATCTACTTTTGTCATATGAGACACATCAGTGAACTACTACTTAACGATTCTTATGTGCAAGCCTGTTGGGCTAGAAAGTAAGACTAAAGACTAGCCTAATGCCCGAACTCTACATATTATGTGCTGAAAGGTCAATGAAAGAGTGGCAGTATGTATAATCCAAAACTTTGAATGCATCAAAGAGGGTCTGACACAATCATATCAAACAACTATTTAATCTAGAAGCTTTAGCTGTTAGGTTAGAGTCCAATAATTTTAATTTTCAGATGAAAGAGTAAATTTATTAAACAGAGGGAAAAAATAGTTCAAGAAACATTTGTATCTGTAATAGTACATTATCTCTAGTCTTAAATATCATTTTCAATCAAGGCCAAATAATTGAGCAGGCCAGCGACTTATCTCTTACTGCTTTTCTGATTATACTATCAATTAGCTCAATGATACTTTGATAGGTTATGCTTGACTAAATTAGTGGCTGACATTGTTGATTCTGGCTACTGAGGAATCAAAATATTCACTAGCAGATTGTAGGATACTAAGTGGTCCCCCACATTGCATACTCAATAGATAGATTGAACATCTGTATAACATTTTTTCCATTGCGTCCTGTCTGGTAATGTATATCAAAGATACGACTCTTAATTAAGATTTGAGACATTATCATTATGTTCTGTGTCATAAAATTTATAGCTTCTTGATGTATGGTCTCATTTCTTCCTAACCTGGCTTTTGTACGTCTTTACTGTTTTTTGTTTTATATGTCAGAAGGCATATCAACATGTTGATCTTTTAATAATTATGCACCATTGCAGCTTGATATAGAAAATAATTCAGCTCAAAAGGTGTGGCAGGAGGTGGAATTTGTTTTTGGTAAGGGGATGCAAAAATTATATTCTCTTATTATGTCTGATTTGTTGTCCATCTCTGTAAAATAGTCTGTGGTTAAGCTTGTTGCTTATTGCCAGAAGTCTATTAAATATTTCACTGTAAAACTTGTTGCTTGGTTCAGATGACTTAGTGATACTTGAAACAATATATCTTGGGAGAATTACCTAGCCAAAAAGCCGAGAAATGTTGGACCCAGAAGGCGAAATTCACTACGAGTGGTTATTTTAGCTTATTTATTATACCTAAATAACCATTTGAAGTAGTTATTTCCTTCCAGTTCCAACGAATTATGTTGGCTTTCCGGGTCAGAAACCCTGTTCCTTCTTGAGACAGCTTAACTTTTGCAATTAAGCTTGCCCAGTCCAAGTTTCTCTGCCTCTTTTCACGTGGGTGACAGTTTATTTTTTGAAGAAAAAGTGTATATCATTTCGAATATTAAATTTCACAAATGAAGCATTATTAATTTTGGGCAAAGAGATTTTTGGGAGTCAGTATCAGATATTTTTGGTCATGTATATCGAAATAACAGTGGGCTGAACTGAATGTATGTCATTGAGTTTAGTCTGGCTAGAGAAAATCAGGAAGTCCAGCTTTGAGTAATAAAAAACTAAAGGCTAAAGTTTTCTACTTTGACATTCATCATAATTATGGTTTAAGTTATATAATAATGATTTAAATTTTTTGATGAAAGGAATTATTTGGAGGAATATGAAAAGTACAAAGAAACAAGATAAGAAATCATATTAGAACCCATTCAAAATTTTAGTCATATCGAGGGTTTTAAACTTAAAATCTCTTGTAATTTTTGCTTTTTAAGGAATCTGACCGATAGGGGTACTAATGAATCAAAATTCATTTTGTTTTCACTTCATTTGCCTTTCTTTCACTCCAGACAGGAGAAGTTGAGCTCTTAATTGTTCTGGTGTGTTTTCTTGTTAGTATTAGTTTTCAGTTGTTTACTTATCCTCCTAATTGGGAATGGTTCTTCTTGTTAAACCCATTTGGATTCTAAAGCTCCATCTAATGACAATTTTTTTGTTTGGACAATGGTACTTAATTAGTACTAGCAACTTGCTGCAGATTCACAGACTCCACGCAGCTATCTCCCTTGCTATGTGTGTCATGTATAAGGCTAGTTCTGGGTCAGTGGCCTGTTTATTTTTGCATTGCTTAACAGCCACTTCCTTGTAAAATATGTTCTTAACCCTTGGTCTGGTTAGTATGGAATGAACACATTTTTAGTGTCGTTTCTATGCCGTGACATATGTTATGGGATATGGTTGTGTTAATGTCCTCTCTTTGGTGTTATACACATAGACTCTTAAGGATGATTCTCTCTCTGATATGCGGAGAGATTGGGTAGATTTGTCACCTTTTTAGCCTTTTAGACTAATTTTTTTAGTTTCTCTGTTTATGAGGATATCTTATTCGACCTCTAATATTCCTTCCTAATCCTCCCCACCCTCTTCCCCCCCCCCCCCCCCTCCCCCGGTGGGAGAAAAAAAAATGGAAATTCTTTTAGATCCAGACAACATAGAAACTGAATCGACAAAGAGAGGCTAACAGTTCTCCAATCTCTTTGTGATGATAGGTTTATCTTCTTTATTGGCTTACATTAATAAAAGAAAAGGCAAAGTTTGTAAATTTTATGTTATTGTCTATCTCCTATTAATGTAATTATCAATTTTTTTGTGGGCAGTGTTTAACCTCAACACATGCAATATTAAGAGTACTTGCTTTGGGCTTTTGCTAAACTGAAAATCTCTTTATATTTCTAAATATTTTATTGAACCATGAATAAAAACATGAATTGGATAGCAACCTGTAGGTCACCCCTGCATCAAAGGCATATTCTCAGTTGTAAGGTTGCCTTTTCAGTTGGGCAGATTAATGGTCAACAACCTGCCTTTTTTGGTTTAGGCATGCTATAAACTCACAGTAGAGCCCTTCGAATTGCTTTGCTAAATAGTTGGCTACCTGTAACTATTGTGGGTTTGATTAAGGATTCATGTAGGTAGTTATATGAGCTTTCAGATCCCTTATTGATTCCTTTTGAAGTTGCATACATATCATTCTTCATTTTGACACAATGTGGAATTATCTGTCATTGTCATAGACTCATAGTTTTCATTGCAAATGCTACACCGAATAGATGTAGGACTGGTATTCACTTTTCCTCCTATTGGATTTCATATCCGATTTTCACGTCTTCAACTCCTTCTGATATTGTTTTATAAGATTGCTTCTAATGGTAATTAACTGCTGCTGAGATGCATCTTCATTCTATAGGAAATGTGCTCGTGGCAGTATAATCATTGATTGTTCAGAAAATTTTCATTCGATAGTGAATAGCTCTTTTTTTGCCTCTAATTATTAGTATTTTAACACATGTTGAATTAATATTATACAATAGTCTTTGTAACTCTGCTTCTTATCCGTTCTTCTCTGTTGCTGTTGGTTTGTAAGATTCCTTAATACTACTGACTACTTCAGTGATTCTTTACTTTTTAGGATTTCTATTTTAATGTAATATTCAGCACATTAATGTTTTAAATTTAGTCTCCACACTCAGTTGATCGTTTTGTTACTTTTTTCCAGGGTGGATATACGTAATCGAAATGGCTCTAAAAGTTTATTCATATGGATTTGTGAATTATTGGCGGGATGGTCAAAATTGCTTTGATTTTATTATCACATGGATAATAGGTAACTAATTTAATATTTCTGGTAGTTTCTTTTCTTTTACTGATATCTGGTTGAATGCTTGCAGTTTCTTTTTTGCAGTTCTCATTAGATATTAGTCATAATTTAGGTGTCTGATTTTTTTTTTTTTCAACAAACTGACCATCTTATAAGCTTAAATTGTTAGGTGTTGGTATAAGAATAGGTTTTTTTTCTTTTTTTGGTGATAGTCCAGCAATAGGTTTTATCTCAACATGCCCCCTCACACAATCTTTGAGCTTGAGGTGTGGACAAACCATAGGCCTATCAAATCTTGTGCGGAAATTCAATTTTAATTAGGAAGATTCAGACCCATATCATTATGCAGCATTGCTCTAAAATCCATTAGTAAGCTGATAGTGGAGAAATTAGAGCCTTATTTAGGCAAATTGGTATCTCCTTTCCAAGTAAGTTTTGTGCCTAAGCGTCATATACAAAATAACATCATCATAGCCCAGGAATTAATTCATTCAATGAACAGAATGAGGGGTAAGCATGCTTTCATGGCTCTTAAAATAGATCTTGAGAAGACTTATGACAGACTTAACTGGAATTTCATTAGTCTTGTCCTTCAACAAATTCAGTTTCCTCAATGGCTAGTGCATCTCATTATGAGTATTGTCACATCTTTTAAAATGAATGTGCTATGGAATGGTGCGAAGACAGAGACCTTTAAACCAGAATGAAACATCAGACAAGGGGATCCATTATCTGCCTATCTTTTTGTCTTGAGTATGGAAAAGTTGACACACATGGTGATGGATTATGTAGAGAAGGGTTCATGGAGGCCTATCAAAGCTGGAAGGCAGGGACCTAAAATAGCTCATCTAATGTTTGCTAACGATCTTTTGCTTTTTACACAAGCAGATGTGTCCCAGATTGATTGCATTTTACAGTGTTTATCCCGATTTAGTGAGATGCCCAGACAAAGGGTCAGTTCACCAAAGACGAGCATCTTCTTCTCTTGAAATGTAAAGGAGGAAGTAGTGGATAATATAGTAGCCAGATGTGGTTTCAAAAGAGTGTGCAGCGTTGGTAAATATTTGGGTTCTCTCATGCAACATGGCAGGGCACTTTATACTGAAGTAATTGAGAGGGTGCAAGCCAGATTGAATGGTTGGAAATCCCAATGCCTTTCCCTTGCAGGAAGATTAGTTTTGGCTCAAACTGTGATATCTTCCATCCCCTTGTATCAGATGCAAAATTCTAAATTGCCTTTAGGAGTGTGTCAAGAGATTGAAAGATTGGAGAGGAATTTCATATGGGTTGATAAAGAAGATTAGAGACAAGCTCATTTAGTAAACTGGAATTTGATATGTAAGCCAAAACCTCTTGGTGGTCTGGGTGTTAGGAGACTTGATACTCTGAATGACACCTTTATTATAAAGCTGTTACGAAATTTTATCTCTAATAAGGAAGATCTTTGGGTGAAAGTTTTGCATGCTAAATATGATGGCTGTCAAAATGATCAAGATGCGATTTATGCTAAATCATATGACTCCCGCCTATGGAAAGCTGTGCGCAACCTTTGACTTGCTTTGAAAAATCTCCTCAGAAAGGAAGTGAGAAACGGAAGGTCTACATAATTTTGGGTAGACATCTGGCTTCCCCATGATCAGTGGCTGGTATCTCGGGTGTGTAACCCTTTGCTTCCTGAATTTCTAAATTCTAATGTGGCAGATTATGTAGATAATAATGGTAATTGGAAAATAAATGAAATGGTTCCATATCTGAGCCTTAGAGATATTCAACTAATTCAGGCTATGGTGGCACCAAATCATGATGATGGCCAAGACCTTATTACATGGCAAGGTAAAAATGGAACATTCATGGTGAAGGACATTTATGAAGCATTGATGAATTTTCCTCAACCTGATCATCCAAACGTCTGGAATTCAATATGGAAATGGAGAAGGCCAACTAGAATTAAAATTTTTATATGGAAAGTGCTGCACAAGAAGCTTATGACCAATAAATTTACTAGCAGATCGTCCAATGTGTCTCCTTTATGTCCCATTTGTCTTAAAAGTGAGGAGTCCATTATTCACTGTTTACATGATTGTAATGAAGCAAAATCTGTATGGCTTTCATTGAGAGCAGATATCAACTGTCACAGTTTCTTTCAAGGTGAGTTAGATGGATGGTTCAAGTCCAATTTAATTATGAGAAGCCACCGTCTAGCAACACAGGACTCGAAAAGCACCTGCATGGTTACCTGCTCGTTTCTATGGGAATGGAGAAACAAATCCATCCATGATGCCAGCTTTCAAAGACCAAATCACCCTCATAAAATTTATCAAGCAATATTTGGATCTGATAAAAGATGCATATGCAGGTCTTTTTGAGAGTCATTGTTCCGTGTCTAAAACATTATCAACATCCAGTGGCGCCCTCCCTTGGACCCTTGGGTGAAGCTCAATGTAGATGCAACAGTTAAAAACCAATCTGGGAATGCAGGTCATGGAGGAATATTGTATGATTTGAGAGGCCATTGGTGTGGTGAATTTACTTATTTTATTGGTTCCACCTCTGTTATGGAAGCTGAACAGTGGGCCATTCTTAAAGGCATGGAATTTGTTTGGCAGCTCGGTTATCACAATGTGATTGTGGTGTCTGATTCAAAAGAGGTTATAACGTTGCTAAACTCTCCATGCAACATAGCTTGGGAGACTCTTTTAATGTCTCACATTCAGGCGTGGATCCAAAGAGAGCAGGATGTTATCTTTTCACTTATTTATCGCGAAGCAAATGAAAGTGCAGACTGGCTCGCTGGGATGGCAGTTATTGAAGAGCATGGCTTTCAAATGCACCCCAAAATTCCTCTGGGCCCTTCTTCCACGTTTTCATTCTGACTTTATGGGTCTATGTAAACCTTGGCTTGTGTCTTGATCTTAGCATCTTTCTGTTGTTGTTGGGCTTTTAGCCCCTTTTGCATACCAAAAAAGAAATGGGAGTGGTGAAAATTAAACTCCGGACCCTTTGGTTTTGGAGACTTTGATACATTGTTAAGAAACCAATTATCTTAAAAACTTAAGCTGTTAGGTGCAGACTTAGAAATAGGTTTTATCTCTAATAGTTGTCATAAGTTCATAATACATTTCATTCGGTTTGCAACCCCAAAATTAAATATTATGTGTGAGACTAATGAGTAATGGTTCAAACTTTTGCAGTCATTGGAGAAACTGTAACATTTGTTTCACCTGATGGACTGACTTTTTTCTCGAATGGAGAATGGTATGGACTTTTTTATCCCCAATTCCAAATTACTTCATGAAATAGTGATCAATGTTTCATTTCCTAGAATTGATTTTCACCGAACACTCCATCAATCAGATTAGTGGTCATTTCTGATATTTGTTGTGCATGCATAATAGATTGACTGGACATATGGTGATATATGATACATGGATCCTGGTGCAATTTTCTAAAATTGAAGTTTTACTTAGTTTAGCAACTAATATATGAAAATACAGAGTATAGACTATAGATGATAGGCATCCAATGACGTTATACATGCTTAGCTGGCATGCAGAGGACTGAAAATGTAAGAGGCACATATAGTATACAAGTGTATCATCTGAAGAGTTGAGGCAAGGAAAGAAAGGTTCTGAACCTGGGTACAATTTGAATAGGCCTCACAATTCTAGCATAGCTCTAAGTCTTTTATGCTTGGCTCACTCCTTTTTTCCAGCATGATGGCACATGAGATCTGATTACACACGCATGCACGCGTGCGACAACAACAATAACAACAAGAAGAAATAGAATCTTATCTCACTAGATAGAGTTAGTTATATGAATTAAACGCAGTCATAAAATTCTATCTGAAACCAAGTTTTCTAAAATACCATTCAACCAAAGGTTTCTTTTAATAACTTCTCCATGTGTCCTTTTTTATCTTCTTCTACGTCTTTTCATTGGGTTAAAAATCATTTAATCAACCTTTCTTACTAGAGTTTCTTGCGGTCTTCTTTGCATATACCCAAATCATCATAACTAAGTTTTCGTCATTTTCTCCTCAATAGGTGACACACTAACTCTCTCTCCTGAATACAATCATTCTGAATTTTGTCTTTTTTTGTATGTCCACTCATCTATCTTAACATTTTCACATCTGTCACCCTTATTTTTTACTTATGTTAACCTTTCAGAGCTCAACACTCACAATCATAAAACATAATTGGTTTAATAGCAGTTTGATAAAATTTTTCTTTAAGTTTGTTAAATATTTTGTAATCACAAATGACCCCCAAGCCGTTTTTCCATTTCATCCGTCCAGCTTAAATCTCAATCTCTCAATTACTTTGTAAATATGACACTAAAACATAGACACCTATGGTATACTATGTTTTTCAATTTTTATCTCTGAATCATTATTTGCTCACCTTTTGCTAAATTTACACTCTATATACTCTGTTTTACTCCTGTTTAAATGAAAACATTTTGATTCTAAGGCTTCTTTCCATATCTCCAATTTACAATTAACCTCTTCTCTTAATTCCTCTACTAGAACTATATCATCTGCAAAAAACATACATTTCGGGATTGTATCTTGAATGTATACAATAAGTACATTCATCACTAAAGTGAAAAGGTATGAACTTAAGGATAACCCATGATACAAACCTATCTTTATGGAAAAATCTTTTGTCACCCTTCTCTAAGTCCTTATACTTGTTGTAATCCTATCATACATATCTTTTATGGCGAGAATACATAAGCACTTAAGATACTAAAAGTTTCCTATTCCACTACCATTTTAAGGGATAAAATCTTATCACCTATCCTTTTAACTTCCACCACATTGTTCTTTGAAGTCTTGTTCACAATAATACCAACTTCATGCTTTGCTCTAATGTTCCTTGTGTACCAAAGTTTGAATCCTGAAGTATCCAATTCCTTAACCTTTTCTCCAATCTATTTGGTTTCTTGAAGACACATAACGTTAATTCTCCTTTTAATCATAGTATCAACTACCTCTATAGATTTCCCTATCAAAGTTCTAATATTTCAAGTGCCAAAACAAATCTTGTTCACATGGACTAACTTCTTTACTCACATCTGTTTAAAAAGATGTGAGGACCCTTGCTTATTTAACACTACATTCAAGTACTGATGCAACGGCTCTAGCTCATTTGACATTGTATTTAAGTCATACAGCGCGTTACTTTTGGTTAATGACTTTGTATTAGCCCTATAACTTCGTTTATCCATGTCATAAGGGATTCGACAAAGTTTTAATTGGCTGTCAACTGTTTAACACAGCTCTCCTCCTTCATTTGAGTTTGGGACCGGCTGTGTAAAATACAAGCAAAGTTACATATATATATGTATATATATTTATATATATATATATATATTCTTGCATTGTCATAATTATTCCATGGGAAAGAAAAGATTGTTATCAGGATTTGCTCATGTATAGAATTATCAATCCTATGTAATGTTATTATACCACTTTGAATTCTTTCTTTCTTTTAACTTTTTCTGGTTTCCCAAAAGGGCAAAAGCTGAATTGTAGTTTAGTTGATGGTTTGAAAACAAGATTTAGTGATCGTTGCTGGCTGAAGTTGAAATAACAGTTTGATGTCTAATTTTGTTTTTGTCATGCCCTGAAGATAGTATGTCCACTCGTAGATTGGAAATGCGGTGTAAAGAATTGTCTATTAGAACCGTAACATTTATTTGAAGACACATCTACATATTACTTACCCTTTCCATTTTTAGGATTCGTTACCTTCTTCTTGCAAGAATGTTAAGGTTGATAAGGCTCCTCATGCATGTCCAGCGGTACCGAGCCTTTGTTGCAACTTTCTTAACTCTCATACCCAGTTTGATGCCATACCTTGGGACTATATTTTGTGTTTTATGTATATATTGCTCACTTGGTGTACAGGTAACTAAAATGCTTTCTTTGCCTGATCTTTTTCTGCATTGATTAGAAAGTTAAAAAAAAAATTCCTTACCCCTTCTCTATTGCAATGATTTTCTTTTTCCTCTTTACTAATTCTTGCTGCTGTCAAGACAGTAACTTTCCATTTATCTTAATATTTGTAGATCTTTGGTGGACTTGTTAATATTGGAAATCCCAAATTGGAAGCAACAGATCTTGCTGATAATGAGTATCCTTTGTTCAAACTATAAAAACTATCGCCTTAAGCCTACAATAGTTGATCCAATCTGGCAATAGTCACTTCTCTTCCTTCACAGCGCACATGCAAAGTTGTGAACTGTTTTTCATGATGTTTTCATAACTAGGACCCTTTTTTGGGACCTTTAGACAACCAACAGGACTGAATTTCAACACAGGCTTATGTATTGCTCTAAACATCAATATATTCCTAGAGTAATTGTTGCTCTTAGAGGATTTTTCTTGACAAAAATTAGCTATCTGCTTTTTAATTTCAACGATTATCCAAATGGGATGGTGACACTTTTCAATTTGTTAGTCATGGGGAACTGGCATGTATGGATGCAGGTATTACTGTCTTGTACCCAATCCTTAGCGCTTTCATTGTCATCTGATGGTTTGCAAGAGTCATATGGTGGTTGCATCTATCTTTTGTGATATCAATTTGTTATGCTTATGTAAATGTTCACTGGCAGACACATTCCCATTATTGACAAAACCCAATAGCATATTTCTATAACTGATCCAAATAACTCTTGGATAAAGTTTCAAGTGATCAAACCCTTACTATTGGTTTGAGGATAATTGCAGTTTGTTCTATATATTTTAAATTTTTTTGATATAATGAAGTTAGTCCAAGTTAAAATCAACAAAATAACTATATAAGGATCCAGTATGTCACATCTTTTGAACTATTTATCTGCCCTGAGAAGATGATCATTCTTAATGCAATGATTCTATGCCCCCTCTTGTTGGCTTTTCAAATTAGTACCTATCACAAAATGATTGGTACATATGTTTTTCGTGTTCAAATAGGATTAAAAATTTTGCTTAGTGACCCTAGAGTTTCCTTGGTCTTAAAAGGCATAACTCTCTTTCTAAGTTGGTGGGTTTCTTCTTGTTGCATCGGGCTTGACACTTAAGGACAAGGCCTTTTGTTCTACTATGTTGGCAGTAAAGCAATGTTATTCAAGTTATAGACTGGCATCAATACATCTAAAACACTCTTAAGTGACTAGATGCATGTGGCTAATATCAGAATATATGATGTTTATTCACATCATTTAGTCATTGGAACCATCGCATCTTTTGGTTAATGGAACCAGTTGTTACCTTAACTTTTCAGTATGAAATTTTGTTATGTTAATGATGAAATTATGACTTCAATATATGATTAACACATAGGTTGTGCTTTGCTATTTCAGGGCTACAAGGAGTTGACAGGGACAAATTGGACCTATGCATACTTTGTTAGCTTCTACGTGATAACTGTTTTGTTGCTTTTAAATTTGGTAAGTTTAAAATGTGCTTACTCAATAATTCAATACTTAATTATTATATTGGATTTAATATTTTTCAAGTGGAAAGTTTTTACCAAGGAACCAGAATTTACAATGTTCCCCATATAGACTTTCTTTCTTATGTACTTGACAGCTGTGTGGGAAATTGGATGTCAAAATTGATGTAGGATGGTCCTAAAAGTTGGGAAAGAAGTGGTTCGTTCAAATGTTTTACTGATGAAAAATGCTTCATAGCTCCATAGGGGTTAAAGGATCAACTTTGAGGGCTAAGATAATGTTGAAGATTTAGAAACTAGAAACTATGCAAGGATTTCTGAGCTGTTGTTCAATGGATTTCTGAGATCTGTGATCTAAATTGTGTGCCGAAAAATGTTTGAAGACTGCACAGGTTTTAGATGATTTGATGGAAGATGTCTGGCTGAAAGCTTTTCCTGTAATATGAAAAAGAGAAAAGGATTCTACTGCTCAAACATTCAGACTGCATTCCTTATTAATACGACAGAAATAAGCATATACTTCCAAGTCTTGCAGAGACTTACTTGGAGTTGCTTGGTGTAGCAGGCTAAGAATTGTTAGATTCATTCTGATTTCCCATATCGGGAATCAAGACCAATGGAAGGCATTTTTTGTTTGCTTTTGGCTAATGACTTTGGAGGCGGATGGGATAGGATCTGCTGAAAGCTAGCAATAGACAATAATGAAATTCTATTGAATTTGTACCTGCATGGTTAGGTAAAGCTTATATTTCTTTTGGGCAGTAGTTATATAAAACTTATTGAGAATATTTTGAGGAGCCAGGGTTATACTTTCTATCTCTTATGTTCTTTAGTAGCTCACTCATTGAGGATTTTGTTTTCTTGATTGTATTAATTGGACGAAGCCATCATCAATATCCATACTCTACTTTTTATTTAAGTTAAGATTTTATTTTAGAAAAGAAGAGAAGTACATTGAATGTGAATAAGAAATCTTCCTAAAACAATGACAAAGGAAACAAAAGAAGAAAACATTGTCTCAAAAGAGCTCTCCAAGCCATTTGCAAATTCATCATCAGCATAAAACTTAATGGTCACAAGACTGGTTTTGGAGAGTTTGAAAGTGATGTCTTTGCCTGACTTGGAGTGATAGAATGCTAGAGACGAGCGGCAGAACTAAAGCCTGCTTTGGCCCTTTTGGTTGAGTTGCAACTCTTTGTATGCTTACCGTTCTCTTCTGCGATGTGTTATATCTCTCAATTTGTTTTACTCTTCAAGATCAAAAATTTGTACATGTGGAATTTTCTTGGGCCAGAAATTTCCTCCTCATCTTTCTCCCCATGGGTCTGAAAATGGAGCTTCCTTATTTGATATGTGTAAGTGGACTGGTTTGCTCTATTGAGCGTATGCATTTACTTCTTTTTTTCTTTTCCTTCTGTGATGTTTTCTTCTCTGTTTTAGGAGGATTTCTGACTCTCTTCCATTGTTTCCCTTTTCTGTTTTGAAGAATTCTTCTTGTATCAAATGAAAGATTCTGCACTGAGTACTTGGGCTAGTAGTGAAATTGACACAAAAGAAAAATCACAGGCTACAAACATTCTACGTTTTGTATTTCGATATACTTGGAGACCCGAAGCATATGACAACGTAAATTTAGCTAAACCTGTGAACTTCCTTCAGCAATACCTCAGTATAATTTAAATGAATTCAAACTTATGCCTGAGCTAGTAAACAAATATATAAAAATAAAACTTTTATATGTATAATTTAAAATTAAACTTCCTGTGGATCAAAATTTTAGCATATGACTATGTGTAATTGCGAACAAAGCTACATAGCCACACGACATGATGGGATCATCCCAAAGATTGGAACTTGTACTTCTCTAGATGTGTGGCCACTTATCCTGGTCCCTAGAGTAGTCTTATGACTCTTATCCACACACATTTTTAGGAGTTTGTGTGGGAATGAAATAGGTTGCTGTTATTACCTTGGCTAGCTTGTCCTTATCTTAACATGTTGCTTATGTTTATGAAGTTAAAAATAAAATTTTATCTTTCCTGTGTTTCAGGTTATTGCTTTTGTCTTGGAGGCATTCTTTGCTGAAATGGAGCTTGAAGCATCAGAAACTTGTGAGGAACATGACAAGGTTTGTAGTTAATGTTGAACTCTTACTAACAAGGAAATGCAAGTTACTATGCCAGTCGAGCTGTTGTTTATTAACTTTTATACTAGTCGTTTGCGAAGGGGAGGCACTTTGCTGAACACTTATAGTGCCTCATGATTTGCCTCTTGGTGATGCAGATTTTCCATGCACTTATAGATTATCTAGACACTTAAGGGTTTAAAAAGAGAAAAAAAAAAAAAGTCATTAGTTCACAATTGATATCTTTTTCTTTCTTTTTTTGTGTTTTGCATTGTCATAATTCTTTACGAAGTTGAGTTGGAAAGACTATTCTTTAATACTTGTACCAAATATGTCGAGAATCATGTCATGTGATTACTGTAACACACAAGGTAACAGCATTTTTTAAATGTGTTCTGATCATTAGCCGTTGCTCCTGCAACATAGTGACCTAAAGTGATTGCTTGATATATCAATAGATGTATGGTGAGAAGTTTTATTAAATTTAGCAGGTTAAGTAATGTTTGTGTAATTGTAACTGGAATTCTCTGGAAGATTTTTCTCCTTATTCTGAAGCCCGTAATTCCTTGTTTGAAGAATATTTTTCTCTATGTTGAAAATTTTCATTGCACCAAACCTAAATTATTTGTAAGCAACCTTACTGAATATTAAAGTGTTTTCTCATCTCAGTGTGATCTCTGTTTCTGATTGTTCTTAACAGCATATTACACTAGAGATCATTCACCAATTTACATATTATAGAATATTTAAAATCTGACTTTACATTTTCGATCTCAATATAGGAACTTGAAGGAGAAAAATATCGACGAAGATATGTTGGGTAAGTGTAACCAGCAAGATTTATGTGAGCACCAACATTAAATTATGTATGTTTTAGCTGACTAAAAGGTGCTCCTCTTCTTTTGGTTTGCTGCAGCACAAAAACACGAAGCCGGAGGGCTGATGTTCTTCTTCATCATATGTTGAGTGCTGAGTTGGGTCAAACGGGGTCTTCCAATCCATAGCTTCTTATTAAATGCCTTTGCGGGTAAAACAATCTATTTTCATGAAATTTTCTAGATTCTAAAGTTTTGGTTGGCAGAAGTTAATTCCTTCTTTGTAGGCTATCCTCCAATGGAATGGAACATCAGTGTAATTGATAGGTTCTTCACTTTGGCTGTTTAGGAGGAGTCCTCATCTTGATTTTCTTTGTTTTCTTCTTTAATAGTTAATTCTACTCTCTATCAAAAAGAATGACTGAATTCTTCCCAGATTTTCTTTCTTGCTTCCATGGTTTAGATTTATATTCTGGTCTTTGTAATTATTTCTGTGAGCCACAGTCGAGTCTTTTTTCTCTCTCGGTTCTTCTGTTTTTTTATCTTCTGTTTGTACAAGATACCGCAAACTTGTTCCAAAAGCTGGAATGCATCACATCACTAAGAATGAGTTTTAAAAAACGATGCTTTTATGGAAGCAATAAGTTTCCATGCTGCACGGCTAGCTAAAAAGATGGGATACCAGCTCCAGCACCTATCTAATGTTTGAATCTTTCTTACTAGATCTGCAGCTATTGTGCGTGCAATAACCTGGGTTCTAAAGTTAACCTTGCTTTCTTTTTCACTTGGAAAAAGATGGAAAAAAAGAAAGAAGATGAAAAGGGGAAGAAGGAATGATAAGCTACCATTTAGGTTTGGTATGAATGCTATGGTTGAAGACTGCAACACTCCTTGATTGATGATGAAAAATTGTAACTCTAATCCTGTAGGATGTGCAGCCTCTGGTTGCTTTAGTCGAAAAAGTTGTGATTCTGTTTATATGTTTTTTCTCATTCAAGTTGCATGTCCACATGGTTTTAAATTTTGTGCCAAGAATCCTGTGGTTTTGTTTGAGCTTCCTTGTATTAACTCAAGGCTGTAAACTAGTGCCTGTGCAGTTGGTTATAAAAAAGCTAATCTGTACTTTTTAATTGTTCCATAGGATGCACGTAGGAGTTCACTTAATTTTTCAAAGTTTATACAAAGTTCTCATGTGTCGTACCGCGCGATGGGCTCTCGAAGAGAATTTGTACTCATCAAAGTTTTATCGCTTTGTTGTTTGGATAAGTAAACACTGAACAGAAGAATAAGGTATATGTAATATAAAAATGATTACCGTCTATAAATCTATTCAATTTGAAAAAGATAAGGAAAACGTACTTCAATGGTCATCTCATGATTTCTGCGACTGGCAGTGGAAACTTGTGTCAACACGAGATGAGGTGATTTCTTTCCACTCTAGTTTATTATACAGGACCATACAAGGTGATTTGTTTAGAAGAACTGGTGTAGGTCTCCTTCTGTTTAAGATGCATGGCGGCCGTCAAGGCAGAGGTAGAGCGCAACGGAAGGCAGCATGACGGCAATGTCTTTATGACACCTGAAACCTCTCAGCTGTGCCATTGTGCTAGGGTTTTAATGATGTAGTAACACTTGAAACATGTGAATGTAAAAAGGATTTGTAGTTTTAAGAATTTGACGTACGGTATCTATGGAAATGGAAATATTGGCAAATTAAAACGTTTCTTTACAATAGCTTTGATCATAGGCAAAGAAACAAAATATACATGATTCATTTCGTAAAGGATAACCCAAATGTGCTTACGAAGAGGAATCACAACACCAACGCAGTAAATTATCAACTAAAGCAAGAGAATCGCCGATAGACAATTCAAATAGATTTGACGGATTTCATATACTTAGGAATTGAGACAGCCATTCTGAGACATATAATCCGTGTGTGATTGATTGGCATAGGCTTGCTAATATATCCTAAGCATTCCAAGTAGGAGCTGCTAAACCGAAAGGAGGCCACCAGGGCATGGAGAAGTTAGCGTAGTCGATGGAAGAATCCTGAACGTATATCCAACACTTCCTAAATAACCCACTCGTTGGGTCTACTCTTAGGCTTGTGAATACTTCTTACTTAACTCGGGCCCCATTTCCTTTGCCAATAAGCCCAATTAACATCGCTATTATTAGGCATTAGGCCCATAACTACAAAACCAAAAATTTTCCAATGAAATGACGAATCATGATGAGTAAACGAGGCGCCAGAAAACCAAAGCGGGTGAGGCGCCAAATCCTCCCGCCAAGCGGCGCGTTCCCGCCGATTTCTTCTGCCACAGGGAACTGCTATAAATTCGCTACCAACCCCATTTTCTCCCCATTTCAGTTTTCGATACTCTTACGCGATTTTCCATTGCCTACTAACAATGGTAGTCTCTCTTGGTCCCGGCAAATTCTATGGCACCAGCCTCCCTCGTCCCCGGATCTACACCGACGTCAAGTTCAATAGTGAGCGCGTGGATCCGCCGGTGCCCGTTATCGATCCCTTGATGGCATGGGCCATAGAGGCTCACTGGTCCATGGGTGGTCTCAGCTTCCAACGCCTCAGACTCCAGGGGAAAATTGAGGGCAACGTCAACAAGCTTCGTGCCGAGCGTGAGAAGTTTTTCAAGAAGCAGAATCGTTCGGGAACTGCTGCGAGTGGTTCGCATCTTAGTGGATCCGAAGGCAAAGGCGTAGCCGGAAATAAAAGACCAGCCTCGGTTACACCGCCTCCGGCGCCGGCTGCCAAGAAGCGACGGAGATATATGGCTCTGATTGACGACGACGACGATGAGAAGGAGGACGATCAAGAAAGTGCTGAGGAAGAGGAGGTAAAAACTCAGAATCGAGGGGTTCGGAGAAGGTTGGTGAAGAAGCTTGGGGATGAATTTGACAGAGTGGCTTCAGAGAACGAGATAAGTGATGCATCCGATCTTGGAAATAAGGGGAAGAAAATGGGGAGCCCAATGAAGGGTTATGGTTCTGCGGATGCATCGGAATCAATGGCAACGAGGACCCGGAGTCGGAGATCGGAGAAAAGTGATGATGCTGATGTTGTGATGAGCGTGGTGAGAGTGGTACTTAAATCGAATTCCAAAGGGAAGAAGACGAAAGCTGAGAACAGCAAGAATGAAGGTGGCAAAAGCCCTGTTGCCGTCAATGGGGTTAGAACATCCCCGCGATTAGCAAAGCGTGCGTCCAATTAGTTATGTAATTGGTAACTGATACCCAATTTGCCTTCTTTCAGTTGTAGTTATAGGAAACGGGACTCCTCTGTAATTTTCTTTCTTTTTTGCATTTTTATTCTGTAGAAGTTTTTTGTTTTTCATTTGTGAAGAAAAGGAAGGAATGCTAATAATTATACAAAAATTGGGTTCTCTTTGTGCGTGACTGTCCTTTGCTGTGTTTGTGTAGTTCTTTCGGTCTTTCATTTAACTATAGTCTACAAATCCAGATGCAAAAAGGGCTCGGTAACTTCGTGATTTCGAAACTTGAAAGATGAGGCCTTTTCTCAGATGCAGTGGACAGATTTCATTCATAATCCAATCAGACTTGAAGGTTTCCAAAGAGGCTAGAATTAGTTTTGCTTTGTCTTCATTTTCTTGTAACAATCTTAACGTTTGTTCATAAATGATGGATAATTCATTAAACCTCACTCAATTGTGTCCTTCAATGGTCTTTGTCCTGCACATTACAAATTCTTTACCACGGTTAAAAAGGCATCTCAATGAAGGAATGCATTCGAACTTGATCAACTTATTCTGGATATCCCAATATCTCAATATTATTGAAAGTACTGTTATTTGCAGCAGGAGACCCGTGTTCTTAAAGGAGTTTGCAGTAATTAGTCCCTGCTTAATGTCTATTGCACAAATACTTATAGATCCTACAACATTTCATGCTCAACCTGCAATTGCAACGGTCAACTGATTTAATTGAATGGAACTTAGAAACTTTTTTCTTCTATCGCTACATCACAAGAGGGAACAACCAGAGCGACCATTGGCCAATAAAAGAAAACATCCCAAGAAACATGAAAGCAGAGTGACAAAAATACCGGGTAATGCTTTCATAATCGTCCACATACAACCAGCAGGGTAAGTCAGATCAATTACATTACTTGTGTAACTTCAAATTCATTTCCTTTGTATTCTTAACAGATTTCCTCGCAGATTTTGCTTTTCTGAAGGACAAGTTTTAATAATGTCTATAAGAAGCTCTAATCTGTACTACAAACCACTAGACTGTAACATTGGTAACGGGAATAGAAGGGCATTGTACAAAACCAGCCATGTTGCCTGTTAGCAGTTCCAAAACCACAAAAGAACCAGTATTTCATCCCAATTTCAATTCCATGATGAGAAATTTGATTTTAACCATTTCTGCTAACAGAATTCCTTGAAACTTTTGGCCTGTGGAGTCCATCCCTTGACTTTGGCCACTCTGCATGATTGTTCTATAAATAGTGAATGAGTTGATGGTTTTTCCCATGGGACTATCGCAAAATCATCACCAAACTCCTCCATTCCTCCAACTAAGAATTGCCAAACTAAAGCACCAGCTCCAGATCTGTTTTTCTTAGCAGACTTGTAGATTATGTCTAAAATTTTTTTATACAACTTTTCTCTGTCAAATGGTGAGAAGTTCTTGTTCAAGTCTGACAATCCATATTCAGAGAACAAAACAGGCTTCTTCAATACTTTGTCACCATCTTCAATGTGAGAAAGCATCCACTTGGAGACAAAATTCAGCTTGCCTTCAAATTCTTGCCCACGAAGCCTGTGGAAAAAATATATCAATGAATGTAATAAATAGTGTAGAAGATACAGAAGGTGAAGCTGCTTGAAACTATCACATTTTGAAGCTTTTCAATGTATATTGCTGACAGTATAACAGAAGAGAAGAGAGATCTGCAAGAGCCTAAGAATTACAAAATAGCTCTTGCTGAGATAGTTGACCACATTATACACACGCACGCACACTATTGGCTGTAAATCTAAACGTATGATTCCTTTCCTTTTTTTATCTCGACTTAAAGCAAGTTCAAATCTACGGATATATTAGTCATGCAATGCGTACCATTGGTCAGGATAGATATGAACAGAGGTGAAATCAATATTCAAGATTTTAGAGTTGCGAATAAAATCAGATCCAAGTCTAGACGCCCACTCCTCTGGATTGACAGTCAACCTTTTCGGGTCATTAGGACCATAAAAACCTTCAAGGCCAACAGTCACCAGATGGTTCTTGTCGATCAGTTTGACAAAAGTTGACATTTCTTCTAACCAATCCTGCAATTCCATGTCAATTAAGTAAATATATACTCAGATATTTCGCAAGAAGCAACACCATTACCATTTTTTCCCCCTTCTAAACCAACAGCAAACAAAGATTACAAGCACCCATGCAAACCATCCAAAATTTCTCTAGTTTCTGATCCCTTGCATTGCTTTTCATATGAATTTTATGTAACAGTAGGAGCAAACATCTTATTACATTTTATTTGACCAGATTAAGGGTCTAAAGCATTTAATTTTGCTTTTTATATCTCCCAGTCCCACTTAGGAATTAAAAACTATAGTTTCATGATTATTATTAAAAAAAATGGCTAAACAGTAGTCATGGACCTGAAATTCTGCGAAGCAATCGAGTAAAATTGATAAGCTTCAGATTTATTAATCCAAGAAATTGTGGAAAGAGTTTAGAAAACGAATTTTCAAGGTCCTGCTGCATGCAAAATCAACATGTAGCATAGACCTACATATTACTGAGACAAGAAGGGTCAAGTTTTAAATTTTTACTTGGAATTAGTCTTCAATATTGCTAGCATTCTTCTATAAATATTTGAAGGAATTAAAATACAGCTACAGGACTTACTTGGATAGTGTCACCAGAAGGATCAGACATACAACGAGGTTCATTAATTAATTCCCAACCAAATATGGTGGGGTCTTTTCTATATTCAACTCCAGTGATAGTATTCTTCCTTGTTAAAACAGTCTGCAGAACAATACAGAAGAAATTGTTAAATTACCTAACTGCAGTCTTGACGACTGTAAACATTCAATTAAAAAGTGAAGCGTCTAGCAAAATGGAAAGCAAAGAGAAACAGTCATTCAATAAGCATGTAGGTGAAAAGGACCGCAGGTAGTTATTTTTCTGACCTAGGCAAGCAATTTAATGCTTGTACATATTTTGAAAGAAAAATGCACTTAGAACAGCAATCATGCAATTTATGGAATGAAAATACAAAAACAAAACCATGTATGAACCTACATATAAAACCATTCCCAGACAGCAATTGTTTTAATTTTCATCATTATTTCTTTGTCTAAGGATGATTTGAAATCTAAGAGTAGCATTCTAATTAATTGCAAGATGTTATCATCTGTCTTTTTAATTACAGATCTTGGTCTCAAATAGTTTAAAAAATGCCAGTTGTTTTTAAGTTTCCTATAGACATGGATAAAGAAAGAACATGCTGATAGGTTAAGAAAGAAGGTCCATTATGCGTGTGTTCATCTGATTGTTTGCTTCCAGACAGGTTTACACTCATGGTCCTGGCAAGCAGAGACAAATACAATACTTATTTGTCCAGCTTCTATTTAATTCTGGAGACACAAATTGTCTAAATCTTGAGCAAGTACTTTTAAGCATTGTAAGAGACATGAAAGAGCACAATAGTTTTACAACTATGGTTGCCAGATGATATTGTTAAAATCAGTTACTTACCAAAAAGATTGTTAAGGGTTAGCATTGTCAAGTGATTACATGGATTATCTACCAAGAAAAGTTGTGATAATTTGAAACCAAGCTCTTTTAAATGAAATCAACTCTGCATGCCACAAAAGAATGCCTCTCAAACAAGGGTGGGGGCTGGGATGAAAAGAGAATGAAAAGAGAAGAAATAAAGATAGAAATATCTATACCTTGATGTAATTTTTGAAATAACTACGGATTGATGGATCAAAGAAGAAAGAATCGTTAGACGAGCTTAACCCTATCCCTTCTTGCCATGCCCATTTGACATATTGAGTCTTTCCTCCATATGCATGCAAGTTATTAACTAAGCTGAGCAGCAGCCTAATTCTGTGTTGCCTTGCTTCTGCTATGACATAATCCAAGGCCTGCCACCCAATGGTTATCATTGATCAGAAAATTAAACAACTTACTTATTGCAAGGACAAAAAAGAAATTAGTAATGCAACAACATTTTAACTTCTATCAACCATAATGGAATTGACAAATTCAGCAATAAATATGTCTTCACAACAACCCTAATAGGCTTCTATAAGACAAAATTTAGAAGCATAAACGTGTACATGTTTTCTTCATATACCTTCTTAAGTTTGGCATGAAACCCCCTAAGCAAGATTTTATTTGAACCACTAACGTTTTGTTTTATGGGAAAATTCAACAGGCGATGGATTGATTTGTGGAAGGGATAAGAAGAATAACACAAGTCAAGCATGTTTCCATGCAAATTGACATAGCTAAAGGACACAATCATAGAGGCATACAAACTAACAATACAAAACGAATAATTAACTTGATTTTACTAAGGTTCTGGCTCACAGAGACTGGAATTTCTTTCTCTGGAAATCAAAAAGAAGGAAGATTTACTGAGAGAGAAGCGACTTCCAGAAGTGCAGATCAGGAAACCTCCTAAAACCAAAAGCAAAGCAAACTGTAGAAATAAAAAAAAAAGAATAATAAAGAATAATAACTAAAAGGGTTACAAGAAAAACAAACACCTTCTCCCGGTCCTTCCAGTCCCTCTATCACCATTGATTTTGTGAACTCCCGGGAACAATGGTATCTCTACTAACAAAACCAGAATATTTTGCGCTTAAGCAACAAGCATGTCATGTTTCTTGTCATGTTTCACAACTATCACGGCCTTAAGTATCCACAAATTTTGAATCTTTGTCCGTGCCTAGATGATTCTCAGCAATTGTTTGTGCAAAGGGCGATCGCCCAGAAGAGACACCCAATTATGGAAGCACCCAACGCTACAAACTCATTTCCAGGAATAAAGAACAAAAAGACGGAGCATTATAAAAGATCCATACAAACAAAACCAAAATAGCCAATGTGCCATAATGCTACTAGACTCCCAAAATCTTATCATATCGGTATCCGACATCAAGCTTAGAAAGAAGACATCAACACAAAATGAGAATTAATCCTAAAAGCACAAAATACAAAAGTACGAAATTCATAAGCTACTATACCTGGAAAACTTGCTCATTGAACTGACCAGGGGAAATTTGAAGGGCATTATAGTCACCATCATTAAACGCCCAAGTTCGACAAACGGTGAGACCCATCTTGGCACCGGCTTGCAGCATTGCCGGGACCCTGGGTCTGGTATAATCATCCACAGATTGGACCATTAACCAGTAAGAGTTCCACCCATTTATGTAGAACGCTTTGCCGTCCAACATAAACTGGCTCCCATTTCTCTCCACAAATGCCAAATATGGTTCTTCTTCAAAACCTAACCTTAGGTCCCCAAAAGACATATAAATGAAAACTACACATGACACAAAACCAAGAAGAGGGTAAAATAAACCATTTCCAGCTACCATTATTCTTTATATATTGTACAAGATCGCTAGGAAAAACCAGCGAAACTCAACAGATTGGGAAGATTCCCAGAAGCCCTTTTGGCTCTATAGGCAAAAGCTGCCAATGGGACCAGATGAGATTACTGAACCTCGGGAGCAAATGTGAATGTGATTGTTTCTGACACTTAACTGATAAGGATATCTAGATCCTTCTCTGAGAAGAGTACCGATGGACCTGAAAGGCACCAACTTCAGAGTTTAAACTGCAAATATCACTGACCCTTACCAGAATGAATCAAGCAATTGTAACATTGACTGACTTCTGAGGCTGCACTGGATCTTCTGGGCTGTAATTAGGGAATTTATAGGGTGAACTGGGCAGAGGATATCTGTGCATGAAGTGGGAAGGATTGCACAAATGCAATGAAGGCTAAGAAAAGTCACTTGCTTTCAGAACAGTCAAAATTGAAAGAGATTTTAGGGTGGAAATCAGTGAAGATGTTGAGTGTTTGGTGAACTGTTTGTATCAGCCTGTTTGGTAATTAGATCTGGAAACCTTCAAGCCTTTCTTCGGTTTCAATATTCTATGGAACAAGTCTTCTTAATTTCAAGAACCATGGGCCATGCCTGATGTATCACTGAATCTTTTTGGAAATTACTAAATTAAGCCAATAAAAAATTAACTAATATAGAAAATAATTATCGTAAAAAAAAACCATCTTCATGTGTTTACTTCGTTTGGATTCTGCATTAAAGTATTTTTTTTAGGCTTGTGCAAGGGCAGATATTCTAGTAATTATAATTTCGCACCAGGTTTTGCTGATTTGCATGTATTTACATTTTTGAAACCTAATTTCACGTGGAACCCACTTGAGGTTCAGAGTCTTCAGCGTTCTTTTTCTTTCTATTTTTATTCTGTATGCTACAACGAATATCCATTTTTAGCACAAACATGAAGAACTGACAGTTGGCGTTATTAAAAAAAAAAAAGTCAGATATTATTAGCTAAAAACTGTAATACCAATGTAATACCATTGATTGTTCCATAATGTCACAATGTTGTTGATTTTAGCCCTGACATTTCAATGAGAGTAGGAGTACAAGACATATATAAGAAGAAAATTTTATTTTTCTTTTGATAGTCCAAGAAAATAGGAGGATTTTCATTTTGTAATTGTGTCTGTCCAATCTAATAGGTCAAAAGTATATTCCTTTTATTAACAATAAAATTTTCTAAATGCTATTAAAACTTCACAAATAGAAATGTCACTTTTTACATGGATCTTAAATTTACTCAGAACAAAATCATAAGTTGGGTATAGGTCAAATTGTACAGATGATTACAAGGTACTGGATTCAGTTTCTTCAAAAAACATGAAACTTGCTTCTCACCTTTCTCTTTAAGAAAAAAAAAATCTTTCTATTTTGGTATTTCTTCTGTTTGGACTGTCTGTAACGGGGTTCATGTTGATCAGTAAATCTACATCATGGTCACCTTTGTTAAGCAAATAATAATTACCATAAAATATTTTACAATAATTTTTTTGTTGAAATGACAAGATTAGTTTAATTATATTAGAGCTGAGCTTGTCTGATATATATGTCATGCACAACTAGATCTGCTGGTACAGAAACAATACTGGCAATTTTTATCACAGTCTTCCAAATGATAATGTTGAGCTGTTTTCTTATAGTTAACTATCCAAATTATATATCAAATTCAAGATTTGATAACATAATTAGTTTTCCATTACACGACGAAAATGGGAATGTAGAAACCTTATTATTAACTAACTTTGCTCCCGCAGTATGCCACCAAACCAATTGTCAAAAACAGATGGTCCTGCATCACTATCTCCGTTGAACCAAAACTAGTTTATTCCAAGATAGCAAGAACAAAGTATAAATGATTCATTCACTCTTTTTAATACTCTTTAAGTCGTGATTATATGGTAATAATTACCAAAGCACAACGTAACTTACCTCTTTTTCTGTCAAAGAAGAAAAACAAAAAGGACATTACAAGCTGAAAAGGAATTTAATTACATATAAACATGAACTATAATGATTAGATATAAGAAGCATTGTTACAATTTACAAGCGGTCTTATGAGGGAAGCTAGCTATCATTCTCAATATCAGTCATTTGCTTAGGTGCGTTCATTATCTCTGTTTGATGATATCTGAGTTTGGGATTAATGTTAGATGGATTTGGTTGAAGTCCTTTTCAAGCAGAGAAGCAAATACAGTCCTTAGAAATCATTTTGGACTGACCCAAATTATCAAGATTGATTAATTCTTTTTCTTATGTGCTTATATTTTGGCTAGAAAGTTCATCATTAACATGTAGAACCAACCTTCACTTTGATATGGTGCATGGAATTGTCTGGTATAATTATCCTTCCATTTACTACTCATTTACATTTGAGTAAATAATGATTATTAGCTTTTGGCATTGTTATGATAACCCTAATCCCTCCCAAAACAGAGAAAGAATTATGTTTTATGGGAGGAGGATATGTGGCTTGACGGTTGTTTTGATCATGTTACTATTATTGGTAATCAAGGGGCAATGTTGCCACTTTTGTCTGTGCCATGCATGGTCCCAAGTTTCTGTTATAAAATAGGTATAAATAATGGGTTGGAAAAAGGGAAAAGCTCTCCAACTGTTTTTGGTGCAAATGGGATTGTTTTAGAAAATGTCCATCTGGCTTACCTGTGATTACAATACAGTAACGCGTATAACACAGTTAATAATAGCTTTAATGACAAACTATAGAACTCACTAGCTAGTGGATGGCAAGTGGCAAATTGAACTTTATCATACATATCAAAAGCACTTTCACTTTGTGGAATCTAAAAATTGTGCGGATTCTTCTGACCTTCGGTAAAGAGGAAGCAAAATCAATTATTCTGTTTTGCATTACTGCTTGCAAGAATTTACTTAAGGTGGTGATCACAAAAAATTATTCAGCGGATAGGGTATACTATATTGAATGGTTGATATGATATATCATATTAATAATAATTTCTCCACTCTCAGTATTAATTATTGAAAAATTACATTAGTAAAATATTATAACTAATAATTTATTATTGATTTAGTACATTATTTTAACCATCCATTGTCTACTTGACTCATTGAATACTCTTTTGGTAATTATTATTAAAAAATTTATTATTTATTGTTAAATTGATATATCACGCCAACTATCTAATATAATATGTAGTTGACTCGTTGAATGCTCTTTGGGTAATCAATTCTTGTTAAGAAAAATTGTATTAATTATTTGCTGCTTATCGACAAAGCTACAAGCTAAGTTAAGATGAGAGAGAGCCTAAATTTCATATTGAAGATATATAAATTTTGAAGTATATTAATGCATGTTAGATAACAAATTATGTCATCATCATTATAAGAGTTGGATCTTGAACTACACTAGTGTAATTATAATTATTTTTCCTTTTTATTATTTGGAATTTTGCAGTCTAATATCAATATTAGTTATTAAATTATTATAGATTTGACTCCAACACTAAGGTAATTTATTAATTTCTTATGAATTGTGACCAGAATAATTTGATCGGATAGAGGAAAGAGAGACTATTAACACTGACCAAAAATCTCTAAATGCAGTACCAAAAGAAAATACTTAGTTACCTTACTGAGACTTATTGTTCTTGTTACTTTTTTTTTTTCATTTTTAAGTTGATTGCTTTCTGCAAGTAGCCTTTCTCTTTCTTTTCTTCTTGTTTTTGGGCTGCTGTAATGAGCTCAGCAGTCATCTTCAAGGGAATTGAGAATTGACGTGTCTTGACATAAGTGGGTGATTTCCTTTTAGTCAAGGGGGCAACATTAGACCGCTTTCTCTGTCTTTTGTTTTGTAACTGAGAAGCATTACACTCACACCACATAATAATATCCGTAAGCAGCTTGTCCAGCCCTATTTGGAACCCTTTTTTCCATTTGATTTGTAAACTGTTTTGAGCCATGATGATCGCGTTTGAATGCTATGAGGAAAGAGAGACTACTAACACCGACCAAAAATCTCTAAATGCAGTACCAAAAGAAAATACTTAGTTACCTTACTGAGACTTATTTTTCTTGTTACTTTCTTTTTTTTTTTTTTTTTAAGTTGATTGCTTTCTGCAAGTAGCCTTTCTCTATCTTTTCTTGTTGTTTTTGGGCTGCTGTAATGAGCTCAGCAGTCATCTTCGAGGGAAATGAGAATTGACGTGTCTTGACATAAGTGGGTGATTTCCTTCTAGTCAAGGGGGCAACATTAGACCGCTTTCTCTGTCTTTTGTTTTGTAACTGAGTAGCATTACACTCACACCACATAATAATATCAGTAACCAGCTTGTCCAGCACTATTTGTAAACTGTTTTGAGCCATGATGATCGCGTTTGAATGCTATGATTGGTCTACGGCAGATCATAAACTGAGGATGAGATATCAAAATCAAATGCAAGGATGGCTACAAAGAGTTGACGTATAAGATGAAGAGATAAAAAGTTGAATTCAGAACTTGTTATAATAGTGTCTCTCCCTCACGCCCTGTGCAGGAACTTCAACGACCCAGGTAATTGATAGTGGTAAAAACTACATAGATAGTCAAGTCAGATGGATTCGAAATCAAGGGTCAGACTTAATTAAATGAAGAAAAATGACCAATAATATCATATCGCGTATTTTATTCAAGCTTCCATACCAGTTGTTTCCTAACCCAAATTAAACTTATTGTAGTATACTGTTATTAATGGACCAAGAAAAGAGTAAGCAGACAGAAAAGGAGTGGGTTGGCAGAGCTCCACTCCGTCTGCAATTTTACCTGCTCCACTATACTGTAATGGCCGCAGCTGCTGTGCAACTTGACGTAACAAAAGAGGGAGTTCAGACTCCGGAGTTATAGTTTTGTGGATGGTTCTTTCCCAACTCTCCTGCTTTCTTTCGGAACAAGCGTCCGTAAAGAGCATCTGCATTATAGTCTGATCTGGTTGACGACTGATGTTGGCATAAGGGGTCGAATCCCTCCACCCTTTTTTCATCCTCTGATTCGATTCTCTCTCATGTAATTCCAAAAAAAAAAAAAAATCTGGTCTGGTTGGTTGGGCATGTTCTCGAAAATTTCCCTGTTCAAAATCTTTTAGGGGGGTCTCATCCTCCTTCAAGACTTTTGCACCAAAATGGTCTACGTTCATCCTTTTACTAATCAATTATTTTAAAATAATAAATAAAGTTTTATCGTATATAAATTTATATTCTATTAAGAATAACAATTTTATTGATATTATTTAGCATATAATTTTTTTAAATATTGTTCTTGATATTTTTCTACTATTTTTCACAATGAATTATTTTATTAGCACAAATTAAAATTTATAAAATTTATATATAAAAAATTTAAATCATTAGTTTAGTGGACAAGAATATAAAAGAAATAGATAAAAAATTTAAAGAAAAAAATAATAAGAGAAAAATATAAAATTTATAAATTAAATTATCAAAAATAAAAAATTATCAAAATAATAAATAAAAAGGTCGAAAAATTTAAATTCTAATTTAATGGTTTGCACAACTTTGGGATCCAAGGTATTAATAACTCACGCTCTCACTTTAATGAGTTTTTTTGTAAATCTTTGTGAGGGATTGTTTTTTCTTTCCCATTAAGGCAAGAGGGATTCCATTTTCCACTATAATTAGCTTGCACTTGTGCGGCAATTGAGCCGATAGAGCAAGAGGTGATATTTACACATTTCTTTATGCATATAAGATTGTAATTATATACATATGATAAATGTTTAATCTAATTAAATTTAAGTTGACAACTAATTAATCTTTAACTCTACCCACTTGAATCATTTTTGTATATTTTATTAACTTTTCTGCAGATCACCAGTATGCACTAAATGCTGTAAAACATAATCTCTCATAAGCAAAGAAACTTGGAGCCAAGCTGATGAGGTGAGAAGATGAAGGATCTGTCTCCTCAGCGTTTGCCAAGACATTCTTTCATACTTCTGAAATATTACTCTTAAAGAATTCGGTTGGTCTACAAGCAAAAGTAAGTTTTTTTGAGTAGATATTGGTCCACAAGACATTTACGGATGAACCAATCATGTTCTCTAGAAGTGATAAATTTTCTCAGTGGTTGCCACTATTTGGGGAAAAGGATCTGGTGAATAATCTTTCAAATCAAATTCATCGAAGCAGGTACCCATACAGCTGAATCCTTTGTGGCCTCCTTAGAATAGGAAGTCTCCAGATATTTCCTACTGCTGCTAGTGGCAATGACTACTTTACCATCATTGATGAAATGATGTCCGCGAGGACTAGGATATTTAGGTTGCTGTCTGCTAGAATTACAAACTGACTTGGGATTTCTGGTTAGTCCCAATGATTAATTTTGGTTTCCTAAGGATAATTCATCCAAAACCTGACTCCAAACAGCACGATTTTTGTAATTGAATTGACTGACACAAAAATGTTGATTTGCGTTCAGCTCAGTAAATTAAGTTCTTTTTTCCCTTCTAGTTTCAAAGCTTAAAATAAGGAACTTACAGCACAAGTTACATACGTATAGAAAAAGCTATATTTTGCTAAATTGAGTTAGCAGACATGTAGAATGATTTCTGGAGCACATAATTATAGAGTTGGAGATTATCTTGAGATAACCCAGAAAGCAAAAAAGCTCTAAAATAGAGGAATCAGTAAGAGCTTACGGTGGAGTTAACAAGATTGTTGAGGAACTATACATCTCAGTAAGTAAATAATTAATTTCAACTTTCAAATTCCTAATCCAAAACAAGTCTGAAAAGAGATTAAGACACTTTACCAAATCATACAACCCGCCATGATTTTGCAACCCCATCTCTCCAATTCAACCACTCAGCTAATATCAGACACCAAATCCACCCACCAATTCAATCAATCATGACTCAACCTCACTATTCCTTCTAACCAGAGCAAAGTACCCCAAAACGGCACAAATGGCAGCCACGAAATTCCCTTCCTTCAACAAAATCTTGATCACAAAACTGAAAATTTCCCTCGTAATCTTCCTCCCTTCCACCACCAACGTCCTCCTAGGCTTACCAAAGAAAGCCAGCAACACCACGATGGCAATCCATGTGACTAAAATGGCAGGCACCATCACTGCCAGAGCTGCGACCATGGAAAGAACCCCAAACACAAGCCCAAGGAGCACGGAAGCATAAAGGGCAGGCCACCCAGAAGTGGATGGTTGAGCTTGTAATTTGTACCAAGAAAGCATGGATTTGAGGAAATTCCATGAAGATGTCAAAAGGATACCATAGACAAGCACAAAAATACATACCCATGTTCTCCTTTTGCTCATGATTCTTAGCAGTAACATGTAAGAAGATGGTGGCTGCCTTGGTGAATCGGGCGTAGCCCCTGCTTCCTCTTCAACCTTGGCCATTAGCAGACACGGTAGGTTTTTTCTCTCGAAGAAAATCAGAGAAAACTTTCCCAAACGTATTATTTTATTGTTTTGCTTATTTTGGTCCCTCTCTGGTCTCTAAGTAGCTCTGCTGTGGCTGAGTCTTGAGTCTTTCCGCTTAAGGCAATGACAATGCAGATGTTGTAAGATTGGGTAATTAATAATTGCGATAACTCACTGGAGCAACTGCGCGTACATGGCACCCTTCAACCAGCTTAAAGCTTCATCTTTTAGTAATAGAAAGTGATCGGAGCGTGTGTGCACGCACCTTCAGAGTGAGTGCGCGCTTCTTATAGTTTTTGGAATTTTAGATATACTTATTTTCTCGTTGTGCAAATGGGAAACTGTTCAGTTCGTTTGAATTTACGCTGCGATAAAAACAAGTCGTTGCTCTTCCTCAAGAATTACAGCTGGGTTATTCCGTTTGGACCTTTGCCTTTTCAGCTTTAACTTTACTTTCTCATTTTCAAGCCTGTTTATTTTGGACTGCAGAGGGTCGACCGTTGCTGACCTTCTTCAGTTGTGCCCGTTGATATTGAGAAGCTCCAAATCTACAACCTGCAGATTCTTCTGGGAGGATCACGTGAAAGTTTGAATACCAAGATTTCCCACCGTTCTAATCTAAAAAAATATATGTTTAGCGTAATTTTACATATAATATACACACATAAAAATTATTTTTTATTTTTTTATTAATTTATTTTTTAAAATTTAATTGCTTTTTAAAATATCAAAAAAATTATAATATAAAAATTAAAGTTAAAAAAAAAGATAATAAACTCAAATTCTACCACTTGAACTAAACTCAAATTCCTTTGAAACTCAACTTTTGTCACACTCAAAATATTCTTTGCCATTTGGTCCGATGGCAGTAGATCTGCATCCATCAAAGTGAAATTCAAAGAAACAAATGGAAGATTGAGAGGGCTTTGCTTAATCTAGACGACAATAGAAGGGGGAAAAGGGAGTGAAGTAGAATGAAAGTGATACTTTAAATTAAAGAGAGTAACTAATCTAAAGTAATGCCCCCTTTCCTTTAACATCTAAACTAACCATTTTAATCTATTTTTCATTACTCCGAGGACATAAAATGATGCACTGGCACAAGTCGGGCATGACTGGCTCTTGGGGAGCAATGATATCGCAGACAGAATCTATGCAAAAGCCTTCTAAAGAAATAAGAAATTAATGGCTTCAGTGAAGTGATGAGTACAATATAACACAGAACAAGAAGATTATCATCAGAGTTTAAGAAGGGGAGAGGGTGGACCAAGTAATGACACCTGCCCAGTGAAAGATAATCCTCACAGTCCATGGGACGAAAGGGTAACAATCAATCCAGTAACTATGGTTCATCCCAGTGGCCACATATACCAGGAACCCATTATAATATCAATTAAGAACATGAGCAGCGCGCACCCTTTAGCCAAAAAGTTCTGAAATTCTCTGTCCTTTATACATCAGACCATGAATAGCAAAAATCTAAAAACGGATAGAATCAATCCCGCAAAAGATGTGGAGGTCAGGATCAACGACTGGTCGTGTGGAGTTGAACCAGAAAGCTGGCGAGCCGTTTTAATGCCATGACCTAACAGATTTCCTTCACGAATAGTATTATTAAGGACTCTGTCATTGCAATCATTGAAAGGACACACATCAGAGAGAACACAGACGATCCTATTATGTTAAAATTGCCTGAAACCCACTTCACTAGTTGTATATTTCTTGATTTTCTTCCATGCCCAAACCTTAATGGCTCAAAGTTTACCCCTTTTATCAGAATCTCTTATTTCAATTGCCCAGATTTCCAAATCAAATAACGTAAATCATTTGCTCCTCAAAAGGTATCCCTCAGGGGGTTATGAACTAATCAAAATTTGAATCATAATGTGATTTTGAGATCTGAGCAATCCCACAAAAAAAAAAAAAAAAAGAACCGAGGAGCACCCATCAAAAGATTCAAACCCAGTTCCAAAGCTGGGATTAGATATTGGACAAGAAACAATTGTTTTATGGATTCGTAGGATTAGCAATGAACCAACGTGATGGTTTATTGGGACGCGTTATATGGCGGTTGGTAATGGCGGGTTATGACTAGGATTACAAGCTTTTTTGTAATGTAAAAGGTTGTTATATTAGCTCTAAAATTAACGAATGGCTCCATCTAATAGTATGGGTTTTTATAAGTTAAGTATTATATTTTAATTTATAAAATTTAATTTAGTAATTTTAAATTTTAAATTATAAAAATAAATTTATAATAATAGCATAACTTATTTTTAATACAATTTTAATTTGGAATCAGTTCACAGGCGTGCTCTCTCTCTTTCCATTTTAGAAGCCAAATTCATGACAAAGATTTTTCTTTTTTTTAGGCTAGGATTATCTTCTTATTTGTGTGATTATCAATTTTAGCACTTTACTTGTTTTTCATTATAGTTAATTATTCTAATAAATTTAATCTCACTAAATATTTATTTAAAAATTTAAAATAATATTTTAGAAAATGTATTCGTCTTGATTTAATACTTATAGTTTACATACTCTATTTATATGTTGTTATAATTATTGGAAACTGTATTAGTGGTGCCTCACTCACACAATTGTTATGAGGAGAAAATTTACAATATTATTTAAGATTAAATATTTTTTATTTTAAAATTTTATTTAAAAATTATTTTAATTTAATAATGCAAATAAATACTAATAAAATTATATACATATCTTTATTTAAATAAAAAATTTCTATCCACAACTGAAACTTTTTTCGTGAGAGAAAAACCAAAACATGAGATTATTATACTTTAGATGTCTTTGTTTTGGCCAAGGATGAACTTTCAAACTTATATAGTCATGGTAGTTTTTCTTCTAAGAATAATTGTTTTGAAAGCTATTATATTTTATTTGCTTCAATACAAATTTTAAGTGAGACTAGAAATTTTTGTCTTTAAAAGATTTAAAAATAAAAAAGATAGATATAAAATAAAAAAAGTTTATGAAAAAAATAAGATGCATAAATTATATTTTAATATAAATCATAGAGACAAATAAAAAATTATCAAAATAAAAAAATAAAAAAAAATTCAATTCCAGTACAGAAAATATCTAATTCAATAGGTTAATGTTAGCTTTCATTATTTAATTATTATATTTTTAATCTTTTTATTTTTATAAATTAAAATTTATAAAAATTTTAACTTTAAAGTTAAAATTATAATTTAAATAATAAAATTTAATAAACTTAACACATTACATGAGAAGTAAATAAAAATAAATTTTATTAATTTTTTAACATGATGCTGATTGGCCATGAAATGATCAAGTTTCCTACAGGGATAGAATTGTATTTAATATTGTGTTATTTTGGGTGAATACAAATTATTTGAGAATTAGATACTGTTGTCAGTCGCCTGAAGGAAGGAAGAAGGCAGGAAAAATGGTATAAAATTAATAAATTTTGCAACGCGTTTAATGCTGCATTCAAATGCCAAACAGAACACAACAACTTGCTTTGAACGCAAAACCAACGCCATTCGTTCATTGACAGAGGAGGAAGATGGAGGAGTTACCGTAGAGGTGGGATAGATAGAGACAGTGGAGTCTTTTGACTGAGCACAGAGCCGGCCATAGCCGTCTAAGATAGTGCTCTTTCATTTATGAATACGCGTTGAACTTTCAGTCATAGCCAAAGGGAAACCGCATTTTCTTTGTTGTTGAGCTTGTGATCCATCCCTTCGCTTAATCTTAATCTAAAGCTCCACAAAGGTATTTCCTTCTTTATTCTTTGATGAATTCGATGATTTCTAGACTTCCAGTCCTATAATTATCACAACCCCAGACCTTGTTTATCTGATTTTCCTTTCATTTCCATGGAAAAGTTTTCCTTTTTGAGAGGTAGCGACTCTTGGCATAGTGTTATTGGCGGTTTCCGAATTGCTTATTGTATTAAAATCAATGACTTTACAATTGGGTCAGTCTGAAGTTTTCAAAGAGTTAGGAAGTGTGAATCCCCGAATTCATGGTCACTTCTTTGACAGACGGTTCTAAGATGAAATGGGTGTGAACCTATGAAGGGAAGTTCTCGTTTTTTCTTCTGGAAATTAGAATTAGTTGTTGACTGTCCAATGAAGTTTTTTGAAGGGGTTGTTCTAATTAATTTTGGCCGGTAAATGCTGATATTTGCTTTGATTTGAAGGATAATATAGTTGAGTTTTAGATTGCTACTGCAACATGGGTTGCATATGTTCCAAGACTTCCGCTGTGGAAGACAGCCGGGAAGGTTTGACGAAGAAATTGTCACCGTCTAGCAGAATAGCCTCGGACCTGAATATTTTGCAGTTGAATTCCTCCAAAAGGGATGAGAGAGTTTGGGCGAAAGATAAGTTAGATGGCAGTGATGTGAAAGTCTCATTGGTTGACAAGAAAGCCAATGATTCAGTGCAGTTGTACGATGATCACATCGAGAAGAAGAAGATAGTGGAGCCTGATTTAACTGTTGTTAGTCATCCCGGTATTGGAAGGGTTCCAAAGGCTACCGAAGGAGAGCAGGTTGCCGCAGGATGGCCAGCTTGGCTTTCTTCTGTTGCTGGTGAAGCTATCAAAGGATGGATACCACGGAGTGCCAACACTTTTGAGAGGTTGCACAAAGTAAGTCCCCTTCCTGTCTGCTCAGTCAATAGTCACGGCATAATTCAACTGTTATTAAATTACTTCTGTCTGGTAAAGCACTTACCAAAATCCTTTAAAGATTACCAAGTCAAAGAAACTCTACTTTTTCTACTTTGGTAAGTTATGAAAATTCATAAATGAACTCAATTTCTTCAGATAAGGTGATGTTATTTTCCGAAAACTTGTACTTATAAACCTAACTCTGCAGGGTGGATAGGAGTGTAGTGGAAATCATTAATAGTTTGATAATCTAATATGTAAATGTGCAGAAGGGAATCAAATCTATTGTGTGAGAATGATTTGTGCGATAATCATGTCACTGCTTTACACATAAAGTACATAGTTTAAGAGGTAAACGTGCACATTAAACTTAATTATAGAAACTTGGTGACTAGATTGTTTGTACAAATTCATGTTGTAAATTATTGCATAATGCTTTGGAGTTCAAGGCAGGGTTAAGCTCATTCTTTTGTAGAAAGAGAGAATGCCTGTTATGTTGTTCAAATTTTGTCTAGTTTCTGAGCGTAAGCCTTCTTATATTGGTGACGTAAGGAGGCTGCTTCTCTTATATTCTGTATATTGGTTATGGTGCTTTTTAATAAAAAAAAAAAGAATCTTCTCTTTAATGAATTGTGTGGTGGGATCCTGTCTTGCAGATTGGTCAAGGAACTTACAGCACTGTTTATAAGGCCCGTGATGTGACTTACCAAAAGATTGTTGCTTTGAAGAGAGTACGCTTTGATAATCTTGATCCTGAGAGTGTCAAGTTTATGGCAAGGGAAATTTTTGTTCTGCGTAGGCTGGACCACCAAAATGTTATAAAGTTAGAGGGCTTGATAACATCGCAGACAGCTCGTAGCTTGTACCTTGTCTTTGAGTATATGGAACATGATCTTACAGGACTTGCATCACGTCCTGGTATTAAGTTTTCAGAACCACAGGTAGTAAGATTTTCTTTTTGTTCTCAGTATTCTGTTTGGATCTAAAATGGCAATGCAAAGCATTGCGCTTCTTTGAACTCTTAATTGAAGCAACTGTGCTTCTCAATCCTTCACTTTCTTAAAATTAAAGCAATGTATTTTATATATCAGGTTAAATGCTACATGCAGCAACTTCTTAGTGGATTGGATCATTGTCATAGCTGTGGTGTTCTCCACCGTGATATAAAGGGCTCAAATCTTCTCATTGACAACAATGGCATCTTAAAGATTGCAGATTTTGGCTTGGCAAGTTTTTTTGACCCCCATCAATATGTTCCCTTGACCAGCCGTGTGGTGACTCTGTGGTATAGACCACCAGAACTTTTACTTGGAGTGTCTCATTATGGAGTTGCAGTGGATTTGTGGAGCGCTGGTTGCATACTGGGGGAACTATATTCCCGCAGGCCCATATTGCCAGGAAAAACGGAGGTATGATTAGGAAATCTAACTGGCCATGCACCACTCCAAACGTATATTTGTATTGTTTAACTACCAATTCCAATTTTCAAATTGATAATGTATATTGATAATAATATATAGAAGGTGCCTGAAGTGTAATTTTAGTTCCTTGTAGGTTGAGCAGTTGCATAGAATATTTAAGCTTTGTGGCTCACCATCTGAGGATTATTGGCTGAAATTGCGGTTGCCACATTCAACAGTATTCAAGCCTCCACACCATTATAGACGTTGTATAGCAGAAACATTTAAATCTTATTCATCTGCCACTCTAAAACTTATGGAGACCCTGCTTTCAATAGATCCTTCAAGACGAGGAACAGCTGCCACTGCTCTAAAAAGCGAGGTATGCATATTTATGTTTTCAAAGGGTGTAAAAGTTATATAATTTGGTTGAGATTGAACTTCATCCGCCTCTAATGTGATATTAGTGGTATTTTGATTGCCATTTTCTCATCGTCTCAATGTGTGTACATGTGTGATGAAACCTTTCGTCTTCATTTTCTGCTATTTCATCACCAATCACTACTATAGTTTATACAGGTGAAGAGGTATATGCAAAAATGAGGTTCAGATTAATGCTTTTATGTTGTTGACTTCATAACTTACGATTTTCCCTTTCATACTCAAAAACTAATGATTATTAAATCTCTGAAGTCTATTTTTATTTGCATCCTACTATAGATCTCGTCATTCTGGTGCATGAACGCATGATTAGAAACCAGAAATAGGGTTTCTAGACATTACAAGTATTAGAATAGCAGATATTGATAAGCTAGTTTACTGATGCGCCAATCCAAGTACTTAGCGCTGAATGTTGTTTGCCGTGACTGCCAGCTAAAAATAAGTATTGCATAGGTTAATAATTTATTTTTTCAATCTTTTTTTTTTTGTTCTGAGTGTTATTTCTTTGCATGCGACTGTTGGCATTCCATTTTACTCTTCCAAGAGTTGTGCGCCATTCTCCCATTATGTTCTTTTTTTTTTTTTTCATGATTTTCTCTGCATTAAATTGTACCTGATTTTCCGGGTGGAAATCAATACTGCCATTTTCTGGGGGCCTGTGAATTAAACAGCAGTTTCCCGTTTGAATTCATTGGCAGGTGATAAAATTATGAAATCAGAACCTTATCCAGAGCTTTATAAATAACGGGAAAATGAAAATGAAAATCAAGGATATATTTATGACTATACTACTGTGTCATGATGTAAATTTAGTAATCATTTTTCTCTTGCAATGCTGCCACCATTTGTGAGAGGTCTGTTTCCTTTCTAACATCATGAGGGGCACATGATTCGCCATGTTGATTTTTTTTTTTTTTAATTATTGGCAGTTCTTTACAACAGAACCCCTTGCTTGTGATCCATCAAGTTTGCCAAAATATCCTCCTAGCAAAGAGATTGATGCTAACTTGCGTGATGAAGCAACCAGGAGGTGATTCTTTTATGTTAAGGCATAAACAATATGAGATTTATTTCGATACAGCAACTGGTGTTATGATAATACCTTTAATCTTTAGAATGAAAATTGTCATTAGGAATATAAATTGTGTGCTTTAACTTGCAAGGTTTCTGGGTAATTAAAGTTTGATTTGTTCTAATTATTTTGTTATTGAAATATTGCCATAATTTTATCTTATCTAGTCTTCTAAAACTTTATACTTATGCAACTGCAGCTTATTTGCATGCTTCCGTTGTTTTGCTGTGACCCTTATGTCAATATATAATTTACTAAGTTACATAATTGTTTGTACACTCAGGCAAGGAGCTGTTGGAGAAAGGGTGCAGAAAGTCGGCTCAGCAGTTAAGCCAGAAAAAGAACCTCGGTCACTCCTTACAGCAAAAGATAATGCTGAACCACAAATACCAATGCAGGTAACCCAAAGTTCCATGTTAGTTTCTCATTGGTTATCTTTCTATTTGAGTTAAGTTATCTTAATGCTCATTGTTATTGCAAAAACTGTAGATGTTTTAGGTGCAAAATTTGAAAAAATAGAAGGTAAAAATCTAGAAGACTTCCACAAGTCGACTGTGTATTGATTTTACATAGTACATCAGGTTGTAGTTCTGGGACGAGGTTAGATCATTATGAAAGTGTTTTTTTTTTTTTTTTTTGTATGTATAGCATGATCTGCTCAATGATTATGAATTTACTATAGTGTCAGCCAACTGGTTTTATGCCTTTGCTTGTTAGTTCTTGGAGGAAGATGTAGCATCTGCTAATTGTCTAATAATTATATGAGAACAGCTAAGCCGTCAGGGGCTATGTGCAACTGAACTCTCCATGTATAATAATGAGGTGAATAAGAGAATCCATAGGCAGGAAGCCATTCGGTGCCACAGGGCATATTAGTTAAAAGAAGGAGGAGATATGATTTGGTTTGATTAAGGGCTATTCCTTGGACATAATATTTACATAACTTAAGGGCTATTCCTTGGACATAATATTTACATAACTTATACACATGCTTTACAACTCTGCATCCTTCTCCTGTATTATATTTTTCTTTTAAGTTATTGCTGATTGAACTAGAGAAACTGCCTTTGATTGATACATTTCCATTAGCTATCTCAAATTTATATGGTTGTTGTGTAATCCTTTGCCTTTTGCTTTTTCTACTATCCTACTGTTGCCGCTTTTGTTCTTAGTTTATCAAATTCTTATTTGATACAGCAAGGACAGCGCAAATTCAACCCAAATAACCGAACAGAATTCTCTGGGCATCTGTATAAGAGGCCTTCACATTCAGGTCCATTGGTTCAGGGTCCTGGCTGGGTAAAGGGTGGAAAGGAAGTTGATGAGCAGCTTCTTGGTTCAAACAGAGTCAACCTATCAAAACTATCTGGTTTAGTAGCATCTAGGACTTTATCGTCTGATGATCAGGTGGAAAAACAAGTTCTTTCACGGCCTGGAAACACAATTGAAGTACGGAGATCTGTGGGGTCAGCTAATGGATCTGAATCAAGAAGGCAGGATAAAAAACGCCAGCCTCAAAGAGTCGTGGGTCTCAGTCAAATAGAAAATGGAAGAGCCCCCACTAAGGAGTTAACTTCGGTTAGTTCATTATTATATCGTTATCTTCTTTATTTCTGGTTTCTTTTTGCGTTACTAATTGTCAATGTATGGCAGCATGGCTCTGCTAGGCATCAAATATGCCGAAGTGATGTTTCTATTATTTCTGAATTTGGCTAAATATTCTGTAAATTCATTTTCCCTTCCTGGACTAATGTCTTATGCTGAATAATTTTCTTGATCTCCATTTTAGGATGGTCGTGGGTCCAGGGGAAACAAGATCTATCTATCTGGTCCATTATTGATTTCATCAAACAATATGGATCATATGCTTAAAGAGCATGATCGTAAGATCCAGGAATTTTCAAGAAGAGCCCGAATTGACAAGTCAAGAGGTGAGAAAGTTCGTGCACAGCGAAAGTAGGCCTAAAGTAATCAACTGCACATTGATTTCCAGTTGTGCAGCTGGATAGATATTTAATGACAACATTAACTACCTGTCAGTATGAGAGAGAGAGAGAGAGAGAGAGAGAGAGAGAGAGAAGGCTCATTGTAATATATTTAATTTAAATTGAAGGCTTCTACAATAAAGAAATTGAATGTTCCTTCCACTCTTCACGTTTCAGTGATAAATCTATAACAAGCTAATTTTGAAGTAACTTTTAAGTTTTTTGGTGCTACCTGGATATACTTTCGGTTTCTATAAAGATTAAAAATGAAAAACACATCCATTTTTGGTTATTGAATCAACTGCACAAGTCATTGATTTGGAATTAAAACTTAATTTTTTTAAAAAAAGTTAATATGTGCAGTAAGAGAAATAAAAAAAAAAAGAATTAAAAAAGAAATCATAAATTTAGATCTTTACATTTTGTCTTTTTTAATTTTAATAACTTTATTTTATCTTTCTCTTAAATTTAGTATGTCATTTTACTTTTGTTCTCTCACTTATCATATAATTCTCTTAAATTTTTATATTTCTTATTTTGATCCCCTGCAACTATAGGAAACTTACATTAAAGATAGAATAGAGAAATAGAAAAAAAAAATCATTAAAATCAATTAAAAAAAAGGGCAGGCATCAAAATGTGATGAATTGTAGAAAACTAATAATCCTCTGTTTAGAGGTGTGTCATTGTGGCCAAATTGAGTGTGTGACCATCATTTTGTGCAAATATCTGCACGGTATCTTCTCCGGTGGAAGATGACTCTCTTGATTTTTATAGTATGTGGCAAGCTTCATGTCTCCCTCTCTATCCGGGGTTCTTATTGTTGGGAAAATAGATCAGAGGCTTGATAACAGCGGAAGCACCTCAAGATCACTTTTTTTCACTGTGCAAATAAATTATGCACAACAAAATTTAAGCAGAAAAATAAATACAAGAGGCACAAATATTTAACGTGCAAAACCCTCCAATGTTGAGGGAAAAACCACGGGACAAGCTCCGAGAAAATATTCCACTATAATAAGGATAATTACAAATATCCTCACAACACACTTTACTCTCTTTCAAGTGATACTAAAATTATAGTGGCACTCAGTGAGACCCTCTAGAGATGACACCCAATATTTTCTGGTGTATACCCACACCCTCACTCAATTGGGAATTACTCAGACTCTCTTTTATCTCACACTCTTAGAGAAATTATTTCTCTCAAGGCTTACCACTTATACTTGGCTTTAGCCTTATTCTCTCTTGAGCCTTTCTCTTTGTTGGCTCTCCTTCTCTTGCTTCTCTTGCTTGTGCAAATGATGCTTGGTGAAGCCTTCTATTTATAGGCAAAGTTTGAGTTGCAAAAGGAATAGTGAAGTGGTGCAATGTTGACAAACTACACCTCCCTTTCACACCTTTGCAACTAGCCTCCTTCTTATTCAATTTTGGAGGCTCCTCTTTTCTTCATTCACACTTGGTTAATTCACACATGGTTTTCATGGGGTGGACCTAACACTTATTTCCTCCTTTGTTTTGAGCGCACAAGTTAGTCAATCTGGAGAAAATGTTGTCTCATCAAGGCCGGGGAAGCTAGACAAATTTTAAATTGAATAATAGTATTTACACTTAGAATTTTACATAATATTTACATAACAAATAAATAAATAAAAACAGATTCTTATAAATGTATTGTAATTAATCTATTCAATCATCGATCTTAATTAGTATAGTGTGTAAATTTTATATGAAGTCTAAACATGTAACCAATATTACTCTTTTAAATTATATCCTCCATGTTTATGTTCTAAAATAGCATGATCTGTCTCTGTTGAATATCTCGTGGCCTGTTTCATAACATGTATTGGGCACAAGTGGTAAGAGAGAGAGGGAGAGAGAGAGTTGTACTTCGGACCGCTACTAATGTAACTCATGGATCAGTTCAGTAGTATTGGTTATGGTCAGATCATTTTGAGTCTTCTGATTCATACAAATCAGTCTATTTGGTTTACAGTTCTATTAGTATTACGTCAACTGAGTGAACCAAGTGTTTTTATATGTTCCTTTACCTGTAAGGTGACTTTAGACGGAGAGAAAATTTGAGCACTTAAAAAATAAGGGAAAAAAGTAAATTTTACTACAAATAACTGTAGTTAATCCATTTCCTGTGATACCCACCTCCTAATTCTGTGTAAAAATTTATTTTACACAGATTCTTTACCTTTGTTACTTATAAACTTTCAGGAAATTAGATATTCTCACAAATTCCTTCTTCAAACCCTCTTGAGGGAGCAGCACATGCTTGCTGGCTACTAATCTCTAATCTCTAATCTCCTCTCGCCCTTATGTCATCTATACAAATATATAATGTCAATGCCACAAATACTAACTTCTTATTCTCTCAACTTAAAGAAAAGGAGTGAATTTGCACTCACCTAGTGTGAGTCAAGACTACAGTATCTCGCAATGAACAAACAGCTTGGGAATGGCCACCAGAGCAGGTGTGAATGGATTGGATCAATGTAACTGATTCCTTGTCTCTGGTCCACTTCTAATGAAGCATCTAACAGGTTTGGGTACCATCTTCTGCGAACGAGTTTGTCATGATTTGCATGTAAAGCACAATAGGTAACACAGAAATCTTGAAGCATTCTCTGAAGTCTCCAGGTGACTTGTGAATGAACAAGGGGAGGTGAAAAGAGGCCCCTTTAGGACATTGGCTGTGAATGAACATTAAAAGAAGACTTTCTCCCCCGTTTAGAGAATTTGGAAACCAGCTCCAACTAAGCAAGACTTTGATGGCCTCTTGCTCTTCTTTACACTAGGATGGATAATGCAAATGCTGTTATCACAACATTACTACCTGCCATCGCGGATGATTTCTGAATCTGGGATGGCATATGAGCTACTTTTAGACGTTTTAGAAGTAGAACTGAACAACATAAGCTCGTCTATTGTCGGATAATTTCTGTAAGGAGAAGCAGTAGTGTCAGACCACATTGCTGCTGATTTTATCTTTTCAAGCAAACTCATTTCCACTTTGCAGTGATCAGACTCCTTGCCTTCAGTTTCTCCCTCTAGCATATTAACCACTTGCCTCATTGTGGGTCTGACATTAGGGTCTGAATTTGCACAGAGTAAACCCAAACAAAGCAATCCCTCAACTTCCTCAGTGTTGTATCCACTTTTGGCCTTTAACCTATCATCAAGAGCAATGTGCAATTCCCCAATCTCCTTTAGGCACATTAGCCACTCGATCAGCCCGGGCTTATTTTCTTCAATGGGTCTTCTCCCACAAACAATTTCTAGAACCAATATTCCAAAACCAAACACATCGGATAAAGTTGATGCTCTTCCGGTTCGAACTACTTCCGGAGCTATGTAACCTACAGTCCCAAGCAGTCTTGTTGTGCTAGTTACTTGCCCATGATGATCATGCATAAGAGCCAACCCAAAATCTCCCAACCTAGCATTCATATCCTTATCAAGTAGCACGTTACTAGCCTTGATGTCTCTGTGCAAAACCTTAACTTCCCAACCCTCGTGCAGATACAGAATCCCAGCAGCTACATTCTTCAAAACTTGAATCCTCTGTTCCCAAGTAAGCATATTTCCCTCTTCACTCTCAAATATCCTTTTGTCTAAACTTCCATTTTTCATATAATCATAGACCAATATGAAACTCCCCTTTTCTCTTTTGCACCAACCTCTCAAGCCTACCAAGTTTCTGTGCTTCATTCTGCCTAAGCTTGAAACTTCAGCCAGAAACTCCCTCACACCTTCCTCAGCTGCGTGGGATATTCTCTTAACTGCAACTTCTGCCCCCTGCAAAACCCCTTTATACACCTTCCCATTCCCTCCAAACCCAATCACATTCTCTTCTGAGAACCCGTTTGTTGCTGCGTCAATCTCTTGGTAACTCATCCTGTGGGGCCAATACTCCAACTCCCATTCTTCAATCTCTTCTTTTGTCTTACCTATCCCACTGCAGAGAAAGAAAGTTACCAAAGATGCACAACCAATGATGAATATGCAAACAACAGTGAGTCCTTTGACAAAATTTTGCGAAAACAACCCTTTCTGAGGCACAAATGAAGGCAAATTGTTTGTCACCAAAGCATCACCAATCGAAAAATTGGAATTACTAAAACTCCAAGCCATAACTCTGGTAGTGTCCATCAGTTGCCCTGTTGCTGCACAAAAGCCAACATACATTTCATCTAAAAGAACCTCAGAAAGATTAACATTCTTACTGATCAAAGGTCTTTGAGGCCTTTTGCTTCCAGCTCGAGCCATAGTGACGTTAAGCCATGAATCCATAAATTCAATCCAGACCTGATAATTTTCTCCATTGTTTAGCTTCAACTGCTTGAATTCATTATCATCTTTTCCACGCCAAATACCCGCCGTATGCGAAGTCAAGGAAGTAAGCGAGTTTATATCAACACCAACATGATTGTCATCTATGTCACTGAATTCTACATTTTTCCTGACATCAAACTCAACTCCAAACACATGGTCATGAGGATTATTTTGATTAGTGAAATTCAAAAGGCCAATATACTGGGATGAAGTTGTGCCATTGATGCCCTTAGACGGTGAGAACATAAAAGCAAAACCATGGCCAGTAAGATAATGTTCAATAGGAGCAATGGAGAAAATGAAGGAAGTAGCAAAGGGGAGAAGGGCGGAAGAGTTAGTTGATCTGGTGGGTACTTTGTGAGGGTAAAAAGCACGGCTTATGGAGAAGAAACTGCGATTGGTGAGAGTTAGAATAGATGACTGAATAGTGGCATTACCACACAGGAAAATGTTGGTTGAGTTGAAGTTTGCATTGTAGACGAATTCGGTTGCCGACACTAAGCTCAGTGGGGTTGTTGTGTGAAGGAGGATAACATGGCAGAGGAGAGTAAGCGGAGACATGAATACAGCCCTGTGAATGGAGAACCAAATTTTCAGCAGAGGCTGCTGTCTGTGATTGTTCTTCACTTGATTTGCCTTCCTTTGAAGTAAGAACTTCAAGGTGGACACTAATCTAAAGTTGAACATTGAAGTGGAAAGGAAAGGTAGAAGCTGATACGGTCAAGCCATTTCGCCTTCACGTCAATTTAAACGAGCCTTTGCATTTATTTCATTAGATAAGAACCGTTGGAAGGTACACGGGTAGGATAAATTTATCATTTCCCAATTTAAACTCTTCTTTTTGGGTAAAAAAATATGGTTACATTTGCGGCATGAAAAAATTTATAATATTATGAAAATACTTAAAAATAGTATCTTTTTAATTTAAAATTTGAATTAAAAAAATTTTAATTAAAATATAAAAATAATAATACATATTTTTATTTAAATAAAAAATATAAGTATCATAGAATTTTTTATGTTGTTGTAGCCTTACATAAGTTGAATAGTAATGCTATGCACTCTACCCTAGCATTTAGGGTAGGGCAAACCACTTTTAACTTAATTCGATTTGAATTTATATGAAATAATTTAAACATGATTTATCACCTATACATAAATATTTTAATTGATAATAAAGTTATAATTTTTTTATTAAATTTGACTTCAATTCATAAGAATTGATTAAAATATATAAAATTTATTAATATAATTAAATTTAACTAATCTAAATTTGACTCGCATATTTTTATTCTAATTCAAGTAAAAGATTTCAAATTCTATTTTTTTTTTCAATCCTGACGGTGCACACCTTTAATAACATCATCCTCTTTAGGAAAAGGAAGGAAAATACAAGGCAGGACGGTAGGTGCCCTGCAGAAAATAAGTTGCATAAAGATTGGATATTTTGGAGTGCCTAGAAACTTGAGGCCTCTTGTTCCGAATATGCCCTGCTGTTATCATGAATTTGTTGAACGGAGAGGTAAACAGCTGGGGTCCAACTCGTTGGCCCTATCTTTAATTTGATGGACACTTCACTTCCCCGAAAGTCGGTCGCGTCGCGGATATTGATGCCTCGCGTAATTAGCTGAAAAGATCCAACCTAACGATCTTTTCCCTCCCTGGGTTATTAAGTTAGTTTCTAAAATGCGGTACCCCCATAATTTTTTTTTAGAGTAATATTAGAATTATATATTTATATTTATATATTTTATATAAATATAAATTTGAAATTAATTTTAAATGAGTTATAAAATTTTATATAATTTAAATTTAATTTTAAATTAATATTTATAGAAAATATATCATTATAATAACATAAGTTTAACATTATTTTTTTATATCTTTTTTATGATTAGATGTTGTGAAATATTAATATATTAAATTTTAAAATTAATGAATAAGGTATTAATATAATAGAAGTTAGGTATGTTGTAAAAGATTTTAAAGTAATTTAATAATATAAGTTTAAATTTAAAGATATTTTTATTGAGAGATTTGTCAGTTATAATTTTTATTATAAAAAAGTTAATTTTTTATTTAAGGATTAAGAGGTATTCTTAAAATAAATCAAAGAAAAAATAATTTTATAATTTAATGTATAAAATTTAATAATTTAAATTATATAAAGTTAAATTTAAATGAATTTTAGGATGTGAGAATAAAAAAATAAATTTTTTATTAATTAAAAATGCGGTAAAGGTGAAGGTTGTCTTCTAACAGCACAAGAACTTCTAGAAAATAATCAAGAATCTTCAAAAACTTTTTAGCTGTCTGGCATCATTTTGGAAACCATTGTCCTACTTGATTTGATTTTATGCTCCATATGGTCCAACGGTTGTTCTTGAAATCTGACTTCAAGAGATCTACTACAGTACTGCTAGTAAACTAAATTTATAATATAAGAGTTAAATTATGATAATTAGATCTTCCACCAGTAAATTAGCAGACAAACTTGCAACTCTGAAGTAATTTAGAATTTTCTAGTATCCTGTGAATCTGATTTAAAAGGATTGAAAAAAAAAAAGGAGAAAATGATCATTCTAAATGATCATAAATATTGATTAAGATTATTAAATTTATAAATTTTATAATTTTATTTATGATATTTAATAAATTTTAATATATAAATTTATACATCAAGAGTTATGCTTGAATATATATTTTTTTACTTTAGTATAGATGTATTTATTAAACATATTTAAGATGTAATCTTAAAATATATATTTTTTATAAATGACATAGTTTTAGTAGAGAAATCTAGAGAGAGGGTTAATTATAAATTGGAGATATATAGGAAAATCTTAGAATTAAAGAGTTTTTATTTAAGTAAAAGTAAAATAGAATATATGAAATGTAAATTTAACAAAGGACGAGAAAATAATGATTTAGAAATAAAATTTAATGATCATAGTATAAATAAGTGTCTAAGTTTTAGTATTTTGAATCGATTTTACAAAGTAATAAAGAGATTAATGGGGATATCACAGGATTCAAATTGAGTAAATGAAATAAGAGAACACCTCAGGAGTCATTTGTGATTACAACATATCTAGTAAGCTTAAAAAAAATTTAATCAAACTATTATTAGATCAGTTATACTTTATGATAGTGAGTGTTGAGTTTTGAAAGGTCAACACAAGTAAAAAATATAAGTGACAGAAATAAGAATATTTAGATAGATGAGTAGATATATAAGAAAAAACAAAATTTAGAATAATTAGATTCAGAAAAGAATTAGTGTGACACCTATTAAGAAGAAATTGATAAAAATTTAATTATGATAATTTGGACATGTGCAAAGAAGACTGTAAAATGTACCAATGAGAGAGGTTAATCAAATAATTTTTAATCTAATAAAAAAATGAAAAGAAACATAAAAAAAGATAGAGAGATTAATTTTTAGTTGAATGATATTTTTAAAAATTTAATTTTAGATAAAATTTTATGATAATATTTAATTTATGTAATTAATTCTATTTAGTAAAAGAAATATTTTATTTATTATTGTTTGTTATAAAATAAATTTTATTAAATATTTATTTAAAAAATTTAAATTATTAAATTAATTAAATTTTATATATTAAAAAATAAATTTTCTAAATTTAATATTTTATAAAATAATTTATAAGATGTTAGTAGTGGAAGTTCTTTCTCTCACCGCCTTTTGCTTAAAAGAAAAGAAAAATAGATGGCTGTGAAAAACGACTGCTCGTGATGCTCATTGCAGTGGACTTTCAAGTCAATAACATAAGCCGTCCACCAGACTTCGTGCCATGCCAAGTTTGACTTTGAAGAGAAACGTTACAGATGATCTGGTTGCATGACAAAGAGCCCTCATTAGGACGTCTGCTAAGCAGTAAGCACGAGCATTGAAAATTTTACATCACTTTGACTGTCCTTTTCGCTAGCCAAAAAGCTCCAAGTAAGCTACACCTTAATGCCTCCTTGCTCGTTACCGGAGAATGGATAATATTAAAAGCTACAATAACTAAATTATTACCTGCCTTCTCGGATGATTTCGGATTTTGGGCACCATAAATTCAAATGCAGCAATCTCTCTGCTTCCGCAATGGTATATCGCCCTCTAGCCTTTAACCACTCATCAACAGCATTGTACAATTCGCCATTTTTATAAGAGAGAGTATCCACTCGATGAGACCCGTCCTATGTTCAATTCGCCAAGATCCCAAACGCATCAGATTGAGGTGATGGCCTTACTGTTCTAACCACTTCAGTAGGTAGGTATCTTACTTCTCTTAGAATGGTGTTACTTTCACGTTTCGCTGATTCACGGTCCACATCCTCTCTCAATTGAAATTTTTTATTTTATTTTAATATTTTTGTGAGTGATTGTCTGCCTCTTGTACCGATTTCTGTTGTAAAACTATCATTTTCCCTTTTCTTGTGCTAGCCACTTGCCCTTGTTGATCATGCATACGAGCCAATCCAAAATCACCCAACCTTGCATTTAAATATTTATCAAGTGGAACGTTGCTTGTTTTTGTTAGGACCCGAATCGAGGAAAATAGGGCAGGACAGAAAGAGTAGGTGGTTTACACCTGTAGGAAGACTAGTGAGGCCCAAAACTGTTAAAAGAGTGACAATAAGTTGTGGGAATTAGGATCAGTGCGGAAATAAAGAGAGAAAGTGGAGCATACAAGGGACATTCGGTTTTTGGCACTCAATTTTGTATGAACTTCTAGCTTGGGGTTGAAGGAAGTATCTTTCCTCAGTAAGGGGCACTGCTATGTGGATAAACCGGAATTCGAAACCTCTATTATTTGTGTAAACCCTCATATTTGCAGCAATAGAAGTTGATTTTATTGTTAGCTTACTCTGTCTCTATCAGTTTTGATGTCTCTGTGCAAGACCTTAACTTCCCAACCCTCATGCATGTTTAGAATCCTGCAGCTACATTTTTAAAACTTCAATCCTCTCTTCCCAAGTAAGCATCTTTCTCTCATCCCAATCAAATATCCTTTTGTCTAAACTTCCATTGTTCTTATAGCCATAAACAAGGATCAAATTTCCTTTTCTGCACCAACCTTTCAATGCTACCAAATTTCTGTGCTTCATTCTGCCTAGGCTTGAAATCTTAGCCACAAATTCTCACACTGCTTCTCCTGTTGATTAAGGAATTCTATTGACTGCAACTTCTATTGCTTGCAAAACCCCTTTATATACTTCCCATTCCCTCCAATCCCAATCACATTTTCTCGAGAGAACCCACCTGTGGCTGCATCAATCTCTTGTTAACTACTCCTATGGGGCCAGTACTCCAATTCCCATTCTTCAAATTCTTCCTCTAGCTTAGTATTCTCACCCCATAAAATGAAGACCACATACCCACAAACAATGATTAATATCAGACTAACAGTACTGACCACTATAACCTTAGCTTGTGATCCAGAAAATAACCCTTCATGATGCACATAGGAAGGCAAGCTTTTTGGCACCAGAGCATCACCAATAGAAAATTTCAAATTACTAAATCCCCTAAGCCAGAATTCTAGTACTGTCTATAATTCGCCCTATTGCTGCACAGAACCCAACATAGAATCCATCCAACAGAACTCCAGAAAAATACACATTCTTACTAATTAAAGGCCTCTAAGGCATTTTTGCTCCTGCCAGATCCATAGTGTTTAGCTGTGAATCCATGTATTCAATCCAAACTTAGCAATTTTCTCCGTTGTTAAGTTTCTGCTGCTTAAATTCATTGTCACCTTTCCCAACCCAATACCTGGTCGCATGTGCAATTATGGAAGTGGGTTTATATCAATACCAGCATGATTGTCATTAATATTATTGAACTCTTCATTTCTAATTATATATATCAAACTCAACTTTGATAACATGGTTCTGAGGATTACCTTGATTGCTGAAATTAAAGACACAAATATACTCAGCTGAACTCGTGCCAATGATGCCTCCAGACCGTGAGAATGAGAAAGCAAATCCTTAGCCAGTAAGAAAGTGTTTGACAGGCAAGAAAGAAAATGAATGAGGTAGCAAAGGGGAGAGGGGCAGAAGAATTAGTTGGTTTGATGGGTATTTTGTGAGGGTTAGAAGCACGGCTTATGGGGAAGAAACTCTGTTTAGACTCAGAATGGAAGACTGAATACTAGCATTACCATATAAATTGGTATTAGTAATGTTGAAGTTGGTATTGTAGACAAATTAAGTAGCTGAAAGCCTGAAAACAGACCTTGGAATGGTAATATTGTGAAGAAAGATGTGGAGGCAGAGGAGAGTGAAAGAAGACATTGTAAGCAAGGACACGATAACGGAAAAGAGAAAATATTTCTAGCATTGCTTGCTTCTGTCTTTGTTTTTCCATAACCTAGTAGCTTTTCTAAGAAGGAAGAAAAGTAAACAGTTGAGTATTTCATTCTATGAAAGGCACATCAAGACCTAGTCGAGTCAGTGCAGGTCAATTTAAACCTGCTTTTGCATTTAATATTATGAGTGTGAGAATCATTACTCCCTAAAGCTTTGTTTGATAATTGATGAACATGCAATTAAGACTACAACCTCAACATATATATCAAATACAAACCCACATACAAGTTGCAACGTTTTCACAGAAAATCAAGAATTGCACGTTGCATAGGTGGTAAGGGTAAAGCAAACTTAGGATGGTGAGTCTTTGGTTTAATCATTCACAAAAGTAAATGAAAATAAAATCTGTAGATTTGTTTAATGTTGTTTATCTTCGTTTGTGCTTTGTTTCTTGACTCTAGCAGAATCGTAACATAAAAGCTGCAGACTTTCTTTAGCTGGTGATTCTTTCATTGCTTATTTTCTGTTTTCTCCTCTGACTCCCATACATGCAGCTTATGAGTACGTTCTGCGTCTAAAGTGGGTTAAATTAGCAGGGAAATAAGATCTATTTATCTGTCATTGCACTTTAATTTTGCCCTATAATTCTTTGTCATACGTTTATATAATTCAAAAGATTCACCAAAAATCGAGAACTCCACGATTTTGTATAGCAAGAAGTTCAAATATATATATATATATATATGACTTTGGTTTTTATTTTATACAACAACCAGTAGCCCCTAGTGGAAGTTGAATTGAACCCAGAATTTTAACAAGACTGCAGACTTATGGAACAGTATGTGCTTACGCTTTAAAAAGTGCTTGCCTCCTGACTTCTGAGAAGAGCAGGCGGACATCTCCAGATTTGCAGTTACTAATAACAACCTCAATCACGTTATAATGGAATGAGTTCTTACTTTCCTTGCGAGACAAGGTCCGATTCTGATTGTAGATAAGGATAAGAACCACTTAGAGATGTTGTGGAATAAAATCTGGACTGCATAATTTCCTCAAAAGTAGGAAAACTTCCCTGAGTGACATTTGGAGCACTCCTAGACCACATTGCTGCTGATTTTATCTTTTCAAGCAAGCTCACATTAATACACTCTTCTTTGCACTCATTGCCTTTGACTCCCCTCTCCAACATTTTCACCACCTGCCTCATCGTTGGTCTTACACTATGGTCTGAACTTGCACATAACAAACCCAGATGAAGCACTCTTTCAACTTCCAGAATGGCATACCCTCCTTGAGCCTTCACACGCTCATCAAGAGCATAACACAATTTGCCACTCTCCATTAGGTTCAGTACCCATTCAAGCAACGCTGGCTTGTCTGCTACAATGGGTCTTCGGCCGCAGACCACTTCTAGAACCAATATCCCAAAACTATACACATCAGTTGCAGTTGATGGTCTCCCAATTCGAACTAGTTCTGGTGCCATGTATCCCACAGTCCCTATTACTCTCGTTGCGTCTGCCAAGTTCTCCTGATGATGCAATCTAGCTAGTCCAAAATCCCCCAGTCTGGCATTCACATCCTTGTCAAGAAGCACATTGCTTGCTTTGATGTCTCCATGAAAGACCTCAACATCCCAACCCTCATGTAGATATAAAATTCCAACAGCTACATTCTTTAGAATGTTCATTCTCTCTTCCCAACTCAGCAGCATGCTATCTTCACATTCAAAAATCCTCTTGTCCAAGCTCCCATTCTCCATGTAGTCATAAACCAGGATCAAGTTTCCCCTTTTCCTTTTACACCAGCCTCTGAAACCCACCAGATTTCTGTGTTTCATTCTGCCTAGGCTTGAAATCTCAGCCAGAAACTCTCTCATCCCGTGCTGCGTGTCATGAGGGATTCTCTTTACAGCAATTTCTACTCCTTGCAAAACCCCTTTATATACTTTCCCACTTGATCCAGTCCCAATCACATTCTCTTCAGAGAACCCATTTGTTGCAGCATTAATCTCTTGGTAGCTAAACCTATGTGGCCAATACTCCAATTCCCAGTCTTCAATTTTTTCCTCCTCCTCTTTCCCTCTCCTTATGGTTCTGGATAAACTCAGAAACAACAAAGTGCAACAGCCAGTGACAAACAGTGCTCCCAAGATGACCCCTGCAATAAAACCCTTTGATCTAAAAATCTCCACCTTTGGATGCACAAATGAGGGCAGATTTTTAGTCACCAAAGCATCCCCAATTGAAAAGTTCAAATTACTGAAACTCCAAGCCAAAATTCTACTTATGTCCACCATTCGCCCTGTTGAACCGGAAAATCCAACATACATTTCATTTGATAGAACCCTAGATAGGTTAATATGCCTACTAATTAGAGGCTTTCGTGGCTTCGTTATCCCAGCTGGAGCCATCGTAACATTAAGTTGTGAATCCAAAAACTCTATCCACACTTGATAATTTTGACCACTATCCAGATCCAAATCATATAATTTTTCACCCTCTCTTCCAACCCAGAACCCAGCAGGTTTTGAATAATTGGAAATAAGTGAATTCACATCAACACCCACATGATTATCATCTATATCATTGAACTCTTCATTTCTAAAATCATCAAACTCAACACCAAAAACATGGTTGGAAGGATCACCTTCATTGGAGCGATTAAAAAGGCCCAAATAATTAGCAGAGATTGCCCCGGTTATGTTCATTGTAGGTGAGAATATGAAAGCAAACCCATGAGCAGTGAGGAACTCTTTACAGGGGGCAATGGAGAAGATAAAAGAGGTTGCAAAGGGAAGAAGTGTGGAAGAGTTGGCTGATTTCATGGGTATTTTGAAAGGGTAAAAGGCACGGCCTATGGAGAAAAAGGTTTGATTTGTAAGAGTAACAATGGAGTTTTGAATGGTGGCATTACCAGAGAGGAAGATATTAGTGGAATTGAAGTCTGTGTTATAGACAAACTCCGTTGCCAACACTGAACTAAGAAGTTTTGTGATTAGTAAAGAAAGGAACAAGCTGCAAATCGACATTAGCAAAGAGAATTCAAAGAGAGAGAGCGTGTGCTTCTTTCCAACCACTGCCTACGCCTGGTTCTCTGCAGCACTTAAATCAAAATTATGCTAACGATGGTTTGCTTTCTTCGTTAACTTCCCGTGAAAAAGAAGCACTAATTGCAGGCGGCCAGCATAAAGTTGAAATGGACGGAACAGAAAATAATAAACAATGAAATTAAAGGTGAAATGGTTTATTTCCTTCCCACAAAGGTCTTAAAAGAGTCCACACAAAAGCCCAACCGCGAAACATGAAGTGGGATGAACCATTATTAAGGTTTTTTTGTGTTTTGAGAGAGTACGAGGATGGGAGGGAAAATTATACTTGCACGCTTTCAGATGTACTGTTTATACTCTCTCTCTGGCGTACTGAACGTATACGCCTGAGAGCGTGCGTTTAACACAGCTCGGTTGGGAGCACTGGGTTTTGCATTCTGTTTAGTTGTTGACTGAAATTGTCTAGTCTTCTATTCACGATTCTCATTTCTCACGTAGAGAAATTCAGGAAACCCTCGCGAAGGGCCATCAGCAGCCGCTCACAGTAGTCTTTTCTGAGCATTTTTTGGGAGGATAGATTTTCTGTTCATAGTATTTTTCCTACAATGTGAAAAAACTATTTCAATTTTTGTAACCAAAAAATTGCTTTTTTAGAACATAATAATTATACTTATAATTGTAATTTTCTGATATAAAGTAGAATTATGTAAAAACATTTTTATTTTTAATTAAAAAAATCAGTGCACATTTGACACCAATTTAACAATAGTTAACACTTGACAATGATTTTCCTATATTATGGTAAGACTGGGTCAGACTACAATGTTTGACTCAAATGCGAGGTTCTATCAAAGCCAAATGTAGAAAGAATTTGGCCAATAGAGTCACATAATGCCTTAAAAATCAGGTGCACCATGCATTTTAGTCACGTTGTAAATTTGTAATGCTGGAATACCAGACCATGCGTGGTGGATTAGATGTCCGCAAATCATCTGTGGGGTATTCTTTCTCGTGAGGAAAAATCCATTCTAAAGAATAGTTTTCACCAAATAGCCATTACAAGGTTGACGTTTCTTAGGTTGGTTTTATGGATAGATATAATAAATTTAATAGTCTAAATATTGTTAAGTTAAAATTAAGTAAATATAAAAATAAAGGTTGACGTTTCTCACGTTTTAGTTTTGAGTTTTTTATAATTTTTTTTAAATATAGGAGCATCTTTATGCAATCATTGAGCACATGTAACACGAGGAAAATCGCAGTGCCGTATGGCTAGTAACCAAGACCTTCAAGGCGAGTGCCATCAGCCTGGCTGCTGTGCTTTAAGATTTTAGTGGGTTGGTTTGGTTGTTTTTTCCACGTGCTTAACCTACTTGTCTTGCTTGGATTTCTTTTCATCCTCCTCTCGATTGGTAAATACCAATATTTTAGTCCCACTTGAATATTGGAGCCTCTCAAACGGTTTACTTTGGATAAGAAAACGCAAATCTTACATTGATCAAGAGCAGACAACAGAAATGTCACCGCTACGAAGAGACATCTTCCAAGAAGATACAATGGCTCAGTTCAGAAGTTAAATGAGCTAACAGCCTAACAGATGAGTTATTCACATGATTGATTAGGAATAAAATCTAAAAAATTTGCCGAAAGGCATGGCAATGAAAAAGGAAAAGACCATTTGAAAATTTAAATAATAAAATTTATTTCACTTTAAAAGGTTATTTTTTTTTTAAGTAATATGAGACTCTTAAATGAAGTTGTAATAAGATAATTAGAGATTTGATCTCGCAATAAGGTAAGATATGAGGATAGCAAATGCCACTAAACCCCAAGAGCTCTAACTTAAAAGATCATTTCTTGTGTGAAATGAGTTTGAATATTTGATGATTTACAAACTCTATCATTTTATAATACGATTTGAGATCATATATAGCTTTTTGTTGGTCGTAAATCCCATCAGTTATGCAAAACTTAGCAACAAATGCCCCAGACAGTTGATAATTTATTACAGACACATTTCTACTTTCTCGATAAGAGTTATTTATCATCTCCTTGATCATTTTGCTGCAAAACAGATTCTGCTTCTTTAACTCTTCTGCTACACATTGTTCTCATCTTACTGTGGAAGCATCATATACAAACAACTTATAAAAACATTTTTATAAGAATTCAACGCATCTCCATAGGTTATGACACCAAATACTTCTATTTGACCAGTCAAGGTGTTTTATACCTCCAGTAATATCATGACAGATTTACACAAAATTGCTCATTTTGGACAGTAGCGATGAACCAGTAGTTGAATTTTCCATGAAAACTCACCGGCCCTCTAGGCCATGAGTTGTGAAAGAGAAGTGGGACCGTGAAATTTCGTCAATTGTGGGGTCAATGTTGTTTCCAAGTCTCCCAGCACCGCCAGAGGCGGTAGCTGCTATATTTATTTTGTCAAGCAAGCTCATAGCCATACTTTCTCCTTCCAGCACCTTCACAACCTGTCTCATAGTTGGCCTAACTTGAGGGTCCGGAAGTGTACACAACAAACCAAGATGAAGAACCCTTTCAACCTCAACAGTGCTATATTCTTCCCTCCCCGTTAGCCGTTAATCAAGAGCAGAACATAGCTCTCCTCTCTCCGCCAGCTCCCATACCCAAACAACCAACCCTGACTTATTTTCTTCAGTTGGTCTTCGCCTACACACCACCTCTAAAACCAACACCTCAAAACTGGAAGACGTCAGTATGAGCTGAGGCTCACCCAGTTTTAATTAGTTCAGGTGCCATGTACCCAACAGTCCCAATTACTTGTGTGGTCCTGGCCAGCTGCTCGTGATGATACATTCGAGCTAGTCCAAAATCCCCCAACCTGGCATTCATGCCTTTATCAAGTAATACATTGCTAGATTTAATGTCTCTGTGCAAGACCTTGAACTCCCAACCCTCATGCAAGTACAATATTCCATGAGCCACATCTATCAACACCTTGATTCTTTCCCCACACCTCAAAATTGTGTTTTCATCACCATCAAATATCCTTTTATCTAAACTTCCATTGTCCTTATAATCATAAACCAAAGTCAAACTTCCCCTCTCTTTCTTACACCAACCCCTCAATGGCACCACATTTCTATGCTTTAATGTTCCTAAACTTGAAATCTCAGACCAAAATTCTCTCATACCATGCCCACTTTCATAGGGAATTCTTTTCACGGCAACTCCTACTCCATTCAAAAGCCCTTTACAGACCTTCCTATTCGCCCCAGACACAATTACATTCTCTTCTGAGAATCCTTCAGTTGCTGCATAAATATCTTCATAACGAAGTCGATGCGGCCAGTACTCTAATTCCCAATCTTCAATGTCTTCCTCCTTTCTTTTGCTCCTTTTCCTTCTAGACAGAAGCACAAATATCATACTTGCACCGCCAATGAAAAAGACACTACCTACACTGGCCCCTATAATAAAACCATTTGATGAAAACATTGATTCGTTAGGAGGCACAAAGGAAGGCAAATTTGACGTCGCTAAAGCATGTGCAATAGAAAAATTCGTATTACTGAAGCTCCAAGCCAAAATTTTATGACCTTCCACCAATTGTCCGGTTGCCCCACAAAATCCTAAATAAATACATTTCATCCAAAAGAACCAATGAAAGATCAACTAGCTCACTAATTAAAGGCCCTCGAGGCCTTTTTTGGCCTGCAGTAGCCATTGTTACATTAATTCTCGAATCTGAATAGTCAATCCATACTTGATAATTCTCTCCATCGTTAAGCTTCAAATTCTCAAACTTTTTGTCATCTTTCCCACACCAAAAGCCAGAAGCATGCGAAGCGAAAGAAGTCAGCTAGTTTATATCTACACCCACATGATTATCATCGATATCATTGAATTCTTGGTTCTTAGAGTCATCAAATTCAATACCGAAAACATGGTTGTTGGGATTAGCATCATTGGTGAAATTAAAGAGACCCAGGCACTGGGCAGGATTCACTCCATTTGTGCCCATAGAAGGTGAGAGAAGGAAGACAAATCCATGGCCAGGGAGGACGTTTTCAAAAGGAACAACGGTGAAAATGAAGGAGGTTGAAAATGGTAAAGGGGAGAAAGAGTTAACAGATTTAGTGGGTATTTTGGAAGGGTAAAAAGCACGACCCACAGAGAAGGAAGTGCGATGAGTGAGGGTGAGAATAGATGAATCAATGGTTGCGTTGCCAGAGAGATGGGTGTTGGTAGAGTTGAAGTTGGTGTTGTACACGAACTCTGTAGCCGAAACTGAGCTAAGAAGTATTGCGATGAGGAGGAGAAATGTAGGTAGGGAAGACATCGAAGCTGGCAACGGTGTCAGGGATGATTCGGGAAGATAAAGCCAAACAATTTGATGCTGTGCTGTTCAAAAAGCAAGCGTTTTTCAGCGCAACGTTTGTTTCTTTTTTGGTTCGGAAGAAGTTCCAGGCTTCCAGCAGCACTTGGCTAAACACAATTAGATTCAAGGAAAAATATCTTCATCCTGAAAGAGTGAAAGTCAAAGGAGACAGTGACAGGAGTCGCATCCTGCAAAGAAAAGTACAAAAGGTTTGATTTTTCAGCCTTGTAACACTAACACCTGTGGATTTAAAGGAAAAATATCTGCCCAAAAAGTTCCATAACATTACATGTTTTGAAGATTGCGTTGTCTTTCTTTTGACAGCTGAAAGGAAGAAAGAATGTTGGGTCTGTTTAATTAAGAAAATGTTATTTATATTTAATTTTGCATATTATATATATGTATAATAATAAATTAAAAATATAAAAATTTTAAAAGTATAAAAAATTTATATAGCTCATTTAATTATAAGGACGGATGAATTTAGAATCTTTTTGTCGTAAAGAATTTAAAAGTGAGAGAAAAAAATTAAGAAAAAATAATAAAAAATAAGTTTTATTTATTAAATTTAAAAAAAAATTTAAATCTAGATGGGTGATACTGGGAACCGTGAGGGCCCGGGAAAATATAAACTCAACCCAATTGCTGGGAGAATATGTTCTGTACTGCTTCTCCAAGCCCAGTCCTCTCTCACTCCATTTTCTAATAAGCCATTTGTACTTTTTTCTGATGATGATTTTCTGGGCCGCTCTCTAATCGAATATAAATTATAGCGATATATATTTTTTTAATTTTAAGTAAGTTATAGATATATGCTTTTAACTATAAAAGTAATTAAGTATATTTTTTAATTATTAAAATAATATAAACATATTTCTTTTATTTATATATAATTAATTTTAATAATTACATAATTTATATATAATTACTAATATATCTAATATTTTATTATTAATTAATTAAATAAACTCAAAAAATTTTGGGTAGGAATAAGAGGGAAAGGAAAGAACTGGAAGAGTTCCTCATTGTAAATTAAAATTAACTTTATTATTTTGTTATTACTTTTAATTTGAAGTTTATTTTCTCTTTTTTCTAATTTTTAAAAAAAATACCTATATAACTACTAATAATTGTTGTAAAGAGGCTTTTTTTAATTAGAAAGGTTTTATATGCCCGTTATGTCTCTTGAATAACACTCCTTATATGCTTACCTATATGATTGAGGTATCATTTTTCTATTTTGACTTTAGCTTTATTTTAAATTTAGAGAACTAAAAATTTAACTTCAATACACACATATGAACCTTGTAATCAAGTATATGTGATTTTAAAATATATTCTTTCCTTTTAGACACTTAGTAAAGAAAATTTTTATTTTATTATGAATTTGATTATTGATAACATAATAACCATAAATAAGTTTTCTTTTTTTGAATTATAATATATATTTTAGTTTTATGTATATGCTCCTTTTTATAAATATAAGCCAACCATATTCAATTCAAACTAGTAATGAAAGATGAAATATTAGTAAAAGTGTTAATATAAAATTTAACATGCTTCAAATCAATGTTAGAAAAAGAGTGTATTTTTCTTTTAAAAAAGTATAACACACCATTTTAATTTTTAATCTTTTATAAAATATACTAATTTTACTTTAATTTATTTATAAATATATTTATTTAATTTTAAACTATTTGTAAGTACAATCTTTTAACTTATAAAATAAAGATTAATAAAAGATATCATATGTATTAATTAAGTCATATGATTGTTAAATTTAATAAAAAATTGTACTTATATTATTTTAATAATTTAAAGAATATATTTATTAGTTTTTATAATTAAAAATATATTTGACTTAAAATTGAATGAATATTTATGCATTTTTTTTTAAATTATATAAATATTCCCTGAGGCCTAATGTACGGACCTCGCAGCTGATAAGTCAGTTTGCGGGGATAGCTTAGTTGGGAAAGGAACATGGGGGAGCATCATACATAAGTTCTGAAGGTCGCGTGTTCGATCTACGATCACCGCATTTTTGTTCATTTTCTGTTCCCGAGTCTTTTCGGGTTTGGATCTGGTCCTATTTTCTCCCCTTCTTTATAGGATTGTTTTCTCGCTCTTATCTTAAATTCATTGCCCTTTACAGAGTCATTCCGTTTGTATAGATGGGTCCATACTGAATTCTAAGCCGTTGGTATAATTGGTATGAACGCTTCAAATAATTATTATTACACGTTCTATTCTTAGATAAACTTTTATGATAAAAAATTTATATTATCATCCATTCTGAAGAAAATTAGACCCACTTAAATTAAAGGATCCAAAAGGTTCATATCCCTAGCGAGATACCTTTTAATTTATCCAAAGAAAAAATGAATTCACACTGCCACGACATTTTGGGTTCGAATTGGATATGCGTTGTTGTGGCTTGGAATTTGAACATGATGGCATGCTATACCAGCTAGTGAATATGAAAAGGACTGTCTCTGCTTCTGCTTTGCGTTTTCATTGGTTTCTTAACTCCTACCGTGGTAAGTGACAATGTTGCTATCCGAACTCACATTTTTAATAAATTTACACTGGAAGATTAGATGATATCCTAAATTTGCTAGTGAATTTCTGAATCTCCATCCTGTGATAGAATGGGGACCCATACTATGGTATCCTTTTATGATTTATTCTATCAGTGGGCTCTTGCATCCAAACCTTGTCAATACGACAATACCCTTCGATGGAAATCATGATGTGAGCAAGGTTTGGTGATGCAACCTTAGGATGAAGCATGATCACGGGACCATAAAGTGACCTGACATGTTGGGAATGGAGCAAAAGCTGGCCAAGTTGCCTTATGTTATGTTATTGCTGCTTCCTTAATCACTTGTCCTATATGTTTACTTGATAGCTGAAGATCTTAACTTTATACTTCATACTTGATAGTTTATGAACGTTTTATATATATATATATATATATATATATATATATATATATATATATTCAGAGCTACAACTTGTTTACTAAGGCATGTTCGACGTTCTTGCTGACACAGTGCTCCAAGTGAATATTTTTCTGCATCATTCATCTGAAAGATGCTTTCTTATGCACTACTTAGTTTCCTGTCAAATTTATTTTTGTTTCCGTCGATGTCAATGATGTTTGTTTTCTTGAGTCATCTGTATTTGTGAAGCCTACAATTGGTTTGCAGAAGATGCCGGATTCTGTGATTTTCTAATCGATACTGGGCTTTCTTTTTCTATTCGAATAATAATACTGTTTATACTTGGGATTTTAAGGTGAGCTTAGATGGTTAAACAACAGCTTAGAATCGATCTCCAATTAAAATATGCCAGCTTATGCTGGTTCAGCTAGTGATATCACCTTTTTATTTATATATTGATAGTTTTTCTCCATTTGTCATTTTTTATGTGATCATCTTTGTTGGTTCTGATTATCAGTATTATGTTAGTAAAGAATCTCTTTTCCTTTGAGCCTATTCATTCAGTTAGATACTCTTCGCTTTTCCACTCTTTTTCTGTTTCGAAGCTGTGGTTAGGACAATTTAAGAATTGGGGGAAAGATAAATTCAAGTAACTTCCAAAGTATATTACACTTTTTACCTGCATTTTAAGTTATAACTCTTGGTGTTACGTGACACTGTTTTTAAATTGTTTGGCATCAGAATTTGATATAATCATCGGTCTACTCCTTATTCTTGCAGCTTCTTTTACCTAATCCATATATCACTGTTTTGCTGTGGAATGTGCAGATGTCTTAGCCCAGCTCTGTTTCTTATTTAATTCCCGTTGTTCTTCTCACATAAGAACCCTTTACTGCATGCTACTTCTTGTCTGCTTCAACCTATTGTTGCTCATAATTTGATATACAAACCATGCTACCTGCACACCAAGTTTGAGGTGGTGATTGTGATTCTTGACCAAGTAAAAATTGATGAGTCAGACTGATTGCGGTAACTAAACAAAAATAATAGGTTGTTTCCAATGGCTCATTTCTATGCCAGAAAGATAATGTCTTTGGCAATCCTGGTCGTATATATTTAAAAGAAAAAAATTGCCTGAGTATGACGATTATGGTGCCATGGCATTTACAAATTAAAATTCAATTTGAATTGAGAATTGAGAATCCATCATTCCAGTTTGATCTAGAGATCACTTTCCTTCATAAATAATCTTTATCCACTTTATAGTAGCTGTCTCAATTATGTAAAGGCTTTTATTTTTATTCATTTAATTATACCTCTATATAATATATATATATATATACTGCCTTGCTTTTTTTTGGGTGTAGATTTCATCCTGCTGAATTTGAATTGCAAAGTTAAATGTGTGTTGGTGGAGCCTGTCAATTTGTTGCTGTCTTTTAATGTGAAACTAGCTAAAAGAATATACAAAACTTTTGCTATCATGCATTAGTTGAACCTATATTTGCGATTTTACTGTTCTTTAATCAGTTTGTTCTTATCTCTTTCCCACACGTTTTCACCTAATAAGGAACCTTCTTAGATGCTATGACTTGCAGCATAAGAGATATACTGTACTTGGTGTGGCCATTTCACCTCTTGCAGTCTTCATTGACGGTTGGACTCTAAAAGGATGGATTATCACAAGCACATCACTGAAGGACAAGAAGGAAAAGGGTGAAAAGAATCTTATTTCTTAAGGTAATAGAAATGAAAAGTGAAAGGAAATCACTTTAGAAATCGACAATTAACATTATAAAACAGATTAAGGGTTCGGTCTATTCAGATTAGCTCTGCTTGGAGATGGCCCATGTCAACCTAATTCTTACAGCAAATCCCGTATTATGTTTGTGTTGTGTTCCAGTGGGGGATATGTTATTTATATTTCTGTATTGACCTTTTTAATGGCAAGTTGGATGCATTCCCCTTGGGAAGGCTCAGGAGTTCAGGGAATTGTTGGTTTCTTGTTTTTTTAACAAATGGGAACTGCTTTTCAAGCTTCTCTTCTTGTATAAACAAATGAGAAAATCGTTCTTTAGGCTTCCCTTCATGTATAAATTATCATTTTGTTCCGGCAGTCGATATCTGAATCACTATCAGTAAAACAAAGCCAAGTTGGCTAATGTTATGTCAGTAGCTTTCTGAAAAGTCCAAACCTGTAACCAAGATTTGTCAAGTTTGTGAAATATGATAGATTAGCCCAACTTTTTTATGGTTCTTCAAACAAGTTGGAACAGAACTATTCTTCCCACTTTTCCCAACTTGAAAGAGCAAGTTCTTTTATTAATTTGCACTTGATCCTGATGTCAGAGTGGAATTGCAACTTGGAATAGGTGCACTCTAAGTTTATTATAAGTTAAATTAATATGTAGATCTTTATAGTTAAGTTAAATTTTTAAGTACGATCTTATAATTTAAAATTATATAAGTAAGTTTTTATACTTTCTACTAGTTATGTCTTAGGTTTTCGCTATTATTTTCTATAAAAATATCATGTAAAAGTGTCAAATGTGGTTAATGTAAGGACCTATTTAAAATACAAATGGGTCTGTATAATTTTAAATAGTATTCAACTAAGTTCCTATATTTTGATATAATAATATTAAAGTTTCTATAATAATTATAAGAATCTACTTATAGTTAGTAATGTGAAGCATTTTTGTATGGTATCATAACAGAGGATGACAATAAAAATCTAAGAGATAAATAGTGAAATTATAAGGATCTATTTATATGATTTAAAACTATAAAAAATGACTTAAAAGCTCAGCTTAAATCTAAGAATCTGCAGAATAATTTAACTTTAACTATATTTGTCTCAAAATGAATGGTTGTCTATGTTCACTTGCAAGACCAAACTTTTGGGTAATACCTACTGCATTCTTAATCTGATTAATACATATAAAGCCATGAGTTACAGGAGAGAATTGTGGATGCCATAATACGGGCTGGGATGTGGAAGACTCAATTTGTTAGGGTTGAGATAAAAATGAGATATGACCAACCTTTCCACACAAAAAAAATGCTATTCAAACGCCTAGTTTTGTCATAAAACACACACTCTTGTAATAGGTCATAATAATGGATTTAGATTTTTTAAAATATATGATACACTTTTAAAGATTAAAAGATAAGTAAATGATTATTGATAAAAAAAATTAATAATATAAATTATTTTAAATTTATAAATTATAATTCAATTATTTATAATTTATAATAATTTATATTATTAATTTTTTATTAATAATTATTTACTTATACTTTACTTTATAAAGTATACTCTATATTTTAAAATATTCAAATCTCATAGTAACATGTTCATGCTCATTAATTGACTCAGATGTATGGGGCTATGTGAGTAGCATCACTCTTACGTATTTGGATTCTTGGAAGATTTTTTTTTTTACTTTTGTGATTTTAAATAGACATAGATAATAGAGAGTATTTTTTATTGAAGAAAGAATATTTTTAATTTTTTAACTTTTTTAAATGAGTAATTTAATCCTTTAAATTTTAAGTAAAATAAATTTAGTCTTTTTATAATTATAATTAAAATAATTTAATCTCTTTACAACTATAATTCAAACAATCTAATCTCTCTATAAATGTAATTAAAATAATTTAATCTCTCACTCATTAATTTTTTTTTTCCAGTATGATATGGGTAGCTGGTGATGACATAACCTTTATCTTTAGTATAAAAATTGCAACACTCATCATCTAGCATGAAATTATTTGCATTTTTATTAAAAGTCTTAATTTTATATACCTTTTTAACTTTTTTAATTTAAAAAAATTTATATAATAATCACGTTATATTATAATAAAAAATTAAGTTTGGGTTACTATTAAAGAGTCATATCATATTAAAAAAAAAAAATTTAGTAGATGAAAGATTAAATGACTCTAATTGTAATGAACTAAATTACTTAACTTAAAAATTAAAAAATTAAATTATTTTTTTTAAAAAGTTAAGAAACTAAAATATCCTTCCTCCATTTTCTATTTGTAGGTCTCATTTTTTTACTAACTTCTTTAATTCTATTTTTTTTTCTCTATCTCTTCCTGTGCATTATTGACTTTAGATGAATTACAACAAGTTAAGCTGGATTACTAATTCAAAATAGTAACATTGTTTATTTTATAGACAAAGTGACTCAAGGAGTAACATCCATCAAAATCACATTGGCAATTTCCAATTATAATGTCCACATCAAACTTTTGTTTTTTTATACTCCTTTTCAACTGCTTCACTTTTTCATTTATTAAATTCATCCTTTCCCATTCCAAGTATATCAATGAAAATAAAGACTGTTATATTAATCCAAACATTACTATCATTATTTATGGACAAATTTTATCAAAAAAATCAAAGTAACTTTTGATTACAGTCTGCACCTTTGATCATCGAGATAAGGACCAAAGAGTGATTAACTTATTATTTATAGTACACTTCATCATTTATACAACATTAATTAATCTCGTGCATCTCACATTCTAATCGTTGTGATTTATTTTCCCTCTATGGATAAGTACCACGATCCAGCATCAAGCTCGGTGTTGGAGTCGATAATACAATACAATTAAAATAGATATGTATATTTCTACCAAAAAAATAGATATTTGTATTTTCATATTTACAAACGTACGTGACATCCGACCCATTCAACAAGGCAGATAACTCCAAATCATGTTCAAACTGATGTGGAAAGAGCCCATAAATTTGAGTTTCTGTATTCAATTCAACGTAATATGATAATTAATTTGTGTGTGTGTGTATATACATATATATATATATATATATATATACACACATAGATATTTATTGGAAAAATTAGTTTCATAAAACTCTACCCATAAACACTTAATAAAATTTGTTGTAGAGTGTTAAATTTATTGGATTATACAATTTAAACTATAATATTCAATAAATTTTGATTATTTAATTTTTTTAACTAAAATTTTTGTAACTTTTAATTTGTGTAAATAAGAAAAACTAATATCTATAATTCACTACTATATAACACACATATATACACAAAAAAATTATATAACAAAAATCATGAAAATTTTGTTACTTTAAAAGTTAATTATGTTATTTTTTGTCCAAAAGGGTATATTAAAAGATAATTGAGAAAGAATAATTTGGACATAAATTAAATTTAAGACTACTGATTATGCTATATATATGCAGTGTTTATTAATTATATTATTTAATATTATTTATACTCATATTTACATATATAATAATTTTTAATATTGATTAAACTATTTTTTTGGTGATTGTTGATTAAATTATTTAAAATCTAACTAAACCACTTGGACTTTTTTCTATAGACTCAAGCCTCAAATTGACGACTCACTTTTTAATGAAGTGCATATACTATGGTACATAAAAAGTTCTCTTTTCAGCCAATAAGTTCTCTTTATTACCCCTATTCTAATATCTATACCAGCAAGGATATTAAAGAAAAAAATGTTCTTATAATTTATTTTTTATTTAATCTTATATTTAATGGTATAAATAATTATATTTATTAAATTTTATGATTTAAAATTTAATAAATTTATAATTTAAATTTTGTATTATGAAATGAAAATAAAATTAGAAAAATGGTGAGAAAAAAATATCTAATCCAGCTAACCACTCAGCCGCAAGCCAAAACCATTGGCTTCCCTTCAAATGACAATAATATCCCTTTAATTCGTTAGCATAAATACAGGAAACTTGAAAGCCACAAGGGCCTTCGGGCTACTTTGGTCCTGCAAGTAGTTTGCACCAAACTCTTGTTTGGGATTTTCCTATGGGTCTTGTTTTATATATATATATATATATATATATATATATATATAGCTATAAATTTTATATATTATATATATTTTTAAAAATATATATTTACATATTGTATATAATATTTATTTTTTAATTTACTTTTATATATATAATATGAAGAATAACATATATATAACTTTTTCTTTCATATGCAACATGTTAATCTATTATCATTACGGGTTGGGATTTGTTAGAGAATTTAATAGAATATATAGAGGAATGAAAAAATAACAAGAAGTTAGAAATAAAATAATAAGAAGAGAGATGAGATAAAGGGTAAAATAGAATTTTGAGAGATTGATACAATGATAATGAATTATGTTTTAAATTATTTTTAAATAAATTATATATGTAAAATTTAATTTTAAAGTCATATCAAAATTAAAGACATAATATTTCACTTTCAATTTAAAAAGGGATTAGTCTTACTTTAAAAAAGTGGAGATAAAAAAAAAAAAAGTAGAAACCCCACTCTGAGAAACTAGCACCATGATGGGATGTGCCAACAAGTAAGACCGTTCTGCGCAGGTCCCACGCAATTTGGATAAGCCCTCCCATCAACGTCCTGGACAAAGCCACATGGTGATTATACCCAAAAATTTCTATTCAGCCATCCATCACGCGTCCGAATTCATCAACCTCAGTCGGCCCTACCATTTCCCAGGATAAAAGCCCTCCCCCACTTTTAATTTTTCTCATACATTAATCATTAAAGTTTCTTAAAAACGTTTGTCTTTCGAAAAACAATCTTATCATTTTTATAAACTAAATTTATTAAATATTTATTTAAAAATTGAAATTATTAGATTTTATAAATTAAATTATAAAATTTACAAATTTTATAAATAAAACTTTTTTCTTAAAATAGGCATTTGTGAAAAAAGATTATCAAATATGTAATTGAATTTGTGATAAATTATTATTTATTATATAAATTTATTATTTACATATTTAATGAAAAATTTAATTAATATAATAATATTAATAATATTTACTAATAATTTAATACACTACATTAATTACAACTTAAAAAATAAGATATAACATTATAAAAATTATAATACATCAATTATATTACGTAATATAATTACACTACTGAATAATTTATTCTTGTGATAATATTTGAGTATATTTAAATTATTTCTCAAGCTGACATGGAACCCAGCTGTCCTAACCCTCCAATTTTTAGTATTTTTTAAGTATTAATATTTATATAAATTAAAATAATATAAATAATATACAATTTTTTATATTCTCTTTTATTTTTATTTTAAAAAATATTTTTTTCCTGTACATGGAGCATAAATAGCTTTATCCTCCTCAAGCACGTGTCTCTGAATAACCACTCACCTCGTGTCACGTCAGCATACCGGAGTGAGAGACTCACCATATGCGCGGCATCTCGTACGCCCACCTCGGACAGGTGGGTCCGACAGACATCCAGCGGTTCCCTTGGTATAAATCGAAGTACCACGTTTCCATTACTCGCAGTCGGACACTCAGCAGGTGCTTCAGACAGCGTAGTTGTCTGCATAGGCACAGGATAGAGAGGGACTCAGTCATGGACAAAGAATCGCCCCGGATTCCAGCTAGCGGCCAGAGTTCAGGCGAGATGGACAAATTCGGCGACGTAGTGGTGAGTTTTGCCGATACGGTTTTTGGGTTTTGGGATGATGTCCAGGACTCATCGGAAAATTTATCAAAGTTCGGTGACTCTCTAGAGGACGAGAATGACGAGAATTCTTGTTCCGTGGAAGCAAAAAGGGCTTTCTGGGAAGAACAAGACCAGCTTCTTCAGGTACAATTTCATTAAATTTTGTAAACAAATCATGTTCACTACAAACAATCAAATCCTTAATCTCACATTTGAAATTTGATGTTATCATTTCTTAGGCTACTTTATGCCGCACTAGCTCAATTGAGACAAAAATTCGCCAGGCTACAAAGGAGGGTCTAAGAGAATTAAATCTATCTGGCACGCAATATTGCATTTGTCGGCGACCGGAAGAGGCCAAGGCCTGCCGGAATTGCTTGCAGAGAGAAATATGTAACCAGCTATTGACCCTTGGCTACAATTGTTCTATTTGCAAATCTAAGTGGAGGAGTTCATCAGAAATCGCATCAGGTATTGTTATTAAACTTATGATTATGATTTAATCAGCCTTTTTCTGCTAAATCTGCAAGAATATTTCATGTTGTGTAAAGTAACATTACCATTCTAAAGGCGATGACCCCGTAAAGGAGAAGCGATCTTTCTACATTAACCAATAATTTCTTCACACATCAGCAATCAGAAGTTACAACTTTTAATTAAAAAAGGCCACGTGGTTTCAGTTTTTTGACCCCTTTTTGCTTGGAACTATTTCAGGGGAACATACCTATTTGGAAGTGATGGATAAATCAAGCAGTAAAAGAGGAGAAGTAAAAGTGGTAATTGAGTTAAACTTTCGAGCAGAGTTTGAGATGGCACGTGCTAATGAAGAATACAACCGGTTAGTTAGCTGCCTCCCCGAAGTGTATGTTGGAAAAGCAGAGAGATTACGAGTTTTGATTAAGATTTTGTGCTCAGCTGCTAAAAAGTGCATGAAGGAGATGAAAATGCACCTAGGACCATGGAGGAAACAGAAGTACATGCAGGCTAAGTGGCTCGGCACGTGTGTCAGGTTGGCACCGGCACCGCTGCCGACCGGATACTCCATCCGACCACCAAAACCTAGGGCTTCAATGCTCACCTGTGATCTGCTGGAAAATCTTCCCGGCATGCACAGTACTGTAGTTGAGGTTGTGTGATGGGAGATGAACAAGAATTTTGTCCATGCTCTTAGTTTTCATACATAATTACAGCAATATATGGCTATGTTGAATTATTATAAAAGTCAATAATTTAATTTGGTGATTGAAAAACAAACTTATGCATGGGCTAGATATGGCCTTTTTTAGCCGTTTAACATGACAATCGTAAGACAGTGCAAAGTGATCCAAAATGAACCCAGGATTGAGTGACGCAGGCCAGTAACTATGGCCCAAAGAAAAGGGCTAGTAAATATAACTCACTTTGGACATTAAATGACTAAAGAAAAAATATTTTCACAAGCTATTCTTATAAAGTGTTAGTTCTAACAGTATGAATTTTTGAATTAATTAAATTTTTATAAATTAAATTATAAATTTAATAAAAAAATTTATAAAATAAAAATTGTATAAAAATAGAAGTCCTGTATGTCTAAAGACCCAACAAGAAAGAGATTGATATTGTATGTTATTGTCACTATAGTTCTTCCAATAACTTTAGACTAAAATCAAATAATTTTACATTAAAAAATTTGCACCTCATTTGTAAGAAAATAAATAACATTTTTTTTTTATTGTAGTTGGTTCGAAGAGCACTTTATAGAATGAAAAAAAAATGTTATTGGCATAAAATCTTTTGGTACAGTGTTTGGCTGATTGCTTTGTTGGTCTGCATTTTCTTTGGTTTCTTCCTTAATGGTCTATCTACCGTAGGGCATTATAACGACCATTGCCCAACTGGGTTCTCAGTTGTCACTGGTAATGATGGGGAAGGTGAAGAGAAGAAAGTCTCAGACAGTCAACATATCTTCGATCTCTACACATAAGATTCATTAATTCTTCTCGCAAATGATCTTGTCTTTCGAGTATTATATTGTTAAATTGACACGTTTTTGTGTTACACGAGCAAAGGAAACAGGAGGCTTTCCTTCCTTTGAGAAAAGTAGTAACTCCTAAACTATAACCAGTGCAAGTGTCAACAATTGATGACACGCAGAAAGAACAAAATCTTATGTTTGATCTGGAATATTTTGTTTTAGCTTTCTATAATAATCATCTTATTTGGGTGATTTTGTTCATCATTTTGTTCTCCTCAATTTGAACAATTAGAAGATTGATTTGGGAATTTTAGTGAGAATGACTGATAGTGCTCCCACGTTGGGGATTCGAACATGCCACCTTAAATCTAGCATCATTCCTCCATTATTTACCAATAACCAACTCTCATTGGAAAGCCTTCCACTTTCACCTATTCAACCATCTCTGGCTGACTCTAATTCAAGGTCATCTTGCATTACAACCTAGCTAATCAATTATTTGTCTATGCATATCAAACAAATACTATACTAAATTATGGAAAGCATGTATTAAAGGGAAAACCTGATTTCTCATTTAAAAATGTTAAATATTTTATAAAATTTAATATGATATATTAAATTTATTGGGTCTTAAAAAATTTAATAATATAAATTAAATGTTTTTAAATAAAATTTTTATAATATTTAATTTATGAAAATAAATTAATTTTCTTTGAAAAATCACTTTCTCAACTCATATTTTTCATGAAACTACCTAAGTAGTCTTAGTAAACGTTGTTTTTGACCTTATCTTCTCTTTCTATCTTCTCCTCAGAACCCCACACAAGTGCTGTCTTGTCATTGGGAAAAGCAATAATTCAGCGTGAGAGAGATCGATGGAGCAATTACATACATTTTTGACTATTGCATGAACTTGATATCCGATCACCACGATGCAATTGATCATCTATACCTATTCCTTTCCTGAATGATGCATTTTGAAATCACTTCAAATTGTTGAGTACTAAAAGATTATATTGTCCAGAATTGTCGTAATCTGAAGAAAGAAACTGTAAAATAATTCATTTTAGGGTTACTTCGTGATTGACTTGCATAGCGGTGCACATGGACATGAAAGGGAGGAAATAAATTACCATTAATTTGAACGAATGGCAAAAGCCTCATCCAGACTAAAAGGATCTTAACTGTTCTTTCCAAAAAATTAAAAAAAAAAAAAAGATCTAAACTTCAATTAAGTTCATAATATTTATTGAAAGTGTGAGGAGTATCTCATTAATTAAAGAAAAAAGCTTGTGAAAGTGAGATAACATCTATATTGTTGTCTTGCTGGGTTTCCACTACCAAATATAGTACCTCAGGTAGGTCACAATTCTATTGGTTAGTGGGTTTTTATATGTTGATATCTCATTACGTCATGATCAGTATCAACTTAGTGGGCATTTTATGTCCAATAATTATTAATCAAACATGTATTTTTTTAATAAAAAATTGTTGTGCTATTTCCTATTTGATTACTCTTCTTTGTATACACTCACACTTTTTTTTATAAAAATAGATGGCTAACTAACATAAAAATGACTAAATACAAGATGGAATTAATTAATGAATAGGGGTAATATAGCAAGACCAATATTTCTCTACTTACTAATTTTTATTTTTTTAATTAAAAAATATTGAAAATTATATTTTTGAATGTGTATGGAATTAGTTGATAGTTATGAGATAATAAATGTTATAAAAGATAAGTTTTTAAATAATTTTCCCTATTTAGTTTTGTTAAGTGGGATTAGTTTTTTTCCCAAAAAAGTACACACATACATACATATACAGGTACATAGACATTAGTTGATATTGAACATCTCATATTTGAGCATCTAACCACTTCCGAGTAATATACCAATGTATGAGGATGTGAAATGCTTGCTATAATAAACTAATTGTTGAATGAAATGCTCAAGTTTTTGAATGGATAACCATGAATTGACTAACTTGCATTTTCGGGGAAAGGAGGAGGAATCATCCTCGGTGTTGTTGAAACCATGAAAATGTCTGGTGTGCTGTTGCTCCTAACAACCCTGTGGTTGACCGGTTTCGGAGACAGTTCGGCGGCATTATATGACACCGTTGAATATTAAGGAGAGCGAGGGTTGTGTTCACCGTGCAGCAGATTTGTTTGGTCAATGGCGAAGCCGCATTTGCTACAGTGCGACACATAGATAGTAACTACTGTTCTGAACTGAATGATATGACCCACGCCCAAACAGGGTCTTCTCTGCGGGCGCGTTCTCAAGTTCCCTGAGAGTATCCCAGAAGTTACCGGAGAAAGTTCTCAACAAACATCGATCACATTAAAGAAAGACCTCACACTCCATCTTGACTGACGCCAACCGCTCAATTCCTGACAGTTACCGATACAAGGTGGGACTACTTTTTTCTTTTTCTTTTTTCTTTTTTTAGTGCGTTTTTATCTTAAAAAAGCCAAACTACCTGTATAATTGGAAAGAGAGTTGGATTTTTTTTTTCACTTTTTATTTTTAATTTAGTAATTTTTTATTTTATATAAATATTTAGGTTGTAAATTTTATTCTATTTTTTAATAAATTTCTTTTTTACATAAATTACTTCTAATTTCTAAAATTAAAAGTATGGAATCTCAATGGAATTGTAAACTAATACTAAACTTATTGATGAGTTTGAATATCCTGTTCCTCCTTAAATTGGCAACACACACAAAGACAAATATAATTTATACTAGCCAAATTTTTAAATATCACCTTGAAATAATATTTGAGATATATATAATTAGAAAGTCACAAGTTCTATACATTGATTTATTTATATTGAAAAATCTTGATTATAGATGGGTTCCTTTGATAACAACCATTTTTATATAATAAGATAACTTTTAAGTGGTGAAAGTTTTCTTCCATGCATGAATATATTTGCTTTTAAAAAGTAAAACTTTAAAGACGTTTATATTATTGAGTTTTTTGTCCTACTTAATTTGTAGTTTATATGAACACTGAATTTTTCCAATATCTAACCCAATAAGCTCATTTGCATTATTCACATTTTTTTGGTTGGTACAAAGTAATGCATTTTTTTTTTTATTTCATGAGTTGCATCTGTGTTTTATGTTTTGATGGTAGAATATATATTGTTTAAAATAGACTAGTTTATCCAATGAGGTGAACTCAGATTTAAATTTTTATTGAAAGTAAAATTTATTTTAAGTTGTCCAATGGTACCATGAAGAAAATTAATTTCTTGGTTTCAAGGGTAAAAAATATCCTTAATTTGAAAAAAAAAAAAGACTGATTTATCAAGTAAAAAATTATTTATTCATTTTAATAATACAGAAATTATTTTTAATGCCTCCTCTATCATCATCTTGTTTGCACCCTTATTACATTATAATATTAATTTGGATATGTTCCATATAAAATGAAATTGGATAATTTATGGTAGGAATTTGATGATCGTAGTTAGGTGTCGAAAGAGACAATTTCAGAAAGGCAATAGTAAAAACAATTAGAGGACAAAACAAGGATATGGCGGCGCCCGTTTCAGTTTTTGCTTTGTTTTGTTATATAAATTCAAGAAAGGAATAGTAATCGGCCTTGCTTTCTAAATCACTTGTCGACAATACATGAACCTTCAAGTCCTGCTTTTCTGAACGGCTGAGGTTCGTAGGAGCGCGTATCTTTGAAAACACTAATCAAAACTTGTCGAGTTTTGTTGATTTGTGGAAGAAATCAAAATGCAAAAAAAAAAATATATATATATATATATACACAAAATACAATTTATTAGATATTTATTAAATTTAAAATAAATTCTTAGATATATTGAATCAATAATTTAATTTGTAAAGTGAATGATATAAATTTTAAATATTTTTATAAAATTAGGTTTGTAACAATATCATTAGTCAATCAAAATTACCTTTGTTATAGATTAACTTCCAAATAGCCTAAGCTAGCTAGCTCCTGATGGGATCTGCTCATTACTCTTCAGAGCACAACTGCAATATTCCACATGTTATATTTGGTTTGTCCATCCTATGATCTCATAATCACAGTCATCTAAATAAATATAACTTTTATTCATAATTAATTAAATGGGTGGCAACATTTTATTTTTATACTTTTTTTTTGGTTGAGATGGATAGGAGCATTTCGTGTAAATAGCATTTTTTTTGTCAATGATATAATATTTACACAATATACATTTTAATATTTGAAAATTGATTTATAAAAGTCAGAAACAAAAGTAAAAAAGTTACTTTATTTTATAGATTGAAACTAATAAAAGTTTTATTTAAAACAATTTAATTTTATTAAATTTTATTAATTAAATTATAAAATTTAATAAATAATAATTCAAATTAATTGTATAATTATTTTATTATTACTTTAAGTGGAACTGTAATATGAAAGCGAAAAGATCGGCTGTAACCAATGATTTTGTATTTTAGAGGCACGTTTTTTAATCACTCAAAATAGGAAATAGACAAAATCACTGGGGATGTCAGTTGATTGCACCTTTTAAGGCGGCGTGTCATAAAAAATGTCAAGTCTTTGAACAATTAGTATTGCGCTTGAAATTGTAAATAATTACTGTACGGAGGAAGAAAACAAGAAAGTAGTAATTGTGGACCGGCGCACGAAAAGAGATTTAAGGGCACGTGCAAATTAACTTTCTAGTTGGACGGCACATGAGTCTGAATGTCGGAGTCTAAAAGCTGACGTCTCAAAACTGACGTTTTCGTTGTGTTCTCACCTTCCCTCTGCCTTTTGTCGTCATCACAACTCTCACTCACATTCATGATGACTCGTGGCTCAAGCTTAATCGCCATTGTTCCCTCCCTTCCTATCTATAAATTATAAATCCCACAAAGAAATAAACACAGAATTTACCATTTTTTCAAGAATCCTGGGACCTGGGTTGCTCCATGAATAATGGAACAGCTGGGATGTCAGATATCGTCTTCTTCTTCTACGAAAGTCGAAAGAAAGCTCATTGAAAAGAACAGACGAAACCAGATGAAGATCCTCTATTCCAAACTCAACTCGCTTATTCCTACCCATAACCCCAAGGTCTTTCTCTCTCTCCCTCTCTTCCCCTGCATGGAAATTATATGTTTTTCTTTGAGTGATATTCAAGTGAATTGATGTTACAGGAAGCGTTGCCACTGCCTGATCAAATAGACGAGGCCATAAGCCACATAAAGAGCCTGGAGGCAAAGGTGAAGATGGCCAACGAGAAGAAGGAAACCTTAATGGGGTTGAAGAAAAGATCACACAAGTCCTGCGGATCCTCAAGTGCTTTTGAAACCAAGAGAAGCCTAAAATCACCGCAAATTGAAATTCGTGAAGTGGGTTCCTCGCTAGAAGTTGTGCTGATTACTGGGTTGGATCACCAGTACATTTTCTATGAAATCATTCGCATATTGCACGCGGAGAACGTCGAGGTTACAAGTGCCAATTTCTCACTTGCTGGAGATTCAATGTTTCACGTTTTGCATGCAGAGGTATGTATATTATCATCACTTTTGATTTTTTAATTGAAATGTTGTTCTTATCATCATCTCTAGCGCTCTTTGTTTCTGTGAAAGTTAGCCTGAATTTTAATAAAAGATAGTTTGATTAACTTTTGCTCTCTTTGTTTACGCAGATTCGGCAATCTTCGTTTCAATTCGGAGCTACCAAAGTAAGTGAAAGGTTGAAAAAATGTGTGTACGGATCCACCAGCGATGTGGAAATACAGCCCGAGTTTTGGGATTTTGATATTAGTAATACTGATGGATGGGACTTCTTCTAAATCCTTGAATGAGAAATGGTTCATATCCTCTGTAAAATGAGGAAGCAGAAGTCCATATGAGCTCATGAGTTTTTAAGAGTAATGAAGGCGTTCAATTTCTGCCAAAACGGCACCAACAGCATCTTTTCTATAGTGAATTCCTCTTCAAACATATTTAGTTCAGAACAAAAAATCCACTTGGATTGATATTTAAATTAGGGCAAACTAATACTACAGCTGAACAGTTTCAATTGCCTTGGCTCCCTCAAGAAGCTATATATATATATATATATATCTGGCTCAAAGCATATACACACAAACTATATGATTTGATAATCAGAACAGCCCATATATATTGATGACGAACCAATGCCAACTTCATTTAATAAACAACTCTAAAGATGACATGCAGGTTCTAAACCATAACTGATAAGCACCACATTTGTTGTGGGTGTAAGGCAGCAAATCCAAAAAGAACTTTAGGCTATGAGTATATGTTGTAATTACAGATCAAGAACTTTGTGGGATTAGCTAGACTGCAAAACAGAAGATGCAAAAGACACTTCAGTGTCCTTTTATGGATAATCTCCTTCCCTCCTTGTACTTCTCTTAGGTTTCCAATGCTCAAAGTTGGATTCCTTATGATCAGATGAAAGGGTTTAAGTCTTTTGCCTTAGTTAAGAAACATGCACAAGTGCATATCTTAAGCGGGCAAAATTAATCAAGACATGCATATCAGTTTAAGCTTATACAGTCAGCAACTGAGTTAATCTTTCGATTTCTAGAATTATCCTTTAGTATGTATCAACCATGAGTTAATACTTAATAGTAAGAAATAAACAAGGTGGTACCATGTTAACGATATTCAACAGACTTTTGTGTTAAGATTATCCATTAGAATTTGTGTAATTTTATGAAGTACAAGACAGGCTTGTAAATGTTTTTCTAAGTGCTCTATACAGTGCGAATATCTAGGGTTCTAAGGTTGAGGGCTAATGAGAGTGTCTATAAGGTTGATGATAAATTTGAAGCTATAATGAGGGCTGCTTTAATAAAAGTCCGTATCTTTCTTATCTTAATAATCAAGTTGTGTGTGAGGGTATCTATTAGCCCACCATTGTCCATGTGGATTGTTATGAAACTTGCTCTCGTTGCTGTACATTTGTTGTTTTTTTTTTAACGTTATAGCTCCAAATTTTTAATTGGTTTCTGTGAGTTTTTAAAGGTAGGCAGCTGTAGGTCGTATTTCACTCTATATTTTTCTCTTTCTTCTGAATGTCAGAGTTCTTTCTGTTTGTCATAATTCTATATGACATTTGCTATATGCTGTATTTAAAATCGATCTGTTGAATTTCTTGAACAATGGCAATTTTGGTTTTGTCAATGCTTTTGAGATAGTTTTCATGAGCATATGCTTGCACATAGAAAGGCACAATTCTGTCGAATTTTGGTATGGCTCGGCGCGGGTCAAATAATTTGCAGGTGTAATCTCTATAGCTCTTAAAAATTTGAAAAATTTACAACTTCGTAACTCTGTTTTCCCTGTAAAATAAAAATGTAATTTTTGACTTCAATATAATTTCTACGGGAAATTTTTCCCCTAGCAGAAACGCATGGAATCTGCAGCTAGTTGTTCTGGTTTTGCAGATCAACTTGTTGTTGATCTTAGTATGTCTCCCTTCTTTCTACAAAAACCTGTCAGTCGTTTCGTTGCTAGAGCATCATTTACCACATAAGACAAATTTTTATTGACTAAATTTGTTTTTTGGAGTTTTAATTGACTCAAATGTTCTTTTCAATTGCATTTTTATGCTGTTAGTCATTCTTTTTTTAGCCGAAACCATACTGCTAGCCGAACATGAGTTTGATGGGGAGTCTTGTTTTCTGCATTGTATATTGCTCTACAAAAGTTATATACTTAACTGCAAAAGGAGTGTACAAAGCCCATTATGAATTCACTTTAGGCTGGTACACGTGTAAGCAGTATTACTCGCCTATTAAAGACTAAAAAAAGTCAACAGCTTGGCAGTTTGAGAGTTTCCAAATCCAGAAGGTATCAATATCCATCTTTTGATAAGGTATAAGACAACAATAAAGAAGTTGGAGAAGTTGACTTACTTGGCGTGGGGTGCAAGATCCTAATTATATACTTAAACAGCGAGGTATACCATTAGTACCCCTAACTTCTGTTTCCATGCAAGTACATAACCCAACATTATTTGAGATTGCCTCACTTCCATTTTATCCATTGGAAGTTCTGACAAGTGACGGTCAATGTTTTTTTCCTCTATTATCAATTTTGATTTTCGCTTCCACTTCATATCATCTAATGAGGTCACTTCATTAATCTCTTCCTCAAACTTGTCCACTATCAAAGAAGACATCATGCACAGTTGTTATGGACACTGCTTGCCCTGTTTAATTTTCTTCAGGATTTCCCGAGACTTACCGGAAACCTTTTTTTGTCAAAATCAGGTGAAGGTAGAATAATGGAGGACAAGGAAACCACTTTGCCAAATGAAGGAGATGATGATCTCTTCCCAAGCAGTTGGTATGAAAAGCTAGTGGAGGAAAAATCAGAACTTGATGAAAAATCACAGGTCATTGGGGATTCAGGGCCTGCTCTCAAACAAGTTCATCATTTCTGCTTCGTCAAGCTTTGGCCAACAGACCCAGATTCAGTGACTAAAATCAGAAAGGCAGAGAGGGTGGTTGAGGAAATGAATCAAGCTCATCTTCAAATTACTGAAAAGATCAAAGAGAAAATGGTATGAAGGAAATGGCAGTCCTGATGGTTTTCCAATTTGTTATTAGCTACAGAAATATAGATGTGTTAAGTTCAGCAATCAATATTGTTTTTATTCTCATGTGCAACAGTCTGAGAGAGACGAGGTGACTTCCAGGTTGAAAAACTTGAGCTATTACTACCGGGGATGCAGAGGCAATGCAGCCAGCCAAGGGAAGATACTAAATGAATTGCATGTGGCTCTTGATAAATTGTGTTTCGCAAGCAATGCACCCCGGAGACTTACTGGAGAGCTTGAAAACCATGTACGAACAACAAATCCATTTGACTGAAATAGTCAATTTTGATTGAGGGTTGCTTCTAATTAAATGTTTTGTTTTTTCTTCCTGTGATTACAATGTGTAGAAGTTGAATTTCTTGATGCTGCATGGAAGCAAAAGTTTGGCAGAGGAAAAGCGAATTCTGTGGGATATAAACGTGGGTCAGGAGAGTGATGTTGCTCCATTTTCATCACTAGAAGGGCTTTCATACACTGTAATTTACGTTCAATTCAATTTCTCTTCAAGAAATATCTTGTATTAAGATAAACGTAGAGTTTTGGGCTTTTTTATCCTCCTACTTTCTGCTTGATTGTTTTCTGGAATGTTGAAACAGATCAATAGGCATTATTACATGAATTTCTGCCAGAAGCTTTTGAGAGAAATTAAACAATTCCAACTCCAAAGGGAAAGCGCTCCTGGTAGTGCCACTGCAAAGGGAAAGATTGGGAACTACGTATCCTTGAAAAAAGCTATAAGAGATCAGATCAAGGTGATACATAATTAGCATTGGCTTCATTTTCAGGCAGTTCCAGGTTTTACCTCTTACAGATGTTTTCTGCATGCTCCAGCTTTTTGGCGTGGACTCCATGGAGAACAGAAGAAGAGGGATGGCTCTTATGACCAAAATTAGACATACAGAGAAAGAATTAGTTGCCATAAACAAAGCTGTATAGTCTTTGCAGAAAAAACAGACAGAGAAATACCAGAAAAGGGATGAAGCATACCAATCCATTCTCAAATTGAACAAAATGTATGATTGGGAGGTATGGTCTTTATAAGCTCATTCTATCCCTATAATATCTTGTTATAATACAGAAGAGTATGTAGGCAGGGAGTATGTGGAGCTACTGCTGATGTTTCCTATCTACCATACAAATCTTAGACCAATAAAATTCCAAATTTTTAATGTATCATATCGTTTTATTTTGTAAACAAGAGTTATCATTATGAACTTGGTGGCTTTTTCTCTAGAACACTTGGTGTCATTATTTTAAACATAAATACATATACTGAAATTTGTTTTATTTGCTACCTCATGAAATTCAGATTACCCATTATAACCGGTACCGTTCGCACATGAACAATGTCCACCAGCTGGCTGAAAAGAAAGATATAGCAGCTCTTGATGCACTGTCTCGCTCAGAGGTTTCTATCTCTACTTCAGAAGTCCTGATTACTAAAGCAAGCTTTTTCTTTTCTTTATCATTCTTTGGGTTGAGGGCTTTCTCTAAATTTCTTTGATGAGTTAGGTCGGCAAATTTATGTTGGAATGGAACACCGACAAAGGGTCAGAGATAATTACGAGAAGAGGGTTCTACAATCACTTGAGAGACGACAACTATGCAGAGACGGGAGGATGAGGAGCCATTGTTGACTCATTTCATGGAACACAAAAATGGGACTATATCATCAGGCTCTGCAATAGTCAAAGCATAACGGCCAATCTTCCTGGTCAGCCCAAAACAACAACGAGATAGTCTGTGATATAGTGGATTATTGAAGAATTTTAGTCGTTTGTTCTTTAATTGTCGCTAGTGCTACGGCACCGTTGAGTCTGTTAGAGGGGAGAGTGTGCGTATCGTATAAAAACAGAAAAACTCCTTCAAATATTGCTATATAGTAGTTCTGAGAGTTACCTGGAGAAAAGGAACCCAGTTCAAATATTCCACCTTTTGATGTCAGAGTGCTCTTTCCTGATAGAGTCTGGCCTGGGAAGATGCTGTCAGATTCAGCCGATATCTGCACTTGAAATGACATAAGAAAAAGAAGAATGAAATGGAACAGCCATGACTCCTTCCTTGTGGTACTCATTTGTTCAGTGTGCAGAACTCCTGCCTTCCTACGAGCTTGCTTGTAAGTAATTTCTCTAACAAATACAATACAAACCCGAAATCGAAATGAATGCGTTTGCCGTTCACCAAATAAACGTTAAATTTGGTGATTCTCATTATTTTCTGTACATGGTGGGCTATTACATGCTGAATTGTGTTGAGTCAACATTTCTGTACCGTGGAATACGTTTATTGAGCATGGCAAGCAGGGACTCAGAGCATTGACTATCACAATCAGAGAAATCTTTCTCATGCGCCAGTCATTGAATTAAACAGGGGAAACTGACAGGCACTCTCCAACCTACATTACAATTCCAAAACCTTAAACTTCTTTTTCTGCAGTTCTATGAATGAAGTTAGCTCTGTATGACTGAATTCATTGTGAGTAGATTCGTTTTCAATTTTTACCGAATGGTTTTAAATTAGTATTTGGTTAGAAGGCTTACAACCCTTTTTACCCAATGCAACCAATTGAGGTAGTATCGCTTCTGAGCTCTGTTTTCACTTTTTGTAGTTCTTCGTTTGGTTTGAATGCCTGTGTCATATTCAGATCTAAGAAAAAAGCAAACGATAATAGTGAACATATATCTTGGATTATGAGATGCCCTTTTGCATTTGATTAACAGCTCCATGATGTTTAGCTCGCCATATGGAAGCCTATCATTGATGAGGCTTCCCATCATACATCAGTCGTGTGACCTATCATAATAGCTCAAGTAGTCCCCAGAAATACCATATATGCTCATTGATATAGTAGCAGATTCTGAACATCCAGGATTTGTCCAAATCAACATTATTACAAGAATAAAGAACATGTTAGTACGTGATCTTCTATGTAAATGGAGTTGAAGAACATCAGATATTGATTCTAAATGCACAAGAGCACCCATTGAAAGGATTCGCTGGCACCCTATAGAATTCAGTCAAAATGTTATTGGATGCATTAGTTTATATAATTTTTCTTTCTTAAAAATAAAACCTTACTGGTGATACAAATTTAGCTTTTACACAATAAATATCATTTCCCTTGACATTCTTTGCTTTTACACAATCTTCTGCAAAGAAATGTGAGAACTAATTTAGCTCCTCTGAAGTATAAGGTGCATTGTATTTTTGTAAGGTGAAGGGTGTAGTTTATCTTGTAAAAAACAAATGGTTGGTCTTTCTCATTTTCTTGAATCCACCAAGCAAGCACCCTTGCAAGCCCTCGTTAGCTCTTCTACATTGACTTTAGCTTCAAAGTCCACCATTCATTAGAAGTGCCCAATGGAATGGACCCAATTAGGGTGAGAAAATCTCGCCCTTTTAGCTCATTTTATACGTCCAAGTGCCTGACCAAAAAAAAAAAAAAAACTTACACAAGCCAAAATGACAACACACCAACTGGTAAATTAGGTGGAGTCGGAGGCCTATCTTTGTTGACCAAAGTGTTTGTCCAACTGGGGTGTTTGAGATTACCATCACCGCGAAATTCCAAAGAAGGTGATGGATGTGAAACTGGATGGTCCCTCTTAGCTACCCAAGCCACCGTTTTTTCTGCATTGGAAGGTGGAAGCCTATATACCATATTCCTATGTGGTCGTTGTTGTGAGATTTAGTTGGTGAAAACATGCCCATTCAAAAAATTCCACCTTTGGGAGTTAGAGTGTGGTTCCCTGACAGACTCTGGGTTGGGAAAATGGTGTCAGTTTCAGCAGACCGCTGCAATTGGAATGACATGAAGAGAAGAAAAAATGTGCAATTGAAGAAGCCATGCCTCCTCTGTTGGTGTAGTCATTTTAGGATCTAATTCGTTGCACTATGTTCCTGCCTTCTAAAGAGCTTGCTTATTTGTAGTTATTTCTAACATAACCATCCAATCTCAGAAATCAGATCTATGCATTCACCGTTTAACAAATAAAATTCAATTTTGACAACTAACATTGCTTTCTGCATACACCCACTTGGAAGCTTGAATGGCATTGACGATAACTCTCAAAAGAATCCTTCTCACACGCATCCAATTGAAGACAAACAGGGGAAACTAGCTCCTTATTTGCTTGAGACATTATTTAAAACGTGAATTGACCATAATGTAATCAACATAAAGGACTCAGCCACTTTACATTAAAACTTGGAGCTGTAAACATCTCTTTCTGCAGTTGTATGAATGTTTGCATCCTGTTTAGTTTCCTTTTCAATTTTCATTTCCTTCTTCATTCTGTTTCTCAATTATTCCTTGGGTGGAAGGCTTATAACTATGGTGCTAGCAACTTTTTTTCATCTAATGTAATCAGAAAAATCAAATCTTCTCACCATTGATTCTCAAGTACCCATCTAGTCTGTACCAAGAAAAGAAAAAAAAAAAACCGAAGTACCTAGTCTAACTAATTGAGGTAGTAATTCATGGCAGAATCTGTTCAAGGAAAGGAATTGTCTCGCTAAGATTTAATTATGTGCTGAAGTGCCATACCTCTATCATTGTCATGTATCATTGAAGAGTGAAAATCCCTGCCTCAGTTATGCTCCATAATACAGTAGTATATGTTGTTTCGTCATAACACTACAACTACAAATACAAATACATACATTAAAACCTCAACTCATCATTTGAAACCGTTTTAGCAGGTTCAATGCGACATTTATTGAATGGTTTTCTTTTCAAAGGAGTAAAATAAGTATTTTCCTCCTCCTGGTTCAACTTAATCTCCTTCATCCTGCTGCAAAGCTATCACTTTTGCCCTTTATTTGTCATACATGCTAGTCAGTGTATTTGCATATGATTAAATAGCTGCTCCTGTTCAAATGAAATTAATAAAAGTTATGAGAAGCACGTAAGCCTTTGATCCGAATTGCAATGAAGATTAAAAACAGGAGAATTTGGCTTCTTAATGACTATGGATACGATTTAAACAACAGTTTTTGTCCTAGATTTGAAACTGCTACTCATCCAAATGATTAACATGTGCTTTGCTGTTGCTTAAAGATTTTTTTTTTCTACTTCTTTTAGTTAAATATTATATTGAAAGTTAAAATTACTTACTGGTGTTTGGAAGGTGAAACTGGTTGATGGAGAGTTTGATGTACAATAAGCCTCACTTCCCTTGATATCACTTGCTTTCACGGAACCTTTAGCTAGAGATAGAAAAAAACTTGGAATTGGAGGGACGGTTACCTCAATAGTTCCTTCTAAAATCTGAACTACTTGCATCATGGTTGGTCTATCTATCTCATTATCTTGAATGCACCAACCTGCAATCTTGCAAGCTCTAATTACCTCTTCCACATTTATTTTACCTTCTAATTTGGAATCTACTAGTGTGAGAATTTCTGCTCCATTGTTCAATGCATTTAAAACTAGTCCTGGAAAATAGTTACTTAACTCATTATTTAATAGATCCATGTTCCTTTGACCAGAAATGATCTCAAAAAGCATCTGCCCATAGCTATATACATCAATTTTTGAAGTCACATGTTCACCAGAAAACCATTCTGGTGCGAGATAGCCTCGGGTTCCCCTCATGGTGGTAAGAACACGACTAAAATCTCGGCACAGGAGTTTTGCAAGGCCAAAGTCTGTGACTTTTGGATTACTCTCAGCATCCAACAAAATGTTCTCCGGCTTGATATCACAATGTATGATGCAGTCTCTGCACTCCTCATGTAGATAAGCCAATCCTTTAGCAATGCCAAGTGCAATATTATATCTTGTTTTCCAATCCAAAATATCAAAACCATTTGAAAAGAGATGAGATTCTAAAGAACCTTTTGGCATGTACTCAAAGACTAAGAATCTTTTGGAATCTTTTGAGCAAAACCCAAGTAGGCGAACAAGATTTTTGTGCTGGATTACTCCAATTGTGCTCAGTTCAGCTCGAAATTGCTTTTCTCCTCGCATTAGTCCTCTGATTTCCTTCACCGCTATGAGAGTTGAATTTGACAATTCCCCTTTGTAGACAGTACCAAAACCACCCTCGCCTAGTTTTTGTTTGAAGTTTTTGGTTGCCTTTTGCAAGTCTCGATACTTGAAATGTACCATTGTGTGACCGATTACCTGAGATGAAGTGGTGGCTGCTTTTCTCCACATAAATTTAAGCATTAAAGTAATGGTACAGAGAGAAAGAAGCACTATAGTTACTTCTACAGCGATCCGAGTAGTCTTCCTTTTTCCATTTTCCTCTATATCCCAACAAGGAGGGAGAGAGGGAGAGGGAGAGGGAGAGGGAGAAGAGGAGACAGAGGACAAGGAAGAGAGAGAGAGAAAGGAAGACGGAGCGCCATAGTCTTGTGATGATACCAATTTCCAATCTTGAAAACCCTTCGACCATACAAACTGCTTGATCTGCCCAGTGACATCCACAACATATCTAACCAAGGAAGAGTTAGGGACAATGGAATACGCAATGCACTGATAACAGCCATCTGGGTTGTACATTTCAATGAGATGGCAGCCAAAATGAGAATAGGGATTAATATAGTAGCGCATTGGTCCATTCCTTAGTAACATCTTATTTGCATAATCATACTCGAGAGAGAAGAATCCAGGTGCCGGGTTATTCTGATCTGTCCAGGACTTGAGTCTTGCTTGAGTACCGTTATATTCTCTAATTCCTAACCAAGCACCCGGAAGCCAAGTATCAGTTGGATAATCGAAACTGTGCCATAATGTCTCTAATGAATCTAATCCCCATTTTATCATCAAATATCCAGTATTGCTAAGCACACCAACAGGATCATCAGTGCAGAAGTTCACATTTGTGGACCAAACTGTTAGTCCGGCAGGGTTTTTTAGGACAAAATTACAATCTTGGCGAAGTTCAAAAGATGAAGAGTATGGGTCAGAGACAGGAAGGTCTCTGTTGGCTACCCAAACCACTGTTTTTTCTGGCATTGGAAGCATTTTGTACCATATTCCTATATAGTAGTTCTGAGAGTTACCTGGAGCAAAGAAACCCAGTTCAAATATTCCATCTTCGGATGTCAGAGTGCTATTCCCCGATAGAGTCTGGCCTGGGAAGATGGTGTAAGATTCAGCGGATATCTGCAATGGAAATGACATAAGAAAAAGAAGATTGAAATGGAGCAGCCATGACTCCTTCATTGAGGTACTCATTTGTTTCAGTATGCAGAACTCCTGCCTTCTAAGGAGCTTGCTTGCAAGTAATTTCTCTAACGAATACAATATAATCCCAAAATCGAAGTGAATGCATTTTCTGTTTACCAAATAAACATCAAATTTAGTAATTCTCATCATTTTCTCATCATGCTGGGCTATTACCGTGTTGACTTGTATTGAGTCAATATTTCTGTGCTGTGGAATACGTTTATTAAGCATGGCAAGTAGGGACTCAGAGCATTGACTAACTTGATAAACAACCCTCGGCCGGCCTAGCTTAAATAAATGTTATTTGAGCAAGCAAGAGTTGAACATATTTTACTTGGGGACAATCTTCAACTGTAAGCTCCTCCAAGTTTGAAAGATTGTCAAGAAAATTCAAGGTGAAGTTGGTGATTAGATTGGGGCAAGTGGGCTATTACCATGTTGACTTGTATTGAGTCAATATTTCGGCACCGTGGAATACCTTTATTGTGCTCGGCAAGTAGGGACTCAGAGCATTGACCATCACAATCAGAGAAATCTTTCTCACGCGCCAGTCATTGAATTAAACAGGTGAAACTGACAGGAACTCTCCAACCTACAATACAATTCCAAAACTGTAATCCTCTTTTTCTGCAGTTCTATGAATGAAGTTAGCTCTGTAGGACTGAATTCATCGCGTCCAGATTCGTTGTCAATTTTTATTTCTTTATTCTCTTTCTTCCTCGTTTTCTCCACACAGAGCCGTAAAGATGAAGGGTTTTAAATTAGTATTTGAGTAGAAGGCTTACCACCCTTTTTCCCCAATGCAACCAACTGAGGTAGTATTGCTTCTGAGGTCTGTTTTCACTTTCAGTAGTTCTTCGTTTGATCTGAATGCCTCTGTCATGTTCAAATCTAAGAATGACTGCCTTATACACTCAACTCTATAGCAGATTGAATAGTTTATTTGATGAAAAAGATTGTTTTGGTAACAAAAATTTGATAGATATGCTGAAGTGCCATATTTATATCACTTATAAATTTCAGAAACAGAAACATAAGAAAAAGGAAAAAATAGTTCCTACTTAACGCAAGTTAACAAATGTTTACAAAAATTTGTGCGGTTAAATTTTGAATATTACAATTTAGTATGTAGAATCATTGATTTAAATTTTTTAAATAAGTATTCACTAAAGATTTAGCTTGTTGGAATAAAACATAAAGAAAATAATAAACAATAATAGTGAAAATATATCTTGGAGTATGAGATGCACTTCTGTATTTGATTAACAGCTCCATGATGCTTAGTTCAAAATATGCAAGCCTATCATTGATGAGGCCTCCCATCATACTAGTATTTAGGATTTGAATATTCTAATCTTCTTTTTTATTAGTTTTGATGATTTTTTTTTTCATTTCTCTTAATAATTTAATATCTCTTACTATATTTTTTCTCTCTTAATTCTAAATCTGTTTCTTTTACTCTTTTCTGACATTGTATAAGAGGATTCATATCCCACAGTTTGTGTCCTGTCATATAGCGCAAGCCGCTCCCATAAATACCCACATAAATAATTTCACGCACATGCATGCTAGAACGGTTGTATTAGGAGGGTTCATCAGAATTTTAGAATTTGGTACCTTGCTATCGACCAACTGTTTTCACTTTGTTTCCTTCATGCTGCTACAATAACTAAGGCCTTTGTTTATTCTGTACCGTATGTCCTCATTGATTTAGTCGCAGATTCAGCAGACAGCTGCAATTGGAATGACGTGAAGAGAAGAAAAAATTTGTGCAATTGAAACAGCCATGCCTCATTTGTCGGTATACTCTTTTTAGGATCTAATCTGTTGAACTGTGTTCCTGCCTTCTAACGAACTTGCTTACTAGTAGTTATTTCTAACATAACCATCCAACGTCAGAAACCAGACTCATGCATTTACCGTTTACCAAATAAAATTCAATGTTGGCAACTTTCATTGCTTTCTGCATACGCCCACTTGGAAGCTTGAATGGCATTGACTATTACTCTCAAAGAATCCTTCTCACAAGCATCCGATTGAAGACAATACAGGGAAATTTGCTCCTTATTTACTTGAGAAATTATTTAAAACGTGAATAGACCATAATATAATCAACATAAAGGACCCAGTCACTTTACGTTAAAACTTAGAGCTGTAAAGATATCTTTGTGCAGTTGTAGAATGAAAGTGTACTGTATATGAATGTATGCATCCTGTTTAGTTTCTTTGTTAATTTTCATATCCTTCTTCATTCGGTTTCTCAGTTATTCCTTGGGTGGAAGGCTTATAATTATGGTGCCATCAACTTCTTTTTCATCTGATGTAACAAGAGAAATAAAATCTTCTCACCATTTATTTTCAAGGATTTAGATTTTTTGATTTTTTTTCTTTAATTTTGATGTTTTTTTAAATTTTTCTTCATAATTAATATGAGTCTCATTTTTTCTTTTACTACTTTTTCTCTCACTAGAATTTTCCTCTTTCTCTCACTTACAGTCTTTTATTTTTACAGTAGAGGATCTATATCCAATTCTCAATTACTCATCCAGTTCATACCCAAAAAAGGAAAAAAAAAAAAAAACTGAAGTTGCTCGTGTAACTAATTTAGGTAGTAATGCATGGTAGAACCTGTTTCATGGAAAGGAATTGTCTCGCTGAAATCCAATTATGTGCTGAAGTGCCATACCTCTATCAGTTAATAATTCACAGAGGAGCCAAAAAAAAAAAGAGAAAAACACATTTTATGCTTTTAATTAATACATATCTTTCAATTTGACAAACATCTGCCTTGATTCTTAGTTTGCGACATGTAAGTTTATTGCTAAGGATTTCTCCTTCCACACTTCAGTAGAGTATGTGATCAAATCTATGGCATCCAACGTGTGCTTATCATTGTCATCTTTCATTAAAGAGTGAAAAGCCCTGCCTTAATTATGCTCCATGTTATATCGTAATACCACTACAAATACAAATACACACATTAAAAACTCAACTCATCATTTGAAACGGTTTTAGCAGGTTCAATGCGACATTTATTGAATGGTTTTCTGTTCAAAGGAGTACATAAGTCTTTTCCTCCTCCTAGTTCAACTTAATCTCCTTCATCCTGCTGCAGAACTATCACTTTTGCCCATTATTTGCCACACATCCCAGTCAGTGTCATTGCTTATGATGAAGGGGCTGCTCCTGTTCAAATGAAATTAATAACAGTTATGAGGAGCACGTAAGATTTTGATCTGGATTGCAATGAAATTTGAAAACGGGAGAATTTGGCTCCTTAATGACTATGGATAAAATTTAAACAACAGTTTTTGTCCCAGATTTGAATCTGTGTGCTCATCCAAAAGATTAACATGTACTTTGCTGTAGCTTAAAGATTTTTTTTTTCACCCTCTTTTAGATAAATATTATATTGAAAGTTAAAATTACTTACTGGTGTTTGGAAAGTAAAACTGGTTGATAGAGAGCTTGATGTACAATAAGCCTCACTTTCTTTGATATCGCTTGCTTTCATAGAACCTTCTACCAGAGACAAAAAAACCCTTGGAATTGGTGGAACATTTACCTCAATAATTCCTTCTAAAATCTGAACTACTTGTGTCATGGTTGGTCTATCTATCTCATTATCTTGAATGCACCAACCAGCAGTCTTACAAGCTCTAGTTACCTCTTCCACATTTACTTTACCTTCTAATTTGGAATCTACCACTGTGAGAATTTCTGCTCCATGGTTCAATGCACTCAAAACTAGTGCTGGAAAATAGTTACCTAACTCATTGTTTAATAGATCCATATTCCTTCGACCAGAAATGATTTCAAAAAGCACTTGTCCATAGCTATATACATCAACTTTTGAAGTCACATGTTCTCCAGAAAACCACTCGGGTGCAAGATAGCCCCTAGTTCCCCTCATAGTTGTAAGAACTCGACTAAAATCGCGATACAAGAGTTTTGCAAGGCCAAAATCTGCAACTTTTGGGTTACTCTCAGCATCCAACAAAATGTTCTCTGGTTTGATGTCACAGTGTATGATGCAGTCTCTACACTCCTCGTGTAGGTAAGCCAATCCTTTAGCGGTGCCAAGTGCAATATTGTATCTTGTTCTCCAATCTAAAATATTACAATCCTTTGAAAAGAGATGAGATTCTAGAGAACCTTTTGGCATGTACTCATAAACTAAGAATCTTTTGGAATCTTTAGAGCAAAAGCCAAGCAGGAGGACAAGATTTTTGTGCTGGATTACTCCAATTGTGCTCAGCTCAGCTCGAAGTTGCTTTTCTGCTTGCATTAGTCCTTTGATTTCCTTTACCGCTATGAGAGTTGAATTTTGCAATTCTCCTTTGTAAACAGTACCAAAACCACCCTCGCTCAGTTTTTGTTAGAAGTTTTTGGTTGCCTTTCGCAAGTCTTGATGTTTGAAATGTACCATTGTGAGACCGATTATCTCAGATGAAGTGGCGTTTGCTTTTCTCCAAATAAATTTAAGCATTAAAACAATGGTACAGAAAGAAAGAAGCACTACAGTTACTTCTATAGCGATCCTACTAGTCTTCTTTTTTCCACTTTCCTCTATAGCCCAACAAGGAGAGGGAGAGGAAAAGGGAAAGGAAGAGGGAGAAGCGTAGTCTTGTGATGATACCAATTTCCAATTTTGAAAACCCTTCGACCATACAAACTGCCTGATCTGCCCATTGACATCCACAACATATCTAATCAAGGAAGAGTTGGGGACAATGGAATACACAATGTTCCAATGACCAGTTCGGTTGTCCATTTCAATGAAATGGCAGCCAAAATCAGAATAGGGATTAATATAGTAGCGCATAGGTCCATTCCTTAGCAACATCTTATTTGCATAATCATACTCAAGAGAGAAGAATCCGGGGGCTGGGTTTTTTTGATCCGTCCAGGACTTGAGTTTTACTTGAATACCTGCATATTTATTAACACTTCCTAGCTTGGCCCCCGGAAGCCAAGTATCAGTTGGATAATCGAAACTCTGCCATAATATATGTAATGAATCTAATCCATCTTTTATAATCAAATTTCCTTTATTGCTAAGCACACCAACAGGATCAGTCAGAGTTGTGCCGGAGGTCAAATTTGTGGACCAAACTGTTAGTCCGGCAGGGTTTTTTAGGACAAAATTATCATCTTGGCGAAATTCAAAAGATGATGAGTATGGATCGGAGACAGGAAGGTCTCTGTTGGCTACCCAAACCACTGTTTTTTCTGGCATTGGAAGCCCTTTGTACCATATTCCTACGTAACAGTTCCGAGAGTTACCTGGTGCAAAGAAACCCAGTTCAAATACTCCACCGCTAGAACTCAGGGTGCTCTTCCCTGATAGAGTCTGACCTGGGACCATGCTTCCCGATTCAGCGGATATCTGCACTAGAACTGACATAAGAAAAAGAAGAATGAAATGGAACAGCCATGAGTCTTTCCTTGCTGTACCCATTTGTTGCACTAGTCCAGAACACGTGCCTTCTAAGGAGCTTGCTTGTGAGTAATACATGTAAGTTTGTTTCTACTTGGGTTGTTACTAATGGATTATGTTTTGAATTTTTATAAAAGTAGGCTACAAAATTTATTGGAAGGCTGCATAAATTTGGAAATTCGGGTTAGTTTCTGCACATGCTGGGCTATTGGCATGTTGACTTGTGTTAACTCTGTTCCGTGGAATACGTTTGTTGAGCATGGCAAGCAGGGACTCACGGCATTGACTACAACAATCGGAGAAATCTTTCCCACGCTTCACATATTGAATTAAACAGGGGAAATTGGCAGGCAGCCTCCCACCCACATTACAATTCCAAAACTGGAAACCTCTTTTCCTGCAGTTCTAGGAATGAAGTTAGTTATGTTTGACTGAATTCATCATGTCTAGATTGCGTTCAGTTTTTATTTTTCTTATTTTGTTTCACCCTCGTACGTGTTTCACAATGGCTGAAGATTATGCCGATTTATAAGCTTACCGCACGAGACAACATGTTATATGCTTCCTCAACTTGGTCAGCAATTTCAGCTATCCTTTGTCAACAATTTCATTTCAACTTCATTTATTCACCATTTTTCACAGGTTCTTCTTCAGCACATTAATGGTTAGAAACCATCTTTTTCACGGGCCTAATCTAAGCTCATGCACACACGTCTCCCATTTTCCTATTCCTTGTCATGTGGCATTCTTGTGGGGGTTGGAACAAGTTTACGTTTTAACATATCCCTCATTTCGTTTTCCACACAGAACAGTAAAGATGAATGGTTAAATTAGGAGTATGACTTGGGTCTATGATGCATCAAAGTGGCGGCCTGATCCATGAATGTATATATAAATTTAATTAATTTCTTAAAAATTGCAGGTTGCAAAGCAAGATGACAAATTAAAATGATAGAATATATTTAATTTCTATGCCACAAGTCACAGTCTATAAATTTGATTGATTGTTTTACACGCCGTATGTATAAAAATTTCATGTCTTGCACTAGAGTCTTGACAAGCAGTTCAATTTTTGCTTTTGCTGGGTACCTCCTTTGCTGCTTTGAATAAGGTTTCAAAGGCATTCTCCATGCAGGACTTGAATTTCTGCTCATCTATGAATCCTTTTAGTGTTCTCAAAGTAATTCTTAATGACCTCATATAGCTCATAATTGTAATGTTTACATTCTGCAACAACACGGGTAAGCAGCATGTTAGAAACTAATAACAAATCTACAGCATTTCTATCAAATAATCAAAAATTAAAAGAGTCAGAAGAAGATTCAGAGATTCTGATGAGAAGAATAAGAAGATGAAGAGATGAAGAGAAATAATGTTACTGGCCACTGGCACACAAGGTAGGTTTATTTCAGATATGGACATATTTACTAAAAAGAACAAAAATACCCTTTTGTCTTTAAATATTCTTTAAGTTTTTGGTCTCCTTTCTTAGCTTGGAATCATTATGGAGCTCGTTATGCTGAATTTAACTTTCCTCTATCTGAGGGGGATACATAAAGAATGTTAAGTCGGTCAGAAGAATTAGTAACATGAGAGGGAGAATGCTGAAATTTCAACTACCTAAGGTCCACCTGTCATAGTGAAGTACAAGCCTGTTACAGTATGATTTGCCAAAGCCATCTGTTCTTCTGGCCCAATTAAGTTAGAGATAACAACGCTAGAGTTCCCCAGAGTGCTGTAAATGTGTTTAGCTACCGCCTGTACCGCAATAAGTGCTAAATTTAGGAAAAAAAAAAAATTAAGCAACTGAATTACATGTTGAAAGTAGAAAAGTAAAGCAGAGGAGCTCCTAAACTAGAAAAAGTGATTCTGTAAGCCAGCTTAACCAATTGAATTATATGATATACTCACCTCATGCGCTCTTAACTTCATCTCCAAATCTAAGAGCCAGCCAATGAGAAAAACACTGAAAGAATGTCTCTTCCTCTTTATTATTTTGTGGGATTCCCAAACGAATTCAAGGGGATTGGAAATGCTGGTTTGGCTTAGCTTAGGTATTGATACTTCTAAGAAAGAAATCTGATTCCCCCAAAGAGCTTTGCCATCATTTCCTCTGAGCATATCCTTGACCGATTGGTAACCTCCCACATTTCTTGTATTGAGCATTACAACTGCTGTGGAATGTGCATTTTGGGCCTTGTGGTTAATCTCTTGCATGTATAGCCGAATCCCATAGAAGATCACCCCAGAAATCACATCATTGATTGTCTGCAGTTACACCAGAAAGGAAATTTGATGTAGCCTAATCTGATGACGTATATATGCAACAATTGATAAGAGAAGCTTGGATTTGGTTTAACAACAGATTGCAAATCTTACCACTCCAAGTTTTGACTTGATTTCTTTGAAATGATCAAGAGAGAATGTTATGTTTGATAGGTTAAATGGCTGAGACTCAGTTCCTTCCTCTCCAGACCTTATGGGTGTTTTACCATCTCCAATCATTCTAGCCTTTATTATGCTCCATCCAAAATCTGATATGGAGTTGAAAAGGGAGGAGATAATTGAAGGGAAACTCTTAAATAAGCTTCTGCTGGCAGATTGTGAATCCGATGGTTTACACGAAGGGAAGGATAGAGGCAGAGAAGGATTATCAGCTCTCTGTAGGCAAGAAAGAAGAGCACCCATGATGGAGTAACCATCTCCAAGTGCATGGTGAGGTTTGAATATAAGCGTGCCAGCAGCATTGCTTGTTGGATACTTGATTATATGGATTTCCCATAGTGGTTTGCTTTGGGGTGTCTTTTCTGTCAAGATACTTGACACGTAGTCACCAAAATACTGGTCATATAATTCTGATGAAGTGCTTTCTGGAAATATTGGAATTTTTACATGTTCCTCAGGCTTCACCTCTACTCGTTTCCACCTTAATTTTCCATCTTCGTCTCTAACCTGTGCTTAAATCATTAAATTAGATTGCTCAATAGTAATAATAATTGAACAATTATAGTAAATAAATAGAAAATATCTACATAAAATACTAGAAGAACTATAATTAATTGTCAAAGGAAAATGTGAGATTAAGATGAATATTAATTAATACTACTATTAGGGCATAATTTGAAGCGTGTGGGAATTTCATTGAGGCTTTAAAGAGTTGACTGTCCTTACCATGATAGAGGAGAAGCGTGGGTTGATAGGGAGGAAGACATCTTCAAGCAAAAGCATAGTTTGTGAATCATCAATGGGAACTGCTGATTCCAAAAAGCCAAAAACATATGAACATAGCACAGAGCTGTTAAAATATTGCCCAGTAGGACTAACTGGCTCTGAAATTTCTTCATTGAAGTGGTCTATTAAGCTAGTGTTTGTGCTTAGAGGGAGAAAGAATGAGATAGACTTGTTTATAAGACTTTAATCAAGCATTTAGGTGCAAAAACCTTAGTCAGGAAACACGGGTTATATAGAACCGCATTGTATAGATAAGAGTCATTGCCTCCATAAATGTTTGTTGCAGTACATTTTTCGGTTTCACCTTTGTGATCAAAATTTATAGTGTGAAGAAGTTGAAGCCTTGGAGGCCTGTGCCAATGAGATGCGAATGAAATCTTGTGAATAGTCAACAGTTGAATTAACACATCCTAAAGCGATTCTGGCTCAATAACTGTCGCTCCACCTCATCACCTCCTTTTCTCTTTCCCTAATCATTTTGGTTTCGTTCATGAATTATGTGAACAGTCTTACTATTTTTATAATTTTTTTTATTTAATTTTTACAATACATAATTCAAAGTATTTTACAAACCAACTAACAAATCCTATAACACATACCATTAAATGTGGCCTTTATGTAAAAATAAAATGGTGAGAAAAGCATTTCCCTTACGTGAATATGGCAATATCCATATTAAAAGGAGTTGAACAGCTAATCTTGTTCTTAGGCCAAATTATGGCTAACTATTCTTACCACATTTTGATAATATCTGTATGGCTCTAAAGTTTACATTTATTACTGATGTTGCAGATTGACGTATTTATTTTTATAACCAACAAAGTTTGCGCATTTAGTCATCAAATAATGTTAGTTAACATCAGATCATCTGTTTTTTAAAGGACAGGTACCTAAACCCAGTTGACTAATTTGGAGAAAAAGAGAGCCAAGAATAAGATGACGATTGATACCTCAGGCTCAGGTCCACCCGTCATTTTGAGTACAAGCCTTTCACAGGCGGATTTGCCAATGCCATTCGTTCCCCTGGCCCAGTTAAGTTGAAGAAGAACGCTTGCGTTTCTCAGTTTGCAGTATATATGTTTATCTACTACCTGCATGCAACACTATCATGCTCAAATTAAACCAACATTAAATGATGCTTCTCTTGGTAATTGGGTCACAGAAAATGAGTAAGGGTTGTGAGTTTGTCATAACTGAGGCTATAGGAGAAAACAATTCTTCCTCAACTGGGTACAAGTTACTGCTGTAGAAAAGTGCAAAAAGGTGAAACTGGGGGAAAGAGATGGTGAGATCCATTACTGAGGAGAAGCGTGGGTTGAGGGGGAGGAAGACACATCTTTGAACAAACGATTCCTTTATTATCATATGTTAAAACTCACAAAAATTTCACACTTAAAATTTAAATTATTAAATTTATTAAATTTCATAATTTGAAATATGAAATCTAACTAATCAATAACTCATATCAACATTTCGAAGCACTTGCATAAAATAAAGTTCATATGAATAGCTTTTTTCTTGAACAAATACGTAGTTTGATAGTCATCAAATGGAAATGGAACTTAGAGCACCAAGGTGTCAAAAGCATTGCCCGGCTCTCCAACTTGTCCTTCAAAGTTGTCCGTACTTTACTTGATTATGTGTTATAGGGCCGTAGAGAAACTTGATCTTGGAGTTGGGTGAAAGATTTGGGCTAGGATGTACAGCATTAGACAATTATCAGATGAATAAATATGCTGGGTCCTAAGCTTCACATCTGATGTGAGATTCATGCTTAGAATTGAAGGCATGGGTACTACGCTTATATGAAGAGAGCAAGAGCGAAACACGTTGCCCGAATGTGGTCCAATGACTTTGTCCAAGTTTTAGCTCAACAGTTCAAGCCCAATTTTCAATTCATTTATTGGGAAGTTTAGATTCTTATGATATAATTTAGGGAATAAAATATAATCAAATAATTATTAATAAAAAAATTAAAGATATAATTATCTTAAATTTATTTATTTATATTTAATAATAATTATAATTATTAATTATTTCATTGATAATTATTTATTTATATTTTATTTTTTAAAATATAATCTGTGCTTTAAAAACTCCTAATTCTTTATTGAATACTTTTCCTTTTTCAATGAAGTGATGAACAATGAATGAGGATTTTACGTAAAGAAATTGTCCTTATGGCTTTGCCTTTAGGAGAAAGATATGGTTAACTACTATCCGAATATATCGTTATTGCCTATTTATTAGGGAAAAAATTGTTATGAAGGCTCATTTGGTTTTAAAATATTATAATATTTAATAAATTTAATAATTAAAATTTTTTATTTAAATATTTAAAAAAATTCAATTTGCATGAATCGCACCACTTTAAGCAAAATCTGATATGGATTTCGCACGAATCATTTGAATTTCTGTGGCTGGATGAGGCCTTTCTCCATTTCAAAAGCAACTCGTAACTTTCCCATGTAGCTCATGAACTGTTATGACCAGACTCTACTATTCCAACCACTCAATAGTTAGTACATAGAACATTCCTCAATTTGTAGGACAAAATGGTCATCATCCACACATCGGTCATGCTATTCATACATAGTTGGTCCTCCTTAGTGTCATTCATGCTGCTAGAATAACGGCTTTCGCATCACCAGCATCATAGTCGGTCCGCCTTTCTCATGTTCTAATTTAGCATCTGTCAACTAGCATTTTTCAAGGATCTAAACTGTGCAGGCATCAACAAGGTTATATTTCTGCAGACGGGTGGTTTTGTGCTTTCGCATGTTAATTTGGAAGATTAAGCAGAAATTAAGTCATGGAATTCACCCTTGAATGGAAAGCATATGTCTCATATTGTGTAATCCCATCGGACACTTCAAAATTCGTCATTCATTAGGAGTGCCAATGGAATGGACCGATTGAGGTGAGAAAATCCCTTACTTTTAGCCCATTTAATATGTCTTAAGTGCCTGGCAACTAGTAAATTAGGTAGAGGCTGTGGAGTCAGAGGCCCATATTTGTTGACCACCAACTGGGTTGCTTATGACCAAATTGCCATCACAGCGAAATTCCAAAGATGAAGTGCATAGAGTTGGGGGGCTGGATGGTCCCGGTTAGCTACCCAAGCTACCTTTTTTTCTGGCATTTGAAGCCCTTTATACCATATTTCTATGTGGTATTCGTGGGATAAAGCTGTCTGTACAGGGCGGAGCCTGACAGAATTTTTTATAGTAAACAAATGTTGAAAGAGAATGTGAGAGATTATACGTGGTTTATACAATTTTAATTTTTACGAATATCACTACTCGTATCTACGTGATTTAGCTGGTGAAAACATGCCCATTTAAAAAATTCCACCTTTCCCTGACTGACAGACTCTGTCCAGGGAAAATGGTGTCAGTTTCAGCAGACAGCTGCATTTGGAATGACATGAAGAGAAGAAAAAATGTGCAATTGAAGCAGCCATGCCTCCTTCGTTGGGGTACTCATTTTGGGATCTAATTTGTTGCACTGCCTTCCTGCCTTCTAACGAGCTTGCTTATTACTTATTAGTAGTTATTTCTAACCATCCAATCTCAGAAACCAGACTCATGCATTTACCGTTTACCAAATAAAATTCAATTTTGGCAACTTTTATTGCCTTCTGCATACACCCACTTGGAAGCTTGAATGGCATTGACAATCACTCTCAAAAGAATCCTTCTCACACGCATCCAATTGAAGACAATCAGGGAAAATTAGCTCCTGATTTACTTGCGAAATTATTTAAAACGTGAATTGACCATAATATAATTATTATAAACAACATAAAAGACTCAGCCACTTTACATTAAAACTTAGAGCTGTAAAGATCACTTTCTGCAGTTGTATGTATGAAAGGATACTGTATATGAATGTTTGCATCCTGTTCAGTTTCCTTGTCAATTTTCATTTCCTTCTTCTTCTTCTTCTTCTTTTTTCTTCAACCACACTAGCAGAGATGATGGCTTCCAATTAATCCTTGGGTGGAAAGGCTTACAATTATGGCGCCGGCAACTTTACATTCATCTAAAGCACCCAGAAAAATCAAATCTTACCAGTGATTTTGAAGTACCAATATTTTCAGGACCAAAAATAGCAACAAACAAACAAAAAAAATTCGAAATACCCAACCCAACTTTCTGAGGTAGTAATGATGCATGGTAGAGTTTGTTTCAATTATGTACTGAAGTGCCATGCCACTATCACTTTAGAATTCAAACGGGGCGAAAAAGAAAAGAAGAAAACAGGCATCCAACATCGTTCTTATCATTGTCATCTATTAGTGAAGAGTGAAAAGGGCCATAATACAGTAGTACATGTTATATCATAGTACCACAACAATACATAAATCAAAAACTCAACTCAGCACTTGAATTGGTTTTAGGTGGTTGAGTGCCACATTTATTAAATGGTTCTCTTTTCTTGGGAGTAAAATAAGTCTCGTCCTCCTGCTGCAAAACTATCACTTTTGCCTATTATTTCCCATACCTGCCATCGGTGTAATTTCATATTATGAATAGGCTACACCTGTTCAAACGAAAATAAGTAACAGTTATGAGGAGCACGTAAGCCAATGACATAAATTTGAAAACAGCAATTTGGCTCCTTAATGACTATGGATCCGATTCAAAACACTACATTCTGCGCTAGATGCCAATCTGAGTAGACTTATCCAAAGTATTCACAGATACTTTGTTGCTGCTTATAATTTTTTTTCTATTTCTTTATGTAAATGTTTTATTGAAAATTAAAATTACTTACCAGTCTTTGGAAGCTGAAATTGGTTGATAGAGAGCTTGATGTATAATAAGCCTCACTTCCCTTGATATCACTAGCTTTCACAGAACCTTCTACCAGAGACAGAAAAAACCTTGGAATTGGAGGGACAGTTACATCAATAATTCCTTCCAAAATCTGAACTACTTGTGTCATGGTTGGTCTATCTATCTCTTTATCTTGAATGCACCAACCGGCAATCTTGCAAGCTCTAATTACCTCTTCCACATTTACTTTACCTTCTAATTTAGAATCTACTAGTGTCAGAATCTCTATGCCATTGTGCAATGCATTCAAAACCAATAATGGAAAATAGTTGCTTAACTCATTATTTATTAGATCCATGTTCCTTCGACCAGAGATGATTTCAAAAAGCATCTGTCCGTAGCTATATACATCAACTTTTGCAGTCACATGTTCACCAGAAAACCATTCTGGTGCGAGATAGCCTCTGGTTCCTCTCATGGTGGTAAGAACCCGGCTAAAATCGCGGCACAAGAGTTTGGCAAGGCCAAAATCTGCAACTTTTGGAGTATAGTCAGCATCCAACAAAATGTTCTCCGGCTTGATGTCACAATGTATAATGCAGTCTCTACACTCATTGTGTAGGTAAGCCAATCCTTTAGCGGTGCCAAGTGCAATATTGTATCTTGTTCTCCAATCCAAAATATTAGAACCCTTTGGAAATAGATGAGATTCTAAAGAACCTTTTGGCATGTACTCATAAACTAAGAATCTTTTGGAATCTTTTGAGCAAAAGCCAAGTAGATGAACAAGATTTTTGTGCTGGATTACTCCAATTGTGTTAAGTTCAGCTCGAAGTTGCTTTTCTCCTTGCATTAGTCCTCTAATTTCCTTCACCGCAATGAAAGTTGAATTTGGCAATTCTCCTTTGTAAACAATACCAAAACTACCATGGCCAAGTTTCTATTTGAAGTTTTTGGTCGCCTTTCGCAAGTGGCGATGCTTGAAATGGAACATTGTATTGCTGATCACCTCTATTGAAGTGGCAGTTGCTTTTCTCCACATAAATATAAGCATTGAAGTAATGACAGAGAGAGAAAGAAGCACTACTGTTATTTTTACAGCAATCCGACTAGTCCTCCTTTTTCTAGTTTCCTCTATATCCCCACAGGAAGTGTAAGAGGGAGACGCAGAGGGAGAGGGAGAGGGAAAGGGAGAGTAAAACCAGTAAGGGCCATGGTCATGTGATGATACCAGTTTCCAATTTTGCAAACCCTTACACCATACAAATAGCTTGATCTGCCCAGTTACATCCAGAACATATCTAACCAAAGCAAAATTAGGGACAGCGTAATACACAAAATTATGAGTTGATTGGTGTATTTCAATGAAATTAGAGCCAAAATTGGGATCAATATAGTGGCAATTGTCCAGCAATTGTGAATAAGAATCATAATAAAGAAAGAAGGATCCGGGGGCTGGGTTATTTTGATCTTCCCAGGATGTGAGTGTTGTTGTAATACCTGTAAGTTGATTAAATCCTAACTTAGCACCCGGAAGCAAAGTATCAGTTGGATCATCGAAACTCTGCCATAGTACATTGGATGAATTTAATCTCTCTCTCATGATCAAATTTCCATCATTGCCAAGCACACCAACTGTAGCATCAGGCAGAGTTGTTCTGAAGGTCAAATTTTTGACCCATACTGTTTGTCCCGCAGAATTTTCTAGGAGCAAATTACCATCCAGGTGAAATCCAAAATATGTGGAGTATGGATCAGAGACAGGATGGTCTCTGTTGGCCACCCAAACCACTGTTTTTTCTGGAAGCCCTTTGTACCATATTCCTATATAGTAGTTGTGAGAGTTACCTGGAGCAAAGAAACCCAGTTCAAATATTCCACCTTTGGAAGTCAGAGTGCTCTCTCCTGATAGAGTCTGGCCTGGGAAGATGCTGTCAGATTCAGCTGATATCTGCACTTGACATGAGGTAAGACAAAGAAGACTGAAATGGAACAGCCATGAATCCTTCCTTGTGGTTCTCATTTGTTTCAGTATGCAGAACTTCTCTCAGATTTCCGTACCGTGGAATCCTTTTATTGAGCATGGCTAGTTGGGATTCAGAGCATTGACTATCAAAATCAGAGAAATCTTTGCACATGCTGGATTACTGGCATGTTGACTTGTATTGACTCAATAATTCAGTTCTGTGGAATAAGTCAAACAAGGACTTAGAGCATTGACTATCCGAATAAGAGAAATCTGTGTCAGGCGCCATTCATCGAATTAAACAGGGGAAACTGATTTCAGCAGTTCTTCGTTTGATTTGAAAGCCTCTGTCATATTCAAATACAGGAATGACGGTCTCGTGCATTCAACTATATATCAGATGGAATATGTTTATTAGATGAAAAGATTGTTTTGGGAAAAAGGTTTGAAGCAGAATATGCATGGCGAAGGGTTCTATTTGGAAGGTTAATGTGAATTTTAGAATTTAACCTCTTGTTATCGAGCATCAACCAACAGTTTTAGTTTACATGCATATTATTTTACTTTCATGTGCATTCACGTGCACAATCCGATATATATACCACATGCTGAGTGCTGATTGAATAAATTTAAATTGATTAAAATCTTATTTTGTTCCTGCACAGATTAATTAGTTTTTATTTTGATTCCTCACAGAATATTTTTTCCATTTTGGTCTTCCACGGATTAATCAACTTCTATTTTGGTCTCTCACAATTCAATTCTTCTATTTTGATTTTTCATAGATTAAAATTGATATCAATTAAGTCTCTCAATTTAATATCACATAACGGTGTTAACATTTATGATTATGTGACATACGGTGCTGATGTAACACGTTTATGTGGTAAGTGATGTGGCATATCTTTGCTGACATGATGCTATTTAATTCCTTAAAAATGCTATATCACCTGCATTGCATTGACGTAACAAGTGACGTGATATATGGTGCTGATATGATGCAGTTTGATTCTTTAAAATGCTATGTCACTTATTACTGTGCTGACGTGACATGATGATGTGATAAGTGACGTGACATTTCAAATAAATCTAATACTGCCACGTCAGCATAGTGGTATGTGATATGGCATTTTTAAGAAATCAAATCGCACTATGTCACCTACCATGTCAGCACAGTGTAAGTGATGTGACATTTTTAAGGGATTAAATAGCACCACGTCAACCAAATATGTCACGTCACTTACCATATTAACATGTCACGTTAACACTGTATGTCACGTTATCATAAATGTTAACACTGTTATGTAATGTTAAATTGAGAGACTTGATTGATATTAATTTTAATTTGTAAAAGATCAAAATAAAAAAATTAAACTGGAAGGAACTAAAATAAAAGTTAATTAATATTAAAATAGAAGAAATGATTTATGAAGAATCAAAATAGAAATCAATCCATCTATAAAGGATCAAAATAAAATTTTTCTCTTAAATTTCTAAGTGGCAGAGTAAATGGATATATACCAAATTTCTGAGTGCCTTTTTCTTTCATGTAATTATTATCTTGTACAGTTTGTATTTATGGTATGTTTTTCGTCTGCCGTGAAACAAATATTTAAAGAGAAGTAAAAATGAATAAATATAAAAATATATGTAAAATATATACAAAATTTAATTATACATATATTATTATTTTATATATTTTAATTTAAAATATTTTAATTTGATAATAAAAATTAATTTTTCTTAAAATATAAAATCACCAAAATAAACTATATCTCTTTTAATAAAATTTTTTCCCAAAACACATCTTACTAAAATTATTTAATTTTAAAGTAATGTGAATGTGCATGTAAGTTAAAAAACATCCTCAGCCGGCCTTAGCTTAAAAAATTATTATTTTAGCAAGCAAGATTTGACCGTCACGATCAGGGAAATCTTTCTCATGCGCCAGCCATTGAATTAAACAGGGGAAACTGACAGGCACTCTCCAACCTACGTTACAAGTTCAAAACTGTAAACCTCTTCATGATTGAATTCATCGCGTCTAGATTTATTGACAATTTTTATTATTTTTATTTCTCTTATTTTCTTTCTTCCTCGTTTTGTTTTCCAGACAGAGCAGTAAAGATGAAGAGTTTTAATTTAGTGTTTGAGCAAAAGGCTTTCCACCCACTTTACCCAATTCAATCAATTGAGGTAGTATTGCTTCTGATCTGCTATGTAAATGGAATTGAAGAACATCAGATGTTGATTCTAAATGCACAAGAGCACACCCATTAAAAGGACTCACTGGTACCCTATAGAATTCAGTCAAAATGTTATTGGATGCCTAAGTTTATATAATTTCTTTTTTAATAATAAATCCTCACTGGTGATACAAGGGTGTCAATAATTGGTTGTAAATTCGAATGCATGCACCCGAATATTCTTTTCTTTTGCATAATCTTTTACAAAGAATTGTAAGAACTAATTCAGCTCCTCTAGAGTACAAGGTTTATTGTAGTTTGTAAAGTGCAGGTTGCGCTGTAAATGGTTGGCCTTTCCAATGATATTGAATGCACCAACAAGCACCTTGCCAGCTCTTGTGCATTGACTTTACCTTAGTATCTACGTCAAGGTTATTGTTTTTTTTTCTTTGTTGGGTTGGTTTGATGAGTTAGGTTGGTAAATTTATTCATGATGGAATGGAGCCATTAGTGATTGATTTCGTAGATAGAAACATAAAATGGGACTTTATCATCCCATGTAGGCTTCTGAAATTTTTAGGGCATAAAAGCTAGAAAATGATGAAAATACCATATTCAGTGTTTTGAGAATTGCTTATTTTATATAAACAATGTTATATACGCGTGATTTAACTACATAAAATATGTACAAATTTCATTAGGAACCGCTCTAATAAAATATTGCACGTACATTATAAAATAAATTCATGTTTAATTAGCATTAATTTTTGCCTTTTACACATGTCACGTCAACCATTTTTTTGTAAACCCAAGTAAATGGAAGAAATTCATAGTCAGAACATCAGATTGTTGCACCCTGTATCAGCCTTCTAAAGGAGCATGCTTGGTTCTTTCAACAATCCAAACGCGAAATTGTCCGTTTCTGCGTTCATTGTTTACCTGGGAAAATTAGCATTTCAGCTGAGTATTTTCCAATGATCTGAACTGTGCAGGCATCCGCAGACGGGTGGTTTTGTGCTCTCCATTGTCGATTTGGAAGTTTAGGCAGAAATCAGGTCACGGAATTCGTTCGGCCTCGAATAGAAAGGATATGCCTCATTTTGTGTATTCAGATCAACAATTCAAAATTCGCCATGCATTAGAATTTAGAAGTGCCCAATGGAATGGACCCAATTGAGGTAAGAAAAATCTCTCTTTTAAGCTCATTTTATTGGTGTACTCATTTATTTTTGGATCCACTTCGTTTCCCTGTATTCCTGCCTTCGAAGAAGCTTGCTCGTTAGTAGTTATTTCCGACAAACTTCCAATCTCAGGGGCCAGAGTCATTGCGTTTGCCTTTTACCAAATAAAATTCAATTTTGGCAACTTTCATTGCTTCCTGCATACGGTCAATTGGCAGCTTGACCGGCATTGACTATCACTCTCAAAGAATCCTTCCCACACGCTTCCGACCGAAGAAAATGAAGGGAAAATGGCTCCTTATTTACTTGAGAAATTATTTGAAACGCCAAATGACCATAATGTAATCAACATAAAGGACTCAGCCACTTTACAATAAAACTTCAAGCTGTAAAGATCTCTTTCTGCAGTTGTATGAATGAAAGTATACTGTATATGAATGTATGCATCCTGTTTAGTTTGTCAAATTTCATTTCTCTTCTTTCTGTTTCTCAATCACTCTAGCATAGATGATGGCTTCCAATTATTCCTTGGTTGGAGGCTTATTACTATGATGCCAGCAACTTTTCTATTTTCATCTAATCCAACCAGAAAAGGAATGCATGGTAGAGTTTGTTTCAAGGAAAGGAATTGTCTCGCTGAAATTTTTATGTGCTGAAGTGCCAAACCTGTATCGGTTAAGAATTCACATAGAGGAGCGAAGAAAAACAGAAGAAAACACATTTTATGGTTTTAATTAACACATATCCTTTTCAATTTGATAAGCACTTAATTTGATAAACATCTCCCATGATTCTTAGTTTGCAACATGTAAGCTTCTTGCTAAAGATTTCTCCTTCTATACTACAGGAGAGTGTTTTATCAAATCTATGGCATCCACTTCTTCATTAATAAATGAAGTTCTTTATGCCTTACATGTGCACTTATCATTGTCTTCTAGCTATCACTCAAGAATGAAGAAGCCTCCCTTAATTATGCTCCATAATACAGTAGTACATGTTATATCATAATACCACAACAACACACAACAATTCAGCATTTGAAATGGTCTTAGGTGGTTGAATTCAACATTTATTAAATGGTTTTCTTTTCATAGGAGTAAAAATGTCTTGCCCTCCTGCTGCAAAACTATCACTTTTGCTTGTTATATGCCATACATGATCAGTGTAATATTGTACGATGAATATGCTGCACCTATTCAAATGAAATAAAGAACAATTATGAGAAGTATGTAAGCCGATGACCTGAATTGCAAAATGGAATTTGAAAACAGGGGAATTTGGCTCCTTAATGATTATGGTTCTGATTTCAAACATCAGATTCTGCCCCAAATGACAACCTGAGTACACTTATCCAAAGGAATCACGGGTACATTGCTGTTGCTTACAGATTTCTTTTAGTTAAATGCTTTATTGAAAGTTAAACTCATTGGCGTTTGAAAGGTGAAATTACTCGATAAAGAGTCTGATGTGCAAGAAGCCTCACTTCCCTTAATATCACTTGCTTTCACTGAACCTTCTGCAAGAGAAAGGACAAGCCTTGGAATTCGAGGGACAGTTACATCCATAATTCCTTCTAATATTTGAACTATTTGTGTCATGGTTGGTCTTTCCATCGCATTATCTTGAATGCACCAACCAGCAATCTTGCAGGCTCTAGTTACCTCTTCCACATTTACTTTACCTTCTAATTTGGAATCTACTAGTGATAAAATTTCTGCTTCATTGTTCAATGCACAAAAAACTAGTGCCGGAAAATAGTTACTTAACTCATTATTTAATAGATTCAGGTTTCTTCGACCAAAAATGATCTCAAAAAGTTGTCCATAGCTATTTGCAGTCACGTATTCACCAGAAAACCATTCTGGTGCGAGATAGCCTCTAGTTCCTCTCATGGTGGTAAGAACCCGGCTAAAATCTCGGCACAAGAGTTTTGCAAGGCCGAAATCTGCAACTTTTGGGTTTCACTCAGCATCCAATAAAATGTTCTTCGGCTTGATGTCACAATGTATGATGCAGTCTCTACACTCATCGTGTAGGTAAGCCAATCCTTTAGCAGTGCCAAGTGCAATACTGTATCTTGTTCTCCAATCCAAAATATCAGAACCCTTTGAAAAGAGATGAGATTCTAGAGAACCTTTCGGCATGTACTCATAGACTAAGAACCTTTAGGAATCTTTTGAGCAAAAGCCAAGTAGGCGAACTAGATATCTGTGCTGGATTACACCAATTGTGCTCAGTTCAGCTCGAAGTTGCTTTTCTCCTTGCATTAGTCCTCTGATTTCCTTCACTGCAATAAACTTTGAATTTGACAGTTGCCCTTTGTAAACAATACCAATACCTCCATCACCAAGGTTTTGTTCGAAGTTTTTGGTTGCCTTTCGCAAGTCTCGATGCTCCAAACGCAACATTCTATCATTGTTTAATTTTTTTTATCTCCATTTATATAAAAAAAATATTGACTAACTATAAACAAATAATACCACATTTTATTCCCAACAACTTTTGTCTTTTTTCAATGTATGATTTATTGAGAACCTTTTCTCAATGAATGATGAATATGGATTTTACGTGAGGGAATTGGACGCGCGGCTGTCTTTAGAAGAAAGATATGGTTAACTACCATCGAGCTATACATCTTTATTGCCTATTTATTAATTAGACCTGCATAAAAGCTTAATTATAATTGATATTGCAAAATGGAAATAGGCCTATATAAAAATGTTTTCCGTTAAAATAAATTAAAGATTAGATGATTGAAAATATTAGTGATCTCACATAAAAATTTAGATAATTATTCTCCTACAATTCTTTTGTCACGTATCTCACTTATATATTTAAAAAATAGTTATAAAGTATGAGAAATAAATATTGAGAAAAAAAAATGTAAAAGTAACCTAACTCAAAAAAATTTTATACAGTTCCAAAAACAAAATTTATACAGAACTTGTGAAAAGCAATTAAGTGGCAATCGTGGTTGAAAATATTTTCTAATAATTTTGTATAAAAGCTTTTATACAAAGTTTAATCTTTTAGTAAGCTTTACATACAAACTCTTATGCATAATTAGTATTTTTATTGAACGATTGTCTAATTTTTCATTCAATTGTAAAAAAAAAAAAACAAAATTAAGAAATTGTTTGCCTTTTTCTTTGGTTATTAGAAAATTGAGAAGCATTAAAATTGAAACAAGATAAAAGTATTGATATTTAGTTTGATTCGGTTGTAACATGAAGTAGTCTTTCCTTATTTTTTAAGAAATAGTATATGGTGGCCTTCCTTGAACTGAAAATCATTAAAACAAAGCATTCTTTCCTTTTCATTTTTACCCATGGTTGAGAAAGAGAGAGATTGAATGTGATTCCCAACTAGCTGTCACCTTAACTAGAAAAGGATGCCCAATAATTCACCCCTATTCGGCCTTGATCTTTCACATCAGAAATCTGTACCAGGAGTGGGAGTTGCAAATTTTACATGTGTACTGGGAACAAAATGGAGTAGCAGACTGGTTAGATAGACAGGGGTAGGAGCACTCGCTTGGAACTCGATTTTTCTTACAGCCTCCCAATGATTGTGCTCCTATGTTATTTAGAGATTTGGCCGGCATCACTTCTGTGAGATGTATTAGAATTTAGGTGCTTCTACACCTGTTTTTCTTTGTTTCTTCATTGTATCCCTTCTAATAAAAAAAGAAATGGGGTCGAGGTGGGGAAGGTGGGAGGGAAGGCGATGAGGGAAGGGGACTTGAGAGTGGGAGTGGGACTGGTAGAGACTCTAAGAGCCAACGAGGAAGTGAGGAAGATAGAAAGATAGTAAGAGAGAGGAAGAAGAAGATGAAGTAGAATAATATATGTATAAATAAATTTTGTATATTATAGTTTTTAATTTTTTTTCCATGTCACTATTATTTTTCAAAGAGAAATAGATGAGATTTTTGGGTTTGTGTGGATATGTAATGAATATTGATATTTACCGATAAAATTTTTACATACACTCTTTCACATTTTTACCATTCTCTTAAAAATTTGTTTATGTGTGATCTGAAATATGTGGGGAGAAGAGATGAGTTTAGAGAATGGAATAAGATACTTTTGTTTTTTAAAAAAAATTCTATTAAAATCTTTATTAAAAAATTTAGATGACTAAATTTATTAAAGTTCCTAAATTATGAAAGAGACTATACTTTCTAATAAAAAAAGAAAAACAAAGAAAGAGAATAAATGAAAGGAAAAAAAAAGGGTGAAATATTTTATTTTATTTAAGAGTATTGTATTTTTAAATTAGCTTTTTAATTAAACTATCAAAGTTTAAATATTTTAAATTTTTAATGATAAGATGTATTTTGTAATTTAATATTCAAAATTTAATCTATATATGTATATTTTATAATATTTATATATTATTTAATTTTTATACAGTTTGACTAGTGATGTAATAGTTGAATCACTGACTTAATGATTCAATAATCTTACTACTTTAATGACTAATCAAGTTTCAAAAACATTATCTAGTACTGTTAAAATTAATTCTGGTAGATATTAAAAAGTTTTTCAGTAAAAAAAAAATTCTACTAATAAAGATGTGGGTTTGTTGTTTTGTCCTCGTATGATAATATTCAACTATATTAATTATTTTTATATATTTTTATTCATTCTATCTATTTACAATTTTAACTATGTTTCACTTTCATAAAAAGTGGATTTGAGCACCATTACACTAATTTTGACCATAACAAAATGTTCTACCAAATACTAAGAATGGATTCAGAATCGATTCTCCCTTCCACTAATCCAAATCACAATGTACTCTTTCTTCATAGTTCATTAAACAAAGTTCAAGATCTTCATAAAAATAGGGAGAAAAAAGTAGAAGGAAAAAAAAAAAAAAAACACAGCCACTCCACCAACAGAATCACGCTGCTTTAATTAAAATTTCATATGCATTTTGTATGGATGATTTGAACTTCTGAGAATCGATGAGGCCTTTTTCCATTCCAAAAGCAACTCGTAACTTTCCCATGTAACTCATAATCGTTATGGTCAGACTCTGCAATTCCAACAAAAGAACCACTTACTACACATAACAAATTCCTTAATTTGTAAGACACACTTGATGTCAACCACAAACATTAGACACTTGTTTTACACATCTTGTAAGACAGTTTTGGAGTAAATAACCACGGTATTATTGTTATTTAATTAATTATTATCTGAATTAATATGAATAACAAAAATAATATATATATATACATAATATTTTGTTATAATTTTATACACAAATATAGTGTGTGATGATATTTAAATTTAACTTGATCCAGCAGAATTAGTTTCAAATTGGGTCAGTTAAATTCAAATATTACTATGTGATAATTTGTATATAGATTGTAAAACAATGTATATATTATTATTATTATTGTTATTTAATTGATATATTCTCATTAATTTTATAATTTTATTCTTATTTAATATTTATAATATAAAATTTAGATTATTAAATTTTTTAAATATCACAAATTAGATAATAAAATTTAACCGATTAAAAAGGTTTATTTGTAAAAAAAGTTGTAGGAAGAATTTTTTTAATTAATATACAAAAAAGTTGTCCTAGGAAAAATTGGGATATGAAATCTAGGCCATGCATTTGTTTGATTAATAGAGATTTTATAATTATGTTTAAAAGGTTTGATATTCACTTACCACAGGTGGACCCGTGACCATGAAGTAAAAACCTTTAATGGGATGGTTAGCTACAGACATCTGTTCCACTGGTCCAATCATGTTTGAGATTGGTACGCTTGAGTTTTTCAGTGTGCTGTACATGTATTTACCTCCCGCCTGCAACGTCACCCACCATCACCTTGTTACTTAGTAAGAAATAATATCAATTTAATTTGTCGTAATTTGATGATGAATTTAATGAACTCAATCATTACCCACCTCAGGGCCTCTGAATCTCTTCACCATATCCAGAAGCATGCCTGTGAGATACACAGCAAAAGAAGCTCTCTTCTTCTTGATCATTTTATGGGCTGCCCTTACAAATTCAAGTGGGTTTGGAATGGTGGCATCGCTTAGTTCGGGAATAGGTACATGCAAGAAGGTAAACTTGTTTCCCCACTTGGACTTGGCATCAGCATTTTTCAGCATCTCCTTCGCTGATTTGTACTCTCCGATGTTTCTGGTGTTGAGCAGCACCAGTGCTGTCGAATTCGCTTTCCCTGATTCATGATTCATTTCTTCCATGTACAGCCGAATACCCAAGAAGATCATCCCCGTAATCACATCATTTATGGTCTGCATAAAATTTTAGCAAAAACATATCAGTGTAAACAAGTAAATGTCATCATACTTTTAAATACGGGTACTGAAAAAGTGAAAAGATTGGCAAAACCATATTCCTTTCAAGGATCACTTACCACTCCAAGCTTAGATTTAATCTCTTTGATATGGTTGAGATCGAATGCGACGCTTGAAATGGTAATATTCCGAAACGTTTCCGCATCCCCAGACCTTATTGGCGATTGATCATCGTCAACTACGCTGCTTTTCAACACACTCCACCCAAAGTCTGAAATGGTGTTGAACAAGGAAGAGAAAATCCAGGATAATCTCCTGAGAATGCTTTTATTCTGAATTTGTTCAACTTTTTGAGTTGAAGGAAACGTTATAGGAACAGAAGGGTTGTCAGCTCTTTGAAGACAGGAGAAAAGAACACCCATTAGAGAGTAGCCATCTCCAAGTGCGTGATGAAGTTTGAGTATTAGAGTACCAGCAGCATCGCTAGTTGCATATTTTACTATATGAAGTTCCCAAAGTGGTTTCTTATCTGATAATTGCTCCCTTGATATCTTTGACAGATATTCATCAAGATAATCATCATATGTTTCTGATAATGGGTTGACGGGGAATGCAGGGACTTTGACATGTTCCTCTAGGTTCACATCAACTCGTTTCCATTTTTTCTCGCCATTTTCATCTTGTCCCTGTTTGCAGGCAGCCGGTGGTCAATATACTTGGAGAATGAACCACTGAAAAGTTGAACTAACTATATCTATTTATGATTCTAATTATTTTGTTGTCAACTGTGAATGCGATGCAACATATATAATTAATCTTGCATCAATCCAATATTAGACATAAAAAGACGTAAGAACTGGAAAAGTGATATAAATTACCATGATAGAAGAGAAGCGTGGGTTGATGGGAAGGAATACGTCTTTAAGGAAAGACAGAGATTGCGAGTCATCTATGGGAATCTCGAGTTCCAAAACACAAAGAACATATATGCTTAACACAGAGCTATTCATGTACTGGCTTGCGGGGCTAACTGGCTCTCCTACTTCTTCCTCATGGTGCTCCATTATTCTTAACAAGAATGATAGAGAAGCAGACACGAACGTAATTGGAGCTCAATTACACCCTGCCAACCGTGGAGAGGGTGATATATAGACTACGAACTGCTAAGACATTTGACCCCCAAAAAAAAAAACAGTGCTGAGATATGCATATGATTAGTTGAAACCCCTAACATAACTAGTTGGGGGGTTAGGTGGGGCTTGGAATTGAATGTTTGTCACGCCCATATGTGTACGTTGTCCTGGTAAACAATAATCCCCAAACAAGCCGAAGATGAACCGGCCAGAAATTCATTATGACGGAGACGTACAAAAAGTTGGAAAATGTCCCTCTCCCAGTCTCCCTAAATGGAATGAACTATACTGTTACAAAATTTAATCTAGACTATTAAAATTGAGTGTCACATCTAATAAAATTATTGATTAAAATTATTTTAAATAAATATTTAATATAATTTAATTTGTAAGAATATGGGTGGACTTAAAAATTTTGGATAATAAGAACAACAAATATATAATATGTTAAAAAATAGTAAAAATAATTATATTAGAGAATTTTTATTTTTCATTTTATTTTTAATGGAACATTCTTTATATTTAATTACAAATTAATTAGTTATGTTATTTACTTTTATAAATGAGAGTGACTAAATATACAGAGGAGCGATGAAATAATAAAAACTAAAAGATAGTATAGTAATTTTTAATAAATTTTTGTTTCATTTTAAATTATAGTGAAAATAATTATAAATTTAATAAAAATAATAATATAAAATAAATATATTTAACATTAAAATTTAATAAAAATTATAAGAAAATTTACCCTCATATGCATGTACGTGGGTCGCCACTGTGCGGGAGCAACATTGTAAAAATTTTGTATATAATTTAGAGTGGCGTTACGTATACGCACTTGCGTAAGTGCAAGTGCTACGCTCAGTTAGAAACATATATGAAACGATTCGTTTTATCTTTTTTCATTAGGGAGTGTAGCTGCTGGCATAACAAGGGCATAAGCCCATTATTTTTGTATAATCTATAGGATGTATATTTAAAAAAAAATAAAAAATTAAATTGAATGAAAGAAATAAAAAATGTGGATGAAAGTTATGGGTGTAAGTGTATGGATATAAAAGTATACGAGAAGAAAATTATTGGGCGCCTGTAGCCCTACCCTTCAACCATATCAAAAGTGGCTGGAGGCATATATATTAAAACTATAAAAAATTAAATTAAATGAAAAATATGAGAGTTATAAATGTAAGTATATAGATATAAAAATATTTGAAAAGAAAATTATTGAGATTATGCTTATAGTCTCACATTTTCAATCACTAATGTGATTAAAGGGATATATGTTAAAAAATAAAAAATTAAAAAATTAAATTAAATAAAAAATATAAGAGTTAAAATTGCAAGTATATAAATATAAAAGTATTTAAAAAAATTATTGTGGCTACTTTTGCAGCCTCATGCTTTTAACCACGTAAGGGGATATGTATTAAAAAATTAAAAAAATAAATTAAATAAAAGATACGAGAGTTATAGATATATGTATGTAAATATAAAAATATTTTTAAAAAAAATTATTTTAAATACTCACTTAAAAAAAAGGTTGTTGTAACTAATAAATGAGGAATGAAATATTCATAAAATTAATGTAAAATTTTAAATTTATTAAATATCATAATTTAATTTATAAAATTTAATAAATTTTAAATTTTTTAAAATAAAATTTTTATAAATTTTAATTTATAAAAATAAAAATATTGCTGATTAACTGCACGTACAGGTACCTGAGAAAATTTAAACATTAGGAATGAAATATCCAGGTCCCTGTTTCCTCCGCCATTATTGGAATTAGGCTCTTAAAAGTTGCTTCATATAGTTGGCAGAAACATCAACCTGTGGTTGGCTACCATTATTGTTTTGGATTAGTACAGCTTGCATTTGTTTTGGATTAGTACAGCTTCTTATAGTTGGCAGAAACATCACACTGTGGTTGGCTACCATTATTGTTTTGGATTAGTACATTTGGGTTCAGACTTTTTTTTTTTCTTTTTAATTTTAATTTCTTTTATTTTTTAAATTTAATAAATATATATACATACATATTATTTTTCCTCTTAAAATCCTCCGCCGGAGCCGATAGCCCACTTGTAAAACAAGGCAATTTTGCTATGACCTCCAACTACTACTAAATACTCTCTAATTATCCATAAACGCACCTGCCCTCGTTAACTCTTCTCTGACCCCCGCATGAAACCGCTTGATCCAAATCCCAAAAGAGAAAGAGTCCCAGAAAGTTGGTATATATCATTGGACACGTAACTGCGATGCATATCTCTGAAAACGACGCTCCAACTCTCAACTACTACAGCTAATCTATATCTATACTTTTTTTTTGGTTACATAGTGAGCCTAGAGGCTTGTTACGGGGAGCGGGGGATCGAACCAAGGGTTCGAGGATATAGGCACCACGGATGACCACTTGAGCTAGATGCTCAGGTCAATCTATATCTTTACTTTAATAAGGATTCCGCTGAAGCTACTATTGTAGCACCGCGTGTCGGCAGCTGCTTCATCTTTTTCCCGCCCATTCCAATCTTTTCAGCCTTCCAATTATGTCCCTCGTTACATTCTTGAAAGTGCTTTTTGCAAATCTTGGAAGATGCAGTGAGGGACATAGTGCTGCAACCAGGCACAGAGAGAGCAGAGAGACATGTTCTGCTGGCACGCTCCTAAGTTTGCAAATCTTGGAAGATGCAATGTATTAAGGTTAGTGGTAAAGTGGAAGACAACAAGCACCCAGCAGTAGTAAAGTTACGGGTTCCGCTGTTCATTTTCTGAACTTTTTTTATGCACAAGAGGATGCTATCCATAGATCTTTATTGTGAGATTGCTATTTAACTGGGGATAATTTTAAATTTATATTTTTAGGGCTACATCTTGCTGACGCTGAGGAAGAAAACTTGGTCAAAATTTGAATTGACCAAAAGGTTTTCATGGAAACGTAAACGTGGCGTACGTACTTACCACTCTTTAACTGGTTATATTGAATGCTGTACCATCTACCTACAAGGGAGGTGACATAATATTGATTCATACCTAAGAGTATACCGTACCATCTGTTGATTATAGTATTGGCATGCTGGGAATAAGGGTGAGTCATGGGTGAGTGTTTTGAGGTGAGATAAATTTATTTTAATTTATTTGAATTTAAATATTTTATTAAGTTGGTTAAATTTAGTTTAGAATAATTTTTTATTTTAATGGGTTAACTTGAGTTAGGATGAATCAAAAAATTTATTATTAAAGGTTGAATTGAATTGAAAGAAAAAGATTAATTTATTTAACATGTTTGAGTTTGTCTTACTTCTCTCAATTTGTTTCTTAAAAAATAATTATTTAAACTATTACACTTATATTTTATAATATCATGAAACACACTTATAAGAAAAATTATTAATATGCTTACTAGTTTATAACAATATTAATAAATAGAAATTTGTATTATATAAAAAAATTAATAATGATGTACACCAAAATTTACAAAATGTTATAAATAAAACTGAAAAGTTCTAATAGATACAATAACTATTTATGTTAAATTATTAGAAAATATCAATACTCCTATAGGGTTATCTTGTCAAATTTTGGACATGTATTTTATATAAGTATACACCATAAATTTTTAAAATAAAAGATAACATAATGACTAATCTTTTAATGTCACTGTATTAAATAATAAAATAGATAAATTAATAATGAAGACTATAGAAGAAGAAAATTCTTAAACCTACATATATATATTTGTTGGATTACACGACAACCCAATAATAAGAAAATTAAACCCCAATCTCACTCAAAACATTCCATATTAACTCAAAATATTATAATATATTTATTTTACCCCACTTCACTCTAGCCCAATCTAAATTTTCTCTTTTTTCAATTTGAGGCGAGTTGGACTTTGCCCACCCCTAGCTGGGAAGATGTTTTATGCTCTCTTTTTTTTTGTTTTTTTTAAGATGAGTACATCTGTCTGGTATCTGGTGCTTTTGGCAACCGACTAATTTGGACTGAGACAAAAGGGACCACAAGGGCGGTAAAACTCTTCCACACAAAGTTGCTATATTTCCAAGACTCGAACCTAAACAACTTGGTTAAGTAAAAAGAAACCCTTACCACTTCACCTGGACCTTGGGTGATGACGATGTTTTATGCTCTATCTACCTGGGAGTTTGCTTTTGCAGGGTAAGTCCCTTTCTCTTTATGCAACTATTACCATGCTGTTAATAAAATAGTTGTCTGTCCCGTACTTTCATTGCCTAAATAGAGTTGCAATTGCTTAATAAGCAGCACTATTGGGTTCTAAAGTAATCAGTGCTTCCTTTTGCTCTGAAATTGAAAACGTAAAACCCAGCTAATATTATCACCTTGAGAGATTGTATGTATGCTAAGATCAGATTATTTACTGACTACCACCTACCAATACCATGACCCATACGATAAGCATGTAGGATTTTTTTCAGAGACCTATTTATTATAGAAAGAAAGAACTGTGGAAGTTATCATTGGGTTCTAAACTGTCCTATTGATTGACAGACAAGAGGGTTGCACATAGGTTAATAAGTATTATTATGGGGTTCAAAAGCTGCCAGTACCTCCATATTCAATGTCCGATCCGATAACCTTCAACATTAAACGGGGTTCAAAAACAGTTTTTTAAACAGGGATCCTGCATTGGCTTATATTTTTTATACCGGGATCCTTGCTTTAATAGATTATTTTATTCATTCAAATTTATTATTAGAAGCAGTACATTTTAAAGAATACTTTGTGGTGATTGATTCTCTAAGCTTGTGTCATTTTATCGCTGATTTAAAGAATTAATACAGTGCTGAATATTGATGATCACATAAGAAATATAAATCAGAGAAGTTTTATTATGCCTAACCCAAAAGATAACTAGATGAGAATCGTTCTACAGTAATTGCCTAGCTTTTCATAGAGTGCAGATCTTTAGCGGTTGTTTCTCTTGCACAGCTTATCTGAGTATTGATGGCCACTGGTCCATTAAATATATCTTAGGGAACAGATGAAAAGAGATACAGAAAAAACCAAAAGTTATCTGTCAAAGCTAAAACATACAGTACAAGATGCATGTAATCATGTAAACACTGGAAACATCATAATGCACAACCAACTGCATATTATATTCATTTTGATCAATATACCGTTTCAAGCATGCTTAATCTACTAAACAGGGCTTTTGGCATGGAACCACTTGTTTTCTTTTTGTTCTCTTTTTTTTTTTTTTTTTTTTTTGAAAGATGATTTTGAAAATCCTTAAAATTTATGTGGGTGATCTTCAATTCCTGGCTGTCTTGAGTATCATCTCAAAGGCATCGTTCACGAGTAGCTTTAAGTTCTGCTCTTCTATGAGGCCTTGTTCTGTAAATAAGGTTACTCTTAGCACTCCATATAGCTCATGATTGTAAATTTGTAATGCCAAGACTCAGCATTCCAACAAAAGCATGTTACAGTGACACACAGATAAGTTTTTTCTCAGAGTCTAATTCTGGTTAGATGAGGCAAACTGTGTTTTAGAAGACACGTAATTTAGTAAAGAGTCTGTGATCTATGTGATTTATCTGAGGAATCCATGGAGCACTAGAGCACTGAATGCTTTGTTCAAACAAGAAATCGATCTGCCCTCTTCGTGTGCTTTTCTGTCCCTTGAAACTGTTGCTGGTTTGTGACGCTGCTTCTAGAGGGAAGGATGATAGAGGTCCGCTCGATATATAGCGCGAAATGAAGGGCAATTGTTTCATGGCTGATTCGGCTACTGCAGCTGAAGCTTTGGCTGTCAGTGTCAGAGAAGCTCTCCTTTGGGATTGGGAGGTTAGTGTCAGTCTCCTTAAGAAAAAGCAGTTAATTTAGAATTTTATGTCGCTTTGCTAAGAAAGGGGAGGTTTTTGGGATCAGAAATGTTATTTTTACTAATCTTTTGTTACGTTTTGTCTATACTTTAAAACGTGGGTTTAGTTTTGTGGATATAGCATTAAGGATCCGGTTACACTAACTAGTTTGGGGTTAGGTGGGGCTTGGAATTGAATGCTGGTCGCTCTGGTTCCACATTTTAAGATAGCTAATGTTAAAGGTCATCCATATATATATATATATATATATATATATATATATATCCTTTGTAAATAATGTTGTCCAACAAACCAGAAATTCAGTATGATGGAGACATAAAAATTTGAAAAATGTTCCACCCACTAAATAAAAAGAATTAAACTGTCACAAAATTTAATAAGTCATTAAAATTGAATCTCATATTTAATAAATTTAATAATTTAAAATTTTTAAATAAATATTTAAAATAAAGATATTACAAACTAATTAGCATGCACAAGCACATGAGAAAATTTGAAATTTGGGAAGGATACGTCCCTGTTTCCTCTGCCACTGAGAATTAGACTCGTACAAGTTACTCCATATTATTGGCAGAAACATCTCATTGGGGCATGCTACCATTATTGTTTGTATTGGTACGTCTTGTATTCTTATAAGGCCATATACAGAATGACACTTGTAAAACAAGGCAATTTTGCTAATCAAAGATCAACTCCATAATTAATAACTGTAATAATAGATAACTATCCTAGAGGCACGTGCCATGCCCTCATTAACTCTTCCCTGACCCCTCACATTATACCATGGATCAAAATAGATCCAGAATTGGGACGCGTAACTTTGATGCTTATACTATTTTTTTTTTTTTTTTATAAATTAAGAAGTATTCCCATCCAACACTTAAATCCTTCAGGTCCCCCAACAGCCTAATCCGAGGTCTTTCCAGAAAGTTGTCAGGTGATTTGGGTGTTTACACTAAGTGTACTAACTTCGAATTTAAACCTTTCGATTACTGAAGAAGTGAATAAATTTCTTTTTTGTTTAATTTGGTAAAAGAGAAGAAAAAAAATTAATTTTTTTCCTTTATTTAGTTAAAAATTTAAAAATTTTAATTAAAAAATAATTTATTATTATTTAAATATTATAAAAAATAATTAAAAATAATTTAATTATCATAATTTAAAATTTTTAATAAATTTTTTATTTTAAAAAAACTAAAAATATTTTAAATTCTTATTTTTTCTCTCCTCCTTTCTCAAAATTTAAACTATTTAAATTAAAATCCTTCTACACTCTCCTACAACCAAACACTGGTAATTGAAAATAGGTTAAAATATACAAAATCTTTTTGAACTTTAGATCGATTTTAAAAAATCTTCTTAAACTTTAAAATTTTTCAAATAACCCTCTTTAACTATGAAAAATGTGCAAAAACTCTCTTCCGTCAAATTTTTCGTTAAATTTTGAATATTCTGTCAGTTTGACCAAATAAAAAGACTAAAATACCCTTAAAATACACTTAAATTTTCATAATCTATCATAATTTATCAAAAGGTAAAATTTACAAGTAACACACCTTATCATGAGGTAGATCCGGTTTGATGCAAAAAATCCAACATGGACTTGATCATGGGTTCAACCAATTTAATTTATAAACTATTTATTTTAAAAATTTTACCTTTTGACAAATTGTGGTAGATTATGAAAATTTAAATGTATTTTAAGGGTATTTTAGTCTTTTTATTTGGTCAAACTGACAAAATATTCAAAATTTGACAAAAAATTTGACGGAAGAAATTTTTCGTATATTTTTCATAATTGAGGAGGGTTATTTAAAAAATTTTAAAATTTAAGAGAATTTTTTAAAATCGACCTAAAGTTCAGAAGGATTCTATGCATTTTAATCTTGAAAATATGATGCAAAATGAAGAGCAAATGTTTCATGGCTGATTTGGCTAAGCTTTGGCTGTCAGAGAAGGAAACCAACCAAAAGCATGATATCATTCATTTGTAAGAATTAAATAAATTAATATGAAAAGTAGAAGGAGAGAGATGGAGGAGACGAATCAGAAAGAACGTAGCGAGGATATGTTTGATCATGTCAAGGATGACGATCACCAATCCTTTGATTTGTTTTCATTACCTTCGTCTCCTTCTATTTGGTTTCATTTCCATCGCTAATTACGAAGAGAAAAATTGAATGAATGCTAGAGACCCGACGAGAATTCTGAGAAACAGCGAACCACCGAAGAGACAAAGGTGTTAAAAGCATTCGAGAAACCAGCAGCCACTCACGACGGCTTTTAAAGTGCTTGAATCGAAGCCCTAGCTGCATATTTTGAAGGCCTACAGGTGTCCCCATTAACAAGGACTTGCTGGACCTTGGATTCAAATTTAAGGCCTGGGCTTCCTCCCTTTGGGCTTAAAGGCCCGTTTCGTGCTAGATGTTTCATCTGATTTTTTGTTTCATTTACAACTTAATTTACAGATAACAAAATAAGTAAAATTGGCTTCTGAATATGTTAAACATCATTTTTTTTAGTGGTAAGCTTAAATTTCTGAATTGATTGATTCTACACATAATATTACACTATAACTTTTTTATTTTAAGAATTTTTTTAATTTAAATTTTTAGACACAATAAGCTTAGTGATCTTCTATGCTCTACTTTTCTAATTTAAACTTAAAGTGGTACAAATTATAGTATAGGAATAAAAAAAAAAAAAAACTCTAATACTTGAAAAGCATTATATGTATTTTTACCTTTATAACAATGAAGGAGTACAATGCTTTTTGCCCAATATTTTATGTCAAAAGAAGTTACTGAAACACTTTTTAAGTAGTATGATAAATAAATAAAAAGTCTGAAAGACTTACACCTCATTCACTTAAAAGTATACATAATATTATACTATAAGATTACTCGCAATGAAAGTGGAATGAGTGGAATATAGGTACTGACAATGGCAGACCTTAGACTTAGAATGAGAAAAATGATAAAAATTATATATGTTATGTGTAATCTTTTTATTTTCATATAATTTTTATTTAATAGAATGTAAATAATTAAATTTAGTAGGTTTCATCAATTGACTTTTAGAATCTACCATATCCAATGGCTGCATTCTTTTATTATGTGGGTTAAGTGAAAATTCTGTTGCGGAAACAGAATTTTCCTATTTTATGACCCATATATATAGAAGTCGGAGTTTCTAGTGCAAGATTGTTTGAGTGAATTTAGTAGAAAGGTTTCGTGCTGCCTTGAGCATCATCTCCGAAGAATTTTGCATGCATTTTTTGAATCTGAGAGATCAAACAAACCCTGCTCCACTCCAAAGGCAACTCAGTACATTTCCCATTTAGCTCATGATTGTCATGGTGAGACTCTGAAAATTAATCCATCAGAAAACATGTTATACTACTCATCACTATTTTGCTTGCAGCACAGTGGAAAGGTTAAGAGAAAAAGAATAAGATGTAGCTGCAAATACCTCAAGCAAACCAACTGGCATAAAGTAGATGCCTTTAATGCTATGATCAACCAAAGCTATCTGTTCCACTAGCCCAATCATGTTTGTGATTGTGGCACTTAAATTTATCAATGTGCTATTTAGGTATCTAGCTGCTGACTGAAACACCAAGTCAATCATTCCTTTATCTTTCATTTTGAAATGAATAATGATATATGCAAATATCGTGACTACACAATATTTGTTTGCACAATGTTAATATGAATACATTTTTTATTAAACTATATATGACAAATACAAACGATGATGTGAAAAAACGCTTCCATGTCAATATTATGCAAATACTGTATAGTCACAATGTTTGCATATAGCATTATTCTTTTGAAATATATTACAACTATAGTTAGTGTCCAATTATTACGTCTTACTCACTGACCTCAGGGCCTCTAAATTTCTTGACCACATCCAAAAGCATACCAGAAAGAGGTACAACCAAAGAATACCTCTTCCTCTTGATTATCTTTTGGGCTTCCAACACAAATTCAAGAGGGTTTGAAAGATTGGAGTCACTTAATTTAGGAATTGTCATATGCAAGAAGGCAAATCGGTTGCCCCATGTGGTTTTGGCATTGGCTCAACCATCTCCTTGACTGACTTGTATGCTCTGGTGTTTCTGGTACTGAGAAGCACCAATGCTGTGGACTGTGCTTTGCTTGATATGCGGCTAATGTCTTGCATGTACAAACGGATGCCAAGGAAAATTATCCCCACCAAGATATCATTTATACTTTGCAATATGGAGAAGAAAAATATTTAACATAATAAAATTATAATAAAAGATACGTATTTTTTGTTAGAGTAAAATGGGAGGCAGCTAGATTAGTAAAAGATATGCCACCAGTTTTAACTCCATACAAGGAGGCAAGAGGCTGGCGATCATAAGTAAGATAAATCCTCTGCCTCAGTTAAAGTTGATTCATGCTCATGACCACTTAAGCTTTAAAACACAAAAAAAAAAAAAAAAAAACATGATTATGGACAGCTATTTAGTTAAACTTCTAAAGCCGAATAGAAAGAAAGAGATATTTAAGAGAAGATTTAGATTAAGAGATAAAAATGAATGAGATTAGTTTAATTAATAAGGTTCGAAGTACTTCATTTTTAAGACTCAAGTTCTAATCCCTCTAGCCAATTGTTTTGTTGATGGGCAATGCGTAAGTATTACTATAAATTTTTATTAAGGTTTGTAAAATATTTTAACTTGAAATCAGTAACTTTTCCTCACTCTAAACTAAAAAGAATAAGAGATGAAAATATAGGATTTTGAAACATTCACTATGAATTGAGTTCTGAACTTACCACTCCAAGTTCAGATTTTACTTCTTTAAGGCGATCCAGAGAAATGAGACACTTGAAATAGTGATGGGTCGGAACCTCACATCTTGATCCCCTGACCTTATTGGTGTTTGATCATCTTCGATGATGCTACTCTTTAGTAAAGTCCACCCAAAATCTGATATACTGCTACATATCCAGGAAGAAAACCACCGTAATCTCCTAAGAACGCTTCCACTATTTGATTTTGATTCAGCTCTTCGAGGGGATGGAAATGTTAAGGGAAAAGAAGGGTTGTCAACTCGTTGCAGACATGAAAAGAAGAGTACCCATCACCAAGTGCATGGTGAAGCTTGAATATCACAGTAGCAGCTGCATTGCTTGTTGGATATTTAAATATATGAATTTCCCAGAGAGGTCTGTTTTGTGGTAATTGTTCCATTGCGATTCTTGACATATATCTTTCAAGATAATCGTCATACGATTCCAATGGCAAGCTGCTGGAAAGTACTGGTACATTTATATGTTCCTCCAGTTTTACTTCGACTGGCTTCCATTGTTTCTCTCCTTTCATATCGTTAATCTGTTAAGATGAAGGTATGAGACATGAAGCTGTAATTAAACGACCATAGAATAATAATTGGACGATAATATTCTCTTATACAATATCAATTTCTAATCTTAAATTAAACAAAAATAATTTGTGTCTATATGCTCTTTTTCGAAAATAATAGATGTAGGCTAAAAATTATAGCAAAGAATCTAGCTAGCTGTAGGCTAAAAAATTGATATATAGATGGCACACCTTTTTTGTATTAAAATTAAATCAATTTTACTATTATTATAAATTAAATTTTATTAAATATTTACTTAAAAAATTTCACTCAAAAAACAAAAAATGTGATGAGATATACAAATGACTGGTTGAAAACTCTAACATAACTAGTTGGGGGTTAGGTGGGGCTTGGAATTGAATGTTTGTCACGCTCTGTGTTCCACATTTTATGATAGCTGATGTTAAAGTTCATCCATATATATATATATATGTATATTCATTATGACGGGGACATACAAAAAGTTGGAAAATATCAAAATGGGATGAACTAAATTGTTACAAAATTTAATCTAGACTAATAAAATTGAGTCTCACATATAATAAAATTAATGATCAAAATTATTTTATGTCAATATTTAATATAATTCAGTTTGTAAAAATAAGAGTAGATCTAGAAATTTTGGATAGTGAGGACAAAAAATGTATGATATGTTAAAAATGGTAAAAAAATTATGCTAGAGAATCTTTATTTGTTTATTTCATTTTTTATTGAAACATCCTTTATATTTAATCACAAATTAATCGTGTCATTTATTTTTACAAATGAGTATGACTAAATACATAGAAAAATAATGAAATAAAAGAAAATGAAAGTAATATATTAATTTTTAATAAATTTTTATCTCATTTTAAATAATAGTAGAGGCAATAATAAATTTAATGAAAATAATAATATAAAATAAATATATTTTACATTAAAATTTAATAAATATTTTGGGTATATTTACCCCAATATGCTTGAATGTGGGTAGCCACTGTGTGGGAGCAACAATGTAAAAATTTTGTATTTAATCTATGGGAGCCCGTACTAACTTAAGAGAAAAGTTGTTTTAACTTAAATATAGCAACAAAATGCTTATAAATTAATATAAATTTTTAGATTTTTTATGGTTTAATTTATAAAATTTAAAATATTTAATAATATAAATTTTTTAAAATAAAATTTTTATAAATTTTAATTTATAAAAATAGAAATACTTCTAACTAATTACATGCACAAGTACCTAAGGAAATTTGAAAATTGGGAATGAAATATTGTTGGCAGAAACATCACGTTGTGGTGGGCTACCATTAGTGTTTGTATTAGTACAGCTTGTATTTCGATAGCGCCATACACAGAATGCCACTTGTAAAACAAGGCAATTTTGCTAATTAAAGATGACCTCCAACCACTAGCAAATACTCTAATTATCCCTAGACGCACATGCCCTCATTAACTCTTCTCTGACTCCTCGTATGAAACAGCTTGATCCAAATGCCCAAGAGAAAGGATTTCAAAAAGTTAGTACAGAGAAAAGATAAAATTATGATTTTAAATAATGTAACTGTTATGCATCGAACAAATTTTATTTTAATAAAAAAATAAAAATGAAAAAAATATAATAAAAATATCTTCTTGAAAACGCGAAAATAACACGACTTGTTCGTACATATCATTCAAGTTGGACGCGTAACTGCGATGCGTATCTCTGAAAACGACACTCCAAGCTCTCAACTACTACCGCTAATCTATATCTATACTTTAATAAGGATTCCGCTGAAGCTACCACTGTAGCACCAAGGCGGCTGCTTCATCTTTTAAGTTGTTTTAACTTAAAAATAAGAATAAAATAGTCATAAATTAATGTAAATTTTTAAATTTATTAAATTTTATAATTTAATTTATAAAATTTAATAAATTTAATAATTTAAATATTTAAAATAAAATTTGTGTAAATGTTAATGCTATGAAAACGACATTCCAACCTCTCAACTACTACCGCTAATTGAATATATAGTTAACTGTATTTGACCGCAAAATCCAAGTGATTAGGGAATGATGTATATGGAAAATCCTAGGTACTTTTTACTGTGTTTCACAGAAGCTGATTTACTCCAAGCTTTTCAACAGAAACAGAATAAGCTGTGTGTTTTATTTATTTGAAGTGAAATGATAATTTTAGATGGAGCAATGATATATCCATGCTTTTAGATATACATATTTCTTATAATTACAAAGATGTCGTGTGATGTGATAGCAGCGTTCCATTCAAGTGATTGAATATGAGCGTGACGGACTAAACTTTTTTGAAGGATTCAATGTCTTCAAGGTTTACTTCTGTTGCGAATTTCCCTCGCTGCTTTCAGTAATATTTCAAAGGCATCCTTCATGCGCGCCATCAGTCTCTGCTCATTTATGAGGCCTTCTCCTGTTTTGATGGTGACTCTCAGTACTCCCATGTAGCTCGTGATTGAAATCCCCAGACTCTGAACCTCACAAAACAATTATCTTAGTAAAAAGGAGAAGAAATAATATGTAAAGTAACAGTAGTATCCACAAATTAGAATAAATAACTTGGCAAGATTGATGTACCTCAGGACCACCAGCTAATGTAAAGTAGAAGCCATTTATAGGATGACTAGCCAAGGTCATTTGTTCTACTGGTCCAACCATGTTTGAGAATACTGCGCTTGATTTCCTTACTGTATTAATCATGTGTTTAGCTACTCCCTGCAACATTATACATTCATTAATTCTAACCTTGAAAACATTTTTTTTAAAAACTATTAAGAATATTATAATATAAAAATCAAATTTAAAAAAAAAATTGAGTTCAATCACTTGAGATAATCTCAAGTCCCACATCTTTTACACTCTTGTATACTAGAATTCATATATTTATATCCGAGATAATTATGAAGCAAACATATCCACATCTTTATTAAAAAAGGGAAAAATCAAGAAAGACAAAATTAGGTTCTTTGTTCCAAACATATACAGCTAGCTCGTTAGTACCAATAGCGATAGAAAAGGAAAAGAGTTTAAGGATATTTATCACTAACCCACCTCATGGCCTCTGAACTTATGCATCATCTGTAAAAGCCAACCAGTGAGAAAAACAGTAAAAGAGTGTCTCTTCCTCTTGATTGCGGTATGAGCTTTCCAAATAAATTGAAGTGGGTTTGAAATTTGGCCGTCTTTCAATTTTGGCACTGCTATATGCAAGAAGGAAATTCGGTTTCCCCAGGCATTACTCTTTAGCATATCCTCCAGTGACTGGTAACCTTCCACATTTCTAGTATTCAGCAGTAACAATAATGTAGAATTTGCTGTGCTTGATCTATAATCAATATCTTGCATGTATAGCCGAATCCCATAGGAGATTATACCGGTAATCACATCATTCGTACTCTGCAATACAAGTAGACAAGCAAATAACTGTATTTTATGAAGAAAATCACTGAAAAAACCATGATCATGTGGGAACATTTTGTTTATTTTTTACATAATTCTCATTTTATATATAAAATTTAAACTATTAAATTTATTATGCAGAACTATAAAATACACCTAATCCAATATTTTCACATCAAATATAAATATTTTGTTCATGTTGGAAAAGTTTTTCTCATCGCGTAATATAACACCTAAGATTATCTATGTTACTTATTGTATAACACTTAGGAAGGATATATGTAATAAGATCGTACGTCGTGGTGATTTGCAAGGGCGGTCTTCCTCTTTCAAATCCAACAAAAAAACCTAGGAGGAATAGCGAATCTTACCACGCCAAGCATGGACTTAATTTCCTTGACAGGGTCAATAGAGAACTCCATGCTTGATATAGTGGTAGGCCGAAAGAGATCCAGTCTTTCATCTCCAGACCTTATCGGTGTTTTGTCATCCTCAACCACACTGCTTTTTAGTAAGCTGCATCCAAAATCAGCTATGGAGTAGAAGAAGGAGGAGACGAGCCAAGGCAATCTCATAAATACACTTCTGTTGTTAAAATCTGATTTTGACCTTCGGCGGGAAGGTAACGTTAGAGGAAGAGAGGGATCATCAGCTCTTCGTAGACAAGAAAGAAGAGCACCCATGAGAGAGTAACCATCTCCAAGTGCATGGTGAAGTTTGAATATAAGAGCACCCGCCGCATTGCTTTTTGGGTATTTGATTACATGAACTTCCCATAGTGGTTTGGTTTGTGGCAGTTGCTGCATTGCTACTTTTGATAGGTAGTCATTGAAGCACATGTCATGTGAATCAAGCGACATGCCAGCGGAGAAAGTTGGCACGACGATGTGTTCCTCCAACTTCACTTCAACTTGCTTCCATCTTTTCTTTCCACTTTGGTCGTTAACCTGTTCTCAAGCATTGTAAATTATCATTAGAGATCAACAATCATGTACGCGTACGGTGCATCATAGCTAGAGGATTAATACAAAGGAAAAGTTTTCAAGAGAAAACCATGATAGAGGAGAAGCGTGGGTTGATGGGCAGAAAGAGATGTTGAAGCAGAGATGCAACTGGCAAATCATGGATGGAAACTTCAAATTCTAAAACAGCAAGAATATGGAGGCTTAGCACAGAGCAGTTGAAGTACTGTCCCATAGGACTCACTGCCTCACTAGACTCTTCTTCCTTCAAACTGTCCATATTAAACCAAGTATCAGTATCAGAAACAATTTCTCAGAAACCAGACAAAATTTGCACTGAGCTGTGTACTTCCAAGATATACACAAGAAAAAGTAGGAGCAAAAAGGGATGAGGTAAAGGAAGTGTGTCTATTATGGCTAGCTTAGTGCATGCATAATCTGACAAGGGAGATTCTAATCCCGCCAAAGCATTTTTGTTGAGATATTCCAATTACAATCCTGCTATTTTTATAACATATAATTTAGTGACTCGGCACATACTATTTTACAAGTGAACGGTTGAGTGTGGCTTGAAATTTTATGGACCCATGCCATTTATTTCAACGCACGACATGCTACACTGAATTGGTTGGGAAGCTTGCAAGAATTGATCCAAATCTGGGTCTTCAACGTGCTTATTTTATGGCCAAGAAACAAAATGTGGAGGTGAAAACATTTCACCTTTTTCTCTTAGTGAAAAATTTTCCCAAAGTCTGCTTGACATTAAAGGATAAAGCTACTTTCATACGAGTAGAACGCTCACTCTAAGAAAGAGTTTTTAAAAGTAAAAAAATATTAAAAATATAAACAATTATACATTATTTCTATTATTTTAATTTATAAGAATATAGTACTTACATTAAATGGCCTGGGTCGCAAAAACTTAAACCCACACCCAACATTCAACATAGGACAATAATATGTCGGTTGCGTCTTAACCATGCGTTCTCCACCAATCTGAATTTTTTCTCCAATTTTTATTTAAAAAATCTCTTTTATTGAATGCCAAGCGGCCTTTATAACGATAACAAACCACATTTTAATGAGTGATGATCTCACCACTCAAGCTGTAGGTAAATATGTAGTCATCTTATGTGTTATACAATAAATATAAGACTGCATTGTTATATAGTAGAATTACAACTATGCTAATTTTGATTAAATTTTTTGAATTAAATCTTCATTTATTCTTAGAGTCAAATCTTTATTCACAACCAATATTTTATGTTAGTTTTATATTAAAATCGTTTTTCAATTAATTTGTTGAAAATGAAAAATAGTAAAGATCAGTCTAGAATATAAAAAAATAACTTTATTTTAAATACTTATTTGTTCTATGTTGCACACTTACGAGAATTAATTAATTAAGTTGATACAAGCAAAATCGCATATATTTATTTTTGATTTAAATATGTGCATAAATATCAGTGATACCAGCAAGCCAAATTGGATTGTTCATTATAAAAGAAAAAAAGATTGAAACATTGAAGGACATGGTCTGAAATTTAATTTGTTATTTTCATAATTTGGATTGTTTCAAAATTTAAAAACTTTTTTGTATGATTCAATTAATTGAATCAACCTACCCAGCGATTTGGAGGGACAAAATGACGCCAGATAGGAGTGCCCCAAGGACAATCACGGAAGAGATGAAGACAATCCTCCAACTGGTAATGGCAATGAGGGCAAGTGGCATCCATACTCATATGTCGATGAACCCGATGAGCATTAGTTAGCAAATTCTCTCCCAAGAGCAACCAAACGAAATGCTTAATTCTCTCCGGATCACCCCAACTCCAAGCTAGATGCTAAGTCTTCGTTGACTGAGACCAAGAGGATTTTCGAATGAATTCATAGCAAGATTTAATCGAGAAACGGCCATCTTGAGTCAAAGTCCAAGTGAATGTATCTTGAGGTCCCAACTGAGAAGGAGGGTACATAGATGCAATGCGCATGTTAGCCTGTATTGGGAGAAAGTGCTGAAAATAGACCCATTTCCAATTTCCCATTGTATCAACAATATAGTTCACCTTTTTGTCCAAGAGAACATCATGAATTTCTAATCACATGATGAATTAGAGGCTCAAAACCGGGCACCCACTTATCAAACCAGAAATTGGTATGCATGCCACTACCAATAATAATCCGGTACCCGCTCACCATATTCTCCCGAGTCTTCACAATTCCACGCCATAAGTTGGAATTCGATTTGGATCTTCGAATATGTGGGATAATCTTGTCTTCAACCTGGTATTTATTTCTAAGCACACTAGCCCACATCGCCTCCTTATTGGTCATTAGACCATGGCCCACCTTCATTAAAAGAGCATTGTTCATGTCTAGCAGACACATGGTGCCCAAGCAGCCTTGATGCTTAGCAAAACACAACTGAGTCCAAGGGATCAAGTGAGCTTTAGAAGCATTATTATTATTCTTACCCCATAAAAAACTCTTGAATGTTTCTCAATCTCATCACAAGTGCTACTAGGGAGGAAAGAGGTCTGCATTGTATATGATGGGAGAGCAGAAATCACGAACTTTAAAGTCACTCTTCCCGCAAAAGAGAGAGAGACAATCTTCCAATTATGCAATCTAGATTTGACTCTATCAAGAACATGGCTAAAAGTAGTCCGGTTGACACTCTTATGATGAAGAGTGATGCCCAAATATTTTCCTAGATCAGCTGTTAGGCTAAAACCCAAAACATCACATATTTCCTTTGATCGGTTATGATTGACATTCTGAGAAAAACAAATTTTAGTCTTAGCCAAACTGACCTTTTGACCACAGGAATCACAAAAAGTTTGAAGGCAGTTTTGGATAGTCTCAACTTGTTTTAAGGACGCCTTAGCAAAGAGGATCATCAGCGAAGAACAAGTGTGAAATAGGAGGCTCATTTTTCCTCAAGATCACAGGTTTCCAATCCTTTTTTGACACAGCAGCAACAATCAGATGGCCCAGGCGTTCAATGCAAAGGACAAACAAGTAAGGAGATAAAGGATCGCCTTGCCTAACAGCCCTTGACATTGCAAAAGACCAAGTCATCTCCCCATTCCATAGGATATTCATACTCGAAGAACAAACACATTCCATAATGAGAGAGACAAGTGAATTTGGAAGGCCAATGTCCACTAAAGTTTCATGGAGAAATTCCCAGTTAATTATGTCATACACCTTTTCCAAGTCTACTTTTATTGCCATCCACCCCCTTTTGCCTTGCTTTGATCTCAGAGTGAATAACATCTTTGGGTTATGATAATATTGTCTGTACCTTGCTTCCCTTAGATAAAACTACGTTGGTTCGGAAGGACAAGGTGACCCATATGTTCCTTGAGTCTGTTAGCAACAATCTACATAATCACTGTGTAAGTGAAGCTGATGGGCCGGAAATCCTTGATAGATAACAAATGGTCAATCTTTGAGATTAACACACGCAGAGTTTGGTTCACATCTCTAACCAAATTAGGAGAAGCAAATATATTCTTCACCAAATGAAAAACCGTAGGTCCCACCTGTGGCCATTGATTATGAAAAAAGACTGCATGTAAACCATCTATTCCAGGCGCCCTAAAGGCCCCTATGCTGAAAATCACAGACTTGATTTCCTCATCATCTGGAAGGATGTCGAGAAGAAAATTCGCATTATATGTCAGGGCAGGGAAGCAATTAACCAAAGGATAGTGATGCACTGATCTCGGTTCACTATCAAACAAATTTTCAAAATAACTAACCGCTAAATCCATTGATTCCAAATTATCAGATACCCAAGTGCCATCATCCTTCTGAAGAGTTTCAATCCTGTTTCTCCCCTTTCTAGCCATAGTGTTAGAGTGAAAGTATTTAGTGTTTTTATCACCAAACATCAGCCATTTGCAACGGGACCTTTGGAGCCAAGTTATTTCTTCACGAATCAGAATTGCCTCAAATTTCTTCCAAAGATCATGTTGAAGAATTTCCAAGTTGCGGTCCGGGTCTTGCTGTAAACACCGGTGAACCCCTTTTATGCGAGCATATAGTCTTCGCTTCTCTTTGCTGTCTACTTTATGCAATCCAAAACTTCCCTTTGAAATTTACGACTTTCTTTATGCCACTTGCCCTCCGAATTCCAGCAATTATTTACAAAATCACTGAAGGCATCATGGGTTAACCAAGCGAACTCCGGACCTTTAAAACCAAAATCAGCAGCATTGCAAGCTGCCAAAAACTCACTAAACTCCCTCGTGCTAGTCCAATTTGGAGTAGCTCCTCCTTTCTTCTAATTCGGAGAAATATAAGCATTAAAATCTCCCACAAGCATCCAAGGAGACCTTATATTGTTTGCCAATCTTGTCAGTTCAATCCAACGGTCACGTCTTTCAATAAGCCGCGGGCTAGCGTAGATGAAGGTGATAGTCGCATTCAAGGTACCACCAGGCTGCTGAATATTGTGTGAACAAACTATTTATGGCTGTCTAACATATTAACAATAAGACATCCTTATTCCAGAGTAACCAAATGCACCCTGAAAATCCTTAAGGCTCAAGACAGTAACAGGAATCAAACCCAATCTTCTTTATAATACCCGTGCATGTCTCCCACTAATACGAGTCCCCAGCAGAACCGTAAGATTAATTTGGTTTCTAAAAGCTATATCTTTTACTCCTCTACGTCGCAAAGATTCATATCAACTCCCATATAAAGAAGAGCAAAATACCTCAAATCATTGGATATCAGTGTACACTGCGGTAGCACCCAAGGCAACAACTGATTCAGTCACTGCAATCGGATTCATCTGTTGATATTGTTTCATCACCTCTAGAGCACCCGATGTTTTTTGGCACCTGTCGTCCGTGCGATGGAGGTCTGGTGGATCAGTTTCTTCTGGCATGCTCACACTTTGAGCAACTGCCCTAGACATCACAGCAGTCTTCGGCATGGGTTTCGGTAACATAGTTGGTTTCTAATTACGTACTAGACTACACCTAATTAATGACTTATTACTTATTTAATCTCAATTTAATTACACCTATACATACTTTCAAAACACTTGTTGAAAATAAGATACATGGAATGATAAATTGATGATTAAATGGCACAAAACAGAGTGTGCTTTCAGGCTAGAAAAGCTTTTAAATTTATTCTTTCTTCCCAACCAGAAGTCTTAAAATTTCTCGTTGTTGGAAATCTCCTTAGCCACCTTGTGGATTATCTTAAAAGCATGGTTTATGCAAGATGATAATTGCTGCTCATTTATGAAGCCTTCTTCTGTAATCATGGTGACTCTTAATATTCCCATATAGCTCATGATTGTGATGAAAAGACAATGCCACTCCCAAAAACAATGTAAGTAAAAGAAGGCATTTTGATTCAGAAAAAGGAGAAAATAAGGTACCTCTTGATGTTGCTGATCATATTCTTAAGTGATTGGTCTAAAATGATGTTAACGCCAATGGTCGTTCTTAGTAAACAATTCATAAGTATTATTATAAGTTTTTATCAAGATCTGCGACATTTTAATTTAAAATTAATAACTTTCTCATATTCTAAATTTGTTTCTATCCCAGGAAAAAGTAAATATAACTTAAACTAGAAATTAATAATAGCAAGGATCAAAACTAAGATACCTCAGGTATCCCAGTCACTGTAAAGGAGAAGCCTTTTACAAGATGCTTAGCTAGAGCCATCTGTTCCAGTGGTCCAACCATATTTGAGATTGCAAAGCTTGACTTTCGCATTATGCTGTGCACGTGCTTTGCCGCTGCCTGCGACAAAAAATAAATAAAAAACAATTAAAGTGCATTCAAAATTAGAAGTATAAAAGCCAACCAGAGAATAAAACAGCCAAAGAATGCCTCTGCCTTTTGATTGTGCTATGTACTTCCCAAACAAATTCAAGCGGGTTCGAAATTTGGGTGTCTCTTAATTTTGGAATCGGCACACGAAAGTAAGTAATTCGATTCCCACAACCAAGACCTTTGCCACGATCTGCCTTACGCATACCTTTCACTGATTGATATCCTTCAACCTTTCTGGTATTGACCAAAACCAATGTTGTCGGCTTTGCTTTGCCTGATTTATCAACATTTTCCACGTATAACCGAGTGCCGCAGAAAATTATCCCAGTTATCAAATCGTTTATAGTCTGCCATTCATTGTATAGTTGCTATCCAGTCAAATATTACAATATTGCTGAAGGATTTGCTGCTATTGATTTATGATCAAAATAACTATATCATTGACATGTTTTTTCCATGAGATTCCAAAACCAACTCTTTCAAAAACTTAAACTACAAAAGCCTTTTGGGTTCAAATTAGGTCTGTCAAACCTGGTGCCGATATTCAATTGGGGCTGCAAGCATCCAACCCTTGAACATTTGATTATAAAAACTCTAATATCATATAAAAACAAACTCCCTCAAAAATTTAAGATATTAGGTATAGACTCAAGAATGATTTTGTTTTGTATCTAAGAAACGGAGCCATATGAGTTTGGTGATCACACTCAAAACGTTTTCTCTTTTGTTGAAAAGCCACTTTCAGTAACTGGAGAAATTCTTGCATAAGCACTGTCTATATAAAGACTTACACTTGATTGATACAATGTTTAATTGGTGTGCATCAATCACGTGCGTAGTGCTTATCAGTGTCTGGACAAGAATGTCCCATGCAGTTGTGCATGCATAAATGGCATTATGTTCTAACAGGAAGCAAAAGCGTCACTATCGATCAGAGTACTATCCCGAAAGTTTATTGATGACTAGGGTAACTTACCACTCCAAGCTTAGACTTAATTTCTTTGATGATGTCAATAGGGAATTTGATGTGTGATATGCTAGTTGGCTGAAACTCCACTCCTCCTCCTCCAGATTTCATTGGAGATTTATCATCTTCAAACAGAGTACTCCTCAATAATCTCCTGTCAAAATCTGGTAGTGAACTTAAACCTAGGCAATCTCCTGACAGATACCGTTTTGTTGTCGGATTTTGATTTTGATGATGATTTGCGAGTTGGAAAAGATTAAGGGAGGGAGGGATCATCAGCTCTTTCCAAACCAGCTTGAAGAACACCCATGAGAGAATGACCATCTCCAAGCGAATGATGAAATTTAGATATTACAGTACCAGCTGCAGTGTTTGTTGGGTATTTGAAAACAAGAACTTCCCATAAGGGTTTGGTTTGGGGTGGCTGTTCCAACGCTACGCTTGATACGTACTCATTAAAGAGCTTGTTGTATGTGTTGGGAAAATAGATCAGAGGCTTGATAACAGCGGAAGCACCTCAAGATCACTTTTTCCCACTGTGCAAATAAATTATGCACAACAAAATTTAAGCAGAAAAATAAATACAAGAGGCACAAATATTTAACGTGGAAAACCCTCCAATGTTGAGGGAAAAACCACGGGACAAGCTCCGAGAAAATATTCCACTATAATAAGGATAATTACAAATATCCTTACAACACACTTTACTCTCTTTCAAGTGATACTAAAATTATAGTGGCACTCAGTGAGACCCTCTAGAGATGACACCCAATATTTTCTGGTGTATACCCACACCCTCACTCAATTGGGAATTACTCAGACTCTCTTTTATCTCACACTCTTAGAGAAATAACTTATTTCTCTCAAGGCTTACCACTTAAACTTGGCTTTAGCATTATTCTCTCTACTTGAGACTTGAGCCTTTCTCTTTGGCTCTCCTTCTCTTCTCTCTTGCTTGTGCATTTGATGCTTGGTGAAGCCTTCTATTTATAGGCAAAGTTTGAGTTGCAAAAGGAATAGTGAAGTGGTGCAATGTTGACAAACTACACCTCCCTTTCACACCTTTGCAATTAGCCTCCTTCTTATTCAATTTTGGAGGCTCCTCTTTTCTTCATTCACACTTGGTCATTCACACTTGGTTTTCATGGACACATGGTTTTCATGGGGTGGACCTAACAATTCTCCCCCTCCAGCCCATGAGAAAAGAGAATAATCCTAAATGCCATCAAATAGAATTCATGCCAGCCAACCTGGCACAAGTTTGAAGCTTCTCCCGAGTTACAACCTTTGTCATCATATCAGCAGGATTGTTGTTAGTGTGAATCTTTTCAAGCTGGAACTGTTGTTCTTCTACTGCTAATCGCAGCCAATGATATCTCACATCAATATGCTTTGTACGTGAGTGGTACATCGTATTTTTACTCAAATCAAGAGCACTTTGACTATCACAGTAAATCACAGACCTTTGCTGCTTTATTCCCAATTGTTGAAGAAGTCTAGTCAACCAAAGCATTTCTTTTCCTGCTTCGGTCATGGCAATGTATTCTGCCTCGGTTGTAGATAAGGCAACACACTTCTGCAATTTAGACTGCCATGATACAGCTCCCCCTGCAAAAGTAAACAAGAATCCTGAAGTAGATTTTCTACTATCCAGGTCACCTGCCATATCTGCATCTGCATAACCCTTCAAAATTGGTTCTGACATACCAAAACACAAGCACAATTTTGAACTGCCTCTGAGATATCTTAGGATCCACTTTACAGCTTCCCAATGATCTTTCCCTGGGTTGGAAAGAAACCTGCTGACTACTCCTACTGCGTGAGCAATATCTGGACGGGTACAGACCATGGCATACATCAAACTCCCAACTGCAGAGGAGTAAGGAATCTTAGCCATGTCTTCTTCTTCTTTTTCACCAGTGGGACAACTTTTCCTACTGAGTTTAAAGTGATTGGCCAACGGCGTGCTAACTGACTTAGCACTTTGCATGTTGAATCTTTCTAGGACCCGCTCCACATACTTTTCCTGTGACAACCATAGCTTTCTAGCTTTTCGGTCTCGCAAAATCTGCATTCCCAGAATTTGCCTTGCTGGTCCAAGATCTTTCATGTCAAATGCCGTTGACAACTCCTTTTTCAGATCACCAATCATCTTTGTGTCCTGCCCCACAATCAACATGTCATCTACATATAATAAGAGAATAATGAATTTGTCATCAGGAAATGTTTTAAAATATACACAATGGTCTGTATCAGTTCTGGTATAACCATGACTCATCATGAAAGAGTCAAATTTCTTATACCACTGCCTTGGAGCCTGTTTTAATCCATACAGGCTCTTCTTTAATCTACAGACCATGTGTTCCTTCCCTTTCTCTTCAAACCCTTCTGGTTGAACCATGTAGATCTCTTCCTCCAAATCACCATGAAGAAATGCAGTTTTCACATCTAACTGTTCAAGCTCTAGATCCAAGCTGGCTGTCAATCCTAGTATAGCTCTAATTGAGCTAATCTTGACAACTGGAGAGAAAATCTCATCAAAATCAATTCCTCGCTTTTGTCCAAAACCTTTCACAACTAAGCGAGCTTTATACTTCACCAGTTTGTTGCAATCTCTCTTAAGCTTGAACACCCACTTGTTCTTTAAGGCTTTTCTGCCTTCTGGAAGTTCCACAAGCTCATAAGTATCATTTTTCTGCAAGGAATCCATTTCGTCTTGCATAGCTGTCAGCCACTGAGCTTTATCCTTATGAGTTTGTGCTTCTTCAAAATCTTCTGGCTCCCCCTCATCAGTAAGGAGGATATACTCAGAACTTGGGTACTTAGTTGACGGACGCCGCTCTCTCTCTGTTCTTCTGAGTGGCGGTAGAGGGGGTTGCTCCCCCTGCTCAACAACTTCATCATCAACTCCAGCATTATCTGTCCTTGGTTGGTCATTAATCTGTTCCCCACCTTGAGTATCATCATTGACTGGATCAGGCAAGTTCACCATAGGGACTGGGTTTAGATCAACCAAGCCGTCGCTGCCACCAGACACTTTCTTTTCAGCTTTTTCTATATCATCAATGGTTTGGTCTTCAATAAATGCTACATCTCGACTTCGAATCAGTTTCTTCTCAATCGGGTCATATAACCTGTAGGCAAATTCATCAAGACCATAACCGAGAAAGATGCACTGTCGTGTCTTCGCATCAAGCTTGGATCTTTCATCCTTCGGAATGTGAACAAACACCTTACATCCGAAAACTCGTAGGTGATCATAAGAGACTTCCTTATCATACCAGATTTTGTTAGGAACGTCACCATTTAGAGCAACCGCTGGAGATAGATTGATCACATATACTGCTGTGAGCAAAGCCTCTCCCCAAAAGTACTTTGGCAATTTTGCTTCTGAAAGCAAACATCTGACTCTCTCTAGCAAGGTCCGGTTCATCCTTTCAGCTAGACCATTTAATTGTGGAGTCTTTGGAGGCGTTTTCTGATGCTTAATGCCCATCTTTCTGCAGTACTCGTCAAAAGGACCACAGTACTCGCCACCATTGTCAGTGCGAATACACTTCAACTTCTTTCCAGTCTCCCTCTCAACAGATGCATGAAACTGTTTGAAAACATCAAGGACTTGATCTTTGGTCTTTAAGACATAAGCCCAAAGTTTCCTTGAATGATCATCAATGAATGTCACAAAATAAAGTCCACCGCTAAAGGACTTTACCTTCAAGGGACCGCAAACATCGGAGTGCACCAGTTCTAATAGATCCGATTGCCTTGAAGGAAAGTGACTCTTGAAAGCAACCCTGTTCTGCTTTTCAGCCATGCAATGAGCACATTTCTTCAAGCTTGTGCTCTTTATCCCTGGGAGTAGGTTTTTCCTGGCCAAGCAACTGAGTCCCTTCTCACTGATGTGGCTAAGTCTTCTGTGCCACATCTCAGCTGTCTTCTCATCATCCATTGTGTTGATGAAGTCACCAGAAATTTTAGCTTGTGTTAAATACAAGCTTGGACTCTTCTCTCCTCGAGCCACAACTAATGAACCTTTAGTAAGCTTCCATTGCCCATTACCAAAGGTGTTGAAATAACCTTCATCATCTAGCTTCTTTACTGAGATCAAGTTGAAACGGATATCAGGCACATGCCTAACATCCTTGAGAATCAGCCTTGCTCCTCTGTTGGTCTCTAAGTGGATATCTCCCATGCCGGCAACATTTGAGAAACCATCATTACCCATCTTTAATACCCCAAAATTACCGGGTGTATAAGATGAGAAGAGCTCCCTGTTTGATGTAACATGTAATGAAGCTCCACTATCCACGACCCAACTTGTTTCATGACAGGCAAAATTAATTACCTCTTCGTCACAAACAATGACCAGTTCGGCAGCGGCAACCTGATCTTTCTTTTCTTCCTCAGTGTTGCCATTTTTCTTGTCTTTCTTGTATTTGAAACACTGCCTTTTAAAATGCCCCAACTTGCCACAATAGTGACACTCCATATTTTTGGATCTGGGCTTGGATTTGCTCCGGCTTTTATCTCTGCCTTTCAGACCTCTACTATTGCTTCTCCCCCTATCATCGGTGACAAGAATATCAGGCTGTGAAGACGAAGCTTGAGATCTTTTTCTCATCTCTTCGTTTAAGACAGCACTTTTAACATGTTCCATCGTCACTACGCCATCAGGAGCGGAGTTGCAAGGTGACATTCTGAATGTCTCCCAAGAGTCTGGTAGAGTACCGAGCAGCCAAAGAGCTTGAATCTCATCTTCAAACTTTACACCCATGGAAGATAACTGTTGTAAGACTCCTTGAAATTCATTTAAATGATCGGAGATAGAGCTATCTTCCTTGTAGTGTAACTTTATCATCTTCTTAATCAAGAAGAGCTTGTTGTTGCCGGTCTTTCGTGCGTACAGAGATTCAAGTTTCTCCCATAACGTCTTGGCATTTGTTTCATCATTAATGTGGTTGAGCACGTTGTCATCCACCCACTGCCGAATAAAACTGCATACTTGGACATTTTCAAATGCCCACTGATCATCGGTTTTTGATTCAGGCTTTTCTGAAGCAAACACTGGTAAATGCCAACTTTTCACATAAAGGAGATCTTTCATTTTTCCTCTCCATATGTGATAGTTAGTGCCGTTCAAACTAATCATTCTGCTTGTATTGACCTCCATCTGATATAAGCCAGCAATTAGTGAGACAAATAAATTAGGCGGTAAAACCGGCTAATTACAGAGAGAACAAATTTGGCAGCTTAGCCAGACCAGAGGCGGTATAACCAGCCAATATAAATTGCAAAATAAATTTCAGCAATATAACCAGAGGCTCTGATACCACTTGTTGGGAAAATAGATCAGAGGCTTGATAACAGCGGAAGCACCTCAAGATCACTTTTTTCCACTGTGCAAATAAATTATGCACAACAAAATTTAAGCAGAAAAATAAATACAAGAGGCACAAATATTTAACGTGGAAAACCCTCCAATGTTGAGGGAAAAACCACGGGACAAGCTCCGAGAAAATATTCCACTATAATAAGGATAATTACAAATATCCTTACAACACACTTTACTCTCTTTCAAGTGATACTAAAATTATAGTGGCACTCAGTGAGACCCTCTAGAGATGACACCCAATATTTTCTGGTGTATACCCACACCCTCACTCAATTGGGAATTACTCAGACTCTCTTTTATCTCACACTCTTAGAGAAATAACTTATTTCTCTCAAGGCTTACCACTTAAACTTGGCTTTAGCATTATTCTCTCTACTTGAGACTTGAGCCTTTCTCTTTGGCTCTCCTTCTCTTCTCTCTTGCTTGTGCATTTGATGCTTGGTGAAGCCTTCTATTTATAGGCAAAGTTTGAGTTGCAAAAGGAATAGTGAAGTGGTGCAATGTTGACAAACTACACCTCCCTTTCACACCTTTGCAATTAGCCTCCTTCTTATTCAATTTTGGAGGCTCCTCTTTTCTTCATTCACACTTGGTCATTCACACTTGGTTTTCATGGACACATGGTTTTCATGGGGTGGACCTAACAGTATGAATCTAGTGTCAGGCCATCAGGGAACGTAGGCACAATGATGTTTTCCTCCATCTTCACTTCCGCTTGCTTCTTCCATCTTTTCTTTCTGTTTTCGTCCTCTACCTGTTGATTATTATATTCTTAATTTCTCAGTAATACTGGTTGAAATCAATAATATTGGCAAGAAGGTATGCTTAATAGCTAACAAAACAAAAAGAACAATAGCTTCGAGCCTGCATTATGAATTAAAGGCTTGGTTCTCTTCTCTTATGAATGGCTGCAACAAAGAATCACCCTTTTTGCATGATAGGTAGAAATATAAAAGCTTCTAGGGTTCTTGGATGCTACTGGATATAAATCATTTGAACGAGATGTATATGAATTGAGTGCATGAGATGAGTGTAAAATAAGTAACATAAGAAGAATGTGGAAAAATATATAATATATAAACAAAAATTATCTTTTTTGTAAAAAAAACAGAGTGCCTGAGGTGTAGAAAAATGTGCGAATAACAATGGTATATGTAATGGCATAACATTTGAGAGAGAAACATGAGAGAGGAGAAGCGAGGGCTGAGGGGAAGGAAGACATCTTTCATCAGAGATGCAACTGGCAAGTCATGGATTGGCACTTCAAATTCTGCGATAACAAGAATGTGGACGCTTAACGAAGAGCTGTTAAAGTATTGTCCCACAGGACTCAGTGGCTCTGCTAAACACTCCATCTCCCTATAACTGACTTACAACGAAGCTTTTTTGTGCTCTAATTCAGGCATGCACTTGTGCCATATATAGTACGCTACGTGAGTAGAGTTGGTTTAGTTAGAAAGGTTAGAAATATTTATTTTTTATAAGATTTAAGTAAATTTTTCTGTGATCGATCTCATTAATAGGTGATCACGGTAAATTTTTATTGATATCTGTGATCTACTTATCTTAAAATCAAATAAACTTTCCTCTCACTCAACTTCCTTGTCCTAAAAAACAAAAAAAAGGTTACACGCAGTACGGTGTGATAGAATGTAGCTAGCTATAAAAGCTCAACATAGTAGGAAAGTGAACAATGAATCTGAGAGAGAGAGATTAGTGGGGTATCAATCCCATAATTAACAAAACCTTGATTACCAATAACGAATAATCTTGAACTGAACTTTCAGGTTATTAACTGCGCTGGCTTTGGCAAGATTTTAATAAGGATAACTTGACGTAAATGCCACCGTGCTTCAAGTTAATTGAATGCATCGTGTTGGTGGCATTAATTGGATTCACAATACTTGGCTCAATTCTCAGCCTTTGTACCCACAGTTAGGTTTGAAGAGCATTATTAGAACAGTGTTTTTTTTTAACATTAAGAATGTTATAATATAAAAATTGAATTTGAAAATGAAAGATAACAAAACTAAATTTAATTACTTGAATCAAGATCAAATTTCTCTTAGAATAGGTTTAGTATAGACGCAGTTATGTTTCTTTACTCTATGATCTCACCGTTGCTAAGTGAAGTGTGAGAACTAGTAGAAAATATTATTTCAGAGAAAAGTGAAGTATATTCACTTCCTTATGTAATACACCAAGGAATCTAAGTACTTAATTTTTGGAATTAGCTGTAGAGTATATGAAGCATGAAAACTTCTTTTGTGCAACGTATTATATATTAGTATTTGTTTTGAATATGAAACTTGTACAAGAATTATAAAAAAGAAATTTATTGACAAAAGTAATATATTAATATACTTATTTTTCATATTGGGTGCATACTTAGACCGAGAATAATGTTATTCTTACAATTAAATTTTACACACTTTTCTTATAATCTTTCATATTTTTTCTCTATCCACTGTCTCTTAAATTTTTTTCTCTCTAATTATACACCCAATATACACACTAACATTATATAACTATCATTTTTCTTATCCAATCCCCATGCAACTAAGACTAGAGTTTAAATAAGGCGGAGCCACATTTGTATTTTAGGTAATTCTAGAGTGTGCTCCTTCTATTTAATTATTTTCGGTAGGCATTTTTCGTGCTGCTTTAAGCATCATCTCCATTGAACTTTCCATGCATGATTTGAATTTGTGGGCATCAATGAAGCCTTTCTCCACTCCAAAGGCAACTCGCAAGTTTCCCATGTAGCTCATGACTGTCACGGTAAGACTCTGCAATTAAATAAATTCAACCATGTTATACTTAGAACATTTTACAGTAGAGATCGCCTTGTATAAGATTAATAATTATTTGTCCATGCTGTAGTAGGTTTTTTCCTGTGAAGTTTAATGTGCAATCTAGATGAGAATATAAAAGCTACTAGGATTAAACACATGTATTTTCTGCTGGAACATGTAATAATGTAATGGCACCTGTTATTGCCTTATCTTAAATTTAAACCCAAAAACTTACATTTGTATCAAGTGGATTGCCACTCCTCTTATATACATATATATATATATATATATATATATATAAACACATACACTCTCTGTGCCACCAGTTTACTTACGATATATGCTTAAAAATAATATATATATATATATATATATATAAACACATACACTCTCTGTGCCACCAGTTTACTTACGATATATGCTTAAAAATAATATATATATATATATATATATATATATATATATATAAACACATACACTCTCTGTGCCACCAGTTTACTTACGATATATGCTTAAAAATAAAAACTGGTAGCTCTCTTCCACTTACAGAAGAGGAAGAGAGATATTACTTCCTGTTTCAAACACGGTAAAAGACAGTAAAAATATAATAATATTATTTATATACTCTTATATTTATATTTTTATTTATAATTCTCATTTTTTTTCATTTAATTTTTATTTTTTATATTTATTTTTTAATAAATTTATATTCAATCATATCAGAACGTAACCACGACAATGTGGCTGTAGCATTTCCCGTAAAAGTAAGAGCAGCACTAGATACACGTGAAACTACTTCACGTTGACTACACATCCTCCTCACACTTTCAGCAATTTCTCTCCCATTCAAATTCAATTTCTTCTCCCCTAAATATAAAAGGCACTAGCGGTCTTTACCTTTTTTTAAAGTGAAAGCTATAATACCGGTGTCAACTCAACTCTTATATTTATATATTTTGTATAAATACCTATAAAATGTTAGTGTTAAATAACATAAAATTTTAAAATTTATAAAATATTGATGTTAAATGATGATTTATAAAAAAAATATGTGAATATAAAAGATGCCATTTATTAATATAGTCGTTATGATACTTGCCATAGTATTACTTGCATGGTGGCTACCAGAACAAGAAGAAAATTATATCAAGACGAAGACAAGTCATTAATGAGACGCAGAATTCCTTACAATGCTAGCTGCAAGTGGACTAATGACACAAAAGACTATTGTTTCAAAGCCCATTTTGGATTATATGCCAACTATGATAAACAAGAAGAGTACCATACGTGAATGTGATGTTGCAGACTTGAAGTGGATTTTACTTATCACACGTACACTGTTTAATTTAATGAGGGAGTTGTTCCAAAGTCCATTCCGGATTATATGCCAGCTATGATAAACAAGTACCATATGAGAATGTGATGTTGCAGACTCGAAGTTGATTTTACTTATCATAAGTATACTGGTTAATTTAATGAGGCAGAATGCAGCTTTATAGCGGTAGTCTCTGGAAACTAACGCAAACTTGGTGACATAATTTTTTCTTGCAAAAGTGCGAAGAAAGGGAGGAAAAAAGAAAAGAACAGAAAAGAGATATATGAATTTACCTCAGGGGAACCAACGGTCATGAAGTACAAGCCTTTAAGAGGATGATTAGCCAAAGCCATTTGTTCTACTGGCCCAACCATGTTTGAGATTGTTGCGCTTGAGTAGTTCAATGTCTTGTATATATATCCAGCTGCAGCCTGCAACATCTCAAGTGAGATTTCTTTTTAAAAAAACTAAACTTTGATAATCCAACGTTTTAATGAATTATTAGTTATATAGTGAAAAATTACGTACTAAATTAGAAAAACTATCTAGTTGTAGTATAATGAATGAATGAATGAATATGAAATTGAGCCCACCCACCTCAGGTCCCCTGAATTTCCTCACCAGATCCAAAAACACAGCATTAACTGGTACAGCAAAAGAAGACCTCTTCCTCTTGATTATTTTATTGGCTTCCCATACAAATTCAAGTGGGTTTGAGAAATTGGTGTCAGTTAATTTGGGAATATCAACATGCAAGAAGGCAAACCGATTCCCCCATGGAGCCTTGGCATTGGTGTCCAACATCTCCTTAACTGACATGTAGCTTCCTATGTTTCTGGTATTCAATAGCACCAATGCTGTAGACTGTGATTTGCTTGATCTATGGTCCATTTCTTTCATGTATAACCGGATGCCAAGGAAAATTACTCCGACTAAGGCATCATTTATACTCTGTAAATATGAGAAGGAAAAAAAATAATTCAATTAAACTATGAATGAAAGATTTGTGTAAACATAAACTTCATTATGCTTGAGCATTTCAGTGCATTTCTGGAGTCAGATCGATAAAACTTCAGAATTCAATGTTTTCCCTTGTTTTATGTTTCAGAAATTGTTACTGATAATTTTGATGTGTGTTGTATTTGTGTCGAAATTATTCTTAAAAAACGTTTTTGGTGTTTGGTGCTGGAAAAGATTTTTCCATGCTTGCCATAGTAATTATTAGGGATATATTCTTGATCAATTGTTAAAGTCCCTGACAAGAGAGGAAAGTGACATTCCCTTTGAAAAAGAAGAAGTCATTTTTCACAACAAATTAAAGAAAATGTAAAACTATTATAGAACATGCATATTGAAAAAAGTATGTTACAAAAAGCTATGTTCTACTTAAAAGATTTTCCACCACCAACTATTCTTCCTAAAAACAAATGAACCCTAAGGAGAAAATATGGGTTTTTGCATCTCCTGTAAAGTTCTCACCATATTATTATATTTGCTTCTATTTTGGGGCAAGGGAATGAGGTTTGATGTGGTTCTTATTTGGGTAATGTCTAAGAAAAAATAAACAATGACAGAATTAGACTGTTCTTCTAATAGCAACATTAAAGTCAAATTCCAATCCTCTAAGCAAATATTGAACTTACCACTCTCAGCTTAGATTTGACTTCTTTGAAGTGATCCAGAGAGAAAGAGACATTTAAGATGGCAAGAGGCCTAAACCTCACATCTTCATGCCCAGACCTTATTGGTGTTCGATCATCTTCAATGATGCTACTTTTTAGCACACTCCACCCAAAATCCGATATACTCTTGAATACTAGAGAGACAACCCGAGGTAATCCCCAGAAGATCTTGTCGGTATTCGGTTCCACTCTCCGGGTTGTAGGAAATGTTAAGGGAAGAGAAGGGTTGTCAACTCTTTGTAGACAAGAAAGCAAAGCACCCATGATAGAGTAGCCATCCCCAAGTGCATGGTGAAGCTTGAATATTAAGTTACCAGCTGCATTGCTTGTAGGATACTTAATTACATGAATATCCCAAAGTGGCTTGTTTTGTGGTAATTGTTCGATTGCTATTCTTGACATGTACTCATCAAGATATTCATCATATGCTTTGATTGACAAGCCGGAGGGAAATATGGGAATATTTATGTGTTCCTTGAGCCTCACTTCGACTGGTTTCCATCTTTTCCTTCCATTATTGTCCATAATCTGCTCAAAACCAATCATATTTAACACCATGATACATATCTGGAACTAATATTTAATATAAAAGCTTATACGTCTGTTTAACTATATGACATCAAGCATTTTGAACAAACAACAATAACAACACATAAGGCATTATTCTACTAGGTAACATCAGCTATGGATCAAATAATGCCATTAGACTCTACGAAAAACAATCATATGGTTAATGACATGAAATTGCTGGTGTGTGTAACTCACCAATCAACCAAGAAAATATGTCTAATGATGTTGATGAAATCTTCATATACATTGTTATAGTCGATTCAAATGTGCAGATTATTATTGATAACTGATTCAAATAAATACACAAACTTACAAAAGCTTAGGTAGAGCTGTGTTTAATTTACTACTGTGCTATAATTGTGCTTGAAAGAATTACCATGATGGATGAGAAACGTGTGTTGATGGGGAGGAACACGTCTTGAAGCAGTGACATGGCTTGGGAGTCATCTATTGGAATCTCAGATTCCAAAACACTAAGAACGCATATGTTTAACACAGAGCTGTTGAAGTAATGCCCAGTAGGACTCACTGGCATTGGCACTTCTTCCTCAAAGTTGTCCATTAATTCTCCTAGTTCACAAACTGGTTGACAAACAGAGACTCTCTTTTGGAGTGCCCTCTGCTGCTTAACAAGAGCTATAAGCCTTTGAATGTATGCTGCGTGAGACGACCCCTGTTGCCTTTATGCAAGAAGACCAACAGAGGCATAGGTATTCTTTAATGGTCGGAAGTTACAGCAGTCTCCCACGTGAAGACGTGAGTGATTCATTGTTACCTGCTTTTGTGGATTCTGAAGATGGAAAACTCCATTGACACGTCTCTAATCAGTGCTGATAACAAATAATTCATTAATGTGCATAATCAGATTTTTAAAGAATGTTAAACTAGTGCCTTTTTTAGAATTACACTACATCTATTTTTTGGGCCTGTGGTCACTGTACTTCAAAGAGGTCAAAAATTCTATTATTATTAGGTTCACCCTATTTCAAAAATATAATCTTATAAAATTTTTATTTAAAAAATTTAAACAATAAAATTTATTAAACCTTACAAATAAAATTCATCATAAATGACTATTTGTTGTGTGGGTAAAAATTTAACATTTTTGTAATCTGAAAAGAGAAGTTATAATGGAGAAACATCCAACAGTAGTAAATTCTGGATGATCTCTGAAGGATAATCAATCCACACTAGAGGTTGATAGAAATGATTTAAGCTATCCCGTCACAAGATCTACCCACATTTGGTATGGGAATGGAAATTTTTATGTTAACTCTTAATCTTCGGGGCTACCCGAACTCTAGTACAAATTTCTACAGAATCAGAGTTTTACTAAATTGTGATATGGTCGTGTCAGTTGCATGTTCCAACAAAACTGCATTCCCGAGTAAGGTGGTGATGGTTCAGCCGAGGCATGGATAACATGACATAGGAGTAGGTTAACAACATTGCATACTTGTCTTTGCCAGTAAACCGCGTTATTTCGCATTAAGTCCCGCGCTGTTCACTTTTAGCTCGAGTCATAACCAACTTGCTCATTCTGTTTCTCAGCTTGCGTTTCTTGGTCATAGTCTTTGGATTGGACTCTTGAAATAAAGAACCAGTGCCTGCTCACAAGGGAGGAGTGGCGGAAAAGAGGCATTTGGTTTAGGAATATTGCATGTTAAAGAATAACAAAAACAAAGTAGAGTAAGAAGTAAGAATCACCGAAGAGGGAAAAAGGGGCAATACTGGTGCCATTGCAATCTCACACACTGATGATCATAAATGTAACAAAATTACATGTCAATCTTATACACTGAGGCTGTAACTCGATACTTTCAGTCCAGAATGGATACAGCAAATTGTTACTTTTACTAGCTTCGCAAGACAGTCAAAAAATCAAGTACCTATATTTATCAGTTATCTGTGTGTTACAATTCTACTTGAACCATACAGCTGAATTTGTTAAATTTCAATCCATGTGTAAAGATAGTATAGTAGTATTTCCATTTTCTATTCCTCCCTCTTCCCCTTCATTAATTTTCAACAAGAAGAAGAAGAAGAAAGAAGTGGATTACGAGGAAAACAAAAAATCAAGTACCTCTAGCGCCTCCCTCTTGCTTGTTTGTAGTAAAAAGAGGGGACATGCTCTATCAATATTTATCAGTTATCTGTGAGTTACAATTCTACATAAGACATACAACTGCATTTGTTGAATTTCAATCCTTGTGCAAAGATAGTACAGCAGTATTTCCATTTCCATTCCTCCCTCCTTCCCCTTCATTAATTTTCAGTCCTCCGTGGTACAATTCTACATAAAACATACAGCTGAATTTGTTGAATTTCAATCCTTGTACAAAGATAGTATAGTAGTATTTCCATTTCCATTCCCCTTCACTAATTTTCAGTCCTCAGAAGAAGAAGTTCTTGCTTAAACTTTGCTTTAGTAAGAATGGAAGACTTCTCAACAAAACATGCATAAATGCAGCAAATGAGAAAGTAAAGAACTCATTGAAGACTTCCCTCTGACTTTAGATTGAACAGCCCAACCAGCAAACAGCATTGAGAAATTAGAGTGCAAAAGATTACTGCATCAGCTAACTACATACATAACACACTAAACAACTATAAATCTGAACCACGAGAACAGGTGGATGCTATCTTGACTTCTCACCAAAACATGCATACATGTAATAAATGAGAAAGTAAAGAACTCATTGAAGACTAACCTGACTTTAGATTGCATAGCCCATTTCCAACCAGCAAACTGCATTTAGAAATTAGAGTGCAAAAGATTACTGCATCAGCTATCTATATACATAACATACCTAACAACGTTAAACCTGAACCAAGAGAACAGGAGGATGCTATCTTGCATTTAACTGGCTAGTTATATCTTCTTGAAAATTATGCTTTCCTGGAAATTCAATTGTTATACTTTTATTGCCAGTCCGCTCCACTGGTATCCTTGATTGAAAGTCCTGTTGAGTATACACTAAGATTGAGTAATAAACTACGACAGTCCAATGTGTTCGCGGTCTCTATACAAAATTTCAACAAATTAATGCAAAACATTAACGCTTTTAAATTCTGGGGATTGCTGTCGATCGATCTATGATATGAGATCTCATCAAATCAGCTATAGATTCCTCATGTTTATTACTGCCATTGCCAGCTTCTGCAGTAAGCTCTTATTTCTCTAGTTCATCCAACCTGGACATCATACAGGCATATTCCTCATCATCAGTAGTAGCTTTCCCTTTATCCGCTTCAGAAAAACTAGGAATGTCTTGTTCCCGTGGACCTGAAAAAGTAAATTAGCATCTTACTCTCAAGTAACCTCCATAATTCTTAACATAATTTGAACAGATTGGTCATTGGTTTGGTGGACTGCTCTGCACTTACATATAAAAGTATTTTTTAAATGATACCTTAAAATCACATTTGTCATGATTCGAATTCATCTTCAAGCACAAAACAAGAAAGTCATAGCAAGAAAAATAAAAATATAAAACATAAATTAGGAGGTCGGGAATTTTCCTATCTTCCACACATACCCAAATAGAATATTTCCACACACATGAGAATAATTATATATGTTCATTGACAACAAATTGTGATTCAAAAAATATTAAAGAAGTTGAAGACTTGAAGTACAGCAGAAGCCCAAAAGAATGTTTGTTTGGGAAATATACTTCTTCTAACTAGATAAACGTAAAGAAAGGCAGAAACTAAATTTAGACTTTCAAGCTTTCCACAACAGCAAGGGCTCAGGATTCCATACACAATGAACACTAACTATCAATTTATTTTATGATTATATTTTAAATAAGACAAAAGGAAAAAGAAGGGAGGAGAACCTGCCTGATTTAGTTGCTTCTTCACTAGAATATTCCTCCACTTTTCATTGAGCCAAAACATCAATAAATATATAGTAGATTTCAAAAAATATTCATACTAAGTATCAAGTTAAGCACGAAAAGAAAGATCACAGAATGAACCAAATCATAGAAAAAAGTTTCACATTTCATGGGAAAAGATGTTCATTAACTATTTGTAGTCAACATTCATTCAGCAAAACAAGTAAGATTTTTCACAAAGTAATTATTAAGCTTTAGCAGAATTTAATAAAATCAAATGCATCCACAATTCATAATAGAACCCAAGTATCCACCTAGCTAAGTTAAAGTTCAAACCACAATCAAATTAATCAAGAAAGTGTCACAACACTTTGTGAAACCTACCGCTACTTCAGAAGCTGTAGCATTGAAAAATAAAGCATCGGTTTTAAGGTCCCTATTTTGGCCACAAGAGAATCAACCTAGGAATCCAAAGACTTGCCTCTTCATTTCAATATCTCAATGGTTTGTTTGGGTGTTCTTCCAACATAATACCCTTCTCCTAAAAGCAAAGTTCTTGCTACTTGCAAAACTAAAATTCGCTCCTAAGTAAGCACAGCCAAAGAAACAAATCAAGAAAGGAGCGCCAATTTTAGTACCAGACACTCATCAGTGTGAATCAAACGAGCCCAGGGAAGAACGCTGCCTTCCCAAACGGAACCTGTGAACAACTCCAAGGAACGATCAAACCCGTCCCGACTTATAAACATCCTTTCAGGGGGAGAAGAAAAAAAGAAATTTACAGCGTCCCAGACTCAAAGCTTGGTTATACACTATTATATCATGATAAAGCTCTTCATGGAGCTTCTGAACGAAGTTGATAAGATTATTGTAGTGGGTGATGAAACCTTGGAGACAGCCGCGCTCAAGCTCCTTCTCGGAAATCACGTCTAACGCGCGCTTAGCCGCCTTCCGCGCCAACAAAGAGGCCAGCGATGTCACCCTCCCTTTCACAACTTCTTCCATTTGCAGTGTCACAGTCCTCCTCGCTCTACGATCAACAGTCTACTGACTACTTTCTGAATTCTCGAAAGTCAAAACATCCATACTCGAGTCAGGACACGGGCGCCTTTCCCGCCGATTCTATATCCGATTACCAGTTATCAGGCCCAACTACTATAAGATGTTATCACGTAATGTCTAATTTTATTTAAATTATAATTTTTTTATAAAAATTATTTACGAAGTGGTCCACTTAACTCACAATCTACTGTAAGATGGGACGAGGGTCAGTTGGGCGTTCTCTGCCTAGCCAACACAGCCCATTCCGTTTATTTGAGGGCCAATAAGAGATAGAATGACGAATTCATTTTGACATTCTTAAGCCCAGTCTACTATATTATAATTAGAAGTACAATCAGGCCCAAAGAAAAGCCCAAACTGAGGTTGGGCTTTGGGCTTCATCTAAAGTTCCCCATGAAGAGTATTAATATTCGTACGTACGTCCCAGTATGTACCTAAGCGCACAACAAGTCAAAAGGGCTAAATAAAATAGGGTGTTTTATTTAACCCTTCAACTTTATTGTTTTGCCCAGCGTACTTTCTGAAGGTGTATGAATAAATTTTTTTAAAATAAAAGAGGTAAATTTATCTTTACAAAATACATTTGATTATCAGCAACAAAATTTATGAACGCGCCCGAAATTTTTTATTTTATTTTATTTTTGTTTGCAACTAAAAGTGAGGGAGAAGATGAGTCAAATGGGTTTAAATTAGGAAACAAATCCAGCCAAGAAGGAGCAAACCCAGTTTCCTATTAAAGTTAGGTACATCCCCTCTCCTAACTAACAAAACATTACTTACCAAAAGAAATCATAAAGCATTTATATCATTAAAGTTCAAGCCTCCAACCTAAATAAGTTTATGTCTTACACAAAAGTTTACATTAATTAAAATAATCTATTGTCCTCTTAACAATCACGTTACATAAAAGATAACTATATTATTTATTTAGATATTTTGTTCTTTCATTTAATTGAACAAAAAAAAAGTTTCGAGCCTCCACTTGAAAACAATAATTTTATTGTAGAATTAATCTTTTAATTTTAATAATTTTATCTTTATTTTTATTTTACACAAATATTTAAATTATACATTTCATTTCTATTACCTTTTTTATTTTAATTTTATTTTTATCTTTTACTTAAATTATCTTAATTTTTAATTTTAAAAATTCAAAAATTCAATCCTTTTATTATATACTATTATAATATAAGTAAGTTTTCTTTTTACAGAAATATAAATAAGTTGTTCTCCATAAATAATAATAGTAATATTTTTTGTTCACAATGTATGCACCGCCCATTAGAGTAACTATTGAGAGTAAATTTTAACCCCGGCCACCTATGTTTCTAACATCTCACGCAAAACAATGACGCGTTTGACTCACGACAACGTGAATGATTTTGTTTTCATGGGTGCATGGGTACACCTCACTTATAGCGCGTGACCGAAATGCTCCTTTCCTCCAGACCAGAGCCACTTCAGAACTCCATTTTATTTTACCAAAAACCACAGCCCAGCGAACTCGTCAACCACCGCTGCTCGAGAACTCAGAAGAGCAAGAATCTTGCTCCGGGTCGAAAAATATAATATTTTTTTTGTTAGCACAGCGTAATCTTTCCTTGTTGCAAAACTATGCTGCTGGTGAAGGCTTTTGCTTGGGAAATGTCATTTGGTGGTCAATTAAGTCGTTGGGCTTTCACTTTCTGTATCTGATCAAGCTTTGTGACTCGTTGTTGGTTGTTCTTGCGTTTTGACTCCTTTTGAAGCAACCGTTTATCTTTCTTAAGCTAATTGATATGATGGGATTTAGATTATTTTCTTGGATTCTCTGTGATCAGCTGGAACTAAAGAGTGTGTGGTTGAATTGGAGTTGAATTTTGAGAAATGGTATGCTTGGCATTTGATATGGTTACCTGTGAAAAATTGGAGCTTTACTTGTTTAAGAGGAGGGGACTAGGGTTTCTATTCCAGATTGCATTTGGTTGGTGGCTTGTTCTATTGTTTCTTCGTCCAGTGACGGGTTTGAGACCATTAAGGGAGAGAACTCGGTCGTGGGGCGATGAGGTTTGCATCAGAGCTTGCTAATTATGGTGTTATTTCTTGCCTATTGTAAATAGGATGCAGATTGTAAATTTGAACATCAAAATTGTGGCAGTTTTAATTTGTTTATTGTAATATTAATCGTGTAGCACTTGCATTTTTATTTTTAGTAGTTAATCGTGAGGGGTTGGTTAGCTGCAACTGCTTTTCCTGTTGTGAAACTAAGCACAAAATTTGAAGCTTAATGTCCTGTAAGATTAATATGGAACAATGTGGTCTGCAAAAAAAAGGTATTGGCATCTCAATACTTTGGGCTGCAATCATGCAGGATTAGCTGAGGAGAGTTAGATGTAAATGTGTTTAAATTGCTTATACTTTTTAGGTGTGCATTATTAATCCCTTCATTTCCTTAATGAGAGAATTGGAGAGGAGACAATCTTGTTATCAGAATAAAAAAAGTAGGAAACTGCATTGAAGCATTACTTACATATTTGAAAGATTTTCTTTTAAAGTACAGAGTAGTTATATTTGGAGTAATTTACTTTGTGTTCACCCTCTTAACTTAAACTTATACATTTGAATTTGTAATCTCTTAATGTTCTTGGAGGGTGGAAGAATTTCACATTTTCTTCATCTATAAGATATGTTATTAAAAATACGCTTCATGGAATCACAACAAAGTAGCAGATATTTTATTAGGAATCATAATTGGCAATGGGGATTGAAGGCAATTTACTGTAAAGGGCCACTTGATTTTGTTATGTGGGTTGGTTATAAGACCTTTTGCATTGAAGTCAATTTCACTAATGTTATATTACCAACATATACTTTCTTCAATCATATGGTGTTGACCTTTAAAAAGTTATAGCATTACTGTTAGATTAGTTGCATAAACATTATGCAAAATCCTGACTGAATGAGAACTCATAAATTTGAATGTTGCTTCTTTCAGTGGCTATTTACAAGAAAAGACGAAAGTGAGTCAGGAACATTTTCACAATGGAATATAACAGGAACTTACAGAGGTTGGTGTTCTTTATTGCACCCACGTATTGGTATGGTTTGGTGTTTTGTTTGTGTTGTTGTTTGGGTCTGTTGTACACATGTTTAAAGTATCCATTTGTGCAATTGAAACATTATTGGGCTTATGATTGGGTAACAGACTAAAACAGATTTGTTACAATATCACCAATTTAGAATATTATCACTTTAAATCTGTCTTTTCTGGTGCCTGTTTGTCTATGGAATAAGTTTTGGCTTTTCATGGATCAAGTCTTCTGGTTACTGCCGTTCTTTTTTGAGGATATTCTATGTTGCCATGCTTCTTAACATAAAACTTTTAATAGGGCATGCTTAATTGTCTAGCATTGGACAGACAAGAAAATATAGTGACAAAGAGCAGCATCCAGGTGCAAAGTAGGATGTTTGCTCTCATGAAATACCTTAATGAACATGTGGCATTTGGACTGCTTACGCAATGTTCCCATGCAGTGATGTTGACATCTTTTTTCATAAAGACTTGAATAAAATGAATTTGTGAAGTTTACTCGGATATGCTTCATTTTGAACTGTGTGCATGTTATTTTTGAATGAACAATTTATACACCAATGAAGTTTGGAATGAGTTTGAAGTTTATCACAGTCTGAGGATGTCTGTATTTTGACCTCTTGACTTGCAGGAACATGGAAGTTCTTAGATACCACAAATGGCTCTTCTAAATTTCCTGATGTGAGAAAAACAAACGGGAATTCGGTTATTGAATTAGTTAGTACACCCACAAAAATAACCGGTGTGCATTATGTGCAGGTAAAATGTTGAACTATATATCTAATTCCATATGGATGTCAGTTTTTTTAATGTGAAATAGTTTTTAATTTCTTCTATTTTCTCCCCTCCCCGCTTTTCCTTCCTAAATCAGATAAGCTTCTGATAAAGGCACTTCTAGCATAGGATAGTTGCTAAGCAATAATTATCTATGTTATGAGAGTATTTGTTGGAAACAATAATGCATTCTGTTACCTTTTTGATTACTGAGGTTCTATTGAAAATTGTGCTCTTGTGATACTGAATTACGCAAAGAATCTAATTTTTCACTCTACGCCTTTCCCCATATTTGGTGCCATTTGAATTAGTTCAGAATGTGTGATAAAGTTGCACCATGCTTGCTTCCTTTGAGGTTTCTCCACTATAACATCTGTCCATTGAAATGTCATCATATGCATTTAGTATTAGGTTTGCTTTTTGTGGATGCTCCAGTGTTCTCATTTATTGGGGAGTGACTCATATAATGTATGATACAAGCGTCTGAAGCCTGAAGAAGGCTGACCTCAATAGCCTTTCCATCTGTTTTCTTAAGTGATGAGGGTGAGGCTGATGATGATGAGCTTTGTACGCCGCACAGATTTGATAATGCGTGTAATAGAATTGATACCATAAGTGCATCACATTCATGAGTATGTGCGTATTTACTTGCATGTGCATTTTGTGGAATTAGATAAGCACTTACGTATTGAAAAAAGGGACTTAATACTGAGTATACAATGGTATGCATAGATGTTTTCTTTTGCATCAACAGTCCCAACTTGACTAGTGGGGCTTGCCATGTGTATACAAATGTTTCTGTATAATGGCGTAAAACCATGTATTTTTCCTGCAAAGGTTTAAGAACTGATTCCAAGTGGACAGTTTGCTAGATCAGAATCTGTTTTTTATTGTTTAGTAAGATTTTGTACTTATTTAGATATTAGAATTAGAATCTGTATTCATATTTTAGGGTAAGAGAGGATGATAGTCTCTAGAGATCCTGCAGTTATCTGGGATCATCTTCTGTGGTGTCTGTCACTGTTGCTGAATCAATTTTATTATTATGCATTTAGCGTAATTTAATCTAGAGCTGAAGACCTTTTTTAGAGATAATATGCTCTCCATTTTAGTCACATGCTCTAAATTTCTATTCTTGACCTTCAGCTGTGGCAGATCTTTAGCAATATATCTATTAAAAGAATTTTTTTTGGTTGAAATATCTATAAAAATTATTCTTAATTCTTTTTATTAAAACTATACCACCTTTCCATGCTTGTTATCAGGGGGTAGTTATATTCCATGATGTGTTTGACAATGAATACAATGTTGGCGGTGCTCAAATCAGAGTTGAAGGTGTATATATATGGCCTTTTAGACAGCTTCGTATGGTAGCCAACAGGTAAATTTATGGAGGTCACCAATATGATGTGCAGCTCAACTTTTATGATACCCTAATGCATTCAGCCTGCGAAAAGAATCCTCTTTCTTCTGTTGTTAATCATGGTATCAGTGTATATATCTATCTATAACATAAATCTTCTTCTGTGCAACATCATTTGAGTTAATGTGATAGGCTCTGGGGTGAAAAAGGAAATATGAAGGAAGTTAATTATGAGAGGGTGAGGTCTCAGCGGATAGCTGACATGAGATGGTAGAATAAGTAGGCTAGTTGAGAGAATGAAGAGATCATTGTGCATTCTGTTAGAAAGATAGTGTGAGGAGGAGCTGATGCTCTGGGAGTTGGAGAGAGAAGAATACTTTCTTCCTCTAGCTAGGGACCTAGTCCTGTGTGTCTTCAGTTTTTCATTTTCCAGTTTATCTCTGTAATCTTCTCCTATCTCTAGTAAATTTTTTTCTTAAGCAGCTACACCAGCTTTCAGTTTCCAACATGATGTATGTTAAATAACTTTCTCTTTCCTCCTAAAAATCATGCAATGGCTATCAGCTGAAACTAATTTGAAGGTTTTGAATGAATAGATGAACCGATTGACTTACAGTTATGTGGTAAACATGATAAAATGGCTGAAATACAAAATTGCTAATAAATTGGCAAATTTATCTTTTATTGCCATAAATAATGAAGTAGATTTTCATTTTAATCTCAATTACTCTCAATCTAACCTTGCTTTGCTTTCCTTGGGGTACATAGTTGGCCATTGTCTGACAAGAGAGCATATATCATTATGACTGTCTAGTTTTTTAACTTAATTTCTTTTAGTCCCGATCCAGTATTATATCTTGAACCTGTTCTTTTTCGCAATTGAATTGCTGATTTCCTTAGAGTAAAGCCTATATCATATCACTATGCTAAAGAGTTTTTCTTTTGATTACTCCTAATGCAGTGGAAAAGAAGGAGAGTTAAATCAGAATGAAGATTATATTTTATCTAATCCATATCATCTGGTAACACATTTTGTAATGTATCGTTGAGTTTGCACATTCCATACTGAATATGTGGCATAGTCATAGCAAAAGTGACACGTCTGATTTTGATGATCAAATTGTTGTCCCTTCTTTTAAACATGCTTTTTATTTGCCCCTGAAACATCTAATCTCTGGTGTCCAATAATTTCAAAAAAGATGATTAAATGTAGATCCAAATTTAAGTTTATGTGATTGTAAAATAACCACAGTCTTGTTATCTTTGAGAGTACAATGAGCATTCAGAACACTTACTTGTGATATATATTGCTTTCTTTGCACAGCTTGGAGTGTTCTCATCTCAAGTATTCCAAGAATCTTCACGAGATAAAATGTGGAGAAGAAAACATTGTAATTATCTACTTTACTAGTTTATTTTGAAGTGAATTCTTTTTTATTTTATTTACCTTTTTCCTTTTAGCTATGTCATAGTGACTTTTTTTTCCCTTCCACAGCTCGAATATATGACATGGAGAAACATTGTAATATTGAAATTGCTGCACAGATGTCACGCCTGTCATCCTCAAAAAATGGTACTTGAATTCTCTCAGCGTATGAATACTTTCTGTTTCTTCTTTTTCTTTTCCTAATTGACCTTGTGGAACATATCTTCTTTCTTTTAATCTTTCATGATGTGGTTATTCCTATTTAAATTGTGCCCCCCTCAACTCTGATTAGACTTGAAAGTTCACTTCCAGCATCAACGTGCCTCTTGTCAGAATTTGCCTAACATTCAAAGCTTAAGATAAAGCAAATACATATAAATCCCCAGGTGTTTTGTTATTTCTTCCACTGCTCCTGAAGTACAAAACATGTGTGTTGAAAGTCCCCAGGATTTGCGACTATATTAACACGTGTGTAACCTGCAAACAGCTAATTCATGAGGCTTTAAGTGGCAAATTTGCTACTAGGCCTGCATTCAAAAGCAGTTTAGTTGGATTTAGATTAATTTGGGATTCTCTTATGAGTTAAGAATTGGTTCGTTTTCCTTATGTTATGACCATCCATTCTTGAATCTAAGGTCTTGATGAAAAACTACAGGGCAGCCCTATTTTTTCTTTATTTACAGCATTCTCATGTATAACATGCAAAAATGCTTTCTATTTACTGGCTTGCTTGCCTTTGAGGACAAATCTAAAGAAATGTCACTTCTCATCTTGCTGGGTTTCGGAAATCTTTCTGATGAAATATTATAATTACTTGCAACACAATACCCATGGGTAAATTTCAATTTTTTCCCACAACTTTAGTTCCCTTATCATTTAAGTGCATGCTGGAAGTAAAAATGTCTTTTCTGAGCATAGATTCCACTATTGTTGCTGTAGAATATAAAAGACATTGAGGGATCAAATGATCTTATAATTTTTCCTCTTGGTTCGGTGCTTCTTCATGTTAGAGGTATACAAGAGAAGGATTATAGAAACAAGAGAAAGAACATTTTTTGAGTGGCCATGGGGCAATTAAATAGCAAACCTTTAATCATATATCATAATAAACTTCTCATCTTTATTGTTTTACAACTGAATGACATTAGGCTATGAATCTTTTGCCATTTTGGTATCTTTTATATTACACTCCTCTTATTGCTGAAAAATATCATATTTTTGTTCTTCTGATTTTCCTATTTGTTATATACCCTCTTGCAGATGGGGATCGTGATCATTTCCACATAGAAGGGTTAATGGAGAGTCCCTCAGTTGATGATGATGGGGATTGCTTCTCGCCTTTACTGTTGAATGCAACTTCTGTCAACATTGAGGTCTACTATAACAAAGCAGTGAACTACACCTTAATGGTTACCTTTGTATCCTTCAATCATCAACATTTTGCTGTTTTATAACACTGTTACTGTCCATTACTGTTTGAGTTCCTTAACATACATATACCAGGTCTCTTTCTTGCAAGTACTTCTATTGATTCGGCAAATGGAGCATAGTAACACTCAATCTGTAAGAATTTACCTTAAGAGATTATTTGAAATTACACATTTTATGGATTTCATGATTTAAGATTTTAGATGAATTTATTTTATAGCTAAAACTTTGAACATAGAAAATGTGACATGATTCAGATAAACTTCTGTAGGGGGCTGCCAAAGTTTCAATCTTCATGATTGGTCAACAAGCTATAATGGATGCTTATCTTTGCCTTTTACATCTGACTGCAGGAATACTTGTTGGTAAGTTTTCTAAATAAGTGGCAGAAGTTTTGATGTAATTACTCAAGACTGCTTTACAGACTCAGTTCACACTCTCTCTCCCCAAACTTATCTCTGGATTGCTTGTAGACTTTGGGGTACTGGTTTTGCAATTAGTTAAATATATTAAACGGTACTTTTCTTATGGAAAAAATATCTTGGTTATATATCTGTGCCCTTAATATTGTTGATTGGCCAGAAGGATATTATGGTACTTTGTCATTGCCTTGTATATACACATAGTTATAAGCATGCTTCCATACTCAAAACGAACAGATGCATGGCCATGGAAAGGACTCTAGCATCGAACATAATTCAAGATATTTACTTGAATGTACAGAACCTGTAGACAGTGTGTACTCATATTACCACCCTTTCACCTTGCATCCATAATTTTATCACCTGTAATTTAACACCTATTACTCGAACTCCCTTTGTTCAAAATCTACAACATTGAATCCCTGGAGCCCATAACAAAATTATTGTGAGCAGCTTCTCCAAATCTGTACCATGTGAGTAGATCACATGGTTTTTTTTCTTTTTCTTTTCTGGGCTGATAATGGGGCAAAGAAGATTGTAGAACTATTTGTGCCAAAGTAGTGCAATATTTTCATGTTCAATGCAATATGGCATAACATTGTTACAGTTGACGTGGCTTGAGTAATTTTGATAGGCCCAAGGGTAATAAGGGGAACACAAGGGGATAGAAAACTGATATGCTGTGGGAGCCATAGGGGACACATCAGCATTATAGTGTGGAAAAGGAAAATTAGGCAGTTATTATGGAAGGGTCCTGAAGGATGCCAGCTGGAGGAAAAGCATAAAAGGTGTGAGGCTGGTAGGAGGAGAGCATTGTGGATTTTGCTGAAGAAATTAGTGAGAAGCAGAGCTTAATCTTTGGTAGCTGAGAGGGGAGGATTTCTTTCTCTTTTGGGGGGACTTGTCCCTGTGTAGGAGCATTTGCTCTGGTAGTTAGAGGGAGAGGGGTTTCTTCTTCTTCTAGCTAGGTAACGAACTCTGTTCTGTGTTTGAGGAGAATTTTCTTTTTTTGATCTACTTCTGTAATTTCCCTTCATTATCTAGTGAATTTCCTTCTTAGAGAACTAAATCAGTTTTCAGTCCCTAATAAATTTCTTATCTTATTTAACCAAGATTTTCTATTTTCTAACTTTTGTTGCTTTCTTCTTCCATGCAGAGTCCTTGTTTAATGCTTTTGCAACAGCTGCATTTTTCAAGTTTGTGGTCTTCTCAATATTTGAAATGAGATATCTCCTTGCTATATGGAAGGCAAGCAGGCCTTTGAGTAATGGAGAAGGTTGGGAGACAATGAGGCGTGAACTTTCAGTTTTATACAGCCGTTTCTGTGAGTACTCTTTCAATATTAAATTTTGTATGCAATCTACTTGTTTGTGATCTCATCAACATGGATTTTCCTGGACTCATTGACTCCTTAGGATTGAAGATCATACTGAGTTATGTTATTACCTAAAATTATGATGGTCACTCTACTTCTTAGTAGCTAGTTAACATTGGGTTAAACTTTTAATTGCTATTGCACTTGCCAATATCAGCTCTAAGTTTATTTTATGTTATCAGACAAGACAACTATGCTTCTTTCTTGAACAGTATTGTGGGTGTAAATAACATTTATTGCACACTGGTTGTCTTCGCACAGATTAGCCTAGGGGATGCTAAGCTAGATTCGGATTAACAGAATGGCAAATATTTTATTGTGTAGCAATCATCTGTTTTCTTTTGAGCTCCTATAAACCTTAAGACTTTCTATATTTTGTATATTTTCTACTCCACTTCTTTGTTGAAACATGCCAGATAACCCCACGAAAGAATTCCTTGTGCGAAGAAGTGAGTCTCAAATTTGACTTAACTGTATGACTTCTTTTGCAGATGGGATCCTGTTGGGAGGCATTCTGCTCATGTATGAGTTCCATAATTACTTGAGACCTATTCTTCTTCTTATGTACTCCTTTTGGATACCTCAGATAATTACCAATGTTGTTCGTGATTCACGTAAACCATTGCATCCTCATTATATATTAGGCATAACTGTCACTCGGCTAGCAATCCCATTATATATTTTTGGTTGCCCCAACAACTTCATGCGCAATGAACCAGACAAAAGCTGGTGTCTTTGTTTGGCCATATTTATTGGACTTCAAGCTGCAATTCTTCTAGTTCAGCACTATCTTGGTTCCCGATGGTTCATTCCTCGTCAGGTTGAGTTCAACTCTGGCTTTCTTTCAGTATTTATCTGACCACTTACCGCATTCATATGGCTTCATCCATTTTCTTTTATTTGAAGTTTTATACACTGAATATACTTCAGTCGTAACTGCAGTTTTTTTAAACATTTGAAATTGAAGCATTACGTGGACACTCAGTGTGTATGGACTGCTGTATTCTCTGTATTATTTGTAACTTAGCTCCATAATGTTGTTTTTTCTTCTTCATTTGATCATGATTACAATTGTGTGGCAAAGATGGACAATAACATTATCCTAGTTGTTTTGGATTCTGAGCTGCTCATCATTTCCTCTAGTTCATTTTTTCACTGAACTGACATCATGATCCACCATACTACCTTTTCTAGAGTTTATACGTTTGCTTCTAAGTCAAACTTCATCATCATGATTTGCAGATTCTGCCAGAGAAATACAGCTATTATAGGAGGTTTGATCAAGAAACTAGTCATTCTACAGACTGTGTTATTTGCATGACAGCTATTGATCTTACTCAGCGATCTAATGATTGCATGGTATTTGAATTTAACCTTTGTCTATTTGAATTATCCTATACAATCTAGATATTTTCTAAATGCAAAAACTCTCTCACAGGTGACTCCTTGTGATCATTTCTTCCACTCTGGTTGTTTGCAAAGATGGATGGATATAAAAATGGAGTGCCCCACATGCCGGCGCCAGTTACCACCTGCCTAGGGAGACTTTTACTGTTCATATTGGTAGAATCAACTGACAGTGCCCAACTTGATAATTTTGGTAATGACTTAATGCCATCCAAGAAATACATTGTTTTCCTTTTGACTTTTTCTGATGCAAAAGATGCAAGAAGTGAAAGCAGAGTTTAGGTGATTCAACTTTTGCTTTTCATTTTGAATAGTTTTCTCATAACATTTTGTAATTTGATTTTTTGACCTAATATTATTTACTGTCAGTATGGGTTTTGTACAGAAGCCCAAAAAGCAGTGAACACAATTGTATCTGTTTTCTAATGGAAATTTATTTCATTCCTTTTATTTCCATGTGATTCCTGGCGAAATTTGACATAATATTTATTCCTTGGTTTTTGACTGGGTTTGCCTCATACTATTGAGTCCCATTATATTAATGAACATGATTTTAACAGCAGTTTGTGGTGAGTTTGTATTCTACAAATTTTGACGTTTTCTAATACCATGTCAGGTTGGGATAGAATCAACATTCAGGATCGTTGCACCTTCAGTATGAGCCTGAAATACAATGCGTGATATTCTCATAATTGTTTCAGGTGGCATTGATTTGTAGGTGATAAGTCCAGTATATTCTTTCTGTTAATGTATCTAGAATTTTGTATATTGAAAGTTCCAAACGAATGATAATATTCTTGAATTCCATCCCTGGCTTCCAGTGCCTCCCTTGATTTATCATACAAATTTAATTCTAAAAGTCAGGGAAGTCTTACATGATAGAAACTTACAAAGTTACAATGCTACATTCAAAAGGTGAGTTATAATAAAGACGTGTCCAACAAATTGGCTGTGAGAATGATTATGAATCTCATGGTTTTTTGCTTTTCTGCACTGGTGGCTCTCTGTGATGGTGCTAGAAACATCTAAACTCTAGAATCACGTTCTGCTTGTCCCATGCTCTGACACTCGACGTCACTGAATGAACGAATGACAATCTGGGTAGTGCCACCATTTCGACTTTATTTCCTTCAGAATGAATATAATCAGCTACCCTTTTTTCACTCTTTGATCTGGAAGATGAGCTAGTCTCGTATTGTTATTCTTAAGCTAAGTTGTTATTTACTAATTACACAATAATTAGTGACGTGTTGTTTTCCATTCATGTTGATTTCTTGTAATATAGTTCAATTTGTGTTTTTTTATTTGCGTAACATTTAACATTAATCTAGGCTACACAGGATTCTCTTTTTTTTTTTTGGTAAAGTAGGCTACAAAGTATTCTAACTCCCAAGTGCATGGCGGCGTTATAAGCCAATTAACCTTTTCCTTTTTTATTGCAATTGGTCCAACCAAGTCCCTCACAGTACCCGTTACCTTAAAAACATTGAATTACCCTGCATCCACCAAGATTCTTAGCCGCTAGTATGCACAAATTATCATACTCTCTTGAGTTGCTCTCATAAACTTTCCGTAATGTTATGCACAATTATTTCAGACTCTTCGTTTTCCCATTCACCAACTGTTTTATGTAACCAAAAAGACTCCCCTTACTATATAAAAGCCTAACAAGTTTCACCAAACTATTCACACCACACAGCACACAAAAAAATCCCCTTTTCTTCCAAAAATGGCTTCCATCCACAACCTCTTCATTCTCTTTGCTCTCATGGGCGCAGCTTTAGCCTACTCATCCATGGCTGAGGCTCGGTTACTCGCAAATCCGCTCACGGTGAGTCTTGCAGATCGATTAAAGGTAGAGGGTGAGCCCTCAAACTGTTGGGAGTCATTGTTTCAGCTCCAAGCATGCAGTGGTGAGGTTATAATGTTCTTCCTCAATGGTGAGACTTATTTAGGCCCCAGCTGTTGCCAAGCCATTAAGGTGATCGGTCATGACTGCTGGCCCAACATTATGGGTTCTCTGGGGTTTACCACTCAGGAAGGTGATATATTACAAGGCTACTGTGATGAGGCTATCCACTCCCCTCCACCACCATCTGTAGTTGAGCCAAGGGAACTAGTTCCATGAAAGCATGAATATTACTATCTTGATGAATTACTGAAAAACTAAATAAAGAAAATTGTTTTGTTTTTTCACACTTTATTTGAATCATGAACAGTCAATTGGGATGGTACTGTCAGAGGATTGTTTGTTTGCAAACAGCTAGAAGTATATTGGTTCACTGAATATGAACATTGCCAAGAATCTAAAACTTCATTGAAACCTCCAGTCCTCCAATTCGGTATGTTTCCCTCAAGTTTTGTTTGATATTCCGTGAACTGTCTAGCAAGGATAGGAAAGCATGCTTGATGGACAATTAATGCCATAAATAGTCTAGTAGAGTAAGCTTACGAACGGATCTGAATCTGAGATGCAGTGAGAGAGACGTTTTTTTTCGAAGTTCAAAAATTCGTAAGAAAAAATATTATGTACTACCATTAGGAACCATTCCGTAACCTAAGAAATTCAATTAAAGTCAAAAAAAAAATTAAGATTTCCAACGAGAATCCCAATCCACATATGAACCTTCTTGTTTATCAAATCCCACTGAATACTCTCTGAACTGAAGTTCGATCTCATATACAACGAGTCGAGCATAGGATGAAGACTTGTGCATTTCGATCTTACAACGTTGAAAAGTTGACTTAGGTCTACTCAGGCCATCAAACGCCCTACGCTGTTAGAGCTAAAAAAATTGGAGCGAGCAGTAGAAGAGGCAGTAATTTGAAACATATATAGAAGCTGCGCAAACGTTGTTCTAGATCGGTATCAAATAACTGACTCAGCGCCATATACCAAAAAAGGGAAGTATCATGAGATTGATCCATATAAATTTAAGAACCAAATCATTACCTAAGTAGATTTGCGCATGATAGACGCGCTACCAGTGGATAATTATGGTATATGCATATACAGCAATTTACATATGTACTTGCACTATTTCCGCAGACGCATACTTCCATATCATTGGGATTCCCCCTCGAACTGCACAAGACAAATAAACAAGATAAATATGAACATTACGGAGAGGCTCAAGCACAATTCATTAATGTGCGTATGTTAAAAAGTGACGATCCATAGAAATGAAGTTTACCTTGAATGGATGCATCCTTTATTCACTAAAAAATTACAAGACGACTAGAGCAGAAATCAAGGAATAATGATCTTTAGACACTAAGAAGAACACAAGGTTGCCCTTTGCTTCACGAGTAACTCCCTTAGCTTCTTTATGAGCTGGGGGTTGGCGCCCATATAATCCTCGAAGGACTTCCTCAAGTCCTGCAACAACCTTCTATCATCGTTGCCAGGGTATTGGTTTAGCATCTTAGTGAAGAAGTTCTTCCAAAGCTCAACGTTCCAGTAACTGATTGATTCAACAAGAACATCAGAATGTAAGAGGAACCAGAAAACAGAAGGAATAATGAAAAGCACCCCAGTTTTGGCATTAAGTTTATAAAGTTGACAAATAGAAGTAACCGAGTTTCCATATGGCAATTCCTTTTTCAAAATATTACGAAATATAACTAAACCAAAGTAAAAATTGCATGAAACTAGAAAGCGACAAATGTACCGTTTAAAGGACAATCTTGGAAGATAAACGAATCCCCCATCAGATGATTCTTTTTTGACAATCTCCATGTAAGAATTATGCAACATCATATGGACAACTGCACAAAGGCCATATGCGTCTGCCTGTTGCAAGGTGACATTAAAAAGGCAGCTTGGAAGTTAGCTATTATGAGCTCAACGGCATTTGGAATGTTAAAGAAGACTTACCTGAAATTTCCATGGCTTATTCTCTTGCATCTCAATACAGCGAAAGCCAGAAGTTCGGCAATCTCCCTTGAATACCATGTGGTCTGGAAAGAGATGAAGATCTATCCCTCTTCCCCAGTCAACAAGGCAAAGACCCTGAAAGATTACAACTATGTGTAATAATGAACTACTGAAGAAAATTAAAGTTCAAATCTTCTGAAGAAAAATTGACCTGATCACACCAAGGACCACTTCGTTCCAAAAACTCATTTTCTGTAAGGTCACCCCTGTGCAGTAACAAAAAATGTAAGGTGCACTATCTACGAAAAGAAGGTTATATAAGCTACTTGAAACACTGCATGACTATTTAGAAAATGTAGATAAGATAAATGCCAAGTAAAAAAGACGTCTATGAAGCTTTTCCAAGTATTGTAGGCTTAATTCAGTCACAGATATCTTTGAAAACCATAATGTAAATGTTTCTTCTCCAGTAGTTACAGAAAGGCCTCCTTTATATCAATGATGCTTCAGATTTCCATTCCTACAGGTGATACTTTACTAGATGGCAGATGCTAAGATGAAAGACCATTTTGTAACCCATGCCACCCATCCTAGTTGCAACTTGCAAGATCATTGCGTAATTATATGAGGATGCAACAAAATGATGTAATTAATAGGTCATAGAGTCCCTACATCAGACAGATGATTCATGCCTCATAAATCAAGAATGGGAAACAGATTTACAGCCACTCAGAAAAGGATGATAGGCAACAAATTCAAGATATAGAAATTCTGATTGCTTAAGCCTGAGGTATTTGTTAACAACATACATAGAAACCCTTTAAAATAAGTGATGCAAGCATGATCTACAACAGATGCTTATTAATTATTACCTAGCATAACGAATAAGCAGATTATCGGGCTTGAAATCTCCATGAATTATGCCAACATCATGCAAAGTTTCAAGCATGTGTAACATTTCTACGGTGTAATATATGCATAACACTTCTTCCATAGATTTCCCCACAACAACATATGAGTTAATGACGTCCTGCACAATTTTGACCAAGAAGTTAATACAGCACAATGTTTAACCAGATATTAAAAGCCAATAAAGGATATAAATGACCTGAAGTGTCCCATGAGCAATATAGTCACAAATGAGCACGCTACAGTCAGAATAAATATGAATTTTATGAGCAAAACCATAGCTTGGCCTCTGAAATAAAATATCAGATTTTAGAATAAGAAGATGTTGATGAAAATTGCAGATTGATGGCATAATTGGAATTGGCATACTTCTCTGGCCAAAATGCGCTGATCAAGTTGTCGATACATGTAGAATTCCCAAGAGGAGGCTGGCTTTTGTATCTGCCATTAAAGGTCACCAAATACAATTTTGTGAGACAATTGCTTTGCATTTCAGAGGAGAACAATAATTCCAGAAAGCAATCACCTTCAGTGCGACAACATCATCAGGATTACTGTTGACATATGCCTTATATACTTGAGCAAAACCACCCTGTCCAGCACAACCCTTGACAAGGTACTTCTTTCCACCTATTGGATGTCAAGATAAGGACAATCAAGAGCAAAATACTCTCAATAATACTGCACTAAAACTTCCAGATAAAGATGCAACTCATAAAGAGTAGAGAAAAAGTCTTAAGTTGGATCCCCACCCTTCCATCTTCTCCCAAATCATATATAAATAACCCAAACCAGGCAAGTTCATTCACAAGAGGGGACAACTTCACAATGTAACATATATGCATTCATCTTTGGAACCTCAGTTTTGGTGGCATGAGCAAATAGTGCTACTGTAATGTTTTGCATTCAAATATGCACCTTAACTGCTAAACAAAGTGTAATATGTACAAGAAAATGCACAGTGAATATTGAAAAAAATTATTCTTCTTAATGTTAATATGCATTAAAACTTTATGGGGAGGATCACCACATCTTCCAACAAGTTTTGGTATCATTTTACTCTACCAATGACTTCTAATCAGTGTTGCAAAGAGTTTTAAGTTCGTCATATATTAAGACATGTTGAAGTTGAATATAAATAAATAAATTAAATAAAATTTACTTGGCAGGTCAATCCAAGTATCCAACATGTAATGATATGTCGAAAGCAGCTGAGATGTCCATGTAATCTAAAAAAAACATCGAGTATGAGCTGAGAGAATCACCTATCTCTACAACTTTATTCCTTGATGAATTCTTCAATGAAGATAAGGCTACTTTTCCTGGGTATGCTTTAGCACTTGAATAATACCCCTAAAATGTGTACGAAAAAGCATATGAAAACTGATTATTAAATCTAGTAAATTATACACATGCAATGAGCAAAAAGTTAATATATCTCACATCAAATTTTTTAATAAAAGGATTTATCTTCTTCATCAGGTCATCCATAGTGGAGGTGTCCCATGGATTAATGCTGTTGCCACCATTTCTGAATTTCATGGATCCTTTATCATCAATCTGCAATAACAAAATATATAAGAATTCTTGAGGTTGAAATTGCAGTCACGCTGTGTTTAGTAAATTTTAAATTGAACTGCCACAATGCTGAGGAAGTGACTGACAGAGTGCGTGTGCGAATTATGCAGTGGTAAAAGTAAAAATCTCCGACTTTAATTTCCTAGAAATCACAAAGCAAAGCTTCAACTTAATGAAAAGTAAGAATCCAAACATCACATACCACAAAGCAAAATAAAAATCAAAGAGAGAGCACACACAAGTTTGAGTTCTTCCTATTTTCCTTTGTCTTTATATTTCTGTTTTGGCTTATTTTTTGCTGAAGGGACTGTTGCAATACACACTACCTTCTGACATGAAGCAACATTTGATAGTTCAGAAACTCTATTGAGAAATAAGGCATGCGCCTTCTTCAACCATCCAATTGGTTCTGCTTTCCTAGTTATCACGTAAAATTAAGGTAAGGATTTAGGACCATCATGGCACAACTTAGAAAAACAAAACAAGCAGGTAATGCTGACCAAAGATAGAAACAGAACCGTCACCAACCTGAAAATGCCAAGCTCATAGACCTTGTGAGCATCCTGCAACTTTCCTTTCGATTCAAAAAAGTATGCAGACCATACATAAAGTGAAGAATCATTGGCACATATATTACTGTCCAGCAATTCTTTGAAAACACTTTCATAATCTTTACTAACTCCCATCTATGAAAAGCAAGAAAACCAGGTTAAGCCTTTCGAAATTGTCACAAAGCAAATGCAAGCACCAAATAAAATAACTCAATTGTGCAAAACAAAGAAAATATTAGCCAAATATGACCGCATGCAAACAAACTACAGATAAGCAAATGTTACGCATAAAATAACTATCAGGCTTTTCAACAGTCTACCCATGGCTTATCAAGCAATCCCCAACCCACCCTGGACCCAACTCACTAAAACAATGAAGGAAGCACCTTAAAGGGGGAAGATTTTGGGTATTAAAAAGAAAATTCGACTTGACTAAATTAGTAACTAGGCAATGTTAAAATCTCAAAAAGAATGCAGAGCTAGAGTAGAAGAGATTATTTATTACATAGAGGAGCCAGATCTTAAGAAATCTGGTGTCATTTCGGTACTGGTCACTGTCCTTGAAGTTTCGGATGCAATCCCTCAAAATTTCACCGAGATTCAATCCAGAAACATTGCCTGACAAGGAATCTTCAAGGGCTTCCCTCGTCAACCTGAATCCACAAATGGCAACCAAATTATGAGATTCGAAACTTCTCTATGCATGTGTCAACGTGTAAGACTGCGGGAAGTACCGGAGAAAGGGTAAGAGAGGATCCTGAGCATCCATGGTAACTCTGAAACTAGGCAAATTATCGACCATAGCCACTGAATTGAACTATAGATTAGAAATGTCTGCCTGGGAGAAACTGGGAATCACAGTCACAGGCACTGCACTGAACTGATGCCGTCTGCAAAATGGCCGCTGTCACTTCAAAAGGAAGCGGGCGAAATGCACAATTTTGAATGCAGCGGTTTTTTATTTTTATTGTATTTTTTCCTCCTTTGCAAAGGTTTTTGGGCTTCTGAATATGGCCCATTAGGATAGCTTGCCAACAACTGAGACTACTAACATTTCGAAGTCGGACCGATACCATATCTGGTAACCGATTCGACCCAAGATCAGCCAATTCAATTAATGCTTTACAGGTTTGAACCGGGTCAGTGGGCCACCAACACAGCCGTCCCTACCATTGTTAATGGGAATCGTACGCAACGCCGTGTAAGGGACAAAGACCCAACCTTCCTCCAAGATTTCACAACACTGACAAATTGTGTACTACAGCGCGTTTCGTTTTCTCATTGGCTGAGAGTTCAAAAAGTCAAGTCTAGCCTAACTTGACCACTACCTTGTCCTACCAAACAAAGATTCCGCCACCACCTCACTGATTTCCTTACTCTGCTCCTATGATAAACAGCAGAGGATCCCCGCCCTGGCGATACCCCTTCTCGACCAGCCACACACGTACATACACTAAGCGTCCTAACAATCTTCCGGGCCCCGCCACTCACGAGAATGCCCCTACGCCCACTGCCCCGCTTCAATGAATGATTTCACCGAAGTGAGAGGAAGAGCATGCAGAGAGAGAGTGTGTGTGGCATTTTACCTTCTTTACCGCCTTCCATAGCCGACGTACAAGAAACAAAAGAGACACTGACAGACTTGAGAGGGGGCCGAAAAATGGAGCAGCTTGTTGTGGTCCTCACACAGTCCTTCGCTCCTTATTTGCTCACTCTTTTTCGCTTTTCTCCCACATACAATTCTATTTTCTCCCTCAAACTCGCACGCAATTGATTAAAATATCTTCCCTTTTTGTCATCTGCTTTACGAAAGCCTCTTCGCTTGACTTCCCCTGCTCTACTCCTTCTCTTTTGCTCTGGCCCGTATGGATGCTGGGAAAGTTTCCGAGTTTAAGCCAAAGATGGTGAACGAGAAGGTGGTGAAGAGGGAGGCCATGATGGATAGTGGGGAACTAAATGGGCAGGTGGGGGAGGATAATAAGAAGAAGAGAGGAGTGGTGGGTTGTATTGCTGGTGGTGGTTCGGCTAAGAAAGGGTCCAGCTTAGGTGGTGGAGGGAATGGTTTGCGGTGTTGTCAAGCGGAGAAATGCACTGCGGATCTTAGTGATGCAAAGCAGTATCACAGGAGGCATAAGGTTTGTGAATTTCATGCTAAGGCTCAGGTTGTGCTTGTGGGTGGCATTCGACAACGGTTCTGTCAGCAGTGCAGCAGGTTTGGGGAGGTTCGACTTTTGGTATATTGGGGATTTGTTTATCTCTCGAAATTTTGCTGGGTTTTCTTATTGTTGCTAAATATAGTTACTTTACAAAGGAATAATCTTGAAATTCAATAAAATTGTTGTTTTTAGTATCTTGCCGTTCCACCTACTGGAATTGGATAGATTAGACAGATATGATGCAGTTTTAATCCAGTGGAGGAGAAAGGAGGGGTTTAGACTTCAATTTGAGTTAATCGGGCGGATAAACAGGTCTTGAGTCGTTTAGTTGTGAGCAGATATGCTTACATCAAAATTCCTTTTGTTTGTCATTTCATGGGTGTTAGAATTACAGAAATTTTTTTAGAATGTCCAATTGGTGGTTATGAATCTGTTGTTTTATGCAAGAAACGACATAGTCTTAATCCACAATATATTCTTCATCTGTAGTGCTGAATTCAATCTAGTTGGACTAATCCAAATGCTGATTGAACTCTGATTCCTTTCTAAGTCAAACTCGTGACTTTAGTAGTAAGCAGCAACTGATGTCTAAGCACGATTCTGCCTAGGTCCATGATGGAATGACTTTTTGGAATTCTTTTTTTTTAACCATGCAAAGCTCTGCACATTAAAGTTGATACAGTATGTTAACATATGTGCGGGGCACTGTGTTTAGTAATATAAAGTCTGCTCTGTTCCACTAAACATATTCTGATAGCATTTATGTGTATCTGTCTAAACTAACGTATTTACTGCAGATTCCACGAATTAGTTGAATTTGATGAGACGAAAAGAAGTTGCCGTAGGCGTTTGGCAGGACACAATGAGCGTCGAAGGAAGAACTGTGAGTCTCAAGCAGAAGGCTCAAGCCGCAAAGCGACAGTGACCCAGTTGAAGGACATTGTTTGTGGGCAGGTTGATGATAGGGGCAGAATCCAGATTACCATCAAAGACAACGCCACTTACAAGCATTTCCAGATACGATAAGATCGAATCTGATTGCCTGCTTAGAAGCATGCTCTCTCTCTTCTGTCATCCTATGGATGTATTGCTTACTATCGCTATTGTACATCTCTGTTGTAAATCAAGGACCAGTGTAAGAAACAAGGCAACATCCATTTCCTGCTGCTACAGTTGCCAATGTAGCATTTGGAAGAGATTATATAACCAACAACCATTATTTTTGCTTTCCTTTATCCTCACTCACTCATCGTGTTTTACATCATTTGGCATTCTTTTTGATTATTATGCTATGTACTACATATAATCGGTGTTATTTGCTCCTTAGCAAGAGGTTTGAGATATGGATTAATCTTCTTTTAACAAAGATTTTTATGGGACTTAAATCCGCGTACATTAATATTAAGTCTTTTTGAAATACAGTTAGAATTGACATTTTGTTGATTAAGTTAGGATAATTAACTTTAAAATTTGAGAGACAGAATTTAAGCCTCAGTCACTTATTGGCTAATTTTCAGTGTCAATCATCAACTCTGATTTAATTACATCATTATCATATTATTGACTAACGTGGTTTTAAAATTTAAACTTGTTAGCTCAAATGGACTTGTATATGTTATTGATGGGAGGAAAGTGATGGGGTGGCATAATTCCAAACATAATTGATTAATTAGATAAACCAACACTTGGCAAAATGGGCAATCCTCCTATACATTTGTCTTGTAATTTTAACAAACAGTGATTGTGAGTGTTACCATCTGTTTTGTAATCTGTTGCTTGGATCCCAGCAAAATTATACGGACGCGTACTCAACATAACTGTGGCTTTGTCCTGATATAACGAGTGGAAACTCCATTGCTGAAGTGCGCTACCGGAATCCTGTATTGCCGATTTGTTGTGGATAAGGAGTGCATTAAAGGCACAAATCACGATAAGCAAATTGCCTTCCTCCTGAATGAACAGAAGAAATAAGAAAAAAGGGGATGATAGGTCATAGGTTTACGTAAAAAGTTCCGTACATTTTGTACGTATTCTCAATAGCTGTTAAACGGGTCAATTTGACTCGAGGCTTGCGTTTGGGCTAAAACAAGTCTTTTTTTTTTTTTGGTAAAAAAGATTAAATTTAACTCTGATATTACATAATTGATAATTAAATAAGTTAATTCTGAATTTAAGTTTAAATTTAAATTAAACTTATAAATAATATAAATATTTTATAAATTTGATTTTATTAAATATTTATTTTTTATAAAAAAGTAATTTATTTAATTTAATAATTTAATACATAAATTTTAAATATAAAATTACTCTTAAATTATTTATAAAAATTTAATTATATGACGTAGTTTATGAATAAATAAAAAATAAATTGAGTCACGACTCATAAGTGAATAGAGAAAGAATTAAGTCATAATTTTAGAGTGAATTAGATTTAAAAATTAAAAAAAAAATCAATAGACTGACCTGAGACCAATTGAATTTGCTCAATTTAATCTTAAGCCAATCTGAGTCAGGCTAAAAATGGCTTAATTTTTTTCTAAGCTAAAATTTTACAACCTTGATCCTTACTTTTTTAGGCAGGCCGACTTAATCAAGCCAAAATTGATAGCTCTAATATCCTCTCGTTCTTATTTTTTTTATTTTTTAAAATTTGTTTTTACATGTACAGCTTAGCTGCACCTACACGTATATAAATTATTTTTTGGAAAAAAATTTGCCTTATAATTAGTAAAGATTGTTTCCTTCTTTTTTTCTAGAGAAAAATTATTTTCAAACATGTGAGAATAAAATATTCACAAAATTAATATGAATGGTTTAATTTATTGTTTTTCACAATTTATCTTATAAAATTAATAAATTTAATGATTAAAATTCTTTTAACTAATATTTTTATGAGTTTCTACATGTGAGAAGGAGGGATTATTTGTTGAATTTTACGGTTTAATGTATAAAATTTAACAAATTTTATAATATAAATTCTTTTAAAATAAATTTTTGTAAATTTTTTTTTATAGGTTGTGAGTTTTAATATGTAAAAATGTGGAATTACCTTCCCTCTAGGATTTAAATAATTTACCTTTATTATTCTTTGATTGACTTTTTATCTATTTATTTTTAATTTATATTAAAATATATTTTATAAATATTTTTTTTATTTTATATTTATTTCTCTTATTTCTGATCCCCTACCTTGACAAGTATACACTGTCTCATTACAAGTTTTGGATATTAGAATTTCAACCAGATTTCTTAGATAAACCTAAAACAAAAAAAAAAAAAAAGGCTTTCCCAGATTCTAGTGTTACTCTAATTATAGCTCGTGCTAGTTTGTTTGGTTTAACTAACGTGGACAAGATGGAATGTCATCTTTCTAAGCCAAGGGATCCCGTTACACCGTATAAGGCCAAACACTTAAATATAAATGCCGCCGGATTAGGGATCCAACTGCAGCAAACTACCTGCCAACGCCATAACTTACCCAACTTGAACGAAGAAAATAAGATCAAATTTAAGTTCTTACTTACCTTTTGTTATTATCCTAAAATGCCAGTTACTAGGTTCAAGAATCTATTGTAATTAAAAAAAAAAATGCGACTCCCATTTCTATTTTTTCATATAATATAATGCGTTAATTTATTAAATTTTATATAATTTAATATAATATTATAAGAACAATATTACCATATAAATATTACCATTTATACATTAGGAACTTTAAAAAATAATTTATATTCAAACTCCAAGTGTTTCCTTCAATGCCAAAGGAGAATTTTCCCGTTAACGTCTCCTGATGTGGAATGGTGAGAACCATTTCTCACCATTTAAAACTTACCAAAAATAAAAAAATGAATAAGCATACATCCCACCTGTTTGGAAAGGCGAAAGAGGTTGCCCTGTCAGGCTTGGGACAAAGTGTTGCTTCAGGCCATTGCTTCTTCCTTTTAGAACTCGAAAACTTGCAGAAACCAGATTTTCTTTGCGTAGTGCACATGCATTGTGGAAGCAGGATAAGCGTGGCTATGGCCAATATGGGACTGTTTCAGACCTGCGAATTTCAGAAGCGACATGCATGCATAGGCAAGAGCAGACATGGAGACGAATGACGGGGTATTCAATAACAGCACATCTGTTTGTGATGCAAAGAGACAATTTTGGCTTTGACCCAAATGGAAGAAAAGTGTTTTTTTTTCTAATTCTCATGAAGTATTTTTTTATTTTTAAAATTATAAAAGTAATACCTGTTTATATAATTGTATTCATTACTATACTCTAAATATTTAAATTTGAGAAGATTTAAATTTTCATTTATGAATCTATACTCTTCTCAAAACCTTAAAGATAGTTTGACCAATTAAACTAACCTTAAATTAAAAGAAAAGTTGAATAAGGTATATATCAAGTTTGAAAAATTGGATTCGGCCAGTCAGTCAAACCATTTGAATTAATGACTAGACATAAAATTCTTTTTGCATAGCCACTTAACCTATTACATTGGTTGAATTGGTAAAAACTAAGACAAATTTGTCAAATCAATTAGAATCGAGAAACCGAGGTCGAACCAGTCAAATGATTAAAATGGGAAACCGAGAATCAATAGAAAAAATATTTGAAGATAATAAAAATTTTGATTTTGAAATATAAAATTATATTATTTTGAGTGTAATATTATATTTATATAAAAATAAGTTATCTCAAAATATAACAAAATTTTTAAAATTTTTTTTTAAGAAAGTGAATGTTTATCATGAAAATAATATAAAATTTTTAATTTATAGATATAAAAAAATATCTTTAAACAGTTATATTTATTAAATTTTAATAGACATGATTACTAGTTTATAACATATAATTTTTTAACTTCAACAAATATAATTATGTATTCTTCACTATCACAAAAGGTGTGATCATTTTTTATAATAATTATATATATTTTAAATAATAATAATAAAATTAATAGTTAATTTTTTTTTAACTAAGGGCTTTAAGATGCTTCAAGTACCAAAGTATCTATTAATGACTTTAAATATCTTTAATTTAGTAATTTAATTTAGGCTATATTATGGATTGTGACCTATATATTATAATTTAACTTTAAATATTTATTGTCATTTGTATAACTTTTAATATTTATAATTTTTTTTAATGTAGAATTCCTTCTTTTTTGTTATTTACAAATTATTTAACATCCTTTGACTTTAAGATAAAAAAATATAAGATAGATAAGAAAATAATAAAATTTATATGTTAAATTATAAAAAAAATTAAAGATAAAAATGTAAATTCAAAAAATTGAAATTAATATCAAAAAAATAAGAAATAATCTTTGTACATAGTGGACTCAATTTTTATGTAAAAAAATAAAGAAAGAGAATATTCAAAATATATATAAAGATCTTATATGTAAACATCAATACTAAAAAACCATCCCACAATTGAAAAAAATGCAAGAAAATCATAAGCCTCTATTTTATATATATTTGGAGAGAAATATCAATTAGGTGATCACAAACGTACCTAATTGTGCATGTTGCATTGCATAAATTTGAGACCATCACATCATCAATAATGTTACTTTAAAAAAAAATTAAATCTTACCAAAAATAAGGATGTATTTTGCGAAATTTTAATAAAAAAAATCTTTTGTGAAAGTAGAACAAATACCTCTTATAGCTTGAATTTATTCAAGTTTTACATAGTGAGAAATTTCAACTCTAAGATAAAATTAATTCAATATTTGCATAATACTTGGATCAAATCAAGTCAAATTTTAATTTATTATTCAACAAATTTAAAATTTCAAATATCAGTACTATTATATTGTAATAAAAATGATACACTCAAAATAACTAAACAATTACTAAATTTAAAATAACAAAGATTAAACTTATCCTTTAGCGCTTAAAAACTTTAGCAAGGATAATGTGATTTATTGAGATAATGATACTCTCATATAATTTTGATTTCACTATTCTCACATAATTATATGAGAACTCTTTAATAGTGCATGAGTTCCATATCATATGGTGTGAGATTTATATTATCTAAGAATTTTTATATGATTATATAAGAATAATGTGTTTAAAATTATGTGAGAATATTGTTACTTGAACTATTAAACCATATAAATTTGCACATAATGAATGAAAAATGTAAAGAATCACTAAAATTATAATGTTTGATTTGGATTGCTTTCTTAACAAGTTTAAATTAAAGATTATTTAATATTTTGATATAAAGGTAACGTTAAAAAAATGGATTACTTTTTGAAAAAGAAAAGGGTCCGTATCTTAAATATGTGTCTTTGATACACATTACTAGAAAGTGACAAATATTATTACAGGTGAGATTGTACTTTATAAAATAGAAATAACTCAATCATAATTCAAGACATATTCATAGTTTTAGTTTCTGAAGAAAATTAATGACTCAAAATTGATGTCATGACAATGGTTAGCATGGTTAAATGTGGCATGATGATTTTATTGAGTTTATTTAACTCTTAAAATGTCACAAACTTACTGTTAAAAAATTAGTTGGTATTTTTTTAGGTTATTTTAGTTATTTTTTTAACTGATAATCAAGAGATTAATATTTCAAAAAATAATAATCGTTGAAGTGGGTAATTAATTTTTAAATAAATTTTTTTCATACACATAATTTAAATTAAACTTTTATAATCATGTATTAAGTGACTTATTGTCAAAACCAAATCCTCATTTTATACAATTAAAAAAACCCTAATTAATTGTATTATGTTACTATTATAAATCCCATCCCATCCCCTTTTCAATGAAATTTTAACTTGATATGAAAACCTACGATGTGTATGTCTATTTGAAACGTATATATTACTTTACTATCTCATATATCCTCTATTCAGATATCTTATATTAATGAGCAGTGGTTCTGCTTTGAACCAAAAAAACAAAAAAAAAGGGCAAAGACGTTCATGAAATCATATCATGCTTCCATAATTGTTAGGTGTCAAGGTAAAATCTTTACACAGGTTTGCACACTACTTAGTTTCATGTCATATGTTCACAAATTACCATGAGAAACATATAACTCTTATGTAAACTAAGAAAGAGACATATAATTATATCATGTCCCTAGAAATTTCTACATGAATAAAGGCAAAAGGACCTTAGAAAGAGGAAAAAAGGAGAGCACGTAAAAAGCATTAAGGCCATGAAGCTGAAGAAAGATTTACGCTTCTTATAAGTTTTTCATTAATAGAATTTAACAGTGTCCTCGAGAAAATTTATTAATACACTTCAAATGATATGCACAGCATATAATTAAAAAAAATGAAATAAAATAGTGCATTTTAGTTAAGTCTTGTTTCTGACTGTACATTATACGAATCACCCGAACTAACGAATATATATAATTAAAAAAATTAAATAAAATAATGTATTTTAGTCAAGTCTTTCTGACTGTACGTTATGCATTATCACCTGAACTAACGAATACTATTGCTCCATCAATTTAATTAAATAAGACTTTAGTTCAGATCGTTGTATATATTTTTTTACTACACAAAAAATACGCAATACAATATTGCCATAACTAGATTTAATGAAGTGAACACGATATTAAGTATAGCTAGAATGACGAAAACACCCTGGAGGCAGAGCAGGCCTTCACCCGGCCATCAGCTTGCCGTAACATCCGATTCCGAGCTCTTCCTTGCATCTATTCTATAAAATATGAGAAAGGTGCAAAGTAAAAAATAATCACATTAGTAAAAGATAGCCAGCCAAAATCTCCCATCTAATTCTCCCTTCGCTCCTCCTTCTCCGTCGTCGTCGTATTGCTCTCTCTCCTTCTCCACCTGCTCTCATCAGCTTCCCGAGCAGATTGAGTTGTATTCAAGCATTCGCTGATCCCTCTCTCTCCCTCTACTACCAATGCCTGCTCAGAAGCGTTCCCTGGCGGAGGCTCTGGACGATGGAGAGGCTTCACTGCTCTACCACCAGCGCCATGCCAAGCAATCTCAGCGCGACCGAGAGCTGAAGGCTGAGGAACAACAAGAAGAAGAGGAAGATGAGCAGCGGGAAGAAGAAGGAGATGGAGAAGAAGCTGGAAAACAGGTCGAGAAAGAAGAAGACAAGGCAACGACAGAGGGTTACGTATCAGCTTTTATTCCTTTATCACTATAAGCTTCGTGATTATGTTTTTGTTCAGTGACAAATTGGTTTTTGTCAACTGGGTTGCAATTTGGTCTAGCGATTCTTCAAGTTCTGAAGACTTTGTTTGTCTTTGTCAGATTCTGACGAAAGCCCATCTTCTGGCCCTGAGGAACAACCCGAGTATACTCTCTCTTTCTCTCTTATGACTCTAAAACACATTACTCAAATGTTATACTTCCATTTTTTCCCTTAAGATTCATGCTTTGATCGTGTGTCTCTGTTTCGGGCTGGAGGCAAGATGTGAATTTTGCAGGTTTTATGCTTCTTCCGTTTAATTTGAACGCTTCTATAATGGTTAATGGTGGATTTTCTTCTGCTGTTGAAGGGGATGCTAACAGTTCGTGTCATTTGAGTTGTGATGTCTGTGTGTTCTGATCCTCCCTGATTTGATTCATAATGGGTCGTTTGCATGTTTCGCTTCTCGTCATATTTATGTTCGAAACTCGGTTATTTGCGACATGATCAAGGAACTTATCATTATTTCTTTCGCCGTGGGTTTTCGGCACTCAGTCCTAAGCGTTCAGATTAAACATCTCTCGGCGCCGAAGATCTCATTCATGAAAGGGTGGACGAGTCGCTACCTTTCGTTTTATTAATGCTAATATTGCAAACTATATTAGCCTTCATTACTTGAGTGCAGTTTGACTAATGTGCATTACTAAGTAGTCACCTCTAAACTCCTCAATAGGCTGTGTTGATCTGTACGGCAAAAGTTTAAAATCAACTTTTCTTAAACCTTGTCATTCATCATCTGGCATTGTAGGCATGGTCAATTTTTAAATATCATGGATTTAGGATCAGTGGTTCAATTTAAATTATGATAGTTTGTCATATAGGCATTGTTCCTTTCTCTGGAAAAGCTGTAGTTCATGTTTATTGCTATTGTCATAGTTAATTATATGTGAAACGATATCATACAGGTAAGTTCACAAATATGCAGCCAGAGTTCTCCTCTGCACTTCTCAAGGTTCTAGTATCTAAAAATGCTTGAATTTCATAATAACCTGGTGATTAATCATAATATTGACCAGTGACATGTATTTGATCGTGCTAATCATATCAGATTGTGTTCTTCAGCGGAGTAGTGTATTGACCCCCATGATTAAGCTGTGTGCATGAACTTCTGGATTGATGACTTGAGTGCATTCAACAGATAAAAATAAACATGGTTACACTTCCATAGGGGGTGATTTAGTAGTTGTTCCTATTGTAGTTCTGCTTCTTTGACCATGAATAGAAAGGTAAAAGCCACATCTATGAATACAAAGCATATTAGGATATGTTCTTCTTTGGACTGTTCATTTCTCTGTATATTTATAGGAAAGATATGATTGAACAGTTGCGTGAACTTCTGGATTGATGACTTTAGTGGTACATACACAAGATAAAAGTAAAAATGTTTGCACTTCCATGAGGGATGATTTCACTATTGTTTGTATTGCAGATCATATTCTTTAGCATTGCTGGAATGGTAGAGGCCCCACCCATTGTGGTTACATAGCTTTTTCAATAACATCTGAATAATGACTTTTTTCCACCTTTTTGACGTGGTGAAGAAAAGAAAAATCCATCCACAAGCTATTAGATAGTTTAACTTACCTGTATGATATTGTTTCTGATATAATTAAGCTTATGTTTTCAATGAAGGTTGAATATCTATCTGCAAATGTAAAAATGTTCGGTCCTCCTTGTTACAAATATAATGAGTGGTAAAAGGTAGTAATCAGATGAACATACTGGAGAAGTGCTCTTGTTGAACTCTTTCTTCATGTTACTTACTAGAAAGATAAATTTGAATATCTATAATGCTTTTTTGCCCCTTCCAAGATATCTAATGTTTGCAATGAAAGGTTGAATATCCATCTGTAAATTAAGAATTTTCAGTCCTTCTTGTTACAATATAATGCGTGAAAAGAGTTAGTAATCAAATAAACATACTGGGGAGGTGCTCTGTATGTACTCTTTCTTCACATTACTAGACAGATAAATTTGGAACCTCTATAATGCTTTTGTGCTCCTTGCAAGATATCTAAGTCTCAGACTCTATAAAAAGTGGCTACTAAGTGTGAAATTTACTCTTACAGCAACTTAGAGAATTTAGACGACCCAGGAGGGTAGTGACAATTTTCTCACATATAACTCAACATTAAGCTGCTGAATCTTCTATTGTATCAACTGTCAATGGAAATGGATTGGTACATGTTATAAATCTCATACTGCTTTAATGACTGACACTGGGAAAACAAGGGTTAATCTTCTACATTTTAGACTTTGGATATATTAGATTGTTCTTTCTATCAAGTGCTGATCCAAATTCCTCTTCGAATGCTGGTCTTGAGTTTAATATTAGTAAAGCTTTTGTTTTTGTTTCTTTTGCAGGTTTGTGTTTGTAGAACTTCCAGAAATTCGTAAAGATGTCCAATGTCCAATATGCCTTGGTATGTTTTTATTTATCCTTTTAGGATGATATGATTGGGCAGTGACGTAGTATGATTTTTCTTTTTCTATAGTCAAAGTGTACTCATATCCGTAAGTTATTTTTAGAGATACACTTACTGTCTCACAATTGTTACTCATTCTTAATTTCTTAGTGGGTGCCGATGTACCAATTGCTGGTCTTATTGTTTCTGATCCATAGTGGTTTCATTTCTCTATTGTTGTTGACGCTATTACCAATTTTTATAGTTTAAAGTTTGAGATTTATTGTAGAGGGAATGCCCCTTTATGCTGCTTCACTTACCTTGAGTGCCAAATTGTCAATTATGATTATGTGAAGTCAGCTTAATTGTTGAGTTATCTTCTGTGAAAGAACTTTAGGAAGGACGAAGTCAGGCTATTGGAATAATTTAGTGGTCCATATCTTCCATTGTTAGCAAACTCTGTGATGTCTGCCACTTGGTTATTCTGGTGGCAGTTATTCATTTGGTTCATGACTGTTCTTTTTGGTTCATAAGCAACCTGATTTAACAACACTGAGAATATGTAAATACATGAGTCAATTGAGATAGTGAGTTAGATGTAACAATGACATATGTCAATAATTTGACAGGAACAAGTGTCATAAATAGATTCAATATGCTAGTATCAGATGGTACTCCTTGTGTCCATGTCTTTTTTTCTCAAATTGACTAAACATAGATTTTAATGAAGTCAAGTTTAATAACATGTGGATATGTGATCCATTATTTATGGGAAGGACAAAAACTGAGTTAAGGTGAGAGCTCAAGGGAAATTTAAAGTGCAGCTACGAGGATAGTGTGCAACAAAATCAAGGTACAAAGTTTTGACTTTTCTGACAGTGACATACTAACTCAGACAACCAAAATGAGAGAAGTGACGTGCAAAATAAAAAGGAAGTGAAATCTTACACAAGACCTTTTAAATCCGATACCATAACTAAACTCATAGTAGAAAGACTTCTTCCACTTTCCATATATTCCTGTTTATGTCATTTAAGATTAAATTTTATTTCAATTGTACAAAGGGCCACTATATGATTTTGGCATGCACTATCTAGTTACCCATAGAAGAGTTAAACCAGTATTCTCTAAATATAATCCATTCCAAATTTAGCGCTTTCAGAAGAAGGAATCATCTGGCTGGCCCCAATTTCTGGGATTAAATAGTATTAGAAAATCTGAATTATTGCATAACATTGTCCTTATTGTAACTCAAGGTTCTAAGTGAATCTAAGAGAGCTGAGTTTTGTTTACACCTATCCTGAGACCTGCATATTGCAGTATTAGTTATTGTTTTTAAAACAAGATCTCAACATTGGCTGAAAAGGTCAAAGATTGGAAACTCTTGTCCAGAACAGCATATGCTAGTTTGTTTAACATAGAATATTCCTATATTTTATTTTATCTGGTCTCAATGGACTTCAGTAATGGTCCTGTTGGAAATCCTATTGCTTTTGGCACCAACAATAATTTTACCAGGGATTTCTGGATATCATGAAGGGAAATTTTGATACCTGCAACTCAATTTTTGCATGATTGCTGGGCAAAAAATTGTTAAATGAAGAAATGACAAATTATTTCTAATGACTAAACAGGTATTATAAAGAAAACGCGAACTGTTATGGAATGCTTGCACCGGTTTTGCAGGGAATGCATTGACAAGTCAATGCGACTAGGGTAGGTCACCAGAAGCCATTCCATGCTTCCCTTTCTATGTATGCGACTGAGTTTTGCAATCTGGTTCTATTTTCGCTAATCAGAGAACACAGGTTGTGATGCATGTTTGCAGCCACATAATAATTTATGTATGATCTCAGGAACAATGAATGCCCTGCTTGCCGCACACACTGTGCCAGTCGTCGTTCTTTGAGAGATGATCCGAACTATGATGCCTTAATTGCAGCTTTATATCCGGACATTGAGAAGTATGAAGAAAAGGTATAAGTTCACCTGTATATTACTTTATATATGATTCTTTTTCCACTATTTGAATTGTAATATCACTCATTGTCTCATTGTAGGAGCTTGAATTTTGTGAAGAGGAGAAGACACGCAATAAGCAGGTGTGTATTTCTTGGGTGAAAATATTTGAGCATTCTTTCAGCTATTGGATGCGTGATGTACCAGTTACACTAGCAAGGAAACCTTCACCACTGTTTGTACTTAATTGGTGCTCAGATTATAATTACTCATCTTGAATTCTTCTTAAATGTTATCAGTTGTTGGCATTCTCTAATCATCAAATCTTGCCTACTCAAGAACTTTCTTTCCTGGTCTATGACTTAATAGCTTTGTTGACAGATTCAAGCATCAATAGCAAAAGTGGTTCAACGGCAATCCGAAGCACTGGTTAAAAGACGTAGTAAAGATACACCAGGTGCAATTGGGGCAAGACCACAGCGCAATCATCGAAATGTTCTGAGGAGACAAAACCAAGGAATTGACCTTCAAGGATCTGAAGATAATGAGGAGGAAAATGACAATAATGGTGAAAAAGACTCATCTTCCACTGATGAGCGGTGTACAGAACCCAGGCAGAGAAGGCGAAAGAGACGGGCAAGAGTTCGCCCCTCTCAACCATCATTGTCATTGGCAAGCCCCGATGGTGTATGTATAGACAGTGATGTTGATTTAAGCAGAGAAAGTCGAGGAATTTCTTCAAGGCAGGCAACAAAACCTCGGAAACTTACTTGGGGAAGAGGTGGTTTTAGGAGTCACACACGGCATGGCAGCAGCAGTGGTAGCAATAGCAAGAATTCACGCAGCAGTCGCTTGTCTAAGTTGGTTGATTATCTTAGAAGCTTGGATGAAAACACTGAAGAGGTAGAGGATGTCATTATCCTCTTTTCTGTGTCAATTAGATCTGTGACTACTGAATGCTTCTTTTCATTTTAGATTTCATCTAATAAATAGATGCTACATTCTGTTTTGCAGTTTGATGTCCATCTTATGCTTGTTTCTTTGGATGAACATAGTACACCAAGTTTGCAGCAGCCACACCTTTGTTGTCAGCCAAATTTGTCTGTGAAGCACCTATGTGAAGTGAGATTTCTCTTTGATCACTTCTTTCTGGCTTTGGTATTGTTTGTTTCCACCAGAGGGCCTAGTATTGTTTTATGCCATAGTTGTACATCAGTGCCCGACTCTGTTGGTTTTATAATCTGATTATTGCCCTAGTTAATTAGTTATATTAACTTTTGCAAGCTTTGGAGGATTGTATATTTTCATACACATCAATAATATCTATGATTTGTTACCTGTACCCGCAGAAGTTGAGCTGTTTGCAGGCATAAGGATGCATATGATATATAAGCAACTTTTTAATTTTAGTGCTCTCTTATTGATGGGAATGATTGGTTAATTTTCTATTGTTGATGAGCTGATGTTCAGTTTCATGCCTCAGATGGCTTCTGATATTTTTTACATCAATTTTTGCTCAGTATGTTGCTCGTCAGACACCTATGCTGGTCGAAGAAGTTGAGATATTGGCAGTTAAAAGATGCTATAGTGCAAATCGTGATAAGTCAGCTGATGAGACTTCAACACTAATGCTTGATGACCTGACAACACTAATTATAGATCCATGCAAAGATGAGCTGGAAATTCTTCAAGCACATGAAACTTTGGCAGGGCTTAAATCCAAATGCATATATAAAAGGGAGCATTTGGTGAGTATAAAGGCTAATCTTTTTTGCATTATAATTTGCGGTTCAAATAATGACTAAAGTAACCCTTCTTCTGTTGTTTCAGGTGCTGGCATACAGGCGGAAGGAGTCAATATAATCATGGGTCCATACGCATATGAAGGGGAATCTTTTTTGCAAGATAATTTCAGTTTATGGCATACAGGCGGAAGGAGTAAGTTAATGTAATCATGGTTTCATAGGTAGTTAGATTGATAATGCATGTATAGAGAAGCAATCTCACAACAATGTATAGTATACCAGATTATATAAACCTCAAAAACAAAGTTATGTAAACGTTATGTGTTGTCTTTGATACAGTTTGCTTTTTGCCTTGGAAGAATGGCTTACGATATATATATATATATATATTTTTCTATCATACTTGGTTATCAAAACAACATTTTAGAAACTTTAGAAGATGCCCCAAGTTTTGTTTATTTAGGGTCCACTGGAAGAAGTATCATACAGTGCTGTAGACTCTAGAGCAGCATAGTCAAGTAAACCTAATGTGTTGTCTTTCATACAGTTTGGTTTTTGCCTTGAAAGAATGGCATACAATATATATATATATATATATATATATATATTATCATACTTGATTATCAAATGAACATTTTAGTAATTTTAGAAGATGCCCCAAGTTTTGTTTCTTCGGGGTCCACTGGAAAGAAGTATCATACAGTGGTGTAGAGCAACATAGTGATATATCAGAATATATAAACCTCCTAAACAAAGCTACGTAAACCCGATGTGTTGTCTTTGATACAGTTTGTTTTTTGCTTTGAAATTAGTGTACAATATATTTTTTTTTCTATCATACTTGATTATCAAAAAAAAAAAAAAACATTTCAGTAATTTAGAAGATGGCCCAAGTTTTGTTTCTTTGGGGTCCACTGGAAGAAGTATCATACAGTGATGTAGAGCAACATAGAAATGTATGAGAATATACAAACCTCCTAAACAAAGCTACGTAAACCCGATGTTTGTTGTCTTTGATACAGTTTGTTTTTTGCCTTGAAATTAGTCTACAATATTTTTTTTTCTATCATACTTGATTATCAAAAAAAACATTTCAGTAATTTAGAAGATGGCCCAAGTTTTGTTTCTTTGGGGTCTACTGGAAGAAGTATCATGCATTGGTGTAAAGCAATACAGTATACCAGATTATATAAGCCTCCAAAACAGAGTTATGTGCAGGGATTATTGCACATAGGTGTTGGCTTTGATACAATTTGCTATTGGGAATTGGATAGATTAGTAATGTTAAAGAAAAGAAACATTAATGATAAGATGCACAAATGTACGGCCATGGAAAGAGCACACAAAATCATCTTCAGCTTTGGACATATATGCAAAGAATTGATGTTAATATAACAGCCATGTGGTGTGGAACAACAACGGACTAATTATTACAGTGACACAAAGGGTTGGTGGGTATTGAGGAGTTCAAGAGTTCTTGAACATGTATCACAATTTGAGACACTCCCAATCATCTCATACTAGCAGCAGGACTGGAGACTGCAGCGCCATTAAATATCTTTCTCCTTTCTTTTCTGTGGTTCACACGCAAATTTGGTGACTTTGCTTTTGTTTTATCCTTAGCAGACCTATTACATCATGCAACGTTATCCACATCATTAAGAGTGCTTTCAATTAGTAAAAACAGAGTTTAGTGTAGGGATTATTGCATACTTTTGGGGACAAAAAGGGTGGTCAAAATTAGGAACTGGTCTAGCGTGGGGGACCATGGTTCGTCTTAACTGTTTCAACTCCTTCTCTTCCTCTATCTGCACATGGTTCAGATTTATCATATAGCTATCAAACCGTACAAAAAATCACCATTGTTGATAAGTTATAAAAGTATCATACCATTCTTGCTGCCTCACTCTCCTCTCTATATCGCTTATACGTCTGTTCTTTCTCCCTAATCTGTAAAAGAAACTTCTTTTTTAAGTATTGTAAAAGAACAATAAACTAAATACTTTTTTTTTTTTTTCATTTCACAGGATTAGTGATCATGATTAGTTTCCCCAATTAAACTGTTAAATAGGGATAAGTTTACAAAAAAGGGATTAGTTACCCTTTCATCAAATTGTGCTCTATCCACAGCTCGATGATTCACATGTAGATTGAACTCCTGGACTTGTGTAAGGGGTTTGCGAACTTTCTCTGGAACAGGGATTGGGTCCCTGCCATGTAACCATCCATGAAAAGATCACTTAATATCACTGAAGCTAGAAACATATCATTGGAAAGTGTTAAATCCAAAATTGTTGCTTACTCTTTTAAGATTGGTTGTGCCTTGAAAATTCTCATTTGGGCCTTTTCTCTCTCCATTCTCTCTCTTTCTTCCATTTCCTTTTGCATTTCCTCTTCATGTCTCACTAAACTCTCCAATTGGAATGGTTCTGGTTCTGTGGATTGCTTGCGTTCTGGTTTTGGTGGAATCTGCGTTATCAGCACTTTTAATAAGAGTTAACATATTGATAGATATATTAAATTAGAGACAAAATGAACGACCAATTGACAAAGTTCTGTACCACAGGATAGTCAGTGGTATAAGGGTACGGATTAGCCTTGGGAATCCTAGCCCTTTCCTCTTCCAACTGTTTCTGCAGAAGCGCCATGAAAAGTTTCTTCTCTTTCTCAGCGCCTCTTTCCTGATATAGGACAACGAATGTTAATGCAGAACCAACCGATTACATAAATCCTTTCGACAAGCAGAAAGCAACGAACCTCTGTGTGAAGATGAAATGGGTTTGCAGTTGTGTTTCTTGGAATTGGGTTGCAGTAATGTGCTGATTCAGACTTCAGAGAAAGCTGCAAAACCAGAAGATATACATGTTGGTGACACACAACGTACCAATTTTCTCTGTGCATTCTAGAAATAACTAGAGCATTAGGAGCAGAGTGTACGGTTTCATTTCGGACAACCTTGTCAAACATATCAGCTACGGCAGCAGGAGGTGGAATTCTCTCATTTGTTGCAAAGTGAAATTCTTGAGGCTGGGTAACATGTTTCTTGGCATGACAGAATATTCCAATATCCCCTTTACTTTCAAAGATCTAGTAAAAAGAAAATGTTGTTTAGTTAGCTAAAAAATGAAATGAAATTATTGAGATTGGGTCTTAGTCCGCGCTGTTACCTTCTTATTAAGAGGCCTCGCCTTAAATTTAGGGATCTTTTCAAGCTCCTCCTGCTCTAATTCTAACGAGCTTTTCACCTTCGGTGGGCGAGCCCTTAGTGCTGTTTGAAGTACTGGTGTTTTAGGTTCAGTGAGATGAGGCTTCCATGTTTTATCCTGTTCCAAATAATAAAACATAGTGGCTTAGTTATCGTAGTGGTCGCAGAGGAACTAGAACTATAGTAATATTGCCCTAGAAATACCTGATGAGATAATTCTGTTGAAGCCACTGAACTTGAATCTGCATGCTGATGGGCCCTAGCCATTGTTTCCAGATGAAATTCCTAGAAGAAGTGGAAGCCGTTAATTTAACAGTATATTTGGCAATATCCTTTTCCTAGTCACCTGTTCCTCGCTGTGGTATACCTTAAATTCTGGTGGTTGACGTGTACTTCTTGGTACTGGAGGCAACGTTGGAGCTTGCAGAATCTGTAATGAGAAAGCCAAAATTAAAAAAGTTCACAGTATAACATGAGTATCCCAAAGTAACATAAACATTAAAAGTATGGCTTCAAAAGTTTAAGCACACAAGAAAACTTCATGGACAAGAGAAAATAGATTTACCTTCCTATTCAGTGGCCGAGCCTTAAATTTTGGCATTTTAGCTATGATTTCTTCCTCAAGCTCTGCAGTACTCTTCACCCTGACAGAGCGAACTCGCTGAGCTGTCTCAAATTCAGGCTCCTTAGGCCTGGTCAATGTGAGTCTGGGTTTCATCTGGATCACACATAAGCAGGATCACCTTTAATAACAAGTCAAGAATATTCCAACACCCCAACCCCCAATGGTGAAGGAAAGATGAAGAGAGAGTAAGAAAAGATAGGAGAGGGATAGAGATATAATATAACAAGAAATAAAAATTTTGTAAGAGAAACCAAGTATTTACATTAGACATAACACTATTCACACCAGGCAAAGACAAGTCTCTGGTGCTTGACTGGAATCTTTTCATCATTTCTGCCATTGATACAAATGGTATTGATGCTGGGGTTGGTGTTTCACGAACATAAACCTTTAGACAGGAATAAAAAGTTAAATAGCTGAAATCCAATATTTTTCAACTAACAGATTAAATGCAATGGGAGACATAAAGTTGATGGACAAAACTAACCTTTCTATCTTCTTTGTGAGTTTTACTGGTAATTGAAGAGGAGATGTTGGAATTGCCATTGGTTAAGCCCAGTTTTGACTTGTGAGGCAAATTTTGAGGTTTGACATTTAGAATCTGAATTTTTATTAACAGAAATCTGCTTCAGTAGGCAGGCCGTGCCAATAACTGATTATAAAAGAAAGGACAAATCGTGAAAATCACCTGTCTAGTTCTTCCTCCTTCCAATTTTTGCCTCTTAATTGCTTGGTTCTCTTGGGCTAAGTGGGGAGTCCCAGCAGCGCTCTTCATGGCTGATGAATGCAACTGAGCTTTTGTCTTCATTGCTGATGGATTCTTAATCAAAGCAGCTATCTTTTTAGCTGTCTGTTGCTTCTTGGAATTTGTAGCCGTTGCACTTTTCTGTGATGGCATAGACGGTTTGGGTGTGCAAGCATCTTTTCCAACTTTGACAAAGGATCCTCCACCCAAAACCATTGAGCTTGCGCCCTCTTCTTTACGATCATCGTCACTAATTTTCACATCAGAAGAAACCTGAAAGAAAGATGATTTGTGCATGAGAAGATAGTAGGAAACAGGAAACAAGATTACAAAAAACAGTATAGCGCACTAATTACCACATGTAAAGCAGTTGTATTGTCATCTCCTTTAGGTTCACTGCATAGCGCATCGTCCTTTATATTGTCAGTCGTGCACTGTGGTTAGATAGACAATAAACGATCAGTGGTTGGTTTATGATAAGATAGTAGTAAAGAGGAAACAAGATATGAAGAGAAAAATTAGCGCACTAATTACCGCAGCAGTTGTATTTTCATCCCCTTTGGGTTCACTGCATGGTGCATCTTCCTTCACATTGTCAGTCATGCACTGCGGTTAGATAGACAATAAACAATCAGTCATTTTAAACCGCCAAATTTGACTATATATCTACATTATCAAAAATGAAGTAACAGTACCTTCTGCATTTTTTCAGCTTCACTAAAATCACACAAGCTGTCTACAGTAATAGATCTGCCAGTCTTGATCCTAGGCATGAAAGCTGCAGCAAAACCCTCAAAAATATCAGCCAAAAATTTCTTTTATACTACACTACAATTCAACTAGGTGCATACTTCTGATCAATTCTTCAAATCACTGACATAAGATAAAGGAAGGTTAAGCAGTTTTGAAGCTGAAAACCATACATCATTTCATCTAAAAAAAAAGCTAGTAACTTCAAAAAAGAACAACCCAGACACCAAATTGAATTGTCTTTACTCAAAAAAGACCAAGGATAAGGTCTCAAGCTCAAGCACAAAAAGAAAAATTCAGTTTATGCACAGGGCATTGAACCATACAAAACTAAAGGATTAGCTTTGGGAGCTCTGTTGAGAGAAATTTCATATCAATTCAGAACAAGGCCACGGTAACCTACAAGCCAAAATGACACTCTGTTTGGTAACTGTGATTGTCTTTGTCATTATATATCTAATTAAGTTAACGAACAAAAACTTTTACACCATGATTTAACTTGCATTAGTTGTCATTTTGGAATAAAGCATGATTGTAAAGAGAAACACGAGGCAAACGACAAATAGCTCAATCAGATTATTTACTCAGTGCCCAAATAGAAGGCAATTCATACATTTTGCGCACAAGAAACGATTTGACCCAGAGCACTAGTATCAATAAAGAAAACCTCACTTCTCCTAATTTTTCAACAATTTGCTCCACAGTCAACGGGAGACTGCCAAATTTCCCGGGAAAATAAGCAAATCAATTGAACTCGGCAATGTCTACCAGTTGAAGTATTTTACTAGTAAATTTAGAACATTGAAGACAGAGCGAAACTTGAAGAGGAAAAAAAATCCCTAATTTAATTCATCAATTAACCTTCAGTTCAAACAAATTATCCCTAACCTAACCAATTGATCAAAAAACAATTATGAACTGAAAACCATAGACACCTTCCTAGTGGAACCAACTTGAGCATGCAATTATATTTATGAACAATCAAAATTAGAGAGGAAGAAGACGGAGAACCGTACGAGAAGGGGCGTAGGCGAGAGCGGTCTCGAACCAGAGCTCGGCCCTGCGCGTGTCCTCTTCAGACTCCCCTTTGATAAAATCGAAGAAGCGAGGGGCAGAGAACTCATACGTTTCGTCGATCATAGTCATTCTGCCGTCGGACTCCTCCGCCACCGCCATTTTCAGTTTCCGCACGACGGCGATTTGTTTTTGGGAAGGGGGTGAATAAGTCTCAGGTGTGGATTTTTGTTGCTTCTAAAAAGGAATAAGAGGATCCTTGTGGCTTATGAATGGGACTTGAGAGACAGTGTGAGAGATATGAGGAAGTGGAGGGAGAAGTGTAACGTTGAGATCTCCAACGGTCGAAAAATTTGAATCTTCGGACCATGTCTCTTAACGGCCATGAATGTTATAGTGCGAATTGAGGTGTGTCTGTCCGAATTGTTGTTCCAACCTCTAACGGCTATTTGTCACGCTCCACAAAGACGCCTACACACGGCGTCGTTGCAAACCTCTGACGGGATTATCTATGTGGCAAGAGTCTATTGGTGGCAGAATTCATTAATAATTATTTTTTATTTGATTGAACTGTAGGTACATGTGGGGAATATACTCTGACAACAAGGTGCAGTAGTTTGAGATATATCGATATTTATAGTTTAAATGTTAAAATTTAATAAATTTAATTATTTTTTAATTTAAAATATATTAAATGAAAATTATGTAAAAATATATATATAATAAATTTAATTAATGTCATTCTCAAAATGAAATTAAGAATTTCTTTCAACAATTTTAATTATTTTGTCAATATTTTTAATGATATATATTTTTAAAAATTTTGAATTTAAATATAAAATTACATATATTTAAGTAATTCATAATTATTTTCTTACTAAAAAACAATGCTAATTTTCTTGAAGAAAAAAAAATTAAAAAGAGCAAACCAGCTCCATGTCTTAAAGTATAATGTTACTGCAACTAACTTGCCCTTTCAAAGAGCTTCTCACAATTGCTTCCTCTGATTAAGCTTAGCCTTCTTTTTGTGGTGGAGCAGGAAAATTATAACTTGTCCTTATCTTAATATGACCGACATATTCTTTAGGACAATGTATCTGAGAGAACTGGGTCTGAGGATCTAACTTCTACGCTATTAAGAGCATCAATGCCAATTCCACTTTTAATTAATACTAAGATCTTGTTAATGTCTTTCTGCAGAATACAGTGAATGGTGAGCATTAATTCTTATTCAGATTTCAAAGATTAAGTTTTTTGTTTTCTTTGTCCTGATACATTGTGGGGAGAGGTGACGCGATTTTAGGGGGTGGATGAAAAATTAGGTTAGATATCATTTGAGCCAAGTTTAAGTGGTCAAAGAGTGATCAAGTTCAAGTGGCCAAAGAGTAAGTTTTTCAATAGATTCTTTTATTCTCACATGATCATATTTTTATTTTTGTATAATTTTTATTTAAAAAATTTAAAAATTTAAAAATATATAATCTCTTCAAATTATAATTAAATTATAAATAATTCTTTTAAATTTTAAAATTTTATATCTAATTTTTTTAATTATGAAAAATTTATAAAGAAGTCATTCTATTACATTTTTTTTGTTAATTTTTAAATAAAATCTCTATTTTTTATTAAATTTTGAATTGACTAATGAAAAAAAATAAAAATATCCCTAAAAAAAATGGAAAAGTACTAAAATTCCACCAAATAAAAACTCCAATCAAAACCCCTAATTTCTAACTTGATAGTATACTTGTGCCTTTAATTTCTAATCCAAAAGTCTAAAAAAAATGAAAAAGTACTAAAAACTCACCAAATAAAAGCTCCAATCAGAACTCCAATTTCTAGCTTGACAGTATACCTGAACCTTTAACTTTTAATCCAAAAATCTAAACCTCAATTTCTTACCTCTATTCAAATTACACAACTCCAGTCGGATTCCAACTCAAAATTTGAAACCCTAGCTTGAATTTGGATCCACTGCACATATTTCATGTCTCACAACTTGAAAGAAACCTGTCAAAAATTAGACAACTAAAATCAAAACTGCATAGGTAGCACCTATATGAAAGTGAGATGAAAATGGAAAATAAACACAATGACTTTCTAGGATATTGAGATGAATTTGGACCTTATCTTTGGAACCCTTATCTTTGGAACCTTTCTCTTTGCGACGAAGCTCAAGCTGTCCAGGTGTTTCAGTCTGCTCCACAACAAAAACTGGATAACCTTGCACTGCCAAGGCAGTACCAGTAAGTTTCTCCCTAGTTGCAAGTTAGCTTTTAATTATGCTTAAATTCAACAGCAGAAATAAATTAAGAAAAAGAAGTCCTGAACGAAGCAAACCTTCCTAGCCAATTTCTCCACATTCATTGCAAAATTCCTGCCTGGAAGTCCACAATGCGGTTGTTCTCCCTAAATATGGAAGTAGATATAAATAAATTGGAGATTTTGACTGGGGGCTTCCATTTGGTTGGTGTTTAGTACTTTTTATTTTTTGAGGGTTAAATTTATCTTTTTTATTGGTCAATGGAAAGTTTGATGGAGAGAAAAAAGATTTTATCTCAGATGTAATAAAAAATATAATAGAAATAATTCTTTACATGTTTCTATAATTAAAAAAAGTTAATTATAAAATTTTAAAGTAAAAAAAGTTATTTATAATTGAATTATATCTTAAAAAATTTTATATATTTTAATTAAATTTAAATTATAGAAACAATTAGCAAACAACAGATTTATCTTTATAAGACAACCATACCTGTTCTAGCTAGCTAGCAGCTGCCTTCTTGGGGTTCCTTCTGGTTGTGCATGCTACACTGACAAGACTCAGATTGACTGCAAACAATTGACCAGAAATTTGAGAGTAAATGAACGGAAACTAATTTGAGAGGCGGTTTCATTGTCAAGGGATCTATCACATTGACGTGAAGAAGAGGTATAAAAAAATATCTTGTTTGACTTGTCTACGCTATACGTCATATGAACACAAGCATGGAGAAGGGTTAACTCCTGGGGAAGGATACTAAATTCCATTTTTGTAACATATATAACAAAATCTACCCATAATTTTATGTGGAGGACTTTAGGCTGCATTCAGTGGCTTAAATCTTTGGGAGAAATTGGAAAACTTCTCAAATTGCTGACAAAAAAGTTGCTCTCAACAAAATGTTTAGGCACAATTTAAATGACCTAAATTTTTTAAAAATATTTTATAAGATTCAGTTCATAACAAAATAATTATATTTTTTGATTCAATAAGCCCTTATTTTGGGATTAACAATGGGGTAAGATAAGGAATGATTTCCCACTTCTTGACCTTAAAATTTTTTTTATTTTTTATTTTTACAGAGAATGATTATTCATAAGATTCAAAATTTTAGAATTTTTTAATAAAAATATTTTAATATGAATAATTTATTATTTTTTACTAATTATATATCATTACTAACTTATATCCATTTAAAATTTATCAAAATAAGATGTATTTTAGTATATTTACAAGTTTCAAAATTCCTGCAGGGATGGGGACTATGGTCCCCAACCCGACACCTAAAATATCAGCAAAATTTTTTTAGAGTAAAACTCTATTTTAGTCATTTAAAGATGAATAAATTTCTATTTTGATCTTTCACTATTAAATTCTTCTATTTTAATCTTTTAGAGATCAATTAATTCTTGTTTTAGTTTCTTATTATCAAAAATTTTTAATTAAGTTCTTAAAAAATTAAAATTAATATTAATCAAATCCCTTAATTAAGATGGTTGCTAACGTGATAAAAATGGGCTGACATGGCATCATCATGACACGTCAGCCAATATCCTATCACGTCAGCAAATTTTACATTGTCAACATGCCACGTCATCCAATTTCTGCCACATTATCATGACACATTAGTAAATTTAATCTTATTAATAATCATCTTAATTGAGAGACTTTATTAACATCAATTTCAATCTTTAAAGGACTTAATTAGAAGTTTTTAACAATGAATGATTAAAATAGAAGTTAATTAATTTTTGGAAGACCAAAATAGAAGAATTTAATAGTGAGGGATTAAAATAAAAATTTATTCATCTTTGAGAAATCAAAATAAGGTTTTACTCAATTTTTTATCTCCATCCTTGTCTTATATATATAAAAAAAATCTCTTTCTGATCTGGAAATCTCTACAAATTTCCATCCTATGGGAGACAATTGTCATTCTCAATCTGTTTACGACAAGCGCGGTCCAATGCACCAAATTCAAAACACTGTAGAATAGGTGGCAGTTGAAATGTATGACAATATTGGCAAAGCTTAGCAGTCGTTGCATCCCATAATGCTAACTAGGTCAATTTTTCCCTTCACTGGAAAGGAAGCCTCAAGATCAGATTCATGCATGTTGCTAAGTTAAGGTACTAAGGAATTTTTTGTGTTTTCTTTCTTTCCTTTTAAAGAATTGAAGGTTGGCGGCCGCAAATTTAGATCAGTAATTGAGCTGGGGTTGGACTAGGACGGCAGGGTAAAATATCTAAAGATTTAAATTCAATGGTCACAAATTTAACTGTAAAATTTAAACATGAAAGAACTGAAAGAGTATAGAAAATTTTTCTCCCTTATTATTACTGATATTGGCGTTTCAGTCTCCAATGTTTTCATTCTCTTGTAAGAAGAAAATATTTCTTCTTGCGTATGATATCTGTTTATTTTTAAACAAGTTCTAATATCTGTGATTATCTTTTCTCAAAAATTAAATAAAGAATCAAAGTCAGAGAGGCATGGAGACTTTGTATTAGAACACTGATCAGGCCTTTAATTTATATATATATATATATATATATAATTGAAGCAAATTCTTAAATTTATGGCTTAGTTGAGCAATTATTGACTGCCACAAAAGATGGTAGCATGGTTAGAGCAAAGTAGGCCAAATCAAACTTCTATAAAATATTGATGTGGTTAAGTTACCAGTAATTACATAGGCATATTTCAGTCGTTGACCATAATGCAAGAAAGCAATCATCTTGTCTTTACTTCTATATTGTCAAAACGTAAGTTGAAAACTGGTTTCATGGCAAACAACCATCTAATATAATATGAAAGAAAATAGTAGGATAATGTGTTTAGATCTACGTTTGCTTCACAACTAGAAGGAGTAGAGTGAGAGACTTTCTTCTCTCTAATTGTGGAGCAAACGAGTAAATCTAACGTACACAAAAATATCAATTTTGTTTCACTTCCCCCTCTCTAATTGTAGTGCCAACGTAAATCTAATTCACACAAAAATATCATTACTTATAATGAATACCTCAAGCAATGTGATTATTTCACTGTATAATTCAGGCACATCAATCAACAAGAAGTGGTCTTTCTTTCTTAAAAGTGACCCCTTTGATCAATTCCCAACCAGGCGGCGGCTATTGAGTAACTCAAATCATGCATTTTACAACTACTTCTGTGTTAATAATTCGCTAATTCTTTTCTCCGTCACAATATTAAAACATGCTTGCAAACAGCTTCCGTCTTCTGATTCACCGCAATATGGCATTCTGATTTCCTTACCACTTGTAGAACTTGAACTCCAACCCACGACGACTTGACTCGTAATTTATTTAGATGTGTATTAACCCATGACGGGGCATATTTTTTCTCAGTTAAATATGATTTAAACTCAAATGGACTATATAAATTTTTTTAAAAATTTTTTGCATACGATATTTATATAACATTATTAAATATAAAATTAATTTTTATTTAAAATTAATTGTTGATGATCTATTTTAACAATTATAATTTTAAAACTTCATTTAAAATTTTAATTTATTTTAATTTAAAACATAGATAGTGATTATTTTATTAATACTTTATTAATTGAGCTGCATTAAATATATGAATACCACTAGGATGAAGTAAAGATTTTCAAATCACTTTTACTCAACTCAACTAATTTTTTTACACAAATTTAATCCGATCCAAGTCATTGCACATCCATATTTTCACCTAATAAAAAAATAAGATGTATTCCATTTTTGAATGAGATTTCTTGTTATAAAATGGATAGTTCAATACTAAAAAGTTGTGCCTTTTTTAAATAAAAGAGAACCGTAGAACTAACATTGAGCAAGTTTAAGACAAATTGAATTAAAAAGTACCAGTTTCATTTTGAAGCAGAATGGTTTTATCGAAACTATGGCTGGGAAAAATAATAAAAAATAAAAATCTTCCTTCGCTTTCATGGAAAAATTTTCCGTGGAAACAAAATGGGACCAAAGAAGAAGTGGGGAAGGAGGAAATTAAATGATAAAATGATGTGAAAGAGAGATAAGAGGCGGACGAAGAAAGAAAGGTCGTCGGCAAGAACGCGTTCTGAATCTTTTCAAACAACGCGGTCTATAAAACATGAAAGTTACAGGCACGTCACGTGCTGAAAAGTCAAAGCAACCTTATTAATACACTTGTCTTTCCAATCTCTGAAATCTTTCCCTTCTCTCTCTCTCTCTAGACGTTTAACAACTCTGTTCTGACAATAAAACACAACATGAATGGCAGAGAAATCCTCCATAAGATGAAGGTAAGTGATATTACCTGATTTTGTTATGCAAATTAAGCATGCCCAATTAATTTTAGTTCTTATTGATGAACTTGTAGTAAACTAGTATGGTGTTTGTTCATGGGTGCTTTTTGCAAATGCAAAATCTTACTATATCTGGAGTTCTCTTGAGGTTGTGGATTTGTTTTCAAGTAAGTAATGCAACTTGTTTTGTCTTTCGACTGATTTGCTTGACAGGAATTGAGAATGTGTAGTTCGATATTTTAGTTTATATGGGTTTCTATTCATATACAGTAATTTTCTTTATCTGGGTTCTATTCTTTGTTTGGAAAATAAATGATAAAATGTCATTTGAATTTAGAAGTCATGGAATTTCAGTACATTGCATCAGGTATGCATAATTAGAATTTTGAGATTGATTAGGGGTTCGTAGAATTTAAAACTTGGTTTTTGCAACAGTACTGTCAAGATGGCCATAGTCCTGAGCTAAATAATGTGAAGAACTTGAGACGTTGACCTTCTAATGAGGGAGCATGCCATTTACTTTTCCTTTAGATCCATCATTAGTTAAAAAAATGAAATGGTGGTCCAAATAATTCTTTTTTTCCATTTCTATTAAAGCTTAGAGACTTGGAGTCATCATTTTTCATTTCAACTAAGTTCCTGGGCTTTAGCTTCCGATCATATTCGGCAGTAAATTTTTATTTTGAACTTGGTTTTAGGCGAAAGCAGGGTTTGGAACATCAGCAGTTGACACGGGGAAAGGAAAAGCCAAAATGTTAAAGCATATCACTCATGGCTATCACTTGGTGAAGGGAAAATCTGGCCACGATATGGAAGACTATGTAGTGTCAAAATTTAAGCAAGAGAAGGACAAAGAGTTAGGATTGTTTGCAATATTTGATGGCCATTTAGGCCATGATGTTGCAAGCTATTTGCAGAACAACCTTTTTGATAACATTTTAAAACAGGTATATATTTGCTCAATCTGGCTGCATGGTTATGAAAATGGCCCGTGTTTGATAATTTCCTCAATCTCTTAAGCTATCCGTTCTTTTAGACCTGCTTCAAGTGTTTCTTCTTTAATGCATATTTCGCTTTGCTGCATGCAGCATGACTTCTGGACTGAAACAGAAAACGCAGTAAAGAGAGCTTATCTCACAACAGATGAGGAAATACTTCAACAAACACTTGTTTTGGGACGAGGGGGTTCAACTGCAGTAACTGCAATACTTGTTAATGGTCGGAAGCTTATAGTAGCAAATGTTGGAGACTCCCGGGCTGTAATTTGCATTGATGGAAAAGCCAAGCAGCTATCGGTTGATCATGAGCCTAGCAAAGAAAAAGGAAGAATAGAGAGCCGTGGTGGGTTTGTATCAAATATTCCAGGTATATTTAGCTTTCTGTGCTGTTCAGTTCTCAGGGTCTTCAGTAAGATTGTTTTGGGAAGTAAAGTTTTGCATCTGTATGGATACTGTTGGATTCTTTGATAACAATTATTGGACTTTCTGAAATTGTTATTTTGGAGGAACAGTATAGACAAATATGATTGACATTTGTCCAAATTGACTTAAATGGTAACCAAGATGTTGATTCAAACTTGTACTTCTATTCTAGTTTTGAACAGATTTCCATTGGAAACTTATGAACAGAAGTCAGTAATGTATTACTCGAGTGGTTCTGAATTTGGGTTTCTTGCAGGAGATGTCCCTCGTGTAAATGGGCAGCTGGCAGTGGCAAGAGCTTTTGGTGATAAGAGCTTGAAGATGCATCTTAGTTCAGAACCCGATGTGGCCCTAGAGACGGTAGATGAAGACACAGAATTCTTAATTTTGGCAAGTGATGGAATATGGAAGGCTAGTTTTCTAACCATCTTTATACTCTTCCAATTCATATTTTACAGTTTAACTGACTTAGGAGGGCATTACACATTGGAAAAATGGTGCTGATTGTGTGTGTGTGTGTGTGGGGGGGGGGGGGGGTTTCAAGAGTTAACATATCAAAACTCCGTGGCTGTTCAATTGGTTTTGTGTTTTTTACCTCCGGCTTGTATCTAACTTGACTGACAGATATCATCCAATATTTTGACAGGTCATGTCAAACCAAGAAGCAGTAGACTCTATTAGACAAATAAAGGATCCCCAGGCTGCAGCAAAACACTTGATAGAAGAGGCCATTGCTAAGAAAAGTAAAGATGACATATCCTGCATAGTTGTGAAGTTCCAATAATATGCTCTCTATATGAAAAGCAATCTTTTCCTTAGTGGAGCCAGGAAATTAAGTACAGTTGATGTGAGTACCTAAGATGAACTTGTTGCTCTTCTAAGCTGAATGTTTGTTGGAACTTGTATGTATAAATGTTCAAATTATACACTTTTTCTTAGAATTCTTTAACCTTTGTGTGTCTAAATGAATAGCTTGGATCGTTGCTGTCTGTTTGGAATGTTATTTCCTCCATCTGTATTTAGTATCTTCTGTTTATACACCCCCCTCCCCCCCAAAAAAAAAAAAAACAATTTTGTTTCAACTAGAGTCATTTTCCCTTGTTTTTCTGTTGCCCATTCAATACTCTTGTTATACCTTTATGAAACGGAATTGCTGAATCTACTAATAGTGGTTAAAAATTCCTGCTCATATTATCCAAATATTCCGCGCATAAATAGAATAGCTACTACCCTTATGTGTTTGGTGAGAGGAATTCATCATCTGAGAAAGCCTCTGCACTTATGGCGGTACTTGCTTGGAAAGGCGGAAAGGCATCTTCCTCTGCAACTAAGCTAGTAGGCTTGCTTAACACGTGATCCGTTCTTCTCGAGTGACCTGAACTCCGACCCAAACAACCCCAGTATGCGATCTCTAAAACTAAATGTTCATTTACTGGGACGTTTCCTTGGATACATATTTCGTCTCTATTCTTCTATGGACGCAAGAGTCCATTGGTTAAGTTACTATATTTATTATATAGTTCTTCGTTATAATCCCTTTGCTATTCTGTTGCATCATTAATAAAATTGTATTCTAACGCTGGGAGGTAATGCAAATATTTTCCTTAGGACATAAACACAATAAACCAAGGGAAAGATGACAGAGAAAAAGATTCCGGTTTCACAAAAATGGAATAATTGCAGCCGAATGGCAGAGTCTCAAGATATATCATCATCAAACTCTGAGGACAAGTAAAAACCATGACGGACAAAATCAAGTTCTTATTATGATTGAACTTGTTGCATTACCCTTGTTTGAGGCTTTGAGCTTAGATCAAGTAAATACCGTTTCTTACAAACTTCACCACACAGAATGCTCCATGGCAATGGAAGAGCTTAAGCTCTGATATTAGTGCCCATTAAAGTCGACTTTTCTAATTCTCATATCAGGGAGGAGAAAATTTTAGGTACCATGGAAGTTCCTCTAATAAGAATGTATATGTGCCTTTATTTGAGTGAATGTAGGTATTCCAGTGGTACCAAAAAATTTTTGGTATGGGAGAAAATGAAATTGAAATAATAGATTAGAATGGGAAAGTGTAAACTTTTTTGTTGACTTTCATAAAGATTTCATTCATTGATAAGTTAAAACCTTAGGCATGGATACAGATGCCAATGTGCTGTAACTAATTAAATAAGTGCATTTTTTTATCATTCATGGTCACCACTTAGACATTAAAATCTTCACCGTTTCCATGGTTGCTGACTTGCATGTGTCATAATCATTTAGTACTAGGCGCAATTTTTGTAGTCAGAAACTGGGAAGTTCATAGCTGCATTACAGTTATCTGAAGCTGAAAGTGCTATATTGGGGCCATTAGTATGTGCACCTGACCAGACATTCAAAGATTTGATGCAGTGACAGATTCTCTGTTGACCTCCCCTCTGCTTTGCTATAGTCTTCAGGGTCTCAAGACATTCACAGCAGAACTCTGATGGAGTTTCTTCTGCGCCTACTAGAAAGTACCAGCACTCCTGCACGCTCCCTTTCATTTCTTCGCAGTTGTTGGGGTCTCCTCCTGGTGCTGGTGCCTGAATGTTGATTGCCCCACCAGAAACCAGAACAAGGGCCATTACAAGTATTACAATGTGATACATATCTGGTTTTCTTTTGAAAAGCTTGTTGATTTATATGCTTAATAACAATTAAGATGTTTCCTGAGGCAAAAAATGTTTATAGTGCTATTTATTGACTTCATTTTTCTCGAGAAGGACATCGAACTGTGCCAGCTAGCTTCATGTCATGCAACTCTCTGTTCCATAAATCATGGAAGATTCAGAGGATTTTGTGGACACACTTTGGACATTTCAGTTTTCGTTTTAACTTGGAACTCGTCAACTTATTTTTCTGTATAAATAAATTTGTTATATAATTACACTAAAGGACTGCAACCCTTTCCAACTGAATAAAACACATTCACTAACAAGAATAACCATACAAGTGAATCAATCTGCATAACCTTAAAGTATGCTGCCTTCACCTGATTTAGAGGAATTCTAAACCCAACAACTAACAAAAATGAGAGTGAACGGTTATATTTTGTTGGAATGATTGTGAACTTAAATGATTCGATGCAGCCCATCAATAATTTATACATTAATTTTAAAAGAAAACTACATATGGGCATTACTCTTCCAACTGCATTAAATTAGTTTGTCTTTCTTTCCACATGGAGCTGAGTAGCAAGTCCATTAGATATTTGAGGGAGTGCCTTGGATCTGTTTATTGAATACTCTCTAGGGAAAGAAAGGACAGATGGTCCTGAAAGTTTGGTCCGGCTCTGTCCAAATCTGAGTTTGTAACTGTCTCATCCTCCGGGACCAAATTGTTTAATGGGCTTTATGTTATTCTTCATTCAGCACTCAAAAAAATGGGCATAGACCTATTCCTAGATGAGATTGAATCTGATGTGATCAGATAGAATCCAATACAAATGGCTTTATATCCAAGTTGACAACCAGCTCAACAAATAAATATTACCTCACAAATCTTTGTTTGTCTATCATCACTGTTTTTTCTTTTGTGAAAAAGCTAATACCTCTTACATCTTTACTTAAAATCTTCTTATTCTTTTCAGGTGAATTGTGGATCCAACCAGTGGTGTTGAAGACAGTGTAGCCACCTGTAGTCAGAAATTTTCAATCATGGAATTATTTATAAATTATTTTTGATACAATATACAATGTAATATATATCCCCTAATTCTATATAGCTTTATGCTAAGAATGGGTCAAGCAGTCTAAATCCACTTTTGAGAATGCATACCAAAAATAGAATATGGACATTTATTTTGTTATTTTCAAATTTATATTAACACTTTTGATTGAAAGATTTTTTGATTGGCACAATGAAGTTACAAAACAACCAAGCATTTCATCTTTTCCTATCCAATTGTCACATCTTTGTTGAGGTTCAACCACTTCACTTCTTTAGTAGTTGAGCCATTATTTCTCTCTTAAAATAAAAAGAGAGCATCTATAATTCATTTTCCTATATTTTACATGGTATTATCCTGAGAAAGGAAAGTGTTGCCCTGAGTTTTTTTAGGAAAATCAGTCAAATTTCCTATATTCAGGGAGAAAGAGATAGAAAAGGTTAGAGGACAAAGTGAAATAAATGCAATCAAAGTAAGCTTATGAAATTGTTGTGAAAAGGAAGAAAGTGATGTGAGGAAGAATAGAAGATCGACCCACCAATTGTGCACTTCCAAATGAACACAAAATTTAATTTAGATTTTAAATTTTATTATATTTTATAATTTAATGTTTAATAAATTTAATATTTTTAAATAAATATTTAAAAATAATCAATTTATGTGAATTAAAAAACTGAAGAAGTATAATCTGCGATCTAGAAAATTGATGTGGCGTGTAACACCACCATCTCCCAAAGTAAGATCCAAAACTTGTCACAGATATTTGAAGAAAGAGCTTGTAACACAATAACACATAGCCAAAAGTGGTGCCTGAAATGAATTGTCAAACTGCCACATACCCTCTTTTGCATGCTGATCCCAAATGCTGTGCAGCCACGCTTCTCCTCGCCCATCCCCACCCTCCATCCTTGTCACCCTTTCTTTCTTCCTTTCTCTCTCTTTAACCACCCTATATAATTCTCACCTTGTTTCCCTCTACCTCTGCAGCCTCCAATATATTCTCATTATTCTTTCACTCTTTCGCTCTGATAATTTCAGCCCAGAATGAGCAGCGTCTGCGCTGAGCAGCACAAGTTCCACTCCTCCCACCTACTCCATTCTCTCAAGAAATCCCCCAGAGACGTTGACATCCCACCCAGGAAGCTCCTCACTCGCCGTGCAGCTGCCGGTACCCACGACGCCACCGACATGTACTCCGACTCGCCGCGGTTCTCCTCCGCCGAGGAGACCCTTCTGCGGAAATTTCTGCCTAATTACAACAACCTCGTGGAATCTGATGACGACTCTGACCCTTACTCCTCTGACCATTTCCGTATGTACGAATTCAAGGTTCGCCGGTGCACTCGCAGCCGGAGCCATGACTGGACTGACTGCCCATTTGCTCACCCCGGCGAGAAAGCTCGACGGCGTGACCCCAGACGTTACCATTATTCTGGTACTGTTTGTCCGGAATATCGCCGTGGTGGATGCAGCCGCGGCGATAGCTGTGAGTTTGCTCACGGCGTGTTCGAGTGCTGGCTGCACCCAGCCAGGTACCGAACCGAAGCTTGCAAGGACGGGAAGAATTGCAAGCGAAAGGTATGCTTCTTTGCTCATACTCCTCGGCAACTCAGAATTTTGCCTGTGAATTCACACAATTCCCCAGCTGAAATGTCATGCAAGAAAGCCAAATTCTTGAACCCGGCATTGGGATCAAACAACTGCTGCTTGCTTTGCCATTGCGCCGCTACTTCCTCTCCAACCTCCACCCTGTTTGGCATGTCGCATTTTTCGCCACCACTGTCGCCATCATCTCCTGTCTCTCCGCCTCTTTCGCCGGTTAAACGCCGGACTGCAAATGGGGTCTCCCCTATTTCCCGATACAGTGACCAATTTGGAGCAGCTGGGACATCTAGTGGGTTAAATCATGCGGTGGTGAGCTACAAGGATGTGCTCACTGAGTTGATGAGCTCCTTGGAGGTTTTGAATTTTAGTGAAGCTTCACCTGTTTCTGCTACTAAAGAAACGCCAAATCTGCCTTGGCTTGATGTTTCTTTTAACTGTGATGACCAGACGCAGTTCATTCTTTCACCTTCCACTTCTTTCAGTTGTGAAGATCAGCTGCAGTTTGTTCCCCTACCATCATCCACTCAGACCCCAACTACATCTGGGCCCGCAAGCTGCTTCCCCAGTGAAAAGTATTCAAGCACCAAATTCTTCAGCAATGAGAGCAAGCTTGTCGATGATAATGGACCTCCCTGCCAAACCCCTGATTTTGGGTGGGTCAATGAGCTGCTGATGTAGAGCAGGACCATCATGCCTGAAAAGATGACAGAAAAACGTAAATGGTGATGGTGGAAATGATTTAGAAGTGTAAATACAGTCGAGCAAAGTCCTCGGCTTCTATTGTTATTATTATTTCAAGTTCATTACGTTCTGAATTTGTTGTTAAGTTTGTGACAATTCTGTAATTTATGCATTAAGATTTGATCTTGTTTTATGTAAAAGACGAAATTGTTTCTCATGGTTCATGGAGTTAAATGAGCCATACACGCTTTTCTTTTTCTGTATAAATTTTCTTTCGTCACCTTTATCTTCTTGCTTGGGATATTACGTGTTAAACCCTACCTGATGAACCCTATATCTGTGGGTTCAGAAATCATGCGCTTTCTAGAGAGAGAGAGAGATATATATATATATATATATATATATTTTGGGTACAGTTTCTTGGGATATATTCTGTCATTCTGTTACCTTTTCTACGGCAAAGCAAATCTTTGCACATGGCAAATCTTTACACATGGCAACAGTGTAATGTTTATCGTGGCTTCGTTTAGAAAAATCTAAGAGAGGGAAAGATTTTCGTAAGCATTAGATATTATATATATATATATATAACATCAACATTTTTTACTTAAATTTACGTTAGCGTTATTATCATATGTTTAGCATATTCTTAAAAATATATATTTAGGGCCATCAAGTAGAAAGAAATTGGTTGCACTAATTATATATATTTACTCCCAAGAGAAAAGGATCTACTTACATTCGCAAAGTTCCAAGGTTATATGTCAAGGGAGGGTGAAATCATTTTATTGTGACAACCCATAGAAGATGTCTAAGATCCGTAGGAAAAATGATTTAGTCGACATTTACAACTTGTTTCTTTTGAGTTATTATTTACTTTTGGGTTGGTTTGAACTTTGTTAGAGTCATTTGTTTTCAGATAATCTTTTCAACAATGTTTTCTATATTGGAATAAGTAAAGTGAATGTGAGCGGAGGGTATTCTATTTCAAGCTTAAGACATATGTCACAGGTTTTTATGATGATTTAGAACGGGGTAAGTATATACCCACATCGGATGACATACAAATGAGCTATGTTTCTAAAAAAAAATAATTGATAAACAGTGCTTTTCAAACTGTTCATCAATTATTTTTTTTCAGAAGCGTAGTCCATTCGTATGACATGCGGTGTAAACATAACAGAGTTTTTAGAACGTGATATTTATAAATTGTTTATAAAAAAAAATTATTGATAGAAAGATTAGAGTGATGTTTATAAATTATATTAAAAAGAATTTGAATTTAAGTTTTAATGATGGTTTAAAACAAGATATTTATAAATTGTTTATAAGATAAATTATTGATAGAAGGATTAGAGTGATATTTATAAATTGTATAAAAAAAAAGAACTATTAATAGAAGAGCTCGAATTTAAGTTTTACAACCAAAATATTCTCACTAAACTAACCATTGGCAATAATGTTTTAGATACATGGTGCATATTCTTGCTGAAATAATAATAATAATAATAATAATAATAATAATAGTGCAACTTGAATTGAATGGAATTATATGAAGTAGTAAGTAAATACAAAGTGAAAAATTAATGTCACTTAATGAAAATAATAAATATTTCACAAAATTTGATGTGAGAGATTCAATATATTAGACTTTACAATTTTATTATTAGACTTAATAAATTTAAATGAAATTTTTATAATACTCATTTATAGAACTCATATGAATATGCAGATATTTAAAGTTTCTTTCTATAATTATTATTATATATCACCCATACCCCCACCAAAACAAACTTCGAGAAAGGTTTGCCTTAACTGTTACTTCTGAAACATTGTGGTACAGGACATTATTTGCATTAAGATGGTAATACGGGGACCTTGTGTACGAGACTTACATAATTATCTACCTAAGTTAGTTGCATTTGATCTTCTTTTATCTAAATCTGTCTTTATTAGGCTTTAATCATTATTCAAATGCAGTAAAATTATTTATTTAATGATATTAATGCAGTGTCCCTTTCACCCATTGCAATTAAAGGGGAGATTTAGACGATTTCAAAGGTGTCCAAATTTGAGATATTGAAGAATATTGGGTCTGGGTTTGGAGTAATATTTCAACGTCATAATGCCTGTTTGAGTTTAGATCCAAATATGGGTAGGGGCTAGTAATGCGGATACGGTTTGCAAGGCCATTACTATGAAAAGAAGAACATTACATCATTGTATAAAAAACTGAAATAACGTACCATTCTTTGGTAGCACATTATTTGTTCCCTAGGAGGCAAACTTAGCTGAAAGGCACATAGAGTGGTGGGGGATATGATCCATAAGGGTGTGTTTGGAATAACTCTTTTGGTGGGGTTTGTTGGTTTCGTGTGGCACTTGGTTAGGTAGTGATTGCCATAAACTCGCAGGAAATGGTGTGGGATGGGGGAGCAACCCATGCTAAAACGACCCATGATAGGGTTTTAGGTCCCTTTTTGCCCTTACCTTTGGTGTCACAGTTTGATTTTCCTTTTATTTGAAGAGTGTAAACAAAGCTTGTGTGGGACAAGGAGCCCATGCTCTGTTATTTATGCTTGTGACTTTCTTCACCTGCGATACTGAATGGGTAGAAGTCAAGCATTGCCGACACCTGTGAATGGGTACACTTTTGGGGACAGCCAAATTCATGCATTGCAGATCTATTTCTGAATGCAGAATGCAACCCTCTTAACAGATTTGATTGTCAATCCTCGCCGTGGCATGGCATGCAATTCATTTCGAACAGAAAGAATATATAAAATAAGCAGGTCTGTTTAAAAGAATGATAAAAATAACTTATAAAAAATGATGAAACCCAGACTCACTTTCATTGTAGGAATCGATTTTGGGTTGACAAGGCTACCAAATCCCTAACAGATAAATCAAGTGTCTTATTTTGCCAAAGGTTTATGAATGGTCACCAGAATCGTATATTACACACAGAAAATAGCATTTTCAGTTTCACATGAATTGTGCACGTCATTTTCTTTGACTTAAAAGGCAGATCCATAGCATTGTTGTTCATAGGCAAATCCCACTCATAAGGACCTGAAAATTTCCTTTTAAGAGATATTCATACAGCTCTTTTAACACAAACTTCATACAAACTATCAACTATATTTGAATTTCATTGACTGAGAATCAAATGTTGATAGATAAGCTAAATTGAAATCCTGCCACATGATAGTTTGTGTAAACATCATGCCGAAAAAAGATTGTGAATTAACATTATTTGTATATGAATGCAGAGGAGATGTATGAGATTTTCTGTCTCCTGTTGGAAGTGGGAAATAAGGGAAGTAATAAAATGGCAAATACAATTATTAAGGCATGCCACTGGCCGTGAAGCAAAAAAGAACCGCTCAAGTATTATGATAAAGCCTAATGGAAGATGGAACAAAAATAATTGGGTTAACTGCCCATGCAGAATGGAAACAAACTAGAAAACAAAATCCTTGGGTGGCAAAACACGGCCAACGAAAAATTATATCGCTTGTTTAAAAAAATATTAGGAAGATTTCTTCTGAAATCGGTATACAAGGAACTATAATAATACGCAATCTCGTTAGTAAGAGCAAAAGGGATATACAAATAAGATGTGGATTTGAACTCTGCAAACTGCTTGTTGACTCACTTGTCCTTGCTATTTCTTGTGTAGTTAGACAACGATAATCTTGACGGCGACTGAAAAAATTCAAATGGTGTTGCTGATCCAATAGACCTTCTAGTGGAATTTGGAGAGTCTGATAACAGAGGTTCATACACAGGATTTCTGTTTTTGGGTTGTGATACTGACAAGGGAGAATCATCTTTCTCAATAGATCTGGGCTGAGGCAAGATGACGCCCAGAGACAAAATTGGTCCCCCCAGACGTTCAGCCTGCTGAAGTGTGTTGATTTTGCTTGGTCTATATGTATAACGAAAGTACTTGATGGCTAGAATTGGACCCATCCCAGCTGCAACCGTGAGCTGTGCGAAATTACAGTTTCCATAAAAAAATAACCAACATGAAGTATAAAATGAGCAGAAAAAGAAATAGTGAATCATAAAAATCAGTTTAGGCTCTTATATAGGGCCTCGATCTAATATAAAAATAAAAGAACCTTCTTTACGGGAGTCGGGATCCAAAAATGTTAAGGGACTTACAAAAATTGTTATCCAATATGATGGCTGTCGACACAACCGAAACATGATTGTATACATCCCCGATGAAGGAAGGGCACTGAAGATCCAGTTGATGACATAAAAGGCAGCCAAATTACCCCATATTGCAAGATGTTGCAATATTGTAAAGGAACTGCAGGAATCAACCGTAAGTCAGACACCTGAAGCAAATATCTTTTACAGCAGATTGAGGCCAGTGCATTTCAAAATATTACCAACCAGATAATTTGCCAATAAAGCAAATAGCCAAATTACTATTTTTCCTTTTCTTTCTTGACAATTAAAAAATTATGCATCAACATCTCCCAGGGTTAAAGCTTACTTGGTCTCCATTGTTACTACAAAAGCCTGCAACCAAATACAGCCAGAGAGCGCAACTATTGCAACCTCCTCCATTTCACTTTTCTCATAGGCATAGGCATGTATATTTATTAAAAATACAACTATTGCCTGCAAATCACAGTCACAACCAATTAGAAAATGTTAGTTTAGTGCAAAGGTACTTAAGTTGCTTTTCTCAAAGAAACAACAAGGCAGTCAGGTTGACAAACGTTCCATGACTCATCATCTGGATGATTTTAAATATCTAATTATGATGAATATAAATACAGAGCACTCACATGGAAGAGAGATCGCCCAAACCATCCAGCAAATGTACTAGGGTTGAGAAGCCTGTTTCAATATTATATTCAATTCATTGACTTATAAATTATTTATATTTAGTGCAAGTTAAAGAAACATTTTCGACGTTGGTTTGGTGAAATGGTTATTCAGTTGTACATAAAAATTTAATAATTCTCTTATAAAACTGGTTATTGAACAAAAATGAACAAACAATTGTTCACTTGCACTGAACTAGAATTCTTGAAAAAGAACAAGAATCTGTTGCATTTGAATCAGTAAAGCAAATAACAGAATAATGTCAAACCTCCCAGCTTGGCAATAAAATAAAATTTGAGGATGCTGCATTACAGTTTCCTCGCTGAGATCTTTGTCAAGCACGCTCACTAGAACAGGAACACTAGTGTAGAAAACATTATAAGCCATCAAGCTCACAGAATTAAAAAGACTGGTTCCAGAGACACCTGAAATGAATGAAAAACTGAAAATGCAATCATCAGATCTTAAAAATTGAGAAATGGAAAAAAAACAAAAAAAAGAAATGCACTTCTTTCAGTGCAACATTCATAATCACAGAGAAGAACCACAGAAGGAAATAAAAAGTGATGGACATGGTCCTCAGGCTAATTTTTCCTTTCGCTTTTTTATTTATTTTGGGGGAGTGGTCGTTGGGGTTGAGGGGGGAAAACTTTATGTACTAAGTTGTACGCAGTCTCGTCACGCCCATATATTTTCAAATAACTTGCTGCTTATACAAAAAAGAAACAATGAAATAAGAGGAGGCCATAGTTGGCAGAAACTCACAAGATTTGGATGAAACAGATCAGTAGGGACTTATAGAATGAATATTGAGAAAGAAATGCTGTACGGTTGTAAGAGTAACGACCATGGACAAGGATTAATCTTTTGAGAAACCTGAACTCTGCAAAATAACAGAACCAATCAAAACATTAGAGGAGATGACATTTGCTGAATAAGAAACAGAATGATAACCTCCAATCTGCATCATATAATTTTCCATCTTGGGAAGGTTCCATCTCAAAAAGGAAAACCTTCAAAAGAGTGTTGGATTAAATTATGCTTACTATGAGTGACCTGGAACAGTTATGAAGTAAACCGAATGCAGAACAGCAACAGAAGTTAAACCATATGATGAAATCTCTAGCAAAATTTCAACAGGGAAAAAGAGGAAAAGATAGCAACTATGTTAAAGAACTTGTGTACACATCATGACATGAAATGTGTATATAAAGGCTTACTTCCAATACTGTAATCAGCAGCTCTTGCTGCCTGCAATCCTTCTCTACCACTAATACCAACACCTATGTTAGCTTGTTGTATCATCCTTACATCATTCCCACCATCACCGATTGCCAATGTTCTATAATCACATACTTTTAGAAGTTCTACAAGCTGCAACAAGCAGTGGTAGTATGCAGGGTTAGATGGTTAGTTTCTGATGGACTTTATATATATATATACACACACACACACACACACACATATATATATATATATATATATTATTTATTTTTGAGAGAAACATGAAGCAGACATCTTCATATGTATGGTTGATGTGCTACATCAAAGTGACGGCTGTCAGAGTAGGTGAACTATAACGGACAGATCAGAAAATCTTGATTCACAGGCTTCTGAATTTCTGATGGTACATATTTTTAACACAAATGACATGACGTTACCAATAGTCTTATTGGTAATAAGAATTTAAAAATAGGGAATGATGTCTTCTAACTATTTTAGAGGCCGCATTAAAAAGTTTTTCTGGGGCAGAACAAAGTGAGGAAGAGGATACTTCAATCGATATTATACAGCAACAAACAAGTAGCACAACAATCAATTTCATGTCAGTTATCAATTCCTCATTCTTCCCTCACAAGCTTGGCTTTTCACTTTTACATCAGTATCCTTAGACATAGGCATAAGATAGTTATTATTTCCACTTCTTTTTCCATTTAATACAAATTCATTAAAAGGAACCCAGATAGCAAGAGCCCTAAATGCTAGAATCATATAACAGGGAGAAAGACCAAAAAAAAAAGAGCAATGTATTTAACAACAGGGCACTTATATTATAGGCGGATAAAAGTGTAAAATAACCTGTGCTTTCTGTGATGGTGTCACACGACAACATATAGCAGTCCTTGACAATATTGCCAGCTCAGTAAAAGCTTTACGGAAGTGCTTAAGTGCAATCTCAAGAGCCCAGCCATCAACAACAAAAGCCACATCCTGTTTCGCAAAGCAAAAGAATGAACAGCTAAATTCAAATCATTTGAGTTATCTTTAACCCCATACATAGTAGCCAATAAGTATAAACACCAAATGTATGTATACATGCAGCAAGTAAACATCTCAACATGCTAACCAAAGCAAAACAAGTTACAACTAGGAGTATATCTCCATGAGCTACTTCCTATTATATTAACAAATTTAAAATACTTCGGAATCAAGAACACAATACTAGGTTATAATTTAATATGGACAAAATGTATAAAAGCAACACCTTTGGTTCTGAGGTAGTTATCCTCATTGTAAGAAGCACTCTCTCCAAACTTCTATGTACCTCATCCTCTGTTTTGCCATCGATTGATAGAAGTTGTCCCTTTGGCTCTAACAATTTTGGAGAGAAAATGAAGAATAGAGGCTTCAGTATTAATGTAGCAAAACAACAATCTTTATAAAAAGAATGCATGACACTACTAAAAATGAATGTTGAGTATTTATCCCCAAACTCTTCAGGCCTGAATGGACAACACCCCTCCCCCTCCCCTCCCAAAAAAAAGTAACTCAATACATACAAAGTACCCAAAATCCATGTGACAGACCACTGCAGGAACCCAACATATCCCCACCTATGGTCAGAGCTGGAATAACAAGGTTAAAAGCCATGAACCATCAGCCCTTAAGATATAGGAATAGGACCATATGCATAACAGGTGACAGTACAAAATGCTTCTGGTAATATTTTTCTTTTTGGACATCCAAAAATACATTTTGTGTAACACTCAGCAATGCTGCAGGAAAAGCTCAGGAACAACAATGGACTGTCAAAGTAATGGATATAAATTGTTGACCATGGTTTGAACTGCATATGTTTTATATTTTAAAATTAGTTTTAGAACAGTACAACTACTTACTAATATATTATATAAATTAATTTTTTAAATACTTAGGATTCAATCCAACTTACCCTGCCAAAGCCAAATTCATAGTCTAGATTCTTCAAAATTGAACTATCACCTATACAGTGCCAGGTAAGACCCATAAGGGTATTGGCGCTACCTAGACACAACTTTGAAAAGTGAGGGGAAAAAGCCTCATAATATATATGTCATTGAATCAAATAACATATAAACATATCTCAAAGGTAACTAAAAATAAATGAGTAGAAACATGAGCCAGGTAGCAGGGAAATGACAGGAAAGTGAAAAAGGGAAAAGGAGAAAGGAAAACAAATTTGGGCTAGTCTTTACTTGGAATTGGGAACAAATTATCTCGAGTCTCAATGAGAGTAGACCAAATATTTTTACGCTTTTTGTTATAAAGCAAGTACCTAGCCTATCAGTACGGTGGAGCTTTGAGAACAACCACCTGGTGTTTTCCTTCTAAGGGATTGGTTCAGTTCTCACTGCTCATACACCTACTACCCCTTCAACAGATGAGAGACACAGAACAGAAATGCAGCAAAACAAAAAATCAGCTAGTCTGTCCATGAATAAATGGAAATTCTGGGTAAGCATCCCTGGTTCATATCAAGACTCTTACAATGCTTATTTCTTTGGAAAGACAGACAAATTCAATGAGTTTATTGGACAAAATTTAAGTGGAAACTAAAATCTTGCCATATGATCTCAAGTCTCAACTACCTGGCGAAATAAAATTGCATGAGAGGGCAATTTGTATCGCAGTATTCTGCTTGTCTCCAGTTAGCATCCAAAAATTAATTCCAGCTTTCCTTAGGGTTTCTATGGTTTCAGGCACTCCATCCTGAAAGAAATCACAATGGTCATATATAAACTCACTAAGAAAATTCTTTTAATTTTTTTCCTGTTAACTATCAGTCAGATAGCAATTGGCAAAATGGATTTAGAATTCTAAGAGTTAGACCACAACATTTATCCTAAATATTCACCTGTAAACGATCCTCTATTGCTGTTACACCAAGAATTTCCAAGTCGTGTTCTAATCTTTGACATACCTCAGCCACTCTCCACTGTGGAAGATAGTGAATTGAGAAACAGATTTCTTGCAATTTACATTTTATGCATAAATAACTAATATGTTCCCCTTACCTCCCTATCAATCAAAGTGCTACTGGCCTCTTTAAACAGCAAAGACCATTCCTGGTATTCATTTTCTCTTAACTCACGCCAAGCCAGACAAAGTGTACGTAGTCCCACTTGAGCATATTGCTCTATAGCTTCAACAAAGTTCCGGGTTTGCTGCCCTGCAGCAAGCAATAGTGTCAATTGTACCACAACATAATTAACTATTCACACACGTGAAGCAGCTGTGTATTCTAAGCATTACTAGCCTTCTTGAGAAATTCATATTATAGAAAGTCATAATATAACAAAATAATTAGCCGCATCTCTCCTAGGGGCAAAATGAAGTTTGCAAGGTCCAAAGAAATGGAAAATGAAACTTAAATGGAAGAAACTCAATTAGAATGGCAAAGAAAATATTCTAAGAAATTTTACATTCTAATGTGACCTGAACCTGAAAACTATAAATCACCAGTACATTGCCACATACTCTTAAGAAAAGACAGAGTATAATCTCTGATAGTGTGGATTCTTCTCCCAAATCATTCATTGAAGGTAATTTCATATATGGATAGATATACAGAATGATATATATATATATATATATATATATGGAGAGAGAGAGAGAGAGAGAGAGAGAGAGAGAATACTTGTCAAAATAGCAATCCAAAAATAAAGAGAGTTCTTCTGAGACAAGAAGAATTTGACAATGAGGAATATCCCCATAGCACACAGACAGATTTACCATACCAAGTCCATGTTATACAGGTCATGTTAAAAGATATAGAGGAAATAATTAAAAGAAAAGGCAACATCGTAACATTTGTATTTGACAATGAGTTGATGACTATGACATAGAAGATGTTTGATCAATGATGCAAGAGTATATTAAATTAAATTGAAATTGCATGAAATGTGCGGAGGTAAAAGTAGTCTGTCTCATTTTAAGCACAAAGATTGGTACATGGAAGGATAGGCAACATCAATAATAACATTTGATAGTCCTAGAATACAAATGAACAGGAGACACCAAAAATCTTACCAGCGAGGGCATATGGAAGAATAGCCTCGTCAGCTCCTTTTGACAGCAGAAGAATCTTGCCGTTTTGGCAATCTTTAATTACTACTGACATTCTTTTCCTATCAGAGGTAAATTCCAAGGTTTCCAGGACTTCATACTGAAGTACAGAAGAATTGAAATTGACCTCTGCAATAAAAACAAGAAAGAAGATCAAATGAAGCTAACAAATCACATCCTCGCTTTTAAAAAGTGTGAGACACATACCAAGAATATTTCTGTTCTTGTTGAAGAAAACCATATGCAAGCAAGCAGCAGCTTGAACAAGAGCATCCTCATCCTGAGACTGTGCCTTATACAATATGTCTCCAGTTTTGCTAAGTATGACAGAACAAGAAAACAAGAAAATCCATAATTAATAACTTTTGCTCTCCATATTGTCATAACAAATGTACATGCTAATCCCAACAGTTGTATCCCTAAGTCCCAGCAAGGATAAAGGCAGAATCACCTTCGCATAGGTATGACAGTATTACATATCGCCATTACAGTAAGAAATCGTACAACATTAGGGGAGCCACTGGAAACAGCATTCAGAAGCTCTACATCTGCATATAACAAGACTTAAATCAATTAGAAGGTGAAACTTGCCAACCAAAAACAGGAACAAATAGATACACACATAACATACATTGAATAAACAGAAACAGGTCAATAAGTGTATGTATCAACTGTAAAAGGGGAAATAGAAACATAAATGAAGCCCATATTCATATCATTACAATAACTATTTCAAGTTTTAAAATCTACAAAGTCAAACTTTTCAAAATGTGTATTTTCTCTTGTACATACACAACTACCAGATATGTCTTTCAAGAGACTGACATGTTCCTTATTAAGTTAATCCATATTTCTCATAGATGGCAACATCATAATTCTGTCTAGAACTCTGATCTTGTTAAGATCAAAGGATCAATGTAACTCAGCCACGCCTAAGATACAATACATTCTCAACACCAAAGTTAACTCATTCATTTAGGAAAGCCACATCATTTCAAACCAGGAAATTGATATCCAGTGGCAAAGTTGTCTATGTCATATCTTCTTCGAAAACTGATTTTCAGTAAACTTTACAATTAAGAAAAGTTTCAGATACAGTTATTTGGTGACAGGTGACAAGAAGAAAGAGTTCCATCAAGTAAACGCCAACCACACCTTTCAGAGCATCTCCATTCTCGTTTCCATAGAAAATACCACTGATACAACATCTTCTAAATATCATCTTATTCTCTGTCAGGGTGCCTGTTTTGTCAGTCAAAATGTACTCAACTTGTCCCAGGTCCTCACTTATCGCTGTGCTGCCACATATGACAAGTATCATTCATAAGAGATGGCAAAAATTACTTGTTCCTGAAAGTAGTCAGAGTAACCAGGATTCTTCTACCACTCACTTTGTTGCATGAGATGGTATACCAGTTTCCAGGTCCATCATTTGATGGTCCCAGTCAATGAATTTTGCATATAAGCTTTTGACCAGATCCAGTGATACCTGCCAGACATGAACCAGTTGACTGTATGAACTTTAGGAATGGTCACTCTCAAGATTTACAATAGTATGAAATAATCCAAAATCAAATAGGTTGTAGATCTGTTATTATTAGTGTAGGTCTTCATGGGAGACTTCTCTAGGTTTTCTGACTTTTCCAGGGAGGCTTGTGTAGAAATTCAAACTTAAGGTGACAAGAATAAATTGCATGCGAAGGAGGGATAATTTACTCAAGAAACTGTGAGCACGTTAAACCATATTAATATATAGTAATTGCAAAAACTACACCAAATTACCTTGATTGATATAGGTATCATGATGGAACAAAGAAGCTCGAACCGCAAAGGAATGACAAGTAGTTCAAACCAAGGTCCTTTGTTTGGGTAAAGAACATACCATTGCTTCAAAAAACAAAAAAGCAGATAGAAGGAAGACAAAACATGAGGTTCCACCTACATACATCTTGAGAGTAACAATGCAAAACATTAAAGTTTAAAGAAGATAAGTAAAAATAGCATAATGAAACTGGCCTCAAAGGCTAAAATAGAAACATAAAAGAATGGAAATTAAAAACTCGGTGGCCCCAGTAAAGTAAAAACAGTATGCACTGATTTCAACTGAAGCAAGGATTAAAAGATTAGGAGAATTATAACATGAAATTAACCAAAGACCATTCTTCGTTAAAAGTACAATTTGTACTCAAAAATTGTCCACATCAAAGACAAAGGACCGTTGAAATCATGAAATATATGCTCTATATATAGTTTCCTATAATTAGTTTCCTGTAATTAGTTATTTATTAGTTGACTTATCTAGTTTAGGAAGGTTGCTGTTTTCTAGGAATAGATTAAGGGATTGTTTCCCTTTTTTTCCATTAATATCTCCTTCTCTTGTCAAGGAGACAAGAATTCTGTATATATTGTACCATTTCTCTTATCAATTGAGACATAGTAGTATTCCTATTCCATAATTTTCACAAGGACCAACAAGCCAAGCAAACCTATTTTATAAGAAACAAACTGAAAATTGTAATATATAAAATACCAGCTTGCCCCATGCCAGTACAAGGGAATGAAAGGACAATTTTGCAATACATGGATTACAAAGACAGTGAACATATCCTAAGAAGTGTATAATTTGACATAATTGTAAGTTCATAAGAAACAGCACAAGTCCACAAATCATGACATACTTTCCTTGCTTCTGTTTCCTTCCAAACATTACCCGCTATGCCAAGAACCATAACAACCACAATTTGGAAAACAAAAATAGCACCAGTCAGCTTGTCAATCATGGCATCCACAGCAGTGAGCTTTGGTTCTGGGATACCTCTACTCATACCCAGCTTGGTTTCATTGCCTAAAGAAATAGAACATGTGCCAGACGCAAAATTTAAATGGTTGATGAAACTATTATATGGTCCCAAGAGTTTAACATATAGGTATAAATGGACTTGCCTGTATACACAGCCACTCCACATGCCCACTCAGTGTTCCGCAAGTAACATGACTGAAGAATTGTGTTTTTTATGGTTAAAGGGCATATATCATTATCAATAAATGGGGGGAACAACCGCATATTTGCATCAAACCTTCTGATGTCTTTATCTGGACTAGGACACTCAATTACACCCTGGGCATACACACACACACAGAGAAAGAGAGAAGAGCAATGGTTTAGTTTTGCTATAAATACTTTTGAGAGTAACATATTAACCATGCTACCAACTATAGTTACTTCAGAAAAAATCTTGCCTTAATTTTGTGTAACAGTTCAATATCTATTCCCATGCAAGCAGGAGGTATGACCCGTGTCTTCAGGTCAGTCTCACCATCGAGTGCAGCAGTCTGAAAAACATGTCATATCAACAGATCCTTAAATGAGAAACACTATTCTTTTCACCCCCGAAGAAAAAGCAAGAAAAGAAGGTATATAGTGGAATTATGTTCACTCATCTGCATTGCTGAGACACACATACACAGAGGACCAATTTCAGCAAGTTTCATGACATAATTACCTCTATATAGCAAAGTCCCTGTGCATCAGAGGTACCGATCAAAACAAGGTCACAAGGCACTTCATCATTTTCAAGTAGCCATACAATATTACCCACACGAATATCCTGGGCTTTGATCTACAACAACACAGAGCCAACACCCCCAACCCAAAAATAAATAAATAAATGAGAGACAGTTAGAAATATAACAAATGAAGTAAGAAGACATTATATACGATGAATTTAGAACTATAAATGTTGGATAAGAACTTGAAAGCATTGAAGTCTGATTCATTTAAGTGACACAAGCAAGTCTTTGGCCATGTTGTTACTTAATTAATGTAATAGTACAGATAGATGTGTCAAGCAGATCTTAGGGGATAGGGTAACATTGCTCTACAGGTAAACTGAATCAACTGATAAGGGTGGATGAGGTATTAGCTCAAGCTTTTATAATGATTTTATGCGAGATAATAAACAATAAACTTAGTGCTTATTGCAAACAAGTGCATTCACTCAAGGCTGTAAACTGCAGTACAGTATTATAAGTTGGATTTGGAATGCTGTTACTCATTGGCCTTTGAGTATCAACAAATTGAAGAAATAATGGTAAGCATCCCAAATTGATTTCAAACAACTTTTATTTATTTTAAAAGAATGAAAGGGAAGTTCCCTTGTGCAGCAAAAGAAGGAAAAAGCAAGAGGAAACACGCAACTAGTCTACATATATGATAATTGTTTAAACTTTAAACTAGCATTGTTTTTTTCATCTTTCCAAAAATGAATTTAGGATAAAATGACATTGAAAAAAAATACTCGAGGTGCATATTATCTGAGAAACATACTTCAAGCAGACAAACTTACAACTGAATTTCGAGCATAAATGCAAAGAAATCACCTTCAAATGATTTTCCTAATATTTTAAATTTTCAAAATCTTCGCCAGATATGGATTGTGTACAGTTCCCATTAGTGCCAAAATTATTTACTGGAATCAATGACTTAAAATATCTTGGAAAGATGAACAGGTATGAGCCCTATATTAAACTCAAAACCATCTATGATTGTTGATTTGTCGCTGGAAACTGTAAATTAGTCTAGCTGTTTAAATTTCTTCCTTTCTTTTAAATTGATTTCTTGTCTTTTTTCGGAAATCATAAGCAATATGAGGAGACAAAAATGAGATAATTAAAAGATTCAGATATTTCATACAAGTTTCTTGATGCCATTCCTGACAACCCAGACTTCCTTCTCATTTGCCTTCTTGTCTGAAAGATATCTATGGTAATCATCCCAAGCCTCTTTTGTTGCAGAGACTGCAAAAATAAAAATAAGTGGACCCCACGTACTGGCAGGATTTACTGGAGTAATAAGAGGCCATAGCTGCAGGCATGCTATCAGTAAAAAATATTGATTCATGAACCGGCTGAAAAAGAAAATAAGAAAACAGATGGATTTTAATTTATAATCAGAGCCAAACACCGGGCAGAGTTAGAGCAAAGATAGCAACAAAATGTATTAGATATTTGTATGACATTAAAAGTTCAACAAGGACATTTCCACACAAAAATAACCGACTTTGTGAAACTAGAAAGTGTGCTTAGTCATAAGGAAGAAGCCTGAAAGATATACAACTACAAGTATGAATCCCAAAAATCTGGGATGAGTTACATTTTGTCTGATTTAAACTGTTTGTGATCTTCCACATGAATACTTTCCCACCATTCCTTTCAATTTGATGTCACTTGCTCCCCCAATCTTATGCACTCACCTGCTGAAACTATATGATGGATGTCTGAAACTGAACACACACAGACATGCGGAGAAAGTGAAAGAGAGATAGAAGGTGATAAATGGATCTTTCTTCCATGTGGTGAAATTTTTTTAATTCAAAATGAAAGGGTCATGGCTGAGAACCTTGCAGGTGCTTGCATATGCACATGTGTTTTCATCTATGTTATGGTACCAGAAATGCAAAACAATGAGTAATTAACAGCATCAATAGAAAGATTACCTGAACTGTTCCCATAAATTTTTTGGAAGAAAGTTCAATACAGTGTACTTTCTGTTTGATATACAGTTATCACAGTAAACATCATGTGATAATTCATCATCATTGATGTAAACAAAACGCTTCATTGTTGAATTTGGAGCATCTACTCATGTATAGATGTCCTCTCCACCTTCCTTGCAATGCTCAAAAGGGATCTATTTCCACAAAAAAAAATTCAAATAATCATATTTTGCATACAAAGACCCCAAAATATCAATTACATATTTGTATGCATAATGTGTTATTATGAATGACAATCAGGGAATGATACTGAGAGAACATAGGATTCCCAGAACCCAAAATGTAGACTGCTTTAGCCTTAGAAGCACCATGTTATTTCTCATATATCTAAAGCCTTCATCATGCATCATTAGCTGTATAGTGTTTAATGCCTTAACTTAAAACTAACTAAACCTAGCCTAAAAGAACTATGGGTTTAACCGAGACACAACCAGGGCAACGTGGTATACATAATTATTCAATAAATCTGACATTAAGATCATTATTGGTAAATGTGTCATGCTGGATGGACAAACAGGGGATGCCTAAATCCAAATACATGTAAGCATGTAACAGAGTATGGCATAGAAAGAAGCTTGAGCCTAACTGCAGAATACCACATAAAGTAGATTCTTTACACTAACTAATTAAAGAAAACAAATAAAAACTCATTCATAGATGCCAACATGTTGTCATTTCACGTAATGCCTTTTCAACATGGTTATTGAGAGTAATTATATAAAAAGAAAATAATATATAGTAATAAGATTTGAATTTTTCCTATGCTCACTCATGCGAAAATAAGCCCAATGAAACTAAACTTATATTTAAGCTCATTAAGATAAAAATATCAGTCTGTTGCTGGTCAAGAATAAACAAATTATAACATTATAAGTTTTGGCTTATGTCCTTATACTCCATGAGATGCCCCCATCTGTAAATTAAATATGATATCAACTCATATCTGATATCTAAACCCATTAACATATCAATTGAAATTTCAGCTCCATCACTGTTGGCTCAGAGTCCATGCAGGGATAAGACTCATAAGAACGCCATAGATGTAAATAATCCCTTGACGTAAAAGCAACAAACGGTTTACTTAAAACTCAGGACTATTTAATCCCAACTAAGGCTTTCAGCTAATTGTAGAAGTCAAACATCCAAATTCTAAACACAGATGAAAATAAAATCAACTATGAAGTTATTTTCTTCCTCCTAAACACATATCACTGAAAAGGATTACAGCTTTCACACAAATACCCCAAAAAGCAATGAAAATCACAGAATCTTCCGGTGACCAATTAGCTGGGAATCGACAAAAGCTGATCATGATCCAAATTCGATTTCCATACCACAATGTTTTAAATATGCATTCGATTTCGATACTACAACTTTCGAAACTATAATCAAATTCTTAACTGCCACAGAATTAAGGAATAAAATGGTCAGGAACTATACCTTCGATCATTTCTCTGCATTCCTCTTCCGGTCCGAGTCTTTCCCTCTTCTCCCACCTATTCCTTGACGAAGAAGAGGTGGTGATTGAGTGTGGTCGTCCCCATTGACCGTGCACAATGACCGGGCACCTTCGGCTTGCATTTCGTATAGTGTACGTATCCCATAACAAGACCGGGGGGTGAATCTGATGTTGCCACGTCACAACCCCAGTGGACCCAATGGAATAGATAGTATGCCCTTAGCCAATTGGACGGACCGAGACAGATGTATAGGAAAATCAAGGTTGCATATGTATAGGGATTTTGGGGTTTTTCTTTTGGTATTCATATTGCATGTATTTAATATATGATTGCAATAAAATAATAAAAATAGATAAATATTTGGTAGATGAATAAAATCGTATTTTGAGACGGGAATACAGTTTATAGCTCGTTTTGAATAGCAGTTCACATTAAAAATAAAGAACTCTAACTTTTTTTTTTTTCCATTGTATTATCAACTTAATTATATATATATATATATTGCTTTTTGCAAAACTTTTTATTATAATAATTGTGAAAAATATATTATTCTATAGAGCATTATTATTCTTACATTTCTTTTTTTGCACAAAATTCTCGTATTTTACTTTACAATTATTGATGTGCAAGATCCAAACATAATAAAAATTTTGTATCAAAATTAAAAAAATGACACTAAATTACTCTATTTTTGTTACTACTTAATTATTCACTCCTTATTTGTGTACAGTAAAACTCTACAATCTACATGTGTTTAGGCATGAAACTAAGATCAAACACAAAGCCATCCATGTTAGTCCCAGATCCTTTACAACTAAGTGTAAGATGTAGGAGCCTTGATAATTTCTTGAATTCTCACTTTTATGAGGAGTCAAGAAGACAATATATAAATGAGCAGATTCCTGTTCCTCTGGGTGAAACTTTAAAAGATGCGGTACATACGCACATTTTATGTCCACTCAAATAAAAAAAAAAATGGGGGAATAAAATAAGAATAGTATAAACAAAGTGCATGAATTATCACATACGTATAATACAGCCCGACAGTAACGGGACACTAGTGATTTATATTTGAGAAGAAAAAAGAGAGTTTGCAGATACTCTGCCCTCGCCATGATTGCAGACTGCTAATCCGTCTATCATGGACACCACCTTCCACTTTATGTTAGACTTTATGTTGCTGTCATAACCCCATAATGCATACTGTTCTTTTTCTATTATATTGATGCATGATTGGTGTTGATACAGCTGCAAAATTAGCATTCTGCAGAGCCAAAGATGTTTAAAAAGAGAAAGGGAAAAAGAAAGACTAATTTCACTGTTACAAGTGTCATCAGTTTACACGCTGAAATGAGTGGTCAATTCGTTCTTTAAACTCAACTAACTGCCCTACCAAGTACCACCACTTTCTCACCTGCTCTCTCAGCCTTGCCTCGCCCACCAGTCCAACCAATAATGTCCTGGATTTCTGGTTTTAGAACGTAACAAGAAGCCAAATTAACTTTGCGAAGAAAAAGGTTATAAAAATGATCTAAACCATATACAAACTAGAGTATTGCATCGTTGATTTGTGCTTTTATGGTTGTGAGGTTAGAAAGTAGATGGGGTGGCCGTGCCCGGCCAAAGGGGTAACTGCGTGTATGAAATTACAAAGAAGAATCTAATGGAAATCGTGTGCGGACAAAAGATTTTCTGTCTGGTCACTAACATTAATAATTGACCACTCATCTGCAATTTCCCATTTCATTCTGCGGATAAATCAGTGGTTGCTTGAGCTGCTTCCCTACAATTAGGTTGTGGTATCTATAAAAGTGCTGCCTATGACAAGGGCTTCTTGCATTGGCTAATCACGCAAGACTACAAGAGGAAGGACGGCAATGCTGAACAACCTATCAAAGGGCCAAGCTGAGACTCATTCATTTGGCTTTAATCAAATAACTGGCTCGTTAATTAGATAATAATGTTGCCTTGTTCCTTCGCAGGCACATTCATGGTGTGTATTTGATTACAGAAATGATCGTCCTGTAACCACTACGATCCACCTGTCTGAATAATTTCAAGTTATGATCAATGTTGATGGCTTTTTAAATAAAAGAAATTATACTCCCACGAATTTTTTGAATTTTTTTATGGATATTTTTCTATCTTTTAAGTAAAAAATTAACCACTTTCAAAAGAAATTCTAAATGGTAAACCTCTCTTAATAAGGATGTAACTTCTAAGTTTAAACTGATATTAATAAACTAACTTTAAATTTAAACTAGTATTAATAAATTGTTTCAAACTTGAGTAGAACATAATTAATTTTTATTGTATTAATATCTTATTGATACTCTCATAAATTTTAATTCACTTTGTAGAAATAACCAAACTCTTCAAACAAATATAATTGTGGGGTTATGAAATTATAAGAGCTAGCAACCTTGGATTATTATGAAGATAGTATGAATGAAATTGTCTTTCATTTATTCTTATTAATAATAGAGGCGGATCATGGATGGGAATTTGATTCATCGAATTGAACATATTCATTTAATAGACATCTCAGTATCATTCCGAGTTCCAACCACCTCTACTTTGTTTGCTCTCTTAACAAATTGCCACGTAGGTTTGACATTATCTTCACCACCACGTAGTTGAATATCAGTTCAACACCAGTTCCGCCTACAATGATACAGTATTCATATTATCAAAAAGAATCATAGGATGTAGAATTATTCATATAATTATTTCCAATTTCTTTTCTTTTTAAATCATCGTTTGACGAACACATCATTCAAATGTGATATGATATAAAACTAATCAAATACAGTCAGAGAACAAAAAAACAGGGCAACTTAAAAAAGCTACCAGTGAGAAAGGTTTTTGAAGGTGCGTGACCACCCCCTTCCTTGTTTGGACACTGAACTTCCCCTTCGGACCGACAACGAACTCTTCTGGATTCTTAAGCAAGTACATGGGCGGCTGTGGCTGGTGACTGTATTTGGCCGCCCACAGTACAATCATCGGCCCCATAACAACCTGCCACGTGGCCTGATTCTTACGCCCCTGGATCCCACTACGTTAAATATACCTATGACTCATCGCCAACTTTGGCGGCGAAATTTCCCTGTGTCCGCCTTCCGACATGTCGCCTTCCTCAGCGGCTTCATTGCGCTGTACACAGGTCGTTCACGTGCCCTCCCCGCCGCGCGTGATTCAAGTAATAATCCACTTTTGTGTGTATAAATCGGGCGCGTGCACGATGTTCGCCCTCCTACGCGAGATTTATGGATCCCATCGTTGCATGGCATACATGCCGCCATGGACCACGAAATGGAGAAGCTGATTAATTTAATGGGAGCATGCATGCGTGGCCGAAAGAAATAGCGAGAAACAAAAGGCGAAGCGAAGCCAAAGTGATATCCGCTCCAGAAATTCCGCCGACGCTGAGACCGGGACCCACCGGAAGAGGCAGCTGACGGCACCACTTTCAAAATAAAAAATTGCTTCCCTGTCCCCTCTCCTCTCCACACCTCTCGTGTATCCTCTTTCCCTTCCTCTTCCTTTCCAAAATCAAACTTGCTCCGAAAGTAACCAACCGCACAAAACTGGCATTTTCTTATTAAATTAAAAAATAATAATTATTTAAAACAGCAGTTATTTGGATGGCAAAAGAAGTGCACGTGCCAGCCACCGTATAATCGGACACGTACCCGTCAATGCGGTGCTCCTTCCGCGGGCCCCGCTTTGATCCTCTAAAATCTCGTGATTTGCACGCATCTTTTTTCCCTCCCACTGTTAGGTCTGATTTGCCGTGGGTGGGTGCCCAACACTGTTTTAACTCATTAAATTTATTATTGGCATAATCCTCTGGTAGCCCATTTTCAAGCATGCTAGCTAATCCGCAAACTCTGAACAGCAGCGACTCTCGCATATATTCTTGCTGTTCATATATGCAGATGTTGGAACGAACAAAGCCATTAGGCACCGTAACTATAATCTAGCAATATTCCAATTTGTTTTATCGTAAGATTTACCGATTTAAACACAAAGGTTGAGTATTGCCGGTGGAGATATGTTTGGCCTGAGCGGCAGCGCCCCCCACTTGAGATGACACAAAAATGATGAAGATTAGCGAAATGATGAGTGGAACTATATAAGAAAGTAACATTAGAAAGATTAGAGGTTACAGGAATTTGAAGGAGATCCAGTTACATTTGGATCTTAAGAAAAAAATAGAAGGAAAAAAACTAACTTCTTTACATCAAAGGTTGTGATAACTTGTCTTCCTCAAAATATTAGAAGATTAATCATTTTAAAAGGGGGGGAAAAAAAAAAGAAGGCTTCTGCCTTGCGCTGGGTGTGGTGTGAAAAATACTAAGCGTCGATCGGCGGAGCGAGGTTAAGGTTAAGATTGAGAGCTGCTTTTGGCTGACAATCAACGACTGAAGACGAATCAGAGTCACTCTGGACCCCACAACCCAAACTTTTGTTAAACTGGACTGGTGCTGGCTGGAATCGGACCGGGTAAAGCTGACTCACAAACTCGGCCCTACCAGCAGGCTCAAAAACGAAAACCGAACGCGCAGGAGCTACCACGTCCTCGACAGCGCCAGCAACGGCACCGCTGCCATACGCCAGGTGGTGCGGCTGCATCGGAAGAAACGGGAACCGATCCACGACCATATCGACATCGCACCGGCGCTTGATCTCACGCTCCGGGCCATCTCGGCTGGATAACTCGACAGTGCTACTCTCACTCGGACTCTGGCGGTTGTTGCGAACGTTTTCATTAGGCAAAGGGAAATTTGTCTTGGCCTTGGGACCACGGAATCGCCTGGCGGCAGCGTCATAAGCCCTGGCAGCTTCCTCCGCCGTGTCAAACGTGCCCAGCCAAACACGGCTCTTCTTATCGGGATCTCGGATTTCGGCGGCATACCGACCCCATGGCCTCTTTCGGACACCTCTGTAGTGGACCTCCTTGGCATTGCTTGGCTTATTCTTGAGACTCAACCTCTCCTTAACAGCCATTGTTGGGTTTCGCATATCCTTAGAGACAAAACACTTAAAGCGTCTTACGTCCCAGTGCCTGTGCGAGGGATGGGTATATATAATTACAGCACGAGAAGGTAAGGGGGCGTAATTTTTAATTTTGATTTGATTTGATTTTTATTTATTATAAAGTTAGTGATTGCGAGGAAGAGAGCGGATGAGAGGGAGAAGGAGCAGTCAACAAGGAGTTTGACTGTAGGGGAGAGCGGCCGCCCAAGGAAAGAGGAGATAATCGTGTTGGGGTTACGTGGCACCCAGAAATTTCGAGACAAGCGGCGAGGGGGCTTGGTGTGTGCCGGCTTTTAACCTAACGGGCCGTTATTTCGGCTGACATCATGCATGTTGCCCCACCCACTGCTTTAAGAGCGTGCAACGCGCTAATCTTGAAGAAATCCAGACAAGAAAAACATAAGAGGTGCGTGTCGTGCACGAGTATTCAATAGAGTGGGGAGGAAAGAAAAAATAAATATAATTGCTAACAAATGACCAATTCTAACAATTGTCTGTATCCCACGGTATTAGAGGCCGTCTCTTTCTCTCTCTTTCATTGGCTCTCTCGCAATAATTTTATCTCACTCTTACACCTTTTGAATCGTTCTTTCGGCCAGACCGACAGTTAGTGAAGGGGAACAGGATCTCACCATCAGAAATCGACACGCGTCTATGTCTTGCGCTTGACGCGTCCTTAGTCACCAGTCATGCTCATGGCCCAGCCCCTCCCTCCCGCCTCATCATTTGTTTCGGTGCCTGCCACCCAATTGCGTCTCTGTGTCCGTCTTTCATTATTTAACTAAAATAAACTAAAACGCGTGTGCGCGGTGAATCGCTGCCATCGTTGTTACCACACTGTTGCAGATCGCATCAAGCCTGCAACGTTTCATCGTTGCTGACCGTAAGATTTCTTGGGGGAGCCGCCGACGCGCGTGAGATGGGTTCGCAGGCGTTGTTAGGTCTTAATTTAGGCTAAAATTATGCGACCAAATAGAAAAAATGCAGCTGAAATTGTCATTCTAGTGCCTCACTAGGCAACGCGGATCACGGAATTCTTTCAAGAACCGAAATTTCGGCATTCATCTTAGAATGTAAAAAAGAAAAAAATAGGGGTAACATTCTGTGTACATTTTCGGTGCATTCTCCGAATGAATCAAGGTTATGAATGTAAAATCATAAATAAAAATTATTAAAATAATTTTTGTAAACAAATAAAAATTAGATTAAAAAATATAGCAGGAGGAAGATTATCATCATCTTACGGTAAAGTACACATTCACAAAAGAGATTTGAAATGTTTAAGGCTCTTTTGACACTTGAAAAAAGAGGATAAAGTTATTACATATTCTTTTCTATCTTAAAAAAGGGAAAAGAAAGACAAGGAAAGAGCCGTGACTTGATTGATGATCGAGTATGGAGTTTTACTTGCTAGGGGCAGCAAAGCGGCTTGCTCTGTCCTGCCTGTAAACATTCGTAATTAAATGAGGCGTTGTAAGATAGGATGGGTTAGGTTAAAATTAGAATGAATTAAAAAATATTAATTCAATTTATTTTTTATATGAGATAGGTTGAGTTGATATAAAAATTAGATAATTTTACATATAAAAATAGAGGTTATTTAGTCTTACATGAGCTTATAGATTAAATGAAATTGGGCAATTTTTTTGTATATACGTGGACTATATATATATATATATGTGTGTGTGTGAATTCATCCACGTAAGGCATGACTCACAGACCTATTGCTACATAAAAGTAATAAGTCATAAGTGAGTTGTTTCTTATTAAACGTATGAAATAAAAAGTATATATATATATATATATATATATATATACACACACAATTTATTGATTTTTTGACTCAATGTTTAAATTGTAAGATTTGATTTTAAATTTTTTTAAATAAATTTTTTATAAAATTTAAATTATGAGAATAAAAAGATTGATGTGTGAGTGACAACATAACATGGTTGCAAATGCTATGGATAAATAAATATAAAATTAAAAAATAAAACAAAATTCACATATTAAATTATATAAAAAATTATCAAAATCAATAAAAAAAATAAAGTGAAAAAAATCAAATCTTAAATGCTATTGAATTCTACTATTATTATAACTTTATTTCTATATAATCCTTGTAACACATAATAGTCTATCCTATTAAGTTTACTTGGCCGAAACAAATTTGAACGCCCACACATTTTGTAAGATTAGAGATGTAGAGGTAGACATTCCCGATGCTATTATATGCATACTTATCACGTTGAAATTAATGCAAATAAGGTAAAGTGAACTCAAAATGGGAGTGATGCATTTAAAATAGAAAGTATAAACGGATCTATTGTACCATGATGGGTTAATTTGGGGGAAATCTTGTCGTTACAGGAGATTGTGTAAAGAAAAATACAAAATCAAGGTAGGCGCTTTTGGGTCATTCGATTCACTTGCTTCATACGTTTGTGCAGATTCTGATGGGTCTTGTATTGGGTTGCAGACTGCAATCAGCCTCAGCTTAGTCCACTAGCTTGGGCCTTGGTAGATAGCCAGTTTAATCCGGCAAGTAGTCCACAACTTTTGTTGCATAAAAAGAAGATTGAGTGACAGAGTTTCTAAGCAGGCCACGCATCCTGAAAAGTAGAATTTCATATTAAAAATATTCTACAATTGTGACAAATGTCAAGAAGTATCTGGATATCACTTGTGACTCTCCAGCCTTCATGCCGTGTGTTTGTGATATGCTTACTGAACCACTTCAATGCAATTTGTGTTCTACTGTTAAACCTCACAAACTACCAACGCTAAACAAAGGTTCAGGATTTCCATTTAGTTGAATACGTGTCAATAATTCTGCAATTGATTGCTCAAGTCACTTGTTAACGGTTCTGTGATTGCCTTACTTGGTGAAGATGTTTCGAATCAAAAGTACGTAGACTACAAGTAGAGCACAGCATCAACAGGAGTTTATCAGAATATAAAATTTTAATTGAATTTTATAATTTAATTTATAAAATTTAATAATTTAATTTTAAGTAATAATTTAATAAAATTTTATTAATAAAAATAACAAAATAATAATAATATAATAATGTTATTTTACACAAGGAAAAAGATAATCTTATATAAAATGACACCAATTCTTCATAAAATATGAGCAGCTCTTAGAGTAAATTTAGTAATTTAAATTGTTTTAATTAAAATTTTTGTAAGTTATAATTTATAAAAGAATTGTTTGCATAATAATAAGAATGTCAATTTTTTTTTTCCAGAAGTGGACTACAATGGGCCTTGGCTTAAGTAGTTGTACAACTAAACAAAAAAATGAGGTATCTTATTGAGTCACTAACGTTACCAAACTACGATCATTTAAGACTTTTAGCGGCGGCATTTACCGTTGAGACGCCCGGTCCCACTCCGCCGCAAAATTTTAAAATACAATATACTATAGTAGTAAGAATCCCCATCTTTCTCCAACGGCTACTAGGCCCCAAAATGTCTGCATTCAAGAGCTACTAAACCTCTTCGTTACAACAACCCCAACATCTTGCCATCACAAGCTCGAAGAGTTTCTCTGAATCGTTGCCCACAATTTGATTTTGTGATTCAGTTACATATTCTGATTCATTAACGATGGATTCTTCTACACCCCCTTATCCTCGTTCCGATCCCAGGTCTCGAATCAAATCCTCCTCTCGCTTGGCCCGGATTGCTGATAAAGAGAGTCAAGAACCTCTTCGTATTTCCCTCGACCTCGTTCCATCATCACCCACCAAATCTCCATCGCCTTCTGCTTTGTCTCTGAGATCTCCCCCTTCTCTTCCGCTTAGAGAATTGCTGCTTCTCTCGCCTTCGCCTCTCAGAAGGTCTAAGACCCGCCTCACGGATCGGCATGAAATGGCAGACGAGTTTGTGGAGCCTGCGGGGTTGCGGCGTCGATGCAAAAGCAGAGGAGCTCAAATGGGCACGCTGGCATCGCCGAGAAATACGCGAAGGTCAAGGAGGCGATCGGAGCTCGAGATTCGAGATGATAAAGATATAGGGTTGGTGGAAGAGATTGGAAAGCCAAGAAAAAGAAGGCACAGTGGGCGATCTAAGAAGGAAAAACTGAGCTTGGTCCCCGCTGTACCAGCTTCAAGTTCATCTCAAAGTATCTCTCATTGATTCTCGCTTTCTCTGCTTCACAGTTTTTTCTTTTCAATTAAACATTTCGGACATCGCAATTGATTTTTTCTTGTTGCTTCTCTCTCTTTCTGTTGTGATTAGAAATTGAAGATGAGAATGGAGGTAATCTAGATCGTATTGGAGAGGTAATGACTGACTTGATTATGTGGAAAGATGTATCAAAATCAACCCTTTGGTTCGGCTTGGGTTCTCTCTGCTTCTTATCTTCTTGCTTTACTAATGGAATTGACTTCAGGTTTGCAGCTCCTCTCTTAGCTTCTATTTTTTCTTTATTTACTTTTCATTCTCATTGAGAAATATCTGAGACGATCTTTTTCTCGTTCTTTCAGCATTTTCTCGGTCATATCACAATTAGCAATTCTCTGTTTGGGTGCTTCATTCCTTTCAAATTCAATTTCTTCCAGGTATTTCATTTGTTATCCTCCACTTGTCCTTGTATAGAATGTATTCTAAGTCTTTCGGAATCATATCTCAGAGACCAGGTTGAAAAGAAGAATGAATTCAACCTCAAAGAAGATGATATTTTATGCCTTGCAAAATTGATTCTTCCCGCTTTAAATTTTACAATTTCAAAGACAAGAGAGCTTTTCTCGGGAGAACCATCCATGACTTTGAAAGTAATCCCCATAACCGATTTTATAGTTTAAGATCATGCCGGAAATTGCTTAATACTGGATTAATCAGTTGGTTTTTCTAATTGCAGGTAGCTCCTTTCCTCCTTCTGGGAGCAGAATATGGTCACCTTATTACAATATGGAGGCTTTGTGCCATTGGTGAGATCATGATACACGCTATAACCTTCTCCAGAAATTGACTCAATATTATTAATCTTTGCCAATATATCTTAGTTTCGATCACGATACTGTGAATATTTTGCTAATCTGTTTATGAACAGCATTTTTTGGCAGCTTCACTGTCCCAAAGCTGTATGCTTGTTACTCTGCTCGGATAAATCAAAGAGGTATAAGTCCATCCTGTTGCTGAAAATCTTGTATGTCTGTCCTAAGTTTTATACTTAACAGAAAAGTGGGCTTTGCTATGCAGCTGAGTGCTTGATATCGTGGTTGTTGGACACATGGTCTGCTTGCTCTCACAAGAAGAAAGTAATAGGATCAGCAGTCACAGCCTTCTGGAATCTATCTTCTATAAAGACTCGAATCTTCACCGGTATTTCCGTAGTATGAGATGTGGCTGTCATTTGCCAGAGAAAAACTTGTTTGGTTGAGATCTACATCAGTTCAGACCAACACACATATCATGATTTAATACCGCAAAAACTAAACTTAATAGTTGTATTATTTTAGGTTGACTAAAGTTATATTTTATAGCAGAACTGACTTGTTTAAGTATCTATAACACTCAAGAGAGTAGGACAATGGGTTAGCTAAATTTTAACTTTTAAAGACAATGTTAACTTTGAACAGATTTTTGCTACTCATGCATATGATTAACGGCGAGACCCTTCAAATATCCTACCTATTTATTATTATGATGTGCATTGGGAAACTTTATGACAGTTGAATCTCATGTTGAGATTTCCTTCTGCAGCGTTTATATGCCTAGTAATATTCAGATATTTTCGGCAACAAATGGTGCAAACAGTAGAAAAAGATGGGGAAGCAGAAGTGGAGAATAACGAAAAACAACAAGCATTAGTGGTGGCCGAAACAGAGAAGAAGGAAGAGCAGCAGGAATTAGTGACTGCAGAACGAGGGTGCCAAAACAAGTACCTCGGTTTAGCCATTTATGAACACTTCTAGCGACCAGGGACCAATCCACCTTATGTGTAACGTGGGGGAAAACGGAAAATAGCCCCAACAACAAAAAAGTTTTCAACGTGTACAATTTTTATTATTGTCCTCGTGATGTTCAGATAATTATTATTACTATTCTAATAAAAGTAAGTTGGTTAGTTGAATTTTATGCTGTCAAATTTCATAGGTGGATTACATTCAATGTGAAAAGGAAAAGAATGCGGTATAACTAGCAGCCATCATGCGATTTTCATGAATATGACTACATTTATTATATAGTATCGATATTTGTTTTTGTTTTCTTTTTTCCTCTCTTCTGTAACTGTCTAAATGATGAAATTCAGGAGGATATATTCCACCTAGTCGACTAGCCACAGTAAACAATATAACTGGTGATTTCCTTACCTTATCCACTCAGTAAATATAGTACTTGGTTAGCAATATAAAATTCCTCGGTTGTTTTATTTATGTTATGAAGAAGGTAAACTGCCTTTCCTTATGGTAAGATTCAACACAGAAGAAAGACAATTTATGTTAAATAAATCATGCTGTATGCAGGAATTTTTTTAATTCCAGCTTCTTTCATTTCTTTCCTCAGATCAGCAGCATGATCCCATCTATCCATCTCAGCGTTAATGCTTGACAGTAACACATACTGGCCGCAGTGTGGGGGCTGCAATTCAAGCAGCCGTCTCCCAATTTCTTCTCCAAGCTCGATAGCTCCATAAATTTTACAGGCACCCAAAAGAGACTTCATAACAGATGCATCAGGCTGGAAAGGCATATTTCTTATTATATCAGCTGCTTCCTCCAAGTGTCCTGCTCTACCCAAAAGATCAATTATGCACCCGTAGTGCTCCATTACTGGTACTATTCCAAAGTCATTTGACATTGACCGAAACAACTCCAATCCTTCCCTGACAAACCTTCCCCGTGCACAGGCTACAAGAACTGCTACGAAGGTGATATGATTTGGTTGTAGCCCTTCGACCTTCATCTTCTCAAACATGTCGAAAGCTTCCTTCTCTCTACCATTTGAAGAGAGCGTAGAAATCATTGCATTCCAAGTGCAGACCTCTCTGAAAACCATTTGGCTGAAGATATTCGCAGCATAATTCAGATAACCCATCTTTCCATAAAGATCTATCAATGCTGTCCCCATAAAAACCCCCAAGTTAATCTCATTTGTTATAATGTATCCGTGTACTTGCTTTCCATAATCATGAGCTGCTTTAACATCTAAATTGGCACAGGAGGAGAGTACACTCACATACGTAGCCTCATTAGGCTTTAGGAAACAATCCATGACATCCCTATGAGACATCATCTTCCCAAAAAATTGAATTGCCTTACCAAAGTTCCCATTGCCCGCGAAACCATTGATAATAGTTGTCCAGGAAACAACATCCCGCTTGCGCATGCGTTGAAAGAGTGAAATGGCAGATTCCATATCCCCATTTGTGCAGAAGGCATGAAGCATAGCATTACAAGCAACAACGCATAACCGAGGAATTTCCTCAAACATCTTGCATGCACCAGCTAGATCATTATTTCGGGCGTAGATTACAACAAACGTGGTTTGAATAAACGGATCAAACAAAACACCCCGCTTTACCACTTGGGAGTGAAGGGCTCTGCCAAAAGAAGTTGAAAAGGAGGCAGCTTTGATGAGGGGAGGGAAGGTGTGGCTGTTGGGTGGCGCTTGGTTGGCAAGCATGTGAGTGAAGAGAATAAGGGCTTTGTAAGTTAACCCAGCAGTGTGATGGGCTCTGATCAAGGTGTTGTAAAAAAGGGAGCCCTTCCATTTTAGATGAGAAGTAGTATTTGGGTAATGAAGGAGTTGACCGTTGGTGATTAGAAGGGAATGGATTTGTTTGAATTGTCTGGGGTGCTTGATGCATTGTTGTAGGAGTTGCAGAAGATACTCGGGTGAATTACTCATAACAGCCAAGCAGCATTTCTGCAAGGTGCAATCTCCGATTCCTGTTAGTTTTGGAAAATGGGGCTACCAAACCATCATGAAAAAATTGATTAGCTTTTTGTAAAAGTTTAGTTTGCAGGAATGGTACGAACCGTTTTGAGCCAAGGAATACCATCCAATTTGGAGTCGGGAGTCGCGGGACCCAACAGAATGTCTAATCTTTGAAAAGTCAAAAGTCAAAGCTTGGTCTAGAGCGTGTTCTCCTGTACGTTGTAGGATCCAGTCTGATTGAGCACGATCCTCAAATCATGAAACGCACCGTTTTACGGGGGAGTGAAGCTACTTCGGCTTCCTCCCGTAGAAGCTGCGGCTTCGTCACATGTGAAAGCTAACGTTAGCCTGCAACACCCTCGTGTTTTAGAGGCGTTATCAGTCCTTCTGATTTGTTGTTTCTGTTAGAATGGACGCAATTGGCAGTGGGCTTTGGAATTGGAATCCGCGACCTGGGAATCCGAAACCATTTCGCGCTCCACGGCGGCGACGAATCCACTCCAAATCCGATTCATTGGGTTCGGTGGAGTCAACCGGCGGAACTGGCTACCGCTTCCCATTAAAGCAAGCAATGACCGCGGCCTCCCTCGCCCTCACCGGCGACACAATCGCTCAGCTCAGAGACCGTTGGAGAAAATCAGAGGCTATTAAGCAAAGTGCTGCTTCGGATGTTGGTGGGTGCGGTCAGGTTAGTGCAAAAATTTTCAGCTTTTGGTTTTATTGCAATGGATTGTGTTTTTGACCTCTCAATTCCAATATTCATGCATAGAAGGAAATGGTAAAGCATGGCATATCGTCATTGACACGATGACTAGAAGAAGTGAGCTTTGTCTTCGTAATTCTGTAACGAATTCTCGTGAAAGTTGATAAATTTTGGCTTAACTTGCAACTAATAATACATTGTATTATTCTTTTTCTCTTGTTAGAGCAAAATATTTTGATTTTTAAATTTCGTGGTGCTTCTAAAGAGCAGACTTTTAAAGTTTTGGGCTTCCAATTCTTTATGTGGCTTGAGACTTGAGAGGGAATCTAAACGGGTGCTGCTATATGAACGGGTGCTGCTATATGGTTTGGTTGAGGTTGATGTTTGTCGTCGAGATGATGGAGTTGGAGGGCATCGTTATGCCTCTGTGATATGCGACTGGTTATAGTTGTCATAAAATGGCATCAATGTGAACATTGTTTTGGCCAATGTGTAGAATATTGATTATAGACATGTAGATTGAAATTGTCTGTTTCTTTTCACGGGGCTTGAGCATAAAGCTTCCCTTGTGTTTGAAATTTGCTTCGATAAATAGAATACAAATTTGCTAGCACAAGGTCCGGCGCTTAATTTTGACACCTCAGCCTATTATTCTGGCTTGCAATGTTGCTGCATTATCTGTTTAGAAGCCTTGTATCATGCATTTTGAATTATGTTGATAGGGAGGATGAGGGCTGCAATGTTGTCTTTGCTATGGTAATGAAGAGAGTTACCTTGAGATTCATTACTAATCAAAAGCTTTCCCTTAGGATGTATTATGGAATCACTTTCCAAACCATGATTGGCTACGTGCTCTGCGAATGACTTCCTACGGTTTCCTTTTATATGGCCCTGGTTCATATGCCTGGTACCAGTATCTTGACCATGTATTGCCAAAACCCTCGGTGAAGAACATAATGTTAAAGGTGTGTTTGAAGAACGTAATCTGATATATATGAAATAAGTCAGAAAGCATTTTGCAATGCCTAGTAACTCTTCTTTATCCCCTTTTGGCAGGTTTTACTAAACCAAGTTGTGTTAGGTCCGTCTGTTATTGCGGTTGTATTTGCATGGAACAATTTATGGCAAGGGAAGCTCTCAGAACTTCCAGAAAAATACAGAAAGGATGCTTTTCGCACATTACTTTTTGGTAAAATCTCTTTCTGTAATAGTTCATTATTATGATTGATTATGCATATTTTATAAACAGTGATGTCTTTTTGTTTGATATGTCTCCACAGGATTTAGATTCTGGATCCCTGTCAGTGCATTAAATTTCTGGTGCGAATATACATAACCTTCTATTTAATCTTCAATTTTATTATGTATTTATCCATTTTTCTCTTTAACAACTTGTACTAATGAATGCAAAAAGATCTGACATAGGAAGTAAGCTGTGACCGTCGAAGTCCTAAAAAACTAAACAGGCCTTTCACGCCATCAGAAACGTGAAATTTTCTTCCTTGTAGAAAACCTGAATTTTTCAAATGTGAGCAATCAGAACTAATTCATTCTTCAATGCCATCATGGAACAAATGGATTTACCTATCAACTAGCAGATTCCTAGCCATTGCTGGGAAAAGATGGAAACTTTATGCTTTTTTGACGTCATAAAGTGACATGGAGAGACTATTTCTATTAAACCTATTTCAAAATCTTATTTGAATCACAAGGTTTTAGAGTTCACTGGAATCACAAAATGACGATTTTACAGCCAATATGCACAAATTGTGGTTTCAAAGTTTCCGCATTTCATGAAATGAAGAAGAAGGGTTCTATTTATTACTTAGATTTCAAAATTGTTTAATTTCCATTTTTAAAGGAAGTTCCCCAAAGTGTTTCACTTTCAAAGTGCCCTGTGTTGAGCTTAGCAAGAAGAGTTGGATTATTGCTAGTGTTTTGAAGATGATTATAATGATGAGGCTTCAGCCTAAATTTCACTTTGATAAGTTAGTGTTGAGGGGAGGTTATAATATCAAGTCTGAGTTCTGATGAAGATAGTCGCGAGAGTTTCTGGGCCAGAATTGTCTTTATATTTTCTCCTTGCTTGGTGAAAACTGCTTTAAAGTCATTTGCAAATTGTAAAAAACGGTTAAATTAATTCATGAGGAATTTTAGTGATTTGATGATTCCTGATGTCAAATATACAATACGATTCCCAGATTTGCAAAATGATTTTAATATATACACATGAAGTCTATTCTCTATTTCAGTTAGTATTTGACTGTCGGGACTATAACCTTTATGTGTGACTGATTCTTAAAAGGTTACTTATGTTTTTTAAATGAAATTCAAATTTGATGAGAGACTTGTTCTTATTGGGTCTTGAATGCTGAATGTCAGTCGAACATCCTGAGGGGCAGTAGCAGTTTATAAACAGTCTTGCATATTTATGACTTGAGCCTAAGGTTTTTTAACGTGGGTAGGATCTCTGCGGTTATCCAACGTTGGGGTCTGTACGATTTTGTTAATAAGCAGCAAAGGATCTTAAACTGCTCTCTTTCATACTGATATAGAAATTTCTCCATAACTATGGTGCAAACAGTTATTCTGCTTGTTCTGCGGAATATAAATGACAGATAATAGTTAATACTCTAACCTTGAAATTCCTAAACGATAACTTTGTTCTTAGACTTCTGTTCATGTAGGCATATTTTTCATACATGCTCTAGTTAATTGCTTAATTTTAAGACCTACCACAGCTTTTAGTATTCATTTATTTGACTATAAATTTAGTTATTTGCTCAACGGATTATATAAATTGTTAGTCTATCGCTAATTTTATGGCAACTGTGAAGGGTGGTGCCTCTTCAAGCTCGAGTGGCATTCATGTCAATGGGATCAATATTCTGGAATTTCTGCTTGTCGTCCACTATGAGCAAGTAAAATGCATGCAGACAGTTTACGAGCTAACTCTTTAATTTTGACCATGAGGTATGTCTTCATGAAAACCCTTTTTTTTTCCTCTGGTTTTGATAACTATTACATCAAGTCCCATCTTGTCCATTGTAGATATACCCATGGTCATTCTTATGGACATGAAAGAGGAAAGTTGGGGGCATATTTGAAATGATATCGAGCTAACATTCTTTTCAAATTGAATGGGTTAGCTCTGCCGAGTCTGTTTTTTATCCTCTGTTTTTCGCTTGAAATGTACCCGAATGAAGGTAAGTTATTTTTTCGGTCTGTTCAACTTAAAAGGAGGGAACCAGCATCTTTTTTCCTTGTTATTTCTAGTGGAACTCTAAGTTTACTAAGCTCATTGCCTTGAAAATTTGCCCTTCGATGTTGGCGATGATATCAAAGAACCGCCACTCCATATATGGGAAAATCTCATATGAATGATGGATGTACTTTCAAGTGATCCATTTTGAATTCGTCTGATGTATGTATCTGTTTTGAATTTGTAAGATGTTGGATCTTAAGGTTGGAGTAAGGTCCCCAGCAAATGAGCCAATTGTCTGAAACATCACTAGTCGGGCACATGCAAAAAGCTGGAACTTTTCTGTCAGTAAATTAAAGATGAAATAACTTGAAATAAAGTTTGAAAAATGATACCAGGACGAGAGGAGAATACGTTCACCCGTGTTGAAACAAAAGTTTTAAGAGAGAAAAATAAAAAAGTAAAAATATAAAAATATGCATAGTTAGTTTAGAATTTATATGTATATATATTAAAGTCTTGATGGCGGCATCACTTTTACTAGCAACGAAATAACAAATGGCACTGCTTCTATTGTTTTTTAAAACAAATCATTACAGAGCTTGCCGAATCTTGACCTGAAAAGAAATTCCATGGCTGCGCTTTCCACAGATTCTGATAAATGTAAATGAATACGTGAAGCAACCATTATAATATAAGCTTTCTTCCTTTTTTGCGTGGTAAATTGGGTCTCGAAGAGCCAGTTATGATCATTTCTAGAAAGGAAAACAAAAAGTTTATTGCACCAATGAATTAATGGCAACTTATTCAGTTACAATGAATTTCGTGGTAACTTTTTATATTAAAAAGAAAAAAAAACATTAAATTAGTGTTTTGAGGAGCTATTCCGCTTCCAAGTTTCATAAATTGGATAATTCTGCGTATGTCTTGGCATGGACCAATGGGGAATGAGGCTGAAAGCCCACTATTTTCCCCACAACTAAGTGGTACACAATCAGGAATTAGGCCCAATACTGTGATGATTCCCAAATGCGAGTAGAATAGAAATACTAGGGTTAGGGTTTAACTTCGACGCCTTTGATCGATTAATTCTCCCTCAAAGTAGACCGTAGAAGCCCTGAGGCAGAGCCAGAATCAGTGTTTTTAAGCGTCAAACCATGGCAACACCGACAACTACGGGTACTGCTGCGGCGGCGAAGAGAAAGCCAGTGTTTATCAAGGTGGACCAGCTAAAACCCGGTACCAGTGGTCACACGCTGACCGTGAAGGTGGTCAGCTCCAAACCGGTCAAGACGACGGCCAACAACAGGGGTGGTCGATCGCCAATGCTTCTGGCTCGGTCTTCCCGTCCCTCCCGCATCGCCGAGTGCCTAGTGGGTGATGAAACCGGAACCATAACCTTCACGGCTCGCAACGAACAGGGTATGATATACTTATTTTCATCTATAAATTGTTTCGCTTCTTTCTCGAATATCTGTTATGTACGAATCCTGAAAAAATTTTGCGAGTTCAGGAAATTGTTTGATTCGGTTACTCTAGTTAATGGGAATTTTGTTATTCTGATTTTGTATCGGGTTTTGATTTTGGGTGCATTATTTTTTGAGATTTCTCTGTTTTCTTATTTGCTTGTGTGTTTGGTCTTCTTGCGAGTCCGGATTATGGATATATTTTGTCATTAGTCACAGGGCTATGTTTGTTTTGCCCTGGTGTGCAGTGAGGTATCTCAGCGTATATAATATGCATCCTTGATCCCTTACGTTTTACAAGGCTTTCGTAATTTTTTTTCCTCTTAAGTTTTGTTCGCTTTTACTTTTATTTGCTACATAGGTAAGTGTTAGAAATTTATTTGTGTTAACGTAACTTTATGAGTGAATTTCGTTTCAAAAATAAAAACTTTGTGTGAATTTCCCCCCTTTCCTCCAATTATTTCACTGCTTCACACTTGGCTCATATGTGGATTTCGAAAGCACCAATTGCTTTGCGGACTTGCTGTAACGGCTTAATGCAGCCGCATTATTGAATATGACTTGTAGCTTTGTATTGATTGTGTTTTTCTGTTTCTATGCCATTTTCTACGAAGACTGGTTTAATCGTTATCTTGGAGATTTAGCATGAAAGCAAGATTGGAATTTAATGAGTTTTGCCATAATATTGATGGAGAATAGCATTTTTCCTATAAAAAGAGGCCAAGGGCAATGTTATTGGGAAAATGGGATGGGATAGTTTTCGTTCTGTTTATATAGACTTGCGCTCTCGTTAGTCTTTGGATTTAAGTCCAGCAATAAGAAGTGGGTTACCTTATTACAATTAGCTGTCTTTTTTGTTATTGCTGTTGTGCGGAGCTGGAGTTTTCTTCCATTAGATGGACTTAGCACCAGTAATTTGTAAATTGGCCTCTTTTCTAGGGACGTAATAATCATTTTGAGTCTCGGTCTTGTATCTATTGTTTGTGTCATTAATATTACCTCCTCTGGAAAAAAGGTTTTATATATAGCACGTCTGTTCTAGTCTTTGTTAAATGCCTTGATCGTCTGTGCACACGATTAAAAAGCTGTAAGTTGGTGCTTGTATCATTTAATATTAATGATGATATTAATGAAGTCATTTACTCGTGTACAGTGGATATCATGAAGCCAGATTCAACTTTAATTCTGCGTAATGCAAAGATTGACATGTTCAAGGGTTCTATGAGGCTAGCCGTTGATAAATGGGGACGTATCGAAGAAGTTACTGAACCTGCACAGTTTGAGGTTAAGGAGGATAACAATCTTTCTTTAGTTGAATATGAATTAGTCAATGTTGTTGAAGAGTGAATTTAGCATCTGGGAGTCCATGTTTTCTAGTTACCAGAGGTTTTTATTTTTATTTCTTGACCATTGAACAATTGACTGCAATGCAGATTTTATATGTGGTACAGTCTTGCTTGCTTTAGTCTTGAAAATTGCAATGGTAAATGCAAGTAATTATATTTCAGATTGCAAATAGATCAGTTTTGGAAAGTTATGGCCCTTATACTTAGCGTGCAAAACTAGATGATGTTGCTTGTCATCCATTATGATTGTTTATATGGTCTTTTTCCCACAATAAATCAATTGGGAACTGGTCATTCATGTGTGTTTCTGAATTTTAAATTAGCACGCGGTACTTTCCCACTTTTGTTAGCAGATTTGCCATACTTCTGAAAGCAGCATAGGATTAACTCAACAGACCCTCTGCAATCCAATCGTTCACAGCTTGTGATTCCTGTATAATTGAAATCAAGATGATAGAGATGGTAGTGCATCTTACGTAGCATTGAGTGCAGCACACAAGTGTGTTGTGGCTGCGCTTGCAACGCCAAAATGCATTTGCAACCTCAAACTGGATTTTGCTAAGTGAAACGCATGCCAAAATCAGATTTGAAGTGGAAGCTAAGATTTTAATATTTTGTCTTCAGAATCTTGCTCTTAAAAAGTTATCCCAAAAACTACATATTCGTGAGATTTCTAATTGACTAATTCTATTTTTAATTGATTACAGTGACAATCAGAAATGCAATATCTGTAGGTACTACGGGTTATAGTTGTTAACAATAATATATTTCGGTAGGAAGTGCTTTGTCATAAGCAAAATTTCTTGCAAAATGTCCGGGTTAGGTCAATCCAACCACAAGTACATGGCCAATTTCTTGGATGGAGAATGATTGATATGTAGAAAGCATATCCTGAGTCAATTTAATATCAGCCAAAACGGATGGCAGTTTAATAAAAATTTCATTTGTGATTCCTAAGTTGAGATGGTTCCCATGGAATTACAGAACATCAATGACATCTCAAATACTACAACTACGAAACAGTGCTCACTCATGAAATAGCTTTGAAAGAGAAAAAAGGTGGAACTTTATTCAATACATTTATTTGCCTGAGCTAAAAACATGAGGCAGTAAACACCACAAGATAAAGTTACAGCCTTTCATGCATCATATACAGAAAGCCAAAAAGTACACAGTCGATCTAGGTTTTAAGTTTCAGGCAATCAACTTGTCTCTCCAGTGGCTTAGTCAAAACTCCTAATTCATCACCGTCACTGTCTCATGATGCAGAATTGTACATAAAATTGCTTGAATCTTCAGAACATTATCACACATCATCATTGCGATCTGATCAAAGGTAAAAAATAATCAGAATATCCCTTAATGATGAATTAATCCTAAAATTTTTAACCCAAGCAAATCAAGGAAAAAAAAATTGCATTGTTCATAGAATATATGACAGATTTGCGACACCACCACACCACAATCAAATAAATTTGATGTGTATAACACATGAAATAATTGAACATAGAAGATACATGCTAATAAACTAAATTCTAGATAACTTTCTACCAAGAGTGTTGAGGGGCAATTGGTCGTGTTAAATTTATCAGTAATTCCTCATCAAGAAATAAGAAACAATCGGAAAACCATCCCCAAATTTTTTAGTTCTGTTTGTTGCTCCTAAGTTTCAAGATGCTTAACATGATTAAGAAAGGATATTTCATAGATATAGACTAGTAATGGTATTCAAACAGGTAACGTAAGCTAGGAATGGTGCTGCATAATGTCATTTGGCATGCCATCTTAATAAATATTCCAGGATCAGGAATACAAAAATTTGCTCCACATAATGTTTAATCACTGGTTATCTAGCTATTCTCCCTAATATTGATATAAAAAACTTTTGATTAAATCTCAACATCATAAGAAGTCCATGCCATCCCATCTTTGCTTCTTGATCTTCATCTAGTCTTCTCTTGGCCTACAAACAAAAGGAGGAGTATACATGGCTTCACTCAGATTTAATAGAATGAGTTGGGGGAAATTGAAGTGTGGGGAACATATTATCCCATCAAACTAAGGTACAGAATATAGTAATGATGAAAAACATAAGGTCAAGCATTAGACAGAGAAAACCACTTTTTGTCTGCAATGATATCAGATTATATAATATTGAAATCCAGTTTATATTACTGCTCTCCAGACTCTAGTAACTTCAACCCAATAATCGAAAGGAAAAACTAACTTACCCGAAAACATTATTGAAGAAAGAACTCAAGGAATCCTACAGATGATTAGCTACCTAGTTCAAAAGTAAAACCCAATCGTCAGGCAACTTACCAGGAGAACTACCATTTTCAATGCATATAACGAAAAATACAATCCTATACACGTTGTCACGGCCATTACACAATCAGAAAAGAGGAGAGACTTGGTGACCCAAGTGCATAAATCAGGAACCTTTATAGTCTTAATTTTCTCTCAATGTAAGACCATCAATGGCTCTTCGTTGCCAATCTCAATGTGATCATATTCCTATTCAAAAATATACAGAGCCCCAAACAGCCAGGGAATCCATACAAAGCATACGCCAAAAACAGAGAGAAATTTTTTTTTTTGGGGGGGGGGGGGGGGGGGGGTGGGTGAGAAGCATAATGTTTTGAGGAAGACAACAATCCTCCGATTGACTTTCAAGTTAAACCAAACTCTAACCTCAATGTAGATTTTAAGTTAACGAGGCTCCCCTCCCTACCCCCAACCCCGTCGAAAAAGAATCCAAAAAGAACAACTACTTCACAAATCGTGGCACCCAATAAACCCATTAAATTTTATTTTGCAACAAATGAAATACTGCACCTCAATAGCTCACCCAAAAGATGAATTTTCTCAAAACTGATAAAAAATGGAGTTGACAACAAGACATGAATGTTGAGATTTCTCCAACCAGTTCATTTCCAAAATTGGATTTCATCAACAAAAATACATACTTTAAAAAATTGAACCATTTAACCAATCTTATTCATATAAATCACAGTCACGAACATTAACAATTGAGAAGTTACCTTCAGGAAGCCAACCGCAACTGCGGCGAGAGATTGAGAGCATCGAGGTCATCAGTGCAGAAGCAGTTGCTGTATGGTATGGCAGCATGGATTCCACACAAAAACTCAATCCAGCACGACACCTTATCATACAAGATATTCCATACATAAAACTTTTGTACCAGCAGAGCACTATAATTCCCCATATCTAACACTAGACCCACACATTGAGTTAATACTAAATTCAGCAATCCGTTTAGTTGCAATGAAATCGTATTTAGGCCAGTAAAACATAATCAAATCATCAAATAATTCACCCAAAGTCGCACTATAATCGTTTCAATGAAGAAATTTTTTTTCTTTTTTTCTGCTCCAATTTTTTATTTTACGTTGGCCACATTTACTTAGCTCGCAAAAAGGTAAAAGTATGCGTTCACGAATCTTCTATCTTACAGAAATTACCTGACTGTGGAACCGGAGAGAGGTTTACCAGGGGAAAGGCGGAACGCAGAACGAGCCGCTTTAGTTTCCGACCCAAGACGAAACGTGGAGCGGCGAACAGAGCATGATCTGAAGATTGATCTGATGGCGGCGGAGGAGGCCATTTCGTGATCGGAACGTTCGGAAAATAACCGCTAACTGAGAGGTCCGCGAAGCTTTGCGTAGGGTTTTGGGTTCAGTGTCCAAAACCCTGCTTTAGGGTAAGATTGCTCCTGACCCGGAAATTCTGAACATGGTTTACTTCCGGGTCGGACCAAGGGTTTTGATCCAGCATTATTCCCATGTGAGTCTGTCTTCGGGCCAGGCCCACACTGCGCGCTCCGAGCTTCAACGTTCCAACCACTCCATACTGAATTGATTGCTGGTCTCCTTGTTCTTCTTTGTTTCTTGATTTGTTTTTTATGAATTCAAAGTGCGGCAGCTGCTTTTACTCGACGCAAAGTGACAGTGTTCCAGCTTAGTTGCAAAGGAAAGCATGGCTTCGTTATTCAAGGTAGACTGTTGTCTTAATCTCTTTCGCTCAATTTAAGTGCTTGAGTTATTGATAATGTTTCATTCGCTAATTGAGATTTGGTAAACGTTAAAAGGGCATTATATCGAAGTATGTGACTGGTGAACTCAGTGTTACACAATTTTCCTTGCAATTTTTTAAGGAAGCCAATGATACTCCAAAAGAACAAAATTTGGAGGGATTACAGACTGATACAAGCTACCTGAATTAGAAGGGATGTTAAGAATGAGCCATGTAATGGTAACTATACCATATGGACCAATTTGTTTTCCAAATAATCTTTTTTGGGTCAGAAGAAAATGTTCTGTTGTATGTAAGAGTGGGAAGGAATAGGTTCCTTTTGCTTCTTCCACCTTACTTTTCCTTTATGGCTTACAGACGGCACCTGGTTGTTTGTCTATACGACGAGAACTATGCAGCATCATTATTGTGCCTTGGCAATTGATGCTCTTATCTCTTTAATTCGATTCAAAACTGAGTGATTCAATTTACATGATGTAAATTTTGCTATTTCAGGATCCATCCAAGCTATCAGCCTATCGAGATAGAAGATTTCCTGGAACACAAGAGGAATTTGAACATGCACTCCAGACCTCGACAACAGTTTATGTGGGAAACATGTCCTTCTACACAACAGAAGAACAAGTTTATGAACTTTTTTCTAGAGCTGGAGAATTAAAGAAAATCATTATGGGCTTGGATAAGAACACAAAAACACCATGTGGCTTTTGTTTTGTTTTGTAAGACTTCTTTACCTTTCATTAATGCCCTGTATGCGGGGATAATACAATCTTTATGAAGTTAGTCTTTCAAAAACAAAATATCACATTTTTGTGCAAAATTTATGGGAACCATTTATTGTAGCTGTTAAAAACAAAAATTGTAACCAAAGAACCTGTTGGAGACATTAGTAAGAGAATCCCCCTTCTTCAAGAAAAGCTCTGAATGAGACTATAGCTTTTTCAAAACGTATTCAGTCATCCTCTCATTCTTCATTATTCTCTACCCATATATATGAGTCTCCATTCAGATTCAGGTGCTACGGTACCAAGCTTTTATTTCCTTGTAAGAGTGCCATTTGACTATGTCAAGTGTGCCACCTTTTTCTCTTATCTCCTTTTCTTACCTTTCTTTTATGCTTTTCTTGCTTTTGCCCCCCCTTACATTTTAGAGTCGAGTTCTTTCATTGGTACTTACAATAATAATTAGAACTGTTTAAGCAAGTATCCCAAAGATTAGTATAAACCAAATCCAAAGTTTGGATAAGTCTGGAAGAAAGTATCTAAAAATATTGCTTGAGAACAAGAAACAATTATTTACATTACTCAGCATTAAGTGCAATATTCAGTACAATTTTTCCCACCATTAACACGGAATTTTCTTATTTGGTTTTAGAGGAAGAGGTTTTGTAAGAAGATGTCAAGGAATTAATCATTTTAATAGCTTAAGTTGTTAGGTGAAAATTTAGGAATAATTTTACAACTCCAAAACACTCCCTCACACTGAAGCCTTTTAGGCTTGAAGTATGGACAAATGCATAGGCCACAAACCTTGTGCCAAAACTCAACTTAATTGTTAATAAATGAAGGTGTACAAAATTGAACTCTTGACCATTTGGTCATAGAGACTGATATTAATGAACTAATTATCCTAAAAGGTTAAACTGGTAAGTGTAGGCTCATGAATGATTTTTATTTTATATCTCTAATAGAAGATAAAGGAGAAAAAAATAGAAGAATAAATATATCCTCCTTAAGCAAAGAAAAGATTAAAATAAAGAAACTTTACTCAAGGAAACAAGAGAGCTTTCCAATCTTCCTGCATATATATCATGTAACTCTTAACATCTAAACATTTGCCTCAGCCAGTTTATACATGTTTACTTGTTCTGCTTCCATCATCTGCGAACATGTCATGTTTTGATTAATTACTTCCTTATGCTATCTTTTCTTGAATTTTTATCACGAAGAAATTTCATTTAATTTCCAATTTCAATAATTTAATCTAACCCTCTACTGACTGCTGAAAATGTTATGTCAATTGTGATTATAACACTAGCACATGTGACTGCTTGAATGAAACTCTGATTAAGTTATTTTAAGTGTCTTTACCAAAGCCTCATGTTGAAAAATTTCCAGTTGTTCTGAATAGTATGTTCTTGTGATGAATATGCACTGTTAACTGTATTGACTTGATAGTCATTGTCATACTATTGATCAATGAGGTTACGTTCATATAACTTATCAGGTATTACTCTCGTGAAGATGCTGAGGATGCTGTCAAATACATAAGTGGGACAATACTTGATGATCGTCCTATTCGTGTTGATTTTGACTGGGGATTCCAAGAAGGCAGACAATGGGGTCGTGGTCGTAGTGGTGGCCAGGTGAAATTCTGCGCCCATGGCCCTATGTCACCTATGGCTATCTATATTCATGGCTGATTGAACCTTTTCTTTTCCTTTTTTTCCCTCATCTTTTGCAGGTGCGTGATGAATATCGGACTGATTATGATCCTGATATCCTTTTAAGTGTTTATCTTAGATGTTTTCAATGTGCTTCCTTTTATGATTTATATGCTGGATGTTACTCTATATAATGATAGACATGATTTTGGTACAAATAGAGTACAGCTACAATGCTTATGTGGTGAGCGCTAATAGCTCAGAATAATATAGCGATGTGGTGCACTGAATAAATGTACAAAGAACATATATAATTGATCTCTCATCAGTTAGTAAATTCATTCTTTCAAATTTTCCTTAAATATGTTTACTGAGCCTATTTCTTTTTATATAAAAATGAACTTTGCTTTATTCACTCCCCTTTTTAGCCGTACACACAGTTGCCTAAGAACTACTAATTTTACTATGGTATTATTCTTAATGGAGACTGTGATGCACTACTTTGAATTTTTCTTTTCTTCACTTGTTTTTTGTTCTTTCTGTTTCTTTATTTATTTTTTTTGGCAATTGACGGGAGCAAGTAGTTGCTTTACCAGTGTTCTTTTGGATTCCTTAATTTCTCATACGTAGAGGTGGTTATGGGAAGTTAGTTGAGAAAGAGTTGGAAGCACAAAGGCAGCTTGTAGATTATGGTGCCGGTTCTTTGGGCTCTTTTGCCCCAGTTATGCCACCTACCTGTAAGTTACTCTTCAGCTAAATTAAGTTCAAATCATCAGCTAGCTGAGATGAATAATTCTGGTTCATAATTTCACTTGTTTTGAAATCACTTAAAATTTGGTTCCTGCATTTAATATAGTGTTTGGCATTGTTGGATGACTTGTGCAACTGTTCAGTATTTTATAATGATCCATAACGTTGAGAAGAACATCTAATTATTGACTGCTGTCTCCAACTCACAATGTCCAACACAGCTACATAGTTACAACATCAGTTGGGCCAGAACACTATGGCTCTGTCTGAGTGAACATGCAACACGAGCAGTCCCTAACCATGTGCTGATTAGATCTGAGTCTCTGACCACTGGTGCCTCCTATTTATTATCCAGCACAAACAAATAACACACAATGATGCTCTCAATAGCTAATTACACCTCTGTAGTGATTTGCCTCCTGTTGATTAAAGTTCACAGACAACTACAACAGGAATTGAAATTTAAAAGAATTGCTCGTCCATCCATGTAATAGATTTGTTTTTCTTATATTAGATAGTTTCAATATAATGTAAAATTGTATTGGCATACCAAATGCGATGTTGCAAAATACTAAGTTGGATCTGGAGATAACTGAGTCTCCAAAGGGAAGCCTGTATGACTATCCTATCGAGTCTGAAGTAAATGAACATTTCTAATATTGGAAGACTTCTTTACGAGTTTGTTTGTTATTGAGCTACTGAGCCTGACAAACTCTGATATTTGAGCTTGGGAAGTGAACCAATCATTGTCCTTATAGAATATATCTCTCCGGATTAGAAAACCTATCAGTACCATTATGGTTATTATTGAGAATATGGTAGTGTCATTTTTTGTTTTCAACAATCGTGTATATCTTACTTTTATTAGACACCAAATATGCTTGGAATCCTACTGGCCAGATTACCAACATATGTTGGTCTCGTGTTCAATCTCCCTTGGGATTGTTGGTTGGGTAATCTAAAACTCTGGTAATTCTTTATCTTTTGCTGTGAATTTGTCTGCCATGTAAATTAAACTGTTCAGCACAACTCCTGCAGATGGTAGATACAGTGGGAGCCATGGCTATGGTGGTTCTCATCGGCATGGTAGAGGTATCCCATCTTAAGACAGTCTCTGTTATCTGACATTTTGGGTTTTTAGAAACACTCAAACTTTCTTGTTGCTGATCTGTATTTTAAATCACCATTGTTAGAAATTTAAATTCTCTTTGAAATGATAGATTACTATAGGAAGAGGCACAGGGATGATGACCGTCACATGCACGAGCCCTCAAAAAGAATGGCAGATAATGAAACTCGGAGGAACTCTGATAATGACTCTAGACTGGTAAACTCTACGAGTCTAAATGATGCTTCAGGCTGATTGATAATTTATGTTTGAATAATTCAATTAGCTAAACCCATTATCCAACGGCAGCTTGCTTATTCAACTGAAAGAAGGGTGCTTGGGCTTTCATTTTTCTAACTCTTGTCTGTAATTGCCATAGTGCTATCTTAGTTTATTTGCCACTTCCAAATATATATGGTTTTATTCATGGTTTTTACCATTTGAATTGTCTCCACCAATCACTTATTCTGATGCTGCAGGAAAAAAATCCACGTTTTCGTGATAGTGTTGATTCTGATGATGAAGAGGAAGATGATCGAAAAGGACGATCTTAGCCGTATTCTCATTCCTAATTCAGAGTTTTCTATTTAAAATTTGCTAGTAGATGAATCATTTCTTCGATTGAAAGAGATCATGGTCCTGTAATGATCGCAAATTGCTATGGATTTATTATTTTATACTTACCCTTACTGTCTGAAATTCTTAGCTTGAAATGCTACTTTGGCAGTGCCAGAACGATAGACTGCGTTTAGCACGCCCCTGAATCTTTATGCACATGACAGAAAAAGGAAAAGTAATACGAATCCCAGAACAAACCAAAATCGTTCATTGGGTCTGCACTAACCCAAAATGTAACATTATATAACCATAACCTCCTGGTTTTCCCAATCCGATACGTGCAAGGAACTCAGACTTAAATGCAAATCCGGTGATCGGGCATCAAACTGAATAGACCATGCATACATCTCTACGATATATCTACTGAACATGAGAGCATCCCACCACAGGCAGTGATATAAATATATTCAACTGACACCAGCTCTTAATTCTTCACTTGAATACTTAGCAGATACCGGCTCATACATGCGTCACTCAACTTCTTTGATAATTCTACTTCTCCGCAATGGCTCCATGGTAATTGTCCCTGGCGCACTGTGAGCTCTCCTCCTCTCACCCTTTCTTTTCCGAGCATCAGCCATAACGCGCCTGAGATTAACATCTTTGAATATTGGTTTTGGCAGATGCCTATGCCTGTTGAGAAAATCCCAAAGAAATAAGTAAACACACAACATGTAACTTTCATTTTCATGAATACATAATCTCACGGCACGATACGCTTAACTTCAGGGAGGTGCTTGCAGCGATTCTTTATGGCCTCATAATACTCATGCTTCTTCCGTTCCCTTGGTAGAACCTACAGCAAGATCATGCAACGAAACCTACCAATTACGATAATTTAACATCCTTAATACAAAATTAGGCCTAAGGAACAATAAATAGTTTAACATTCATCTGCAATGTTTGTCCTTAATCAAGCTGTACGTGTGGATAAATACCGTCATGACATGACCCAAAGATCAGCAATGCTAGAAAAGTAGGGCAGACATCTTACAATGCCAAGTTGCTCTGATGCTTTAGCCTTCCAAAGCCTCAGGTCGGTGTCATCACTTCCTGAAATCACATAACTTGCATCACAGCTAAATTTGACACAGAATACCCTGCATCAACACCTAAAAAGATCAAGTTACCTAAGGGGGTAATTACAATATATCAGTAAACTAAGCACTTGTGGAAGCTAAGTTCCACATAGAAATTCTCCATAGTTTTGTACAGTAAAGTCATAATAGCAACCAAAAAAGGGAATGCTCAATGCAAAATTTATAAACTAGATGAACCTTTGCATTCTGTTGGTGTAATATATCTCCCTGCTGTGACCACCATTGTACTGGAAAATTCTTACCTGCAAAGAGGAAATGTTAATTGGTAAGACTAATTCAGTAAGAAACATTGTACACAGATTTAAACCAAATCCAAGGGAACTAACTGTTCTATCATTTGATCCAGTGACAAATTCTCAGCCAGTTGGTGAGTAGTCAATATCCCTCCTGTAATAAGAAAATATATGTATGAATAACTTTTGAATACGTTTAATTGTTTCCCAAAGAAGAAATACGGTAATATTTGTTCATTCATCTCACACTGCAGAAACATGATCCTTGTGAACACACTTGGCTTCTATTAACTTCCTGGCATAATTGCTGTAGCAGTTATAATCTTCACTTGCCTGCATCTCAGTTAAATTTGTCTCCAGGAATACAAATATCACTCAAACCTCAACTCAATGATAAACTTCTGAACGTATGTCCTCACAACACAAATATTTTTCTGACATAATCAACCAAATGAAAACCCTTAAAGTAATAGCTTCAAAACCACAGATTAAATTCAGCTGATATACTTACAGCAGTGAAGTTCATTGGTTCCATTGGATTCCAAGCTATAGAGTTGGTCTTGGTCTGTCCAATGAAGAATAAGTCAGAACGATCATGAATAAGTACATTCAAAGAAACATCATGAAAAGAATAAACAAAAAAGAGTTACAAGTAATTCTACATTTAGGAACCATATCTATGATATAACATAATGTGCCATTAAAATTATAGAAAAGAATAAGGAACTTGACTAAATGGTAACATTTTCCATACAATAAAATAGAACACAAATGTACTTTGACTCAAGTAGTGGACTGCCAGGCATATGAAAATTAAGGGTATCACCCGTGTCTAAATTTAAAATAAAGATATGTAATCATTACCATCATTATAATCTTCCTCACTGGGGACTTCATACGCAAATCATATAGTGCTATGCTCTGGTCACTACAAAAAGAAAGCAGGTAAACAGATAATTCACATGCAGTCAGAGATAATGTTAAAATGATCTAATCATTATTCTTTTTAAGTGTATCAAATAATAGGAAAATTGATTGGAAATCAAGATAAGCAAAACTCAAACAAAATATGCGTAACGAAAGAAACTTTATACTAGTTCCTTTGTTATATCCATTGAAGATATGAGATAACCAACATATTTTTCCCCAAATTCATATACATTAAACTCCAGAGGCACTAAATCAAGCATTTTATGGGTACCAAATTACACATACTTCAAGCAGTGAGGAAATCACAGTTAAGCACCAGGTCATCCTGAATGTCACATAAGAATAGCAAATTTCCATTTGCTTCTCTCATCAACAATAACTGGTCAGATAATGAAACTTGTCAGTAAAATAATAGCCAGTCCAAGTGAAGAAGGGAGTGATTTAGGATAAAACCACAGAGCCGCTGATCAGAAGCCAATTGCTAACCACAAGTCACATATTCATTGAGAAACAATCTATGTAACAGTATCAGGGATTCAGGGTAAAAATCTGGACAACACTAACAGAAAAAGAAAGCATTTAAAAGGAAATGAAAAAAATAATAATAATGAGCTCAGAGAATAGAACACAAACCAACTAAGATAAAGCAAAAGAAATCAATGAGGGGAAAATATCAATATCTGAATTTGTTTCATTAAAATTAGCAACTAGCGGTTAATCTACTAACATCCCCACATACCTAGCTGAGGCTGCCAAGAGATTGGGTTCTCCAGGATTGAACTGGACAGAAATTCCAGAATCTATTCCCCATTCAAATTTCTCCATTGGCATAGATCTGCACAAGGGAAGAACACCAACAGGAAATACATAAACGGCTCAGAAAGTAATCAGTGCTTGATGTAAATAAGAAAACTAATCAGAAGTTGAGATCAAAACCTGTTGTGACTCCATATATCTACATGGGCACCACCAGTGGGAAGAGCTCACCATCCCACTGATGATCAGCGGCCCTAAAAATTAAAGAAGGTAACCCATAGAAGAAGTCAGTTTTAGAAACGTAACAATATACATTAAAGGGATAAGTTGCAAAATCTTCCCAAAAATCCACTGCAAAACTTACCAAAATGCATTCTCCCCCGAAAACTCGCTGGCTGCAAAATGGTTTATGAAATTGTCATAAAGAGTAGACATTTAAAAAAGAAACTTTATCATCTCTAGCACAATATTTACAATTATGAACATACAGAAAATGCACCACCTTAGCAGAATTCTCAGTTGAGTCAACTGAATCCATAAGAATAGGAACTGGAACAATCCAGAGTCTGATACTAAACCAAAAAGTACAGTTTAAATAAAAAAGAATTAGTTACCAAAGACTAAAACCTAATGAAATGACAGCTTAGTTGTAATATAAAAAACAATTATCCTGAATGGAAAGGTTGATCCTTACTAGCAATGAGTTCCACATGATATGAGAATGCGTCCATTTCAAGATGCTGTCCAGCCTTGCACAGCGCTTTGGTGACCAGGAAACTGACATACTGTGCGCCATTATTTTTAAACAAATATAGCATGCAATAAATATTAATTACATTGAATGGAAACCTACAAACAGTGACCATCTACAAGGAAAAAATATATGGATCTTGTGTCTAACTATCTCTCTCAGAGTGCTGCCTCAAATCAGCATAGATAAGCTGGCATCTACCAATAATTTTCTTATTCTTATTCACAAAAAAATATGTCATTAAATATCATTATCACAAAAGATACTTAATACCTATCCGACAAAATCAAACTGACTTCCTCAGAAATCCAGAAGATGGTTGACATTTAAACTCACAAAAGTACAATAAATTCGATACAGGCAACTAAAATTCATTCACAATCAGGAAAAGAAGTGAGATAGTATTATCTTCTTTGTAAGGAAAATAACAAAAGCCATAGACTTACTGATGATCTATGATAAGCAACAAAAAAAAGCCAAAAACAATTAGCCCCATTAACCCTGATTGTTAATAATATAAACACAAGTATAAATGCGAAATCACATACATAACAAACCATGCTATGTAGCTTATTTGCTGATCATGTAAGTGTCAAACCACAAATAAACAAGTTCTTTATTTCAAAAAGAGTATTGCAGGAGCATTAAATGACATTGTGTTTGGATTCACTACTAGAATCAATTTTGGTACCCAAAATCAATAGTGACAGTAACTTTGTGTGTTTGGTGGCAATTCTTGCCATGGTCAAAATCAATTTTATGGTGGTAAAAAACAATTCTGATGGAAGTGAAATTTTTTCACTTTCACTTTGGCCAAAATCAATTCTGGTGGTCAAACCCACATTTTACACACAATTGATTTTAATTTTTCTACCCAAACACAATCAATTCATGTAAAATCAATTCTACAGCAACATATCCAAACACAAATCAATTCTTACGGAATTAGATTTTTGAACAACAATTCTCCCAAAATCAATTTTACCGAAAATCAATTCTACACACAGCTAATCCAAACACACATTATAGTCCAGATAAATACAGAAAATATTAAAATCCAAATTAAGTAGCAACTTTATTACCTTGAAGCTAAATCCAAGAGACGAATATCTGTCAAAAACAGAAAGATAAAATGTCAAAAAGTTTACAACATATAGGCCTATCAAGTCTATAATGATAACAATCTAGCACAGATTGAGTGTAAGATGGGGAAATGCAATGATGCACATTACCCAAGTTCCACATAAAATGAGCAAAAACAATTAAAAGAACCAAAAGTGACAAGGATTGAATGTGATAAAAGAAGAGAATAATTGAAACTTTGCAAGCAATAGGCTAATGAAAACTAATTCCCAAAAAAAAATTCATAAATGTATAAAACAACCCGCTGAAATCAAGTTTGAACAGTAAAAACATTATGACTATAATAGATAGAACAAGATTAAAAAGAAAGAAACATTCTGCTATTAAATACCAGCCACTCTTATAGTCATTACTAGAAACAACAAGCTTGACCAGATTTGCTCTTATTCTTGCCCCACCTAATATGCAGGCTTCAAAACTTCCAGAAAATTAACATAGGTATCCAATGCCCCAATTATCTGCATCTTTACTGTTAGTCTGTTAGAAGTTAAAGACACATTGAACCACTTGGAAACTAATCTCCTGTTCTAATCCAGGAGGCATTCACTATTGTTGGCTCTATATCTTGCATCACTTCTCAATTCTTTTCACTTAGCATTTAGGCTACCAATGGCTATCATTGTAACTGCGTAAGTTATGCTACGTGAAAATTTACCATTAATGATTAATTCACGCAAAAATAACCAACTTTTTTTCAAAAAATAAAAAAAGAAAAATTAAATACCTCCATCCATTTGAACCAGAGAATATCCCTTTCAAGTGAATTGGGTTCTTCTCCAAACATGAAACAGCGTCCAAATGCCCATCCATTGCCCCTACAAACGGTCTTGCAAAATCTTCATGCTAAATTCAGAAACTGCATAAGCAATCACTCAAGAAAATCCACTGAAACAAAAAACAATTTTACCTTCTCCAGCTTGGCCGCATTCAAAGCGCGCACATACTCCACCGCCTTCTCTTGAGTACGAAGGCTGGGATCGTAATTGCGGAATACCCTCTTTTTAAATTGAAACAAACGGTACTTGAATTAAGGTAAAGGAATTGACACATAGCATCTCTGCAATCCAGAAAATCGGAAAAAGCACAATAAAAAATGGCAATGAGAGTGAACTCATCAGTAAAGCGTGACATAACTTTAACCTTCATGGTCTCTGGTGTTAGCGTTTGTAAACAGAGGAGGAGTGCTCTGTTACCTTTCCAGTTTGAAGTCAGCTACCGCCTACCGGATGCTCAGACACATAAACCCTACGGTTACAGAAAGAGCGCGCAGGACAGGAATTACGCAGTCGTCCAACGGCCACATCGGGTCGGGTGACATGACAGTGGTTCCAGGGATCCGACCCAACAAATGTGCAATTCAATTTAACGCGTCTTTATTCTTATGTTTGAATTATGTTTATTGTGTACTTTTAATTTTTAAACAAAATAATTACTGTTTTTTAATTTTAATTTTTTTTCACATGAATATACTATAGATATAAATTATGAATATAACACCACTCTAATAAGTGAGAAGAATATCTACTAGTGTTCGGTATAAGACATAACATTTGAAGCACTGTTAAGTTTTACCAACACTATAATCCTTATTATATATAGAGAGAGGTTATCAAAATACTTTTTAGATGATTTTTATTTTATAAAATTTAAATAATTAAATATATTAAATTTTATAAATTAAGTTATAAAATTTAACTCTTTTAATAATTTTTATGTTAAATTTAAATATTTTATTATAATACATAACGTGAGAACATTTTTCTTCAAATAAAAATTAGTGTCAGAACTTGGTGGGCACATGCCACACACAACTATATTCCGATCCAACATACGACGGGGCGAGGTTGGGCAATAGAAAACCCCCCTTATTTTTCTTTTTTTTTTTGGCGAAATTACTTATTTTTCTTTGGTTATGTTGAGGAAGTGGGCAAGAAATTAGAAACACGTCAGCCACTGTAGTAACTCAAATTTAATGTTTAGACAGCAATGCACTAAGTAAACAGTCCGCTGACTCGACGTGCTAATTAGCACAACAAGGTGGACTCACGAGCTAGAGCGCTGGATTCAACTTCAACTTTCACTTCAATAATTCACGAGCCAATCCCGATAAAAGTCAAGAGTCAGGAAAAAGGGTTTCGCAATGCTATACGCTTGTTTATAGATTGATCAAACTACTCGTGCAAAAATTTGCCCACAAATTTACTGGACTTTAAATTGTCAAGCAGAGCAAATAACCGACCATCTAAAACAACGTAAATTCCATCCTGCATCCAGAAGCTCGCAAAAAAAGAATAAACAAAAAAGGGTCCTTTATTCGTAAGACGGATTAAATTAAAATGATGTCTTCTACTTGTGATACAATTCAGTACATTATACTTAAAACTACAGTTCAGGCTTTTAATTTGAAGACAACAAAAAAATGGTCATCACGGTCCTCAGTCTTCCCTATAATCTGGATTCTCCTTCAAAATGACAAAACCTTCAAGAATTGGCGATAGAGGGATATATCTGCAGAAAGACAACTATAAGTATCAGACTGAAAATAAAATCCATGCTAAAAATTTAAACGAAATGGTGTATTACTTTTCTGTTGCCAACTCTGCCCTATCCCCAGCAGCAAGGAGGACTGGAGTGGAATGCGTCTGGAATCCAGTAATTGTCTTGGGACGACCAGCCTGCCCAACAACATCTACCGCTTGGCCGACCCGCACAGGCACAGATAGAGGCTTCAAGTTCTCATCCACAGTCATCAACATCCGTGGCTGTTGCAACAAGGATATAACCACTGAGAATGGCTAATGACATAGAAAAGGACGCGACTAAACATAGGAAATGAGACAATCAGTACCTGCATTGCCAACACAAGGAAGTAGAGAACATAGTGATATTTTCCCAAGACTATAGCTTTCATATCAAGGCATGCATGCAACATGGTGATTAGTCCAGCAAGTGCGGTCCTGTAATAAGAATTAAACAAAGCTGTCTTACAGACAATTACAACAAAGCAAAGCAAGCCACTTGAAAGTCACCAACTTAGTTGGCTTAGTTTGAGTTCTGACCATACAAAAGGTTATATATAAAGAGACGCAGCTGGAGAAAGACGAGGGTTACTTACGGTGATAGTAAGAAACGATCAGAATGATATGGATTAAGTGTTAATAAGCCCTTCCCCAAATGTACAAGACCTTGAGCAATCCGCACCTGTAAAAATAGTCAAAGAAATTAGTGATGACAGAAACTGGTAAAATTAGAAATCAAGATAACCCTAATGAACATACACAAAACAGAAGGCTGGTATCCTTGTAGTAATAGCTTGAAAGATTGCGAAGCATGCCCGCAATTCGAGCATTGTTGGTTCCTGCACCTATTAGACCCAACGATATAACTGCCGCCTGCAGCAGAAAAGATATTATTTCAGCAAAAATCAGTAAGCTACCAACAGACCATAATCATGGAAATAAAGCTGGCTCTAATATCTTACCATTGCTACTTCTGAATCAGTGTCATGGCTAAGTCTGCTTAAGGTATCCATAACAGTGACCTGGCATGAACATTCAATCCACCAAAAAATCAGAAAACAGCAATAAGATACAATTCCCACCAACCTACTTCATTTAATTTAGAAACTACAGGCCAATCATATTACAAGTACCATATGAACAAAGAGCTGCTTCTTAAAAAAACCTCAGTCCTCTAGGTGAAACATAATAAGTAAGAAAGCATCACAACGTTGGTAGCCAGATACAATCTAAGTTTCTTAAATCAAAACATATTATAGAAGCCAATTTAATCTTCAAAAATATCATAGGAATTACATGGACCATTAAACTTGATTATGAGGCTTTTCCTGGTAAAATACCATTCTGGTCATCCTTTCAGTGGAAGGGAATGGTGCATTTTACATTATCAAGACCCCAACCAAAGTGATAAGCTGCAGATAAGTAAGCTAGCTAGTTACCTTCGGGTTTGATATGCACAGTAGACCAAGAGCCAGAGGAACTGCTCGACGGATATTCTGCTCTCCATATTGTAGAAGATGTTCTAATGATCGAATTGCCATTTCAAGTCCCAACTCTTCAGCCATTGCTACCATAGCAATTCCAAGCACAGCAGGACCCTGGTGCATTTCACCTTTATCAAGATGATGTGAACAATGACCCAAGAGGTTTTGAACCTGCATGAAAAAAGGATTAGCAATTGTAAACAAGAAACCGTGGCAGGAATTTCTTTTCTAAAAGTGCTATCAACTCGCAATAAAATTGCACCTTAAGAACATTCCCTGTTCCAGCATAGGCACATGATAGTAGTGTCATGTCACAATACTTTCTGATTTTTTCATTAAATGTCTTCGAAACTTCAGCTGTTGCCTCCACATTTTCCTGATGTCGCAAAACAAACGTTTGAAGCTAGAATACATATGATATTATAAACTCAACATTCTACAGCATGTCATCTTTGACCATGCATAATGACTAAAACCCTCCTAAGTCCTAACCAAAAATTGTTTTTCATAATTACAAAAGAAGATATACAGGCAAAAAGAAATCACTACTACTCGGATATGAGGGGGAAAACCTCCAAACATTGAGATACCTGTTTCCCAAGGTAAAGAAGACCAAGGCCAAGGGGTAGAAGACGTGTGAGGGGCTCTCCCAACTCTGACTCACTCCTGTCCATTAGTGCAAAAATAATTGCCTGTGCAATTTCTTCATTGCATGAACCTACGTAGATCAAGCCCAATGAAATGGCAGTGAAAGCAATCACATCAAGTGGAGCTTTAGCATCATTCAGTATAGGGGCCAATTTGTATCGTAACTGAAACAAACAAGCACAAACTAAGTTCCAAAAAAATGAAGATAAAATTCAGGTTGCGTGCATGTCAATAAAAAGACTACTGATACAAGTTTCTATCAGAATCTCACCTGCTCATTCTGAGAACCTGCATATGTAATACCCAACCCCATAATTGCACCAATCCTGACTGATGGATCTTCTTTATCTATATAATCACCTAGAAGTGCCATGGCCTGAAAACAAGCAAATAAGATTAATGAAGAAATCAAAAGTATATATGTCATCTTGATCAAAGAAAAGTTAAGAGGAACTCACAGGATCACAGTCATTCTTGATACTACAATTGACAATCCCAACTCCCAACAAAGCACCAGCAATCACGTGATTATCGTTACTATGGAAGTACTTGTCAATTCGAGCAAGTCCAGAGTCAACATCCCATATTAAAATCATACCCTGTTATTATAATAAATGGCAATAAGAATTGTTAACACAAGTTCTATACTCCATGCATAAAGTATTATTCAAAACTAAAAGAACGCATACCAGACTTGCCGCCGCACTAGTCTTCCCATGTTCCTTATTTTTGAAAAGCCAATTTCCAGAAGAACCACTACTTGAAGAGTCTGATGGGAGAGTCATCAACTTATCCTGCACAACAGTAAAGAAAAAGAAAAAAAAAGGTAGAAAAATGGCAGAATATTAGTAACCCAAAAACACAACACACAAACATTTGCAATCATGCAACCCTTAAGCACATTATACCTGACCAAAGCCAGCATTTACAAAAGCATTCACAAATGTAGCAGCCAGATTCTGTCTCGCAGAATCAACACTTGCACCAGCACTAGCTCGGCCATCAAGCAAGTGTGCCTATGTAAATTAAAACACATGAATCATAAGCTTGAGAGAAAAACCAACAAAATGTGAGGCTAACAAGAACAAACAGCACCTTTAGAAAGAAATTTTTTTAAGCATGGACCTTGAGCACAATCACAAATTAAAAGTTCAACCTTCAAAGACTCATGTAGAATGTATAAAGCTTCCCCATTAGTGATTAGAATTGCTGATATTATAGAGAAAGACATTAATAGCATCTTTACTGAAATATAAATTATTAGCTATCCAGTAAAACCCAGTAAAGATGTTACCATTTTAGCAAGGAGGACTTCTCAACAAAAAAATAACAACTAAACTACATTGCAATATAGAAAGAACTCTAACACAAGAGACAACAAAACTGATTACACATAAACAAATTCTTCCATTTATAAGCCAGACAATTCTGCAGTAAGGCAATACATTCGAATAAGGGAATCCACATCAGAAACGGTTGTTCCACTTACAATTACCATGAAAATTAATTGGTGCATTATTAGAGATCTGTACGTCAATTCTACAGCAACTAGCAATGCACTACTAAGTAAAAGCATCATTCCACTGATGAAATGTATACATCAGACTCAGCATACAGACAAAATCTTTCCAGTTATAATCTAAGCAATTCCGTAAAAAGGAACCATATTTGATCACAAGATCCAACATTTCATAAACAACCCTTCAACTTTTAAAACACGGATGAAAATATTTACAAATACCAAGAAATGACCATAACGCAAGCAGAAAAAATGAGTTTATAAGCAACATTTATAAGAACATAAAATATGTTGATATTCCTTATACATACTGTCATGATGTCATCAAATCAATCATTACTGCAATTTCATAGAAATCAGGGCAGGGCATTGGATGTAAAAACTTTGCAACCACTTACAATTGTATTTAGTTCAGCTCTGTTTAAAACACGAGGAAATCATAATAAAGAATCTCACCTTGTATATATCTTCAGGAGACTTAGGCTCCATGACTTCAATATCACGAGCAAGCGTCAAATATCCTTCACTTAACTTGGCATTGTTTATGATATCCTGCAACATCTCCCTGTCATCATCATCGGCAGCCATCTCCTCATCAAGCTCAAAGGTAATTCCCTGTATGCAAACCATAAACAACCCAAGAAAGATCTGTTAGGAAAAAGAAAAAAAAGAATCTAAGTATAAATCTGAAAAGAAACAAGGGTCACAACCATACATATAGCACTTAATACCATGTTAAATGATTAACGTGTAAAAAGTGACTTCCAATGAGTTCAATCCATGATGGAACCAGAACAAAATTATGGTGGAATCCAATATAACATATGAACAATAATTAGCTAAAATAAAGTCAAAAAGTACTAATCAACAGAAAATTCAAGACTTACATGACGAGCAAGTATGTAACAAAATTGCTTCTTTCGTTGCAAATCATCACAAGAAGTGAACACCTGCCTCACATACTGTCAACAATACCACAAACTGTTAGTCTTAAATTAAGAAAGCATATATTGTTCTAAAGAAAATTTGCTTCTTTATAGGTTTAACTCACTTGAACTCGTGAATTATACGTATGAACAATTCCAAAAGAGAACATCAATATTAAATTACAAAGTAAAACAACTTAAAAGAAAGGAACACACTACAAAGTCACACCTGCGAATTATCCAGGAACAATGCAATCTGAAGTGCATTCGGATATTCTTCAAATTTTAAATAAATCAAGTATGCAATGTCCAAAACTAACATATCATCTGGTCCAGGAAGATATCTGCCGGAAAGAAAGAGTCAACTGACCATGATACAGGTAAGCTAAAAGCCAAGACAACATCAATAAGGGTACAGAAGTTCATATGTAATAATAAACTGTTTTTTCCTCTTTCTTCATAACTTTTATGCATTTAATAAAAATTTCTGAAGCACCATAAGATCATTTCAAAAACCTGCATAAATATGACCTATTTGCGCTTACCTCGCTGAACTAGTGAGATATAGGCAAGTCCTTTTGAAATTTGTCTTATCCACATGTTCAACCAACATATCAAGGTCTTCAACCTAGCATTGAACATTTATAACAAAAAATAAAATTCCAGCGTACCATCTGAATGATTTATGAAAGAACCTACACAAGGATCTTAGATATTACCTCCATTAGAAGATCAACAGCTTCAGGCTCAGCATTGTGCTGCAGCAGAAGTCCGATTAGTTAAAAAAACAACATGCTCGCATTTTTCATATCCGAAAATAGTTATTCATCATACCTTCATATGGAAAGCAACTATTTGTTGCACAAGCTCCATGAGATCATCAATGGGAGCCTCTTCACTCTGTAAAGGCACAAGAAAAGCAAAAACGAATTAGATTAAGCAGAAACTGAAAAATAGAATCCAGATGTGCACAACATTCAACTGCATTTAGAATATATAAATACTAGTAAACACAAATCCAGACCACATAGGCCATTCTAGACATGTAATCAACATCAAATGATCTCGAGAGGGGATCCATGCATGCACACAGAACCAATGAAACAAAAAATGCAATAGTAACAGTAACAGAAGCTTTCAGAAGTGAAAATTATCTTTGAATTAGATAGACAGCTAACCTGTCGCTTAGCATACTCTTGTGCAATTTCTCCAGCCAGGTTCCTGGTGTAAGAAGGAAAATATAACTAATGAGTATATGGTTTGTCATAACTCTTTCAGGTCTAACGACAATCACAAAAATATCTAAAATTACTCAATATTTTTTTTACAGCATAACAGTCCACTCCAATTATCAAAAACAAAACATTACTTTTCAAAAACGTAATGCTCACCTCACATACTCATGGCCCCATGAACCGATATCACCATCTGAACCCAATAATCTGTATTTCAGGCTTTCCTGGCAGTTAATGCAACTCATTAAACAAATATTTATTGTTTGGAAAAGGTCTTATAGATGTCTAAACTAACATTTACAAAAAGGGGAAGAATGCAACACCATATACCAGATATATCATCCAACATCATGCAAGATGAGTAACAAAAACATTTGAAAATGAAAAATGAAATAATACTAGAATGAAGAGACACCACTTAAACCTCATAAGCAACCAACTAAAACTGTCACCAAACAAACCATATAACTTCAAATTCTAATATGGCAGGTCTTACTCGCTCTCCCTCAGCAGACATTGTAAGGGCCAAGACTGACAATATATCAGCCAAGTACTTCTGCATGGAAGAAAAAGCAATTGGTTGAGCAGCAGAATATCATATTAATTCATACAAAAACACTGAACCGCACAGAAAATACCTTCAAATCAGACTCCGCCATAGTCTCATAATATGCTTTGAGAGTTCCATAGTGGGGACGAAGAAACTTCAACGGCTTCGGAACTGAGGTCATGGAACTAGTTGAAGTACGAATTTCTTGTCTACAATAATTATATAAACAACACGCAATGTCAATTTCTAACACAGATCTATGTCTGCTTCAACTAGCGCCTCTTCAACTAGTTTAAGACGTCAAATGGCCCAAGTATCATCAAACTATCAAGTAAAAGTCTGTTTACCTCATACTCTCGAGAGCAACCTTCTGCAGTCCAGGGTCAGCATCCTGAACTCTCTCCACATACAACTCCAGTTGCTGCTTTAACGCCAAATCCTCATCCGACTACAAAGAGAATTCAACGTATCGATTGGTTTCTAATAAATTGAATACGAATTCTATTCCAGAATCAGTAACAAACAACTGAAAAGGTAAATCTATGCTTTTTGACTCACCAGATCCTCGTTCTCAACCTTCTTCTTCGTCAAGGCCTCGTCTTTGGTGGTGCCACTGCCACTGGCACCGCCAGCGGCACGGTTCGGAGCGGGCGCCATTGCCAGCACTCAACAAATACAAACCCTAACTGACGAAGAGCAGCACGAATATATAAAGTTTTATTCGCGCGAAAGAAAATCCAGGTGGTAACAACCTAAGCCTTAGTGCGAGGAAAGACCAGCAATGGAACAAGTGCAGAAGTTCGATTTCTATTAGGGAAAGAGTGGAGAAGAATGTTTTCGGTCGGAGCAACCATAGAGCCGAAGGACCTCCCAGCTTTATTAGCGTTATTATTATTATATTTTTTTTTTTTTGAACTTTGAGCTTCCTTGTTCACCAGGGTTTCATCATTGGCGCTTTGATGCTTTCAGGCCCAAATTCCTGATGGACCATAGCAAGGGTTTTAAAGTCCATAACCCACACACCTGAGCCCAGTAGTTGTCCCAGTCTTATACGTAAAAATAGTTTGTTCCTCAATTAGAAAAAAAATATATAACTTGCGCAAACTAATTCATACTAAACAATCACAATTTTGTAGAATTTGACAAATTTAAATGGTCTAATATTTTAAATTAAATATTTAATAAATTTTTGTCTATGAAAATAATAATAATGATTAATAAAAATCTTTGATTAGGCAAAGAAATTAAAAAAATTTGATTTATATTTTAAAAAAATGACATCGATTTGTAAGATAAACAATTAGTACTTCATTATTTAGATTAGATTTTAACTTTAATTGATTTAACGTATACAAATTGATTACATTAGACTATCAAAATTTAGATTATGACCTAAGGTCCCAAGTTTAAATTCTACTAAAAATATGTTCAATTATCCCATCGTTATTTTTATCAAGTGACTTATATATATATATATATATATATATATATATTGCATATAAAATAACTGGCCGACATATTTTTTGTAAACCAAATGCTCTATGAACTAGAAAGTGATATATAAATCTAGAATTACGGAACAGAGTTTCCCTTGCATACCCGCCATAAAGCAAAAAAATAATAATAATAAGTGCAGGGAGGAGAAGGAAGAAAAAGGAAAAATTGAAGCCCTACTAGACTTGGCGGCTTCTAGGAACAAGTTCGCAGAGTCAACAAATCAAAAGAGCTTTAATTATGGCTTTATATATATCAGTTGTCCTCTTGTACAACTGTGAGTAAAGGGCTATTTGGAAGAGCATCTCACCTTTCACTGGAATGCTCTTGTCCGATCGTGTTGTTAGTTTGAGTATTAGTCCTTGTTCACGAAGGTAAACTTTAAAACCAGCGTAAGCAGTTGGACCATCTTAATTACATTTATTGTTTGGGAAACAACAGGTGAATTATGTGCTTTTCCTACACTTACTTAGATTCGTTTTTATTAAAAAAAAAAGTTTTTCGTTTATAAGTTTTGTTTTAAAAAAGATTAATTTTTTACTTAAAAATAAGAATGTCCTCCAAAAAATTAAAAAAAAAAAGTACTATTTATTTCAAAAGACTTGATTATTATGATAATATGTTATTTATACATTTTTTAAAACAACAAATAAAGATCAATGTGTATAAGTAAAGATTAGAATTATGTTAGCAGCAACAGAAACTGTAGTCCAGTTTCCAAGCAGAAGAATAAAGAGGCCAGACATAGAACCAATCTTAAAATTTCAGCCTGAACTGCACAAATGACAAGACTTCTTTCCATCTTTTTGATCTGCTGAACACGAAACTATGCAAGATCACAGATGCAGCTAGAAAACAAAACATCACATTGTCTCATATATAATTACTTAGCTTCCTATTTTTACTCTCAATCTTGTATGCACTCGGTCCCTCTCTCTCTCTTTAATAATTAAATCAAAGAAAAAAAAGAGAAAACACTCAAGGCATATAGCCCTGGCTTTCCTGCTGCTTCTCATACTCTTCCATGGTGTCGAACTCATTAGGGTACTTGTTTTTCTCATAGTAACCTTCATTTTCAGTGCTTCCTCTACCTGTTTCGTACCCGTTAAGGTTATAATTCTGATTCCCATTCTTCACATTGTAATAGTACTTGCCGTTTTCCACGAACCTAGTGTCACTCATTCCTTCTCTCTTCGTCTCATAGCCATTGCCATTGTAATAGTTGTAGTTGTTGCTGAATCCATTGCCATTGTAGTTGTTGGAGTAGCTATCTTGGTAATTCTTGGTGTAGCCGTTGCCGTTGTCGTTGCTCCTATACTCCTGGCTATCGTAACGGTTTCTGTACACTTGATTGTTGTTATAGTTTCTGGTGCGGGTCTCGGGATAACCTGTTTTGTAGCTCTCACCAGTGAATTCTTCATTGAAACGCTCATTTTCAAAGGTTGTGGTGATTGGTGTCTCCTTGGTGGGAGAGAATTGGCTAGAATCCCTGCCATAAAGGCCATAGCCATCTCCTCTGTCGACAAAAAGTGGCTCTGCAGGTGCTGGTGCGGATGCTGGTATGGATTCAGGTGCGGTTGCTGGCGCAGGTGCAGGTGTTGGTGCTAGAGCTGCAGCCTTAGCTTTAGCTTTCTTAAGAATAACTTGATGAGGGTCTTTGACATTGTAGGTGGTTCTAAAATGGGAGAACAAGCTAAAAAACTTGCCTTCTCTGGCTTGAATTTGGGGGGAGAGAACAAGCATCAAGAGGAGAAAGAAAGATAGTTGGGTTCCGGAGGAAGCCATAGTGGGAGCTAGAACAAGGAGAGATGGCCGTGGAGCAGTGTGGACAATGTCAGAAGGTTGAGTTGGCTTGGCTCAATTTTATAGAGGTCATGGTTTTAAAACAAAGGCCGGGTAATTATGCGTGGATTGAGGAAGGAAGAGTGCTGGTGGGGTAGGGTTATGATGACCAATGGTGCATGCTGCATGTGCGAGGTTGGGAAATGTCAGCACAGGATGGGAGACACAAACAAAGCAAACAGGGTACTATTCCCAGTCAAAAAGTGATATTTTCTTTTCTCACTCTATGGGACACTTCTCTTCTCTTTTGCTATATATATAAATAAAATATAATAGAGGTTTTAAAATTGATTACCGGACCTACCGCAATCCTTTGTGGTCTGAGTTAGTTAGGCAACTATAATGAAAATGGAGGCCAACGAACATGCAAAGGCAATGAAAAGAAAAAGGTATAGTAATTAATATTATTGATACATAAGCAAAAAGTAAAGGATTTTGTTATGCTAACCATTTTATTTATCTCATTTTATATTTAGTCACATATATATCAATCACTAATCATGTCATCTAGCTAAGCTGAAAAAAGCAAAAAGTTACATGTACATAATAGGTGTGTATGTATAAATAAAAAAATGAAAAGAGGAAAAAGAGAAATAAGAGGATGAGAGAATATACAAAATGTGTGTAAATATTAGTACCCTAAAAAATATCTTCTGCATGAAAATGAGACAAGTTCATGGCCCACGATGGTTCTAACTCATGAATTAAAGAAGGAAAAGAAGTATAGGGAAGAAAACTGAAGGAAAAATGCGAAGGTAGCTTGATTACTAACACGATTAGTTAAATGGACGTTGGCACTTCTGATGTTTCATTAGCTGTTGGAGTGATGCTGAAGGAACAGTTACTTTGGAGATGTGGCGTGATGCCCGGAACAATAACTGAAAAACAAAGCAAAAAATGAGGACTATCGAAAGAAGCGGAAGCTGCTCTTTTGGTGATGGTGGGTTGCCACTTTGACTTTAGATTGCATGTCTGCTCCAGAAAATTAGGAAAATTTTGGAAAGTATAGTATAATGTATTTCCACACACACAACTTCAAACGATCTCCGGGCCATTCCGTGACAATTAGTTAATATAAGTACATAAGCAGTGTTTGGATTTTGGAATCACAACACAACATGGGCTGCATTTGACATGGATATCGTTAAGGTCCAAATTCCTTTATTGGGTACGGGTATCACGAAGAGATTTATTGGGTTGAGTGGGTGAACTTTCACAGATCTGGGCTTTCATAACTAATCACCTTCAAATCACTTTGGGTTGAGTTGGAAGTTTGGATGACTCATTTGGGCCACAGCTCCACACCTCAATTTGTCGTCTCTTTGCTATTGCCTGCAATAGCCCCAAACTTTGAATGGCTCTCAACCCACCCTAGCTGCTCTAAGAAAAGTCATGTGCGTCTGCTGGCACTTTTATAATGCGGTGGTATCTGGAACTGTTTTAGAGTTGCTCCTTCAATACTTTTAGGTTTCAACTTACTTTTTTTCATAAATTTTTTAAGTTATTTTTTATTTTTAATATAAAATTATTTTTTTAAAATAAAAATTATAAATAAAATTTTTTAATAAAAATAACTCTAAATTTAATTATATATTAATAATTCTTTTAAAATATAAATAATTATCATTATATCAATAACTTATTAATAATTTTAACTCAATCTTACGTGTGTATACAAATAGTTTGCTATTCCTATCATTAAATTAAATTACCTGTAGACAGTTCTGTAAAAGGAGCTGCCTATTTCTGTACTTGCAGACGTTACTCACCGGGTAAATCTATTTTTATGTTAATAAATATATATTTGTCAATTTTTTATTTTAAAAAATTAAAATATAAATAATATATATTGTTTATATTTTAAATTTTTAAATAAAAAATATTAATAAATATATATTTACTAACACGGCAACACTCTTACTCACCACCCAATATTTACATCGTGCCTTAGATAGATGCTTGATTGCTGTTCGCAGCATGACCGTAAGTCATCCTCATCCGTATTCATTGGATATTCTATTCCGTTACAGTACTGTCCAATTACGAAGAAAAGACCAACGTCACCTCAAAGGTCATGACCCAGTCACGTTCTGCCCTTCTCGTGGCTCCCGCCCATTTCTTCAACGGTGGATTTTACGGTATTTCCATGCAATACTGGGCCCCACCGCCAACCGCGTACGGCCTTCTTGTGGCCACCTTTAATTCTTCCTATTTTCTTTCTTTTTTCATTTACCTGTTTCCTTGCTGCGTCCTCGTGACCGAACGACGCGTGTTGATAGGGGCCTCGTGGGTCATACGTGGCTGCCAATAATTTGATGTCTAACTGGGGATACGTAAGGGAGCCCGTGGGCCTGAACCATATACGATCGTACTTACCCATGCCTACATCCCATGTACCTAAATTTTGCAGTTAAATTTGTGCAAGACGTCTGCGGTGCGTGTGTCATCCACGCTCCTTTTCTCACTTCTTCATCAAGCTCACAGCTCCTCCCTAGATATCGGATTAAACTATGCAGAACTCTGTTGCCAATGTTCCTCTGTTTTCTGTTCATAAAGCAAACGGGTTAGGATCAATTATGTGTTGTGAAAACAGCGAGACTCAAACATCAAACATTCGGAAAAGAAGTTTGTATAGTGAGAAACCAGTCCCTTACAGAAGAGTGTACAAACTAATACAAAAAAATGGCTTCATTTAAATGTAACTAGCCAGGACAACAGCTAATGCTAGTTAAGGAAAAGAAGAGGATTCTTTGATTACAAAGGGACGTACAAATTATCAACGCGAGTTGGTTAGGGTATTAAAAATTTAGATATTTTAAATAAATTATTTTAAATTTAATTTAAATTTTATATATAAAAAAATTTACTTACTTTAACATCTTTAATATTTTAAAAAAATTAATTTACACTTACGGAATAAAAAGCATTTTGAAAAATTCAAAAAGAGACGTGCAAGTCAAGACTTGCACAGTTTATGATCATTAGGTTCATCACGTTCTTTACCTAATTATCGAGATACTGCATGCATATTACTCATGACAATGGATACAATACTACAATATCAAGGCATCAATAACACTTACACCAGGGAGCCCCTTCATTAATTTTTATTGTAGAAATCCTATTCCCACAATATGCCATTCACGGACTTCACGCAACTGTTTTTATAGATAATTGGTTTTTATAAATTGCACAATTTAGTTTATAAAATTTAATAAATTTTATAAAATAAAATTATATGAAAATAAATATGTAAAAATTAAAAATAATTTTTTTACTGTTGTTTGAAATTAAGGTTTGTATTACGCAGTGCATTAATTTTCTCAAGAACTTTAACCTTTCTACTATATATATATATATATATATATAAAATACACTTCGAGCCATGGAAGGTCAAAGTAAACCTTTTGCTAAAGTACTTTATTGAGATCCACCACCATAATAGTCTGATATGAACTAGGAGTAATACAAAAATTACTTGATTTATTATCACAAGTACATACACAAAAAGGAAAATGGTCAAGAAGTACTGAAACAATGATCCTGCAGGATACAGCACAACAATAGAAGAACCTTAAGGTTATTTTTTTCTCTCTTCCTGATGAAGGAAAAAGGAAGATGAAACAGTAATCTGGGCAATTAGATGCTAATCGATGCAGCATCTGACAAATGAGAAGTCGTCGAATTAGGGTTTTGTGGCCTTTGCACAGCACCGCAGGAAGGGAAAATCTCACTTATGGAGGATTGCTGCTTAACCACAGGAGGGTGGAATGTTGGGAATTCCTTGTCTGTGTAGTTCACCCAACACGCTCTCAAGTGCTGGAGCTTTAAGCCCAAGAGGGAGCGGCAGCCATGGTCTTGATAAAACATCTCCTATAGCTGCATCTATGCTCTCCTTTGACTGTCAAACAAAACACATCATTAAAAACAAAATTAAAACTACTCATAATATACTCGACCTGCTCTATAACATAATATGATGACTATGTGGTCCTTGCATGCACGTATATATATATGTGTGTGTGTGTGTGTGTGTGTGTGAGTATTGTATTATGTAATTTTTTTTATTTCAAAATTTGTTAGGGCATGCCACATGCCTCAGTCAAGGTTTACAGTAATATTTATACATTGCATATTAAAGGCAATTGATGATAAAAGGATTTGTACCTAAGATTTACAAACCAAGTATTATCATGTACTTTCTTAGCTATGTATGTACATACTATAATGTATTTGAGAGGTTTAGAAACTCTTTCCTATACATGTCTTTTGCATGCCAAATAATTAGTTTATCGTGTTTAGTTGCAAACGATACAAATGAGATTGACTTGAGTCCATATATAAAATAAAGATGGTGGCCTTTGTGTGTGTGAGAGAGACAAAGGAGAGAAAATGACCTAAGGAACAAGAAGTTACAGGAGATGGAAATTTATCGAATGAAAGATTAACTACAAAACACTAATGAGAAGGACATGAATATTCCAACGCATACTTTGATTTTTTTCGCACACAAACAGGGTTGCAACTTTGAATGTGTGTAAGGAAAGAAAATGACAAGAGGGAGAAGAGAGAGAGAGAGAGAGGAGAAAGAAATTAATTTACCGGATGGAAGTCGAGGAGGGGCCGGGGGCTGGGTTGCCCGGTCGGGACGCCAATGCCGGGATCTACTTTGTACATGGCATGGGGTGGGATTCCCGGGACAGGAGGGGATGCAAATCTCTGCATGAAGCCATGAAATAGGATCGTTACTATTTTCTCTACAGTGAGTGAGCCTGATCTTTCTGGGTAAGACAAGAATATAACTGATATGGTATTGTTGTTAAAATTATGCAGACTTCAAAGTAGAAGACAACTTGGGTGGCTTCAAAAGAGTATGGATTAATATTAGTTACCGTTGTAGTTAGCGGCTGAGGAAAACACGGTTTTCCTGCAGAGGCTTGTGCATTTGGAGCCTGTACCAAAAAAAGAATACGTTAACTTAGACAAAGAAACATGTAGGTTATAGGCTTGGTTTTTTTGGGCAATTCTGGAGTTTCGATGAATCAATAATGGCTTTTTTTCTTTGTTTTTGTCGTAAGCTGGGTTTGTTCTTTGTTAGCTAGCTCAAAGTTTGAAAAGATAGAGAGCCAACCCGTTGGAGAGCGTGCCAGTATGAAGGATCTGGTGGTGGCGGAGGTGGAGGAGGAGCTGTCGGCGGTGCCCACACTGGCGGTGGCGGCGACAGAGAATGTGGTAAATGTTTAGGCCACATGTGCATAAATGACTGGTCCATTGAGGGATGCCCCCATACGTGCAATGGTCTGAAATGGTGCATAGGTGTCATAGGAGGGAAACCCATGGTGGGTGCTAGCCATGGGCTCACGTCTCTCTTGCCTGCTGCTCCACCTGCAGCTGCTAGTCCATACATTTGCCTTCTTTGGCTCCAGCTTGCAGCTTCAGCTTCTCGCGCTAGCAAATGTTTCCTATGCGATCGATATTTCTGTATTCAAAATTTGATCTCACCAATTTTTAGTTTTACACAGATCTATTGTATGATCCAAATCTAGCTGGCTGAAACAGACACCAATCCTAAAAAAATTGTCCGCACATTTACTGGTCATTACATCCCCGAAACAAATTCAACCTTGAAAAAAACTGTATGTGTTGAAGAAAAAGAAAAGAAATTAAGCACGACTTGCTCGTTACAAGTAAGAAATTAAATGGAAATGTTTTAACAAAAAGAAATTATTTAGTATATACTTGAACAAAGTAAGCATATTCTTTGTTTTCTTTCTCTCTCAAGTTTGTTGTAGAATTGGAAGAATATTCAAAAGCAAAACGAGAAGAAGTTGAAAGATTTTTACTTGAAGGTGGCTGGCAATGTTATGACGAGTGAGACAGTCAATTCCCATAATCTCCAAAATCCTAGAAGGCACTGCCTTATCCACTCCAAGCTGCTCCACTGCCTGCACGAATCGCCTGTGCAATTCTGGGGTCCAATCCACCTACACATACCCCGATAACAAGCAAGGAGAAAAAAATGAAAAAATTCCTTCTTCAGAATCCCACAAAAATTTCATAGTTTCATTCTTTTAAAACTTCAGTTTTTCTCTCTCTTTTTCTTTCTCTTCAGCTTTTGGTATTGTACCCGTGAGTTCTTTTGAAACTCACAAACCTTGTGAAGAACCATAACTGAGATAGAGACAGAACCTTATGGATTGGCTTGGATGCACATGAGCTCCATTAAAACCCAATAATAAATTAAAGTACCTAATCAACAGTTAAGAAAAAAATAGCAGTGAACTAGTGATGGCTAAGCTAGTTATTTAATCACGTACCTTCACTTTTCTTTTCCCTTGAGAATTCTTTGACTGAGCTGAAGATTTTCTTCCTTTGTCTGCTTCCTTTTGCGAAGGGTTCACCACAACAGAGTCGTCTCTTTTGCTTACTATTTCCTCCCCTCGACTTGACCCGGAATTGGAACCTGAACCTGACCCTGAAGAAACTTTGTCTTCTTCTTTCTTTGTAGCTGTATTGTTGTCATCAATCTTGTTACTGTTATTGTTACTGTTTTCCATCGAAACTGATGAAGTCATCTCGGATTCCTCGCCACCGCTGACGGAGAACTCGGCGAAAATCTCCGGGTCCATCTCCAAATCCGGCAACACGTCACCGTCGACGTTGATACCCACGAAGAGATCATCAAAATTGATGCTTTCCAGCAAATTCCCATCGGAAAGGTCACCGAAGTCCCCGGCGCCCATCGAGAAGCTCTCCATCTCTCCTTGGCTTTCATCTTTGGTGCTCCTCAAAGGTGACACTGCAAGCATCAATCCAAGATTCCCACTCTAAGTCCCCAGAAAAACAAAAGGACTTAACCTTCAAACAATGAACACTCTCTCTTTTCCAGTGAAGCAGTCACGTGCTAGATATAGTAGTGCATGAAAATAATGCAGAAAGCTGAGCACGACCGAAGACGATAAGGGGAATTTCTGAATTGCAGGTTGCTTTATTTGCCAGTGGTTCTGAGGGAGCTGAGAAAATGAGAGAGAGCAAAGTAGCTAACGTGCTAATGGGCGATTTGAATGGTTTTGTTGCCTTTTTTGGCAGTGGCGAGAGAGTGTGTGTGAAGAAGAGCTTGGATCTCAACCACAACTTAGGTAGAGTTGAAAAGAGATTTTGTTTGTATGTTTTTGTCTGGGAGTGCTACTTGCAGTGTTGGTCTGCCTAAATATTTTAAATTTATTTTGGTTTGTGGATGGCCTTTTTTGTGAGCTCTTTTTTTTTTAAAATCAATACTTGTGAGCTTTTTTTTTAATTATATTATAGTAGCAGTTGGTTATATAAATTGGAAATGGATATATATTAGTTGAAGAGAAAAAGACCAATTAATTAATTTGTTGTCAGCTCAAGCTTGTCTATTGTAATCTAATCCTGTAACACAGTGTAAAAGAAAGGGATGTGTGCTGTGGTTTTGTTGGTGGTCATGATCATATATAATTAAAAAGCAAGAATATTTTTGGGATTTTATTTTCTATTTTTCTTATTGTAAATAAAGGGCAATATGATACTTTTTTTTCCTTCCTCTGCTTATTAAAACTATATCTACTTTCTGATAAAAGTGCAATTTGATTCTTGATTTCTAAAAGCATTCATTAAAGAAATTTTCTTAGTTGACAGCTTCTATTTAATTAATTATAAACTTAATTATTGGGTGAGAAATACAAAATTATGAATATATTTAATATAATAGTCATTTCCCTTCCATAAATTACCAACGATTGCTTGCATAATATGCAAACCCAAATAAGGTCTTTGAGAGCATTTATGGTTTCTGCAATTTCAGAACGTAGATATAAGACATTATAAGTTTAAAATGATATAAAAGTAAGTTACAGAAAAGGTTGACTTATTAATATAAGCTTAGTGATTTTTATTTTAAAAGCTTCATAAAATGTCAGGGTTGAAATTAGCAAACTAGTAGAGATCCAGATATAGCTGGTACAAATTGACATAATAGCTGTGAATACAATTGGTTTAGTTAGTAAAGTTCTTTGCTTATAAAATTTAGATTTTAATTCTTCTATCTACAGTTATCTATACACAATTTGTAAATACTATTTAAATTTTCGTTGTCTATGAAATGTGCTAACTTTAAAATAGGATCGTCTTCCCTTACTTTAAACTTTTCAATACCAACCCACGTATTGACATAATTTTAAAAGGTTGTGTATTACAAGTTTTTAATATAATTATTTAATTTGGAAATCATCTTTCTAATTGCTTTTTGGGAAACATACTAATTATGGGTAAGTCACAATTAATTGCCAAAATAGTTATCAGCTCATGAAAAAGGCATAGGTAATCCAAAATTAAAAAACATAAACATTTAGGTTAATGTTACATGGATTTGACATCAAAATGAGAAACCTTTCATAATCAACTTAATTTCTATTGGCGTCCTTAATCGTTAATAATACAGTGGTATTTATTGTTATATTAGGATTATTTTTTAAAATTTTAAAGTTAAATTTAAAATTTTACATATATATTAAATAATTTGATCACTCTACCTATTAAAAAATAATTCTCTATAGCTGATATATTTGATATGAATAATAATACAGCCAAATTGATGCGCGACCTATCATATAGTGTTCAGCAATTAAAATTAGTATAAAGCCAAAAAGGTTATTTTACGATTATGGCGGGCCATGATCTTCAACATAAACCCGTGGGATGGGTCTTGAGGGTCCGGATAAGACTTTTGCCAGCTCCGAATTCAACAACTCCACAGTTTTATCAGACTAAAACTCAAAAGTGCAATAATTTTGTCTGGGAAAATAGAGAAAATTAATAGTTTCATTCAACTTTAATTACAAATTTTTTACAAAATTTAATAAAAAATATTATTTTTATTGAATCTTACAATTTAATTTATAATTAAAATTTAATAAATTTAATAATACAAATTCTTTTAATTAAAATTTTTATAAGACTCGGTGCTTATAAGAATAAATATGATAAAATATGTAGTTCACTAAACTATAGTTTTATACCCCATAAAATCACCAACGAATAAACTTATTTTCAGTATTTGTTGAGCCAGAAACAAATATTTTTTAGTGTGGTTAAAAGCTCAAACAAATATACCTCATTTTATGTACCCAAAAAAAAAGTATATGCCTCATTATTTCTTTGGTCCTGGTTTAGTACATTAATTGGAAGAAGGAGAAAAGGAAAACTAATACCATTTTTGGTCCTGGTTTTTAATTGCATGAATAATGTCGTTTCTATAGGGTGTAGCCTCTTTTGAATGTTGATTATCTTCGCCATAGCAGCCAGTGCACTCTTATTTCTAGTGTTATGGAGACATATCATATAATACACTAGCTTGAGTGGAGAGTTAAATCTCATTTGTGGTATTGTGTTGAATAACTTAGTTAGCTGGCGCCGCGCTTTGACAAGACTTCATAATGACTTAGTTAAATTGAATAAATTTGTGCCTTAGATAAATAACTATAACTTTTGATTTAGTAATAAGTGTTCAATCCAATATTAAAAAATTTTGTTCTGTAAAATTTAATGAGACCAAAGTTTCAAATGATATCTGGCCGTATTCAAAATTGTAAATCAACTAATAAAGCATTAACGTAGTGATTATTGTTTGCGCTCAAGTTGAAGAATATAAAATTAAAGATTCGAACTGAAACCTTAAAGTTGCATTTGTTAGGAAAGATTATTAACAACTGATTTTAAATAGAAATTAGTCCCATACCTAGTAATAATACAAAAATAACATGTGAAAAAATCTAAAAAATTATAAATGTATATAGTACTTCTCCAACAAACTTTGTCTAAAGTTTGGCAACCACATTCTAATGTACTCATGATAAACTGAGATAAAAAATTTTTAAAAAAAAAAACAAGACAAGCTCATTATATAACCATAGAAACTTTTGGTATATATCATGACAAAGGGAGTGCTGGGGTTGATTTCAGAGATCTTCTTGAACAAAACCTTGGCCTACACCCTGCGGCTATCTTAATAATCTTTCACGATGATCAAATTTGACCGTGAATCCAAATGCATTTGAAGAAATTAACTATTCAGTGATGTCCACCACTCTCTCAGATAATGTTGGAGATATTCTTTAAGTTCCTGTGTCCGTTTCATATTATTTTGCATGCTCTCATTTTCTTCAAATTTGTCGTTAAATAATCATAGAGAAAACTCCTTCAAACTAACAAAATCCAAACAAATCATCTCAACTATATCATGCGAGTTCTCTATTCATATAAATTGAATTTTATTAAATACTCATTTAAAAAAAATTAAATTATTAAATTTACTGAGTATTACAAATTAAATTATGATATTCAATAGATTCTACTATTCAAATATTTATAAGAATATAGTTTCTGTTTTGCTAGTGAGAGTTACTTTCCCGATATGATATTGATCTTAAATTTAAAATAATCCCAGAATTCTATCATCCATCACATTATTTGAGCTTAAATTTGCAGATGCATATTAATTATTTGGTTTAGCTCTTAGATTTGGTTTGAAGAAGTTATGAAGGTGGACTTACAAAAACAGAAAGTAGGAAGTCGCCTCTAAGCACCTATTGGGTATGACATCCACAATGGGATGGTAACTTTCATGGCTTTGCTCTTTAATTCCTAAGAAAGTGGTGGGTCTTTCAACTCAAACCATGTGGATGAAGGGACCATGATGGGGAACCATTGCTTGCTCTAAGCTAATTGGCATACTTCGCTAGGACTACAAAAAGGACGTAAATGTAAAGGGTCCTCAAAACAGCAACAATTATTGTTGCCGGGTGATTTATGCGTTGTAAACTGGAATCTGACTTTCTCCATCAAAGGGTCATTCTCAAAGCCAAGAGAGGTCCTCAGATTTCCTCTCACCCACTAAAACAATACAAAACCATAGCACTGACATAGACCCACCGCGCCTCAATAATTCAATCCAGATGGCAACTATCTCCTCACAAGTCATAATACAAACAATTCCCCCTGCTTTCAGGACACAGAAAATCACCTTTAGGGCGTCATTTAGGAGCCCCTCTTCCTTTCCTTTGGAAGCTTGAATGGTATCCATTGATATCTTTGTCATGCCCATACGGTAAATTCCATAACATATGCACGACCCACAAACTGCAAATAATCGTTGATAAATAATTAAGTTGTCGAGATCAAATCAAAGATCCTTCATTAATTTTGATGCTATGAAGTCTTAATTATAAAGCTAGATGCTTGCACTATGTGTACTTACAGAACATGCATACTCAATTGATGCAAGTGAGAAAGACGAATAGGTGTATTACACCAAGTTGTACGAGTACAGATATACATATGTATTTAATATAAGAGTAAAGTTGTCAGTATATCAATTTTGTAATAAAATTTTTATATAGTTTTTATATTTTTTATACCCAATATAAGTATGATGATGTATGTAATCAGATATATTGTTCCAAATAAAATTTTAGTTCTTCATAGTTCAAGCACAAACCAATATTTGCTTATGCATAAGAGAAATTTTTATTTCTCATATTGATGGTACACCTGATTATCAATGCTGAGTCTTATTCTGAGTGGGACTATTCCTACATAATTCTAGAAATAGAATTCTCACAGAAATCAATGGGATATTGAGAATTTGACATCACTCGGACAAAGGCAACAACTAATTAAAATATGGAATAAAAATGATATTATATAGTGAGAGAGGGGCACAGCACGTTAATTGGATCTGTGGGATGATATATGGAAATGATATTTTAAGAACTGGCCCAGAAGCATCTGCAGGCATATGTGGAGAATAACTTTTTGTCTTTGATGCATGGAAGTATTCTAAGGATGTTTTGTGGTGAGAAGTATTTTGTTTGGATACACTGCAGATCCGTATACAGATCTGTTTTTATGTATGTATAAAACCATATACTATACACGAAGAATGACAGTGGCAGCATCATCACTGCTGTAGGGTAGGGTCCTTACCGTTCGCGGGTCACGATCAGAAACAGAGAGAGACTGATGATATGTAGCAGGGATTCAAGGGCCAACTGGCCCACCCAGGACTCGCAGAAACGAAACTGTTTCTATCTATTCACGATTTGGCCATTCCAGAACTGAAAGCCACCTTCACGCTAGCTGGGTCACTAGCTTCCTCCCTTGTATCATGCATGGATGGTTTTCCAATAAAATCATGGAAGACCTTATGGTGACATGGTTATTCAATTTGATTAATTTCTTCACATAAACTTCGTACTCGCTGGAAAATTCATCATTGTTAGGGCATTTCCATGGCGGAGGCAAGGGGTGCGAGGAAGCTGTGTCTCCTAACTTTGAAAAATTGCATCTATAGTACAGAAAATTTAAAATTTTAATTTGATCCCTTACACTTTAAAAAAAAAATTATTTATACCATAGAAAATTTTAAAAATTCTTAATCTGGCTCTATGAAATTGTAAAATTTTATATAGAATTATAATGGTTTTAGAAATTCTCAAATATAATTATATATATTTCACCATTTTTAAAAATTTTAAAATTATCCCCAAATATTTTAAACTACATAAATGATTTTACCTTTTTAGTATTACATCAAACAGTGAGTAACATATAACTACACATGTAGCGCCCTCTTACAAAAATTTTAACTTTGGCCTCGAGCATTTCATATATCAAAATTTTTGCCAAATATATAAATGCGAGATATCTTAACCTAATAACTAATTAATTTAAGGAATAAAAATTGCATTGACTCAATGCAATCTAACTCTAGGATGATTTAAGAACAAAATTAAGAAATTCAACTAAAAAGGAGCTGTTCATTTTGTAGTAGAAGATTTGTGAGCTTAAACATACGCACGTATATATATGCTTGGTGGGTGGTTATTGTGGTGGAGGAGATGACACAGCCATGGGCATTGAAGCCTTGATGGACCATGTATTGCTAAAACAAGCCATTGAACTCTGTACCGAAAAATTGGAAGCATTAGCGAAAAAGGTTAGGGACCGCAAAGTGCCTGCGCAGTCTGCGTATGACTGACCAGTTTTGTTTCGGTAGAGGCATTTGAAGGATTGGGTTCTTTAGCAGTAAAGGAAAAGGAATTTTGAAAAGAGACATATAAAATTAAAAAAATAATGAAAAAAGTAAGTTACATTTATTAAATTTTAGAAAAAAATTTAAAAAAATTGTCAAAATCCAGAAAAAGAGAAAATCAAAGAATTCAAATTCGGCATTTGAATGATTGATGCACGCTGTGTGTGGGAGAAAGCCAATTTGCGGACGTAAGGGTTAAGGATGGGCCTTGCAAGCTGTGTGAATATCTTTTGTCTTACATAAACAGTAGCTGATTAGTAGTTTAGTACCGTTATTTGTCCAAGCGGAAGGGAGGGGGAAGTTCGAGGGATTCTCGAAGACGATTGTAACGGTGGTCACTCTCCTATAGCCAATGGGAGAGAGGAGTTAGATCGCATTAGTTTATTTCTGATGTACCAAAAAAAGAAAAGTGGGAAGCGGATATGTATATATATATATATATATATATATATATATATATATATATGTATGTATACATACATATATAGAAAAGTGGGAAGCGGATATATATATGTATGTATACATACATATATATACATACATATATATGTAGCCCTTTACAAAAGCCTCAGTCTGTTCAGCCCAATAAGAATTACAGGCCATATGTAATGGTCCACTGGCCCATTGCTAAATCAAACCCATAGCACAAAGTACTAAGTCCCGAGCCTCGACCCATTATAAATTTTATCAAATTTTTAAAAAATTGCAAAAGTTGAAATGGGCAAAGACGAAAATGATAGAACTATTACATGGTAAAAAATAAAAATGGTAAAACTTAACTGGGGGAACAACTTTCTAATCCCAAGTTTATTAAATTTATTAAAGTTTATAATTGTATAAATTTTTCTTTTCACATAATAAATTTTAAAGGCTTAAATTTAAATCTTAATGTTAGTAATTTCTTTAATCAATGGCAGATACATATTATTGCAAATATTTATTAAAAAATAGATTATAAGAAGAACCCTGACCACCTCAATTTTAAAAATCTTATACATGTCATAAAAATTTTAAAAATTTTAATTTGACCCATCTCAATTTTATAAAATTTTTATTTATATCATAAAAATTTTAGTATATAACAATAACAATAAATAAAATTTTATTTCACTAAAAAAATCTAGCATGATTGTGAAATTTTATATATAACTTATAATAATTTTTAAAAATTATAAGTTATATATATAAGATTTTTTAATATTTCTATATATACTTTACTTATATTATTTTTAAAATTTAAAGTAATCTTTAAATATTTTAAAATTATACATAATTTTTTTTTTACTTTGTGTATCAATCAATAAATAACATATAATTATATAGACATCAATTACCCCAAACAATATTCTAACTCAACCCTTATCATTGAAACGTATAATATATTTTGCTTTAAAATAAAACAACCTTATTTTTTTCTAACTTTTTATAACAATAATTATGTGAGACATTATTTTAGAATAAATATGTAATCGTTTGAATATACAGTAATCACGTATTAAGCCACATTATGGTAAATCTTTTTTTAACAAATCATGAAAAAATTGAGGATCAAATTGAAAAGTTTAAAAAATATATATCAGTTTGATACCATTAAACTAAAGCATCAGTGACACTTTATGGTAAATCTGTTTTTTAAACTTAAATAGGTATGCAAAATTTACATATTTCTATTATTATTCAAATAAATAAAACAAAAAGTCAACTTGTGTACGGAAAAAAAATTGGCGTGAGATACAAGGAAATCATGTGACGGCTCACTGCCCTCCTGCCGTCCTGCCGGATGAAACCGGGAACGAAACTTCTAGGTGGCGAAATTACGAACTCGACCCAACGACCTCCAACCACCATGCAGGTAGATTTTGCGATTCGTAAGGGTACTTCGGTCAATAAAGGAAGCTCCTTAAACGACATTCGTTGTCATAATCCGCGTCCGCGAGGTGGATGCTCCCCTGAAATTGAAATCAACACGCGGTTATCTAATCGAAGCCGCATCCTCTGTTCCAGAAAACCCCCAAAATTTAGTGCGCGGAGAAACCCCAGTTCCAAAGAACAAAGCGAAAATTAAGGGAAAGACATGGGAGACTGCGAATGCAGGCCATTAGGCTTCTTGCTGGGGCTGCCTTTCGCCCTTGTAGCGTTGATTTTGTCGCTCGTGGGTGCAGTTATCTGGGTTCTCGGGTAATTCTTTTTATAATTTTCTGGCAATTTCCTATTCACCTGATATTATGTTTGTCGAATTTTTGCTGGATCCTCTTTAAGATTTTGATATCTGGGTTCATATACATTCTTATTATACATTCTGTAAAGTGATCCTAATTCTATACGTTGTATCTTCTTTTTCCTCCTTTGATTTGATTTGATTGTGATGTAGCAATTCAAGCCTTGTTATTTTAGGGTTGATTCATTGCACGTAATTCTAAAGAGAATGGTACATGGCAATGCAGGTCGATATTGAGTTGCCTGTGCCCGTGCTGCGTGTGCTGCGCTGGACTGGCTAATTTGGCTGTTGGTCTTGTAAAGCTTCCAGTTAAAGTCCTTAAATGGTTCACAGAACAGATCCCTTGTTAGAGACTTTTGCGTTTTCACCTATGCATCAGTTTGATTTCTTTGCACAAAATTTCGGGTATTCTTATAAGCATTTATTGTGATTGGAACTTTAGAATACGGCCATGATCTTCAATCCTACTCTTCCATGTATTTTGGAGTGATTCACGTTATTTGAGTACTATGTAAAAGGAGGTTTCCCATTTGATTCTTTTCTTTTCTTTAGTTGGAGTTGTTGTTTCAGTCGGTTTTTTTTATAGCAATAATATATATTACAGCCCTTGCTCGGGGACATTGACTTGTGAGTTTTGATTTTTCTTTGATGATAATGACACGTTGGTCAAATGTTAGACCTAGTCATTGTAGCTACCGTAGTTAAAATCTCTTGTAATAGGTTTGTCTTGCGGTGGAAGCATGACTATATCAATGGTCACATCCGAATTTTTTATTTTAGATGCAAAAATTTATAACTTTGTATTTATTTTTATGAGAAAATCATGCAATAATTCCTAATAAATGAGAAAAAATAGAAAAATAAAACACAAAATTACAATAATTTTAATATTTCATAATTAAAATATCAAAATCTATCATAATCACTTTTGGATTGTAATAGGAAAGAAAATAAAGCAAATTAAGAAGAAATTTTAAGGTGGTGTTGGTTTGCATTCAAACCGTGAATGATGTTGCAACCTACTTTTGAGGCAAAACATTTGTTACTGGGTCTCCAACACTTGCAGCCGAAGTATAGTTTTTAAAGGCAATGTATACTGTTATAGAATGCCTTTAAATCAACAGATAAAAAATAGTTGGATCTTATTTTAATGTTAATATATGATATCATTAGTTTTAACTATTATATTTAAAAGAAAAAAATTAGTGATTTTGGCAATTACCAGAATAAAATAACATAATTTTGGCAGGAAAAAATTGAGCTTTTTCCTCCACCGACCACCTACCTACCCTACGCCTGCCATTTACTTAGGTGGGAGCTCCGAACATGAACCGTAACAACCTCGAAGATTACCCGACTCAAAAATAACAGCTAAAGACGGATTCTGGAACTTTCCACAGCATTCTCCAACCATCAGAACTAATGGCGAATATCATTGAGACTCTGACGCAACACCCCATCAGCATATTAGGATACAATCATTATTCATCAATTTAGTGCGGCAGCCCTGACGATCTGACGCTTAGCATAGCAGAGTCCTGCGCTAATACGCTTTCTGAATTGCTAGTTAGAAAAGAAGTAGGAGAATAATAAGGATTGAGAAACTGAAGAAGAGAAAGAGAGAAGCACCAAAAATGGGTGTGGACTATTACAAGATATTGCAGGTCGATAAGAATGCCAAAGATGACGACCTGAAGAAGGCCTATAGGAAGCTGGCCATGAAATGGCACCCTGATAAGAACCCAAATAACAAGAAAGAAGCTGAAGCTAAATTCAAGCAAATTTCTGAAGCCTATGAGGCATGTTTTTCCATCCAACTACGATTTATCTCAGATTGGAATTGCAAATTTTCAATCTTTAGAAGTATAACAGGGCAACTCAATTAAAAAAATTTTCTGGGTGATGCTTATATTTTCTTTTTGCGACTTTTGCAGGTTCTCAGCGATCCTCAGAAGAGAGCTATCTATGATCAATATGGTGAAGAGGGTCTGAAGGGTCAGGTGCCACCTCCTGATGCTGGTGGTGCTGGAGGAGCTTCATTCTTTTCGACCGGAGAAGGCCCGACGTCGTTCCGGTTCAATCCCCGGAACGCTGATGACATTTTTACAGAGTTCTTTGGGTTCTCAAGCCCCTTCGGCGGCATGGGAGGGATGGGTGGAGGTCCTGGTGGAGGCATGAGATCGAGATTCTCTAGTGGCATGTTCGGTGATGATATATTTGGATCTTTCGGGGAAGGAGGAGGAGGCGGTGCTCCTCGCAAAGCTGCTCCAATTGAGAACACGTTGCCCTGTAGTCTGGAAGAGTTATATAAGGGAACCACAAAGAAGATGAAGATCTCTAGAGAAATTGCAGATGCCAGTGGGTATGTAGTTAAATCTTGAATGGTTATTTTTTCTATATCGGGGGATCGTCTAGATGTTTCTCGGCTTTGATTTGTATTGGTGCTATGTCCCTAATTTGATTAATATTGTTCATCGCTGAAATGATCAATTGATAGTAAGCACTGAGTTTCTCTGGTTGGAACGAAAGAGGAAAGTAATATGGATCAACTGAAGTAGAAACTTATTGCCCCTAACTCAGAAAGTTACCACTTCTGCTTTAATTCATCAACGGAAAGATCTATTTTTTCATTGAATTATGGTGAGTAATTTGAGTGAAAATTTATTGCTAGTTGGGTACTTAGGTTAGACCTAAACTCTTTACAGTGTTAAATACGATCTATAATTTACTTATCTGTTTCGAGTTTTTGCTTTTATGGTATATATAACTTCAATATCGCGAACTTGGCGCAGAACATTTTGGAAGAACCTTCAGCTCTGTTGAATACATTGGTTGTTTATGTGTTATTGTGTGGCATTTGCTTCTTCGTTTGAAGAAGATAACTTCCTTGTAGATTCTGTTAATAATTTAAGTGGCTAAACGTATGTAAGATGCTTTTAACTTAGACTACTGGTGCATAAATAAATTGAAACCATATTCTAGGAACCTTAACATTGTTTTACTTGGAGCTTGTTGTGGTTAAAGCTTTCTACATTGCGGGTGAATAATTGTCTACTCATGACTGTGGGGCAATGAGCCTTGTGATTTTTCATATCGCAGCAGGATTGTCTCCAAGTAGTAACAGTCTGGCAGCATGATGAAGTGGATGTTCTGTGCAAGTGTTATCAGTTCCCAAAATTTTTTTGGTACATGTTGCTAATCCCAAATTTGAAATTATAACCATGAGTATCATTGACCTAGCAAGACAGTAGGTACTTGGCAAATTGCTGCATTAGGAACTTCTGCTTTATTATTCTAACAGAAACACTAGAAATTTGATCTTGGGGGTTGATGTTAAAATCTGTATACTAGGATGGTGGTTTATCATCTGAGGTCTACAGACAGTATTCCTTAAAGCAGAGAGTGCTGTAAACAAAATGGTTTATCATATCACAGAAGGGCTGTAAAGTCCTGTGCAGATGAAAGTGCAGGTGAAGTCTCAAACTCTCTAGTTTTATATGGTCCTTGTTGAATTCTGTAGTAACTGGGCATATAACATAAGGAGCACTAGCCAGCATGGAGGAATCTTTTATAGCGCTGGCTTGAAAGTTCTCTCCATCTCTACAGTCTTGTATGGTCCTTGTTGAATTCTGTAGTAAGTGGGCATGTAACGTACGGGAGATCTTTTATAGTGCTGGCTTGAAAGTTGGAAGTTATTTACTTTCTTAATATTAGTTTCTGGATATTGGATTTTTTTATGTCAGTATGGATTGTATCAATCCTGTGAAGCAAGAGCATCATACCCATTTTACATGAAAGACTAGGATGAAAATTAAGTAGTTTCAGTCATAGAACAGACATAAATTGTGGGATTTGGGCTTCTTGTCACTGTTGTAGGATACAATAATCAGTTGGTGATGTGTTATTCCATAGCATTTTCCACTTTCGGTAGAAAAGTATATTGAACTTCCCATTTCTGTATAAAATATTGTTTATCTTTATTCCTTGAACTTGCAGTAATTTCCTGTTATAGTTTTGACCAAATTCTAATGCTTCATCAAGTGGATCTAGGATCACAAACTTCTACATATGTTACACCTTTACCTTCGAACATCAAGTGCAGTAGTGCATAGAATATTTCTTAGACATAACTTTTTAGGTGAATTAGTGATGCTGGAGTGTTATTATGTCATGTGAAATTTACTCATAAAAATAATTTTCAAGACGCCTATTTATTTATTTCTCAACTTTTGTTATAATGCAAAATAAGGGTGCATATCCATTCCTGGTGGTGCTTTTAGTTTCTTTCTTCATTGAGTTGGCTGCTTCTTGTCATCTTTCTTCTCCCTCTTAACTGGTTAGTAACACCTTTTCTTTCCTTGTGGGTGCAGCAAAACCATGAAGGTGGAAGAGATTTTAACTATCAATGTCAAGCCTGGTTGGAAGAAGGGCACAAAGATCACCTTCCCAGAGAAGGGAAATGAACAGCCGAATGTGACACCTGCAGATCTTGTATTCATCATTGATGAAAAGCCGCATAGTGTGTTCACTCGTGATGGTAATGATCTGATCATCACCCAAAAGATTTCTCTAGCGGAGGCCTTAACTGGTTATACAGTGCACCTCACTACCCTGGATGGTAGAAACTTGACCATACCAATCAACAGTGTTATTCATCCCAACTATGAGGAAGTTGTCCCAAGAGAAGGAATGCCTCTCCAAAAGGATCCAACCAAGAAAGGGAACTTGAGGATAAAGTTCAACATCAAGTTCCCAACTCGGCTCACTGCTGAGCAGAAGGCAGGAATCAAGAAACTGCTGGCTGCCTGAGATCAAATGTATGGGATCTTTTTTTTTCTCTCTGAGAATATATATTAGATTTGCCACAATCTTGACGGGATAGGATGAATTTTGTTGCGCCTGCTTATGTATTGTGAAGCATAGTGATTTAAATTTTGGTATATTTTACATTTTCATATTTTTGTGAAGATTTGCCAGCTAATGGGATTGCAGCTTTTGTTCTGTTTTTTTCCAATGTTAGTGGATGGCGGTGGTTAAAATCATTAGGATTACTCGCTTGCCATCTCATAAAGTTGGACCCCGTCCTACGAAATTAAAAAGCCTTGTTGGTTAGCAGGTGAATTTCATTAGCCTAAGCCTCTATTTTACTCCTGGGAACAGAATATCAAACCGACAATTATGCCAACTAAAAGAAATATATATTTAAGGTGGGAACGATATTATTATTCAGAGGAGGAAATGGGAGTGCACGTCGAGGTAGACGAGTCGAGGAGGTCAACTTTGCTTGCTATTATACTGTTCTGATATGCAAATTCTTGTAATCTCTAATCAGCAGTTACTCGCCTAGAGGTGCAGTAGCTTTCTATTTAAAGATAAGAAATATCTTTAAACATGGATTGTGTTATTTTAACAACTTTTATTCTCAGTTTATATTATATAAAATTTAAGGTATTAAAATTTCACAACTTCAATTAAGTGACAGTTTTATAGTTATTATTTTGTAGGCCAAGATGTATTGTTCTCATAAGATTGTGAGAGCAACGATGCATGAGTCAACAAAACACAAGGAGTTGATTTTATTGATATTATAATTTAGTTTAAGATTTAATAAATTTTTTATAATTTAAATTATATATTATAAAAATTAAATAAAAATAAAATTAAGGATATTCCATGCCAACATATGTGATCTTACCAAGAATGGGATTGAGGAAATCAAGCATTAAAAATGAAAGAGAATTAAGAGCAAGATAGTAGTTAAAAATTTTCATAAATTAAATTTAAATATAGAATAAAAAATTATAAAAATAAAAATTCTGAACTTCAATAAATGTCAATCTTATTAAATGGGTTTATAAGAAGTATTTTATGCTAATTTAAGTCCATTCCCATGTGTGATATGAAATATACAAATTAAAGGCGCTGTATCTCATGGTTGCTATTGGATGTTAGAAATAAAGGATGTTATTTGTTATATCACAGGAACAATAAGAATAATCTAATTTTATATATTTCATTGACAATTTTTGTTAGTGGGGGTGGTTGCCCCCAAATTACATAGAGATGCCATCCGTCATCGACCAAGGACAAGCAACCTAAGATCATGAGACTATGGGACTATTCCTACATTACTATAACAAATATCAAAATTAATTTGGGGAGTCGTGAAGTTACTCCTACACGACTCATGCTTCTTTTAGTCACTATAGTCTGATGATATAGATCCAATACTATCTACATCCATGTTCTGTTCTGAATCTCCTCCGTTCTCCCCAATATCTGAGTCTCCATTCATGTAGTCTTCAACATCAAGATCATCCTGCCCATCATCTTTGTCATCGTTGTCACCATCACCAATATCTTCATCTTCCTCATCATCTACATTATAGTGACTCCCTTCTACAACGTTTTCAGACTTCCCACTGAATCCAACCCTACCATTATTGTTCACCAGATAATCATAATCGAAAACTGTTGCTTGATAATTACCATCCTCATAGTCTGATCTATCTGGACTGCTTGCATTTTCCGCAACTTCCATTTGAAAACCAATGGCTTGACTTTCATTAATCTCCTCTCCAACAGAGATACCTGGTGATTCCTCCACGATATTATTGGGAGTATTCCTCTCAACACTGATTTCACGCACCTTGATTGCTGGTTTCTGCCTGCTTCTAATGCTCCGACGACCACGGCTATGCCCTCCTTGCCCACTACTTTTCCCTTTCCATCCTATCACTTGTCCCAGTCTACTGCTACCAGTAGCAGTGACTCTCTTTCTAGATTTAGATCTTGAACTAATTACCCTTCCTTGTGGTCTCCGGGAACGACCTCGGCCCTGCCCACGGGACCTTTGTCCACGGCTGTAGTTTGAAAGCCCAGCACCTAGGTCAACCCAGTTATGCTCAGTCTGATGCGAAGTTTCAGTTGCACCAGCATCGTGGAAATTCTTGGCAGAAGCATATTTTGGAGGAAGCTTCTGAAAGTAAGAAACAACAAATTTGTTGGAATTTTTTTTTTTTTTTAACAACATATAACCAAAAATTGATTTCCACAATCATGTGCAGCCAGATTATTGTCCATAAAATAGCTAAATTGAGTTTTCCACAGACTAGATACTTGTTGAGATCATACATACACTGCACTATATTAGGAGGCAGCCCAATCCCTGTATTTAGTCCAAAAGGTCTTATTTAGTTCTACTTCTAAACACCCCCTCCCAATTCAAAAAAAAAAACGAGGCCCTTCCTTTTTAGGCATTCATGAAGTGATATATCCCACAAGCTCCTTCAGACATTATATTCTTTAATCCATTCACTATAATTCACTATTAAAATCAGAGAAGGTAACTAACCATAATATGCCCAATTCTCTTCTCCTTTTCAGACTCCACCTTCTGCCGTGAGGCGTAAAAGGTAGATGCATCAAGTTCCAGGAGCCTTAGCGCCGCAGCAGCTGTTGTATGAGGCACCCATGGCAGTACAGGAATTTTTTCAGCACCCTTGAAATCAATAATGAAACATCCAGAAGAACTCAAGGAACCCAACAGCTCACTGGTAGTTTCAAAGTCTGAAGCCAAGTATTCCCTCTTTATTGCACCCTCCAATACAGTCAAGATCTGAGAAGGATGTGATGTCTTACGAATCAGAAAAAAAATTTAAAAATAGGAGAGTATAAAACAACAGAACACACACAATCTACTAAAGTCATGGCGTACTTAAGGAGACCATGGATAACATAATTTAGAAAAGAAAATGTAGGTGATGTATACAATATCACTAAATCTAAGCCTTTACAGATGCAAACAATGCGAAAGACTATTCAGAACGGACTAAAAAGAATAGAAATAAGAAAAACAAATTGTAATTCACTAAAAATTCTACCATGTATAGTATCTTAAGATTTGAAACATTTGGGTGTTAGGAAGAAAGTCTTTTTTTTCTTTAAAAATAAAAAAATAGGCATATGCCCCAAAGAATAATATCACAAATTTTCCTTTTTGGCATATCGCTACATTCCACCATTCTAAGTGACAGTGCTTAAGCAACAACTGTGCAGATTAGGGCAAAAAAAAAGTACTGTTATGTAAACTTCTGATTTCTGTCCATTAAACTTACAGTAGTTAAAGATTAGTGGTCAGATTATTACATATAATCCTGTTTGGTAGAGGCATTGTCCTTCCTCTGTAATGACCCTAGGTTCCCTCTCAAATCTTTTACATATCTTACAGATCCCTATTCATTTCTAAGCACTTCCCAAAACTGGAAAGCATCAATTCTTCATGTTAGTTACACTTTCTGTCTTTAACAGACACGAGAGATCCAAGAGTGAGCTTTGTCTACTTTGCAACTCACTATAACATGAGCCAAGAGTAAAGCCAGACAACTGGCAACAAACATCAATGTCTGGAAGATCCAAAGAACACTAATATGTCAGATTAGGACTACAACCTGAAGAAGGTCTTCACTCGATGAAGAAACATGCAGTTTCGTACTCCATGATTTCCTATAGCTCTCAGTCCAATGAGGTTGAATAGCTTCATGGGGAATGAAAGCCTGCCAAAGCATAACTATACACTATAAGCTCCAGTTATAAAAAGAATAAATAGACACCTCATTCTTAAATCCTATTGAGCATTTAGCAACATCTAGTCTTAAAGAAATAGTAAGTAATATTATACTGGTAGTCACCTCAACAATTGCCAACAGCACCTTAAGCAATCTCATCCTCAAAGGAGAGGAGGGTGGAATGTGAAAATCGTCAGTGGTTATCTTCACTCTTTTCTCACACTGAGTCACATGTTCAGAAGAACCTAAGTTACTTTTACAGCTATGAAAGGTTCTACGGCAGGAGGGGCATTGAATTTCTTCAGAAAATATAACATCATGGCAATAATCACACATGCCCAACAGTTGGCTGCACCTTTTCTTCCCGAATTTCATTGCACACAATATTGATAAATTTAGGCATTCCTTTTGCATCCATTTCTCTAAGTCCTGGTATCTCCATAAAGAATCTTTATTATCAGCTTCATTTCCTCCAAGCTGAACCACAAAAGATGTGGATGTCTCTGACAAATCAGAATTCGCAATGCATACAGAATTAGGGCTGTGAATGTTAGCACTGCGATCTTGGTCCCTATCCATTTCAACAGGTTCTGTCTGGAACGTGTCTCTGTTTTGCATTTTCATGGAAGCATTGATTTTATTCCTTCTAACAGAATCCTTGAAAGACATCTCAATTCTTTGTAACATCGTGTGCAAGTGGGATTCCCTGATCCCACGTATGTCCAGAGATGCCAAGAGAGCATCAAAACCCTGCATGAAAAATATATACAATGAAGAAACCAATACAAAACAGAATAATGTCATGCATACATCAGAAACAAAAATTATGGAAAAAACAATTGTAGCATATTAATACAAGAGATAGAATTTATAAATCATTATTCATCAGTAAATGAGCATATTGCAATAACTCTGTCAACAAACTATGCACTTGGAGACAATGTACTTCAACATGTCAAGTCATCAGTATAAGACATTTATTGCTTCACCTTCATCAGGCTACGTAAAGAGTCTAAAAACTATAGAATATCTAAAAATAGTTGGTGACTGTGGCGCACACAAAAATAGAAAAAGTGCATAATGACCACATGTAAATCACATAAGTTGTCATCAAAGAACAGCTCACTCACATAAAAGCAATACCTCTTCAGTATCAATCATCCTCCACTGACCACCATGCAACTCCACAAAAATCCTGCCACAGCCTGGATCATTCTGAGAAGCAGAAGTAATGAACCGCCAGTATCGATTACGTCTCCGATCCAAACCAAGAGGCAATGATCTATACATATAAGTTTCTTCTGCTAAGTGACCAATATAGGATTTTAAATTTGACCTTAATTTTTCAGCAGCATATCCCGATTGTTGGAAAGAATAATTATCTAGGTTAGTAGAATAATCTTGCATCTGCAGATTCACTTCTGCTGGTAAACTCTGAAGATGGGTCTGATTGCTCTGTAGATCATTTAGCTGTTCCTGATGGACAATCCGTGTTAGCAAAGCCTTGTCATTTTTGTCATCAAGAGTGTGTGATGGGCTCTGTTTACCCTCCACTGGCAGAATTGTAACAGTTGATTCATTCTTATTCCCCATGTAAGGTACAGGTTGCAATTTAACAAAGTAGTCCTCCTTGATTCGGCTTTTATCAAGCTGCAGTTCTGCCCACATCTGCTTCTTTAAACAATTTGCTGCTTCTAGGCGTTCCTGAAATATTGCCCATTAGAAAACAGATAAAAATAAGTTTTTAAGGCAAGACAAAAACATGGCAACAAGTAATAAAGAATACCTCAAGCACAACACGAATTGAATTTCCTTCAATGGCCAGGCCAATCAAAGCAACAAGAGCATTAAGGCGCTCCTCAACACTAAGATCTGAGTACTCTCCTTCCATAAGCCCATGAACCCATTGTTCACCTGGATTATTTTCATCAATATCAGTGTCTTCCACATCAGGATTAGCCAAATCATTGCTGCTATCTGTCTTTTCACCAGAGGCCCTGACATCTTTTAGTGTACTGAAGCCTTCATCAACAATCAAAGCTAAACCCTCACTGACTTTTCCATCACCACCATCAAGAGTTTGCAAAAAGTCACCACTGTCCTTTGTACTTCTCACTCCAGCATTTGCATTAACTTTCTCAAAGTCAGGAGTCTTGTCCTCAGCATTTGTTGCAGTCACTAAATCATCAACCTCGGGATCTTCCGCCACATCGCTTTCAGAATCTTCATCTCTTTCACCATCATCTCGTTCTTCTGTATTGACAATTCCACTTTTGAATATCCTGATTCTTTCTCTGGCAGCTGAGAGAATTGCCTCAGCATCAGCGGGGTCCTTTCTGTATGGAGGACGCACGCAATATGTCGAAGGAGCTGTTCTTTCAAATAGCTTTGTATCCCTAGACAAAGCAGCAGCTATAGAAGCCTCTGGTGTTTTGCTTGTTGTAAGATCACGAAGTCCAGATTTCTAGGTAAACAAATAGAAAGAAACATTTACAATTTTAATTAGAAATTAGACACATGAAATAATTAATATGATATCTAGTATCAACAGTTTTACCTGAATCTTGTCAGCAACATCCAATATAGTGAGACCCTTGCTCCCTTCAAAGGAAAGGACATGAAATGCAGCATATTTAACGGTTCCAGGTGTCAGGCGGTGCCTAGATCTTCTCAGGTTAGATAATCCCTTTTCTCGCATAATTGCAACAGCATTTTCAACTGCTGCTCCACTGCGTAGATTAGAAATAATGTCTTCTCCATTATTACCCTGTAATGGCAAAGAAATTACATTTTAAAATACAATCATGCTGCTTATGAAATGCTGAGATAAATTACCTAGAATGTGTTAAAAATTTAAAATCATCCTTAGGGCTTCACCTAACAACTTAAGCTTTTAAGAAATATGGTTCTTGATATGGTATTAGAACCTCCATGACGAAGTGATCAAAAGTTCAATCCTTGATGCGCCCTCATTTTGAGTTTGTCCATACATCGAGCTCAAAGAGCTTTTGTGTGAGGGGTGTGTTAAAGTTATAAAACCACTCTTGTGTTTTTACTTAATAACTTAAACTTTTAGGATAGTTAGTCTCTGACAAATCACATTCACTAATAGTAGGTAACTAGGACCACAGTCATTGACATGTTCATGTTTCACAATTGAAAAGCAAAAATTATCCCCTCCTATTCTCTTTCTATATAAGTCTTAATTTATGTAATTACATCCAAAGATAATAATAAAATATTTAATGTATAGTTTTATTCTTTGCAAAAGGTTTTGTTATATGATGATTGGACAATTAGAAATTTACTTAAAAAGTGCTTCTCATTAGGCAAGGCATTTATTAAGTTATGATCAAAGGGGAAAAATATTTTCACAACAATTAAACAAAAAAGAAGAAAAAATAATAAAACTTATACTTTTAGCCTATAATGTGCAAAGTTTGTATGTTAGAATATAAACACGGCCTACAAACTTTATGCAAATTACCGAGTCTTATCCTTTCATTAATTGTTTAGTTTGAAGGATTTTCAATTTTCTTGTTTCATCTACCACAAGTGAAACATCAGTTTTAGTTACAAATTTTATAATAGGAATAAGATTAATGCTAGGAGCTCAATTTATACAATTTTCAACTCCACCTGTTAACTAATAGACTATTGACCTCATTAGCTGTAAGTCATAACATCTTCTCCTTCTTTTCTTTCCTTCTCACACAAGTTTTGTACACCACATCCGTTTGTTAGACTCAAATTCCTTTAGCGCATTTATATCACACAGTTTGGTAAGATTTCAAAAAGTATATATAAATTGATGGATAGAAGATAGACAGTTACTCATAGAAATCATATGTTGCAAAATCTCAGGAATAACAACAAACGAAGATAATCATCTTGACTGGTGACCAAAATAATTCAAGGAAAATTTCAATCATACCCTTAAGTGATGAAAAGAGAGAAAAGAAGTCACCTCATTGTTATCACAAGGATAAACATGCTCAGTATTCCTTTTCTTCAATTGTGGCCCAAATCCTGCTGACAAAGCCAATTGCCGCAAAATCTCAGGCCATGTTAATGGATTCAAATGTCTCTGCCAATTTCTTATATCAAACCCCCACATATATGCCTGGCAATAGATTCCAGACAGAACATACAGTAAATTTTTATTTTCCTATAGTGAAGAAGAAAGAAGAAGGAAGAATGGTTTAACAGCCACGGACAGAGAGGAAACTTACCCCTTCAACTACTTGAGGATGCCCCCCACCAGGATTGGCAGCACTGTTTTGATTAGCTCCTACTCCAGCAGTGGGGATACGGAAAACATCTTCAATATCTTTTGTAATGGATCTTAGAAGAGCAATATGAATCTCACCCAACAATCTTGGATCCTGCATTATTAAGAAAGCTGATAAGAGTCAATAGTGACAAAACACACGACAAAACTAAAATTTTAGCACAAACAGGGCCTTAAATAGAGACCTTAAAGGTTGGAGAAAAGAATACTTACATAGTCATGAAAAGCTTGTACAAATTCATCTAAGGTAAATGGCCACATCCCAAGAACATCCGCAAAGGTAATCAAGAACCTCCAAACCTGAAACATTACATTGCTGTTAATGCTGATACATGGATTACTAAATCAAATGCAATGAAAAGATTACCAATTTCCATTGGAAATTTGGTAAGCCTTCTTCACTTGAAGATATCTTGCTGATACATTTTTAAATAAGAAAAACAACACTTAACAAATACAAGTTGAATCCCCAGTACTAAAGGGAAGATAATAGACCAAAGGGACTTAGTCTCCAAAAGTGGCGATACAGGTCTCATAGTTCAAAAATAATAAATATCACCAAAGTGCAACAACAAAAGACGTAGAAATATAAAATAAAATCTGCCAGCACAGGAAACAGTTGAAGAATAATGCAGAATCAGTGACAGAACCAAACTGCGTAAATAAAGTGTGATAACAGATTTACCAACAAATCATGACTAGGTTACAGCTTTCACATGGGTGAAGAAAAAAAGTTTCTTCACAACTCTGCTCAAGTTCAAAGGCAGTACTTGCACCAAAGTCTCAAGAATTTCATCCAGTCGGCAGAAAAATTAGAAAGGAGACAGATATGACGGGAAAGATTGATATTACCATCAGAAGCTTTCCTACATGCTCCTCAGAATCCGACCAAGGTTGAAATGAGAAAGGTCTTTTCAACTGTACACATTTAGGTGGAAAAGAAGTCTGCCTATCTGGAAAAGAAATCCACAAATTGCTGCCTTAAGATGACATTCAATATCTCAGCTGTGAAACTAAACATAAACTACTAGCTTAAAGTAATGAAATTAGGTAGAGGATACAATTATTGAGCCATATACAAGCTAATTAATCAACAAATACATTTGAACAAATAATAACACGCAGAAGAGTATTAACTATTTCTGACCAAGGATTCTTTAATTGTGAAGTAATCATCTTTGGAAAATCTACTATACTCAATAATTTGGTGAATAAATTGAGTTTCGGGGGCAGCAACTGGGGCTATATTATTACTATTTTAGAAAGTAAAACCAAAAAGTTTAGAGATGGGCAAAAAATCGGTTAAACCAGTTCAACCCAACCCAAACTGTGAAAAAGTGAGTTTTGATTCAGGTCGGGTTAGGGCAAAATAAGTGAAGTGCATATTTTTGATTCTATATGGCTTAAATCGACTCGGGCTAGGTTTGGATTTTCTAAACCTCGAGTTACCGCAGCAACCCGAATATATAATTATATAGAATTCTAAACAACACTGTTTCTTACTATGACCTAAATAATCCCCACTTGTATGCTGGGGTTAACTCAAACCTCTATTAAGTCATTTTAATAGTTTTGTCAAGACATTCTTATATACTTATTATGGGATACATTAGAAATAATTTTTTTCCCACTTTATTGGAGAGAATATACTAATTTGTATTTTATTTGTAATTATTATCTTTCTTAAATGCTTTTCATATCATATCAAAATCATTATTACAGGCTGTTTAATTTATCCCAGGACATTTTAATATGATAAATAACTAGATCTTAGTTCTAATTAATTGAGTTTGGCTGCCATAGAATTTGGGTTGAGCCTTCTCCTCCAATAGCAAATTTCAACCCATCCTAACTTAAGTAAACTCATTCAAATAAAACTAAGCCATTTGAATCCAAAAGTCTTGATTTGAAGGATTATCCTGGCTAGGGTTAAACCAATCTAATGAGGAGTCGGTTTCAAACGGATTGAAGACATTTTTTTCCCAATCCAACTTGCCCCACCCTTGCAAAAAGTGCCGATCTTTATGCTTCAATTCAACCACTCCTGTTATGCACTATGAAAAAACTTAATCTAGTACAAGTGAGACTATATATCCCTTGAACATTTTGAAACTCCCCAAAGAGTAGACTACGCATATTAATTCCCTGTTTAAACAAAGTTTTCCTTTGAGTTTCAAGTCAGCCAATCTCTGCTTCAAAAGACATGGTTCGTATAGGCAAGTATAAGACTAAAAAATATTAATATATTCCACACTCCCAAATTTCAATGAAGAATTAATAGCTTGAAAATGTGATCAAAGTTAGAGCAAAATGGAAAAAGAAATATCGTCTAACCACAAGTGTATTACAATTGCTAAGAAGCAAAGTCTTCAGGAAGAAATTTATAGTATAAATAGCCCAAAAAATTTTAACAGTACAGCAAAGCATCACATCATTCACCTCTATATAATTCAAGATTTTGAAGAGTTTCATAGTCAAGAGACAGTATTGACGAAAGCCCCTTCTTTGATGCAGCTAACTCCATAAATTCCAGACGTTCATCTTCAATTAGTTCCATTGATTCTTTGGCCATTCGGCGGGTAATAGCTCTCTCATTGGCAGCTTTTATCCTTGCTGCCTCTTTCTCCCTGCGTAGTTCTTCCTTCTGTCTCATTTTCTCAGCCTGCAACAACCAATAAACATGAGCATCACTTACTTTTACATCATATATCAGAGTAAATTGGCTGAAATGTCTTACATACTCTAATTGATTCCTTCTGCAGAAACTTCTCCCTCCGCTCCAATTCACGCCGTTGTTCTTTTTGGTATCTCTCCTCCTCTCGCTGTCTTTCACGCATTAGTCTTTCTTCTTCCTTCCGCCGTCCACGATCATGCCTTTCCATCTCTTTTCTTATTTGCTCTTCTCTCTTCATGAATGACAACACAATATTAGTCACAGACCAAATAAAATTCAAAATAGAACAGGACCAGCCCGAGCTCAATTCAAACCTTTCGTCTTAAGATATCCTGTTTTTCAAGCTCTTTTCTGATTCTTTTCTCGTGTACTTCAAGTTCCCGTTGCATTCTGGCTTCTTCATTCTGCAAGCCAAGATTAAAGTTGCATGAGCTACAAGTCTAAGGCAATTGGTGAAAATGCATGTACTGATAGTGAAATGAGATACCTAACCTTTCGCTTTCTCTGAAACCGTGAAAGTTCCTCCTCATGGATAACCTTCCTGTCAGATGGCATTATTGGACTGTCAATTTGAGTTACTGGGTAAGGCCCAGCATGAGTGTCAATAGTCACATCAACAAATGGGCTTTTTTGTGATAATCCATCATTCTCTCCAGGAGCAGAAGCCAGAAGATGATTCTGCCTGCCTTGCTGAGACAAAAGATTTAGCCCAGGTACATGTCCCTGAAATCCAAATCCATAGTGCGTGGTTTCATTTCCATCAAGAAATAATCGTCCAGCAGATGATGAAGTCCTGGAATGTGGAATGCCATCAACAGAACTGCAGTGGTTAGAAGAGGCAACTCGCTCATATGTCTCATTTCTAACAGTTGGCTGCTCTGGAATAAATTGATATTCATGAAGAGTCCTTGAAACACCCTATAAATTAACCTTGTTAGAAAAGAGATACAGATACATAAAAGATTATAAAAAATTTCTTTTTTTAACTAATGACAAAGTATATAACAGCCAAAAAAAAAAGATTCTTTTTTTCCTTAAAACATCCTTGCATAGAGCAATGCTTAACTAATATGATTGTAGAGTACTTTTAAAATTATAGCACATTGCAAAAACAGGTTTCATCAAGATTGTGGAAGGTGAGAAGAGGAGAAGAAAAAAAAAAAAGAAGACTAACCTTATCCAATCGTTCATAAATTTTTGCCTCAAAAGGCCTTCCAGATTGCTGATGTGGCATTGTCGTCACCCCTAAAATAATAGAAGATGTTAGTAAGGGCTCAATTGCAACCAACTGAAACAAGTGAAACAGATTTCTCTGAAGCAAAAGTTGGACATGGGTAAGTTTCATGCACAGTTTTTGAATTCCCTATTTTGCTTTCATAATCAGGAAAATCAATTTTAACAACTTCCAAGTCAAATGTATAAATTTTTGGTTAAGCTCATCAATTTGAGCCATGTCCTGAATCAATTAGAAATTTCAATGGTTTTGTATGATGCTACATTTCTCTGTATCTCATATTGTTAACGAGTTTACTACTTATTCACAACTTCAACAATACTCAATATACTAATACACCACTATACAGATCCAAACTCCAGTAAAATTTGGCATTATCTTATACTGTTCATGTAAACCAACTTATCAGATATGACGAATAAAAAAATCACTCCTCCGGGCTATTAAATCATCTAGCAATATGATTACTTCTCGTCTTCTTCTTCATTTCCCATGCAATCAATTTTCACGGTCTTAGGAACATTATTTACAATAGCTTTACTAATGAGCATTTGAAAACTTTACCTATAGGTGCACCAAATGCATCCGGTGGTAAGGGATCAAATTCCATCCCCAGAATTGGTCCATCCTCTCTTAATGGCTCCCCCAACTGAGCTTCCACGAATGCAACAGCTCGCAGCTCAGCGATTGACTGTTGTGGTCCGTAGTAACTATCCATTGCTGGTAATCCCCCTCCAACCCTAGGAAACGCCATCACAGATCGTGGGACAACTCGCCGTAAATCCAGATGACCAAATGGCCTCAACCCAGAAACCGAACCACACTCGTGCCAGGCATCTCCCATTGTCATTCGCTCAGCAACCTCACCCACTGTCGTCGGAGTTACTGTTACAGGTGGCGAATTATTTCGCTGCTTCTTTGCCGCCGGTGCCTTCCTGTCCTTTAATCTACGGTGACAAAACCACATCTGCAGTTGACGATCGGAAAGACCCAATTTTACCGATAGCTCAGCTCGCACTGCTTCGGATGGGTAGGCCTCGGCTGGACCGAAAATACACAATCGAAGAAAGAAAAATCATAATCCCGCCCAAATTCATACCAACAAAAGGTAAAAAAATGTTCAAAAGGGTCTGAAACAGTCACTAACCAGCATATGTTTTCTCCAAAATCTCCAACTGGGAAGCAGTCTTCATTTTGCGCTTGGTCTTGTTCTCTCCCTCTGGTGGCTTTTTCTTCTCTCCTTCTGAACCGGCCTCCATTGCAAAACGATCAAACTCGCACTTTCACAAAACCCGACTGATTGAACCCTACAGAACAATGAAGCTTGCAGCACAAAGTTTTTGCTCCCAAAAAAATCGAACTTCAGCAAAACGCCCCCAATCGCCTCTGAAATTGAGATATTCAGCAATAAACCCAGAAACCAAAACACCATCCAGAAGACAAAAATGGAGAAATACCCAAAATTCTTTCACTCTATCTGAAACTAGATATCGTATATTTGGGGTTGACGGGCAAGTTGGGAATAAAAATTCAGACTTTCTCTCTCTAACATACTGTGTATCTCTCTCTATGGGAATCGAAGAAGTTTTCTCGGGGTGTGCTTGAGATGTGCGGTTAGATTTGGGGAATAACAAACAATAATAATTAATACAATAGTAGTAGAGATTATTGAGAAAAAGAAGAAGGCAACAATAATAAAAGTAGGAAAGGTATTTTGATCTTTGATTAAAAGAGAAACTACGATCAAACGAACGAACAGTCATCCGCTCCCCGAACCCAATCGCTGCCATATTTTTTTGGGTTTTTGATTTTAAGTTTAATCCATAAAATGTTCGATAAAATGTTTCAGAGAAAATATAAAAACTAAAAGAGAAGAAAAGGAATAATAAATTGAAAGTTTTAAAGGGTGAGACAGAGAGAGAAAGAGAGAGGATTTGTTGTCAGTCAGCTGGCTTTTTCGTTGAAATGAGAGTGGGAATGAGTGAGCGATTGATTCACGAACGAGTGTTATCGTGGTTTGTGTGTATGTGGTGAGATTTTGCTCTTTCTCTCTGTCTAACTTTTTTATGCTTTTGGGGGGTTTTTCTTGGGAAAGGCTTCGGGTGCTCAACTCAACTGCTGGGTTTTTGATTTGTGGCCCTGGCTCGTGTTTGGGTTTTGGGTTTTCCGTAGCGATCCTTCGATCTCAACCCCTTCGCTCATTTCAACGGTTTGTGTTCATTTCTGGTACGATATGGGAGACTGTCGTTTCAACTTTAAATACACATCAGCACCAGCAGCGCGGCGCGTGGGGTATACGCACATCCGTTACCCCTAAAGTGTATTTTCTTGTAGAAAATTCCTTTGGAAATGGATCCCCTTGACACAATTTAGAAAGAGAAAGTGGCCTTCATTTATGGGTCTCCTTGTCTTCTTTCCTTAATTTTTTTAATTTCTTCAATTTTTTTTACTGCAATTTCTTTTAATTACTAAAGTGATGGAATTTATGACATGGTTGGAAATGAAACAGTAAAAATTGGACTGTAATAATTTTAAATAATGATATTTATATATAAAAATTTTATAGATATTTTATATATTTTTCATTCTCATCCCTCACTTTCTCTCTCTTATGAAAATTTGTTTCTCAACATATACTTTTTGTATTTTAAATTGAATAATTATTATCATGAGCTAAGATTGAAGACCCAAAACAAAAAGTTGGGTACCTTCTAAGGTAACATTACAAAATGGTGAAAGTTTAGAGTCATTTGACAAAGACATCAATGGTGGGCAATAACTTTAAAATTATTAAACTAAAAAATAAATTAAATATTACTTGTAAAAGTAATGTTTTCAACTGAAAAAATTAACATGATAACATTTCTCATTCATTGTTACTATGAATAATTCATCTTCTCAATTGGCCAAAATTAGAAGACTTTTCACCATATAACAAAAATGTTATGAGCTTTGTAACTACCAACAAAATAAGAAATAAATAAATATAAATTCTTTCCTCACTTTCCTTAAGGAATGAAGCTCCTAAATGCATGTGATGGGGGTGAAAATTTCACTAATCTAGGTAATTCTGGCACGAGAAATTGAGAGTGTAAAGTAAGAATGTATCAGTAATTATGTAAGAACTGGTTTAAACTTTCCAATGGGCTGCAGCCAGAGCCTGCATTCATATGACATTTGTAGGGCTGCCCTAGCGGACTCCCCCTCCACTCTTGGACCAAAATGTCCCAAAGCCCAAAAGGCAGGGACAAAAGGAACAAGTAACAGGCCTAGCAAGCTCTGGAGAGGTCCACAAATCCTGCCCAGAAAACTTGACCACTCTCCTTTTTCTGTGTTCTAGCTAAGCAACTTAAAGTCCAACCATTTTTAATTGCGGGCCGTCATTCAGATGTTGACAAAAACCCCAATGCACAGCCGTTTTCTTTCAGAGATTCCCAGAGAAAAACAAAATTCTTTCCTTTTTCTTTTTTCAACCTTAAATTCTTTGTCGTTTGGTGCAACGTTACATCTGCTTCATTTTCTAGAAAAGATGAAATAGGGTAGGTTATGTGTATGAAAACTGATAGTCCTATTAAAAAGGTTTCACTAAAATTTTACAAAATTTAATGGTGAGATGTTAAATTTATTTAGTTTATTAGTTAAAATTTTTTATTTTTTAAATAATATTTTTATGAGATCCATTTAGCGAATAAAAGAACAGAGGATTGTACATATATTATAAACCAACTGGGCTGTGTTTCAGCCCCCCGCACCTTGATTATCAGCATTGATGACAGCCTATACATAATGCAAATATCAAAGAAAGTTTAGGTGCTTATCCTATCCATGTTTATGTAATTTTCAGATGGCACTATTGATCTCCCCACCCTCTCTAAAAATACAGAGGACGGATTAATTGTGTCAAACTCTTGCCATTGAAGTATACATTGCCATGAACAATCACAGAACAAGAATTAGTAAAATATGAAAGAATCAACTGCGAGAGAGAGGGAAGCCAATCCCATGTCGTTGGCTAGGGAATGCAACAAATAGCAAACTGCACGCTGCGCCAATCCCAACAGGCAATGCGGCCAAAAGATCCTTAGCCTCCTCCGAAGGATTGGGGTAGAAGCAACTGACAACATTTTTATCAAACACTGCAACTGCAACAAAAACCAATATGGAGCTGAAGGCGTGGAAAAAATCAATGAACCGTAAGCGGTACTTTGCAGCCTCTTCTGCTGGAAGCCTCGCTGATACATCCCCAACCCATAATCCTTTAATGGTTGCCATCCCATATCGAACTTTGCCCCTTTCGTCGCGGAAGCTATCGGTGAAGCAGAGAAGAAAGCATGCGATACTGCATAAGGTTAAGAAGCCAGCAGTTATGGTTTGGCTTGTCACGGTGTGGCATTGGCCTTGGTGGGTCAAAACTGGTGTCAGCATCTGAAATGTGAGGACAGTTCCTGTGGGAAGAAGATTTGACAAATGTGCTGTTCCCTTGAATGTCTTTCTCAAGGCCTTCTGTGCTGGCGTTTTGGGAATTTTTAGTGAATTTTCCAGAAGGGTTTGCTGTGCTTCGTTGATACCTGCTTGAGATTCTTGGGCATTCGCGTTAACATCCATGACCAAAAGTAGTCTCTGCTTTGGTGCAATATTCCCTATTTCAGATTTTGTTTTCTTGGAATTATACGGATGCTTCGCTAGTGTATTTATAATAAGCAGGAAACTGAAAAACCATAAAAACAAAATGATGGGTTCTGAAGACTATCTTTGGCTTTATGGGTTGTTGCTACGAACTCTTTAATAATGTGGCGGGATTTTAGTGATAACTGCTGTAGAAGTAGAACTGAACGTTATGGTTAGAGGGGACGTTAAAAAGGGGTTTGCTTTAATTTTTATTAAGGAAGTTTTGTGTTCCGGTAAGAATGAATGGAAGGGCTAAACATCATTAAACTTGTTCCTCTACTTTTGGGGTTATTGCTGTTGAAGCACAAAGGTTTTCTCATTCTGTGCTTATACGCTGATAATTTGTGTCATTCTAATGTAACGAGACGTCTCTCTGATTTAGGGTTGGCAATTGTCCCATTAGACGGAATCCGTGAGAATTCTTCGACTTTGGTTAAGAATTGGAAAGAAAATTTTTTTTATAGAGCGAAAATGGGAATAAGAATTTATCTGTTGAGATTTTGGGATGAGGTTGGGGATTTTAAAATTATAAAAATACTAACATACTCCTTATTTCATTATTTTAATTTAAACTTTAAATAGAAATAAGTTAATAATTATATATAATAAATAAAAATATAACTTATATGTATTAAAAATATTTGTTTAAAAAATTTTAAAATTTTAAATCTCTACAAAGATCGAAGATAAGGGAAAATTCTTCTTACCTTCAGGGTTCGAGGTAGAGAAAAAAATCTTCCCTTCAGAGTTGAGAAATTAGAGACCATTTTCCGCCTAGCTATATTGTCCTTTCTAATCTAATTCCTGAATGATCCTAATTTGCAATATGGCTATAGTTGGGGGCTGTAATTGGGCCATATATTCAATGGGCCAACCCAAATGTTTAAAGCAGGGCTTCATACTTTAATCAAAACAAAATATTCATAATCATCTTTATTAGTCAACATAGGATATGAAGAGAGCATATTGGTTAATAAGAGAAATGGCACAAATGATTCCAAAAGTAGGACACTTGTCGCATCAGCAATAGAAGAGCATGTTGGACTCTAGTGATTAACGTTTGATGATTAGTGCTTTGAAAGAAAGGGATGGAAGTGGGTTGTTGTGTCACTGAGCGTTGTAGCTGACTGACAACTGGCTTGAAGAAATTTCTTACAGATTCACATGTATCTGTTTGTTGGTATGCTGTGATTTAGATCACCCTCTTTTTTTTTTTTTTTTTTTTATACAGAGATCACGCTCTTTTTAAATTCTTATCTGGTGTAGTTCTTTATGCAATAGAGAACACTAAAAGAAGATACAAAATGGATAGTGACTTCATAAGAAAGAACAAATAAATTTGTATATTATTAATAAAATGTTGGCATAGTGATAATTAATTATGTAAAATCATCCTTGTTGAGAGATGTAAAACCTGCATAACTCTAAGCCTTGGTAGATATTAGTCTCACTCACTAGCTGTGAGTGTACTTCTTGGTACAGTCACAACAAAAGCAAAACTGTGTATTAGTAGCTAACATTTTGTGTAATTTTTTCTCTTAGAGTCAAGGGAAAAACACATCTTGTATAATTTTTATACAAAAGATAGTAAAATAATTATTGCTAGAACAGAAATGTAAGTGTATTCTCTTTCTATCAAGAATTTCTTTATTTATATATATTGATACAAAATCTTTTTAAGGCATAATTAATTTTTATTAATGAATACTATGTTACTTTACATTAATATTGCTTTATGACTTCTATCTTTAATGAGTTATTCATTTACAAGTATAAACATGATTGATCATTAAATGATACAGCAGTGTGTACAGTGATTGTAGCTGCTGCGCAGATCACATGCATTTCATTTGATCACGTTTTGGTAGCATTATAGGAGGCAGTCAAAAAGAAGGGCAACTGGCTTTTTGAAAATAAAAAGTTGGTGTTATGATTCACCAATACTAGCAATTTTTCTTGGGCAACAACTCACACTAATCAGTGGCACCAAATAGTAATACGTTCATTAATTCAACGCAGTTTGTCCCCATAGCATCACGGCCGGCTTTCAATTTCAGCAGTACCCACCATCTCAATCTGCCAGCCGCTCCGCAACCTGTTAGACCTTTTGTCTAAGAAAATCTTTAATTTTGGAGCAAATTATTTCAATTTTTTATGCTTATTCAACCTTCTACGGCTGCAGTTTAGATTAAATATGAACAAAACGTTTTGAAAAAATTATTAAAAAATACATATATAAAATATGTAAACTTTATTCGATAAAAAATAATAAAATTTTTTTTAATAAAAATAATAAAACATTAGTGTTAAAATTGATTGTATACAATGTAATAATTACTTCACACTTTTTATTTACCTAGAATACAATTATTCATTGCTAATGATATGTTTAATTATAACAATTAAGATAAAAGAAGTATCAACAGTTCTATAATTTTTAAAAATTAAATTTTATTAAATATTTATTTAAAAATTTAAACAATTAATTTTATAAAACCTTAACTATAAAATTTAACATATTAACGTATTAGAAAAAATTTTATGAATATTTTACTATAAAAAATTTAGTATGAGATAGATTTTCTTTACCAAGAACACAATACACTGGTATCAGTGGCTGGTGAAATCGGATCAACTGATTTGGCAGGAAACCTTCACCAACTGCTATCTTACAACACTTTTCTAATTTGATCTCTCATACTATCCAACAACCTCCCTGCCGCTACAATGATTCAAAGAAGCCAATCTATAATTCCCAGTTCAATAGCTCCAATTTGTTGGAAGTTTGAAACAGCATTAGTTGAGGTACAGAATTGTATCTGGCTTGGGATGCAGGGGAAGGATCAAAATAATTTAAAATAAAATTACTGGTATTTCTTCGATCCAAAAATAATTTTTACATTTCACCCAAAAAAAAACTTAAAATTATGTAAGTGGGGTCAAAGTATCTTTGATTAGTGGTGGACCAGGAGTCAAAAGAGCAAAGACAAAAAAAATGGCCGAACAGTTACTTTCTGGTTTGGGACCGCATCCTGCCTCCCTTGAAAGCCACTCCAACAAGTTTCGATTTCAAACCTCTGCTTTTTTGCGTTCAAACTCTGCGGGCTTGCCAGTTCACAAAAGATTCTGTCAATCTCTTTCTCTAAGCAAATTGGGAACCAGTGCTTTTATTAATGGTCCCCTCCCTCTGTCTGATCTCTTTCACAGTTGACCCGAAAGTGGACTTGGAGACTGCAAGGCTTCGTTTTTCTGTGATCTTTTCGGTGCTCACTGTTGCTTCCATTGAGCTAGTGCTCTTCAATTCTCCATCATTTTTCAAGTCTGGGAAATGATGGGTTGTGTCTATCTTTCATTCACAAGGCTGTGCTTTCCCTTCTCCAATCTCCACCACACTATCCTGTCTGTTAGAAAAGACAAAAGCAGATAGAATAGGATCTACCTTTTCTTCCTTTTCCCATGGTAGTTCTCACCTTGCTTTTCCATCTATTTATTTGTTTCTTCAGATCCCACTCTTCATCTGTGCCGAAACGCCATAAGACAGTTCACAACAGGCTCTCCCTCCCTCCCTCTCTTCATTTCACCATCATGCTTCTCTTCCTTCTCCTTCTCTTTCTCTCTGCTCCTTCCTTCACCCTCTCTCTAAACCAAGAGGGTGAATTTCTCTACCAAGCCAAGCTTCAACTTTCCGACCCCAACAATGCCCTCTCCACTTGGAACGACCGCGACACCACCCCATGCCACTGGTTCGGCGTCTCCTGCGCTTCATCCACCGGCGACGTCATTTCCGTCAACCTCTCAAGCTCACAGCTGGTCGGCCCCTTTCCCATCTCCCTCTGCCGCCTCCCTTCTCTCTCTTCCCTCTCTCTCTCCGATAACTTCATCAACTCCTCCCTCACTGCCGATATTGCGAACTGTCGTCGTCTCGAGCACCTCGACCTCTCGCAGAACGTCCTCGTGGGTCCTATCCCGGGAACGCTCTCCAAAATCCCATCTCTCCAGTACCTAGACCTCTCTTCCAACAACTTCTCCGGCGACGTTCCGGCCAGCTTTGGCGAGTTCCAGAAACTGGAAAAGCTCATACTCGTTAATAATTTCCTGAATGGAACAATACACAGTTCTCTTGGTAACATTTCATCCCTGAAAGAGCTTCAGCTTGCTTATAACCCCTTCTCTCCAAGTCAAATTCCGAGTGAACTTGGTCATTTGATCAATCTCGAGAATCTATGGTTTGCTGGTTGTAATTTCATGGGTTCAATTCCGCCATCTTTGGGCAAGCTCACTCATCTCAAGAACCTCGACTTGTCCAATAACAGGCTCACTGGCTCAATCCCAAAATCAATCTCCGGGTTGAAAAGCGTTGTCCAGATAGAATTATATGAAAACTCGCTCTCTGGTGAGTTACCTAAGGGAATGTCGAACTTGACGTCTCTGAGACGGTTCGACGCGTCGACGAACCAGTTGACTGGGACGATTCCTGATGAATTGTGCGGGTTGCAGCTTGAATCTCTTCAGTTGTACAGTAATCGACTTGAAGGGTCTTTACCAGAGAGTATAGCTCGGTCTCCGTATTTATACAATCTCATGTTGTTCAGCAACAAGCTCAGTGGGTCACTTCCGAGTGCACTCGGCAATAACTCTCGCTTGCAGAGTATTGACGTTTCTCATAATCAATTTTCCGGTGAAATACCAGAGAATTTGTGTAAAGGGGGTGAGTTGGAAGACCTGCTTTTAATTTACAATTCATTTTCCGGCAAAATTCCTGAGAGTCTAGGAAATTGCAAGAGCTTAAGCAGGGTTCGGCTTGGGAATAACAAGCTTTCAGGCAAGGTTCCAGATGCTCTATGGGGCCTGCCTCATCTGTATTTCCTCGAGCTTATTGATAATTCTTTTTCTGGGCAAATTTCTAGTTCTATATCTGGTGCTCACAATCTGTCAATTCTGTTGATTTCGAGGAACCAATTTTCTGGGTCGATACCTGAAGAAATTGGGTGGTTGAACAATCTTATTGAATTTAGTGGCAGCCATAATAATCTTACAGGACATATTCCGGTCAATATGTTCAAGCTGAGCCAGCTGAACAGGCTTGATCTCAATGACAATGAGCTTTCTGGAGAAATGCCAGGAGGAATTCGTGCTTGGAAGAACCTCAATGAGCTTAATTTGGCAAACAATAGGTTTTACGGCAAAATCCCAAAAGAAATTGGGAGCTTGCCGATGCTCAATTATCTTGATCTATCTGGGAATAATTTTTCTGGCGAAATTCCAATGGAGTTGCAAAATTTGAAGCTCAATTTGCTGAATTTGTCTAACAATCAGCTTTCTGGGACCATTCCTCCTCTTTATGCCAACCAGAATTATAGAAAAAGTTTTCTGGGAAATCCAGGCCTCTGCAGCGACCTCCCTGGACTTTGTCCAAGTGTTGGCGAAAGTAAGAACCAGAGATATTTGTGGATTTTCCGGTCAATATTTGTACTTGCTGGAATTGTGTTTGTTGTTGGGGTTGCCTGGTTTTACTTGAAATACCGAAACTTCAACAAGATGAAAAAAGGGTTTAACCTTTCAAAGTGGAGGTCATTTCATAAGCTTGGCTTCAGTGAGCTGGAGATTGTTAAATTGCTGAGTGAAGATAATGTAATCGGAAGCGGAGGATCGGGGAAGGTCTACAAGGTGGTTCTCAGTAATGGTGAGGTAGTGGCAGTAAAGAAACTGTGGAGAGCAACTAAGAAAGAAGATGGAAATGTTGGTTCTGTAAAAGATGAATTTGAAGTTGAAGTTGAAACACTAGGAAAGATTCGACACAAGAATATTGTGAGGTTATGGTGTTGCTGCAACAGTGGGGATAGCAAGCTTCTTGTTTATGAGTATATGCCAAATGGGAGCTTAGCTGATTTGTTGCACGGTAGCAAGAAAAGCTTGCTGCCTTGGCCAGTTAGGTACAAAATTGCTATTGATGCTGCCGAGGGGCTATCTTATTTGCATCACGATTGTGTCCCACCAATTGTTCACAGGGACGTAAAATCCAACAATATTTTGTTAGATGCAGAGTTTGGGGCAAAAGTTGCAGATTTTGGAGTCGCCAAAATTGTTAGGGGAGCTAGCCAGGGGGCAGAATCGATGTCTGTGATCGCAGGCTCTCATGGTTACATTGCACCAGGTTTGTAAACTTGTGTTAAAATTTTTCTTATAATTGCTACTTGTAGTCGCACTTTGAGCATGCTATTAGGATTATTATGTTCTTTATGTTGATAAACATCTAATACTTAAATAAAGCCAATTCAACCTGCATCCTATGCTGGGTAAAGAAATCCAAATCTATCAGCTTGTGATCTTTGCTTCATTATTCTGTTTGATAGTTCTTTCATAGACAATTCAGCTCCTTGTAGAAAGAGGTTAAGTATTGGTTGACCAATTCTAATTGGATTTGTTATGCTTTTAATGTGCTGCAGAATATGCCTATACTCTTCGGGTGAACGAAAAGAGTGATATTTATAGCTTTGGTGTGGTCATTTTGGAGTTGGTGACTGGGAAACCCCCCATTGATCCAGAGTACGGGGAAAAAGATTTGGTAAAATGGGTTTCCACCACCTTGGACCAGAAAGGACTGGAACATGTGGTTGATCCCAATCTTGATTCCAGTTACGGGGAAGAAATCAGCAAGGTCCTCGGGGTTGGGCTTCTTTGCACCAGTTCTGTACCAATAACTCGACCATCAATGCGGAGAGTGGTGAAAATGCTGCAGGAAGCATCTGCAGGTCCCAAATCCAGTAGCGTTAAGAGGGATGGAAAACTATCCCCTTATTATTACGAAGAGGCATCTGATCAGGGAACCGTACTCCGAGTCTGAGCTAAGTGCTTAAATTAGAGTCAGCTTCAAATTTCTCTGCTGCTTGGGTTCTCAACTTGCCTAGTAATGGGGAGAGATGATGAATTTGACACTGAAAATGACACCAAAATGGTGTTTATCTAACTGGGACAAACAAGACATTGCTGTTATCCTGTAAAAGAGGTAAAAGATTTTGAGGACCAAGCGGCTTGTCCTTGAGGACACTAACGTCGCGCGCGTGTGGGATAACTGGTTGGCTTCACACTATCGTATCAAATATCATAACAGAGAGACGTCATTAGCATGTGTTTATTGTGTGCTGCCGTCTATTTTCATTGTAAAATTAATAATTTGAATTTGTTTACATTTAAATTTTATTTTTATAAATCTCAACAGGATAGCGTAATAAAAGTGGATTTCGAAGTTACCTGAGGCATATCATATATATATATATATATATATATAGAATTCGATTTTAAGGTCATTCACATGAAATTAAAGGCAGCTCACATAAAACTAAAGGCAAAATTGTTTTGTATTATATCTCAAATGGGGAGTAGTTTTATTTGAAGGGTGAAAACATTTTGTGCTAATCTAATTTTTTTTTAATTTTTTAATTTTATTTCTATTTTATTTCACTTCTTAACAAAAAAATCAGGCAATCCTTGTGAACTGGTCTAAGCTTTTTCTTAGTACATGCATGAGAAGGGATTGAACCTTAGAAGAGATGAGAAGCAAAATCCAAATCGATCACTGAGAGGAAGGCTCAATCTGGCGGACTTGTCTTTAGTTTGATGCTCTGCCAAGGAGGGTGACAACCACTGCACCTTTCTGGTGGGAGTTTCGAGACTAAGATATCGATTCATGGTTCACGTAGAATGCGTAGGCCCTGGTATTCCAACGGTTGGTCAATTTTGGAGAGAATAATATAAGACAAATTGAACACCTTCACTGGCTGTATTCGATGGCTGGCCAGTGAGATAGTTTAGGCCGGGAATCATTCGAAGATTAAGCTTTTGTTCATGATAAAATTTTTACGTCATTTAATAGAAGTTTCTTTTTTTTTTCATTTTTCAAAACTTCTTAATAATGACCAGCATTTCTCTTATTAAATAAACAAGAGGATATTTGAATCAAGATCAATTATTGTTTATATTTTGAGATTAAGAAAATTTTATTTTGATTTTAAAATAGTAACCAGATTAACAGTAATTTAATTCAAGATCAAGACTACGTAAATATGAACACAATTGAATTTAGTTTTTATTTTAAAATAAAGAAAAAAAAATCCTTCATCTCAATATGAATACAAGTTTCAAGTCTGTCTTGAATTTAAAATTTTCCAATCAGCAATGATAGCTTTGCAAATTATTTTATTGCTCTTTTATGCTACAGTTGGCACCATGTACATATAGGTTTAAAAGGATATTTTGCATTTCATAACCATAAAAAATATATCTTGGGTTTATAACAAATTTACTTTGCAAATTTATCAATTTGATCCTCTCTCAGATTTACTTAAGCGGGGGATAGTGTCCAATCTATCGTCAGGTATGGGCTTTTTCGTTTATGGTTGTTTGTGAGGCTAGGCTTGAAGGTGAGAGAGTAAATGGTATTGGGCCTAATTGAGCGCTATAATTTTTTAATGAGTGAACATTCAATTTTTCTTTAAAAAAGTTAAGAAAAAAATATTTCTATTATAATATATTAAATTTTATAAAAATTGTACTTAAAATAATATAAATTATTAAATTTAAAAAAATTATTAATTTAGTCCTTGAATGGTTGTGGCAAAAAATAATTTAGTCTCCAAATTATTGACTCAATTAATTTAGATCTTCAATCAACGCAACTCATTCTATTTTAATCCCTTTGTTAAGTATATTTCTTGGGCCTCATGACGTAGCCCCTTAATTGCCACGCAGTCCCTTTGTTAACCACACACGACTTGTTAATTGCCACGTTAACACCTTACACCCATTTTTTAATGAGTAAATTATTACTTTTATCCCTAAAAGATCTAAAAGAACAATTGAGCTTTTAGAAGTTTTAAATTTTAAAATTTTAAAATTTAAATCTCAAATATTAAATTTTAAAATTATAAACTTTAAATTCTAAAATTTAAAACCTTAAAATCCTAAAACTTAAAACTCAAACCCCAACATCTCAAGCTTTAACTCTAAAACCCAAAATTATAAATCCTAAATCTAAAACCCTAAATCCTTAAATTCTAAATCATAAAAACTAAAACACCAAATCCAAACTTGAGATTTCAAACCCCAAAATACTAAACCTTAAATCCCAAACCCCAAAAATCCTAAATTGCAAACACTAAAGTTGAAACTTGAAAAGCTTAAACCTCAAACCAAACTTGAAACCCCAAAACACTAAACCTTAACTCGTAAACCCAAAAATGCTAAACTCAAAATCTCAAACTCTTATCTTTAAATCTCAAAATCCTAAAACCTAAATCCTAAATCCTAAAGCCAAACTTCAAACTTGAAATACTAAACCCTAAACTCAAAATGCTAAAATCTTAAACTCCAAACCCCAAAAATATTAAACTCTAAATCTTAAACCTTAAAGGTTTAGGGTTTTAAGGTTTAGAGTTTAAGATTTTAGCTTTTCAAGTTAGGGATTTTGGATTTAAAATTTTTGGATTTGGTATTTAAGGTTTAGAATTTAGGTTATCGAGTTTGGGTTTGGGGTTTTAGGGTTTAGGATTTTGGATTTATGATTTTTGGGTGGATTTGGGGTTTAGGTTTTAGAGTTTACGATTTTAGGGTTTGGGATTTATTTTTAGGGTTTTAGAATTTAGAATTTATGGTTTTAAGGTTTGGAGTTTTCAAATTTTGAGTTTAGAGTTTTAGGGTTTGGGATTTAGGATTTTAGGGTTTGGAGTTTAGAGTTTAAGAGTTTAAAATTTTGGATTTAGATTTATGATTTTATGATTTGGGGGTTTAAGTTTAGGGTTTGGCATGTGAGATTTAAAATTTAGAGTTTTGAGATTTAAAATTTAAGATTTTAAAATTTAAAGTTTTAGTTTAAGGTGTTGGTTTTTATGATTATAAAGAGTAAATTGTTTCTGTACATATTTTAAGGATGAAAGTGATAATTTACACAATAGAAAAAGAGTGTGAAGTGCTAGCGTGACAGTTAAGGAGGCACATGTATAGTTAATAGGTCAAATAATTAATTAATGAGTCATGTTATAGGGCTTGGAAAACAAACTTATTTGATGGACTAAATGAAACGAGTTTTCCCATTTTAGAGACTAAATTGATTGAGTCAATAATTTAGGGACTAAACTATTCCTGCCTAAATCTTTGAGGGATGAAATTGGCAGTTTTTTTAGTAAATTTATTATATATAACAAATTAAATTATAAGAGATTCAACACAACACATTAATTTTTATGAACACTATTTAATGAAGACATTATTTCTCTTAAAAAAAAAAGGTTATGTTTCTTCATGGTTATAAACTTAAAGTTGGAGCTGTTGACATCATGATATTAAAGGATGAAGGCTTATTGAGAATAGTTTGATACAGAATGCATAGGCAGAAGATCGGTGGGCACCCCCTCTTTACATGTATTGCTTAAAAAATAGCATCATTAGTAAGAGTAAGGCTTTTGGAAAGGAATAAATAACCACGTGAATCACCAAATTCATCTATTTCTCTTTGCCATACGCCATTGTCCGATTGAAACATACTCCATAAATTACATGACATAGTCCCATCTCTCTCTCTCTCCTCTCTCTCTAATTTTTTATTGGAGTCTCTATGAAAAGTCCTTTGCTACTGGGTCCTTGGAAGTATCTTTGGCTTAGTTTGAAGGTGTAAATGAATAAATGTGTATAACTCGAGGAAGTTATGATTAGAATCCATATTATATAGATAAGCCGAAAAGAAGAGGACAAATAAAAGAAAATTAGAATGAAGTGCCAATGATTCTTAATATCTCATCCCATCTTAGAAGCAGGAAAAGAAAACCCTAAAGGCCTCACAAGAAAGAATTCGTATTGTCCTATTCTTTTTCTCTTTCCAGTTGATGATAATGAACGATGCATCGTGTTGGTGTTATAGGATATCAGGGCTTACCCATCAAGAGTTTCTTTATTTTTAGCAACAACAAGGATCATAAACCTCCTTTGGTAATCAAAGTGAACAAATATTCTTCATATGGGTCCCATTCCCATCCCCTTTAGTCATGATACACGTTCAGCTAATAACACACTATTCTGCAAAGGCTTTTCGGTATCAGTTCTCTCTCTTATACATGCAGCGAGAAACACTATCTATGTATATATCTTCTAATTAATATTTCTTTATATATATATGCATTTCACAGATTTTATAACTCTCATCTCGCTAAATTTCCTATTTTAGGTTCAAATTGTAACTCTTCATAATTCAAGATCACCAGTGTAGTTGGTAAAATTATGAGAAATTTATTAGAAATAGTTCAAAGAAGAGAGAGGATCCTCTCAATACTATATACAATCTCTTTATTCTTACAAATTAAAATTCATAAAAATTTCACTTAAAAAATTTAGATCAATAAATGTAATAAGTTTCACAAATTAAAATATAAGATTCACTAAATCTAAGATGTTAGTAAATATACTTACATGGATATAGCTAGAATTATCTTATTATATTTGCATATATATAACCTATGAAGATACCGAAAATCATACATAACATAGGTTGAAAATTAAAAATGCAATTTTAAACTGATCTAAATGAAGATATAGCTCAAACATGCAAGGTAGCAGTTAGATTAATTTGGTCTGTTTTAATGAATACAAAGGCAATATATACAGTTAATGATTTTCATGCCCTTTGGTAGACGGATGCTGCAAAGGATCTCAATAATTGCCAGCATATATATAATAAATAAACGTAGGGACAGTACTTCCAATCTTGGTAAAACTCAACACTGTACGAAATCTTTGTGGTCGATTGAGATTCGAAGAGCAAATGATGTAGCAGGAACTCGAAAAGTAAGATCCTAAGGAAACTAAAATAATCTAAAAACAGTAAATCAGAGACCATTAGCCACATGGCAACAGATAGTATGCCTTCAACCATTTTTGAGATTGAGGGTTAAGGCTGTCAAAGTTACCACAGAGAGAGAGAGAGAGAGAGAGAGAGAGAGAGAGAGAGGGGTTTCTTGCTTTGCATGAAAAGTCTACGTGAAGGAAAGGAATTATGGTTGGCTGAAATTATAATGCCAAAATATTTTTTTCCATTTTCTTCTTCTTCTTAGTGAATGGTATTTATAGTTTAGCTTTATCTACACTCCAGGGTGACACCAGACCTAAATTCTCACTCTGTTGTGCTTATAGATCATAGGTTGCCCCGATCCCACTCAACTCTCTATCCATATTTTAGTAGTTTTCTTTCGAAGTTAAAACCAGTTTTGTTTTAGAAATATTAATTAAAGCTGCCTTTGGTCAGAGTAAAAAGGACAAAAACCTACATTTATTCTTCTACAAGTTTTCATACTAGTATATTTCAAAACACAAAAAAACTTAAGATCAAAGCAATCACATTTTTTTTTTATTGGTTATTCTTCTCTCTGTGCAACCAACCCTATCTCCATTTGTTTATTTCATTCTCCATTTAGATTTTTTAGGTATATCTCTCTGTCTCTCTCTCTCTCTCTCTTGCCTTTCTCGTTAGAGCAAGAGGAGGTTGTGCAGGACTGCAATATTCACTTCATACAAAGGAAAAGCACTACAAAGATAGAAAGAATTTAATTCCTTCCCACTACTGGCATGAGGGGGAGCGACCTTTAGAAGCGACAAGTTTTCCTTTTCTCCCTTTAGTTACTTTAATTCCCTCTTGAACAAAATCTCTCTCCCGTGGCCTCTTTAGTTTCTGTTCCATTTTTTATAGCTAGCTGCCACAGGAGAGAATACTGGAAAAAGAAGATTCAGAGTGGAATGTGGGAATAATTTCAGGAAAATCAAGCAAGTATGACTCCCTGCAATGACCCTGAAAACAATGAAGGCAATATCATTGTGGAGAGACGCAAAGACAGCCTAATTAGAACTTGTCCTTCATGTGGCCATCATATCAAATGCCATGAGCAGGTTCACTAATTCCTTTGTCAACAAATATTAGTCCTTACATATATATATATATATATATATATATGCACATATTATACATACATATATTTATATATATATATATATATATAACGTTTTCTAATTCTGTTTTGTGAAAATAATGATCTCTATCTCTCTGTGCATGTCTTTGTGGTGCAAACAACATATGAAAATTGATATAGGCTGCAATTCATGACTTACCTGGACTGCCTGCCGGAGTGAAGTTTGATCCTACTGATCAAGAACTTCTTGAACATTTGGAAGCGAAGGTGCGATCTGATATTCACAAGCTTCATCCCTTAATCGATGAATTCATCCCTACTCTCGAAGGCGAAAATGGAATCTGCTATACTCATCCAGAAAAATTGCCAGGTCAATTCCGAGCTCCGAAATCCTGTGTGCGTCTGTTTAGGCAGTCAAAAAACCAGTTGTAATTCATTTTTTATTCTTCTAACCTTTTGTCCTTTCTTCTTCTCCTAAAGATATCCTATCTGAATTCCATTTTTCCATTGCCCACTTAATTTAATTTAAAACAGCATGGTCGGAACTTGATTTTCTTTAGAATTGAGTGGCATGAAAAGACGTAAGAAGTTGAAATGGATGAAGTAACACTCACGGGAGAAGATGTTGATCCATATCATGAGAGATTTTACTAAATGTTACAGCTGTTAACTATCTAACATAACCCTACTACTTTATCTGAATTTGAGATTGGATACGTAATAAAACATAGGTGCAAATTTTTGGGAGAAGATGTAATCATTTAAATCGTACTAAGTTTTCCATATAAAATTTCTACACCTTGCATAAAACCTCCAACAAATAAACCATGATATCATGCATGCCATCAGACAAGAGTGTACCCTTCAACCAACTTTGCTATTACAAGGCACCTAATTTGTGTTTTCTTCTTAATTAATTGGCAAAATGCTCTTCAATTTAACATGGAGTTAGTATTATTTTATTTTTTATAGTTAAATTAATTAATATTCTAATTGTTTGGTGATTTTTTTTTTCTTTCAGGAGTTAGCAAAGATGGTCTGATCCGCCATTTCTTTCACCGGCCTTCCAAAGCATACACCACTGGAACAAGGAAAAGGAGGAAGGTGCACACGGATGCAGATGGCAGCGAAACCCGGTGGCACAAAACAGGTAAGACTAGGCCAGTCTATATCAGTGGCAAGTTGAAAGGCTACAAGAAGATTCTGGTACTTTACACCAACTATGGGAAGCAAAGAAAACCGGAGAAAACAAACTGGGTTATGCACCAGTACCACATTGGCAATAATGAAGAGGAGAAAGAAGGAGAACTGGTGGTCTCCAAAGTTTTCTATCAAACGCAACCTAGACAATGCGGCTCACCCATGAAAGAGTCAGCTCCTGCAAAACTAAAGGGCCACCAAAGTGTGCATGAATTAGCAGCAAATCACAAAAACAGTGGCTTTGTTGAGTACTACAATTCTTCTTATATATCCTTTGATCAAGGGGCCCAACATAGATCTAGCCCTGCTCAAGTAATTTCCCATTTTCCCGTCCATGACGGTTCTCCTTTCATTCCTTGAAAACAGTGGATATAACAGGAGAAGAAGAGGATATGCAGGAGGCCATAAATGGGTAAAAGAATATAATATAGGATTCAAAATACAGAGGCATTACAAATATATGATATGTGATGGAGAAATAAATTAATAACCTTATGTTGTTCTGAGGGGAGAAAAGGTGAGGAAGAATAAGGAGAGGAATTTCTTCATCCGAAAGTCAGCGGCCAGATACCACCATACTGCGGAGAAAAGAGTGGCAGAGTAATGGAGAAGAAAAAGAAGATTTGGCTGTGACTATTTTATTTTTCTTTAAAATTTTTGAAGGGTAGCTAGTTCCTATATACCATGCTTTGTACAGTGTAAAGAAACAAATACGTCAAAGGCATCGTGTCCCTTTCTTCGGTGAATACTAACCATTAAACTGTGCAAACATGACTTTTACCTTAAGTCAGTCTTAAGTAATGCTCGTGTGCCTTTTTCACTGAAAGTTAAAGCTATATTTGCGCGATGTTATTGGAATAATATTTGAAGAATGCCATTCTCTGGTGTCAAGTGTCACTGCAAATTCATTTATCCTCATTATATGAAGACTAGTTGCAACCGAAATGATATCCTATTGATGGATTGTTCATTGGCTATCTAATAAGAAATATATGTTGTGCCATAAGAGCAGCTCTATTCCCACACCCATCCAAAACACTAGGAATTCTGTGTCTTGGAAGGTGTGGGAGGAGATTAATAGGTGCCATAACAGGGAGTGTAATTGAGGAAAAATTGCCAATGCATAATAAGGGACCATAATATACAATTATATACATCAGTTCGTCTGTATTTATAAATTAAATTTTATTAAATAATTATTTTATTATTAAATTTGTTAGATATCAAGAGTGAAACTAATGATGGAATGGGCTTTTCTTTATCTCATTTGTCTACCATGACAGATCCGTGTCCAACAAAGTCTGATTTTCCTTGTAAGTTCCCCATTTATGGAGTTCATCATAGCTTCTGAAGCCGAACACTTGCCTAAACTCCATTGTCGATACTAAAATCAACAGGCAAAGTCTACTCCCATACTTTCATTCACCTTCAGATGAGATGATGGTCCCAAAATTAAATAAAAATAATATTGTAAGAATAGTGAAACTTAAATTAAAATTGGTATTGAAGAGCTTACTCCAAGACTCCTCATTCCCATACTCCTGTCATTGCCCATACGGAAAAGGGCTGCCAATACAATTTTGGAGGAAGTAGATGGAGGAGCTCATTGAATACAATGACTTGGGTCAAGGGTTCTCTTCTATCGAAACCATCAGGCAGGCCCAACTCCGAGAAAACTTCATACCCCAAATGGAATGACAAAATGAAACGACGCCTCTTATCACCATTATGGCCAGAAACTATACTAGCCAGTGCAGAGCACATAGCAAGCACCTGCTCCAAAAGAGTGAATTGTTTTGCCGCACCGTCCCGAACTGTTGTAGATAGCCGCAACAACGTTCAAGCGCATAGGAAGCTCCAGATCCGAAGTATTCTCTGTCTCTACGCCCTTTCTTTCTCAACGAGCCTCCAACCAGTGAACACCTCTCCTTTCTTCTCAAAGCACAACAAAAGAAAATGAAGAGGACCACAGGCATTTCTCCCTTGAGAAGCTGGCAATATGACACCTTTGTACCTCTATTTCCGTGTTCCAGGGGACTCCCCTAGATACCTCCTTCCTGAGTCTACCCAATGCTCCTAGAGCTCTTTCCTTCACGGGCTCTCTCTTTTTCTCCTTTCCTCACGTGTCTTGCCTCTGTTTCATTTATTCGTTCTCATACACGCTTTAGCTCTTTCCAGCTCCATCTCTCCCCGGTTTTCGTTCTCTCTCTCTCTCTTATCAACCTCGGTTGCCCTCTATAATCTCTAAGCTATCCCTTTATGCTCCTCAAAAAGCTATAGAGTCGTGGAGGACCCTCTAAAGTGAGTCTGTTTCTTAGTCTGCCTCCAGTGTCGATACATTTACGCTGTTGAGCGTCCGCATGTTTTACGCATCGGAAGAAAACAAATTCAAAACGCAGTATTTTATTTTATCTTTATCCCATACATATAAAAAGTGTAGAGTTAAAAGCGTAAAATAATCATTACATGTTTCTCTTGATTGCCAATAAATCTAGTTCGAACGGAACTCAAAATATCTCCGTTTTCTTTTTACAAATAATCTCATATATTTAAAAATTAAAAAAATTAAAAAAAACTTTTGTCTTTTTCACTTTTATAAATAATAAATACATTTTTTACGTAAAATTTTTATAAAATTTAATTTATAAATAAAATAATTTAAAAAATAGTAATTATTCATAAACAAATTGTTGGCATAAAATTTTCACAAAATGCATCCTATAATTTGTGAAATAGAGGATGCATTTTTTGCGGAGAATGGGGATTGCGGGACTATGGGAAATTTTGGAGGACATTGGCCTTGTCAATGCTGAGGTGGAGATGATATGGTGCCAATAATCATCCTATAAAATTAACACAATGCATCCACACAAATTACTGACAGACATGCCCTAGGTTTTGGATTGAAGAAGATCAGGGGATTAGGGCTTTTTTTCGTTCAACATGCAATTTTGGGGGATCGAGGGACTTTGGGAAACTTTAGAGGATCTTGGTCGTGTTAATGCTTGAAGATGATATGATGAGACATCATTGCCGCAGACATGTTAACTAGATTAATGAGTTAGCTACATCACTTGCACAATGCTAACAGGACGCATTTTATTAAAAATAAATAAACTTTTAGTGATTAAATTACATTATTCTAATTTGGAAAGAAGAGAAATTTGGTTGTTTAATTTTAAACTAAAGAGGCAAAATTGCTTGATATTAAATTCGAAGATGGACCAAAATGCATTTAAATCTATTTTTTAATTTGTTTAATATTTTTCATTTTCTTTTCCTTCTGGGTTACAGCTTCAGTAGACCGTGCATTGATTATAATGAATTGCATTACCTAAAGGCCAAAAGAATGTCAGTTACTGTATTTGCTTGTTTCATATTATCTCTCAAGCAGGTTTGGGAAGCAAGAAATCAGCAATCTGTTGCAGAGTGACCCATGGCTACTTAAGACAACTTCTTTTTTATATTTTGTTAACTTCTTCGGAGAATTTGTTTTCTCTTTTGAAGAAAAAAAAATTCTACAAAGAGTTGAAACGGGGCTAAATCATAACGAGATTGAACGGTCAAGGTGGCGGTGCAGCTTAGACACTGGTTAAACCAGGAATTGTTGGTGGACATTGACTTGTATGTAGCTGCTTACAGTCCTTACAAAGTCGAGGGAGGACATCGAGCTATTGATTTCTTTTTTTTTTGGTAAATGTCAAGATTTAAAGTTTTGTTGCAGATTTAAACTCAAACATTTAATCTAAATCACACTAAATTAAAATACTGAACTAACATTTTTTTAATATCCGGCTGTTGATTTTAGTTGGTGTCCAAGACAAAATCATTGTTTGGTATTTCATTATTTGCTTCCCACTAAACTGAAATACAATTCCGCTGAATTAGCATCTTAGCATCTTTCTAGTATCCGGCTATTGATTTTAGTTGGTGTCAAAGACAAAATCATTGTTTAGTATTGAATTATTTTCTTCAATAGAAAAATAGAAAATGGTCCATAAGTTGCACTTTGCTCTGTCCCAAGTAACTGCGTTTAAATTGGTAGTGTTTAATTGCTGCCTATGGTTCTCAGCCAAATATGTTCCTTGTATTCCTATTATTTCACCATAATTAGGCATTTTTAAAACATCAACTGATATTAATAGAAGTTGAAAGTTTGTTACAATTCAAATTTCTCCCATTTGTCATCTAAGTCTTGTTAAATTGTCTGTGAAGTAATCAAATCCTGTTTAGCCTAAAGGAACACAACTTACACTTCAACCATGATGCATTCTGAGCTTCCATGATGCAGGTTTATCCTAAAGAAACACACCCCTGTTCCTTTTGTGACCTATTTTGATTTACCACACAATGGTTAACAAAGTCATATTCTACTGTTTGACCATTTTTCCACTCTTTCCATGTTTATAGTTCTGTTCACATGAATCCGGAAAATATAAACAATGGTTAAGCTGGTGAATACTTCCTCAACTTTGTTTTCTGTTTAGTACAGAACTAAGTCCATCATCCATCTGGTGCATGGAGGTACAGAGAAATGAGGATAAACATCTGGCTAAGAAGGATCCTGTTTCAACCCGTGTCTGTTCTGTCCAGGCAAGCTCTCCTTACCACAAAAGGCGATAACACTGGGCACAACAACATCGTTCTCATTTCTCTTTCAAACCGTCTTCTTCCCCAATCTTCAAGTCTCAGTAGCAATCAACCCCTTCATCTTCATCAAATATCTTCCTAATCACACTCCTAATTCATGCAAAAATTACGGCTCACATTGAGAATGGCAGGCAGTTCCTCCCTAGGAAAGATGCCATATTATATCAACAGATTCAACATCTCCCCTAATGTCTCTTCCCTCTACAATTTTCTTATTTTCGTTTGTTGAACTTGAACACACCACAATTCAAACCTCAGAACCTAATAATTTATGCAAGATTTTTCAAAATCAATGAAATCCCCTGACAACAATGTTGCTAAATAGTGCCAATTGCCAAATAGTAATAAACCAAGCCAAATATCATGTATGTGAATCACTCAAAATTATAGGGAAAAAAGACTAATACACCTTCAAGCTCCAAACTATCTTCTAATTGGATATCAGCAAAGATAAACCAAAAGGACAAGATTTGAGCTTTACCATTTATATTTCCTAGTTATAGACTACTGTTTCTTCTTCTTCCTCAATAGATAAACGTCGGTCTCCTCGTATGCGTACTCGGGGTGCAGGTGCTCGTGAGGAACCTTGTCGATCGTAAACACTTCATCGCACAATTCCCAGAACAGCTTGTGTGCCTCCGGGCACCTCACCTGGTACCCGAGCAAAACGACTCCGTTATCTGCGAGGAGAGCCTCCATGGCCGAGACCAACTGACCCACCGATTCCTCGATGTAAACGACGTCTGTAGCGATAACGTAATCGAACGGGGGGTTCAGCGCCTTGATTTGATCGAGATTGTTCCAATAAAGGGTCGAGTATTTGAGGTTTTTCCCGAGGACGGGTTTGTTGGTTTTGAGGTTGCGTTTCAGTGCGGGCATGACTGGTGCTATGTCCGTGAGCACGATGTCGGTAAGGCCGAGGAGGTAAAGGCCCATGCCGGCGACGCCGCATCCGGTGCCGAGCTCAACGGCGCGCTTGGCCCGGAAATCTAGGAGGTCGGAGTATGGGTTGGGGGTGTCGGCGTTGGGAAGAAGAGGCGAAGCCCATCGGTCGGCAAATTTGACGAGGACGAGGGAGCAAGGCCATACGGAGGTTCCGACGTGGATGGAGCCGTTGTCTTGTTGAAGAGAAAGAACGGCGTTGCGGACGGGTAGCTCGATTATCGGCGAGTCTGTGAACTTCATGGGTTCCCAGTTTGGCCACAGAGTAAAGTTGAGATATTGTCGAAGGTGGTGGCTACGGTGCGCAGTGGTGGCAGTGGGGTTGTTGCTGTATATTCCAATTAGGCCCATGGGTTGTTGTCTACTTAGGCCCAACTGTTGCATGGGCTGAAATGCAAAACAAAGCAAGATCCAGTGGAAAAAAGAAAAAGACCAATAAAAAGGGCATATTTGACTAAGTCCTACGAAGCGATTATTATTATATGTGACCTTTTCTTTTAAAGGGTGCATTGCACTTTTCATATTAATTTATGAAAAAATGTATATACGCTTACTATATTCTCTTAACTATAACACTAGTCAAGTACACCCATCGATTATATGAAAAATTGAATAACACCCTCAACTATAAACTTTGTAAATATATTTTTTTAATCATCTAAAACAGTGAATTACATTCCCTTCATGAGTATGTACACTTGTTAGATTCTATGATTGAGAGAATATTTTTGCATATGACATAAAGTAAAAAAAGTATTTTATATTTTATGGCGAAACCAACTATAATTTTGTGCTATTTCATGAAGAATGTTAAATAAAAAATTGATTATATTCGTAAACTACTTAAAATTAAAAGAGTATAATGATAATGTTATTAGTATGGCTAGCATTTTATGGTGGCAAGCCCAATACAAGAAGTTGTATCTTTAGTTGATCATCTTTAGTTTTTGGTTCTTTGACTCAACAACATGGTATTAAAGTTTTGATTTTTCTTTTTTATGATAGAAGAAGTAGTAAGTCAATTTAATATACCCATTTTTAAGGTATTGAATTTGAACTCAGAACTCAAAAAGGAAAAAAGCTCCAAGACAAGGGTGCTGGTGGAGCCATGATCACAAGCTAGACTCTTGAGCTGAACTCTTGAAAATTCAGCCATAATAGGTGCTAGGGAGGATTGTTGGTATCGGCTAATATCCTACCTTGGGGAAGAAATTGACTTCAATATATTTTTACTTTTATTTTTTTCTATATCTTTATTTTATATTTAAATTTCATCTTTGAATCTTTCTGTCTGTCATTAATTTTTTTTCTTAATTCTATTTATATCTCTCTTACTGTAATGCCTGACATAAAAAGTCACCCATCTTTTTCCCTAAGGAATTACAGCCGAGGTCAAGTTGGATAGTGTGTGGCTGATAAACTTTAGTAAAAGAAAAAAAGAAAAGTTGCACTGTGACCATAAGTTAAAGTTTTTGGTTTAGATCCTAAACAATTAGTAATCATGCATGATTACCCAAATTTTACAATTTTTAGTGCAGAATGTTACTTGAACACAAAATCGTGCATATAATAACCAAAGTCGTAAGGAAAGTTTGTAGATTTTGCATGAGTTGCATTTGCATTTTGGATAGACCTATATACATGTATCAAAACCCTGCTTCCTTGTTGTCTTCTGCAGATTTTTGGTGCTAAGAGAATGCCAAAACTCACAATTGCATTATCAGAAGAAACCAAATTTCAAAGCGTACAAATGAGAAGCTTTTAAGACCTTGACTTCATGGCAATCATCATTTGACGCATATTCCCTATATATGGCGCCTCATCATTTATCAAAAGGAAGCATAGCTTCAATCATTTGCTATTTGTCCAATCAAAATATGAAACTATGCAGACATTTCTTTTATATGTAATGGTAAGCAATTTTACAACTTGTCCCACACCCCATGCTGTGATGTAACCTAAAGCAAAAACAAAATGGATTCAAAAAGAGAGTACGGCAGTCAAGAGGGGAGGATATGATCTCTTTTTTACTTTTTTCCTCTCTATTTCCTTTTGATCCTCATGTTCTCTTTCGCTATTGATTGATATGATCAAGCAACTAAGCATAGGAGGCTCTGAAGCACTGCCAATCCTCCCATGCAAACAGTGTTGGGTCATATCTGCAAGCTTGTGTATGTGTACCGGCTTGACGGGTCTGTTAATAAGATGTGGGTATATTTCATTGCCAAAAGGAACATTCAGTAGAGAGTCACCAGAAGACAAAGCTATAAAACAACAGTAAGCATATCAAAAGACACTATCACAACACTATACTTCCCCATAGAAAATGATCCAGTGAGTTTATATATCTACTAGAGTTGCTTTGTCCACATCACAGCTGACGAAGCCCAAGAGCTGCTGAATTTTTACGCACCCCACAGACTTAAATCAGATATGTTTGGATAGAATGAAAATAGAGAAAAAAAAAGATTAATAGAAAATATAAAATTGGCAATATTGCTGCAAAATATAGAGTATACATACTTCGATTCCTTACAAAAATTCAAAATTACACTTCCCAGGTCATTTATTAGTTCGGAAATGCTAGTCTTAATTATGTAAGAGGAATAATTAGTAGCTTATAATTAAGTCACATGTGAGCACTAAGATCAATTGTGTTTCACAAGTTTATAATATAAATTATGAGATTTAATAAATTTATTAATCTCAATTTTTTAAAGTTTAACTATCCAAATGGCATAAAGTGTTTTTGTATTTCCGAGCTTGTAATTGTGACCTCTAGTTATAATTCTTACATTTCTTCATTTTCACTCTTACCGATAATACTATAATATAAACTATAAATAAGATATATGAAGGAGGCCAAAAAAGTGGATAGGTTACCAACCTTTTGCTGACAAGAAAAAATAAGAAAGAGAAAGTTAGAAGGAGAGAGAAGAGAGAATGGAACCTAAAGATAAAGAAAACTGGTAGTATTTGGATGAAAATTCTAATGTGCCTTTCATATGCTTGTATATAAGATAGCTAATATTTGTTATGCTACAAGTATCCATTGTTGGGTGAATGAAAAGGTACATTAGTATTATAATGAATAGGCTCAAAGCGCAGTAGAATCATGCTTTTTTGTGAATGGAAATTCTCTTTTGAGCCCAGATTCACAGGACAACACAGAGAGATGAAACTACGCAATAATGGAGTCCAAAAGCGGTCCTTGCTTTGTCCCCACTACTCCACAAAGCACAAACCCCTCTTTATCAAAAATTAAAGCCAGCATTTATAAAGGAAAAAAAAGGAGTCAGCTTTCAGGATTCAAAAGAATATGCATGGATCTCTCTCCTTTCACCCCCTCTATAGTTTCATAAACCTCAAACTTTTCAGCCCCCATCAAGCACTCAGTTCCCACCTTTTCCTCCCTGCAAAGTTTTCCAGATCCTTAATTCCGTTCCTCCAAGCCCTTATTCACCTTTCACTATTATTATCATCTTTAACGCTCCTTCCTTTGAGAAAAAATGAAAATTAAATAACCAAGAAAAACTTCCCATTTGAATACTGATCATCAAATCAAATCCATCCATTGATTGATGAAGGGTGGCAAATGGTTTGCACACCACCAACACCTAAAAAATCCCTAGTTTGCCCCCCTCCTGCACTCTCTTCACTCTGTACGTGCCGGCGTTTTGCAGGGTGCATTTGTGGCAAATCACCTGCAGAGTTCTCTGTCTCACTTCCTAGACTAGTGAGTACTGAATTTGAGCCGTACATCCCGCAAAATTTGTTCCCATCTTGACCTTGACTGTTACTGCATTTCAGACCTAGGCTCCCAAGGAATGTTGGGTCCGTTGAAGTTGCCCCAATTTGTGCAGCCTTTTGCAGCAAAGCTGTGGCTGACATGTTTGCTGAGGATGTTTGATGGGATTGGTGTTGGGAGCTATACAAGGAAGGAACACTTACTAACTGGCTTCCAGCATCCTTAACAATGTTGCTTAGCGGAAGTGAAGTAGTGCTTGTTAGTTCTTGACTACCATGGGAGGAAATCTTATTTCCGAACACCCAATTTAGCTGATAATTAGATGGTGGAGGATTTGAGCATGAAACAAGTGGGTTCCCATATATTGTTCCTGAGTTTGTGGCAGACCCAAGTTGACGAATGTCATGAAAATTGCCATTAGTCATTGTCTCATGAGTTTGGGACCCTTGACCCATCCACAGGGATAGTCCCCTAGAAGTTTGATTATTTGTTTCATCCGCGGTGCTTGAAATTGGCTTAAAAATAGAAGGGAAATGTGTGGCCATGCTTGGCCCTAGGGAAGTTCCCAGGATGCCGTAACTGATGTTACCCCCTAAAGTGCTGTTCATGCTGGATGCTGCATTTACTCTAGCAGTCTCTTCTGCTAATGCTTCGCAGAAGGCCCTGTGAGTGATGAAGCTATCCCTCCTGCTCAAGCAAGTCTTGTTAACCATTAGTGATTGATACTAGCAATTATATTATCCAAAAAGGTATGTAAGAAGACTAATATCAAATCAACAAAGACTAAACTTGATAGAATTGTCAAGGGTTATCCTGTAGGGGTCAGAACCCCAGATTAGTCAAAGAAAAACAGAATCAATTATGATCACAAAGGGAAAGGTTAAGATAATTCCAAAATAATAACTTTTGTCGTTTAAGAAGATAATTGCCAAAAAACTTTATCAAAAACCTGTGTGTCCTCTTTCATGTTCTTTGTCTACACCAAGTCTCAGTCTCCTTTTACTCCAAAAAGCCGTAGACAGAAAACAAGCAGACACACCCACAAACGCTCAAACCCACACGTACCAGAGAGATCAGACACAAAGATGTTACAGCCAGCCACAATATTCAGCTTCATGCTTCTTCTTTTTTTTTTACCTTGAGTTATATCTTATTACTATGGTTGCATGAAGAAAGAAATGCTCTATATATATATATATATATATATATATATATATATATATATATATATATATATATATATATCATTTCACAGATAAAGGAATGAGTTATTTGCCATTTTCAGTGTTCTTTTCAGACTACTAGACAAGTAACCACTTTGCATAAACTTTGATTTCAGACTCGGCAACAAATCAGCAAGATATACAGTAATACTAATTACCTTGAAAAGATAGTTCCACAATCACATTTGTATTCTCGGGTGCCACAGGTCTTTGAGTGGGCCTTCCAGTCTGACTGCACAGCATAATGCTTTGAGCACTTCTCACACTTCCACTTCTTCTCACCGTGCTTTCTACAAAAGTGTTTCTTGATCCCAGTTAAGTCTCCCAGAGCCCTTGAAGGGTGGTGGTGTACACAAGCCTTTTCTGGGCAGACATAAACCCTCTTCTTTACTTCTTTGCTTGTCCTCTGCTTTAGCTTCCAAGGAAGGTTATGCCCACGTCGATGGAGTTGCAGATTTTGATCCCTTTGGAAACCTTTTCCACATATTTCACACAGGAATCTATTGGTGGCCATGAGAGTCTTTGGTGACAACGCTATGACTTCGGCTTCAGGATCTGTGCATAGAGAGGATTCCCGAAACAAAATCATTATTTATGATGAAAAACTGATTAGCTTTGAATATACTTATGATTAAAAAGCTGAAGAGAGTCCTAGAGAAAGAGAAAAACAAGCTACTGAGAACAAGCCATATTGAAAACAAGCTCTTGCCTGGGTTGCCTGGGAGGTTTCTCTTCCTCTTCAAAACTGGAGGATTACTAGATGCTCCAGTTGACGTGTTCTGAGGAAAAGCGTTTGCAATTTCTCCATCATCCATCTTTTGCACTCAATAAGCTGTTTCTTCTCTCAGTTTGATTCTCAGTTTTATAAAAAACCCTGAGACAGTTAAAGCTTGAGCACTAAAGCGAGGGAAGAAGTATCAGTGGTTGAGAGAAAAACCCAGACAGAATGGGCAGCCTTCTTAATTATGGAGTTCAACCCTAAACAACACAAACTGATATATGCAAGCGATGGGATTTCTGTCTCTTCCTCTCTCTCATACAAATATATTACTGTCAATTAAATTATCTACTTTTTAGGTGGAATAAAAAACTAAGATGCTATGGGAGGCGGTGAAAAGCTAAAGTAGAGAGAGAGAGAGAGAGAGAGAGAGAGAGAGAGAGGGAGGAGGGACGAAGGAGGCAAAGACACAGAAATAGAGAAAGAAGGGAAGGGTTGAAGCAAAGGTGTATGATGACACATATGATGAGGTCGGGAGAAAGTTAATCTCATGCCCTTTTTCGGAATGATTATCCCATAATTTGTTGCCTTTTGTTTTCTTAATTTTCTAATCCTTCCTCATCCAATGGCCTTTTTGAACTTTTTATTTAATTTATAGACTTGGTTATTAATTAGCAAGGAACCCAACTTTGTTTTCCAAATATATATACAAAGCTTATGTTTATCCTGCAGAGCAGTAATGCTCAATAACAAACAATTTGTTGCAGTTGTATATCATATTTTCTGGGCTTAGCCATCTGCTATGCATGCCCACACAACTTAATCGGAATATTAATATAAGTTTCTTGTTTGGTTCTCTTATCTTCCTTGTTTACAAAATATATTAGTTCAATTAATGCACAAAATTTCCAGCTAGCTGTCCATTTGAAAAAGGAAATTGTTGCTCTCTTACAGCACATGAACAATGAAAGTTGGTCTTAGTCTTAGTTTAAACATATAGGCTAGCTATAAACATTACCAACTCTCCATTAAAAACTGAGTGGCTCAAAGATGATTTTTTTTTTTTCAATTTTTTAACTTTTCTGCAGAATTGGTCGTGTTGCTAGTTGTTACAACTTAATTACTCCCACTTGCATCATCAAAGCAAATGCTGTTTCTGTCAAAAAAGAAAAAATCATCAAGTCTCATGTTTGAGTGTGACTGGAAAGAGAGGCCAACCCCATCACAAACACCCTCTTTAATACCCATTTTCCACAAAAAGCAAAATCTTTTTAGTCTTTTGAACCTAGTCAAAGTGAAAGTGCAAGTCATTTCCCGAAGAAGATTGATAAAATGCATGCATGTCCCAGAAATGGATAGAAAGGATCAAGAGGAAGAGCTTGTTTAAGTTTGGTATAATAAAGATCAGACGACTACCTAGCTAGTTGTTAATCTACTGGCACTCTTAGAAAACAGCCATGCACGTGTGTCCATGCACACACCAAACTGTCAAGGAAGGTAAATTCGAAGGAAACGACGAAAAAACATAGAAAAGGGAATAATCGTCGGATGACAACATGAGCATGTCTCACATTGACTGGATTTCTAGCCCACTTGGCTTTTATTATTTTTGTTATTATTATTAATAATTATCAATAATTTTTATTACTATCATCACATCACATCATTGTTATGATGATGTGACAAACAAATGAAGCATACTTATTTTGATTTCTTAATTAATTAGTATAACATACAACTTGAAGGTCTCCGAAGACCTTGATTGGGTGGTCAATTTTTGAGTGGTAGATATTGAACTATGATACCTTTTCTTGTCAATTTTTGGATGGTAGATATATTTCGCTTTATAGCTTTTTTCCAGCATCTTTTACGGACAGGTTCTTTTTCTTTTAGTAGATTCTACAGGTTTTCTTTGGGAATTTTTAACCTGTGGGTTATCTATGGAATGGCCAACCAGCCCAATGAAAAAAAAAATGAAAGAGACATGCATGGACACTGGCTTTGGAAATGAAGCTGTGATATTTTTGTCTCAAATTATAGATGATCCTAGCTAATATCTCAGTGATAATTTAGGCATATACTACTAAAATTTTTAGGGTAATTAAAGAAGGTAGAGTCTTCCCCTCTCCATCTACCATCTATACCAACACCACCACAAAAGAGAAAAGGAGAAAAAGGTTTGCTTAACCTCAACGCTATGGTTTTCACGGCAGTATATCTTCTGCAGATTCACATGGTTAGGAAATAGGATAATCTTGGGAATGTCACTGGGCTGCTGTTACAGTACTGTTAAATGTTCTTTAAGCTTTTGAGTTGAAATACTTAGATTACTAAGAAAGGGAACATGTCAAAAGACAGCCAGCTGACAAAGGCAGTGAATTTTTGGAAGTGTGAGCAGTCGTCTACTTGTGGGCTGACTTTTCCTGTTAATATGCTAATCCTTAATCATAATCTAATGATGTTTTTCCTTTCTAACATTGTTTAATATAAATATTTGGAGTTTAGCTGTTTAACTGTGGTGGCCCCAGAATATTCTCTCCCTCTCCAACTCCAACACTCCCCCAAAGGCTTCAACTTTCAAGGCCTTGTGAGATTCCTATTCAAACTCCACAAGCTCCATCCTTTTCCACCCCTACCCTCTTCTTTCTCTCTCTAGCTTGAGATAGTCAGTAGCAGTAGCCATTTGAAAACAGAAGAGTTTAGGGAAAAGCAATTTGTTGTCACCAAGGGTATGTTCGTTTCTTTGTTTGTCCTTTAGTTTCAAAATCTCGAAGAAAAATATATCTATGGAAATCAATGTTTAATTCAAGTAAACCCAGAATCCCAGAAAAGTTTTTTCTCATCTATTGTTTTTATTTTTACACTTTTATTTGTGCAATTTTTTTTTTTTCAAACTCAAACCATTAAATTTATATTATATTTCATAAATTACACTGTGAGTTTCAACTAATTTAATCATTCTTAAATCTGATGCAAGTATTTTGTTTTTACACTTCAGTATTTTTAGGAAATATTTCCACACTTAATTTTAAGGCATGTGTATATACAATGCTTATGAACTAGTATTTTACCTTTATCACCTCGACTATAAGGTTAAGCGTAATTAGTACGTTATGGATTCCAAATAATAGAAAGGGTAATTTTGTAAGACCAAAGTTTCAACAAGGTAGGTTTAGCTTAATGACACTTGAATAATTACCCAAAAGTAGAACAGATTTAGATCTTGGATTCCATTACAGAAACCCACATGCTTCAGTTCATGGAAAGCTGGAGAATATGTGCCTTTTTTCATTATGCATCAAATAAATCTTTTCTTTATTGTATTTCCTATAAATTCCATTTTTTTTTTCTGGTCATTTGCAATATAGATGGCAGGATAGCAGCCCACATTGTATTTTAGCCAAACCTACTTTATGAACACATAAAAAACAGTAACTATTGATTGGCACCTAGCATGAATATTCTTTCGGATTTGCATTTTGTACTTTACTTTTGGAGAGATATGTAGGGTTTCCGAATAATTGCAATAATATGTTTCTTTGATAGAATAAAAATACAACAATGTTTAAGCTCATTTTTTTTAGGAATCAAATTTGTTGCCTAGTCCATAAGGAAGAAGCCATACTAAACCTGCCATGTTTGTTTATTTGGATAATTAAAAATATGAGCATCCATAAAATTAATAAACCATACAACAAATCATGTATAGCCTTGGTTCAAATAGTTCAAAATATTAGAAAAATTGTACTAATTTAGCCACACGCAAAGACTGAGGGCAGTGCATAACAAATTGGGAATTTTATTTATAAATATTGTTTTTTGCATGGAAATTTAGCTACGTCTACAAACCCATTTTAATATTAAATTTTCACACTCATTCTATTATAGTTATTAATTGACAGTATGAATGAGATCTACATAGCTAATCAATGACTGTAATAGGATAGGTGTGAGAATTCTACATTAAAATAAGTGTATGAGGACATTTATTCTTTACATATACGGTTCTTTGATATTTAGTATACTGACCCTACCTAAGATTATCTGAAGTACTGTAATTTTCAACATTAGCAATGCAACATATGTGTATATAATCTATGATAAACAATAATCAAATAAATCAATTGGAAATAAGAATGGTTAATACACATAATTAATGGATAATCAAGAAGAAGAAATTAACTAACAAGAAATTTGGGATTGGATTTTGTTGGGGGAGACGTTTAGGAGCTGAAGAGGCAAGCACTGGGCGCGTGGTCATGGATATGGAATTGACCACCACTACAAGCTCAATCAACCATTAATGATATTGCCATGTAATAATATAACAAGATTGGGAGAAGGAGGATTCTCTTTTTCGCCATGGATAAGCAAAGTTATATAAAGCACCCACTGCACTACTCTTTCTCCTTTCTTTTCAAGGTGAATCAAGCAAGTTTAACTATATTGATTATATAATTCCTCTGTTCTCGTATCTTCTTTTGTTGTTTACGAAAAATTCTCACCCTTACTATCTTTATTTTTAAATAATATTTAATTTAATATAATTTAAATTATTAAATTTATTAAACTTACAAATTATATTGTAAACCTCAACTGATGCAATAATTATCCTTTACAATTGTGAGCTTTCTATAAAAAAAGAAAAAGAAAAATTATATCTTAGGTAGGGTCCAAGGAGGGAGGAAGAGTGTGAGAGACCAAATAATGCCCAAATGAACAATTGTTTAGTCATGAAAATGAAATCCAAGTTGTGTATTATATATGTATATGATAAACAAATTGAGGTCACTATCTTCTCTCATGTGTGTTGCAGCAGGAAAGGTCCCCATCAAGAATTATAGAAGACATAAGGCTCCACCATGGAAAAAGATCAAAGGTTTAAGACAGGAAGAGATCAATTGGGGTTGTCACTCTTCAGCTCGTTGAAATTAATGGCATATTCTGATGAGGAAGGCAGCAAAAGACAGATTTGCAAGATCTTTCTTCCTTGTAGAAATTCAAACCTATAATATAATTCATAGACAGGAGTCCCTTGATTAATATCGCTAATCACACCACCAACACTATTTAGCCCCAGGGAATTAAAAGGGTAATAGTGATATTTGTTGTCAACCTCAATGCCTAAATTGATGGTGGCCTGCAATAAATAATTAGTGCACAAATAATTCGTGTGGAATAAAATAGGGTTCTATTAAGTCACTTGCCTCAAGTAGTTAAATCTAATTTTGTTATCTTTTTTCTTTAAGTTTGATTTTTATATTATAATTTTTCAATATTCAAAAAAAAGAAAGTGATATTTACATTGATAAATAATTTTTCTGCCAATTATCTAGAGTCCTTATCAAATGCTAGTCAATCTTGCCATTTGGATACTTAAATTGAACCCTACCTTGTAGAATATGGTGAATCAGGATCTCCTGATTGTAATAAAGTCACTGTAATATTATATTTTTTTTTTAACTATCAATGAAGTTCATTCAAGGTTTAAAGTGTTTTGCTTATAAAATTTAAGCTCAAAATTTTTTATTAAGAGTCTTTTAATAAACAATTTAAATATACCACCTCGAACTTGAAAATAATGAATCATCCCCTCACCTTAAACTTTTAACCATTTATCTCAAAGTTACAGTAGTTTTGATACTCAAAATGAAATAATTTGGATCAGAATATGTTTGGCTTATAATAATCTTCAAGAAACAAACACATATGAGGTTGACTTATATATGTTTTTTCTTTTTCTTTTTCCAAGTCTCAAATGGATGGCGGCCTCCATGAGTGTGTAAATCCAGGCCTAAGGTCAAAGATCACCCATTGCACTCAAGGCCCATAAAAAAGGCCCTCACAAAGAATGGGACTCAAGTTTTTTCCATTTTGGTCTTGACTACAATTTCTACCCTTGCTTTATAAATGAAAATAATATTATATTTGTATAATGTAGTTTATACATATATAAGATAAATCCTATGAGTACAAAATATGTATCTAACCATTTCTTTTAAAAAAAAAAAATCGACAATACATTATACCAAATAGAAATAATTAGTGTATATTTTTTCTGCTTACAAAGACAAAACAAATGCCTTATTTCTTTTTATAAAATTTTTTATGTGAGAGATTATATTCTCAAAGTATTCAAAAACTGAGACTCCATAGCAGGGTTATTGTAGAAAGTGACTCACAGTCCTTGGCGCAGGCCCTCGACCAAAAGGATGTCTGTCATGGTCGGGATGGCCAATTGCTGAGAGGAATGCTAAAGAGAGAGTGGAGAGTGCAAATTCAACATATGTATCATCTTGTAAACAAAAGTCCGCTGGCTTTCGTATGAGTTAACAAGTTCTGCATACTGCTCATACAGAATTGGAAGTGTTTCTCCTAACTGATTTACTTCAGATCTCTTCTTTGAGGTCGGTTGTCGTGTAATTTTTTATTTTGGGCTTCTTTGCAGCTTTACTTCACTAAAAAAAAAAAAAAAAAAAGAGATTTTATATTTTACATATATATTTTTCAAAAATTATATTTAAAATCAAATATATGTATAAATATCTAATACGGTTATACGTTGCCGTTTAAGGGTGGCACTGCAGGCCACCGACGGCGAGGGGAACATGCGCACGATGTCGTTTAGTCTCCCGCGTGACCTCTGCCTGAGACTCTGCATTGCACCTTTGCTCCTCCTTGACTGATGACGGGTCTGAACCCTAATCATCCCTCATCTAAGCAATAATTTCTAATGAATTTTGGCCATGTATTGTTCTAATTCCAATAAAGTTTGCATTTTCCAGAAAATGGTGAATTGAAACTCTACCAGCACTTAAAATTTCAAAGTGCAAGCTAATCTTATGTAATGGATGTCAAGGCTTTGGCAAAATCAAAGGGAGCTCATTCCCAGCATCACAGTAAAAGTCCTCATCCGAGTCACCAAAACCAGAAGCTGAAAGCCCCTTCAGGTGGGTCCACTGATGCCGGCTCGGCCAAGAAGCCATTGGGCAAGCAAGTGAAAGAAAGATCTCATCGCTCTCAGGGTTCACGCGCGCTTCCCTCCAATTGGGACCGTTATGAGGAGGAATTTGATTCTGGTTTAGAAGGGGTTTCTGCTAATGGTGCAAGTAAAACTTCTGATGTTGTTCTGCCTAAAAGTGAAGGGGCGGATTATCGCCATCTGGTTGCCGAGGCTCAGTCTCAAGCAAACATAACTTTGGGTGACTCTCCTTCTTTGGATGATATTCTTCCGGCAAATTTGCTTCATAATTCAAGTCAGCAGTGACGCTGGGGCAACTCTGTGTTGCTCTAAGGGGGCACTGTTTATTGTTCTCTGTCATGTTTTTGAGACAGCACTTTACATCAATGAAGATTTTGATGCGAAATTTTCATGCAGGAAAGTTCAATGAGGAAGTAAGCTATATGCTTGCACTCAGGGAAGAGGGCACTCTCTCATGGATAGGAGTTGATAACTTTTTGGTAGAGGATAAGACAAGTGGAGCTCATGAGATATTCTACTCACTCTCTTCACCAATGTTTGACCAAGCAATATCAACAAATCAATTTGGCAATTTCATTCCAAATGATTAAGCTATAGTTCTCATCATAAGTTTTTAAGGTAGTGTAAATCAGTTTTTGAGTGCTTGATATGATGCACATTACATGCAACCTGGTGATGGTAACTGATGATCCCTAGTCCCAATGTAGTTGAGTGTGCGTCTGAAGGTTGTGCATGTTACAAATGTTTTATGACTCTATATATGTTTGACAATGTGATTACTTTCTTGAAGAATTCGCATTTCCATCTAAAAGCATTGGTTTGTTTACTCTCCCTTCAATTGAAGTAAAGACATGGGTTTATGTTTCCATCTAGCGACCATCCTTATTAGAGTTCTCATTTTATGAAGGTAACTGTCTTCTCCTTGTTTATGAGTTTCTCTTCCCAACTTTTTATTATTTTCCAATTTTTGAGAGGATTTGTTGGAGTGAGGATCTTATAATAAGGTCAAATAGAAAAGATATTTAGGCACACTGGCACCGGATTGAGTTTGTGACTGTGGTCTCTGTTTAGGGTTTATGGTCTAATCAAGAAAGTTGAAAATGATGTTCAAAATTTTCTTCAGATCCAGCTCCTGGCCTATGTAAAATTATGATTAAGATTGTTTCTTGGCATCAATTGGGACCTCATAAGATGTGTGTAAGATATTAAGAGAAAAAAGAGAGAAAAATCCTTATAGTATTGTATTAGGATATTGAGAGTGTGTATAAAACTTATACCACTAAGTTTATTTATATAGGAAACTATGCGCCATGTGCTTATCTATAATCTTAAACCTAATAATAAGAAATAAGACAACAATAAGAAATTAAACATAAATAGAAAACTAATCTTATAGTTTTAACGCGTCCCTTCAAACTAGAGCATACATGATTGATCCTTGAACTTATTATATAGAAAATCAAAGTGAAAAACACTTAAAATGACATAAATAGCCTAGAACAACTATGGCAGCACATGAACAATGAAGATAATAGATGACATTTGCATCAATAATCTTCCAAGGATAGAATGCAGAGTCTTGGTATCTCAAAATAACAATTGGGAATATCAAATCTAAGTTTGGACATACCATATTTGAGTTCAAAATACAATCTAAGTTAGAGAATCCATATTTGAGTTTGGGCATATATACCATATTTGAGGCTGGGATATATTGAGACATTGGGAATATCAGATAGGAGGTTAGGAGTATCAAATTAGAAGCCAGAGTATCAGATTGGAGGTTGAGAGTATCAGATTAGAGGCTAAAATATCGGATTTGAGATAAACCAATAACAATAGACTCAAATGGTGCTGAAGATAGATGAATTGGGGCTTGACATTAGTTGGATAAAAGGGAAACTCTCAAAACCCAATAAATAGTGGTAAATGGGAAAAGATTGAGAAATAGGGAGATCTGACTTGATAGTGGCAATGAAGAGAGAGAAAACATTGCAGATGAGAGAGAAAAAGCGGAAAAGAGAGAGATGGTTACAGATAAGGTTGGGCACCGCTTAACTCCTTGCCAGTGGTGGTGAGGGTTTTCTTTAATTGTGGTTAGATTTTTTAGTCACTAGACTCTAATACCATGTAAGAAATTGAGAGGAAAGAAAGAGGAAAAAATCCTTATAGTATTGTATTAGGATACTAAGAGTATGTTAAAACTCATACCACTAGGTTCTATTTATATTAGAAATTATGAGTCATAGGCTTGTCTACAACCTTAAATCTAATAATACAAAACTAGATAACAACAGAAAATTAAACATTAATAGAAAACTAATCCTATATTTTCAACAATATGGTTTTTCTGTTGTATGTTGAAATAACCAAGCATATGATGGCCAAAAGAAGAAGAAGAAAGAAGGAAAGAAAACACTTAGTAACTCTGTCTTTTTTGTGGTGTGTCTGTCTCTGTCATGTGTCATGCACATTTGTGAATGCTTATTTGCTTTTTGTATGTCTTCTTGCTTTTGCTCTTGATTTTTGTCTCAATTGATTTCAGATTCGCATGCCGGTGCATTCAACTACAGGTTTTTCATATTTGCTTAAATGGTTCCTTATAAGAACATGCAGTATACTTGATGGTTTGAGGGCAGCTTGATGTTTGAATATATTGTCTGACTCAGCATGGTTTGCAATTGAGTATTCAGATTCTTTACTTTCTGGGAGATTATGTAATTGGGTATTACAATTCTGCCAAGTAAATGGCATTAGATATTTTTTCTATGCATTTTCACTATCATCGTGTTGAAGTTTTACCCATCCAACACTTTATCAACTTAGTCAATTTTACCTGCGTGTTGTCTTCTAAGTTCTAACCTCTTTCAGTGTTGCCTAATCCACCAGAATTTTCTTTTTTTCATGCAGGCATCATTTCTTTCCTTGAATTTGCATGCTCTAGCTGAACATCTTGCTAAAGTTGACTTATCAAAGAGGCTTTTTATTGAGTCTGACCTAGTACCTCCTGATCTGGTATGTTCACTTCGATCTTCAAAATTATGTAGCAGACTGTCTCTTTTTCAAATATCATATCATTGAAATTTATGGATATTTCATGATACACATACATATCCTTTACCATTTACCTCAGTTTAATTTTCTTTTCCGTCTAAAATTTGCACATAGATGGGTCCCACAGCATTGCGCATTTATTCGCTGTAAAACACTGATTTAACTCGCACTCTACATAAATTTTTCTTTATTTCAATGACAAGATTTTAGTTCTAAACTCTGATGTCATAATTAACTAAAAGTGGTACAACAAGTGCACTTGGGCCCAATTGATTTTGTTTTCTGTTCCACCTCTTCCCCGGAAATATACATGAGAATCCCTTATGTTTTACTGATTGTACAAGCAACACCTTGTAGAACTTCTCTTGTTTCTCTGTATTATGGAAAGACAAACAGGCAAACCTGTTGATTGAGCCATTGTTGATGAGGGCGTTTGCCTTAACACACTACAGGGCCCTTCCACCTGTGTACTGCAATACGGCCATGTACGTGCTTTAGATGTGTGTTTTATCATATAAATATATCACTTGTCCAGCCTTTATGCATGGGTTATGATCAAACATAGAAATCACAATATTGTAGACTTCTTCCTCTGTTTTTCTTGTTTTTTTGGGTGGGGGTGGGGTTTTGGATGCCAGAGCTTTTGTCATTTGAAGCTAATTTTTTATCAATTTATACTTCAGAGCCGTACTTAGTCCCATAAGTAACAAAACGAATGCTTGCATATAATATGCAACTTCATGGGTGCTACATTAATGTGGTTTGTTTTACAGTGTGTGGAGAGCTCAGCAGCAGGCGGAAATGAAGAATCCAACAAACTGCAAACTACAAAGGACAGTGAAGTAGGTGATAGGTTGTCTGAAGAATTAAGTTTAGATGATTCTTCTGCAGATGGGAAGATTGCTGATCAGCTTACATCATCTAGTCCCTGCGGCAGTAGACATGCTGCTTCTACCTTATCCAACAAGTTTCTCGTTCCAGTGAACTATGTCGGATTGAAATGTGGGCAAGCTGACAGTTCTGCCCAAAATAAAGCACTTGCAATAAGTGCGGAAGATAACTTACATTGTACCGAAGATCCAAGAACTGAATTCTCGACATTTGAGCCAACTGCTGCTGAGAAGGAATTAGATATGCTTCTAGATTCATTTAGTGAAACAAAGATTTTTAGATTCTCCTGGTTTTAAGTCCGATGCCTCGTTTCCAGTTTTGCTGGGACGCACATCAGTGGATCCTCCTCAGATTTCAGGAAAAGAGCAAGATTCATCCAAAAAAACATCTTTTACTGCCCATCTAGATGATGCACTTGACAACTTACTGGAGGAAACATCCACTGCGATGAATCCAAATGGTTTATCATGGTCAAAGGAAGGGAAGTTTGTCCTTCACAGCACACAATTTTCACGCTTGGGAACCAAGTCCCAAGTGTTGGACGACTTTGATTCATGGATGGAGACAATATGATCGTGTAAATTTTGTAATATTTGCTAATGTGTAACATGATCTGGTCATTGCTGCTAAGAGTAGCGTCTTTGTTTTCTAAATCAATAGTCTGAACAGCCATGATAATTGCGAACCCTTGTACAAGGAGGCCATAATTTTTTGTCATTATAATATTGCCCACAAATTTCGCACCCCTCTCAAGATAAACGAGTGAGCTTACAAGGTCCAAGCCACTCAAGTTCTATATATTATTGCCTTTGATGAGCTAAAATTAGTGTCATTCTATTTATCTAAATTTGATCTGCAATATTCTGAAGACTCTGTAAGTTAGACAAGTCTTATCCCAGGTCATGAAGACTAGAATTTTGAAGAAAAACGAGTAGCCCATTTGAAGATGTTCAGTAACAAGTTTTGTACTTGAAGACTCCAAGTTTAGCTTTTAGTTTCGTAAAAGTCTAATTCTAAGATAATTAAATTAGTATGACTCGCACAATTTTGTGTGTTATGTAACAGTGCACAAATGTATGAAGTTGTACCATGAATATAAAAGAATCACATAAGAAAGAAATATACTCATCGCAGAGTTTAGTTCTATCAGTTATTGGCCACTTCAGATGGATGTTTGATAAAAGCCAACAAGCACAAATCGTCTTGAAGCCTATTTCTATAATCTAATCCCAGCAAATTGAGTTGACCCCGTAAAAGCCTGCATTCAAAATGGTCGAAGGCACCAAGGGCACTTTTTTCTAAGTACCCGTACGTTTAGTCTATGTTCTAGAAAAAAATCTTCTCTCCCCAGATTGCTGAAGTCAAAGGAAGGAAACTTGTTTGCTAGACGAGAGAAAGGAGAAGGGAGAGAGGTAGGAATTGCAGGAAAATACTCAATCTTGCGTTTGTCATGTCATAACATTCTGTACTCCTTTCTACAAATAAAAAATGAATTCTTTTTTTTTTTTCTTGTTTTCTACAACAATACCGAGAGGAGAAAAAAGGGCGGAGGAAAAATTGGTAAACATTCTTAAACTGAATATTCAATCAGAGCCATAAAGCCCCTGCTTCTTTCAGTATGGGAACCAATTCACCAGAAATATGAGTAGCCATTAGACGATCCAATCCTCCAAACAGCTTTCCTCCTATGAACACTGCTGGAAACTGTACCTTCCCCTGTTTCCCATCCTTAGCACCAATTGTTTCCAGTTCTCTGATAACACCCACCTCATCTTTCTCATCAACTTCATGAATTGCAGGGTTGACGCCAAGACCCAGAAGCAGACGCTTCACCACGTGGCTCATGCAGCACCCAGGCCTGGCGAAGACTATAACTGCGTTCTCCGACACCATATTGCGCACCATTTTCTCCGCGGCTCCTTTTGCGTGTTCTTTAGCTGAAATAGAGGAGGAGTTATTAACATTGTGTACAATCGGTGACTGTGGGGTGAAGTGGCTGGTTGAGGTGTGGGTGTGGAGGGGTCGCCATGACAGGCAAGGAATTGCTTGTTGCATGGTGTTCGTGAAACTGGCTCTGAGAGAGAGAGAGATTGAGGATGATTGATAGTGGTGAGTTATGGAGAATGGAGAGGGGAGGGTACGCATATAAAGGGGGCGATGGTTCCATTGATTTGAAAGGGTCATTGAGTTTTATTTTTAATTTTTTTTGGGTACAAGTCATTGAGTTTGATTTGATTATTGAGAAGAGACGTCAACGGCAAAACAGGCATATTGCGATGTTATTTGGTCATATGGTACTAGAGGGTGACGTCTAAGGTTGTGTCACTTGCTGCGTTTTCCTTTATTTATTGTGCAGGCAGGGCATTGATTTGGACATTGTTGGGCGCCCCAATTGGTACGTCCCACTCACCACAGTAGCTGACTATGCAGTGTATGCAAAATGCACGGCGAGAAATAATGTTGTATAGTGTTTGCCTGCAACTTGGTTTCGTCAAGCTTCTTAGTTATTTTTGTTAGAATCATATATTTATAATTTCAATTTATACAAATAGTATTACTGCATAATGAGTGCTAACTGGTAAGGTCAAAATCTGTGCTCCTTGGCTTCAACGGGACGCCAGCAAATCCGTGTCAAATCTACAATTCTACGCCACAAGGCCTGTGGGGTGATGTCATTGGACAGGGCCCGCCATGTGGAAGGGATAATGCTCTATGAACTGCTGACGTCAGCTGCAGCTACCACGTTGTCGCCAGCCAACCCAACCGGCCCCGTAAACGAGTCATGTTTATTTTATACAAAGTATATGTATTAAAATTATAAATTTTTAAAACATTATATAACGTTTTAAAATGTGTATGAAAGACTCATTTTTCGTCTAATTTGTTTCTGACATTATGGAGCAAGTTCTGTTATAAGTATATGTTTACGGTATAAAATTAGTATATTTTTTTAATAATTTTATTTATATTTATACATATATATAATATACAAAATTTAAGTAAACATATTATTTTTCATAGAGAGTTGCCTGCCGTTAAGGAAGGTTCGTTGCTCCTCAATTCCCCTTGCATTCATCCTCTACTATGTATATATCTTGTCATTTTCACCTTAATCAAGTATTGATATTTATATAAATTAAAATAGTATAAATTTTATATAATTATTTATATTATTTATTTTTCATCTAAATATTTGTCTTTTAACACATAACCAGAATGTAACGTATTAGTAACATTATTTATATACAAGCATAGTAAAATAAGGAAAATATTAAATCTTTTGTGTACTCAAAAACAAAAATTTTTAAAAATATTAGTTTAAAAGAATATATAACATGTGTATTAAATAATTATGTATTAATATTGATATTTATAAAACAATGAAAATGATTATCTTACGTAAGCGAAGCATTATCATTTAGTTTATTTTAAAGAAAACAATTAAAGTAACAATATGAACAATTATAAAAAAAAAAGGACAAATATTATATACATTTAACAATGCTCTATAACAATTTGTTAAAGTAAGGCATGAGAAGAAGAAAATCAGGACCCGCTGAGGTTCACAGAATCCAAATGCAAGAACCCTTTTCCTGTTTTCTCTTTCTAGGCTAGAGCCGTCATAGTAAACATAACCCAAAAGACTGCTTATACTTTCTCTATCAACTACCAGAAAGAAAAGGAAAAAGGACGAAAGAAGAAGACAAGCGGACAACGTTTGTTAGGTTACTCTGATGATAAGGGACAGGAAGGCAGCCATGAGGTGTGTCCATGACATCATGGCAGAGGCCGACCATATTTTATCCCTTTGGTTGCGATAGCAAATGCTCTGTACCTTAACTCATTTGTCATGGCTAGCCTAAACATACTAAATTTGTGTAAGTAGTCTAAATGGTACATTTTATAATTGATTACCAGGTCAAAGCATTAACCAAACAATTATCCAAAGATTTGCCAGTTGGGCAATGCCAATACATGGGCGTCATTTGGAGGGAAAGAAAAACAGGAAATTCTGTGTGCCATATACCACATAGGAAATCGCAATTTAAAAAAAATAAATAACATAAAAAAGTGAAAGAAAGAAATGGAAATTATTTTTGAATTTTTTTGTTGATGTTTATGGTATAACGTTAGCTGGTTATATTTCTATAATATATTTTTCCTTCTTGCTCTTTCTAGCCTTTTTTTTTCTGCTTCTATCAATAATTATCGTATTCGATGAAAATTTGTGAAGCATATCTTGATGAAATTCATTGTACGATGCATCATGTGGCACATTGGATGGAGCCCATCTTTATATAAGGGATTAAAGTTTGTGTTGTATAAAATAAAAATGTTTATATTTAATGTGAGAATTATTAAATTAGTTAATTTATTGCAAAATTTAATAATTTTAGTAGTGTGAATTATATATAATAACAAAAGAAAATAGAGGAAATTAAATATTTATATTAAAATATACTTCATACACTTTGTTTTTCTTATTATTAATTTTATTTTTAATCTCTCTTATTATATTCAACCTTTAAAATCTAAAGATAAAGGATACAATCCAATTCGGAGAGTCTGATAACAAAGTTTCGTACACAGGATATATGTTTGTGGGTTGTGTTATTGACAAGGGAGAAACATTTTTCTCAATAGATCTGGGCTGATTGCAGACCAAAATACTCAAATGCCAATGTAATGTTTGTCATTGTTATCTATGATTGCAGACCAATTAAAGAACTTGACCATTGCCGTTTAGTTTGGCTGACCTTGCTGGGTCTCAACATTGCCATTGGCATTTATCTGCAAATATTCAAAAATCAATATTTATAAAAATTACAGTCATTTAAAAAATAATAAAATTATACTTACAAGTATCAAATCTGTTTTTCTTACTGTGATTATCCTTGTTAGAGAGTACCGTAAAGCATTTATGAACGGATATGGGTGCACGAGTATGAGCTAACACTTTTATAATGATTTTAAAGCTTTTTTTTTCTTTATCAAGCTTATTCAAACAGTACTTATTAATAGCGAGCGCATGCACACAAGGCTGTAAACTACGGTACAAAATTATGAGTTGGATCTGGAATGCTGTTACTCATTGGCTTTTGAGTATCAATAGATCGAATAAATTATGGCAAGCATCCCAATTTGATTTCAAATACTTTTCTTTATAATAAAAGAATAAAAGGGAAGTTCCCTTCTGCGGCAAAAGAGCGTAAAGGTAGGAAAAAATGAGGCACGAGAAAATATTCAGGATGCATATTATCCGAGAAACATACTTTAAGCGTATACACATACAATTGAATTACGGCAAAAATGTGAGGAAATCACCTTCAAATAATTTTCCTAATATTTTTAATTTTCAAAAACTTCGCCAGATATGGATTGTGTACAGACAGCACATTCAATGATTTATAATACCTTGGAAAGATGAACAGATGTGCCGCTGTATTAAAGTCAAAACCATCTTCGGTTGTTGAAACGATGATTTATGTCTGGAAACCGTAAATTTAGTCTAATTTACCGTGTCTCAAACTGATCAAAGAGGTTCGGAATGTGTAGCCCTTGCAGCTAATATTTTAGTTCTAATAATCTGATATATGAAGCAATTTGGATATCAAAGACAACATATATGCATAGTCAGTCACCTGTAATATATTTTCAGAGTTCAGAGGAGGGGTAAGGTCTAAATTTATAAAAGAAAATCTGTCAGTTCGTAGCAAAGTTTCATCCACTGATGTCTACTAACGTACTGCTCTGTTAGAAGACTTTGATTTCAGTAAGAATTTCCCATTTGGGCATTTATTATCATACTTGTCGTAAACAATCGTTCTGCCATTCAAAACACGGAGTTTTCAACAACTAAACTCATTTCAGCAGAATGGAGGACAATCATATAAGAATATATCCAACAATGACTGAATCTCTTTATGTATGACGCATTAGGAACTTGAATCTTTAATCAATCCCTACAACAAAGATTCTAAAAAGCTCCTCATTAAGTTCTGAAGTCAACTAAATTCCACTTTGCAACGGAGATTTCTTTAAGAAAGATAATTTGATTGTAAAATTGAAGGCTTTTCAAGATTTAGAAACCATAAAGGGACATTGCAACCACGTCAAGCAGCTCACTTTTTGCTTGGTTCCAAATTCATCTCCTGAAGATTCAGCAACAAATCATCTGAATTCAGGAAAACCTTGTTTGCTGCATTTGATATAGTATGGGCAATTTCCCTTGCAGCTTCAATCTTCCTCAGTGTGATAAAAGCTGGATTGTTGGCAATAGCTTGACCAATAAGCTGGGCACTTTTTGCCTCACCCTGGTTATTAAAGGAGCGCCAAGAGTCAGGGAGAATTAATAGAGATGTTCTGATATGCAATGTGAAGAGAACCAATTCATAAATGACTGAATTAAAATTGAGATTACTGCCAATAGTAAACTATATATACTTGCTTTTTAAATTTTATCTTTAACTTCACAAAGTAACTTCAACCAAAGTAGAACAAACATCTAGATGATCAAGAGACCAATACAATACCCATCTTTACAATCCAGTTTCAAAATTTGAAAGAACCATAGTTACAGTGGCTAAATAGTCTATGTAGCAAGTAGTTTATCAATATTCTTCCCCATGTGAATAAGCCAATAAATTTGCAGCTGTAGTGTCTGAGAATTCAGAAGTTCTTCACTTCCCTGTGCTCTAATGACAGCACTTTTCTTTTCTCACTCAGCTTTTTCCAAAACAATCCATAAATTACTGAATTAAGATTCAGATTACTGCCAATAGTAAACTATATACACTTGCTTTTAAATTTGACCTTGAACTTCACAAAGTCAACTCCGACCAAAGGAGAAACAAACATCTAGATTATCAAGAGACCTATACAATACCCATCTTTAGAATCCAGTTTCAAAATTTGAATGAGCCCTAGATACAGTGGCTAAATAGTCTATGTACCTAGTAGTTTATCACTATTCTTCCCCATGTGAATAAGCCACACTAAGATATAAATTTGCAGCAGTAGCATCTGAGAATTCAGAGTGTTCTTTGCTTACCTGCGCTCTAATGACAGCACTTTTCTTATCTTGCTCAGCTTTTTCCACAACAAATTTAGCCCTCTCAGCTTCTTGTGCAGCCACCTGCTTGGCTTCAATTGCTGCAGTAAATTCCTTGCCAAAGGTCAAGCTTGTAATTGACACATCATCAAGTGCAATATTGAAGTTGGACGCTCTCTCAGTCAGAATCTTCCGGATTTCCCGACTAACCGCCTACAAAGCATAAGGTCAATCAAAATGCCTCTTCCTTTGTGCTAATATCGAATTTTTCAGGTTAACTTTACTAAGAAGAAATTGTGTGAACTTGAAAGGAACTAGGAAGGTTGCCCAATAAAATATAAGAAGCAACGACCCTTCCCTAGTTCATGCAGGAATCATCCTCATGCTCAGATTATATAAAACATTATGCTAGTGGAGAATAATAAATAAACTTCATCAGTTATTTCCCCAAGAAGTCACTTAGCGTCTGTGCCCATTGGACTTAGTTTAGTAAACACGTAGACAAACAATTACTAATATGTTGATACTGAAACTAAAACAATACATTTTAGAAACAAGCAACCTTTGTTGATCCAATCATAAATTTGAGTTATCATATAGGCAAGCTTTGCTGCTTACCTCTCTTTGAGTGATAAGCTGGCTGGCATTGTATTGTGCGACCACAGCTTTCAGTGTTTCATGTATGATTGAAGGTAAAACCCTTTCGTTATAATTCTCACCAAGGGTTCGATAGATTGTTGGCAATTCACTTGGTAATGGACGGGTGAGAACTCGAAGCCCAATTTTCACCTGTACAGCATAATCACAATCATTAATTTTACATGTATAGGGTTAAGTCAAAACATGAAAGATCTCCCAAACCACAGAATTAGTTTCCACCATAGTTAATTGTGAATTGGGGTCATTGCAACATTACGTACTGCAATTTAAACAATTGTGCAATTATATAACATATGAAAATATAATTTTATATATGTAATATAACTCCAAATAACAGTATATAAAAAAATTCTTAAAAAAATATGACAACTGAATTTGCAGTCAAGATTCAATGTTATAAATAACAAACACTAAATAACACTAAGCAACTTAATACCAAAAGCATAAATCCACCAAGAGTCTAACTGTTTAAGGCTGAAGCCTCCAACTACAAGCATCACATAAAACCACTAAGCATAAAAAGTTTAAAATTCATCCTCATCATCAAAAGCATCATTCTCGTTACAATATGGAGCATCACAACATTAAAATTAAAGTATATGCCCAAATCAGACTTGAAACACAACCATCAAATCTCATATTTAGAGAAACAATGGCAGGCATGTTTTGTTTATGTTGGACTGACTGAAACAGAAGCAATACATAGTGCTGTAGACATAGAAGTAACATATATTCAGAGAAACACAACCATCAAGAGGCCAGATGCTCTCCCCACCAAATCCTATGATTTTTCCCTATCCCAACCCATATAAAGAACACTTTTTTACTGTTTTGTCCTTATTGTGCAAATTGTGCTTGCAATTTGCTCAAAATTGCCCATCACTAAGCACACAATTTTGCCCAATTTGGATCTTGTAATGCAATTGCAATTTTATCATGCAAAGGTCCATTGTGCATCGCAATCACGCACAATTGATAACTATGGTTTCCACAAACAAAACAGATTATCTTCCCAGTATTAAAGCTTCCACCATTCTATCATTAACAGAATTTAGAAAGAAAGACAGAAAAAGCATAGAACATCTTGGCAAAGTGAAACAACATCATACAGATTTTTTGAGGAGCATATGGACATAACTGGCTCCAGCCTTAAGAATACAGGCTAAAATTGAGGAGGCAATTATCATAGCTTTAAATATGCGACATTAATGAAGGAATTTGTTATTAGATACTGGGAAACAATGGACTTGGTTACTTAAACAATCACTGGAATATCTCAATCTTTCATAAATTCAGTAAAAACATACAATCTTATCACAGCAAAAGTAGAAGGTAATGGAAGTTAGTTTTCAACAATTCTAATATATTAGACATATATCTAACTAAAATCAGGTCTATGTTGCACAGTTACAGATATGAGTTTTTCATTCAAGACGGTATGGCCCATGGATATGGCAATTTTCCAAAACAATGGGAGAATGGGTACTGCTGATTATGACAATATATATAATATATAATATACAAAATTAACAACAAATTCAAATATTAAACCAGAATTTATGACCATAATAACGCAGAATTTATGACCATAAAATTTAAATTAACAAAGTCCATTTACAATAAGAAAAAATAATTACTTTCACCATCATATTAGGTAAAAAAAGGAAAAAGATATCTAAAAGAAAAAATTAGTACATTTTTTTATGAAGAATAAATAAGTATTTATAAGGGAACAGAAAGGACAGGGAGGGAAATGTAAAATGCATTGATTAAAGGTATGTGCGTGTGAACTTTTGATTTTGGCAGTGTTTGCATTGGTGATTAATGTTTAGCAAATATATATTTAATGTTTTGAAATTCTATCCATGAAAACTTAAAAGCAGAAAAAGCACAAAAAGGTGCTTGTTACACGGCTGTGTTTTCATTATGACAGAAAACCATTTACATCAAGTGCACACAAGGAATTGCCGGAGAGAAGGGCCAGAACAAGAAACCAGAGGCAAACCACCACTGGTAATGGAAACTAAGGCTGGAAGTGGGAATGGAGACCAAAATCTGTAGCTGAAGGCCGGGAAACCACTGCAACCCATCACCATTTGTTGAAGATGACCAATCAGAGGCCGGGAATGGAGGCCATGCCACCGGAGAACAGTGTAGTCAATGGCCTGCCATGGCTGATTGGCCTGGCTGGTTTCTAACCCACAGCATGCCATTTCACAAGGGCTGGCTCGTTATAAACAGCTGCAGCCATATCAGCCATGGGCATGGCGCATGGCTGTCTTGGCTGTAGCCATATTAAAAAAATAAATAAATAGATAAATAAAGAATTTACTTTGAGCTGCTCATAAAAAAAGGGGGCATTTTAATGTTCTTGCCTTCCCCTAGTAATTTTCAAACAAAAAACCCTCCCTCTCATCTTTGCCTCTTTCCAAAGCGTCTCAAACAGAGCTGTAACCCAGCTCCTCTCCCCAACTCTCTTGCTTGCTGGTTCTGGGTTCTTTGGCCATTATTCTGCATTGATTATACTTAATCTTCATAGCATTTAATCATTGTTCTATTTTTCAGTGTAAATTATATCTAATCTTTGTTTGTTTTGTTCAGCACAGATTATATTTATAGATTATAGAGCAAGAACTACCCTTGCATCATGGATGATCATGATTTATCTACGTCTAAAAGTAGTAGCAGTAATAGTAGAAACAGGGAAAAATATGATCCAGGGTGGAAATATAGCCACTTGAAAGATGAAAATGACACAAACACAATTGTGTGTCATTTTTGTAGCAAGGTTACAACTAGTGGAATGACTAAAGCCAAAAATTGTCAAATAGAGCTTAAACATAGCAATGTTGCAGAATGTAAAATGTGTCCACAAGAAGTGAGGGATGAGTTGTGGGCTTACGAAAATCAAAAGACATTAGACAAGGAAATGTCTAAAGGTGTTGAGGATTTGAAAGATTTAGATTTTGGACAAGATGAAGTGGAAGATGGGCTACAAGACAACATATCTATTGGTAGCTCTTGCAGTCTTAGTGATATCTCTATCCCCAAGGAGTCTACGACTGTGAAATGTCCCTTGGATGCATACATATTTGAAAAGAAAAGTTAACAAGTTGAGACAAACAAATATAAAAGCTGCATGTGATAAGGACCTATAGGCTAGAGCAATTCAGTATAAGGATTGCTCATTTCCTCGTGCGCCTTAGTGTTTTACTATATTTAGTTTATTTTATTTTAAAGTTTGTAAGACTTAAATTGTTATTTAATTTATTTGAACACATTGACTTTGTTACTTTATTTAATGGTGATGATTGTTCATTTATATAAGTTATTATTTTTTGTCCAATATACACTTTTAATCCCTGAAAAATACACCACTTTTCAATTGGGTCCTTATAAAATTAATTTATTCAATTGGTTCCTTATTGTTATAAGCTGTTACCAATTGGGTCCACATCTGTCTGCAACTGTCTAAATTGGACGGAGAAGTCTGATGTGACAAAAAAAGGACATTGTTTCCATGTAACCCCAATGTTATATCAGATGTTGCATTAAACCCCTCAAATCCATGTAATGTCTATTTCTTCCTCCACGAATTCCCTACTGCCCTTACTTATCTTTAACATGCAGAGACTTTCCAACATAACCTGCTCGTGCTATCATTAGTAAAAAAGACTCCAGTAGCAGAACTTCCAGAACCCCTCCCCGCAGCACATTTTTATAAGGCTAAAATGCAAATTACCCTCTTGTACTTAGACCCAACTTTAATACCCTCTTCTTCGTTTAATTTAATCAATGTCCCATCGTATATTTTCAAAAGTGAGCAATGTACCCCTTCTATCCCAACTCCATCCAAATTTTAACAAAGTAATTTTTTTTTAAAAAAAAAAAAATCCCCAAAATTCTTGACTAGTAAAGCCGGCCTGCCATTCAAGTTATCTTCTTCCATCTCCCACTTTGCAACAGTGTCAAGCTTCTCAATTTGGTCTGTGGATCTCTCCATGGACACAGATGACTTCAGCAGCACCATTGCCCTGTCATCGCCAAAGAAAATACACCTGGAGAGCTTGTGCACATTGTCAACTGCTCTCACAAAATCCTCTGCCATGACAGAGGAAAAGGAACGGGCAGAAGCTTTGGGAATGAAGATGAAGAAGAAGAGAAGAGGAGCAAGTGAGAGAGACAGGAAGAAGATGAAAATTTGGATTTTTGGCTCTTATGGACCATGTTAGCAATTATCATAGGGACATTTTTAGTTTAGATGTCTTTACTCTTTCATTGTTTAGCTTCTTTTCTTTGTCTCAGAACCTCATTTAACAGAGATTGTAGAGGTAGACACTAGCATTTTGTGTAATATGATCAAGCAATCCCCCTTATATATTAAGAATGAAACCTTTGACCGAATCATTCTCCTTAATTTGAAATTTTTGGCCACAAAATCTTCCAAGAGATTCTAAAGAATCTGACAAAATTTTTGGCCAGTATTTTTTTCTTTTGAGAATAGAATAATTCTCAAAAGAAGGGACAACAGCGAGCACTTTCAGATTGGCATTGTTCTTCCTTGTCTACATCTTGTACCGTTGGGGTTTAATATTTCAGAAAATAAATTGGGAGGAGAGAGAATATAGATAGAAAAAACGAGGGAGATCGCGGAAGATGTGGTTTGGAGGGTAATGGGTGAAATGTTAGTATGTTTTGTAATTTTTATTTTATTCCGTATTAATTTGGATGGGATTTTAACGGAAGGGGTGCACTGCTTGTTTTTCATAATACAAGAGGGATTATTGATTAAATTAAAAGAAGAGGAGGGTAAATTGAAATTGAGTCTAAGTAGAGGAGGGTAATTTGCATTTTAGCCTTTTTTTAACATGTGCTCCTAAAACCACTATGCTTTTGATGGCCAAGAAAGACAAAGCCAAAGGCAATGCCACTTTCTCTTCTGGCAATTTCGCTGCTGCCACCTGCCACTTCTTCAACGCTGTCTCTCTTTCCCCTGATAACCATGTCCTCTATTCAAATTGATCCATTGCTTATGCTTCCCTTCACAAATAAAGTGAAGCCTTTATTGAATCCTAGAAGACCGTCAAGCTCAGATAATTATGTGTGCAAGTAAAGCTTAGGAGTTGATCATCACCATACACAGAAGCTTAAGCGTAAATGGTTTATCTTTTCGTGTCACCAGCCGCACATTTTTCCTAGAAGGTAACATCATTGTTTGATCAATTTGATCAAATATGTACCAATTATTAAAAGTAGAAATTTATGACAAGATGATGAGCCAAACAAAGCAATGGGATTACAGTCTCAAAGGCATTGATGGATGGATATTCATTTAATTGCAGTAATAAACATAAGCAACAAGAGTTAAAACATTCCAAATCTGAAGATAAGCAAATCTAGCTGGTTCACAAAGAACGAGTAAATGCATCTAAATTTCACTGAAGCATAAGGGCAAGTGGGAAAGTAAGGACAAAACGGGAAAAGCATAAAGGTTGGGTGAAAGTAAAGCACTGACAGTTGCCAGCTATTGATGCCAATGTGATACCCAAAGGAGGATAATGAAAGAGACTGACTGGAGCCATCACACAGCAACAAAGAATTCAAGAAACTACAAAGAGATTTGGTGGCAATGGTTTAAGGTCCAAACAGATGGAAAGGAAAGCACAGTTTAGTTAGATCCAAAGCCTATCCTTCACAGATAATAAGACAAAGTTAAAAACCCAATGGTGGATCTAAGGAAGAAGCCAAAGAAAGAAACTCCAAGGTTAAAGAGAAATGCAAGCCCTTGGGGTTTTGCCCAACCTCAAGATGATACAGAGATTTTGAGGATTGGGAGATTGAGTAGAAATGGAGTTGAGAGAGAAGAGGGGGGCTTTTTTGCTATGGGAATTGAAGAAAGAGGGCAGGGTATACAAGGAAACTACATGGATTTGAGGGATTTGATGCCACATCAGATATAACGTTGAGGTTACAGGGAAAAAAAGTCTTTTTTTGCCACATCAAACTTTTCCATGCAATTTAGACGACTCCATTGATAATGGCTCAAAACACTAAGGATCCAATTAAATTAATTAATTATATAAGGACTCGATTGAAAAGTGGTGCATTTTTTAGGTACCAAAAGTGTAATTTGACTAATTTTTTCTAGTCATTTTTTAAAATGTGAGTTTTTCCCACCATATTTGTCAATGGCTGCCACCTTGCCATCCACCATGAATTCATGACTGATTTTGGGGGTGCCACCATCCACCACTGGTAACACTGCTGAAAAAGCAAATGGCACCAAGCTTTGAAGAGGGGAAAGCTGTCCACTGATGGTCAAAGATGATGTTTTTAAAATTTCAGCCAGTCTTTGGAATGCTCCAATATGCTTTGGCTTGTTTTTCAACCAAAAAAAAAAAAGAGACGCACTAGTGACTTAGTTGCTGTCCAGTATGCGTCCGTACCTCCAATGTGTCTCTGGGACTAGGACAGGGACAGCAGCCAAAATGCCGTCTCAGTACATCCTATACTGGTTTCTAAAACTGTTCGTAAAACAACCAGATCTACTGAATACAGTTATAGTACTGTATCTTACTGTTTAAACTCCCAATTCTGTAAATTTGGCATCCAAAATACCCCACTTTATGACAAGAATCAAGTATAAAAAGTCAAGCAAGTATTATTTTTACCATCCAGATTCAAATAAACACAGATACAAACATGCCAAATATAATAAAATAGTCCAAAAACAATAAATGAATAACATGAAATTTGCTTTGTCCTTACCAATTATGGTAAAGAATGAACAGAGTATGTATAGTATGATGTCCATAGTTACATACCACCAGAAAGGAGGGGGCAAATAAGGGAAACTGAGAGCAATAATAACAACGAGTAGCAAGAAGAGTAAGTCTTTCTGTACAGTAAGGAGGAAAGCAAGCTAAAAAAAATCAATTCGTTTTTTAGAACAAAACTTGATTAACAGTCTTTTTTACTGTGATGAAATCTTCCCAACAACAAACAAATTTAGCAGAAAGTATTTACCATCTGGAGATCACGACTCCCTGAGGTACTCTCAACTAGATGAGGTCGGGCACGGACATCATAGATGACTGGCCTTTCAAACCATGGGACTACAAAGTGCGTTCCTTCAGGATAGACCTGCATAATAAACAGGAAATTAATTACACAGCAGCATTCTAATGCTTCCAATATGAAGCATGCTGTTTTTACCAAGGCAACGGTTATGTGGACAATGGCTATAGGAATAGTCGGCTAAAAAGTGGGTCATAGAAGATTTTTACTTCAGTGTATTCAGCACCATCATATATTAAAACAATTATAATTCATTTTCCAAATTAACTTTGGTTGGATATCGGAAAAACCAATTTCAATTTTTCATGGAAAATAAAAAGAGATACTAAACAATGACCTTGTCTTTGACACCAATAAGACGGTTGAAAACAATAGCTCGGTGCCCTCCCTCAACGTTGTAAAGACTGTTACCAACTGCATACAAGCCAATCCCACCGACAATCCCCAGCTTCAGCAGCGTAGAAGCTGCACCACCACCCGGCACGTTTGGAACTTTCATGTTCTTAAAATTCATTTTCCAAACTGAGGAGAAAATGGTAATAAAACAGTCAGCTCTACTCAGATAATTCGATTAAACACCAGTAAGATTTCCAGCACTACACTTGTAAATGCTAACGGAAAATTAAAGGCGAAAGAGAAAAGCAAACTGCAAGATTAGAACCAATGCACTCGAGAAAGGAGCTAACTAAAATTTGTCAGAAAAGATCGTACAATTTAATTTCTTAATTTCTTTCCATTTCTCAGCAAACACAATCGATAAGTAATAATTAAAACGAAATACGAAGGGCGATAAAATGATTTAATCCATTTCCCGAATACTTCCCCCACAGATAGATTATGCCATCAATGAAAGAGCGAATATGACAATAGAGTCAAGACAACAGAAATAGCTCGAGATCGAGATATGACCCAACCTAATATCGACCGGAAATCCCACCAATGTTACTCACATCCCTGAGATTTTCCAGAAATCAAACAGAAAATAGAGTAATTGCTACGCAGAAGGGCACTGAAATCACAGAGAAGATGAAGGGAAATCTATACCTTGCAATCGTCCCCCCCGCTGACCAAAGTTGAGAAGCGTCAGTGGACTGGGGTTTATGGTTTTAGTAGGGTTTTAACTTTTAGAACAGGAGAGGGCGAGGAGGAGAAATAGAGGATTGGGGCTTCCGCGGCTCGCACTGGGCTGTGGCGGATACGGCGTGGCCCAAGCTTACAAATTAGTTAGTAAATTGTTATAAATAATTATTTTATTGTAATATCAGTTTGGTTTAATAATTTTTGTTAATAAAATTTAATAAATTTAATAATTTAAATTTTTTATATAAATATTTAATAAAATTTAATTTATAAAAATAATATAATTGAAAGGAGAATAATAATTTTAATATCATTAAAAGGAATTTCTGGTTTTCGTACATAAGGACAAAGATACTTAATATGGGAATGATGATTTTATGAACTCGGTTTATGTAAATATACACATATTTTGAGTCATATAATAAATTTAAGAGTGCTTTAGTGATGACCATATGGATTTGGGTTCATGTAAATATGCTTATACCCTGTATATGTTATAGAATAAATATAAGACTGCCCTATTATATAATAGGAATGTAACTATGATAGTAGATCTTGATTTTAAATAGATTTTAGAATCAAATCACTATTGATTAGCCAATATTTAATGTTATTTCTATATAAAACATTATTAATAAATTAAATTAAATTATTTTTAAATTAATAATTAATTTATTGCATGTCTGTTTGTTTAATGTAATTTATTAATTTAAAAAATTAAAAAAATTATTAGGCACATGCATATAAACTTAACACCCTAGAGGAATACAATTTTTGTTAAAAATCATTCTAATTCCACAATTAAACATACAATAAATATTCTAATTCCACTATAGGCACACAATCAGAAACACTAAAGGCACAGAAATTTTTTTATTAAAAATCTCTCTAATTCCACCAAATAGACATACAATAAAATTTTTATTAATTTTAATACAATAAAATCGATTGAAAACTTAAGCAATAATAAATTCAATTAATAATTAATTTGTTAGGCTTTTTTAAAATTAATAATTAATTTATTGTATGTCTATTTGTTTAAACTGGGAGAACATTTATTGTAAGTCTATTTCTTTAAATTACTTAATTTTTTAAATTAAAAATTAATTTTTATGAAAGTTTATTATTAATTAAACTTTCAATTAATTTATTGCATGAAAATTAATAGAAAATTTATTGTATCTCTATCTGTTTAAATTAATTTATTTTTTAAATTAATAGTTATTTTATCGTATGAAAATTATTAGAAAATTTATTTTATGTCAGTGAAATTAAAAAAGAATTTTATTACAAAATTGTGTGCATATAATGTATCTGAGTTTGCACGTGTGCCTAATTGTGTGCCTATCTTGTGTCTGTATGGAACCGTGCTATTGATACGTCTTTATTCCAACGCATGCGGCTACGTTTCAAATTTAAATCATAAAAATGTAATTCAGTTAAAATTTAAACAAAAGGAGACAAGTGCAGATGCAGCTACGTAAAACCGTAGCTAAAAAACGTAAGGATAGTAGCGTATCCCTAGCAATTCTCTTTTATGTGTGCCTACGTGTGTGTCTGATGCTGCATGTGTGTGCCCGATAATACACTCGACTTTGGAAAGTGGTTATGTAATGAAAAATAATTAATATAAAAATAATATTAAATATTGAATGGAAGTGACATTAGATATTGGTCATTTTAAAAATTTACTTAAAATGAAAATTTGTTAGTATAATCATATTCTCATTACATAATACTATACTCTATCATTGATTATATGACACATCTAACATATATGTATTTTTACCCGAATCCAAAATTGCGATGTCCTCACTCAATGAAAAAGCACTATACACAAATAGTTAAGTAGATTTGATTCAATATTGTATATTTAAATAGATTTAATTCTAATGCAACTATGCTAACCAATTTCATTTTATGTAGAATTTTAAAATAAAATTTCCATACCCCATTCTAACCAAAATTTAATGATATTTCAATCCAATATTTAATATTATTTTCATCTTAATTATTTTTTCATTACATAAGCACTGCTTTTGTTTTGCATTTTTAATTTTGATAACCGTTGTCGCTGTGCTCTTTGCTGCAGCCTACCACACTTCAAGTCCAACATCGAGCACATTATCACGTACACGCATGTAGCATCTCACACACAATTAGGCACAAAATTTATTTATAAAAAATCTTTATAATTCCACAAAATAGACATACAATAAAATTCTCTATTAATTTGATTAATTAATAATTAATATAGATACAACATTAAATATTAATCATGTAACAAAAATAGAATAATTGATAATTTGACTTCAAGAATCTATTTTATGGAAGGATTTGCAAGCATAATTATATATATTGAATTTCTTCATGCAATATTCATGTATTATTACTCAATATGAGATTAATTTATACTCAAAATTGATCGCTGATAATCTTTCCTAACAAGTATGACTCTAAGATTCAAATCTTGAACAAAACTCAACAGATTCAGCAAATACAAAAACCCAACTCAACTCCACTTCCTAGGGCTTCAGGAGAATAAATGAAAGTATAAAGTTGAATATAACTCTAATTATCCCAAAGAGTTTGTCTAAAAAATTATACCAAAAGAGAACTGCTATAGTACAGGCCCTACGGCTCCTTCACAAAAGTTTGAAGATTGAAAAATTATAAATTGAAATCAAAATTCTTGCATTTTGCCTCAAATAATGTTCTTCTATCTTGTTTATATCTTTTTCCATTTAATATCAATTATTTTATATGCTACTTAATGGTACAATAATATTTTCTAATTATTAATATAACTTATAATTAATTTCTGGTATTATAACTCTTTTGTCATTTCGCAAATGGAAATCAAATTCAATTAATTTGGACTTATAGGCGTTCCCATTGAACTTGTGCTTTAAATATTGTAGTAATTGGGATTTTGCAAGAATTTTAGGGAGAAGAGAAAGTGCAGCATCCCTAACAAGTAAGTTATATACTAAATTATTATAAGGAATAATCTTGTTATAAAAGTTATTAGGTTTTATAATTTAATTTATAAAATTTAATAAATTTAATAATTTTTTTTTAAAATAACATGATTGAAAAGATAATTATATTTTTAATATTACTAAAGGGATTTTGGTTTTAGTACAGAAGCACAAAGATTAATAACATGGTGGTGTATTGTTCACTGTAATCAAAACCATGTGAAAAGAAGAGATAAAACAATAGCATTAAATACAAAGGACCAGAATATTGTAATTGTAATTGTACATGCCAAAATTAAGATATGTTGCTCCTTTTGTGTCCCATAAACAAACCAAGAACCATGAAAAAAAGGGGGAGATATACAGGAGAGAAAAGAATAGGAAAACAAAACACGTTGATCATCTCTGCTCAAGAGAGAGCTCCCATGCAAATCAATCCTAGCCCAACAACCAATCCCAAACCCACGTTCCTTCCATCTGCAACATTCTTCTGATCACTCGATGGAGCTTCACCAGTCTTAGCATTAGTGCCTGAGCTATTAGATGGAGTTTTAGAAGAGTAAGGAGACGGGGCCGGTGCCGAAGACTTAGATCCATAAAGTTCCAAAGGCAAAAGCACCTTGTCAACTTGGTAAACGGCAAGAGGAAATTGCTGCCTGAGAGCATTGTAGATAGGGATCTCAACCACACCGGTTGAGACGTTAACTTGGTTGCCTTGGCTGGTGAAGTTAAGCCCCCAACTTCCATCACTGCCCGAAGCTTCGGTTCTCACAGGGTTGCTGACTGTTAGGAGCTGGGTTAGGGTGTAGTACATAGGCGTCACGTGGTATAGAACTAGCTGTACTTTCTGCTGATCTGTGAGGTCGTTAATGGCGCCGGATTTGAGGTTCTGGAAGGCATTGTCAGTGGGGGCAAAGACGCTGAAGCCCTGGGAAGTGGAGTTGAGTTGACTTTGGATCTGCTGGATTTGTTGGGTCTCGCTCAGGAGGCGGATAAAGGTCTTGTATTGGCCATCTTTGTCTAGAATTCCGGTGAGGTTGACCGGACCAGTGGGAGCCGGGGCGGGGGCTGTGGAGGTTTGGGCTCGAGTGAGGAGGAAGAGGAATGGAGTGAGGGAGAGAAGAATGAGTGCAAGTGGTGTGGAGGCCATGTCGGTGACCAATAGTGGGAGGCTGGGAGTGAATTATGAGGTGGATGTGGTGGGGAGAAATGAAAGTGGTGGTTATATTGGATAAGAGGTTAGGTTGAGACTTAGCTGGCATTAGCTGGCTCAAGGCTTGCACCAAATACAAATACAATTGACATAATGGAAAAGCACTCTGCACAGACAGTTATGGGCGAAATGAGACCTGGAGATGAAAATGACAACAACTGGTACAGCATAATCATATTCTTATGGAAATAATAAAATAATAAAAGCCCACATATAGTTTACTATTAAAAAAGAACTTTAGCTTAGGCTGCAAATAATTAAATAAATAAATAAGCAAAAGTTCTAGTTTGGACGGGAAAACGTTCGTGCTAACTTTTCTAATGCGCAAGCAGAAATGCATGGAAATGCACAGCAAGTAAGCTTGCCCCCAAGAAAAAGCAATGAGATCAGGTCAAACAATATACAATTACATAATTTTCTTGCTGTTTTCTGTGTATCTCTACTATTTTCTTCCACCATAAATTACTTTGTTTTGGATCTTTTGGTATTTTATAGTTTGAAAAATAGGGAATCTCTGTTAAATGCTTATAAAATAATATAGATAACTTTTAAATTTGTTAAATTTAATTATTTAAATTCTTTTAAATAAACATTTAATAAATTGAGAATATCAAAACAGTTTATATCTTGGGGTTGCCTCTTCCTAGTAAGGTGATACCTGCTCATACAAAAATATATCTATTTGGTGGCAAAAACTAGCAAAAAATTATTTTCATATTCAGAACTAGACATCTACGCGAGACCTTTGTCAGTTCAGTAGAAATTTGTGTCTAAGATTAAGGGCCAAATCATTTCTTGATTAACCTAAAGGGTTGGGGAAGAAATAATCAAATATATATTATATGTAGGGTTAGCTAACTTTTAGTCCCCTGCCAGGCTGCCACTAACTTGCGGCGTTTAACATGGAGTATTTGGCTTCTTTGTCAATGTCAAGTTGGGAGGAGATAGTACATACAAAAGCATAAATCTTAGGAAAAAACTGTATGGTTAAGCTGCCCGGTCAATTGGGCCCGTATGTATGATGGGGTCATGCCCATCACTTCCATTGTAATGCTACTTAATTGCTGTTAATATTCTATAGCAATTAATATTTCAGAACCTGAGTTAATTATTTAAAATGGGGTTATGCTTAAATGCACCTCTTCAATGAAGAAGCATAGGCTGTCTTTTCAATGCTGTTAGTCTAAGGTATAGTAAATCAACAAAGAGTGATGAAGACCACTAAACCTCAATGTAGAATTGGAGTACAAATACTGATCGCAACTTGTGGTTTCGCTGCATAATACCAACAAAAGCATCGAGGCATAATCAGTTTGACTACTTAACAACTGGATCCCTTGATTTACTTTAATGCTATTAAAAAAGGATTTGCCTTTGGTTAGCTTGACTATGCACGGATCAAGCATGAAAGTAGACTTTGCCAGTCCTCAAATGACCGAAGACTTAGAAATTCAGTAACTGGGCGAGCATAAACCTTGCCAGATTGTGCTAATCCCAGCATCTGTGAATAACAAATTTGGAATTTAGCCAACTAACTAGAACAGAACAAACACTAAACTCACAATTTCTATTCAAAGTTTCGATTTTTTTAATCGATTTTATAATCTTAATGTTGGACTTGGGTTCTTGTGTGTTTCACATGATACCTTACTCTATCTCTTCTTTTGAATCTTCAGTCCTGTACATTGATGTTCAGCTAGACTACGTAAGAGCCAACCCAGATGCATTTGATAACTTAGAGATTAAGAAAACACTATGTAGGGGTTAGAGGTGGGTCTTTAGCACGGATCCTTCAACAATTAAACAAGAGATGGGTGAGGAGAGCTTAGGGAGCATTTGAAAGCCAAGCTAGATGCATTTGAAAGGAGAGAGGGTGAGGTCTCTATTACATGTGAAATTCTTTTACTGGCTTTAAGGACATATCCCCATAAAAATGGGCGGCTTTGAAGTGTTATCAATTAAACAATTACCTCCTTTATGCTTTAAAGCGAATTCATAATTTTTGGGTTATAAAACAAAAAATTTAAGTTGGTACTTTACTGATATTTGAATTGCTGGAACTCTACTTTTATTTGATACATTGCAGCTACAATTTTATGGGGAGATACACAAGGGATTGGAAATAATAGCTTAAAGAAACTAGCTTTCATTGAATAAGTGACTCTGGAAGCAACTCAGGTAATAAGTCTGAGTTATCCTCTTCAATTATTCAACTGCTACTCTCCCTATCTTTCCAGCTGCTTTTAAAAGAGATCTCACCGTCATAGGTTTCTCTGGTGATGATCTTGGAATTTGTTTCCTCAATAGGTGTGATTTCTGAAGTTGTATGACTTGATATCTCTGGTTTATGGGTCGTTTCAATTTCCTGTATTTCCATTCTGCTTCCAGAGGTGGAGACAGAAGGAGGGCTCATGACCATTAATGATGGCAAGTCTTCATCATTTGGGAGATGCATATTCTCCACAGTGCCTGTTGTGCCTTTTGTTTTGGAATCTAAAGAAGCTAAGTGTTTGCTTGAAGCTGAATTATCTTTGGAATGTAAAGAAAGTGAGTGTTTGCTTGAACTTGAAAATTCTTTGGGACGTAATAAACTGGAGTGTCTACTTGAGGTAGAATTGTTTTTGGAGAAAGATCGTTTAGCTTTTCTGCGCCAAAATTTGAGGCCTTCAACAACACGCTCAGTGAAAACTGCTTTCCTCATGCTAGAACCCATCTGTGAGGACAATTTGTTGCAAGTTGTGTCAATCATTGACCAAAATAAACCATATCGCTTGACACTAACTAGCATCAATGACAATCCAATCCTGCTAGAACAAGTGTCAAGCAATGTCACATGAAAGGCCGGATTAAATCTATTAAGCCATTCAGTAAATTTGATCTCATAAAAATCAAGGTAAGCCATTGGGAAATACAAAAGGCAAAGTTTATGCTTATGAACAGCATGTGAATAATTTCTTTAGGAGTTGATTTATCTCTACCTGGGTAACAAGTGCATAAAGGGGCAGAGTCACATAACCGCAAAGAAGCTGAACAAATACACCCATGGCAATCCTTATGCCAATGCCCTCCTTTTCTCTATTGAAGCAAGACCTCGGGCCATATTCATACTGCCATTTGTAAATAGATCGAGTCAGCACAAAAAGTGAACATCTCTTGCGTACATCAATGTTCAATACCTACCCAAGTCCAGGTGAAGAATGCTAGCTGAAAGGAGTTCTGCCATAAAAAATTAACAGCTTTAATTAGTTAGGATGTTATCCTGCATAAGTTTATCCATTGTCTTTACATACACAAAAAACTTCCATGGTCGATCTCAACTAGTAGAAACTCTCTTATGTTTGTCCCTCTCTAGGTATAAAAGGTGTCAAACATAAACTTTTGCAACATACAGGATCCTTAAAGTATCACAACTTTCTAAATCTATCTGGGAAGAAAATGGTTGCTTCTATGTTGTATATTTAGCTAAGTGTATTATATACATAAAATGTGCAGTATATTTATGACATTCTTTACCTGGATAAGGATGAATTGAAGTGCATGGAGAAGCCAATCAGGTCGACCAAACCAGAAATAGTCATCATTGGGCCTCACAAGTAGAGTGCCTTTGATCACAGGGATTTCCTTGCAACTATCCACACACATTTTGGTTATTATGATTTGCAGTTTTGTTCCCACAACTAGAGCCACCTATATGAAAGCAGACAAGAAAAAGTAAAAGAAAAAGAAAAGGAATTTTAGTTTTTTCAACAATTTGAAGTTTGATGGAACAACTTAATATGAAAGGGGATTAACTATACCACAAGTGGAATAAAAGGAAGCCAGTAGTAGTTATAGAACTCTGCAAAGAAAGTGAAGTAACAATGTTAAGTAATGCACATTGCTGCCAAAGTCCCAGTATGCTAGTAAGTACATAGAGTTAAAGTAGGAACAGAAATTATGACAATTCAGAACATTATGTGTCTTACCATGTGCACTCAGAAAGATGAAAAGTGTGGAGAAAATCCATATCCAAAACCTGCAAGAGTGTCAAATGCCAATGTTCATGATTTCTTGGTCTTGTAATTTACTCTCCTTGCGAAAGCTTACGGGAATATTTCTTATAATTTAGGCTGCTTGTCCATCTCATTTGGAGCTCTGTTTATGTTAAGATCATTAAGTACCTGATTCCAACAACCTTCTCAAAATCCTCGTCATAAGCACGGGCAAGAAATTTCTGGAAGTTGAAGGTGCTGCCTGCTGAAATGTTAGACTGCCCAATTCCAGGTAAAAATAGTTTAGTATAGTGTCCTGAGGGAATAACAATAATAATATATTTGACATTATAATGACGCTTGCTCGTGTCAAGCCAGGACCCACAGACAGCAAATTCAGTGTTTTCTTTCCATGCTTGAAGAATTTCAATAGCTATGAATTCCCAGGTTGGGATTCCATGTAGATTATTTCACTTACTGCAATGAACCCATGTCGTAGAATGAAGTAATCAGCTTTTGAGACTGAGCCGTAGAATTGTCGCATGAAACAAACCTAAACAAGACAGTGTAGTTTCAATTATTGTGTTATGTAAATGAAATCATTGCATGACATTACAACAACTTTTGACATTAGATTTGAAACTATGGTATCTGCGGAGTTCCTGACTTCCTATAATCGGATGGAAAGAAGGCCAAGGGGAGGGAGAGAGAGAGAGAGAGAGATAAAAGAAAAAGCATTACACGTCTGGGGACATTAGGGTATAGTTATGTTCACTTACCATCCAAAGCAATGGATGGTAATTACTCCAAAATCTCAGATGACGTTTGCCAACCACTGTTTGTCCCGTAAGTTGGAATCTTCTTGAATCTGTACTCAAAATTTACAGAAGAAACAGAATAACTACGTAGAGAAATAGCAGTATTACTGAGGTTAATGCTGGTTTCTAGCCCAACACATATTCTTTAAATTAGATTAAAAAGAAATAAGCTAAAACAGTGAGTTATGGGGTTAAGGGTTACCATTTTCTATCTGATATTCAAGTGTCTGAGTCTCATCCTCCCATCTTTTCCATCTTCTCGTCTAATGCAAATAGTAATTTATCAGCAATAGCAAGTTAGCAACTACTGCAATGGATGCCCTTCGTCTTCTAATTATCCAGATTTCATGTTTGAAACAAAATTTGAACTTTTACTTTTTGGGCATGCATGCCTTTTGATCTCTTTAAGTGGTGACATATGAAGATGGGATGGATGGTCTAAAATTCTAAATACAACACCCAATGGGTAATGTCCATTGATCATAGTTACTAGGGTTCAAATCTAAAAATTTTCTTTTTTACACTATTTTGATGTCATTTTTAGAGTCAGGATGATTTTTAGTTTTATGATTGTTTCGTGCTTGTTAAAAATAGTGGAGGGGCTAATCAATTTTTAGGTTACTTAAAAAGAATACATTAAAAAATGTGGTTAAAAAAATAATTTCTTTTTCGTTGTGTGTTCAAATCATTATAATAATCATGAAAGTTTGGATAGTATTTGATGTGGGATCATATTAATTGAAAGATTAGGTGATTGAGCGGCTTAAATCAAAATTTCATTTTTAAGAAACCTCAGCAGAAGGTAATGGGGGCCAGGTGGAGCTCTTTCTGCCAAGGCGTTTAGTCTTTGCATTATAAATGTTGAAAATGTCACCTCAAATACGTACTTCAACTAGAAAAATTATATATACAGACTCATTATCTAAAATCTTTCTGACGAGCGACCATTTAACCAAGATTGAACATTCTGGAGGACCTGCACATACCTTGGCCATCCCAAGGCACATTGTTAAAATGCAGTACAAAATATGAAACACTGCCAAAACGGAAATGAAGATATTTAGATGCAGGACTCCATCCTTTGACACCAGAGAAACCATGCCCTGCACTCGTCAGCAAACCCAGAAATAAATAACGAAGAAAAGAAAAGAATATATATAACAAAAGATCAAAATTAATCAAACTGTTGTGTAATAACTTAAGAAATATAGAAGAAAAGTTTGACCAAAAAGAGAAAGAAGAGAAAGACAGAGTGCTTTAATTTCATATGACATACATGCATGCATGCAGAACAACGCCAAGAAAAGAGTTTTTCTTGTGTATGGGAGCAAACACGAGATGGATAATTACTATCTTGTCCTTAAAACTATTATACTATTATTCCTTCAAAGTCAACCTATTCCCACTTAAAGATGATACATTCAACAAAGTCTTACAAAATACTGTTATTTGATATTTGCTTTTTGTGAGGTTTTTATGAGATTATTTTTTTTTGGGAGAGTAGAATTTCTGAATTCAAAATCCTAGCAGAGAACCAATATATGGAAGAGTTGACAAATTCAGACAAACTATACTCACCTTTGCTTCACAATAGTTGATCTCATCTGCTGATTCATCAGCATCAAGAGTTTTGGAAACCTGAGTAGCTGATGTAGAAGTTGGTTGTGCTAATAAGTACTCCGAAGCATTTTTACATGGGAGAAAAGAATTTGCCACAGTCCTGTTGATGCAGATTTTGGATATGGGTGTTTCCGATAGCGTGAGAAGAAAGGACATGAAACCGAATTTCATCATTTCTGTCATTAAGTTGGAAACAAACAACAAATAGAGCGTATTAAGCATTTCATCAGAAAGTAAAAAACAAGGTTGTTCAAAAGAAATTGCTTATTATCATCGAAAAAGATTTCCTATTCTCGACGTGCACCAACCTTTTTTGGTCTGAGCCAAAGCCTTTTTGAGGGATTTCCTTTTCCTTTTTTTCATAAACTGATGAAGCATGCAAAAAATGGAAATAAAGATTCAACTCTGAATCCATATCAAAGCAATATTGACTCCTTAAACCATCCATTCTATCAAAAACAAAACAGTTACCTCAGTCAGTTTATGAAGACCACCATCAATGGCAAAAGATATTATAAGAAGGAATAAGCAAAACACAGAGACTGCCCATGTTGGTGTTTCTTCCAGGGATCTTTGTTCCTCTCCTTCGGCCATAAGATTATAACTTGCCCTATATCTCTGCCTATGCTCTCTTTGGCTATGTACTTCTTTGTGAGTCAAGAAAAGAACACCATCACAGGCCAGAGGGGTGTGTGTGTGTATATATATATATATATAGAGAGAGAGAGAGAGAGAGAGTGAGGCAAATTGTGGAAAACTTGTGTAGAATCCGTTGGTCAGGTTTATGGAAGTCGTTCTTAGCTGAGTCACAACCTCAGTTAACATGAAAGAAAATCAATTTCTAAACTAAAAGCAAACACCTATTACGGCTTAGAAACTTAGTAATCGTACAGGGGAATACGGCTTCCTTGCGCTTTTGAAAATTGGAACAGTCACAGTCCATGAACAATCCGTTAACTACAACTCTACATCAGCCATGTGCAACCAAAACCTTAACGATAATTATTATAGTAGGAAATGATGGGGCTAGGTCAGTAGCCCCACGCCTTGGGCCACGTCTCAAGGGCAAAGTCATTAAAAAATGAAGTGTGACGTGGCCCATGACAAAGTCATTAAAATATGAAGTATAAAAATTTAAAAAGAAAAATGAGGTAAAGATAAAAATTATGAATAAAGTTATAAATGTAAAGATATAAAAATAACATTATTGATTATAGTATATGTGCCACGTCTACTCACAAGCTTTGTTTTAAAAAATGTATTGTGTAAATATGAAAGGTTATACGTTCCTACTACTTAAAACCTTATTTCACTTTGATCTCTTTTCGGCATCAAGTGATTCTTTCCTCTCTAAATAGTTTTACCTTTTTTATGCATGGGGAGGTTTAGATCAGGGAGGGAGACTCTAACAATATGAACTACTCTCAAAGGACTTAAAAGAGTATTACATTTACTTTATCATATGGCCCTTTTTTCCTTTAAATAGCTTAACTTTGGACTTTGACCTTTTCAAGTTCCAATTAACCTATAAAAGAGTTCAATCCAAAAACCAGTCTATTAGAAGAAAAAGTCTCAAAAACTTTAGTATCATTCTATAAATATTTGTAGAATTGATGTATAACTTGTAATAAATTATTACTTCTCAAAAATGTGAAGGCAGTTTGATAAAATACTAGGAAAAATTAATGTAAAAAATTAAAAAATATTTATTATATTGTTAAATTATCTTTTTATTGTGAGAATAAGAATAATAAATTATTTAATATATACATGAAATTTTATATTTGAAGTCAAAGTTAAAAAAACTAAAATAATAAATAAATATTATTATACTATTAAAAATTTTAATCGTTAAATCATTTTTTCTCATATAAAAAAGTAGCATAATTCTTTTTGAATAAATAAAGACATGATGAAATGATGGGTGCATTCTCTTAATTTGATCTAGAAAAACATAATATGCTATAATTGTCCTTACAGACACAATGCATTATTAAGTCCATTGAACTTTAAGAATTAGGTTGGCTCAGTAGAGACTTAAATATCCTAAATAAATTATTTTAAATTTAATTAAATTTAATATGTAAAGGAAATTTATTTAAAAAATATCTATTTACTTCATCATTTTCAGTATTTTAAATAAATTAATTTTTACTTATTATATAAAAGATACTCTAAAAAGATTAAAAAAATGTTAAGAGACCCTAATCTTGTTAACTAATAACATTCTGTTACATGCATCTTGTACACTTACCATTGATGCACCTAACTTTTTCAAATGCAATAGATATACAGAAGCTTGATTTGATTTGGGCAGAGGCAGTGGAAGTGGCGGCACGGACCTTCCCACAAATCCAGCATATTCCAAGGGAAAAACACAACATGCAAACGCAACAAAAAAAAGTCAAAGAAGTGGCAGACTTCCCCCTTCTTTAAAAAATGGGAAGCGAATAGAGATTCCAGTCCACATCCGCCATCGGGGCTTGTACGTTATCAAATTATTAGCGGGCTTGTCATGAGTACGGATTATCATTTTATATGGCCAACCAAGCATCGTACGGTCCAAAACCTGAATAAAGATTTGGAGCGATGTTATTGTCATACATATACAATGCTCACGTTTTGTGTTATGTTGTATATGTGAGAGTCCTCTCAGGTGGCCACACCATACGAGATGGGCTAACTTTTGCTACAAGAAACGCAACGCTGGCTAATCTTCCATCACCAACCAGCAACGCCAGCGTCGTCCTTGCCTCCCTCGCCACCCTGTATATGTGAGAGTTTAATTTTTTTTTAAAAAATTTATGTGACAGTTTAAACTTGTATGTCACACTTTTTGACTCCACCATTTTCCAAAGATTTGATAGTTTGTCTCAAATTTATAAAAAACCAATATAAAAAGGAACACCTGACTATTTATTTTTTATTTGTATAGATGTATTATACGTGTGTGTGATGGAGAACTGAATAAAAAATAAACCATTTTAGGCAATAATTTAAGTTATCATTTTTTGACTTTTTAATAAAAAATTACGATAATTGTTCTTTCATTTTATTTTTGTTAAAAAAATAAATTTATTAACATTGCAAAGATGAACAGAGTGTTTAGGTATTTTTCCTTTGCAGTCGCAGAGGATTTGGGCTTTGTAGACTTCTGCTCCAGCCAACATGCAACCTTAGTTGCTGTTTCTTCCCAAAAGTTTGGCCGTTTTAAGGCCCACATGTAATGGACTTAAGGCCCACTTTCCTGTTCTCGCTCGCTTCCCTCTTCTTCCCTTTCCTTGACGTGATGGAGCACGAAACAGAGACGGAACTCCATCCTTTCATCGCGTTATAGTTGTTTCAGATCCTTTGTGCTCAAGATCCCGATACACCATCCCTTTACCTTTTTCTCTTGCATTCGTTAAGTGGTGGTGTTGGTGGATGGCAAAAAATAATAAGTACACCTCTATTAATTTCAATCACATCTACGACAAAGGCGTCACCCCCGGTTCTAACAGCAACCCGGCAAAGAACCCAGTTCCCTCTTCTTCACCTTCTTACTCTACTGCCTCTTATTCCGCAATCTCTTCCCCCAGTAAAGGTCATGGCCGTATGTTGGTTTTGACTCGACCCACACCCAAACCCGTTACCACCTCTGCACCGCCATCGTTGCAGCCCCACAAGCCGCAGCAGCAACAGCAACCACCCCCTAAGCTGACCCAGAAAGTCCCAGATCAACCCCAGCCTGAACACGAATCAGACGCGATCTCGCTTCGCCCATTAGGTCGTACCGGTACCGGCTCATCTTTTCCTTCCCCTGTTTTGAATCATGACAAAGATAAGGAGTTGCCTCCGCCGCTGATATCTCCCAAGCCTGACAAATTCGTGCCGCCGCACCTTAGGCCTGGATTCGTGCGGAGGGATGAGAAGCCTGGACCGGAAGTGGTTCGGTCTAGACCAGACGGGGCATATAGGCAGCAGGGATATGCCGGAACGCCGGGTCGGTATGGGGAAGACGGCCGACCCAAAACGGGTGGGTACGAGAGGACGAGGAGAGGTGGTGTTTCGGATATGGGGATGATGGGTCGCCCGAGATCGAGTGGGAGTCGACCAAGTTCGAGTGGATGGTATGTTCGTCTCCTCGATCCAGCTTTGAATTGCCTATGTCTAGTGCTTAATCAAGCTTTTCTAACACCATTATGCAATTTCATGTCTTTAGTACAATAGATGATTATTTTGTGAATTGGTAAATAGTTTGTTTGAACGATGACTCGTAGAGGGGTGAGGCGGATATTGTAGATGGGAAATTTTAATAGCAACTAGGTCAATAATCATTAGATTAATGTGGTTGAGGAAATAATGTTCGTTCCTTTATCTGTTGAGTTTATTTAGCTACATTGGAGTTGCAACATTACATTATGTAGAAGTGATGGTGAATCTTACTGTTAGAGTTCGTGTGTGTGTTTGAACCTGTAAGGTTCCCACTTCAGAAAAGCTACATGGCCTTCAAGAGAGTCTGCATATTCTTCTTTTAATGAAGAGACAGGGGAATTAGTAGATTGGCAATGATTTTAGGGAGTTCTATTGTTTAGTTGTCTGTTTAGTGCATAATAGAGCGCTTATTTTGGTCTACAGTCGTGGTTTGATCATGTTGGAGTTCAAGTTGTACTATTCATTGTTTCACTTTGTTGCTCTTTAGTATGGATTAGGTTACTTGAGATTTATGGGCCTGAAGAAAACATTTTTAGATAAGTTTTAGCCATTCTGTCAGCAGCATGTTTGTACAACAGGAAAGTTATTTTTTAGAATTGGATGAAGAAGCAGTACTGTTTGAAGATGTAACAACTTACTGTTGTGTGTCGACTTATGTTTCAATTTTAAGATACATTTTACTGATGAATGTACAAACATGTGCCATACTGTAGAGTTTTTGATATTTGATGATGCATCCGCTGCCTGGCCTGAGGGTAGAGGTTTTCTAAAGAAGCGCAGGGATAGAGGTATATGGTTTAGACTATGAACATGTACTCTTCTTAAAGGGTGTAGCAATCTAGGCATTTAGCAAATGACTTTCAGCATATATGCTTACAATAAGTAATCGGAATTAACCTATTCACTCAAAAAAAAGAATTAACCTGTTTCTAGCTTTCAGCTTACAATTAAGGTAAACATAGATTGCATGAACTTTTATAATTCTAAGTATTTTTCTTTTGGTTGAGGGGGTGGGGGGGATTGGTATATTATTGTAAAAATTAAGAAAGCTATTGACATCTCATAAAATTGTAGAAGCTGTTGATCACGTAATCTTTATCTCCTGCTTGTATCTGTTCAAGATGCTGCTTGATATGCCCTATCAATGTGTTTCATTTTATTTTTATCACGAATATGTACACAATCAATTCTGCCATGTTAAATTCTGCTTTTATATCAAGAGGGTTGATTACATGTGCCTGACTTTGGCCGAATGTCTTTTGCCCAGAATGGTTAGGGAATTGAATTATTCCTGAGAACGAAGATAAATTCATTTTGCAACATTGTTGGGTTCTCAATGGCAAGTCACTGCATCCTTTGTCTCTTTGGAATTGATATCACTTTTCACAAGATCACATTCTAATTCATTGAAGATGGAACTTGACCATGTGGCAGCTTTTCAACCCCTAATGGTTAGAAGTTATTGAAATTTGTTGTACTGAGGAGGAGGCTTTGACACCGAAGTTCTTTTGTTAGTCGGTGTGGCCACCTTTTTGCTATATGCTAATTAAGTGTAGAATCAACATATTTTTTTAATTTCAAGTTTAGTTTCTACTGTTCTAATGGGCAGCATGCCATGTACTCTCACTATCTTTGGTCTGAGAAAGATTCATATTTTTTTTGCTAGCATGTTCTACGGATTGCCCTTTTTGGCCCCTTTGCTGACAAAAAAAAAAAAATGTGGTTTGCATGTCACAATTTGTTTGTTACTTTAACCGGTTGAATTTCTTACTTGGATAAGATTTTAATAAATATCTAAGGCAAATGAGCAGGTTATTTGTAGAATATAAATCGTAAGAATTTCCCCTAAAAGCATGTGAGGGATTCATCAAAAAGAAATTATGGGAGGTGTCATTGCCTATCAGAATCCCGGGGATCTCCAAAGTTAGGGATGTAGTTAAAGAGAAAAATCAGAGAAACATAGAGATATAGAGAAAACGTTAATTTAGTATAGAATAACAAAGTTGGGATCCAAATTTGTGTTGGTGCTTGGCTGCCAGGAGTGCAAGTCAGGTGCTGCATGGATAGTTCTTCCTATGGAAAATTATTAACCAAATACAAATTTATAGATCACTATATTGCACTTTCACAACAAAACGCCAAAACCATACTTATATTCCAAAACAAATGATTCTGAAAGGACTTATCTTAGACCAACTTGAAAATAACTGTTGTAACATGTAAGGCTGTAAATCCCATTTACGATCTGTGCTGCAGGTGTCAACAAACCAAGAAATTGTATAAAATCTAAATTTCAACCTTCGTAAATGAGCAAGCTAAATTGTAGCTTTCACAACTATTTACTAGGAAAAAAAGAACTATTCTGCACCTGTTCCACATGTGTCAACAAAATAGCAAATGGTATAATATCTCAATTCTCACAGCCAGCGAAGCTGAAAATCTGTGGAAGCCAATAACAAATACACGGTCCTTTTGAGCAGCATTCACAGAGCTGGAACCAAGCTATAAATCACCGAGGAGTATTATTTTCTCTATTAATTAATTCCTCTTTTCTCTTACATTTGCGTCAAGCGAACAATTTTGTCCACAAGCAGCCACCTTATGTTTCGAATCTCATTTTTGAAAACTAAAATCAATTAAAATGCACGCGGGGCTCAGCCACTAGGAAATAATTGATCATGACTTTTCTTTTTTGTTTTTCTTAGTCTAGTTTGGGATAAATGGGCCTGGAATTTATAGTACAAATTCATATCTAATTCGTTCAAGAAGAACAAGCCCATGACAAAAACAAACTGAAGAATCATATGACTATTAATAAAAGAGAAGAAGAGGGCATGAAGGCACCAAAATGCTAAAGAGAGTGTGAACTGTGAAGTTTTTCAACTTGATGCTCTTGTTTCCAATATACAGCGTGCCCGAGTAATGCGAATAAATAGAGGAGAGGGTAGGAAAAGACCAAAAGAAAAAGGAGTGTAAAAGTATTCCACCTTGATGACACCAATTTCCAATTGGACTACAAAAAGCTTATTTTAGCTTTGCACTTTGCAGCTGGATGACACTCGAAAATGTTTATTCTGCTTATGTGAATGCCAAGACTTTATTGAATCTCAGATATCAAGGATTTGTCTTCTCTTCTCTATTGACTCCTAGCTTCTGCAGGATTTGCAGAAATGTGAAGAGGCTGGTACATATAGATGCAAAACTCCCCAAATATAAATCTTCTACTGCTTATTGGGTTGCTTCCTCACCCCTCTGTTTAGCTGCATTGATCTCTAAGGATCGCAGCTGCTTTGCTGTAAGTTGTATTTAGTTTTAGCTTAGTTCGCTGTTTTTTGACCTGAGTTAGGTCTTGTGTCTTTCGATTTTCTGTCTGACCCTTCTCCTCCCGGTTGGCTGGTTTTGCACCTTGATTTCGTTGTAAACAGAAGCAATATGATGAATCCACAAAAAAAAAAAAAAAAACTGACAGAAGAAATAAAGAAAATGAAAACAGATGCGCATGACTGCTATGGTATCATCTTAGTGATTAATATAGCTTAAATACAGAAGGCTTAAATTATTTTAGTAATCATATTTTTTTTGAAAAGCTCAGTAAACATATTCATACAAATTATTTAGTGTAAAACTGCACATAAATTAATATTTAATTAGAAATAAATCTTACTCAGATTAAATAGCTAGGATCAGTTGAATTTATGTACAGTGATAACATGTTGATTTACAAAAAATTTGTCCAACTAATATTGTTACAATTATTTGCAATTAAGAACTAATGACTCTTGTTTGAATTCAAGGCAATGGAGCAAACACAATTATCTAGAAAGGCCATGTGGTCACAATTTAGAAAGAGTGCAATTTGTGTTTTCTTTATTAGACCATCGAATTAGGACTCTTAACCTTCAATATCGAATCTTAAAAAAGAACAGAGAATTTACTGCATAATCCTTCAAACAATAGAAAAGATGATGATGGTTGGGTCGCTCGAAGTACTAGTAGCAGTTTTCTGCTTCCTTTGTCTTTGACAATACTGGAGAAACCACAAAAATCCCCAAGTCATTAACGTTTGGCCCATATTTTGAAAGATACCACATATGATAGTATGATATAATCTATCAAACTTGTTGCATTTCCATGATTTCATAGCCCAAGCCTTGAAATTTGCACGGGGTACTATGAAGTTCAGAGGACTCTTGGTTCACCAACATGAACTTCATTGTTACTTCTAACCCCACGAATATACACGACATTTTGAGCAAAAACTTCAGCAACTACCTCAGGCTCTGAGTTCCATCAACAAATTAAATTTGTTTCCAGCTCTCTCTTAAATCATTAGTTAGATTTTTTAATTTTTTTTAGATTTCTTTAAGTTATCTATTAGCTTTGGATAGAAGAGTAATCCTCTTTGAGATGAGAGCTGCAATAATAAATCCTTTTAACAAGGGCGATTCCAGATTCGAACTCCTATTGGCAAATTGCTTAAAGTCTCTTAAAACGCAACTAATATTGTACTAATGCCTTATTGGTTTATTTTTCTTTCTTCTTAAACTTCGCATTTACACCATGTGCCACATATTCAATTTTCTTCAACCTAGCACTTATTTGCTGGCCAGTCATCTTCTCTCATCCAATTCACACTCAACGAAGAATGTGTCTATTATCTTGAGCAGGTGAAACTAGTTTTCTAATGGATTGCAAGAGCAATCAGAGAAACCCATTAACTCGAAGGATTTTGTATGAAGTGTTTCTAGTTTCAGAGGAGAGGATAATCGTAACAATTTCATTGATCATCTTTATACTGCTTTGCAAAGATGGAATATTCACCTTCAAAGATGACCAAAGGCTCAACAAAGGGGACGCCATTTCGATAGAGCTCCCAAAAGCAATTCAAGAATCCCGAATTTTTATTGTTGTCTTCTCCAAAAACTATGCTAACTCAACATGGTGCTTAAGGGAATTGGCAAGGATTGTTGATTGCTATGAAGTGTTGGGGCAAAGTGTTCTACCTATTTTCTATAATGTAAATCCATCTGAGGTGCGAAAACAGAGTGGGAATTATGGAGAAGCCTCTGCAGAACATGAAAAAAATTTCAAAGAAAAATTAGACCTAATACATACATGGAGGCTAGCTATGTCCAAAATAGCCAATCTTTCTGGTTGGGACATGCGAAATAAGTAAGTCATGTTCTTAGTTATTTAAATATTGTTAGAAAATAAATTTGGGGTACTCTATTCATGTTTCCTTACAGCTTACGCTTGCCTTGGACAATGAATTGATCATAACCTGCATCCAAGTTCAATTAGCCAAGTTTTACAGTTTTAATAAATAGACAAAGTTTGTAAAATACTATGTAAGCTTATCATTTTCTTTTCTTTGTTTCAATTAACTGTTATCTTAATTATGCTTCTTGTTGTTTTCTTAGGTGATGGTTTCTTTCTTGTTTTTCTTTTTGATTTCTCTTCCTAGGCCAGAGTCAAAAGTTATTGATGAAATTGTTCAAAATGCAATAAGCATATTGGGTCATAAATTCTCCAATCTTGCTGATGACCTAGTTGGGATACAATTTCGTGTTGAAGCATTAGAAAAGCTTTTGGATTTAAACTCAGTTGTTGATGATGTTCGAGTTGTTGGGATTACTGGGATGGGTGGAATAGGAAAGACAACTCTTGCAATAGTTGTGTATGATAAAATCTCTTGCCAATTTGATGCTTGTAGTTTCCTTATGGATGTAAGCACATGTTCTAAAGGTGATGGTCTACTCCGTCTACAAGAACAACTTCTTCATGAAACATTAAAGGTAAAGGGACCAAAGATATGGAATCCTTGCTATGGAACTAGTCTAATAAGTTCTGGGCTAAGGAATCTTAAGACTCTTTTAGTTCTTGATAACGTTAATCAATTAGATGAATTAGAGAATCTGGCTAAAAGGCCTAATTGGTTTGGTGCTGGGAGTAGGATCATCTTAACAACTAGAGATAAGCATATCCTTGATAACTATGGAGTGGATGATATGTACAGGGTTGAGCAATTGAATGATGCTGAAGCTCTTGAACTTCTTTGTAGAAAATCCTTTAAAGATCAAAATCCTAAGAGTGATTATGAGGTGCTGACACATAGAGTACTAAAATATGTGAAAGGCCTTCCATTAGCAGCCAAAGTATTGGGTTCATATTTATTTAAGAAAAGTGTCTCATTTTGGGAAAGTACATTGGCTAGACTGCAAGAAAATCCTGAGAAAGAGATCATGGATGTGCTCCGAACCAGTTTTGATAGACTACGAACATTAGAACAAGAAATATTTCTTGACATAGCTTGTTTCTTTCATGGAATGTGCATAGATTATGTAAGGAGAATTCTAGATTGTTGTGGATTTCATGTTGAGAGTGGGATAAGCAATCTCATTGATAAATCACTTTTAAACATTATAAACAAGGAAGTTCACATGCATGATTTGTTGCGACAATTGGGAAGGAACATTGTTCAAGAACACTTTCCTACAAGGCCAGAAAAGTGGAATAGATTGTGGCTTTACAAGAATTTCCACCTTGTTATGATGGAAAGGAAAGTAAGTATTGTTTTAAAGATTGAATTGTAATTTTTTATTAATTTCCTTCTTCCACATTTTGTTTGTTCTATGTAATCTTTTTGACTTTAGGTCATGGAAGATGTTGAAGCCATAGTTTTAAATTCCATGGGTGCACAAGAAGGGACTACCTTGAGGGCTGAAGCTTTATCGAATTTCAACCACCTTAGACTACTTATATTTCATAATGTGGAATTTTCTGGACATCTTAAAAGTCTTTCAACTAAGTTAAAATATCTTGAATGGCATGGGTATCCTTTCACCTATTTGCCATCAATTTGTCAGTTGGATGAACTTGTTGAATTGGTGATGCCTAATAGTTGCATCAAACAATTATGGGAAGACATCAAGGTACCATAATGTTGCTCTTAATTTCTTCTCTTTTCTCAAGATGTATAAAATCTTACAAGGTATTCTCTGCTTAACTCTAATATGTGTTTGCAGCCTTTGCACAATTTGAGAAGCATAAATCTCAGGCACTCCAAATACCTTATCAAGATACTAGATTTTAGGGCGTTCCCAAATCTTGAGCAGCTGGATCTTGAAGGGTGTACAAGATTGTTGAAGCTTGATACATCTATTGGAGTTCTTGCAAAGTTAACATTCTTGAATTTGAGGGATTGCAAAAATCTTGTCAGTATCCCTCACTGCATATCTTGTCTAAGTTCCCTTGAAACATTATGTCTCTCTGGTTGCTCAAGACTTCAAATGCAGTTGAAGAGAATAGAATATGACGAGGAGGTTGATAGAACCAGGCAATCAATATTTTCCATTGTGTGCAAAAATTTAACGCTACCTTTTCATTTATTTTTTGGAAGATATAAAGGATTAGCTGGTTTTTCATTGGATTCTTTTCTTAGCCTACTGTCTTTGAAAGAGCTTAACCTAAGTTATTGTCATCTAAGTGAAATCCCTGATTCTATTGGAAGCCACCTACTTTGCTTGGAATATCTAAATTTAATCGGAAACAAGTTTACTACACTACCTTCTATCAATAATCTCTCTAAGCTTCAACTTCTTTGGTTACAAGATTGTGTAAAACTTCAATCTCTGCCGGAGCTCCCATCTGGTGTTACTTCATCTTTAGCATTTAGGGATGTTGAATTTTGTTATGGAATAAGAGGATATTTTATAGGAGGGTTATTCATTTTCAACTGCCCCATGTATACTGAGATTGAACGCTGTAGTAGTTTGGCATTGTCATGGATGATAAAATTCTTTGAGGTGAGTAGACTCCCTTCCTCCTTCCATTATTCATTCTTTTTCTTCCAAAAAATAATTATATGCTTTTTTTGTTACTAGGAAAAACCATTACAAGATTTTATTGCTATGATTGTTGGGAGTGAAATTCCAAGGTGGTTGAGTCATCAAAGTTTGGGCACTTTCATAAGCACACAGATACCTCTAACTGCGTGTCTTGAAGATAATAACTGGCTTGGCATTGTTGTTTGTGCATTACTTGTGACACATGATTTTGATCAATATTATCTCTCTGTTCCTGTTTTTCTAAATGGCATTCTTATACCAGGATGGCCTTTTTTTGATGTTAAACAGATCAAGGGTGGGTTAGGTTACCTTTATTTTTTTATGTTCACTCGGGAATACTTGTTTGCCCTTAAAGTGCTGAAAAAAGATAGACAGTTTATTTATATCGAATTTGCCGGCGACTTTGGTTTTGAGATCAAGAAATGTGGGGTGCAATGGGTATATAAGAAGGGTGTGGAAAGGCTAAAGCAGAGAGTGATACATAGTGGAAGTGGCATCCAAATTGATGATGATGATGATTTGGGGATAGCTGACTCATTCTTGAAAGTCTGTTTACATGGGGAAAATGGGTTAGAATAATGAGGGTACTCCATCTTCATACCCATTTTAAAATGTGTTCATTAAGAGTAGTCACCGTGAAACAAGATGGCTACAACCTTTTTTGGTGTTGCCAATTTTTTAGAGGAATTGAAAGTGAGTCTGCACTACACAATGTCTGGGTCTATTATTGATTGTATTGGTGGCTAACTTTGTTCACAATTAGTTGTCGCATGGATGATCTACTGTCTCAATGGGTTAATTTAATTATCATGCTGCTCATGTTGTATCTGGATTAGTTACATACATACACACTAACATGACAAATTAAAGAACTAAATTTTAGATTGTTTTGCATCTTAGGAGCTGCGGGTAGGTAAAGCAAACCAGATAAAAGTAGGAGTCAGTTGTTTAAAAAATGGTAATTACTCAGCCCAAGATGTTAAGGGATAGAACACATGCTCTCGCATCTCATGTTAATCAAGTAAACTCTGATCTGTTTCCAGATTTTAATGCTGGTTTTAATCAGACTCAAAACAGTTTTATTTAGAAGGATGAATACATGAACGAATGATTTGGCTCTAACAAAACCGAGCATCAGCAGAAGGAATTGTCCCAAACAAATGTCCCCAGCAACATATTTTAGGTTCTTTCCAGTCACCCCCTTCTTGCAAGCCAGCAACTTGAGAAGAACTTTTTTAGAATTTTTTAAAAAAAAGGCTAAAACATATTCTATAAAATTTTTATAAAAATTAAATTTTGCAACTTGTTAATGTAATTTCTTATGTCAAAAATACTTTTAAGCTTCTATTAAAAAAAAGAATCAACGTAAATAGACCCTAAGTAAATGAAAGGAATCAAAGGATGAGTCAACTTCTATATTGCAGGAATCGAATATGGAGGAAAGGATTTGTGACGCTAATTTGGAATGATAAGTGAGCAGACGATACTTTACCTGACTCAATTGTTAGTGAATTACTGCCCAAAGTCCATATGGGAAAAAGCTTTATCTGTATACTTCAAAAACTAATCAATTACAACCAGCAATTTAAGCACGCCTACATTAAAATTTAGGGTCTTTCCAGTTTAATCATTTGGCTTATCAATCACTGCATCAGCAATTGTTTGGATATTGCTGTACAGAATAATAGTTGGCTGATACTGCAATCCCTCCACCATAAGCTGCAACTCAAGTGTTGCCAACCTTGTTTTTCAAACTATTTTCCACGTCATTGCATTTGCTGGTTAAGTTCTGCTTAGCTTCAAATATAAGATATGTTGCACCTCCAAGGTGGCAGTTTTAAGAAGTGAAAGGATAGTCGTCCGCCGCAATTGCCACACAAAATGTACGTTTTGCTTTTATTCTCTTTCACAACATACGTTTTGTGTGTTAGAGATGCTGCAGACGACTATCGTTGCTCTTTAAGAATTTGCTAGCAGGGGAAGCTATTTTTGCTCTGTTACTCTATCTGAATCCCAAAGTTCATCATGAACAGTTAAACTATGGGTCGCCTGAGATCATCTGGGAGTCGACCAAGTTGGAGTGGATGGTATGTTCATCTCCTCGATCCAGCTTGGAATTGTTTAGGTGTAGTGATCAGTCAACCTTTTTTTTTTTTTTTTCTTTTGTCTTGTCTAACACCATCATGCAATTTTATCTTTGTAGGAGAATAGATAGTCATTTTGTGCATTGGTAAATGGTTTGTTTGCACCATAACTCGTAAAGGGTTGAAGATGGGAAACTTTAATAGCAATTAAGTCAGTAATCATCAGACAAATGTGCTAGAGGAAATAATGTCCCTTCCTTTATCTTTTGAGTTTATTTAGCTACATAGGAGTTGCAACATTCCTTTATGTAGAAGTGATGCTGAATCGAACCGTTAGTGAGTTTTTTTCTGTAAGGTTCGGAATTTAGAAAAACTACATGGCCTTCCAGAGAGTCGGTATATGCTTCTTTTAATGAAGAGACGGGGAATTAGCAAATCGGCAATGATTTCAGGGAGTTCTCTAGTGCACTGTGCATAGTAATGCGCTTATTTTGGTCTGCACTATATGATGTGGTTGTGGATTGATCATGCGTGGATGGAGACTGATATGTATTAGAGGAGTTCAAGTTGTACTATTCATTGTTTATTCCGTTTCTTGACCTTTAGGTTACTTGAGGTTTATGGGGATGAATAAACTTAGTTGGCCGGAATGAAACATTTTTAGAGATGAAGTTATAACCATTCTGTGAGCAGCATGTTTATAGAACAGGAAAGTTATTTCTTAGAATTTGATGAAGAAGCAGTACTGTTTGAAGACGTGACAACTAACAGTAGTGTGTCGACTTACGTTTTGATTTTGAGATACATTTTACTGATGCGTGTACAAACGTGTGCCATGCTGTAGAATTGTTAATAATTGACAATGCCTCTGCCGTCTGGGTTGAGGTTAGAGGTGTTTAAAAGGAGCGCAGGGATAGAGGTACATGGTTTAGACCATGACCATGACCATGACTCCTCTTAAGGGGTGTAGTAACCTTGGCATTTAGCTGATGACTTTCGGCATGTATTGGGTTTTACTGATACTGGGGCATCTGAGTTGAGCTATATGCTTACAATAAGTAAAAAGAATTAATATGTTTCTAACTTTCAATTTACAATTAGGGTAAAAATTGAGAAATAGTATGTTATTGTAAAATTTTAGAAAGCTGTTGACATCTCATAGAATGATAGAAGTTGTTGATCATGTAATCATTATTCACAACTTGTATTTGTTCAGGATGCTGCCTGATATCCCAGTCAATCTGTTTCATTTTATTTTTGATAATGAATATGTACACAATATCAATTCCTCTATGTTAAGTTCTGCATTTGCCCAGAATGGTTAGGAAATTGAATTATTTCCTGAGGACAAAGATAAATTCATTTGGCAACATTGTTGGTTTTTCAATGGCAGGTCACTGCATGTACCGTTGTCTCTTCGGAATTGATATCAATTTTCACAAGATAGCATTCTAATTCATTCAAGATGGAGCCTGACCAGGTGGCAGCTTTTCAACCCCTAATGTCAGATGTTGTATTGAAATTTGTTGTACTGAGGAGTTGGCCTTAACACCAAAGCTCTTTTGTTAGTGGGTGTTTGGCCATTTTTTTGCTATCTGCTAATTGAGTGTAGAATCAACATATATTTTTATTTCAAGTTTAGTTTCGACTATTCTGAATGGGCAAGCATGACGTACAGTCTGACTATCTTTGGTCTGAGAAAGATTCATATTTTTTGTTAGCATGTTCTACTGATTGTCCTTTTTGGCCCCTTTGCTGACCAAAAAAAAGTGGTTTGAATGTCACAATTTGCTTGTTACTATAACCAGTTGAATTCATTACATTGGCTGATACTTCAATAAATATCTAAGGCAAATGAGCAGGTTATCTGTAGAATAGAAATCGTAAGAATTTTCCCTAAAAAAACGTGAGGGATCCATCAAAAAGAAATTATGGCAGGTGTTATTGTATATCAAAATTCCTTAACTTTAGGATTTTCTCTAAATTTAGAGAAACAGTTAAAAGAGAAAAATCAGAGAAACTTGAAGAGACATAGAAAAAAATATATATAGAAAAAAAGTTATTAAGTTATTAAAGTTAGGGATCCAAATTTGTGTTATTGCTTAGCTGACTAGGAGTGCAAATCAAGTGCTGTATGAAAATCGTTGGTTCTTCCTGAAGAAAATAATGAACAATATACAAATTTGTAGACTACAAAAATGTGCTATTACAACTAAATGCCCAACCATAGTGGCAATCCGTTGAATTATATTCCAAAACAAATGATTCTTAAAGGACTTCCCTTAGACCAACATGAAAATAACTACTGTAACCTGTAAGGCTGTAAATCCCAATTACAATCTGGACCGTAGATGTCAATGAACTAAGAAATTGTATAATACCTAAATATCAACCTTCGTCAATGGGCAAGCTAAGTTGTAGCTTTCACAACAATTTACTAGAAAAAAAGAACTATTCTTCACCTGTTCCACGTGTCAACAAAAGCGCAAATGGTGTAATATCTCAATTCTTACAGCCAGCGAAGCTGAAAATCTGTGGAAGCCAATAACAAATACGTGGTCCTTTGAGCAGCATTTCCAGAGCTGGAACCAAGCTATAAAACATCGAGTAGTATCATTTTCTCTATAAATTAATTCCTCTTTTCTCTTACATTTGCGTCAAGCAAAATTTTGTCAACAACCCGCCACCTTATGATTCGATTCCCAGTTTTAAAAACTAAAATCAATTACAATGCAGCGAGGGCTCAGCCACTCAAACTGATCCTCACTTTTCTTTTTGGTTTTTCTTAAGTTTAGTTTGGGATAAATGGACGTGTAATTTATAGTTCAAATTCATATTTGGTCCGTTTAAAAAGAGCGGGCCCATAACGAAGACAAACTGAAGAATCATATGACAACTAAGAAAAGAGAAGAGCGCATGAAGCATCAAAAGGTAAAACAGACAAATGTACCCAATAAAAAAGTAAAAGAGACTGTAACTGCGGACTTTTTCGATTTGATGGCCCTTATTTTCAATAGACGGCGAGCCCGAGTAATACGACAAATTAATGCTGGAGACGGTTGGAAAAGAGTGTAAAATTTTTTATCACGAGTTAAATTTTTTAATATATTATTTTAAATTTAAATTAAATTATATATATAATTTTATTATTGTGTATAAAAAAATTTATTAAAAAATTTTATTTCAATGATTTTTATAGTTAAATTTTCAAAGAATACTCTAATTTAAAAAAAGAAGTGGTCCACCTTCGTGACAGTAATTTACAATTGGACAACAAAAAGTTTATTCTGCCCTATATGAATGCCAAGACTTTCCTGAATCTCAGATATCAAGGCTTTGTCTTCTCTTCTCTATTGACGCCAACCATCTGCTGGATTTGCAGAAATTTAAAGAGGCTGGTACATGTGGTTGCAAACCTCCCCAAAAATAAATCCTCCCCTGCTTTCCGGGTTGTTTCCTCACCCCTCTGTTTAGCTACAGAGATCTCCAGGGATCGGAGCTGCTTTGCTGTAAGTTGTATGTAGTTAGTTTAGTTAGCTATGTTCTGCCCTGAGTTAGGCTATGTGTCTTTTGATTTTCTGTCTGACCTTTTTCCTCCCAGTTAACTGGTTTCGCACTTTGATTTAGTTATAAACAGAAACAATCTTATGAATCAAAACAAAACTGACAGAAAAAATACGAAAAAGAAAACAGATGGGTGCGATTGCTATGGTATCGTCTTAGTGCAGAAGGGTTAATTATTTTAGTAATCATATTTTATTTTGAAAAGCTTAGTAGTCATATTCATACAAATTATTTAGTGCAAAACTGCATATAAATTAATATTTAATTAAAAATATATCTAACTCAAATTAAATAGCTAGGATCAGTTGAATTTAAGTACAGAATGACATATATATATTTTTTGGTTATCATAGTAATGACATATCAATTTACAAAAAAATTTGTCCAACTAATATTGTTGCAGTTATTTACAATTAGGAACTAATAACTCTTGTTTGAATTGAAGGCAATGAAGCAAACACAATTAACGAGAAGGCCTTGTCGTCACAACCTGGAAAAAGTGCAATTTTTTTTTTACTTTGTTAGACCACCCAAATAGGACTCTTCTCAAGTTTCAACGTTGAATCTAAAAATGTACAACATTCACAGACATGTGGTTAATTTTTGTTTTTTGGGTGAAACTTAGGGTATCCTCTAGTCGGTAGTTGAAATTTAATTTTTTTTGAAGTAAAGAGATTGTTGAAGTAGATATGACCTCTTCCATTAAAGCATTTTCCATATACATGGCCTCTCCAAAGAGAGAAGACACGTGATTAATTTATTTATGGTATCAAATGCACTTAAATGTGAGCACATTTATAGAATGTATGGGGGGGGGGGGTTATGTTCGTGAACCTGGTTCTTCTCTCTTGGATGGATCGGTAAAGCTTCTATATATCCTTATCATTTTACACTCAACAAAGAACGTGTCTAATATCTTGAGTAGGTGAGATTAGTTTTTCAATGGATTGCAAAAGTGATCAAAGTAACTCATCAACTCGAAGGATTTTGTATGAAGTCTTTCTCAATTTTAGAGGTGAGGATACTCACACCAGTGTCATTGATCATCTTAATATTGCTTTGCAAAGAAGTGGGATATTCACCTTCAACAAAGGGGACGCCATTTCGACAAAGCTCCCAAAAGCAATTCAAGAATCCCAAATTTCTATTGTTGTCTTCTCCAAAAACTATGCTAACTCAACCTGGTGCTTAAGGGAATTGGCAAGAATTGTTGATTGCTATGAAGTGTTGGGACAAAGTGTTCTACCTATTTTCTATGATGTACATCTATCTGAGGTACGAAAATAGAGTGGCAATTATGGAGAAGCTTTTGCAAAACATGAAAAAGGTTTCAAAGAAAATTTAGACATAGTCCATACCTGGAGGCTAGCTATGTCCAAAATAGCTAATCTTTTTGGTTGGGATGTTCGAAATATGTAATGTTCTTAGTTATTCAAATATTGTTACCAAATAAATTTACACTACTTTGTTCATACTTCTTTATTGCTTATGCATACCTTGGACTATGAATTGATCATCACCTGTGTTCAAGTTCAATTAGGCATTTTACAATTTCAAGAAACTGACAAAGTTGTAATCAATTCGTAAAATATGGTATAAACTTATCCTTTTCTTTTCTTTCTTGTTTGAATTAATAGTTAATTATGCTTTCTATTGTTTTCTTAGGTGATGATTTCTTTCTTGTTTTTCTTTTTCATTTCTCTTCCCAGGCCAAAGTCAAAAGTTATTGATGAAGTTATTCAAAATGCAATAAGCATGTTGTGTCATAAATTCTCCAATCTTGCTGATGACCTAGTAGGGATACAATCTTATGTTGAAGTATTAGAAAAACTTTTGGATTTAAACTTAGATGTTGATGATGTTCGAGTTGTTGTGATTACTGGGATGCATGGAATAGCAAAGACAACTCTTGCAGCAGTTGTGTGCAACAAAATCTCTCACCGATTTGATGCTTATAGTTTCCCTATGAATGTAAGCTTAGGTTCTAAAGGTGATGGTCTACTTTGTCTTCAAGAACATCTTCTTTGCAAAACATTGAAGGTAAAGGGACTAAAGATATGGCATCCTTTCCATGGAACTAGTCTAATCAATTCTAGGCTAAGGAATCTCAAGACTCTTCTAGTTTTTGATAATGTTAATCAAATAGTTGAATTAGAGAAGTTGGCTAAAAGGCCTAATTGGTTTAGTGTTGGAATTAGAATCATACTAGAGATGAGCATACCCTTAATTACTATGGAGTGGATGATATCTACAAGGTTGAGCAGTTGAATGATGCTGAAGCTCTTGAACTTCTTTGTAGAAAATCCTTTAAACATCAAAATCCAATGAGGGATTATGACGAGCTGACACATAGAGTACTAAAATATGTGAAAGGCCATCCATTAGCAGCCAAACTATTGGGCTTATCTTTATTTAACAAAGGTGTCTCATATTGGGAAAGTACATTGGTTAGACTGCAAGAAAGTCTAGAGAAAGAGATAATGGATGTACTCCAAACTAGTTTTGATGGACCGTGAACATTGGAACAAGAAATATTTCTAGACATAGCTTGTTTCTTTCATGGAATGTGCATAAATGATGTAAAGACAATTCTAGATTGTTGTGGATTCTATGCTGAGAGTGGGTAAGCATTCTCATTGATAAGTCGCTTTTAAACCATATAAACAAGGAAGTTCACATGCATGATTTGTTGCAACAAAACATTGTTCAAGAACACTTTCCTAACAGGCCGAAAAAGTGGAGTAGATTGTGGCTTTACAAGAATTTCAACCATGTAATGATGGAAGGAAAAGTAAGTAGTGTTTTGAAGATTGAATTATAATTTTTTTATTTTTTGAGTTGACTTAGTCCACAGTTTTTTTGCTCTTTGTAATCCTTTTGTTCTTGGGTAATAAAAGATATTGAAGCCATTGTTCTAGATCCCATGGGTGCACAAGAAGAGACTGCCTTCAGGGTTGAAGCTCTATCGAATTTCATCCACCTTAGATTCCATATATTCCGTAATGTGGACTTTTTTGGAAGTCTTAGAAGTCTTTCAACTAAGTTAATATATCTTGAATGGCATGAATATCCTTTCATCTATTTACCATCAAATTTCAGTTGTATAAACTTGTTGAATTGGTGATGCCTCGTAGTTGCATCAAACAACTATGGGAAGGCATAAAGGTACTAAAATTGCTGTTATGAATTTCTTCTCTTTTCGTAAGATGTTTAAAAAAATACGAAACATCCAAGTTTTTATTCAAAATCTTACAAGATTATGGGTAGACTAGTAATGAATATTCTTTGCTTCACTTTATTATGTGTTCATAGCCTTTGCACAATCTAAGAAGCATAAATCTCAAACACTCCAAAAACCTTATCAAGATACTAAATTTTAGAGGGTTCCCAAATCTCAAGTAACTAAGTCTTGAAGGATGTACAAGATTGTTGAAGTTTGATGAATCCATTAGAGTTCTTGCAAATCTAACATTCTTGAATTTGAATAATTGCAAAAATCTTGTCAATATCCTTGATTGCATATTTTGTCTGAGTTCCCTCAAAACTTTGTGTCTCTCTGGTTGCTCGAGACGTCAAAAGCAGTTGAATGAAATAGAACATGATGAGGAGGTTGATAGAATAGGACAATCAATATTATCCATTGTATGCAATTGTTTTCTAGAAGACATAAATGATCACTTGGGTTGTCACTGGATTCTTTTCTCAGCCTATCATCTTTGAAAATGGTTGACCTAAGTTATTGTAATCTAAGTGAAATTCCCAATTCTTTAGGATGTCTACATAGTTTAGAAGATTTAAATTTAAGTGGGAACAGTTTTATCACCCTACTTTTCATCAATAAACTTTCTAAACTGTAATTTCTTCTATTAAGAGATTGCAAAAAGCTTCAATACCTGCCCGGGCTTCCATCCAATATTACTTCATCATTAGCATATACTGATACTCAACTTGATAAAGGAATATCTGGATTTTTTATGGGAGGGTTATGTATTTTCAATTTCCTCATGTTTACTGAAATTGAGCATTGCGGCAGATTGGCGTTGTCATGGCTGATCAAATTCTTTAAGGGGAGCGAGCTCCCTTCCTCCCTCTATCATTCATTATTTTTCTTTTGAAAAATAATTATCTGCTTTTCCCCTTACCAAGAAAAACCATTAGAAGATTTTAATGCTATTATTGTTGGGGGTGAAATTCCGAGATGGTTGAACCATCAAAGTTTGGGACCTTCAATAAGGATGCAGGTACCTCTATGCATGTCTTGGAGACAGTAACAGGCTTGGCATTGCTGTTTGTGCATTACTTGTGACACATCATTTTGGTACAACTATTCTTGAACTTTCTCTAATCTGTGTTTCTATAGCAGGATGGGATATTTGTAATATTAAACCAGTCAAAGTTGGATTAGGTCACCTCTGGCTGCTTTATTTCACTCAGGAATACTTGTTTGCCTGTGAAGTGCTGCAAAAAGAGAAACAGAGCGTATTGATGTCGAATTTAGCAGCGAGTAGAGTTCTGATATCAAGAAATGCGGGGTGCAATGGGTATATAAGAAGGGTGTGGAAAGGGTAAAGCAAAGAGTGATGCACAATGAAAGCAGCATCCAAATTGATGATGATGATTTGGGAATGGCGGACTCATTTCTGAAAGACTGTTTACATGGGAAAAATGGGTCCAAATAATGAGGTACACCATCTTCTTACCCACTTTGAAATTTGTTCATTGGGAGTAGCCACCATGAAACAAGATGGTCACAACCTTTTCTGGTTTTGCCAATTTATTATTTCAACTGCAACTCAATTGCTGTCAACCTTGTTTTTCAAACTATTTTCCACGTCATTGCTGGTTAAGTTTTGCTTAGCTTTAAATATAAGATATGTTGCACCTCCGGGGTGATAGTTTTAAGAATTTGCTTTGGTTAAGTGATGCTGGATTGAACAGTTAGTGTGTATTTTTGAACGTGTGTAGCATTCTCGACCATGACCATGACCATGCACTCTTCTGAGGGGGTGTACCAATCTAGGCATTTAGCTAATGGCTTTCAACATATATTGGGTTTTACTATTACTTGGGCATCTTGTGTTAAGCTACATGCTCACAATAAGTAATAATAGTTAACTTGTTTCTAACATTCAATTTACAATTAGGGTAAACATAGATCGCATGAACTTGTTGCAATTGTAGATATCTTTCTTTTGGTGGAGGGGGTGGGTGGGAATCATATTATTATTGTAAAAATTGAGAAAGATGTTGACATCTCATAGAATGATGGAAGCTGTTGATCATGTAATCTTTATCTCCTGCTTTTATCTGTTTAGGGGACTGCTCGATATGGCCCTCAATCTGTGTCCTTTTATTTTTGACTATGAATTTGTACATGAAACCAATTCTTCCATATTAAGTTCTGCTTTTATATAAAAAAGTTGATTAACTCAACTTGTGCCTAACTTTGACCAAATGCCTCTTGCCCAGAGTGGTTAGGAAATTGAATTATTTCCTGGTGACAAAGATAAATTCATTTTGCAACATTGTTGGGTTCTTAATGGCAAATCACTGCATGTATCCTTTGTCTCTCTGGAATTGATATCAATTTCACAAGATAGCATTCTAATTCATTCAAGATGGAACTTGACCCCCATTGTCAGAAATAATATCAAAATTTGTTGTACTGAGGAGGAGGCTTTAACACTGAAGTTCTATTGTTAGTCGATGTCTGGCCAACTTTTTGCTATGTGCTAATTGAGTGTAGAATCAACATATATTTTTAGTATTTGAAGTTTAGTTTTCGCTGTTCTGAACGGTCGGCATGCCATGTACTCTGACTATCTTTGGTCTTAGAGAGATTCATATTTTTGTTAGCATATTCTAGAGATTGCCCTTTTTGGCCCCTTTACTGACACAAAAAAAGTGGTTTGCATGTCACAATTTGTTTGTTAAAATAAACAGTTGAATTCATTACATTGGATGGTATTTTAATAAATATCTAAGGCAAATGAGCAAATTATTGTAGAATAGAAATCGTAAGAATTTCCCCTAAAAGAATGTGAGGGATCCATCAAAAAGAAATTATCGCACGCGGGGCTCAGTCACTCTGGGATGATTGATCCTGACTTTTCTTTTTTGATGTTCTTAGTCTTGTTTAGGATAAATGGGCGTGTAATTTAGGCTAGTGCCAAGGCCTGGGAATGTGGTATAAAATGAATACTGATGGTGCCAAGAAGTCAGATGGTAGAAGTGGCTGCGGAGGTCTCCTTAGGGGCGAAAATGGCAAATGGATCATGGGCTTCTATCGAGCTTGTGGTCACAGCTCTGTTTTTGAGGCCGAGAGTTGGGCAATTTACCAGGGCTTGAGACTGGCCAAAGATCTTAAAATAAAAATGCTAATCGTTGAGTGTGATTCTCGGAGCGTGATGCTGAAGCTAAAGAAGCAGAAAGACCACAACAGTCCTCTTTTAGCAGCCATAGCTACTTTGTTGAGAGCGAGCTCAAGTCATGCCGCAAATTTATAGAGGAGAGGGTAGGAAAAGACCAGAAGAGAAAGGAGTGTAGAAATTTTCCACCTTAGCGACGCTTACGTCCAATCAGACGACAAAAAGCATATTTTGGGTCGGAAATTGTTAGGACCAGGTGGGGAGAGAGAATTCCTCTCAAATTGAAACGCGCCCGTTTCACTTTGAGAGGAATTCTTTCTGACCATGTAGTTGCAGCGCGTGCAAATAACAGAACTTTTGGTTTGCCTATGCCAAGACTTTCTTGAAATCTCAGATTTCAATCTTTGTCCTTTCCATTTCACTATGGAGGTTTAAATTAATATACTGTAGTAGTACAATACTAAGCTATGGTGGCCATACGAAGATTCATTTCAAAACAAATCATTTTAAGAGGACTCATCATATTTTCGTTTATTACGATCGCAAAATTTCTTTAGATTTAGTGAATTATCTTTTAATTGATAATCATTCACAATTTGAAAATAGCTATAGTAACCTGTAAGAACGATTAACATTCTTTTGGTTGATCAAATCTTATTTGGAATGAATGGGCATCTAATTTATAGGACAAATTCAATATTTGATCCGTTTAAGAATAGCAAGTCAATGACGAACGCAAAACAAAAGTAGGCCATGTTAGTGGACAATAATTGAAAGAGAAGTGAAAACGATCCGTCTACACTTATAGGAATATAGTTTTGGAAGAGTGAGAAATAGAGAGGTAAAAAAAGTAGCCATTTTACCCATATAATGTAATTTTTAAAATAAATTACTTAAATGGCATGGTTTAAAAAGTATTTATTTGAGGGGGGTAAATTTGTCACTTCAACTTGTTACTTCATTCATTATATGCCACGTCATTCAACTATTTCACGAACGTGTCATTCATATATAATTTATAATTTATTAATTAAAATATACAAAATTTCTCTAAACTTTAAGTTGATTTTAAAAAACTCTCCTAAACTTTAAAAATTTTCAAACAACCCTTCTAAACTATGAAAAATTTTTAAAAAAGTACATCCGTTAAAGTTTCCATTAAATTTTAAAATTTTTTGATCAATTGATCAAAATACCTTTAAAATATGTCTAAATTTTTATAATTTGCCAATTTAATTGCTGTGCATCTTGCAAAGAGGCATTGGATCAAAATTTGCCCAATCCCCTTTGCCTGAAAGGAACACAAGCGACGCTGCGGCGATCTCCTGCCTCAGGGCTCCCTTGTTGGTCTCGTCGGTAGCTAGCGAGAAATGTAATAGACAGAAGCAAGACATAGAAAATAGCAAAATACAAAAGATACAGCAACTACAATATGCAAACAGGGGCACAACACAAAGGATATAGCAACTAAATTATGTAGAAGTAGCAGAACGCTGAGGATATTGTAGCTAAAATATGCAGATAGCAGCATACAACAACCAATAGTAGAAAACAGCAATCAAATACAGCAAAGAATAACAACAGTAAAATCAACATACAGTTGTACAATCAATATACAGTGAGAAAATTCAAATAATATAGTAACTAGATTATGCAGAGAACAGCAAAATTAGGGAATACAACAAGGAAATCATGCAGAATGCAGCAGTTACAGTAGAAAACACCAATAAAACTGTAACACAATATCGCAAATAACGAGTCCATATATTTTTTCTAAGGAGTTTTGAGCATTACAGCCAAAAAAAGCAGAAACAGCCAAAAAAAAAAAAAAAGCAACCAACAACTGATTGCAACAAGGCAGCAGTAGATTCAATAACATACAGCAAAGTACAGAGGATGCAGTAGTAAACAGCAGCATACAGTAAGAAAAAAAAAACAGAGATAAACAGCGGCTGAATTTTCACGTAACCAACAATTGATTACAACAAGGCAGCAGTAGATTCAACAGCATACAGCAAAGTACAGTGGATGTAGTAGTAAACAGCAGCATACAGCAAGAAAAAAATCAAAGACAAATAGTATTTTAGCTTGTTTGATCATTTTTAGCTTATTAAGAAAAATTATATCTTGTTTGATCATTTGTTATTTAAAAAAATTAATTTTTAATTACTAGTTGAGAAATATTTTAAATTTTATTAAAATATAGTATAAATAATTAAATTTATTAAATTTTAAAATTTGAATTCTTAGGTTTTAATTTTTCACTAAATAAATTATAAATTATATAAATTATATATAGATGACAAAATATGTGGGTGGAGCCTAGAAGAAAGAATTTATTGGTCTACCCCATGAATTCTGTCTCAACACATAATAGAATTCATAGGTCTAATTCACGAATTTTGTTTGTTGCACTCAATTCACAAATTCTGTTGCACGTTCGCAATATAGTTGAATGACGTGACATGGAATGTGTGAAGTGACAAGTTGAGGTGATAAATTTATTTTCCTCAAGTAAATACTTTTTAAAATATGTCATTTAAATAATTTTTTTAAAAAATTACATTATATAGATAAAATAACCTAAAAAACTGAGAGAATACATAAAAAAAAATTTATGTACACGTACAAACACTATTAAGGTATAAAAAGTATAAAAAGACCGGGAATGCTAACGTGGGTGCTTAAAGAAAATAAATTTTAAAATTAATTAATGTATAAGATACATCATTTTAATTCGAATAAAATTATGGTACAAAACACAAATACTCACGTTGCTAGAGCAACATGAGTCTAGATCACTCAAACAGAAAAGAGGTATAAAAGTTTTGCAGGCGGATGACACTCAAAAACTCGAGCATTGTAAGTAAACGGTATAGGACTGTCACGGATGAATCCGTGACAGTGCCGTATGAATAGGGGAACTCGAAACTTAATTCTGGCTTCGTCAATGCCAAGACTTTACTGAATCGTAGATATCGATGCCCTGTCTTCTTTTCTGTAATGACGCCTAGCGTTTGCAGGATTTGCAGAAATTTGAAGAGGCTGGTAAATATAGTTGCAAAGCTTCTAAATCCTCCCGTGCTTTTGGGGTTGCTTCCTCAACCCACTGTTTAGCTACCGAGATCTCTAAGGATCGCAGCTGCTTTGCTGTAAGTTGTATCTTGTTAGTTTAGTTCACTGTGTTTTGCCCCGAGTTTGGCTGTGTGTCCTTTGATTTTCTGTCCGACTTTCTCCTCCCAGTTGGCTGGTTTTGCACCTTGATTTTGTTGTAAACAGAAGCAACATTATGAATCAAAACAAAACTGACAGAAAAAATAAGAAAATGAAAACAGATGCGTGTGACTGATATGGTATCATCTTAGTGATTAATATAGCTTAAATACAGAAGGCTTAATTATTACATTAATCTAAATCAAATTAAATAGTTAGGATCAGTTGAGTTTAAGTACAGAAGTAGCATATCAATTTCTAAACAATTTGTCCAACTTATATTGTTGCAGCTACTTACAATTACGATCTAATAACTCTTGTTAGAATTGAAGGCAATGGAGCAGACACAATTAACGAAAATGGCCGTGTGGTCACAATTTAGAATGAGGGCAATTTGCTTTTTCATTGTTAGACAATCCAATTGGGACTTTTCTCAAGTTTCAATGTCGAATCTTAAAAAGTAGAACACTCACAGACGCATTATCAATTTACTAAGTGTATCAATTGCACTTAAATGTGAGAACATAAATAAAATGTATGGGGTCTATGTTTGTGAAGCTGGTTCTTCCCTTGGATGGATCAGTAGCACTTTTGTATATTCCTATCATTTTACAGTCATTGAAGAACATGTCTAATATCCTGAGCAGGTGACACCATTTTTCCAATGGATATTTGCAAGAGCGGTCAAAGCAATCCATCAATTCGAAGGGTCTGGTATGAAGTGTTTCTTAGTTTCAGAGGTGAGGACACTCGCAACAATTTCATTGACCACCTTTACGCTGCTTTGCAAAGAAGTGGGATATTCACCTTCAAGGATGACCAAAGGCTCAACAAAGGGGATGCCATTTCGGTAGAGCTCCCAAAAGCAATTTAAGAATCCCAAATTTCTATTGTTGTCTTCTCCAAAAACTATGCTAACTCAACATGGTGCTTGAGGGAATTGGCAAGGATTGTTCATTGCCATGAAGAGTTGGGACGAAGTGTTTTGCCTATTTTTTATGATGTAGATCCGTCTGAAGTGCGAAAACAAAGTGGGAATTATGGAGAAGCATTCGCAGAACATAAAAAAAGTTTCAAAGAAAATTCGGACATGGTTCATACATGGAGGCTAGCTATGTCCAAAATAGCCAATCTTTGTGGTTGGGACGTGCGAAATAAGTAAGTCGTGTTCTTAGTTATTCAAATATCGTTAGAAAACAAATTTGTAATACTCTATTCATGCTTCTTTACTGTTTATATGTGACTTGGCCAATAAATTGATCATCATCAACATTCAAGTTCAATTAAGCAAATTTTACAATTTTAGACAAAGTTTTAATAAATTGGTAAAATACCATATGAACTTGTCATTTTCTTTTTTTTTTCTTTGTTTGAATTGTTTGCTATCTTAATTATACTTTATTGGGCGATGATATATTTCTTGTTTTTCTTTTTCATTTCTCTTTCTAGACCAGAGTCAAAAGTTATTGATGAAATTGTTCAAAATGCAATAAGCATGTTGGGTCATAAATTCTCCAGTCTTGCTAATGACTTAATTGGGATACAATCTCGTGTTGAAGCATTAGAGAAGCTTTTGGATTTGAACTCGTGTTGATGGTGTTCGAGTTGTGGGGATTACTGGGATGGGTGGAATAGGAAAGACAACTCTTGCAGCAGTTTTGTATGACAAAATCTCTTGCAAATTTGATGCTTGTAGTTTCCTTATGGATGTAAGTACAGGTTCTAAAGGTGATGGTCTACTCCGTCTGCAAGAACAACTTCTTAGCGAAACATTGAAGGTAGAGGGAATAAAGATATGGAATCGTAGCCATGGAACTAGTCTAATAAGTTCTAGGCTAAAGAATCTTAAGACTCTTTTAGTTCTTGATAATGTTAATCTATTAGATGAACTAGAGAATTTGGCCAAAAGGTCTGATTGGTTTGGTGCTGGGAGTAGAATCATCATAACAACCAGAAATGAACATACCCTTAATCACTATGGAGTGAATGATATTTATAGGGTTGAGCAATTGACTGATGCTGAAGCTCTTGAACTTCTTTGTAGAATATCCTTTAAAGATCAAAATCCTATGAGTGATTATGAGGAGTTAACACAGAGAGCACTGATATATGTGAAAGGCCTTCCATTAGCAGCCAAAGTATTGGGTTCATGTTTATTTAAAAAAAGTGTCTCATATTGGGAAAGTACATTAGCTAGATTACAAGAACATCCTGAGAAAGAGATAATGGATGTGCTGCGAACCAGTTTTGATGGACTGCGAGCATTGGAGCAAGAAATTTTTCTAGACATAGCTTGTTTTTTTCATGGAATGTGTGCAGATGATGTGAAGAGAATTCTAGATTGTTGTGGATTCCATGCTGAGAGTGGGATAAGCAATCTCATTGATACGTCACTTCTAAAGATTATAAACAAGAAAGTTCACATGCATGATTTGTTACAACAATTGGGAAAGAAGATTGTTCAAGAACACTTCCCCAAAAGGCCAGAAAAGTGGAGTAGATTGTGGCTTTACAAGAATTTCTACCATGTCATGATGGAAAGGAAAGTAAGTAGTATTTTGAAGATTGAATTGTAATATACTTGTTATTTTAATTTACTTAGTCCACATTTTGTTTGTTCTTTGTAATCTTTTTGTTATTAGGTAGTCGAAGATATTGAAGCCATAGTTCTAGATCCCATGGGTGCACAAGAAGAGACTAGCTTGAGGGCTGAAGGTCTATCGAATTTTAGCCACCTTAGACTGCTTATATTCCGTTATGTGAACTTTTCTGGAAGTCTTAGAAGTCTTTCAAAGAATTTAAAATATCTTGAATGGTATGGATATCCTTTCACCTATTTTCCATCAAATTTTCAGTTGGATGAACTTGTTGAATTGGTGATGCCTTATAGTTGCATTAGACAACTATGGGAAGGCATAAAGGTATTACAAATGCTGCTGTTAATTTCTTCTCTTTTCTTGAGATGTATAAAAAAAATATAAAAATATTTTGTTTTTATTTAAAATTTTACAAGGTTATAGGTAGACCAATAATTAATATTCTCTGCTTCACTGTATTTTATGTTCATAGCCTTTGCACAATTTGAGAAGCATGAATCTTAAGCACTCCAAAAACCTCATCAAGATACTTGATTTTAAAGGGTTCCCAAATTTGGAGCGGCTAGATCTTGAAGGATGTACAAGATTGTTGAAGCTTGGTGAATCCATCGGAGTTCTTGCAAAGCTAACATTCTTGAATTTGAATGATTGAAAAAATCTTGTTAGTATCCCTGAATGCATATTTTTGCTTAGTTCCCTCGAAACTTTATGTCTCTCTGGTTGCTCAAGACTTCAAATGCAATTGAAGAGAATAGAACATGAAGAGGAGGTTGATAGAACAAGACAATCAATATTGTCCATTGTGTGCAAACATTTAATGTTGCCTTTTCATATGTTTTCTGGAAGACATAATGGAATACTTGGTTTGTCATGGGATTCTTTTCTTAGCCTATCATCTTTGACAAAGCTTGACCTAAGTTATTGTGATCTAAGAGAAACTCCAGATTCTATAGGATCTCTACATTGTGTAGAAGATATAGATTTAAGTGGGAACAATTTTATCACCCTACCATCTATCAATAAACTTTCTAAACTTCAATTTCTTTGGTTAGAAGATTGCGAGAAACTTCAATCTCTGCCCATGCTTCCATCTAGCATTACTTCATCAATAGAATTTGTTGAGGCCAGTGGTGAATTGTATGAAGGAATAAAAGGATTTTTAATGGGACCATTAAGTATTTGCAACTGCCCTATGTTCACCGATATTGAACAATGCAGTAGCTTGGCATTGTCATGGCTGATTAAATTCTTTGAGGTGAGCATACACCCTTCCTCTCTCTGTGATTCATTCTTTTTCTGCTGAAAAATAATTATATGCCTTTTTCGTTAGCAGGAAAAACCATTACAAGATTTTGCTTGTATTATTGTTGGGAGTGAAATTCCAAGGTGGTTGGAGCATAAAAGTTTGGGACATTTCATGAGGATAGAGGTACCTCCAAATGCACATCTTGGAGACAGCAACTGCCTTGGCATTGCTGTTTGTGCATTACTTGTGAAGCAAGATTTTGATGCTTATGATCATGACTTTGGTCTTTCTCTAAATAGTATTAAAATACCAGGATTGGGTTTTTCGAATGTTAAACCTGTCAAAGCTAGATCAAGTCACCTCTTGCTATTTTGTTTCACTCGAGAATTCTTGTTTCGTGAAAAAGTACTGAAAAAAGAAATAGAGTTTATTGACATCGTATTTAACAGTGATAGTGGCGAGACTTCTAATATCAAGAAATGTGGGATGCGATGGGTATATAAGAAGGGTGTGGAAAGGTTAAAGCAGAGTGTGATGCATAGTGAAAGCAACATCCAAATTGATGATGATGATCTAGAGATAGCCGACTCATTCCTCAAAGACTATTTACATGGGGAAATTGGGTCAGAATAATGAGGTACACTATCTTTCTAGCCACTTTGAAATTTATTCATTGGGAGAAGCCATAGTGAAACAAGATGGCCACAATCTTTTCTGGTTTTACCAATTTAAAATTGGAGTTAAAATTGAGTCAGCACTGCACAATGCCTGGGTATGTTGATTGTGTTATTCACCAGCTCTTTTCACTATTAGTTGTTGCATGGATGATCAGCCATCTCACTGAGTTAATTTAATTTCCATGCTTCTCATGCTGTTTTTAGATTTGTTAAATTCATACACATTCATATAATAAAATGTAGAACCAAATTGCACATTGTTTTGCACGTTAGGAGCTACAAGTAGGTATTGCAAACCAGCTAAAAAGTAAGGGTCAATTGTTGAACAAATGGTTACAAATCAGCCCAACATGTTGAGGACAGAACAAATATGCTCTTGCATCTCTTATTAATCATAGTAAACTCTGATCTGTTTGCTGATTTCAATACTGGGATTAATGAAACACAAAAGGAGATCTATTTAGCAGGATGAATATATGAGTGAATGATTTGACTTTAAGAAAACCAAAGCATCAGCAGGAATTATCTATGCCTCCTTCGACATATTTAGGTTCTTTCTCTAGTCACTCCCTTGCAAACCAGCAACTTGAGAAAAATTTTTTAGAATTTTTTTTCAAAAAGACTAAAAAATATGCTTTAAATTTTTATAAAAATTAAAATTTTCAACTTGTTAATGTAATTTCTTATGCCAAAAATACTTTTAAGCTTTTATAATAAAAGCTCAATCTAAATAGACCCTAAATAAAAGAAAGGATGACTCAACTTCCATACCACAGAAATCAAATATGGAATGAAGGATTTGTGACTGTAATTTGGAATGAGAAGAGAGCAGTTGTGACTTTGTCTGACTCAAATGTTGAGGAAAAAGCTGTATATGCTTCAAAAACTAACCAATCGCAACCAGAAATTCAAACATGCCTCCATTAAATTTTAGGGTCTTTCCATGTTTATTATTTGGCTTATTAATCGCTGCCCCAGCAATTGATTTGATATAGGTATAGAGAACAATAGTTGGCTGATACTACAATCCCTCCACCATAAGCTGCAACTCAATTGCTGCCAACCTTGTTTTTCAAACTATTTTCCACGTCATTGCTGGTTAAGTTCTGCTTAGCTTCAAATATAATATTTGTTGCACCACCAAAGTGACAGTTTTAAGAATTTGCCAGCAGGGTAAGCTATTTTTGCTTTGTTATTCTGTCTGAATTTCCAATGTTCATCATGGACAGTTAAAGTATGGGTCGCCTGATCCAGCTTTGAATTGTCAATGTGTAGTGGTCAATTAAGCTTTTCTTTTTTGTCTTTTTTAACACCATCATGCAATTTCATCTCTTTAGACAATCGATAGTCATGTTGTGAATTGATAAATAGTTTGTTTGCACTATAACTCGTAAAGGGTGGAAGATGGGAAGTTTTTATAGCAATTAAGTCAATAATCATCAGATAAATGTGCTTGATGAAATAATGCCCTTCCTTTATCTGTTGAGTTTTTTTAGCTACATTGGAGTCGCAACATTTCATTATGTAGAAGTGGTGCTGAATTGAACTGTCTATGTTTGTTTGAACGTGTAAGGCTCCGACTTAAGAAAAATTACATGACCTTCAAGAGAGTCTGTAGCAATCTAGACCATGGCCATGCACTCTTCTTAAGGGGTGTAACATTCTAGGCATTTAGCTAATGGCTTTCGGCATATATTGGGGTTTACTGATAGTGGGGCATCTTGTGTTGAGCTACATGTTTACAATTAGTAATAACAATTAACATGTTTCTGACTTTCAACTTACAATTAAGGTATCACAGATATCCTTCTTTTGGAGGAGGGGTTGGTGGGAATCATATATTATTGTAAAAATTAAGAAAGCTGTTGACATCTCATAGAATGATGAAAGATGTTGATCATGTAATTTTTATCTTCTGCTTGTATCTGTTCAGGATGTTACTTGATATGCCTCCTCAATCTATGTCGTTTTATTTTTTATTATGAATTTGTACCCGAAATCAATTCTTCCTTATGAAGTTCTGCTTTTGTATAAAAAAGTTGATTAACTCAACTTGTGTCTGACTTTGACCAAACATCTTTTGCCCAGAGAGGTTAGGAAATTGAATTATTTCACGGGGAGAAAGACAAATTCATTTTGCAGCATTGTTAGGTTCTTAATTACAAATCACTGCACGTATCCTTTGTCTCTCTGGAATTGATATCAATTTTCACAAGATAGCACTCTAATTCATTGAAGATGAAACCTGACCAGGTGGCAGCTTTTCAACCCCTATTTTCAGAAGATGTATCAGAATTTGTTGTACTGAGGAGGAGGCTGTGGCACTGAAGTTCTTTTGTTAGTGGGTGTTTGGCCATCTTTTTGCAATACATTAGTTCAGTGTAGAATCAGCATATATTTTTATTCTAAGTTTAGTTTCGACTGTTCTGAATGGGGCAGCATGTTATGTGCTGTGAATATCTTTTATCTTTGAAAGATTAATACTTTTGTTAGCATGTCTTTGAAAGATTAATACTTTTGAAAGATTAATACTTTTGTTACTGGTTAAGTTCTTAGCTTCAAATATAAGATGTGTTGCACCACCAAGGTGACAGTTTTAAGAATTTGCCTGCAGGGTAAGCTAGTTTTGCTCTATTATTCTGTCTGAATTTCCAATGTTCATCATGGACAGTTAGACTATGGGTCGCCCGATCCAGCTTTGAATTGTCTATGTGTAGTGGTCAATCAAGCTTTTCTTTTGTCTTTTTTAACTGCATCACGCAATTTCATCTCTTTAGGACAATAGATAGTCATGTTGTGAATTGGTAAATAGTTTGTTTGCACTGTAACTCGTAAAGGGTAGAAGATGGGAAGCTTTTATAGCAAATAAGTCAACAATCATAAGATAAATGTGCTTGAGGAAATAATGTCCTTCCTTTATCTGTTGAGTTTTTTTAGCTACATTAGAGTTGCAACATTTCATGATGTAGAAGTGGTGCTGAATTGAACTGTCTGTGTTTTTTTGACCGTGTAAGGTTCCGACTTAAGAATAACTGCATGGCCTTCAAGAGACTCTGTAGCAATCTAGACCATGACCATGCACTCTTCTTAAGGGGTGTAACATTCTAGACATTTAGCTAATGACTTTCAGCATATGTTGGGCTTTACTGACAGTAGGGTATCTTGTGTTGACCTACATGCTTACAATTAGTAATAACAATTAACATGTTTCTAACTTTCAACTTACAATCAAGGTAATTATAGATCACATAGACTTCTTGTCATCGCAGGTATCTTTCTCTTGGTGGAGGGGTTGGTGGGAATCATATATTGTTGTAAAAATTGAAAAAGCTGTGGACATCTCATAGAATGATAAAGTTGTCGATCAGGTAATCTTTATCTCCTTCTTGTATTTGTTTAAGATGCTGCATGATATGCCCCCTCAATCTGTGTCATTTTATTTTTTATAATGAATTTGTACATGAAATCAATTCTTCCATGTTAAGCTCTGCTTTTGTATAAAAAGGTTGATTAACTCAACTTGTATCTGACTTTGACCGAACGTCTTTTGCCCAGAGTGGTTAGGAAATTGAATTATTTCACGGGGAGGAAGATAAATAAATTCATTTTGCAGCATTGTTGGGTTCTTATTGGCAAATCACTGCATGTATGCTTAGTCTCTCTGGAATTGATATCAATTTTCACATGATGACACTTTAATTCATTGAAGATGAAACCTGACCAAGTGGCAGCTTTTCAAACCCTATTGTTAGAAGTTGTATCAGAATTTGTTGTACTGAGGAGGAGGCAATGGCACTGAAGTTCTTTGTTAGTGGGTGTTCGGCCATCCTTTTGCAATATGCTAGTTGAGTGTAGAATCAGCATATATTTTTATTCCAAGTTTAGTTTCGACTATTCTGAATGGAGCAGCATGTTATGTACTACGATTATCTTTTATCTTAGAAAGATTCATACTTTTGTTAGCATTTCTTAGATCTTGCCCTTTCCGATCCCTTCGTTGACACAAAAAAAAAAAAAAAATTGCTTGCATGTCACAATTTGTTGTTTTTGTAACCTTATAACCACTTGAGCTCATTAGATTGGATAATATTTCAATAAATGCATTCAGGGGTGATCCAGCAGGTTAATTATGTGTTGAATAGAACTGGTATATGAGATTGGATAATGTTCATATTATTTGATATGAATTTTTAGATGCGATAAATTTTATAGTTTAACATATAAAATTTAATAAATTTAACAATATAAATTTTATATTATAAAAATTCAATAAATTTTATTTGATTGATTCATTTCAAAATGAATTTTGAAAGAACACTTTTTTAATTATTTTTATTTATTACATTGCGCAAATATTGGTCAATTGTCTTTAAATGACTAATCCACCGCAACTTGAAAATCCAAGGTTTAAACCACCTGTCTTGTAGGTGTCCTCAAATCAGGAAATGGTATAATATTTGAGTTTCAAGCATCGTCAATGAGCAAGTTAAAATTGTAGCTTTCACAACCGTTTAATAGAAAAAGGAAAAAAGAAAAAGACCATTCTCCACCTGCCTTTCATGTGTCAACAACACAGCAATTGGTATAATATCTGAATTCTTAAGGCCATGGAGGCCAAAAATCTGTGGAAGCGGATGGTCCTTTTGATCATCAATCATAGGGCAGCAACCAAGCCATAAATCATCGACCGGTATCATTTTCTACATTAATTCATTTCTCTTTCTCTTACACTTGCGTCAAACAAACAATTTTGTTTTCAAGCAGCCCCTTTTTCTCATTTTGGAAAACTAATACCAATTAAAATGCACACGGGATCAGCCACTCAAAGATGACTAATCTTGACTTTTCTTTTTTGTTTTTGTTAGTCTAGTTTGGTATAAATGAACTAACGCACTTAATTGAATTTTCATGATAATTATATAATTTAAATTTAATTTTAAAAATTTTTGATTGATAGACAATATATAATTTTATTATAAATATTTATTTAAATTGATAATTTAACCTAATTTTAAAGTAAAAAACAAATCTTTCTTCACTTTAAACTTTTATATAAAATGACTCTGAACTCTAGAGTTTTTCAACATGTAGCTATTATTCCAAGTCATACAATAAATTAATATAAAATCATATTATTTGTATAAATAAATTTTACATTTTAATTAGATAAAATTTCATATTATCTTTCTAACTTTCTCTTTCACAGAAATTGTATTTTAACAATTTTCTTAATACAGAAAAGAGTAGAAACTAGAAAAAGACCAAAAGAAAAAGAGTGCAAAAGTTTTTCACCTTGAACCTGCTTTGCAATTTCACTTGAAGCTTCGTCTTTAACCTTCTGGTGTGTAACCATGGCCCACTCACTTTTGAATATCAAGATCCCCTCCACGGTCGACGCGGCAATGACTCATGCACGCTTGGCAAAGATGCTTTCCCCTCTTTCCCACTAAGGGGTAAAACCAATAATGCCCTTATTTGCTATAATTTTGCAAGATGGAGACAGAAAATATCATCAAAATGATGGGCATTTTGGTATATTTCTGTTGAAACCTATGCTTAGCTTCCAACGCTTTTTCCTATGCCTAAAATCGATGACGAAGCTTCAGAAGTGAAATTGTAAAGCAGGTTGAAGACCAAGACCAAGAGATCAATTTCAATATAGGATTAACTCTTGATAAAATTAAAGGATATTAATTATTTTTTATTAAATTATTTATTAATTATCTATTATATGGTGTGAATTTTACTTAATCTAATGACGTAATGAGAATTTATGTTGAAGTTAGGGTGTAAATATATAATTATTTTTAAATTCACATAAAATGGTTAGTGGCATGAAACTGTTATTATTTATGGTAATTTAATACTATATTTGTTAGTAGAAATACACATTTTCAATTAAGAATCTTTTCAACATTCAATTTGTGAAAATAATCTAACCCTTTATAATATTGTGGTACGAATCACATTTTGTTTCTAAAATTAATAATGACATAACATATTTAAATAATCATACTTTAATGCTTTAACTTTAAAAAAAAATGTGTTCTCACTTAAGTTATAAAATGTTATATAAAAAAATATGAGTTGGTATATTTATGAATCGTTTAAATAATTTAATAAATTTAATTATTTAAATTTTGATAAATGAAATTTTTATAACAATGGAATTGTAAAAATAAAAAGAAAGTATATATTTTAAATTGCACACATGATTTGAGGCCTGAGGGACATCAAGTTTATGTGCTTGTTTGGTTCCATATATGTTATAAATTCATATTTGGTCCGTTCAGGAAGTACGACTCCAGGACGAAAACAAACCGAAGAAGAGAACCGAGGAATCATTTGACCCTTAATAAAAGTAAAGAGGGACAGAGGGTATGAAAGCACCGAAAAGTAGAAGAGAGTGTGAACTGTTTAAGTTTTTCAACTTGATGGCTCTTATTATTAATCAGACGGTGAGCCCAAGTCATACGATAAATTAATACAGGAGAGGGTAGAAAGGACGAAAAGAAAAAGGAGGGTAAACGTCTTCCACCTTCCAGGCGCTAATTTCCATTCGAGCGCTGCTATTCTTACGCAGGATTTTCATACGTCCACAGCTACGTTTGCAATCTGACCAATCAAATAAATTTTAATTAATTTATTTTTAAAAAAAAATTATGAGATTCAGCCACGTCTTTCGACGTGGCTGAAAACGTAACCCGAGCAGCGTAAACTTAGCATTTTCCTTTCCATTCCGACGACAAAAAGCTTATTTTAACTCTGCACTTCGAAGCTGACGACACTCAAAAAGTTTCTTCTGCCTATGTGATTGCCAAGACTTTACTGAATCTCAGATATGAAAGCTTTGTCTTCTCTTCTCTATTGACCCCTAGCTTCTGCATGATTTGTTACATGTAGATAGTTGCAGAGCTCCCCAAATATAAATCCTTCCCTTCTTGCCGGGTTGCTTCCTCACCCGTCTGTTTAGCTACATAGATCTCTAAGGATCGCGGCCTGCTTTGCTGTAAGTTGTATTTAGTTAGTTTAGTTTGCTGTGTTTTGGCCTGATTTAGGCCATTTGTCTTTTGATTTTCTGTCTGACCTTTCTCCTCCTAGTTGGCTGATTTTGCACCTTGATTTTGTTGCAAACAGAAGCAATATTTTAAATCAAAACAAAACTAACAGAAAAAATAAATAAAATAAAAACAGATGCGTGTGGCTGCTTTGGTATCATCTTAGTGATTCATATAGCTTAAATGCAGAAGGCTTAATTATTTTAGTAATCATATTCATACAAATTATTTAGCGTAAAACTGCACCTAAATTAATATTTAATTAGAAATAAATCTAACTCAAAGTAAATAGCTAGGTTCGGTCGAATTTAAGTACCGTGATAACATATTAATTTCCAAAAAATTTGTCCAGCTAATATTGTTGTAGTTATTTACCATTAGGAACTAATAGCTCTTGTTTAAATTGAAGGCAATGGAACAAACTCAATTAACCAGAAAGGCCATGCGGTCACAATCTGAAAAGAGTGCAATTTGTTTTTACTTTATTAGACCATCCAATGAGGACTCTTCTCAAGTTTCAGTGTTGAATCTGAGTCAAAAAAATAAAAAAATAAAAAGGGTTGAATCTGAGAAAGTACAACACTTACACACGGGTGATTATTAATTTATGGCAACAAATTCACTTAAATGTGAGAACATTAATAAACTGTATGGGGGCTATGTCCGGGAACCTGGTTCTTCTCTTGGATGGATCAATAATGCTTCTATAGATTCCTATCATTTTACACTCAACGGAGAACATGTCTAATATCTTGAGCAGGTGAGACCAGTTTTCCAATGGATTGCAAGAGCGACCAGAGCAATCCATCAATTCAAAGGATCTGGTATGAAGTGTTTCTTAGTTTCAGAGGTGAGGACACTCGCAACAATTTCATTGATCATCTTTACGCTACTTTGCAAAGGAGTGGGATATTCACCTTCAAAGATGACCAAAGGCTCAACAAAGGTGACTCCATTTCCACAGAGCTCCCAAAAGCAATTCAAGAATCCCGAATTTCTATTGTTGTCTTTTCCAAAAACTATGCTGACTCGACATGGTGTTTGAGGGAATTGGCACGGATTGTTCATTGCCATGAAGAGTTGGGACAAAGTGTTTTGCCTATTTTTTATGATGTAGATCCATCTGAAGTGCGAAAACAAAGTGGGAATTATGGAAAAGCCTTCGCAGAACATGAGAAAAGTTTCAAAGAAAATTCAGACACGGTTCATACATGGAGGCTAGCTATGTCCAAAATAGCCAATCTTTCTGGTTGGGATGTGCGAAATAAGTAAGTTGTGTTCTTAGTTATTCAAATATTGTTAGAAAATAAATTTGTAATACCTTATTCATGTTTCTTTATTGTTTATATGTGACTTGGCCATTAAATTGATCATCATCAACATTCAAGTTCAATTAAGTAAATTTTACAATTTCAAACAAAGTTTTAATAAATTGGTAAAATACTATATGAACTTACCATTTTCTTTTTTTTTCTTTGTTTGAATTGTCTGTTATCTTAATTATACTTTCTTGGGTGATGATTTATTTCTTGTTTTTCTTTTTCATTTGTCTTTCTAGACCAGAGTCAAAAGTTATTGATGAAATTGTTCAAAATACAATAAGCATGTTGGGTCATAAATTCTCCAATCTTGCTAACGACTTAATTGGGATGCAATCTCGTGTGGAAGCATTAGAAAAGCTTTTGGATTTAAACTCATATGTTGATGATGTTCGAGTTGTGGGGATTACTGGAATGGGTGGAATAGGAAAGACAACTCTTGCAGCAGTTGTGTTTGACAAAATCTCTTGCCAATTTGATGCTTGCAGTTTCCTAATGGACGTAAGTACAGGTTCTAAAGGTGATGGTCTACTTCATCTACAAAAGCAACTTCTTTGCGAAACTTTGAAGGTAAAGAGACTAAAGATATGGAATCCTAGCCATGGGACTAGTCTAATAAGTTCTAGGCTAAAGAATCTTAAGACTCTTTTAGTTCTTGATAATGTTAATCTATTAGATGAATTAGAGAATTTGGCTAAAAGGTTTGATTGGTTTGGTGGTGGGAGTAGAATCATCATAACAACTAGAAATGAACATACCCTTAATCACTATGGAGTGAATGATATTTATAGGGTTGAGCAATTGACTAATGCTGAAGCTCTAGAACTTCTTTGTAGAATATCCTTTAAAGATCAAAATCCTATGAGTGATTATGAGGGGTTGGCACAGAGAGCAGTAATATATGTGAAAGGCCTTCCATTAGCAGCCAAAGTATTGGGTTCATGTTTATTTCAAAAAAGTGCCTCATATTGGGAAAGTACATTAGCTAGACTACAAGAAAATCCTGAGAAAAAGATAATGGATGTGCTGCGAACTAGTTTTGATGGACTGCAAGCATTGGAACAAGAAATTTTTCTAGACATAGCTTGTTTCTTTCATGGAATGTGTGCAGATGATGTGAAGAGAATTCTAGATTGTTGTGGATTCCATGCTGAGAGTGGGATAAGCAATCTCATTGATAAATCACTTCTAAACATTATAAACAAGCAAGTTCACATGCATGATTTGTTACAACAATTGGGAAAGAAGATTGTTCAAGAACACTTCCCCAAAAGGCCAGAAAAGTGGAGTAGATTGTGGCTTTACAAGAATTTCTACCATGTCATGATGGAAAGGAAAGTAAGTAGTATTTTGAAGATTGAATTGTAATATACTTTTTATTTTAATTTTCTTAGTCCACGTTTTGTTTGTTCTTTGTAATCTTTTTGTTGTTAGGTAGTGGAAGATATTGAAGCCATAGTTCTAGATCCCATGGGTGCACAAGAAGAGACTGGCTTATGGGCTGAAGGTCTATCGAATTTTAGCCAACTTAGATTGCTTATATTCCGTCATGTGAACTTTTCCGGAAGTCTTAGAAGTCTTTCAAAGAATTTAAAATATCTTGAATGGCATGGATATCCTTTCACCTATTTACCATCAAATTTTCAGTTGGATGAACTTGTTGAATTGGTGATGCCTTATAGTTGCATTAGACAACTATGGGAAGGCATAAAGGTATTACAAATGCTGCTGTTAATTTCTTCTCTTTCTTAAGACTTATAAAAAAATACAAAAAAAAAATCTGTTTTTATTTAAAATTTTACAAGCTTATACGTAGACTAGTAATTAATATTCTCTACTTCATTCTATTTTGTGTTCATAGCCTTTGCACAATCTAAGAAACATGAATCTCAAACACTCCAAATACCTCATCAAGATACTTGATTTTAAAAGGTTCCCAAATTTGGAGCGGCTAGATCTTGAAGGATGTACAAGATTGTTGAAGCTTGGTGAATCCATTGGAGTTCTTGCAAAGCTAACATTCTTGAATTTGAATGGTTGCAAAAATCTTGTCAGTATCCCTGATTGCATATTTTGTCTTAGTTCCCTTGAAACTTTATGTCTCTCTGGTTGCTCAAGACTTCAAATGCAATTGAAGAGACTAGGACATGATGAGAAGGTTGATAGAACAAGACAATCAACATTGTCCACTGTGTGCAAACATTTAATGTTACCTTTTCTTATGATTTCTAGAAGACATAATGGAATACTTGATTTGCCACGAGATTCTTTTCTTAGCCTACCATCTTTGAGAAAGCTTGACCTAAGTTTTTGTAATCTAAGAGAAATTTCGAATTCTATAAGATGTCTACATTGTTTAGAAGATCTAAATTTAAGTGGGAACCCATTTATCATCCTACCTTCTCTCAATAAACTTTCTAAACTTCAATTTCTTCAGTTAGATCATTGCTTGAAACTTCAATCTTTGCCTGTGCTTCCATCTAGTATTACTTCATTACAATTTGTTGGGGGTGGAAGTGAATTGTATGAAGGAATAGAAGGATTTTTTAGGGGTGGATTACAGATTTGCAACTGCCCCATGTTTACAGAAATTGAACAATGCAGTAGCTTGGCATTGTCATGGCTGATCAAATTCTTTGAGGTGAACATACTCCCTTCCTTCCTCTGTCATTCATTCTTTTTCTTTTGAAAAATGATTAAATGACCTTTTTTGTTATCAGGAAAAACCATTAGAAGATTTTGTTTGTATTATTGTTGCGACTGAAATTCCAAGGTGGTTTAAGCATCAAAGTTTGGGACGTTTCATGAGGATACAGGTGCCTCCAAATGCACATCTTGGAGACAGCAACTGCCTTGGCATTGCTGTTTGTGCATTTCTTGTGGCGCAAGGTTTTGATCGAGAAAATCACTACTTTGGTCTTTCTCTAAACGGTATTGAAATACCAAGATGGGGTTTTTCTAATGTTAAACCGGTCAAAGCTGGATCAAGTCACCTCTTGCTATTTTCTTTCACTCAAGAATTCTTGTTTCACAAAAAAGTGCTGAAAGAAGAAACTGAGTTTATTAATGTCGAATTTGAATATGACCATTGCAAGAATTCTACAATCAAGAAATGTGGGATGCGATGGGTATATAAGAAGGGTGTGGAAAGGTTAAAGCAAAGTGTGATGCATAGTGAAAGCAACATCCAAAGTGATGATGATGATTTAGAGATAGCCGACTCATTCCTCAAAGACGGTTTACATGGGGAAATCAGGTCAAAATAATGAGGTACACTATCTTTCTAGCCACTTTGAAATTTATTCATGGGGAGTAGCCATTGTGAAACAAGATGGCCACAACCTTTTCCAGTTTTACCAATTTAATAGTAGAATTAAAAGTGAGTCTGCACTACACAATGCCTGGGTATGTTGATTGTGTTATTCGCTAGCTCTTTTCGCTATTAGTTGTTGCATGGATGATCTGCCATCTCATTGAGTTAATTTAGTTTCCATGCTTGTCATTCTGTATTTGGATTTGTTAAATTCATACACATTCATATAATAAAATGAGGAACTAAATTGCACATTGTTTTGCACGTTAGGAGCTGCAAGTAGGTATTGCAAACCGGAGAAAAAGTAAGGGTCAATTGTTGAACAAATGGTTACAAATCAGCCAAACATGTTGAGGGACAGAACAAAATATGCTCTTCCATCTCTTGTTAATCATAGTAAACTTTGATCCGTTTGCTGATTTCAATGCTAGGATTAATGAAACTCAAAAGAGATCTATTTAGAAGGATGAATATATGAATGAATGATTTGGCTTTCAGAAAACCAAAGCATTAGCAGGGGGAGTTATCTATGCCCCTAGCGACATATTTAGGTTCTTTCACTAGTCACTCCCTTGCAAGCCAGCAACTTGAGAAATACTTTTTTAGAATTTTTTTTTCAAAAAGACTAAAAAATATGCTTTAAATTTTTATAAAAATTAAAATGTTCAGCTTTTTAATGTAATTTCTTATGTCAAAATAATTTTAAGCTTTTATAATAAAAGCTCAATCTAAATAGACCCTAAATAAAAGAAGGGATGACTCAACTTCCATACTATAGGAATCGAATATGGAATAAAGGATTTGTGTCTGTAATTTGGAATGAGAAGAGAGCAGCTGTGACTTTGTCTGACTCAAATGTTAAGGAAAAAGATGTATATGCTTCAAAAACTAACCAATTGCAACCAGAAATTTAAACATGCCTCCATTAAAATTTAGGGTCTTTCCACTTTTATTATTTGGCTTATTAATCGCTGCCCCAGCAATTGATTTGATATAGCTATAGGGAATAATAGTTGGTTGATACCACAATCCCTCCACCATATGCTGCAACTCAGTTGCTGCCAACTTTGCTTTTCAAACTATTTTCCATGTCGTTGCTGGTTAAGTTCTGCTTAGCTTCAAATATAGGTATGTTGCACCACCAAGGTGACAGTCTTAAGAATTTGCCAGCAGGTAAGCTATTTTTGCTCTGTTATTCTGTCTGAGTTTCCAATGTTCATCATGGACAGTTAGACTATGGGTAGCCCGATCCAGCTTTGAATTGTCTGTGTAGTAGTCAATCAAGCTTTTCTTTTTGTCTTTTTTAACACCATCATGCAATTTCATCTCGTTAGGACAATACATAGTCATGTTGTGAATTGGTAAATAGTTTGTTTGCACTATAACTTGTAAAGGGTAGAAGATGGAAAGCTTTTATAGCAATTAGGTCAATAATCATTAGATAAATGTGCTTGAGGAAATAATGTCCTTCCTTTATCTGTTGAGTTTTTTTAGCTACATTAGAGTTGCTACATTTCATTATGTAGAAGTGGTGCTGAATTGAACTATCTGTGTTTTTTTTTAACGTGTAAGGCTTCGACTTAAGAAAAACTACATGGCCTTCAAGAAAGTTCGTAGCAATCTAGACCATGACATGCACTCTTCTTAAGGGGTGTAACAATCTAGGCATTTAGCTAATGACTTTCAGCATATATTGGGCTTTACTGATGGTAGGGCATCTTATGTTGAGTAACGTGCTTACAATTAGTAATAACAATTTACATGTTTCTAACTTTCAACTTACAATTAAGGTAATTATAGATCGCATGGACTTCTTGTCATTGCTGATATCCTTCTTTTGGTAGAGGGGTTGGTGGGAATCATATATTATTATTATAAAAATTGAGAAAGCTGTTGACATCTCATAAAATGATAAAAGCTGTTGATCAGGTAATCTTTATCTCCTGCTTACATCTGTTCAGGATGCCGCTTGATATGTCCCCTCAATCTGTGTCATTTTATTTTTTATTATGAATTTATACACGAAATCAATTCTTCCATGTTAAGTTCTGCTTTTGTATAAAAAAGTTGATTAACTCAACTTATGTCTGACTTTGACCGAACGTCTTTTGCCCAGAGTGTTTAGGAAATTGAATTATTTCACAGGGAGGAAGATAAATTCATTTTGCAGCATTGTTGGGTTCTTGATGGCAAATCACTTGATGTATCCCTTGTCTCCCTGGAATTGATATCAATTTTCACAACATAGCATTGTAATTCATTGAAGATGAAACCTGACCAGATGGCAGCTTTTCAACCCCTTTTGTCAGAGGTTGTATCAGAATTTGTTGTAGTGAGGAGGAGGCTATGGCACTGAAGTTCTTTTGTTGGTGGGTGTTTGTCCTTCATTTTGCAATATGCTAGTTGCGTGTAGAATCAGCATATATTTTTCTTCCTAGTTTAGTTTCGACTGTTCTGCATGGGGCAGCATGTTTTGTACTACGAATATCTTTTATCTTAGGAAGATTCATACTTTTGTTAGCATGTCTTAGATCTTGCCCTTTCAGGCCCCTTCGTGGACAAAAAGAAAAAAAAAATTTACTTGCGTGTCACAAATTTGTTTGTTTTTGTAACCCTATAACCGCTTGAATTCATTAGATTGGATAATATTTCAATAAATGCATTCAGGGGTGAAACAGTAGGTTAATTATGTGTAAAATAGAACTGGTATATAAGATTGGATAATGTTCATATCATTTGATTTGAATTTTTAAATGTGATGAATTTTATAGTTTAGCAAGTAAAATTCAATAAATTTAATAATATAAATTTTATATTACATAAATTCAATAAAAATAGAGTAATAAAATTCTATCATATCAGTTTAATTGGATATCAGGTGGCAATTGGTTGATTCATTTCAAAATGAATTCTGAAAGCACTTTTTTTAATTAATTTCATTTATTACATTGCACAAATATTGGTCAATTGTCTTTAAATGACTAATCCACCGCAACTTGAAAATCGAAGGTTTAAACCGCCTGTCCTGTAGGTGTCCTCAAATCAGAAAATGGTATAATATTTGAGTTTCACAACCGTTTGCTAGAAAAAGAAAAAAAGAAAAAAAACCATTCTCCACCTCCCTTTCATGTGTCAGCAATGCAGCAACTGGTATAATATCTGAATTCTTATAGCCATGGAAGCTGAAAATCTGTGGAAGCATTCATAGGGCTGCAACCAAGCCATAAATCATCGACTGGTATCATTTTCTACATTAATTCATTCCTCTTTCTCTTACACTTGCGTCAAGCAAACAATTTTGTTATCAAGCAGCCACCTCATGGTTCGATTCTGATTTTAGAAAACTAATACCAATTAAAATGCACGCTGGGGTCAGCCACTCGGAGATGATTGATCCTAATTTTTCTTTTTTGTTTTTCTTGGTCTAGCTTGAGATAAATGAATTGACGCACTTAATTGAATTTTCATGATAATTGTATTATTTAAATTTAATTTTGAAAACTTTGGGTTGATAGACAATATATAATTTTATTATAAATATTTATTTAAATTGATAAGTTAATTTAATTTTATAATAAAAAAGAAATGTTTCTTCACTTTAAACTTTTATATAAAAAGACTCTGAATTATAAAGTTTTTCAACTTGTAAATTTTTTTCAAGTCATACAATAAATTAATATAAAATAATATTTATTTATACAAATAAATTTTACATACTAATTAGATAAAATTTCATATTATGTTTCTAATTTTCTCTCTCATAGAAATTATATTTTAACAATTTCCTTAATACAGGAGAGAGTAGAAACTAGAAAAGACCAAAAGAAAAAGAGTGCAAAATTTTTGCAACCTGCTTTGCAATTTCACTTGAAGCTTCGTCATTAATCTTCTGGTGTGTACCCGTGGCCTGCTCACTTTTGCATATCAAGATCCCCTCACGGTCTACACGGGAATGACTCATGCAACGCTTGGCAAAGACGGCTTTCCCCTCTTTCCCGCTAAGGGGTAAGACCAATGCCCTTATTTGCTATAATTTTGCAGGATGGAAACAGAAAATATCAACTAAAGGATGGGCATTTTGGTACATTCATGCTGAAACCTATGCTTAGTTCCAACGCTTTTTTCTTTTCCTAAAATCGATGACAAAGCTACAGAAGTGAAATTGCAAAGCAGGTTGAAGACCAAGACCAAAACCAAGAGATCAACTTCAATACAGGGTTAACTCTTGATAAAACTAAAGGATTTTAATTATTTTTATTAAATTATTTATTGAATTATCTTATATTATATGATGTGAGTTCTATTTAATCTAATGACAGAATAAGAATTTGTGTTGAAGTTAGTGTATAAATATAGAATTATTTTTAAATATATTAAATTTCATAAATTTAATAACTCATTATATTAAGTGTTCATTTTTTTAGTAAAAGAGTTATAAAATTAATTTTTTAAAATAAAAATAGTTTTAGTTAATAGTAAAATATTAAGTATTCATAGATAGAGTTATTACTATCATATAGGTGAAGTTTTATAATTTATTTTATAAAATATAATAAATTTAATAATTTAAATTCTTTTAATAAAAAAGTTAATGACTTTGTTTTTAAGATTGATAATGACATAATATATATAAATAATTATGCTTTAACACTTTAATTCCAAAGGAAATATGTGTTTTCCTTATAAAATAAAATAAATATATGTTCTCTCTTAAAATAAATTATAAAAAGTTGAGAAAAAATGAGTCAATAAATTTATAAATTTTATAATATAATTTATAAAATTTAATAAATTTACTTATATAAATTTTTAAAACAAAAATTTATTTTATTCAATTGGTATAAATAAAGAAAATTCTAAAGATTTTATATTATTCAATTTATAAAATTAAAAAGAAAGGATATATTTTAAATTGCAGACTTTCTTCTAAAAAAAATTGGACACTTAATTTGAGGCTCGTTGAGGGACATCGAGTTCATGTACTTGTCTGGTTCCATATATATTTTAAATTCATACTTAATCCGTTCAAGAAGACTGAGCCCATGACGAAAACAAACTGAAGAATCACACGAAAATGAATAAACGTGAAGAGCGTATGAAAGCATCAAAAAGAAAAAGAGCGTGAACTACAGAGTTTTCCAACTTGATAGCTCTAACTTCCAATCAGATTACGGTAGTTTTTTTTTTTAAAAAAAAAAAGCGAATTAAGAAACACTAAAAAAATTAAGAGAATGAAAAAGGTTTTACAGCACTATTCTTAAATTAAAATTTTGAAATATTTTTAAAAAATTAAATTTATTAAATATTATTAATAAAATTATAAGATTTAATTAATTTTATAATAAAATTATTATTTATGATAATTTAATGACCAACTTGTAATGAGACTAACCTTGTCCAAATGTTTTCGACCATGATGACACTTATATCCAATCGGACAACAAAACGCTTATTTTGGCTGTGCCAGTGCCCAGACTTTCCAGGAATCTCATATGTCAATCCTTAATCCTCTCCTCTTCTTTGTGGATGTCTAAATTAGTAATTTAGTATACCGTATTATTAAACTAAATACTAAAGCTATTTTAGATTTTCTAAGTAAAAAATATATTTTATTTTTAAAATATAAGTATATAATTATTTATTAAAAATTAATGATAAAAATTAGTATAACATATATGTAAATAGATAATAATTTATAAATTTAAAATCATTTTTATTATTAATTTTTTAATTAATAATTATTTATTTATATTTTATTTTATAAAATATACTTCTTACTCTAAAAAATCTATAAGAATAATTGATCTTATGTTTTTGTTAATCTTATCTGGGACGAATTGGCATCTGATTCATAAGGCAAATTCATATTTGATCGGGTTAAAAAGAGCAAGCCAATTGAAAATAAAATATGGATCTCTTGAATTTAAGATTCTTTAATTTTGGTAATTTTTATATTTTTATTTTACATTGATGAATTCTATTTTTTAACTATTTTTATAATTTTTAAATAATATTTTCATTTCTCATTTCCTTTACACACATTTACATCTAGGCAATCTCAATTCACAAGACAGGGAGAAGTGGTCCACGTCAGTTGACAGTTATTAAAAGAGAAGGTCCCAAAACTTCAAAAAGAAAAAGAATGAGAGAAAAAGGTGGTATAAAAGTTTACTGGATAGCGTGGTCTAGGAATAGCGTGCTCTTTGTTCTGGCTTTGTGAAAGCCAAGACTTTACTGGATCTCAGATATCAAGGATTTGTCTTCTCTTCTCTATCGACGCCTAGCTTCTGCAGGATTACCAGTGATTTGAAGAAGTTAGTTCCTCACCCCTCTGTTTAGCTGCAGAGATCTCTAAGGATCGCTGCCGCCTTGCTATAAGTTGTATTTAGTTTTAGTTTAGTTCGCTGTGTTAAGTATTTTGATTTTCTGTCTGACCTTTCTCCACCCGGTTGGCTGGTTTTGCACCTTGATTTTGTTGCAAACAGAAGCAATATGAACCAAACCAAAACTGACAGAAAAAATAAAACAAATTAAAACAAGTGCGCGTGCCTACTATCCACTCAATTATCTTATCATCTTAGTAATTAATTTAGTTTAGACGAAGAAGGCTTAATTATTTTACTAACCATATTCATACAAATTATTTAGTTCAAAACTGCACATAAATTAACTCAAGTTCAATAAGATCAGTTGAATTTAAGCACAGCAATAGCATATTACTATTTAAAGAATTTGTCCAACTAATAATATTGCTGTTACTCACAATAAGGAACTAACAACTTTTGTTTGAATTGAAGGCAATGGAGCAAATGCAATTAACGAGAAAGGCCATGTGGTCACAATCTGGAAAGAGTGCAATCTGTTTTTATTTTATTAGACCATCAAATTAGGACTCTTCCTCAGTTTCAATGTTGAATCTGAAGAAGTACAGCACTCACACATGCGTTATTAATTACTTTATGGCATCAAAAGCAGTTAAATATCACAACATTAATAAAATGTATGGGGGCTATGTGCGTTAACCTGGTTCTTCACTTGGATGCATCAGTAATGCTTCTATATATTCTTATCATTTTACACTCAATGAAAAACGTGTCGTAGGTGAGACTAATTTGTCAATAAATTGCAAGAACGATCAGACTAAACGTGTTTAATACCTGAATAAGTGAGACTAATTTTTTCAAAAGGGTAGAAAAGTAGAGTAGATTATGACTTTACAAGAATTTCTACCATGTTATGATAGAAAACAAAATAAGTAGTATTTTCAAGATTAAATTGTAATATATATATATATATATATGCGTATATAAATATATATTGCATTTACTTAGCCGAACATTTTGTTTATTCTATACAATCTTTTTGTTCTTAGGTAACAGAAGATATTGAAGTCATAATTCTGAATATCACGGGTACACATCGGGAGACTGCCTTGAGGGCTGAAGCACTATCGAATTTAGCCACCTTCTATTGCTTATATTCCGTAACAAACAATTGAATCATATTACAATTAATAAAGGAGAAGAGGGTATAAAAGCACCATAAAGAAAGAGAGCATATACTGCAAAGTTTTCAACCCTGATAACACTTGTTTCCACTCAGACAATGAAAAGCTTACGTTGGCTTTGCTAACGCCAAGACTTTTCTGAATCTCAGATGTCAAGTCTTTGTTCCCTTCTCTCCTCCGTTGAAGTATAAATTAATAAATGATTAGTTCCAAAACACAGGATTCTGAAAGGGCTTATTGAGATGATGGCACAAATATAAAATGTTTTTTTTTTTCTAGTTTATCTAGAGTATTTTCTACTTAATAGATAATGATTAATCTCTTAAAGTTATTAAACGTTTAAATAGAGAGTTTTTCTAAACAAATCTTTTTCATACAAAGATTTAGATCAAATATAAAAATATAAAATTCTTTAAATTTAATAAATTATCCTTAAATAACTAATCAATTTAACTTAAAAATAACAAAAATTAATAATTGCACGTTATTTTATTATGTAATATATTTAACTAATATTATTAGTCTTTCAGATATTAATCTTATAAATTATTATCTGCATATCTCATATAATAAAATAATGTATATATAACTACTTTTTTATGAATTAAGAGGTATTTTTATTTGAAATATTAATTTTTTGAATACCTCAACTCAAGCAGGCATTATCTCTCTTAGAACAAGTGATATTATAAATTTTTAACCTCTAAAAATTGTTTTAAGAATCGAACTTACATTTGTCAGATAATTCAATATATTTACACCAATTGCACAATCCCTTTAAAAGTACGTGTATATAGTTATATTCAAAATAACTATCATTGCCTATGATAACAATTAATTTTCTCCCCTCTCCCGTATAAAATTGTGTCTACTAGAATAGCATGATGTCCTGATTTACAGGGCGCATTCATATTAGCCCAGGTCACATGACAATTAATAGAAGAGAAGATGGTATAAAAAGTACAGAAAGAAAAACAACAGGGGTTGGCTCTGTGGCTTGTCTACCGCTGACTTCCTGTAATTGTGAGTTGAATATTCTCCCCCAACAAATGCAGGATTCGATTCCTTTGGGTAGCTGCAAGCTCGTGTATCTTGTCTTCTCTTCTCCATCGACGCCTAGCTTCTCCAGGATTACTAAAAATTTGAAGAGGCTAGCCGCCAAGCTTCCCAAAAATAAATCCCTCCCTGCTTTCTGGGTTTGTTCCTCGCCCCTCTGTTTAGCCACAGAGATCTGTAAAGATCACAGCTGCTTTGCTGTAAGGTGCATTTAGTTTTAGTTTAGTTCACTGTGTTTCGCCTTTGCCCCGAGTTAGGTCATGTGTGTCTTGATTTTCTGTCTGACTTTTCTCCTTCCGGTTGGCTGGTTTTGCACCTTGATTCTGTTGTAAACAGAAGCATTATGAACCAAAACAAAACTTCCCAAAAAAATAAAACAGATTAAAACAAGTGCGCGTGCCTGCTATCCAGTCAACCATCTTATCATCTTAGTATTTAATTTAGCTTCAATACAGAAGGCCGTGTGGTGACAGTCTGGAAAGAGTGCAGTTTGCTTTTTCATTATTAGACCATCCAATTAGGACTCTTGTCAAGTTTCAACGTCGAATCTTAGAAGGAACAACACTCACACGCGTAAATGCGTATCAATAGCACTTGAAATGTGCGAAGGGAATGTCCGTAACTTGCCTCGGTGGATCATTAGCACTTCTCTGTATTCCTATTATTTTACAGAAGGCCTAATTATTTTAGTAATCATATATATTTTTTAAAAGCTTAGAAATCATATTCATACAAATTATTTAGTGTAAAACTGCACATAAATTAATATTCAATTAGAAATAAATCTACCTCAAATTAAATAGCTAGGTTCTTCGATGAAATTTCAGTACAGTAATAACATATTAATTTCTAAAAAATTTATCCAACTAATATTGTTGCACTTATTTACAATTGGGAACTAATAACTCTTGTTTGAATCGAAGGCAATGGAGCAAATGCAATTAACGAAAAACACAGTGTAATTTGTTTTTGCCTCATTAGACCATCCAATTAGGACTCTTCTCAAGTTTTAATGATGAATCTGAAAAAATACAACATTCACACATGCGTGATTAGTTATGAGAACATTAATAAAATGTCGGATTGAGCTGTAGCACTTCTAAATGAGTGGAGAAAGAGTTACGGGTTGGCCAAATGATTATAAATGATATGCAGAATGTCCAGTTAAATTCACATAAAATGGTTAGTGGCATGAAACTGTTATTATTTATGGTAATTTAATTGTATATTTGTTAGCAGAAATACACATTTTCAATTAAGAATCTTTTCAACTTTCAATGTGAAAGGAAGTACAATTATAAATTATAGTTTGTAGAAAGTTTTGTAATAATGTCGGACCAAAGCCACGAAACTCGTTGGAAATTAAGATGAAAGTAGGATAAGATAGATTTTGTGAAAGTTAATAAATTTAATAAATAAAATTTTTAATAAAAATTTTATTTTTAAGATAATGTAGTAGTATAATTTAATGTGAGAGCATTTAATTAAATGTACGGAAGCGATGGCTGTGAAACTGGTTCTGCCCTTGGATAGTTCAGCAGCCCTTCTATTTATAAATATTTTCTCTGGTTTATAATATTCCCCGTTGAATATCTAAAAAAAATTATTAAATAATCTTATAAATAACAAAATATTTTTTGATATTTTTAAAATATTATCTTATAAAAAATCTCATTTAATTAAATATTAAATAAAAATAATATTTTTGATAAAGATAAAATTGACAAAAAAAATAATATTACTTTGATTTTATAAAAATAACAACTAAAAAATAAAAATAAAAACTTTAAAATAACAATTATTATAATGTAAAGAAACCAGAATGGATCCAAATGCGCGTCACACGGTAGGTGCTGCGGGTTTTGAATGGCTGAAATGGGAGAGCAAAAGCTAATAAGTTCCGCACAAAAAAAAAAAGCTAACAAGTTGAAAAAGTGGCATGGGTTGGCCTAGTTGTAGACGATATCTGGTCTATCCAAATTAAATAACACATTTAAGGGACATGAAATTTATAAAGTGGCACATATTCTCCAACTAATTCGATGAGCAGAAATATGTGAGTTTTTGTAATGAAAAAAGATTTAGTTATGTATAATTTGAATTTTACACACTTTCGTAATAGGTAAGAGAATTAACTATTTTTTTTAATTTTTATAATTTAAAATTTATATTATTAAATTTATTAAATTTTACTAATTTAATAATTCTTATCATTAGATGTAAATTTTTGTAACAATAGAGTTGTAGAACTAATTTTTCTTTGAAATAAAAATAGTTTCACTTAATGTTAAAATATTAAATATTCACAAACAAAGCAATTGTCATTATATTAATTGATTCTCATATTTAAATTTATAAAATTTAATAAATTTAATAATTTATATTATTTTAAATAAACACTTAATAAAACTTAATTTATAAAAATAATACAGCCTTTGTAATATTGTGGTACAAATCATTTTTTGTTTCTAAAATTGATAATGACTTAACATGTTTAAATAATCATGCTTTGATGCTTTAATTTTAAAAGAAATTGTGTTCTCACTTAAGTTATAAAATGCTTACAAAATAAATCAGAGTTAGTATATTTATGAATCGTTTAAGTAATTTAATAAATTTATTGTTTAAATTTTTTAAATAAAATTTTTATAACAATTGGATTCTAAAAATAAAAATAAAGTATACATTTTAAATTGCACACATGATTTGAGGCCTGTTGAAGGACATCGAGTTCATGCACTTATTTAGTTTCATATATGTTATAAATTCATATTTGAACCGTTCAAGAAGAACGACCCATGACGAAAATATATATATATATATATATATATGGGGTAGAGAACCGAAGAATCATGTGGCAATTAATAAAAGGGAAGAGGCCAAGGCGGTATCAAAGCACCAAAAAGTAAAAGAGCGTGTGAACTGTAAAATTTGTCAACTTGATGGCTCTTACTTTTGGATTCTTTGTGATCAATCGGACGGTGAGCCCATGTCATACGATAAATTAATACAGAAGAGAGTAGAAAGGACCAAAAGAAAAAGGACGGTAAAAGTTTTCAAACTTGGCGACACCAATTTCCATTCCGACAACAAAAAGCTTGTTTTAGGTTTGCACTTTGAAGCTAGATGACACTCAAAAAGTTTCTTCTGCCTATGCGAATGCCAAGACTTTACTGAATCTCAGATACCAAGGCTTTGTCTTCTCTTCTCTATTGACGCCTAGCTTCTGCAGGATTTGTTACATATAGATTGCTACAGAGCTCCCCAAATATAAATCCTTCCCTTCTTGCCGGGTTGCTTCCTCACCCGTCTGTTTAGCTACGAAGATCTCTGAGGATCGCAGCCTGCTTTGCTGTAAGTTGTACTTAGTTAGTTTAGTTTGCTGTGTTTTGCCCTGATTTAGGCCATGTGTCTTTTGATTTTCTGTCTGACCTCTCTCCTCGCAGTTGGCTGATTTTGCACCTTGATTTTGTTGCAAACAGAAGCAATATTTTGAATCAAAACAAAACTAACTGAAAAAATAAATAAAATGAAAACAGATGCGTGTGATTGCTATGGTATCGTCTTAGTGGTACATATAGCTTAAATACAGAAGGCTTAATTATTTTAGTAATCATATTCATACAAATTATTTAGTGTAAAACTGCACCTAAATTAATATTTAATTAGAAATAAATCTAACTCAGATTAAATAGCTAGGTTTGGTAGAATTTAAGTACCGTAATAACATATTAATTTTCAAAAAAATTGTCCAGCTAATATTGTTGTGGATATTTACCATTAGGAACTAATGGCTCTTGTTTAAATTGAAGGCAATGGAGCAAACACAATTAACCAGAAAGGCAATGCGGTCACAATCTAGAAAGAGTGCAATTTGTTTTTACTTTATTAGACCATCCAATAAGGACTCATCTCAAGTTTTAGTGTTGAATCTGAGACCAAAAAAAAAAAAAAATGTTGAATCTGAGAATGTACAACACTCACACACGCGTGATTATTTATTTATGGCATCAAATTCACTTAAATGTGAGAACATAAATAAAATGTATGGGGGCTATGTTCGGGAACCTGGTTCTTCTCTTGGATGAATCAATAACGTTTCTATGTATTCCTATCATTTTACACTCAACGAAGAACGTGTAAAATATCTTGAGCAGGTGAGACCAGTTTTCCAATGGATTGCAAGAGCGACCAGAGCAACCCATCAATTCGAACAATTTGGTATGAAGTGTTTCTTAGTTTCAGAGGTGAGGACACTCGCAACCAATTCATTGATCATCTTTACGCTGCTTTGCAAAGGAGTGGGATATTCACCTTCAAAGATGACCAAAGGCTCAACAAAGGTGACTCCATTTCCATAGAGCTCCAAAAAGCAATTAAAGAATCCCGAATTTCTATTGTTGTCTTTTCAAAAAACTATGCTGGCTCAACATGGTGTGTGAGGGAATTGGCAAGGATTGTTCATTGCCATGAAGAGTTGGGACAAAGTGTTTTGCCTATATTTTATGATGTAGATCCGTCTGAAGTGCGAAAACAAAGTGGGGATTATGGAAAAGCCTTTGTAGAACATGAAAAAGGTTTCAAAGAAAATCCTGACATTGTTCATACATGGAGGCTAGCTATGTCCAAAATAGCTAATCTTTCTGGTTGGGATGTGCGAAATAAGTAAGTTGTGTTCTTAATTATTCAAATATAGTTAGAAAATAAATTTGTAATACTCTATTCATATTTTTTTACTGTTTATATGTGACTTGGCCAATAAATTGATCATCATCAACATTCAAGTTCAATTAAGCAAATTTTACAATTTCAGACAAAGTTTTAATAAATTGGTAAAATACTTATGAACTTATTGTTTTCTTTTTTTTTTCCTTTATTTGAATTGTTTGCTATCTTAATTATACTTTCTTGGGTGATGATTTATTTCTTATTTTTTCTTTTTCATTTGTCTTTCCAGACCAGAGTCAAAAGTTATTGATGAAATTGTTCAAAATGCAATAAGCATGTTGGGTCATAAATTCTCCAATCTTGCTAATGACTTAATTGGGATACAATCTCGTGTTGAAGCATTAGAAAGGCTTTTGGATTTAAACTCATATGTTGATGATGTTCGAATTGTGGGGATTACTAAAGATGGGTGGAATAGGAAAGACAACTCTTGCAGCTGTTGTGTATGATAAAATCTCTTGCCAATTTGATGCTTGCAGTTTCCTCATGGATGTAAGTACAAGTTCTAAAGGTGATGGTCTACTCCGTCTACAAGAACAACTTCTTTGTGAAACATTGAAGGTAGAGGGAATAAAGATATGGAATCCTAGCCATGGAACTAGTCTAATAAGTTCTAGGCTAAAGAATCTTAAGACTCTTTTAGTTCTTGATAATGTTAATCTATTAGATGAATTAGAGAATTTGGCTAAAAGGTCTAATTGGTTTGGTGCTGGGAGTAGAATCATCATAACAACAAGAAATGAACATGCCCTTAATCACTATGGAGTGAATGATATTTATAGGGTTGAGCAATTGAGTGATGCTGAAGCTCTTGAACTTCTTTGTAGAAAATCCTTTAAAGATCAAAATCCTATGAGTGATTATGAGGGGTTGACACATAGAGCACTAATATATGTGAAAGGCCTTCCATTGGCTGCCAAAGTATTGGGTTCATGTTTATTTAAAAAAAGTGTCTCATATTGGGAAAGTACATTAGCTAGACTACAAGAAGATCCTGAGAAAGAGATAATGGATGTGCTGCGACCCAGTTTTGATGGACTGCGAGCATTGGAACAAGAAATTTTTCTAGACATAGCTTGTTTCTTCCATGGAATGCTTGTAGATGATGTGAAGAGAATTCTAGATTATTTTGGATTCCATGCTGAGAGTGGAATAAGCAATCTCATTGATAAGCCACTTCTGAACATTATAAAGAAGGAAGTTCACATGCATGATTTGTTACAACAATTGGGAAAGAAGATTGTTCAAGAACACTTCCCCAAAAGGCCTGAAAAGTGGAGTAGATTGTGGCTTTACAAGAATTTCTACCATGTCATGATGGAAAGGAAAGTAAGTAGTATTTTGAAAATTGAATTGTAATTTACTTTTTATTTTAATTTACTTAGTCCACATTTTGTTTGTTCTTTGTAATCTTTTTGTTATTAGGTAGTGGAAGATATTGAAGCCATAGTTCTAGATCCCATGGGTGCACAAGAAGAGACTGGCTTGAGGGCTGAAGGTCTATCGAATTTCAGCAACCTTAGACTGCTTATATTCCGTTATGTGAACTTTTCTGGAAGTCTTAGAAGTCTCTCAAAGAAGTTAAAATATCTCGAATGGCATGGATATCCTTTCACCTATTTACCATCAAATTTTTAGTTGGATGAACTTGTTGAATTGGTGATGCCTTATAGTTGCATCAGGCAACTATGGGAAGGCATAAAGGTATTACAAATGCTGCTGTTAATTTCTTCTCTTTTCTTTAGATGTATAAAAAAATACAAAAAAAATCTATTTTTATTTAAAATTTTACAAGCTTAAAGGTAGACTAGTAATTAATATTTTCTGCTTCACTCTATTTTGTATTCACAGCCTTTGCACAATTTGAGAAGTATGAATCTCAAGCACTCCAAAAACCTCATCAAGATAGTTGATTTTAAAGGGTTCCCAAATTTGGAGCGGCTGGATCTTGAAGGATGTACAGGATTGTTGAAGCTTGGTGAATCCATTGGAGTTCTTGCAAAGCTAACATTCTTGAATTTGAATGATTGCAAAAATCTTGCCAGTATCCCTGATTGCATATCTTGTCTTAGTTCCCTCAAAACTTTATGTCTCTCTGGTTGCTCAAGACTTGAAATGCAATTGAAGAGAATAAAACATGATGAGGAGGTTGATAGAACAAGACAATCAAAATTGTCCATTGTGTGCAAGCATTTAATGTTACCTTTTCATATGTTTTCTGGAAGAGATAATGGAATACTTGGCTTGTCATGGGATTCTTTTCTTAGCCTACCATCTTTGAGAAAGCTTGACCTAAGTTATTGTAATCTAAGAGAAATTCCAAATTCCGTAGGATATCTACATTGTTTAGAAGATCTAGATTTAAGTGGGAACAATTTTATCACCCTACCTTCTATGAATAAACTTTCTAAACTTCAATTTCTTTGGTTAGAAGATTGCGAGGAACTTCAATCTTTGCCCGTGCTTCCAGCTAGTATTACTTCATCATTAAAACTTGTTAGGCCTGAAATTGAATTTTATAAAGGAATAGAAGGTTATTTAAGGGGACCATTATATATTTCCAACTGCCCCATGTTCACTGAAACTGAACAAAGCAGTAGCTTGGCATTGTCATGGCTAATTAAATTCTTTGAGGTGAGCATTCTCCCTTCCTCCCTCTATCATTCATCCTTGTTCTTCTGAAAAATAATTATATGTCTTTTTCGTTATCAGGAAAAACCATTACAAGATTTGGCTTTGATTATTGCTGGGAGTGAAATTCCAAGGTGGTTGAAGCATCAAAGTTTGGGATATTTAATGAGGATACAGGTACCTCCAAATGCACATCTTGGAGACAAAAACTGCCTTGGCATTGCTGTTTGTGCATTACTTGTGCAGCAAGATTTTGATGCATATCAATTCGTCTTTGGTGTTTCTCTAAACAGTATTAAAATACCAAGTTGCAATCTTTCTAATAATAAACCAGTCAAAGCTGGATCACGTCACCTCTTGCTATTTTATTTCACTCGAGAATTCTTGCTTCACGAAAAAGTGCTGGATAAAGGAACACAGTTTATTGACATCAAATTTAACAGTAGCAGTGGCAGGACTACTAATATCAAGAAATGTGGGATACGATGGGTATATGAGAAGGGTGTGGAAAGGTTAAAGCAGAGTACGATGCATAGTGAAAGCAACATCCAAATTGATGATGATGATTTAGAGATAGCGGACTCATTCCTCAAAGACTGTTTACATGGGGAAATCGGGTTAGAATAATGAGGTACATTATCTTTCTAGCCACTTTGAAATTTATTCATTGGGAGTAGCTATTGTGAAACAAGATGGCCACAGCCTTTTCCGGTTTTACCAATTTAATAGTGGAATTAAAAGTGACTTTGCACCGCACAATGCCTTGTTTTGTAGATTGTGTTATCCACTAGCTCTTTTCACTATTAGTTGTTGCATGGATGATCTGCCATCTCACTGAGTTAATTTAATTTCCATGCTTCTCATGCTGTATTTGAATTTGTTAAATTCATACACATTCATATAATAAAATGAAGAACTAAATTACACATTGTTTTGCATGTTAGGAGCTGCAAGTAGGTATTGCAAACCAGATAAAAAGTAAGGGTCAATTGTTGAACAAATGCGTACAAATCAGCCCAACATGTTGAGGGACAGAACAAATATGCTCTTGTATCTCTTGTTAATCATAGTAAACCTTGATCTGTTTGTTGATTTCAATGTTGGGATTAATGAAACTCAAAAGAGATCTATTTAGAAGGATGAATATATGAATGAATGATTTGGCTTTAAGAAAACCAAAGCATCAATAGGAGGAATTATCTATGCCCTGAGCGACATATTTAGGTTCTTTCTCTAGTCACTCCCTTACAAGCCAGCAATTTGAGAAAAACTTTTTCAGAATTTTATTTTTCAAAAAGACTAAAAAATGTGTTTTAAAATTTTATAAGAATTAAAATTTTCAACTTGTTAATGTAATTTCTTATGTCAAAAATACTTTTAAGCTTTTATAATAAAAAGTTAATCTAATTAGACCCTAAATAAAAGAAGGGATGACTCAACATCCATACTATAGAAATCGAATATTGAATGAAGAATTTGTGAATTTAATTTGGAATGAGAAGAGAGCAGTTGTGACTTTGTCTGACTCAAATGTTAAGGAAAAAGCTATATATACTTCAAAAACTAACGACTTGCAACCAGAAATTTAAACATGCCTCGATTAAAATTTGGGGTCTTTCCACTTTTATTATTTGGCTTTTTAGTTGCTGCCCAGCAATTGATTTGATATAGATATAGATAATAATAGTTGGTTCATACTACAATCCCTTCACCATAAGCTGCAACTCAGTTGCTGCCAACCTTGTTTTTCAAACTATTTTCCATGTTCTTGACAGTTAGGTTCTGCTTAGCTTCAAATATAAGGTATGTTGCACCACCAAGGTGACAGTTTTAAGAATTTGCCGGTAGAGTAAGCTATTTTTGCTCTGTTATTCTCTTGAATTTCCAATGTTCATCATAAACAGTTAGACTATGGGTCACCCGATCCAGCTTTGAATTGTCTATGTGTAGTGGTCAATCAAGCTTTTATTATTGTCTTTTTCAACACCATCATGCAATTTCATCTCTTTAGGACAATAGATAGTCATGTTGTGAATTGGTAAATAGTTTGTTTGCACTATAACTCGTAAGCAATTAAGTCAATAATCATGAGGTAAATGTGCTTGAGGAAATAATATCCTTCCTTTATCTATTGAGTTTTCTTAGCTACATTGGAGTTGCAACATTTCATTATGTAAAAGTGGTGTTAAATTGATCTGTCTCTTTTTTTGAACGTGTAAGTTTCCGACTTCAGAAAAACTGCATGGCCTTCCAGGAAAGTCTGTAGCAATCTAGACCATGACCATGCACTCTTCTTAAGGGGTGTAACATTCTAGGCATTTAGCTAATGACTTTCAGCATATGTTGGGCTTTACTGATAGTAGGGCATCTTGTATTGAGCTACACGCTTACAATTAGTAATAACAATTAACATGTTTCTAACTTTCAACTTATAATTAAGGTAATTATAGATTGCATGGACTTCTTATCATGCAGATATCTTCCTTGTGGTGGTGGGGTTGATGGGAATCATATGTTATTGTAAAAATTGAGAAAGCTGTTGACATCTCATAAAATGATAAATGCTGTTGATCAGTTAATTTTTATCTCCTGCTTGTATTTGTTCAGGATGCTTGATATGCCCCTCAATCTGTGTCGTTTTATTTTTTATTATGAATTTGTACACAAAATCAATTCTTCCATGTTAAGTTCTGCTTTTGTATAAGTTGATTAACTCGTATCTGACTTTGACCGAACATCTTTTGCCCAGAGTGGCTAGGAAATTGAATTATGTCACGGGGAGGAAGATGAATTCATTTTGCAGCATTGTTGGGTTCTTAATGGCAAATCACTGCATGTATCTTTTGTCTCTCTGGAATTGATATCAATTTTCACAAGATAGCATTCTAATTCATTGAAGATGAAACCTTACCAAACGGCAGCTTTTCAACCCCTATTGTCAAAAGTCGTATCCGAATTTGTTGCACCGAGGAGGAGGCTATGGCAGTGTTTGGCCATCTTTTTGCAACATGCTAGTTGAGTGTAGAATCAGCATATATTTTTATTCCAAGTGTAGTTCCGACTGTTTTGAATGGGTCAGCATGTTATGTACTACGAATATCTTCGAAATATTCATACTTTTGTTCGCATGTATTAGATCTTGCTCTTTTCGGAATTCGGCCCCTTCGCTGACAAAAAACAAATGCTTGCATGTCACAATTTGTTTGTTTTTGTAACCATATAACCACTTGAATTCATTAGATTGGATAATATTTCAATAAATGCATTTGGGGGTGATCCAGCAGGTTGATTATGTGTAGAATATAACTGGTATATGAAATTTGTTAATGTTCATATCATTTGGTATGAGTTTTTATATGTGATAAATTTTATAGTTTAACATGTAAAATTAAATAAATTTAATAATGTAATTTTTATATTACAAAAATTCAATAAAAATAGAGTTATAACATTCAATCAATATCAGTTTGATTGTATATCAGGTGGCAATTGGTTGATTCATTTCAAAATGAATTCTGGAAGCACTTTTTTTTTTTTTAATTATTTTCACTTATTACATTGCACAAATATTGGTCAATTGTCTTTAAATGAATAATCAGCCGCAACTTGAAAATCCATGGTTTAAACCACCTGTCCTGTAGGTGTCCTCAAATCAGGAAATGGTATACTTGAGTTTCAAGCATCGTCAGTGAGCAACTTAAAATTGTAGTTTTCACAGCCGTTTACTTCAAAAAAAAAAAAAAAACGTTCTTCCCCTGTCTTACATGTGTCAACAACGCAGCAATTGGTATAATATCTGAATTCTTACAGCCATGGAAGCTGAAAATGTGTGGAAGCCAATGACAATTGGATGGTCCTTTTGATCAGCATTCATAAGGCTGCAACCAAGCCATAAATCATCGACTGGTATCATTTTCTACATTAATTCATTTCTCTTTCTCTTGCACTTGCGTCAAGCAAACAATTTTGTTATCAAGCAGCCACCTTATTTTTCGATTCTCATTTCGGAAAACTAATACCAATTAAAATGCACGCTGGAGTCAGCATTGATCTTGACTTTTCTTTTTTGTTTTTCTTAGTCCAGTTCGGGATGAATGAATTGACGCACTTAATTAAATTTTCAATATAAATGTATTAAAAGATTCTGAGCTGTAAAGTTTTTCAATTTGCAGCTCTTATTCCAAGTCATACTATAAATTAATATAAAATAATATTATTTATGCAAATAAATTTTACATATTAATTAGATAAAATTCTATATTATCTTTCTAACTTTCTCTCTCATAGAAATTATATTTTAACAATTTCCTTAATACAGGAGAGAGAAGAAACTAGGAAAATACTAAAAGAAAACAAGTGCAAAAGTTTTCCACCTTGCACCTGCCTTGCAATTTCTCTCGAAGCCTCGTCTTTATCCTTTTGGTGTGTACCATGTCCTACTTACTTTTGAATATCAAGATCCCGTCCACTGTCTGCACAACAATGACTCATGCAGCATTTGGCAAAGACGACTTTTCCCTCTTTCCCACTAAGGGCTAAAACCAATGCCCTTATTTGCTATAATTTTGCAAGATGGAGACAGAAAATATCAGCAAAACGATGAGCATTTTGGTACATTCATGTTAATATCTATGCTTAGCTTCCAATGACAAAGCTTCAGAAGTGAAATTGCAAAGCAGGTTGATGACCAAGACGAAGATCAACAGATCAAAGTATTTTAATTAGTTTATTAAATTATTTATTGAATTATTTTGTATTATATGATTTGAGTAAGACTTAATCTAATGACATTTTGAGAATTCATGTTGAACTTAGGGTGTGAATATAGAATTATTTTTAAATTTATTAAATTTTATAAATCTAATAACTTATTCTTTTAGGTGTTAATTTTTTAGCAAAAAAATTATGAGATTATTTTTTTAAAATAAAAGTTGTTTCACTTAATATTAAAATATTAAATATTAATAAATAGAGTTGTTACCATCATATAGATTGAGTTTTATAATTTATTTTATAAAATATAATAAATTTAATAATATAAATTTTTTAATAAAAATGTTAATAAATCTGATTTTAAGATTGATAATGACATAACATATATGAATAATTATGCTTTAACACTTTATTAAATTAGTATAAATAAAGAAAATTTTAAAGATTTTATAGTATTCATTTTATGAAAATAAAGAAAAAGGATATGTTTTAAATTGCAGACTTTCTTCTAAAAAAAATTGGACACTTAATTTGAGGCTTGTGGAGGGACATCGAGTTCATGTACTCGTCTGATTCCATATATATTTTAAATTCATATTTAATCCATTAAAGGAGACTGAGCCCATAACAAAAAAAGACTGAAGAATCATATGTTAATGAAAAAACGAGAAGATCGTTTGAAAGCATCCAAAAGAAAAAGAGCATGAAATATAAAGTTTTTTTTTTCTTGGTACAGATGAACTATAAAGTTTTCCAACTTAATAGCTCTTACTTCCAATCAGAGCCAAGTCATACGATGGTTTAAAAAAAGAAAAGAAAGAGAGAGAATTGAGAAAGAATAAAAAAATTAAGAGAATGTAAACAGTTTTTCAGTATTATTTTTACAAATTAAAATTTTTAAATATTTATTTTAAAAATTTAAATAGTTAAATTTATTAAATATTACTAATAAAATTATAAGATTTAATTAATTTTATAATAAATTTATTATTTATAATAATTTAATAACCAACTTGTAAGGAGACTAACCTTGTCTAAATGTTTTCCGCAATGATGACACTTATTTCCAATCGGAAAACAAAAAGTTTATTTGGGCTGTGCCAGTGCGAAGACTTTTCAGGAATCTCATATGTCAATCCTTAATCCAATCCTCTTCTTTGTGGATGTGTAAATTAGTAATTTAGTATACCCTATTATTGAACTAAATACTAAAGCTATAGCAATAAAGATTTAGATCTTCTAAATTGAAAAATATATTTTATTTTTTAAAATATAAATAAATGATTATTTATTAAAAAATTAATAATAAAAATTAGTATAACATACATATAAATAAATAATAATTCATAAATTTAAAATAATTTTTATAATTAATAATTATTTACTTACGTTTAATTTTATAAAGTACATTCTTTATTTTAAAATACCTGTGACAATAATTGATCTTATGCTTTTGTTAATCTTATCTGGGATGAATTGGCATCTGATTCATAAGGCAAATTCATATTTGATCCGGTTAAAAAGAGCAAGCCAATCGAAAATGAAATATGAATTTTTGATTCTTTAATTTTGATAATTTTTTATATTTTTATTTTACATTGATGAATTTTATTTTTAATTATTTTTATAATTTTAAATGATATTTTTATCTATCATTTACTTTACAAACATTTACATCTAGGCAATCTCAATTCAAAAACAGGGAGAAGTGGTCCACGTCAGTTGACAATTATTAAAAGAGAAGGTACCAAAACTTCAAAAAGAAAAAGAATGAGAGGAAAAGGTGGTAGAAAAGTTTACTGAATAGCGTGGTGTGGGAATAGCGTCCTCTTTGTTCTGGCTTTGTGAATGCCAGACTTTACTGAATCTCAGATATCAAGGATCTGCCTTCTCTTCTCTATCGACGCCTAGCTTCTGCAGGATTGCCAGAGACTTGAAGAAGTTAGTTCCTCAACCCTCTGTTTAGCTACACAGACCTCTAAGGATCGCAGCCACTTCGCTGTAAGTTGTATTTAGTTTTAGTTTAGTTCGCTGTGTTTTGCCCCGAGTTTACGCCATAAGTCTTTTGCTTTTCTGTCTGACCTTTCTCCTCCCGGTTGGCTGGTCTTGCACCTTGATTTTGTTGCAAACAGAAGCAATATGAACCGGAACAAAACTGACAGAAAAAATAAAACAAATTAAAACGAGTGCGCGTGCCTACTATCCCCTCAACTATCTCATCATCTTACTAATTAATTTAGCTTCAATGAAGAAGGCTTAATTATTTTACTAATCATATTCATACAAATTATTTAGTGCAAAACTGCACATAAATTAACTCAAGTTCAATAAGACCAGTCGAATTTAAGTACAGCAATGGCATATTAAGATTTAAAGAATTTGTTTAACTAATATTATTGCTGTCACTAACAATAAGGAATTAATAACTCTTGTTTGATTTGAAGGCAATGGAGCAAATACAATTAATGAGAAAGGCCACGTGGTCACAATCTGAAAAGAGTGTAATCTGTTTTTATTTTATTAGACCATCAAATTAGGACTCTTCCACAGTACAACACTCACTCACGCGTGATTAATTAATTTATGGTATCAAATGCCCTTAAATATAACAACATTAATAAAATGTATGGGGGCAATGTGCGTTAGCCTGATTTTTTACTTAGATGGATCGGTGATACTTCTATATATTCTTATCATTTTACATTTTTAGACTCATCAACTCAATGGATGTGGTATGAAGTGTTTCTTAGTTTTAAAAGTGAGGACACTTGCAACAATTTCATTGACCACCTTTATTCTGCTATGCAAAAAAGTGGGATATTCACCTTCAAAGATGACCGAAGGCTCAATAAACAGTAATATTATTTTTATATTTTTTATATTTATAATTTTATCTATAATTTTTATCTTTTTTTTAATTTTTTAATTTTTAACTTTTAAAAATTTTACCTTAGACTACATAAAAAACATAATTCAAAACGTAGAATACAAGCATGACCCCGTCATTTTCCCTCGGTAAAACAGATTAAAACAAGTGCGCGTGCCTGCTATGCAATCAAGTATCTTGTCATCTTGGTATTTAATTTAGCTTCAATACGGAAGGCCATGTGGTGACTGTCTGGAAAAAGTGCAGTTTGCCTTTTCATTACTATTAGATTAGTATTGATATATTCATATATTTATATTTATAGTTTTATTTATTTTTTTTAATTATTTTATTTATTTTTTAATAATTAATACTTCAATTACATTATCTGAAGCATTGGGGTTATGCAACATTTTCGTTATTAGACAATCTAATTTGGACTCCTGTTAAGTTTCAATGTCAAATTTTAAAAGGAACAACACTCATACGCGTAAATGCGCATCAATTGCACTTGAAATAGGTGAAGGCTATGTCCGTAACTTGCCTCGGATGGATCATTAGCACTTCTTTTTATTCCTATTATTTCACAGAAGGCCTAATTATTTTAGTAATCATATATATTTTTTTAAAAGCTTAGAAATCATATTCATACAAATTATTTAGTGTAAAACTGCACATAAATTAATATTCAATTAGAAATAAATCTACCTCAAATTAAATAGCTAAGTTCTTCAGTGAAATTTCAGTACAATAATAACATATTAATTTTCAAAAAATTTATCCAACTAATATTGTTGCGCTTATTTACAATTGGGAATTAATAATTCTTATTTGAATTGAAGGCAATGGAGCAAACGCAATTAACGAAAAACACAGTGCAATTTGTTTTTGTGTCATTAAACCATCCAATTAGGGCTCTTCTCAAGTTTTAATGTTGAATCTGAAAAAGCACAACATTCACACATGCATGATTAGATATGAGAACATTAATAAAATGTTGGATGGAGCAGTAGCACTTCTAAATGAGTGGAGAAAGAGTTATGGGTTGGCCATGATTATAAATGCTATGTAGAATGCCCAGTTAAATTCATATAAGGTGGTTAGTGGTATGAAACTGCTATTATTTATGGCAATTTAATAGAATATTTGTTAGTAGATATACTCATTTTCAATTAAGAATCTTTTCAACTTTCAATGTGGAATGAAGTACAACTATAAATTATGGTTTGTAGAAAGTTTTGTAATAATGTCGGGCGAAAGTCCTGAAACTCCTAGGAAATTAAGATGAAAGTAGGATATGATAGATTTTGTGAAAATTAATAAATTTAATAATTAAAATTTTTTATAAATTTTTTTTAAAAATAATGTAGTAGTATAATTTAACGAGAGAGCATTTAATTAAATGTGCGGGAGCGATGACTGTGAAATTGGTTCTGTCCTTGAATAGTTCAGCAGCCCTTCCATCTATAATATTTTCTCTGGTTTATAATACTTACCGTTGAATATACAAGAAAATAAAAAAATCATTAAATGATTTTAAAAGTCATAAAATATTTTTGTATATTTTTAAAATATTATTTTATAAAAAAATCTCAAATAATCAAGTATCGAATAAAAATAATGTTTTTGATAAAGATAAAATTAACAAAAAAAATAATATTATTTTGATTTTATAAAAATAACAACTAAAAAAATTAAAATAAAAACTCTAAAACAACAATTATTATAATGTAAAGAAACCAGAGTAGATCCAAATGCGCGTCACACGATAGATGCAGTGGGTTTTGGATGGGTGAAATGGTGGAGCAAAAGCTAAAAGTTCCGCACAAAAAAAGAAAAAAAGCTAACAAGTTGAAAAAGTGGCTTGGATTGGCCATAGCTGTAGATGATATCGGGTATTGCTATATTTATGTCTTTTTTTTTTACGTCTATTATGTTAATTTTTGTTTTGAAAATATAAAAAATGAATAATAAAAAATTACTGTTTATTCTTTACATTTAAAAAAAAAAAAAACGGACGAAACATATAAAAAATTGACATAAGATTATCATTACTCGATGATATCTGGTCTATCCAAAATAACACATTTAAGGGTGCATGGAATTTATAAAGTGGCACATATTCTCCAGCTAATTCGATGAGCAGAAACACGTGAGTTTTTATAATGAAAAGATTGTATTTCTGTATAATTTGAATTTTACACATTTTCATAATTGAGAAGAGTATTAACTTTTTTTTAATTCTATTCTCATTTAATTTTTATAATTTAAAATTTATATTATTAAATTAATTAAATTTTACTAATCTATTCATACTATTAGATGTGAGTTTTTGTAACAATAGGGTTACAGAATTAGTTTTTTTAAATAAAAGTTATTTCATTTAATGTTAAAATATTAAATATTCACAAATAAAGCAATTGTTGTTATTTTAATTGATTTTCACATTTAAATTTATAAGATTTAACAAATTTAATAATTTATATTATTTTAAATAAAACTTAATTTATTAAAATAATACGACCCTTTATAATATTGTGGTACAAATCATTTTTTGTTTCTAAAATTGACAATGACATAACATGTTTCAATAACCCTGCTTTTATGCTTTAACTTTTAAGAAAATGTGTTCTCACTTAAATTATAAAATGCTAACAAAAAAAAAATGTGAGTTGGTATATTATGAATTTGTTTGAGTAATTTAATAAATTTAATTGTTTAAATTTTTGTAAATGAAATTTTATAGCAATGGGATTATAAAAATAAAAAGAAAGTATATATTCTAAATTGCACACATGACCTGAGGCCGGTTGAGGGACATAGAGTTCATATACTTGTATGGCTCCATATATGTTATATATATTTTGGCAGAGAACCGAAGAATCATATGATAATTAATAAAAGGGAAGAGGCCAAGAGGGCGTGATAGCACCAAAAAGCAAAAGCGAGTGTGAACTGTAAAGTTTTTCAATTTGATGGCTCATATTTTTGGATTCTTTGTGATTAATCGGACGGTGAGCCCAAATCATGCGATAAATTAATACAGGAGAGAGTAGAAAGGACCAAAAGAAAAAGGAGGGTAAAAGTTTTCCACGTTGATGACACTAATCCATTCCGACAACAAAAGGCTTATTTTAAGTTTGCACTTTGAAGCTGGATGACACTCAAAAAGTTTCTTCTGCCTATATGAATGCCCAGACTTTACTGAATCTCAGATAAGGCTTTGTCTTCTCTTCTCCTTTATTGACGGCTAGCCTCTGCAGGATTTGTTACATATAGATAGTTGCAGAGCTCCCCAGATATAAATCCTTCCCTTCTTGCTGGGTTGCTTCCTCACCCGTCTGTTTAGCTACAAAGATATCTAGGGATCGCAGCCTGCTTTGCTGTAAGTTGTATTTAGTTGGTTTAGTTTGCAGTGTTTTGCCCTGATTTAGGCCATGTGTCTTTTGATTTCCTGTCTGACCTTTTTCCTCGTAGTTGGCTGATTTTGCACCTTGATTTTGTTGCAAACAGAAGCAATGTTTTGAATCAAAACAAAACTAACAGAAAAAATAAAATAAAATGAAAACAGATGCGTGTGACTGCTAGGGTATCATCTTAGTGATTTATATAGCTTAAATACAGAAGGCTTAATTATTTTAGTAATCACATTCATACAAATTATTTAGTGTAAAACTGCACCTGAATTAATATTCAATTAGAAATAAATGTAACTCAAATTAAATAGCTAGGTTCGGTCGAATTTAAGTACCGTAATAACATATTAATTTCCAAAAAATTTGTCCAGCTAATATTGTTGTAGTTATTTACCATTAGGAACTAATAACTCTTGTTTAAATTGAAGGCAATGGAGCAAACGCAATTAACCAGAAAGGGCAAGCCGTCACAATCTGGAAAGAGTGCAATTTGTTTTTACTTTATTAGACCATCCAATAAGGACTCTTCTCAAGTTTCATTGTTGAATCTGAGACCAAAAAAAAATGTTGAATTTGAGAAAGTACAACACTCACACACGCGTGATTATTTATTTATGGCATCAAATTCACTTAAATGTGAGAACATTAAAAAATGTATTGGGACTATGTCCGGGAACCTGGTTCTTCTCTTGGATGAATCAATAACGCTTCTATATATTCCTATCATTTTACACTCAATGAAGATTGTGCCTAATATCTTGAGCAGGTGAAGCCAGTTTTCTAATGGATTGCAAGAGCGACCAGAGAAACCCATCAATTCAAAGGATTTGGTATGAAGTGTTTCTTAGTTTCAGAGGTGAGGATCTTCGCTATAATTTCATTGACCACCTTTATGCTGCTCTGCAAAGGAGTGGGATATTCACATTCAAAGATGATAAAAGGCTCAACAAAGGAGACGCCATTTCCATAGAGCTCCCAAAAGCAATTCAAGAATCCCGAATTTCTATTGTTGCCTTTTCCAAAAACTATGCTAATTCGACATGGTGTTTGATGGAATTGGCAAAGATTGTTCATTGCCATGAAGAGTTGGGACAAAATGTTTTGCCTATTTTTTATGATGTAGATCCATCTAAAGTGCAAAAACAAAGTGGGAAATATGGAGAAGCCTTTGCAGAACATGAAAAAAGTTTCAAAGAAAATACAGGCATTGTTCATACATGGAGGCTGGCTATGTCCAAAATAGCCAATCTTTCTGGTTGGGACATGCGAAATAAGTAAGTCGTGTTCTTAGTTTTTCAAATATTGTTAGAAAATAAATTTGTAATACTCTACTCATGTTTCTTTACTATTTATATGTGACTTGGCCAATAAATTGATCATCATCAACATTCAAGTCCAATTAAGTAAATTTTACAATTTCTGACAAAGTTTTAATAAATTGGGAAAATACTATATGAACTCATCATTTCTTTTTTTTTTTTTCTTTGTTTGAATTGTCTGTTATCTTATTTATACTTTCTTGGGTGATGATTTATTTCTTGTTTTTCTTTTTCATTTGTCTTTCCAGACCAGAGTCAAAAGTTATTGATGAAATTGTTCAGAGGGCAAGAAGCATGTTGGGTCATAAATTCTCTAGTCTTGCCAACGACTTAATTGGGATACAAACCTGTGTTGAAGCATTAGAGAAGCTTTTGGATTTAAACTCATATGTTGATGATGTTCGAATTGTGGGGATTACTGGGATGGGTGGAATAGGAAAGACAACTCTTGTAGCTATTGTGTATGATAAAATCTCTTGCCAATTTGATGCTTGCAGTTTCCTCGTGGATGTAAGTACAAGTTCTAAAGGTGATGGTCTACTCCGTCTACAAGAACAACTTCTTTGTGAAACATTGAAGGTAGAGGGAATAAAGATATGGAATCCTAGTCATGGAACTAGTCTAATAAGTTCTAAGCTAAAGAATCTTAAGACTCTTTTAGTTCTTGATAATGTTAATCTATTAGATGAATTAGAGAATTTGGCTAAAAGGTCTTATTGGTTTGGTGTTGGGAGTAGAATCATCATAACAACAAGAAATGAACATGCCCTTAATCACTATGGAGTGAATGATATTTATAGGGTTGAGCAATTGACTTATGCTAAAGCTTTTGACCTTCTTTGTAGAATATCATTTAAAGATCAAAATCCTACGAGTGATTATGAGGAGTTGACACATAGAGCACTAATATATGTGAAAGGCCTTCCATTAGCTGCCAAAGTATTGGGTTCATGTTTATTTAAAAAAAGTGTCTCATATTGGGAAAGTACATTAGCTAGACTACAAGAAGATCCTGAGAAAGAGATAATGGATGTGCTGCGACCCAGTTTTGATGGGCTACAAGCATTGGAACAAGAAATTTTTCTAGACATAGCTTGTTTCTTCCATGGAATGTGTGCAGATGATGTGAAGAGAATTCTAGATTATTTTGGATTCCATGCTGAGAGTGGAATAAGCAATCTCATTGATAAGTCACTTCTGAACATTATAAAGAAGGAAGTTCACATGCATGATTTGTTACAACAATTGGGAAAGAAGATTGTTCAAGAACACTTCCCCAAAAGACCAGAAAAGTGGAGTGGATTGTGGGTTTACAACAATTTCTACCATGTCATGATGGAAAGGAAAGTAAGTAGTATTTTGAAATTGAATTGTAATATACTTTTTATTTTAATTTACTTAGTCCACATTTTGTTTGTTCTTTGTAATCTTTTTGTTATTAGGTAGTGGAAGATATTGAAGCCATAGTTCTAGATCCTATGGGTGCACAAGAAGAGACTGGCTTGAGGGCTGAAGGTCTATCGAATTTCAGCAACCTTAGACTGCTTATATTCCGTTATGTGAACTTTTCTGGAAGTCTTAGAAGTCTCTCAAAGAAGTTAAAATATCTCGAATGGCATGGATATCCTTTCACCTATTTACCATCAATTTTTAGTTGGATGAACTTGTTGAATTGGTGATGCCTTATAGTTGCATCAGACAACTATGGGAAGGCATAAAGGTATTACAAATGCTGCTGTTAATTTCTTCTTTTTTTTTTTAAGATGTATAAAAAAGTACAAAAAAATCTGTTTTTATTTAAAATTTTACAAGCTTATAGGTAGACTAGTAATTAATATTTTCTGCTTCACTCTATTTTGTATTCACAGCCTTTGCACAATTTGAGAAGTATGAATCTCAAGCACTCCAAAAACCTTATCAAGATAGTTGATTTTAAAGGGTTCCCAAATTTGGAGCGGCTGGATCTTGAAGGATGTACAGGATTGTTGAAGCTTGGTGAATCCATTGGAGTTCTTGCAAAGCTAACATTCTTGAATTTGAATGATTGTAAAAATCTTGCCAATATCCCTGATTGCATATCTTGTCTTAGTTCCCTCGAAACTTTATGCCTCTCTGGTTGCTCTAGACTTCAAATGCAATTGCAAAGAATAGAACATGATGAGTAGGTTGATAGAACAAGACAATCAATATTGTCCATAGTGTGCAAACATTTAATGTTACCTTTTCATATGTTTTCTGGAAGACATAATGGAATACTTGGTTTGTTGCAGAAATCTTTTCATAGCCTACCATCTTGAGAAAGCTTGACCTAAGTTATTGTAATCTAAGAGAAATTCCAAATTCCGTAGGATATCTACATTGTTTAGAAGATCTACGTTTACGTGGGAACAATTTTAGCACCCTACCTTCTATGAATAAACTTTCTAAACTTCAATTTCTTCAGTTAGAAGATTGCGAGGAACTTCAATCTTTGCCTGTGCTTCCATCTAGTATTACTTCGTCATTAGAACTTGCTAGGCCCGGAATTGAAATCTATGAAGGAATAAAAGGATATTTTAGGGACGATTATATATTAGCAACTGCCCCATGTTCACCGAAATTGAACAATGCAGTGGCTTGGCATTGTCATGGCTGATTAAATTCTTTGAGGTGAGCATACTCCCTTCCTCCCTCTGTCATTCATTCTTTTTCTTCTGAAAAATAATTATATGCTTTTTCGTTATCAGGAAAAACCATTGCAATATTTTGCTTGTCTTATTGTTGGGAGTGAAATTCCGAGATGGTTGAAGCATCAAAGTTTGGGACGTTTCATGAGGATACAGGTACCTCCAAATGCACATCTTGGAGACAGCAACTACCTTGGCGTTGCTGTTTGTGCATTACATGTGAGCAAGGTTTTGATCAAGATGATCACAGCTTTGGTCTTTCTCTAAACAATATCCGAATACCAGGATGCAATTTTTTTAATGTCAAACCGGTCAAAGCTGGATCAAGTCACCTCTTGCTATTTTATTTCACTAAAGAATTCTTGTTTTGCCAAAAAGTGCTGAAAAAAGAAACAGTTTATTGACGTAGATTTTAACAGTGACAGGGGCGCGACTTCCAATATCAAGAAATGTGGGTTACGATGGGTATATAAGAAGGGTGTGGAAAGGTTAAAGCAGAGTGTGATGCATAGTGAAAGCAACATCCAAATTGATGATGATGATTTAGAGATAGCCGACTCATTCCTCAAAGACTGTTTACATGGGGAAATCGGGTCAGAATAATGAGGTACACTATCTTTCTAGCACTTTGAAATTTATTCATTGGGAGTAGCCATCGTGAAACAAGATGGCCATAGCCTTTTCTAATTTTACCAATTTAATAGTGGAATTAAAAGGGAGTCTGCACTGCACAATGCCTGGGTATGTTGATTGTGTTATTCACCAGCTCTTTTCACTATTAGTTGTTGCATGGATGATCTGTCATCTCATTGAGTTTATTTAATTTCCATGCTTCTCATGCTGTATTTGGATTTGTTAAATTCATACACATTCATATAATGAAATGAAGAACTAAATTGCACATTGTTTTGCACGTTAGGAGCTGCAGGTAGTTATTGCAAACCAGAAAAAAAGTAAGGGTCAATTGTTGAACAAATGGGTACAAATCAGCCCAACATGTTGAGGGACAGAACAAATATGCTCTAGCATCTCTTGTTAATCATAGTAAACTCTGATCTGTTCGCTGATTTCAATGCTGGGATTAATGAAACTCAAAATAGATCTACTTAGAAGGATGAATATATGAATAAATGATTTGGCTTTAAGAAAACCAAAGCATCAGCAGGAGGAATTATCTATGCCTCCAGCAACATATTTAGGTTCTTTCTCTAGTCACACCCTTGCAACCTAGCAACCTGAGAAAAGCATTTTTAGAATATTTTTTTAAAAAGACTAAAAAATATGCTTTAAATTTTTATAAAAATTAAAAATTTCAACTTGTTAATGTAATTTCTTATGTCAAAAATACTTTTAAGCTTTTATAATAAAAACTCAATCTAAATAGACCCTAAACAAAAGAAGGGATGACTCAACTGCCATACTGCAGGAATCGAATATGGAATAAAGGATTTATGACTTTAATTTGGAATGAGAAGAGAGCAGTTGTGACTTTGTCTGACTCAAATGTTAAGGAAAAAGCTGTATATACTTCAAAAACTAACCAATTGCAACCAGAAATTTAAACATGCATCCATTAAAATTTAGGGTCTTTCCACTTTTATTATTTGGCTTATTAATCACTGCCCCAGCAATTGATTTGATATAGCTATAGAGAACAATGGTTGATTGATACTACAATCCCTCCACCGTAAGCTGCAACTCAATTGCTGCCAACCTTGTTTTTCAAACTATTTTCCACGTCGTTGCTGGTTAAGTTCTGCTTAACTTCAAATATAAGATATGTTGCACCACCAAGGTGACAGTTTTAAGAATTTGGCAGCAGGGTAAGCTATTTTTGCTCTATTATTCTGTCTGAATTTTCAATGTTCATCATGGACAGTTAGACTATGGGTTGCCCGATCCAGCTTTGAATTGTCTATGTGTAGTAGTCAATCAAGCTTTTTTTTCTCTTTTTCAACATCATCACGCAATTTCATCTCTTTAGGACAATAGATAGTCATGTTGTGAATTGGTAAATAGTTTGTTTGCACTATAACTCGTAATGGGTAGAAGATGGGAAGCTTTTATAGCAAATAAGTCAATAATTAGATAAATGTGCTTGAGGAAATAATGTCCTTCCTTTATCTGTTGAATTTTTTTAGTTACATTGGAGTTGCTACATTTCATTAAATAGAAGTGGTGCTGAATTGAACTGTCTGTATTTTTTTGAACGTGTAAGGTTCCGACTTAAGAAAAATTACATGGCCTTCAAGAGAGTCTGTAGCAATCTAGACCATGACCATGCACTCTGCTTAAGGGGTGTAACATTCTAGGCATTTAGCTATTGACTTTGAGCATATATTGGGCTATACTGATAGTAGGGCATCTTGTGTTGAGCTACATGCTTACAATTAGTAATAACAATTAACATGTTTCTAACTTTCAACTTACAATTAAGGTAATTATAAATCGCATGGACTTCTTGTCATCGCAAATACCTTTCTTTTGGTGGAGGGGTTGGTAAGAATCATATATTATTTTAAAATTTGAGAAAGTTGTTGACATCTCATAAATGATAAAAGCTGTTGATCGGGTAATCTTTATCTTCTGCTTGTATCTGTTCAGGATGCTACTTGATATACCCTCTCAATCTGTGTCGTTTAATTTTTTATTATTAATTTGTACACGAAATCAATTCTTCCATGTTAAGTTCTGCTTTTGCATAAAAAACGTTGATTAACTCAACTTGTGCCTGATTTTGACCGAACGTCTTTTGCCCGAGTGTTTAGGAAATTGAATTATTTCACAGGGAGGAAGATAAATTCATTTTGCAGCATTCTTGGGTTCTTAATGGCAAATCACCACATGTATCCTTTGTCTCTCTGGAATTGACTTCAATTCTCACAAGATAGCATTCTAATTCATTGAAGATGAAACCTGACCGAGTGGCAGCTTTTCAACCCCTATTGTCAGAAGTTGTATCAGAATTTGTTGTACTGAAGAGGTGGCTATGGCACTGAAGTTCTTTGTTAGTGGGTGTTCGGCCATCTTTTGCAATATGCTAGTTGAGTGTAGAATCAGCATATATTTTTATTCCAAGTTATTCTGAATGGGGCAGCATGTTACATACTACGAATATCTTAGAAAGCTTCATACTTTTGTTAGCATGTTTTAGATCTTGCCCTTCCCGGCTCCTTCACTGGCATAAAAAACAAAAAAATTGCTTGCATGTCACAATTTGTTTGTTTTTTTAACCATATAACCACTTGGATTGGATAATATTTCAATAAATGCATTCAGGGATGATCCAGCAGGTTGATTATGTGTAAAATAGAACTGGTATATGAGATTGGAAAATATTCATATATTTGGTATTAGTTTTTAGATATAATGAATTTTATAGTTTAATATGTAAGATTTTAATAAATTTAATATTATAAATCTTATATCACAAATAAATTTTACATTTTAATTAGGTAAAATTTCATATTATCTTGCTAACTTTCTCTCTCATAGGAATTATATTTTAACAATGTCCTTAATACAGGAGAGAGTAGACACTAGGAAAAGACCAAAAGAAAAAGAGAGCAAAAGTTCTCCACCAGGAACCTGCTTTCCAATTTCACTTGAAGCTTCGTCTTTTTTTTTTGGTCATACAGTGAGCCTAATGGCTGGGTTAAGGGTAGGGAAATACGGGATCGAACCCGAAGGTTCGGGGATTGAGGCATCATTTGTGACCATACGAGCTAGGTGCTCTGGTCTGAAGCTTCGTCTTTAACCCTCTGTTGTATACCCATGTCCTGCTCACTTTTGAATATCAAGATCCCCTCACGGTCTACACGGCAATGACTCAAGCAGCATTTGACAAAGACGACTGTCCCCTCTTTCCCACTAAGGGGTAAAACCAATGCCCTTATTTGCTATAATTTTGCAAGATGGAGACAGGAAACACAAGCAAAATGATGGGCATTTTGGTATATTCATGTTGAAACTTATGCTTAGCTTCCAGCGTTTTTTCCTTTTCCTAAAATCGATGACGAAGCTTCAGAAGTGAAATTGCAAAGTAGGTTGAAGACCCCGATCAAGAGATCAACTTCAATACAGGGTCAACTCTTGATAAAATTAAAGGATATTAATTATTTTTATTAAGTTATTTATTGAATTATCTTATATTATATGATATGAGTTCTACTTAATCTAATGACATAATAAAAATATATGTTTTGATAAAAAATAAAAAATAAAAATATGTGTTGAAGTTAGGGTGTAAATATGGAATTATTTTTAAATTCACATAAAATGGTTACTGACATGAAACTGTTATTATTTATGGTAAAAATAGTATACTTTGTTAGTAGAAATACACATTTTCAATTAAGAATCTTTTCAACTTTCAATGTGAAATGAAGTACAATTATAAATTATAGTTTGTAGAAAGTTTTGTAATAATGTCGGACCAAAGTCACGAAACTCCTAGGAAATTAAGATGAACGTTGGATATGATAGATTTTGTGAAAGTTAATAAATTTAAATAATTAAAATTTTTAATAAAAAATTTATTTTTAAGATAATAATTTAATGTGAGAGCATTTAATTAAATGTACGGGAGTGATGGCTGTGAAACTGATTTTGCCCATGGATAGTTCAACGGTCTTCCATTTATAAATATTTTTTCTGGTTTATAATACTTAACGTTGAATATATTAAAAAAATTATTAAATAATCTTAAAAGTAATGAAATATTTTGTTTTATTTTTAAAATATTATTTTATAAAGAATCTCAATAAATTAAGTATTGAATAAAATTAATATTTTTGATAAAGATAAAATTAATAAAAAATAATATTACTTTGATTTTGCAAAAATAACAATTAAAAAGTTAAAATAAAAACTCTAAAATATCAATTATTATAATATAAAGAAACCAGAATGGATCCAAATGCGCGTCACACGGCAGATGCAGCGGGTTTTGAATGGGTGAAATGGCAGAGCAAAGGCTAACAAGTTCCGCACAAAAAAAAAAAAAAAAAGCTAACCAGTTGAAAAAGTGGCATGGGTTGGCCATGGTTGTAGACGATATCTGGTCTATCCAAAGTAAATAGCAAATTTAAGGCGCATGGAATTTATAAAGTGGCACATATTCTTCAGCTAATTCGATGAGTAGAAACATAAGAGTTTTTATAATGAAAAAGATCGTAGTTTTGCATAATTTGAATTATACACATTTTTATAATTGAGAAGAGTATTAACTATTTTTTTAATTCTATTTTCATTTAATTTTTATAATTTAAAATTTATATTATTAAGTTTTATTAATTTAATAAAATTTTTGTAACAATAGAGTTGTAGGACTAGATTTTCTTTAAAATAAAAGTAGTTACATTTCATGTTAAAATATTAAATATTCACAAACAAAGTTATTATTATTATTATTATATTAATTTTTATATTTAATTTGTTAAATTTTAATAAATTTAATAATTTACTTTTTTAAATAAATATATAATAAAACTTAACTTGTAAAAATAATACGATCATTTATAATATTAGGGTACAAATCATTTTTTTTCTAAAATTGATAATGACATAACATGTTTAAATAATTATGCTTTAACTGTAAAGAAAAATGTGTTCTCACTTAAGTTATAAAATGCCTATAAAAGAAAATGTGAGTTAGTATATTTGTGAATTGATTGAATAATTTAATAAATTTAATTATTTAAAATTTTTAAATGAGATTTTTATAATAATAGAATTATAAAAATAAAAAGAAAATATATATATTTTAAATTGTACACATGATTTAAGGCCTGTTGAGTGACATCGAGTTCGTGTACTTGTTTGTGGTTATATATATGTTATAAATTCTTGTCTGGTCCATTCAACAAGAACGTGCCCAAGACGAAGACCGAAGAATCATATATATATATATATATATATATATATATATATGTATGTGTGGCAGAGAACCGAACAATCATTTATTTTTTTTTTGATAATTTAAGAGTCGAAACTGATATTGAGAAGTAAGGATAGGAATTCAAACCTGAAACTAAGTTTATGTAGGATCAACATTTATGTCAAATTAGGGGTGGACATTGGACCGGGTCAAACCGTTTCAACCTGTCCCAAATCGTAAAAAAAAAAATTTAGACCGAGTTAAAATGGGGTAAAACAAAAATTATGTAATATTTTGACTTAAGATGGGGTAAATCGGGTGGGGCTGGATTTTGATCCCCTCTCCATTAGGTTGCCGTGGGTACCCAACAAAATTTACATATATATATATATAGTTTTCAATTCTTATGCTATATATATATATTCTCAATTCTGATATTATAAAATTGCATCGTTTTGTAAAATGATGTCATTTTCTAGCTTGCCCTAAAACTAGAGGTGGGTATCAGTTCGGGTCAAATCGTTTTAACTCGCTTCAAACTGTAAAAAAGAAAATTTAGACTAGGTTAAGATGGGATAAAATAAATATAATATAATATTTTAGCTTAAGATAGGATAAATTGGATAAGGATGAATTTTTGCTCTCTCTCCATTGGATTACTGTGGCAACCCAACAAAAATTACATATATATATATATTTTCTACTACTACAAAATGACGTTATTTCATAACTTACCCTAAATCTTTCTCAAGTAGCTCTACGATGCCAATGCCACTTCTCGGTCCTCTCTTGTCCCTCAACTCCCTCTTTCGCGAGCGATGAGTTTTGTCCGTTGTCTCATCATTTCTGACAGTCGATGCTGACCACCCTACCTCGTTTGAGCCATCCGGTCCCTCTCTTGTCTAGTCATCACACTTCGAGACTTTGAGTCCTCAATAGTCGACTGAACCTTGCTGACTCGCCGCCGCTTGCCTCACGTCCGGCCATCCCCAAGCCTTCACTCTTCGGCCCATCCTAACCTAAACTAACCCACTCAAATGAAACTGAGTTATTCCAACCCAAAAATCTTAGTTTGAAGGATCATTTTGGCTGGGGTTGGACTAATTAAAAGAAGGATTAGATTCAAACAAATTGAAAAAATTTTGCCCCAACCCAAACTGCCTCACCTAATGCCCACCCCTACTTAAAACTTCTGCAAGCACAAGCAGGCAAGAGGCAGCTCAACTTCAGCAAACCAACACCACTTCTCCCTCCCTCGTCTCGAACCCTTGGTCCCTCGACTCCCTCTCTCACGAGTTACAAGTCTCGTTCGTTGTCTCGTCATTTTCAACAGTCAACGTTAATCTTTTATCTCTTCCCACTTTGTCTTGACTCACCTCTTCTCATTTTGGCTTATCTCTTGTCTAATCATCATACTTCGACACTTTGGGTCATCAATAGTCGATTGAACCTCATCCCCGTTCCACCACTTGTCTTACGTTCGTTCGTCCTCATTCTAACTTAGACTAATCCACCCAAGTGAAACCGAACCATTTCAACCCAAGAATGTTGGTTTGAAGAATTTTTTGGCTGGGGTTGGACTAACTTAATAAGAGATTGGGTTCAATTAGGTTGAAAAAATTTTATCCCAACCTAAACTACCCCACCTAATACCCACCCCTATGTCAAATGAGCTGTAGCTCATTGACAACCGAACAATCATTTGATAATTAATAAAAGGGAAGAGGGCAACGGGGTAAGAAAGCACCAAAAAGTGAAAGCGAGTGTGAACTGTAAAGTTTTTCAACTTGATGGCTCTTATTATCAATTAGACGGTGAGCCCAAGTCATACGATAAATTAATACAGGACAGGGTAGAAAGGACCAAAAGAAAAAGGAGGGCAAAAGTTTTCCATAAAGCTGGATGACACTCAAAAAGTTTCTTCTGCCTATGTGAACGCCAAGACTTTACTGGATCTCAGATATCAAGGCTTTGTCTTCTCTTCTCTATTGACGCCTAGCTTCTGCAGGATTTGTTACATATTGATAGTTGCAGATCTCCCCAAATATAAATCCTTCCCTTCTCGCCGGGCTGCTTCCTCACCCGTCTGTTTAGCTACATAGATCTCTAAGGATCGCAGCCTGCTTTGCTGTAAGTTGTATTTAGTTGGTTTAGTTTGCTGTGTTTTGCCCTGATTTAGGCCATGGGCCTTTCGATTTTCTGTCTGGCCTTTCTCTTCGTAGTTGGCTGATTTTACACCTTGATTTTGTTGCAAACAGAAGTAATATTTTGAATCAAAACAAAACTAACAGAAAAAATAAATAAAATGAAAACAGATGCGTGTGACTGCTATGGTATCATCTTAGTGATTCATATAGCATAAATACAGAAGGCTTAATTATTTTAGTAATCATATTCATACAAATTATTTAGTGTAAAACTGCACCTAAATTAATATTTTAATTAGAAATAAATCTAACTCAAATTAAATTGCCAGGTTCAGTCGAATTTAAGTACCGTAATAACATATTAATTTCCAAAAAATTGGTCCAACAAATATTGTTGTAGTTATTTGCCACTAGGAACTAATAACTCTTGTTTACATTGAAGGCAACGGAGCAAATGCAAATAACCAGAAAGGCCATGCGGTCACAATCTGGAAAGAGTGCAATTTGTTTTTACTTTATTAGACCATCCAACAAGGACTCTTCTCAAGTTTCAATGTTGAATCTGACACAAAAAAAAAAAATGTTGAATCTGAGAAAGCACAACTCTCACACACGCGTGATTATTTGTTTATGGCATCAAATTCACTTAAATGTGAGAACATTAATAAAATGTATGGGAGCTATGTCGGAACCTGGTTCTTCTCTTGGATGGATCAATAACAAAATGTCTAATATCTTGAGCAGGTGAGACCAGTTTTCCAATGGATTGCAAGAGCAACCAGAGCAACCCATCAATTCAAAGGATATGGTATGAAGTGTTTCTTAGTTTCAGAGGTGAGGACACTCGCAATAATTTCATTGATCATCTTTACGCTGCTTTGCAAAGGAGTGGGATATTCACCTTCAAAGATGACCAAAGGCTCAACAAAGGAGACGCTCTTTCCACAGAGCTCCCAAAAGCAATTCAAGAATCCCAAATTTCTATTGTTGTCTTTTCCAAAAACTATGCTGACTCGACATGGTGTTTGAGGGAATTGGCAAGGATTTTTCATTGCCATGAAGAGTTGGGACAACGTGTTTTGCCTATTTTTTATGATGTAGATCCGTCTGAAGTACGAAAACAAAGTGAGAATTATGGAGAAGCCTTTGCAAAACATGAACATAGTTTCAAAGAAAATTCAGACATGGTTCATACATGGAGGCTAGCTATGTCCAAAATAGCCAATCTTTCTGGTTGGGACGTGCGAGATAAGTAAGTCGTGTTTTTAGCTATTCAAATATTGTTAGAAAATAAATTTGTAATACCCTATTCATGTTTCTTCACTATTTATATGTGACTTCGCCAATAAATTGATCATCATCAACATTCAAGTTCAATTAAGCAAATTTTACAATTTTAGACAGTTTTAATACATTGGTAAAATGCTATATGAACTCATCATTTTCTTTTCTTTTTCTTTGCTTGAATTGTTTGCTATCTTAATTATACTTCCTTGGGTGCTGATTTGTTTCTTGTTTTTCTTTTTCATTTGTATTTCCAGAGCAGAGTCAAAAGTTATTGATGACATTGTTCAAAATGCAATAAGCATGTTGGGTCATAAATTCTCCAATCTTGCTAATGACTTAATTGGGATACAATCTCGTGTTGAAGCATTAGAGAAGCTTTTGGATTTAAACTCATATGTTGATGATGTTCGAGTTGTGGGGATTACTGGGATGGGCGGAATAGGAAAGACAACTCTTGCAGCTGTTGTGTATGACAAAATCTCTTGCCAATTTGATGCGTGCAGTTTCCTCATGGATGTAAGTACATGTTCTAAAGGTGATGGTCTACTCCGTCTACAAGAACAACTTCTTAGTGAAACATTGAAGGTAGAGGGAATAAAGATATGGAATCCTAGCCATGGAACTAGTCTAATAAGTTCTAGGCTAAAGAATCTTAAGACTTTTTTAGTTCTTGATAATGTTAATCAATTAGATGAATTAGAGAATTTGGCTAAAAGGTCTGATTGGTTTGGTGCTGGAAGTAGAATCATCATAACAACTAGAAATGAACATACCCTTAATCACTATGGAGTGAATGATATTTACAGGGTTAAGCAATTGACTGATGCTGAAGCTCTTGAACTTCTTTGTAGAATATCTTTTAAAGATCAAAATTCTATGAGTGATTATGAGGAGTTGACACATAGAGCACTAATATATGTGAAAGGGCTTCCATTAGCAGCCAAAGTATTGGGTTCATGTTTATTTAAAAAAGGTGTCTCATATTGGGAAAGTACATTAGCTAGACTACAAGAAAATCCTGAGAAAGAGATAATGGATGTGCTGCGAACTAGTTTTGATGGACTGCGAGCATTGGAACAAGAAATTTTTCTAGACATAGCTTGTTTCTTTCATGGAATGTGTGTAGATGATGTGAAGAGAATTCTAGATTGTTGTGGATTCCATGCTGAGAGTGGGATAAGCAATCTTATTGATAAGTCACTTCTAAACATTATAAACAAGAAAGTTCACATGCATGATTTGTTACAACAATTGGGAAAAATGATTGTTCAAGAACACTTCCCCAAAAGGCCAGAAAAGTGGAGTAGATTGTGGCTTTACAAGAATTTCTACCATGTTATGATGGAAAGGAAAGTAAGTAGTATTTTGAAGATTGAATTGTAATATACTTTTTATTTTAATTTACTTAGTCCACATTTTGTTTGTTCTTTGCAATCCTTTTGTTATTAGGTAGTGGAAGATGTTGAAGCCATCGTTCTAGATCCCATGGGTGCACAAGCAGAGACTAGCTTGAGGGCTGAAGGTCTATCAAATTTCAGCCACCTTAGACTGCTTATATTCCGTTATGTAAACTTTTCTGGAAGTCTTAGAAGTCTTTCAAAGAAGTTAAAATATCTTGAATGGCATGGATATCCTTTCACCTATTTACCATCAAATTCTCAATTGGATGAACTTGTTGAATTGGTGATGCCTTATAGTTGCATCAGACAACTATGGGAAGGCATAAAGGTATTACAAATGCTACTGTTAAGTTCTTCTCTTTTCTTAAGAGGTATAAAAAGAAACAAAAAAAATCTGATTTTATTTAAAATTTTATAAGGCTATAGGTAGACTAGTAATTAATATTCTCTGCTTCACTCTATATTGTGTTCACAGCCTTTGCACAATCTAAGAAGCTTGAATCTCAAGCACTCCGAAAACCTCATCAAGATACTTGATTTTAGAGGGTTCCCAAATTTGGAGCGGCTAGATCTTGAAGGATGTACACGATTGTTGAAGCTTGATGCATCCATTGAAGTTCTTGCAAAGCTAACATTCTTGAATTTGAATGGTTGCAAAAATCTTGTCAGTATCCCTGATTGCATATTTTGTTTTAGTTCCCTCGAAACTTTATGTCTCTCTGGTTGCTCAAGACTTCAAATGCAATTGAAGAGAATAGAACATGATGAGGAGGTTGATAGAACAAGACAATCAATATTGCCCATTGTGTGCAAACATTTAATGTTACCTTTTCATATGTTTTTTGGGAGGCAAAATGGAATACTTGGTTTGTCACAGGATTGTTTTCTTCGCCTACCATCTTTGAGAAAGCTTGACCTAAGTTATTGTAATCTAAGAGAAATTCCAGATTCTATAGGATGTCTACACTGTCTAGAAGATCTAAATTTAAGTGGGAACAATTTTATCACCCTACCTTATATGAATAAACTTTCTAAACTTCAATTTCTTTGGTTAGAAGATTGCAAGAAACTTCACTCTTTGCCTGTGCTTCCACCTAGTATTACTTCATCATTAGCATTTATTGGGCATGGAGGTGAAGTGTATGAAGGAATAGAAGGATATTTAATGGGACCATTAAGTATTTGCAACTGCCCCATGTTCATCGAAATTGAACGATGTAGTAAGTTGGCATTGTCATGGCTAATTAAATTCTTTGAGGTGAGCATACTCCCTTCCTCCCTCTATCATTCATTCTTTTTCTTTTGAAAAATAATTATATGGCTTTTTCGTTATCAGGAAAAACCATTGCAAGATTTTGTTTGTACTATTCTTGGGAGTGAAATTCCGAGGTGGATGAAGCATCAAACTTTGGGACATTTAATGAGGATACAGGTACCTCCAAATGCACAACTCAGAGAAAGCAATTTCCTTGGCGTTGCTATTTGTGCATTACAAGTGAAGCAAGATTTCGATGCATATCATTGCCCCTATCATCTTTTTCTAAACAGTATTCGAATACCAGGATGGGGTTTTGCTTATGTTAAAATGGTCAAAGCTGGATCTAGTCACCTCTTGCTATTTTCTTGCACTCGAGAATTCTTGTTTCGCGAAAAAGTGTTGAAAAAAGAAACACAGTTTATTGATGTTGAATTTGACTGTCAAGGGACTTCTAATATTAAGAAATGTGGGATGCGATGGGTATATAAGAAGGGTGTGGAAAGGTTAAAGCAGAGTGTGATGCATACTGAAAACAACATCCAAATTGATGATGATGATTTAGAGATAGCTGACTCATTCCTCAAAGACTGTTTACATGGGGAAATCGGGTCAGAATAATGAGGTACACTATCTTTCTAGCCACTTTGAAAGTTATTCATTGGGAGTAGCCATTGTGAAACAAGATGCCCACAACCTTTTCCAGTTTTACCAATTTAATAGCGGAATTAAAAGTAAGTCTAAGGAATTCTAATTGCTATATATAAGCATACATCTGTATAAATTGTGAAGCCGAGTATTCTCATTTCCATTTACACTATTGACCAAAAAGAGAAAAAAAAGAAAAGAAAAAGTAGTTATCTATGTAGTCTTTTTCACAAGGTTTATATTATTATTATGTAGCTTAGTATACATGTCGATGGGGAATCTATGACTTTGATTTGCATAACTCTTTCATTTTTATCTTCTCGGTTGTACCCTATGAACTTTGATTAAGTTGAGCAACTATTTTATGAATCTATTGTTAATTGGTAAAACATCTTTTTCACAGCTTAATGAGATATTTAGCCACCTATATAATCTTGTCCTATCTTTGGTCAAGTTCTGTGTGGGGTTGGGCATTGGGTGGGGCAGTTTGGGTTGGGGTAAAATTTTCTCAATTCAATTGAACCTAATCCTTCATTTAGTTGGTCTAACCCTAGCTAAAATAATTTTTCAAACTAAGATTTTTGGGTTGGAATGGTTCAGTTTCATTTAGGTGGATTAGTTCGAGTTAGGATGGGTTGAGAAGCGGAGGCCTGGGAACGGTTAGACGTGAGGTGAGCGGAGGCAATCTGACAAGGTTCAGTCGACTATTAAGGACCTAAAGTCTTGAAGTGTGACGACTAGACGAGAGAGGGACCGAGACAACTCAAACGAGGTGAAGAGAAGTGGAGGGGTCGGCGTCGATTGTCGGAAACAATGAGACAATAGACGAGACTCATCGATTGCTAGAGAGGGAGTCGAGGGACAAGGGAGGACCAAGGAGCAGCACTGGAGTCGTGGAGTTGCTTGGGGAAGATTTAAGGCAAGTTACGAAACGACGTTATTTTATAGCAATTAGAAAAAAAATACATATGTGTAATTTTTGTTGAGTTGTTGTGTGGAGAGGAGGCAAAAATTCAGCCTCACCTAATTTACTATATCTTAAACTAAAATATTACATTATATTTAATCACATCTTAATCCAGTTCAATTTTTTTTTTTTTTATGACTTGGGGTAAGTTGAAATAGTTTGACTCGAGCCGATGCCCACGCTTTGTTCTGTGAGTTTATTGTTTTTGTTTCAACTTATCAGTATCAAATCATAATATGAATAATGTTACTTTTAGAACCCCATTTTTTTTTCACATAAATTATGTACAAATTGCTAATGTGACTACTTCAAAAATCATACATCAATCTTATATAGGCTTTCTGATACGACTCAGATATTCTCACTTTAAAATAACTTGCAAAATCTTCACATATTATAATTAGAGATAGATTTTTATTTCTTATCTCTTCTTTTATTTTGTGTAAAAGATATATGATTCAATGTAAAATCATGACCACTGTTACACTTAAAAGTTTTTCGCAAGTGGCTTAATAAAGATTCAAGCATAGCATAATTAATGAAACTTTGGCTGTGGATGAGCTTCGATGATAGACCTTAAAACTGGTGTTATCTTGTAGTCATGGAAACCTGCAGAACAGCTTAGCTCAGTCTTCGTCATTTCTTTCTCGTCCTGTAGAATGAACCATCATCAGCATGTCAAAGCAGAGTTGTATTTTAACCGAATCACGGTCTTTATTTTGGTGCTCCACCACCATGTCTATGATGATCACCTTATAACCCCTCTTCCCATTAGTTGAAATTGCCTCTTTGCACTTCTTGAGTACCTTCACATATTCAACGTTGCACCAGTCATGCAATTTGTACACAATTTATGTGAAAAAAAGGGTTCCAAAAGTAACATTATTCATATAATTTAATCCTGATAAGTTGGAACAAAAACGGTAAACCCACGAAAGTTGACCAAAGATAAGATTATAAAGGTGGCTTAATATCTCATTAAGCAGTGAAAAAGATGTTTTACCAATTAACAAGAGATTCATAAAATACTAGACAACTTAATCATAGTTCAATGGGTAAAACCGGGAAGATAAATATGAAAGAGAGTTATGCAAATCAAAGTCGTAGATTCCCCATCAAAATGTATACTATGCTACATAAAAATATAAATCTTGTGAAAAAGACTACATAGATAATGACTTTCTTTTTTTTTTTCTCCGTGATACTTAACACTCTTTTTGGTAAATAATTATAAGTGGAAATCAGGAAACTCAGCTTCACAATTTATACTGATGTATGCTGATATATAGCAATGAGAATCCCTTACTATATACATACCTGAGTGCTATTGAAACGATATCAGTATAATTTCTTTCACTGTAGATCATGGAATTTTAGAAATGAAAATCGTGAAAATGACCACTTACCCCAACCTTTCGCCCAAATATTTTGTGGGCTTTGTTTTTTTGGTATCCTTAAATTTTTTAGATAAAAGGCTAATTTCATTCGAGAATCTTTTTTAATAAAATTAATTTTAAACTTAAATATATATAACAAATTATATCAAAATTTCTTAGAATACGAACTAATTTGCAATGCACTAATACTTTATAAATATTTGAATGTTGCAAACTTATTTAACAACCTTAAATTTAGGGTTGTTAAATAAGTTCGCAGCCCATAGAGTTGGAAAAATGCCATCAATACGTGTGTGCTGTACCCGTAAAATGTATAAAAGTGAAGTATTTAAATCATATTTCTTTTGAGTTAAAAGTGACTTATATTTTGATAGTAAAATTCAAAGTCACTTCACTTTTATGTATTTTACATGTAACTGGTAAGGTAGCACTTCTCCAAAATTGCTTCAATTTTTGCTTAAGAAATTGGTGCAGTTAGTACAAGTGTCTTAGGATTATCTAACAATGGTAAGTTTGATTCTTAGAGAACCCAATGAGATAAGAGATTTATCACATCATCCATCTTAAGAGAAATTAGGTCCACTTAAGTTGAAAGACTCAAAAGATTTGTGTCTTAAGTGAAAATACATCATGATTCATGTAAAAAAAAATTGCTTCAACTTTGACTGGATTCTTTAAAAGGAAACAATAAGCCTGAATATTTCCTCTAATGGCTGTGCTCATTACATGGCATTTTAATTACTTTTTCTTAATATTAAATTATGATATTTATTTTTTATTATTCTGGAAGATTCATACAACAAATTTCATTAAGTGATAACATAAAAAATTAAAAAAAATTAAAAATAGTATGATTTTGATATTAGAAAATCAAATATTTAGGATAATTTATTTATTCAATATTTTTATTACCAGAATAGCAAGGTGATAAAAACCATGTGATTGTAGCATATAATGAATAATTGAAATTTTTTAAAATGAGAAATATACTTTATAAAATAAAATATGAATAAATGATTATTAATTAAAAAATTAATAATGATGATTATTTTAAATTTATAAACTATTATCTACTTGTATCTATATTATAACAATATCTAAAATTAATTTTTTAATCAATAATTATTTACATACATTTTATAAAATGTGTAATACTCGTTTTAAAGAATCCAAATCTTATAATGAATCCTTGATTGGAATGATTTGTAATAAAAGTTTATTCTAAAAAGTATTGATTAGGACAATTTATATCATTACTGTATAATTGCACCAATTAATTAAATCATCCATCTGGCAATTGGTTTGATTTTTAAGAGAATTATGACATGACAATATTTATAAAAAATAAATTACTATAATCACAATATCCATTGAGTAAAATGTTAGAATTTAATTATCTATTCTATTTTTGAAGAAAAATTCTATGATAATTGATAACTTTCAAACAATATTGATGCAAAATTTAATTTAATAATATAAGAAATTATACCACAAAATTTTTTTTGTTATTAATATATATCATTAAATAGATAAATAATAAATTGCAATTTGTTCGAAAGATTTGTGCCGATTCACACCTTTTAATCACAAGAGTTAGAAAATGAATTGCATGTGAAAGACTGTATGGATCATCGTTTTGAATAATTATGATCAAGAAATAGATATAATATTCATGAAGCAGACAAGAAAGGCCTTGCCTGTAAGCAAAAATGGGCAGCCATTTATGGAATTTTGGTTGAACTTTTTCTCCCTTCCGCTGAATGCTGATTGCGAGAGAACAACGAAGACTTGCTTTCTTTACTAACTACGGGCAGGGCCATGCCATGCCAGAGATGACAGCAAAGATTGGTTGCTGCAATACGCAAACATCATGCACTGTTAGCTCAATTCAGTTGATCCATAGCCCTTGCTTTGCAAATTAATATAAATGTAGTTGCTGAAGTAAGACCCTCACCAAAATGAGGAAAGCCATGGTGCTTCCCATCTGACATAGAGAAAGAAATGACACATATCAGGCCCTATATATGTTTAGACAGTAAATTAAGCCGTAAAATTAAAATCAAACTCTTTCTGCAATGGCATTTAATTGTTATTGTTATCTTGAATTTTTTTTTTTGTTTTAAATTTTTGAGTTTGAACCAAAATCTTTACATCTGTATTAAGTAGAATTACAAAACAGTCTGACTAATCCAGAATCTTTTAAATAATTTGCTACTCTTCTTTTATATAAACAAAAACTAAAATCGAATTTGTAGGAAAACAATATAATAATGCTGCATACAAGTGTATAAGAAAGAAAACCATGGTCCTTCCCACAGTAAGTACTTTAAGTTACCGCATAGCAAATTATGGAAACACTGTTATGTGCAAGGAAGGTGCCTCTGTACGTGGTCTCCTCAAACTGCATTCAATTCTTACTCAATTACAAGGAAAACTAGAGAAGAAAAATCCACTGTATCAGTTATTGTGCTATTAAAAGGAAAATCAAAATTTACCTCTAAGGGTTGAGTAAAGTAATAAGAGATTTAAATTTAAAGGTTGAATTAAGTAACAAGAGGTTTAATTTTTGCTTGTGGCGAATTCAGTTCGAATTTTTATTCAGAACTGAATGCACTCTCAAATACCTAACAACACAAAAGAAAAAAAAATTGCCTCCAAAAGAGGATACTTTGAATTGAACCAAAAAAATAATATTTTATTAAAAAAACTGTTTATAATTTTTGTAAAAATTAATCTTATATTTAATAATAATATAAAAATACTTTGTGTAAAAATTAAAAAAAAAAAACTATATGGCTTCGTGTTGGGTAGACAACTTCAGTACGTGTGCAGCAAAATTATGGTTGTTTCTTCGTTTGCATGCGACAGTTGCGCGGTGGTGGTGGTGGAGCTATTTCTTTCACTACTATGTTTGAGAGGGTAGCTGGCAGTTGTGTTGTGTAGACCTTAGAAAGCCACGTATACTACAAATTTATCCTCTTCAGAAGATCTTTAAATAGACATTCTATGCGAAAAATAAGCACACCAGAGCCTGAGCCTGGAAAGAGAATAGCTCTAATGTTTTCTTCAATATGCAAAAGCTGTAGAAATGACACCTACTGGGTCTTGTCAGTGATCACTTTGGTAAGATCACCGTTCACACTTGTTTACCAAATTCGGTGATCTGATCTTATTGTTGCTATTTGTTCATTGTTTTTAAATGTTTTTTCTCTCTCTCGCCCGGCTTTTCTTCCATCAGCATTAATGGCTGCCGAAAAAATTACTCAACATATATATATATATATATATATATATATAGCAGAGCTCAAGCATAACATTGAAAGTTTCTTTCATTATATCCGAGTATATGGCTTTGGTCAAATGAATGAGTATTATTGGATTTGGATGTATGTACTTTTATTCTTGATCTGGTAATTTTTTTTATCTCTGTATTTTACATTTAACATGTGAAGCATAACAATCTATGATCAAAGGAAGCAGTTATATCATTGATAGTTTTTGAATATCAAGCAGTTATTACATATAAATCAAGAATGTTATACACATTTCCTCATCGACATAAAAGATTACTGAACACTCAAACGTCGCCCATACCCCTAACTTTCGTTATAATCACATGCAGAAAATTTGCATCAACTAGTTATGTTGAACAGAAGACCAAGAATTTGATTCAACCCAGTTATAAGCAATGGGGCTCAGGAAAGCATCAGGAATACCAAAGGAGCTGACCAAGGCAAGTGCATGAGGTCGAAGTTCAGCAGAGAGTTTTTTCACTTCTTTCCTCACTGCAGAAGCATTTTCTATTGACAAGTATCCATACCGGAGGAAGGCAGCATCTTCCTCCAAGCAAATCACAGCGTACATGGACCTCAATATGCCTAAGACGTTCTGCAGAGGAGACACAAATATAATTACTAAATGAATCTGTTTTATATCATAATCATGGTGGCCAAAAAGCCTAATGGCACAAAAGGCCTATAGTAAAAACTTCCATAGAACTCAGAAATCAGGGAAAAAAATAAAACCCTCTTACCTTCAACGAACCAGCTGGTAAAGTTGACTCAGCCTCTATGAAGGTTTGCAAAATTGCTCGATCAGAGAAAGCTCTACCCAGGTCCTCAGCAAGCTGATAACTCTGGTAGATGAAAAAAATATAATCCATACGACTGAAAGGATGGGTGGCTAATTAACAAAACATAGTAAGATCCTCACTTGAATGAAGGCCGACTCCTTGCTCTCTCCCTGAGCTTGATATTGTGATACCTCTGCAGCAAAACGACCCAATAGATCCCGCTCTCTAAAGCACAACACATCAATCTGTGTATACAAGAGGTAAGAGATAAATAGAAGCTCCTAACTGGATAGTCCAAATATCGACATGTATAATCAAATTTTATGATATCACCTGAAATTGGCTGCTCCTGAGGATAGAACTTGTTAGCTGAGATGGGATGACAGGCCAAGGTTTGTTCATGTGTTCTAATCCCAAAACTTTAAATGGCATGTTTTTCTTCTGAGTTGCTATGTATTCTGCAAGGAGTGCCTTGCTCACCTGTGTTAATAATATAAAGAACCCATCAATCCTTTCCATTCTTAAAGGACAAAGTAAAAGAGTGCAGTGATACTAAAATTTTTTGAAACAATAATCTCAAGCGTATCATCATATTACTACTAAATTGTCACTGCCACTCTAAAGGTCTACATCAAACATTCTTTGCACATGTAAAATCACACGTAGCCCTCCTGTATCAAGATTCATACTGATTCACCATCAGCACTTTGAACAACTCCTAAATTAAAAGGTGTTGTGCACAACTCGTTTTTAAAGTTCATAATTGACAGTATCCTCCATCTTACTTGCTGCATCAGAACATTGTTGTCTCCCTCAAAAGTCGACTGCACATCATATTCACCCTTTAAATGACCAACACGATTTTCAGTTTTAAGGCCTTGTCCTCCACAGGCTTCACGACATTCCTGGTCCATGCATAAACAGAATTTTAGTGGGGCTAATAGAATTTACTATACCAAAACCAACTGTAATTGCAAAACGCACCTGAAGAGTCCGCATATTGTTCCATGTAAAAGTAGCCTTGTATGCACTAGAGACAATATGTATAGTTTTGTTTGACTCAGGTGTTCTTTTCACATACATCAATTTTAAGTCATTTGCAGCGAAACTCATCGCATATCTGCAGAAAACAGGAAAGATATGAACATATACACTTATCTTCTTCATAACAGTCACTTATTGAACAAGACAAAAATTACTGCAGCTAAATTTCAGCTAAATATCAACCAAAATGTCATCCAGTTGACGACTTACGCCTTTGCAAGTAAAGGCAATAGACGCTGCTGATGACTTGGGTAATCAAGCAGTAGAACTTCAGGCCCATTTGGTGTAACAGAAAAAGCCCGCCTTGTCAATGCATATCTTATAGCAATGGCTAAGCTAACCTAACAACAAATGAAAGATATGATAATTTAGGATGTAAAGTTTGGTTGGAGTTTGTGGAATTCAAAAAAATGCAAGTGAGTAAGATCAGATCCGCATAAGCACATTACCTTGGACATATAAACAGCACTGACAGCAATGTTTACACGACCCAAAGTCAATGGGGCTAAGAATGCTGCAAATCTCTGGAACAAGAATGGCATACGATGCAAGACATGTGAGAAGGATTAGTAATCTAAAAGAAAACACTAGCAGACCAAAATGGATATCATCCCTACAAAATAAAAATTACCTGATCCGGGTTCTCTATTGCACTCAAATACTGACCATCTGGTGAAACATCAGCCACTGAATTCAACAAATTCTCTCTGGGTATCCTTACATTGTTAAACCTGAATATACATATCCAGAATCGGTGCAACTTTATCTTCAAAAAAACAATAATAACTATCTCTTTGGTGGGATCTTGTTTGAATTATAATGTGTTTTTATTACCAGATACGACCATTATCAACTCCATTCAGACCAATTTTATGACCACAGTCAGCTATTCGGATGTTTGGACATGTGTTTCCATCTGAATCCCTGATTTGGGCAATAAATGCATGAACGCCTTGATTGATTCCATTTATATACAGCTGTGAAAAGACTATTGTATGGGTTGCATGCTGAATAGAAATAAAAGATTATTAACGTCAATATATACAAAGCTGAAGCTGAAGCAATGTTAAAACTGTAACAATCTCATGATATCTAAAATTCTAAAAAAATTATCGGAAGTTTTATGAAAGAACACTTACATTTGCCGCACCACCAATCCAATACTTCTGACCTGATTCACATGGAGTATTAATAATAAATTCTCCAGTATTTGAATCATAAGTAGTGACTGTTTCAATTCCTCGGACCTATAAATATTGGAGTGGAAAGCATTAGTAAAAATAATAAGGTAAAAAAGGCATAATATACTACACATGGACCCAATACCCCAGAAATATTGAACAACCTTCACATACATTACTTCCATGGCCCAACTCAGACATAGCAAAACAACCCTTGATCATGTAGTTTTCAGTGTCTCGCAACCACTTGTCATGATGGCGCTTGGTTCCCAGAAACTGTATGGCCCCACCCCTGAAATCCATTATATATCAGAGAAACTAATAGTTAAGTTCATCCAATAATTCCAGTAGAAAAAAGTTCATCCAATAAATACAATCGTGTGAGCTGGAGTTGTGAACATGCCCATTATTTTTCCCTTGTTTTTCACCATACTATCACCAACAGATTAAGAGAAAAACAGAAATGTCCGTTAATTTGACTAATTTGGCTATGTTACGATTCTTTCAACCACTTTCAGGAAGTGCAATATCACATTAATGTTACCATTTCGAATCTTCATGGAGTAAAGAATGTGTTAAAAATCCAAACTTTCTTCTTTCCAAGGATACACAATTCAAATACCTCCATTCCCCATCTCAGCCAAAGCGCGCGCACAGGCCCAAACAAATAACAAATCTTGGACTCAGTATGCTAGTTAACCACTGAATTTCTTCGTCAACAATAGAACTAGTTTCAATCTAAGAACTTCCTTTGGTTAAATATAATGTCACCAATGAGAGTAATGCAAAAAGATCACTACCAGTCGATTACTAACTATATCGCTCGCACCCTAAAAACTAATGAATGTTGTAGAAAGAAAAAAGCCATCAAATTTAGCTATACGTACCACAAAAAGAAATGAACACCAAGCTTAATCCCCAAGGAGTGATCATAAATCCCAACAACATCAAACAGCGCCAATTTCCTCAATTCCGCTTCGGGCCCTTTATTCGTAAGCCAACCATCGAAAACCCCGCGTTCCAATAAATACCCAATTCGCTTCATGGTCATCTCTCTCTGCTGCTCCATGGATTGGTTATAATTGGGCGACACAAACACCCTGCCACCCAATCTCCTAGGGTTGAAGAGGTTGCTTTGTATCATCAACCCAAACAACCAGTCACGGTCCTCCGAATTGTGAGCGTCCATGAGCGTCCGCATCTCTGTGATGTCGAAAGCAAAGGTTTCGGAGAGTTCTGGGGGCGAGTATTGGACGCAAACGTTGGGTTCGAGAATGGTCGACGAAGCAGAGTGAAGGAAGTGATTGGAGAGAACTTGGGTTCGCCATGAAGCGCGATCCATAGGGAGAAGAAGGAACAACCTACGAGCTCTGAGAAGATGAAAAACTGAGAGAGAAATCAGAGCGTGTGAAAAGTTTGAGAATTTGAAAGACAAGTCTCGTATAAAGACTGAAAGGCCGCGAGGTAGATGGCGGAGGAAAGCACGTGGAATCCGTTGAAATCGTTTCCCCAGCTCAGGAGCTGGATCTCGGTCACCATTACGTATGGGACACGTACTTTTCCTGTTTTCTTTCTTTCTTTTTTTTTTTTTTTGTTTTGTTATACGAACGTCACTGTCTCTGATTGAGACTTTTTCGCATCACAATAGAAACAAAACCCAATAATTTGATTAAAACAATGCTGGGTTAATGGTTAATCGTATCGCAGCAGCACAAGATTATCGATAACATAAATATAATCAGAGTTTTTTCTTTTCAGAAAAACTGTCCTTCCATGCAAAATTTTAGACTAAGTAACGCCTGCAAATTTTAACTGAAGTTTGACTCCATTCTCTCTTTAATCTCTGTTCCGTTCTGAGGCAAGCGTGACTATTGCTCCTCTTCAAGATTTTCATTTTGACATGAAATTCCGGGCAGAAGATGATTTAGAAGTGCAGTAATGTATTGTAGATCTGGTTAGTCTTGTTAATATTGTTGCCAAATTCTGGTAAATGACTTGGATTGTATTTACAGTTTCAAACCATTAAAAACAAGTTGATTCGAAGTTGCAAATGTTGAGTAACAAGAGGTTGTGGTGAATTAAAAGCTCAAGTTTTGTGGTTCTATGATTCATTTTTCTCGTGAAGTGCCCTTTTTTTAACCTCTTATAAGCGGCTCCCTCTGTAGCTGATTTCAGTATTACCAGAACAAGTATTGATTTGTTACTTCTCATTTTCACAATAACAACTAGAACTTTGAACTTTGTATCAGGTTGATTAAATTTGTAGCTAGTGTTTTTAACCTTTGCATCACATATATTCCCATAGCAACACTCAGGATTGTAAACTACCTGGCCCATCTATAGAATGATTCTATTTTTTGTGAGTAAAATGGAAATTTTAAGGAAAAGGGTGACGAGTTTCATCTCAGGAAAGGATTGTTTTGATTCAATAGGAAGAAAAAAAGTAACTTTGATATAATCTAAGCGCAATATAACACTATTCCTACATATGATTAAATAATGCATGGAAAGAAAAAATAATTAATCAATAGATATATTTCCCAAAATCAGCGGGAAAAGGGAAATAAAAAAAAAAAAAAGCCGTTTATGTATTACACGTTTTATATGGTTCGAGTGTAAGTTGATAATCTTGAAGCAGATAATATCTTACTGTCAAGACCCTCCTTCTATCTTTCAAACTACGCAGAGCAGCATCCAGCATTTTTGACAGCTGAAACATCATCCTTACCGCCAACATTGATCGTCTGTCCCTTGGGCAAGGCTGAAGGGTCATCCCCGATCTCAAGAGTCTTCTTACTGACAACACGATATATCTGAGTGAGCACTTCTGTGAAAGCATTGTCAACATTCAAGGACTCAAGGGCAGAGGTTTCCATAAAAAAAGTGTTTTCTTTCTCAGCAAATGCACTGGCGTCATCAGTGGACACCGCACGCAGGTGACGAAGATCTGCCTTGTTTCCCACAAGCATGATTACAATGTTGATATCCGTGTGATCTCGAAGCTCCTTTAACCATCTCTCCACATTTTCAAAAGTCACATGTCTGGTAACATCATATACAAGCAACGCACCAACAGCTCCTCGATAATATGCACTGGTTATTGCACGGTATCTGTAGCAATTGAAAAGAATGAGATGATATATATTCTGCATTTCAAAATGTGTTTAGTTCATCTAGCCTTATTTTGCAAGCATCGCATGGCCACTATCATGGTCTCACTCTAAGTTTATAGACTAGGAACTAATAAATTAGATAATTTGCTGGTAAAGGGATGATTAATTGATCATCTTAGAAGATTTTTTTTTTTTTTTTGCCATCTAAATTAAACTTTTTCTTTCTCTAAATCTCCTGCAGTGGTTACTTACTTTCTCTCCCGCTCTCCCTCTCCCTCATCATGAGCACTGTTCCGTGTTTAAGCAGATAAATGTGTTACTATTCTCATAGGCACATAAAATTAAACAAAAGTATCACAGCAAATCATTACTGCTAAATAAAAACAACGACCTACACTTAACACGGATCTACGCTTCACGAAGCATTAAAATTGAAATAGTCATATTTTACAGTTAATTAGTCACTAATTCGCCTCATGTCAATTCAAATATTCGCCTGCGCTGATTGCTTTGACAAGGGAAAAACTCTTCTCATAGCCCCCTTTTCACAAAAGGTTCTGATAGAACACAGAACCAACAAATACAGAACCAGAACAAAAGAAAATATCTTGTATTAAAGATAATTATAAGAAACAGCATAAGAGAAGCAGAAGAATCACTCTCTACCCACAGCATATAGTCTCTCACCTCCTACAGCTGGCCTTTCGAGGAGCCAGACCCTCCCTAACAACTTGCACCCCTCTCACTCACTACTCTCTCCTCCCTTTTTATCTTTCTCTACACCTACGTTTGTAACCACCCCTTTCAATCCCCTACTGCCACATGCCCTTGCTATTCATTGACAGAAATTTTCTTTTCCCCATTATGCTCTCCTGTAACTAACAGCAGCCCCTTTTTGCATTTCTGCCCTTCGTCCTTGCATAAACCTTATTGATAGGAGGCCTGACATTAGGTGTGAACTTTTTGGATCAACTGAGTCCTACAATTTGAATTGTGGGATCCAATAAATTTAATAATCTAAATTTTATATCATAAAGATTAAATGGAAATAAAGTTGCACAAATAATGAGACTGCTTTGATAAATGATGTATTCAACTCCACTTTCCCTCTGCTGCATTACTTGCATAAGTTGCCATTTGAAGCTTAGATGATGCAAACTCAGTGGATATTGAAATAGTATACAGTGGATAAAATCATGTTTTTTAATAAATGATTACAGATAAACAAGCTTTGCTCTTCTATTTCTTACAGCAACTATAAATTACAGAGCAGTTGTCAACCCTGCGGTAGCCAAGAGCACATTATTCATGGATTAAACTACTGAAAATTTTTTGTTTTTTGGGGGGGGGGGGGGTGGAGTTAGATGAAGCTAGGCATCTCAGGAAAGCAATCCTCTACGCCGTTGCTATTTACCAATTGATCAAGAGCAGCGGTTGTCCAACTAGCTCAATGCATGAACTATCCCACAAAAAAATTAAATAACAGCATGACAGGCACAATAACTCCGGGGATGATTAATCCAACCAACAAAAGGGTGGCTGCCATAATAAGTATTTGTTTTACATTAATAAATAAAAAATAAAAATTGAAGGGACATTGTTTTGTGGTGTATCATGATTATCCAGATCAAATGCAAAAGTTCACAACCACCAGAAAGACCAGGCAGTTTGCATCAATGGCCTATCAAATCCTACGCACAGAACTAATTAAACCACAAACAATTAATAGAAGCCTAATATCCTTCAAGCGACAGAAACACCTTTCATGCCTTCCCAATCGTTAAAATATATATATAATCATCATTTGAATTTCCAAGAATTCCAAACAAGGGAAAGTAGAAACAACATGAAAATTCTGCTTGAGATGAGATCAGAGTCCAAAAGAAATAACAAGGAGAAAGGGGTAACCTTTCCTGGCCGGCCGTGTCCCAAATTTGTGCCTTCAATATCTTGTCGTCTACACGTATGCTACGGGTGGCAAATTCAACGCCAATGGTGGATTTGGTTTCCAAGTGGAATTCGTTTCTGGTAAATCTAGACAAGAGATTGGACTTCCCAACACCGGAGTCTCCAATCAGCACCACCTTGAACAAGTAATCGTAGTCCTCATCTGCTCTGTATGCACCCATTTCCCGTGCACAGTTTCCTCTTCAAAACGTTCAGGCTTTTCTAAAATTCAACGGATTGCAGAGCGTTTCGTTGTTAAAAATTTAATGAACTGCGTGGGATTTGTTTGTTATCAAGGCTTCCGATGGGTAACACCGTTTAAAAGTTGCAACTTTGGCATAGTAGAAGACGCGGAGAGAGGAAGGTGCGTAGCGTGTGGGGGGCAGGGAGGTAGGCGCCGCTTGCAGAAGGAGGGAGAAGCATTCAAAGCTCAAATGATTTTCTCCCTTCAAAATTGAAAAATGACCAAATGGTTTGCTAATTCTACTTTTCCTCACCCTCCTCACCATTTTTGGTGATTGGGAATAAAAAGGGGAACACCTCAAATGGTTCTTCCTTTCCTCCATTCCCAATTTTGGGGGCATTACTTGTACTCTGCATTCCACAATTTTCTATTCAATGCAGGTTGGTTTTTGGGTAGAAGACCATAAGGGGGAGCATGCAGTATGAGATGGCCCATCTTGATGTATAATTATTTTGGAACATCAAGATTTTATCTCCCCAATAATCTTATTTACATTTATTTTACCGCAAATAATTGAAATGGATACATTTAGGTTTATTTTATTAGATATTGTTAACTATATAAATTAAAAAAATGTTACTATATTTAATTAAAATTTTTTTAAAAAAATTTATTTAAAAGAAAGCACTTTTTAATTGATAATTATGATAGATAAAAAAAAACTGTGTTTATACAACTTGTAAAAAAATAAAATTTAACCAGTTAATGTTTGAATTTGGACATTTTCGTTGTTTTGATTTTGAAAAGAGGAGGAAGATCTGGTACCTCTTTGGAATGCATAAGCAATACTTCTTGTCCTGTCTTCTACTTTTCTTTTATTGCTTTTAATAAGAAAGTTTCGTGATGTAAATACGAAGAAAGTTGAAAGGTATTCACGGATTCTTCATAAGATTATTCACACTCTACAAGGCAAAAGGGCCAAGTCAATGATGTCAACCACGAAAACACTTGCAATCCTTGGTTCGTCACCATCATATTTCAGCCAAGGGAATGAACAAATCCCTTTTGCTTGTTCCTTTTTGCAGGGGAATGGTGTTGCCCTTAGTTCTGTATCATCTGTTTCCCTTTACTTGAATCTTGTTGTATGATGGCTATGTCAGAATTTTTATTTTTATTTAATTATTTAAATATCTATTTTTATAGAAATTAAATAGGATAATTTTGATATCTTAAAAGATAAAAATGAATAAATAACAATTAATTATGACAAAAGATTTGAGATCATAAACCATTTTCCTTTTTTCTTATTTTATTCAGTTTCTTAATTGTGGTGACACCAAAATTTAGTAAAAGCACCATCGCCAGCACTTGGCACCCTCATATATTGAACTTTATGCAAGGACATGATAATATGGAGCAGTTTTCCTTTTGCGAATTCTTTGCTTTAAGATTTTTCTTCTGGTGAAGAAGAAAAAAAAAGTCACCATCGATAACTACTAGTAACGTTTACCCTGCCCTGCTGAGTACAGACAAGACTGATACAGCAACAAGTAAAACCAAGCGCTAAGGAATGAAAAACTCAAATGCTCCACCTATCACACACACACACACACACACACACGCACACACAAACTTCAATTTTAAGAATCTAAGCCTGCAGCACAACTAGAGGAAAGACATAATGTCAAATGCCATTGAACTGCTAAACTAGATAATTGAACTAACTGAAGAATTTCCTTCGTGATGTTACATTACAATGAGTAACTTTTCTTTGCCACCGTTTTATTCTTTCTAAGAAATACAAAAATGAGTTCCCTTATACTATCAAATAATATTCCTTTTTGCAGCACCTCTAATACATTACTTGCCTTGAGGGAGAACAAGAACCAAAAATGCCTGTAATGACTAAACTATAAATTTAACGTTACAAAACTGGATAGAAGAAAAATTCCTCATTCCTTTGGCTTTTTACTCATGGTTTTACGCTTGTTAACATCAAGATATTTCTTCCTTAAGCGTATCGCCTTTGGAGTAACCTTCACAGAAAACAATGAGATAAAGTTTTAGAGATATGTCACAACGAAAACAACAAAGAAATTACAATCAGGGCCGAATGAACATGGTAAAATCAGTCAGTTACAAGCATTGCCAAAGTAAATCAGAGTATATATAGTAAATGAAAGAATAAACAAGCAGGAAAAAGTAAATCATATTTTTTTGGTATTGGACATGGAGTGGAGGAGGGGGATTCGGGTATCAAGCGCCTGTACATCTTGCATCCTAAAATAACAGAAACTTTTGTATGCCAATAACGAATTTCAAAACTGGACCTTACCTCAATAAGCTCATCCGCAGCTACATACCCTATAGCTTCTTCAAGGGTGATCTGCAAGCACATAATCAAAAGATGTAAGAACTTAAACATAATAATTGCCAGGTTCCTATCAAGATTTAGGCGTGAATGCTTGCTGGGATCCAGAAAACCAATGGACATGAAAAGCATATTGGTAACTTGCTATTTCAACACCTGATATCAAACTTTGGAATTTATCCATGCTTATACAGGTATTCATACTTGAGAGTTACAGATGAAAAACAAATTAAGAAAATTATTACATTCATTAGTGTGCATAATTAAATGAAATAATCATTGCCCATGCTTCCTTGACAGAAATCAAACAGTACTACTAAAAATTTCTTGAGTCACAGGCTGACAGCTGAATTTATATGAATTCAAAGAATGTATGCTATCCTTTACAGGTAGATGCGAGAGTTCATACACACAGATGCCATATGCTGTAAGTTGCTGCACTGGTACTTAGAAATATAAAGGTGTATTTGAACTCCCAACTTGGTCTCATCCAGTAGGGTATGAATTCTAGTTGGGAGTTCCCAAGTAGGCATGATCTTACAACTCACCATTAGACATGTCTTGTATAAATGCTTAGGAATATTGAAACCAAGTCATCCAACTCACTTATCACTAGTCTAAAAGGTAAGCATAATGTTTTTTCACAAAATTACATACAAGGCGAGGGGGAGACAACTTCACATTCTCATCCTTGGCAGCAGCACGCATATTTGAAAGTTCTTTAGCTCTTGCCGGATTGACCTGCAGGATCACAATCTTTGTCAGAGTCACTAAATTTTACATAACACTCACAATCAAGTCAACAATACTTCTCCTTACATCAAGATCCGTATCCCGTGAATGTTCACCAACAATCATTCCATCATATGTCTGTATACCAATGAACAATAGGTAATTATGGACAGAATTCAGGCAGCAAATAAGAGAAACTTCTAAATATGTGGCAATCAAAACTTAAATGCACATCTTGAACTCCTTTCTATTAAGGACCTCATCTTGTGCTTCATTATCACTTGAAAATCAAAGTGACCACAATTCAAGAACCCTTAAACTTGTTTTCATCGGAAAAAATACATATATATATATATATATATATATATATATATATATCTTGGCTAGAGTGACAGCAATAAAACATTGGACTTGAATTTCCCTTTTTGGCAATTAAAGAACCAACCTTCGCATTTGAATGAAGGGACAATGTGGTAGAAATTACAAACAAACCCAAAAACCAGTAGACTCAGATAAGTAAAGCAAACCAAGGAGTACATACCATATACCTCCTCAATCCTCATTCAGACAATCAATCAACAAAAGCTTAAGCAGGATAAATACATGTTAACTACAGTGTTTGCTATCAGGAATTCATATTGAATACACACATACGATGAACAAATTTCATAAAAACCCAAAAGATGCTGATAAATCAATATGACAGTACAGGCAATAGAGTCATTAGCGTCACATAATATTTGCTTTACAAAATCTGGGCTTTGAAAAGAAAATGAGACCCATAAGAAATCACGTTACAAATAAAAGAAGAAAATTAAGAGAGATGGGAAGTTCCAACCTCTGTTCCAGGAGTTACAAAGAGAGTCCCTCGAGCCTCTAAGCTCATTAATGCATAAGATGTGATTGAACCGTAACCCATTGATACCTGTTCCATTATTCAAGCAGGATATGATAGGTGCAAAAAATAATTTATTGCAGAAGCTAAATCATTCAAAACAAACTTTATAATTGAAACACAGAACTTCAACGTGTGTGAGTAGTAACTTATAGTAGGAAAGTAATACTAGCTTGGCCATCGTAAAATATGAACAGAATCAGACAAGCATACCAGTACTCCCTTTCTTACATTGCCTAGAGGACCTCGATATTTTTCGTATTCTGTAAAAATAAAAATAACATGTGTTACCATGACTATAAGTTGGTGCTACAATGGAAAATGAATATGAGGCTCCATACACACAAATAACCAAAACCTAAAGCATTTAGGCGAATAAAAGGCATTACTAGTAAAATATACAGCACACACAAGAAGATTGGCATCAATACATGCCAGTTGGAAGAAAACTTTACAATATATCCTAATTAAGGTTTATTGATACATACTTAGGAAAGCACGATGCATGAAGCCAGTTCCACGTGTGTCACTGCTGAACACACTCCTGTAACCAACCAGGCCCCTGAACAAACAAAAGCATACAAGTAGTCAGTAGATCTCTTGCAAACCGCCCAATATTTGATTTAACTCTGGCAGTGATGTAAGAAAATTGAGTCCCAAAAAAAAAAAAATGAAGTCAGACTTAATAGTTAGTAGAGAAATAATAAATTTTTTTACCGCCCATGTACTAAATTCCAGTATCAAAATTCTAGAAGCTCATAACTGCACAGGCTGCTCTATCAATTGTAGGTTTAACTAAACTAACTGTTGAAAATCTAAGATTAGTTTTCTATTCATATTTAATTTCTTATTAATGTCTTATTTCTTATTATTAGGTTTTGGATTGTAAACAAGTCCATGGCCCATAGTTTCCTATATAAATAGGACATAGTGATATGAGTCTTATACACACTCTTACTATACCAATACAATACTATAAGGGTTTTTTTTTTTCTCTCAATTTTTCACATGGTATCAAAAGACTTGTGAGAGAAAAACTTAGTTGCTGCTAAAGAAAAGCCTCATGGGTGATGAGACTCCTCACTAGCAGTGTCTAACCTTACCTGTGGCCCTCTCTCTTTTTTGCTATGTCTATCTTAGCCACGGCATTGTAGGTCTCTCTCACTAGTGATACCTAACCTCATCTATGACCCTCCTCTTCCACTGCATCTGTCTCATCTGTCTCTCTCTCTCTCCCCACACACACACGCACGCGCACGCGCGCGCGCGCACACACACACACACACACACACCCCAACACCATTGTCAAGTTTTTTCCGACACTTATCCTCATTTGTCTATCTCAAATTTAATATCCCAGCCTCTAATCTAATATTCTTGGCCTCCAAACTGGTTTCCAATTTGATACTCTTGGCCTACTATTTGATATTCCGGGTGTCTCAATTTATCCCGGCTCAAATATATTATACATGTCCGACCTCAAAATGGATTTTCAAACTCAAATTTTATTCTGAACTCAGATCTAGTATGTCTGAACTCAGATTTGATATTCCCAGTTGTTGTTTTGAGAACACCAAGACTTTGCAAGCTATCCTTAGAAGATTGTTACACACATGCTATCTGTTATCTCCGCTGTTCGTGCTACCATAGTTGTTCTAGGCTATCTATGTCTTTTTAAGTGTTTTTCACTTTTATTTTCTATGTAACAAACTTGAACATCTATCATATATGCTTTAACTTGAGAGGCGTTTGAAAATATAGGATTAATTTCGTATTTATGTTTAATTTCCTATTAATGTCTTATTTCTTATTATTGAGTTTAGGATTGTAGACGGGCCCATATCCTATAATTTCTTATATAAATAGGACATAGTGATATGAGTCTTGTACACACTCTTAGTATTCCAATACAATACTATAAGGGTCTCTCTCTCTCTCTCTCCTCTCAATTTCTCACACTAACCACATTACAGAAGCAACTAGCAGGTCCGGACTCTAAACGATATTACTCTTTCATGTTCAATCATGATGGAAAACAGCTACATTAGAACCAAAGAAAAGTACAGACAAATAAATATCATGTCCACCTACACCCAATTGTTAGATGGAAAATTACCGAGGTTCCTCCTTTATACCTCTGGCAATCTCAGGGAAAAGTTCTTAAAGAAAGCCACCGGGGGCATTGGGTAACAATCATAACACCCAGGAATGGGATAATAGAAGTTAAAAAGTGTGATCCCATCAAAACCACAAATCTATCAATGTATTCACAAACAGATTAATAATTTACCCATGATAACAAAATAGCAAAATTAAATCATTTACAAGTACCAAACCATTACTCTTTCAGGCTTTCCATTTTTCTAGAATTGAAACAAGGTCCAAAGCTGGAATTATAGATAAAACAATCCCAGAAAAGATCTATTTAAAGTACAAATACATGATACACACTAAAGTGCTGGAGGAATAACTCTTTTAAGAGAGTAATCAGAGACAGAGAAAGAATAAGATAAGTAAGCTAACCTTGACGGACAAGTCAGACACAATCTAGTCCGACCAACATTTCCAGGAACAGGGCCCATGTCAGTAACCTCCGCTCGCCTATGAGATAAGGCCTCCATAACCATCCCAACATGCTCATCATTTACCTGTGACAAACATATAAAGGCATTAGAAGTACAAACTCTTGGATAAAAGAACAATGAATACTAAATTGAATTCTTACCTCAATTGTAACTTCTTCAATTGGCTCAAGTTTTTGACCATTTTCAGTTTTATACCTAAGTGCACAAAAAAGTATATTCAATTGAAAAAGAACTTATGCAACAAGATAACAATAAGAACCACCAAGCAGTATAAGACAATTTGGTGACAATAAATTTTTACAGGAGTAAACCTTTCAAGATCTGGTTGATAACAAGTAAGTTTCATTCAGTGTAAATGCACAGAACAGCCCCATTGAAACAAAAGTAGAGGTCATATATCCAAGGTACTATCATTTAAACAGGAACACACCCATAGAAAGAGAAGGGGACATATCAACTCCACTGGTAATACCCACAAACAACAATATGCTACAAAATATGAATAAATCCCTGACCAGTCTTTAAACCCACCCAGAGATAAAAGGTCTGTGCTTATTGGATGTTAATAATGATATTTGTCTCTATTAAAACATACAAAACTATATACTAGTTTAGTACAGCATATCAGGTCCATAAGTAGCTCATAAGCAAACAAAACCAGATTGGATAACAACTTTCAACAGATAACAAATCCAAAGCCTTAGTCAGTCCTTAAAAACTCACATGACTTTTGGTGGTGAGACAGACAACTCAAAACCTTCACGCCTCATATTCTCAATTAAGATACCTGTTAAAGAAATGCAGCAATCATTAGTAGCTGCCTAAGTTTAAAAGAAGGAATGATAGACTATACTTTTCACATGCAAATCATTGTAAGGAACATGCATTTTCAGGACACAAGAACAAACCCAATTGTAGCTCTCCTCTTCCCTGAACTTCGAATGAATCTGATAAGCCTGGAAGCACATTTATGGCAAGGTTTGTTTCAGCTTCAGCCATCAATCGGTCACCAATTTTTCCTCCAGTCAACTACAGATATTTCATTATTAGTCTATGTATTTCTTAGGTAACTTATAATTAAGAAATAATTATGAAGACATTATAGCATATGTTAGGAATTGAGAAAAGAACACAGTATAAAATCAAAGAAAGAAATATGAACAGGGGAAATTTTCTATTAACAGAAGCAAGGAATTCTGGATACAATAACGGAGATCCTCAGGAAGAGAATGCTCCACCAGAGCTAATGCTCTGCAACACTCACAGAGCCTAAAGGTCTTAACAAACTCTCAGCAAATTTTCAGGCACCCCTCCTCCACTACCATGATTCCCCTTTATTCCTATGCTCTCATGACAGCTATCTCTCCCAATGATTACCCCAGTAACTAACTAATCATCAGCTGTGTGATGTTCTGTCCCCTCTTTTTTCCCCAAATATACCCCATCCCCTATTTTTTTCCCCAAACATACCCCCTATATCTTTTTTCCTTTATTGCCCTCTACATTCTCTCCATGCCTAACAATTCAGCAAAAGGGCAGATACACCCTTGTTCCTGAAGGAGAAAAAAAAAAAAGGGCAACAACAACAAAAATTAACTTTTATCCGAGAACTTGGCCTATGCAAGATGAAGTTATTCAAAATTTACGACTAAATAAAGCTTTTTCCTATGGTCAAGCATATTGAGTTCTTCCAACAATTTCACTTGAGACTAAGTATTTTAGGCATATTTAGGCAAGCCTCTAAACCACTTTCAGATATATGAAGAAAGCATAACTGGCCACAGTCATATTTGTTGGCACATCAGGAGCAAAAGCATACACAAATCTTACAACTGCTAGCCTATTTAAAGTGCAATTTCTTCAATTTTGAGACAGGTGAAGACTAACAATACATTATCTCCCACTAAGTGCTTACGCAATGCTATGGGATGAGGAAGTCACTATATCCTAAGTCAAACTGAAAGGGAGGGAGCATTCACTGAATGTAACCCAAGACATCAGTTATGACAAATGATGCTAACTGCAAGGCAAGCAACTGATGGCATAAAAGAAACTAAAATGAATAGAACACAACTTACATGAGTACCATCACGACCAGCTAATGGGGAGTCATTTACACCAAAAGTCATAGAAATCGTGGGAGGATCCAACTCAATTGTGGGCAAAGCAGACATGACCTAGGACATAAAAACATGAAGTTACTGCAATTACAATTCATATGCATAAGATTCTTGAAATACAAGATGATGAGTCTATATATGAACTGGATACACATGTAATAATGTTTAGAGAGTGTATCAAGCTTTCTCAACCAGGTAATAAATGGATAAGTCATTCAACTTTAAATAAAATAAGGAAAAAGTTAAAATTATTATTTTGTTTTAAATGATTAATTTGTAAACCAAAGGGGAATTAAAACATAATGGTAACTGTTGCAAAAGAGAAGAATAATTTGTGTAAGCTGTTGTCCTAATAGGCCGTCCAATTTCTCTATTTATATTAAAAATCAGTACATAGAATTTAGACAATACATTGTACCTAAATAGTACATTAAATCTATACAATACTAACTTACTGACAACACACTGCTAACTTACTATTGACACATATTATCTATTATAATTCCTAACACTCCCCCTCAAACTAAAACTAACAAAAGTTTCAATTTGTTACAAAATATGAACCACCACACTTTTAACTCAACATAACAAAAAATACAATTACTTGACATTTTTGACAATGTGTAGCAACAAGTGAGCAACTCTCCTTGAGTACTAAGCTTCGCAAACCACAACTATAACATGTGACTAATGTCCTTGACAGACACAGCTTTCATAGGTCTTCTACCAGTTTCCCTTGAGTTGCTCCCTCAACTTTCTTCTAACTGTTCTCCTTGACAACACACCATCACCTATAGACATAGCCCAAGAAGTCTTCTGCCAACTTCTCCTAAGCTGCTCCTCGACCTTCTTTGGCTAATCTTCACACAACCTCCAACACCCTCAGTTGGACAGTTAACATCAATATACTAAATTCACACCACCAAACTATCAATGAAGCTACTCTCTAATTGTGCTCATTGTAGCAGCAAATCAACACTACCAAATCAAGGATCCCAATAGACAAACTACACTAAGCTAGAATATCACTCCCCCTCAAGTTAAAAGCTAACTAAGCTTTCAGCATGTTACAAAACACTCAAGATTAATAGAACACAATAAAAATACCGAAACACCAAACACTTCATGTACCAATTGTTTGCACTCCACCTAATAGCCACCAACAAATCCAAAACAAAACCGACAACAAACCAGATTGATGCCAAACATAACTTTCAGCATAGATCTGAGCACAAAAATAAAGATTTACTACCAGAAACATGGAGAAAATCTTATGGAATGTTTCCATAAGTAGATCACCCTTCTCTGTCCCAAAATACATGTATTCGCACACCAAAAAACCAGCAAGGTCAGTATAGTACTCAAAGCAACCAGCAACCCAAGATACTCTCAAACATCCCAAGAAGAACCAAGCTTTAATAAGAATAAGAAATTGAGAATTAGGGTTACGGTTCAAGGTGGATGATAAGACTTTGATACCATGTTGGAAAAGAGAAGAATGATTTGTGTAAGCTGTTGTCTCAATAGGACGGCCAGCTCCTCTATTTATATTAAAAATTATTATATAGAATTCAAACAGTACATTGTACCTAGACAATGCATTGAACTTAAACAGTATATTGAATCTATACAATACTGACTTACTGACAACATACTGCTAACTCACTGCTGACTCATATTATCTATTATAATTCCTAACAGTAACAAAATTCAAACAAAGAACTAGAGAACATATAGGCAGAAGTCTTGTCTCATATCAATGTAAATTAACATGCAAAATGTTAGATGTGTATGCAATCGGGGTATGTCAAAGTACTTAAAAAATAATAATAAGGTAACAGAAAAGAACATTCCACTATTGAACTAATCAACTTATATTAATTTATTATATTTATCTGTGCATAAAAAATGTAAAAAGGCCACATCAAATTCAAATGGTCCACGCCCTATTTCATTTAGCCAAATGACCACAGAAAACAAGAATAGCATAGTATTACTAATTACCTCCGCAGTTGCCACTGTATGGCCTATTGATGGACTTGCCAACCCAGCCATTGAAATGATATCACCAGCTCCAGCACAATCAATGAGAACCATGTTTGTACCCTTCTTTTTCATCAGTTTTAACACCTATAAGATAAAAAGTCTAAAAATTAGGGCTGCCAATAGAAGGTTATAATACCTATTCTAATCAGCACAATTCATTATTCATTAATAAAAGACTACTCTAAGGACTTGAACATTTCAGTTCAAATGTGAGCATTGGTCATCAATTTCAACATATTAATGAAGTTATCTATGTTTAAGTGATTTTCATAACAAATGTTAGAGGCATAATTTCTTAAAAATTGTGAGCATGCAAGATGTAACCAGCAGAAGAACAACGAATATAAATATCAGCTCTTTGAGTTGTTTGATACAAGCACTGTGAAAAATTATTGACATCTAAACATGAAATTAGGAGCTTTTTCAGACACTGTTATGGTGAAAATATGCCAATGCCAGCACAATTATTGATTGCACTACTGTAAAACAGATGATAAATTTTGATGGAAAATATTGAATACAGAGAAAAGGTACAGGTACTCACATAATGGAAAACAGATAAGTACAATGAATTGGGTCATTCTTCTCGAACATTAGGATACTAATTCTAGATGTAAGGACATGGTGTAAAACTTTATCATGGCTGATTAAAAATACAGAAGCTTTTAAAGGTCACCCCAAGATAATATTCTAAGCAACATACTGATGAAATTGGTAAACATAAGATTATTTAAAATAGACTGTAGTTGGCTTCAAAACCATTCAAACTAGAATCATTATCAATTGCCAGCTAGAGTAACAAACCCAATACTGTCCAGCTGCAGTTTAATTTATTAGATAATAAATCTACAAACCTTTCCATCTTCAATCTTTTCTATCCCAGAATCTTTGTTACGAAGTCCATGAACCCTGTCACCAACACGTACAACCCCAGAATAAATGCGTCCGGTCAATATTCGGCCAAGATAGAAATCTCGCTCCATCATTGAAACCTGAAAGGCACTATTATGCATGGTTTTTCACTTGTACTAAGAGGACATAAGAGAAAGAAAGTGAAACCAGTGTCGAAAAGAGCTTTTCTTAATAATATAAAATTATATTTTATTTGAAACTTTTCTAATCAATCTTACACAATTCTACCATGTACAGTTTATTAAAATTAAGTTATCTTACTTTCTACCACAGTATTGCATTTGATCAAAGAGGAAAATGCATAGGTAACAAAAGGAAAGAAACACTGCATCATGATGACAATCTTCCTCAAAAGGAGTTTATGACACAAACAAGACACAGTAAACCAATCAATATTTAAATACCAACCAGCATTTGAAAAGGTGCATCAATGCTTGCTTTTGGTGGTGGGACATGAGTTATAATGGCATCAAGCAAATGTGACATATTTTTTGACTCAGCAGGAGGATCTTTGGTATAACTGTTGGATGCCCATCCTTCTTTAGCCGAAGCATAAAGAACTGGAAAATCTAGTTGCTCCTCTATATATGCCAATAAAAATTAAAATTGAAACATAAAAATATTAATAATAAGAAAGAGATATATAGTAAAAAAAAGGCTTCAAATTAAAAAGCAGCAAACATAGTTATGAAATATTTCCATTTTTCACCTGTAGCACCCAGGTTGGCAAAGAGATCAAACACCAGACTCTCAACTTCATTACATCTCTCCTCAGTAACTGTATGAATTATAACTGTGAGTAATAGGCCACAACTAAAGAAGAAGCTAAAAGAAACAAAATAAGAGTATGCTGAAAGAAAGACAGAAAAAATGAGTTCTTCAGTCAATCGTAACAGATATTGGTTTTGGCTGCCAACAGAAATAGTAATACCAGAAAATCTTATGCTTAACTTTTCTATTAGTTAGCTTGAGACATGGCAAGAGGGAAGAGACATTATGAGAGAGAAGCCAATCATTTCTAGAAAACAAATAAATAAAATGGAAACGGGAACTACAAATTAAAGAATGACAACAAAAGAAAGTGTAGTTATCGCAAATCGATACCATATTCACAGAGAAAAATGACATAGATATTTTTGCTTTTTTTTTCAGGTGTTTGATTTTACTTTTTCTATATGTACAGCATCATAAACCATGCCATTTAACAGAAATTACAGTTAATGCCACATGGCATAAAACATAAACGCAAAGAACTAGCGGACTACCTGCTGGTCTGTCTACTTTGTTCAAAAGAAGAATAGGTCTTAACCCATACTTCAAGGCTTTAGCAAGAACAAACTTTGTTTGTGCAAGTGGACCTTCACCAGCATCTACTACCAAAATTGCTCCTTCAACCATGCCAACTACCCGTTCAACCTAGGCATCAATTAAACATGAGGTTAAACAATACGCTTCACCAAATCAAAGAGTTTCAAAGTCTCAGGCAGGCATTTTACTTAAAGCACAAGGAGAGGAAAAATCTAGTGATGCATTAAGACTTAAGAGTAGTTTCTCGGCATCAACTGGCAAAAATATGAAACTTCCATTGTACAGACCTGGCTCTATGGTTCTAAATCTCCCCTCTTTACGTGATTTAACCCTAAGAACCATAAAATTACCATTTAGCATTCTTCATATTCATTCACTACCTTAAGTTTTTTACTTTTTGAACATTGAGAAAGAAATTACTTCAATGTTCAAAAGGATGTCATTAGTAAAAGCCCACTTTTTACTCACCTCACCACCAAAATCTGCATGTCCAGGTGTATCAACCATGTTTAGCTCATTTTCCTTCCAAGAAATGGATGTAACCTACAAAAGATAATTAAAAAAAAAATGACTTAGTTGTAGGAGGAAAAATATTTATAAACTAGTTCAATTGGAGAATAGATTACCATCAGAGATCCAATGACAATTTTTAGTTTATAGTTTGTACGGGAAATGAATTTAGTAATTCTTATTTATATATATAGCATATATAAGAAAGCATGACAAACAAATGTTATGAAAACTATGTACTGCATTAAACAAAATGATTGACCATCTTCAAAAGTGGATGATTTATAGATCATTCAGAATGCATTCTCCATATCTTTCTACTATATGTAATAGCGAAATAATATGACTCTTGACAGAAAACAAAAAAAATGAAGATGGTAACTTGCTCAAAGTAAGACTGCACAATTAATAATTTATATTTCAACTTCAAGTGTCTTATTCCCATGAATGCAAAATTGGGTTACCCTGTAGGTCCTCCTAAAGAACCTACAGATGGAATTATATAAGGTCCAATGACAATAAGATGCCAAGGCATACAAGATACAGATTACTTGCTTCAACGGTTAAAATTTGAATACAGGAATTTCAACAAACAGAAGTTTTCCTCTTCATACTTTCTATTAGTGATCTTATTCCCTCCCTTTTCACATATGAAATGAAAATTTTATAACCCGTAAACTAAGGCATCACAGTCAAGGGAAGACACAACTTAAATTAGAAGCTTTTTCTAATTTAAGAAGGTCCAACATAAGTCTTCCACTATTTGTTTCATATGTATGAAGAAGCATTAATCAACAAGAAGCTAAAGTTCATAGTCCTATACATGATAATTCTACAGCTCTGTATGGGATTTAAAGTGTGATGTAACTTTTCTTAGTAAAGGACGCTAGAAACTTCCCCCTCAAATTAAGAAAATTAATATAGTCTAACGGAATACGAACTACCAAGTGTTTATTTCATACTCTTCCAAATATCGGTTCACCTCACGCTCGCACAGGCAATATCTTGAACAAATCATTGGAAAAGCATTAACCTTAGAAGCGATTGTGATACCACGCTCGCGCTCAAGGCTGATGGAATCCATGGCGCGTTCGTGGGGTATGTCGGCGCCACACTGACGAAGCAGCCGATCCATGAGGGTGGTCTTGCCATGGTCGACATGAGCAATCACTGCCACGTTGCGGAGCCGGCTGGGGTCGAGGGCACTGTTGGGTGCGTCGACGGCGGCGGTAGCGGGAGCTGCGGAAAAGGCGCGTGAGAGGATATTGTTGGGTAGTGGAAATAAGCGCAAGGCAGTGAGAGGGGATGAAGAAGAAGAAGAAGAAAAAGATCTTCTGGTTGAGCACCATAGAGATCGAATAATAGGACCCGCCATTCTCCCCGCAAAGAGAAAATGGCTATGCTTGGATTTGCCTTATGAGCTCTCTCCCAACTGTAGCAGGTAAAACCCGGGGAGCTAGGTGGAGGCAGGGGTCGCCTGCCATTGAACTATGAAAACTTTCGTATGTGTATTCTGAACAAGTTTTAGTTTAGTTTGTCTGAACTTTGTAAAATATTTTTAATCTCTTTAAAAATTTTAAAAATGACATTGTTAATTTTAGAATCTTTTTTAATTTTATAAAATAGTATATATAACTTTTAATAATTTTAAAAATTTTTAAATAATGTTTTACATATTTATTTTAAATAATTTTTAAATATTTGAAAATTAAAATATTATTCTAAATTTTATTATATATGTCTATTAACAAGCAGCATATAATAAGTCTAGCAGAATTTCCTGAAGACAATTCCGGATTCTGTCCGTAGATAAATCGATTGTAATCTAACGTCAGGGTTTAACAGTTAGGCTGGGAGGATTTTGACATCCATAACATTTTCTATTTTGTGGAATGAATTCTTATTCCTTTCAATCTTACAAACTTATATATAATTCTTGAATTTAAATTAGAGATTCAATTCAACAAATATAATAATCTAATTCCTTTAAAATTATGCATATTTATTAATTTGTTAAATTTTTAAATTTAAATTGAAATTGAAAATCTAACAAATTTAAAATCTAATTTTTTAAAAATTATAAAATTAGTACGTGTGAACAATAAAACTGTTTCGTTAATTTTTTTTCCTTTTTGTTCTTGTAGTTAAGTTTGGAAAAAAGAAAAAGCACAGATGGATAATTATGTAATTACACTTCTATTTTGCATAAAGTTAACGCAATGTACAACATTTTCATAAACTGAATTTAGTTTAAAAAAATTTAATTATTAAATTCATAAATTAAATATTCAAATTTAATCAAATTAATAGTCCTTTTTTTGTAAGAATTAATAGTCTATTTAAAATTAATGAACACTTCATATTTGTCACTTAATGAAAGCATGTTTTAATGGGAAACCATGTTTTAATGGCCTGAAGTTTTTTGGCGCAAGAATTTAATGATTTCTATTGGAAGGAACAAAGGGATGGCCACTTTCTGCTTGGGAAACACAGTCCACGGAGCTACAGGCGCTTGCATGCCTCATGATACCCGTGCAGTTTCGGATGCACCGAGTTATAGACTAAAAACAGGCCTAAAACCTGCCATTGGTTATAGGTGTCTGTCACAAAGCATGGCAATTTTGTATGTCCCCATATGCAAAGGACCGAATCCTTCTGCCATTGTCCCACAATGAACCGAACCAGTGTACTGTATATTTTGCTGCTGTGCTTCTGAAATCGTATTGTCTGGGCCAACAGGCAATTTGTGAAAGGTTACACGTTAATTTCTTAAATCTTCAGTTCAGATCGAGGGACATTTAATTTCATTCAAGTGCTGGATATTGTTTCCGAGATTCAGTGAAGTAGTGATTCTCCAAGATCATGTTTTTGTTAGTTTTTCATACTGAGAGTCTTACCCGGTAACAGGAGAGCTTAGCTTATGTGAGTTCAGAATCAGCTATGACTCAGCTGCTAAACCTTTGAGTAACACAAAACTTTTGTCTGATAATGATGATTTATATTTGAGGAATTTCAACCCAAACTGAAACTTAGCAGAAAAGTCCCTATGGCAAGTGAAGACAATGAGCCACACCAAGGTGATGGCTGGTATTATGAACTTAATTTTCTGATCACAAAACTTGAACTATTACATTTGCTTCAAATCCTGTTGTTTCATTGGAACACCATCTGGATCCCCCAGGAAAAAAAGAACGAACAGAAAGATGGTAAGAGAGTTTGTAGAACATATATGTTCATTAGGGTAGCTTGCAATCAAAGAGAGATGCTTTGGGATGAGAATGGAACATGAATACCAATTAGAGGTATAGGCATGGTCTGGTCTTCTTTCGTTTTTTCTTCCCCTTAGGTGGCTGCAAAACAACCTTGATTGCAGCATCAAATACGGTCTTCACATTCTGAAATATCGCAGCAAGAATTAGCCTGGGGTTAAATTCATAAGTTACTGATAAGTTTGTAATACAAACTAATGCCACTCTGCAAGATCAGACGCATTTAAAAGCTTGTATGGTAGTAGTATAGGCATAACAATATCTGAACCTGCTGAGTTTTAGAACTGCATTCTATGTACACAGCAGCACCGATTGCTTTCTTCAGTTCTTCTCCCTGCCAAGGATGTATTAGATTTATGTGAGAGAATTTTGAAAGTTCAAAAAGCATTAAAGAAAACCTTATGTATTCAAGAGGGAAACTGTGATTGTTACAAGGGACCTGCCTGTGCGGTAGTGATAGATGTAGCACCAGGATGATCAATGAAATACTGCCTATTTCCCCTCAAATCTGCAGCCAATTACAAGTTGCAACCAAGATTCCATCAGTATATGCAGAGAAACTTGTAACCTAGATGATGCTATAGCTCAAGTAATTTATGGTTCTACATGATACCAAGTTTGGTTCCCACAAGTACAATTGGCACCGTTGGAGCATAATGTCTCAGCTCAGGGATCCACTACAAAAGTTTTGTCCAGTATCAGACTCTGTTGGCTAAAATACAAGAGAGTGAAATGCTGTGTGTGTATGTGCCTTTTGAGTGATTTGATGAAGGAACCTTTTTCGAGATATTTTCGTAGCTGGCTTTGCTGATGAGAGAAAATGCCAGCAAGAACAAATCTGCTCCTCTGTAGCTCAATGGCCTAAGCCTGTTGTAATCCTCCTGTCCTGAATCATCAAGATAAAATAACTGCAATTAGAGTACTCCCCCTTAATGGAATTTTACCAAAATTGCACTAACAGCTCACAGAACCGTTGGATTTATAAGTTTTATATTTTAATTTGTGTGGTCCAGTAAATTTAATAGTACTAAATGAGTATTTAATAAAATTAATTTTGTGAAAGTAGCAAGAATGAAATATATGAATATAGCATGCTACAATAGTTTATATAAGAAAATTAAGGACTAGGGAATCAGATTTCAAGAATGTCTATCTAGCTCTGGTGATTGAAACCGGTAATTCACAGTCAAATTTAGAAGTTAATTACCAGCAGTGTCCCATAATCCTAGGTTAACTGTGCTGCCATCAACCACCACATTTGCACTGAAGTTGTCGAAAACTGTAGGCACATAATCCTGTTTTTTTTCACCAAAAGAGAAGGTGAATTCCCTTTTGGTCAAACACAAATTGAATTAAGAAGTTCAGACAATTACAGATCAAGTGTCATACCGTGGGGAAGGTGTTGCTAGTATATGAGATGAGCATACAGGTTTTTCCCACAGCTCCATCGCCCACTGTAACACACTTGATGAATCTTGCTGTGCTCATTTTCGGACTCCTTTGCTTTCCTCACCTCCCTGGAAACCTTCCTCTAACATTTTGTTGCTTCCATAACTGCAAGCTTCTATAATTCTTTCAAGTGAAATGTTGAAAACAGAACTAGAACAAAGGAGAGGATGAAGGGTATTTAGAAAAAAAGGGGAAAGAGATCAGTTTGAATTTGAATAGAAAAGGAGGGGGAGGGTAGTATTTAATAAGCCAAGCCCCACAGCACCAACTTTAATGTGCTTCTTTTTACTTTACCATAATTGCCTTTGGCTTTCTGTTTCTTTAAGGGGAAGGGCAGGGCATTAGATCAGCAAAGGAGGCGTTTGGTGCAGGAATGGCGTTAGTTGGTTAAGTATTGTACAAGGTAGAGAGTGAATAATGAGTATTAGGAATTAGGACATAAACATTGCATAACCATCTTCAGAACTAGTGCTAGAAATGAGAAGCAAGAGGATGGAAACCATTAATTACGAGAGAAAATAAACAAAGTTGATGGCTAAAAATCGAGGTTTGCATATTACCAATCCAAGCATGATATCAAGTTGCAGGAGTGCGTGACACATTTAATTCTATAAAATGCATCAAGTGGGTGAATGAATATGACAGAGGCAATGGAAACACCTTTCGTAGCCCAAAGATGAATCAATTTTCTGTTCTTATCCTTAGTGGGTGTTTGCCCATCTTTGTTAGATGACTGGTGCTATTGAAGATCCACCATGTGCCTCACCACTAAAGCAAAACTTTTCAACATATAATAATACCATATATAATTTAATAATAATATGTGACATAGCACAACATTATTGCAAACAGATTGTACATAATTTTGTTTATGAAAGCTAATCTTTATTTTTATTTTATACAAAGATTTAAATTTTAAGCATCATTCACATGGACAATACATAAATTACAATCAAATTATAACTATAAGAGGCAGTGGTATTTCTACGAAAAAAAAGCTTCAGTTATCATAAATTCTGTGATAATTTCGAATGTGTCGTGGATGAATCATTTTTCTAATTATAAACTTGATCAATACACCTTGTACTTCACCCACCACCCCTTTAGTGAATGTGTTTTTTTCCCTTCTTTCTCTCACTTGTTCCTATATCTAGGAGTTTGTGTTTTTTACTCTCTCTTTTGTTCCATGCGCGCCATAGGAGCTCACATAAAGTTAGCTTTAACACTAGGAATTCCTCGTCATATGAGTGAAGAATTATCTTAATCTAGACAACAGCTCCAAAAACCATGGCTTTGTAATAATGCTGTTAAGTGGACAAGTCCCTGTTTTTGATAGTTGATATCTTTTCAATTGTTCCCATGACATGACACAATCAGTATATCTCCTTGAATATATAATATATGTAATTCTTAAATATGCCCAAAAAATTAATAAGATGTCTTATTCATGTGAAAATGTCAAACAGAATTATATATATGTAAACAGTCTCATAATTTATTTTATCTATGATTCTTATTCTTCATATGAGCTACCTAATTAAACTTCACTCCAAGAGAACTCCTTAACCATAACCATCTTTCCGTGCACTTAATTCCTAAAAAGAGAGGCCTCTTTCTATGCATTATCTTATTTATACAAACATCTCCTTTCCATTCTCATGAAGATAACAACGTTAATATTGCTTTGAGGTTTGTGTTTTCAGTTCCCTGGTTTGAAATCTATATTTATGTTCATATATATTACTATTCTTGGTCTTGGTCAATTGATCTTCCATGCATATATGTATGTTGCCGCAATCCAAGTCCTTGCTTTGTTAATGCAAATTATTTGTGTTTGTCTTGCTGATTCTATGTCTATTTGGTATAACTATAAATAAAATTAATTTTGAATCGACTTACTAAGAAGTGTATATATATATATATATATAATACCAATGTATTTGATAAAAAGGAATAATAAAATATTTTTAGAAAAAATTACAAAACTCATACTCACTTTGTATTGTTAGAATTGATTTTGAGGTGACGGACACTTTGTCAACAAAAAGACTACTACAAGAATGAAGTTCGTGAACTTTTCTTCTCAAAATGGAAGATGCCCCATTCAGATATATCGTAATATTGATTGACATTTTTTTGGTGATATATTGACTATGATATTAGGATGCAAAAAAATAATAATGGGACCCATCCGGCATGTGCTGCATGCAAGCATCAAAGGAAGAAATGCAATGAAAACTGTGTATTGGCAGCTTATTTTCCAGCAAACAGAAGTAGAGAATTCCATGCAGCACACAAGGTTTTTGGTGTCAGCAACATAACAAAACTAGTGAAGAACGCTAAAGAAGAAGATAGAAGGAGGGTGGTGGATTCTTTAATATGGGAGGCATTCTGCAGACAAAAGGATCCCATTTTAGGCCCTTATGGAGAGTATAGAAAAATATATGATGAATATAAAAAACTCTTTGAAGAGATTAAGATATATAAAAACCAAAACCAAATATTGCAATTGCCAATATCCCAAGCTGGTGGGGTTGGCTTAAAGTCAGTTCATGATCATTTGATTGCATGGAATGGAACCAAAGGGATCATAAACAAGGAAGAGGGAATTGATCATAATGCAATACATTATGTTCATGATACCAAAAATGGGATCATTGATTCTACCATTTATGCCTATCATTCCAATTATTTGCAAAGTGTAGAGGATATGAGGCCAGAAATTGTCATCCCATTTCAGCAGCACTCCCAACCATTCTATATTTCAGGTATAATTTATGATCTCTTAATTTTATTACACATTAAATTGGTGATTTTGTAACTAAAATAAAGGAGATTTCTATATTATTAACAATTAAGTATGTGGTTGTGAATTCTTAATTAATTATTTTATTATATTGTTCTTTTAATTTTTCAGAGAAATTATTTAATTAATCTCCAAATTATATCATCAACCATTTAAAGGCAAATAATCCTGGACATAAAATAAATTTGTAATATGAATAGCTTAAACACTATATTTTTGGGAAGTGATATTGTTTCAATTCAGAATTTTAAAAAGAATTGGAAACAAATATTTTTATAGTTTATTTGAAAATATTATACATTTGAAGAATATTTTATTTTCAAAATAGAAAACTCATCTAACTATTGTAATGCACTTACTAGTGAAGTTAAAAGTGATGAATCATGGGATTTAAATTTAACTCAAGTAATTGAATTTGGTCTTATTTCTCTTTTTTCAAGTGTAATCCCTATATTGTAATATTTTTAATATTTCAAAAAAAATGAAACTTGAGGAGTATTTAGTATATAAAAATAAGGATATTTCTCACTTTCATAATCACTGAAATATGGCACCATTAATCTCTTCAAACTCTATTAATTTTCCTGCATTAATCTACTGTAGGTCAGTGCAGTCAAATGAATGGCAAGAGCATGGAGGGCAGCATATGGGAAGGGGAACCATAGCATTTTTAAGTGTCTCTTTCTGCAATCTTCTTTTCTTTTCTTTCTACATCTACACTGGAAAGAAAACTATATAGCTATTTTTTTCTTTTGCATTTTTTTTTAAAAGACTTCTAGCTTCTACAATGGCTCAAAATCTGTTACATTAAGAAGCCCTTACAGTTTATTTGTGTTTTCTTACTACCTTCTTTTTCCATTCAAAAGGAAAAAGTCTTGAAGAACAGGTGATTGGAAAACACCAATGCTAATGGTAATCAAATACTAAAGTAGATTAATTCTATTAATATATCTTCTTTAATATTGATAATGTAGATTAAATTAAATATGCGATTATTAATTCAATTTCTGAAAGAAGACTTCGACTTGGCAAATGACGAGTTACTGAAATTGGGTTTTAATGCTTCCAACAGAGTTGTCTATTTTTACCACAAATGGCATTCAATAAAAAACATATCTTCTTTGCATATATACTCTATTCTGCTGATACTTTTTCTGCATTCAATATTCAGAAAAACAAGAATATCTATTTATTGTTTCAATTGGGAAACAAATTAAAATAAAAAATAAGTGTCGAATAAAAAGTTTTCTACGAAGAAATAATTCGAAACAATGATGAAACTTTTAAATATCGAACTTAAGAAGGTTTTGGATAGAACGAACCAATTTATCATTATTTGGTAAGTTAAATTAATAAAAAGAAAAGAACATTTAAACCAGCCAAATCAGCATTAAAAGGAAGGCTCAATCCCAAATGCAAATGGGTAAAAAGTTGAAGACCCTTATCCATGGCAGTTGCCAAATTTATAAGCCAATACGCATAGTAGTTGGCTTATTGGAATGCGTGGGTGAATTGAATATTCTAATGCTGATGTAACCACGCTTACATATAAAGGCACCAAATGCGTCTCTCGAACCATATAAACCTGATTGGTAAACAAAGTTATGACTGTTGTCGAGTCGCTTTCGATAGTAAACTTCCAAAAGCTAAAACTCCTATGCCCATTTCAGTCCAGGAAAGATCCCCCTAGAGCTCTGTTACAAGTGCTGTGTGTACTAACCATCTGATCCTCAAAAAAATTTACCTACAGCATGTTATGCTTAGATTGCCTTTCGTTGCACCATCTATGTTCAGTTTGATCCGACGGGGAGGGGGCCGATGCCAACAAATCTCCAGAGTGGTAAGCATCTTCAAAACAACAGCTTTAAACATTTAATACAATTTTAAATTAATAAAAAATATAACATTTATCATGAATTTTTTTAATTCAATTAATGAATTTAATAAAATTAATAATTTTAAAATTTTAAAATAATTTTTAATTTCAATTTGTAAAAATAAAAAAAATTAATTTCCATCAAACTTGAAAAACTAAAAAAAAAAAAAAAAAAACTTTACAGCAACATTGACCAATTTCATTTTAAGTCAACCCAAATGGGCCATCAGGCCCACAGGCCGCATGCACATTGCCAAGACTAAGAACACTCCGTTGGAAACGGCTTGCTACCTATCGTTCGTCACCGCCTGCTTTCTTCCCTCTTCTTCTGCTCACTGCCTTCCGCTACGGCGGCCTCATCTCCGTGGTGTTCATCCTCAAGGTAGATCTTCATAGCTCTCGTTTTTATTGGGCTTCATTCGTTTATTCTCTTGATATTTATAAAGTTTGAATCTTCTCAGAAGTGGGGTCAAGCCATAAGTAAGTAAGCATCAGAGGCCAGTTGGTTGCTCTAGTAAATTTTCAATTGAATCTTGAATTGTATTTTTGTGGATGCAAATGAGAAGTACTATGGCTTGGTGGTGATAAAATGCAAGGGCGGACCAAAATCCTTCTCCAGAGGCCGTCTCAATGACAATTACTGCGACTGCGTTGATGGCACCGATGAACCCAATATGATTTCGCAATCCCTGAACGAAATATGGATAGAATAACTTAAATGTGGAAATTTAAATTATGGTTATGGGAGATTTTCGAACTTTCCTCCATAACATTAATCATGGATTATTGATAAACGGAATAATATGCTTTGAAGTTAGAACTCTTTGCTGATGGGTCCTGACATTTAATCTTAATCATGAATTGGCTGTTTCTATTAAGTATCAACTACCTATTACGGTACCATCAAAGCAAGTGATGATTGCTTCACTTGCATGGAGGAGTACACTGTATACACAAAGATACGGGCAACAGCCATACTGTCTGCATATGGAAGTGCATAGGGAAATGAATATGATATTATGATGTAACAGGAAAGTTAGTTTGTAGTTAAACATGTGCTTATTGAAGATTGACAATTTTCTTCTTAAGATGAATGCGGCTTTGAAATTTTTGTGTAATAAGCAACTGACCTGCTTAGCTATTACTTGTTCATGTGGGAACCACGGTTATGGACGCAGAATTTGACCAAAGAGTTGATTGCTGTTTAGGTATTAAAATGCAGCTAATTGGAGAGTTATATTGATTCCATCCATATGTTTTTGTATCATTTGCATCATTTTGTTTGGAATCATTTTTACGATTATTATTGTTAAAGAGGCATGCATGCTATATATTGTCATGCAAAATCATACTTAATATGTTTTCCTTGTTTTGAGATAAATCATTAAATGGTAATTGTTGAACCACTGATGGTGTGTAGTTGGTGGTTCTTATTGTTATATGCATATTCCATCCTGTAAAGGTGCCATTTCAGATACATGACAATGAAAAAATTCTTTTATCAATGCTCAGCCCCATCTTTTGCATTCGTTCTTTTTCTCTCACTTATCTTTCTGTCAATACTTATTATTGTAGCCTTTTGCCTCAATTGATCAATATAAGTATCTTTCTGAAAAATCTTTGCAGGTTTGATATTTGTTGTGGCAAAAGCTGCTCTATTACTATATTTGTATTGAGAATGGTAGTTCGAACAACAAAGCAGTATAGGCTTTTTCTTCATTTCTGTCCTTTTCTAAATCGATTTCCTTCATTTCACTCAGTGTCATCATTGCAAAATCTTGAGCAGGCTGTTAAAGCTGAAGTGCAAGCCAAAAACTATGAGAAAATTCCTGACCTTCTCAATTCCTTAGGGTTCTGCCAAACACCAAATCCTTTTTCTTTCTTGTCTTCATTTTCTCGGAATCTGAGAGTGCAAATTGTTGATGAAATGTTGCAATCTTTTATACCTCTCAGACCTCGCTCCAAGCCCCAGCTAGCCTATTCCTGTCTTCTTTCTTACACTCTCCAAAGCTCCCAGCCCCTCCCTCTAGCTCTTGCTATCTTACAAAGGACTCTACGTTCTGGTTGCATTCCAATCCCTCAAACTCATGTTCTTCTTTCATCTGCTTGGTTGGACCGGCAGCATCAGTTTGGTTCTGTTTCTCATGTTTTACTTGAGATGCAATCAATTGGATATGATCCTGACTGTGGGACTTGTAATTATTTACTGTCATCTCTTTGTGCTGTTGATCAGTTGGGGGAGGCAGTTAAAGTCCTAAAGGGTATGGGTGGAGCAGGATGTGTTCCAGATATAGAGAGTTATGGCACTGTAATTGGTGCAATGTGCAGGGTCAGAAGGACTGTTGAGGCAGTAGATTTGATGAAGCAGATGGTGGTAAAGTATGGATTGATCCCAGCTCAGGGAACACTGGTGAAATTATTGGCAGCATTACGGGCAAATAGGGAGATATGGAAGGCAGTTGAGATGATTGAGTTTCTTGAAAAACAGGGATATCCTATTGGATTTGAGAGTTATGAGTTGGTGATTGAAGGGTGCTTGGAGAAATGGGAGTATGTTTTGGCTGGAAAGGTGGCAATCAGGATGGCAGAAAGAGGGTTTATACCATATATCAAGGTCAGGCAGAAGATAATTGAAGGTTTGGCCAGCATCAGTGAGTGGAAGATAGCTTGTGCTGTGAGACAAAAATTTGCAGCTCTTAGATCTTGACTGTTAAATTATATATGGAGCCAGTCAAGCAAAATCATTAACACTGTACAGGGAGAGTACATCATGCAAAAAGTTCTTGGCATGCACTTTTGCTCTTTTCTCAAGACAATTTTACATTTGAGGCAGGGAAGTGCAGCACCGAGAATCTGAGATCTTGGCTTTTGCAAAATATAATTTGGGCTGGATAATGTAAAGCTTAGACTATGAAAAAGAGTGGGCACACATTGCACAACTGCGTGATGTTTGAGTTATGGAAGTAATACTACTTAGTCTGACTTTAAAGATGCTACTTTCTTTGTACAGAACGGTTCAGAAAATTTGGCGGTTAATTTTTATTGTTACAGTAATATGACGTAATTTTATGTCTGCTACTTGTACCATACGGAGGAGATATTTAGTTATTAGTGTGTTTTGGTACATCTTTCTGTTTCTTCGAATGATTTATGTATATCTGTAGTTTAGTGATGAAGGTTTACTTCCATTTAGTCACTTCCATTTAGGTGTGGTAGAAACTGGAAGGAGCTCATGGATTCGACCTACAGGCTTGGGGCATGACATTCATATCTAATTATCCTTGGTCGCTGGCTCTACTGGCACAATTATCTCAAAACTACTTATTTTGGCTTTATCTCATAATAAGTGTGGCTGGAATAGGTTCATGTTTCTTGTTTTTGTGTCTAGAAGACCATGGCAGTGGCTTTTTTCTCATTCCCTTATTCTTGTTTGTGGTCCATCATATTGTCCTTGCCAATCTGCTGATGAACTACCGCATGTTATTAATGTTATTCCTATAGTTAGCATTTTTTTTTTTTTTTGGATAGAACCTATAGTTGTAGTGTTGTACTTGAAATCCTTCATACTAGTGTAAATGAACTTGGCCAGTTGATGTCTTTCATTCCTCATACTACAATCACATTAGGTCAATTAGCCAATCAGACAGCTTAATTCATGACAGGGCAGCTAGCATCCATGGCAATGACACAGAGACCCTATTTGTCCTCAGTGTCACGCTTCGTCCTATAACCAGCTTCACCCCAGTCAGCACCCCATGAATTCTTCACAAGCCAATTACTTCTAACTACGTTCTTCACCATAACCAACTACAGCTACACCGTGATTGAGGTCCTTTCCACAACAGCCATTGAAGATACCTTCTGAATAAAGTTGAAATTCATGAATTCTGGCATCAACTGCAACGGATATAGGTTGGTGAGCTGCTGCAGATTTCAGTTTTTTCTCATCATTGGCAGGTACAATTTCATAGCTGCTTATGTGGACAGCATGATGTTTGGCTTTGGCTTTGTTACAAGTGCCATCTAACCCTTCATAGGGATAGTCTTTCTCAGTGGTGAGTCCACCATGCTTTATGATGAATGTAAATGCTCCGTCCATGTAGCCACCTTGGCAGCCTTCGTCTCCATTTTTAACATCACAATCAATGACTTCTTGTTCGGACAGAGACCCCAACTTTCCTGTTTCCAGTTGGTTGATGCCTTCCACAGCGGCCACTGCGGAGAATGCCCAACAACTTCCTGCATCAAGAGGTTGGTGCCATCAGATTTTGCTTCGATTGCTCTGAAACTCTAGATATAGCTTCCAACAAGTTTGAACATAATCTCAGCAAACTAACTCATCATTGGAGAAGTATTAGCAGGCTATAGATCCATAAAGAGTGTAAGATATTTCCTTACAAATGTACGAAAATTCTCTGGGAAAAAAAAGATTATCTTACTTATAAAATAGCTGTTTTATACTTCTCAAATTTTACGAGGCTCTCAGTCACTGCGCTTATGCTCCAAAATGGATATGATTTTGTTGATGAGTAAAGTGGTTAACTATCTGCATGAAGTTCAAATTGTAAGATAAAAGAATCTTTAGCAGCCGCCGAGCTGCAAAATCTCAAAAAATGGACTCAATTATTGAAGAAACAATTTATTTGCTTTGGTGCCTCAAAACCATGCACTTATTGTAGCAAGAAACTTTACCACAATTGCCTTGATCCTTAATGTGAGTTAATGCACGTTTCTTCCTCCGATCAATGTTTTTTAGCACCACATCTTTATGATATCTGAATCGTGTCTGTCCCAGTCACCTTGCTTGATAATCCAGAGAGGAACTCCTAAACAACTCATTTGTAAGATCTATAAATTTGATGTCTGTGAGTTTGTACGAATAGTTCTTAGAATTGATGTACTCCATAAACTGAACATTTACTTAGTAGATGATAAACAGTCTTATTATTTCCACAGTTATATTCTCACAATATAAAATTTCAATCATAAAATTTATTAAGCCTCACAATAAAAAAATACTAGCCCACATAAAAAGATGTGAACATGAGAGAACAATGATGAGAATATCGTTTATGAATACCAAAACGAACTGCCCATTCTTCTTTATCCCTATATTCTTGTCCTTGTGGTTTCAGCCAGCTCATACCTTTCCCTCATGGCTTTTCGATCAGATGATTTGTTCTTAAACTGCATACGATAAGAAGATAGAAGATAACATTGTTTAATGCTGTGCTTGTCTTCATGACCAGTTCTCAATGCAGATGGAAAATAAAACCAGACATAGATACTTATTATACACGTCAAGAATCAAGATTATATCTTAGATGTCATGTTTGCTTTCTTTTCGCATGGCAGATCATGCATATTTGTTCATGTTCCTGGTTGAGGAACCTTAGCTGCATACTTATCTTGCTGTAACCATCTCTTCTGTGCTATGCAATTATTTGCAAAGGCAAGGCTTCTATTTTCCATTTTCTCTGCGTGACCATAAAGATGTATTGTTCATGGCCTTGCTCAAGGTTTTCCAACCAAGAGGAACTTATACCTGGCACATTTGAATGCTTGATGGGTCATCCCTTCAATTATTTATTTTCTTACATTAAATATATTTAATTGGGGACTTAAAAATGAGGCAGTTTAAATTGATATGGACACTTTAATCTAGCCATTGCTTATAGTTTGGTGCTTTATACTTACTGAATCCATAGATTATGGAGAAAGTAGGGGCCGATAACTTGTGCTTAAATTATTTGAATGTCTAGTTCCTTCTTTCACACTCTTATATACTTTAGTTAATTTACAAGGGGATTGATTAAAAGACGCCTTTCCCTCTTAATTTCAAATCTATTTTATTTATAATGAAGTGAATATAGTTAACAATCATAATTTGACTAATTCAATCAAAAAGATCCAAATGAAAATCTATAAAAAAAAAAAAAGGTGAAAAACAGAATGTATGGTGAACCACTAATTCAACAAGACAAAAACGATTGAAATATAGTTGTGAATTTTTGAGTGTGATTCTTTGTGTAGCGTAAATCCAATATGAGGGAAATAGGTATTCAAGAAGACATTAGTATATTAGTGATAGCATAGTAGTAGTGCTCATTTTTATTTAATTTTCATAATATAAAATTTAAATTATTAAATTTATTAAACTTTATATATAAAAATAAAAGACTCAATAAATTAATATATCACATTACTTAATTATAAAAAAATGAAACAAAATTGTTATAAAAATACCTTTTTTCTAGTAGTAATGAGAGAAGGGAAAGGGGTCCAAGGGAAAGACAAGGCCCATTGATGGCATTCATATTATTTAAGCTAAAGTGTGTCCATCACGATGCTCCAATGGCAAGCACTTCCTTGATTTGAAAGAGGGCAATATATATATATATATATATATATATATATATATATATATATATATATCACAATAGCACATCCCTTATCATGATAAAAGCTTTGTCAAACTCTTTTCGCCGTTTAAAAATTATATAAATTAAATTCTATTTGCATTTTATTAGTGTAGTGATATTTAATTGTTATTTTGAATTTTTTTAAAAATTTTAAATATAGATATAAAACTTTGGATTTGTTATATGAGTTGTATTTTCCTTATATGAAAAAAATGACTACATAAATTTCAGTTAAGAAGACGGAAGAAGGTACCTAGAAACCCAAAAGCAAGTTCGCACGCAGATACACACAAACCCACAGAAAGAAAGAGAAAGAGATGGAGATAGAGGGCATATGCCCTACATGTGGCAATGGTTTGGGGACAAAGCAAAGAAAGCATAGAGCGTGCAAACAATCCACATGGGTGCATAACATGGTCCTTTCTCTTTTCCTCTCTTTCACAGCTCATGTCCCAAATCCCACAACTCTACTCATTTCCACTTATCTTACTGCACCAAGCTAGCATTCTTTATACATGCTTTTAAAGTACTACATTTATATTTAATGAATCTCCTTCATGCATAAACCTACTACACCTTACAAAATCTTAAGCACATGGCCTTGTTCCTCTCTCATATGAAGATCCAAACTAATAGGACTTACCAAGTACAGCAAGATGAGGAAATGACCAGTGCAGTGACAATGTGTTTAGGCACAATACAGATAGAACATTGACATGATTTTGAGCAGATCAATTACCCAAACCTGACATATCTTTTTAACGTATTTAGCACTTTAGTTGCCTAATTTTCCTTCCTCTGATGTCACAAAGAGTCAAAGATGACCTCTGAAACTCACATCATGTTTGACTGGTTTTGTTTGACCCATACGGAGTTTATTTTTGCTAATCCCCATTATATGTTTTACCGTGTCTAATTACCGCGTGAGAAAATTAGACTGAATCAAATTAGTTAAGAAGGAGAATTCCCTATGTTGGTTAAACTTGTTTAGTCTTGCAATGTACCCAAATCGAACGGTTAAAATTTGTGAAGGGGGAGATAATACGGTAAGTGGATATAGACGGAAAGTTCCAATTGGGTATGTGATAAAATAAAGAACGTAAAAATAATGAGACTATTATAAGGCGTCCCACTGAAGAGGCGGTCACAAGGGCACGTGGTGGCTGATTCCCACTAGATATTAAACTACTGGCGACTTTCCAGTAATACCGTTGAGACCCAAACCCCCTTCCCAGCTGTTCAAAGCTGTCCAATCCCTTCCCTCCTACCCCCATGCGACCCCACTGCACAAACACATAGATAAAGATAGAGCCCAAAGATTTACTGGAATTTTAAACCAAGCCCCTCCAAAAGGAAAAAACAAGTACACATTTAAAAAAGAAACAAGTTTGATGATTTGATCGTGTTGTTGTTCTCCTTCTTGTGGCTTTCTTTCCTCTAAACATTCCCTGTGGTTTCTGGGGTATATTTATTAAAAGGCCGTGTTAGGAAGGCTCATTTGGTTTGGCTAGGTGCCTCTAAATTCTTCTCTCCCATTGGCATAGCTTGGTTTGAGAATTAAGAGGGGAGGCTAGCTAGCTAGCCAGCATTGTTGTTGTTGTTGAGTTGAGATTGCATATCTGGGTTTGCAAGTTTTGAATTTGGTAGGGTTTGTGTTTGTTTAAAATTAATTCTCAGTGCTACTTCTCGTGTTTTTAATGGCACAATTGCCTCCCAAGATCCCAAATATGACACCCTCTTGGCCTGACTTCTCAGCCCACCAGAAGTTACCTTCCATTGCAAGTTCATCACCAAATGTGGGCAGCACCAACAACGGTGCTGCCCATCAAAACCCTTCCTGGGTGGATGAATTCCTTGACTTCTCGTCGGCGAGGCGCGGGGCCCACCGCCGGTCGGTGAGCGATTCCATCACCTTCCTTGAAGCACCAATGCTGGACGATTGCCGGGGTAACTCTGGCATCCCACCCAGGCCTGGTGCAGAGAATGAGTTTGACAGGTTTGATGATGAGCAATTCATGTCAATGTTCACTGATTATGCATCTGGGGCTGCTATGCCACCCACCATGTCATCCTCAAACACTTCAAGCCCATCTGACCATAATAGCATTAATGATGAGAAAGAAACCGACCAGCAAAAGAACCAGCAGCAAACGGAGAAGGAGCTCGAGGAGGCGGAGGAGCAGCAGCAACAGCAGCAATTGAAAAATGAATCCGATGAGGTTGAAAGCGAATGCAAACAGGAAGCACAAGCTCCAACTAACACAAATACAGCTTCTTCTAGCGACAGGATCACTGACCCCAAGAGGGTCAAAAGGTAATCATGCATTCATGTTAAACAATATGCTTTGCAGCTTTCATGGTGAAGTTGCATTTTCTTCAATAACATACCCAGTGGATAATGTGTCAAGAGTCTTAAACTATATTTTTAACTTTTTGACTTGATTTAGCACATCATTTAGCGGGTGATTAGTGTTTGGGAATTAATTCTTCTGGAGAACAAGGTCTTGGAGATGAACTTGGATATTGTTATTAGAAAGTTTTCATTTTTCTCTCATGGTTTCTGTGCTTCTTTTTCCAATTTTGCTGCAAGTGAAATGAAATATGCTAAAATAACTGAGATTAATTCTTCTCCAAAGATTGAAAATAATTCTGGTTTTGCATCAGGATCTTGGCAAATAGACAATCTGCACAAAGATCACGAGTGAGGAAGCTGCAATATATATCAGAGCTTGAACGAAGTGTAACTTCATTACAGGTACGCGCGTGACTTTAATTAATCTTCTGTATTTCCATTGAAATTTTACTATGTCATGGCTTGATATGTGTAATACTAATGGCTTCTATTCTCTGCTGATGAATGAAGGCTGAAGTTTCAGTGCTATCTCCAAGGGTTGCATTTTTAGATCATCAACGCTTACTTCTAAATGTTGACAACAGTGCTCTCAAGCAAAGAATCGCCGCCCTTGCCCAAGACAAAATCTTTAAAGATGGTAATTGTTTAAAAACTTTATTCTTTTCAGTGAAACTATATGTATTGTCTACATTGTTCTTAAATGAGAAGTTAATATGGTAGATGCTTTCTTATGTAAATTATTATTGCCAAGTTTGAACCTTGATGTAAAACAGACTCGTGGATATAAATGTGGAAATAATTCTACAGTTTAAGCGCATTGAGTGCATGAGAAAATTAAGAGGAAAGGAAAACATGTTTCAGTGTGCTACAAGGATGAGTAAAAGAATCTGTACTTTTCAGTTGTCACAGAGTGGTTTATCTTAATAAAACCATGACAAAGCAGGAACGACAAAAAAATAAAAGTATAAGATGCACCACTAACCAAGCACCTCCTCGGTATTGGTTGTGCAATAATCAATAAAGACCAAATATTAGTTGAGGTGCATAGCTTGGCTTTAGAATAAAGTAGTTTTCGATTATCCTAAATTTTGTACCGACCGAAAAAAGTATAATATTAATAAATAGATTACACTATTATTTGGCTTTATCTGGTGAAAATTGCATATAGAAATTCGTTGTTTTTGAAGGGAATGGGAAACAGCCCAATTATGAAATTGGACAGGGCTATATTGATCTAGTACAAGCAATTTACTTGCATGCGTATTTAAATCTCTGTCTTATCATGTGGCCTGTCGCCAAGTAGTTAAGAATGCTTGATTAAAAAGTTTCTGAGGGTATGATATTTATGCAGCTCATCAAGAGGCGCTGAAGAGGGAGATAGAGAGACTGAGGCAAGTGTATCACCAACAGAACCTCAAGAAAATGGAAAGTGCTGGAGGGTCCCCATCACCAAGACCACGATGTGATGCTCAGACTGAAAAGGAACAACTGCTCAACGTTTGAACCATCCCAGCAGAAGACTCACCAATAATATATGATCATGTAGCTAGTTTATAATCTGGTAAACTGTGATTCCTTTTGTTCTGTAAAAGAGAAGTTGCAGAATTTTGGATGAAATGGGAGAAAGGAATCAGGGAGAGAAGGAAGAAAGAAAGTTTAAGAAAAAAGCAGGCAAATATATATCTTCTTCTGCGCTTTGTAATGTATTGAATGGTAGCAGTGTTGGGTCAGGGATGGTGACAATTTTTATTAGCCAATTGATGGAGGAAATATTCACTGAGAAGAGTCATATTCTAGGTGGTGACTGGTGAGGCCAGGGGTGTACACTTCTGCTGTCAAACTGCGCAGTCACGTGATGTGTTTACTTTACAGAAGGGGACCACTCAAAGTCTGCATGATTGGAATGCAGGGGAACACATGTGCATCAGTGGCATCAAAGAGGGTGGAAGAAACAGTTGTGTACTGTCTGCTTTAACTAAAATGGGGTGGAGGTATGCTCGTCGATGATTCTGTCAGTTTTTTTTTTTTACTTTTGTTTTTTGTCTTTGATTCTTTTCTATATTCTTTTGGTGTTTTTCAATTCAAGTTGGAAAACTAAGACTAGTGGGCTTGTGTTGGGATGGATGAAAGGAAGGCATGTCAGTGAAGTCTTTGTGTTCTCTGGGTTTTGTTGTACTTTTATCACCACTTTCCCTTGGATGTAATCATCTTTATTTGACATGTTAATTAAAAAAATCAAACTGTATATAGTCAATTATCGTTGAATCTGGTGAAAGTTAGAACTGTCTCACGAATTATGTGTAATGCACCAATCATTCGTCCCTGTAAACTAAGGCAAAATATATTATGATTTAATAGTAGTGAGGGTAAGGAATCAAGAGAACAACGGCCAACACTCAATTGCTTCATGTAATAAAACTTAAAGGGTTAAAATGGAAGTGTCCTATTATAAACATGGTTCCACACTTCAACACTAAAATAAATCAACTGTTTGCCTGGCTGCCAGCATCGCAACCTTGCTGTGTTGTAATATTTAATTTTTGCTTTAATTTTCAAATTATAATTTAAGATTTTACATGTGTTTTAAGTGATTTACTGATTTTCATAAAAAAAAAAAAAAACACTATAGCCTAAAATGAAAACTCTTTCAACAAAAATTTTGAGATTCTTTTCTTTGAGTAAGGACCAAAGTGGCTCTTGGTCCTAATTCTCCCTAAAAGATATTGATGTGAAATGGGGAAGAAACAAGTATTCTCATCCCTCTCTACTTGTTAAAAATTAACATCGAATTGAGATATCAACAACAAATATCTATTTTTACAAATTAATTTTATAAAAATAATAGTTTCCACCTTTCACGTTATATTTCATGAAGATTTACAAAAGAAGTATTTCCATATCAACAACCCACCAGTTATTTTTGTTTCAGTCCTGTGGAATGTTAGAAAATAATAAGAAATGGAAATAATTAACAGTAAGAAAAAAAAGAATCCATAATATCATTAGTTTAGTGTAGTACATGAGATCCAAATAATTTTTGTGCTCATTTACTCAATTTTTAAGTTTCATTTGGACCAGGGATTTCTCTCTGCAGTAGAAAACCAATAACATCCACATATATAGGACTTAATGGTGAGCGTGAACCATTGAAGTAGATCCATTATCTGGGTTACATTTATCTGGACTTGTCTGCCATTGACTAAATCTTATACATTTATTAATTTATATTGAACTTGCATATCTTGCTTTTAGTGGCTGTCATGACATTTACTGGATTGCCAAGGGAATTCAAGTTGGGCATGTACATTCATGTTGCTGTGGGTCGGACATGGGACTTGCTCTACATCTTTTATTCTTAGGGTTCCATATTATTCATCAGTCCCTTTTCTAGTTTTATATGCTGGCAAATTCTGCTTTCTTCAATCCTAGTTCCTGGTATCACTTTGGCAAATAATTGGACAGCTTCAAATAAATAGACTTGGTTCACAATATAGTGGATATTTACAATTTTAAACTTCTGGGATATTCTACATTTAGATGGAACTTAAAACCTTTATTTCTCAGTATTCTTAATGATATAGTATTTATTGTTTTGAGGTTTTCTCTTTAAATTCATGAATTTGAACTCAGAACTTTATATATATTGAATCACTTGTCACTCTTTTTTTAATAAAAAGAATAAACTTTCTCTATTTTCTTTTGTAGTCAGTCCTTATGCTTGGCCCTGAAGTAGTACCACCAATAGGCTATAGCATGGCAATTCTTTAGCTAGGGATTTTGTTACAACATATGGAAGCCAAAAGGCCAAACGACACTGGCCCAGTATTATAAGCCCCTTACGAGAGTTAGCATATCTACTGAGTCCCACTTTCAGCAACCAAAAACTAGACAAGGCATACTCACAGCCACAGTGCCCTTTGTCCAAGCTCTAAATATCACCGAGCTTGTTTGGTTATTTGCTGTTCTATTTATCAAGACGTCATTCTGCGGTCGTTTGTTCCCGGAGAAGTAGCGGGATAGAAATCGTACAAGCCAATTGCCACTCCATGGCTTAGTATTATTATACTATTATGCATCCTATGTTAGTTATATTCCTGGTTTTATAAAGAAAAAAAGGAAAAATTGCGATACTGGGTTATAACTATCACTCTCCTTTCTTCCTTTCAACTGTAGGCTACTATTGTTCACTTTATACATGACTAGGCCATTCATAAGCAAACAAATTTGGTAGAAAATATTTTGAACTATCATAATTATAACCAGGAGAATAATTGAACCATCATAATATCTTCTTTTCTTTTCTTTTTTTACTCTATACTGAAAACTTCATTTAATTATGCAACAATCACCGAATCCTCCTTTCCATTTGTTCACTCAGCGGTGATCCCCTTCCACAACAAGTCGGAAGTCAGAAGGCTTGTGTATGTAGCTGGTGCAGGCACCCATTCAAACCAGGCTGATTTACTCTCCAGACCAACTTGATTGATTAATTATGGAGCACCATACAAAGGTTGACTCAATTCATCAATAAAATTTATTCACTATTTACGTACTCTTGGCCAACCCCATACCATCAGTAACTTTCAGAATTGGTTTCTAATATGTGGGACTAATGCACAGTCAAAATCAAATATCAACAAACCTACTGTCCAATCCAGCTTGATGACATGAAATTCCGGGAGGAGGATAATATCACACAATACGTTTATAACTTCCATTGCAACCGCTTTACTCTCATAACGAAGTCCTGCACCAAGCTTCAGTGTGCGGCAGAATACATACCTGCATCAAAGAAAGAACATTTAGGTAGAAGTATATATGCTAAATTCATGTCAACATGAAAACACTTGCTCATGGATTATTCTTGCGGCACTCAACTGATAGTCTAATCATATCATACCCAGGTGAGACAATAGACAGATGATTGCCAGTTCTAGATATTCGAATCATATCTGTTGCCTCAAAGAATTCATGCTGGAATAAATCACACATAACCACACCTTTAAGAATTTAAAGGTTGAGACGAGGTTTTCTAAGAAATCAAAACCTGTAGAAACAATCATAAACTACTGGAACAATTTCTATACTAATTGTAAAAACTTAAAAGCTTAAAAAAAATCCAGAAGGAAATATGGAAAAGAATTTAGAAGAGGTTCCAGACTAATAATCAATGCTGAAATTCACTTAAAACAGTATGTTTAAGAGCTTCGCAACAGCAACGCAGTCCAAAACTTTAAAAAACTCTAGAGCAAATGTGCGGGAGACCACAAACAAGTAGCATACCATATAACAGTGCAATAAACCGACAGCATACTGTCTAAACCACACAGCACACAATAATCGATTATGACAAATGTCCCACGTGAATCATCCTAGTCAGCATTTATAACTTAATTCTTTCCAGAATGCGATCGCTAGGGAAAGAAAAGACAAGACATTAACAGGAATTATGCTCAACTTCCACCACGTTAGAACAACAGAATTTCATGTCACTTCACAAAATGAACAAAAATTTAAGAGGTTGGATGACAAGCATATAAGAGTGTCCAAAATTATGCAATATAGAGAAAACAAACAGTCAGAAACTGATATAACTTATGATTTGGTTTTACATAATTTCAGGTAAGAACTACCTACAATTTATGGACTCAACTTCGAAATAAACTGCTACATTATATGTATGAACAACAAGCCTTGGCATTGAGCTTTTAAAATGAGCCAATTTAAAGAAGATGCTAATATAAACAAAACCTTACTAAGCAGTTGGTCCTTCGCTTGGAGAACATTCAGGAGGGTCTGAAACCTTGCGTTTTGCATTTACTTCATTCAAATGTTTTATTTCCTCCTCCATAGTCAGTAATTTGTTGTTTAGTGATTGAATTCCGTTCAGATGGTCTTCCAGTTTACCAATCCAATCTCCTTCAAAATCTTTCAACTTATTTTTAATTGCCAAACGCTTCACCCTTTCTTCTTCTTCTTGCTTCAAACGTTCTTTTTCCAGTTCCATCACACTCAGAACAAGCCCCCCAGACCCAGGAACATCCTTGTAAAGGGGTTCATCAGCTTGTGGACAACGCGCTCTATATTCAGCAAAAGCTTTCTGCGTATCCTTTAAGGACTTCCTGTAGCCCTCCAAGAGATTTGCCATCATAAAAAGTTCCTTCTCAAGCCTATATACCTCCATCTGCCTCTTCTGATTGTCTTCCATCTTTGACTTGTGCAGATGCTCAATCATGTTATCTCGCTTTTGCACCTCACTAAGCAAGAGTTGCTGATTCATGGAAGATTCTTCACAAGTTTGTTCTTTTGCAGCATACATCAATCTAGCCTTCCCCATCCACTGTTCCATCTGTTCCATACACGTCTCAAAGTCAACTGGCTTAACATCCCATGGGCTATCAGTTCTCAGCCGCTTGTTACTACCATTTAGAGAATGATGTGAGTTATGATTATCCTGGATGTCTCTCTTGTGACCGTTCTCAAAAAGTGATGCTCCAGAAATCATTTGAGCATCTTCTCTAGAAGAGAGAAAATCTCCTATAGAATTGTCACGAAGTTCAATCTCAGAACTAAAAGGCATGTGCGATGCATGAATGAGACTCCCTGAAGACATACCCTCCAAAGGAATGCACTTGGGTGATAAATGGAACCCATCCTCATTAAAATTTTCTGCTTCTTCATCTTCCTCCTCCTCCTCTTCTTCTTCTTCTTCTTCCTCCTCCTCCTCCTCCTCTTCTTCTTCCCCTTCTTGTCGTTCTATCTCTTCATCTTTCTTTTGCCCACAATTAAAACTCTTAAAATCACCAATACTACATTGCCTCAAAAAGGGCTCACCTGCATTTTCCTTCCGATCAAAAAGCCATTGCCCAGCTTCTTCTTCCTTAGACTCCTCAAAATCCATAACGTGTTCAGCTCCTACCTGCTCCTTTTCCACGTGAACTTTTTCAACATTATCTTGCCCCAGACTCAACTCAATATTGTGCTCCTCCAACTCATGAGCTCGACCATAGTCAACAGCACCCATTTTCACATCACCACTCCCATCCTCCTCCTCCTCCTCCTCTTCTTCTTCCTCATCCTTCACCTCAACCTCCACCTTGGGCTCTTCTCCCAGTAACTCCTCATGCTGGGTCTTAATCAAATGCTGCAAGTGCGACGCATAGTAACAATCCACTAACTGTGCCGCTTTCAATTCTTTGTCCACCATGCACCATATCAATCCTGCCCAGTCTACCTTCTCTAAATGGCCCTCCTTGATTATTTTGGTATAACCCAAAACCTCAGAAGGCATAATATATGTATCCTCATGCAAAAGCATCCAATTTGACACTAATTCCTCAATGAAAGCAATCGATTCTGCCAAGTCTAGCGTCTCCATGACCTCTTCCGTGACCGTGGTCTTCTTCACGGGCAACTTCAAAGCACGCCCCAAATCAGCCCGGTTCACCATAATTCTGATTCCATTCACATAACTGCAGCGCCAGCCAGGAGTGTAGCTGGCTATCAATTGCGCCAGAAGATCGCTACGAATGCTTCTATCAAATTCAATATGTACGAAGTCCCAAAGTCCAAGTCGCTTCAGAAGTGTTTCGTGGCGCGCAAAGTCAAGAGCTTTAGCAGGAACGAAAGGTATGGGTTTAAGGGTTTCGACTAGAACCTGAAGCTTCTCCCGAGACTTCTTTTCCTGAGCACTTCGCTTTGGCCCCAATTTCTTCCGCTTCGGCCCTCGGCGAGTGGCAGCGGAGGAGGTGGCAACGTTGAGGTCAGCATTTCGGGGAGAGGGAGCCAAAGTGGCATCTGGGTCGTCCACATTTTGAGGATCCGCCTGGTCTTCCATCAAAGAATCTTGTGGATTTTCTGGGCCTTCAGCAACTTGATGTGGATTGGCATCGGTTTCGGCCAGCTTTTCAGGATCATGATCATCAAGGGTTAGGGTTTTGGGGGATTGGGAATCCAAATGCAGGTTTTGTTCGTCTTCAAGGATACTAGGGTTTTCGGAGGGTAAGTTTTCGTCTGAAATCGGTGGATCTGGGGTGCTCATGCTGATAATGGGGTTAACTTCGGAGCGTCCCCAGCAGAATTTTAAGGGCAGATAGAACCGTAGAAGTGTGAACTGAGCTCAGATTATTCATCGAAGGAGAAAAGATCCCTCATCTTGGGACCCGCTAATAATACTGTTCATTCGTCGACTTTTGGCTTCTCTTTTTTTCTTTTTCTCTAAAATAAACCAAACTGTTTTAATTTGCATTCAGAATATTTTTATATTTTAAAATTTAAAATATATAATAATTTATTCTCAAAATTTTCTAACGTATATATGACTTCTTTTAATACATTAATTATTAATTAGGTAAAATGTGCTTATTATCAGTTTATAAAATTATTCCAAATTACTAGAAAATTTTTTTTAAGAAAATTAAAAGCAAATTCATTCCGTTCATATAGATCTTTTTCTGATTTTATATATCTTTTATTGATTTAATATGAAAATTAAATAAAAGAGGTTATCTACCGCCTAAGATTCTATTTAATTATGATATCTGCGTCTCCACTAAGGCTTTTGTGAGTGTGAGAACTAAGAATAAATAATGCCACAAAAAACTCATTCAGAAAGCTGTAGTCGTTAATATTTCACTTCACTCATTCGGAACAAATAATGCCACAAAATTTATCATACATGGTAAATAATTAAATTTTTTAAACATATTATTTATTTTAAATTTATCTAAAAAATAAACTTTTATTTTTTAATTTAATATTTTTTATATTTAAATTTATTAATTTTTTTATTAATTTTTTTCCCTAATTTTATCACTATATTTTTTTTAGTGTATCCTATATCTTTCAGACAGAAAATCACTGCACAACAATATTTATACTCTTCATATTTCTTATCAAATTTGACTTAAAATTGACCGAAGCACATAATCAATTTAGTTGGGATAAAAATTTTTAATCCCAAATTTACATAATCCAACTAAAATTTTTGCTTCAACCCAATGCACATCCCTATTAACTATGTTGCATAGTATACTTGGCTCACTGAGTAATTTCTTGCAACAAGGCAGCCGACAACTTAACCATAATTAAAGTAATAGATATGATTATACAAATGCAAACACAACTAAAGAGCAGGGTTGGACTATGATCCAGCTGCCTTAAGAGAATCCCTGCTAGTCTTGTGAGTTGTGACCGAACAATTAAGGATTACAAGCTCCTAAAGGTACATGTTCTATGGAGTATGCAACGAGTTTCTATGGCAACATACAGAAAGGGCCCGGCCACAGCCATTCATAGAGATAAAAAAACCTTAACAATAGTTCATTCTGCAGCACAGAAGCACCATTGGCACTGGCCAACTATATTTCTAATGCAAATTTGGAACCCTACTTCTTTAAGAGAACTCCTCTTTTTATCAAAGTTCTTCAAAGTTAGTATGAGCACACCCACATTATTAGTAAAGTCACACTCTGGATAAACCATCCAAGCATCCATTGGCCATTCACTATCTGTAATCGAAGAATTGTAGACAAATTCCCATCCAACTTAATCTGGAAATGTCACAGCTTCAACCCTGATCATGTGCCGAACTCTCTGTATTTTTGTACAATCAAGGAATGATAATGGCAGTAGCACTTACACAAAAACCCAGAAATTACCCCTTGCAACTTGCAACTTCTCAATGGAAAAACGACCTAGATTTATAAACGAATGAATTAAATACAGCAATTCATTAGTAGTTCGTAGAAAGGCGAAGGCAAAAAGACGTAGTCCAGCCGTAGCCGTCACTGTTACTAAACGCTAGTTTTCTTTCAAGTTTCAATGTGTCCAAACGCAGCCAAGATCCATTACTCTGCATTCTGCTGCGGTACACTCTTCCTCTCTGCCTGGGCCTCTAACGGTCACATTCCCGCCGTCCCCACAAAGCATCTTCTTCTTCAGCTTAAATTCCACCCTCAACCAGAACAATCTCACTTCCCACCGGCGCTTTTTCTCTAAAATGGTCGAAAGCAAAAGCTTTGCTTTCCCGCTCTGCTGTTCTCTTCTCCTTTTCGCCATTTTCCCAACTTCTCATGCCAGCATTCTCCGGTCTTCGGACGACGGCGTTCCGCCACAAGAGCTGTGGTGCGTGGCCAAGAACAACGCGGAAGACTCGGCCCTGCAGGCGGCGCTGGATTGGGCCTGCAGAACAGGGGGAGCCGATTGCAACCCTATCCAGCAAGGAGGGCCATGCTATGACGCTTCCAGTGTTCAGAACACGGCGTCGTTTGCTTTCAACGACTATTTCCTCAAGCACGGCTTCACCAACGGCAGTTGCTACTTCGACAACTCTGCAGCCGTTACTTCCTTGAACCCTAGTAAGTGAGCCTTCTCTCTATTTCTTCAATGTCGTTTTCTTCTATAAGATCCCAAATCCATGCAACTTTTATTCAGGAATAAAGATGGTGACTCGAAATTTTTGTGGGTAAATTTTGGAAATTTGATTGTATATGAATTTAATTCTCTTTCTTTTGGAATTTAGGTTACAACAATTGCAAATTCCCATCCAGGTAACTGAGCTGAAATCTGCTGAAACTTTGGTTCTTTTTTTTTTTTGAGAATTTTTACATTTGCAAAAGTTTTAAGCCAATTTCGGGGTGCAGTTTGACAGTGAGCAATGGAAGTTTTTCTGGTTCAACTTCATCTCTGGGATTGGGACCCAGTGAAGATATAAATGGCTGCAACAGATTTGCTGCTTGGAGGTGGCTCTGGCCTCTTGTCACAATTCATTTGCTGGTCCTGGTTGCCCAGGCTGTTTCAGTATTGTAGCAATTAAAATAAACCACCCCTCTGATTTGATGAAGGAAAATTGAAGGCTTTCCTTGTTGACATTGTTCAGGTTAGACAATTAGGACAAAAATCTGTGTACAAGCTAGTTCAGAAGTAATCAATACACTTTGTTGCTGTCATCTGTTTCAAATTTGTAGTTTTGTTAGTACACCATTTTAAGAAATGTTCTACCCAAATCAAGATATCTTAAGAAATTTGAAATTCAATATTCTGAGTTTTGCTTTCTCCTCATTGTGTATGTCAGACCAGCGTATAGTTTCTTGGATTATGAAGTATCTATTAAATGAAAGTCACTGGAGTTACTGGTGCATCATGTGTTGAACTCTTTTGTTAACTGAGAAATATCTTTTCCTTCTCTGTTTTTATCGACTCCCTCTTTCAATTTGCATATGTATCACATGCAGCAATACTATAGTCAAATATGAATCTAATTGAAACACCAACATAAAGATATTGCTGCCAGCATCAAGTCTTAATCTTCCTTTGCATCTGTAAAAACTACGAACATTAAAAAATTATCATCTATAGCAAATATCAACTGCTCCCAGAAGCTTTAAGCACTAGTGGGCCAATAGAAGAAACCAAGTCTTTTTTTTGAAGGCGAAGAAACCAACCTAGTTAACGCACAAATTCTGAAGTGTAAGTTATGTATATTTACGTATTGAGCCTAAATGGGTATGTGACAATTGTACTTATCGGCTCAAAGAATTGAAAATTGGCAGAATTTAGATTACATGCATACAAGCTCATTAGCTTACATATAACCTTGAACAAATAGCAAAAAGCTGAAGGTCTGCGCGGGGCTGTCTGTAAAAGTCTGGCATCTAATGCAGCCATGCAGGAATATTATTGTCCAAGTTCATTCCATTTATGAATGTAGTACTCATATGATCTTCGGAAGAGACTAGCGAAAAGCAGTACCAGAGGTTTTACACGGGAAAAACAGAATTGCTACTATAGGATCAAGCAAAACTCTACAACGTAATATCATCAGAGGAATCATGCGACATAATACGAGACCTACCGGCTAGTGAGTCCTATATCAGAAGGAGCTGTTGGAAAGTCGTCCTGCTCGTCTGGGCCGCTTGATATCCCTTCCTACTTGGTTATCTGTTTTTGATCTATTGATACTTCTGCATTATCTTTCGTCCAACTGAACTGACTCTTCACTTGAGCCATCTCTTCGGTGATTCCATTCATGATTCCTTCTATAGGTGAATCTTCGTCAAGCTGGAGTCCCAAAATTTTGTATGCCCAGATGAACTCATCAGCCATCAGCTTAGCCCATGAAAATACTGTATCTTCATTCTTAATAACAGCAATTTTAAGAGATGAATCGTACCCCTCTGGATTTATACAAAAATATGTTATAGTATACCACAGAGAAAAATTAATAAAAGCCAATGAGGAAAAAAGTAGGTCGCTTTACTATGCACAAAGCGAAACCACTGCCATTAACTTCTTTTTCTCCTCTCTTGACCAAGAAACTCTTCTACATGTTGAAGACAAAGACCATTCGTCTGGTTGGAGTTATGAGAGCTGATTAAGGAGCTGTTGTCAACATTCTACTTAAAAGTATAATGAAAACCTTCAGTTAAACATTCTTATCTCTTCCCCTAAAATCTTATAACGTGCCAAATCTATGCAACGTAGGAATAAAAATGGTGAATTGAAAGCATTTTTTGGTAAAATTTGGAAAAATGATTTGTGTATTCATGCAATTCTCATTCTTTTGCATTCTAGGTCACGACAATTGCAAATTCCCGTCCAAGTAATTGACTTCTGTGCAACGAACTTTCCAAAAGTCACCATAAGAATTTTGACACATTTGATCTCATTCTGTCAAAGTACTGAGAAAATTGCAAATGCTAACGTCTAACACTATGTCATAACAACTGAGCAAAACTAAATAAAATACATAATGCCAAAACAAATGTGAAATTTCATAAAATTTCATGTGTGAGAAATGAAAGTAGTGAAATGAAGTGGGTCTCATAGTTCACTTGTAATATTTAATAAATTTAATTATTTAAATTAAAATTTAATATAATTTTATTTATAAAATTTTAACTAAAAATGGCAATTGTTTCTAGTCAGATGGAGATCCATGAAGATTCCCCAACTTCGGCTAGAGGTTAGAGAGAGATTTTTTCTTATGGGGCAGGGACAAAAAAATTTTTCTTATTAAGATTTCAAAGATGGGGTTAAAGACCATAGTTCTCACTTGCAAAGATTCTTGAAATTATAAAAATATTAAAATATTTTTCATTTTATTACTTAAATAAACCTAAATAGGAAGAAGTTAGTAACTATATATAGTTAATAAATATTTTATTTTATTTTTAAAAAATTTTCAATTCCTACAAAAATCTGAGAGGTAGAAAAAAAATTTCTCTTTACCTTCTGGATTCGGAGCAAGAGGAAAAATTTTCCAGACAAAGACCATTCCCCACATCCACACCCTGTTGCCATTCCTAATTTTGACGTAGCTGCAATGCAAGATACTTTCTAACCATTTACGAGTTCATATTGATGCAGTTCTCAATGTCGTCATTGTGTTGTTAAAGGGATGTTATTTTTGTTAGCCCAACAAGGACGAGAAGGACGGAGGAAGTTGTTCTATCTTGAAAAAGTGTTTTTCGGGTGTGACATCGCACGCCATGTGCTTTCGGTGTTTGGTGCATGAGGATCGTGGTCTTGGTCTTCAACCAACGCTCAAGACTAATGGTACTTCGTTTTTATTTGACCAAGTCATACATAATCACGCCTTTAATCAACTTGGGATCTTCAACCTTGAAAATCTACTTTGAAAATAAACAACGTACCAAATAGTTTATCAAGAGTTGTTAGGGTAAAAGTCGGAGCAAACATCAGCTTTAATCCAGAAAAATCCAGAAAAGACAAGCATGGTCCATTGTACAACAAACACAGGATGACTAAGAGGGTTTTTTTTATTTTAATTTTTCATAAAATATTTCTCACACCACCGTTAAATATCAGATTAATTTTAATTTAAAAAATCATAAACAATATTTTTTTTTAACAAAATTTTTTCAAAACTTAAAATCTAAATAAAAAAAAAATCTTACAAAATAGTCACTTTGATCTCTCATTATATTTTGTAGAAATTTAGTATTACTTCTTTTCGGAGACAAGCATTTTCTTTGAATAAATAACAAGATAGAAGAAACTAGAGCTACATGTTTTGCTCTTTGATTATCGATTAAACAGAATTGAAGCCTTTCTACAATACTAATTATTGCATTGCCATTTTGTTTTCTCGCTGTTTACAGAAACGTAAAATTTGGAGAAGAGAATGCAGTATGTTTGTTTATTGTGAGCAGGCAACCACCGTCCATGGGTTCTGTGTAACACGATGCAGAGCAACCAAATCAACAGTCAGAGATTCGTTTGTCTTGCAAGCATTTATTTACCCATAATTGAAATAGATGCAGAGCAAGTCAATATGACTCCCAAATATCAGGATCTTGACTTTTTAAAACTTGATCACCTACGCTCACGCCAGAAAAAACCAGAACTTGAAAGTCAGATCAGTTGTGGTTAATTAGTGATAGCTTAGCTCACATGGGCTGTCACCTAATCTACTCATATTATATTACTGGTAGTAGTTATGTTGATATATTATCTAGGCCATCAAACGGAGTCCATTTTGGAGCAATTAAAGTGTAATAATATAAGAGCAACCCATTCAACAATGCAATCAATACAAAACCTCTCGTATTTTTGACTAATATTCACACAAAAATTTTCAAAAATACAAAAGCACCTTAGTGAAAGTTTTCAAAATCAACTCTGTATAATGAGGAAAAAAAGGTACATACAAATTAATCAATCATTGTCTCTCCAAATCTTGATCAATATCATCTGGGCTGGAAGGTTGTATTCTTCTTGAAGATCTTTCCCTGCTTAGAATCCTTCTGAACGAACTCAACCGTGAATTAGAGCGATTGATTTTGGGTGAAGCTTGAGACCCAACGCCGTCACCACCGCCATCCTCTGATGTACCTTCTTCTGTATGTATTAATAACAGGGGAGCTGTGGGTGGAGCATCGATGGCCAGACCAGTAGGACCCTCACGGGGGTGGGGCTGGAGCCGCGGCTCGGCCTTGGTTCGACAAATGGGGCACGTAGAGTGAGAAGCCAACCATGTGTCAATGCAAGTAACGTGGAAAGTGTGCTTGCAATTGGGAAGCAACCTCACCATTTCTTCATCCTCTAAAGCGCTCAAACAAACAGCACACTCCGTTACAGAGCCGTCGGCACCAGCATCCTGATCATGATCTTGATGAGCTTCCTGCTTATGTTTGAAGACGAAGATGGGGAGAGAATCTATGAGGGTGGGGTCGAGACCAGTGTTGGGTGGGTCCCTGGCGTGGTGGGCATGAGCCACGGTGAGGCTGAGCCGGTGAATGGCTGCTCGGCGTCGAGCTTGTCGTCTGAGGATACACCTTGCGTAGAGGTGGAGCGCGAACACCACAACTAACACTACCGACAAGGATATGATGGAAATGAGAAAGATCTTGTTGTTGAATTCGTTGTGGTCTTCTGGTCTCCGAGGAAAATCGGGGAATCTGACATCGTTGTCATTATTCATGGTGGTGTTGTTGCAGAGAAACAGAGACAGAGTCACCACAGAGTTGTTGCAGAGAAACAGAGACAGAGGCACCCACAGAGGAGGAGGGAGGTGCGTGTTTCTGTGTGATATGGCAACAGGTAGTGGTTTTTTAGTGAGGCTTTTATGGGTTAAAGAAGAGAAGCAGGTTTTCTGTGGTTTCTTGTTAGTGGGTTTACGACTTTTTGCAAGGCATGTGTGAACGAATTGAGAGGGTGAACGGAGAAAAGTCTATGGTTCTGTTTTCTGAGACGCAAAAGTCTATGGCCTGAGCTAACAAGAAACCCCCATTTTTGCAAGAGTTTGACTGCTGAACATTGACCCCATTTCTCTGTTTCTATCTGTTTCGGGTGTAACAATTTGGGAAGAAATGTCCTCTCACTCTTAACTTCTTTGAGAAAGTGATTAGGTGAGTTAAGGAGACAGATCAGACAAAAGTGTTTATAAGTTTCACAACATAGCTGTACAAATTTAATAATAGAAACAGTGCAATCTAATATGCATATTTCGTTATTACTTTGCATCCTTGTTATAAATTTTGTTGCAATAAGTAAATACAAATCAATGAAAAGGAAGATGAGAAAGGGCCTAGATCTGTAAACTAAAGAAATATGAAATTAATGTTTGTAGGAAATAAGGAGTAATACAATATAAAGGGAAAGTTTTATTCTGTAAAATTCAAAATACAAAATCTTTATAAAATATAAAAGAGAAGTTGGATATGCTAAGTTTTATTATGTGAATTATAAAATTTAAATTTATATTTTTTAAAATAAAAGTTTTATAAATTTTAATTTGTGAGAATAAAGAAATAAAAATATTAATTACTCAAAAATGTCAATATATTATTAGAAAGTAATTTCTAATAAGTTTTTGCAGAGCTTCTATAATAAAGTCATGTGTGACTCTCAAATCACATGGGCGCAATTGTTGTTGGCTGCTAATCCATGGGAGACAGATTAAAGGATCCCCTCATGGTTGTTATGCTTAAACAATATATTTTAAAGTCATTTGATATATAAGATAAATAATGCTGCAAATTTGAAACATTAGTTTTATTCTACCAGATTTCAATATTTTTTTTGGTACAAGATTTCAATTTTTTATTATGGGAAAGTTTGACCCTTTGGACAGGCGAACAGACTCTGCCACAATTTTAGAAAAATAAAAATCAATTTTATTTATAATTTCAGCGTGTGACATTGCCCATTTTTGCTGTGAACACCAGCTAGTTTAACTTTCGAGTTTTCACACATGTAACATGACCAAAGTTAAGAACAAAATTTACAACATCGACTTCCACACTATGACAAAATCAATGTTAGAACAAAACTAGAGGCTTTTGCTAAATGACCATCATTCTATGTTGGAATATTTATATGTGCTAAATGACCATCATTTCATTATACAAATTTTTTTATTGTTGTTGTTGTTGTTGAAATCTGTTCAGCTTCATTTTTTGGTTGGAGCTTGTGTGAAGACAATTTCATGCCTTAATCTTTTTTCAAACCACCAAATCGCGTTTAAACGGGGATGACATAAACATGGCAGGAAACTCAGCCCTTGACTTCTGAATTCGTGTTTGATAATGAAATGCTCCTTTCCATGTTGCATTGAGTCAATCAATAGAGAAGACTTTTCTTTTCTTTTTTGGGTGTGCAACACTCTCTCTATTTTTATATATTAGAATTTACAAAAATTTTACTTAAAAAAATTTAAATATTAAATTTATTAAATATTATAATTTAAACCATAAAATTTAATAAATTTAACTTCTAATAATTAATTTTGTGGACGTGTTTTTATGCATATATTAGTGGGAGTAACATTTCCTGGCGTGAAATAGTCCGATTACTATAAACATTTAGTCGTTTCACTAGTTTCTTTAACAACTAAAACCCATCCCCTCCAAAAAAAAAAAAAAAAACTAAAACCCAAATAAATGAAACCTTGGGGTCAACCCATGCACACCTAACAGAGTTCCACTGAGAAATTTATTTCATTTTCTTTGACAAAATTCTTCAGTATCCTTCAATTTCATAGAAAGTTTCCTACGACTAATGATGGCAACCTCAAATTTTGCTTCTTTTCTAGGTTGACCTCTGTAAATACATGTGAAACTGTCCACCCGGATTCACAGATCTGAATTTGAAGCATTTGTTTGTTCTGTAGCCAATAATATTACAAGGTACTGAGAAACTGTTTGTGTGCCCCAAGCAATGGATTCAGTAGCCACTTATCTCTTACCAGGCAACAGTAAATTAAGGGTTCACTTTATGTACCTTTCCGTGGATGTGGACGTATGCAAAGGCATACCCAGTTGCACAATGTGGCTAACATTGCTGATGTTATAAACAAGGACAGCTAACAACTACAGAGGACGCTGCGTCATAAGTTGGCACCAATTTTTTTCACAATATACAACTTCCAAGTTGAATGTTCATCAGGAGTGTTCTAATCAACAACATTTGAAAAACTACTGCAACATAGAATATAATGGAGCTACATGTTGAGAAAAGCATCGGACAAATGCTCTAATCTCTGTGTTCAATAGCACCACGCATTTGTTCATCTCCCAAGTCCCAACCTCGGCCGACTTCAAATGCAGCATCAATGAACTCTTGTTTCTTTTTCCAATGCTGCAGACAAATTAGGAAGCGCCCCTCACTATCCTCTCCCAGAGGTTGATAAGGATCAAGTCCCACGAATGATGCAGAGAGCAAAGACAATCCAGTTACTGTTGCAGGGTACATATCAAAATTAAGATAAGAGTGGATAAGATTTGGATTTGTATTAATCCAATTCAACCATTCATTTTTGAATATATCAAATAATAGATCAAAACTGGAAACCGCAAAGGATATCTTATTTTACTTTTGTAATCAGAAATGAACCTTGGTAAAAAGATAGACAAAGCTTTTCTCAAAAGTCCAAAGCAAAATTTTTAACTCAGTGAGATGGCAGATCATCCATGGAAGAACTAATTCTGAAAATTCCAAGCGAACGATACAATCAACAACAAACCAAATGTGCACCTGATTATTCACACCCGTTTTCACCATGTAGATAGCCTTTGAGGAATGAGTCGGCTATCCCCAAATCATCATAACACCAATTTGCATGCCGCTTCTACTAAGCATCGCTCTTTGCTTTAACTTTTCCACATCCTCCTTAAATATCCATAGCACCCCGCACTTCTTGATCTGCAAACCATGCTTGAAGTCATATATGAAATCAATAAACGCATTACTTTCCAGCTTTTTACGGACAATCGGGTTTTCTGGAGTGAAATAAACTAACCAGAGATGACCTAATCCAACTGTGATTGTTTCATCAAATGTATGGATAATAGGATTTTCCATAGGATCAGTATCGACTAGAGAAAGTCTCATCGACCCCCCAGCTGATATCTCGAAATCATGTGCCACAAATAATGCACAAGCAACAATGCCAAGCAAGTTTTTGTCTTGGTCACGCGCATTCGGAGGAACCAGTACGCTTATTGCAAGTCCCAAACTCTGAATGTTCAACCACCTTGGAATTTCATTTCCAGGAATAATAGGATCGTAATATTCTAATGGTTTTTCTGGGTAACAGACAAACTAGATGATAATCTTTCACAAGAAAAAGAATGAATATAAAGGGACAAAGAGAGCAAGCTTACCTGAAAGAATTTTATCAGCCGTGACAATGCCAAGCTAGTGCAGATTTCATCAATTTCAGCGAGCATGGGGCAGTTGAAAATACACAATCTTCCCACAAAACATCCATATGAACTAAGCTCAAGCAAAGATTGAAGTTTCTTGCAATCTTCTAAACAAAGACTACGAAGTTTAGAAAGTTTATTGAGAGGAGGTAGTGTAATAAAATTGTTCCCACTTAAATCTAGACTTTCTAAACAATGTAGGTATGCAATAGAATCAGAGATTTCACTTAACTTACAATAACTTAGATCAAGCTCTCTCAAATATGGTAGACGAATAAAAGAATCTGGTGACAATCCCGCTGATACTTTATGACTTCTAAAAAAGAAACGAAATGGAAGTGTAAAATTTTTACTGACAATGGATAAGATTGATTGCCCGGTTCTATCAACCTCCTCTACATGTTCAACTGTTGAGCAACCAGAGAGACAAAGTTTCAAGGGAGTTTAGGCAAAATATGGAGTGAGGGACACTAACAAGATTTTTGCAATGATTCAAATTCAAGACAGTTAGCTTTGCAAGAACCCAAATAGATTTGTCAAGCTTTAATAATCTTATACATCCTTCAAGATTTAGCCGCTTAAGATTCGGCAACCCTCTAAAACCTGGCATCTTGATAAGATTTTTGGAGTGCCCGAGATTTATGCTTCTTAGATTGTGCAAAGGCTGTGAACACATAATAGAGTGAAACAAAAAATATTAATTACCAATTTACCTATAACCTTGCAAGATTTTACATAAAAACTTGAATTTTTTTGTATTTTTTATATATCTAAAGAAAAGAGAAGAAAATAAAAACAGCATTTATAGTACCTTTATGCCTTCCCATCGTTGTTTAGTGCAACTATTAGGCATCATCAATTCAACAAGTTCACCCAAGAGAAAATTTGATGGTAAACAGGTGAAAGGATATTCATGCCATTCAAGATATTTCAACCTAGTTGAAAGATTTAAGACTTCCAAAAAGGTCCACATTACAAAATATAAGTAGTCTAAGGGGATTGAAATTTGATAAAGCTTTAGCCCTCAAGGCAGTCTCTTCTTGTGCATCCATGGAATCCAAAACTATGGATTCAATATCTTCCATTACCTAGGAACAAAAAGATTACAAAGAAGAAACAAAATGTGGACTAAGTAAATTGAAAAAAAAAAATTATGATTCAATCTTCAAAACACTACTTACTTTCCTTTCCATCATAACATGGTGAAAATTCTTGTAAAGCTACAATCTGCTCCACTTTTGTAGCCTTCTGGGAGAGTGACTTTGAGCAATGTTCCGTCTCAATTGTTGCAACAAATCATGCATGCGAACTCCTTGTTTATAATGTTTAAAAGTGACTTATCAATAAGACTTCTTATCCCACTCTTAGCATAGAATTGACAACAATTTAGAATTGTCTTTACATCATTTGTGTACACTCCATGAAAGAAACAAGCTATGTCTAAAAATATTTCTTGTTCCAGTTCTCGCAGTCCATCAAAACTAGTTTGGAACACATCCATTATCTCTTTCTCAAGATTTACTTATTGTCTAACCAATGTACTTTTCCAAAATGAGACAACTTTGTTGAGCAAACATGAACCCAATACTTTAGCTACTAATAGAGGTCCTATCAGCTCCTCATAGTCACTTACAAGACTATTATGTTTTAAAGCTTTTGCTAAGTTCAAGAACTTTAGCATCATTCAATAGCTCAACCTTATAAATATCATACACTTCATAATTATTAAGAATATGCTTATCTTGGATTGTTATGATGATTCTACTCTAGCACCAAACCAATCAGGCCTTTTAGCCAAACTTTCTAATTCATCTAATTGATTAACATTATCAAGAACTAAAAGAGTCTTAAGATTCCTTAGCCTAGAACTTATTAGACTAGTTCCATGGTAAGGATTCCATGTCTTTAGTCCCTTTGTCTTCAATGTTTCACTGAGAAGTTGTTCTTGTAGATAGAATAGACTACCTCCTTTAGAACATGTACTTACATTCATAAGGAAACTGCAAGCATCAAATTGGCAAGAGATTTTGTTATACACAATTGCTGCAAGAGTTGTCTTTCCTATTCCACCTATCCCAGTAATCCCCACAACTCAAACACCAACTACATTTGAGTTTAAATCCAAAATCTTTTCTAATGCTTCAACACGAGATTGTATTCCAACCAGGTTATTAATAAGATGGGAGAATTTATGATCCAACATACTTATTGCATTTTGAACAATTTCATTAATAACTTTTGATTTTGGTCTAGAAAGAGAAATAAAAAAGAAAAAAAAGAAATGAATCATTACCTAAGAAAGTATAATTAAGATCACAGTCAATTCAAACAAGGAAAAAAAAAATGATAAGTTCATAGAGTATTTTACCAAGTTAGTAAAACTTTGTCTGAATTCGAATGTTGGTGATGATCAATTTATAAGCCAAGATGCATATAAACTATAAGAAAACATGAATAGAGTTTTACAAATTTATTTTCTAACAATATTTGAATAACTAAAAATATGACTTACTCATTTTGTCCAAATCGGAAAGACTGGCTATTTTGGACACAGCTAGCCACCATGTATGGACCATGTTTGAATTTTCTTTGATGCTTTTCTCATGTTCTGCAAAAGCTTCTCCATAATTCGCATTCTATTTTTGCATCTAAGATGAATCTACATCTTAGAAAATAGGTAACACGTTGTCCTAATACTTCATAACAATCAACAATCCTTGCCAATTTCCTGAAGCACCATGTTGAGTCAGCATAAATTTTGGAGAAGACAACAATAGAAATTTGAGATCCTTAAATTGCTTTCGGGACCTCTGTCAAAATGCCGTCCCCTTTGTTGAGCCTTTGTTCATCTTTAAAGGTGAAAGCTCCACTTCTTTGTAAAGCAGTATACAAATGATCAATGAAATTATTTCGAGTATCCTCTCTTCTAAAATTAAGAAACACTTCCTACCAAATCCTTTGAGATAATAGGCTCTAGTCGCTCTTGCAATCCATTGGAAAATTGGTCTCACTTGCTGAAATTAGATACGTTCTTCGTTGAGTGTAAAATGATAGAGATATATAAAAGTGTTAATGTTCCATCCAAGAGAAGAACCAAGTTCGCGGACATAGGCCCCATGCATTTTATTAATGATCTCACATTTAAGTGCATTTGATACACTAAGTAAATTGATCGTGCATCTGTGAGTGTTCGACCTTTTAAGATTCCACATTGAAACTTGAGAAGAGTCCTAATTGGATGGTCTAATTAAGAAAAACCAAATTGCACTCTTTCTAAATTGTGACCACATGGCCTTTCTCGTTAATTGTGTTTGCTCCACTGCCTCCAATTCAAACAAGAGTCATTAGTTCCTAATGCAAATAATTGCAAAAATTTTGGTTGGACAAAATTTTTTGAAAATCAATATGTTATTACTGTACTTAAGTTCGACTGATCCTACCTATTTAATTTGAGTTAGATTTATTTCTAATTAGAGAAAATCAAAAGATTAAGGGGCGAGGTACCGACCCAGAAAGCAGGGAGGGATTTATTTTTGTGGCGCTTTGGGACAGAATGTGCCCCCCAAAAATACATGCTTACACAATTAATTTTATATATCTTTTACAAAAATATTAATAAAATTTTAGTGTTCTATCATATAAAATTTTAGAATTAAAATGTTGATATTTCATATTATAATATGTATAAAATATATAAAAATAGATACATCGATATAACAAAACTTATATGCACCCTCGCCCCCCTAAAATTTCTGCAGAGATGACAAAGCCTTGATTATCTGAGCCAGTTACAGCGAGTCAGCGACCTTCCTGTGCTCACTGTCACTGCTCAGTAAAGTCTTGGCAGGGAAACGTTATAAGTATACAGGGAGAAAAATATACTGTATAATTGAAAAGAAAAAAAGAAAGTGAATTGTTATTGTTTAATTTTCATCTGTTCACAAAAAATTACCTCCTTCTATATTCTAATAGCATTACTCGTCTTGGCATTGGCAAAGCCATAAAAAGCTTTTTGTAGTTTGATTCAAAATATGAATTTTTTTTAATTGTCATATGGGGTGGGCTCGTTCTTCCTAAACACACCATTGTATGAATTCTCACTAGATGACTGGGGCGTTCAGCCCAAACAAAAGACTGGGAGGTAAAAAACAGGCAGCCAGACAAAACCCAACAAGAAAGCAGAACATCAAGGTCAATCTTCCCATAATTGCTGAGCCCATAATTTCTAAACGTTGTTACTATAGTTTTGAAACGCTGCATATTAATTTGTACAGTAATCATATATACATAACTTTTCTTTTTAATTTACTTGTTAACAAAATTTGATTATGATCCTCTTTATATGGATTCTTATATCCCACCCAACTCTTGCTATGACTTTCTTCAGCTTCACACTAGTCACGAAGAGTGAGCCGCGTGCTCATTCTCCTAAAATTAAAAGAAGAAAAAACAAATTGACGAAGTACACGGGAATTTTACTATATCTAGAAAGAATAAATCAATGCTACTTGAACATGAAGCAGGCACAACAAATACATAGCTAAACGGTTTAGGAGAAAAGTGTTGACTTCGAAGTGTTCTTTTGGTGCTGTACTTGCGAGCCAAGGAAAAGAGGAACTATAATCTCTTTCAGTTACAGCTTAAACGGGGGAATGAATCAAAGCCAAACTAGAGATTAGGGTTTTTTTTTTTTCCTGAAGTGGGGTTCACCAATGATTGCTCTCTGTCAGCATCCTGTGCTTTTCACTTGCCTATCTTACGAGCTATGCTATTCTGGACTTGAACGAAACAATGAGGACTATAACCGCGGAATTCAGCTCAATGCCATATAATCAAGTAAGGGAAAATATTGTATAATATACATATATTAAGCACTGTTAGTCAGAGGGAATCCACCGAATAAAAGTAAAGCATTTTAAGGAGGAAATTACAAAGCCATTAAAGGTTCATGAGTTGAATCCAACCAGACGCAAATTTAGTAGATCATCAGAATGCTTCCATCTTAATACACTGAGTTGCAAATCTGGTGGAGAATGCTCCTGCATAATATGATCAATATGAAATGTTTGATTAATAAGGAGATGACAAACTTTGTTAGTTGCAGCTTTGCAAGGGAGATTGTTTAGAGGAGTTTCTTATAACAAGTTCCATAAAAACAAATCATGCCATCTTCGCACAACTCTTATGAAGTGGTCCCTTTTCCTTCTTGTTATCATTAATCAAGAAGAAGAAAACGGGTTTTGGGGAAGCACCTGATAGATAAGGAATCACTGCGGCATTGCACAGTCGTAGTTTGGGTCAGTGGTTAGAATTAGGAGATGCAGAAGATGGCCTGTCAGAAGCAACTCCTTGGTCATCTTCTTCCTGGCCCTGAATTCTCGCGGGAATGCAGAGTCTCGGTAACCCATCAGAGAGGAACCGGCTACCAAAGATCGAAGCTTCTGACTTGTGATGCTCCGAAGAAGTGATTGGAATGTCATTCCAAGCACGAATTGATGGTGAAAAACTGGACTGAAGGGTTCCCTTTTGAGAAAATGTTGAACCTTGGCCAAGCAATGGCGGCGAGTTCACCATGAACACGCCCCTGTTTATATCTGTGCTTGCGTCGCTGTTCCAAGTCACAATCCTCTGATAATTGGCCTCGAAGCCAACTGGGGTTGATCCAGCAAAGAGGGATAGGTCATTTGAAGGTGTTTGATTCCCATCCCCTTGCGGCTGCCCATGAAATAGACCTAGGTCTTGGAACGAATGCAGAGAAAGGCCAAGATCTTCAGAGGAATTGGTGCTTCTGGAGATTATACCAGGTGGGTAGTTCTGAAAATTGATGGAGGAAGTAGCAGAGGTGGTGGGGAAGATAGCTATGGCATCGCTATAAAGCGGTGGCGAAACGAAACCCAAATGGTTATTTGGGTTCTCAGCCAATTGCCTTTGGAGCTTAAAATTGTATCCAGAAGACTCTGATTGTTCTGCTGCAATTGCCATTTCGTTTGAACCTGCATTCTGCTTCGCCTCTTGTGCTTCAGTAGAATTTGCAGTTGGGTGCCATGGAGGAAGCTCAGCAAGTTTGTCGATAGCAGACTTTGCCTTCTTGATGAGCCAATCCACGGCCTTGCTGGGTCGATCATAGCCAAGACGATCTTGAACATCGTAGAACTGAATGGCTGTATGGGCAGAGAGTCTAACCCTGCGATCACGAGGCCCTTTTGGAGTGTAAACTTTACTATGACGATCCTTTCTCCCTGTAGATCGAACAATGTGGCCTCCTTGGACTTGAACAATCTCTCCTCCAGCGCTCTTTGTGCCCATTCCTCTTGTAGATTTTGTATGTTTTGCGGTTTTCTGGTTGAAAGTTGGCTGCTTTGGTACTTCTACCTGATGGGAATTTATGCCTTCTACATATCGCTGTTGGTTTTGGGCAAGTTGAAGATACGGATAATGAGCGTGTGCGCTCCAATTTTGTTCATTGTGATTCCTGTGCTGTGTTGCCTGTATAGGTCTCCAATTTTGTTGTCTGATTGCTGCTGAAATTTCCTTCGAAAATCCTGGTTCCTAATTTGGGTTTCTCTGCTTTTAATATGTTTCTTCAACCATTCCCTCTCAGCCTGCTTCCTGTCACTCTTTTAACTATTGTTGCTTGTTGCCTACCACCACCCTGAATTCTGATAAATCTGCCACTGCTGCTGATACCCGAAAAGGCAAAAACCAAAACCTGCCATTGCAATATCTCAGATTCCTTACCCAAAAGAAACCAGTAACCCCAAACCCATATGAAAACACAAACAGAAGTTAATTACTCAGCTTCTTCGTTGGATTTGTAACTGACTTATCTATCTGGCCTTATATACAGAAAGAGAGTAAAAGGACAGAGTAATTCAGTAGATTGCTGACTTGCTGGTTTAGCTTTAAGCATACATATTCAACTTCAACATATATTGTACTGTGAGGGTAAAAAGACAAACTACTAAAGGACATTGAATTTTGTGAATCTGACTTTGATTGAGTTGAGGAGATATCACATGGGTTGACAAGCATTGCAACAAATAATAATGGAAAGAATTGATGTATACAGCGAGATGGGAAAAAAGTGGTACCTTTGGCCTATGAGTGCTTCTTGATGCTTCTGCAAAGTGTGGCAGAAATAACGTTGTCACGAACACCCAACTCGTATAGTCATCTCTCAAACCAACCCCTTAACTTTCTCCACTGTAATATACACTTACTAACTTCTTTAAGAAACTGTAATTACCCAAATTGTTAGTGATGAGTTATGGTTAAGGTCATACCAAATGAATTGAGATGCTTTACCTTTAAAGAAGAGAAGAATAAGAGAAAAAAAAATATATAAAATTAAAAAATAGAAGAAAATAAAAATTTATATATTAAATTATAAAAAAAATAAAAATAAAAAACCTACCAAAAAGATTCAAAGAATCTAAATTGAGAACTCTAGAGCCAATCCTTGCACTTGCACCCACACCTTTTTAAAGGCTTTGATTATAACATCTACCAGCTTTCTGGGCTTCTTTCCTATCTGTACTCTGCAGTTTCACCATTCAGAAATGTGTTCCTCTCCCCAACTGTGCATTCTCATTACGGTCCTGCACTTTCTACCAACCAAAACCATGCTTCCTCAAACACTAAAAGAGAGAGGAAAATTAACCAAACTAGAATAATGGTGCTAATAAACCCAATTCCAGAAACAGCAATATGCATTAACAAACTGTTCTGTATGTGTTTAACAGAGGAAACCATTTGGGCTTGTTTATTCTGAAACATGAGCAAATTTACATGCAAGCATTGCTATTTATATAAGGATTTATTGCACAAAAAATGTACAAGAGTCATTAAAGAGACTGATTCCTAGTAGTATATTATGCACTAAACCTTAATTGGTGCTGTAAACAACTTGCATATCCTCTCCAATATATTATATTGTTTTCCTCATAAAGTTTAGGGATAATTGAGAGCTTGTTCATAAATTAGATTATCTTGTAGGATTTTATATTCTAAAAACTTACATAACCGAATGCTAAAGACATGTGATTTTTCTATTAAGATTATTCTAATTATCAGTTTGCATTAAACAAGTACTATTCAACATGTAGATTAGTTAATTTACTGTTCTTTTTGTTACAGATGTAGCAGGCAAAGGTGTGAATCTCAAACCCCCATCCACATGATAAAGGTAGAGAGCCATTTTGCTCAGAAAAGGGAGGGAGAAGATGGTGGTCATTCATTACAATTATTAGTTTGCTCCTCTCATTTCTAGCCATGCTACATGAAAAGGTAAATGGCCGTTCCTTAGAGCTCAAGTCTATTCAGCAAAAGCTGACATCAAGGCCATAACTACAATCTTGTACACGAAGAGAAGCAAGCGCATGATAAAAATGAGACAAATTAAGAGGGATTCGTTAGAGAACATGAAAGCCATTGGAGGCCAAGGATGATCACTTTTGACCCGAGTTTAAAAGCTCATGTAGCCATTTGGTGATCCTCAATTTTTGAATTTGTGAATTTAATTTCATTAAACTTTTGTCCGTGAATTAATGTTTTGGCTATATATTTGTTTATCTTTTTCAAATTCAGTTGTGAATTCAATTTTTATTTTTATTTTTTTAAAGTTTTTGTTAATTCATATATTAAAAGAAAATTATTAAACTTTTTATGTTAAAAGAAAAAAAAAAGATGATCACTTTTCGTTTTTGTTTCTTTTCCTCTTCAATCGCTGGCCAGATGAGCACCATGAATAGAAACAAGACACCTGCTTAGTTGCTAGGGTAGCCGGCCTATATTACCTGTGATACACTGAGGTCATGCTTAGAATCGGCAGTGTGTTTGCTCATCTTCTCTATAATTGCAATGAACATAATGGCCAAGCCAACTTTTGCAGCACGTAGACCTTAGAGCCATCCTCATTTGCACGCTACTCAATTTTCTCCACCAAAAGGTAAAGACTACAAAGGTAGCTCGGTGGCAAAGGATAACGGGATTTTGTTGGTCAATGTTTAATTTTTTTATTAAAATTATATTAATAGATAATTTGTAAAAATTTTTATAAACATATTTTGAGACCGAAAGAGATACCAGAGTCAAATTTACTTAAATTTTTAATTACTAAAAAAACATAAATACATATCCCAGATTCCAGCTCTCTTGCCTTTTATATATGTAGTGACATATTTGAATTTAAAATTTTTTATTATTTAATTTTATATATTTTTTATTTTTAATTATATATATATATATATATCTTTCTATTATTTTTCTATGCAGAGAATTCCGACATATTCGTATTCCCATTTACAAATCTTCGGTTGTGTGTCTGCTGGGCAATTGCGTCAGAGCCCTGCCTCCTAGTTTCGTGTCAAGCATAGACTGCTACGTTTTGCCCGTCACAGAAGGCAACAATTAATGATAAGCATAAATGCATAAGTCAGCATCTTTGAGTCCAAATGCAGACACGTGTTCTTTTGAATGCCCGTTAATATTGACGGAACTCAGAAGGCCTTTCCTAAAGCAGCATTTTGAACATTTGAGAATAAGTAAAAATAAAGGGGATTTTATTTTTATAAGTAATTTTATAAAATTTTATCTAAAAAATTTTAAATCATTAAATTTTATAAATTAAATTATAAAATTTAATATATTTTTTAAATTTTATAAACATTTTATAAACATACATTAATAGAATAAACATTTCTCAAAATATTTATTTATTTTGGTCCCTGTACTTCCAAAGAAAGCAAGGTGAAAAAAAAAAGATCTGACACAGATAGAGGAACTCTTTTGTTTTTTGTTATGGGTACAGAGGAATTGTTATTTTAAATAAAATGCAGCCAGTTAGAATTTGGTAACTCTTTAAAATTAAAAGAGAAATAAAGATAAATTAAAAAATTAATGAAATAATAAATTGGCATTTATAAATTTAAATATAAAAATGATAAACAATTATTTAAAATAAAAAAATAATTCCAAATCCAAATGCAGCACGCATCTCAAAAAAAATTTTGACTAAAAAGCTCTTATATTATGTCTTTCTTTGACTCTTGAATTACAAAGTTGTTTTGGATTAACTGCTATGAGTTCCAAGGCCCAACTTGATAGAGGTCCAAAGAGGAATTTGGTTGGGGTTTCGCCCATGTTGCTATTTGCTAGCATGTAACTCCAGTCTGAAGAGTTAAATCTTTCTCTGGATCAGCAATGAGGATGTTTCGATCCCCTCAGTTAAAGTTGCATGCTACATACTGCGTATCTACTGAATAATAGTGCTAATCCACATTTAGTTTTTGTTCGGTAGGAAGAAGACTGAGGTTGCTAATGACCGCATGAGTTACCATGGTGAGGTTCTCCGACATGGCCAACTTATCCTTAAATTACTCGAAGGGTGCTCTAAGATTCGGTCCCTTAAAGCAACCAAATGCCTCCATGCGTTCTCCACCACGATTGGTCCAATCCCGAGGCAATCTATCTTCGTTTACAACAACATCTTGTCCTGTTATTTATTGCTCGGCGAGGTACTTATTGCACGCAAGCTGTTCGACAGATTGCGCCAGAAGACCGTTGTTTCTTATAATACGCTTATTATTGCTTATAGCCGACGTGGAGTTGTAGAGGAAGCTTGGGATTTGCTTTGTGACATGATGGGTTGTGGATTTGGGCCAACCCAGTACACCCTGAGTGGGCTACTATCTTGTGAATCAATGAATGTTTCTCAGGGTGTTCAGTTGCAAGCATTGGGCATAAAGAATGGAACTTTTGGTGCGGATGCTTTTGTGGGCACTGCTCTTTTGGGATTGTTTGGGAGGCATGGATACTTGAATGAGGCGTTTTTAGCATTTGAAGATATGCCCCATAAGAGCTTGGTTACTTGGAATTCAATGTTGTCCTTGCTCGGACATAATGGTTTCGTAGAAGACTGTATGATTATGTTTCGTGATCTTTTAAGGATGGGGATTTCCGTTTCAGAAGGTACTTTTGTGGCCATTTTGTGTGGACTTAATTCTGAACACGACCTAGAATATGGAAAACAGATACATGGTTTAATGACTAAATATGGACTTGATTGTGAAATTATTGCGGCTAATTCTCTCATTAGCATGTATGTCAAATGCAATAGTATATTCTATGCGAGAAATTTGTTTGAGCAGATGCCTATACAGAATGTTGTATCCTGGAATACAATCATTGATGCACTGGCAAAAAGTGAGCGACCACAAATGGCATTGGATCTCTTTGCAAGTATGTGTACCACTGGGTTGAGTCCTAGTCAGGCCACATTTGTAGCTGTTGTTAACTCTTGTACTAGTTTAAAAACCTTAGTTTATGGAGAATTTGTTCAGGCTAAGGTGATCAAAAGTGGTTTTGAGACTGATGTTGTTGTAGGGACTGCATTAGTAAATTTCTATGCTAAATGTGATTATATGGTGTATGCCCATAAGTGCTTTAATCAGATAGAAGAGAAGAATGTAACTTCTTGGAATGCTCTGATCTTGGGTTACTCAAATATTTCCTCTTCTTCTTCAGTTGTTTTGTTTCAAGAAATGCTTCGATTGGATTGCCATCCTAATGAGTTTTCCTTTTCAGTTGTTCTCAAGTCATCATCAGCGCTAGACCTACGTCAGCTTCAATCTTTGATCATTAAAATGGGTTATGAGAATCATGAGTATGTATTAAGCTCTCTTGTTATGTCTTATACTAAAAATGGTCTCATAAATGAAGCCCTGGCCTTTGTTACAGATTATAATAATCCACTTCCTGTTGTCCCATCTAACATCATTGCTGGAATCTACAACAGAACTAGCCAATACTGTGAAACCATAAAGTTTCTTTCCTTGCTTGAAAATCCTGATGTTGTGTCTTGGAACATTGTCATTGCAGCTTGTGCTCGGAGCAATAATTATGATGAGGTTTTTGAGCTTTTTAAGTATATGCATTCCGTAAACATCCATCTAGATAATTACACATTTGTGAGCCTTTTATGTGTGTGCACCAAAGTTTGCAGTTTGCCTTTGGGCAGTTCACTTCATGGACTTATGATAAAGACTAATCTGAGTACCGATGACACATTTTTAGGGAATGTACTAATTGAAATGTATGGAAAGTGTGGAAGCATGGATAGTTCAGTAAAAATTTTTGAAGAAATGACGGAGAGAAATATTATTACATGGACAACTTTAATTACTGCCCTTGGTTTGAATGGTTATGTTCGCGACGCTCTCGAGAGATTTCGAAACATGGAGTTGATCAGGTTGAAGCCTGATGCCATGGCTCTCAGAGCCGTGCTTTCAGCTTGCAGATATGGTGGATTAGTAAGGGAAGGGATGGAATTATTCAGGAGAATGAGAACAAATTATGGAATTCAGCCAGAACTCGATCACTATCATTGTGTAGTAGACCTCCTGGCTAAATGTGGACATGTTGGGGAGGCTGAGAATATCATTGCAAGCATGCCTTTCCCACCAAATGCCAAGATATGGCGTAGCTTCCTTGAAGGCTACAATAGACAATAAACTGCAGATTTACTTGTTTACCAAAATTGTGTTATTTTCTGGCAACAAGGCACTAATTGTGCTTTCTAATTTGATTTTTCTACCTGCTTCACCTCTGAACCGTAGTTCAAAGAATGTATACACCAACCACTGCAACACAGAAAGTTCTCTAGCTGGTCAGATTATCTGTAAATGAGACATTTGGCTGCAATTTTTTTTTTTTTTTTTAAATAGCTGCTAGTTTTTGCCTATCAATGAAAATTCAAAAGTTGGTGGTAATCGCCTGGTAGATGATCATTTTATCTTTTTATTCACTTGACGATTTTGCTCTATGATCACCCCGTACTCGAGGGTGGGAAACCTAGTGGAAAAAACTAAAAGAAACGAAAAGGTCAGTTTTCTGCATAAATTATAACGTCCACTCAGTAGCAGCAATTTGTGGGATTTCATTGTTCTGCTTTCATATTTTCTATTCCCATTTCTCCTGCATTATTGACTTTTCTAAATATCTGAGAGATAGAATATCTTGACTGCAGGAAAGGCATATTCCTTCAAAGAGTCCCCTAATGAACCACTTCATATAGATCATATATAGATATTACAGAAAGAAATGGATTAAAAAATTCAACTTCTTTAGATTAAAACTCTGTACCTGCAGAAAGACCCTATTCTTATTTACCCTCAAGAAATTGGGAGGAAAGAATATTTACATAATATGCTTTAACCTTAAATATTAATCCTTTGACGTAGTGTTCAAACATTGTAACTCTTTTCAGTTTAAAATTTAAAGTAGTAATGTTTAGTGAACTCCTTGACCTACTTTCTGATCATTTAAAATTTTTGTGGAAGGCAGTTGATCATGTTTAGTCCAATGATTTAGTTTTGAGTTTCCACTAGTACATATCTTGGTGCTGTTTTTATATATATTGTGTGAACTTGATTCATTACTATGACAGGTAGCTGAAGGTCTAGATAAGAAAATTAAATGAAGCAACATACATAACCCACAAAAGGTAGGATTCTTCTCTGTCAATTTATACCTCTACAAAAGACAACATAGAAAGTGACTCTTCCAATAAATTAAGCAGCTTAGTGAAGTTTTTACGTGGCGATCAGTTTAAAAAAAACAAGGGAACCTCAGACGTGGAAGATATTAAAAAATATCCACTATCAATTGCTGGTGGTTGATCCATTCTGCACATTCTGTTGGAAAACTTAACCCCTTCCCGGATCGGGATCCTCGTATTTGGAGAGCCTGACTTTGGTAATTTTAGATCATTTTTAAAAAATAATAAATACTTGATATTTGTAGTAAGATTCATTTTCTTTCACTCATTTTTCAGTCACCTCAAAACTCTTTCTATCTCTAAAGTTATCTCTACAGTTAAAAGAGTGACTACAAAGGATCTAGATCCTCCCTTACCTTTTTTCATTGTATCATTTGTCGTTGTTGTGATTGTGATTATTTTAATTGTTGACCAGGTCAGTGGTGCTCATTAATTTATGAAATTGATGGCTAGACCGTTGATAAAGTGAAATAACTAGTTATTGGTGGGGAGGAGAAGCACTCCCATTGAGGTGGAAGAGAGGCTACATTCCGTTATAGGAGGGAGCCATTTTATAATAATGATGTGAATTAAGGTAGTGGAAGCCATACCATTGTAGGTCTTGTTCTTCTAATAAACGAAGCTACTTGCTAGTTTGAAAGGGCATGGAAATGCTTAAGCGGACCCCAGCCATGTTACACACAAATGTTTCTAATATATAGATAAGGTTATGACAAAACAAAGCATACATCTTCTGACACTGTTATAGTTTGCGACCTTGGTGTGGATTTCTGCCAGCTGAAGTTCTGATTTTTCTAGTACATTTCTGTTAACATTCAAGATGCTAATGAAGAAAAATGTCTGTTATGCCGTTTCTGCAAAGAGAAAGGAATGAATTAAGCAAGCTTGTTAGATTTACATTTTTTGTTAGAACTCCAAGAAATGAAAGACAACGTGAATTTGGTCTATGCACACACCGACATGTCGTTGCAATATCTTCTTGGTTATCTCTTTGTGCCATTTATGGTGTTTTGAAAAAGGACTAGCCTTTGCTCTGGATCAACATGCTTCCGTTCAAAGATTTTTATTACTTTTGTAATTTCAGTTCCTGTGTAAAATTTCAGACTTGGCGTTGTCATCAGGATTTGATTGGGGTTGAATTCATCCAAATCTAGCACGTGCGGCACTTATCATGTCTTTAAAAACCAAGTAAACATATATTAACGATGGTGTAATTTTTGTACACAGATAATTCATATATATAGTATATCCTCTGTTCTGTATTCCCAGCAGAGAGACTGCCTGAAGTCACATTCTTCGTTTAAGGTCATCTGTCATCAAGTAACCAAGTCCTGAGTCTGATTGGAGTGGAAAATGTTTGTAACAAAGGAGGGGAAGACAGCCACTTGATAAAGATAATATAGTTTCCTGCAGAATTGGAGCTGCATCAAGCCTGGATAGACTTATTTCATTATTTTTCGTTTTCCATGGTAGCAATTGAACATCATAGGGACCTCTCATGTTGTGGCTACAGTATTTCAAAAAATGACTAGGCCTTGGAGATTCACACACCACTGAAGGCTAATACGCATTGCAAAGAATGCAGTAATGTTTGCGGTGCTGCCAATGCAGAACTGAGAGAATTGGAGTTCATTTTGGGCTTTGAAACCGTGCCCTGACAAGGTTTATCAAATAAATAATACAAAACCATCCACATGTATCTCCCATTCCTTTCTTACTTTTTGAGTATGGTGTACTGCAATCAAGGTGTCTATGGACAATGCCCTCGTCTAGAAAGTAAGAAGTTTCTGATATTTACTATTTAGCAGTGAATTAGATGCCTGTGGGTATTTACTCCATAATTACTACCCTTTGACAATTCTTCTTACTTAGGGGATGCAAGCATCCTCATTTGCTGATCCAAATATCCAACTACTAGAGAGTGAACCATCAGGTCTGACTCTTCAAACCTCAAATATTCTTCTTAGCTAAGTGTCCAGGAGGCCTTAATATTGCATAAAGTCAGGAGGCTTTTTAATGTTTTCCAGAACTGCTAGTTTACTTATAATCAAAGTTGTACTAGGTATTAGTCACATTTACTGGTTTCCTTATCAGTGTAGTTCTGTTTTCTGAGAATCCCAACTCGTTAATGTTTCCACAAAATATATAGACTTATATATATATATATATATATATATATATATATATATATATATATATTTCACGTGAAGCACACTGGGCAAGACTGAAATAGAGTACCGGCCAGCTGATGTGGAGTCATACCGTTTTGTATGCTATGCAGAAGTGTGCAGCGGGTTAACATCAAAAGTTGATCCACCAATTCATCCACATCCAATAAATGGCGGCCACCACATGCATTATAAAATCTTTTGCTAATTATTAACTAACTCTTGACCTCGTATGCTGAGATTGTGACTCTTAAGCCTCAGAAGGGGCAGTCAATCTTCTCAAGAAGGCCAAAAAGTATTTCATCATTTACTATCTATGCATTACTATTTCATCATATATATATATGTTATTCTCAAATATTTATGGACAACAAGAGGAGGCACATCGCTTTCCATTAGAAGCTGCCCAATTGAAATTTAGATATATTATTTTTATGATTTTATTTTTATTTAATTTTTTTAATATATTATTTAACTTATTAAATTTGATAAATTAAATTATAAAATTAAGATTAAATATAAATTTTTGTAAAGAATCATGAAAAAAACATTTACCGCTATATAGACTGCACTAAAGGCATTCTGTGACCTACCGCCTAAGGAACATGTCAACAGCGCATAGGGTCTGGCATGATGATATTTGAACCGTGTCTGATCAGTTCCAGATAGCCTTTTGTTCTCTTGATAAAGATGGTCCAGACATGCAACTTGTAAATCCACATGGTCACGTGGTCCAATGTGGTCATGCCTATATTGACTCTCACCCTCTTTATCTTTTTCCACCTCCCTAGCTCCTTTCATTCTCAGTTCTGTTAAATTTACGCTGTTAAAGTCACAAATTTGAAATGCATTGTTTCGAGTGTTGATTGCTTTGAAACTTAGAACATTTGTAGTTCTAGCGGCATGAGTGTATATTTACTCTTTCATTCTGGTGTACTACAGAAACTAAACCCTAAACTGACGTGTTAGCAGTGCACATACATGATTTGGGAAATTTTCTGTGTAAGTGAGGAGGTAAGTTGTCCTACGGATATACAAAGAGACTTTTTAGGAAAGAGAGAATGTAGAGAAAAATTGCGATAACATATTTAATTTATATGTTACTCTATGATTTAGAACTTTGGGCTGATCCAATATTTCTTGGGAGCTTTGACAAGAACCCTACACGGTCTAGATTTTGAATTCATATTGACATCAACTGACTTCTCCGATGTCTTTCCATTGTACTGCTCTACTTAAGTGCCTTCACGTGTCAAAGCAAAAAGAGAAGCAGGTAGAGGAGCGCGAAATCTTGAAAAGACTCATGGGTGGTGGGTGGTCCCTGAAAACACTTTCATGAAATTAAGATATGGTTTTTATTTATTTGGTTTTTGCTTATTTTCATGGGGCGATGATAGTCTAACAGGAGAGATAAGAGGAAAAGAAAAAACTCAAAAAGAGAACTTCAAAATTGTTGAAAAAAGAATGAATGAACAGAAAACAAAGAATTTAGGTAATGCGTAGAAATAAGAGTATAAAATTATCTTTACACTTTTCATTTTATATAGAAAGGATAGATGAAGGAAGATTTAAGATTTTATGGCCTTGAGATGTTACACTTAAAACTTGCGTTTCAACCAAAAGTTCATAAATCTACACTTGGAAAGCATTCACCACTGCCCTCCTCCATGATTTATATAAAGTGGTGATATACTGATGAATTACAATGATAAAGAAAGGTTGCTTTGGTTAATTACACACTAAAAAAATTAAATAATTAACATCCAACATTCCACGTGCCAAACTGCCAATTAGTTTCTGACTAATGATTCAAATCTGAAAGAATGCCAGCAAGAAACCGTGGTCGGCAGTCGGCATATTGTTGTGCTGTTTAACTTCTTTATCGCCTGTCTAATCAATACAAAGGTCTAAAACATTACAAATTGAACTGAATGACCTTAAAAGGTGGAAAAGCAATGAGAACCTATATCAGTTAGAAACAACTGAATGGAAAAAGGAAACCTACAAACAGACAGTATTTTGAAGAAAAAATAAAGATGATAGCTTGCCTTCAATTTTCGTTCTTCCACACTGTTAACTCCACTTGTAGATAACTATAATCATTTATTAATTAGGTTCCTGGCATGTAATAGAATTCTTTTATATAAAAAAAGGTATTTCTGGTATGGTCCTTCTATAAGTAGTGCCTAAACTCAGCCTCCAAGTGCAAACCACTCCAACTCGATCTTCAGATTTCCACCTCATCATAGCAACTTATTCACCTTTTGATTTACATCATCTCATGGGGAAAGCATCTGTAGCGCGAGTTTCCATACTTGTCCTACTAATCATCTTCTCCAACTCGATCATGACTCTGCAGGCTCGTAGTCTGGGAGGGCACTTCATCATTCAGAAGCATACAGAGAGCCATCGCCTTCTGAATAAATTAGGTGTTGATCGTTCGAAGCAACTACGCGTTCGAGTTGCTGTCGTGCCCAGTGGAGATAGACTCTCACCTGGAGGACCAGACCCTCAGCATAATTCTTGAAACCCTATCACAAGCCATTGTAGCTTTGGTATGAGCTTATCAGGTGCATGGCGTTTCAGTCATACCTTCTTCTTCGCCTAAGATTTAAGCTACATATTTCTAATAAGAACCTACATGTATGAGTTCATATGTAGTTGGTCGAATTTGGACTTTTAGTTATTTTTGTCAGCAGTGGTAGTACGATAATGTTCATCACCTCCTGCCCCACTTTCTCTCTTTCTCTTAGTTTTCTTTTCGGGAACTGTTTTAGGACTTGAGTGAAGAGACTAAGTGCGAGGATTTTGTCTTGTGATTTAGCCATATGGCAATAATAATACATTGCTTTTCTGGTTCATGTAGCAGAAATTCATTCCATTAATTACTTGGCTGTTTCTGTTGTGATTCAAGGCACTGAGGATGACGAAAATTCAAAGTAGAATCACTTAATTGTTGGATTGTTCACATTGGTTGTGAAAAAAGCTGAGTGTTGGTATGTAAATATGAGGAAAATTTTCCACTTTTAAACTAGATTTTGAGGTAAAATGCACTCTAACATTGATACCAAAATCCAAAATTAGTAGTTAGTAGTATTTACAATGAAAACAAGTAATTTAACTTAGCTTTTTAATCTTCCATGCGGCAAATACTTCTTTATGCACAAGGGAGTGGCTATAGAAAGAAGGAAAATATTTAAATTAATATATCTTAATGAATAATAATATACATATATATAAACTATGCACATAGATTATATTTTTTACATTCTCTTCAATCATAAAAATTTTGTTAGGGAGCATACGCTCTCCTTCGCACTCCTAACGTTATATATCTTACTTTATACTATTTTTAACATGGAAATTTGCTAAATTATTAATATATAAAAAAGGGAAATCATAAAAATTTTGTAAGGAAGCATACGTTCCCCTACGCATCCCTAACATTATACATCTTGATTTATACTATTTTTAACATGGAATTTCACTAAGTTATTAATATATAAACAAGGGAAATATGCGAGAATGAATTTAAACAACGGCTGAAATTGCAAGCAATGTTAGAGTTATAACTAAAAAAAAAAACTAACAATTTTAGGATGGCCGGCTCATCATGGCTTGTAACACATTTAGGAGTAATGTTTCTTAGACAATATTTTATGCATAAAAAATATACTAAAGTACTTTTTAAGTAGGTAAGTCTTTTAGATTTCTTCTTATTTATTTACTAGACCTAGCTTACTTAAAAACACTTTATTGTTTCTTTAAACACAAAATATTATACAAGAAACATCATTCTACACTCAGGCACATTGACAATTGATCAATTAATTCTAGTGGGAACATGAATAATAACTCCAAACTGATTATATTCAATAAATAAAGTAAAATATTTAATCAATCTTTTCAAATAGAATGAGATAAATTACTGACATGAAATTTGCACATCAGGAAAAATGGCACTAAAATATCCACCCTAAACAGAAAAATGCAAAGCAAAACTTGGATCGTCATCGTGCTCTAGTGTTCCCCTTTGTTTGAGACTTAGATTTGGCTAAAATGAATTATCTTTCATTTCTTTATATTCACTCTTTCTTCCTATTGATTCTATCCCATTTTTTCCTTTCTTTTCCTTTGTTTATTATTTTCGCAGTATTCCTGCACCTACCATAAGATCAATTTTCACCAAAAAAAAAAACTTATAATTAGTTGGATAGGAAGAAAACGACAATGACCCATGGCTTTCAAGTTCTAACAATTATTTAATTCCTTCTTTTAGCAGCAAGAACAAATTGGATTTCTATTATCAATGAAATCAGTAGCAGCTAAAGCAATATAATATCTGGAAAAGGCACAGGAGAGTTAATTATGTGCCTCTTGAAATTTTGGGGAAATAGATGCTCTGCAGTGCTGTGAAAAGAAGGCAGAATGCCTTCTTCCATGCAATAATTTTAAAAAAAGAAAAATTGATAAAGAGGGCATGGATCCTTGTACTATGAGAGAGAGACAGAGTACCTTCCATCACAGTACTGCAGAGGATTCATATTCAAACTTCAGAGTGGATTCAACAGAAGCATTTGACTAGATTTAAGTGCAATCTGACAGTTGAAAATGATAGATCGTATTATTTGAGAAGGACGATGACCTGTAAATGTTGTGAAAACGAAGAATATTTTTGATGCCATCTAGACTCTTTTCCTTATCACTGGCCACCATTTCTTTGAAAGAGGCTGGAAAGTGGGGATTAGTTTTCTCGGTTAGCTTGAAGTAAATATATTTTGTCTATTTAAATATTTATACAGCAGACAAGTCCAAAATTCGAGTACTTGAATTGCAACTAGAATGGCTTCTCTCATTCTTACAAGTAATGCAACTTTGCGAGACAACGTAACACAGATTAATGAGGTTTCATTTCGAAAGGATAAAAACTTCATTTTGAGCAACATAGCTATACCTAGTGCATATCTATATTCACACCGAATTTATGAGAGTTAGATAAAAGTTTCATTGAAAATTTGACATACCAGTATACTCTTACCCGTACTCATGCAACTTAGGGTTTCATCAATCACTCAACCCTTTGTATATTATTAAAGTATGGCTGCCCGATTACAAGTGCATTTAGGGCATTATGTGATCAACTGCAGAAAACTAAAGAAATATGTTGACAGTAGGGTTTCTGTTTGAGGTTTGAACCTTGTGTAAGGACATTTTCTTTTATTTCAGTTATAAGATGGTCCAGCGTACTCCAGAATGGTCCAAACATGCGAGCAGTCCATGCCTATATTGGCTCCTACCCCGTTTGTTTAAAACCATCTCTGTTCATTCTGGTGAATTGTTGAACCCTAAACCAATGTAGAAGATGCAATGATGATATCTTTTGGGAGTGTGTAAAAGTGGATCCATACGGCTCAGAACTTTTGGGTAATCCAATATTTCCTTTAAGTTTTGACCAACAAAGCATATAGTTGATTAAGTTCTTGAATTTTGATAATTATTTATTGGTCTTGCATCTATCCAGGAAATCAATAACTAATTATATAGCTCCATATTTGTCTAGTTCATACAACACTCTGGTATGCCTAATTAATATTTGTGGCTAATAACATTCTAAATCTTAAGAAAACCAACTAAAAAATTAGGAGTCTGATATATAACATAGCCCCATTGTAGTAAAAGTAAACGACCTTGAGAAGTGGGAATAAACCTCGCTAGGTTTTGAACTCAATTTGACATCAACTGTGTCTTCTCTGATGTCTTTCCAATGTACTTCTCTACTTAAGTGCTTTCATGTGTCGAAGCAAACGAAGAAGCTGTTAGAGGAGTGAGAAATCTTGAAAAGACTCATAAGTCGTGGGTGGTCCACTTAAAACATTCTCAAGAAATGAAGATATGGTTTTTATTTATTTTCATTTTATATAGCGTGATACTAAAGTTGCATTAACGTGCCTTCTAAGAGGTAGGAGGCAGGTTCGGTTCTTTCTTCTTCAAAAAACATATTTCACTTGGTAAAATGTCAAATATCCTTTACTTTTGGAAAAAAAATTACATAGCATGGATTGATGAAGAAATATCTACAATTTTATCATCATAGTTCATATTAAGAAAGCCTTCACTAAGTATATTACTTTTTCATGTGAGACTTAAATTTTTTTCATTTCTACTATAAGATCACTGTAAACAGATTTTCTCTTATAATTGATCTCTTAACGATACCATGCCACGATCATCACAAATGATTTATATAAAATGGTGATGTACATGTACCTACAGTTATATGAATTACAGTGATAAATAAAGGTTGCTTTGGAAAATTACACACACCAATAACAATTAAACAATTAATATCCAACATTCCTTATGCCAAACTACCAATAAGTATTTCTGATTCTGACTAATAATTCAAGTCTTAAAGAATGCCAGGAAGAAACTATGGTCGGTAGTCGGCATATTGCTGTGATGTCAATTTCTTTTTTTCCTGTCTCATCAATACAAAGCTCCATACCATTACAAATTGAAGTGAATGACCTTAAAAGTTGGAAAAGCAAAGAGAACCCATGTCAGTTAGAAACAACTTAATCGAAAAAGGAAACCTACTAACAAACAGTATTTTGAAGAGAAAAAATAAAGATTATAGCTTGCCTTCAAGTTTTGTTCTTCCACATACTGTTAACTCCACATGTATTTATTAATTAGGTTCCTGTACATATAATAGAATTTTTTTATATAAAAAAAAGGTATTTCTGATATGGGCCTTCTATAAGTAGTGCCCATACTCAGCCTGCAAATGCGAACCACTCCAACTCGATCTTCAGATTTCCACTTCATCATAGCAACTTATTCACTCCTTACATTTACATATCATCTCGTTGAGAAAGCAACTGCAGCGCGAGTGTCCATACTTGTCCTACTAATCATCTTCTCCAACTCGATCATGACTTTGCAGGCTCGTAGTCTGGGGGGGCACTTCATCGTTCAGAAGCATACAGAGAGCCATAGCCTTCTGCATAAATTAGGTTTTGATCTTTCGAAGCAACTGCACTTTCAAGTTGCTGACGTGCCTAATGGAGATAGACTCTCACCTGGAGGACCAGACCCTCAGCATCATTCTTGAAAACCTATCACAAGCCATTAATGTACCTTTGGTATGAACTTTATAAGGTGCATGGTGTCTTCCCCTAAGATTTGAGCTGCATATTTCCAACAACAACCTACATATATGAGTTCATATGTAGGTAGTGGAATTTGGACTTTTACTTATTTTTAACAGCAGTGTAGTACGATAATGTTCCCCTCCTGCCCTACTTTCTCTCTCTTTTTCTTAGTTTTCGGGAAGTGTATCAGGACTTGAGTGAAGAGACTAAGTGCGAGGATTTTGTCATGTGATTTAGCCATATGGCAATAATGATATATTGCTTTTCTGGTTTATGGACCAGAAAGTTTCTTTCCATTGGGATTCAAGGAGGATGACGAAAAGTCAGAGTAGAATCAACTAATTGTTGGATTGTCTGGGTTGGGTGTTGATAATGGAAGTGCGAGGGAAAGTCTCACATTTATTCAAGCTTGTGTTTGATGTGAAAAGACTCAAAAACCACTCAATATTAATATATTAGAACCTAATTAAATCTTTTGACCCAAGATTAATATTAGCACCCAGAGTTTATAGACAGTAGAATTTGCTTATTTGCAATGAAACGACAAGTGAAATATGAGAGAATGAATTTAAACAACGGCCAAAATTGCAATCAATGTTAGAGATATATAATAAAAAATACTAACAATTTTAGGACGACTCATCATGGCTTGTAATAGCTTCATGTACAATGTTTTATGCACAAAAAATATATTAAAATATTTGTTATGTAGATTTTTCTGTATTGGTTTATTATACTTGACCTATTTAAAAATACTTTAATACATTTCTTTTTTTTGGAACGTACTTTAATACATTTCTAGTAAACAAAATATTATCTAATAAACATTACTTCAGACTTACGTACATTGACCATTGATCAATTCTAGTGGGAACATGAATATTAACTCCAAATTGATAATATTCAATAAATAAAGTAAAATATTCAATTAATCTTTTCACATATAGAATGAGATGGATTAATGACTTGGAATTTGAACATCAGGAAATGGCACTAAAAAATGCACCCTAAACGGAAAAATGCAAAGCAAAACTTGGGTCGTCATCGTGCTCAAGTGTTGCCCTTTGTTTGAGACTCAGATTTGGCTCATTTGAATTTTCTTTTATTTCTTAATATTCACTTTTTCTTGCTCTCGATTCTATCCCATTTTTTCCTTTGTTTTCCATTGTTTATTACTTTCGATGTGGTCCTGCACCTAACATAAGATCAATAGTCACCAAAAGAAAAAAAGTTACTTATAATTAATTGGATAGGACGAAAACGACAATGATCCATGGCTTCTAAGCTCTAACAATTATTTAATTTTATCTAGCAGCAGCAAGAACAAATTGGATATCTATTTTCTATGAATTCATTAGCAGCTGAAGCAATATAATATCCGGAAAAGGCACAAGAGAGTAATCTAGATATGTGCCTCTTGAAATTTCAGAGTGGATTCCACAGACATTTTACTAGATTTAAGTGCGATCTGACAGTTGAAGATGATAGATTGTATTATTTGAGGAGGGTCATGACCTGTAAATGTAGTGAAAACAAAGAAAATAGATGCTACTCTTTTCCTTATCACCGGCCACTACTTCTTTGAAAGAGGCTGGAAACTGAGGATTAGTTTTCTCGGTCAGCTTGAAGTAAATGTATTTTGTCTATTTAAATATGTATACAGCAGACACATATCCAAAACTCGGGCACTTGAATTACAACTAGAAGCAGCTGCATCTTCTCCCAACTGGCTTCTTCTCTCACTCCTACAAGTAATGCAACTATGCGAGACAAACGTAACATAATTAATGAGGTTTCATGCAGAAAAGGACCAAAACTTCATTTTGGGCAACATAGCTATACTACTACTGGGTACAAAACTTACTAAAAGTTAGGTTAAAGTTTCATTGTGAAATTGACATACCAATATACTCATGCCTGTACTCATACAACTTGGGGTTTCGTCAATGTCTTTGTATATTATTACTACCCAATTACAAGTGCATTGAGGGCATTATGTAATCAACTGCAGAAAACTAAAGAAATTTGTTGTCAGTAGGGTTTTGGTTTGAGGTTTGAAACTTGTATAAGGACATTTTCTTATAATTTCAAGTTACAGGATGGTCTAGTGTACTCCAGAATGGACCAAGCATGCAAGCAGTTCATGCCTATATTGGCTCCTATCCCGTTTGTTTAAAACCATCTCTGTTCATTCTAGTGAATTATTATTAAACCCTAAACCAATGTAGAAGATACAATGATGATATCTTTCAGGACTCAGGAGTGTGTAAAATGGATCTATACGGTTCAGAACTTTTGGGTGGTCTAATATTTCATTTAAGTTTTGACCAACAAATCGATCATATGGTTAATTAAGGTCTAGAATTTTGATAATTAGTTATTGGACTTGCATCTATCCAAGAAATCAATAACTGATTTTATATATAGCTCCATCTGTCTAGCTCATGCAATACTCTGGTGTGCCCAATTAATATTTGTGGCTAACAATATTTGGAGTCGGATATACAACATAGCCCCATTATAGAAAAAGTAAATGACCTTAAGAAGTGGGAAATTAAAGCAAATAGCTATATAAGCCTAGGTTGCCATATATATGGCTGTTTAGGAGAGGCTTTCTTTTGGGCATCAAGGGAAAAGTTTAGGGTAAGGGCGGAATGTCACAAGTTCAATATGAGCTTACATTAATCGCTTACTAATTGAATGTATTGAAGAAATTTGAACTTAATGAGTGAAGTATTTAAAAACTAGCCAGTTAAACAACCCCGCTGACGTTAAGAGAGGCTTTGAATCAATGGTAAACAACTCAGCAAAAAGGAAACCCATAAACGAACTAAAAATTGAAAACGATGCAAGGACATAACTACAATGTAAGGAGAAACTGACAGCCAGCTGGCCTTGCACTTTTTCAAGGATTTTGCCAATCTGATATTCCACTCACATTCATCAGTGTTGCTTTATAAATTAGGTTCCTTGTCATGGAAAAGGAAAGAAATAAGATATTTCTTCTCAATTAGTCTCTATACAAATAGTACTCCCTGTGTTCAGCTTCTAAATTACTCCAGTCTCTTCAGTATGGCTAGCTGCGAGCTGAACTTCTGCTTTGCTTGATTTCAACTTCATAGAAGCACCTCGTTGTTTTAATTACATCACTGCATGGCGAATACAACTGCAGCACGAGCATCCTTACTAATTCTAACTATGTTCTTCTTCACCTTCTTTATGATGAGTTCACAGGCTCGAAGTCTTGGCGCTAGAGGGCGCATGGACAGCCAGCGCCTTCCGCGTGAATTGGGTTTGGATCGTATGAAGCATGCACGTACTCGAACTGCTCTCACAGATACCCAATCACCAGGAGCACCATTTACAGATAAGGAGTCACCAGGAGGACCAAACGGTAAGCACCATGACGCACAACCACCAGTGACAACGTAAGATTATATCTACAAATACAAATTACAGTGTTGGTATGATCAGTGCATACGCAGTTGATTTGCAGCATCGCCTCCCCATGAATGCATCCTTCTCTAGAGACCAATATTTATGTTTGATATGTCCCAGTATAACCCTACGTGCTTTCAAAACCCTGTCTGTACTGTGTTCTGGAGCATATGTAGTTCCAGTGGTCATTATTGTTTTCTGTTGCCTTTGTGATCTGCAGTGAGACCCCACTTTTGTTTTTGTCTCTGTTTTTCACCTTTTCCTAATAGCTCTTGCGTGTTTTTCCTAGCTAGAACAATAAATGTTCAGGAATGGTGTTTGAGGAGTTGAGTAATAAGGGATTTTGTGTTGTAAGTCAGCTTCATAGATAGCTATATATGAATAATAATTGGCTTTCTTAATAGAATATTTTTCCTTTATTATTATCATGTGTGCGTTGATTAATACCATTAATATATATATATATATATTGTAGAAAATATTGAGGTAAAAAACCTGAAAAATATAGTTATATTTAAAATCTTAATGCTAACTAGTAAGAATACTTTGTTTTTTAAATCCTTCTATCAGTAAATGTTTTAACTTTAAAATAAAAATAACTAATCTCTCCTCATCCTAAACTTTAAAATTTTCAAAAAAAATCTTAATGCACCGAGTTGTAATATTCTGTGTGTAAAATCATGGATCTTCATCGACATGGATGACGTTAGGGAGAGAAGTAGATTACCTCATCTTGTGTAACTCATCCCAATCGATTAAAAAGATTAATACACAGACGAGCAGCATTTGAATACGCATTAGAAGACCAAATTCAGTGAGCTTGAACTCTTGAGTTTAAATGCCCTTGGCCTAAATTTGCACAAGGATGGGCATGCATACGATATGGGAATAGATACTTTAACTATGTTATAAAATTTTTATGTAATTCTCATATAAAGCATTTGGATAATATCTGATATAAATATTTTGTTCAAAATACACACAAAATTAAGCACGCTGCTGAATTGTTCATTGAAGGAGTGCGCAGGCCATGGCTAGATTAGCATTTGAATCCTCCGAAACGACTTATGTATTGCAGAGTTTGACGGTTGCTTTCTAGCATCTGAACCTCTGCCATTTTACTTTTTGTTGATCGAACGGATTCTCAGCTACTCCATGTAGCCTCTATATGCGTGGCCTTCCAACAGCTGGAAAGAAAGAACTTTGCAACTTTTGACCATTGTTGATTAGTAGGAGAGCATGCAACAAATCAAAAGGACGGTTTTAATCGCTGCGTGGGCCTAAAATCCTTTTTGCTCTACTTTAGGACTTAGAGCGTGTCAAGGGTTACAATCTTGTACTTATGGACAATCTTGTACTTATGGACCCAAAAGAGAAATCATGGATTTACAACTTTAATTTGCCCAACTTTGTGTTTCTGATTTAATTAATACTGTTACCCACAAATTCATAGGGTATCCTTTTTTTTTTTTTCCTTTGAAAAGTTGTGGCACTATATAGCTTTCCTTTGTTTTGTATATCATATTGCTTTTCGTGCGAGCATCCTTAATAGTATTTTGAAATGAATAATAATAAAGTTATGTATTTATGTTTATATTTTTTAATATAATATATAATTTGAGATTAATTTTTAATTATATAAAATTTTATAATTTATTTAAAGTTAATTTTAAATAATACGAGTTATATCACAAATATAAATTTAAATATGTAATTTTATTATTATTTTTTAAAATGTCTTATTTTTAAAAAAAATTGTGTTTAAATTTAAAATTTTATGTGTATATTAAATTTATAATCTAAATTATAAAATTAATAAATTTAATAATAAATTTACATAAGGCTACATTTGTTGATATCATTTTTTCTGATTATGAAACCTATTTTTGGTTTTTTTATTTTCTTTAGAAAAGCTACTTTTAAATTTGGCCCATAAAGACAAAAAAATTTTCCGACAGCTTTATCCAAAAATGCACCACACACAGGTAGAGAGGTAAAGCACCCTTCTCTTTCATTCATTAACAACTAATTGAACCTTGTAAATCATCTGATAACCTATCTGTTTGTATCCTAAGTACATTTTGCATCAAATTTATGTAAGCAGTATTATTCTTTTCTTTTTACGTCACCGTTGTTATATTTTTCCCATTAATTAAAAAATACATGTAAGGAGCAACAACCTTATAAGTGTTCCAAATAAAATTACCGACAACAAGCGGGGAGAATTTAAGATTTTATTTTGGGTCAACCAAAGAATACAAGGTTTTGGTTCCATGAGTGGAAAATTTCCAATACGTCAAATAGCGGGCGGCATTTTCTGAGAAAAATAATTTTTACATTTATTTAAAAATATTTTGAAACATTTTGTTAAATTATAGTTTTAACGCATATGAAATGTCTAAAAATAATATTATTCTTTTTTAAAATATCAAAATGAATATTGAAAATGCAATGATATATGCATTAATATATTTTTATACATAATAATATAAGTTAATTTATCTTATTTTATGTCATTGTGACTTTTAAATTAAATAAAAAGATAAATTAATTTATTTTAAATAAAAAATATAAAATTATTTTACAGTAGGATAAATCAATCAAAAAAATTTAACTCAATTTAACCTCTCTATCCATAAATTAAGTGATTTTTGTAAAGAAAATTATAATATACGATAAAAAAGAAATAAAATTGAAATTAAAAAATTATAACTCACAAATTATAAATATAAAAAATTAAAAATTAAGTTATCTAAATTTTAATTTTATTAGCTTAAATTTTAACATTTTAAATAAAAAATAAATTAATTTATATTTTTAAATAAAATAAATTAATTTTTATTACAGGATAGGCCAATAAAATAAATCTAACTCAATTTAATACCTCCGTCTATGAATTGAGTGATTTTTTAAAAAAAATTATAGTGTACAATAAAAAAAATAAAATTAAAATTAAAAAAATTTTAACCCACAAATTAAAAATAAAAATATTAAAAATATTAAAAATTAAAATTTAAGTCATCTAAATTTCAATTTTATTAGCTTAAATTTTAACATTTTAAAATTAAAGTACTATTACAATATCTGAATAATTACAATACAATTCCTAACATTATCCATGGCGCTTTTTGACCCGTAATTTAAGCCCGCCAGTACTCTTCCAACCGCCATGCCGGCGCGTGGACAAACTTTCTTGCACTGATCTTGACCAGTATCCCACCGAATCGGTAAGTGCTTGTCACGCTGCATTCCTCCGCCGACGAAAACTTTTCAAATTTTCGCAAACGAAACTCCCCGCCATAAAAGCCTCCTACCCTCTTATTCCTCCGTCATTTACACGTCCCGGGTTACCTCCCCTCTCGTTGGTGCGTGCTTTCCACGACCAAAAGACTAGAGTGAATCCGCATGCCTAAGCTCTAGTGCTATAGTGCTTCCCGGGCACGGCTCTACGGTGCACCCCCAAACCCTCAGGTCCATGTGAAAAATATTTAGTTCAACGCTACGATGCTGAAAAATGTTTATTCCTAAAATATTTGTACTGTTTAGATAAAAATAAAAAAATGCGAATTAACGCTCGTCGTTAGACGTTAGTGAGATAAAAGGGTTTTCAATTCTAGTTAGAGAGAGAAAGGCGAAGAAATCTAAAGAGAGAAAAAGAGTGTAGCGACAGAGTGCGAGATCCGATCGAAACCAAGGTAACAAGCTCGAAACCGTACTGTGCTTTCTCGAGCTTGCTCTCTTCCCTGTGTATTTCTCTCTTTAGGCATATTCGTCTATTGTGTCTTCGTTTCTGTAGGTGGAGGGTGGTGCTTTTGGATTTGATCGGAGAAGGGTCTCCGGGAACCCTAGAAATTTTGGCTTTCCGGGAAGAGTTCTTGTAGTGTCATCCTTCTAAGAAGAACTCGGGTTTGTTTTTGTGAATTTTTAGTTTCTAGGTTTGTAATACCCTAGTATTGGATATCGGGCTGGGATTTGGGATTGGTTTCAAGAAACGGAAGAGTGGGAAAAGAATTAGGGTTTTGGATGTATGGCTTCGGGGCCTATAGTTGGAGGAGATGATGGAGCTAGAGAGAAGCAGAGATACACTGAGAGCAAGGTCTACACGAGGAAAGCATTCAAGGGTCCTAAGAACAAAGCTAATACCTTGAACGCCGTTGCTCTCCCCACCACTGCTCCGACCCCAGCAACTACTAACAACGACGACAACAACAAGAACAGTAACAACGATATCACCACCATCAATGACAGTAGCAACGATGTGGCGAAGATTAGCAGCAACGTCGTTTCGGCTCAGCCACCGTCACGGACTGTAGTGCCAGAGGATGGAAATCCGGCCCAACCGCAACTGAATTCGAGATGGGAGGTTGTGTCGGATGACTCATCAAACCTAAACCGTCAGCAGGACGAATCTTTGGGCCTCAATGGCTTGCAGGATACTGCTCCCAGTACTCGAGACCTCCTTTCAGGGAATGGCACTGTAAAGCCGGGCTCGGAAAATCGAGTTAAGATTAGCTTGGCCTCAAGGTCAAAGCACGAGATGCGGGAGCTCCGGCGGAAGCTTGAAAGTGAGCTTGATATGGTGAGGAGTTTGGTCAGGCAGATTGAAGCGAAACAGGGACAGATAGGTGGTTATGGTAATTCAAATGTCTTGGGGAGTGATGGGATCAATAATGGGGGTGGACCAAAGCGTGTTCCCTCAGAGGTGGCATCTGCCGTGGCTCCACGAGAGTCTACCAGGCCTTTGCACCAACTAAGTGTATCAGTGTTGGAGAATAGTCATGGGGTCAGTGAAAATGTTGAGAAGGAGAAGAGAACACCCAAGGCAAATCAATTTTATCGTAACTCAGAATTCTTGCTTGGTAAAGATAAATTTCCGCCTGCAGAGAGTAACAAGAAGTCAAAGTTGATTGGGAAGAAGCAAGGCGGGGGAGAAATGGGACGCGGTTTTGGGATGGGAACCAAGTTTTTTAAAAGTTGCAGTTCATTGCTTGAGAAATTGATGAAACACAAGCATGGTTGGGTGTTTAATGCTCCTGTTGACGCCGAGGGTCTTGGTTTGCACGATTATTTTAGCATCATCACTCATCCAATGGACTTGGGTACTGTGAAGACAAGACTGAACAAGAATTGGTACAAATCGCCCAAGGAATTTGCAGAGGATGTTAGACTTACATTTCGAAATGCAATGACATATAACCCTCAAGGTCAAGACGTTTATATAATGGCAGAGCAGCTGTCAAAGATATTCGAGGACAGATGGGCTATAATAGAGTCAGATTACAATCGTGAGATGAGATACACATTAGATTATGCTGCAGCTCTTCCCTTGACCTCACCTTTGTCTAGAAAAGGTCCCTCATTAATTCCACCACCTCTTGACATGAGAAGGATTTTGGATAGATCGGAATCGATGACACAACCTCCAAAGCCCATGAGCATCACTCCATCAAGTAGAACCCCTGCTCCAAAGAAGCCAAAGGCAAAAGATCCTCATAAAAGAGACATGACATTTGAGGAAAAACAAAAATTGAGCACAAATCTCCAGAGTTTACCTTCAGAGAAGCTAGATACAATTGTACAGATAATTAAGAAAAGAAATTCAGCTCTTTGCCAACACGATGACGAAATTGAAGTGGATATTGATAGTGTTGATGCTGAGACTCTCTGGGAGTTGGATAGATTTGTAGCGAACTATAAGAAAAGTTTGAGCAAGAACAAGAGGAAGGCTGAGCTTGCCATTCAAGCTAGCGCAGTAGCTGAGCAAAATGCCTTACAGAAGGTGAAGTCTTGAATTTGAAATTATTATTGCCAGCTTGGGAAGCGATTGTTTCTAAATGTGTTTATTCATGTTTTTTTGTAGAGCCAGGCACCAGTTATGGTAGAGGTTTCGAGAGAAACAAGTGCCGGTAGGTTTTTAAGAAGCAGAAATAGTGGCTTGCGTTCTACTATCATCTTATTTTCTTAATTAACTGGAATATTTGGTTCATCTGTTTATGAGCAGATGAAAGGAATGCTCCCCCATCATTGCCTAGGCAAGGGGAAAAACAGATGGATAATGGGAGTAGGTCAAGTAGTTCAAGCAGCTCAAGCAGCGAGTCTGGTTCTTCTTCAAGCGGTACTTTAATTAGTTTCTCAGTTAACAGATGTCTTCACTGTTTGTTTTTCGTATACTCATTTACTTGATTACTTCTACTTTTTTGTATTGAGGTTATGCTGTTTTATCTTTCTCATTTGTATGTGTTGTTGCAGATTCTGATAGCGAAACTTCCTCAGCATCTGGATCTGATGCAGGTTCTCAGAGGACCTGAATACATTCTGTGAGGTAGAATCATAGCCTCCATATTTTTGTCTTGTTGTAAGCTCTGCTTTTTGTCTAGCATACTTTTTGTGTCTGTGCCTTTACATCTCAAGGAGATACATACTCTAAAGATGAGTTTTCTGTTCACAGAGAATCATAGTTGTGCTGTTGCATATAATTGATCATCAGTTTTATTATCATTAGATGTGTGATGGGTTGCATTACGGTGCCCTTGATTGTAACTTCAGGACTTCCTATAATCATAAAGTGATTATTGGAAATCCTGAAGCGATTATGAAATTGAATACTTGTCAACCATTGTCCAAGCATGTAGGAGCTAGTGCTGCAATATAGTTCAATTTTTTACATCTGGGTGCAGCTCGGCATGAAGCAAATTTAGGTTGAACCATATTATGCTCAAAATTCACACCATTCATCTTTTTCTTACTGTCTAGTTGGTTTCTTATTGGTCATTTAAAGGGGCTGTGGTCCTTTTAAAGAAATATGTGTCCTTTTAAGGTGTTGAAGCATGCAAGGGTCCAGAGATGACAACATAAACTGCCTTTTACATGTTTGTTTTTGCTTCATATCAGAACCTTTTAGTAAGATAGGTATTAATTTCTGTCTGTGCTGATTCTATAAACGTGTTTAGACTTTCTGTTGACATTATGAGCATTTGGCATCTTCTCGTGGTCATGTGTATGATTTTCAGCATCAAAGTTATCTTATTTTCCAAAAAATGGTGCATGTTTATTTTTTCAACTGATGTTGTAGGACCAGTTGTATGGTGATTTTGCTATATTTTAGGTTTTTCTCATTTTTTTACCCATGATTAAATTTTAGGTTTTATGCTTTTTGTTGCACAACTTCTATGTCAGGCTGGTTGTGCTTTGACTTTTACGATGTAAGGGATGGAATAATTTTTTTAACAATTGAAATATCTTTCTTGCATGAAATACCATGCCCTCACTTTGTGATTCTGGTTAAACTTGCATAGACTTTTTGATACTCTATTGTCCATTATCATGATCTTGTTACATTTTTTTAAGTAAGTGTTCTTCTATCCTTTTCTATTTGTAGCATGTCTATGATGTCATTTTGTTTATGTGTGCATGTATCCCTACCCTTGCTCTGGTCGATGTGATGGATGATGTATCTTTCTGATACTGTTTCTTATACCTTTATGTTCAAATAAAATATAAATGCAAGTCGTTCGCTATTTTGGTGCTTTGTTGCATTGGGGCATGGGGGGCTCTGATGAGATTTTGTCTTGTTTAATGCTATTTGTGGTGTTGAAATTAATTTACTGTTGAGTGCTACCCTTGCCAGAATTTTCAGAAGAGAATAAGGGAGGGAGAAGTGAAGGGGGAAAACAAAGGGGTTTTTTTTGTTTTTTTGGGGGGGGGGGGGGGGGAAGAGGGTTGGCGTGGGTGATAACTGAAGTTATTCTATTTTAAGCCTTTTTATGGGAGCATGTTCAACAAAAACAGACATTAGTTGTAAAAGTGTTATGATCCAATATTTTTGATTTTCCACTGAAATATTTTTCAACTTTCATGTTGATCCTTTAGATATAGATTTATATACTAATAATCTGTTAAAGATGTGAATTTTTAATAATTAATTTCAATTTTTCATATTGATTGATGTGCTAGTGATGTGCTAGTGGAACTGAATGTGAGTTGCTTGTGCTGCTGTTTATATATTTGACAATTGTTATGAAATTCTTGCTTCGGCTATGATAAGAGTTGTGAGAATGCATTTAGATACAGCCTTTGAAAAAGAAAATTTATTTAGATTTGAAAGAGGTGTGTTGGTGAATGCAGTATTGCAGTGTTTTCTTCTTGTCTCATAATATCTGCTTGATAAGTAATTATCTAACCAAAATTAAGATCTTGGAAGCATGAGAAGCTATGTTTGCTTTCTTGCCTCATAACTGGCTTGAAGCTGTTGGGTGTATGGAACTTCCCATTTATGTAGGAACTAATACTGATGGGGCTTTCAGGGTGTCATGTGTAACTACAACATTGTTTTATAATATAGCACTTTTTACTTTTCTTTTTCACTTTATTGTAGTTTTATTTGAATTTTGGTTTGAGTTGCATAGCACTAGTTTTACTAGCTTCCCCTTTTCAATGGGTCTAATGGGCTCATATTTACAGGGATAAACTGGCTTCTGTCCCTTTGGCTTTTAATATGCTTTGTTTGCATTTTGAAATTGAAAAGAGGATAAATTTGTATCATTGATTCTGAAACGAAGGTTTTTAGTTTTCTATATATTGATGTTTGTCTATCTGCTTCGTTATGATCTGCTGTGTTGTTTGTTATCTTTTGTTCCAAATTGGACTGGAATTCTGTAAGGTTCACTGATTTTAAGAAAATAGAGGAAATAAAATGCACTAGCATGGTGCACCATGTCTATGGAGACATGCATTTTTACCATGTTTTCTTTTGAGCCCCAAAAGAAGTAACAGATGTTCAAACTTTGCATGTTTGTATGTATGAAGATTGACCAGTATCTTTTTTTGGTTATGAGTTTTAAGTTTGATACATTTCTGGGAAACTGAAGAAAATCAAACATATGCCTTTGTGATGTATGCATGAAATTGACTGACTGTCTTGAGTCTATTAATTATAGAGATTGTGAACAACTGCTAACTCCCCCGTCATATATTATTTTCATTGCATGTGGCAGGTCTGATCTTAGAGTAGATAGGTGATGCAATGCTTGCTTAATTGGTTATCTGAAGCATCCAGATTATGGTCTCTAATTTAGCAGTTCGTGTATAGTGGAAGCATTGTCACGGCCACCAGATTCTGCCAATGCAGTATGGGATCTTTTTCTTCCCATTTGTTGGAACTGTTGCTCCATTGCTACTCGTGGCCTTGTTTGTCTTGACACGAACTCTTGTATAATATTTGGTAGAATGTGATGATAATCAGATACAGTTAGTTTTGCGTAGCATGTGTACATTGCTAACTGCTGCTACTCATTAAGTTCCATTGATGACTTGTTTTTTGGTTTTGTGCTGGCAGATTCAGGATTCTTGGTGTTATACAAAGATAATCTGTAGTTCCAAGTTCTTGGGGTCATTATTGGCTAACAAGAAATCTCATTCCATGTGGTAGCATGAGTTTGCCGTTGGGTTGGTTAGTAATGATATCTTAGGGAGATATTGTCTGTTTTTACATTTATGGAAGTTACCTTTCACGCCCTGGTCTTGGAAGATTTGATCCTGAGCAATTCAGCAGTAAGGAAAAGTAATTACCCTTCCCAGCTATCAGGTGATTGAGATAGCTACAGTTGTACAGTCCAGTTTATGATGAGGCGTAGCTCTTTGGTCATATGAACTGATGAGATGAGTTTTTATGAACTCATCTTGCTGTCAGAGTTAGTGAATTCTTTTTAGGACGCATGAGCTGTATAAGTTTTAGAAATTAGAAGTATGAATTTTTCAATGCCAAACCGTTCTGGGCTCCTAGCGACTGCATCTTCTATTATTTTTTGAATTTTTTGTTCGTTTCTTGTGGTTTTTTTTAATTATTTTCAATTGACATTGCAAGAAATATTATTGTACCAGTCAAAGACAGCCGAGCAAAAGTTGCACGTTTTAAGCGTAATGAATAATCCAAGGAAAACACTACCGCGGAAGAGGATCTACCACATGTTTTTAAAAATAAATCTACATTATTGTATTTTTTAAAATTTGACGGTTTAAATTATAAATTTTAATAAATTTAATAAATTAAAATTTTTAATATACTTTTAATAAATTTTAATTTATAAAAAAATTGATAGTCATATAAATTTATGCTTGTATGAAAAAGATAATTATAGATTCAAATTCAATTCAAGTCAGGAAAACAGAAAACTTTTGGGTTCTGATAAAGAAAAATATTAAACTGAAGCAACAAAATGAGAAACTTTAGTATGTCGTCCCAAGTTTTTTTTTTAGGTGCAGGAATTATAAAGAAAAACACAAACGCCAAACGACATGTGCCCAAGGAAACGGATCCCCTTCGTATCACGTAAATGGAACCTTCTAACACGAATGACAATACCTGAGAAATTTGATTATCTGGATTTGAATTTTTTTTATTTGATTTTAATAATTTTTTAATTTTTTATAATTTTATGTAAACATTTTTCTATTATTATTTTTTTAATTTTATATTTATATCCTCTGTCCTAAAAGATAGATGGTCCCGATCCTTAATTATCCATATCGTGAGGTGAGGTGAGGTCCTGGTCCTTGATTACCCATATCCTGAGGTAAGTGTTGTTTGGAGGATGTTTGGAGGATCCTATTGAGGATCAAACAAAGAAAGTTTGACCCAATAATCATGACCTAATAATCAGGGGTATAGATTGCTGTAACATAGAAATAATATTTGGCTTATTTTTTTATATCTGATTTATTTTTTTTACTATTTGATTTATTTCATTATTGTACACTATGTAATCTGTATATATTGACACTAAAAGGATCAATACAATATATCCAATTTTGGGATATTTTTCATGGTATTATAGCAAGGTTAGAAAACTGAAAATGGTGCTAAGTGATGAGGAAGTGAAGGGCAGCGAAGGCAAGGGTCAGATCCATGCCTCAGAAATTACTTCTTCACCTTATTACTTACATCCATCAGATCATCCAGGTCTGATTTTTGTTACACAACCTCTTAGCGAGAATGGAGATAACTATTTTACTTGGAGATGCACTTTTATCAATGCCCTCCACTCCAAGAACAAAGCAGTTTTTGTGAATGGAGGGATTGAAAGACCTGATGCCAGCTCGCCAGATTTTCAGCCTTGGTTGCAATGTAATGCAGTTGTCCTATCATGGCTGACAAATGCGCTTGCTAAGGAGCTTCAAGGTTATGCAGCTCATGTCGAGACGGCAAGAGAGGTATGGGAAGATTTAGAACAAAGAGTCACTCGAGGCATAGCACCTAGAGTATATGAATTAAAACTGGAAATAGCACTTTTACATCAAGAGAAGACCACAATTTCAGCTTATTATGGGAAATTGAAAACAATTTGGGAAGAATTGCAAAGTCTCAACCCAATACCATTATGCAACTGTGGATGCAAGTGTGGTGCAGCAAAGCAGATGCAAGCTATGCGTGAAGAAGAGAAGGTATTTGATTTTTTAATGGGACTTGATGAAATTTATTCAATTGTCAGGTCACAAATACTGAGTGTAGACCCTTTGCCAAACCTTGGGAGAGCCTATGTTATTGCAACACAAGAAGAAAAACAATGGTCGGTAGTAGCAACTCGAACTCCCACCATTGAAGGAGCTACATTATTAGCAAAAGGAAATCAACTGAACCAGAAAAGGAGTGACAACGGCAGTAGAAATCAATTTCCACCTTGTGTTCATTGTGGAAAAACTAATCATAGTAAGGAATTTTGTTTCAAAGTGATTGGTTATCCATCAGATTGGCGCAAACCAGGAAAGAGGAATGGCAAACAGATAGTAGCTGATCAGTCTCGTACACGTGGGAATCAATTAAATAGTGGCCAAAATGCACACAACCCTCCTGAACTTTAGGCCGATTTTAAAAAACCCTCCTGAACTTTAAAAAGTTCTAAATGACCCTCTTGAAATATGAAACATTTGCAAAACACCCTCTTCCATCAAGTTTTCCGTTAAAATTTGGATGTTTTTTGGTCAACTTCCACTTTGACCTGATAAAAAGACAAAAATACCCTTCAAATGCATATAAATTTTTAAATCTGCCATAAATGCAAAAAAAAAAAAAATCTAATGTAGATTTGTAATTTAGGGTTTAGGGTTTAGGAATTTAGGATTTAGGATTTAGGATTTAGGATTTAGGATTTAGGGATTTAGGGTTTAGGGTTTAGAGTTTAAGGTTTAGGGTTTAAGATTTATGAGTTTAGGGTTTAGGGTTTAGGATTTAAGATTTAGGATTTAGGGCTTAGGGTTTAAGATTTAGGGTTTAGGGCTTAGGGTTTAGGATTTTAGGATTTTAGGGTTTAGGTTTTGGGATTTTAGGGTTTAGGGTTTAGAATTTTAGGGTTAAGATTTAGAATTTAGGGTTTAGGCTTTAGGGTTTAGGGTTTAGGGTTAAGGTTCAATGTTAAAACTCCAAAATTTTACTATTCACAGCCTTCAATTTCTTAATTTTACAATGAAGGTCATTTTCGTCATTTTCTTAAATTTTGACGGAAAAGTTAACGGAAAGGGTTTCTTGCAAATGTTTCATAGTTCAAGAGGGTCATTTGAAACTTTTCAAAGTTCAGGAGGATTTTTTAAAATCGACCTAAAGTTCAGGGGGATTTTTTGCATTTGACCCTTAAATAGTGGTACTAGAACAAATACAGCCTTTATTGCCTCTGTGGATGATGTAGGATTTTGTTTCAAAGTGATTGGTTATCCATCAGATTGGCGCAAACTAGGAAAGAGGAATGGCAAATAAATAGTAGCTGATCAGTCTCGTACATGTGGGAATCAATTAAATAGTGGTACTAGAACAAATACAACCTTTATTGCCTTTGTGGATGATGTAGGATCGCCAATCCTAGGTCTGACTTTTGCACAACATCAACAATTGTTGGCCATTTTAGAAAGTCATGGAACAGCAGAAGGTAATCCATCTACGAATATGGTGACTTCCAATTTTTTGGGTAAGAAAAATAATAAATGGGTTGTAGATACAGGAGCCACAAACCACATAACCTGCAACATTGATTCTTGGTCAAAAGCTGTTTATCAACCCAACATACCACCAATGCAAATTCCTAATGGTGCAACAGTAAAAGTTCATGCTTTGGGACAAGTCGATCTTGGAAACAAATTGACACTTGAACGAGTTTTGGGAGTTCCCAATTTTTGTTTCAATTTATTATCTGTTAGCAAATTGACAAATGACTTAAATTGTTTAGTGATTTTTATGCCTGATTCTTTTCTAATTCAGGACTTAGCCTCGAGGAAGCTGATTGGAGTGGGTAGAGAGAAAAATGGCCTTTATTATTTGGAGTCGATGAGAGGGGAGAGAGCCTTAATTGCTGATGATACAATTGGTGCAGACTTGTGGCATCATCGACTAGGGCATCTACCAATAAACCGATTTCAGCTGGTTCCAAATTTATCTATTTCTTTTGATTGCAAGAAGAATTTATTTTGTTATGTTTGTTATAGAGCTAAACAGACTCGGTTATCTTTTCCTATCAGTTCAAATAAGACAAGGAATGTTTTTGATTTAGTCCATTGTGATATTTGGGGTCCGTACAAAACAAAGTCTTTTTCTGGATGTCATTATTTCTTAACTTTGGTGGATAATTTTAGTCGAGCAACATGGGTTTTCCTTATGAAGTATAAATCAGAGACTAAAGCTTATTTGCTACAGTTCTTTCATTGGGTTTATACACAATTTAATTTAAGAATTAAAATCTTCCGTACGGATCACACAAGAAGATTTACAGAATTATTTTTTTGATCATGGAGTGAAGCACCAAACAAGTTGCATGTATACTCCCCAGCAAAATGGAGTGGTTGAACGCAAGCATAGACACCTTTTAGAAGTAGCACGTGCTTTGCGTTTTCAAGCAAATCTTCCTATTTCTTTTTGGGGTGAATGTGTCCTTACAGCAGCATATTTAATCAATCGAATGCCACTTTCTGTTCTGCAAGATAAAACTCCTTATGAGATTTTGCTTCAAAGGAGGCCTACCTATGATCATTTGAGGAGTTTCGGATGCCTTTATTATGGGCATGTAAATAACAAGCCACAAGACAAGTTTGCATCGCGTGCCAAGCCAGGTGTTTTTGTTGGGTACCCAAATGGCCAAAAGGGATACAAAATTTATGATCTTGAAAGTAAAAAAAATTTATGTATCTCGGGATGTTCAATTCCTGGAAGACAAATTCCCATTCGCAGAAAGTAATCAAATTGACGTCTCTACTGATCCACATAGTGGCACAAGACCTAAAGTGGAAGTTTTTGGGCTTGGTGAATCTCTTAAGACAGGAATGACTCCAGATAACTATTCAGTTATGCCAAATTCAACATTTGATAATATTTCTCGTGAGTCGAAAGCAGTTGCTCCAAATCACTCTGAGCCACATCTTCTAGATCAAGCCGAAATTGATATTGTTGGGGAAGGATCATTAGATACAGAAAATCGGCCACATCATGGAGGCGAAAATACTAACTCAGAACCAAGAAAAGACAAACACCAAAGACAAGTCTCTCATCATTTATTTGGTTATGAGTACTCTTTGCCCCCCCTCTCTGGCTCCTACAAGTTCTACATCGCTCTCACCTCTCCCTTCAGCAAACTCGATGGTACATCCACTTTCTTAGTTTATTTCTTATTCTAAATTTTCTGCCACTCACGCTACTTTTCTAGCAGCCATCACATCCAATGAGGAGCCAAAATCATTTTCTCAAGAAGTAAAATTTCAACATTGAAGAGATGCCATGGCTAAAGAAATATCTGCTTTGGAGGCTAATAATACTTGGACCTTGGAACCTTTGCCTTCTGGAAAATGGGCCATTGATTCAAAATGGGTTTACAAAGTCAAATATAAACCAGATGGAAGCATTGAGCATTATAAAGCTCGACTTGTCGCTAAGGGTTATACCCAAATTGAAGGGATTGACTTCCATGAGACATTTACTCCAGTTGCCAAATTAGTCACAGTTCAGTGCTTGTTGGCTCTTGCATCGATGTATAACTGGGAACTGCATCAACTAGATGTGAATAATGCCTTCTTACATGGAGATTTAGCAGAAGAGGTGTACTTGAAAATTCCACAAGGATTTGCTAAGTAGGGGAAGCAATGAGTTTGTCGCTTGCAAAAGTCTCTATATGGCCTTCGTCAAGCATCACGCAATTGGTATCAAAAGTTCACCACTTCTCTTCTTGATATTGGCTTTCGTCAATCAAGTGGTGACCATTCCTTATTCACTTTCTCAAGCAATAGTGGATCATTTGTTGCCGTCCTTATATATGTTAATGATATAATCAGTACTAGGATAGATATTGCATACATCTCCAAGCTGAAGCATTATTTAGACACCAAATTCCATATCAAAGACCTTGGCAAACTCAAATATTTTCTTGGAATTGAGGTGACATGTTCTCCTACAGGAATTTTCCTCAGCCAACGTAAGTATGCTCTTGATGTTCTAGCCGATAGTGGTCTTACTAGCTGCAAACCAGTTAATTCTCCCATGGAGCAACAACACAAGCTTTCAATTGATTCTGGTGAATTCTGTGCTGATCCAGAATGTTATCGTCGATTGATAGGCCGTTTGTTGTACCTCACTGTCACTCGCCTTGACATATGTTATGTAGTACACATCCTTAGTCAATTCATGCATGCTCCACGATAACCACATCTTGAAGCTGCCTATAAGGTACTGCATTATATTAAAGGCGCTCCAGAACAAGGTATTTTGCTCCCTTCAAATGGGTTGTTGACATTGCAAGCCTATTGCGATGCAAATTGGGCAGGATGTCCAACCACGCGAAAGTCTACTACTGGTTATATTATTTTCCTTGGATCATCACCATTATCATGGCGATCTAAAAAGCAAATAGTTGTTTCTCATTCTTTCGCTGAAGTGGAATACCGAGCTATGGCCGATACCACTTGTGAAATCATATGGTTGCTTAGATTATTGCAAGATTTTGGGGAAAGACACACTGAACCAGTTCCTTTGTTTTGTGACAATCATGCTGCCATTCACATTGCTGCTAACCCGGTGTTTCATGAGCGCACCAAACACATCAAGATAGATTGTCATTTCATTCGGCAACATGTTCAGTCAAAAACTCTTGCAACCAAATCTATTACTTCTCAAAATCAGCTAGCAGATATTTTCACCAAGGCACTTGGCAGTGATCGGTTTCATGAGTTACTAAGCAAGTTGGGCATTTCAAATCTTCATGATCCAACTTGAGGGGGAGTATTGAGGATCAAACAAAGAAAGTTTGACCCAATAATCATGACCCAATAATCAGGGGTATAGATTGCTATAACATAGGCATAATATTTGGCTTATTTTTCTGTACCTGATTTATTTCCTTTACTATTTGATTTATTCCATTATTGTACACCATGTAATCTGTATATATTGACACTAAAAGGATCAATACAATATATCCAATTTTGGGATATTTTTCATCCTGAGGTAAGTGTTGTAAGCATGCGAAATTTATACAAACTACAGAAATTCTCTCACAGTAATTCTCATTTTCTTCTTTGGAGGGTTTGACTCATTCATTTCCATGCAAGTAAATAATTAAGTAAGCATCTTCCTTCGCCGGAAAACTTACTGTACTAGGTTCCCTTGTTTGTCTAGTTGCTTCATGTCAACGCCAGAAAACCGTGTCCATCCCTCTGTCCTTTCTTAATAACAGAAGGCTCAGAAAAATCGTCAACGTACTCATACTTATCCTTCTTTCTCTTTTCTTCTTCCTCTTTTTGTCGGCTAATTTCACAGACGGAAAGTGAAAGAAAACCAAAGCAAAACATGTGCAACTCTGACGGTGATTGCAGGCCATTGGGTTTCCTATTGGGTCTTCCCTTCGCCTTTCTCTCTCTCTTCGTCTCAATCGTTGGCGTTGTTGTCTTGATCGTCGGGTAAAATACTCATCACTCTCTTTTCTACTCCCTTCCCCTTTTAAAGAATTCATTTTGATCATCTGGGTATTTATAATTCTCCGTCAAATCTTCGATTGGTAAAGTTTATGCAATTTAATGTTCTGGGAAGCAGCGATTTTTTCCAGTATGATCTGGGTTTGGATCTGAATGGGAAAAAAGTTAAAAATTCTGCTTGATTGTTTCTACAGGTTGTTGCTGACATGCATATGCCCCTGCTGCTTGTGCGTGACTCTAATGGTGGAGCTGGCTTTTGAGTTGGTGAAGGCTCCATTACACGTTATGGAGTGGTTCACTTATCAGATTCCCTGTTAATCTTTTAGCTTTTCAGTTTTTCCTGGAAAAAATAAAGTAGACCTTTGTGTGTTGATTCTCATCATCTCGTTACCTATTTTTGTTAATAACTCTGTTGAGGTGTTCCAAGTTATCATATTTGGTGGCTCTGATCTTTGTAATTTCTGATTGTATAATGAAAATTTCACTGTTGATTCAATAAAATTCCAGTTACAAAAAAATGAAGTAGAAAATTCTCAGTAGACGGTAGATAGTAGTGTTGTTTCTTGTGTAAATGACACAAACAAGCAACGGTTCAGTTGCAGTGACAGAAGGAGAATGATCTACTTGGTCACCAATTCAGTCTTATTGTTTGCTATGTAAACTGTTTTCATGGTAACAGGATACCAAGGAATTGACACTGTACATAGACAAGAAGCACTAATATAATTGGCACTGAAATCAAAGACATGTCGTTCCAAAAATGTTTGTCAATGGAAAGACAGGAAAAGTAGAAATACATTTGGTTTTATGTTAGCAGAAGTACACAGGATAGACTTGGAAGAAGCGAAGGTACTTGTCCGTCTTAACTCAATATGCACACTACGCATACGGTGCAATAAGATAGGAGGATCGAGTGAAACGCACCAATTTAATGTTCTTTTCTTATTGTAGGAACCGCGTACTGACTCAGAATGTAGGAATATGGTTTATTCTTGGAAGAATGGCTTTTTCATGGAGTTATTGTCAACTCTTTCCTAATTTGGTGCCATTAATTTCTTTTGTATAATATTAAAAAGAAAAACTCAATCATTATAGTTTATAGAGTAATTTTAGTCTCCCAACTTATTTTGACACAATTCATCGCTCAGAGTCATTAATGTGTGGACTATATACTTATAGCTCCATAATGAGAACAAAAATAGTCTGTTAAACATGGGTTATTAAATGCTTACAATATATAAGTTAGATTGTAAATCTATTAAGTTTTATATTTTAATTTATGAAATTTAATTAATTTAACAATTCAGATTATTGGAAGTGAAAATTTAGTAAAAATAGTAAAATTGCCATAATGAAGTCAAGACGAAATGAAACTTGTCCAGTGATTTTAGATAGAAAGTTTAGATTCAAATCTTATCACTGTATTTATTAAAAAATTAACCTTGCTTGAAAAAGTTTATAGCAACTGATTGGGCAAATATTAATTTTATAGCAACCTATTGGAAACTTTATTGAAAGAAAGACGTTATCAGACAAAATTTATTATTAGACAACTAGATTTGGATTCTCTATCATTTTAAGGAGATATAATATCTTAATATTAGATTGAAAAAGAAATAATTAAAATGGTTAAAAAATAAATAAATAATAAGTACATCACATACAAGTGAACATTATCCTTGTTTTTGCACCCAAAAAAAAAAGTTAAGAAGGTGTAAATCTCATCGTTTCTTTAAAAAATATTCTTATAATTTCTTATATCAAGTAGACTCACATAATTTTTAACAATTTTTTTTGAAAAGAAATGTTATTCATATTTTATCCAAACAAGTGAATATGATACTTGTTTCTCCAAAAATTTGCCTTCCCAAGTTAGACAAAGAACGAAGAAGGAAAATAGGTGAGCAAAATCACTAATTAAATTAACATGGCCAGTGAAGGAAACAACAGACAGAATCCTAACACTTTATTATTCCACTATGCTTAGTCCAAATAATTCTGCTGAAATGCTTCCGCGCCAAAACAAATTTGTGCTTGACTTCTTTACCCGAGATAAGAAAAATGCAAAGGTTCAAATTTTCCTTTTACTTCAGCCCAGAATAGTAAATTTTTGGATCAGGATTTTCTCTTGTGGGAGGGGAATTTTGATTTCCTTTTTGACTTATAAAAAAAAAATTCTCTGCACAATGTTGTAAGACCAATAAGCGAAATCTATTTTATTGTCCACTTCATTGTAGTGAAAGAAAAGAAAACCCTAGCTTGGAGTAAAAGTGGAGCATGTTAGACTATATAGGACATCTAAAACATGAAATGACATCCAAAATAAAGTAAATGCGGAAGAAAATTGACCTCCAGCCATTGCAAGTCTTGAAGTCGAAAATCGCCTACGGGATGCTTCTAGCTCAGGTTTTCTCACTTAATAATGGTATAATGAAATGTGTTAAGCTTCTGGATATTGAGAAATTGAGCTAGGGACCCGTATATATAATGCTCAAGATTGTTGCAATGTCTTCCCATCAAAGACGCCAACCCCTATTCCAAACAGTCATGAAAACTTCAGAAATAGACAAAACTTTGATTTTCAACATTTACGGCATGTTGCCAGCTTTCAGAGTCGTTGCCAACATTCAAAATGATAGAGACATTTGACAATGGACATGTTAAAAATTGGCAACGATTATGTTGAAAAACTTACATTCTCCCACTTGGTCCGTATACTTTATAATGTTTCCATAGTTCGGATTCCAATAAAAGAAAACTAAATACACGAATCATGGCGATAAGTCCTCTTAAAGTGAGTATTACCTTCCATGTATTACGATGTACTTTGTTTCCTCAAAAATACTATAACTTAATGAATAAGCCTTATGCTTATTCTAAGTCATCTTAATTGTTATTATTCTCAAAATATAAATATGCACATTGAAGGAGAAAACAACATTTATAATGATAAGAGCTTTATTACAACTGATGAATATTTTACATCAAAATCTTAATGTGGGACAAAGTTTCATTCTAGTTACATGATCTTTAAACCCTGTTGGTGGCATGCCTTTAATTAAAGGATCATGATCAACAAATGTAACAGTCCAGTTTATGATGAGGAAGTTACCTTTATGGAAGTTACCTTTCATGCCCTGGTCTTGGAAGATTTGATCCTGAGCAATTCAGCAGTAAGGAAAAGTAATTACCCTTCCCAACTATCAGGTGATTGAGATAGCTACAGTTGTACAGTCCAGTCTATGATGAGGCGTAGCTCTTTGGTCATATGAACTGATGAGATGAGTTTTTATGAACTCATCTTGCTATCAGAGTTAGTGAATTCTTTTTAGGACGCATGAGCTGTATAAGTTTTAGAAATTAGAAGTATGAATTTTTCAATGCCAAACCGTTCTGGGCTCCTAGCGACTGCATCTTCTATTATTTTTTGAATTTTTTGTTCGTTTCTTGTGGTTTTTTTTTTAATTATTTTCAATTGACATTGCAGAAATATTATTGTACCAGTCAAAGACAGCCGAGCAAAAGTTGCACGTTTTAAGCGTAATGAATAATCCAAGGAAAACACTTCCGCGGAAGAGGATCTACCACATGTTTTTAAAAATAAATCTACATTATTGTATTTTTTAAAATTTGACGGTTTAAATTATAAATTTTAATAAATTTAATAAATTAAAAATTTTAATATACTTTTAATAAATTTTAATTTATAAAAAAATTGATAGTCATATAAATTTATGCTTGTATGAAAAAGATAATTATAGATTCAAATTCAATTCAAGTCAGGAAAACAGAAAACTTTTGGGTTTTGATAAAGAAAAATATTAAACTGAAGCAACAAAATGAGAAACTTTAGTATGTCGTCCCAATTTTTTTTTTTAGGTGCAGGAATTAAAAAGAAAAACACAAACGCCAAACGACATGTGCCCAAGGAAACGGATGCCCTTCGTATCACGTAAATGGACCCCTCTAACACGAATGAGAATACCTGAGAAATTTGATTATCTGGATTTGAATTTTTTTTATTTGATTTTAATAATTTTTTAATTTTTTATAATTTTATGTATACATTTTTCTATTATTATTTTTTTAATTTTATATTTATATCCTCTGTCCTAAAAGATTAATGGTCCCGATCCTTGATTATCCATATCGTGAGGTGAGGTGAGGTCCTGGTCCTTGATTACCCATATCCTGAGGTAAGCGTTGTTTGGAGGATGTTTGGAGGATCCTGAGGTAAGTGTTGTAAGCATGCGAAATTTATAAAAACTACAGAAATTCTCTCACAGTAATTCTCATTTTCTTCTTTGGAGGGTTTGGCTTATTCATTTCCATGCAAGTAAATAATTAAGTAATCATCTTCCTTCGCTGGAAAACTTACTGTACTAGGTTCCCTTGTTTGTCTAGTTGCTTCATGTAAACGCCAGAAAACCGTGTCCATCCCTCTGTCCTTTATTAATAACAGAAGGCTCAGAAAAGTCGTCAACGTACTCATACTTATCCTTCTTTCTCTTTTCTTCTTCCTCTTTTTGTCGGCTAATTTCACAGACGGAAAGTAAAAGAAAACCAAAGCAAAACATGTGCAACTCTGACGGTGATTGCAGGCCATTGGGTTTCCTATTGGGTCTTCCCTTCGCCTTTCTCTCTCTCCTCGTCTCAATCGTTGGCGTTGTTGTCTGGATCGTCGGGTAAAATACTCATCACTCTCTCTTCTACTCCCTTCCTCTTTTCAAGAATTCATTCTGATCATCTGGGTGTTTATAATTCTCCGTCAAATCTTCGATTGGTAAAGTTTATGCAATTTAATGTTCTGGGAAGCAGCGATTTTTTCCACTGTGATCTGGGTTTGGATCTGAATGGGAAAAAAGTTAAAAATTCTCCTTGATTGTTTCTGCAGGTTGTTGCTGACATGCATATGCCCCTGCTGCTTGTGCGTGACTGTAATAGTGGAGCTGGCTTTAGAGTTGGTGAAGGCTCCATTACACGTTATGGAGTGGTTCACTTCTCAGATTCCCTGTTAATCTTTTAGCTTTTCAGTTTTTCTTGGAAAAAAGAAAGTAGACCTTTGTGTGTTTTGGGTGTTGATTCTCATCATCTCGTTATCTATTTTTGTTAATAATTCTGTAGGGGTGTTCCAAGTTATCATATTTGGTGTCTCTGATCTGTGTAATTTCTGATTGTATAATGAAAATTTCGCTGTTGATTCAATAAAATTCCAGTTACAAAAAAATGAAGTAGAAAATTCTCAGTAGACGGTAGATAGTAGTGTTGTTTCTTGTGTAAATGACACAAACAAGCAACGGTTCAGTTGCAGTGACAGAAGGAGAATGATCTACTTGGTCACCAATTCAGTCTTATTGTTTGCTATGTAAACTGTTTTCATGGTAACAGGATGCCAAGGAATTGACACTGTACATAGACAAGAAGCACTAATATAATTGGCACTGAAATCAAAGACATGTCGTTCCAAAAATGTTTGTCAATGGAAAGACAGGAAAAGTAGAAATACATTTGGTTTAATGTTAGCAGAAGTACACAGGATAGACTTGGAAGAAGCGAAGATACTTGTCCGTCTTAACTCAATATGCACACGACGCATACGGTGCAGCAAGAAAGGAGGATCGAGTGAAACGCACCAATTTAATGTTCTTTTCTTATTGTAGGAACCGCGTACTGACTCAGAATGTAGGAATATGGTTTCTTCTTGGTAGAATGGCTTTTTCATGGAGTTATTGTCAACTCTTTCCTAATTTGGTGCCATTAATTTCTTTTGTATAATATTAAAATGAAAAACTCAATCATTATAGTTTATAGAGTAATTTTAGTCTCCCACCTTATTTTGACATAATTCATCACTTAAAGTAGTTGTTGGACGGACTATTTACTTATAACTCTATAATGATAATAAAAGTAGTTCTTTATAAATATGGGTTATTAAATGTTTATGTTAAATTTTATAATTTAATTTATGAGATTTAATTAATTTAATAATTTAAATTATTGAAAGTGAAAGTTTAATAGAATTTTATTAGTAAAAATAATGGAATTGCCATAATGAAGTCAAGAAGAAATGAAACCTCCAGTAACAGGGGATTTAGACAGAAAATTTAGGTTCAAATCTTATCTACTGTATTTATTAAAAAAATTAACCTTGCTTGAAAAATTTTGTAGAAACTGATTGGGAAAATATTAATTTTATAGCAACCCATGGGAAAGTTTATGGAAAGAAAAACGTTATCAGACAACTAGATTTGGTTTCTCTATAATTTTAAGGAGATACAATATCTTAATATTAGATTAAAAAAGAAATAATTAAAATGATTAAAAAAATAAATGAAAAAAAAAGTACATCATAAACAAGTGAATATTATACTTGTTTTTGCAAAAGACAAAAATGGTTGAGAAGGTGTAAATCTCATCATTTCTTTGAAAAATATTCTTATAATTTCTTATATCAAGTAGACCCACATAATTTTTAACAATTTTTTTTTTCAAAATAAATGTTACTCATATTTTATCCAAACAAGTGAATATGATACTTGTTTTTCCAAAAATTTGCCTTCCCAAGTTAGACAAAGAACGAAGAAGAAAAATAGGTGAGAAAAATTACTAATTAAATTGACATGGCCAGTGAAGGAAAGAACAGACAGAATCCTAACACTTTATTATTCCACTATGCTTAGTCCAAATAATTCTGCTGAAATGCTTCCGTGCCAAAACAAAATTGTGCTTGACTTGTTTACCCGAGATAAGAAAAATGCAAAGGTTCAAATTTTCCTTTTACTTTAGCCCAGAATAGTAAATTTTTGGATCAGGATTTTCTCTTGTGGGAAGGGAATTTTGATTTCCTTTTTTACTTTAAAAAAAAAAAAATTCTCTGCACAATGTTGTAAGACCCATAAACGAAATCTATTTTATTGTCCACTTCATTGTAGTGAAAGAAAAGAAAACAGTAGCTTGGAGTAAAAGTGGAGCATCCATAATAGGGTGCTGAAGTCGTTCAAACTTTTTTTAAATATATTCTACAAAAAAATCACGATTTTTCCACAATGAAAAATAGAATGGAGAACTATGTAATACTTAACCAAATTAAATTAATTTAGGTCCAACCTAACACTAATAAAGTACTTTATATATGCACTATTCCTTTTTCAACGCACTCATATTAATTTTATAAATTAAATCTTAAATTTTAATCTACCAAAACTCATTAACCTGTTATTTTTTGCACAAATTGAATTGAGTGTGGATGGATTATCAGATTATGCCCATCCCTAATTTTCACCTTTCTTCTCTAGTCTCTTCTGACAGCATTGATTCCTTTTTCATATTCTTGTTCATTTGTACTACAGTAATTTATACAAATATACAGACTCTACACACACTTTATACAATTTTTCATATTTTTTTATTCACTCTTTCTTAACTTTTTTTGCTCTCTAAATATACGCATTGGCTGCGGAAATCCTTCATTTTCCTTTTACTGTACATACCACTTTACCTCTACCAATACCCTTTCTAGTGATATCCATGACACACCTATCTTAGAGCTGTGCTGAAAATAGAAAGTTCCATTGCCACTCTAGGAGCTGTGGTTGCAAACTAAAAATACCATATATAGAAGAAACTTAATGCGAAAAGTATAAGTTCATTTTGAAGAGCCACACCTTGCTCCGAATAACTCTGCAATGGAGAAATTTAAATTAATTTGACCCACAGTCACTGTCTCTGTAAATGAGGAGTCAGGACTCAGGACAGTGTAGACCCACTGGAAATAGAGATAGAATTTACCGCAAATTCATGTCAAATGTAGGATAAGTAGTGCAAGAGATTGAAGGTAAAAGAGATTTTAACCTGTTTAAGTGGTCGAATTCGACCTTGTACCGAGTTCAGTTGTGGTGGTCTAGCATTTGAGATCAATCCTAACAGAAACGACCCATTCGCAAATGGGTCGCCACCAAAGCAGGAGAGACATGGAACTTGGCTTTGGCTTCCATGGACTCGAACCAGTTCCTTCAGAGTGTTTCCTCGGACTCATCAAATCAGTGCAACCCCAAGCCTGGCCAGCAGTCACTACTGTGACAGACATTGATTCTGTGATGTTGAGATTGTGTTCATAGCAGTAGATGGAAATTCAGAGGAACCAGAGAAAGCTAATGGAGTTAAGGTGCAGAAGCTATCACCCAACTCTGGTTTACTAAAGAATTCAAGACTGTCCATAATTCTGCTAGATCAAGGTTTCACAGAGTACAAGTGGCTCTCTCTGGCTTGCTTTACTCTGAATGCGGTTGCCTTGGCTCTTTCAGCTACAGGCCACTTCCAATTTGCCAAAAACAGAGCTGCTCTGTTCTCCAATCAAAACATTCTAGCTCTAACACTTAGTAGAAACGAGGCAATGTCGCGAATCATTTTCTGGTTGGCTGTGAAGACTCTTGGGAGGCCTTGTGTTCCTCTGAGAATCAAAACTGCCACCGCGTCCTTCCTTCAAATTGTTGGAGGAATACACAGCGGCTGCGGGGTTTCTGATAAAGTGTGGCTTGTCTATTCTCTAGTCCTTACTCTCAAAAACACAGACAAAACCTCTCCTGAGATTCTGTGGGTGGCAATTTCCATCCTCCCACTCATTTCCCTCTCTTCCCTTGCGGGTTTCCCTCTGGTTCGCCATCTTCATCACAATGTTTTCGAGCGCACCCACCGTTTTGCAGGCTGGATGGCTCTCATCCTTCTCTGCTTTTTCATTTCTCTCTCCAAAAGTTATGAACCCGCTTCAAAAACTTACAAACTGTGCTTCTCTAAGATGATCAAGAAGCAAGACTACTGGTTCACTCTAGCCATCACAATTCTCATCATCCTTCCTTGGTTGACTGTCAGAAAGGTACCGGTCAGTGTATCGGCACCATCAGGCCATGCTTCCATCATTAAATTTGAAGGGGCTGTTCCAGCGGGTTACTAGCTAGAATTACTTCATACCCATTACATTATCAGGATGGCATGCCTTTGGAATCATATCTGATGGAAAGAAAGAGCACATGATGCTTGCTTGTGCAGTTGGAGACTTCACCAAGTCCTTGATTTCCAGCCCACCAAAGCATCTCTAGGTTCGCGCAATGCACTTTGCAGGATCGCCTTACCTTGTGAATATGTATCGAAGGGTACTGTTAGTGGCTACTGGCTCTGGCATCTGTGTGTTCTTGTCATTTCTATTGCAGCCATGCCCTGCAGATGTGTGCATGGTTTGGGTTGCAGGGGATATTGAAGCGAACTAGAAAAGAGATCACAGAATTGGTAAGTAAATATCCTAGAGAGAAAGTGGTTGTTCATGACACGGCCATTCATGACCGCTCCAATGTAGCAGAGATGAGATTAGATGCTGCAATTAGGTGTAAGGCTGAAGTGGTTATTGTAACTAGCAACCCTGATGGGAGTAGAGACGTCATTAGAGCATATAAGAAGGCTAAGTTCCCTGCCTTTGGCCCCATTTGGGACTCGTGAACTATTTGAGTTGAAAGAGTAACTATTTCTTCAATTCGCTCCTTGCATCGAACAGGGTACAACCACTAAATTCTTGTTCATTATACGATCGTAAGCCTACATAACATTATTCTCAATTCCTTAATTTGCATGATAACTGAATTAGAATCCCAATTTTATAATGAAAGTTCCATGCCATGCCATGCTTTAGAACCTGGACGTGGCTTTGGTTACCCTCCTCTCCGGTTCATTGTAATTTTTTTGTAGTTCCCTTTCAACTGAAAGAATCTTGGGCGGTACTTTTCTCAGTAGAAAAATATCTGGAGCATGGAAACAAAAAAAATAGGGGTGTTGGGGAGGGAAAAAGTTATATCTCACATTATTGGATTTACAATCAAAATTGAAGAAGAAACTTATACAAGCCACAACCAAAAATAGAATTAATAATACTGCATACACGTTGTATTGTACCCATAAAACCCAGAAGACTAACAACCTATATATCTCGGAACAGTATAAGACGCTCTTATTTATGTACAATTCCAAAAAGACAAGGCGAACAGCATAAGACACTCTTATTTATGAACAATTCCAAAAAAAAAAAATGCCAAGAGTAATAACTTACAGTTAATTCCTATTTCTTATATTAATTGAAGATTTATGAATCTTTGTTTCAATTTTGCTCATAACACAGTTTTCCTAGTCGTGTCTCGGCGACCAGCTTCACAGGACCCCATTTTATGCCCCTCTTCAGTCTTGAGCTTTCCTTAGTTGCTATGACCAGTTGCGCGAGACTTTGACTCAATGCTCTGTTTTGACTCTGTTTCACCATCTCCAACAACAATGGCTTTAGTTGTCTGTGCGATTTCTGCTATGGTTTCGCCAATGGCGTCCAACATCCCACTTCCTTTTCCCTCTTGTTTCTGAGTGACGTTGTCTGCTGGCTTGGTCATCGTCTCCCCTTTCTCACCCACAGTATCCCCTACAGCTCTCAACACATCCCTTCCCTTTTCACCGAAGGTTGAGAGCATCTCACTTCCCTTTCCCTCATTGCTTTGCACTTGGTCCCTCTGAAAGCTTTCTCCAATGGTTTTTTCTGGCCTCTTCTCAGTTTCCTAATTAAGATGAAGTGTCAATTTTGATTAAAGTTGTGAAAGAGAGGATTCGACAATGTGAAAGAAGATTAGGTTGTAACAATCACATAAACAGGTGAAATTCAATTCCCAATTTCATGAAGCTTTTATAGAAAGGAAACAAATATAGGACACAAGCATAACGTTATGGGCTGCAGATGCATGTAAAGCGAATTTATAAATCATGACTAGAGAGTTATTATAGCAGTCTACATAAATTTCATTGGTACAGAAAAAAAACCTGATGTTGAGCTGCTTTTTTGGCCGCCAGTTCCCGTTCTGCCTCTTCTTTCTTCCTTGCTGTGTACTCCTCTGCAGTCTCACCACCTGCAGCAGCTAAATTTTTGACAGCGCCCAGTGACTTGGCTGCAACCTCGGCGGCCTTATGACCTGCGTACCCTGCTGCTTCCTCAACTACATTGGCGGCGGCCTTTGTTCCCTCCACCGTTTTCTCAGCAGTATAATGTGCCGCTGTCCAGCCAGCCACCGTTGCCTTGTCCTTCAAACCTGCAGCCACTTTGCTAGCATATTCAGCTGCTGTCTTCCCACTTTCCACAGTAACATCTTTAGCTTGCACGACTTTCTCTTCAACATAGTAAGCAGTGGTACCACCACCAGATTTGGTCATTTCTGCCGCTTGAACAGTGTAGTCTTTGGCTTTTTCAGCTGCTGGAACAGTATAATCCCTAGCAGTTTTGACTGCACTTGCAATGGCGTCCTTTGCCGCAACATAACCCTGTTGGCTTTTCTCTACTGTGGCATCTTTTGCTCGAGCAGCCATTTCCTTCGCTTGTGGTGCCTTCTCCTTCGCAATTTCCGTTGCCAATAAACCTTTCTCCTGTGCGGTTTGAGTTGTAGCACCTAGTGTCTCCCTCGCTGCTTGTTTTGCTCTCTCATAGCGCTCCTGAGCTCCTCTGCTTTCTGCACCTCTTGCTTTCTCTTCCCCTGTTTCTTCTCTTCTATCTCTTCCTCTTTCTCTCTGCTGCTCGTCTCCTTCCAATCTGCGTGCCATCAAAGCGGTTGCACCTTGAGTTTCAGCTCCAGAACCCCTGCCCCTAACCTCCACTCCGCTTTCCACTCCTCTTCCGAATTTCTCTTCCCCTGTTTCTACTCTGCTCTTTCTGTCCCTCTTGTCAACACCTTCCAACCTTCCAGCTGCCACTCCAGTTCGAGCTTCTTGTTCTGCTTTTCCGCTGCCTCTAACTTCTCCTGCATTCCTCACATCCGTTTTTTTGTCGAATTTCCCCACATGACAGGGCATGTGAACACCACTACCTCCGCGTTCTCTTTCTTTTCTAACTTTAGCCTCTTCATCCCGAACTATATTATCAGTCTTGGCTTTATCATCGTAGGAATCTCTCTGTTTCTGCTTCTCCTTCTCGCCCACTTTATCAGCAAGAGACTCAAAATGAGTTCCGAATTCATGGGTCTCTCTTGCTTTCCCACGTCCTCCACCATCGCCAATGGCTTTCCCTGCATGATCTCTTCTAAATTCACCACCCTGCAACTCTTGTATACTCCCTTGCGGAGTCTCCTTCTGACCAGCGACGCCCGACTCCTTTGCCTGCTCCGCAAGATGCTCAAAGTGGGTAGCCATCTTTGGAACTCTGTTTTTCTCAAGGTGAATCTCTCTCTCGCTCTTTGTATTTTCCCTGGGAGCCATTTGCTCAGATGCCATATTGTTCTCCCTTTTGTCTCAAAAACAAAGACACTTCTTTTCTTTATGGTATTTGGAATTTTGTGTTTGAAAAACTCGAACGAAGAAGATGATTGACATAGAAACAGAATAATGAGTGTGTGCCATTAAAAAGAAGAAGGGCACGACAGTTTCAAGAGGTGGTCATGGATGGGATTGCATGGGGACTGACATGTGGTGTATTACGCAGTGCAACGTGTGAGGGTCTTGGAACAAATCAAAGGTGAGTCAGCCAGGGTACATCGAGGAATGTCGATTAGAACCCAACTGAGGAAGTTAAGGCTTTACCTTTGAAGACACATGGGAGCTTGAAAAATTGACTCGTATGAGGACAAAGAAAAAGAATGACACCTGGTTACTTTAATGGTATAAAATGACTCATTTCCATACTTTTTCAGCACATTTTCTTTCTTGCATCATACTTTGTCTGCACATTTGCATGCACAAACTGCGTCAAGCAAGCTAGACCAAATGAGACCAGCCTCTGTTTGGGTAACATACTACTATTGGGCAAATGGACTGAAGCAAACCAACCCAGAAAAGGATGCAAATGTTTTCTCCTTTAGTACCCAATTTCAAAGCCCAATAAACGTTCTGGTTTATAGTCAACAAATTTACTCCTATTTCTTTTGTCTCATGAAGTAATTTAGCATCTCAAATTATGTACAGCTGTACAAAAATACTTTATATCTCAAATTGTGAAACGTTATTAATCTAGTAAATGTGTTCTGGTTGTTACCCAAATCAAAGTCCAGAACCATTCCGGATGGAAGCAAATTTATAAGCCATTCTCACGTTCACAGGTTGGTTTATCAGTTTGCGGACAATAGTTTGAAGCACTAAAATGTGTCCGTTTCTTAAACACTGCACTCCTCGATAACCAGAAAGCATAAATGGCACTGATTTTTATCATTTTTGTGCTGGTTTTACTTCAATTAGGTGATTAATTGGTTTGTTGCTTTATTTAAAGCAGACTGGTGAAGCTCACCGTTGCTGATGTTTGTATAGTGACATCACATTCTATTCCTGCCTTTCTTATGCTTAAAGAAGGATTTTTTTTTTTGGTCCAAAAAGAAAAAGAACTACACTATAACATTTCTCAGAGAAGAGACCCCCAAAAAATCTGCCGTTAAGACAAATTTCATCAAGCAGCTGACTTGCAATGAACCGGCAAGTGTTTCCAAAGCAGAGCAAATTTCAATTGCCTTTCAATATTTGAATGGGTATTTAGTACAAATCAAGGCAAGTTTCTGCCAAAATAATATAAATTTACAATTTGCAGCATCAAATCCTTTTATTACCCAATTACAAAAGCAAAATGGAAAAATTTTCTTTCTCTCTCTCTCCTTTTTTGTTTTACCTTCCTCGAGTAGAAAACAATGGGTTTTCCTCTAAACAGTTGGCCCTAATAAACAAGTTGCCAAGTTAAGGGAATGGCTTCAATTAAAAAGAGCTGCATAGAGAAGCTCATTCCAAGTATCAGGCAACCCCGGAAGGCACCAGTGGCTGCAATCTGTTGACATAATCCCACTGTAGCCTTCAGGATGTGCGTCTTTCCTGTACTGTGACAGTGTTGTTACATCTAGAAAATACACTGGTTTCTTGATCCTACTCAACACTTTGTTCACCACCACCCATGCCATGGGTGTCCCTGCTGGGTACTTCAACCCAAAGAATGGCTGTTTCTCACTCATGCATGATTTTGTTGGCTGGTTCCAATCTCTCCCCCTAATTATTAATTACAATAATAAACACAGCTAATTAAACAAGGCTAATAATATCTCCACAACTTTTATTCATATATAATCATATCAAAAACTCTAATCCTTTGAAAGAACTTTTACAAAATGTTCACAAAAGGTATAAGTGATCATTTTTTCTTTTAAATGACGTTATGTATACATCCAGGTGGACGTAGCATTTGCACACAATTTTGTGTCCGTCTGAGTGTATGAGTAAATATCCTCTTGAGCACTGTTACTCATACAAAAAATTTGGACACGGAATTTGGTATTGAATTGCTTGTCCAAAATTTCGGTGGCTCTATGATTTTATTTTTCCTCTTTCCTCTTATACAGATTAATAATTAATTAGGATTAGGCAGAAAGAACTTACTCGTAATGGACAGGCGAAATTCCTAAAAAGAACACCTTAGTTTGTGCTGGATCAACATTGAGATTAACCCATCTAGCCCAAGTGGTTAGCCCTTTGTAGAATGCAATGAAACGGTTCATGTCTTTGTACAGCTCTTTACCCACTTGAACATAATCCCACCTGCCAGGAAAATTTTCATTTGTCACCCAAAAAAAAAATTGTAATATTTCCTAAAGAATAATTAAGTATATGATGATAAAAGAGAGATTGATCCTACGGTTGTGCGCTGCCGGTGTGGGTCCACCAATGCCACGTGTTGAAGACCAGAACGTCCATTCCTCTCCAAGCGTCACCGCTCTGGATTGAGTCCAGCTTCAAAACTCGCCCCTCTTTCTCAAGGTCAAGGTCTACCAAGTATGCCGTGCGGTAAAGGAACAGCTGAAGTCCAAAGTCCTGAAAATTTACAACAACATTTTTTACTGTTATTATTTTTTTTATATACTAATTTTCAGTAAAATGCAATATTTTTAAAATTTTTCATAAATATATAATTTATTTCTAAAAGATATAAAATTATAAACTATGAAAAAATATATATGGGGTATTATTTTCTAGAATTTTACTTTTATATAGATTCCCATCAAAGCAAGCTTGTTAAGCAACTTTTCTAGCTGATTGATTTCAAGTCATGTCATTTCATGTCTCTTGGCCAAAGAAAAATGGATGGGGAAAAAAGAAGTAAAAACAAGACTCTTCTTCTTCACGATCTTATCAACGGAGAAAAGTGGTCCAGTTTTTGACACTCTGCAGTTTACCAACTCCATGAAGGAAATGTCGTGCCAGTAGAGAACTGGGTCTAAAATTCCAAGTCATGTCACAAGTGGTCCATTGGAGAAGTTTTGATTATATCACTAACTAAATTGTCAATTCAGAATATATATTATATACATATGAGCATTTTGTTTCTATATAAGATAAACTTTTTCCTTTCACAAACAGCAATGGTTTATGAAGAAGAATGGGTTGGCTGGGTAATGTTTAAAAGTCTCCGTTCGACCAAAAATTTAGTTACCACTAATGATGGTGCTTGGGCTCTCATGATCCAATACTCATGCCGGGATTGATGTCAATTAGCACCCAGCACTACCGGACAAAAAACCAGACCTCCCTACAATAATCATTGCTAATCGAGACATTTGCTTGGCAAAGTTTTCATCTAAAGCAACTGAATTTTGATAATGAGGAAACACCAATAATAGAAAAGGTCGAGTTTTTCTATGCAAAAGAGCAACAAAAGCTACAGATCACTCTAGCATAAGCAAATTGGGGCAATTTCACAGTAAAAGTTTTCCTCTTTCCTCCACTACCAAATGAAGCTGCGGCGCTGAAACTCCACGTTTGTGGTACTGTTTTCAGAAAGGATATAAGAGTGAGTGTATATTTTATTATTTATTTTGCTACAGCAAGAACTCTTTCTTTTTCTAGTTGTCAAAGTGAAGAAAATCCATGAATGCACTTTGGAATTTGGTAGGAAGAGTAAACAGTTTCAGTAAATTATAGTAACTAGCTTGCGACACAGACATTTATTGTATCTTAAATTAACAGTCAGACATGTCCCCTGCAAAAGGAAAAGCCTCCCACCAATCACGTCCCCACCTAATTCCTTAGCACTTCAGTGCTGTCACGGAAACAGAAAAATATGCACAATCCAAGGAATTGAACGCAGACCTCTCCGTCTTCTTCAAAACAGATCAGAATCAGACTGAGGATGTAGCAGAATTCCAAGTTCAAATGATGAGGAAAAGAGTTGAGAACTTTACAACTTTCAGTTAAACGCTAGGGAGAAAATGACAGAGCATGCATGAGCAGTAACACCAATGCAAAATCATCATTTGCTGCACTCCCACTATTTTTAACGCAAGCAAATTTTAAAGATGAAAAAGTTGTATAAAGAATCAAATACCCACCTCGAATGTCACGGAAGACAGAGCATCTTTCTGTATGAACGTGGTCCTGGACGTTGGTACCCAAGCATGAATCATACAAGCCAGGGAAACGAACTGGTTTAAACTCAGTGAGTCACCGACAAACATAATCTTCTTCCCCCTGTACCTCTCCAGGAAATTCAATGCATTGAACCTGGAGAAAGATTTCATAGCCCAATGAGAAACAAGCTTGAGAAAATGCACAAAAAATGAAGAGCAAGAGTGAAAAACGGAGGAAATGGAAGTACCTTGGTAAGGGACAAGAAAATGGTTGCCACCTATATTTTTGGTACAATTTATCTGGGCGACCGTTCTTTTGACAGTTGAATTGTGGATCTATGAAGGGACAGGTAGAGGGGTCATAGAGAGGATACGAAGCGTCGTAGACCCATTTTCCACGGAACCAATTGCATCTGCCTGCAAGCTTTCTGGCACTGAAATTGGCTGCATTACTGAAGAGAGGGAAATCCTCTGCTTTCGTTTGGTGAGAAACCAGAAACAGAGTGAAAAACAGAGCTTGCAATAGGAAACCCATTTCTTGGGTTTCGATCCCTCCCCGGAAATTTGTTGTGGGAAAAGACCTAGGACTGAGGGAAAAGCTGTCTGGAACAAGGGCTTATATAATGTCCATGTGACTGTGGGCGTGTCTAAGAAAGAGAGAGAGACAGAAAGAGAGGGGTTTAAAGGTTTTCCACATGGGATGTGAAAACAGAGTCCCCTTTTTTTTAGTTTTAATTTATTAATTCAACTTGCAGGAAGAAATATTGAAACTTTTGATGGATTCTTTTCACTGTGGCAAGTGGGGTTGTATCCAATCCTTGCTTTGAAAATTCTTGGAATCATGATGAGTTTGATTCAAAAATAATGGGCACCGTTTTCCCGCACCCAGAAAAGACAGAATTGAAATTGCTAACCCTAAACCAAAATCAAGTATTGGAAAATGTTCCAAGTGAAAAACACAAATTTACCCTACGGGTGTATTTTGTATACGTACTATTGTCCTTTGATTGTTTCCGGTCTTGACATTCTCACATTTTGCCCCTCCCTGTCTCATCTGTACTTCAGTTGGCTCAGTTACTGCTATTGATGATATCAGAAAATCATTTCGGATATTACCAGTTGTACCGTGACTTGGACCCTAACTTCTAAGTTTGTACAATTTTTTTAGCACAAAAAATATTAAAAAATATATAATTTATATATAAAATTTATATATATAATTAATTTTAAAATAAATAAACTTTAAAATAATTATTAAAAAATTACTTTAAAAATTTAAAACATTAAGTTTAGTTAGTAAATTTGAACCGTAAAACTAAACTAAGCTAAAACGAACTTTTCACTGGGCAAATTCATCCAAATCATATCATCTATCGCTTTTCGCTTTTTATAGAAAACATGCCATTTATGTGACTTTGGATCAATAATGTTACATGTTCTTAAAGGGTTGGTTCTTTAGAGTAAAACCTGCAATGAACATCCTTATCTATATTAAATTGAAGACAGCACAGCATCAGTCCCATGCAAAGATATGGGTCTGCTAGTTAGGGCGTTAGATATTGATAGGGAGACTTGGCACAGTCACATAATTAATCATATCCTGCATTATACCTACCTAGGTTCTGATAAGTTTATGAGGTTGACATAGATCGGAATTTTTTGTTATAAAGGTAAGAAAAATAAAAAAAAAATTAAGAAAAAAAAGTAAAAAAATTTATATATTAAATTTTAAAAAATATAAAAAATAATTAAAATCAAAAAATTAAAAAATTTAAATCTGATTGACATATATCTTTGGTTACGTGAGTTCTTGTAGGATAAAATTTAAATTGGGAGTGTTATTAATAAAAATTTTATAGTGGAAAAGAGTTTAGAGTGATTGTAAAAGTTTATGCAGTTAGAATGTATTTTATGTACGTTTAGCAATTTTTTTTTTTTATGTATGACAATAAAGAAGGATTAAACCTCAGATCTGTAATAAAAATAAAATCTAGAAATCAAGGAGATTTGTGCCATAAGAAATCTTCTCATACATGAACTCACCACGCTGGCAGTTGCTCATCATGTAAAATGATTGTCTACAAAGCACTGAAATTTTATTTTAATCACTATATTTGTATTGAATATATATCCATACCTACAATCATATTAGATACAAAACTCATAAAAATTACACATTTTTTTTTGGTCGAATTACACATCATTTATTTATAAATAAACATTCTAACATTTGTTTTCGTCATCAAATATGAAACATGTACCCTAGCAATTTAGACAATTGTCAATTACTGATTTGCTTGTGATAATTAGCAGTTTATTTGATTTGATGGAGTGGTTAGTGTCTGCAATTTCTTTTCAAAACGTGCAAGTTACCTTAACATATCATGATTGTGAACTTTCCTGTTGCAATCCAGAAATTTTATGAGGAAGAGTATTCAACATCCCTTGACTCCTAAGTTTATCTAAATTGTATGCTACAACTTCAGCGGAAACTTCTGAAGTTGCCTTGCGCCCATGGCATCAGACATTTGGTAGAAACTGAATACGCTACCTGATCATGTCCTTGGCTTAAGCCACTGAAAGTAGATTAGTTAGAAGCTTTAGCTAATTAGATCGGGAGAACTTTCAGATTCAGAGCGGTGTCCTTTGCTGAGGTCAACAAAAGCGGCAACTTTCCACTGCAGAAACAGAAACCTAGCCACCAAATATTGGAGAATGCATGAACAGTTATCCATTTCTGTCCTTTCCAGTGTCTCTCATCATTTCCATCTCAATGAACTTTCAATATTTATATAAACAAAGCAGACTAGAATTTTATTCCGCGGTGCCCCACAGAAGATACTTTTCTATTGCAGCCTTCCCCAGTTGAATTTTCCATCCTGTAAGCGTTTGGTATGCAACATTATCATAGCAATGCATGGATAAAGTTGGATAATAACAGTATTATATTGGAAGAAAAAATTTATACCAGAATGTACTGAGGCTGGTTTTGTCTTTTATAACCAAATCTTGCCATCTGTTGTTGTACGTATGTTGGCATCCAGCTTTCCCTATGCAAGCAAATGGTTTATATATAAATTCATCAAAATAAATAAATAAAATAGCTGATTCTGAAAAAGAGCGAAGATATTTACTTAACAAAATATGTATAAGTTATAAATAATTCAATATATTATATTTTAATATATTAAAGTTTGTTTCTAAAATTTGGTCATGTATTAAAAACACGTGTTTGAAAATTTTGATGTTAAACTAAATTTTGGGAAAGGCATTAAAAAAAACAGAGAAGAAGGGACCAAATGTGAGGGGCAAAATATTATAGGCAAGTGGCAACTGGCAAGTGATCCCCCCTTATCTTGTTCCTTAGAAGCTCGAACTCAAAGCAGTTTGAGGCCAAATTGGACTCTAATTCTCACCAAAACTGAATGAATCATTTAGCAAAGTCAAAGGGTGAGTTGTCCATCACTTTGAGCCATTACAAACTACAAAATTAGTATTTCCCATACTCTACTATTTTTTTTTTTCAAAAAAATAATGCCTGAATAAATGCATACATTCATTATTTTTGTGACATCAAAATAATTGACGAACATGCATTATTTGCATCATGGCCATGTCATGGATTTTGGTACCTAAAATTAAACATATAACATATATTGGCACTTTTTCTTTTTTCTTTTTTTTTTGGTTTCACATGCAGAAGAAATGAAGTTTATATAGTATGCAATCATGCAGCTCATATGAAGTTGAGCTTTTATAAATGTCATTGATTGCAAAGTGATAGTGCAAGGCCAAAAGAGAAAGGAGTACAGTCATGACTTGGTGCAGGTTACATCCACCACAATATAATTATTTTGAGAATTTTTTGGGTCATGGGAATAATAATATTTTTAATTTATTGGAATTGGTTTGGGGGTCAATTTCCTCTTAATTTGATAATCACATGGAATCCAGACAACTCTATCCATTGAAGCTTTTAGGGATTGTTTAATTACAAAACGTTTAAATAATTTACAACAAGAATTACAATCTATGTTATTTATGAATGATTTTATTTTGGAGAAAACAACTCTAATTATCTGCTAGATGTGGGAACAAAAGAATATGTTTGTAGCTGGCACTTAAATATAGTAGTGCAGTGATATTCCTTTGTTGTCTTAAATTTATTTTTAAAAATTTTAAATTTAAACTCAAATTTTGTTTGTATATTAAGTGATTTACTACTTTTTCTATTTGTATATATGTGGGTATGTATAAAAAGGAAAAAATGTATAAAATGTATACAAAATTTATTTATATAAATATCAGTATCTGCTGACCACAAATGGGGGATGCTATGAACTCACCGGAGGGGCAATATGTGAGCCTCCTCCATCCCCGTCCCACATATGCAAAAACCCAAGAGAAAGGAAAATAAAGTGAAAGAAGGCGGTCACTTTTTGAAAGTTTAGTGGAACACAGGGAGGAAGCAAGCAAGGAAGGGTGGGTCATGAGTTCGTTGTTCACGGACAAAAGGCTGGTAAGTGAAAAGGACTTGAACCAAAACCAAAACCCCATTTGCTCATTTCTTGGTATAGTTTCAGTTTCATCCACTGGGTTGCACATTTGCATCATAAAATACATATATAACCTCGATAAACCTAAGAGTATTCTTAGCTAGAAAGTTTTCTCAACACAAAGTGTTTCTTTGAATGAACACCTTTTGCCCTCTCTTGAAACGTAAACCCTAGTTAGCTAGCTAGGTTGGATCTGATGCATTTCTTCCATAAAACGCTGTTGCTTTTATCTTTTTTGGCCATAAAGATGGATGCTAGAATCTGTAAAGGCAAACGACGATGTGTAACTTTGGCTGGCTTAAGCATCCAATATATAGTAACTTAATTTGGTGTAGAATTACAACACTGATGAGTTTCATTTTAGCAAAATACTAACAAATAGTGGGCCAAATCAAATGGATATAATAATGGGTTAGTTAGTGAAAGAAGGAAGGAGCTAGGAAACCAAACAAATACAAGTACGTATGTTTCTATGGAGATGACCTTGACAATAAGGCAAGGTAGGGCCTGTGTGAGAGCAGTCCATTTGAGTGGCCTTGCAATAGTTTCTGACTTGTCCCGTACTTTCCAAAAATCATAGTCACAATTATCATTCTCAATTACACGAGAATTGACTTAGAAGAAGGAGCACTTGTTGGCTGCTTTTAGGTCAAGAGGCTGAGAGGATAAGTTTTTTTATCAGTGCTATTTTTATTAATTAAATATTATAAAAATTTTACTTAAAATAATTTAAATGATTAAATCATATGATCTAATATGTGAAATATGATAGATATAAGTGTTCACCTTAAAATACATAAAAGTATCTTTTCTCCTTCTTTGATTATTGTCTTCCCTTTCATGATCATATATAGATAGCCCATTTTCCACGGTGAGGGAAAACATAGAAAATTTCAATAATGATAAGAATACAACTAATAATACAAACAACGTAGTGATCCTCCATGTCTTGAATCTTGATCTTCGCATTAATTTTTTGGTGACAACGATGCCAAATTAAATGCAGACAAGTTGCTTTTGTCATATGTTTGTTTCATTTAATATCTCCAAAATGGAATAACTTGATTAGGAAACTTGGAGAGACTGTGTGACTCATCCTTCACTCTTGCAATATCATTTAATCAAAACCATACGATTCTTGCCCTTATCCCTAATTAGTGGGACCAAACAAGGTCTTATATATTCGAAGTAACATTAACTGGCTAGATCTATTAATTGTAGAAATTAATGTAAAAAGTCTTCCCAATTTGGTCATTAGAACTTGACTAAGTTTATTTAAGTGCAAGCATGCAGTGGAGGAGATAAGGCGGGACATGGAGATATACCATGGTGCCCCCAAATTCTCAATTTTTTTCCGTGCACTTAAATATTTAGTTAGGTAATAACCCAGAAAAATTACAGATAAAATTCTTATATGGCCCTTTTCATACTAAATTCAAAGCTTATTGCTGGCTAGTTCATTCTGTTTTATGAATAATGGGAAACAATTACAATTAACCTCAAAAATTAAAAGACCATAATGCAATTTGACTCTGAACAATTTCAATAGCTTTATTCTTATAAAGTAAAACTTACAAAAATTTTATTTAAAAAATTTAAATTATTAAATTTATTAATTTTTAAAATTCAGATTATAAGACCTAATATATCAATAACTCAAGCTCAATTAAATTAGCTTTATATAAATCTTATTTTGTAAGAGTTTGTTTGCTCTAAAAATTTTGAATTTATCTACAACCAAATATTGCCAATAACATTTGTCAAATCGATACCCTCTAACCCCTTGCTTGATCTCTTTAATTTGAACTAATAATTAATTTAATTAAGAAAGTAACCTCGTTTATCCAAAAAATTGAGAGCATCTTTTTGTTAGATTTGCTGGCTGAAGGAGCTTCTTCTATTAGGTCCTTTTCCTTTATGGGTTGTCATCTTCTTTTGAGCAAACCATCCAAAGCAATTTTTTAGAGATGTTGATTTGACGAAAAGAAGCTGAACAAATAAGTAGTGGCTTAGGTGCGCAGTCGTTATTTGTAAACTTGCAATGCCTTCGGCTTGAGGTCGACAAAAGAATGTGGAATGTTTGATTGTGAACAGTTGAAGATAAACCTAATTCATGTTGGGCTATGTGGGCCATGCCCAGCAAAAGTAGCTGGCCCCTTTATGGTGGACTTACACTGCAAGTTGCCTGCTAGATGAGTAATGAACAGATACTGGTCTTTCCTCAAACATGTTTTTGTCTGTCTATTCCCTCTTAATTTCATGGGTCAGTAATGGCAGCCATTATCTAGTAAGATAGCAGCGGCTGCATTAATAAACCTAACTTTGTACCTAAGGAAAGGCATGTGCTTCTGGGGCGCAGCCAATTAACGGTGAAGTAAGTGGTCAAGTATCTCTCACGTTACAATTGTCCTCAATGCAGCATTTACACATTGGCTTATTATAAAAAGTTATTCTTGCTTCCTGCAGCTGCCATCTAAAGGAGTATTTTTACTGACTTTTTGTGCACTTAACTTCTCTCCACCCAAAGATATTTGCGCTGTAACCAAAACTTTTATAGCAATCGTCGAAACCATTAATGAATTATGGCATGAGGTACCTCATTAAAGAATCCCAAAGGGCTACTCTGATAATTATGAACGTTTCAAATTGATGTGGTAATCACTTAATGCAAGAACTCTCTGCTCTATGTTTTTAGCTCCACAGCACAAGTGTGGGTGACTAACAGAGATATCAACTATTAGAAAAATTTTCAGTCTTCCAACAGTAAGTATTTCTTTCATTTAAATAAAAACATATGTTTACTTTTGTCAGTACTTTTAAATAATAGATATTTTTATATGAGTGGAATAAGTATCTTCTAAGAGTAAAAATTTTTTTCCTACAACAGATACTAGTTAGATACTGGTTGTATCACAACAGAGGGTTAGTAAGTGTCTTTTTACAAAGGATAGCAAAGTTGACAAAGATTTGTACGTATTACAGCGATGCAAAAATAATAAAGGAGTGCTATTGAAGAGAAACTTAAAACAAGAATATGATCCTTGGAACATAACGGAAACATCCCATCTTTAACTGATGCATTCTTTGCTACTTCTGCGTCATGCATCAAGGTAGTTCCGAAATTTGTGTCTTTATAAACTCCACCATTGAAGTTTAAGTGTAATTGTTCTTCACACTTTATTTCTCACAAAAATGAGAAAACTTACACCCACAGCTCTGTCCTTGATTGGCTATTGGGGTGAAACTCACACAATCAAGCAAAAACTAAAAGATGTGAGGTGTTAGTTTTCAGTTAGAAATATAGTGCGAGTAGCAAAACTCGAGTTTAAATTAGTATCGTTAGATGCCAACTCTTTTTCTTTTGGTCGTGGTGCCAAGTTTGTTGAAGCCCGCAGTGGCCTGCCAGCTACATTTGGTTATCTGTTTACCCAGCATTTAAAAGGCACTAGGTTGGGCCACCGAGCATACAGTTAGTCTTTTATAGAGTCTCTTGGTATAGTCGTTTTCTTAGGCTCATATAGTTACCTCTATAGTGTTGTTTGGGCTCCCATTCAGGTCACTGCAACCGAGTAATGGTTTTTCTTGTCAAGTCCAAGAGAGAAAGGAATCGTGTTTTTTTTTTGAGCAACTTGCATGTGTAAAATGTCTAAAACAATCATTTGATTAATTAATTTTATAGAATCAAAAAATTTAAAGATTTAAATTTTATGAATAAAAATTAAATAAAATTTTATTTATGAAAATAATGGAACAGAAATCAATAAGATTCTATCTCTGCTATTATACTGCTTGAATGATTGTCCGCTGCCTCAAAGGTTTGAACATGACACGCAAAGCCAGTAAAGGTTTTAAACCTGTGAGCCCATTTCATTGAGACGCCAAGAAGAATTACGAGGAATATGACCTGTATGTTCTCACCAAATTAAAATAGTTGTGTTGAGTTCAAGGGTATCTGATCTCTAGCGCATCTGCAGGCTAACTAAGCATTGTTCATCTCTATTTCATTCCTCCTAAACACATAATTGTGTAAACAAAGATAGTTACGTCAAACAGACATTGATTAGCTACTAAGATATGAATTATCTGCACCTTGTTTGATAACACAACCTCAAGGACTCCTGATCCACCCGAAGGGACATGCATTTGACAATGGCGATCACATGAAGAAAATATAAATAGGCTGCACGCAGTTTTCTTTCTTTATGATGGAACTTACATAGAGTACTCTAATAGGAGGTTTTCATTTCAATAGCCTGAATTAAGTGGTCTTTTTTTTCATTTTTTTTTTTCAGAAGAAAAGGTGGTGAGGGAAGGGGCAGTTTGAGGCTAGGTGAGAAAATAATTAGTAACAGCATAGATGTAGTAGGAAATTGAATCTACAATGCCTTGTGAATTTCCAGCGGGGCGTCTCAATCTCCTCCATGAGTTTAGATATGTATCGACAGCACTCGATCATATTGTTTTTAAAGAAGCTCCCACTCAGGTTCAGCATTTGGAATCTGCAGTACTTTCTTTTGATCCTCTTCAGAAGTTGGAATCGTATTCTCCATACAGTCTCCTTTGCCTTTTCCATTGTTCCCATGCCATACCGCAAGCTGCTCGTACTCTTGCTTCCTCGCAGACTTCTTACGAAAAGAAAAGGCTTGCCGCATCTTTAAACCAAAAATATTTCAGTTAAAGGTCAATATGCACCCTGAGGATTTTTTTTTTTTTTGGTTGAAGTTCCGGAGAGAGAGAGAGAGAGAGTACCTTCTTAGTCCTTATTAGATTATCCACTGACTTGGGAACTAATTGAAGTTCATCTCCACTCACCATAACACAAGTTTCCTCAAGCTTCAGCTCATCAACATCTTGTTGCATGGTTTCATGACCTTGTTCAACATCAGTGTCAACCTCAGTTGCATCCCAACCCCATGTATCTGGAATTTGTTCAAATATAAAAGGTATCAGTTACCAGCACATTAAAAACAACATGTAACTCAACTGAATAATTAATGCTATCTAATCATATATGCCTAAGCATGTATGAGAGAGGGAGTATCCAAAGAAGTTCGGATGCCTACATATTTGAGAACAAATTTACTTTAAATTGATATGCTTTCAGCAATAAGCACTAGTTAACACCAAAGTTAATGCATCTGGATACGCTGCTGAATACTTGGGAAATATAAAATAATACAACTAGATTCAATTTCCTCCTCTCATCACTCAAAAATTATGTCTACAGATGATTTTTGTTAAAGCATTTTCAAGTCATAAATTAGCTACAGTTTTCTTCGTAATCTATAAAGACAATTAAGTCATTTACTCAGAGAACAAATGCCACTTAATTGGCACTAGTAAAGGAATTAGCAATAGCTCAAATGATAAATTTGTTCAGTTGCTATCTAATCAACACCCCCATTATGCGACAAAAAATCACTATATTAACATTTTAAGATAAATTTCAGCATGGCTCCTGAGATTTTTGGTGGGTCCTGGCCAGAAGCTAAGGGTATATGATAAATACATCAGATAACAAATCTGCCACTTTGAAGAACATGAAAAAGGTATATTTCTACCGAATATGCCATGAATTCTCAAATACAGTCAAATGGAGATCCATGAAATAATCATTTTCATGAACCATTTGTAAACAAATACCATAGCAACCAGCATTAAGATGCACATCCTCAAATTATACAAAGTGAGGTCCATATGCTAAACTCACTAAGTTATTTTGAATGATATGCATTAATACCGAGATGAGATAAACAATCAGTCATCAGACTGTAGTACACGGCTTATAGAGAACCCCTACCAGGGATTCAATGCGCTGATACAACTTGTGTCAGAAGTCCAAGAAATCAGCAACAATCAGGAAGAATATGAAACTAAATATGAGAGATAGTCAGACACTCACCCTTTAATTCTTCAAATAGGAGAGCAGAAGAAGGGCCCATATTCATCTCTCTGTCTTTAGCTGATTTAACAAATTTTGGAACGGTGGGGATCTGTTCAACACTTGAATCTTCAATCTCATTACAAGAGTCTGCCACAGAGTCCATCCTTGTTGCTTCAGCTGAAGCTGGCTTGGAAAGAGTAGCAGCATCATGATGTTTTGCATTATGATTTTCATTCGAGAGTTCACAGTATGATGACGTCCTGCATGTATTTGTTTCTCTTGCCCTGATTTCACCCAATTTCTTGGTTGGAGGCATTTCTTTACTTTTTTGACTAATACCAAGGCTTGATTTAATATGTGTGCTTCCAACATATTGTTTTGAATGTAAATCAAATTTGTTCCTTTTGACAGAGTTTCCAGAAGTTGATGTGAACAAAGCATCAGTTTTCCAAGATTTATCATAAGATGCAGTATAGGTGACGCCATTATCAACATCATGATTTATTCTTGAGTCCTTGGCTGTTTGCTTAGCATCAACCTTTACAGGTTTTACCTTAGAAACTAGAATGGACTCCTTACAGACCCCAATATCAGTATCTTGATTTAAAGGCAACTCAGAAGCCACCTTTTCATCTGAATCACATGGAGGAAGCAAATCTTGCACAACATCTGAATAGAACTTTTTAACACTTTCCCCAACAGTCTGCACCTGGTTCTCTATGTATTTAACCGTGTCCTATCCCAAAAGAAGAGATTCAAAAAATAAATTAACTAATAAAATAACAGATTACAATGGGTGTTAATATAGGAAATTGATGGCTAGGAACTCTCAAATTCTAAACACAGTTTAACCAGCTAGTACTACAGAACTGTGATCATGAACAACAAGGCTTTCAGAAAGGTTGTCACAAATTAGCACAGTTGATAATTGGAATAAAAGTGAACTGTTGCAATCAACTTCAGTGCAAACATTTGTGTGATAAAAATACTTGTTATCGTAGTAGGAGTAGAGGAAGCAATGCATTGCTAAAAATCTCAAGTTCTAACTACATGTAACTGGCATGTACACTACGGTAATTCAATTCACCTTAAACAACAACAAAGGCATACCTCGTACATCATTTCTTCCACCTCCAGGCACATATTTTCAAACTTCTGGTATATATTCCCAACCCATGTTATATCTTTTACATCCATAGTGATCATTATACCCTTGCTGGAATGGTAGCTAGACCTGTCCTGGTACTGTATGATTTGAATTATGATGTTTCCTGTTTGAACTTTTACCTGATTATCTGCAAGAAATCACAAAGAAAAATTCAACAAAGAGGCTCAGTTGATGGTGATCATCTGCATAGACCCAAAAGTACATTTTATTACAGTGTTATAACATAAACGCAAAATCGTTTGCTTCTAACCTGGAACACATTTAGGTTCAAGACACATACATTCACACCCCAGCAATAGTGAAATAACTAGCCAAACAGATTTTACCTAATAATGCCAAACTCAACCCCATCTTCCCAGTTGCTACCTACCAACAACACTACCAGCCCATAATTTACTCTTTTAATTCACCACACATAATCCTAAACGTTCAATTATTTTGTTTTATGGAGTTCAGAAGAAGTTTCAAAACCCCCCACCCAAAACAAATCCAAAAGAAATAACCTGTAAATTTCAGCTTCCTTCATCAAAATTCTGATAGACAAGCACGGGAACAATATAAATTTGGCATGGGAACAGCTAAAAAGTAAAACTAAAATCACAGACATGCCAAAACTAAATTAAATACCCATAAAAAAAACTAAATTAAATAAAAGAATATGCCAAAATAACTTATACCAACCAGAGTGATATAGGGCCCAACATATAAACCTAAAAAAAGAACTTGTTTCCAGAAAACAAAACCCTTTATTAAGATGACTAGAATAAATTAAAGGGGCTACGATAAATATAAGAACCACAGAGGTTCTGTTGATGGAAAGCTGGTTCGATTATGGAAAGCTCAGGACTTACTTGTTCTCAAAGACGAAGAACATCCAGCGACGGCGAAGTAGAGCAGTCATACCCAAATCAATTTAGCTTTTAAAGGGACCAAAGAAGTAAATTTCAGCACCAAGGAGAAAAGAAATAAAATATATAAACGGAGAGGAAGAAGTCTCCAAGGAAGAAAAGAAACGTATAGAGTATGGACTCAACGGCTGGGCTTCTCTTAGCCGTAATCTGACACGTGGATTCTAGCACCTGCCACCCGTTAAATTACCTCGGCTCATCCATCCACTCGTGCTTCACTTTTCCGATTGGCGGACCCCATGTCCTTGTTTCTTTCCATAATCTATTATTTACCTTTATTTCTTTTCTTTTATAATTGGAGGCCTCTGACACTTACAATAATATCAATTTGTGGTCCAGTGGCTACTTTTGTACCCTTTTTTTCAGGTCACATAGTTCTGTACTTGCTACTTGTATTTTGTTTTGTTGAGTTGTTTTTATTGACTCTTCATTTTTTTTTCCCCCATAAAAATTAGGGATGATCCCGTTTCATCTCCACCGAGTCTTTAAATTTAATTTTTGCCAAACTATAATGTGCAGTATTTACAGTTTAATCTCTGATAAAATTTTATAAATTATTATATGATGTGTAGTATCTACTGGCACCTAGGCGTTATCTTCTTTTCGATTTATCATTTTAATTCATTTGATTTTTACAATACTAATCAAGAAAAGAACCCAAACGCTATCTTCAGACTTCAGGGCCTTAAAGGACCTTATCAAATCCACTTTGTGGGTTATCCACTAAGTAGGAGAACTGGCACGGATGGGCTCTGAAGCAGATAGCTTTAACGTACGGCTACCGCAAAGCATACCATTGTCCACTTCCCCGGCTTGTGCGTTTCCCTACGTCACAGCACTTGTGTCCTGCATATCTGGGTTTCCTTTTCCTTATCCTTTTGTTCATCTTCAAGTATTTACAAGAACAAATTAACAAGATAATAGACGTTCAATCAGATCCACGGATGAGTATCAATGTGATATGCATTCTGTGCTGTTGAAAAGGAATGGGAGTAAAGCTCAGAATGGACCAAATAGTAATTGGAAAATGAAACTCTCATTAAATATTTTGTACAAGAATCTCATTAAATATATATATATATATATATATGTATATGACTATAGATTTATTGAATCATATAATTTAAATTATAAAATTTAATAAATTAAATAATCTAAATCTTTTTATGTGAAATTTTCATAAAATCAATTTATAAAAATAGAGAAACTAAATAACAATTGAGACAAGCCATCTCTAACAGACATTAAGGTGACTTGGCAGGAGAGAGAGGAGAAAAATAAATTCCTCATACCAGTAGCCCGCAGTGAAATTAAAACAATATCACCAAGTTATGGGTTGGTTCTTAGATATTTTGTTGGCTACAGAGGGTGAACACCAAAAATTTATCGAGTCTCAATGAGGCATCTCCAACCTAAAAATATTCTTTAATATTTACCAACCGGAAGAAAATTCCACAATATTGCATATTTCCTAACCATCACAAACTCAAGCAGAATATGAAAAGGTCTTTGCGCTACCACAAGAACATGTCCTTATCACAAAGTTAACCAGCTGCTTGAAAATCTCCAAAATCATCATCTGGTATATCCTCTGCGCTTTGAATTTCAGGGGATTTCTGATTTTCCCTGTCTTCTTGGACTGTTTTAAAAGTCTCATCTTTAGAAGTTTTCGAGAGAGTCAAATTTGTTGGAGACTGTTGCACGGTAGTAGGAGTAGAAAGTGGTGCTGGGGGAGGCGGAGGTAACTTAATACCAAGTACAGATTCTTTTCTATCACCCTTTTCTTCAGAGGAGTTGTTCAAACCCTGCTCAAAAGACTTGGACTTCACGCCATGGTCACTTCTCTGCAGACAGCAGAAAGGTTGATATGGAGATAATGAAACTGACAAAAGAATGATTGCATCTGAATATAAAGAGGATGCAGATTTTCATACATTGCTCTTAATTTGTAGTACAAGAGTCTCTCCATCTTTCAAACTGTAATCAACCGAGGAACTATGCTGGTATTGTTGTTCCATCTCTTCCGCAGTTTTCTTTTTGTTCAGATATCTTATGCACAATTAAGGAGAAGACATTATTTCTTTGTTATAGAAAACAAAATAAGATATTCAGTTTATATGCCAATGTGAATAAAAAACTGAAAAATCTACCATAATTTCACAGGTAAACTAGAAAATGGTAAATCTAACATATGGTCAATGGGAGGATACTTCATATGGTCATGCAAGGCAGCTTGAAAATCATATGCCTGTGTTCTTTCTCGGAATCCTATGCCAATGAAAGCATGTCGAAGACGACCACCTGCACAATTTCCAAGCAATACGGAACAACTTCAAAACCAAAAAGAAATAGAGTGGAGCAGAGTGAAATATACATATTGGATAACAAGTGACTCAATATCAAACATCTTTCAAATTGAAATGTTGGGAAAAAAATTCTTGAAAAATTTACAATGTTCTCAGAGTTAACCAGCTGCTTGAGGACATTGTTGAACTTTCTAAAAGTACACTTTTCTTATAATCTAAGAACAGCCCTTTCTCTATACAATTTTGGTAAGTTTTTTGACCCCAACAAACTTAAACTTAACCTCTTGCAACTGTAGAGCATTTCACTGATTAAGCAACAAAGGAACATCGGTTAATAAAATTTAGCTTTTGAGATTCGTTCCTTCTCAAGTTTGTAGTGCATAATGCAGTTATCTTAGCCATTTTATAACCTAAAATCAACATGTCGAAAACATCACAACTTCAAAACCAAATCAAAAATAGTAAATTGTTTTCAAACCCATTTAAAATAATAGTATTAAAATACAGATCATAAGACATTGGTGACCGGAACAGAGTATAGAAATCAACAGAGTTAAAAGAAACATGTAGAAGATATTGAAATCCATTTATTATTAAACAGTGACTTCCCATTAAAAAGATATCTTGTAATGACAAATTAGAAAAACCTCAAATTTGTTTTTCTGTTTGCTTGGGAAAAAAGTTGTGTTAATTTGCCATAAGAAAAAATGGTACTTATTCTCCACATTTAATTGATAATACAAAATAAACTCAAACTATAGCTGAAAATGTCCTATCCAAAACATGTTACTTTCGTGTAAATTAGAAATTAGGTTATTGAGAAAAAAAAAAAGATTCATGAAACCATGGCAGTGACAGTGTTAACCATGTTTATTCAATCAACATTTCAATTTGTAAAGCTCCATGACAAGAAAAAAGGAACTTCTGACACTAAATGCAAAGATATGCTGCTTCCTGAAGAGGAATTAATTAATTGATCTGATAAGCCTAGCCCTCCTTGTCCATTTGTTTAGTCTTCTAACTTTTTGGGTGGAAGCAACACATCATAGGATTTCCAAGAAACTTCTAAAGCACCAGTCCACTAGAAGCATAGTTGCATTTCATGCTTCTTTAGTTACTTTCAAGTTCTCAGTTGAATTCATTTATATGCAATCAAATATTAAGACTATTGGCACCAAAACTTATACTTTCTTATACATATATAAGGTTGTCCAATAGTCTGTTCACCTATTCAGAAGGTCTACAAAAAGAGTTGCCAATTCTCAGTCTCCAACAAGAAACAGTTTGAGTATGTTGATGTGTCAGGAAGTTTCATTCTCATCTGGTGTTAAATTAGAAAATTCAAGTGTTATCTAGATGCCAAAAGTCAACATCAGTGATAAGGGAAAACTATAGTTGTTAATAGCGAATAACGTATCTATAGTGCTTTGGGTTATTACAATATAACACATAGCGTTGTGCATTGTGTATTGCTATTTGAATAATAGCATAACTATATTACATATATAAATATATATTTTTATATATGTAATATATCCCTAAATAATAATAATATATAAAAAAAGTCTTAAAAAAATGATAAACACGGTGAAGGAAGTGAGGGAAAACAAAATAAAGAGATAGCATAGGGAGAGAAAGGTTTGGAGTAGATACCAATAACACAAATAGTACACACTATTTTAACACTATGGGACAAAAATAACACAGCATAGCATGCACTGTACTGCAGTATGTGAACTGTGCTACGCTATGGCTCATAGCATAGCACAACAGGCCATAGCGCGCTATTGATAACTATAGGGAAAACAGCTCTCATTTTTATCTTAACACTATAAAATTTTCAATTCCATTCATAATTTTCCTAGTGCCACCTCCTTCACAGACATAAAACACTAAAGATCTACAACACAGAATTTCATCTCCCATCTGAAATAGCACTTCTTAGTCAGGGCAGCTTCTTGAAATGCATCAGAAATATGCAAGTTAGTTTCCAAAAAGCTGTCTATCAGAACAAAAAACTTCACAAAACAAGCTGAATTCTTGATAACATCAAGACGATGGTTTTGTCCAAAAACATTGCTACTGCTTTCTTAAATTTACTTCGGGCTACTCAACCAAACAGGTTCATCTTATTTTGTCCTCTTTGCTTCCTTTTCAACTCCTATACTCACATATACAATTTTTTTCTCTCAATAAAGACACAGGATAAAAAGGGGTAAACTTAAGAGAAGTTATTTTAATAAAAAAAAAAAAAAAACCTTTGCCATCAAATGAGCCACCATAGATGTTTTAGGCTGAAGACAAGAGAATTCTAGATGCTCTATCCACCTCCTTTGAAAAAAGAAAAATAGAAGAAAAGAACAAGTAAAGCAGAATGTAGGTATAGTAGTGTGGGTATAGTAGCTCACCTATATTCTCTTCAATGCGGAGAACAAAATATCTGCAGAATACAAGTATAATTGCTTCAGCGTGATGAAATTCAAAATGACATGATGACTACTAAAAGTTATCAACAGTCTTGAAAACGACCTGCTGCTGTCAATAACAGGTTCCACAGGATGCGGCTCTCCATTTCTCAAAAATGCTCGAGCATATAATTCACCTGGTAAAAGATATTTGGTTGTAGTAATAAAACAATAAAAGAATAAAAAACTGTATAAACTAATTAGAGCAGCTTAAATCCGAGCTTACCTGTTTTCTTATCTTCAAGTCTTATGATGCATTCTTCTCCCTTACTAATGACTTTCAAAGTCCCTTCCCATGCCCATTTATTCACATCCCATTCATCAGCCCTAAAATGAACTTCATAAATATAAATATTGGGTAATTACACATTAGCATTAAGAAGAAGAAAACACTTTCATAAATGAGTTGAGAGAAACCAAATTCAATAGGTGGAAATGCGTGGCATTGGATTCAGAGTCTTTACCAAGCATAAGTAAATAAGAGAAATAAACATTATGATAAAAATGTGCTAAACAGATCACAAGTATAGCAGATCAGGAGACATAAGTTGAAGTTAATCAGAAACCTGTAAGAAGCTGCACTCTTCCTGGGGGGTATCTGCATAAATAGTAGAAACCGTAAGCTTGACACCACAGAGTTTGCAGATTCCAATCCACATTACTGACACCATTTTCAACTCAAAAAATTCAACATGCAATGCCACCAAAGTTTTTGAACCACTCTAAATAAGAATTCAATGATACCACATCAATGCTACAAAGAGAAGGGGGGGATTTGATTCTCAGCTCATGTATCAAAGTTGGACCTTTGAATTCTCATCTACCTATTATTAACTGCAACCTAAACCAATTAATCAGTACTAAATTTACATATTAGTAGCTGCAACCTAAGCCAATTAATCACCACTAAATTCCGGAGGAACCCATCAACGAACTATATACTTAAGTTTTTACAAGGAGGATCACTCAAGCATAGCTAGACTTACTATGTAGACGTAACATTCAGACACCTGAAAGAGAACGAGCTCTATGGCTTCAATTTCTTCAGTTTCGTCTCCGCTCCTCCGAATGTCAGATTTCTTCTCCTCATGTTCCATGATTGACACTGTGAAAGACACGGAAAGATAGCAAATTTAACGCCACAGAATTGGGGAGCAGAGTAGGAGAATCGATCCGCAGTTAAACTACGCTGTAGATGTGAGGAACAACTTGCCAAAGGAATCGAGTTCTGGAGAAAGTTTGGTAATTTGTTAGACGGAGAAAGACTGAAAGCAAGGAAAGGAAGTTCTCTCAGAGTTTCCTTCTCAGGACAGAGACGACGCCGCACCGAAATGGCTCCGTATCAGAGCAGCAATAACCGTTGGATTAGACCACTTTGGATCGCACGGTCCCAATGGAAATCTTTTGGGGCTGTGGTTCGGGGCCGGTATTGCTTTAATTTCAAGGCAAAAAAGAAAATAGTAGTTAATAAATTCAAATAATTTAAATATGCTGAGAACTTTAGAAGAATATTCACTTCAAAATTGGAATTATATTTTATTATATCTGTTGGTGAGATATCATATCAGTGGTGACCAATTCAATATTTGAAGACAATGGGATAGTTAAGCGAAGGGGTGAATAGGTGAGACTAGTTTTTTCCAATAGATAAATAGAGCTTAATTGAGCATTCATTGACTTAAGAAGTGCTGATTTCAAAACACATGACAAATATCTTCGATGACATTGATGGTTTCCCCATTTAAACCATCATTGGGTGTCAACCATTACAAACAGCTTAGATTTTACGTTGTTGTGAAAGAAAATTGATTTGTCTTAGCCTTCTCTCTTCTTTGATTTTATGACTTGATATCCACAAACAAAATCAGCCCTCTCCTTCCATCATTGAAATCTGAATTTAAATGAGACTATTGCTAACATAGAAGGGATCAAAGCCAAGCTCGTCTTCAATGACACAACTTTGATCAGCTCTAAAAGTCAAACATGAGCCACCATTGATAAGGAACTAGCACAAGTCTGACGAATCAAAACTTCACTTTTAGCAGCTTGAAAGCGCAAACCAAGGTCCAAAACGAGAAAGAACATGTCACAGACTTGGTATTTCATCAATCCACATAAATGAATAAACTATTCCAGACAGTTTTTGTTAAAACTGAGTAGTTGTGAGATGCTTTACTCAGCAGGACAGGGTACATGCAGAGGACAAGGGCTAAGTTGGTTGGCGTGTCATATATGTTTCATTGAGGCACTGTTGTTGTCATTGTCATGTGCCTTGGGTCTGTGCTCTTCACCATCTTTTCATGGTTTGGTTTTTCAAATATCTTCACAAGCTTACCTATAGCAGTTTCAAACTCACCAGTGCGGAAAAAGTAGACGCGATCATATAGAAAATACTCCACACCCCCATTAGTAAATGACTCATAGAACTGCATGTTTTTTTTTTTTTCTGACCAACTACCCTCTTATTGCCCCGCTTAAAATCTATCAAATCTCCAAAATTTGCCTGTGACAGGAATGACATAGCCTTTTGTGTTCGAGTCACCAATGTTCCAAAACGCAAACGTAGGAGAAAAACCTGAGATGGTAAATTAAATTACACATTTTGACTGCATAGCATAATAAAATAACTATAAGGACTTCTGGTGTCATGCAAGTAGAAAACAATTTACAAAAGAACAATCTCCAGGCCATATAGAGAAAATAATCAGGATTCATGTGACTCCATCCTAGCTACAAATTGCACAAATTGCAAAGTGGAACTTGAAAAAATAGCAATAGCACAAGAAAGAAATCATCAAGCCATTAGACAGAGAAAAATGCAAAATAAACTTTTGCCAAAGAAAACTGGAAAAAAGGTATACAAGCCAATCGATGAAAGAGATAGAAGAAGTTTATAAGAGGTTTCCAAGATGTAGAGAAATCCAAACATCTTTTCAATTAGAAAAAAAATTAAAAAATTAGCAATGAAAGAAGAAACAAGAAAAATGGAGTTTCTGATTGACGGAAAGAGGGAAGAGTAAAGTTTCCTACTGTGGGAAAGTTAAATGAAAGGTTCTAAGTAGTGAGACAAAGCAACTTTTTGAAAAACAGAGCATTTGGGTGGTGGAAAACAGCATATCACTGTAAAACAGAGCATGTGCGTGTGATAAATACAACAATTGATTGCAATACAGAGCACGTCAAGACCACATTAGTAAAAGACTGCGTATGTCAGTAAAAAATAGTGCATTTTAGTGAAAAAAAAAAAACAAAGCTTTTGAGTGGTTGAAAACATAGCTTGTTAATGGAAAATAGAGATGCGTGTTACCAGAAAACAGAGCGTGTAAGTGGAAAACAGAACATCCTAGAATTAACAAAAGCAGAGCAATCAGATTTCTATAAGCAACTCGGGGTTAAGGTAAAAGAAAGAAATCCCGGTAAAATCATTCCCCGTTGAGCAATGACAGAATTACAAGATATTTATGCGTAGAAACACCCCATTTAAAGGGCTGTCTAAGACAGAGCATGTTAGTTAAAATCAGAACATTTAGACAACATACGGAGGATTTGATTTATGAAAAACACATAACTTGAGCGTGACAAAGCATGCACGTTAAAACAAATCTGAGTGGACAACAGAGCAATTTAATGAGAAACAGAAAAGGAGAGTGAAAACAGAGCATGTGCATGAAAAAACAAAGCATCTAAGTGATGAAGAGAAAACAACTGAGTAGTTTGGGATCCGAAAAACAGAACATTAGAGAGGTTAAAAATCAATAATTGAGTGGAAAACAGAACAAGTTAAAGAAAATGAGAGTAATTATTAAAAAAATAGACTGGAAAGCAGGACATGTTAGTAGAAAACAGAGCTTTGAAGTGGTGAAAAACAGAACAGCTTATTGAAAAGAACACTTAATTAAAAAAGAAAAAGAAAAAGAGCAACTATAAGAAGGACAGAGAAATGGAGTGGTGCAAGACAGAGCAGAAAAATGGAAAATGCAGGTTGCAGTGCTGAAAAACAGAGCAATGTAAGAAACAGAACATGTTAGTGAAAAACAGAGCATGCTAACCGCAAGGTTTTGAGTAGTGAAACGAAGCAGCATTTCATGAAACAGAGCTTCTGTATTAAGATAGAGGAATTGAGTGGATAACAAAGCATTATAGTAGAAAACCGAGCTTGATCAGACATAAAAAACAGAGTGAGAAACAGAGCAATTGACTTGAATGCAGGGTATCTTAGCATAAAACAGGGCTTTTGAGACAGAGTGCTTAATACAAAAAACAGACCATCTTTGTTAAAAAACAAAAAAAACCAACTTTGTAAAATAAAACGGAGCATTTGTTGGGGAACTAATTCACAATGGAAACACATTTGCCGCACTAGATGAAAAGAGCAAGTCATGCCAGCATGGCTGATATCCTCCCGAGCAACCACGAACATAAATGTGACAAAGGAACCAGATAACATTCACCATCTTTCATGATTTGATTTTTCAAATATCTTCACAAGCATAGTATAAACAGGGCATGTTTGTAAAAAATAAACATTTTGAGTGGTGAAAGACAGATAAAGAGAGCAACTGAGATAAAAAAAAAAAAACCAGAGCAAGTGTGTGGATAACCAAGCATTATGCTAAATACAAAGCTATTTAGAAGAGATAAACAGTGGAACTGAGTGTTAAAGGGGCAACTTCTTAAAAATGGGAGCTTGAGTGGTGAAACACACAACAACTTAGTGAAAATAGAGAATATTACAAACAGAGCAATTGTGTGCTGAAAAACAGATCATGAGAGAGAAAAAAAAAAACAGAGCATTTCAACAGTAAAAAGAACGAAACTCCAATAAAAATCATCCCCTGTGGGAATAGGCTGAATAACAACATACTCATGTTGTAGAACAAATCATTAGAGTGACACAAAACATGCATGTAACACAGAACAACAATGGTGAAAAACACATCTATTGATAGCAACAATATACATGCTCATGATCATAGCAACAATATATATGCTCTTGATCATAATTCTCCTTGGTCAGTTTTACTCCATCAATTGAATTAGAATTGATATACAATTTTAAGTGGTCATCTATTGATAAAGATTATCATTCTGTTGTTTTTTGTAATGTGTACATGACTTGGCATTTTTATGGAGCTACTTGTGCATTACAATGCTAGTGTTGCACAGAATTTTTCAGTGCACATGCCCCGTTTTTTCCCTAACATGCTCTGTTTTCATCACATGGTACTGAAGATCTGCGTTTTCCATCACCCAAATGCTCTATTATTTCAATTAGGTTTTTCACGCTCAAATGCTGTTTTTGAATAATGTGCTCTGTTTTCCACTTAAAAAATTCTGTATTCTGCGCAATTGTTCTGTTATTGACTACTCAAATTCTCTTTTAACGTACCAATGCTGTATTTTTCATCACATGATTGCTCTGTTGAGTGCCTTTAACTCGCAGGCAGAGGATTGAGAACGCATCCAGGAAGTTCTTCGCACATAGCTTGGAAGAGGAAAGGGAAGTGAACAGAAGCCCCTGTTTTCCCCTCTTCTTATTCTTATTCTTCTGTTTTCACAGTTTTTCTGTGTTTCTTTCCGTCGGAGTAAATTTTTAAATTCTCGAATCCACTTACGATTTGAATTATTATGAAACATGTTGATCCATAAACAATTGAGTAGTGCATATGCACAAGAAGCAGAGAAGATGTGTTATGAGAATTAAAGTTGTTCATATTTCTCTGTTTTACTCTGTTTTTATCTGACATTCATTGATAAGAAGCGCGCAAGGAATATGCATGACTAGCTAATGAAGCTAATTGCGCTAAGCTTAAGTTTAGCACCAAACAGCTTTTGTGGCTTCTTTAAACACAGTGTCATCAATCATGGTGTGCCTTTAGCCAGATGATTTTTAGTAGAGAGTTTGGAGAAGGAAAGGGAGTAAAGATCAGACCTTCGTTTCTTATAAACCAGAGCACAAAATATTCTTTGCACGTTGTTTTGGTAGAAGGAAAGTGAGCAAAGGCCAGAACACTGTTAAAGGTTTTATGAATAAAGCAGACGAAGAACGTTTGAGATTGGAAGAAGATGTTAAATTTTGTAGTTAAAGAATCCACCTTTGTCTTTGTCATTGCTGAAGAAGACGAATATCAACTTACTCAATGGACTAATCAATCAATTTCATATTCTTTAAGCTAATATAATTGACGTCTGAAGCAATATATAGAACAAATGAACCGCCCAAGACAGTAGACACCCTCAAAAGGAACTGTCTGGACACAATGTACAGAATATCTCATTGCCACCATATATTAATCGCTCTGTTTCTGACCCCTTTTTAACAAACAAGCAAAACTATAACAAAAATAGGAAAAACATGCTCAAGTGGTTAATCACAGATTCACAAGGTACCTTCGTATAAGCGGCAAAGGAACGAAGCAGCTGCAAGGTGGTTTTTGGCGCACAATTTGGAGGAAAAAATGAAGGTGAGGAGGGACGAAGTTAATGTGTTGGGGTATTTGGAGACATAGCATACCAAGAATGTTAGGGAATGGAAGCAAATTCATGCTAGGGAAAACTGGGCCTTTGACTGGTAAAAAACAGAGCATTTAAGTGGTGAAAAACTGCATTGATACATGAAAACAAAGCATCTTGGAGAAAAACAGGGCGTCTATGTGATGAACAGAAGAAAACATCTCAACCAAAAACAAAGCATTTCAGCCGTGAAAAACAAAGCAGTCAGAACTTAATAAACAACTTTGGTTGAAAGAAAAACCCCTGTTCTACACAGCTGCTTGTGAGTAGCAAAAGAGGTTCTCAATAGTGAAACACAGCAACTGTCACTGTTATAAGTCAACTGGGCCGAATAAAATAGTTAGTTAGGACCCAATAGATTGGTTAGTATTGATTTCATCTTTTGTAACTTAATCCCTTTTCTATAAAGAAGTGCTAATAAGAAGAGTAAGGGACCAATTGGTTTGTGATTGTAAACTTTATGTGATTCCTTTTGCTTTGTGTGATAGTTTAGGCCAGGATTCTGACAGGCATGCAGAATATATAAATATAATATCAATCTTATAAAAACAACTCAGCCAAAGCTCAGCAATGAAGCATGCATGCTGATATATATCTATGCCTTGTAAATTTTATAGATAGTTACAAGGAAAAAACAGTTTGATGTATAATTAGCTCACCTTTTCCTATCCACTTCCCTGTATCTCTAATACTACTATCTCTGTTGAGTTTTTACAATTGAAACTTCAATAAATGAAGCTGATTCTTCAGTACTCTGCCCTCGAACCCAACATAAGATAAAAACCAAGAAACTTTCTTACAGAATATCTCCCCAGGTTGGTAAGCTCAGCCGCATTTTCTGCGGGAAGATACCCAGTAGGAGTAACGTATTGAAGAATGTGGATTGTGAAGCTAGGCCGGGGGAAATCATGGATTCATGGCTATACAAGTGGAGCAGGAAAGATCACACTGTTGGAGTTATTAACTGGAGTTTTCCCACTGAATAGATTGTCACATCATGTTCTTGTCAACGATCTGCCGATGAATGCTAAACATTTCAGGATTGTTTCTGGCTATGTCGCCCAGGATGAGGTCCTTTCCCACTTCTTACTGCAGAAGAAACTCTTCACTATAGTGCTCGCCTAAGATTGCGGGGTAGGGTAGAGAGGGCCACAGCTAGAATCAAAGGGCTATTGAAGGAAAACTTGAGCATGTTGCAAATGTAAAAATTGGTAGTGATTTAAGGCGTGGCATTTCGGGTGGTGAAAAACATAGGATTTCAATTGGCGTTGATCTTGTTCATAACCCTGCTGTTTTTCTTCTTGATGAACCAACTTCAGGACTGGATTCAGCATCTGCACTCCATATTGGCTGAAGTCAATAGCTATAATTATATTGCTTTTTTTTTTTTCCTTAAGGTACAAGTACAATCATACAAACTAGATATATAAAGGTTTATTTTTATTTAATATAGTCATTTACTAAAAGTCTAAAAGTATAGTTTTTTTTATACCTTAGAATGGAATCGCGGGAACAAAGCAATTAGTTTAACTCAAGTGACGAGGGTGGACACAAAATTGAAGTTTGATAACCTGATGTACCAAAAAAAATTGGAAATGGTTCTCATGAACACAAATAGATAGGGGAAATACTAGTCTCGCATTAAGAGTTATTATGCAAAACTCATGAAGAATTTAGGTAACATTTACGGTTCAAGTTGAAAATACTTGCAAAGAAATTTTAAAATTGTACGTGAAAATAGACAGCTACTTTTCGTGAACTTTGCTTAAAAGCTGCCACCTATACAAGAGACTAGTTTTTTCCAATAGATAAATAGAGCTTAATTGGGCGTTCATTGACTAATGAAGAGCTAATTTCAAAACACTAGCAATATATCTTCAATGATTTTGATGGTTTCTCAATTTATATCATTGGGAGTCAACCAATGCAAACAATATAGATTTTACGTTGTTGTGGAAGAAAAATTATCTGTCTTTGCCTTCTTTCTCCTTTGATTTTATGACTTCAAGGTCACAAACAAAATCAACCCTCTCTTTCAATTACCGAAAGCTGAAAGTAAATGAGACTATTGCAAACATAGAATGGATCAAAGCCAAGCTCATCTTCAATGACACAACTTTAATCTGCTCTGAGAGTCTAACATGAGCCACTGGTGATAAGAAACTAGTACTAGTCTGATGAATCAAAACTTCGCTTTTAACAGCTTGAAAGCGCAAAACAAAGGTCCAAAACGAGAAAGAACATTTCACAGACTTGGTATTTCATCAATCCACATAAATGAATAAACTATTCCAGACAGTTTTTGTTAAAACTGAGTAGTTGTGAGATGCTACACTCAGCAGGACAGGGTATATGCAGAGGACAAGGGCTAAGTTGGTTGGCGTGTGATAGATGTTTCATTGAGGCACCGTTGCTGTCATTGTCATGTGCCTTGGGTCCGTAAGAACTGATTTTATGTTTACAAAACCAGCTTCCCTCAGTGTCCCTTCAAGATCAGTCAAGTAGTACTCATCAAGAAAGGGTTCTGTGCTCTTCATCAATGTGAATAGGACTGGAGGCAATTCCTACACGACATGAAAACAAAAAGAAGAAGTTTAACGATGTTCCCACATGGCTAGAAATGTACCATAAGCAAACAAGGTAAGCTAGCTGCTTGTCATATATCTAAAATCTCATTCCATTGTGTTTCCATCAACATGAAAAGCATATGCAATCTTAAGAGCTCCTTTACTGGCTAGATCTTCACCATGATGAAGCTTCTGCTTCTGTTATAGACTAATTCAGATGTCTGCTGCAAACATTAATAATGAAACTTAAACAAATATAGAAAACTGTTACAAATTTCATTGAACCAAAGAGAGAAGTCTTATAAATTTCTAAGTATCACCGAGGTAATCCACAATTATGTTCAGGATTCTCAAAATTGTCAGCATAAATTTTTTCAACCTAATATTCACCTTCAACTTATAAATGGTTGCCAACAATGAATGGATCATTATTTATATTCCTCAAATTCAGTGTTGGATCATTCTCAACCCAAAATTTGGCCCCTTGGTTTGTTGACATCCACTTATACCTTTTTTCTACTTGTTACCGATCCTCCAACATTAGTGTTCACAGGTTAAAAACGTTATATAGAAATATCTTCTAGTCATCAATGATCAAAATATGATCAAGCAGATAAGCTGGGCCATACCTGAAGGACCTTTGATTTTGGCTGCAAAAAACAGTAATAATAATCATATGAGTGTTCATTATAGATGCATAACATATATAGAATACTTCAAAAATATAATCATAATGTTGATTGCATACCGAATTATCTGTCAAGGCTATCGTACCTCCAGGCCTAAGGAGACGGAATGCTTCTTTTATTAAGTTCACTATAGCTCTTCCAGGACATTCATGAAGCTGCATTACATTAGGATTTCCAGGCATTAAACTCAACAAATATGTAATCACAGAGGTTGTCAAAGCAATGCGTATGGTCATGGGGGAAAACCAGACAACATTCTCAGATATCAGCATATGGCCACATTGTTGTATGCAAGAAAGTTGCACCTAGAGTTTGTTGGTTCTATTTTAAGAAAACTTTACCAGCACAAGTTATGGTGCCTGAAACATGAGAGATTCCAGCACATGAGAAGCAAAAAACATGTTTAAGAATTTAATTGGGTGATATAACTATTGATAGGCTTCTCCAAAGTATGATGGATAAAAATTAAAATTGTTATGTTATTTGAATTGGAAGAGGCATATGGCTTGCATCAAGATTACACTAGCACATTGTGGTATGAAGCTTTAGAAATTTGCTTTGATCCAATGAAGTGATTAAAATTAGCCATTGGACTGAAAAATGTGCATTGGTGGTAGGAATCTACATAACCCATCCGCTACAATTAGCAATATTTAGAATTGCAACAGTACAGAGAGACTTCTATATTCTCCACTTCTGTTGACTAGAATAAGTGAATAACATATCTTGTGTATAGAAAATAGCATGTGAACTGTAACTTTAATAGGAAGACCCATCAGGGCGACAAGGAGTACCACATAAGCAATAGAAACAATGTCAAATGATTTGGAAGGTAAGCCTGTGTCTTCCCCATTTGCATGTATCCAGCTTATAGGGAATTTTCTTCGTGCTATTCTCTTTTCCTTTTGTTGAGCTACGGCAAGAAAATAAGGTGACAGATCTAGACCCTGGACCAAACATGTCATTCACAAAGCAAGTCAATACCAAGCATAAGCCTTCTTTTATTCTCAGTAAAATCAAGTTGATCAAGAATTGCTTTATTATGTTATGATGGAGAACCATCATAACATTGGATTACGAAAGAAATTTCATATTAAAACTCACTGTGACTTTGGCCATTGGAAACTTGTCTGCAAGATGTCGTGTGCTCACACCTACTGAACATCCAACATCTAGAATGTCTCCTATCAGAGATGCTTCTGAATACTGTAGATGGTGTTGTTCAATGGCTTGAAGCCATTTGCCACGGAGTATCTGGTTTGCTTCATCTACTGAAGCAGCATTTGGAATTGCTCGTCTCGCCAGTGACAATGTAGCAGCTTCTGCTTCTGCTGCTGCCTATCATAGAACACACTTACAGTAAGGTAGACAACAATAAGATTTCAATTTACACGATAGTTTGTTTAACTATGTGTTTGATTAAAATCAGTTCCTCAAAATCCACATCTTTCTTCTTTCATTTGAGTAAATTTTATAAGTCAGAGAAACCTCTACAAATTGATTGAGATTTTTAATATGCTCCTACCTTATACCACATATGATTTGATCAGTGAAAAAGAGAAATTGTCAAAAAATACATCAGCTAGGTCCTTTACCATCCAGATGGATGCAAGCTCAGACTGTTCAGTAGCACATTTACAACAATTATATACAAGTTTGACATAGCTCTGCATATAAAAAGAACAGAATTTTTTCTAATGATCCACTCTTGCCTCAGAAAATTGAGTTCAATGGCAAAAAGTTAGCATCACAGCTTCAATATAAAAATTCAAACTGCTGAAAACCAAGTATGCAGTAAAGAACCTCACATATTGTGCATTAAACAAATGTGAGGAACAACCACTATTAATTCACCCGGCTAAAAGAAACATATTAATGTTGTCTATTTGAAGGAAACGACCATCTAATTACTTATTCCAAAGCTCAGATTACCACTTACCAGCCATGTAAGATTGCCTTCATCATATGCATGGAATGGCTTCAAGTAATCTGCACAGGAGTCATTTCATCATTACAGTTTGACTAGAGGGAATATAAAAACATACAACAATACGAAGTCGGGAACAATATGTCTCTGATAAAATATAAAAGAACACAATAATCAAACATATAACTATTATATATAATCACATGCTAATTTCCAAATCATGCTGCACTGGGTTTTGATACTGAGAACTTAGATATGCGTCTCCACTAATAGTTTCTAATTAATTACCTGTTGATTCCTCTCTACATATTGTAAACTAGTTAATTGAAAGGAATATTTCAGATTATGATTAAGTGCATGGTGCCCTTTTAATAAACTAGCAATCTTGCATAGATGTAAGAACTTCATTTCAAATCATGCATGCATAGACAGGAATAGGCGTATGAATCTCGAATCTATAAAATTCCCTGCATGCATCATGGGAAACCTAAGCTCTAATGCATGTTTATTCCCATTAAAATAGGCATTGTTTTCTTCAGCAAGATTATCTTCATATATCATGGTGTGTGCTAAAATTCCTAACTGAACTAGGAATAAAATCATATGGCTGCTATGCACTCTAGGGTCGATCAAACTATCATAAAACCATGTAATCATATAAAATAACGATTTTCCAGGGAAAGTAACGATAACAGTAAAAAGACATTTAGCAAATTTACAATCTGGGTATACAATCGAGTGGTTTTGAATGCTGTCCAGCTCCCTGTACACGTCTGACTCTAAGATCTGCTTTGTCATTTCCCTCCAAGGTATGTTGTTCTTCTCAGCTGTACTGTGCCATTGCAATCCAAAAATCAAATCAACTAGAGTCAAGATCACAATATTTGATGTGTAAAAGAAAAATCATTGATACCCAAAAATGTCATATAATTGTATAATGTCAGTGTACACAGCATAAGCATTCAAGATACGAAAAATGTTTCAAACTCGTGTATAAAGATGACAGTGTATCGTGTATAAAGATGACAGTGTACCAAACAACTCCTTATTACTAATAATAAACCAAATTTCATAAATGTAGACTCAATTATTGACATAGGGGGAGTGGAAACTGGAAATCTAGTTGACCTTATCAAGACCTGCCTAGCACCGAGCTTGAGGATGGAGTATAATGGCTTGAAGGAAATTATAGCTCCAACCAGACGAGATAGAGGGGTGTGTCCAGTCCACTTCGGCCGCACTAATTGTCCTTCTTCGAAAGTGTCAGCCGCCGCCATACGAACAGCCAAGCACCGTCGTCTTCTTGTTCTTGCGGTGGCAGTGGCATTGCCGTTGAAATAGATTACGGAATGATTCTGAATTGGTGACGACAGAGCCTTCATGTTGCGTTGTGTTGTGAATGAGAGCTGTAGTTGACACCACTAAAGATAACAAACGGCCAGGGGCCTTCGCCGCGTCATTGTAGACTGCCGCAATCTCCCTCGCCTATAGTTTCTCACCACGTGGACCTTAGTACCTTACAATATCTTCATCTCTACACAACACATCTGGCAATCAGAAAAATAATTTACATATAAACTATTAAATCATAGTTAGCCTCGTTTATTAATTCTTCAATTTATTTCAGAGTGACTTTCAATTCCCTCATCAGGCATTTAGCATTCTCCATTTGTTGTTCTAAAATCCGATAAGCCAAGATAACTTAGTTTTGGGTAAAAATTGATGTACAGATGGTTCAAGGTTGTAAATCCAGAATGTTATTTGCACAAAGTTTTATAAGTACGCGTTAGTTATAAGTTCTAGTACAAGTGGCATATAATTTTTATAAAATTTTTATACAAATAGTATTACTCGTCATATATTGTGTTTAAGGGAAAAAAAAAAAGAAATTTATACTAATTTAAAGGCTCACACATTTTCTCTATTTTTCCTTTGAAAGTTGTCCTAACCACCAAGTACACCTTTCAGAAAGAGCCCACATGCTCATTGGATTCCCATAAACAAAATCTCCATTTTCTGGCCATACAAGTCCATCTATAGACACTCAAAACCATGCACAAGGAATAGGTGGGCTAAATATGTATGTGCCTATTATTTGGCTGGAATTTAAACTGTTCAACTCAAAACACTGTCTTGCAGAACAAATGGTGAAGCAGGAACCAGGTTCTAGCACCCCCCCCCCCCCAACCCCAATCTCCATTTCAATATTATCAACACCCATCATTACAGAAACATAACGCCAAAATCCTGTTCGCATGGCTGGGGCCACCTTATACCAAACCCAGAATGAATCAGACCGTAGTATGTCCAACACCCTTCCGACGGCTACTTAGATAACACAAGTAACTCCAAAATATTTAACAGTCACATGGATGAGGCTACTTCAAGCCCAACCCAGACTGAAACCAATATATTGCAACTTACCCTTAATTATATACTTTATCATGTTTTTTTACTGGGGCATCCTCAAATTACAGAATGGTTAATTTAATCCCATGCCTTAACCTTGTAATCTTTCATTAAGCTAGGTAGGTTCAATCAACAACTTGCACCCTTATTGTTGTTTTAAAGAAGGCCATGGGATGCCCCTTCAAGAGAAGTTGAGCTTGAATGATTTAAATTACGCCTCCCCAGTTATGTTTAATATGAACTTGGCATGCAGAATATACAAATACAATATCAATCTAATAATTACAACTCAGCCAAAAATCAGCAAAGAAGCATGCTTGCTGATACATATCTATGCCTTGTAAATTTTATAGAGTCACAAGGAAAACCAGTTTGATGTGATAATTAGCTCACTTTTTCCTGTCTACTTCCCTGTATCTCCAATACTACCATCTCTCTGTTGAGTTTTTACAATGGAAACTTCAATAAATGAAGCTGATTCTTCAGTACTCTGCCCTCGAACCCAATATGAGATAATAACCGAGAAACTTTCTTACAGAATATCTTCCCAGGTTGGTAAGCTCAGCCCCAGTAGGAGAAACGCATGGGAGAATGTGGATTGTGAATCTAGACCGGGGGAAATCATGGCTATAGCTGGTCCTAGTGGAGCAGGAAAGACCACATTGCTGGAGATACTAGCTGGAGTTTTCCCACTGAATAGATTGTCTAGTCATGTTCTTGTCAATGATTTGCCGATGAATGTTAAGCATTTCAGGACTGTTTCTGGCTGTCACCCAGGATGAGGTCCTTTTCCCACTTCTTACTGCAGAAGAAACTCTCCTCTATTATGCACGCCTAAGATTGCGGGGCAGGGCAGATAGGGCCACAGCTAGAGTCAAAGAGCTACTGAAGGAACTTGAACTTGAGCATGTTGCCAACGTAAAAATTGGTAGTGGTTTAACACGTGGCAAATCGGGTGGTGAAAAACGCAGGATTTCAATTGATGTCGATCTTGTTCATAGCCCTGCTGTTCTTCTTCTTGATGAACCAACTTCAGGACTGGATTTAGCATCTGCACTCCATATTGTCTCGTTGCTGAAATCAATGGCCATGAGGCAAGGTAAGACAATTGTATTGACAATCCACCAACCCAGTTCCAGGATTCTTGAGCTGTTTGATCAGATTTTTTTATTGGCAAATGCTGTTTGTTCTTCATCATGGTTCCATTCATCTTCTCCACCAGATTTGCAGGTCATTGTGTACCTCAGCATGTTAATGTGCTTGAGTTTGCCGTTGAAGCAACTGATTCTTTAGTCGCAGATAGTGATGAAAGTGATCACGGAGACCTTGAAAATGGCCAAGAATGTGAAGAAATCAGAAGAACGATTAACGTATATAAAGCAGAAGAGATCAAAATATGCTACTTTAACAATCCATTAAGTGAAGTTTTAATACTGGGTCATAGATTTTCCACCAACATTTTCAGAACCAGAGAGCTCTTTGTTGCAAAAGTCATACAAGCAGTATTTGCTGGATTCTTGTTTGGAACTTTATTCATGAATGCAACAAATGACTCCAGAAAATTCCAGCTACAAAATCAATTTGGATTTTTCGCATCAGCATTGCCTTCTTGTTGTCTTCCATAACAGAAACTTTACCAATTTTCTTGCGGGAGAGGAGGATATAAATGAGAGAAACCTCAAAAGGAGCTTTTAGAGTCTCTTCCTACGTAATATCAAACACACTAGTATTTCTTCCTTAACTATTAACAACTGCTCCTCCGTATACATTCCTGTCAACTGGCTAGTAGGATTAACGAGAAAAATTGATGGATTTCTCTGTTTTCTAATGGTGATATGGATGACAGTTCTAATGGCAAACTCCTGCGTTGTAACGTTGCATGTTTTAGTGCTGTAGTGCCAAATTACGTCATGGGCATGCCTTCAACCACAAGCATTATGGGGGTCCTTTTTTCTCTTTTCTGGGTACTTTATATCAAAGGAGGATATACCAGGGTATTGGATTTTCATGCTCTACATGAGTTTGTTTAAGTACCCATTTGAGTGTTTTATGATTAATGAGTATGGAGGAGACAAGTGGAGAAGGAGATGTGTGAAGAGCTATGAGGGAGAATATATTCTGTATGGCAATGAATATCTGGAGCTGCGAGGCCCGAGACAGTCACAAAAATGTAGTCACTTAGGAGTGATGTTGGGTTTCATCGTAGGGTACAGAGTTCTCTGCTTTTCTGTTCTGTGGTTTAAATCTTACAAAGCCATAACTCAGAAAAATTAATTTATAGCCACAAAGTCTGAAAAGAGGAGTTATTCGGAAGAGATGTTGGGTGTCGGTATAGAGTTCTTTGATTTCGTGTTTTCTGGTTCAAAAGTTACAAGCCAGAAGCTAGAGAAATTAATTTCTGGCAGCCAAGTATGAAAGAGTTCTGGAGTGATATCTTCATCATTATTGTCTGTCTATTTGTTCATCCATAAAACAAAACTAAATCATATTTCTAAGATTTCATTCTATCATATTTCACCTTGCTTCTATCTCATGTTATTAAAGAAGTCTTTGCTAACACAACAATGAGTCTTCAGACTGTTCATTCTTGTCCCTTTATCCTTTTTTGGCTTGTAACGAACAAGATGGATTGTAATAGTCTTCTATTCCTTCCTTACCTATCAAATACATTTTCAATTTGAAATCACACTATTTCTTCTGAAGTTCTTTTTCCCTAACCTTGAAAAAATCTTCCATACCTCAAGAAACCAGGAAAAAAAAAAGTAACAAAAACAGGATACAGGGACGCCTCTGTCTGCTACGACTCCTTGGTTTTGTAAATATCTTTTCAGCTATTATTCCGGCCTCCATGCACAACATCACACTAGTTGACACCTTATGGCCACACTTGATAGAAATAATTCAGAAAATTCAACTCCAAACTAGTCTTGGGATTTGATAGGTAATCTGCTGCTTCTTTAGGGCATAATTTCAAAATTTCAGCCTGATTTTATGGCTTCCCTTACTAGGGGCAGCAATCTGATTATTTTGCTTTGGGATCTCATAATGGGGGTAGCAAGTTATACAAGGTCATATATTACTATTATTATTGGTAAGGAAACTTACTGAGTACATTAGAAGAAAAGAAGGGGAAAAAAAGCAAGAGTCAGGTCCATTGGCCCGTTGCTTTATTTATATTGCATCACCCCACCCCATAAACAGTGGGATGTAGTTTTCAATCATACAGAAAACCAGAGATCTTATCACTGTCCTGCAGTTATTTCATGTTTCCAGCCCCTCACAGTCTCGCCCAGCAAAGAATAGAGGTCCATAAAACAGGTCTCAGAATAAGTAAATGAGATTGGAACATAGGTACAAAGCATTCCACAACATAGAGTCTGAAAGATACTAAGTTCTGAAGTTTAATCGTAATCCGTAGAGCAGCCTTACCCCTCTACTGCAGCCAACTTTCAGGTTTCCCCTAGCAACCTAGCCCAGAAAAGAATGAAGGTCTATACGACATTTCTTTAGAATAAGTCAAATTGGAGAATAGAACAAAGCATCGCATACCCAAGGTTAAAGATAAACAGTTTTCAAAACAACAGTTGACAATGATTTGCTTTTCATTGCTTGGGCAAAAAGAAATCATGACAAAAAGCAACTCTTCTGTAAACGAGGTATAGTAATATCAGAAAAGACTTTTCTCATGATCATTCTGGCCTAGGCTTCTATCAGTTATCAAACTATCTGTCAAAAGCTCCAAAATACACGTACAAGTTACAACCTAGATAGATGCCTGTTATCTTTTCTCATGATCATTTTACAGATTTTGTCTTCATGAAAGTGCAAAATTAATCAGAAACAGTGGAAGCCCAAGATTTTCTAATATATACTCGAGATTACATGGTACAGGAACGAAGTACTATCATCTGCTAACTCAACCACATACGCTAATGCATCTGGGGGTGTAAATTGCTGAAAAAGAATGCTCACAAGAAATCTCCAAATGATGACGAACTGAATATAGGAACTCTCCGTCTCTTCCTGGTTCCTAGGAGGTCCTGTGAAGAAGAAAATCTATCGAGTACAGACTTAAGAGCTTGGTGAACAGATCCAGAAAGAAACTGACGGTATTCAGCATCTTCAACATTCTCTTCTTTGCAGCTGATTATCACAAAGACATTCCTCATCCTGCCTCCCAAGGTTGCAATTTCTGCCTTCAATATCATAAGATGAAGGGCATCAAGTGCTTGTCTTATATCAGACAATAACCCAGGTTTATATTCACAACATAGAGATGCCCTAATTGAATAAGGGAAACCATTCGACCCACCCTTCTGCTCTTCAACTTTTATTTCATCGTTGTCCTTTGGTATCATCAAACCTTCACACGCTTGTGCTGCATTCTTTTTCAGCTCTTTCAAATGTCTGATAACCTCTGCAAGTAGTGTCGCTTTGTCCATCTATGAGTTCAAAATTATAAACAGAATTATTTAGCTTTTCAAGCTATCATTGAAATATTAACATGTTTATTTGCACTGAAATTGAGTTTCAGAATTAATAGTATGACCATAACTAGGGTGGACAGTCAATACCAGATTATTCTCAGCTCTTGCTTTTAGGAAAGAAAACTAAACTGCGTTTTACAAATAAACAACTAATAATAACTACCATCATAAGCCAGGAAATAGAAACCCTGCCACAGCACATCAATTGACACATTAATCCACAAATGAAAAAACTTTGGTTATTTACTACCTACTAAGGTGGCTTGCAAACCAATTATTTTAGTACATAAATCTTTGCAATAATTGATAGAAGCAAAAGAGGATGCCAATCAAATTCAATTGTTTAAATAGGTACCACTTCCTCTTGAAGCTTTGCACATGCATGCATACATGATTCATACCAACTACCGAATTCATCGAGTTGTAACTTGTTAAGTTATGCTTATATTGCAACAGTAAGTAAAAGAGAGAAGCAAGTACACAACAGATTATTATACGCCCTTAAATTACCATATTTTTCATGACCCGATCCAACCAAATGACTTAATTCAGTTGAACAATAGGTTGAATTCGACCTTATTACGATTTAAAAGCTAACTGCAAAGGGGTTCAATAATAGTTTAGAATCCAAATTTCCAAGCTTTTGGGGAACGCATATCAGCCTATCAGATCCAATTGCAGATCTTAAACTAGAACCAAATGTAGCAACACAAAGTGTGAGATACCGGATAATCCTGGATTTGAATTAACCATCCAACTGACACAGAATTTTAAGCTAAACCAGCACTATCACTGACATAAACTTCAACAAGTTCATAATCGAGATAGCAAAAACTTATTAACTAACCTTCTTAGCTCCTGGAATAACATTCCGAAGCGCATCAAGATGTGCATTAATCCTAGCTCTCCTCCTCCGCTCTGCCTCACTATGGTTCTTCAAAGCTGCTATACTTCTCTCAGTAGACACACCCTTGCGTTCCATTTTGACAGGGGCCTCCACAAGCTCTCCTCTATCACTATCCAAAACCAGAGATGAAGATGAAGCAAACCCACTTCCTATTACATCATCAGAGTTAACCAAAAAACCATTAGAGATTCTCTCTGAGCCATTTCCATGAATGCCTGAACTCCAATCAAAATCTTCCATGGCTAAATTGCGGCCTCAAGAGAGTCTTGGGCAATTTCAAGAATATTAAGCAAAGGGGGAAGCAAGACCAGGAAGAAGAAGTTTGGGGACGAGACCCAGAAAACAGCCTTGGAAGGTTTAGCTTTTGTGGGATTGTGTTGGGTAAGCCTGTTATTCTCGTTTCTGTAATTCCCATTAGGAAAACAAGGCAAGGCCTAAAATTTGACACAGATTTAATAAGAAAATGTCAAAGTTTCCAACTTTGTCATGTTGGGGGGACCCTGTGGAATGAAACATGCAAGTGGTAAAGTGGAGATGCAGTCAGCGTATGATGACAAATGAGGAAGGGAAGGGGCGGGGATCTGGAGAGTGCTGAGAGGAAAGGACGTTGCCTCTTTAAGCTGGCGACGATAGAGTTGTATGTACAGAATTCCTCGTATCTTTCTTTTTAAAATATAGATATGGGGAAAAAAAAAGAATTTTAATTAAAACTAAATCTTGGAATCCCTTTTTTATTTTTATGGAATTTTTCTATAAAATAAATGGATACGATTTTTTGTACCAAATTAATATGGTTCTAAATCAAAATTTGATTATTTATGCTTCATGATTATTTTCACAATCAATGACTTGTCAACTCGCAGTATTGAAATAGAGAAATGTATAGAATGATAAATATAATTAATTTGGAAGATTTTACTTTCACAATTTTTTTTATAAAATACTCCCATTTATTTGTTAAATTTATTGAATTTTAAATTTTAATTTATAAAATTTAATAATAAAATTATGTAAAGTGAAAATCACATAATATTACATGTGCAGAAATAATAAAAACTCAATTAAGTATTTATACCTATTTTGTGAAATTGACACTTGACAATTCTGATTTATGTCATTTTTTTTCTTGTGTTTTGTTTACTTTTTTGGATGCTAAATGCATAAACATTCCAATTTTCAAAGATCAGGCCCAACATTTTTGTAGTAGGTGCAGCAATGAGACATTATTGTCCCACTGAGTGGTCCATAATGAGACCAACATATATTAGGTATTAAGACTTCACCCTCCATTGCCATGTAAATCTAAGGTCAATATAATACTCATACTTCACTCAAATCTGGTTCACATTTGTCCATAAATGGATAAATTGTTGGCAGTCTTCAAACTCAAACCCAATGGTAAAGCTCCATGGCTGCTTTGCTTGAAGTTGGTGCTCTCACAATAGGATAAGTTCGTACTACAAAAATATAAAACCCAAATCATCCTTTTTGCAAGCAAATATTTTTTGAAAACACAACCACAGAAAAGAGCTGCCCCCACGAGTGCTGCGTCAAGAAAAGTTAAGGTGGTGAGTGATGACAAATGCTGAATTAAACCCATATGGAAAGGAATCTACGGAGTTATTAGGAGCAAGTCTTCGTGGAGAAATATAAAACATCATTAGCAGCAATTTGGACCTGTTGCGATCTTTGAATCGATTTTCTTATTGTCCTATTATGCGTTTGCGTCTCTTTTGAGTCTGCAGCGCACGCCATGCTTGAATTTTGTTTTGGGGCGATGTGTGGTGGGAGAATGGGTTGGAGCTTTCTGGTTTTTTTTAATCAGCAAATGCGAGCTTTGGGTTAGGCAAAAGCCAATTTTGGATGCGCCCTTTAAGCCACAGAGCCAGCTAATCGCTTTTTTAATAAGCTAATTCGTCATTTACCAATCACTTCCCTTTGACATTAGGGATGTAAATCCACTATCCACGTCGTTGATAAGGACAGGAACTAAACAAGGCTTTATCTGAACAAAGCCACTTAGATCCACACATTTTTTCTTAATGCCCATTAAGATTTTCCTCTGTCGCATTAACCTTTCTGCTGCTCTTCAAATTTTCCACTAAGGTTGCTTCCTTTTCCACGTCTTTGTATGAGATTTGAGTTCACTTCACATATAATCTGTATCGCTTTTCTTTCTTTTCATTCATTAATGCCTATATGTGATTTTTTTTAGAATAGTATAAAGTACAAGCATTAATAAAAAAATTAATAATGTAAATTATTATACAGAATAAATAAATGATTGTAAATTTATAAAATTGAAATAATTTATTTTATATATTTTTAATTAATAATGAATATAGGAATAAAAAACTCAAAATCATAGTAAAAAAATAACTTTAAGAAAAGTAAAGAATTGAGTAAGGGAGTTGAAAAGGGGCAAGAGGCAAGAAAATTAAGATCATCCTCAACTTTTTCTTTGTTCTTCAATCAAAAGATTGCCCACATAGTAAGAAAATAAAATGACTTGATAATTGCTTATTTGTCTTACAATTGCCCATTAGACTTCAATGGTAAAACTAACTCTACTTAAAATTTGCAAAAAAAAAAATTCTCACAAACTAATTTTAATAAATACTTCACAAAGTAATATATAATATATTAAATTTTATTGTTTAAATTATAAGATATAATAAATTTAATAATTTAATTTTTTAATAAAATTTTTATAAGAATACAAAAATTGTTATATTTAATTGCAACTTCAACTTGCCAATTGCCATTGTACAAGAATTTAAATTTAAAAAAAAAACTCTTATTAAAAAGAGAAAAATCGATAGTGCGATGGGCTCGCACGAACTTCCTACAAGGTGAAGGAGGCAACATCAATGGACCTACAGGGGCAAGAGTCCAAAGCATGTGGATTGTGAGCTAAAAGCCTTCTATTGGGCCCAGCCTAATTCTAGCCAGCGCTCCTTGATCGTGAAAAACAGGTAAACTAGTGAACAGAAGAGCCCAACACGGAAAAACCCATGACCAAAAATTGGAGAAGTTGGATCCCTTGCAGTAAAGGTGAGGTCATAGAAAATAAAAGGAAAGAAAATGAAATTAAAAAAATATAGTGAAAAAAATAAAATTTATTTATTAATTTATAAGAAAATAAAAAATTATTAAAATAAAAAAGGTTAAAGAATTTAAATTCGTGGTTAACACATGTAAAATCTTACTTAACCACCCAACCAAAACTTTTAAAGGATTGTTTGATAATGTAAACACCTACGTTGAATTGAAGCCAGGACAGATACACACACTGCGTACGTTAACTCAGCCTTATTAATATCAAAAACTCATTTATTATGGGATACAGAAACACACAAAAAATCACTTATATTTATAACAAAAATGCTAAATTTACATGCGAATATTAATGTTGACTGTACATATAAAAAAATTTAAAAATTTAAAAATATATATATACTATTTATAGTGGGTTTTGAACAGTTCTACAAGACTGGAGCAGAATGCATAAGCGGCCGTATTTGTAGTTAATAATAATATACATTAATTCTATAATTTAAGTATGCCAGTTGTCAGCTCACCGACTCATATTTTAACTTTTATCTGTCAAATTTTGTAGTCATACTTTATGGCTTGTGGCCCAATCGTAGGGGAGAACAAGCTATTCTCATTTAATATAATTTATTCAATATTCATAGGAGATATAAGGATTATTAAATTAATAAAATTATAAAATTTAAATTTTATATTATAAATATTAAATAAAAATAAAATTATAAAAATAATAAAAAAGTGAAGCTATCTTGCTTGATTAATTAGGAGAGGCGGCGGTATTTAATAACCTATTAGTAAATGTCAAAAAATTGTAACGTCATCCTTTTAGAAAATAGAGTTACGAGAAAATGAAATTACACTTACAATTTAGTTCACAATTGAATTACAATTTCTTGTGACAAAGATCCAAACATAGGTGCCTGATTAGGGATGGGTATTGAATCGGGTCAAACCGTTTTAATCCGTCTCAAATTATAAAAAAAAAAATTTAGACTGGATTAAAATGGGATAAAATAAATATTATATAATATTTTAATTTAAGATGGGATAAATTGAGTGAGGCTGAATTTTGGTTCCCTCTCCATTGAGTTGCCACGGGTACCTAACAAAATTTACATATATATATATTTTCAATTCTTATGCTATATATATATTCTGAATTCTGATATTATAAAATAACGTCGTTTTGTAAAATGATGTCATTTTCTATCTTGCCCTAAAACTAGGGGTGGACATCGGTTCGGATCAAACCGTTTTAACCTACTTCAAACTATAAAAAAAAAAATTTAGACTAGGTTAAGATGGGATAAAATAAATATAATATAATATTTTAGTTTAAGATGAGATAAATTGGATGAGGCTAAATTTTTGCTCTCTCTCCATTGGATTGCTGTGGCAACCCAACAAAAATTACATATATATATATATATATATTTTTTTTTTCTACTACTACAAAATGACGTTGTTTCGCAACTTACCCTAAATCTTTCTCAAGTAGCTCTACGATTCAATGCCACTTCTCGGTCCTCTCTTGTCCCTCAACTCTCTCGCTCGCGAGCGATGAGTTTCGTCCGTTGTCTCATCGTCTTTGACAGTCGATGCTGACCACCCTACCTCGTTTGAGCCATCTCAGTCCTTTTCTTGTCTAGTAATCACACTTCGAGACTTTAAGTCCTCAATAGTCGACCGAACCTTGTTGACTCGCCCCCGCTCGCCTCATGTCCGGTCGTCCCCAAGCCTTCACTTTTTGGCCCATCCTAACCCAAACTAACCCACCCAAATAAAACTGAGTTATTCCAGCCCAAAAATTTTAATTTGAAGGATCATTTTGGCTGGGGTTGGACTAATTAAATGAGGGATTGGATTCAAACAGATTGAAAAAATTTTGCCCCAACCCAAACTACCTTATCTAATGCCCACCCCTACTTAAAACTTCTGCAAGCACAAGCAAACAAGAGGCAGATCAACTTCAGCAAACCAACACCACTTCTCCCTCCCTCATCTCGAACCCTCGGTCCCTCGACTCCCTCTCTCATGAGCTACAAGTCTCATTCGTTGTCTCGTCGTTTCCAATAGTTAACGCTAATCTCTTACCTCCTCCCACCTTGTCTTGACTCGTCTCTTCTCATTTGGCTCATCTCTTGTCTAATCATCATATTTCGACACTTTGGATCTTCAATAGTCGATCAAACTTCATCCCCGTTCCACCGCTCGCCTCACGTTCGTTCGTCTCCATCCTAATCCAAACTAACCCATCCAAGTGAAACTGAACCATTCCAACCCAAGAATGTTAGTTTGAAGAATTTTTTGGTTGGGGTTGGACTAACTTAATAAGAGATTAAATTCAACTAAGTTGAGAAAATTTTGTCCTAACCTAAATTATCTCACCCAATACACACCCCTATGCATGATTATGTTACAACGAGTAAAAGTACTGAGACCCAAATAATCTGATCCACCGACCACGGGTATGGACAGTATCCACCAGGGCCAGCACCCTATATCGAGAGGCGTCTAACAGCCCAGCGCACGTTAGCCTTCAACTTTGGGGCCCAGACAACAGCCAGACTATATAAAACTTCGCCAAGTTAACCATGCGCCTCCACCCTTTACTAACTGAGGCCTAGCATCTGCTGCAGCTTCTTCTTGTTACGGTAATGGCGGCTGCTACCTCTTACTCTCCAGCTGTATCTGGCCCGTCTAAAACCGTGGTTAAATCTGTCACCAAGAGCTTGGCTGGTGCCAATCTAGCATGGGTGCCTTCTTCTTCTAAGCTCAACTTAAAGTCTCTCAGGGTCAGGCGTTGCGTTGGTGGTAGCAGCGGCGGCTCCGGCTCAGCCCTAGCCGCTCGTATGGTGTCGGCTCCGACAATAAAGCCACCTGCTTCTCTTGATTTCCAGACGTCTGTCTTCAAGAAGGAGAAGATTAACCTCGCTGGACATGATGAGGTATACTGTCTCATTTCTCTTGAGTCAAACTGCATATCGTTAGGGAATCCTTAAAATTTTATTTTCTCTTTGGTCTTATGTCATTCATCTGGGTTGAAGCTTTATTGCACTGTCAGATTTTGGAAATTAACTTGTTTGTTTGTTTGTTTTTTGGTTTTTTTGGGTAGTATATTGTTAGAGGAGGGAGGGATTTATTCCCTTTGCTTCCAGATGCCTTCAAGGGGATCAAGCAGATTGGTGTTATTGGATGGGGATCGCAGGTGACTATTCTCATACTTGGACTGTCGATTATTTTCTTATGTAGTTGTATTCTCTCTGGCTTCTTATGTTTGAAGTTTTAGTTATTCTTTATTAATAATTAAAAAAGAGCTTGTTGAAGTCGTGCAGTTGAAAAAATACACCTAATAATCTCGTTGCTTTTATTAAAATTAACCTTAAACAGGTATAGGCAATCATTTCTCTATTCCAGAGGCAATTGCAAACTTGTTGAGCATGGTTAAGGTCATACCTACTGAATTAACAAATATTTGACTGCTGAACTTCCATTGATCAAAATTTATGGCTTATACATGCTGGAATTTGCTGGTACGATGATGTACCATTGGTGGATTGATGCATCGTGAAATGTGTACATTATTTTTGTTTGTAAGGAAAGTCAGTGAGGTTAGAGTGTGAGAGTGGAGTGTTATGCTTCACCCAGTACTAAACATTTTCTAGCCATTCTTTCATGCATATGCGTTTAATATAAGCTTGAAGTCCTCCCTTTCTGAATGGCTAGTTAAAATGTATATTGGGTATTCATTTCTTGTTCTGTGATTTTGATATGATTTCTAATTCTGCTTCACATTTTCTAGGGACCTGCTCAAGCCCAGAACCTACGGGATTCTCTTGCTTATGCAAATTCTAATATTGTGGTCAAGGTGATTCTCGATTTCATTTTTTTTTTTTGGTTTATAATCTTTTTTGGTATCAATATATAGGCTGTAATCTGTTAATAACTTGCCTTAAAAGACTTTCAATAGATTGGTCTCTCTTCACATTCAAGTTATGAGTATATGTTTGTTTTTAAACAAACACAGATTGGACTCAGGAAAGGTTCTCGTTCCTTTGCTGAAGCTCGAGCTGCTGGTTTTACTGAGGAAAATGGGACATTAGGTGACATATGGGAAACTATCTCAGGCAGCGATCTTGTGTTGCTGTTAATTTCTGATGCCGCACAGGTTAGTTAATTTAGGTCTATGCTCTAGGAATTGTCAAACTTCTAGTATTGACTACATTGCTTGGTAGTTGTACAATGCTTAATGTCCTGGTGCCTCTTCTACTTTGCAAAAACTGTGGATTTTGCTTTTCCCCCTTGTCTACATGTTTTTTTAATGTTGTCGGAAGTTTTGTTCAGTTTTTCAAGTCACTCTTCATTAAGAAACTCTGCAAGCTTGGTTGAAAACGAATTGTATATCTTTTAACACATTCCACTGACAATTATTTTCTGTTGAAATATTTTCATTTTCACTGGTTCTTTAATGTTCTTGGTGTTATTGTGATTTTTACTGCAATTTAGCAGGATATTGATGATGAACTTTACTTTCATTCAGTTTTTATAAAATTTAGGTGTGCCAGGTTGGAGAAAGTGTTAGCATAACAAAACATGATATCAACAATGTCTGTGTATTCCTGTCTAGGGGAACCTTTACTACATTCATTTGTTTGATTCTCTTCGTGGATTCCATGGGGACCATATTTTGTTAGTTCGCAGTATAATGGTTTTAGAAAGTATGTGTCTTACTGTTGGTGACTTTGTAGTTTCTGGATATTGTGTCTCACCTCCCTCCCTCAATTGGCAACTTCTTAATATATAACTTTATCATGCAGGCTGATAACTATGAAAAAGTATTCTCCCACATGAAACCAAACAGCATACTTGGGCTGTCCCATGGGTTTCTTCTTGGGCACTTACAGTCAATAGGACTTGATTTCCCAAAGAACATCAGTGTAATTGCTGTATGTCCAAAGGGAATGGGTCCATCTGTGAGGAGACTCTATGTCCAAGGCAAAGAGATAAATGGTGCTGGAATCAATTCAAGTTTTGCAGTCCACCAGGTATATCCTTGTGGGCCCCTGCACATACCTATATTTGTTTGATTGATTTGTTTTCTGGGGGGTAACAATCTTCACAAACAGGATGTTGATGGCAGAGCTACTGATGTTGCTTTGGGATGGTCTGTTGCCCTTGGCTCTCCTTTCACGTTTGCCACTACACTAGAGCAGGAATACGAGAGTGATATCTTTGGGGAGAGAGGCAAGGAATACTTTCCTGCAAAGCTTTATTATTGTCTGCAAAGAAGAAATGCCTAACTGATGCTTTCGTGGCTGTCAGGTATCTTACTTGGTGCTGTTCATGGAATTGTGGAGTCCTTGTTTAGGAGGTACACTGAGCATGGAATGAATGAAGATCTGGCTTACAAGAACACTGTTGAGTGTATAACAGGAATTATATCTAAAACCATCTCAACTAAGGTTCTGCATTCTCATTTTCATCTATCTGAGTTGCATTCTTGTCTATTTAATTCTCTCCCTCGGAGGCTGTGCATGGGTGTTTATAGGTCATTGTGTAACCTTTCACTCAGTTTTTTTATTTTTGGGACAGGGAATGTTGGCTGTATACAATGCCTTATCTGAAGATGGAAAAAAAGAATTTGAGAAAGCATATAGTGCCTCATATTATCCATGCATGGACATATTGTATGAGTGCTATGAGGATGTGGCTAGTGGTAGTGAGATTCGTAGTGTTGTTCTGGCTGGGCGCCGATTTTACGTAAGTGTAGATTCATTTGCCATTTGTGTTAGTGGGTCTTTATGCAATGGGCTCTAATTATGTTTTTGTTTTATAGGAGAAAGAGGGCCTACCTGCTTTTCCCATGGGTAAAATCGATCAAACTCGCATGTGGAAGGTTGGTGAGCGTGTCCGATCTACCAGGCCAGCGGGTGATTTAGGTCCTTTATATCCATTTACGGCCGGTGTCTATGTGGCATTGATGATGGCCCAGGTATGTGCACTTTTCCTTGTTTGACTGTTAGGAATTTTTTCCTTCCAATTTCAAATTCGAGTCTGTTGGGATTATAGTAAAATTAAGCTTATGTTAATTTTTGTTCAATAAATTTGCAGATTGAGATCCTGAGGAAGAAAGGGCATTCCTACTCGGAAATCATTAATGAGAGTGTCATTGAGTCAGTTGATTCTTTGAATCCTTTCATGCATGCACGTGGTGTTTCTTTCATGGTTGATAATTGCTCAACTACAGCAAGGTTGGGTTCAAGAAAATGGGCACCGCGATTTGATTACATCCTAACCCAGCAGGCCTTGGTGGCAGTGGACAATACCGCACCGATCAACCAGGACCTAATCAGTAACTTCCTTTCAGACCCTGTTCATGGAGCGATTGAAGTTTGTGCTGGACTGAGACCTACTGTGGACATCTCCGTGCCTCCAGATGCAGATTTTGTTCGTCCTGAGTTGCGCCAGTCCAATTAGAAGCTGAAGCACCTTTACCATTTCCTCGGCCTAATCTTTGTTATGAATGTTCTGTAGAGCAGCGGTCTTGTTAGTGAGTTTTGTTTTGTTTACATGGTTGCTAATATGAGATTGTATTATTACTTCCGTTTGACGAATGAATGGTGTTCTTCTTACGTTTTCCAACTGAGGAATGGTGCTAGATGTCTTATAAGAAATTTAAGATAATAAATTTTATCTCGTATATTAGGGATCTTTTATGCATTATCGCAATTTAAATACGATTTTTACAGGAAGAGGTGGCGAACCAAACAGATCTTGGTTATGTTCATATTCATTTGAAATCTTCTGCTCCGATGGCTTTGATTCAAGTGGATAAATTATATGCTTAAGTTTTTTTATAATAAATCAAATGGTTATCTACGGGAAGGTATACTCACAAATTATTATGAATTATTTCACAGCGTAGCAAATTTTTTTGGCGAAATGTGAAGTAATTTTTTTTTTTCACAGCTTATTCAAACGAAGTCTGTACTCAATCCTGAAGTTAGAACTATTACGGCATCATTAAAATTGCAAACTGTCTGGTGATAAGTAGCCTTTTATTTCTTTGCTTTCAAGTGTGTCGATTTTAATTGAAAATTAACATTCCTAGAAGTCTCGTGAGTTGCCTGCAGCAATTTCTTGCTAGTTTATCAGATAGGAGCATCATGTTAAGCATCCGAGGTGTCTGGGAATATTAGACATTTTCATATGAATGCCTGCTTGCTAAACACCAACACATGTAGAGAATATGCACAACCAGCGAAAGGAATTACATAGTATGGTAATTGACATATACACAGTGAAGTACTCAGTTTAGTGCGCAATAGTTGTCAAGTTTGATAATTATGCAGTGGGGTAAGAAGCTTGCATTGCTATGCCACACAGGCCTTCTGCAGCATCCACATCTCTCTGCATCCTGATGTATCCTTCTTCACCCCATTCTGTTCCCCATGAGTTCTTAACCAACCAATACTTAGTGCCGTCGTTATTGACTCCATAACCCACGGCGGTGACACCATGATCCAATTCAGTGCCACAAGAGCCAGTGAAAACACCACTTTTGTAGAATTGAAAGTCAGATCCACTGGCATCAATGGCCACAGAAACTGGTTGATTAGCCACAGCCTTGAGCAGTGCCTCCTCACTGTTGGCGGGCACATCCTCGTACCCATTAATGGTAGCTGCATGGTTGGCTTCTTGGTTTGTATTGCAGGTTCCATCAACACCCTTGTAAGGGTAATCGGCTTCTGTGGTGAGACCATGATTTTGCAGGATGAATTTGAAGGCATCATCCATTAGACCCCCTCCACAGCCTTGATCCACACCCTTTGTGTCACAATCAACAAGCTCTTGTTCTGACAAAGAGATCAATTTGCCGGTACTCAGTTGCGTTATCCCTTCCGTTGCTGCTACGGCAGAAAATGCCCAGCAACATCCTGCAAAATAAAAAGCAAAGCAAAACTTGGTTTAATAACACAATTTTAATTCCTGTGAGTTTCATAGATTTCATCAAACACATACCACATTGGCCTTGGTCTTTGATGGGTGTTACAGCTCCTTTCTTTCTCCAATCAATCGTGGATGGCACAGCAGTCTCATTTTCGTATTTGAATGTGGTTGTCCTTGTAATGGAGGAGCACATGTGGCCTTTGAATCTATTTCTGGATGCTGTAAATTCCTTATTTGTAAGATCTGCAAATTGATTGATGCCTAGCTTGTAAGGCTTGATTCCAGCATTGTTGAAGGTTTCAATGTAATTCACATTGTCCCTGAAGATCTTAAAACGTTTCTCCTTCTCTTGGGGGTCCTTATAGACTTGGCCATAGTGAGCCATCCATTGCTCATGCCTCTCATGCATTGAGGCATCTTGGAGTGTACGAGATGCGGCTTGGAAAGCCCAGAATCCAAAGATAAAAAGCAGAGCCAATGAAATGCTGGGAAATGAACTTTTGGAAGCCATAGTAGTGGAAATGGTGGAACTACTACTGGAGACTGTTCAGTGAAACGTGAAAAAGCAGATGTGTTGGTGCCAAGATTGCATGAGCTATAAATAGCAAATTCGACGTTGAATTGTAAACTGAGCATGTAGTGAATCCTCAACACATAAATATAAAACAACTCTGTCTTCAACGTACCTTGGAGAATGTTCTGAATAATACCCATGGCCAGCATAACTGATTGAAAGGGAACCCTTTTAAATATTTGATTCCAAATGAGACAAACCCGCTGCTAATTCGCTAATACATTATTATGGAATTATAGCTAAATTCCAAACGTAGCTTCAAACCAGCTTTAAAAGACTTCACGACAATTAACATAAAACATGGTTTGGCAAAGGTTTCTGCGTGTGAAAGACCAACTAGTAAATGCATGCTCGGACTGATACTTGATTGAACATGTGAGAAATGGATGCCATCCCACGTGAAAGAAAAGACTGGCATCGGCCAATCTAAAAATTTTAAGTAGTGAAACAATAAATATACAATAAACATAAAGAATAACAAAAGATAAATAAATTTTTTAAATAAAAATATTACAATAAGTTTTTATTACACTAAATCTCTAATTACACTCCGTATTTATATGTCACACACATTATAAAATTAAAATTGTTATAATTAATATGTTCAAATTACAAATGTAACAATAAGGGCAATTTTACATGTTTAATGGGAGAAAAATTTAAAGTCTATATAGCAAACATCAAAAATTTTAAGGTAGCGGGACATTTGCTGCCCACAAGCTATAAGCTAGGTCTACCATTGTGTTCAGCCACATTATTTTTGTGTCAGTGAAGTCATTAAATATATAATTTAGTTGAGTAATGCTACTAGTACAAAGATTTTATGAATAAAAGTTATACTTGGCTTATACTTTCATAAAGCAAATAAATAATTTTCATTAAACCTATAACTAATTAATACTTTTTGAAGCTATAAAACTAAGAAAATGTAAAGTCACTTGTAAATTTTATGAAAGTTACAAATCATATATAATTTTTATACGCAAAATCTTATATAAATAACATTACTCAGATCAAAGAGTGCATCATTTTTGACAAAAACGGATAGACCCCCTAATTTCTGGAATCCAGAACTGTGGCTCTGTATATATCAAGAGTGCATCTTCTTATCGATATCTGATTATAAGAGGACATCTTGGTTTCTGGCTTCAAGTCATCCTAAATATTTTTTCGTTAGAAGAAGAATATGATCAGAGGCTTTTGCCGATTAGATCTAAGATGATTACCAGTAAAAAGGCACCTTGCTTTATCGAGTGCTGCCATTTAACCAAACAGTGATTCCAATACACGTCTTCAACATTTTTTTAAAAAGTTATTGTATTATTTTATGAGATCTTGCAGCAAATGGCTGCAAATCATAACCCGAGGAGAAATGGTCAGGGCCTTTCCCTTCAAGGTTAGGATACTCATGATCCGGATAGTGGATACTACTACGTAACTTGGGTTCGGTATTTTGTAGAAATGAAATGGCCTTGACTTTCTTTTAAAGATTAGTAAAGCATTAGCGTTGACTCTCATTTCAGTCATCTCACAAAAAGAGTTTGGAAATTCCCATATATGTCATAACCCTGACTAGTTTTTCTCTGTATTAAAGTGTAATTGAGAAGTAGTACTCCACTTCACGTACATAGAAGAAGCACAACGGCAGTAGGAATTACATTGCATTGTAATTGATAAATGCCCATGTAGTTTAGGGAAAATAGTAGAGCAAAGTTAAGTTTGACACTTATGCAGTGGGGTAAGAAGCTTGCATTGCTATGCCGCATAGGCCTTCTGCAGCATCCACATCCCTCTGCATCCTAATGTATCCTTCTTCACCCCATTCTGTTCCCCATGAGTTCTTAACCAACCAATACTTAGTGCCGTCGTTATTGACTCCATAACCCACGGCGGTGACACCATGATCCAATTCAGTGCCACAAGAGCCAGTGAAAACACCACTTTTGTAGAATTGAAAGTCAGATCCACTGGCATCAATGGCCACAGAAACTGGTTGATTGGCCACAGCCTTGAGCAGTGCCTCCTCACTGTTGGCGCGCACATCCTCGTACCCATTAATGGTAGCTGCATGGTTGGCTTCTTGGTTTGAATTGCAGGTTCCATCAACACCCTTGTAAGGGTAACTGGATTCTGTGGTGAGACCATGATTTTTCAGGATGAATTTGAAGGCATCATCCATTAGACCCCCTTCACAGCCTTGGTCCACACCCTTTGTGTCACAATCAACAAGCTCTTGTTCTGACAAAGAGATCAATTTGCCGGTACTCAGCTGAGTAATCCCTTCCATTGCTGCTACAGCAGAAAATGCCCAGCAACATCCTGCAATATAGAAAGCCAAGCAAAACTGGGTTTAATAACAATTTAATTTCGAGTAACATTTCATAGATTTTAACAAACACATACCACATTGGCCTTGGTCTTTGATCGGTGTGACGGCTCCTTTCTTTCTCCAATCAATCGTGGATGGCACAGCAGTCACATTTTCATATTTGAAAGTGGTTGTCCTTGTAATGGAGGAGCACATGTGACCCTTGAATCTATTTCTGGATGCTGTGAATTCGTCATTTGTAAGATCGGCAAATTGATTGATGCCTAGCTTGTAAGGCTTGTTTCCAGCATTGTTGAAGGTTTCAATGTAATTCAAATTGTCCCTGAAGATCTTAAAACGCTTCTCCTTCTCTTGGGAGTCCTTGTAAACTTTACCATAGCGAGCCATCCATTGCTCGTGCATTGAGGCATCTTGGAGAGTGCGAGATGTGGCTTGGAAAGCCCAGAATCCAAAGATGAAAAGCAGAGCCAATGAAATGCTGGGGAATGTCTTTTTTGAAGCCATGATACTGGAGATAGATGAACTCCCACTTGAGACTGTTGGTTAAAATCTGAAAAAGCAGGTGCGGTGGTGCCAACTGCCAAGATTGCTTGAGCTCTAAATAGCAAATTCCACGTTGAATTGTAAACTGAGCACGTAGTAAATCTTTAACTACAGCGTAGAAAACGGTTTTCTCTTCAACGTACATACCTTAGAGAATGTTCTGATTAAGACCCAATTATTCCATCCATTCTTGTGAATGGTGCATGGTGTTTGACGCCAAATGGGACAAACCAGCTGCTAATTATGGCAAAATGCCAAGCTTAGCTTCAAACTAGCCTTCAAAGACTTAATGACAATAATGAATACAAGCATTGGTTCTCAGAAACGTTTGGGTGTGAAATACCAATATACTAAGATTATTACATTATAAAACATGCCAAAATTGGATTCCATCACAGGTGAAAAAAGGAGATCCCGTCATCAAAATTCAGTGTCTACATTGGTGAAGTCACTATCTATTGAATTTAGCTCGATGCATACATATTTTCAATGAGGACACAATAATATCATGAATTAAGAACTATGGCTCTGCATATATCTAGCCAAAAGGTACTCTGCAGATTAAAAATCGTTTTACCGCTTTAGAAAAGTGAAAATAATGGCTATTTCTTAAATCTAAGGTGATTTTCAGTAAAAAGTTTCTGCCTCTGGCTCCGGCTCTGGGAAAATTATCATCATTTAAAAATTTTTAGTAGTTTTAATTATTAAAAATATTCTTTAGTTCCTCTGAATTTTAAAAATTTTAATATATATCATTAAAAATTATAAAATTTTTAATTTGACCCCTAAATTTTATAAAATATTATATATAATCTATAAAAATTTTAAATAATTTCTTCTATAATATATTTTCAATTTCTTTAAATTCTTAAATTGACTTTTGAATATTTTAAATTATAAAGATAATTTCGTTTTTTTGTTATGTGCAAACAGCATATAATAATATATGTAGTCTCAACCTCTAAAAAAAATCCTCATTTCGTCCTTGTTGGTATGTGTATATGTATATATATATATATATATATATATATATGTATGTATGTGTATATATATATATATATATGTATGTATATATGTGTATGTATGTATAAAAGAGTTGAGATGGTTATTTTCAATTCTTTTGCTCCAAGAACATACAGAACACCTCTCTTTTCTCCCTTTCGGCTAAGAAGTGCGTTTCAAGCAATTGTATCGGCAGTATTATTCCCCCTCCTCCTATCAAAACCAGGTCCCCACATGATTCAAGGCAAGGATTTGAGAAAGAACAAGAAAAAAGGTAGTTTAGGATCTGGAATCAATAATTTAAAAACTTCACTGATATGAGAATGAATTAGAAGAATTTTTTTTGAAACAAAAATGATACCTTTGCGCTTACAAGCTTTGTAAAGATTCTCTTCAGCTTACTTACGAAATATTAAGGCTAAATGGCCAATAATACCAGTCCTTTTTGACTTGTAAAGTCTTATGCCTTCTCTTAGAGATTTTGGAAAGCACCTTAATGTTTTCAAAAAATTGTTGTGGCTGTCTAAAATATGAAAAACCTAGTAGATTTTTAACTTGTTCAAGTCTTAGCTTAGTAATCCCTTTAACCTCCCGTTTCAACTGGAATCAAGCATTATCTAAAACTATTCTGATTTCAGTATCCCACAAGGAGAAATTGGAAACTCCCATATTATGTAGTAACCATGACTGGTTTTTCTTTGTATTGATGTTAATTGAGAAGTAGCACACCAGTTCATGTACAGAGCATATGCACAACTGGTGGTAGGAATTACATTGGATTTGTCACTGATAAATATACATAGTTTAGGGAATGAAATATAGTATCAAGGTTAAGTTTGAGACTTTGCTGTGGGGTATGATGCTTGCATTGCTATGCCACACAAGCCTTCCTTAGCATCCACATCCCTTTGCATTCTAATGTATCCTTGTTCGCCCCACTGTGTCCCCCATGAGTTCTTAACTAACCAGTACTTTGTCCCATCATTACTCACTCCATAACCCACAGCAGTCACACCATGATCCAAGTTGGTACCACATGATCCAGTGAAGACACCGCCCGAGTAAAATTGAAACTCAAAGCCACTGGCATCAATGGCCACAGACACCGGTTGGTTGGCCACGGATTTTAGCAGTGCCTGCTCACTGTTGGCCGGCACATCCTCATACCCTTTAATGGTAGCTGCATGGTTGGCTGCTTTGTTTGTGTTGCAGGTTCCATCAGCACCCTGGTAGGGGTAGTTAGCTTCTGTGGTGAGTCCATGATTATTGAGGATAAATTTGAAGGCATCATCCATTAGACCTCCTTCACAACCTTGGTCCACACTCTTTCTATCACAGTCAACAAGCTCTTGCTCAGACAAAGAGATCAGTTTGCTAGTACTTAGTTTAGTAATCCCTTCCATTGCTGCCACAGCAGAAAATGCCCAGCAACATCCTAAATTTCAAACACAAATTAATGAGACTTAAATTAGACATTGGTTGAGTAGTTTTTGATAGAAATATAAAATTATTCATGCATGAGTCTTCATCTAATAGTTTCAACTTTTAAAAAAGATGATTCTTAACATGATATTAGAACTTATAATAAGAATTACATTCTTATCACCCTATTTTTAAAAAATTAAAATTAAATTTTGGCACAAATTTTGATAAAATTACATGCATTTAGAGTATCTGTAGAGTGTCTGTACTTCGATTGAGTTTAAAAAACTTTCTTATTAGGAGATGTAACAATGTAAGTTTTTGGAAGAGTTGATTATTGAAAGTTAAGAGTTTCAAAGAATTTATCAAACACTTACCACATTGGCCTTGGTCCTTGATTGGTGTGACAGCACCCTTCTGTGTCCAATCAATTGTGGGTGGCAGTGCAGTCACATTTTCATACTTGAAGGTGGTTGTCCTTGTGATTGTGGAGCACATATGGCCCTTGAATCTGTTTCTGGTTGCTATGAATTCCTCGTTTGTAAGGTCAGCAAACCGATTAACGCCCAGCTTGTAAGGCTTGTTTCCAGCATTGTTAAAGGCTTCAATGCGTGCCACATTCTCCTTGAAAATGTTGTAACGCATCTGCATCTCAGAGGAGTCCTTGTAGACTTTGCCATATTGAGCCATCCACTGCCCATGCCTCTCATACATTGAGGCATCGTCCTGGAGAATGCGAGATGTGGCTTGAAAAGCCCAGAATCCAAAGAAGAAAAGCAGAGACAATGAAAAACAGGGGTATTGATTTTTGCAAACCATGGTGGTGGTGGTGAGAGTGGAACGACTGCCACTTGAATTTGCTTTAAAGAATATGGGTAAGCAGATGAGTGAAACTCCCAGACATTGCTCGAGGTATATATAGAAAAAATCACGTTGAATTGGAGACTGATCTTCTAGCTTTCAGCACAAAGCATCGAAGTGCTTTTCCTTCAACGTACTTGAGAGAATGTTCTGAATAAGACCCTTGCTTAGGGCGTTAGTTGATAAAGTGGACTAGTTACTTTTCAAGTGCAATGCCTTGTGCGTACATTAGACTACATGTTTTGGTGAAATGATATAATCTAAATAAGATGTTCAACAATATAATTATAATAATCACTCTCAGCTTGGGCATTTGACACCAACTGGGACATAGCAGAATGTGATCCTTTGCCACAGACTTGAATGGTGCATGAAATAAAAATATGTATTGCTTGTGTAATGGGGTGAACACTTTAAATCAAGAAAAAATTTTCAATTCTTTCAAAATATGTCATAAATAAAAATATGTATTTAATTTTATTAATACTTTTGAATTAACTAATTATTGCTAATGTAAAAATATGTAAATTTTAAATTGAAGGGAGAAAGTACCAAATCTTGGGTAATGGGGTTTACCTTCACTAATTGAGCATCACCCACAGGCCCTTTTACCGGACAGAGTGGTTTAGATTAAAAGAATTGTGGGCACTTCTTGCTATGGTTAAAAAATTTGGTAATGTAATGAACCTAAATTAGTTAAAGCTCATTCTTATCCGATTTCCGCTTTGCTTATAAACTTAGGAAGCAATATAAAAATCACAACTAGCTAGCCATTAGTTGGCTTGCACTTACTACTTGTTTTGTTTCGAGATGGACATTCAGTCACGACCCAATGTCAGCACAGAATGTTGGATGCCGATCGGTGAAGCGACCGTTGTTAGTGAAAAAATATGAGAAAAAAATAGAAAAAATTAAAATTTATATATTAAATTATAAAAAAGTCACATGAATTAAAAACATTTTTTATAATAAATAAATATTTATAATTTATTAAGTGGGCCACGGGGTGGCTTGCTTAGTTGGAAGCCCTCTCGGCAACGGCTTAGGGTTCCCTGAATGCCCAGCTGGCACGGCACTCTGCATATCCCCACCTGCTAGGCTACTAGCCTGCCGCTGTCGCCAACTCGCGCATGACAAAATTTTCTTCTCTCTACTTCCTCTCTTTCCCTTTCTCCCTTTGACGTTTATGCCCCCCACTTTTCCTATTTCTTTAATTCAACACTTTTTTTCAAGGACCATTAAATCGAAATTTGTCATGTCCCAATCAAATATTGGATATTTAATTATTTTAAGAAATGAATAATATATAAATTTAAAGCATTCTATGTTATCTTTTTAAATTAATAATTATCCATTAAAATGTACTCTGCATTTAAAAAGAACTAAACTGTTAGATAAAAGAAATTAAAATTGATTAAATAGTCATAATTATCGTTTTAAATATTTTTAATGATAAAAAATGTGACAAATAAATTAATATATAAAATATTTTAATTTCAAATTTTAAAACAATCTTTAAAATAACTGGCTACTACATTTTTTTTTTCAATATTATTGGTCAAGGTTAATCAACCATCACTCTGTCATATTGAAAGCAAAAGAGTGGACAATAATGAATAGTGTTTGTAAGAATTGTCGGTACTTGCAAATCTTTTGTTTGCTTGAAATCATCACATTTTTTTTTTTTGTGGAAAAATGATTTAAAAACCTATTAATTGCTCATAGTCTAAGTTATAATTAACAACTGATAATATTCAATTTTAAAGTGAAAATGTAAGACAATTCCCCTTTCTTTTTTATAAAAAAAATATATTATATGCACACAGATTTATATATTATATATATACATATAAAATTAAAATGAAAAAATTAAAAATATAATAAAATTTGTAACTTCAAAAAATATTTACAAAGCTTTTCCTATCTTATTGCCATCATCGACATCTGAAATCATAGTTAATTCGGCAATGTCAGGCACGTTTCGAATCTGCTCTCAGTGAATAGTGGCTGTCCTCTCAATTACAGACATGGTGAGCATTCCTTATTTTTATGCAGAAAAGTTGGATGACTATCATTATGAAATGACTAAATTCAATCCCTTTTGTTTTTTTATTTCCTTGCTATATTTTATGTATGTATAATACATACGTAGAGAAGGGATATTTGTTACGCTTTATGATACATATTTGAATTTGAAAAAATTTTCTAATAGTTAAGACAAAAATTAAATATTCTCACAAAAATTTTAAGAAAACTTTTATTTTTATAAATTTTATAATTTAAATTTTTAAATAAATATTTAATAATTTATAATTTTAAAAATAATAAAATTGTTTGACTTTTAATTGAGATGTAGGCATCACTTATTTAAATAAAATAAAAAAACTCATGGATCTATTAATATATTAAAATATATGTTTATAATTATTTATTTATAATATAAAAATTAAATTATTTAATGAATTTATTTCTCCTTTGTTTAAATAAAATATATAAACTATAAGTAAATAATTAGCTTTAAATTTTCTATTGGATCCAAATATTGGTGCTAAGTTAATTGATTGAAGCTATTGATGATTAAGTTGAGGTGTTATACATTGATAATTTGTTGATAGAGATATAAAATAAAAAAATATTTTTAAATTTTTATCTAATAATTTAAATGTTTGAGATTATTGAATTTTTTGATACTCATTAATATTGTTTGTAGAATACATGACTTATATAATTAGAAAGGCACATAATATTTACAACATATTTAGTGTAAAATTTAATTTTAATAATTATATTTCTATAGAAGAAAGTTAAATAAATTTTTTAATTATCCTTCTATATATTAATGCAAAAATAAAGATGTTAATTAAGGGCTTTTTGAAATTATAAATAAAATAGAATTAAATAAATTTTAAAATGTTTAATAAATGGTTGCTGATTTGGTAAAAGTTCTAATTGTAACGGGTGGTGGGGAGGGGTATTTTGATAATTTAATGCCAACGAAGCCAATGATCATCGGCACCCGCCCCTACAAAAAAAAAATTGGGAGGAGGAGTACGAAATCAAAGCATGGAAGGGCGTGAAAGGAAAAGAAGGTAAATTAGGTAAGTCTGCGTCAGCACATTATTAAAAGGTGTAAGTTCTAGCATCACCTTCAATGCCACGTCAAATATGGTATTCTCGATTCATGGCGGTCCCAATTTTTTAATTATTTTTTTGAATTTTGGATTGCTACCATTTATCTATGGTACCCCAAATTAATTAATTAGCAGGCATTTTTATAAGGTCAAATATAATATTCTATTTTAGAGCATATAAAATACTGTCTCTTTCAAATAGTATGAAAATATTTTTTTTATTTATGTGATAAATTGTCTAAAGAATAAAAAATTTAAAATTTATATAAAATAATTTATTAATAATAATATATAATTTGACTTTCAACTCTAAGTGCATGCAACTACATTTTAAATTTTAAGAGAAATAAATTTCATTAAGGAGTGCAATCTTTGTTTTTGAAGGTATGTATTTTAATGACTCAGAGTTTATTTACATTTTATATTTTAAACTATTCTTCAAATATCGCTTAATGCATAGTATTACAAAATGGTTGTTGTCATCAACTTATTATTAACAAAACAATTTGTAGCTATTTATATGATGATGTTCACAATAAAAAAAATAGCTGATTTAATATAAAGTAGATAAAAATTATATATAAATTATAAATAAATAATTATAAAAAATTATTGGATGGGTTGGGTTTTAAATTACAATCCTGCAAAAATGGTGCAGCAAATCGATGTAAATGTGCTAATGGTCTTGCTACATGGATGGAATCCCTTAATTTTGGTAATTAAAGTCAAGAATTATAATAAGAGAAATATAAATAAAATTGAGTGAGTTGAAAAGAGCACTGATATTGATATATTGGAAAACAATGCACCGTTTCATCCATCTTCTTTCTTTGAATGTTCGTTGTGTATACTATCTTTCTTTGTGCTAATAGATTTTTTCTTTTAAAATATCTCTTTTTATAAACTTTTATTTAAAAATTTTTTCCCATTAAATAATTTCTTTTTCAAAAACAAGACAAAACTGTTAATTTTGTTTATCAACTTTACTTTTTCTTATACAATGTTAACAAATTATTTTTATATAAAAATTTTGTAATTAAAATTAAAATCTTTGAACTCAAAATTTATTTGATAAATTTCTTAATCTATACAAATTTTTCATAAATTATAGATTACTAAAATTATAAATGGCTTTTTATTATTTAATTTAAAAAATAATATGTATATGTAATTTTATATTTTATATATATAAAATAATTACAAAAAGAATAAAGATGTAAAAAATATGAAAAAGTATATACTGCTAAAAATATTCAAATAATAGGCTTTTTTTTCTTTTGTAAATCGCATAATAGGCCTTTAATTTTGACTAAAGTCAACAAACAATTGCTATGCTACATGGTCACGCCGTATCAAGGAGAGAGAGAGAGAGAGAGAGAGAGAGAGAGAGAGAGAGATGGAAGAGTGAAGTAATATCCGTGAAGCTGCAGAGAGATTAAAGCAAAGAAAGAGAGAGGCAGAGAGAAAATCATAAAACGAAATACTTCTCTCACACCTTCTTTCTACCATTTGCGCTTTCTATCTTCGCGTTCTTTGCCTCCTCACGGGATACCTATCCCCTTCTCTCACAGTCTCTGACTCGCCCTTCTTCCCATGTCTTCCTCACAACTTCTCTGTTTCTGTTTCTTTTCCTTCTGTTATGCTCAACTGCTCCTTTGATGTTCAGCTAACTCTCTCCCACACACACATTAGATACACACTCAAATTTGCGTGATATACTAACTGGAGTCTCGTGTTTCGGCCACTGAAATTTAGTTTCTAAATCTCTAACCAAAAAAAAGATAAAAAGAAAGACAGAGAGAATGTCGCGGCGTACTGAGCATACCGGGAAGACTATGCAAGAACTGGGCTTTGATTCTCAAACAACTCGGTTTCGTGATTTGCTGAGTTGCGACGAGAACAAGCCTGATTCCAAAGAACTCGATCTGGGTTCTCCCGTTTCGCCATTGAAAATCCGTGGCGCTGCTAATGCTGCCACTGCTTCAAGCGGCAGTTCCGGCTCCTCTGGCTCTGTTTCTGGCAGAACCAGCACTCCCAACTTGCTCAAGAGACCAGATGGGAAGCCAAAAAACCATTCCGGTGAGCTCACTGGGTCTTTTGATTCAAGCCCAAATTGCCCCGAGAGCCTCCGATCCGCTGCGGCAATGCCCAATTCGAAGCCGGGCCATCGGAGATCGATCTCCGCTGGAGCCCCATTAATCTACTCTGGAGGGAGTTTTACAAGCAGCTCGGGCAATAGTAATGGTTGCTTAAATGGTGCTACTTCAGGGACCAATTCGTTCCCGAGTGGTAACATTTGTCCAAGTGGGAAGGTCCTCAAATCCGGTATGGCAATTCGAGTGTCCAATAGAACCGAAGTTTTGGGTTCAGGGAATGTGAACTATGGCCGCGGCAACATAATGCGCAGTGGCGCCAAATTGAGCAGTGCTGGGCACGTTGTTGATGACAATGTGGCTGGGAATTCTGGGATTTTGAAGCGGGAAATGGCTGGCTCTGATCCAGAGGAACTGAAAAAGGCAGGAAACGAGTTATATAGACGTGGTAATTTTGTGGAGGCATTGTCATTGTATGATCGAGCTATATCGATATCGCCGAGTAATGCAGCTTATCGGAGCAATCGGGCAGCGGCGTTGACGGCGTTGGGGAGGTTGGCTGAGGCGGCGAGGGAGTGCGAAGAGGCTGTGAAGTTGGACCCTGCTTATGCCAGGGCGCACCAGAGGCTGGCTTCTCTTTATTTGCGGTAAGTGCTCTGTTCTCCTCCCTTCTTCATATTCCTGGTTCTCCTTTGAATAAAATTTGCATGACATGAAACGACTCTTGGTTCTTCTGGTCAAGCTTGGTTTTGGTTTGGTTAATTTCACTGCAAGCGTGTCTTTGATTTTCTTTTATCTTTGACTTCGTTTTGAAGGGTTGATCTTCGTATGGTATCTTCATATGATTTGTTGTTTACTATGAAATTTAAATCTGCTTTTAATTGTTTTTCTATTTTATTTGTTTTAGCTATAAACTAAACTTCTTTCCTTATACATTTGATATTCTAGTTCGAATTTCGCAAATTTCTGTATATTTTTCTTTATAAGCTGCTTCGTCATGTTGGGTCGTGGAAACATGTTAACATTATACTCATCTGACAATTGACATTTCAGGTTGTGATTTAACTAAATAATTTGGGTCTATTCATGGCTGTCTACATTAGAATCGGGGCAGTGAATTTCTTTTGGCTCATTTACCCCAATTAATTTGAAATTTCTGCAGCTTTGGACAGGTTGAGAATGCCCAGCGCCACCTTTATGTCCCCGGACAACAGGTGGATCAATCTGAACTGCAAAAGCTGAGGTTATTGGAGAAGCATTTGAATCGATGTGCCGAGGCTCGGCGGATGAGTGATTGGAAGAGTGCACTTAGGGAATCAAATGCAGCCATTGCAGTTGGGGCAGATTTCTCACCTCAGGTGGTCTCTTGATTCATGATTCTAAACTCTCATTTTCTTTAATGTACACAGTACAAAAGTTCCATTTCCTAACTTGTAAAAATGCTACTTGCAGCTTGTTGCTTGTAAAGTAGAAGCCTATTTGAAACTCCATCAGCTTGAGGATGCTGAGTCCATTCTCTCAAAGATTCCCAAGTTAGAAGGTTGTCCACCATCCTTTTACCAAGCCAAGTTCTTTGGGATGGTTGGTGAAGCTTATGTTTCCTTTATTCTTGCACAGGTTGATATGGCCTTAGGAAGGTAAATATTATAAACTTGAAGTGAAAAAACTTTACATAAATTTTGCTTCTGTGAGTACGAAAACAAATTATAGAATGTTGCAGATTCGAGAATGCAGTGGCAGCAGCCGAAAAGGCTAGCCTGATTGATTGCAGTAATGTAGAAGTTGCCAGGGTTCTAAATAATGTGAAAATGGTGGCAAGTGCTCGTTCCCGCGGCAATGATCTCTTTAGCGCTGGGAAATTTTCCGAAGCTTGTTCTGCTTATGGAGAAGGGCTTAAATATGACAATTCCAACTATGTACTTTATTGCAATAGAGCAGTTTGTTGGTCCAAACTTGGACTATGGGAACAATCTGTTGAGGATTGCAACCGAGCTGTCAACATTCAACCAAATTATAGAAAGGCCCTTTTGCGCAGAGCTGTGTCAAATGAAAAGGTCGGACCACTTTATTGTAAATAAATGTGGCTGTCTTCCTTGGTTTTGTCTTGTTCTCAGAAAGTTTTGTTACGTAGTTATTTAAGATTTGTAATCTTGCTACAGCTTGGGAGGTGGGCAGAAGCTGTGAAAGATTATGAGGCATTAAGACGGGAACTACCCGAAGATAATGAAGTTGCTGAATCTCTCCGTAGGGCTCAACTTGCATGGACCAAATCTGGTGGAGAAGTCTATGGTACGGAATTTGGAGTTGAAGTTGAAGAAGTGTCCGCATTAGATAAATTTAAGGCTGCAATTGCTTGTTCTGGTAATATTCAATGCCTTTATTTTGAGATCAAACAGTGTTGGTTGTTCAGTATTTCTTGCTTCATTTATTCTGTTCTAACAAAAATCTGCATTTTTCAGGCGTTTCAGTAGTTCATTTCAAGGAGGAATCAAATGAACTGTGTGACGAAATATCCCCATTCATAAATATGCTCTGCGTTAGATATCCATCTATTAAATTTATTAAGGTATCCAAAGTTAGTGGCTTTTAGGACTATTTTTATAGGACAGTTATTTTATAAATTAAATTTTATTAAATATTTATTTTAAAAAAATCTAAACTAAGTTTCATAAACTTAACTATAGACATCAAAATTTTTGGGGCCCTGATAAGTATGTGAGTATACATTCTTCCCACAAACGTTTTTTCTTTCTACGGGAAGGCAAACTCCTAATAACAAGACTTCTAAATTGAATTGAAGGTGGACGTGGAGGAGTGTCTGGCTATAGCAAAGGCCAAGAGCATAAGAACTGTTCCAACTTTCAAAATTTATAAAAACGGAGAGAAGATGAAGGAGATCGTTCGCCCAAGCCATCGGTTCTTAGAGGACTCAGTGAGGAATTGTAGTAATCTTTAGATTTTGGAATTCTACCCATCTGCATTCATGAGCCTCAAAGCACAGCAATTGAAGGTGCTCCAACAGTGCACCAGAATCCTCTGAAGTTCAGATTAGGATCAATTGTCAGTTTTCCTGATACAGTGGAATACAAAAATTTCATCGCATCTAGGCGGATATCATAAACCTCAGAAATAGCATGTTAGTCATATTCTTGAAATCATATATGTATATCTTTTTCTCGGCATTTTATTTTTGCTTCCTATTATTTTCCCTAGTTTCAAATCCAAAGCCCCTTTTCTGGTTACTTATACCAACTTTATCACAAGTGCTACTCCAACTTAAATTTAAATACCAAATCTCACACAATTTCATATGGAATATTAAATTACTTAGATACATTAATTTAATGGTATAAAAATTTTAAAATGAATTTTTGTGAATTGTAATTTATAGAGATAGAAAATACTGTATGATAAATGACTTTTAAAAGATAGAGTTGGCCAGTGTTTTAAAATCGAATCAATGACCGTTTTAAAATATTTAAGGTAACCGGTCGGTGCAATGTTTTTCTATTGATTAAAAAGAAGCGTGAAAATCCATATGTGAAGCAAACGCTTAGCATATAACCAGTCCTTCGAAAATTCAACACTTGTTAGTGGCACTGGTACCACTGCTTGGAAAGGAAACTCGACAAAATGGTAGATATTGCAAGCTTGATAGCGTATACAAAACCTATTACATGTATAATCCAATACTGTAAGCTTCTGACTTTTATTTTTCATATGCCAAGCATATATAGACTTGGTTTCTTCGAACTTTTGACATGCATAGAGATTAATATTACTGGCCAGCAGCAAAGGCCTCAACTGGGAAAGTCTTGGTGATACCAGCAAGACTCTTGAAGTGAATCTTGCCAGTTGGGGGGTCATCCACAGTGATCTCATTCACGGGGGGCCACAGCATGAGCTCTTTAGCCTTCACACCCTTGAGCTTTTTGATCTTCTTCTTGGAGATGTAGCCAGTAACCTGAGTGTCATAGCTCACAAGCTTGCTGATCAACTTGAACTCATGCTCCACCTTCTTTTTCTGCACGATCCACATGTATCCTGTGGCCTTCACAAACCCAACTTCGATCACATCGGCTAGAGGGAGAAGCCCTGCTGGCAGCTCGAATTCTTGCAGCAGGGACACGGCCATTTTCAGGCCTTCCTCGTGGCCCTTCTTCACTACCCCTCCTTCCTTTTCGGCCATCGTTAACACCTCTCTCCTTTTTCTTGGTGTATAAAAAAACCTGTTTTGGCGTTGGGATTTTAGTTGATGATGGAGGATTGTATATATAGATTGTACCAAAGAGGCCAGAGATGATTAGCGACAAAGTTTGTGCCTGGTTGGGATCGAAGTTAGCTTCTTTGTATGGCCCGTCCAATGTTTTCTTTCATTTTGTCATTATCAAACAGGTTTGAGTAAATTACAACCTTCTTGAAGTATTTGGTTATGACACTCTACTTTATTTTTATTTAAATATAACACTCTACTCTATTTTTATTCAAATATTATACTTTACTCTATTTATTTAAATATTAATTAAAAAATATGCCTAATGTTAATAGAATATTCACAAAAGAAATATTAAATCAATATTTTACTTTAGTTTTACTTAAAAATTATACTTTAACTTATTTAACCATTTTAAATAACTAATGTATTGATAAATTATATATTTTTAATCAAATAATTATATTTATTACAAGGTGTAAATTTAACAATGTGCGTAATTATGAAAAAAAAATTAAGTATAAACATAAAGGTATCTTAGGGGTGAGTTTAGTTAGTAAAAAATAAAATAAATTATGCTCTATATTTTTTTCTTAACTAAACTCATCCCTAAGATACTTCTATATTTATACTAATTTTTTTTAATAATCACACACATTATTAAATTTATACCTTATAATAAATATAATTATTTAATTAAAAATATATAATTTATCAATATATTAGTTATTTAAAGTGATTAATTGAGTAAAAATATAATTTTAAATAAAATTAAGATAAAATATTAATTTAATATTCTTTTTATGAATATTTTATTAATATTTAGGTATATTCTTTTAATTAATATTTAAGTAAATGGAGTGGAGTGTCATATTTAAAAAAAATGAGATGAAGTGTCATAATTAAATACATCAAGAGAGTTTAATGTAATTTATTCAAAAAATTTTATCAACAAGAGTTTGTGGGATTATTAAATTTTATTTTTTCCTTCAACAAAAAATATTTTTAAATATGGAAAAATGTTAGTTTTATAAAATAAATTTATTAAAATTTTATAAATATAGATATAAGATATTAAATTAATTAATTTTAATATTTGAATTGTAAAATTTAATAAATTTAATAAATTTAATAATTTAAATTTTTTAAAATTTAATTTATGATAATAAATTTATGAATAAACTTAGTGACTTGATAATGGTGTACCGACTCATGTTACAGATCAGGATCTCTTCATATAAAGTCAAAATAATAAATATAAAATTAAAATAAAATAATAAAAATAAAATGTATATATTAAATTATAAAAATAATTAAAATTAATAAAAAAATTCTAAATCTGTTACTTTATACTTTTCATATCATTTCGTGTGATATTTTTATCATCTCTCTGGAATCTGGACTCCGATTTTGGGCTTTTGTTCTGGTCCATTGGGCCCATTCTCATATCTGTTAAATTGGCGCCTCCTCTCCCACCCGTTTTTTCGTTTTCATTTTTCACGCACCATACACAATCCCATGTTCACGACGATGGAGACGCAGACGAACAGAGCAAGCTCGGGAAGACGATCGGCGAAGAACGACAAGCTATCTTTAGAGGACTACATCGATCTCCTTCGTTCTCACCAGACGCTTCATCTCACTAGGAACCGTCTCAATCAGGTACCTGATTCCATTTCTTTTTCTTCCACATTTTCATTTTCAAATTTGAATATGATTTCGATATATGTAATAGTTCTGTCATAATAGACCTTGTAAATTCCATATTTCAATTTCATTGGTTTCCCTGTCTAAACTTTTTCCCTTTTGGTTCGTGTTGCAGATAATAAGTATGCACGGCTTCAAGAAAATGCTCCAAGCTCCCAAGGTTCTGCTGTCTCTCTCATGCTTATTTTGAGCTTCTGTTTGGCTGCCGAGAATACGGCCGGGAAAAATGTTACCAATTCTCTGTTTACTTTACTGCTTCTCAAGATTTAATTCAAATCAAACAGAAATATAATAATGCGCTTGTTTTCAAAAAAATTCTCGATGTGAACACTACACTGGTTCGCGCGTTTCCTTGGAGGCGGGTGAATGCCAAGAGCGTATCTGTTTGGTTGCAGAGAAAGTAAGGTTTAAAGGAAAAATCGTACATATGGCACCACCACTACGATTCTTTTGCTTTTATCAATTTTAACCAATTGAAAGCTGAATTTCACTCTGTCACTGCTCTTGTATTGTGCTCAACTCAAATCAAGAACAATACTGATTTTCGTCAGATTTTTTTTAGTATGAAGTATGAGCTTCGCAAATCTGTCTGAATTTCACAGAAAGTATTGATTGATGCTGTGGAAACGATTGATCTGGTGGATTTGCCACGCTCCACACTCTGCCAGAGCATTTCTGCCTTCGCAATCCTTACACTTGAGGATGCGGTCGCTGATCTCAACCACCTCAACTGGCAAGAGTGCTGCGTCACCTCGATTCACACTCTGAGCTCTTGCAAAGAGGACTTGCCGGCTCCCGATCAGAACCTCCACGTCACCAATCACTTGCAACCAAAACCGCAAGCGAAGGATCTGAAAACGAGAGGGAGTAATGAAATATGCAGCCTCCCTGAAGCTTCCCAGTCCCGCCATGCTCCCAAGCCTGGCCGGTGTGCGACCAAAATGGCGCCCAAGCGTAAGAGGTTCAATGGAGACTCTCTTCACTCCGCTTCAACTGTGGATAGCGTTTCGCTTGCTTCGTGTTGAAACGTATGGCCTGTCAATTCTGATGTTTCCGTTCCTTTTCTCTGCACCTCGAACTTTCTTTTATAATGCAAGCGTTTCTGTTGTTAGTGCTTCTAGTTAAATGGTATCATTTTCTTTTGGCGGAATGAATTGGGCTGTGATTATAATGCATTTTTCCCAATAGAGAATTGCGTTAACAATTTCGATCAGCGTTATCGCTAAGTTCCCTCGCCAAAATGCCAACTGCCCTTCCTATCTGATCAACATGTACTACTTATCATACAGTAATTGACCTGCCAAAAGGCGTGCCCATTATTTTATGCATAATTATATAAATATAATTTTTACAACTTCCAAATGGTATATGGCCGATCAATAATAAAGAACAAATCAAGCTTATTTGTTAAAATCTTAAGCCCAAAAAAAAAATCAATTTTGTTACTAATTACTATTTAAAATTATTCAACAACCTAGCTATATAGTATTTTTATGAACCAGGTTGTCCTCACACCAGCATGAATCTTTTGCTGGAGCCAGCCGCCATGCAGCTTTCCCTATTAAGTATTACCTTGTATTTGTACTATGCCCTTTGTGTTACCAAAATAGAGAAAACAAAGAAGAAAAGAAAAAATAATTTAGAACACACACAGAGGAAAGGTAGACTTTCCTTTCCCTGTATAAGAGTGTGATTTCTTTTGATAAATTGCTCAGCTGCCATTGGAAGATCATACTCCTTAACAATGACAGATGCTGACTCCTACAGTGTCATCCCCAACCTCTTCTTCTCCACCTTCTCCCTATTGAGTTCTATCTCAGACTTGGCCAAAAATTCCTTTAATACGCCCTTTGAAGTTCTTCCTGTAGAACAGTCATCAACAAACAATAATTCATCAAAAAAACACATTTCATTAGTAGTATGGTTGAAGAGTGAAACAAGGGAGAGCCATACCAGTTTCCATCCAAAAAAAAAATGATAGCCAAAATCTTGGCTTCTTTGTGGCTAGTTTTGAACCCACAGCAACTCATGGCAACACTGAAATGGACTCTATGGGTAATGGGCACATCGTGTGGTTTGAAAATGGCAGCTTTATAAATAGTATACTGACGAGAACAGCTCTGTAATGGGTTTCCAACTTCAAGGAAGGCACCGCATGAGCTTTTCACAACTAGCTCGGTAGCGTAAAAGAACCTGCTGCAAATTGAAGAGTAATTAAGGCCCACTTAATGCTAATAATCATTGCTCAAGACTCTCACGAACTCTCTTTCGGATTCATATTGCACAGACAAATCTGGTTTTTAAACTAATGCGCCCTTAACATGAAAATATGCTTTCTAATTTGTATCATCATTTGTATAATCGCTCCCCTAAATCAAAATGAGAATCCGAAAGCAACTCTGAGAAGATTTAAGAGGCTGAAAATTTTTAAACCTTGTTCAACAGTTGCAAGTGCCTTCGTAGTAGCTACTAGCTAGCATAACAATTTCCTCAGTCAAAGGAAGAGATTTTTAAGGAAAGAAAGAGAGGGGAATAAGAACTACTTGGGTGGTGGATTTCGCACCCTTTGCGGAATTGACAGGGTCAATACAAATGGTGATCGATTCCTATTATCTTCTTAGCCGCTTGCGCGGGAATTTGTTCAATTCTCCCCGACATGATCTGAAATAAAGGAATAATACGATAGTAATTTGACAGCTGATATTCTTCAAACATCCAGCGTGCTTCAAAATCTCTGAAGACGAAGGGCAACAAAACATACCGCACTGGTTCACAGTTGGATTAAAGAAAAATATTATATTTTTTACATTACCAGAAAAAAAAAAAAAATGAACAACCTGGCCTTCAAAAGATTGCTTGAGGCAAGGGGAAATTGATAATCCTATTAAAAAGGGACCATTAACAAGTAACAATTCACAAAACACAAAAACTGTTAATCAGTTTGATTCAGTATAATTTTTCTAAATTTTAATGTTATAAAAAAGAGAAAGTCTGCATAAATTATCCATATATCCACGGTAAGGGGTATACCCTTTGTTTCGTCATTTACACTGTTCAGCCAAACACGTTTGAATAAATGGACCATTTCTTTCCTTTCGTCTTATACTCTTTTGGGGTACAGAGTTTGAGGTCAAAATAATATGAAGCACAAAGAAAGAATCTCCAATACGGCAGTATCACCACAAAAGGATGCAGCATTTTTCATTGAAACAAGAAATACACCATGAGCAATCCTCCTCACTCAATCCCCCAGCCTAGAGGAAAAGCCTGGGGATGAAATAGGCCATTTCCAGACACCACACCAATACAACAGATCATAATATGGCACAGATGAAGTTTTTTCTTTTCTTTTTTTGTTTTTTTCCTGTTGAATGAAAGCGAGGCCAATCAACAAGAAACAAAGAGGAAATAATGGAACACAATCTCTAGCTAACACAGAGATGAGTTATCAGCCTCATATTTCATCCCCTGATACATATCACAGATTCACATCCTAAGAGAGGGGCCGCCTGCCATCTGCCTCACTGCACAAATGCAATGAGATGAATAACTAAACAAGTCAAACAGAAAGGCTATTAATAGCTCTAGTGCACAACATAATTAACTCACATCCGCATCTTCAGCTTTGGGAACCTTGGCAGTGCCATTCACTTTAAGGGAATCATCTGCAATAATAACAGGAAGTAAAAAATTTAGTAAAGTCTACTAGTCTAGAATAAATAGAAAAAAAGCACTGGAAAGGACATCATTACTATTAACAGAATATTTTCTTTAGCATCAAATATCAGTCAGTGTGCACACAACTTAAAATCAAATGAATATTGAACACAATTTCTATTACCAAGTTCACAAGGAGATGAAACATTGGCTCTGATTCCTCGTTCTGAAGTCTAAACTGTGATAACAGGCTTCCCATAGTTTGACCATTTAATGGCCAAAAGAAATTCATTGCTAAGGGTAACAAATATTCTTTTCTCATTTAATCCTATTTCAAGCCATACCCTCCTCTCCTCTCCTATTTGGCTGTCGTAATAAGTTAGAAGTCTAACCAATACGTTCACTTTACCAAAATTTGTTAATGTCTTGAATTATGTTATTTTTATATTAAAATCCTCATTGAACATGATGGGCAGTACTCATCTCCTTCTTAAAGTCTATACCAAGGACCCAATTTGCATTAACAAATGGAAATAACTGTTGACCAAGCTCTCTATACTACGAAGCTTCCCTTATCAAACAGAATTTTCACCTTCTGGAAAGAAAGTTGATGATTAAAAAATGCAGAATAAACTCCCCAACCCAACTGCTTCATTGCTCATCAAGTAATCAGCTAATGGATGGTCTCACTTTAGACAAGACAAAGAACTCTCTACTGCACAACAAACTAATCAATCTGTCAATTTGTAAAATTGCCAACTATACAACAAAATCAATAGCAATGAACTGCTGTAAACTAGTGTCCATTCGCCTCCCAATTGTTTTTAAGAAAAGGAATTTTTTTAAAAGTTTTAGTAACCACCTAATAACCACAATCTCCTTACTTTTAGGATACAGCATGTATCGTACAAAGAGACCAAACACCAAACTCATGTTTTGGCATTATAATAGTATTAGACATGATTTGACAACAGCAATGGTAAACTGTAGATAATATAAGACATGATGGTCTGATGATGAAACTTAACAAATTCAGGCAAATGATGAAATGTTTCTTAAGAAACAAGACAGCTGACATAATTAACATGAGCAGCAAATTACCCTGCTAGAAACCATATTCCTGTCCTAAAGCTGAATTTCACAATGGGAATGAAAGCAATTGACTTTTCTGTTACTTCAACTAAATAGCCAGGTTCAATAATACAAAAACTAACAATTAACTGAACATGTTAAGCATACTGAAATAAGGTGAAATAAATACCACCAAAAAATAAAAATAAATAACAAATTATAGGTAAATTAAAAGGTTTAAGTTGGCACTGCATATTCAGAAAAGACTAGTACATCCAAAAGAGTGTTGTCAATAGTTGCAGCACTATGATGAAGTATTCAACCAGATACATAAAGAAAAAACAAATGCTTCCTTTCTGAACAAAGGAAATTTCTTACTCGACTACACAAGGATGAAAACAACGACTCATGTACTATAAATACAAATCAAAATAAACTGGATACGTGAAGAGCAACATACATACTAAACACTTTCAAGTAACTTGAAGTTATCATTAAACAAGTGATTAACAAGCATAGTAGATGTTCAATGGCATTAAACAATGAATTTAAAAAATGGAAAACAATAATTTAAATAAACAATAAGTCACCTCCATCTTCTGGGATGTCAGAAGTCCACAAGGTAAGGTTGTCTCTCAAAAGCTGCATGATCAATGCACTATCTTTGTACGACTCCTCATTCAAGGAGTCAAGCTCAGAGATAGCTTCATCGAAAGCTTGCTTAGCAAGATGACAGGCCCTGGAAGGAGGAAAATACAAACTCCCACATTGAACACAGGAGCATTAATCTAAATATTTTTGAATAGAAACAACACCTGCAAAACACAAACCTTTCTGGCGAATTCATGATCTCATAATAGAAAACTGAGAAATTTAAAGCCAGACCCAATCGGATGGGGTGTGTAGGAGCTAATTCGGCCTCTGCTGCCACGGTAGCGGACTGCAATTCAATTATGAAACTAATCATAATAGAGTCATAGGAGAAAATTAAGGGGTATACAATGCAGCATACTATAGAGGAAACTCTCTTGAACTATAGTTCTTCCAATTAGTATATTGGTAAAAATATGTCAGAAAGAAAGGAACATCAAACATATAATCAAAGTTAATCAAACTGAAGAAACTAAATTTAAAAACAAAAAATCTATCAATTCTAGGAAAAGGGGGATTCCAAGTTCCGTTTTTCAAGCAGAAAATCCCTGTTGTTACCAAATTAAAAAAAAAAAAATGGCAGACATCACCATTACCAGTTAATGAAAAAAGCAATCTATGGCAGGGAAGAAGAAACAAAGTTCCTCCAGCTCCTCAACAATAACCCCTCAAACACCTCAGAGAGACTACATCCAGGAAGGGGAAGGAAAAAAGCAAATGGAAATTTAGCAATACAGCAGGACCTTTTTCTCTTTCTTGCTAAACATCATTAAACTTTAAAAGGGTCCAAGGTTTAGTTTCAATAAATCATTTTAAGACCTTTAAAGAACTTCGCACACCAGTAATAATAATAAAAAGATGATAATGTTAATGATGAAAAATACACTCCTTGTACTAATTCATATTAGTAGAACTCACTTAAACATATTACATAATTTTTCTCAAGCAACCCACTAATTGTCAACAGCATCAATACAAGACCAAACACAACCCAAAGTGTACGACAACCAACAATGACAAACAAAAAAACTGTGTTCTATCAACTCCTAACAAGCACTGCTTATTTTCATCAAACCCAGCAAATAACAAACCGTAAATTAAAGTCAGAAGCAACTATCATATATAAGAGTTTATATTGCACCTCATATGCTTTCATTGACTGATCAGCAGCGTCCTTCTTCTCATTACCAGTCTTAAATTCTGCAAGATAACGATAGTAGTCTCCTTTCCTGCAACCAGAAAATTTGAACACCCTATAGCTTCCTGTGCAAAACAGAGATTAAAACACCTGAATCCGAATAGAGAATAAGACACAAATGCTCACTTACATCTTGTAGTAAAAGACAGATGACTCGCCAGCTCCAGCTGAAGGTATAAGATGTTCATCAATTACTTTCATGACATCATTACAGATTTCCGTAAGCTCTGATGCCACGTTCTGTCTATATTCCTTGATCCGTTTTGCATTTATTTCATTTCCTTTTGCTTCTTCTTTTTGTTCTATTGAGGATAGGATCCTCCAAGCTGCTCTTCGAGCACCAATCACATTCTTATAACCAACGGAAAGCAAATTTCTCTCTTCAACAGTGAGTTCGACATCTAGGTTTGCAACCTTCTTCATTGCATCGACCATCTCTGTCAAAAAAGATGCAAAAACACAACATCTTGAATCAAACTTCACACTTTTCTTTAGGTTAACCACAAGCCAAAATCAGAAGCTGAATTGGGAATTGCACATTGGGACTTAATGAGGTTTACAAATATGTTCATTTTTCTGGTAACTTCCTCAAAAAATTTTCATATACCTCAGTCATGACAATCACAACTACCGAATTTTCAAAATCAGGCAATTCCTACAAGGACAAATGGAGTCTTGATCGCATCCTATTCTAACAATTTAACAAATTATACATAAAAAATATCTCTTCATAGATTATTTTTCTCCCCCTTCTAAAACAAAAAATTCCAGTCAGAGCTTAGTCCAAACCGAGTACCAACCTTTGACAAATTTTGAAAATTTAATATTAAATCATTCATCTCCTCGTAGATTTCTTTGCACCCAGACGGACAGCAATCCAATTAACCAAGAAAAAAAGAATCAAACTTCATACTGACACAGAGAATAAGCGGATAGAGATACACTGATCAGACTAAAATCGAAGAGTAGCACATAACTTCAATCTAAAAAATTGATACAAAACATTAAAACTACAGATATCAACCTAATTATGCATATCTATGCGTATGTCTAATGGTCTGTGCAGAGGACAACATGAAAGAAGCCCTAACCATCGTATCGCTCAGCCTGCTCGGCAAGCTTGGCCACATAGACAAAGTTATCACGCTCCTTGGAGGAAGCCATAGCTGATCTCCTCGAGAGTAGGGTTCTGCCACACGGCTTTGTGGGGAGGGGGCTACGGTCTCTATTACCAACCTGTCCCTCTCTCGCCTTCTTCTAGCTCGAGGCTGTAGGAGAAAGAGTGTCACTGCCGGAGACTCCGAGCTAAAAATGACTTTGTTGAAATACCGAATACCACTCCCTCCGTCAAAATATGTAGATAATATTAATTTGTTAAATTTTATAAAATTAATAATTTAAATCTTTTAAATAAAAATGTATTAAAATTGATTTAAGAGAATAACAGGAATTTTGTCCTTTTAATTCTCTACAAGGCTTCTCAATTTGTCAAACAAAAATTTTAGGTTCTCAAATACTTTTTCTAAGAACTATTACAAACTCAGTAAAGTTTTTGTAAAATTAATTTTAGTAAAATATTTAAATATAAATAATTTTTTATAGAATTAAGTTTTTAACATAATTTTTTAAAACTAATTCCATTTATAACTATTTTAAATATATATTAGATTTATTAATTTTATAATATGATATATGAAATTTAATAAATTTATATTTTAAATAAAATTTTATTTATAAAAGTAAGAAGAGGGTTAGTAAAGGATAGAAAACTTTATGACAAAAATGGAAGAACTTGTGTAATGAAGAAATCAAGACTATGGATACGCTTACGTGCAAACGGGCGGAGACTAACTAGATTTCTGGCCAATCAGTGGCCTCCAGGTCTGCCATCGAATCTCGGCTATAATCCAATCCAATTAAACCTTATAATGAATCAAAACATGATGCGTCGTTAAAGATGTCCTTGCACTTCAGAATTTGATTCTTGTTTGGGCCCACGATGACCTGGTTGGCCCTTGTGTAGCCGTCCAGGCCTCATTACCTTCCATATCTTGGGTTGGCTTAAGAATCACATCTTGACAACTTTCGGTTTGGGCGACGCAAGTTGACAACTTAATGCCCATAAATTAATAATGTGATTAAATAGTACCAAAAAAGACTTTGTTCAGAAAAGCATATTGATTGTAACCAATGGGAGTTGGCTTAAACGGTGGGATTTAAATATTTTAAATAATTTATTTTAAATTAAATTTAAATTTTTTATATAAAAAATATATTTTAAAAAATTATTTATTTCAACACTTTTAATATTTTAAAAACATCAATAAGGGTATCAAAATCTGCTTGGCTATATATTTTAAACTTAGAAAATTTTGGCTATACTTATCTTGTTTATTTAATAAAATAAATTATTTTATATTTTATATATAAAAAATATATTAATCTATAAATTAATCTATCTTACTCTATAAAAGAGACAAGACAAATACATATTTTATAAATTAACTTAAAATTCATCCATCCTATTTAAATTGAAACCAATGTGGGTTGGGCATAGGCCGCCCATTTGACAAGCTTATTTATCAAATAAAGGGTATTCCAAAAAAAACTTTAAAATATCTATTAATTATAGACAAGATTTAAATTGCTAATCCTCAGTATAATCAACAAAAGATATACAGTTATAAGAAAGAAATAATTAGATATTTATTAAAGAAAATTCTAAAACGACACTTAAAAAGAATAAAGGGATTACTAAGTATGTTATTTCTTTTTTCCCGGGTAAATAAGTTTGTTATTGCTAATAATCCTATCAGTTGATAACTATATGAAAGGGATAGTGTAATAGAAATGAGGCCATTGCGAATCCCCCCTTTGCCTTTCTTATCCTTGTTTAGTTTTGGTTTCTGGATCCAGATTCTGTTCAAGTAGATAAAAAGAGACAACATTGTGGCCAAAATATAGGGAAGTATAGTTGATGGGAAGAACAGGCAGACTTTGAAATAACCAACAAATAGACAAGTAGATAATTATAATATAATTAATAATAAAAGTAGAGAGTAGATAATTTTTTTTTAAAAAAGATCATTTCTTTTTATGATCAAAAAATTCAAGGTACAAAAATGATTTCAGTCCTATGGTGAAATGATTAACTTAAGAAAATTACAAATTATTTTAAAAATTTTAAAATTAAACTTAAATTATATAATTATTATAAATAAACAATTGATCACGTGATACAATCCCTTTTCAGGGTAGATAATTTCTTGACAAAGCTTATTTACACTTTCTTTCCCAGTAATCAGAAGCTGTAGCTTTATCTGACAGTGAAACAAACTTACAGGGCAAATGGCGTAGAGTTTTCTTTATAAAAGAAATTACTCTCGATCAGACATTTCAGATACAATGCTACTGTTTCTCATAAGCTTTTTCTTCCTGCATTCGTTTTGGATGCTTTGACACTAATTTTTCTTCATATTCGTTTCACCGCTCTTTTTCTCTTCACTTGTCTGCGCAGTGCTCGATCCCATTGAAATCGACCTCACAAAATCCTTTGCTGCTTTATCATTCCCACTTATTGCCAAAGAAGCAGTCCTCTGTCTCTCCTTGCTCTGATTCCATAGTGCCTTCATCGCCTCCCTAATCTCACAATCTCGCTCTTCATGCATCCCCTTGCAAAACCCACAAATCGGAATCTTTTTCTTCTCGTCCCGTACGCTTCTCAGCTGCTCAAAACCGTAAGCCAGTCTCAGTGCATCGTTTAACGAATTGGGTTTCTGAAAATTAATCCAATCATGGAACTCTTCCCTTAATCCGTCTATAAAGACCCCTTTGAGCAAAGCATCATTTAACCCATGTTCTGGCCACCTCTTCAAAATCCATTGCAGTCTCAAGAAGTAGGACCTAACACTTTCTTTAGCTTCCTGTTTAATCGTCACAAGCTCGGACCTTAACTCGTCAATGAGTTCAATTTTATGGAACGCTTGCAAAAATGAGGACTTTATGTCGTCCCATGAAAGAGAAGGGTACGGCTCTATGTTAAGATCGTACCAGAGCGCAGCTTCTTCTTCAAGCGTGACTGGGAAGATCCTCATCAACACTTCAATACAGGAAGCATTGTTTGCTCTGCAGAGTTTATTGAAACGGTTCAAATGGACAATTGGGCATTCCCTTGGAGTGCCACGAAAGATGGGTAAAGGGACAATTTTTATGTAGGAAGCATTTTGAGTAATGGGATTTGAAAGATTTGGGGAATTTGAAGCAGTCATTGAATTGCTTTTCCCTTCGATCTCATTGTTTACAGTTTCACGAACAAGTTTTGGGCGTTGTGAAAAAGCGGGGTTACCACAGGACAAAGACTCAGAACCTATATAGGCAGAGTTATCGTCTTCTTCCTGCGATTCATCGTACAGAGATTGAGACCCAGAAGCGTCCGCGTAGTCGTCATCGTCTTCACTCTTCTCTCCATGAATTCTCCGGAGAGTCCTACCGGTGGCTGCGGCAGCAGAAGATATGGAGAATTCTGGTGATGGCGGAGATGGTCGGTGTCAATGAGTCTTGTTTGATTTGCCTTGTCAGACAACGACGGTTTAGGAACATGTCTGTTTTCCGCAGAAGTGGATTTGTTCAGAAGAAAACTAACCGCCCGTTAATGTTGGTTGGCGGGATGCCGGTTGCTATAGAGACAGTTGGGGTCTGGGTTCTAATGGGCTTTATCTGTATGAAATTGGAAATAAAATAAAACCGGGCCGGGGAATATTGGGCCCATGCCAGGTTTTCTCAAATGCGTTATTTGGGTCTGCACAAGTTTCTTATAACCAAAGCATTGACGGATTTAAAATTCGCCTTTAAAAATTTTGACCTTTTGACTTTAAATAAAATAAAAAGATATCAGATTCGGATCATGGAGGCAGAGTAAGAGTGCATTTGGGTATGGAGACATGTCCTGGCCGGATTGAAACAAAAATTATGTAAATTTTGTTAACAAAAAAAAATTATGAGAGAAAATTACAAATTTTGAAGTGTTCCTAACAGTGTAAAATTTAACTATATTAAGAAAGTTAAGTATCTCCAACCGCGGAAACTTAATATTGTTTGTAAGTGTTCAATTGCACTAATTTTTAATTCTTCCAATTGTTTTTATTTCTTTTTACTGCTTTTTAAGAATCCGCATGACATTCAATGATCTAGCGACAGTTGTAGAAACAGCAAAAGAAGGTACACTTAGAAGCCACACTCATACACTTCGGCTTTTGATATGCCAAAATGGATCACGAGCAACATCAAACAAAAAACAAAGATACATTCATTATTTGTACCATAGTAAAAAGAAGGTACACGCATGAATCAGCCATAAGGGCGGTATATTTAACTGGGTAAAGAAAAGGGAAAGCTGTATTCTTTTTGATTTTTTGATGTTTCCCTTGCATTAAATAAAAGAAGAACATATTTATATATTAGTTTGATTTGACCCATTATGGCTATCACATGATAGAGCAAGCATGAGGATTGTCATCGCTGAAGGCAGCTCCAGTTTGATGGGTAATGATGGAAGAATAAGGGTAATGGTAATAACGGGGATCACTGCTGTCATAACCATGCTTGTAGTAGTTATAAGCAGAGGTTGGCTGCGAAGCATAGTAAGTGACTGGGCCGTTGCAGTGGTGCTGCTGATAATACTGGTTCTGAAAATCTGTGGTGTGAGGCAGCTGCCACAGCTCAGCCCTCCGCCCAGTCTTTCGCACCGTTTTCAGAACCTTCTTCTGGTCAGCATAGCCGGTCACGGTCACCTTCTGCAGGCTCATGTCTATGTCTATGTCATCCACACCTTAACACACACACACACACACACACATATACAATAGAACAAACATAAATCAAGGTTTCAGATTTTCATCTCCCATAAAAAGGAAAAAGATTCAGTTCTATTTTTATATTTAAATATAATGATGGCTTAAGTCAACCCATAAGTTAAACAAGTCACAAAATGCAAATTCACCCCACTTTTTAAGCCAAGTGGAGCAGGCCAACCTACAGGGGTTTTGAGATCACTATTCTTCAATTACCTTTTAGCTTCTGAAGTGCACTTTTCACCTTGCTTTCACATCCTGCGCAGTCCATGTGCACTCGCATCTCTATCACCTGACCAAAACAAAAGGAAAAGATGAGTCACGTATGGAAATCTCCATGAAGAAAATTAACGTTTCCTTTCTAGATATCCAGAGAAAGATTTGAAGATCAGAGCAGTGTTGCTTACTGTCATTTTGCTGCTGTTGCAGATGAATGATGGTATATCTTCTTTTGCCTATGAATTTGTGGGAAAGCAGTTGACGTGTATTCTGATTTGAAGAGAAAGACCTATCTATTCCACAAAGGATAATATGGGACTTGAGCTGGGTTTGCCTCTGCATATATAAGAGACCTTCTTCAATGTGTGCATGGTAGTGGTTCTTTTTTAATGGTGCCTATGAGATACAATATTGTTTTTAAGTGCCTGATTTCACCGACTTTTAATTGCTTGAAGTCTTTTTGATGGAGATTGGAAATTGAAGCAAATGGAACGTTGCTTCTTTTATGGTCCATGAACGGCTTCTGACTTCATCTTTAGTAGATTGTTCTTCCCCCATGGACCCTCAAAAATAGTAAAGCGTTGAAAATGGAATACAGAGACTCCATGGAATAAACTTAATAAAAAAAAGAAAATTCTGTTCTCATTTAAAATAAAATAAAAGAATTGGGTTGATATTAAAATAAGGAAAGAAGAAAATTATTAATATGATGTCGGTCTAATCATAAACAGATTTTGTCTAAATTTTGAGTCGAAGTTTAAGCGTAGAAGAGATTTAATAAAACAGTTTTGGCCATTTAATTGAACAACTTCCACTTTAAATAGGAAATAATCTTTTATTTAATAGTAATGAAAGAATATTTTTAGAAAATTAAAAAAAAATTGATTTAATTATGGAGAAGGAATGGGAACGCTGGCAGTTGAGCGTTGGCTTCGGAGATGGGCGTTTGCAACTTAAGCACAATTGCACATGGCAGCCACCGAAATAAGTGGATCGTGTACTAATGCTTTCGCCCTCAATTTCGTTCAACTCAATCATTATAAATTTTGTGATTTTACTATTTTTATAAATTAAATTTATTAAATATTTATTTAAAAATTTTAATTTATTAAAAATAATAAGTCAAAAATAGATCTATTAACTCTACTAATGATAATAATAACAATGATAATTATCATTACAAATTAGTTTAAGTAATAAGAATTTAAATACATTAAACAAATTATTTTAGATTCCTCAATATTTTAAAAAAAATTAATTTTTGCCCATCTAATAAAAGATGCTTTGAAATTAAAAACAATAATAATAATTTGTATTATCAAGTTTTTTTTTTTAATTTTTGGAGAGGGGGGTCTCAGTTTTTAGTCTTAAATGGCCTAGTTATTATATAGTGAGGGCCATTATCAACATACGAGTCCATAAATTGCTATTAGGAGGGGAATGTGTGATCATTCTCGTTTAAACTAAGTTGGGCCTTGAGCACGAGGCTTGCAAAAGATTCTTTTACCTTTTCTTTTCTTAAGAAGAAAAAGTATTAGAAAAGAAGGATTTAAATTTTTTTATTTGATTTTAATTAATTTTTTTATAATGTAATATGTAAATTTTATTTTTTTATTATTTTTTAATTCTATATTTATTTTTTCTTAAGATTTTTTAATTTATAAAAAAGAATGAAGGAAGAATTTTCTTCTTAGTTTAGGACAAGGAAACGTTTGTTTACTAAAATTCTATTTAAAATGATAGAGAAAGTACGGAGAAAATTTTTTACAGCTAAGAATTATGCAATTATCTCAAATTGACTGCATTCTTTCTATTCTTTCTATGTGTAGAAACGCATCACCAGTGACTATTAATTAAATATTAACTATTTTTTCTGGTTTTGCTCAATCCATAATTTGGCTAAACAGAGAGTGCACTTCAATGCTAACGGGTTGGCTTATTTAATCTATTTTTTGTTTATAATAATTGTATAATTTTAATTTAATTTTAAATTTTTATTGATAAATAACTTATAAATTTATTACAAATCTTCATAAAGATTTAAATTTTACGTTGTACTTAAAATGAGAAAAGTTTTTTTCACCCTAAACCTTTTATAAAAAAAAATAGTGCACTTCAATTATATTTTTGATTAATAAATAAATATCAGAAGGTAAGGCTTTAACCAAATAAAATAAAAAAAGTTATATTTATTAAAAAAGAAGAAATATTTCTTAATTTGACTAGGAAAAAATTTTCAAAATTATATGGCCCTCCTAAGTGTTCTTTCCTTTTTTTGTTCTTTCGTCCATATTTAAGTCCTAATTCAATGGAATAAGACTGTTTACACAATAATATATATATATATATATAATAGTATATATATAAATAACACACTAAAATACATTTATTATATCACTCACTTTTACTTTTTAAGCTTTGGACACTTTTATTACATATGACCCATTAGTAAATGGATATTAATGCATTCACACAAAGTATTACTCAATGCAAATAGAGGTTAGGCCAAGTAACCCTCTATATATAATATAGGGATGTTTCTCCACATTCTAACTCCGCCTTGCCGTTACGAGACTTCCTTGCTCAAGTTAGCTCTCTGTTTTTCTAGCCAAAGAAACCAAAGCTCTGCAACCATGCATTTCGATTTCTGCACAGGCCAGATCGTGGAGGTGTGTAGCAAAGAAGAGGGGTTTCTGGGTTCTTACTACGAAGCTTGAGTGCTCACCCGCCTCGAGAATGGCCTCTATGTCGTAGAGTACAAGAACCTGTTGGAGGACGACGAGTCCAAGCCTTTGATTGAGACTGTGTACCCAAGCGAGATTCGCCCTGTTCCTCCCACTATTCACACCAATCGCTTCGCTGTGTACCAAAAGGTCGATGCTTTCGACAATGACGGTTGGTGGGTCGGCGAGATCACTGGGAAAAATGGCCCCTCTTACTACGTCTACTTCGAAACCACCCAGGAAGAGATTGCTTACCCTTTCTCTCAGCTCAGGGTTCATCACGAATGGGTCGATGGCGAGTGGGTTCTATCCATGAAAGCAACTCTTAATTAAATTCCCTGCTTTTGTTGTCCCTCTAGGGTGATCTTAATTTGATGTTATCAATGGCAATTTTTTTTTTTTCAAATGAATCTAAGTGTAGGTTGCATGGTTTCTGCAGTCAGTCTCTGAAACTAGTTATTTATGCAGATAACATAGCTAGTTTGATCTTGTTTCAGCATTTCAGGCTCTTTTGTTTGTATCTTTGTAATCTTTGTAAGCACATCTTTCATAAAGTGGATCCCCAACTCTCTTTCCCAGCTTTCTGCTTTACTTTTGAGTTAGTCTCGGACCCATAAACATATGAGAAGTAGCGTTTGCTTCCCGAACAAGGGGCTGCGCCGGTTGTTGAAATTTCTGATAGAAAAACCTGCGACTGCGACGCAAGGCTGGGTTGTATTCTGCATGCAACGGTCCCATGGCTTTGGTCTTTTTTGCGCTAATGGAAACACAGTTCATCAATTGGACAAGCAATTTAGTATCGATCCCTTTATTCTCTTCTCACTAAATTTTTATTTAAAAAAAATTAAATGATTAAATTTATACTCATTAAATTTATTTTCATAAATGAAATATTATAAAATTATTACTTAAAAATTTTAAATAATTAAATTTATTTAATTTTACATATAATAATTTTAACATTTCATGTTACATTTTTTTTTGAAGTATTTATCAACTTAATTTTATACATTTTTACGTTGTCATTCAGTATAGTGTATTTGATAGGATGAGAGATTTATAGACAGGCTAATGACAGTATATAATAACATTAACCAACTTAGTATCAATCCGAGGAACAGAAGTTTCAGGGGGGAAAAAGTACATAATGTTTATAGAAAAAAGAAGAAATCATCTCATGGGGATTATTTACAATTTTCCACTAGCTTAGAATATTTTCTACTTTTACCAACTAGATTTTCAAAGGATATACGAATATAAGAAAGGATCATTCACATACTCAAAGTTCCCAATAGATATATATAAATTATTTTATAGTCATTGAATTTATAAAGAAATAAAATCAACATACAAATTATTCAATAATTTGTACCAAGATATTTTAATTTAATATGTCTGAGGTTGCAAATTTTTTATTTAATTTTTATGTGTGTGAAATTGTGAATAGTTTTATGTAGATATTCAATGTCCTAAATGGGGACTAAAGGACAATCTGGGCAGTCGCAATGGTGTGGATATTTGTTTTTGTGCTTAATTTTTTTTTCTTTTTTCTTTGGTCGAAGAAACGGGAGGAAATTTAGGCAGGCACTGTTTGGCAATTGGGCATGTGCGTTGAAATTTCACGGACGCACAACACCATTGTAGTGATTTACCCTTACCTCTTCAGCACTGATTCTCTCTAGCTCTTCGACCATATTGCCAAAATGGCGATTCTAAACTACATTTCCGTGACCTCCGTCACTACACCCATCTCGCCGGAGTCTCCAACTCCCCCTGTACCAGACCCAAGACTGACCAAGTTTGTCTTACCTAATAAAAAGCCTATGAAATTGTCCACTGGGGTGGCTACCCTTCCACCACCTCTAAGCTTCGCAAGTATTGGGGAGGCGAGGAAGAAGACCCCTTAACCTCTGATGACTTCATGTGGAACAAAGACTTTGTGGGCCGCTTTAAAAGATTGATTGGGGAACCTGAATCTTCCCTTGAAGCTCAGGTTACTGAGGTCTCAAATAGATTCCTTTAACTCTTAGTAATAACTTATTAGCTATCTGGGTGTCTTTGCATTGTTTCGACTTCTGTTGTCTTTCGTGAATTGGATAGGAAATTTTCTTGGGGAGAGTCAATGCTGAGTGCTTTGCGTTTGGTGGGTCTTTACTTCTTGCTGAGACTTTGGTGAGCAAGGAAAGAAATGCGTATATTGCCCCATTTAGTTCTTGGTAGCAACAGGAACGAAATTAACAGTTTCAAGTTTTACTTAATCATTATTAAGTGGCACTATAGTGTCAAGCTTTATAGTAATTAATAATATATGTAGGTATTAGTAACTATTGATACACCTCTAAAAGGCTTGGTTTGGTTTGTCAGTCTAGTCTTATATCATACGCAATTATGGGTGTGCTAAAATAGCATGGATAAGAGTTTGTACGTTTATCATTTTTTTCCTTTTTGTTGTTAGTTGACTCCAAATTTCTCGCCTAGGAATCAGAATGATACTAAGTTCTCTCAGATTTTTTCTTTCTCTTTCCTTGGTGACTAAGGATGATTCCATATTGTTGTTTGTTTTGATTCTGCGGGTTGATCTGACATAAAAGGCTTTGCTGTGGACAGGAAGAGCCATCAGGATTTTTAAGCTGAAATAGAGCCATGAGCCTTGAGAGGTCTTATTCTACATTATCTAGTTTCAATTACTCAGATGTGGTTTTCCTTAAACATTTAATTTGAATTACGGGCTTGACACTAGGGTGGAAGTTGATTTAAGCAAAAAACTCTCGACTCCTGCAAACCATTACCTAGATCAGTAAATTGGGACAGAGCTGAAGTAAGAGAGCTGTCTTAATACTTTGACTTAATTATTATATCCCGTGAATAATTTAAATTATATCATATCTTTTGGTTCTTGTGGTAATTTTTCATATGACTTTCATTCTCTATCATATTTAATGGTGATCAGAGCTCTGAAAGCAAGATGGAGATTAGCACCAACATGCCGTGAGCAAGAAAAATGGGATAGAGCTAGCAAGGCAGTAACTGGAGGCAGTGTAAGTAGCATTTGCTATCAGTTTAAGTTCAACTCCCTAGCATTGAAAATATTTTGCCCAAACTGTCATCAACTAGAGAGAATTTTTCAGCTTCTGGAACCAAATAGAACCTGAATATTGCTGTTGTTAGACATTAAAGTCAAGCAATAATTATCTGCCAAACCAAAGCAAAACTTGAGCATGTACATTTCTTTAGTATAGTTTTGGAGGTTGCTGTCAAATATTCAAATATATGACATAGTCTTTCTACAGGATGTAATCTTTAGGGAATTATGGCGGTCTCGCAAAGATTCAGAAGGATTGGCTGCTCAATGTACAGTGCCGTATTCTGAGGTACACAAATGTATTTCCTGGTCATTTTCTTTTTTTCAAAAGTCATGGAAATCTAATCCTTTTATATTGTGGCATTTGATCTAATATTATATTTAGTTAACTGTGTTCCTAAACATGTCAGTTTTGGTGTTTCAGTTAAAGAGGAAGTTGCAAATTCTCACATTGGGTATAGGTGGCATTGGTCTGCTTTCAGCTTATGTTTCTTATTCTCCTGAAATTGCAGCTAGGTACCCAGATTTATCCAAACACTTAGTTTATTTGAATTTGAGTTCCTTCCAAATATTTCCTATCATTACATATGCTATCAATATGGTACGGCGGAAAGCCGAAATTCGGCTTAATAGTACCAACATTATTCAGAAGACCTACTGAAGGAGAGAGATAAAATGAGAAACCCTTTATATGTAACATATTGACATCTGTCGTAGATTGGTTAAATTGGTCAGATTTTAATACGTTATTCTGTTCATATCCTTGTCCAAATAAGTATTTCTCCTTCTAGCCTAGGGACAACCAATAACTTTGTGAAAGTATTCACTTGGAGTTTAGGTTTGCTAGAGCAGCAAAGGCTTTTATAGAAACAGAATGGAAATAAAGTTAATGTAAGATATATTACATTTTCCTCATTTGAAAATTTAATAAGAAATTACAAGAGAAATTGTTTTGCATGGGTTTGGTTGGAAGGTGGAAGGATGGGAAAGGAAGGAGATAAGTCTACTCAATTCAGAGAGAGGAATGAAATTTACTTTCTCAGAGGGAAATAAGGGTAATTGGAGAAAAATATCTGCTCAGCCTTCCTTCCTTAATAAACATTAGCTTTCACATTTGTATGTGTTCTCCTCAGAGATGATCTGACGGCCTTTACCATCCTTATTCTCTCTTTCTCTATCTCTCTCTAAGAACATGGCACTAGTGCATTTTGAGATTATTAGATGTTAAAACTTTTGGTGTATCATAAAAAAATTAAAACTTTTGTGAATATTAAGTAGCTAAAGAGGCACATATTTACAACTCCATGCTGTCATCATACATATTAATTGTTCTCAGAAAGAACAGTTAATATGTACCCAGAGATGATCTGACAGTCTTTCTTTGTCCTTATTCTCTCTTTCTCTATCTCTTTCTAAGAACATGGCACTGGTGCATTTTGAGATGGTTAAAAGTTAAAACTTTTGATGTATCAAACACAAAAAAGTTAAAACTTCTGTGAATATTAAGTAGCTAAAGAGACACATATTCACAACTCCATGCTGTCATCATACATATTAATTGTTCTCAGAAAGACTTGTGCATGATAAAATACTAGTCTAGCTAATATTTCAGAAACATATAGGATTTTTCATAGCAAACTTTTGAGGATTATCCTTTATCCATGGTTTTTAATATATATATATATATATATATATATTTATTTATTTATTTATTTATTTTGTTTTCAGCTTTGGGGCTGGCTTGCTTGGTTCTTTGGTGTATATATGCATGCTGGGAAGTAGTGTAAACTCGCTAAAAACAGACGGTGCAAAGGGCCTTGTCAAGTAATCCTCAGATTGTAGATTTACTCCGTGGATTTTAACTTCTTCAATTGATTAGCTTCAAATCATAGCAATTTAAACTTTGGTTCAGTCATGACTTGAATCCTGAGCTTTCTTGACTTATTCAATTTGAAGTTACTCATCTGTAAATGAATAATTTGCCATACATAATTTGTGTCTCTCTAAATTTGAAGCAAGCATATTTAATATTAAGGTAAAAGCTAGGCAGTACAAATTTACCTAGGTTCGGGTATCCCAACAAGGATTTTTGAGTACAGTAGTCACTTCTACAGTTCCATGCACCTAGCATGATAATTAAATTGGAAGTAGATTTCTTTTAGTTTCTTCCAGTTTTCTGACTTGAAATTTAACGTTGATCTGTTTGCTTGCCATTCTTTTTTCACCTTATCCATTGCTATTGAGAGGCTTAGTTACTGGATTTTATTCGCAGGGGAGCAATTGGGCAGCCAAGATTACTGTTACCTGTTGTATTAGTCATGATTTACACCTGCTGGAATGCGTAAGTTTCTTCCTGGCCTGCACTAGGGCCACTTGTTAAATTATCCACATATCAAGTTTATTTGTCCGTAGATTTGAGACACATTTGCAGCATGAAGTTATAGGACTTCCCCTCTTTCTGTTTGTTGTTTACTAGTGATGACTTTGTTATGATTTCGTATGACAAAATATCCATATACCCTACATTTTGTAGATGATGCATTGATGGTCTATTTTTGCCAGTGACCTTAGTTCATAAAAATGACAATGTGGTGAAAGTCAGATTTTGGGTCTAGATCTAAACCCTTTGGGCATGCGTTTATAACAAGTGCAGTCAAAACTTTTTGGTTTTTCCTTCACAGATACTCATCTGCATCTATACATGAATCCGTTTTAGTTCATTTATAACATTGATTAAATCCCATGTTTTCAATGCCTAATTCACAATACTGTTTGTTGGCAGCATTCTCGTTCCAGAATTTGGATCTATGCACTTGGAATTGATACCAATGCTAGTGGGATTTTTCACATACAAGATTGCAACTTTTGTTCAAGCTATAGAAGGCGCGCTTACTGAAGCTGTAGACAAGATATGAAATAAATAGGATGAGTTGCAACTTTTGTTCGTATTTTTGCTGGGAAAATATAAATATTATAATTGCTATGTCTTTTTTCTTTGGACCAAACAGCTAGAAGTGCATTAAGAACAACATAAAGTTACAGCCATTAGTTGAACAGAGAAGTCAGGTACAAACCAGAAATGATAGTAAACAGAGGCTTCAACTAAACATAAACATTGGCTAGTGCTTTGAACCAAAGGATCTTTCTACCCTCTTTAAAACTTATTTATACAGACTTAGTAACCGCTCAGTCAATAAAGTCTTCTGTATATAATAGACCAACTTAACTATTTATTCAGCAAGCTGGTAACAGTAATTTGTAACCAGTTTATCGATTGCAATAGGGACTGGATTTACAAATTGATAGTTTTTATTCTGATCCTTTCAGCTATTCTAGTTTATGATCTCCTGGGATGCCCATAATCAAAAGAGAAGAATGTTCATGGCTGTTTGGATTAGTTGTAAATAAAATTGATTTTAGATAAAACTATTTAAAAGTACCTATATAAAATATGGGGATCTCACTTAATAAAAAGAAAGAATGATAAGAATATTTTTGAAAGAAATGAAAAAAGAATTATTATCATAATTGATTGTAGAGATTAGTTAGATTCTTTCCTTACTAACATCGATTTTTTCTTTCAATATAAAATTATAAGATCCTTTTCGTTATTTCAAGGTTTTGAATAAGATTTTCGAGGATTTAGGATTTCCTCCAAATAAAAAATTTTGCTACGAAATGTAAGTAGTAGAGAAGGCCAGAAGGGGGAGGAACTAGAAATGTTCTAACACCAAAGTTCTCGCGAGGGAAGAAAATACAATTCATGAATACTTAAACTTCAAAACTTCCTTTATACATATGTTCTTAACCCATTGTTTTAGAGACAACTAGAAGAGAGAGAAAACAAAAGGGAACCAAAAATTACAACGCACGAACTCATGCATGAAGCCTAGATTCATTCCTAATTCTTCTCTGCTCCCATTTTCTTCTTCCTCCTCGTTTGAGTTGAGACATTATTAACCGAGCAAGCTGAACTGACACGACCAGCACAGAGCAACAGCTCGAATTGAAGTTCATTTATTGCGGCGCTTTGAAGGGCCAGAAGGTGGAATTGGAGTGCCTTTGGGGAGGCGATGGAAGAACTGTGTAAAACACTTGAGGATGCTGTGGCCAGAAGATTTTTTAGCGGTGGCTCTAAACAAAGCTGCATTTGCTATGTCAGCGTTAGAGAAGATGAGGAGAAGCAGAAGGCAGCATGAGGCAAAGAAGAGAACTTTGGAAGACATGAGAGAAGGGAAACACAGGTTTGATCCTTATATTTTTAGCTGCATGCAGTTTGTGTGTGTTGGAAGTGAAGGGAGACACGGTTTTATAGCTGGTTTTGGACCAACGGGACGTAAAGAATGTCAACACTGTTGAAATGTAACGGATGGCATGGCCTACAGAAAAACAGAGAGAGAGAGAGAGAGAGAGAGAGAGAGAGAGAGAGGAGTTAATGTTATTGCGGAGGGAGGAGAACCAGAACAAAATGTTGGCATTAATTCAGCTTGCAACGCAAGAAGGAATTTGCCACTAAGGAACGCCGGGCGGGGGGGTTGGGGCGGCGGGCTACTGAGAAGAAATGCAGTTAATAGGAGAATTTTAGTAGAAGGCGACAGAATAGCTCGCTCTGTGCACACCGCGTTACTTTGATACTCTTCTCTCTCCGACTCTCATAAGTTTTTTCAGATTCAGCATTATTATTTTTATAAATTAAAATTTATAAAATTATTATTTTAAAAAATTTAAATTATTAAATTTATTAAATTTTATAAACTAAATTTTAATATTCAATAAATCAATTAACCAAGTTAATGTTAGTGAAAATTTAGTAACATATTAACAATAATTTTTTTTTTCCATCCGGTCAAACCTAAAAACAGATTTAGAGGGTAATGGTTACCTTTTGCCTAGTCAACTATAAACTTCTAGGTCACTAACTTCTAGGGCAATGACCATCCCGTTACCCTTAGAAAGGGGAAAAGAACAAGGAAACGGAAGACTTCAGAAGCGTACGGTGCAGCCCCTCAACACCAAACAGAAACCAAACCAAATAGTTTTCTTAGAGGCCAAGCTAAACAAAAAGAAGACAAACAAAGAAAAATTAAAATACGCAGACAGAAACGCAAGTAGGGCAGTGGTCCCAATAAGTAAATTTGAGTGCGCTAGTTCTCTTCTATTCATCAAAGTCCACTAAGCTCAAAATCCTTACAACTAGTTTAAAAAATAAATGAGATAGAGGGATGTAAAGGAAGGGTCTAGATATGTTCATGGAGAACAATGAAATGTTGGTAAAGTTGAAGTTAATTGTATTTTAAGAAGATTTGGCATTAATATGTATAAATTCAAATATTGAACACATTCTTGTTAGGAAGAAAATCTTATTTATAATTTTTTTTTTGGATTGAGAATTAATTTCATATTTAGTAATAATATAGGATATTTTGTAAAAAAAAATAAAAAAAAATATATGTTAATGGAGCATTAAATGCCTTTTTTAATAAAAATATATTTTAAGGTGAATTAAATGAAGTCTTAAAAATTTAACGTATCAATTGATGCAGAAATTAGCACATTTAATACGCAATTAAAAGCATTGATTTTCTTATATATGCGTCAAAAGCACAAGTTAACAATCCCAAGAAATGATATAAAATAAATCCCAATAAATTTTTTCTCTGTTTGAAAGAAAAAAAAAAAAAAAAAGAAGCATACAATGTTTTGTCTGAGCTCATTCATTGAAGGAAAAAATATAATTCATTCCCTACCAAGTCGGTTTTTCTTGGTGTATTTTTTTCTCTCTAAAACAGGAGAAAATTAAAGAAAAAAAACTATTAACAAATTTTATGGAGGTCCAAATTTATATCCATCAACGATTAACATATAGAATAACAAGTTGGAAAGCAAATATAATTGTATAATACGATAAAAAAACTCTTACTTTTCGTTCATGTTCCTTAACAAACATATATAAATTATTACCCAATTCTAAAGATAGTCTATCCCAAACAACTGAATGATTTGCCAATGTTCTCTTCGTTCTACCTTCAATGAGTAATGCCTATGCCATCTTATTGTCAAAATTACTCGATTTTGATGATTTTAAAGATATTTTATCAACGGATTTGGATCAAAATTTCTTTATTTTATAATTTGAATAAGAAAACAAATAATTTTTTCTTCTATCATTCTCTAACTACATCTCATAAATTCAGATCTCTTATTATCATTTTAGATTTCAAAAAAAAAAAAAAACTAGAATGGTTGAGAAAATGAACCCTCATCACATGGCAACCGAAAAGTAATTATAAAACATGATGGACCACAAAACACATCCAGGTTTCAACTTTAAAAAAAAAAAAAACAGGTAGTGGAAGGAAGTCCACTGTTGGCATAATCCAAAACCTCGTTTATTTTAGCTGTAGAGTAATATAGTTATTTGAAGCCGGTCCAGATCTCTAATAGACATCATAGATTACAATATTTGATATATCCGATGCAACAACATAAATTTGCAGGAAAAACAACATAGACATGGCGGCTTAACCAGTGTTTTGCATGCCAGCAGCTATACCCTTCATTGTCAAAATGAGGGTGTCCTCCAAACCAGGAGCATACTCGCTTTTGGGGTTGAGTTTCACAAGCTCTGCTGCTGGCTTGCTTGATTCCATGCAATCCTTTGACAAATGAGGCCTCAACTTCACATGGTAGTCAGCATCACGAATTCGCTTCAATGTGTAGGCCTGCAAGACGTTTAGGGTTGTGATGTATGAATCACGAAGACGAAGTCTTTGCTTCAAGTAGGGGTCTCCTTCAAGAAGATCCTTATGCCCAGCAACCTACAGACAAGTTTTACAGCAACACAGTTGGTCATTGATGTACCAAGATATAAGAAAATGCCCTGTCACCTCTATCCTTTGAGCAGATGAAGAACAGGGCATTACATTGAGCACAATAATATAAACAGAGAAAAGAAAAGTAGGGGGGAAATTAAGAGTGGTGAAATGTTGAGGTTACATTTAACTTAACTAGTCACTCTATTTTTACATCTTTATTCTCACATAATTCTCGCTTTACAGAATTTTATAGACTAAATTATGAGACTCAATTGATCCAACGATTTTTACACCAAAAGAGAGCATTATGTTCTGACACTTGTTGTTGGAACTGCTGTTCTCTAACTTGAAGTACCCATTTGTATGATTAATTTTAATTCAAGAGTGGATAATAGATTAACCACTCTTCAATTTAATTAACTAAACGTGGTACTTAAGGAGAGATATCGCTCTCAACAGGTCTCCACCCTCTATTTTCCAAACTATAAAGTAATCATAGATGGTCCTTATATCCGGCTTCATCCTTGTTTGTCATTAGTGAAACAGGTTAAATGGCCAATCCTCAAATTTAAGACATCAGGAAAAAATGTTGCAGATGCAGGTGTTCTTGAAGTTCACTAGAGATTCATGATGTTAATAAACTGGCAAAAGGCTGAATGAACTGTTACGAACTTTGTCCACAGAAGCAGCAAAGTATATCTGATAGGCAATATAGATTACCTGGAGGAGGAGACTCTTGGTTTCTTCATATTTAGCCCTCAAACTCTGACCCAATCGCCATAATTCTCCTGACACTAGGAGTTTATCATATAAGGCGGCAATCCCTGGGTCTCCCTTGGCGAACACCATCTCAATCAAGTCAAGAGTGACCCTGAAGAATGGCCATTGATTATACATGTCGCGAAGTATTTGGAGATTCTTTGGATCCTTCTCAATTACATGCTTAAATGCCGCCCCAAAGCCAAGCCATACGGGTAAATGAAACCTTGTCTGTGTCCAAGCAAAAATCCAAGGGATAGCACGAAGTGATTCGATGCCTCCACTTGGCTTTCGTTTTGATGGACGACTACCAATGTTCATTCGTCCATACTCCAACTCGGGTGTTGCCTGCAGTTTGCAATATTAGAATAAGTAAGAAAAATGAAGAAGGAAAGAAATATTAAGGTCATTAGTATTGTCCTTAGTTTTCTGACTCCAAAAAGAAATTAATTGTTAACTTATCAGAATGTGGTGTTATTTTGTGTAAAACTGGAAATTTTGTGCGCTAGAATATGTTGAAGAACTTGGGGAAGAAAACAGATGGCCTTCATGAAGTCATTCCTGGGAACCAAGAAACAACACCAAGGGCATTGAAGAAGTACTGACTAAATTTTCGTTTTTGAAAAACCGTTAGAGCGCCGAATTTTTTAGAAAATCTTCTATACGGGAGATTTTACTTACACATCGGAAGTATTCAACAAAACGTGGTTCCTGGAAAACAACAGAACGGTACTCCTTGGTTGCGATTACTGCCATCTGATCCATGAGAGCACGCCATTCTGGTTTTGGTGACACAGGAGGATGCATTCCATGCTCAAGTGTAGCTGCAGTAAAGCGCTGAAGTGTTCTGAAGCACAAGTGCTCCTCGCCAAACGATTGTTCAATAACTTCCCCTTGCACTGTCACACGAAGTGACCCATGAATAGTATCTGGTGGCTGAGATAATATAGCAAGATGAGTTGGACCCCCTCCTCTTCCAACAGTCCCTCCTCTGCCATGGAACATTGTAAGCTTAACACCAAATTTCTTTGCAACCTTTATGAGCTCTTCTTGAGCCTTGTACAGTGCCCAAGCTGCAGAAAGGCGGCCAGCATCTTTTCCTGAGTCTGAGTATCCTATCATAACCTCTTGCTTCCCATTGATGTGGTTTCTGTACCAATCTATAGAGAATAGGCGGGCTACTGCAGCAGGAGCAGCTTCAAGATCCGCAAGCTTTTCAAACAATGGGACAACCCTTAATGGCTCCTTCACTCGACATTCACGCTGCAAAAGCTCTACAGCTAGCACATCAGATGGGGATGTAGCCATTGAGATTATGTAGGCACCAAAGTTGTCAGAGGGAAGTTCTGAAATGACTTGGAATGTTTCCAATACATCAGCAATTTCTTCAGTTTTAGGAAGATCCGGGCCAAATAGCGGGCGCTTGCCACTGAGCTCAGACAAGAGCCATTCCTGCCTGCGTTCCTCAGACCATGCTCGATAAGATCCAATTTCCAAGTGTTTGGTAATAGCATCCATAACATCAGTGTGCCTATCTGATTCTTGACGGATATCAAGCCTTACAAGTGATAATCCAAATGTAGACACTTGCCGTAAGAAATCAAGGAGGCTTCCATCAGCTACTGGCCGGTCACCACATGCACAGAGTGACCTATAGCAGAGTTCAAGAGGCTCCAGAAACTACAAGACATAGGGGGAGAAGAAGAGTTGTAAAATACATAAACCACTGTATCAAGACAATTACTAGACAGTTGTCATCATATGTCATGCAATATGTATCGCCTTTCCTAAGGTGTGGGTTTAATGTTATCTGATCATGATGGGTAAGAGACTGACTAACACAGCTATATCAAACAGCCCTACAAGCAATTTAACAATCATCAGAATTTTATATTTTTTAGTTTGTGCAAATTTTACATATCAATGAGTGAAACAAAATCTTTAAGAACAGGGGAAATTATAATGCTAATAATATCAACATCAAGAGTTTACAGACAGCTTCAAGTTGCAATACTTCTTGAACCCCAAAAAGAAAGCTCAAAGGGATGGCTTTGGTATGAGAAGTGCCCAAAAATTAGAACATAATCTGAAGACAAACGAAGAGAGAAGTAATTGGATTTGTTTCTTTAAAACACTTTCCTTTTTAACCAATTACTCATAAGCTATATGAAATTATCGAGGCTACTGTGAGGAAAGCACCTGCTCAACATTTGTGAATGTTGTCTCCTCAGGGATGTCAGAGGTCCCATCAGCTAATAATTGGCGGGCACGTTCACGAGTATTATACAGTTTGTCCCTCACATCACCAAGAATAACACGGTATGGCTCATTTGGAGGAATTTGTTTCCAAAACTCTGCAGCAATGGAGCTTTTATTACAATAATATTCAAGGACAGTTAAAACTTAACAAATAATGGCATTCTAAATGAATCAAAAGATAATAAACATCCCAACCAATCGTAATTCAGAATGGCTGATTTTAAATCCTTATAGATCTGATTCATGAAACATGTAATTATAACATTCAACTTTGCTAGTTTTCAACAATGCTATCACAAGTCTAAAGCGTCATTCAGAATAAAATAATATCATTATTACATACCAATGTAATGTTTTGCATCTCTCTTAGAGGAATTGTGGAGCTCATCAGCACGAACACGTAGCTCATCATTGCAGCGCCACATAGACAACTGCCAGAAGCATATAAAGTGCGAAGAAGTAACCAACAGGTAAAAACAATGCCTTCCATAAAATAAGTAAATAAATGATTAAGAGAGAACAAAATTTTGATACCTCGAACATAAGATCCTCTATCTGAGAGAAGTACAGATTAGCAGCCATCATTCTAGCCAGTAGGCACACATCCCGTGTAACCTCAGGGGTTACCCTAGGGTTACCTGAAATGCACATCAAACATATTGCAAGACAACAAGGAATTAATATAATACCAACAATGCCTCTAGGGGCATGCACCAGACAGATGAGGTAATAAAGAATCCAATATAGAAATAAATAAATAAAACATGCAACACCAGGGATCTGGGGCACAGGTATTTAAATCTACATCAAATGAATACTTCAAACAGAAAGTAAGGAAGCTTAAAAAGAGCAATTGGGTTTATGAAGATATAATTTCTAGTAAAAATCATAGAAATATGCTAATCAGTGATATAATGGGGAAAAGAAGATACCATCACGATCTCCTCCCATCCAAGAAGAGAATTGAATGACAGGGGCATTATAAGGAACACGTTCAGTTATTCCGATGTTCTTTAAAGCTGTGTCAACCCGGCGCAAAAACTTAGGTATGCCTTTCCAGATTGTCTCATGAAAGTAGCTCATTCCTGCCCTCATCTCGTCTTGTGGGGTAGGGGGAGTCCTTCGAATTTCATCTGTACGAAATGCAGCTTGAATCTGCATGTGAAAGAAACTTCTCAGTTAACAGCTTTACTGCAATTACAGCAATTTAAGATTTTGATAATCAGGTTTGTAGCAATTACACATGCTTATATTTTAATGAAGAATGTCAAAAGTATGCAGGAAAAGAAATTCCAAAGGAACAGATAAATGAGCACAACTGAAGGTTTAAAAGTTAGAAGTCACATAAAAACATCTAATGTTAGAATATATAATATATTAATTAAAACATTTTTAAAAAATATTCTTAGCCAGACATTATAAGATTAGGACTTTGGAGTCCTAGGCTCTTACAAGGTAAGCCAAATGATTTAAGAGGGAATTATAGAAATTCCTGAAGCTAGAAGGTCAAATCTGACTCTAAAGAAAATGAATGTTAAAATATTAAGCATTCTTTCTTGTAAAAAGGAAAGACCATGCTCTCAATGCCTTTCTGCAAGAGTACCCACATCCATATGCATAACACAATACCCCAATACATATGCATCTTGCATACGTCAAAGAAACTGATCCTTGCACTAATCTAAGCAAACAGTGTATCACTTAATATACAGTTAAATTGTCATATCATTAGTGTAATACTAGTACACATTTTCGGGATATCATCAGTTTATGATTTTGTTCATAAATAAAAAAATCATATGGGTAGCGGCAAACAAAATGAAGAATTGTGTTGCTGTGATTAATGTGCATAAAATCATGTATATGGCATCAAAAGAAAGCTATATACAATAAAAATCATTTATATACCTCTCTTTGTAAAGCCTCATCGAGTTCCTGCTTATCGTCAGGTGTTATGTCTTTAGCATGCAATTGAGTCAAACAATTCCTTATCCTAAAAGAGAAAACAATGAGATTAAACTTCTGAGCATAAATTGTCACAGTGGGCTCCATAACTCCCCTTTTGACTTAAGACAACTAAATATCAAGGTCAGAGATAAACAAACCGTCCATGCTTTTGCAGCAAAGATCTACGAACAGATTGAGTAGGATGAGCAGTAAAGACCAAATCCACAGTCTGGTTCTTCAAAGCATCAAAGATTTCCTGTGGAGTCTTCTTCAGTTCACTTACAAGCCTCTTGAAAGTCTCTTCAATGTCTGATTCAGTAATGGCAGAGTTCTCATCAACAAAATCACCCTTCTTTAACAACTTAATCCTTCTTCGGTAGGCAATCTGAACTTCCTCCGCCAAGTTGGCCAAATTAAGCATGTGAGAGAATGATTTCGCAACAACAATAGAGTCCCCGGCATCAAGACCAGTTAGCTTATAACCAAGTTCCTCCAACTTCAGAGGGTTATGCTTCCCTTCATACTCAGCTGATAGCTCATAACAGTCTTGAACCTAGTCAACATCAAATAACTCAATTTAAAAGGCAACCGAGTTCATTTATTATGCAGTGAAAAAGAGCATACTTTCAGTAAAAAAGAGCTTGAATGACAATGGATTTTATTTACTTAAGCATGAATTTGTATTTGACCAACAAAAATAGAACGTCCAGAAAGCTAGTCTGGTTAGGATCAAAATGCAAAGAGACATTAAACACAGATACCCATCTAATTCAACAACTACCAAAAAAAAAAAAGAGTTTGACGACCGATATGTACAAATCTTATGAAAATTTGTAAACTAGTAAAACCCATTACAGCATGCATCACATAATCAAAAGAAAGGCAGCATTCCAGACAATCTTCTTTCCCCTTTTCAAGAAATAGAGAGAAACAAGGGATCAAAAAGCTGTAGCAGATACATTCTCTTACCAATTTACATTGTTCTAACACCGAAGAAAAAAGCTTATCATTTCAAAAAGGAAATTGTCATGGGCTCTCAGCAATCTGCTAATTTTGTGCTAAAGCTAGCACCTTTTCATGATCCCAAAACTGAAGTAGCAAGAAATACCATAATAAAAGTTTAAAACGAATGACAATACCGTTTCTCTAATGTCTTCCCCATGTAAATCCTGCAGAATCTCAAGGAAGCGGTCCAGCAACAAAGCATCATATTCGACCAATTTATCGTCATCAGACACCTTTCTCGGAGCCAGCAGCCTCAATTGAGCATCAATAGAAGCCATCTTCTCTATGCTCCTAGTCGTCATCTCTCTTTATCTCTCACTGAAGAGTGTATGAGGCTGTGTTTCTGTTTCTTACTCTCTAAACCAGTCAACTTTCCAAGATGAACCAGAATTATAAAACGCAAGAAATCTAGCACGAGAAAAAACTATCCTTTTTACAGTGACTTTAGTGGATTGGAGCTCAGTGGATGAAAAGCACTATCAAGCTGAAAAAACAACATAAAGAACAGAGACACCAATCCCGTGAGACCCAGATGGAAAAGATCTCGTGGGTTAGAAGCTAAGAGGTTCCTTACGATCTCTGCACGGGAAAGTACAAAGAAAAAGTTAAGAACTTTAACCAGAGCCTATGATCACGGAGTAGAGAGAGACAACGAGAGAGACGTGATGAGAAGCTAAAAGAACTCTCGCCAGGGCCTTGAATTTATAGAGAGAAGCTGTCTACTTTCCTGAACATTAAACTACCTTTTCCTAATCAGAGCCAATTTTTGAAGCGAAAAAATTATTATTAAATTAAAATATTTTTCCCAAATTAGTATTGCTGCATGCAATTACTTACAGAACTGAGTGTTAAAACTTAATGTAATATCATTCATAGCACTACATATATTTGTGAAACCAAAACTTAATCTTTGCACACGTTATTTTTATATGCAAATTGTTGATCTTATGTGGGAAGCATACGATTTCTTTTATCTTTAGAAAGGAAAATTTTTACATAGAGAGAATAGTAAAAATATAAAAATATATATAATATTTATATGTACATATATTATTATTTTTTTATATACAAAAACTTTAACAAACTTTCTATTGTAGTGCCTTTAAACCTTATTAAGTAAATTCCATAGGTTTCTTGCCCATAATCTCTTTTAGAATCATTTAATTAGAGTATTTACTGAACAGTTTATCAATAATTTCAAATTTGAATTAACAATGCTGCTTTCATCTCAAGATTGATGGAAATAAATTTCATATAATTTATTTGGTTCTTATAGAAACTTAAATTTGATATAATTTAAATTTGTTGTAGGCCAAATTAATCCTGAAAGTCGCATTTACTTATCAAAAGAGGCCTAGGTATATGCTTTTTTTTAGCAAAAATGCTAATAGAATTTTTTACGTAACATATATAATATATTATTAAAAAGCGATTTCTACTATAATTTGTGCAAGTTTTATATAGAAAAATAGTGTAAATAGCATTAATTAAGTTTCGATGGAGATTTTATCGATGTCAGTACAAGTCAAATTAACCAACTGTCACGTACCCATCAAGTTAACGCTTAAGTGAGTTTTTTTTTAAATAAAATTTATACTTTTATTTTTAAAATTAATAAAAAGTTAATAATTTATGTTTTATAATGGAAAAATTATGTGAATAAAAAGACTAAAATTAAAAGTGATGCATTTTGTTGGGCAGAAACAGATCCAAATTAAAGCTAAATGCATTTTGGATCGGTTTATTTTGAAATGTAAGATCTATTAAGTATAAGATAAGCTACTGGAGTTTTAAATTAATAGATATATTATTGTGAATATAAATGAACAAATATATTTAAAAAATTCATATTTATTTATATTTTATTTTACATAATAGATGTTGAAAGGAACCAAATATATAATCCATATTTCTTTTCATTTGAGCGATTGAAAAATGTCTGATGGAGTTTCCTATGATGTTTTGTGGGGCTTTGCTTTCCCTTGATCGCTCCGACTAGTTATTGTTTATCATTGACCCTGCTTTTGCTTTTGAATGACTTTTCCTCATCAAAGATCAAAAACAGAAAAAAGAAGAATTAAAATAATATATAATGGTTTTTTTCTAAAGGGAAAAAGAACTTAGAATTGGCAGTTGGAGCATGAAAATCCAACTAGCATTTGATATTTTTGGGAATTGGGCTTATAGGATGCTTTGATTTTTTTTATCTATTTGTTAATTTTTTTATTTTTATGAATTATCTGTATCATAAAATTAATTCTCATTATAAATCCTAATTATATAAAGAAATACACATAAAAAATTTATCATCTACATTTCTCTTGTAATCTTCAAATGAACTAAAATATTTAAACTTATTGTGTTTGAAAAGACCACAAAAATCATAATTTAACACTAATTGATTATTATAAGCATATTTATATGAAAAATACATCTCCATATAGTAATTGGGATTAATGAAATTGGTAGGATGGAATTCGAAACTCTTTAATACTTTGAAAGAAGTTTTCATGGAGATTAATTACCAAAACAAAGAAGTTGATATATTAATTGAGTTGGCATGTAAATGGGAATGCCATTAAGGCATTAATTCCAAATTAATGGGGTTCAAGCACATGAAAACAAAACAAAATCCCACAAAGTAGCAGGCAAGACAGTTCTACAACGTGACCAAAGGATCAATGACTACCTTTTGTGGAATTAATTTCTTACCCCAGATTTCAAAGACTGTAGAACGTGCTGCTGTTCCCAACTTGCCTTTTTGTTTTTCCTCCATCTCGATTACGGGGATACCTAAATAAATAGAGAAAATATTAAAAAAATTATCAAATATGGGTTGTAAAATTATCAAATATGGGTTGTACTTCTTGTGTAGTCAAAATTTAATAAAATTAATTTGCAATTAAAGAAATAGGTGAAGGTGACTTGCTGGGTAGGTGACATATATGGGTCCATATATGATGGGTGAATGTCTTTCAATATATACGGATAGTTTTGTGCATGATATAAATAAATATAAAATTAAAAAAAATAAAAATATGAAAGAATATATACATATAAAAATTTACATACAACAAAATTCTTTAATATTTATGCATTTATTTGTCTTCTTTAATTTTTTTTTTCGTCATTTAATCTTGCATAAGTTTATCAAAGTGCCTTATTCAAGAAGGACCAAATCTTTAGTTAGAGCAAAGTTATTTTTAGTTTAAAGTGAAAATAAAATGTTTATATTTAGTATAAAATTTTTAAATTAGTAGAGTGTTATAGTTTAATTTAATAAAAATAATATAAAATTTATAAAATAAATATTGTGTAAGAATAAAAATATAAAAATTAAAAAATTGTTTAAGTTATATATTGACTCAAAACATGCGCCAAATGTCAACGTGACTCATGTCAAACATTTTTGTGGCCATAAATAATTCTATGACCACAAGAGGGACTAAACACTTGGGGTTGCCGTGCCCAATACGCGTCAGAGGCTTCCCCGTGCCCATGTGAACATGAGCAGTACTCTTTCAATGGTCTTTATTATTCTTCCAACAATTTTGTCCTGCTCTTTTTTCTAGTCAAGTTGTTGAATTTGAGGGGAGACCAAAAATAAGAAAGAGTAAAAACATTTTTTTTGGGGGATTCATGGAAACATTATGCCGGGGCCAGAACAGATGTGTCACACAATTACTGTCGTTCCAACATTTCAAGGGTCAATTTATGAGTTTCTTTCCTTCTCGGATATAGGCAGCTTTTAAATTTTCCAAGAGGCAAATTTGGTTGTCATTTTTTGTATTTGGCAAAGATAGGTAGATATGCATCCATGGGCTTTTTAAAATAGTATAAAGGCATGAAAGCCAGCACTAACTTTGTACATGCACTTTGTACTATTTTAAAAACGATTTCATGCAATCATATGAATTGAATTAAGTGATAAAAGTTTGAGTATTTTCAATAAATTATTTTAAGTTTAATTTAAATTTTGTATATGAAATGTTTATTTAAAAAAAATTAATTATTTTTAAATTTTTAATCTTTTAAAAGAATTAATCTTTATTTACTATTAAAAAATACTCTCAAAGTAAAAAAAAAAAAAAAATGCCATTGCGAGGAGCTTAAATAGTTGTTGTCTAAGAAGGATATGAACAGAAAGGAAAATGATAAACTTTCACTCTCGACGAAAACATTTTAAGAGTGAGAAGCAAAGGAGAGAGAGTATGAGGGTGCATACAAATTATATACATACTTTTTATGTACCAATGTCACCATTCCATATGATCTGGCCAAGCATGCCTAGCAACACTGCATCGCCATATCAGGCATGAAAGTCAGCAAATTCTGCATTGTCAGAGAGAGTCAACTCAGGTTGGACACCACACGACTCTAAAGTTTCAATTTTATCAGATGTCCCCGAAGGGACTCTACACGACATGACTGAACCAAAACCCAAGGGACACTGGCATGTATTTGCTCATATTAAAAAATAATATTCTAAAAAAAAAATACATTCTGGACATAAATACTAATAATGTCATATTTATATTTTTTTATTTAATTTTTTAATTTTTATATATTTTTATTTGAGTCACATCAATAAACATAACTCAAGCATAACACTACAAATATAACCCCACCATTACTCACTTAAATATAATTTAGGATGTTAAAATAAGTTAAATGGATTGATTAATATCAGTATAAAATACATTTATCCATTAAATTTATTTGTTTCATCCGGATAAAATAAAATCAATTAATACAAGGAAGGTATTCTTAGTCTCTCATTATTTTTAAAAGATTAGTTTAACCTTTTAATTTTTAAGTTAAATAATTTAATTTTTTTATAATTAAAATTTAAATAATTTAATTCATCATATATCAAATTCTTTTAGATATAATATAATTTATAGATAATAATTTAAATTTAATTTTTTTATTATAATATGACTTAATTATTATATAAATTTTATTTTTAATTAAAAAATTATAAAAATACATAAAATTAAGAGATTGAAACTAACAAAAAATAAATAACTTCATACTAAAAGATATGTACTAAAACTTTTATAACAAACATGAAGTGTAGGTCATTATTATTTAATCATATCATATTAAAAAAATTTGATAAATAAAAGATTAAATTATTTTAATTAAATTTATAAAAAATTAAATTATTTTAATGATATTTATAAAAAAAATTAATTATCTCAATTATAATTATAAAATAATTATATTTATTTAATTTAAAAGTTAATAAATTGAATTAATTTTTTAAAAAAATTAAAAGTATCCTTTCCTATAAATATTTTATTAATCTGCTTAAATTGCGATCTCTAAGTACGGCAAACATGCTACCCTCATAACTGAAGTTTCATGAAATGTTTATATTTTTTATGTGGGTTATTAGTTTTTTAAAATTTATAATTTAATTAATAAAATTTGATAAACTTAAATTTTATATTATAAAAATTAAATGAAATTAAAATTAAAAAAAAGTGTCAAGTCTATTTCGAATGAAGAAAGCAATAATGAAAACCAGAAATCTTATCCAGAGGGACGTTTGGTCAGAGGAGAAGTAACTGCAGGTCCTTATAAGCAGTTTTCTGTTCACTAACTTATATGATACGCAGTCTGGTGTATACGTGAAGACAGGTTGTTAAAAGTTTTTTGGAAGCAGGGAAGTCTTGATGCTACTGATAGAGACCCATTTATAGGGTAGAAGATACCCTCGCATATGCCAACATGAGTTGGAGACCACAACTTTATTTATTTGGCATCTGTGAGACTGTAACTGCGGGTACCCCTTTTGTTTTATTTGTTCTTTCAGGCCACAAAGTTTTTATATGCTGATGTGACCCTGATTTTGGGTTTTTACCAGAGGAGAGACAAATTCCATTTTTCTGCTTCAAGTTTCTTGCCTGTTACTCTTTTACTAGTAAAAGAAACTAATGCAAATTCTGTGTTTTTGATTGGGTGACCCTAATTACATGCATTCAGTTAAAATTTTCTTTTTTTTTATAAATTAAATACTATAAAAATTTTATCTTGAAAATTTAAATTATAAATGTATTAAATTTTATAAAATTCTATAATATTATTTTTATTTAATTCTCATGATAAAAAAATTTAAATTAATTAATTAATTAATTAAATTATATAATCTAAGAGATCCAAAAATCTATATTTAAGAGAAATATTTTTTGAAAAACTAATTATAAAAATACTTCATTCACCCATTAAATTTAATGCGACTTTTATATTTTGTTAATATTTAGTATCTCACTTTTTGTCAACAAATATTACCCATTATGTTATTCTCTGATCATATACACAGAGGACACCAAATCAGTGATGCCAAATCCTTGTCCTAAACTCGCGTTATCCGTGTCTTGATCTTCAGCCTTCCTGACCACCTTTTTAATGGTCGGCATCAAACCTTTGATGATGCCCTTAGAATATCGCAGCAGGAGAACGGGACTCAGCCTAATTAGCCTGAAGCAAACAACACAGGACCACTGGCAAACGTTGAAAAGACAGAGAGAGAGAGAGAGAGAGCAATGTGAGGCCCAAAGAAGAATCAGCTTCTACTTTGAGACGTTGGGTAGAGGAAGCCCACCATGCTTTTACAGCTTCTAACGGCCCCTCTCAAAAAAGAAAAAGAAGTTATCAAATGGGGGAATTAATTCTACCTTTTTCTTTTTTTCGTTGGTCGCTTCTTTTTATTTAAATTTTATTATTTTTATAATTTTATTTTTATTTTATTTTTATAATTTATAATTTAAATTATTAAATTTATTAAATCTTACTAATATAATAATTCACATAATTAAATTTAAGTTTTTTGTAAATAAAATTATGTAAATTTAACATTTCTGTTTTATTCTTACATTGAGAACCCCTTGCAGTCACAAGTTTGAAAAGACCCTCACGGAATTACTTCTCAAAAGCTATTCAAATTCATAATGGGAATTTCATGCTTGTCAATTATCATCCTCTTTGAAGAATTCTTATTAATTTTTGATTCTATTCTTACATATGCAATATCTCAGGTCTAGCTTGAGGAAAACCCCAGTTGAAAATTTAGCTAAGCAAGGCACTTATCAGGCTGAGCAGTGAACTCGTTGGTGTCTAAATTGGGTTTATAAAATGGGTGATATTATTTTCACAATTTAAAATTTATTAAATATTTATTTAAAAAACTTAAATTATTAAACATAATATACCTTATGAAGATTCACAAATTTAACTGTTTATCTTAAATCTTGTTACCATTTTGTATTGACCATTAAATCGGTCTATCCCAAGTACTCGTGCATTTACCTATACATAAATCACCTCAAAGAAAACAGTCATTTATAATTTATAAATTAAAATTTAAAAAAATTACTTAGAAAAATTTAAATAATTAATTTTATTAAATTTTATATATTAAAATATGATAGTTATTAAATGTAACGGCACATTTTTCAGTTGTTGGCAAACTTGAGAGTTTTAGAATTTCCCCAAAGAAAAAGTTGGAGTGTCAAGCTATGATGTTACCTGCAACAAAGCAAACAGGGAAGGAATATACCAAATTACAGTAAACTGCAGCAAGGGCATGCTTCCTCAGCCAACTCTCCAATTAATTAAACAAAAAAATTAATATAAGCTGAGAGCTTTGGACTTTTTGGCATATAACGCTACTGAAACTTGTCCTTGTACGTATTCGAATCTTTTTTTTTTTTTTATTCTCACTTCACTTTATTGTATAAAATCTATGTCATAAAAAAAATATAAAACTAAAAAAGAATTGTCAACATATAGTACTGATTTGAGACCCATAACTCATCAATATAGATACACTTAGAGAGAGCGACTAATTTTCCAACTCGAATCATCACGGGCATATCCATCTTGAATGAGACAAGAAACATTGTACCATTTTGTGAGGTCAGTGTTACAATATTAGGAAATTTTAAATTATTTGGTAACGTAGATAAAGGGAATGAAACTCACCTACACTATTTTGAAAAAAGTTAAGGCATATATATATATATATATATATATTTTGTTGAGAAAAAGAAGAGTTAAAAGTATTATAGACTTCCTCAGAGACTGATTTTGGTTAATTAAATTGAAGTTGACAATAATCATATAAAATCCGTCCTTTTTATTGAATTAACTGTTAGCAATTAACACACTCATATTGTACGTTACTAAAAATAATATAGTTTGCTGTTGCTTTATATCCTTAGGAAAAGGAAAAGAAAAAGAATGCTGCTTTATGTTCTAAAAATAGCAGCGAAAATTTCTCAGTCTCTCGTTGCTTTCTTTTCTCTGTAAGGAAAGCTAAATTAATACTAAATTACTAGCGTTTGAACAATCAAACGAGGACGGCCTCATTGCAGATGGCTTGGCAAATTAAACTTGCTCATACCCCTGTGGTGACAAGAAAACAAAATCCTGGCCTTAAGCAACTAAGTATTAAATTTTCATCCAGGGATCTAAGGACAAGAAACCTGTTGCACAAATACGAGTAAATATGCATATTTTTTCATACAGATATTTTATTTTTATACAATTTTTATTTAATAAAAATTAAATTATTAAATTTTATAAATTAAAATGTAGGACTCTAATAATTCAATAATTTACACTAATAAATATAAAAATAATATAAGCTTTTTGATATGAGAACATCTTTATTTGTTTTTCATTAGCATAAAAATGCAATGGAATATTTCTTAGGTTATTGAGATGAGGAAAACTATGAAAACTGCATATATAGCAATGAACTGGATCCATTGTTTTGTAAATAAATGAGACTAACAATAGATTGTTAATTTTCCAATGGGTCAATGTATATATATAATCACCTTTAAATATTTGTCTGATTAATCAGAACGCAGATCAGTTTCTGCGAAAGTGATTTAGTGGGCCTAGAGAACGTCAGATTATATACATAGATGATGCTCCCGAAAGAAATCTTGACATAAAGACAAAATGCTGCAATAAACAGTGGCATCACTTGCATGTAAATGACAAAATTATGAAGTGTATGTGACGGTCGTTTTCTGTTTATTTTATGTAAGTTGCTACTTTATTTCAATATCATCTGCGTATCATAGACGACTTTTATTGCAATGAGATTATTCTGCTGGGACCTTCTGCGACTAGTTCATTAGCTCCATTTTTCGCAAGGCTTCGATTGAATGGCCCAGTTTTTAGGTCTTAAGACATGACTTCCTGGTCACAACAAGTGTTACTGTACTATTAGGTGTTGTCAACTTTACTTTTTTAATTGGTAGCGTACAGTTTCTTTTTTGCTTTATTCATAGAAATTTTTACTATGATGAGGACATTAAGTCTATCTTTTGTCAATCATCTCCAATTGCTTACAATTTGGATATGAGGCTTCTAAATGATGCCTTTATAATAGCAAAAAGATTGGCTTATTTACTTTATCATCTGATTTTAGCAAAGCTCTCATCAACTGTCTGAAACTTTTGGTGAACTATATTGTGAATGCAAATCATTCAAGGGCCCTTGAAACCATACATACTGAGGTAGTTTAAGCATTTAAATTCTTCTTTTGATACATATGAGAGACTTTTATAATTAAGTGATCAAGAATTTTATCTTTATTTCCTCCACTTTGATAAAGGTTTTTTTTTTGGGTGAACTGACAAAGTTTTGTTTCTTAAACCTTGCAAGCCCAAAAAACTTTTATGAGAGGGCTGTGGCAGTGATAAGAACAACTTTGGGCACCCATCTAGCTAGCAACTTTTGCCTCCAAAAAAAAGTGTTGGGCTCATTGACAAATCAGGCGGTAAACCTGGATTGGATATTTGGCTCACGAAGAAGAAGATTGGTCTCCACAAGTTTAGTAATCCTTTAAATGGCTGTTACGAGCACAAATCCCTTGATGATATGATGCAAGTCTATCTCCTTAGCAGGTTGTTTGCCGTGCCCTCTTGCCAACTGACCAGAGACATTTTTCCTCCATATTATAATTTGTTGAGGAGAAAAGTTGTTTCAACATCAAGTGGGAGGAAACAAAATACTTACACTTTATGTCGAAATCATTTGATTAGTTGAATTTTATAATTTAATCATTAAAATTTAAGTTCAGTTTGAATATATAATTTAATTAAGAGTTTATATCATAAAAACTTTTTAATCAAATATTATTGATATAAGTGCAATTTAAAATAAATTAATTTATATTTAAGTATACATTTTAAAAAGTACTTACATTAGTCAATTTAATAGTCTGAGTTTTTTGAAATAAAAATTGTATGAAAAAACTATCTGTTGAATGCAGCATACAATTAGTCAGTCCCAAGTTTAATCTTTGTTATTTTCATCCTCATAATTAAACTATTTTAATACACCATTATAATTAGCATGTATATGTTTTGTATGCTATTCATATCTAAAGGAAGCTTTGATTTAGATTGTTAAATTCTTAAGTTGAATTGGTGCTTGATATATATCTGTGGAAACTAAATCCATTCTCTATTATCAGCAAAAGAAGGGGAAAACTTAGATCTTTCAGTTTTTGGTTCTTCTCATGGTATATATTTTATTTCAATATATTTCCATCAGTTTGATCAATCAAAGAAAAGAAAGGATCTGCACATATATCTCTTGGAGAAAAAAAAAATGATAAACAATCTAGTTGCACCTAAATTAGTGCAAAAGTTAAGGGTATATGAATGAAAAGTGGAAGGCAAAGTAGAAAAGGAGGGGGAGGGCCGGGTGCATGCAATGTCATCTAATTCTTTAGGCATGAGAGACAAACACCCATGGCATCACACAAACCCAATATCAGTCCAATCATGTATAAAATATCAAAAGGGGGCTGTGTCTGTGTATGGAGGGTGGGGGATGCTGTTTCTACCTTCACACTGTCGACAACAAGGGCAAAAAGATTTGTGGGGTTAAATGTTTTAGACGAACTCGCCAGCCTGCTGCCAAGAAGAAATATTCTCATATAAAAAACAGCAGCACTTATATATTTTTGTGACAACAGAAGAAAGCACTGACATGATGAAGAAAATTGATAACGACAAACTTTAGTCTTGTCTGTTCATTAGTCGGTAAGGTATAAGGCAACGACTCTCAAGCCGAACATATTTGTGTATCCATATATACGTATCCGTATATATATGTACAAACACACACAGCTGAAAATCACTGTTATAACAGTGATTAGCAAGACATACGTAGCTGCTTTAGATTACAGTGCTTGTCCGAGACTATTTATATAGTAATTTTACAAACTACTATAATCAGAGTCTTAGAGACCATTCTCTTTTGTGTTAAGTCTTTCGTAAATCTCCTCACACGGGAGTAGATAATGCAAATGACCATTAATTAGAAAGTTCTTCTCACATAATTAAGGGGATGAAAGAAATTCTCACTAAGTTTGTATAGACTTGTTAATTTATTAAGTCTAACGATTCAATTTATGCGATAAAAAATTTAATAATTTAAAATTTTCAAGTACGTATTTAATATAATTTATTTTATATGAATAATGTAACAATAATTAGATGCATAAAATCTATAGAATTTGTATACGACGCTTATTAGACAGTTTAATGCTTCAATTTAAGCAATCATATGCTTGCCTGGTACACTAAACATGCTTCAAAGGTGTATCTATATGTATGGAATTGTCTCGTCTCTGGTCTCTGGTTCTAACGTCTATCTTACAGGCATTTACATTGCAGAGTAAATAATTTTTTGTTTAGTATCGGTGAAGGCGGCTACCTCGATGTCTGATAAAAGTATAGTTTGGGGTTTGATAATACAAACAACCTGCCCTAATTAAAGAGGCAAGACATATCTACTGAAACCATGATGATGATTTTAGTAATGTAGGGTTTAGATAGTATTGCACTTGGATTACGTTCAAATTCTCTCTACTGTATTTGTACCAAAAAAACAAATGGTGATAAAAAACGTCAGAGATGAGGGATTAATGGAGGAATAAAGAGAGTTAGTGCATCCCTGACTTTCTGCACTTACTAGAAAGACAATTAATCATGAATCTAAAGGGAGATCTAAAGGGGAGCCATCATTCATTATATCTGTGCACGTTGCTATGTCACCTAACAACGAACACGTCTCTCATCATTCAAGAAGTTCTAACAACTTCTATTAATGTGAGACAACTAATGGTGCATGATTCCCTGCCTTTGCTGTGATAACAACAGGTCATTCTATATGTGTGTATATATATACCTACACACATGCGTACGTGTGTATGTAAAATACACTTACTAACAGTTTGGATGTTCATGGATATAAATCTAATTGATCTTTCCTAATTTTGATCTCTCTGAAGAAACCTATATAGACAGATCTACTATGGGACTCCCTTTCCTTTTAAGTCTTTCCATTCACTATCCAAGAATTTCCATGAAATATTTTATCATTTCTTTGAAAAAAATGTCAAATAGTACTATTTACAAAACTTATTCTTCTCTCTAATAAGTTAAACGTACTCAACACGCATTTCAGATGATATCTTATTATCAATATAAATCATAGTTGACAATATTACAAAAATTTAAAAATAATCAGTAGGTAAGTAACAAAAGAGCAATAATTTTCAAAAGATGATCATTCTAATTTATTCAGATGATGAATAACATCAAAATCATAATTTTTAACAAGTAATATAAATTAATGATGGTCGTAATTATGGTGATAGTTATTTGGTTCCAACTCATAAATGATATTTAAACAAAAAATTTGTCTTGTTACAGCAAAAGATGTTAATATGAAATTAAGAAAAAATTATAGATATTTGTAATCTTTAATACAAAATTTTACAAACCCACTATATAAAACAGTTATAGAGTTAGTCTCACAAAGCTTAATTTCAAGTTTTCAGACATTGAATGTCAAAAAAAGTTCTCAAACATTAATAAGCAAGAGCCTTAGAAACCAAGCTCTGCCCGTCCCCCCCTCCTTTTCTCCAAATATAGAAGAGTGAATAGGACTTTAGTCTGTGGACATGACATTGATTTGAAAAAAGAACAAGTTAGCGAATAATGAAAGGACAGTGATAGCCTAACAGTTCGAAGGAATGCCCTCAAGAAAGGTACCTTTAGGGCCTCCAAAAGATCGAAAGTGTGAAGAAAGAATATGTTAATTAAATAAAGTGGTTAATAGTAAATGATGGGAACGAGCAACAGTGCCAACTTAAAGAGTGACAATGAACAGTAAAGAATCAGAAACGGATAGAATTTCCTGTCAACTCCTACATGATGCATAATTAGCAAGCATACAACCAAACTGATGAGTGACTTTAATTGTTTGGTCGTTTCATAAGGAAATATGAGGAGTCTGCAACAACTTCAGAACAAAATTCATGTGAACAGCAGAAGAGAAAGATTTGCTAGCTAACTTTTCTCCTTGCAAATTGTAAGGCCAATTTAAAAGCGAAACATGCTTTGGATTGAAGACCTAAACGAGAGAGATTAATTATGCAGTAATTTGGGTATACTATATGATATAGTTTATGTAGTATATATATCAAGATATTAATAAACTATCATTTAAACGATTTTTGTAGACTATGATTGTTATTTACGAAATTACATCAACTAAATAATATAAATGTTGATTTGTTATTAAATTTGTTATACTAAGTTAACCACACCATGTGATGTATCAAAATTACTAAATAGGTTCTCAAAGACTGAAGCCTCTCTGAAACATGCCTTGATTTCATTATATCTTTCAGCCAAAAATCATCCCATATATGTTTAGGTTAGCCGTCGAGTGAAAAGACAAATAACCAGCAGCTGCTACTTAGCTTTGCCCTGAGTGTTTAGTCTATATACTAGCCAATAGAAGAGTCTACTTCCCTGAAGCCTTACCAAAAGTCCATTAATGATGCAACCTTGTGGAAAGTTGTTATCCAACTCCTTCGTCAAGGGAAAGTTTACCAAACCTATCAAGTGCAATGAAAGTAAGTCATCACTATAAGAAGTTGACAATCACTGATTGTTGAGAACAAATTTTAGGGAGATTTACTCTTAATTGAAAAGATACAAAAGTCAGGTCATTAGGTGTGGTTTAATGGTGAAAATTTTGAGTAATATTACATGAGAACTGAAGTTTGAATCCTCTGTGACTGAATATCTAAATATTTTTCATATGGGTTGTACCTTCAACTGTTTATCACTTAGGTTGAGCTGCAGCTGGCTGATTTGGAAATAAATAGAGCTATGTATTTTAAGTGTATAATTTTAATATATCTTTTAGAATATTTATAATATTTTTTAAAATTATAACTCTAGCTCATTTTTTTTACGTAAAAATAAGAGAAATATCAATGACTCAAAATTATTTCCATGAATATTTTCTAGACTGTCTGACAGTCCATATTTTCAGGCAACCTGATGGTACTATAGAGAAGCATACTGCAAGAAAGGTAAGGTGAGTAAATCTATATATATCTGCACTTGCAGTGACAGTAAAACTTAGAAATTGAACCAAAAAGTTTTAAGACAATTATTGCCATATTAATTAGCTTGAAGAGTTGTTTTAAATTTAATTTTTTCCTTTCTTTTTAAAAAATATATGCGTCGACTTAACTTAACATATGATTAACTCATTTTAAAATAAGATAATTTCTCTATATCCAAATAAATTTTAAATTTTTTTAAAAAATATTAATATATATATATATATATATTAAATTTTGATGAGTAGGTTATTGACAATATGTGAGACCCATCTTGAGCTTCGTTCATAAATTGACGTTGTAAATTCAGGTAATTGCTTTAGTTTAAGCACATACTAAAAGTAGCAAAAATCAAGCTGAATAGGTAAGGCGACTCAATCAACTCAAATGCCATGTACGGCTAAACAAAACCATTTGTAACTGTCATCTTTGGAGAATCGACAAGTTTATTTAAGAAATTTGAAGACTAATATTTAACATAAAATTATTCATTCTCTCTTTCTCTTTAACTCACAACCAATTGATTTAAATTACTAATTTTTTTCATATAAAAAAAATCTGGCATGGATATAAGGCTACCAAGAACTCCAAAATATGAAATATTGTAAAAATTACTCATAAATAATTGACAAGAGATGTATTGTTGCAGTCCTGGAGTTTGTTAGCCAGTTATTGTCAAGAAAATTAGTCATTTTAAAAGTTTAAGATGTTAAACATATGTTTGGATAAAATTTTTTATTTTATATATATATATATATATTTAATATGTCCTCTCATATAAAAGTCTTTTTTTTAAACTTAAAGTGATAATTTTTAATTTTGAAGGTGATTATAATCCAACACTTAATCATAAACATTTTAATATTATATTAAAGAATTAGTCATTTCAAAAATTTAAATTATTAAATACAATTTTGAAAATATTTTTATATATTTTATATCTTTAAAAGTAATTACATGTTAGATGTGACTATATTCACCTGGTGAGTGTATGCAGCTAAAACTTTAGTTTGAGAAAGAGATGGAGGTGGGGGGCAATGATTTGGTGACATAATTGGCTAAAACGTAGACCGACAAGTTGCACGTTCAGTGTCATCTTTGAGCTAGCCATTATTGTAAGCAAGTTCAAGGAAGAGCACGAGTGGGAAGTGCTTGTGTGTGAAAGGGAAAGAATCATTGGCAAAGACCAGCAAAGGGAGAAACCAAAGTCTTTTCAATTTCTGCATCAGTTACCCTCAACTTACTGCATATGTATATGTTTACCAACAGCAGCAAACTCCTACCAAAAGCAATGACTTTCAGATCTAATTTGGACTTGTACTGAAAATAACAGACGTTCTTCTTCTACCTTAAAAGTGTATTAGCTTTAATTATGCTAAACAGAAAGGATTAAATCCAGAGAATTTTTGATCCTTGTGAAATTCCCTTAATTACAACGAGTGATCACTGATGCCATATGCTACCCTTTTCTTGGAGCGTTGGAGGGAGGGTTGTAATTCTCTGTAAGATTCTGATATTTTCACAAACTCAATTATAATAAATACTCATTTAAAAATTTTTAAATTATTAAATTTTGTAAATATTTAATATGAAAGCATTTTGTGAAAACTTTTTTGCCTTCTCTATATATTGTATTGTTCTAATTTTATTAGATGACCCCAAATGGACAGAAAGAATCAGAGATAAGATAACCATAAGTAGCATAAAAAGCAGGTTTCATTTTGTTGCTAGCAACCGATGTCGGGCTGTGCCAGAGTTTTATAATTATTTCAAGACTTTTGGCTTTAGAAAATGGGTTCAACATCATCCAAATCGAGGCTAACACATTAATTAAGAAAAAAGGTTAGTTGCACGTGAAATCAGTATATAAGATGCATCGGTTTCTAATTGATTGGGAAGCGATCTTTAATAAATTTAGTGAAAACTTTATGTAAAAATTTGGCTTACAAATAGCAGTGTTGTTAATTAATTAATGTTCATATTAACATACACTTGCATGTGAGTTATGAAATTAAAATAACTAATTAATATTTTTGTCTCTCCCCTCTCTCAAAAAAAAAAATTTATATATACTTATCAATATCAAACAATATATATATATATATATATATATATATATGATTCACGATGTTGAATTATCTGTACACAACAACTTAATTATAGTTAAAAATAGGTATATATGTACTTGTAATTAAACTGTCTGTTGATTAGTTAAATAATTTATAAATAATTCTGGGTAAGTTCTCATTAAAATCTATTGCAGTATGTCATAAACATAGATAAAATAGAATAATTTCTCCATAACTTAAACTTTTATTTACCATAACATAAAAAAAATTATACGTATTTATGTGTATAAATTAAACTTATATATATATGTAAATTAATATCTATAATTATGCATATATATGATTAATTAAATTTCATTGATAATTGACTTCTTTTCTAGCTATAAGAACGGGTTTTCTAGCTGTCAGTTCTCATTAGTTGCACGTGAACTGCACTACCGCTATATATACATACATATATATATATATATATATATGTCTATTCTAGCTTGCAACTATATGCAGATTGAAGATAAGAACCCACTTGGGCGTTTTAATTATTATTATTTAAATGGAATTGGGTTCTAGTCTTCTAGAAATGCGTTTTGGAAATTGTAGACAGGGTGAAAAACTCAAAGTTTTGGGGCAATCCAAAATGGAGTTACTCAATTCATAACTGTTTGATAATTTTTAATTATATCGATTGAATGAAATATAATCTTAGTAGATAATATGAAACAAATGTTCTGACACCTCTTTTCGAGTTAAATTAATAAATTAGAGTTTTATAATTATAATAAATTTGATAAAAATTTTGTTAAATAAAAATTATGTAATATAAGACTGAAAATAGAAAATGGAGCTACTGATATAATATTAGACTTAAGTTGAGGGTATCCTCATGGGGCCCCCAAGATTGGTCGGTTGTCATCTCCATCAGCTTGACGTGTATCTCAGCTCCTTCTCTCCAGAATCATGGCAAAAGAGAATTCATCTGCTGATTATGTGCTGAAAAAGCCAGATTAGGTTTAGTACCAAAACTGCAGCAAAGGCCTTACCTAATCTTCCTTTGTTTGCATTAGAAAACTGTGGTCTAATTAATTACGGCTCTGTATATGTTGAACCATTCCTTAGAACTTCCCATTAAGAGTACTCCATAAAGTTAATCAAGAAGGCAACATAAATAGACAGAAAGAGAATAGAGAAATCAAAGTAAGATATGAGATGAAAAAGGTCTTGCATGCTCCAAACAAGTACGACCAGTATTTTGTGGCATGCATGCAAAGTTGCAGACAGGTGCTCCCCAAAACCTGGTACATAAAAGCTGTTTCTGGAAAAGGCTTCATAGGTATAATACAGAATTTGTAATTTATACCTAATGTATATAATCTAGAGCTTCTATCTATGTATGCACATTCCAATACTCATATTTTGGGAAATTTTTATATTTCTCAAATTTGTTTTTAAAATTTTTGAATTTAGAGATAATCATGACATATATTTAAGATATATGACTATGAAAACTATTTTAACAAGTAATGAATTTATTTTTACTATATGATTCATCCATAAAGTTATATCGATAAATGAGATTATTTATAAAGTTCATCTATCGTTTTGTTTGGACACATTACCGCAAATATATATACTATAAATTGTAATCTTTATACTATAAAATTAGTCATATTTTGGCAAGGACAATTATAACACCGACCCCAAATGTCAATAGTGCGTCTCTCACATCTACAACTCCACTGAGCCAAAGGGTCAAATATGTACAACTAATGAGATTTTTATTTGCATTGTATTTATTAATTAAGGGTTTGGATTCAAGTTAGCACATGTTTCACCCTTCCAAGCTTTTAAATCTGTTTTGACATATAATAAGTGAACTAATTCGCTATTTGAAGAGAATGTGAGTAAGACTTTTAGTTGTAAATCTTAATTAATTTGGTTTGTTTCATAATTATAAGATTGGCCCTTTTTCTTATTAACTGAGTTTGGTATTCTGAATCGTTGTATTAGAGCAAGAAACATTAATTTTTTTTTTTGTTGCAAGTCATGCAAATTAATTCAAAGCGTGATGAATCTTGTAACTATTACTTTATATATATATATATATATATTATTAGGTATACATGTACTAGGATCTCAGGATGTACCATCAATTCAAAGCGCTTTAATTAAAAACTAATTAAGCGCATATATAAAAGATTTGATATGGTTAGGGAAATAATGGTTGATGGGCTAGTTAATGAGGCGATAAGCCTTATGTTGACTAAGGGCAAACAATAATTGTAAACTTCTGTTATAGGGTAAGCTTATAGTTAATGCCACATGTCACACACACAAAAAATAGGAGTATAAATACGAAAGACGAAGAAAAAGACGAAGAGAAAGGAACTAATATGGCCCATGCCATGTCTACTCAGTAGCCCAATGACGTGATCTCCATCTTCCTCCACTCTCTTCTTCTCTCCTTAGTTCTATTCCTTTCACCTTTCACCTTTCACCTAGCTAGCGCCCTTTTTTCTGGCTTTATTTGGAAAAACCAAGCCTTCCAATCGATCTTCATTATTCCACACTCACCACCCAAAAGAAGAATGTCTAGTGGGAAGGATTTTACAGAAGGATCATCAAGCTCCCCAAGGGATTATCAACAGCAGCAGAGCCCAGCAACACTTAGCCGCTATGAGTCCCAGAAGAGAAGGGACTGGAACACATTTGGGCAGTACTTGAAGAACCAGAGGCCCCCAGTTCCACTCTCTCAGTGCAATTGCAACCATGTATTGGACTTCCTTCGCTATCTGGACCAATTTGGCAAGACCAAAGTTCACCTTCAAGGGTGCATGTTCTATGGGCAGCCGGAACCCCCTGCACCTTGCACTTGCCCCCTTCGCCAGGCTTGGGGGAGCCTTGATGCTCTCATAGGGAGGCTCAGGGCAGCCTATGAGGAGAATGGTGGCTCTCCGGAGACCAATCCTTTCGCCAGTGGCGCCATTCGGGTTTATCTCCGAGAGGTGAGGGAGTGCCAAGCAAAGGCAAGAGGAATCCCTTACAAGAAGAAAAAGAAGAGCACAAATCAAAGCAAGGGAAATGATGAGTCCAGCTCTACCATGCACTTCTCTTGATTCCTTTTGGGAGTTTCTAGTAACGGTAATTGATTTCATCATTACTAGTTACTAGCTAGCTATACTTAGTATATATCAATGTGGTGCTGGCATCAACTTCTGCCGGTTAATTATATCAGAATTCACGACCTAAAAAATTGATTTCATTCTTTAGTATATATAATCACGTGTGGTAGGACTCCAATTTTGGATTTTATAGAACATACAAAGAACTTACTGATAATGAAAAGTGACTAAAATTCTTGTAACTTGTTATTATAGAACATCAATATGGTAGTAATGCTTCGGTTCTCAAAAACAGTGCATTTTGTACGGTTTCTTTCACAATAAGGTCCTTTTAAAATCAAGAATTTTGCTTGTACTGACTTCAAGGCTGTGAGCAAAGTCTTGGTACATACCCACAAAAGCATTTACAGAGAGTATTGACTTGGTTGCAATTAGTGTGAACAGTGGAGAGAATAAGCTCTTCCTCGCGCACATACTCTCAGAAACCCACAGATATATATTGATACTGATCACATCACAGTTAAATATTTGTCATTTGCATTTATCTTTCCCTTAATTTTTGGCCCTTTTTAGATTATGCAGATTTTGTGTCCCATGAATAGTCAAGTGAGATGTTATGCACTTTCTTAAGCATCAAATATACAAATGAATGAAAGCAAATGATTGACTAAGGTTTTAGGTTATGTAAAATCATCCTATCAACTATAGAATTGTTAATGGTGCATGCAAAGACCCACCTAGCATAAAAAAGAATTGATTCTTTTAAGCCAAGGTCCTTACGGGATTTGAATTTTTTTCACTTTTATTGGAGTACTTTGTGTTAAGATATAAAACCATTATTCAGCCTTCACCTAAAAACTTAAAGTTTATGAGATAGTTAATTTTTTGACATGATATTAAAGCCTCTATAACTAAGCGATTAAGAATTTGATTTTTATTGTCTCTATTTCTCAAGTAAAATTAAATTTAAGTACAATGTTTGGTGGATCTAAACATTTGTTTACACTTCAAGTTCAAAGAGCTTTTGTGTGAGTGGACATATTAAGATATAAAACTAATTTTAAACTTTAATTTAAAAGCTTAAACTTTTAGAATAATTACTTTTTTGATACTGTGAACTTAGTTTTTTAATCTCTTAACAGTGCCAAATTAGGATCCCACAATGCATATTTTTTGTAAGGCTTTTCTAATTCACAATTTTATTCTAACAAAGTCATGATTGAATGGAATCTCTTTGGGACAGATGTTGGGGAAACCTTATGCTAATTAAATACAAAATGTTTTTGTTAACCTTAATTAATTACCACTATCTCACCTTTATTCTGCCCCACTTATAGCATATTTAATGTAGAAGATCCATCAAAGGGGAAATCTCTGATATATACATGTTTTTCTTTTCTTCATTGTGTTATTCCACCTTGTACCTCCAGATATTTGCATGTCATCTAATATCTAACTCCTTGGGACAGTATGATAATTAATTCCCTTCATCAAAATCCTACTGGTTTTCAAGTATATATGATATGTATAATTATCTACTCATAAGGAGAAACGAGTTGTTTGGTTAATTAGGCAAATGCTTGAGTCTTGTGCTTCCCATCTTCTCACATGATCTTGTCGGCATTTTAATTATTTATGGAATTTGAATAGCAATTTGAATGTGTTGTATTGTGTATGTTAAAATAGGTGGATTAATTACTCAATGGAGACAAGTCTTTGTCTCAATTGATTGGTTTATTCTAATCAGTTTTGTCAAAACTTGCTGCACATTCTGATTCTTCTGGCATATTAATTATATAATATATTTGGGTGCTTGAGGACAGCTTTTGTGAGGGCTTCATCAGCATTCTGCTTCCACTGTAGTTATATAGCCGAGATCAAAGGGAATATTAGGTGTGTGTACGGCTAATTATCTGCACAGTTATCTGCTCAGTGGCGGCATTATTTAGGGTTTTCTTGCTTGTATTCTAATCAAAGTACCATACACTTTGCCTCAGTAGCTTTCGTGCAGGGAATCTGAGATACTCAATGGGTTATTAATCACTTCCACTTCTGCTCATGGGGTCAGAAAGGATTAACGTGCCATATTGGATTAGACCTGCTTCATTTTATTTGCCTCTTTGACACTATTTGAGTAACACCAAGGGCAATGCCTGTCCACCAAAGTGTGATATGTGGCCTAAAACTTCTAAATCTGCATACCAAATAAACTTCAAAACGAAATCTAAACCGTTGGGTGTAATGCATGTTGGTGTGGCGCATGAAATGTATCCCTCGTTCTCTTTTAATTTATTTAGATGTTATAACATAATTGGCCGAGTCTAATTTATATGCAAGTGACTTTATTATATGATGTATGCACGTAATATTATTAGTCTTTAGGATGCTAATCGTGTAAATGATTTGAACATGATTAGTATTTTGAAAGCTAATAGTATTGCGTATATATCTTGTGTATTTAGTTTACGTACAATCAACATTTTTTGTATAATTCGCCAACATGTTGCCTTAATAAGACTCAGAATCATAGGTCAGAGTCAGATTAGACCATGATGTATTAAGTAGATTAATTTTTAAACAGAAGTTGTTAAACCTTGATTAATATTTATAACTTTTGATTTAGTGGTAGTCTCTCATTGAACTGAAGATTGATGCATGGCATATGTTGGAAGAAGATTATTGGAGAACGTAATTAACCAACACTGTACCTTAGCAAAGGCTTAGGATAATGGTGACTATAACTTTCGGTCTAATATATAGTAACTTCCAATCTAACATTAGGCTTATGCCATTAGTTACATAAGCGATTTACATGTAAACAAAGACAATCCTTATCAGGTTTCCACTCTTTGTCCGCAAATCAGCATTAGAGATAGGTGCTAGCAACTCATCAAACTAGTGCAATAATCATAGCTGGCCCATAAGGAGTTTACATCCTTTCCAAATTAACATTTGGGAGAAACTGTACATGTGCTGCAAAGTATCAAATGTTGGTAGCTATGGAAAGGTAGTCATTGTTCTAGCTTATTTTTATTATATTTTTTTAATGCGGCACTTGGATGTGTGTGAGGAACCCTATATGTTCTTTCCTTTCTGTGTTTTTGTTCTTGATCTTTTTTTTTTTTCATTTTGCGAAAGTAATTAAATAGGATAGCCACATGCTTGTTCTTCAAGGGTAGTGATCAACCTTTTTCATATTTCATAATTAGACGGGTAAATGTGTATGAAATAAACTCCGAAAAGATTTGGCAATCTAACACTTCTTACTTAATGATAGATATTTAAATAAGTGCTATTATAGTGAAGTACTCTTGCCTGGACCCTTAGACAATTATTAATTATTTGCATCATTTCAACAGAGAAGTGCTGCCCTGATTACTCCAATATCGATCTCCATGCATCAATGTAGCATATAATCAAATTGGAGTTGTTCTTACCTGCAAGGCACAATCATATCTATCGGAGGTTTGGTATCTATCTTTCTTAATACTTTCTATTTTGTTTACTTGGAAATTTGTAAGCTCCTAGCTCATCAAAACTGATTATATAACCATCAGATGTACGATATGTCCCAGTGTATTTTAGTTTCAAACTTCATTTGCAAAAACATATGTATCGGTTTTATTTCATTGGTATTATTTGAAATTAAATTCTCTAAAATGTAGAGTGTATTTTAATATAGAATAATTAGCTAGGTTTATATACTGTAAAATGTATTGTCAAATGATGGTAGCAGTCAAAATAATGTCTAATTCCTCAAAGACCAAAACATTAAAAGAAAAAATAAAGATTTTTCTTAAAAACCATAGACAACTTACACTGTCATTAGAGAATGTTCATAAAGGTTGTGCTAATCTCAATTTTATTAAACTCTTGTTTAAAAAATAATTATTAAATTTATTAAATTTTGTAAACTTAACTATTGAATCTGATGTTAAATATTCGTTTGGTCATTTGACCATTAGTGGTCAGGGATCGTGCTCCTACATGTTAAATCTACTCATAAACCTAACATATTACACAAATAACTAGATTTTAAGGAGATATTCTAGGCATAGATTATTTGTATATTGTTAAGATTAAGACATATATAAACCTTTATTTATTTTGGAAAATTTTACAACTGTTTGCTTTGACAATTGAGATATTAATAAAGAAGCTCATTTATGGAAATGCTACTTTTGTTATTCAGTCTTGCTATTTAATCTCTTCTTCTTCTTCAAACATGTCACTTGGAAAGTGAAATTTGAGCTCAATGTGATTCATGCTACTGTGAATACTAAGTTCTTGATCATTGCTATAGCAAATATGCTATCAGTTATTGTATTTCATCTTTGCTGATCAATGCTAATGATGCATATATAAGTTTGATCACTTCTTTCATGCCGATGAGATTGCTTTTCTTTTCGGGAAAAATTGAATAACTGGAACTATTGAACGAAATCTTAGTAAATATTTTAAGCATAATTATCATCAATTTACACAAATTTAAGCGTCTTTTAGCTATTCTTGAATAAAACCAATCCACAGAATTTGCATATTGCAAAAGCAAAATTACCTGAACTTATTACCAGCCAAAACATTGAATAAAAATGATCTATTTCATTAGGAATATGTTCCAAGGCTTTTTTCTAAACCAATATGAAGTGGGATATAAATTTGCTGAATTCTAATTGCATGCCCAAATGAATTTAGTCATTTTTTATTGTATTTGTGGTTCTATCTTTCTTCTTTTGGGGTAAAGGAGAGGGAGAGTGTTGATGATGGAGTTAAATATTTCCTCTGGTTCTTTAATGACTACAATCATTGACTTCTGGGGATTTATGGCATTTTAAGATAGATTCCTGCTTTGATAGTCGAACATGGACAACAAAACATGCCCACTTCCAGATTTCAGCCCAAGCATTTCATTTAACGTGCACGTTATAATTTGGGTAGCTAGGGATCTTCTTTTCCTAACCCTAGTTTGGTTTAAATGAGAAGAGGGGAGGGGAAGGAAAAAAAAAAATTCTTTTATTTGATTTGGTAAAAAGAAAAGGAAGGGAAGAAAAATAATCTTTATTTTTTTTTCTCTTGTTTGATTAGAAAAATGAGAGATTTTAAATTAAAAATAATTTATTATTATATATTTTTTAAAAAATAACGGTTAAGTTATAAAGATATAAATAATATTAAAATTAAGAAAGATATTTAAGAGTAACTTAGTTATTATAATTTAAAAATTTTAATAAATTTTTCTTTTCTTTCAAATTCCTCTAATTTGGAGAGGGAGATAAAGTGAGGAGGGGAGAGGTTTTAAACCCAAATTCTCTCTCCTCTTCCCTCCAAAAAATTTAATTAAATAAAAAATTTTGATTGAAATTCCTCACTTCCATTACCATCAAACCAAATGTGATGAAAAAAGTAAAAATAAATAAAAAGTGAAATATCATAATGATCTTTTGGAGAATTTGATCAATATGACAATAAGAATTGAGAGAATTATTTATTTATCAGTATGATTGATTTGAAAATTGTAAATTAGAGATTAAAAAAGCTCTTAAATTATATATTTTATGTGAGCTTCACTCTTTTTATAATTTTATTTTTTTTAATCCTTATAACATAATATAAATTATTAAATTTATTAAATTTTATAAATTGAATTATAAAATTCGATAAATCTAATAGTTTATATCATTAAATGTTAATTTTTTTGTAAAAAAACAAGTTAGGATATATATAGCATTTCACATCATATGTATTATTATTCTCATCCTTCTCACTTATCTTCATGAAAATATTTTACACAATTTGTCATAAAGTTGATATATTGATGCTGTCATGTTACGTTTTATTTCGGTGACAGTGCTATTAATTTTTTGAATTTATTAATGTTGTAAACTTAATTATTATTTTAAAATTAAAATTTGATTATATTTAGAATTGAAATAGACAGGCAAACTTAAATCAGTTTAATAAAAAATGTGAACAATTTTAACCTAAGCGCGGTTCTGAATGGTATGCCACGCAATTTAAAATTGGCTAGCCAACACCTTTGATGATAGAGTAGTTCCTGTTTATTGTTTTAGGGTTTGTCTTTTTTTTAATATTATAAATTTAAAATTAAAATTTTTATATATATTAAATGATTTATCATTTTTCTGTCATTGTAAAAATAAAACCGACAACATATTTTATATATATATATATATATATATATATATATATATAAGTATAAGACGAGGTATTTGTGATATGTTTTTGAGAACTCAATTTGAGGTTGAACTTTGGTACGTTGTTTGTGAATAAAGCTGAACACGAACCATCAATTAACAAGGAAAGGAATTAGTAACAAGGCGTTTGGTTGTAATTAAGGTATAAAATAGAGATGAGAGTGAACATGAAATGATTTTTACACTTAGCTAGTAGAAAGGACGAAAAATTAAAGGTGCATCTCATTTTTAACCGTTCCTCACTTCTTTTTCTTTTTTTTACCAAGATAGGATAAAATAATTTGTATCTCAAATTCATAGCAATCCATTTTTCACCATCTCACGTCTAGTTGGACCAAGCAACAAACAACCAACCCTATGATCATAAATCTCGTAAGTTGTACCCCACGATCCACCCCTCCTTTGTCACTTTGGGTAAGCACTATTTATGGAAAAGATAGTTACACATATAAAAAGAAAGAAAAATGAAAATGTAAGAGATTATATAAATTATTTATAAAATTTATGAATAAGTAACATTACTCTACACAATAATTAGTGGCCAAGGTAGTTAACTGATAAAATTTATATCTTGATCGATTTGTATATTACAATTTAAGTTTTTTGTTTTTTTTATAAAATTACTTTCTTAATATAGTATGAGAAGTTTTATGACTAAATAAAAGTTTAATTTTTAATGTTAAGCCAAGGATTAAATAGAACTTTGAATAAATTACCAAGAAGAATAGCCCTTTGAATTAATTTCTCATCTTATGATTCTAAGAAAAAGTTAGAATGTATAGTTTTGAGTGAGTGCAATAAATTACAATTAATTGTCTGAAAATGATTTATTTGAGTTCCTTGAATAGTTTTTAGCTATTATTGTTTGCTGTGTTATTTTGAAAATCAATTGGAAGTTAAATGGCATCCTTGAAAAAGTTTAATTGAATTTGTGTGTTTCTACTTTATTTTCTCCTATATTGGAGTTGATCATTTGCCTAAACACTTGTGGTTCCATTTGAATATTTCTAATGAAATGAAAGGTTTTTTTTATGGAAATAATTATATCTAATATATCAAATTAAGCTTTTTGTATTTTTTTATTGATTAATTCACAAATTAATGCCAAAAAAAAAAAAGTTAGGGCGTTGGGAAGGATGAAAGACATGTTTGTGATAAGCCTGAGGCTTTTCCTTTCTTTAAATATAAAAATCTTTAAGGGCATGGCTCCATGCGTCTGAATGACAAGATTCTTCAGCAGCTAAAATTGAGTAACATGTCTCATTGCATTCATCATGCTCCTTTTGGAAAACTCTATTAGGGCTTGCTTGGATCAAACAAAGCCTACAACCAAACACTTTCGTAATTTAGCGTGTTCCTGAAATTTGTTAGGTTTAACTATTTAATTTATAAAATTAATAAATTTAATAATTTAAAATTTTCAAATAAAATTTTTATTTATGAAATAACAAGGCCACATTAATTAGGCTATGAAGGTTTCTGTTTATTAACACTGCACTACGTGAATTAGATGCCTAAGCGCTGCCCTGCTGCAAAAATGCAAAACCAAGTAGAAACAAATTCAAGTTTGGATTTGAAATTCACATTAGACTTATTATCTAGTATTAATCAAGTGTTTACCATAAACATTTCCTGTATTTGATTCCAAAGCTTCTATAGTGCCAGAATAGCCGAGAGTCCTTTGGAGAATGCATTAAGGATAGTATTCTTCTATTCTGGTATCAAATTTTATGTTTGTTATATCGACACGAATTGGGGTTTTTTTTTTTCATTTTATGATTTTAAGAAATTAAAAAATAATTAAAAAAAATACAATTATCAATTCTTTATCAAGTTTTAACATTCCAAAAATTTTAATTTTAAAAATATAAAAAATTAATAAAAAATATATCACGATGTTATTAATTTTATTATCATAATAATAATTATTTTTATTTTTATTATTATTAAATCGCTATTATTTTTCAAAAAGACTTAATTGAATTATGATTTTGTTATAACTTATTAAAAATATTTTTATTAATTGTGTTGTATAATTTTTTTCTTAAAATTTATATTTAGTCACCTTTGTATAGATAATCTCATACAAATATTTTATAATTTATAAATTTATTCATAAAATATAAAATAATACTAAAAATATGTTTTTTTATGAAATATTTTGCATAAAATACAAAAAATAATATTATAAATACATTTTAATATTTTTTTAATTTATAAAAAATTCATAAATTATAAAAAAAACACACATTAGACCATTTTTTATGAAGGGCCCAAACATAAAAATTAAGAGAAAAAACTTTACTACTTTGCTAAGGATATTTCTGACAATACATAAAATATTGAATTTATATGTAATGTATTTATAAAATATAAAATATGTTACTGAAGGTTTTAAAAAATAAAGGAGATTTATATTAAAAGTACAAAATCAAAAGAGTTAAGAGTTCTCTGCTCAATAATATAAAGTATACATAGGGTAAAAATGATGAGAATATAATATATATGCTTTACATTTTTTCAAAAATTAGACACCATACAGAGAGAAATGGAGCGTTGTATACATTCGGTTCATACCCGAAAATGAATTGCCTCTAATTGCGGTTAGAATCCAACGGGTCCCATTTCATCATTTCTTCACGATTATAAAAACATTTTCCTGTCGGCTGGCACAATATTTGAAGTCTTCGAGTTGATTTCAATGAACAATTTAAGGAAACCACAAAGACTATGACTCTTAATTAAAACATCAATTTAAATTTGACAACATGAAATGGCAAATTGACTAAGCCATCGGCAATCTCTTTGCTCATTTATCTTCTGCTGTTCCTCAAAGGTATGAAAAAAACTAAATTAACTTCACAAGAGCAAGCATTATATCTATACTAAATAATAATACAACCAAACCTGAACCTCACAGTCAAAATACCCAGCTAATTTCTCATCCTTCATGAAAACAGTAGCTGCCATGTCCACAGCTAAAAATCTATCTATCCTCATAGTAGAGTTCTCCATCACCCCTTGCTATGAGAAACTGTCTGTCGGGGGAAAAATGTAGGCATGAGATTTATTTCGTAATCCTCAATATTTACGAAAATAATGAAAAGACAAAAATAAACATGTACTGCAATAAATTCAGCCCTTAGAGAAATTATGTCATTCGACTCATGTTTTTTTTGTATTCTCAAAACCCTGTAAGCTTATTTTTTCTCTGAAGTTTAATAAAAGGAAATACAAAATCATTGTAAGAAAATTACTACAGCATTATTTGTAGATGTTCTATGCTTCTATACGACCGCAATTTTTTTCAATGAAAAGTTGAATCTATGCGACTGCATATCAGTAGATATAAATGTCAATTTAAGAAAATCAACATTATTCAATGAAAAACAATATTACTCATTTAAGTTCTCCACTTTTCTATAGACAAATCAACAAAAGTTGATTACTTTTCTTATTAGTAACATCAAAATTACTTCACATGCCGGCATCTCAATTCACCGTGTTTGCGGTTCTGGATAAATCAATGCAGACCAACTATACAGCAAATGTTATTAAAGAAACAATTCATAATTTTTGCCTCAGAAAGAAGTTTTTCTGAATCAAAATTTTGACTCCAAATCAACAACAACTCATCGCTCATTGTCAAAATACTTACTAAATGCAAAGCAAGAAGATTCATTAAACTAAGTTGCCTTGCCGTTTTACTATATCTTACATAATCAAACTCATTTTCCTAAAGCACCGCGTGCCTAACAAGACCAAGATCAAATATCAGAAGTTCTTAGAGAGGATTTCTACCAAGAAAATAGTATACACATTAATATGTGGAGTTGTGTAGGCTGTAGAAGCCATTGTTATGCCCATCCAGCAATGAATACACAATTACATTACTCAAGCATCCAAACTCTCGAAGTATAGCTACTGCATTAGTTTGGCATACAAAAAACTGGGTTAAACTTCAGTAAACACACAATATGAATCAAACATTCAAAGTATTAATAAGTTTGTAAATATAGACAGAAAACAAGTTTCATAAACAGAACAGAAAAGTGGACTCCGCCACAGGCCAGATTCTCATAATTTTTTGTCCAAGTAAGTTCAAGTGGAGACCGCATCATCCTCAATAAACAACTTTATTCAGAATATCGGGCGCCAACATCCAACTCATCCTGAAAAAAGTTGTTTATTGAAGACATCACAGTCCCAAGGGCGACATTATAGAAAAGAAACACCACTGAAGGAAAGTTTTCATTTGATTAAACAAATACAAGTTACAATTCAAACTATTTAATATGAATCACACAGTATTCCTATCAGTTCTTATAAAGGTTTGATGTGAACTCCTAATATCAGTTGTTATATTAATTCCTACTTTTGCAAAGGAAAGCACTTGAGCTGTGGGGTCTTCAACGCTAACAAAATGTTACTAATACCACACCTCATTTAAATAATAAGTAATCCATAAAAATTGAAAGAAAAAGTATAGGAACCAAATGAGATAAATCAGGTTTCACAATCCATGCAACCAAATTACCATCATCGCCACTTGAGGTGATTCCTGAATTGAACTCGTGTATTTATATGAAGTACCAAGAACAAAACTATCATCAAGTTTCCATTTCAGAATCTCATTTCCCATGCAATTCATCTCAATCAACAACACAAACCCAGCCATAGTTACAGTCACCACAATTCACATCGCCATCGAAGCTACAAATTCATTTATACAGTATCATCACTTAAAACTTGAGAATATCCCAACCTCACAGAGAATAAATTATGCTTAATTATGATAATCGAGACCCTAACGAGTATAAGAGTATTCATGGTTACCAGCCAACCCAAACAATACCCCACTTACAACATCAGAGTTGAAGCACAACTGTTTGTAATTTGGTCTACAGACTCTACGCTAACCCAACAGTAACAGCAAGACAATAGAAAAAAGAAAGTCCACATATGTAGTGATAAGATATAATACTGTAATAAAAATTAATTAGTCTCACCAGCCCCAGATGATCGCTTGGCGCGCTTGAATTTTTTAAGCTGAACCTGCGTTTCCGCAAAAAGATGCATCCTTTGGCACTCCACATCCTTAGCAAATTGCATCCTCTGTTTCTCCAACTCTATCATTTGCCTCTGCTTCGCTGCCTCTACTCTCTCGTATATCTCTCCGAACCTCTCTATGGCCTGCGCCAGCTCCCTGTACCCAAATTCCGAATCTTTATCACTCTCCCTGTTCCTCTCCCTTCCCCTCTTCCTACTCCGACTAGCAGTGCTCGACCTCGACCCATCTGAATCCTCACTCTCCGAGTACTCTGCCTCTGCCGCCGCCGCAGCTGCCGCCGCAAAAGCCGAGAAGTTACGCCGGGAATATGAATCGTCCATGTTCGCAGTCGCCGGGGTGGGTGCCATCCGTTTTTGAGTTCCGGATCGGGGACCAACGGGAACGTGCGAGGCTATCCAGGCCGGAGGTTTTGCGGGAGGAGTACTCTGGAGGTCTACGCCGACCGGCGGCGAGTGCTTCTTCAATGGAAAACTGTCGCCGATGAGAGCATCAAGACGAGCGAAGAAAGGCCAGGGGCTTGTATAGGTGCCGTCGGAATCGGAAACCCTAGACTTCTCGATCTTATACTTCTTCTTAAGAGTGTCGATTCGGTTCTTGCACTGGACGTCGGTTCGCCGCATCTTCTTGACGTGGCCGTGACGGGCGTTAACAGCGTCAGCGACCCCCAGCCAGTGCTTCTGACGGAGGTTACCGCGATTGAGCTCGAGGTACCGTTCACCCCAAGCGTCGATGAGAGTGAAGGTGGCGTCCTCAGTCCAGCAGTCTTCCCGGGCGGGGAACGCCGACGAAGACGGCCGGGATGGAGCAGTGGAGGCAGGCGACGGAGCTCCCACGAGGGAGTCCATATGCAGTGGGGTGGCGATGGCGGGGTTGAATTGGCAGCGGAGAAGAAGGTGAAGTGGAAGCGGTGCGGTTGTGAGCGTTGGGAATGAGGTGCCGGCTGGGAAGCAGTGGCTTGGGTTGACAGACAACACGGTAATTCCGACTGGGAACTTGCCAACGTACGATGAGAGTCGATTACCGTGCGGGGAACGTGTTTTTCTTTTCCAATTTTTTGATGTGTCTTACGGGCTTCTTGATCGGCCCATAGATCGATACGAAATTTGAAATTAGTAGACCCATGATGGGCTAAAAAGTTGGGCTTAGGCACGTCATCTCACATTGTTGTTTAGTTAAGTGGGTTTTGTGGTATAACATTAGAAAATTTCCTCCTTTTTATCCAAGTCTTTTTCAACACTTTCAGAAAAAAATAAAAGTAAAAGACTAATTTTATAATATTAGATTCAAAACATAATATATACATTTAAAGTAATATGTTTAAATAAAAAATTATAAACCTTTTCAGCAATTTTATTAATTGATATAACTTGATGAATACTTATTTAATTAAATAAAAATAAATTTATTATTTAATAAAATAAATTATATAAAAATATGTTTTAAATCTGTGTCATGATTATCTTTAAATTTTAGTTTTTTAAAAATTCATCTAAATATCATAAAAATCTTTAAAATAAAAAAATATTTGTAAAAACCAAAAAAAGTTAAGAATTAGCAATTTTATTGAAGCTTAAAATAATCTGAAAACTTTATATCTCCGAAGAAAGTCATTTACAAAATGTATTTTCCAACCTGCATCCTTTTGGGTGGACCGCCCTCGGCCGTGCTTTAGTTTGGGCTAACACACCCAAAGCAATCCAAACGTCCTAATTGATTAATCAACTCGCATTGAAAATCTTACAGTAAAAGAAAAAGGAATCCTTGGTTGATCAAACTTTGGTCAAACAGTGGGTGGCATTCGGGCCACGTGGCCTTTAACATGGGCACACATTCAAACTCAATGCATAAAGATGAAGACTAGAAAAGGAAAATGCTACTGCATCGGAAGAAGAAGGTACCACGGGAACGTACGGACTACAGACTAGAGAGGAGACAACAAAAAGAGCAGTTAGATAGATTAGCATCCAAGAAATTGGTTTCAAGCCCTTAGAAATGTGCAGGGTACAAGGACCACAAAATGGAAGTAAAATTTGAAGACAGATACTTTGGATACAGGAAATTTTTACACGAAATGTGACAATCGTATATAAATGTGGATCTCATTATCACGGGACTGTTTCGTGTCCGTAAGAATAGCAACAGTCAAATTTCAATGCCATTTTGACACTGGCTTATGATATGTGTTGTGCATGTTCCTGTCAATCAATTAGGGTAACACGCCACTCACTCACTATTTGATTAAGGCAGTTCCATTCCATGGTGAGGGTCTTTAAAGTTGAAATTGATGGTCATAGCTCAGCTCTGGTTTCTATTTGGTTGCTAGTGGAATGACCATTAAGTCAGATTTTATTTGGGCTAATCTTATCGGAATATTTATGCCTTGATTGCAGGCTACTAGACAGAAAATTCAACTCACCTAGATTTGGATTTTTCACCTTTAACTGTTTCAACATAATATGCATTTTTACATATAATATATAATAGATTATATATATATATATAAGCTATTTTCTGATTGGAATTTTAGTGTCCTTCCCTTGCCGGTAAGTACACATTTTTCCAATTAAAATTTGAAACAAAAATACTTTATTCAACTCATTAAAGTTACCCTATCTCTATTCATATATTCTTACTTTATATAATATATTTAATAAATTTAAATTATTAAACTTGTTTAATTTCATAAAATTTGAAATTTTGACACAAAGTAAGTGAGAGTCATTTATTGGAGGGAACATCTTTTCTGTTACATTTACTTATGAAGTACTAATTGAGTATCATTAATTTTCTTCTACATATAATTGCAACTATAACTAAGCAAGATTAAAATTCTTTATCTTTGAAAAATAAAGATTAAAAATGTATTGAGAAAAAAATAAATATAAAATTAAAAAATAAAATTTATAAATTATATTTAAATATAAATTAAAAAAATAAAGTTAAAGATTCAACTAAATGTATTGTGCATATAAAAATAAAAAAGAAAATATTAAGACAATAGTGGTAGTCTTATCTTCTGAAGCAATAATGGTTAAAATAATTAAAAAATAAAAATTATGAATAAAAATATATAAATATAACGTTATTGAAATAAAAACCTACACATATTTTCCTGACCTCATTTTGAAAGTCATCTGAATTACCAACCTCTAAATGCCATGTGGTTGGTGGAAAATGTCTGTGACTCACTGTCCATGAATTTCATTCCTGCAACGCCACTTGGCAGGCTTATCAACTCATATGCAGCTGAACTGCTTTTTTTTTATTTTTTCTAAAATAAATTAGGTTCCACTAATTTAATTTTACATTTTTTAATACCACTCATAAAAATTGATTGTAGAAGAAAAATAGTTGTTATTATTTTCTTCTGAGGATCATCTCTGTATATGATTATGTTGTATAAATATTATTTAATATGTAAAAAATTAAATATTATATAATATTTTCATGTTAATATATTTTTACACATCATATAAGTTGGGAAATTTTTTTATCTAGTATTTAATTAGAGATAAATAGAAAAAAGAAGAGAGGAGAAATGTATTATATAGTTTTCTATTGTTATTTTTTAAATAGAATTTTATTACATTAAATAGAAAAAAGAAGAGAGGAGAAATGCATTATATAGTTTTCTATTGTTATTTTTTAAATAGAATTTTATTACATTTTTATTTAAAATTTAAAATTTATTAAATTTTAAAAATTAAACAGTAAGTTTAATAAATTTAATATATTTGTTTTAAATTTGTAATAATTTACTAATAAACTATTGATGAAATTAAATTTTAGATAATCTTCATATAATATAACCCCATGTGCAGGTAGTATTATCATTTCTAAAATAGTAAAGTATGAATGGGATTTAAATTTTTTATTGTAAAGATAGAAAAAAATGAGAGAGGAAAAATAAAAAAATTAAGAGAAAAAATATTGAAAAAATAAATTTTATATATTAAAATTTTAAAAAATAAAAAATTATTAAAATTAAAAAAAAATCTGTAAATGAATGGAATGGTTGTGAGAGCAGCCACATTGACCATGGATTCGGGCCACATAATGGGGAGGTGGGGAAAACCTCATTACAGGTTTACAGTGCACAGCAGGCTGAGGGAAAAGCCATGCTATTGGCTACGTAAAGCCATCCTCTGCAACTGCAAGATTTCTCTACCCCACAAATCTTTCTACCCTAGGCCATATTAGCATTTAGCAACTCCGTCCCTCCACAAAGCGATGAGAGATTCCACAAATTAGCTATATAATAACGAATTAACATATAATAATATTACAGAAGGGATTTAGATCCCTACTTTATTAAAAATTTTCATAATTTTTTATGTATTTTTTAAATTTATATTAAAATATATTTTATAAATTTTATATTTATTTTTATTTTACTTCTCTCTACCTTAAATCCTTCAAAGGCAGAGAGTTCGTATCTTTATAGGACATTGAGACCGGATTATTCAGATAAAGAAAGGATAAATTTGTTCTTTCCATAAATAGAGCGGGGATATTAGCAAAAGAAGATAATACAATCATTTTTAAAAAGAATTAAATTGAAATTAACTTTTTAAAAAATATATTATGTGTATTACATGAGAGATAAAGACTCATTTTATTTACTATTTATAGAAATTTTATTCAAAATTATCCATCTAATGGGTAATTTTTGAATACATTAAATAGTAAAAATAATAATATTAGTACAAAAGAATTCAAAGAATTAACACAATAAAAGTGAATTACATTTTAAATTAATTTAATATACATTATATATCTAAAGTTTAATTTTAAAATTATTTATTTAAAATTTAAGATAAAATTATTTTATTGTACATCTTAAATAAAAATTAATTTCATAAAAAAGTTAAAGATATTTAATAAAAAATAAAAATAAAAAATATTATAAATATTAGACAATAATTAATGTATAAACAAAGAAATAATTGAATAATTAAGTCAATTATTACGTGATATTTATACAGTGGGTGCAAGTAGCATTAAATACCATGCATACCTGAATCCTGTGTCCTTCTATTTTTTTTAATATTGTTATTTTTATATTTATAATTTTTATCTTTTTTATTTAAATTTTTTTCATATTTTAAACATTTAAAATTAAATTACATCAAATATTAAAATTATAACGTAACTTTAACATTTTCGTATTTTTGGGACTGTGAACCTAACGTGAAAGGATGTAACTTTTGCAACAATAGTCAAAGTGGGTGATGGCTATTGCTATCATTTCAGAAGTTCAGCAAGGCATGTGACATGAGCTTGAATAAGAAGGTCATTTGGCTGTAAAAGCGCCCAAATTTGAAGTTGGGGAAAGCCACTCACTTCCACACAATCCCACCTTATTATAGGAAAAAAAAAAATGGATATCCAAGCCAGTTTATTCAGAATGAAATTTATTTTTCCAACTTATTTTGGTTTTAGTTTTAACTAAAAAAGAGTTTTTATTTACAAGAATTGAATTAAAAACCTCTGCTAATGTTTTTGTGTTATACCCAATGCAAACATTTTGTCTTAAAGTGGCCAAACAAAATAAACCATGCCTCAGCAGTTCTTTCTTCCTTCTTCTTGTATATGATCTAGCAAGGAACATACAATTCAATTTAATTAGGAAGAAGAAAGGAAAAAGAACTTTCATCAAAAAAGAAAAAAGAAAAAAAGAAAAATCTGTCAGCTTATGGTTGTTATTGGGTTAAACAGTAAAAGGATAAGAAAGGAGGTGACTTTTTTGCGCCTTTTCTCTCACATCGGTTGCAGCTGGAACTCTAACGTTCAAAAGCAAGGAAAATCAGATAAGTGATCAATGTAGATAGGATAAAGTTTTAGAACATAAATATTTATCTTTTTATATAGAAAAATGATAAATGGTTTGACATATTTTAATTTATAATTTAAATTTAAAATTTTAAAATAATAATTAAATATTTTTTATGATATTAAAAAATTATATAAATATCTGATTTCTTTAAAATAAATCGCCAATAAAAAAGAAAACAAACCTATAAATAACATTGCGTTGAGCTTATTTGAAAAACTAGCAATTTTCTTATACAATAATCCTATAAACAACATTTTTTTTATTTGTTTAAGATATCTTTTTATTTTTTGAATAAGAGATTAAATTTTTTTAAATTTTTTAATATTAAATTTTTTAATAAAAACTGATCCTAAATTTAAATTTATATTAATAAATTATCTTAAAATTTTTTAAAATATACTTAATTTTTGCAATAAGTGAAGTCGTTAAATAGTACGCAAAACGGAAAAGAAAAGGTTGAGGAATCAAAATGGAAAAGAAAATGGAAGAAAGAAGACAGAAAATGTAATGAAAGCCATAATAAATGAGAGATGTGGACCCATTTCATCCTTTTAATTTTTGTTTTCTGTGTTTTCTCTTCATTGTCTGCGTGAGGCACAGACAGGGACAGATATATTGTTATCGCTTAGCAGAAACTAGATAGCAGAGAGCAGCAAAAGAAGAGACTCTACCCTAACCCAAGCGACAACCAAGTAGCAACTCCCCCCATTTCTCCTGGCTACTTTCCAGTACAGACGCACGCATCGTAGTCACGTGGGTCTCCATACCCCCCACAAGTACCCACCGGTACCCACTAAATGCTTCCCCGTACACTGCGCTTTTCCTCCTTCTATGATCGACTGTTTATCGATCTATTTTCATCCTCTGCTCTTACCTTTAGAATCCAAGTTCCTATGGATCCCCAGAAACTGCCAGAAAATTCATGAGAATCTTTCCTCCACACCCAATTACCCGTTGAGCTTGAAAAATCTCACCTTTTTTATTTTACTAAAGAAAGGAAATTCAGAAGTGGGGATATCTTACCGGGGATTTAGTAGGCAGCAGAGTAAAGAAGAGGAGCCACCGCGCCGGATTGTCGGCCGCCGCTGCTACGAACAATTTCGGTCGGGAGGTTAACTGGCGATGGCCGCAAATAACGTCACTACCATCTGTCATCTGCCGGACGAGATCCTTTCTAACGTATTCGCCACCATCTCCGACACCCGGACCCGAAACTCGCTCTCCCTGGTCTGCCGGAACTTTCTCCGTTTGGAGCGGAAGACGCGCACCTCCCTCACGCTCCGTGGCAATGCGCGTGACCTTCACCTGATCCCAACCTCCTTCAAGTGCGTCACGGACCTAGACCTCTCTCTCCTATCCCCTTGGGGCCATGGCCTTTTCTGCTCATCCTACTCCTCCTCCGATCCTCGCCTCCTCGCTCGACGTCTACGCGACGCTTTCCCGCGCGTAACCTCACTCACTGTCTACGCTCGCTCGCCGACCACACTTCAATTGCTGCTACTCGTTCCATGGCCAGGATTGCGCCACGTCAAGCTGGTCCGATGGCATCAACGGCCTGCGGCGGTGTCTGCGCTGGGATCGGACTTCGCCGCCTTATTCGAGCAATGCAAATCGCTGTCGTCATTGGACCTCTCCAGCTTCTACCATTGGACCGAGGATCTTCCTCCGGTTTTAGCGGCCAATCCGGTAACAGCGGCCTCGCTGAAGAGGCTGAACCTGCTAACGGCGTCGTTTACGGAGGGTTTCAAGGCTCATGAAATCCAGTCCATCACATCGGCTTGCCCAAACCTTGAGCAACTTCTGCTTGCTTGTACCTTTGATCCTAGGTACCTTGGATATGTCGGTGATGAGGCTCTCCTGGCAATTGCTTCCAATTGTCCGAACCTTTCGCTTCTTCATCTGGCTGATCCATCTTCGTTGGCTAACAAGAGGGGTGATCCGCAGGACGAGGGGTTCACTTCCGAGGATGCCAGGATTAGCCGTGCAGCACTGGTTGAGTTATTTTCCGGGCTTCCTCTGCTGGAAGAGTTGGTGCTAGATGTTTGTAAAAATGTCAGAGAGAGTAGCCTTGCATTAGAAGCGCTGAACTCCAAATGCCCCAAATTGAAGGTGCTTAAGTTAGGCCAATTTCATGGGATTTGCATGGCCATTGAGTCACAGCTTGATGGAATTGCTCTTTGTCAAGGGCTCGAATCTTTGTCGATTAAAAACTGTGCAGACTTAACGGACATGGGTTTAATAGAGATTGCCAGGGGGTGTTCAAGGCTGGTAAAGTTTGAAGTTGTGGGATGCAAGCATATTACAGAGAGAGGGTTGAGGACTATGACTTGTCTTCTTCGCGCGACTCTGATTGATGTCAAGATTTCTTGCTGTCTGAACCTTGACACTGCAGCGTCTCTGAGAGCGTTGGAGCCCATTCGCCATCGAATTGAGCGGCTTCACGCTGATTGTGTGTGGGATAGCTTAAAGGAAACTGACACTTTGGGGCAAACTATTTTTGATTTTGACCTTAATAGTTTGGAAGATCCATGTTCTTCTAACTCGAAAACTGCTGAATTGATAGATTACTTTCAGAGTACAGTATGTGAAGAAACAAGCAAACGGAAGAGGCAAAGGTACAACTATTCTTCAGAGGCCGATTACTCCTTCATGCAAAGCAATGGCAATGGTTACTGGGGCAACAGTTGGGACCAGCTGCGATATCTTTCTCTTTGGATAGGGGTTGGTGAGCTGCTGAGTTCATTGCCCATGGCAGGGCTGGAGGAATGCCCCAACTTGGAGGAGATTCGTATACGGGTGGAAGGGGATTGCCGAGGGCGGCCGAAACCGACTGAGCGTGAATTCGGTTTGAGCATGCTTACCTGTTATCCTCAGTTGTCAAAGATGCAGTTGGACTGTGGTGATACAAAGGGGTATGTGTATACAGCACCTTCGGGTCAGATGGATTTGAGCCTGTGGGAGAGGTTCTTCCTGAATGGGATTGGCACCCTGACTCTAAATGAACTACATTACTGGCCTCCACAAGACGAAGAAATGAACCAAAGGAGTGTCTCACTTCCTGCTGCTGGCTTGCTACAAGAATGTTGTACTCTGAGGAAGCTTTTTATTCATGGAACAGCTCATGAACATTTCATGAATTTTTTTCTTAAAATACCGAATCTGAGGGATGTACAGCTGAGGGAGGATTACTATCCAGCACCGGAGGGCGATATGAGTACAGAGATGAGGGTTGGTTCTTGCAGCCGATTTGAAGATGCATTGAACAGGCGCCGAATCGAAGATTGAACAATGACAGTTAATACTCTGTTCATGAATGCTTGAAAGTGGCGACACTGTGGGAATAAATAGATTGTTTTTATGGTCTTGGATTGTGTTTTAATATTATGTATTAGCTGGCCCTCTGCCTTGTTGCTTTCTCTTCCTTTTTCCATCTGTAACACTCACGTCCAATTTTTTTAGTCAATATTACATCATATTCCGTACTCGGACTAGTAATATATTTGCTCTTTTCATTGCCCAAAACATGACGCAAGAGAAATCGATACAATTTTCATCTTCCTTTTCATTGCCCAAAAAAGACGAGTCTGCACGGGGAAAATGAAAATCACAACGATTCATGTCTGAGTTTGGGGGAAAAAACCAAAAATCACAATTGTCTACAACATCCGCCGAGAACAGAATTTAACTCTAACAAAAGTTTTCTATGTACAAAGATGAAGACTACATCAGCACATTGAGTACTCGCAGTCAAGCAAGCGAGAAAGGATCTCCTCACAACTTGGCCGCTCATGTGGTTCTGCCCAACAATCTGCACACAAAACAAGCGAATAATTGAGTGAACCAGATGAAGTCCAAGTTCTGCCATCAACATATCAACACATGGTTATGAAAGAGTTAACAGAAAAGGTCGTAAATAATTTGGCACTTGCAGAGACCTGAAATCAGCCTGCCCAACGGGCCTTCAGGAATCTCCAGTCTGGATCCCTCATGAGCAACAGCATACACTACCTGATTAGCGGAGAAAAAAGATTGTCTAGCATTAATAGTTGCAAATTTAGAACTCAGGAAAATCTAATCAACAAATTAAGCAGTAAAATAATAAATAATAAATAATAGAAATCATAATGAAAAATCAGCAGATCATCTGTAAAACATACCCTCTCTGGAGGTATGCCCTCCCATGGCCTATTTAAAGTGCAGAGCTCCCACATTATCACCCCCAGGCTAAAGATGTCACATTTCTCTGCGAATGGTTCATTTCGAATTAGCTCAGGAGCCATCCATTCTGGAGTTCCAGCTGATGAGGAATCTTTCATGGGAGAATCTATCATTATTCTTGAAAGCCCAAAATCACAGATCTTCACAGTCCAATGTTTATTCACAAGACAATTTGCACTCTTTAGGTCACGGTGAACAATCTTCATACGGTGTATGCACATCAACCCCCTACACCACCAGGGTGATCTCATCATTGTACAGTAACAGAACATATCTAATCTTTTCGTCGTCATCCAACAACTTAAACTTGAGACATAATCCAAGAAATCAACAATGCAGTCTTACAGAGTACCCAATTTGATAAATATGATTCGACAGGAATGCTTTGGAGTTGACTATCTGGCAGATAGTAATAATTTTTGCATTAATAACTAATTATATAAAGGAGTAAAAATGATCTAATTTTCATCAGGGAGAAAAACTTGAAAGTCAATTTTCTAATTAGCTTCATATTTACTTCGGTAGGATCCCTTAGTATTCCACACTTGCTGACTGAGCACAACTTAGTTCACCGATGTCTCCAACATCCATACAAATTGGTAATGGATCAGACAATTGAAACAGTGCTTTCACGTGAAAGTAAAAGGACAATGTTATCTTTTACGCGACTTACTGGAAGACGACAAAACACTAATCAAAGTGTGTAAAAACCTGTTCCGCAATACACACCTGCATATGTCACGCAACATCTTTAGTCGTCTTCGCCAGCTAAGCTTTTTCTTTTGACCACTCAAATGGATCAAGTAATACAATGATCCCATCTCCATATATTCAGTAATCATTGACAAGCGAGGAGGCTTTGTGCATGCACCAAGAAACAAAATAACTGCATAAAACATCACTTATTCACACGCACATACTTGAGGAAGATTTTGCACAAATTACCATATCAAGAAAACAAATAAGATGGAAAATTATCAAACGTTAAAAGGCCATGATAAATGTAAGTTGCATGCTAGAATCAAAGAGTACCATTGGGATGTCGGAGCCGGCTGAAGGAAAAAGAGAAACACCGGAAAAAAAATTGGGAGTCAGAAAATTTTAGAAATAACTGAAAACTGTAGATAAAAAGCATAGTAACAAGAAGAAACCTGAGAATGGATATCTCATTGCAGAAATCTTCCATGTTTTCAGCAGTTAAATCTTGCTCTAGAAAAACCTTGATAGCAACTTCTGTGCCATTCCACATGCCACGGAAGACTTCTCCAAAGAATCCTGGAAAAGAAGAACAAAGCAGTGATCAAACAAGCAACAACAATATCAGTAGCAATATACAAAATCTTATCTTATTAGGTTAGATTAGTTATATAGATCAAATGACGCCTTTGGATTCTATCAAAAACAAGTAAATTCCATGAAATTAGTTTTCACACATAAGCTGTCATTATTTCTTTTGGCTATGGCCATAATTCAGGAAAGTAATAGCTTTTCTATGTAATATCACCCACCTTTTTCATGCTTCAATAATGTCACAACATCATGGCCTTATTAAAAGAGGTATTTTAACAAGTAAGGTGAGTTGTTCAGTTTGTTTGAAGTTTAAGCTACGGTCAGCCAATACAGAGCCAACCTGTATACCTTTTATTCTCTCTTATCTTTATTCCGCCGCCCATTTTAATAATTGCAGAAGAGAAATTATAAAAGGAAGAGGAAGAATGAGTTGTGAATATATCCTTCCATAAAAAAAATGTACTAGCGCGAAATGAGGATATGCCAATCGGATAGTGCTGTCCAATCTCTTAGATCATCTGTCAAGGACATCCCCCTATGAGTTGAAATAGCTATTGACTAAAAAATTTGAAATCTTATCTTGCTGGAGATTAGAATATTTGCTTAAGAACTCTTCCGTTATCTATTTATATTTTAATTAATTCTCTAAGTTTGATGTCATTATTAATGTATTAAATATTTTAGTTCTTTCCTGATACACTACTTAATTGATTGAGGGCTAATAGTAGAGATTTCTTCTGCCCATTTTCTTTTTCCTTATTCCTCCCAGGTCAACATGAATGATCAGGCCAAAACCTTGAAATTTGCAACACACACGCACACACCCAAAAAATAAAATAAAACAACATAGGAAAATCTATTGCAGCATCCTTTCTTCAAGTGGGAGAAGTAGATTTTAGTCCTACAGGTTTTTCTAACGCCCGCTGGGATCAATTTCTTCAATAAAAAAGCACACACTCAAAGTTATGAATCTTTCCAGTCTGTTTTGACAGATCCAATCCAGATCTGTCACCACCCAACTAAAACATGCAGAAATTCAGTCCCGTTTGAATAATTGGAGTCACAGTCACGTGGTTTAGCAAAAAACATTTACTCAACTTCAATAATTCAATCATGATTCCTGACCTTGTACATTAGTTGCATTACCTTCCATATAAATCATATTGCATTGCTCTTTGAAAACAATAAATTCTGCAGTTCTGATAAGTGAGAGGTAATACTTACCAATTCCAACACGAGTTCCAACAGTTAATTCTGAGAAGTCGATATTCCATTCTTCATATGGCAACAGAGGTTTATTGTTGAACATTAGTGATTCAAGGACTTTGTTCCATGTCAACTCAAGTTCATCATTCACACCATATCCCGAAGGCCCACCTCTCTCAGAAGCCTGAACCCTATAATCATGTGGTGAAGAGGGCAATGACATTGCCTTTTGAGAAGTTACTTGGCCATGCTGAAGAGCATATAAAGTAGATCATTTATCATGATGATCGAGATGGAAATTTGACACCTATCATTTTGCAGAACCAAACAACAACATGCAGAATCTTATCTCACTAGGTGAGGTCGATTACATGGATCAAATAATATCATTAGATACTATCGAAAATCAAATTTTCAGAAATACCATTTATCAATATTACAGAACCAGAATCACATGAAAAACTGGGAAGATATTTAAGTTGAATTTAATTAGTACCTCCCCCCCCCCAAAAACCCCAAAATTCCTTTCCCTTCTCCCCCTCTTTCCCTGGCCCAAAAAAAAAAAAGAGCAAGCGACATGAAAGCATTTGGCCGTAAAGACACACACATACAAGCAACAGAGCAAAAAATAGGGCAGAAAGAAATTCAGAAATTGCACTAGAAAGAGATGGGAAATTCAAAAGATAAAGTATCTTGCAAAACAATATAATTTCTGAAAAACATGTAAGTTGACATATGTGTCTATCAAACAAATGAAGACATGCACATCTTGGCTATTGGAACATTTAGTCCATGATATAGTCACACAGCAAGACAATTTTTTGATAAATTGATGAAAGATAGACAGTGAAGGAAAATTTTAAAAAGCAGCATAGTCTACAGTTACCACAAAATGCAAGCATACATTTTTCTGAAGAACACCACCGTTATTTCTGTTATTTGGAGAATGGTTGAATGTGCTATCATCCCCTTGCTCTCTCAAAAGACGATTTTGCTTCAGCGTTTCGTTCATTGCACGTACCGCCCTACAGAGATTAGATCTTCAATTATCACATTATCAAAACAATCACAATTTCACACACAGACAATACATTGCATGTTTAAAGTAAAAATAACAGAAGCTTATACACTGTGGAAATAAAGGATCGTTTATGCAATTGACCAAAGGACAAATAAAATCATGCATTTTTCTATTGATTATTAGCCTCAAGCAAGAACCGGTTCCCATGGTCAAGCCCCTACCCAAAACAATCTATCGAATTCACTATTGAGTTGAAACACAAGCAAAGGCTAACTGATCAACCAATCATGACCTAACATATTCAGACATAACAACAACAACAACAAACAACATATTTGGACATAGAGAGAGAAAAAAATAGAGTGAAAAATAATCAGATGATCGGCTCATAAGGGCTGTCCATCCCTTTCCATGTGAGATAAAGGAACCCCCTTAAAAAGCCCAAACACACAATAAGCTATTTCATAAAAGAAAAAGAGGCCAACATCTCTGATGAAAATTCTTGCATTACACTCAAGCCTAATGCACCGTGTTCCAGCAAAAAGAGCACATATCCACAGCAACTTACACTAATCCTACAGAATAACTGTACCTCATGAGATAAGAAAACATTTCTGCTTCTATAACCTTCATATTTTAAATGGAAGAGTTAAAATTGCCACTAGTAAGTAACATATAATTTGGAATGGAAGAAGATGCTTGCTCCAAGGCTGATGCAGACAAAATTTATAAAGGTAAAAGCCAGTCCTCAGCACTCCTAATAATTCATACAAGAATAGATATCTTCTAGTTCATGTAGTGAGTCAAATATAATGCCCAATTCATGGCATTCAGATTAACACCATGATCTTCACAAGATATTAGAAGTGTGCCGTTCAGTCTATTAAAGACAAATAGATAGAGTGGACTTGGTTAAGTGGTGATGTTATTAATTTTTTTGCTGTGTCTAGACTTGCCAGGCTTTGGCTGTTCACTTCAATTCCTTTGTGACACCTACGCTAGGGATGGAGTGGGGGGGGGGGGGGGGGGTTTGAGCAGTGTTAAGCATGCTAGAGAGAAGTTATATTCAAATTCTATATTTATGGTCAGCGCATCCAAAAACAAAAGTAAGGGAAACGGAAAATTGATGTTACTTCTTCAATTATTATTAGAATAGATGGTCTGTCATCGCCCAAGTGCATGATAAAACAGGATTATAAGAATTCCAAATCATTAACAAAGTCTGTTGCAAAGCAAGAACAATCAAACGCAAAGAATAACACGAAAAGAAATTTTGGAAGAAAGAAAAAATTAAGAACTTGATGCACCGCATATGCTCTGCCAAAAAATGAGCTAGGGAAACTATCATTTTAAAACATACCCAATACTTCTAACCAACATGAGCAGGCAAATGTCCACAAAGAATTTATCATGTTGAAGAAAAAAAAAAAAAAGGACAGTGACCAATTCACTCAAAAAATTGAGAGCAGAAAAGCAACATCCATTAAACAATATGGTATAGGAGATAGTAAAAATAAATTTACATTGATCTGCTCCAAGGACAGCACAGTTCAAAATGAAGCAAGTACAGTTCTAGAAGCATACGAAACTCTAATCAACCTTACGATATCATCACCAATCTCTGGTGTGATGCTGATGCTTCTCCTTCTTATCCTACGAGCTTCTGATGAGGATGCACCATCTGACCTATAGCTAAATCTGAAATTTGGACAACTAATCCTATAAATAACATCTTCCAAAAAAAAAAAAAAATACAGGATAGTAATGAACAAAAGCTCAGAGAAAAGCTATATTATTCCACAAATGCTCAGAGAAGAAATAGACCACATAAGAGAAAAGTGCAATAAACTCAACGATGCACTTAATGCAATTTTAACCTACTTCAAATTCCATTCATTGTTATCCTGATGAAAAGGTGATGCAGCACACACTACCGTCAAAGGGGGGGGGGGTCTCTAGATACATATATGCGCCTCAACAGAAACAATAAATTACACCAAAACATATGTGTAGAAAAGGAAATAATCTCAACAATCCCCTATCACCTCTACCACCTAGTATTGATATTATGGCGATGGTCATTTTCTTTTATTCATAAATACATTTTTGCACAGTAAGTTTATGTTTGCAGCTCTTCAGAAGAAACCCAGCCAACCAATCTCATTGTTCTTATCAAAACGGGAACTGACACTAGATGTGTGACAATAATAGATATAACTGCAAAAAAATTTTACAAACTTTTAGACAAGAATCTTATAGAATTAATGGCATCTAGCAATAATGTAAACTATGGTTTTTAGTTCAATAAAAACCAAATAAAGAGAGGTAAAAAAAGACCAAAAAGAACACTTGAAGAGGTTATTAAAAGGATCTTTGGTTAAATGGTGTTTCTGAAAACTTGGTTTCAGATAGAACTCAATGACATCATTTAATCTATGTAACCAATTTTACCTAGTGGTATAAGGCTCTATTTGTTGTTGTTGTGTAAACTATGAAAATATCAAATGAGTGGATTTGTTCAACAGGTGATATCATGTAACAAATTTAATGTTCGATGAGTTTGATTACTTGATTTGCACATAATTTGGTGAAGGAGAATGTAAATGACATTAGAAAAATAACCCAATGGCTGCAATAAGTTAACTACACATTCTGATCAAGTTTTCCATTAACTAATATATAAGAGAGAAAAACAAGAGACTGCAACTAAACATGGAGTAGAGATGAACATGAAAAGTTAGAGAGAGGAAACAATTTTCACTCAGATCACCCGAAAGCAAAAACAAGTGTCAAAAGTAAAGCAGCTAACGGGTAATCACTTAGCACGTGACCCTGAAAAACAAGTGAGGTTCTAATACTTAACATCGGCAGAAGCAGATATCAAGGAAACATAAAGGAGGAACCTTGATGTGGCCTCATCATCAACAAAATCTCGAAATGCTTTCCTATCCCCGCTAAGCATAGACTGTCCACGTGCTCGAATTGATGGATGTTCTGGACTGCAAAACTCAAATTATTTAAAAAGAAACAAAAAAATACCATAAATTATTAACGTTTTAAAGCATATTAGCATATAAAATCCAAAGTTCATTTGGATACCACAGCCACTAATTTAAAAAAATGATAACAAATACAAAGACAATTGAGAAAAACTAAAAAGGCATGTTCTAGCATCGATTGGTGATATGAGTGTGCGTAATTTTTCAGCTAACAGAAAAACTACCTCTTTCACTGGTGGAAACAAGGTCCAAGCACAGAATTATGTGTGCACGCACACACCCAAATGTAGGAGTTAATACTACAGCATAAAAAACTTCTTATAAATTGAATTTCTTTGATCCAATCATCAAATCATGAGATACTATTATGCTGCCATAGATGCCAAATTCGAGATATATTAGATATTAACAAGTACAAATTCAAATAATCAAAATCTCAAATTTAAAAAAAAATACACCATACAACTATCTGGAAAAATACTAGCAGAGTGCACACATTTACACGTGTGAGATGAGATGCAAATCTTAGCCATAGAATCATGAATGAAGTATTAAATCAAATAGTCAAAATTTCATACATTTGAAACTCATGTTGTACAGTTATCTCACAAACTCTGAGGGATCACGTAAATCCATCAGGTGTGCTACACAATTATCTCAGTTATATTGGAAGTAATATCTCTTCAAGGTGTTCTTGAACCTATCTGTCCTTTTTAATTGGTGAATAGTAAGATTTGAGCTTTAGACACATCTGGAGTGTATTCATTCAATCCTATTCATAATCCCTCACTCATTCTCCAAACAGGATCAATTTTCTTCTTACTTACCCCTTTGGAAATCTAAAGCACCCTCCAGGGTGAAGTCTTTCATTTGGATGGCAGTACTTAATAAGATTAACACAAAAGATTTGTTGCAGGTCTGCAAGAACATAGATAACTCTCTCTCTCAAAGTTTGTGCTATGTCTTTCTCTGGTCCTGAGACTAGCAGCAATTTGCTTCTACACTGTACTACAGATAGATATTTGTGTTGTATTAAGTACTTTGGTGAATGTTGGATTTGTCAAGATAGTCCATGGCACTTTTATGTCATTTCAGAGGTTTTAGAGGGTGCAAAAGTGCGCAATGCTCTTTGGCAGTGTATAACATATGCTGTTATTTGTCAATTATGATTGGAGAGAAATGCAGGGAATTTCAGGAATAATTATGACTGCCGCCTATTTTGTGGAATAAAATTGTCAATATGCTCAATTTATGGCTACTTTATCATACTGGCATTATTATTTCAGACGTTTTGTTTTTCTAGCTTGGTTTAACAGATTCTCCAAAAATAAATTTAAAATAGCATTATTATTCAATTTTGGGGAATAAATTGAATTCTAAAAATAATGGCATTCTTATGAGCACTACTTTGCTTCTCTTAAAATTGGACCCAATGATATTTGATTCTCAGTTTCATCAGTTCAATTTTCACAAGAACAATTTTTGCTCCAAACATTATCGCTACTGCAGATGTTAATTAATGCTGTCATGTTGTGCTAGATCCTAAACATCAAAGTCAAGATACAAGAATTACTTTGGAAAGTCAAGTCTACTAAATTGTGGTCACTATCATCCACTGTCTGAACCCAATTAAGCTTTCCCAGAGAAACAGATCTTCCACTCTAAACAAGCATTATTAACCATAACATCATATCATTGTCACATATCCAGTTGGCATGCCTTATCATTTTCTCCTGAATTAGACCAAGTGCGTCTCTATTTAAAAAGGGATAAAACATAACAGTTAGATATCCTCCCCTGGTACTGTAAAGAATCATTATGCTAAATCAACTCGTTTAAAGAATAGGTATAGAAGAAAATAGTTATAGTGCAAAAGAAAGTTTTACAGAGACCATAATCATCATTGTTCTTCTGAAAAGTTTAAAATAAGGAAGAGTCCCACATTTTGATAAGAGCAATCATTGATGAGTGCAGTTAACAATCTTATCAAATTGGGAAGAGGGCACCTTATAGCATATTTTATACTTGATACAACATTAATTTAGTTTTCTTGCAAATAATACTGTTTAAGCTTGGCATTATAGTGTCAATCACAATAGCTAATCATTACTCTAGACCTTCACAAACTGACAGAGATGAAGAGCCACACCAAAGCCAAGAAAAACCTCATAGAGCAACTTAAAATAGATTAAAAGCTTTATCTAAGTAAACAAACACAGAAAAAAGTTTCCAAGCACCACAATCAATTAAGTTAATAAGACCAGTATCAAGTATCTTGAACCTAAAACACAAAGGGATTATAAATAACCTTGAACTAGCTGTCCTCTGTTCAGCAATGACCTTTCTCCGACTACGCCGACCAAATGCAGTTGCAATGTTGGGTTCACTATGAGATAAACTGAGGGAATTGACAAAAAACATTCAAAAGGAAATGGTTGGAAGTGTACATCTTTTACTGATTTTAAATATGTTCTATAAATTATACAACAGAATCAAACCTGATGAAGGAAAATTCTATAGTGAAACAATAATGACACAAAAATATCTAGAACTAGGAAAAAATTATCTGAAGATAAGAAATGAAATAATTACCTCAATTTCCTGTCCAGACTAGTATTTGTTCGTAACATCATGTTTCGCAAAGAAAAGCCTAAGACATTTGATGACACTTCAAATCTTCTATGGAGTTGGGGGTTCTCCTCTCTTTCAGTGCTGTAACAGAAAACCAAGAATATCAATACTAGCCCACTTGATAACTTTTGTAACCAACAGAAAAGACTTAGAGGCATATGGATTTTGACCCCATGGGTATAAATCTCATAATTCACTCATTCTTGAACAGGTAAAATGTGAGTTTTGACCCCATGGCCAGAGACTCAGAGTCACTCCAACTTCACAATCATTGGACCAATGCATAATTAGAAGTTGAAATTAAAAAATATAAGAGCAAAAATCAAGCATAGTTTCTAAACCTGTCAGGATCGACTCTCTCAGAAACCCCATATAAAGGACTGTTTGGTTCCAATGGTGAATCACAGGAATCATTTTCTGCAGAATCACTCTCTCCTGCTGCAGAAATATGTGTCATAAAAATTGCCTTGGTTGAAAATGGTAATAATTGGCCAGGGGATCGCATGAGATTGACCAGCATTTCCACAGAATTCAGTACAACTATCACAGACATATGCTTGTTTGAGTCTACACATTCAACAACCCCATCGTTTGGCAAACCCTGACCAGGAGAATGGTGAAACAAAACGTGTCCTTCAAAAATTATATATGCTAAAAAAAATTGAACATTTATCACGAATTATTTTGCTAAATACTGTTTGTAACTATACTAGAAACAATTATAACCGAGTAGTTAAATGTAAGGCAGAAAGCAATTGAGACCACCAAAAAAGAAATCTGAGCTTACCACCATGAGCCTACTTTCAAGACCTACAGTGTCTGCTAACACTTTAAATAAAATTGCTCGAGGATGGCATGAACCATGTTTTATTTGCCCTAGCATCTGGACTCCTTGTCTCTCAAACATGTGGGAGGTTTCCTCTAGTACAGCTTTTGCTGGACTTTCTACATTCGGCCGCTTATAAAAATCAGAAACCTGTAAAAAGATAGAGGTCAGAATAAGCACAAAACGCTTTTATTGTGCTTAGAAATTAGAAAATATACTAGATTAATGATCAGAGGCAATGAAAAGAAAGTTCTACATAATTGATGCAAATTTCTGTAGTGCCCACAGAAAAGAAAAAAAAGAAAAGTAATTATGATACATATTTATTTTTATTTTTAAATGCACCAACTGACTAAAACCAGAAAGTAGAAAAGACGAAAGTACAGTCAACTAATATAAACAAGTTTCTTGAAATTTAATGCCGGGAGTAAAAACATTTTGGAAACTATTTGGCTTTAAATATAAGTAGGCACATTATTTGTTATAAAATTGAAAGAATTTGTAAGTAATTTCTTCCACGATATACACACACACATACCTGTATGTGTGTGTTTGTGATAACAACAGGAAACACTTATATATTAGGCGATTATTAAAAGTGAAAAAGACATATACAACCAGATACAAATAAGAATACATACCAATCCAGCTATCTTTTTAATTATTGCAGCTGGGTTTGAGTTTATCCCTTTAACTAGTGCCACAATCAGTTGCTTCAACATAGACAGCTTTTTATCTTTATCTGCATCCACAAGAATGATATCGGCCCTAAAACCCTCTCCACCCAAAGCATGAAGCTCGTCCAAAGTAGGAATACTATCAAAAAGTTCCTTGAGCCTTTTCTCCTGCATGTTACCAGATCTTATATCAAATGACAGTGTAATGAGTAGAAATATAATTTTAATCATACAACCAACAAACTCAAAAAATGAACATGCCATGAACAAGCACTATAGAGGTTATTGAACAACATCATAAGGCTCTATTGCTAAGTAAAATAGGCTAATAAAGCTAAGATACCATAAGAACTCAAATCCAGATAGCTTCATCAAGAACCCTCATCTAATGCCTAAAAGGGTACAACACCTCAAATCCTGATAAACATTAAACGATTTACAGTATGTTACTCAAAATGAAATATATGCATACACTATATACCTGCTTCCTAACTAGTGTGAATTCCAGAACTGAGTCTGTTCCCCTCTATTCACACAAAACTAAACGATCCTTTATTTTAGGATACCTCTGGTGATACCTTATACACGAACTGTTTGCAATGGCCAAAACATGCTTTAAATTGACTGTAGCCTTCAACTAAAAAATTCCTGTTAAGCAACATTAACTTCTGGCCACAAGCACCATCTACAAGTGCACTTGCCAAGTCCGTCTAAATTGAACAGGAAGCTCATCCTAGTTGCATATTGAGGGGCATGGTAGTACTTTAGGGCAAAAGCAGACATGACTAACAAAGTAATAAAGAATACTGCCCAAGACAAGGGATTATTTAGTTCAACCATTTTCTGTGAGATGATAAACCCACAATATTCATTTTTGAAAAAATTGAAGGAAACAAAGTGTCTCAGCTCCAGACTTAACAAGTTCATCAGCTGTAAGAATTCACCAAAATCCCTTCGCCTTCACCCATCAGTCGCCACACTTGCTAGAAGATACAATCTGACTACAGTCTATTAAACAGTGTCGCAACAGTTGTTCCTTCAATTTACATAATCTGAGTTATTACAATCAAAGCCATAAAAGTTCTGTATCTGTATAACCATCATTTACCAAAATCTTGCTTCAAAGAGAGACATCTTCCATAAAAAGATTTATTAATAGAGAACAAAAAAAGATAGTACAAAACCAAGTATATCGTCCCAATACGTGAAGAGAACGAAACAAAGAAAAATTTAGAAAAAAAAAGATATTAATAAACACAAATGGACCTTCAATCAAAGTGGGATATTTTCCTCCCATGCTTTCAAATTGATATTATGCAAATTTGATGTGAGAATTACATTGAAAACACAAGTATACTCCAAGGATCCAAGCACATGTATTCTCAGCGTGGTCAATAGAAATGCCTCATTCCAGTATGGCAGTACCTAATCTAGCAGTCCATCATTGAAAACTGAAAAGAAAACAAATTCAACAGCTAACACAATAATTGCTTTGTAAAGGATACTTATCAAAGATATAATCAAAATCAGAGTCTAGGCTTAAGAATATAAAACAAAGGAAAAGAAAAACAACAGTCTATAAACCATTGTTCTTATATTTCTTAAAAGTATCAGTATTCATCAATAATTGTACAGATAATAACTTAAATAGTAATTCTAGCAGCAGTTGAATATTTGCACTTAGTAGGCAATCCAATGAACCCTCACCAGAATGACTGAGTAAAAACCATTTGGTATAGGTTCAGAAAGCATTCCAGTGCGCCAGAGAATTTGTGAAGCTTTTTGAGGTGACAAAACATCTTGCTCGAAATGTCTAGTTGATTCTTTACTGTTTAAGGCATCTTCTTGAGAACCCAAAGAAACAGATCCAAACTTTTCAACAAAATATGAATGCCACCATGAAGCATTAGATGGCCCTTGCTCTGATGGCCCTGCATCTTCTCGTGTCTCCTCCATGTCCTAATATATTGCGAATGTAAAACCATTTCGCCACACTTCTTAACCCATAAGACACATCTCCAAGCTAAAGGTAGTTCTTAAACAACTAATCATTGAAAATTTGAAATACATTTTTCAGTAGCTCCAACTGCTTCAAGCTGGAGGTCACATGACCTGCATGAACCAAAAATAAGATAAATGACATATAGATAAGAAAAAATAAGATTAAATTTTACGAGGAATAGGAAATTGCTAATCATCAGATATCTCATAGAACTGAAGTATTTCTAACCAAGCTCAAATAAAATTACCACAGGATATATAAGTTGCAAATTTGTCAAAAACACCTAGCTCCATCTGCGAAAGGATCCCTTTTTGGAGTAAACCATCAAAGATGACAGTAAGGCATCAGTCACTAAGATGAGCCCAGAGGCAACCACATGAGATTATATTAAAATTAAAACTGATATCATCACTATGATGAGCTCTGACAATACAAAGAAGCAAGGATAATATTGTTTTGTAAGTTGTTACATTCTAAATGTACTCTTTTCATCAGTATGGCATGTAGAAACACCACATATAAACCTATGACCCACTGTCATCTCAAAAGAAAGAAGAAACCAATAGATTACAAGTTTAATACTCAAAGCAACTTCCCATTAACACAGAAAAATCAGAAATTACCACCCCTTACACCAACTATTCTGTTATGGACCCACACAACTGTATGAAAACAATGAAGTATCTAGCATAAAGGGCAGAACTTATCTTTAATACTAGGGATGCAGATAAAATTGTACTGTAAAATATGCGATCAAACCACTCATCTAAATGACAAAGATCAAACATTAAAATGTTCATGCATGTATTATTTACAATTACTACTCCTAAGCTCCACCATGTCCATATCAAATTTCTATACATTTCTTCTGAGTAACAAAGTTTTATCATATTGCTATGGTTTTTTCATTGTTCAGAATATAATTCTGCTAATTGCCAAGAAAATAGCAATTCACTCATCTTGGATATGAGAAACAATTATTTGCATTCAAAAAAGCTGTAGGTAAGTTCCGCTAGTCTGCTAGAGCAAGAACAAGTCCTTTACCCCAAGATCAAATACTCATGTATATAGATAGAATATGATCATTAGAACCATAAAAACTCTTTACAATTCTTTGTTATACAATTCATTGCACATCCAAAAATGATCTCTTTACACAAATCTAGAGTTTCCAATAACACATCTATCAGTCAACCTATCTATTTAATACTATCAAACAATTGCTGGTTTCGCAGCCCTACTATGGAAGCTTACCCCTCCTCATTTTCATACCTAGACATAATATCATCGTTTCATTACACAGGCACTCCTCCTTCTCACAATTTGAAGTAAATTTTCTCCTCTTTTCAAGGTCTTCTCTCTTTCCTCTTTTTTCCATATTCTCTTTCCTTTCGTACAATTTCCAATTAGGAAAGTTTTACATTCTAATTGTCATAAGTTCCTTTTATTCAGTTTATAAGGTATTTTTGAGATTATTTCTAGTCTCCCTTCTGTCAAGCACCTCATTTTTTCTGGGTCTTAGGCAACCAGGATCGCTAGCTGGGAGTAAAAGGAAATGAAACCTGCAATCTGCAGCTCGGTGGGTACTCAAAGTGGCTTCATGTATCCTCATTCTGTTTTGTATTGATTTAATCTTCATTCTCATATTTCTAGCTAAACCAAGCTATGTCTGCTCTAGTCTATTCTCTTCTAATTCCACTGTCAACTTTTCTTTCCTTTTTCTTTTTCTGTATTTTCTTCCCTTGTATGGTTTCCTGACTTACTTTCGGCACAAGAGGAAACGGAAAGTTTCAGATTTGTTCTAAAGAATCTAAACTATTTTATTTCATTGTATTTATCAATCTATTTCGAGCATTTCTTCCTATTAGCTCTTAATCTCATCTTTCAAGGAATTTCATTGTTATCTCTGGATCATTCTATTTAGCATGCTGTGATTTCATTTGTAACAGTATGACCAAAAAGAAAACAATAACGGCACCTTACATCACACTGGGGCAAATCTAGTTGCTTCAATAACAATAAATCATCTCAGAAACTGCCTGCCCTAGAAGGACTCTCAGTGCTCTCATTTCCCGAATTGCGTGAAAACTAATAGCGCCAGAGGACAACTCTAACAGATCGCTGGTGCATTTCAACTGTGCGACTCTAAAAATCACGCAGTTGAGGCCCTCCAATGATTTAAATTATTTAAAAATTAAGAGTTGCACAAGCAAGAGATAACACGAGAAAGCCCATTTAGATGAAATTCCTGCTCATGAGGGATACTCACTTCTAGAAAGGACCTATTTATAAGAGAACTCAACTCCAGGCACTCAAAAATCATCCATAACTTTAAAATAATTGAATTATTCTGAAAAGCTGTTACATATCCAATGCCAAAAGACAGAATAATACTTGAACTAAGAGTCCTATGCTACCACAAACATCAACCATAAATAACTGAATCCATATTGTCAAAACAGAATGATTACAACCCAAAGCACATGATCAATAACACATAAACAAAACAGAAGATGAGTGATTTACCGCCAGCAAATCCAAGTATTTAACTCCAAATCTCCTTGCTGGTCCAATAGCATTGAATCTCAATTCCTCCGCATCAACGGCCTCATCCCCGGAGAATCCCCTGTACAGAGACACTGAAGCAATACAGACACAGACACACACGCCAATATAGGCAGAGATAGAGATAGAGAGAGAAGAGAGAAGGACGGAAACAAAGTGTGATGAATACAAGGAAATTAGAGAGAGAGAGAGAGATATGAGTTTGATTTTTGGGTTTTTGATTGATCGAAGAAGGAAGCAACGGGCTTTTTCAGAGTTGTGAGCGGTGAGCGAGGCGGGTGAGGCGTGAGTCACGTGCTGGGCGAAATGGATCTGGGGACCTCTCTCCGACAGCCAGCTAGCAAAAGAGTTGGCTCCCTAACATCCACACCTTCGTCCGCGTGATTGAAATCACAAACCCTTTCTCCTTTCCGTATATTTCCCCCCCTTTTCAACTTCCAAGTTCCATGGCTAATTAGCAATTAACAATAAATCAAAGACAAAAAAACAACAAACAATACTATTAATTTAACTTCATTCCTAACTATGATTAATCAGAGTCACGATAGACTCATGTTTTTACACGTACTCGAACAATACGTTTAGAAAGAAAATTTTAGAGAAACGCTAATTTTTTTAAATTATGCTTATCGAGAGCATGCCTATTATACTACGTCGTAATGTACAAGTAAAATTTTTCATTAATCACCATATTACTACTTTCTACTCTATATAATGCAAAATGTGCACTTTTTTATTCTGGGCAATCTAAAAATATACACAAATAATAATAATAATAACAAAGAATTACAACTAAGCAACAACCACCAAGACTAAGACTATGAATACTCTTGTTGGTACAATTTTGGTAGCTCCTATAAATCAATTGGTTTGAACCAATTCAGACTTTTTTTTTATAAAAATAATTTAAAAATAATTAAATAAATAATTTATTTTTAACAAAAATGATTATGAAGTATTTTTTAAAAATAATATCAAATATTAAATACATTAAGGAGATAATAGTTCTACAAATCAAAATATAAAATTCTCACAAAATATTATGTAAGATATAAAATTCATTAAATTCAATAATTAAATTTTTAAGATCAATTATTTGCTGGCTTGGTATTTGTCATATCTAGGTTTTCTTTCTTCACATGATTTTTTTTATTAAAAATTTTGTGTATTCTTTATATAAATTTCCTATACTTTGGTAAAACCCAATACTGAATCTAAAATAATAATTTTAATACTCTAAATATATTACATCAATAATTTGTTTGACGTGAAACATATATACAGTGTCAATTATAATCATAGTTTACTTTTCCCAAAAATATTATGATTTGTTAATGACCCGACTAGTAGCACTTGCTCAAGTCTTTGGGTCTCAATCATTTTTTTTTCATATTCTTAATACATTTATTATGTGCATTTTAACAAAATATATATAGAATATAATTACATTAGAAAAAAATTCTTTTTTTGAAAATCCTAGCTTTTCATTTGTTGATAGCTAGCCATTTGGCTTAACTCATGTCACTTATGTTGGTAGAAATTCAGATAGAGGCATGGTTTAAGTCACACATAACACCACCATTTAGTCTTCTAAAAACAGAAAAAAAGTAAACAAATATCTTATTTAAGCAATCAGATTTAGGCCAGTCTCTTTTTTCTTCATGTTTACTATATTATATATTTAAGTAAAGTTTTTCCAAGATTAATTAAAATAGACAACAATAAAAAGATCTTAGGAAATAATTTAGTCTTTATACATTAACTCAATGGCTGACAATAAAATTTTTTAAAGTGGGGATATAATTGTTAATAGAGTAGTGTTTTATTGGTCTTAATTATTTATTGGTGACAATAAAATACCAAATGAAGGGTCAACCAATATTGGATTATTAGAAAGAATTAGGGATATAATTAACTTTGTATACTACACCAGGAAATAAAAAAATATAATAAGGAAGGCTATTTTCTTTCCAAATCTTTTTCATAACATAATGGCTTTTCATTATTATACCATACCAAATATAATATAACTTGTGCCTCAAAACCAGGAAATTTTTGCATGCAGAATATACTTTTGATCCAATGCTTCATTCCACAGCATAGAATAAAACATGCCAACTTTGGTATAGAGGGTTTTTCCACCTTGAAAGATAGTAGCTAACTCAACAGAGCAATAATATGTTTGAGACTGGTTTTTTTTTTTTTTAAAAAAAAAAATTCTAGCTTAGCTAAGTAAATATTTTAATAAAGATTTTCTTCAAAATTCAAACTCTTACATATTTGTAATCCAAGTATATACTTTTATTAGACCAATTATTCACTGGTTGAGAATGACTTTTTAAGTGCTATTCTAAAAGTATTATCAGCATAGAAACAAAACAAATATATTTATAAAAATTTAAAAGATAGAGTTTAATATCATACAAAAACGACAATGATTATGAATTTAATTTTTCTTAAGGGCTACAAATCTAATAACTATGACTTTTTTTTAATAAAAATTATCAATTAAGGTTTTGTTGGTGAATAAATTATCAATTAAGTTTATATCTATTTTTAAGAAATGATATTATTTTCTATATTGATGATAAAATGGGTTAATTTATTACTTTAAATATTAACAAATTAAACAAAAAATTATATACTAAATTATTGTTGCTATCAAGAACCACCATTGTGAAAGCTTACACCAACTTTTAATGGATTCCTAGTGGTAATATTCTCAACTTGAATTCATGAGTTATGTGACCTTTTTAAGAGGGAATAGATTCCAAAGCAACTATGCCCCAAAAAGAGGCTTTCAACTTTCTTGGGTGACAAACATGGCTATTAGCCTCTTTTTCTTTCAAATTTTGGAAGTGTTGATTTTGACTTGAGAAAGAAATTCAAATAAAGGGCTATAGCAACGCTTTATTAATTCGTGGTAATTGGGATCCTCGGCATCGGTGTCAGCAGGCGATAAGGAGAAGAAGTTAGTTATTGGGTCTGTTAAAGGTGGTTAGTTTAGTAAATTCAGTTGTATCTGAAAGAGCTTAGTAATCTGACACGTGTACTCCACTAAAGTCCCATGAGTCCCATAGATAGAACTCCCTGTCATCTGAATTTAACATCTCAATATCAAAAAGAACTCTTCGCTCTTTCTGGTTCCTTGGATTACTTACAATGGGCGCCTCAGGGAAAATGGGTTGCTGCCTATACTTTGGCCAACATTGCACAAAATGATAAGTATTTAACCTTTTGTGGTTGTCAAAACCATTATCCAGATGGAGAGGTCGGTGGGAGTGAATAAAGGCCTTTCCCACTTTTTCTTGGTGATAAGAAAGTAGAAGCAACACATACTCAAATAAATGGGGCAGGCAGCGTTGGCCCAATGATGGTGTTGGTGCTAGGAATAGCTAAGCGAGGGTAGTTTTAATATCCACGAAACATGAACTAGCCTTTGATTTGGTTTTTTTTTTTTTGGGGTGCAACGGAGACACTAGCAAAGAGCCAAACTAGATACTATTACAAGATAAATTGAAGTATCCAAATTTATCCTCTGCAAGGACTCTACTTAAAAGACTAGGAGTTGAAGAGAAGGTGAAATGCTGAAGCCCCCCGTTTCTGTAGCTTTTTGCTAGAGTGTCAGCAGCCACGTTGGCATTCCTGCTAACACAAAGCTTCACTTCCCAAGATTTAGAAAGCAAAGCTTTTACCACACCTACCAGATAATTGCCTGGGTTCAACATTCCCCTTCTGCAGTTTTGGGATAGAATTACAGCTTCCTGCGAATCAGATTCTACAATCACTATATTAAAGCCCATCTCTCTGGCATGACGCAAGCCTTTAATAATAGCCCATAACTCAACATCTAAAACTGAACAAGCCCCCAGACCAGAAACAAATCCAGAAACAAAATCGCCTGTGTTGTTTTTGAGCACTCCACCACAGACTGCAGTACCATCCAAAGGGTGAACAGCGGAATCAGCATTCATTTTAACCCACGCTTTCGGGGAAGGAGACCACTTGATAGAGTTGTTAGAAAAATCTGAAGTGAAGGACCAATGCATAAGAAGGGTTGATTGGGCCTTTTGTATCTCTTTTGCCCTGATGATAATCTTGATAAAATTATCATTCTCCTTCTAATTTGAATCTAATAGCAACTTGAGTCCGAATATGTCATGAGTTGAGAGATCTAGATAAATTCATACCTCATGAATATCGAGCAAATAAAAAAAAAGATATAGAGAGCCACTTCAAAGATTAATTGCTGCTCAATATCATCATCCCTACCAAGCTGTGTCTTCAGATTAAAAGATAACCAATCTTTTACATTCTTTGAGGAGAAAAGATTCCATTTTACAGGTTTTACAGATTATCCAAGTCCAACTTGTAACTTGCATGCCAATATTTTAGTTGGTAGCAAACTATGTTATTTATGTCAAATTTGATTTAATCCCGTATCAACTGATAAAAATATGCACAAAACCTACTAACCTGACCAAATCAATTGCTCATATTTTTAGTTGAGTTTGGATCAAAATCTTAACTTAATTTTCTCCAACTCAACTTGAATTCAATTTGTGCATGCCCCTAACAATATGTGTTGAGTATAAAGTTAGAAGTATAATAGAAAGATAAAATTTAAAAACGTATTGAGAAAAAACTTGCGAATAAAATAATTTTTTATTTTTTATTTTATCTAAAATCACCAAAATTGATAATTTGAAGTCAGTAAATTTTGGAACAAAAGTCACACATTGGAGGATATATATCATTTATGAGGTAAGCTAGAACGGGAAAGGTAAACTTCTCAACAGGGTTTTACATAGAGAATGAAAATTGATAATATTTTACTATGAGTTTTGACTTGATTACTAGGATGATGCATCCTATATTTTAGAATAAAGTTACTTGCATGTGGACAGAGCATAATGTGCAGAGAGAGAGTATTTTTTAGAGTGAGAAAATATAAAAAAATGTGAAAAATTATATACTATTTATATTATTTTAATTTATACAAATATTTGTATCGGCAAAATATTGTACTCTTTAAAAAATTTTAATTATTAGGTCATGTAATGTCTTAAAATTTTTTCGACAATGTGTAATATTTTTCTGTTGGGGCCCTAAACTAGTCGTCATGCAGACCCAATAATCACTTACCTAACAGTACCTAAAGCCCAGATAACTAACTATAATAGGCCTTACTTGATTTTTTACCCAAAAAAAAAAAAGATACACGGATATATAAATCACATGAAAAAAAATAACTTTCACTTCACTAAAATTATTAAATGTTCCTAAAAGAGTTTTTTGTTTAATATGTAAAATTTAATAAATTATTTTTAAATAAATATTTAATAATATCTAATTTATAAAATCAATAGAATTAAAATTTAGATATAGCTTCCTCACCTTGAAATATTTGTAGTGTTGCTGGAATAAACCAGCCTCCTTTAGTTTCTATGGTTTAGCTCATTTTCTTATGCTTTGGACTTTTTGCCCTGTATTCGTACCAAAAGAGAAAGAAGAAATATTTGTAGTTTCCTTCCTTCCCCAATTGATCTATGCTAAGAAACAAAAACGTGAAATTGTTCTTCATATATAAATGATCAGCTCCTCTCTTTTCTCCGACATAGGGCCATGAAGCTATAGAGTCAAATAAGGTTTGAGACAATTAATGTAAGAAACAAATTAAACATCAAAATCTGGTATCATGGTGGCTCTGGCTATTTTAAGAATGAAAATCAAAGTTGTTTCCTTTACTTCGGAAGTTTAATGGCGGGGAAATGAGCTAGATACTTTACCCCATCAACCAATAGGATTCGTCCTGATACGAATAACTTAATGTCTCAGAAAAAATTAATTTTATTTTCACTCGTAATTAAGAAATCTTTGTCAAACATTTTTATTAATAATTTTTATATAAAACACCTGATTATGAAAAAATAAATAAATTTATTTATTTATATAAATCACCTGGTTTAGCTCATCGCCCTTTATATGTTTATATCTAGCAATGCTATACCAATCACATAACACAATAAGATCTCATCTTGTGGTCATATATATATGATAGAGGTGTGCAAGACACTTAAACCAACTCAACTGGAAACAACTGAACTTAATTCCTGACCCACAAATACATATTTTGATTGGCAACAATTCATATTTTTTTTCTGTCAAATTCACCCTAAACCTGTATTGACTAAGCATAATATACATAAAATCAGTTAACCTGATTGAACCCAACTTGCACGTATATATTTTTGGTTAAATTCAAGTAAAAATTTTCAAATTTGATTATCTCCAACTCAATCCATGCATATCTTGAATACACATTAATATATACAGGACTTTTTTTATTGAGTGACTACATTATATATGTGCTTTAAAGGAAAAGCTTGTCGTGGACAACTCCAATGATTTGAATCATTTGATAATGATAATTAAATCAAGAGAAATGACAGTCTTACTTAAAATAGACTATTAATAATTTATAAAATATATGTGAGTTATTAGATTAGTTAATTTTACATAATTGATTTATGAAAATTTAATATATCTAACAATTTAAAATTTTTAAATGAATTTTATTTTATAAGGATATATAAACTCTTAAGCCAAACAGTTGAAACAAAGATATAGATGTACCTACCGACACAATCATCTATCAATCAATAATGGCGAAAACGATGACAATGAGATATGCAAGTGGACCAATAATTTGAAGCTTTTAATTAATGTGAGAAAAATCATTATTTTTGTTCTGGAAAAACAAAATGATGTAATTATTTTTTACTGAGTTATTTTGAGAAGTTGGAGTCTTGATTATTGTGTTTAAGCATTAGCCAAAAGAATCTATTCCTTCCCCTTAATGCTAGCAAAGGTAAGACAATTTTCATTGTAAAGCTATTTTACATATCATCGTAATATGATTAAAATTATTTTTATCATAGTCACTATAATATTGTCACGGTCATTGATGATATGTATTATATTTAGTTTTATAATAATCATTATTATATTAATTGATTTTTTATATTTATTATAGATTACATGATTGCGACGCTTTCTAGACTATCAAATTTTTTATTTCAACTTGGAGAAAAAAATCAATCAAACCAATATTTCTTTTTTCAAATTGTCTTGCTTATCGTTAATAAGTGTTTGATGTCAAATCAGTGACGATGATGGACATTAAAAGGAGAAAAAGTTTGAACAGAGAATGACACAAAAGATAGAAAAAACTAAAAAGGGCCACTTTGCATAAATGCATGATAATGGGAGTCATGGCTATGACCATGGCCTTTTCCCCCTTCACATGATCCCACACCAAAAGCCCAGAGAATATTAAACCAAGGCAACGTACATTTTCTCGTGCAAAATTCACTACAGAAATTTTTAAAAGGAAGAAAACATAAAGAACGAAAGAAAGCAGCCAAGAAGGCATTGCTTTCGCTGCATCGGCGGGTAAGCTCGCTTCTGCAACTCAACCAAGTAAATAGACACAAGCGTACAAACTAGTTTATTCTCAACTCCCCCTTCCTTCACCCCCCATCACTGTCTTTCATTTTCTCTCTCTTTCTGTACCCTTTTCTCTCTATTCTTTATCTGATATTCTTGGCCAAGATAAGAAATTGCCTCTGCTGCTATCTACTCTGTGGGGTTAAAGCTCGCATTCACCAGCTTTCTAAGGGAAGGAGGTGAATTGACTTCTGGGTCAGTCATTTTCTAAGGTGCTTTGTACCTAATCTCTTCTCTGTGTGTGTGTGTGTGTGTGTGTCGATGTTTCTTGGGTTCCGTACATGGCAATGAATGATACAATGGGTTTGTTTGGAAAATGTACGAAAAAATGTTTCTTTAATTGGAAGATAACCGGAATTATATGTATTCCAAGTTTCCAACGCCGTGCATAAAAACTTTATAGCTATCTGTTTTTTATGGAACTAAGTGTCTTCATAAATGGCTGTCCTAGCTCTAATTTATGACACTGGAATAAGCATTTCTTTCAGTGTATGTATTCTTCTTTTAAGTAGTTTAGTTTGATTTGATTGTTATGTAAGAATTAATCGGGATGCTGGAGAATAAAATATTTAAAATTCGAAATGGTTCTGCTTCTTTCTGGGACTACTTATTTACTTGATCGTCCCCCCTATCCTCACTTGGGTTTCCTAAATTCCTCTGTGCTTGATCGTTGATAATAAGTATGCAATTTGGTTTCTGTTGACATGGATCTTTTTTTATGCAGTTATCTGTTTTTTCCTGAATCAGCTTAATAAAGTTTAATCCTATCAGTAAATTGGTTCACGTTACATATTCATTAAACATAATCATCCAATTGGCTTCTGTTATATTATCTTCCTAACAATTTACCTCTCCACATTTTGCAATTTGACTGTATTTCTTTCCTTCCTTTTGTCTAAAGGTGGAAGATGTTCAACAAGTTTTTGCCTTGAGAAGGCTATGACCTAATAAAGTGTTTCCATCTTGTAAAATGATGTTTGGATAATCTCTACTGCTATACACAGCACAATCAAATGCTTTAGTGAGAAATCCAGATAGTCAAATATTCTAGGGTAATGTATGATTGAACTGAAAGATACGGAAAACCTTTAATAGCAATCTCATGACTAGGGATTCAAGTGACAGGATCTAAGTGTGAGTACATTGTTTTAACTGTGAAGCAACACTCAGTTGAAAGCTGATACTCTATACATGTTATATCATAATTGTTATTATTATGTAATTGTTTATATAGTTGATTTTGGATTCGTTGGTTCTATTCCATATCTTTGACAATTTAAATTCTTTTGAGGTTATCCTCTTACTAGTTATTTGCCATGTGCTTGAGATGCTTATATAGAACTGACATGCTATGTTCAGTTTGTTTTTCCTCATGTTAGGTCCCATCTTGAACATAATGCCAAATTTTTGTTCCAATTTTTTTTGGTTTACAGGAGCAAAATTACGTGACACTCAAAAATCTAATGGAAGAAAAGAAATTAGATTTTAATCAGCCACTTTTATCAGTAAGGCGGTTCTCATCAACATCAGCTTTTGAAACCGACAATAGAAGAGTAACTGATAATTCATTAGCCAAAGTACCTCCTCTTCCTACTTACAAATCAGAGTTGAAATCAGGTCCAGTGAGGAATCCCGGAACTATTCCTTTTTTATGGGAACAGACTCCTGGGAGACCCAAGGATGAAAGTAAATTACAGACACGGGCTGTTGAACGGCCTCCCATCACTCCAAAGCTTCCACCCGGAAGGGTTTTGAAAGTTAAACAGCAAGATTCTGATAAAGATTTGAAAAGTGCATCATTTACACAGTATGAAACAGGAAGTGCTGTTTTCAACTCTCAGTATGTTACATCTTTGGATAAAATTTTAATAAAACATGAAAGCTCAAAAGGGGCAATGCTGGAACAGGCAAGTTCTGGTTCAGATGATGGAGATGAGGCCTATCTAGATGCACTTGATACCCTTTCTAGATCAGAATCCTTCTTCATGAACTGTAGTGTGAGTGGTTCGAGTGGATTGGATGATCAAGAGGTTCATCCATCTCGAAGATTCTCAACAGATCAACAAGCTCGTGAGTTCATGATTGGTCGGTTTTTGCCAGCAGCTAAGGCAATGGCTTGTGAAACACCTCAATATACCTCCAGGAAGCCACCTATTGCACAAGAACAACCAAGACAGGTAAAGAAGGTAGTGAGTGGAGAAAGGACCCTGCCCCGTCCACTTAATCAGCATAAATCAATGGCTTTGCCTCATTATGCCCAAGATATTGTTACCGAAGAAAGTGAAGATGAAGATGATGATTACAATGGGTCTGAAAACTATGCAGCCAAAGCTTGTGGGCTATTTTCTCGGTTCTGCCTCTTATACCCAGAGCCAGGATTTAGAATGCAGGATAGGATGTTAACTTCCTCAGTTCATGGAATGCAGGCTAAATCAAGTGTTTCCCACAGTGATACTCGAAAAGAGGTATTAAAATGATCTCTGCTGTTTTTTTGCCCTCTTTTTAAATTTTGTTTTGTTTCATGTCATGACTTGTTTTTCACCTGTACCCCTTTCTTGTGTTGCAGCATGTTAGAACTGCCTATTGTGATAAAAAGTCAGTTGATTCACAATCTGGCTTGAAAGAAGAGAAAGATTTTCTGTGTATTCCTGAAAAATTTGTGAATGGAATTAATCCTCATCAAAGAGATTGTAGCACAGGATCAGCTCGTGAGAGCACTGAATGTAAATCTGGCTGTGCAAGCCATGTTGTTGAGAAAACTCTGTATGTAGATTCTGTACACAAGGTTAAGCCTCATTCAAGTTCGCATTCTTTTGCAATGAAGGGTCAAACCAATAAGAGAAGAGATGATTTTGAGACTTTTAGAGAAGATAGTGGTATATGTAAGAATCCTTCATTAGATCCTTTGCCCAAGGTTGAGAAGACAACATTACAGTCTAAAAGTTCGGAGTCTGCTGATTTGTCTTTGCTTTCTTGCTATGATAGATCCAGTAATGACATGCAAGTGAATATGACAAAACTCTCCTACAAATTAGACTCAGAAGAGTGGTCGTGGATGAAGTCAGGCAACCAAGGCAGTGACTTAGATCAGAATTCAGTTGTACTCTCAACTCCAAAAGTGGCTGAATGTAAGAATATAGACTCAGAAAGACAAGGGGCTCGGAATCAAGGTTTTGCTGAAGGCCATCAGAATTCTGTATCATGGGGAAGCTTGACATTGACTGGTGATGTGGACACTGATTTAAAGACCTTACAAGCTACTAAATCAGTTGATCAAGAATGTGCTCGTGGCATAACTCAGGGTCCTTGTACATTGGCTATCTCAAAAGCAATTGGCAATGGGAAGATTGACCTAGAAAACCAATGGCCATCGGAATTAGGTGACCAAGAGAGCTCAGAGACAAGCTATTTGGACCTTCCTCTTGCCCTTCCTTTACCAAAAGCTCCATCAGAGTCATGGCTTAAGCGTACTTTACCTACCATTTCCTCAAAAAATATATATTCACGGTCTTATGTTGCTGCGCCCATTCATGCACGAAGTCAAATTCCCAAGGCAGCATCATTTGATCCTAAGTGGGAAGCAATTGTTAAATCTTCAAATGCACTTCATGATCATTTGCGATTTTCTGAGGTAATTAAGTAACTTCTGTGCATCATTTTGTGTAACTACTGATGTGGGAATGCCATGATTAAATCCTTTCAATTTTTTCAGGAACTCCTAACACCCATTCCGGAAGCTTGAACTTTTCTGGAATCTAGTCAGAAGGCTGCTGATCATTTGAAATGTTTTCTGAAGGGTGCAACTCTTTTATGTTGTTCAAAGGTGGTAAATATCTGCAACTGTAAATCACAATTGCCCTTTTGTCTTATCCTGTAAATGCAATAAGATGTTTTCTTTCTTTTGTAAATCACATCATTCTTTAAGATGATCTGTCCCTCCTGTAATCATAATCGCCCTTTTGTTTTATCCTGTAAATGCAATAAGTTGTTTTCTTTCTTTTGTAAATCACATCATTCTCTAAGATGATCTGTCCCTCCTGTAATCCAACAGGTCAAGGGCGTTTTGCCCAATATAAATAACAGTTGATAATAATCTTCTAAAGATAATACTCAGTCCTGCGCTGCAATTTTTTGGAAATGTGTTATTAGTATAACTGTTGGTGGATGAAAAATCAGACGCTATACACTAGGAGTTGTGGGATATGTCGACAAAAGTATCAGCATGTGATTCCACCAAAAAAAAAAAAAACTTTCAGCATGTGATTAATTCATTGGTCTATTCTCGAATAGATAGGCAAATAAAGCAAAAAGAAAGATGGGTGGGAGACTGAGAGTTGACATTATATCAAGCCCTAGATGATCAGTCTTATTTGCTGAACTTGCAAGCAAACAGAGAAGGTGCATTATTGCAGATTGGTACTCAGGGTGTTCTGGTTCTAATGACTGTTAAAATTAATGCGGTAGCGAGCACCATATCACACCTCTTATTCAAAGTTTAGTAAATTAAAACAATGTTAAACTGCCAATTTGATGACTAAATTGAAGTTTGGTTGCTCAAATTTACTTTTGTTATAGTTGAGTCCCGGGTCTGCTAGATAGGGTCTCAATATTTTTCCAGCCCCCCTCTCACCACCGACCTGATTTGCCCGACCTTTTTTTTTTTAATTTTTTTAAATTTCCATAACTTTTTAATTATGTCTTTATTATAAATTTAGATTCTATTATCTCTCTCCAGATGACATTAAACATAATCTTTGAATTTCACTTTTCAATAAAGATTCTCCTAGATCCTACCACACACGTCAGTCTTACACCCTAAGTGGCAGTACCATCCTTACATCTTTAGTGGGAGTAGAGGATGATGTAGGTGGGTGTTAGAGTAGTGGGGTTTCTCACTTTTTTATCTCCTAATTTTTTTTAAAATTTTTTTTATTTTTTAACTACATTCCATAATTTTATATACCAATTCAAAAATTCAAATTTCTTTATTTTATAGTTAAATTTAATTAATAAATTTTACTTATACTTTTTTTCACTTAAGATTTTGATGTGATACCTTTTTCATTTTTTTTACCCTTACCCTACCTTAAAATATTTACATTATAAAAAGAGGTTTATAAGGAGTAAAGGTGTAGGAAGTAGGATAGCAAACTTTTTTTTTTATTTTTCTAATTTTCATAATTTTTCATTATATTCTAACTTTGGACGCCAAAAGTTAAAAAAAGTCCGGGATTTTGTCCCTTTCAAGGGGTTTCCCCACAAGACCGTATTCAAAACTAAATGATTTATTGACACGAAATTTCGCAGTTCCTTCCAAACTCCGCACATTTACAGAGCCCCACTTGGAATTCATCCCTAAACTAAATTAATTACTTGATAATGACAATTGACCAGCATCAGAACTCTCACGAACGAAGCAAATAAATCAAACATGAGCATTCTTATTGGTAAAATGAAATTTTGCACTTTATCTACCAAAAAAAACTTTGCACTTTTCTTTATAATTTTTTACATTCTTACTTCTTTTTATTTTTTATTTATAACATTTATTACTTGTAAATATTTTTTTCCAATCAAACATATCAACCTAAACAAGGAGGATGCCAAAGTAATTGTACGGATTAGACTTTAAAGGAAGTACGATAATTCAAATTTTCCATTATTTATAAGATAATGATAAAAGTATACATTAATTTTGTAATCTAATTATATACATTTTTATAGTCTCTCTCTACTTTCTCGTTTTGTAAATTTTATTTTTTAATAAGTCCCTTGTAAATTTTTTTGTTCCTGAGGGAACATCACTATGCCAATCAGATACAGTCATTCTATACCACCTTATAAAACATAGTATTTTCCGTATAACTGAAAAGTGTTCGTCTCCCCTTAGAAGAAAAGGAGAACGTTTTAAGGACACTCACATTACTCACTTGTAGAAATACATTTTATTTAAAAAAAAAGAATATCAAAATTATATGCAATATGTATAAAATTTATATAAATAAATGTCATTATTCGAAGATAAAGTGGTAAATTGATTTGGACTGTACATTCGACTTTATGAGGTTGTAAAATGCTGAAACTGACAATTTGTCCTTTTTTTCTTAGTTTATTGCGTGTGGCTGGAAAATTGTCATGGGTCGCAACCGGCAAATTAGTTATCAAAGCACAACTTGGAAATTGGAACCCAAAATGAGTTTGTCAAGAGGAAAATTCGTGGTTATAAATTTCAACGCGGTTATAAAATGAGGTTGTTTCTATTTGTAGCTTCGGCATAACCAGAAGCGTGTGTGTAGTGTTTTTCATTTCAACACTCTTGGTGTTTTCCGTGACATATACTCCTATATACACAGTGGTGTATAGCTATACCAAGGTTTCAAATAGCTAGCATGGCTAGAACAATTGCAGTAAGAGATGGCTTTGGCGAAGGCATGGGTATTGCGCTGGAGAGCTCAGCTGGCGGCCTATTACTCTTCATTTTCATGATTTTTTCGTCCATCTTGATTGTGACTACGGTTTTGTTTGCTTGTGCTGATGGTTTTAAAGACTCATCTCGCAAGAAAAAAAGACGACATGACAGACATAAATTTGAAGGTGTAGAAGGCGGTGGAGGCGATGTCGATCGAGGTGGAGATAATGGCGATGGAGGTGGAGATAATGGCAATATAGGTGATAGCAACGGAGGTGGAGTTGAGGGCCACCACCACAACGGAGGTCACCACCACCATCACAGTGGAGGACATCACCATTACCACCACCACCACGACAGCGGAGGTCACCACCATCACTACGGCGGAGGTCACCACCACGACGGTGGAGGTCACCACCACGACAGCGGAGGTGGCTGCGGAGGAGGAGGAGGTGGCTGCGGTGGAGGCGGAGGAGGAGGTGGTGGCTGCGGAGGAGGCGGAGGCGGCGGGACTTAAGGAGAAATGTACAATTTGAACACGTCCCGAGTACGAAAATGTTTGGTCCATTGTTCTACGTCCCCAATTTATCCGAGCAGATATACGTTTTACCATCAACAACCATTCCTACGTTTCATATGTCGCATAATCTTAAAATGATAAGTTATTGTTTTTTATTATCTTTTTTTCATCTGATCTGCACCACATAATTAATGTAGTGCTAATACGTCGTTTTTTTGCGTAAGAATATCATTTTTTATTTACTTGTATCTTAACAAGCACAAAAAATATAGATAAGTGAAACGGAGCGTTCAAATTAAATTTTCCGTTTGATTGTATTCCTTGTATAAGCGTAAGAACGCAAGAATAAAGCCGCACTTCGGATAATTGTTGTAACCATCACTTATACTGATAACCCTATTTCCGCCTATTGTTGTTACTCTTCAGAATCTCTTTCATTGTTTTAAAATATTTTTCTCTGAAAAATATTTTATGTTATATATTAGATTATATAAAACCAGGATTATCCTTCACTAATACTGAAAATTGCTATTTGAAAGCTTGTGTATATTGCAAATTGTTTTGAAAAAAATTTTTAAGTAAAATTTAGGCTATTCTTTAGTTAGAAATTAATTTTTTTTTTTTTAAAGTAAAGAGGTTGTCATAATTTTTTTAATAAATTTTTTTAAATATAATATAAATTAAATTTAAAATAATATATTTAAAAAAATTTATAAAAATATATTTACGTGTTAGTTTCAACGAATACATATTCTTTTTTTTAAAGTACTTTGTTTTGGCAATTAATTATGATTGTGATATCAGTCCCGATTTCTTTGCTTGTCCTAATCACATGAATATTTGAAATAAAATCTTTTCAAATAAAGGCGGCGGCGGGGGTGGCCGTCATCCTGGCCGATCTTGTTGAGTAAATGATGTGGGTCAGAGTTCTTGATCGGCTATATCCATTTAATAAACAAAAAAGTTAGGAAAACATGTTTATGGTAACGTCCTTCAGCCACGTCAGAGCGTGGCTGAAAGAATAATTATTAAAAAATAATTTTTAAAATTAAAATTAAAAATTAAATAAAAATAAAAATTATAGATATAAAATATAAATATAAAAATAATATTATTTTTTAACAAATTATTGTTTAAAGTCGTTATTTTATTTTCTTATTAATTATTTTGTATTTTCCGTTTCTCGTGTCATTGACTTTCTGGCACTATTTTTCTTTGAATTTTTTACTGTTGTGATTTATATTAGATAATCCAATTGATCAAAAGATTTTTTAAGAATCCAATACGCATGAAAGTTGAGACAGAGGCAATGAACATTTATAATTAATTCAATGATTAATTCTTACACGTATTTGTTTGTGTTTTTATACAAGTTTCTACATGTATTTTTTATACAAGTTTTTATATACAGTTAGCAATCAGCACAAGCAATTTAATTCCTTGTTAAATTAAAACATCACATAACAACAAACTGCAAGTCACATTATTTTTATAAATAAAATAATATAAAATTTTATTGACAAAATTATATCATTACATTTATTAATTATATCATTAAATTTTTATAAACTAAATTATAGCTCACTAAATTTAATCATATGATTTAAATTTATGATAATTTTTTAATTTATTCATATCATATTTTGTACATTACTAAATATAAGATGAATTTATTTTATCACTCTACATTTTTTCTCTTTAAAATTCTTTTGTTTCTTGACGTGAGGGGAGCATACACCCCCCACCTACATCTATCGTTTTCCAGCTGGAAAATTGTTCATGAGCGGCAACATCACTGCTTCACTCTCCAAAATCAGTTGTATGGTTTAAATCTTTTTCTGTCTCCTTTTCCTTAAATTTAAAGTATGATCTTTATAATCACAAAAAAAAAAAAGCACAACTTGAAAATTGAAACACAAAATTAGTTTATCAAGAAAATTTATGGTTAAAATTTCAATAATTGTCCTATGAGTAAAGATACATATACATACATATAAATTTTATGTATAATTTATATAATTTTTTATATTTATATTTTTCTCTTTTTTCCCTAAATTTTTCTCTGTACACAAAGCATACATTATCATTTCCGCACCCCAATATAGCATAATGGTGTTGCTATACCATGCGTCGTACAGCTAGCATGGGTAGAACAACTGCGTTATCAGATGGCTTTGGCGATGGTATGGGTGTTGTGCTGGAGAGCTCAGCTGGCGGCCTATTACTCTTCATTTTCATGATCTTTTCGTTCATCTTGATTGTAACTATGGTTTTGTTTGCTTGCGCTGATGGTTTTAGTGGAGAAAGAGGTGGCCACCGTGAAGGTGGTTTCGTTGGAGGCAGAGGTGGTGGCCGTGGCGGTAGAGCTGGCTGCGGTGGGGGTGGAGGCGGCTGAATTTAGAGAAATTGTACAATTTAAACACGTTCGAGTATCTACTGTAGCCATCCCCATACGCACAAGCCTACTTCCTATGGTTGTTGAGTCACAAATACTGAAAAATTGCAATTTAGGGGCATGTCATGTGTATGTATACTTCTAGAGTAAACTGTTGTAATAAATTTTATAAATATATCGGCGTGTCGTTTAAATATCTCATTATGTTCCAACCGATCGATCCTCTTCTTTAGGTACCTTGTTTTGGCAACCAATATTTATCACTCGAATTCAGTCCCAATTTCTTTACTTTTCTTAATCACATGGATTATTTCATACAAAATATCTCACCAATTTTCTCGTAACTACCTTTTTGTATTTTTCGAGTGATGGAATAGTCAAGTCTCGCACTAGACTTGTCATATATATGGTTGGTTGCATACACAACTATATATAGTTCCAATTGAAGGCATGCAGGAGAGAAACATGGCTAGAAACATCATGAGGGTAAACGGTGCTGATGTGGATGCAGCAATACTATGTATACATCCAAGGCAGACACAAAAATTTCATGTCTGCCTTGGATGTATGAGGAGGTTTCCTCTATTTTTTGGTCCTTCATTTTGTTTGGTTTGAACGTTTTATCTTGACTAAAATACAAGAAATTTGATTGTACTTATACCATCTTATAAAAAATTTTATATATTTTTAATTGAAAAAATTGAGACTCTTGTGCTTTAAAATAAGAGCAATTTATCTGTTTTGTTAATTTGTCATGCTCCAAATCCCTACGAACTCTCCATCTACACAGGTAACTCTTCTCTTTCTCAACACTTTCTTTCCAATTTTCTTCATCCTCCAATTTCCCAAGTTTTTTGCCCAAGCCAGTTGAGCGACATGCTCAACAAACTTGAAGATGAAGATGAGAGGCAATGCCAAAAAGTCAATAAAATTGGAAGCGCGCATATGGCAAGAGGAATGGACCGTTTGGCAAGTACACGAGGATGAGGATGATGCGAGAGCTCAAAGATCCATTGAGCGAGAGCAGGGCTCTGATAGTTGCCGCTGGCAATGCTGTTTGCCAACCTGTTTCAACTGCTTCTCCTATTGCATTCAGCCATCATAGTACGGCTCTGGTAGACCATACTGGTATTGATGTGGATGACGGACATAGCTTGGGAACTTCAACTGCCGGCGACGATAACAATGTTCTAGCAGGGAAATTTGGGGGAAATGTTGAGAAAATGGAAGAGGCATGTGTGTAGATGGAAAATAGCTAGGAATTTAGATGAAAAGTTAATAGAATGGATAAATTATTTTTGTTTTTAAACATAAAAGTGTTAATTATTATCATTAAAAGTGTAAACATTTATTTGCAAAAGTGTATAAGCATAAAAGGATTTATTATATTTTACCCTTATATCTATCTATGTTATATCAATGATCATATAAGAGAGGAGGTGGTCGTGGCAGAAGGGAAGGTGACGTGTGATGGAGGTGGTGGCTGTAGAGGATGTGACGGTATTAAAACAATGTTACCTGCTAATTTGATGACTAAATTGAAGTTTGGTTGCTCGTAGTAAATTTAATTTTTAGTTGATTCCCGGGTCTGCTAGACAGAGTCTCAAAATTTTTTCCAGGCCACTGTCTCCCACCGACTTGATTTGTCTGACTTTTTTTTTTTTTTTAATTTTAATGACTTTTTATATATTTTTTTATTTTAATTTCAAAACTTTTGCATTTCTTATTTTATAGTTAATTAATAAATTTCACTTATACTTTCTTCACTTAAGATTTTGTTGTGATACCTTCTTCATTTTTTTACCCTACCTTAAATATTTACATTATAAAAAGAGGTTTACAAGGAGTAATGGCGTACGATAGCAAACTTTTTTTTTTAATTTTCTAATTTTCTTAATTTTTCATTATATTCTAACTTTGGTCGCCAAAAGTTGAGAAAAGTCCAGGATCTTGTCCTTATTTATAAGGGGTGTCCCCACAAGACCGTATGCAAAACTAAATCATTTATTGACACGAAATTTTGCAGTTCCTTCCAAACTCTGCACATTTACGGAGCCCCACTTGGAATTCATCCCTAAACTAAATTAATTACTTGATAATGACAATTGACCAGCATCAGAACTCTCACGAACGAAGCAAATAAATCAAACATGAGCATTCCTATTGGTAAAATGAAATTTTGCACTTTTCTTTATAATTTTTAACATTCTTACTTCTTTTTTTTATTTTTTATTTATACATATATAAAGTGTGCACATTTATTACTTGTAAATATTTTGTTCCAGTCAAACATATCAACCTAAATAAGGAGGATGCCAAAGTAATTGTACGGATTAGACTTTAAAGGAAGTACAATAATTCAAATTTCCCATTATTTATAAGATAAAGATAAAAGTATACATTAATTTTGTAATCTAATTATATACACTTTTATAGTCTCTCTTTACTTTCTCGTTTTGTAAATTTTATTTTTTAATAAGTCCCTTGTAAATTTTTTTGTTCCTGAGGGAACATCATTATCCCAATCAGATATAGTCATTCTATACAACCTTATAAAACATAGTAGTGTCCGTACAACTGAGCAATGCTATATTTACGCATTTTTTTTACGTTTCTTCTACGCACCCCGTATATCCACCGTTCTTAAAATTGACTTCACTTTTATTTTTTTTTATTTCAACTTCATCTACCGTCCAATTCAAGAATGTAGCCCAAGACGTTGCTGCAACTACGTATCTATATCATTTCCGCAACTGAAAAGCCTTCGTCTCCCCTTAGAAGGAAAGGAGAACATTTTCAGGGGAGTCACATTACTCACGTGTAGAAATACATTTTATTTTAAAAAAATAAAATAAGAATATAAAAAATTATATGCAATACGTATAAAATTTATATAAATAAATATCATTATTCGAAGTTAAAGTGGTAAATTGATTTGGGCTGTACATTCGACTTTATGGGGTTATAAAATGCTGAAACTCTGACAATTCGTCCTTTTTTCTTTCTTAGTTTATTGCGTGCTGTTGGAAAATTGTCATGGGTCGCAACCGGCAAATTAATTATCAAAGCACAACTTGGAAAGTGGAACCCATGAGTTTATCAAAAATCGTGGTAATAAATTTCAACGATAGGGGATGGGCACATTCTTTTATAGTTTATTAAAGCTACAAACAAAAATAAATAGCCTTTGTTTCTATTTGTAGCTTCGGCATACCCAGAAGCGTGCGTGTAGTGTTTTTCATTTCAACACTCTTGGTGTTTTCCGTGACATATACTCCTACATACACAGTCGTGTATAGCTATACCAAGGTTTCATATAGCTAGCATGGCTAGAACAATTCCGGTAACAGATGGCTTTGGAGACGGTATGGGTATTGCGCTGGGGAGTTCAGCTGGCGGCCTATTACTCTTCATATTCATGATCTTTTCGTTCATCTTGATGGTAACTATGGTTTTGTTTGCTTGTGCTGATAGTTTTAGTGGAGGCAGAGGTAAAGGTCGCTACGGTGGAGGTGGAGGTGGCTGCGGTGGGGGCGGAGGCGGCTGCGGTGGGGGCGGAGGTGGAGGTGGCTGTGGAGGTGGTGGCGGCTGCGGAGGTGGTGGCGGCTGCGGTGGGGGTGGGGGTTGAGGCTTCTGAATCTAGAGAAACCGTACAATTTAAACACGAATCGAGTATGTACTGTAGCCATCCCCTTACTCCTAAGCCTTCTTCCTATAGTTGTTGAGTCGCAAATATTGAAATTTGCAATTTAGGGGCATGTCATGTGTATTTATAGTCACTAGAGCAAACAGTTGTAATAAATTTTATAAAATAAATTTGCGTGTTGTTTATATGCCTCATTAATTTCCAATCGACAGATCCTCTTCTTTAGATACTTTGTTTTGGCAATCAATATTTTGTCACTGGGACCCAGTCCCGATCTCTTTACTTTTCATAATCAGTAACTACTTTTTTGTATTCTACGAGTGATGGAATAGTAAGCCTCACACCAGATGGTTGGTTGTATACACCGCTATATATAGTTCCGATTGAAGGCATGCATTAAAGAAACACGGCTAGAAACATCATGAGGGTAAAGGATGCTGAAGTGGATGTAGTGGCTATGAATATTTCTGGGAGCAATGTAATTTACCGATTTTATTAATTTATCCTCTAAATCCTTAACCACTCTCTATCCGCACAGATAATTCTTCCTCTTTCTCAACATTTTTTTTCCCAAGTTTTTCCCCCAAGCCAGTTGAGCAACATGCTCAACAGACCTGAAGATGAAGATGAGAAGCAATGTTATAAAGTCAATAAAACGGGAAGCACGAATATGGCAAGAAGACCCTGTGAATGGACCGTTTGGCAAGTACACGAGGATAAGGATGATGCGAGAGCTCAAAGGTCCATTGAGCGAGAGCAGGGCGCTGATAGTTGCCGCTGGCAATGCTGTTTGCCAACCTGTTTCAACTGCTTCTCCTATTGCATTCAGCCATCATAGTACGGCTCTGGTAGACCATACAGGCATTGATGTGGATGACGGACATAACTTGGGGAACTTCAACTGCCGCCGAGGATAACAATGTTCTAGCAGGGAAATGGGGGAAAATGTAGAAAAAATGGAAGAGCTAAGTGTGAAGATGGAAAATAGCTAGGAATTTAGATGAAAAATTAATAGAATGGATAAATTATTTTTTGTTTTTAAACATAAAAGTGTTAGTTATAATAATTAAAAGTGTAAACATTTATTTGCAAAAGTGTATAAGCATAAAAGGATTTATTATATTTTACCCTTTTATCTATCTATGTTCTATCGATGATCATATTTTCCTGCACTGTCTTAAAATCTTGGAAAAGAAGAGGTGGTCGTGGCAGAAGGGAAGGCGACGTGATGATGGAGGTGGTGACTGTAGAGGATGTGACGGTATTAAAACAATGTTAACTGCTAATTTGATGATTAAATTGTAGTTTGGTTGGTCGTAGCAAATTCAATTTTTAGTTGATTCCCGGGTATGCTAGACAGGGTCTCAATTTTTTCCAGCCCCCTCTCTCCTACCGACTTGATTTGTCTGACTTTTTTTGGGTTTTAATTTTAATGGTTTTTTATATATCTTTTTATTTTAATTTTGAAACTTTTGCATTTCCTATTTTTTTTTAATTTTGGTATTTTCTCTTTATTTTTTTTATTTATATTTAAATATAATATATAAGTCTCATTTTTAAATTTTTTTTTCTTTTCTTAAATTTATTTGTATTTTTCTTTTTCTTATTGCTTCCCTTAACTATATATACTAATCTTAAGGGATACAAATTCCTTTATTTTACAGTTAAATTTAATTTATAAATCTTACTTCTACTCCTTACTTTCGGATGTTTTTATGCTATATTTCCTATTTTTTGTATTCACATTACAAAAAAGGTTGTTAGTTACTTATTATTAATTTAATAAGAGATTAAGGGGTAGAATAGCAAATCTCTTTTCTCTTACTAATTTTATAATTTTATTTTTATTTCTTTCGTATTACATTCTGACTTTAGATACCAAAAGTTCAAAAAGTGTAGAATCTTGTTCTTTATTTGTAAGGGATTTCCCCGCACCACCGTATTCAATACTAAATGATTTATTGACAGAGTTCCTTGAAATTTTGCAGTTCCTTCCGAACACTGCACATTTACAAAACCCCATGGAATTAAAAGGTAACATTATATGTATAAGTTATTTCTATATGTTGTTGGTTGTACAAATTTTCACGTTCCCTTTCTAACTTTTTATTTTTTACCTAAAAGATTATATTTCTTTTTTTTAGTAATTAAGGAATCATAATTAACTTTTATAAAAAAAAATATATACGGAGTTTAAATCTTAAATTAGGTTTAAAAAATGAAACATGATGTCAGTTGGACCAAAACTCAAAGATTATATTTCTGTACTTAGAGAGAGTGCCGTCCCTCAATAATTTACTAAATCAAATAAATCAATTTAAATAAAGGGAAGGCCAAAGTAATTATACGGACTAGACTTGAAAGGAAGTACAATTATTCATATTACCCATCAATCATATATGGTCATTTCTTCTGTACTAGCTGATAAAACAAATTTGTCTGTATAACTGAAAAGTCTTCATCTCCCTTACCAAAAAGAAAAAAAAAAAGTATTTATTTCCCATCAAAGGATAAGGTGACAAATTTGATTTGGACTGTATATTCGAGTTTATGTGGCTGTAAATGTTATTAGTGTTTGCCACTTGACAACTTGTCCTTTTGATATCTTTTGGTGAATTGGTAATTTGTCTATATATACGCTCACATTAAACCCTCAGTTGAATCTTCACCCTAGTTTGAAAAAGCAACGTTAATATCACTTATTTTTTTACACTCTGAACATAAGTTTCTTTTTTTTTGTTCCTCTCATATTTATTATCTGAGAACGCATAAAAAACATATAAATCTGTCAAACAAAGTGAAATCATTTCTCAGTTTGAAAAGTCATGTTTCGTACAAATTATTTTTTTCCTTAAATTTTAGTGCTGTGGTTAAAAACTTGTCAAGAGCGGCAACATTATTCTCAAATCACAACTTTGGAAATTGGAACCCAAGATGAGTTATCGAGAAATTTTGCGGTTATAAATTTCAACACGTATGATATTTTCTGTGTCATATATTCATAATGATATATACATATATAAATTTTATATATAAATTATATAATCTTTTATATTCTGATTTTTCTTTCTTTCGTTCCCTCAATTTTTCTTTAAAGACATACCCAGAGCATACCGTTATCATTTCCGTACTCCTATATTTATTGCATAGTGGTGTGGCTATGCCAAGGCGTCATATAGGTAGCATGGCTAAAACAATTTGAACATATTCGAGTATCTGTTGTAGCCATCCCCATACTCACAAGCCTACTTTCAATTGTTGTCGAGTCACAGTTATTGAAAATTGCAATTTATGGGCATGTCATCTATATTTATACTCTCTAGAGCAAACTGTTGTAATAAATTATATTTGCGTGTTGTTTATATATCTCATTATGTTCCAACCGAAAGATCCTCTTCTTAAGGTACTTTGTTTTGGCAATCAATATTTGTCACTGGGACTCGGTCCCGATTTCCCTACTTTTCGTAATCACGTGAATTATTTTATACAAAATGTCTTCTTAATCTCCAACTTTCGAGCAACTAATCATCCAACCATATCTTTTTAATCTTTATTCATATCAATTATGGATCTCAGCAAGTTCACACCAATTATCTCCTGACTACTTTTCTGTTTTTTACAAGTGATCATGGAATGTTCAAGTCCCCAGACTCGTCTTATATATGGTTGGTTGTATACACAACTATAGTTCCAAATGGAGGCCACACAATCATCGATCTGTACTATAATAGTGTGGCTTCATCATCTGCTCTGCATACAGGGGCCACACAATCATTGACATACCTTAGGCGGGCGCACAGTTGACGGAGGAGTTTTGTTGGGGGGGGGGGGGGGGGGGAGGGGGGGCCGTGAGAGCGACAGGCAATGAGTAGAGAAGAATTGCGAAATGGATTGAAAAAAATCTAAATCGAACTCGGCTATATACACCCATTTAATTTTTTTTTTAATGCTTTTATCTGAAAGCCAGACTTAAACCGACTGGACTGTCCTTACAATTTTATAAGGGGTTATGACGGTTTTGTGTTGGCCTTGGTTTATTCCCACCCTAATGGAAACCGTCTTCGGTGGGAAGCTTGAACTTTCTTTTTATTTGGTCTAAAGGTTTGAATACAGTTTTTTTTTTTTTTTCCCATTATATAGACTTGTCTTTCTTTTGCTTCTATATTTGCAAGGTGCTATAGGAAAAGGTGCTGCCACGACAAGGTTCCTCCCACTCAAATTGATTTTATGCATTGTAACAGGTTACTTAAGTGGAATGTAATTCTGCCGAACAAAACAAAAGTCAATTGTAAAATATGTTTGGATTTTATAATTTAATCAGTAAAATTAATATTTAATAATTTAATTTTTTTAAATTAATATTTCCTAAAATTCAATCTTTGACGGATTAAACTTGGAAGAAAGTACAATTATTCATATTAACCATCAATCATAGTCATATTGTATATACTAACGGATAAAACAGAGTATTGTCTGTGGAACTATTATGTCTTCATCCCTTCAGAATATGTGGTTATAACTATTATGTCTTCATCCCCTCATAATTTGGACTGTATATTCGAGTACATGTGGTTACGAAATATCACCAATGCTATTTGCCCGCTTGGTAATTTGTCTCTACGTGCACGTGATATAAACTCACATCAAACTTTCATAGCCAGTGTGTAGTTACCAAAGTTTAAAATAATGGCTAAAAAATTTGCCGTAAGAGATGGGTTTGGCGATGAAATGGGTACTGCAGTGGAGATCTCAGGCGGCTTATTTTTTATTCATTTTATGATTTTAGTGTCAATCTTGATTGTAGCCATGGTTTTATTTGCCTGTGCTGATGGTGCCGAAGACTCATCTCGCAAGAAAGATGATAACAAAGGAGGGGCCTGTGGAGGTGGCACTGGATGCGGTGGCGGTGGTTGTGGTGGAGGTGGCTGTGGCTGTGGCGGAGGTTGTGGTGGTTAAGCAGAATTACAATTTGAGCATGTTTGAACTGTTGTAACCAGTCCAACACAGATCATAAGCCTAGACTAGATCACCCATTACCGAAACTTGAACTTTCTCTTTCCGTTGTTTAAAGGTTTGAATATATATTTTTTTCATCGTACAGAGTTCTCCTTCTTTTGCTTCTATATTTGCCAGGTGTTATCCATTTGAAACTTTAAATGGTAATTGCCTTTTTTTTATCCTATAAATGCAAAGAGATGTTTCAATGGGTATCTTGATATTTCCGATTTATATACAGTATAAATAAGCATAATAATCTTAGTCTCCGTCTTCAATTTTCTGCCTCTGTTGGCAGGAGCAGGAGCTTGTCATCAACTCGTTTGTTTGAAAAATTAGGAGTTGTGGGCTTTGTCGCTATTCTCAAAACAAAAATAGAAAGCAAAAAGAGAGATGTGAGATAGTTGAGATTATATAAAGCCCTAGCTAGATGATCAACTTAGAACTCTGACGTGAATCTTCACGTTAGTTTGAAAAATGTTTATGATCAGCTTAAAACGCTGACCGAATCTTCACTCTAGTTTGAAAAGTTATGATTCGTGCAACTCAGTTTAGATATTTTTTTGCAATAAAAGGGCTTTTAGATATTTTTGTTTATAGAATTTAAATTAAATTTAAGTGATAAAATTTAACTTTATTATTTTTCTTCTTCAAATTTAATTTTTATATTATAATTTTTTCAATACTTCAAAAATTATCTTCATTCATTACATTTTAGCGCGTGGTTTTGGAATATTGTCATGGGCGGCAACATGTTTTCCACAATAGTGGTGTTTTCCGCGTCATTCATTCTATATATATATATATATATATATATATATATATATATATATATATATATATATATATATATAGCATTGTAGTGTAGTCATACGGCTAGCATGGCTAGAACAATTGCTGTTAAGAGATGGCTTTGGCCGTGGTATGGGTATTGCGCTGGAGAGCTCAGCTGGCGGTCTATTTCTCTTAATTTTCATGATTTTTTCGTCCATCTTGATTGTAACTATGGTTTTGTTTGCTTGTGCTGATGGTTTTGAAGACTCATCTCGCAAGAAAAAAAGACGAGATGGAGGTGACGGTGGAGGTGACGGCGGAGATGATGGCAATGGAGGTGATAACAACGGACGTGGAGGTGAGCGTCACCATCACAACGGAGGCTTCCACCACCACCACGGCGGAGGCTTCCACCACCATGTTGCAGCTCACCACCACAGCTGAGGTGGAGGTATAGGCGGCGGGATTTAAGGGGAATTGTACGATTTGAACACGTTGGAATAATTGTTGAAGACATTCCAAAAAAAAACAGTTGTTGTAGCCATCCCCATGCTCATAAGCCTACTTCCAAATTCCAGTTGCCGTTAAGAGTCACAAATACTGAAAATTGCAATTTAGGGGCATTTGTATTTACTCTCTCTACTGCAAATTGTTGTAATAAATATTATAAAATATATTTAAGTGTTGTTTGTATATCTCATTGAGTTTCAATGAATAGATATTCATTTTAAGGTACTTTGTTTTGGCAATCAATTCTGATTGGAAACTCAGTTCCGATTTCTTTACTTTTCGTAATCACAAGGATTATTTTATAATTAATATTGACTTTACCAGCAATTAATTATCTAACCATATATCTATATAATCTTTATTCATAATATTATATGAAGGTGACGGTGGTGATTAGCTAGAGCTCATGATGGCGATGATGCGGCCAGTGCGGGAAAAGAAGGCCGCGGCGGCGGATGTCGTTGCCCATAGCTTGTTGAGTAAATGATGTAGGTCAGAGTTCTTGGTCGGCAGTGTCTATGGATACAAACCAAATTAATCTAATAAATTATTGTTTAAAGTTGCCTAGTTGACCCGTTAATGCTAATTTCCGTTATTTTATTTTCATATTAATTGTTTAGTATTTCCTGTTTCTGTATATAACGTTACCATTTTCCATGATCATTCCGGTCATTGAATTTCTGGCAGCACATGCCAGAACTATTTTTCTTTGAATTATTTACTGTTGTGACTGAAATTAAATAATCCAATTAAGAAATCAATATTTTTCCAAGAATCCAATTGATAAAAAGATTTTTTAAGAATCCAATTTGCAAAAGTTAAGTCACAGGCAATTGACAACTAATTCTTACACATTTGTTTGTGTTTTTATACAAAGTTTTATATATAATGTAATCCTCTCTGATCATAGCTAGGTCATATCTGACTTATCATATAATATAGTTAGCAATCAACACAAGTAATTTATTTCCTTTTTTAATTAAAAAATCACATATACACAAACTTCGTTGTTTTTTGTTTCATTAGAGTATTCTTTACTCAATATTATTCAATAGACAAAAACTAATCTCCATATTAGTTTAACAAAGTGTTTTGTCCCATAGACAATATTGGTTGTAAACGGTTTAGCTGGTTTTATCCCTAATCCGACCCACCTCACCGGGAACCCCACCTCTAATTGAATTTTTAGCCGAGTTTGAAACGTTACCTTTACAACTCAATTTAATTATTTTTTTTCGTAAGCAGTTTTCAGATAAGGCCCTAAGCAGTGGCCGAACTACCAATCACAAATTTGATGTAAAGTTCCCCGTAGTCTCCAAGTTTTTCCTCCCTAACACGGCACATTCTCAAAGCACAACACTTGGAAGTTGGAATTCAAACCCAAATAATTAAATCAAGAAAATGTTTTGTTATTATAAATTTCACCGCTAGTGGTGTTTTGCGTATCGTATACATAGCGTAGCTGGTGTACCTACTAATAGCTCATATAGCTAGCATGGCTAGAAACATTGCTGCGGGAGATGGCCTTGGCGATGATAAGGGTATTGCGCTGGGGAGCTCTGGCGGCCTATAACTCTTCATATTCATGATTTTCTCGTCTATCTTGGTTGTAACTATGGTTTTGTTTGCTTGTGCTGATGGTGTTGAAAACACATCTGGCAAGAAAAAAAGACGAGGTGGCAGGGGTGGAGGTGGTGGTGGAGGTGGCTGCGGGGGAGGTAGTGGTGGAGCTGTAGCTGGAGGTTGACTTTGAACACGTTAGAGCAATTGTTGTAGCCGTGGCCATGCTCACAAGCCTACTTCATATTGCTGTCGAGTCACAAATACTGAAAATTGCAATTTAAGGGCAGGTGTATTTATAGTCCCCACTGCCAACTGTTGTAATAAATGTCATACATACATGTACTCTTTTGATATGGCCTTAATATTAATATTTACTTTATGATTTAATTTTTCTGGATGTTGTAAATGGGATAGATCTATTATTTTATCTGCACACACACACAATTGCACTCACCTACTTCATTCGAGATTAAGTGGGTTACTTACAACTATTTTAGTTAAACTCAGATATCGAACCAGTTAAAGAAACTCAGATGATGAGCTGTATTCCAACAAGCAGATCGATCTTCTTTTAAAGGATTTTTTTTTGGCAATCAATTACTTATCACTGCATCTCATTTTTGGCATATAAAAATGTGGGTTTATCATGTTTCAAAATGAAATGCGTGCAACTGTATTTAGTAGTGCTTTGATTTAATTAGACCTTTAGCATTTGAGCATTTACTTAGTTCAGAAGCAAACACTGTTCTTCCTGAGTCAAAAAATATATGAATATATTATTTTGCATACTAGCTCGAAGGCCATATATAATTGAAATCAGAAAAGTGCTAAATCCGTACAAAATGGCTCATTGATTATTAGAATTGTGGTTTTATAATTTAATTTAATAATGTATAGTTTTTAAATGAATACTAATAACATTTTATTTCTAAAACTAATAAAAGGCTTATCAAATTAAAAATTTGTATACTAACCAGGATTGTATGTCCTGTACCTTTTCTCCAGTCTTCTATGCGGTATCACTGACATTGTGTTTGGTCTCGTGAGCAGTCCTGTCGCTGGTATAATCAGAGGCCCTTTTTTTTGGTAATGATAACCAGATGCCTTTTCTTTCAATATAACAATTAAACTTTACCATTTTGATCAGCGTAATTGTCCAAAATATAGAATTAACCCAAGTTATATTAATTCAGGTAAATTTAATAATATTTTTGTAGCTAACACAACGAATTTTTTTTCGAAGATAGAGGAAGGTGACTTTATAGGAAATTACTTCTACCTGAGGTGCCAAGAAGTGAAATAGAAAACATACCCATAATTAATTCCATGTTTCCTGACTTAAACTTAATTACACTCTTAAATTAAAAACTTGATCCCCACTCGCTAAATTTGTGTTATTTCAACTTGAAGCGTCCAAGCATATATATATATTTGTGGCCAAGTACTTCAAAACTTCAAAGACCTTACTCCTTTGTTATACTTCACATGGTCAGAGCCAAGTACTCAGCCCAAATGAGACCTCAGTTACAATTTTGTGAACATAAACTCTCAATATTGGAATTATCTTTGTATTTTTCATTACATTGTGCTTGTTGCGTTGATGATGAGGAAGGGAATAAGGAAAGAGAAAGCATAGTGTTGATTTCTTGTACGCTTTCTGGACCATTGTTCATCTCTCTAGCATGCCCAACATCCTGTCTCAAACTTAGCTCTAAGAAACTTGGTGATCCTTTATTCTTCTTGTTCAGTCTCTCCGATTGGGCTTGACCTGATCGCGACGCCAGCTGATCCTCATTTGCCAATAGTACCATTTCATCTCTCAGATCATGAACCTACATTTCCAAGAGCAGCTCCATTGTCTCATGCCAAATGCAATTCATCAAGCTTGACCAAGTGGCTCTTAGGGTTGTATTTTGCTATCCATTATGCATTTATAGATCCAAAAAGGCAGAGGGTCTACTATATAGCCATAAATTAACGTGACTTTTTGGATATGGCGGGTTTTTTAGTTTAACTTTTAAAATTTAATAAATTTAATAATTTAAATTCTTTTAAATGAGTATTTAATAGAAATTCAGTTTGTACAAATAGTAAAACCTTTTATATAATTAGATGCTTGTATCAATGAACAGATGTGATATGAGGTATGAAGCTGGAAACTTGAAAATATATAGCAGGGGTATTACCTCAGCATCTAACTGCACATGGCTAGAGAAGATTGGACTGCAAGAACTTGGTATGTATTGATTGTTGATAGAGCTGGAAATTGGTGCAATATACTTTTCTTCCCAGGAAATGCTTACAGATTCCTGTCTACCATATCCTTGTGAGCCAGACACTTCCCGAGGGGGCCACTTCTTGTTTTCAAGAAATTGGCTAGCTCTAAGAGGTCCACTTGTGATTGCATCCCTTGCATCAAATAAGTGTGAACTTTCATTGATCGGCCTGTCGCTGCTCCAGTGATGGAACCACCTTCTGTCATTAGGGACGTCCTCACATAATGGATCTGGATCTTTGCCGCACACTGCACTTGATTTTATCAAGCTCCCGTCTAAAAGTCTGGCCGGCTGAAATCTACAGAGAGAAATTAAATAGATACCACCACACACACACACACACACACACACACATATTAATTAGAGTATATTATTTCTACATTGTTATGCCTTCATTTCAGTTACAAAGCACAATTTGAGATTAGTCTCATATTATGCAAAGTTACATACTTAATTTAAAATGGGTCTTAAATTAAACATTGTGCAGAATATGTAGATATAAATAAATAAATATAACATTATTCTATTAATTATAACTTAATTTTGATATATAGAGCTATAATGTATTTTTAAGTTGTTAAAAATTTGTCAGCATATAATATATGGACTAAGTGCCTATAAACTTAAAGTGATAATTTAAATTTATTAAGTTTTATAAATGCAAAATATAATAAATATAATGATATAAATTTTTTAAATCAATATTTAATAAAATTTAATATGTGAATAACACAACTCTTTTCAATTTCCCCAAATTAAATTTTCCATGTATACCTTGAAGAGCTGTGCACTTTGAAGTTGTATGGTTGTTTCATTATTAGAGATGAAGGCAGATAATTTCTGTTGTTAATCCCAAAGTGTAATTCTTGGGCATTAAATCTTTGGTACATCTCCAACATATGATCTCTTCCTTGCATTGCTCTGTTCAGGGATAAAACTGAAACACAATCATAAATAAATCATGTAAGCCTAGATAGCCTTTTGAAACTTAAGAAATAGGCCTGCCATGCAGCAATGTATTCACAATACACACACACACACACACACACACACACACACACATATATATAGTTGATCAAAGGTTATGAAATTTTACCTTGGCCAGACTCATCAAGTTTTTTACTTCGGTACATCTGAATTTGATAAAAAAAATTGATTTATTAGAAGCAGATAATACAAAAAATATGTTGTAGAAATGGTACTAGTGCCCATTGGATTCCTACTAAATCAATTAATTTCTGTAGTATAAAATGTATGGATCCCCATTTCTTACAAAAATATCTCTATCAAATAAGCTCATACATTTTATATACATACTTTTTAATAATTTTATGTAAAATCAATTCTACTCAACTTAATTTCATGCTAGAATGTAGCAAAGATACAAAATATATAATATATTAAGTGTTAGTAATGACTTGGTATATGTACCTGCAAATGACTCTTCACATGTGCAATGCTGAGTCCTCTTACATTCATCAACTGGAGAACCAACTTGGGTGTTGCTCCTGTACGTAATACCCACAAACAAGAAGAAAGGTTGATTAAAACTTGAAAAGCACAAAATAATTAAAAAAGAAAAAAAATCTTTTTGTTTCTTTCAAACACTGAGGGTAATGAACTAAGAAGTCGGCGAAACTTACTTTCCTGTCCACCAAGCCTCTCAACAGCACGCACAAAAGCCAGATGAAGATCTGGAGTCCAACGAAGCCTAGGCATGTTGGACCTTACATATTGCCTAACAGTAGTTGTTCGTTCTTCCCCTTCTGTACTTGAGTTATTGCAACTCAAGTTACACTCCGGCGATGATCTGTCGTTGTTACTGGTCTCAGCACACAGGACATCGCTGATGCTCTCATCGCCATGATCAATATCCACAGCTGCTTCATTCAAGTCGAAGAATGAACGTTTTTCAGGACTAAGAGAAGAGGTTTTCGCTCCGTTATCGCTGCCTTCGCTCTTGTCTTCTTCAGAACTGTAAATTCTCTCAGCCATTTCCATTAATGCATTCTTCTAATTAATGAGTTCACTTTTCCTGTCAGACATATATATAGCTTAGCGAAGGTCAGGAAGGCAGGAAAATATACAGCAAAAGTGCAAGTTTGTCACTAAATCAATTATGTTGCAAATGTGGGCAAAACCCTATGCGTTTTAATTATATGTACTGATTTTGAAGGCATGATGATGTTTTAGAAGACCAGTCTTCTTACATTTCTTCCATAAATTCATTAGGAAAAATCTACCACTATAGTACCTACTAATTTATGGGATCTTACAGTTTAGTCTATATGATCTAAAAAATTTAATGATAGATTATATTTTGTGAATTAATTATTAAGTGAGAATAAAATTATAGAAATAATGAAATTGAATTTATTATAATTACTTGCATATTCCTATAGAAGTAAGTTGGAAATGTAAAAGTCAACTAAAAATCATGGTATACGGCAGGAACCTTTAATATTGCCGTGGCATTTATTTTTGTATTGGGGATTTTTTCTTTTAGAATTTTGGATTCCTATATGTGTTCCACTCCTTAATCAGAAACAGAAGCAAAAAAACAAGCACAGTATGCCTTTTGAGTTGTGGAAGCTAATTAAGAGGGTAAATTAGAAATCGCTATGGAAAAAAATCAAAGCTTGAAACCAAATAGAATCTTGAAAGAAAGTCAATTTATGTGTTAATTTGAACCCTGATTAAATGTAGATAAAGATCAAGTTAAACAACAGATTGATAGCCGATGGGGGAGACTATATGCAGTACTGGAAATTTTCTTATGAAGCGCAAGAGAAAGTGATAAGCTATATAGAATTTTGTGCAAACCGTTTGCTGAAGATGAAGTCCAACTCAAGAGCCTTAACTCCTTTCCAAGATAACTGCTCTCAGACAACAGATTATTTAACGGAAACCAACTTACTCCAAAGGATCTAAACCAATTTGGCTTGGAGACCCCCAGAACCAGCTTTTGAAAACGATTAAATGCAGAAGATAATGATCCAAACATATTCACCAGTTGGCTGCAGACGAAGCACTCGCTGAGTTTGGATCCACATGAAGCCAATCACTATTGATGGAAACCCTACATGCACAAAATTAGAGGGAGAGAGATTCACTGCATTGTAAGGTTCCTTTCTGTTTAGAGAAGTTCTGGTTCTGGGTGCATTATTAGCAAGTAGGACTTTTGGTTGGAATGTGTAGAATATTAAGCTTCAAATACTGTTCACTAGTCATCGCACATCAAATATTCTCACCTCTATAATATAATATAAAATATTACATGTAAAAGACAATGGTCGGACAAATCACTAATTTCCTTTTTTTTAATTAATCTTATTCTTTTTTTTTTTTAAATGATTTGAGCTAGCTATCCAGGGTAGTCTCAACTGCTTGATCTTATGCCTGTCAAAATAACAATAATATGAGAATAAGATCGAAGACACATTTGAGCTCTCTCTTGGACTACTGAAAATCATGTGACTTCATGAGCCTATCTTCTCTTTCAAGTTGTTCTTTGACAGGTTGTCCATCTGCCCTCTCTCGAGTTCCTCTCTCTTGCGTACCTCTCCGTGATAATCTTTATTAGTTGACCTGTGTTACTGACAAGCCCCTTTTGTTCTAATGTCATACATTAACCTTACTATATATATATATGAGTACATGAGTATCCCTTTGAAATATAATATAAAAATTATTCACTTCTACTTAATAGTTAATGACTGAGTTTTTTAACATGATATTAAAGACTCTAACTAAATAATTAAAAGTCTAATTTTCACTGTTCTCGTAATTAAAATTGTCAAACTTTTAGATGACTTAGTAACTTTTTAAGCATTAATGAGTCCACAAAATTAATGGACATCACTTTCTGTAGCACTCTTTTTAGCTGCACCTCTCATTACTGATGACTAACTTCATGAATCATTTTACCTTTCCTTTGTTCATATTCTGTTTTCAATTTAATTTTGGCTAATTATATTACATGGTACATAATACCAGCAATTAGGTTTGTCCTTTAAAATGAGTAGCTGTTCTGAAGTACTTTAAACCCACAAGGGCACCCATCATGAAAGCCGCTCAAGAAACCTGTTTGTGATGTGTATGCAGCAGAAAGCTTTCTCCTATGCATACATCCAGTAAAGTTATGGTGCTAAAGGCTGTTGACGCAAGTGTCTTCCTTGAAATCGAACAAGTTTGAGCCTTCTCAATTTTGTCTTGATCATGGTAACCCTTTTCCTTTCTGTTCTTTTCTTTTCTTTTATTTGCATCTTTATATATTAGGAAAAAAGTATAGGTGCATGTGTGTGTCTGTAAATTTGTGCTATCCAAATGAGCTCCAAATCCCCAAGAGTATAATACTCCAATTAATTTGCATGACCATCGATCCACTAACCTTGAAAAATTCATGTCAGTAGGTCTTAAATAAAACTAAAAATAGGTGTACATTAGTAATGATAGGATCATAGGGGTAAAGAAAGGGGCAAAAGCATTTGTCCTGGTATGTTTCTATTACCAACAAAGTTGACTTTGAATGCTTGCGCGCGTGCCCAAGAAAAAGTTCACCATTTTATTGAAAGACAGTTGTGTTACGTTCCTTCTTTTTGCATTTTTTATACACATATTATGTGATTTTAAGTATAAGTCAGTAGATAAGAATAAAAAAATAATGATTATTTTTAAATTATATTATGAATTATAAGTAAAATATAGGTATAAAAATATGAATATATTATTTTTTCTATTTTTTTGTGTTTGAAGTAGATAGAATCCTGTTATTTAACCGTAATTTGCTCTAAAACTGGTCAGTTTCTACCACATAACTTCACTGTAGCGATCCTACGGCGAGCCAATTGCCCACTTTAATGACAGAAAGCAGTTCACTGATATGAAGTTGTTTGGCTTTATTTATAGCAGCCACCATTACCTTTTTGAATATGCAAGAGCATGTATAATCCCCCGTGTCACTTTTGTGTCTCCCTAATTATTAGCGTCCATTAAAAAAGTATATACCTAAAAGACTTAGGAAGTAAGGAAGGTAGGTTGGGCAGGCACTCTCACATTATCCTTTGTTATTTTATGTTGTAAATTTTCAGATCTGCAATACGGGCTTAGTCACTCAAGTAGCGTTGTATATCTTCTATTGTGCATGAACTAATCAAGATGAGGACTTGTATAATAATGGTAGAGCTTGAACTGAATGTGCCGGTTGGCTCACTGATTTTCAAGGGAAAGAAGTGGCATAACTTTGATGTTGCTTAATCTACCCCAATAAACTGAAGAAACAAAATTGTCATGAATTGAGTAAAAAAATATCTAAATTATGGGTCACATTACAATATCTTTATTTTAGTATTAGGGTGCTGGTGTGTATAAAACTAACTAATAATTAATATTTAGACACAAAATTTATTTTAACTTGATAACTTAAATTATCGGTTTAATATATATTCTCATGTTTCATTTTCTGTACTTTATTTTTTTGTACTATGCATTTTTCACTTTTCTCTAAGTTGACTTGTATATCCATGTCCCATTTTTTTCACTTTTTTTCTATGTTAATATGTATCCTTCTATCATTTTTATTTTTTTTCTAATTTATACAAGTAACTAATTTTTTAATTGAACGATTATTATTATTATACATTTTGAATTAAATAGCTTAAAATAAGTCACATACCCTATATACCAATATCCTTAATAAAAATAGTCAGATACCTAATAGTCTCATCCCCAAATGATATACGCATATGCCTGTGATTTGAAGCTATAGCAATCTGTTAACATACACATACCAAAAACAATGGAGAGTATATCATTAAAATGGTGAAAGGGTCGAGGCCAAAAGAAGTTAAATGATAATGAAGACGATGCATGGTAAATAAGTCAAACTGCTCGTCTCATATTTGATATTGCCTCACATTGTCTCATACATTGATCATCTTCCCTGTTGTCCAAAGATTTACTTTCTCGCTGTACCAAAAAAAAAAAAGATTTACTTTCTCGGGCACTTATTAGAGACAATGTGAACCATTTGTCATTGACATCATAGAGATTATATATATATATATATATATATATATATATATATATATATATATATTCAATCTCTAGTAGCAGAGTGGAGGTCCCACTGAGGCATCGTTTCAAGGATTAGGTTTGGCTAAAAGATACCCAAATTTGACTACAGATTCGTGTGAACACATTTTTATGTGTGTTGGCAGGGTCAGAGGGAGAGAGAAAGTAAATGAAGACAAACATTCGAAGGATTAAAGAAAGAGGTAGGATTGGAAATAAGGACTCTGGTGTGGGTTAAGAAAATATGGGAATTCTATGTCTACGTACCCACTGATACAAAAACTTTCATGTTTGTCATCTTTTGTGCATGAGAGTTGACATGTTCTTTATTATAGAAGCACTTGCAGAGGAGCAAAGAATCTTGTTCAGAATTTCACCTTTTTTTATTAATTAATATAATGATACATCTTTTGCCGGTTGGCAAAGCTCCACACCTTCTCATTTTTTTATCAAATTTGTAATTCAAACGTCTAAATACATATACAATCAATTGCCAGCGATAAACAGCCACTATATGCACAGAGACGCATGTTTTTAATTATGCCATGATGATGAATTAATAGTAAATTCTTTTTTTCAACATTTTACTATGTATTTATCTTTCATTTTACTCTTTACATTTTATTTATTTCTCATGGCAGCGTTAGACTACAGCCACACTTAGCGAGTAGAAATGGCAAAGTGAAACATGCAATGATTTAATAAAAAAATTAAATACGATCATCTTTCACTTTCATCTTCTTCCTATTTATTTTGCCCTAACCAAATATAGCCTTGAAAAAGAATTGAGGGTTTAGAAAATGACCTGTAAAATCTGGTATTAATGAATACCCGATTTTATATATATAGGGGGTTTTGCTAAAATATAAGATTTTTTTCTTAGTGAAGAAAAAAATGGTAAGTCACTTAACACATAGGAATGTCAATTGCTTAAAAGATTTACTCTCACATTTAACTCCCCTTATAAGTATAGACTTATTTATATATATTGGAGTTTTGCTTCAATTTTTATCAGTGTAGCTGTATAGGTTACATATACGTATATTCAGGTAATTTTATGTTACCCATGATGCATTTGGATTCAATCTTGAATCGTAACAACCATTACAAGGTAGAGTTTATGAACTAAACTAACCAGATTCAAATCTCTACTCCTTTATAAATCAGCATGCAACCAATGCCATTAAGGTTACTAAAGAAGGATAATTTAAATGTTTATCAAACTAGCCTCTAGTGCAGAGAACATATGGTCAAATATTTCTCTGCCATCACCATCGTTTGATTACATATATACACGGAGACAGCAGAAAAAAAAGACTTCATCGAAGGTGAACCATGCAAACATCATATAAGAAATTGACCCACAAAAAATAATTTATTAAATGCTCACAAAATTATTGTGAAGTATTGAATTTGTTAGTTCACATTGTAGAGTCTTGAGACCTATATATATGCGCGTGTGATATGAGCTTTTTGGTGTATGATGAGCATTCTAGCTATCTTCATTCTTTTCCATATTTTGTAAAGGAACCTCACTTCTCCCCTTCAAGAATTTTGGCTCTTACTGGTCTTGGTATTCTGTGAAGTTCCACTTCTCATCAAATAAAATAGTGTAGGCAAAGAATCTAGGTCTCTTCCAGGTTCAAGTTGCTTGTTTCTCTTTCTCTCTGTGTGTCATGGGTGAGTTCGCGTACAGTGCCTACCTTCGCGGCGACTCTTTTGCCAACGCAAAGAAGGGACCTTCGTACAAGCTCAGAGCCATAGTAAGAAGATACAGACACACACAACCAGAAAGGAGAGAGAAGAATGCCATGCGCTATGCGGTCGTAGAGGTCACAAATGATCACATGCCCATGTTTTGCGGAGGTTCTGAGTTGAACTTTGCAAGCATTTTTGGCTACTAGTAGATTTGGCATGAAAAACTAGCTGGAGTCTGTAGACTTGGTGCTGTTACTCAGATGGGATGCTGCCTCTGATAACTTGTTTTGCACTTATTTATTAAGGAGTTAGAATCTCAAGAAATTCTTCCTCATATAAATGAGAAATTGGGAAAGAAGGAAGAAAGAAAATTTAGGTGAACCTCTTTTACATCTGCAGTGTCATCAAAATGTCTATACTTTATTATCCTGTGTACGAAAATGACATTTTCCTGAAATTTTTAATGGAGTAGTAGGCTTAAATATTTTTACTCTTTAGAATATCAAATTTGAATTTATTAAAATATATGTATTAAGTAAGTTGTAACTTTTTATATTAGACAAAATAACATTCTTGAACATATATGGGGGCATCCTCCCGGTGTTTACTGTTGGCTTACCAAACGTTTTCTTGAAACTTGGAAGTATTCCACTTGTGGTCTTATGAAATGTGATAAGATGTCCAAATATTTAAGGAAGTTGAATGATTTTGGTCCTTTAACGTTTTTTGAAGAGTGTAATTTTATCTCTTATATTTTTATTTAAATAAATTTATTTTTTAAAAAATTTAAAAAATAAATAACAATCCCCACTGAAAAATCTCCCATCTTTCATTTAATTAAAAATGATGTACTCGTAAAGAGATTTTTACTTTATTTTTCATATAATAAACATTTGAATTAATTTTTTTCATTTGTTTTGTTTACTTTTTTTTAAGTGAAAATATATTTTTAAAAAAGTTGAAGGGCTAAAAAAATGAGAAAAGAATTCGCTCAAATTAAAAAATAAAACAAAAAACAAGTAAAAAGTTTTCTAAATCCATTTTTGATAAAACTTTACATTAATGACAAAAATTCACATAATACCTTTTTTTTCTTTGGGATACCTACTGCCCAAAGAGTAAAATTTTTGATCCAACCGCTAGGTATTTGCCCACTCTAACTGGAACTTTGCTGTGCCGCTGCACCCAACAATTCAGGCTTTATCTTACAATTTATCCCATCATCCAAATACAATTTGTGCACGTCTGGATCGTACTGTATTTATAATTCATTTTGAGGCAAACGGCAACAGCAAAGAGAAAACAAAACCATTTCGTTTCTAATTCTCAAAAATAAAAATTTAACAAATCCCTTCAGATTCATGAGCACTTTCTAAATTCAGTAACTATTCTACTGGTTTCATCTGAGGTAAGTGACTTATATGAGTGCATTATTATTATGTACAAACCAAATGCTTGACTAAAACAGCCAAAGAATACAATTATTGCAATGGCTTTTGACAATTCATTCCACAATTCCTTCAATGTAAGATACAGCAAACGAGAAAATTTTCAAGTTTTAATAACAGGACCTCTGTACAGCCCTCTCCGGATCACAAAGTCATCAGGAGGTTGGAATTCTTCCAACCAAGTCACTTCAGAAACTGTAACTCCATTCAATTGAAGAGTACCTGCAATTAAAAGATTATTGGCATTAGTATGGCTAACACAACAGAAGGCATATAGATAAAACCATCATTGCTAGTGAGACAAATCAGAAGACCACAAGTCTATAAGTTCGGCAGCAGACCTAAATATATAAAGGATGATTCTATTCCCACGAATTCTTTTTCTCATAACATGCCATGCATATGTGTTTTTCAGTTTGCGGGAGTAAATTTTCTCTATATAAATCAGATTACCTGGAAGATCTGTCCGTTGGGATCTTCGGAAGTAAGTGCAGTGTCTCCCATGTTCTGAAGAGTAAGGGGGAGACAATATGTCAAAGATTGCACAAGGAGTTATAGCTGTGAAACAATGGATGTTTCCTCCACTACTAGGGTAAAGAACTGTTGAGTAACTTGGCGCCATCATCTCTGTATCTTTAACAAGATTTGCAGGTCTAGCTGCCATTGCCAATCACGAATTTTGGTAAACCAGAATCAGACATTCATCATTACCAGTTTCCAACAGCGGCAAAAGAGATGGAAAGTTGAAAATGAAGAAAAACTGAAAAAGTTGATAAACACGCTATGAATGAAAAAGATAAAAAACAAATGTTCTGTATTGTACGGTAACAAGGAGCCATATCAGTCTCATTACATTGGTTTTAATCACCACAATGCGCTAGTTCCTCCTTATGTAAGTCTTTAGATAATGCCATCATTCCATAAAATATTTTAAAAAAATCCTCCATTTCTAGAACGTATGAGTGCAGATGCCTAGTCTATTCAGTCCAACGGGCTGCAGACCACCTTTAGCATCCCATCGGGACCACACATCCAAAGGAAAGCTTTCACTTATATCTACTTTAGTGTAATAAAAATAATCTGAATAATGTAAAGGCTCGCTTTTGAAGTGAATCAAGCCCATCTAAAGCTCAACTCATGCTTGAACTTCGTAAAACAAAATTAAGCAAGCTACAGCTGGCAAGATTGACTTGTTACCAAAACTGTATTAATTACATCGTTTCCAGTGTCATTTTCAGAATGCTAACTCTAAACCTAAGTCAAAGATTTTGACACTTCCTTGACCCTCAAAAGATTAGATGGCCCACAATTTTATTATTAACTTATATTAGGCAATGGTACTAGTGGTGGGAATTGCTATCTCTTAAAATTAAATCCAACCTAATACTCGTAGCAATATGGTATTCTTAGTGACCACTGAAAAGTGTTAGCACCAGGGAGATGATAGAGAGCTTACATGCAATGCGGTTCAAGGGTTTGTAATAGTAGATTGTTTGGAATAGAACCTTAACTATAACGGTATAGCTAGTGCGTAACTAGAATGAGTGGCAGTAGTAGAGCATTACTCCAGCCCACCATGTGCTGGTGGTAGAACTGGTAACTAATTGTCATGACAATGATAGTGACCATAACATGGTACAACCTATGATTATGGGCGTCAGTAAAGGTGGTTCACCAATGAGATCGTTATAAAAGTTACACTGCTAATGATATTGTAAGTGGTAAGCTTGTGCTTTGTAGCAATAATAGTATGGATAGAATATTGTAGCTTTTATTAAGCAATGCTCAAAGTAGTTTCAGTTCTTGAATCAATACAAAATTCCCAATTCTCTAACAGAAGTGTTCTGTACTAACCATGACGATAAATCAGTAAAACATAAAAGGATAAAGATGGCAACGTTGCACAGATGACCTCCAGACAATTATTTGAAGAAAAATTTAGGAAAGATTTAGTTTCTACTTCTAAAATGTTAAACAGCTAAGATAAGATTTCTTCAGATTCATACATCTTTTTATTTCCCGACATGCTGATTCATAAATCTTCAGAAAGAGGAAAAGGGGAAACCTTTCTGCATAGAATTACAAAGCAAATACAATATAAATTAAAACAAGCTTGCATGCTTAAAAACTTTGACTGAGCACATCACATATTTCCATAATTTCATAAACATGGCCACATCAAGATTCACATCACAGATAGCCATATTTGTCCTCATTTTAATGGCAGAACTCTCTGGCAAAGTCAGTGATTGGAGCAACTATCAGGTTAAGTTTATCCCTACGCACAACATCTTTTCAGACACAACTCATCTCCCTCTAATGACCAAAAGCAAATGTACCACAGTTCTTGTCACACTCACATACCAATGTCTAGCTCCGCACTGAGGAAACAACTACACAGTGATCACATACCTAAAATAGATGAGATAACTACACTCTCAAGAACTTGACTGCTAAAATATAACATGTACCCAATTACCAGGTCAAGGTCAAGCTAGACTGATCAAGCCAAGACCAACGAAATTGTAATCCTAGTATATTAACATATTTGGCGACCGATTTTCTTTTTCTCTCCATGAAGTCTAATTTAATACAATTAACCAACGAACAACCACACCAATTATTTGCCCATAATGACCAACAAAAATGAAATCCTAACACCTAAATAACTTGATACAACTTAAGTACTACTACCACATGAATATTCTTTGCCCTAGGTGATAAGAGAAAAGCTGGTCTACATCAAGTGTGGGAACAAAATGCTCACATTCAACAAGGTCTCACAATTCATTATGTGGGACCTAGTAAATTTAATGGTCTGAATTCTATGAAATGAGGATTTTATGAGAATAAAGGTGTGGAAATAGAGAGATTGAGGTGATGAACCTCAAAAATAAAATCAAAATCAAAAGTATAACATAATGCAATTGTTAAATCTTCAATTTTTTCAGGTTTACTGTTATGCACATGCATAAAAAAATACATGCCCCAAATTCACAGGCTAACTTCAACTAGTGTAACAATTTGGCAGCTGAAACTACTATTAGGTAACAAACCAGAAGTTTTCACAAGAAAATCATCAGTCATACTCTCTCTCTCTCTATAAGAATTTAAGCTAATGTTACTTTTAACAACTTTCCTTTGTTGTAAGAACTCAAGCTAATGTTACTTTTAACAACTTTCCTTTGTTGTAACATCAAGCCATCAGATGCCCCAAGAAACTACAACACAATTTCCTTACAATGAGCTGCCATCCGAAACCCTCGTAATCTTGCAAGAATAGCATGTATTTTATGACATAAAAGAGGTGAAATAACCTACAGGTTGTTCAGCATTTCTTAATGTGAACTTGCATTTCACTAATGGCATGTACTTTTGGACATAGAAGGAAGTCAGTTCTCAAAAAGAAACAGTGAGAGAAATCTCAACCAAAACAGAGCACAATGTCCCCTGCCTGGAATTGGACAGCATATAAGGCCTCTGTTCCAGATCTGAGGTCCCACCTAAAACAAAAATATAGATCACTCTGAATTTTGGATACATAAGTTAACGAGACATGCTCTCTCCCACTATTTTGTAAGCTTTAGCGGTAAGAGACCAAAAATCAACACCAAAAGGCCACATCCTTTTCGTTTTCTTTATTAATGTTACAATGGGATAGAGAAAACCTAAACACTAGGGCCCTGATGTGAACCTCTGAACTTTTAAAAACAAGAAAACTTTTTGTTTCTAATAGAAGCAGGGGCTTTCTTCTTGGATATTACAGGGAGAAAATGAACAAAATTAGATAAGTAACTCAATGTGGTCCTTTTCACACACCTTATTTACAACTTCACGTTTGTCAAATAAGCTACCTTTCGGTTTATAGTTACAACACAATTTGGCATTTGCTACACATACTTCTGATATCTTTAAGTGAAATGATGTAAACAAGGATGCTGTTAATATTCTCTGACAGAATAAAGACAAGGCAGGGCTCACAAATTCAAACTCTACTCATTCCCATGTAGACATAAAAGATAACAAAGTTTGACTAAACAACATAAAGATATGAGGCCATAAGGAACAGACCTTCAGATGGATCAGCGGGGCCCGGTAAATCAATCCAGTCATATGATTTGACATATAATGAACCGTATAAGAGCTTGCTCAACACTGTCATTCCAGGATGATTATGGAGAGGAATCATAGATGAGGGGGGCATACAAAAGATTCCTATCTGCAGAAGATAAAGAAAATATTATTGGTCAAACTTTACTAGCCACACCCAAGTAAAGGCCCAAATCTTATAGAAAAATATAAACTGTGAATCATATTGTGTATGACACAGTTCAGGGACTTTATGCTTACAGAAAAACTGTCACATTCATGCAAATGCAAGTATTTGATTGGTGGCAACGATTGAAGGTTCCCATTACGTTCAAGCATTGGACCAGACCAATTACGAACAACTTGTGCCTCCTGTTCAAGACCTACATCTGATGGCTTGATTTTTTCTGAAACAACATTATGCAAAGGTTATTACGTAAAATCTCGGTTAGACAGGGAAACTATCAGGTGGAAAGATCAAATTCATCTTATGCAGAACATCATAAAGGAACAAAAAGTATGATTAGCAGCAAGTTCACATGTGTGTTATCTATGTGTATCTTAAAAAATCATCATAGCACAAAAGTGAAGTTGAAGGAAAGTTGAAACAACATACGTGTCCATGCCCAAAAATGAACATACTTTTGGCCCTACAACAGAGTAAGTAACTACAATCTAACATGAAAAAATAACACTTACAAGAGCCCATTGAGCATGCCAAATAGATGGGACGACCAGCTATAGAATCACTGGTTCACAATTTAGAAGAGAAATTAACATAATAAAAAATCAGAAAGACAGATATGGATGATATTCAAGACATGAAATACCCACGGAAATATCCACGCAGATCAACCATGCTAATCCATACATATAGGCAGTTAACTTTGAAAATTTTCCTTGCTTTGCTAACCAAAAGAAATTAAATTAACTTCTTATTACCTATATCCAAACCACACAATTGTCAAACTTCGGTGTTTGAGAATTAACACCAACTGAATAACCAATTGCAACATGCAAAAGAGGTCTCACTGCAGAATGCAATTTTCAGTTGTATTTGCAGTCACATCATCAACCTTTAAGTTATGCCCTAGGCTTTTGCAATAAGTGATGTAAAATGAACACTAGAAGGTCCTAGCATAGATGTAAATGGTAGTTATTGGGTCAATAATATTTTCTCTGTTCCAGAGTTTCAAATACAACAACAAAGAGGTCACTTGTCAGAGATACAGTCGCACAACTGAATCTATCAAAGTACAGAGACTGATGAGCTTACTTCAATTACTTTATTAGTAAACACAACTGCACTCTCTAAGTCAAAGTCCTATTGGGAGAAGAAGTAATCATTGACTTCAAAAATACTTTCTCTGTTTTCAAGTCAAAACGTGACTTAAAATACTTGAATTTGAGAATTCGAGTTTATCAAGGCTTCCATTAATTAGCAAATTATTTCAGAAAACAGAATGATCCAAAGCCACCATCACCACCACCAAGCTCCAATTAGTTGAAATTAGATGCTACTTGCAGCCTGCCAGACAAAACTCCCCCTTCCCTCGCCTCAAAAATGTAAGATACACATATTAAGACTCTATAGTTGAAATTAAACAGTTCCCATTAAAAAATCATATTTCACAAGAATGTCCTGTTTTATTGTACATTACTACATTGATTAGCAAAATAGAAATGTATAAAATGACACATAATAATGAGATATAAGCAACAGCTTCAAGTCCTAAAGTTCAAAAAGAAAATTGTGACTCAAATTCCAATCTTAAGAGAAGAATAAAAGAAGCAGGGTCATAGAGGAACAAATCTGGTGAGTGACAGACAGGCTTCACTACAAAACTGCCTTTACTCTGCCTCCAAATCTAATTTGATCCTGTGACACCTTTAAAAGACAAATCTTTCTAAAATTGTTTCAACGACAAAGGCAGAGACAACTTTTAAGTGGGAACAACGAGAGAGAGAGAGAGAGAGAGAGAGGTCCTGAATTTGTTTTGACAGAGTATAAAGACAAGCAATGATAGAGAACTATACCGCCTCTTATGTGTTCACATTTTTCATTTGTTATTAAGTAACACATTATAAAGGAAGATGGACAGACTCTAAGTAAGTGATGCTTATTCAAAAAGTTCATGATGGATAAGTCTCTCCGCAGGTTCTTTACAGAAAAAATTAAACAACAAAGGTGACATTAATTATATGCAACTAGGTGCAAAACCAGTGAGGTAAATAAGCAATATACCTAACTTCTCACGAACTTTTTGAAGGGCTTCTTCTGACACAGGTCCATCTGGTGAAAAGGACGCCTTGCATAGCCTATAAAGTCTTTGTATATAGTATGGCATCTTGTAGAGGTGTGACCAACTTAACTACTGAGACCAGCCCTAAATTCAACAAGCTGGTAACACCTTGTCAGCAGCTTATCAATTGTAACGGGGACTGGATATACAAATTGATAATAACTGTATTTTCGTCTCAGAATCAAACCAATGGTAACGAATCTGCATGGTTGTAATCTGATACTTCATAGCTAACCTAGTATACGATCACCTATTGGATAAGAAAAAGAATGACAGCCAGCAAAATACAGATGAGCTTCACTTGAAACACAAATACCACACCAAGTCTATGTCAAATCAGTACAGACTAGAAATGAAATCATTTGGAAGATGATAATTCATTCTATAGTACGATTCAATTGCATTTTGGTCTATAGCTCTTAGAAGAAGCATACATAGATAATAGGATCCATTTGTGTACAGAAATCTACTAACCCCAAATGCTATCCACAGGAAAAATAAAATAAAATAAAAGAGCGAAAGGCATATCTTCCTTATTTCCCCAAGTAAAACAAATGCTTAAGATCAGAATGTAACATTTCAAGAATGAAAACTCAATTTTTAAGGAATAATAGAAGTAGACACTGTTAAACCAGAAAAAAAAAAGATCACAGAACAGTGGACAGAATGAAAAGAAAAAAAAAAAAAAGAACAGAAGCTGACCCAGTAAAAGGGGTGTAATAAGCGACTTGAAACAAGTATCAAAACACATCAAGATGAAAAATTGGAATCAGAACCTGAATGGAGGGCTAACAGATTCCAATAGACATGGCAGTAAGCAAAAGAGACGATGGCAGTCTTACCTGGGATGCCATAATCGAAAGAGAAGGTGGTTCGTGATTGTGCCGCTATTGCGAAGTCGAAGAGGTTTAAAGAGCTGAAGGTGGATGATTACGCATACAAAGTAAAAGGATCGCTAGAAAAGCGAAAAAAGGAACAAAGGGTCGGAGGTGAAAAAGCAGAGAGAAGATCTTGAACACGTCATCCCTCTGCCTTTTGTTTTTCCTACTAGGTTTTTAGAGCCTTTTGAACTCCAGCTGTGCCCGACCTTCGCCTTTTTCCTTTTTGTATTTTTTAAATTAATTAAAAAGGTTAGGTTAGGATCAAGGAAGGTATTTGCTGGACGCGATAAATTTGGCATGCTAAGTTGGCAGGTGAAAAAAAGATGAGATAGTCTCTCTACTAAAAAAAGATAAGATAATCTAGCAACTTTCTTGCTTGATTGCATGTAAACGAGGGTTGAAAAAACAGAGTTTGGGTAATTTAAGAAATAATGATATTTGAAATAATTATATATGAATATGAATTTGGTAATTAATATACTTTCATATAAACTTATCAGCATTGCAGGCATTATATCAATATATTTTGTTATATTTTTGGAAAAATGAAAAAAATTTAATGTATAAATAACCCACTAGCTCTGATTTTTATTTTTTGTGTATATTTTATTTTGAACAAACTTATAAAAAAAACTAAATAAAACTTCTGTATGTAAGAAAAAAAAAACTTCTATTAAATAAACATATCTTATAGCAGAATTTATCTTATTATGTTTGTTTTGCATTTTAATAAACCAGGGGCAGAGTCATGATCTGTTTTCGGAGAAGATTATACATACTATGATATGTTACTTGTTGACAAGTGTACATAATAAAAAGATGAAATCATTTTCGTAATTTTAAAATATTTAAAAGTCACTTTAAGTAATATATAATTATTTGAAAATTTTTTAAAATTATTATAAATTATATATAATATTTTATAAAATTTAGAAAAAATTTTAAGTTTTTAATATTATATATAAAAATTTTTAAGATTTAAGAAAATTAAGAGATATTTTACACTCAAAAGAATCAATTTAAAAATTTTTCATAATATATATAAGAATTTTCAAAGTTCAAAAGTTCAGAACCACCTTATCCTCCACCTAACCACACCCCTGAATAAACTCATTATTGCTTCTATAATAGTTTTCTTTTTCTTATTACAGTTATGTCTTTTTAAAAATGCCATCAATCAATACTAAAGATTACCCAAAAAATATATGACGTTTGTTTGTCCAAAAAAACCATTTATTTTTATTTGGTCTTATAATTGCATATTTGAAAGTGGGAGTCCAGCCCTTCCATACGAATAGCTAGAAGCCCAAAGGCAATGGGCCAATGGCAGATGACCGATAACCGAAAACCCAGATAGGAAGATTGGACGGGAAACGCCCAACAAGGGGACCGACACTGATTAAAGTTCCCAAAATGGCGAATTTCGGAAATTATATATATAGATATATATATATATAGATATATATATAAGGACCAGAGCGTGATCCCCAAGCTAACTTCTATCTTCAGACGCTATTTAAGAAAGCCCTAGACGGCGTCGAGACTCGAGAAACAAGAAGCAGAGATGTCAGGAGTGGGGCCGATTTCGCAGGATTGGGAACCGGTGGTACTTCGGAAGAAAGCTCCGACCGCCGCCGACAAGAAGGACGAGAAAGCCGTTAACGCTGCTCGCCGCTCTGGCGCTGAGATCGAGACCGTTAAGAAATGTCAGTTCCATCCCCTCTTTTCAAAATTACTTTGAACCTCGATGCTATTGTGTTTGGAGCTATATTTCTGATTAAATTTAGAATTTCTAACCCCGAGTTATGAAATCAAATGTGTTATAATCCAAGGTAGAGATGTGCCGGTTATATAGAGTTATTGATAGTTGATGTTACTGCTGATGAGCATGGTTACTGTCGTTATGCACTCAACATCCTGAATCTTTGGGGCGATGTGCCTGGGCATGTTAATTTATTGCTGAGGCAGCGTCTTCAATTTTTAAATTTCAGTATTTGAATGAATTAATCTTTTGGAGGTTTAGGAAAATTAGGAAGGCAAAAGGGTAAAGAGATAATCCCTCTATGATCTCCCGATCCTCTTTTCTTCCCTCTTTGCAACTCTCGCTGGTACGCTTATTCAGTCAATACCTATTTTATATCTTGAAATTCTCTGTAATCAAAATAATGCATCATGGTGATATAAGAAATGTTGTCGATGTCTGATGAAGACTCTATGACACGATGGCCTTGGAACGAGGTTATTTATAGGTTTTGGGGGATCCAAACATAAGGTCTTACCTTCAGAGCCTGCTACTGTTTATACTTCGGAAATGGAGATGTGAAGTTTAATTTTTCGAACTATCTTTAAGTAATGTTTAGGTGTTTATATTTGGAGGGGTACAGAAGAAAATATACACTGTTGGCTACAAACAATAATCCCTTCTAAGAAATTACTCTAATATTAAATTGTTGATAACTTTTGGGTTGAACTCTCATTTTGCAGCACCTGGCAATTTAATTTCGGGACAATGATTGAGTGTTTGTCGCATTATTATCTTGGCATGCGCTCATAATATAGCAATTCAGAATGCTGACTCAGTTATTGTTTGCAGATAATGCTGGGACAAACAAAGCTGCTATTAGTGGCACTTCATTAAACACAAAGAGGCTGGATGATGATACTGAGAATCTAGCTCGTGAGTATAGATGCATAAATACATGCATATACGCACACTACCAATTCTGTTGTTTTATGCTTTCTACTGTTGAATAAGCAGTTGTGTGGGAAAAGCAACTATCTAATCAAATATTAGCCATGGGAGGGAACTTTTAGGTATCCATGAGATCTTCGTTTGAATTGGCTTCAATTTCTGCGTTGTTAATTTTGAACTGTAAATTTTCTTTTTGAGCTTGTTTTGATTGGTAATTTTATGTCTTGAGTCTTATGATAGGATTATATAAATAGTATGTCTCTGAATAGTGTATAAAGTAATTTCACACAAATGTTTGGTATTCTCATTTGATATTTTGAGTAATTTTGCATTATTACTTGGCAATTATATTCTTTTAGTAGCTTGAGTTTAATATTTAAATATGATATTTGTGGTTTTGAATTACTCTGTATGTTTCCAACACTTAAATTGAATTAGTAGAAAACAACGTAAATTTGAAATTTTGACTTTGGGAATGTTGACAGATTCAAAGCTCACAATGAGTGTCTCCCTATTACGTAGTTAATCCCCTCCAGGGTGAAATGATTTCAAAACTCACAAATGACCCCCACCTTACCACCTGTCATGTTAAATGGTCTGCGTCTATTATGGAATGAGTCTTTTCTACACTGTCTCTAATACTTAATTCTGAGTGATGAGATAGAACTGTACTTGGCAAGTAATTCAAATTTGTAATAAAAAATTCTCTTACCTCCGCGAGCATCAAACATGGTTTGAATTTGATGTTATTTTACCTTTGTAGGTTGTGCTTTTTAAAAAAAAAAAAAAATTGGTGCCTTTGTGAGGAGATATTATGTGTCAAAGAGTTGCGGTTTGTTTTGTAAACTAATTTGGTAACACTTCATTCCGGTTTGTTTTGTAAACTAATTTGGTAGCACTTCATTACGGTTTGTTTTGTAAACTAATTTGGTAGCACTTCATTCATGTGATAGCATAGTTTCCATAACAATGGAGAAGTTATGGCTAGTTGTAGTGAATAATAACTGATAGTACTAGAGTAATTTATGCATTTTCTTTGCCCTAGCATTATATATGGCTGGCATCTCTGACTGTGTTTGTGCTCATATTATGTTGATTTGACTTTTGAGTGCAGATGAACGGGTACCAACTGAACTTAAGAAAGCTATAATGCAAGCTCGGACGGATAAGAAACTTACCCAGGCTCAACTTGCTCAAGTATTGCTTTCGTTCCTTCCCTCCTGCCCTTCTCCTCTCCTAAAATGTGGTCTATTTACTTGTCTCGTCTATAGTTAGGTATTCTTGATGATGAGTGTGATTACTTGCAGATGATCAATGAGAAACCCCAAGTGATTCAGGAGTACGAGTCAGGGAAAGCCATTCCAAACCAGCAGATTATTGGCAAGTTGGAGAGAGCCCTTGGAGCCAAACTGCGTGGCAAAAAATAGGGAATCAAATATCATGCTCGTGTATGTACTTAGGTTTTATGTTTCACTGTGAAAGGTTGGTTGTGTGCGCACGCCAATTGTGTATATGTAAGAAAGACGAATGGTAACGATGACCAGTTCCTGTGATGAGTTTCTCTTGTTGGAATAGTAAGGAAAATGTTCTGCTCACATTATTTTGAGTTATGTTTTAATCATGTTTATGATGTGGTTGAAATGTAATTTAAAAAAAAAAATTAAAAATATAAAAATTAAATAAAAAATATAAAAATTATATGAGAAGTTATAAAAATAAAAATATAAAATAAGTGTTAAATTTTTTATAATTTACTTTTGGTATTTAGGCTGTACTTGAACGGGGCAAAATTAGGTATTTGAAAATTTTAGAGCGACGATCACCTCGCATTATTGATGTGTGGTCGTGGAAAGTGGAGCGATTTAACTTCTTTTTTTTTTGTTTTTGGTGATATAGGGAGGCTATTGCCTGACATGTGGGAGGAGGGAGGAGATTAAGGGACGGGAGGTCCATAGAACAGGGTCGAACCTGCCTCCCAAAGCTAGGAGGCAGGCTCTATATGCCGTTGCGCTATAGAGCGCTTGGCTGGAGCGATTTAACTTCAGTTACCTACGTTTGGCCTCTCCTCCTGTAGCATGAAAGTGAGTTGAAGTTGATTTTCCTTCCACTTTACTCTCTAGTCTCTACCAAAGCCCAAAAGAAAATCTGAACTTCTTTCATCTCACTTCGCTTTCCGATCTTTTCCTTTTTTCAACCATATTTTCCACATTCTTTGTTTAGTGAAGCCTTAACTAACTACAAAAATGTTGGGACAACATATCTTAGCGCGTTATCATATCGTTAACGTAGGTAAAATAAAATATTAAAAATAAATAAAAATAAATAAATAAAATAATAATTATAAATATAAAAATATAAAAATAAAAGTGTTAAATAAGTTATAATAAAGTTGCAACAAGTGAAAATATCTTGTTGAACAGTCGTTTTGTCTTTGAATTGCCATTGATATATAATTTCAGTGGTCGTGATCAGCACCCCATAGCACAAGGATAAGAACGAGAAAGACAGCCACATCAAATCAGTCCCGCTGAGGATGAGTTTTTATGTAACAGCACATAAACTTGTGGATAGCAAGAATTTGGTTTAAGTCGGTTGGTTGTACAGTTATCTCAACGTGTTTAAATGAATAAAAACACAACCGAAGAGAAAATCTTAAGATTGTTCTCATGTTATCGATAGGCTGTGGTATGGCAAAAATGTATATAGTTAAAGTTCGTTCATTTTTTCTTTGTTCTTTTATTTTTACGTGACTGTACACACTTTATAAAACGTGTGTTTGTAACTCAGTCATTTATCGACTCCATTTCTTTTGGTTCTGACACTACAATTTTTGTTGTTCGACCTGTGATTTGTGCGCGTAAAATTGCTCCCTGGTCCTATCTCTTGCAAACAATTATTACATCTGGCAAAATTTTCGTCATGGTAAACGACTTCCAAAGCTTGCTCCAATGTAATTTTGAAGGTATGAACAAGGCTTGATAAAATCACATGTTTGGAAAAAACAAGCAAAAGCAAATTTTGAAGGGCGGGGCCAGCATACTAGTTACAAACAAAACAATACAAAGAAGGATAACAGAGCATGGTTCAATGATCTCCCACCAGTCATTAGTCTTCGGGCACAGGCAAGTCCTCTTCGTCTGGTGAATCCAACACCCACTCTCCATCCTCCTTACGCACCATACCTTTGTTTTTTTCCACCCACCATGACCCCGGTACCTGATACTCTTCCTTCAAGAATTCACATGACTTATTCACCAAAGCCGGGCTCCTCTTTACCTTCATCCCAAACTCCCCATGGGCCCCATTCCACCCTGCCACCACATGCAACATAGCCTGCAAGTTATGCCAATCACCAGGGTTGTTCGAGTCCCGTAAACTTGGCGATTTTCGGCTATCTATCAGAAGCTCAGTGCCCGCCGTATAAGCGTACCCCAATAAACTGCCTGGATAATGTGGTATGAGATCAATCTCATTCCTTGTATGCAAAATCTTCAAATTTGGAAACGACTTCAATCTCTCTCTGAAGGCCTTGTTCGCAACTTGAGGTGACCCAAATACAAAAGCAGTAATGGGAACATTTGTAACCCCATTTTCCACCAAATCAAAAGCACACAGAATTGACAAGCTTCCCTCAAGACTATGCCCGATTACAACCACACTAGGGTTCTCATCTTTGTATAGCTCCAACAACCCATTTACCCTCTTCAAAACCTGGGTTCTAGCACTAGTTTTAGTAAAAGAAGACCTCGGGTCATCCGAAGTGTAAATTGTGAGCCAACCCTGCATTACTTTTGGCATTTTATCATTGGCATCCTCATTATCACTGCTGCTGCTCTCGTTCCCATAATCAATTTCCTTCAAAGTTTGAGCACTTAACAAAAGTTTGAGCACTTAACAAAGGCTTAGCAGACACAAGGACAGCACCCAACGCATCAATCCACTCATAGTTCCTCGTCGTGCCCCGCCACACGACGTAGATTTCACGGTGCCCCAAGGCGGAGCTGACCTCGTCGGAGGTGACGGCAATGTAGCCGATCCAGTTGGATTCGCGATCCCAAGCCTCGCGTGACATGGAACGGAGAAGAAAAGCTTCAGGGACGCTGACTTGTGCGGTGGCGTAGAGAAAGAAGGCAACTTTGTAATCAGAAGCGTTCTCCACTTCCAGCATGACTTTATCGAAGAAAGAAGACTTCCCGTAGCGGCTGAAGCCGCAGTACTTGGAGTTTTGGTCGTTGTTGAAAGCATCGTAGGTGGCTTGAATGAAGTCGCCGCATCGAAGAATGAGCTTGCGGAGGTTGAGGTCGAGAGGGTCAAGAATGCCTTCCCAGTTGTTGCTGCCCAAGAGTTCTGGCCATGGGGGTTGGGATTGGATTCTGGCCATGAATGAGAATGGGAGTGTTACAGAGAGTGTGTTCGGGTTTGAACTGGTCGGAAATGATGATGAGAGGGGAAACCAAGTGAGGGGTGTGGATTGCGGTGGAGCAGGCGCTGTTGGAGGGTTATAGAAAACGAGTTAGTCTGATCATTCGAAAGAAAACACACGTGAAGGATAAGAAAAGTAATCACAGCCGATCAACTAGAAAATATAGAAGATATGGATTAATGCCATGGTGGGAGACCCACGTCGAACATGGAGGATTTCCTCAAACTTTTTTTTTAGTGACTTTTTTTTTTTAAAAATTTTGTGTTTATTTTTCTTCAAAATTTTTTTGCCATGAAGATAGAGGAACTAAGTCCAGACATGGAGCCGTATTATTCTGACAGTAAACATTCGTTTGATGGGTTTTACTTAATTCTTACCAAATTTTTATGAAATGTTAAATGTATGAATGTTATAATTTAATTTATAAGATTTAATAAATTTAATTATTTAAATTTATTTAAATCAAAATTTATAAAATATTATTAATAAAATAACAAAACCTGTGATTTTGAAATTAAATTCTTTTTTGTAAATAATTGATAATGATAATTATGCACAAATTTGATATAAAATTGTTTTATATGAATTATAACAAGTGTGTATATATATAGTTTGCGTATACTTGTTAAAAAACTATTTTCTTAGACTTTAATCACTTGTTAATAAAATCGAAAAACTTTTTCCTTTTGGAGATAAAAAATTGTAAAACTTTGATTATGGAAGTATCCCCACTCCCATTCACAATGTTGTCTTTAGAAAGGTTATCATTTTCAAAATGGGAGGAGCATATAGTACAAAGATTGAGCCATATTTAGATGGTTTATGCCCACTGATGGATAGAATTTGAATTGTGAGCAAGAAATAAAAAGGGGAACCAGACATGGAATGGAGCATTATTGTTTATTCTGCCCATTAATACAGGATTACATAATTAATTCGGAGAATGAATAGTGCATAACAATTTCAGAAAGCGACTCGGTGCCTATAGCAATGCTTATGATGGTGTGATGAATATTAAGCATTGTATCATGATAAAATCTTCACAAAATTAATGTAGTACATTAAATTTATCAAATTTAATAATTTTAAATAAATTTTTATAATATTTAATTTACAAGAATTCAAATCTTATAATACAAGCTGAGAATCATTATCAGTACATTTTTACATGAAAATTATTTATGGTACGGGAAAGGGTATTGTCCTCGCTCACGCATAGAAACATAAAAAAAAGTTATAAAAAGTATAAAAATTTATATCATTAATGTAAAAAAAAAATTATTTTTACGTATAGTACTACCTTTTTATACGAACTGCCGATACTGATTGGTTGGGCCGGCCCCACTGTCTGCACCCAAAACCTGAAAAGGCCCAAGATGTGTAGCCCGGCGAAAAAAAAAGGAAACAAACAGTAGAAGATGGAAAAGCGAGAAACAGTGATTTCAAGAGAACTATGTCTGCGAGGATTTGCGCCCGGCTTGCCCGGGAACCAAGTCGAAACGGACAGGGAAAACTGTGCTTGCAACAATTTTCAGAAACACCGCATTTTGGAAATCTGTTCTCGCAAATTAGTTTCTGCATGTTCAGAACATGATTTTTGAATTGTTGTCAAATTATCATGTCGTTTCGAGATGATTTTTGTTTGAGGAATTCTATTGGTTGTGTGTTCCACTGAAGTGGCTCCAGAGATGTTGCTTTTGATGATGGATGTTCTGTCCGTGTTGTGCTTAGGTTCCCTTATTATGGACTCTAATCATCGGTTTTGTGCATTTTGCTACCAACTGCAATGTCGATTTTGCTCAGCTTCGTTGTTTGTTGCCGGCTTCCTCATTTAATCTGTTTGAACAGAGGCTACGAACCTTAAAAGGAAACCCCAGTTGTCTGTCTCTTTTGAAGGGGAAACCGTGGTATAGGGGGAGAACTCCATCGTAGAAGCAGAGGTCAACTTCACCTTCTGCCATTGTTGACAGTAATGAAGAGAAATTGTTTTGAATCTTTCGTCAGACTCGGCTCCTTACCCTTAATTCTCGAGTTCTTAACAGAAAATGATTGTGAGTGAATCCTTTTGTTAGAAAGAGGTTATTCCTTATATGCCATTCGATAATGAAGTTAGTTGCTCTCTATATACTTTGTTAGTTGTCATGCCATTGCTATAGTTTTTCCTTGCATTGTCTCCTGTGCAGTACCTGAAATTTCAGCATAAAGTAGGAAACAGTTGTGATAATGAATTATGTTAACTTATCCCTATCATATTTTCTCCTTTATATCTGTGTGTGTCAAAAGTATGATCAGTTACTCTTGTTTTAAGGATTTGTTTTGGCTGCAACATGATCTATGTTTCATTCACTAGCATGCAATAGTGTAGTACCAGGAGTAGCTTGAACAAAGTTGGTTTCTGCAGTTGTTTAGAGAAATAAAGTATTGCCGCTATGGAAGAATCCGAATTGATTGATCCTCTGTAAAATAGTTTATGTCATTACCAGTACTTTATGAATGTCATAGGAATATATAGATAACGTTATAGCTAGTTGAGCAATAACGTTTGAATTTGCAGTTCTTCTAAAAATATGTCAACGTGGAGAATTGGAGATATTTTGTTAGTGAGTAAAGGCCTTATGTCATTATTATCAGGAAAAATCAACACAACGATGAACTGATTTTGCTAGCTATAGAACATTGTGGCTTAGAAATATTTTGTGCCTTTTCCAACTTAGTTTTTTTTATTGGCTCTTGGATGTTCTAATACAAGTTTAAATGCGGATAGCGCACTCAGCATTTTCTGATTTACCTCTGGGACCAGATGCATATAATGAATATGACTCCTTGCTTGCTCAAGATTATGAAGAACTGATCAAAAAATTTGGGACAAAATTCAGGCAGTTTGATTGCAACTTACAGAAAACCTGACCATTGAAGATTAAGTATACTCGTAGTTCCTGCCCAGTGGAGAGGATGTTCCTCCTCTTGAAGCTAGTTGAAGTCGAAGAAACTTATATGAGGATAATCCATTAGACTACACTGAAGGTATAGGGCCAAAATTGGTTGTTTCTGTTTAACATTTTCTCATGATTTTCTGCCCCAATTCACCAAGAGTATTTATTATACCTTCACAAGGATTGGCAGCAGAAGCATACTTGTCATCTGAACATGAAGAGTCCCTTACCGCTGGTTTACCTCCCTTAAGTAGAGGTGTTCTCTCTGATGCTGTGCCAGTGTGCCTCCAGGACCAATGCTGACGGCACACTTCCTCTACCATTTGGCTGCCAAGGTAACAACAAGTGATACACATGGGCATGCTTTTGCTGAAATGTCCCTTTACTTCGGGTGACATAAGTTCAGAAATTTAAAATTTTTTCTAGATTCATTGGTACACAACCATGGACTTGTTATTTTTGTTTGTTGTGGCCATTTAATTCCTTTTACGTGGGAATTAATTATTTTTTCAATCATGTAGATGGACTTGAAAATGGAAATTTTATCTCTTGGTGATATGTCAAAAGCTGTTGGGAAGATTTAGACAGACAAGTCTATATGATGTAGGCTTTCATAAAAGATCAGCAGGGCTGTTACTCATTGATCACACTCTTGATCTTCTTACTCCTTGCTGTCATGGGGACTCACTTGTTGATCTTATGTTTTCATCTTTTCCCCGTTGGAAGAAAAACAACTTCCCATACCCAAGTTAAAGGTTCAGGAACCTAACTCAACCATGGACCTTCCTACCTACATGACACTCCTTTAGACGTTCAGATACCACTTGAAAAGATACTAATCGAAGAAGATTGCAAAATACAGTCTTTGGCTTATAAAAAGTGTTGAAGCTTTTCTCTGTGGGTGGCATTCTAGAAACTCAGAATCTCATATTGCAGATTTGATTAATCTTAGTCAGAAAATTCATGATAAACCTCTTCTCTCTGGCATAGAGATACTTACTGTGTCTTTTGTCTCCTCTGAAATCTTTCGTGGAACACCATGTTTGGAAGCTTTACTTGATAGAAGAACAAAAGATCGGCCTTATTGGTAAAGAAATGGTTACAAGATAGGAAAATGTAACTTTGAATGTGAAATCTCGTTCTGGTCTTGTTACAGCACCAGAGTTGGAAGATATGATCAAAGCATTGACCAGGAGCCAATCATCTTTAGTAAGAAACAAAGGAATTATTCAATTAACTTCTGCTACACTGTTGGCACTTAAGGAATCAAATTGTGCCAAATGGGATGCATTTGTGAGTGCTGAGAAGATTCTGAGTGTAATTTCCCGAGAAACCAAGTCTTGCTGCTCAAATAGGTGATCTCATCAATGAGAGTGCTTTATTGGGATCACATGGAAATGCAGGAAAGAAGGAATATACTTTCTTTGCAAGATGCTTTGTTGTTGATGATTATTGGATATATATTGGCTGGTGAGAATTTTCCAACGTCTGGATCTGATCGCCCATTTTCTTGGCAAGAGCAACATTTGTTAAAAGAAGCTGTTGTAGATGCCATTATTGAAAATCCATCAGTAGCAAAACTAAAGTTTTTAGATGGACTTGGGAAAGAGCTTGAAGCTAATCTAAGAAAGTCAAAATTGAAGTAAACAACCGAAGAACCTTCAAAACAACTAGAAATTGATGATGATCAATGGGGCAAATGGGGTGATGAAGATGCTGATGATGATAACAAAAATGAGCAAGTGCATGGTGACGTACAGCTGAAGTTGGAGTTGCGTGGTAGGGTGGATAACTTTTTCAAATTCCTTCATAAGTTATCCAGCTTGACGAGAAAGAATATACCTTTGAGGGATGGATCGTTGCATGTTGAAGGTGATTTTGGTGAGGACACCTATGTGGGAAAAGGATCACTTAATAAGCTGCTAACAAGGGTGCTGGGTAAGATTGAAGTGCCAGAGTTAGAATATCATTCTTCCACTGTGGGGCTGTTTTCAATTGGTGGGTTTGTTAACGAACGCAAAATTCTCCGAACTCCATTTCTACAAATATGCTTACCAGTCTTTTTAATACAAATGCTGCCGGCGAAACCTAGTCTTGCTGATCAAAATGCATTTTGGTTTTTGTTATTGGAGGTATCAATGAACTTGAGGTATAATTCTTGACCTTTCTTTTCTTGTTGGCCTTTTTCAAATGAAAAGTGAACAGTTTTACTGAAACCCTTTGGATAGATGACCCATTCGTTGCACAGACGGGCACGGATTTCTCCCATGGCGGCCTTGAAGCTACTTCTCTCTCAAGCTTGCCGCCATTGCCTCACCAAACATCCCTTTTACATCCGTTGTCCTCTTTTTTCTGGACTCACAGAGGTCCCTTTATTCCTCATCGTCTTCATCTTCCCAACCAGATGAACCACAGTCAAATCCTACGCCACCAGATCTTCCAAGGAGACCGCAACCCGTTTCTATTCAGCCTGTGTACCCGGCATAACCCAAAGAGCCGTCCCCACCAGTGAGTGAAGTAGTGAACCCGCTGAAGCTCAGTCACAGCAACAATCACCGGCACCGTCTCCTCCCCGGCCTTGCGGGCCTACATTGTCAGTAGAGAGCCAGGAACCCTGGCAAGCTTGGACTTGCGAAGATGTACGGTACGTAAAGGATGCACCTTCGATAGCGCAGGTATCGTATCCTGTGAAGGTGGCGCCACCTCCTGAATACAAGGTTTCAGCAGAAGAAAAAGGAACAGATGAGGCGGCAGAGAAAGAAGGTGCGGGTGAGAGCAAAGAAATGGCAAAAGAGAGTAGGAGAATTGAAGCCGATGATCTAATGAAGAGGAGGATTTTGAGAGCTGCGGAGGAGGAAAAGATGAAGGTTCCCTTTCCAACGCTGATAAAGGTGAAGCAAAAGGAGAAGCCGCCTATCTTTGATTTGGCGGAGGCAATTCGGCAAGTTATCGCCAGGTGAAACGTCTACATTAAAATTAGAAGTCTTTGTTTATTACAGAGATTGTATCAGAAATTGTGCTGGAGATGAAAATTACACTGGTTTGTTTCAAATTGTGAGAGATACAGTTAAAGCTGATAGATGCAGTAATTGAATAGTATGGGTTTTTTTAGCCAGTTGTTCTTCAGTAGACTGTGGTTGCCAGTTTAGGGCAAAATTCACTAAGTACAGGTCCTTGGTGCTAATGGAGGCCGTAAGTAATGCATGTATAATTGTGGATTTCATCTTTGATTCATACCATATTGAAGCTTCATTCCTCTCAAACGTCCCTTAGATGGTACCATTCCTGGGTTGATGTTGACTTTTTGCTGATAACTATTTATAGTTCTATAGTAATATGTACGTATTTAGCTACCTATAAGTTCTACTAGAACTCTGTGTTATTTCCAGAGTTAGATGTTTTCTTATGAGGGAACAAAAAAGGTTAACTTGTTAGAAAAGAGCTGAAAAAAACTTTTTAGTTACCCAATAGAGAGTATATGTGTAAACTTTCTAAACTTGTTTAGGATAGTTACAGCCACCATGATAACTTGTAAGAAAATGTCTTGCATGCTGCTCTGTCTACGGACTTATGACCTTTGAGTTATTAGAAACTTTTAGAAAATAGTAAAACACCCTTTATGAGTATGAGATTATATCAAACAATAGTAGTTGGCTTTTGCTTTCTAAAAGTCACAACACCTTGTCAAACAGCAATCTACACCAAAGTTCTACATTTTAGGGAACTAAATACAAATATATTTTTAATTAGATATATACACATCAGCTTTTTCCTTGAAGAACCATCTGAGTACCTTTTGCAATGAAGGTCTGAAAACTACAGCAACAAGTTGTAGATGCGTGGATAGCTAACTTGGTCCAGTTTACTTATTCACTTCACTCTCTCTCTTTTTTCCCCTAGTCATGTAGATTGATTGAGAGTATTAAAATCTTGATGGAAGTAATCCTATGTTCTGGGGCAATTTCCCCATTTTGAATTTCAAAAAATTTATACTATTATAACAACGGTGATTTGGTGTCTCAGTTCCATTCATTTGTATCTCATCTGTAACATTTTCTGTTTAAGAAATAGGGTGAAACCTACTAGGACTTAGAATAGCTGACAATCAGAACCAATATATATGGTAACTTACATTTGCTTGTATAATAACTTACAAATCTTACAGGGATTTGTAAATGCTTCGTGTATTCATTTTGTTTTATTTGAGATCTGCTGCTGTTGATTGGTTCAGGGGTATTGCGCACTCTTGGCTGTAATCTGCTTTGTTTGTTTCCGAAAATTATTGTCAACTTTTATTTGATATCTTTAATTATTTTGCGGGCTAGTGCCAAGGCAAACTTTGATGAAACTGTTGAAGCACATGTGAGATTGGGTATTGATTCAAAGCGAACAGAACTGGTATTAGCTTTCTCTCTTTCTTTCTTCTTCTTCTTTTTCTTTTACCTTTTTCTGGCATGTGTATGTGCTTGATTTCCTGAATACCATGTATAAATGAAGTTTGCTATACTGTCTTAAGTTCTAAAGGTTTGGCATGTTCAACAAGTTGTTGATAGCATTTAGTTCCACCGCTTCTTTCCACTGGCTAAACATATAGGTCCCATGCTATGTGACAGACATCATGCTTTAAGACATTGCAATGTCTACAAGGAGTTCAAGTTATCCGACCCAAATCATTTATCCTATATCTCATTTATCCCTTTGAATTCACAGTTAGAGAAAAAGGTCCTATCTATGCATCCAACATGCATCATCTGCAAAATCTTCTCAGACACTTGTAATAAATATTAGATTTTGCTTTGGATATGCTTTTGATCAGTATTTGATAATATCTTTGGTATTGTCCTTTTAAATATTCTAAGTGGTGCATGATTTTAATTTATATTCTAATGGCACCATTATATGATGTTTTTGTCCTTGTTTGAGAACTTCTTCCCAAGAATGTCATTAAACATGATCCACAAAATTTTCACAATCACATTTTTTGTAAACTTCTTGTGCCTGAATTTCCCATAGCACTAATATAAGATGTTATGTTAATTGTTCATTAAAAGATAACAATTTCCAACTTGTGGCATGCAATTCGTTGTACTATGATTCTTCCTCATGGTGCTTCTAAGGTAACTATGAGTGCTCAGTATTCTATATAATGGTAGGTTTGTCTCCTAATTATTCAAACTTTCCAGGCTGTCAGTGTGGCTGTTTTTACAGAAGGGGCAGAGGCAGAGGAAGCTAGAGCTGTAGGAGCTGATATAATTGGCGGTAAAGAGCTTGTTGAGGAGATTGCTTGTAATGAACTCATCCCTCTGAGTACCATTGATAATGCTGAGGAGATACTAAACGTGTTTATAGTTTCAGCATTTATAACTTGTTCTTTCTGTGCCGACAGTGTATACTTTCTAAAGCATGATTTATTCGTATCTAATCGAGCTTGTACTTTCACAGGTGGTAAAAACAAGCTCAGAGTTGACAAATATTTCTCGACTCCTGGGATGGCACCTCATCTTGGAAAGGTATTTCAAATTTGAATGATTCTATAATTGTCTAAATCAAAGCTTTCTTTTATGAGCTTATGTGAACTATTCTGCAGATAGCACAGTATATTAGAAAGCATAGACTGATGACAGACAAGAAAGTGAGTTTCTCAATGCTTATTTGCACATTATCTTTTTATCGAAGTGCAGACCATAAATGAATCGTATTTAATTCTCGCTTATTAATTTATATTTTTTACAGCTAGGTACTTTGACCAGTGATATTGCTGGTCAGTTGAAAGAGCTAAGCCGGGGCCGCGTGGAGTTTAAAATGGAAAGTAATTCAATTGTGCACGCAGGAATTGGAAAGGTACAATTATGTTCTTCCAACTCATTGTTGGCTTCATTAGAGAAGGAATAGCTATTTTGTGTTACATGAGATGTCATCCCTCATGTTCACAGTAATATCCACAGGTTAGCTTCACAGAAGAGCCTTTGCGTGAGAATATGGGTGCATTATGAATTCTCTTTTACTTGCCAAGCCTGCTGGCTTGAAGAAGAGTAAGTGAATGTTATAAGTTGATATAATTTTACTTAATGTGGTCTTAACATGATCGCCAAGTGAATGTTTTAAGTTGATTTCATTTACTGATCTTATATTTTTCTTTGCTTTCCAGCTTCCAAATATGCTGGGTATGTGCTGTCTGTTCACATATGCAGCACGGTAAGTTCATAAACCTCATAATCAATTTCATTCTTAGTATATAGTTTATTTTGTGGATTGAAGCCTTTGAAATGAATGGTCAAAAAGGCAAAACTTGTTAAAAAGAGAACTATATTAAATAGCATGTTCGTTTGTTATTATGATAAGAAAAGGATGGGCACTAAAGGGTAATGCTCTTCTCATACTTAGTATGTGAGGCGGGAGTGATTTGACAGAAATCTTTGAATTAAGAATAGGAAGAAATTCTAGAAGAAAAGAAGGGAAAAAAAGCAAAAGACTGTTTATTTCTGCATCTATTTCGGACTGCAAATATGCTTACATTGTCAAAACTCGTGTGTCTCTACTCTGAGTTGTACTACTTTAACAAATAAAATTTTATTAAATGATTACTCAAAAAAATTTGAATTAATAAATTTATTAAATTTCTTAAAATATATTGTAAAACTTAACTATAAACAATTCTAATCTTATTAATAATAATTTAATATTCATTTATTTTGTGAAACTATCATTTTCGTTCCTTCTATGTAAGTAATTAAGTCGAATGTCAATGATGCAGATGGGCCCAGGATTCCCCGTTTCAATACAGTCGTTTTCCAGCGCAGCAGATAACTACAAGAACATGCATCTTATGTGATGTGGTTCGGGGGGGCTGTTGCAGGCTTTGACCACACAACGCAAAACAATGAACCACCCCCCTCATTTACAGATTGATTTTTCAAGGCTGAATTTTCTCATTTTGACAACTCCTTATGTGCCTTTTCTCTTTGGAAGGTTTCAGTTGCTTCTTTTTATGTTTTTTTTTTGAGGTCCTACTTTTTTTTTTCTCTTTTCAGTTGCTTCTTTATGTTCATGCATTTTCCGATTAATTATGTAAACTCAATCTTGGAAGCAGAATTAAAACTATGAAATTATTGTCTGCATCCAGCCTCATAAATCTTTGGTAAAATCGTTTCTGGTAATCTCACCTGTGACATTTACTGCTTGGTCCAGGCTGACCGACCGGCTAGCAGCTATAAATCCACAAGAACAAGACACTGCCGACCACAGTGAAAATGTGGCGATCTTGTTTTCTCCGTAGTCACCAAGTACGGATCTATTGCTTTTGGAATTCACTTTTCGGGAGAATTATTGCCTCGATCTATCCCAATCGTGCATAGTGTTTTGATCCGTTCAAAAAGCTCAAGCAACCTGAGTATCAGATTTAAATTTAATCGTTAGGAGAAGGTGTATAAGGAATTTATGAAAATATGATTAGAAAACGGACATACTTAAGAAAATTCCATATGCAATTAAGTAAATATAATTAGAGATTCATGTTAAAAAATGCAAATGACGCTTCTATAAAAAAAAAAAAAAAAACTTATTTTGAAATGATTAATTGCATCTAAATCTACATTAGACTATTTAAGTCTATGTCAAAACAGATTGTATTTATGTCACAAAAGAAAATACATTACAAAAAAAATGCATGGCCACTATTATATATATAACAATGGTTGTGTTATGCTTTACGTGAACACAAAGTTATTTACTTATAAATGAATATGTCAAAGTATTAGTATATGATATAAACTTGTACTCTCGCAAAACGTGGGAGCATAACTTATTATGGACGGTCATTTGGCTGTTTGCTTAATGAAAATTTTTAATTTAATTTATAAAATTTAATAAATTTATTATATAAATTTTATTAATAAATATTTAATAAAATTTAATTTATAAAAATAAGAAAACATTAAACTTAAATCTATATAATAAAACAACAAGAAAATAAGAGATGCTATTATTTTTTTTTTTTCTGAATACCTTATTTATATATAGTGTCAGTATAGTTATTACATAAATATTTTATATAACTATCCATTTATAGTATTTTCATTTGCAAAAGCTAGATTTATTAAATGAAGTTCACAAAATTTTTATAAAAATTTAATATGAGGTTTGAAATTTAATAAATTTTATAATTTTAATTTTTAAATAAAATTTTTAAAAATAAAGTAACCTTTTTTCATTTATTTTCCCAAGTATCCTTCATACATGTCTGTCAAATGATTGTAAAAAATTATTAAAAAAAAAAAGGGTCCTAAATGAGTCTTCACCAACTTGTTGGTTTTCTTGGGCATAGAAAGGCGGAATGGGAGAAGAGGGGTGCGTAGCACTTGCCTGTCTCTGGAACAAAGACCGATGCAACCCTAAGGGGCGGGTTTCGTCCTATCAGAAATCAGACAAACATAATGCTACTGCTCTACGTGGGCTCCGTCCAATCAGGACTGACAAACGTGCCGGCCTCAGTGTTAGTTTGCATTCCATACCCCTTACTTTTCCTTTTTTTCACTTTCAATCATACTTACAGCTAACTCTTTCACTCAAGTCCATTCCCTCACCATACCGCGAAATCATTTTGGCAAATTCTGTCTGCATGATTTCCAAGATTTAGTGATATTAGTATTTCATCGACTCTAATGAACAGTTTAATGGAAGGAACATAAAATATCCCAAACTGATGATCTGCATGGAAAAAGGTAATAGTTTTAGGACTAAAATGCAAAACATGCTCTTATTATTCTATTCCCCGCGCCACAAAACAAAGCGGGGGAGAGAGTCTTCGAAGTTCGAAGCTGCAATTATCTGCTTCTCTCTCCTGTCGTCTCTTTCTCTGGCTTCCCCATTCTCGCATTCTTCAACCATTTAGGGTTAGGGTTTTGTGTTTCACTCTTGTTTTTCTTTCCTTTCAGTCTTCTACTGAGCGCTGAAATATGGTGACAGATAATGAGTATAGAAGGAAGGCGCAGATTGCATTAGTGGCCATTGTGGTGCTCGCTTCCCTAGCTGTGGTCGCCTTGCTAGTTGCCTTCAGTTACTACTGCTACATTAGCAACAAAGTCTCTCGACGCCGCAAGGACCGGAAAAGTAAGCTACATTTGTAATTTATCATATGAACTCTGTTGCTTTTATGGGTCTGCTTGCTTACCAAGTCCATCTGAGAAAACGAAGAGTGGAAGTTTGAACTATCTTGGGTGCTGTTTATTTCGTTGAAACTTGTTTTTGCTGCGCCTTGAGGCATTTATTGTGAACTTTTGCTGTTGGAATTCTGAAATTCCCTCGCAAAATATTATGTTTGTCTAGCAAATTGAGTGAAATGTGTTTTTTGATGGACACTATTTTCCTTTTATGCATGTCAACTTTCAAATCAACATTTTTTATTCTTTTTTAAGGGAAATTTGAAGTTAATTAATTGATGTTTGCAATTGAATTGGATGTATTTACATGTTATCTTTTCTTCAAATTTACTACTGCGGCACAGCCTGGCATTTCCTTTGGTATTAGTCTTAATTCTGGAGAGGACTTGTAGTCAATATGTTATAGTTCCTTTGGCATTTACTATTGATTTTTATCTTTTGATGACTTACTGATAATTGTATATTTATTTTTATTATTTGAAGATGCTACTAATGACCATAATGAGAAAAGTGACTTTGCAAATCTTCAAGTTGTTGCTGAGAAAGGACTTCGGGTGTTCACTTTCAAGCAGCTGCATTCTGCTACTGGTGGCTTCAGCAAGTCAAATGTTGTTGGTCATGGTGGATTTGGACTTGTTTACCGTGGAGTGCTCAATGATGGCAGGAAAGTGGCAATAAAATTCATGGATCAAGCAGGAAAGCAGGGAGAAGAAGAATTTAAAGTAGAGGTCCGTTCCCTCTTACAATTTTTATGGTTGACTTTCTTTTCTAGCAAATTGTGGGGAAGTGGATGCATTATTGTTCATACATTATAAATTGACGTCCCGCTTTATCTAAACAGTGAAAATTTGGGATTTTGAAATTTCATAGTTATCATATGTTTTAAGCATTGAATTCAGTTGGTTTACACATTTGACTGTAGGTGGAATTGCTTAGTCGCTTGTGTTCTCCATATTTGCTGGCATTGCTTGGGTACTGCTCTGATAATAATCATAAACTCCTGGTGTATGAGTTCATGGCAAATGGTGGTTTGCAGGAACATCTTTATCCTGTCAGCAGTAAGTACTAAGTAGTGAATAATTCAAAATTAAAGCAAACTAGTTAGATATTAAGGTCTTTGCTTATATTATGTGCTACCAATTAGTGCAGTAGTTCTTTTTAAATTATAATGCACCATAATAATTTATTAACCTTATAGTCAATACTCCAGATCTTCAATATGGAATTTTGGTTTAACTGTTTCTGCTTCAGTATTCTTAACCACCCTGCTCACCCCCAGTGCACTAAATAAGAAAAAAAAGAAAGAGTAGAAGAAAAAGAAAAACAAATCATAGGAGTATAATTTATTGGGAATATCTTTGATACTGGTGAAATCATTCCGATCACTCATCATATTTTGTGTCCACTTTCTAGACTTTTTCTCTAAACAATCTGTGATCGTGTCAGTTCTTAAGCTTTTCCTAAAATATAGAAGATACTTTTGGAAAATAAGTACAAGAAGTAGAGATGATTTGTAACCTTTTCACTGTTTTTTAGCCAAGTTACTAACTTGTTTGAAGTCGCTACAACCACTGTTCTAGGCTTGCAGCATAGAGCATTAGAGCTAAAGTTGTTGATGTAAATTTTTTATTGATACATAGTGATTGGTGCCTTACAGAGCTCCCTCCCTTTGGATCTATAACATTTAAGAACATATTCATATAAGCAAGCTGAGACATTTCTTGGAATTACATTTTCATCAAATTCTTTTCCTTTTGAACATTTTGGATTTTACAAGGTGCTATAAACAATGACCTCACTTTCAAAGTGGTACACTGAACTTTGTACTCCTTGCATATAACACGATTTGGCCAGTGAACTTGAAGAGTTTGATGGTTGACAACTGATAACCACTTTTTTATCTTTGACTTACGTTACATGCTCAATTTTGTCATGTGCCTTTCATGTGTTTGAATTCAAGAAATTATACTGGTAATGGTATTGGTTAATATGTAATTTCTAAGTTGAGCCTATAAGTTAGGACAGTTGGTTTATTTAAGTAGTCATCTTCTGGACAAAGTGTAGGGGCTGTTGACCAGGTGATTGATTTTATACAACAGGAGAGGCTGCTGAGGTTTACTTGAAATCTCTTTCTTTTCTCTAGATCTTTATTGCTTCTATCTGTATCTGTAAGTTTGGATGTATGAATTAATGATAGGAAAGGATATTATACTAATTACTGATACTTATACAACCAGTATTACTAATTTTAGAAGATTTTATCAGATTGTCTAAACCAGCGCATCTGTAGCCTTTAATCTTTTGGATTGCCTGAACTCTGACAATGCTTGTGTATGGGGATGAAAATGTAGATTGTTGAGGTGGAAGAAGAAGGGGATCAATCAATTTTACCATATTTTGTAGATTATGTGTGACAAAAATGGAACGGTGGTCCCTCTGTCTCTACTAATGCCCTGCAAAATATGAGTTCACTTGTTATTAATTAGAAGTATTGATTATACTGTTTTCCCTGAGTATTGTCTCATATGAGCTTGGTAATATATGGAGACATTATATCTGCCTACATGATGACTTTTCCTTTTTTTCAATACTTTGTATTAGTATATATATTGGATTTGATTTTGATGAACTGGATTTAACTGAGATATATTTTATCCGCTTACATAGATTCTAATGTTATGCCAATAAAGTTGGATTGGGAAATACGGTTAAGAATAGCACTTGAAGCTGCTAAGGGTTTGGAGTACCTTCATGAACATGTCAGTCCCCCAGTGATACACAGAGATTTCAAGAGCAGCAACATCCTCCTGGACAAAAAATTTCATGCGAAAGTTTCTGATTTTGGATTGGCCAAGCTTGGATCTGATAGAGCTGGTGGACACGTTTCCACTCGGGTTTTGGGCACCCAGGGATATGTTGCCCCTGAGTATGAACCCTAAGTTTTCGTTTGCCATTTAGTTATTCAATTATTGTTAGCACTATCTGCATTATGCTCACATCTGAAATTGTTCTGAGTATATGCATCATGTGAATAATGATAAGTTTGTTTTGGAATGATTGGCTGTGCAGGTATGCACTAACAGGGCATTTAACAACAAAATCAGATGTGTACAGTTATGGTGTTGTTCTGTTGGAGCTGCTCACAGGCCGAGTGCCAGTTGACATGAAGAGACCTCCAGGGGAAGGTGTTCTTGTTTCTTGGGTGCGTTTAAGTTTCATGCCTTCGTTCATTCACACAAGTTCTTTCTTCATTTGGTATCTTTTGATAAGATTTACCCCCTATTTTGAATTTCATTTGGTAAGAAAAATATGTTGGCTCTTAAAAAAAATACATTATTTTTTTAATACTTGCTTTTTATGAACTTCTTTGAACTATATGTATATAGGCTTTGCCGCTATTGACTGATAGAGAAAAGGTTGTAAAGATTATGGATCCTGCATTGGAGGGACAGTACTCAATGAAAGAGGTTATCCAGGTAGCTGCGATTGCTGCAATGTGTGTGCAACCAGAAGCAGATTATCGGCCACTCATGGCAGATGTTGTGCAGTCACTAGTTCCGCTGGTCAAGACTCACAGGTCTACCTCAAAGGTAGACAGTTGCTCTAGTTTCCATGCTAGTAAGTTGTCCCCTGCTCAGGATTCAGTTAAAGCAATTACTTAAGATGAATTTTATATGTAGTATAAGGTTTTAATATATGTTATTACTTTCAAGTCTGTAGGGTTGTTTCTAATCTTAACCCGAATCTTTTGAAGAAAAAGAAAATTAGCTGTAATGTTAATCTGTTCAACTTAATGAAAGACTTAAACCTATTTTTCTTACACGTCAAGTGGGGGATTGGACCTGGGAAAGGTGTTGGGATTAGAAAGTTCTAAAGGGAAGGGAAAGACCACCTAAAAGATCGTAGGTGGGATACAATTTGGGTTCACACTCCTTTTACAAAGCACACCCTTGTCGATTCTCAGTTGGTGTGTTAACTAGGTGTCATAGCTGGATCATTAATACTGGATAACAGCATGGATCACACAAGAGCTTATTCTGAATGGCTGTGATATTACACTCCAATTCATACCAGTATATTAATTACCTGCACTAAACATTCACATTGCATGAGAAGTGAGATTGAGACCAAAGGAGGTGTATGGATAGAACTAGCTCAAACTTGGGTTCACACTCCTTTTATAAAGCACACCCTTGTTGATTCTCAGTTGGTGTGTTAACTAGGTGTCATAGCTGGATCATTAATGCTGGATAACAGCATGGATCACACTAGAGCTTATTCTGAATGGCTGTGATATTACACTCCAATTCAGACCAGTATATTAATGACCTGCACTACACATTCACATTGCATGAGAAGTGAGATTGAGACCCAAGGAGGTGTATGGATAGAACTAGCTCAAACTGGTCAACAACTAGACCAACACATTGGCAACTGGATTTAGCAATGATTGAAACACTTAAAAGTTTAAACACGTCAAGATATCTAGGCTTGCGTGACTCAACTGGCTCGCGCGGAGGAAGTCACAGTTTTCTTGTTATCGAATTTATCTCGTATCAAAAAGGGGTCAACAAGTCGACGAGGCCAGAAAATCAGTAAACACATACTTTTTTATTTTTTATTTTTCTCATGGTTGGGGTATTCATTTTCCGTGTGCAATATTTTTAGTCAAGTTGACCAGTGCATCAAGAGAAACTGCTCAGAAAATGAGCGAAAGGGTAGTGGCGGGAAGGAGTAGGGAGTGACATTGTTATGTTATTATTGAACCCAATTCTAATTTAAGGATATTCCATTATATTAGATTTGGATTCTTTATTTTTTTTTATTAATTTTGATAATTTTTTATTTATTTTCATAATTTAATGTGTAATTTTTTCCGCATTTTTTTTAATTTTCTTCTTTTTTTTTCTCTCTTATAGCAGTGAGTACATATCCTATTCCATGTTTCCACCACGGTTTTCCCACACTTGACCGCTGATAAATACACACTTTTGTGGGAGCACCGTACATAGTTTTAAATCCTTTAAAAATGATTTACAATGTCAAAGGATTTAGTTATTTTAAAAATTTAAATTATTAAGTAGAAGTTTAATAATAATTTTATTTATTTTATATTTTTAATGCATTTTTTTGACATAAAAGCCTTATTACCGTTTACTTTGGTAAACTCGTTGAAAAAAGAATGAATAATTAAGAGTATTAAATTATAAAGGTTTTAATACTATATTAACAAACTAATTATATACAAAACTTAAGCAAAATTTTAAGAGTTTTAGTTTATTTTATATCTTTAATATACAACAATACAAACATCGCTTTTCACAATCGAAAGTTACTTAGCCGTGATAATGTTACTATCCCATAATACTATCCCATCAAAGATTAATCAATCATGCTTCAGTGCGCAAATTCATGCAAACCAAGAGTGCATAGAAAGTTTAAACAGTATAATTCACTGATTTACTCATGAATACGAAGTGATGGCAAATCACCAAAGCATTTTAAACTTGCCCTATCATAAGGGAAGTACAAAAATTCAGTTAGATGAGCTCGCTATCAAAAATCTTATATTTGGGTTTTTTATATTTTTTATTCTTTAATGTTAGTTTTTTTTATAATTTAATGTATAAATTTTATTTTTTTCTTATAATTTTTTTTAAAATTTTATATCTATTTCTTTTTTATATTCATCTACCTTCAAAGGCAAGGATCCGATCCAAAATCTCCTTTCACTTAGCAGAGAGATAACGAAAGAGAATAAAGAAAGTTTAGAAAGCAAATAAAGAAGTACTTTAGTGTTACAAAATGCCAAACAAAAGTCAACAGGAATAGACTACCTTGAATCCTTGATGATAACACCGGATTCGAAAGTAGCCAACCTGGCTAGCTAAGCTTTTTCTTGCCCATAGATAATAAAGATGGCTGGTCCTTTGTCCTTATAGTTTAGTTACATACATTTTATTGAATAATTATACGAGCTGCACTTGCATGTGTATTAGTTTTGAAGGGCACACTTACGTTGACATATAACACGTGATTCTAAATCAACGAAGTCCAAAATGAGATTTCCAAATTGAAGTAGTTGAAAAACCATACACTTTTGCTAGCAACTGGGCAAGGCATGTAGCAGATGCCCTTTTGGGAGGGAACTAACCGATGCCAGATTTGCATTTGCAGAAGTCTTCTGCTTCTAATTAGCCATATCCTCTGCTTCTTTCCAATTCAATTTGTTTTAAGCTTGTTGTCATATCTGGGCAACTCACAAACATTGAATTCCTACAGTTCTGATTCGGATTGTCTGATTTCATTACAAAATGTCTAACAGAACCAATTAGTTTCAAAGGCGTTAATAATTCGCATCTTGAATATGCATATCCCTGGCCTAAATAACCCATCCCAACATGTGCATGCGAGACAGAATCATGACTTATCCCTATCCAGGCTTTCATGTTCCATGTAACTTCGATAAGTCCATATCTTGTTGATCAATGAACCAATCACTTATTATCAAAGTTAAATAATCCTCAACCTCCTGATTCAATGAATAGTATTTCCATTCCTATAAACTGAATTTTACAAAAATTCTACTTAAAAAATTTAAATCATTAAATTTATTATCTTTTAATTATAAAATTTAACAAATCTAATACTTCATGTTAGATTTTGTGAGATTTTTATAAATTTTTTCTATTGATAACATTTCTTTTCAATAAATATAGACATGGACTGACAAGCATTTTAGTTAAGATCATGATAGAATGATTTTTTTCAAATAAATGAAATGAGAAGCAAATTGGAAAACAAATTTCTAGTCATCAACTGCCCTAGACAAAATGTCTTTGACTAAACCAACTCAATCTAACCAAGTTAGATCTCAGACGCTTCTTTGTCCCAAACCAAAAAGAAAAAGAAAAGAAGAAGTTGGATTTAAACGCGTTTCCCTTGTGTGTGTGTCTCTGTACAGATACAGCAATAAACTAGTCAAAATTGATCGCTCGCTATCTGACTCAGGGCCCTCCAAATAGGCAATGGTTATGATTGACACCACTTTTGGGTTAATGGATAAGCTTCCATTGCTACTAAAGTTTTTTTCTTTGAAAAGGAAAAGCATGCCTCTCCTCTGTCTCCAGCTCCCCTCAAACTTAAACAAATAACCAAATAAAGGCTCTTAAACCAAGAGGAAGTAATCGATGTATATTTTACGTATAGTATTTTACCTCAAGGTTTGACATGGAATCAAAGTTTATGAAAGGTTTTTATTGCTAATTGAGAACTTCTGATCAGTATGAAACGTTCTTAGAGCCTTTTTCCCATCATCATGGCATGCAGTTTCGCCAATCATTATGGCTTCTTCAACTTTTTCAACATGCTCAAATAATATATATGACAAAATAAAGTCAATTTCCATGCTTAAACTCAGAAAAATCAGGGAATACCAATGCAAAAAATCATTCAATTTCAGCATGAAAAACAGTGTCAATGTCAAAGAAAAATGGCCTTTTGTGGGTAAGCAAAGTCTTTGATTTGGTACCACAAGTTGGCAAGTATGCAGAGTGATAAAAGTCGTCTCATGAAGAAATCTAGTATAAAAAAAATAATGATATATGTATATACAAATTGTATATACTCTCGTATTCTCATTCTATCTTTTCTCTCTCCTTTAAAATTCTTCTCTCAAGTTTGCACTACTACCTACGTTAATCATTTTCATTAAAAAAAAAAAAGATACATATTTCCAATTACCCAGAAGGACTTTGCTTAAATCTTTCCCCTTTGAAGGTATTTTATCGTCTTCTACATATTCAAGTTTTTGTTCTTTTCCATGGTTATTACTGGGAGTAAGTCACTGTCCTTATTTAGTCTATAATTCTTTTAGAGATTCTCTTCCCACTTGCTTCCAAAACAGCGTAAAAGCGGTGACCCCATATCTCCAGACCGCGTTCGAGCAGACAAATTTGAAACTTCAAATAATGTTTCGATCTCTCGCTTTCCCTTCTGCTTTTTTCTGTCTCTGCATGTGCCTTTCTTGCCCTATATATTGCAGCTCTTCCATGGCAACTTCACATCACAACCCACTCATCCTCTATTCAAAGAGCTTCACTATAATTTGTAGCTCAAGACTATAGATGGCTCCCTTTACCCGCTTCTTCGTTACATTGTCCTTCCTTTCTCTCTTTGCCTGCTCTGCCAATGCGCAACTCTCTCCCAACTTCTATGCCACAACTTGCCCTAACCTGCAATCCATTGTGCGCAACGCAATGGCACAAGCTATAACAAGAGAAGCCCGGCTTGGTGCCTCCATTCTCCGTTTGTTCTTCCATGACTGCTTTGTCAATGTAGGGTCTCACCTTCTTTGCACCTATAGCTTACAAAATTATTGAGATATTAAACCCTTTTGTATTGCTATTTTTACAAATTAAATCTTACTAAATACTTACTTTAAACATTACATGCGCACATTCAAAGCTAGTCTTCATTTTAAATTGTTTTGAAATTGTTTGAGCGTAAGTGAAAGTAAATGAAAATTTTTCGTTCATGATGCCATTTCAATGAGATTTTAGGTTTAATTCGTATGAAGATATGACATTTGCTAATTTTTTTGCAACAATGTCATAGACTACAGATGATACTATATTATGAGCTCATAATTCTGAGATTAGATCACATTTTCTTAAATATTTTGCAGGGCTGCGATGCATCAATCCTGCTGGATGACACAGCCACCTTTACTGGGGAGAAAAATGCAGCACCAAACCAAAAAACAGCCAGGGGTTTCGAAGTGATTGATACTATTAAAACTAGAGTGGAAGCTGCTTGCAGTGGCACTGTGTCTTGTGCTGATATCCTTGCACTTGCAGCAAGAGATGGAGTGGCTTTGGTGAGTTTTATCTACAAGACTTCTTTTACATACATATATATATATAATATATTTCAATCACATTATTTTCACAAATTCAATCTTATATTAAAAGAATTTAAATTATTAAATATATTAAATTCTATAACCTAAATTATATCATCCAATACATATACTATTTTATATTTATTTTGAGGTATTAATAAGTCCTATAAAGTGGGACCTGCATTTCCCTATGTACCTTCATTCCAGCTGGACTGTACTGTAATATGCATATTTACTGTGTATAGTATGAAGCTAGATTTACATGCCTGTAACTTTGTAAAGATTCCAATTACATGTACGTAACGGTGGTATCCAGGGATGTTTGAAAGCGGGTCAAAATTTGCTTTCTGATTTTGGGAAAGTTGATTTCAGTGCCTGGAAAAGCTAGGCCATTACAGGTTAGAATGTTAATTTTCCTACAGCTGTCGAGAATGCATTGCATGCTGATCTCACGATGAGATTCCCACATCAAATCATGCTCACAAGTATATTAATTAGCTGACTCGATGATTGTTTTTTTTCCTTACATTTTCTTTGGCATGGGCTCCGTTTTCGAACTTTGTTCCCCACTTTCGGTATCCTCTTTTCTCAAATTAATTGATCATGTGTCAAATTCTGGTAATTTCGTGGGTCCTTCAATATCTAGCGCGATCACACAAAATCAAAGGGTAAAAGTTGTGGTTCATGTGTTATGTCTTCCTTGTCTCTTTCTCGAGAAAATTGCACATGATTTTCTCTCTAGGAGAAACGAAAAGAAGAACTATAGTTTGCTTTGTGATCGTTTTTTTTTTTTCCATTATACTTTATACTTGACTCAATAATTTCAATTTCACAATAATTATGTAGCTAGGAGGACCCTCATGGGCAGTACCACTTGGCAGGAGAGATGCACGAACAGCCAGCCAAAGCGCAGCCAACAGCCAAATTCCGTCACCATTCTCCGACCTCTCCGACCTCACCTCCATGTTCGCCGCCAAAGGTCTAAGCGCGCGGGACTTGACGGTCCTCTCCGGCGGCCACACCATCGGCCAAGGCGCGTGCCAATTTTTCAGGAACCGCATATACAATGAGACCAACATTGATCCCAATTTTGCCACCAGTAGAAAGGCCAATTGCCCTCCCTCTGGCGGTGACCTCAATTTGGCACCCCTTGATTCCCTGACCGCAACTCGTTTTGACAACAACTACTACAAAGACCTTGTGGCTCGCCGCGGCCTTTTTCATTCGGACCAAGTGCTCTTTAATGGGGGCTCTCAAGATGCTTTGGTTAGGACTTACAGTACTAATAGTGCAGCATTTTTCAATGACTTTGCTGCCGCTATGGTGAAGATGAGCAATATCAGTCCTCTCACTGGGACCAGTGGGGAGATCAGAAAAAATTGCAGGGTTGTGAACTGATTATTAATGGGACTTGTCGTATTAGTTTGTTGGCCTCGTCTAAAGAAGAGGATGAATAAGGAATTGAAGTACGCGCTTGATTATTTACATGGCGTAAGTCATAAAGCATGACTTGATCGTGGACATATGTTTGTAATTTGAATTTTTGTAGTTATAGCTCATCAAGTGTTCAAACGAGTACTGCTGTATGAGTTGACAGTCTACTTTAATTCCTGAATAAACGAATGCTCTGATTTGGAAAAATAAAATCTTACAACTGTTGAATTAATTTTTGATCTATTTAATTTGTGAATTCAATCCAGAGTGTGCAAATAAATCAATCTGAAAGCAACTCAAATTCTATCCGTGACTCACAAGCCTATATTTCAGTTGGTATGAATTATATTTTTTGTTAAATTCGACTCAAATTTGACATAAAGACATGCCGACAAAAAATACTCATAAACCCCACTTTTTGATTGATTTTAACTTGCACAAGTTTTTTGTCGGATTGGAGTCAAAGATCCCAATTTCATATTCTTCAACATGATCCAAACTCGATCTCCATGCACTCATATCTTATTATTTAATCTCTAAAATTTAATTACCTAAATTTATAATATGTGAACAATTTCATTTGGTTGTCCTAGGCTCGTCGGGCCAGTATTACTATTGAATGAGAATAAATCACTGGGACATAGTGATTACTATAACTAATTCACCCTATAAATTACTTAAAAAGTTATCGATGATCATTTTTTTTTTAAAAAAATCAGAGTACAAAGTATAATTATCGGTAATGTAGAGTAAAACATAATATTCTCGGCAATACCAAGGAAGATCTAAAAGTAAGCTAAATGGAGTGACGTCATGATTTGTAAGGCTAGCCATTTTATAGAAATTATTAGCTTGAACCGAACTTGCGGCCGCCGAGAAGGTACCAAATTGGGTTTGGCGAACTAACTTGAGTTGTTGACCTTTCAAATTTAAATAATCAAATTTCTCAAAATTATAAAATTTATTTTTATATTTAATACATTAATATTATAAATGACATATTATATTTTTTTTTTGGGTGCTGGTTTGAACCCTGGACCTAGTGGTTAGAAGAATATCGCCTTAGCCAACGAGGCAACGGGAAACTGGCGACATATTATATTTTATAATACATATTTATATACTATTGATTGAATAGTCAGGCCTGTTAGGTTCACACAATAAAATAGGCCTTGAGCTTGTTTTCACCTCTTTGGTAAAGTGTAATTAATTTTAAGATATTTTTTAATAAGACTCTTACCTATATTTTATTCTTCTTTTACGATATTAAAATTTTAAAATATTTTATGTTTACATAATCAAATAATTTACACTATAAGTTAAGCATTAATTAACTATATACTCAATATATTTTATATTCATTGCAATAAATTATTAAATTATGGATAAACTTTCACTAACAAATTAAAATCTCTTAATAATATGCATTATTACCAACAAATATATTATTAAAAAAAAATTCGTCAATAAATATGATGGAAAGCTTCCCACTAATAGACAAAAAATTTTAGTTTATTCATGATAAATTTTTTAATAACTTTATTAGTAAAGTCTATAAATGGACATTAATTCTAAATGTATTTTATCAAATTGATTAATTTACCGATAATTGACTAAATTTCAAATATATATATATATATATATATATATATATATATGACTGCCATATGTACATTCTAACAAAAAGTCACTCTTAATTGAATCTGTCTAAAGGGTCTCCATCATTTATTCCTGTTGGTAACGTCATTCCACTAACGCGTCCATCCAATAGAAAGGTTTAGTTGCCAAACAAAGCTGATTAAAGTGCATTTATCAAAACCTAATGCCATATTTTTTATTCACATTTATGATTAATTACTATTAAAAGCACACTTGAAGTCCACTTTGGTGGGTAGACAACAGCCTCGACTAGCTCAAGATGTTCTCTAGAGACTACGACCTCATTTTTTATTGAGTAATATTATTCATATAAATTAATTTTATATATTTTTATATTTTTTTTTCTTCCCTAAAAAAAAAGAAGTATTCCTACACGTAAGCTACCGCTGCAGGAAACACTTTCCTTTTCTCTCGCTGTTAGAATCTTACATCAAGAAAAACTGCTGTTCAGTTTTTAAATGCTGGGGAGAGTAGTTATCATTATTAGTTTGCATTTCGTGCTTTGTTGACTGAAATCTGATTAGTGCTTTTCTCTGAGTGTTCCTTTAGAAAATTTTTCCAATAAAAGAATAGAAAATTTAGTTTTGATACGAGTTAGGATTGAGTGATTTTTAATTAAAAGTTATAATATATAGTGAAAAAATATAAAAAGAAAATTAAAAGAAAAAATTAGTTAAAAAATTAAAATTCATAAATTTAAATATAAAAAATTGCAAAAATATAATATATATATATATATATATATATATATTAGCTAATGCAAACCCCTTGCACACTTCAATCACATATTCATCCTGATTTCTATCTTTAAAAGCTAGCAATAACCCAAAAAAAAAACAAAAAAAAAAAAGTTGTTAAATGTTATTGTAATGAAAGAAGTCTTTTCCTCGATATAGCCTTAGAATCAAAGTAAGAGTCCAAAGTTAGATATGCTAATATTAAAGATTAAATTGAACCTTTTTAAAATGAAAATTGCAAATTATTAAATTTAAAATTGATTAGTATTGATGAAATTATAAAAAATTTTAAATTGTGATAAAATATGAGTAAATAATAATTAGTTTCTATTTTTCTAAATTTTTTATTATAATGAGTCGCTCATAATTTATTTTATAAAATATATTTCACAATTTAGAAGTGTCAGATTTATTAAGGATTAATGTGCCCAAAAAATTATTAAGGATTATTAGACCCTTAAAGAGATTCCTAATATAGAAAACGGTTGACATCACTCTAAACACTCGATTTTTTTTTTGGTAATATCTAAGGCACTTGACTTAATTGTACCTCATATATTTTCTTTTTTAATAAATGGGACAGAAAGAATTCAAACTCTTCCTACAATACTATTTTTCGGTTGAAATAAAGTTAATAGCTTTAATTTTAGCTAATCTGATAGAAGACATTCCTCTTAATATTCTCTATTAATACATAAGATTCTCTCAGCAATAACGGCTCATTCAATCAGACCAAATAATGGAGACGAAGCAGTTACAACATTAACGTGACTCTGGCTTCTGCATTACTGCTAGACTTGTCAAATCGGGTAACCCGCCCCGATCCGTCCCGCCCTGCATAAACTCGCAATTATTGCGGGGCGGGGCGGGCCGACCCGTAAAACTGGCGGGTTGATAAATGCTAACCCAACCCGCCCCATAATATATTGCGGGTTATGCGGGCTAACCCGCAAATAATTTTAAAAATTTAAAAAAAAAAAGAAAAAATATTTGATAAAAAATTTAGTGCAAAATATTGCGGGTTATGCGGGCCAACGACGTCGTTTTGAGCCCTGATGGTTAATTGGCTATGCAACATTTGCGGGTTGTAACCCGCGGGCTGACCCGCAATTAACCCGCATTAACACGCGGGTTATACGGGGCGGGTAAATTTACCCGCAAAATTGTGAGTATATTTTATAGCAACCCGCCCCGCCCCGCATAAGGGGCGGGCGGGTTGACCCAGCGGGTTGAACCCATTTTGACATGTATAATTACTGCCCAACATATATAGATTCTAAGATTTATGTCTAGTACTACTAAAAAGTTTGCATAATAATTGTTGTTAGTGACTTTTAAGAAATTTAAGGTCAAATTCGTGAATTTAAAATTTAGAATTATATTTTTTAAGAAGAGTTATCAATAAATAATTTTAAACATAAATTAATTTTGTATCATTATAATAATATGAGAATACCGCATAAAAAAATTTTAAAAAATTTATGTCTAGTAATATTAATGGGGGGATTATGGTGATCTCTGTCTTTCGTTCGGCCAAAAAGGAACATACATAAACCATGACAATTAATCAATCAAAATTCCAAAAGGAGGCTTTTGCTATTCTAAGATCCTTCTTGCAAAGATGGTATATTCCAACTCTCTGTGTTATTGTGTTGGGGGTTGAACCTGGACCTAACCTTTTATATCAAGAGGGCCACTATTTTTTGTTTGGTTTTTATATATGTTTGCTTTTTGACAAGTTTCTCTAATCTGTCTACTCTTGTTATTCCTTTTGCTCCTAAGCATTATAGTTTTTATTCTTAAATGTATTATTGTGTTGGAAATATGAGCCAGCCGTATTAGGCGATATCGGCGAATTGTAAGGGTGTGAAAGCGTTAGGCCCATGAAAATGCCTAGAATCACTTAACAAATGAGGTTTATTGGTTTGTTAAGTTATAGTTAAGTTGGTAATATTTAATAAATTTAATAATTTAATCTCTAAAGATAGTTAGATTAATAAGGCTAAACCTATCAAATTTTTAAGAAAGTTAAATCTTAAAAGAATATTAAAAAACACAATATAATGTCAATAAATGTAACTTTAGTTTAAAACGTGCAGTTTGACAATTCAATTAAGAATTGGATTTTTAAGATGCCACAAGCACCAAATGCATGCGAATTTAATCAACGCATATATGATGGAGCTTCATATGTGGGCAAACCACCCCATCGGTCCAAGTCAATTTCAAATAAAATTATAAAAATTAATGATAATAAATATATTTTGTGAGTTTTAAGCAATAAAACATTTTAAAAATAGAGTTTCTCTATTTATATAAGATGGGTGTCACGATGACATCATTAAAGAAGGTAAATTTTTATCAGAAAAGGCATTTTTCAAAGAATAATCTCTTTTTCTCTCTTACCTAAATATGGGCCAATTGCATTTGACCATATTAGCGGAATGTAAGGGTAAAGCTACAAGCTTTTTAAGAAAGCCAAATCTTATAAAAAAAATTGACTAACACAACATGAGGTCAATAAATTTAACTGTGGCTTGAACTATTTTGTTTAACTTATTCAATTATGGAAATATGGGCTAATTGTTTTGAGTGATATTAGCAGGATGTAAGGGTATACAAATAGTAGCCCATGAAAATATATTGATTTGCTAAGTCTTATAATTTTATTTAATAAATTTAATAATTTAAATTTTATTAAATAAATATTTAATAAGATATAATTTATAAAAATAATTAAATTAAGAAGGGTAAAGATACAAAATTTTTAAGAGAGCTAAATCTTTAAAGAATGTTAAACAACACAATATGATGTCAATGAATTTAACTCAAGCTTAAACCCTTCAATTTGACAATCCAATTAAGAATTGGATTTTTTTTATGATGCCACAAGTGCCAAATGCATGCCGACTTAATCGAAGTGTCTCCGGCAGAGCTTCATATATAGGCAAACCACACCATTGGTCCAAGTTAATTATTAATTTGATTAAAAATGTAATGAAATTTATAAAAATTAAATGATAATGAGTATATTTTATGAGTTTTAGGTAACACAGTTGTTTATAAAAACATAGAGCTTCTCTTTCTATATAAGATATGTGTCACGTTGACATTAATGCAAAGTTATAAACTTTTGTGTAAAAAAGTATTTTTCAAAAAAGAATCTTTTTTGTTGCTCTCTTATCTAAATATGGGCCAACTGCATTTGGCGATATCGACGGAACGTAAGGGTCGAGCTACAAACTTTTTAAGAAAGCTAAATCTTAGAAAAACATTATGTCAATAAATTTAACTTTAGCTTGAATCGTTTTGTTTAGCTGATTCAATTACGGAATTTTAAGCCAGCCATATTCGCAACATTGGTGGAATGTAAGGGTTCGAAAATTTTAGACCCATCAAAATGCCTAACATGAAATAAATGAAATTCATTGATTTGTTAAGTTTTTATTATTTAATTTATAAAATTTAATAAAAATAATTTTTTTTAATTTTTTAAATAAATATTTGATAAAATTTAATTTATAAAAATAAGGTAAAACTAATTTTTAAAAAAATTAATTAAATCTTAAAAGATTATTGAATAACACAATACGATGTCAATGAATTTAACTTTTACTTAAACTGTTCTATTTGACTGATTCGAGTAAGAATTGAATTTCTGATGATACCATAATTGCTAAATGCATGCGAATTTAATCTACGCATCTCCAACAGAGCTTCATTTATACCAAATAGGTAAGACACAAGAAGAAGAGAGAAAATAAAGAAAAGAAAAAGGGCATGGCATTGGCATATTCTATTTTGTGTGCTGTGGGCAGAGGCCAGGATTAATACCTTACTAACTTGATCTTAACTTATATATATTTTTAGTTAAATTCAAATAAAAAATTTCAAATCCAAATACTTTAAACCTGACTACATTTTTCTTTAACTCAACTCATACTTGCCTTTATTGATATATATCTAAAATGGTGTCCGGGAAGCACTATTTGCTAGTATGTAATTACATGTATCGGTGGAGGTCTTGTCTCTTTGATTTGGAAAAATATTTCTCACCAGATTTATCCTATTAAATTTTTATAAAATTTCTCATAAATTATCAATTAATTAAATTCAGATTTAATTCATAAAATTTAAATTTTTTAATAAAATTAAATATATATATATATACACGAACTATATTAAATCTGCATGATATATAATGAACATAAATTATAATTAATTAGTAATTCACATGTCAACAATATACTGCACAAATTTTATTTATTCTGTATGCATAATGGCAGTATTTAAAATTGTACTCATCTAAACTTTTTTAACTAGTATTTAATACAGACTGCTTTGATTTTCCACGCAAGGCTACCGAATATTTTGGCCTGCACTGAGCCGCACCGGATCATCGATCCGCCTGGTCGGTACAAACATAAACGGCTAATGAGCCGCTGTGATTCAAGCGTGCCTACACTCTCCTCAAAATCACGCGAGTCTGCTCTATTTCTCTCTCATTTATCTAATCTAAAGCCTGGCCCCAACACTATTCCCTCGAGACACTCGGGTGAGAGAAAATTGACAGAGTTAGAGAGAGAAACGGAGTGGAAGGAGAGAGAGGAGAGAGGGGGGGAGAGAGATAGAGAGAGGAGGAGAAGAGAGTGTTTGTGTAGCCTTTCACATGGCCTCCATTCCCTTGGGGCCGAACCAGCATCAACCACCGCCAGCATCAGCTCCACAACAACCACCGCCACAGTTGCAGGCGCAAGCTGAGAATGACCAGCTAAAGCTGGTGGCTCGCCGTGGCTCCGAAATGGAGACCGATAAGGTACTTCTGTTCAAGTACCCTCTCATTCTACGGAAACTCCGTTGTCTTCCTCTCTGTTTCGGTTTTACTTCAGTGGACTGGTTGCTGGTGCTTGGATCGTCTTTGATCCAGCTCGTAAGCTTCTGTATGAGCCGAATTTTGAGCGATCTACCGATTTTTGGTGGTTCAGCGCTAGTTCGCCGGAGCTATATCTCCGGCGGAGTTCCTGATCGGAGTGATTGTGTGGTTATCTTGAACTCTGATTATTATTCTTCTTAAGAAAACGTAGGAGGAGACAAATTCGGCTGTATGTGTCAATGGTTTTGTAACTTTTTAGCTGATGATTCGTGATTGAAATCTTGATGTTGAAATGGAGGCTCCAGACCTTTTTGTTTGGTGGTCCAGACAAATCAGGTAGCAAAACGAAGTGTAATGTAGAGTTTTGTGCTTGTACTTAATCTCCTTTTCCCTTTACAAACAAGAGAGGGAGAGAGATTCTGACTAGATACTTATGTTGAGCTGACCATAGAGTTATCTCAGCCTTGAGGTTGTTAATACCTGAATTTCGAATTGCCGGTTTATTCTATTTCCAGAAAATTTCCCATAGCCTACGTAGATGGTTGGAGGATATGATGTTTATATTTCATGTGATTCTTAGTTTTCTTTCATTTAACTTCTATTTTGCTGTGAAAAATTCCTATCGATGTCGACTTTGTTTTGAAGTTTGCTTTATTAGAATTTCTTGTCAGATCTTCAGTTCCTTGGGAAAATCTTTTTATCTTATATCGTCTAGTGCTCTATTGCAAATGGTTAAATTTCTTTAAACGTATTATTTCGGTAAAATGTCTAGTTCTTGTCTACATGTTGTCCTTTACCTTACTTTCATTTGTGGTGGATTGTTCTTCGAAGTGTTTTGGTTTGCATCAGGGAATTAATCTCCTTGGATTCTCTCTGTATGGTCTCTTAGTTGACATTAAAGGTTTTCTTTGGCATGTGATACTTTCTTGTGAACTGTGGTCACCTGATTTAACTTTCTCTGTGTATATGCCCTTTGAGCTTTTTACAATAGGCTTCCTTAACCTTGCAATTTGATCTGTATTTGAATTTTTCTACTATCTGCACAATTTCGGTAGTTATGTTAATTATTCAGCATTTTCTTTTTGTGGCATAAAACTAGCTTTAATCAGCGCTTAATTATTAGATACAATATGTTCTTAAACTTTTTACGTTGCTGTTTGAATGATGTTATTGCTCTGAATGACCTTGCAACATCTTTGCTAGCATGCAGCATTTGGTAGAAGTTTCAAACGTTGGCCACTAAGTTGGCTGTGTTTATGCTTGTCCATTAATGACTTTGCCAAGTTGAACATCTGATACATAACCTACGCATGTTATCATGTTAAGTGGATGTTTAGAACCAATTAACAAAACTATTGATGAATATTGTTATAATTGGCGGATAACATAAAGGCATTGTGACAAAACTATTGATGAATACTGTTACAGTTGCGTGATAACATAAAGGCATTATGACAAAACTATTGATGAATATTCTTACAATCGCCTGATAATATAAAGGCATCATGTAATGTAATAATTGAGCAGGGATATTATCTTGTCTCAAAAGTGATACTAGTTCTGTATTAGGATTGCTTCTCTATGATATTAAATTTTTATTTCTTAATATAATCTGCAGGAAATGTCAGCAACTGTCATTGAGGGAAATGATGCAGTCACTGGCCAGATAATCTCCACCACAATTGGAGGGAAAAACGGTGAACCTAAACGGGTGGGGATGTGTTTAACTTAAACCCTTTTTGTTAGTAGCTTTCAGTTTTTATTGTACAAATTATATTTCAGACCATCTTAAGTTGTCTGCCTCAAGAACTGGATTATCATATTTGTATGTGAATGTTATTGTTTTGGATGATTACACACTTCCTTTTTGAGATGGAGTGAAACTGCATTTGGGGGTTGGGGGATCTAAAACTAATAACTTAACCTTTAGATTGAAGGATGTTTTAAAAAATATGGTGCTGGTTGTCCCCAAGAAGTTGGATTATTTACTGAGACTGCAAAGGCCAAGTCTATGGTGAAACATAATTTTCTTGCACCAGAGCAACAGCCACGTTGGCTATTTATGGACTGTGAATTGGATGAGTATGACAGAGAATCTGCATTGGTTGTTACTGGTCGTGGTTTAAACTTTTTTCTTTCAAATTGAAATTTCTATTTCACTATCTATAAACAGCCAACTGGACTGTTGCACCAGTGCAGCAAAGTTATCCTGCTGCACCATAGTCTTGTCCCTTCCAAATCTGGTAGTCTTTTCCACTCTAAAATTTATTACTCTTGATTCCTTGGTCTTGAAAGGTGTAGTTTTAAAGAATTATTATGTCTTGTGATAATGGTTCAATAACATTAAAGACATTAAATTGTTGATAGTCAATGTCGGTTTCCTTCTTTTTATAAAATAAAAAAAAAAAAATTCTTCAGAACCTATGTGTAAAGTTGTCTCCTCTGATGCCACTTGCAGACCATCAGCTACATGGCAGAACGAGTTGTTGGCACGGGATCATTTGGAATTGTTTTCCAGGTATGGACAAATCAACTCTATGGTCTTGCTTAGTTTCTTTACTCTCAAACTCTATGGTCTTGCTTAGTTTCTTTACTCTCAAGTATCTCATATAGCTTCTGTCCACCCAATACCCCTTCTTCTTTATCCAAAACAAAGGCAAAATGCCTGGAGACTGGGGATTCTGTGGCAATTAAGAAGGTCTTGCAGGACAGGCGGTATAAAAATCGTGAGCTGCAGTTGATGCGGTTGATGGATCACCCAAATGTAATTTCCTTGAAGCACTGTTTCTTCTCTACAACAAGCAGAGATGAGCTTTTCCTGAACTTGGTAATGGAATATGTACCTGAGACCATGTACCGTGTTCTGAAGCACTATAGTAGTATGAACCAGAGGATGCCCCTCATCTATGTGAAACTTTATACATATCAAGTATGAATTATTCTCTGTTTTCAATTTATTTTGAATTGTGCTGTTCTTTATTTCTCTTTGAAATCTTATAGTAATTGGATTATGATTCTCAGATCTTTAGGGGATTAGCATATATCCATGCTGTACCAGGAGTTTGCCATAGAGATGTAAAGCCACAAAATCTTTTGGTAAGTTATTCTTTGGCTCTTATTCTTATGAGGTTTATTGTTCATGCTAAACCTATTGCATATATGTTCTGTAGGTTGACCCGCTCACTCACCAAGTTAAGCTTTGTGATTTTGGGAGTGCAAAAGTTCTGGTATGTTAGTATAACTCTCATCTTGTACATGCATCTGCCTTGTCCAGTATGTCACCATGGTAATGGTTGACTATATTATAATCATATGCTGCCCAGTGACCCAGTCAACATGGAATTACAAAAGCTCTTTGACTCTTCTGCAAGGGCGATTGTAATGAAGTCTATATATGTGATAATGAACTTCATATAAAAAGCCATTGAAATGTAATGCTTTTATTGAGCTTGACCCTGTTTTCTTTCCTCATTATAAGAACAAATGGGAGAAAGATCTTTTGCCTGGAATTACAAAAAAAATTTGGTTACACATTTATTAATTATCAATCTCATGAAATTTCTCAATTTGGTCAAATCATGCTAATATAGAAATAACTTATTATTGTCATTTACATCAGGTCAGGGCCGAATCAAACATATCCTATATATGTTCAAGATACTATCGGGCTCCAGAACTAATATTTGGCGCAACAGAGTACACGACTTCTATTGATATCTGGTCAGCTGGTTGTGTCCTTGCTGAGCTTCTTCTGGGCCAGGTTGGTAACCTCTTTGTTGACTTATGCACTAATGTTGCTTATGCTTAAGAAATGTTCTATCCTGTGTTTTTTTTTTTTTTTGGGTTATGTTGTCCTTACTTGTCATAGTTTCAAATGTCTTCAGCCATTATTTCCTGGAGAAAATCAGGTGGACCAACTTGTGGAAATTATCAAGGTAATTCCCTGTCTTTGTTGATGCCACTATGGGTTGCATGAATCTGGTTGCAGAGAGATCCTTATTTGGGTGTCTTGTAGGTTCTTGGTACTCCAACTCGAGAAGAAATACGTTGCATGAATCCTAATTATACAGATTTTAGATTCCCTCAGATTAAAGCTCATCCTTGGCACAAGGTAAAATTATGCCCTGGCCCATCGTCTTTATAATATGCAATGCTGGCAAATGGCTTCCGAAAAGTGGACAAAACTGAAAAAAAAAAATTCTGAAAATGAATGTCAAAGAAACTAATGTTTTGACTCAGGAATTTGCGTCTTAATTTGCTTTATGACAATAGTTCTTCTGGGTACTTCTTTTTATTTTATTTGTTTATATTTTATGTTTATGATTGATGCAATGATCCATGGTTCAGGTTTTCCATAAGCGAATGCCTCCTGAAGCAATTGACCTAGCATCAAGGCTTCTTCAATATTCACCAAGCCTTCGATGTACTGCGGTAAGTAACACAACCCCTATCATTTACCTTCCCCTACCGGCCTGATGTAAGGGAGGCACATGCAGAGTCCATTTTAGAGGGAGCATATCAATAACCTCAATGTAATGATCCATTATGATAAGTTCTTTTTTTTCTTATAAAACTTAAAATTATCTTTTGACTGGGAAACAATCAATATGCCCTAGTATGGCATGTCCTGTTATTGTTTCAGTTAAACTTTTGTGAGCGGTACTTTTGCAATACGAGGTTCCATTGTGGTCATATATTCTTTTCTAATTTGTATTAATTGGTGTAGTTCTCACTAGTGATTTTTATTATTTCAGCTAGAAGCATGTGCACATCCTTTCTTTGATGAGCTTCGTGAACCCAATGCCCGGCTACCCAATGGTCGTCCACTGCCTCCTCTTTTCAACTTCAAACAGGAAGTATGGATCTCAGCTGATTTCCTTTTTTTTTTTTTGGTACATCAGCTGATTTCCTTTATTATATATTTTATACATAAAACACATTGTGAATAGTTTACTATTCATAAAACATCTTTGTTGCTGCCAATATGCATACTCTATGCACAAAGAAATGCACTGTAACAATTCCTCAAATCCAAAAGTTTTACTAAATGCTATCTGTATCTAGTCTGCTTTGGGCCTATATATAACTGTTGCCACAGTGAGCACAATCTTTATTCACCCCACAAGACAACAATTGGCTGCTTGGATTCTGGGATGCTTCTTATATTGTAACAACTATAGCTGCCCTTGACTTCAATTTGGAGTAATTTTGTTTGTTTGAATAACTCTGCTGCGGAATACTTTGACTGCAGTTATCTGGAGCATCACCTGACTTGATCAATAGACTCATCCCCGAGCATGTTAGGCGGCAGTCTGGTCTAGGCTTTCCTCTTCCAGCAGGTACATAGATGTACATAATGACAAAACAAGGAGTCAACATTCTAGGGACCAATGTGAAACAAAAGGATGGTCTGTCTTTGGTCAATACAACTTGGGGGTTTCAGCCTAATCCGCAGTTTTCCTCATCCTGTGAAGATGTATAGATGTTCTGGCTGCTCGGCATAACCTGGAAATTGGTGATTCTGTCATTTTAGTTAAAGCATACTTATTCCCTGCATCTGTACATTTGTTTTGATCAAATCCAGAAAGCTAGAGGATAAAATGGTGATGGCGTTCGTGTCTATATAGGTAGGGACTGCCAGAGCCCAATAGAAATTGAAGGGCCTGGGTAGTAGTTTGGCTTGTTTTATACATGATCATATGTATGGTGTTTCAAATTATGCTCATGACAATCTCTTGCTTCGGAACTCGATTTATCTGTTAATTGTTCAATACTGCAGTAACCCCTTCCCATTTTGCAATATCGTTATCCATTTTGACTGTCATGTGGTAGTTGAACATACCATGCTGTGTTTGAGACAGTTATGTCAGGAAAATATTTAAGATAGGAGGAAAGGTTCGGGAAGAAAATTGCACTCTTTTCCTTTTTGGTGATAGGGTGGTTGGGACGCAATGGGAGTGGCATTGTTGTTGCAATTCTCATTAATATCAATTCAGTTGCTGTGTACTTGGTCATAGTTTTAGAACTAAAAATTCATACTTGCAAGTCATTTGATGTGGGGTCTAGTGATGAAGGTATTGTTTTAAAAAAAATTAAAAGAATAGCTCACACTTTTATAGTGTCATGTACCAAAGAACACGCCTACACCTGGGCATGCTTGTTGCGTATAACTTGCTGGTTATTGTTTGTCAATTTTCGGCATGAATTCTTACAGGACAATGAATTGCAAATTTTAACCCTCATCGCCCATGTCAGTTGATGACTAAGTAATGCACTCAATTAACTTGCTTATATTTAATAAAACTAGTGTGGAAATCAGTAATAAATTTGTTTTTGAGATTTTAAAAATATTTATATTTTTCAAAAATTAGTTAGTACTTATTTAGTTTATTTTAATGAATATTTAATTCATTTTAATACCATTTCTTAAATTTTAAAACAAATTCCAAAAAAACTAAACACTAAAACTTATAGTTACGCATTTTTAATTTTACTAAATATTTATCAAAATTTTAAATTATAAAATATTTTACTAAATGTTTGCAAAAATTTAAATTAATAAATTTTCAACCATTTATTTTAAATTTACAGAGCATTTAGTAAATATTTTACAAAATTTTTTCTTAAAACTTTAGTCTCGAATTCTTAACTTAAAATTTTAAAATTTAAAATTATAAAGTAAAACATGATATTAAATTTTAAATTCTATACTTAAAATTTTAAATTTAATATTTAATGTTTAAATTTTTAAATACAGATTCAAGATTTTAAATTAAAAATTTTAAAATTTCTATTATTTTTAAAATTTGGTGTTTAAAGTTTTAAAACTTAAATTCAAAAATATAAGATTTCATAAACATTTTTTTTTTGGGAATATAAACTTCCACTTTGAATGAATTGAATGATCACTTAAATGAATTAAATATTCAATTAAAGTTTCATAATTAATTTTTTTAGTATAATCGTTGATTCGATTGAATTTCCTCAGCTAATTTTTCCAATTATTTAGTTTTTAACTTGCCTGTAAAAAGTCATGAAAAAACTAACAGAAGCATAAAACATTTAATTTTCACATTCTGAATTAATGCTGTAAATAAGAAACGGAAGATTTAATCCTTGCACTGGATTACGAAAATCCTACAACGAACCCACAAGCTATTTATGGTTAGCTAAACGGTCAAATTCCAATCTAATTTTCACCAAAAAGGAAAGGGTGGGGTGAACTACAATTAAGTGCTATTATTAATAAAAACTGATTAATTGGGGCATGATATCATGAGCAGAGGGTCAACAATTATGCAAGGTACAACCCGAAACACTGTCACCATCTAACCGAAATTGACAAACTGAGAATGACTATAAGAGGATTCAAATTTTATTTGTGCCTCGGGTGAGCAAGACAAATTTCTGATTGTGTCGTACCTTTATGACAAAAATTTGGTGTCTTACGGAGTTCAATATTCTATTTGTCACTTCATAAATAGCGTCAGCCACGTATCCAACGTTGCTCGTATTGAGACCAGCCATACTGTAATCATCACATCATGTAGGAAAAATCCCATTTCTTAGGAACGAGTAGCCAAAATGGCAGCAGAAACTTATTGGATTTGGTGCATTACCTGATACGGCCATTACGAGTCATGTATATGTGAAATTCATTTGTCATTCGATCAACCTGTTCCGGTGTCAACCCACTGTAGCAGAACATGCCCACTGCATAAATTACACCAGACTGGTGAGTACCTTCGCAATTTAAACTAGTAGAAAAAGGAAGGGGGTAGATGAAACAATTGTGAATTACAGCGGAACCTGATTGGTTATGTGCTTCCATGGTAAAGGAGATCCACGCTTTTCCAAGTTTTCTCTTAGTGAGGGCCGCATTCCAATAATGCGGTCTGCCATAACCTGGCAAGTCACGAAGCATGCAATGGTTATTTGGACACTAGGACAACTCCCTCCGGGACGACAGCCCAAAAAAACAAGAGGCATGAAGAGATACTAGTGACATAACAAATACTGTATGTTGCTAGGTAGCCGGATGCTACAGATTGCTAACTACTTGAATGATAGGCAACCGTTCACAATTCAGAAATACTGTCATTAAAAAAGTTAGCAACAGTGCGTAGCATCAGCCAGCTTATGATGTGCCCCAAGTGTATATGTATAGCAGCACTGCCCATCCCCCTCTCGCTTCTTGTTATCCAACAAAATGTCCTCCGAACATGCCCTTTAATTTAAGGCGTTTAACTATTTTATTAATCTCTCCTGTGTTTTAAAAGTTAGCCAACATATACCAGTAGAACAGGTTGATGTCATCTCTGCTCTGGATGTGCAAATGTTACGTATTTGTATAATTTAAAATTTAAACCCACAAACAATCTGTATTTGAATTAAAGGTTTGGGAGATAGTTGGAGCCCTAAATTCTCAAAAGCAGATGACTACTGATGACATCTGCCTAATTAACAAGATTGTATGCATTCTAATATTTTTTTCATCAGCTTAAACACAACCCAGGGTATCATTGCCTCAGGAAGGCTATGCAGTCACTTGTATTTGTATAATCACTGCACCAATGCAATCCAAAAAAGATATTGGGAGATGCGAGGAGGAGGAATTGTTATGAATAGTACAGTGGCACTTTAACTTCACTTCTTTAAGCCACATCTTTTCCAACTCTGGATCACCAAGGACAGTTGAAACTACGAGTGCCCCATGAACTGGTGGATTACTAGACATGGGTCTGGCAAGCTGCTGCAACTGACTTTTTACAGCCACAGCTTGCTTTTCATCTTTGCAAAGCAAGCTGCAAAAACCTTACAAGTATGAGTGTTTTTCTTTGCCAAATGCTATTCACAGCCAAGCCAGAAGTTCTTTACAGAGCTCTAGATTTCAAAATATTCAATTTATTGTTTCCATGAGTAACTTTAGAACTAATGTGAGATGCACTCCACAAGGCACTAGAAGTAATTAAAGAAAACATTCACTCCATTAATGCTGTTGTTTTATCTCTGGGAAATTCCGTTGCTCCATATATAGAAAATTAGAGATAGCTTGAAGCCAATTACAGTTACAATAATCATAATCACTTTAATCTATTTATCTAATTTTTTGCCTTATAATATTCAGTTTTAGAACGTTGAAATTCACAGCACTTCCTCCATTATGCCCTCTATATCAACTTAACTTGGTAACTAATAAAGAAGTACAACTAGCATGCTACTGTAACATAATTAAATATGCATTGATGCTCATCTGAACTGACATCTAGGTTGTCCACAAAGATGGTATTAAGAAAATAACCCAGGTCCAACTTATGTCACGACTCAATAATCAGAAAATGGCTCAGAAAACCCACCATTCATAGTATTTGGCTATCTGTTTATGTATCAAAGCAAACTTGTTAAGAGTTATCTATATTCAAATAATAAATGGTAGATAATTTACCTAAGGCATCCTACTCGCTGGCCATACAGTCCCATATTTTTGGCATATGACTGAGCAAGTCCTATTAGCCATCCTCAAGAAAAATCCTGATTGCCTTTGCATCTTGCTCTGGATTGCCACTGGCAAAACCTTGATATGCCATGTCAAAGAAAGGAAAATGACCTTTTGCCTGGATACAATCAGACAGGTGAACACATGAAGAGCCATACAACATTAAAGAGACCAAAAGAGAAGCCCGTGTGTGTGTGTGTGTGTGTAAAATCTGTAAATTGTGTACCATGATCAGGTAAGAGATCTCTCTCCATTGTTCTTCGGAAGGATCTACTCCAGTAGGATTGTGAGCACAAGTATGAAGAAGAAAAAATGAGCCATTTGGAGCATTCTGTACATAAGATAATTCCTTATTAAAAGGAAAGAACAAAATGGAGTGCTAGCACAACTTACATATATAAAATTTGAACTATAGAAATAGTCTGCAAAGTGGTAGCATGACGGTGATGTGACCTTTATTTCATCCATCATTGCTGCAAAATGCAAGCCCCTAGACTCTGGGTGATAGTAACTGAATATTCTTATAGGAACTCCAGCATCTCTCCAGATGTTGTGGTGGCTGTGATATTTCATGTTAGAATTGATACGTGAGGATATGGGAAAACATAAATTTCCTAACTAAATAACCAATTTTAGAGGCCTGCAAAGGCACTACTAAATATTTAAACGAGTTATATGTCTCATAAAGCTCACTTGGCCCAGGTTGGGATTGTTATATAAATTTGGGAGTCAGGATGAAAATGCTGCTGGAATGCAGCAAAAAGTCGACATGCACCAGTCCCAGATAAAGCCTGCACCGCAGCTATTCTTTTATCTTTGATGAACTCAGATCTCTCACCGTAAGCTAGTTTCAACGATTCTTCTATCATCTTCACACTTCCACCAATAGGAAGATACTCCCTGGCCACACAGAATATATAAGAGTATATAAAATTGGATCAGCATGAAGTAAATAACATCATATACTTAATTTAAGAAAGTAATATCAGAAGCTGTATTATTTGCAAGGCCAAGGCCTTTGTTTGGTCACCAGGTAGTGTAAAAAATTGAAAAATGAAACTGTCTGGGGAATATTAATACGAGTCTAGTTATTTTAGAAACTAGGCCCTGAGGCAGTTTTAATGGAATGATTGGTCTTATAAGCCCAAAGAATTCAAGTTTCATCAGTTTATTTCATCCACAAAATGATTCTTGAGAACAAGGGCAGTAAAAGATGGCTAGGTGAACAGAAGTTTTAATTTCAAATTCACTGTAAGATTTTATTCTTCTTATAAATAAGCAGACACATGCCAGGATGTCACTAGCCTCCTCAACTGCTAGTTAAAAATACCTTATGGAGTATGTGCCCACTTAGTTTCCTATTTTCAGAAATATATGACAGCCGAGACAATCATTTATCGAGCCTGATGATGAAATCAGAAAGATCATATTTAAGGTGGTTTAAAGATACTGATGGAAGATACAAGCCCCAATTTAATTTTTTTTTTGTTTTTATGATCAAATCTATGTGGTGAAAGGCTCATTTAAAAGGATATTGCTTTGTAACATTAGATTATTAACATTTAGACAAAATAAATCAGAAAATTTCCAACCTCTCACATTTTGCCTAACCAATCACAGTGACAGAAAACTTTCTAAGGATACTTTGTAATAATACGTCTACCTTTTTAAGTTACCAAAATTTTCACCCAATCTCTACAGGAAATATCACACAAAATCATCTGCTTTAATGGAAATATTTTGTACAACGCAACTTAGCAATAAATCATGACTTCCTACATCTCAAAATGCATAAAGAAATCACTTATACAGTGGCACGGAAGCAGAGTCCCCTAGCAAATGGCGAAAGAGAAATCTATTGAAAGAATACAAGTAGCCTCATATTTCCAAAGAAAATTAATGTGGTCTATATTTATAGTAAAGACCAAAATCACTTAGTGGTTAAACATTATGTTTCCACCACAACTTGGAAGCAGGCAACGTAATGCATACCTATGACCTCTCACTTTTCTCACCTCAAGAGATAAAGGAATGAAAAAAGAAGTATTAAAATGCCTAAAAAATTGACAGTTTAGACATAGATTTGTACGTAACATTAGGAAAAAAAATGTGATAAGAGCATATTTGTACTCACATATCTTGGTTTCCGGCAATCCTCCGCTCTGCTTCTCTAACGCATTCAAGAACCACGGGCTTTCCGTCGTCATCACGATAGGCACCCTTCATTGTTTAAAGATAAAAAAATTAAGTAACAGAATGATATAGTCAAGAGAAAAAATACAAAAAATCAGAGAAACCCTGTTTAAATGTCATGTAATAAGTTGTTAAATATTTTATTCAAAATCTCTGTGTACTAAAATAACAGATACACCTAGTCCAAGCATGATATAGTCCTAGATTCCTCTCAAATTTTGCTTCGCCTCCTCTTCAGATATTTTAGTGGCCAAAACAAGGAAGATCATATTTCGGAACTCTCTTCCATCATCGTTTATAATAATGTCCTCTTTAACTGAAAGGAAAGTTACCTTTGACTTGCGAGATATGAGATAGAGATAAAGGAAAAATCAAATCTAGCTCTGATGAATCAGGAACTGGAAGCTTATGTGTTCCATTTCAACCGTTCTATTTTTTTTCAATTAAAACCTCTAAGTTTGATGAAATAACAGAATTTCACCGAACAAGCCTAAATTCACCTTCTGTTGCAAAGCAACCAGAGAACAATTTCATAAAGAAAATACACTCCTAGTTGCAGCAACTCGATAAAACAGTTATACTCGGCACTATAGCAGACTAGATCGTTTTCCTTTCTCCTGTAGAGAAACTTAGCTTGACGTGAAGCAGCAAACACAACGTTCATAACATTTTCCTTCGATTATTCCTTAGTTTCCGATATTCCCGAAAAAACAGACTGGAAAATCGATTCGAACAGAAAAGAGAAATACGGCATAGAACTCACCACTCTAACATTAACTTTGTTCGGACTCTGGTCGGCCAGGTAAGCTTCGGTGACACCAAGAATTGGATCCTTCGGAGCCGGCTCAACCTTCCCCCACCACGACGACATAAACCTGGCTCCAATGACGGAGCTACGGCTAACGATACGCCTCAAGAGCGCATTCTGAAACGCCATAACTGTCTCGGCACGATGGCGCAGACGAGACAGACGATACAGAGAACAGAACAGAATAGTAAAGAGCAGAAGAAAATATTTAGACTAACAAGAGCAGAGCGAATCGGCACTGGGAATCTGTCTTGACCACCGTCAATTGCGTGACTGTGCTTTATATATGCGATGCGATGCTGACATTGCGTGAGTAGCGGGGGCGCGGTAATTTAAGAGAAATGATATGTTTGTTTAGAATATTATATATTTTTTATATTTTATAAAATATATAAGTTTTACTTTTAAATTTGTATAAAATTATTAGTAAAATTTATTTATTTTTTATTATATATAATTTAATATATAATTTTAAAAATATAGATATAATAGAATTTATAATTTAATAAGTTATTATTATTATTTTTTCTTTTTTCTCAAAAAAATTATAAATAAGAGGAAGTGGGATTTCAGTATTTAACCACATTTATCAAAAGGTAATGAATAATTTAATATGATTAGGTCATTTAATCATAGACTGTGCTGTATGCATATATTTATTTATATAAAAAAATTGGTCCATGACATTATTGTGTGGTTTACCTAAGACAGTCCTAGCAAGGCGCAAAACACATTAATTTTAAGGAAAGATATTTTTGCAATTATTTTGTAATATAATTCTTACAATAGGGTGTTGAGATGTATTAATTCAGTAATATTTAATAAATTTAATTATTTAGATATTAAATTATAAAAATTAAATGAACAAAATTGTAAAAATAACAATACCCCAATTTTAAGTAAATGGCTAAAGTAGAATACAATCTCCTTCCATAAATGTCCTCTTGAAGTCATGAACCAGCCCCTGCACATACTTTTTTCAATCTTTATTGATTATGCCAGATGATTTCTCGTCTGCAATTGTTACATGTCTTGACTAAGGTTGCAAGTCTTGTGTTGGGATCCAGTACCGTGTTGCCAAAGAGGATTACGCCAGGTTCTTAGAAGTAAGTTACCGGTTTTGTTAATTGTAGTTTTATTTTTCTGGAGTTAGTGTTTTAGCTTTCAAGCAGATTATGAATTTAATCCATTACCTGTATCTGATGACAGGAACTTGGAATCGAATGTGACTTGGTTATACTTCCAGACCAACAATTCACGTGGTCTTATTTTATTTATTTATTTATTTTTGATAGGATCACGTGGTCTTATTTTATAACCAGGCAATAGAAGAAATGCCAATGCAGAGACATCTTACCTTTGGCCTCAACGAGCACCCCTCTGACAATAAACAAGTAACACTGCGTGAATTAGTGGAAAGCCAACACATTTTTAAGTGGAATGACAATTTTGGTCTGGTTTGTTAGATATATTTTTACTTTTAATTCTTGTCAACATAAAAAATTGTTTAAAATTCTCTAACTGCTCCACTATTTCAAGAATAATTTTTTTGGTCCAATGCGTATGTTATAAATTTCGGGCATAATACGAAGACAAAAGGAAACAATCCTCCAAACCCTAAGGGCAATCTCATAACTAAAAGCAAGGTATCATATACCCTTAATTGTGCAACTACCATTTCTACTGAGTCAAATCTGCAATTGAACCTTGACCAGGACTACCTGAGAACTGCATGATCATCAACTAAATTTTTAAAACAAATGAAGTAATGCCAAATTGAGAGTATGAATTAAAAGGTTAAGAAACCTAAACATCTAATATCAAGATTCAAGATCTCTAGATCAAGCTTTGCCATACAAATCTGCTTCATAAGTGAAACTTCAGGAAATCATAGTTTAAGTCATATAAATCCACTTAGTTATGATTAGATGCTCTGTTCTACTTCTCATGCACCAAATAAAATAGAAGATTATAACACACATAAATTAATGTCAACACTAATCTAAAAACCATATCAAGCATAATCAGTAAGTACAAAAATACCATCCAGCTAAAATTTTTATGCACTTGAAGGGACCAGATTAGCAGCTGTAGTTAAAGAGTCATTCGTATTTTAATGATACTGCTGAGTTTAATATGTTGGATAACATACAAAGAAAAAGTCACATTATTCTCCAGCCTCTTGAAAAGTTTGGAAGCACAACCTCTAACACATCACATAGCATCAGAGTGTAACCGAAAATTACTCTAACAACGACGCAAATTGCATGAAGCTTTGAGCATGTCCCAAAACTTACAACTAGCCAGCAACATCACAATCCAACCTCTCAAATTAGAAGCCAAGGAGTAATTCAAAGGTCAATTTCAGATTGTCAAAAGAATTTTCATTACATTATTCCATTAGCTCATTTTGGTCTGAAGTCGGCCAGTAACAAACCTACTTACCTTGCTTGTGGACCAGCTGCAGAGCTATTTCTTGTTCCATTGACTTGGCACCCACTTACCAAGATGCCTTCTTTATGCCTGTCAAAGAACCTCGAGATGCTAACTCACGAAAAACAATACGAGACATTCGAAAAACCTCATATACAGCACGAGGGCGACCGGTGAAAATACATCGGTTTCTTACTCGTGTAAAGGAACTATTTCTTGGCAACTTGGACAGCTTATATCTAAGTTTTTCCCGCATATCACCAGGAAGATTGGGATCTTTACAGAAGGCTTTGAAAACCTTTCGTGATAATTCATGTCGAGCTGCAAGCATTCGACGATGGTAATCTCGAAGATTACGCATCTCCACCCCTTGTTGTCTGCACAAACATGATAACTAATCAGCATAGAAACAAAATCTCACAAAACAACTGCAGAAGGATTGTTTTAAAATTTAAAGTGCAGCTTCAAGAAAACTTAATAAAGTAAAGTACCCCTTTATGGCTTGAGAAATAACCAAGGCTTGAATAATCGTAAAAGCCATTGCAGTTGTAAATTTATAACAAATAACATCGGAATACGATAACTAATCAAACAGAAGAAAAAGAACACGTGACAAAAATCACATCTCTTAGATCTCAGTTTCCAACCATAGCCATCAATGATGAAAATAATCATTCAGTCTCAAGAATCATATCAAACCCTTGATGTTTTAATGTTCATCTTCTCGTAAGCAATTTAAAAAGCAACAAAATCCCATCTAAATCCTATTATCTCAATGTAATACACCACTACAGAAACGGGCCTGTTAAGTGTTAATTTAATCGCTAGACTTCCTGTTAATCACAAGACAATTCTAAGATTTGGCACACTATGCTCCACCATGGGTTCATGACAGCTAAAATATAATCACCTAACCGTAATCTTTTTTCTTTTTTGAACAATCTATTCTAATTTTAATATCAGAATAAGCATAGAGTTTTCCACAACTACAGGAATCATACCTTAGCAAATTATATCAACATTAAAGAACGATTGAAGCTCATCATCAGTCATCAGTACAATCAAACCATCCATTGTCACCAGATTTTCAGAAAAAGGGAGAAATATACACAAGGTAAGAGAAAGGGCACACACCTGGCACTGGGAGCTCTCTTAGCCACAACAAAGGAAGACGCGAAAGCTGAAGTAACAACAGCACCTTCTGCCGCCGCGTCTGAATCAACATTCAGATCCAACCTCTCCAAAGGTGAGGAGTGCACTAGGGATGAACCTGAAGCTGGTTTGTTGCCCCCAGAAATCGTACAAAAAGCTCTGCGAATAAAGTCCATGGCGACAGATTTGGGGTTTTGTTTTGCGCTACGATTTTAGAGCTTTAAGAGAAAATAGTAGCTTAAATAGGAAGAGCCTTTTCCATTTAATCTGACCCTTGCTATTGCCGTCGTATTGGTAGCACCATAAACGACGCCACAATCATGTCGTTTAAATATTAATTTGCGTTGACATAATATGATTTTTATATAGAACTTTAACCATAAATTCAGAAAATAAAAAGATAAAATAACAATAGGTAAATTTATCTTAATGGTATATTAAGATGCTGTGACATTTAATATTATTTTAAATTTTATTTTTAATATTAAATTTTATATGTCTTCTATAAAAAAAAAAAGTTTAAAAAAACAAAGAAAACCAATAAAATGACTTTATCTGTCGACCAAGCCGATTCCAAACAACGTGCTGGCCAAGGTTGTTCAACGCAGAGAATACGGAAATGTCATGGATCCTATATCCCAGAGAAGCCTTATACGACAATGTCTGTCTCTCAGTTTTATGTGGCTGGCTTTGCATATCAAAGAAAACCCAAACCAAAGGATCTCCTCCCCTGTAACTTAGAAATTAAAATGAACTCCTTTTTTATCCCCATTGGTGGCAAGGGGTGGGAACTCCCTTTTTTTCTCATATAGAACAGCAAACTAGTACTTCAATTTTGACCGCATAGCAAAGCAGTTTAGAGGAAACAGAAACGGCCATCAAAATCAAATGCAATTTGAGACTAAAATTTCTATTAAAAAAAAAAAAAAGGAGACAGCCACCTCTATATAAGCAACTGAAGTAACAGTTTTTGAAGCAGACCAATTATCATATCTCTCTGAGTAACAAGAAGCTTCTCTACCAATAATCATTGCTAAGAGATGGCTTCCGCTGTCCAAAACCAACACATTTTAGGTTTTTTACTCATTCTCGCAGTTGCCATTTCTCAGGTAATGTCCCGCAAGCTCCAGGAGGAATCCTTATCAGAAAGACATGAGCAATCGATGGCAAAATATGCAAAGTGTACAAGGATGCTGCATAGAAGGAAAAACGTTTCCAGATATTCAAGGAAAATGTAAAGTTCATTGAATCATTCAATGCTGCTGAGGACAAACCTTACAAGCTTAGCATTAATCACTTAGCCGACCAAACCAATGAACAATTTAAGGCTTCCCGTAATGGATACAAGAGATCCCATGGTCTGAGGACAGCAACGGAAACATCAATTAAGTATGAAAATTTACAGCTTCTCCTGCTACCATCGATTGGAGGCGAAAAGGAGCTGTTACCCAAATCAAGGACAAGGCCAATGTGGTAATATGAAGTACAACACTTAAATACATTATTGTGGAACGCTGCTTGTCACACATGTACAAATTGCAGTTTTCTGTACAAGTTGAATATAGAAATTGGTCTCTATATGTGCGTGTTACATTGCACTAAAAGAAATTGATTTCTATACACGGACTGTGCACAACTTTTCCTGTCTGTACCAGTGTGTCAAGTATTTTCCTCACTATGCTCCATTTCTTCAATGCTTCCGTTCAACTGCATTTAGACAATTTGGCTTAATGTTCATTTGTTTTTTGTCTGCCAAATTAGGTAGCTGCTGTGCATTTTCAACAGTGGCTGCAACAGAGGGTATCCACTAATTAATTACAGGAAAATTAGTTTCCCTCTCAGAGCAAGAGCCGCTGGATTGTGATACCAAAGGTGTGGACCAAGGTTGTGAAGTGGATCTCATGGAAGATGGCTTTGAATTCATTATACAAAATGGAGGAACCACCATCGAAGCAAATTATCCCGATGAAGGAGTTGATGAAACATGTAACACTAACAAGGAAGCATCTCCTGTAGCTTAAATTAAGGGCTATGAGAAAGTCCCAGCTATCAGTGAAGATTTACTACTGAAAGCTATGGCTAACCAACCAGCGTCAGTTTCTATTGATGTTGGAGGATCTGCTTTCCAATTTTACTCAAGTGGGGTATTTACAGCGGAATGTGGAACTGAGCTAGACCATGGTGTCACTGCAGTTGGTTATGGCACAGCTGATGATGGTACTAAGTACTGGCTCGTGAAGAATTCATGGGCCACCTAATGGGGAAACCAAAGGTACATAAGGATGAAGCAAGAAGTAGATGCAAAGGAAGGCTTATGTGGCATTACCATGGATGCCTCATATCCAACTGCGTAAATGCTTAATTAGCGAAAATGTTGTCTAAAATTGTCTGTATTAAGAACTTGTGGGTTCGTGTACACATACGATTGAGCTATTGAAAGTGTTACATGAATTCTTTTTATCTTTGTTTACATTATAGTTCTTCTATTGTAAGTATGACTTGGTCTTCCAAATTGTAAGAAGCCAACGTTCCCATGTTTATCCCATTAAATGTTGGAACAAAATCAAGATACTTACAAAAAGGCACATTTCTTTGTCTCTCTGACTTTCTTGAACCATACACCAAGCATTCAAATTCATAATTTTATCTGTTGCAAAATAATACCTATATTCAAGAATTCAAACAAACTAAAAAAATGCAAGTGTTGCATTTCCAACAGAAAAACTGCCACTAATTGGTCCCGCGATCAATCTGAAATAGTCCCCATCAAATTATTTGAAATAAGAGTCGGCAATCTTAAACAATTTTAAAATCACAGTTCGAGGTTTCCAGTAAAGTCCAATCCCCTCTTCTTTGGATCACTTCTAATTCTTCATGAGTTGTTAAGAAAAATGGAAGAAGAGCATGAACATTTAAGCACTTCTACCATTTTCTTCCTGCTAAGTAATATAAGGCTTCAAAGAAACCGAAAATATTATCATGCTTTGCCTGTGATTTTTTCTTCTTTAGTGGGGTAAGTCCCTCATTTGCTTTCTGATATAAAAAATGACAAAACGTAACAAGCTCAATTGAAAACTTAATTTGACTTCGCAGGCAATTATTTTTAAACAAAACAAGAAGTGGCCTGTGGCCATCTATTTCAAATGCAAGGTTAACTGAAAAGGCATCCGCTAGAAAAAACAATCAAATATTGACTGAAGAACTCCTCACTCATCAAGAGCCTCCCACCTCTATATATACAATATAGGGGCTATACCTTTGATGCATACCAATATTCCTATTCCTTAATCAAAAAAGGCTATTCTATCCACAATCTTTGGAAATGGCTTTCATTGGCCAAAACCAGTACATTTTAGCTCTGCTTCTCATTCTAGCTGTGTGGAATTTCCAGGTAATGGCCCGGTGTACACCCCAGAGACATGAGCAATGGATGAAGAAACATGGTAAGGTTTACCAGGATGCAGCATAGAAGGAAAAACGTTACCAAATATTCAAGGAAAATGTGGAGTTCATTGAATCATTCAATGCTGCAGGCAACAAACCTTACCACCTTAGCATTAATCACTTTGCTGACTTAACCAACGAAGAATTTAATGCTTTCCATACTGGAAGCAAGGTGCCCCAACGGCTGGGGACAACCGAAGCATCATTTAGATATACAAATTTAACTGCCACTCGACCCATTCCTGCTACCACAGACTGGAGAAGAAGAGGAGCTGTTACTCCAATCAAGAAGCAAGGCCGATGCGGTAAGATAAAGGAAACCATATAAATGCATTTTTGTTCAATGCCTTATGACCAATTGGATTAATTTTAATGTTAATTTGTTGGCGAAACCAGGTAGTTGCTGGGCGTTTGCAGCAGTGGCAGCAATTGAGAGTGTCCACCAAACAAGAACAGGTAAATTAGTGTCCCTCTCCGAGCAAGAACTAGTAGATTGTGTCAAAGGCCAAAGTAAAGGATGTAGAGGTGGCTTCATAGAAGAAGCCTTTCAATTTGTCGTCAGAAATGGAGGAATAACAAGTGAAAGAAACTAACCCTACAAGACAGTTGATGGGACTTGTAGCAGAAGGAAGACAGCCTCTCATGTAGCTCATATTAAGGGTTATGCAAAAGTTCCAGCTAAGAGAGAGAAGCAGCTCCTCACAGCTGTGGCTCACCAGCCAGAAGCAGTTCTTATTGAAGCTGGACAATCTGCTTTCCGATTTTACTCAGGTGGAGTTTTTGTAGGGAGATGTGGAACTAACCTAAACCATGTTATGACTGTAGTCGGTTATGGTACCACAGGTGATCGTATCAAATATTGGCCAATGAAGAATTCATGGGGCGCTGGATGAGGTGAGCAAGGATACATGAGGATAATGCAAGACATAAGATCGGAGAAACGTTTATGCGGGATTGCCATGGATGCTCCTTATCCAATTGCTTAAAATCCTCTGCCGTGTGGTTTTTGTTTTAAATTTACTGCCCTTCGAACTATCATGTGCATCTAAACATGCATTTTCAGCAATTTTAAGTGTTTTGTGTGTTCTGTTTAACGTACCCATGATATGAATTTCATCCTCTACACTTCTTTTTCTTTGTATTTGTAACATTTTTTAATTTTATAACTTATGGGCCTTTTTATTTACTTCAAACTTTCTTAAAACTTTATATTTTTCTTCTTAAAACTCTATATTTTTCTTCCGTTATCCGGCACATAACTATAGGGAATTTGCATCCCCATAATACGTACCAGGCATATATGTACATCTTCGCAGTTACTTTGCAATTATCTCATACCTCCTAAAAAGTGCGGGATTCTAGATATTTTGGACAAAATATAATAAATTCTCTTATACTTTAGGTTATATATAAAAAACTTTTACACAAAGTATGAATTAAGACAAATCACTTTGTGTATATGAAAAATTATATAAATTACTCTCACATATTTTAAATTAATCTCAAATTATCCTTGATAATCTTAAATTATTCTCAAGTTATTATGATATATCTTAAATTGCCTTCAATTTGAAATATCCAAGAGTAATTTATATAATTTTTAAAATATCAGAGTGTAATTTATTTTAATTAATACCATAAATTATTTTTTTTTTACATATAACCTAAAATACTAAGAAGTTTAATACTCTCAATATATTTTGTTTTAATGCCTTGCCAACTTTTTTTTCTTTTTAGTGTGATACGTGTTTTTCCTCCCTGAAGAATGCTTTAGCTGTTGTATTAAATGTGGAGATTTACATGCCCATGTGTTTCATATTCATGGTAAACAACTCTAAATACAACGTAGAATCGTTCGAACCTATTAGGCCTAAAATTTATCATGCCTATAATCAGGCCTACTTGATTAATCAAGTCACAAAAGAGGGAATTTTTTTCAGTACTGGTGTGGTACTGAGTGTCCAATACTGCCTGAAAGGTTTGAGTGTCCAATAATTATAATGTCATGCCATAAAACTATTATGCCATGTTGTAATGATGATGCAATAAAAAATTCACATGTTACAATTTGAGTGTGAGGCTTAGTACTACATAAAACAAAAAATTTTTTCAAAAAAAATCATTATTGATATATACAAAATTTTCTTAATATAAAATTTATATTATTAAATTTTTTTAATTTTATAAATTAAACTGTAAAATTTAATAAATTTAAAATTTTTTTAAAAAAAACCTACACCAAATGTGTGATTATTAAGTAAATTAAAATATGTGGGAGTTTCATTTCTTGTCACAAAATATAAAATATTAAATTAATACATAAAATATATAATTTTAAATATAATATATAAAGCTTATATATCATTTAAATAAAATAAATCAGCCTACAAATTTCAAATTTTAAGAAAATGAATTAGGTCTATTTAAAAAATAAATATATTTTATAGCCTAGACTAAGTTTAAATTATTAAATAAGCTAAGGCCGAGCAATCCTAATGGAGGTAAAATAAAAAAAATAATAGTTCTACAATTTGATGTGTCTCACACACCTAGCATTGAGAGACCCTCTCTCAATCTTTGGGACAGCTTAAAACTTAGAGCCATAGTGCTCGGTAAAATCCGGGTTAGGTGTAACTACACGAACCCAAGCAGGGCTCTAATTCTTCGCACTGTTAATGTCCGGCGCCTTTGTAAGCGAAATTACCAATTGGGTTGCAAGTTGCACGGTTCGGCCGGACAAGAAGTCTACAGCTGTATGACAAATTTTCGTGCATTAGTGTGTTTTCGTGGATGTTTGGAAGGGTTGACTGGTAAGTTTGACTGACAAAATAGTACCTTTGATTGCTTAGGTGCACGGGATGCAGACCCTTTCTATTGGTGTTGGAGGACACGCTTTCCACATTTTACTCCAAGTAGAGTATTTACAGGGAATGAGAAGCTGAGCAAAACTATGGCGTCATTGCAGTTGATTGTGTCGCAGAACATTATGATACCAATTATTGGGTAATGAAGAAGTTGTGAGGCACCCGAATGGCGTGAGCAAGAACGCACGAGGTTGAAGCGAGAACATATTTGCTAAGGAATTGGTTTACCTGCCATCCATGAACAGCGTCAGTATTTCTGGATTCTGAAACGTAAATAATGCCCATTTGCTTGTCCCAGAACTTGTACTGCAGGTACATATGTACTCAAAAATTTTTTTGCCCTTTCGAAATATCGAAGATTTAGTACTCTCTTAATATAAAATTTATTTGTTATTAAATTAACAATTATTTCTTAATTTAAGAATATGGATAGAATTAAACACATTCAGTTGATAAGTAAAAGAAATACATGCTAGGGGAAGATAACATTTTTTCTTGCACATATATTAACCATCATCTCTTAAATAAAAATTCTATACCCACACCCTCTGTATATACGGAATTTCTACGAAATTTCGTGGGTACATTGGATGTGAGGCTAGCCTAACTCTTCATTAAAATATTGTATCAGTGCTCTTTTCTGCATCTACTTCTGTTTCCTCACTCAGTACTTTGTGGACCTAAAAGAAGCAGCGACAAATTCTAAGCGGAGACTTGAGGGTCAATGACAGAAAGAAGTGCAAGCAGAGAAAAAGCTCGGAGCAAAAATGTGGAAATGATTGGTGCACATGAATTGAGTGGTTTCACGTGCACTAATAAATTAAAGAAGAATAAAAAAATTAAATATTTGTAAAACTGTGATATTTATATTTTTTTTAATTTAAATAATAATATATTTAAAGTGAAAAGAGATTATTGTAGATAGATTTGATTTAAAGAAAAGAATAAGAAAGAGGATAATCTCTTGATTTAAAGAGTTTACATATATTTTAAATTTACTTAAAAATTTATTAAATAAATTAATCTATTTTTATGCGCGTTTAAAAATTTCTTTCAATCCCATCGCATGTTGCACTTAATAACATTGCTACATATAAGATATTCTTTTTTTAAAATTTCTTTATTTTCCTTTTCATCGATGTTATTTTACATATTCTGGGACGAAATTCTCTAAATATAAGCATCGAGAAGGTTGTCTTTGTCAGCTTTATTCAAAATCTGATATATCGTTTAACACTTGGTCTTCCAAATTGCAAGAAGCCAACAATCCCATGTTTGTCCAATTGTTCGACCAAAATCATGATACTGCCAAAACGTCCACGTTTCTTTGTCTATTTGATTTTTATGGTTAGTTTTGTTATTCTTACCATTTGAATTATATTAAATAATTATTTAAAAAATAAATTATTAAATTTATTAAATTTCATAAATTAAATTATAAAATTTATAAATTTAATAATTCATATAATTTTTTTTAAGAATTTAATTACTTTCATTTATTGAGAGTAACTTTTTCCTTTCACCAAACATATACCAACGAGTCAAATTCAAAACGTTATCTGTTGGGCATGATAATTATATTCAAGAATTCAACAGATTAAAAGGTCCCACTATCAAATAGTGCAAGCATTGCGTTTCCACCAATAAAACTATCTGATTAGAGTCAGCAATTTGACCATCACTTTCTCTGTGGAAAATTCTATTACGCCATCGCTACACATACAATGCATATTGACGGATTTAGATTTTTTTTTATTTTTTATAATTTAATATATAAACTGTTTTTATTTTTATTATTTTATTCTCTCTTAATTCTATATATTTTTTCTCTCACTCTTCTATACTTTAAAGGCAGAGGATGTCAATCCTTATATGACAAGGGAGAAAATAAATTCCACAAGTCATTTTTTACAAAAAGAAAATGTATTTCCTATAATCCACAATATCTTTAGTTTAAAGTTTAGGTACAAGAAATAAGAAACTTATTAAATAGTCTCAAAAATAATAAAATATTCTCTTACTTTTTTAAAATACCTGTTTTATAAAAATTCAATTAGTTAAGTATTTAATTAAGATAGTGATTCTAATAGTAATAATATTAACAAAGTGTAAAATGATAGTTATTATGAATAAGAGGGAGTAGATATTTAGATTTATTAGGTTACATAATTTAATTTATGAAACTTAATAAATTTTAATAGTATAAATTATATGTTATAATTTATTAAGTGTAACATATTTCAGAATAAATACTAGCATAAACATTATAAAACCATAAATAGAAGTTTTCATTTGCTCCAACTTTGAGTCAAAAGTTCGAGTCTAGAGTTGTTTTGGTTAGAAAAATTTAACTTAATAGCTTTGGTCTCAAATAAGAATTGTCTCTTATCCATTAGTGATAGAAAAATATCTTAAAAATCCAAAAAAAAGGCCCAACCCTCTCATCTATAGACTTAGGTTCTCTAAAACAAAGAGTATATTTTATAAAATAAAATGTAGATAGATAATCATTAATAAAAAAATTAATCGTATAAGTTATTTTAGATACATGACTTACTATTTACTTATTTATATTTTATAATAATCTTTGTCATTAATTTTTTAATTAACAATTATTTATTTATATTTTATTCTGTGAAGTATACTCTTCATTTTAGAAAATTCTCTTCTATGAGATTATTCACTTATTACATTCTACTTCTTTTAATTCTTAAGAAAAATGGAAGAAGAACATGAACTTTAAGCACTTCTTCCCATTTTTCTCCTTATAAGAAATATAAGGCTTCAAACAAATCGAAAATGTTATCATTCTTCCCTTTGTTTTTTCCTCTTTGGCGGGGCAAGCCTGTTATTGTTTTCTAATATAAATAAAAGATGATAAAATCAATTTACATATCTTACTTTTATTATTTTTTAATTTTAATAACTTTTATTAATCTCTCATCTAATTTTATATTTATCTCTTTTTTAATAGACTTTCATCTTACGATACCCAAAAATAGAGAATTTGGATCCGACAAAACAAGGGACTATACAGGTCAATATTTCAAACAAAACAAGAAGTGGCCATCTATATCAAATGCAAAGTTGACTAGAAAGGCATCTTCTAATATAACAATCAAATGTTGACTGAACAACTCCTCACTCTAGAAGAGCATCTCACCTCTATATATACAATATAACAGCCACTACCTTTGATGCACACCAATATTCCTAATCCTTTTTCTGTATAACATATATTCAATTCACAGTCTTTGGAAATGGCTTTCATTGGCCAAAACCAGTACATTTTAGCTCTGTTTCTCATTCTAACTGTATGGAATGTCCAGGTAATGGCCCGGAAGCTCCATGACGGCACTGCATCCGAGAGACATGAGCAATGGATGGAGCAATATGGTAAGGTTTACAGGGATGCTGCAGAGAAGGAAAAACGTTTCCAAATATTCAAGGACAATGTGGAGTTCGTTGAATCATTCAATGCCGCTGGCAACAAACCTTACAACCTTAGCCTTAATCGATTTGCTGACTTAACCAACGAAGAATTTAAGGCTATCCATACTGGGAACAAGATGCCACAAGGGCTGAGAACAACAGAAGCATCATTTAGGTATGAAAATGTAACTGTCGTTCCTGCTACCATAGACTGGAGAAAAAGAGGAGCTGTTACGCCAATCAAGGACCAAGGTCAATGCGGTAAGATCAAGGAAACTATATAAGTACATTGGTCTGCGTTTCTGGTACATGCTTCAGTACTATTCCATGCATTATAACCAATTGGATTAATGTTTACGGTAATTTTGTTGGCAAAACCAGGTAGCTGCTGGGCATTTGCAGCAGCGGCTGCAATTGAGAGTATCCACCAAATAAGAACAGGTAAATTAGTGTCCCTCTCGGAGCAAGAACTAGTAGATTGTGTTAAAGGCGGTAGAGAAGGATGTGTGGATGGCGAGCAAGAAGATGCCTTCAAATTTGTCATAAAAAATGGAGGAATCACAAGTGAAGAAAACTACCCCTACAAGGCAGTTACCGGGACCTGTAGCAAAACGAACATAGCCTCTCATGTAGCTCATATTAAGGGCTATGAAAAAGTTCCAGCTAACAGAGAGAAGCAGCTCCTCAAAGCGGTGGCTCACCAGCCAGTATCAGTTTCTATTGATTATACAGGATCTGCTTTCCAATTATACTCAGGTGGAGTTTTTACAGGGAGATGTGGAACTAACCTAACCCATGCTGTTACTGTAGTCGGTTATGGTACCACTCAAGATGGTATCAAGTATTGGCTAGTGAAGAATTCATGGGGCACTGGATGGGGTGAGAAAGGATACATGAGGATGAAGCGAGACATAAAATCGAAGAAAGGTTTATGTGGGATTGCCATGGATGCTTCTTATCCAGTTGCTTAAACACTTCTGCCGTATGGTTTGTGTTTTAAATTTGCTGGCTTTTGTTCTTTTAAAGGAGTGACAAGCTATATGTATGTAAGATTTCGAGTTTGATCACGAAGTTGTGAAGAAAACCCCAAGCTGCTGCCCTCCGAACTAGTAGGTGCATATGTAAACATGCATTTTCAGCTATGTAAGTGTGTTGTGTGTTCTGTTTAATGATGTAACTAGGCGTATGATCTCCGCAATTACTTGGCTGTTATCTCTTAGCTCCTTGAAAGTGTGGGAATCTAGATATTCCTTGTTAAAAGGCTTTGCCCACTTTTTTATGTAGTGATCTGTGTTTTTTTTTTCTTAAGAACGCTTTAGTTGTTGTTGTATTAAATAAGAAGATTCACATGCCCATCTGTTTAATATTCATCTTTTAACCACTCTAAATACAAAGTAAAATCATTCCAACCTGTACGTTAGGCCTACAATTGAAATAAACTACCATAGACTTATCAAACCTTTTAAACCTACTTGATTTATTAGGTCAGAAAATATGTAACATGAAATTAATGTACAAAATATATAATTTTAAATATAATATATAAGATGTATATTTTACTTAAAATAAAATAACTATAGACTTTACTTAATTTATTTATTTTATAAGTATTTTATTTTAAAATTTTAAAATTTTAAAATCCTTACAGATATTCATTCCCTCGTAGAAGTTAAGAATGAGAAAAAAAAAATTTCACTCTTAAGTTTAGGAAAAGGATGGGAGAATTTTTTTTTTTTTCTCAAGATCAAAGGGTGAGAGACCACTCCCTGACCTCACCTGCCTCATTGTCATTCCTAGTCATGGATGAGATAAACAAAACCATTCAAACCAGAGAATTGTAACTATTTGGAGACCGGTTCCTTCTATTTTTTTTTTTTTGGGGGGGGGGGGGGGGGGGATAAGGTACATGAGTCCAAACTACACTCTAAGACATCTTGGATAAGAGTTCCGTAAGAACCACTAATTTGCATGGATTTGAATTCTTTATCTTTATTATTTTTTATTTTAATTATTTTTTATTTATTTCTTTTGAATTTATATTAAAATATGTTTTATAAATTTTATTTTTAATTAAGTTTATTAATTTATATTTATTTCTCGCTTATTTTTCTTTATTTTTAATTTTCAAAAACAATGAATTCATACCCTAATCGGCACCATTTAGAGGGGATTCTAGTCTCTTATTTGTGCAAGTTATTTTCATCCAATACCTCACAAAGTCTCATAATTTTTATATTTTGTTAGTGATTACTATTATTAATTATATATTTTTTATATAATTTTTATTTAATAAAATTTAAATTATTAAATATACTGTTCCGCAATTTAACCGTGAAATTGTGGAAATGTTGTTTCTTTATCTAACTACCCGCGAAGCTGCTAATACTTGGTTTGTCGTATATTGACTCATAAAAAAAAAAATGGCTTTTAAAGATGGAATTCTGATCATATTAAACCCAATCGTCAGGGGTCCTCATATTTGGAAAATACTACATTCACAAAATGTAACATTCGAAAATCACATAAAATACTTCACAAAATATAACATACAAAAATCACAAAATAATTTAGAAAGTTTGTAATTTAAACTGTAAAAATTTTTAAATAAAATTTTTATAAATTTTAATTTGTATACATAAAGTAACTGCTCATCTTTTACCATGTGTAGGACAGAGGCAAAATCTAATGAACGTCAATGTGCATTTGAATGTTTAGGATTTGTTCATCTCCTTACCATATAAAACTTTATGTAAGCCCCTTGTTTGTTTTCTATAATAAAGTGGAAAACAAGAAACATTGAATAGCTTAATTTATAAGTTTTATGTTATGTCAAAGCAACTTCCACGCACTAGATACTTGCAACCAAAATCCAAAGCAACTTGCCCAGAAAAAGCCTTCCATCAGAAACAACTTAATGTTCGTTCAGTTTAAAAAAAATTCCCCATGAATAGCCACTAGCCAGCACCTCTATATAAGCCAGTCCTTTGGAGCACACCAATTCATATTTCTCTCGACGTGACCAGAGCAACTCCCACTCCCCCAACAACCGATACAAGAGATGATTTCTGTAGTCACAAACCGGCGTATTTTAGCCATGTTCCTCATGTTCACAGCGTGGAGTTCCCACGTAATGTCCCGCAAGCTGCAAGAGGCACCCTTATCAGCAAGACATGAGCAATGGATGGTAAAATATGGCAAAGTGTATAGGGAGGCTGCAAAGAAGGAGAAGCGTTTCCAGATTTTCAAGGACAATGTGCAATTCATTGAATCCTTTAATGTCGCTAGTGACAAAGCCTACAGGCTTAGCATTAATCAATTTGCTGACCAAACCAACGAGGAATTTGAGGCTTCCCGTAATGGGTACGGGAAGTCTCGTGGAGTAAGGACTGAAAGAACTTTCAGGTATGAAAAAATGGCTGATGTTCCAGCAACTATGGACTGGAAGAAAAGAGGAGCTGTTACCCCAATCAAGGATCAAGGCTTTTGTGTTAAGATCATTTTCATAATAACAGTCCTATTTTCACAAACTGAAAGCTGAATTCTCACTTATAACAATTTACTTCTTTAAATTTATCAAGTTTCACAAATTTAACAATGAAACCTATAAATTTAACTGCCTAAAAAAAATATAAAATATGGGGTGTGGGCTTTGTGAGAAATAGGGTGTGGAGTAGCAGAGCTGTTTTCCATATTCTTTTGGTACAATCATGACCTCTTGGAATTTTGTATGAAGACCAGGTAGTTGCTGGGCATATTCAACTGTGGCTGCAACAGAAGGGATCCACTAAATAACAACAGGTAAATTGGTGGCCCTCCCAGGGCAAGAACTAGTGGATTGCGATCCTGATGTGAAAGCCATGGATGTGGTGGTGGTTTCATGGAAGATGGATTTGAATTTATTTTGAAACATGGAATCACCAGTGAAGCAAATTATCCTGACCAGGGAGGTAATGGGACTTGTAACACTAAGAAGGAAGCCTCCCCCGTAGCTCCCGTTAAGGGCTATGAGGAAGTGCCTGCTAATGATGAAGAGACACTCCGGAAAGCTGTGGCCAACCAATCAATTTCAGTTTCCATTGATGCTAGAGGGACAGCATTCCAATTTTACACAAGTGGGATTTTCACAAGAGACTGTGAAACCGAGCTAGACCATGACGTGACAGCAGTTGGTTATGGCATTGCTGTTGATGGAACCAAGTATTGGTTACTGAAGAATTCATGGGGCACTGGTTGGGGTGAGGAAGATTACATAAGGATGAAAAGAGACGTAGATGCCAAGGAAGGTTTATGTGGCACTGCCATGAATGCCTCTTATCGAACTGCTTAAGTATTCAATTACTCAATGTAAATATTGGTCAGAAATGGGCTGTTCTTAAATCCTGTAGATTATCTATACATATTATTAAGCTATTGAAAGTTTTATAAGAACTCTTTTTGCCTGTATCCGTATTCAATACCGAATTACTCTCTTATATACCTTAAATGTAGAATAACTAGTTCTAACTGGAAATTCATATCAGAATCAACCACGGATGAATAGCAAGGAAAAAGAAAGCACGTAGCAAATAGACATGCACAGCAGAACATTCAATGTAAAATAAAGAATCATAATATTATCAAAAATTTTGTAAAACAGAGAAAAGGTGGAACTCAAATAAAATCAAACTTGGTCTTGACGCCATGAGCCTTGGCTCTAGTGGCATCCTTGTTGGTATCTTTAAATCCCTTTGTAAGTTCGAATCCCCCCGTTTCCCTAAACCCTACTGCCTCATGTACTAACCAAAAAAAAAAAAAAAAAAACCTTGGTCTTGACTCTTTTAACCAACCATTATATTAGTTTACATATTCTGCGCTGTATTCCCTGAGTTTATGTCTCCAACATTTCTATTCCACAACGAGATAACACTTTAGATAAGAGATTTTAATTGCATAATTAAGTGCTAAAAAGTAAGAACTTCGAATGTCTATATATATCTTTTATATTTCTAATACGAGCTTTACTTAACACAAACAGTTTGATGCATTTTGTATAGAAGGTAACCCTAATTTTTTTTTAGGTATTCTCATTACTGTTAGATAAAAGATTAATTCCTACTGCAGTCAAAATTTGAAATTCAATTTTCATATAAAATAGTTAATTTATTTCATTCTCTAATTATCCACCACTGTTGGGTAAGAAACTAATATTTATTTAAGTTAAAAATTCTAAATTCAATTTTTAGATAAAGTAATTGAATCATTTCTTTCTGTAATTATCCCCAATTTATCTAAATAGAAGCTTTATTTACAATTCAATTACCAAAGCATCTGAATTGTGCTGAAGGGCTCACAATTAAGGGACAAAAAAGTGGATAGAAACATTCATTGAAAGGTTTAATATTTCAAAGCTAAGGAAAAATTTATTTTTCAAAAATAACAGCTGAGGAGTTTATTTGCCAAAACTTATTTTGCATTTTTTCCCCCAAATTCAAATGAAGCTTCTTAACACCTTAAACAGAAATGTACGGTAGCTCTTTAGTGGAAAACCATGATCACGTAACAAATACAAGAATTTCTCCTTCACAATTGATGCAGGATGGGGCATCTCAGGCCAACTGTAATTCTATGTTCAACACAAAGAATACTGAATTGTCCAGAAGACTCAATCCTACATAAACCATGTAAGATTACTTGTCAGCTTATGGAAATTTTGTGACGCTGGCCATCTTTTATCATTTTATTTTTGGCATCTACTTAGCTAAATTAACCCAAATCATAGAATCTCATGTAATTTGGGATAAAGCCCACACCTCTTTGCGTAAGGCCCTGTTTTGTTTTATAAAAGAAAACAGGACAGATGTAAATAGTATAGTTAACTAATGTTGACTTGAAAGCAAAGCAGCTTGAACGGAGCAGAAATTGGCTATCTGAATCAAAGTTGAATTGCCGGGTCAGGGGTATTCAATCATAAAACAAATTTTATAATATTATCAAAATTGTATTAATGCAGTGTAAATTAGCTATGTTTCAGAAAATTTTGAAACAGATTATTAATATGAATTCGAGTTTAAAATTGTTCAAAAAAATTATCTTTAGATAGCTTTGATTTAAAAAAAAATTAGTCTTCTAAAGGATGTCCTTAAAAAAAAATGCTATAATACTGGTTTAGTGTAAATATTCTTAAAGAAAAGCTTGTCACCCCTATATATAAACCATCTAGCCACTGCCATTTGCATCCCAATTCAAATCCTTCTCAATACTCAAAAATGCTATTCTTCCAACAATTATTAGTCATTATTACTATGGCTTCCGTTGGCCTAAGCCAGATTATTCTAGTAACGTTCCTCCTTCTTGCAGCTTGGAGTTCCCGGGCAATGTGCGGCAAGCTCCAAGAAGCATCCTTATCAGAAAGACATGAGCAGTGGATGGTGAAATATGGTAGAGTCTATAAGGATGCTGAAGAGAAGGAAAAAGGTTTCCAGATATTCAAGGACAACGTGGAGTTCATTGAATCCTTCAACGCTGCTGACAATAGGCCTTACAAGCCGAGCATTAATCAATTTGCTGATCAAACCGATGAAGGATTCAAAGCTTCTGGTAACGGAAACTAGATTTCAAATGGACTGAGGAGAACAACAGAAACATCCTTTAGGTATGAAAATGTTACTGCTATTCCTGCTACCACGGACTGGAGGCAGAAAGGGGCTGTCACTCCAATCAAGGATCAAGGCCAATGTGGTAAGATGAAGGGAACCATAGAAGCACATTGTTGTGTTTTATTGGTTCATTGCTTCAGTACTATTCTACTCCGTTATATGACCAATTAACTAAATGTTTACGTGAATATTTATTCTGTTCCCAAAAATTTCACAAGAAATTTTTTTAAAAAAGTTCAACTCACAATTCAGATTATAAAAACTTAATAATTTTAAAACAAGTCTATACAGATAAAATTTTGAAACAAAATTTTATATAAATCTCGTATCTTAAATATAATGCTTATAAAGTTGTTAATAAATCTTATACTTTATATTAAATTTTGTGAGAGTTTTGTGAATTGAATTGAAAAGATTTAACTTTTTTCTTATATGAATTTGTTTGCAAAAAACAGGTAGTTGCCGGGCAGTTTCAACTGTGGCAGCAACAGGGGGAATCCACCAATTAAGTACTGGAAAATTAGTGTCCCTCTCAGAGCAGGAACTGTTGGATTGTGATACCAAAGGTGTGGACCAAGGATGTGAAGGTGGTCTTATGGAAGATGGTTTTGAATTCACTATACAAAATGGAGGAATCACCAGCGAAGCAAATTACCCCTACAAGCCAGTTGATGGGACTTGTGACAGTAACAAGGAAGCATCTGTTATAGCTCAAATTAAGGGCTACGAGAAAGTCCCAGCAAACATTGAGGATGCACTGCTGAAAGTTGTGGCTAACCAACCGGTGTCAGTTTCTATTGATGCTGGAGGATCTGCTTTCTAATTTTACTCAAGTGGGGTATTTACAGGGGAATGTGGAACCGAGCTAGAACATGTCAGCGCAGTTGGTTATGGCACAACTAGTGACGGTACCAATTATTGGCTAGTGAAAAATTCATGGGGCACTGAATGGGGTGAGCAAGGATACATAAGGATGAAGCAGGACATAGATGCAAATGAAGGCTTATGTGGCATTGCCATGGATGCCTCCTATCTCACTGCTTCAAATGTCCTGTTGTGAGTTAATTGTATCAAAATCTGCTTCGTTTCCTCTGAACTTGTTGATACATGTAAACTCATTAGAGCATTATGTCAGTTCTCTTTCCTGTTTCAACTTCATTTACAGTACTCATTGTATTGTGCACATAAAATAAGAAGTGACAAATTTTAACCGGAAACTTAAAGGATCAATACAGAAAGACAAGCCAGCAGAAACTAAGCATGCGGCAAAAAGCAGAGGATGAACTGCATGCACTGCAAAACCTTTCCAAAAAAAAGGTTGCAAAATATTAATCTTTGTTTGTACTCTTATACAAAGTTGATGCCAATACGAAATCTTCTCAGTTTAATTGAATTCAAATATTATTAAGTAAAAATTTATATTATAAAAAGCTATATATGTTATTACTTAATTTCATATTACAACCTTAATCTATTTGTCCAGTTCCGCTAGTGTAAATTTTAATAATATAATTACCCATATTTTCTTTCTTTTATTTCTCATTCTTAAAATTTTTATCTCTCAATACATAAAGAAGAATACCCTCTCCATGTATTTAGATTATTTTCCTAAAATTACAAATACTTAGTATCTTTCTTATTTGTTAGACGGGATATTGATGCATTGCATCCATTAGACGGTATGATAAAAAATAAAAATATAAAATGAGAATTAGAAGTTAGACTTTTTTTAAATATTAGTCTTTACATATATGTGTTGTATGTAAATTTTAAAAAATAATAAAATAATATAAATTTTTTAAAAGATTAATTATTGTTATATTAAATATTTAATAAAATAAATAAATATTAAAAATTTATAAGATAAAATGAGAATAAAGAAATATGTTAAGAAAATAATTTTTTAAAAAAATATTTGATTGAATTCAAATATTATTAAGTTAAAATTTTATAATATAAAAAATATATTATTATTCAATTTCTTATTACAGCCTTATCTCATTATTGTGTAGGAATGGTGATATACCACACACGTCCTATTACCATTTATTTGTTCAGTTCTCGGCCTTTTGGCTAAGATTAAGTGGCAGTATCTATTATTTGTTCATTTCGATTATATATATATATATATATATTTGACTGTGTGAAGTTTTATATAAAGTATATACTTAATATTATTAGCCTTTGAAGTATTAATGATATAAAATTTATATAATTAGCACCTCACAAACATAACTTATGTAACAAAATTATGTGCCATTAACATTTTTCCTCTTTGAAGAAGATATTGATACATTGCATTCATTTGACGGTGCAATAGAAAATAAAAATATAAAATGAGAATTAAGAATAAAACTTTTTTAAATATTAGTGTTTATGCAAATTGTATGTGATTTTAAAAAATTAATAATAAAGTAATATAAATTTTCATTTAAAATTAATAATTATTGTATTAAACATTTAATAAATAAATGTTAAAATTTTATAAAATAAATTGAAAGTAAAAGAATATTTTAAGAAAGTAAAATTTTTTCAAGAAATATTTGATATAATTTTTCATTAACATAATAATATTATATTTAATATTTATAAGAAAATATACGAAGGACTCCGGACTCAAATGCCCATGGAATGACACGTAGCGTGTTCAAGGAAAATTCACTCCGTCTCCCCACTGCTAGATTCATCCGTCCAGATTTTAAGAAGTCTTTGGCTCCGAGACTGCCATCTCAGCTGTACTACCTTCTACGCCAAAATTTCTTCATCCTCAAAAATTCTAGAAATACCATTTTCCACTCATAAAAATATCCCCAACGATTATTTTTTAATTTTTCTATAAATTTCTCTGTTCGCCTTCCCTTTAAATCTCTGTTTCAAACAAATTCCTTTCCGCACGGGAATTCGTCCGTGAATGGCTCAGTTACTATCTCCTGTGTACGCAGAGGCTCTCAAAGTTCACAACCCTTCGTTGAATTTGTGTTCAAGAAGCTCATGGCGCATGCCGGGGAAGAATTCTAGTCCTTGGACGTTTGGAACTCACGGTGGAAAGCGGCGAAGTTGTGGAAGGGTCAGAGTTGCGGCCGAGGGCTCAACTACTCCGGCTCAGGCTATTGCCGATGACTATTACGCAGTTCTGGGTCTGGTACAGTTTCAAACTTTGACATGATTCTGTTTAATTTTCTGCTGAAAATATTCCAACCCAGAAAAAGAAGAGGAAAAGGTCTTGGCGAATGAAAGCGCATGCAACAAATTAAGAAACAAATTTCGTTCAGAATAACTCAAGAAAATGCATGCTTTAGTAGAATTTTAAACTTCATTATACCCATGTATCTGATGTTTCTCTTTTTCCTAGAGAATAAAATGGTAGCAGTCTTTAGTGGCAATAGTGGACACCTGTATGTTAAAATGGGTAAATGTTGCTACTTCCATTATGTAATCAGATATAGTATGTGTAACTATTAATTGGTCCATTTTACTAGCTTCCGGATGCCAAACCAGAGCAGATCAGGAAGGCCTACTATAATTGCATGAAAGCTTGCCATCCGGATTTAAGTGGCGATGATCCTGAGACCACAAATTTCTGCATGTTCATCAACGAAGTCTATGAGGTGGGTTCTATATTTGAGTATTTTAAACTTTAAGCTTATGGACAATGAGGTTGATGTTTTATTCCGTGCTTTTATTATGAATTGACTAATGCAGTGCAGGTGCTCAGTGATCCCGTTCAGCGAATGGTTTATGATGAAATCCATGGATATTCTTTGACTTCAATCAATCCTTTCCTGGATGACACATCCCCAAAGGATCATGTTTTCGTTGATGAATTCAGCTGCATAGGTTTGGTTGCAGTTTTACTCACTCTTACAATGTTAGAACACATTTTATAATTACTCGATATCATCATCTTTGAACTATTATGCTGCTCTCTAATAATGCTTCATTTGTAAATGAATGATCTTCAAATCTACCAGGAGTATATCAAATCATGTGAAAAATAATATATATTGACATCTAGGCGCAGCTGTGTTAAGCCCTTAAACGATGCTTCATTGACTTCATTATATGACAATGACATTTCTAGAAAAGTTTGCAAGTTCAACTTGAACAATTACAAAGCATATAATGTGATTAAACTGCAAATCTTTAAACAGGCTGCAAAAACTGTGCCAACGTAGCCCCTGATGTGTTTGCAATAGAGGAAGACTTTGGACGAGCAAGAGCATACAGTCAATGTGGGAAACCTGAATTAGTTCAACAGGCAGTTGAGACTTGGTATTTATCTGTGCATTACTCTAAAATATCATCTGTTATCAGTAGTTTCCATTATTATTATGATTATTATTATTATTATTATTATTATTATAAAATATAAATTCAATAGAATTTTGATTAAACTGTCCTTCAAAGCTTAGCTGTTGTCTGATTATCAACTATTTTTGCATCTAAGAATAATTTCAACTTTTACTTTTATGGTCAGTCTGTATTCCCAATTTATTTCTTATTGTGATCTTATTATCTCTAGTTTACAAAGGTGAAAGTTGTATTTCTAATAGAAGATAAGAAATTTCACAGCAAGGCTGCTGGTTACATTATTGACTCATCTTTCAATTGTCACTGTTGTTTTATGAAGTCTCTTACTACCCTTTTGAGTTTTATCATATAAATTAAATATTAAAATTATTAGCCATAGGCTACAATTAGGGGTTATATAAGTATAGTTCTAATCATTATTTTGTTATGTTATGGACTTACAAAAACAATTTGTTGAGCTTTTATGAAATCAAACTAGTAATTTCTATGATATTCACCCTTGTCAACTGCAACAAATGTGTGAAAACCAGAGCTCAACTAGTCTCAGTTTTGAGTTTAGAAGCCACCTGAGTAAGCACAAACTTCTGTAGTTTTAATGGTCATGTTTCTATCATATCTATGTGCTTACTGCTAAGATTGATGGCATAATCTATATTCTGTGAAGCCTTTGACTTCCTGCATCTTGAGACTACGTTGTTGAGAGATAAGGTGACAAAATATAGTATCAAATATATTGTAACTGCAAAAATGGTTGAAAGATAATAATAGGTGTATACAGCAGGGATCTGGGGCACCCCAGATGGTGTTAGGCTTGTTGGTTTGTAGTTAAGGGAATCAGCTTTCTTCGTTCTTATGTTTCAAGAATAATGGTTTTAAGTTTCCATACCTGCTGTTGGTGCTTGAGTTCTAGAAATTCTCGTATAATAAGACATTCTTTGTGAAGCAACAAGCGTAGCTGAGCTTGAGTTTACAAAAACTAATTTAGTAAAATTTTGTCTTTCAGCCCTGTTGACTGCATTCATTGGACATCTGCTGCACAACTATCATTACTTGAAGATGAAATGCGCCGGGTAGAAAGAGTCAATGTAAGGACTTAATTGGAAAGTCTGACTTTTCCAGTTGTTTATCAATATATAGGAGGAATAAACAGGATCTAAAGCAGTGCTTTTGAAGTTTTCAAACATGAATTTCTTGAGGGTTGTAATGACCTCAGTATAACTTCGATTTGGCATGACCTTAATGCTGTGCCATATCTTTTGAAGTCTCAGGCTTCTCCATTTGCCTTTCTTTTCGGAATCAACATCTTACTTCCCTGGTTCTAATTTCTCTTTTTTAATTAGAAAAATAAACAAAGGAGAGAGATGCTCGAAACTTCTGTGTAGAATAGCAGTTTGAGGGGAGAATTTGTTGCCATAAGCATGAGTCAAGTAACTAAATTCCCCTAAGTTCTTTAATACTGTCAACCATGCAAATGCTTATAATGTAGGTAAGTTTTTTAATGCTATTGGATTATCATCTCGTACTTTCAAATCTGAGCAGGTTGCCATGATGCTTTCAGGAATGGGATCAGCATTAAGTGATGTTTTTAGAATGGTAAGAATATTGCATCCAGTACTGAATATTTTAAATGTTTAGAATTTTTCTTCTAACTTTCCTTCTACATTTGTTGGAGGCTCACCTTTTTTTTCCTTTTTTTTGAAAATAAGATCGCAATAAAAAATTTATTCAGGTTCTATAACCTGGTTGAAACACCTGGAATATAGGTCTTTCTTCATTCTGATTCTTGAAACAATTATCAAAACGTCAACATAACATTAGGAAACAATTTTTCAGAAATTTAATTTCTAGCGGCATTTTTATTTTCCCATGCTGTAGATTATATGCATCTTAAGTTTCAAGCTGATTTCCATGTAAATTAATTTAACACATGTCTGAGATTAAGGCTTTTGGCTCATATATTATCTTTCATTGGTTTAGTCCTGAAATATGATCTACATTTGCTGGTGACAGGCAAGTTCTCGATGGGAAAAGAGGCAGGCAAAAGTCTTAGTAAGGGCTCTTGATAATCTGATTCAACTTCATTTCACATTATGTGAAAATTGCTTATGTAGAGCTGATTTTGTTGTATATCTTGCATAGAACGTAGAAAACGTTCTCTGGAATATATCATATAGTTATTAAGTGTTGACCACTAGTATGTGGAAAGCAGATAGACTCTTGAGAAAATATATAATTCTAAAGTTCAAATAATTTGCACAAGTTCCTTGTGAAAAAATTTTAATATTTCCTGTACATTGACCCATGATTTTGCGGTTATGTTTAAGCTTCTAACAGGTCATCATAACTAATAATATCAAGGATGAATGTAATGAGCAGTTCCGTAAATGATTTATCTGAATAGATTCTAGTCAGCTTTGATAGGCACGGAAGTCCAACCTTGTCCACAGCCTACAGAAAGTTTTACTTCTAATATGCGATTCTGTTAATAGAAATGAGAGGCTCTGCAGATTGAGATAATGTAATATTTGATATATAGGAGACTTAATTTAAACTTGGGATGAACTTCTTAAACCTAGACAAAACATCTGTTACATTTAACCTTTATGAGAGTTGTCATAACTAATGTAAATCTTTTGATCAGAGAAACCTCAATCCAACTTCACAATGTTAATTTCTAGTGGTAGAAAACTTTGTTATCGTTCATTAGATTCACCATATGAAATATGGAAGGTTCTAAGCATAGTAGCTAGATACTGATTAATTTCTCGCAGGAACAAGCAAAATTGAGAGTGATGAAGCAGAATGGTTCTAAAAATACATATTCCTACTGGGACAATCTCTGGGGCAAACCCAAAAACTACCGAAGTTCAGGTAAGAGGGCATATTTAAGGACGAAAATGTTTTCCATTTATTGGAAGTCATGATATTATCTGCCGAGTGTTTCTATTGTTGTTTTATCATTCTTTACTTTATATTATTAATGCATGATCATAGGGGAATGTTTGATGTAATTCCAGCACTGGAGTAGCTGTAAACGAACTTTGGTGCTATCTTTAGTTGGGTTAACTTTCGACTTCTTACTGTAACAAGAGGATATATGGTTAATGCTGCTAGTTCTTTGAAATGGTAATTAATTTGCAGAAGAGGAAGTTAAAGAGAAAGCCAAAAGAGCTGCAGCAGCAGCTCGAAGGTGGAGGGAGTACTCTAGGAGGGGTGTAGATAAGCCTCCCACATTTAAACTTCCTGAAGCAGTCTCCAACGAGGACAACTGAGCAGTAAGCTCATACCTTCTATAACATGCAGGCCCATGTAATTAACTCATCCATTGGTCGTCATTGAATTTCGTAAGCCTTTTCTCATCAATTAGTTGTAATTGTATATGTAAAAGTTCTCATTACAGTAAATTTAAATAAATGAACCAGAGTAATACAGAAAGTATATTTGGAACACCTATCTTCTGCTTTTTTTTCATTTATTATTTATTTTGCCAAATGTATGGTGGAGTTAACCTGCAACTTCCCAAAGTCATAGTAATGGAGGCAGATATTGCTGCTGCAATTTATGAAAAGGGTATCCTAGTGACCAGCTCTAGCCATCTTCAAACATGGAAATCTGACAGCCCGAAAAATGTTACGCTCCAATTTATTTTGGGCAATGTGAAAGTACTCCCATTCTTCGCTTGGACTCTTGTAGTAGATTTATTTGGATCGAAAGCCAAATATCTCCATAGTTTAGAGATTCATTCGGTCAAGGATTCATGACAGATAATTCTTTTCTTCTCGCTAGTTTAATAACAGGTAATTCGATTTGGACCGGGAGCAGACTGAGGTGAATCCAAGTGCACAGCTCATAGACCATCTGTTTAAGTGTTAAGCTTTAAGCTATAAAGATGGAAGTGGATTCTCTTTTGCTGATCAAATTTGTCACTTTTCAATTTTTAATTAAATCTTGCTCATCGGCATCTTCAATCATGGAATATCCTACACATGCACTTATCTTCATTAAAATAATTTCAAATGGGTTTTCCTTTACAGAAAAGATGTTTTCATGCCCATGTTTTGTGTGGAGCGTTGTTAGACTTATATAATTATGTTTTTTATGTAATTTACAAATTGAGATCAGTTTTAAATTATGTAATTTTCAAATTTTATTTGAGATTAGTATCAAATAAGTAGTTATACAGAAGATATTACTTAAAGAATTAATTTTTTTTTTTTATGTGTAGGTCTTTAAATTAGTTGATTTTTATTATTTAATTTATAAAATATAATAAATTATATGATTTAAATTTTATAAAATAAAAATTATATAAAATTAAAAGGTATGTAAATAAAGGAATTGTTTCCTATGTTACTCTTTACTAAGTAATGTCATCCTAACTTCCTTTAGACGGACACGTAGGAAAAGTTAGGGATTTAAATTTTTTTATTTTTTCTAATTTTGATATTTTTTAAATTTACTAAATAAAATTATTTTTTCTTAATTTTAAATCTGTTTAAAATTTTTCATCCTAAAATATTTTACCATCAAAAGACAAGATCATGTGAGATGATGCCAATCTCTTTACTGCACGTGACCCAGTCTTTGTGCCCTATCGTAGTACCCTAGCAAGCTTGTATGCACTCGATAGAGTATACTTCTTCTATTGAACGATGATGCCCCATAGTTGGAATTTTGTGTGTGGAGCTTCTAGAAGATACATTGTTTGAAGAATAATCTAACACTAACTCAGCTAATAATTCACGTCGACTTGGATTAGAGATACTCTCGCTAAGTTAATCCGGCCAGAGCCTGTAAGCATCATCAGGGCTGAACCATTGGTCATGGTCTACCCACACATAGGAATTAAAAAAAGTAATGAAAGAAAAAAAATGAGATTTATATATTAAATTTTAAATAAAAATAAAAAAATTTATTAAAATTAGAGAATTTGAATTTCACACAAAAACACCAATTAGGAAATAATTTTTTTTATTTATTCTTTTGTTTCCTTATTCAATTATGATTACAGTTTAATTATATTTTAAAAAATCTGAATTCTCTGACTTTAAGATTCAAATCAAGAGGAAAAAAAACTCAAATGAATATTGATCTTTATTTTTATTATTTTGTCTAAAATGATAAAATCACTTTAAAGTCAAACTATCTAACTCCATGAAAAAAGAGAAGTAGGCGTTTTCGAGCTAATAAAAAGTCCAAAAAGAGCTGGATATTCCAAACCAATGCTTTGCTGAAGTTGCTTATTACCAAAATTAAAAAAATATATATCAATATAAATAGATTTGAATAATAAAAATTTAAATACTTTAAATAAATTATTTTATGTTTAATTTTAATCTAGTTTATAAAAAAATTACTTAAAAAAATTTATTTACTTTAATGTTTTTAATATTTTAAAAAATTTAATTTTTATCAACTAAATAAAAGATATTTTAAAAAAATATATATTTATTAAGAAGTTTGAATTTAATCTTTTTGGAAACCTTTTTTGTTTCCAATATTGCCTGAAGCCATCGTCTGATCTCAGTTTCCTATTTCAATGGAGTTCCATGAGTGGATAGAAAGTGGTGTGAACTCAACTTCTCATCGTACTTTTTAAGATAATTTTAATGGTACATAAAAGTTGTGTACTATAAAAATATATATTGAAATAATTATTTTAAAAAATTATGAACATGTATATAAAATTAATATTATTTTAATTTATATAAATTTCAGTATCCTATTTTTTATCTCGAAAGTACAAACTGCAAGCACCTTGGATTTAGCTATTGCTTGAATTTAAAATTTTTAATTTTTATTGTTTTAATTTTAATAAATCCTTTTATTTTTTAAATTTAATAAATAATTATTTTTTCTCTTAAATCTATAAATTTCCAAACATAACGTTCCTCCACTTAAAAAGACCCGATCCGCTATTGCGGCCAGAATACTGAGCTTAAAGTGGCATTCCCCACCGTAGTTGACATAATTAAGAGAATGGTGGGGTAACGTTAGTCTTTAAGATCGTTAGAAGTAAATTTATTTAAAAAAATTTTTAAAAAAAATTAAGAATAAAAATTATAAATATAAAATTATAAAAATAAAAATATTAAGATAATTATTAGTGGGCCTACTTTCTTCCTCGTGTCTCCGACACTTTTGTCTGCCATTGTCATTTTGCTGTACACTTTTGAGCAGTGACAATAGTCGCAAACCTTTGTTTTTGGTTTTTTTTTTCAAAAAGCACATCTCCATTAAATCTTTGCAATGTGCTGGAAGAGTAATATTGTTTATATGTTAAATTTTTATACAGTATTTACATAATATATAAATAAAAATTGATAGTTAAAAAAATAAATTACAATATATTAATAAAAATTAATTTTTATTTTTAAATTATTTATGTAAAAATTTAATATATAGCTAGCATTTTCCATGTTAGATTGCCTTGCATGGATGTTTTTTCTTCTTCCTTTCCCTTTCTTTCTTTGTGGGTGTGCCTGTGCTGTCCTTGGTTGCATAATTATCATTAATCTGTGTAAAGTATTTTGGGTCAGTATGAGGACTTTGTCAACCACATCATTTGCGGTCTAATTTTCAGCCCATTGTTCAATTATTGAGTAAAGAAAAGACTAAATTAATAAGGGAAGAGAGTCTTAATATGCACTAGGAATAGACCAAATAAGATTCTTTGGAGGAAAAAATTTTGATCAAAACAAGATGGCAGAGTGGACCAAAATCACAAGGAGCATCAAGGTTCCATCCGACAATACCTAGTTTGCAAATACAAGATTTTGCAAGGAAATTGACAAAACTGCACCAAGAAATATATAAGACTAGAAAAGCTCCTCAACGTATGCAGTTAGCTACAATCTAATATTTTTAGTGAGTTTTTTTATTTTTTATAATTTAATATATAAAACTATTTTTTATTATTTTTTTATTTTATACTTTTTTCTTTCATTGCCTTTACAAGAGAAAAACAATCTAAATCCGTTGAAATTAAAGAAGGGCTTGGGTCCAAGATCCGAGGAGGTTTGGTGATAAGAAAAGAAGGAACGAGTAGCACTAGGCCTACGTTACTTTTAAGTAATGTAAGTTACGTTTTTTAACTATCAATGACTAATGATGCATTTAAAAAATAAATAAATAAACGAAAAATTAAATTTTAACTACATATGTAATGTAATCGTATTTATAATTTTAGTGACATATACGCATCTTTACTCTTAAAAGTATATGCTATGACTGTCATGACTTTACTACCCCCGAATCTATGCTATTATTCCCATTTTACTTCATATATAAAAACCGGTGTATAAATTATATGTTAAAGAAAGTTATTAGAAATATAAAATTTAATAAATTTAATTATTTAAATTATAAAAATTATAAAAGTTGATGAGAATAATTGCAATGTTGCTTTCTACGGACCACAGCCAGAATCGATAACGTCATTGTATATATACGCTGTTACTTCGAAAATACCAGTGATTATGCAGTTTCAGTAGATATACAACCCACATGGATCATCTAATCAGCCAAAAAGCACCATCTTTTCAAGTGGGCAATTTCTCTTCATTCATTTTCTTCTCTCTTAAGTGAAAGATTTGTATCCCAGTTGTTTATGATCCCCACTTGGAGAAGTCTAATATATCAAGAATCAATTAATATTTTAGAATTTCTTACATTTTGACTTTTTCATTTTTTCTATTTTATAATTTTACAACTCCATAAAAAATCTTTCCACACATGCTGCACATGTTTGTTCAAACTTTAGGCCTCAACTGATACTTTTAACGGTACACTAACATTTAGTTATTGATTTAATATATTTTTCTTTTAAATTTTTGAATTTAAACTTAAAAATATATGCATTAAATGATTTATTTTTTTATTAAAAATTAAAAACACCAATAATCCTCTTCATTGCCAAACACTGAGTAGTGGAAGAAATTGCATCACGTGACAGACCTTGCATATTTAATATCTTAGTTTAATAATAAAAATGAAGTTTATTTAGTGGCTATTTATCATTTATTTAAAAATTGTTTAATTTTGGAGTTAGAAAGGGGATCAAGGATTGCCGGCTGATACAATGGTTCTGTTAAATGTTGTGTGTATATTTTTCACAATGTTTGATTGACATCCTTATCCCAATAACGTGATGTAAGCCCGTTATAGGAAAAAGGAAAAGTACAATATAAAAATGAGCAACTAATTTCTCTGTAAGGTCTTTTTCTCTTTCCATGGCTTTGCTTTTTATGTCTCAATTAATTTGTATCCTCTAGATTTCTTTACGTACTTTTTTTTATAATTTATACAATTTATTTTATTGAACTTGTTTTATAACTTTTTTTTTTTAAAAAAATTTAGTTATTTCTCTCGTTTAATCCCTATATAATTTGGATTTAAATTATTTATTTTTATTATTTTCTGATTTTAATAATTTTTTATTTTTTTAATTTATATTAAAATATACTTTATTGATCTTATATTTTTTTCATTAATTTATTCTCTCTTAATTTTATATCTATCTTTCTTTTATATCTTTTTACCTTTAAATTTTTAAAAATCAAAGTATCCTCTTCCTCATAACTAAAGAGGATATACATCCCAACAAAGGAGTTAGGTGAGTTTCAAGACCCATAATTGGTTAACCTGTTTTATCCTTTTATTTAACTTCCCACCCACCCCCTCCAAGATTGAAACAAATAGATACTTGTTTGATTATACCAGTAATTTAATCACAATCGCAATTCACAAGGCATCGTATATAAATTACCTATGTATGTCTCTATGTCAAACCTAGCATATGAATCATCCATTATTATAATGTCAATATAATTAAGTGCAAAGGAAAAAAAATAATGTACCAGTTGGCGTACAAGATAAGATTATGACTGAATGATTACTATATTATATGTTACACCAATGGATTATCAAATTCAAGCAAATAAATTGGAGCAAGAATCGGTCACTTTATGTCATCAATAATGCTACTGCCATTTAATTTTTTAACTAAAATTCCACAAAATCAATTTATTATCATTAGATGTGGCAGATCTAACATATTTATAAATAAACTTCATCATATTTAATCATAATAAATAAATGTTGTGAAATTTTAGTAAAATAAATTTAGTGGATTTAAAATTTTTCTTATGATTCTATAGTAGAAATAAATAAATAATAATTTATAAATTTTAACTCATTTATTTCCTTAATTTTTTTGTCTAGAATCACTGTTATATTTTATGAATCTTAAACTTTTTTTTATTTTTTTATATAATATTTTTATATCATTATTAAATATGAGATTAATCTATATTTAAAATTAATTATTAATAATCTTTTTTAATAAATATGACACTAAACTTTAAAACTTAAGTCTTAAACATAAGATCCACTAACTTGAAACACAACAAGCAGCGACCAGCCAACACTTGTCGGCATGAATCCTAAACTTTGAAAGAGCCAAATCCCACTTTATAATATTTAATTACGTCCACTCTTTAGTGCATTTTTATAACAAAGTTTTTAAATTTAAATGCTATCTCAAAACCAGTACATTGCATGTCGTGCCTTGATATCTTATGAAACTTTATCACAAGTTATCTTGCTCGTTAATATCGATGACTTAGATATGGTCCTTTGTTAATTAATTGATCAAAAGAGAAACTGTGGTAGAGCACAAGGGTTTAGTTGAATACCGCCGGCACCATAGTTACATATAGTGCATGAGAGATGAGGCATGAAAACGTTAATTAGGCAAATACTTTATTGTATTTTTCATAATACACGACCGTTATTCATGAAAACGTCTTAGTGCGTTTGGAATGGGATATGGGTTTCAAATATTTCGAGGCCTCTCAAGTTAGCCATTAATGATTGCGAAGCAAGGTTTGCGGCTTCTCATTTCAATCATGTCACATTCTTCAAGCTTTTTAAAATTATACGGGCGAAAAGAATTAATTTTAGATAGAATTATCAAATAATGTATATATATAAAATAGAAAAAGATATTTATACAATTATTTTGTTACATATACAATTTTTATGATTCGTTGTTGAGATGTATTGATTTGTTTGATTTTATAATTTAATTTATGAAATTTGATAATAATTTAATAATTTAAATTTTTATTATAAAATTAAATAAAAATAAAATTATAAAAATAATAAAACGTTACAAAATATGAAAAACTATTTAATAGAATGAATGATTGGGATAAGTTTTTGAAAAAAATAATGAGATCCATATCCACCTTTTACAGTTAAAACAAATTTTGCCAACACTAAGTATTATGTTACATAACTATTCTATATATTGAAAGTTAATAAATAAAATTTTATTATTTTTATAAATTTACTATTACTTAATTTTTATAATATAAAATTTAAATTATTAAATTTATTAGATTATATAACAATATTTTAACATATCAACATATTTTTAGTACTTAATTGTAAGGCTTGTAACAAAGGTACCATTGGAATATTCTTTTTCAATATGTATGGGAGCTAACCTTTCATGGGGACATTGGTGTAGCATTAAGGCTAGTCTACAAGATAAGTAAACTATATTGTACAAAAAATAAATAAATTATAAATTTTTTTTAAAAAAAAAATCATACTTTGAATCTATAGTAAAATTGTATAATAAACTATCTTTTTCCCTCGCATATTCATATACGATCTCACTACTATCCTTTATAATATGAGTTATATAGCCGCCATGGAATTAGCAATACCGATCTACTAACGCTAATCATGCAAATAAAGTCCAACCAATCAATGAATTCGAAACTTTCTCTATCTTGAAGCCACTTGCATCAGATGAATCCCTCCATGTTTTATTAATTGGTTATTTGCTCACGTCCACATTAAACTACACTGCTGCCAATCTGTCACCATGGCGGCTCATAAAACCCCAAATCCAACCCCCTCCTCTTTCTCACCCTCCTCTCCTTCTCAACTCTCCGGTCACTCCCCTCCTCCTTTTCCGGCGACCTCGCACGCCTAATAACCATAAATTCTAGCTAGCACCAACCCATAGTAATTACTCAACGGCCCAGATTCATTCAAGCCCATCAACTCCTCCATCATGGACCGTAGATTCACCAACCCCCCGTTCGTCACTGATCCAGAAGAGCCTGAACCCGAACCCACATCAGAAACCAGGCCAGACTCTCCCTCCTCCGGTGATGACACGAAACCTGAAGCACCATCCCCAAAGAAAAGGTCAGCTTTATCTGTTGTTGCAATTTCTTCTCTACTTTTTTTTTTTCCTTAGTTGGGAAGGTAACCGTTAAGGGGTTCGTGATCTTGTACGAAGGAGGGGGATGCAGAAGAGGGTGGTGACAATACCGATCGGTGACGTGGAGGGATCTAAGAGCAAGGGAGAGACATATCCACCGTCCGATTCATGGGCCTGGAGGAAGTACGGCCAGAAGCCCATCAAAGGGTCCCCTTATCCCAGGTACGGGACCTCCCTCTTTACCTTTAATTGCGTTCGTTAATCCTGATTTTTAAGCAAAACGACGTCAATTAGATTAATTTCGTGCCATTAAGAGAGAAGATTATCGAAGTACAGAATGTTAAATACGTTTCGGATTCGGTGCAATTTTGGAAATCACTTAAATCAAAACGTATCCTACAATTAGCTTTGCACTGCGACGGTGCAACGATAATTCTGGTTTGTTGTTGGCCGGCCGCCGCCGGCAGGGCAAGAACCGCTTCAAGGCGGCTATGCTAAAATGCGCTTGGAGTGGTAGTTCAATGAGGTGATAGCACACGCGAGCTGTGACCCGCGTTGCCGTCACGCCGATGTGAGGGAGAAAATATAATGATCTCGCACAAGCGTATGATATTCTTAGATGTTGTCTGAATATTTTCTTTCACATTTCAATCATGGACGTATATACAACATAGTTTCTGTGTTTGTGATCTCATTTGGAATGGTAGTTGGGATACTTAACCCACTTTGTAATGTTGTTGGGAGCTTTTTTTTTTTTTTTTGGGTACAGGGTTGTTGGGAGCTTTTTATCTCTTTCTCACAACCCGATGAATTATTTTATCTCTGAAAAAAGTATATACAATTTATTTATTATATATATTTTTTGAATTATATTGTGTAAAGTAGTAGTTAAAGATATGATAAAGGTTGAGATATTTTTGCATCTAAACTTGTAACAATTTTTTTAGCCAAATTGTGAATATAAGACTAAAATGAGTGAAGCATTTAATTTATAAAAATTTTATTTAAAAAAAATTTAAATAATTAAATTTATTAAAATTTATTTTAAATACAAAATTTAACATAACTAATATTTCATATTATTTTTATGAGACATTTGTATATCTATTTTTCATAAGCCTATTTTTTTGATAAAAATTTCAATCAAATTTCTCTTGATTGATTAGTATAGATGTTGCTGCTGTAAATTTTGCTATGATTTGATGGTTTACCATGTGATGTGAAACGATTTTACCTCAAAAACTTATGCATGAAATAAGACAAGAAATTGTTTAGATTGCAAAATGGTAACCCTAGACAAGAACAAAATGAAAAAACACTACTATTTGGTGGTGTGATTGGAAAGCACGCGCCTTAGGGGTGGCGTGAAGTAGCTGTTTCCTGGTTAGAATTGCCATCCTAATCCACATCATTTTTTCCTATGATATTTAATATTTAAAATCTTAAAGTTTTTTATTTAATTCTTGTGAAATTGCAGGGGATACTACCGATGTAGCAGTTCAAAGGGGTGCCCGGCGAGGAAACAAGTTGAGCGAAGCCGTGTGGACCCCACAATGCTTATCGTCACCTACGCCTACGAACACAACCACTCTTCGCCCACAAGTAAGTCCCACCCCTCCCCCTCCGCCGCTGTCCCAGCCGCTGATGCTGCCATCTCCAGCTCTTCAAGCGATGACGCTGCAACTACCTCCACCGCCTCAACATTCCCGCCGGAAGAGTTGACATGCTTCGTGAGCCATCCCGATCTTGACCTCGCCTGCGAATCAGCGGTTTTCCTTAGCACTCACAACCATGCCGGCTTTGGATGGTTCGATGACGTGGCTTCGACCAGCGTGCTGGAAAGTCCGATGTGCGGGGAGGTGGAGGATGTAATATTAACGATGAGGGAGGAGGATGAGTCACTATTCGCCGATCTAGGCGAGTTGCCGGAGTGCTCGGCTGTTTTCCGGCGTCGGAATATTCGGAACTCGAGTGCGATTCAGTGCGGTGGTATTACACGATAACAGGAGGGGCAGAACCTTTTTCTTTGTCCAGCTCCGCACGTGCTAATTCTTATTCCCTGCCTGAAAATCGTGCGCTTTTGAAAATTAAAATTTTTTTAAATAAATAAACCATTTTCTAATTCATGCATTTTATTTTATTTTCTGTACATGTCGATAAATAATTATTAACACCTCTGTAAAGTGCATCCCCCTTTCCTTTTGTTGAAGGCAACTTTTTCCTCTGCCAAAAAAAAAAAGGACAACTTTTTCTCTCTCATAGGCGTAGGTTTTCTTCTCGCTAATATTAACAAAGCAAAGTTCACTGCGTGGCCAAAACACATAGTTTGATAGTAGTTTAAATTAAGGAATGGTACCTGCTTTATTTCTCATTACATGTTATGAGATCACGAGAAAATAAATAGTTTATGAGTATTTAATAATTTAAATTTATATTTTAAAAATTAAGCAAAATAAAATTATAAAAACTTGAATAATTCTAAAAAGAAACCAAGTGACATTATGCAATTAAGTCATGCAATATTTTCAGTCCCACTCAAATGTTCCTAATTAGGTGAAGATCTTGTACCTTATTTGTCCTGTTTTTCTATCATGAAAAAAAGTACATGCAAAGATAGCTAAAGCTATGATAAAAGCTTGGATATTATCATCCGGTGACGACCTACAGTCTTCAGTTATATGTATCGTGTGATTATGTATACCATGAGTCTACAAGATATTATAGTCAAACTACGAAACCAACCACAAGTACTGGAAAGTGGAAACCTACAAAAAGTAACACTGAAATTAGGAACCAAATAATTATATCTGCACCATAAATGGAGCACAGCAGAAATCAAAATACTTACAAACGACAATTTTCATCTATAATGGAACTTGAGTAGACAGACTGATTTCAAATGTGTCTTCAGACTTTAAGACACGTAAATCCATCATTTGGATGCTTCTAAATAACTAAACAATATGTAAGACTAGCCTTGCTCTACAGAATGTTATCACCGTTCACGTGAGCATCTACAAGATGACACAGCCAATCAAAGCCACCTGCCACAGATAAAGCGCCTAGTTTGAGCAGCACCCAATTCTCTTCAAAACTGAAGAGTCCTCTTTAACATTTATGGTCTGTCCTTTAGATGGGACACCTGAAGCACTTCCATTGTCACCAGCCTCAACAGCTCTCTTGCTCACAATGCGGTATATCTGAGCGAGAACCTCAGTGAATGCATTTTCGACATTGGTTGCCTCCAGAGCTGAAGTCTCCATGAAGTACAGAGACTCCCTCTCTGCAAAAGATTTCCCATCTTCTGTTGAGACAGCAACAAGGTGTCGAAGATCTGATTTATTTCCAATGAGCATGACCACGATGTTGGGATCCGTGTGATCCCTTAACTCCTTCAACCACCTGCTAACATTTTCAAATGTAGCACGACGTGTTACATCATACACAAGTAAGGCACCAACAGCTCCACGGTAGTAAGCACTAGTAATGGCACGATACCTGTTATAGAAACACAAGATTCCAGTGAGTGAATGTAGTAGATGGCACAGCAATGGAGATACTTTCACATTCATTTGTAATGGAATTATGATATTACTTTAAGCTTTGTAACACATCACTCCAGAAATTTCTGATCAATCAAAATTTCTTCATATCATAACATTTCATGAGAAATATGCTGAAATTTCGGTTCCCAAAATACAATTTTAAGGAAAATAAACTAGAAGTAAAGATGTAATTATCAATGAAGCCCAAAGAATGTTTGCACAGTGGAATTCCACAAACTAGAAATAGCTTGAGATGCTACGTTGATTCTTTAAATAATAGATCAACTCCAAGAGAAATGGATACATGGATGGTAAAACAAGTGGAACAAAGCAAATTCTTAAAATCTTTAACCTATTAAGCACATATTACATTGCACCAATCGCTGCTCCTACTGTACCCTATACCTTTTGGTAGCATGTTCAAAACTAGTGCACAAATCACAAGAAGCAACGGACATCAATCGATACTTAGAATGCTTTTACATAACTTAAATGCCACTTAATTAAAATGAAAAGAATATACAGAAAAGCAATTAATTACTAATAATGTACTAAATGCTTTGCTTCTACTGTTTTTTTGGGCCCTATAAGTCTCAATTGTACTTCTGCTTATCTCTCTGATTGTTTGCAAGTTGTTGACTACCAATCTTTTAAAACGAAGAAGAAAAGAAAAATCTCAAATTTGAAACCTACATGTAATGGCAGAGAGCAGTAATATTTTAAAGAGTGGTAAAATATAGCTACAATGATAATCAGTTTCCCCGTCAGCAGACTTCCCTCGCCCCTATCTTTTTGTTGACAACAGAGAAGAGTATGCTTCTTCACAAATTAGAATAACCTATTTGCCAGATGTTGCCTTGAAAAACATCATTGAATAGACGTGACAGTATATCACTAAACCTAGATGAAAAGCTGATTATTTTCCCTCATTGTTGAGTGTACAGAAAAACAAACTAGAGACTTCCTATTAGTTGATGCCACTACATTGAGCAGCTCACAACAAATTTGGCCCTTATCCTTCCATCCTTCCACACCTACTTCTTTCCACCATATATTGGATAAAGTGTTTTATTGAGATAAAACAATACGCTAGGATGCAAAGAAAACAAGTACTAAGTTGCATCCAAGCCATATCCTCACACCAAGTAGATATTAAACACAAGTAAACTAAGAGATACACACACCCAAACTTTCTAGCCATGTGTTGCAGCACTACAGCACTTCTCTACAACTTAAACACCATATATGTATCAGTAAAGATCAGGTTTGCAAGATGTACATACATCTTCAAAGCCAATCAGACTGCTGTTTACACAAGGCAATATGAACTACATATGAAAAAAATTTCATTTGACTCGTGCACAAAGAAATGGCATGCATTTTGAGGTGACTAATGGTTGCATGCACATCAACGTGCTGAAAACACTATTATGAGAAAAACATCCACAACACAAGAAATAAATCACATAAATTGCCATTTCTTGTTATTTAACACTCCTAGTCTTGTATCCATCCTGAGCTGATGAGGAACTAACCTCAAACTGAAAGAGCTCTAATAGTACAGTCTCAAGTATGTAAAAATATAGTACTTCATAGAAGTGCTAGGTATCAACTTCTTGAGATAAAATCTTTATTTTTTCTGACATGTTTTCAGCAGAAAAATGCTTAGTAATCTAAAAGCACGCTGCTATTACTTTTCCACTTGCATGGTTTCAGCATAACAATTCAGCCCCATTTGTACTTTTTGTAATCTTAAATTTTAAATGTTGAAAATTCCAAAATCATGAAGCGATTATTAAGTTTCCAGGGGACTATATATTGATCTCATTGGTTCCCATCATACAACAGCTTCTAAAACTGTGGCAAGCACAAGCTAAGGCCATCAAATACCACAGCAGAATCGTTATCAAACCATTGCAACCATAAGTGCGAGTCCAAAATGAAGCTGTATACCTCAAACCAGCAATCTTCAAATATATCATTGGCTCGAGTACCTCATGAACAATTCTATAAGAGATCCAAAAATGGTTGCATAATTCCAAGAACAAAATGATCCCATGGGACCAAAAAAAAAAAAATTGCTATTAGATAGGGCTTGCTTTTCTACAGTTTGGTTTGACTTTCTGTCTTGGTAGCTAACTGATCAGAGTGAGATTAGGCAAGTTATGTGGACGCTATGTTTATGTTTCCCAAAGTTTCAGTGTCAGTATGTAGGAATTCAACCCAAATGTTTACCACGAGAAACCAACCAAAATTATCATTTGACCTAAAAAGAGAGAAAAAAATACTTAGGATTTGAATTAGATTTCCAATTTCAGAGAAACATTTGATACAAAACCTTATATTGAGCACCTGGAATGAAAATTGTAGAAGAACTTAGAGACTATGAAAGAAACTTAAGATCATGCTAGAACATCAACTGCAAACAGTTAAAGGACTAAACGGAATTGTCCTCACAGTACATGACTAACCAATGAGTTATTGTGATGCTTTTGCCTTTCGATCATAATGCTGCGAAAATTTCTCTCATGTTGAATCTGTTGAGATATTTTTACTATACAAACCCATCCAGGCATAGTACAATTATATAATTAAATTCAAGTTTTCCCTCTGCCTTAGTACTCCATGCCAAAACAGTTCAAAAAACTCAAATTATATATCATATTGTAATCAAGCAATTTCAACTGATTAAACAGACAATGAGGATAGAGTAAGATTAATGTATTATAAAACAAAATCCAATCATGTACTCAAGCTCCAGGAATCACCAAAATTCAGTTTAAAAAATAAACTTATATAATAGGTAACAACTATAATTCACAAAGCCACTCTGGATTCCAGACTAAATGTTAAAAAACCATATTACCATAGATACACAGAAACAAAATTCGTAATATACTCTTAACGATATCACAACAAGTTCCTGTTATTGTTAAGAACAAAATTCATGTCACTCCAAATTTAAATGACTTTCAGGAAAGGAAGAATCAAAACCAACCAAATACATATTATATATATAAACTTGAAAGAACTCAACCTAATTTCCAGTACTATAGCAATAAGGGTTAACAAATTATCACAACACTACTAAAACAAAAATTATCAGATATTCTGACAAAAAGACAACTACCCATGACTTTTCAGATAGATGACTCAAGCATAAACCCTATCAAATTAAGAAAGAAGGGCCGGAGGGGAACATGCAAAGAAGTTATCAGGAAAAGAACACACCTTTCCTGGCCTGCAGTGTCCCAAATCTGAGCCTTGATGACCTTCCCATCAATTTTCAAGCTTTTGGTGGCAAACTCCACCCCAATAGTGGACTTGGACTCCAAATTGAACTCGTTCTTCGTGAATCTCGAGAGCAAGTTGGATTTTCCCACCCCAGAATCACCAATCAAAACCAGCTTGAAGAGGTAATCATACTCATCATCAGCCTTGTACCCAGCCATATATCGGTCTCTCCTTCCTTACCTTTCTCTCCAAATTCAAAAAAGTCAGTAACAGGGAGAAGGTTCTATGGTGGGTCTCTTTAAAGCTCTTCGAATCCCACAGGGACAGATAAAAGAGGGTATTTATGGTTTGGTAATTTGAAATTTTGACAGGGCTCTTTGGTTTGTTTTGGAGATATAGGACCCGTTGCAAGATCACCCTGATTGTGGGGAATGGTGCAGTGTAAAAGTGCCGTTCTATGATTGTTTCACTAGTTTGTAAGCACAAAGCACCTTCCTTTCTCCGCGGCAGCCCCGTGACGCACGCAAAGTACCTAACGTTATGGTCATTGGCATTTCTGCCTTGTTGAACTTGGATTTGACACAAAAAAAAGGAACGGAAAAAGGAATAAAAATTTTAAATCTTAATTTGTGAATTTTAAATTTTACAAAATACCAATAAAAATCAAATTCTGAATTTTTACCATAAATAATTTATTTAACATTTAATAGTTGATAATTTGACAATAAACAAACTGTAAATATAACTCAAAATTTCAAACAGAAACAATTTTATTATAACAAAATAATATCAATAACTAAAGTTTTCATATGATTTTTTATATAAATTTTTTGAATAAATATAATTTTTTCTATGTATCAATCTATAAGGTATTTATTATTGATTTAAAATTTATTATATATAATTGATAATATTATTTTTATTTAAATAAATATAAATTATTATTATTACTGCGATACATAACTTTTGTGTAACACACGAACATAAAAAATTAATATATAATTTATAATATGTATTTTTAAAAAAAAGAACATAAGAGGTTGAAAGTTTGAATTACTTTTAAATAATTATATATTATTCAATTTTTTGAGACTATTTTGCATTTTAAAAAATTTTAAACTGACTATAGAAAAATTTTGACATATTAATTTAAATAATATGATAGAGTTTTTTTTTTTTTTTTTTTTGTAAGTTTTTGCCAATATGTATCTGTTTTGAGTTTTTAAGCTTGTTTAAATAGTTCTTTCAGTTCAATTAAATTCTTTCCATCGTGTTTCCGGGCGGGGGGGGGGGGGGGGGGGGGGTTCAGGACGCTGATATCCCTTTCAGAGCAAAATTAACCGCCAATACGTTTTCTCCATAACGCCATTTTTAACGGCCGGGGGAAGAATAGTACTTCGTTCGGCTCCCTCTGTCCCTCATCCATTCATACATACTCCAAACCCTAATTCTACGATTCATTTCCTGAAGGAATTCATCTAATCTCATCGGTTTCTTCTTCAATCAGCCAAAATGGTTCTAGCACAGTTGGGCGGGAGCATATCCCGTGCTCTTCAGCAGATGAGCAATGCGACTGTAATCGACGAGAAGGTCCTCAATGAGTGCCTGAATGAAATCACTCGCGCTCTTCTGCAAACCGATGTGCAATTTAAGCTCGTACGAGACATGCAAACCAACATCAAGAAGATTGTCAATCTCGACGATCTCGCTGCGGGCCACAACAAACGCAAAATTATTCAACAAGTACGATTTTCAATGTTGGGTATTTTTTTGGAGGAAGGCACTTTTAGTGCTTTAATTTTTTTGAAAAAATGATTTTTTTAAATTTTAATTAAAATAAATTTAATAACTTTGCAATTATAATTGAAACTTAATCTTTATTTATTAAATTCTCATTTTTCAGTTATGGCTGACTTAAATTTATTTTTTTAATTATAATTAATGTGATTGTTATATAAATTTTTTTATTTAAAAAATTATAAAAATTATAAATTAAAATTTAAAATTTTTAAAAAAAATAAGTAATTTTACAATAGCTGATGGATATTAAAATTCTGATAAGTAAAGAGTTAAATTTTTTGGTGGGATTAAATTATTAATTATTATTAAAAAAATTAAATTTATTTTATTTAAAAATTAAAAAGTTAAATTATTATTTTAAAAAAAATCAGAGGACTTAAAGTATCTTTTCTCTAATTTTTTATGGGTTGCATTGGCTACGTTGTTTGAGACTGAAGAAAAGTTTTAAAATTTTTTATTGGGAATTATTTTTATATCATGACATATCAAAATTATTAATTTGATGGTTGATTATATCTGCTTGGGAGGATTAAATTAGTAATGCATGATGGACTTTGAAACACAGTGTGACGTGATATTCAGGATCAGGGTTTAATGGGAAGGAATTGAAATTTGTTGCATTGGCCCTCATCTTATGTGAGCGTTCTCCCATTTTAAGCTATTAGCTATTATGCAGGGCATTTAATGGATATACTATCTGTTTCAAATAGTGTAGAATGTCTTTATTATACTCTATTTAGTTATTTTGTGGCTTGAACAGTGAATTTTTCTCTTCCGTTTCATTATTCTTTCAAGGTGACTTGTTTTGTTTAATGTTTTTCAACAAATTTATTCCCGTGGCGGAGGGATAGTTGCTTCTGAAAGTAGGCAAGCATTTGATGATTTATATAGCATGCTTCAGTCTTTGATAGGATTCTTAGTGAATGTTTCTAAAATAGACGACCAAATGGAAAATAAGTAATTTGTTATGTGAATATGATGCATTTGAGCAAAATAGAAAGAAAATTCAAATCTGTTTGCTGATGTTGGAAACATAGTTGCCATGATTTACCAAATTTTGCCACACCAAAGGTATACACTTCTTTCATAGGTCAGAATTGGACCCCGATCCTGAATATTTAGGAGTGCTTACCTGAATCTGTATGTAATAAGGATGAATGACATGCTGATATTTCACCTTTGAACACACTATCCTCATAATATTGGTTTGAGTATCTGCCTTTCTGGTTTTGTTCTGCATTTGGAACTTTGTTGTTTGTTTGCAGTTTGTAGTTAGATAGTCTTTGTATTTTGGCAATATCTAAGATAGGGACAAATGTATGGTTATTTTTTTTCTCTAGGACCAATAACCAAGCAAAGAGCTTATTCAGCTGTAAGCATTAAATTGAATAACCACGTTGAGTGATTATCTGTACTTATGCCAAAATAACTTGATAGGTGGGCCCTATCTCAAAATTTCCCTTGTTTTTTCTGTTAATTTAATTGTTATTTCAAATATTATTATTCATCTTATACAGATATGTCATGCCTTTTAATTATCTTTATTTAGCATGTTTTGTACAATCACTGGTGAATTTCTTTGATTATAGGCTGTATTTAATGAACTCTGCAAAATGTTGGATCCTGGGAAGGCCACTTTCACTCCAAAAAAAGGAAAAACAAGTGTGGTCATGTTTGTTGGTTTACAAGGTTTGTTACCTGTTGGATAAGTTTACCCGCTGATTGGATACCTTAGGTTTTAAATTGTGTGATTTACTTTTCTGATCTATTGTTGCCTGTTGGATAAGTTTACCCGCTGACTGACAATGTTATATGTATCATTCTGTTTTTATTTGGGGCTTGCTTTATAATATTCATGTGCCTGATATCTTGTATGAGGCCATATTGTGTGTTTATGCATGCATTTAGGGGGCACTTTTGAATCCATTGAATTGTGTGGGAATTTGGTACAATATGTAAGTAATTTGGATATTAGAGCATGTGACCAAGTCCTGTCTTAAATCCAAATTTTTTTGGTCCAGTTTTGTCTAATTGCATTTAGTTATAACTTATTTTCCTCTGTCTTATTATCAAGAAGACATTGCAAAATAAAAATTAAATTGCGTTGTAAGTGTGTAATTGGAAAATTTAGGAGTGACGTGGCAATTGCTCCAACATATTAGGAGAGGAAAACTCAATTAGCCCTTAGGTTTTTGGTCTCTGAAAATGTTAAATCGGGATGTTGATGTCAACTGTCCTGTAGCATATAAATCCATTTGATATTTATCTGAACCAATATCTGGCTTTGGCTAACTACCATTCCTTAGTACACTTATTATATTTGTTTAAATTTTCATGTCTATAATTGAAGGATGCTGATTTGTATCTAACAAGAATTCAGGATCTGGAAAAACCACAACTTGCACAAAATATGCATATTATCATCAGAAAAAGGGCTGGAAGCCTGCTTTAGTATGCGCAGATACATTCAGAGCTGGTGCTTTTGATCAGTTGAAGCAGAATGCCACTAAAGCTAAGATCCCTTTCTATGGAAGGTACTTATTCACATCTGTCATATGTCTCAAATTGTTTGTAAATATTGGCTCTTGTACTGTTGTGCTGTTGATGAGAAATTTAATGTAGTTGAATCAAACAGTTGCTTAATGTTTCATGATTAAGAATTGCATGTATTGTTTTTGTAAAACAAATAGACCCATCTGTAATTCTCTTTGTCTTTTGCCTTGTTATGAACCATATTCTGTCATTCATTGCATATTCATGCTTGCTACTGGTTCTTGCTAATGAGTATGTCTGTTGTGTTTATACTATTTTTCTTGGCAACATTGAGATCTATCACATTTCATTGCATGTGATCTCAATGCTAAAACAATTGGTGGGGTTCTCTGCTCACATTCCATCTACAGCTATATGGAGTCAGATCCGGTAAAAATTGCAGTGGAAGGTGTGGAAACATTCAAGAAAGAAAACTGTGATCTTATAATTGTTGATACCAGTGGACGACACAAACAAGAAGCTGCTCTTTTTGAAGAAATGCGTCAAGTTTCAGAAGCAACGGTATTTTTTTTTTCCTTCTCTATATGCTACAGTGGTTCTTATTTATTTATTTAAATGTCCTGAAGATCTAGTTTCTAAACTTTGCCTTGTTCAGAAACCAGATCTGGTTATATTTGTTATGGATAGCAGTATAGGTCAGGCTGCTTTTGATCAGGCTCAAGCATTTAAACAAAGTGTTGCAGTTGGAGCTGTAATTGTAACCAAAATGGATGGGCATGCAAAGGGTGGCGGTGCTCTTAGTGCGTAAGTGCTCCCAGAATTATTGCTTTTTTTGAATAAAGATTCATTCCTGATTACAGCCTAAGCTGCAATTTGCAAGTTTTGCTTAGTTGTTTCTTTTGGTCTTAATTGGCACTGGATAGTTTGTGCTTTGTATCATTTAGGTCAGACTTAGAAGAACATAACTAAGCTACAACACCTTCATTTTGCAATAATGGTCCATTTTTCCTTTCACTTAGGCAGAGCAATGAATAGTTGGCCAATGTTTTTGTTGATTTTACATATAAATCCATTTGACCCTTCACTTTCTATCATATCACTCAATAACTTTAGTCTATATCTTCTACATACTGCTTCACATAGGTTTTTTAAGATGTTATTTTGAAATATCTTCCTGAATTGAAATTTCCAATCTATGGAAATGTTTATCTACTTGATTGCAACATGTGAAAAATTGTGTGCATCTTTCCCCAAAAACAATGTGCATGTTTGTGATTTTGACCGTTTGAGTTTGGTAACCAGGTTATGTTTGTATTTGCAGTGTTGCAGCAACAAAGAGTCCTGTCATATTTATTGGAACTGGAGAGCATATGGATGAGTTTGAAGTTTTTGATGTCAAACCATTTGTCAGTCGTCTGTTAGGTGCGTAAATTTTATGATTGTCTTGAACAGTTGAAATAGTAGATTCTTTCATTTTGTCTTCTTTTCTCGCCCTTTGTACATTACTATATATCTGTAATATGTTGTGGGTGTGAAATTTCCTGAAAATTTCTAATCAATAATTCTGTGGCTTTTCAACTAGGGATGGGTGACTGGTCTGGGTTTATGGACAAAATTCACGAAGTTGTTCCAATGGATCAACAGCCAGAACTTCTTCAAAAGTTGTCAGAAGGGAACTTCACCTTGAGGATTATGTATGAGCAATTTCAGAACATACATAAAATGGGTCCAATCAGCCAGGTTATCATCTCCTTATCTTGTTACTTTGTGTATTGCACTTGACTTAAATAATTTATTTCCGGTTGCTTTTGATTTGCTATACAGGTACCTTAACTACTTGGTTTGCATGTTTTGTGGCAGTGAATGGGGCAGTACTGGTTATTAATTGATATTTTAAGGTCATACATATAGCTGTTTTAGTGCAAATATTATTGTCATTTTGTTGAGGGTTGGGGGATTATCTGATAATATTAAATTAACATTTTCTGTTCGTTTGGAGATTATGACTGAATTTCTAATCGAAGTGTAAGTGGGTCTGGCGTTTTCTGATTTTCATTAATTCAAATGAAGTTGTACTTTGTGTCGTCTAAAGTAGATCTAATTGTAGGAATTTATGACGTGTTTGTGGATCTCATGAGTTGGATAGCAAGGGGATTAGCCATGTTTAACTTTAATTATGAAGCTGGTAAGATTTGAAGTGGGGATTGAGGCAAAGTTACTTTTCGGATATGTCTGGTGCTCACAGGTTCCTATGTTTCTTTTATGGTCTAATTTTATTGTGGATAAATAGAGACAATAGTGTTGTGATGGTAGTTTTGATGGAGTCCTAAGTTGAATCTGCGAACTCAAATGTGGTCCTCAAATAAGCAGAGATATATGAATTTTAGTAATAGATATAATCCACAGTTATTTTTTTTAGGGATTCTTCCTTCCGTTGGAAATGTTCTTGGTTAGCTGCAGTTCCATATATAATGCCATTTTTTATACATTTTCTATGAAATGTATATTGTCAGTAGATAATTTTAGAAGAAAGTATCATTGTGACAAATTTATATTCTATACAATGTGAGGGGAAGTAAACAAAACTCATTCTTCTGCGCCTAATCTAGCCTGGAATTTGATATTATCATTGTCTGAGGTTTGTAGGGTAATATCAGAGAATATTGTTATGCTCACGAGTAATGTGGGATTAGAACTTAGGACTAGGGAGATAGATTTTTGGGAAAACAAAGCAACCAAATGTATACATTGTTCAATTCAGTTTCCTGGCTGCTTCTTTTTCAGCAACGGGCTGACTGACTTCTTTTCTAGTTGGCTTATGTAAGCTTTGAATACATATCATGTAATGGGTCATGCCCCCTTGGTGCCATTTTTGAAAACCTTTTTTTTACAGGTTATCATTTAATGAAAACTGCGAGTACATAAGATGATGAGCCTTAAATGAATGAACTCCTCTTTAGTACTAATTTTTAATTGGTTTCTTGGTTGATTTATGTAGGTTTTCTCTATGCTTCCAGGATTTAGTGCTGAATTAATGCCAAAGGGTCGTGAGAAGGAAAGCCAGGCAAAAATAAAGCGTTACATGACTATGATGGACTCAATGACAAATGAAGGCAAGCATATTACTTACAATCTTTTACTGCCTCAGAGATGAACTTTCATGCTAATACATATTCAATTTTCTAATTAAAATAATGTTCCTTCTCCCACTAATACATATCTGCCATTCATTTTCAGAGTTGGATAGTTCAAATCCAAAGCTCATAAATGAGTCACGCATGATGCGAATAGCTCGGGGTTCTGGTCGTCATGTTAGAGAAGTAATGGATATGTTGGAAGAGTACAAACGTCTTGCGAAGATATGGAGCAAAATGAAAGGACTTAAAATACCAAAGAAGGGTGAAATGAGTGCTCTATCTCGAAATATGAACGCCCAGCACATGAGCAAAGTTCTCCCTCCACAGATGCTCAAACAAATTGGTGGTATGGGTGGCTTACAAAGCTTGATGAAGCAGATGGGATCTGCTAAAGACATGATGGGAATGTTTGGTGGTGGTGATAAATAGATTGACCAGAGATTATGAGATGAAATTTGTTCCTGATTGCATCTATGCATTTTCTTGTATGACTCAGAAAGGGTTCAACTCATCAATCATCATTGCCAATTCTGTGGTTAACCTTGGCCTCAGACGTGTCAACCTTTCTGCTGAAATTATTTCCTCAATGGGCTGAAGATTTTTTTTTTTCGAGTTTTCCTCTGGACAACAGTTTCTTTATTGTAAAATTGAAGATCATTTTTACTCTTTGTATCAACGATTAGTTTGAATTTTATGATGATATTTAATTTTTTTTATTATAAAATTGAAGATCATTTTTACTTTTTGTATCAATAATTAGTTTTAATTTTATGACGACGTTTAATTTATATAACCAATATCACTTAGTAAAAAATTATTCTGTTTGTTAATATTATTATTGTTGTTGTATCAATAATTAGTTTATATATGTCTGACAATTAGCGGTAAAGCTACTCCATGTTGGTTGTGACGTACAAGTAGATGGGAACATACATTTGCATACAATTTATCTTTCACCAGTAGGTATTAGTGCTGCTCAGTTATGACTCTGAGAAGTGAGAACTCCGAAAGAATAAAAATTGATTAACCGTAAAGAGCACATTGACTTGTTCTTTTATCATTTCCTTCATTACGGTACCAAACTCATAATGAAGTTTATCAAGTTCTCTAGCTGATCTATGGCCATACCGTGCCATTGTAGTAAAAGTTGATCGGAATTATGGATAATTTTATAGCAATACATAGTTATATACTGGTTTGCCAGAGGCCCTAGCAAATGGAGTGACACAGAATGTACCCCAAAAACAAAAAAGTTGGAATGTTACAGATGTTGCCCTTTGATTATCAATGTTCACAGCATGGGCAAGTACTTCCTTTCCCAGAAAACGGAACAGTTTAGAATGTAATTGAATAAAAGTGATATTATTGCTACATTTTTAGAGCCACTCACCTCCTATGTCTCCTAGAAAAATAGTCAAACGAATCGTTTTACTTTACTTTTTTATAACAGACATAGCTCATTATGTATGCCTAAAGGTGTTTCCCTATCATTTTTCATTGAATAATGAGTTCAGACTGTTCAGTTACACCATACCCTTTAAAAGTAAAGTCAATTATACTCGCATTTATTGGGATATTTAAATATGATATTTTATTTTATTTTTATTAAAAAATTATACTCCACTTCAATAATCTAACTCATCAAATAGAATATACTTAAATGTTAATGAAATATTCAACTAATCACGTTAAATTATAGTTTGCACAAATTTAAGATTAAAACTGCATTTCAAACTTAATTGTATTATAACAATAATATTAAAAATAATCTTATTCTTACATTCAATTTTAGTAGGTTTGTTGATCATTTAATATAAATATTGAAAAAATCTTCCTTGTTACATGTAGTTTTGACAAAACATACAAAATGATTCTTCAAATATTAGGTTTTGTTTAATTTAGTCCCAAATTAATTTTATTAATTAATTTTTTAAAGATAAAAATTATCTATAATTTGGTCTCTCTGTTAAAATAATTACTTAAAATTTAAAATACAACATCTAAAATCATGAAACCCTTATCACTAAATCACAAACCCTAAAATATTAAACTTTAAATTTCAAAACCTTAAAATCCTATAACCCCAAAACCTTACACTTAGAACTATAAACCTAAAATTTGAAACCTTAAATCATAATTCCTAAAATTTAAACCCTAAAAATGTTAACCTCTAATCTATAAACCCTAACATTTAAGTTTTTGATTTTAGGATTTAATGTTTTATGATTTTAGTATTTAGGAGTTTAAGATTTAGGAATTGCATTTAGGGGTTTAGAATTTTAGAGTTTAGAGTTTTAGAATTTAGGGTTTACAAGTTAAGATTTAGAATTTTAGGACTTTAATGTTTAGTTTTAAATGTTATGATTTAGGATTTACATATTTACTATTTAGGGGTTATGATTGAGGATTTAAGATTAGGGTGACAAAGAGGGACCAAATTATAATTTATTTTAGTTTTTGGATAACTAATTGATTGAATTAAATCTATGAGAACTAAATTAAATATGACCTTATTTTTGAGAAATTATTTGTATGTTCTATCTATAATTTTAATTGTAATTAAACTAAGGCTTTAAATTGAAATAGACAAAAAAAAAAAAAGACAAATTTAACATTTCCACAATCATATATTTTAATTGAACTCAAACTCAAAATGCCTCTATCTATTAAAATGTTCTCATAATCACACATATTATTAAACTTACATTTTATAATAAATATAATTATTTAATTAAAACTCTATCATTTTGTCAAGATGTAAGTTACTTAAAGTGGTTTACTAAGGTAAAGTTTTATTTTTGAACAAAACTAGAGTAAAATATTTATTTAATATTTATTTTGTATATATTTTGTTAACATCGTATTATTAGGTCATTGAAGTAGAATGTAATATTTTAATAAAAATAAAATAAAATATTATATACGAATACCTAAAAAAAGATAGATGTAATATACTCTTAAGAAGTAAAATTAAAAGCTTTGCTATTCCCACCTAAAAGTTTATCATGAAACCCTTACGTGGAAAGGAGATTTTCCTAAAAGTATTAAGTGTTTGTCATACATTTTTTCTTTGGCATTCACTTTTCAGTAAAAAAATTTTAAATCCGCTAAATTTTTTTATAGTCTTACAAAATTTATTTATTATCATTAGATATGATGAAGTTTATTTATAAATATGTTGAGCTCACCATAATTAATGATAACAAATAGTTATGTGAAATTTTAGTGAAAAAATGTATTGAAAGTATTATTGTTGTTTGAGTAATGACTCTAAATCAATTAGAAAATTATCGTAGGAGCTTCCTAGTTTTTGATTGATAATCGGAAGGGACATAGTCACGGAACGTCGTTGGTCGTGACAGTCCCACATCGATGGGATTGCAAGGGAAACTGCAACGTTGGAGTATAAAGAATGGCTTCGGAGAAGGTAATAGGCATCTTTGCGCTTGGGGCAATGACGCAGCTAGTGAGGTTCTAACCGAGGCGCGTCTATTGCTGGTTGAAAACTATTTCCAAACCCCCTCTTAGGCCTGGGTTAGGCCTAGGCCTTTGAGAATTTCTGGAAGGGCTCCCTTCGGGGTAAAGCCCTACAACTTTAGTCTTAAAAAGTATTCCATATGTTAGCAGACCCAAAAGTGGCTCGTTATTGGAACCTTCGTTTGAGTTTTAGAGGATTCTCTGAGGGATTGGGACAACAATTTATTATTAGAAAGAGGGTTTTAAGATTTAAACAAATATATATATATATATATATATCTAATTCATACAATTTTATAAATAAACCAAAGCAAGCCTAAGTAATAAAAATATTAAAATGGTTACAATTCCTTACCATACAAGTTAGGAATCAACCACAAAATCTCCGAAATGATATGGTCTAGCAGAATCGGTTATTTAATGAGAATAAAAATACGCAAATAAATAGTGTTTCAAATATGGATTAGTGGGTTGTTGTGAAATTATTTTCAATGCACCTAAGATCATTGCCCACTGACGAGGCATGATAAGGCAATGTGTTTGATTTGACAATCCTATAACAAACATGGCCTTTTGTTGATTCTAAAGTCGTTCACAAATAATGGGTGGCCATAATTTGACATGCTTTATTTGGTTGGCTAAAACTGACGGGAAAACCTGCATATTTTATAACCAATTTGCCCTGCCTTTTTATGCTTTAATGACATAGTTTGGAGATAGGACTTAGGACCACAAAGTAACGGATATCAAATAAGGAAATTAGAGGGGTCATTTTATTCAATTGGTTCAGAATTCAATTTTAATAAATTTCTAGAATTTTAATAAAACATTTACCAGGTCTATAAAATTTCTATAACTTTGGCCACAAATGATGAAACAATTCATACCAAATTTGCCGTAACTAAATCAATTTCAAGACATAAATTCGGAATATTATGCACTTCTTACAAAAGAGTCATTTACTCAAATATATTTTTAATTATTATTTTTAAATAATTTTTATTTAATAAATTTTAAATTATTAACTTTATTAAATTTAATATATATTCTATTTTCTAATTTTTCATTGCAGCGATTTTGCGCTTCTCAAATTTTTATTTCACTCGGTCCCAAAATGGCTTAACATCGTACGAAACCTTACCCTGTCGCGTGGGTGGGTACAAAACAGTGCCCCGATGTTAGTACGCGTCAGATTCTGAGCTGGAACGTGCAGAGCGCGTGGTCAATCACCCAGGGTGGTGCCAGCTGGCATTTAGGTCGGCTGGCAAACCTTATCCATTTTCTTATAAAGCTGTGATAAGCTCACCCCCGCACCCATATTTAGTTGCTCACTTTCGATCCCTATCGGCTGCCATAGTGCCAAAGGCCCAAAATCAGAAGCGAAATTACAATATCGCCTTTACCTTTGACAACGCACGTGCCGCCCTCGGCTACCATTGGTTGGTGACGCAAACGCGTTTGCCTTCGTATGTGGTACTTTACGAAACAGGGATAAGCTCCACGATTAAATTGCGCGAAAAAAAGTTATTATTATTTTCTTTGCTCCATATAATATTAATCTGTAATATAATAATAACAATTTCTCTAAATATTCATAGCGCTTTCCTATTTCCTAGTTGTATTCTGAGGGAGGAGGAAGAGGAGGAGCAGGGAGATCTTGTAAATAAGAAACCCTAGATTTTTCTTGTTACTTGTAATTTTCCATAAATTGGACTCCGAGCTTCTACTGTTTAAATAAGGTTTCCCTTCTTGTTGCTTCAATCACCAAGGTCAGTTTCAATTTTCAACGTTTTTTGGGTTATTTCAATAATGTTCTTGGCTAAAAGCGATTCCTGTTCCACAATACTGAGCTTTAAGATTGTTTCAATTCTTGTGCCCTTTTTATATTGTGGCGTTTTTGGAACTTCGTTTAGATGGAAAAAATGTATCTTTGTCTGTGTTTTCATCTTGTGCTATTGTGGTTCTAGAATTGCCATTGATCTTATTACCCTGGAAAACGCTGGAGTTTTATTGGTATAATGTTTTAGTATAGAGGTTGGTTCCTATGCTCATTCTGTATAGCCCATGTGGGGACCAAGAGTGTAGGGCTTTCGCATACTGTAGATTAGAATATATTGGTAACTATTTTGAGTTTCTTTGTTCTATTGACCTGCCCCAAGAAGGAAAAGACATTCTTTAAATTACTGTGTCTGGCTATTACTCTGTGAATCTTGTTCCCGTGTAATAATGTTGAGTATCTATTTGTAGCTTATGAATTTGGTTGTTTTGTCACTTCATGACTAAGAGGTTTATATTTGTAATTCTTTTTCCATTTTGCAGGGAGGACAAATTTCTTGGGATTATATAGATTAGAAAGACGTAAAAATGATGTCAAGATCGTATACAAACCTTTTAGATTTGGCTTCAGGGAATTTCCCAGCAATGGGTAGGGAGTCAAAGGAAAGGAGGCGGTTGCCAAGGGTTATGAGTGTCCCTGGGATTGTCTCAGAACTTGATGATGACCAGGAACAGAGTGTTTCTTCTGATAATCCGTCAGTTGCTTCTACAGAGCGGATGATCATTGTAGCAAACCAGCTTCCTTTGAAAGCAAATCGAAGAGAGGATGATAAAGGATGGAGTTTCAGTTGGAATGAGGATTCCTTGCTGTTGCAGCTTAAGGATGGATTGCCGGAAGATATGGAGGTTCTTTATGTTGGGTCATTGCGGGTTGATGTTCATCCAGCTGAACAGGATGACGTTTCACAGTACTTATTGGATAAGTACAAATGTGTCCCTACTTTTCTGCCCCCTGATGTTTTGGCTAAATTTTATGATGGTTTTTGCAAAAGACAGTTGTGGCCACTGTTTCATTACATGTTGCCATTTTCAACTGATAAAAGCCACCGTTTTGACCGCTCTTTGTGGGAAGCCTATGTGTTGGCAAATAAGCTATTTTTTCAGAAGGTAGTTGAAATAATAAACCCAGAGGATGATTATATTTGGATTCATGATTACCATTTGATGGTTCTGCCTACCTTTATAAGAAGGCGCTTTAACAGAGTTAGAATGGGCTTTTTTCTGCATAGCCCCTTTCCATCATCTGAGATATATAGGACCCTTCCTGTCAGGGAAGAGATACTTAAAGCTCTCCTTAACTCTGATATCATTGGTTTCCACACCTTTGACTATGCTCGTCATTTTCTTTCCTGTTGCAGTCGTATGTTGGGTTTAGAGTATCAGTCAAAGAGGGGCTACTTAGGATTGGAATATTATGGAAGGACAATAAGTATTAAGATTATGCCAGTTGGAGTTCATATGGGTCGGATTGAATCAGTTATGAAAATGGCAGACGAGGAGTCCAAGGCCAGGGAACTTAAACGGCAATTTGAAGGAAAAACAGTGTTGCTTGGTGTTGATGATATGGACATTTTTAAAGGTATTAATTTGAAGATTTTGGCAATGGATCAGATGCTCAGACAACACCCTAAATGGCATGGAAGAGCTGTGCTTATCCAGATAGTAAATCCTGCTAGGGGTGGAGGTATACATCTTGAGGATATTCAGGCTGAAATACAAGAAAGCTGTGGCAGGATCAACAGAGAATTTGGGCGGCCTGGTTATGAACCAATTGTTTTTATTGATACATCGGTTTCAATTGCTGAAAAAGTTGCCTATTACAGCATTGCTGAATGTGTTGTTGTCACAGCTGTAAGGGATGGGATGAATCTAACTCCTTATGAATATATTGCTTGTAGACAGGGTATATCTGGTTCTGATGTCAGTGGCCCAAAGAAGAGTATGCTAGTAATATCAGAATTTATTGGGTGTTCACCATCACTTAGTGGGGCTATCCGTGTTAATCCATGGAATGTTGAAACCACTGCAGAGGCATTGAATGAGGCCATCTCAATGTCTGATTCAGAGAAACAGTTACGGCATGAAAAGCATTTTAGATATGTTAGCACACATGATGTAGCTTATTGGTCACGCAGTTTCTTGCAAGATATGGAGAGGGCTTGCACGGACCTTCTAAAGAAAAGATGTTGGGGAATAGGTCTTAGCTTTGGATTTAGAGTTGTGGCACTTGATCCTAATTTTAGAAAGCTGTCAATTGATGCTATGGTTTCAGTTTACAAGAGGGCAAGGAATAGGGCCATTTTGTTGGACTATGATGGTACTGTAATGCCACAGAACTCCATTAATAAGAAGCCAAGTCAGGAGGTCATTGCTATTCTGAATACACTCTGTGCTGACTCCCAAAATGTAGTCTTTATAGTCAGTGGAAGGGGGAGGGATAGTTTAAGTGAGTGGTTTACTCCGTGCGAAAAGCTTGGAATTGCAGCAGAACATGGGTACTTCTTGAGGTATGATCTCTTTCCCTGTCTTAGTGTGTGAATCTGTGTGCACAATGTACGTATGGTTCTGCATGGATAAGCTGACACTGAGATATGCCTTAGCTATTACTCAAGTGTCATCTCTTCATTGTTTTGCATGGTACTATATGTTCTTAGATTAATTGTTGCACGAATATCTTTTGAAATATAGATTTGGACATCTGCATATAATGAGCTTATACTATGGAGTTGGGAAGGGGCCTTTCTTTTTTGGATGAACATTTTCGTTCATCCATACAACAACAACAACAAACCAAGCCTTTTCCCACTAGGTGGGGTCGGCTACATGGATCAAACGACGCCATAAACTTCTATCCAAAATCAAATTTTCGGATATACCATTTAACCAAAGATCTCTTTTAATCACCTCTCCAAGTGTCCTTTTTGGTCTTCCTCTACATCTCCTCACAGGACTAAACACCATTTGGTCAACCTTTCTCACTGGTGCCTCTCGCGGTCTTCTTTGTACATGCCCAAACCACCGTAACCGGGTTTCTGTCATTTTCTCCTCAATAGGTGCCACCCCAACTCTCTCCCGAATATAATCATTTCGAATTTTGTCTTTTCTTGTATGTCCACTCATCCATCTCAACATTCTCATTTCTGCCACCCCCATTTTTTGCTCTTGTTGACCTTTCAAAGCCCAACACTCACTTCCATAAAGCATAGCTGGTCTAATAGCAGTTCGATAAAACTTCCCTTTAAGCTTGGTAGATATTTTGCGATCACAAATAACCTCCGATGCGTTTCTCCATTTCATCCATCCAGCTTGGATCCTGTGGGAGACATCCCCATCAATCTCTCCATTACTTTGTAAAATGGACCCAAGGTACCGAAACTTGGACACCTGCGGTATTCTCTGCTCCCCAATTTTTATCTCCAAATCTCTGTTTTCTCGCCTCTTGCTGAATTTACACTCCATATACTCTGTTTTATTCCGACTTAAACGAAAACCCTTTGATTCCAAGGCTTCTCTCCATAATTCCACTTTACAATTCAACCCCTCTTTTGTTTCCCCTACTAAGACAATGTCATCAGCAAACAACATACATTTCGGGACTGCATCTTGGATGTGTCCAGTAAGTACATCCATCACTAAAGTGAAAAGGTATGGACTTAAGGACGACCCTTGATGCAGACCGATCCTTATGGGAAAATCTTCTGTTACCCCTCCCTGAGTCCGCACATTTGTTGTAACTCCATCATACATATCCTTTATGGCACGAATATAAGCAATACGAACACCCTTCTTTTCCAACGCTTTCCATAGGACTTCTCTTGGCACTCTGTCATAAGCTTTTTCCAAATCAATGAAGACCATATGCAAATCTTTTCCTTTACTTCGGTACCGTTCCATCAAACTTCGTAGAAGATAAATAGCCTCTGTGGTGGATCTTCCTGGCATAAAACCAAATTGGTTCTCTGATATATGAGTCTCTTTTCTTAATCTCTGTTCAATCACTCTTTCCCAAAGTTTCATAGTATGGCTCATGAGTTTAATCCCCCGGTAGTTCCCACAATTTTGAATATCTCCTTTATTCTTGTAAATTGGTATCAATGTACTCTTCCTCCATTCATCTGGCATCCTCTTCGACCTTAGTATCTCATTCAATAACTTGGTAAGCCAAGAAATACCTTTCTCTCCCAAACACCTCCAAACCTCAATAGGTATGTTATCAGGACCCAAAGCCTTACCATTACCCATTTCTTAAGTGCCTCCTTCACCTCCACTTCTCGAATTCTACGATAAAAAGCAAAATTTTGATCCTCCTCTCGAGTACTTAAACTTTCCATGTCTATATTTGTTGACTGCCCCTCATTGAAAAGCTTGTGAAAATAACTTCTCCACCTTTCTCTGATATCTCCCTCTGTTACCAAGACTTTTTCTTCTTCATCCTTAATGCATTTCACTTGATCCAAGTCTCTTGTTTTCCTTTCCCTTCCCTTAGCAAGCTTGTATATTTGCCGTTCTCCATTCTTTGTTCCCAAAGCTTGGTAAAATCCATCCAACGCTTTAGATCTTGCCTCACTAACTGCTTTCTTTGTCTCATTTCTAGCTGACCGATACTTCTTCCAATTTTCTTCCTTGTTATCAAGATGTAAAGCTTTGAAACACTCCCTCTTATATTTAATCTTCGCTTGAATATTCTCATCCCACCACCAAGATTCTTTATCTTTAGGGCCAAATCCTTTTGATTCCCCTAAGACTTCTTTAGCTACCTTTCGGATCCCATTTGCCATCTCTTCCCACATAAGGTTAGCACAATCTTGTGTCTCCCAAACTCTCTCTTCTATTAGCTTTCTCTGAAAAATCAACTGTTTTTCACCCTTTAGTTGCCACCACCTGATTCTTGGGTTTATAACTCTTCTGTTTCGCTTTTTCCGACTCTTTACTTGCATGTCAAGAACCAAAATCCTATGTTGTGTGGTCAAACTCTCCCCTGGTATAACTTTACAGTCCTTATAGATCCTTTTATCCGTATTCCGTACCAAAAAGAAATCTATTTGTGAACTTGCGGCCCCACTCCTATATGTGATTAAGTGCTCCTCCCGCTTCTTAAAACAAGTATTCGCAATCTTAAAGTCATAAGCCATTGCGAAGTCCAAAATTGATCTACCTTCTTCATTTAGTTCTCCTATACCAAAACCCCCATGAAATCCTGCATATTGCCCTGCATCCTTTCCAACATGACCGTTAAGATCTCCACCTAAGACAATCTTTTCATTGTGGGGAGTTCCTTGGACTAAACCCTCCAAATCTTCCCAAAACTTTACCTTTTCTTGTTCTTGTAGCCCCACTTGTGGTGCATAAGCACTTATGATGCTAAAAGTCTCCTGTTCCACTACCATCTTAAGGGATAAAATCCTATCCCCTATCCTTTTAACATCCACCACATTACTCTTCCAAGTCTTATCCACAATAATACCAACTCCATTCTTTGCTCTAGTCTTTCCTGTATACCAAAGCTTGAATCCTGAAGTATCCAATTCCTTAGCCTTTGCTCCAACCCATTTGGTTTCCTGCAGACACATAATGTTAACTCTCCTTCTAATCATAGTATCCACAACCTCCATAGACTTCCCAGTCAAAGTTCCAATATTCCAAGTGCCAAAACGGATCTTGTTTCCCTGAACTAACTTCTTTACCCACACCCGTCCAGTAAGATGTGAGAACCCTTGCTTATTTAACACTGCATCCGGGCGCCGATGCAGCGGCTCTAGCTCATTTGACACTGTACTCGAGCCATACAGCGCGTTACTTCTGGGTAACGACCTAGCATTAGCAATATAGTTTCGTTTGTCCATGTCATAAAGATTCGACGTAGTTTTACGTTGGCTGTCGACTACCTAACACAACCCTCCTCCTTTATCCGGGCTTGGGACCGGCTATGAAAAACACAGGCGGAGTTATTTTCGTTCATCCATATTAGAGTAATTTCCTTTGGTAACACAATTTGAATGGTAGTTTTAGATGGGGGTCATTATGTCTTTTTGATGTTATATGACTGGGTTTACTTGTATTTACAATCCTCGGGGGTTTAGGGTTTTGCCAGCTTTAGGCTTTTCAGAATGCAGTTGGGTTTAGGGTGTTCTTGAGTTCTTTTAGGGTTAAGGGCTATGTAGGTCTAGGGTTATGCTTGGGTCATGGTTTCTTCTGGCCTTGGTGGTTTAGGGCTGTTAGGGTATGGGTTTTGGATTTATGTAGGATATTTTGGTGTTTTTTCATATTGGGCAGTAAGGGTTTGAGGTATTTTGGGGTTTAGAGTGTTGTTTTTTAGGGTTAAGGATTTAAGGATTTAAGTGTTTAGGGACTTCTGTGTGTAATGAAGTTGTACTTATTTGATATGGGTCGTCATGCTTTTCAACTCAATTTCTATGGGATGATGCAATTCGTTGGTTATTGAATCTGGACAAGATTTATTTTTGGCTCTGAAAATGATTATTAAAAAAAAAAGGGAAAGAAAGAAAGAAATGATTGTTGCTGTTGTTATTCAAGAAAAAAAGTGTTTGCAGATGCCGCAAAAAATGTGTTGGGGTACGCTGACACTAGGCAAGGTGAAATCATGGAACTTCCGGCATCTTGCTGTCAAAATGTTTTTTCTTTCTGTCATTGTCCTCCTTTCCTTGGTTAATGGTTAGAACAGAAGGTGAAGTATTAATCTGATTATTGAAATAATCTTTTGATCTCCTCTTCTGGTTCTCTATGATTGTTTCTTTTGGTTTTATTATTATTATTTTTTAAATTTCTTCTGTTTAAGTTGATTTGAACTGCATTTAAGTACTTAATGAGATAATCACTCTAAATGCTTATTGTGTCATTGCCTCAATCTTTGTGGAAGGTGATATGTGATTGTATCTAAGGCAACTGCCTTGGCCGTTGCTACATTGGAAATTTGTAAATGCTATGTTGTGTTACGACCTTAATAAAGCTGAAATTTTATGTAAAGTATTTTGGTGAAACTTGGGCTGTTGTAAAGGTTCCGATGCGTTGTCCACCTTTCAAATGTGTTCTTTATCGTTTGTTCTCTCTCTTGCTCAGCCATCTGTACTTTTGTCCTGTGTATGCTGCTTTTATAACGTTGCATCTTCTTTTTTTAAAACATTAACGTCTTTTCAGATGGTCCCAAAGTGATGAATGGGAAATTTGTGGTAAAAGCTCCGATTTTGGCTGGATGCATATTGCTGAACCTGTAATGAAACTGTATACAGAGGCAACGGATGGTTCTGGCATTGAAAAAAAGGAAAGTGCTTTGGTCTGGCAATACCGGGATGCAGACCTTGGTTTTGGATCTGCTCAGGCTAAAGAAATGTTAGATCATCTAGAGAATGTTCTGGCCAATGAGCCTGTTGCCGTGAAGAGTGGTCAGTTCATTGTTGAAGTAAAGCCCCAGGTACATAATTTAGAGTTTCAATTTAGTATTTGTTGTTAAAATCTCTAATTACTTGTCTTCGAGCAGAATGGGAATGGCTTCAACTTTTCAGTCTATTGAGATGAATTTCTCCTATTGAAGATATATTTTTGATGGATGTTGAATATCTAATTTTTTGTCTTACTTCAAAAGGGGCATAAGTATAGCGCTTTAGTTATATTATGGATTACAGATGTTGGTTTATCGTTGCATTATATATGTAAACCTATTTCAGATAGTCACTGATAAATCACCAATCTCTCTACCTTCTGGTTTGGCGAAGTAGTGTGTGCCTTACAAGTTATAACTTATTGCTTAATGAGCAAAGGTGTGTTGTGAGCAGCATGGAGCTCCAGCATACTTTTTGTGGATTTTTACTTGAGTGTAATTTAACCTTATTCTGCTATTGAACGATTTCTTTTGAGTACATGGTTTGTGTCTTTCTTAGAAGAACATCTTTTCTAGATTATGTGGCATTTAGACCTGTCTGTCTGGCTGAAATTTTAGACTGATTCGATAATTTACTGTTGGGTAAAATGCAAGGATATGATAAGATCATCTAACTGGCTATATTTAGACTTCTATAACGTGGGAAAATCAACCCAACTATATGGTAAATTGCAACCCAAGTGTTGTAACCTGTAAATGTGTTGTGTCAAACTATAAGATTGGAGGGACTTATCAAATTTTCCATCCACTGGATCAGAGAACCTGCTCATTTTTATCCTATCTAGGATCTAGGATACCTGACAAAGTTGACAGGGGACTTCACTTTCTATCTTCTGACATTTAGGCCTGACAGGCCTCCTGTTTTTGCATTAGATTGAAAGTGGTAAAACATTTCTTTGGAGTATGCTGATAATCTACATTTTCAACAATACTGATCGCTGCTGTTCGAATTTACTGGCATAAACTATAGTATTCAAATTGCTAAATATTAGTGCTACACCATATTGGAAAGGACTGGTTCTTCTGAGACCTTTACTTTGTTTTGCAGGATGTGAGCAAAGGCTTAGTTGCTGAAAAAATCTTTTCATCAATGGCTGAGAATGGGAAACAGGCTGACTTCGTGCTGTGTGTTGGTGATGACAGATCAGACGAGGACATGTTTGAAATAATCAGTAGTGCAATCTCAAGAAATATTCTTTCTGCTAACACTTCAGTGTTTGCTTGCACAGTTGGACAGAAGCCCAGCAAAGCTAAGTATTATCTGGATGACACGGTTGAAGTTATAAGCATGCTCAAATCTTTGGCTGAAGAGTCTTGATTCTTCACCCTCCGTAAAAGGAACTGAGGATTCCCCTTGTTAGAATCTGAGGGTTTTCTTAATTTAGATGATGATTCCTTTTCCTCTTTGGAATATCGTGATGAGGCATCTTACAAGATCCTTTGGCAGAGTATGGTTTTATGGAACTTACGCATTTTCTTTTTTCTTCCTTGAATTACATCTTACATGTATATTTTTTGAAGAATCCCACCATTATTTATTCCCTTCGCATCATTGATGATTTGTTCCGTAGGAGCAGAAAGATGTTTAAATTGGTTTTAAATATGTTATGACAAAGGAAGGAGGTGGAAACTCATGCTTGGAAATTTAATTTTGGAGTGTTGTTAACTGATATTTTGGGGCTAAATGTATAGTTACCAAAAAAATTAATTTGGCAACAAGTTTTTGGCTTAATTTTCTTTAAACTGTTGATATTTTTCGGAAATGTGCGTGATTTTTGTTCCTCCACCCCCCCCCCCCCCGGGGGGGTTGATACTTTTCTTTAACCGGGTTTGGATAGCTTGTGCATGTTTTGCTATTTGATTAATCTTCACTTGTTATGAAATCGAGAACTGGTTTGGGTACAAAGACGGATCTACTTTGTGTTATGTGAGGGCAAATTCCCCTTAACGATAATTTTATTGGGTGTATATAGAAATGATTCTTCTTGTCCACATGATGTTGAAGTAATATCACATGTAATCTATAAAAGCATGAGACAAATGTACACTAATTAGCTTTGTTTTTTCACAAATTTAAATTTTTTTATATATTTAAAATAATGTAAATTATTAAATTTTATAAATTAAATTGAGATTAATAAATTTATCAATTTATTTTAAATTTTGTAGGTATGTAATAGGAGATATTTTGTGAGCATTTTTTTTCTGACATTAAAGAGTTAAAGTTGGAAAAATTTTATTTAGGTATTAGATATGGTATTTTATTCATTCTCATTTGGTTTTCTTACAGTAAAGAGTAAAAGTTGGAAAAATTTTATTTAGGTATTAGATGTGGCATTTTATTCATTCCCATTGTGTGTTAAATGTATGTCATAGTTCTATTAGGTGCCTCTGGTAGTTTTGCTATATTTGTTTTCAATTTTTTTTTTTGAAATAATCACTTATATAACATACAAATTAAAATTGAAACAAAAAAACTGTATTTTACTTTTTAAGAATTTATTATCAATAAACCATTAAAATCAGCAGTACCATGAAATTTATGTAATTCGTAGAATCTTAAAAATGATATTGCTATTGGATAGGACTACTTCACCTTATTTAAATGTTCCATTGATATTGGAGTGTAATGAATCTATTCCTTTTGATGTTAGGCTAAACAGATAACTTTTAATGACACTTTTTTAATGATATAGTAACATTTGTTATTATTTTAAAATTATCTTTTTAATATTCTAAATTTAAACTTAAAATTGTGTGTGTCTAAATGACTGAATATTCCTCTAATTATAAGTAACTTTCCAAATTACAAATTGAAAAAAGGCACATACTGCTGCTGTTGCTTTTTGAAATAGGTTCCGTTTAATGAGAGGGAATCCGAGCCACATTACTGAAAATCTTCAATCTTGGCTATTGGTCATGTCCACAAGAACATGTACAATTCTCGTATGGCACAATAAAATTTTGAATTCTAATCTACGATATGTACTTGATGGCAACCTGAGAGTCACTGGAGACCACAGCCACCGGGGGCGTTCATCAAAAGAAAAGCGGGAGCTAACGCCTCGGTTCATTATTTAATTTCTATGCAAAACAGGGCAAGTATAGGGACATAGCCATGCATCTTCATTTCTGAAGTTCGTGCTTCCAAATAAAAATAAATCTCCACTGAATATGGGTTAGATTTATCACTCATAGAATTGGTGAATCTGATTCTTGACTTCTAGCCAACTTATGCCTGGTTCTGTCATCACCTTTCTATCTGTCATGGTTTCGCTTCCCTTAAAAACATCCCGCCACCTCTTGGCTGAAGCATGAATGTTGGAAAGTAGAACATAAGAAGCTGAATCTTGAGGATCAATTCCAATAACTTCTTCAGCAACCCTTCTTGCCAGGTCGGCATTTTTGTCGATTTGACAATGTGGATTTGACAAGCAGATGACAGTGTTTTCATATAATAGCACCTTCTCTCATAGGGATTGATTGTATTATAGCCTCTGCCTCCTCTAAACACCCAGCCCTTCCTAGTACGTCAACCAGACATGTATAGTGCATCAGTCTAAGCTTCTGGTCATACTTCGCTACCATCAAGTCGAAAATTCAAGCCCTTTGTCCACACGTCCACAATGACAACAAGCATGTAGCAAGCTCAAGAATGTACCTCATTTACATGCAAATTCTCCTTTTCTATCTGTTGAAAGAGCAGGATGGCTCCCTCTCCTTGCCCATGAAACCCGTAAGCTGTAATCATAGAGCTGCATAAGACAATATCTGACTCTTTGCGCTCCGAGAAAACTTTGACAGAGTCTTCCAGACATCCACATCTTGAGTACATACTAATCAATGAACTAATTACACTGACTACAATGCTAACTCCTGCTTTGATTGTTTTAGCATGAATTCGCTTCCCTACTTTAAGTGCGGCTAAGTCCGAGCATGAACTGATTACACTCACTAGAGTAACTTTACTAGGCCTAAAACCTGACATCTTCATCATACCATAGTAACCCAGAACTTCCTGAGTTCCCATTTTGAGCTTCTCCAGCAATAAGTGTGCTCCAAGTAATCACATTGTGAGTTGGCAATGATTCAATAACCTTTTTACCATCTCTCAAACTTCCAGCTTTCATATACATATGAGCAAAAGAGGTCCCAGTAATCAAATAAAACTAAAACCCAGCTTTGACCACGTAAGTATGAACCTGTTGTCCTGCAATTAAAGTCCTCAAACTTGCACATCCCTTAAGTACTCTCCCCAAGGTGAATTCGTCAGGCTCCTGAAAATAGCACCAGTGCCTCTCTGTTCTTCTCAAACTGGGTCAATCCAGTGATCATGGTGCTCCACGTCGAATTGTTTCTATCGAGCATCTCCTCAAACACGTCTATGGCACTCCCAAAATCGCCACTTTGAATATAAGAATTGATTAAGGTGTTACAAGTCATTATGTTTCTCCTGGGCATACGATCAAACAGTGCTTCAGCTGTTTGTATGAGCCCAAATTTCGAGTAGAGGCAGAATGTGATTGGAAATAAATTTGTTTGAGGAACACCCAGATGTTATCATCAAACAATGAAGTTGTTTGACCCATGAAAGGGACTTTCTGGCGACGCATGCTCTGAGGAGATGAGAGAAGAGTGTCGGTTCTGACCATATTTCGTATATGAAGGTCTCAAAGGCTTCTTTTAGGTGCCCTCTGGAGCAGAGCCTGGCGAATTCTGATTGCTCATAGTTTATATAGTATTCTTCATCTTGCAAGCGGGCTCCGACATTAGCCTTGGAAAAGTGCAAGCTTGACGTTTTAAGCTGTGGAGTAGAGAAGCGAAGCTGAGACAAAAAGCACGCTCGCCGCCTGCACATCTGCAACGGCTTTTGAATCCTTTGTTGCCGAGTTTCATGAGTTCCGTGTTTGTGCTGTGTCATGTTCGAAGATGTACAGCTCTTAAGAAGCACTGTACGTCGACCGTAAAATTAAGGTTATAATTGATAAAATAATAAATTGGAAGTAAATATTTATGGATAAAAATTTAAATTCAAATTTAAATTTTTAGATTTAAATATAATAATCTATAATAATTTGAGTCATTGAATTCAATTAATAATTAATAATTATATATTTTATTCTGTAAAATCTATTTTCAAAAATACAGATGAATAAGTAATTTCGTTGGAATTCAGGTGTTTTATCTTTCAAAATGCTCAAATGGAGTCAGAAAAATAAGATCCGGTTTTTCAATTTAAAAATAATTATATATCAAATTGGATTCTAAACAATTTTGTAAAACAACCATATTTTTTAAAGCTGATATGCATGGTTTTGTTTTGTGGCGTCTACACAAAATGACAAAATGCTTGCCTAGGGCTAAAAATGGAGACATTTTGGGCCATCTTTTGGTTTTATTGCAATTTTCTGAATCTACAATCATGGAATGTAAATTAGATTTCTACAGTTAATCCCACATATATATACAGGACTATCCATTGGGGATGGATATGGCAGTGTCATTGCCAAATTCAATATAAATCTTTCCCTCAGAGAGATTATATAAGCAGAACTCCCCATTAGCATCATGTTCAAATTATTGGTTGATGACTACAGGGTTCTCGGCTGTCTCACATCTGCCTAGCTTAACCTAGGAAGTAGTAACAATTGTAGGAAACTTACAATCAACGCTTGCCCTTAGTATTCTTGTATTAGTCAGTTCCATTGCTTAAATGGAAAGCTTCCTCCATGGCCCTCAAAATCGATAACAGCTCTCTTGCAATTATGTCACTGGGTCCCATATTGCCAATGTTATTCCTCTCTCTCTCACAAATTACAAACCTACATACTGGGCACTGTCCTTGGCTTGTCACCCATGGTACTATGCATTCCTCATGAAACATATGCTTGCATGGGGTGAGCATCACCTCCTCTCTAGGCTCAAAATCTTCCAAGCAAATAGCACACGTCTTGCCGTCTTCATCCTTATCTTTTTGTCTATCTTTTAAAGCCTTTACAGTATTTTCTCTGTAATAGAAGCTCAGTCTCTTTGCTAACTGTTTCGGGATGGGGTTGTAGATTTCTTTCTTAAGCTTGCTCAAGGCTGTCGATCTGGTTTTCACTTCTGCTTGAGAAACATCCCTGTTTAGTTGGGGTGGGGATCTTGGAGGAGATGATTGCTGGACAATCTCTCTGAGCCTGGGGTTGAAGCGCCCTCCCATCTCCCCATTGTGAACATAAATCCGTGTTCTGCTCTGTGGTTGTGCTGGAAAACTGCAGATTGGAACAAAACTGGTGAATCAGCAACACTTTTAATTTTCTCAAACTGCAAAGGGAATAAATTCATGCTCTCATTTTCGAATTAGCTTTCAATTCTGTAAAATTTGGGATTACTCAGGCATCATGTGGAGTCCTGTAGGTGTTCTATCTTCCAACCACCACCCTGGATCCAGTGCACCTGATGTCGTGTCATCCTTGTAATATTAGCCAAAATAATAGTAGATTAGCCCCTAAAACAAACGAAGTTTCACTTTCTGCTTCTAAGAACAAAATTTAGTTACACTTCTGTTTTCTGAACCATGTGTCTTGAATGTTAGTATCAAAACAAGATTGTACTTACAGGTGTAGCTTGGATAGAATGAGACTGGTAGAACACAGGCACCTCATTGGAGTCACTATGATTGGGAGCATGGAAACTATAGGCTCTAACACCAGTCCTCCAAGACCCCCGGCAAAGGTGTGAAATTACTCAAGTTTCTGCTCATAATTTTCACTTTCCTTTTGATCATGTAAATTTCCTTTCTTTACTTTGGTGTATATTTAGCTTGCTTTTTCTACTTCTTAAATTCATGGCTCTGATTACTTTAGCTGTCTCCAAGAACATATCCTTCATGCTTTTGAGCTCCTTTATTTTTTATTCTGATGCAAAGTCTTATTCTGACTCCATATAGAAGATGCTCTTGTTTGTTGGCTGCTGCTCAGAGATGAAGCCGGGAAAATAAGAAAGAATCACATTCTTGAAGTGTTAGTGAATGCTTTAATCTTTTTTAAGGAGGCGTAATGATTCCCGATGTATACGTATATTTGTTAACAACCAATTATTTTAAAAGATTAAAATTGTTAAGTGTATGTTTAAAATTAATTTTTAAAAGGTTTGAAGTGGGAAGAAATGTATAAGTTTATTAAATTTTATATTAAAATTTAATTTTTTTTAATCTAACAAATGAAGCTGCAAAAATTAAACTTTTAACTCTTGCTCACAAAGATTTTGACATCATAACAAAAAAATCACTCATCTCAAAAATTTAAAATTTTAAATATAAGACGAAGATAAATTTTTATATTTTTAAAAATATTCTTAATTAATTTTTTAATTTTAATTTTTGAATTTTATAATTAAATTATAAAATTTAAATGATTTAATATTTGAATTCCAATTGTTTGTCAAAATATATCAATTGGTAGAAGCCTTGATAAAAGAAAAGATGCTGTATATGAATCACTAACATACGGGGAGTTACTCCAAGTACTGCTTGACATAAAACAGATAGTGGATTTGTTTGTGTCTGTAAATATAGTGCCTGTAAACCGGGGGACAAATGCTAATTTCCGTAGACTCTCTGATGCTTACTATCAAATGATGAATCCTCTTATTTCTTTTCTCACAAATTCACAGTACAACACACACAACAATATAAAAAACATCCTGATTTTTCTTATAAAATAGGAAAGCCCCAATTCTAGTTTAATGGCTCCAAAAACCCCTTACACATCCCAAACACTCGTCTGACACTGTTTTCACCTAAAACACCTAAACAAAGTATATAATACATGATAACCACCCAATAACTGCCCCTAACTGCACTACATAATACATGATAACTACCTAATAACTACCCCTAACTGCACTTCAGACTTAGACAATTAAGGCTTTATCCCTTTTACAAGCATTTAATTGATCTTAAATCCACTCCTCCTTTAGTAAACCCTGAGAATCGGTGGTCTATCAGAATCCCAACTCTGAGGTACTGGCCCCATACTCCCATTGCACATGGGTGACGATTGACGAAATTGGAACTTTCCCTAGCCTAGTGATGATCACATCTAGCCTGGTCTAAAGCACAACAAAAAACTTAAAAAGTGTCAGACTTGTAATAAAATTTCTGCATTTGGATATAAATTAGGGAAGTATAGAGAAAGAACGGTTATGGGTATGTAATATTACCCATCATAGACTTGTTAGGATCTTTGCAGTTTTCTTCCTCTGATTTTTTACAATGCTCCACTTCAGCTGCTGGGAGATAAAGTGGCCTATAAATTCTTTAGAATTTTCTTTTTAATGATGATTGATTGGAAATTCTTTTTCAGTAGACCCTTCTGTTTACCTTGCAAGAAGATCAATAACCCATGTAGCATGAGTTCCCGTGTCCGTCCATATAAGTGTATCTAACAAGAGAATAAATATGTGCATGACAATAAATTTGGGTGCTAATCAGCAATAACAAATGAAGGTGCTGTGCCTGAAACATAAGCACAATGATTAGCCACATAGAAGAAGAACTCAAGTACCACCACTACAATAATCGCAGCCCAAATTGCAGAGCCACAGAATAGGTCACACAATGGCTGGCAACATTAGAATTAAGGCACTATTGGGTCATTTTGTCCAATTCTTTTGGTTATCATTATCACAGTGAGCACAAGTTTGTTTTTACGCCATCAATCATCATTATCGGGTCATTTTGTCCAATGCTTTTGGTTATCCTACAAATATTGAACGAGAAATGTTTAAGGTACAAAGAAAAAGAATATACTTAGTGCATAATTAGAAACAAAAAAATCGTATATGGGATTCAATTTTTTTGTTTTTAACTATACACTAAGTATACTCTTTTTCTTTGTACTAATATTAGCTCTCATATTAAATACCTTCTCTATTAAACCTTTGTAAGCAAAGACTTGTACCCGCCCCCCATCCACAAGCAAGCAGCCTTCATCTGTCGGTGGAAAATTGAAAGCAATTGAGAACAGATGTATGCTAAGAAATGAATCAAAAGAAACGAGAAATGTTTGCCTTACGTAGTTTTATTCGCGTAAGACAGTTACATTTATTAAATGAAATAAATTTTTAAAAAAATAAAATATAAAACGTTTCGTTTCATTAAACTTATTTTACAGAAATAACTACTTACATCACTTTAAAAGCGTGAAAGTAACAGAACCCGGAGAAACAGATTGCTCGAATGATAAATTCATTACATCGTTTTTTCTTTTGTTCCTTTGCTTTATGATTTTGCTTTTGGTTTTCTTTTTTTGTAAAATCATTTGGGGTTGGCCCGGTTGGGCATCTTTTATTATTTTTTTATTTTGGTCCTTATCTCCTCTGCTTTCTCACCGAAATAAATAAACACAAGACGTACCATCAGCTTGCTTTCCTCCTGGCAGTGGCAGGAAGTCAGGGGTGCCAGTGCAGTATTACCCACTTAGAAATTGAATGATTCGTACGTGATAAGGTCCTCCAAGATCTATGTTCTTTACTTTTTGTAGGAAAAGACTTGCCGTGTCTTGCGGTGACTTCAGAAGTCTCTTTGTTCTAAGGAATATTACTCTTTAAGAGTCATGATTGTTGATAAGCTTTTGTCATCCTACCACTAGCTTATTGACTTGTTTCAATTAACCTGCTCTTGCTGCAGCCTTAGAGTGGCAGTGTACATTACTCTCTTGTCATACACACTAGAATATCCACTCTGATAAACCTCCGGCAGGTGCGCTTCCACTTTTTCAATGGATTGCAAGCGCACCCAAAGCAGCCTATCTTCTCGCCGAATCTGGGAATATGATGTATTTCTCAGTTTCAGTGGTGAAGACACAAGATTCAAGTTTACTGATCATCTTTTTGCTGCTCTACAAAGAAAAGGCATATTTACCTTCAGGGATGACGTCAAGGTCCAGCAAGGAGGAGCTATTTCACCACAACTCCTAAAAGCAATTGAAAAGTCTCGAATATTTATTGTTATCTTCTCAAAAAACTATGTTCGCTCAACATGGTGCTTGGAAGAATTAGCAAAGATTGCCGAATGCATTACTGTACCTGGAAAAAGTTGTGAGGAGGGCATTGAATCAGCCCAACAAACAGTTTTGCCAGTTTTTTACGAAGTGGATCCATCTGAGGTACGAAAACAGAGTGGAGATTATGAAAAATCTTTTATTGATCTTCAGACTAGATTCAAAGAAAGCTTAGAGAAGATTCAAAGATGGAGGATAGCTCTGACAAAAGTGGCCAATATATCTGGTTGGCATATCCAGAAGAAGTATGTAATTTTCGCTTATTTTTTCTTACATTATAGTTGTTAAAAGGACGGAAATGTTTTTATGTAGTTGTCCTGGCCAACAAATTGATTTAACGCCAATCTTAATAACATTTTTAATCAATTAAAAAATTAACTCTGTTATTTTTGCTATTTTCTTAGGCCAGAGTCGAAAGTTATTGATGACATAATTAAACAGGCAATCAAGATATTAGGACATAAATTTTCAACTTTTGCTGATGATCTAGTTGGGATACAATCTCGGGTGGAAGCAATAGAGAACCTTTTGAATTTAGGCTCAGAAGATGATGTTCGAGTTGTGGGAATTCTAGGGATTGGTGGAATAGGAAAGACTACTCTTGCTGCAGCTTTGTATGACAAAATCTTTAACCAATTTGATGCTTGTAGTTTTCTTGCCGATGTAAGTAAAGTTGCTAAGAGCTCCGGTCTAGTTTGCCTACAAGAGCAACTTCTTAATGAAACTCTAAAGGATGAAAATTTAAGGATAAGGGATCCTTACAGGGGAACCAATTTAATCAGCACTAGGCTAGGCCATTTAAAGACTCTCATAGTTCTTGATAATGTTGATCATTTACAGCAATTAGAGAATTTGGCTGGAAAGCCTAGCTGGTTTGGTGTAGGGAGTAGAATTATTATAACCACTAGGAACCAGCATATCCTAAGACAGCATGGGGTGGATGAAGTTTACAAGGTGAAGAAATTGAATTGTTATGAAGCTCTTCAACTTCTTTGCAGAAAAGCCTTTAAGCATGATGACCCCATAAGAGACTACGAGGTGCTGACTTATCGTGTGCTACAATATGCTAAAGGCCTTCCGTTAGCTATTAAAGTATTGGGCTCATTTTTATTTGGTAAAAAGGTCCGTGAATGGATAAGTGCCTTGGATAGATTGAAAGAAACTCCTGAACCAGAGGTTATGGATGTGCTTCAAACGAGTTTTGATGGATTGTTGGAAATGGAAAGAGAAATGTTTCTAGATATCGCATGTTTTTTTAATAAGAAGTCGGAGGATTATGTTAAAAATATTCTACAAAGTTGTGGATTTCATCCTGAGATTGGAATAAGGGTTCTCATTGATAAATCACTTATAGCCATTAAATATGGGAGAATTCAAATGCATGATCTGTTACAAGAACTAGGAAGGAAGATTGTTCGGGAAAAATCCCCCAGAGAACCAGGAAAATGGAGTAGATTGTGGCACTACAAAGATTTTCATCATGTTATTACAAAAAACACAGTAAGTTGCTTTTACTCTTTAGAAAATCAATTTTAGAATCATAGCTATCAGATTTTTCATTTGCTTATAACTTCAATAATTGGAGTATCTTACACTTTTTGTTTATTTGTTGATGCAATTTTTTTTTAGGGATCAGAAGATGTTGAAGCTATAGTGATTGATGGAAAAGATGAAGAAGAGACGCCAATATTAAGGGTTGAGGCTTTATCAAGAATGAGCCATCTCAGACTACTCAAGTTTCATAATCTGAAATTTTCAGGAAGTCTGAAAGGTCTTTCCAACGAGTTAAGGTATCTTTCATGGCATGAATTTCCTTTCACTTATTTGCCATCAAGTTTTGAGCCATGCAGACTTGTTGAATTGGTCATGCCTTGTAGCAGCATTAGACAACTTTGGGAAGGAGTCAAGGTAATCTTGATGTTGATCTTTTAATTCTTTTATTCCTATATCAACCAAAGAATAAGCCCAACTTAATAAGAAAAATTATTCCAACTCATATTTATTTTAGAAGCTAAAATATGTTGTAAAACTTAACATTATTCCATCAATTTCATTGGCAAAGCTAACTCTTTCTTGCCCCATCCTTTTCCAGCCTCTTTACAGTTTGAAATGTATGGATCTCTCTCACTCTAAAGATCTTGTAAAGACCCCAAATTTTGGTGGTTCTCCAAATCTTGAATGGCTAGATCTTGAAGGTTGCACAAAACTATCAGAGATACATCCGTCAATTGGATTTCTAAAAAAGCTTGCTTTCTTGAATTTGAAGGATTGCAAAAGTCTGGTCAGTCTCCCTGAACTCTCGGGTCTATCTTCTCTCCAAAAACTAAATCTCCAGGGCTGCTCAAAACTTAAGAACCAGTTAGAGAAAACTGGGCATACAGAGGGGCATGATGGAAGTGAAAAAAGAGGACAATCAATATTGTCTATAGTCAAACATTTTTCTTTACCTTTTAGTTTCTCTTCCTTGGGACAACAAGGATCAGTTGGATTTTCGCTAGCATCATTGGCTGGTCTAGCCTTGACTTTGAGAAGTCTTGACTTAAGTAATTGTCATATACGTGAGCTCCCTGATTCTATGGGATGGCTAAGTTGTTTAGAAGATCTAACTTTAGATGGAAATGATTTTATAACACTACCTTCCACCATCAATAACCTTTCAAAACTTGCATTTCTGAGCTTATGTGATTGTAAGAACCTCCAGCTCTTACCCGAGCTCCCATTGTCATTGAATACCAATTCACATGGAGAATTATATATTTTCAACTGTCCCAAACTCGCCGAGATTGATCACTGTAGTACCTTGGCACTGTCATGGATGGTAAAGTTCTTTCAGGTGCGCATGCTCCCTTCCTCGCTCTATCACATATTTACATTCCCTCTTTTTCCTGTGTAAGTTAATTGTATGTAATTTTTTCTGCTAACAGGAACAACAAGAATCATCAGATTCAGAGTATTATTTTTGCATTCCAGGGAGTGATATTCCAAGTTGGTTCAACCATCAGAGAATGGGGCATTCAATGAGGATTCAAGTACCTTCCAACGTGCGTGACGTTGAAACACATAGTAACTGGCTTGGTCTTGCTCTTTGTGCATCATTTGAGGCATATGATCCTCATCCTCGTGATCTGTACTTTAACTATTCCCTTAGCGATGGCCCTTGGACATTTTCTACAGTTTCAGAGGTTGAACGGGTGGCTGTTGGAGTAGGTCACCTCTTCCTAATTGGTCTCCTTTGGGAAAACCTGCACATTACATGGACAATAAGAAGAGAGTTTATTGATGTCATATTTAATGTCGGGACAGGTTGGAAGATCAAGAGCTGTGGGGTGCGTTGGGTATACAAGGAGACAGTGGAAAGGCTACACCAGAGACTGTTGCATCATAAAAGAAGCATGCCAATTGATGATGATTTGGGAATGGCGGACTTATTCTTGTTCACTCTTCTAGACCCCGAAAAGTGATCAAAGTAGTATTAATCAAGTACACCATTTTCCTAGCCATGCACTCCGCTTGACAAACTAATTGAAGTCTTGCTTTAAACTTTGTAGGCCAGCCACCATCAAAGGAGGGGGTGTCTTCCAATTTTGTCTTCCATGTGTGTATCTAATATGATTTCAAAGGAACAACAAACACAAACCAGATGTCCATACGCCACAACCTTTTCCCAATTTATTAGTGACAGTCAGGTTGTGTCTGCACAATTGGCGTGTGTTGACTGTATTTTTTTTTGGTTCAAGTGTGGACTGTTAATTGATTTGTTCTGTTTTCTTCCATTAATGATCAGTTCAGAGTATTGATATTTATGTATAAAATTTTTGTACATATTCTTTCACTTTTATCTCTTTTTTCTTTTAACAATTTATTCTTACACGTAACACAGATCATTTCGGACCATCTTAATTGGTCAATTATTATGCTTGGAGAATTTATGGACAAAATAGTTTAATAATTTAGGATTTGAATAGTTTAAAGTACAGGATATATTTTAAAAAATAAATATATGCTGTTTGAAATAAAATTAAGTTATAATTATTTAAAATTTATAAATTATGATGTATTTATTTATATTTAATAATAGTTATAAGTATCTTATATTTTAAAAAATTTTAATTAAATATTTCCTATGGTCTTAAATAACTATTATTTTTGTAATTTTTTTATTTTTTATTTGTTACTTTTAAAATTAAAATAATATTAATTATTTTTTTAACTTTATCTTTATCAAAATTATTATTTTTATTAAATGGTTAACTAAATTTTGTTTTTCAGTTTTTTCATATCAGATTAATATAAAAAGATAATAGAATTTTTAAGGTTATTTAATGATTTCTTTAATTTTTATATATCAATTTTAAAATGATAGATACTATCAACAAAAAAGAGTAATTTATATGCATTGCGAATGCTCAATCACCGAAAAATCATTTCCAACGACAGTTGCTGGGTCCTGAGCTAACAGGTTTTCAATTAATCGCTGCACTTAAAAAATTTGATTAACATAGAGAGTTTGATTTTTAACTATCAGAATGAGCCACTATGTAGTTTACGACATTTCAAAATGAAAAGTAATTAAGATAGTAAATCTTAAAAAGGAATAAAGGAAGTAAATTTAAATATACTCTAAAATGTGAGAGTTAATTTTTTTCACTTAATGAATATCAATTTTAAAATTAATTAAATTTTATAATTTAATTTATAATATTCAATAAATTTAATTATTTAAATTCTTTTCACATAAATGTTTAGCATCTCTACTTTTTTTTATCTGGCTTTTCTGAGCTACCTTTTGTTCCTTTTTAATTATTTTTTAAAATCAAGACTATTAAATTATTTTTCATGTATACACTTATTTAAATCTCATCTTCATTTATTTTGTTGATTTTAAAGTTTTGAATATTTTTAAAAAGGAAATTTTAGTAAAGCAAGTAATTTTTTTTTAATTCTTACATATCTTTTTCAAAAGATAAATATTTTAATATAAATAAAATAAAATTAAATTCATGAAAATAGTGGAACCATTAATTTAAGTATGTATTTGAAATCTTACTATAATAAAAGAAATTGATTTAGGACATGAGTTTAATTTAAGTGGCAAAACTTGATTTTATTATTCTATCTCTTTAAGTTTGATTTTTATACTATAATTTTTTGAGTATTCTAAAAAAAACTTAATTTCTTCTTAGCTTTTGCTAACAAAATCTTTCACACACACACACACACACACACACACACACACACACACACACATATATATATATATATATAATATATGAAATCTTCACATAAAACATGTACACTCTTGTATTCTCTCTTATTTCTCTCTCCTCTTGAAAGAGTTGTGCGTGAACTTAAAAGAAGTGCATATACACACAACATTTTCCTATATAATAGCACGAATTAAGTATTCTTTTGGCATTAAATATTATGATAAATTTTACTACATGTTATCAACTTATCACCATAAAAACCATAAATATTAAATTTAAATAAATAAAAAGTAATGAGATAAATGTAATGTTATTAAAATTTCAATTAATTATATTTCTTAAAAGATCCAAGTACAAAACACAATTATTAAATTTGACACAGCAATTGTTATTACCTTTAATCTATTCACATCCATTTATAAATTAAGTCTTTCTTATTTACAACTACAAATTATTGACTCAAGGACTTTTTATTAAAATGAACATTCATTTCATGATATAATTCCGCTACAATAATTATAGAAATCAGATTGTGTCAAGACATCTACAAATGAGACTAATTGCTATAAATGACTTTATCAACTATTTTTAATGGTTTTTTTTTTTTGGGAGAGAATTACCTGATGGAATTAAATTTTCCATATCATTGAATTTTTTCAGCAATTCACATTGATTATTTTAAAGTTTTGGGTCTTTGGGATGGAACAAATTATAGGATGGAATTCCTCCAAAAATCAGGAAGTTTATGAGTTTGACATATATGTAATAATTGATCAATTCATATTGTTGCGCACATAAAATTTAAATTGAAATTAAATATGGTATTGCAATAAAAATAATAAGCATATACATGGATGAAATACATATATTCATTATATTACTCTTCTCATAAAAATTACATTTTCAAATTTAGATTTGAATCACATTATTAGTTACTTACAATTTTTTTTTTTTCCTTTTTTCTTCGTTTCCTCGACAAAGAAGAAGCAGAAGGCAAGAATTGAGGCCCAGCTCATTGCTAACCCAGGCTGCCTTGGAGTGATCCCACGGGGTTGCCACTTTTGACACCTATCAAAATCTATATATTTTTATATATTAAAAACAGTAAAACATCTAATATTATAATAAATGTCATTAAATATTGCAATCATAATAAATTATAATTAGAAATAAATTTACATGAATGACATATATGAAAAATAAAAATAAAATTTATGGACATTAATTTTTTAAAATAAATAAATATTAAAAAAGAAAGAATTCAAATTTAGATAATGTTACTTAAATATATAAAATAAAAATGTTCTATTATTAATTGCTCCATAATTAATAGATAAATAAAAAGTTAATAATTTTATAAGTTAAACTCATTATATAAATTAATACCCAAAGAATATCACTCATTAAGTGTCGAAAAGTATTAACCATTACAAAAAATATCAACACGTTAAATTATTAACTAATATTAGAAAAAAGGAATTTATAAACTTACCTATGATTATACACTTGTAGAAAAAATATTTTTGAATAAATATGCTTACTACATTGTTCTTTCTATGTAATGCGATATCATATAAAATTACTTGGAGTTTGTTTGCACATTAAGCAAAAATTCAATTACATCATTAATGCTATTTGCAAATTAATATTGTTGTTCACACAAAGAGTATACTAAAATACATTAATTATAATTGGCCCATATTTATTATTTAAGGTTTTACAAAGCCTAACCTCACATATTGTACTAATAAATACACTAATATATTTTTTTGCAAATAATATTATACAACCAGTATTACTCTAAACACAAACCGGATCATTTTGTTTTGGGGCCTTCATAGGCCTATAAATTGTAGCACCATTGAATTATGCTTAACAGTTTTTGTGTGACGAAGGTCATAACTTGTATGGCTACTAAAATGATTTCTCGTTCAGATTTCATTATCTATTGTGTCCTTTTAGTTTTCTATCATCTTCAATACTCCATGTCCGAAGCAAGTGGCCTCAGTCTAGAACTCATTCATAGAAATTCTCCCAAATCTCAATTGTACCGAGGAAATTTGAGCTTGTCAGAGAGATGTCAGAACCTTGTTGAACTCTCCAAATTTAAAGTCCAACATTTACAGTACACAAGAAACTCTTAGCAACGCAACTCAACATCCCATTCGAAAGTGATTCGTCCCACCCTCCGCCCTCAGCAATTACTTTACATGGTGAATGTGAACCTTGGTACCCCTTGTGTCCAACAAATTGTCCTTGGACACAGGCAGTGGCTTGATATGGACACAGTGGTTACCCTTAACCAAGGGTTTCGTCAATCAACCCACATTTTCGACCGCAGTAAATCCAGTTCCTATAAAACCCTTCCTTGAGCCCGGTGTGTATATTATGGCACGCGATGTGTTCGTGGTCAGTGTGTTTATGAAACAAATTATGAAAGTGGTGAAAAATCAAATGGAGTCATGTCCACAGAGAACTTCGGCTTCCAAGGCAGCGGAGGTCCCAGTGAGCTAGTAAACAATCTTGCATTTGGTTGTGGCCGCGTTAACCAGGGATTCACATTCGATGGCACGCCCATTTGGTTTTGGGAATGGATTCAGACTATCTTTCACTTCCTACTCAACTGGGTATGCTATATGATGATCAAAGCATCAGACAATTCTCTTATTGCTTATTTGGTGTTGTTTCTCCTACCTCAAAATCTGGCTTTTTGAGATTTGGCTCTGATATACCTGCGAGACCAGGCACGTAAAGAACACCTTATGTTATTTATCCAAGGGCAGATGACTTGTATGCATTGAATCTGATTGACATTACTATCGGAAATGATGCTTTACACTTTCCACGGGGTCCCTTTACTATAAGACGTGATGGGTCTGGAGGTTTTCTGATTGACTCTGGGGCTGCGATATCCCATATAGAAAAAGGCCCTTATGATGTGATCGCAAATAAACTAGAGCATTACTTTTTACCGTTTGCAATACGCAAACAACATAGTGCAGAGTATCCAGATCTTCTTTGTTTCAGGTATGACAGCCACTTCAAGGGTTATCCATCTTTCACATTCCATTTCCAAGATGCTAACCTTCAAATTAAGCCCGAGAATATGTTTCTGTTTGACTATGAAGTTGAAGTATTTTGCTTAATGATGCGCTCAACAACTGCTGGGTTTTCAATATTGGGAGCATATCAACAGCAGAATACTCGTTTTATATATAAGGCAAATGAACTCTCTTTTGTCCCAGAGGATTGTACCAAAGACGCAGCCCGATCAAATATAATATGTATTGCAAAAATGTATCTGAATGTTCTCAAATAATACAAAAGTTGGCATAAAAGTTTAACTCATATTTGCTTTGCCTTTTATGTAAGCTACAAGAAAAGAAAAGGCTAGGAAAGTAAAAATTAATAATAAAGTTTTTATATATTTAATTATTAATTTTTTAAAACATTTTCTTGTAAGCTTTATTACAAGTCTACAGTATCACCATTATGATTTCATTACTTGCTGTCCTGCGTTACTAAAACCCTAGAATACAACTCAAGTTCCTTGCTGCCTACGTCCCTAGCAATTTGGACCAGATCAGCAGTTACATAAGATATGGTAGAGTGCTTAGTTAATGCAAACATCATAACACCCAAATATAAGGTTGCTTTGATTAATACATAAAATCAATACGAAATTTCTACCAATAAAAAAAATTAATACGAAATATATGTGATCACATTTCAACAACCCAAGTCTCAACATGAACAATGACAATGACACAATGTAATATAAAAAATTAACAGCATAACAATAACAATCGCATGAATTAAGATAAATATGAAAGGCTGTCAGGTTGCGTCTCCGCAATTGGCCTGTGTTCACTGTTAAATGATGATTTCTTCTGCTTTCTTCCATTGATGATCAGCCATCTTAATTGGTGATTCAATTATTATGCTCGGAGGATTTATGGACAATAGTTCAATTATTGACTAAACTCCACCTGTATTTTTCATAGCCGGTCCTAAGCCCGGATAAAGGAGGAGGGTTGTGTTAGGTAGTCGACAGCCAACGTAAAACTACGTCGAATCTTTATGACATAGACAAACGAAACTATATTGCTAATGCTAGGTCGTTACCCAGAAGTAACGCGCTGTATGACTCGAGTACAGTGTCAAATGAGCTAGAGCTGCTGCATCGGCGCCCGGATGCAGTGTTAAATAAGCAAGGGTTCTCACATCTTACTGGACGGGTGTGGGTAAAGAAGTTAGTTCAGGGGAATAAGATCCGTTTTGGCACTTGGAATATTGGAACTTTGACTGGGAAGTCTATGGAGGTTGTGGATACTATGATTAGAAGGAGAGTTAACATTATGTGTCTGCAGGAAACCAAATGGGTTGGAGCAAAGGCTAAGGAATTGGATACTTCAGGATTCAAGCTTTGGTATACAGGAAAGACTAGAGCAAAGAATGGAGTTAGTATTATTGTGGATAAGACTTGGAAGAGTAATGTGGTGGATGTTAAAAGGATAGGGGATAGGATTTTATCCCTTAAGATGGTAGTGGAACAGGAGACTTTTAGCATCATAAGTGCTTACGCACCACAAGTGGGGCTAGAAGAACAAGAAAAGGTGAAGTTTTGGGAAGATTTGGAGGGTTTAGTCCAAGGAACTCCCCACAATGAAAAGATTGTCTTAGGTGGAGATCTTAACGGTCATGTTGGAAAGGATGCAGGGCAATATGCAAGATTTCATGGGGGTTTTGGTATAGGAGAACTAAATGAAGAAGGTAGATCAATTTTGGACTTCGCAATGGCTTATGACTTTAAGATTGCGAATACTTGTTTTAAGAAGCGGGAGGAGCACCTAATCACATATAGGAGTGGGGCCGCAAGTTCACAAATAGATTTCTTTTTGGTACGGAATAGGGATAAAAGGATCTATAAGGACTGTAAAGTTATACCAGGGGAGAGTTTGACCACACAACATAGGATTTTGGTTCTTGACATGCAAGTAAAGAGTCGGAAAAAGCGAAACAGAAGAGTTATAAACCCAAGAATCAGGTGGTGGCAACTAAAGGGTGAAAAACAGTTGATTTTTCAGAGAAAGCTAATAGAAGAGAGAGTTTGGGAGACACAAGATTGTGCTAACCTTATGTGGGAAGAGATGGCAAATGGGATCCGAAAGGTAGCTAAAGAAGTCTTAGGGGAATCAAAAGGATTTGGCCTTAAAGATAAAGAATCTTGGTGGTGGGATAAGAATATTCAAGCGAAGATTAAATATAAGAGGGAGTGTTTCAAAGCTTTACATCTTGATAACAAGGAAGAAAATTGGAAGAAGTATCGGTCAGCTAGAAATGAGACAAAGAAAGCAGTTAGTGAGGCAAGATCTAAAGCGTTGGATGGATTTTACCAAGCTTTGGGAACAAAGAATGGAGAACGGCAAATATACAAGCTTGCTAAGGGAAGGAAAAGAAAAACAAGAGACTTGGATCAAGTGAAATGCATTAAGGATGAAGAAGAAAAAGTCTTGGTAACAGAGGGAGATATCAGAGAAAGGTGGAGAAGTTATTTTCACAAGCTTTTCAATGAGGGGCAGTCAACAAATATAGACATGGAAAGTTTAAGTACTCGAGAGGAGGATCAAAATTTTGCTTTTTATCATAGAATTCGAGAAATGGAGGTGAAGGAGGCACTTAAGAAAATGGGTAATGGTAAGGCTTTGGGTCCTGATAACATACCTATTAAGGTTTGGAGGTGTTTGGGAGAGAAAGGTATTTCTTGGCTTATCGAGTTATTGAATGAGATACTAAGGTCCAAGAGGATGCCAGATGAATGGAGGAAGAGTACATTGATACCAATTTACAAGAATAAAGGAGATATTCAAAATTGTGGGAACTACCGGGGGATTAAACTCATGAGCCATACTATGAAACTTTGGGAAAGAGTGATTGAACAGAGATTAAGAAAAGAGACTCATATATCAGAGAACCAATTTGGTTTTATGCTAGGAAGATCCACCACAGAGGCTATTTATCTTCTACGAAGTTTGATGGAACGGTACTGAAGTAGAGGAAAAGATTTGCATATGGTCTTCATTGATTTGAAAAAAGCTTATGACAGAGTGCCAAGAGAAGTCCTATGGAAAGCGTTGGAAAAGAAGGGTGTTCGTATTGCTTATATTCGTGCCATAAAGGATATGTATGATGGAGTTACAACAAATGTGCGGACTCAGGGAGGGGTAACAGAAGATTTTCCCATAAGGATTGATCTGCATCAAGGGTCGTCCTTAAGTCCATACCTTTTTACTTTAATGATGGATGTACTTACTGGACACATCCAAGATGCAGTCCCGAAACGTATGTTGTTTGCTGATGACATTGTCTTAGTAGGGGAAACAAAAGAGGGGTTGAATTGTAAAGTGGAATTATGGAAAGAAGCCTTGGAATCAAAGGATTTTCGTTTAAGTCGGAATAAAACAGAGTATATGGAGTGTAAATTCAGCAAGAGGCGAGAAAACAGAGATTTGGAGATAAAAATTGGGGAGCAGAGAATACCGCAGGTGTCCAAGTTTCAGTACCTTGGGTCTATTTTACAAAGTAATGGAGAGATTGATGGGGATGTCTCCCACAGGATCTAAGCTGGATGGATGAAATGGAGAAACGCATCGGGGGTTATTTGTGATCGCAAAATATCTACCAAGCTTAAAGGAAAGTTTTATCGAACTGCTATTAGACCAGCTATGCTTTATGGAAGTGAGTGTTGGGCTTTGAAAGGTTAACAAGGGCAAAAAATGGGGGTGGCAGAAATGAGAATGTTGAGATGGATGAGTGGACATACAAGAAAAGACAAAATTCGAAATGATTATATTCGGGAGAGGGTTGGGGTGGCACCTATTGAGGAGAAAATGACAGAAACCCGGTTACGATGGTTTGGGCATGTACAAAGAAGACCGTGAGAGGCACCAGTGAGAAAGGTTGACCAAATGGTGTTTAGTCCTGTGAGAAGATGTAAAGGAAGACCAAAAAGGACACTTGGAGAGGTGATTAAAAGAGATCTTTGGTTAAATGGTATATCCGAAAATTTAGTTTTGGATAGAAGTTTATGGCGTCGTTTGATCCATGTAGCCGACCCCACCTAGTGGGAAAAGGCTTGGTTTGTTGTTGTAGTTCAATTATTGACTATGCCTAGCAATTGGACATTCACCGAAAAATCAATTCCAATAACAGTTGTTGGGTCTTGAGCTAACAGGTTTTCAATTTTTGGCTGTACTTAAAAATTTTGATTGAGGAACATAAAGAGTTTGATTTTTTAACTTTCAAAACGAGACACTATGTAGTTTGCGATATTCCGAAATGAAAACTAATTAAGATAGTAACATAATAAAAAAGAATAACGGAAATAAATTTAAATATAACTTAAAATTTGAGAGACAACTTGTTTACTTAATGAATACTGATTTTGAAATTTATTAAATCTTATAATTTATTTTATAATATTTAATAAATTTAATTATTCAAATGTTTAGTATCTCTCATTTCTTTTTATTTACATTTTAGAGCTATTTTTATTTATTTTTAATTATCACCTTTTAAAATTAAGGCTGTATTAATTTTTTCTAATTATAGCTTTATTTAAATTTCACTATCTTCGTTCAATCTGTTTATTTCAAAGTTTTGAATTTTTTTTATTGAAAGAGTATTTCAATAAAAAGCTGTAAAATTTTCTTAATCCTTGTAAGCATTTTAAAATTAAAATTATAATTATAAAAATAACAAAATCATTAATTTAAGTGTATATTTATAATCTTACAGTAATAAAAAAATTAAGTGTTCATTTGGTTTGTATATTTTTTTTGTTTTTATTTTTAGTAAAACAAAAAATAATAGTAAAAACATATTTATTTGTAAAAAAATAAAAATATTTTTTTAAAATAAGACAAATTTTGAGCACAATAAAAAGATATTTTCATTATTTTTTACTTAAAAATTTGAAAACAAAAAACACAAATTAATAAATAGTAACAATTTTGAAATTATTATGTAAATTCTAAACTCTAAATTATAAAATCATAAATTCTAAATTCTTAAATTTTAAAATCTTAAATTCTAAATTTTAAAATCCTAAACCCCAAATCTTAAATCTCAAATGTCAAACCCTAAAACCATATACCTTAAAACCTAAAATCCTATATCCTAAACTTTAAACCCCAAACCAAACCCTAAAATTCAAACCCTCAGCACCAAACCTTAAACCCTTATATTAAAATCCTAAAGCTTAAACTAAACACATATTCATTATTTCTATTTTCTGAAAATAAAATTTAACTAACATAAATCAAACATATTTTTTATAGATTGAGATCTCCTACCTTTAAGGTAGAGGACAGTAATTGATCTTGTATTTGGTTGTGGCCATGATAACCCGGGAATCAGCTTTAATGGCTTGGCTTCTGGGATTTTAGGTATGAGCTCAAGCCCTTTTTCACTTCGTTCTCAACTGGGTAGGCCAAGTCATTATATAATCAACGGACAATGCCCTTATTGCTTATTTGGTGTGTCTTCTTATACCCCAAACTCTGGCTTTTTGAGATTTGGCTCTGATATACCTGCACGACCAGACTTCCAAACAACACCTTATATTCCTTATCCAATGACAGAGGATTTATATGCATTGAATCTGACTGACATTAGCGTGGGAAATGTTCGTTTAGGGTTCCTACCTGGAACCTTTGCCACAAAACCTTATGGGTGTGGGGGTTTTCTGATTGACTCTGGGACTGCAATATCCCATATAGAAAGGGGCCCTTATAATGAGCTCTCAAATGCACTAGAGCGTTATTTTTCCTAGTTTGGACTAAGCAAACAAGCAAATCCAAGAATTTCAGGGTTGCTTTGTTTCAGTTTGAGGAGTGACTTCAAAGATTCTCTATTTCTTACATTCCATTTCCAAGGTGCTGACCTTCGAATTAAACCCGAAAGTCTGTTTATGACTGACACAGCAAGACATGTGTTTTGCTTGCTTATGAAGGCAGCTACTAAACCTCATTCAACATTGGAAGCATATCAACAATGGAATACCCGTTTCATATATAACGTGAATACACTCTTTTTTGTTCCAGAGAATTTTAGCAAAGACGAAATACGATAAATATATGTATATTGCATAAGTGCATGTAATTCTCAAATAATACAAAATTTCGCAAAAAGCTTGAATCAAGAATAAAAGAATATCAAACGCATAATATGATTCAAATTGTATTCATATATGCTTTGCCTTTTATATATGCGACAACAAGAGAAAACGAAAAACTGATGATAATATTTTTAGCTTCATTTTTGTATATTTGATTATTAATCTTTTAAAAAATTTTTCTTATAGGCTTTACATTGAAAAGTAGTTCAAATCTGTAGTATTCTTTCACCAATATGATTTCATTACTTCTATGAAATTATATCTAACGTGTATACCAATTGTGCAATACTAAACATGATTACTAATTTTAAGAAATACTTTTTAAGATGCTTTTTTTTTTATGTTTAAATATTTTTACTATGATTCGAATTATATTATTTTCTGAGGTGAAATATAGAATAATAGATTTTACAAGGAGTTAAATGATCAAAAATTAAAATTCATCAAATAAATACAATTTTTCAAAGAAATAAAAACTTATATAAAAGACAATAACATATTAATACAAGGTTGTATGAGATATCTCTTTTGGATAAAACTGGACAGATGCGTACATTCCACAAATGTAAGTTGCACGTCAAAATTTGTGCAATGATACATGTGCAGGTTAGTGCACATCAAAATTTGATTTAAATCATTTAAAGTGTAGTGTATATTTAAAAAAGTAAAATAAAAATAAATAATAATAATGATTATAATTATTTTAAGTTTATAAATTGTAATTTATTTATATTTAATAACAATTATAATAATTAATTTTTTATTAATAATTATTTATTACATTTTATTTTTAAAATATATCTACATTTTAGAGGTCCATATTCAATACATGTTTGCAGGATATACCAATTACTAACAATTGCAATCCTTGTGACTGTGAGTAGAAATCTTTAATCAATTCTGATGACAGATTCCTGTGTGCCAAACATATCCAATTTATTCAATAATTGAACAGAAATTTTACATATGATCGCGTGTGGACGTAGGCTCATTCTGAGCTGACTGTTAACTTGGTAATGAATGGCAGCAATGCTGCTCTTGCATGTGCTAGGAAGAATAGTTGATAACATTCCATCGTCTAGTTATTTGACACATTTATTTTTATATAATTCTTATATAATATAATTTAAATTATTAAATTAATTAAATTTTAGTTATTAAATTATAATAATTATCCTCTTCTATTATAAAAGTTAAATAAAAATTTTGTGGTTGGAACAAAATTTTCCCATAAAGTTGTAGTGTTGATGTTTTGATTTGTTCAAGTACTTATGATGAAGCTAAAGAATTTATGTTACAATTTTTAGCTTAAAAAAACATTAATTTTAGCTTTTGACTACTTTTGCTTTTTTTAAAACAAAAAAATCATCCAAACAACTATTTTATGTGTAAAATAACTTTTCTTTTTAAAAAAGGAGTTTTAAAAAAAAATTGAAAAAAAGCCCATCTAGGCAGTTTGCAATATTAGATATGCACTTTGATGTTAAAATAAAAAATCTTTTTTTTAATTTATAAAATTACTAAAAAAGACAAACGTACTGTTTTATATAACATTTGAATTTTTTTTTCAAAATTTTTAAAATTTAGTTTTAACTTAATTAAAAATATATATTTTGAATAAAAATTATTTTTTCAAAACAATATATAACAAGTACTTTTATTTTTAAAGTTTTTCATAGTAATTTTAAAGCAGCGCATAAAAAAGTACTTTATTTTCAACGGTATATAAGAACCACATTTTTCAAAGAATGCACTACTATACTCATTTTCATTTTTCAAGTTTTTACTTTAAAGATTGAACCAGATTAATTAGTTATCGATTCAGTTTAATACTCAAAATTAATGTTGGTTAAAATTAATCAAAATTTAACAAAATTGTTTAATCAAAATTTGTAATTACAAATTTTATTGTTACAGTCACACATCTGATCTTTAAATTACTTAAAAATTCATAATTTTTGAGAATTTCATACTTTATTAAATTAAAATTCACAATAATTTCATAAAAATAAGTAAATACTTATATGATGCTTTTAATTTGAGATTTCTTATCAATAGGTAAATATATTTATACTGAAATTACATGTATGACATAATTTACTTCTGCTGCCAGTTCAATCGATTTGGACCAATTTGATTGTGTCCTATTCTTTAAAATAGTTCATTGACTGGTTAAATTTATAAAATACTGCTTTGACTACATCTGGTCCAAATACACTATAATATATTATTTTTGCAAATAAATTTACATGTATCATTACTCTAATCAAAAACCCTATAATTTTGATTTGGGGCCTTCATAGCCTAAATATTAAAAATCCATTAAATTGAATTATGCTTAACAATTTATGTGCAACGAAGTTCATAATTAAAAGAACTTTGGATAAGACTCGTTATCATTAATTAGGGGAGACTGACTCATTAGGAAGAGAACTTGAATTAATCAAATTATTTAATGACAAATTCAGATATTTTAAAGTAAGAAATGTATTTTATATAATAAAGTATAAGTGGATAATTATTAATAAAAAATTAATAATAAGATATATTACAAAAAATAAATAAATAATAATTTATAAATTTAAAATAATTTATACTGATAATTTTTTTTATTAATAATTATTTATATTTACTTTATAAAATAAAAAATATTTTTTATTTTAGAGAATTTCAATCCATTTGACACTCCTAGATTTCCAATTAAGTCAAACTAACTTCATCTTGTTGTACTTTTTCCCATTTTTAACTGCCATTTTAAAACTGTTTTATTTTCTTTTTAATGGTCATTTTTAAAAATTAATATTATACTAAATATTTCTTTTCTATTTGTACGCTCATTAAATTCATTATCTCACTAAATGCAATAGCAACATCGAAACAAAATGGTATTTAATAAAAAAAAATGTAAACTTTTTAAATACCAAGACAATTCAAGAAATTCTTTAATTCTTTTTAAAACAAAAATATTTTGAAATGGAGGGAGTACTAAGCAAAATCTTTATTACCCAATAATGTTATTTGTATAATATTAATTACATGAAAAATACACTAAAATACATTATTAACATTTATCTCAATTTCATTTCTCAAACTTTTATTATGCATGACCTGATTTATTTCTGTCAATAAATATACTTTAATATATTCTTTTGCAACAACATTGCACAACCAGCACTACTCTAATCACACACATCCGATTATTTTGTTTTGGGGCCTTCATAGGTGCCCGGCAATTTCTGTGTGACTAAGTTCATAATTAGCATGGTTGCTAAAATGGTTCTTTGTTCAGATTCTATTATCTTGTGTTTCCTCTTTGTTCTCTATCATCTACAGTACACCATGTCCGAAGCAGGTGGCTTCAGCTTAGAACTCATTCATAGACATTCTCCAAAATCTCCATTGTACGTAGGAAATTTGAGCTTGTCAGAGAGATTTCATGACCTTGTTGAACTCTCCAATTCTAAAGCCCAACAATATTTACAGTACACAAGAAACTTAACATTCCATTCCAACGTGATTCGTCCTTCTATCCGCCCTGAGAGTTTTCTTTTCTTAGTGAATTTGAACCTTGGTACCCCTTCTGTGTCCAACTACTTGCTCTTAGACACAGGCAGTGGCTTAATATGGACACAGTGCTTACCCGTTAAAACCGGTTTCCCTCAATCAACACCCGTTTTCGACCCCAGAAAGTCTAGTTCCTATAGAAAACTTCCTACCAACCGTTTTACATTCAAATGTGTTAATGGTGAGTGTGTTTATGCTATAAGTTACGGAAGTGGAGAATCATCAAATGTAGTCGTGTCCACAGAGAAACTTCAGCTTCCAATCCAGCTCAGGTTCCAAGGAGCTAGTAACCAATCTTGTATTTGGTTGTGGCCATGATAACCCGAAAATCAACTTTAAAGGCGCTTCTGGGGTTTTGGGCATGAGCTCAAACCCTCTTTCGCTCGCTACTCAAATGGGTATGCGAAGTCCAATCAACAGAAAATTCTCTTATTGCTTATTTGGTGTGGGTTCTCAATCACCAAACTCTGGCTTTTTGAAATTTGGCTCTGATATACCTGCAAGACCAGGCTTGCAAACAACACCTTTTGTTCCTTTTCCAAGGGCATAGCTGTTTTATGCTTTGAATCTGACTAACATTACTATTGGAAATGTTCGTTTAGGCTTCCCACCGGGAACCTTTGCTACAAAACCTGATGGGTCTGGAGGTTTTTTGATTGACTCTGGGACTGCAGTATCCCATTTAGGAACAGGCCCTTATAATGCGCTCGCAAATGCACTAGAGCTTTATCTTTTACGGTTTGGAATAACCCGACAACCATCCCCAGCCTATCGAAATTTTCTTTGTTTCAGTTGGAGGAGCGACTTCCATGATTATCCATCTCTCACATTCCATTTTCAAAATGCTGGCCTTCAAATTAAGCCCGGTAGTCTGTTTGGTATAGACGGGCCAAATAATGTACTTTGCCTGACTATGATGCCATCAAAGGTGGGGTTTTCAATATTAGCAGCATATCAACAGCAAAATACTCGTTTTATATATAATGCAAATACACTCTCTTTTGTAGCAGAGGATTGTAGCAAAGACGCAGCTTGATCAAACGTGTGTTTGCGCATTGCAGATCAGTATCTAATTGTTCTGAGATGAGTAAGTTTTAAATAAAACAAAGCCTCTTGTTCTGGGCCTTTGAATGCCAAAATTAAATAAATAATACGAAGCTTGGGAAAAGGTTTCAATTCAGAATAAAAGAATATCAAACTGATAATATGATTCAACTTAATAATCATACATGCTTTGCCTTTTACATACGCAACACAAAAGAAAAGGAAAAACTAATGATTTTTTAGCACAATTTTCATAGACTTCATTATTTATTTTTTAAGTTTTTTATAACTTTTATATCGGAAAGCTGTGCAAGCCTATACTAATCTTTCACCATTGTGATTTCATTACTTGTGTGAAATTATAACTAAAATGTATATGAGTAGTGTAATATTATATTGAACATGATTATTAATTTTTAAGAAATATTGTTTAGATATTTTTTCTATTTTTTAAGATGATTAAACTTATTTACTCTAATTCAAATTATATTCTTCTGTGAGGTGAAATGAAGAATATTGAATTTCATAAGCACTTAGATGATCAAAAATTAAAAAATATATATAAAAGCAAGTATTTTTCAAAAATAACAACTTACATGTAATAAAACATACAATAATGCAAACTGGTATGATATATATATATACTGGAAAAGATTGAGATAAAACTGGACTGACATGTACATTCCACAAATGTAAGTTGCGCGTCAAATTTTTGCAAGAATCTATGCTTGCACGATACTAATGGGTCATTCAAATATTTTTGTCGCATATTAGCTTATATGTATATAATTTATTTCTTAAAAATAAAAATAACTAAAATAAAATATTATCAAACAGACTGAGATGTGTGATTGCAAGTAATATTAGCACCGTATAAAAAATAGTGCGTAAATATTATTATTTAATATTAATATAATTAATAAATTAATATATTTAATAATTGAAATTATGCGTGAGAGGTTGGGTCTGCGCATGCGTTTCATATATATGGAAGTTTAGCCTGTGATGGAGAAATTTCTGCATGCGCCAGTTCCATGGAAATAGGGTCCATCAACCGGCTGAGGTTGCACAGTTCTGGATTGTACGGAACAGTGGTGCCAGGCTGTTGGCCACTATGTTATGTCTCGTCTGATAAATGTATCGAGTTTTCTGGCATCCAGAAAGGATGCTGAATTTAAGATGCCTTGTAAAAAGCTAAAGAAAATGCTTTTCCTCGAAAAATAGAATGTAAAATATTTACAAAAATTTTAACCATATTTTATGATATATTTTTGAAATTTATTAAATTTTTAAGTTTAATCTTTTTAATTTTTATAAAATTTAATTTATAACAATAAAAAAATTAAATATTGAAACAACGATAAAAAATGATCCTACTGTTTTAAATTACTAATTCTCTTATTCTTATAATATTTCTTATAAAATTTAAATTATTAAAATTATTAAATTCTAAAAATCTAATTATAAAATCTAATAAATAATATTTTACCACCTCATTATCAAATATTGTGACAAACATATTATGAGAACTATCTTTTCTTAAACTAAAATTTGACCAATGCGATGCATAGGTTCTGTCATGATGCTATGATTTGACTTATTAGATTATATATCTCAAACAATGAATTAGTCAATGCTTTTGTATTTTATAAATTATATATATTTCTAAATGATTGTTTCAAAATTTAGGGAGCAATGAATGTACGTTTTTCTACATTTATAGTATTTTTATTAATATCAAATGCTTTAATTATACTTTGAACCAACATTTATAATTCTTAATACTAATTATGTGTGTATTGAAAGCTCTAAAGTTGTTAATTTATATTTGAAAAAATGAATCTATGGAATTGATATTTATGCTTACCTAAGACTATATATAGATTTAGATAATCTAATTTATTTTTTTCCTACTTTCATAACTTTTTTTTTATATCTTTCTATATTTAAATTTGTAGGTTTCAGTTTATTCTCTTACTAATTTTTTTTTCTTAATTCTATCTCTATTTTTATTTTATTATACATTGTAACTTTAAAATAGAAAATCACCTAATCTTCATTTGATTATATATATATATATATTTGTAGAAAAAAATGAAAACACTTTAATATATTTCTTATCAATCTTATTAATCTAATAACTATTAACACATATTACTATCACAAAAAATTTATAAGTAAAAAAATAAAATGTTAATTAATTAAAACATAATAAAATAAAAAAGGAAAAAATTAATTTAAATTTATTAACATTAAATGTTTTAACCATAACCTTTATTTATAATCATTATACTTTTTATGTGGGTATTGAAAGTTCTAAAGTTCTTAATTTATATTTGAAGAAATAAATTTATAGACTTGAGATTTGTGCCTACCTATGATCATGCACTTGTAGAAAAAAATTATTTTTGCATAAATATGCCTGCTATATTGTTCTTTCTATGTAATACTTTATCATATAAATTATTTGGAGCTTTTGCACATTAAGTAAAAACTCAATTACACCATTAATGCTCGTTCATATAAAAAATGTACTGAAATATATTAACTACATTTAATTCACTTTTGTATTTTAAGTTTTTACTACATGTAACCTCACATGGCTTACTAATACAAACATTTTATTATATTTCTTTTGCAGATAATATTTTACAGCAAGTATTACTCTATTCACACACCTATAATTTTGTTTTGGGGCCTTCGTACGCCTATAAATTGTAATGCTATTAAATCAAATTTTATCGAGCTAGCAATTTCTATCTTACGGAGTTCATCACTTGTATGGCTGCCATAATGGTTTCTTGTTCATATTTAATTACCTATTGTTTCCTCTTACTTCTATATCATCTTCAGTACACCATGTCCAAAGCAAGTGGCTTCAGTTTTGATATATTTCATAGACTTTCTCCAAAATCTCCATCCTACCCAGGAAATTTGACCTTGTCAGAGAGATTTCACCAACTTGTTCATCCACTTTCCAATTCTAATGTCCAACTTTTACAACACACAAGAAACTCTTCGCAACACAACTCAACATCCCATTCCAAGGTGATTCGTCCTCCCATCCGCCCAGAGCGTTTCCTATACATAGTGAATGTGAACATTGGTACCCCTTCTGTGTCCAACTAGCTACTTGCTCTTGGACACAGGCAGTGGCTTAAAATGGATACAGTGTTTACCCTTAGCCAGTGGTTTCAAACAGTCAACCCCCATTTTCAATCCCCTAAAGTCTAAAACCTATAGAAGATTTCCTTGCAGTCCGTGTGAATTCTACGGCATGCCATGTATTAATGGTGAGTGTATTTCTTTTATAAATTATGCAAGCGGACAAACAACAAGAGGAGTCCTGTCCAAAGAGGACTTCAGCTTCCAATCCAGCTCAGGTCCCAGTGAGCATGTAACCAATCTTGTATTTAGTTGTGGCCACGACAACAAGGGATTCGACTTTGATGGCATGACTACAGGGATTTTGGTCATGAACACAGACCCTCTTTCACTTCCTTCTCAGCTGGCTAGGCTAAGTCATGAAATCAACAGAAAATTCTCTTATTGCTTATTTAGTGTGCTTTCTCAATCCTCAAACTCTGGCCTTCTGAGATTTGACTCCGATATAAGTGCAAGACCAGCCATGCAAACAACACCTTTTGTTTTTCATCCAATGGCATTTCAGTATGCATTGAATTTGACTGACATTAGTGTGAACAATGGTGCTTTAAACTTCCGACCGGGAACCTTTGCTATAAAACCTGATGGATCTGGAGGTTTTCTGATTGATTATGGGGCTACCATATCTGAAATAGAACCAGGCCCTTTTAATGTGCTCGCAAATGCACTAGAGCATTACTTTTTACAGTTTGGAATACACCAACGAAAATCTCCAAAGTATCCAGAGTTTCTTTGTTTCGATTATTGGAGCCATTTCGTTTCTTATCCATCTCTCACATTCCATTGCAAAGATGCTGACCTTCAAATTAACTCCCTTAATGTGTTTCTGTTTGACCCGCAAGTTAACGTATTTGGCTTGGCCATGAGTCGAACAAATGATGGGGTTTCAACATTGGGAGCATATCAACGGCAGAATACTCGTTTCATATTTGATTATTCCGGACATACACTCTCTTTTTGCCCGAGAGGATTGTAGCAAAAACACGGCCTCATCAAACATGATATGTATCGCAAAAATGTGTTTAATTGTTCTCACATAATACGAAAGCGAAGGAACAATTAATAATGAAGTTTAAATTCATTTTTTATATATTTGATTATCAATTCTTTTAAAAAAAATTTCTTCTAAGCTTGATATTATAAAGTTGTAAAAGTTTTTTTTAAAATTTTTTTTAGAGTATCTACCTATTCTTTAAATAAGAGACTAATTATTTATAAGCGAGAGTTATAAACAAAAAGCTCTTTTTAAAAAAAAATAATTTTAAATTTAAATTTGTATTGATAAATTATCTCAAGAAAGATTGTAAAAGTTCATAATCCTTTTTTACTATTATAATTTCATTAATTGAAAGAAACATTTATTATTGTAATAAATATTGACATATGTGGCAAGCACAATAAATTATAACTTTTAAAATAAAACAAAGTAAATAAATAATCAAAATTTAAATAATGTTAACCAGATATTTAAAATAAAATTTTCTATTTTTCATTTCTCTGCAAATGATAGAAAAATAAAAAATTATTAAATTTATAAGTCATGTTTATTTTATAAAATTGATAGCCTAAGGAAATAGCTCATCGGATGCTGAAAAGCATTAACTATTGTAATAAATATTCATTTACTAAATTATTACGAAAAATTGTAATCTATATTATATATTAAAAAACACTCAAGTACTATCATTTGCATTTATATATAATTATAACATATATTGGCGGTTCAAGATTTTTTAACTTTTTTACTTTAATTATAATTTTTTTATCTCTTTTTAAAATTTAATCAATAAAATCTTTTTTTATTTTTTATTTTTCTAAATTTTATATCTATCTTTGTCTAATGTCTATTTATTTTAAGAGCAGAAATACCCATTGCTATTTTGACGCATATCAATAAGACACTAATAATTAAAAATAAAATTTTAATAAATAAAATGCATTTAAACTAAAGTAAAATAAAAATTTATTGAAATATATTTCTAAAACAGCATTCCATTTACCCATGTAATGTACAAATGTCACTATCGCAAAAAAAATCAGAAAATAAAGTTAAACAAAGAAAATATATTAGAAATTAAAAATTAAACGAAATTTCTTAACTTAAATGCTTTACAACAAAAAATGAAATAATTTAAATTCTAAACATTGTTAATTAAATATATGATCAAAATTGGTTATTATTAAATGGTACATAACTATTAATTTCAATTTATTATATTAGAGTTGGTAGTCTAACAAAAGCACTCATTAATTCCTGAAAAACTTATTAATTAATACAATAAATTTAAATAGATCAAATTATTACAAAGTCATAATTTAATATATATATATATATATATTAAAAAGAGAAAATTTAAGTATTCTCTAAGCATTTATTATTATAATAAATAATGATTCATCTCGCGATGGAAGATAATTAAAAAAGTTTAAATAAAAATATATATTAAAATTATAAATGATCATAATTAAAATGTATTGACATGAATTTTTAAATAAATGAAATTAAAGATTTTAAATTAAAATTAAAATTATTTATCTAAATATATAATATTAAAATGATCTATCATTAAATGTTTCACAGTATATAAAGAAACAAAAAAAGTTATTAATTTTGTAAGCTAAATTTATTATGCGAGAATTTAGAGTAAGATAAGATGACCATGATTACTAAAATTTATTAAATTACTAAAGCAAATATTAAAGCATAAAAATAGAACAAAATTTATAATTAAAAATTTCAATTACATATCAAGAATAAAAAGAAAACAAAGTCAAAATCTGCTGACATCAAATCTTTAAAATGACAATATATATATAAAGTAAAATAAAGAAATAATGTTTAAATTTAAATAATTTTAGTTAAATTTATAATATCAAAATTATGTATCACTAGAAATTCTATAATGAATTAATTAAAGGCCAAAAAGAAAAGCTATTGCTGTGTGTGCAATGTATAGGACAGTAACTAGTATACATAAAAAAGATAATTCTTAAAAACTCTTTTACCGTTTATTGTCATAATAAATATTGACATAGGATGCTATTATCCAGAAAAAAAGAAAAATAGAGGATCGCATTTTCTACAATCAAGTAAATATATACCTATCTTGCATCTTATTTGGGTGAGACAGGCCTGTTTTGAGAGCCCTTTCTCCTTCCTCGAACTTTGACATTTTGAGATTTGGCTCTGATATACCTGCATGACCAGCCATGCAAACAACACCTTTTGTTTATCATCCAATGGCAGACAGTTCATTTGCATTGAATCTAGCTGACATTAGTGTGGGAAATGTTCCTTTACGCTTCCCACCGTAAACCTTTGCTACAAAACCTGATGGGTTTGGAGGTTTTCTGATTGACTCTGGGTATGAAGTAACCCAAATAGAAACAGGCCCTTATAATGTGATCTCAAATGCAGTAGAACAACATTTTAGACAGTTTAGAATAAGCAAACAAGCATCTCCAATATATCCAGGGTTCTTTGTTTCAGTTTTAGGAGTGGCTTCCAATACTATCCATTTCTCATGTTCCATTTCCAAGGTGCTGACCTTCGAATTATACCCGATAGTCTGTTTGTGATTGACAGAGCAAATAATGTATTTTTCTTGGCTGTGAAGGCAGCTAGAGGTTTCAACATTGAAAGCATTAAACAACAGAACACTCGTTTCATATATGACGTAAATACACTCTCTTTTGTCCCAGAGAATTGTAGGTGAAAGGCAGCCTAATCAAACATATGTCTATTGAAGAATTGTATCTAATTATTCTCAAATAACACAACAAACTGGCAAAAAGATTGAATTCAGAATAAAAGAATAGTGGTGCTATTAATTCCCACAAACATTTTTGTCACCTTATCCCCACATACTTATAGTCATTCCAATTAATAATTATAAATGTGTAAATATATAGATTATGTGACAAAATAATTATGAGAGTAAAATTATCCAGAAAAAAATTAAACTAATAATATGATCCAATGATATATGCTTTACCTTTTATATATAAGCTACAACAAAAGAAAAGGAAAAATTAATAAATTTTTAAATTCATTTATATATATTTGATTACTAATTTTCTAAAATTTTTTCTTATAAGCTTTATATTGGAAAGTTGTACAAGTCTCTAGTACTCTTTCACCACTGTTATTTCATTACTTCTATGAAATTATAACTAACAAATGCCGATGGTATAATATTAAACATGATCATTAATTTTGAAAAATATTTTTAAGATAGTTTTTTGCTATTCTGTTAGATGATTAAATATTTTTACTACGATTCAAATTATATTATTTTCTGAAATAATATATAATATTAAATTTCACAAGGAGTTAAATAATGAAAAATTAAAAATTTATAAAATAAAAATATTTTTTTAAAAATAAGAACTTATATAAACTATAATAACATATTAATACAATCTTGCCTGAGATATATATCACTTATGGAAAATTTTAAGATAAAACTGGACAGACATGTATATTCTACAAATGTAAAGTTGCTCCTCAAATTTTGTACAATAATATGATATAATTTATTTTTAAATATTAAAATTAAATTAAAATACATAAAATTTTCTTAAACTTTAAATTAATTTTAAAAAAAATTAAAATTTTAAAAATTTTTATACAACCCTCTTAAATTATAAAAAATTTTTAAAAAGACTTATCTGTTACAATTTTCATTAGCTACTAAACGAAAATTCTTTTTTTTTTGGTCAAATCCCCATTTGACTAACATAAAATGACGAAAATAACTCTAACTAATATGAAGATATCCTTCCCACTTTCAAACAACCCTACAGCTGCTCAGATGGTGGCATATGTAGCCCCTCAGAAATCGACATCGTAAATGGTGGACTGAAATGCATTACTGGATGTTGTTCCGTTATTACAACTCAAAGACACTTTGCCTTCAACTTTGTCGTAATAGATGCTGAGCTTTTTGGGGTTGCGTGCGGTGTCAAGTTAAGGATGAGGTCATAGCAAAGGGTGTTGTTGGTGTAGTCAAATTAGGTGAGCTTGGGTTTCGACACATAGAACTTCAAGGTGCAAGGTTGGACGATGAGCCAGAAGATGAGGATTGCGACGCCAACGACGACGATGATGGCTAAGAGAAGCTTCCAGAGGATGCCAAAGAAGCTACAACAGCAGGTTCTGCTACCGTGAAAGCAGTAGTGGCGGGGTTGCTATGGTGGTGGAATAGCGGGGCCATAGTAGGCACCGTTCAATTACTCCAATGGAGGTGACGTGGAAGGGAATTTGAAAATGGAACTATTCTAGGGGAGCACAGCACAGCAAGTGCAGCTGCATGCTGCATGGTGCCGATGGCATCCATCTCAATGAGCCTTATGGCTCGACATCCTTACGATAGGTTTCATGCGCCAGTGTTGCAATCGGTAATAAGATAAGAAGAGACAAAAACATTAACGTAAATGAAAAAAACTGCATTGTGGGACAATTTTTAAAGCAAGAGAGAGAAAGTGAGGGGCATGATTTTGTGCCACAAGCTCCAGAGTTCAGACACAAAGGGGAACTGCTCAAAACTAAAAAAAGGCACATTGACTCTGCTGGGAGATCAGAGAGGGAGAGAAGCCCAAAGAAACAGAGAAATAGGTTGGGAGACTTGACCACTGTGTTTGCACTGGCACTTCAACAAAGAGGTGAAGTAGTGGTGTCTTTCTGTTCATTGCAAACAACATGCTTCACCTGCTCCCTCCACATATCCACTAGCGCTCCTATCCAGAGCGAAGAGAAGGCGAAAAAGCGCCGCCGAAGCATTCATAGGCTAATCTATTTTCTTGCCTGTTCCCAGGAAAGGTATGAAAGACGCCTATTCTTCAGGCAAGGAGCGCTTCCTATATAGAATATGTCTGAACTTCTTTCCCCGTACCAGACCGCCGTAGCTAAAGGACGTGCCACTGGACAAGGATTTCTTTCACTTTTTATTCTATGAGCAAGAACACGAATGCGTTGGAAGAGCAGCAGCAAAAGGTACAGAGAGAAAGGGAAGGGCATGGAGGCATTGCAGGGGATCTATAATTCTGGCGGGGTTTATTAATGAATATAAACACGCTGAGAAGGAAGTTAGAGGAGGAGGGAATTGAAGGTGCAATTTACGCTGCCCAACAGTACTCGATGTCTGCCCTTAACCAACACGGCTTCAATTACCCTTCCCCCAACTGCAACAACTCAGTGAGGATATAACAAAACAAAGAGAGAGAGTAGAGACGAGACAAACCCATGTATCTAATGATCAATGCGGTCCAATTTGGGAGAAGGGCGAGGAGCAATAAGCTGCTAAGACTGTGGGAACCAAGCCAAGAAAGATTGCCCTCATATGCAGTGCGTAAGAGCCGAAGGTTCAATTGCTAAACCCATGTCAGGAGTACTTGGGTTCCAACTTTAAGGCTTCATGAGTGACAACATCAACTTCTATTGAGGGGTGGGAGGGATATTTTCATATTGTTAGGGTTATTTTTGCCATTTTATTTTGGTCAAGTAAGGTTTGACGAAAAAAAAGAATTTTGGTCTAATCGTTAACGAAAATTGTAATGGATTGGTTTTTTTTTTAATTTTTCATAATTTAGGAGATTTATTTAAAATTTAAAAAATTATATACATTTTAATTTTAAAATTAAATATTATCAAACAGACGGACGCGTGAGTGTAAGTAATATTAGTACGGTATAAAAAATAGTGTGTAATTACCAAAAAAAAGGGTCTAAATACCATTATTTAATAATTAATAAATTAATATATAGTTTGGTCGTTGAGTTATCGGATGTCCCCGAAGGGACTTGGTCGTTGAGTTAGCCATATTATTTATTGCGCTTTAAAATCACTTGACGTTTATGTCGATTGTGTATTAAATATCACGTGACATTGTCGGCCATCCCGTGACAATGGCAGCTACCTCCACGAGAAGGATCGCTTGGACCCTGTAAGTATAACCTGCAATTGAATTTTTATCTAAAGCACGTTGAATTTCAGGCCTCTAATCCATCTATGGAATCACCTTCCATGCACATAGCAATGTATCCCTGGTTTGCCATAGGGCACTTGACACCATTTCTCTACCTCTCCAACAAATTAGCAAAACGAGGACACAGAATCTCCTTCTTCGTCCCCAAAAGAACACAATCCAGGTTAGAGAATTTAAACCAACACCCAAATCTTATCACCTTTGTACCAATCACTATTCCTCTCGTTGATGGCCTTCCTCGTGGCGCCGAAACCACTGCCGATCTGCCTTTCTCTCTAAACCCACTTCTTATGACAGCCATGGATCGTACTGAAAAGAATATTGAACTTCTCCTCCTTCAACTCAAGCCACAGATTGTTTTCTTCGATTTAGCATATTGGGTACCAAACTTGGCACGCCGCTTAGGCATAAATTCTATTCAGTACCATGTTAGTAGTCTAGCAGCAGCAGCGTACATAGAATTCACAGAAAGGCAGCAATCTACTAATCAGTTCCCTGATGCAGCCCTTAAGCTTCATGTCCATGAGGCACAAACCTTGGCTGTCATGGAGAGCGAATTTGGTAGTGGTGTTCGTTTCTATGATCGTCTCAGCATGGGTTCACGTTTTTCTGATGCTGTTGGATTTAAAGCGTGTAGAGAAATTGAGGGAATTTACGCAGACTATCTTGAAAACCTGTTTGGGAGGCCTGTTCTGCTCTCAGGCCCTGTTTTCCCAGAGCGACCCACCACCTCTACTTTAGAGGAAAATTTGAGAGGATGGCTTGGAGGATTCAAAGGCGATGGTTCAGTAATTTACTGTGCATTGGGAAGCGAATGCATATTACTGCATAACCAATTCCAGGAATTGTTACTGGGTCTTGAGCTAACGGGTTTTCCATTTTTGGCTGCACTTAAACCCCCTACCGGATTTGAGTCAGTTGAAGCAGCTCTGCCGGTGGGATTTAAAGAAAGGGTTCAAAGAAGAGGGATCGTGCATGGTGGGTGGGTGCAGCAGCAATTGATTTTGGAACACCCTTCTGTGGGTTGCTTCATTACCCATTGTGGATCAGGGTCTTCTCTAGAGGGCCTGCTCAGTGAGTGTCAATTAGTCTTTTTACCGAATATGCTGGACCAGATCATCAACGCAAGGATGTTGAGCATGAGCCTAAAGGTTGGAGTTGAAATAGAGAAAGGTGAAGAAGACGGTTTGATCACAAAGGAGAGTGTCTGCAAAGCCGTGAAGACTGTGATGGACGACGAGAGTGAGATTGGCAAAGAGGTCAGAGCAAATCATGCCAAATTCAGAAGCGCCTTGCTCGCAGACAATTTAGAGTCCGCTTATATCGACAGTTTCTTGCACAAGCTTCAAGATTTACTTATACGTTGATGTTGAGTTATAAGAAATGAGCCAAAGGAAGTTGGTTCTAAGCTTCAACTTAGAAATAAGCCCCGGAGCCTCGGGGATCTACACCAAGGAACCAACGGCTGGGCATCGCTGCCTGGCGACCACTTTTCCGTTCCTTGCAAAAACTACTATACAAAGCGACAGGACTCAGGAGGCCGCTGCCAGCTACTACCTACTGTCGATGGCAGGAATGTATTGTCTCAAATCCAACAGTGAGCTAGAGCATTCTGAAATGAAATGTAATTTGAATTTGTGTTTAGGAAATTGGACATTTGTGTTTACAAAGTTTCTTTAATCTCGTCTTTTTCTGACTAATGGAGGGATGATTTTGGGTGTTAAAGACATGTGCAATGCAAATATTTGTTAGTCAACGTTAGATATAGAACGGGGAGGTAATAGTTGATACTACATTATAATAATTAGAAAGCATATATAGTTTAATTAAAACTATAAAAAAAAATTGTACATAAAACTAAGTGCTGATATTTTAAATATTTTGCCCCTTATCAATTTATTATCAGTGTTCGCAGGTGATAACTTTTCCTTTAAAAATACTATACAGTTTTATCCATTAACATTTTTGTCGATTTATCTGTATTGAATGTTGGTGCACATGTGACAAATTAAGAGAATAAAATTTTCACGATATAACTTTTATTTAAAAATTTTAAATTTATTAAATTTTATTACTTAATTTAATAAATTTAATATTATAAAAATAAAATTAAAATAAAAATATAACTCAACAAATTAGCCATGACTTTACTTGAAACCTGCCTCTCAGTAATGGCTCAACCGCCGTGCTACAATCTGATTCAATAATAACGGATCTGAAACCTGCCTCTCATCGCATCTTTAACCCATTATATATACCCCGCAACTCTGACTCAAGCACCGAACAGCTTCTTAGATTATGAGAAAATCCCCCAAGAAAAGTCCCACATGAGGCTCTCATGAGTCCACCGCAGGATGCCTTCCCCTGTTGAAGAGAACCATCAGAGTTAATTTTAACAGTATCATCAGGGGGTGGACCCATCCAATCGGCATCTCAACCTGGCCTTGCTGCAAAGGAATTTCTAAGTACTCGTCCAAATTAGCAGTAGGCCTAAAACCAAGCTCCGAACAAATCTAACGTTATGATTCACGTTTTTTGAGAATAAGATTGTGGTTTTATTACAATTCACCCTTTGGCCAGAGCTAGCACAAAATGAATCAAGGTGCTGTCTAATAATCAGCAGCCTGAGATAGAGAAGCCTTAGCAAAAATTATCAAGCCATTCGCAAAGAATAAATGAGAGACACGGGGGGTCACTCTTTCTAATCCTGATAGGTTTCAATTGACTCTAATCCACAGCATGTGGAATAATATGAGGCAGACGCTCAGTGCAAAGGACAAATAGATTTTTGTAAAAGAATTTTGTGTGGTGTATGTGAATAAACTTTTTCAATGATGGAGTACGTACAATGTTTCTCTCTCCAATAATAATGTTCTAGGAAACTTTAATATTGGAGGAGTAATCACTCTTTTCATATAAATAATAAATGTGTTTTATTTTAAAATTAATGATAATTCATTAATTAAAATATTAAATACAGGTCTTCATTTTCCGGTTCAGAAATTAACTCTGAAAATTTTTCTTATCCATGCTGAGCTATAATAGCCATGAGACTAAAGAGGGTTTTCAGAATTTCAAGCCTCTATCTATGGATGCCCCTCACATGCACATAGCAATGTATCCATGGTTTGCCGTGGGGCACTTAACCCCATATCTCCACCTCTCCAACAAATTAGCAAAACGAGGCCACAGAATTTCTTTCTTCATCCCCAAAAGAACACAAGCCAGATTCAAAAAATTCAACCACTACCCAAATCTCATTACCTTTGCACCAATCACTGTTCCTCACATCGATGGCCTTCCTCACGGTGTAGAAACCACTCTAGACGTTCCTATCTCTTTGTACCCACTTATTATGACAGCCATGGATCGTACTGAGAAGGACATTGAAGGTCTCCTTCATCAACTAAACCCACAAATTGTTTTCTTTGATTTCACATATTGGCTACCAAGATTGGCACGCCGCTTAGGCATCAAGTCTGTTCAATACTGGATTGTTAGTCCAGTAACAGTAGGTTTCGCCTTTTCTCCTTCAAGGATGCATCAAAAAAGCAATTTAACTGAAACGGACCTCATGCATCCCCCTGCTGGGTTCCCTGCTTCGTCCATCAAGCTTCATGCCCATGAAGCAAAATTCTTCGCTTCCAAAAGGAAACTAGAGTTTGGAAGCGGTGTTCTTTTCTATGATTGCCTGTATAATGGTGCAAGGCTATCAGATGCTATAGGATTCAAAGTATACTTGTCAAAACGGGCCGGCCCGCCCTGCCCTGCAACAACCCGCAATCTGGCGGGACGGGACGGGCCGGCCCGCATAATTGGCGGGTTGGAATTTACCTAACTCAACCCGTCCCGCGGCGGGTTGCGGGTTAGGCGGGCCAGCCCGCCAATAATTAAAAAAAAATAAAAATTTTATTAAAAATTTAAATTTATGAATGATAGTAAATGAGTAATTAAATTTAATACACTAATTTTAAAATAATTATAAATGAATACAATCAAATTTGCTTTTTAATAATATACCTAAAAGTATAACCTGAATTTAACTTGTAATAAATTATAAAAACTTTGATTCTACTCATAAAATTGCTAATATACAATATTATTTTTTAGGCAAGGCTTCAATAATATTACTAACATACATGCACAATAAAACATGTGCTTACAAAGATATAAAGGTCATATTCCTATATGTGACAAAGTCTAACATTAATGTTGTTCAAAATAAACTACATGCTAATTGAAAATAGAGTTATGCTATTATACATTTATACCATTATTTCTATATATGCAATGCTTGAGTTTTACAGCTTAAATTATGATAACATAAAAGCTGAATAACTCAATACAAATATAAAGATAATATTTTCTGCTTCAAAAAATAATATATAAATGTGATATTGATGATAGCTATGTAACAACACAAGTTTTATATTATCATCTAAATGATTCAGAATGAGTTGTTGCATAGTATAATAATTTGTCTTCTCTTTAAACTCATCAATTTTTACTTACCTTTTAACTCGAAACCTTTTAAAAATTCTTTTGTCTCTACGGTCACCTATAAAATCATACATTATACATAAGATATTTAAAACATAAGAAAATTATATCTAAACTGTATGAGGATCCTGCCTAAATTACATAATTCAAATTGGAACCAAATGACAATCATTTGAATTGCCCTCCTCTTCCAATGCATATCCATTGATCTTGTTGTCATAATAGTATAACTTACAGTAATTTCTTAAAAGTTGAAACTATTTTAAATGATATGTCATTTAAAAAAAATTAAAATTAAATTAAAATTATGCGGGTTCAAACCCGCGGGTTGAATTCGCCCCAACCCGCATTGACCCGCGGGTTATGCCGGTGCGGGCTAATTTACCCGCGAATAAATGGGCCACCTATATAGTAACCCAACCCGCCCCTTATACATTGCGGGGCGAGCTGGCCCAGCGGGCCCAGCCCGTTTTGACATCCCTAATTCAAAGGTTGTAGAGAAATTGAGGGGCCTTATGTGGACTATCTTGAAAGCCAGTTTGGGAAGCCTGTTCTGCTTTCTGGCCCTGTCCTACCAGAGCCAACCTCCTCTGTTTTGGAGGAAAATTTTGCTGCATGGCTCGGAGGATTCAAGGCCGGTTCAGTAATTTATTGTGCACTCGGAAGCGAATGCACTTTAGAGAAAAGTCAATTCCAGGAGCTGTTGTTGGGTCTTGAATTGACAGGTTTTTCATTTTTGGCAGCACTTTAATCCCCTGCCGACTTTGAGTCAATTGAAGCAGGTCTGCCGCATGAGTTTAACGAAAGGGTTCAAGGAAGACGGATTGTGCATGGTGGATGGGTTAAGCAGCAACTGATTTTGGAACATCCATCTGTGGGTTGCTTCATCACCCATTGTGGGGCAGGATCTCTAACAGAGGGACTGTTGAACGAGTGTCGGTTGGTGTTACTGCCACATCTAGACACTGATCACATCTTTAACGCAAGAATGATGAGCTGCAACTTAAGGGTTGGGGTTGAAGTGGAGAAAGGTGAAGAAGATGGTTTGTTCACAAAAGAAAGCGTTTGTAATGCTGTGAAAATTGTAATGGATGAGAAAAGTGATGCTGGCAGAGAGATCAGAGCAAATCATTCCAAACTGAGAAGCCTCTTACTAAGCAACAATTTGGAGTCCTCTTACATTGATATTTTCTGTCAAAGGCTTCAAGATTTGCTCACGAGTTGATGTTCGAGTTTCAACAAGTACTGTATTGCATAGATCCGTTCAATCAAACCTACCTGTATTTTTTTTGTCCACTGTTCCATAACTTTATATCCATGCAATTCTCCCTTCACATAATTCAATAATTAAATTAAAATTTACTTGTTCACAGAATGAATTGATATGAAACTCTTAGTAACATTGTTAGAGGAGGCGTTTCAACGTTAGAAAAGGAAGCTAACACTTGCAGGTTATAGATCGTTCCATCTTGAGTCTCTTAGAGAAACCGCTCACAGGCATAAACCCGAAGGCGGATCAATAGCTGCGTCAACCTTGGAAAACTATATCCTAATCAAGCATCTCACGGCATGACGAAAACATTCTCCGCCCTTCCCAGTTCAGTGGATAATAATATTCCTATAAATTAAAGTAAAATAAATAAAATATAATTTTTTTTATTTTTAGAAACCTTTCTCTCTGTCAGCTTTTCCCACGTGGCCACCTGCCTTTAGCTTCGTCGTAGTTCAGCTGCCCCCGCGTGTCAGGCACGGCACTGTGAAATTTACTTTCCATACTGTACTTCTGCCATTGCGTTCGAGGGCCAATTTCTATCGAGCAATGTTATTCTTTTACTTTTATTTTTATATTTTATTTATAATTTTTATTTTTTTATATACTTTTTATTTTATTTTTAATATTTATTATTTAATAAATCTGCATCCATCCGTAACTACAAGGATGTGGCTACGGGATTTCCATTTCTATCTGACCCGAGAAAATTTTTGCACGCCTCCGTCATTTTTTGGGAGGCCAACGCTCCATAAGTCCATAGAAATTATCTGTCTGAGACTGTCCCTTGGCCCGTAGGACCTGGCACAAGATTAGAATTCTACCACATCCCGAATGATATCTCATTGATGGCTCGGGCCCCGCTAAAGACATAGAGGGGTGATGATGATTGACACTACGTGTCGGAATAGTTACTGGGTGTGCGCAGAATGGTGGCGTGGGTGCGCATGTGTCTCGTGTGTATACTTCCCGCGGTTGATATTATTTTACTTAAGATTAATATTAAATAATATAAAATATTTTTTATTTTTTTAAATTAATCTTTTATAAAAAATTCAAAAAGAGAAAAAATAAATTTAATTAAACATTTAATAGATATAAAAATTTTGATGAGAATAAATTTAAAAATAATTAATAATATTTTAATTTAATGAAGTGTCAAATAATAAAAACTAAAAACAGAAAAAGATTCTAAATCAATTGTTATTTAGAAGTAAAGAAAGTATAACGCATGTAAAATGGGTCTAGGGAAGCCTTTACGTAGGAAGAGAGAAACCACACTTGTAATTCACTCAAATAATCTATCTGTCCATATGCAACTGAGGTTGCGAAAGTCCATTTATCCAATGTCACAAAAGTGCGGGTGAGCAGGTTCACTATGGAGGTTGCTTGGTGTCCTCCACCTTGGGGTTGGGTTAAAATCAACACTGACGGAGCAAAAAAGAATGATGGTAGAGTGGGTTGTGGGGGCCTCATAAGGGATCACGATGGGCGTTGGATAGCTGAGTTCTATCGTGACTGTGGACTGTCCTCTGTCCTCAAGACTGAGCTATGGGGTGCTCTGGAAGGTTTGGATTTGGCTTGGAAGTTTGGGTACCGCAAGTTGTTCTTGGAGAGGGAGTCTAGAGCTCTTGTTCTTTCTATGGAGCGAGAGGAAGTAGGGGGTGTATCGAAGAACAGCTAATATGCCAGATTCGGAAGTTGATGGGGAAAGGTTGGGAGGTTAAGGTGATGCGTTCCTACAGAAAGGCAATTAGATGTGTAGATATGCTGGCCAGTCAAGGTGTTACAGCTCCTGCTGGGACAATAGTTCTTGAAGACATGCCGAGAGCTCTGCAGGAGGTGTTGTTTGCTAATATTTTGCAGATCTCTTCTGTGAATCGGTTCCTCTAGTGTAATTTTTCTTTTTTGTTTCTGGGGCTCTTAAACCCCTCCTGTGTACAAAAAAAATAATTTATTTATTTATCTATTTTTATTTAATTTTATAAAATTTTTATTAAAAAAATTTAAATTATTAAATTATCATTTACATTATTATTATAACATTATTCATATATAATTCTCATAATATAAAATTTAAATTATTAATTTTATTAAATTTTAAAAAAAACTTATAAAAACAACTTATCATTCTTAAAAAAAAAAAAAAGAAGTGGATAGCTTATAGGCCTAGTTGTAAAGAAGATGTTACCAAGTAAGGGAGTAACATTTTTTTAAAATTTATTAAATTTTATAATTTAAATTATAAAATTTAATAAATTTAATACTATTTATTTTCGTAAGGTTTAAATAAGCTCATTTATAAAACTATCATGTTCTCAAATTTCTGATAAATGTTATATTTTTCCAAAACAAAATTCCACTCATGGAAATTTTTGAGATTCATCGAAAGCAAAGAATAAAATTGTTTTAAGTTAGTATAACATTTTATAAGAATGATATACAAATTCAAATTTTGATTCAAACTTTAATTTAAGACTTTTAACCACTTTTAGATTATAGCTGCAATACAAAAACCGCTAAAGATATAGTAGCAAGTGTACAAGTAAAATAATGTAGCTAGGTTACGTACAAAAATTGAAAGAAGATATTGAGATGCTTTCTTCCAATATTTTCGGTAATAAGTGGTTGAAAGTCTTATGCTCTATTTCTATATCTTCACAGTTTCTCCACATACACGTTTACTTTCATTAAATATGTCCCCTGTACATTTCAAATGCATATACATCACTATCATGCGTGCTCAACATTTAGCATATGTAGATGCATATCGTTTCAATATTCAACAATAATAATTCAATCTTGTTATTCTCACATAATAAATTCATAAAATTCTCACAAAAAAATAAATAATATTTAGTCTCTGTTTATTTTTTATAAGAGATTTATTTGTGATATGTGTGGGAGATTAATATTTTCATAACAATTACACCACTTTGTACATTTCAATATGAACTATCGGAATTTCATTCAACAATAATTTGCACAGCCTTTTACCTCTGAAGAGTAAATAGCAGGACTAGTTCTCATTCTAACTTTGCTTAATTTAAGAGGGGAAAGTACACAGACATATATATGGCAAAGGGCAGAATGAAGTTTACATATTGTTTACAACATACCACTTTGCAATTTTCATGTTTCACTCTTCCAACAATTCATCTAGCAAATTATTACACAGCACAGCAGTCTTTATGGCAATGACAGTTTCTGAAATGACGTTGTGAATGGTATGTACTGATTCAGGAGGGATGTTTGCCCTAATGGAGGCACTGTCAATTATATGGAATGCAACAGTTAGAAGACTTCCACTCCTACTATCTTCTCCGTCATTTCTTGGGATCCCATCTGCAAGAATAGCAAACCCTGAAGGCAAGATAGCTGCATTATCTGGGTTTCCTCCATTTAAAAGAACTGACAAAGCATAGGGTTCCATTGGTGCATAAATCACATAGGAACCTGTTGAGTCTGTGTAACTGTCTTGAACATACAGGATTGCAATTTGTCTGGGGCAGACTACAATTTCCAAATTATTTGAAGTATAAATAAATGGCAACTTTGGAGTTTTTTTATTGGGTTTTAGAGAAGGATATCCAAAACTAGAAAGAAAGAAGATCAACGCAAGCTTACATTCACTTGCATTATGGAAATACGATTTCCCGGATCTCTGCCCTTAAAAACGTATGCGAGCTTCCTTACATAATGTCCACGTGAAAGCAAATCCCACTATATGTAACCCACAAAGCAACGAATAATTATATGAGAAAAGGTATAGCAATCCATCAAATTTTTCTGACCTAAATTTACAAAAGTCTATGCGCAGCGGCTCGCACATATATATGGACCAGGAATTTCTAATTTTGTAAAATAAAAGTTAGACTAAATTGGTGTCCATAGCTCACTGAATTTCCTTTTCTTTATTCTTTTTAAACTCTTAAGAAACTCTACTCTTATAAAAAATTTCTCACTTAAAGTTTACAAAATGCATCTATCACTATTTGATATAGTGGGTGTCATCTACTTATAGATGGACTCTCACTTAATGTGTGAATTTTGTGAACTTTAAGTGGGAATAGCATTATTAAAGCTATTTCTTGCTAAAATATGCTTAATTTCCTACGTGTAATTTAATTATATATGCATGCATCTTATTTCACACAAGCACTTAAACTAGACAGTTAAGAGACTACTAGTAAGTAAAACTAGCTTAGATGTATAAAACATGACCAATTACTTAATTGCAGTATGTGTGCGTGTACCTTGTTTCTGGAATTCTCATCACGAAGGAAGTTGAATAGTTGCATTTGGGAGGTTGGAATCCAAAGAGAAGAGGCGAAAACTACTGTGGTTTCGGGAGGCTTTCCACGATCGTCCACGCTATTCTTAATCGTCAGCCTCACATCTTCAGAGCCATTGAACAAAGGTACTTGCATCCACATGTTTGCTTTGGACGCACTAATATCAGTCCAAAAGCTTCACGTCATTCTCTCTGCCAGCTTCAACAGACTTGTTCTCCCATCTTGAGGTATCAACACTGCTAATCGAAAGAAACAAAAGCTAATATATTAGCCTATATATTCTTACTTATGCTACAATGCTACATATGGCTTTTCTTGTACTAACTGGAACTTGAATATGATCCCTATCCAAATTCCCACCCTATACATGGTTAAAATCAAAGAATTCAAACTGCAAAACATTCAAGTATTTTTTGTTACAAAAATGCAATTTCATCTTATGCAAGTTGTTGAATCTTTATAGTATGACAGATCTAGTAAAGTCTGACTATTCTCATGAATTTTAAGTTATAAAATATAAATAAATATCGACTCTATCTCTATTTATTATTGTGACATAAATAGGGACCAATCTCGTTTTATATTTATGAGAGCTTTGTGAGTTAAAATTCATCCTTAAAGTATACTTTCTTTATCCAATGACTTGCACAGGGGCGACAAGGATATGATTTTTTGTTTTACGTTAAAAGATGAGTGATTATCAATACTCATTCCAATCCTCAACAAGTCCAAGACTTCAGTCAGTTATTTGAATTCACGCATCATAGAAAGCATAGTAGATTTAACCCATCCTCAGTTGTAGTGCTTCTTGCTTTTAGAGTTTCAGAGCATTCACACTGCCGAATTATAGAAGCAACCCAACGTGTTGCACAAAATGCAACACCTGAAGTGACTAGCGGCTGGAAATTAGTGTTCAACAGTCTGTAGTCTGCTTCCACATGCTCCACCCATATAACCTGAAATTGTCTAACAAATCAGTTGAACTATTTATGCAGCTTATAATAATTACCACTTAAGACTTAAATTAAAAAGCCTTCTAAAATTGGAAGCAAACCTTAGAGTATCCATTTTTCATTTCACCGATTAAACAACCTGATGGCCTTCTTCGAAAATTGGTTGATGGAAAAGGGAAAAACTTCTCCAACGATATATCTACCACCCCCCATAACGTATCAGACAAGTGCTTACTGTACCTTGCAAGGTAACATTCAAATTCTGCCGTCATCTACCAAAACAAATATGAAACACAACTGAAATGAAAAGAACATATATATTCTTATAAGTACTTCTGTGACATAACTTCCTTGTTTTGCTTTTTCCTTTTTTCTTTAATTTTCCTTTCCTTATTTATTTTCTTGCTTACTTTTTTTGTTATAAAAAAATGACGAATTACTTAATATACACATAAAATCTTAATTTTGAACCCAAAATTTATTATGAAAAAGCTCAAAAACAATGAGTGTAACTACAATATTAACTTAATTTCTTCTAGAGTGGAGAGACAAGAATGAAAAGATAGCTTTCTGTTCATTATCTAGTATAGTAAAATAAAAGTGGAAGTGTACAAAATCTAAATTCAACATTGCTAAAATTTATGACAAAATTAACATTACCGATATCATATCAATACCGAAGCTTCTCAAATAAGATTTGCTTCAGGGACTAGGACTCTTGACTTATATGAAAACTTAATTTGTGTTTTTCAACAAAAACATAATTGTTGCTCTGTGCCAATAGCTCAATGTATGCAAAGAAATTTAAGCGATAAAAGGGTTTGTTTATTAAAATATAATAAATATGAGACTCAAAAGTTAATGATGCTGATTACGAACTAAAGTGAGAGTGAAGTTCACTTCTTTCATCAAGAAATTAATGCACTTATATATATATATATATATGAAAGCATTTACCACTTGAACTTTTCCATCATAGCCTCCTCCTACTCCATTATATAAAATTCCCAGAATCTTTGCTCTTGAGACAATGTTGGAGAAAGCTTCCAGCCACTGGTTCTGATTACGAAAAACAACCAAAAAAAAGCATGGTTACTTGAAATCAGTGTACATATGATAATAAAAATATAAAATGAGATAAAAGAAATTAACCTTCCGAATCCATAAGCAATTCAACCAGGTCGATCGGGTTCATTTTAACATACACAGCATCTCGTGAAGCTTCAATTTGTAAAGCTTCTGTGGTAGTTGACTTTGATGCTGGATCATATTCAGTTCTACAGGAATCGAAGCTGGGCAGACATCGAAGCTCTCCAACCTCAACCATCTTTATGATCTCCCTTAGTGTTGCATTAACTTGACCAAACTCTCTTAAGTATTCAATATCATTCGGAGTCTCATATTTCCCTTCTTTATAGGGTTGCCATAAAGGCTTCCCTGCAACGGCTATCTTTGTTAGCTCTTCCATAGCTGAGTAAGCAAGCTCGATGATTTTTGTGTTGGTTGGCTCAGCACAAATTGAGGCCATAACAAGAAGGTCACTTGCTCGTGGAGCATTGGATTCAGCACTACCAAAGCTTGATGAGGAATTATCCGGTAGAGGAGCATCTGCAGAATCTATAAAAGAGACTGCCGGGGACCCAATCTGCAGAATTAATAATCATACTCATAAGGAAGCCATATTAAGATAACCTCTTTACTTTAAGAAGCAAATTATGAGACACAAAAGGGAGGCCTAATCACATAATCTCTTGGGATTTTCATGTTTATGATCCAGTGTTTGCCTAGAGATCATATATGGTTGATAACTCCTAATCTAATTTTAGGGATTTTGTTATGACAACTCCAATTGCACCCCCAGTACCCCAATAACAAATAGTAGATGAAGCTGTGAGACTATTGACCCAGTTAACGCTGTAGCTCTGTGAAAATCTATTTACCTTGTCATTTTCATCTGGATGATCTATACCAAACTGGCCATTGTCATTCATCCTGTCACCCACGGGACTTCCTTCTTCTATACAGCTGAATATACCAAAACCCGATGAGCTCTTCTCACAAGCGTAGAGAAAATAACAATAATATTAAAACCTAAAAAAACTCAGAAAAGCATAAAAATTCAAAAAGAAATGAAAACAAAGACAGGAACACTAAGAAATGCTACCTAGCTAGTTCCTCTATCATTCTGCTCAAAACCCTATCTGTTCATCTGTGCCACATACCCAGTCTCAATTCCGCCACAGCCATGGTCGCCTCCAATTCTTTGAATGCCATTGCTGCTCCCCGCACTCCCTTCCATACCCAAGGAATGAAAGCTGCCACAGATAATTAACATATTAAAAAAATGCCATTTTTTTTTTCTGTACTAAGCATTTCAAATTGGCATAGAACCCAAAGAATCTAACTAGATATAAAGCAAAATCTGCGTAATAAGAATGGAAATGATGTTGAAATTCTATGCATACAGACGATGAGAAAGGCCGGGTCAGTGAGCAATTGAGCTTCTTTTTCTCTCTCTTTCTCTAGAGTGAAGATTAGGCAAATGAGGGAATGGAAGAGTGAGTGACTGACTGACATAGTGGTGATGGAGGAGTTTGGAGCTATTACTATTGGTTCAGTTCACTGCAAGGTGAAACGCTGCTGGGGAGTAGTACGTGGCAAAAGCGGTTGCTTGCATCTACTCGTAATTGGTGAATGGGGTACGTTGCATTCTCTCTGACGTCGCGAACTTTTACACCAACTGCGGGCGGGGCTCATTGCTATTTGATAGTGCCGTTCTGGGTTTCCATATTCTCACCCATCACGCTCTTGGACTACCCAACTTCATTTTTGGTTATGTTTCCACAGGGCCCAGCCCAGCCCATGATATTACCCTTGAGAAATGCTTAGATTGGCTTATACAACACCTACGTGAAATCTTTCCTTAATTTTTCATGTATTATTTCGTCCCATATTTCTTACCCATTTTGGGGGCCCCTATTTGGGCTGCACATTTGGCAGCAAACTTGATTGTTTTAATGCGATGAGCAAAATAGGAATCTATTTTTTTTAATTTGAATGAGATATTTTATTTTTTAGATAAGATTAATCTCGATTTAAGATGAGAGTTAAATAATAATTTTTTTTAATAAAAATAATTATAAAATCAAACTCTAAATATACAACTTGCCACAAAGCCATCTAATACACCGGCTGCCACTAAGATTGTGTAAACGATAATGAATACTGTCATGGATCTTCAAATAGCAGTTCCTCTCTTACGTTTACCCGACCAATAGAAAATGTTAGGGATATAAATGGAAACAATCAAGAACATAATTAAGGTCAATGTCTAGGGTCGTCACATTCATTATATGGGTTCATTAAATCGGTTATAAACTTAGAGCATTACATTAGCTTATCGCATTCTTCAAAACGACTTTAATTAAGTGATTTTTATATAATGTCTCAATGTCAGTTCACTTTTCATACATTTTTATATTAAAATATTTGTAACTATTTATGAAGTACTTAGCGGCTATTTATTAATGATGTATGATTTAATGGTATTTTTTCTAATATTTAATATCAGAAAAGTTACAAGCAAAGATATAATCCCATTATTTCCCTTTTCTTACACTCTTAACATGCTGCACCCCTTTGATTAAAAAAAAAAAACAAAAATAAACACTACTTTAGAATACTTTTTAGTTAACATTTTAATAATGCAATGGTATTTAATATTATTTTAGAATTTTTTCTATAATATTTTTGGTTTAAATTTAAGATATTGCATGTGTAATAGTAATTTATCACTTCTCATATTTTTTAACTATAATGTGTTTTTATGATAATAGTTATTCTTCAAAATAAATTGGGACAAATTTGAGAAATGAAATGATTTGAACGTCGGATCAACTCATAAAAAATAAAAAAAAATGAACCAAACGCTAATTATATGTAATGTGTGTGATATGTCATAAATAGTTATTCTCAAGTAAAGGACTCCACTAGCTAGGAATATTACCTTCTACTATGTCATTTTACTATCCTCGAAATGGGTAATAAATTTTTTCCAAATTACCAGGTTCATATACACCAATCTTCCACTTGAAAATATTCCTCTAATGCAACTTTCTACGTACACACATTCTATTGGAAGAGTTCTGCAAAGCAAAGAAATTTTAGCTTAACATCCCGAAAGCATTTAAAAAAAGGCATATTTCCAAGCTAAATAGAGGAGAGTTTGAGCCCGATGGAAGAGCTGTGACAAGCTAATTACAGTTATTTCACTTCATTATCCACCTTGTAAATGAATCTAACTGTGAAATTATATTCGAATCTTAATACATATTTGTAACACAAAAAAAATTGGTTACAAAACTTTTGATATATAGATTTTATTTATTATTTTCTTCTTTTTTTTTGGTATTTATTCAGCTAGTACCCTAAAGCAAGCGCAACATGTGGGCCAAAACAACTAGAAAGAACCAGAAATCTGAAAGAACAACAAATTAGTACCCTGCCATATGGCCAATGCTCCATAATTGCACGACACAGATTGAATTGGTGAAAAATTTATGGTTTTTTTATCCTTGTCTCCACAGTAATAAACAGGCCTCTTTCTTGATGGAACCTTTTTTTTTTATTATTCTTTGGAGCGTGCCATTGGTACTGGACTAACTTATGGAACAATTTATTGGCAACGTTCTTAAACTTTGCACGTCATTTAGGTTCTGACCCAACACCTTGTCCGTTTAAAAGTATGCCCATTACTTAATTTCTTCAATCGTCCCCATGATTGATTTACCTTCAGAACATTTTCAAATTGTTCATACTAACATCATTGCATTGGGAAGATTAACAAATAAAACACAACCAAATTCACAGAAGTAACAAATTAAAATCTTGAGCGTATAGTTCACCATTAATAGGAAGGAAATGATTAGGATGCTTTGAAATAAATTTAGGATTCTGATAAAGTGTCCAAATTTATACCAATATACAATATTTAAGGGACATTTAAACATAATAAATAGCATAAATTTGAATACCTTATTAGAAGTCTTTATTATATTTTAAGGTACTATAATCATACATCCACAAAAAAAAAAAAAAATATGAATATGAGGAGATTAGGATTCCTAAAATTACGTGCGCAAAAGAGAGATTGCCTCAAAAAAAAAAAAACTGAGACTTGACAAATTAGAATTAGATATAAAATAAAAAATAAAGAAAAATCATTAAAATTAACAAATAAGAAATTCATGAAATCCGAATCTATTAATATGGTATGCTTCAAAAAGATGAAAATTCAATGTACCAAGGTGGGTGATATTTCAAGGTGCATACCGTAGGTACGTACAGAGGGTGTCAGGTGCATGCATCAAGTGGTTTAGTACAAAATAAAAGAACGAAAATTTAATGTAGCTAGCTAGGAAGAGTGAACCATATGTTTAAAAAGAAACACAATGAATATGATTTGATTCCTACAGCTTGGGCTTTTTCTAGTTGCAGCAGAAACTTGGTTGAGGCAACTAGCTAGTTCCCAACTCTCAATGGGAGACCCTTCGGGATCCATCCAAGAGGACCCAGACAAGCAATGCGGATACGCAATCAGTGACTCCTTACAAGAGACGATTGTGGTACTTGACGGCCATCATTACTGAAAGTGAAGGCCTTTATGATGTCTCCCCCCATCCTTCTCATACAGCACAACATTTTTCTTGCAACCAAAACAACCGTGGTTATTTTCACTTCTCATTTTTAATTTTATTCTAAGATAAAGCATATACATATATAGAGTTAAATAACAACATAAAATTAAAAAATTTATAAAAAAAATGGTGGCGTTTCGAATTCTAATCTTGTTATTTTATAAACTGAATTATATAAAGTATTTAATTAAAAATTTTAAATTATTTAATTTATTAAATTTTATAATCTTCAAAATTTAAACATGAAATGACATTTAGACCGTTTGTAATATAATTGATTCATATTTTTATTCTTATATAATTTTTATATAAAAAAATTTAAATTATTAAAATTATTAAATTCAACAAATTAAATTATAAAACATAATTAATGAAACAGTTTATATTATTATACGTGAGAAAAGCATGAAATATAGACATGGAAACATCCTTATCGGAGTGCACTCAGTTTGTGGCAATTTTAACGATTGGGACAGAGCTTACTTCTTCACTTTCCATCCAAAAAACCAGATGTAGTTCCAAAATAAAATTCTGTCTCAAATAGGTTTTACTTTTCCTTTTCATAGAGCATGGCTTTGGCACTGTTATTGTATACTGTTCGTACGAGAAGCATGGTAGGATCAATAGGGACAAATTGATGCAGAATACAGATCACAAGAATATGAAGTCGGCATAGACCGTACTATATATATATATATATATATATATATATATATATATATATGCACACACACACAAACGCAAGCGACCCATGATTCCTGTTTTATTTGAGGGGAAATCATTTATTGTTACAGAGCAAGTTACATCAGAAAGTGAATATTGTTTTAATGGACAAGGGACCCAGAAGGTAAAAAATTTTAGGGCTCTCTGAAACTGTTGGCATTAGTCACCCAGCACGGCTTACAAATATGGTTGGTATCATGGGCTTTCCATGAATATGATATTTTTTGTGACTCAACATTTTTGTGGACCTGGATTTCTCCTTGGAAAACAAATGCTACAGAGAAAGTGACCAATCTGAAGCTGCATTCAAAGCCCTGTTTCTTTCTTGGGAAAGTGGCATGCAAAACGTGTTGTCATCATAACCCATGTGATGTTCAGCTTGAACTGATTAATAATGCTTTCGAGTATATGTACAAATCAGTACAAGAAACTAGAAAAAAACTCTGTATGCTTAAACGCATTCTGATCAACTCGGTTGAAAAATCAGAACTCTATCCCCTAAAAATTCGACTACAGATTGATCCTGGAGGACAATAGTGCTCCTGCTTCTCTTAAATTTTACTGCAATGGACAAGAGCACTCTTATTTGAAGAAGTGCATCTTTCACAGGAAAAGAAGCTCCTAATTAGGGCCACAAAGCGCTCACAAATTGTTTTATAAGCAATTAGATTTATAAGTTATATAATTTAATTTGTAAGATTTAATAAATTTAATTATTTAAATTTTTTTAGATAAATATTTAATAAAATTTAATTCATAAAATTAATATAAATAATATTTCACTGCAATAAAAAAAAAAAAAACCTTCACCATAAAGCCAAATAAGGTACATAACAAGAATGCAGCATTCTCTCTTTATGGAGAACTGGTTAAAATATAGTAAAAACAGTTCATTTTTTGTCGGTAGGAGGAGTGGAGGAGGCAATGAATGCAGTTGTTTTCACATTTATTTCTAGAGAGGAGGCTCGCAAATGGGCTAAGTAAATTGAATACCTTACTAAATATTGTGTGAGGATAAACGCATGGAAATGCTTTTTTCTTTTTGGAAATAGCTTTAATGATGAGAAGGAGAGTAAATAGATATAGTATTTATAGTGTTTCATAATCAAAGTTCTCTAAATTATACAAGCTGTTTAAAAGTAAAGGAGTCTGTTTTGTTCTATAATATTTCATATTTGATACATGGAATAATAATGAGAATGAGAATATATATGTTAAATGTAAAAATTATTTATGGGTTTCTAATATTAAATTTTCTTTGATTAATTAGTGTGGAATATGAGATTTTTATTGTGTCCATTCTTTAAATTAAATTATTTGATACAAAGTTTGCTAAGACTCCATATAAAAACTTAAGCAACAACAAAGTAAAATATATATTTACTTCCTATGGCATTGTAAATGTGAAAGATGGAAGACGACTTGGGATTCGGTTTCGCAATAAGATATGTGGATGCATGTGTTTAACATTTTCAATGCTTTTATTTGTTGGAAGATTAAAGAAAATAGAAAGAAAAAACAACCTGTAAAAATGAAGAAAAAAAGAGTAATACTAATTGCACATATATATTTACTATACATGTATAATCAACGCAAAACACCAACCTTAAATACTAGTAGACGATGTGAAGAAGGAAACTAAAATAATATTGACACATTAATTTTTATGTGTTGGTTGTGTATGTTTAATATATGCAGCCGAACATCATGTAAGAAAGGAAATGGACAGGACATAAAAATTGACACTTCTTTCCCCATTTACAATATTGATGTTTTAATCGTAAGGGAAAAAAACAAGTAAAATATCTCCTCGTTTTAAACGATAAGAAATTTAGGAAGATGAAGGATTCAGAAAGTTAGTTGCTAGTTTCTGGCATTATCTTTTTTTTTTTTTATTTGATATAATGGAAATCTTACAGCCTTCTCTTCACTTTCCCTTTCTCTCAATTACCAACCAGAAAGAGAAATGCCGAAATAGACCATACAGAAGCAAATGTAGGCTTTAATAATGAGAAAAGGAAAACAGAGAAATAATAATCTCAAAAAACAAAGCGAGGCGACCAAAAAGAGCTAAACTCCTAAAAGGAAAAGGGAAAGAAATATAAAGAGAGTTGGTGACCCATTTGTCCAGGTGTGCTCACATGCTGGCATGCTTAAAGCAATTGGTAGGCCACACGTGCATGTCTGCCCCATGTACGCTTTCTTGCATATGGTTATTGATCTTGATAATGATAATTAAGTCCTGAAAGAGCCATTCCTCTAACAATGACCAGAAGCCCCATATTATTACCTCTTTGAAAAGGAAAATGCAATTCTTGTGACCTAATTTAGGAACAATTTCTTCAGGAACCATGTTAGTTGGGACCCCACTAACGTAGTGGCCTCAACTCAATGCTCCATGTCATTGACAACAAGACCCATCAACCTCTGACATTAATTTCCTTATTTAAATTTACAAGTAAACTAACATGGAAAAATGTTGTCTCACATATAGATGACCTATATTAGTCACCCACAATTTGGCTGCCACATCTTAGGTTTATAGCCTTGTCATGGCCATTATTCTAGCATAATTTGGAATATGCAGAGCCAACACTTGTTTTTTATAATAAATTTTTCTTGGGTGATTTAATTGATACCCAACGGAAAGAGGATTTAGTCATGCATAGCTAGCTTTGATTAATGTTCTCATTGTTTTGTATTTTATCAGAACCAATTCTACATGATTTTGTATTTAATAATGATGACGAGGGGTAGGCAAAGTCAATATGATAGAATATCTTTATGTCCTATAATTTTAATAAAATTTTTCTCCCTTGATAGGTTGTTGGGGTTACGACTAATTATAGGAACGGTAAATTAATGTTGGTATTTAATAGTACAATGATACTCAATCATTATTTAAAAATTTTTCTCTTTTAAATTTGAGTTAAACTTGAATCCTTACATATGCGTTAAATAGTTTATTTTTTCTTCTATAAAAAAAAGGCCTAAATAAATTTTGGCCAATTGGGCGGATTAAGGAGCGAGAATTGAGATGTTTAAACACAAGATGACAAAGGGTTGGTCTAGGGGACACTTAATGGGCATGCCCCATATCAATAATTGTCTATCTGCCTAGTTCAAAAGAAAGGACCCCCATAATGGAAATAAATTTGACTTGGCTAGAGTCTCACAGTTCACATGAAGAGCAGGGTTTGTTCAGAGAGTTCTTATACTAAATTGAGATCAAGAACTTACCCAAGAAAATAAAATTGACATGATCATGAATTGATTGGTATTAGTAAGTTTGTGAAATATATTTCAATATACCTCATTCACACCGGTGGTTTACATTTTAACTAATGAAAGTCTTAAAACATTAATTGCCATAAGTAAAACCCAGAATGGATGACCAAATTGAGGTTCAGGTAATTTGCTCAAGTAAGAAAAGAGGACCTAAAACTTGCACTAAATGAGGACCCATAATAGATTTCGGCTATCAGAGGCTCCTGACACATGGGCTCTTATGGCAGTTCTTACTCACATGATGCTTATACCTCTGATATTCATTGTCACCGTCAAAACTAATACCACTTGGTAGTGAGAGGAATCCCACGCAAAAAGAATTCAGATATAAAAAGTTCATCGACAGAGACCTTGCGAGATAGCTCATGTGTTTTGTCATGGGCAAAATGGTCACCCAGATTTAATTTTTAGAAAACTTGCATGTGTACTATGGTCCTTTATTTTTTGGTGAAGCCCTTTTCTCCTCTTTCTTTATGAAGCCAGTGGTCAAGTTTACGTTAATGAGGATTGTCCTCCTCCATTTTCTTTCTGAAACTGTTTCGCTGTAGCTTGCATGGCTAGCTATGTCCTACAGTTTGGCTAGAAGTACTCTCATGTTGCCACAAAGCATATCTCTGTCGACTGCCATTAACTGTGCTCAGCATTGCTTCACCATTTCATGTCCCTTGGACTTTGGCATATGAATTCCATTTGAAATAGCTTTTGTTGTCTCTTTATACATTGGTATATAGGCACTTAGTGATTGCGTATGCATTTTTGCCTTCCTTCTATTTCTATAAATTAAATTTCACAAAAATATTATTTAAAATAACTTTTATCATTAAATGTATTGAATTTCATAATTTAAATTATAAAATTTAATAAATCTAATCATTATAATTTCTTCCACAAAATGAGAAACATATATATATATATATATATATATATAGAGCTTCAATTCTATAAGAATAGGTTTAAACAAGAATCCCTGTTTTACTGTTATAGGTCCCCATGAAACCAAACACACTATTTTACACTTTCATTTTTTATATAATTCTTCTTTTAAGAATTTTATCATTAAATATATTCAATCATATTTATTAAATTGTAAGACCTAATAAATTTAATAATTTATATTCAATGAGTATGAACATTTTATAAAAAGGAAAAGTGTGAAAATAAATTTTCTCTTAATAAAAGGCATATTTGTAGATAGTTACCTTGTGGCACAATATTAGTTGCTATAAAGGGAGAAGAGAAGAGTAGTGGAGTGAACCTACAAAGTTAGATCTATAATGACGTAGTGTAGAAGGCCAAGGGAATAGAACATTTATGAAGCAAATGTCAGCAGAAACCAAACAAGTCCTTAAACAAATGGGCGACAACCAATGCCAAAGTCATCCACCTATTATAATACTTTCAACTTCACGATTCCTACTAATGATACCATTTTATGGCTTAAGTCAAAAACTCAATCTCCCTTAATACATCACTCCTTCCAATTATGAAGCCATGTTTGTGTTTTTCAACGGATGACCTAAAATGAAATAAGGAAATTAAAACTGTGGGCAACAATGATTAACTTTTCTTTCTCTCGTGAGATTCTGCAGAAAAACAGATCTGCCAGATGCTGATGCAATAGTTCTTGTCCTCGTCGTGGCATCTTTGTGCTATTTATGACCAAAACAGAATGGAGAGCAACATATGGAAATGAAAAATAGAATGTTTGAGGGATTAACTATACCTATAAAGTTTAAGATACTATAAGTATATATAAAAGTTAACATTAGAGGATGAACTCTTTCAAAAATTTATTAAACTTTGTGGGGGTTAAAATATAAATAAAAAAATAGATTTTTTCTTTAAAATAACAAGCATTCTTTCATTTTTAATCTCCTGTGAATCCAAGTATTACAAGCAAAATTGGTATTTATGACAGTAAATCAATTAATGACGAGTCCGGGACATATATAAATATTAAAGTAGCTACAATGATATTAACATTATTATTCCATTATTTATGGTAATTTAATCGCCATCAATCTATTCGTGACAATGCCTTATGCAAAAATGGTTTTGGTTCATAATTACTGTAATTTCCCAAACTTATGAACCTTAATTATCATTTAATGACATTTTTTAAATGTTTGTTGACATTTATATCTGATAAGAATAATTAGATGAAATCACATACTTAGGTAGTAATAACTAAGTTAATTTAATTAAGTGGTCAATATCTATATATGTACATATTATGTGAAAAGAAAAGGAATTATTATAAGTGCTTGTGCAGTTTTCAGCCGTGAAGGGAAAATTTTTTGCGAGAAATTGATGATTATAACACAATTTCTCTTGAGACTGGAGAATGACCGACCGAAAGAAAATTTCCAAACTCTCTTAGGTGACTGAGATGACTAATTCAAAACATTTGTGGAAAGTTAAGTCCACCTTAAAGAAATTTTTGGCAAATCTCTGTTGTGCGTACCCTATCTCTCACCACAAAGGTCAAACCCCCTCTCTCTCTCTTTCAGCTAATTTTAACTCCCCTGACTTCTCTGACCCACCCTAAGATTCCAAACTTATTATATATTTCATCATTTTCACTATTTTTTCAGTGTTTTTATAAAATATTCTCCCTATATATATATGCTTTCTTGGAGAGACTTGTTTCTTCAGAACTGGCCACCAAACCCCACTAATTATAACATCTTTCATCATCTTCTTTCTTCTTGGTTTTCTGATAGCTAGAAACCTCAATGAGTTCCATAAGTAAAGCTCCTTCCTCCATTGATATTCCCAGTGAGTCACCTGAAGAGAGTGGCTGGACTATGTACTTTGAGGACTTCTGCAATAACGATAATGATGATGACAAGTGTTTTATGTCTTCTGATTTTGCAAGTTCCTCTCTCGTTTCTGATGCTGCATCCTTAATGGCTGCCAAAAAGCTAGCTTCTGCAGATAGAGTATTACAAGCCCAAGAGTTTGCTGCTGACAAAAATGGTAACAGATCGAGTTTCAAGAAGAGGAAGCAGACCAAGGCAGCTTTGGTTGATGACCCTTTGGAAGATACCGCAAGTTCTCCAGTCAACAGTCCCAAGGTTTATTTTTTTGTCTTTCTTTCTTTTAATTCCCCCCTCCCCTTTCTTCTTCTTCTTCTATTTCTTCCGTTAAGGCTAAATATTATGTTTAGTTCTGTAACTCAACATTTTTCTGGATAATATTTTTATTAGGTTTTATATGCAAAGCAGTCAGACAAACCAAAGCAGAAAGAAGAAGTCGACCTTTCTGAACAGGTTTAATTCTTTCTTTATCTTTTTGTTCATCTTAATTTTCGATTTTGGAAAGAAAGGAAAATATATATGTATAAGAAATTAAACAAGGAATAATATAATATATCAAACCGAACCATATCGTCTTTCCTTCCTCTGAACCTTTTCCAAGGATAAAATATATTGGAGCCTCTGATCTATTATTTCAACGGCGTTCCATACATGCAAGCTGGTTGAGGTAGTGAATGATTTATAAAACATTTCAACTAACAAATTTGCTTTCTTTGTTTTGATTTTGTAGGAGAAAGGTAGTACCTCAGGAAAAGGAGATGAGAGAAAAGAATTGGGTTTTAATGGGAGGAAAAATGACCGCACAGAACTGAAGAAGAGAGGCCTTTGTTTAATTCCTTTGTCTATGGTAGTGAATTTTCTAGGATAATTGATTTCATGTTGTAGTTCCCTATATGTATCTCTCTCTCTCTCTACATATATTATATATTAGTTCATGAAGAAACGGATGCTAGAGCCCGCTGCTGTATATAATGAGTTGAACCATTCCACTTAATTACTCTCTCCAACATGAATCTATAAATTGAAACCTTCTAATTTCTGGAGAGCATAAAACATGAAAAATGGAAAGAATAATAAATAGACAAAGCTGGAAAGATGAAGTGTATACTAAATTGAAGAAACAAGCCAAGACTTACATTTTATTGTTGTAAAACGCGCATATCCACAGTATCAATCGGCATATTCAGACAGCATGTCTACCGCACAATCTCTTACAAACATCCATTGATTAAAGCAATAAAAGGGTTCAAATTAAATTACTTTCACTTACAAGTTTGATGCATTAATTTGTTGTTTTGATATTCAGAAAAGCTTTTAATAATTCTATTTTCATGAAATACTCATATCGGATAGAGTAAATATTTGAATTAATTAGGTTTTATAATTCAGTTTATAATATTTAATAAATTTAATAATTTAAACTATATTAAATAAAAATTAAATAAAAATAAAGATATAAAAATAAAAGTATTTTTTGATATTATGAGAAAGTGTCATCATGCAAGAGTCAAGATGCTATAAAAAGAGAAAAAAATGATGACAACTTCATCTTGAAAGAGATAATTTCCTTCTTAAAAATTGGTTTAAAACTATAATATATCAAAATTTTTCATGAAGGGGGAATGGCAAATTACTTGTGCTACTTTTATTTTCTGGGTGAACAACTACTTTTGTTACTTTACTTCTTTACAATTTTGACACTTTTCTTCTACACATATTTTGGTTCTTCCAGATCATTAAGATTAAACAAATGAAGTTAACCATAGCTTTAAAAAAGGAGGCTTGGAGACCCATCTTTTCTGGTGTGTAGTAGTTATGTATATCGTCGAGTGGCTGCTAAAATGCATACTTCGATTAGTGGATCAATGATCACCGCCACTAATGGAACGTTATGTATTTGTTAGCTTGTCAAAGTATTCATTCCAAGTGGCATGGCCATTCCCAAATCCCATCTGACCATTCCTTTATTCATTGGATTAAAACAGCAAAACCTTAATTCCAAACTTCTGAACTGGCCCTGTTGATTAGTTGAATCCTAAACTATAATGTTAGTTGGGATCTTCTATATATTATATCATTTGGATTAAAGAACTCAGGATAAGATATACCTCTCCAAACCCTTCTTCTTTTTTTTGTCATTTTGTATCGAAAGTATTTTACTCATTGCTCAAAGTAAATTACGTACTTGGAGAAATAATTATTTTTAATTTGTGTACTAAATTGCATGTGAAAATTATTTCATTTTTCACTTCCAATGTATCATATAAAAACTAGTTTATATTCCCCACATGATTTTAATTACCTTCTTCTACTTTTTGCTCTGCTCTCATCTTACTCTTCTAGACTCAAGTGATTCCCACGTATATAATTATATAAAATTATATTATCTCGAGGAATTATTTATCAAAGTTGTCTTTTGGCTCCTCTATAATGATTGTCGTTTAACAAATCGTCAACGTACAGAGCTGAAGCCATGCAGAGGAATAATCCATTGTACACGTCTTCTTCTCCTCTACAGTGCCTGAATCATCTTTATAATTTTCTGTATACTCATTATTACGTTTGAAATAACTAGCACTTCAATATTTTGAAGTTCATGGCTTTTCCAGCTAGGGCCTCGAGTCTCAACCAACGCCAACAACTCCTCTTTCTAATGCTAAGAAATGGGGAGGGGTTTGGAGAATATAAAAGGAATCGCCGACATAAACAAGAGCTCGATCGGTAGGTAACATTGTTCAGTTCTGAAGGCTTCCAACCAAGCAGGAGAAAACATATAGAAGAGAGTATAAAAGGCAATTTGGCCAACTTTATTGGTTGTGCATATTATATATATATATATATATATATATATATATATATATATATATATATATATATGAGGCGTAGTTAGTTAGTTTAGTAATATTTGAAATTGATTTGGAGGCTTTCAGCAACTAACACCCAACTATCACCTTAGAGCTTTTTTTTCTTCAAAATTCTAAATTAACTCTTAGGATTTTATGTGTTAAATAATTTATTTTTTTTTATGTTGAAAAAAATGATATAGAGGCTCATGATTAGAACTGATAATATATATATATATATATATATATGATATGGGAAGATTCTGTAAAAGCATAATGAGAGTGTGTCATCATGGCCCTCGTCCATGTCTTGTACTGTAGGGATCCATCTATGCCTAGCTAGCTTAGTGTAGAGAGGCCAAATTTCAAGAGATTATGATGCCTGTATTAAAAATGTGCCACCTAACATAATAATTTTCCGGGAAATGGCTTTAGACCCAAATGGGATCCACGGGAGAGAGAGTCGTTACTTGTTAGGAATTTCTGGTGAAGCTGCAGAATGGACAAATTCTTTTTGGCTATTATGAGAGTTTGGTTTCTGCTGCTGGCCGCGACTTTTCAAGGTACAGACAGCCTTGTGTAATGCTGGCTTTTGCGTTGCCCAAAAGCGGCTGCTCATCCAATGCATCGAGTCTTCTTTGTTTTTACAGGAAAAAAAGAAAGACCAAAACGAAAGAAGCGGAACATGATTAGATGTTCAAGACATTGCGCATCCGGGGAATCGAACCCCGGTCAGTACCGTGGGAGGGTACTATGATACCACTACACCAGGTGCGCTTCCGAGATAATTGTGGTACGTTTCTTATATATCACTGTTCAAACATTTGATTTCAACAAATTATTTAAATAAAATTGAAAAGGAATATCAATAAAACTTGACAAATAGTTAAATTTTTTTAATATGTTATCTTAAATTTAATTTATATTTTATATATAAAATTTTTTTATTGAAAAATATATTTATTTTAATAATCTTTTCATCTTAAAAAGTTATTGATTAAAAATTATCTTAAATTTTATCCAAAAAATTTTAAAATCGATTTTTCGATTTCTGTGCTTTTTGTTGTGGTTTTCACAACAAATTGGGACCTTTCTCCCTTCAATTTCGTGTGCGGAAATAGTTGTTAATTTGGATTTAAAATCTCTATGGACCCAATTCTAGCTACATGAAAGGAGAAATTTTCCTTTAATTATATAGTTCAATCTGTTCATAAATCTGGTATCGAATGAAATGGGCACATGCCGGATCCGAATGTTCTTTTCTCACAATTCAAACTCGATATTCTGCAACTTTTCTTTTACTAGTAATATTATTGTCGCATAATTTTAAACACAAACTTCTTATATAATTGAATAATATGAATCCCATATTATATAATTATGAGAATAATATATCTAAAATTATATAAAAACATCATTATTTTTTCTATTTTTCTACTGCATGTGTGAGAAAGGTTGTAAACAACCCTCCCTATCTACACATTTTAAGTTTTTCTTCTTTATTTTTATATAATTCTTACTCTACAAAATTTAAATTATTATATTTATTAAATCTTATATAAAAAATTATAGCATTACTCCACTATTTAACTTTCCAGTTAAGCCAGTACCTTAATGCAATAACACCTATAATTATCTCAAAGTTACTCCTTCAGAACCTCGAATTTAAACCCAAAGTCTTGTGTTTATGTGTCAGGTAGCTTCTTCAGTTACAAAAAAAAAAAAAACTTTCCAGTTTACCATAGACTGTCTACAAGAGTTTCCTTTGCATGCGGGAAAGTGATTTAATATTTTATTAATACCCACTATGCGAAACCTGCCTTTCACCATCTACCTATGTACTTCAACTTGCCTTATTTCACGTAAACAACCGCATTTTGGAAGTTTCAAGGATAAATCACAAAAATTAAGTCTGAATGAATGCATGTTGCACGTTTATTTTTTCTCGGGAAGCTTTTCCAACAACTCTGGTATCACCTCAAACAGATCTCCTACTAGCCCATAATCAGCAACCTGCAATTCAGCATATCACAAAAATATGAATACATTCAAATTATTTTTTCTTGTATTTATTACCCAAGATTACGACCAACAAAGTAGAAGCTGCACTTGCTTTAACTCAATAGCTTTATGGGTTTAAACGAGAGCCATCACCTGAAATATAGGAGCATCAGCATCTTTGTTCACAGCAACAATAACTTTGGAATCTCTCATCCCTGCCAAGTGTTGAATAGCTCCTGATACACCAAAAGCCATATAGAGTTCTGGCGCAACAATCTTTCCAGTTTGCCCAACCTAGTGATCAAATTTCCAGCAGGAAACAGGGACATAAGAACATGCTTTGAATGAGTTGGTTGTCAAAATTTACTGAAAACCTGTTACACGAATGATCAAATCCTCCGAATAATATGCCACTACAAGAACATTCAAAACCAAATCAGGAAACTATTTTTGCTAACTTAAGCATCAGGCAGAAATTGCCATCTTAAAATATCAGGTGTTACTATTTGTCATGACCAGTAGAAAAAGTTGCCAAAAGAGCAAAAGTTTGCACTGACACTGACTAATGAAGTAAGGCACTGCTGCGTGGCAGAAAACAAAAGCATATGTTCAGCTTTTACAATTCCTTTCACTTATTGAATTGATATTTGGTTACATTCCTTTTTCTCCCATTCAGGGGAGACTACAGTTTTTGGCTTGTAATTATCTTATCTTTCAAGGTAGTGTTCCATTTCACAAAGCAAGATAACAATTAGCAGCAAATTCTTGGAAGAAAAAAGGTAGTCAAGGATGTAAACAGTAAAGCCTGAAAATGAATTTCTTCTCTTTTCTCGTTCCGGGTATTTTCCCTTTTCTTTCTTCTTTTGTGCCTCTAAAGTTTTCCTTTTTTTTTTTTTGTTTGGGGTGGGGGGGGGGGGGGGGTGGTTGTAATTTTTAGTTGAAAGGTAAGTAAATTGTCACCTGGAGATCATTAGGAACAAATCCTGCATCAACGGCAGCACGAGTGGCCCCAACTAAGCAAAGGAGAATGAAGTCATCAGATTTTACTTCATTCACAAAACAAACAAAAAAAAAAAGTAAAATTGACAACAGCAATATATGCCAACTGATTCTAAAAAAGATTCATAGAAGTTTATTACAAAAACAAGGCTTGTTAGAAGACATGAAAAGATTTGTTATGCCATTAATGACCTTTGATTCTTTGAATTTTTATCAGGGAGTATAATAATCAGTATTATTAAAGCATATAGAGGAAATACCAGCAGCACCAAGTTTATTGGCAAGCTTTTCTATCGATTTAAAGTTCTCAGCACTTTTCAACGCACGGCCACCAGCAATTACAACACGTGCATTCCCAAGATCTGGCCGCTCTGTATCCTGAGATGTGTGAGATACGTATCTAGACTTGCTGGGATCTGCCAGAAAATAGAAAACTCAAAGTTCATCTCATCTTACCTGACAGGATGGTAATTGATAAAATGACCCAGGACAATTTATCAAAGATATGGTTGATCCTTAGCTCCTTCAATTATCCAACAAAGATCTAGATTCAACAGATAAATTAAAAAAAGGGAAGCATTTCTTACGTTTTTTCTTTGTCTATATTTATTTTACCAATAAACAAAAATGTCTAGGCATCAGAAACTGTAAAACAGACCTTCATCAAAGGTTGAGAGGTCAACCTGAGATATTGGAGCCTCATTAGATTTTGAATCAACCAATTTCTTGGGAACTGGAAAAGATGTGGATCTAATTGTCAACACACAAGGACTGGAACCAGTATATTTGACAGTACAAAGTGCATTTCCAGCATATATTGGCCTGCCATGTGAAATTAAAATCTTATACTCAGATGAAGAAATGTTCATTTATGTTTTAAAAACACATAATTAGTAGGAAAGCAGTTTCACAAAGAGTGCCTCATATAAAGAAAGTGGAGCATGCTGCATCGTGTACTTAGTCTAAACCAAAAGAACCCATCACCATTGTGTCTGTTGTTTTTTTAACTTAAAAAGATGCTGCGCCAAGCAAACTCATTTGTTTCAATACTAAGCCATTGGCTATGGAGGTCAACTTTTGTAGAAGACCATATATAGAACATCCGAGTGTTCCTGCACATGAAAGCTCAATACAATGTCATGTGCTTACTCTTTCAGTCAATGCATTTGCATAAGACTGTCGCTTACCCTAGACCTTTTATAAAAGTTATTCTTTCTTATGTTAACCGCACAAATGGATCACAGCAATGTTCCCATTTATGCATGAGCTACCATTCATTTTGTATCGCCTGAGTCCTCACATAATAGACATCGTCATGGTTAGCTCACCTCCGCTCTAAATATCTTATTGTCCATACTATGACAAATATGCTCAGATAGCAATAGCACTAGCTTCCAAATTTGTGAACATTTTGCTCATGAGTCATTCCAGATTTACAAGCATTTTGTTTGTTTACTGTCAACTTCAGCTTACAATTGGATTTCAAAGTAATCATAGCATACATTCACAGATAAATTACTAAAAAAATGTAAAAAACAAAAAAACACTTTTGAGCTTAAGAAAGCTTCGTATACAAAAATTCAGGACAAAAAAAGCACACACTGGTTCATTAGATAAGGACAGCATAAAGCATTACAAATTCTTAATTTAGTTTTCAATGTCATTTGTGTTATTTGCGCAAAAATATCTTGCCAATAATTCTTATTCTAACATGGTAAAAGAGATTAGAGAAAGTGAGCAACCACTGGCAAGTTTTGTATTCATACTTCGAAAGACTAAAAGATGATATAGAAGCCAAAAGCTTTTAATAAATAGAATGACTGGGAAGCTAGAGGAGAAATAAGTACTTCAAATTAGTGCAGAAGCAGAAAGATCAACCATAAATTTTTAACATGAGCTTAGGTATAGTAAGGATAAAACTAAAGCTGGAGAAAGCAGTACAGATCCCTCTGACAGAAATTTTACACAGCCATACCAATTACTCACTTGAAACCGAATGGAGGGTCTTGCTAAGTTTCAAAAGAATGGAGGGAAAATATATTTACCAAGATGCTCTAGGTCCATGTAATAAATGATAATAGCTCCATTCATGACACTAAGTAAGTTCAAGATTATGCAGCACAGCAGCACCAATCCTTAACAGGTGCGCAGCATCTACTTGCACAAAAAAAAAATTCAAGTTTTCACTTAAATAAACAAAAAGAGAATAGATCAAAATGTACCTCACAAAAGTATGAGATTCATAAATTCCAGTAACATCGGTAATTGGAGAAACATCTAACAGAGCAGCTGCACGAGGCATGACATTTTTACCAAATGAACTTGAAGCAGCAACAATATGAGAGTAACCACCTCTTTGCTGAACCAAATGGACTAGTTTAGCCCAAGGTTCTGCCAGAGGGTTCTTGAATTTGCCTGAATCTGCTACGAGCACCTAAAATTCCAATAGCACCCAACTACTATCAAAATTCCGAATTTTTTTTATCAAACTGTTGCACCTACATGTACAGCCACATGCGTTGCCACTTATCCATATCAAATTAGCAATACCCGTTTGACACTACGATCTAAAAACATCAAAATTCCATAACAGATATCAATAGGTGAGTTACCTGAGAGATTGAAGGATGGCATGAAGCAGCATGTGAAGCAGCTTCATGGAGGGAAGGACCCGAGCCAGCCAAAAGCATAGAAATGGAGGAGTCATCACTTAAAAACTTTGCAGCCACAAGCGCACTGACAGAAGGGGCTTTGATGACCCCACCTTCGTGCTCCGCTATAACCAGCGTGCTTACCTGTATTCAATTAGACATTAGCGCTATACATATAAAAAGACACAGACAAAAATCGAAAGCTTTCATTTTGGGAGAGAAATTACATATCTATAAGTCGAAATGGATGAAAGAGAGTGAATTTCAGAGGCAGAACACAAAACGGTGCGTTTAGTAATAGCTCTGAGAATCATTGGAGCCGCCATTGTTTCAGAGTTGAGAGTGACGATGATAATGATGATGAGGAGGAGGACGCGGATGTCAGTGCTGATGGCAGAACAAATTGCGAAGATATAATATCTAGAAAAAAGCAGTGCCGTATTGAATCGCCCAACTGAAAATGATTCAGTTTAAGCCCCAAACGAAATGTGAAATTTGGAAGATTGTTATGAGCAATTTCTTCTTCTTATCTTTAACCTTCCCACTAGTTAGCAGCAGCTACCTTAAGCACGTTCGAATTTGATGCTGGAATTTCCGCAGCAACAATACGTCGGATTTTCCTTTTTCACTGACAAAATAACCAAAACTACAGAATTCAAAAGCCTTTCGGGAAATGTTTTTCCACGGCATATTTATTAAAAAAAATTATCATGATTTGAATATCAGATTAAATAGCTTAAATATTTAATTTTACTGAAGTTATTAAGTAAAAATTGCATAAAAGGTGTTATGCACATAATGTAATCATTAAAAAACATATACTTTAACCTTCGTAAAAACAAAAAAAAAAAAAAACCATATACTCTAACCTTTGTAAAAATACTTAAACTTGGTATAAGTGAAAGATTACATAATAACAAAACTCATAAGCAGGGGTTAGTTTTGATAGTAATAATTGTTGTTTATCATGTCATGCGATAATACTAAGAATAAAATTCTATAATCAGTGACAGAACTTCTAAGGGATTAGGGAGGGACATGATCTCCATTTTTTTTTTAAGAATTTAAATTTGATAAAAGTAAAATTTAATGTTGACTTCCAATTATTTTTGTCGAGATATTATTATAAGGTTTCAAAATTAGTTTACAAATTATTAACTCGCACATGTATAAAGATAAAAAAAATTGAAAAGAGAAATAAAATAGAGTGAAAATATAAAAGTATATATAAATATATGGAGAGTTTATATATATCTACATAATTACTCAATTAAAAGCTCATACCTTTTTTAGAAATATTGAAACCATATTAATATATTTCATACTAAAATTTAACTCAAAACTTTAATGAAGCACTACTATAGAGTGGAAGTATTACAGATGCATGAGTTGAATAATAAGTTTAATGATAAAAGTTTGGAGCTTTTTAATGTTAGTTCTCATTTGATAGTTATAAAGCTTTCAATATAAATAATATTTACATTTTAATTGCAAAATGCTATCTTGATGATTTTATTGAGCAAGAGAATATAATTTTAAAGTCTCAATTTTAGCATTTTATTATTGATGCTTCTAACTTTTCAAATTTAAAGAACCTAAACTTGAATTACGGTGCAACTCCACTTGAATTAGTGAAATTAATTTAAAAAAAATTGCCTAACAAGATAAAATATGACTTTTTTACGAATAATATAGCAACTTATATTGAAAGCAAAATAGCTAAAACTTTTTCTATTCATTCATTGAAAGAGTGAAAACATTACTTTAAATAAATGTAAATTTAATTATTTTATTTAGTGCAATATTTGATTAATTTTGTCTTATTAATCACATTGTTAACTTTAATATTTTAATATATTATACATGAGACTATTTTATGGGATTTTGTGGTGTCTTTCTCTTCTTTTATAATTGATATGACATTCATACTAAATGAATGCATGCTATTATGTACATTAAAATTGATAATATATATTTTTTGTAACTATGAATGTTTTAAAAATTATTCTATCATCATAAACTTTTTATACAATAATTAATAGTACCCCTTCAAGATCGGCTACCATCTATAATTTAATTTGCTAAAAGGAATAGACAACAAGTGAGAAGCAAGAAGAAATTTTGAAAAAAAAAAAAGTAGACAATGAGTTTTATAGGGAGGACGCAAATTTAGTGAAGATATTTACTATAAATTAAGTAATTTTCTTTTAAACAAAAATATCAAAATTAATTATTAATAATGTAAGCTAGTTTTAATTAATTTATAATTATATATAATTGCATAAAGTCTTTTTTTTTTCCGAAATACATTAAATCCTAATAATAGAGAATGTAATATACTGTAAAAAAAAAAAATGTAGCCAGTACCTGAAATCCGATAAAAAGAGGCATCACAATCATAATTCAAAAGCCAAAAAAGGAAAGTCATACAACCCAATCGCTGAGATTTGAACCACGAGAATATTCCCTGCATCGTTTACGCGCGTACGAAACACAAAACCATTCATCCTTGCCGCATTTCCCTTCCCCTTTTATACGATGCATCTGAACTTCTTTTTTTCTTTCAATTAATAAAAGCAAATATTCGGCATTACAGAGCCAGAGACTGATCAGAAGCAAGGCACGAGTTTTAGTTGGTAGACTCCGAAAAGCTCTACAGCTGAAGCTCCTTCGATCTGTTATGCTCTGATTCCCTCGGATTTGACCTCTTTCTCCGTTCCGCTCATTTCTCTCTTAAATTCCGCTCTCGCAACCATGATTTCTGTTAGCAAAATCAAATCCGTCGATTTTTACAGGTCAGGATCTCCCTTCCTTTGTTCTCAATTCCTATCCGTATGCACATTTTCCGTTTCTGTATCATATACTTTCGTATGAATGCATCAACATTTGAACGTAAATTTATATTCAAATCTTCAGTATAATGCTGATATTTGTGTTAATTTTGATAAAGATGCCAATAGATACTGATACGAACTATTTTCTGTGTGTTGGCTTTTTTTCTTTTTATATAAATCTTTATTATTATGTAATTTTGTGTCATTTCCAATGGTCGTTTATCTTTCACATATGCACGCAGCATCGGTATGTGTAGGACTGTAGGGAGGGGGATGTGAATTTTCTGTCTGTTAGACTTTTATTTTTTTGGACAGAACTGTTAAACTGTTAGTAATGTATGGATGTTTATTGCCGAAGATGGCTGCAATTATCATGCAACAAATACTTTGTATTGCTATTATAACCCTGTACCGAGTACTGTTTACCCGATGAGGTTTTGGAGCATTTATGTTGCAGGGTTGGTCTACAAGCGTTCAGATATAATAAGATAATCTCCATTTCTTTTCTTTTCTGAAATGGTATATAGACTAGGTGTTTGCTGTAATGCATTTGACTGGAAGTTTTTCCTCTATATTTTCAAGCACTTTAGAGAATTATTCAGAATGAAATGCACATCATAAGAGAACAAGTGGCCAGTGTTTATTTAGTCTCCATGTGTCCAATGAACATGTCTGCTACTCCATTACTGCATTACCTGAATATACTAAATATAGGTTAATGAAATGACGGCATTCTGGGTCCACATGCTGTATCTCTTATCAGTTAATTTTAATTATGATTTTTTGAATGCATGAGTGCGATTTTCTTTTTCCTTTCAATAATTATGTACATGTTGTCTTCTGTCAACAGAAAAATTCCAAGAGATTTAACTGAAGCATCATTATCAGGAGCAGGACTATCCATAGTAGCAGCTCTCTTCATGATGTTTTTATTTGGAATGGTCAGTGCCTTCTACCCCTTCTCTTAGTTATTACGATTATGACATGTGAATCATTGAAAGGTCCTCTGTTTATACCTTGGAAAAATAATCCTAATTTTTTGTACTTTTGCCAAATTTCTTTTTAAATTTGTTTTGTCAAATTTCATTTTGATATATGTATTATGCATTATTGTCGCAGGAACTAAGTAATTATTTGACTGTTAGCACATCTACATCTGTGGTTGTTGACAAGAGTTCAGATGGGGACTTTTTGCGTATAGACTTCAATATCAGGTAGAACCCACATAGGTATATGAGGTCTATGGTTAACTATGATGTTTGCTTGTGGTATCTTCCTGAACATGGCTTAATTCTTGTTTCTTGATATATATAAATTATTGGTGACCTCATGGTTTTCTTCACATGACTTCAGGATACTGCTTAAAAAATGGGTATGTCTATTTCAATTTTTAAATTGTTTCCCTTGTTCTCAAGAATGCAAAACTCTTTATTAGAGAACTTCTTATAATTGTATAAGCACTCTAGGTTGGGGGTCTGATATGCTATTCACAAAAGTCTTGGTTAATTTGTTTGATTGCCTGGTAATTTGACTAATAAGAAGCCAGAATCGCTTTTCTAAAAGGAACAAAGATTAATAGTTTAACTCTCTGTGCTAATGAGGTTCAGGTACTACACTGTTTTAATGTTTTTGAAGCTCATTTGCAAATTGGGTCTAGAAAAAGCATTTGATCAAACTGGGGCTGCCTATTATCAAACGTTTGTTCAATTAGGACTGGGATTGGGGTGTTACAAGATGATCACTAAAAAGGGGAATCAATTCTTATATTTGTGTGGTGATGGTTTGTGAAACTTAGGCAAGTCAAAGCATTGCCAAGGTGATGCCTTTGTCTCTGCCAAGATTAATAGTTATAATGAATGTTTCATGATCTCTTGAAGAGGATTTAGTCATTGCTCATCTCGTTCAGCATCTGTAGCTTGTTATACTATCATTCTGAGTACGCTCAATAATTTTCATGGCTATATATAAACTCTGTGTGTGTGTGTGTGTGTGTGACTCAATTGTTGCTGGCTAATAACTTTTAATTGTCTTGTAGTTTTCCTGCACTTTCATGTGAGTTTGCATCAGTTGATGTGAGTGATGTGCTGGGAACAGTAAGCTTCTACATCTCATTTCTTACATTTGATCACTTTAAACAGAAAGTTATTTTCTTCTGTTTTATAAAACTATACTCTTACGTTGGTTTGTGAATACTTAAAGCCTAGTATACTCTTTGCATTCACCTTAAAGGTGAGATTGTCTTTTCATTAACAAGTGAAAAACATAATATCTGACTCTATAAGCTATTTAAATTTTAATTAATCTAAAGTGGACAATAAAAACTTAGTTGTTAGCTGAATAATATCTATCAAACGTAAAGAAACCGTTCATTAAGGGCATCTTACCAACTTTCCAGTTTCCACAATTATGTTGATTTATTGTCTAAACAACCCATCATTAACCACTAGAAGATGTTGTTTATTGGTTCCACTGTGAATTAGCACATTCATTTACAAAGGTATCAGTAGCCTACTAAACAATTACTCATCAAAAGACTTATAACATAGTAATGCCACTGCTTCACTGGAAGTTGACTTACTTGACTGTGAACCCTGGGCAGTGAATCGTAAGTACTTGATATCAATATAGAACTCCTGAAACAGTATTTATGTGCTGTTGTCCATATTTACCTGATTCCCTGTCTACAATCAAAGTTTTGACTTTTATTCATCAGTTTGTTCAATTTTCTTATTTATTTATGCATGCCAATGCTATGATACTTTACTTGTTCCTTGATGTTATATACCTTGCCCTTGATTTTTTATCTCCTTTTTTTTCAGAACAGACTGAATATAACAAAAACAGTTCGTAAGTTTTCTATTGATTCAAATTTAAAACCCACTGGCCCGGAATTTCATTCAGGACCAGTTGCAACCTACATTAAGCATGATGATGAAGGAGATGAAGAATCCCATGAAGGTTCTATTTCACTGACGGCACATAATTTTGATAATTATGCTCACCAGTAAGTGGGCCATTTCTGAGATTAATACATTTGATTTTTATGAGTTTCATAGCTAAGCAAGAGTTCTAGAACCCCCCCCCTCCCCATTCTCTTTCTTAAGTCCAAATCCAAATTGCATGTTATGCATTACATTCACCATTTAAATTTTAAAACAATCTTTGGCAGGCATCCGATATTGGTTGTAAATTTTTTTGCTCCTTGGTGCTACTGGAGTCAACGTTTGGTAATATTTCATTCTGACCTCCTCTCTTCTCCTCAGGAAATAAGGCAGTGCCTGACTATTGTAATTGTAGCGTAATGGAATTACCTATCATCTTTTATTGCTGCCAATGTCTTAATGTTCTTTAAAAGGCAAACCTTGGGAACAATCCTTATCATAGGGGTAAAGGCTAATTTGAGTGCTTAGTGCAGCCACATCAACAGTTACACAATTTGATAGGGATTGGTCCAAAGTTATGATGCAGAAAATTTAATATATGGCATGCAACGAATGCCAAGATCATCGGTATATATAATATGATTGGTTGATTTCTTAGACTTTTTGAAAGAAATCATATAGAAATCTTCTCTTTGATGGATGATGGAGTGATTGGTGGCATTTTAATTTGCTATTTGACTTGTTCTGTATTTCCTTTCAGAAACCTTCATGGGAGAAGGCGGCTAAAATAATGAGAGGGAGGTACTTTATTTTTGACCTAGTGTTTCTCGCTTTTCCCTGAAATTACATGTTAAAGTTTTTACCCTATTAAGAACTAATTATCCCAAAAGTTTAAACTATTAGTTGTAAATCTGTTAGAGATATAAAACTACTTTTGTATTTGCATCTAATAACTTAAGCTTTGTGAGAGTTGATTCTTGACATGGTATAGCTTTTATAACCAAGTGGTCAAGAGTTCGATTCTTGTTGTTCCATTGTTGAAAAAATTAACTTGAATTTTAACATAAGGTTTAGTGAGCCTGTGCATTGTTCACATTGAGTTCAAAAGGGCTTTTGTGTAAGGAGATGTATTAGAGATATAAAACCATTATTGGATCTGTACATAATTGCCTAAGTTTTTGGGATACTTGGTTCTTGACACTTAAAAATGGTTTTATATCTCTAATTTACTGTTTCATATGAAAACCCTTTAGGCTTAAAGTGTAAACAAAGACTTTGTGTCGAAATTAAATTTTAATTTTTAAAAAATGGAAGCAATAAGGATTAACTTTAATACAGTCTCAAGAACCAATATTTTAAAAGCTTAAGCTGCTAGGAGCAAATCTAAGAATGGTTTTATATTTATAACATATCCTATTGTCTCTGTCATAAATCTGATACATACTTTATCTTCACTTTACTAATCCAATATCCCATATGCTTGACTTTATTACATTTAGATATGATCCAGAGATGGATGGGCGTATACTTTTGGGGAAGGTTGATTGCACTGTAGAAGGTGACTTATGTAAGAGGTACAATTAATTTTTTTTTCTCTTTAGTTTTTTTACTCTTTCTTTTAATATCCCCTTTCCTTAACTTTTCCGTCATTATTAAAGGGAAATATAAATTTTATCCTTTATTACTTTGGTCCTTTCTTATGAGTGCTGAGCCTGAGATAACTATGTGAACAATGACACTGATGACCTCAGAGTGGAGAAAAGTTTATGGGTGAACAATTGGTTTGTTCTAGTGGAAAAAGATGCTAAAGAAAGTTAGAGAGAAGAAAACTGCTACTTTACTCCAGTTTAACTAAAAAATTAAAGACAGAAATTCTAAAGAAAAGTACGTGGGTAGGTCCACCATTTTGGTTCTCCCTGAAGTTGGGAAGAAAGTGCAAGTGACTGATACTTATTGGGTAGAAATAACTAGGAAAGAGGTTAATTTGCCAATTTAACCTTTATTACAATGTTTGCTTCATTCTTGATTTGTCTCATGCATCACCTATCACTTGCTGGCTGCAAAAGGCAACGCAATACATTTTTCAAAATGAATATATGATGCTAATAATGATAAAGGAGTATTCTAACTATTTTAAATATTAAATAGCAAATTTTTTATTTGTACTTACCATAACATATTAACTAATAAATAGGAAATGAGTATAGTGAAACTGTGAGCGTCCACTAAGAAGAGCTCAACTGGTCATGTACCTAGTCTTAAGGCTGGAGAATTAAGAGTTTGTTTAGAGCTCAGGTTAAACCTGGTAACAGCTTGTTACAGATTTGTATTGTCGATGTGGAGAAATTATTCAGTACTCCCGGTATGCCACTTGGCATGATTGATGTGGTATACCAACTCAATAACAACCAGCATTTTTATTATTTTAACAAAAATTGTTTAAATAACAATTTATTAGTAGTTAGGTATTCCACATAATCTATTCAACATGGTATGCTGGGAGTATTGTTGTTGTTGTGTTGTGACGTGTTTTATGTATGTTATTAGTGATACTTGAGTCATTGAGTGCTCTACTGTTCTTGCTATATGGCATGGGGTTTTGCTATATAATTAACATAATTAATGTACCATAATCATATCTATGGAATATATATAAAAACATAAAGAAGCTGAGTTAATACTTAATACTTCTATTTTAATTAATTTTTTTTTTATTTTCAAAAATTGTGTTATGAAGAAAGTATAGTAATGAACACATTAAGGATTAGCATGGGGCACTATACCTCAACATAGCTGAGTGGAACTTAAATTTGGTATTATTTAGTCCTTATAATTCTTTTCATCTAAAGTTTTCTGTCACGTATCAAGTATTACAAAAGATAAGTATCAGTTTAAACAGTTAGAATATATATTTGTTTCTCACCTGCAAATCGACGCAGTAAAATTCGTTTGTTACCACAGTTCTATAGTTTTAAGATATTCAATTTCTTTTTGGGTGTCCAAAATACTGTGTCTTTAATTGTTGCATGCAGAATTATTTAAGCACAAGAAGATTTTTTTTTAAACAGATTTTATGAAATAGGTTTTAGATAATCTAGGTGCAGTGTAAGGACTTACTTGTTCTTCACTGTAAGTTGTTATCTTTCCTGATCTTGGTTTATTAGTTTTGCTACTTTTCTCTTGTTATTTTCCAATAATGCTTTTTCTTTTGCCCTTATTGGTATCTCATTATCAATGACCAGGCATCACATACAAGGTTATCCATCTATTCGCATCTTTCGTAAAGGAAGTGATGTTAGGTAATACTATCATTTTGGTATATACTCAATTCTGTGTCCCTTCCCCTCCACCCCAGATGTTTGATAACAAGTCCTTCCATACAAGTAGATACATAATAACATATATATGACTGTTAATTTGGTGTTATTATACTGCTTTAAGCTTGTGAATATATTACTTTTGTATATAGAATTAAAATTTTGTTTGTTTATAAAAAGGGATTAGACCTAAAAATCATACTAGAATGGAAGTACTGATATAAAAATTAGAAGTACTGGGATATATTGATGCAAGTTGTGGTTTAAAATAGTAGGAAAGAAATGAGCAATAACCATAATGTCATGAGAGTGATTTTGCATTTAAATGGAATATAGTAGGAAAGCAACTACCATGATTTCACCTCCTTGAACTTCTCAATGGGTCAAACGCATAATGTTACTTCCATCCCAATATTCGGTACTCCATTATATTTCTTGGTCTGTCAATTCATTTTCAGCCATTTCTACAAGATCACTATTCAGATGGTCTGCTTTTGTATTTGTGCGTTTTGAATTATTTGCCTGTTCGGTCTGTGATGGGATTTTTTTTATGTTTTTAATTTTCTGATTTAATCTTTTTTAAATGCTTTTCTATTTCAGAAGTGACCATGGACATCATGACCATGAGTCATATTATGGAGATCGTGATACAGATAGCTTAGTCAAGGTACAAGCTATACATAGTTTGAATAAGAATAACTTGAATTGTAAATTACCATGCGTCTGGATGTAATTAAATGTTACTACTTACCATTAAACAGTGTGACGTGACCAATATTAAGTTTGTTCACTGCAGACGATGGAGAATTTGGTGGCATCTCTCCCAACACTATCTCAGAAGCCAGCTTTGGAGGATAAATCCAATACATCAGAGAATGCAAAAAGACCAGCACCATCAGCAGGGGGATGTAGGATTGAAGGTTATTTGCGTGTCAAGAAGGTAAGTTTTCCATCGGATACAAATTTTCCTTCAACTGTAGAATAATAATAAAATAACTTATCTTTATTTTTTCCCAGTTTTCAGATGTGAGCATGAACCAATGGCTGATATCTTTGATTTCCTTATTTCTTATAAGACTTTTACTTCTAATTGGTGCTTCAGATGTTAATGCTAAAACCACAGGAAAAGATGAGATATGGAATGTGACCTCTTACTGTAGTATTTTCCTAGCTTCTAATATACCATGCTGATGCATGAATGGAACTCAGAGTTGTAACCTTTACTTAATATAAGCTGTTTGGCATTCTGCAGGTTCCTGGAAGCCTAATCATATCAGCTCGATCTGATGCCCATTCCTTTGATGCTTCTCAAATGAACATGTCACATGTCGTAAACCATTTGTCTTTTGGAAGGAAAGTCTCCCCTAGGGTCATGAGTGATGCAAAACGATTGATTCCTTATATTGGTAGCAGCCATGACAGGCTAAATGGTCGGTCATTCATCAATAATCGTGATTTAGGAGCTAATGTTACTGTAAGTTTAAAATTTATTGGAAGCCTTCTAATTTAGTGTAATTTTTGCTGTTTGAATCTACATGGATGGTATCAGAAAGGATGATTGTTTTTTTTTTTTTTTTTCCTTAAAGACAAGGACTACTTACCCGCATTTGCACGAGTAAGATTGTGATAGATGTCTAGGTAGTTTTAGGGTTTATTGTTCTCTGTAAATGTAAATGTTGAATATAGCAGTAGACTTCTCTCCGTTGTCAATCTTCCTAGGCCACTGGTTACACCCTTCAAGATGCATTAATTTGTTGGACTTGGACCTAAATTTATGAAAATGATCATTGCTTGTGAATCCCTCATTCCCATTTGAAGAACCCAACAACTTTATTAGAAAAATTAATTTGGAGTTGAAGCAATCAAACCATTTAGAAGTTAAATCTTTGGGTACATTGCTGTGCTATTCTCCATTGAGTAAACAACTTCAATGCTAATTCTCATTGATAAAATGTTATCTTTTGATGACCCTGATCATGGTGATAACTACTAAAACCTTAGCATCTCTGATATGTGGTGATTGTGTTAATAACCAAAATGTTACACATTCTTCTGATATCCATTTCTGCAGATAGAGCATTATCTCCAGATTGTAAAAACAGAGGTGATAACTGGAAAAGACCATAAGTTAGTTGAGGAGTATGAATACACAGCACACAGCAGTCTGGCGCAGAGTTTAAACATTCCTGTTGCAAAGTTCCATCTTGAGCTCTCCCCCATGCAGGTCTGTTACTGGAAATCATAAATTTTGATGAACTTACGCTCTTGGTTTCTAGTCAACTTCATGTTGGTTTATAATTTTTATTTCTGTGAACAGGTGTTAATAACAGAAAACCAAAAGTCATTTTCTCATTTTATTACTAATGTCTGTGCTATCATTGGGGGCGTTTTCACGGTTTGTATCTCAAATTTTGTGGTTCCATACTTGTACTCATCAATAATTTTATTTGACTAGTCTAATCTGTGGTTTCAGGTGGCCGGAATTTTGGACTCGATTCTGCACAACACTATTAGAATAATGAAAAAAGTCGAGCTTGGCAAAAACTTTTGATGGATAGGTGAAAATTGTTTAGCGTAGGGCTTCTAATTTGCTATAGCCAATGTTACTATAGAGTTTTTTAGCTGTTTTTATTCAGTCTAGATATGCTACAAAGCATTGAAATGTATTTTTCCAGTTGTTACTTCAGAAAATGATCATTACATGGACTGCGAGCTCCAGAATGCATCCAGTATTTAATCCCACTAAATTCTTGTTCTTATATTATGGTTGAAGAGATCATGATAATATGGTGTAGGCTTGATGAATAATCTGACTGTGAAGTGAGAAACTAAAAGTGATGATTACAAGGACAAACGGAAATTGGATTAGTTCTGTTATATAACTCGTGGAAGAGGCGCTCAGGAGTCAGGATAAAAGCTTTGGCTAGCTTCATTTTTCACTCATGGTTTTCTAGAGAAGAAATTCATGAAAATGTCAGCTTGCCTCATCTGGTGATGTCGGCAACAATCCTAGAAAGGCGAACTCCATTCTCGGATGGAGGAAGGAGAGAGAGACTCTATGAGCATAGTGAAATCCCGATTATATCTATCTCTTGAAAACAGTGTAGTATTCATCCATAAAAATGAATGAGTTCATAATCACCTATCTAATAAATTTTTAGACTGCTTTTCTGTAAATTGTTTTGCCCAAACTACCCAGTTATTACATGCCGACTTCTATTAAAACCTTTTCGTGAACTCAAAAATTCGGGCTTATTTTATTCAATTTCTGTGAAGTTTTTCTTTTCATTTATTATTATGATCAGAAAAGGTTGCAAAATTAAAGAAAATTGTTAAATTTATAGTTATTTAATTTAGTCTATAAAATTTAATAAATTTAAAAGTTAAAATTTTTTAAATAAATATTTAATTAAATTTAATTTATAAAAATAACATGAATATTCAGCCGAACAATTCAACTTTTTCTTTGATTATTTGTTTTTTCAATTTTACTCCGCCGATTAGATATGGCAAAGTCCATATTATTTTTTCATTTATTTTGATTTTTTTATTCTTTCTGTTAATGCCAATAGCTGGATTACAGTTTAAATCTGAGCAGTGATCCATATAGGCAGTGACCCACATAAAAGGTTTTATTTGATACATGTACAATAATTTTACTTCATGAAATAATTAATCACACAGAAGGGTACATTATTCTCAGCTTATTTTCGGTTGTCACAAACAAATATAAGTAACCACCCCAACGTTGAACCAGAAACCCAGTTCAACTACTGAACTCAAAGTAAGAAACTATTAAAATAATTGAAAAAGAATTTATAGGAAGAAAAAAAGTAGAAAATCAAACTCAATCACTCGAATATACACTCAGAGAGATAAAACTAGAGATGCAGCTATAAATGCTCCAATAGAACCAGCAAAGCTGACCAAGGTTGAAGAAGCATCACTAGGAGGAGGTGTTTCACTGGAAGGAGCTGAAGTTGGATTTAGCTGCCAAGTTCCTGAAGGTGCTGGTGATGGAGGCGAGTTTGTTGAGCCAGAGGGTGGAGGAGAATAAGCTGTGGTTTGGTTAGAGTTGCGGTTGCTCCTGTCAGCCAAGACAATCACCACCAGCTTCTCATTCTTGAGACAGTTATCTTTGTTCCCACTTATGAAGAAGTGAGACCCAGATTGATTAAATTGGTACACTGTGTGGCCATCAGTGAATTTTTTAATTGGCGCATCAGTTTTGCAGTTGGCATAGTCTTCGCTCTTCACTAGAAGCACTGAGTCTTGGCCAGATTGGTAGTTGAACACTGCAATTGGGATAGTAGAATTCAAATTGAAGTCAGTATATACTTTTCTTTTCTTTTCTTTTTTCATTGAATCAAATATCATTTTACTTTAATGTGCTAATGCTCTAAACATAGAAACTTTTTGCACATTTTTGCCATTTTCCCACTTGATCATGAAATTACCTTTGTGCTTGGTACCCCAATTTTTTTTTTCAAAAAAAAAAAATCCAATTATATTTTTTACAGGAGACAATCACATTTTCAAATAACACAATTTTTAAAATTTTTTTTAATTTAATTTTTATCACGTTTCACAAATTGAATTTAAAGCTTAATATATTTAAAGGTTCACATTAAAAATATAAATATTATGTTGATGTAAGTATTTATAGGATTAAGTAGTAAGTTAAAAAGTTGAGTTTATGATAATAGCAGGGCTTAAAAGAAAATTTGATAAAGCGCTTAATTATGCTATCCATGCAACACGATGGGAAATGTGGTAATGGCACTTTTCTTTTTCTTTCTATGCTTCAATTCATTTGACAGAACCAATAGAGACAAAGGATAAACCTTTAGGAACTCACCAAGGGAGTCTCCAATTTGGAATCGGCTCTTTTCTGCCCATGGATTGTATGGATTAAAATTGGGATCACTTGGAACGCTCCAACCCTTTTGGCCTCCAACCACAAATTCATTGGCTGCAACCTTGTGCACCAACAGCAAGAGACAGAAGAGCCCCATGGCATGATGAACTGTTTTATTTGACCTTAGAATGGAGTTAGCCATTGGAGAGGAGCAGTATTGGGCAATTGGGAAGGAAAACTGGGTATTGCAATTTGCAACCAAGACGCTGGCAAAAGCTGAAGCTGAAGGGGTGACACAAATTGGACCATCACCAGGGGCTTATGTAGGAGTCAGTTGCATGAAACTTTACAAACTGTGGCAGGGAAGCTTTTGCAACTTTATCTTATTCTCTCCCTCTCCTTGGGTTTACTTTGATTCTGGTGCAAAGCATAAGTTCATTTCCATTAATAGTGTGAGCGGAGCTCTTTCTGCAACTTCTACATAACTTGCTCTGTGGGTTTATGCTTTGCTTCACTGTTATCAGAATATTCATGTCTTGTGCAGTTTGCTTTAGGGCCAAACCAACTGCAAATATAATACGGTACTTTTCTCTTGGCAACAATGATGATTGGCGATGTGTCTTGGTTCTAATTGCCTAATCTATAAACTATATGGAATGTCACTTGATAGATACTACAAAAGCAATTTTGTACTTTCCAATGCTTTCTTCCTTGAGCATACTTAATCTCCTTTATGATCTCTCTTTAGTAGAAGGCTTTCAGTAAGACTTCATTACCTTTATAAGTAATTTCTAACCAAAATCATGACATCAATCTCGTGATATACCTATGGTCGACAATGTCTACCCCAGAACATCTCAATTATATGCTTCATATATGGGTTGGAGATTTTTTTTTTTAAAATTAAAAATGTTACAATGTGAGAATCAAAAGAGAAAGTAAAGTCAGACTCAACAACTAAAACCAAACTAAAGTTCCAACATTTGTTCTCAACTTCTTTGTAAAAAATAAATGGCCCTTTTTTGAAACGAAAATTGATGGCTCAAGGCCTACAAACTAACCAGCCGTGGGTATGAAACCCCAGCTGTCTGCAAGAAGTAACAATTGACATTCCATGGGAGGACTTGAAAGAACATGTATTCCAATTGGGAGGGAGTGAGCGTGACTCGCAAGCCAGTCTGAAACAGAAATGGTCTTGTTCTTCGTCAAAGAACTGGCAAGGTAACACCTGTTTCTGATGAACCTGTGGCTACAAAAAAAAGAAAAAGGTTGTGAAAGCCACCTTGACATTGCAGGTTCACTTAGATTTGAAGCATCTAAAATTTCCGGGAATAAAGTTATTTGCACAATATTTTTTTTGTATAAAAAATATATTAAAGAGTAAAAAGTACACTATTTTTTTTCTCAAATTTTTATTAAATTTGACTTACCTGCTTTATTAATAAATATATTTTGATGTATTTCTTATGTTGGTAAGATTGTGTTGGTAACATAATTTTATATCCATTTCTTAAAACAATTTTATTTTTTTATAAATTAAAATTTATTTTCATTTAAAAATATTTAAATTATTAAATTTATTAAATTTTACAAATTAAATTATAAAAATGAACTAATTTTGTAATTTATTTATATTTCATAAGCTGTATATAAAGAGGGCATTTCTTTTTCCTTTGCTACATCTCAATTCTCGAACGGCGTTATTTTCACACGCCGAATGCATGGCTTAAAAAAATTTCTTCTATCATGCTACGCATTTTACGTGTAAAAATGTTGCGTAAAAGAAATATTTCCAGTTCCCACCCAACAGGAAAGTTTTGAGGAAAGAATGTACGGAGTATTAGGCCCACATTGACAGAATGCCACCAAATCAAAAGTAAATACACCCCTCCACCGTACACCCACCCAAGAAGTAAGACGAAACCAAAGACACAAAAGGGAAAAAGGTATGAAACTTTGTTGTTGATTTACAAATATTAGAATGGCAGACTGTGTAATGGCTGTACATAATATCAACTGTTCAAAAAAATAAAGTAAACTTTAATTTGTTTATAACCACTGAATGTGTAAAAAGTTAATTGAATATTCATTTGTGTTGATAATAAAATTCTTATGTGAATTATTAAATCTTAGTTCAATCTTTTACTAAATTTTTTTATCTTAAATCATTTATTTATGTCTATATTTTAATGTACAGATATTATTTTCTCATCAAAATAATATTAAAATTATATTTTTATATTTACATCTCATCTATTCTCTTCTTATTTTTTTATTTTATTTATGGTCTTATTTTTATTTTATTTATGTCACAAAATATGAATAAAATATAAATATAAAAATATGAACGAAATATTTTTCTATTACACGGCTATTTATGTTCAGTTCTACTTGTAATAGCTAGATAATTTGCCAAAAATGGTAACAGAAAGAAACTATTAGAAAGGGGAATTTGGGATAAGGAATTGCAAAACAGGGAGAGATAAAAGAATGGGGACAGAGAGAAACGGTTTGTGTAAATTAACGCATTAAACGGCGAGTGTTGGGGGCGTGGGGTTGGTAGCATCTCTCTCCCCCTTTCTGACAGGGTATTACCCCCCTTCCCCAACCTTCCTTAAACACCATGACTAACCCCATAGATTCTAAACAAATTATAAACACAAAACAAAAAAAAAAATTACTTTTTTTTTTTTGACTCTGTAGTTTTGGAGCTTGGTCGTGTCTAGCACCTTGGCTGGATCCCTTTGAATTCGTCGCCGAAGAGACTTTGACAAATACTTTTCTGGGTTTGCTTGACCTTTTCAAAGGGGTCCAGCTCCTGGGTGCTGGTTAGAATTTTAATTTCGAAAGCATTGCTTTTGGGTCCTCTGTGTTTTCCTGCTGAGATCTATTTTGGTACTTGGGGATGTGGAGAGATCCTGGTGCTACTGCTGATGCTTTCTATGAAGTCCGCCCCGGGTGCACCAATGTTCCTAAAAGTAAATTTAGGATCAAGGTCTGTTTTTTTTACCTCATCTTTGTTTTTTCGGTTATAGGATTTACTTATTTGTTGGGATATCAAGTATTCTATGCTGGCTGATTAATTTCATTAGTGAATACGATGTATTGGATTGAAGGCATTGCTGTTGGACTCTTATGACCAGCGCATGTGAATATCAGTTTGAATTCGGTTTTGTTGATGCTTGATCATTTTAGAATATTGGGTATTTTGTTTTACTATTGATTGCTAATTATAATCTTTTTCAGCCATATTGAGTTTGGGGAGTTAATGACAAGAATAAACTCTTGTTCATTTGGGCGACATGCTTATGATTTATAAATAATTGAAACTTATGCCGAGATAAATATTTTAAAATGGATCAACCCTTACAGAAGTGGTCAATAATGGTTTTAAAGATGGCGTTTTATGTATCTTCCCCCCATCCTTGCCCAGTTTTTAATCTCTTTCAAAACTTTGAATTTAAGGAATACCATTAATTTTTCACTTTTAAATCAGAATAATGTCTCAAGTAGGACTTCATTGTTAAAAAATCAGGTTATTGTCAGTACAAATATGATTATCATATTATTGATTCCCTGGTTGTACCAACTTTTCTGAATAACATCCTGATTCTCTTGCTAGCGGTATTAATGAGAGATACTTAACTAAGTGAAATCATCAAGTGGAAGCTGAAAAAGTGAAACAATAATCGTGTCAAAAGTTGTATTACTTTATTAAACTATGCATCACATCACAACAAAGTGAACTGCTAATCAATTGTTTAATTGCTTTTCTGGATAAGTTCAAAACCTATAAATGAAGTAGTTCTGAGTGACTGTGTGTGTAAACTGCACTTGTTAATTTGTGATGGATCATGTCATATACCTAAGAATTAATTTTCTTTATTAGGTTTTACTTGAATATGCACCTTAATATAGAAATCATATGCCTTCTTCTTAGTTTATTTTAATATTAAATCTTGTAACACTTATATAATGCACTATAATTGTGAGCTTCTTATTTTAATGTGGTCCAGGCTGGTAAAACACTAAGTGTAAGAAAGTGGCATGCTGCATTTACTTCAGAAGGACATCTGGATATAGGCAAGACTCTAAGACGAATCCACCGAGGGGTAATTCCATGTATACTATTAAATGCTGCCTTAATAATTTTGAGTACATGAAATTCATTTTATGCCATACTTTTAATACACAACTTTCAGATGAAGTAGTTATTTCTGACAATGTGGAAAAGCCTGAGGTTAAATATCTGTCTTTATAAGATGGGTTGTACTGACTCTTGGCATTTAGCTGATCCCTTTTTGATAATCTGGTTCTCATTTAAATTTAAACTGATACAATTAAAATTTACATTGATGTGCACTTAGGTAAGCATAAGTTACCAGTCAGGCTGACCACGTTTAGTGAGGTGTAAATTTAGGAAGACAATAAGTTAAGGGGAGAGGGTCTGTTGGTGAGTGTGTATGTGCATCCATCCATGTGTTTCTTATAAAGTGGAAATCAAAGGAAACTGCGGGCACTTTACTGTCAGATGAAAACTTTGTATTAGACTTTGGATCAACGGTTTTGACCTTTGAGTGCTGAAGCTGAAAGTAGAATCAGAGCATGCTTCAGTATCTCTATTCTTTCAGCAGTGTTGTTATCAGTATTTATTATAATTTTTGTTTTGCTGGTTTACTGTGCAGCAGAATTTACAATAATCTGTGTTCTTGTTTTTTTAGTCCCTCAGGATTTTTCTGTTTTTTATTTTTTTACTATTCCTGTAAATAGAAGAGTTTGTGTTGGCCTTATACATATTTATTTTTCCAAACCAGGGAATCCATCCATCCATCAGAGGAGAAGTTTGGGAATTTTTACTTGGTTGCTTTGATCCAAAGAGTACATTTGAAGAAAGAGATCAGATACGACAGCATCGAAGGTATCTATCTTCCCATTTCATAATCTATGTGAGATTTAATGGTAATGTGCCATGCTACCTTGAAGGATGAAATGGTCTATGTCCTCATTTCTTGTGTTTATTTATAAGTCTTCTCTTTTTTACCCTTATTACCATCACATTCTCTTTGCATCCTACAACATCTAAAGGTATAAGGTATTTCACTTCCCTAAAATTAAGTCTTCCTCTTAATTAAAATGAAATGATTATAATATGTCACTTATGCTGGATATGCCTTCAAAAAGAATAGTAATTCTTGGAATTTTTTGTGATTTAAGACTTCTAGTTTTCTGAATTCTTGATTTACGAAATCATTAGTTAAGCATCACTTTTATGTCTATATATTCAGGACCCAATATGATGCATGGAAGGAAAAATGCTGCCAATTGTTTCCTCTTGTTGGAAGTGGTAGATTTATTACGGCACCTGTAATCACTGAAGATGGTCAGCCAATTCAAGATCCCTTGGTGATATTAGAAACAAATCCGGGAAAGGGAGTAATTGTGCCTGTTCAAGATAATAAGGGGGGCGGTGCCAATTGCGTGGGGACATCAAGTACAGATGCAGCAAGAATATTAGCAAGGGTGATGGACAAAAGAGTAATCCAGTGGATGCGAATTCTTCATCAAATAGGTCTGTAATTTCTTTCTCCTTTCTTTGTCTATCAAAATTCTCCAATTATATGTTTTTTAATTAATTTTAGCACATAGTGTCTCATACTCTTACTTTCAGGCTCAACCCTGCCTCTTGGTTATGTTTTTTCATAAATCCATTAGTTTGCTTCTATCGTTACATAGAAGTTGTTATATGTTCTTTCCTCCTAGTGCACGCTGATGCTTAGAATTACTATTAGTATGCTGAATACCCTCCAGATCCTCTTTCTTACCCAGAAACTTCTGTACACTTTCCTAACCTACAATCTTCATCTGGGAATTTTCTTTTGGTGTGTGTGCTCAAACACGACATATTTATATATTTGCATGCATATATATATATATATATATGTAAGAATGTATGTATGTATGTATACAAGCTTCTAGTGTTATTTTCATGTCTTCACTTACTTGGCTTTAACTTTGATTTCTGTAAATGGGGTATGCATGTACATATGCTGTTATAGTTTGAAGTTTTTTCATGAGGTAAGTTAATTTTTATCACCATAATATGGTTAAAATGGCAAATGACTTTTACCCCTTACAAACACATAATTCAGGTCTTGATGTGGTTCGCACTGATAGGACACTGGTTTTTTATGAGAAGCAAGAGAACTTGTCAAAACTATGGGATATTCTGGCTGTTTATGCTTGGATAGATGCAGATGTTGGCTACTGTCAAGGTGGGTGTTTACACAAGTGATCCATTTGGGTATTTGCATATTTTGCCTTTCTTTTAGTATTTTCGCCATACTATCTATAGATAATCACTTGCATATATTTTTTTCTGTGAGCTTCCGCCTTAACACATGTGAATAATGTCATGTAACTAGTTTCCCTTATGTATCAAAACTAGGCCACGATATATTGGATAATTTATTGACCCTAATTTCAATCCTCTACCTTCTCACTTCCCCCCATAAAAAGGACAACTTTCATAGAAAACTTTATTGTTAGTTAATGCATGTTACCTTACTTGTAGGTTCCTGAACTAGCTCAAACATTCCTTCATGTGATTTTCATTGAAGAGAAACCTCATTCTAGTAGATAAATCCAGGCCAAAAGAGGGGGAAAACAAAATCAATCAAATTGGTAATTAGTTTCTCTATGGTAAAAAGATCATATAGAGGGCTTTATAATTATGTTATAGTTTTACTTCTAATTTGCTAGCAATCCTGTCAGAACACGAGTGCAATTATCATTTGCAACTAATATAAGCTTCCAGTCTTAAATGCTATACATTTTTGAGCAGGAATGAGTGACCTATGCTCCCCTATGATAATGCTTCTTGACAATGAAGCTGATGCTTTTTGGTGCTTTGAACGTTTGATGCGCAGATTGGTAAACTCTTACTCTTGATATAGTTACTATTTTGTGGTTAATTTATTTTTTGAGCGTGTTTTGTACAAAATGATTTGTTGAAAGCTGATATTGTGTTTTGGAAATTGTTATATTAATTAATTATTATTCTTGTAGTTATTGAATTTGCCCTCGTATATTTACACGGTTTCTTGGGGATTTTATACTAAAATTGGACTGCATGTCTTTCAAGGAAAAGTTGTATTCCTAGTTATCTTTACCCTGATTGTTCAGTTTAAAAACTTCCCTCTTGATCAAGTTGCATAATGTGTAAGTTCTAATGTGACTTAGACATTCTGATTATGCTGTTTGGAAACCCCCTTCGTTTGATTTAAAAAACTAATTAGAGTCTCCTTTTCTTTTATACTGGTCAAGTTTAGTTTTATGTTTATGTTTTTTCTTTCATATTTTGCTCTTTTCTTATGCATCCCACATCCTAGTCAGATATTTCTGTCACAAAATTACTCCAATGTGTACAAATGAACTTTGGTGAAGTCTTAAAGTGGACTTCCGTGTATAAAATTACAATTAAGCTTCAATGTTTGCAGATATTCAAGCTACTGATATTCTGCAATTTTTATGCTTATATAATAAATGAGGAGACTGAAAAGTGAAATTTTATTTAAAAATGGAGGCACTAGGAATCCATTTGATGAGTTAAATATTATTCTTTGTAGCTTCAAATTTTAATGATTATTATTACTCTGGATATTCAAATTTATGTCAGTTTCTTATGTGTTCTTATCTTGAATTTTTAAAGCGAGGAAACTTTAGATGCACTGATAGCTCTGTGGGGGTGGTGGCACAACTTAGTAATTTGGCTTCGATCACTCAAGTCATTGATCCAAAACTTCATCAACATCTAGGTATTTTCTTGCATTTGTGCTTTGGCACTTTTGTACGGTCAAGAAGGAATATAATTTGCTTACTAAGTGTGTAACTTCTGTCTGCGTTTGATACTTTGTTCTTAATTGTAAGCCCAAGGTATGATTGAGTCAAGTGATTGTTTACCTAGTTCAACAGTCGTAGACATAGTCATGGATTTATTATGATTACTGCTACATTGTCATGCCAAAGTTGTTGCATACATTCCTTCCGTGGATTACGATTATTGTATATTCTTGCCACAATTTTCTGGTAATTTTACAAAAGGAAAAGTGACAATGTTCTGTGTTTTAATCTTGGAGTGCAGAGCATCTTGGTGGAGGTGACTATGTGTTTGCTTTTCGGATGCTTATGGTTTTGTTTCGTCGAGAATTTTCCTTTTGTGACTCATTGTACCTTTGGGAGGTGTGTTCAGCATCTTTTGCTGCTTTGTGATATATTCAACTGCATTTCTTGAACAAAGACATGTTCAGCTGCTTTCTGCTCATCAAAATTATTGTGCCTTAAAATTTTATATCTCAAGGTTTTCTTTCACACTTTTTCATTATTTAGTATTTGAAATTCTTGGTTGAAATAATAGATGGTAGATCTCGTGTTATCATGTCTCAACTTATGAAACTATTTTGTATATCTTCCTTTTTGTAATATGTCAATGTTTAAAATGACTATACTCCATGATAGTAATTTATGTAGTAATGCTTCTTTCTACTTTTTAGGTGGGTGTGGGTATTTTGAGAATAGACTATGATTGACAATTAATACATATGAAATCTGAACAGATGATGTGGGCTTTGGAATATGATCCTGACTTGTTCTGGATGTACGAAGAATCTGAATCAACATCTGAAAAAGTTGAGGGATCTAAACTTAAAACAAAATCAATAAGTCAGTGTGGGAAGTACGAGAGAGAAAATTTGAAAAACGGAGCCACGGAAGCTCCTCTTCCCATATCTGTTTTTCTTGTCGCCAGTGTCTTGAAAGACAAGAGCACAAAACTACTGACAGAAGCACGGGGCCTGGATGATGTCGTCAAGGTGAGTCTCACAGCTCAGAAAGTTTAAGTTGCATTAAACGGGAGGAGCAATCTACGTTCAATTTTTTTTTGTGGTCTACCTTCTACATAAGATTGTCAAGTTTGGGGTTGGCTTGAATGTATCTGTTTCATAGAAGTTATGTGCTAAAGACTAGTAAATTTCTTTAACAAATTTTGGTTACCCTTTTTGATCATCATTAATTTCCATCTCTGGCCTTCTAATTTAATAATCTTCAGATATTGAATGACATGACTGGAAATCTAGATGCCAAAAAAGCCTGCATTGGGGCTATGAAACTTCACAAGAAATATTTGAAAAAGGTAGCTTGTTCTCTATATCTACTTTTCTTGCCAAATGTCCATGCAATGGAAGGAAGGGCAAACTTCATTATTGGCAGGCAGACATTGATCAAAATGATTGAGCCCTTCAGATATAACAGAATATGAATGTTGTAATGTGACTATACTATTGCTTATTTTGAAACTCAATTATTCTTAACTGTCTCAATGGATTTTTGTGTTTAACGCGCATGTTCTCATTTTAGACTTAAGTGAGGCTCTAGGACCTAACCTTGATCTCTAATACATGTGATCAGTTTGTGAATCTTTAGTTCAAACTTATAGGTCCGATTTATATAGATATTTAATTAAAGGTGATCACGATGCAAAAGAGGTATGTCTTGCCAATTTAATCCTACCTAACGCTATCCCATGCATGGCATCTATCTCACGAATCCCTTCCTTACTGTTACTCCTACCATTTCTTGCCTCCTAATGGTTTTTGGCTCATCGGCATGAATTATCTTACTATTGTCATTGCATCAAGGCATCTAAACCAGCATGATTTCATCACAAACATGAAGCAAAAGAACAGCTGCTTTGCAGCAGTTACAAAGTGCATACGGGCACATGTACACTGAAATCAGATACATCTCCTACTACTATGGCAAAGCATTGCATGTAGTCTTAGTGCTTTTGGCTTCTTTCATTTCATTTTCCCTTCCGCACTATCATGGCAAAGCATTGTACATATTTGCACTTGCATGTAGTCCTGTTGATTTTTGCTTCTTTCATTTCATTTCATTTTTCCTTTCCTTTTCTTGTTCTGAATACATTTTTTGTTTATTTATACCCTCAATGTGCAATTAATTTCTATTTGCCGCAGGCCAAGAAGCCCTAACAGGGAATGTAGCCATGATCTTTTCGGCTGATCAAGCAATTTGTTGTTTCCTGTATGGTGCCCTCTTTTATTGGATGAGACAATAATGGAGTTCTTCATAAAATTTTACTCTGAGATTACAAAAATTGAAAAATGGCCACAACCATCAGGTCTTCCCTGAGAGACAACTGTTGTATCTGAAATTTATTTTATTCTTACTGTATATCCAAAAGAACCAAGGTGAACACGAAAATTATTCTGTACAACTATCTGTTATTTGTAATAAATTCTTGATATGGCTGAAGACGAGAAAAAGGACACAGGAAACAACCATCCACGTCTATGAAATTGATTTATTCTATTGTTGCCTTCACATGTTGCTTGGCTCTTCCTCGTAGTGAAGTGATCTTTATTGGAGACTTTAATAAACTGATCGAGTTAAGAACTAAGTCAAAACAAGAACAGAAAAGAATCTTCTTCACCTTATTAAGTCCCTGGAAACCACGTAGTGAAGTGATCTTATTGAAGACCTGCATGGAATGATTAAAGAGTATTTTTATTCTCACATAATTTATGCACACATCTTTATTATACACGGTAAATAAACATCAATATTTATTTATAATTGTGAAAAAGTACAAATAAAAATAGTATCAATATAGTATGCATGACAATTTGTAAATATAATTATGTGGGGTATACTTTTCGAAGATTATATATTCAAGATCAATTGGTAACCTTAGTGGTACAATGGTATCTACTGCTGCTTTGGAGTTGTTCTTTCAGTCCCTGGGTTTAAATCTAAAGTTTTACGTGTGTGTCTAAGTGGCTTGCCACTTTTCTATATACCAAAAATAAATATTGGAGATCAAATTGAAACGTAAGGTTGACCATGATGTGAGAAGAAAAATCAGAGAAGCAATAAGAGCATGCAACTGCTGGCAGGTAGAGTTTCAGAGAGAGACACTGCATAATTTTGCAGAGAATTTTTGTTGGTTGAACCAAGTCCTCAGTTGATGCTATATAATAGAAAACTGTATGGATGAACCAAACCGAATCCAACTTATTTTGTTTAACCTCAGCTTCAACGAAACTTGTCCCAAAAATTTAATTTACTAGCTTATTTATGCGTACTCCTAATCTAATACTAAGAATGCAATGAGTAAAGGAGATATAAAAAAAGCAAATCACTTAGTAAAAGTAAAAATAGGAGAAAATTTTTCATCCCATTTTCGCTCCTACAATACAGTGCATATCACTAATTAATTTTATTTTATAGACCAATGATATGGAAGGATGGAAAATATATTGGTAAAAGAAAACAACTAAAACAATTGAAAATAATAGCTGGCTTTTAGGCTTTTAGCTATAAAATCCAACAAAATAATAAACCGAGAGAAATAAATGAGATTGATGCCCTTAAATTTTTTGGTCATTTTAAAAATTTAAATTATTACATATAGGTTTAAAAGTAATTTTATATATTATATTTTTAATATATTTTTTAATATAAAAATTTTTTTCAATCAAAACTTTTAATATTATATCAAAAAACTAGTTATTTTAAAATTTAAATTTAAATATAAGATTAAAAATTATTTTATATTTTATATCTCTAATAAATTTAAATTTTGACAAGATTTGGAGACATTAGAAAGTGGAGTTTGTAAATCAACTGCAGACACTTCGTTTGGAAAAAAGCATATCTAGTTGAACTATTTATACACTACATTGAGACAAAAAGGCAATCTAGTTTGTAATAAGAACTAATGTACTTAAAAAGTTTCGCACAATCTTTTGTCGCATACACTGTATTTTTTTCATCGTTTTACACAAACAGGCCATGAAATCCATGACTGCATCATCACTCATCAAATGCATGTTAGATATCTGCCCCATTTTCCTAGAAACACCGATTGCCGATCAGACTGACGATGACGACCCTGACATGAAGAGAGAAACGCTTTCTTTTAACAAAAGCCAATTGTTCTGGTAAGTGAAGGAAAGGTCAAGGTTAAATCAAACAGAAACCCAATGATAATAGCAAAATCAGTGAAATCGATCAGTCATCAGCAAGAAAGTCATAAACGCTGTGAAAATGACTGCGAGGACACTGATGGAAGGTTGATGTCCTGAACTTCTGGAGGGTGTATGTGGAGGAAGTGCACACTCCTCTCCATTGAAAAACACCTTTGTGGGGAACCCATCTTTACGAATATCAAAGCCTTTTATATGCTTCTTATTGAAAGAGATCACGGACTGCTGCTTCCCAGGCACCCTTGGATCATACGTGCGTGTTCCATTTGTCTCTCCAGCCAAGTAATTCAAACCCTTTAAGCCTTGGAAGAAGATGGTTTTGAGATTGGGAATTCTAGTCCCATTGAAGGAATACACAGTTTCATAGCCAGGAAAAGACCTATTGAATTGGATGGCAGCGAACCAGTCATCAAAGCCGTAATCTTTCCAATTGAAAAGTGTAATCCTTGCGGTCCATCCACCCTTGTGGTCTGAATTGACATGCCAGTTGATGCTAACAGGGCAATTATCTCCACAAGGCATCTTCTTGGGGATAGGCTGGTGCTTCATTTTTGCCCAAGCTTTGGCCTTTTCGCTTCTGTTGGCGAAAGGCACAAGAAGTGCTTCTGGGGGTAGAAGCATTGGACGACCATCGGGATTGCACTTGTTTGTTTCTTCACACCCACAAGCACAAGTGTTGCAAGGAATTACAGATTCACTGTAATAGGCAGAGAATGAGACGCAGCAGCGAGCCGTTTGCGGCTTTGGTTTAGTGATGTTGCAGACAATTTGCCAACTAGCAACAGCAGTGGTAATGGCATCAAGCCCACTCGGGTCTGGGAACTGTTGTGGGTCAACTCTGATTGGAGGTCCACATTTGTATTGGGGATTAAGAACACCGTCGACGTGCCATTTCATTGGGGGAGTGAAAGCTGTTCTGTTATCATCAGGGGGAATCTTGAAGACTTGTAACTGGAAAATAGACCTTGCCTTGTTCTTGTCCATGACAGGAGGCAAAACAGTACCATTTCTGCAGCACCAGGGGATTTTCCCAATTTTCTCATCCTCTGCTTTCTCAGCCGGGAGGTCAGACAGGACAGGATTCTTCTGACAGTTGACAACATCGGAGAAATCAAAGTCTTGGTAGTACTTGCCAGCAGGGCCATATAAGCACTCAGAAGAGTCCTTTACGTGAGCATATGCTCCTTTGATGGAGGAGATGAATTCTCCCCTCTGCCATTCCCAGGTCAAATTCCAGTGATCAAGACGACCCAATGGATGGTTGTTGTCAATGGTCACCTGGGCAAAGTAGTTATTTTTGAAAGATTGAAGCACATCATATGCTATGGTCAGATCTCCATATCTACGAGGAAGGAACTTGGTCGTCGTTTTCTTGGCCTTAGCTTTGGGGTCCCTTATGCAACATACAAACATTTCGGTCCCTATGAACAGAACCAGAGTCTTCATGAAATGGATTCAAACAGAACTAAACATGCCTTTGTCATGCATTACAGTGTTACACAAGTACCCAAAATGGTTAAGCCTTCATAGATAATGTTTGGCATGTAGGTGAAAAAATCCTATAGTTTAAGCCTTTAAGGTAACAACTTTTCAGTGGACCAAAAAAATTAAACAAATAACCATTATGAAATTTATTTTTCGCATGAGCTTAAAAAGAAATAATTAAACTGACCTCGACGACGAGCTCCGGGGCATTTGTAACCATCATTGTCGAGCTTAATAGTCTTGGGCATTGGGTTGGATGCTGTTGTGAGACCAAAAGCAGTGCCAGTTATCTGAACCTGGACGGCCATTTGGTTATAATCTCCAGCAGTCTCAATGGCAGTCTTCAAGTCCGTCACGGGGTTCCCCGCAAGAGTAGTCCCATTCCCCACGGCTGCTGGAAAGTCTTCGGAGTCGACTGGGACGGCACCACTTGCCGACACTAAAATCTCCCTGTGCTGGAACCCAATGTACATCTTCCATCCCTTTAGCTCTTCATCCCCTACATTTATTACAGATACCTCTGCCTTAAACGACCATGCTTGCTTCGACACGTTCTTCACGTGCGGGTATATCTTCTGTTTGCCTTGCAGGTTATAAGTCAAGAATATGCCATCGCAGTTCTCTAGTTCCGGCATTGGCGGCGGCGATGCCGGCTTCTCGTCGTCGTAGTCTTGTCCATGACAAACCTCAATTCTCAAACAACAAGCGAATATAAACAGCAACAACGTTAATGTCGTCAACTGGTTGAACGAGGCCTTCATGCCTCCTGATTTAGATTTCATTCTAGCTTGCTGTGAGCATTTTTTAGTTTGTTTCATAACTTTTCAAAAGAAGTTTTTTAGGAAGAAGAGGTTGGTCTGCAAAAAGAAACCGACGACAAAGAGAACAGGGCAAAAGAGGTGGCGGCCGCGGCGGAACCCGGCAAAGGATAAGGAAAACAAGGGGAATCAGAGAAACCCAAGAAGAAAGAGAAGTGAATTGATTATAAACGGGGGGAGACATTGGAAGACAGGGCAAACCTGAATCCTCTTCCGCTAGTTTCTACCGCTTGTTTCGGACGACGTGTAAGGTATCTGAGGCAGACATTGTTAGACGTTGTAAGAAACAGTTGTTTCAACTTCATATTTGTTGCAACTTAAGTGCAAATGTTTGTTGCAACTCAACACGTTAATCTCCATGTCGTTACTTGATGTGTTAAGTAATTAGGCTAAATTTAGCCATGCACGACAGGAGGCTTTGTTTTGGTAGCACTGACCTAACCAGGAATAGGTCCCCAGGCACTATTTCATGCTTGCATACTTCTTTTTTTTTGGGGAAGAAAATAAAAAAATCTAAGTTCCTTGAATAGGAAAAATCTTTTCCCACGTGGGAAAACAACAAATCGATTTAATTATTTAAATTATACATTATAAAAAAAACATTACTTCCAACAATACCAAATAATAACAGCCACATGCTTTATCCCAACTTATTTTCAGTTTTAATCTCAGAACAAACATTCATCAATTTCATTGTACTATTTACTGGGATACTGTAATTCCGTGAACAACAATATTCACTGTTTCTATTTGAATCTTAAATGCATGAATGCTTAACTTCAAAGGGAAAAACACAAGTGCATATGGCTAAACTGAATACGGCTTCTATGGAGAACTCTGAATAATGCACTCGAACTGTCATATGCTTCAAATGTTACAATGGATTCCTATTTAATTGTGACGTATAAATTCATGAGTTTCAAAACGTATCAAAACTGTTTTCTCGCTACCCATGCTCAAGACAAATTCTATAAATTATATCCCTGGCCACTGTTGTTTGTCTCAGAAGCGTAAGTGAGGAATGAGTTCAATGGCGCAGAGCCACCAGACAATCTTCAGGTTAAATTTTCGTTAATAAAATTTCCGCTTTTCACTGAAAAATCAAATTGCTACAGGAATCAAATTTTGATATTACGGCATCCTGATCATAAAATCGTATCTAATCTTATCTACAAATAATATGAAATGAAGATGTTCTTCACATTTTTTTGCATGATTTTCCTCTACCCAGAAGATCATGTTAGTTGACGGTAATCTCCTCGTTACTGCTCTCCTCGGTGTACTGAGCTTTGGGTTCCAAATCGATGAACTGGTTGGACTTACTAGCTAGGTGGGATATGCTAACCCTCCCCTGCCGCTTGATATAATCAGCAACAGCTTTCATCTCTTCTTGAGAGATGTAAATATATTTTCCTCTATCATCCATGACGCCGGAGAGCCTCCCTGTAGCATAAAATACATACACGATTATATGTACCTTGGCAGGAATATAGTAATATGTAAGACATAATGATAATTGAATCTCAAAAGAGTGAAAGAACAATATTCTACCAGTGCTAATGAGTATTTTAATTTTTTGGAGGTATAAATATGGGATAAACTGAGACATTGTAACTTAGATATCTCTAAGAGTGTGTTAGATTGACCAATGAATAGGGAGCTAAAAATAAAAAGGAGTAGCAGCATCAGTGATTATAAGCTTTAGCGTGCATGTAATGCATGGAAGTTAGTTTTTTGTATATTACTAAAAAGGGATAGGATCAGTTTCCTTCTCTATGGTGAAATATGATTATGACGCAGCATTGATCTGCGAGGAAGAAGATGCGGGCTTTAATCTATTGCAGAAATGCCTATGAACTAAACAACTATAGGATACTATATAAATTAAAGGCACATTTTTTCTCGATGCTACAGTATATTTATATATATGTAAACATCAGGTCGCAGTAATAGCAAAATTAAAGTAAAACGGACAAGAAATTAAAACTGAAAATAATAAGAATAAATAACTAAAAATCAGCAGATCACTTTCATTCAACATAGTAACCCTCAATATAGTAACCCAACCAAATTATATATGCAGCTTCAATGCACAAAATGAAAACAAGTTACTCATAGCTAGAAATTAGAAAACTTGGTTGATTGAGTAGCATAATGCATAATAACGACAGAATTTCCAATGTTATTAACAGCAATTGTAGCCATTCTATGCGGAAATGTCCTTAAATAAGAGAAGCCAACAAGTGTACGGGATAGCTCATAGCTTGTTATGATGGGATATAAATTATGCTTTTATGGGTCCCAATATGAAGCAAACCTTTCTTCCCCCCATTGAGGCCCTTGCCAATGGCTTGTCCATCTAATATGGTCAAATTGACCAGATCTAATATTAGTACTACAGAGGAGAAGACAAGAACATGAACACCCACAACAGGGAAGAAAAAAAAAAGGAAGAAGAAAGAAAGAGAGAGAAACTAGAAACGGGAAAAAATACTCTCTCTTTTCATAGATAAGAATTAAACAGGGACCAGGGAAAAAAAAAAAAACTTACCCATACTTTCCAGGGAGGTGATGCGGTTGATACATTCCTGCATCAGTTTGGGATTTATCAAAAAGGAACCCACATTAAAGTTTATAATAGAACAGTAAGAGTACAGACTATATGTATTAATGCATTTTAAACAACTATAAACTCCTCTCTCCATATATAAGATAAAAAGTCAAACAACGATAGAAAAGAATCTTCTGCATAATGGTGCACCATGACTAGTTGAATAAAAGAACTTACTATAATATTACACTGTTTCATCCAAGAAACTTCTTGTAACATCTAACACATGAGAAACGGAGAGGGGGAGAGAATGAAAAGGCTTGTTTAGAAAAGCAAATAAGAAAGGCAGGAATACCTGTGTCCGCAATTTAAATTCTGCAGCAAGATCTTCTAGAGGAACACATTTGTGCTTCTGAATAATCACATGAAAGTTCATTTTAAATTAGAATTGCCATATAACTCTTTAAAGGTAACAATGAAAAGCTAACTGCTATTAGGCTTTGATGCACTGAAATATATGAATTTTTGCTCAATTATTAGGAAGAAAATCAAAGAAAGCAAGAATCTCATAAGTACAGCGCAGAGAATCACCTTTATATATTCAACAAAATTAGCTAGCAAGTCTTGATTACCATCTTGCACTTCTTCAAGGGTACCTTCATCATCAACTGAAAATTCACCTTTCCACTTCTCAAACTCTAATGCAGCAGCTTCCTCCTCCCTAGCCTTCTGAGCTTTGGCTTCCTCTTCCTATATGAACCATGACCAAACAAATACAGTTAAGAAACCATACCAAAGTTAAACCAGACATCAAATAAGAGCAAGCTAATTATTAACTAACCAGCATACGCTCCTTTGCCTCATGCTCTTCATCCCTCTTCCTCCGCATTTCGGCATAACGGTCTTGTTTTGTCTGCCTTGACTCCCTTGCAGCTTCTTCAGCCTTCCAAAAAAATGGACTGCTTAAACTTTAATGAACACAAAAGAACCAATAACAAGCCAAAAACCAACACAAAAAGCCATTGCCAGGAAACGAAAAAAATAAAACATTGCAAGTATGTTAGCCTTTTTAATCCATCCACCACCTTCTATTACCAGACATTTCTTTAACTGGAAAAGTATGTCATGATGATCCATGTATCTGATACTCAACATTTATTGCATTTAGTTTAAGAACTTGTAGAGACCAAACGTGTTAAGGTCTTTGTTAAACCTCAATTATGCATAATATCTTTCATTTCTCATTCTGGAAATGTCAATATCAAATTTCATTCCTTTTAATAAATCCAATACAAACTATTTTTCCCTAAATCAAATAAGGCATCGTGCCAATAGGCATTAACCATTATCCTAGAGCCTTCTATCCAAAAAGCAGAATATCAAGTTACACACAATAATACCTGTCGCCGTGCTTCCCTCTCTTGCCGTTTCTTTTCCTTTTTCCTTGATGCTTTGGCTTCATAATTCTCATCATCAGCAGCTTCATCATCACTTTCATCAACAGATTCTGTTCAGGTGTATATTATCACTTCACAGGCAACTCATAGTGACACAGTTTCTTACATACATGCATACATACAAATATATATAGCACTGCACATCATGATTTCATATGAAAAAAACATTTTTATAATAAAGCAATAAGCCATACAACATTACCGATTATTTGACACAACAAATTCAAAAATCTATAAATATCATGTACTCTTAATACTTGAATAACAGAGTGGTGTGACCTATGGCTTTGCAAGGGCAAGGCATAGAAGTCAAGGAATTAAACATATTAAACAAAGTATTATAACTACACATCCAATAACAACTTTTCCAAGTGGAAAACAGTAGGGCCTATTTAAAGCCCTTGCAATAGATTTCCATATAGAAAGATACAAGAATGGTGCACATAGAAGTCTTAACTTCCTTGTCATAAATATAAGGAGAGACAGTAAATACACATAGCTTCCTCCAATTCTTAACCATGGTCACCATAAGTTTTATATTAAAGTTCACTAAATCATCCTTTTTTTATTCAAGAGTTTTGTGAAGTGTATTCCACCACTTCAAACCAAATTCAATTGCTATCTCAAGAATGTATCACCACATGCATGAATTTGTCCTTGATCATCCAATACGTAAGACAAAGTAAAATACAAATACCCATCATCATATGCATCCATTTAATAGCAACAATATTGCCAAGTAAACCATAGCAGCTTCATGTAAGTCATAGTTTTAATGATTCAAACTTGACGAAAATGAAAGAAAAAAATAATTTATAAGAAAAACCTTCTACAGTCGCGGCTGCAGCTGATGATGTGCTAGCTCCTGAAGCAGCTGGTCTTCGACGCATTCGTCGAGCACCAGTAGCGCGCACCACAGTTTCCCTCCCCGGTTCCTGACAAGTTATTAAGAATTTTTCCGAATTGAGGTTTCCACGAAAAAGAAAAAGAAAAAGAAAAACACAAAGGTATAGGATTATACACATGAAATTATTGAACGCAGCCTAACTCAAAAATCTTTTAGAGAAGATGCAAACCTGTTGAGGTTCATTGTGCTCAGCGGGTGATCCAGAATCCCGACGACGTTTCCAGAGGTATAATGGAATCAATGCAAAGATGAGAAGCATGGAGAGTATAACAGCGATTAATTCCTCCATTTCTTCAACGGCTTCAAAACTCAGACAAACCAAAATGGAAAATTGATTTCTTGCAAGCGTAGCGTTCAATAGATCATAGATAGAGATAGGCAACACCGGGTAAGCGGACGAACTGAAAAACTGACGAATCCAGCTACCGGGAAGGTCTCACAAGCAACGACGTCGTTTATTCAGTACTCTTGAGTTAATATGCACAGTGCCCATATTTTCACCCACCTTATTTAAATAAATTTAAAATCTTACAAATGCTATTAAATTTATTAAATTTTATATTAGTTAAATTTTGAATTCAACAAATCTATCATCTAATACTTTGCTGCATTAAATATTTTGAAATTTTTATAAATCCTTTTTAATAGAAATAGCATGTATCTAATATGTTTGTGCTCACTAATTGGACTTTTCTAAATTTTAGTCATAATGCCAACATTGAAATTCAATTGAATTCTATAATTCACAAATTTGTATATAAGTCTTACTACAATTGAAATAATAAACTCAATGAACGAATTATTTAACCTATTTGTTCATTTTACATAAACTGAATTCTTTTCTTGGTTAGATTTTAGTTCTTTTATAAATTGAATTCATTAATTAAAAACAAAAAAACAGATCGCAGAAGTGTTCTGCCCATAGTCAGTAAGAAATGGCAACGTCATTGTACATTTTTCTTGTAAAAAAAAACAGTTTTTTAAGTTAGTAATTATCTAACAATAAATTAAGTCAATGCACCATACACGTTGTTGAATTTTGTTAACTATAGAATTGTTTTACCATATGAGTATTGGATGTGTGCGTTATTCGTTACAAATACAAAATGTATCATGACCAAAAGTAAAATTGGCAGGCTTGCAACTGATATTGGTCCAGAATCCAGGTCTCCATCGGTAAGAAGAATACCGACTCCTCGAATTATTGGAAATGTTGAGGGTGGCCCTCGAAAGGTAGATTTGTTTGGACGGACTATCTTCCATTGGGGTCATTTTGTAGTTTACGAGTTTATCTCTGTTTTGCTAGGATTTGTTTGGATTTTCTTATTTTTGTATCTATTCAAGAGGATCCAGAGGATTGTTTGTGATGTTTTAGACCTATTAATTACCCTCTCATATCAGGGAATAGTTAATACCATATACGTACCAAAAGTGAAAAAAGTCAATACCTTATCAATTCTTATATGCTCATATATTTATTTTTACACATTTTTTAATAAAATTTAAATTAATAAATTTGTCAAACCTAAAACTAACTTTATCCAAAGACCCTTACCTTATTTAAGCATGAACATTTTGCAACTCCTATTTATGCATAAACATTTTGCCGGAATAATGTAATGAAAATAATTTTTTAACACCCAATACATTTTTACTGCACATCACTGTTCACGTCCCGGTGATACGAGCTCTTGGAACTAACTAGATCGAAGTGTAAATAACGTCCATTGATACTGAGAAAGAATAAAAAAATTGAGTCTACGATAGTAGAGTTGATCTTCAGCGCCAGCAAATATACAGGTTCCATAGGCAACGTTGTGTAAAGAACAATCAACTTCCTTCCAAAGAGGTAATTCAAAGCTCGTATAACACATCCAGCCGATATAACAGAGCTGAAACCGAGAAGATTAAATAGAACTCTGAAGATACTTCGATAAATATTATTAATGCCATCGACACATAATGTCGTAAATTCCATAATCCCACATTACAATGCTAGAAAACCACAACATAATAGAAATACCACATTACATATAAAGCTCAAATCATATACGCCCAACTCAGTGAGGCAAGAGTTGAAACTTGAAACTCTAAGTTTCCAGCAGCTCAGAAACCATGAATCTTGATATGCTCCTTCTTCACGACACTAGCCTGTTCATGTCCATCAATGAAAACAAAACACTTCTGAGATAATTAAGGAATCACGTTTACTAATTTAATGGAAACTTCTAAACTCAACAAATGCCCGAGAATTTTAACAATCCCCATGGATAACAAATTTACTTGTCACGTGATAGAGACACAAAGTAACACTAGTAAAAACAGAACAAGTCATGCTCTACTTTCTAGAATGTTTGAATTCTATTCACTGCCCCAACTAGCATTTGCTAAACATTAAGCAAAATCAGTTCTCAACTCTGTCGTTAGGAGTGGATTCCAAAATGTTGGACTTGGGCAGGCCATAACCAAACACATCCAATCTTACCGAATTCACCAGATTCCGGGAAATGAAGCACATTTAATCTAATTGCCAACTTGCTTTCACAGTTGACTAACCAGCTAAGATAGCAACATCAAGGACAATTGAAGGATAAGAAAATAACCCCTAGTTGCATAAACATATCCCAAAACAGAAAAAACAACTAACACAACATAATGCCAAAAGCAAAAATAAAAATAAATTTATATCTTTTCATTAATAGCCATTCCAATAGATACATGACAAAAAAACTAACTCAGAGAACATACTCATGATTATTACCTGGACTAAGAATGTAGATACATTCTTCCTCTGATCGCCTTGAAGTTGAATAACCTACACACGCATCAATATGTCACTTAAAGAGGCAAAATGGAAGGCGGACCAATGTATAATTGGAGGATGTTAGGTGTCAACTTAGACCTGCCCTAGTTCTGGGTCCTGGACAACTGTACCATTGCAGCAGAACTCTTTCTTAAGATCTTTAAGTATTTTGTTATAGCTAAATTCTTTCTTCAATCCCTGGACAGTTGTCAGGCTTTTTCTACCATTCCGCTGCTGTATGCGAATGTGCACATACTCCTTTGTCCCAGCACCTGAGTCTTCAGCATTTGCCTCAGCAAACGGATCTACAAATTGTAGGTGCACATCAAACACAGTATATCCATGAATTAGAATTCCATTTGATTAACTTTTTTGCCACAATCACGTTATGTATTCCACATAACTCACCCACTAGCATGTAAGTATGCCTTATAACCAACCTTCACATATGGAAAAAAACAAATACTAAAAGCACAAGCTGCAACCTACTGAAACCACAATTACACAGCAAAAAGTAAATCAGTCCTATCATAATTTAGCTTAAATCCCACCGACTAAGAAAAGGTTCACAAAAAAGGCTGCCTTTGACTGTACAAGTCTGCAGCATCTGTTACCTATATTGTTCAACCAAGGAGTGTAATCTAACTGACAGCACAAAGGAAGTTAACATCTCTCACAAGAAGTCCAAAGTGTAACGCTGGGTCCCATACTCAGGTAGTGTAAAATGAAAGCAAAAACTAGATAGCAGCTATCCCAAAACTGAAGTGTAGGCAATGGCTTAACACTACGAGCATAAAAGTTCACAAAAATAAAATCCACTGATCCATGTTGGTATACACTAAAACCTAAATATTATCAACCACAAATTGCTTAGTCATAAAGATGATTATAGACAAAGACAGATGTCCAAAAGGAAATCCTATAACAAGTACCCCACTCTGCAACCAAAGAAAATAAGATAAAATTTCAAATGTGAAGATACAAACAGGAGACATTGACGTAGGACATCAGGGGGACTTTGCTGTAATCAGGGTTTTGGGGCTATGGAAGGGTAGAAAAGCTAGGAACTTGGTAGGCAAGGGTCTGGGTATGAAGGAATGGATGCTTTAATGGCAATAGAATGGGTTATTAGGATTAATTGGGCTAATGTTTATGGCTGTGAAAGGGGCTGCGAGATTAGGATTTTGGTGCCAGAAGGAGTGAAGAAAATTAAGAGAAGAAGAAGAAGAAACCTAAGAGTCACACCTAGGGTCCCAAGGCATCACACCTAAGGTTTGATCGCATCACACAATCAAGGCAAAATTCTGAATAATTCTCATAAACATAAACTCTAATCTGAAAAGAAATACACAAATGTTTAAATAAGCCTCCTACAACTTATCCTGAAAGAAAAGAAATCCTAATCCTATATGGACAAGGATTAGAACCCACATGGTAATCCTAATCCTATAAGGACAAGGATTAGAACCCATATCTAAATCCTATAAGTATTAAAATACCTAAAAACAAACCCAAATAGACTAAAAGTCTGCTCCTACCAAAATACATAAAATAAGCTGCGAAAATTCTAAAATAATTACTGCCAAAATTACTAAAATACCCCTAATAATTATTTACTCCTAATTAAGCTCCCAAAATGGATCTCCTTCTTTGGGCATGTGCCAAATTAATGTTTGGACAGCTTTCCCACGTCTTTTATAAGTCTTTAAAGGCTGCTGCCAATAGCCTTCATCAGACATGCAAGGATTGTAGACTAAAAAGCATCAAAGAAGCCATGTCAAGCACTAAAGTCAAAGTCCATGCTTTCAATGTGCTAATCCAATTATGAAATATATTCACATAAGTTATCTTTATCACCAATGGAAGGACTTAGTAACATAAAGAATGCAGGTAATTGACAGTAAAACACTTGTGAAGAAGTTACAACATACCAAAGGCAGTAGGAATCTGAGCCTCTAAGTCAGACATGAAACTTAGCTCTCCCAAATAGAAGGTCCTACACACCAGATTGCTCAGGCCTGAATTTAGAACAAGTTAGGATACTCACTATGATAACAAGCTTTAAAACAATACAACAACAAAAAGCTACTTATATAACATCAACATCAGTACTAATCCTGCCAGCTCTGAGGATAATATAGTCATCCACAAACCCAGGGCAAGTAAGACATCAACGATAATATATTGGAGAATACATTACAACCAACACCCTTTAAATAAATTCTATTTTTTATAGAAACAAACTTCCCCACGATTTCAAAGATGACTTCAGTTTAAGTTGGCCACCATATGCCAAGACGTTTTCTAGATAAAATGATGTGCCCAAAAGCAAACAGTTATAAACCATAAGACAAGTTACAAACACAAGTTAGCTACTATGCCGTTAAACGCCCAGCGAGATCTAAATTACCGCTCTTGATTACTAAAAACCACTACACAACAGAATCATTTTCGCAAACAATAACTTGTATATAAAAAACTCACTTTTAACCAAATACACAATTTCTACACAAAAGATCGGATAAAACCAAACAAAATCGCCAAAATCTACGGTGCGAGGAAAAACAGTCGATGACCTGAAACTTGAAGGGGAAATCAGTTCAACCAAATTCAAAGACAATATTACAAGATCTATTCTGAGAGACCCGAATCAAACCCTAAAATCAATGGGAAAATCATAGATATTTAATCAAAAAAGACGAAAAGGATCAAAAGAAGGGACCTGATCCTAGATTTAGGGTTTCGAGATGTCAGAGACTGGGTGTGGAAGTGTGGAACTGAAACCCTAAATTGGATAAGGGCGGAACTCTCTCTCTCTTCCGAGGTGTTGGTTCTGTTCGGGAGGAGAGAAAGTAAAACAATAGAGGTCTTCGGAAGAAAATATAGAAAACGAAAGGGGTATTTTTGGGTTTTTGATACGTTGCAAAATACAATGTGAGAGGACGAATTCGATCTCCCAAAAGTGGGAAAGGTTGTGCACGCGCGCTACTTTAGGTTTTTGTCCATTGACAACTCTATCCTTTCACTTTGAAACTCATGGAACCATAACGGATATTAAAATAAATTCAGCCCGAGACAAAAGCCCAAGCCCAGAATAGCCTTAAACGGACCTTGATCCGAGGAGCTGACGCATTTTCACTGTTAGCTTTCGCTGTCACGCTGCTATTTGTTCTTGCAGCACAGCGCAAATCGTAACCGTAAGACTGCTCCAGCAAGCTCAGTGAGGTCCGTCAAATGGCTCCCGTTGGTCCTCGATCCGGCGATGCGCTTTTCGCTAGTGTTGAGCGTGTGGTAAGCAGAAAGTCTCTACTCATCTCCACATTCTGTTTGGTCGCCGAGAAAATCATGGAAAAACATTCCAGCGAAATACACAATTCCCTGAAATTTGAACTGGAATTCGCTTTGTCGATTCAATCAGCTGGAAACTGATTCTTGTTTCATTTTTATTTATATTAATAATTGTGTGGTGGATTCTTTATTTTCTCGATGTTAATTTTGTTCGAATCTCAATTTTCCTGTCTCCTTTGGAATCTAACAGCTTTGAGGCTTATAGAGCCGTTATTCTCAAAGTTGTTCTGGATTATGTTCATGAGCTATAGTGCCTTTTAGTTCATCGTCTCCATTTCGCGTTGCATTCTTTTGCTTTAGAAATATTTTGTATTTTGCAGTTGCTGTTATCGAATTATTGTTACAAATTTCTTGATAACTTACATGCTCTGACGTACGAGCGATTGTGCAGAATGCGGAGCTATTTACTTTGACGTATGGAGCAATTGTGCGTCAGTTACTTACAGATCTGGAAGAGGTCGAGGAGGTTAACAAACAACTTGATCAAATGTACAACTGAGAATTTCTACTGGATTTTCATTTTCAGCTTATAATATAATGACCCTATATATTTTTGTTCCCTCTTTTGAAGTAATAAATTTATATTTTCATGACTGATTTGGAAGGATGCTTCTTAGGTCCAGTGCTCTAGACTGTTTATATTGAATTCGGTTCTCATTTTTTCCAGGGTATTAGATCATTATACATATACTTGTTCGGATTTGATGGCTCAATAATTAAACTTGACAGTGTATATTTGACTCTTTAGTTGGTTTTCAGGGGTTATAATATTGGAATCCGTTTGATTGACGAGTTCCTGGCTAAATCTAATGTTTCGAGATGCGTAGACTTCAAAGAGACTGCTGAAGTAATAGCAAAGGTATTCGGTTGTCATTTGATTACTTTTACAAAGGAAAAGATGTCTGTGTCTGAAACTTTCCTGAAACCTACACATATGTTCTACTAGTTCATGTATGGTTATTGTTCCATTCTGATTAAATTTGCGTAGTTTATGTTAAAAAACTAAAAACAAAATATTCCGAAAGCACATCATAGAGGACACAAATAGGCCTTACCACTTGGCTTGATGTATCCAAGTTTCAAAATTTACCATGACAGTGAGATGTTTGGGAATGAGATTTTAGATTTTAACAACTTAAGTGATTTGGAACTCTAACTGGGTCTGAGTGGCCAGGTGAGCTGCAAGTTTGTTAGTAATGGTCATTGCTGTCTGTAGATTAAGTGAACTTATGTAGAGAATCAGAGATCTAATGGTTTGAGGCTGGGTATGTTACATTAAATGCATTTGGTAATTGGTATGCTAGCCTTCTATGATGTTTATATTTACTGTATGGAAATGGGCTATTTTACGTTTGGATCAGCATTATAAAATATATGGGGATGGGCTATGCATATCTTCTAGGTTGCATGTTTTATTTTATTATTGTTATTTTTGGCCATTTGATTGGATGATTCAAATGTATATTTATACTACTAAAATACATGTCCTAATGGACAAGGTAAAGTTTCATTCTACATGGTCAAGATAGTAATGCTTTTATACAGGTTGGATTCAAAATGTTCCTTGGCGTTACTGCATCTGTGACCAATTGGGATGCTGATGGGACTTGTTGCAATATTGTTTTGGAGGACAATCCCTTGGTAGACTTTGTTGAGCTTCCTGATACCTGTCAAGGTCTGTACTACTGCAACATCTTAAGTGGAGTTATTAGAGGAGCGTTAGAGATGGTAAACTTCTGTTCCCATCTATTGTATCACATTGACATATTACTACTCTTCATTTAATTTCCCTTTTTCTCTCATTAATTATTGTTTTCACACTAAGCAAACTAGGAAAACATATTGCTGGATAAGTATCTGATGCATTTGAGTAAATTCCTCAGGGTTGGAAAACATACTGTCTGGTTTAGTGTGGTTACCATGAGCAGGGAACACCTATCAAGTTTTGAATGCAATTATTTGATTTACTTACTTTTCAGAGACCAGGAATGAGATTAAGTAAATATTTTCCCTGTAAAATTTGTTTATTGCAAATTTACCACGCCAATAGACTCAATACAATCAATGAGATTCATCAGTGAACATGAAGATAGTATTGTCTCAAGGTAGAAATGAGGAATTACTTGCAATGTTCTGTTTCGGTTTTAAGTTTTGGCCGTGGCGGGATAGTGAAGCTTAAAAGTTGTATTCTATACCGTATGCTTCAATCTCTTTTCATTATGGTTCTTATATATCCATATTCAGGTATCAATGAAGACTGAAGTCACATGGGTCCGTGATATGCTTCGAGGTGATGATGTTTTTGAGTTGCAAGTAAAACTTCTTAAGCAAGTTCCAGAAGAGTATCCATATAAGGATGACGAGTAAAGTTCTGTCTTGTAATTTAATATGCATACTGATCTTCCTTTTTTTTTTTTTTAGATTTGTTTAATATTTTCCCAAGTATAGATTATCAGCTATCTGTCTTGTGCTACGTTTATTTAATAGAAATGGAATTCTTTCTTCATATTATCGACATTACAAGGGACTATGATCTATCTTGAGAGTCCTTTATATTATTAATGAAGTCTTATTTTCTTCCCTATCTCTGGCTACTATGGGTAGATGTGGTTTGTAGTGTATGTATTTTTAATGGCTTTTGTTTTTGATCTTGTCTTCTGGATGCATGGTTGCTTCATTAAAAAAATATCATCATATATAATATGGTGGCATCAAGGATCTGTGTCGATGTTGTACACTTTTTGGACTGTTATGTCAGACTCAACACAACATGACACTTCAAAGTACATGAATGTGGCAGTATCTACTTTGTGTTGTGTGGTGTGTCTTTGATCAGGTTCAGGTTCAGATTCAGATTCATGATCCTTACATAATAAGAATTTAATGAGAATAAAATTATAAGAATAATAAAATATTTTTTAATCACCATAAATTTAAAAAATTTACGTTGATTTGTGTTGTTTTTTATTAAAGGGAGGGTTTTAGCCGGTGAGCCTTTGGCTCCACAAGGCTCCTCTGGCACACTATCTATTCCCAAAGAATTTAGTCGTAGGTTCGACTCTCCTTATCCTAAATATATCTTATGTATAATCCTTTTTTACCTAAAAAAAAAGGGGAGGTGTTACAAACATAAAAACTGCTGGAGAAGATATTTTCAATTTAAGAACCTCTAAGTGATTAACATATTATATATAGTTTTTGTGTCAAGCACGTGTCGACTTAAATAAACACTATGTTGATGGCTTTTTTTTTTTTTTGGGTGCTTCTGAAGATTATACAACAGGCAGACTAACTAATGAAAACATCTTTCGCCTCCATATTGTCTTTGGATCCACTGGAGAATCTGCAACGGAGCTTCGTTCAAAATCAGGACATTATCTCCTTTTAAATTGAAACTTTTGGCAAAAAAATCAGCAACCCGGTTTGCATCTCTATAAATGTGCTGAAGTTTGATCTCTTACGGTTTTCCAAGCCACTCCTTCACCGTATTCACCAGTTGCTGCATGAAACTGGAGCACGGTCCTTTCCCCGAGATGAGGTTGATAGCCTCCATTGAGTCTGTTTACAAAATTGCCTTCCTAACTCCCCTTGTTCCAGGCAAGTTGAAGCCCATCAATTAGAGCCCTAAGTTCAGTTTCCAAAACACTATCAGATTGTAAACTTCTGATGAAACCCCCGTTGAAACATCCCTGGTCGTCTCTTAATAATCCTGCACACCTTGCACTGCATGTGGAAGTGTTTACCGATCCATCCACATTTATCTTCCACCAACCATCTTGTGGGCGCTGCCATTTCATCAATTCTGGACCCCTATGGAACTGCTTTCATTAAATTTCAGAATCTGGGACTTCGCTTTTTCTATTTCTGAAGTTGACACGAGAATTTTCATTAGCATTTCTTGTGATCTGGGATGATGATCCTGGAAAACCAATTCATTCCTTAGCTTCCATGCAGTGTGGAGAGTTACCGCAAACATCATATACCAATCTGAGTTTTCTTGCCCACCATATTGGTTGGTAAGATGCTCCTTGATCCACTCCTGGAATTGGAATTGTCATTTCCATAAATTCACCATTCTGGTACAATCCCTGAGAGCAACACTATGTTGATGTTCCTAAATTGGAATTGTGATTTCCGATATTGTTCCTGAAGAATTATTTGTTTAATCTTGATATGCTTGTAATATTATTGATAATTTTTATTCTTTGTCTATGGTGATCTCCTCATCATAATTTGAAACGATTTCAGTGTTGAACTTCTGGTTCCGGGTTTACAAGGTTTCTTGTAATGCGTGTGTACTGTGTCGCACACGCAAGTCCACATGCAGATACTTTTTTTCATCAGAATTGATTCTTGCCGACATTGGTTAGTTTAATTGGTAAAGGAGAACGGGCCTTAACTTTGTTGATCAAGATTTGATTCTCTTTGACTAATATAAGGGTTATGTTAGTAGGCAATTTATAAGAACTCCCATCAATGTCCTTTGAATCTGGGGGCATGTTCTAGTTTTAATTGGGGATTGGAGTCAAACTTATCTAAATTTTTTTGTGTAAAATAAATTAAATTGATTAAAATATAATTTTATTTTATTAAATGGAGTCACTTATATGAATTAAAGAAGATCATTAAATTTTATCCAAAACTTAGTTTATAAAAATCCTATTTAATTAAAAATTATTTTTAATGACCTTTTCAAACATCTTTTTTAAGCTTCTTTTACTTTTTTTCATTAGATTATTAGATAAAAAACCATTACTTGTCCCCAAAACTGAACGAAGTAATATTGCAATGTCCACTTATGACTTGGGTATTTATTATGCGCTTGTGGTACCTTCATTATGTGTTTAGAATCACAACTACCTATAGTGTCAGGAAAATGAAAATGAGATGAAATTAGTCTTATATTTACGAAGAAAAAGGTAATAAATATATTCATAAGAGTTATGTTGATGGGGCTTGTTATCTTACCCCTTTTATTCCATATTCTCTTTCTTATTTTGATGTTATTTTGATGGGTTTTTATGTTATTTAGCCACACTCTTTCCTTGTAATGTGAATATTTGAAAGTGAAATAGAAAAATAAAGGATAGCATAACAACATCTTTGTAAAATGATAGCAATTGTTGTTATAGTTATTATTATTGTTATTATTGTTCTTGATCTCATTTTATTTATGTTTTGAAAGTATGAATTATTATTCAAAAAAAGCAACTACTACCTAATACAAGTTACTAAATACTTGTAAAGGTTGATCTAGATTTTTAAAATTTTGAATTTCATAGTTTAATATGATGGTCTCAATATATTTTAATGATTAAAATCTTTCAAGTGAGAATTTAATGAGATTGAATTAATAAAAATAATAGAACTATTATTATTTAGTGTTCACATGTATTAAAAGTTAACTAAAAGAATTTTATTATTTAAATTTAATGAATTTTATAATTTAAATTTAATAAATATAATCATTTAAAAAATTTTAAATACGACTTTTATAAAATTTCAATTTATACAAATGAAGAGACTATTGAAGGAAAAAGGAGGGGAAAGTCGTTGAATTTGTCAATTCCAGTGTTGATGTAGGAGGCATTTGATTTTTTTTTTTATTTTTGGCCATTTGCTTTTATATTGTACAATAAGTTTAACTTAGATAGTTAAGGTGAGAAAAAATTTAATAAAAGCCCTAAGCTCATAATCAATGGGTGACAACAATTTTAGATATATTAAAGTAAACCAAAAAATTATACAAGTAATTTTATCTTCAAAGTGAAATAAAGTTACATCTACAATATTTGTGCAAGTTACGCACTGTCACATAAGTAATTTCCTTTTCATAAGCAATAAATATTTTTATGTCAGTTATCATTTATTTTCTACGTAAAATATACACTTAATATCCTAAATTAAAATTTAAATTCTAAAAAAAATTTAAACGATAATAAATATCGTTGCACACTGAAGAAGCCAACTCTTTTAATTTGATTGTGGGGTTGGCACTGCCACTCAAGCACCATCCAATCAAGAATATCCACTTTAATGAAAGCCTTGGGAAGGGGAGCAGTGAGTCAATAACGTCTATTCCAAATATCTTTTATTTAATAGATAAAAATTAATTTTTTAAAATATTAAGAATATTAAAATAAATAATTTTTTTAAATAAATTATTTGATATATAAATTTTAAATTAATTTTAAAATAATTTACTTAAAATATTTAAATTTTTACTATTTCAACCAACTCTTGTTGAAGAACCATTGTTAATGATTATTGAATGTCTTCTAATCATAATTGAATTGTAAAGTTACTTTGTTTTTTGGAAGGACAGTTTTCAGGAGTGAAATGTTAATCATTTTAGTAATATTTTTGTAAATTATCATATTTTGTAAAACTTGTACTAACTTCTTATAAATAATTATTAGTGGTTAAATCACAATTCAAATTATATGTATAAAAAAATTTTTGTTAAAAAAATAAAATTTATTTTAATGATCTTTACATTTTAAAAAAAAATTAATTTTTAACTTTCATTTAAAAAATATATTCAATTTATCCAAAAACCACAACTAATCTTTTTCAAAATGAATAACAAAGTCTCAAACAATTAATTACAATGATAATATAAGGTAATGCTAAATTATTTTTATTTTTTAATGAGTTGCACACTTCTTTTAATAAATGGAAATTTATTAAATTCTTCTATTATCATATTGAGCTATCTTTTTAAAAGTAATTAACTTAGTGATAACCCAAATATATTTATACAATATATAAACATATAGAAATTAAAAATATTTAATGAACTCTTATTTATTTAAATATTTTTATTTGTGAATAAAATACATTTTAATTAAATATCAAAATAAATTTTGTAAAATACCTATGCTAAAATCTAGTTCTATTATTGGTACATAACCATTGGCTTTGTTTATTGGAGATGTGTTGTAATTAGAATTGTCAAAATATGTCTAGGATGCTCTGTTTGCATAAAAAATGAGATAAGTGTATTTCTTTGGTATGTAAAAATTTGAATTATTTTATTTTATTTAATTTACAAATCATAATAAAATAGATAAATTTATATTTTTATGTGTAAATAATATATTAATTTACAAAATAGATATATATTTTTTTAATTCAAAAAGAATATAACCCACCCAGCATGTTTAATTGCGGGAGACCCGCATTAACAGTGCTAATTGCAATTCTAACTCTCTTTCACAGCTTGCGTAGAGAATAGAAAAATGCCAGGTGCCATCAGCAGTTTTCCTAAAAACTAATAATTTATAAAATATCTAGTAACATTAAGTTGAGGAAGGAGTCGTTTTCAAAGTGTAACTTCCACACTAACACTCCATTAACAGTTTGCGATAAGCTAATAATAGGAAAGAAGAAAATTTGGGACTGAATATGCATGCTCTGAGGCTTTTCAGTGGGCACGGAAGCCAAATAATCAAGGCCGTAGAAACATTCAGGTTTTGATGATACAGCACCATGGAACTACAATTCCATTGATCGTTCACTTTGTTTGTGGCAGGCACTTTCTATCTTTATATTTCTCTCTTGTTGCGTCCGTAACTTTCTGATGTTATGTGTAATGCAGAAAATGATGCAGAAGGAAGCCATAGCCATTCAATGTGATGTTCCTCTGCTGATTCCATAGCCACTTCCAAGTTCTGTCATTTACTGTCACTGTCACGACCGACTCCTACAAATTTTCTTTTTTTGGTAGATGACTGCGACAAATTTTAACTGTAATTTATTTTTGCTTATTTTGTAATGGATCAACTCTCACATTTTTTTCTAATTCTTATTTCACAACGTTTCATTTCAGTTTCAATAAGAGTGAAATAAATACTAAAAAGTTTTGTCTCACTTTAATGGGGACAAAAGATAATTATAAATTTGTTAGGTTTTATTATATTAATTCAATAAATGTAATAAATTAAATATTTTAAAATAAATATTTAATTAAATTTAATTTATGAGAATAATATGTTAAATAAATGTAAATATATAATAAATGAATTAAACAAATATTAGTTTTATTATTATTTGTATTTTTGTATTATTTTTAATTTATAAAATTTAACTATTAAATTCATTAAATCTCATAAATTTAAATATGTAGTTTAATAAATCTAAATTTAAAATTTTATGCCCATTAAATATTAGGATTAATTAATAAAAAAAGTTTTATATCAAGCAATTGCATAGTAATTATGCTATTTTTATAAATTAAATTTAGTTAAATATTTATTAAAAATATAAATTACTAAATAATATTATGGTTAAAATTTAAGAAAAATGACATTTATGTATAATTTTTAATATCATATATATATATATATATAAATAAATTAAAAATATAAAAACGTCTAAAAATATAAGCATGATAGTACCTAAAACTTAAAAGGATTAGCCGACATTGCCATTTTCCGTGGGATTTCCCTCCAAACCGATGCACTTTTGAACATCCCGTGATGCAGCGTGTTGCATAAGTAACGATAAATATCTTCCCACTTTTTCTCTTTATACAAAATTTCCATATTTATCCTGAAAATTGATTGGTTGGGTGAAAATTATAATAATATAAGTGTAAATATTTTATATAAATATAGATATAACATAATTGGCTCCTATTTCAAATCTAAAGTACAGTAAGTAAATAAAAAATGATGAGATTTGTAAATTAAATTAAATAAAAATAAAAGTAAAACAATTACGGAAATTACAAATCTGCAGCATCACGTCGTGTGGTAAAATAAGCAATGCTGTGCTTTTGCCACGCGAAAGTGTTGGAAGCAATGCTGTGCTTTTGTCACGCGGAAGTGTAGCTGATTGATGTGAAGGTTTTTTATAATTTATTATGTGAATTTAATTATTTTATTTTTATATAATTTTTTTTTTTTTTTATTATATACTTTACGTTTCCTCAGAAAAATTAAAAATCTAACTCCGTGAAGTGGGACGTGGGAGATCCCCGTCCAGTGCCAAATTCTCTCTATGTTTTTGTGTACAGTCACGTCTTGTCGTGTTCACTGAAAATCTAATCACAGAGAGCCAATATCTGTCTTGTTTTCGTTGTCGGCAAAACTTAACAATACAAACAACAATCAATCATCAATCATCTACTCATTTAATGGATCATTGTATGTTTGTAACATCAACAGTAATGATGGATTTTAAAAATCAAGAAATGTTAAAACTATAAAGCAAAACAGCACGTTTAGTGCCCTATCTGAAATATGTTTCAATTTTTTTTTTTTATTTCAACTAATACATATAGCATACTATTGTATTTTGTTCTAAGATCTATACTTCTAAAAATTATTGCATAGCATCTGTGTTTTTAATTCTATACATAATAAATACATGTTATAAGATAATCTACGTATCTAAAATAGACGACTAAAGGATTGTTACTATATGAATGATCTATTTTTGACCCCTCATAAACTCTCCTATAGAGGTTTTTAAGAAACAAAAACACAAGGGTTCAACAAAAATATTATTGATAGGAGATTTTATTTATATGAATTCTATATCTAGATTTGGAGAAGCAACTCATGTCATATATATTGGCGTTTTTATAAGGTAAAACATCATCTAATGGGACTCTAAGCACACTAAATGAAGATCATAATGGGACAAATTAAAGGGCCAATTCTTGAGGAGCATAGGGAGGGTGCTACTATGAATAAAGCTGCTACCACCTAAAATGCCTATATCCACTTCTTATAAATTATATATTGTAAATCATTTAATTTTGTGAGTACAATAGTTCAGTATATATATATATATATACACACACACACACACACACTCTAAGAAGTGAGTTTCTTGCTTGTCAACTACAGCATGCATTTGGAACCCGACATGACTTGCCCATTTTGCCTGAACATTTTTTCTGAAATTTCCTTATATGCCTCCTCAGTCCTTACTGATTTTATAGGAGTCTTCATGCCTCTAGCCATTTGAGAGTCTAGCATTTTCCACACGCCATTAAGTGAATGTTCGTTAGTGTAAAAGAAAGAAGTATCACATAACATTGATTTTTTTTTTTTTTTTGTAAACTATCACAAAACATTAATTAATGAAAACAAAACATGTACATGTATGTGCTTGTACGGTCCATGAGTATGAGCTTTTGGGTCATGTTAATGCTGCTAGTTCAAGTATACCATATGGAGATGGAAGATAATTTTAATTAGGGCATTATATAATTAGAGTTTTTTATTTGGAAATTGTTTAGTTTGAATAAGGAATCATATTTCAATTTTTTATTTTTATTTGTTTTGTATTTTATGTTGTTGCATATTTGGTTGTGGCCTTAGTTAGCTATAAATAGGACTTTAGTGTGACATTGTTATTCATTTTATGATTGATTATGAAATATTCAGAGAATTCAGACATTTAGTGTCATCTTTTCTAAACTGTTCTACATCAATATCATGTGGCATTACCAAATTTTCTCACATCATTACTTGCAAATTTGGTTGTGGCCTTAGTTAGCTATAAATAGGACTTTAGTGTGACATTGTTATTCATTTTATGATTGATTATGAAATTATTCAGAGAATTCAGACATTTAGTGTCATCTTTTCTAAACTGTTCTACATCAATATCATGTGGCATTACCAAATTTTCTCACATCATTACCCAATACTAGCTAACTTATCCTTATTAGACCTTCAGGTTTAAAACTTGATGTGATATTGCACATAATCCAAACTAGGGATCTTAATTCCTTAATGACAAATCCCACTTCTCTGATGTTTTTTCAACCTTCTGATTATAAAGAAGTGCATGGCCTGAGAAAATAGAAAACAGAAGAATAGTAAGACTGACATCAGATTTCTCAATATTATAGATAAGGAAAACTAAGTGTTACTGTATAATCTTCTAAACCCACTGTAAAATTTATTCTACATGTCGAATATAGTCATTCAATTAAAGGAAACGAAATAATAAACCTGGGCTAGGAGCTTTGCTCGTCCTCTTTATGGCAATAAATTGCATAGCAAATCATAATATATATATAGTTCCACATTTAGTCCTACAATATTCCATTATGCTTATCATTGTCAGCCACATATCTATCTTAATGCCCTTGCTACCCTGGAAGAGAATCAACATCTTATGATTGTAAACTGTTTATTGATGTTATGGATGTGTGAAACTTTGAGCCTCACCAAAATTGGGGAGAAAAGATTTCCAAGAATAAGGCAAAGAAAGAGTATATGAGGATGTGATGGCACTTATTTGCTATCTTGAGATTTTTTCTTTTAAGAATTTTGGGTTTAGATTTAAGATTTTGCATATGTTAAGTAGTCGGACACCTTTTTCGTTACTAAAAAAAGAATATTCAAAGATGTGGATAGAAGAGGAAATCCAAAGACATGGGCATATGATAACCCAAATCAAATCTCAAAATGACGAGAGGGCTAAAGATGTGGCTACAGCTTCTTTTCTGGGCCAGAATAAACTGCATACATAGATGTATATAGTGTGGATTGTGACGCTAATTAAAATAAGTTGCCTAACCGGCTGGTCTTCTCAAAGCTTCACTTCTTCCATTCAAATCAGCTTCTTCTAGTCTACTGCTAATTCTGTATGCAATCCTACGTGCCCCCTCTTTCTGTGATGCTATGCTTGAACGCGTGTTCTTTGCTCTAGCCGTTGACTTATAATCAGTTTGATCCAAGCCACCTGAAGTTTTATATATATGTTATATGAGTCCAAGCTTCCTGGAATAACGCCGCCCGCTCTTTTAGAAAACAAGTATATGTATAGAATAGAAAGTCTTTGAGCTGCCTTAACATCTTCGATCTGTTGGCAGGTGGCCCTGAAATGGTTCCTCAACAGTCTTTGGTAGGGATGAACAAGGCACGAAATAATCCTAAAGTTGGGGAGAGACATCTTTCTTACTTAAAGGTAAGTTTGCAATTGAAGCTAAAGCTATGAAGTCTGTTATGGCATAATTACAGCTTCAAACTCAAGCACAGGTGATAATTAATTTGATCTTGTACATATTGTGTGATTTGTTATACCTTATATGTATTCTACAAATTGGGTAGAAAATGCTAGTTTTTTGTTTCTTTGTATGCAAACATTTTATGATAACAACAGAATATCACCCTTTAAATTAATTTTCTCCATCCTGGCTTTGGGTAGAGCATATATATATATATATATATATATATATGTATGGTATCAGAGTTAATTCTTTCAGAAGATGCTGGATTTGAGAATAAATGTCTAAAAGTTGGTGGGCTTGTGATGAACCCTAATCTGACACCGTTAAGAGATTAAAAGTTGAAAAATTCAAGTCCTACATCAAAAAGTAATGATTTTATGAAGTTTTGATTAAGATGTGCATTTCTACATCTCAAACAATAAAACTACGAGAGCTTTAACACACTATATACACACACACATATAAGTGTGTGTATGCGACTAAGTCTTAAATGAAATCATTGAATGAGTAAGCTTTCTGCTGTAGTTTTCAGGGACGAAGTCCTAAATAAAGAGTAAGTTGTTCCTTTGTTCATATGGGTGCTGAAAAATAAATGAAATTATATATAATCCTCTAAAATAAATAAAATTGTACTATGTGTATAGCTTTATTGCATGGCGGTATTAGGATACGTACTAAATTTGCATCTGACTTTATTATTTGACATAAGCAAGATTGGCTGACTTGTTCTGTTTCTTCCATCTAACAGGGCCATTGCTGCATTTAATCAGACCAACTTCTTTAGTATATATGTTTTAATAAACAGTCACTGCTGCTAAGCAACTGTCTGCATAGATTGGAAGCATTTATTCTGCAGATCCCTTCGCCCCTAATGAATTATGACCCCCCATTCCTAGAGACCTACAAAACCCTTATGCAGAATTCTACAGGTGACACAAAAAATGACACTTCCTCTATGGTAGAGAGATGTGAGCTCCCTTTAATTGATTTGAGCCGGTTGAATCTTGACCATCTTAAGCGAGAGGCATGCATCAAAGAAATAATTGAAGCTGCTAGACAATGGGGTTTCTTTCAGGTGTTCAACCATGGGATTTCACAAGAGCTCTTGGAGAGCATGCAGTTTGAGCAAATGAAAGTATTCCATCAGCCCTTTGTAAATAAGTCTGAAGAACTAATTTTCAGCTTACCAACCAAAGCTTACAGGTGGGGGAACCCATCTGCTACTAATCTGAGGCAACTGTCATGGTCAGAAGCTTTTCATATATATCTTCCAGACATATCAAGGATGGATAAGCATAAAAATCTGAGGTACACGCCTCTCTGTATATTATTATATAATATTTTCTGTTATAACAGTCCACGCAAAGCGGAAGGCCAGCTTAGTAGTGAAAGTTTAAATCTACAACCTTTTACAAAGTGCCAAAATTCTTCACAGTAAACACTCCTTATGTCTTAAGAAAGTTACTTAAATTAATCATTTGATGATCTAGGTATCCACTTATAGTACATATACAAAAATTTCTTCACAAGCCTAATTAAATGGCATTCTTTTTCATTAATTAGTTTATGTTCTTATACACGCACCATATACAAAAACTCTGGTTGGCTGGTTGCACAATCCTCTCTCTTTATTAATATAAACCCTTTTGGGAATGAAATATCACATGGTTATAATTACATAATTGTCTCAATCTATTAAAAGCAACATCATTGTTTAGAAACTAGAAGGACGTGTGAAGAAGTATAGCCATTATATCTCTCCTCTAAATTGGAGATCTTGATCATATGCATGTGTATGATCATAGACTTGACATATATGACCTTGCTCTCGTATACATGTGTTTGGTATTATGATTTATACCTTAACTAGGTTCTTTGTAATGCTGCATACAGATCAAGCATGGAAGCTTTTGCAACAAAAGTTGGCCTCCTTGCAGAAAGCTTGGCGGAAATTCTCGCCCACAAACTCAGCATCAAATCCATTTATTTCCGAGAAAACTGCTTGCCAAACAGTTGTTTTATTCGACTGAATAGATATCCCCCATGCCCAATATCTTCAAAAGTCTTTGGTATGTTGCCTCACAGTGACTCTAGTTTCCTCACTATAGTATGCCAAGACTCGGTTGGAGGGTTGCAATTAATGAAAGATGGAAAATGGGTTAGTGTGGAGCCTAACCGCCAAGCTCTAATTGTTAATGTTGGTGATCTATTCCAGGTAATTAACCTCTTCATTAGTTCTTACCATATCTCAGTTAATGATTAATGTTTCTTTATGCATTTGAAATTATTGTATGGTGATGATCTATGAAGTATTAAAATTTTCTTTTGAGTAACATATTGACACTAATATTAACTCTTATTATATTTGAGCGAAACTGATATGAGAGTTACATAGAATAAAGTTTTATTAAAAAATTGATGGACCAACATATCCATTTTAGTATCAAATATGTTTTCGTACCCGTATCCGTACAACCTAAGAGGTAATGGTATGTCGGTATGGCGCTGTGGGTAATAAATCCACCAGCAATAGTTTAACTGGTCATTTATGCCTGCATTTAAGACCAGCAGTTCTTTTTAAGGATTCAGGTGCAAAGCTAAGTAATTGCTTGTTTTGAATGTGTCTTTGCCTTGAGCTAACTTTTCTCATCATTCTAAAAGACAATGGTTGCTTAGAAGTCATATTATATATCATACTGATAGTGATCATGTGCCAAATCCCAATATCAATTAGCACCCCGGCCTTATTCCCTAACTGATGAAACCCACTATATTGTCATCAGACCATAGTAGACACTTGACAAATAATGGTATGCTTATGATACTTGTCAGGAAATGCAAACTCTTTGAGGCTCTACTGAAGAAGCTAAAGAATATGGAAAAGTTTTCTCTTTGGGGGAAAACAAAAACTGTCATAAAATATTAGAAAGTCGATAAATTTTTTTTTTTACAATTCAATTTATAAGGTTTATGATAAATTTATTAATTGATATATTTTAAAATAAATATTTAATAAAATTGAATTTATAAAAATAACATAACCGAAAGAATATATAATCACTAGAATTGGTTGATTAAGTAGATGCCGGTTAAATAGCTTCTAGTAAAGTTGCCTAAGACAAATATATGAAGCAGGCAATAAGCAATGGCCTTTACAAAAGCATAAAGCACAGGGTGGTAGCCGATGAAAAGATTGAAAGGTTTTCTGTGGCGTATTTCTACTGCCCCTCAGATGAGGCAGTGATAGAGAGTTGCAGCAAGCCAGCTATATACAGGAAATTCACTTCGAAAGAGTATAGAGAACAGAATGAGAAAGATGTCAAGGAAACAGGCGATAAAGTGGGGCTCTCCAGGTTCCTTTTGTAGAAGAATTCATATTTACATGCTCAAAACTCTCCGATGTAAGATTCTGAAACTTACTATGATTTTCGCATCACTTCTTTTATTCTCACAAATATAATTATACTATATTTTTATTAAAAATTAAAATTATTAAAATTAATAAATATGATAAACTTAATTATTAGACTTACCCATCCCATAACCTATATTTTTTTTCTTTTATGAATATTTAGTCTTACACAAGTGGAAGACTTTTCCTTTAAAAAATTTCGGAGCTGTTATATATGTGCAAAGTGCCAGAGTATAAAGTGCTTGTCTTGCCTTTCTGTCATCAATTTTTACTCACTGATTTTATGTAATAGGGTGTTGAGTGTCAGCGTTCATCTCCCATTTCTCAAATTTCTTAATAGTGTGGAGCCCACCAAATCATGCAATGTACACAGAATTTGAGATAAATTCCGTGTCCCCGTTTGCGTAGGTGGGAGTGTTCTTTCCTTTTTCATATGGGGGGACCCACAAAAATACTCACAAACAGCTTCTAATGTCTGTTAAGATGTAGGGCTGTTGACTATATGAGACTGGACCTATATAAGAACCCGTGGACCCTTTCTGTCGGGCCCTCAGCAAAAAATCATAGATTTTATGGTCTAACTCTTTCCATGAATTGTGCCACTGATTTATTTACTGAATTTCTTTAGTTGTTGAATAAAACTCTGATTCATTAAAATAATAAATACATATCTAATTGGCCAATCATATTGGTTACGTGGGCTAATATATAGTTGCAATTTTAGGCTACCACATAATTTCTATGTTGCCGACATATTATAGAATCATCCTGCGGGGTGGGACTAAGACGGCAAGATCGTTGAATTTCTTAAATAAACTTACTTAAAGTCATCGCCTACCTTCTAATTTTGGAAGATCTTGTTGTTTTGTATCTATTTATCTTTGTGGTTGAAACTATTGTATGTTTTAAATAATATTTCAAAATTAGGAGATCGTAATTCAATAAAACCACACCCAAATTAAGATGACCATGAATTCCTTGACTGTGAGATATTGTTAAGATTTATTACATGTGCTTTTCATTAAAAAAAAAAAAAAAAGGATATAAATATATACAAGATTACAATAATTTTAATACTTCAAAATTAGGAGATCTAAATTTGAGTAAAACCTCACTGACCACCTTAACTAATGTCCTTAATATTTTGGGTAGGAATAAGATACCTATATTATTTAGTAAGAGTATCAGTATAGTATTGTGGTTCATTTTGAATTATTCAATTTAAAATGTACAATAATAATACTAGTTTATGTGAATTAAAGATTAAAAAGTTAAAAAAAAACATAAAGATATGTGTCAAGATATAAAAAAATAAAAAAAAGACATACACATACGAATTAAATTAGAGAGAGTAAATTTAAATTATTAAATTAGCATATGTCACATATTATAATATTATTAATTGGTTTGATGGGTATTAAAACCATAAAATTAAAACAAGAGTACTTGAAATTTTGTTGCTTGGCTAATGCATGCAGAACATGCAGAAAATGATCTGTATCGAATTCTTAGGTATTTAATGGTATTTGGATTGCGCCATTTTTTTTAAATTTTAATATTTTTTCATTGAATTTCATTTATAAGTATCATTTTTTTAAAAAAAAAATTTAATTTTCTTAAATTTAATTTTATTTTCTTTACAACATTTACTTATTTAAAAACAATCTGACAATTGAGGTCTACTTGAGTAAGAATTGTACTTCATGTTATCGCATTAACTATAGCATGGTCACTGCCGACTTCCCCTGTTCAAATTTCGACCATCTCTTCTAATGAATCATCCGACATTGCTGTGTATGTGCAATACTATAACACACAGGGGCATTGCCATTGAGCTTTGGCAATAGGTTTCTTCCAATGTTTTAGTTACCTTTAAGGGATATTTGCTTTCAAAAATGCTAGACCCACGTTGCTACAGCAACGTGGGTGTCTATCTTTGTTAAAGAAAACAAGTTTTAAAATTAGTTAATATGTAAAATACACTATTCCAATTGACTAGAATGAGATTAAGGTACAAAACGTAGATACTCACGTTGCTCTAGCAATGTGGGTGTAACATCATTCATTTGTTTTATCACAAAATTTCATATTACTCTTTTTTTTTAAATATTAAAGTAAATATATATATTTACGAAAATATATTTTAATAATATAGTGGTACCAATTATTAAAGTCACTTCATCCTTAGAAATCCAACTCTTCATTTTGCCTCATCCTCTTTAGAATTGATTGGAAATGTAAAATGTTAACATTGGTAAATGGGTCTTGTGAGAGGAGCTTACACCTTCTTTATGTCGTGAAACAAAAAAATTTAGGACAAAATAAATAGAGAAAAAATACAAAAAATTGTATAAACATTGGTAAATGGGTCATGTGAGCGGAACTTACACTTTCTTCACGTTGTGAAACAAAAATTTTTTAGAAAAAAATATAAGAGATCCTATACTATTTATACTATTTTAATTTATACAAATAACAATATCTAATAAAAAGGCATTCAAATTTATTCCTTGATATATATATATATATATATATATATATAATGCTTGGTTGAGATTTCAAAAACTGAAAATAAAGTGGATATCTTCTAATTTACCTCAAGTAAGAGGATGTGTATGAAATATTTTCAACTTATTTACTTTCCCACTTCCTACTTTCTTTCCCCATTCATTCCTAACTACATACTAGAAGTTCACTTGAGAGGATTAAAACTCATGTTTTTAAAAGTGGATAAAAATTCATAAAATCTGGCATAGTTAATAAATAGTTAAATTTCTTAATATTGTTATTTTAAATTTAATTTAAGTTATATGTTAAAAGAAATTTTGTTAAGTAAGATAAAGTTTATTTTGACAATCTTTATAGTTCGAAGAAAATTAACCTCTAACTACTAATTGAAAGATACTTTAAGTTTTATCTAAAAAAATTAAATAGGAATGACTAGTCTAACTAATTAGACAGGTAATTGGCTAATAAATCTATTTGATTTAGTACTTATAACCAATATTAAACATGTTAAACCAAGTTAAAAGCTAGTCAAATTGATCAGGCCAATTGATTAACTAAAGCTTAAAAAATATTTATAATTAAAAAAATTTATTGTTTTGGCCACACATGCAACTTTAAATTAATAAAAAGAAAGAAAGTTATTAGAGTAATTATAAAATTCATAATTATCATAAAATACATAGTTTATTGAAACTAGATTCGCATTAATTTAACAAGATAAATAAATACTTATATAATATTTTTAAAAATTTTTACCAATAAGTAAATATTATCATATAATAATTATATTGATGACAGCATCTAATTTCATCACTGGTTCAATTAGTCCAACTAGTCCTACAATGAACCACCCTCTAAAACAATTTACTAACTAGTCTGATTTTTAAAATACTGAATGAAACCACATTGTACACCTAATTAGGTGTGTCAAAATATAAGTGACTAATGACATGTACAATTTTTATAAAGATATGTTTAACAATTATTTTCGACGAACCAAATTAATTTTATAAAAGTTCAATTAAATTTTTAAACAAATCAGATTATACACCTTCTCTTAATAATTGACATATCATTTTTCTTCATGCCAAGTCCCACATTATATAAATATCATTTTTCAACTACTATTTAGAGCATTATTTGCTTGTCTTTGTGTTTGTGTGAGCATGAATGTGTCCCATTTATGCTTGAACGCGTGTTCTTTGATTCAACCATAGACTTGTGATCAGCACAGTAGGAGACTATGAGGTTCTATATAAGATTCTAAATTGTAGGAAACACACGCCCTCTTCTAATTCAACCCTCCAAGTAATCTTCTGTTCTTATTCTACCAGTCCACCACTTAATTTCTTTGGTAAGAAGATCGATTGTAAAAGCAACTACTTTCTTCCTGTTGCAATCTGTCAAGGTAAAAAACAAAAAAATTCGGTTGATGAATCGTCTCCTCTACAAAAATATATTCTAAGATCTGTTTTTTTTTTTAATTGAAAGTTTTTTCATACTTTGCAGCTTTCATATTAGAGGTTGTTGCTTTGCGCAATGGAATAATCAAGACTTCAAAGCTTGAAGTTCAAAACAAATGCAGAGGTAACATTTTCAGTTGCTTTCACTTTATATATTATGTATCAATAAAGATTGGGAGCTTATATGAAGCCAAGTGGTTTTAATTAGCGAGCATATATAAGCGTAGATTCAATCTTATATACTTTCTCGGTACTATGAGATCAAAACTTATGCTAGAAATTAGGGCTTTGCACTGAAAAAGTTAGGGCTACAATTAGACAACAATTTCTAATTAGGGTTTGCTCTAAAGAAAATGGAAGGGCGTACTTGGCAGGAGATATTCAAGTAGGAATAGCAGTGAGATTGCAGAGGAACTTGGTAAGAAGGAATGTATCTAAATCATGGAATTTCACTCTCACATAAAATCAATACTGTCACTCTATATATATTTAGTTATCAACTTAATTTCAAGGCTTATATACATATTTAGGATGGAAAACTTTCCTCCCACAACTAAATCCTCGCAAACTAAATGTGGTCTATTAAAATTTTGGGTCTTATACACTGAATATTTAATAAAATTCAATTTATTAGAATTATAGAATTTATTTAGGATTGAGGACAAGAAGGCTTAGACAATAATGGCAACTCTGTATTATAATTTTATTAAAGGGAGGCACTAAGATTCTCTTTACATTGAACCGCCTGACCATGCCAGCACAGCAGTTAACGATATGATTTGGTTTAGATTATTGTTCATCACAAGTAATTGCGCAGCAGCAAGTATATTATAGCCACATACTTAGGTCTAAGCATATGAAAACAAGATTGAGTCTCAAAGCCAATACATGCCAGCCAATAGAACTAGAAAGATGGTTTTGACTTTCTCTTCCACTTGTATTCGTTCCACACCAAGTAAGGCGGTTGCCGAAACATGCAATATATTCCGACTACATTCTGATACTATATATATACAGGTGGACGCTCATTATATTCTCAGAATACTATTGAAATGAGTTCAATGATTATATTTTAAAACAGTTTTGTCATTTTTACAAAAAAAGATAACGTAAACTTCACAAAAAGTATACGTGGCACCCAATCAATTATAAAAGAGAAATTGGCATCCCACAGACACTATTGTATATGTCAATGTGGCCAATTTATGAGTATTACGTGAATGAGTTTAAATGGATACATTTCTCATTTTGAAATTCTCTACTACGATACAAGTTTGGCCTTTTTGGAGGCCACAATTGTATCCAGGGCAAATATTTAGTGGTGATTGAATGGAAAGGCTATAACAATTCTTTACTTAGTAACAAATTTGTAGTATTTGGAATGATTGTGTTTTGTATAGTTGCTTATACAGTAGTCATATAAATTAATTGTTCAAGGCTGCGAGGACAATTCAAGCAGTTCACCAATCCACTACAGCTCCCAAAATGGATCATGAACCTCCATTTCTAGAGACCTACAAGACCCTTTTGCAAAGCTCCCTTGGTGTGGCTGGTGACACAAGAAATGACGAATCATCTATGGTGGAGAGCTGCGAGCTACCTTTAATTGATCTCTGCCGGTTAAATCTTGGCCATCTTGAGAGGGAGGAGTGCGTGAAAGAAATCACTGAAGCTGCCAGAACATGGGGTTTCTTCCAGGTTGTGAATCATGGGATTTCGCAAGAGCTGCTAGAGAGCCTGCAGTTTGAGCAAATGAAAGTGTTCCATAGGCCTTTTGCAAAGAAGGCTGAAGAAAACTTCTTGAATTTTTCTGCCAGAAACTACAGGTGGGGTAACCCATATGCTACTTATCTGAGACAGCTTTCTTGGTCAGAAGCCTTCCATATATTTCTTCCAGATATAGCACGGATGGACCAGCACAAATGTCCGAGGTATACATATTGCTAAACATCTTTTTATTTCTGACGTTACTGCACTGTAATCATCAACAAATACATGCCAAACTGATGATCTTGATTTTGCAAACAATAAAAGAAGACTTAATTTAGAGTTATCAGGAAGTGTTCAACCCAACCTCTGCCTCATTAGGTTCATGAGTAACATAATAATGGAGGTTTCAGGTAACCCTTATTCTTCAATCAGTGTTGGATGTAAGATTTGATCCAAAGTCTTGGTGAACTAAATTGGATTTTGAATTCATAAGCTTTGTTGATATTCATTACATGCATGCGTATATAAAGCATAGTAGCAAATCCAATTTAAATGGAAAAGAATGTAGAAAAAAAGAATCTGGGCATGATTTACCGTTTGCCACTTTGTCATATGCTGTTTTCATGTATTTAAGCTATAACATAGGTAGCCAAATTTAGTGGATCAATATCATGGAGAAGGTTTTGAATCTTATGTTCTAAATCTAGGTCAACCATTGAAGCTTTTGCAACGATAGTTGCCCTGCTGGCGGAGAGATTGGCGGAAATTTTGGTTCAGGAACTGAACATTCAGTGCATCTATTTCCAGGAGAATTGTTTCAGAAGCACTAGTTTTCTTCGGCTGAATAGATATCCACCATGCTTAGTCTCTTCAGAGGTGTTTGGCCTCGTGCCTCACAGTGACTCAAGCTTCCTCACCATAGTATACCAAGACCAGGTTGGGGGATTGCAGTTGATGAAAGATGGAAAATGGGTTGGGGTCAAACCAAACCCAAAAGCTCTAATAGTTAATATTGGTGATTTATTCCAGGTAATTATATATTTATCTTCACTCCTATCATATTCTAATTAAGATTCTAGCCGATGGATGCATGGTATTGGTATTGGTAATATTTTCAAAAGGACTATCATTACCCAGAAGGCATATCATAATAATGAGTTCCTTAATAATTTCAAACTTTTCCTTCCATTTTCAATTTAATATAACACCAGCCAATGGTAAAACCCGCAGCCACCTGAGGCTTTCAGCAGACCTAAATGGCAAAGGCGGCCGTAGAAAAATGATAGTTTGAGTATGTCAGCAAGTAATGGGGAAATGGGATATATAGTCATGATAGATACGCTTTGTGCAAAGTCACATTATTTGCACTCTCGCTGAGTGACAAGTTCTATAAGTACAAATGTACAAAAGTTAGATGTTACTTATGATAGTATGAAAACGGATTTAGATCTCCTGGAATTGGTGACTAATAGAGGTGTACTAAGAGAGAGAGAGAGAGAGAGAGAGAGGCATATTTTCAGAGAATTAAAATGTTAGTAAAAAAAAATAATGAGTCTTATCAAATTTTTTTAATTTATAAAATTTATTTAAAGTTAAAATAAAAAATTTTCAACTACAAAACATATATCCTACACATAAAAAAATTATTTAGATTATATTTATAATCTTACGCTTTCGTCACGTCTCTAACGTGACGACGAGGTATATGTTAAGAAAATTAAAAAATAAATTTAATAAAAAAATAAAAATTATAAATATAAATATATAAAAATAAAAATATTCTATACATAAAAGCATATGAATGTAACAGTACATCATGTGCATCAATCATGGCTCTTAATAGAATAATTACATCGGAAAGTTTTCTAGTGACCCAATTAGTCAAAGGCTATGTGACCTTGGGCATTCTGTAGTCTTGCAAATTGCATGAATAATGAAACATATTGTGGACACTTTTTAGAATTAATATTTATCTGAAAAACTTAAATTAATTGATGAAGATTTAAGAATGGTTGTGAGAGCTCTTTAGATTTGAATTATACACAAATGCATAAGTCTATCAAATTTTATGCCTAAACTCAACTCAATTGTTAATAAATGAGATATCAAAAATAAAATTTTTCACGACATAATTATAGAATTTCTAATACTATATTAAGAATTTAATGTCCCAAAAACTTTAAAAAAACAATGTCAGAGGAAGACAATGGCTGCCATTTTTAATTAACTGATGATGTTAACGTAATTTGCATACTACTGCATGATGCAGGCACTGAGCAATGGCGTTTACAAAAGCATAAAACACCGAGTGCTTGCTGCTGATAAGGTTGAAAGGTTTTCTGTGGCATATTTCTATTGCCCTTCCAATGATGCGGTGATAAAAAGCTATGGCACGCCAGCGTTGTACAGGAACTTCACTTTTGAAGAGTATAAACTGCAGACTCAGAAAGATGTTAAGGAAACGGGCGACAAAGTGGGACTCCGCAGGTTTGTTTTGTAGAAAAAATTACAAGAGCAGCTGAAGAACGAAGAACTGAACATAGAAAGAACTAATGCGGTAAGAGTCAATCCCATCTGGTTTGCATTATTGAATATATATTTAGGGCCACAAAGCATAGGAAAAGCTATCATCTGCCAATTATAAATCGACAGCGCGTTTCTGCTTTTGGACGGCTTCCAAGCACTCAATCATGTGGTTTAAGCTTAAAAAGTCCATTTCAAGTATCTGTCAACAGCAACTATTCGGTGAGATTCCATAATTGTTTTGTATCTCCAATTTGCATCACACCAAAATTATTTTAGCTTGAAATGTGAATAACGTATAAAGTTATTAAATTGTGTGGATTTTTTTTTAATTTTAAAGTATGAGACAGCAATGATTAAATTTTTGATTATTTTAGTGTAAATACTATGATATTATATAAAAATTAATTTTTTATAGAAGCTCAAGATGTTAAACACAAATTTAAGAATGGTGCTGCCGAATATTCTTCAACCGTATTTTTCTCCCCTCTCATACAATCTCATTGCTTCAGCATTCAAGCATTTCTCATATTTTAGGGGTGGAAGTGTAAATTTAATTCCAAAAGAGAAAATTAAAAACTTTATAAAATAATAAAAAAAGTTGCATAGACTTTTTTTTGTAAGGTCTTGGATGCAATAGAAAAGCCATGAAAGGAAGTTTCGCAAACAAGTTTTCAGTGAATTATCATAAAGAAAGATAGTTATTAAATTTGTTAAGTTTTATATAATTTATAAAATCTAATAAATTTAATAATTTATATTAAAATTGTTAATTGGTCTAAATTAATCCGAATTGTTCTTAGTCCATATTTAGTATAGACCAAAAAAAGTCTTAATATTTAAGTTAAAAAAATATAAATTTAACTCTTTTTTTATGGACTGCAAATTAAAATGAGTTAATTTTATATGTTAAACCTGAACTTACTTTGACTTTGAATCTAAATCAACCTTAACCCTCAACTGAATATATTACATAATTTTTATGTCAATCATATATGTCGATGTTAATTTAACATGAGATTAATTTTTAATTATTGGTTGAAGGATACCTTAATTTATTTAAAAAAACTAAATGACTTTGATCTTTTATTTATTTTATACTTTTCACACAAACTTCTTTTTTTTTTTTTATTTTCAAAGTGTATACTAATTTTCCTTATATTTTATAAATACATTATACATAAACTTAATATAAAAAAAGTTTGTGTAAAACAAAAAAAATAAGAAGTGCTATAAATTTATAAATTATATGCTAATATTTTAATTACTATAAAATATAAGTAATAGTTAATTATTTCCATAAAAAATAAAATGATAAGACATTAAAAACAAAACAACTAATTAATAACAAGCTAAATAGTCATAATCAACAAAGAAATTATAGTATATTGTTTTGCTTACAATTAAAACAAAGAAAAAAGAAGAAAACTTCATATTCATAGTCAAGATTCCATTCTTCTCTTGATCTTCTCTCTAGAGCTCAAAATACATGAAGAGACTTGTTTTCCACGTGAGAAATGGTTGAGTATAAAAGGATCTAATAGAACGCTTTTCCAATTAAGCATTCATGTGCCCATCAAATCGATTTATTAACAAAAACCATTATTAAAAAATTGACAATTTTTGTGCAAACCCTCTAATGGAGTGGTGTCAACTCATTAGCTCGTGGTGGCAATGTCAGACTAAGAAAAGCAGAGTAGAGAGCCGAAGGTGGCCACTGCTGCGTAGAGAGATATGGTGCCTTTCTTAGGTCTGAGCAGAGCATCGAGCCCACGCATAATGAAAAGGACTAAGAGTAAACTTAATATTAAATTAAAAAAACTGAAAATTTTGGGCTGGTCTGAACTAATCTGGGTCAAACTTTTAAATTTTTCGACAAAAATTAAAGTCCCAATCTTAAAAGTTGGGGCAGCCCAATAATGTTCAGAAACCTGGATGGTACCTCTTAAAGGTTTCTGCCACGAAATTGGGCCAAACTCGTAAGAAAACCCCTTTCGTCTGACAATTAGTGTAAGCTGAGCCTTGGTGTTAAGCCATGAGCCCATGAGGACACCTTTACGACGCAACTTTGCCAAACCTGGTTGGTACCTCTTAAAATTGAATACTCCCTATGGTGGACTCATTATAAGTCCATTCCACTCTGTTACAGAACAAAATGCGACATTCTGCTAATTGTATGACGAAGCTTTGACTAATGTTTGTGCTCTCTCCCACATACAACAGTCATTTTGCCAAGACTAAGAGAATCAGTCTCGCCTCACCCGTGTTTCGAGGAAACCGATGAATAAGGAAGGTAAGAAGATAAAACCATGAAGTTTCCAGGAAATGCGATTTACTCGCTTGTCAGATATCTTTGATGTGAGCCGCGTAGCGGTCGTCTAGGCTAACGCGTATTCTCGAAGACCTTAAACCTCAAGAAACAATTTACATTACTTTAACCTGTTCTGCGTGGTGAGCATCGTCGAAAGTACCTGGAACTTAATTAGGCTCTCCTCTAATGTAACCCCATAGTCACTTCACATCTTCATTCATTTCATTTCCCATTTTGACTTCGAGAAAATAAAGCCCCAGTTACTAATATCTTAGTAATTATTTTGTAAGTAGTTAAATTTATTATATTTATGATTTATAATTTAATTTATATAATTTAATAAATTTTATAATATAAATTTTTTGATAAATATTTAATAAAATTTAATTAAAAAAATAGCAAATCACTGTTCCCCTAAGAAACAGTTTCAAACACAGTCAAACTTGCAGATTGTCTTGGTAATTATCAAACTCACCATCTCAATTTATGTGCGTGCATTTTTATTACACAATGTTTGCTCAATCTTAATATAGAATTTTTTTTGCTCACATTAGTATATGTATCTATCATTGTCAGTGATAAATGACAACAAAATACTATTGTGGAAACATTATATAAGTGCATATAATATTACGTTAATTATAACAACCAGAGCCTGTATCAAAAAAATTATTGATACTCCACAATTTTTTCTTACTTGTACAAAGAGAAATTTGGATTATGTAATATTTTTATTCTTTAATTTTAATAATATTTTTATCTCTTCTTCAAATTTAATATATAAAATTTTTTTTATTATTTTTTATCTTTACTTGTCTTTATAACAAGAAATCTAAATTTATATAATGAGTATATCTATATTCTTTGTGTGTAAAGCTAATTTTATTTTAAGATAAAACTATTCAATTTTGTCTCCATCAACAGAAAATATAACCAACTATTATCGGGTTAAATACTTGTTTATTAAAATTTTACAATTTTTTCATTAGGTTCACATCCCAATATTTCTTTTAAGTTTTCAATAAAATAAAAAATGAAAAGTAAAACCAGAAAAACTTTAGAGCTAACTCGGCACGCGTAAAGCAAACGGTCCACTCAATAATGAGAAAGCACCTCATCGTTTCTGACATAAAATTTATTGTGTCCCCCCTCAATCACTCTTCGCCACTGCCCCGTCTTTAACTCGCCACGCACTAAGCTGCTTCAAGCACCGTCGGAAGGTGAATCCACGCGAATTAGGTGAATCCCTGGTCACCGAAGATGATGGCGGATTCCGACAGCTGCTGCCGGTGTTGTTTCACATTCATAATCACTATGGGTTTCACTGCCTTGTTCCTTTGGCTGAGCCTTCGAATCGATGAACCCAAATGCTACATCACGTCATTTTACGTTCCTGCCCTCAACAAATCCTTGAGTTCCCCATCCAACTCCACCATCTTCTTCGCGGCTGATTTCGATAACGGCAACAAGGACAAGGGAATTCGATACGACGCCGTCGACTTCACTTTCAGCATTTTTGTGGATCGGAACCAGACCCGACCGATTGGGAATGCCACCATCGATGGGTTCTATCAAGGACACAAGAAGAGCGCAAACAAGCAGGGCTCCTTCGCCGCTGACGGCGTCAACCGGACTTTGATCAATGGGAAAGTGCATTACTGGGTGAATTTTACGACGACGGTTAAGTTCAAAATCATGGTGTGGTTCACTAAACGCCACACTTTATGGGGAGGGGCAAATGTTGAAGTCGACGATTCCGGTGAGAAAACCTTCCACAAGGGGATCAGACTCGGGGCCGACACTCCCAAGATCGAGTCCGGCGCTCCCCAACTCGGCGGATGCTATTGTGCGCTTGTGGGGTTTTTCGTTAGTATGCTGCTTTTCAGTTTCTGACTGTTTTTTTTTTTTTTGTTTCCTGATTTTTGCGTTTTCTTTGTTTGGATGTTACCGTTGTTTCTACCTGACAAATTGGCTCCTGTCAGGAAGTGGACCAAAAGGGAAATGCATGTTTTACGTATTAAATTATTTCGCTTATTTTTGTAGTTTAGTTAAATAAATTTTTATAGCTTGAAATTATATAAGTAGATATTTATAATTATTTTTATTTATATGATTAAAATATATAAAATTTTTTAAATTATGTTTTAATTATAAATATTTTTTTAATTTTTAAATTTTATAATTAATTTTTTTAATTATAAAAAATATATAAAAATTTTTTTTTATTAAATTTTAAATTAATTTAAAAAAAATTAAAATACTCTTAAAATAAAAGACTCTCACCAATCAAATATTTTTAAATTTTTCTTGTTCGTGATGGGTTGCAAGCAGGAACTCAAAAGAGCATTAGTCTCTTCTATTGTAAATGCTAAGATCAACATCTTTGCTGTTAAGCATCTTGCAATAGAATGGAAGAAACCAGACTAGAGTTAAAATGCTCTAAATTCTTATGAAGGAAGCTAAATATCCAACTAGAATTTCTTAAGGAGTTGAAACACATGAGAATTTTAATCAAGTTAACGACCAAACTATGATAAGTTTTTACTAAGTCACCATAACATTTAAATACAGGAAGCTCATTTCCAACCAAACTCTTATGAATTGAATCACAAAACCAAAGAATTCGAAATTCCCAGACTAAAATAGCAACCAAATCATAGTTAATCCTAATCCCAAAAATCAATTAACCTATGAGATTCTAACATAGGTAGAGCACAACCTAGCTATGAAGATCATGAACGAAATTTGGGACAAAACCCAACCAAACACTACAGCCAAAATTTCAAGATCAGATTTAAAAGAACCTAGAAATCTTTCAATTTCTAGTTTGGTTTAGGTTAAGCTTCAAATGAGGGCAACGGATTTGATCAAGATGAGGAATGGCTGGGTAGGGTGTTGCAAAGGGGATAGGACACTAGAGTTGCTACAATTTGGTAGCGGTGGTGTGGTGAAACGGCTAGGGGAGGCAGGCTCACGGCATTGGCGTCGTGGAATTCAGTTGATGTCAATCTTCGGGTAATGAGGGTTGCTGCAGTGATGGGCTGTCCCTTGCATAGTGTCACAATGTCAATGTGGCTTAGGTTGTTCTAGCGGTGGTGTTGCTCTTAGGCTATGACACTAAAGCTTCGGGAGGAGAAACTCATGAAAGGGTATTTTAGTTTTTTTAATACATTTTAAGTTTTATTAAAGAATATTTAAAATTTAATAAAAATTTTTTTTGTATGTTTATCATAGTTAAAAAAAATTAATTATAAAATTTTAAAATTTAAAAAAATTATTTGAAATCGATGCATAATTTAAAAAATTCTATACATTTTAATTTATTTATATTTTAGCTTTTTGTTGTTATTTTCTATTATGATATGGTATAAAAATATTTTACTTAACTAATTATAAATAGATTCTTATAATTATTATATTGACTTTAATATTATTATATCAAATTATAAGAATTTAATTCAATATTATTTAAAATTATAATTATATACTTGAATTTCAAGTAAATCTTAATGTTAGTCACATAAGACATTCTTGCACAATGTTATAATAAAAAATGATAACAAGGACCTAAAATATAAATATAATTATAAGAACTATATAAAAAAAAAAGATAATTATGAGAACTTACTTATATTATAGGACCCACAAAATAATTTAATTTAAAAAAATTATTACATATATTATTATTTATAGTTTAATATATCAAGTTTAATAAATTTAATTATGTATATATTTAAATTAAAGTTTTATAAGAATGGAATTATGGAAGGACATACAAAAAGTTGTTTTTTTTTTTTAAAAAAAAATTTCACCTAAGCCTCAAAAAAATTCTGGAAAAAAAATGTAGAAATGTGGAATTATTTGTCACACACATATTAGAGCATGGACTGTACAATGTAAATCGTTGCTCTCGAATATAATGAACACATAGATATGGAGGATCCAAAACCTTAACGGCTTCAAGGCAAATGTATGAAGAAAAGCAATTGTTGCATTTGGAATCCCCTTTCTAGTGGCTGGCTCTGTTTTCCCGCGCGACCTCTCTCGTGCTACTCTTTTATGTTGCTAGTGAAAACAGGGGATTGTTGAGATGATCAAATGAGCCAAGGGAATCCTCCCTGCCACAGAAAGACACAGTGATTTCCACTCATTGAGGACACTCTGAACTCTCTGAATAATATGGTTTAAAAGAGAATTATTCATCTAAAAAAGTTGTGACTTTTGATATTTTGGTTTTTGTCCCTTTGAAACATCCCATAAAATTGGAATTTCTTTGCTTGCTTGCCAATTGGCATAGACAGAATATGACAAAAAAGAAATTATTTGTTTAATTTTAGCTTTGTTTCTTTTAATTTGATCCTAAAAGTTTTTGACTAATTTGTCGGAAACTCAGTTTAATTAAAACTTCAAATTCGTGAATATTAATAATCTTAAAGTACATGTAATGATGTGAAAGATTTTTAAAAAAGAACTTTATTCAGTTTTAGAAGAAAAAAAGCACTGTCCAAACAGAAAAAAGAAAAAAAGTCTGAGCATTGAATTAGAGTCTCCCGTCAAGCTATTGATTGACAGAGCACACCAATTCTTTGAGGAAAACCATAAGCAACAGCCCAGCATATCATAAAAATATAAGATGAACAGTTCAGGTTTGGAGGCTCCAATGTGTAAAGTGTTAGTAGAAGGAATTCAAGGAAAGTCGGGGCTTAAAAAAAGAAAAAGAAATAAAATTAAGAGGGTTGATAAATCAGAATGAGAATAATATGAGATCCACAAACAACATTGCTTTCTATCATTTCTGTTTTGTCTGAAGTCACTAAAATTAGGAGAGTTTCAAAATAAAGGAATGGGAATCCCTAATCATAGAGAGTAAACCTGAAATCTATGACATATACGTTATTCTTGGTTTTGATTCTTATCTTTTGGGGAAAAAAAAGAGTATCAGTACTGCGAGTTCTTTCATTTACCTTCCAGGGGAGCTGCCGCTTTGGAGGTTAGTTAGAGAATAATATGCTCCATCTCGTCCTAGGGAAATTAATTCATTATGTGATCCTTGTTCGACAACCTTCCCATTCTTTATCACAGCAATGGAGTTGGATTTCTGTATTGTTGATAGCCTGTGAGCCACAACTATGCATGTTCTGCCAACCATCATCTTCTCAAGTGCTTCTTGAACTAGGCTCTCTGACACACTATCAAGTGCACTTGTAGCCTCGTCTAGGAGGGGGATTGCAAGATTCTTCAGTATAGCACGGGCTAAGGCTATCCTTTGTTTCTGACCTGATAGCTGAACTCCTCTTTCTCCGCAATATGTGTCAAACCCATCTTTCATACCACTGCCAAGCACCAAAACATAAAAGTGTTAAGAGTGGAAGAGTAATAGCTAGCATCTATTGTATCATTGAAAATCTAACTTCATGTGCAAACCAATTATGTAGAGCTTGTGGTCAACCTTGCAAATCATAGAAAAGATAATTTGGCAAAGAACAGAAATGCTAGAAAAGATTATCAATGGATTTCTCGCATCCATTATAGTTCACGTACCTTATGAATTCATGAGCGTTAGCCAAAGCTGCAGTTCTTCTAATCTCATATTCAGTTGCCTTCTCTTTCCCATAGGCAATGTTTTCTCGAATGGTTCCAGCAAAAAGGGTTGGCTCCTGAGTCCTGCCTTACTAATGCTATATGTGACCTTAGCTTTCTCAAATTATAAGCCTTGATGTCCTCTTCATCAATGCATACTGTTCCCTTCACAGGATCATAGAACTTCTCAATGAGACCAATAATAGTCGATTTACCACAGCCACTGTGCCCCACTAATGCTACTGTTCTCCCGGCTTCAACTTTAAGACAGAGACCCTTCAATATCATCTGCTCAGGCCTAGTTGCATATGCAAAGAAAACACTTGTAAGCTCCACTCGGCCCCTTGTTTTCCTTTCTTGGTCCACTCTCCATCTAGTTTCAGGATCAATCTCACTTTTCCTGTCCAAGGTGGCAAAAACTGATCCAATTGCACTGCTTCCCTTAGATAAGTCAGAAGTCATGCTTCCAGCTTCTGCAATAATATATGCTGTGAAAAGCAATATCAAACAGGCTTGAAAAAGATGTTTGGTTCTATGAATCCCTCTGTCAGGAGCATACCACCATACCAGTAAGCGAAGGCTGTTGATGCAGTGTTAAAAAACTGGGAGACTGCCTAATACTCTCCTTTTTAGGACCTACCATGTATTTTTGAAAAGCGCCAACATACTTTTCTAAGAACTGAAGGCCGTTATAGTTCTATGATTGATAACAACTTCACTTGCAAGTTGGCTTCCTTCCTTCTGTGCTTTTCGGGCTTTTTCTGCCATACTCTTCATCAACCCACTCCTCGAATAAAAGCTTCCAATGACCAAGGCTGCACAGCAATCATTACAAGGGAAAGCCTCCATGTGAGCAACAGTCCAACAGTGTAAGCAAAGATAGACCCAAAAATTGCTTGGGCCAACAATGACATTCGATCTCCGACAGAGGGATCGAACCATGTTGGCTTCAGAGGCTAATCATGCACAAATAGCTGCACTTGTGTTTTCTTCATTATCAAACCACCCTGTCTCAAAAGTCATCAACTTTTCTAGTTGCTTGTCTCGTACCCTTTTGGTCAGTCTTTCTCCCATAACCGCGAAATTGTAGTGTTGAAGAATACTTGTGAAGAAGTTGAAAACGCCAATTGCTAAGAAAATGAGAGCCAGGACTCTAGTTTTAGATTTCATCTTAGAGTTGTCAGGGTCAAAATAAACTGAAATAAGTGTTCCCACACAATATGCATTTACAGGTTGTACTGCTCCTGAGCCTATTGCGCCCAAGCACCCAAGCATTGCTCTTCCCCACTCAGGTGCATTCATTTAAGCAAACGCCATTGGGAAGGAGCTGGATATGCTGATCTTTTCAACTTATTATCATCACTATCATCATCAGGTTCGTATTGACTGTAGTAGGGTGTGCCAATGGAATATGCCTGGCTGAAGGGATATAACATTGGCGTGCCTTGTGTGCTTGATCCAAAACTTTCTGGGCTTTCTGGAATACTCACCTTGTGGAGGTTCTTTCCCTCTATATGAGGATTGGAATTTTCATCTTGTGTGGCTATTTGCTGCAACTCAACCATCCGAGCATATTTCCCACCCGTCTACCATTCATTTCCATGAGCTCATTATGAGTACCTGATTCGATTACTGTCCCTGCTTGATGAACTGCTATAATGTGGGCCGTTCTGATTGTAGACAGGCGGTGAGCACTAATGATTGTTGTCCTAGCTTTTGAAGCCCGATCAATTGCCGCCTGTACCACTCTTTCAGATTGAGCATCCAGTGCACTAGCAGCTTCATCAAGCAGGTGTACCTTTGGATCCCTAAGCAGAGCTCTTGCTATGGCAATTCGCTGCTTTTGCCCACCAGACAACTGAAATCCAAACTGCCCAACCTGGGAAAACCATATTGATTTACAACACTAAGGATTCAGTCAAAGCAGCATAGAATCGAAAATAAAAGCTAAATTTTGACAACAGTTAAAACTTTTGTTCCTTTAACGCTATACAAAATTAAATTATTTTGATGCAAACAGGAGCAGTTGTCATGCACAATAGAAGCATATTTGGTTGATTTTACATGTCCATTGATGATTTGCTTCACTTAATGCGTATCTTGCTTTTGCATATGAAAAAGCATTTAAAAACTATAAAATTGATAAATTTTAAGAAAGAAGTATGCTTGAAGCTAGTTCAAATATCAACTTGAGCATGTATCACAACTCAAAGAAACTTTTTTCTTTTTACCATAGGCGACTTATTTCTTTCTTGATTCTTTCCCCGTTTTTGTGTAGTTCTTTTAGTCTGTTTTCCTCTTTTTTGAGCGAGAGAGTTGAAGTCAGCTTACTTGAGTTTCATATCCATCTGGCAACTTAACAATAAAATCATGTGCATTTGCTGCTTTAGCTGCACTTATCACACTTTCCATCGAAGCCCTTTCTTTTCCAAACAGTATATTCTCTTTTATGGACGTCGCAAAAAGAACAGGCTCTTGATTTACTAGCCCATATTGGGATCTCAACCATTTCAGCTGCAGTCTGCTAATCTTGAAGCCATCCAGGAGTATTTCACCCTCAACAGGGTCATAAAATCTCTCAAGCAGTGCAGTGACAGTGGAATTGGGTGAACCACTACCACCCACAACACCTACTCTCGTGCCTGCTGGAACAGTAAGATTGAATCCTTGTAAGACAGGTGTATCTGGCCTAGATGGGTAACAGAAGTAGATGTCTTGAAATTCAATTTTTCCTCTCACATGTGATAAAGCTTTTCCTTCTTTATCTTCAGAATCTATGGTTTGGTAACCGATCGATCATTTCAAAAAGATGAGTAACAGCAGTAGTGGCCTCTGTGATGGCAGTTAAATTTGGAAATGCACTTAAAATACTCCTGAAATTCATGAAGCTAAACCTGTTAGTATGTCAAAGAAAAACACAAATTAACCATATGCAATTTACATAAAAGAGTGGTGCTATTCTCACAACAACGTTTATCACATAATCCACACACCCACACACTCAGATCCATTGATTGGATGTGTGGATCCCGCATATCCAATCAATAACTGAGTATGTGGGTGTGTAGATTATATGACAAAGTGAGCGTGGGCGTAGAATTATCCCATATAAAACTATAGAAATCAACGATGAGAAAGTAACTTACAGCCCTCCCATGAGGACGTTGAAGCCAGCTACAAATACGTGGCCACCTTGTTCTCCTTTTTCAGTAATCACAAAAGTTCCAACCCAAGCCTGAAGACCCCAACTTATATAAATAACTCCCATGCTTCCTAACATCAGCCCCTCTGCAAAATCTTGCTTTATTCCCAATTCCATAACTTTCTCAAGTACAGTGCTAAATCTGTTTCGTGTTTGATGCTCCCCAATATAAGAATATACTGTTCTTATTGAAGAAATTGCTTGTTCTGCAATGGCCCCAGCAACCTCATAAGATTCAATCATTTTCATTGCTAGATCCAACATGATCTTCCCAAATACAAGTGCTGGAACGATGAACATGACTGAGAGCGGTATAGCTGCCAATATAAGTCTCCATGAAAGTACAAAGGCAAAGATGTGGCAAAACAAAAGTGTCGACATGGAAGCCAGGCAGTCAGGTATCTACAAACAGCAAAAATATAGTTTAGCAAAGCATAATAAAGAACTTCATCATTTCATCTTTTGATATGGTCAAAATTACTTTAATTCCAAATTCATGTGATGCTCAGACTTCATTTCATTTTTTCACTCAAAACAATTACTTATTGATTAATAAACTTGGATGAGAGGAAAATTAATGAGCATTAGAGGCCTATTTTAGATTCGGTTATCTTCAGAAGTAGAGGCTTATCTACTGTAACAAGTCCGGTGATTTTTATGAGGATAAATTTGCCAAAATATTAGTCTGTCAGGGCTATTGCTGAAATGATTGAAGAATTTCATTCTGATAGTTTTAATCTAGTGAATTCATAAACATAGTGAGTTTATGATTTTCACCCCATAAAGTCTAAGTTATCCCCAAGGTTGTCATTGCATTCCAAATTATCTGAGGCTATATCTAAACTCGAACCTTCTCACACTAAACAACTTGGATTGCATTGGCATCAGCAGAAAAGAGTGAGACAACTTGGTAGGTCGTTGAAGGACCAGCAGCCTGGGTGTGAAAGAAACCAACTTCTTGCCTGAGGACTGATTTTAAGTATTCCATTCTCATTCTGGAAGTCTGTCTCTCTGCAGTTCTTGTCCAACATATTCCTTCTGTAACAGACAATATCAAATGGAATTAAGCATGAATAGTACTTAAAGTTGTTTTGCTAACCACTGGCCATGTGATAAGCATAAGTTTTGTGTGGAAAAGGATTCCTCATGGAAGAAAACAAAGCCATGAAGCATGTAACTTACCGACAAAAGCCGATAGTCCAACTCCCATTGCAGCACAGAAAAGCCTAAGTGCTTACTGTAAAGAGGAAAGTGAAGTGGCAATCTCAAAAACGGTTATAAGTAATCAAGTTCAGAGATCCCAAAACAATTAGAAATTATAAAGTAGAAAAGAAATTATGTTGCTTTTTCTGCCTGCTAAATCAAAACAGGACAACAAGAAATTGTATTACACTGAAACTGGACATTTTCCAGTCTCTTTCTTAGCCAGTATAAGACCAGCATTCTCATGACAACTAAATATATCACAGACAAGTAATAACATTTCAATTATATTTCCTCTAGTAATAACATTTTTGATAGGTAATGTATCCCAATACTTATAGATGGATGGTTGCCTTAGCAGATGACACGAGGAACCATTTTTTTTTTCTTTGTACTCAGCAATTTCTTCATACACCAGCCGTGCAAAATTTTGGGCAACACACCTGGAATCTGAATTCTAGATGTCATTACTGAAAGAGATTTCACATAACTGCTAATGTATGATACGACTTATATCTGCCTATAACAAAGCTAGCAGCTTGACATTTTTTTATTTCAGAAGTTCAATTGGGTAGGATAAGAACGTTCTTGTGACATTTTTTTACAGCTGCTGAGCTTTAGAAGAAAGGGAAAACCGAGCAAATATATGCATGTGTCATGGCCATGGGCCTATGACTTAATTAGTAAGAGTACTACAAGGCAAAGGAAGAAGAAGCTATTTTAGAAGAAGATTTGCAAGAGTGAAAGAAAACATATGAAGTGAAAAGCTATTCATGTTGGTAACATATGGACGAAAAAATAGAAACTCCTCAAAGCTTAGGGTGCCAAGTAAGTTGATGAGTTTTATGTCAGTAAAAAACTGTTTCATGAAGGTGTTATAAAAAGTTGATAAAATATAGGAGCTATGCGTGTCCCACTGGGAAGCGGGGACTACGGCTATATGTTTTTAATTTTATAAATGTAGTAGAAGGCCATTTTTACAACTAAAATCTTATAAAGAATAACATATCAAAAATCAATTCAAACCTTTCCAAAGACAAATAATGCATTTTTATTGAATTAATGGTTCTTTAATGGTTAGAAAAAGAAATTTTAACTAGAATAATAGAAGTGTAAAACAACAATTTTATTATTTTTATGAACTAAAATTTATTAAATATTTATTTATAAGAATTTAAATTATTAAATTTATTTAATTTTATAAATTAATTATGAGATCTAATATATTATTACTTTGAGTAATAGTTTAGTATACCCTCTATTAGTAGAGTTTTGTTTTCCTTATAACAACGAGGTGTTTATGCCACACGAATATCTGCGTAATCTGTAGAAAATGAGTTTTTGCAACAAGCTCACCTTGTTTACATCATGCTTTGTCAAGTAGCCATTCCCGTCTCCATAGGCGTTGATCACATCACTAAGAATGTACATCACGAGAGGGTTTTGCAGCCCATCTCCAAGGCTTCCCAGTGTCCCAAAAAACATTAACCTACTATTATCGGGTTAAATACTTGTTTATTAAAACTTTACAATTTTTTCATTAGGTTCACATACCAATATTTCTTTTAAGTTTTCAATAAAATAAAAAATGAAAAGTAAAACCAGAAAAACTTTAGAGCTAACTCCGTACGCGTAAAGCAAACGGGCCACTCAATAATGAGAAAGCACCTCATTGTTTCTGACATAAAATTTATTGTGTCCCCCCTCAATAACTCTTCGCCAGTACCCCGTCTTTAACTCGGCAGGCACTAAGCTGCTTCAAGCACCGTCGGAAGGTGAATCCACGCGAATTAGATGAATCTCTGGTCACCGAAGATGATGGCGGATTGCGACCGCTACCGCCGGTGTTGTTTCAAATTCATAATCACTATGGGTTTCACTGCCTTGTTCCTTTGGCTGAGCCTTCGAATTGATGAACTCAAATGCTACATCACGTCATTTTACGTTCCTGCCCTCAACAAATCCTTGAGTTCCCCATCCAACTCCACCATCTTCTTCGCGGCAGATTTCGATAACGGCAACAAGGACAAGGGAATTCGATACGACGCCGTCGACTTCACTTTCAGCATTTTTGTGGATCGGAACCGGACCCGACCGATTGGGAATGCCACCATCGATGGGTTCTATCAAGGACACAAGAAGAGCGCAAACAAGCAGGGCTCCTTCGCCGCTGACGGCGTCAACCGGACTTTGATCAATGGGAAAGTGTATTACCGGGTGAATTTTACGACGACGGTTAAGTTCAAAATCATGGTGTGGTTCACTAAACGCCACAGTTTATGGGGAGGGGCAAATGTTGAAGTCGACGATTCCGGTGAGAAAACCTGCCACAAGGGGATCAGACTCGGGGCCGTCCCTCCCAAGATCGAGTCCGGCGCTCCCCAACTCGGCGGATGCTATTGTGCGCTTCTGGGGTTTTTCGTTAGTATCTTGCGTTTCAGTTTCTGACTGTATTTTTTTTGTTTCCTGATTTTTCCGTTGTCTTTGTTTGGATGTTACCGTTGTTTCGACCTGACAAATTGGCTCCTGTTAGGACGTGCACCAAAAGGGGTATGCTTGTTTTATATATTAAATTATTTCGCTTAGTGAAATAGATTTTTATAGTTTAAAATTATATAAATAGATATTTATAATTATTTTTATTTATATGATTAAAAAATTTTTATTATTAAAAAAAAGATATAAAAATTTTTAAAATTATGTTTTAATTTAAAATAATTTTTTAAAATTTTAAATTTTATAATTAATTTTTTTAATTATAAAAAAAATTTTATCAAATTTTTTATTAAATTTTAAATATTTTTTAATTAAATTTTAAATTAACTTAAAAAAATTAAAATATTCTTAAAATAAAAAGCTCTCACCTATTAAATATTTTTAAATTTCTCTTGTTTGTGATGGGTTACAAGCAAGAACTCAAAAGAGCATTAGTCTGTTTCCCTGTAAATGCTAAGATCAACATCCTTGCCTTTAAGCATCTTGCAATAGAATGGAGGAAACCAAACTAGAGTTAAAATGCTCTAAATTCTGATGAAGGAAGCTAAATACCCAACTAGAATTTCTTAAGGAGTTGCAATATATGAGAATTTTAACTAAGTTAACGACTAAACTATGATAAGTTTCTACCAAGTCATTGTAACATTCAAATCCAAGAAGTTCATATCCAACTAAATTATCATGAATTGAATCACAAAATCAAAGAATTCGAAATTCTTAGATTAAAATAGCAACCAAATCATAGTTAATCCTAATCCCAAAAATCAATTACCCTATGAGATTCTAACATAGTTAGAGCACAACCTAGATATGAAGATCATGAGCGAAATTTGGGACAAAACCCAACTGAACACTACAACCAAAATTTCAAGATCAGATTTAAAAGAACCTAGAAATCTTTCAATTTCTAGTTTGGTTTAGGTTAAGCTTCAAATGAGGGCAACGCATTTGATCAGGATGAGGAATGGCTGGGTAGGGTGTTGCAAAGGGGATAGGACACTAGAGCTGTTACAATTTGGTAGCGGTGGTGTGGTGGAACGGCTAGGGGAGGCAGGCTCACGGCATTGGCATCGTGTAATTCAGTTGACGTCAATCTTCGCGTAATGAGGGTTGCTGCAGTGATGGGCTATTCCCTTGCACAGTGTCGCAATGGCAATGTGGTTTAGGTTGTTCTAGTGGTGGTGTTGCTCTTAGGCTATGGCACTAAAGCGTTCGGAAGGAGAAACTCACGAAAGGGTGTTTTAATTTTTTTTTTAATAAATTTAGAGTTTTATTAAGGGATATTTAAAATTTAATAAAAAAAAGTTTTGTTGTACGTTTTTATAATTAAAAAAAATTAATTATAAAATTTTAAAATTTAAAAAAATTATTTAAAATCAATGCATAGTTTAAAAAATTTTATATATTTTAACTTATTTATATTTTAACTTTTTGCTATTACTTTCTATTATGATACGATATAAAAATATTTTACTTAACGAACTATAAATAGATTTTTATAACTATTATATCAATTTTAATATTATTATATTAAAATATAAGAATTTAATTAAAAATTATTTAAAATTATAAGTATATACTTGAAATTCAAGTAAATCTTAATGTTGGTAACATAAGACATTCTTTACACAACGTTATAATAAAAAATGATAACAATGACCTAAAGTATAGATGTAACTATAAAAGCTGTACAAAAAAAAAAAAGGTAATTATAAGAATTTACTTATATTATAGGACCCATAAAATAATTTAATTTAAAAAAATTATTATATTTATTATTATTTATAGTTTAATATATCAAGTTTAATAAATTTAATTATGTATATATTTAAATTAAAGTTTGATAAGAGTGGAATTATGGAAGGACATACAAAAAGCTGGGTTTTTTTTTTTTTAATTTCACCTAAGCCTCTAAAAACTTCTGGAAAAAAAAAATGTAGAAATGTGGAATTATTTGTCATACACATATTAGAGCATGGACTGTACAATGTAAATCGTTGCTCTCGAGTATAATGAACACATAGATATGGAGGAACCAAAACCTTAACGGCTTCAAGGCAAATGTATGAAGAAAAGCAATTGTTGCATTTGGAATCCCCTTTCTAGTGGCTGGCTCTGTTTTCCTCCGCGACCCCTCTCGTGTTACTCTTTTATGTTGCTAGTGAAAACAGGGGATTGTTGAAATGATCAAATGAGCCAAAGGAATCCTCCCTGCCACAGAAAGGCACAGTGATTTCCACTCATTGAGGACACTCTGAACACTCTGAATAATATGGTTTAAAAGAGAATTATTCATCTAAAAAAGTTGTGACTTTTGATATTAAGGTTTTTGTCCCTTTGAGACATCCCATAAAATTGGAATTCCTTTGCTTGCTTGCCAATTGGCATAGACAGAATATGACAAAAAAGAAATTATTTGTTTAATTTTAGCTTTGTTTCTTTTAATTTGATCCTAAAAGTTTTTGACTAATTTGTCGGAAACTCGGTTTAATTAAAACTTCAAATTCGTGAATATTAATAATCTTAAAGTACATGTAATGATGTGAAAGATTTTTAAAAAAGAACTTTATTCAGTTTTAGAAGAAAAAAAGCACTGTCCAAACAGAAAAAAGAAAAAAAGCCTGAGCATTGAATTAGAGTCTCCCGTCAAGCTATTGATTGACAGAGCACACCAATTCTTTGAGGAAAACCATAAGCAACAGCCCAGCATATCATAAAAATATAAGATGAACAGTTCAGGTTTGGAGGCTCCAATGTGTAAAGTGTTAGTAGAAGGAATTCAAGGAAAGTCAGGGCTAAAAAAAAGAAAAAGAAATAAAATTAAGAGGGTTGATAAATCAGAATGAGAATAAAATGAGATCCACAAACAACATTGCTTTCTATCCTTTCTATTTTGTCTGAAGTCACCAAAATTAGGAGAGTTTCAAAATAAAGGAATGGGAATCCCTAATCATAGAGAGTAAACCTGAAATCTATGACATATACGTTATTCTTGGTTTTGATTCTTATCTTTTGGGGAAAAAAAAGAGTATCAGTACTGCAAGTTCTTTCATTTACCTTCCAGGGGAGCTGCCGCTTTGGAGGTTAGTTAGAGAATAGTATGCTCCATCTCGTCGTAGGGAAATTAATTCATGTGATCCTTGTTCGACAACCTTCCCATTCATTATCACAGCAATGGAGTTGGATTTCTGTATTGTTGATAGCCTGTGAGCCACAACTATGCATGTTCTGCCAACCATCATCTTCTCAAGTGCTTCTTGAACTAGGCTCTCTGACACACTATCAAGTGCACTTGTAGCCTCGTCTAGGAGGGGGATTGCAAGATTCTTCAGTATAGCACGGGCTAAGGCTGTCCTTTGTTTCTGACCTTCTGATAGCTGAACTCCTCTTTCTCCGCAATATGTGTCAAACCCATCTTTCATACCACTGCCAAGCACCAAAACATGAAAGTGTTAAGAGTGGAAGAGTAATAGCTAGCATCTATTGTATCACTGAAAATCTAACTTCATGTGCAAACCAATTATGTAGAGCTTGTGGTCAACCTTGCAAATCATAGAAAAGATAATTTGGCAAAGAACAGAAATGCTAGAAAAGATTATCAATGGATTTCTCGCATCCATTATAGTTCACGTACCTTATGAATTGATGAGCGTTAGCCAAAGCTGCAGTTCTTCTAATCTCAGATTCAGTTGCTTTCTCTTTCCCATAGGCAATGTTTTCTCGAATGGTTCCAGCAAAAAGGGTTGGCTCCTGAGTCCTGACTTACTAATGCTATATGTGACCTTAGCTTTCTCAAATTATAAGCCTTCATGTCCTGTTCATCAATGCATACTGTTCCCTTCACAGGATCATAGAACTTCTCAATGAGACCAATAATAGTCGATTTACCACAGCCACTGTGCCCCACTAATGCTACTGTTCTGCCGGCTTCAACTTTAAGACAGAGAGCCTTGAATATCATCTGCTCAGGCCTAGTTGCATATGCAAAGAAAACACTTGTAAGCTCCACTCGGCCCCTTATTTTCCTTTCTTGGTCCACTCTCCATCTAGTTTCAGGATCAATCTCACTTTTCCTGTCCAAGATGGCAAAAACTGATCCAATTGCACTGCTTCCCTTAGATAAGTCAGAAGTCATGCTTCCAGCTTCTGCAATAATATATGCTGTGAAAAGCAATATCAAAAAGGCTTGAAAAAGATGCTTTGGTTCTAAGAATCCCTCTGTCAGGAGCATACCACCATACCAGTAAGCGAAGGCTGTTGATGCACTGTTAAAAAACTGGGAGACTGCCTAATACTCTCCTTTTTAGGACCTACCATGTATTTTTGAAAAGCGCCAACATACTTTTCTAAGAACTGAAGGCCGTTATAGTTCTATGGTTGATAACAACTTCACTTGCAAGTTGGCTTCCTTCCTTCTGTGCTTTTCGGGCTTTTTCTGCCATACTCTTCATCAACACACTCCTCGAATAAAAGCTTCCAATGACTAAGGCTGCACAGCAATCATTACAAGGGAAAGCCTCCATGTGAGCAACAGTCCAACAGTGTAAGCTAAGATAGACCCAAAAATTGCTTGGGCCAACAATGACATTCGATCTCCGACAGAGGTATCGAACCATGTTGGCTTCAGAGGCTAATCATGCACAAATAGCTGCACTTGTGTTTTCTTCATTATCACCACCCTGTCTCAAAAGTCATCAACTTTTCTAGTTGCTTGTCTCGTACTCTTTTGGTCAATCTTTCTCCCATAACCGCGAAATTGCAGTGTTGAAGAATACTTGTGAAGAAGTTGAAAACGCCAATTGCTAAGAAAATGAGAGCCAGGACTCTAGTTTTAGATTTCATCTTCGAGTTGTCAGGGTCAAAATAAACTGAAATAAGTGTTCCCACACAATATGCATTTACAGGTTGTACTGCTCCTGAGCCTATTGCGCCCAAGCACCCAAGCATTGCTCTTCCCCACTCAGGTGCATTCATTTAAGCAAACGCCATTGGGAAGGATCTGGATATGCTGATCTTTTCAAGTTATTATCATCACTATCATCATCAGGTTCGTATTGACTGTAGTAGGGTGTGCCAATGGAATATGCCTGGCTGAAGGGATATAACATTGGCGTGCCTTGTGTGCTTGATCTGAAACTTTCTGGGCTTTCTGGAATACTCACCTTGTGGAGGTTCTTTCCCTCTATATGAGGATTGGAATTTTCATCTTGTGTGGCTATTTGCTGCAACTCAACCATCCGAGCATATTTCCCACCTGTCTACCATTCATTTCCATGAGCTCATTTTGAGTACCTGATTCGATTACTGTCCCTGCTTGAAGAACTGCTATAATGTGGGCCGTTCTGATTGTAAACAGGTGGTGAGCATTGATGATTGTTGTCCTAGCTTTTGAAGCCCGATCAATTGCCGCCTGTACCACTCTTTCAGATTGAGCATCCACTGCGCTAGTAGCTTCATCAAGCAGGTGTACCTTTGGATCCCGAAGCAGAACTCTTGCTATGGCAATTCGCTGCTTTTGCCCACCAGACAACTGAAATCCAAACTGCCCAACCTGGGAAACCCATATTGATTTACAACACTAAGGATTCAGTCAAAGCAGCATAGAATCGAAAATAAAAGCTAAATTTTGACAACAGTTAAAACTTTTGTTCCTTTAACGCTAGAAGCATATTTGGTTGATTTTACATGTCCATTGATGATTTGCTTCACTTAATGCGTGTCTTGCTTTTGCATATGAAAAAGCATTTAAAAACTATAAAATTGATAAATTTTAAGAAAGAAGTATGCTTGAAGCTAGTTCAAATATCAACTTGAGCATGTATAACAACTCAAAGAAACTTTTTTCTTTTTGCCATAGGCGACTTATTTCTTTCTTGATTCTTTCCCTGTTTTTGTGTAGTTCTTTTAGTCTGTTTTCCTCTTTTTTGAGCGAGAGAGTTGAAGTCAGCTTACTTGAGTTTCATATCCATCTGGCAACTTAACAATAAAATCATGTGCATTTGCTGCTTTAGCTGCACTTATCACACTTTCCATCGAAGCCCTTTCTTTTCCAAACAGGATATTCTCTTTTATGGACATCGCAAAAAGAACAGGCTCTTGATTTACTAGCCCAAATTGGGATCTCAACCATTTCAGCTGAAGTCTGCAATCTTGCAGCCATCCAGGGGTATTTCACCCTCAACAGGGTCATAAAATCTCTCAAGTAGTGCAGTGACAGTGGAATTGGGTGAGCCACTACCCCCCACAAGACCTACTCTCGTGCCTGCTGGAACAGTAAGATTGAATCCTTGTAAGACAGGTGTATCTGGCCTAGATGGGTAACAGAAGTAGATGTCTTGAATTCAATTTTTCCTCTCACATGTGATAAAGCTTTTCCTTCTTTATCTTCAGAATCTATGGTTTGGTAACCGATCGATCATTTCAAAAAGATGAGTAACAGCAGTAGTTGCCTCTGTGGTGGCAGTTAAATTTGGAAATGCACTTAAAATACTCCTGAAATTCATGAAGCTAAACCTGTTAGTATGTCAAAGAAAAACACGAATTAACCATATGCTATTTACATAAAAGAGTGGTGCTATTCTCACAACAACTTTTATCACATAATCCACACACCCACACACTCAGATCCATTGATTGGATGTGTGAATCCCGCATATACAATCAATGACTGAGTATGTGGGTGTGTAGATTATATGACAAAGTGAGTGTGGGAGTAGAATTATCCCATATAAAACTATAGAAATCAACGATGAGAAAGTAACTTACAGCCCTCCCATGAGGACGTTGAAGCCAGCTACAAATACGTGGCCACCTTGTTCTCCTTTTTCAGTAATCACAAAAGTTCCAACCCAAGCCTGAAAACCCCAACTTATATAAATAACTCCCATGCTTCCTAACATCAGCCCCTTTGCAAAACCTTGCTTTATTCCCAATTCCATAACTTTCTCAAGTGCAGTGCTAAATCTGTTTAGTGTTTGATGCTCCCCAACATAAGAATGTACTGTTCTTATTGACAAAATTGCTTGTTCTGCAATGGCCCCGGCAACCTCATAAGATTCAATCATTTTCATTGCTAGATCCAACATGATCTTCCCAAATACAAGTGCTGGAACGATGAACATGACTGAGAGCGGTATAGCTGCCAATATAAGTATCCATGAAAGTACAAAAGCAAAGATGTGGCAAAACAAAAGTGTCGACATGGAAGCCAGGCAGTCAGGTATCTACAAACAGCAAAAATATAGTTTAGCAAAGCATAATAAAGAACTTCAGCATTTCATCTTTTGATACGGTCAAAATTACTTTAATTCCAAATTCATGTGATGCTCAGACTTCATTTCATTTTTTCACTCAAAACAATTACTTATTGATTAATAAACTTGGATGAGAGGAAAATTAATGAGCATTAGAGGCCTATTTTAGATTCGGTTGTCTTCAGAAGTCGAGGCTTATCTACTGTAACAAGTCCGGTGATTTTTATGAGGATAAATTTGCCAAAATATTAGTCTCTCAGGACTATTGCTGAAATGATTGAAGAATTTCATTCTGATAGTTTTAATCTAGTGAATTCATAAACATAGTGAGTTTATGATTTTCACCCCATAAAGTCTAAGTTATCCCCAAGGTTGTCATTGCATTCCAAAAAATCTGAGGCTATATCTAAACTCGAACCTTCTCACACTAAGCAACTTGGATTGCATTGGCATCAGCAGAAAAGAGTGAGACAACTTGGCAGGTCGTTGAAGGACCAGCAGCCTGGGTGTCAAAGAAACCAACTTCTTGCCTGAGGACTGATTTTAAGTATTCCATTCTCATTCTGGAAGTCTGTCTCTCTGCAGTTCTTGTCCAACATATTCCTTCTGTAACAGACAATATCAAATGGAATTAAGCATGAATAGTACTTAAAGTTGTTTTGCTAACCCCTGGCCATGTGATAAGCATAAGTTTTATGTGGAAAAGAATTCCTCATGGAAGAAAACAAAGCCATGAAGTATGTAGCTTACCGACAAAAGCCGATAGTCTAACTCCCATTGCAGCACAGAAAATCCTAGGTGCTTACTGTAATCCAACTCCCATTGCAGCACAGAAAAGCCTAAGTGCTTACTGTAAAGAGGAAAGTGAAGTGGCAATCTCAAAAGCGGTTATAAGTAATCAAGTTCAGAGATCCCAAAACAATTAGAAATTATAAAGTAGAAAAGAAATTATGTTGCTTTTTCTGCCTGCTAAATCAAAACAGGACAACAAGAAATTGTATTACGCTGAAACTGGACATTTTCCAGTCTCTTTCTTAGCCAGTATAAGATCAGCATTCTCATGACAACTAAATATATCACAGACAAGTAATAACATTTCAATTATATTTCCTCTAGTAATAACATTTTTGCTAGGTAATGTATCCCAATACTTATAGATGGATGGTTGCATTAGCAGATGACACAAGGAACCATTTTTTTTTTTCTTTGTACTCAGCAATTTCTTCATACACCAACCGTGCAAAATTTTGGGCAACACACCTGGAATCTGAATTCTAGATGTCATTACTGAAAGAGATTTCACATAAGTGCTAATGTATGATACGACTTATATCTGCCTATAACAAAGCTAGCAGCTTGACATTTTTTTATTTCAGAAGTTCAATTGGGTAGGATAAGAACGTTCTTGTGACATTTTTTTTACAGTTGATGAGCTTTAGAAGAAAGGGAAAACCGAGCAAATATATGCATGTGTCATGGCCATGGGCCTATGACTTAATTAGTAAGAGTACTACAAAGCAAAGGAAGAAAAAGCTATTTTAGGAGAAAATTTGCACAAGTGAAAGAAAACATATGAAGTGAAAAGCTATTCATGTTGGTAACATATGGACGAAAAAATAGAAACTCTCAAAGCTTAGGGTGCCAAGTAAGTTGATGAGTTTTATGTCAGTAAAAAACTGTTTCATGATATAAAGGTGTTATATAAAGTTGATAAAATATAGGAGCTATGCGTGTCCCACAGGGAAGCGGGGACTACGGCTATATGTTTTTAATTTTATAAATGTAGTAGAAGGCCACTTTTACAACTAAAATCTTATAAAGAATAACATATCAAAAATCAATTCAAACCTTTCCAAAGACAAATAATGCATTTTTATTGAATTAATGGTTCTTTAATAGCTAGAAAAAGAAATTTTAACTAGAATAATAGAAGTGTATAACAACAATTTTATTATTCTTATAAATTAAATTTTACTAAATATTTACTTATAAAAATTTAAATAATTAAATTTACTTAATCCTATAAATTAATTATGAGATCTAATAGATTATCACTTTGAGTAACAGCTTAGTATACCTTCTATTAGTAGAGTTTTGTTTTCCTTATAACAATGAGGTGTTTATGCCACACGAATCACTGCGTAATCTGTAGAAGATGAGTTTTTGCAAACAAGCTCATCTTGTTTACATTATGCTTTGTCAAGTGGCCATTCCCGTCTCCATAGGAGTTGATCACATCACTAAGAATGTACATCATGAGAGGGTTTTGCGGCCCATCTCCAAGGCTTCCCAGTGTCCCAAAAAACATTAACAACTTGTCCACCCATCTGCATAACGAAACATGTTATTTTTGTTCCCCATATTCCCTTGCCTCTCCCTTGGGGAGAAAAAGCCTCATTCTTAAGCTTTAATAACCTTCATCACCTGTCTCAACCAAATACTATGCAATTATATAACTATTCTCCTTTATGCAAACAGGGTCGTTCCTGGCCTATTTAAAAATAGCAGCCGTCGTTTGTATAACTTGGTAGGTCGTTCTTGTTTGTTAAAGTGGTTGCACTAAGTTAACTAGTCAGGCATATAATTCCATGGGATCACTGTTGCTTTGTCTTCTTGCAGTTCTGAATATCTGCCAAGAATTATCCCCCTGTTATTGTCATTAAGTATATGGGTAGCAAATGACACCTAGTCAATCATAGTTACCAACCACAGATGGCGATGTATCGATGATCTGGACGTGTTTATTGGGAGTATATATCTTTCTGCCCTTGCATTGTTATGTAAGGCTAGAGTCACATATGAGTTCATAATTTTCCACCGTTCTTAATCAGCACTTTTTTCCCTGCACTCATGGCTATCCGAGAAATTATAGTTACACGTAAGGTGTAATCCATCAATGTAATAACCTAATTTAAATATAAAAATACAGCTCCTGGTTTGGACCATGATGAACGTGTTAGACTTTGTATTGGCAGCCTCAAAAATCTCTAGCTTTTTGCCATTTATGTGCGCGCGCATTTGTCTGACTGAGGAATTCAGTCACTATTATGCTGCTGTCTCTACTCAGCAAAGCGACACCTGAGTCAATCTCTGTGGCCTCGAATAGAATTTTGTTAAGTTTTGTTCTTTTTTTTTTGTTGGTAACAAGGGGGCCGAACCTTTGTAGTAAGGGATAATAGGGACGGGGAGTACCCACATCATAGTTCGAACCCGCCTTCCAGTAAAGAGAGAAGAGCTGGAATGCCATGAAACCAGAAGGCTTCAGGCAAGTTTTGTTAATTTTATATTGTATGGTTTTCTATGTTGTACTATTTGTACTTGGAGATTCCCTTAACTTCAAGTTCAGCTTCTATCCCACACAAAATTCAGGATATAAAATTCTCACAAAGTGTATGTGATGCCATGGTTTTGTAGAGTTTTACTGAAATTTAATATTTTTAAATAAATGTTTTAAGTTTTAATTTATGCAAATAAAAGAAAATATTCTAATTACACCGGCCCTCTGTTACACAAATGTCCATAAGATGGGGTTGGGTTGCAGAGGAACTTTAGAAAGAGATAGACATAAAAAGAAAAAAAATAGAAAGAAAAAAAGTGAGTCTTCTTGATTAAATTTAAAAAAAAATTAAAAAAAAAGCTTTCCATAAACCTCTTCTTAATCCCGCGAAGCCAGAACTTAATACTAACTACATATTGCTTTAAGTAGGCCTGTTAACATAGAGTAAGGTTGTATCGTATGCACAGGCAAGATTAGTTGCAGTCTACTAATGAACTTTCATACGATTGCCTTCAACTTGATGTCTCACACAGCCTGTTGGAGATTGCTCACAACCTGTTTTAAAAATCACGAATAACCCATATAGACGGATCCGCATCCGGATCCCCTGATAGGGGCTGCAGCAAGCGTGTAGTATACTAGAGACAGACAAAACTGAGAAAGTTAAGAAAATTAGTGAGAGAATACAATGGAACTGAGAAAGTTAAAAAAATTAGTGCGAGAATACAATGGAATTCACAATTAGAGACCACTCCCTATTCTCTATATTTTGCCTGAAGTCACCAAGATAAAGGATAAGGAGATCCAAATTCCCCAGACTGTTCAAGCGTGCAGAGTCAAAGGTTACATGCTGTTAAAAAAACATTAGAAAAGGCAACCTACAAACTAACTACAAATGCATTTAAACACATTCAGAAGCTTAACCAAGTTGATGTCCCAAAACTAAAAGTTGACTTAAGTAATAAACAAGCACTCATATTTGCAGAGAGTCACTCTATACACTGTCTCACACTCTCACCTCTCTTCAATTTTCTATCTTAAGCGTGTCTTCTGTCCGCCCGTGAAGGCCTTGTGAACATTTTCCTAATAGATCAAGTTCACATTCCATTCAAGCGATAATAATCCAGATCCAAGACCATAACTAAATTACTACTTAACGCTTTGACCTGATATTAGATTGTTATAACCACATAATGAGGAAGAGCACAGCAAAAGATGCAAAGCCATTCATCAAACGCATCAAATAGCAAATGTGGATAGCTTACTATAAACTAACAATAACGGGTAGCGTTGAACATTATCAAAGCTTTAACTTCATCAATCAAAACAAGAATTACAACTAATAATCAAAACTTTAAAAAAAAAAAACGGCTGCGGATGTCAGCTGCTCATCCTTCACGCATCCTCTCACTTCTCAGATGAGTTGGGTCCTCTCTTTTTGCCGAATCCAACCACTAGAATGACACCAATCAACGGCCCCATCAGAATCCCAACAAGAAATTATAAATTCATTGTTTCAAATATAACAAAACCCAAAATACAACCGAAGATAGGAGTTATCAATCAAAAACTTACGAGCTTGAAATCAAAAATTGATACAAAAGGGGAAAAAACCAAGGTTTTGAGAACTACCAGCAGTGACGAATCGGCGGTTGTACTGCATGCGCTTGTGAGCGCGGCCACGGGGCTTCTTCTTCTTGTCCTGCTTGGCCACCTTAGGAGTTTGCCCTCTAACCTTTCCGGCACGAGCTAGAGAACCGTGAACCTTGCCTGCAAAAAAGAAAATAAAACAGTTCGACTAGACACCCAGAACAGGGAACTGGACCAAATCTCAGATGCACAGAAACGCTAAGGCTCACCCATGATCGGTTGATTGCTGAGTTCGCTGTTCGTTCAGTTGCAGCGAAGCAGACAAACGCTTGGAGCAGAAATGAGGACGCTAGGGTTAGGGCTTCAGGAAATTTTAGCCCCGAGACTGTGAATTCATGACCTAAGGAATGGCGTTTGTGTCGGTCCTGGTTTACAAAATTACATTCCAGGACCTTGGGCCTTTTGGCCCTTTACTATATAGGCTTCTACCTTGCCTTACATTCTAATGGTGTGGAACAGTAAAGCCCAATTTGTATTCTTGAACTAAAAAAATTAATTATTATAGAATGTAGACTCTCAAGTAAAAAGTTTAAAACATGATGCAGGCAGGATACGGAATATTTATTGAATTAATTTTATTTATAAATTTTGGTAAATTTTATAATTTAATTTATAAATTTTGGTAAATTTTATAATTTAATTTATAAATTTTAATTAATTTAATAATTAAAAATTTTATACAATTATATATTATATTGTCATAGTTAAAGTTATAGTTTGGAGTCAATAAAAATTAAAATATAAAAAGTAATTTTATGAAAATTAAAAACTTTATAATGAAACAATTTAGAACAGTTTTTTTTTTAAAAAAAATAGTAGAGTGAGCAAGAGTAATATTATATATATATATATATATATATATATATTATGCCTTTCATTTCACATTTGTGTTTGGGTTGATGCTGGGTTTGCAATTGCTGTTGGATAATTTCTTACGTGCTTGTAAGGTAGATTCTGCCATTTCAAGTTGAAGGTAAGGAGGGGAAGATAATCGCAGTCAAGGGAGAAAAAGAATAGAAAAATCGGCGAAGGAAAAGGAATCAGCAACATATAACTTAGATGCGCGCCTCCAACGCTAAGAAGCTAAGCAATCTGTTCCGTGTTGCTGTCAAACCCAACACTCCTGAGCTTAACTCTCCTCCTCTAGCTTCATCCATTTCGAGAGATCGCAGTTCGAAACTCAAATATGAATTTAACCTATCTGACCTCAAGTTAGAGCCGTCCTCTAATTCAGGTACACATTACGTCCTAATAAATTTTCAATTTTTTAGTCATACCCGCCGTTATCCTGTATTCAGATCCCACTAAGAACGCTCTAAGTGGGGACATGGTCTCTGGGTTATTGAGAGCTGATCTGTATCATTTCAATGGGTGTTGTTTTCTATGCTCAATTAGCGAAAATTTAAGGTTTGTGATAAGATATATTAGTTTCAATTATTTCGTCCACAAGCACGATACAGTACTCTGTATTGTGGGGCATTTTTATTTTTAAGGATCTCATTTTTCGAGCATTTTGCTGCAGAGAATTCGCAGAATGTAATGTCTAAGCAGATTACTTCTTTGTTGTGCGGTAAGTGTTTGTCAAATTTACTATGAGGATATAACTCTAGTTTATCTAAGCTAACAACGAAAACGGAGGAAGCTGAAAGTAGTGAATAAATGTAGTGGGGCTAATAATTTCTCAATTTTCTTCTGAGAAAAGAAATGAAAAGTTTTTTGGTATGTAAGTGCTGGACCTTTTTTTATCAGAATTTTGAATGTCAGCTTGTCAAGGCTGGCGATTCAAAGGTCAAATTATTACTTTTCCAACAACTACTGCCTTTTAATTTGGGTAGCAACCTTTAATAAATTACTTTTATAGCAATGCAACTCAATATATATTGGCTTATATACATATTATCTTTTCTTCCCCCCTTAATTTGAAACCTTATTTTCTTTTTGTCTAAAATTTAATTGTATTGGTGCACTCTTTTATTGCAGATGGTCAGTCTGTTAAGAGTCATGATTCCCAGGAAACTGATTATGCCAAAAATTTAATGGATTTACCATGGATGTTGAATATTTCTCATGGTAATACATCGCTGCATCGGAAAGAGGTAACTCGTGAAAGAAAACAAAAATTCATTTCTAAATCCACACAGGGAAGCACTTTTGTCAGGTTAGCTAAAGTGTGTGCGGATAAACTGGGAATAGGGGCTACAGTCGAGGTGTTTGGTAAACTGGGGCGTGAAACAGGTGTGGAGGAATTCAATTCATTGATAAGAATATGCATAGATGATGCTAGGGCGGCTGACGATGAAGATGTTGCAATAGAACATATCAGCAATGCGTTTCGCCTTTTTAGAAAAATGAGGGAATGGGGTTTTCACCTAGAAGAGCAAACATATTCCCCATTTCTTTTGTGTATGATTGATTTGGGTATGGTTGAGGAATTTTATTATGTCTGTGATTTTCTCAAAGACGAGAGTCCTAATTCGGTTTCAAGTTTGGGTTACTATGTCATGAAGCTATGGTTAAAAGTTGATAATGCAGAGATGATTCAGGAAATTTGTAAGTATATTTCAGACGTTGATGGTGATGACATTAATAATTTACGAGGTAGGTAAACCTATTTTCCACATATCTTGTGTTGTCATAAGTTGTTTCACAGAACCCATATTCAGACATCTCTCTTAGGTTTTTACCTGTATCGATGTGACACTTTTTGGCATGGAGTGATTACTAAGTGAAATGATCAGCATGGATAACTGTGTCAGATGTGAATGATTTATGCCACTGTATTGCAATAAAATTATTTATCTAAATTCTCATTCAAGTTCTAATGGACATGTGGTGAGAGAACAAAACATATATTCTAGATTATATTCGGAGTTCATTATTGGAGCATAGCTTATGTGTAGAAGTGTTTTTGCCAAGCATGTGTTGTTTAATAAGTGCATCTGGTATCATGACTCTTTTTTGGGCATCTTGAGGTCAAACAATAACTGAAATTTTTGTTTGATTAATGGATTTTTGCCTGGCATGTGCTTCCAAAATTAGTACATCTGGTAAAATAACCTTAATATTAACATGATGCTGGCTTTTGTGGATCTTGGGCTTCTACTATAACTGAAATTCTGATTTCCTGTAGCACTATATAGACTTACTGAATTTAACTCATGTTGCAGAAAGTTGTATATTGGCTCTATGCGAAAGTGATCGGAAGAAGGAGCTTTCAGAGCTGTTGGAAATTATAGACATAACAAAGATTTCATCTGCAAAATCTATATCATGTATTTTCCAATCATTAGGAAGATTACTGTTGGAGTCTCTCGCAGAGAAGTTCCTTTTGGCTCTGAAAACATGTGGTACAACTATGATAATCTTTTTCTTATTTAAGCAATTGTATTGATGTTTTTACTGGTGGCATATGTTTCTCTCTTTTCTTTTTATGGAAAGAAGAAATATATTTTTTATATGGTTTTCTTTTTATATATTATATTCTGTCACTCTTATGTTCTATGTATTCACTGATATGAACTAAGACTCCAAGTATTTGTCATTTGCCAATTGTTAAAGGATATTCAACCAATATGTGTCTAGACACCAAGGATTAGGTTCTTCTTATAACCAACCAATATGTGTCTAGAGTAGTTTTAGATGGTAAAAATCTGTGATTTAAAGGAAAGCTTAAGTGTTACATTCTTCAATAAACTAGTGCCTTGTATGTAATAAGATATTTCCTTACTTAATGCAGATCGTGAAGCAGATAATATTACAAACTTTATCGCTGCTTATGCTGTTAGCATTCCAAATTTAGGGGTGAGGAACTTCTCATGAATGCTGCTGGTAATGTCCTTGAGGCCATGATACTATGAGGCACTTCTGCATCCCGCAGTTTGCTTCATACTGGAACCATATTTCCACTTTTACTTTTTTAAGTTACTTGACACCTCCTATAATGGTTGATGTATAACAGCCAGTTTGATCATTTCTATTAGTTATAAGTTAGGAATAATTGCTTGGTAGCTGATTTTTATTTTACAAGAAGAGAACAGATGAAGGACTCTATAGATGGAAAATGGAATCATATGTAGGTTATCATCTATGGTGTACTAAGGTAAAATCTTCTATACAGATGGGCTTGGCATATCTTTGAACTGTGGTTGAGTTTTATATAGACACAAGATCACCAAAACTCATACCTGAGTTGTGTGTGTTGCACGCCTGCTAGTTCACTAAATCATGGTTTTTTTTTTTTTTTAATCTTCCTTCTTTCATTCTTGTTAATCTTCTTCTTTTCATTGGATGTACCTTTAACTCAGCTTCTTACATCTGGAAAAATATCTAGCAAGAGGGTGCAAACTTTCCTAGTGCGCCAGATGTATAATACATTGATTCTTTGAGCTTATGTTACTATGTACTGCTATGTTGTCAGACTCTAGGCTCATGAACCTGTACACTTGTTATTATGCATAATGTATAGATTCAGAATTAGGGGGACATCTTTAATGTCGATTATTGTATTTCCCATGCAATTTTTTCTATGATATGATATTAATAATACTTGGGCAACCTGATTAAATGCCATATTTGATATGATAATTGTAAGGTTGATTGGTCTCTTGTGAACCTGGGTGGATAAATTCACTTGATATATGGTTGTTTTGAGGGAGTGTTGTTATGGGTTCTCTCTAATGCTCCACTCATAGTAAGGGGGTTTCCCTTTCGAATATGCAGAGAGGTTTGACAGCTTTATTGCATTTTTGAGCCTATTAACTCTTTTCTTTGTTCTTTCATGTGCTCTGGAGCATAACTTAGCCTCACCCTATTTGTTTACTCTCTCTCTAATCTCATCTGTTGTCTGAAAACTTTATTTCCTAGAAAGATGGTTATCTTTAAGGGTCCAAGTATTTACTTTAATCACTTCATGATTTTTGCAAAACCATTACCTAAAATTGAAGGAATGTGAACTTTTCTATAAAACTATCTTCAAAATGGGGCATAAGGGGAACAAGGTGGGAAAGGACCGCTCCCTGCTCTCTCAAATCCAAAACTCTCAAAGACTTCAAACTTTACCCTTTTTTAAGCACTATTTTAATAAATGCATGATGTTTGCCGGGAAAAGTTGTAAAGTTTGCCATAAAAGACCCTTATGATTTCATCAAAGATTCCTGTGTTATTTTCTTATTGGTACTATATTATTATCTAATTTACTGTATATAGTTGGTAATTAAGCTTAGATGTACATTTCACAGTGGTAATTCATGGTGAACTTCTGCTTCATTTTTCTTTTTCTCCTTCTAGAATTTGGCCCATTACTTTCTGAAGTCTCGGCTGCCTATATATGCTTCATATATTTTTGCATTGTTGTTTACTGTGTGAAAATAAAACCTTCTCTCCTGATTCTTGCCTCTGTTTTTTCCCCTTAACTTTCCTGTTAAGACTATTTGATGTTAGAGTATCTTGCATCACTAGTGTTTGTCCTTGAACAGCAGAATGTTCTTCAAAATGATTTCTCATGTAGAATTCTTTTGAAGACAAGTGAAACTGTATGATTACTTGTTGGCCCAAGAGCAAAAGCTACTTAGCTTGGATGTTACTAAATGCATGACTGCATGTGAAAGTTTAACCATGGTAAAGATGTTAGCTGGAGATTTGGTTCCCTCATATTATATGATATAAGAGTTGCCTATAATAGTTTGATTATGGGGGAAGGGGGAAAATATGTTTTTATATGCAGGTTTCCTTATGTAATGTTTCCTGTTGGTATTATGGAAGGTTGAGGATGTCATCTCAAAATTCAAGTATTTGCACCAAAAGCTGGAAGTTTCACCATCGCCCTTTTCATATGAGAAGCTCATCTCATATTGCTGTGACTTAGTTGAGGTATAATCTCTTTTGCATTTTGATAAATACCTAGTGGTTACAAGAAACTTGTCCATAGGTAGAAAAAAAAAAAAAAAAGCTTGAAGAAAAAGAAAAAATAAAAACACCCAAATCACAAACATTGCTCCAATGCACTGATAACCTGCCTTAGAATACACTAAAGAACAAACTTGGAACAACTGGCAAAAGTGTTGTATTTATTATTATTCACAAACATGGGTAATTTCCTTACTTCCTTTTTCCATATTGCTGTCACAGTGGCATTGCCTGTTTTATGTTCCCTCATCCAATTAAATGTTTACATATCATGTTTAATCATGCGTTTGCTTTGTTATAGCAATTGCTTCATGAAGTAAACTTCTGTGCATAATCCCCTGGATATTTAAAAGACTGCATTTGACATTAGTTCTCTTTTATTTTAAATGCAGGTGTATGTAGCTCTTGATATTGTTGATGAAATGTGTGAAGCAGGCTTTACCTTATCAACTGAGGTGTTACACTCCATATTACAAATTAGTGAGGAAACCCGTGAATATAATTTGGTATGACACCTCTTCCATATAAAATCTCCCTTGTTTCTTTGTTGATGTTATTCCTTATACAATAGCCTTCAGCTCTTCTTATTACATATATCTTAAAAGTTTGCACAGAAGCATATGATTTTAAAGTATTTAGTGTTTCAGATGTTAACCAATAAGCTTAAAAGGGTAAAAATGTATGATGATTTAATCTCTTACACACACAAGACCCCCTTGGCCAGAGAAGAGTGGACAAAGTAAATGCCTATCACTAACTTGTGCTGAATATTACTTTAACTGTGACGAGAATGGGTCAGCATGATCAAAGTTCCAATCACTCGGTCATAAATGTTTGATATGTCTCAGAAACGTTTTAGCCTTAGAGCCTAAAATGTTAGGCTTCGACCCTATAATAGTTTTATTTGTAAATAGGTTAAATCTTGCTCATGTTTTAATGGAAAGTAAAATAGGGTCTTCCCTACAACATTATTTACTGTCCAATTTTCATAAAATTTGACTTTTTATTACTTAACATTGTGAGAATGCTTAGAATAATGAATTAAAGATTTGAATGTTTTGTTTTACTATTCAAGCCTTGCTGCTGATACACCCTTGTTTACCTATAGTAGAAGGGAGAAATAAATTGTTTCGTGTTCACAATTCAGTATTTTTATTACATTGCAAATGTTGATAAATTCAAGTAAAATAAAATTCGACTGCAGTGTTTCATATGATAGTTTCATGATTTTGTACTGAAATGAACTATCTACGGCCTTTAATTGTGCCAAGGAACCAATTATCTCAAAAGTTTATGCTGTTAAGTATAAGCTTAGGAATGCTTTTTATTTTATATCTCTAAGACTCCCTCACCTGAAAGCCTCTTTATGGACTTGAAGTGTGAACAATTGTTATTTTGGGTGGCAGTGAGGATTAGACTTTTGACTACTTAATTATAGAGAGGTTCTAATACCATGTCAAGGAAACAATTTTGTTTTATATCTCAAACACCCCCTCACATGTAAGTCTAGGAATGGTTTTTATGTTATATCTGTAACAAATTTTTAAAAGCCCTCTCTCTTTATTGTTTAGCATACTTTACTATTCTAATTTCTGGTCTTTCTTTTTTTCTTTTCCTTTCTTTACTCAAATACCAAGGTCTATCGAATCTATGCAATCATACGCCGCTACAATTTGGAGTCAACTGTTGAAACATTCAGGTTTATGATAAACTTGTGCATGAAGATGAAAGATGTAAGTTACACTTACCTCTTTTATATGTATTTTATGTCAGTTTTCTATCAGTTTTAGATCTTGCTAAATATCTATTATGCTTATGATTAAGTGAATCACTTGCTGCAAAGGTCAACCTGGCAGCAAATTTATATTGTATTTGCTTTCATAATGCAGTTTGAAGGTGCATATAACTTACTTGATGATTTGGAGGAAAAGAATTTGAAGCCTATACCAGGAATGTACAATGCCATAATGGCAGGATATTTTCGAGAGGTGATATTCTTGGTTTCTGAGGATGCCTCTGTTCTTAATCTTTCAGACTTTTTCACAGTTTTTCCGATTAGATTGGAATGCTTTTGCTTTATCTTGAATATAATCTTTGGTAATTTTTTCTGGCTCCAACAATCGGTTGGAATCGACTTTGTGCATTCATGTCTGGAGGCTTCAGAAAGTAGTTTGCCTGGAGATTTCTCGTATCCACACAAGAAATATTTATAGATGTATAAATATGAAGAGGCCTAGCTTCTATATTTTTTCCAAATGAAAACTTGAAGGTTGGAGCTATTGATTGTTTGTTGACCTAGGGATTATTTTCCTGATATTTTCTTAGGGATTTAATTTTTGACTTAAAATGTTTTCTTGTTCAAATACCATCCAAAAAAACTCTCATTAGCAGTGATTTTCAGAGTTCTTACAGTAATATTCAACAGAAATTTATTCCACTCTTTTTAATCCTCATCCATTATTTATGGGATGCAACTTGAAATATTGCTTTATGTATCTCACTCCTTGATTGGTTGTCATAAACCTTGAATTCTGTATTCATATCAAACCATGGCTCTTAAAAGAACTATAATTGCTTGGTTGTCAATAGCAGCTAATCAAGGCACAAACCTTGAACTCATGTATTCATATCAAACTAATCATGGCTTAAAAGAACTAAATTACTTGGTTGTTAGTAGCAGTCTTCTTTTTGATGCAGACCAATAGGGTGACTTAATTGTTACTCTAGGGGAATATTGGTCACCTTGTCAATGGTCCAATTTAGTTTTTATTGATGTTTGTGAGGAGAGGTTTTCCAGATGGCTCCAAGTTCTTAATTATGTCATGCGAGCACTTGGGAAGAAACTTCCGATCTGTTGTGAAATGCAGGGAAGGCCTGATGATTACCTGCATTTTGGCAGTGATAGACCATGATGTTTACCTCCGATCAAATACGTTTTTCCTGTAATGCCTAAACTTGAAAAGAATGGGTATCTGAATAACATGCTGATGATGCTAACGTCAATTAAATTACCTAGCCAAGTGGAATTCATGCAATCAATCCAATGTGATTGGATCTTGTCCTTTCATTCTCGATATCCCTGATGACTATTTTTTTTGGTGTCTAAAGTTGGTGTCACATCCTGAATTTTTTTTAGGCTAACCTCAGTTGTCATAGTTTTGTATCCATGTTGTCTGTATTTTCATGTTCTTAAAAATACTAGATGTGATATGTTCTTCGCCTCATTTAAAATCTTGTATGAGTAGAGATTAGATGTGGTCATTTGGCCAAACCCATTGCTTTATGCACTGCAAAACCATGCTAGTGATTTCTCTAGATTATTTATTGATTGAAATCACTGTTGATAATGGTAATTGTTGTTTGTCATAATAAGAGGTAGCTATATAATTGTTTTGGAACATGCTGAGATGACTATTTAATGTGTTTTTAAATTTAGCATTTGGTACCAGTTTCAATAAATGCATTCTTTTTTACACCTTTTGCTAAATGCTTGCAGAAAAACATTAGTGGTGGGTTGAAGGTCCTTAAGCGCATGCAATGTGACAATGTAAAACCTGATTCTCATACTTTCAGCTATCTGATTAGCAACTCTGAAACTGAAGAAGATATAATCAAGGTAAGTTGGGATCAGTTGTCCAACAATAGTTTCTTAAATACTTTAATCTAAATCAGGCGTGAAATTTTCTCTTAAAGTTTAATCATTTTATGATCTTTCACCCAGTATTCTTTCCCAAAGGTTATTGTTACCCTTAAACTTTTTCTCCTAATTTTGACAACGTGTCCTTCTACAAATGAAAAGTATTACTCAAACATAGCTGCCTTATAGAAGAGCCAAAAGCAAATAAGATGAACTGAATTATATCCTTTGTTTGGCCTGTTCTATATGTTAATTATTAGTGCCTTTTAGCTTCTTTAAGTTTATCTTGTTCAATGTTATAATGCCATGGTTCCACTAAGTATGTCTCTGTCTCCTTTTTGATCATTTTTGTTAACATGTTGATGCTGTGGTGAATTTTGTTTGTTCTTGATGGGGTTATATCGTAACAAACCTCAGGACTAAATGCACCATGATTATATCGCATGTTTACTTTCCTTTAAAAAAAATTTGAAATGAGTACTCATTTGGTTGCAACAACATTAAGGATTCTTATGCCTTGCAAAGAAATAGAGAAGGATTTTACTCTTTCTGTTTGACAGAATTGTTAAGTTGTATCCATCTCTATTGTGTAGCCTAGTTCTAGGTTTTGGTTGTATTCTACAAATGAATTTAGCTAGTGCTTGCCTGGGATGAATGAATTAAATTGTGATGTTTACATTAATATTAAAGTACTACAAGTATTATTTTAATATAGTAGTTATTTATAACTCGAGATTAAGTTGAGCTTTGGTCGTATCATCCATTACTCTGTTGATAATATGTAAGTAATAATTACTATTTTCTTCTTCTTATTATTATTATCCATTTATACATAATCAATAACATAATAGTAATTAAAACCTTTGTTAACCGTTTTCTGGCAATGATAATAGACTATTTAAATCTAAAGTAAAATTTTTCTTAACTAAAAGAATTTTGAGGATTCATGCTATTGCCAAGTGGCAAATTGACAGCAATTCTAGGTTCAACTTATATGATCTTCTGTCGATTTACCTTCTTGCTCTATAATCCTCTTCAACTTTCCAGATTGCTGTATAGTTTGAAGACTTTGTATTGTTTGAAGATTTACTGACCCACTTAGTTCAAATATGTCTGTGTATTATGTGTCAATTACTCTTGTATGCTTGAAAGCCTACGTCCATAGCAAATTGTTGGGACTGACCTTTGCAGTTTGACAGCCTCAAACAATTTTCGCACAGTTTACCACAATGAGGCCAAACTATCAAGTTTATATGCCTTTGAGAAATTTTTTGTTGTTCCATTATTCTGAAAGGACTTACTTGGAATTTCATTGTGGATTCAATTTTGATTTCAACATTCAATTGATCTAAGGAAAAATAACTGTGTCATAAATAAGCATTGTTCTCACCTTGATAAATATATTCTAGTAGCTGTATAAATATAGTTTTTAACAAATTGAAATATGTAAACTAGAATTGCTATTAACACAAGTGCCGAAATCTCAAGATTTTATGTTTCAATATTTCTGAGATGCTTATTAGGCTATATGCTTGTAGTACTCTGAAGAACTTATGGAATCCAAAATCCAACCTACAAAGCAAGTTTTCATGGCCCTTATAAATGCATATGCAGCTCGTGGACAGTTGGAGAAGGCAAAACAGGTATGGGTGCAAGCAGTGAGTGCCACTGCATGGTACTAGATCCATGGGTTAAGAAAGAATATGAATTGTCTAGCTTTGTTGAACTTGTATGAATAATTGCTTTAGACACATGCCATGTTTTAAGTTCCCTTATCAAATGCAGTGAGAACAATAGCTTTCTCCTTTAATATAGTCTCATTATCTATTTTTGAGGGATTTGGTCCTTCTCATGTCATATGACCTGTCATGTTGAATAGGGAAAAACACATTTTATTCGTCAAACTGTTTTGTTTTGTTCTGTGTCCTTCTCTGCATGACTAATCATATAACATGAGAGGTTTTTATTTAACTTTTAGTATATTATGTACAGTTTATGCTTTCTATTTCTCATGACACTCTTGATGACATCATGTTCTCAGGAAAGCTGTTTTACTATACCTAAATCATCTCTGCTAATACGAATTGTTAATAAGATCTAGGTTATATACCTCCCCAGTTTAAAAGTTACTAAATAGCACCAATCTTATGCCAAAATCACTACCCTTGTTCATGAATTTGTGAATGTGATGTGTTTAGATACGTGTCATGTCTTTAGTTCCCTTATCAAATGCAGTGACAACAATAGCTTTCTCCTTTTTTAATATAATCTCATTATCTGTTTTTGAGGGATTCAGTCCCTCTCATGTCATGTGACCTGTCATTTTGAACAGGGAAAAACACATTTTTATTAGTCAAACTTTTTTTTCTGTGTCCTTTACATGACTAATCATATAACATTTTAGTATTTTATATTTACAGTTTATGCTTTCTATTTTTCATGACACTCTTGATGACATCACGTTGTCAGGAAAGCTGTTTTACTATACTAAATCACCTCTGCTGATATGAATTGTTAATATGATCAAGGGTAGGTTATCTACCGTCCATACTAAATAGCACCAACCTTGTGCCAAAATTACTTCCCTTGTTCATCTCTTTCTTTCTTCCGTAATAGATCTTTCATTAACAGTTGCAACTTATGAAATCCAATTTTGAGAGATGTTGTATTTTAGGAAAACAGAACATTTTTTAGAAGCTCCCTCTGGCCCTCTCAGTTCAACAGTCCTCTCCTTTAAGCATAAACTAATGCAGTGCTCAAGTATATATTCTTATAAACTAGATTTGAATTGAATTTCACAATGATTGTTAACCTTTGACCTTTAATACGTTGCAATTTAATATATCATAAGTATATCAATGTACTCTGTCTTCATTCTCTTTCTTTCTGCTTTCTTCATTTTCTGATTTGCCCGCATATGCATTGAAATATGAGGCTTGATGTGAATTTACCTTCTTGGTATTTTGTTCAGTACTGTGGCACTATAACTTTTGTAATTGATGCGCCATATATGAAAAGTAATAGATTTCCATCTGTTCCATTATTATCTGAAGTTTGAAATCGCAAATCTATGTACTTATACTGGAGCCATTTGTGGTGTTCTTACTAATTCTTCACATCTCAGGTAGTCTTAGATCCAGCCATACCAGCGAAGAACTTAAATGAAATCAAGAGTGTCCTTGTCTCAGCTCTTGCATTGCATGGGCAATTGTATGAGGCCCTTCTTGTAGACGAGGAAATTAAGAATGCTGGACATAGTTTGGAGCCAAAGGCTGTTATAAGTCTTATTGTAAGGTTTTAAGTATATATAAATTTTTTGTATAGCTTTTTCCTTACAAGAATTTATAATTAACTTATCGAATATCCGTAGGAGCAAACTAAATCCAATGGAGAGCTGGATAAGTCACTTCAGCTACTTAAAGAATTGGATGATCTATATTATTGGACTGATGGCTGCTGCAGAATTATTTTGTTTTGTGTTCGGAACAAGAATTTAAGGTTTGATTGTCTTTTTCTCCTTTATTGGATTTGCTTGTATGAATTTTTTTTTTCTGCAATTTACTTATGATCATTGTGTTTTGGGTCAGTTCTGCTGTTGACTTGTTAAAGCAACTCAAGGATAAGTTCTACAGTGATGAACTAGTTATGGACATTCTCTTTGATGAGGTTAGTTCCCTTCCCCCTTAATTTCTATAAACTCACATTAAATGTTGTAAGAAGCATGGATATGTCGGCTTCTAAATGTGGTTTGTTCAAGGCTAGAACTCTGCTGTTTTGTATGGATCAGGAAGTATTTTCAAATTGGCAAACTTTATGGGTTCTTTTTCTTTGTGTCATTAGATGTTTGATCTTCCATGTGTCTTATTGGCATCAGTATTGTTATCAACGGATAGGTATTTTCTCAAATTGGAGAGTTGGGGTCCACGCATTTGCAGCTTGGTCTGGTTTTGCTTCGGGTCATCAAGGATGAGCTTGGCATTTTGCCTTCGAGGAAATGTCTTGATTTTCTTCTTAGTGCTTGTGTCGATGCCAAAGATTTGCTCCATGCTGATTTAATTTGGAGAGAATATGAAGCAGCTGGACTTCCTTATAATGTGTTGAGTTACTTGAGGTAAGTTGTATCTCATGCCTCCCCTCCTCACGTTTTCCTCTCTGTAATCCCCTTCATTGTTTCGGCCCCAACCCACTTTGGTGTTTCAGCAGATTTTCCCTTTGCCTCATAATTGTTGCTATTATTTTTTTTTTCCTGGGGTTATAGGATGTATCAAGCTCTTTTGGCTTCAGGAGACCATAAATCTGCCAAGATTATGCTTAAGAAAATCCCAGAAGATGATCGCCATGTTTGTTCTGTCATCAAGGCATGCCAAAAAACTTACGGTCATCGTACCTCTACAGAAAGTAAGAAGAGCAAATAAGAGTTGACATGAACCAAAGACGATAAAGAAAGAAAGAGTCAACATGAACAGAAGAAAAAGAAAGAAGAGTTGACATGAATAGAAGTTCCCTGGGAAGTTGAGGAATAGGAATTTTGTTGAATGGTTTAGAAATTTGTTTCCCGAAGCATATTCCTTTGTAATATTATATCCATTGATCTATAATTGTAGGTTCAATACTCTGGTGTTCAGTCAATTAGAACTTAGAATGGCAATGCTTCGCATTTGTCTCATTTTTGGTTTTTAAACATAACTTATTTCTTTATAGATAGATATATAGTGTCGCACCATTTGCATATTAATTTTTTTGCACATTTGTTTCCTATGAAACAGTGCATAACAAACTTGTTACTTAATAAATTCTGATTGTAAATTCGTGTTATATGATTTAATAAATTTAATAATATAATTTTATTAAATAATTATTTAATAAAATTTAATTTATAAAAATAATAAAAGTATAAATTAAAACATCTATGTTGACTTGATTCACAAAACCAAGGCTCAGATATTTTGCATACTCTCCGATGTGCGCCAAGTAGTTTATAGATAGTGTTTGCCATATACAATGATAAAAGGTTTTTCTTCTGGCAAATCTACTTGGCAACTTATTTATTGTAGTCTTGAACTGTAGGGAAAAAATTTATGGTAAAACAAAAATATATAAGATTGGATATTTCCAATTTAAAATTTTAATGAATTAAACATGTAGATAATTATTAATAATATTATATATTTGTTTAAATAAAAATATCAATATTACAGTTGTTTTAAAAATCTTTTCCTGAAACACGGCTGACTGTATTTCTCTATATCATGTGTGCATAAACATAAGTGCACTAAGATCAAGATTTAAAATTAAAAATTTTGAGATATGATAGCCAACCTTTAGGTTATTTTAGTACAAAACAAATGATCACTTAATATAATTTTTATATTTAATGCTTAAAATTAAAGGATTTTTTAATAAAAATAATAATATATATAAATAAATTATATACACACTCATATTTTTATTTTTTTTAAATTTTTTTTATCTTTTATTTGAACGTACAAAGATCATATACTCTTATATGTGTATAGTAATCTTTTACTTTTAATTTTTAAAAATTGTATTCTTAAATTCCATCTAATTATTAATAATTATGTTAATTGTTAGCTAATTATTATAAAAGTTTTGATAAAAAATTCAATAATTAAAGTATAAGAATAAATTGAGGCACCGAGGTAGTAAGTCTTCTAACGTCTAGAAGAAGCCCTTTTAAGCTGGTTCGTGCAGAAAGCTGGGGCATATCTATCGGGGTGGAACCTTGGGCAATGGCCAAGTTTGCTTTGGGTTGTGAACCAGTGGTGGGTTCGTTGACATCGTCGAAGAAGAGGGAGTACAGGGTTACTAATCGGCTTCAAGAAGGAAAGCGCCCGTTATACGCGGGTGTGTTTAACTTTATTGATTCCCGCTACTTCAACGTCTTTGCTACAGTCGGTGGCAATAGGGTTTGTACTCACTTGTTTTCTGTTTGGTTTCCGAGAAAATTAATGAGCCGATCATTTATAGTTTGTAGTGCATTCATTGATCGAATTGCCTTTGGGATTAGTAAAAGTTGAAACTTTTATATTCTTTCCTCCAAATTTCATGTTTTTGTCTGCTTTGATGAGCATTTCTATCATGAGCTGGATGAGTGTTTTTAGTTTCTGACAGTTTCAGTTTTGGTCTCTCCACCGAAATCGATGGGATATTGAAGTTTTACTGTTGTAAACAACCCTTTTCTGTGTTTAAAGCATTGAAGTCTTGAAGTCCTGTAAATGTAATTCTAGACCTCGTGAGCAAATCTGTAATTGTAAAGCTTTAAGAGGAAAAACAATGTAAACTTCTAGCATATAGAACCTTAGAACCATTAGCATTGGGTTCGCCCCAGGCCATTTTTGTTTGGGTTAAACAGGAAATAGGGGAACTATTATGATTTGCAACATCTATGATTTGGTTAACAGTACATGAGATTAAGGGAGCATGGTTCATGGATGCTTACCATCAATGGCTTGGGTTAGTTGCTCAACTGGCTGAGGTGGGTGGCATGCTATTCCGAAATTACCCGAAGAATTTTCTTTCTAGCAATTACTACGGATAAGTTTTTTCCAGTCAATCTTGAGCTGCTTTCAGGCTCTGAGCTTAGTGAAAGAAGGATAACTTGTTTAGGATATTAGGTCAACAGTGCTGAGTTTTGATGGTGATATTTGGTGGTTGCTTTTTGCTAGTTTGCTTTAATCAGCATCAGCAGATTGGCACTTGACTATCTATTTTATTTTAACTTTGATGACCCCTTTGAATAAGTTTCCTGTTTCCTTATATTTTTTGAAGGGTTAACCTGTTTATTAAAAGAAATGATTGTTAGTGTTTTATCTTTTTAAATGATTAGGTGACTGTTTATCAATGTCTTGAAGGAGGAGTTATAGCTGTTTTGCAATCCTACGTAGATGAAAATGTAAGCAAAGACTGTTCTCTGTCTAATGATTCATTGAAGATTATTTTTGTAACTGAAAAGGTTTATAAGGTTTTTTGTAGACTACCATAAATTTTCATTTTTATGTAGACCAGAAGGATGAGTCTTTTTACACAGTAAGTTGGGCATGCAACATTGACGGGACCCCATTTGTGGTGGCTGGAGGAATCAATGGTATAATCCAAGTCATTGATGCTGGCAATGAGAAGATACACAAGGTATTGCACAATAGTCTTGGATTGCTCTTATTTTAACAAAAACAAAGTCATGATGGTGACTAAAATTATAATATCTGGTCAGTTTACTTGAAGCAGAGTAATCAGATAATTATAAGTTTATCACCTTCTATTTAGGGTGTTAGTTAGGACTCAAGAATTTTACATTGCAGTTTCCCATTTATACTAGAAAGTTATGGCATGCTGAAGTGCTGAACCCCTTGAAGTAATTTTATCCATTTGGTAATGATGAAAATCTACATGTTTGTTTTTGCATCCTGTCCTGATGTTATTATCTTTACAGAGTTTTGTTGGCCATGGGGATTCCATTAATGAAATCAGGACTCAGCCATTGAAGCCATCGCTTATTGTGTCTGCAAGCAAAGTAAATGGCACTGACTTTATTTTTTAATTTACTGATATAAACATTGTGTGATTTTCATGTAATGATGTCTGGTTTACCAGGATGAGTCTGTCCGGTTATGGAATGTTCATACAGGCATATGCATTTTGATATTTGCTGGATCAGGGGGCCATCGCAATGAAGTGTTGAGTGTGGTAAGTATACCATGCATAGAACGTATCTTCCCTCTCTTTCCTTGTTTAATTTCCCAAACCTTAAGTTGAGGACATTAACACTATTGACATATTATTTGATATTAAGGACTTTCATCCATCAGATATATATCGAATTGCCAGCTGTGGCATGGATAATACTGTAAAGATATGGTCTATGAAGGGTAAGATTGTTAATTTAATGCAGTGTTGCTATTTTTCGTTGGTTGCTATTGTTTGTTGATATCATCCAGTCCAGTTTTCCTTCTTCCCCCATAATGTAATGGATAATACTGTGGTTATAGAACAAATGAGATTCTTAAACCAGGGATATTACAGTATAAATTATTCTAAGAAAAATATTAGGACTGTTTGTTTCTGCTCTGAAAAAATTATCTGATTTCTAAAATTAGAAACAAAAAAATGTATAGTACTGTGATGACTCGCCACTATAAACTATCAGATTATTTTGCTAACTAAAATATTTTGTATGAAGTTCACTATGAGAAATTGGTATGTGTTCAATTCATATCTCTGTTCCTGTATAATAATTCTTAAAAATTGTTTCCTGGGATGTTTATAAAGCACAGACCGGCAGACCTGTGAGAAAGATATTGGTTAATCTCTTTAGATATTCAGCTTTTTGTGTGACTGTCAGACTGCCTAGCTAACTAGCAATTTTTTCATGCATTTTCATATGCAACTTTGTAAACTGAGCTAGATTTATCTTATTATGATAATTTATTTGACCAGTTATATACATATGTCCAATTATCAGGACACCAACCCCCCCCCCCCCCAAAAAATACATACATATATATATATATATATATGTATGTATGTATATGTACACACACATACACATATATACATATACATACATACATATATAATGTGACAATTGTGTTCTTGACTGTTTCATTTTTTTTTTCATCATGTTATGTCCTTTATGTTGCTGCAGAGTTCTGGACCTATGTAGAGAAATCATTCACGTGGACAGATTTTCCTTCTAAATTTCCCACAAAATATGTGCAAGTTCCTGTAAGTAAAACTTTACGTGTTAGGGATCACTTTACCCTTAAAAAGAAATAATAATGATAAGAATAATAGAGACCAGTCCTGACTTTATATAATTTCAGGTGTTCATAGCCTCGGTTCATACAAATTATGTTGACTGTAATAGGTGGCTTGGTGATTTTATTCTCTCAAAGGTGAGGCATGACTCTTTGCAGTGTCATTCTATTTGCTAAGAAGAAATTAAGTGCGATTTTTCTGTGGGGAGATTCTGTTGTCTGACTGAAATTGACGTGTTCCCTAGCCTTTGACTACATTTGTTGTACCTCTAAGCCCCTTCATAGAAAATCAGGGTGTAAAGCACAAGCACATTGGGTTAAAGTAGCCAAATCCTGTCTATTTCTGTGGTTGTAGCCTCATAGATCCGCTGAAAAATTGGCAATGCTGTCATTATTATTATTATTATTATTATTATTATAAATAACTTTAGTGAGAAACAAGAGATCATTTAAGTTTTTTGACTACTATGCAACTTTGGGAACTTTACTGTGAGTTATATTTTGGTCTTGTTCTTTTCCAAGTCATTTTAAATTTATTAATCAATTCTGAGTAATGAATATGCAAATTTCCAGAGTGTTGACAACGAAATTGTCTTGTGGGAACCTATAGTGAAGGAACAGACCCCAGGAGAGGTTGAAATTCTATCTGTTGCACATTTAAATTACAACGTTTTATCTCTGATAAGCTTTTGTTTGATTTCAGGGTAAATTTGCTGTTTCTGAAAGTTAAATGGGTTTTTTTTTCTTGTCTAGGGTTTTGTTGACATCCTTCAGAAATACCCTGTTCCTGATTGTGATATCTGGTTCATCAAGTTCTCGTGTGATTTCCACTACAATGCAGCTGCAATAGGTAACAATTGCCGGAGACAATTTAATTTTCAAAACCTTCTTTTTCATAATAAATATATGCAACTTTTTAGTCCTGAAGTGACATGAGCTATGTGTTATGCATATTGTCTATTAGCGAATACGTACATAATTTCTATCTAGCTTATCCTATTCTATAATATTTTATTTAGCAAGTTTGTAATTTTAAGCTTTTACTGTGACTTTATATGGAGCTTCCCCCTTGCTTTTTCTTTGTCGTGGGTCTACCAGGGAACAGGGAAGGGAAGATTCTTGTTTGGGAATTGCATTCAAGCCCCCCAATTCTTCTTGCAAGGTTGGTTTCATTATATTTGATGAAGTCATTTAATATTATTGCGAGTATATTTATGTTCAGTCATCTTGTTCAGGTTGTCTCATCCTCAATCAAAATCACCAATCAGACAGACTGCTATGTCCTATGATGGAAGGTAATTCCGCACTGATTTATGTCACTGCTCATAATTTTGGTGCAATACATCTGGACTTCTTTGACTGTCCTGTTGTGTTGTAGAACTATTTTGAGTTGCTGTGAAGATGGGACAATATGGCGCTGGGATGCTGTTACAACTTCCTCAGCCTAACTTAATGCAATGCCGATCTCTGAGCACCGTATGTGGTCTTACTCAAGGCAGGCTTGTTAATTGGTGTAAATTGAAAAGAACCGCCTTACATAATGTAACCTGAAAATTTTAATTTAGTGTATACACAAGTTACTTTTTGTTGTCTCAACATGTAAAAATAACTGTAGAGCAAAAAGATTTGGATCTTGACTTATGTGTTTCTAAATTTTAGTAATTTTTTATTTTATATTTAAATTTAATTTGTCTATTTTTTCCTTTTTTTTTTTTATGATTGGAAGACTGGCAAAGCGCATATGCTCTTTCAGGACCAATCATTTGCAGTCTGAATTGAAAGAAAGAATTGTTGATGTGTACCATTTTGAATAATGTGGCTAACTTAAAAGAGTATGAATATTCATTAATGCTATTTATGAACCTTTTTTATTATTTTTATAAATTAAATGTTATAAATATTTGATAAAAAATTATGATTAAATATATAAAATTTTATAAATTAAATTGTAAAATTTAAAAGATTGAGCTGGAAAAGTAGTTCAGCCCCTTCTGAGGGACGTTTTTCTTTGTGGACGTAACCTAAAGGTAAAATATGAGAGTATATATTAGAAAAATACTAATAAAAATTAAGGCATGAACAAATATCTTGGGGTCATAGCAAAGGGGACCCCTTTTATTCGCCATTTAACGCATAAAAAAGTTACCAAATTAAAATAAATAATATTTTACATTATTTTTGTATAATTTTATTAAAAAAGAGAGAAAAAATAAAGTAGAAAAGTAAATATAACTAATTTAATAATATATATTTATTTAAATAAATTTGTGTACAAATTATAAATAAATAATTATAAACATATTGACATTATTATTCTAAAATAAATTACCTTGACCTGTCATAGTTTGCAGAAATTACATTGGCTTCCTAATTTAGAATAACATTTTATGGCCAAAAATAAAACTTCATTTTTGTATCCTCACTTGTAGGGAGGGATGGAGGGTGTGGCGATATAAAAGCCTCCAGGATATTTGGTATTAGCTTACAAGAAAGACTAAATTTCTGCAACTAGAAATGAGGTCCGTATAATTCTATGAAAAACCTCATAAGAGGCCAGTTTCATTTACCCATGTAAATATAAGCAGAATTCACAAGTCATTAAACAAGTTTCTTCATTCTATGATGATACAAAATTTTCTGTTACACCCAGAAGGAGCCTTAACTGCAGCCTAACTTGTACAACCCTCAAAAAGGAATTTTATATCCTATATACAAAAGAATTGTAACCTATATGGATGGAATTCTTAAGTAAATTATGCAGTAAAATTGAAACAAGGCCCTAAAGTTGACTCCGTAATTGTAATAATAAATCCTCCATAGTCTCAATCTTTTGACTAAGTTGGTTGACGATAGCAAGGTGCTGAACGGAAGATTCTGAAGTGCCAATGTCAGCAATTAAAGCATTAAGTTTGGCCCGCGAATCCACAACGGCTTCCTCGATCAAAGTTAATGTTGGTTCCACAGCTCTGTGTGGACTTTCATTTATCAGGTTTAATGGAGAAAGTCCAACACTACCAATGCTACCATGTCGGCTGAGCTTTTCAGGAGAGAAAATCTTGTCGATGCCTTCACTTCCTGCGAGTCATCATACCATTACGACAGGATGAAGTAAGGAGGAACAATAAGAGTGCATCACCCCAACCAACCTTTTGGACTCTTACAACAGAACAGAAATAATATTCCCATAATCCCATCTCAACAAAAGGTTCACATCACTAGGATTAATTGGATCTTCTACTTCAGTTTACGAAATTTAGTAAATTTAATTATTTATATTCTATAAGGTGAAATTGTATAAGAATAAATGTGTAAGAATAGTGATACTCTACAACAGAAAGCACAAATACATACAGGATACAAGTCTTAAGGAGTGATTCATAACCTAGTCTGGCTCCGATGAATTAGGCCAAATTCTGATAGATGCATTAAAAAATGAAGAAGCAATCCATAAAACTTTTGAATTAATGTAGACTGCAGACATGCATTATGTAAATTTGCTGCCTGATTTCTTCCATTAGTGGATCTAAAGTATTATACTATAAGATCCCCGGATTATATAAGTGCTCAAAGTTTCTATTCACCCAATTCAAGCTCCAATTCATGAGAAACTTTACACAATTAGTAATACTTGAGTCCTTATATGGCAATGTTGTATCTACCAACTGAAATTTTGGTAGGATTATCCGATTATTGCCTGAACTTACTATACTAGAGAGGTTATTTAAGTGACAACCATTATAGTCTTCAATTCAATACTTTTATATTATTCCATTCGTTCTCAATTTTTTAGGGTTTGTAGAAACTATCTTTAAATATCATATATGACCACCTGGTGATGTACTCATCAATTGAGCAACCACTAAAATTCCACACATCTTGTTTTGAAGTCCAACATCAATCAACATCCATTTTTGCTGCTATTCTAATGCATTTCTCTAATTTGATGAAGACGCCAATCATCCATTGTCATTCAAGAATGCCAGACCTGGGATCTCGATTCCATCTCTGACAGTTTGGCTTTACATCAGAATGCAGTTTCTAAAATCAAAGAACACATACATTTCCTAACTTCAAACAAGGCCGAATGTTCCACAGTAAGAACTTGAAAAAATGAGAATTTAATTCTGATGAAACTAGATATATAACAAAGTTTGACAGCAATACCTAGGTTGCTCAGTTGATTTATTACTGACTGTCCGACAGAACTTTCTAGCTTAAGCAACCGTAGAATTCCAGCAGTTATCCGGCCCATTGAGTCAATTTCAGATTTGCACAGAAAATTGAGGTGCTGAAGCTCATCCTTGGTTATGACTACCTCAATCTGTATAATATAATTACCATTACACAATCATCCTATAGATAGAGAAGGTGACAACGTACTTGAAATTTCACATTCCCATTACCGGTTGTTTAACAGAGAATTTTAGGTTTTCCACCTCCCAATTAGCCATTTTACCATCAATATTATCCTCAGATAGTACCAAGCAAACTTCAAGACCAATTCCCCCAACTGTGTCAGTAACCCCTTTTGCAACTGGCATCGATGGAATGTCTTTTATGGCATGAGGCTTTAAGATTTGCAACCCTTGAACTCCAACCTGCAAGCTCAGTCTCAATAAGCATGGGGTATGACAGGATATGGTTTTATACAGGCAAGGTACAGAAATGAGAAGAGGTACAGCTAAAATCAATCAATAGGAATCTTGTAGTTCTAGTCTGTTTAAACGAAAGTATATAAACCAGAAATAACCCAGGACAGCTAATATTTTCCATCTCCAGGGTAAGTTACCTTGCTTGGTTCATTACACATTAAGTCTTTATACATAATCATTTCAACTACAATTATAACAAGTTCGACATGATATTCTGTAAGAATCACGAGTCTACAAGTGGCTTTAGACAAATGAATTAGTTCTGACAAAGTTACTTCTGTATCAATACAGTGATAATAAAACATTGCTTAGTAGACCAAGTGATTCATTTTGGTCTAAATTTAGTAGTTTTTGACTGGTCAAGGTAATAGCTTGCAACATAGTTTGCTAGTTTTCCACTCATCTTCTACACATACACTAGACTGACTACAATTATGGCATTTCATGCCTTTGTCCTAGATACAATGCCTGATGGAAAGCCATACTAGTTGTCTTTTTATTTTTATTTATTTATTTATTTATTTATTTATTATTATTATTATTATTATTATTCAACACATCAATCTTGCTCTTTCTCCTCACCTTCTAGTGCTCTACCAATATTGGAGTCCCTGAAGTTTAAAGTTTAAACCTAGCTTCATTCCTGACAGCAGCAAGAAAATCCTTAGTGCTACAGCAGTGTGTTGCAGATAGTAAACCCTGCAATAAATCATGAAGAAAGCAAAGCAATTCTTTACCGTAATCAGTTCTACAGGACATTGGTGCATTCTACGTGATTGTGCTTTGCCATTTGGAACATTCTTATTGCAACTTTTTGCATTTACTCGTAAACCATGGAAAGTTGCGTGCCAACACCTCTCTTCTCTGCCAACATCTTCATGGCTGGAGAACCACCACCTTTCAGTCATTTCTTGGGCACCTTCTAGAGCAAATAACCAGTCTCTCAATTCTATAGCTACATCCACATCATCTGGCTTCTTTAAGTGTGAAAAGCCAAACTCTTGCCCTTCTCTCATACTGTCACCTGGAGTAAAACCAGGTAAGTAAACAAGTAAATGTACAAGGAAGACAAACACAGAAAAATATTCCTACGTATCAAGCAAATACAACCATCAAAAGAAATTTTTACTATGCTATTTTTGTCATACCATCTTCCAAATTATTGACAATGAGAGCTGTTGTCTTAAAAAGTTTTGACAATGGTCCAGTTTGTATGTTTTCTAACCCTTTACAAAGTTCCTTCCCAGGACCACCATCAGGTCCAAGTATTCCAAAGCGATGCAGGAGAGCTTCAGAATAGTTCATTCCTCCACCAAGGCGAACACCAGATATAGAAGCTGAGACATTCAAACTATGAGACTCTATATCTTGTTCATATAATGGAATGACATGCACCATAGTTATGTCCAGAAAAGGAAGACAATGTGAAGTTTCATTCAATAGATGATTCTTCTTATCATGCACCCAGAAAACAGCTCTTAATTGAGGATATCCGTTATCACTCATTGACAGAACATTTTCTGCATTACTCAAAAAGGAACCATTTTCATGTGTCATGTGCTCATCAGTGTCCACACAATCTATCTCAACACTCTCCCAACGTGAAGCAGATGAAACAACTATGGCACCTCCAAGGGTTCTATGAGTAGCACTAATGAACAAATCATCTCCAACAAACTGGACTAGAGGCATTCCCTCAACATTTATTGCAGTAGTCTCCAGAAATCGAAGCTGGAGGTCTTTCACCAGTAAACTTACAGCAGTATCACTAGGAACCTTGTCCATCAGCTTTCCATTAGAAGATTTGTCCCCAAGATTCTCCAATTGTTTATTTTTTCCAGCTATTGCTATTTTATCACTAACTCTTCCAAAATAAGCATAAAGATCCAGGACAAAAAATAACTGTTCAACAGAAGTGTTGGACAGATATTGTTCACAAGCAACTCCAACCCTGACAATACCCCCTGGAGGAGGAACTTTTAACAAGGGACTACCATCAGCTGTCGCCATAGCTACTTCAATGCAAGCATCTTTCAGATCAACACATCTCCACAATTCTGGAGTCCATCCAAGTGAATTTGCACGTCCAGTTGAGCAAGTGTGTGTTTCCAGAGACAAAGCAAGATGTGCTGCTCTAGCAGTCCATTTCTTCTGGCTAGCATCAATTGGTTGATCTTCCCAGAGACAGAAGCAAGCGGGATCTTTCTCCAGGTTCAGCATTCTTAGTTTCAATGAGGGTGACTCCGAAAAGAAAAGGCTTTCAATATGAAGCCTTGCCCCAGAAAAGGAGCTCTGGACTGTATTATCCATGTTGCTTTCAGAAATATTCACTTTGGCCTTATCCAAAGGAACTGTAAGATTCAGTTCCTCAAGAGTGAAAATGAAAGAATTTACAGAGAAATCTGGTAAAATGTCACCGGGATTGACAACAATACCATCAGCTAAGAAAGAAGATATCCTCAGGCAGGATTCTTCCTGCAGATGAATCTGAAAAGTATAGAAAGATCATCATAGTAATTAAGAACAATATGCAAAATAGCTACATGAGCAGGCCATTATTGAAATAATTTGCGCCTACCATAAGAGGCAGACAGTCGATTACTGTTTGAGATGCAAAGACTGGTGGAAGTGGAGAAGGCTTGATTTGAAGGGAATGGAGGCATAATAGAGGAGTACCCTCCATTGATTGCCACTGCTGTTCTCCAAGAGGATATATTGGAGGGCAAAAGCTCCTAGCTGCTAACAGAAAGGATATAGTAGCTCATGTAAACTATGTAGGCATTACTGAAGTGATCTTTTCTAGAATATGCGCTAGTAATTTAATACCAAATTCTGGCACATGGAAAGCATCTCTTGTGACAGCCTGCATTGATGGTTGCACCAGGGTGCATGGAAGTTGTGAAAAGGTGTCCCTGCATTCAGGTAAAAAACACAATTCAATTGCATAATAACAATTACTACCATCAACTTGAAAAGCTTCATGTTACCAAAACCGATTCTCAAGTCAACTGTCAAGGGCCACCAAAATAATTGAGTAGGGCATAATGCAACTTTTCATAATATAGTAGAAGCTCTTATTGTTTTCCCTTTCCCTTTTTCAGATGCATTAACTGCTACAGATTCAACCCTGATCTCTAGCCACAAAAGTAGTGGGTCCTATATAGGCCACCACCCGTTGCCCATATTCCCCTGAACTCCACACACACACAGATTCTTAGCCCCTCTAATAATTGGCATCCATGCAAGAGGGTAAAGACACACACCTAAGAAATAGTCCACCAATTGTAATCTTAGTCAAGTTATGATCATTATCTCCTTTATATATACTGGCCTGCAAGTATAGTATATCAAACATTAGAATTCCTCCATTGCTGCGAGCAAAATATTATGGCAAAGTAGATGAACTATCAACATGGCAACATAATATTGAAGAAGAGACGACATTATTTGCGTATTTGTAAATGCTATCTGACACTTCAGATCAGCATATGTAGAGTAAACACACCAATAAATCATCCAGGAGAAAGAGAAAAAGAAGGCTCTTTCTAGCTCTTGACTTCTATGAAATTTTAGCTGATAATTCAAGATAACAATATGATCATGTCAAATTTGCATAAGCCACATAAATGTACTATGTACAATTTTCTTTTTTCTTTCCTATTTCTGAATCATTCATATCAATTCTAGCAACATTTCACACATAAACCCACAAGTATTAGAGAGGGTTACCTCTCATCTTCTTGCCCAATGGCCCAATGGGCCTGGAACGAACCTAAAGAACAATATATAAAAGATATCTTAAGTGAAATAGCTATTAGCTAAAGCAGAAGAATCATCATTTTTAATGTTTGCTCAAGATAGTTAGTTCTACCTATTACAAAAGAATAAGGTAGAGTGACCAATATTGAAAAGCAATAAAGGAAATTACCCAAGAAAAGGAGAATGGTTGCAAGAAGGTAAGATGATATGCAAATAACACAAGTCAAAGAATCTTGTCATGGAAATTACCCGTGAAAAGAAGAGGGATTGCATTAAAAGTTCAAGCTGGAACTCTGCAAGTTAATACCAAGTGTGAGATATTTTCAAATGCCATGTGTATCCTGGAGCTAGTAGCCCCTAGATAATTTCTTAATGATGACATTGAATCAATATTAAACAGAAATAAAAACCATTCAGAGATAAAGACAAACCAGTGTCTTTAATGCACAGAAATATATGGTCCACAATGATAGAGACAAGAGAACGCCCAGCTGCTTCTGTAGATCGCTGTCATGATTTCATTACAGATGAGCTCAGAAAGCAAGAGAGATACACCAGCTTGCCCACAAACAAATAATGAGAGATTGTTCTCTCAAAAGAGGATAAAATAATGTAATCAATACCTGCTGAGCCTTAAAATCAACATCTCCTCTGTTTAGACAGACATATAATCCTGTCATAAAGCGGAGAAGAGCACGCAGTCCTGCTCATATGTCTTGTGTTAACCTCATTTCACATCCATTCCATATATATAAATTCAATATGGATACTAGAGGTCTAGCAAACGTCCTTTACTCACCTGGTTCACTTAGTGCTGGGCAAACAGCTTCAGTAACATGTAACTGAACCTCAAGCCCAAGTGGACTGTTCAACTCAGTTCTCTGAACTGTGATCTGGCCATCATAAAATTCAGGATATATTTTGTGACATGCAAAGTCTTAGAGCAAAACAGAATATCATTAAATTAAATACAGGAACTATATTCATTACATATGCCTCTCCCGATATTCCCTCTATGAAACGCTCGCCTCCAAAGAAAACCCGCTTTGCACCATCATCATCTCTCAGGTTCGCTCCCTCTTGAGAGCGCCCTAAAGTAGCATCCGTGAACATGTCAGGATGAGGCAAAAGATCAACAGACAAATATTCCCATTCAAGTTTCTGGAGAGAAAAATGTTGGAACCATTAGGTGGTAATACATACATGAGCAACATAGGATCCTCAACATCAAGGAATAAGTCAGAGATAAATCCCAATAAAAAAGATACATGCTACTCTAATGAACTTAAGGACAGAATATACAAGAGCAACCTGAAAAGAAAAACCCCATCCCAATACAATTTTTATGCATATATACACACATGCAAACTAATGAAGGGTGGAATAATACTTTGAACACATATAAGTACTTCTTGTTACTGGAGAACTCCCGCGCTTCCTTAAGATTCACAACCTGATAAAGAAAAGTGCTTCAATAAAATGCTATACTCAAGAGAAGAATCAAGGAAACAATTGTAAGAATGAATCTTGATGATAAATTACCTGCCAATTTTCATTTGTAGTATACAATAAAAGGTTGCGTATCGTGATAGATGCCATAGGTGATGCCCTACAACCAGAGAAAGGGAAGGAGGATGCATGTAAATAGATTTCAGGGAAATCTTAAAACCTGAGCTTTCAGCCAAACAAGAATTAAAATTTGTCAAGTTTCAGGTTTATGCTTAGAGCTATTCCACTGAACCACTCACTGAATTTTGACTCAGATAGAGTTAACATACTGAATCAACCCCAGTGAAAGAACAAAATATTATTATAAATTTCAACTCATTGAGATCATTGACACTGGACAGTGATGGCAGAATATAAATTAACCAAAGAAGCTACTTAATTCAAATCACTGATTTCAAGAATATACCATGTCGCTCCCCCTTGGCAACGAGCACCCCCATGAGTTTCAAGTAATAGATTTACTGTATGAATTTGTATAGTCATTCCATCTGCAATCTGATGATAGTCCATTGTCAGTAGCAATAAGTACTTGTAACATTAAATTTCTACATTTATGGACATTGAATGTCATGTACATCAATTTAAGCTTACAAAAGATAGAGTTACACCTTATCAGCAAAACCATAACTGCTACCCTTAGTGGCGGTAGTTGATGGGGTGCTACTGCATATAACAGAATTCAAAAATAAGAAAAACTGATTAACTTAAAGTAAAAGCATCACTCTACACGATTCCTGACTCATACTAATTAGCCAGAGACTAGTTCATTACCACTTTGGACTTGCAGATGTGTCGAAATCAGAATTCTCCTCCAAAACCAAATCAAGTCTATCGATTTGCACAATGATTGGTTCTATTTGTACATTGCTTACAGAAGGAAGCTAGAAAGTAACACACATCAGACTCCATGAAAAACCATAACCAAAGGGCATACATGACTAGATCCAGTAAATACGAACAGGGGGAAAAACTTCGATACAGGAACATATATTGTCCTCATGGACCATGGTTTAAAAACTAAATATGGTAATTCAGTGTCGACAAATCAGGACGTAAACAGATTCTTTATTTATTGAGCGCAAAAGCCTATTATTTTCTACCCATTTTACTTCTGATTCTTCGGAATCAGATAGTGCACAGAAAAAACATCGGCAACTCACAATGGATAACACCAGTATACCGAGTTAGTGGCTAACCGTGATCTCCAATTTCCCAACTTTGGCTGTCGCCACATTCAGCGCCGGCGGCAATCCAACACTTGAATGCAATGCGTCACCGTTTATATCTGACGAGAAATCAAACACAACCAATCTCAACTAATCTCAATAAAAACCACCCATGACCAACAAGCAAAATAACCAAATCAATCATACTGAATTCTTTTTTCTTTTAAATACCTAAATTGTAGAGTTGCACTGTGCGACCCTGCAACTTGAACTGATCTCTAGAGAAGGATTTGAGCCAGTACTTAAGAGTGTACTCCAAAGCTCGTGCCAGTATCGACTCCATAATTCTCCTTTGCTCCGCTCAACTTCAATAATTCCCTATCCCGAAGCCTTCGGAAAGTTTTCCAATGAACAAAAACTATCGCCGACAATATCGGATTATGGAGAATCACCTTGTCGGATGAAAACACAAATAGCTAACCGGGTTTGGATCGAAGAAATCGGGTCGGGGTAAGCATTTGAGTCTTCTGCTTCACAGCTTAGCAAGGCTTTTTGTGCGAAAATATTTGTTCTCTCAGCTGCACCGAAGGAAACGGGAGCTCAGAGGTGAAGCGTAGGTTGGGACATGGGGCGGGGGCGACGCACGTGCGGGGAGAATTGGGGAGGAGGAAAGATGTTCATGCAGCACGTGCGAGTGGGGGGTTTGTTGGTTTTAGCGGGAGAGCTTTGGATCTGGGCGCGTTTGTATCAGACTTGTCGGTGTGCCTTTGCGTCTGGGAAAAGGGATAATGCGTTGGAATAATAATATTTATAATAATGAATTATCACCTTCTATTCTCGGACGGCCCAATGACAGCGTAGCGTGTATGTATCAAAAATTTTTAATATTTTGCTAGATTAGCATAATAAGTAAGATTTGTGTATCATATTTTTTTTTTATGTCTTTTTGTTATATATTTTACCTTTAAAATAAGAAGGTAAAAAAATTTCAGTTCATTAATAGTAAGGGCTTTGCCATATGATACCTATTATACATATAAAATATGTTATATAGATTATATATGCATATATATATATATAAGTTGGATGTTGTAGTTCTTAAGTGTCAGTTTAATAAATTTTTTTCTTGCCCATTCTTTTTTGTTCTTTGTTATAAAACTGTTGTTACAAGAAATGTAGCGGCAGCATGGGCCTTGCGTTGCACGGTGGCACGCAGAGCTCAGATACCATCCTAGAAATGATACAACCATAATATAAACTTGGCATGGTGATTTCCGTATTGGCGAGGGCAGTCAAACTGGTTTTGCATAAGGTAGGTATATATTTTTTTATTTGTAAAAAATGTGATTTATCTTATTTCACGTCATTTAATTTATGCATCATGATGGAATATATAAACTCATATATTAATATATAAAAAATATATTAACTTATGAATTGACTTATTCATTTCACCTAAGGAACATAATACATATGTTTTTATCCACAAAAAATATGACTTACCAATGAGGCAAGGCATCATTAACAATGATAGTATTGAGTGTAAAAAGCAACTTTGTTATCCCAGCATATCCCAACCCACTGTGATTTGTCAATAATTGGAATAAGGTAAGTTAACTTATATTTTTTAGAGATCAAATAAATGTAAATACACTTTATTTTTTAATAAGATAAGTAAATTAATAAATTAATATATTTTTATATTTAAACATATCAACCTTATGTCAATCAACTATAACTCACATAACGTAATAATACTGTCTGTCCCTTGAACTTAATCCTAAATTCGAATCCTTACCCCTTACAAAGCCTCATCACTCCTATTATCATCGAAAAAAAAAGAATATATCAACCTTACCTCAACCAATTTTAACCCACAAGTCAAAAGTATGATTGATTAAAAAAATTCACTTATAAATGGGCTACAAGACCTGAACTCATTGTCTAAAAACCTAACTGACTCAATGTTTCTTGACACCACTAGTTTTACATGGGGACATCACAATTACGTATCTTTCATATTTTGTATTTTTGAGAAATTATAAAAAGCCTGAGTCATCCACAAGAATGAAATTTTCGAGATTTAATATTTTACATTGAATTTTTGGGTTGGATTATTTTCTTTCTCAGGTTAAGTCAACAAGCTTAGCATTGAGCGGTTGCTTCAACGGTTTCAACAGTTCAATGTAAAGGTGGGCTCATAGCCCAAAAAATATAAATCTGGGCCTCAGCCCAAGACCCAACTTGTGGTACCAAGACACGTACATGTTTGCGGCGGCTGGTCCGGTTCAGCTCATGGCTTCCTATCATGGTCCGTGGATAGCGGGCCCCTATTTTAATTAAATACCGAATATAAAGCCTGCAACATCAGATGATGAATGAATGCTAAACTCAGTATGGCAACAATCTATCATTAATGTTGCCAAAACATGTAACAAAAACTGCAACAGCCTTCTATATATATTCTCCTTCATTGTTCTAAAATCCTGTCTGGCGGTGTTTCATGGTTTCGAGATCTGAAGCTGCTACTGCTGTTTTTGTTCTTTTAGCTGACATGTTAGAAACGAGCGCTGCTATTCATCCGCATATATTCTCTACGCTAATATTTACGTTTCAAATCCAACCAATAAAATAAATTTTAATTAAACTTAAAATTAAAACAAAAAAATCAAATTCAGCCACGTTGATAGACGTGGTTGAAAACATAGTCTTTCCTGCATAGCAGTATTATTTCTCGTTAGAAACTAGTACGGGTGTGCAAAAAATTGTGATCTGACTTAAGCTTAACCAATAAAAAAATAACGTGAATTATGACTTGCTTACATATATATATATATATATATATATAGTAAAAGTTGATCCAAATGTTGCTACTGAATTAAACAGTTTTGCCTTTTCATTTCTTTATATATAGATAGAGAGAGAGAGATAGAGAAGAAAGGGGGGGGGGGGTAAGGGATGGTTTCCATTGACTTGAAGACAAAGTGAGGTTGGCTTCGGGGCTTCTTGTTCCTTTAGGTCGGCATTAGCTGCGCTTGTGAAACAAACCATTCTTAATGCTTTGCGTACAAGAAGTAGATATTCCTTTTGACCCTCTAAAGCTCCCATTCGGCTTGCTATTTCGATACCCCATTTTCTATTATATTATCTTCAAACTAAATTATGCTTTTGCCGCATGAAAAAATTATTTTTACAACTTTTTTATTATAGAAAATTTATATTTAATAAGAAACTTTTTCAATTCAATAATGTTAATTTTAAATTATAAAAATTAAATAAAAATAAAATTGTAAAAATAAAAGCATTTTTTACCGCATTTATCACGTAAACAAACGAGATATGGCAAGCGTAGAGAAGGTTTTGTGAAAGCCATACTGATTTCATGCAATGGTGGCTGCAATTTTGTGTCTGTTCTTTAGATTTGGTAACAAGAGAAGAAAGTACAGTCACACGTGCTATGAAAGATGAAACCACTTGAAATGGAAATCTGAGGCTTTTTTTAATTTTTAATTCTCATAAATTAAATATCATAAAAATTCTTTTTGAATAAATTAAGATGAATAAACTCATTAAATTCTATAAACATTAAAACCCAATAAATTTAACATTTATATTAAAATTGATAAATATTTTATCTCCAATTTTAATGGGACACGCATTTTTCTTTTTGAATGCAAAGATGTTTAAGCTTGACACTTAAAACGGATGCCCAATCATTTATGGGTGATGGGGATCCCTTAATTGGGGGGCCTTAAGTGTTTTGGTCCCCCACCCCTTTGTTTTCTTTAGAGAGAGAAAGGTGGGGTGATATGAAACTTATGATGACTATCCATATATACAGCAGAACATATATACTTATTAAGAAATAGGTAAACTCTTTTATGATGAAAAATATGGAAGGAAAACATAATTAAGACGCAGTCTGTTATCTAAATATTTTCAACAACTATATGTCTTTGTTGCCTGCAGCCATTTGATTTCTTTCTTTAAAGAGAAAGGAGGACTTGCTCTAAACATGCCCTAATGGATTACTGCATTTTCAGGGAAATTGAAACAAGTTTTTTCGTGGTTAACCTGCATTTGTTTTGCTCAGTTATGGTACAATTAGCCAATAGCATCACCATAAGTAGAAGCCTATGAATAATTTATTAAAAGAGTATCGATATCTTCATAATTATTCATTCACAATATGCATAAAATCTTACTTAATTAAATATATTTTATTGAGTTAATTATTTGTATTTTTTTAATTTCTTAACTATTTTAGATAAAATTATATAAGTTATGAAAAAAATCAAACTTTTTATTTATTAAAATAGAGAATATTTGTGTTGTCTTGGATGTCTTAATTTTCTATCTTCTTTCCTTCCTACTACCCCTTTTCAATCGTTGAAGGAAGAGAAAAGAGCACAAAGGCAGTTGAAAAGACCTAATTTGTTATTTGGTAGCCTTCTTTATTTGACCTGTGCTCCAAGTTATATGTTTCTTTCAATCTATACCTAAACCAATCCCCTTAAATATTGGGTTTGGGTAATTTTTTTTTGTCTTTTCATATATTTCTTATTATTATTGAATAAAATATTAATCTTTATTTAAGTTAAGAGTTATATAGCTCAATATTTTTAAATAAAAATAATTCTAAATTTAAACTTTTAACTCAAAATTGAGACAAAATTAATTTATCATTACGTTAACTATGAATATTTTTTTTAAGTAAAAACATTTCAGAATGTTATACCAAAAAAAAAAAACATTTAAGAAAATGAAAGTGTTAGTTGTTTTTGAGCATGCTTGATTCAAAAGACATTGCATTAGTGCGAGTTTAATTAAAGGATTTAAAATGGGCTAAGAGGTGGAAGAATAATCTAGAAACTAGCACATAGAATATCCAAAATACAATCAAAGAAGACATAAAATATTACAGTACAGGGTTACCTACGGTATAGTTGGCCCAATTAATTCAGGATCTAGGCATTATCACTTTAATGTCAAAGTTGATAATATTTAGCTTACAAATACATAGACTCAGTCATGAGTTAGCTTATAATCAATGTCATTATTCATTGCTAGCTATTTTAGGGGAGGGGAATTAATAAGAGCCGCTGTTTTTGTTTGGGGTTAATAAGAGTTAATATTAATACCATATAGTTATTAAAAAAAATATTTTTTTTTTGAGATGGAACCTTAAAATTAAAAGATAAAGGCTTACAGATAGGAGGACATATATTTAACATAGTAATTATGGATTATTTGATTGGCTTACTAGAAAGCGAAAAAGGACTTTTAAAAAGAAAAAAACTTAGAATATTAGTTGGTTTTTTTTTTCATAATTATCAATTATCATAATAGTACATCCAATTTCTTAGTATTTATTAAATTCCTTAATTTCATTCCATTCCATTAATAAAAATGCTACTCCTATTTCATTTTTCTTATATTTTTCTCGCAATAAAACAATGTAATGTATCAATTTATTTGGTTTTATAATTTAATTTATAAATTTTAATAAATTAAAGTTAAATTTAATTTTTATAATGATTGAGTAAAAATAAAATTATAAAAATAACAAAAATTTTTCATTAATTGACTATCCCATTTTTTAATTTATCTTATTATTTTTATACTTTTATTATTGTTTAATTTTAATAATATAGAACTCAAATTAATTCAATAAATTTTACAAATTATGAGACTAAAAAAAAGTTTATATTAAAAAACCAAAAAGTAGTGAGTTTATAATTCGTGTTTCCCAATATTTGATTTATTGAATTGCCCATTAAATGTAAAACTGTACGAAATTCGTTTGCCAGAATTTATAGCACAAGAAACAGAAAGAAAAAACTGTCTAACAGCGTTGGAGGCTTGGAGTTGGATACAAAACGTGTAGTAGAAACCGTACGGAGACGTTGATGAGGTTAGATTGGTTGAAGAACGTGAATTTCTAACTCCAAGCAAAACCAAACCCCGAAAGCATTGAAAATTCATTAACAAGAATTTTTGGAGAGAGAAATCGAACGAGAGAGACGTAAACGCAGAGTCGTTTTATTACCCAATTCTCTTCGTTATCCAGTCTCTCTCTTCCCCTTCCTCTTCCCCCGTTCTATCTCTCTCCTCGGATCTCTCCCGGTTTTCCGCCCCGAAACCCTCTGAACACGCTTCCCTACTCCCTAGTTCTGTGTCATAATTCATATCTTTATCCCTTTATATTGGTGTATTTATTTTCCGAAAATTCAAAACCAAAGTTTCATTCCTTTTCTGTAATCCGTCGGATTGTTTTATTTGTAATTAGTAGGAAGATTGTTGCTAAGAGATACTTGTAATTTGGTTGTACTTTGAACTTGGAATCGTGGGTATTGAAGATGAGGAAAATATTTTGAATTATTGTTTTCTGCAATTTGTTTTGTCCAAATCGTCTTTGGCGTTGCTCTTGGTTTGTTTTTATCAGAAACCACAAAAGAGATTGGAGGTGCAACACGACGGTGGAATTCAAAGCGATTTGTTGTTTTTTGGTTTGGTTGTGGTTTTAGGTGTAATTGAAATTTGGAAGTTTTCACCGAGGTGAGGAAGATGGCGACACTTGGGACCTGAGAGATTGTAAATTGGAGGCTGTTTCTTTGTTTTGGTGGGTGAGGTGTTGGCGAGAAACAGCCTTCTGGGGTTATGATTACAGGTGATTTTGAAGAATCAGCGATCGTTATACTCTGGCTAGCTGCTATTTTCTTCTCTTTGGTTCTGGGGATGATGAATGATGGCCAGAAACAACATCAGCAAGGAGGTGTTCCTCGCTCCGGCCGAAGCAACGGGTTTATTCCCAGCTCCTTCCGTGCTATCTCCAGCTACCTGAGAATCGTTTCCTCCGGTGCTTCCACCGTTGCACGGTCTGCAGCATCAGTTGCGTCTTCGATAGTCGACAGGGATGATGAGAATGACCATGATCAAGTATGAGTCGTGCTTTTCTTTCAACCTGTTCGTAATGGTGCCCTTTGGTGTGGCTCTTAAAACATAATTCGATGGGTTTTGGAAATTGCGGCTTGTTTATGATAAAATTATATATTAAAAATTGAAAATTTTTAAATGGTTTACATCTGTAGGCTGTTCATTTATGCTGAGTAATATGAACTGTTTCAATGGATGAGTGATTAAATGTGATTACGTGTTAGGTTCCTTCTACGTTGAGAGAATAGTGCTAGTTGCTGTTAGTTCATAGGTATGCTCCGTATTGATTTCTCAATTAGTAAATATCTACAATAGGGTGATTATTAGTAGTTTTCCCTTTTTAAAGTATTAATGTTGCAAACCACCTGTCACTCAGAGAAGTGTAGTTCATGTTTTAGTGGACATTGTGACATACTGCATGTAATTTCTTTTGAGAGTACGAATGTCATCATTTTACCTGGTAGATCGGTAAGGACACTAGCTGGGCAAAGTGGCAGCTGCCAGTTTATGAAGTTCTTAACCAAGCATGTCTTTTACTTTCTGTTACGATCCTCTATATAACAGAAGGTTTTGAAAAGAGCTGGTATTTGGACATGGGTGCATCTGAGTAAGTAGTGTAGTGTAGTTTCCAAATTTGGATTTACACTTAAAAAGCTGGTATTTGGACATAGGTTGCATCTGAGTCAGTAGTGTAGTGTAGTTTCCAAATTTGGATTTCCACTTGTCTTGACATCTTATGTATCAGAAAGTCTAGCAGTTAGTCGTTGGGAGGTGTTAGCTGTTTGCATTGTGGAGTCTGTGTTTGATCTTGACAAGGTAGTTGGACATATGTCTTTCTCTAGAGATTAGCAATATATCTTTCTGTGCAGTTTTTATTGGTATATGTTGACATGGACAGGAAAGTGGAAGTGGTTGAAGCCTGTCCTTTTAATCTACAATACTGTTTTTTGGTTATGGAGCATATGGCGTTGGTAACAATTAATGAACAATATTTGCATGAAGATGTCGTATTTTATCTTGCTCTGTTGTGCTATATGCTAATCACGATGAATGTTCTTATTATTGTTACATGTCTTAGTTGCAATTAATGTTAAGGAGCTATCATCGTGTATGAAGTTTTTCTCAATGAATTGATCATTTCCATATTAAAGTACATGTTAGGATTGAGATGACTCATTTCAGTCACTTCTACAATTGTAAAGGTTATATGGGCTGGTTTTGACAAGTTAGAGAGGGAGGGAGAATTAATTCAGCAAGTTCTTCTCCTAGGCTATCGGTCTGGCTTCCAAATTTGGGATGTTGAAGATTCAAATAATGTCCGTGATCTAGTTTCCAGACATGATGGCCCTGTTTCTTTCATGCAAATGCTACCAAAACCAATTGCATCAAAGAGATCAGAAGACAAGTTTGCCAACAGCCGCCCGCTCTTGGTAGTTTGTGCTGATGGTTTCTATGCTGGAGGCCGTAACATTCAGGATGGTTTGGCCACCCCATGTAATGGGCACACTTCAAACTGCCATGACCAAGTGAATGGCAATTATCTTCCGACTACTGTTAAGTTTTATTCTTTGAGATCCCAATCATATGTTGATGTATTAAAGTTTAGATCAGTTGTTTATTCTGTTCGGTGCAGTTCTCGCGTAGTTGCTGTTTCTCAATCAACTCAGGTATAATTTCCAATATCCCAATCATATGTTTGTTTAGTAAAGTATCTGCTTGTTTTGAATGTTTAATGGATTCTTTGTTTTGCAGATTCATTGTTTTAATGCCACAACATTAGAGAGGGAATATACTTTACTTACTAATCCTATAGTCATGAATTGTTCTGGTTCTGGAGGCATAGGCTACGGGCCACTTGCGGTGGGTCCAAGATGGCTAGCTTATAGTGGAAGCCCAGTTGGTGTCTCCAATTCCGGCCGTGTCAATCCACAGCATTTGACACCTTCTGCAAGCTTTCCTGGTTTTTCTTCAAACGGGGGCTTGGTTGCACACTATGCCAAAGAGTCCAGCAAGCAACTTGCTGCTGGGATAGTTTCCCTTGGAGATATGGCCCATAAGAAGCTTTCCAGATACTGCTCTGAGCTTCTGCCTGATAGCAATGGTTCTTTGCAGTCTGTAAATACTGTATGGAAGGGCAACGGAGCCATTAATGGCCATTTACCTGATGCAGATAACATTGGAATGGTGAATACTGTTCTTCCTGACATTCATTTGTAACTGGAACTGCAGCTGTTGTGCTTTCTCAATAGAATGCTATTTCCAAAATTGTATTATTATTTACTCCTATCCTTGTTTTAAATCTAGTTTCAAAAAGATTAATAAGGCCGAATGGCCTATATTGATTTGCACTAACGGTTGTCTTCTCGTGAGAGTCCGCACAAATTTGTAGAAGGGCATGAAGGGGGAAAAAGAAACCTAAATTGGAATTTCAAAACATAAGTAATCTAATTCACTAATTTGGGTGATTGGTTCACTCAATTTAGAAATTGCACAAAACATCTGTTGAAACTCAGAATGAGAATTATCTGATAAATTGATGTTTCTGATGGATTTTTGGGGCACTAAGAAGATATTTCTGATGGTTGTTTATATCATTTTGTTTTATCTCAGGTTGTGAGTATCATGATGCTTCTATATTGTGGCCTTTGATTCTCTAGTTCTGCAATAATGCAACTGATAGCTTTTGCATTTTATACTCTGATTTTCCTATGATAACATTATTTTCATTGTCAGGTCATTGTCAGAGATATCATCAGTAAAAATGTTGTTGCCCAATTCCGTGCACACAAAAGTCCTATTTCAGCTATATGCTTCGATCCTAGTGGCACCATATTGGTGACTGCTTCGGTTCAAGGGCATAATATAAATGTTTACCAGATAAGGCCTGGACACTCCGAGAGTTTGTCAGCATCTGATGCCTTCTCTTCTCATGTTCATCTTTACAGGCTGCAACGTGGCTTTACTAATGCAGTGAGTGCATCTGTTTGTCCTCCCTCCATTTAATACGTATTAATTTTTATTTTAAATACAAGCAACTGGGACAGATGTAATCTGTTGAACTTTTCAGGTCATACAAGATATCAGTTTCAGTGATGACAGCAACTGGATTATGATTAGTTCCTCAAGGGGCACTAGCCATCTATTTGCCATAAATCCTCAGGGGGGTGCTGTAAATATTCAGTCCTATGATTCAAGCTTTACAGCAAAAAATAGTGGATTGAGTACTAATCAAGCAGTACGCTGGCCTCCCACCTCAGGTTTGCAAATGCCTAAACAACAGAGCTTTTGTGCAGATGGCCCTCCAATCACACTTTCTGTTGTAAGCAGAATTAGGAATGGAACTAATGGCTGGAGAGGCACTGTTAGTGGGGCTGCTGCAGCTGCAACAGGTAGGATGAGTTCCCTTTCTGGAGCTATTGCTTCATCTTTCCGTAACTGCAAAGCCTTGTATGTTGATGGGAACTATTCCAAGACAAAGTATCATCTATTGGTTTTTTCACCCACTGGTTCTATGATACAATATGTGCTGCGGACGTCAACTGGTCGGGAGTCAGCAGTAGTTTCTGGAATAACCCCTGCTTATGATTCATCTCTTGAGCCTGATGCTAGACTAATAGTTGAGGCCATCCAGAAATGGAATATATGTCAGAGACATAATCAAAGAGAACGAGATGATAATATTGACATATATGGTGAGAATGGAATTTCAGACAGCAAAAAAATATATCCTGAAGAAGTCAAGGAGGAAAGTATCTGTAGCCCAAAAGTGAAGAATGTAGGCGCGAAAGCAACTTTCTCTCCTGAGGAGGAGCATCATTTGTTTATTTCAGAGGCTGAGCTGCAGATGCATCAACCTCGGACTCCACTGTGGGCAAAGCCTGAGGTATTATATTTAGAAAATTGAAACTGTTCTTTTATGGCTTAGCTTTCATTTTCTTTGGTTTGACTGTTAAATACACCATTCTGTTTCAAACCAGATATATTTTCAATCCATGGTGAAAGAGGCTAGCCTAATAGATGAAGGAACTGCTTCAGCAGGGGAAATTGAGGTTGAAAGGATTCCAACTCGCATGATTGAATCTAGGTCAAAAGACTTAGTTCCAATTTTTGACTATCTTCAGACTCCAATATTTCACCAAGCAAGGTTTGTTGAAATGTCGATTTATAATTAAATGAGTTATAAGAGTTAGATGTTGGGGTTTGCTCTTAGTGTTGTACATTCTACTGACAGTACCTCAGTTTTGAAAGGGTAGACAATGGTGAAGTTGATGGGTTTTGATCCGTTGTTTGATGTGCATAAAATTGTTGTCGTTTGGCCTGTTCTTCTTCTTAAGCATTGTTCCATCGACTAGTACATATGAATGAAATATAATTTCACTTCTCTCTAACAGGACTCCTGCTCTAGATGGGAAGGTAAACGGACAGTTGTTGCATCAGAGTTCTGGGATGTCTGAAAATGATAGGATTTTATCCAGGAGTATGCCGGACTCTCCTGAATGCATGACAAATTCGGATGGTGCTGTATCTGAATTAAACAGAGGATTTGAAGGAACTGACTGGAATGAGCATCTTGTGTCAGCAGAAACAAAGGGCTTTGTAAATAACAATGACAGCCCTAAAGCGAACTCTCGGCTTGAGATTGTAAGTAATAGAGAGCACTTGAACATGGAGGCTCAGCTCATGTTTGTAAATAATGACAAAGAAGGGCTGAATGTGGGGAATCACTTTGAAGACAAAGGCAATTAATTATAATAGAGGTAATATTTCCTTATCTAGATTAGAAATTGTCCAATGGTAAGTTTCTTTGGGTAATTGAGTTGTTTAATGAACCAAAGTATGTGGAACACTGGAACTCTCTTCCACAGGAACTGAACAACATTTTGGCTGTTTGCACATATTCATAGGCTACTAAATATAGTTGTCAGCAGTCGAGTAAACATTGCATTCACTTTTCTGTTTTATTCTTTTTATTATTCAGGCATGGAGATATTCTTTCATTCCGCATCAGGGGGCTTAATTAACCCCATTGGAAAAATGCTTGGAGGGGTAGACGAGCTTGAGTAGGCTTTACTACGAAGCAAAACAAATTGTGGATACTGCGTTGGGTTTCTTCATCTGTTAAAACTTGTAAATAACAGACATGTATATCAATAATTAGCTGTAGTGAGTAAATAATAGAATCACTTGGTAACTTCTCTCTTTATTATTATCAAATCATTAAATTTATTTCTCTCTATCATCCTGACTAGTGCGAACATAGTGGATTGGAAAATGCTAGTCCCACTTAAGAGAGGTGAGTAACAGAGAACACAACAGCAGCTGTAATATCAGTTGAGTCTTACGTATTGGTTTCTTATTTAGTAAATGCGATGATTTAAAATTTTTTAAAGAAGATTTTATAAGATTTAATTTAATTTTTTAAAATGAGATTTTTATTAATTTTAATTTATATAAATGGAGAGTCTCTAGTGGAAATTTGAGAGATTTTGGGCGCGACTGCAACTATAATTTCTAGTTTGTCCTATTCATTTTTATTTTGGCAACCAACAACTCTTAGAGCTAATAGCTTTAACTATTTTTACGTATTTATTTTTATAAAATTTTTATTTTATAAAATTTAAATATTAAATTTATTGATTTTCTTTCAAACATATTAAGAAAAAAACATTCCGAGAGCCCATAGGTCCTAAACAAAGATTGAAAAATTAAGCTTTTTTGTATAGAGTATTAATATTCCTAAAAATTAAGATTGTATAAATATAGTTTTTTATATTTTTTTCTATATTTTTTTTCATTTCTAAAATTTTATATCTCTATAGGCAAATGAAACAGACGCTTTACGTACAAGCATCTTTGTTCATCCAATATGATTCAAGAAGAAATTGACTTGGTTCTAAAAAAAGCCACACGGCCCACCCACAAGCGGTTCAGAAACAAAGATTCGGGGCCTAGTACACATGCCGATGAAGTGTTTGAAATTACAATGTCGGTGTCTTGAGTTTGTAATCTAGAAGGTCAAACAGGTCTAAATGCTTTCGGTGTTTTAGGCATTTTACCTTCCCTACTATGCACGCAAATTCAGCAAAAAACAATGGCAACGGTGGCTACGAGTCTTCAAAGAGTTTTGACATTGCGTCTTGTATCTTAGAACGCAAGTCCTTCTTTATTTCATTTTTAATTTAAATCATATTACAGGAGATCAAAGCTTCAAACTTCATCTTACTTCTCACATCTCAAGTCTATTTGATTCAATTCCTTGAAGCATCTGGATCATCTTGCTTCTTAAGAATGAGGCTAAACTCATGATGATGTTCTTTTACTTGTGTCTTTACATTGATTGGGTCACAAATAAATATAATAATTTGAATTTGACTAAATAAAAATGATGTGAAAATTAAAAAAAAAATTATATTTTTAAAATAAAGTAGAGGCAGATAAACTTTCAATTGGGTTTCTGTTCCCTTTCTAAGGGCAAACATAGATTCAGAGTTCAAGATTTGTATATTTTATTTTTTTGTTTAGATGGAAGATGTGTGTCTTCTACCTAAAAAAAATTAAATTAAAAAGCAGATACGTGTGCTTATTTTTTGCAAATAAAAAATAGATAGAAAAGTTATAGATTTTGTATTGAATGTAGGTAAAGTGTTTGTTTTGTTTTGCGTGAGGCGTATCCGTTTATAAATCCACGTGTCATCATAAATCACTATTCAATAATACGTTCGATCTTTTTTTCATTAAAGTGAGAGGTAAGATTAAGACCATGGCTTATTAAAAAGAAGTCATATTTTCTAAGTAATTTATCTGTGATTTAAACATATAACCTTACACAAAATGCAAACAAAAAAAAAAAGAACAAAATAGAAAAATATATTTATTTAAATAACATCAAATGTTTGTTGTGCATAAATAGTTATGAATTGTTGATATTCTATTTCAATGTAAATGTTTTTGAACTCTAAACAAAGATATTAAACTATTCATTCAATAATAATTAGTTGTCTTAAAATAATTTAGTGTTAATATATACGAGTTAGAATTTAAAAAAATATTGTAAAAAAAAATACCATTTATAATTTTTATTTCTTATAAAATAATTCCAAAAAAAAAAAAAAGAAGAGACCAAACTTTATGTCTAACTTGTAAACTAGAATATTTAACAGCATTAGTTCACACTCGTTAGTTAAGTGTTAGGACATCAACGTTGCAGGGGAAATGATGATCAAGCAACAATTAGTTTCATATACTCACGTGAGTAACATCATCATATGGTAACATTGCAAGTCTACTTTATATCCATTTACAGAATATGTTTAACGTATCCACCGCATCATTTACCATTTCTTTTTCTCTCCTCTCATACATTTACCATCTCAGCCAACACCAAAAATAAAAACTAAAAAAATTAAATATAGGTTGTACTATTTAAATTATTTATTTCTTCGATTTTCATAAATTAAATCTCTCAAGATTTTTTTTTTAAATTTCTTCATAAAATATCTTTATATTACTATTAAATATAGAATTGATTCTGGTTTGAAGAATAAATTGTAGAAAGTATTTTTCTTTCAATAAAAATTTTATTTTAAATATTTAAATAATTAAATTTATTAAATCTCATTATTTAATTATAAAATATAAATATATTTAATAACTTATATTAATTTTTTTGAACGTTTAGTGAGAACATAATTTCTCTAAATTGCTTCCTTTAAACATGTACAGAAATCTGGATAAAACAACTACATATATCATTACTTATATTGCAAATTTAGCTGGTCATGGATACACAAGTGAGAGCACAGCCTCTTTGTTATCACAAAAAATTTATTTAAAAAAATTAAATTATTAAATTTATTAAAGTTTATAGTTTAAGATGTAAAATTTAATAAATATAATATTTTATATTAAATTTTATGAAATATTTATTACTTTTATCTGATTTCCCTATAGATAACAGTGAAAGTTAAAAAGTTAATTGGGCCTGATGCAATTTATTGAATTGAATAATTATATAATCACACATGTAATGACAAGTCAGGATATGATAAGCTAAGGCGGAAACTTCCAAGTTCAAACTATATTAAAACTTCGCCATTCCAATTTTTGTAAGCTACTTACAGAGTGAGTCGTTTAAAGATGCAGTGCAGTTTTTCTGTTGATTGCAGGGACTCTCATTGGCTTAAGGTTTCATTGTTATGCTTATTGATCAAAGCATGGCAAGCTTTATGTTGAAGCTGAATTTTGGCATTGACTGATCCAGCTGACCGTGGAATAGCAAGCAGGTTTTTCCCTCATAAGCAGGTTTCTCAACAGCTCGAGGACTTAAAACCAGATTTTGTTCCTAATTTAGACACAGGACAGGGCTTTTTCATTCAAGAGCTATCATAAGGATTGTCTCCTCCCTTTCTTGACCTTATGGAGAAAACTGGCTTTTCCTTAATTTTCCCTTCAGAGAAGCATTGGTGTCAACATTATAGAACAGGCACCTACTTGGACATCCTACTACCATCTGAAATTTTCGAGCATGTGAACAAAATGTGGTCAACCATTTTACATCTTTGGCTTAAAGGGTCAGTTTTGATGCCCCATCACAAGAGTCATTACAAGAATAGAATCCATTTAAACATGGCAAATTTTATTTCCACCTTGTCAACTTTTTATAGAACATTTTCCTAACTCTTTTGTTTTCTTGAAAAAAAGATTCTTTAAAGTAAAAGGTAACTAATTATATAAATCATTATAAAATATAAAAATATAAGTATATCTTAGGAATTTAAAATAATTTACTTAATTTTTTGTTAATAATTATTCATTTATACTTATTATTTGTTGAGTAATTAAGGATAATGATTGTAATATGTTGGGATACAAAGAAAAAGATTTTAGAGATAAAAAAAATGGAGTAAGATTATAAGAAATTAAATGCAGTTTGTATAAATATGTACTCATTAATTAAATATATGCAACAACATAAATTAAATCTTAAGTCGAAAGTCATTATCATCTTTATTAATACTTCCTAGAAAAATGTTGTTATTACCTTTCCCAGGATTTAAAGGCAGCTCTTCTTTTGTGAAAGAAAATCTCGTGAACAATGAACGGGGCCATGGTCATACCATTTCTGTCAAATGAATTAGTAATAATGAACTTGATAAGAAACAATTTTCTCCACCCAACGCAAATAAATAGTTCGTACCCCAATTTATTAGATACAAATGATAGCATTGAATCTGGTCAATGAACTTTTGTTAATTGCTAATTAACCCTTTTCAAATATGTCATTCCCCCATAACCCCCTTACAGCTCAAAGCCTATCAAGGGTTTTCTGCCCTTTAATTTTCCATTTCCTTCAAGGAGATATAGAAGTAACGTTGCCTGAATTTTTACTCCAACAACTACATCTTCAACCCCACCCCAGAGAAAGAGAGAGACCTAGTCGTTTTCTATGTAGAAGTTCTGTTGTCATAGTCCAAACTCTAAACTCTATGCAAATAAAACTTCATGTGGAGGCAAAGCCAAACATACACCAAACAAATCTCCTCTTGGTATTTATTTTTCTACCCCTTCTCTTCTTGCTCAACTTCCCTCCTTCAAAACCAAGCCAGTACCAAAACTTGAAACAAACAACAGCGTCCCTCTTAGTCCCGTGTCTCTTTCTACTTAACAACCCCCCGTTCACCTTTAATATTTTAAAGCCCTCAAACGCCCTTGACATGTCTGACCCAAATGCTAAGCAAGGTTAGGTATCACATTGCTGCCTTAAACACCATCATCCATAAAGTTCTTCCTTTTACAGCATAACCTTATATGGGTTCTTGCAGTTCTCCTTTGTTCTTAATCTGGAGCTGAATTGCCAAATGAAATAAGGACTACTACCCCACCTCTTAAGGAGGAGAAGGAGGAACTCAAAGCCTTGTTCTCCTTTTGGTATTGCCCTGCCTTATTGTGTCAGTAGTTCGCATTTGGGACAGGATGCAGCTTCAAATATCACCAAGTTTAAGGCATGTCACTGTGTTTCCTGGGAAAGGATTCAAGGAATTTATCAAAGTTAAGGTTGCATCGAGGCGGCTTTCTTATCGGATGCTCTTCTATTCACTCTTGTTCTTCACTTTTCTTCTTCGGTTTGTGTTTGTTTTGACAGCAGTGGATACCATTGATGGAGATAACAAGTGCTCTACCATAGGTACATTATCAACTTCTTTCTCTCACACAATGTCACAAACAAGAACACATAACACGAACAGACAGAAAGACATCAATAGGTGCACCAGTCATCAGAGGATGTATCACAACATTGTGAGGGTAGATAATTTTCAGTTATCAAAATACGAAAGTATAATTTTTCTCAGGTTTGGACATGTAGTAATATTTTGAAAGCTATTTGGCTGCATTCCCCCTCATTACCGACCTTTGATTTTAAAATTTTGGGATTATGGGACTGCAATGAATTAAAGCAACTTGAAAACCAAAGGGAATATGCACTTACGTTTGGATTATGTTCGTAGGTTGCCTGGGGAAAAAGCTTGGACCAAGGATTTTGGGAAGAAAGCTCGAATCATCTGTAATTTCCTAAACTCTTCTCATTATATTATCAGATATCTGATGATACAATAAATACTTGAGCTGAAATTTCTATTACTAACCGAAGTTGACTATGGTTTCTAATAGGTCCCAGAAGTAATATCCCGAATATTAGATGAACCTATTGGCAAAGATGAACTAGAGGGAAGATCTGATATTCCACAGACTCTAGAAGAGTTCATGACTGAAATGAAGGGAGGTGGATACGATGCCAAGACATTTGCTGTTAGACTTCGAGAGATGGTATGATTTTCCTCCTTTTTAACGAGAGGAAAAATGGAGAAAATTTATCAATGCAAAACTAACAGTTTAGCAAGTTAAAGTCTCCATTGATTGACAATTTGACACTGAACATTTCTTAGGTGACCCTTATGGAACAAAGGACCAGGACGGCCAAAATTCAAGAATATTTATATCGTCATGTAGCGTCAAGCAGCATACCCAAACAGCTTCATTGCCTTGACTTGAGGCTGGCCAGTGAGCACACCAACAATGCAGCAGCACGCCTTCAGCTCCCCTCTGCAGAACTCGTCCCGGCCCTGGTTGACAACTCCTACTTCCACTTTGTCCTCGCCTCAGACAATGTTCTGGCTGCCTCAGTGGTTGCAACATCACTTGTCCGCAACTCCTTGCGACCACGGAAAGTTGTTCTGCACATAATTACAGATAGAAAGACTTATAATCCCATGCAGGCTTGGTTCTCATTGCACCCTCTGTCACCTGCTATAATTGAGGTCAAGGCTTTGCACCATTTTGATTGGTTGACAAAGGGAAAAGTGCCTGTTCTGGAAGCAATGGAAAAAGATCAACGAGTGCGGTCACACTTTAGGGGGGGATCATCTGCTATTGTTGCGAATAATACTGAGAAGCCGAATGTTATTGCAGCAAAACTACAAGCACTCAGTCCCAAGTATAATTCAGTGATGAACCACATTCGGATACATCTTCCAGAGGTAAAAGGGATATCACATAGAAAGTAAATATACTATTTGCTAGCGTACGTAATACATCATTACCAACTCTACTTTTCTCGGTATCTGATGTTTATTACCATTATTTTCCTAACAGTTGTTCCCAAGTCTTGAAAAGGTGGTCTTCCTCGATGATGACATTGTGATACAAACTGATCTTTCACCTCTTTGGGACATCGACATGAATGGAAAAGTCAATGGAGCAGTGGAAACATGTACTGGAGAAGATAAGTTTGTTATGTCAAAGAGGTTGAAAAGCTATTTGAACTTCTCCCACCCTCTAATATCCAAGAACTTTGATCCCAATGAATGTGCTTGGGCTTATGGCATGAACATTTTTGATCTGGAGGCTTGGAGGAAGACCAACATAAGCAATACATACCATTATTGGGTTGAGCAGGTATATGTATCTTCCATCCTACCAACATACTAGAAAGAACAAGAAAACAAAGATAATACTCAAACACAATCATATCTCTGTTTCCTTTGTGCAGAATATAAAATCAGACCTCAGTTTGTGGCAGCTAGGAACATTACCTCCTGGATTAATAGCATTCCATGGTTATGTCCACATCATCGATCCTTTCTGGCACATGCTGGGATTGGGATATCAAGAAAATACAAGTTTTGCCGATGCTGAGAGTGCTGGCGTCATCCATTTTAATGGCAGGGCAAAGCCATGGCTCGAAATAGCTTTTCCACAACTAAGGCCATTATGGGCTAGGCATATTGACTTTTCAGATAAGTTCATAAAGGGCTGTCACATTAGGGCATCATAGCTCGGTTCTTGAGAAATGTGACCACGTTGATGAGTTGAAGAAATGGTAATTGCGCACAAGGGGAAAAGAAAATCAGAGTTGTTCCGAGCATAAGGCCCTCAGTAACACAGAAGAGTCGGTGATATAGCGCGATGCTCCCTTGTTGCGTTCACTTTTTTTTTTTTTTAATTTTTTTCTTTAGTCGAAGTTCTCAATTCTTTTTCTCTTGACTCCATATGATAAGTATGCGTATTTGTAGATCGTATATGTATGTATAAAGTCGAGAAAGCCTTTTTTGGAAACAAATTTGAGGGATAAGGGCATTACAGTAAGCTTCATATCCTATTTCATTTCTGTTTATATAATTTATCACAGTAAAAGCATAGCTTTTTATCATGTCAGGCAGTATCTCGCAACCATATGACATCATATGTTTCACGGACTCAGTTATATAAGCTTTTGCCTTCCTGTATGCATAGTATCAAGAACTTCAAGCATAACCTCCGAAAGTAGTACAAGATTTGATTCAAAATTGTGGGTAATACTACATGCTTACTTCATACAAAAATCACAGTAGCGTACCTACATTCATTCAGAATACACAGACATGTGCCAGCAGTTCATGTTAATCAAGGATCTTATAAGGGCTCCTAATTTGAAGCCCAATTCTGCAGCTACACTTACTTTTTCCCAGTGACATTGGATACGAAATCCTTGATAAACTTTGCCGATTTCGTTATAGGTGAATTGATAGCCATCAGATTATACAGTACATTCTCAACTTCACCTATGCTTGGCCGGTTCTTGAAACTGGAAACCACCTTCAGTTCTTCTCCTTCTTCAACAAGAACATTCCACCTCTCTCCACTCACAACCCCATCTCTTACACACTTAAAAATCACTCCTTTCCGTTTGCTCAATACCCCTCTTACCTCCAAACCCATGAAAGAATAAACCACTTCAAAAGAACCCACAAAGCCACTCATATCACCAAAATTGTTCTCCTCCTCAAATGCCCATTTTGGGTTAAATATAACCACTGGCTTTGGATAAAAAACTTCAGTTACTGCTTTCATTAGGGTCAATTGAGAAGTCTCTGGCACCAAAAAGATTGCCACATCTGCGGAATTCACAATTCTGGAGTCAGTTTTGGCAACTGAAGAAATGTCAACGTGCTCAACTTGGGTAGATGAATGAGATTGAAAGGCTGCAGTAGCAGCTTCTTTCAGGCTGGGATTAGGCCACAGGATCAGGATCTTGATAGGAGAACCCTTGCTTTTAATGGGCATGTCTCCAAATACATCCAGAGCAAGTTGGGAAAGTGCAGCCGGCGAGTCATCCACAACTGGAATTTCAACTCTGAACTTGGGTTGCTTTAGCTTTTTAATTTTGCCAATAAGTTTGGGGTTGTTGAGGGGCTTCTCTAACGTTGTTGATAGGGATGTTTTAGCCTGCAGTATGGCCTCTTCCTTTGAGGTGGGTGGGCTTGGAGAAGAAAGTGACGATTGGATGGATATGGATGTGGCTTTGAGGGGAGCATACGAGGGGATGCAACAGACATAGTAGCGTTGGCGGAGACACGAAGTAGAAAACGGGATAGATGTGGATTGAGAATTAGAGTGTGGAACCAGAGATGATGGCAGGGAAATTTGAAAGGATTGGAAATTAGTTCTAGGAAGATAAGATGCCATTTAAGCTTGACCTTTAAACAGAGTAACAAGTCCGTTATCTTGAGACGAAAGCGTTATCAGGAAGCCCTTTCCAGATAAGATCAACCGGGAGCTCACAGCCGTTCAAACTTCAAAAGCGCTCGAGCTATGATTATCTTTTATGAGTCCCTCTACTGACGTCTGTCTTACAGCTAGATATTTACGAATCTCCGTCTAGCATCAACGACGGACTCCAGTCATCGTTTCTGTTTATGGCAATGGACTTACTTATCAGTCATCCTTCACAATCCATGTCAATCGGGATCCGGGTCAGGTGTCGTTTCAAAATGGTTTATTTACCTATCTCTCGTTAGGGAAAAGCTTTTTCCGGAATCCTCACTGAATAATTTGGTGTGTTAGATTATCTGAATGCTTAAAAATTTTATATAACTTAATAATTTAAATTATGTTGAAGTAAAAATTACATGACTATTCCGATTGTATCCTAACCAATGTGCTCCTTCAGTCATAATAGTTCAGAAACAATCGCAAATTTAATTAGTAGGGTATCTGGCCACAACTAATTTGAAAATAAATAACTAAAGCCACACCTACTGCTTCTTTGATAATAGTATAAAAACTAATACATTGCGAGCCTAACTAATATAAGTTGTACCCTACTGTGGATTTATCTACAAAACCAGCAACAACCATCAAAATTGAAGCGAAGATAGCCAGACAAGCTTATTAACATTTACATGCAAATACCAGCATTGCTTCATAATAGTTCAGGTGCCAATTCAATCAAAGCCATCACCATGTCCAGTTAGATCATTTTAGTTGAAAGCTACAAAGCCAAATAAGGTATGGGAAAATGAATACAACTTTTGGGCCAAAATGGAAGCCCAAACAATTGTAGAGTGCCAACTTAGGCAACTGGTGGACGGAGTACATGATCCTGTGAAGTATCCACCGCAGCAGGTGGCATAAATTGCCACATGGCAACCCCTGGGTAACCTATAAAAGGCACCAACTTGTTGCCAGGGGCTTGGCCTGGTGCAGCAAAAGCAGCAGGGATAGCAGGAGGGGGAGGCAAGAAAGTAGGTTGTGCATTAAAAGCTTTCAGCTGCAGCTCCAACTTCTCTTTCTCTGCCTTGAGCCTCTGTTTCTCATCACGAAGTTCATTTTTCTCAGCCTACACATTAAATAGGAATTTATTTCAGCTGGCACTCTGTACGTTTACCTAACATCTCCTCAAGTGATAAAACCTACAGAGCCCTAACAAGCCATTCCATCCTCAATATTTTGGTTAAGAATATAGATAGACGCCTCACCTTTAACTCTTTAATCTTCTCTTGAAGACTCATATTTGAGTCTTTCATATTCTGGGCTTCACCTCGTAACTGTGTCACCATTCGGACAGCATCAATCAGAATGGCAGCCTTGTCTGTTTTGGGAGGCCTTCCAGGCTCCAAGATGGAGCCTAATTCAACAAACCTAACCATGTCATGCACATCAGGTACATGCCTCAGAGAGACATTTGCACACAAACAAATGAGAATGGAGATAGACAGGGACGGTGTTGAGGATAAAAGTTTACTTGTCATTCAGCCTATCCCTCCGCAACTTCTCCCGACATGCCTTGGAGCTAGAAGCAGCAGATGAATCAGATCTACCCCTGCAACAGGAGAAGAACAAGAGAGATGGGATAACTTTTTGTTAAAGGATATGTAAACTGGATCATATCCACTCTGATTTTATGGTTAAAAGTTGACAGATAAAAGAGTGTAAAATTATTCTAGACAGGGAGATGATGTGGAAGCCTGACCAAAAGTAAACAGGAAAAAACAGGAAGTCATGTTTTCCTAGATAGCTCTGTGAGGGACACTGGACAAAACATACTTAACATACAGGCAATGTGGATTATCATGGTAATCGAACTAACACTACGAGCACTTATCAGCCCATTTTGGAAGTGTTAAAAACAATTTTCATGTTGTAAAGTGGCAGCTTTTGAGAATGCCATTTGACTCATTTGTTACTTGGCATCTGTCAATTCATAGATGATAATTCGTGCCTAAGAAGTCTTTCTATAATATTCAAATGATAACATCTGCTTTTTAGTTTTAGTCATCAGTTGTTACATGTGTATAAAAAGAAAAAGGAAATAAAGAGTAAATGATCTAAGCATTGAACTATGAGGCCAAAAATATCAAGCAACATAAACCAGGAAATGAAAAGAGCCTCACATGAACAGATGTAAGGGAAAAGTTTCATACGTAGCTATACATGTTAATTTTTTGTTCTTTCCTTTCATTTATTGCTAAATGGAAGGGGAAAAAAGGATAAAATAAAATTTGTATACCTCTTCTTTGATCCAGACTCTTTGTGGCCATCAGAATCCCCCAACAAGCCATCAATTTCAACACTTCGAAAAAGATAGTATCATATAAAAAGAGGGAGTCAGTAACCCTTTAGGAAGGGAGGATGGGGTGGGAAGTGCTCGTATTCAACCAATTCAAAAGTGTTTCTACAGGCAGACCAAATTTAGCACAAGGAAATTAACACTAAAACATAAAAGGTAGGCAGCAGATCGAGATAAACAAGATCTAAAAATTTCACCACCAATCTATTCTTAACAACATGAATCTTTACTAATCTAATATGGAAAAATCTGAGTTTGGTCGCTCCAAGATACAAGCCTTCCTCCTATATGATTGAAAATAGTGAGTAGTTACTTGAAAAATTTTAAATTCTATACTTTTAATCAAAAAATAAACGCACATTGGTGGTTCTCAAGATGCTAGAATTTCATTATACGTTAAAACTCAAAGCATGTTTATGTATACCATAAGGCCCAAGTTCTACTCCAAGTGCCCAAATATAACACTCAAGATACGGATCTTTGTCATAGTTCCAGAGAAAGCTAATCCCAATTTAGCTTTAAACTCTACTTTTACTGAGAAAAAAAAATGATAAGAATGGCCAGCAACAAAAAGAACAATTATAATCAAATTAGTCCCAAGATACTCTGTCAACCTCCAATCCCCAAAAGAAAAATTCAAATATAGCCAAGTTGCCCATAAAAAATGCATGAGGCCTCAAATTGCACAAGATCGTATACTTGCTTAAACATTTAAGATGACTATTAGAAAACATGAATTACAGCACAATCAGCAACTCTTCAATCCGAGACTGCACAGAAAATCAAATGCAGGAACATACACATACTAGGAGTTCTACGCATATTGCTTCATTAAACTTATGTGACCAAGAACGTCAGAGTTCATGTGGCCAATTCAAACCTCAAATTCCAGTAGACATACATAGACCAAAGTTGACCAAGCCCTTAAACATTAAAATTGCAACTTTTAGCGATTATTATAAGCTAAATAAAACTTAATAGCACAATCCCTCCATAAACAAAGATTATCCGCAACCTGTACTACTTCTGAACTAAGAAATAAAAAATCAGAAATTTACAAAGCAAAGCAATCATGCAAAGACAGTATGCAGACCAAAATTTTTGTGAAACAAGCACAACGAATAGAACTTTAGTCAAAACCCTAACTCATAAAAAGTAGAAAAAGCACAGAATCAGAGAGTGCATCAGCAAAAGAAAACTTAATTGGTAATGATCTTAGTACCTGACATTCGAAGAATCATTTAAGGCCTGTGCTGGCCAGCTGAAACCGGAAGAAGGGACGTTGAAACTCCCATCTGGGACGGAAATATCGTCAATCAAGCCATAATCGAAAAGCCAATTGGAGTTTTCCGGGGAAACCATTCTGCAGTCGAGGTTCCCGGAAAATTCAGGATTTCCGTCGGGGGCTCTTTTCCTGGGAAACAAACAGGTAGCAAGGGTTTGCACGTTTGAGGGTCGAGAAAAAAAGAGCGGTTTTTTTCAGCGGAAAGGGAATCTGTGGGACTGAAGGAAGAGGAAAATAGGAAATTGGTGGCAAGTGGTGACGGGATTCGTCGTCATTGTTCAACGAGCAAACGGTTCCGGGTATGGGGCTCCCGAATCCGTATTTTCGGATGCTTCGAACCTGGGCCTCGGCATGAGCCCTTCTTTTTGGGTCTTTCTACTGTTTTCTAAAAAAAAAAGCATAAACGAACAAAGTAATTAATAAATTATTAAAAAATATCAATTTTCTCATTGGAGAGAATGTTGCCTGTATATTTAATATTCCTGATGTATTTACTGCGTAGAGTACTAGCCATAAATTTGTTAGAATAATTCATTATTCATTGAAATGTGGAATATTTAATTATGGAATATATAAGTCCCAAACAATTAGCAAAAAAATGTCTTGTATTGATTTTCATATAGAAGCTCATTAAAAAGAATATTTAGATAAATAATATTTTTTTAAAATTTAATTTTAATAAAATTAAATAATATTATTTAATTTATATAATAAATTTTATTTTTTATTATTATTATTATTTGATTTTCACATGATCTATGTAAGCCACCTTAGAGTCAATAGTCATGTATTGAGTGACAAGTCTCTTTACACAATCTTTGTTATTAACGTTTCCAACATATTAAAAAAGAGTTGCATTAATACCAAATAAGAAAATTATATAAATAAAATGGTAATATAAAAAAAATGTGTATAATTGCTCCATCCATTTTTAATACGTAAGGGAGAAGAAAAAAAAGAAAAAAGTTGTTGGTTGTATTAATTACTCGGTGCGACAATCGTGTTTGAAAGCCATTTTCTATTATTGTGCATTGTCGGCAAAGTGGGTTAAAAACAAACGTTTTTTGGCTTTTAGTTTTGCAAGCGGTGCCGATTGTCTTGTTTTGCTTTGGTGTGTGAAAGCAGATAAACTGGTGTTGAAAGCAATTGAAAGTGCATATCCTCCTCACATGTTGCACGTTGAGAAACAGGCCAGCCGCCACAGAAATTTACTTGATCATGACTCTGGTTTATGGTCCCAACGTGCCACCAAATCTTTTTCAAACTTGAACCATGGCATGGTCCATAAAGGGGGGCAATGGGATGGAAAATCTACAAGTGTCACGGGCACAACAAAAATATGCTTTTATTGTATAAACTATCCAATTATCTATAGGATAATAAAGGTTCCACATTTGAATTTATAAAATCTTGATTTGTTTGATCTGATCGTAAAGTTGAATAAATTTAATTATAAAATTTTTTTGATAAAAATTATATAAATTTTAATTTATAAAAATTAAAAAATAATTTTTTCTCACTAAGTAAATAAATGTATTTTTTTTAATCAATAGTATTGTTACTTTAAAATTTTTTGTCTTCATATTTCTAAATTTAAAATGTATTAAAAGTTTATCCTTTTATATTAAAACAAGAATGTATTTTATTAAAACAATGATATTTGTGCATATCTTTTTCTCTCCTAATATTTATTATGTGTTTGTTGTTCTTTACACGTGCAGAAAATATTTTCTGTGTTTTATTGACATCTAATTCAAATTACGTTGAAATGATTAGAACCAGAAAGAATATTTAAAAAAAAAATAAAGATATTACATTACAATACCCATTTACAAGCAGCTTACTATTTCAAATCCACACTTATCACATACATGGCCACGCCAAATATTTACAAGCAAGCAAAGAACACTCAGTACTAAAACTTGCAATGAATAACGTTATTGAGATGATTCAAAAAACATTTCTAAGCCTCATTAACAGCAGACAACGTTGCTCTAAATGAAAAAGACACAGATAGGGCCATGTTTCAGATAGATTTGTGAGAGCGAGTGGACTGAATAAAACCTTCAATCCTTTTCCTTATCGCATCAGGATTAGCACCCACGATTTTTTCCACTGGAGCTCCTCTGTTCAGCAGCATGAAGGTTGGCATGGCCTTGATTTCCAACTTGGAAGCAACTTCCTGCATGTAGCAGTAGTGCAGTAGGGTCAAGAGATCAATGAATTCAACAAAAATTAGGATTGGGTAAACCAAATCTATTCCGCAGATAAGGATTATCTGCAAAAGTGGCATATAATATACTGCCAATATGTCATTTTTTAAACCTAATTGAATTATTATATTGAAAAAAAGATTAGAAATGTGTTTAATATAAATGATACATTTATTTTAACACATTTATTTTCATAAGATTCTCATTTTACATAATTCAATCCATAGTTATCAAGTTATCAACTTTATAATGTACCTCTCCGAAACAAATCCAAACCATAATTATCAAGTTAATAAATTCATGATGTATCACAATAGATGATCCACATGATGGAATAACAACAAATATGATAACTATTATCCAAATCATTAAATTTATTCAAATACACAAATTAACAGTGGGATCCAGCTAAGCCATTGAATGGCTGTCCTCACAAGTCATAAAGTTTCCGTAAAAAATTCTGCGTGGAAACAGAGTTTTCTTTAATATAATATGATTGATGATATGAACCCAGGCCCATGTGACCTCAAAGTGGGGGTAGGAATCCCAGAATAAACAAAGTGGAAGGATTTGTGGGGGTGCTCTTTTCTTGATTCCCTATAGATAACATTGCATGTTCTGCAAATTGGATGAGGCAAAGCATAGAAATAGATGAATAAAAAAATGCAGATGTGTGTGTCTGAACTGAATAGTTTCATATCGCACTGCATGTGGGGAAAATAAATTACCTTAACCTCATCTACATCCACCATGAGAAACAGAATATCTTGATAGGTGGAGGCCAAGTCTTCAAAGAAAAGATTCATAGCTACAGAAGGCATGCACCAGCAAGCAGCAAAATGAACCATAACCTGCAATTTTGTGAAAGAAAAATAAGGAAGCTAATGATTAAACAGGGGAAGAGATGAGAGCTCAGAAAACACAGGGGACTCACTGGGAAGCCTTGATTGGTAGCTTGGGTGATGTAGTTTTCCCATGACTCCCTTGAGTCTACTTTGACAACCTTAGACTTTTTGAGCTGTTCCTGGCCCTTCATTTCTCCCTGCTTCTTCTTCTTCCTTCTTCAAAAGGGTGCTATATATAAATAGCTTTGAGAAGATACATGAGTTAGATTGTATTAAGCAGTAAGCAATGCTGATTTTAGTTTTTCCCTTTATTTTTGTTTTCTTTCGGATAAGACATAAATTTAGTCTTTGCTTTATCCAATTGTGTTTAAGTCTTCAAAATAGATCATGAGATTCAGGCATCGAATTAAGAAATAGTATGGCACCCACTTTTGCTTTCTAGAAAATAATAATAAATGCAACAGGAATTTGCTGAATTATAGAACATGTCCTGCTACTTGTCAGTTTTGCTCACTGACTCGTGTTATGTTGACATGCAAAAAAAAAAAAAAAAAAAAAACAAAAACACAACTGTTTTGGAAAATACACTACAAAATTTTTCATACTAAATACTTATAAATTTTAAAATTTTAATATGGACCGTTGATTTATTTAATTTTAAATTTATATATTTAATAAATTTAATAATTAAAATTTTTTAAAGTAAGAATGTAATAAAATTTATTTAAAAAAATAATATGATCGAATTGGTTTTCCACTCTTGGCTCTGAATTAGAGCTCTGGATCTGGATGACAGACCCCTTCTCTCTGGGTTGATATCATTTATTGACAAGAGTACACATCATGTTATTATTACAAGCAATAAATTCAAATAAGAATTGTTCAGAAGGTTTTAAGATTTTTCTTTTTTAAGAAAAAGGAGGAAAATGAGAAACTAGTTCAACTTTCTCTCCATTGCCAGCAGAGTTTTCTTTTTAAATTTTTGTTATTACTACAACGGCATTCTTATTCTTAATCACTTAGTATACAGTAAGAGATATTTTACTGATACATGTCTTGAAGAATGCTTCTGAAAATTAGGCAAAAAGCATTGACGAAAGAACCTCGTCTTAACTCTTGGCACGAAACTGCCGACATTGTCAGTGTATTACTTCAGTGGTTTTTGACTTAAACTCTTTGTCGGGAATCTAATCATTTTCGCAGCTAACCTCATTTGTATTGTTATCTTACATAAAGTTAAATAATCTTAAATGTGTTATCAAAGTTTCATTATATGACATAAATTATATTTATAATACAAAACCCATATCCAGCCAAAATGAGATCAGGTATTAATTTTCAATATCTTATATATTTTTGGTCAACGGATCCCTAACACTTAATGGCTTCTTCCCTATACAAGCAATATGAAGTTAGAATCAAACTCACATATTTTCCTTTATTGTAGTAATCACACAGGCATGCATGGCCCTTGATAGCCACAAATAGGGTTAACAAATATATTCATCTAACTAAGCTTAGAAATAGCTCAAGCGTGAGTCTGCAGGACGGCCATTGGTCTGTCTCCGAGGTGTACCAATCTCACAAGCATTTACTCTGGATGCAAACCGGAGCGAGCATAGCGACTCCCCAGCTGAAGAAAGCTCGGGAGAGATATTTACGAACATTAATGTCTTTGAATCCCCACCAAGGCAAGGCTGTTCCAACCATTGAATTCAGATATTAGATCACTTCTTCATGATTACATGTCAAAAAGAAAACGCATCAATATTGCAGTAATCCCAATCTTAAGGATTATCTTGGCTTATGCTGTTTTATTTTATTGGGTGATTTCTTTTTATGATATAATTTTCCACATACAATAAATATATCTAATAGATAATGGCAACTTCAAATTTGATATTGTTTTATCAGTAATTACAAAGGTTTATTAACCTAAAAGGTGAAAAAATGTTGTCTTCATTATGGGAGATAATACATTAGAGAATATCTTCAAGATGAAAAGAAAAAAAAATTACCTGAAGTAGATATGTAAGCTTTGAGTTCCTGAATGGCACATGATCCTCCTTCTTTGCCAAGGCAAAAATGACATCACTTAATGATGACAAACTTTTATTGATTGCCTGATCACAGAAGAAGGAAATTTAATTCGTTTGAAATCAAACGAGAGAATTATATCAAAAAAAAAAAAAAAAACATCATGAATTCACATACTTGAGTTTCTTTCAATCGGTCCCCGGTTGACCCACTCTTTGAGAGACGCTCACTTCCAGCAAGATCAATAAGATTCAATATACCTTGCACTTGTTGGTCAGTGCTCTAGCAGAAACAAGTAAAAGGTTTATATACGACATGTGTGTATGAAAGATTGAGAGAGATTGAAACTGAGTGTTGAGTGAGGCCACAAAACATGGTTCTAAGTGTTGTAACAGAAGAAACATGTCTACCTCATTAACACCATATATTCGAAGAGTGAACACAAAATGACTTCTTGATGATTGTTCATTCACTTGGGTTTTTCCCACAGACCTATCAGAATATAAACAAAAAAGAAATACAATCAGATTATATATCAAAAACAGAAGTATTTCAAATTATAGGAGAAAATTAGTCAGGAAGTGTAACCATGTAATGTAGCCACAAGCTGGCAAGATCATTCCTGACGATTCATTTGTAATCAAAACATGGCGAAATAGAATTAACGCTGGAAATAAACATTCTGAGCTAGGTACCTGCTATTTGCAGCTTGATTTAAAAGAAATGCAACTTCTTTAGCACTTTGAACATCTACTACAGTAAGATCAGTAACGAGTGTATTTCCACTTGTGTCATGTTTGATTGTATATTGCTTCCCGGGTGTACCATTCTCCATACGTGTTGTATCTGATGATGGTTTATTAGTATTTAACAGATCGCGAATGGTTTCGTTATATATTTCTAACATTGACACCTGTATATTTTCATGAACGCAATCCATTCTCAGCATATTAGTTGAAAGTCTACATTGCAATAAGTGAATGCCAGTAGAAAGTACTCTGTCACCTGCAATTCATATTTCCAGCCTTGGAGTTGCAGAGACTGTCTGGTTTGAAATATTTGTTCTAATGAACGAGGTATCATGCCCTTTTCCTCTGGATGTCCAGGCCTGCCCATCATTGTATAGGTTTTCCCTGACCCTGTCTGACCATAAGCAAAGATGCAAACCTGGAAATGGAAACATCATATTTCGTAACCATGGTGCTAAACATGTAATGCATACAAACGGATTGATAAACGTGCATATTTGAAAAATTCATTACCCTACATAGACAGTGGGTTGACATGTCCTTACAGCAAAGACAGGACAAAAAGAAATAAAATCCCAAGCAAAAGAAGGTCAAAGATGCCATACAACACAACACTGAATATAAATCTAATCAATTGGCTGTGGTCATGGATATAGTAAATTTTGAATTGATATATCAAAAGGGACAAAAGAACTTAAAAATTACCTTATAACCATCAAGAGCACTTTGTACAAGCTGTGAAATTTCCACAAAAACTTCTTCTTGTGATGCGTCTGGTGCAAAAACCTTATCAAATGTAAAAGAATGTCTCTGACCTAAGAACAGAACAAGAGCAAATTAAGTTGACAACATAATAAGATCAAAAACAAAATAAGGCTTGCAGCAATAAGCAAAGTAATAGCTTTAACGACACCATTAGATGAGTGATACCACTTTGTGTTAGGTCAATGCCTCGTCCAGAAGCTTCCATTGATGTGGGATACGAGATAATCTTCCCTTCTGTGTCACAATCTTCATCAGGCAACAAAGGTCGCACTCGACAGAATACACGGATGTTCCCTTTTAACTCCTGTTAAAATGGAGATTACTAAGGCGTGATATATTATTATGAACAAATTTTTTGACTTAGGCTATTACCAAAATGGTGTTATGTAATTTTTTCCGAAGTTTCTCCCCTTCTATGAGTTTGCATTCTGCATCTGCCAAACGTCTTTGTAGCTCATTTATAAGCTTTTGCTGCCCTTCATATTCTGTCCGTGTCTCAAATGCAGATATATCAGACACCTATGAAGGAACAAATATGATCATATCTTCAATTTGTATCACAAATGAATAGTCACCACCTTGAACCCATAGAACTATTGGTCCAAGAACAAGATAGAATATAATTAAATTGCACACAATTTCTTTTCTTCAAATTTGTCTTATTACCAGCACTTTCTTCTCTGCAGCTTTTAGCTGCTCTTGCAATGCTTTCATCTGGCTATCGTGCAAAAAACATCTTGCCTGTGCAGTAAATTCGTCATGTCATGGGATAATAATGACAAGAGGTTGTGATATTCACCAAAAAGAAATGGGTTACAGATCAACCTCAAGTTCATTCGTTTTTTTCATAAAATTGTCCAGTTCAACACAGGACTTTTCTGTAGATTCTTTAAATTTCACCAATTCAGATGTTAAAGTTTGCACTTGAGATAATTGACGGTCCCTATCATCTCTTGCTTGTTGCAACTCTCCTCTAAGAGATGCAACTTCACTAGACAGAGCATCCTTCTGTTTAATGGCTTCCTCTTGAGAAGACTATTAAAAGAACCAACGGAACTGTAAGATACCAGTTGCAGGTTAAGTAAAAACAGAACAGGTAGGACAGGTAATCCAGATGTTGGAAACAGTAATCTGAAATTTCATTGAGGACAGTTATAGTCGATAAACAATTCACATCTATTTATGCTTAAATTTTTACAAAAAGAAAAAAAATAGCATATCACATCCTATAAACTTCTAAAAATATAAACAGAGCTACCAAACTTGCAAGATGGCAGGATATATGCAATTGCAATTCTAATCCTTAGTAACTATCATGAGACCTTCAATGCACTTAATGGTAAAATCATTTTGGATTTACCTCAAGAGTTCGAGTAGTTCCAACCAATGTCCAACATAAAAAATGAAGAACTATCAAAGCAGAGGGTGCTCTAAGGCCATCATATTGTTACTGCCTAATAGCTTCATTGCTATTTTTTTAACGCATGTGAGGGACACTTGATAGTTTGCATCCATGTATTTGTGAGTTAGGCAAGGCAGTCTTTCACACTGATCTGAGTTTTACTAATTAAAATTTGCTAGAACACTGCAAAACAATTTTATCAATGGACTCAAGCAAAGATTCCAAAAAAAAAAAAAAAAAATTTCTTTCTTTGTGCTTGTTGAGAAATAGAGAAAGAAGAGCGGGAAGGATCTAGACCAAATATTTCCTTGTAACACCCCCCCTCCCCAAAAGCGGCAAAAAAAGAAAAAAGAAGCTACTTTAATGAAGAAGATCTCAAGCCCTCTGTGAATGCCATCATATTCAGTAAACTCTCAAATCAAAAGTTTGAGGTTATACACATTAAGATCTACTCTACATTAAACGATGAAACCAATAAGGCCAATAATAAAGACATCTCCACTCCAGTCCTTTCAAGTATATATGATCCGTAATGTAACCTAGAATTATTGTCTTTCATTTAAACACAACCCAAGTAACCACAGTCAATAATGAAAGACATCATATCATAAGATTCTTCCAAAACTTTTCCCTTAACAAAAAACAATTACTGCTTCCTGTGAATAAAAGAAGGGTATTATATATGTAGTATGCTTCATTGTCCCCCTGGGGGAACCCGACCATATTTGAGTCCCAACATGAAACAGTTCACCAAACAAAAGCAAACTTACTTGGGCCAAAGTAAGCTGACCCCTTAACATGACCAGGTTCTCCCCTACAGTAGCCTTCTCTTTCTCTACACGTTTAAGTTCATCTTCAACTGAAGAAAGCTCTGTATGAAGCTTTCCATTGTATTGTTGTAAGCTTGTTATGTAATCCTGTAACCGCTTGTACATGTCATTGAGTGATGATATCTGCAGAAATCCATAGACAGACATTTAGTTGTTAGGATAACTCCTATCATGATTAAAAAGAACGACTATACACTGAAATACAGATTAACTGAATTTGGAGTTTACATTTATTTTACCTTCTGATTTGCACTTTGGAGCTCTCTTTGAGATCTGCCAAGGTCCTCTGACAAAGTAGTCTGTGACCTCTCAATGTTAAGCCTAGCCTCTCTCTCTTTCACAAGAGACTCCATTGCAGCCTTATGTTTAAAAGACAATAAGAAGTACATAATTTACGATTGGCATTCATTTAAACTATCTTTTTACACTAACAATTCAACTGATTTGGAAAACTCCTTACCGTTTTATCTGACTCTTCCTTTATCAACTTTTCTTGTAAAGAAGTGCAATTTCTTCTCATTTCCGCAATAATTGAATTCAGTTCTTCTTCCTTGATTTTAAGTAGCAACTCTGTGATTGAATGATCTAAATGGTTTAGCCAACAAACTAAATCAGGATACATGAAAAACAGAAGAAAAATGAATGAAAACGATCTTTACCCATTTCAACGCATTTTTGCTGGGCTAATTCCAATGAATTCTTCAACTTCTCTTGCTCTAGTGAGTAGCTTAACTCAAGGTCTTGGAACCATCTGATGCAAATCTTAAGCCTTTTTATATATTCCACCATATTTTCACATCTTTCCTAAAAGATACAGAGTTTGACGTTAATATATACGGATAGTAATTCAATTAGCATTATGCATCACTTAAATCAAATAAGAGTTGTTACATAGAACTTCATATCCCTATGATCACAAACCCAAATAGCTAAACCAGCATGTTAAGAAGTACATAGCCTAAGCTTAATAGCCATAAAGGCACAAGCTTTTAACTGACCTTATAATTAAATCTGTCCTTCCTTTTGGCTTTCTCATTTAGCAATGCTTCCACGTCCTCCCTTGTGAACTCTATAAAACCACAATCCGATCCGGCATTGCTTGGCGGGGCGCTACTCGGGCCCAGATCATGCCCGCCATTTACAACTGTAAAGGCTTGCCGGGTTCTTCCATTAATCGGAGTTCCCACCATTTCTTGCTTTTCCAACTTCCTGGTCTAGGAGCTCATCACCCAAAAACTTCAGAAACCTCGACCAAAGACAAAATCACGATAAGAAAGAAGATCGCAAGTTTAAATACGATAATCAACTTAAAGTGGAGATTTGGAAGCAACCCATGAATGAAATGCAGCTTAAGTTTGCAACTAAAACTTGGGAAATGAGAAAAGATGGTACCTTTGAAGGGCTTGGAGCTGTGGATGGGATGATATTGGAGGCCAGTGCTGGTTTTTGGTTTTGAAGCGCACGCACACACTTGCAGGGGCACGAGGGAGGAGGGAGAGAGAGAGAGAGAGACAGTGGGTCTAGTGTGGGGCCAAGGCTTGTATTGAAAGCTACCAGTGTTTCAAAACCGTTGCTTTAGCGAGCAGGAAGATTGATGATCGATTGATCCTCTACGAAGGAAGAGAGGGAGAGAGACAGCGAAATAAATTCTTAAAATGAACGAATTTTCTTTTTTTAAAAAAGGTCAATTTCTCCCTCTTTCGATCTCCGTACTCCAATAGATCTGCCATCTGTTGTGTTTTTTACTGTTAGTCACCAGTTGTGTTTTTTACTTTTAGTTAGTTTAGACTTGGTTTAGATTTCATTGTCGTACATTTCTTAACTTTTAAAATTAGCTATGGTGGTCGCGTGTAAGATTCTTTGAAACACTATTTATTCCTTCCTACATTCCTTTTCCCCTAATGGTTCGTCTCAATATATTCACATACTCCTTACTTTTATATATTACATTAAGATATCTCAAAATCCCAACAACAAATTACATCAAGATATTTTAAGTTTCATATACAAATTAGAGAATTAAATGTAATATAAAATTATTTCTTTTCATTCAATAATTTAAAATTTTAAAATAATTGATTTTTTAATATAATATTTTAAGAAACTTTCGTATAAAAAAATATATTAAAAAATTAAAATATAATATAAAATAATTTTTAAACTTTTATGTAAATTTAAAATTTTAAAATAATTAATTTTTTAATAATACATAATCAAACAATTTTATATAAAGAAATTTATCTTTATTTAACACATTATAAAAGTGATTAGATTAAATCTAATATTTTAAATTATAGATCTAAATAAATTTGGCAACTATCCACATAAACTTAAATGGAAATAGCTGCTTTTTTTTCTTTTTTCTTTTTTTTTTTTTTTATAAAAAGACATCTGAAAGACGTGCTCCTTGCAATTGTCTTTTATACAAAAGAAAAACCTTAATTTAGTAATACTTAATTAGGATAATAATAGCATGCTTAAATGTACTTGTCAATTCTAGGTGCCTATGTCCGACACTTGGCGTAGGGATCGACCAGGAAGACCTTCCGCACGGTGAGGAGAGCCCCACCAAGCTTGGCAAGTAGAGGTCCACTGAGTTACTTAGATCTTTCAATTATTTTAATTTCATTTATATAAAAGAAAGTAATAATATGATTTTAAAGTGTTTTCATATGTAGGCATTAGTATCTTCCAATAAGGTCATGCTATTTTTATGTAATTTATATTTATGAAATTTTTATATATAATAAATAAAATAATTTATTATTATATATAAAAATTTTGTGAATATAAATATTTGTAAACTTATTTTTTGAATTTTTTTGAATATTCTTACATAATAAATAAAAATTAATCTCTTTAAGATATAAAAAATATTAAAATAAATAAATTTCTTTTAAGTGAATTGTTTCATATAAAAAATTGAAAATATAAAATAACTTATTCAAATATCTAAATTATTATTACTTAAATCAATTCGTATTAATTTATAAATATAATTTTTATTTCTTACAACTAATACATTGCCAATTTTTATTTATATTATAGAATTTTTTTTATTGATTTTGATGTGAACGGTACATTGTAAATTGTTGACGGTCAATTGTAAGTTTAGAATACAATAAATAATTTGATATTGAAAGCTGAAATAATTGAACCTCGCTCTGGAAATATATGTGGCACCTAATATTAGCGGTGTACTATGTATGAGGTGATATTTCAGCTTCCAAAATTGTTGGGATTCAAACTGGCAAGAAACTGGTTTTACCATGTTGAGTCTCAATCTCACAGCTGACATAATGGATGGGAAAAAGTGAAAATTTGGTAATGCCAATATATAATGCTAATTTCCATTGTTTTCCCTACATTCATCTAATCAAATTATGTCTCTTTGTTTACTAAACAAAAAAAATTACCATGTCTTTAAGCATAAAATTTTGGCCCCATTAGTTGCACCTTGGGAAAGGTGTCTGTGCCGTAAGTTCTGGGATTAAGAACTTAAGACTATGTTTTCAAGTAATCTGCAGCAGAACTTCTGGGTTCCTACGCTCAGTTATCTTGTTTTTATATATTAAAATTTATAAAAATTTTATTTAAAAAATTCAAGTCATTTAAATTGTAAAATTTAATATTTTATAATTAATTTTATAAAATATTTATAAATAAAATTTTATAAAACTTATTTTTTCCTTCTCAAAAACAATCAAACATGATGGGGGACACTGTTAAATGAAGTCCACTTAAAGTTCTTTACCAATTAAAAACAAAAAAGAAAAGACAATACATTAATGACCTTTATCATTCTTCCTTTTGCTGTCCCAGAATCCAACAGAATTGAACTGCCTCAAGGTCCAGACTTTGCCAACCGACTTGGAATTAAGGAATTTTTTGCGTTGCGTCAGATGGGAGATAAGAATTTTCCCTTTTTTCTACCCTGGAAAAGTTACTTACCTAAACTTTGTTGGGTGGTTGTTATTTTTATTAACTTAATTTTATTAAATAGTTATTTAAAAATTTTAAAATATAAAATTTATTACATTTTAAAAATTAAATTATAACTCAACAAATTTAATAAATAACAAAATAATTATTAAAATATTAATAATCCTTATTTATAGAAAATTCTTTTCCAACTTTCTCTGCCAACTTTCAGAATGAAAACACAGAAAGCTCGTACCGTCCCACAGAGTGGAAGCAGTTGGTGTTTCCATTCACTTCTTGGTACTGGGCTGCATCCTTTGTGTTCTTTTCCAATATCCCTTTTGTGAGGCTTCTCCTTCAGCCATGCTCATCAAAAATTGACTTCTCGTCCTCTCTTTCTTTGCAAGGAGTTTTGTCCTGAGCGCCTTGCATTATTAATGTCACACAGTTGCATTGTGCATATCACTGTCCTTGTTTAGTAGAATAAAGCTCAGAGTTCTCTGTCACTTGTTATGCGGATCTTGCCTTTAGAGGTAATAATTAATTAGTGTCGGCAAAAAATTCTAGAAGGTATCAATCAATTACTCTTTGCTCTTTTTACCTCCCACAAAGCCTTGCTCATTTCTTATTATGACTTGCTCGTGTAATAGGTAACACTGGATAGACAAAATTTTAGAGCAGTGATTAGTACATATCTTTGTGAAAGAAAAAAAGGCAGAAATTGTGCAAATACTGTTTGATGATGTGTGCATCATTAGTCAATAAGTATGTTGTTTTCGTTGCATCATGAGTATTTTAAAAGGTCTCTTATTCTGTATCTCAAGCTTCGCAAGTTTTTTTAAGTTATATATATTAAATGGATCCGTACGTAACGTAATTGAATTGCTTTTTTATATAGTCTGTTGTATCTTGAAGAACTGCTACACTAACACTAATCTTTAAGGTCAAATTAGAGGGTTTATTGTACCTTGGGTGTTCTATATTAACATGCCTAAAATAATTACAGAATCCATATTTTATGTAACAGTTTTTTGACCCCTAGAAAAGAAAGAATCCAATGTGAATAAGGAAAGAATAGGGTAGTGGTATTGGATTTAACAGGAAATCTTGATTAGCAGAATGCAATTTCCTTCACTGGGATTGCTGCATTGTCAAGCAAAGCAGTGCTTAAGTATGTAGGACTTCACCTCACAAATATAATTACTGAGTCTCACATTGAAAGCAGACCCCTTTCTTGCCTTCCGATGCAGATACTGATATCAGTTAGGTGTGACAAATAAGAACTGCATAACTGTTTGGTAAGAATTGAATTTGTGGCTCAATACAGTTATTGATCTACCAATAAGAATGACATATGGCAGATGTCATTTGGGTGTACATAGTCTATTATCTTCAGAAAAAAAAAAATATATACAACAAAGGGTTTCTTTCAATTTGTTGCAAATGATAGACCATATTTTTTAGTGATTTTATAATTTCTGAAATAAACCAAACTGTTTAATTTCTCTTGATGTAGATAGTTGACCTGCACATGATGACTTGGAGCGGTGTTGTTTATGTATAAGTTACACAAAGGTGTTAAAATAGTTTGACTCTTGATAATCTACAATTACATAGAGTGAGACAATACTAACCTAACCTACTTCTTTGGTAAGGCAGGTTGAGTTAAGTTAATACTAATCTAATTTACTTTTTTAGTAACATGGGGTTAGGTCAACATATTTTTTTTACATAAATATATTAAATTACTCTATTGATTATAACTTTGTAAATTTAATAAAATTAGAGTGAGCTGACTTATAATTTTTGTAAGTTGAAAAAATGAAAACTTACATAGGTGGAGCAGGACGAGTTAGTCCAATAAACTCAATCCATTTTAACATATCTAATTGCATATGCTTTATATAATATATTCTTATATACTCAACTTTTCTCGATGAATTAAGGTATGAGTTTAGTTACCCAGTTTGGACTTATCTGTTTCTTATTTGTTTGATAACTGAGAAGTGATAGGAGACAAAGTGAGTAGACTAATTAATTCTACTCAAAGCACAAACTTCGCAGGCCAGCAGACATAGCTAGGAATATGGAAGTTTATTGGAGTCTAGAACTAATCAAAGTTAGATGGACGAGACAAGCTGGTTTACTTCTTAAAGCGTACGGCACTGCCGACCAATGTTTTGGCCTGCTTGTAACTTTAGTTTTAGACAGAAAACCTTGCAATAAGAGTAATCTCATCTGTCATTATTTTGACATAATCATATAAATACAATCTCTCAAAGAAGCCCTTTATTTTTTTTATGATTTTTGTCTCTTCTTTTGGTTTTTCGGGCTGTGTTACATTACATCGACATTTGCAAGATGAAAGGGAAAACATTGCCGAAGTCAATAATCTCCATTGCAAGCGAGAGTTGGCCAAGATGTGTAAATCCTAAATAATAGATCTAAGATCATATACGTGTAGAAGAACAAACAAAGGAACCGTCTTATGGTAAACGACAAGAACTTATTCTTATCCACCGACTACCAAAAGTGTATCGATTTTTGACATTTGTCCTTGATAAATAATGAAGATCAAACGAGGAAAACAGATTTGATGAACCGTACGCAGAACATCAGGGGAAGAAGAACGTGCGAACAGAAGAGAGAGGAGGAAGATAAAGATAAAAGGTCAAATTAAGGATAAAATAGGAGACATATTGTTTGCTTGCAGGTTGCACCCTTTGCCGTTTGTTTGGGATATGCTGTTTATAATTTTGTAGATCAAGATATAAGATTTTTGAAACTTCCCATGACCAAGTGAGGGGATGTAGCTCAGATGGTAGAGCGCTCGCTTAGCATGCGAGAGGTACGGGGATCGATACCCCGCATCTCCATTAGCTATTTTGCGGCATTTACAAGGGTTGTGGCCTTGATATGTAATTTTCAAGTATTATGCTATCTTATTTGTTGTTATTTTGGATGATTCTCGTATCAATTTTAGCTGTACTTGCTCTATAAAAGAAAATTAACACGTTCTTCAACTAAAATCTTGTGAGTTTGCGGATCGATCTAGCATTGAAACAGCATTCCTGGATGTCCTTGTTTGTATCAATCAATTTTAGCTGTACTTGCTCTATAAAAGAAAATTAACACGTTCTTCAACTAAAATCTTGTGAGTTTGCGGATCGATCTAGCATTGAAACAGCATTCCTGGATGTCCTTGTTTGTATCAATAAGGACATATTCAGCCTTTGTGTGTGTATTTTCTCTGGAAACTTTCAACTTCCAATGAAAGTTTATTCCGTGGCAGAGGAGGGTGACAATCAGGATTGTCACGAAAAAGAAATTGATGGCAACTTAATTTGGAGTTTGAGCTGTTTGAATAATCAATATTTCAGGCCTAAATCATTTGGTGTCCCTCATGCTTCATGGATCTGGCAAGTAAATAGATGCTGTCTTTGCACAACTGTTTGATGTCAAAAGTTATTATCATACAGTATAGACAATTAAATCTATTGGTTCCCTTAGATTGAATGATAGAACTTACACATACCAATGGGTGTGATTAAAGTTTGTATCTTGAAATATCTAAGTTTGTATCTTGAAAAACTTTCCGCGGACAAATACTTTCTGATTATGAATTAGTCCTGCGCCTTTTTCTATGATTGATCATTGGCAACAGGTTTATCGAAAAGCACTTCAATGAACAGCTGCATAGGAGTAAATGTGATGTGTAAGAATCAAGGTTCACAGGAGTATTACTGCTCACTAGCATTAGGTCAAGAGTCGAGTATGTTAAATGTTAAGTATCAAGTTGCATGCCACTAGATTTTAACAAAGTCTAGTAGCTCTAGCTGTCATTCTTTTAAATTTACACTGCTTCTGCATTTCTTGAAGTCATATCCTTCCCTTGAGGTGGATCACAGCCCTGCGGGCTCTTTGGTATTCGTATTTCTATGAATATGTCACTGTTTATGTATGCCTCTATATTCTTCCAATCTGCATCCTCTGGTATCTCAAGCCTTCGCACATATCCATATTCCCACCAGTGGCCACACCTCCAGTCATTTGCTTTTGGGTCTCTCTGCTGCTTCCACTGTCCACTAATTTCCACAATCTTTCCATTATCAACATGGACTAGAACGTTGTTTCTCCCAGTTCCTGTTTTGACATATCACGGTTGTCACAAATAGTTTACCAGCAAAGCATGTTTCTTATGGAAAAAGAAACTCCCACTAATACTTCATAATGAGTTTGAAATTGACCGTTAAATTTGTTAGGTCTACAGATCAGTTAATGAAATTAATTAAATTTAATGATTGAATAAGTATTTAATAAGATTGAGTTTGTGGATATATCATAATTGGTTTCTTATTTGAATCTAAGGAACCTTGGCCTCACCCACAACTCCTATCCTGTTTTCAACATTTGATCAGAATCTGGTAAAGAAAACTTTGACGCAAGGGTGAGGGCTCCCCTTATTTCAAAAAATGCCACCTGCAAGTTAAGGGATATTGCCTCCAGTCCTGAGATTCGTTTTTTGTTGAGTCTTAAAAAGGAGGCACTCTTGTTTCATGATTTGTTGATGACAGTTTTGGTTTGATTAGATGATTATCAGAATGGAAGCATAGTGATATACTGATATATTGAAAGCACTTTTTCATACCTGGTATTTCTGCCTTTAATATGTAACCTTGATCTGTCTGACACCAATCCACGGTGCTTTGGCCGGAGCTCTTTAGATTAGATAACAAGATATCTGACTCAAAGTCCCACAGAGGGAAGGCATCAGAAGGGTCAAAGAATTTTCCGAACAACATTGGACTAAATAGTGACCCATCGCCAAAGACCTTTTGTACTGTTGTATTAGGCTGACTGAAGAATCTTTTGAATAACTCTTCTCCCAGTGAAACACACCATTTATTTGGAGTTCGATCATCGAATTGAACCTCAAGCTTCTTAGAGCTAGTCATTGCTGCTTAGAAAGATTGAAAAATTGGGAGACTTTGGGGGAGGGAGTTTTGTGGCCTTTCTCTTATAGTGGGAGAGAAGCTATCTGATATAGGGAGAGGACAAATTCCTTTGGCATATATGGAGGGCTGTAAAGCGAACAGGAATTTTCTTTTCTAGATGTTGCCCATTGGTTAAGATAAACTAAGTGAGGCATATTATTGGCTAAATGCTATGTGGTTGCCCATTTAGTCCTCTCATTCTTATATAATTCTTATGTTTATTAAATTTATTGAATTATATAAATTATCATGAAAAACTTAACAAATCTAATGACTATTCTCTTCTGTTACAAGAATTAAGTAAAAATTTTGTTATAATTAGTGCTACTTCTGTAAATCTTGTAATCATATGTGAAATAAACTGTTGTTGTCATCATAAATTGCCTACTTGCTACCAGAGATGTTCAACTTGGTGGATCTACATCAAGGTCCCCTCCTCCCCTGTCATGAAACTTGGAATAATAATTTATTTCTTGATTTTTTTCGAAAGAAACTATTTACTTTCTAATGATTCTAGAATTGACTTTGCAGTAAGGACCCAAATAAATTCATTCATTTACAGATTCTTCATGATGTGGCTCTCCACAAAGCAAAGCTGTGTGTAAGGAATCTTGCATGCCTTGGAAGGAATGGATGTCTATTGTCATGCTGCACATATATAATCTGTATAAGCATATATCTGATAGATCTTTTTGGTAGCATCATTCAACTTTTGACTACTGCCAATGAAGCTTGACGCATTTTTAATCCCATATGGCATCTAAGAGACTAGCTTTTAGGGAAAATGTGTCTCAGAGCCGAAAGGGAAAGCATTTGCAGTAGCTCTGCAAAACTGTGGTGGCAAACAAGCCCTATCTTAGGACCTGCCTAAGGAATATTTGTTAACTCATTTGCGTTTCGAAAACTGTAGTGGTTTTTAAAACCCAAAAAAGAAAAAGGAAATTCACATAAAAATTAAGAAACCCAACAAATTTCATAAGCAATGTACCCTTTACGAGCATTGCCATTTTAGCATTTCACATGGAGGACGAGATTTTTAATGAGTTGGTTTTGCCTGATCCTTTGGTCACATGTGCCATAAATGCTTGATGAGAATTCACACATTTAATGGGTTGTTGTGTTCAGTCTGAAGTTATAGTTTGCATGACGTTGATGAGCCCTTTAGTGTACGGATGGCGCAAGAGTAGGGCAAAGCATACTCTTGTTTTAACTTATTTTCAACGTGAAAATGTATTGAATGAAGGAAAGTTAGGAAACTTATTAGAGAGAAGAAACTGAAAATATATCCATTGCGTCAAGCAATGGAACATGTTTGGGTGCATTTTATATCCTCTCCCGACCTCTTTTACTCTTTCACATATGTATATATATCCTGTAAATCATACACAACGCGTAATATACTGGCTTGTAAAATATTAATTTCATAAATGAAATGATTTTAAATAAATAAAATTGTTAAACTTAAATGCTAATTTATTTACTTTTGATTTTAAAAAAATAATAAACATATATATTTTTCTGAAAATAAAGGCATTTGAATCTCCTTGACATATACTATTAGAAACATATATTTACAAATTGTATTATATAATTAAGAATTCTAAATCAGTATTGATAAAATCTAATAACATAATAGTATTCATTTATGAGTTAAGAAATATTATATTTCTTTATAAACATTTTAATTAAAATATTTTTATTTTTACACAACCATTATGCTACATAATTTAAGTTAATAAATTTATTAAGTTACATATATATTCAAAAAAATTTTAAAGTTATAAGATTTTAATGAGAAATATATTCAGTTCTAACTTTTATTATAAGAATGATATTGCAAAGATAGAGATCATAAGTTCATGTAAAAAATGTTGTGGCTCATGAATTTTCATGTTAGGTCGATAAAATCAGATAGTTTAAAGAAAAATATTTGGGAAAACTTGTTTTGTTTTAGGGGTTTTAGAAAACATAAAAAAGAAAAGAAAAAGGGAAGAAAACAATAGAAAAATAGAGAAAAATATGCTTCAAAGTTCAAGAGCTGATGTCCGCGTTACGGAGGGGCTGCCATTGTCCTAACTTTCAATCCAACTTCTTTGTTGGGGCGGCCCTTTGCGCGTAGGGTTCTCGCGCCAAGAAATTTCCTATTATGCAAAGCGCTTGGCAAACTTAATTAGTGAAACAATTTAAAATCAAAAGTCATTCTATCGGCAGCTTTCTTACGATACTTTCTGTAGAAAAAAATATTTCGCATATTCAGCTTTTCACGGTCAACACGGCCTCGTTAATCCACAGTTGTCTTGAGCGGCTTTTGTTGGATCCGGTCAGAAGCAAAGTCTCATTTTGAATAATTTGCAGAAGGCGCTGTTAATTTGCATCTGCAGGCTGGAGATTTTGTGATTCGGGTGCTATTGATTAGAACTCACTATAAGCTCTTTTGGGTGGATTTCTTATTGAACCTGATCTGATTGCAACCTGAATCCTTTGTGGGTCTTAACGGATTTTGCTTCTGCAAGCTATTAAAAGCGGAAGATCTCTTCAGAGGAATAGAACTGGGTTTGCCGTAAATCATCTTGGGTCGTTTTAGGTGTTGATGGCGTTATAGACTTTCTGCTTGTCGGGGTTTAGGCCTTGATGAAATGAGAAGCACAGTAAGCACGCGGAATGAAAATTCGACAATTTATGGATGTCACGAAGGCTAGCTTTTGCATTCTTTACTTTCTTCTCCTTACTGCAGCAGTTAGCTTAAAAGACAGGGAGGAAACACAGGAACAGTTCCTTAGCCAACTACTCGATCCGGCGTCTGGATTGTTAGATGAAGACACGGTGAGACTTCATTCATAATGTTATATGCATTTGGTAGCTTGTAAGTTCAAATTTTATGGGATGCGAACTTGAATTTTTTTTTTTTTTTAAAATGTTGGGGAGGGGGTTTAGTTGGGGGATTAACTATTCTTTAGAGGTTACTGTGAATTTTGTGCTTCTTAACTTGACGATATTAGCTTCTTACTACTTTCGTTTGACAATATCAACCTAGCTATTAAGCCCAGATACCCCTTTGGTCCCTTCCTCTTCCTCAGCGAATAGCCGATGATAGTCTTTGAATAATATGAAATGGTTTCAGCCTCCTGTAGGCAGCTACCATAGATGCCTAAAAGTGACACCAAAACTAGGCTCTCATACCAAATGTTATTGTTGCGAAACATCACAAAATAGTTTTCTATTAACAAAAATTCAGATGCCTCTCTTATCAACTCTCTTATCCTTTTATACACATTATCTCAACTGACTTACAACAAAGTCTCACTTATCTGATTGTAACATTATTGAATGATTAGAAGTCATCTTATGGCTAGACATTGCGTCCAAGTGTTTTCTACCCAAACTACCCATACAGCAGTCTTTTAAATTGGCACTTTCATTCAGTATTTAAGCATTATGAAGACTAGAAGATCCTCCTTTTCCGAAGTTTTAGTTAATTTAAAAATATGATGAGACCATGTGATGAGGATTATGGACAGAATGACAACGTTGTCTGGGAAGTGGAGGCATTAGACTAGCTGCATAAGATTATGATTCACAAACTTATGTTTCTCAGTTAATCAATCACGACTAATAGTGGCTGAGGCTTTTCTTTACTTATTGGGGCCTTGATTAGTGTATGAACTAATACATCCAAATAATTTATATGTATGGTCAGAATCTAATTTTTGACAATGGAGAATACATCTAAATGTTTCTCTTGTCTCAACTCCTGAATATCCTTAATCCATTCCTTGATTTGTGAATTTCCATTTTGTGTCGTATCAAATCTCTTGTATTTAGTTAGATTTTCTGCAAGTTTTAACAAAATAAATTTAATTTTGGACTGGGATGAAGAGGTACTATTGAATTAGTCATATGATAAAATGATGATCATGGTATCTGATGTGCCTTGGGGGCATTAGTGGACCTTGAACAAATTTGTTGATTGACACAAAGTTTATTTTAGTATATGAAAAAATGTTTAGGTAGGGTTATTCAGTTTTTTCTAAATTAAATATACTAGAGATTGAAGTTTTTTGGGGGTGTCAGGGTTGAGTCTCCAAGTGTCTAAAGGAACAGTGGAGGTCATACAATGGCAAAGTTTATTATGTGTGTCTTGAGTTCATATATTAATTCTGTGAAACTTTCACTAAATGATTACTTTAGAATGTGTGTGGGTGTGGGGACACATGCTATATTGATAAAAAAAAGATGTAGTTATATATACATCTGCGCATCTACTTCAACCTGATTCCATTCTGAAAGCCAATAACCTTTGACAGGATTTGAATGAGCGTGCACTTTCAACCATAAAAATGTGTTTCTAATTTTTTCATCTAGTTATTGCTAAGGTCAAGAGCCACCATATTTATGAGCTTTGGTTGATTTGTCATTTACCAGATGAGGTAACACACGAAAGGTGACATCATGTGCAGTTTTGCTGCTAAGAATAATTGGATAGACTCTTAAACTAGTTATAGTTTCATGACTGCAGGCAGAGCTATTATGGACATTTTGCAGGACAGAATTGATTCATTTAAAGAAAGAGGTGGAAGATCTTGGCTTCTGCTTCCCACAGGAATCGTCTAGTATTACCAATGAAATTAGTTCAGAGATTCGATCATTAGCACAAGAAAACATCCAAAAACTAATTGATGCTCGCCATCCTCTGTTGGAGCAACTTTTTCTTCAGTGTTTTAGAAGGAAGGATTTTCCAATTCGTGTCTCCGGGGAAGAGGATGATTCAAACATTTGGCATGCAACTTATTTTGATTCGTATTTTTCCAAATCCAGTACTCCTAGAAGAAAGTTAGGTCATGAATTGCCTCAGCGTATATTTGAAGAAACAAGTAGTACAGGTCGTCCAGTTGGATCACCTACACCCATTCGACCACCACCTTCTAGCAATGTCTCTAAAGGTGATAATGTACAGGATGATAAGCAAAGTAATCACAAAAATACAGTAATTCTTGCAGTAGTTATTACTGCATTGGTGACATTTGTAGTTGCAGCACTGCTCTTTTTTTTCTGTAGTAGGTTTTGTAGGACTGGCGGAGTTAGACAGAATGACGAGAGGCCCCTCCTCAGCTTGAGCATGAGTGACTACTCTGTTGGTATGTATCACATTCTCATTCTCTCACACCTTGTTGATATACTGCATAAGCCTTGACAAAATGGACTTCAATCTTTCAGGATCTGCCAAATCCAATTATGCTTCTGGAAATTCAACAATAGGAGAGAAAGTTGGGTTTCAGTCATCTAGTAATAGTTCCTTTGACCAGAAAAGGACCTCATCTCCGAATGGCAATCTTCATGTTGGCCTTGATGCCTTTCATACCACAGTGCAGGAAAGTCAATCAATTGGGGCTGCTGATAGTGCTGCCAGATCATCAATTGAACTGAAACCTCCTCCTGGGAGGATGGGGACCACCCCTTCTGGATTGCCTCCTTTGAAACCTCCTCCTGGGAGGATGGGGTCCACCCCTTCTGGATTGCCTCCTTTGAAACCTCCTCCTGGGAGGATGGGGTCCACCCCTTCTGGATTGCCTCCTTTGAAACCTCCTCCTGGAAGGCCAGATCCACTTCCGCCTGAGCCACCTTCATTTAGGCCTTCTGATAATGCTGCCGTTCCTCCTCCTCCACCTCCTCCACCCCCAAAACTTGGTACTCCATCTCCTGGACCTCCTCCTCCACCACCCCCAGCAACATCTGGTGCCAAACAAGGTCCTCATCCCCCTCCACCTCCTAAGATCGGTGTAGTTCCTCCTCGACCCCCTCCACCAATTGGCCCCAAGGTGGCTAGACCTTTAGCTAGTAAATCAAAAGCTCAAGAGAATGTGGGAGCTGATTCAGAAGGTGATGCCGGTGCTCCTAAAGCCAAGCTAAAACCCTTTTTCTGGGACAAGGTTCAAGCCAACTCAGATCAATCAATGGTTTGGAATCAGCTTAAAGCAGGGTCATTCCAGTTAGGAACAAATCTCAGACTCCTTTGCTGTTCCACTTACGAATTATTGTTAGCTACTGATATTAGTAATGACAAATATTTGGCAGGTTTAATGAAGAGATGATAGAGTCGCTATTTGGCTACAGTGCTGTGGATAGAAACAAAGGTGAACGCAAGAAAGAGCCTTCTTCTCATGAACCTTCCCCTCAGTATATACAGATTATTGACTCAAGAAAATCACAAAATTTGTCAATTCTGTTGCGTGCATTGAATGTGACAATGGAAGAAGTATGTGATGCACTTCTTGAAGGTGATTTTCTTATAACTTTAATTTTTCCCTTTAGAGTTGCTGATAGTGATAAGTATTGTGTTTGGTTAGTCCTGGGAGTCACACTTGATAGCATCATTAGACACAATTATGCATCCCCTCGTGCCTGAGATATTGTAGACCTGCAGTTTGCTAAGTTTACTAGTATGCTTCGGTTATGTCAAGCTTCTGAAAATAGCATCATTAATTTGCAGGTGAAGAGGATAGATTCTGATAGCATTGTTGTTTGCTTTTGAATATTCTTTCAAAGTTCCTTGATCTGTACTACCATGATGTTAAGAATCAGGAGCTTCTCAAAAGAAATTGAGATTCTGACATAAGCAAATTATATTGTGAATTTAGTTGAGGACAGTCATTTAAGATATTTTGATCATAAAGATTAAATTCTCAATGTGGAAGAGTGAGAAAATTGAAGATTGGCATGAAGAGAACTTATGCTGGTTTAGTAGCATATTTCTTGTGTAACTTAGGTTATTTAAAATGTTGAGTTTTCCCTTCTCTTTGTATTTGACATTGTTATACATTGGTAGACATCAGGTGGATCTGCTTCCTTGAGCATTATAAATTGACTTAAATTGTATTACTGTGTATAAAGCATGCGCAGTTATCCATGGTTGCACCTAGTTGGATTGGCTTTGTATGATGCTTGGATCCTAAATACAACTATATAGAATTGTAAAAGAGCGAGTGAAATAGTAAATTATAAAATCAAAGGGACCAAAGCTGTCTAGTTTGTGCGCATACTGTAAAACCAAAATTTGTGTGTCTATACTTTTTTTTTTAATAAATATAGAGCATCACTTCAATATTGGCCAAATAATATGCAATTAGCTTTAATAACCATTTCCGAATTATACTATTTTGATGTGATGGTCATGATCCTGGATATGTTAAGAAGATCAATATTTTCTGAACAGGTGCATTGTTATTCTTTAAACTTTTAGTGATAGAGTCATGAAATCTTCATCTATTTGTAAAAATAATATGCAGAAACGTTATATGAAAATAATTATAATACCTAGGCTTCTACTTGCTTAAATGCTTTGCAATATGTCTTGGCTCTTTAGGAAATGAGCTCCCCTCGGAATTCCTTCAAACCTTGGTAAAGATGGCACCAACTTCAGAGGAAGAACTGAAGCTTAGACTTTTTAGTGGCGACCAATCTCTACTTGGGCCTGCAGACCGATTCCTTAAAGTCCTGATTGACATTCCATTTGCTTTTAAACGATTGGAAGCACTGCTTTATATGACTACCCTTCGAGAGGAGCTCGCTGCTACTATGGAATACTTTGCAATTTTAGAGGTAGAATATCTAAATTTCATTCCTCTTTCGTTTACATGTTGAATTGGTTATGCTCTTTAGATCATATGAAGGTCATGACATCAAAGATTTGTGGATGAGTGATGACATGACTTGAGTCTGCTCGATTATTCCAATGTCAAATTGCCTATCATACTATTACCCAAGGTATTACAGTAAACTGTTAGAGCCGGGTAGTGTTAGACAGTTGTTGCCTATGTAAAGCACATTCAGATGCGGTAAATGGTCTGTTTGTAAGCACATATATTCTCTCCTCTTCCCCCACCTCCTCCAGGCGCATGTGGGGGCACACTCACATTCACAGATATGTAGAGTTGAGAGTAATTTCTTACCAGTGTAAAATAGTCCTATCTTACCCAACCTATTAACTTAAGATTTTCATCAATCCAACTATTGAATTATAATTTAATTATTTTGGATGCAAAACTTCAACTAGACTGTAATTAATTTTAATTCAGTTGGTTAATATTTCATATGTTTTGAGCTGCATACTGTTGCTTAATATTAAGAAATTTAGATAGGTACACATTTTCTGATTAATATATGATGGCATTTAGTAATCCAGTTGTGATCATTGTCAGAAGTGCTTACTATAAGAAGTTATTTGACGTTGTCAGATTGATAAAGTTTTATGCCTGTATCTGTTGATGTCAACCTTTTAACTGAATGCAATGGAGTCAATTGATCTATATACCTAATCTCACTTAGTGGAATAAAATTTTATTATTGTTGTATCTGTTTATGCCAACCCACATATACACGGACACAATATTTATGTTTTGTTTGGCATCTTGAGCACAATTTCTCAATTTTTGGAACTTCTGTACTCAATTTCTGACTCGTCCAGTACCTTCATCTGACATGCTAGGTTGCTTGTAAGGAACTAAGAAGCAGCAGGTTATTCCTTAAGCTTCTAGAAGCTGTTCTCAAAACTGGCAACCGTATGAATGATGGAACATTTCGTGGTGGTGCTCTAGCATTTAAACTTGATACACTTCTTAAGTTGTCTGATGTAAAAGGAACAGATGGTAAGACTACGCTTTTACACTTTGTTGTTCAAGAGATAATCCGGACTGAGGGCATAAAAGCCTCTCGCGCTGCAAAGGAGAGCCAGAGTCACTCTAGTATTAAATCGGATGAGTCTCTTGAGGATGTCCCTCAGGAAACAGAAGAACACTATCGTGAGCTTGGTCTTCAGGTAGTTTCACGGCTGAGTAGTGAACTTGAGAATGTCAAGAAAGCAGCAGTTATAGATGCTGACATCTTAACAGCAACCACGGCCAAGCTTGGCCATGGACTTGTGAAAACCAGAGACTTCCTAAACAAAGACTTGAAGAGCATAAAGGAAGATAGAGGGTTTTGTGAGACAGTGAAGATTTTTATTGAGAATGCTGAGGAAGGTGTCACGAAGCTGCTGGAGGAGGAGAAGAAAATTATGGCACTGGTGAAGAGTACTGGAGATTACTTCCATGGGAATGCTGGGAGGGATGAGGGTTTACGGTTATTTGTTATTGTACGGGACTTCTTAATTATGTTGGATAAAGTATGCAAGGAGGTGAGAGCTACACAACAAAAGAAGCCAACAAGGGCTCAGATGCCATAGACTAGTGGTGTCATCTTCCTCTGATACTCGTCCCCCGCCTCCTGATTTTCGACCGCGGCCCTTTAAGGCAATCTTAGATAAGAGAACAGACGACTCTCGTTCGGATGATGAGTCCATGGATTCAAGTAGAAGGTGGTATTGCAGTTTTTCCTTGTCATCTTGTGCCAAGTTTTTGGCTGACATTGTTTCGTGTGTTATGATTAGGGACGTGACTTGCTCTTCTTATCTCACTTTTAACTTTAAGGAGAGTAAGTCTGTGTTTGTTCTTTGATTTTTTTATTTTTTTGTTTAAGTAGGAATTGTTCATTGATAGTGAATGCAGAGTTGTTTTTATTTTCTTCCATTTGCACCGGGGGATGGTTTATATAAGAGTTTCTTCTTAAATGTTGGAGGCGACAAAGAAATCCCATTGATATCAGTATAAAATTAAATGTTTATATTATTTAGAATAAAAATTTTAATAAATCAAACAAATTCAGGTGAAATTAAACAACTTATAATTATTTCAATTCCCTTAAAAATATTAATATGACAATTACAAATTGAAATCGCACCTAAATGTATATATTGTTTGACTGTAAAATATTATCTGATTTAAGATTATGTACATGTACACTTTTTTTTTTTGGTAAGATCCATTTTAACACTTTCAAGATAGATCATTGAAGCTTTAATTCAAAGGTATTTCGTAATACTTATATAAATTACTCCCCCCTTAAATTAGTTTAGAATTGAAGCATGTCTCAATTCACTGAAAAAACATAAAGAGATGGGGTGCACCCAGATGAACATAGAAGGCACAGATCTATATCTAGATAACTCAACAAGTGTCATTACTAATTAGGTATGAATGCTACATGAAGTGCAAAAAATTAAATTTCAACAATCTCTTCTCTCAAGGAAGAAGCTGATAATGGATTATATTCACATCACTACATGAAATCCTAACTGCAGCTACAACTAAATCCACAAGCACAAAGGCATTGATCCTATTGAAAACTGGAAACAAATAAGAAAAAAAAAGACACTAAATTCGATAGTGAATCACGTGAAATCAAGGACCAGCGTCGTCACCAGCTTCAATTCAAGAGTCATCGTCAACACCAGCGCCCTTGGACGAACCCCCAGTCTTCTTGGGGAGTAGCAGGTTATGAATATTGGGCATGACACCACCGTTCGCAATGGTCACATCTCCCAAAAGCTTGCTGAGCTCTTCATCGTTCCTCACCGCCAATTGGATATGGCGAGGCACAATACGTGTCTTCTTGTTATCTCTAGCAGCGTTTCCGGCCAACTCGAGGACCTAAAGATGTAAAATTTGACGAATTAGAACCATGAATCAGTCAAATTCATATACCAGAAGAAAGTTAGCGCCAAAGATTACAACAAATTACAAATTCATCCTTCGGAAATCAAAGAAATTGGTTGAAAACCCAGTAGTCACTCCCACAAGGAAAACTGAACCCCATTCCTTCAGAATTTCGTAACCCTAGATCCAATAACAAATACAATATCAACTTGAACACAAATCGCCGGCGGGTGACGAAAATTACCTCGGCGGCGAGATATTCAAGGACGGCAGCAAGGTAGACGGGGGCACCAGCACCAACACGCTCGGCGTACTTTCCGGCCTTCAAGAACCGAGCGATACGACCAACCGGGAATTGCAGGCCAGCTTTACTGCTTCGTGACGTAGCCTTCTTCGAGGCACCGGACCCTAGCGTTTTACCCCTACCGGCCATCGATTAATTATACCGAATTCCAGAGAACTAAAAGGGACAAAGGGATTGGGGAGAAAACGACGAGAGTGCTCCGAGAAAGGCGACGAGTCAGAGAGATGCTCTGGAGAGGCTCGCAGCGGCGTAACCATTTTATATAGTGGGTTAGATTTAATTTCAACCAATAGGATTGAACTACGCGGATCAAGAAACGCAGCCGTCAGATTAATTTGCGATAGACGGTAAGTAAGGGTTGAAGCCTTTTAGGTGGGTCGGCGAGCGTGATGTAAGGGTTTCTGAAGACTGTCGTTCAGCTGCGTTGAATTGACGAAAATGCCACTGCCTTTTCCGCAATCACTACGGACTCACCACATTTATGCGGTGAGATGGACTTGAACGTTCTTATTAAGATAGAACTTAATCAGGAGTAAGTGAGGAGGCAATACTCGGTTGAGTAATTAACGACAGTTACAAAATCCTTTTATATATTTGTTTTTTATGCAAAAATATATAACTTAAACATTGTAAAGAATTACAATAGGCAATCATTTTTTTACTTTTGTTTTTTAAAAATGTTATTTCTATAAAAAATTAAGAAAAATATTATAGAAACTGGATAATGTATGCTCTCTGTACAGGAACAATTTATTTCTGAAGAGAAAGAAAGAATAATAAAAATAAATAATTTATATGTAAAAAATATATATTATTAAAAAAATAATAAAAAGTGGTTTTGATGTATGAGTTCGATTTCTATTATTTTAAAGTTTACGAAATATTTTTAATTTTTTCTTTTTCTTTATCTAAAGTAAAAATGATCCATATTCTAAGTGTAGATTTAAAATTACATAAAAAAAAGTATAGGTTTAAAATTATAATTGATAGTTAAGAAACAACTTTTTACTATTGAAATTTATCGGTCTAAACATCATACAATCCGTTTCGACATTGATTAATTATTGATAGTTTTGCTTAGATATTAGCCCAAGTCAACATATTTAAACAACATTGTGTGAGTGAACGAGTGGAGTCAAGGCAAATACTAACTTGTTTTTATCTATTAAATGTGTTTCAAAATTTTTTCACAACCTTTTAAACCCAACTCATTTAATAAATAAATTTTTTGAGTTTATTCCTAAAAATTTGTATAATTTTAACATATTTTTATAAAATTAAAATTAATTAAATTAATCTAAAATTTTAATAAATTTTATTAACCTAATTTAAAATTATGTGGCACGTCATAAATATATTTTTACCTTGAAATAACACTATATAGCATATATAAAATTATAAAAGTAACTTTTTATTATTTTGTTGGCATTCACAAGTTTTGCGAAATGAATATTAAAAAATCCTAAAATCGATTTGTTTAATAAATGAACTTATAACAATATTTACAATTAATGTAATATATAAATAAATTTAAACCAAACTTTAAACGTATGAAGTCCAAATAATTTACCATTAACTTGTTTCATTTATATTCCTCCTATTATTCTATGCACACTAACTGAGACTTCAATATGGAAATTGGGATCGTTAGCTCTTTTTCTGAAATACTTTTAAGTTTTTTTTTTTTTTTTTTACAATGATTTAGATAAAGTATCATTGTAACTGTTTATCCCTTTATTTTTTTAAAATTTTAAAAAATACTCTAATAAAAAGCCCTTATACCCATACACATTAGAAAAGTTAATACATTCGTCGTACAAATTACTTTCAGACCAAAGTCTCAATTATGCATCGGAAACAAATAATCCGCATCTATCTCCGAGGTTGTCAGCCATTGGGTAGGAACATCGGAAAATGTCAGCCACAAACGGTTGTGTCCAAAAATTTTCCGTTGATGGTATTGGCCCACTGTTTGCATTCAAAAAGGCTAATTGGTCCTCCACAACCAAAAATTGGTTGGACAATTGCTGACAGGATATGTCGCAAGCATCGGGGATGTGAAAAGCAGCAGTAGCTGTTTCAGTGTTAAACGGCCCTGTTTGAGATGGTACGTTGGAAAAATCACCCATTTTTGGGTGTGTCCATAAAATCTCACTCAGAAGTGCTGAATCTATGTATGCATCCAGAAACGGAGAGTCATCTTCCAAGACCACACTATCACCACTGGCGGCTGTGGCGTCTGTAGTTATGCCACAGAATTCGCTCGAGGCGAAGGATTCCCCGGAGACAATGGGCCAGCGTCTATTTTGCCTCCTTGGAATTCATTAATTGTGGAGCACTCCTTTGACTGTGAGATTTTAGTTTTATCACGTTCGATGGAATTCTTTTGAAAACGCCTTTTCAAAGCGTTGTGGCAGTGGTTCTTTACTTCGTTATCTGTTCTTCCTGGTAAATGAGCTGCCATCACAGACCATCAGCAGGACAAGTCCGAAGCTTAGGATTTAGCCAGTACATGCATCTTAGGATTTAGCAAATTCGAATCCAATTTTTAATTATTAATTTCAGCTTGCAGCTGGGGGATTGAGATGTAATGTCTTGTAATTACTGTTAGTCATAGCGCTGATTAGACGCAGAAGGAAGTAGTTGGAATCTCTCATCAGAGTGCTATACCCGTTTAGAAAGGTAGTGTTAGCCTCAGACTCCGTGGAGGCTGTGTAGCTGGTGAAATGCTCACTCCTTCAAAACTTGCATCTTAGAATCTCGTGGATAATATCAAGAATGTCCTCAGCAGACAGTGGCAAGTAGAGATAGAACACTAATACAGGGAAGCAAATGAACAATGATAGAACCATAAGGCTGGGTCCTTGTAGGTCAAAATATAATAAAACAAATAGTGTTTCAAATGATAAAACAATATTTTTACACTATATTTTTTTTATTTTTTGAATTATTTGTAGATCCAATAGTGGGTCTATCATTACTTAAAGCAAATGGGGCAGCGGATAGTTTGGTTAAAAACTACAGAGATATGGGGACTAATTTTTTGAGCTTCAAGGATGCTCCAAGTGTAATTTGGAACAACCTGGAGGAGGATAGATTCGGAGTTAAAAATCCGATGTTGTGGGGCAATTAGTTTCTGTTAACAGTTTCAGTTGTACCAAAAAAAAGAGTGCTGTACCTGTTACCCGGCCTTTCGTGCAATCCGATAATAGTCTCTTCTTCTGGACTGTAGTTCCCCCGTTTGATGTTTGGCCTCAGATAATTCATCCATCTCAGTTTGCAACTCTTCCCACACCTTGCCAGTCCTAAAAACCAATGTTAAAACTGTCTGATAAGAACAGCACCAATGGATTCAGACAAGGAGACCAGGTTCATTAAATTTGGCCGACAGAAAGAAATGAAATCCAGCTGAAAATGTTGTCTTGATTAATGAATGAATTACCTGCAAACCCGGGAATTTGGCCCCAGTTCCAGCAGCCGTATCTAGTAACATAAGCAATCAACTTGCCATCCTCCTCCGGTGTTCAAATACCTTTATTGAGTCCACTCTTGTCATTGGAAGCGGGTCTCACCATGTTTGTAATTAGTCTACTAGCTCCCACGTACTCTAGGTCGCCGTGTGAGGAAGATCTAGCTAGGGAAATCGGATCTTATTTTGTGCCCCTGACCATAAGCTTCAAACTATCAGTGATATATATACACAGAATGCATGCGTTCAAAACTAAAACGTGTTTCACGCTCTACTTAAGTTAATATTACCTTTATATGCATTTTCTGTTAAAATTTGAAAAAATGTACATAATTTTTTAATTTTAAGTCATTTACAAAATACACTTTCTTAAATATAAAAAATTTAAAAATATACCTTTTTAACTATTAAATCAATATAAACAAATTATTTTCATTTATCTATCATTAAATATTGACAATCACATGACTTATACATAATTACTAACACACGTAATATCCTTTTTCATTAGCTGATTGGATTCATTCAAATAAAAATACTTGTGTAGGAATCACCCCAAAAAAACTTGTGCAGGAGTGTAAAAAAAATATAAAGAAATCACAAAGTCATAAAAAGCTTGGTTATTCTCATAACATAATTATATATACCTTTAATCTTTTTCTTAATACCTTCTTTATTATCTCTTAAAGTTTCTAATTGATAAATTTTCTCTGTATTGCATCTATTTTAGTTTCATTTTATCTCTTTAAAAGTTTAATCTATGATAAACAAATGTGAAAATTTATACAAGAGACAACCAAATTGTTTTGTAATTCCTGTTTTTGGTTGCTGCTCTATTATGTAATTGGCCAGGTAAATGACTTATTTCTATCAATTCGGTGTAGTGTAGTATAAAAGACAATACTTAAAATATTGGTATGTCAAGATTCTAACTCAAAGGAATGATATTTTGTAGCTCATTGTTTGATCTTTGGTCTAGTTTTGATAAATATTTTATGTTATTTATTCATGTATTTAATTCCATATAATAGAACAAGTTTTGTTCGTTTGTTGTTATTATTGTTATTGTTGAGTTTATTCTAATAATCAATAAAATAATGTCAAGTATATTAATAATGACGTAAAAGTCATATAACAATTAATATTAATTATAAATAAATAAAAAAATATATTTATATTATTCAAATAATTAAAGGAGTACTGTATATACTTTGACTTTTATGATTGAGGAATTGCAAACGATCTTGAAAGGATGTATGTAACATTTTACCCTTAAAAATTAACTGTTGTTTTAGAGTTTTTTTTGGTCTTTTGTGATTGTCACTTTCTTAAAACTAAAGTAACATTAATTACTTTTTTTTCAATTTTACCTTGCTATAACGACTATCTCTATTAAAAATGTATTATTATATTAATATATATTGGCCTTCACAAAATTTTAGATCAAGATCTATCCACAAAAAACAATAGGTGTGCAGATCTGCCAACGAGATGCAATAGGTGTATGATTCATCAAAGAGACACGATAGGATGACACATATTTCGAGAAGTAGTCCAAATTTTTGTTGCTGCTATACAATTGGATTTGCTCCAATAGTGGTTGCAGAGTAGTGGGCCATTTTCGAAGGCTTACAATATCCATGGAGCCAAGGATACCATTGTGTGCTTTTGGAGTCTAATTCACAGGAAGTTCTCAATTTGATTCAATTCACAGATGCTGTAGATACGATCCCACAGTTGATTTCTTGCATAAAAGCCTGGCTTGTTAAGCCTTGGGAGATTAATCTGTTACACATGCATAGAGAAGGTAATGAAGCAACGGACTGGTTAGCTCGATTGGCAGCAGATGAAGACAAATGTAGTCAGCATTTCCCGCAAACTCCTCTCGGTCTCAACCATATTTTGTTGGCGAATTTCCTCGGCTATTTCCGTTATCGGCCAACCTCTAGTTTGTAGATTTTGGTTTCTGCAGCATATTGAAATCTAGCTTTGCAAAGTTCAGCAGAATTTGATTATGGGAAGGATCTTGCTGGTAGAAAGACATGTAATGCCTTGCCTCTAGCCTAGGCAATCCCTTGTGAAGAGACTGCTGTAAGCTGTGATTGACTTGTGCAGCAAGAGCAGGGCTCGTCAATTGGGTGCTCAAGGACATTAGGTGAGCGTAAGAGAAATCAAGCGCTTCATCTAGTATATCCTCTCCATGAATCCTTAGATGTGCAGCTTCATACAAGCTCAACAACCCTTGAACATCGTTGGCAAGCTTTTCACCGAAGTTTCGCTTGTCGTCCTTGAACTTGTAAAATAAATCTGTTCCATATGTGTCTTCCGCTAATTAGCTGGCTTAAATGATAGATGAAAGGAGATTAAAGTAATTAAGGGCATGTCTATATATATACCTGACGAAATGCGATATCCTTGTTGCCTAAGCAGCCGAAAGAGCAAAGCTGGTGAGTGAAGTTCATCTTCATGAATTATGATGTCATTGTGAGTATACATGCGGTGAATTTGTTGCAATGCTCATCAATTTCATGCTCGAAATGGTAAGACACACCCAAACGTTGAAGTGAGTCGATGAAGTTCAGTTTTTGTGAGAGATTAATATGCTTCTGATCAATAATGGGGACAAGCATCTTCCTCACTTGCTCTTTGAGTATTTGAACTTGTTCCTTGTTATTATCATCACCTTCCTGCAAGTAGTTATCACAAATCTGCGCAAAGATTGTAGAAATCCTATGAGTTTATCGAGTTCTAGAAAGTGTTGTCCTCATTATAATTGTTTTATTTTCCTATGCAATGACAATGATGGATTGCTGATTAGGTGCAAACGCATGCTTTTTCTTTTGGGGTTGCATTTCAATGATAGGGGTAATAATAATAAGCGCACACACACACACATATATATATGCATGACAAGTAGTGAGGAACAAGTTGGAAGCAAAATAAGCACCTTGGAATTTGAAGAATATGCGAGGAAATGGTCACCCCAGATGGTAGGATGAAAATTGGCTGAAGGTCGATTAGAGTTTGACGTGGGTTTTGCTTTCTGGACGACAGCCGGAGCTGGAAGTAGTGAAACTGAAGAAGACATGCTTTGCTATACTGATAATCAATCGGGGTACCTTTCTTTCCCTGTGTGCTTAGACTGTAATTCGTATGCATATATATATATATATATATATATATATATTTGTATGTGCATATAGAAGGAAGGCAAGTCTTAAGGAGTGTTTGGTTTAAATGAGGAAAGTGAAGGAGAAGAAAATTTTTTTTTCTTGTTTAGTTTGGTATAAGGGGAGGAGTAGAGTGAAAATAATTTTTATTTTTAGAAAAAGAATTTTTAATTAGAAAGTAATGTATTATTATATTTTTTTTAAAAAAATAATTATTAAGTTATAAATATAAAAATAACTTTAAAATTAAAAAAGATAATTAAAAGTGATTGATTATTACAATTCAAAATTTTAATAAACTTTTTTTTCTTCTAAATTCTTTAACTTTTGAAAGAAAGGTGAAATGATGAAGAAAAAAATTTTAAACTTTTTATTTTCTCTTTTCTTCTCTCCAAAAATTTAAATTAAATAAAAAGTTTAAATTAAAATCCTTCCCCTGTAACCAAACATTAAGTTAGAGTCATGCCAAGGCAAGGCAATGCAACATTTGATATGGATACAATGAGAGAAAGATCTAAAAGTAAAGAAAAATAAAAAAAAAAATAAGTATAAAATTAAGATAAAAATAATAAAAAATAAATAAAAAAGTTACTACAATTGAAACAAATAAAAGTAAAAAATCTAAATCTAGATACAATGGCCTGTCTTGAACCGCTCACAAATAGCTCGATGGACCAAAAACAGGTACATGTATTGTTGGGGCTAGTGGTTAAAACCACTCGTCCTGAGCTAGAAGCCCTTGACTTATTGGCATACATGGTGGTTATGAACTTGCCTGTGGCAAGTTTAATTCTCCTTCAGCTCACATCTCATTCCTACTATAGATTTGTTACTTACCAAAACAAAAATCCACTCGTCCTGAGCTTACATAAAAAATGAATACTTAACTTTTACTACATCCGTAGTTGCCCGTACCTGCTGATCTTGTAGAACATGGCTTCCTTTGCTTCATAGAGGTCAGAACTTGTGATTGTGAGGCAGTTCACACCTCCAATTCAACAACTTAAACAAACCTACACGGAATTGCTTACCTTGTGGGCGCTAATCCTATCCATTTGCATAGCCGAGTCTCATCTCAACCAAGACGTACACTTTTGTTCAAATGACAATAAATTTTATTTTTACAAAAATTATATATTATTTTTAATTTAATTATGTTGACTAATTTTTATTTAAAAATTTTGATAAAACAATTTTATTTTAAGTAATTTGATCATATTTTTACATAAATTTATAAAAAATAAACTTGAAAAACTAAAAAAATTAATTTTGAATTTCATTTACTGATATTTATGCTAAAAAATTTTAAAAGGCTTTTTATTATATAAGACAAATTAAATAATTATTCATTTAATATATTTAATTAATTGCTTACATTATTTAAGATCATGGTTCATAAAGTCTTAAATCTTAAAATATAAAATTTTAAATCCTAAATTTTAAAATATTAAATACAATATAACACTAAATCTTAAAATTTAAAACACTATATCTTAATCCTATATACTAAAATCTTTGTATCTTAAAACTTAAAATGTTAAATCTGAATTCATAAACATAAAAATTCTATACCCTAAAATCTTAATTGTAATATTATATTAAACTCTTAATTTTAAAACAAAAAATTCAAATTTAAGAAGTGATATGGTGAGACCAAAAAGATAATGTATGTGATAGTTTAGACAAAAAATTTATTTGCCGCATGCCTTGTAGCACAGTGGCATTGGTGCCTATCTTCCAACTTTACGGAGGTAGGGGGCATCCCATCCCCTATTCCCTTTCCCTATCCCTTATGTAAAGGTTTTGGCCTCTTTATATCACTAAAAAAAAATTATTTATGTGGTGAGTGAAGACAATATGTTTATATTATTATTATTTGTGAGTTTTTTTTTTATTTTTTAGTTTTGTGCAATGCATTTAAATTTTGGTTGAAATATTTTAGTATAAATTATATTATTGATGGTTTAATATTTAAAACTATAAAATTTTAATTTACTAATATATAGAATAGTTTTAAAAATCCTAGATGAATTTGTAAATAAAAAAGGTTGAGAGGCCAACATTAACTAGGTCACAAATTATATAAATGGCAAGCTAATCAGTAAAGATAGAGGAAAGTGCTTGAGGTGGGAAGCATTTTATTTCATGTAAAAGATGTAGACAATAAAGAGAAGAATTCCAGGGATGTTGCCAATCAATTATATAAGTTTACTGACAAATTGTGGGGAGAGTAAACTCTTTTTAATTTATTCGTAAAGAATATTTATTTCTTTCTTTGCTGAAATACTTTTAAGTATTTTTGTTCTTTACGCATACAGTCATTTGGATAAGGAATCCTCGTAACCCAGATATCTGGACCAAGCCCATGAAATTGACAGATCATAGCAAATCCCATTGTTGGACTCGTTGGCATGAATGTTTTTGGGTTGTAGTGATTGGACTTAGTTATTACGTTACAAGGGCAATATTGGGCCCAGCACTTACAACACACAACCCCCAGCGATGGGAGCCAGCCTTCAAACTAATTCAAGAGGAGTGCTTATCATGTACTCCTTTATAAACTACCTGTCTAGAAGGCCATTGAAATTTTCTATCATTGATGATACAATAAAAAAGAAATTAATATAAAATTAAAAAAGTTATTTTTATAAAATATAAATAAATAAAAATTTACAAAAATAATAAAATAATAAAAATGATATTAAAATTCTCTACTAGGTATCAATCTAACATTTTAAAAATCATTAACAATGTGACTTGCAGTAACATTTATTATTATTTCAAAATTTTTTCTTTAAATTCAAAACATTTCAGAATAATAAAATAGATATATGAAAAAATAAAAAGAAAAAAGAGAGAAGCAGAGGCAAAAAGCTTATATCTCAGACCAAAAGAGCGAGTGGAACTCAGAAAGCAATTGACAGATGACAGACCCATATATAATCCTTGAGAGTGGACATCAATCCGGAACGACATTGATGTTACAATTTACAGCTCTGTGCCTATGTCGATGAAGACAAGATTTTCAATTGATGTTCGTTTCTGCATAGTCCTCTGAAACGTCTCCCTCCGAGTTGGTCTCATAGGCTCGTGAGCCGAAAAGAGAGTGAAGTTAGGCGCTCGGAATAAAATAATGAATAAAAATTTATTTTAATATTTAAATAATTAAATTTATTAAATCTTATAAATTAAATTATAAAAATAATAAATTTAAAAATTAACATGATATTTTATAAATATTTGATAATTTAAAATTTATGATATATATATATATATATATATATATATATATAAAGATGTTCTGGCAGAAACAAAAAAGTTGCAGTATAGTGAGCAAAACTCAGTAATAATCCACGTAGAGAAAGCAAATTAAGTAGATGGAATGATGGGGTTGCAGCAAAGAAAGAATGAGATTGAAGGGGTAGCATGTGGCTGCATTTAATCAATGAATTGAATATTATGAAGGGCAGCACCAGAGGTCCAAGGCGTCATCTGGGACGCTCTGTATCAGTCTGACTTCGCTTCTGTCCTTCATTAAGTTTTGAATTCACATTCAGACACTTCAAAGATCTGCAATAATTATCCCCAAAATCTAGATTGTTACCTTTGTCTTTGACCTCTCTGGTATTTTTGTTGCAATAAGAACCCCCTCTTGGCATATTTTTCTCCAAATCATTACAGCATAGAATTTTATTATTTTTATAACATAAAATTTAAATTATTAAATTTATAAAACTTTATAAATTACATGTAATAAATTTAAAAATTTATATCAAACAAAAAAAATACAAATATTAATGTGTTTTAATAGATTTTCCATTCTGGCACAAAGACAAACGAACCCCACCCTCCCCCACCCTTCCTCCAAACATTAAAACCTAAGAGGAGAATTTGGGTCCCTCAAACACTACAGTTGTTGACAAAAATTTGTAATAATTAAAAGTTCAAAAAAGAAAAATAGTAGTATGTATGGGAAAGAGTCTGATTAGGGATAGATTTAAACAGAGCTCTATTTTGTTGCCTTAGTTCTTCTTTTCAGAGCATTCAACATGTTATAATATAAAAATTAATTTGGATCCCCCACCCTTACATTTTATAAAAATAATTGTAATGGTCAAGGCTAATAATGAGCTCTCATATCTTTCTATGCAGAAGCCCATTTGTTTATTTTGAAGTTTGGGTTCATAATTATACCCCACAAATCCCCAAATCAAGGGTGGGATGTAAATTTTACAGTAATCTCTGGAGGAGACAGAAAAGGAAAAAGGTGGGGCTATATCCTTAGCATAAATGGCTTACAGTTATTCACTTTGTGAACGAGATGGTTGATCGCAAGGTCTACGTACATCCCCCACCTTGGACAGGGAAGCAAATGACACTCAACCACTTTTCCTATTTTGTGAGCTCCCAACAAACAATACGAGTACAATCAATTGTGTAAGTTTACTGACACATTGTCATGGTCCCTGATCAAGTGTCACGCATTATGGTCCAGACTCCAGATGATGCTTAATTGGGGTAATTATTTATCACTAGTGAGAGAATCTACGTTTGTAAAATCAGTATAAAGTTGATATAAATATTGTGCAGTTGAAGGTTTTGCCGTAGGAGTTGAATAGTACATGCCCATGTTTGTATAAAATATGGTACTGCGTTTCAGGGTGAAGAAAAAAAAAACTAAGTTGGGTACAGGGTTTACATTCTTCTTGCTGCTGATTCCATGATTTACTAATCTAATCAATTACACGCTTTAGAGCTTGATCAAAGGTGTACAAAGTAGAATATGTATTAATGAGGAAGGAATCCTAATTTGATTATATGTAAATTTTAAAAAGTAGCGATCTTTTTTCTAATTATAAGTTTTATTAACTTTTTTAATTAATTTTTTAACATCTTTGAGAGTGTCCCTCTCTCAGATTAGTTATGGATTACAATCTCTTGCTATAGATGTAGGAGAGAGTGAAAAAGATAAAGAGAGAATATTAAAAGAAAAAAAGATAATAAGAGAAAAAAAGTAAATTTTATATATTAAATTTTAAAAAGAGATAAAGAATTATTAAAATTGAAAAATCAAAAATTTTATTAATATCAAGTATATAGAGATATCAAAATAAATTAAATTCATTAAATTAGCTCACTCTACTTAAGAGGTAAAGAGAATTTATATTTTCTTAACTTATAAAAAATATGAATTAATCTATCTTATTTTATTTAATTTATAAGTTATGATAAAATAAAGTAAAATTAAAGACTAAACTTAGTTGCATGCGGCATTATTTTTAGTTAGAACATAACCAAAAAAGAATCATGTGGCATATTCTTAAGGTGACAGCATGGGTGACTTAATTATGTTATGTATCACACATATTCTGTGTTATACAGCTTATCCTCTTGGCCAATGTATTTGACTTTGTATTGTATCTTTCTTCAATTTGTACTTTTCTACATTTGACAAGTAGATGAAAATCAAAAGATAATTTGGTGCATCAAAAGGAAGGGTCAGTACGATCCTAGCAGCCTAGAAAAGAAAGAGATTTCCTTTGGAGAGAAAGAAAGACAGATTTTACCCGCTTGTGTCTTGAATGTTACTTGAAAATTTATGTGGCCCACTGGCTCTTACTGGAATCGAAATCAACGTAGAAACAAACAAAAAGGAACTACAGGTTAGATTCGTTGGAAAATAACGCTTGCAAACTGTTATTTAAGAGCAGTGATCATGCGAATTCGGGTCTATACAAAAATTACACAGATCTCATATGTGACAGTAAGAAAAGTTAGCTTTTAAAGAAGTTTAATGACAGCCTTTATTTTTAACCATTACTAATTACTGTGATGTTTGAATCAATTACTTTAAGACTAGCTTCTGTTATAAAATATATATACAAATAAAAAGTTAATGTAAAAAAATTAAATATTTAAAATAAAATAGATATTAAAATATATGAAAGTATATATAAAAAAATACATATGTTTTTACATATATTTTTTTATTTTTTACTTAATTCTTATATTTTGTGTGTAAACCTTTAGATTGAATATGTTTCATAATTCAGTATATAAAATTTAATAAATTTAATAATTAAAATTTTTTATTATAAGAATTAAATAAAATAAAATTATAAAAATAATAAAGTTATAATAAATTAACATTATAACTCTAAAAAAATTCAATTAGCAATTGAATTCAATATATATATATATAGAGAGAGAGAGAGAAAGAAAGTTTTACATTTTTAATTTTACTTAATACACACATATTTTTATAATTTTATTTCATTTAATTATTATAATAAAAATTTTAATTATTAAATTTATTAAATTTTATATACTAAATTATGAAACTTGACTAATCTAAAAGCTCACACATAAAATACAAGAATTAAGTGAAAAATAAAAAATGTATATGAAGACATATATATTATTTTATATATACTTTCACATAATTTAATATATTTTTTATTTTAAATATTTAATATTTTTTATATTAATTTTTCATTTGTATACATATTTTATAATAAAAATTAGCCTCAAAGTAATTGGCTCAAATACCACAGCAATTTGTAATTGTTAAAAACAATGATTATCATCTAATTTTTTTAAAAACTAATTTTTCTTACTATCACGTATGAAATCCGTATAAATTTTATATAAACCCATCACTGCTTATTTAAACATGCCATTAGTATCACTGATTGAGGCAAGGAGTTTTGTGCAGGAGTCATTGTAAGGGCTAAGCTCGGTTTTGATTTATCATTGTTTGTCCAGATTCTGCCCACAAAGTTCCAGACATGTTCAACATGTAAAACAGCCTGCCGAAATTCATAGGTGGGCTGCATTGGATTTCAAACAAGTTGAATTACTAAATTGATTGATGAATGTTTAGTATCTTTAACATTCTTCGTATTTGTTATTTTCCAAAAAGAAATTCGTTTATCCTTTAATTTTAACTCCCTATTCAGAGCGTGCTTTGTAGTTATCCAGTCCAGTGAGTGAGTCCCTTAGGTAACTCTCATTTAATAGCGCCACTGAACACGGTTTTGTCCAAGTTTGTTGTCATGTTCTCCCCAGCCAACAAAAGATTCTTTCATTTTTCTAAACCACAGTATTTTTAACAAATTGTCATCCACGTTCTATGGATTTGAGTCCCTTTGTCTCACTTCAACTCTGATGGCCTTACTCGTGGACACCGTCCTTTAAGAACTGCCAAAATGTTCCATGTGATGAAGCGGGAACAGCCTTCACAATGCTCTTCACGGTGACATTTGTAATTTGAAACTTTCTGGGTGTCTGCTGAAAAGCTTTTGAATTTTCTTTTTGTTGAAAACAAATTTGGTTTTCTCTTGGTCTTTGCCCTTCGATGTTTGGTCTTTTCCTGGAAACAAGAAGGAAATATCAGGAAAAAGGGGTCTTTTTGGGCCATGGTAGAAACTAGCAAGTAATAGCAGAGTAGTATTGTTGGTATCTTTTCTCTTTCCCTCTGCTTTCACGTAGGAAAAAGGAAGGGGGAAATGGCAAAGGCACTGGGAAAGAAGTAACCTTTTGCAAAGGAACAATGGATAAGAGTTAAGTTGAAGTGCTTTGAAGGTGGGGAGTCTAATTGAAGTACAACTTAAAGAGGAGAGAAAAGAGGAAAGGGAGGAAAATTACAGGATAATATGCCAACAGTGTGGTTCTCTCTGAAGAGGTCTCTACACTGCAAATCACAGCCATCGGATGTTCATGACCCAAAATCAAGGAAACATTTGAGCACAATCTCGACTAAAAGGGAAGGAAGGTCAGGTTGTTCAAGGTCCATAGCGAATCTCAAAGATGTAATCCATGGGAGCAAGAGGCATCTAGAGAAGCCACCAAGTTACAGTCCAAGATCCATTGGGAGCAGTGAGTTTCTCAATCCAATAACCCATGAAGTGATTTTGAGTAACTCAAAGTGTGAGCTGAAAATCACCGGCTTTGGAGGTGGATTCCAAGAAGGGCTTGGCAGTGGTGGTGGCGGCAATGGCGGAGGTGGTAGTGGGGGTTCAACCTTTGTGGGTACTTTAAGGCCCGGTACTCCTGGTCCGGGAGGCCACCCTACAATGCACTATTTTAACCCCTCTTTCAGAAATTCGTCAACTCCTCCTAGGAAATCCCCTTTTCTTTTATCAGATAAAGAAGGGTCTGGGTTTGGTGTTTCTGCTTTGCATGGTGGTGCACTTCATTCTAGCCATAGGGTGTCTCTTGAGGCAGATTCTAATGGGTCTTCTACTGTGACTTGCCACAAATGTGGAGAGCAATTTAGTAAATGGGAAGCTGCAGAAGCCCATCATCTCTCCAAGCATGCTGGTAAGAAACTGTTCCTCAGATTTTTGTTGTAGGCTTATCTGGTTTCGTGGTTTCTATTATCTTCGATTCAAGGTTAGCCACTTTTATGCTTGTAACCTTCACTAAAGGTTTGGCTGTTTGTTTTTCTTCCATTTGTTATCTGATCCTCACAGTAGATTACCAACATTTCCTGACCAAAAAATTTTTGACCCCTTCTGTATCAGATACGCATCGATTTTTTATGTTATGGCGAGAAACCTTTTAAATTAACATACTTTTTCAATTTTGGGACAATCAAAACGATTTCCCTTTTTCACTACCTTTTCATTTAGAACGAAGCCTTGGATTCTCCAGCAACTTTACCTTTCATTTTGAAAAACTGGAAGAAACAGTCACTCTCACCTTCTTTTGTTTGCCCTTCAAGGGCTAATTCCCCATTACTGTCGATTATTGAAAAAATAAAATTAAATATTCAAGGAGTGTTTAATGACTAAAAAGTTTTTATTTTTTTCACCAAAATATCTGTTTTGGTTTCTGTTCGTGGCTATATTGTTATTGTTTTCACTTCCTTGAATTTCATCTTTTTCAATTTGAAAAGCAAGATTGTTCTTTGACAGTCACCGAACTAGTGGAGGGCGATTCATCAAGGAAAATAGTGGAGATAATATGCAGGACGAGCTGGTTAAAGTCTGAAAATCACTGTGGTAGAATTGAGAGAGTTCTAAAGGTACATAACATGCAGAAGACTCTATCTCGATTCGAAGAGTACAGAGAGATGGTTAAAATCAAAGCCAGCAAGCTCCCCAAGAAGCACCCTCGGTGCCTGGCTGATGGCAATGAGCTTTTGAGGTTCTATGGCACCACTGTTGCATGCTCTCTTGGTCTCAATAGCTCTTCCAGTCTCTGCCTTTCTGAGAAATGCTGTGTTTGCAGAATTATCAGAAATGGGTTTTCTGCCAAGAACGAGCTCAAGGGTGGAATAGGCGTTTTCACAACTTCCACGAGTGGAAGAGCTTTCGAATCGATTGAGATTTTTGAGGATGACCCATCCGTAAGGAAGGCACTGATAGTGTGTAGAGTAATAGCTGGCAGGGTTCATAGGCCTCTGGAGAACATTCAGGAAATGGCAGGGCAAACAGGGTTTGATTCTTTGGCTGGGAAAGTAGGTCTTTATTCAAATATTGAGGAGCTTTATTTGCTCAATCCCAGAGCTCTTCTTCCTTGCTTTGTGGTAATTTGCAAACCCTGAAGGGCGAAAAGAAACAAAAATGAAAATGTCTTGCATTTTTTTTGTGTAGTTATATGGATCCTTCCCCTGTTTTGGCCATTCTACGAAGGTTCCTCGCCCTTCAAAGAATTTCGATTCTTCTTTTAGAGGCTTGTGCCTCTTCTTGTTTGTTGTCTGAACCTCCTCATACATCTGTAATTTTTAGGTGCACTGAATTTTTTTCTGCTTTAGAGGTAATTATTCGTAATTCCATAAAACTTTAATCAGCTTATCTGATTATGCCTCCAACATTTCCACTTGAATTTCGGAATGATAGCCATTGCAGACTTACAGGTCATAATAGTTATATTAGTTGGGAAAATGAGGATTAATTCTAATACGTTTTCGCAAATATTTTTTAAAATATTACTTAATAATTTTAAGAATTGTAATTTTAATATGCATTCACTATGTAAAAATAATAAACTTTTACTTGAGCTCTTTAAATATTTATTGAAATGGCTTAATCTAAGTGAATTTCATGTATCAAATTGCGAAATACCAATAGGTTTTAAACAAAAATCAATTTTATATTTAATAATAATATAACAATATTACATAAAAAATTATTAATAAAATTGCTAATTAGAATAAAGCTAGTTGTTTGTGCATTTAATTACATGGTACAACCTTGGACCAAGTACCAACAACTATTTAATTTATATTAATGCCATCAAATATTAGATTCTATTTGGTTGTTCTTTATGCTTAAACGGATGACCCAACAACCATTAAGGTATTGAGACCCCTTATATATTCCAAGATTGATGAAATAAAAAACTACGCAGTTTGAAAACAGGCACGAGGCCCTCTTATGATGGCCATGCTTGGAGTTCAAACACAGGTTATTCCAAACTTGAAGGCAAATATCAGGAAGGATTAGAAGTTAATGTGTTCAAGTGAGGCATATATAATTTCTCTTGTCCTTTGTGATGTAAATGCTTTGTTAGTTACCCTTTAATCACCAGGTTTCCCTCCTTGTAGCCTATGGACCATACTGACGTATGAACAGCAACGGTTGAAGACAGGACCAGAGACCTCGCCTCTCTCTCTCTCTCTCTCTATATATATATATATATATATATATATATATGTATTTAAATAGAAAAATACTGTTACTACGATAACTTTCTCACATTTCTTTTATAATGAACTGTGACAGAGTATTAATTTATTAAATTTTATAATTTAATATGAGAAGTTTAATAACAAAAAGTTATATAAATTTAATAATTTTAATTTTATAAAATAAAATATATTTGAATAAAATCGATTTAAATGGCAGTATCATACAGAATATAAAAGTAATAAATTTATTGGTCATTTTTTAAATGTCTAGTCTTGACTCATAAGGGCTTCTATGTAACTGGGAATGGGTTAGTAATGTCATCCGACTCATTTCATGACTGTAACATCTGTACAGCTTTCAATGCCTTATGGCACATGCCCCTCATAAATGTGTACTAACCCTCATAACACTTGCCTTGGTATGTGAGGACATTGAATGCAACTCCGTTGACATTTAAAATTTTGAAGTCTACGAATTATGGCAAATGAACTTGTACAAGCTTGGGGCGGTTGGCATGAAACTTCTAATTAGGGTTAGCTGAAATAACTACATAGCCACAAGAAGCCCTTACGTCAATCTTCTGAATTCTGACATAATATGAACAATTTGGGGTTTCTCTCTTAAATTTTGATGCAGACTTCACCAGTTGCTAATAAATAAGCAAGAAAGACAATGGGAAAAACAGTGAAGGAGCAATGGTTAAAACTCCCTAGAAATGATTGACAACTGCTGTAATAAGACTGGCCAACTTATCTTTTCCTCGTGTTGGCCTTTGCCCCTGACTAGTTCTAACGAAATTTCTCTCAAGCTCTATCTTTTTGATTACCTGGCAATGCTTGCAAAGATTGTAGACTTCCAACTTGGTTGAACTGCACATTTAAACCAGAACACTGATTTGCATACTTGAGGTTGGATACTTAGGGTGAACTGGGCATAGCAAGGCAGAGTTTGGCTTACAAAAGAAACCAAAGAACGATTTCTGTGACCTTAATGAGGAATTGAAATATCAAAATAAACAACATAGGAACTGTGAGATGATTCAAGCTGCCTAGAACATTCCTGCATTATGTAAGTAATGCCGCGAAGTTAGTTGAGCAGCTGTACTTCATCAAAACTAGCTTAGATATATGCATCTTTCACAATAAATTCTAAGCTTAGTTTTGGTGTATAGAAAGTAGAAAGATTATTTGAAATTATTCTCAATATATAATTAATCTCTTTTATATGATTTTGGTCACCACTCTAGACTCAATGTTTCAAACATTGAAAGTACAGTTAGGCCACATTATCTAACAGGTTGCCTTAAGTATATCAGCATCTTGTTTACCCTAGAATCCTTCATTTACTCCACACAAACTTGATTCAGGAGTTAAGGACCAACCGTCATTGAAGTTTCTTAAGTCAACACTTCCCGGTTGGTGTACCTGCCACGGATTACGTTTGATATTTTGGGATAACAAGCTTTCATTTCTTTTATTATTTTATTATTATTATAAATTAAATTTTATTTAATATTTACTCAAAAAAATTTAAATTATTAAATTTTTTTAACCAAACTACAAAACTCAATAAACCAACTGTTCTAATTATGTTTTGTAAGAGTTTAGTAAATTTCCTAAATGGGAGTTCCGTTTTCCTTCTCAATAGTATTGATGACGGCTATGAACTTTTGCAACTATGTTAAGAGAAAATAACGTATAACAAACATTCAATAAGGAATTTGGTGGTTTGAAGGAAGACTTATGTGTTTGCGTGAACAATTATGCAAAAGCAAAATTTATGAGATTAATGCACAACAGCAATGATTTACTATTGGTTTATAGATTTGAATTCTCTAAAGTGTAAGTAAATAATTATTGATAAAAAATTAATAATATATATTGTTAGAAAATATAAATAAGTAAATTATAATTTATAAATTTGAGATAATCTATACCGTTAATTTTTTTATTTACATTATTATACTATACATTGTAGAGGATCCCAATTCCTGACCTATAGGAGGTAAGTAACCATAATCTAGACAACACACAATTGTCTGACGAATTATGTCTTCAAGGCCATGCTTGTAACTAAAACCCAAATCTTTTAGCTTCTTTGAGGAAATCTCCGTAGGAATTTTGTTATCATTTTTCTCGGTAATCCTGCAGGTGTCAGTAAGAATAACTAAAGAAATGAAAAACTTCCAGAATGGAAATAAATTTACCCTTAGAAGTGATAAGCATTACCTCTTCATATTTGAGCAAGGATAGTCTTGGGCAAGAAGATTAACCAACTTGGACGATAAACAACTTTGGCTACTGCATATGTATCTACCTTCTGCATTAGCATGCTCCATTAGGAATACATGGGCACTGCATATATCTTCAATGTGTACTAAAGCAATTGACCCCATTCTTGCATTTACAGCGGACAATATCTTGAAATACTCAGTTTCACCTACATTTGTAAGCTCAAACATGGCAACATGATAATAGATATTTGAATTCAAGTAGAATTTTAAGTGCACAAGTCTCATGCTGTATAATGGTGCACTTTAAAGCAGAGGTTCCAAGTTAGTTGGGCATTGGCACTGAAGATATTTCACTTCACAAAAGCGACAAGAACTATGCACAAACATAACTTAAGGTAAAAAGCCAATCATGAGATCAAATTTCAGGAATTGAACAGAATTTAATGAGAAATTTATTATGTTCTGTCACATTCAAGTTCAATAGATTTCTGGGTAACATGTTAAAAGATCAAACCCATTTTTTCCTTGGAACAAGTTGAGCTTAAAAGTTATTAATTTTCTCATAAATTCAAGCAATGTTCATGTTAAGGATGATAAAAACAGAACAATGCTGCTAAAGCCTTACACAAGGTATGTACAATATATAAATAAAGATCAGTCCCTATTAGTTTATTGTAAACTCATTTAGGGATTGGTTGCTGTTTATGTATTCTGCACACCTTATGTAAAGTTCTAACATATAAATAGCATTACTCTAAAAACATGTAGGCTGATAGTAAAATCACCTGTTATTGGTGACAGAAGAACTTTTACACTTGATGGTACACTAGCAGTGAAGAATGGGCCTGCAACAGTAGTTGTTATGATTGACACAAGATCAATTCCATTCTCTTCTGCAAATTTGAATGCTGCTTCTTCTGTTAGAAGCTTTGAAAGGGCATAAACCTGTTGCAGCAGAAAAAAAAAAAAAAAAACCCTTAAGCAACAAAGTTTTTGTTCGATGCAAACAAGCAAGCAAGGGGAAACATTACTTACCCATCCACTTGCTTTGGTATTCCATACATGCTCAGTTTGTATTTGGCAAGATTCATCAACAATAGGTTTCCACTTCCTATTGCTGTCTTTGGCAGTGATAGTGCTTATGGAAGAGGTAAAAACAACTCTTTTCACAGTATGGGATTTCAAACAGGATTTGAGAACGTTTAAAGTTCCCTTGATTGCAGGGTCAATTATATTTGCTTGAACATAGGCATCTGCAAATTCAACACAGGGTATACAACTCAGCTACTATTCCCCAAAACTTCCGAAGCTTTGAGCATGTTAGCCTTTACAGTAACTACTAGCCATGGCATTAAGTGTGGCCAAGAAAAAGGAAACAGGAAAGAAGCCTTTGGTTTTACCAGTGTTTTCTGTCACTTTAACATTGAATTCCATTGAAGCTGCGACATGAAATACACCATCACAGCCTTTCACAGCGTCATCAAAGCTTCCGTCTTCTTGCAAATCCGCTCTGAACAATCTCAATCTGTCACTGGCCGTCCACAATGACAGAAGGTGTAATGACTTTGCTGTTACATTAAAACAAAAGAGTTAAATTTTGAAGTGTCAGAGATATTTGAAGTTTTAAACATATATGGTATTCTAATAGGGAACATGACCAAGAGGTTGACTTGAATTTCATTAGTCCCAGCAGGTACAAACTAAAATGGTTGGTCATCAACGATCAATTCAACTGCTTTTATGAATGGAATATTTTTCTGCAATTCTGTTTACTCTTAGTTTTAGAATGCTGTTCACTCCAAGGCTAATCATCAAATAGGATTATCTTAGTAGGAAGAAATATCTTTTAGTAAAATCCTACTCCCCAACTTTAAATCAATAAAATTCTTATTCATATTCTTGGAGTAAAGATTCTTCTCCCTGAATTTAGGATTGTGTTTGTCTGTCTGCCTGCCAAAGTCTGAGGGATTAGTTGAGAGTATTCAACTTTTAAGTTATCACAAAAATGTGTTGGTCAATTAGTCTTATAATACGTGAGATTTAATAAATTTAATAATTTAAATTTTATATTATAAATACTAAATAAAAATTAGATTATAAGAATAACTACACCATATCTTTTATAGACAATGGAGGGCCAAATTATGCTAATATGCACTAATTATTTAAATTGCTTAACTTGTGACTGCCCATGTGTAAGGCAGATAAATAATACAAACCATTGTTCCATCTAAAATCACATGACTCGTGTTATATTATTGTTAACGAACATGTGACAAATTTCATGAAAAAGTTACTCCAATTTAAAACTTCCATATGATAAATTCATGGAATTTAATTTGTTACTACAGAAAGAGAATTTTTGGAGCAGATAATCCCTTAATTATTCTAAATCTGCACTGAGAATGAACATTAGAAAAAGCCACACATTTTGATATAATGAAATTAAAGGAGAAGACATGTTGAGCAATTTCGTTTATTCGAAATATTGAAAGTCGACTGAGTTAATCAATTGGTTTAAACACAAAAAAAAAAAGAAAAAAATTGTGAAAATATACTCTTATGACCCAAGATCAAAATGAACAAAAGATTATGACAAAAAATCACCCAAAAATATTAAGAAAAAAGAAGACAAAAAGAATATGGGAATACCAGATAGAACAACATAGTTTTCCAAAATTAAAAGAATATCAAAAGACTAGTGCTTATCAAATGGGTATTCGGAATACAGAGACAGACACCTGGTGCCCTGTCCTATGTGGGTGAAGTTAATTGCTGTCGTACGTTTGTGATAAAAAGAGGTAAGATGGAATTTAAAATTTTCTAATTTTTTTAATATTGATAATTTTCTCTTTATTTTTTATTTTATAATTACAATTATTTATAAAGTTAATCTTTTTATTAATTTTTTTCTTAATCTTATCTCTTTCTTAATTAATCCAAAAAGCGGGAGAAAGAACTAAAATAGTTTAGTCTGGAACTTGGACCATTTGATCTTCCAAAGGTCAGATTCTATTTTACTTTTCTTCGGTCGTGACTATGAAATTGAAATGTATTCACCTCAAGGTCAAGGTTTATAGTGTAAAATTATTTTTTGCACACATCAAGTGACAACCTATTTAGTTGTTTATGATTTATGATTGAATTTGAGTTTTATACATCTAAAAAAGAAACAAAGAACCGAAACTTTTGCCCAGCAGGTCATGAACAGCCAATTGAATTGTTTTCACGCAACAAATTCCACTTGTTGCACCTTATAAATTTGCAGTGTCTCAATTATCATATTTTTATTATCACATAATATTTATTTAATAAAATTTAAATTATTAAATTTATTAAGTTATATTAGATTATAAAATTTAACTGATTAATAATTTTTATAAATAAATATAAATATTTTGTAAAATGAAATTGTGAAATTTTTTTTTATGTAAATATATTGGAAATTTTTAAGTGGTAGTAGGAAGGTTATAGGAACTAGACCTTTCCAGTGTTTCCTTCTTTCAAATTCTAGAAAAAATACTCAATCATGATTAATTGCACCATTGCACTATGCATGGTTCTTTTCATCCCCCGATGGTGAGGTTTATAATTGCTCTAAATGGTAAGATATATAATTTTGCCTTCAACCATTGAAATTACTTAAAGCAATTCACATGTCCAAATCGTTCCTTCCCTCGGCCCCCTATCCCAACTAAGAGAAACGTAGAAACACTGATCTCATAAGCTTCACCAACTTTTGTTTCGAGTTCTTTCTCTTTCTCTATCAGTTCGAATCCTTCATGCTGTAACCAAAAGAAAAAAAAGAGAGTAAGGTTACTAACCCGGATCTCTGACAGTGGCATGAACGGTGTAGCCTCTTTTAAGAAGAGTCTCCACCAGCCATGAACCAACATACCCAGTGGCGCCGGTCACACAGTACGTTGCAGCAGCATAGTCCTTGCGGGTTATTTCCTCCATTTCCTTCCTCTCTCTCTCTCTCTCTCTCTCTCTCTCTCTCTCTCTCTGTGCCACTTCCAGAACCAGTAAACTAAACTAATCTGAAACCAATGGTTTTGGAGCCCTTCTTATACACAGCCTATTAGTTTGTGACACATGTTCCTTAATAAATGGTTTTCCTTTTAAATTAATATCATAGCATTCTGTGCAAACATCATGCTTGCAGGTAGCTGTGTGGTATATATAAAGATAAAGAGTAGCAAGCTGTTGAATTCTTTGTAATAAAGACTATGTCTGCCTTCTTGGGGTAACTGTTAACAGTGACATTAATTATGCCACGAAAAAAAAACATTAGGCCGTGTTTTAACGCGTGGTTGCCAATGGTTAACTTACTGCATGTTATGATTGGTTTAAATTAATATTAATCCCAAATTTCGCTTTATAATATAACTGTGGGATCTCTGGCAGATTTGGTGGTGCCCAAATTCATAAATTAATTAGCAAAAATGATACTTGTATATTTTTAGGCGTATTTTATCATTACGTTTAAGAAAGTAAATAAACAGTAAACACTGATCACTGCTACCCTCATTAATTTAGGATTAAGGAGGCAAAATTCAACCAAAGGAAAAAGACAAAAGATTCAAGATTTCAAATGTCAATTTGAAGTGATGGTGGAGATGAGGCTTGGGACAATTAAAGAATATTTGCAGCATAAGCGTGAAGCCAGCTGATGTTTGGTGGAAAGCATAGAGGATGAGAAAATTGAATTGTTAAATTGGGGGTCACAGATTGGTGACTAATGAAAAATATTTGATAGACATCAGCAGCCATATTCAATTTGGCTTGGAAAAGAAAGAAAATGGGTTGTTGGGTGGAGACTACAGATTGGAAGAGATTTGGATTAAAATAGAAGATAAGCGTCATTTGAGTTGAGCACGCGCAAGGATTAGTTTTGAATACTGTTGACCCGTGGTTCGTGCTGGATGATGAAAAGCATTTAGAATAAGAGATATAATACTGAATCCGTAAACATTGAATAAGAATAAGAGATAAGAATTGCCACACTATCTAACAAGAATAAGAGATAAGAATTGCCACACTATCTCCCATTTTTTTTTTATAGACATTATAATATAATTGGGTTAACGTTGAATCATAAATGATTATCATGTGCACATGCAGCAGAGCAAGACTTTCCCTATAAATTCCCAGTAAAAAATGTTAGGGGTCCAATAATAAAAATGAAAGATTGAATTTCAGACGAATCAACTAAGAAGCTGATAATTCATTTCACATTTCAAAATTCTATGAATCAATTGCATATAATACAAGCAGGGAAATGATTTTCCCACCCGACGGGGAAAACAAGTGGTTCACAAAATGCAATATGGACCATAAATGCGTTAAATCTTTCAATTTAAAATTTACTAAATTTAATAATTTAAATTATTTTAAATAAAATTTTATATATTTTAATTTATAAAAATAGAGAAACCATACAAATATAGACTACTAAACCTAGAATTAGATAACCTTGAATTCTTGGCTTTTGGATGATAATATTTGATGTGCACAAGATTAAGGAAGTCGTTTGACCGATTTGCCACTGATCGTAAGGACATCATAGGAGACATTTCTGGTGAAGGCTCGAACTAAATCACTAGTACTAAGAAGCAGTAACATCTTCAGTTTTCTTCGCTTCTGACTGTCTTCCAATTCTCTGCACTATCAATTATCTCCCCAGTTCTTCTTAGATAACGGACACTCTTACCATTTTCAAGGATCTTATGACCGACCCGGCTTGCCACATTCTGTTCCTCACAGTAAAGCATTTGAGCTGTGGATTGGAGCTTCAATCTAGAATATAAGTAAGTTTAAAAGAACATTAGCAAACGAATAATACAGACGCCTATAAACTGGATGCCAATATTTCTACTTCCTATGCTAATGTTTCATTTTGGCCTTTATTAAATGGCCAAAACAAAAAGCCTCATTACAAAAACCAAGAAGATTTGAAGTCTGTAAACTTCTAAATAAATTAATATATTCGTGATGACCAATGGATATGATGTCCTAAGGAATTAGTAGCATACCTACTCTTTCCAAATGAACATAAAAAGTTACTTTCATGTCATGAAGAGCATGCAAAAGTAGAAAATGATTAATAATTCCATGTTCTCAGTTAAGGCAATGAAAACAACCTTAATTATTTGCCCTGGTTCACTCTCTTCTCTACTCTACATATTCTTTGTCTTCAAATTTATTTCTTTGACTACAACAGTGCTGTTATGCCTGAAGACCTTAGTAATCTCGCCAACCCTACCCTTTTCATGTCCAGATATTACCTTCACTGTATCTCCAACTTTTACATGCATTTTATGCAAGACAGGGAAGCAGTTTTACTTACAATCCTTTCACTCCCATCGCATAATCTGCCAAAGGAGAAACAAATAACAATACTGTATAAGATAACACATAAACCAAGTAAGATAACTTTTAAATATATATTATGCCAAGCCATGAGCTCATCTTTTCATGCTACATTACTCTATTTGATTGGAGAATTTGTTTGTTCTTAACTTACAAGAGAAGCGTTTGTTTGGACGTAATGTAAAAAGAAAGACAGCACTTTTTTCCTTCATGCATGGACCAGGTCAAATTTGGTTTCAGGTATAAGGAAAAAACTCCAAATCAAATTGGATCTTCTATATAATTCTAACAAATGACGAACTACATATAGCTGCAGCAACACACACTCCGCAGTCTGCTCTCATCTCACCAATTTGTTCCATCACACTATCTGGAACTTTTTGGTCCATTTTGTTGTCCAAAAGAATTCAAAAAGAATAATTATTGGCCACAGAGAAGGCAAGAACGTGATACTAACCCTCATTACAATAATACATGGCTTCTCTGTTGACTTCACCTGCACATCAGAACATAAAGTGCTAACAAATTAGTCAGCTACTATAAATTTGAGTACTGCATCTGAATGTAATTTTTTATCACAATCTTGGCAACAGAAGTATGTTTCTGGGCTAATATTGTAGTCCACTTGGCTTAGTAGCCTTCACTGTTAAAAAGAAAATGCTAAGCAATTATTCCTGCAAAGCCAATATTTGAAGGAGCCATACAGTAGACAAACAAAGATATTAAAAATGCAAACAAGAACCTCATCACTATTGCTACTTTTGACCTGCAGCAATATCCGAAACCAAATCAAAATAGCTCTATGGGTTTAAATTTGTATCTTGAGTATGTTTCTTCTTTTTAATAACAATATGATTTTAATTGCCAAGCTTGCCGGGCCAATTCCTACCTTCAAAATTATCATGTATAACTAGTAGGGGTGGGTGGTCCATTAGCACTAGGAAGCCATAGTATAGAAATGATAGAAGCTGCAACATACTTGAGCAATGAGCAGCATTCATTACAACAACAACAATAACAAATAGAGTCTTATCCTATTAGATGGAATTGGTCACATAAATTAAATAGCGTTATTGAGTTCTATCAAAAACTAAATTTTTGAAAATACCATTTAACTAAAAATTTCTTTTAATAACCACCCCAAATGAGCACCATTCATTAAACAAGTAAAACCGATTTGTAAGAAGTTCTGAAAAGGGGATTCAATCCATGTTCATTACAATTTTGTATAGAAGAAAACACAAATAGATGACCACAAAGCATAATCTTTGAAATTCATTCTGTTTCTTAGAAATCCAACAACAACTCCTTTCCAATCATAAAATCCACATTAGGAAATGATAATTAATTTCAAGAGCACAACTTACAATAAACTTTCCCACACACACAAATTAGGTGGGGCGGGGCCCAGGTTGGAAAATACAATTTGACTTTCAATATTCCTAGATCATTGCACTTAAAACGAAGATCAGTGAATGAGTTATTCTCCAGCCATACCAAAATGTAAGTGATCAATGGATTCTGCATGACACTAACTCATACATGCTATCATACCACATTTAAAACATTTATCTTCTAGAAAAATCACCCCTAAATATTGAATTATACCAAAAAACCAAACAAAAAACACTGTTAAAATGTGTTCTTTGATTTCCTGGACGCTCCAAAGTTATGACAAATAAAAAACATAATAAACATTGACAAAAGCATCTACAGAATATTTTTTAACATCATACTATATATGTTTCGTCAACTTTGCAAAAACCCAAGAAGTGGCATTTCCTTTACTTCAATTGCACATAATCTCCCATGCAAACAAGTTGGGGATCTCCAATAAAATCCTGTCTCCAAGACAACAAAACCCTTACACAGGCCTTTCAACATCAAAACTACTTTTTCTACCCAACTTGCAATAGATATGACTTCAGAACTTCAACACTCCCATTCTTTCTTATAGCCTTTTCCACAGCAAATAGCTCAAATCAGGAAACTAATATTCTTTCAGTTATACATTTTTACAAGTAAGTAGTTTGTATTCCTCTAATATGTTACAGAACTACAAGAGAGAAGCTGGAGAACTTATCCCAAACAAGGCCAAGGATAGAATTAGAGGCTTAGTTAGTTAGTTTAGATAATTAGCACAGTTAGAGAATGGATAAAACCGTTACATAAACAGTTGGATAAGTGGGTAGCTTGTAACAGAAGAGAAAATCTACTATACTCAAGATTGGATACATCCTTAGTTAAAAAATTTAATTAAGAACACTTTTCAATTCAAAAGTGGAGATAAATACTGACAAAATTATACACATGTGTTTATTTAAATAAAAGATGTATGATACCACAATTTTACTGAAAACTTTTTCGGAACAAAATGTAGCAAGATGGAAAGTGTATGAAAACTGGTTGTGGACAAGGAGAAAAGAAAAGTCAAATTTCAGTAAAAAGAATTATCTACTCTTCTCTAAATCTTCTTGGAGTTGAGGGCAACCTCGAATTGCCCTAATCTTGTGTGTGTGCGTAACAGAATATGTTGTGAAGTCCAGGAGCGAGGGATTAAATTTGAATGAAGACGCCTAATTCGACATAGTCATGTCCTATACAATAACTTATTTAATAAATTAAAATATTAATCTTAACAAATCACCAATGTATTTTTACAGGATATAAAAATCGAACCTTTTTACCAAAAAAAATTCGAACTTGAAAAAGGATCCTTTATTAAACAAACAAAGCTAGACTAATTTGCAGGCCACACAGTATAAAAATATAAACTTAACTATTGTCACCCAGCAAGCAAAGAAGAACACTACACAATTTATGCAAGTTACAGTTCAAAACTATCATCAAATGTTCAAATGGAAGACTCAAAGATGGTATAGAAAACAAGAAAATCAAAGTCCTAATACATCTGTTCCATAATGTGAGTACCAGATTACGAGAAAGAACCACGCTATATAATGTGAAATCACAGACTGATTTCGACTCAATAAAAAGAAGTTTGGGAATTGAAAGAAGAGACTACTGCAGCGTAGCGGGACAGGGTAGAGAGTAACGGGTGAAAGGCGTTGCCCAAGAACGAGTTAGAAGAAAGAGAGAGAGAGGTCATGGAACTCTGAAGAGCAGCCATAGCTGCCATATTCCACTGCTTTCCCAGCCTTCTCCGACTTCAGATGACAATGGATAACGTGGAGTCGAGAGCAAAGAGCGAATAACGCCACTCGGGAGAGATAAAAAGAACGACGACGTATTACGTGTCTGAAAATGGGTTCCTGCCTACAAGTGGGATTATTCTGTAAAAGCCCAAATTTTGAAACGGTTGGGATTTTATTTTTTTTCCAAAATTTAAATTTCGGATGAACTCAATGAATGCAAATTTTTTTTCGTATTAATTATGGATGAGTCTACGATTTGCGAATCCGCAGACAAAATATACATTATACCACGAAATACAAAATTACTATTCTAAAAAATAATAAAATTCTTCTTTAACAATTAACTTTTGATAAATAAGTCGGTGCTTTAATTTTATAATAACATCTAATGTTGATTTGGAATTTTTTTTAATATTTAAATTTGAATTTAAAATTTTATATATTATTTAAGTGATTTGTCACTCTTTAATAAAAAAAAAAAAACTTTTGATAAACAAAATAGGCATATTATATTAGAAAAGCCAACTTTAGCATATAACTAGGACTATTAGTCAAATGTGTTTGGTGATATCAACAAAAATAAAAATGTGTTCGGTGTTAAAGCGTTGAGATTTGGTAATATTATATGAAGGCTTATGTTTTAAGTTCAAATCTTTTGTTGCATTTGTGAAAAAAAAAAAGGTGTTTGGTGATCATCCAAAGTTGAATCTTAGTAAGCAAATTGAAATGTCTGTGGCTAATAACAGGTAAAAGAATTATATTTAACATCTTATCTTACTTTTTTCCTGGCAAATCATACATGAATTGAATTGGGTTTTATAGTATTTGTCAGTTTCTTATTCAAGCTTCTATTTGCAAATAAATTAATTCAAGCGTATTGGTGATAAATGGAGAGATATAGATGCAGCAATATGATGGGCATGGAATGTAACCTTTTCTTTTTCCTTCATTTCATTTTTGAAGAATTAATACGCAGACTTCGGAGCATCACTTCTGCAAAGCATGAAAGTTGGGTAAATCAAAGAAAGAAAACAGAATATGTTACACAGAATTACAGGGATAATGCTGGGCATCTTCAAGTCACTCTTGTATGTAAATCAGAATTAAACCTGATCTACAGCCTTGTATAATCCAAAGGCAAAACCCCAAAATGAAAATGTACATAAAAAAATGAACTAAAGGCAAAACCATCTTCTACACTTCATAGGTGTCAATTGCACTATCCACAGATTCTTCTCTCCGGTGTTCAGTAGCAGCAGTATTGGTTTCTGGCTGATCAACATCAATGCAAACTTCATCTGCTGTGGCAGACAAGGACTTGTTATGATTATTCCTATGGTGTTTCGATTTAAGGATCCGTGTAAGAACTTGCACAATGTCCCTCATTGAAGGGCGTTTCCTTGGGGTGCTGTTGATGCATTTGTAGGCAAGAGCAGCAACTTCGTTCAGCTCTTGGATGTCAAACTTTCCTTCAAGGCGAGAATCCACAATTTCCTCCCAACCAACTTTTCCCTCAGCATTCATTGCTGCCTGATTTTCCATCAATAATACCCATTTTAGTCTAAAAAATAGTAGTGCACAAGACCAAACGCTAATACAGCAAAGCCGGCTACTATATTGATTAGAGCCATGCTATTCCCAAGAACTGATTTAGCCCCAACATGTCACATATAGCATATAGGGACTAGTCTCAATTTGTTCTTTTACGTGACATGTCGGGAGTAAGTTTTACCTATTGATTTTGATATCTTTGCTTCCTTGACCATGGCAGCGAAATTTAATCATGAAATAATTTTACTGGACACAGAGTTACAACCTAACTAATAATACCATTTCATCTTAGCAATGACTTTAATGTGACATGCATTATCTATCATCCAAAACACCAAATCTACTGTTCTTAGGGAAAAGAAAGAGAAGAAAGATCTTACAAGCTCAACATATTCCATAAGACCCTGTTGAGGATTTCTGCCAGCTGTAAGTTCAAAGAGCAACACCCCAAAACTGTATACATCACTTTTCTTGGTGAATGTCCCTGAAGATATATAATCCGGGTCAAGATAGCCAAAGGTACCCCGAATTGCTGCATGTCTATCCACCATCTCCTCTCTTGAAAGCCCAAAATCAGCAACCTGGTTGATTTAGCATCAACCACTACAGACTTAGAGTCATCCTTGCCAACAAAAATTAACTTCACAAATATATACTAAGTCATTCAGCATGCATATTTATTTTATTCATAAATATTAAAGACAGAGGGGGTGAAAATGTATACGGAGTGGACATGGATATCATCCTTAGTGAAAAGAAAAAAAACATAAATTACAAATGATCTTTAGTGATAAAGGTGATTAACAAGCCCATACCCTAGCTCGCATGGTCTGGTCCAATAGAATGTTGGAAGATTTGATATCTCGATGGATAACAGGAGGAACTGCCTGAAATGACAATATACACAGTTGTAAGTAAATAAACAAAACAGGCATGGTTTGATTGCAGATGTCATGGCAACTTACCCCATCATGAAGATACTCTATACCTCTTGCTACATCCAATGCGATAAGAATCCTCAAGTCCCAGCTCAGTGCCCCATTCTCTTCACCTGAATATAGATACGACAATTGAAAGGCACACAATATTGAAATGTAATTTCATATTCAGATTGCTTGACTAGGTAGGAAGAGCCTTTCAAAGAAGGTGGGATTTCAGTTAACTAATTTGGGAGAGTAAAATTAGAATATACTCATAGCCTCTTGTGGTCTTTTCTACAAATTAAGAGGGAAAAAAATTGTAAGTTTTATAAATTGTTTTACAGATCTAAGTCCTTTGTTTTAAAATTCAAAGGAACTTGCATAAAATGCTTTTGAAATGAGAATGTGCCAATTGGGCACCTATACCATATTAATGTTAAGGGATTAGAATATATTGCAAAAAAATTACTGAGTTTTTGGTTCGGGAAAGAAGTATCAAGATCAAGGGCAAAAGCATGTGAAGAAATTCACTTGCTTATACATATTTCTATGGAGCATATTCAGCCACAAAGTTTGTTTAATAATTCATTTTACAACAGCTAATCATAAAGGATGGGGGGATCATGTATTATTATTCCACTGGCTATTGCTTTCTTTAACCTGCAAGTCATTAACAGCTATAACTGAAATAACATCATTGATTATTCAGCTTGAGCATTAGCCAGTTGGATGATAATAAGTAAACTGTACTGCTTTTATCACTAGAATTAAAGCATGCAAGAAGCTTAAAAGGAAGTATCCTATAGTTTCTGCAGTTGAGTGTTGCCTCTGATTCATAATGTGTAAAACTCAACTTGTAGAAAGTCATCTAGAAAACTTACTATACAAATGGGAAGCCAAACTGCCTTTACTCATGTAGACATATACAAGCATATGCTGGCCTTTTTCTGCACAATATCCAACCAAGTTCACAAGGTTTCTATGGTGCAACCTTCCCAACAACATAACCTGAGTCGAATTAAAAAATAAATAAAACGTCAAAACTGATAGAGTTAGCTGAATAAAGAAGAAAGATAGAATATACAGTAACTAAACACTGTACAACTGATTGTTCACCAATTGACAATAAAAGTCAACAACTTGAGCCCATTGGAAACATGCCAAGCAACCAAGTATCCACATTAAGTATAACACAACAATTCTATACTTGACATTATAAAATATTTCTAATGGGGAATATGGTCACAATCATGTAATAAGTTTCAAACTTTCCATAATGACTTTTTAAGGACAATATTCATACATATCATTCCTAAATTTTCTTCAAAAGTCTAACTTTTCACGTGAATTTCATTAAGCTATCACTTCTAACACACACTTCACTCTCAAAATCATGACATGCAACATAGACGATTTCTACCAGTTGGGTAGCTAAAGTAGTTAATAATAGATAAATATCATCTCTACCTCTGTGTGGAATTCTTTCTCCCCTTGCTTAGAATTAGTTGCAAGAACTTTAACTGCAACAGTCTCCCCGGTAAACATCTGAGCTTTATAAACAGGTCCAAATGCACCTTGTCCTATGAGTGTGGTAAAATTATATGTTGCCTTCTGCAGATCCCTAAAGTGTGCATAAAATCAGTTAATAGAGGCAGAAGGAAGGGGCATGTGATATTCAATAAGCAGTTTCTTGGTCAAGTGCCAACAATTGTAAAAATATGAGAAAGTATGATCGGTGAAATCTGAATAGCAATAGAATATGTCAAAGAGATACATGCCTACAAGCACGTGGAATCTAATTTAGCATGCAGGATGGCTTAATGGCAGTAAAATTAATGTGTTCACGCCATTCACGGTATGATCTTTAAGTGTTTCAACATAATTACTCCAGCGAATTTCTCTTTGAAGAATGAAGGCCATGAAACAAAAATTTAGAATGAACCAATTCACATTCCAAGTAAAAAAAATTGCAGGCACAATCATTCTTCGTAATCTCAAATCCAAGGCATGTAAAAGTACACAAATTTCAAGTAGACTCATCTAAAAACAGGAAGAATAGTACATGAACGCAACTCACATACTTGTATGAATACTCAGGTATTCCAGATATAGAAACCATGTTACTCTTCTTAGATCCATCAAACCATAAGGACATGCCATTCCGCCCAGCCTTTACAGGTGACTCTGGACCTATGGTTGAGTCTGACAGAATGGTACAGGAATCAACACCATTTGCGCGTATGGGTATCGTAGCTGCCCTCAGGGAACTGCTATTGCCAATCTGGGAGCGCTTCCTGTGGTATCTAAGACAGAACAGTGCAGAGATAGCCAACACGATTCCAATAACCACGCCTATGGAAATCCCAATGATCAGTCCTGTTGACTCCTCTTTCATCTCTGTTTTCGTGCTTTGCTACTCCCTATTGATCATCTTCATCCATTGGCAGACCTGCCAGAAGGTACATCAATTATAGTTATCTTACGGCAAGTTCATCCATTGGCAGACCTGCCAGAAGGTACATCAATTATAGTTATCTTACGGCAAGTCAAGGTTGAAAAGATGTTACTAGCAATAGCTTTACGTAGCACTCGGTTCAGAAAATTGAATATTAGAAGGTCAATTGTGGACTTTGAATTTCAAAGCTATTTTAAAAAGTCGTCTGAAATTGTGATAATATGCTCAGAAGCGTGCAGGAATTCAAAAGACGAAAGTCTCACTTGGAAAATTAAAGTACGAGCTTGGCATCACTGTGCTGAACAACCAAGAAAACATGGTGAGAATAATCTACAAAAATTACTGGTGGCTATGCAAAAGTCAATTAATTAAATTTACAAAAGATATATAATGAATAAAGAATTTTCCCTGAAAACACCCAGAAATGAAGGAAGCAGAATAAGCAAAACTAATATGAATGTGGTTCAATCCTCTGCCTAGCTAAACAGCCTAAACTGTATGAGTCTTGACACTTGATCTGTTATTAATTCTTCAAATCTTACCCTGTTCAGTGTTCAGTATTAGAAAACAATAGATGCTGAAAGACATGAGGATGAAAACAAGAAACTTTGTAACAGGAACAAGATCAAAATGATAAGAAGGTCAACCCACTGAATAATCCCAACTGAAACATATGTGAGCATTTAACCAAATGCAGCAAACCTTTTTTTTCCCTTTTTCATCATCCTACTCAGCTTTTTTTCTAAGCAACCAACGGGGGTACAGACAGAGCACAAGTAAGCACTTCATCTACGCAAGCACCCACGAAAAACATAAAACACACGGTCCTGGAACACACCGGATAGATCGAAACACAAACAATAATAAAGGGTGACCTCAAAAGACAAATGTTTTGGAAAAACTTGAAACGCATTTAGGAGACTTCAGACCAGAAATTTACCAGTTCATTTAGGAAGGATTTGAAGCAGTTACATGTTGTCCCGAAGCAGAAATAAAAAAAGAAATGAAACCCAAAAGTGGAGCTGTGAGAAGGAACCGAGCTTTCCTGAGTGAGACTCCAAGAACCTAACCGAGAGAAAAGAATCTGGAAGAGAAGAAGCAGAAGAGCTCCAGGCTTGAGCAGCACCACTTAACATACAATTGGACTGTAAATTAAGATAGACAACGGAATATTAATATATGTTTACTACACTCTCGAATGCGCCCCACAAGAAAATGCAAAAATGAAGTCGCCGCGAAAAACTAATGATAGAAATATTTCGCATACTAAAACGCGCCTCGGGAGAGGGAGATTTTTGTGTTTTCAAAGACGCTTATTTTCTTTTGTGACATCTGGCAATTTTCTGATCAAGATCTTGGGGAATTTTCGAATTCTGGTTACGATAAAATGCGAACAGGGCCCAGGTTCAGCTGGACACGTGGGTCCACCTGGGGCCATCCCTTCAAACTTGATCATGACTAGAGGACCACTGATTGCCTTTCTTCTGAAGAGCAATGAAGAGCTGCTTCCTGCAACAGACGGTTCAACTTGCTAATAGTAATATAGATTGAAATTGGAAGGTTATCTATGTATGATTTGGACATTTTAAATTTGAAAATTTACTATTTTAGCAATATTATTATAGAGACAAAAAAAAATTTCATAAATCTTATTTTATATTAACTTTTTTACTTCAAATTTGTTATTTCTTTTCAATTATATTTTCTGACTTTAAATTTCAAATTCACATCAAAGATTTGGGTCATTTTCACAAGAAATGTTGTTTGGTTGCAATGGCAAAATGATATAAAGGTTTTGGTAATATTACAAAAGAATTTAGATTTCTCTTTGCGGCATTCATAATGCACAAAGGTTTTTGTTTTAATCTTCCTTCTTCCATTTTTATTTGGACATAAATTTCTCTTGTGGCCCATGTGACTATAATTCCCAACTGAAATCATTTAATAATAAGTGTAATGAAATTAATTGAAGGAGCAGAAAACAATAATTTGGGCCTTTCTTATTTAAAAACTACATCAATATTCATCATAATGCTTTTAAAAGGAAAACAAAAAATAGAATAAATAAAATTTTAAAAAAATATAAATAAAGTTTTAATGCAATAAAAGCTAATTGTGTTTCAAAAAACTTTGACTTATTTTGTAAATACATATTCGAACTTGGAGTCATTTTTATTAAAAGGAGTTTATTATTTATAATTTTTATATTAAAAAAATTAATATTATACTTAAAAGATAGAAGATACTCTTAAAAATAAAAAATAAAATAGAAAAAACTACTTCTTAGGAAAAAAGAAAAGAAACAAAAACTTAGGATATAAATGGAGGAGTTGGTGATTTTAGGGGTCAAAAGGTATGGAAAAATGAGAATTGAAGTGATCAACTGTCAACCTAACACACCTAAATGACCTAATATGAAATGAAATAAAGGGAAGGGATCAATCCAAGCAAGAATTTATTTTTGGGACGAAAATAAAGTGATGCCCACATGTGACCTTCATGAAAGTGACTTTGATTAATCCTTGTGATCTTTTGATTAATCCAGATTCAAGTCTATGACTGTATGACATAATGAATCACAAAAACAAACATTTAAAAATAATTATGTTACCTCTCGAGGAGTTCCTATTATCTCCAAATATAGTGTTTCTATCTAATGGTCTAACACCTTGACTTTTTTTATTCTTAATAATTTTCTCAGAAAAATTAATATATTTGTTGGAGTATTTTTCTTAAAGATGTTCCTTATTTTTTAAAGTATTTTTCGATGCCTTTTAAAAGGATTATTTTCTGACTAGAACTTTTATTGATTTTTTTAACATAATCAAACCATTTTAAATGACAACAACTTCTTTTGAATGTATCTTCTCTAATCATTCACAAAAATCAAATATTTTCTTTAATCGATAATATTTTTCATAGTCAATCCGGGAATCAAATTTTGCTATTATGTCATTATAACTCTGCAGCCTCAAACTTAGGTAAATTGCTCTTTCAATATTTATTATGTTGTCGTTGTTGAAGTCAAAGTACCACTCAAATTCTGTTAATTTAAACCCACATCTTAGAAATATCTTTTGCCCATTACAATGTTATATTTTATGTCTCAAAATGTAGACAGTCAGAGCAGGCAGGCGCCCAACTTTTCCTGATGTTTTAGGTGCATGGTTTTGGTTGAACAAATTATCCAGAGAAGGTAAAATATATATATATATATATATATAGCAAGTGTAACCCTGATTTTTTTATTTTTGGTTAGTTTCCCCCTGTAAGAGGACATTTGGTTATTTTTACAAATTTAATATAATAAATATTAGTTTAAAAATTTTAAATTTTTGACTGATTTATAGAACTTAATAAATATAATTATAATAACTATTTTCATAAAGTTTATGTAAAATTTTTAAGTGAGAGTAAAGTTTATTTTTTTCTAATGGTAAAATAGTGATACATTAATGCATAGTTTAATGGAATATTTTTTTGGGGGACGTAAATATCAAGATGAAGGTGCCCTTCGTAAAAAGAAGCCACTGATAAGCACTTTTAGGAACTTGGGATGTGTGGGGTGTAAATTAACCAAGGCCTAATGCAATGTTTGGTAGAGAATAGGGATTAGCTTTGAAATTAGCACGTATAGGATCCACCAGCCATTGCTTTTTGGCTTTAGAGATAAAGCGAAGCAACAAAATAAGAGATTCAATTAATTATGGTTGAAACGGTACAGCTTTGAATTTTTTGTTTTTTTGTTTTTACTTCCACTAAAGAAAAGCTCTAAAGAACCTTTTGACTGTGTGGCAGACACTAGTCTTTGTCCCCACAGCCCTCAACTGGGAAACTTTCAAAACCAAAACTCTGAGGTTTTAAAGGCCGTCTCAGTAAATTCCAGCGTTTAACTTCATTGCTTAAAAGATTTGATATTCATCAGCTTTTAACCCTAAAATAATTGCACACTTTAAACGTTATGCCCCAAACGCAAACACGGACAACGCCATCCCTTCCTCATTTCCTGGCAATAGATTCAGGTTCGGAAATGAAAATCTGATTCTCGTTCATATGTGCAATGGTTCTGAGCTTTTTACCTATTTCTATCTTTCTCTCTTTTCTTTTAGTCAGATCTTTCTTTGTTTCTTATATTAACACCTGCATGGGGGCTGAAGCAGATAAAGCATCCATTCTTTTTTCTTTGTTTAAGCATTTTAGTGATGCCAATATATATGGGCATTGATTGTAAGAATGTATGACTTGAAGGCAAAGATTGTAAAGCCATTTATGGTTGCGTGAGTTGGAGGGAAGCCTGCATGCTGCAATATTTATTGCCTCCTTGGCCGGGGAATTAAGAGGCCTCTGATTTGCGCACATGGACACGTGCTTCTGTTCTCTGCCTCCGCAACTCAACTTCACTTCCATCTCCAAGTGAACTGATCCTTACTTTGGGCGTATTTGATTATTGATAACAAGGCTTGGGTATTTAATTTGTAGTTTAGTACCTTTCCGGCTTAGACCGGTCCAAGTCAACTTCCTTTGCTACTACGCTGCCCCTTTTATAGTTTTCACAGGTCTTTCTAGGATATGCTTGTGTCAAGGGGCAAACACCATTACCCTTATAAGTGTTATTAAATTTAATAATTTAAATTACAAATCATAAATGCTAAATAAATATAAACTTATAAAAATAGTAATTCCAATTTGGTCAAACCGTTTTCGTACATCCACCATTCATTCGCATATTATCACACACCATTGCCCACATCCGGCAACCCATGGGGCCCAATGACTTCTTGATGGGCTTCCGTAAATTATTTAGATATTTGGTCTTGCTTTATTTTCCATTGATGGGCCTAAACTAAACCCACCTCAGCGCTTCCATGTTCATGTTACTAACTTGCTTCCGCAACTCCCATTCCCCGAAATTACAATGGTAAATTGTAATGTTAATTTGGGAGCAAGTAATTTCCTTACTTAAAAATTTATAAAATCCATATACAATCTAAACATCAAGGTTAAAGTATATCCTGAAAGGTATAGGAGAAATTTGGATTTTTTTACATTTTTTATAATTTAATATATAAATTTTATTTTTCTTCTTATTAAAAATTTTCAGTTTTCCCTCATTTGTAATCCTGTATCCGTGTAGGGGCAGGTATCCAAAATCAGGATGCTTTTCATAGACTTCGTCAAACTTCGTAACATTCATTTATTCGGTTGGCCAGAAAACGTCCCTCGCATTTTCCTCAACCAGCGTGACGTGGTCACGTGGGCCGTAGACAAGAGAAATCCAACTTGTACATCATGATGCTGTACAATGAGCGCAGAAGAAAAGTTTGAGAAAATGATTTTTTTTAAAAGAAGTTTTGTTATATTCATATTTTTAAAATTATGTATTAAATTATATATCATAAAAAATAAATTTATTATTTTATTATATTTAAAAATAAATATTATATATTTTATAAAATAATATAAAATATATATTATTTTTAACTTAAATATATTATTTTTTAAAAATAATCTTAAAATTATTTATCTACATGAATTGTATGTTCATTAATAAAAAATAATTTTATTTTAATATTTATTTATTTTAACTAGCATACAACTCACATAACTTTGAAGATATAAGCTCATTATTTCTATTTTCTTTGTAAGTGTACCGTCCAAGTATGTCAACATCTGTTAACTTATCACGGCTCCATTGACGATTGAAACAAAGTTGAATGTCGATGTATAAAATGTACTCTTCAATTTAAAATAATTATTATAGGTAAATATCAACGTGATAATTTGGATTATTTAAAATAATCCACGTGATAATTTCGGGAAGAATACTATACAGGTCAATATCAATTTCACACGTAGATTATTTAAAATATTTTGGATTCTTTTTTCTTTAAAACTTTTTATTCTAATTCTATTTTAATATTTTGAATTTAAAATTTTTATTTATTTTTTAAATTTATATTAAAATATATTTTATAAATTTTATTATTTTTAATAATTTTATCTTAATTTTATATTTATTTTTCCTAACTTTAAACCCTTAAAAAGCGAACGATGTATATCCTAGCATTTCCCTTTCGCAGGGATAACTGTCATCAGTCACAACAATTGTGTCCTTCTCTTCAATACAAATCAGATCAAATCTGGAAACTTTGGAGATTCTCTAATTAATTAACACTAAACAAAACGAATTCGGGACCATGAAAACAAATGGGGATTGGTTTGATTGATGCCCTAATAATTTATTTTAATGTTACAATAATATTTTATATTGTCTTAAAATCATTTATTCTTTATATCTAAGACGTTATGTACATATGTAAGTGGTCACCATTTTTCTGAAAAAGAAAATCTATAAAGCAGGTGCATTGAAGCACATTATTCACGAGTGTATAGGAATTTAGGAAGGTCCACTGGAAAGAGAACAATAACAGTTGCAAGATTCCATTTTGATGAATGATAAAGTGACAAAATTACTAGGAAAATTGGGAAATTTGGTCAGTCTGAACTCATGAAATCATAATAATATCTTTGATACGAATTCATGAAATTTTGTGGGTTCACTCGCTGTTGGCTGCTAATAGTAATAGATGGTGCCGAGTCATTAAAGAGGATCAGGAAGTGTTACTGCGCACTGATCCATTGAATCTCTCACTCTCACCCACCCCACTCCGTTTCCTTCTTTGTCAAGCAAAAACGAAAAGTCCCATCACTCGAATAAACCCGAACGGTGCTTCTATGCTCATGGATCAAATCACCTTGACTTCAATATTCCCACGATAGTGATTTTGGAGTTTCGTAGGCTAATGATAGTCACTTAGTTGGCACGTTTTAGGGGACAAAAAAGAGAGGTAAAGCTGGTTGGAATCCAATTGCCCGTGTGAATTAGGAAAGTTCATCGAAACTCTGTGGAGTATTTGTTATTTTTTGTAAATAAAATTTTATTGAATATTTATTTTAATAAATTTAAATTTAGCAAATTTTACTAATTGTGCTGTGCTGCACAAGGCGACCACTAAAATTTGTGTGAACCTTCAAAATTTGTTGGTACTTGAAACCATCCAATAAATCCACTGATTTGGAGGCAACCCATTTACTTTAAAACGCGTGCCATCATTGATTCTTATGAGACACAACGTGAAAGTTCATGCACATCGAATGTCAACTCAATTTGCTTTGCACTTTCCAATTAGGTCGCGATGCCTTCTTGATCAGTATCTTGAGCATTGATGCTCTCAAAATGCTTGCTTTTCTTTTGATTAATTTGATAATGATACCACTAATTACTTCGAGAACGATGCCAAAAGTAAGATATCTTGCAAAATCCGCTGCCGACATGCATAACGTTGGGGACATGGGACGCGTTAACTTTGATCTTGGTGTAAAATTTTGTTTACTAATTCTACAATAATCGAACCCACCTGCTAAAAAGTCCAAAATTGGGAAAAAAATTAGAGGGCCAACAGGTGGGACATGGATTGTCATAGCAACTTTTAGGGAAAATTACACAAAACCCCCTTGCAATATACCTCATGTGCAAAAAACTCCTTACACTTTTGATTTATCCAAATAAAACCTTACACTTTGAGTTTGTGTAAATAGCCCCCAAACCGTTAAGAATTTAACAGAAATTTGTTAAGTAATGAAACGGTATGTCGTTGGAGTTCATACCTTAAAAAAAAAAAAAATCCTTAAATCCATTCATTTTGCATGCTGTTGAACTCTTTGCTTTGGTTTAAAAGAGAAACCAGAACTCAAAAACACAAAGGAACAAATACCAGAAACAGAAGTGTATCATACAGCAAACTAAAGAAAAATGGAAAATTTTCATTTTTATGGAGACTAGAGAGTGGGTGAGAAAAGAAGCCCATGGCAAGAGTACCAAAATTCTGCAAAAAACAGAGGAGGAGATGTAAGAAGTTGGCATGTGTCTGATATATTATTTAATTTTTTTTATTGTGCTGACAGAGAAGATATGAAACGAATATATACATGCTAAAAATCTCTCATTTTTATTTACTTATTTTTTTCGCAGCAAAGGAACCCTTCTTCTTAAACTACTTTTTGTTGCCTTCGTTTCATTTTTTCTTCATTGACAGAGGAAGACCTGCACATTTCCTCACACATGCATACTCTAAACAGAGTGCCTCAAAGCCCCCAGATTTATCATTTAATTTTCACCTTAAATGAAAATTAATTTTACTTAAAAGATAATATACTTTTAAAAATTTCCAAAAAAAAAGAGAAATCACACAATAGAGATGTAGCCCTCCTAGCTGGTAATTAAAGTGAATTTACAAATAAAACTATAATTAATTTGGAAGGAGCCCCTCTCCATTAATTTGGTAAGCGTAGCAGATAAATGCATAGAGCCTGACTTACTGCTAGCACTTGTCCTTATAGTGCTGCTGATGGGGAAGGGAACAAACAAATAAATATACTTGTCGGTTGGCACATACGACTCGTCCCGGCAATTAAGAGTTACTAGGTTCATCACATACTGGTTTCACAACTCCGAATCAATTTGCGAAATCTCACCTACAACAAAAAACCTTATGTATCTTGTTTTAGTTCAACTTTCTGAAACGCCAAACCCAGCTTGTGAGATGGAGGTAGTAGCAGCGAATATAGTAACTGATCTGGCCCTTATATACGAAGGACAATCTTATTGTTGATCAGTAGCTATATAATTTTGGTAAAAAGAATATACAGAGAAGGCAGCAGTAGCCACCAAAGTATCATATTCCTTACAGGAAGCATGTAGTTTCCAAAATATAGCACTTTCTGGATTAAACGTTCCTCCTACTAGCTCTTTCTCTCTCTAGCTCTGTGGATTATGATAAGGCTATGGCAGAGTAGAGAGAGAGATCAAAAGGAAGAGGATAGGAACAAAGAGAAAATACAGATTTTTGCAGCCATTTCAAACCTTATAATAATTATTTTAGCCTTTCTTCTGTACCTATTTGGTTGCTGCAATTTTCGTATTGTAAACTACCAGGGCTTCCACGGGTCTCACAGTCTTACTTGCCAATGGTGGGATGAATATCACAAGGGGTCTCTCTCAAAGAGAGGGAGAATTTTGGTGCTGAAAAATAACGACTTGGGTGATGGCCGAGAGCAAACTAGCAACAGTGACGAAGTTCAAGTTGGGCTAGTGATAGGAATTGACTGGGACAGGACAACGGTGACAATGGGCTCCTCCACAGAAGACGACGTGTGATACTGTAGACCAACTGACAATGCCTTTGTGTAGAAGCTCAGGTTAGTTTCAGTACAATGGAGGGGTGAGTGCCATTTTCCTTCTCTAGGTTACGTAGGTGAAAGTGCGGAGGGATGCTTTTGTTTTGGGCAAGAATGTGCTGGTTGCTTGAGTGATGAGATGGAAGAAGAGAACTGTGCTGTGAGGGGATGGAAGAAGAGAACTGTGCTGAAGTTTTAGAGTAACCAATTGTTATTACCTCAGTGTTCTGTTTTGGAAGTGGATATCCTCCTTAGTAGAATGGATATGTCGTTTTATTATTTAACGGATCTCTGTTAAGTTTTTAACGGTTTGGAGGCTATTTACACAAACTCAAAGTGTAAGGTTTTATTTGGGTAAATCAAAAGTGTAAGGAGTTTTTTGCACATGAGGTATACTGTAAGGGGGTTTTGTGTAATTTCCCCCAACTTTTATACATGGATTTTGTTATAGTACTTTTTATTTTTTATTTTATACTGAAACATTTTTATCACCAAAAATGTTATTAGTTAAGTTAAATCTATAAAAGAGTGTATTTAAATATATAAAAATAATAACAACAAATTGAGTTAATGTATTAGGTGAAATCGATTACATAAATTAAACGATATTATTGAATTCTATTTAAAATCAAATTTTTAAAAATACTATTTAATAAAAAAATTTTAATAATCTCTTCAAATGTTATTTTTTATCTTTCTCTATACTTCTTTATTAGACTAAAATCTATTTCACCAACTTTTCTCACTAAAACTTTTAGCAATTTTTTTTATATATGTCCAAACTATCATATCGAGTTTTTGTTATTTTCTTCTCAATAGATATAATGTTAATTTTCTTTCGAATATAATTATTTCAAATCTTATCTTTTCTTGTAGGGCCATTCATCTATTCTAATATTCTCGTCTTTGTCACCTATTTTTTACTCTTGTTGATTTTTTAAAATCTAATACTCACTACCATAAAATATAACTAATCTTATAATAATTCAATAAATTTTTTTTTAAACTTGTTAGATATTTTACGATCATAAATGATCATAAGACATTTCTTTATTTTATTTATTTGCTTGAATCTTGTGTAGGACATTTATATTAATCTCTTTATTACTTTGTAAAATTGATTTAAGATTTTAAAACTTAGACATATGTGGTATATTATACTTCTTAATTTTTATCTTCAAATAATTATTTGCTCATCTTTTATTAAATTTATACTCTATATACTCTATTTTATTTTTACTTAAACGAAATTTTATTTTATTTTAAAGCTTCTCTCCACACTATTAATTTATAATTAATTATTTCTCTTGATTCATTGTGAGAACTATATCATCTGTAAAAAGTATATATTTTGAAATTACATATTGAGTGTGTTTAGTAAGTATATTTATTATTAAAATAAAAAGATATAAACTTAAATATGACTCTTAATACTAATCAATCTTTAAATATATAAAATTATAAAATTAAAAATAAAATAGTCATTTTCTTTTTAAGATGATATCAAAATATGAGAAGGTAGGAAAATAGTTTCTCTTTTTTTTTGGACTGTGAAGGAATTGTACAACCGGAGGATAGAAAAATCAAACTAAAGGAATAAGGAATGAAAGGTTCGACTTGATACCATTAAATTATAGCTCAAGTGATAAATAGTTTCACTTTATTTTACATATAGATATGCTGAAAAAAAAAACTTATATATAAAATAAATATAAATTACAGACTTATGCACACGCGTAGAGAAAACGTCAAAGGGGCGTGTGAACGCTTGCCAGTTGCAACGTTAAGTCAAAGAGGTCAAATAAACCTTTTGGGGTCTTCACGTATCAGACGGGACAAGAAATTGGCGTCATGGCTGCCGTGGCACACTTCACTCATCACGCGCTTTCCAATCTCTTCCCAACACTTTCAGCTTCACGTGGTGGCGCCAGTCAAACACGGCTGGGCTTTAAGTTTCGGCAAGGGATGGGAGTTTGAAAGTTTTCCTTATCCAAACTGGAATGCCATTACTTATCTGTTCCCACCTGAAGCGCGTGTGCACGACTCTCGTGACTTTAATGATTTGTTGATGTCATCTGCGAGGATAAAACTTTCTTATTTTAATTGTTTAATATATTTTTTTCTTATACATAAATTATTTACATATTATAAAAAGATAAAAATGTTATATTTCACTTTTTTTTTTTTCAGTCACAACTAAAAACAATTTACATAGGCATATACGGTTAACACTGCTCGTAATATTCAATTCACGTTCCAGAGGTCCAGCCATGAATAAAGATGGATATTATTTTTATTAAAAATAAAGGTATATATTTTATTTTTAAATGAGTAGTTATTTATTAATTAAAAAATTAATAAAAAATAAAATTATTAAAGTATAAATATGTCTTTTTTTAGAAAAAGTTATGGGATTCTACAAAATAAATATGTAATGTTAGATTTTTATGTTTTATATTTTAATTTATAAATTTTGTAAATCTAATAATTTATATTTTTTTAAGTAAGTATTTAATAAAATTTAATTTATAAAAATAATAAAACTATTCTTTTTTAAAAAAAGTGATTTCACAATGTTCTTTCATAAAATATTTATATTTAATAGTGTGATTTTTAAAATTAAATTTATAATTTAATTTATAGACTTATTAAATTTAATAATTTATATTTTATTAAATAAAAGTTATATAAAAGTAATGACATGTGAGGTGTTCTTTTTAGCCCTTACATTCACTCAAAGTGTTTGTCTCAAAAATGGTTTTATATAATTTTGTTCACAAGGTAAAATGAAAATACTTAAAATAAAAAATAATTTAATCATCTTTAGTAAAAATTAAACTTAAAATAGTTTAGAATAGGACTTACATCAAGTGTGCTGAATAATTATATCCTATAACTCCTAAAAGGTTTATTTTTATGAATTTTTTTTTATTTTATGATGATAAACTTTAAATTTGTTAAATTTTTGAGTTAAATATATGCAATTTTCAAAAAAAATTTATTAAATTTTGTAATATTATAATTATTTAAAATAAAAAGTATAAAAATAATGAAGCTAATAATAAATTCTTAACCAAAAATAGAGATAGAAATACATCAATAATATTATCATTTTCAAAACATTCCACATGTCATATTAAGTACACAGGTTTTATATAATTTATGCATATTATATTATTTTATGCTTTAATTGATTTGAATTATGAATGGAATAAGATACTAAAATATATCGAGAGTCAAATGGAATCAACTTTAATCATAAAATGACAATGTCATTTGATTTAAAAATATGTTTTAGTTTAGATTATGGGATATGATTATTTATAAGAAAAATGAATATAAAATAAAAAAGAAAAAATTTATAAAAGTATATATTGATAAAGCAGGAAAACCAAGCAATGTTGTTCCCAACATGTCGTCGGCGGTCTTAACCATCAGCCGCTGTTTCTCACAACTCCGTTAAACTGCACAGTACCATAACGACCGTTAATGTCCGTACCACACTTCCATCTAACTTCAATCCCCTTCCTTGTCCCCCCTCTCTATATAATACCGTTTGATGGCGCCTCTATTTTACTTGCCAGGCAATCTGCAGCTAAACCACGAGTACCACAAGAGAGAAGCCAAGAAAAACAAGAATTCCAAAGAAGAAATCAAAGGAGAAGAAATTTGGGCAGGTCTAGCCCATTACAATTCCAAGTCTGAACGAAAGGTCAAGCTTTGGACTTCTGGGCGTTCAATAACACCAATTTCTTAGGTACCTTACTTTCCGTTCCTTTAGTGATTTTCTCGATTATTCTTTGGTTGCTTATGAAGCAAGACCAGTTTCTTTATTTAAAGCACAAATGAATTTTACGATTGCACTTGAAAAGCTGTGGCTTGTAGTTCCTGTTTTTCTCCTCCCCTTCTCTGCGTTTCCATGATAGAAAGTAGTACGAAGTCGATATCACTTGGTTATCTCTCTCTCTCGCATACACACACACACTCTCTCTCTCTCTCTTTTCCCACTTGTACAGATTCAAAATTTCAGCTTTCGAATGTGCAGTACTTGATGATCATGTGAGGCTATTATATTTTGTTCTCCCTTATTGTTATTTATTTGCTTTTGCATTGAGCGCTGGAGTTTTTTCAACGATTTCAACAACGTTCATTTCTGCTCCCTAATCTATCCCATTTGTAATAGCTGTCCATGTCTGAAGTACTTTTTTTTTTTTGGGTAATTTCGTTGGGATACGATTACTATGCGGGCTTTAAAATAGGATGGAGGTTTCTGGTTTTGGAACAAATTCACTGCTTTAATACGAAGAGAATGTTACAATTTCTATCTCTACAACTCATTTGGTGTTCTTATCTATTCCCAAGTCGCTTTGCTCTCTACTTCTTGCTTTCAATTTGTTGTTTATGTGGTACCTACTTGCAACTGTAAAGAAAGAAAGGCATACCAATTACACGAGAAAGTTTTCTTCTTGCTCTGAAAATTGTTCAACATGGAACATTTTACCTTTTGTTTACCGAATTAGTACATGGTAGATAAGCTGTTAGAATTGATTTTTTTAGATGAGATCCTGATATAGTCAAATTTCCATAACAAACTGTCTGTTAAATAATTAATGTTTTATGAGTCTACTGATTAATTGCATTGATGTGCTAGGCTGATGACCTTCCCTATCATGATTTTGAACACAAAATTCAGTCGTTTCATATGCCTGCTTTGAGACAATAATTCCCTCTTCAATGTGCTGAATCAGTTAGACCAGACTTATTTTCTACACACTAGTGTGGAGCAAAAGGATGCACTCAATTTGGCATTGATACCAGAAGCGTGTCTTTAAATGCATTCATTAGCTTCAAGTGTCTTTTCATTACTTGTCTTTCTTGTGTGTATTTGTGTGCCTTTGTGTGTATATTTTTTCATATGCTTGCTTTTAGGCAATAATGCCCTCTTCCGTATGCTGAAACTGTTAGACCAGAATCATGCTCTACACGCTATTGTGGAGAAAAAAGGATGCACTCAATTTGGCATTAATACCAGAAGTGACTTTAAATGCGTTCATCAAGTTCAAGTGTGGTCTCACTACTTGACTTTCTTGTGTTGGATCAATGTTGTCGTGATTGTGTTATGAAGAAGATATTTATGAAGTGCCTCTTGCTATTGCAGGCTTATTTTCTGTTATTTGAAGGTGTTTGAGTTCAAATTCTGGGCAGAATAATAAGTTGCTGATAGGCTGCTGGCCTGATTTTTGCTCCCTGTGTTAAAAACCAAGGTTGATGCTTTTCTAATTTGCTAGTGGTCCTTTCAGGATCTCTTCTTGCATAAAGCTGATGATGCCATCCCTGTAGTATGGACTCACAGCAGCTTTTTGGTTTCAGTGTGACTAGTGCTGGATTACCTTGCACATCAACTTATCCCACCTTTCCATCTCTACCCAACAGACTACTGGGATCCTTGGAATTTAACATAGGAAACTCTCCTAATTCACCCTTTTCTACTCATTTTGATTCAGATACTCTTTCTTCCTTGAGTGACAGCCAAGAGCACCACAACTCAGGCAAGAGCCTCTCTGGTGTGAGCCCTTCTTGTACCTCTTCACACAAAACTAATCAATTTTCGCACAGGCCAATCTTATCTGTGGACCATATCCATAACGGTCTCAATCTATATTCTGCTAGAAGCACTCTTCCACAGGATGCAAGTTGTAATCAGAAAATCAAAAACGTGCTACTGGAACTAGAGACTGCTTTGATGGCCTCTGATGAAGAAGTTACCACATCAAATACTTCTTTGGCTGAGAGTAGCAGGCCAACAACATCTGGCCATGGATATAGGCCCTGGAGCCATGAGCGCCAAGGGTCACAACATATTCAAGGTCATCCGTCTGTTTTTAATAGCAGTAGACAGTCAAATGAAGTTGCATATGTAGAGAAACGTCACAAATCAATGGAGGAAGAAACTCTACAAGGCTTCCCACCAGGCAATTTGAAACAGTTGTTGATTGCATGTGCGAAAGCCCTATCAGAAAACAACTTGAAAGATTTTGATCAATTGATTGAAAAGGCTAAAATTGCTGTGTCTATCAGTGGGGAGCCAATCCAGCGGCTTGGTGCTTATATGGTAGAAGGGCTTGTTGCAAAGAAGCAAGCATCAGGGAATACCATCTATCATGCCTTTAGGTGTAGAGAACCTGAAGGCAAAGACTTGCTCTCTTACATGCAGATGCTGTACGAAATCTGCCCTTACTTAAAATTTGGTTACATGGCTGCAAATGGAGCCATTGCTGAAGCATGCAGAAATGAGGATTGCATTCACATCATAGACTTTCAGATTGCTCAGGGAACCCAATGGGGAACTCTCCTTCAAGCCCTTGCAGCAAGACCTGGCGGTGCTCCCCATGTACGGATCACAGGAATTGATGATCCTGTTTCTAAATATGCTCGTGGTAATGGGCTGGAGGCGGTTGGGAAAAGTTTGGCCTTAATCTCTGAGAAATTTGGCATCCCGGTTGAGTTTCATGGGGTGCCTGTTTATGCTTCAGATGTGACAAGGGAGATGCTAGATGTCAGGCCGGGGGAGGCTTTGGCTGTGAACTTCCCCCTGCAGCTCCATCATACAGCTGATGAGAGTGTTGATGTGAATAACCCAAGGGATGGACTTCTGAGAATGGTGAAGTCACTTTCTCCCAAGGTGGTCACATTGGTGGAGCAGGAATCCAACACGAATACTACTCCTTTCTTTAACAGGTTTAGAGAAACTTTAGAGTACTACTTGGCAGTGTTCGAGTCTATCGATGTCACCCTCCCAAGAAACAGCAAGGAGCGGATTAATGTGGAGCAACATTGTTTGGCCAGGGAAATTGTGAATATTATTGCTTGTGAAGGGAAGGAAAGGGTAGAGCGGCATGAGCTATTTGGCAAGTGGAAGTCTAGGCTGACGATGGCTGGTTTCCGTCAGTATCCATTGAGCTCTTATGTAAATTCTGTTATTAGAAACCTGCTAAGGTGCTATTCAGAGCATTATACCCTGGTGGAGAAGGATGGAGCCATGCTGTTGGGGTGGAAAAACAGAAATTTGATTGCAGCCTCAGCCTGGCTTTGATAATGAGATAGAAAATTGTGTAGTGGTAGGAATATCATGATAATAGAAGCCTGATATGGTGGGAGGATAAAAAATTTGGCTGACTGAGGATTATGTTGATTTCCAGTACCATGTATTTTTTATCATTGCTTTATAGTTTTATTTGTTCATATGGAGCTTTATGTACTTGTAATAAGGTATGGTAATTCTTTAATAATATGTTTAGGTATGTACACTATCTTGCCCTACGCTCTACATATGTTGTACTCGTATATGATTCTGTTGCTTTGCATCATGTATAAATTATGTGAATTCACGCAATTTTTAAATTGACCGCCTTGCTGCAGTCTTATGTGATACACATCATAGTCCGAGGTTGGTATGTAAGATGACCTTTATACTTAATCCCATTATGTTTGGGTATTGGTGGGTTTTCCATGTTACTGTTTCGAATCCAAACAGAATACCTGTCCTTTCTGGGTTTCGGTACTTTATTTTCACAAGATAAAATTGATAAAAATTTTATTTAAAAAACTTTAGATAATTGCAGTTATTAAATTATATAGTTTAAACTGTGAAAGTCTTAAATTTACTTAAACGGATTATGAATATGTAGTTTTTTTTTTTTTAAAAAAAAAAAAGCGAGTGAATATTTTGTTACGCATATCAATAGCATTCATTTTTACCTTCTATAATAAAGTGACTATAATAATAGGAGTAGCTAAATTACAAGCACTATAACTAATGATATTGTCACGAACACGTATTATTTATTTTATTTCTCACTAAACATCCATCTTAATTTTCAAAATTTGAGTATGCATTATCTAAAACTTAATAGAGATTATTACGATCATGTCAATATTGCAAAACTGCTCTAAGCATGCTATTTGTTTCGAGTTTTTTTTTTTGTTGTTGTGGTGCTGTTGTCCTTTGAGCAAACAAAAGGCATAGACACTAGCTGCAGATATGTGGGTCTTATAATAATCAATCACCATAGTAGAATAGCATAAATATATAATTTCATTTCAATGTCGAAGAAAGGATAGCATAAAGTAAGAAAGCTAAGAATAATTACTTTAACTTATTAAAGTAAAATAATAAAACAATTTTTAATTTCGCATTACTTTCTACGTTCCCTAAAATGACAGTCCATTGCAGGTTTAAAATTGTAATATCGATGAAATTTAGTTGCTGTTTACAAAGTACTTGTTAGTATTGCAAATTGCTGCATTATTTATGGTGGGTATATTTTTTGGTGGGGTGCACTTTTTCCCGATGCTTCTCGACCAATGAGGTGGAATTGTGGCTTTCAATAAATTTTATAATTTAATTTTTAAAATTTAATAATAATTTTAAATTTTAAATTAAATATTTAATAAAATTTAATTTATAAAAAAAATAAAAATATCTTAAATAATTCTGGCAAGTAATTGAAATTGGTTTTACTACTCTAATAATTATAAATATATAATTTTATCTGATTCATTTTTTAAAATTTTAATTTAAATTATAAATTTAAATAAAAATAAAAATAAAAAATAAAATAAAATAAATTTTAAATAATAAAATTTAAAATTTAAAAATAAGTTCAATATAGAATTAAATATAAAATTAAACTTAATTAAAATTCAAACTAAAATAAATAAGTTTAAAAATAAATAAATCTACACTTAAAAATAAAATTTTAAAATAAAATTAAAAAGTAAAAGATAAAATAATTAAAATTAAATAATGATAATACAATATAAATTAAAAATTAAAAAAATAAAATAATAAGAGAATAAAAAATAATATATTAAAATAAATAAAAAAATAATAAAAATAAAAGATAATAAAAAATAAAGATAAAAAATAAAAAATAATATATTATTAAAATTAAAAAATAAAAATTTAATTTAAAAAAAATTTTAATACTACACTTATAAAAATCTGTCACATATAAAAAAAATCACAAAATAAAAAAGCCTAGAAGCAACTCCCAATTCAGAAATATTTTTCTCACACAAGATTACAACCTAGAAAAGACAAAACAAGAAAAAGTAACCTAGCATACCGTCACACCAAAAACCTCACCACCTAGCCCAAAACAAAAATTCCACCATCCCAACCGCCCTTTGTCCGCTATCTATGGTTGAAGTCAAATAAAGAAAATCGGAAGACACCGTTCACAGCAAGAAAAAACGAATCCATATCCGTTACCGACACTTCTTCCATCTTGGTCTTCATCAACGCCGGCGTCCAGACCAGCCAGCAGCTCAGCACTTTCTTCCCCTTCGCACCGGCCCTGCATAAAGCCACCTCCTCCACCTGAGGTCTCCTACGTTCTCTGCCACTGCCTGGAAGCCGAATTCTTTCAATTGTGCTGCCGCGTGGTCTTGGGTCGTCGGAGTTGCAGAACTGGCCGACCTGCACAACGCATTCATCTGACGCTGCATGTCATCATCGTGGGAGATTCGGCACGCAGCTATCATTCAAAGACGCCACGCCAGCTTCGAAACCTCATCTACCGCGGGCCGCTGTTTAGGAGTCCCGTTGTTGCCGTAAGTCTGCTGTTGCTGTAGCGCACAAGCTTGTTCCAGCCGTCGATTGCTTCTCAGGTCGCGCTACTGTGGAGCAGCGCTGCACACGGTTATCTTTTTCCCAATTAGGACATGCTGTTTTCCTAAGAGACAAGCCGAGCTACATACATTAGAATAAAGGTAATGTTTCTACTTGAAAGTTGCTATTTCATTTCTATGAATACTGGGTTGCACCATTTTTATTGGGTTCTTGTGCTGGTACTGTTCAAAATTTTTATTGGCATCCGGTAATGTGGCTCGCAAACCTTGATATGGAGTTTTGACGGTTTGTTTTGGCTGTTGATATTTTGTGCATTTTTTATACATAGTTAAGATTCATTTGTGTGATATTTGATTATGGATAGATTATATTTATCAGGATTAATCTTATTTTGAGATTTCAAGGAGATTCAAATTATGTATTCATAATCCAATAATTCAAAGTGGAATTAGCCAAAGACTAAAAGGAAGCGTATTGAAACTTTTTTGTTAAAAATGAAGAACCTTTAGGGAGTTTTTTCAAGGAATTTTTTTTTTTTAAATTTAGGGCTAAAATAAGAAAGAAATTTTTTTAAAATTATTTTAAAAATCTTGCTCTAAAATAGAAAAGAGATTTTTTTAAAATTATTTTTAAATCCCAACCTAAAATAAAAAAAAAATTTCTTAAAATTATTTTTTATCTCAATGTGAAATGAGTAGGGATTATTTTTAAAAAACTTTTAGAATTAACATAAATTAATCAAGTAAATTAATTGGATCATTTTTTGTATTAAAAAGGACATTTAGAGTGTTAACACCTAACCAACCTCCGAATCTAATTTCTAAAAATATATACTATTTTTAATTAAATGTCTAATCTCATATTAAATAATTTAAGTTGATGATAATTCTCAAAACAAATTTTAGGGTCAACACTAATTTAATTCTTATAATTTATAACTTAAATTATGAAATTTCACAAATTAAACTTCAAAACTTATACTTCTAATAGTATTAGCTGACATGTAGAGTTTTGCATTATTGGAATTTGGTAGGCCACTATAAAAATGAGGTGAACAAGCATTTACCATTATTTGAAATTGGCAGGGGGCCACCATGAAATGAAGTGAAAAAGGATTGGAACTGTAAACAAATAAAGAGGCCCATCCCAAATTTGAGTACTGACAGTTGTATAATCTAATTATATATACTCATTACATATATTCTTATATTTTTAATTATTTTTCTCTTAAATTTAAATAATTTTTCTATAATTTTTTTTTACTTATTAATACTTATTTTATACTTACTTGAATTGTACAACAATCATTACCCCGTGAATCTAGGGCCCATATTTTTACAATTTGGAAAACGTGCATAAACTAACAACTTTATCACAAAAAGTATACATCATTATAATCACTTCTTTTTTTTCTTTTTATGTTGTGGTGCTCTTAACAATGATATACGTGAATATAAATTATATTATATATTTATATATATTATGCATAGAACCTGCATATATATATATATTATTTTTTTCCTCCTTCTCATACCTTAATTTATTAGGAGAAATATTTTTTATATGTAGATGGAATATTATAGAAGAATTTTTGTAAAAGAACAGAGAATATAAAAAATTATATATCATTTATGTTATTTTAATTTATATAAATACGGATACCCAATTAATTATTTGTTGAAGTGATCTCAATATAATGCAAGGAATTACTAGTACATTTTGAATTATTATACAATGATAAGGATCACAGATAGATTCATTAAATTTCTGCCATAAAAATAACCATAAGGTAGAATGAGTAATAATATACATATACATATATATTAATTTTACACATAAATTATATATATTTATATTTATATTTATATTTTTTAAAAAAATTTTATTTGTAAGGGTACGCTATCTTTGTGTACAAACAATATATTTGTGATAAAACTTGTCAATTAGTTATTTGAAAAATTACTGTTCAAAATATTCGGTCATGATATTTTTTAATAAAAATTTTATTTAATATTTATTTAAAAAATTTAAATTATTAAATTAATTATATTTCTTATGAAATTTAATGAGAATTTTAGTGAATATTTAATACTTTTACATTAAATAAAGAATATTTTTATTCTCAAAGGCCCAGATTTAAACTTGAAGAAAGTTTTATTGAAAAAGATAAAATTACACAATTTTACATATTAAAATAAAATTAATTTCACATTCAAAAAGTATAAAGCTACTCTTTATGTAAATAAAAAAAAATGTTTTTACTATAAAATAATTGGCGTGAGTGGTAGGCAGTCGTACCGACATGCAATGTTGCATTGCCTTGTCACGCATTCGATTAAGTTCTGTCTAAGCACGCGAGGAAAGGAAGGAACATCAATTAATTATTAGTATAGGAAAGCATGTCTTCTACAGTTTCGCTACTTCCAGCTCTGGCTGTCACCCAGAAAGCAAAACCCATGTCAAACTCCACTCGACCTTGTGCCAATTATCATCCTACCATCTGGGGTGACCATTTCCTCGCGTATACTTCAGATTCCAAGGTGCTTATTTTGCTTCCAACTTGATTTGTCCTATTTATATCTGTGTATATGCAACTTATTATTATCCCTATCATGGAAATGCAACCCCAAAAGAAGAAGCATGCATTTGCACAATACGGCAATTTAGCACAGAGATTGGTTGCCATTGCATAGGAAAATAAAACAATTATAATGAGGACAACGCTTTCGAGAATTGGATAACCTCATAGGATTTCTACAATCTTTGCCCAGATTTCTGATAACTACTTGAAGGAAGGTGATGATAATAACGAGGAACAAGTTCAATTACTCAGGGCAACTGAGGAAGACGCTTGTCTCTACTAATATTGATTATCATCATAATGATCTCTCACAAAAACTGAAGTTTATCGACTCACGTCAACGTGTGGGTGTGTTTTGCCATTTTCTTTAAGTACATGCAGGAAGTAGATGATGAAATCCAGCAACAAATTGACAAACTGAAAGAAGATGTTTGTCCTTGTTGGCAATGAAAAGCCCATAACCAAAGTTGACCTTATTGACTCAATCCAACGTTTGGGTGTGGAATACCATTTTGAACATGAGCTTGACCGAGTATTGCAACAAATTTACAAGAATCATGCTGAAAATGGTATCATAACTCTGAATGAAGACCTTTGCTCTCTGGCTCTTCTCTTTAGGTTACTAAGACAACAAGGATATCGAATATCTGCTGGTAAATATTTTCTTCTCTATCAACTTGCTATTTCCCACTCTACTCTTACAGAGCTCACTTGCTTTTTCACTCTACCTCTATATTTTTTTCCCATTGAGTACACTAATTGCTTTTGGTCTGTGACTCATAAAGCAGATGTGTTTAAAAATTTATACAAAATTATATATTATTGTTATTATTATTTTATATTTAGCATTCATCAATTTGTTGAGGATGGGAGTCCAAATTTTCCAAGAAAATTTAGCAGACGTGGGCCTATGGGGTGCGTGTCGCTTGGGCTTTTGACAAATAATATATTTGGGCTATTGGGAATTAGTACTGCATAATTTTTTTAAATAATAAAATCATTTTATAGAATATGTTAATTTGGGGCACAATAAATCAAGTAATAGTATTTTTGTCATTTGTACATAATTTTATTTCAAAATAAAAGAAAGAATAGCTTGAAATACATAATTTTATTTCAATACAAAAGAAAAGATAGCATAAAGTAAGAAAAATAATAATAATTAATTTAACTTGTTCAAGTAAAATTATAAAAGCATTATTTATTTCCACATTACATTCTAAGTTCCTTCAAATAAGAGTCAATTTGAGGTTTAAAATTGTAATATTAACAGAATTTAGTAGCTGTTTGCTAATTGCTGCATTATTTGTGGTGGGAACCTTTTCGTAGATATACACTTTTTTAGATGCAGAATCTGCGATGACTTTCTTACGTAATCAAGTAAGACGGTAGTTTTTATTAAATTTTATAGTTTTATTTTAAAATTTAAGAATTTAAATTTTTAAATAATTTTTTAATAAATATTAATTTATAAAAATAATAAAATTATTTTAAACAAATTTCTGACAAGTAATTAGAATTAATTTTGTTCTTTTTATAATTTTATTTTTATTTTATTATTATAATATATATCATAAATTATTAAATTTAGTAAATTATACCGTAAATTTTATATATTTAAAGCATTAGCCGATACATAATTGTAAAAAGTTAATTGTGAGCACATTTTTTTCCTCTTATTGGAATTTGGTAGGGCAGATGAAATTGAAGTGAACAAAAATTGGAACAGTAGCGAAGAAGAGGCCCAAGGCCAACGTAGGCCCCATATTTTTACACTATGGAAAACGTGCGTGGATAAACTACCAACTCTACCGCAAAACTTACCTGTACTTAGTGGTGCTCATTTCTTCCCGCCTTCTCACGCCTGAATTTGTTTATTATTTGCAGATGTGATCTCAGTATCACACAAGGAATCGTCAGAAGTACATACTGAATTATTTCTTTTTTTTTTTTTAAGCAAAGAGTCTCGTATGGCTTAATAAGAAAATGGGTAGAGGATAAGATTGAATCTGTATCTAAATTTGAGGGTGAAAGTTACTTGTGCTAAGCGAACTAGTTGCTCACCAACGTACATACTGAATTATTGATACAACGTTGAAGATGACATATAGATTCATCAAAATTTTCCCCCATTGAAATTTGATAGGGCAGATGAAAGCGAAGTGAACAAGAAGTGGAACCGTAAAGTAAGAGAGGCCCAAGACCAACGTAGGCCCCATATTTTAACCCCACCGCAAAACTTGTCTGCACTTTGGGGTGCTCTTTTCTTCCCCCCTTATCCCGCGTTAATTTGTTTATTTGCTGATGTGATCTCAATATCACGCAAAGAATCGCCAGAAGCGCTTGTTGAATTATTGATACAACGTTGAAGATTACATATATATTCATCAAATTTCCGCCATAAGAATGATAATTAGGGACGCCCTATCATCTAGTTACACGCAAAACCAGTGCTCAAAATATTGAGTCATGCTATTTTCAAAAATTAAAAAATTTTATTAAATTTTTATTTAAAAAATTTAAATTAAACTAAATTTATAAATTTTATAAATTAAATTATAGAATTTATTAAATTTAAAGAGAATCTTTTATTAAATAAAAATTTAATATATTTACATTATTATGTGAGTGATTTAGGACAAGCAGTTGTTATTACATCAAATGTGCGGACATTAAATGTGGCGTTGTCTTGGCATACGGATGGCCACATGTGCAGCTGTTCACAAAGTACTAGTTTTTTTTTTTTTTAATGATATAGGACTCTATGAAGAAAGTGAGAAACAGAAAAAGAGAGACTCAAAGCTGCATTGCAGCAGGTATTGGCGACACTAGGTGCCAATAAGCTCAAGAGTTCTTGACGTTCACAAAGTACTTGTTAGTATTGCAAATTGCAGCATTATTTGTGCCGGGTACAGTTTTTTGGTGATGTGCGCTATTTCATCTGCAGAATGTATGACTGCCTCGACTGACGAAGTGAGATGGTAAGGTTTGTTAAATTTTATAATTTAATTTATAAAATTTAATAAATTTAAATTTTTAATAAAATTTAAGTTATAAAAATAAGAGAATTATTTCAGATACTTTTGATAATTGAAATTAATTTTATTATTTTTAAAATTTTATTTTTATTTAATTTTCACATTATATAATTTAAATAATTAAATTTATCAAAATTTATATATTAAACTGTTACAACCATATAATTAATAGCATTTGCCGACACGCAGTGTGAGAAATTGATCGTGAATTTGGTAGGGCACCACGAAAATGACGTGAACAGGGAATGGATGGAACAAGAAGTAAAGAGACCCATGACAATTCTAGACCACATATTTTTCTTTTTGGTAGATGCAAGGGGCTTAATAGTCCAGAAAACACAACTTACAAACTAGAACCAAGACGATAGGCCCATGACAAATCTAGACCCCATATTTTTTTAACAGATGCGTGGTCATTGAAAATTCTTCTAGTAATAAATTTAAACGTTTAATGACTAAACATAATATTTCGTACATTATAGAAATTTCTATAAATATGGACACATGCACGTTTATCACTCACAACTTATTGTAGGGAAATTAAGGTGTCTCTAAAAGGTGCAAGCGTCGACAACGAAAAATATGTCTGCAGTTTCACCACTCGTTACTTCAACCCATAATGTCTCGTCTCGTGGCATCCCTCGACAGTCTGCAAATTATCATCCCAGCATCTGGGGAGACAGTTTCCTTCAATATAGTTCACAATCTTGGGTATTGCAACTTCATGCTTCTTAGTTCTTTCTCTTATGTATGCTGCATGTGCAATATATAATTCTTTCATACTGAAAATAAGGTCTAAGCCATCAACCACTGCATAGTTATAACGACATTGCTCTTAAAAAATTGTTTTGAATTATGTTACTTCTACATTATTAAACCTGTGTTTTGTTTACAATGCACAATTTAAGACTTGTCACAAATCATGCAAATTTTATATTCGATTTGAGATTGGTATTAAATAGTGTATTATAAGAAACGCAGATGTAATATCTTCTTTTTTTTTTTGTGTATATAAATTATAATGTATCTTCCTTTTAGCTTTTTATGAAACTTCCTCACATTCGTTGTAATATATTACCAAAAACTTATGATGCATGTTCACAAGATTGATCGCAAAAGTTGAACTTGCAGGAAGTTGATTATGAAACGCAGGAGCAGATTGAAATACTGAAAGAACAACTGAGGAAGATGCTTGTCCCTGCTACTGAGAAGCCGTTAGCAAAACTTAACTTGATTGATTTACTCCAACGTTTGGGTGTGGACTACCATTTTGAAGAGGAGATTGTTCAAGTGTTACAACAGATTCACGACAACTGCAAAATAGATGGTACAATAATTCTCAATGCAGACCTCCACTCTCTTGCTCTACTCTTTCGGTTATTGAGGCAACAAGGATATCACATCTCACCAGGTACGTATGAATCACCATATCTACTTCATCAGCTACTTCATTTTGGGCCTTTCATTTTGACTCTCATCCAGAACTCATTGTATCCTCAATTTCTTCTTTGGCTAAATGGTGAATAAACAGATATGTTTGAGAAGTTCAAGGATGAGCAAGGAAACTTCAGTGAAAGACTCACTACCGATGTTGAGGGCATGTTAAGTTTGTACGAAGCTGCACATCTCAGGGTTCATGGAGAGGACATATTAGATGAAGCACTTGCTTTCACTTCTAAACACCTTCAGTTTATGACTGCCCACTTGTGTCCATCTCTTGCCGCGAAAGTTAATCACTGCTTAAAGAGGCCCCTCCGTAAAGCCGTACCGCGACTAGAGGCATGGCACTATATTTCTACTTACCAAGAAGACCCTTCCTGCAATGAGATTCTGCTAGCTTTCGCAAAATTAGACTTCAATATTCTACAGAAGCTACATCAGAAGGAAGTTGGCCTTATTTCCAAGTGAGTGTTTAACCAATATATCTATATTTAATCATATGGGCAAGCGATAACATAAGTGTTGTTTATTGAACTTGATTTTGATAGGTGGTGGAAAGATTTGGATTTCGCAACAAAGCTGCCTTTTGCGCGCGATAGGTTGGTGGAAGGTTATTATTGGGTATTGGCAGTGTATTTTGAGCCTTGCTACTCCCAGGCTAGAAGGATATTGACCAAAGTACTATCCTTGATATCAATTCTTGATGATATATATGATGTTTATGGTACATTCGAAGAACTACAACTGTTTACTGAAGCAATCGAGAGGTTTAATTAAGCACATTATGATCACTTCTTTTTTTATTATCTGGTTGAAGTAACAATCTAGAAAGAAATTCATTAACTTTGTAATGACTTTTTAGGTGGGATATCAGCTACATGGATTATCTCCCAGAATACATGAAGTTTTGTTACCAAGCTCTCTTGGATGTTTATGAAGAAATTGAGCAAGAGATGACAAAGGAAGGAAGAGGAATCTGTGTAGATTATGCCAAAAATGAAGTAACTTTGACTCTAATACATTTTTCAGTGTTTTCTTATAAAAAAATGATAGCAAAGTAAGATCACACTATTCATATAATAACTATAAAGTATGAAAATAATTTGTAGAATAACGGTGGCACCTATATCTTTTATTTAAATAAAGATATGTATATATTTTTATTAGTATTTACTTTAATATTTGAATTGAAAAATGTTCATAATTCAAATTTTAAACCGAAAAAGTACTTAATCTAAAAAATTTTTATTGTACTGTAAATTTTCTTGTAAAATACACATTAGACACGGTGGCTTAGAGTGTTTTCTCATTCACATGTTATTGCTGTGGTACCCCAGATGAAAAGGTTGGTCCAGGCCTACTTTGCTGAGGTCAAATGGTTCAACAGCAATTACATACCAACAATGGAGGAGTACATGGGCGTTGCACAAGTATCTTCTGCTAACGTTACGCTCATAGCCACATCCTTCCTTGGCATGGGATGTATTGCTACTGAGGAGGCCTTCCAATGGTTGACCCATGACCCCAAAATTATTAGAGCTTCAACATTTATTGGCAGGATCATGAATGACGTTGTTTCCAACGAGGTAAGCATCAAAAAATTAAAACTTTCCAGGTTATTGTACGAAATTCTATAAATTAGATTTATGACAGTTTTGCTGTGTAATGTGTATATATTTTACGTAGCTTGAGCAAGAGAGAGAGCATGTTGTATCAGCTATTGAGTGCTACATGAAGCAACACGGCGTGACGAAACAAGATGCCGTTGATGAATTTGACAGGCAAGTTGCAAGTGCGTGGAAGGACATAAATGAGGAATGCCTTGACCCTACTGCAGTGGCGAAGCCTCTGCTTCTGCGAATTTTGAACCTGACACGGGTGCTTGATTTGTTCTACAAGGATGGGGATTGGTACACTCACTCCGCAGGAGCAACAAAGGATTACATTGCTACTTTGCTCTTAAATCCGTTGCCTGTAAAGATTGGGCATTGATTGATGAAGACTGAGTTGAACCCGGCAGGTCCGCAGAGAGAAATACATGGGACCCTTAAATAAGAGGCATTTCTAGAGATGAATGGTGGGACCTTAATGCACCAAAAAAAAAAAAAAAAAAAGAAATCCATGAAAGTATAGCCTTCAATCAATAAACTGAATGAAATGAAAATGAAAATAAGATTCAGAGCTTCAAAGAATCTACACTTTGGACTGAAATGCAGAGGGCTACTGTAAGGCTCATGTACAAAATAAAATTAAAATTAATATTGAGATTACAGTTTTCTTAATTTTTTTTCCTTATGTATAATTTATAGGATTATGTGAATCTCCATAGATATTCTTTAAATCTAATATTTTATTAATTCCACACAAAATGTTTTTAAAAGAAAACATAGTCATAGTGAAAGATCTGTACCATTTAAACTGCTTATAAAACGATAAGTAGAAGCCAATATAAAACTTAATTATTCACAATGGTTACGAAAAATTTATTAAAAAAAATTATTATTATTATTACTTAAACTTATTCAAGTAAAATTATAAAAGCATTATTTATTTTCTCTATACCTTCTAGGTTCCTTAAAATGCGAGTCAATTCCAGGTTTAAAAAATTGTGATACTGATGGAATTTAGTTGTTCATAAAGTCCTTGCAAGTATTGCAAATTGCATTGTGGTGGGTACGGTTTTTGATGATGTGCACTTTTTCAGATGCAGAATGTGGAACTGTCTCTCTAATGAGATGAGATGGTGAGATTTGTAAATATTATAATTTAATTTATAAAATTTAATAAATTTATTGATTATATTTTTTAAAATAAATATTTAATAAGATTTAATGTAGAAAAATAATAAAATTATTTTAGATGGTTTTGATAGGTAATTGAAATTTGTTTTATTATTTTTATAATTTTATTTTTATTTAATTCTTATAATACATTATCTAAATAATTAAATTTTTTTAATTTTATAAATTAAATTGTGAAATTTATGCATAAAATAACATTAGCCTGCATATGATTGAAAAAAAAATAAATTGTGGAAGAGTATTTTCCATTTTGGAATTTGGTAGGGCACCGTAAAAAATGAAGTGAGGAAGGATTGGAACCCCAAAGAAATAGAGGCCATGACAAATGTAGACCCTATATTTTTACACTTTTGTAAGGTGCATAAATAAACTACCAACTCCACCATAAAAGTGATACGCGCAACATTACAATCACTTTTCTGTACTTTGTGGTGCTCTGTTTTTCCCTCCTTCTTCTCATATCGACTTAACAAAAATATTTCTAGTATGTACCACTCTGTAAAGTTCGTAAAATTTGTGTGCATAATCTACCACATGTAAAGTTGGTCAAATTTTCATACATAATAATACATGGGAGTATCGTTCTACTTCTAATAATATGAGCTAAATAATGGTCCAAGAATTATCAAAATTACATATTGATGCAACGCTGTGACTAAGGTGGAAATGGGCTATGAAGTTTGTAAGGAACTCTCAGTTTGACCTTAGCCTGACCCATTTAACATTTTAAATCAAATTTAAATTAAAAAATAAGTCAATTTTTAAAATAAGTCTTAGTTTATTTTCACAAAACCTAACCTACAAACATGCATACCCACCTATTTTTATTTAAGTAGATACAGTTCCGCTGCAGGCGAGGAATGTAAATTAATTTTTTCTAACAATTATACCCCTGCGACTGAGGAGCCGTTGACAAAAGTAAACTTGATTTACTCAACCGTTTGGGTGTGTACTACCATTTTGAAGAGGAAATTGTTCGAGTGTTGCAACAGATTCATGATGACATAAGAGATGGTACAATAACTATCAATGCAGGCCTCCACTCTCCTGCTCTACTCTTTAGGTTATTATTATTATTATTATAGTTAGCGGTCTTCAATTCGTAGAAGTTGGGTGCCCAAAATTTCAAACATAATTTAGGAGAAATGGGGTGTGTCAATTGGGCTTTAGACAGTAATAAATTTAGGCTACTAAAAAGTATATATTATAACAATAAATAAATTTTATTTTATTAAGTAAAGTTAGTTATATGAATTAAATAATATCATTAAATTTTATTTAAAATAAAAATTTTGAAAATACTATTAAATTAAAAATCCTTTTCAATAACCATTAATTATTGAAAAGTATAGATTGGGCATAGAAAATTGTACTGTATACATTTTTTAAAAGATGAATATTGTTTTATAGAAAAATGTTGATTTGGGGCACAGTAAATCAAGTAATAATCACCATTAGAAAATTGTTGATTATCGACAAATATTTTTATTAGTATAAATAAAAATATTTAGGTAAAAAGTTTTACCAACAAATTTTTTGAGGGATACAATCCCTCAATATAAGTGGCGTAAAAATTTTTTTTTCAAGGAATTTCTCAATCCCTCACAAAATATCAATGGATTCCCCTTCATAAAAATTAGTAGGGCACCATGAAAATAAGAGAACAAAAATTGGAACAGTAAAGAAATAAAGAGGCGCATGACAAATTTAGAGCCCATATTTAAACAATGATTGATTTATGTTTTTATATTTTTGTTTTTTATAATTGTCAAATTGAAATTGATATTAAATTGATTATAAAATTTTATATATTTACTCTAAAATAATTGGCGCGAGTGGTAGGCTGTTGTACCCACATGCAGTGTTGCATTGCCTTGTCATGACTCTAAGGCTTACCTCCCTACTATATGTATATGTATGCATTCGATTAAGTTCTGTCTAAGCACGCAAGGAAAAGAAGGAACATCAATTAATTATTAGTATAGGAACATGTCTTCTGCAGTTTCACTACTTCCAGCTCCGGTTGTCACCCAGAAAGCAAAATCCATGTCAAACTCTACTCGACCTTGTGCCAATTATCATTGTACCATCTGGGGTGTCCATTTCCTCGCGTATACTTCAGATTCCATGTGCTTATTTTGCTTCGAACTTGTCCCTCAGTATTTGTCATATTTATATCTGCGTATATGCAACTTATTATTATCCCTATCATGGAAATGCAACCCCAAAAGAAGAAGCATGGATTTGCACAATACAGCAATTTAGCACAGAAATTGGTTGCCATTGCATAGGAAAATAAAACAATTATAATGAAGACAACACTTTCTAGAATTGGATAACCTCATCGGATTTCTACAATCTTTGTCCAGATTTCTCATAACTACTTGAAGGAAGGTGATGACAATAACAGGGAACAAGTTCAATTACTCAGAGCAACTGAGGAAGAAGCTTGTCTCTACTAATATTGATTATCATCATAATGATCTCTCACAGAAACTGAAGTTCATCGACTCACTTCAACGTTTGGGTGTGTCTTACCATTTTCTTTAAGTACATGCAGGAAGTAGATGATGAAATGCAGCAACAAATTGAGAAACTGAAAGAAGATGTGAGGAAGATGCTTGTCCTTGTTGGCAATGAAAAGCCCATAACCAAAGTTGACCTGATTGATTCAATCCAATGTTTGGGTGTGGAATACCATTTTGAACATGAGATTGACCAACTATTGCAACAAATTTACAAGAATCATGTTGAAAATGGTATCATAATTCTGAATGAAGATCTACACTCTCTGGCTCTTCTCTTTAGGTTACTGAGACAACAAGGATGTCGAATATCTGCTGGTAAATATTTTCTTTTCTATCAACTAGCTATTTCCAACTCTACTCCTAAAGAGCTCACTTGCTTTTTCACTCTACCTCTATATTTTTTCCTATTGAGTTCACTAATTGCTTTTGGTTTGTGACTCATAAAGCAGAAGTGTTTAAAAAGTTCAAAGATGTGCAAGGAAAGTTTAGTAAAAAACTTACTAGGGAAGTTGAAGGAATGTTAAGCTTGTATGAAGATGCACACCTCAGAGTGCATGGAGAAGATATTGGATGAAGCAATTGCGTTCACTTCCACTCAACTTGAATCCATGATTAACCAACTGAGCCCTCCTTTTGTAACTCAAGTCAAATATAGCTTAATGCACCCTCTCCGCAAGGTCTTGCCTAGGCTAGCAGCACAACAGTACATTCCCATTTACCAACAATATCCTTCCTATAATGGAATCTTACTAACTTTAGCTAAGTTAGACTTCAATGCGCTGCAAAAGTTGCATCAGAAAGAGTTCGGCAATATTTACAAGTGTGTGTGTGTGTATTTAACCTAAGAGCCAAAAGAAAGTAACTGTTACTGGTTTGGTGTTTGATTAGGTGGTGAAAGGATTTGGATGTACCAAGAAATTTATCTTTTGCACGAGATAGAATTGTGGAATGTTGTTTTTGGATTTTGAGTGTGTACTTTGAGCCTCAATACTCCCTAGCTCAAAGGATGATGACAAAAATAATTGTCATGTTATCAATCGTTGATGATACATATGATATATATGGAACTATTCAAGAACTAGAACTTTTTACTGATGCAATTCAGAGGTTATATACCGGCAAATGCTATATGCGTTTCTGCTTTATACAAGCAATTCACAAGGTTGACATGGACATGGACTTAAGCTTTGAGTGGCTGGTGTGTATAAAGTTAAGTTCATATTAACGTTGCGGATTGCTTGTGCAAAGCAAAAAGGCGCATATAGCATTTCTCATATATACAATATGAATTACGGTTTTATTTTCTAAATTGCTCAAATGATCAATTTCAATCTATTTAATGAGTTTTAGGTGGAATATCTGCTGCATAGATGATCTCCCAGAATACATGAAGTTTTCTTATGGGGAACTCTGGCGTGTTTATGAAGAAATAGAGCAACAGATGAAGAAGGAAGGAAGAGAATACAACGTTTACTATGCAAAAACAGAAGTATGATTCTGTTTTCCTCAATTCTCTGGATTTGCTAATTCACTTGCAGGTGGGGTGAGGTCTTCCTGTTATATACTCGGGCTTAATTAATTTGATTTATATGTACGTGGGGCGAGGGCAGATGAATAAAGTGGTACAAGCCTACATGACAGAAGCCAGATGGTGTTATAGCCACTATGTACCAACAACCGAATAGTACATTGACGTAGCAACGACATTATGTTCTTACCCATTTCTCACTACTATGTTTTTCCTTGGCAAGGGAGACATGGCAACAGAGGATGTATTCAAATGGGTAACAGGTCACCCAAAAATTGTTAAAGCTTCGTCCATTGTCTGCAGGCTCACGGAGGACATTGTGTCCAGCGATGTAAATACATATTCAGTCTCATTGTTTTTATAATTTTATTTTTATTAAATTTTTATAAAATAAAATTTAAATTATTAAATTTATAATCCTATTATTTTTATTTAATTTTTACAATACAGAATTTAAATAAATAAATTTATTATATTACTGAAATGTAAAACTCAACTAATCAAAAGATTTATACCATTAGCTGTAAATCTTTTATTGATTATGAGTTATTGAAATAGCATTTTACTTAAATTTATTATTTTTACAAACTAAATTGTGGGATCTGACAAATAAAAGAAACCTCAAATGTATAATTTAGACAAACGAAATGACATGTACGGGCAGTTTGAGCAGAAAGAGAGCATGTGACTTCAATCCTAGAATGCTACATGAAACAACATGGTGTGTCAAGGGAAGAGGCCATTGATGACCTTGGCAAGCTGGTTACCAATGCTTGGAAGGATATAAATGGCGAATGCCTTAGACCAACCAAAGTTGCAATGCCTTTTCTTATGCGTGCTATCAATCTCGCTCGGTTTGTGGATGTATTTTACAAAGATGCTGATAACTACACAAACGCTGGGGGAATAATGAAGGATTACAAAGAAGCTTTGCTCGTGAATCCCCTGCCACTTTGACCAGCACTTATTTGTCCTTGCCTAACTATGATCTGTGAAATAATTTGCTTATGTTTTTGTGTGGATCTTTTATATGTGTGAGATTCCCAAACTTGATTTCTTTTGGGTGTGTAACACCATTTTCTGCTTCTTCTTAGTTCAATTGGACGAGACAGAAAAGTTAATTAAATTTCTTTTTTTATTTGTAGAAGAAAAGAAAATGACTCCCATTCATTTTTTGTTAATAGGAGATTCCAAGTTTAGGTTCAAGATCCTTTAAGAAGAAAGTCCCAAGACATGCAACTTGCACCGTTAAAAATATTACTAATAATTAATCATTGCATTTTATCAAGTACATCAACCTTTGAGAAAACATAAAAGCACATCAATTCTTACATTGTTTAATGACATCATCCCTTGACAACATATCATGGAGTCTGATATTTCCACACAAAAAAAAAAAAAAAATTTGTGAAGAACTAAAAATCACAATTATAGTGAAAGATATGTATAATCAATATTTAAGCTACTTATAAAAGAGAAAACATTAAATCTCATCTTTTAAAAAAAAATACTATTAACATCAGTTAGGTTCCTAAAAAATGACTTGACTATTTGAAATAATAGTAATAAATGTTTCCACTCTCTAATATGGTCATTAACTAGTGGTATGACTATAAATTTTATATTATTAGGCCATTACTTATAGCAATTTTTTTCAAGAACTTAATTCATATTAATAATATCTTTCCGAAATGAAATTAGAAATTTACTCCTTGATAAATGAGATCCAATATAAAACTTCATTGTACACAATGGTTACAAAAAATTTATAAAAAATTATATATTATTGTCATTATTATTTTATATTTAACATTCCTCAATTTGTAGAGGACGGGTGTCCAAATTTTCCAAGAAAATTTAGTAGATATGGGCGTAGTCGCTTGGGCTTTTGACAAATAATAATTTTGGGCTATTGGAAATTGGTACTGCATAATTTTTTCAAATAATAAAATCATTTTATAGAATATGTTAATTTGAGGCACAGTAAATCAAGCAATAGTATTTTTGTCATTTGTACATAATTTTATTTGAATATAAAAGAAAGAATAGCTTAAAATACATAATTTTATTTCAATACAAAAGAAAAGATAGCATAAAGTAAGAAAAATAATAATAACTAATTTAACTTGTTCAAGTAAAATTATAAAAGCATTACTTATTTCTACATTACATTGAACAAGTTAAATTATAAAAGCATTACTTATTTCTACGTTACATTCTAAGTTCCTTCAAATGAGAGTCAATTTGAGGTTTAAAATTGTAATATTAATGGAATTTAGTAGCGGTTTGCAAATTGCTGCATTGTTTGTGGTGGGAACCTTTTCGTTGATATGCACCTTTTTAGATGCAGAATCTATGACTTTCTCTTATAATGAAGTGAGATAGTGGTATTTATTAAATTTTATAGTTTAATTTTTAAAATTTTTAAATAAATTTTTAATAAATATTAATTTATAAAAATAATAAAATTATTTTAGAAAAATTTCTGGCAGTAATTGAAATTAGTCTTATTCTTTTTATAATTTTATTTTATTTAATTATTACAATATATAAGCTAAATGATTAAATTTAACAAATTATACCGTAAAATTTATATATTTAATAGCATTAGCCGATACATAATTGTAAAAAATTGCGAGAAAAAAATTTTCCCTCATTGGAATTTGGTAGGGCAGATGAAATTGAAGTGAACAAGAATTGGAACAGTAAAGAAAAAGAGGCCAGGACCAACGTAGGCCCCATAATTGTACACTACGGAAAACATGCATACATAAACTACCAACTCTACCGCAAAACTTTTCTGTACTAAGTGGTGCTCTTTTCGTCCCACCTTCTCACGCCTTAATTTGTTTGTTATTTGCTGATGTGATCTCAATATCACGCAAAGAATCGCCAGAAGTACATACTGAATTATTGATACAACGTTGAAAATGACATAGATTCATCAAATTTCCCTGTAAGAATGATAATTAGGGACGGCCTATCATCTGGTTATATGCAAAACCAGTGCTCAAAATTTTGAGTCATGCCATTTTCAGAAATTAAAAAATTTTATCACATTTTTATTTAAAAAATTTAAATTTAAATTAAATTATAAAATTTAATAAATTTGATGAGAATCTTTTATTAAATGAGAATTTAATATTTTTACATTAGTATGTGAGTGATTCAGGACAAGCCATTGTACTGACATCAAATGTGTGGACATTAAATGTTACATTGTCTTGGCATACGAATGGTCACATGCGTGACACTCCGCGTCGTCGTCATTTACAGAAGGAGGAAAAAAACAAAATCATATCTCACGTTTTTCATTGAGTTATGATATTGCTATGATGTGTCTCAATATGCTATGCGTGAAAATTGAAACGCTATGTCTCCTAGTATGCACAGTGCATTGTGATACATCGTAATGATAGTCTTTTCCCTTTTCGTTGGTTTCCTAATCATGCACACATATATAATGGAAAAAGTAATGATATTGGTAGAATAAACTTTCCACACAAAAATTATACATCATTATAATCTACTTTTTGTGATGCTATTTTTTTCTTTTCCTCTCCTTCTCATACCTTATATGTGTTTGTTATTTTGTTAAAATTTTATTCATGTGGAACAAATACTTTTACATCATTTCTGCGTTAATTAACTTATTCATTAAGAATAATTACTTTAAGTTATTCAAGTGAAATTATAAAAGTATTATATATTTCTGCATTACTTTCCAGGTTTCTCAAAATGAGAGTCAATTCTAGGTTTAAAATTGTGATATTGATGGAGTTTAGTAGCTGTTCACAAAGTACTTGTTAGTTTTGCAAATTGCAGCATTATTTGTGCTGGGTACATTTTTTTGGTGATGTGCACTGTTTCAGCTGCAGAATGTGGGACTTCCTGTAGTGACGAAGTGAGATGGTAAGATTTGTTAAATTTTATAATTTAATTTATAAAATTTAATAAATTTAAATTTTTTTAAAAAATTTAATTTATAAAAATAATAGAATTACTTTGAGTACTTTTGATAATTGAAATTAATTTTATTATTTTTAAAATTTTATTTTTATTTAATTTTCATATTATATAATTTAATTTATCAAATTTATCAAAATTTATATATTAAACTCTTGCACCATATAATTAATAGCATTAGCCGACATGTAGTGCGAGAAATTGATCGTGAATTTGGTAGGGCACCATGAAAATGAGGTGAACAGGGAATGGAACAAGAAGTAAAGAGGCCCATGACAAATCTATACCCCATTTTTTTTTTTTTTTTTGAGGGATCTCCTAGCAAGTTTGGATCTCTGCCTCTTCCTCTGTAGCCATTCTGGCTAACCACTCAACAACCTCATTACCTAGACCTCATATTTTTACATAAGAAAAGATAAAGATACATTTTTAAATTAACGTAATTACTATGCATTGAATAAGATAGAGTGAAATAATGTGTTTCACTGTTTGTTTCACTTTAACAAAGAGTTAAAGCCAGAAAAATATAGCAGAAACTTTTCCTTAAGAGTATGGAAATATTACGGTTCTTTTTACACATTGGAAAACATGCGTAAATAAACTACGGTTTCCACCACAAAAATTATGCATCATTATAATCTACTTTATGGTGCTCTCTTCTTTTTTTTTTTAATGTTTTCTCCTTCTTATGCCTTAAATGTGTTTGTTATTTGCTAATTTAATGTCAATACCATGCAAAAGAATCACCAAAAGTACATACTGAATTATTGATACAAGCTTTCAAAAGAAAAAAAAGAAAAGAATTATTGATACAACATTGTGTGTCTTACCGTTTTAATTTCTTGAGACATAAAATTAGAGGTATCAAAACGAAATAATTCTTCTTCATCTGCAACAACTTGGGATTATGAAAGATAGGATAAATTAACTTATAATTTTAATAGATTGAAAAAAATTAATTTTATTTGCTTTTAGGCAGGACAAAGTGAGATAGACGGACTAAACCAATTGAACCCATTTTAAGATCTCCATAAAATCACGGCATGCTTGGCCCTCGTTGAGAAAATGAAAGAGGAATAGATGCGTGTGTCTTTCTAAGACTATATTAGAACCAATCATTTTTTTTGTCATCCTTGTTTATTATTTGCTCGTTGTGGGAATTAAAATATTTATGTCTGAGATTTTAAATTAGTAAGGTCTCATAATTTTGCTTTAAATTAAAATTTTAATAAATTTTAAATTTTATTAAATAAAAATTATGTAAATATAAAGATGCATAAATAGAAGAAATAAAATTAATAATATTACTGTAAAATAAGAATTAAATATGTAATTTAATTTACTTTTATTTTTAAAAAATGTCTTTTGGTGAGAAGGGCACCACTTGATCTCAAGCAATTTTTTCATTTATTTTATAACATTTTGTAATAAATTGTTATTTTCATCACGATGGATACATATCGGCGTGAGTGTTGCTCTCTTGCCTTCGTTTCAGAATCACTCTTTTTCGGGTCGGTGACGTGTGTGGCACACCGCCGTTATTTATAGAAGGAGAAAAACACGGGATTCATACGTGGATTTTTTTTTTGTTGGTTTCCTAATCACGCGTGTGGCACACCGCCGATATTTACAGGAGGAGAAAAACAAGGGATTCACAGGTCGACATTTGTTTTTTCGTTGGTTTCCTAATCACGCGTACATATGGAACAGAAAAAACAATGGTTAAGCATCGACCTTAATTAATCAGTAATGACAACTTTTTCCAACAGATGCGCGGTCACTGAAAATTCTTTTTGTAATAAATTTAAACCTTTAATGGCTAAACATAATATTTTGTACATTATAGAAATTTCTATAAATATGGACACAGGCACGTTTATCACTCACAACTTAATGTAGGGAAACTAAGGTGTCTCTAAAAGGTGCAAGCGTCGAGAACGAAAAATATGTCTGCAGTTTCACCACTTGTTACTTCAACCCATAATGTTTCGTCTCATGACATCCCTCGACGATCTGCAAATTATCATCCCAGCATCTGGGGAGACAGTTTCGTTCAATATGGTTCACAATCTTGGGTATTGCAACTTCATGCGTCGTAGTTCTTTCTCTTATATATGCTACATGTGCAATATATAATTCTTTCATACTGAAAATAAGGTCTAAGCCATCAACTACTGCTTAATTATAACGATATTTTCAATTATGTTATTTTTATATTTTTAATTTTATGTTTTGTTTATAATGCACAATTTAAAATTGGTTTCAAATTATACAAAATTTTATATTAAATTTGAGACTAGTATTAAATAGAGCATTGAAAGAAACATAGGTGTTACATCTTTTTTTTTTTTTTTTGGTGTATATAAATTATAATGTATCTTCCTTTTAGCTTTTCAGGAAACTTCCTCACATTCGTTGTAATATATTACCAAAGAACTTATGATGCATGTTCACAGAATCACAAGATTGATCACAAAAGTTGAACTTGCAGGAAGTTGATTATGAAACGCAGGAGCAGATTGAAATACTGAAAGAACAAGTGAGGAAGATGCTTCTCCCTGCGACTGAGGAGCCGTTAGCAAAACTAGACTTGATTGATTTACTCCAACGTTTGGGTGTGTACTACCATTTTGAAGAGGAGATTGTTCAAGTTTTACAACAGATTCACGATGACTGCAAAATAGATGGTACAATAATTGTCAATGCAGACCTCCACTCTCTTGCTCTACTCTTTCGGTTATTGAGGCAACAAGGATATCACATCTCACCAGGTATGTATGACCCACCATATCTTCGTCATCAGCTACTTCATTTTGGGCCTTTCGTTTTGACTTTCATCCAGAACTCATTGTATCCTCAATTTCTTCTTTGACTAAATGGTGAATAAAACAGATATGTTTGAGAAGTTCAAGGATGAGCCGGGAAACTTCAGTGAAAGACTCACTACCGATGTTGAGGGCATGTTAAGTTTGTACGAAGCTGCACATCTCAGGGTTCATGGAGAGGACATATTAGATGAAGCGCTTGCTTTCACTTCTACACACCTTCAGTTTATGACTGCCCACTTGTGTCCATCTCTTGCTGCCAAAGTCAATCACCGCTTAAAGAGGCCCCTCCGTAAGGCCCTACCTCGACTAGAGGCGTGGCACTATATTTCTACTTACCAAGAAGACCCTTCCCGCAATGAGATTCTGCTAGCTTTAGCAAAATTAGACTTCAATATTCTACAGAAGCTACATCAGAAGGAACTTGGCCTTATTTCCAAGTGAGTGTTTAACCAAATATATCTATGTTCAATCATATGGGCAAGTGATAACGTAAGTGTTGTTTATTGAACTTGATTTTTATAGGTGGTGGAAAGATTTGGATTTTGCAACAAAGCTGCCTTTTGCGCGCAATAGGATGGTGGAAGCTTATTTTTGGATATTGGGAGTGTATTTTGAGCCTTGCTACTCCCAGGCTAGAAGGATATTGACCAAAGTGATATCCTTGACATCAATTATTGATGATATATATGATGTTTATGGTACACTCGAAGAGCTACAACTGTTTACCGAAGCAATCGAGAGGTTTAATTAAGCACATGATCACTTTTTTTTTTTTTCTTGTTATTGTCTGGTTGAAGTAACAATCTAGAAAGAAATTGATTGACTTTGTAATGACTTTTTAGGTGGGATATCAGCTGCATGGATTATCTCCCAGAATACATGAAATTTTGTTACCAAGCTCTCTTGGATGTTTATGAAGAAATTGAGCAAGAGATGACAAAGGAAGGAAGAGCAATCTGTGTAGATTATGTCAAAAATGAAGTAACTCTGACTTTAATACGTCTTTCAGTGTTTTTTTTATAAAAAAAGGATAGCAAAATAAGATCACACTATTCATATAATAATTATAAAGTATGAAAAATTTTATAAAATAACTGTGATACCTATACTTTTATTTAAATAAAAGTATGTATATATTTTTATTAGTCTTTGCTTTTACATTTGAATTGAAAACTATTCATAATTCAAATTTTAAACTGAGAACTTTTATTTTACTATAAATTTTCTCGCAAAGTACACATTAGAACTGTGGCTTCGAGTGTTTTCTCATCCACATGTCATTGCTGTGGTACCCCAGATGAGAAGGTTGGTCCAAGCCTACTTTGCTGAGGCCAAATGGTTCAACAGCAATTATATACCAACAATGGAGGAGTACATGGGCGTTGCACTAGTATCTTCTGCTTACCGTATGCTCATAGCCACATCCTTCCTTGGCATGGGATGTATTGCTACTGAGGAGGCCTTCCAATGGTTGACCCATGACCCTAAAATTGTTAGAGCTTCAACAGTCATTTGCAGGCTCATGAATGACATTGTTTCCAGCGAGGTAAGCACCAAAAATTTATAACATTCCAGGTTATTGTATGAAATTCTATAAATTAGATATATGACAGTTTTGCTGTGTACTGTGTATATATTTTAAATAGTTTGAGCAAGAGAGAGGGCATGTTGTATCAGCTGTTGAGTGCTACATGAAGCAACACGGCGTGACGAAACAAGATGCCGTTGATGAATTTGACAGGCAAGTTACAAGTGCGTGGAAGGACATAAATGAGGAATGCCTTGACCCTACTGCAGTGGCGAAGCCTCTGCTTCTGCGAATTCTGAACCTGTCGCGGGTGATTGATTTGCTTTACAAGGATGGAGATTGCTACACTCACTCCGCAGGCGCAACAAAGGATTACATTGCTGCTTTGCTCTTAAATCCGTTGCCTGTAAAGATTGGGCATTGATTGATGAAGACTGAGTTGAACCCGGCGGTTCCGCCGAGAGAAATACATGGGACCCTTAAATAAGAGGCATTTCTAGAGATGAATGGTGGGACCTTAATGCATCAAAAAAAAAGAAAAGAAAAGGGAAATCCATAAAAGTATAGCGTTCAATCAATAAACTGAATGAAATGAAAATGAAAATAAGATTCTGAGCTTCAAAGAATCTACACTTTGGACTGAAACGCGGGGGCCTACTGTAAGGCCCATGTACAAAATAAAATTAAAATTAATATTGAGATTACAGTTTTCTTATTTTTTACTTTATGTATAATTTATAGGATTATGTGAATCTCTATAGATATTCTTCAAACCTAATATTTTATTAATTCCATTAACCCTTTGCGAGAAGTTAAAGCACATCAATTACTTACATTGTTTAATGGCATGATTCCTTTATAACAGATCACTAGGGTCTAATATTTCCACACAAAATGTTTTTAAAGGAAAACATAATCATAGTGAAATATATGTAAAATTTAAACTGCATATAAAATGATAAGTATGATCCAATTTAAAACTTAATTGTTCACAATGGTTACAAAAAATTCATTAAAAAATAAAATTATTATTATTATCTTGTAGTTAGCAGTCTTCAGTTAGTAGAGGTTGGGTGCCCAAATTATTTTCAAACAAAATTTAATTTAGTGGATATGGGGTGTGTGTTAATTCAGTTTTGAAAATTACAAATTTAAAAGAAAGAATAGCGTAAAATATATAATTTTATTTGAAATATAAAAGAAATTATATACAGAAAAATAAGAATAATCACTTTAACTTATTCAAGTAAAATTATAAAAGCATTATTTATTTTCTCAGTACCTTCTAGGTTTCTTAAAATACGAGTCAATTCGAGGTTTAAAAATTGTAATATTGATGGAATTTAGTTGCTGTTCATAAAGTACTTGCTAGTATTGCAAATTGCACCATCATTTGTGGTGGGTATGTTTTTTATGATGTGCACTTTTTTAGATGCAGAGTGTGGAATTGTTTCTCTAATAAGATGAGTTAGAGATGAGATAGTGAGATTTGTAAATGTTATAAGTTAATTTATGAAATTTAATAAATTTATTAATTTATATTTTTAAAATAAATATTTAATAAAGTTTAATTTAGAAAAATAATAAAATTGTTTTAGATGGTTTTGATAGATAATTGAAATTTGTTTTATTATCTTTATAATTTTATTTTTATTTAAATCTGATAATATATAATTTAAATAAATAACTTTTTAAATTTCATAAATTAAATTATGTAATTCATACATAAAATAACATTAGCCTGCATATGATTGGAAAAAAATAAATAAATTGTGGAAGAGTATTTTCCATTTTGGAATTTGGTAGGGCACCGTGAAAAATGAAGTGAACAACAAAGACAGAGGTCATGACAAATCCAGACCCTATATTTTTACACTTTTACAAGGTGTATAAATAAACTACCAACTCCACCACAAAAATGATGATGCGCGCATCATTACAATCACTTTTCTGTACTCTGTGGTGCTCTTTTTTTCCCTCCTTCTTCTCATGCCTTTATTTGTTTGTTATTTGCAAAGAATCACCGCCACATTTTGAATCTTTGATACGTTGAGGGTGACATACACTTTCATCAAATTTCCTCCATAAGAATGACGATCAGGTAGGACAACCAATTAGTTATATGCAAAACCATTGCTCAAAATATTGGGTCACACTATTTTTAGAAATAGAAAATCTTATTAAATATTTACTTAATTAAATTTATTAAATTTCATAAATTGAATTAAAAAAATTATTGAATGTTATGAGAATTTTCTATTAAGTGAGAATTTAGTCTTTGACATTAAATAAGAAAACTTTTCTTCTAAAATAATTAGCATGTGAGTGGTTTGGGAGATCACTATGGTATCCAACATACTATACCATCTTCTAAAAGAAAATAGTGAACACGGTGCAAAGTTCTCTGTAGCATAATTAGCTGCCTCCCATTTGCACTTCAAAAAGAAGAAAAAACAATTGTGGGAGAAGATTCAACGACTAATAAAGGAGCCTATGACATATCTAGATCCATATTACTATACTGTCAAGAATGTTAGTTATAAATTCCAAGAGTTGGCTCAAATGGTTGGTTACCTTTGAGCTCTTAAGGAGAGTATATCCTAATAAGTATATATTCAAATTCCCTCAAGCCCAAATGTTTAAGGGCCAATCACAAGCGTAAATTAGCAAGTAGAAATTAGTCATATAATTCTAAAAATATAGGAATATCTCACGAAAAACCCAAAAGAAAGAACGTTAGTTATAGTGAAAAAATTATTTTTACACTTTAAGTGTTATATAATATTTGTTTTTTTATGAAAATCTTTCAATTAATTGAGTTTTATAATTTAGTTTATAAGATTTAAAAATTTTGATGACATAAATTTTATATTATATCAATTCAATAAAAATGAAATTATAAAAATAATAAAACTTTAATTATAAACATCATATTAATTAAATGTCAGCTTAACAAAAATATTTCTAGTATGTACCACTCTGTAAAGTTCGTAAAATTTGTGTACATATTGATACAACGCTGTGACAAAGGTGGACATGGGCTATGGAGTTTGTAAGGAACTCTCAGTTTGACCTTAGCCTGACCCATTTAACATTTTAAATCAAATTTAAATTAAAAAATAAGTCAAGTTTTAGACTTAGTCTTTGTTTATTTTCACAAAACCTAACCTACAAACATGCATATCTACCTATTTTTATTTAAATAGATACAGTTCCGCTGCAGGCAAGCAATGTAAATTAATTTGTCGCAACTTTTTCATGATCAGTTGCAATGTATATGCAGCAAAAACTGCTGCACTAGCCAATATGTATATTCTCTAGCAACAAGCAGCATTACCCCAACGTCATTATGCCCCTGCGACTGAGGAGCCGTTAACAAAAGTAAACTTGATTGATTTACTCCCCCGTTTGGGTGTGTACTACCATTTTGAAGAGGAGATTGTTCAAGTGTTGCGACAGATTCACGATGACATAAAAGATGGTACAATAACTCTAAATAGAGGCCTCTACTCTCCTTCTCTAGTCTTTCGGTTATTATTATTATTATTCTCATTCTTATTATTATTATTATTATTATTATTATTAGTTTAGAGTGAGCGGTCTTCAATTCGTAGAGGTTGGGTGCCCAAAATTTCTAACATAATTAAGAAGACATGGGTGGTGTCAATTGGGCTTTAGACAGTATTAAATTTAGGCTACTAAAAAGTATATATTACAATAATAAATAATTTTTATTTTATTAAGTGAAGTTAGTTACATAAATTAAATAATTTTTTTAAATTTTATTTAAAATTAAATTTTAAAAATATTATTAAATTAAAAATCTTTTTTAATAACCATAAATTATTGAAAAGTATAGATTGGGCATAAAAAACTGTACTGCATAAATTTTTTAAAAGATGAATATTATTTTATAGAAAAATATTGATTTGAGGCACAATAAATCAAGTAATAGTTACCAATAGAAAATCATTGATTAACAATAAATTTTTTTATTGGCACAAATAAAAAACCCTTTGGTAAAAAGTTTTACCAACAAATTTTTTGAGGGATATAATCCCTTAGTATAAGTGGTGTAAGAAAATTTTTTTTGAGGAATTTCTTAATCTCTCACAAAATATAGAAAAATTATTTTCGGTAAAAATAAAAAAATTTATTGATAAAATATAATAATTTTACAAAAAAAATTATTTTACCGTGATATTTTTATTTTATCAATCAATTTATCCTTTAATAAAGTTAAGCAATGTATTAGTACTGAGAGATTAATTCCTTGGTAGATATATTATATTGAGACTAAAATTTTTAATTTCCTTTATTGAGGGACAAATCTCTTAATAAAATACAAAAAATATTGAGGGATAGTAATATCTCTCGTAATAATACATTTGTGTAAATTTGAAAATTTTTTAAAAACTTAGTAAAATACAAAAAATACCAAGAAATAGTAATATCTTTTGGTAACCAAAAATTGTAAAAAAAATGATTAAATTCAAATTTTTTTTAAAAAAATAAAATCAAAATAAATTAAAGCAAGAAATAGATGAAGTTTTCTTATGGGCCACTCTGGCGTGTTTATGAAGAAATAGAGCAAGAGATGAAGAAGGAAGGAAGAGAATACAGCGTTTACTATGCAAAAACAGAAGTATGATTCTGTTTTCCCCAATTCTCTGGATTTGCTAATTCACTTGCAGGTGGGGTGAGGTCTTCCTGTTATATACTCGGGCTTAATTAATTTGATTTATATGTATGTGGGGTGAGGGCAGATGAATAAAGTGGCACAAGCCTTCATGACAGAAGCCAGATGGTGTTATAGCCACTATGTACCAACAACCGAAGAGTACATTGACGTAGCAACAACATCATGTTCTTACCCATTTCTCACTACTATATCTTTCCTTGGCATGGGAGACATGGCAACAGAGGATGTATTCAAATGGGTAACAGGTCACCCTAAAATTGTTAAAGCTTCGTCCATTGTCTGCAGGCTCATGGACGACATTGTGTCCAACAAGGTAAATATATATTCAGTTTTATTGTTCTCATAATTTTATTTTTATTAAATTTTAAAATATTAAATTTAAACTATTAAATTTAGGATCTTATTATTTTCATTTAATTTTTATAATGTAAAATCTAAATTAACAAATTTATTAAGTTACTAAAATATAAAACTCAACTAATTGAAAAGTTCATACCATTAGATGTGAATCTTTTATTGATTTAGAGTTATAGAAGTAGTATTTTACTTAAATTTATTGTTCTTACAAACAAAATTATGGGTCCAACAAATAAAAAAACTACATATGTATAATTTAGACAAACGAAATGACATATACAGGAAATGCTTTTGCTGCCGCTTTTAATTAATCTGTGGTGTTGTACGTGCAGTTTGAGCAGAAAAGAGAGCATGTGGCTTCAATCCTGGAATGCTACATGAAGCAACATGGTGTGTTAAGGGAAGAGGCCATTGATGACCTTGGCAAACTGGTTACCAATGCTTGGAAGGATATAAATGGCGAATGCCTTAGACCAACCAAAGTTGCAATGCCTTTTCTTATGCGTGCTATCAATCTCGCTCGGTTTATGGATGTATTTTACAAAGATGCTGATAACTACACAAACGCTGGGGGAATAATGAAGGATTACATAGAAGCTTTGCTCGTGAATCCCCTACCACTTTGACCAGCAATTATTTGCCCTTGCCTAACTATGATCTGTAAAATAAATTGCTTATGTTTTTGTGTGGATCTTTTATATGTGTGGGATTCCCAAACTTGATCTCTTTGGGGTGTGTAACACCATTTTCTGCTTCTTCTTACTTCAATTGGACGAGACAAATATAGAAGAAAAGAAAATGACTCATATTAATAATATCTTTCCGAAATGAAATTAGATATTTACTCCATGATAAATGAGATCAATATAAAACTTCATTGTACACAATAGTTTCAAAAAATTTATACAAAATTATATATTATTGTTATTATTATTTTATATTAAGCATTCTTCAATTTGTAGAGGATGGGTGTCCAAATTTTCCAAGAAAATTTAGGAGATATGGGCCTATGGGGTGCGTGTCGCTTGGACTTTTGACAAATAATAAATTTGGGCTATTGGAAATTAGTACTGCATAATTTTTTTAAACAATAAAATCATTTTATAGAATATGTTAATTTGGGGCACCGTAAATCAAGTAATAGTATTTTTGTCATTTTTACATAATTTTATTTGAATATAAAAGAAAGAATAGCTTAAAATACATAATTTTATTTCAATACAAAAGAAAAGATAGCATAAAGTAAGAAAAATAATAATAATTAATTTAGCTTGCTCAGGTAAAATTATAAAAGCATTATTTCCTGCATTCTTCAGTTCAGTTGTTTGAACTAATGTAAAAAGTTAGTGGCTATGTGGTGTGCCCTATGTTATAAAAAGCTGCAATATGAAATTTGAAGAAAATTCTAATAAAAGGTTGACAGAAATTCACTTACTTCTGACTTTTAATGTATTGATTGAATTTTTTGATAATTTATTTAATAAATTTAATAATTTAAATAATAAATTATAAAAATTAAATAAAAATAAAATTATAATAAAAACTTATCCATAAATAAGATAGAGTATTAAAAAATTTAAATTTAAAATTTTTGATTATAAAAGTAAGAGGGCGTAAAAAAATTTAAAAGAATAATAAAAATTAATTTTTTATATTAAATTTAAAAAATAAAAAAATTCAAATCCATCAATCACCAGACTTGGACAACTTGTGGCTATCTACAACGGAGAGCACCCGAGGTGCAGGCTGCGCCTTGGGTATCAATCTTTAAACCACCAACACTTCCCAACAACCTATTTCATCACTCTACCCTACCCTTGTATGTCCTTTCGTTTCTTTCTTGTCAAATTACACAGATTTCACCGATAACAGTTAGTCATCTTCGTAGTTTGATGCAGATAGGTTGACTTTCCCTACCATGCCTGACCATATTATTTCAGAACAAGGAAAAAAGGGGCACTGATTATTATGATGAATTATTTTTAAAATTTTTAATAGTGGGAGTATTGTTATATTTATATTTTTATATGGTTAATATGTATAAAATTTTTTAAATTTTTTGTCGATTTTAAAAAAATTTTTTAAATTTTAAAAACTTTTAAATGATCCTCTTGAATTATAAAAAATTTTTAAAATACCCTATTCCGTCACATTTTTTGTCAAAATTTAAATTTTTTTAGTCAACTTCTACTTTGACCCGATAAAAAGATAAAAATATTCTTCAAATACACATAAATTTTCAAATCTGCTATAAATGCAAAAGAAGAAAATTTAATGTAGATTTGTAATTTAGTGTTTAGGGTTTAGGGTTTTAGGATTTAGGATTTAAGATTTAGGGTTTAAGTTTTAGAGTTTTAGGATTTAGGGTTTAGAGTTTTAGGATATAGGGTTTAGAATGTAGGGTTTAGGGTTTAGGATTCAGGATTTTAGGGTTAGGATTTAGGATTTAAGGTTTAGAGTTTAGAGTTTTAGAATTTAGGATTTAGGGTTTTAGAGTCTAAGGTTATAATTTAGGGTTTAAGATTTAGGATTTAGGGTTGAGGTTCAATGTTAAAACTCTAAAATTTTACTGTTCACAGCCTTCAATTTCTCAACTTTATAATGATGGTCATTTTCGTTATTTTCTTAAATTTTGACAAAAAACTTGACGGAATGGGTTATTTAAAAAATTTTTATAGTTTAAGAAGGTCATTTAAAAATTTTTAAAATTTAAGAGAATTTTTTAAAATCGATCTAAAGTTCAGGGAGTTCTATGTATTTTAACTTTTTTATATTTATAATTTTTATTTTTTATTTAAATTATTTTTTTATATTTTTTAAATATAAAAAATTAAGTTAGATCAATGTGAGACTACAACTGAAACCCTATCATTGATAAATGAGATCCAATATAAATTAAATTACTTCTAGCAATTTTTTTCAAGAACTTAGCTGATATTAATAATATCTTTTTGAAATGAAATTAGATATTTACTCCTTGATAAATGAGATCCAATATAAAACTTCATTGTACACAATAGTTTCAAAAAATTTATACAAAATTATATATTATTGTTGTTATTATTTTATATTAAGCATTCTTCAATTTGTAGAGGATGGGTGTCCAAATTTTCCAAGAAAATTTAGGAGATATGGGCCTATGGGGTGCGTGTCGCTTGGACTTTTGACAAATAATAAATTTGGGCTATTGGAAATTAGTACTGCATAATTTTTTTAAACAATAAAATCATTTTATAGAATATGTTAATTTGGGGCACCGTAAATCAAGTAATAGTATTTTTGTCATTTTTACATAATTTTATTTGAATATAAAAGAAAGAATAGCTTAAAATACATAATTTTATTTCAATACAAAAGAAAAGATAGCATAACGTAAGAAAAATAATAATAACTAATCTAACTTGTTCAAGTAAAATTATAAAAGCATTATTTCCTGCATCCTTCAGTTCAGTTGTTTGAACTAATGTAAAAAGTTAGTGGCAATGTGGTGTGCCCTATGTTATTAAAAGCTGCAATATGAAATTTGGAGAAAATTCTAATAAATGGTTGACAGAAATTCACTTACTTCTGACTTTTAAGAATTTTTTTATGATTTATTTAATAAATTTAATAATTTAAATAATAAATTATAAAAATTAAATAAAAATAAAATTATAATAAAAACTCATTCATAAATGAGATGGAGTGTTAAAAAATTTAAATTTAAGATTTTTGATTATAAAAATAAGAGGTAAAAAGATTTAAAAGAATAATAAAAAATTAATTTTTTATATTAAATTTAAAGAATAAAAACATTCAAATCCATCAATCACCAGACTTGGACAACTTGTGGCTATCTACAACGGAGAGCACCCGAGGTGCAGGCTACGCCTTGGGTATCCATCTTTAAACCACCAACACTTCCCAACAACCTATTTCATCACTCTGCCCTACCCTTGTATGTCCTTTCCTTTCTTTCTTGTCAAATTACACAGATTTCAGCGATAACAGTTAGTCATCTTCGTAGTTTGATGCAGATAGGTTGACTTTCCCTACCGTGCCGGACCTTATTATTTCAGAACAAGGAAAAAAGGGGCACTGATTATTATGATGAATTATTTTTAAAGTTTTTAATACTAAGAGTATTGTTATATTTATATTTTTATATAGTTAAAATATATAAAATATTTTAATGTTTAGGTTGATTTTTGAAAAGAATTTAAAATTTTAAAAGTTTTAAATGATTTTTTTAAATTATAAAAAATTTTTAAAACACTATTTTTTGTCAAATTTTTCATTAAAATTTAGATATTTTTTAGTCAACTTTCACTTTGACCTAATAAAAAAATAAAAATACCCTTCAAATATACATAAATTTTTAAATTTGCCATAAATACAAAAGAAAAAAACGTAATGTAGATTTGTAATTTAGAGTTTAGGGTTTAAGATTTAGGATTTTAGGATTTAGAATTTAAGATTTAAGATTTAGGGTTTAGGTTTTAGAGTTTAGGGTTTAGGATTTAGGGTTTATGGGTTGAGTATTTAGGGTTTAGGATTTAAGATTTAGGGTTTAGGGTTCAGGATTTTAGGGTTAGGGATTAAGATTTAAGGTTTAGGGATTAGAGTTTTAGGGTTTAGGGTTTAGAGTTTTAGGGTCTAAGGTTTAGAATTTAGGATTTAAGGTTTAGGATTTAGGGTTAAGGGTTTAGGGTTTAGGGTTTAGGATTTAGGATTGAGGTTCAATGTTAAAATTCTAAAATTTTACTATTCATGGCCTTCAATTTCTCAGCTTTATAATGAAGGTTATTTTCATCATTTTCTTAAATTTGGAGGGAAAACTTGACGGAAAGTGTTATTTAAAAATTTTTTATAGTTTAAGAAGGTTATTTAAAAATTTTTAAAGTTTAGAAAAATTTTTTAAAATCGATTTAAAGTTCAAGGATTTTGTACATTTTAACTTTTTTATATTTATAATTTTTATTTTTTATTTAAATTAGTTTATTTTTTATATTTTTGAAATATAAAAAATTAAGTTAGATCAATGTGAGACTACAACTGAAACCTATCATTGATAAATGAGATCCAATATAAATTAAATTACTTCTAGCAATTTTTTTCAAGAACTTAACTGATATTAATAATATCTTTCCGAAATGAAATTAGATATTTACTCCTTGATAAATGAGATCCAATATAAAACTTCATTGTACACAATAGTTTCAAAAAGTTTATACAAAATTATATATTATTGTTATTATTATTTTATATTAAGCATTCTTCAATTTGTAGAGGATGGGCGTCCAAATTTTCCAAGAAAATTTAGGACATATGGGCCTATGGGGTGCATGTCGCTTGGACTTTTGACAAATAATAAATTTGGGCTATTGGAAATTAGTACTGCATAATTTTTTTAAACAATAAAATCATTTTATAGAATATGTTAATTTGGGGCACAGTAAATCAAGTAATAGTATTTTTTTCATTTTTACATAATTTTATTTGAATATAAAAGAAAGAATAGCTTAAAATACGTAATTTTATTTCAATACAAAAGAAAAGATAGCATAAAGTAAGAAAAATAATAATAATTAATTTAACTTGTTCAAGTAAAATTATAAAAGCATGATTTATTTCCGCATTACATTCTAAGTTCCTGCAAATGAACCTTTTCGTTGATATGCGCTTTTTTAGGTGTAAAATTTATGACTTTCTTGTGTGACGATGTGAGATTGTGATATTTATTAGTTTAATTTTTAAAATTTAATTATTTAAATTTTTAAATAAAATTTTAATAGATATTAATTAATAAAAATTATAAAATTATTTTAGAAAAATTTTTGATTGGTAATTGATATTAGTCTTGTGTTTTAATAATTTTATTTTTTTAATTATTATATTATAGGTTAAAATGTAAAAAACTCCTCTAAACTTTAAGCCGATTTTAAAAAATCTTTCTAAACTTTAAAAATTTTTAAATAACCTTCCTCAATTATAAAAAATATATAAAAAATTTTTTCAATTAAATTTTTCATCAAATTTTGAATATTCTATCAATTTGACTAAATAAAAAATTAAAATACCCTTAAAATACACTTAAATTTTTATAATCCAAAATTTAAAACTATTTTCATATTTAACTCTGAATAATAATCAATCAACCCACCTACAATGTGGACTTGTACTTTGTCATCCTATGTCATCTTATCTGCTGCTTTTATTGCAGATACCTACAAGTTGATTTCTTGAAATTGAAACTAAAACATTTAACAAAAGTGTGCTGCAAAACACCAAAACCAATAACTCAATTACAATATATATCAGATTCAACGTTCTTCATTTCCATTAGAGGACAAAGCCAATTTCTCTGTTCTGTTCTACTTTCATGTATGTAAACAATTTTAACAAAAACCAAAAAAGTATGAAGACAGTTATTTAAATTTTATCTTTTGATGAATTGTGACAAATTATAAAAATTTAAATATATTTTAAGGATATTTTAATTTTTTTATTTGATCAAATTGACAGAACATCCAAAATTTGATAAAAAAGTTGACAGAAGAAATTTTTTGCATATTTTTTGTTGAGAATGATTATTTAAAAATTTTTAAAGTTCAGAAAGATTTTTTAAAATTGACTTAAAAATTTTGTGTATTTTAACTTATATTATATAACATAAATTATTAAATTTTATAAATTATACCATAAAATTTACTTATTTAATGGCATTAGCGATGCATAATTGTAAAAAATTAGTTGTTTGAAAAAATTCTTCCCTCATTGAAATTTGACAGGGCAGATGAAAGCGAAGTGAAAAAGAAGTGGAACCGTAAAGTAAGAGAGGCCCAAGACCGACGTAGGCCGCATATTTTACTCCACCGCAAAACTTGTCTGTACTTTGGGGTGCTCTTTTCTTCCCACCTTATCCCGCGTTAATTTGTTTATTTGCTGATGTGATCTCAATATCACGCAAAGAATCGCCAGAAGCGCATGTTGAATTATTGATACAACGTTGAAGATTACATATATATTCATCAAATTTCCGCCATAAGAATGATAATTAGGGACGGCCTATGATCTAGTTATCGCAAAACCAGTGCTCAAAATATTGAGTCATGCTATTTTCAGAAATTAAAAAATTTATTAAATTTTTATTTAAAAAATTTAAATTAAACTAAATTTATAAATTTTATAAATTAAATTATAGAATTTATTAAATTTGATGAGAATCTTTTATTAAATAAAAATTTAATATATTTACATTAGTACGTGAGTGATTTAGGACAAGCAGTTGTTATTACATCAAATGTGCGGACATCAAATGTGGCGTTGTCTTGGCATACGGATGGCCACATGTGTAGCTGTTCACAAAGTACTAGGTTTTTTTTATTTTTTTTAATGATATAGGGCTCTATGAAGAAAGTGAGAAACAGAAAAAGAGAGACTCAAACCTGCATTGCAGCAGGTATTGGCGACACTAGGTGCCAACAAGCTTAAGAGTTCTTGACGTTCACAAAGTACTTGTTAGTATCGCAAATTGCAGCATTATTTGTGCTGGGTACATTTTTTGGTGATGTGCACTGTTTCAGCTGCAGAATATTAGACTACTTCTAGCGACGAAGTGAGATGGTAAGGTTTGTTAAATTTTATAATTTAATTTATAAAATTTAATAAATTTAAATTTTTAATAAAATTTAAGTTATAAAAATAAGAGAATTATTTTAGATACTTTTGATAATTGAAATTAATTTTATTATTTTTAAAATTTTATTTTTATTTAATTTCACATTATATAATTTAAATGATTAAATTTATCAAAATTTATATATTAAACTGTTACAACTATATAATTAATAGCATTAGCCGACACTTAGTGTGAGAAATTGATCGTGAATTTGGTAGGGCACCACGAAAATGAGGTGAACAGGGAATGGATCGAACAAGAAGTAAAGAGACCCATGACAATTCTAGACCACATATTTTTCTTTTTGGTAGATGCAAGGGGCTTAATAGTCCAGAAAACACAACTTACAAACTAGAACCAAGACAATAGGCCCATGACAAATCTAGACCCCATATTTTTTAACAGATGCGTGGTCACTGTAAATTCTTCTTGTAATAAATTTAAACCTTTAATGACTAAACATAATATTTCGTACATTATAGAAATTTCTATAAATATGGACACATGCACGTTTATCACTCACAACTTAATGTAGGAAAACTGAGTTGTCTCTGGAAGGTGCAACCGTCGACAACGAAAAATATGTCTGCAGTTTCACCACTTGTTACTTCAGCCCGTAATGTCTCGTCTCATGACGTACCTCGACGATCTGCAAATTATCATCCCAGCATCTGGGGAGACAGTTTCGTTCAATATGGTTCACAATCATGGGTGCTGCAACTTCATGCTTCTTAGTTCTTTCTCTTTTATATGCTACATGTGCAATGTATAATTCTTTCATACTGAAAATTAGGTCTAAGCCATCAACCACTGCATAGTTATAACGACATTGCTCTTAAAAAATTGTTTTGAATTATGTTATTTTTACATTCTTAAACCTACATTTTGTCTACGATGTACAATTTAAGACTAGTCTTAAATCATGAATTTTATATTTCATTTGTATTTGGTATTAAATAGTGTATTATAAGAAATGTAGGTGTAACATCTTCTTTTTTTTATTTGTATATAAATTATAATGTATCTTCCTTTTAGCTTTTTATGAAACTTCCTCACATTCGTTGTAATATATTTCCAAAGAACTTATGATGCATGCTCACAAGATTGATCACAAAGGTTGAACTTGCAGGAAGTTGATTATGAAACGCAGGAGCAGATTGAAATACTGAAAGAACAAGTGAGGAAGATGCTTGTCCCTGCGACTGAGGAGCCGTTGGCAAAACTTAACTTGATTGATGTACTCCAACGTTTGGGTGTGTACTATCATTTTGAAGAGGAGATTGTTCAAGTGTTACAACAGATTCACGATGACTGCAAAATAGATGGTGCAATAATTCTCAACGCAGACCTCCGCTCTCTTGCTCTACTCTTTCGGTTATTGAGGCAACAAGGATATCACATCTCACCAGGTATGTATGAACCACCATATCTACCTCATCAACTACTTCATTTTGGGCCTTTCATTTTGACTCTCATCCAGAACTCATTGTATCCTCAATTTCTTCTTTTGCTAAATGGTGAATAAAACAGATATGTTTGAGAAGTTCAAGGATAAGCAGGGAAACTTCAGTGAAAGACTCACTACCGATGTTGAGGGCATGTTAAGTTTGTACGAAGCTGCACATCTCAGGGTTCATGGAGAGGACATATTAGATGAAGCGCTTGCTTTCACTTCTACACACCTTCGGTTAATGACTGCCCACTTGTATCCATCTCTTGTTGCCAAAGTCAATCACTGCTTAAAGAGGCCCCTCCGTAAAGCCCTAGCTCGACTCGAGGCATGGCACTATATTTCTACTTACCAAGAAGACCCTTCCCGGAGTGAGATTCTGCTAGCTTTCGCAAAATTAGACTTCAATATTCTACAGAAGCTACATCAGAAGGAAGTTGGCCTTATTTCCAAGTGAGTGTTTAACCACATATATCTACATTTAATCATATGGGTAAGTGATAACGTAAGTGTTGTTTATTGAACTTGGTTTTGATAGGTGGTGGAAAGATTTGGATTTTGCAACAAAGCTGCCTTTTGCGCGCAATAGGTTGGTGGAAGCTTATTTTTGGATATTGGGAGTGTATTTTGAGCCTTGCTACTCCCAGGCTAGAGGGATGTTGACCAAAGTAATATCCTTGACATCAGTTGTTGATGATATATATGATGTTTATGGTACACTCGAAGAGCTACAACTGTTTACCGAAGCAATCGAGAGGTTTAATTAAGCACATGATGATCACTTCCCTTTTTTTTGTCTGGATGATGTAACAATCTAGAAAGAAATTGATTAACTTTGTAATGACTTTTTAGGTGGGATGTCAGCTGCATGGATTATCTCCCAGAATACATGAAATTTTGTTACCAAGCTCTCTTGGATGTTTATGAAGAAATTGAGCAAGAGATGACAAAGGAAGGAAGAGCAATCTGTGTAAATTATGCCAAAAATGAAGTAACTCTGACTCTAATACCCTTTTCAGTGTTTTCTTAAAAAAAAAATGATAGCAAAGTAAGATCACACTATTCAAATAATAACTATAAAGTATGAAAAAATTTATAGAATAACTGTGGCACCTACATCTTCTATTTAAATAAAAATATGCACATATTTTTATTAATATTTATTTTTACATTTGAATTAAAAAATATTCATAATTCAAATTTTAAACTAAGAAAGCATTCAACCTGAAATACTTTTATTGTACCGTAAATTTTCTCACAAGGTACACATTAGACATGGTGGCTTAGAGTGTTTTCTCATTCACTTGTTATTGCTGTGGCACCCCAGATGAGAAGTTTGGTCCAAGCCTACTTTGCTGAGGCCAAATGGTTCAACAGCAATTATATACCAACAATGGAGGAGTACATGGGCGTTGCACAAGTATCTTCTGGTTACCGTATGCTCATGGCCACATCCTTCCTTGGCATGGGATGTATTGCTACTAAGGAGGCCTTCCAATGGTTGACCCATGACCCTAAAATTGTTAGAGCTTCAACAGTTATCTGCAGGCTCATGGATGACATTGTTTCCAGCGAGGTAAGCACCAAAAATTTATAACATTCCAGGTTATTGTATGAAATTCTATAAATTAGATATATGACAGTTTTGCTGTGTAATGTGTATATATTTTACATAGTTTGAGCAAGAGAGAGGGCATGTTGTATCAGCTGTTGAGTGCTACATGAAGCAACACGGCGTGACGAAACAAGATGCCGTTGATGAATTTGACAGGCGAGTTACAAATGCGTGGAAGGACATAAATGAGGAATGCCTTGACCCTACTGCAGTGGCGAAGCCTCTGCTTCTGCGAATTCTGAACCTGTCACGGGTGATTGATTTGCTTTACAAGGATGGAGATGGCTACTCTCACTCCGCAGGAGCAACAAAGGATTACATTGCTGCTTTGCTCTTAAATCCGTTGCCTGTAAAGATTGGGGATTGATTGATGAAGACTGACCTAAATGAAATGAAAATGAAAATAAGATTCAGAGCTTCAAAGAATCTAAACTTTGGACTGAAACGCTGGGGGCTACTGTAAGGCTCATGTAGAAAATAAAATTAAAATTAATATTGAGATTACAGTTTTCTTATTTTTTTTTTATGTCTAATTTGTAGGATTATGTGAATCTTTATAGATATTCTTTAAATCTAATATTTTATTAATTCCATTAACCATTGGCGGGAAGTTAAAGCACATCAATTACTTACATTGTTTAATGGCATGATTCCTTTATAACAGATCACTATAGTCTAATATTTCCACACAAAATGTTTTGAAAGGAAAACATAATCATAGTGAAAGATATGTAAAATTTAAACTGCATATAAAACGATAAGCAAGATCCAATATAAAACTTAATTGTTCACAATGATTACGAAAAATTCATTAAAAAAATAAAATTATTATTATTATTATTATTATCATTATTATCTTATAGTTAGCAGTCTTCAATTAGTAGAGGTTGGGTGCCCAAGTCAAACAAAATTTAATTTAGGAGATATGAGGTGTGTGTTGATTAGGCTTTTGACAATAACAAATTTGAAAGAAAGAATAGCATAAAATATATAATTTTATTTCAAATATAAAAGAAATGATATACCACAAAGTAAGAAAAATAAGAACAATTACTTTAACTTATTCAAGTAAAATTATAAAAGCATTATTTGTTTTCTCAGTACCTTCTAGGTTCCTTAAAATGCGAGTCAATTCCAGGTTTAAAAATTGTGATACTAATGAAATTTAGTTGTTCTTCATAAAGTCCTTGCTAGTATTGCAAATTGCACCATCATTTGTGATGGGTACGGCTTTTGAAGATGTGCACTTTTTCAGATGCAGAATGTGGAACTGTCTCTCTAATGAGATGAGATAGCGAGATTTGTAAATATTATAATTTAATTTATAAAATTTAACAAATTTAATGATTTATATTGTTTAAAATAAATATTTAATAAAATTTATTTTAAAAAATAATAAATTTGTTTTAGATGGTTTTGATAGGTAATTGAAATTTGTTTTATTATTTTCATAATTTTATTTTTATTTAATTCTTACAATATATTATTTAAATAATTAAATTTTTTAATTTTATAATTAAATTGTGAAATTCATACATAAAATAACATTAGCCTGCATATGATTGAAAAAATAAATAAATAAATTGTGGAAGAGTATTTTCCATTTTGGCATTTGGTAGGGCACCGTGAAAAATGAAGTGAACAAGGATTGGCACACCAAAGAAATAGAGGTCATGACAAATCTAGACCTTATATTTTTACACTTTTATAAGGTGCAGAAATAAACTACCAACTCCACCACAAAAATGATGCCCGCATCATTACATTCACTTTTCTGTACTTAAGTGGTGCTCTTTTTTTTCCCTCCTTCTTCTTATGCCTTTATTTGTTTGTTATTTGCTAATATGCTGTCAAATATCTTGCAAAGAAACACCACTACATTTTGAATCATTGGTACGTGGAGGGTGACATACACATTCATCAAATTTCCGCCATAACAATGACCATCAGGTGGGATCAACCAATTAGTTATATGCAAAACCATTGCTCAAACTATTGGGTCACACTATTTTTAAAAATAGAAAATTGTATTAAATATTTGCTTAATTAAATTTATTGAATTTCATAAATTAAATTAAAAAAATTATTAAATGTTATGAGAATTTTCTATTAAGTGAGAATTTAGTCTTTGACATTAAATAAGAAAACTTTTCTTCAAAAATAATTAGCATGTGAGTGGTTTGGGAGATCACTATGGTATCCAACATACTATAACATCTTCTAAAAGAAAATGGTGAACACGATGCAAAGTTCTCTGTAGCATAATTAGTTGCCTCCCATTTTAACTTCAAAAAGAAGAAAAAACAATTGTGGGAGAAGATTCACCAACTAATAAAGGAGCCTATGACATATCAAGATCCATATTACTATGCTGTCAAGAATGTTAATTATAAATTCTAAGGGTTGGCTCAAATGGTTGGCTATCTTTGAATTTTTGAGAAGAGTATAACCTGATAAATATATGTTCAAATTTCTTTAAGTTGAAATGTCTAAGGGCTAATGACAAGCATAGATCTGCTAGTAGAGATTAGTCTTACAATTCTAAAAATATAAGAATGGTTGCATTTTATTAATTCAATCAACCTTTACGAAAACATAAAAGCACATCAATTTTTACATTGTTTAATGACATCATCCCTTGACAACATATCAAAGAGTCTGATATTTCCACAGAAAAAAAAAAATTTGTGTGAAGAACTAAAAATCACAATTATAGTGAAAGATATGTATAATCAATATTTAAGCTACTTATAAAAGATAAAACATTAAATTTCATCTTTGAAAAAATACTTTTAACATCAGTTAGGTTCCTAAAAGATGACTTGACTATTTGAAATAATAGTAATATATGTTTCCACTCTCTAATATGGCCATTAACTAGTGGTATGACTATAAATTTTATATTATTAGGCCGTTACTTATAGCAATTTTTTTCAAGAACTTAACTGATATATCTTTCCGAAACGAAATTATATATTTACTCCATGATAAATGAGATCCAATATAAAGCTTCATCGTATACAATGGTTTCAAAAAATTTATACAAAATTATATATTATTGTTATTATTATTTTATATTTAGCATTCTTCAATTTGTAGAGGATGGGTGTCCAAATTTTCCAAGAAAATTTGGGAGATATGGGCCTATGGGGTGCCCGAAGCATGGACTTTTGACAAATAATAAATTTGGGCTATTGGAAATTAGTACTGCATACTTTTTTTAAGTAATAAAATCATTTTATAGAATATGTTAATTTGGGGCACATTAAATCAAGTAATAATATTTTTGTCATTTGTACATAATTTTATTTCAATACAAAAGAAAAGATAGCATAAAGTAAGAAAAATAATAATAATAATTAATTTAACTTGTTGAAGTAAAATTATAAAAGCATTATTTATTTCCGCATTACATTCTAAGTTCCTTCAAATAAGAGTCAATTTGAGCTTTAAAATTGTAATATTAACGGAATTTAGTAGCTGTTTGGACATTGCTGCATTATTTGTGGTGGGAACCTTTTCGTTGATATGCACTTTTTTAGATGTAAAATCTATGACTTTCTTGTGTAATGAAGTGAGATTGTGATATTTATTAAATTTTATAGCTTAAATTTTAAAATTTAATAATTTAAATTTTTAAAATAAATTTTCAATAAATAGTAATTTATAAAAATAATTAAATTATTTAAAAAAATTTTTGACAAGTAATTGAAATTAATCTTATTCTTTTTATAATTTTATTTTTATTTAATTAATATATTATATAATATAAATTATTAAATTTTACAAATTATACCGTAAAATTTATTTATTTAATAGCATTAACTGATACATAATTGTAAAAAATTAATTGTGAGAAAAAAATTTTCCCTTATTGAAATTTGGTAGGGTAGATGAAAGTGAAGTGAACAAGAATTGGGACAGTCAAGAAAACGAAAATGTTTTTGTCATTACGTTTTGGATATGTCCCTTCTTTCCTTTATTGTTTTACTGTTTTGTTATTTTGTCAGAGTAATGATGCATATGTCATTAGAACTACAAATATAATTATGTTGCATATGTGGTTAAAATCTAATCTTTTATTTATTTTTTTCTTTAAATATATAATTAGTCATTGATAATTAAAAAATGTAACCTACATTACTTAAAGCAACGTAGGCCTAACACTACTCTTTTGTCATGGGAAAATTGTCATGGGTGTCTTTGCTTCTCGTTCCATTCCTTGATCACCTCATTTTCATGGTGCCCTACCAAATTCACGATCAATTTCTCACATTGCGTGTCGGCTTAGACATGTTAAAATGGGCCGATTCGCCCCAACCAGCGAAAGCTTGCAATTAGGCAGGATGGGCCGGCCCGCATAATTGGCAGGCGAAAAAATCTCAACCCAACCTGCCCTGCAAAGGATTGCGCGTTAAGCGGGTCAGCCAGCCAATAATTTAAAAAATAAAAAATTTATTAAAAATTAAAGTTTATGAATTATAATAAATGACTAATTAAATTTAATATACTAATTTTAAAATAATTACAAATGAATATAATTAAATTTACCTTTTAATAATGTACCTAAAAGCATAACTTGGATTTAGCTCGTAATGAATTATAAAAATCTTAATTCTACTTATAAAATTGCTAATATGCAACATCATTTTCTAGGCAAAACTTCAATAATATTACTAACATACATGCACAATAAAACATGTGCCTACAAAAATATAAAGGTCATGTTCTTATATGTGACAAAATCTAACACTGATATTATTCAAAATAAACTACGTACTAATTGAAAATAGAGCATGCTATTATATATTTATACCACTATTCCTATATATGCAATGCTTGAGTTTTACACCTTAAATTATGATAACACAAAAACTGAATAACTCAATACAAATATAAAGATAGTACTTTCTGTTTCAAAAAATAATATATAAATGTGATATTGATGATAGCTATGTAACAACACAAGTTTTATACTATCACCTAAATGATTCAAAATAAGTTGTTGCATAGTATAATAATTTGTCTTCTCTTTGAGTTTATCAATTTTTACTTATTTTTTAACGCAAAATCTTTCAAAAACTCTTTTGTCTTTACGGTCACTTATAAAATCACACATTATACATAAGATATTCAAAACATAAGAAAATTATATCTAAACTGCATGAGGATCCTGCCTAAATTGCATAATCCAAATTGAAACCAAATGACAATCATTTGAATTGCCCTCTTCTTCTAATTCATATCTATTGATCTTATTGTCATAATAGTATAACTTATAATAATTTTCTGAAAGTTGAAATCATTTTAAATGATATGTAATTTTAGAAAAAAAATTAAAGTTATACGGATCCAAATTTGCGAGCTCAATCCGCCCCAACCCGCATTGACCCGCAGGTTATGTGGAGGTGGGCTAATTTACTCGTGAATAAATGAGCTACTTATATAGTAATTCAACCCGCCTCTTATGTGGGGCAAGGTGGGCTGACCCGACGGGTCAAGTCCATTTTGACATCCCTAGTCGACTAATGCTATTAATTGTATGGTTGTAATAGTTTAATATATAAATTTTGACAAATTTGATAATTTAAATTATAAAATGTTAAAAAATAAATAAAAATAAAATTTTAAGAATAATAAAATTAATTTCAATTATTAAAAATATTTAAAATAATTTTCTTATTTTTACAAATTAAATTATAAAATTTAACAAACCGTACCATTTCACTTCGTCACTCGAGGTAGTCCCGCATTCTGCAGCCGAAACAGCTACACGTGACCATTAATGTCAAGACATTGCAACATTTACTGTCCACACATTTGATGTCGCTACAACGACTTGTATTGAATCACTCATATAATAATGTAAATATATTGAATTTTCATTTAATAAAAAATTCTCATTAAATTTAATAAATTTTATAATTTAATTTATAAAATTAATTTAATTTAAAATTTTAAATAAAAATTTAAGAAAATTTTTTAATTTTTAAAAGTAGTATGACTCAATATTTTGAGCATTGGTTTTGATGAAAATATATGTCATCTCCAACGTTGTATCAATAATTCAGCGTGTGCTTCTGGCGATTGTTTGCGTGATATTGACATCACATCAGCAAATAACAAACAAATTAAGGCGTGAGAAGGCAGGAAGAAAAGAGCAGCACGATAAGTGGTACGGTTATGTTTCAAATTCCACAACTTTGCCTGTGTTTTTAAGGAAAATGCTGAGGATACGTCAGTATCCCCACGCCTGTCATTAAAAAATAAAGTGTAAAAATTTTAAAAAAAATTATAAAATAAAATAAAAATTATAAATAAAATTATAAATATAAAAATATAAAAATAATATTATTAATTTTTAAAATAATAATATTTAGAAACAAGTTAATTATTTTTTAATTTTTATTTTTTTATCTTCGACCACATCTTCAACCACCTACTAAATACCACCTAATAAATATGATTGAAGATATAATTACAGCAAAATATACCTATCAATTCCCGAGCACCATTAAGTACAGAAAAGTTTTGCGGGGGAGTTGGGAGCACGTTTTCCGTAGTGTAAAAGTATGGGGCCTACGTTGGTCTTGGCCTCTTTTTCTTGACAGCGATGCGATATCACGCTGCAATGTTCACGCGGCAGCGGAGGGAGACTAGAGAAAAATAGATAAGAGAAACAAACAAAACAATAAAATAATAAAACAGTAAAATAATAAAGGAGAGAAAGAATGTATCCAAGACGTAATGACAAAAACGGGAAAAGCTCGTGCTACGTTGGTTTCCTCTACGCTGGCCACGTTTTATATTTTGTTTATCAAAATCTGTTGTATAAACAGTATATAAACAGTATTAATATACTGTTTATACAGTAAATTTAAAAAAATATTACAAAACGTGGCAAGCGTAAAAAAAACTGACATATATATAACAGCGCTCGGCAAAAACGTATATATAGTATTTTCGTTTTTCTTTTCGGTAGATAAAGGGCTCAATAGTCCAGAAAACACAACTTACAAAGTAAAACCAAGACGATAGGCCCATGGCAAATCTAGACCTCATATTTTTTAACAGATCCGTGGTCACTATAAATTCTTCTTGTAATAAATTTAAACCTTTAATCACTAAACATAACATTTCGTACAATATAGAAATTTCTATAAATATGGACATTTGTGGGTTTATCCCTCGCAACTTAATGTAGGGCAACTGAGGGGTCTCTAGAACGTGCAAGCGTCACAACGAAAAATGCCTGCAGTTTCACCACTTGTTACTTCAACCCGTAATGTCTCGTCCCATGACGTCCCTCGACGATCTGCAAATTATCATCCTAGCATCTGGGGAGACAGTTTCGTTCAATATGGTTCACAATCTTGGGTATTGCAACTTCATGCTTCTTAGTTCTTTCTCTTATATATGCTACATGTGCAATATATAATTCTTTCATACTGAAAATAAGGTCTAAGCCATCAACCATTGCATAGTTATAACGACATTGCTCTTAAAAAATTTTTTTGAATTATGTTATTTTTACATTCTTAAACCTACGTTTTGTCTATAATGTACAATTTAAGACTTGTCTCAAATTATGCAAAATTTTATATTCCATTTGAAATTGGCATTAAATAGTGTATTGTAAGAAACGTAGGTGTAACATCTTCATTTTTTTTTTTTGTATATAAATTATAATGTATCTTCCTTTTATTTTTTTATGAAACTTCCTCACATTCGTTGTAATATATTACCAAAAACTTATGATCCATGTTCACAAGATTGATTACAAAAGTTGAACTTGCAGGAAGTTGATTATGAAACGCAGGAGCAGATTGAAATACTGAAAGAACAAGTGAGGAAGATGCTTGTCCCTGCGACTGAGGAGCCGTTAGCAAAACTTAACTTGATTGATGTACTTCAACGTTTGGGTGTGTACTACCATTTTGAAGAGGAGATTGTTCAAGTGTTACAACAGATTCACGATGGCTGCAAAATAGATGGTACAATAATTGTGAATGCAGACCTCCACTCTCTTGCTCTACTCTTTCGGTTATTGAGGCAACAAGGATATCACATCTCACCAGGTATGTATGACCCACCATATCTACTTCATCAGCTACTTCATTTTGGGCCTTTCATTTTGACTCTCATCCAGAAGTCATTGTATCCTCAATTTCTTCTTTGGCTAAATGGTGAATAAAACAGATATGTTTGAGAAGTTCAAGGATGAGCAGGGAAACTTCAGTGAAAGACTCACTACCGATGTTGAGGGCATGTTAAGTTTGTACGAAGCTGCACATCTCAGGGTTCATGGAGAGGACATATTAGATGAAGCGCTTGCTTTCACTTCTACACACCTTCAGTTTATGTGTGCCCACTTGTGTCCATCTCTTGCTGCCAAAGTCAATCACTGCTTAAAGAGGCCCCTCCGTAAAGCCCTACCTCGACTAGAGGCCTGGCACTATATTTCTACTTACCAAGAAGACCCTTCCCGCAATGAGATTCTGCTAGCTTTCGCAAGATTAGACTTCAATATTCTGCAGAAGCTACATCAGAAGGAAGTTGGCCTTATTTCCAAGTGAGTGTTTAACCAAATATATCTATATTTAATCATATGGGCAAGTGATAACGTAAGTGTTGTTTATTGAACTTGATTTTGATAGGTGGTGGAAAGATTTGGATTTTGCAACAAGGCTGCCTTTTGCGCGCAATAGGATGGTGGAAGCTTATTTTTGGATATTGGGAGTGTATTTTGAGCCTTGCTACTCCCAGGCTAGAAGGATATTGACCAAAGTGATATCCTTGACATCAATTATTGATGATATATATGATGCTTTTGGTACACTCGAAGAGCTACAACTGTTTACCGAAGCAATCGACAGGTTTAATTAAGCACATGATCACTTTTTTTTTTTGTTATTGTCTGGTTGAAGTAACAATCTAGAAAGAAATTGATTAACTTTGTAATGACTTTTTAGGTGGGATATCAGCTGCATGGATTATCTCCCAGAATACATGAAATTTTGTTACCAAGCTCTCTTGGATGTTTATGAAGAAATTGAGCAAGAGATGACAAAGGAAGGAAGAGCAATCAGTGTAGATTATGTCAAAAATGAAGTAACTCTGACTTTAATACGTCTTTCAGTGTTTTTTTATAAAAAAAAGATAGCAAAATAAGATCACACTATTCATATAATAATTATAAAGTATGAAAAAATTTATAAAATAACTGTGACACCTATTCTTTTATTTAAATAAAAATATGTATATATTTTTATTAGTCTTTACTTTTACATTTGAATTGAAAAATATTCATAATTCAAATTTTAAAGTGAGAACTTTTATTTTATTATAAATTTTCTCGTAAAGTACACATTAGAACTGTGGCTTCGAGTGTTTTCTCATTCACATGTTATTGCTGTGGTACCCCAGATGAGAAGGTTGGTCCAAGCCTACTTTGCTGAGGCCAAATGGTTCAACAGCAATTATATACCAACGATGGAGGAGTACATGGGCGTTGCACTAGTATGTTCTGCTTACCGTATGCTCATAGCCACATCCTTCCTTGGCATGGGATGTATTGCTACTGAGGAGGCCTTCCAATGGTTGACCCATGACCCTAAAATTGTTAGAGCTTCAACAGTTATTTGCAGGCTCATGGATGACATTGTTTCCAGCGAGGTAAGCACCAAAAATTTATAACATTCCAGGTTATTGTATGAAATTCTATAAATTAGATATATGACAGTTTGCTGTGTACTGTGTGTATATTTTACATAGTTTGAGCAAGAGAGAGGGCATGTTGTATCAGCTGTTGAGTGCTACATGAAGCAACACGGCGTGACGAAACAAGATGCCGTTGATGAATTTGACAGGCGAGTTACAAGTGCGTGGAAGGACATAAATGAGGAATGCCTTGACCGTACTGCAGTGGCGAAGCCTCTGCTTCTGCGAATTCTGAACCTGTCACGGGTGATTGATTTGCTTTACAAGGATGGAGATTGCTACACTCACTCCGCAGGAGCAACAAAGGATTACATTGCTGCTTTGCTCTTAAATCCGTTGCCTGTAAAGATTGGGCATTGATTGATGAAGACTGAGTTGAACCCGGCGGGTCCGCAGAGAGATATACATGGGACCCTTAAATAAGGGGTATTTCTAGAGATGAATGGTGGGACCTTAATGCACCAAAAAAAAAAAATCCATAAAAGTATAGCCTTCAATCAATAAACTGAATGAAATGAAAATGAAAATAAAATTCAGAGCTTCAAAGAATCTACACTTTGGACTGAAACGCAGGGGGCTACTGTAAGGCTCATGCACAAAATAAAATTAAAATTAATATTGAGATTACTGTTTTCCTATTTTTTTTTCGTTATGTATAATTTATAGGATTATGTGAATCTCCATAGATATTCTTTAAGTCTAATATTTTATTAATTCCGTCAACCGTTTGCGAGAAGTTAAAGTACATCAATTACTTACAGTGTTTAACGGCATGATTCCTTTATAACAGATCACAAGAGTCTAATATTTCCACACAAAAAGTTTTTAAAAGAAAACATAATCATAGTGAAAGATATGTACAATTTAAACTAAATATAAACCGATAAGTAAGATCCAATATAAAACTTAATTGTTCACAACGGTTACAAAAAATTCATTAAAAAATTATTATTATTATTATAATCTTATAGTTTGCAGTCTTCAATTAGTAGAGGTTGGCTACCCAAATTATTTTCAAACTAAATTTAATTTAGGAGATATGAGGTGTGTGTTGATTAGGCTTTTGACAATAACAAATTTGAAAGAAAGAACAGCATAAAATATATAATTTTATTTCAAATATAAAAGAAATGATATACCATAAAGTGAGAAAAATAAGATCAATTACATTAACTTGTTCAAGTAAAATTATAAAAGCATTATTTATTTTCTTAGTACCTTCTTGGTTCCTGAGAGTCAATTCCAGGTTTAAAAATTGTAATATCAATGGAATTTAGTTGCTGTTCACAAAGTACTTGTTAGTTTTGCAAATTACACCATTATTTGTGGTGGTTACGGTTTTTGATGATGTGCACTTTTTCAGATACAGAGTGTGGAACTGTCTATCTAATGAGATGAGATAATTGAGATTTGTAAATGTTATAATTTAATTTATAAAATTTAATAAATTTATTGATTTATATTTTTTAAAATAAATATTTAATAAGATTTAATTAAAAAATAAAATTGTTTTAGATGGCTTTGATAGGTAATTGAAATTTGTTTTATTATTTTCATAATTTTATTTTTATTTAATTCTTATAATACATGATTTAAATAATTAGATTTTTAAATTTTATAAATTAAATTGTGAAATTCATACATAAAATAACATTAGCCTGCAAATGATTGAAAAATAAAAAATAAATTGTGGAAGAGTATTTTCCATTTTGGAATTTGGTAGGGCACCGTGAAAAATGAAGTGAACAAGGATTGGAACACCAAAGAAATAGAGGTCATGACAAATCTAGACCATATATTTTTACACTTTTATAAGGTGCATAAATAAACTGCCAACTCCACCACAAAAATGATGATGCGCGCATCATTACAATCACTTTTCTGTACTTTGTGGTGCTCTTTTTTTTCCCTCCTTCTTCTCAAGCCTTTATTTGTTTGTTATTTGCTAATATGCTGTCAATATCATGCAAAGAATCACCACTACATTTCGAATCCTTCATACGATGAGGGCAACATACACATTCATCAAATTTCCGCCATAAGAATGACGATCAGGTAGGACCAACCAATTAGTTATATGCAAAACCATTGCATACATAATACATGAAAATATGTTACAAGGCAATGTTGGATGTTTATGAAGAAATAGGGCAAGAGGTGAGGAAAGAAGAAAGAATGTACAGCTTGTACTATGCAAAAAAACAAGTATGATACCTTTTTCTCTCCCAATGTATTTGATCAGTTGCAATTTTGTTTTTTTTTTTTTTTTGAATATCATCTATGCTCTTATTTCTAACCATTGGTTCTACGTTGACGCATTTTAATCGATATTCTATAAATTATATACTAGGAAACATTAAATACCAAATAAGATACTGATACATTTTTATAAAAATCCGACAATGACAAAAAATATTAATAAAATATGTTATGAGTACATCTTAGATGTTTATGAAGAATTAGAGTATGGGATGAGGAAAAAATAAATACCATGTGGTGTGGGTTCTGCCCAATATAAAAGTAAATACAATTTTTCTTGTAAAATTTGTGTTACCATTATGTGGCAGGAGAATTATCGTTGCTGCATGGTGATAAATACATGTGGGCTATTTGAAGTTTGGAACTAAATTTGTGAACACATCTATTATAGAATGACAGGAATTAGGAATTAAGAATTTGGAAAAATAGATGGATAAATCCTGTTTGGAAATTGGTTTTTAGATGAAAAGACTGGTCCAAGCGTACATAAGGGAGGCAATTCAGCAATAATTATACACCACCAATGGAGGAGTAAATGCAAGTGGCTACAATATCATGTGGTTACTCATTCCTGACCACCACATCTTTGATTGGGATGGGAGAGGCCAGGAAGGAAATCTTCAAATGGGCAACATGTGACCCAAAAATTGTTAAAGCTTCCTCAGTTATTTGTAGGCTTATGGATGACATTGTCTCCAACGAGGTACTTTGAATAATTCAAGATACCCATTAGATATATATATATATATATATATATATATATGTGTGTGTGTGTGTGTGTGTGTGTGTGTGTGTGTGTGTGTGTGTGTGTGTGTGTGTGTGTGTGTGTGTGTGTGTGTGTACAATAGTAAAATCCTTTTTTTTTTTACAGTTTTGTTGGTAATTTTGTTTTTATGCAGTTTAAGCAGAAAAGAGGACACGTTGCGTCAAGCCTGGAATGCCATATGCAGTATGGTGTGCCAAGGGAAGATGCCATTGAAGAATTTAGAAAGGTAGTTGAAAATGCTTGGAAGGACATGAATGAGGAATGCCTGAAGCCCACAGCAGTTGGAAGGCAGTTTCTGGTGCGTGTTGTTGACTTAGCGCGCGTAATGGATGTGTTTTACAGAGAGGAAGATTCCTACACACATTCCGGAGGACTAATGAAAAAGTGCATTACAGCGTTACTAGTAGATGCAGTGCCACAGTAGGCAGGATATGCAGTTAGGATTTTTTTTTTTTTTTTAGGTGAATTGGTGCATGCATAGTTATATATAGTTGATTGATCAGTGCACATATTGATACAATGTTGTGACTAAGGGTGGAAATGAGCTATGGAGTATGTTATCTTAGGCTTACCCATTTTACTTTTTAAGTCAAATTTAAATTAAAAACTAAATAAATTTTTAAAGTAAATCTTAGCTTATTTTCACAAAAACCTAGCCTACAAATATGCGTATCCACTTATATTTATTTAAATAGTTGCAGTACCACTATATTATACTGTAGAGTATTTCTATTTTTAAATAAAATTAATTCTTGTTTGACATGAAAATTGAATAATAAATCTCTTCTACAATTTTAAGATCGAACTCAAAGTATATAGTAGCCTCAAATTGACCTAAGATACAATAAATTATTACTGTACCAATCACTTGTTGATGTCACAACTTTTTCATATGCAAGTATATGAAGCAAAAACTGCTGTACTAGCACCTACTGCAGCTCTACATAAATCAATAATGCAACAAATTAAGGCAGTAAATTAGTAGTAGACCATGAGCCAATATGTATATTCTCAAGCAACAAGCAAGTGACCGTTATAATAGATTTTAGCAGTAAAATAAGTTACATCACAAAGACTGCAACAAGTACGTGATACAATCAAAATGCTGGGGCGCAACGCAGGTGATACAGTCTCCATCACTATCCGTGAACTTACCGTTTGGTACCCCTCGTAGAAGTAGTTTGGTGGAGAGCAACCCTCCCCATCTCCTACTGTCAACACTCCTCCATCATCTTCTTTTCTTCGCTGGCTTGAGCCTTAGATTTGGCGGGAATGTGAATTTCAATAGTAATCTGGGCTATGGTCGGAGATTAAATCCTAATTATATTGGCAGCTCAAATAGGCTTGGCCGTCGCGTTGAATATGACGGTGGTAATGGAGTAAACAATTCTTTCTTTAGCCATGTGACTGGAAATTTGAAGTGGAAATGGTGGTCTTTATCATGGGATCAAGCTCTAGAAATTCCAGTGTATACATGGGGTCAGGTAGTGGGAATGCTGGCGGAAACACGTTTGGCAATACATCAGTCAATTGGGGTTCTCCAGCAATTTCAACAATGTGTCAGAGAGTAGCAGCAACCTTGGCTGTGGAGGTGGCGACAACAGTTATGGTTGAGGAACTGGAGGGCATGGAAGAAGCAGTGGAAGCAGCATTGCCCGACATCATTATACTCTGCATCAAATGGTGATTTGGATGGGGCTTTTGCTGATTTTACAGTAGTAGCTCAGTTTCTGGGGACCCGATTTGGAGATCTTCAAACTCTCAGAGCGATAGGTCTGGGCCCTTGGGCTTAGTGGTGGTGGTACTTGCGAGTCTCAAAGCACTGCCACCACAGACATTCTTCTTGATGCAGACGGTCAAACAGGCCTCCGGTCCGTGTAACTCTTTCAGAATACCATTTGGCCGGCCCGTAATTAAAATAATCTACTTCAAATTGTTCAGTATCATATGCTCTATTTTTGGAGCAATCAACTCAATTCCGTTTTCACCATTACTTGGGGGCTGCGTCGCCGCACACGGCGGCCTTAGTCTCTTTTACTATCTATTTTGTTTTTATTCAAAATAAATCTTATTATATCTATTATTCTATATTATAATTAACAATGAAACTTTCGGTTCAGTCCAAATTTATAACTATTAAATTTTGCTAAATTGAAGTTCGTACTTTTATTTCTTGAGTCTCCACTTACTCAGAAATTTTCTTATATGGTTCAAAACATTTTGGATCCAATCTGTCGTTTGCTCTTCAAACAATGACAAGCAGCATATATATTGGACACAACCCCCACCCGTCTCAGCCCAATTCATAGGCTAGCCACGGTAGTTATGTAAATAGGAGATCAAATTATATTTGAAGCAGTTCAATTTATATTTAACTAAAATGTACGAAACACTATGAACTAATTACATAATATATTATGAAAATAATCTTATTATTCTTATAATTTTATTTTTGTCTAATCTTTTTACAATATGATCTTGCATGTCATTATGTCACTTTCTTAATATATATATATATATATATATATATATATATATAAATATATGTGTGCGATTCACTCACCGCTTCTTTTCCCAATCAAAGCCCTCAAGTTGAGCAACTTAATTTGTCCAACTCTATAGCTTTCGAATTGGCAGTTAAGAATTGGTGTAGGCTTTTCATAAGCCACCGCTTTTATAAGCACAAATGTCAGAAAGGCAATCTCAAAATGCCTTCTCTGACTTCATGAGGCCTTTTGCAAATTTTTATCTTACCATAAGAGTGGTCACTTTCCTTCGACATGCCTCGTAATTGTAGGTTGTTGAGAGACCTAGCTAGTTTCATACAACTGATATTTGACACTTTACTTTCATTCTTCGTAACTATTTGCAGGAACACGGACCAACCAGTTGGAACACTAAAAGAGCAATGTGAGGAACATGCTCCATCGTTTCTTCAATTAATCACAGCCTCTCTCGAAAACTAATTAACTTTGTTGACGCAGACCAATGTTTGGGTGTGTCTTACCATTTTGAGCATATAATTGATGAAGCATCGAAAGAGATTTACAACATGTGTACTGGCAACAATATCATCCATTATCATTACTTTCACTTTCTTGCTTTACACTTTCGGTTGCTTATATAGGCAGCAAGCATATCGCATTTCTTCAGGTTCCCCCTCTAATTTCTTCTAATATTTGAATTACACATTCACCCATTCATATGTAAAGATGTACTAGACAGGATCATAATCCCATATATAATCTCATATTGTTAATAAATTAAACAGATGTATTTGAGAAATTCAAGAATGACGAAGGTTACTTCGCTACAAATTTTGCCAATGACGTTCAAGCAATGCTAAGCCTTTGTGAAGCTGCGCAATTAAGGGTTCATGGATATCACATATTAGAAGAAGCTTTTGATTTCACTAGAACTCACCTAAAGTCTCTGAGTTTAGCACCCAATTGAGCCCTTCTCTTGCTGCACAAATGATCAGCCACAGCTTAAGGCAACGACCTCTTTACAAGCATTGTCTAGACTAGAGGCAAGGTCTTACATGTCTTACTACCAAGAAGATCCTTCCCATAATGAGATTCTGCTCCTGTTTGCAAAACTAGATTTCAATTTGCCGCGAAACTAGATCAAAAAGAAGCTGGCAATATTACCAGGTTAGTACTTCAACCACAAACTCTTAATTTATTTTAATATGTATATAAGCCGGAGAGTCTTGTAGCCAGAATTACATAGTTTGGTAGCTTTTGGGTTTGGTGCTCAGGTGGTGGAAGGATTTGGATGTTCCAAGAAAATTTCCTTTTATGGGAGATAGGACTGTGGGAGCTTACTTTTGGGTCTTGGGGATATGCTCTGAGCCCCAATATTCTGTTGCTAGAACGATATTGACGAAAGTAGTTTCTCTTATAGCGATCACAGGCGATATATATGATGCATATGGGACCATTAAAGAACTATAACTTCTTACCAGTGGAATTGACAGCTTCAACAGCTCGTCAAAATTACCTACATTTCCATCTCTTTTTTTTTACACATTTTGATCATTTGGCCAAAATTAAACATCTTAATGACGTCAGGTGGGAATGGGATCTGTGCTGTTTGGATGACCTCCCAGCTGAATACATGAAATTATGCTATGAGACACTCTTGGACGTTTATGAAGAAATTGAGCAAGACATGAGAATATGAGGAACAGCATGCCACGTTACCTATTTAAGAGAAGAAGTACGAAAAAAATCTTCTTCTCTTTCTTTCTATTTTTTCAGTCTCCAGCAAACTTTTCTTTTTTTTTTTTTTTTTTTTGGCAAATGCTATCAGACTTGTAATTACTACCTAAACCCCTTATTACTAGAGCATACTCTAAGGCTCTAAATGATGTCCTAAACATGCAATGATATCTAAAATAGAGTAAAAGCGGAAGAAAAACTGACCTTCAGCCATTGCAATCTTCAAGTTGAAAGTTGCCCACGGGATGCTTCTAACTCAGGATTTCTCACTCTTTGATGGTGTGATGAAGTGTGTTTGGCGTCTGGATAGTGAGAAACTGAGTCAGGGGACCCCGTTTATATAGTGGCTCGGCGTTGCAAAGTCTTCCCATCAAAGATGGCAACGCCCTTTGGAATTTACTTCAACGATCGTGGAAACGCTTGAAACGGACCACATTATAGTGTGTAACGTCGGCTTCAATGGCCAACGTTCTGAAACGCAATGCTTAATGGCCAATGTTCATGAAACCAAAGGACGGCCAGAAACAGAGCTAGAGACGTTAACTTGTCTCTAACGTTCAGAAACCAAAAAGACGTTGAAGCTGCAAGTCTTGAGCCACATGCAATATTCAGAAACGTGCATTAGACTCACACATACATAATGACTTTTCTTAGTTTTTGATATATCTTTCGTATGTATGTATTATAATAATATGGCAGATGAAAAAGGTGGTACAAAGGCTACATGACTGAGGCCAGATGGCTGAATAGCAATTGCATACCGACAACCGAGGATTACCTGCGGGTCACAACAATTAATGACGAGTGCTTACTCTATGCTCGCAGCTGCTTCATTCATAGGCATGGGAGACACAGCAACCGAGGAAATCTTTAAATGGATGGCAAGTGGCCCAAATTATCAAAGCTGCATCGCTTATTACCAGGCTTATGGATGACATTGTCCCAAACAGAAAAGTTGAGGATTCAGTAATTTGGTTCCAATCGCTTCACGCCGCGCGACCTTGTTATTCCATTTGCTTTTGGTGTGGAAAAGAACCGGCAATTATATATGAATGTGTGGCATAAGAAACTCTTGCGAGCTTACTCCATTCCAAATCTTTAAAAAGTTGCTTTTTTGTTTGAAATCGAATAGGAAACTTTATTTCACATGGAACATATTAAAGACCTGATTATATCCAAGCATCAAGACAGCATTAATGAAGATTGTCTTCCAAATTAAGAAGAAAATCAAGGCAGATTAGACAACGATCAAATATTTAATGACAATCAAAAGGAAAATCAAGAGAGATTAATGGATAATGGTCAAATATTTATTAGCATTAAAAGACCAAAATATTAGCACATGTGCTTCTTTTATATCTCTATATAATCATAGAAGGGTGGAATACAACACTTGTGAAAAGTATTTCTCACAAAATATTTGACCTGATATCCACTAATCTCCCTTGATTTCCCCCCTTGATTTTCTTCTTGATTTGGAAGTCAATCTTGGTTAACGACTATCTTGATGCTTGGATGTAATTAAGTCTTTAATAGAACAGTCCCACGTGATGATGTTTCATGCTCAAGTTGCTACTTTTCTGTCTTTATCATGTCCTGCAGCATCAATTCATCCACACATTTTCTACAATATTGTTTCTTTCTATCACAAACTGAATAGAGATTCGCAGAACATTCTTCTTACAAAGTAATGGGAAAGTGAAATCAGGATAACCATACTAGGGATCAATGTGTCCTTACTTTTTAATTATAGCGTTTTTTTCCCTATATATTTATCATTTTATAAACGGGGAAAGAAAAGGCACGCATGTTGTATTCAGCAATTAAGTGTTGCTTGCTATAGTATGGTGCGCAGTGCCCACTAATTTGCCGTCTTAAATTTTGTTGGTGGTCCAAAATGATAAAATTTCTATCCTCCACATACATGCGAGGAGTGGAACTACATTGCAAGCAGAAAGGAAAGAGTTAAGAGCTGAACACAATTTCTATCATTTCTCTGGTTGTGTATGTTGTTTTCAAAAGCAACAAAGAAGTCCCAAACCTGATTTCGTTGCTCAGTTTCGGACACAACTCTAGTCACACCCGTTTTTCATAATGAATTTTGATTCGTCGAATTTTCGCCATAAGAGATTAAGAGTAAAGTAGCTATGCCTTTTCTACTGCGCACTCTCAACCTTACACGTTTTGTATACGTACTTTACAAAGATGAAGGAAGCTTCACACATTCTACAGGAGTAATCAAGAATTGCATTGCAACGTTACTACCGGATGCAGTGCCAATATATATGAGCTACAATATTCCAACGATTCTGCTCTCTTGTTGTATGAGCAATGGTATATATCATATTACATTTCGTTGGGTCCCACGTTAAATATTGCACCTAATTAGAACCAGCGTTTGAGGTTGGAAGTGGCTTGTCTCCCATATTTTGTGTTTTGTAACTATGCAACGACCAATGTATATCTGAAACGTTGGTCTTCCCCGCAAGAAAAGCTTGAGGGCTCCTTAATTTGCTTCTAATCTCTTCACGCCGCGCGCGCGTCCTTGCTTCGTTTGCTTTTTGGTGTGAAAAAAGCCTGCATGCAGCCATGATTGTGTGGCACGAGAAACTCTTGCTCCATTCCATTATTCTGAAAAAAGTTACTTTTTGGTTTAAAATCTCAGTCGGCAACTTTAAGAATTTCAATAAAAAATCACTGATAATGTTCTGCTCATGTTTTTTGTGACTATGTTTCGTTTATAACGTGGCTTGAATTGTAATTTTTTTAAAAAATATTAAAAGATAAAAAAAATTAAATAAAAAAATATAAGAATTATAAGTAAAATTATAAATATAAGATTATAAAAATAATAAGACTGAAAAACAACACAGTCCCACTCCCAAATGATGATGTTACATGCCCAAGTTGCTACATCCTTTCCTGTCTTGATTACGTCTAGCAAGGATTCATCCACACATTTTTTACAATAGTAACCAAAGCATGCCAGGAGTGGAACAGCAACAACATTGCAAGCGGAAAGGAAAGAGTCAATAAGAAGAGTGAAATGCAATTTTTATCCATGTATTTATCCAATTTAAGTATCTTGCTTCAATTTTATGATGTTTCAATTTAATTTATAAAATTTAATAAATTTAATAATTTAAATTTTTAATTAAACATGTAACAAAATTTAGTTTACAAGAATTGCGTGGAGATTTTTAACATACAACCAAATCATGATCAAGGTCACACAACCCACCTCCACGTGTCCATCACTTTGCACTCGATTCTGTGAATGTCAAAAAGACCAAGGCCAACCAATAGCATATGATCCTTGAACTCCCCATTCTACTCCATCTCCTATCTCCTATCTCCCATCTTCCTATTCGTTTTCAAATTGAAACCCCAACAAAAATAATATAAAGTTATTTTTTTTTGGGAAGGAATATAAAGTAATTTTAATATTATAATTAATTACTTTATTTCAATCCACATATACACAACCACCCTACGAGCCAGCTTACATATATTAGAGATCATCCCACTACTGGTTGTTTCTGTGTACTGAGGCCCTGACTCACGCTCAGATGACCACCACCTTGTCCTCCGGTTCCAATGACCAGAGCCCCAGGCTCCGGTCCCCCCTCCTTCCTCCACCGAAGAATTCCATCGGAAGATCCCACCCCGAGAAGCTCTGCATCGACGACATGCTCCAGAGATACTGCGGAGAGTTCGGGTCCTGGCAGCTCAAGCACTTCGTCCACACCAACCTCGCCTGGGCTCTAGAGGCCTTCCACACCATGGTCATGATCTTTGCAGACCGTGAACCTGATTGGAGGTGCCTCCCCGGTGCAGCCGGTTCGGGTTGCGACGACACGGCCAGAAGCGTGTGCGCGCTGGAACCGGGTTCGTGGGAATGGGTCGGAGGTCCTGCGACCGCAACCGTTGCGGAGTGGGGTTTAATTTGTGGTGATAAGTATAGAGTTGGTGTGGTCCAGGCCATGTTCTTCGGCGGTTGCATGATCGGTCAGTTGATCTGTCTTTCCTTTTCTATTTATAATTTTGGTGAGATTAAATATTGGGTTCATCGGGAATCAATTAGAAAACAGGAGAAAAGATAGCATCCGTCTGTTTTGGAGTCAAGTAATATCCATAATGAAGTACATAACAATCACTGAAAATTATTGGTGTCACGCAATTAACATATCGATGATATTGAGATTTCAGGTGCTGGAATATTTGGTCACCTCTCAGACTCCTTTCTCGGAAGAAAAGGCTCTCTCAAAGTGGTCTGCCTGCTCAACACCCTCTTTGGCTGCTTAACAGCACTCTCCCCCAACTACTGGACTTATGTCCTCCTCCGCCTCCTCACCGGCGTCAGCACGGGCGGCGTTGGCCTCTGTGCTTTTGTCCTGGCCACCGAGCCCGTGGGCCCCACCAAGCGCGGCGTTGCCGGGATGTCCACATTCTACTTCTTCTCTGCCGGCATTGCAATCCTCTCAGGCATTGCATGCATTTTTCAAACATGGCGTCTGCTCTACATCGTCTCGTCCATCCCTTCTCTCCTCTTCCTCACTACTATCCTTCCCTTCATCTCGGAGTCCCCAAGATGGTTTCTGGTTCGTGGGCGAGTAAACGAGGCCATGAAGATTATGTCCACCATTGCCGCCACCAATGGTGAGCGCCTGCCTGATGGGGTCGTTCTCGGACTCAATGAAGAAGCAGCAAGAAATGGCTCGGTTTTGGACCTAACCTACATGGAACAATCGGAAAACAAAGATGCAAAAACAGGGTCTCTCATAGACGTATTTCGCACTCCAAGTACGCGCATTCGTCTAATTCTAGCAGTGGCCATCAATTTCTTGTGCTCTGTGGTATACTATGGCTTGACTTTAAACGTGGTGAACCTAGAGACCAATCTTTATTTCAATGTGGTACTCAACGCAGTGGCTGAATTGCCAGCATTTACAATTACGGCGCTGTTATTGGACAAATTGGGGAGGAAGCCATTGACGATAGGGACTCTCTGGTTTAGTGGGTTATTTTGCTTTTTTGGGAGCTTGTTGAGCAATGTTGGGCTATGGAAGGTAGTCAGGATGACATGCGGGATTTTAGGGATATTTGGGATGGCAGGGACTTACAATTTGCTCTTTATTTACACGACTGAGCTGTTTCCAACGGTGGTAAGGAACGCAGCATTGGGGTGTGCGACGCAGGCGGCGCAAATGGGGGCGATATTGGCGCCGGTCGTGGTGGTTTTGGGTGGAGGATTGCCGTTTGCAGTGTTTGCTGTGTGTGGGATAGCGGGGGGAATATTTGCGTTTTACTTGCCGGAGACGCTAAACCAACCCCTCTATGATACACTCACCGGAATGGAGAATGGGGAATATGGTTCCTGAATTGTGTGAAGGTCCTAGGGACTTTTACGTTGTTTGGTTTCAAGTTTTTTCATTCTTTTTTTCTCTATAATATTGCGGATTTTTTTTTGGAGGAATAGAAGTAAAGCACTGCGGAAATGAAAAGCATGTCTGTATTGATTTTTTTTTCTTTATTTCTGACACATCCATCGTTTAGCAATGTTAAGAGGTTTGCATTTTAACTATTATTATTATTTTTTAATATATCTTTTGCCTTTTAGATAAGAAGTTAATTTCTTTAAGATAAAAATTATGAATAATAACTTTTTTTAATAAAATTTATTTTAAATTAATTTATATTAACAATTATTTAAAAAACTAGTAATTTCAATCTAGAGCAGTTAATCCACCCTAAAAAAAATTAGGAATTAGTTTAAAAAAAATTTAATTGTTTTTTGGAGCAGCCCAGGATTGAATCAAGACCTGCCAATTTTTTTGAAATATAAAAAATAATTATTATTATATAATATTAAAATTAAAATAAAAAATGTAATAAAATATCATTCTTAATGAATAAAAATATTTATAAATTCATAATTATTTAAATAACTAAAAATTTATGTTAATTTATAATATAAATTTAAATTTAAATTTACATTTAAGTTTAAATTTAAATTTAAGATTAAATTTAAAATTAAGTTAAAGGTTAAAGTCAACCTATTTAATTACTAATTCTGTAAAATTGAGATAAATCAAATTTTTTGCCAAAAAAATTTAAATTTTTTTGACTCAAAACACTTTGAACTTTTTTTGTCCAAACTGAATAGGCTTAAAGACTGACCTCGTTTGACAACTTACGCAACTTTTATTGGAACAATATCTTAGAGAGATGTAATATGTATGTACATAATGATACTATACATTGGACGTACAATACAAGTAAAACAAAGCACCGCTCCATTTTTGACTTATCTCTAAACGTGAGCTACTAGTACACAAATAAAGTGTACTACAAACATTTCTCAATAACTTATTAATGCATGTTAATTAATAAAAACAAGAAAGATTAGAATGAACAAAGAGAGTAATAACTGATAATGGAGCGAGAGAAGGCTAGTTTGATTCATGGGAGCAACAACATTTATTCTGTCCTAAACCATACATACAGGTTTTCGTAGATACAAGATTTGATTGTCAAAACATGAATGGCGTCGGCGAGAATGCTGGCATTACTGACGGAAAGGCCGCTCGCCTGAAACTATAATCATATCATAACAGTTCCATCTCAATAACAAATAATTATAAAAGAAAAGTGTGGTAGGAAAAAAACAGTTGGCCACAATAATTGAGTCAAATTCAAACGGAAGAGGTTACTTCGATATACAGGATTTTGTAGAATACTTCAATTCGGCATTTCTCATGGAAAAGTTGTTATTTTCATAATATTTTTTTATCATATTTTTTAATATAATTTAATAAATTTAATAATTTAAACACCTACTCTATTTTTTTATCCATTTTTTATTCTTGACTCTTCTGCTTACTTGAATTATTGCAGACGAGAAAAGAAGGCGCGCAACATCTAGAAAGAAACGAAGTCGAAAGATGAAAATTGCCAAAGCGGTGGAATTATGAATATACTGGAGGAAAGGTTTTTTTTTTTTTATATACCTTAAATTGTCGCCATAAAAACGATGACGAAGCTTGGCAGCAGCGGCGGCGCGGCTCCCGCTCGTCCTCTTCCCATCCCTCGGGGATCCAACCATGCTCATACGGGGATCGCTTTTCTGCGGCACCACGTTGTCCTCGGAAATAGAGCCCAGCGACGGCCTCCACCCAGCCGCACCCGACACACCCAGCCTCCCCCGTTTTCTGCGACGGCGCTGCCGGGAAGGAGACGGCACGAGAATCCTTTCTTCCTCCTCAAGCGGCTGCATCTCAACCACGGGGGGTTCGGCGGGGGACCCGCAACAGGTAACACATTCGAAGAAGATCCTCATGTCGGAAGAGAAATAACGAAACAGCCACCTTTTTCCTTCTAGATTGTTTCCTGTCAGAAAACTAAGAGAAGGTTGCGGGAGGAGACGGAGGGGAATTGGAATCTAGAGAGGACAACGCCATCGAAGGGAGAGGCAGAGGATCATGGGTTGCATGATTGCGGTTTTCTAATACGTCTGGGGGGAATGAAATGGAAGAGGTGCTGTGGGGTGGGAATGGGTGTGCGAGGAAGTGTTAATTTCCGATTTTCGCTGTGGGACGCCACCGAATATAACTACTACAGATTTGTCAATCGTCATTATCCAATAGACGTTTACCCATTACCCACTGATTGGACCCTTATTACATTCCTACCCTCACATAAGCTGCCAGCCGGCTATTGATTAGTGTGAGCTTGATGGTGGGTAAACTGCACGTGCTGGGCGTAATGTGGGCCTATATTGAATTTAGATTTTTTTAATTTTAATAATTTTTTATTTCATTTTAAAATTTAATAAATAAAATTTTTATTTTTACTATTTTTTAATTTTTTTCTCTCCCACTTTTAAAATCCTTTATATTTATGAAAAAAAAAAAATCCTAATCTGCCTGTATCTCCATTTGGAAGCCTCTTTAACACTCTTAGCAGAAAGCGATGGAGATAATATTTGTTTTCATTCTTATTATAAGTATTTCATACTTTAAATTTTTGAGCTTTTTTTTTCTTTTTTTTAGTTCGATGTTTGTCTTTTGATGATATGCTGAATCTTCATCCTCATAATTCTTCCATGTATAAGTCTTAGAAGTGGCAGGAGTTGATGCTTTTTAAAATAAGGGAACAATGGAATTTAGGATTATTCACTAAAATAAGTATATTTAATCCTGACAAGAAAAGATTGATTTTGGCATAATTAATAAAGTATTGGTGGGTAAGATTAGCTGTATCTTGTATCTCAAGCGACATTAAAATAGTTTATTAGCATAAATTAAAACTCGGAGTTATTTTTTTATTTTAAAAGATATTAATCTTTTACCAAAAAATCAAATGATATCTTTGAAAAATTAAAAACTAAGGTATATTTAATGTAAGATAAAAATATTTTTTATAATTTAGTAAAAAATGATATTTATAAATTAAAGTTAAATATAAAATATAAATAAATAAAAATTATTAAAATAAAAAATGTATGAGATCCAAATCGGTCATACTCAACAGTGCCTATGTATGTTGTTGTCAAAATGTTGATTATCATCTCCCATGACAAATTCAAGGCATTTGCAAATCAAATTTTAGTATTATGTATTTAATAATCAATAAAAGTGATTAGGTGTAATATAGTGATAAAAGATTTTAATAATATAAACAAGGCTCTGACTTTAAACATTGATCCGTTCATGCACCAAAATAAGTGACTACTTGAGTGTTTACCCCCTCAACTTTAGCTCTATTAAACATAATTAAAAAAAAAAAAAGAAGTTTGGTTTGATAAAAAAAAAAGTTATTAATCAGCTCCTTCATAAATGCTCGACCTTTTTTTTATTAAAAAAAGTTAAATACATAGCTAATACAACTATTTTTCAGCTTATTCTTTATAGAAATTGATCTCAAATTTAATTTTTACTAAAAAAAGTTAAATAATCTCATTTACTAATTATTTCTCAATGTATCTTCAGAAAAAAAGTATTCAGTATAAATAACTGTTGATATAGACCGCAAGCGGAGTTTAAAGTTGGGAAATGATATCGAAATGCGGCGTCATGGTCTCGCCCCGAAAAACCAACAATTCTACCAAGTTAGCTGTGCTGACTTACTTGGAATTTGCATTTTGTAGTCTTTCAGTCGGCTACCAATTAATTCAAAATCTATATTGCAGTTTGCAGAGGTCCCCCTCGCAGCCCCTTTAATTTATCCCTTTAAGCAAGCTGTCTCTACTTAAGTAGACTTGAGTCGGAGATCAGCAGCCCCATTTACTCCGTTATTTTTGTTTATTTATTTATTTTATTTTCAGTTACAAATTGGTTCATGGAAAGCAAAATAGGTATTAGCAGCAGGTGCTGTATAAATCAAACAAAGAGTAAAATTTTATTTTAATTTTTTAAAGTTTAATTAATTTTTATTTTGACTTTTTATAGTTAAAAATTTTTCATAAAATTATTTAAATATTTAAATTGATATTAATTAAATATTTTAATTTATTAACAAATGACATCGTTAAAATAATTATTAATATAATAAAATTTGTTGACATGTTATCTAATATAAGCATAACATATTAGTCAAATTTTATCACATTAACATAATATGTTAATAAATTTTATCATATTAACGTAACACATCAATAACTATTTTAACAACATCATCTATTTATTAATTAAAAATTTTAATTGATATTAATTTTAATTTTTTAAAAATTTAGTTAAAAATTTTTTAAAACAAGAAATCAAAATAATAATTAATTAATCTATTAAAGAACAAAATAAAGTTTTACTCATTAAACAAAAAGCAAACAACCAGTAATCGCTATTCCAAGGAGGTAGCATCTGATGAAATTAACTCCAAACAATCACAATATTGCCCCCCAATATGGAGACAAAGTCACTTAACAGAGTAAAACCACCAAATTTCCAAGAATATCAAAGTAAAATCTCACATTACAACAATCTCGTTTGAAGTACCTCTCCCATTACGACTAAGTAAAATTTTTTCAGGTAAGACCACCCATGCTCTCGTCAACAATACTTATCATCTGCTATTGCAACTAGAATACAAAACCATTTTAGTGGGCACAAGAATGCTTCCGATTAAATAATACGAATCACTGCCGGCCATATGGAGGAGCCGCATTATTTACAGATTGTCCAACTTGTCCGGGTGTTGATCTTGGTCTTGCATACTCTGCAAATATAACCCAACCGTCCAGAAACTGTATAACAATTTCAAGGGGTGGTGGGGAATAAAGTCAGCATTCCAGGGAGTAAAAGCAACTAAAAGATATCAACATCGATTGGAATAGCTAGAGGAAATGAATTCCACGTAGACGTTCAGAACTCAAAGCACCGCACATCAATTATGTAAGAGAAAATACAGTAATGGTTCTTGAACATAATAAGATGAACAAAACTACTGTAAAAAATCTATCCATCCAATCAACAAGTAAACAATATCCCTCAAAATTATAATTGCTATGTCTAACTACATATGCATAAGTTAGCATAGTAAACTATACATGATCCAAACGGTTCAGGGTAGCTAAAAAGGTGATACTGTCAGGAAAGAAAGCAGAAAAGTTCAATGATATATTGAACTCCAAGTAATGGTATGAAAATGACAATTCTATCAAAAACTTGGGTGGAAACAATAAAGACACCGTTTGAAGCAAATGCTGAAACTGCAAAATTGTGCATCGAAAATGTTGAAAGAACCGTGCAGACTTTCAAGTACACATTAAGTTGTAATCATATTTCTCCAAGAATGTCATATTTGCCTATTGCAACCTTATCATCTATTATCTACACAAGCAGAGGATCATCTGGAACAGCAATGATCTCAAGAAATGATTATTTCAGATCTCCCAAAAGAGGTCCAATCATAAGGATTTAATTTAGCTTACCTTTCCATCCATGCCTTCAATGCCCTTTGCAGCTTCTTCTATGGTAGCATATCTTACAAACCCAAAACCTTTAGAGTAGCCTGATACTCTATCAGCTACCACTCTAGCTGGAAACAGCAAAGAAGTTGAGTTTTTTTAAAAAAGAAATGACAACAAGCATAAAATTGTTAACAGCTTAAAATTTGGAGTTAAAATCTAATTGTGATGGAGAACAAACCAGAAACAACTGTACCAAACTGGGAAAATGCTTCTCGTAGCTTTTCTGAAGTTGTACGTTTGCTAAGGCCTGAAAGTGAGAGATATATAAACAATTAAAAAGATCCTAATGGACAAAACCGCATGAATGGCTTATTCTATGCAAAATAGGCGAGATCTTTAGATTGCAACTGAAAATTGTAACACCTTTCGCTTTTGCATGGAGCAAAAATAAAGTGAAATCCCATGAAGCTAAGACTCATGCGCAACATGATGAATGGACATACAATATAACCAAAGATTTGTTTCTTCCAAATCATAGAAACACATTTATTTCAAAACTCATGGACCTGGATGGTTATTTCCAAAGCAGCTCTCTAGATTCATAATTAACATATGAAATTATCATATATTTCACAAACATAACACGCACAGTTTTCTTTATTGGGCTTTTTGGGAAAATGAAATCACAAGAAAGTTATAAATATCGAGATAATTTCATAACAAGGCCAAAGTAACAAGAAAAGAATATACAAGACAATAACATCCGCACTCCAAAGATTTTCTATGCCAAAGAAGAAAATGAGATTCAAAATGAGAACAAGTATAAGTTATCTATATCAGCAGAATTAGGAAACAAAAGTTCCAGTTTTCATCTTTATATAAAAATTAACCCTGCTAAGACTCTTCCTTGAGCTAACCACTTCCCCCAGTAAGAAAAAGACAAATGCAAATTTAATTTCAACATTCTTTCCAACTGATCCCTCCAATTCTAAAGTAATCACCATTAGCTAAAATTTAGGGCCAAAACAAAATATAAGACTAAATCAACCTTGCTAATATGACAGATTTTCTAATTCCTCTTATTTTGAGAATCCAGAAATATAATCTGAAGAATAAAAGCAATCAGTGGATTGGACATCCTATGGTAAGATTTCTTTTAGCTATCAGATTTCGCCTGTTGATTACTAAACCTAGGAGCATAGATACTAAATCAATTACCAAGAAACCTATCTCAAAAGTGTGCAATCTTTAATAGAATGTACAGGATCATATCAATGGTAGCATATCCAGCATTTCACAATCAGCTGGCTAACCATCTTTTACCTGGGAAGAATAAATACCTTCAAATCTTAAACCAACCGCATCTAACTGTTAGTGTCAAAACCCATCATAGATACTATAGTACAAACATTCTTCACCTTCATATAGCATACACTTACAGATTTACAAACCGACACAGCAGAGAGGCGCAGTTTAGTTTGTTTTCTAGTCGTGTTATTGCTGTTTATTAAAGAACAGCTGTCCACCAAGAGCACGACGACTCATCTATCTAATAGGAGAAACACCCAATAGATACAAAAACGAGACCTATTCATTTATGCGGCCAAACTATATCATTTAGTAGCTGAGGCAATAACGGGTCTGGAAGAAAATTATAGTTAGGCTTTCATTGATATTCAATGGAAATAAAGAAATAAGAATATTTATTAGGAAAAAATCTTTTTTTTTCTCTTTCATTGTTATATTCTGACAGAACAAGCATATCACATAAAAAAACACACGCATGCTAACATTTCCAGTCTGAGAAACTTTCTCCCCAAAAAGTTTCTCACTTGAGACTTACAAAATGCACTTACCATATGTTGAGTGGCACACGGCACACGCTATCTTATTCAAGGGTGATCGATAAACTTTACTAGTTCAGTTTTCAGCTGTTTGAAAAATCGGTCGATAAAACTATCCGAGAATTTTCGATTCGTCTTAACAAAACTCCAGAAGTGTAATACAATTTGAAAGGTAATGAGAAAGGAAAAGATAAAGCAATAAACGCACCAGAGACAAAGAGGTTGGTGTTGGGCTCGGCTTTCTCTACAGCAGGAGCTGCCCCCATAGCCGGCGGGGGAATGAAGGTTGAAGTTGAAAAGGGAGTGGTGCAGAAAAGCCGCCTTAAACCGCGAGGCGCCGCCACCGCTGCTGTCATCGCCATGACCCCAGGTTTAAGCTAAACCCTGAAAACGAGAGAACGAGAAATACCTTGAAACAACACTATTGAGAGATTAATGTGAATTGTGGAGTCGCAGGGGCGCCGGGCGAAGGCTTTATTGGTGAACTGCTTATATTTTGGATTTACCAAAGTAACCCTCTATTTTATTAGTAAAAAATATTTTCTATATTATACTGTGTAAATGGGTTGGGACTTGTTCGCCTTCCTTTTATTTTCCCTCAAGAGCTTTGTCACAAAAAGAGAATTTTAAAAAATGTTCACATTTTTAATCAAATAAAATTCAACTACTTTCAAAGACAAATCTCATTTTTTTTTAAAAAAAAGTAGTCCATAAAATATAATTTTTTTTAAAAATATTCTTTTACTTAAGATATACACTGTTAAGTTTATACAAAAATTTAATCAAATCATATAATTTTAGATTAAAAAATTTTCATTTAATTTAACTAAAAATATGTATAAGTTAAATTTAAATTAATTAAATTTTAATTGATTTATTTGTATTTAACTAAATAATTTGAGTTTGCATCAAATTTAATAAATAATATATAATCTGTTATTAATTAAAATATAACTATTTAATTTAATTTATAAATTAAATTTAAGTTACTTCTTCAAATCAAGTCAAGTTGATTTAATTTGCATACCTTGCTTTTACCTGAACATGATCACATTTTTTTTTGGTACAGACATAATCACATTTTTTAAAGATATTCCTTTCTAGAGCACCCTTTTACAGAGCAATACATGAAGATTCTTTTAACAAAAGCAGTACATAACAATCACTCTTTTAAACTAATTTTTCACCAAAACAATTGTGTAGAAATCACTTTTTCTTAAAAGAGTACATAAAAATCACTTTTTTCTAAAGCAAAATATAAAATTCTTTTATTTGTAACGTTCTGTTTTGCCAACACGGTGATTGGCTGACTGGCAAAATAACCTGGGGGTAAGGATTTCTAACAGTTATCTTTGCCAGCAAGCAATACGCAACCCCTTGCTGACATAGACACATGATCGTTCTTTTGCTCGCAAATAGCTCGGGCTTGTCTTTCCCTACGGGATACCTTGTTCTGCTCATCCTTTTTTTTTTTTTTAATTTTTTATCTGAGTTCTGCTCATCCTTTGTGGCATACTTCTAAGGCTCTCAAATCAAAAGTCACAATCAATTGGCCAAGGGGATAAACATGCCAAGAAATGCCACGCTTGCAGTAGAGCCTGAAAACTCTAATCTTCAGATGGATAAATATGCTTGTACTAACAGTACAAGCCCTTTTCATACTCCTCTTTTCTCTTTCTTAATTGATTACCATTTTCATAGCAATACACAAACAGATTTTCAGCACATACAAGAATCTTACTGAAAAGGATATGCTAATCACATATGTAATTTGGTCTAATTATTATTCAATGACTCAATGCCATTCCCAGACGTCTAAATTTCATCATCTGGATATAGCTTCTTTTTTTTTTTTTAATATATCATTTCTCTTCACATGCGCATACCCTACCATCTATTCCGTTAGAAGAAATGGGAAAATTGCTTATCAAATGTGCCAACCCAGTTTCTTCCAATTCCTCTGCTTTCCCCTGTCTTTGATATTCCAGAAAAGTCCCATATGAAGGTTGTATAACATGAACAAAATTGGAAATTAGTTATCAATTTTAGCTATCTCACTCCAGCATGATCTGCCAGATAATAGGGAACATGACAGTCGCTTTTGCCCGTTTCTTCCTCTTCAGCCATGGCCTTCACCTTTAAAGCAAGGATATAATCCATTTTTTCCTGTATATAAATTCCTACTAACGGAAGGAGTTACCAATCACTCACAACTTTTCAACTCGCACCAGCATGAGGATTAGTATTGCTCTGTTCCTCATAATCTATCTGCTTGTCAGCACAGAAGAAATAAGCAGAGCAGATTTTCCGGAGAGGTTTATATTTGGAACTGCTTCTTCAGCTTTATCAGGTAGGAATCTGAATTTCCGTCTAATATTCAATTTCATTAATGAAACAGTGTGAGTTTGTGAGATGAGCAAGTGGGTAATCATATTATGTCGTAGTTTGAGGGAGCTGTGAATGAAGGAAATAAAGGAGACAGCATATGGGATACATTCACAAGATTGCCCAGTAGGTTTGAAATTTAAAGAGCAAACCAAATATGACTGATAGAAGTTGCAGAAAATTCTGATTCTTTCTCTTTCCCATTTTGTTAGGGAGAATTTTGGACTTCAGTAATGCAGACACGGCTGTCGATCAATATCACCGATTTAAGGTGAATTAGGAAGATACATTTGATGACATCAACAACTTCAATGCTGGAATACTTGCTCAAGTTTTCTTTCTCTGCCTCGTTTAAATCACAGTTCAAAATGGTAGGACCAGTTTTAAAGATATGGGAGAATTGAGATGATGACGACAACGCATCCTCAACTTTAAGCAATAGAAAACTACTGTGTACCGAACACATGCCATGAAGTTCCTAATTCCTATTCGTGCACCATGTTTTACATTGATCTTCTCAGTAACTAGGGGTGTACAATTTCTAAATTCAATCTTACTTAACTCGATCAACTTTTTGCAAAAACCTAACCAAATCGAGAACTACGACATTAGATATTGTAAACTTATAGTTAGCATGTTCAACACACCACTTTAAAATTTAATAATTATACTTTGATGTAACATCTATGAAGTCTTTCTGACACAAAGTAGATTTGAAATATTAACAGTCAACTGAAGTAGAAACAAAATTCCATGTTCTACTGCATGATATAGACTTGATGAAAGATCTGGGAATGGATGTTTACCGATTTTCCATATCATGGTCAAGAATTTTCCCAAGTAAGTTTTAATGTTTTCAAAACCTATATATTTATGTCTAATTAGATAGAATTATTGCTAGTCATTTTCCTAATCAAGGATTAACAGACAGAACAGGAAAACGCAACGTGGAGGGAGTAAATTATAACAACAGTCTCATAGATGCTTGACTGGAAAAAGGTTACTAAAGATTTTCTATAGGAATTCAATCTTACACTTAAATAACATTAAAAGTTCGAGTTCTTCTCCCCAATCAGGAATCCAGCCTTTTGAAACCTTATATCATTGGGATCTTCCACAGATGCTTGAAGATGAGTATGAAGGATGGCTAAGCAAACAAATCATGTAAGTTACTCAATTTATGAAAATCTTTTAAATAACTGGGTGAGCCTTTTACACAATTTAATTCACTTACAGAAAAGATTTTGAGCATTATGTCGACGCTTGCTTCCAAGCTTTTGGGGACAGAGTGAAGCACTGGATTACCTTCAATGAACCCCTTAACTTCGCCCTTTATGGTTATGATTTAGGCATTCAAGCTCCTGGACGATGTTCCATTCTTGGTCATTTCTTATGTAAGAAGGGAAAATCATCCACTGAATCATACATTGTTGCTCACAACATTCTTTCATCTCATGCTGCTGATAATCGCAGTTACCAATTCTATTTCAAGGTTCAAAATAAATCACCTCCACAACTCATACCTAGAAAGATTCAGTAATCAGTGCATAGAGAAGAAAAAATATTAATAATAATTTTATTACTTGATCGAGAATCCAGGAAAGATAAGGAGGCCAAATAGGAATAGCGCTAGATGCAATATGGCATGAACCCATAACTGAACTTGATGAGGACAAAGATTCAGCAGCTAGAGCTATGGAATTTTCACTTGGATGGTACTATTTCTGAATTATTATGATAAAGCACATAGCTTTGTGGCATTTAAAAAGAATTCATCTTTTATAAAAGAGATGGGTAACCCAAGTTTGAATCAGGTTCCTTGACCCGCTTTTCTATGGCAAATACCCTCCTCCAATGGAACAACTTGTAGCTGAAAGATTACCTAAGATTTCAGATGCAACCTCCAACTTACTGGTGGGATCCTTGGATTTCATTGGCATAAACCATTATACCTCAGTATATACTCGTAACGACAGGACTCGAATTCAGAAACTGGTTTTGCAGGACGCTTCATCTGATGCTGCTGTCATTACAATCCGTAAGCTGTTTATGCAAAATTTGACTTTTTTTTTATTCTTTCCCTTTCAGTTTTCTTCTTCTTCTTCTTCGCCTCATTCTCATGTAAACATAAAGTTTGGATAGAACTCGGAAGCCTTAACTGACATTTCAACTTGTCCTTCATCCTAGCATACAGAAGAGGAGTTGCAATTGGAGAAAGGGTATGCTCAGAAACTCACTAAGGCTACAATTATCTTGTAGATTTGATATTAAAACAACAATTCTTTCCTTCTTTCTTACCAAAAAAAGAAAACAATTATTTCTTCTTCAGGTAGCTTCACGTTGGCTGCACATTGTCCCTTGGGGCATTCGAAAATTTGTAAAATATGTGAAGCACAAATATGGGAACCTCCAAGTGACAATCACAGAGAATGGTGAGTTGTTTGTCTTTAGGAAGCTGAGCTGAAGCACCCATGAAAGTTCCCGCTTTGTTAAAGATTTCTTTTGGCAGGAATGGATGACCCAGATAGGCCTTTTTCGACCTTAGAAAAGGCTTTACGGGATGATAAGAGGATAAGGCACCACAGGGACTATCTCTCAAACTTATCAGCAGCTATAAGGTAACAAATTACTAGCCTCTTGAATTTCTGCATATTCGAGTCTCTGCAATATTAATTGCTATCTGTCATGTTGACAGAATGTTATTCCAATGCAGGCAAGATCATTGCAATGTACGAGGTTACTTTGTGTGGTCATTGCTGGACAATTGGGAGTGGAACATGGGCTGTACTGTCCAATTTGGACTCTACTACGTGGACTTCAAGAATGACCTCGCAAGAATACCTAAAGCTTCAGTGCAATGGTTAAGAAACATGCTCAGATTAGAAACAGAATTGAGAAATGAGAGTTGAATAGTTTCAGTCAAATATACAGCAAACACATTTTGTAATTGTAAAGTGTTTTGGAAATTAAAGAAAAGAAATCAACAAAGAGTGAACTATTTTATGAAGATGTAAAAATGGTGACTGTTTGTCTGCTTTACTTCTTCCCTTTCCCAAAGTAAACACAATCTAATTAGGAGAGCTTATTGATAAATGTAGCCAAAAAGAAGTGCTTACACATGAAAATCCTTTGGTTGTTTTTTTTTTAGCCAAATCAAAGTGAAGAATGAAAAGGAACATCTTCACAACTAAAAAACAATTTATATTAGGTATGATAAGGAGTATTGCAAAAAAATTTTAGTTTCAATCCTTTTTGTCACATCTATATTAAAAAAATCATGTGAAAAATATGGATATATAGATGTAGTCGTTTAATCACCAAAACCAAAAAACGGACTCAAAAGGTTTATGGGAGAAAACACACCAGGTAGTGGGATGACTGTCGTCTATTTGGTCTTGCCAAAAGGACGAAATACCAGTGCCGTTTTACCAAATTAAGCAACATAGTCGTTTTTGTTACAGCTGCAGCTGTTTTGCTGGTATCTGGGGTTGGTTCACCGAACAAAACCAGAGAAATACAAGCCGGCGACGAAAAGTTCTGAACTTTTGATTCTCTTGGAGAACGATGCTCAGTTCAAATGTTGTTCAGCCCACCATTCTTATCTGTTCTCCACCAACACCGCCACCCCGTACGAAGTATATAATCTTGTAGAGTCACTAATCCAATTTACCCTCTTCCGTACCTAATTTAATCTGAGTTTCATATTGTCCGCCTCTGATCAAAACCCCCGACACGAAACCGATCCGATATCTCTCCTTGTACCCTTCTTTCTGCAAATTAAAACAAACTACCTGGGAACACATTCGATTTTGTCTGAAGGAAAGCTATAGTAACGGCTTTTGGCAGCATCGAGATAGATTGACACCGTCTTTTTAATCATTCCCCATGAAACGAGAGTACCAGGAATCTCCTTCCACCTCTGTTGGGCCCCCTCAATCCAGACCTAGACCAAACCCCGAAGGTAACTTTGTGCTGCAGCTTCGTTGCTCCATTGTTTCGATTTACTTCTTGTTTTGTGCTTGTCCACAATATTGAAGGGCAATTTGGTGGTATATGGAACGGGGTTCCTAGGTTTAGACGCTTTAGACTTGTTTGGTTGCTGACAAACGAATGAAGAGGCATGATTCAAGTTCCGGAATGGAGGAAAGGGGAAATTCTTGAGCTTTTACAATAAATGTTGTTTCTTTCTGAGGTATTGAATCAAACAACAGAATGTAAATGAAAGTTGACCCTAGCTTTGTTCTATAATTGAATTGTGGGAACTAGGAAGTAAAGAAAAAAGTTCAGGTTTTCTAGTTGCCGACTGTATAATGAGGAGTCCAAGTTGCGAACTTGTAAATCTGTCCTTTCTGTTCCTTGCTTTTCTTGTACAAAGTTCATGCGATTGTGGCTCTTTAGCTAATTTGCATGTAATAAAATGTGTTTAGGAGACTCACAATTTCTGGAGGATGAAAGCACGAAGGTTTTTGCTCGGAAAGTAGCAGATCATTACAGTGCAAGAACAAATCAGACTCTGGAAGAGCGGGAGGCCAGCCCAATTATTCATTTAAAGAAACTCAACAACTGGGTATATGTTGCATTTTTAAATAAGTAATTTTCTAGCATCAGTACATTACATGATTTTTGATTAATTGCTATACCTGTTATTTTATTGAACAGATTAAGAGTGTCTTAATTCAGCTCTATGCTCGTAGAGGAGATGCAGTCCTTGACCTGGCCTGTGGCAAGGTGTTAATGGATCACAATCCCAGTTCATTATACTTAAAATAATCCCTATTTTCTTAGCGAAGCATATAATGTGTTCTTTGTTCACCAGGGTGGTGACCTTATCAAATGGGACAAGGCCAAAATTGGATATTATGTTGGTATTGACATTGCAGAAGGCTCAGTAAGTGTTGAGATTTTATGAAGTTCTCTTCGCTGGTTTGTCTTAACTGATCATTTTTCCATAATCGCATTCATCAAATTCTTCTCAGATGTAGTTGAACACTGTTTTTGAAACATGTAATATTAGAGTATTCTATCAGTAAAAGCTGTAAGTTTCTCCAGACAACATCTGTTTTCTATACTTCTCGCTGCTAACCTCATTTTCTACACAATTGCATTTACGGAACTTTGCTTTTGGCTACCGAACACTGTTAATTTCATTTTCTACACAAGTGCATTCATAGCGTTTTGCTTTTGACTGTTGCGCATGGGAAACATGAATCACTCCTTTGTTCCTAGTAAAATTCAAGCTTAACTATTTTATATTCAAGTTATATAATGTTACAAACGTATGTTCTTATGCCCTTATTAGTTGTAGTAAATTCACCATCATAACATTATATTTTCCCCCATTCCAGGTGATGAATTTCTTATTTGTTATAGCCCAAGTCCTTGCTATCGCATGGTGAAAGATTGTATACCTTATGATGTCAAACTATTTGCAATTGTCACATGTGTTTGTAGTCCTCAGCTTCCGCTTACTAAATTTAACAATCTGCCCAGATTGAAGACTGTCGTACACGTTACAATGGTGATGCTGACCATCATTTGCGGCGTAAAAAGTTCACATTTCCTGCTCGTCTCTTATGTGGAGATTGTTATGAGGTAATTACTTTTGCTTCATAACCATCCAAGGTCCTGAAGTTAAGAGTTTTGCTTGTCAAATGTTTTGAAGTGCACTTATAAAGCTGCCAATGTCAGCTCTGGATTTTCTTACTGGCACTAAATGTAGTTTGGCAAAGATGAAGCTAATAGGTTTTGAGGATTTTTGTACTTATGTGTGTCTTTCTCAAGATCATCATCTTTTACTTTTTATTTTTTTCCTATTTTTTTTGGGACTTCCAACTGTTGTTAACACACCATACTTCCATACCATTTCATGCAAGACAGAATTATACTTTTTCTATTGGTTGTAAACAGCCACTACTATGGCTCAACGCAATCACCTTTTTCTTTGCTGCTATAGGACTATTTTCGGTAAGCAACTCTGGTTGGATGGTCTCAAATAATTTATATCATTGCTTATATGAATCGTAACTAGATTTATCCCTAGGCAACAGACAGAAAAAATGTTATAGCATCCTAAATGCAGTGATCCAAGGAAAAAAAGAAAATGAAGATTACCAAAGGAAAATAGACTATTGGAAATAATTTCATTAAGATGTCGATAAACAAAATATAAGGAATTAATATAGAATTAAATATGAACTTGTACTACCTTTTGTGTGCCCACAATAATCTATAAAATAGAAAGAATATGTAGAATTAAGGACAGAAAAGTTAAACATGAGTAGAGAATTTGATTTGTTAGAAAAATTGAGAAAGTGTGTCTCTTTGATTCAAATCGAAATGAAAAACTCAGAAGATATAGCATGGGAAATTATCTAGCATTAATAAATGATATATAAGAAATAATTAAAAACAGAATGTGAAATTTCCTCTTTGCTTTGTCTGAATGAAAGAAGATATGAAAGTGGAAAGTAAAGTTGACCATTAAAATAAAATATACTCCTAATTGAGGAAAATTTCCGTGCCACATGTTTTAAACAATTGTTGCTGGTTTTGGTGGGAAAGTTTGAAAGGAGAAGCTGCCATGTGGCTGCAGGGTTGTAATAGTAGTAGTTGCTTTAATGGTATCATTATACAGTTAGATGAACCCTAAAATCCTTTTTGTCAATTAAAGCTATCTGTAAGGTTTAATCTGTTGTAGAAGAATTTAATTGAACTTAGTTCACTTTGATTTTGGCACGATAACTTTAGAACCTCAAGTTTAGTACAACTAATTCCAGCCTAATTTTTTTTTTTTTTTTATACATTTTGGATTAAAAACAGTGTTTATTGTTTGATTAGGGTGTTGTATTAAAAATATGAAAGTTGAATTTCCATAAGTGAAACTGTTTGTGCCTGTGAAATTAAGTTTAATAGGCTATAGCAATTGCTGTGTATTGTTTAGATGTTGAAATTAATTTTCTTGGTTTTGATCATTGATTATTTTAGGTTCGCTTGGATAAAGTTCTTGCAGATGATGCACCATTTGATATTTGTAGTTGCCAGGTGAATGTTGTGTACTCAGGTTAATCATAAATTCTCTGTTTTCATACAGAAATATGTGTGTATACTGCTGGAGAATTACAATATCTGTAGAAACAGCTTTGTCTAATTTTGCTTCAACTGTTGGTCCATATATTGCTGTTAAAAATTGTAATGCTTTCCTTTATTTTGGATAACTATGCAGATTTATTCGCATCTAACTTTGTTCCTGTCTGTTTTAATTTCGTACACAGCCATTTTTCATTATTATGAAATTTCATGATATGTTGTTGTTGCCTTCACAGAAAATTGGATACTTAAGAAAACTGTGTTTATGTAAATGTCTACCATATCCTGGATGTCTGCCATTTTCCTTTTCTATGAGCAGAACCATATACTGTTTACAGTCTTTTGTCTCACTTCATGCAAATTCTAGAGATGCATTACTTCCCATTTCGAAGGTGAAGCCTTGTTTCTAATCTGTTGAAATTTACAAATTCTGCAGTTTGCATTGCATTACTCCTGGTCTACGGAGGCCCGAGCTCGGCGAGCCTTGGCTAATGTGTCTGCTTTACTTCGTCCAGGAGGCATGTTCATTGGAACTATGCCTGATGCCAATGTGCTAGTCAAAAAGCTTAGAGAAGGTACTTGTTGCAATTACAACCATTTTTACGTTGTGTTAAAAGATATTGGATCAAATTTGTTATCTTCAAACTAGGGCTTTATTCCATAAGATGTTACTTAAATGTCTGAGAAAATCATTTGTTTAAACAAGTGTACAGTCAATGGGGTCTCTGTTTTATGATCTATTTCTAGGTTAAAGAAGACTGATTTTGATATACTAATCCAATATCCTATATAGTATGACTTGATAGGTGGAATTATCCCGCCTTTTGTTTCTTTACAAGAAAAGAAATTGGCTATTCCACAAATAGCCTTTTACTTTCTTTTCTTGCGACTGTTGTTTATGCTCGCTGGGTCTACATCTAAAACACTTTTTTTTTCATATATCATTTGCATCTGTATGCTTCACTTTAAAATTTGCATGGTTTCTCTTATTCGAGTGAATTATTAAGCATTTTGCATGAATATAGGCTTTCCTAACCACTGTGGCTGTGTGGTTTATGTTATCACAAATTGTTTCTGTTCTTACCGTAAGGCATGCTCTGTGGTCCCTTTCCTTTGAAAGAAAGGAAAAATGGACCTATGGTACATCCAAGTTTGCATTTTGTTGGGCATGGCCGACCTTTATTGTCATTCTTGATTGGAGATGTCAATGTGAATATGCAGCTGAAGGGTTAGCTTTTGGTAATAGTGTCTACTGGGTGCATTTTGATGAAGAATTTTCTGATAAGGTGACTTTATTTTCCTCATCCTGCAGCTTCCTTTTCAATTATCTCTATTTTCCAAGTAGAAGCCTGATACAATTTTGAAATTGACTTTCATCAATTTTACCGAATCATAAGTCTAACGTGAAATACTCTTGTGTGATTCAGAAATTTAAGTCTTCAAGCCCCTTTGGCATAAAGTACAAGTTCCATCTAGAGGTACCATTTCTATTAATCTCCTCCTTTTTCCATTCACAAGTAGCATTTTTTTTTTTTTTTGGTTTAAAAATATAAGGCTGATTTTGGAGTTTGCATGTTAAAGTACTGTTATTCATATGATTTGCTGTATTTAAGTGAACATTGGACATGAACATGTGTATTAAAGTGTTCTCCATTTTATAAATAAGGTTTTTTATTTTTTATTTTTTTTTAACAGTCCTATAGACCCTGTTATTTTGTATACTTTTGATACCATATAAAATGCAACTTGTCGCAGGATGCTGTTGATTGTCCTGAATGGATTGTTCCCTTCCACATATTCAAGTCTTTAGCTGAAGAGGTACAACCATCTGCAAAACTGTCAAAAAATTTAGTGACACTCATCTAACTCCATCCCCGCACCCAGATGCCAAAATGAAAATCAATATTCTACTGTAAGCTTTGGATTAGATAAGCTTGTGCTATCTAGACAATTTATATATCTTTGGTTTTTTTCAGTATGATTTTGAACTTGTTTTTGCAAAGAACTCGCACGAATTTGTGCATGAGTACATGAAAAAATCAGAATTTGTTGAGCTCATGCGAAGACTTGGTGCCCTGGGTGATGGCAACCAAGATCAGAGTAAGCGTTCTTAACCTATTCCCTTACTTTTCCTCCCATTGCCTTTTTTTAACTCATTTGTTGCTGCTCAAGAGGAGTCCCCAGATGGAACATGTTATCTTCTCTTTTTTTTATTAGGCACACTCTCACAGGATGAATGGGAAGTAGCATATTTATACTTGGCATTTGTGTTGAGAAAGGTAAGTAGGAAACCACTTTCCGCAGTCACCATGCTCAAAATTTGTTAAAACGTGGTTAAAATGGGTCTTTTTGTGTGTTCTTCCAGCGTGGCCAACCGGAGCGAACACAAACTAGTGGAAGAAGAGATCGAGGATTGATGCAAATTTCAAAAGAAGACATAATGTATATTAGCAACGATTAGCGGCATGACTAAAACTGCCATTGACTTAATCTTCAAAAATGATAAATGACACAGGGCATGGATCGGTCTGCTTTGGCCATGTAGAATACAGTTGAACTCAACCATTGAGCTCTCTCAAATTTTTTAAGCTGCATCATACACGGTAAATTTTGTAGGTTCATACTTATTGGAAAAATATTATGCCTCAGAATTTCTATTCTCTTCAGCATCAGTAAACAGATTTAATAAATTTATTTTAAATTTGTAATAACTTATCGACAAAACTGGATGCTTAATTATTAAACTTTTTATGTCATCCCCTCTCAATCCAACTTCAAACTCGCTAATCTTCTATATTCAACATATCTTCTGATTTGAGTATGCAAATTGCTCATCCCTCACATACAGTAAGGAGCACTGCCCATCAAAATTTTTTTAGATCCATAAGTTTCTCCTTATTTATTTTTTATAATATCTTTTTTCATCTTTGTTTTTTGGTTCTTTTCGGGCTTTCTGTCAGCTCCGTTTGCTCTGCCAATTTCCTAGAAAACAAGAAAATGATAGTCAAATGCAACTTCCCACTTTCCCGGTACAATGGCAATTTTCCGGGATTAAAAAAAACAATAGTTTATCGCAAGAGAAAATCTATTTTCATTCAGTAATCCATACGTTACTCGTATAAAGAGTACAAAAAAAATGAAGTGAAATGCACCGTTTCCCTTCATTTTTCTTACAAAAAGGCAGGGGGGGGGGGGGGGCGGGGAAATTTAGAGACAAGTATTAAACACCTTGCTAATTTCAGTGCTATCATATACCATAAACTGTGTATAAACAAGATAGATTCGCATGCTGTAACATCAAAAGTACTTCATACTCAAATCATAATTCATCTCTTATCAATGCATATTAGCAAAAATATAAAAAAAACAAAAGTTTTATCAGAAATCTCGTCGAATTCGTAATGCAGCGAGAAAAAGTTTAAGCTCGCTTCAGCAAAACTACCATAACCACCAGCATTGCCAACCCCATGAAAGTTCCCCCCATAATCAGAGGATCTGTGAAGTTTGCCTTTCCATTGACATTATTACCAGAAGGCGTTCTTTCAGTCGCTGCAAACCCAAATATAGTCTGAAGGTAATTTGACACACCGCTTACCATGTCAACCACTGTAAGCTTAATATTCTGCAGTAGACCCATGAAATCTATATCAACCTTTTTCGGGCCACCGGTTTGGTCAAATCCAGGCAACTCTTCCAACTTTGGAGATTCCTCCACTACAAAACCGGCAGCTGCAGCACATTCTTGCATTAAAATTTATAATCTATTACCAAGATCAGAAGCGTAATAGGAGGAATAGAAGAGAACAGACCACCTAAATTATGATTGTCTGTCCGAAGTGATTGGAAATAATCCTTAAGCACGGGATTTTGCATGACCGCATTCCATACATTTGGGTCGGAAGCAATTGAAGCCACAACAGTCTGGTTCAAACCAAAGGCGAGTTAATTCTAATACGTCAATAACTGAACCTAGGACTGGATTTGTCCCATTTTAAAAATCTTGCACAGAACTAAAGTGCCATAGATTCTAAAGCTATGGAGTACTTCTCATTCAGAGGCGAAACACGTATAGCCCATTACCTGGGCCTCGGAACTTGCACTCAGAAACTGAAACGCCTGAACGGCATGCTTTGGAGCTGAGACAGCCTCAATCACACAAGATTTGGTCTCCAACTCAGGATGATAAGGAGACCGAACAGACATTGGACTATCACAGGATCCCTCAGATTCAGCAAAATCAGAAGACAGGTATATTCTGGAAAAGAAAACAGTAACAAACATGTTTCCATCGTAACATGTATACTAAACATACAAAGATTTTACAAAAGGAAATGAACTATAAAAATGTGTTCATCACCAAAACGAAATCAGATTCCAATGACTTCTCTAAGACTGCTAGTGAACAATTCAATCAAAAACTCCAACCAGTTATTGCCATGCGTATTTCTCAATACCCACAGAATTTATTCCTAACAAACTACCAGCATCCAACATCCCGAGTAATTCCCCTGAAAGAGGTCATCTTGGAAAGGGAATTAGCCTGGCATAGAACATGTAAAGGAGAAGAGGATTCAAATTACACGTTTACAAACTTGAGTCTTCAAATGAAATTCAATCGATCCAACTTCTATTATCGGAACTATCTTTTGAACAACTGAGGATAGAAGACGGTTGCACAACCCAAAAATGAAAACTTTGATCGTGTATGCACGCAAATTTCCAAGATACCTAATAGAAATATATGCAATTTCACCACCCATTTCACAAGTTGAATGGCAAAGAGTCAATGTCAACCATTGAATTGCAATTATTCGAAATGAAAATCATAAATCTGAAAACCAAAATGATAACATAGAGAATTAAAAATTTACTGATCGATAGCGTCTTTTAATTCGGTGGTCGCCTCCTTGGCCTCCTGAAACGTGGGCACACCTCCGAAGACAACCCTGGGCATAGGCTCCCCAGCCTGCATAACCAACTCATCATCGTTGGCGAATTCCCAGTCGTCCATGTCCCAGGACGCCGCCGTGTGCAGCGGCGCCACTTCAGCAGCTTTGGTTCCCTGAGACGACATGACCGTCGACACCGGTCGCGACGCGTTCCAGACCGATTGCTCGGCTGGGGGTGCGAGAGGCATCCGCCTGAGCCCGGGCGTGGTGACACCGAAGCCGGCCACCTTGGCGGCCGTTCGCATAGCTCCTCCGCCTCCCATAATTACCGTCTGCAACACACAAACTATCTGATCTAAGCGCAATACAGAGGCAAAGAGGATAAATGGTAGAGGGAAATTTTATATAGCAGGTGGGTACGGACAGCGCGTTATTTACATGAAAAATGGAAGATGCGACACGTGTCCATTCAATCAATTTTTTGAGAGTGAAATGAAAATGTAGCCTAAGTATCCGAAACATCATCCCCAATTTCGCCAATTTGCATGCATCTTCCTTCTTCGTCCAAACATAACTTAGATACGAAGTTAACAGCAAGGCAGATTTGGATTCTCTCCGGTTCAAATTTGGCTGTAGGAGCAAATTTGGAGGAAAATTAAAGAATAATATATATATAATTAATAAAATATAAAATATATATATATATATATATATATATATATATATATCATATTTGGTAAGAGATACGATATGAATAAAAACATAACGCGACGCAATTATTTAATAAGTAGTTTTGGATCAATGGCAGAATCAGGTCCAATGTAAAGAGCCGATTTCTTGTTATATTTTATAGCAATCTTTAAAAGAAAAGTCCTAAAATTTATCAAGCTTATTCAGAATCTTGTTGCATAAAAATTTTCAATTTGCTCTTTTTCTTTGGTTGGTCATCTTTATGAACCCAAATGGATAAGTGTGTAGCTGTGGCTGTAAAATGCATCTAAGGTTATTGTTCAATTTTGAAGCCCCATCCCACCAATTAAAGGTTTTTGTTGGTTTGGTTTGGATCAATTTAGTTACTTGATCTAACAGAAGCGATTATAGGTTGATGAAAAAAGAATTCAATTCAACCATTTATTTTAGTTAAAACTGAATCAATTCAATTTATATTGAATCGGTTTGACTGGATGATATAAAAACATTAAATATATTCTTACTTGTTGCAAAGCCATATATCTCTATAAACTAATAAAATTTTACCCCATTTTCTTCTAGATGCCTATCAATAAAGATTATCGAAAAGTGATTTAATTTAAATTTTATAAATAAAATATTTTATATTTTAACAGTTAAACTAATCATTGTTTGTATTTTTATGACTTTCATTTAGTTTAATATATAGTTTGGAGTAAGTGTGCTTTTAGTCTCTATTTTTTAAGAAAGTAATTTAGTATAGTCTTTAACTTTTAGATTAAATAATTTAATTTGTTTATAATTATAATTTAAATAATTTAATCTTTTTATAAATATATTTAATGTAACTTAAATCTTTTTATAAGTGTAACAAGAATAATCTAATTTTTTATTTATTAAATTTTTTTTTTAACATGATATGATAAATTGTTGCTAACCTAAACTTCTTTTTCCTTTAAATTTTCAATGCCATTCGTGTGCCATAAAAATATTTATTCTTTTTACTAAATTTTAAACTTTAATTTTATGTATTTTAGTGACTTTTTTAATTAAATAAAAATTTATATAACAATTATATTATATTATAATAAAAAAAATTCAAGTATCAATAAAAAAATTTTAAAAATTAAAAATTAAATTACATTAATTATAATTATAAATAAATTAAATTAGCTACCAAAAGTTCGTATATTTCTCTTTCTCTAATAGTTCGGAATTCAGCGTTAATGCCGAGGCTTCCAACTTGGTCAATAAAGTCTAAGAGAAGGGGGTAAAGAGCATTTCTTCCAAAAAAAAAAAGTTGTAAAGGACAAAGCGCACCTAGTGTTACACTCTCTCTCAGCCGAGTCATTTATTCTTTAATTCTTATTGATTTTAATAATTATTTATCTTTTTTTTAAAATTTAATAAATAAAATTTATTTTTTCATTATTATTTTTTTTATTTTCTTTACCTTTACTGTAAAAGATCTTAATTCGCTTAAAGCCCTTCTCTCATTCTAAGTAGTGGGCCACTGGCCCACATTTCCGCGTGAACGCAATGCCCCACGGGCCCATCCAAGGCCGACTTCCCTTATCTTAAACTCAATTATGACAATCTCCTATTTCGGGCAACCAAAATTTTCAAGTGCTTCCAGAATCTGATCATGCATCCAGCGAAGCAATCGAGTCGACGTTATTTTAATAAAAAATATTAAAAAATGTATGATTTTTTTTAAGGGATAAAATGTATTATTTTTAAAATACAAAACTTATTGATGTTTTGTGGTTTGAGAAGTAATAGAAAAATTAATTAATATCTTACACATTGTAAGAATGACGATAACATTATAATAAAATTGAAAGAATATGGTTAACATAATAGTTTTGAAAAATTAAATACCTAAACTAGAAAAAAGCAAAAGTAATTTAATTAAATAAAACTATTCAATAGTCATGGCACAACATATTATAAACATATATTCAAAATCTAGTTGTATTTCACAATCCACAGAAAAAGAAATAAACTTCTTATATGTTACATTTATAAATTGGTTTTTGGTTTTTCTATAAATTTATCAAGATTTATTCATTTCAAATTAAAAAAAGAAAAAAAATTAAAGATTACAATTATTCACAATAATGGGATATTCAGATCTCACCACATGATGACAAAACTTGAAAAATAGAAATTCCTGTGTGCAATAATTTCTTAGGCTACTAAGCATAGAATTATTGACATATTTTAGGAAAAAATGAATGACAAAAATAATTTAAAAAAAGCAGAAGACCTACTTGTCAAAATCTTTTGTCTTACCAAAAGCTTGCCTTTAAAATCCCTCTTCAATTTCTTAGCAAACCATAGTTAAGTTGTAATATATATTTTTGAAGTCAAGCAAATTACAAATGAATAAAAACACTTACCAATATCTAGCATGATTTTTAGCAATTAATCAATGGTTTTGTGCTACACACAACAATACTAATCTTCTTATTTTTGGAAATCAATTAATTATTTTGTTTGAATATCAATTATAATCTAATAGATTACACAAATAGAAAATTTTTTTGTTCTTTATTGATTATAGAGAATTAATAATAAATAAATTTATTTCCATAAGCTTAGCTATTATTATTCAAATTTATATATTGTTTTCTTTTAATTTTTATTTAATTTAATGCATCAAATGTTAGTAGATTTTAATTTTGTTTCTTTTCATTTTCAAGATGTCTTAGTTATATAAATTTTCTAATTATAGATATGATTTTTTTGATAGTAATATATGTCAACATTTATTATAATAATAAATATTTTTAATAATTAATAAATAAATTTATTTGACTATCAATTTTAATATGATAAATTTAGCTTAAAAATAATATTTTTTTTATTTTATATTAATTACGAAACATTTAACAATAGATAATTTTAGCGTTCTAATTTTATCCAATATTATGTAAATTTAAGCATGGTTTTCTTGTTTGCTTGTTATTGGTTTGAAAGTATTTAATGTTAATGTTATTTATATTTAGCAACATTATTTGATTCGAGCATTGTTCCTTTTCTTTTTCTATTTAATTTAAGAAAATTAATACCAATTAATTCTAATTATTTTAATTTTAATATATTATAATTGTTTAAATTTTATTTTTTATTATAATTTTTTGTGTTATTGACATATATCAATATTTATTACAATAACAAATCTTCAAATATTGCTTAAGGATTCCCTTTTTAATATATATATATAAGCATTTAGTAATAGATCATTCTAATTTTATGAATGTAACTAACAGTATTCAAAATTAAATATTGTCACTCTATTTACTTTTACTTTATTTTGAAGTATTTAATGTCCTTGAATTTTAATATTTTTATTTATTTTTACTATATTTTAGTAGTTTAACTTTACTTTTTAATTATACTTTTTTAAATAGTGATATGTGTCATTATGTATTACAATAATACCATGCGCAAAGAGTTACTGAGGTACTTTGGGCATTTGGGTATCTCAGAGCTTTGATCTAGCATTCAAAATATTACGCTCAAAATAATACTTGTGCTGAATACCTCAAAGGCTTTTAATTTTTCTTATCTCTATATTTTTCTAACAGGAGGAACATAAAGAAAAAGCTGTATTGATAATTTGAATTTAGATCTTTTAACTTTTTTATTTTTTAATTTAATGATTTTTTTTATAATTTAATATATAAATTTTTTTAATTATTTTTTCTTTTAAATTTATATCTATTTTTCTTCTATGTTCTTTTCTCTCGACTAAGAATTTTATGTGAAAGAAGGCTTACAAAATTTGATACTCAACAATTTGCTTTCCACGGGAACACCAATTTACTTTCCACAGAGAGATGCTTTTGCCCTTTCAAGTGTCACAAAGCTGAAGATTCCTTTCCCATATAAAATCCAGGCCTACAAGATTTTAGTACACTTTTTTGTACCCAAAAGAGGTAAACAATCAATTTGCGGGGTTCCCAAATTAGTTCTCTTCATCTAATATTCGCAAAACAAAAGGGGAGCTAAACAATCTAGTCCTCCTGCCGCGATACCCCTCAAATGGAAAAAAAAAAAAAAAAAATCATGAGATAATCAGCCTATTCCAAATTATCTTTTTCCTGTTCTTAAGCAAGTTTCCTAGTCATTTCTTTGGCGAAAAAACTGGATTTGATCCTTTGCTTTGGCCCTTGTCATATCTTTTAACTTCAAACAGGTCAGAGCAAGTGGAAATGGAGCAGAGTTAGAAGATTAGAACTTATACTTTCGATTTAGACATCAGGTTTTTTTTTAAGTACAAAGACATCAGGTTTTATATAGTCTGTTTTTCTCACATCTTTACAAGCTATCACCAAGCTCTACTCTAACCACACTACTCATGTGACTATAATTGCCAAGGCTAACAACTATATAAACATGACACAGAAAAAGACAATAACCCGAGCCTGAAAAACAGGGTGGAATCTTTTCTATCTCAGAGCCTCGAATCCTCTCTCCTTCCTCACATGGTTCCTCAAGTCACCTGCACAACTACATAATCAGCCTCAAACATGAAAAATGCATATAAGAAAAGTTTAATTTTTTTTTTTCTATGAATCCTTGGAAAATGAAATCATAGTTGAAAATGGCGACCAAAAAACGGGAAAGAAAACAGCATTCTGAGAACCAATATTTAAACACCCATCATAAGCTGAATCTCTGACAACACTATGCAGGGATACTGTAGAAACCTCACTGGACTGTCGGAATATGTAGAACAATTGGTTTCTTTTTTCTTTTTTAAAGACGAAGCTAACTCAACATTGTTTTTTTATTTGTTAATCTCTTTTGGGTTTCTCAAAAAATACAAAAATTAAGGGAGGATGTCAGTGTTAGTGTTCTGTTTTCTGTTGGAGGGTGGAGTGAGAGACTTCAGAAGTAGATATCTCCAGGGAAGTGAATATTAAAAGCAAATTAACCATTGCATGTATTAGGTTTCAGAAAGAGTCATGAATGCGACTAGAATTATAAGACACATGAAGCCCCCAAAAAGCTGTTTCGTACGTACAAACAACAGAAACCGTCGTCAACACAAAATGCCACAACATGTTTCAAACTCTCTCCTCCACCCAAAAAATGGAAAAAAAAGAAAAGGAAACAGAGTGATTCCATCAAACAGTGGATTAGAAAGATCAAATGAAAACAAATGGAAGGGTACCAATCACGGCCCAGTTTTGAGAATCATTGTTTTGGTTTAGTTTCAAGCAGAAAGGAAGTGAAGGGGTTATGGCAGATCTGTAAAAATGAATAAAGGGATCCGAATTAAGCTCGTTTGATGCGAGAGCCGGGAACCCAATTACCTTGGGGCTTGCAGTGAGGGGGATCTTCAAAGAGGGAGAGTGAAAGCTGTTTGTGAGCAAGTCCAATGTCAAAAAGTATCAAACCTGACTTTGGATCATCGACTATAATGCCTTTAACGGGTAGCCATAGAAAAAGCTCTTCTTGAGAGAGACCCTCCACTCCTATCAGGCTACCATAAGTGAGGTTGGCTCTCACAACGCTATCAAAGAAAACTCTGTTCTCAAATTTCGTCAAGCAAGGTCCATTCAGAAACACTTCTAACAGACCCTTTTCTGATAAAGTGTAGGATTTCACCTCCTCCGGCAAGAGACCTGCGGGCAAGCCTTTGGTGCGGAGAAGATCGTGAATGGAGGAAGAGGAGGAGGACGAGTCCAATGAAAGAGAAAGTTGGAGAGAGAGAAAGGTCAGAAAGGCTGTGAAGAAGGAACTGGTGTCAAAGAAGGCCATGGTTGCCTAGACAAAAAAGAGAGAGGAACATTAGGGGGTGTTAAAGGGAAGTTATCCTGGGAAGAAGCAGGAGGGTGGAAGCGGAATGACTGTCTAAGAAAAGGTTATGCAAGGGTGAATGACGATATTGCCAGTGTGTGGGGGCCAAAAGGGGCTTTGATTGAGGTTTGTAAGCATCTTTGCAAACGTACCACGAAAAGATCCTCAATCAGATCTTACGTTGGCTTTGTTTCTATGTTTGTTAACATGCATAGCTGTTGGTTCTTTGCTTGATGTATATTACAACTTACCTTGAAAGTTCTGAACATTGTTGCCCCCTAAAATAATACTTCAATAAAATATTACTCCAATCAAGGATTTGTTTTGATCAAGTTACAATCCAATTTAATGTCAAATTAATCCATCATTCTAAGATTAGAAGTTGTTTGGTTGGTTACATTATTCCATTCCACATGTCAATGAAAATCGAAGAAAAGAATTATCTGCCAAAAAACGCTAACCAAAATAAACCAAGATAAGAAAGATTTTTTAGGTGCCTGAATATACTGCATATATCACTATCAAATACAGTGCGGATAGTATTGTTTTCTTGTTAAGCGTAGTCAAATTTACAATAAATACAATATTTTAATATATTAAAATAATTTATTTATTTGTATAAAGTGATCCAATTGGTTCAACAGAACTTTTAAATATAAGTAATTAAATTTATTAATTTTATAAATTAAATTATAATATTTAATTAATTTAAAATTATATTTTATGAAAATAATTTTTCTATTCCCTAAAGTAGCGTTCTCGTGTCTTTAGCGAGGTTCCATCATGGATTTGACAAGATATTATCGCCCACCAAAGGTAAAGTTAGTACATTAAGGAACATAATCATGCGTATAATATAAAAAAAAGCTAACCATAATCATATGGAATTAACCTTGGTTTGCAAAGGAGGGTATTTTGGTCGTTCTGCGAGTTCCCAGAAAAGACAATGGATAGTAACGGCTGCATTTTTCAGAGGGTCAGTAGACTGGCATGTCAATTCCGTTACTGATTGGGGGACGAGACGGTAATTTGGCACTTTCATTGTGTAGGTAAGATTCTGTGTGCGAAGGGCCTGCATAGGCTCGGGTTGGTTAAGTTAACTAGGTTTAGCTAAGGGGAGGGAAGGACGGGCCCGCGCTTAACATCAGGAGGAAATTACGAAGGTCTCTTGGTGTGGTTTGACGAAAAGGCACACAAAGTGTCTTGCTTTTTTGATTCTTTGGCACTGTAGAGTCACGCAGGGCAGGGATAGTGCTTGGGCAAAGTTTCAAGCGACAATGATGACGTTACTAGTAAGGGGACCTGAATAGCTACCTCCCGTTGATGATTTGAAACACGTGGACCAGTAGTGACCGACAACGTGGGATTGGCTTTCCCTTGGTTTCTCTCTTTCTTTTTTTTTCACCCGAATGGCAGATTATGGAAAATCCTCAGCCGTTACGGTAGGTTGCCGGTAACGATTGGCCCACGTGTGGATTGTGCAATCGCCAAGCGTGGCCAAGGCATAACCTCCTGTACGATTAGCTCAGGCAACAAAATCATTTAGTATTTCAGGGAATAAAACAAGAATAGGACGGAAATGAATTAATGCGGCATTTATAATTGATAAGATGCAATGATATTTAGAAAAATGAAGCGTATAGTTTTTTAGAATGTTTTGTAATATTTTAAAAATATTATATAATATTTTAAAAATTTTTAACTTTAGTATATATTTTTATGTAAAAATAATAATATTTTAATATTTATATGAACTAGTTGACAATAAAACTATTAAATAATTTTTGAGTTATAAGACAATTTAAAGGGATAATATACGAAAAAGGAAAAATAAATTATTTACATTATTATTTTGATTCAAAAGTTATTACAATTTGAAGAAAACATGTCGAAAGTCAAAGGTGAATTTTCAATCAAGATTAGAAGAAAATCAAAAAGTTTAATCAATGATTGAGATCTTTAACAAATTCTAATCAAAGACCTAAAATTTTTTGTAAATAATATCTTAAAATAGTACAACGAATTGAAAATTTTAACTTGTCCTTTTTAATTACAGTTTTTGTGGCCATAGCATATGTTAATATTTACTCCAGAATAAATACAAATTAATAATATTTAAGGGTCCTTAGTAATATATTATGAAACATTTATTGATAGAAAATTTAAATACAATAATTTATGTCATAATTTAAATTTATGCATTGTTTGCTTTTCACTTTTCATTTATTTTAAAATATTTAATGTCAATAAATCTTCATTTTTTTTCATTTTTAGTAACTTTTATTTATTCAAATTTTAATTTTATTTATAATTTTTATGATATTGATATTTATTTAATATGTATTATAATAATAAATTCTTAAAGAATGCTTGATGATTCACTTTAGGTATTGTTTTCTTTTTGTTTTCCCTTTATTATTAAGTGTTTAATTATTCTAAATTTACAATCTTTTCTTATTTGCTTTTAATACGTTTTATTTATTTAAGTTTTATCTTTAATTGCAATTTTTTGTAGTAGTTATATATGTTAATATTCATTACAATAATAAACACTTAAAAATGCTTGAGGATTTTCTTTGAGAATTCTTTCCTACTTTTTTTTTTGTTTTCCTTTAATATAAAGCATATGATGATAATAAGTTTTACTTGTATGTAATTTAGATAAAACATATAAATAAAATTTACCGTCATTAATTAAATGTGGTATAATAGGTAAGATGCAATGATATTTGTATGAATTTTCTATATGTCTAAGTTATATATACAACATTAGATGGAATTTTCATTCATTTGAGATCCTTTTCTTCTAGCTGAAAGTTAAATTGTATATCACTTTTTGGCACTTTGATTGAGAGCCTCTCTGGTCATATTGTGAAAATTTATTTTAAAACAGTTGCTTTTTTAATCACAAAAATTGCTTTTCTGAAAATCACTTTTGTAAAGTCAAAAACCAGATTATAAAAAAAAAATGTGTTTAGCTAAATCATTCGAAAAGTACTTTTTAGTATTTATATGAGACTTTGACTAGTGTTTTGAAAAGCTGTTTTATTATTGAATTATTAAAAAGAACACAATATATCGGTTTTCACTTTTTCAACCGAAGCTGATTACTACTTAGGGCCAAGTTTAATAGAGATGATACTGAGGCTGCCTCTAATGGGTCACAACTCAAACCAAATAATTGCAATTCCTTCCAAAAACTAATCGGGAAAATGGATGTTACATTTTTTTTCCTAGGTCTATGGGCATATTCAGAAATACCCCCTTCAGAGAATTGGACAGTGGATCATGTGGAACAGCCTGTGATTTAACGGCATCATGCAATGGCTTCACGGCATTGGACTCTGTTGTCAATTGGGATTGGACTTTTTTAAAGTGCAAAATGCTTATTAGAAGGCTGATTGAATCAACTTTGATTACATTACGAGCAAGAAGAAAAATGTTTATGTATTTTAGATAGGTATTTTCATTATTAGCTTTTTACTAAATGTTCACGATTTAAGACAGCTTTTAAATTTATAAAGTCTTACATAGAGTATGGGACTAAATAATTTAATGAGTTAGATTTTATAAATAAATATTAGGTAAGAATATGAGTGACAATAGATTAAAAAAAATTTTACATTTTAAAAATGTCAAATCTTGCTAATATGTCTTTAGTTTTGGTGTTTGATTGCTGAACATTATATGCTGAAAGAAAAACAGAGGTTGTATCATGCAAATGACATGCTTAACCTTATTAGTAATGTAAGTAACTTAAGTTAGATACATTTCTAATTTTTATGCATGCCAGAGGAAATTTGGACAAACAATTTTCTTCTCTAAATTATGGTTGAGGCATGGATGCTGTGGAAAGAAGGCATGAACTTCAAAACTAATTGACACGAACATAAGCACTCCTGTACTGCATCAGAAATACTGCATTGCATGTAATGACAGTGTCCTAAGATAGGCACACTATGTCCTTTCTGGTTTTAGTGTTGGGGAATGACGTTGAATTGGCTTAGGCCAAGAAGCTTGGTTTCTTTCCAAGGAATGCTTCAGCAGAAACAAATTGCGGTTTGAATCAGAGGGAAAACGAGCTCAACCTATTAAGTAAGCATTACTTTATTACAAGGCCGTTGAAAATCATCTGATCTGAATCTAATTGTGTTGTATACACGCCCAAAGTGAATATATAAACAACATTTAATCATCTGAAATGTACTACAATTCTTAACTCCAAATAATTAGTTAATGATCTGTTGATAAAATCAATAAAATCATTCAATCACCAGATCTTTTCTTTTTCCTATTCTTATCTGACAGTTCTCAAATTAGAAGAATTCTATGTTACGTCAAAAAGTGCTAGATTGAATACGAGGAAACCGTGATAAATGTTACGATAATCCAAGGGAACAGAATGGGATTTCATGTGGCTTTAAACTTGCTTGACTCAATCAAGGACTCTGTCAACTGACAGCTGCTATCTTAAATTCAGGGACTCTGTCATTTTTACTCTCTGCCATGTGATGTTTGTCTATGAGGTTCAACTATGAGGTTCAATCTCAGATTTTTTTTCCTCTCTAATACGATGATCTTCGCTTGTGAATCCGTCAGGTTCTGGGTCAATTTGTAGACGGCTAATTTTCACTATTTCAACTGTATAGGGGCATTGTTGTTAGCAAACTCATAGTGTGTTTCCTAGTCTGCGTTCTTTCTTCGTTTGGAGGGCATTAGCTCCAGGCCATCCATATCTCCAGCCGGAGTAGCAGTGCAGCAACTAGAATTCAATGGCCATTCTTTCTTTCACAATCATCATTGTTTATATGCTTGCCCCTCCTCTCAAAGTTGCCATAGCATTTGATTCCATCCATCTATCCCACACCATAAGTGATGGCATGACGCTAGTTTCCCAAAATGGAACCTATGAACTTGGGTTCTTCACCCCGGGAAATTCCAAGAAACATTACCTGGGAATTTGGTACAAGAAAATCCCTATTCAAAACGTTGTTTGGGTTGCCAACCGCCTAAACCCCATCAATGATTCCTCTGGGATTTTAAGATTAAACAGCACTGGCAATCTTGTACTTGGCCAGAATGGCACTGTTGTTTGGTACACAAGTGTGCAGAAACAAGCACAACAACCAGTGGCGGAGCTCTTGGACTCTGGGAATCTTGTGATAAGAGATGAGAAAGGAGCAAACCCAGAAGACTATTTGTGGCAAAGTTTTGATTATCCATCTGATACATGGCTGCCCGCGATGAAGTTTGGATGGGACCAAAGATAAGGTCTTAAATGGGAACTAACAGCTTGGAAGAGTCCAGATGATCCAGCTCCAGGAGACTTTGCTTGGGTTGCAGGTCACAGCAACTATCCTGATGCATATTTGATGAGGGCAGGAGAGAAATACAGCAGGTTTGGACCATGGAATGGTCTGCATCCTAGTGGTGCTCCAGAAGCGAAGGCTAATCCAATTTATTATTTCAAGTTTGTGTACGATAAGGATGAGATGTACCACACCTACTACTACCTCAAGAACAATTCTGTTTACTCAAGAGCAGTAATCAACCAAACTGCTTATACTCGTTATCGCCATGTGTGGGTGGAAGCTAAACAAAATTGGGAGGTTTTTAAATCAAAGCCAGTTGACTATTGTGATCATTATGGCCTGTGTGGACCCCATGGGAATTGTATCATCAACGAATCTCCAGTCCGCCAATGTTTAAAATGGTTCAGTCCAAAGTTACCACAGAATTGGAATTCAATGGACTGGTCTGAGGGGTATGTCTGGAATAAACCATTGAAGTGCTCTAATGAGAGCGGAGATGGATTTATGAAATTGGCGGGGTTGAAAGTGCCAGATACTACAAATACTTGGCTGGATGAGAAAATGGGTCTAGAGGAATGCAGAATTAATTGCTTAAAAAATTGTTCTTGTATGGCCTATACAAATTCAGATATCAGAGGCCAACGCAGTGGCTGTGCTATGTGGTTTGGAGATTTAATTAATATCAGACAGTTTGCAGGTGGGGGTCAGGACCTTTATATTCGAATGGCCGCTTCAGAATTAGGTAGGCACTCAATTTTGCTAATTTAATTGGTACTTCAATGATTCTTCTCATAAAGGGTCCGCTTTCATCTTCCAAGTTATGGTTTTCATTTTCAATATGTTAATTAACACTTGGTATTTTTTTTTTCCTATAAATCAAATTCAATTCAAAGAGGCGGAAAATGGCCATACAAAGAGGTTGAAGACAAGTTTAGTTGCTACCACCATTGTGGCAGTCTCTGGGATCCTTTTAGTTGGCTGCTATATGATTTACAGAGTCTGCAGAAACATGACTGCTAAAATTACTCAATTTTTCAGTGACTTTATGGCCCCAAATGTTTTAAGAAATTTTTTGAAGCAAGATGCTTCCTTTTAAACGGTAAACAAGCATACACGCGTGCATACACACACATACACTTAGTTACAAGTTATCTAATGATCACATAAGTTGATTTTACAATAAATTTTAATGGTATCAAAATGGTTTTATAACATTAAAGATGTGATACAATATATTTTCCCGATGTGCATGGTTAATCATCTATGTGAATTGTTATCATTTTTCTCCTCAACCATGTAAAAGAGTTGAAGGCTTCTCTTTTATTGTTTTAGACAAGTCAAAAACTAAAGATCAAAATAACGAAGGATTTAACTCTTCTGAGGATGATTTGGATCTCTTATTGTTTGACCAATCAACTATATCCAGTGCCACCAATAACTTCTCATTGCAGAACAAAATTGGACGAGGTGGATTTGGATCTGTATACAAGGTAAATAAAGAATGTGAGTAATTTGAAGGGCTAATGTTGTAAAGAGTATCTCAATATACTTACAAAAATATGAGTTTACAGGGAAGATTAGTAAATGGGAAAGAAATTGTTGTAAAGAGGCTCTCAAGAAACTTAGCACATGGATTGGCTAAGTTCAAGAATGAAGTAAAACTTATTACCAAACTTCAGCATCGGAACCTTGTGAAACTTCTTAGTTGCTGCATTGAAGGCCAAGAAAAAGTGCTGGTTTATGAATACATGCCTAATAGCAGCTTGGACTCCTTCATTTTTGGTATGAATTTTGGAATGCTTGTTCTAGCAAGGACTAATCTAATAACTTTACTATCAGTACACATCATCTAGCACTTGAATGTTGGATTGGAAGAATTTAAACAGAATAACTTATTTTCTTTTTGATGGTCATAAATCCAATCAAAGGAAAGTTTTAGATTAGTTTAAGTGCTTTCAAATTATTTGCAAAATTGCTAGGGGTGTTATGTATCTTCATCAAGATTCCAGATTGAGAATTATTTATAAAGATCTCAAAGCTAGTAATGTTTTACTTAAAGATAAGTTGGACCAAAAAATATCAGATTTTGGGACAGATTGAAGGGAACACAAAGTAAAGTAGTTGGAACTTAGTGGGTGTCTTGCCTGCAAGCTATTAGGCTCCATGACCTATATTTTGTTTCTCAAATTAAAATTTGTTATATTTGATGTTTTGTAATTGCTATATGGCATTGAAATATGTAACTTATGGGATGTTTTTTGTGAAATATGTTGTCTTTAGTTTTGGTATGTTGGTGATTGAAATTATATATGGCAAGGAAAATAAAGGGTTTTATCATGCAGATCAAATCCATAACCTCATTGGACACGTAAGTACATGTCATATATATGTTTGTTATTTTAGTGTGTCAAATTGAAATGGGATGAAAAACTTGTATTTCAAGCATAGATATTGTGGCAAGAAGGTAGGGCTTTAGAATTGATTGACAAAAACATAAAGGACTCATGCGTTGCAACCATATTAGTCTCCTGTGTGCACAACAACACTCAGAGGATAGACCTACTATGTCATCAATGGTTCTCATGTTGGGAAGTGAGATTGAATTAGCTGAACCTAAGCAGCCTGGTTTTTTTCTAGGAAAGGTTTCATTTGAAGAAAAATTTTTCTTCAAGTAAGATGCAATCTACTTCAACCAATGAAATAAGCATGAGCATATCAGAAGCCCGATGAAAATCATATAGAGCAGGGAGGAGATGTTGCACTAGGTGTAGCATTATAAGTTTCACTGGTGAACTATTATTTATAGGCATTTAATTGTAGACTTGCTATGAGAGGCAACGTATAGGTTGAACTGGACTGGTCCTTCCTTTGTAATAAGTAATCCTTCATGGCATTTAATTGTAAGTGTAGGGAGGAGATGTTGCACCAAGTGTAGCATTATAAGTTTCACTTGTGAACTGTTCTTTATAGACATTTAGTTGTAAACTTGCCTTGAGAGGCAACATATAGGTTGAATTGGACTGGTCCTTCCTTTGTAATAATCAACCCTTCATGGCATTATTGAATCCAGCTCTAGGGTAAAAAAGAATCCAAGCAGTTCTTTCACATCTTTGAACCTACTTCACTATCCTTCAAAATCTGTATCCGACTGGACCACGAGTGAATTTAATTTCCAATGTTTGACATTTGCCCCATTCTCTTTCAGATGGTGGAAATGAACTGGCGTGGCTGCGTAAACAATGGCTGCCATATTGTATGACATTGCATTGTCAATCTAATGTGAGTTCAATACTATCTTAATGAATTATAGTTGAAAATATACCACGAAGTAGAAACTCAACATGGTGCCAATTTTCCAAGCATATGCTGACCAGAGAGAAAAGGTCCTGCCGGCAATTCATGATGAATTTTAATTTGCGGTATCTTTGCTATTTTTTCCCTTGGACGTTATTTGGTCAAAGATGTTAATCGACCAAACTTTGTTCCATTAGACGTGGGCGAGGCACACATCCACTCAATTTGATCAAAGATTTTATTTGACTAAATTTTTTTGCCTTACGTGGGCGTGGCGTACGTCCAACTTCAATCACCGCTCTTTCGTCATAGATTTGCTTCAATTCCTATAAAAAATGTGTAGCTGTTATGGACGATGGTGTGAACTGGTTGACTAGAAAGAAAAACACAGACATCTCGCAAATTATTTAATGCACAATACAAATTTACATATAGTGAACACTGGGGCCCACGACTTTAATATCAGCAGAAAATTATTGTCCTTCTTGGTACAAAGAAAATTATTGTTCAAGATGGTCCAAAAAACGTGCTTGGACTTAGCGACAGTGTCTCCGTCTTCCTGCAATTTTTGCTTTTTAAGGTTTTAGCTCTACCATATGTCTCCGTGACCAAAGCAAAAGTGCCGCAAAAGCTAGAATCTAATGGAGGTTCTTTCTTTGATGATTATCGTTGCTTACATACTTGTCCCTTCTCTCAAAGTCTCCATAGCACTTGATACTGTTCAAAAAAACCAGTCCATTAGTGATGGTGTGACCTTAGTTTCCCAAGAAGGAACTTTTGAACTTGGTTTCTTCAGTCCTGGAAATTCCAAAAAACGTTACCTGGGAATTTGGTACAAGCATATCCCAGTCAAAACCGTTGTTTGGGTAGCGAACCCCCTTAACCCAATCAATGATTCCTCTGGCATCTTAACTGTAACTAGAACAGGGAATCTTGTTCTCAGACAGAATGATACTGTCGTTTGGTACACATCTTCTCGAAAACAAGCAAAGAATCCAGTGGCAGTGCTCTTGGATTCTGGGAATCTTGTGGTTAGAGATGAGAATGATGCAAACCCAGAAGCCTACTTGTGGCAGAGCTTCGAATATCCATCTGATACATTGCTGCCAGAGATGAAATTGGGATGGGACCGAAGAAGTGGACTGAATAGGCGTGTAACAGCATGGAAGAGTCCGGATGATCCATCTCCAGGTAACTTTTCTTGGATTATGGCGCTGAACAATTATCCCGAAATCTATATGATGAATGGAACCGAAAAGTACTACCGAAGTGGACCTTGGAATGGCCTGCATACAAGTGGCACAGCACAACTTATAGCCAACCCTGTTTTCGTTTACAACTTCGTCTCCAATAAGGATGAGGTCTCCTACAGTTACCACCTAGGGAACGGTTCTGAATTCGGAAGAATAGTAATGAACCAAACTGATCATATTCGTCATCGCTATGAATGGGATGCAACTGAACAACTGTGGAGGGATCGTGTCACAAAGCCAGAAGACTTCTGCGACTATTATGCTGCGTGTGGAGCCAATGGGAATTGTATAATAACACAGTCTCCTATTTGCCAATGTTTGAAAGGGTTCAGGCCTAAGTCACCAGAAAAATGGAACTCAATGAACTGGTCTGAAGGATGTGTGCGGAATACACCATTGAACTGCAGTGATAAGAGCAAAGATGGATTTGTGAAATTGGCAGGGCTGAAAGTACCGGATACTACCCATACTAGACTGGACGAGACAATGAGTCTAGAGGAATGCAGAGCACAGTGCTTGAATGATTGCACTTGTATGGCTTATACTAATTCAGATATTAGAGGACAAGGGAGTGGTTGTGCCATGTGGTTTGGCGATTTAATTGATATTAGGCAATTCGCAGATGGTGGCCAGGATCTATATGTTCGAATGGAAGCTTCAGAATTAGGTAGGGACTTAACTCTGCCAATTCTCATTGATTCATATGATAAAAGGTCCATTATAACTCCTTAATTTGCGATTTAACTATAGCTTTTATGTTTGATCATATTCAAACCATACAGAGGCAGGACATCGCCACAAAAAGTTGACAATAGTAGTTGGTACCGCCGTTGCTGCGATCTCTGGAGTCTTTCTTGTTGGGTGCTTCTATGTCTACAAAGTCCGCAGAAAATTGGAAGGTAAAGTTGCTCACTTCAACAGCCGGCAATTTTGGCTCGGCCGGGCGGACTAGCTTAAAATTATTTAAAAAAATTAAGTGTTAAGTTTATAAAATTTTAACTCTTAAATTTTTTTTAATTTTTTTACTTATAAATTTAACCTACATTATAACTTAATTTCTCTATTCACTTATGAGTCATGACCTAATTCTATTTTTATAAATAATTTAAGAATAATTTGATATTTAAAATTTATATATTCAATTATTAAATTTAATAATATAAAATTTTTTAAAATAAATATTTAATAAGATTAAATTTATAAAATAATTATGTTAATTTATAATTTAAATTTAAATTTAAATTTAAATTTAGGATAGAGTTTGTTCATAAAGTCAATTCATTTAATCAGTCAACTTTGTAGGGGTAGGTTAGGTTTACTTTTTTTTTTTTGTTCAGCCTGATCTAACAGCTCTACTCACTTCCATATTCGTTACATAATTGGCTAAAAGATGGCCACAAGGTTTCTTTCATGCTTCACAATTTGATAAATTCCCATGGCAAGTATAGCTACGAACTTATTATATTCAACAAGAACTGGCTATTGTTTTGTAGAAAACTTCTTGTCTGCTCCAGTTTCACCCTTGGCTTCAGAAATGAAGTTGACATCTATTAAATAATTGTTTTGCTATCCAATAAGTAGATATATCTACATCATTAGTGTTAATTCTTTCCTTATTGCCAGATAAATTCATTACCACAGAGGGATATCAGAATAATATGGATGATCTTGATCTCCCATTACTTGATTTTTCAACAGTTGCTATTGCAACTAATAACTTCTCCATCAATAATAAGATTGGACAAGGTGGATTTGGGCCTGTATTCAAGGTAATTAAACATTTGAGCAGTAAGGAAATTAAAAATGCAATCCAGAGTAATTTAATTTGAAGTACTTAAGAATGCTATTGTACAGGGAAAGTTATTACATGGACGAGAAATTGCTGTGAAGAGACTTTCTCAAAGCTCAAGACAAGGATTGACTGAGTTCAAAAATGAAGTAAAATTGATTGCAAAACTTCAGCACCGAAATCTTGTAAAGCTTGTTGGCTGTTGCATTCAGGCAGAAGAAAAAATGTTGGTCTATGAATACATGCCGAATAGCAGTCTCGACTCCTTCATTTTTGGTATCTGTATTCAGTCCAAGAATGTTAATATTATATTTGATGTGCTAATTAATACTTAGAGATACTAGTGGATTTATTAGTTGATGACACTTGAATTACTGAAATTTGAGGATAAACAATTAATTTACTTTGGATGGTACAGATCATACCAAAGGTAAAATGCTGGATTGGTCCAAGCGCTTGCAAATCATTTGTGGAATTGCTCAAGGCCTTCTCTATCTCCATCAAGACTCCAGATTGAGAATTATTCATAGAGATCTTAAAGCAAGTAATGTATTACTTGATGATAAGCTGAATCCAAAAATATCAGATTTTGGAATGGCCAAAACTTTTGGAGGAGACCAAATTGAAGGAAACACAAATAGAGTAGTGGGAACTTAGTAAGTGTCATACTTGCTTTGAAGCTCCATAAATAATTCCTTTTATAAATCTAATGATATTGTTCTAAATTGTGTATTACAGTGGTTATATGTCACCAGAATATGCCGTTGATGGAATATTTTCGGTGAAATCTGATGTTTTCAGTTTTGGTATACTAATGCTGGAGATTATATGTGGAAAAAGAAATAGAAGGTTTTATCATGCAGATCACACTCCTAACCTTATTAGCCATGTAAGTACAGTAGACAATTTTCAATTTATTCAAGAACATCAAAATGATTTGACAAACAGTTCCATGTTCTTTTATGGTCCAGGCATGGATGCTATGGAAAGAAGGCAATGCCACAGAATTGATTGACTCAAGCATAAAAAACTCGTACATTGTATCAGAAGTGATGCGATGCATTCATGTTAGTCTCTTGTGTGTACAACATTATCCAGACGATAGACCTACCATGTCTTCTGTAATTTTGATGTTGGGGAGTGAGAACAAATTAGCTGAGCCTAAAGAGCCCGGTTTCTTTCCAAGGAATGTTTCAATTGAAGCAACTTCCTCCTCCAGGCTGCTGGAATCAAGGTCAACAAACGAATTAAGTATTACTTTAATGGACGCCCGATGAAAGTCGTCGAGTTAGCAAGACATATCACATTTAAGTATACATAGATGCAATGTTGTAGCTAGTTAAACGTTCACCACTTTAGGCCAAAATTTTTCTAAACTTTGGCTTTGAACGGTGATGCAAAGTTTGGAAATACATTATTGCAGTTCTTATAAACTTTTCCTTTCTTTTATTAGTAAATTAATTGGAGGGTGCATATAGTGGAATTAGCATATCGCTATATGTCCAACTCATTCCCGATAGAATCCCAACTCAAGATCTCAAAGATATATGAGAGGTTCTTCTATAGACTTATAGTCCGCCGAAATTGTATTAACTAAGCCAATAAAAGAGTAGACAGAGCAATTAGCTCATAGTTAGAGGGAAATCAGTACCTGTGCAATTGTGTTGGCCAAGATGGGCGCTGGTCATCAAGAATGCCAGAAGATATGTGTTTTTGCACTGGTGCAACGCGGGTTAGCTTTGCAGTTGGAAAGCTATGGCCAACCATGATGGCACATCATTTCTTTCTGCCGTGGCAAGTGAGGTGTATGCCTAATTTCAACGGAAAAAAGAAGTATTCAACACTTTCCACTGTAGTTTTGACTGCATATCTATGTAAACGAAAAGAACACTCATATACCATATCTTTGTGCTATATTGATCTGGCTCTCTCAGGTGTTCTGTTCCATATTAGTAAATTGGTCTCTACGCAAAATGCAGGACTCTACATGATATGTTTTCTCATAAATAGGTACTGTAAGACTTACTGATAAAGTACCAGAGTTAAAACCATTGAAATTACAGAATTCTGTGTAGCATTTTTTTTTTATTCATAAACTTTTTAATTTCTACCTTACATCGATCACAATGAAGACCTAAAAAGAAAAGATTAAAAGCAGATGTTGACGGTCAATGTTTCTTGTAATTTAGTTTGGCTTAAAGCCCCATTTACGACTGTACAACTTGCTCCCAAGTCTGCATGAGTATTTAAGGGGGCTAGTCTTAAGTTCAATTCATACTATTTCTGTATGAATGTAATTTCCAGTGTTTGATATTTGCCCCATTCTCTTTCAGATGGTGGAAGTGGACTGGCGAAGCTGCATAAACAATGGCTACCATATTGTATGACATTGCATTGTCAATTTAATGTGAGTTCAATACTATCTTACTGAACTATAGTTGAAAATATACCACCACAGTAGTAACCCTGCATGGTGCCAATTTTCCAAGCATTTGCTGACCAGAGAGAAAGGGGATGAATTTTAATTTGTGGGATCAATGCTATTTTCCTCATAGATTTGCTTCAATTCCTATCAAAAAGGTGTGGTTGTTATGGACAATTGTGTGAAGTGGTTGGCTAGAAAGAAAAACACAGACATCTTGCAAATTATTTAATGCACAATAGAAATTTACAAATGGTGTAAACGGGTGCCCACGACTTTATTATCAGCAAAAAATTATCGCGCGTTTTTTGGCTCAAAGAAAATTATTGTTAAGATTATCCAAAAAAGGTGCTTGAACTTTGCGACAGTGTGTCTCCCTGCACCTGCAAGTTTTGCTTCATTGGGTTTTAGCTCTACCATATATCTCTGTACCTGCAACTTAGGCCAAAGTTTTTCTAAAATTTGGTTTTGAATGGTGATGCCAAGTTTTGAAATGCATTCTTGCAGTCTTAAATGAATTCTTTTTCTTTCTTTTATCAAAAATAATTAATGGGAGGGTACATATAGTGGAATCATATTGCTATCCCAACTCATTGCTGATAGAATCCCAAAACTTGAGGTCTCAAAGATATATGAGAGGCTCTTCTATACGCTTGGTTCACATAAATTGTATCAACTAAGCCAATAAAAGAGTAAACTGTGCAACTAGCTCATACCTAGAGGGAAATCACTACCTGTGCAATTATGTTAGCCAACATGGGCGCTGATCATCAAGAGTGCCAACAGATATGTGTTTCTTCACTGGTGCAAAGCTAAGGTTAGCTTTGCAGCTGGAAAGCTATGGCCATCCACCCCCTCTGAAGAGTAAAAGCAAACTTTGGTCATCGTGTAACACTCATACAGCGGGCCACCTTCTTTCCAGAAGCAAGCAGATGAGAGAACCCCAGCCCATGTGTCCCGGTCTGTTAGAATGAATATTCCATAAAGGAGTTTGTCAGACTTTGTATTTTCCCTTTTCTGACGGATTGGTCTAAGGATGGTATAAATAGTCAGCCTGTGTTTGAATAGAATTTTGGGTGAATTTTCTTTAAGAATCTCTTAGGAGTTTGTGTGCCCTCCAAGTCTCATTTTTCCTGTAACACATCAGTTCTCTATGCCGTGCAAGGTATATTCCTAATTTCAACGGAAAACAAGGACTTTGCAACTTTTTGTATGCTTTCCACTGTAATCTTGACTGTGTATTCAAAGTACCCCAGAAGAACACTCCCATGCCATATCTTTGTCCTGTATCATCTGTCTCTCTCAGGTGTTCTGTTCCATGTGGGTAGCCAAACGTTATGGTGCCGGAAAAGCTAATCCTCCTCTTTCAATGGACATTGTTTCTTTCATGAGTACCGTTGCTTATATACTACGTTACTACCTGTCATTTCTTCTCAAGTAACCATTGCAATTGACCCCATTGGTCAGCTCTGGTTTGGTCTTCTCGCTTATTTCAGAATAGACCCATAGATTAGTCAATTTTGCAAATTTAAAAACCCATCTCCTTTCCAACCCTGATTCGCAGAAAGAAGGACTTGGATAATTGGTTTTCCCAACTCCATCATGGATCAGCTAACGCAAGTATTTTAGTTTCTTTTGACAGTTGACGTATCAGTACCAGGTAATTGATCAAAAGTATGGGTAAGATAGCTTTTATTTGTCGTTTGGAATCAGAACACCTTTTCAGGAATTATTTCAAAGAGATTTATAATTGTTATTTTTATGATTGTATTCTTATATAATAACACGTTATATTAAATATTTATATTTTTTAAATAAAATAGATTGCTTGCAAATTTGTAGGCTAGACCTATTATTTATAAGCCAAGCTTACACATTGAAATAGAATTGTTTTTAAACCTTGATCTAATCTAAAATATTATTAAATATATCAAATCAAGCATGCCAAAGTATTTGTCGTGATAAGCTCAGTCTAATTTAATTTAAGATTCTCTAATTTTGCGTACAATAAAAGAGGTAAATATAAAAATTAAAAAAATAATAAAAAATAAATTCATAAAATATATTATAAAAAATAAAAAATTATTAAAATTAAAAAAAATAAAGATATATAATCTATTCTATTTTCATCCTTACTCTGAAGAACCAAGATTATGAAAATGGATCGTCTGCAGTTACTGCAGAGAACCATAAGAAAAAGTGACAAATAGAAATGAGATGAAAGAGAAATTTTTTTTTTTTTTTTCCATTTTACTGCTTCCATTTCTCTCTCCGTTCATCTCCTTTTCTTAGTCTCTCTCACGGCCCCTGCAGTGATTGCGAAGAATCCGTGTCCTAGGACTACATATTTAAGGCTACCCTTTTCAAGGTATACTTTCTTACCTTAAGAAAAAAAAATCCACCAACCTAAACATTATCCCTTTTTTTGGGTACAATAAACATTATTTTCTTTTTTTCGGTTACATTGAAAGGATGGAATTGTAGGAGAAGGGATTAGAGGGTTTGGTCTGATATCACCTGTACCAACCTCAGTTATATCCTTCTAATTGTCTTGTAAGTTGGATTATTATGGCAATACATCATTTCAAACTTGAAAGTCTTTCTGGAGTATTTAAGTGGCCCCCACTTTGGCGGGCAAAAGCTCGCCGCGTTGCCAGAATTGACGCGCTAACATTATTCCTTTTTCCTTTGTCCTTTGAAAAGAATAGAAGGGAATATACAGTCACTGCTCAGGATTACATCATAACAGGCAGCTATTTTTCATTGTTGAACACAAAACTTTTTAGCAAAATAAAAAAAAAAACCAATAAAAGTGATGATAGTAATACATAGATTCGTAACAGTGCTGTAAGTTAAAGCTAAATTTCTTTAGACAATAAATTATGTACAGACTTCATTAAGTTAAAACCTAATAATAAGTACTTTCGCTTTCAAAGCAATAGTTATTTTATATTTTTTTTATTTTTAAATCCATAGGTTCAAATCTCATTTTTTTTTATTTTAAAGTTAATAAATTTCACATAATCATAAAAAAATCTAATAATAAAAAATAAACTCACACTTCACAATTTATGAAAACATGTTCATCTAATATAATTTATGATAGTGTTATTTTTATAAATAAAATTTTATAAATTTTTTATTTTAAAAATTTAAATTATTAAAATTTGTTAAAACTTATAATACAAAATTTTTAATTCATTCTAAAAAAAATCATCTCTATGATTGAGTGACAACTTTCCCTGTCATTTATTCTTTTAAACAATCACATGATAAGTAACATATTTATTCGCTTCTACATTGTGCCATGTCTCATTTTCAAGTCTATCCTTTTTAATTAATATATTCTTTTTCTGACAAACCTTTACCAAACATTTTCTTAGAAATAAGTGATACGATTTTCCCCATGAATTGACATGTAATGCCTTCTTGCAACGACACGGAAACCCCATGGTTGGTCCATCCACAAATTTTTCTCTTGACACGATAGTACCCAACCTCATGGCGGTGCAACTGTTTAGTACGGCAACTCTGGGTCTCTTTTATACACTCTATCTATAATTAATTATTTATAATAAATAAAATTTTAAAAGTCTTTTAATATAAATATCGACTACAAGAGGTCTTTGTAACTAGTTTTTAGAATTTATTTTTTAAAAATATATGTACAACTAATGACGAGTCACTTAAAAGAAGAATATCCTATCAAAAGCCAATTTTATACAAGACTATTCTATTACAGTGCGGCGCCCATGTTTCCATTGCAGAACAATCGACTTCAAAACCCAATTTTATTCCTACCTTCTTCTCTCAATTTCAACTTTCCAAGCCGCCAGTTAACCCATAGCGTCACAGTCTCGGCTATTTCAGCCTTGCTTTAACGATATATTGCTTTCCTTCCAATGGACATTCTTTCTTTCACCAGTCTCATTGCCTATATACTGGTCTCTTCCCTCAGATTTTCCATAGCCGCAAATTCCATTGCTGTCTCCCGGTCCATAACTGACGGCATGACCTTAGTTTCCCAGTATGGAACCTATGAACTTGGGTTCTTCACCCCTGGAAATTCCAAGAAACGTTACCTGGGAATTTGGTACAAGAATATCCCTATGAAAACCGTTGTTTGGGTTGCCAACCGCCTAAAGCCCACCAATGATTCCTCTGGGATCTTAACATTAAACAGCACTGGCAATCTTGTCCTCAGCCAGAATGGCACTGTTGTTTGGTACACAACTCTGCAGAAACAAGCACAGAAACCAGTGGCTGAGCTTTTGGACTCTGGGAATCTTGTGATAAGAGATGAGGAAGGAACAAACCCTGAAGACTATTTGTGGCAAAGCTTTGATTATCCATCGGATACATGGCTCCCCCAGATGAAGTTTGGATGGGACCTAAGAAAAGGTCTTAAATGGGAACTAACAGCTTGGAAGAGTCCAGATGATCCAGCTCCAGGAGACTTTGCTTTCGTTTCAAGTCAAAGCAACTATCCTGATTCATACTGGATGAAGGCAGGAAAAAAGTACATGAGGTATGGACCATGGAATGGTCTGCGTCCTAGTGGCTTACCAGAATTGATGGATAATTCGATTTATAATTATAGCTTTGTGTACAATAAGGATGAGATGTACTACTACAGCTACTACCTCAAGAACAACTCTGTTTACTCAAAAGTGGTGATCAACCAAACTGATTATACCTGTTCTCGTCATGTATGGGTGGAAGCTGAACAAAATTGGGCGGTTTATAAATCAAAGCCAGTAGACTATTGTGATCATTATGGCCTGTGTGGACTCAATGGGAATTGTATCATCAGTGAATCTCCAGTCTGCCAATGTTTAAATGGGTTCAGTCCAAAGTCACCACAAAATTGGGATATAATGGACTGGTCTCAGGGGTGTGTCCGGAACAAGCCATTGAACTGCTCTAATGAGAATGGAGATGGATTTGTGCAATTGGCAGGGTTGAAACTGCCTGATACTACAAATACTTGGCTGGATGAAAAAATGGGTCTAGAGGAATGCAGAATTAAGTGCTTAAACAATTGTTCTTGTATGGCCTATACAAATTCAGATATCAGAGGACAAGGCAGTGGCTGCGCTATGTGGTTTGGTGATTTAATTGATATTAGACAGTCTGCAGATGTGGGCCAGGATTTATATATTCGAATTGCCGCTTCGGAATTAGGTAGGCACTTGACGCTCTAATTGGTACTTCTATGATGTCCATTTTCATCTCACAAAAGTTATAGTTTTCTTTTTCAATATGTGAATTAACCTTTGTTATTTTTTCTAAAAATAAAATTCAATTGGAAGATGCAGAAAATAGCCATAGAAAGAGGTTGAAGACAATTTTAGTTGCTACCATCATTGCTGCTGTTTCTGGAATACTTTTAGTTGGTTGTTGTATCATCTATAGGGTCTGCGGAAACATGACTGGTAAAATTACTCACTTAATTCTTCAGTGAATATATAGCCCCAAATACTTTTAAGAAACTTTATGAAGCAGATGTTTCAATTCAAATGGCAAACAAGTGCATGCGCACACACATATGCATATTTGGTTATATGTCATCTAATGATCACATAAGTTGATTTTACTGTAGATTTAAATGGTATCAAAACGAATTTATAACATCAAAGATGTGATACTATATTTTCCCTATGTGCATGTTTAATCATGTTTGTGAACTGTTTTCTTTTTACTCCTCAAGCTTGTAAAAGAGTTGAAGGCTTCTCTTTTATTGTGTTAGACAAATCAAAAACTAAAGCTCAAAATAATGAAGGATCTGTCTCCACTGAAGATGATCTGAATCACCTATTATTTGACCACTCAACTATAGCCAATGCCACCAATAACTTCTCATTGCAGAACAAAATTGGACAAGGTGGATTTGGATCTGTGTACAAGGTAACTCAAATATATGAGTAATTTTGAAGGGCTAATTTCATAAACAGTATCTCAATAAACTTACAAGAATGTGAGTTTGTAGGGAAGATTAGTAAATGGGAAGGAAATTGCTGTAAAGAGACTTTCAAGCAACTCAACACAAGGAATGATTGAGTTTAGGAATGAAGTAAATCTTATTGCCAAACTTCAGCATCGAAACCTTGTGAAACTTCTCGGTTGCTGCATTCAAGGACAAGAAAAAGTGCTAGTTTATGAATACATGCCTAATGGCAGCTTGGACTCTTTCATTTTTGGTATGAATTTTTGAATGCTTGTTCTAGCTCGGACTAATCTAATAACTTTATCACTACACATCATCTAGTGCTTCAATGTTGGATTTGAAGAATTCAAATAGAATAACTGATTTACTTTTGATGGTCGCAGATCAAACAAAAGGAAAGTTGCTAGATTGGCCTAAACGCTTTCAAATTATTTGTGGAATTGCTAGGGGTCTTACGTATCTTCATCAAGATTCCAGATTGAGAATTATTCATAGAGATCTTAAAGCAAGTAATGTTTTACTCAATGATAAGTTAGAGCCAAAAATATCAGATTTTGGCATGGCTAAAATATTTGGAGGAGAGCAAAGTGAAGGGAAAACAAAAAGAGTAGTTGGAACTTAGTAAGTGTCTTACCTACAAGTTATTAGGCTCCATGACCTACATTTTGTTTCTTGTTTAAATTTTTATATTGATGTTTTGCAGTGGCTATATGGCACCAGAATACGCAGCTGATGGAATGTTTTCTGTAAAATCTGATGTCTTCAGTTTTGGTATTTTGATGATGGAAATTATATATGGCCAGAAAAATAAAGGATTTTATCATGCAGATCAAACCCATAACCTTATTGGATATGTAAGTATACATGACATACATGTTCTCTTATTTTTGTGATCAGACTGAAATGGAATGGAATACTTGTGTTTCAGGCATGGATACTATGGAAAGAAGGCAGAGCTTTAGAATTGATTGACAGAAACATTGAGGACTCTTGCATTTTATCAGAAGTAACCCGGTGTATTCATGTTAGTCTCTTGTGTGTGCAACAACGTCCAAAGGATAGACCCACCATGTCATCAATAGTTCTAATGTTGGAAAGTGAAATGGAACTAGTTGAGCCTAAACAGCCTGGTTTCTTTCCAGGAAAGATCTCATTTGAAGCAAAATCCTCTTCAAGTACGAATCAATCTAGTTCAACCAATGAAATAACCATGAGCTTAATAGAAGCCCGCTGAAAATCAGAGCACAGTGGAGATATTGTACAGTATAGCATGGTAAGTTTCACTGGTGCACGGTTCTTTATTGGGATTTAGTTGTAACCTGTAAACTTGCTTGGAGAGGCAACACATAAGTTGAACACGAGTAAGCCTTTCTTCGTAATAATCAATCCTTCATGCCTTGATTGAATCCTACTCTGCAGGGTAAAAATGAACCGAAGCAGTTCTTTCACATCCTTAACATCAATGCACTCAAAATCAACTACTAGTGATTGTCTTAGGAAGTTAATGGTTTTGGGCTGTAATGGAAGTCAGCTGCTATTACCATTAGTGCCATAGCTGCATTAGTTCGGAATTGAACGTTAATGTCGAGGCTTTCAACTTAGTCAATCAATTCTAAGAAAGGGGGTCAGGTGCATTTCCACCAATATATATATATATATATATATATATATATATATATATATATAGGGGATAAAGTGCACACAGTGCCTTCATTCTCTCTCCGCGGATCCTTTCTCTCATCCAACCTAGTGGGCCAATGGCCCACATTTCCGCGTGAACGTAATGCCCCATGGGCCCATCCAAGGCCTACTTCCACTACCCTAAACTAGATTATGACAATCGCCAATTTGGGGAAACCAAAATTTTCAGTGCTTCCAAAATCTGATCATGCATCCAGCGAAGCAATCATGTGGACGTTATTTTAGTCCCAAAAAAAAAAAAAAAGCGGTATGATTTTTAAAATCCGAAAGTTATTGATGTTCTGTGGTTTGAAAAATATCAGAAAAATTAGTTAATGTCTTATGTATTGCAAGAATGACAACAACATTATAATAAAACTGAAAGAAAATGGATAACACATTGGTTTAGGAAAATTAAATACCTAAATTAAAAAATGTAATACAATCAAATAATACTATTTGAATAATTATAGCACAAAGAATCATAAGCATCTGATTAAAATCTAGTTGTATTACACAAGCCATGAAAAAAGAAATAAACTTCTAATATGTTACACTTGTAAATTTCATTTTGATTTTGCTATAAAATTGACCAAGATTTATTCAATTAAAATTAAAAAAAACGAAAAAACAATCAAAGATTACAAGTGTTGCCAAAACCCTGTCTTACCAAAAACCCGCCCTTGAAATCACTCTTCAAGCAAATTGCGATTGAATACACTCACCAACTACCAAAAAAAAAAGAAAAAATTCCCATTTTCATTGGCCATTTTCTGACGGATATAATGAAACTCCGCCGGTAAGATTTGTTTATGGCGGATTTAGTGACAATTAATATCAGCCAATAAAAATGGACTTGATAAAATTCATCGACCGATATCGAAATCGGTTGGTAATGTTAGCAGCGGAACGGAGCTAGTAAAATAAAACATGAGCAACAGTGAAATGATTAATTTTCTGATGAAAAAATTGTTTTTTATTGAACAACTTATGAGTTTTACCACTGAAAATATCTTTCAATAAAATGAAAAAAAGAAATTTTAATACCAAATAATTTATGAATTTTATTGACAAAAGCGGCTATTGGTAAAATCTTTAATTTTTAATTATGGTAGAATTTATGAATCTAATCGGCGGCAATGATTCTTGGTAAAATAAAAAATGTTCACATCTACCAAGGATGTAAAAAAGATGGATTTTACCTGTGACTATATTCCTTGGTAAAATAGTTAAAAATTACATTTCTCCAACGACAATGACCCCTGGTAAAATCATTAAATAAGTTTTCGAGGGATATGATCTATCCCACAAAAAAAAAAAAATTATTTTTTTTAAGAATTATATTTTAAAATTTTATTGAAATAATGAAATTAAACATTAAATTAAAAATGGAATTTATTATTTAAAATTGAAAATTATTTTAAATGTATTCTAAAACTATAACAATGTCAAATACAATATCCAAGAAATAAAATCCTAACTTCTACCTACACTCATCAGAATCAAGGGATCACAGGGTCACGTAGGGGAGGAGGGGAGAAGATGATGTGGCTCATGAAACTTTAGACTTCAGAATAGTTAGCCGTCCCTAACATTATTTTTATATTTACCTTGATAAATACAACCCGTAGTATTAGACTTCAGAATTCTGCCCCAATCCTTAATTGCAAGCAGATATATGCTGCCAATGGTGTGTATTTCATCCGTATGCCATGACTACTTCTTGATCCCAGGGGTGTTCAACCTTGGAAGTATCCCAGACTGCCCCGACGGGCTCTGGTGGTTACCTTCAAACTTCTGTCATGGCTGCTGATTTCCGTGGCTACGCTGAGATTATGTTTGAGAATCCTGAAGACACCCTGCAATCGTGGCACGTTGATGGCCAAAACTTCTTTGTTGTGGGGTAAGCTTACCTACCTCCCTTATCATAGAGAACCTGTCCCAACTCTCTTACTGCTATTGAGATGTTTGCAACTTTAAGCCTCTTACTATTTGTTTTTTTTTTGGATAATAATTGAAATTTAATAGGATGGATGGGGGACAATGGTCAGCTGCAAGCAGATTAAATTAAAATTTAAGAGACACAATGATATAGATCAAATAAGATACACAAAAGTTTATTTTTTTGAATAAAATTAATATCATAATAAGTTAATGTACAATGTGATGTCGAAGTTCTATTTATAACTTGTAACTAAATGAGCGATAAATATGAAAATAAAAAAATAAATTTAATAATAATAAATAAATAAATTTAACGATAATTTTTATCAAATATAAAGATAAAAATTTTAAATTACAAGATAAATTTTTAAATTAAATTCTAATTAAATATTTTTAATAATTATTATCCATCTCTATCATTTTCTTCCTCTAGAATTCACCTTTGGAAAGTTAAAATGTTAGAATTATTCTCAAGCTACAAGAGATTATCTTCCTTTAACTAAGTAGAATTAATATCGGATTGGTTCTTCCACTTAACCAAGTAATAGCATAATGGGATGGAAGAAGAACATAAATCATGTAGAATTGGTAAAAAATAAGACGCATAAAAATTTATTTTTTAAATAATATCAATATTTTAATAATTTTGATTCATAATATGAGACTTAGATTTATTTATAACTTATAGTTAAACGAGTGATAAACACAAAAATAAAAAATAAATCTAATAAAAAATAATAAAATTTAACTAAATCCTTATCTAAGTGAGGATAAAAATTCTAAATTATAAAAATTCTTAAATTAAAATGTTAATTAAATTTCTCTAATAATTATATTCAATTTTCATCGCACAATTCCTCGTTATACTGTTCAGGCACAGGTGCTGATAAATTGTCCTGGAAATATTGTTTAGTTTTGCCTTTGTGGCATTAGTGTTAGTATTTGTTTTTCTTTGTAAGGGCAACCTGAATTTGGTGGATTCAATTAATTGAAAAATTATATTCTATCTTTGCTATCTGCAGAGTGAGATTCATGTGGCTTGAAACTTGCTTGACGCAATGACTCATTCAACGACTCAGCCAAGTGACAGCTGCTTCCTTAAATTCAAGGACACTGACATCATGACTCTCTGCCATATAGTGCCATGGGATGTTCGTCTATGAGGCTCAATCTAAGATATTTTCCTGTTTAATACAACGATCTTCCCTTGTGAATTCGTCAGCTAGTCAATTTGTGGACAGCTAATTTTGACTATTCCAATTGTATAGGTGCAAGGTTGATAGTAAATTCATTGTGTGCTCCCTAGTCTGTGTTCTTTCTTCATTTGGAGGGCATTAGCTCCATTCATCCATATCTCTAGCCGGAATAGCAGTGCAGCAACTATAATTCAATGGGCATTTCTTTCATAATCATCATTGTTTATGTGCTTGCCCCTCCTCTCAAAGTTGCCATAGCATTTGATTCCATCCATCTATCCCACACCATAAGTGATGGCATGACGCTAGTTTCCCAAAATGGAACCTATGAACTTGGGTTCTTCACGCCGGGAAATTCCAAGAAACATTACCTGGGAATTTGGTACAAGAAAATCCCTATTCAAACCGTTGTTTGGGTTGCCAACCGCCTAAACCCCATCAATGATTCCTCTGGGATTTTAAGATTAAACAGCACTGGCAATCTTGTACTCAGCCAGAATGGCACTGTGGTATGGTACACAAGTGTGCAGAAACAAGCACAACAACCAGTGGCGGAGCTCTGGGACTCTGGGAATCTTGTGATAAGAGATGAGAAAGGAGCAAACCCAGAAGACTATTTGTGGCAAAGCTTTGATTATCCATCTGATACATTCCTGCCCGAGATGAAGTTTGGATGGGACCTAAGAAAAGGTCTTAAATGGGAACTAACAGCTTGGAAGAGTCCAGATGATCCAGCTCCAGGAGACTTTGCTTCGGTTGCAGGTCATAGCAACTATCCTGATGCATATTTGATGAGGGCAGGAGAGAAATATAGCAGGTTTGGACCATGGAATGGTCTGCGTCCTAGTGGCTTCCCAGAATTGAAGGATAATTCGATTTATAATTATAGCTTTGTGTACCATAAGAACGAGATGTACTCTTACAGCTACTACCTCAAGAACAATTCTGTTTACTCAAGAATAGTAATCAACCAAACTGATTATACTCGTTATCGCTATGTGTGGGTGGAAGCTAAACAAAATTGGGAGGTTTTTAAATCAAAGCCAGTAGACTATTGTGATCATTATGGCCTGTGTGGACCCCATGGGAATTGTATCATCAATGAATCTCCAGTCTGCCAATGTTTAAAAGGGTTCAGTCCAAAGTTACCACAGAATTGGAATTCAATGGACTGGTCTCAAGGGTGTGTCCGGAATAAACCATTGAACTGCTCTAATGAGAGCGGAGATGGATTAATGAAATTGGCGGGGTTGAAAGTGCCAGATACTACAAATACTTGGTTGGATGAGAAAATGGGTCTGGAGGAATGCAGAATTAATTGCTTAAAAAATTGTTCTTGTATGGCCTATACTAATTCAGATATCAGAGGCCAAGGGAGTGGCTGTGCTATGTGGTTTGGCGATTTAATTGATATTCGGCAGTTTGCTACTGGGGGCCAGGATCTATATATTAGAATGGCAGCATCAGAATTAGGTAAACTCAATTTTGGCAATTTAATTGGTACTTTTATGATCCTTCTCATAAAGGGTCCATTTTCATCTTACAAGTTATGGTTTTCTTTTTCAATATGTGAATTAACGCTTGTGTGTGTGTGTGTGACTTTTTTTTTTTTTTCCTCTAAAATCAAATTCTATCCGAAGAGGCGGAAAATGGCCAAAGAAAGAGGTTGAAGACAATTTTAGTCGCTACCATCACTGCTGCAATTTCTGGGATACTTTCAGTTGGCTGCTGTATTATTTATAGAGTCAGCAAAAACATGATTGGTAAAATTACTCAATTCGTGAATGAATATATAGCTCCAAATGTTTTAAGTAACATCCTAAGGCAGGATGCTTCCTTTTGAATGTAAACAATAGCGCATGCACACACATGTATATATGCACTCAGTTACAAGTCATTTAATAACCGCATAAGTTTATTTTAAGTAAATTTTAATGGTATCAAAACCGTTTTATAACATGAAAGAAGTGATACTATATATTTTCCCTTTGTGCGTGTTTAATCATCTATGTAAATTGTTTTTCATTTTTCTCCTTAAGCTTGTAAAAGAGTTGAAGGTTTCTCTTTTGTTGTTTTAGACAAATCAAAAACTAAAGATCAAAATAATGAAGGATCTCACTCCTCTGAGGATGATTTGGATTTCCTATTATTTGATCAATCAACTGTAGCCAGTGCCACCAATAACTTCTCATTACAAAATAAAATTGGACAAGGTGGATTTGGATCTGTATACAAGGTAATTCAAACATATGAGTAATTTGAAGTGCTAATTTCATAAAAAGTATCTCAATATACTTAGAAAATGTGACTTTGCAGGGAAGATTAGTAAATGGGAAAGAAATTGCTGTAAAGAGACTTTCAAGAAGCTCAACACAAGGAATGGTTGAGTTCAAGAATGAAGTAAAACTTATCGCCAAACTTCAGCATCGGAACCTTGTGAAACTTCTGGGTTATTGTATTCATGGACAAGAAAAAATGTTGATTTATGAATACATGCCTAATAGCAGCTTGGACTCCTTCATTTTTGGTATGAATTTTGGAATGCTTGTTCTAGCAAGGACTAATCTAATAACTTTAGTATCACTGCACATCATCTAGCACTTGAATGTTGGATTTGAAGAATTCAAATAGAATAATTGATTTACTTTTTGATGGTCACAGATCCAACAAAAGGAAAGTTGCTAGACTGGTCTAAACGCTTTCAAATTATTTGTAGAATTGCCAGGGGCCTTATGTATCTTCATCAAGATTCCAGATTGAGAATTATTCATAGAGATCTTAAAGCAAGTAATGTTCTTCTTGATTATAAGTTGGATCCAAAAATATCAGATTTTGGCGTGGCTAAATTATTTGAAGGGGAGCAAATTGAAGGGAGCTCAAACAGAGTGGTTGGAACTTAGTGAGTGTCTTTCTTGCAAGTTATCATGCTCCATAACCTATATTTTCTTTCTCAATTAAAAATTGTTATATTTGATATTTTTGCAGTGGCTACATGGCACCAGAATATGCAACTGATGGAATATTTTCTATAAAATCAGATGTCTTTAGTTTTGGTATTTTGATGATGGAAATTATATATGGCAAGAAGAATAAAGGGTATTATCATGCAGATCGAACCCATAACCTTCTTGGACACGTAAGTATATGTCATATATCTGTTTTTTTAATTTTGCGTGTCAAACTAAAATGGGATGGAAAACTTGTATTTCAGGCATGGGTACTGTGGAAAGAAGGCAGGGCTTTAGAATTGATTGACAAAAACATAAAGGACTCTTGCATTGTATCAGAAGTAATGCGTTGCATTCATATTAGTCTCTTGTGTGCACAACAACATCCAGAAGATAGGCCCACCATATCATCAATAGTTTTAATGTTGGGAAGTGAGATTGAACTCACTGAACCTAAAGAGCCTGGTTTCCTTCCAAGAAAGATTTCATTGGAAGAAAATTCTTCTTCAAATAAGATGCAATCCAGTTCAACCAATGAAATAAGCATGAGCTTATTAGAAGCCCGATGAAAATTGTAGCCCACGGAGGAGATATTGCACCAAGTGTAGCATTAGAAGTTTCACTTATGAACTGTTCTTTATGGGTGCTTAATTGTAAACTTGCTTTGAGAGGCAACGTATAGGTTGAACTGGACTAGTTCTTCTGCGTAATAATTAATCTTTCATGGCGTTATTGAATCCAGCTCTGCTGGGTAAAAACGAATCAACGCAGTTCCTTCACATCACTATCCTTCAAAATGTGTATTCGACGGGATCATGAGTGAATTTAATTTCCAATTTCAGATGGTGGAAGTGGACTTGCGAAGTTGCATAAACAGTGGCTGCCATATTGTATGACATTGCATTGTCAATTTATTGTGAGTTCGATACTATCTTACTGAAATATAGTTGAACGTTTACAACCCTAGTAGTAACTCTGCATGGTGCCAAGCATTTGCTGATCAGATAGATTTATTTGCGCTTTTTGGGATCTTTCTTACCCACAGCTACATCAAAAATATGGGCAAGATAGATTTGTTTGCGTTTTGGGATCGGACTATATTTAAACGAGTTATTTCAATAAGATTTACCATTTTTAATTTCTTAACAATAATTTTAATTATTAAATTTATTTGAGTCGTATAAATTAAATTATAACATATCAATATCTTATGTTATCTGATTATAAAAAATATATAAATAAAAATATTGTAAAAATAACATTTTTATTATAAAAATATTTCATTTCCAGACCTATTAACAGTAGTTATAGCTACAAAAAACTTTTCAATTAAGAATAAGATTGGCCAATCATATAAAAGATAATTCAAGATACGTAACATGTATTGTGGCAGTCGAGGTGGAGTGTGATTTTAGTTAGATATTGCATTGTTTTAAAGCGCCATCTGTAACTATACAACCTGCTCCCAAGTGGGAGTAGAAATAGTTTAGCCAAGGTCATATTTTGCCTTAAAGAAGTCAGTTCTTATAATAAAATTTTTATTTGAAATTAGTCTATTAACTTTATTTAAGATATTGTATAACTCATTGGCATATTCAAGTCTGTAAATAAAATATAACACTTAGACTTATAAGGCTTACCAGGCTTATAAGGTGTACCAGGCCTATAAGGCCAATTAGGTCTATTACGTCTATTTAAACTTAATAAAGTTCCAAAATATAATTTTATTTGTACATAATCTTAACTTTGATATATACTTTAATACGTTATATTAAATATTTATATTATTCAAATAAAATAGATTTCCTGCAAATTTGTTGGCTAAACTTATTATCTGTGGGCTTAGCCTAGACAATAAAATAGAACTATTTTTAAACTTTGACCTAATTTTCTTGGGTCATTTGGGAGTTTTCTTCATTTTACATGTAAAAATTATTTTTTTAAAAAAGTTGAGTATATCAAAATAAATAAATTTCTTTCAAATAAATTTATTTTGTACACAAAACTTAATTTAAAATATTATTAAATACATCTAGTCAAGGTAAGTCCAATGCAAATCAACGTATTAGATTTATTATGATAGTTTATTTTGGACTGAAATTTTTTATTTTTAAAATAGTTTGAGAAATAAATATAAAATTTATAAAATATATTTAAATATATAATGAAAATTATAAATTAAAAATCATCAATCAAAAAATAATAGAGGTATAAAATTCAAGTCCCCCCATTCCATTTTTTTTCCAGATTCCCAAGACTAATTTTTTTTTTGGTAAAACCAAGACTAATTATTAAAGGCCACTCTTTTGATGGTCAACTTTCTCACCCAAAAGTCTTCTAGAAGGCTTGTAAGTTGGATTATTATTGGAATACATCACTTTAAAGTTGAAAGCCTTGCTGGACTAAACGAGTGGCCACCACTTTGGCGGGCTAGAGAAGGCAGCCGCGTTGCCAGGATTGACGCGCTACGATAACCCGTTTACTTTGTTCCGTTCTTTGAGAAGTCAAGAAGGGAATATACAAAAACTGATCAAAAATCAAAATAAGTAGGTATTTTCAATGTTGAACACAAAACTTTAGCCAAAGTCTTGCTGAAGACTTTTAAGTTGGATTACTATTGGAATGCATCACTTCAAACTTGAAAGTCTTGCCGGAGTTGTTAGGTGGCTACCACTTTAGCAGGCAAAATGTAGCCGCGTTGCTAGAGGAAAAGAAGGGAATATTCAATTATTGATTAAAAATCATTATATTTCTTGAACACAAAACCGACGCTGATAGTTATACATAGATATTCCTGACACTGTTGTAAGTCAAAATGAGACCTTTCATAAATTTTTTTAGACTATAAATTGTGTACACATCTGCGACTGTGTTGAATCAAAACTCAATAATGGGAAATAAATACACAGTTCATAATGTTTGGAGACATATTTATCTAGTTAAATTTATGATACATAATACTATTTCTATGAATAGATTTTTGTATAATTTTTATTTTAAAAATTTAAATTATTAAATTTATTAAATTTTATAAATCAAATTATGAAATTTAATAAATTTTTTAATTTTTGTTCATTTTGTAAAAAAATCAACTTCGACATTTGGTGGGAGACAAATTGGCCTAACATTTATCCTTTGTAGACAAAGTCAAATTATGTAATATTGGGTCAATTCTAATGGTGTAGGGCACACTAAGAACTGCCAGTAAGGCTAATATCGAAAGTTTATTCGCTTTTATATTAAGCCACTATAACTTTCAAGTCTTTCCTTTTAATTAATATATTCTTTTTCTGACATACCTTTACCAATTGCTTTTAGAAAGAAGTGATAAAATTTTCTCCTTGAATTGGCATGTGTGGGCTTTGGATTACTTTATATTTATTTTTTTATTTTAACGATTTTTTTTCACTTAAATTTATGAATTTCAATTTTTATATTTTTTTAATTTTATTTCTTTCTCTTTTTTACTATATACTATAATTTTTTTTTAAAAAAAATCACCTAATATTCATGGGTTGCCATGGACAAATTTTCTCTTGGCATGTTAGCAATCAAACCCATGGTGGTGTCACTGTTTAGTACAGTAACATTCTTAGCCTCTTTTATATGCTGTAATTATAATTGATATAAAGCCCAAAAGGACAGGTTAATTACATATTAATTCAATTTTGCCTCAAAGTGATTGGCCAATCAATTGGATTTGAGGGTGTCTAATTTCTTCCATGGGGAGAAAAGAAGCCATTAGTTTGTGTGCGTGGACTTGACGGCAATATGATGTAATTAAGCCAAGAGCAGTCATTTTCTATGGTCCATTTAAGCCTTCTTTCGTAACTCATGTGAAAGATGCAAGGTGCGTATGATTTTTTGATTTTGATGTTGAGATCAATCACTTGATGACTAACATATTGTTCAACCTCTAATCATTGTTGAGAGCACTGACTTGATGACTTAGTGCAGCTCACTGAGGTGTGCGAAACCACAGCAAGGTGGCCAATCACATTTTTCCATTGCAAACCAATCAACTTCAAAAGCCAATCTTATATAATCTTAGCATCCTACCTGTTCTCACAATTCAGATTTTCCAAGCCTGTTAACCCATCGCGGCAGTTTCGGCTATTTCAGGCATTCCCTTAACGATATATTGCTTTCCTTCCGATGGATATTCTTACCTTCATGAGTCTCATTGTTTACATACTTGTCCCTTCCCTCGGATTTTCCATAGCCGCAGATTCTATTGTTCTGTCCCAGTTCATAACTGATGGAATGACCTTAGTTTCCCAATTTGGAACCTATGAACTTGGGTTCTTCACCCCTGGAAATTCCAAGAAACGTTACCTTGGAATTTGGTACAAGAAAATCCCTATTCAAACCGTTGTTTGGGTTGCCAACCGCCTAAACCCCATCAATGATTCCTCTGGCATTTTAAGATTAAATAGCACTGGCAATCTTGTCCTCAGCCAGAATGGCACGGCTGTTTGGTACACCAGTGTGCAGAAACAAGCGCAACAACCAGTGGCGGAGCTCTTGGACTCTGGGAATCTTGTGATAAGAGATGAGAAAGGAGCAAACCCAGAGGACTATTTGTGGCAAAGCTTTGATTATCCATCTGATACATGGCTGCCCGATATGAAGTTTGGATGGGACCTAAGAAAAGGTCTTAAATGGGATATAACAGCTTGGAAGAGTCCAGATGATCCAGCTCCAGGAGACTTTGCTTTCGTTTCAGGTCACAGCAACTATCCTGATTCATATTGGATCAAGGCAGGCAAAAAGTACATGAGGTATGGACCATGGAATGGTCTGCGTCCTAGTGGCTTCCCAGAATTGAAGGATAATTCGATTTATAACTATAGCTTTGTGTACCATAAGGATGAGATGTACTACTACAGCTACTACCTCAAGAACAATTCTGTTTACTCAAGAGTAGTAATCAACCAAACTGATTATACTACCCCTCGCTATGTATGGGTGGAAGCTGAACAAAATTGGGCGGTTTATAAATCAAAGCCGGTAGACTATTGTGACCATTATGGCCTGTGTGGACCCAATGGGAATTGTGTCATCAATGAATCTCCTGTCTGCCAATGTTTAAGAGGGTTCAGTCCAAAGTCACCACAAAATTGGAATTCAATGGACTGGTCTCAAGGGTGTGTCCGGAATAAACCGTTGAACTGCTCTAATGAGATCGGAGATGGATTTATGAAATTGACGGCGTTGAAAGTGCCTGATCCTGCAAATTCTTGGCTGGATGAGACAATGGGTCTAGAGGAATGCAGAATTAACTGCTTAAAAAATTGTTCTTGTATGGCCTATACTAATTCAGATATCAGAGGCCAAGGGAGTGGCTGTGCTATGTGGTTTGGCGATTTAATTGATGTTAGACAGTTTGTTGCTGGGGGGCAGGATCTATATATTCGAATGGCCGCTTCAGAATTAGGTAGGCACTCCGTTTTGCCAATTTAATTTGTACTTCTATGATTTTTCTCAAAAAACCATTTTCATCTTACAAGTTACGGTTTTCGTTTTCAATATGTGAATTAACGCTTGGTATTTTTTTTTTCTAAAAATCAAATTCAATTCTAAGAGACGGAAAATGGCCGTAGAAAGAGGTTGAAGACAATTTTAGTTGCTACCTGCACTGCTGCAGTTTCTGGGATACTTTTAGTTGGTTGCTGCATTATCTGCAGAGTTTGCAAAAACATGACTGGTAAAATTACTCACTTAATTCTTCAGTGAATATATAGCTCCAAATGTTTTAAGAAACTTTCTGAAGCAAGATGTGCTTCTTTTTAAATGTTAAACAACGCGCGCACGCGCACACACACACACACACACACACACATATATACTTAATTACAAATTATCTAATGATCACATAAGTTTATATTACAGTAGATTTGAATGGTATCAAAATGGTTTTATAACATCAAAGATGTGATACTAAATATAATTTCCCTATGTGCATTTTTAATCATCTATGTAAATTGTATTCATTTTTCTCCTCAAGCTTGTACAAGAGTTGAAGGCTTCTATTTTATTGTCTTAGACAAATCAAAACCTAAAGATCAAAATGATGAAGAATCTAATTCCTCGGAGGATGATATGGATCTACTATTATTTGACCATTCAACTATAGTCAGTGCCACCAATAACTTCTCATTGCAAAATAAAATTGGACAAGGTGGATTTGGATCTGTATACAAGGTAATTCAAACATATCAGTAATTTGAAGTGTAGATGTCATAAAGTGTATCGCAATATACTTACAAAATATGAGTTTGCAGGGAAAGTTAGTAAATGGGAAAGAAATTGCTGTAAAGAGACTTTCAGGAAGTTCAACGCAAGGAATGGTTGAGTTCAAGAATGAAGTAAAACTTATTGCCAAACTTCAGCATCGGAACCTAGTGAAACTACTCGGTTGTTGCATACAGGGTGAAGAAAAAGTGCTAGTTTATGAATACATGCCTAATAGCAGCTTGGACTCCTTCATTTTTGGTATGAATTTTGGAATGCTTGTTCTAGCAAGGACTAATCTAATAACTTTAGTATACTACACATCATCTTGCACTTGAATGTTGGATTTGAAGAATTCAAATAGAATACTTACTTTTTGATGGTCACAGATCAAACAAAAGGAAAGTTGCTGGACTGGTCTAAGCGTTACCAAATTATTTGTGGAATTGCTAGGGGCCTTATGTATCTTCATCAAGATTCTAGATTGAGAATTATTCATAGAGATCTTAAAGCGAGTAATGTTCTTCTTGATGATAAGTTAGACCCAAAAATATCAGATTTTGGCATGGCTAAAATATTTGGAGGTGAACAAATTGAAGGGAACACAAGCAAAGTAGTTGGAACATAGTGAGTGTCTTACTTGTAAGCTATTAGGCTCCATACCTTATATTTTGTTTCTCAATTAAAAATTGTTATATTTAATGTTCTGCAGCGGCTACATGGCACCAGAATATGCAGCTGATGGGACATTTTCTGTAAAGTCTGATGTCTTCAGTTTTGGTATTTTGATAATGGAAATTATATATGGCAAGAAGAATAAAGGGTTTTACCATGCAGATCGAACCCATAACCTTCTTGGACACGTAAGTATATGTCATATATATGTTTTCTTAATTTTGTGTGTCAAACTAAAATGGGATGAAAAACTTGTATTTCAGGCATGGCTATTGTGGAAGGAAGGCAAGGCTTTAGAATTGATTGACAAAAACATAGAGAACTCTTGCATTATATCAGAAGTAATGCGTTGCATCCATATTAGTCTCTTGTGTGCTCAACAACGTCCAGAGGATAGACCCACCATGTCATCTGTGATTCTAATGTTGGGAAGTGAGATTGAACTAGCTGAACCTAAACAACCTGGTTTCTTTCCAGGACAGATTTCATTTGAAGAAAATTCCTCTTCAAGTAAGATGCAATCTGGTTCAATCAATGAACTAAGCATCAGCTTACTAGAAGCCCGATGAAAATCATAGAGCACGGAGGAGATACTGCACTAAGTGTAGCATTATAAGTTTCACTTGTGAACTGTTCTTTACTGGCTTTTAATTGCAAACTTGCTTTCAGAGGCAACATATAGGTTAAACTAGACAGGTCCTTCTTTTTGAGAATCAATCCTTCATGGCATTGTTAAATCCAGCTCTGCAGGGTAAATGTATCCAGGTAGTTCTTTCACATCCTTGAACCTACTTCACTTTCCTTCAAAGTGTGTATCCGACGGGACCACAAGTGAATTAAATTTCCAATTTCAGATTGTGGAAGTGGACTGGCGTATCTGCATAAACAATGACTACCATATTGTATGACATTGCATTGTCAATTTAATGTGAGTTCAATACTATCTTACTGAACTATAGTTGAATATATACAACCGTAGTAGTAACTCTGCATGGTGCCCATTTTCCAGGCATTTGCTGCCACAGAGAAAGGGTTTCATGATGAATTTTAATTTGTGGTATTATTGCTATTTTCCTCGTAGATTTGCTTCAATTGCTATCAAAAAGGTGTAGTTGTTATGGACAATCGTGTGAACTGGTTGACTAGAAAGAAAAACACAGACATCTTTCAAATTATTTAATGCACAATACAAACGTACAAATGGTGTAAACTGGTGCCCACGAATTTAATATCAGCAGAAAATTATTGTGTGTTTCTTGGCACAAACAAAATTATTGTTAAGAAGGTCCAAAAAACGTGCTTGGACTTTGCGACAGTGTGTCTCCCTGTACCTGCAATTTTTGCTATATTAGGTAAGAGATGAGAATGATGCAAATCCAGAAGCCTACTTGTAGCAGAGCTTCGACTATCCATCTGATACATTGCTGCCAGAGGTGAAATTGGATGGGACCAAAGAAGTGGACTGATTGGGCGTGTAACAGCATGTATTTTCCTTTTCTGAGTGATTGGTCTAAGGTCCTTATCAATAGTCAGGCCGTATCTGAGGAGAAGTTTGGGTAATTTTCTTTGGGAAAATCTTTTGGGAGTTTGTGGCCACCCTAGGTCCATAACACATCATTTCTCTCTGCCGTAGCTAGCATGGTATACGCCTAATTTCAACCGAAAACAAGGACCTCGCAACTTTTTCTTTGCTTTCCACTATAATCTTTACTATATATTCAAAGTAAACGTAAAGAACACTCATATTCCATATCTTTGTGATGTATGATCTGCGTCTCTGGGGTGTTCTGTTCCATACTGGTAGCCAAACATAATGGTGCCGGAAAAGTTGTTATTCCTCCTTCTTCAATGGACATTGTTTCTTTCATGAATACCATTGCAATCGACTCCATTGGTCAGCTCTGGTTTGGTCTTCTCGCTTATTTCAGAATAGACCCATAGACTCGTCAATTCTGCAAATTTAAAACCCCATCTCCTTTCCAATCCTAATTCGCAGAAAGAAGGATTTGGATAACTGGTTCCCCCCCGCGCCCCTTCTCTCTTTGAGACTACCTTTCCTCAATCCTCCATCATGAATCGGCTAACACAAGTATTTTGGTTTCTTTTAACACATGATGTAGCAGCATCAGGTAGGGACATAATTCTTGGGTTAAGTTAGATTTTAATTGTGTCTTGGATCAAATAGAATGAGTTATTTTAATAAAATTTATAATTATTATTTTTATAATTATTATTTTTATTTTTATTTTATAAAATTTAAATTATTAAATTTATTAAGTTCTGTATATTAATTTTAATATATTATTTTAACACATTACCTTTTAATTGTCAATATGAATCGTAGGAGCAGACGTCTTGTTGAAGATTAGTAAGTTGGATTATTATTGGAATACATCACCTCAAACTTGAGAGTCTTGCTGGGGTAAGTAAGTGGGCACCACTTTAGCAGGCTAGAGAAGGTAGCCGCATTACCGGGATTGACTCAGAAAGCGATTAGCCAGTCAATAGTATTTGAGGGTGTCTGATTTCTTCCATACACGTGGGAGAAAAGAAGCCATTTGTGTGCCTGGACTTGACGGCAACAAGAAGATATATATTAAGAGACTAGTACTTAAGCCAAGAGCAGTCATTTTCTTTTATCCATTTATTTCAGCCTCCTTCTACGTAACTCAATTCTTTGATGAGCAACATATTGTTTAACCCCTAGTTATTCACGGCATCAGTTAAACTGATAGCTAAAGATAACCATAACCCAGAAAGAAAAATAACTTCACTTCTTTGGAGCTCCAACCAAAAAGAAATCCATGCTACAATTCCGACATATTAGATTGTGCTATTTCAATATATTAAAAAACCTAATATAATTAATAATCTGAATTCTTTTAAACATGTGAAATGATGATGAGTACCTGTCTTATGGTTAGAATTATCAACGAATGCTTCAAACAAAAAATTGTCAAAGAATTGACTTAGTGCGGCTCATTTTCGTGTACGAAACCATAGCTAGGGAGCCAATCACATTTTTCCATTGCAGACCAATCAACTTCAAAAGCCAATTTTACTGTACCAAAAAAAAAAAAAACTTCAAAAGCCAATTATATATGCTCCAAGCCTCCTACTCGGTCTCACAATTCCAACTTTCCAAGCCTAAGATTGCGTCAGTTTCGGCTATTTCAAGCGTTCCTTTAACGATATATTGCTTTCCTTCCAATGGATATTCATTCTTTCATGAGTCTCATTGCTTATATACTTGTTCCTTCCCTCAGATTTTCCGTAGCCGCAGATTCCATTGCTCTGTCCCAGTTCATAACTGATGGCATGACCTTAGTTTCCCAATATGGAACCTATGAACTTGGGTTCTTCACCCCTGGAAATTCCAATAAATGTTACCTGGGAATTTGGTACAAGAATATCCCTATTCGAACGGTGGTTTGGGTTGCCAACCGCCTAAACCCCATCAATGATTCCTCTGGGATCTTAACATTAAACGGCACTGGCAATCTTGTCCTCAGCCAGAATGGCACCGTTGTTTGGTACACAACTCTGCAGAAACAAGCACAGAAACCAGTGGTGGAGCTATTGGACTCTGGGAATCTTGTAATAAAAAATGAGAATGAAACAAACCCAGAATACTATTTGTGGCAAAGCTTTGACTATCCAGCTGATACGTTGCTGCCAGGGATGAAGGCTGGATTGGACCTAAGAAAAGGTCTTAAATGGGAACTAACAGCATGGAAAAGTCCAGATGATCCAGCTCCTGGGGACTTTACTGGCGTTACAGTTCACAGCAACTATCCGGATTTATATTTGATGAGGGCAGGAAAAAAGTACATGAGGTATGGACCATACAATGGTCTGCGTCACAGTGGTTCTCCACAAACGAAGGCTAATTCGATTTATTATTACGAGGTTGTGGACAATAAGGATGAGATGTATTACACCTACTACCTCAAGAGCAATTCTGTTTACTTAAGAGTAGTAATAAACCAAACTGATTATACTGTTTATCGCTATGTATGGCTGGAAAAAGAACAAAGTTGGAATATTTATAGTTCAAAGCCAGTAGACTATTGCGACCATTATGGCGTGTGTGGACCCAATGGAAATTGTATCGTCAGTCAATCTCCAGTCTGCCAATGTTTAAAAGGTTTCAGTCCAAAGTCACCACAAAATTGGAATTCAATGGATTGGACTCTAGGGTGTGTCCGGAATAAACCATTGAACTGCTCTAATGAGAGCGAAGATGGATTTGTGAAATTGGCGGGGCTGAAAGTGCCAGAAACTACAAATACTTGGCTGGATGAGACAATGGATCTAGAGGAATGCAGAATTAAGTGCTTGAAAAATTGTTCTTGTATGGCCTATACTAATTCAGATATCAGAGGTCAAGGCAGTGGCTGTGCTATCTGGTTTGGAGATTTAATTGATATTAGACAAATTGCAGATGGGGGCCAGGATCTATATATTCGAATGGCCGCTTCAGAAGTAGGTAGGCACTCAACTTTGCCAATTTAGTTAGTACTTTTGTGCTTGTTCTCATCAAATATCCATTTTCATCTTACAAAAATTCTAGTTTTCTATTTCAATATGTGAATTAACGCTTGGTATTTTTTTTCTAAAAATCAAATTCAATTCGAAGAGGCGGAAAATGGCCATGGAAAGAGGTTGGAGACTATTTTAGTTGCTACCTCCATTGCTACAGTTCTGGTATACTTCTAGTTGGCTGCTGTATTATCTACAGAGTCCGCAGAAACAAGACTGGTAACATTACTCACTTAATTCTTCACTGAATATATGGACCCAAATGTTTTAAGAAATTTTCTGAAATGGGTTGCTTCCTTTGAGCGGTAAACAAGCACACACAAATATATACTTAATCACAAGTCATCTAATGATCATATAAGTTGATTTTACAATAAATTCGAATGGTATCAAAATGGTTTTATAACATCAAATATGTGGTACTTTATATATTTTGCCTACGTAGCATGTTTACTCATGTATGTTAATTGTTTTCATTTTCTCCTCAAGCTTGTAAAGAGTTGATGGTTTTTCTTTTATTGCTTTAGACAGATCAAAAATTAAAGATCAAAATATAGAAGAAGCTGGCTCATCTGAGGATGATTTGGATCTTCCATTATTTGACCAATCAACTATAGCAAATGCCACAAATAACTTCTCAATCCAGAACAAAATTGGACAAGGTGGATTTGGATCTGTATATAAGGTAATTCTAATATATGAGTAATTTGAAGTGCTATTGTCATACACAGTATCTCAATATACTTACAAAAATGTGAATTTGTAGGGAAGATTAGAAAATGGAAAAGAAATTGCTGTAAAGAGACTTTCAAGAAGCTCAGCATAAGGAATGAATGAGTTCATGAATGAAGTAAAACTTATTGCCAAACTTCAACATCGAAACCTTGTAAAACTTCTCGGTTGTTGCATTCAAGGACAAGAAAAAGTGTTGGTTTATGAATACATGCCTAACATTAGTTTGGACACCTTCATTTTTGGTATGAATTTTTGAATGATTGTACTTGCAAGGACTAATCTAATACACTTGAAAATTGGATTTGAAGAATTCAAAGAGAATAATTAATTTTCTTTTGATGGAAGCAGATCAAACGAAAGGTGAGTTGTTGGATTGGTCTAAGCGCTTTCAGATTATTTGTGGAATTGCCCGAGGCCTTATGTATCTTCATCAAGATTCCAGATTCAGAATTATTCATAGAGATCTTAAAGCAAGTAATGTTCTACTTGATGATAAGCTGAACCCAAAAATATCAGATTTTGGCATGGCTAAAATATTTGGTGGAGAGCAAACTGAAGGGAACACAAATAGAGTAGTTGGAACTTAGTGAGTGCCTTACCTACAAACTATTAGCCTCCATAACCTATATTTTATTTCTCAATTAAAAATTATGCTCTAATTGATATTTTACAGCGGTTACATGGCACCAGAATATGTAGCTAATAGACTTTTTTCTATAAAGTCTGATGTCTTCAGTTTTGGAATTTTGGTGATGGAAATTATATATGGCAAGAAAAATAGAGGGTTTTATGATGCTGATCAAACTCATAACCTTATTGGACATGTAAGTACATGATATATAAGTTTTCCTATTTATGTGTTTCAAACTAAAATGGAATAAACAACTTTTGTGTTTCAGGCATGGATACAATGGAAAGAAGGTAGAGCTTTAGAATTGATTGACAAAAACATAAAAGACTCTTGCATTGTATCAGAAGTAATCCGTTGCATCCATGTTAGCCTCCTGTGTGCACAACAACATCTAAAGGATAGGCCTACCATGTCATCAGTGGTTCTAATGTTGGAAAGTGAGATTGCACTAGCTGAGCCTAAACAGCCTGGTTTCTTTTTGGAAAAGATTTCATTTGAAGCAAAATCTTCAAATCCGTACCAATCTAGTTCAGCCAATGAAATAACCATGACCTTAATAGAAGCCCGATGAAAATTAGGGTGCAGAGGAGATGTCATACTGTGTAGCATAATAAGTTTCACTTGTGCACTACTCTTTATTGGGATTTAGTTGTAACTTGGAAACTTGCTTGGAGAGGCAATAGATCAGATGATCACGAGTAAGCCTTTCTTTGTAATAATCAATCCTTCATGGCGTGATTGAATCCAACTCTGCAGGATAAAAATGAGTTAAAGCAATTCTTTCACATCCTTTAACAACAATGCTCCCAAAATCAACTATTGGTGATTGTCTTCAGAAGTTAATGGTTTTGGGTTGTAATGGAAGTTGTTGCTGTTATCATAAGTACCATAGCTGCATTATTACATAGAGTGGGATTGAAGACGACCTAAATGCTTTGAATTTGTTTGTAGTATTAAATGTTATGTATTAAATTTATCTTTTATAATAATTTAAAGGCTAAAACATATAAAACTTTCTTGCATTTTCACCTTGCTGCAAAAAATCTTACGTACTTTCAATTGTAACAATAAATATGTTATATTTTAAAATTATAGTAATTTACCTTTTTATTAAAAAATTATCCAAATTTTAACAGAATACATGATTTTTTGCTAAAAATTAAAAATCCATCTATAGAAATCCACACCAATTGGACAAAACTATATATACTAGTCATCAAAAAAAGTTTCTTTAAAGGTTGTGACGTTGTGCAATTGTAGATAAAATTTATCAGTCAAAAATTTTTAATTGATTATAATTTTAGCATGTGATCGCATAAAATTTTATTTTATTAATAAAGATAGATGAGAGAAATTTTAATTTTTAGTAAAGAGTCATATACTCCATTAAATTTAAATACTTCTTTAACAAAATGAATAAATTACTCTAATTTTAAAGTGTAAGGTGTTTATTGTTATAATTGAAAGTTAAAAATATTTTTCACAATAAGATAAAAGTGTAAGGGTGTTTAATATATTTTAGCCTAATTTAAATTATTTATTTTTACTATTAATTATACATTCCTCACTTTATATTATAAACTAAGGATTTTTTTTTTGATCAAAAACCTCCGTACACTTGGCATTTTGAAAAAAAAAAAAAAAAAAAAGGAGACTGCGTTCGGAACCAAGCTAACGGAAAAGAACAGGCCCACAGAGTACATCTGCTGTTTTCAATAGGCGATAGCCCAATCTCAAAAGGCAGCAGGTTGCCTTCGGCGCCTCCCCATTTTATTTCCTGCTTCTCAATGCACTCTCATTTACACATATCACGGATTAATTATTTTTGCTTTGAACAGGCGTGCACATTTTCTGCTACAAGACACAAACTAATGATTTAAATGCGCTGCTTCTAATTGTAGCAATATAGTCCACCTAAGGGCGTGCCGCTATACTTTTCCTTATGCTTTTATACCTCATAGATATTTCTATAGCTAGAAAAGACTAGACATCAAACCTCATGTTTTGACGTTCTAACTTATTTTATGCCAGACATAAAATTTTTAAAAACCATAACATTTTGGATTCAATAGCAGTGATGCAAAGAAGAATTACAATCAATTTATAACAAAAATGTTGAACTACTAAATCTAATGTCTTGGGCGTGTAAACCCCACCGAACTACTAAATCCATGGGACTAATTATTAAGTAAATAATTAACCCCTGTATTATATTATAATATGCTAATAATGATTTTTTCTAATTGTGTATTGCAATGGCTATATGGTATCAAAACATAAGCTATTAGTGAATTATTTTCCATCAAGTCCAATGTCTTCAAATTTAGTATACAAGGTAATTTCATATTGAGAATGATAAAACATATTGTTGCCAATTGAGCATCTAATCATATGTCCATATGTGAGAATGCTGGGAGGGCTCAGTAATGAGCAGCAGATTACCGTAAAGAGGCTCTCAAAATGTTCAAGATAAGGAATGACCGAATTTAAAAATGAAGCTAAATTGATGGCTAAGATTCAGCACAGAAGTTTGGTAAAATTTCTTAGGTTATGCATTCAAGTGGGAAAAAATCCTAATTTATGAATACACGCCTAATGGTTGCTTGGACACTTTCATTTTCGGTAAGGACTACTTGAAATACTAAGAATAGTTTGATAAATTTAGAAAGAGTTCGACACTCCTTTTCTTTTCTTTTTTTTTTCCTATTTTTTAATATTAGTCTCAGGACACTCAATCATGGGATTTGGTATCTTGCATAACCCGACCTACCTCCATTACTATGTTTGGGCCTAGGAGATAAGGTATAAGGTTGGTTAAAAAGGATTAGCCTAACTCGCCTATACCATTTTTGCATTGCCCAACCTAATTACAGTGGTTTACCAAAAAAAAATCTAAATATTGTTGCACTTTTATGTTAAGTTATTAAGTGTTATAATATTACCCATGTAATCACTAATTCATTTTACTTTACAAGAGTTCCCTTATAATATAGTTTAAAATTAATTTTGGTTCTCAATTCAATGTATTTCTTAAAATTTAAAAAGATTATTTGACTTTGATTTTATTTTAAAATATACTCACCTTGACTTTTAAAGTATTATTAAACGCTATGAAACTACAACAAAAGAATGAATTTTATGAAACTTAAAATAGATATTTTTTTTTTTATAAGTGACGGATCTTACTAAATCATTAGATTAGCGCAAGCACTTTAGCATTATTTATGGCATTGTTTGAAGTTTTATGTATCTTTATTAGGATTCAAGATTGAGAATTATTTATTGAGATCTTAAATAAGATAATATTTTACTAATTGGTAATTTGACTCCAAAGATATCAATTTTGGCATGGCTCAAATTTTTGCAGGAAAACAAATAGAAGGAAACACAATAGAGTATTAGGAACTTAGTGTCTAACTATCGATAAAGCTCCATGGATCATATTATACATTCTAGTTATGATTCTTTGCTCTAATTGTATATGGCAATGGTTATATAATACCAAAATATGCTGCTGATAGTTATTTTTTATCAAATTTAATATCTTCAATTATAGTATTTTATTACTAGAAATTATATGTGAAACAAATAGAAAGTTTTATTATGCACACCACACCCTTAATATATCTCAATGGTTACATACGATTGTCACAAAATATTTTGTTTGTCTTGTAACTTAAACTTAAATGTGATCAACAACATTTTGCTTCCACGGTTCAAGCATGGATGCTGTGGAAATAGGGTAGAGCCAAAGAATAGATTGACTCAAACATGGAGGACTCGAGCGATGTATCGGAAGTAACATATTGCATCTATATTAGTCTCTTGTGTATACAACAGTATCTAGAAGATAGGCTTACCATATATGTCCTTTGTGATTTTAATGTTAGGTAGTGAGATAGAGTTAGCTAAATCTAAAGAACCTAGATTTTTCCCAAGGAGGATTTCAATGAAACCAAATTCCATTTCAAATCAAAGAGAAACCTGTATAATTGATAAGATAACTTTTTCATTAGAGGCCTGTTGAGGCTGCCCTAGATGGACTATTAAGTACATCAGTCCCTGTTTTAAAGCAATTTTTATTTAATAAAATTTAAATTATTAAACTTAATAAATTAAATTATTTAACTCAACTGATTCAATAATGTATTTTATTAAAAATAAAAAAGATGTGGATCATTTGATATGAGTATAATTTTTTTTTCTAAGTATAGTACATACGCATTGTCCCATAAATGGGTAAGGATTATTATTCATATACTTTCAATTTTTTTTTATCAGAATTGATTTACATAACATGCAAAATTTAAGAAAATTTCGATAATTATTATTTCGTGATCTAAGTTTTTAATTTGAAGGCCTATTTTATGTTAAGTTTGGCACTGGCGGGCTAGAGAAGACAGCCGCGTTGCCAGGATTGACGCGCTGCGAAAATTCGTTTTCCTTTGTTCTGTGAGAAGAAAAGAAGGGAATATACAATCGTTGATCAAAAATCATAATATTTGATGAATACAAAACTTCAGCTAAAACTAAAAAAAAAAAAAAAAGTAAAAGTGCTGATAGTTATTTATACATTCCTGACGCTGTTGTAAGTCAAAATGAGACCTTACCTAAATTTCCTTAAATAATAAATTGTGTACACACCTATGATCGTGTTGAATTAAAACTCAATAATAAGATATAAATACACACTTCACAACATTGGAGACATGTTTATTTAGTATAATTTACAATATATAATACTATTTCTATAAATACATTTTTATAAAATTTTTATTTTAAACATTTAAATTTTGGAATTTTTTAAATTTATTTATTCATTTTGTAAGAAAATCAACTTCTGAGAGACAAATTTACCTGTCATTTATCCTTCGTCGACATAAGCAAATTATAAGTAATATTGGTCCAATTCTAATGGTGTATAACACACAAAGAACTGGTTGCAAGGCTAAGAAAAATTATATGTTTACATTGAAAATAATATTTATTTTTTATGTTATTTTATAAAATTATAAAATTATTAATAAAATTTATTTACTTATTATTATGTATAACTTAATATATAATTTTAAAAATATAAATATAACTAAGGCTAATATCCAAAATTTATTCGCTTATACATTGGGCCATGTATAACTTTCAAGTCTCTCCTTTTAATTAATATATTCTTTTTCTATCACACCTTTACCAATTGTTTCTAGAAAGAAGTGATAAAATTTTCTCCATGAATTGGCATGTAATGCCTTTTTGCAATGACACGGAAACCCTATGGCTGTGGGTTTTGGATTACTTTATATTTATTTTTTTATTTTATATTTTTTATATTTGAATTTATAAATTTCAATTAATTTTTTTCCATAATTTTGCTTCTGTATCTTTTATTTTATATTGTAATTTTTAATTTTTCATGTAATTTTTCTCTTGCCATGTTGGCAATCAAACCCACCGCGGTGTCATTGTTTAGTCCGGTAACGCTCTTAGCCTCTCTTATGTACTCTAATTATAATTGATATAAAGCCCAAAAGGACAGGTTAATCACATATTAATTCAATTTTGACTAAGCCAGTCAATAGGTTTTGAGGGTGTCTGATTTCTTCCGTAAACGTGGGAGAAAAGATGCCATTTGTTTGCCCGGACTAGACGGCAATAAGAAGATATTCATTAAGAGACTAGTAATTAAGCCAAAAGCAGTCATTTTCTTTACTCCATTGAAGCCTTCTTTTTCGTAAGTCATTTGGGAAGATGCAAAGTATGTCTGATTTTTGTACCCAAAAAAAAAACAAAAGTATGTCTGTCAATGATGTTGACAGCAATGACTTGATGACTTACTGCAGCTTACTTACGTGTACGACCCCACAGCTAGGCAGCCAAAAACTCACATTGTGAGTGTCTTACTTGCAAGCTACTAGGCTCCATAACCACAGCTCAATTGATGACTTAGGGCCGTGTAGCTCACTCACCATTGTAAATTTCATTAAAATAACTCATTGTGAATTTCATAAATTTATTTCATTAAAATAAATATGCTAATTCAGATTTTTTTTCTAATTATGTATTATAATGACTATATAGCACCAAAACATAAGCTATTGATGAATTATTTTCTATAAAGTCTAATATCTTCAATTTTAATATTTTATTGCTAGAAATTATATACAAAAAGAAAAACGGATATCTCTATCATGTACACCATATCCTCAACCTCAATGGTCATGTAAGTTTGTTACTAAATAAATCTTTTTGTCTTGTAATTTAAACCAAAATGTGATTAATAGCATTCTGCTTTCATGGTATAGGATGAATATTATAGAAACGAGGCCTAGCCAAAGAACTGATTGACTCAAACATGAAAGACTCGAGCAATGTATTAGAAGTGATGTGATATATTCAGGTTAGTCTTTTGTGTGTGCAACAGAACACAAGAGATAGACGTATCATGTCCTTAATAGTTTTAATGCTAGGTAGTGAAAGCAAAATGAAAAAAAGTATGATTTTTTTTTCAAAACAAAAATTTTAGTGAAAATAAATTTTCGCTCAAATAAAATAGAGATCCCTAAAACTAATAAGCAAACCTTTTCATTAGAGGCCCATTAAAGTTATCTAATGCCATAGAGTAACTATTAAGCACAATGGATAGACATGGTCCCGTAAATGGGTCAGGATTGTTATTCTTAATTATACTTCCAAATATTTTTTGTGAGAATTGATTTACAAAGCCTGCAAAATTTAAGAAAATTTCTGTAATTATAATTTTTTTATTTGGAATTTGAAGGCTTATTTTATGTTAACTTTAATCCATTCTGCTCACCTTTATGTTCTAACAAAGATGAAGCCCTTCTTCTAGTATATAAGTATGCCATTACTTGACCTATCAGCAATAGATACAGCCACAGAAAACTTCACAATTAAGCACAAGACCGCCCAAGGTGGATTTAGATCTGTATACAGGATAATTCAATATCTGAGTAATAGCATGAAAGAAGCACCAATTCTAAGCAGAGTAGCTTTATTGTGTGTTTCAGACATGGATACTACCAAAAGAACAGAGCGCTCTGGAACTTAACATACAGAAATTATGCATTATATTAGAAGTATTGACATCCAGATTAGTCTTCTTGGGTACGCATCAACCTCCTGAAGACAGGCCATTATACATGCTGGTTTCATTCCGAGGTTTCAATTGAAGTCAACTCTTGCTCAAGTCAGCTGCAATCTAGCTCAACCAAAGAGCCACTACCAGGCATGTGGTGACTGGGGAAGATCTAGCGAATGTTGTTGGCTTACCATCAATTTCGGTACGTTCAGGATAGAGACTGTTATTTTCCTACCTGTAATATTACAAGCCCAACGGTGTTATGAATAGTCAAAGTTGATTGAAGAAGAAAGCAATGATCAAAAACAGCTAAAGCCTCATATATCCTGTCATGAAGACTACATTGGCAAGCGACAAAATAATGTTAATCATCTGCCTTGGCTGTTATAAATTCACCCATTGTTCTTGCATTGAAAACATGTTTAAAAATCTTAACTTCCATAAGCCAATTTTAAATAGCCTGTTTTGACAATTCCAACTTTCCTATCCAGTTAATCCATAGCGTCACAGTCTCAGTTCTTTCACTCAGGCATAGCTTTACCCTTTTATTGCTTTTCTTCCAATGGACATTATTTCTTTCGTCAGTCTCATTGCTTGTATTCCATTGGATTGGAGGATATGGAACCTGCATAATTACAGAGTTCCCTGTCTGCTAATGTATAGTAACAATTTTCAATGTATGCTAGTCACACCAAAATAATTTAACCAACAGTTCCATATTCTTTTACGGTTCAGGCATGGATGCTATGGAAAGAAGGAAATGCCACAGAATTGATTGACTCAAACATAGAAAACTCGTGCCTTCTATCAGAAGTTATGCAATGCATTCATGTTAGTTTCTTGTGTGCACAACAATACCCGGAGGATAGACTTACCATGGCCTTTGCGATACTCATGTTGGGGAGTAAGAACAAATTGGCTGAGCCTAAAGAGTATGGTTTATTTCAAAGGAATGTTTCAGTTGAAGCAACTTCCTCCTCCAGTATGCTGGAATCAAGCTCAACGTACGAATTAAGTATTACTTTAATAGATGCCCGATGAAAGTCACCGAGTTAGCAAGACATGTCGCACTTAAGTATGCATAGATGCAATGTTATAGCTAGTTAAACGTTCACTACTTTAGGCCTAAGTTTTATCAAAATTTGGTTTTGAACGGTGATGCTGAGTTTGCAAATACATTCTTGCAGTTCTTAAATAAACTTTTTCCTTCTGTTATGAATAAATTAATAGGAGGGTGCATATAATGGAATTAGCTTATGGTAATCCCAACTCATTATCAATAGAATCCCAACTTGAGATCTCAAAAATATATAAGAGGTTCTTCTATAGACTATTAGACTCTGTTCTCAAAAATTGAATCAACTAAGGCAATAAAGGGGGAGACAGTGCAATTAGCTCATACTTAGAGGGTAATCAATACCTGTGCAAAATTATGTGGCTAAGATGACCGCGGATCATCAATAGTGCCAACAGATATTGAGTTTCTCAACTGGGGCAACCTGGGTTAGCTAGTTTCGCAGTTGGAAAGCTATGGCCATCTATCCCTTCAGAAGAATAAATGCAAACATTTTTCAACACGGTGCCAACTAATATGATCAAGTCAAAGTCGTAATCAAGGCCAGGACCGTGATCCCACAGCATCTCTCTCTTCCGTGGCTAGTAAGGTATATGCCTAATTTCAAAGGAAAACCAGGACTATGCAACTTTTTGTATACTTTCCACTGTAATTAATTTTGACTATATGTTCTAAGTATACAAAAAGAACACTCATATGCCTATCTTTCTGCTGTATTGATCTGGCTCTCGCGGTTGTTCTGTTCCATATTGGTCGCCGGAAAAGTTGTTGTTCCTCCTCTTTCAATGAACATTGTTTCTTTCATGAGTACCATTGCTTATATACTACATCTACATTACTACCTGTCATTTCATTTCAAGTAAACATTGCAATTGACTCCAATTGGTCAGCCCCAGTGAGTGAGTAGTTCCCAAAATCTATACCCAACAACTCTGGTCTGTTCTTCTCGCTCATTTCAGAATACGCCCATAGAGTAGTCAATTTTGCAAATTAAAAACCCTTCCGCTTTCCAATCCTAATTCCCAGAAAGAAGGATTTGGATAACTGGTTTTCCCAGCTCCACGCCCACGCCTTCCATTCTTTATTTTGGATTACCCTTCCTTAATCCTCCATCATGGATCATCGGCTAACACAAGTATTTTGGTTTCTTTTGACACTTTATGTATCAGTATCAGGTAATTGCTCACTAATAAAATCACACAGCCACACCAAACATATGTATAAGATAGATTTTAATTGTGTTTTGAGATCGGAATACCATTGCAGGAGCTATTTTAACGACATTCACAGTAGTTAACAACTGCAGCTACACCGTATGGCCGGCCATTTTGTCAGACGGTTCTGTTTCAACGACAGGCTTCGCTTTGGAAACAGGCGGAGCAGTAACAGTTGACGCAAATGGCTCTCAGAGCGTTCGCATCTGGGGGCGAACTCTCTGCGAATACTCCTCGGGAAACTTCTCCTGCGTCACAGGTGATTGTGGTTCAGGGAAGGTGGAATGCGACGGCTCTGGAGCCACACCGCCTGTCACACTCGTCGAATACTCTTTGGGCACAGGCTCGCTTGATTACTACGATGTCAGCTTGGTAGATGGCTACAACGTTCCTATGCAGGTCGCTCCTTCCGTTGACAACTGCGCTAGCACCGGTTGCGTGGTGGATCTGAACCGTTGGTGTCCTGCAGAGCTCCAAGTTAAGAGCGTGGATGGACAAGTTGTGGCGTGCAAGAGCGCTTGCGGCGCCTTTAATCAACCCCAGTACTGTTGCACAGGTGACCATAGTACTCCATACACTTGCAAGCCAACTAACTACTCTCAGATGTTCAAGAGCATTTGCCCAAACGCCTACACATACGCGTATGATGATAGCGCCAACACTACCTTTAGTTGCCATTCTGCAGATTATCGCATAAACTTTTGCCCAGTCGCTTACAACAGGTTAGACTTACCCATACTTCAAATAATTTTCCTTTCAAGTATTTGGATTTCGCACTTCAAGATTCCATTTAATTTTGAAAACCTTCTTACAGATACTGGAAACAACAACTAGTTTGAGAAATTTATCTAGAATTTAACACGGATAAATTACTAGTAAGAAAATTCAGTTTAAATGATCAGCAACTTCTTTTATTCTCATATAACAATATTCACTAGACTTAAGTCTTCCGTTATTAAATTGGTATCTATGCAAAATGTAAGACCTTACATAATTCTGTGAAACATTTTTAATAATATATTCATTATATTATTATTTATTACTATTACCAAAATACATGTTGTCTTTTTACTCAGATCGTCCATAGCAAATGGCTCGATTGATTCCATAAATCTTTCCCACTTCATAAGGGATGGCATGACCTTGGTGTCCGCAAATGGAATCTTCGAACTTGGTTTCTTCAGTCCTGGAAAATCCAATAATCGCTACCTAGGGATTTGGTACAAAAACACCACAGTTAAAACCGTTCTTTGGGTTGCAAATCGCCTCAACCCAATCACAGATTCCTCCGGCATTTTAGCAGTGAACAAAAATGGTGGTCTTGTCGTCACTATTAGTGGAGGCACTGTCGTTTGGAATTCAACTTCACTGATGCAAGCGCTGAATCCAGTGGCACAGCTATTGGATACTGGGAATCTTGTGCTACGAGATGACAATGCCACAGACAGAGAAGCTATTTTATGGCAGAGCTTTGATTATCCATCAGATACGTTGCTAGGAGGGATGAAGTTTGGATGGGACCTAAGAACTGGTCTGAGTAGAAGTCTAACAGCTTGGAAGAGCCCGGACGATCCAGCCCCAGGAAACTTTTATTGGAGCTTTGTGCTGCATAGCTATCCAGACATTTATATCATGAGGGGAGCAGAAATAATCCACAGAATGGGACCGTGGAATGGCCTGTATTTTAGTGGAACACCAGAACTCCAGTCTATCCCCTTCTTTAGTTCCATGTTGGTATCCAATAAGGATGAGTTTTACTACATGTTCACTCTCAAAAACAGTTCTGTAATGACAATGATGGTAATTAACCAAACCAGTTATTTACATCGTGGCTTTGTATGGGCAGTAACAGATCAAAACTCAAAAATTTATTCAACATTGCCACGAGACGACTGTGATACTTATGGCCTATGTGGAACCAATGGACTTTGCGTCATTACAGAATCAACGGTGGCGGTCTGCCAATGTATAAATGGTTTCGAGCCTAAGTCACTTCAAAAATGGGGCGCAAAGGACTGGTCGGAAGGATGTGTTCGGAAAAAAACATTAGGCTGCTATGAACAAGTAGAAGATGTATTTGTCAAATTGGTTGGATTGAAATTGCCTGATACTACATATACTTGGGTGAATGACACAGTGGGTTTAGAGCAATGTAGAACCAAATGCTTAAATAATTGTTCTTGTATGGCCTATTCAAATTCTGACATCAGAGGAACTGGTAGTGGCTGTGTCATGTGGTTTAGTGATCTAATTGATATCAGACAGTTTCCGGCTGGTGGGCAAGATCTATATCTTCGAGTCTCTGCTTCTGAATTAGGTAAAATTAATTTTTCAAATCAATGCTTCAGTGGTTCTTCTAATTGAAGCTCCACTTTTATTGAGTAATGTTAGTCGCACAACTACTCAGGAAAAGAAAATCCATCTTATGCAGGTTCTTGCATCTCTCTCCACTGCGTGTCAAATTGATAACCCAATATAGGGCGTGATTCCATTGGCTTGCAAGGGGTTGGCTGTGTACTTGTGTGGCTAACATTATTCATTCTTATGTTAAAGAGTCTTAAGACTTATTGACATTCAAAATTTCCCCTATCATATTGCGACTAACGACTTGTTTTATTTGATTAAATCCCACCAAGAAGAACATAGGCATAGAAAGATGATAATAATAGTTGCTACCACCGCTGCTGTGATTTTTGCGTTGCTTTTGCCTGGTTGTTGTTATATCTTCAAGTTCCGCAGCAAAATGACTGGTAAAATTATTCACTATATCCTTTATATTTTTGCCGTGCAGATCATCGTATTGTTTTATACTTCATTCATAGAAAAGAAATTGCTTATCATTTTCAAGAAAGTTTCCTGGAAAGCACATTTACTGCGAATTGTTGAAGTCTTTTAGTCATTTTGTCAGACGAGTCAAAATATTTCAATGAAGGACAAGAGGATGATGTGGATCTTCCACTGTTTAATCTACCAACAATTATTGCTGCCACGGATAACTTCTCCATGAAGAACAAGATTGGTGAAGGCGGCTTTGGATCAGTATACAAGGTAATTTCTTATTGGGAATTATATACCATATTGTTAGCAAGAGCATCTAATCATATGTCCATATGTGAGAATGCAGGGAAGGCTCATTAATGGGCAGCAAATTGCTGTGAAAAGACTTTCAAAAAGTTCAAGACAAGGAATGATCGAATTTAAGAATGAAGTTAAGTTGATTGTTAAGGTTCAACATCGTAATCTGGTAAAACTTCTTGGCTGTTGCATTCAAGGGGAAGAAAAAATCCTAATTTATGAATACATGCCTAATGGTAGCTTGGACACTTTCATTTTCGGTAAGGACTACTAGAATAATAAGAATAGTTTCCTAAGTTAAGAAAAAGTTCAACAATTTCTTTTTTTTTTTTTTTCTATTTTGTCATATTAGTGTGAGCACACCCAATCATGGGTTTGGTATCTTACATGACCCAATCTACCTCTATTACTATCTTTGGGCCTAGGATATCAAGTTTATGGTTAGTCGAAAAGGATTATTCTGACTCGCCTAAACAATTTTTTTTATGGCTCAACCTAATTATAGTGGTTTACCAAAAATTAAAAATTTAAATGTTGTTGCACTTGTACATTATGTTATTAACTATTATAATACTACCCATGTAATCACTAGTTCATTTTACTTTAGACTATAAGAGTTTCCTTGTATTATAGTTTAAAATTGATTTTTGTTTTCAATTTAATTTTTCTTTTAATTTTAAAAATGTTATTTGACTTTGATTTTATTTTAAGATATACCTTCAAGAGATGATGACCTTTAAGTATCATTAAATACCTTATGAAATTATGACAAACGAATGAACTTTATGAAGTTTAAAATAGATTTGTTTGTATGTGACAGATCCCATTAAATCATTGGATTGGCGTACACGTTTCAATATTATTTGTGGTGTTGCTCGAGGTCTTACATATCTTCATCAAGATTCAAGACTGAGGATTATCCATAGAGACCTCAAATTGGGTAATATTTTACTAGATGATAATTTGACTCCCAAAATATCTGATTTTGGCATGGCCAAAACTTTTGGAGGAGAACAAATAGAAGGAAACACAAATAGAGTAGTAGGGACTTAGTAAGTGTCTAACCATTTATAAAGCTCCATGGATCATATTATGTATATTCTAGTCATGATTTTTTGTTCTAATTGTGTATTGCAGTGGATATATGGCACCAGAATATGCTGCTGATGGATTATTTTCGATAAAATCGGATGTCTTCAGTTTTGGTATTTTATTGCTAGAGATTATATGTGGAAAGAAAAATAGAGGGTTTTATCATGCAAACCGCACCCTTAATCTTAGTAGTTATGTAAGCTCCTCGAAAAATATCTTTTTTATCTTGTAATTTAAACCAAAATGTTATCAACAATGTTTTGCTTTCATGGTTCAGGCCTGGATATTGTGGAAACAAGGCAAAGCCAAAGATTTGATTGACTCAAACATGGAGGACTCAAGCAATGTATCGGAAGTAATGCGTTGCATTCATATTAGTCTCTTGTGTGCGCAACAGTACCCAGAGGATAGGCCTACCATGCCCTCTGTGATTTTAATGTTGGGCAGTGAGATGGAGTTGGTTGAACCTAAAGAACCTGGTTTCTTCCCAATGAGGATTTCAATCGAACCGAATTCTAGCTCAAATCAAAGAGAAACCCGTATGACCAATGAGATAACCCATTCATTAGAAGCCCGATGAAGTTATCTTGGATAGATTATTATGTAAAATGGTCTTTTTATTTTTACACAATTTTCATTTGATAGAATTTAGACTATTAAATTTATTTACTTTTACACATTAAATTATATAACACAATTGATCAAATGACTCTGAAAAAGATTTAAAACTTTTGATAAGGGAACATATTTTCCCTTAAGTGTAATACATACACATCATCCCACTAAATGGGTCGGAATTATCATTCTTATATTTTCACTCTTTTTATGAGAATTGATTTACATGGCATGCAAAATTTAAAAATTACGGTAATTATTATTTCGTTATTATTATTATTATTATTATTATTATTATTTGATTTGAAGGCCTGTTTTATGTTAACTTTAATACATTTTGTTCACCTTAATCTTCCAACGAAGATGAAGCCCTTTTTCTATTATAGAAATATTTCACTCCTTGACCAATCAACAATAGTTACCGCAACATAAAACTTCTCAACCAAGAATAAGAAAAAAAAAATTCAATATCAGAGGAATAGAATGAAGAAAAAGGATACTGCCGCCAATAAATTTACACGCTAATCTCACATAATGTGTATTGTGGCAGTTAATGACGAGTGTGATTTTAGTTAAATTTTATATTGGTTTAAAGCGCTATTTACATCAATACAGCTTGCTCCCCAGTGCGAGCAGAAATAGGCTAATTAAGCAAAGCTATGTTTTGTCTTAACTAAAGTCAATTTGTATAATAAATATTTTGCCTAAATTTAGCCTATTAATGTAATTTAAAATTTGGGTTTTATTGACCTGTTGACATATTCAGGCCGGAAAATGAAATAGATCATTAGATATATGAAGCTTACTATGCCTATTAAATTGGGTCCACCATGTCTGTTGACGTTATAAATTCAGAAAATGTTTTTATTTTTATATAATTTTAAATTTGATTTATAACTATAATAAAAATATATTAAAATTTATATTGTTTAAATAAAAAATGTCGATCAACATGTTTGTGGACCAAGTTTACTACCTACAAGATTAGCCTACATAACAAAATAAACACATTTTCCAAACTTGTGTTGATTTAAATTGTTATAAATATCAGGCTAAGTTGGATTTAGATTTTTTTTATTATTAAAAATGTTATAATATGAAAATTAAATTTAAGAAGAAAAAAATAAAACTGTGTTCAACCATTTAAAGTTAAATTTAAATTTTTTAACTTTAATAACATTCTCTTTATCTCTTTTTATTATAATATGTGAATTTTATATTTTTTATTATTTTTTTCTTTCTTTTATCGTTCACTATCTTTACGGGGATCCAAATCCAGTTAAATTAGGTCTAATGTAGGTCATACCGCAAGCCTAGCCTACATGGAGTATTGAAGGGGCTACTGTTTTCATGGCCTTATGTAATTTAATTACATAATATATTAATTACTATATGTAATTTAATTACAAATATACTATTTTATATTTATATAATATCGCATTAGATTTATATCTATCCATGATTGAAAGAAGAAGTATATCCCTCAAGTAAAAAAAAAAAAAAAAAAAACCTCCAAAACCTGAGCATTATCATTTTAATCTTGAACATAAAGGGTGAGATACCTCTGAAGAGGAAAATATAAAGTTATAATTGATAGAAAATACTATTAAATCTAAATGAAAAGAATTTTTAAAATTTTTATAAATAACTATTTATTCAAAGTTTATATATAATGAATTGGATTAGAAGATTTAGTAGCCTATAGTTGTGATAGAAGTTACCTGTGCGGAATACTTGCAAGTTGGATTATTGGAACATATCACTTCAAGTTTCAAAAGGTCTTGCCGCCTTGCCAGCATTGACGTCATACCAACTACCATGATTCCTTTTCCTTTGTTCTTTGAGAAGAAAAGAAACACACACTTTGCAGGTTAGCTCACTTAAGTTAATGTCAAAAACTTATTTTTAGAGGGATGAGAAGAGTTCTTTGTGTTGGTATCTTACGGGTGAAATAGCTCTTATTGTTATTTTAGGATTATCTCTTCAAAATCTCAAGCTCAAACTTAAAAATTGTGTAATTTTTAAATGGCTTATTACTTCTCTAATTATTAGAAAAATTATTTATTTTTACAAATTAAATTTTATAAAAATTTCATTTAAAAAATTCAAATAATCAAATTTATATCGAGTCCATAATATCTTACATTAAATTTTATAAGCCTTAGAGAATAATTTTTAGCAAAAACAACATTTCTTAACTACCAAACACATAAGGCAAAAGCATGTTGTTTGCCACCTGTTTAACTACTATACACATGAGCTTAAGTCACCTCAAAGATGGGTTATACACATAAGCTTAAGTCACCTCAAAGATGGGACGCAAAGGACTGGTCTGAACTCTGAAGGTTGTGCTCCGAAAAAACCATTAGGCTGCGATAAACTACAAGAGGTTGCATTTGTCAAATTGGCTGGATTGAAATTGCCAGATACTACTCATACGTGGGTGGATAACGCAGTGGGTTTAGGGCAATGCAGAATCATGTGCTTAGATAATTGTTTATGTAGCCTATTCAAATTCTGACATCAGAGGAGCAAGCAGTGGCTGTGCCATGTGGTTTGGTGATCTAATTGATATCAGACATTTTTCAGTTTGTGGGGGAGAGGCAGGATCTTTGTCTTCGAAAATTCATTTTATGTTTTTCTACTGCCAAATTGGTAACCCCATCAGGGGTGTGATTCAATGGCTTGCACGAGGTTGGTTGTGTACTTGAGTGGCTAACATTACTCATTCTTATGCTAAGACTTACATTCAACAGTCTCCTTTCATATAGTAAATTAACCATTATTGTATATTTCTTTGATCAAATGCAGTATCCAATCAAGAAGAATAGAGGCATAGAGATGATAATAATAGTTGGTACCACCAGTGCTGTGAATTCCGTGCTACTTTTGCTGGTTGTTGTTATATCTTCAAGGTCCACAGCAAAACGACGGATAAAATCAGTCACTATTTCCCTTTTTTTTTTTTTGGTGATACAGGAGCCATATTATGGCTTATGATGGGGAAGAGAAAGCATAAGGATCGAACCTAAAGACAGGTGCGGGAAAGGAGGCAAGTGTGCCACTTGAGCTATAGCTCATGGTCACACTTTCCCTCATATTTTTACCATACAGATCACCATATTGTTTTATAATTCTTTCAAAGAAAAGAAATTGCTGATTATTTTCAAGAAAGTTTCCCGGAAAGCACATTTACGGCAAATTGTTGAAGTCTTTCGGTCATTTTGTCACACAAGTCAAAATATTACAATGAAGCCCAAGAGGATGATGTGGATCGTCCTCTGCTTAATCTGTCAACAATTGTTGCTGCCACTAATAACTTCTCCGTGAAGAACAAGATTGGTGAAAGTGGTTTTAGACCGGTATACAAGGTAATTCCATATTTGAGTAACAGCGAATGTATGCCATAATTTTGTTGCCCAGAGCATCTAAGCAAATTTTCATTATGTAAGAATGCAGGGGAGACTCATTTATGAGCAACAAATTGCCGTGAATAAATTCAAGACAAGGAATGACCGAATTCAAGAATGAAGTTAAATTGATTGCTAAAGTTCAGCACTGAAATTTGGTAAAGCTTCCGGGCTGTTATATTCAAGGGGAAGAAAAAAATCCTAATTTATGAATACATGCCTAATGACATGTTGGACACTGTCATTTTCGGTAAGAACTACTCAGAATAGCTTGATAAGTTTACTGAGAATTCAACCATCTATTTATTATTCTATTTTTGTCATGTTAGTGTGAGTTCACCCAATCATGGGTATCTTGCATGGCCTAACCCAGCTCTATTACTATCCTCGAGGCCTAAAATAGTAAGCTTTAAGGATAGGGATAAGGGTTAACGGCTAAGCCCAACGGTGTTATTAACAGTCAAAGTTGATTGAAGAAGATAGCAATGATCAGAAAGAGGTAAAGCCTCATATTTCCTGTCTTGAAGACTTGCCTCATATGTCAGGAAGTTTCACATACGGTCTTAAATGTCAGCCGTGTGTGGCAAGATTTCTCGTGACGCCAACTATGCTTGACTTTGACTTTCTTTAGGCCACCATCCAAGCCTCTACCCAGTCTTTCACTCTGATCACTAATTTATAAATAGCTATTTCACAGCTCAATCCCTTTTAGCCTTCGCAAGTGACAAAATATATGGGTAATTATCTACTTTGGGTATTATAAATTCACCCAGTGTTCGTGCATTTCAAATCTTGGTGTTATTGGAGTTAGCATTAGAATAAAATGTGTCCTGCGAAAGATTAAGTGATGCTCAATCTAGATAAAAAAATAGTGACTTGTGTACCACTTTCATTCAAGTCCATAAGGTTTTTTACTCTGATAAGTCAGATAGCAGAGTAATACAAAAGCTAACTGAATTTTTGAATAAGAATCGCAGATAAAAAAGCGTGTGGTTTGCAGTGCTTTCTTCGGTTCGAGCTAACTATCCTGATTCATATTTATATGAGGGAAGGAAAGAAGTACAGCAGGTTTGGACCATGGAATGGTCTGCATAATAATGGTTCTCCAGAAGTGAAGGCTAATCCGATTTATTATTGCAAGTTTGAAGACAATGCGGATGAGATCTACTACACCTACTTCCTCAAGAACAATTCTGTTTACTCATGAGTAGTAATGGACCAAACTGATTATACTCGTTATCGCTACGTCTGGGTGGAAGTAGAACAAAGTTGGAAGGTTTACAAATCAAAGCCAGTAGACTATTGTGACCATTATGGCATGTGTGGGCCCCATGGGAATTGTATCATCAATGAATCTCCAGTCTGCCAATGTTTAAAACGGTTCAGTCCAAAGTCACCACAAAATTGGAATTCAATGGACTGGACTCAAGGTTGTGTCCGGAATAAACCACTGAACTGCTCTAATGAAAGCAGAGATAGATTTGTGAAATTGGTTGAACTGAAAGTGCCTGATACTACATACACTTGGCTGGACCAGAAAATGGGTCTTGAGGAATGTAGAACTAAGTGCTTAAACAATTGTTCTTGTATGGCCTATACAAATTCAGATATCAGAGGACAAGGTAGTGGCTGTGCTATGTGGTTTGGGGATTTAATTGATATTAGACAGTTTGCAGCTGGAGGCCAGGATCTATATATTCGAATGGCCGCTTCAGAATTAGGTAGGCAATTAATTTTGCCAATTCAATTGGTACTTCTATGATTCTTCTCACCAAGGGTCCATTTTCATCTTGCAAATGTTATAGTTTTTCTTTTTCAGTATGTGAATTAACCTTTGTTATTTTTTTCTAAAAAAAAAAAAATTCTATTAGAAGAAGGGGAAAATGACCATAGAAGGAGGTTGAAGACAATTTTTGTTGCTACCATCAATGCTTCTGTTTCTGGGATACTTTTGGTTGGCTGCTGTATTATCTACAGAGTCTACAGAAAACATTACTGATAAAATAACTCACTTCCTTGTTTACTGAATATATGGCCCCAAAGGTTTTCAAGAAACTTTCTGAAGTAGGCTGCTTCCTTTTGAATGATAAACAAGAACATATATAATCAGTTACAAGTCATCTAATAGTCACTATATGTTGATTTTACAGTAAAGTCGAATGTTATCAAAATGTTTTTATAACATCAAATATGTGGTACTTCATATATTTTGTTTATGTGGCATGTTACTCATCCATGTCAAATAGTTTTCATTTTTTCTCGTCAAGCTTGTAAAGAGTTTATGGTTTTTCTTGTATTCTTATAGAGAAATCAAAAATTAAATATCAAAATATTGAAGGATTTGACTCGTTTGAGGACAATTTGGATTTTCCATTATTTGACCAGTCAATTATAACTAGTGTCACAAATAACTTTTCATTGCAGAACAAAATTTAGCAAGGTTGATATAGATCTGTATACAGGATAATTCTAATATGAGTAATTTCAAGCGCTATTGTCATAAAGAGCATCTCAATAAACTTACAAAATGTGAATTTGCAGGGAAGATTAGAAAATAAAAAAGAAATTGTTGTAAAAAGACTATCAAGAAGATCAAGATAAGAAATGACTGAGTTCAAGAATGAAGTAAAACTTATTACCAAGCCCTAGCATCGTAACCTTGTAAAACTTCTCCATTGTTGCATTCAAGGACAAGAAAAAGTGTTGGTTTATGAATACATGCCTAATAGCAGCTTGGACACCTTCATTTTTGGTATGAATTTTGGAATGATTATACTTGTAAAGACTAATCTAATACACTTGAACATTGGATTTGAAGAATCCAAACAAAATAACTAACTTACTGTTTGATGGTAGCAGATCAAACAAAAGGTAAGTTTTTAAACTAGTTTAAGCGTTTCCACATTATTTGCCTTGTGTATTTTCGTCAAGATTCTAGATGGAGAATTATTTATAGAGATCTCAAAGCAAATAATATTCTATCTGATGATAAGTTGAATCCAAAGATATCTACTTTTGGTATGGCTAAAATATTGGGAAGAGAGCAGACTAAAGGGAACATAAATAGAATAGTTGGAACTTAGTGAGTGCCTTGCCCACAAACTATCAGCATTCAATAACTTATATTTTATTTCTCAATGAAAACTATGCTCTAATTTTTACAATGACTACATAGCATCAAAATATGTAGCTGATAAACTTTTTCATGTAAAGTCTAATATCTTCAATTTTGGCATTTTAGTTATGGAAATCATATATAGCGGAGAAAAATAGAGGATTTTATCATGCATATCAAACCATAACCTTATTGGACATGTAAGTACATGATATATGTCTTTTCTTATTTATGTATTTCAAACTAAAATGGGATGAAAATCTTTTGCATTTCAAGCATGGATACTATGGAAAGAAGGTAGAGCTTTAGAATTGATTGACAAAAACATAGAGGACTCCTGTGTTTTAGAAGTAATGTGTTGCATCCGTATTAGTCTCTTGTGTGCATAACAATATCTAAAAGATAGGCCTACAATGTCATCAGTGGTTGTAATATTGGAAAGTGAGATTGAACTAACTGAGTCTAAATACCCTGGTGTTTTTTAGGAAAGATTTCATTTGAAGCAAAATCTTCTTCAACTCCAAATAAGTCTAGTTCAACCAATACAATAACCACAACCTTAGTAGAAGCCCCATGAAAATCAGAGAGCAAAGAGGAGATATTGTACTGTGTAGCATAAGAATTAAGTTTCACTAGTGCACTGCTATTAGGGTTTGCTTGTAAACTTGCTTTGAGAGGCAACATATAGGTTGAACTCGAGCAACCTCTTCTTTGTGCTAATCAATCCTTCATGGCAACATATAGATGCTAGATAAAGTCATATAAACAGTTGCAGTTTTAGACTTCTCTTTTATCGTGCTTTAGTGTTAAATATGCTCGAGAGGCAAAATATAAAGTTGAACAGAGTCTCCCCTGTCGCTTCTCTTGAAGCCTGGATAGCCAGCTTTTCTTAATGCCTAATTTCCAGGCATGTGGCGACTGGAGAAGATCTGGTGTATGTTGTTTGCTTAGCATCAATTTCAGTACATTCAGGATAGAGACTGCGTTATTTTCCTACATATAATATTACAAGCCCAACGGTGTTATTAATAATCAAATTGAGTTGATTGAAGAAGAAAGCAATGATCAGAAAGAGGCAAAGCCTTATATTACCTGTCTTGAAGACTTGCCTCATATGTCAGGAAGTTTCACATGCGGTCTAAAATATCAGCCGTATAGGGGCAAAATTTCATGTGACGCCAACGATGCTTGACTTTGACTTTCTTTGGGCCAACATCCAAGCCTCTGCCCAGTCTTTTAAGGTTTTCAAAGTCTAATACTGAGATAAATTATGGATGCTGTGGAAATAGGGTAGAGCCAAAGAATTGATTGACTCAAACATGGAGGACTCAAGCAATGTATCGGAAGTAATACATTGCATCTATATTAGTCTCTTGTGTATACAACAGTATCTAGAAGATAGGCTTCCCATATATGTCCTTTGTGATTTTAATGTTAGGTAGTGAGATAGAGTTAGCTAAATCTAAAGAACCTAGATTTTTCCCAAGGAGGATTTCAATGAAACCAAATTCCAGCTCAAATCAAAGAGAAACATGTATAATTGATAAGATAACTTTTTCATTAGAGGCCGGTTGAGGCTGCTCTAGATGGACTATTAAGTATATCGGTCCCTGTTTTAAAGCAATTTTTATTTAATAAAATTTAAATTATTAAATTTAATAAATTAAATTATTTAACTCGACTGATTCAATAATTTATTTTATTAAAAGTAAAAAAGATGTGGATCATTTGATATGAGTATAATTTTTTTTTTCTTAGTATAGTACATACGCATTGTCCCATAAATGGGTAAGGATTATTATTCATATACTTTCAATTTTTTTTATCAGAATTGATTTACATAACATGCAAAATTTAAGAAAATTTCGGTAATTATTATTTCGTTGTCTAATTTTTTAATTTGAAGGCCTATTTTATGTTAACTTTGGCACTGGCGGACTAGAGAAGACAGCCGCGTTGCCAGGATTGACGCGCTGCCAAAATTCGTTTTCCTTTGTTCTGTGAGAAGAAAAGAAGGGAATATACAATCGTTGATCAAAAATCATAATATTTGATGAATACAAAACTTCAACTAAAACCAAAAAAAAAAAAAAAAAGTAAAAGTGCTGATAGTTATTTATACATTCCTGACGCTGTTGTAAGTCAAAATGAGACCTTACCTAAATTTCCTTAAATAATAAATTGTGTACACACCTATGATCGTGTTGAATTAAAACTCAATAATAAGATATAAATACACACTTCACAACATTGGAGACATGTTTATTTAGTATAATTTACAATATATAATACTATTTCTATAAATAGATTTTTATAAAATTTTTATTTTAAACATTTAAAATTTAAAATTTATTAAATTTATTTCTTCATTTTGTAAGAAAATCAACTTCTGAGAGACAAATTTGCCTACCATTTATCCTTCGTCGACATAAGCAAATTATAAGTAATATTGGTCCAATTCTAATGGTGTAGAACACACAAAGAACTGGTTGCAAGGCTCAGAAAAATTATATGTTTACATTGAGAATAATGTATATTTTTATGTTATTTTATAAAATATATAATATTTATTTTTAAATTTAAATAAAATAATAAAATTATTATAAAATTTATTTACTTATTATTATGGGTAACATAATGCATAATTTTAAAAATATAAATATAACAAAGGCTAATATCTAAAATTTATTCGCTTACAAATTGGGCCATGTATAACTTTCAAGTCTTTGCTTTTAATTAATATATTCTTTTTCTAACACACCTTTGCCAATTGTTTCTAGAAAGAAGTGAAAAAATTTTCTCCATGAATTGGCATGTAATGCCTTTTTGCAATGACACGGAAACCCTATGGCTGTGGGATTTGGATTACTTTATAATTATTTTTTTATTTTGATATTTTTTTATTTTTTATATTTGAATTCATAAATTTCAATTAATTTTTTTCATAATTTTACTTCCGTATGTTTTATTATATATTGTAATTTTTAATTTTTCATGTAATTTTTCTCTTGACATGTTGGCAATCAAACCCACGGCGGTGTCACTGTTTAGTCCGGTAACGCTCTTAGCCTCTCTTATAAACTCTAATTATAATTGATATAAAGCCCAAAAGGACAGGTTAATTACATATTAATTCAATTTTGACTAAGCCAGTCAATAGTATTTGAGGGTGTCTAATTTCTTGCGTAAACGTGGGAGAAAAGATGCCATTTTTAAGAAGATATTCATTAAGAAATTAAGCCAAAAGCAGTCATTTTCTTTGCTCCATTTAAGCCTTCTTTTTCGTAAGTCATTTGGGAAGATGCAAAGTATGTCTGATTTTTGTACCCAAAAAAAAAAAAGTATGTCTGATTTTGATGTTGAGAGCAATGACTTGATGACTTAGTGCAGCTCACATACGTGTACGAAACCGCAGCTAGGCAGCCAAAAACTCACATAGTGAGTGTCTTACTTGCAAGCTACTAGGCTCCATAACCACAGCTCAATTGATGACTTGGTGCCATGTAGCTCACTCACCATTGTAAATTTCATTAAAATAACTCATTGTGAATTTCATAAATTTATTTCATTAAAATAAATATGCAAATAATGATCTTTTTCAAATTATGTATTATAGTGACTATATAGCACCAAAAATTTTAGTGAAAATAAATTTTCGTGAAGATAAATTTTCGTTCAAATAAAATAGAGATCCCTAAAACTAATCAGCAAACCTTTTCATTAGAGGCCCATTAAAGTTATCTAATGCCATAGAGCAACTATTAAGCACAATGGATAGACATGGTCCCCTAAATGGGTCAGGATTGTTATTCTTAATTATACTTCCAAATATTTTTTGTGAGAATTGATTTACAAAGCCTGCAAAATTTAAGAAAATTTCGGTAATTATAATTTTTTTTGGAATTCGAAGGCTTATTTTATGTTAGCTTTAATCCATTCTGCTCGCCTTTATGTTGATGAAGCCCTTGTTCTAGTGTAGAAGTATTCCATTACTTGACCTATCAGCAATAGCTACGGCCACAGAAAACTTCTCAATTAAGCACAAGACCGCCCAAGGTGGATTTAGACCTGTATACAGGATAATTCAATATCTGAATAATAGCATGAAAGAAGCACCAATTCTAAGCAGAATAGCTTTATTGTGTGTTTCAGACATGGATACTGCCAAAAGAACAGAGCCCTCTGGAACTTAACATAGAGAAATTATGCATTATATTAGAAGTATTGACATCCAGATTAGTCTTCTTGGGTACGCAACAACTTCCTGAAGACAGGCCATTATACAAGCTGTTGTCTTTCCAAGGTTTCGATTGAAGTGAACTCTTGCTCAAGTCAGCTGCAATCTCGCTCAACCAAAGAGCCACTACGAGGCATGTGGTGACTGGAGAAGATCTAGTGAATGTTATTGGCTTAGCATCAATTTCGGTACGTTCAGGATAGAGACTGTTAGTTTCCTACGTATAATATTACAAGCCCAACGGTGTTATGAATAGTCAAAGTGGATTGAAGAAGAAAGCAATGATCAAAACCAGTTAAAGCCTCATATATCCTGTCTTGAAGACTAAATTGGCAAGTGAAAAAATAATGTTAATTATCTGCCTCGGCTGTTATAAATTCACCCATTGTTCTTGCATTGAAAACATGTTTAAAATCTTAACTTCCGTAAGCCAATTTTAAATAGCCTGTTTTGACAATTCCAACTTTCCTAGCCAGTTAATCCATAGGGTCACAGTCTCAGTTCTTTCACTCAGGCATAGCTTTACCCTTTTATTGTATTTCTTCCAATGGGCATTATTTCTTTCGTCATTCTCATTGATTGTATTCCATTGGATTGGAGGATATGGAACCTGTATAATTACAGAGTTCCCGGCCTGCTAATGTATAGTAGTCAATTTTCCATTTATGCAAGTCACACCAAAATAACTTAACCAACAGTTCCATATTCTTTTACGATTCAGGCATGGATGCTATGGAAAGAAGGTAATGCCACAGAACTGATTGACTCAAACATAAAAAACTCGTGCCTTGTATCAGAAGTTATGTGATGCATTCATGTTAGTTTCTTGTGTGCGCAACATTACCCGGAGGATAGACTAACCATGGCCTCTGCGATATTGATATTGAGGAGTAAGAACAAATTGGCTAAGCCTAAAGAGTATGGTTTCCTTCGAAGGAATGTTTCAGTTGAAGCAACTTCTTCCTCCAGTATGCGAATTAAGTATTACTTTAATAGATGCCTGATGAAAGTCACTGAGTTAGCAAGACATGTCGCACTTAAGTATACATAGACGCAATGTTATAGCTAGTTAAACATTCACTAATTTAGGCCTAAGTTTTTTCAAAATTTGGTTTTGAACGGTGATGCTGAGTTTGCAAATACATTCTTGCAGTTCTTATATAAACTTTTTCCTTCTGTTATGAATAAATTAATAGGAGGGTGCATATAATGGAATTAGCATATTGTAATTCCAACTCATTATCAATAGAATCCCAACTTGAGATCTCAAAAACATATTAGAGGTTCTTCTATAGACTATTAGACTTCGTTCTCAAAAATTGAATCAACTGGCAATACAAGAGGAGACAGTGCAATTAGCTCATACTTAGAGGGAAATCAATACCTGTGCAAAATTATGCGCCCAAGATGGCCGCTGATTATCAATAGCGCCAACAGATATTGAGTTTCTCAACTGGTGCAACTTCGGTTAGCTAGTTTCGCAGTTGGAAAGCTATGGCCATCTTTCCCTTCAGAAGAATAAATGCAAACATTTGTCAACACGGTGCCAACTAATCTGGTCAAGTCAAAGTCGTAATCAAGGCCGGGACCATGATCCCACTTCATATCTCTCTTCCGTGGCTAGTAAGGTATTTGCCTAATTTCAAAGGAAAACCAGGACTACGCAACTTATTGTATACTTTCCACTGTAATTAATTTTGACTATATGTTCGAAGTATACAAAAAGAACACTCATATGCCTATTTTTCTACTGTATTGATCTGGCTCTCGCGGTTGTTCTGTTCCATATTAGTCGCCGGAAAAGTTTTTGTTCCTCCTCTTTCAATGAACATTGTTTCTTTCATGAGTACCATTGCTTATATACTACATCTACATTACTACCTGTCATTTCATTTCAAGTAAACATTGCAAATGACTCCAATTGGTCAGCCCCAATGAGTGAGTAGTTCCCAAAATCTAGCCCCAACAACTCTGGTCCGTTCTTCTCGCTCATTTCAGAATACGCCCATAGAGTAGTCAATTCTGCGAATTAAAAACCCGTCCGCTTTCCAATCCTAATTCCCAGAAAGAAGGATTTGGATAACTGGTTTTCCCAGCTCCACGCCCACGCCCTCCATTCTCTATTTTGGATTACCCTTCCTTAATCCTCCATCATGGGTCATCGGCTAACACAAGTATTTTGGTTTCTTTTGACACTTTATGTATCAGTATCAGGTAATTGCTCACTAATAAAATCACACAGCCACACCAAACATATATATAAGATAGATTTTAATTGTGTTTTGAGATCGGAATACCATTGCAGGAGCTATTTTAACGACATTCACAGTAGTTAACAACTGCAGCTACACCATATGGCCGGCCATTTTGTCAGACGGTTCTGTTTCAACGACAGGCTTCGCTTTGGAAACAGGCGGAGCAGTAACAGTTGAGGCAAATGGTTCTCAGAGCGGTCGCATCTGGGGGCGAACTCTCTGCGAATACTCCTCGGGAAACTTCTCCTGCGTCACGGGTGATTGTGGTTCAGGGAAGGTGGAATGCGACGGCTCTGGAGGCATACCGCCTGTCACATTCGTCGAATACTCTTTGGGCGTAAGATCGCTTGATTACTACGTCAGCTTGGTACATGGCTACAACGTTCCTATGCTGGTCGTTCCTTCCGTTGACAACTGCGCTAGTGCCGGTTGCGTGGTGGATCTGAACCGTTGGTGTCCTGCAGTGCTGCAAGTTAAGAGCGAGGATGGACAAGTTGTGGCGTGCAACAGCGCTTGCCTCGCCTTTAATCAGCCCCAGTACTGTTGCACAGGTGACCATAGTACTCCAAACACTTGCAAGCCAACTAACTACTCTCGGATGTTCAAGAGCATTTGCCCAAACGCCTACACATACTCGTTTGATGATGGCGCCAACACTAACTTTACTTGCCGTTCTGCAGATTATAGCATAACCTTTTGCCCAGTCGCTTACAACAGGTTAGACTTACCCATACTTCAAATAATTTTCCTTTCAAGTATTTGGATTTTGCACTTCAAGATTCCATTTAATTTTGAAAACATTCTTACAGACACTGGAAACAACAACTAGTTTGAGAAATTTATCTAGAATTTAACACGGATAAATTACTAGTAAGAAAATTCAGTTTAAATGATCAGCAACTATTTTTATTCTCATCTAACTATATTCACTAGACTTAAGTCTTCCGTTATTAATTTGGTATCTATACAAAATGTAAGACTTTACATAATTCTGTGAAACGTTTTTAATAATATATTCATTATATTATTATTTATTACCAAAATACATGTTGTCTTTTTACTCAGGTCGTCCATAGCAAATGGTTCGATTGATTCCATAACTCTTTCCCACTTCATAAGGGATGGCAAGACCTTGGTGTCCGCAAATGGAATCTTCGAACTTGGTTTCTTCAGCCCTGGAAAATCCAACAATCGCTACTTAGGAATTTGGTACAAAAACACGACAGTTAAAACCGTTCTTTGGGTTGCAAATCGCCTCAACCCAATCACAGATTCCTCCGGCCTTTTAGCAGTGAACAAAAATGGCAGTCTTGTCCTCACTAATAGTGGAGGCACTGTCGTTTGGAATTCAACTTCACTGATGCAAGCGCTGAATCCAGTGGCACAGCTATTGGATACTGGGAATCTTGTGCTACGAGATGACAATGCCATAGACAGAGAAGCTATTTTGTGGCAGAGCTTTGATTATCCAACAGATACGCTGCTAGCAGGGATGAAGTTTGTATGGGACCTAAGGACTGGTCTGAGTAGAAGTCTGACAGCTTGGAAGAGCCCGGACGATCCAGCCCCAGGAAACTTTTATTGGAGTTTTGTGCTGCATAACTATCCAGACTTTTATATCATGAGGGGAGCAGAAATAATCCACAGAATGGGACCATGGAATGGCCTGTATTTTAGTGGAAAACCAGAACTCCAGTCTGTCCCCATTTTTAGTGCCATGTTGGTGTCCAATAAGGATGAGTTTTACTACATGTTCACTCTCAAAAACAGTTCTGTAATGACAATGATGGTAATTAACCAAACCAGTTATTTACATCGTGGCTTTGCATGGGCAGTGACAGATCAAAACTCAAAAATTTATTCAAAATTGCCAGGAGACGACTGTGATACTTATGGCCTATGTGGAGTCAATGGACTTTGCGTCACAGAATCAACGGTGGCGGTCTGCCAATGTATAAATGGTTTCGAGCCTAGGTCACTTCAAAAATGGCGCGCAAAGGACTGGTCAGAAGGATGTGTTCGGAGAAAAACATTAGGCTGCTATGAACAAGTAGAAGATGTATTTGTCAAATTGGTTGGATTGAAATTGCCTGATACTAAATATACTTGGGTGAATGACACAGTGGGCTTAGAGCAATGTCGAACCAAATGCTTAAACAATTGTTCTTGTATGGCCTATTCAAATTCTGATATCAGAGGAAGAGGTAGTGGCTGTGTCATGTGGTTCAGTGATCTAATTGATACCAGAAAGTTTTCAACTAGTGGGCAAGATCTATATCTTCGAGTCTCTGCTTCTGAATTAGGTAAAATTAATTTTTCAAATCAATGCTTCAGTGGTTCTTCTAATTGGAGCTCCACTTATATTGAGTAATGTTAGTCACACAACTACTCAGGAAAAGAAAATCCATCCTGTGCATGTTCTTGCATCTCTTTCCACTGCGTGTCAAATTGGTAACCCAATATAGGGCGTGATTCCAATGGCTTGCAAGGGGTTGGCTGTGCACTTGTGTGGCTAACATTATTCATTCTTTTGTTAAGAGTCTTAAGACTTTTTGACATTCAAAATTTCCCCCATCATATTGCGATTAACGACTTGTTTTGTTTGATTAAATCCCACCAAGAAGAACATAGGCATAGAAAGATGATAATAATAGTTGCTACCACCGCTGCTGTGATTCTTGCGTTGGTGTTGCCTGGTTGTTGTTATATCTTCAAGTTCCGCAGCAAAATGACTGGTAAAATTATTCACTATATCCTTTATATTTTTGCTGTACAGATCGTCGTATTGTTTTATAATTCATGCATAGAAAAGAAATGGCTTATCATTTTCAAGAAAGTTTCCTGGAAAGCACATTTACTGCAAATTGTTGAAGTCTTTTAGTCATTTTGTCAGACAAGTCAAAATATTTCAATGAAGGACAAGAGGATGATGTGGATCTTCCACTGTTTAATCTATCAACAATTATTGCTGCCACGGATAACTTCTCCATGAAGAACAAGATTGGTGAAGGTGGTTTTGGATCAGTATACAAGGTAATTTCATATTGGGAATTATATACCATATTGTTAGCAAGAGCATCTAATCATATGTCCATATGTGAGAATGCAGGGAAGGCTCATTAATGGACAGCAAATTGCTGTGAAAAGACTTTCAAAAAGTTCAAGACAAGGAATGATCGAATTTAAGAATGAAGTTAAATTGATTGTTAAGGTTCAACATCGAAATCTGGTAAAACTTCTTGGCTGTTGCATTCAAGGGGAAGAAAAAATCCTAATTTATGAATACATGCCTAATGGTAGCTTGGACACTTTCATCCTCGGTAAGGACTACTAGAATACTAAGAATAGTTTCAGAAATTTAGAAAGAGTTCAACAATTTCTTTTTTTTTTTCTTTTTTGTCAAATTAGCGTGAGCACACCCAATTATGGGTTTGATATCTTGCATGACCCAATCTACCTCTATTACTATCTTTGGGCCTAGGATATCAAGTTTATGGTCAGTCCCAAAGGGTTAGCCCGACTTGCCTCAACTATTTTTTCATGGCTGAACCTAAGTATCGTGGTTTACCAAAAAATGAAAAATTTAAATGTTGTTGCACTTGTACATTAAGTTTTTAACTATTAGAATATTACCCATGTAATCACTAATTCATTTTACTTTAGAGTATAGGAGTTCCCTTGTATTATATTTTAAAATTGATTTTTGTTCACAATTTAATTTTTCTTTTCATTTTAAGAAAGTTATTTGACTTTGATTTTATTTTAAGATAATACCCTCTGGAGATGATGACCTTTTAAGTATCATTAAATACCTTATGAAATTACAACAAACGAATGAACTTTATGAAATTTAAAATTGATTTGTTTGTATGTGACAGATGCTGTTAAATCATTAAATTGGGGTACATGTTTCAATATTATTTGTGGTGTTGCTCGAGGTCTTGCATATCTTCATCAGGATTCAAGATTAAGGATTATTCATAGAGATCTCAAACTGGGTAATATTTTACTAGATGATCATTTGACTCCCAAAATATCTGATTTTGGCATGGCTAAAACTTTTGGAGGAGAACAAATAGAAGGAAACACAAATAGAGTAGTAGGGACTTAGTAAGTGTCTAAACATTTATAAAGCTCCATGGATCATATTATGTATATTCCAGTCATGATTTTTTGTTCTAATTATGTGTTGCAGTGGATATATGGCACCAGAATATGCTGCTGATGGATTATTTTCAATAAAATCTGATATCTTCAGTTTTGGTATTTTAATGCTCGAGATTATATGTGGAAAGAAAAATAGAGGGTTTCATCATGCAGACCACACCCTTAATCTCAGCTGTTATGTAAGCTCGTCACAAAATATCTTTTTTGTCTTGTAATTTAAACCAAAATGTTATCAACAACGTTTTGCTTTCATGGTTTAGGCCTGGATACTATGGAAACAAGGCAAAGCCAAAGATTTGATTGACTCAAACATGGAGGACTCAAGCAATGTATCGGAAGTAATGCGTTGTATCCATATTAGTCTCTTGTGTGCGCAACAGTACCCAGTGGATAGGCCTACCATGCCCTCTGTGATTTTAATGTTGAGTGGTGAGATGGAATTGGTTGAACCTAAAGAACCTGGTTTCTTCCCAACGAGGATTTCAATTGAACCAAATTCTAGCTCAAATCAAAGAGAAACCCATACAACCAATGAGATAACCCTTTCATTAGAAGCCCGTTGAGGTTATCTTGGATAGACTATTATGTAAAATGATCATTCTATTTTTACACAATTTTCACTTGAGAGAATTTAGATTATTAAATTTACTTAGTTTTGCAGATTAAATTATATAACATAACTGATCAAATGGCTCTGAAAAAGATCTAAAACTTTGATATGGGAACATAATTTTCCTTAAATGTAATGCATACACATCGTCCCATAAATGGGTCAACATTATTATTCATATATTTTCATTTTTTTATGAGAATTGATTTACATAGATTGCAAAATTTAAAGCGCTATTTACAGCTATACAGCTTGCTCCCCAGTACGAGCAGAAATAGGCTAATTAAGCAAAGCTATGTTTTGTCTTAACTAAAGTCAATTTGTATAATAAATATTTTGCCTAAATTTAGCCTATTAATGTAATTTAAAATTTGGGTTTTATTGACCTGTTGATATATTCAGGCCGGAGAATGAAATAGATCAATAGATTTATGAATCTTACTATGCCAATTAAATTAGGTCCACCATGTCTGTTAAACTTATAAATTCACAATTTTTTTTAATTTTTATATAATTTTAAATTTGATTTATAACTATGATAAAAATATATTAAAATTATATTGTTTAAATAAAAAATGTCGATCTAACATGTTTGTAGGCCAAGTTTACCACATACAAGATTGGCCTACATAATAAAATAAACATATTTTCAAACCTTGAGCTGATTTAAATTGTTATACATATCAACTTGGATTTAGATTTGTCTTTTTTTACTATTAAAAATATTATAATATAGAAACTGAATTTGGGAAGAGAAAAAATAAAATCGCGTTTAACCATTCAAAGTTAGATTTAAATTTTTTAATTTTAATAACTTTTTTTAGCTCTTTCTACTATAATTTAATATATAAATTTTATATTTTTTTATTACTTTTTTTTTCTCTTTCTTATCCTTCACTATCTTTACGTAGATCCAAATTCGGTTAATTACTATATATAATTTAATTACAAATATGCTATTTCATATTTATATATCGCATCAGATTTATATATGTCCATGATTGGAAGAAGAAGTATATCCCTAAAGAAAAAAAAAACTCTTAAACCTAAGCATTATCATTTTAATCATGAACATAAAGGGTGAGATACCTCTAAAGAGGAAAATATCAAGTTATAATTGATAGAAAACACTATTAAATCTAAATAAAAAGAATTTTTTAAATTTTTATAAATAACCATTTATTTAAAGTTTATATATAATGAATTGGATTAGAAGATTTAGTAGCCTATATTTGTCATAAAAGTCACCTGTGGGGAATACTTGCGAGTTGGATTATTGGAACATATCACTTCAAGTTTCAAAAAGTCTTACCGCGTTGCCAGTATTGACGCCGTACCAACTACCATGATTCCTTTTCCTTTGTTCTTTGAAAAGAAACGAAGCACACACTTTGTAGGTTAGCTCTCTCATGTTAATATCAAAAACTCATTTTTAGAGGGATGGGAAGAGTTCTTTGTGTTGGTATCTTACTGGTGAAATGGCTCTTATTGTTATTTTAGGATTATCTCTTCAAAATCTCAAGCTTAAACTGAAAATTTGTGTAAATTTTAAATGGCTTATTACTTCTCTAATTGTTAGAAAAATTATTTATTTTTACAAATTAAATTTCATAAAAATTTCATTAAAAAAATTCAAATAATCAAATTTATATTGAGTCCATAATATCTTAGATTAAATTTTATCAACCTTTGAGAATAATTTTTAGCAAAAACAACATTTCTTAACTACTAAACACATAAGGCAAGAGCATGTTGTTTACCACCTGCTTAACTACTTAACACATAAGCTTAAGTCACCACAAAGATGGGACGCAAAGGACTGGTCTGAACTCTGGAGGTTGTGTTCCGAAAAAACCATTAGGCTGCGATAAACTACAAGATGTTGCATTTGTCAAATTGGCTAGATTGAAATTGCCAGATACTACACATACGTGGGTGGATAACGCAGTGGGTTTAGGGCAATGCAGAGCCATGTGCTCAGATAATTGTTCTTGTGGCCTATTCACATTCTGATATCAGAGGAGCAAGCAGTGGCTGTGCCATGTGGTCTGGTGATCTAATTGATATCAGACAATTTTCAGTTTGTAGGGGGAGGGGCAGGATCTGTGTCTTCGAAAATTCCTTTTATGCTTTTCTACTGTCAAATTGGTAAGCCTATCAGGGGTGTGATTCAATGGGCTGTTGGGGAAATTCTTTATTCAGATGAAAATAATCATCTAACCACATTTATCATGTTAAATCATTAAAAAAATAGATTAAATACGGAAGCATACCTAAATCCATGAATATTGTTGTGAGTTCATGATCTTTTAAATTAGTACGTATAATTTTCAGAGAAAGAAATTCTCGCTTTTCTAATAATGGGATGTCAGAAAATAATCATACATACAATTGGAGGCCGTAACCCTTTTATATATAATTGTACATATTGTCTTTATTTCTAATTTAACCCATCATAAAATTAAAAATCACAAATATAGTATCTACACATATGGACTATACTTTAATGAAGTAACTTAGGTCCATCTAACACAATTAGATCACTTTTATTTTGGGTCAAACCTTTTATAATAACGAATTCACATATAATTATTATTAATATATATATATATATGTGAACGTCCAATAAATCTAACATGACCTGCACAAGGTTGGTTGTGTGCTTGAGTGGCTAACATTACTCATTCTTATGCTAAGACTTACATTCAATAGTATCCTTTCATATAGTAAATTAACGATTATTGTTTATTTATTTGATCAAGGGTATCCAATCAAGAAAAATAGAAGCATATAGATGATAATAATAGTTGCTACCACCATTGCTGTGAATTCCGTGCTACTTTTGCTGGATGTTGTTATATCTTCAAGGTCCAAAGCAAAACGACGGATAAAATCATTCACTATTTCCCTCATTTTTACCATACAGATCATCATATCGTTTTATAATTCTTTAAGAGAAAAGAAATTGCTGATTATTTTCAAGAAAGTTTCACGGAAAGCACATTTACAGCAAATTGTTGAAGTCTTTCGGTCATTTCGTCACACATGTCAAAATATTACAATGAAGCCCAAGAGGATGATGTGGGTCTTCCTCTGTTTAATCTGTCAACAATTGTTGCCGCCACTAATAACTTCTCCATGAAGAACAAGATTGGTGAAAGGGGTTTTAGACCGGTATACAAGGAATGTATGCCATAATTTTGTTACCCAGAGCATCTAAGCAAATTTTCATTATGTAAGAAAGCAGGGGAGACTCATTTATGAGCAACAAATTGCCGTGAATAAATTCAAGACAAGGAGTGACCGAATTCAAGAATGAAGTTAAATTGCTTGTTAAAGTTCAACACTGAAATTTGGTAAAGCTTCCGGGCTGTTATTCTATTTTTGTCATGTTAGTGCGAGTTCACCCAATCATGGGTATCTTGCATGGCCTAACCCAGCTCTATTACTATCCTTGACGCCTAAAATAGTAAGCTTTAAGGTTAGTGAAAAGGTTTAACGGCTTCGCCCAACGGTGTTATTAATAGTCGAAGTTGATTGAAGAAGAAAGCAATGATCAGAAGCAGGTAAAGCCTCATATTTCCTGTCTTGAAGACTTGCCTCATATATCAGGAAGTTTCACATACGGTCTACAATGTCAGCCGTGTGTGGCAAGATTTCTTGTGACGCCAACTATGCTTGACTTTGACTATTTTTAGACCACCATCCAAGCCTTTACCCAGTCTCTCACTCTGATCACTAACTTATAAATAGCTATTTCACAGCTCAATCCCTTTTAGCCTTCGCAAGTGACAAAATACATGGTTAATTATCTACTTTGGGTATTATAAATTCACCCACTGTTCGTGCATTTCAAATCTTGGTGTTATTGGAGTTAGCATAAGAATAAGATGTTTCCTGTGGAAGATTAAGTGATGCTCAATCTAGATAAAAAAATAGGGACGTGTGTATCACTTTTATTCAAGAACATAATGTCTTTTACTCTGATAAATCAGATAGCAGAGTAATACAAAAGCTAACTGTATTTTTGAATAAGAATCGCAAATAAAAAGCGTGTGGTTTGCAGTGCTTTCTTCTGTTCGACCTAACTTCAGGCTCTCTTATGAATAGCTAATTTTTATTATTTCAGTAAATAGGATTAGGAATAGCATTGTCAGATAGAGTCAATGCATAGATTCTCTCAATCTAGGTTCATTCTTTTTTCTCAAATTTTCAGCAACACCTGTCATACATGTCGGCTGAAATAGTCCCATTGTAGCGATGTCTTAAGCAAAGAAAGGAGGCGTCTACCGTGGCTAGTGGAGTTATACTTATGATAGAATTGACTTAAAGACTTCTGGCGAATAAGTGCTGCTCACTATTGTGTGCCAAACCACTGCTAGGCAGTGTAGTCAATTACAGTCCTCCATTGCAGAACAATCAACTTCAAAAGCCAATGCCAAATAGGTTGTTCTGACAATTCCAATATTCCGAGTCAACTATCCATAGCGTCACAGTCTCGGCTCTTGCAGACATAGCTTTGCCGATATATTGCCCTTCATCCAATGGACATTCTTTCTTCCATCAGTCTCATTGCTTGTATAATTGTCCCTGTGCTCAGATTTTCCATTGCTCTGTCCCACTTCATAACTGATGGCATGACCCTAGTTTCCCAAAATGGAACCTATGAACTTGGGTTCTTTACCCCTGGAAATTCCAAGAAACGCTACGTGGGAATTTGGTACAAGAATATCCCTATTCAAACCGTTGTTTGGGTTGCCAACCGCCTAAACCCCATCAATGATTCCTCTGGGATCTTAACATTAAACAGCACTGGCAATCTTGTCCTCAGCCAGAATGGCACAATTGTTTGGTACACAACTCTGCAGAAACAAGCACAGAAACCAGTGGTGGAGCTTTTGAACTCTGAATCTTGTGATAAGAGACGAGAATGAAGCAAACCCAGAATACTAATTTTGGCAGAGCTTTGACTATCCAGCCGACACGTTTCTGCCAGGGATGAATCTTGGATGGGACCTAAGAAAAGGTCTTAAATGGGAACTAACAGCTTGGAAGAGTCCAGATGATCCAGCTCCAGGAGACTTTGCTTGCGTTACAGGTCACAGCGACTATCCTGATTCATATTCAATGAGGGGAGGAAAGAAGTACAGCAGGTTTGGACCATGGAATCATCTGCATAATAGTAGTTCTCCAGAAGTGAAGGCTAATCCGATTTATTATTGCAAGTTGGAGTACAATAAGGATGAAATCTACTACACCTACTTCCTCAAGAACAATTCTGTTCACTCGAGTAGTAATGAACCAAACTGATTATACTCGTTATCGATATGTCTGGGTGGAAGCAGAACAAAGTTGGAAGGTTTACAAACCAAAGCCAGTAGACTATTGTGACCATTATGGCCTGTATGAACCCCATGGGAATTGTATCATCAATGAATCTCCAGTCTGCCAATGTTTAAAAGGGTTCAGTCCAAAGTCACCACAATATTAGAATTCAATGGACTGGACTCAAGGTTGTGTCCGGAATAAACCACTGAACTGCTCTAATGAAAGCAGAGATGGATTTGTGAAATTGGTCGAGCTGAAAGTGCCTGATACTACATACACTTGGCTGGACCAGAAATTGGGTCTAGAGGAATGCAGAACTAAGTGCTTAAACAATTGCTCTTGTATGGCCAATACAAATTCAGATATCAGAGGACAAGGTAGTTGCTGTGCTATGTGGTTTGGCGATTTAATTGATATTAGACAGTTTGCAGCTGGAGGCCAGGATCTATATATTCGAATGGCCGCTTCAGAATTAGGTAGGCACTTAATTTTGCCAATTTAATTGGTACTTCTATGATTCTTCTCACCAAGGGTCCATTTTTATCGTACGAATGTTATAGTTTTCTTTTTCAGTATGTGAATTAACCTTTGTTATTTTTTTCTAAAAATAAAATTCAATTAGAAGAAGCGGAAAATGACCATAGAAAGAGGTTGAAGACAATTTTAGTTGCTACCATCATTGCTGCTGTTTCTGGGATACTTTTAGTTGGCTGCTGTATTATCTAGAGAGTCTACAGAAACATGACTGGTAAAATAACTCACTTCCTTCTTTACTGAATATATGGCCCCAAATGTTTTCAAGAAACTTTCTGAAATAGGCTGCTTCCTTTTGAATGATAAACAAGAACATATATACTCAGTTACAAGTCATCTAATAATCACTACATGTTGATTTTACAGTAAAGTCGAATGGCATCAAATTGTTTTTATAACATCAAATATGAGGTACTTCATATATTTTGTTTATGTGGCATGTTACTCATCTATGTCAATAGTTTTCATTTTTTTCTCCTCAAGCTTGTAAAGAGTTGACGGTTTTTCTTGTATACTTGTAGAGAAATTAAAAATTAAAGATCAAAATATTGAAGGATCTGACTCATGGATTTTCTACTATTTAACCAGTCAATCATAGCTAGTGTCACAAATAACTTTTGATTGCAGAACAAAATTGGACAAGGTTGATATAGATCTGTATACAGAGTAATTCTAATATGAGTGATTTCAAGTGCTATTGTCATAAAGAGCATCTCAATAAACTTACAAAAATATGAATTTGGAGGGAAGATTAGAAAATGGAATAGAAATTGCTGTAAATGACTATCAAGAAGCTCAAGATAAGAAATGACTGAGTTCAAGAATGCAGTAAAACTTATTACTATATTCTAGCATCGAAACGTTGTAAAACTTCTCAATTGTTGCATTCAAGGACAAGAAAAACTGTTGGTTTATGAATACATGCTTAATAGCAGCTTGGACACCTTCATTTTTGGTATTAGTTTTGGAATGATTATACTTGCAGGGACTAATCTAATACACTTGAACATTGGATTTGAAGAATTCAAACAAAATAACTTACTGTTTGATGGTAACAGATCAAACAACAGGTAAGCTGTTGAACTGGTTTAAGCACTTTCACATTATATGTGAATTGCCTAGGGTCTTGTGTATCTTTATCAAGATTTTAGATTGAGAATTATTCATAAAAATTTCAAAGCAAGTAATGTTCTACCTAATGATAAATTGAACCCAAAGATATCTGATTTTGGCATAACTAAAATATTTGAAAGAGAGCCAACTGATGGGAACACAAACAAAGTAGTTGAAACTTAGTGAGTGCCTTACCTACAAACTATCAGCATTCAATAACTTATATTTTATTTCTCAGTTAAAACTATGCTCTAATTTTTATAATGGCTACATGGTACCGAAATATATAGTTGATGAACTTTTTTTTTGTAAAGTTTAATGTACCCTTCCATATCTCCGTAGGATGAATTTAGTACTCTTCCATTTATATTTTCAATTTAGTACCCTTTCATATCCTCATTGAGTAAATTTAGCATCCTTCTATGTATATCCTGTAAAGTAGATTTAGTAACTTTTCATTTATATCCCTGTAAGATGGATTTAGTATTCTTTTATTTATATCTCTGTAGAGTGAATTTAATACCCTTTTAATTTATATCCTCATTGAGTGAATTTAGTACCCTTACAATTTTATCTTTAGAAGGTGGATTTAATATCCTTCTAATTTACATCCCAGTTGGATGGATTTAAACCTTTCCAAATTTTTTTAGGTCATCTCTCATCTAAATAGTATTTCTCAACTTTTACACATCTTCTAATTCCTAAAATATAAACAAAAGAGTGATAATCTATAAACACTTAATTTTGTCTAATCTACCTCTCAAAGCTTAAACCAAAATTTAAACCAAAACTTAAATTAAAAACAAAAAAATTAAATTAAATTAAAATCAAACCCAATAAAAGGTCACAGCCAACCCAAAATTAAAATTAAATTCAGCCTACACATAAGAAAGAGCAGTCATGAAAACAAAAAAAACATCCCACTACTCAACCTTAAACCCACGACCATTCACCACCCAAGCATCAATTTCACCATTTCAACCACTCTTTCTCGGCTATTCATAGCTGAAATCAAATAAAAAAAAACACAAGAAGATGCCTTTCACAGCCAAAAAATACGAAGAACCACCATTCTTCCCCACATAAAATTGTCAACCCTGTTCACCCAAATCCCCGAAGTAGCGCCAGCGAGAGACAACCGCGCCACCCCTCTCCCCATCGGCACCCCAAGGCTCGTGACCCAGCGTCGCTGTACCGGGAGGAGCTGCCACCGGCCAACTCTATCGTTGCTCGGTCTCGCTGCCTCTGTTGCAACGTTCCAGCTCGCCTCTGTAATCCTCCATCCGCTGCTTGGAGCTACAACATTGAAGTCATCAGGAAGCTTTTTGTTCTTACTGTCAAGAGGTTTCGTTTGCAACCAGAAAGAGTCGCGCTCCACAACCCTTCACCAAGCCCTATCGTGTCTCAGTCATTGTCCCAAGCTACTGTGAAGGCCTTACTACCCAGGAGCTTCGTGCCCACTTTCGCTATGATTTCTGTTTGCTTGGTTCATTCAATTGCCACATTCGATTGGAACAATTGTCCCTCTTTGTACCAATTTCAAACCTGTAAAAAGAAGGTAATGCAATTTTGAGCTTCGATTTCTAGCGATTTTCTTGATTGGGACTGCTGACTTATATGTGATTGCTCAATTATCTTAGACCTTGATTTGGCTAGGTTATTTAATGTTTTGGTTGCCAGTTGTTATGATTAGAGCTGGCTGCTGTGATCTGTTACGAATTTATCCTGATATGCTTCTCGATTTGCTCTTTATCTTGGATTGCAATTTGTAGGATAGCAGATGATTTGATCTGAAAGTTGGTTAACTTGGATATCTTAAGATTTGCGTAGAGCAGGCCATTTATTGGGTAATGAATTCTTAGGGTGATTTGGGCTTGACTTACCATTGATTGTTTCTACAAGGCTTTGTAACTAATGGGTGTTTTTATTTTGGTTAGAAACCTTTATTTAGCCTTTGTAACTGAAATCCTTATTTTAATTTGAGTGTATTACATTTTGGGGCCTCAATATGCTCTATGATGTAATTTACTTAAAATGGACATTTTAACTTGTTGGATGTGGAAAGGCATTTTGATTTTTTAGGCCTTTGAAATTATCGCAAAAAGACAAATTTTCAGATTTCAATTCAAAGTGTGTATCTACAACTCAACAATCCAAGTAAACCAAGAATTGAAAGTGAGCATGTTAGGAAACATTTTAGAGAACCTCTTCTTGAATAGAATAAGGAATTTCTTCAAAGAATTACTTTTGAATTTTTATCAAAACATCTTATTAGGAATAGTAAGAAAATTTTTTTAAATTATTTTTAAAATTTCAATTTAAAATAGAAAGAGAATTTTTTTCAATTTATTATTTTTTTTAAAAATCTCAACCTAAATAGAAAGGGAATCTCTCAAAATTATTATTTTAAAAATCTCAGTCTAAAATAGAAAATAAATTTTTTTAAAATTATTTTTATTTAAAAATTTCAATCTAAAATGGATAAGGATTATTTTTGAAATTTTTTTAAAATTCTTTAAACTAACATCAAATTAAATTAGAGTAAATTAATTGAATAGTTTTTTATACCGAAAGGATATTTAAGGTGTTAGTATTTTTTCTAAAACGAAATTAATTTTTAAACTTAATTTTTAAAATATAAATTATTTTTAATTAATTGTTTAATTTTATTTTAGATAATTTCAGTAACGACTCCAAAACAAAAGACGGGTTGACATGCAGCTCTAGGAGACTTTGCTTCGGTTGCAGGTGACAGCAACTATCCTGATGCATATTTGATGAGGGCAGGAGAGAAATACAGCAGGTTTGGACCATGGAATGATCTGCATCCTAGGGGTGCTCCAGAAGCGGATGCTAATCCGATTTATTATTTCAAGTTTGTGTACGATAAGGATGAGATGTATTACAGCTACTACCTGAAGAACAATTCTGTTTACTTAAGAGTAGTAATCAACCAAACTATTATACCACCCCTCGCTATGTATGAGTAGAAGCTGAACAAAATTGGGCGGTTTATAAATCAAAGCCAGTGGACTATTGTGACCATTATGGCCTTTGTGGACCCAATGGTAATTGTACCATCAATGAATCTTCTGTCTGCCAATGTTTAAGAGGGTTCAGTCCAAAGTCACCACAAAATTGGAATTCAATGGACTGGTCTCAAGGGTATGTCTGGAATAAACCGTTGAACTGCTCTAATGAGATCGGGGATGGATTTATGAAATTGACGGTGTTGAAAGTGCCAGATACTACAAATACTAGATCGGAGATGGATTTATGAAATTGACGGCGTTGAAAGTGCCAGATACTACAAATACTTAGGTGGATAAGAAAATGGATCTAGCAGAATTAACTGCTTAAAAAATTGTTCTTGTATGGCCTATACTAATTGAGATATCAGAGGCCAAGGTAGTGGTTGTGCTATGTAATTTGGCGATTTAATTGATATTTAGACAGTTTGCAGCTGGGGGGCAGGATCTATATATTCGAATGGCCGCTTCAGAATTAGGTAGGCACTCAATTTAGCCAATATAATTTGTACTTCTATGATTTTTCTCAAAAAGGGTCCATTTTCATCTTACAAGTTATGGTTTTCGTTTTCAATATGTGAATTAACGCTTGGCATTTTTTTTTCTAAAAATCAAATTCAATTCGAAGAGGCGGAAAATGGTCGTAGAAAGAGGTTGAAGACAATTTTAGTTGCTACCTCCATCGCTGCAGTTTCTGGGATACTTTTAGTTTGTTACTGTATTATCTGCAGAGTTTGCAAAAACATGACTGGTAAAATTACTCAATTCTTCAATGGATATGTAGCTCCAAATGTTTTAAGAAACTTTCTGAAGTAGGATGCTTCTTTTTAAATGTTAAACAAGCACACACACACACACACACACACATATACTTAATTACAAATTATCTAATATCACATAAGATGATATTACAGTAGATTTGAATGGGATCAAAATGGTTTTATAACATCAAAGATGCGATGCTAAATCTAATTTCCCTATGTGCATTTTTAATCATCTATGTAAATTGTTTTAATTTTTCTCCTCAAGCTTGTAAAAGAGTTGAAGGCTTCTATTTTATTGTTTTAGACAAATCAAAAACCTAAAGATCTTCTAATTCCTTGGAGCATGATATGGATCTCCTGACCATTCAACTATAGTCAGTGCCACCAATAACTTCTCATTGCAAAATAAAATTGGACAAGGTGGATTTGAATCTATATACAAGGTAATTCAAACATATCAATAATTTGAAGTGCTGATGTCATAAAGTGTATCTCAATATACTTACAAAATATGAGTCTGCAGGGAAGATTAGTGAATGGGAAAGAAATTGCTGTAAAGAGACTTTCAGGAAGTTCAACACAAGGAATGACTGAGTTTAAGAATGAAGTAAAACTTATTGCCAAACTTTAGCATCGGAACCTTGTGAAACTACTCGGTTGTTGCATTTGGGGACAAGAAAAAGTGCTAGTTTATGAATACATGCCTAATAGCAGCTTGGACTCCTTCATTTTTTGTATGAATTTTGGAATGCTTGTTTTAGCAAGGACTAATCTAATAACTTTAGTATCACTACACATCATCTTGCACTTGAATGTTGGATTTGAAAAATTCAAATATAATACTTACTTTTGGATGGTCACAAATCAAACAAAAGGAGAGTTGCTAGACTAGTCGAAGTGTTACCAAATTATTTGTGGAATTGCAAGGGACCTTATGTATCTTTATCAAGATTTCAGATTAAAAATTATTCATAGAGATCTCATAGCAAGTAATATTCTTCTCAATGATAAGTTGGACCCAAAAATATCAGATTTTGGCATGGCTAAAATATTTGGAGGCAAACAAATTAAAGGGAACACAAGCAAAGCAGTTGGAACATAGTGAGTGTCTTACTTGCAAGCTATTAGGCTCCATGCCCTATATTTTGTTTCTCAATTAAAAATTGTTGTATTTGATGTTCTGCAATGGCTACATGGCACTAAAATATGCAGCTAATGGGACATTTTTAATAAATTATGGTGTCTTCAATTTTGGTATTTTGGTAATAGAAATTATATATGGCAAGAAAAATAAATTTATCATGCAGATCAAAGCCATAACCTCATTGGACACATAAGTATATGTGATATATGTGTTCTCTTATTTTTGTGTGTCAAATTGAAATGAGATGAAATACTTGTATTTCAGGCATGGATATTGTGGAAAGAAGGCAGGGCTTTAGAATTAATTGACAAAAACATAGAGAACTCTTGCATTGTATCAGAAATAATGCGTTGCATCCATTTTAGTCTCGTGTGCTCAACAACGTCCAGAGGATAGATTCACTATGTCATCAGTAGGTTTAATGTTGGGAAGTGAGATTGAACTAACTGAACTTAAACAACCTGGTTTCTTTCCTGGAAAGATTTCATTTGAAGAAAATTCCACTTCAAGTAAGATGCAATCTGGTTCAACCAATGAACTGAGCATCAGCTTATTAGAAGCCCGATGAAAATCATAGAGCACGGAGAAGATATTGCACTAAGTGTAGCATTATAAGTTTCACTTGTGAACTGTTCTTTACTGGCATTTAATTGTAAACTTGCTTTCAGAGGCAACATATAGGTTAAACAGGACAGGTCCTTCTTCTTGATAATCAATCCTTCATGGCATTATTAAATCCAGCTCTGCAGGGTAAAAATGTATCCAGGCAGTTCTGTCACATCTTGAACCTACTTCACTATCCTTCAATGTGTGCATCCGACGGGACCACAAGTGAATTAATTTCCAATTTCAGATGGTGGAAGTGGACTGGCGTATCTGCATGGTGCCCATTTTCCAAGCATTTGCTGCCACAGAGAAAGGGTTTCATGACGAATTTTAATTTGTGGTATTATTGCTATTTTCCTCGTAGATTTGCTTCAATTCCTATCAAAAAGGTGTAGTTGTTATGGACAATTGTGTGAACTGGTTGACTAGAAAGAAAAACACAGACATCCTTCAAATTATTTAATGCACAACACAAATGTACCAAGGGTGTAAACTGCTGCCCGCGACTTTAATATCAGCAGAAAATTATTGTGTGTTTTTTGGCACAAAGATGGTCCAAAAAACGTGCTTGGACTTTGCGACAGTGTGTCTCCCTCTACCTGCAATTTTTGCTATATTTGGTAAGATATGAGAATGATGAAACCCAGAAGCCTACTTGTAGCAGAGCTTCGACTATCCATCTGATACATTGCTGCCAGAGATGAAATTGGATGGGACCAAAGAAGTGGACTGATTAGGCGTGTAACAACATGTATTTTCCTTTTTCTGAGTGATTGGTCGAAGGTCCTCATAAATAGTCAGCCCGTATCTGAGGGGAAGTTTGGGTCATTTTCTTTGGGAAAATCTTTTGGGAGTTTGTGGGCACTCTAGGTCCGTAACACATCATTTCTCTCTGCCGTGGCTAGCATGGTATACGCCTAATTTCAACGGAAAAAAGAACATTGCAACTTTTTCTTTGCTTTCCACTATAATCTTTACCATATATTCAAAGTAAAAATAAAGAACACTTATGCTTTGTGATGTATGATCTGCCTCTCCCAGGTGTTCTGTTCCATATTGGTAGCCAAACATAATGATGCCGGAAAAGTTATTATTCCTCCTCTTTCAATGGGCATTGTTTCTTTCATGAGTACCATTGCAATCGACTCCATTGGTCAGCTCTGGTTTGGTCTTCTCGCTTATTACAGAATAGACCCACAGACTCGTCAATTCTGCAAATTTAAAACCCCATCTCCTTTCCAATCCTAATTCGCAGAAAGAAGGATTTGGATAACTGGTTCCACCCCCCCACCCTCTCTTTGGGACTACCTTTCCTCAATCCTCCATCATGGATCGGCTAACACAAGTATTTTGGTTTCTTTTAACACATGATGTAGCAGCATCAGGTAATTGATCACGAATAAAATCCCACAGCGACATAAAAACTTGGGTTAAGATAAATTTTAATTGTGTCTTGGATCGAAATAGAATGAGTTATTTTCATGAAATTTATAATTTTATTTTATAAAATTTAAATTATTAAATTTAACGTATTAATGTTAATATGCTATTTTAACACAAACTCTGTTATTGTTACATTACTTATGGTAATGATTGGGCCACGTTGGTCATGTAACCAAAATTTAAAAAAATAAAATACATTTTAATTAAATTTTAAAAAATATTCAACCAGTTTAGAGATGTAACTGGAACATGAGTTTATCAGCATGGAAACACAATTTCAGATTTAACACATTACCTTTTAATTGTGAATATAAAGAATAGGAGCAGACGTCTTGTTGAAGACTAGTAAGTTGAATTATTATTGGAATACATCACCTCCAACTTGAAAGTCTTGCTGGAGTAAGTAAGTGGGCACCACTTTGGCAGGCAAGAGAAGGTAGCCGCGTTACCAGGATTGACTCAGAAAGTGATTAGCCAGTCAATAGGATCTGAGGGTGTCTGATTTCTTCCATACACGTGGGAGAAAAGAAGCCATTTATGTGCCTGGACTTGACGGCAAAAAGAAGATTTATATTAAGAGACTAGTAATTAAGCCAAGGGCAGTAATTTTCTTTGATCCATTTATTTCAGCCTTCTTTTACGTAAGTCAATTCTTTGATGAGCAACATATTGCTCAACCATGGAATGGTCTGCGTCCTAGTGGCTTCCCAGGATTGAAGGATAATTCGATTTATAATTATAGCTTTGTGTACCATAAGGATGAGATGTACTACTACAGCTACTACCTCAAGAGCGATTCTGTTTACTCGAGTAGTAATGAACCAAACTGATTATACTGTTTATAGATTTGTATGGCTGGAAGCAGAACAAAGTTGGAATATTTATAATTCAAAGCCAGTAGACTATTGTGACCATTATGGCGTGTGTGGACCCAATGGAAATTGTATCGTCAATCAATCTTCGGTCTGCCAATATTTAAAAGGTTTCAGTCCTAAGTCACCACAAAATTGGAATTCAATGGATTGAACTCAAGGGTGTGTCCGGAATAAACCATTGAACTGCTCTAATGAGAGCAAAGATGGATTTGTGAAATTGGCGGGGTTGAAAGTGCCAGAAACTACAAATACTTGGCCGGATGAGAAAATGGATCTAGAGGAATGCAGAATTAAGTGCTTAAAAAATTGTTCTTGCATGGCCTATACTAATTCAGATATCAGAGGTCAAGGCAGTGGCTGTGCTATCTGGTTTGGAGATTTAATTGATATTAGACAAATTGCAGATGGGGGCCAGGATCTATATATTCGAATGGCCGCTTCAGAAGTAGGTAGGCACTCAACTTTGCCGATTTAATTAGTACTTTTGCGCTTGTTCTCATCAAATATCCATTTTCATCATACAAGAATTTTAGCTTTCTATTTCAACATGTGAATTAAACCTTTTTTTTTAAAAAAAAAAATCAAATTCAATCGGAAGAGGCTGAAAATGGTCATAGAAAGAGGTTGAAGACTAATTTAGTTGCTACCACCATTGCTGCAGTTTCTGGTATGCTTCTAGTTGGCTGCTGTATTATCTACAGAGTCCGCAGAAACATGAATGGTAACATTACTCACTTAATTCTTCACTGAATATATGGCCCCAAATGTTTTAAGAAACTTTCCGAAATGGGCTGCTTCCTTTGAGCGGTAAACAAGCACACACAAATATAAATTTAATCACAAGCCATATAATGATCAAATAAGTTGATTTTATTATACATTCGAATGGTATCAAAATGGTTTTATAACATCAAAGATGTGGTACTTTATATATTTTGCCTACGTAGGATGTTTACTCATCTATGTTAATTGTTTTCATTTTCTCCTCAAGCTTGTAACGAGTTGATAGTTTTTCTTTTATTGTTTTAGACAAATCAAAAATTAAAGATCAAAATATAGAAAGATTTGATTCATTTGAGGGCAATCTGGATCTCCCATTATTTGACCAATCAACTATAGCAAGTGCCACAAATAACTTATCAATGCAAAACAAAATTACGCAAGGTGGATTTGGATCTGTATATAGGGTAATTCTAATATATGAGTAATTTGAAGTGCTATTGTCATAAAGCATCTCAATATACTTACAAAAATGTGAATTTATAGGGAAGATTAGAAAATGGAAAAGAAATTGCTGTAAAGAGACTTTCAAGAAGCTCAACAGAAGGAATGATTGAGTTCAAGAATGAAGTAAAACTTATTGCCAAACTTCAGCATCGAAACCTTGTAAAACTTCTTGGTTGTTGCATTCAAGGACAAGAAAAAGTGTTGGTTTATGAATAAATGCCAATAGCAGCTTCGACACCTTCATTTTTGTTATGAATTTTTGGAATGATTGTACTTGCAAGGACTAATCTAATACACTTGAAAATTGGATTTGAAGAATTCAAAGAGAATAATTAATTTTCTTTTGATAGAAACAAATCAAACAAAAGGTAAGTTGTTGGATTGGTCTAAGTGCTTTGACATTATTTGTGGAATTGCCTAGGGCCTTATGTGTTCATCAAGATTCCAGATTAAGAATTATTCATAGAGATTTTAAAGCGAGTAATGTTCTACTTGATGATAACTTAAACTCAAAAATATCAAATTTTGGCATGGCAAAAATATTTGGAAGAGATCAAACTAAAGTGAACACAAATAGAGTAGTTGGAACTTAGTGAGTACCATACCTACAAACTATCAGCATCCATAACCTATATTTTATTTCTCAATTAAAAATTATGCTCTAATTAATGTTCTACAGTAGTTATATAGCATCAGAATATGTAGCTAACGAGTTTTTTTCTATGAAGTTTGATGTATTCAATTTTGGCATTTTGGTGATGGAATTATATATGGCAAGAATAATAGAGGATTTTATCATGCTGATCAAACTCATAACCTTATTGGACATGTAAGTACATGATATATAGTTTTCTTATTTATGCGTTTCAAACTAAAATGGAATGAAAAATTTTTGTGTTTCAGGCATGGTTATAGTGGAATGAAGGTTGAGCTTTAGAATTGATTGACAAAAACATAAAGGACTCTTGCATTGTATTAGAAGTAATCCATTGCATTCATGTTAGTCTCCTAGGTGCACAACAACATCTAAAGGATAGGCCTACCATGTCATTAGTAGTTCTAATGTTGGAAAGTGAGATTGCATTAGCTGAGCCTAAACAACCTGGTTTGTTTCTAGAAAAAATTTCATTTGCAGTAAAATCTTCAAAACCGAATGAATCTAGTTCTGCTAATGAAATAATCATGACCTCAATAGAAGCCCAATGAAAATTAGGGCACAAAGGAGATGTTGTACTATGTAGCATAATAAGTTTCATTTGTGCACTGCTCTTTCTGGGATTTAGTTGTAACTTGGAAACTTGCTTGGAGAGGCAACACATCAGATGATCACGAGTAAGCCTTTCTTTGTAATAATTAATCCTTCATGGTGTGATTGAATCCAACTCTACATGATAAAAATGAGTCAAAGCAATTGTTTCACATCCTCAACAACAATGCTCCCAAAATCAACTATTGGTGATTGTCTTAAGAAGTTAATGGTTTTGGGTTGTAATGGAAGTTGTTGCTGTTATCATAAGTACCATAGCTGCATCATTGCATAGAGTGGGACTGAAGACAACCAAAATGCTTTGAATTTGTTCATAGTATTAAATGTTATGTATTAAATTTATCTTTTATAATAATTTAAAAGCTAAAATATATGGAATTTTCTTGTATTTTCACCTTGTTATAAAATATGTTATGTACGTTGAATTGCAATAATAAATATATTACACTTTAAAATTATAGCAATTTACTTTTTTATTAAAGAATTATCTAAATCTTAACAGAATATATGATTCTTTATTAAAAATTAAAAATGCTTCCATGGAAATCCCCACCCATTAGACAAAACTATATATACTAGTCTTCAAAAAAAGTTTTTTTGAAGGTTGTGAGCACCCAAATTGTGCAATTGTAGATAAAATTTGATAGTCAAAAACTTTTACTTGATTATGATTTTAGCAAGTGATCACATAATTTTTTATTTTACTAACAAAAATAGATGGAAGGGATTCTAATTTTCAATAAAGAGTCATGTATTCCATTAAAATTTAAATGATTTTTTAATAAAAAAAGATAAATTACTCTAATTTTAAAGTACAAGATATTAAATGTTATAATTGAAAGTACAGAAAGTTTTTTCACAACAAGATAAAAATATAAGGATGTGTCATATATTTTAACCAAATTTAAATTATTCATTTTTATTATTGATTATACATTCCTCATTTTATATTATAAACTGAGGATTTTTTTTTTTCTTGATCAAAAACCTCCATACGCTTGGAATTTTGAATTAAAAAAAAAACTGTGCTCGCAACTAAGCTTATGGAAAAGACGAGGCCCACAGGGTACACCTGCTGTTTTAACTAGGCGATAGCCCAATCTCAAAAGGTCGCAGGTTGCCTTCGGCGCCAAGCCATTTAATTAACCCCCTGTATTATATTATAATATGCTAATAATGATTTTTTCTAATTGTGTATTGCAATAGCTATATGGTATCAAAACAAAAGCTATTAGTGAATTATTTTCGATAAAGTCTAATGTCTTCAAATTTAATATACAAGGTAATTTCATATTGAGAATGATAAAACATATTGTTGCCAATTGAGCATCTAATCGTATGTCCATATGTGAGAATGCAGGGAAGGCCCAATAATGAGCAGCAGATTACCGTAAAGAGACTCTCAGAATGTTCAAGATAAGGAATGACCGAATTTAAAAATGAAGTTAAATTGATGGCTAAGATTCAGCACCGAAGTTTGGTAAAATTTCTTAGCTGTTGCATTCAAGGGGAAAATAATCGTAGTTTATGAATACATGCCTAATGGTAGCTTGGACACTTTCATTTGCGGTAAGAACTACCTGAAATACTAAGAACAGTTTGATAAATTTAGAAAGAGTTCAACACTCCTTTTTTTTTTTTTTCTATTATTTCATATTAGTCTCAGGACACTCAATCATGGTGTTTGGTATCTTGCATAATCTGACCTACCTCTATTACTATGTTTGGGCCTAGGATATAAAGTACAAGGTTGGTCAAAAAGGGTTACCCAACTCGCCTAAACTATTTTTGCATGGCTAAACCTAAGTATAGTGGTTTACCAAAAAAAATCCTAAATATTGTTGCAGTGTTATGTTAAGTTATTAAGTGTTATAATAGTACCTATGTAATCACTAATTCATTTTACTTTATGAGTTCCCTTATAATATATTTTAAAATTTATTTTTGTTCTCAATTCAACGTATTTCTTAAAATTTTAAAAAGATTATTTGACTTTGAATTTATTTTAAAATATACTCACCTTGACTTTTAAAGTATCATTAAGCACTATGAAACTACAATAAAAGAATAAACTTTATGGAATTTAAAATAGATTTTTTTTGTAAATGACGGATCTTGCTAAATCATTAGATTGGCGCAAGCACTTCAGTATTATTTGTGAAATTGTTCAAAATCTTATATATCTTTATTAGGATTTAAGATTAAGAATTATTCATAAAGCTAAGTTAATATTTTACTAGATAGTAATTTGACTCGAAAGATATCTAATTTTGGCATGACTAAAATTTTTGGAGGAAAACAAATAGAAGGAGACACAATAGAGTATTAAGGACTTAGTTAATGTCTAACTATCTATAAAGCTCCATGGATCATATTACACATATTCTAGTCATGATTCTTTGTTCTAATTGTGTATTGCACTAGTTATATGGCACCAGAAAATGTTGGCAATGGTTATTTTTGATCAAATTTGATATCTTCAATTTTGGTGTTTTATTACTAGAAATTATATGTAAAAAAATTAAAAAGTTTTATCATGCAGATCACACCCTTAATATATCTCAACGGTTACGTAAGCTTGTTACAAAATATTTTTTTGTCTTGTAATTTAAACTAAAATGTGATCAACAACTTTTTGCTTTCATGGTTCAAGCATAGATGCTGTGGAAATGGCGTAGAGCCAAATAATTGATTGACTCAAACAAGGAGGCCTCAAGCAATGTATCCGAAGTAGTGCATTGCATCCATATTAGTCTCTTGTGTATAAAATAGTATCTAGAGAATAGGTTTACCATATATGTCCTTTGTGATTTTAATGTTAGGTAGTGAGATGGAGTTTGGCTAAACCTAAAGAGCCTAGATTTTTTCCAACGAGGATTTCAATCAAACCAAATTCCAGCTCAAATCAAAGAGAAACCTATATAATTGATAAGATAACTTTTTCATTAGAGGCATGTTGAGGCTACCCTAGATAGACTATGAAGTATATTAGTCTCTTTGTTTTTAAATAATTTTTATTTAATAGAATTTAAATTATTAAATTTAATAAATTAAATTATATAACCCAACTAATCCAATGACTTGTATTATTAAAAATAAAAAAGATGTGGATCTTTTGATATAAGTATTTTTTTCTAAGTATAGTACAAACATTGGCCCATAAATGGGTCAGGATTATTATTCATATACTTTCAATTTTTTCTATCAGAATTGATTTACATAACATGCAAAATTTAAGAAAATTTCGATAATTATTATTTTGTTATCTAATTTTTTTTAATTTGATGGCCTATTTTATGTTAATTTTGACACTGGTAGGCTAGAGAATGCAGCCACATTGCTAGGATTGACGTGCTACCAATTCGTTTTTCTTAACTTTCTTTAAATAATAAAGGCTAAAATGCACAGAATCTCCCTGAACTTTAGGTCAATTTTAAAAAATCCTCCTGAACTTTAAAAGTTTTCAAATGATCCTCTTGAACTATGAAAAATTTTTAAATAACTCCTTCCGTCAAGTTTTCCATCAAAATTTAAGAAAATAATGAAAATGACCTTTATTGTAAAGCTGAGAAATTGAAGGCCGTGCACAGTAAATTTTTGGAGTTTTAACATTGAACCTCAATCCTAAACCCTAAATCCTAAAATCTTAAAACTTTAAAACTCTAAACCCTAAATCCTAAATCCTAAGCCCTAAGTCTTAAATCCTAAACCCTAAGCCCTAAACTCTAAATTCTAAACCCTAAATCTTAAACCCTAAACCCCTAAATCCTAAACCCTAAATCTCTAAATCCTAAACCCTAAATCTTAAAACTCTAAACCTTAAACCCTAAATCTTAAAATCCTAAACCCTAAATTACAAATCTACACTAGGTTTTCTTCTTTTGCATTTGTGGCAGATTTTAAAAATTTATGTGCATTTGAAGGGTATTTTTGTCTTTTTATCAAGTCAAATTGGAGGTTAACTAAAAACATCCAAATCTTGACGAAAAACTTGACGAAAGGGGGTGTTTTAAAAATTTTTCATAATTCAAAAGGGTCATTTGAAAACTTTTAAAGTTCAAAAGAATTTTTTAAAATTGACTTAAAGTTCAAGAGAGTTCTGTGCATTTTAGCCAATAATAAATTGTGTACGCACCCATGACCATGTTGAATTAAAACTCAATAATAAGAAATAAATACATACTTCACAACATTAGAGACATGTTCATTTAGTATATAATACTATTTCTATAAATAAATTTTTACAAAATTTTTATTTTAAACATTTAAAATTTTAAATTTATTAAATTTATTTGTTCATTTTGTAAGAAAATGAACTTGAATTTACCTACCATTTATCATTTGTGGACATAATCAAATTATAAGTAATATTGGTCCAATTCTAATGGTGTAGAACACACTAAGACTAGTTGTAAGGGTGAGAGAAATTATATATTTATATTGAAGATAGTATATATTTTTTATATCATCTTATAAAATATATTATATTTATTTTTAAATTTAGATAAAATTATAAAATTATTAATAAAATTTATTTACTTTTTATTATATAATATCTATACATATTTTTAAAAATATAAATATAATATCTAAAATTTATACGCTTTTACATCGCGCCATGTATAACTTTCGAGTCTTTCCTTTTAATTAATATATTCTTTTTCTATCACACCTTTACCATTGTTTTTAGAAAGAAGTGATAAAATTTTCTCCATGAATTGCCATGTAATGCCTTTTTGCAACGACACGGAAACCTATGGCTGTGGGACTTGGATTACTTTATATTTATTTTTTTATTTTTATATTTAAATTTATAAATTTCAATTAATTTTTTTTCATAATTTTACTTCTGTCTCTTTTATTGTATGTTGTAATTTTTAATCTTTCATATAATTTTTGTCTTGGCATGTTGGCAATCAAACCCACGGCGGTGTCACTGTTTAGTACTGCAACGCTCTTAGCCTCTTTTATATACTCTAATTATAATGGATATAAAGCCGAAAAGGACAGGTTAATTACATATTAATTTAGTTTTGACTAAGCCAGTCAATAGGATTTGAGGGTGTTTAATTTCTTCCGTAAACGCGGGGGGGGAAGACGCCTTTTGTATGCCCGGACTAGACGGCTAAAAGAAGATATTCATCAAGAGACTAGTAATTAAGCCAAAAGCAGTCATTTTCTTTGGTCCATTTAAGCCTTCTTTTCGAAAGTCACTTGGAAAGATGCAAAGTATGTCGGATTTTTGTACCCCAAAAAAAAAAAAAAAGTGTGTCTGATTTTGATGTTGAGAGCAATGACTTGATGACTTAGTGCAGCTCGCTTACGTGTACGAAAAACCACAGCTAGGCAGCCAAAAACTCACATACTGAGTGTCTTACTTGCGAGCTATCAGGGTCCATAACCACAGCTCAATTGATGACTTGGTGCCATGTAGCTCACTCACAATTGTGAATTTCTTTAAAATAACTCATTGTGAGTTTCATAAATTTATTTCATTAAAATAAATATGCTGATAATGATTTTTTTTTTCTAATTATGTATTATAGTGACTATATAGCACCAAAACATAAGCTATTGATGAATTATTTTTGATAAAGTCTAATGTCTTTAATTCTAGTATTTTATTGCTAAGGATTATATGCAAAAAGAAAAACAGATGTTTCTATCATGTACACCATATCCTCAACTTCAATGGTCATGTAAGTTTGTCACTAAATAAATCTTTTTGTCTTTTAATTTAAACCAAAAGGTTATTCATAGCAGTTTGCTTTCATGGTGTAGGCATGGATATTATAGAAACAACGCATAGCCAAAGAACTGATTGACTCAAATATGGAAGACTCGAGCAATGTATTAGAAGTAACGTGACATATTCATGTTAGTGTTTTGCGTGTGCAACAGTGCACAAAAGATAAACATTCCACGTCCTTGATAGTTGTAATGCTGGGCAGTGAGGGTAAAATAAAATTTGTTGAGCTTAAAAAGCATGATTTTTTTTTTTCAAAACAAAAATTTTAGTAAAAATAAAGTTTCACTCAAATCAAAAAGAGATCCCTAAAACTAATGAGAAAACCTTTTCATTAGAAGGTCATTAAAGTTATCTAATACCCTAGAGCAATTATTAAGCACAATGGATACACATGGTCCCATAAATGGGTCAGGATTGGTATTCTTAATTATACTTCCAAATATTTTTTGTGAGAATTGACTTACAAAGCATGCAAAATTCAAGAAATTTCGGTAATTATAGTTTTTTTTTTAATTTGAAGGCTTATTTTATGTTAACTTTAATCCTTTCTGCTCACCTTTATGTTCTAACAAAGATGAAGCCCTTCTTCTAGTATAGAAGTATTCCATTACTTGACCTATCAGCAATAGCTACGGCCACAGAAAAATTCTCAATTAAGCACAAGACCGCCCAAGGTGGATTTGGACCGGTATACAGGATAATTCAATATCTGAGTACTAGCATGAAAGAAGCACCAATTCTAAGTAGAGTAGCTTTATTGTGTGTTTCAGACACGGATACTGCCAAAAGAACAGAGAGCTCTGGAACTTAACATAGAGAAATTATGCATTTTAGTAGAAGTATTGACATCCAGATTAGTCACTTTTAAATAGCCTGTTTGACAATTATAACTTTCCTAGCCAGTTAATCCACAGCGTCACAGTCTCAGTTCTTTCACTCAGGCATTGCTTTACCCTTTTATTGCTTTTCTTCCCATGGACATTATATCTTTCGTCAGTCTCATTGCTTGAATTCCATTGGATTGTAGGATATGAAAACTGTATAATTACAGAGTTCCCCGTCTGCTAATATATAGTAGACAATTTTCAATTTATGCAAGTCACACCAAAATAATTTAACCAACAGTTCCATATTCTTTTACGGTTCAGGCATGGATCCTATGGAAAGAAGGCAATGCCACAGAACTGATTGACTCAAACATAAAAAACTCGTGCCTTGTATCAGAAGTTATGCGATGCATTCATGTTAGTTTCTTGAGTGTGCAACATTACCCGGAGGATAGACTTACCATGGCCTCTGCAATATTGATGTTGGGGAGTAAGAACAAATTGGCTGAGCCTATAGAGTATGGTTTCTTTTGAAGGAATGTTTTAGTTGAAGCAACGTCCTCCTCCAGTATGCTGGAATCAAGCTCAGCCTACGAATTAAGTATTACTTTAATAGATGCCTGATGAAAGTCACCGAGTTAGCAAGACATGTTGCACTTAAGTATACATAGATGCAATGTTATAACTAGTTAAACGTTCACTACTTTAGGCCTTAAGTTTTTTCAAAATTTGGTTTTGAACGGTGATGCTGAGTTTGCAAATACATTCTTGCAGTTCTTATATAAACTTTTTCCTTCTGTTATGAATAAATTAATAGGAGGGTGCATATAATGGAATTAGCATATGGTAATTCCAACTCATTATCAATAGAATCCCAACTTGAGATCTCAAAAACATATGAGAGGTTCTTCTATAGACTATTAGACTTCGTTCTCAAAAATAGAATCAACTGGCAATACAAGAGGAGACAGCGCAATTAGCTCATACTTAGAGGGAAATCAATACCTGTGCAAAATTATGTGCCCAAGATGGCCGTTGATTATCAATAGTGCCAACAGATATTGAGTTTCTCAACTGGTGCAACCTGGGTTAGCTAGTTTCGCAGTTGGAAAGCTATGTACATCTATCCCTTCAGAAGAATAAATGCAAACATTTGTCAACACGGTGCCAACTAATCTGATCAAGTCAAAGTCGTAATCAAGGCCGGGACCATGATCCCACTTCATGTCTCTCTTCCGTGGCTAGTAAGGTATTTGCCTAATTTCAAAGGAAAACCAGGACTACGCAACTTTTTGTATACTTTCCACTGTAATTAATTTTGACTATATGTTCGAAGTAGACAAAAAGAACACTCATAAACCTATCTTTCTGCTGTATTGATCTGGCTCTTGCAGTTGTTCTGTTCCATTTTAGTTGCCGGAAAGGTTTTTGCTCCTCCTCTTTCAATGAACATTGTTTCTTTCATGAGTACCATTGCTTATATACTACATCTACATTACTACCTGTCATTTCATTTCAAGTAAACATTGCAATTGACACCAATTGGTCACCCCCAGTGTGTGAGTAGTTGCCTAAATCTATCCCCAACTCTGGTCTGTTCTTCTCGCTCATTTCGGAATAGGCCCATAGAGTAGTCAATTCTGCAAATTAAAAACCCATCTGCTTTCCGATCCTAATTCCCAGAAAGAAGGATTTGGATAACTGGTTTTCCCAGCTCCACGCCCACGCCTTCCATTCTCTATTTTGGATTACCCTTCTTAATCCTCCATCATGGATCATCGGCTAACACAAATATTTTGGTTTCTTTTGACACTTCATGTATCAGTATCAGGTAATTGCTCACTAATAAAATCACACAGAGATATCAAACATATGCATAAGATAGATTTTAATTGTGTTTTGAGATCGCAATACCATTGCAGGAGTTATTTCAACGACATTCACAATAGTTAACAACTGCAACTACACGGTATGGCCGGCCATTTTGTCAAACGGTTCTGTTTCAACGACAGGCTTCGCTTTGGAAGCAGGCGGAGTAGTAACAGTTGAGGCAAATGGCTCTCAGAGCGGTCGCATCTGGGGGCGAACTCTCTGCGAATACTCCTCGGGAAACTTCTCCTGCGCCACAGGTGATTGTGGCTCAGGGAAGGTGGAATGCGACGGCTCTGCGGGCATGCCGCCTGTCACAAACGTCGAATACTCTTTGGGCACAGGATCGCTTGATTACTACGATGTCAGCTTGGTAGATGGCTACAACGTTCCTATGCAGGTCGTTCCTTCCGTTGACAACTGCGCTAGCGCCGGTTGCGAGGTGGATCTGAACCTTCGGTGTCCTGCAGAGCTGCAAGTTATTAGCTCGGATGGACCAGTTGTGGCGTGCAAGAGCGCTTGCCTCGCCTTTAATCAGCCCCAGTACTGTTGCACAGGTGACCATAGTACTCCAAACACTTGCAAGCCAACTAACTACTCTCGGATGTTCAAGAGCATTTGCCCAAACGCCTACACATACTCGTTTGATGATGGCGCCAACACCACCTTTACTTGCCGTTCTGCAGATTATAGCGTAACCTTTTGCCCAGTCGCTTACAACAGGTTAGACTTACCCATACTTCAAATAATTTTCCTTTCAAGTATTTGGATTTTGCACTTCAAGATTCCATTTAATTTTGAAAACATTCTGACAGACGCAGGAAACAACAACTAGTTTGAGAAATTTATCTAGAATTTAACACGGATAAATTACTAGTAAGAAAATTCAGTTTAAATGATCAGCAACTATTTTTATTCTCATCTAACTATATTCACTAGACTTAAGTCTTCCGTTATTAATTTGGTATCTATGCAAAATGTAAGACTTTACATCATTCTGTGAAACGTTTTTAATAATATATTCATTATATTATTATTTATTACCAAAACACATGCTGTCTTTTTACTCAGATCGTCCATAGCAAATGGTTCGATTGATTCCATAAATCTTTCCCACTTCATAAGGGATGGCAAGACCTTGGTGTCCGCAAATGGAATCTTCGAACTTGGTTTCTTCAGTCATGGAAAATCCAACAATCGCTACTTAGGAATTTGGTACAAAAACACGACAGTTAAAACCGTTCTTTGGGTTGCAAATGGCCTCAACCCAATCACAGATTCCTCCGGCCTTTTGGCGGTGAACCAAAATGGCAGTCTTGTCCTGACTAATAGTAGAGGCACTGTCGTTTGGAATTCAACTTCACTGATGCAAGCGCTGAATCCAGTGGCACAGCTATTGGATACTGGGAATCTTGTGCTACGAGATGACAATGCCATAGACAGAGATGCTATTTTGTGGCAGAGCTTTGATTATCCAACAGATACGCTGCTAGCAGGGATGAAGTTTGGATGGGACCTAAGGACTGGTCTGAGTAGAAGTCTGACAGCTTGGAAGAGCCCGGACGATCCAGCCCCAGGAAACTTTTATTGGAGTTTTGTGCTGCATAACTATCCAGACTTTTATATCATGAGGGGAACAGAAATAATCCACAGAATGGGACCATGGAATGGCCTGTATTTTAGTGGAACACCAGAACTCCAGTCTGTCCCCATTTTTAGTGCCATGTTGGTGTCCAATAAGGATGAGTTTTACTACATGTTCACTCTCAAAAACAGTTCTGTAATGACAATGATGGTAATTAACCAAACCAGTTATTTACATCGTGGCTTTGTATGGGCAGTAACAGATCAAAACTCAAAAATATATTCAAAATTGCCAGGAGACGACTGTGATACTTATGGCCTATGTGGAGCCAATGGACTTTGCGTCATTACAGAATCAACGGTGGCGGTCTGCCAATGTATAAATGGTTTCGAGCCTAGCTCACTTCAAAAATGGGGCGCAAAGGACTGGTCAGCAGGATGTGTTCGGAAAAAAACATTAGGCTGCTATGAACAAGTAGAAGATGTATTTGTCAAATTGGTTGGATTGAAATTGCCTGATACTAAATATACTTGGGTGAATGACACAGTGGGTTTAGAGCAATGTCGAACCAAATGCTTAAATAATTGTTCTTGTATGGCCTATTCAAATTCTGATATCAGAGGAAGAGGTAGTGGCTGTGTCATGTGGTTTAGTGATCTAATTGATATCAGACAGTTTCCAGGTGGTGGGCAAGATCTATATCTTCGAGTCTCTGCTTCTGAATTAGGTAAAATTAATTTTTCAAATCAATGCTTCAGTGGTTCTTCTAATTGAAGCTCCACTTTTATTGAGTAATGTTAGTCGCACAACTACTCAGGAAAAGAAAATCCATCTTACGCAGGTTCTTGCATCTCTCTGCACTGCGTGTCAAATTGGTAACCCAATATAGGGCGTGATTCCATTGGCTTGCAAGGGGTTGGCTGTGTGCTTGTGTGGCTAACATTATTCATTCTTATGTTAAGAGTCTTAAGACTTATTGACATTCAAAATTTCCCCTATCATATTGCGACTAACGGCTTGTTTTATTTGATTAAATCCCACCAAGAAGAACATAGGCATAGAAAGATGATAATAATAGTTGCTACCACCGCTGCTGTGATTTTTGCGTTGCTGTTGCCTGGTTGTTGTTATATCTTCAAGTTCCGCAGCAAAATGACTGGTAAAATTATTCACTATATCCTTTATATTTTTGCTGTACAGATCACCGTATTGTTTTATACTTCATTCACAGAAAAGAAATTGCTTATCATTTTCAAGAAAGTTTCCTGGAAAGCACATTTACTGCAAATTGTTGAAGTCTACTAGTCATTTTGTCAGACGAGTCAAAATATTTCGATGAACGACAAGAGGATGATGTGGATCTTCCACTGTTTAATCTACCAACAATTATTGCTGCCACGGATAACTTCTCCATGAAGAACAAGATTGGTGAAGGTGGCTTTGGATCAGTATACAAGGTAATTTCATATTGGGAATTATATACCATATTGTTAGCAAGAGCATCTAATCATATGTCCATATGTGAGAATGCAGGGAAGTCTCATTAATGGGCAGCAAATTGCTGTGAAAAGACTTTCAAAAAGTTCAAGACAAGGAATGATCGAATTTAAGAATGAAGTTAAGTTGATTGTTAAGGTTCAACATCGTAATCTGGTAAAACTTCTTGGCTGTTGCACTCAAGGGGAAGAAAAAATCCTAATTTATGAATACATGCCTAATGGTAGCTTGGAAACCTTCATTTTCGGTAAGGACTACTAGAATAATAAGAATAATTTCATAAATTGAGAAAGAGTTCAACAATTTCTTTTTTTTTCTTTTTTGTCATATTAGTGTGAGCACACCCAATCATGGGTTTGGTATCTTGCATGACCCAATCTATCTCTATTACTATCTTTGGGCCTATGATATCAAGTGTATGGTTAGTCGAAAAGGGTTATTCTGACTCGCCTAAACAATTCTTTTTATGGTTCAACCTAATTATAGTGGTTTACCAAAAAATAAAAATTTAAATGTTGTTGCACTTGTACATTATGTTATTAACTATTATAATACTACCCATGTAATCACTAATTCATTTTACTTTAGAGTATAAGAGTTTCCTTGTATTATAGTTTAACATTGATTTTTGTTCTCAATTTAATTTTTCTTTTAATTTTAAAAATGTTATTTGACTTTGATTTTATTTTAAGATATACCTTCAAGAGATGATGACCTTTTAAGTATCATTAAATACCTTATGAAATTATGACAAACGAATGAACTTTATGAAGTTTAAAATAGATTTGTTTGTATGTGACAGATCCCATTAAATCATTGGATTGGTGTACACGTTTCAATATTATTTGTGGTGTTGCTCGAGGTCTTGCATATCTTCATCAGGATTCAAGACTGAGGATTATCCATAGAGACCTCAAATTGGATAATATTTTACTAGATGATAATTTGACTCCCAAAATATCTGATTTTGGCATGGCTAAAACTTTTGGAGGAGAACAAATAGAAGGAAACACAAATAGAGTAGTAGGGACTTAGTAAGTGTCTAACCATTTATAAAGCTCCATGGATCATATTGTGTATATTCTAGTCATGATATTTTGTTCTAATTGTGTATTGCAGTGGATATATGGCACCAGAATATGCTGCTGACGGATTATTTTCGATAAAATCTGATGTCTTCAGTTTTGGTATTTTATTACTAGAGATTATATGTGGAAAGAAAAATAGAGGGTTTTATCATGCAAACCACACCCTTAATCTTAGTAGTTATGTAAGCTCCTCGCAAAATATCTTTTTTATCTTGTAATTTAAACCAAAATGCTATCAACAATGTTTTGTTTTCATGGTTCAGGCCTGGATATTGTGGAAACAAGGCAAAGCCAAAGATTTGATGGACTCAAACATGGAGGACTCAAGCAATGTATCGGAAGTAATGCGTTGCATTCATATTAGTCTCTTGTGTGCGCAACAGTACCCAGAGGATAGGCCTACCATGCCCTCTGTGATTTTAATGTTGGGCAGTGAGATGGAGTTGGTTGAACCTAAAGAACCTGGTTTCTTCCCAATGAGGATTTCAATCGAACCGAATTCTAGCTCAAATCAAAGAGAAACCCGTATAACCAATGAGATAACCCATTCATTAGAAGCCCGATGAAGTTACCTTTGATAGATTATTATGTAAAATGGTCTTTTTATTTTTACACAATTTTCATTTGATAGAATTTAGACTATTAAATTTATTTACTTTTACACATTTAATTATATAACACAATTGATCAAATGACTCTGAAAAAGATGTAAAACTTTTGATAAGGGAACATATTTTCCCTTAAGTGTAATACATACACATCATCCCATAAATGGGTCAGAATTATCTATATTACATTTTCAATTTTTTTATGAGAATTGATTTACATAGCCTGCAAAATTTAAAAATTAGGGTAATTATTATTTCGTTATTATTATTATTATTATTTTGATTTGAAGGCCTGTTTTATGTTAACTTCAATACATTTTGTTCACCTTGATCTTCCAACGAAGATGAAGCCCTTTTTCTATCATAGAAATATTCCATTCCTTGACCAATCAACAATAGTTACCGCTACATAAAACTTCTCAACCAAGAATAAGAAAAAAATTCAATATCAGAGGAATAGAATGAAGAAAAAGGATACTGTCGCCAATAAATTTACACGCTAATCTCACATAATGTGTATTGTGGCAGTTAATGACAGTGTGATTTTAGTTAGATTTTATATTGGTTTAAAGCGCTATTTACATCTATACAGCTTGCTCCCCAGTACGAGCAGAAATAGGCTAATTAAGCAAAGCTATGTTTTGTCTTAACTAAAGTCAATTTGTATAATAAATATTTTGCCTAAATTTAGCCTATTAATGTAATTTAAATTTTGGCTTTTATTGACCTGTTGACATATTCAGGCCGGAAAATGAAATAGATCATTAGATTTATGAAGCTTACTATGCCTATTAAATTAGGTCCACCATGTCTGTTAAAGTTATAAATTCAGAAAATGTTTTTATTTTTATATCATTTCAAATTTGATTTATAACTATAATAAAAAAATATTAAAATTTATATTGTTTAAATAAAAAATGTCGATCAACATGTTTGTAGACCAAGTTTACTACCTACAAGATTAGCCTGCATAAGAAAATAAACACATTTTCAAACCTTGAGTTGATTTAAATTGTTATATATATTAGGCTAAGTTAGATTTAGATTTTTCTTTTTTTTACTATTAAAAATTGGATTAGAAGATTTAGTAGCCTATATTTGTGATAGAAGTTACCTGTGCGGAATACTTGCAAGTTGGATTATTGGAATACATCACTTCAAGTTTCAAAAGGTCTTGCCGCCTTGCCAGCATTGACGCCGTACCAACTACCATGATTCCTTTTCCTTTGTTCTTTGAGAAGAAAAGAAACACACACTTTGCAGGTTAGCTCACTTAAGTTAATGTCAAAAACTTATTTTTAGAGGGATGAGAAGAGTTCTTTGTGTTGGTATCTTACGGGTGAAATAGCTCTTATTGTTATTTTAGGATTATCTCTTCAAAATCTCAAGCTCAAACTTAAAAATTGTGTAATTTTTAAATGGCTTATTACTTCTCTAATTATTAGAAAAATTATTTATTTTTACAAATTAAATTTTATAAAAATTTCATTTAAAAAATTCAAATAATCAAATTTATATTGAGTCCATAATATCTTACATTAAATTTTATAAGCCTTAGAGAATAATTTTTAGCAAAAACAACATTTCTTGACTACTAAACACATAAGGCAAAAGCATGTTGTTTGCCACCTGTTTAACTACTATACACATGAGCTTAAGTCACCTCAAAGATGGGACGCACAGGACTGGTCTGAACTCTAAAGGTTGTGCTCCGAAAAAACCATTAGGCTGCGATAAACTACAAGAGGTTGCATTTGTCAAATTGGCTGGATTGAAATTGCCAGATACTACTCATACGTGGGTGGATAACGCAGTGGGTTTAGGGCAATCCAGAACCATGTGCTTAGATAAATGTTCTTGTGGCCTATTCAAATTCTGACATCAGAGGAGCAAGCAGTGGCTGTGCCATGTGGTTTGGTGATCTAATTGATATCAGACAGTTTTCAGTTTGTGGGGGGAGAGGCAGGATCTTTATCTTCGAAAATTCATTTTATGTTTTTCTACTGCCAAATTGGTAACCCTATCAGGGGTGTGATTCAATGGCCTGCACGAGGTTGCTTGTGTACATGAGTGGCTAACATTACTCATTCTTATGCTAAGGCTTACATTCAATAGTCTCCTTTCATATAGTAAATTAACCATTATTGTATATTTATTTGATCAAATGCAGGTATCCAATCAAGAAGAATAGAGGCATAGAGATGATAATAATAGTTGCTACCACCAGTGCTGTGAATTCCGTGCTACTTTTGCTGGTTGTTGTTATATCTTCAAGGTCCACAGCAAAACGACGGATAAAATCATTCGCTATTTCCTCTTATTGTTTTTTGGTAAAACAGGAGCCATATTATGGCTTACGATGGGGAAGAGAAAGGATGAGGATCGAACCTAAAGACAGGTGCGGGAAAGAAGGTAAGTGTGCCACTTGAGCTATAGCTCATGGGCACACATTGCCTCATATTTTTACCATACACATCACCATATTGTTTTATAATTCTTTCAAAGAAGAGAAGTTGCTGATTATTTTCAAGAAAGTTTCACGGAAAGCACATTTACTGCAAATTGTTGAAGTCTTTCGGTCATTTTGTCACACAAGTCAAAATATTACAATGAAGCCCAAGAGGATGATGTGGATCTTCCTCTGTTTAATCTGTCAACAATTGTTGCTGCCACTAATAACTTCTCCGTGAAGAACAAGATTGGTGAAAGTGGTTTACTGGTTTTAGACCGGTATACAAGGTAATTCCATGTTTGAGTAACAGGGAACTTTAGCCATAATTTTGTTACCCAGAGCATCTAAGCAAATTTTCATTGTGTAAGAATGCAGGGGAGACTCATTTATGATCAACAAATTGCCGTGAATAAATTCAAGACAAGGAGTGACCGAATTCAAGAATGAAGTTAAATTGATTGTTAAAGTTCAACACTGAAATTTGGCAAAGCTTCCGGGCTGTTATATTCAAGGGGAAGAAAAAAATCCTAATTTATGAATACATGCCTAATGACAGGTTGGACACTGTCATTTTCGGTAAGAACTACTTAGAATAGCTTGATAAGTTTACTGAGAATTCAACCATCCATTTATTATTCTATTTTTGTCATGTTAGTGTGAGTTCACCCAATCATGGGTATCTTGCAAGGCCTAACCCAGCTCTATTACTATCCTTGAGGCCTAAAATAGTAAGCTTTAAGGATAGTAATAAGGGTTAACGGCTAAGCCCAAAGGTGTCATTAATAGTCAAAGTTGATTGAAGAAGAAAGCAATGATCAGAAAGAGGTAAAGCCTCATATTTCCTGTCTTGAAGACTTGCCTCATATATCAGGAAGTTTCACATACGGTCTAAAATGTCAGCCGTGTGTGGCAAGATTTCTCGTGACGCCAACTATGCTTGACTTTGACTTTCTTTAGACCACCATCCAAGCCTCTACGCAGTCTTTCACTCTGATCACTAATTTATAAATAGCTATTTCACAGTCAATCCCTTTTAGCCTTCGCAAGTGACAAAATATATGGTTAATTATCTACTTTGGGTATTATAAATTCACCCAGTGTTCGTGCATTTCAAATCTTGGTGTTATTGGAGTTAGCATAAGAATAAAATGTGTCCTGTGGAAGATTAAGTGATGCTCAATCTAGATAAAAAAATAGTGACTTGTGTATCACTTTCATTCAAGTCCATAAGGTTTTTTACTCTGATAAGTCAGATAGCAGAGTAATACAAAAGCTAACTGTATTTTTGAATAAGAATCGCAAATAAAAAAGCGTGTAGTTTGCAGTGCTTTCTTCGGTTCGAGCTAACTATCCTGATTCATATTTAATGAGGGAAGGAAAGAAGCACAGCAGGTTTGGACCATGGAATGGTCTGCATAATAATGGTTCTCCAGCAGTGAAGGCTAATCCGATTTATTATTGCAAGTTTGAGTACAATACGGATGAGATCTACTACACCTACTTCCTCAAGAACAATTCTGTTTACTCAAGAGTAGTAATGAACCAAACTGATTATACTCGTTATCGCTATGTCTGGGTGGAAGTAGAACAAAGTTGGAGGGTTTACAAATCAAAGCCAGTAGACTATTGTGACCATTATGGCCTGTGTGAACCCCATGGGAATTGTATCATCAATGAATCTCCAGTCTGCCAATGTTTAAAACGGTTCAGTCCAAAGTCACCACAAAATTGGAATTCAATGCACTGGACTCAAGGTTGTGTCCGGAATAAACCACTGAACTGCTCTAACGAAAGCAGAGATGGATTTGTGAAATTGGTTGAGCTGAAAGTGCCTGATACTACATACACTTGGCTGGACGAGAAAATGGGTCTGGAGGAATGTAGAACTAAGTGCTTAAACAATTGTTCTTGCATGGCCTATACAAATTCAGATATCAGAGGACAAGGTAGTGGCTGTGCTATGTGGTTTGGGGATTTAATTCATATTAGACAGTTTGCAGCTGGAGGCCAGGATCTATATATTCGAATGGCCACTTCAGAATTAGGTAGGCAATTAATTTTGCCAATTTAATTGGTACTTCTATGATTCTTCTCACCAAGGGTCCATTTTCATCTTACAAATGTTATAGTTTTTCTTTTTCAGTATGTGAATTAACCTTTGTAATTTTTTTCAAAAAATAAAATTTTATTAGAAGAAGCGGAAAATGACCATAGAAAGAGGTTGAAGACAATTTTAGTTGCTACCATCAATGCTTCTGTTTCTGGGATACTTTTGGTTGGCTGCTGTATTATCTACAGAGTCTACAGAAAACATGACTGATAAAATAACTCACTTCATTGTTTACTGAATATATGGCCCCAAATGTTTTCAAGAAACTTTCTGAAGTAGGCTGCTTCCTTTTGAATGATAAACAAGAACATATATAATCAGTTACAAGTCATCTAATAATCACTATATGTTGATTTTACAGTAAAGTCGAATGGTATCAAAATGTTTTTTATAACATCAAATATGTGGTACTTCATATATTTTGTTTATGTGGCATGCTACTCATCTATGTCAACAGTCTTCATTTTTTCTCCTCAAGCTTGTAAAGAGTTGATGGTTTTTCTTGTATTCTTATAGAGAAATACAAAATTAAAGATCAAAATATTGAAGGATCTGACTCATCTGAGGACAATTTGGATTTTTCATTATTTAACCAGTCAATTATAACTAGTATCACAAATAACTTTTTATTGCAGAACAAAATTTAGCAAGGTTGATATAGATCTGTATATAGGATAATTCTAATATGAGTAATTTCAAGCGCTATTGTCATAAAGAGCATCTCAATAAACTTACAAAAATGTGAATTTGCAGGGAAGATTAGAAAATAAAAAAGAAATTGTTGTAAAAAGACTATCAAGAAGCTCAAGATAAGAAATGACTGAGTTCAAGAATGAAGTAAAACTTATTACCAAACTCTAGCATCGAAACCTTGTAAAACTTCTCCATTGTTGCATTCAAGGACAAGAAAAAGTGTTGGTTTATGAATACATGCCTAATAGCAGCTTGGACACCTTCATTTTTGGTATGAATTTTGGAATGATTATACTTGCAAAGACTAATCTAATACACTTGAACATTGGATTTGAAGAATCCAAACAAAATAACTAACTTGCTGTTTGATGGTAGCAGATCAAACAAAAGGTAAGTCTTTAAACTAGTTTAAGCGCTTCCATGTTATTTGCCTTGTGTATTTTCATCAAGATTTTAGATGGAGAATTATTTATAGAGATCTCAAAGCAAATAATATTCTATCTAATGATAAGTTGAACCCAAATATATCTACTTTTGGTATGGCTATAATATTTGGAAGAAAGCAGACTGAAGGGAACACAAATAGAATAATTGGAACTTAGTAAGTGCCTTGCCCACAAACTCTCAGCATTCAATAACTTATATTTTATTTCTCAATTAAAACTATGCTCTAATTTTTACAATGACTACATGGCATCAAAATATGCAGCTGATAAACTTTTTCATGTAAAGTCTAATATCTTCAATTTTGGCATTTTAGTTATGAAAATCATATATAGCAGAGAAAAATAGAGGGTTTTATCATGCATATCAAACCCATAACCTTATTGGACATGTAAGTACATGATATATGTCTTTTCTTATTTATGTGTTTCAAACTAAAATGGGATGAAAATCTTTTGCATTTCAAGCATGGATACTATGGAAAGAAGTTAGAGCTTTAGAATTAATTGACAAAAACATAGAGGACTCCTGTGTATTAGAAGTAATGTATTGCATCCGTATTAGTCTCTTGTGTGCATAATATCTAAAAGATAGGCCTACAATGTCATCAGTGGTTCTAATATTGAAAAGTGAGATTGAACTAACTGAGTCTAAATAACCTGGTGTTTTTTAGGAAAGATTTCATTTGAAGCAAAATCTTCTTCAAGTCCAAATAAGTCTAGTTCAACCAATGAAATAACCATGACCTTAGTAGAAGCCCCATGAAAATCAGAGAGCAAAGAGGAGATATTGTACTGTGTAGCATAAGAATTAGGTTTCACTAGTGCACTGCGATTGGGGTTTGCTTGTAAACTTGCTTTGAGAGGCAACATATAGGTTGAACTCGAGCAAGCCCTTCTTTGTACTAATCAATCCTTCATGGCAACAAATAGATGCTCAATAAAGTCATATAAACGGTTGCAGTTTTAGACTTCTTTTTTATCGTGCTTTAGTTTTAAATATGCTCGAGAGGCCAAAAATAAAGTTGAACAGAGTCTCCCCTGTCGCTTCTCTTGAAGCCTGGATAGCAAGCTTTTCTTAATGCCTAATTTCCAGACATGTGGCGACTGGAGAAGATCTGGTGTATGTTGTTTGCTTAGCATCAATTTCAGTACATTCAGTATAGAGACTGTGTTATTTTCCTACATATAATATTACAAGCCCAACGGTGTTATTAACAGTTAAATTGAGTTGATTGAAGAAGAAAGCAATGATAAGAAAGAGGCAAAGCCTCATATTCCCGTTTTGAAGGCTGGCCTCATATGTCGGAAGTTTCACATGCGGTCTAAAATGCCAGCCGCGTGGAGCAAAATTTCATGTGACTCCAACAATGCTTGACTTTGACTCTCTTTGGGCCACCATGCAAGCCTCTGCCCAGTCTTTTAAGGTTTTCAAAGTCTAACACTGAGTTAAACTAAATTTTACAAATCTATAAGTCCAATATGACAGAAAAATAGCCCAATCTCAAAAAGCACCAGTTTGCCTTCCCATTATTTGCCGCTCCTCAATCTGCACTCAATCACACAGACAACCGATTCGTTGTTTATGCCTTCATTCATCATAGATATTTATATGATGGAAAAAGATTAAACATTAAACCTCATGTTTTGACATATTAACATAGATATGTAGAAATCATAAAATATGCTATAAGTAATCTTAATGTTTCTAAGCTATTTTACACCATAAAAAATGTTGAAAAATCTCAACTTTTTCCATTCAACATCAGTGAGGCAAAGCAGAATTCCGTCAGCCATAAATAAATGCATACAAAATGTTAAGCTACTTCAGTGCCTTTTATTTGGCCCTAAGTTTAGCCTCTTGCAAGTTGCAAACCATAGCTTATATCCCAAACATTCTCAATGTGCCTTTTTTTTCTTCTTTTTGTTTTAATGTAATTGATCACACTCGGGTAGATTTTGATCTGATAAGGTATGATTCCGTAGAAATATACAAGTCCTGGATTGATGGATTGAACACGCCAATAATATCAGTATAAATACTTGAACCCCATCTTTTTATTTAAGGTTTTTGCGATGGGGGAAGAGGAGCTCAGTTAAAAAGTAAAATATAATAAGAGTCACCATAACTTTAGCTAAGTGTAACCTACATATAGAATGAATTTCTTGTAGTTGGGTGATCAACTGCAAGGGTGAGAAAAAAATTAAGTATTATTATTAAAAATCACTCTTTAATATGTAAACTTTAGTTGAAGTTAGGAAAGTCAGAAATTCTGATGGCAGAGGTTTCCAATCTCCAACATATAGACTTTCTTCAGGTAAAGGAAACAGGAGAAAATAGAAGGCAAGATTCTGGAAAATTTTATTGAAGCAGTCGTCATGCCTTGTCTTGTCCATTTGAAGACGTAACTGTTAGCGTGAAGGACATGAATTGGTTTTTTTGACATTATTTTGCAGACTTGTTTATCTGGAAGACTTTTGACCGAAACTTAACTTAAGATTAGCTGAGGATTGATGTAAACTTCTCGACAGCCAGAACAGAACAGTGATGAGCAAAGTTATATTTATGATTTTATGAGTCGAATTCTACCCCAGAAAGATTCAAAAATGAAGTTTCAAAGGCAATTATAATAATCCAAACAAGGATTAGGTTGGTTGTGGTTGATCAAGTCTACAGCAGAATAAACAGATATTAAGTCAGACATTTTCTGCAATTGTCGATTGGTATGACACATTGAAAGCCCCATAATCACTAAAAAAAGGCTAACAAGTTGAAGGAAATCGAAGGGAAGGAGCAATGATCATTAAAAATCTCTCTGTCATCCACTGATTGCATGTTTTTAATTAGCACATGCCCACGGTTGCATTTTGTCTGTTCTGCATCATTATTTGACTAGAAAGCTGGAGCAGCAGAGAGGAACAAAGAATATAAAGAATGAATTTTCTCTTAATTGAAGAAAAGAAAGGTGTCAGAAAACACTGGCGGAGATAAGCTTAAAGATTTTGTCACTCGTAAAACTTTGTTAAAATAGTGTAGAGAAATTCAAGGGTGACACAAAAGTCAAATTTGATTAAGGATGTATTAAGTAATCATCACCAGATGAGATTGTGGGGCTAATAATTTGAGCACAAGACGAGTATTTTTTTTTTGGTAAAATAAGGTTTAGGATGAGGCAATCTAAGGTTAGGTATAACACCTATGGCGAAATAAAAATTTACAGTGAAATAAATTTAAGCCTTATAGATAAAATACTTAAAATATAATCAGCTGAATTAACCTTACTAGCACAAGAAAAATATCTTAAGCGTATTACTCATCAATATTAAGAAAACTTCTTGAATCTGCAAATCCTAAAAGCTACTATTTCAGATAGCGCTGAGCAATGACATGGGCTTGTGTTTGGTGCCTTGCTTTAATCTTTTTCTCTTTAATCCATTACAATTTTAAATCTTGGGTTAGGGTAGGTGGAACTTTGAAGGCTGCAATGGAATATAAAAACATGTCTCAAATTCTGGGTTATTTCACTTTTCTCGCTTTCAGACTGCTAATTCTGCTGTTGTGACAAATTACAATAATATATCTTGACAGGAACATAAGCATTAGGCAAGAATAGAACAAACTGGGTCCGTGGGATTAATTGACTTATTGATCTCTGGCTTATTAGTGCAATCAGCTTGAAAAGCCAAATTTAGATGGCTTGTTCCGACAATTCCAACTTTCGAAGCTAGTTAATCCATAGCGTCAGTGTCTCGGTTCTTACAGGCATAGCTTTACCGATATATTGCTTTTCTTCCAATGGATATCCTTCCTTTCACAAGTCTCATTGCTTGTATACTTGCCAGTTCGGTCAGATTTTCCATAGCCGCCGATTCCATTGCTCTGTCCCACTTCATAACTGATGGCATGACCTTAGTTTCCCAATATGGAACCTATGAACTTGGGTTCTTCACCCCTGGAAATTCCAATAAACGTTACCTGGGAATTTGGTACAAGAATATCCCTATTCGAACCGTTGTTTGGGTTGCCAACCGCCTAAACCCCATTAAGGATTCCTCTGGGATCTTAACATTAAATAGCACCGGCAATCTTGTCCTCAGCCAGAATAGCACTGTTGTTTGGTACACAAGTGTGCAGAAACAAGCGCAGAAACCAGTGGCGGAGCTTTTGGACTCCGGGAATCTAGTGATAAGAGATGAGGAAGGAGCAGACCCAGAAGACTATTTGTGGCAAAGCTTTGATTATCCATCTGATACATGGCTGCCCGAGATGAAGTTTGGATGGGACCTAAGAAAAGGTCTTAAATGGGAACTAACAGCTTGGAAGAGTCCAGATGATCCAGCTCCAGGAGACTTCACTTTCGTCTCAGGTCACAGCAACTATCCTGATTCGTATTGGATGAGGGCAGGAAAAAAATACATGAGGTATGGACCATGGAATGGTCTGCGTCCTAGTGGCTTACCAGAATTGAAGGATAATTCGATTTATAATTATAGCTTTGTGTATAATAAGGATGAGACGTACTACTACAGCTACTACCTCAAGAACAATTCTGTTTACTCAAGAGTAGTAATCAACCAAACTGATTATACTTGTTCTCGCTATGTATGCGTGGAAGCTGAACAAAATTGGGCGGTTTATAAATCAAAGCCAGTAGACTACTGTGACCATTATGGCCTGTGTGGCCCCAATGGGAATTGCATTATCAGTGAATCTCCAGTCTGCCAATGTTTAAAAGGGTTCAGTCCAAAGTCACCACAAAGTTGGAATTCAATGGATTGGTCTCAAGGGTGTGTCCGAAATAAACCACTGAACTGCTCTAATGAGAGTGGAGATGGATTTGAGAAACTGGTGGGGCTGAAAGTGCCTGATCCTGCAAATTCTTGGCTGGATGAGACAATGGGTCTAGAGGAATGCAGAATTAAGTGCTTAAACAACTGTTCTTGTATGGCCTATACAAATTCAGATATCAGAGGACAAGGAAGTGGCTGCGCTATGTGGTTTGGTGATTTAACTGATATTAGACTGTTTGCAGCTGGGGGTCAAGATCTATATGTTCGAATGGCCGCTTCGGAATTAGGTAGGCACTTAATTTTGACAATTTAATTGGTACTTCTATGATTCTTCTCATCAAGTGTCCATTTCCATCTTACAAAAGTTATATTTTTCTTTTTCAACATGTGAATTAACCCTTGTTATTTTTTTCTAAAAATAAAATTCTATTCGAAGAAGCAGAAAATGGCCATAGAAAGAGGTTGAAGACAATTTTAGTTGCTACCATCATTGCTGCTGTTTCTGGGATACTTTTAGTTGGCTGCTGTATTATCTACAGAGTTTACAGAAACATCACTGGTAAAATAACTCACTTCCTCTTCAATGAAGATATGGCCCCAATGTTTTAAGAAACTTTCTAAAGTAGGCTGCTTCCATTTGAATGGTAAACAAGAACACATATACTCGGGTCACAAGTCATCTAATAATCACTTTAAGTAGATTTTACAGTAGAGTCGAATGCTATCAAAATGTTTTTAAACATCAAATGTGTGGTACTCCATATATTTTCCCTACGTACCATGTTATTCATCTAGGTTAATAGTTTTTTATTTTTCTCCTCAAGCTTGTAAAGAGTTGATGGTTTTTCTTTTATTGTTTTAGACAAATCAAAAATTGAAAATCAAAATATAGAAGGATCTGACTCACCTGAGAACGATCTGGATCTTCCATTATTTGACCAGTCGACTATAGCTAGTGCCACAAATAACTTCTCAATGCAAAATAAAATTGGACAAGGTGGATTTGGATCTGTATACAAGGTAATTGTAATGTATGTGTAATTTGAAGTGTTATTATCATAAAGAGCATCTCAATACACTTACAAAAATGTGAATTTACAGGGAAGATTAGAAAACGGAAAAGAAATTGCTGTAAAGAGACTTTCAAAAAGCTCAACACAAGGAATGACCGAGTTTAAGAATGAAGTAAAACTTATTGCCAAACTTCAGCATCGAAACCTTGTAAAACTTCTCGGTTGTTGCATTCAAGGAGACGAAAAAGCGCTGATTTATGAATATATGCCTAATAGCAGCTTGGACACCTTCATTTTTGGTATGAATTTTGGAATGATTGTACATGCAAGGACTGATTGAATACACTTGAATATTGGATTTGAAGAATTCAAACAAAATAACTTATTTACTTTTGATGCTTATAGATCAAACAAAAGGAAAGTTGTTAGATTGGTCTAAGCGCTTCCACATTATATGTGGAATTGCTCGAGGCCTTATGTATCTTCATCGAGATTCCAGATTGAGAATTATTCATAGAGATCTCAAAGCAAGTAATATTCTACTTGATGATAAGTTGAATCCAAAAATATCAGATTTTGGTATGGCTAAAATATTTGGAGGAGAGCAAACTGAAGGGAGCACAAATAGAGTAGTTGGAACTTAGTGAGTACCTATCAACCTCCATAACCTATATTTTGTTTCTTAATTAAAAACTATGTTATAATTGATGTTTTACAGTGGTTACATGACACCAGAATATGCAGCTGATGGACTCTTTTCTGTAAAGTCTGATGTCTTTAGTTTTGGCATTTTGGTGATGGAAATTATATATGGTAAGAGAAATAGAGGATTTTATCATGTAGATCGAACCCACAACCTTATTGGACATGTAAGTACATGATATATATATATATATATATATATATATATATATATATGTTTTCTTGTTTGTGTTTCAAACTGAAATGGGATGACAAATTTGTGTTTCAGGCATGGATACTATGGAAAGAAGGCAAAGCTTTAGAATTGATTGATAAAAATATTGAGGACTCTTGCATTGTATCAGAAGTAATGCGTTGCATCCATGTTAGTCTTTTATGTGCACAACAATATCTCGAGGATAGGCCTACCATGTCTGCAGTGGTTCTAATGTTGGAAAGTGAAATTGAACTATTTGAGCCTAAACAGCCTGGTTTCTTTTTGGAGAAGGTTTCGTGCGAAGCAAATTCCTCTTCAAGCCAATTGCAATCTAGTTCAACCAATGAAATGAGCATGAGCTTATTAGAAGCCCGATGAAAATCATAGAGCAGGAAGGAGATATCAATCGCTCTTAGTGTTGTGCAATGTTCTTTGTTGGGTTTTAATTGTAAACTTGCTTTGAGAGGCAACAAATAGGATAAACAGGACGAAGTCCTTCTCAGTGATAATTAATCCTTCATGGCATAATTGAATCCAGCTCTTTTAGATAAAATGAACGGAAGCAGTTCTTTCACATTCTTAACATAGTGGGATGTTGGGTTGATAGAAGTAATGCCCTCAAAATCAACTATTAGTGATAGTCTTAAGTTAATGTTTTTGGTTTGCAATGGAAGTTTGTCGATATTATGAACAGAACCAGAGCTGCATTATCATGTCGAGTGGCATTGAAGAGGAGCTAGAATGCTAGATGCTTTGATTTTGGGGCTCATAGTTGCTCCCGAACTATTCAAGATTTGGCTTCTCTAAATTTATTAAAATGGAAAATACTTCTCCAGCTTATTCTAAAACACGCCAAGCACACAATAGATGGTGGGGAGATTCACATACAATTGTGAATCCCATAACTATCTGGTGCTTATCGAATATATGTAAGTTGCTTATCTCGAATTAAATGAAAATAGGCATTGTATTGGGCGTGTATTGTAGACATTTCATAATTATGTGCTATCAGTACATATTATCTCTCTTTAACCAAGAAAGTGAACTATTATATAAAGATATGATTCTTTTAAAAGGTAAGATATATTTTATTTTACAAAATTTAGATAAAAATTATAGATAAACTAAATTATTAATCGTTATTAAAAAGTATGCATATTCTATTTGATATTATCACATAAACAAATATTTTGGAGGATTATTTTTCTTCAAAAAAAAAAAATACCATCCTCCCCTCTTGGATTTACAGACAAAAAGAAAAGATGTTTGGAACTGGGCTGATGGCAAAGAAGAGGCCCATAGGGTACTTCCTTTGTAATCAGTAGGCTACAAACCCAATCTTAGTAGGACAGAAAAAAAGCCCAGTCTCAAAAGGCGCCCCTTTGCCTTTTCCATCATTTGCTGCTCCTAAACGGACACTCGGTTACAGATGCAACCGATTCATCGTATATGCCTTTATTCATCATTGATATTTATATGATGGAAAAAGACTAAACTTTCAACCTCAAGTTTTGACATATTAACATATAAAATGTTAAAAAAATGACACCGGAAGGAAGATAAAAGGAGAGCAACATAGAAGTCTTACCTTTCTGCAGGGAAAGGAAAAAGGATAGCAAATAAGGGCTAAATGCTTTGAAAACAGAAGGCAAGATTGTGGAAAATTTTATTGAAGCAGTCTTCATGCTTCACCAGAAATAAGTTGTTGATCTTTAAGTTCAATGTCCCATCAGAAAAGCATTTTATTGATTACAGTCTGTAGTGAAGTGCAATAATATAAAGAAAGCAAGGTGAGGGGGTTGTTCGGGTGGGTAGTTGATCAAAGTCTTCTCTATCTATGTCTCCTTTGACAAACATGTTGGACTTCATCTTGGTTTACCTTGCTTTAGAATCCTGAGCTTCAGATTCTCAAGCAATTTGATATTGATTTGTCTTGTCCTTTTGAAGACGTAACTGTTAGCGTGAAGGACATGAATTGGTTTAGCTGACATTTTTTGCATACTTGTTTGTCCGGAAGACTTCTGACAGAAACCTATTTTTAGATTAGATGAGGACTGATGTAAACTTCTCAACAGCCAGAACACAACAATGATAAGCAAAATTATTATTTATGATTTTATGAAGCGAATTCTGCCCCAGAAGGATTCAAATTTTCAAATGCATTTATAATCTAATCCAATCTTGGACTAGGGTGGTTGTGGTTCAAGTCTGCAGCAGAAGATGCCTCAACAACAACAGAAATTAAGACATATATTTTCTGCAATCATGAATGGGTATGACACATTGAAAGCACCATAATCACTAAAAAAAGGCCAGCAAGTTGAAGGAAATCTAATGGAAGGAGCAATGATCATTAAAAATCTCTGTCATCCACTGATTACCTGATTTTAATTAACACGTGCCCACGGTTGTATTTTGTCCATTCTGCATCATTATTTGACTAGAGAGCTGGGGTGGCAGAGAGAAATAAAGAAGAGAAAGAATGGCTTTGCTGTTAATTGAATAGAAGAAAGGTGACCAAATCGCTGGCAGAGATAAGTTTAAAGACTTCGTCACTTGAAAAAGCTTTGCTCCAACTGTGTAGAAGAAATTCAAGGGGTGACACAAAAGTCAAGTGTTATTAACGGTTTATATAAGTAATCATCATCAGTTGAGATTGTGGGACTAATAATTTGAGTACAAGAAGAGTTATTTCTTTGTTTTTGAAGATAAAGTTTAGGATAAAAAAATATTACTCTTGATCAAGATAATATTAATATAAATTTTAATAAAAATTTATAGTAATACTTACAAATCATTTGTTAAAAAAGATTGTCAATAGAAAAATTTAAACTTAAACCTTAAAATAAAATATTTAAATTTTACTAATTGAATTAACTCCTATAACACAAAAAAAGTACTTTTAAACATACTACTCTTCAGCATTAAGAAACCTTTTTAAATCTGCTGGTCCTTAAAAGTTACCATTTCAGATGGAGCGGAGAAATGTCATTGGGCTTGTCTTTGGTGTCTTTGCTTTAGCCCTTTTCTCTTTAATCCACAACAATAATAAATCTGGGGTTAGAGTAGGCGGAACTTTGAAGCTTGCAATAGAATAGAAGAACATGCCTCAAACTGAGTGATTACACTTGTATCGCTCTTAGCCTGCTAATTCTGCTACTGTCATAAATTACAATAAGATATCTTGACAGGAGCATAAGCACTAGGAAAGATCAGAACAAATATGTACCGTATTATTTATCCACAGTTGTCTCTCCTTTTAATGTAGAATCATTATGACAAACTGGGTCCGTGGGATAATTTGAATACCTGTCAATATTGGCCTGCAGGTTCTATTATTTATAAAAGAATCGTTAGTTATCTATATTCTATACTGCTTGTAAGTTGTAGCTAGTGACGAGAGCTTCAACCCAGGCTGATTGAGAATGTTTGTTTCAATTGCCAAGTGGTCCAGAAACATTGGAGATAAAGGACAGTAACGTGAGGCTTATGAGTGGTGGGTCACGGTGGTTAGGGCTTATCCCTATAAAAATATGCTTATGCTTTTGCTTATTTCATTGAGATCACCAACATCTAGCTGGTTCCAAAGAAACAGTTTCCTTTATTTTATTTGCTGTTAGATTTCTGTAGCTATCAGCCTATCAGTGCAATGGACGCAGCCCTGTAAAGTTGGTATCAGCAATGCTAGAAATTAGGAAAACATTAGGCACAAGCTCGTCAAATTTTCAAATCTTTGAAGCGGATAATAAAAACTATTGCTGCTACTCATATTTTTAAAGCAAGGACGAAGCCGTGCTGATAATTATAGGGTGGTTGTATGTTGTGCTGATGAGACATGGCACCACACTGATAAAAATATTAATACTGATGTTTTGGTGGGCAAATAGCAAACAATTGTATTTTCCCTCTGAAACTGCTGCAATGCACTGACGAAAACATGGCATCACATTGATATATAAAATACTTAACTTCTAGAAACTTTTTATTCAAGGAGACTAAAACCCAATTAGGTTAAGAACCTATTACTTTTTTTTTTTTTGGTACATGGTTAAGAACCTATTACTGGTCATACGGGCATGCCACAATATTCTATCCAAAACTCAAGCCATGGCCTTCGTTATTGGGTCAAACCAATCATAGAAAACTAATAGCATAAAATAAGTAGGGTAACGATTATTGAGTGCTTGTAATTTGTCATGCACAGTCATTTTATAATCTCTTAATATGTATTCAGTATTACTCAAATAAGTGTGTTGTATACTCTATATCACACCGCTAAATTAAGGAAAAGAATCATGTAAGGTGGAAGATATATTTTACCATGAGGTATATAGTAAAGAAATAATAATTTAAATTATTACAAAAATATAAATAATTACGCTAAATATTCAATTTAAAAAAAATTATTTATTTTATTTTTTAGCCAATGACTATAAACTTGTATTTTATATTATAAAGTACACGAGGAACTAAATTCTTAAATTAATTAGTGTCTAAAACATTTTATGAACCAAATGTTTCATGTGTTGTCTCCTATAATATAGTTTAATTTGCTTGCTTCTGCAAACCAGGCATCCTGCGAGACTGGTTGATGATTAAGGGTGTATTCTTTGCCCAAATTTTCAAACGCATAATCCGTCTTTTCCCGAATCATTGCCTCATGCGAGAAGACTTTGTATTATTTTTCACCCAACAAAATGAAAAAAGAAAAAAAATAAGGGACACAGACATATAATAAAAGAAAAAATTTTCTATAATTTTATCTTTATAAGATGCTCATATTAATAAGGTAATTTTTTTGAATCTATTAAGTTTATAAAATTTAATAATATAAATTTTAGTAAAAAATTTATATGAAAATGCCAAACTTTTTCTTTCTCGTCTGCTTTGTGCCATTGAAAATTAGCAACGAAGACGCAAGGTTTCAACGCATTAGTTGATATAAAGATTATGGGTCCGAGAATGGGCCAAAGGAGGGCCGCAGAGAGGACCCGACAACGGAAGCAAAGCAAAGATCCTCACGTGTGGGTGGGGTTAAAGAAGTGACGAGGCGCTCCGAGAGTCAAAATAATCCGGGAAGCCCACACGCGTACATGTTGATGGTCGTGTTGCATCGGGGGTGGCCACGTGTGAGGTGACACCTGAAAATGTGGCAGCGGAAGCAGCCAACCACCCAAAGTCGGGGCCGTCGCCTTCGGCGAACGGAACATAAGCCATTCACGTGAATTTTGGGGTCCAATGGCCGCATCTCTTTTCTGTGTTGCACAATTTGCTGTATTGCACATCACACTAACATTATATAGCCATTGCTTCCTTTCTTTCTTTTTTTTTCTCTTTTACAATTTTGTAATTGATTTTTATTTAATATTTATAATGTAACATTTAAATTTATTAAATTTACAAAGTTAACACATCTTATTATCTAATTATAAAAATCATATAATAAAATAATTGTGAGAATATGTTTTTTTCTTTTATATTACACATTATATTAGCACATGCCATGATTTAATTGTTTTTAATAAAAATTGAATACAAAAATATTTACGATGAATAACAGGTCTTACGCCAATAATTAATCAGTTATCGTAGCCTTAATTAATTACTTATAAATTTTCCTGAGTTTTCGAGAATTTTCATTCCAATGTGTATCAATCATGCTGGGGATAATTATTGTTGTGGCTATAACTTGGGGTGCTATCATTCATGCATCGTCTGGTTACATCATAGTTTGGCTTAGTTGAAATGATATTGAGCTAAATGTAGTTATAATTGCTGCCCATCTTTATCGTTGTTGGCTACATGGTTAGCAAAAAAAAAGTAAGGTTAACTGTTTATCAATATATATATGTATCAATCAAAGCTAGCTTTTGCTTTTCTTAGTTATTAATTCATGCATTTTTTGAGACCCTTTCCGATTCGTTACACTGTTTTTGCTTTTTTGGGGTTGTAACGTAAGGCACTAAAAAAGAGTGGAACTATTTTCTCTTCCGTCAACAAGAAAACATAGCTACATGAAAGAAAATGCTGATATTGAAGCTCTTAGGTCTGTCTGTGGGTAATGGGTATTGCTCCATCAAAATCATGCGTCAACCAACATACTTCAATACTGTATTGTCCTTATTAAAAAGCATGGGATATTTCAGACTTTTGCGAGCGACATTACTTTTAAAATTTAAAGAATTTCAAACATTTTCAGTTATCCAATACATTCATGGGTAAAATTTAATTTACCAAAATTTTTTACCTATGAAATAATATCCCACAAGGTATCATTTCTAATTATTATAGTTATTTTCTTGGCACCAATAAAGTGTTGTTACGAAAAAAATTGACTGTTTCAAAAGCTTTTAAAATAAAATTTGTCAATACAAATTCAAATCAATCATAAAATATGAGTGAAACTTATTATGTAAAAATAGCTTTCCTTCATTAACACAAGTTAGCACAAATAATAGATATTCATATTCCTTAAGCATACTATGTTAAATTAAATTTAAGTTATGTTTATAAAGATATGACTTATTTGAAAGAGATTATCCATTTTGATCATTTTTATTTTTTAAAAAATTAATTTTTTTACTGCTTAACAAACCAATACTTTAAAACAATTCAAAAAATATAATAGCTTTCCTCCGATCAAAGTATTACTGGCTACCTTTTTTTTTTGGGTACACTTGCTACATTCAACTTTGAGCTCATGCTACTATGGATATGGATAAGGCCGATTACGATCAACAGAGGTGCAGCGCTGCATAATAGCTGTGGCTCCGCTGTTTTTTACTTGCCACATCATTAAATGGCATATTTTGTCAACTTGACCACCATCTGGCAGGTACATGTTGGTTCAGTGGCTATCTTCAGTGTTAGCGACCACAGAAGACCCAGCCGCTTATGCACCAACGCCCATATTCATCGGGCCTGGACCGCGCGTGTTTTTCTTTGCTCCAAGTTGAGCCCGACCAAACCACGCCTCAAAATGACAATCCCACGTGGTTTTCTGTAACCTGATTGGAGACTCTTTGCTGGGTCCCACTCCTTTTGTATTTTACCTTAACAAGGAGAAAGAGATCGATGGAGACCTTATTCTCTACGTCGGGTCAACGCTGCTGCTGCGCCACGTGGCGATAACCTGGACATGGTCCTGCCTCGTTAGGAGCTAGGAAGGCGAATCCAATTCCTTCATTTCCGCATACTACGCTCCTTGGGAACCGTGACTGCATGGCGAATGGACCCCACAGACAAAGCGATGGAATACTTCTTGGTTTTGTCCCCTTTGCCTTCAAGACGTCGTCCCATGCTACATGGCATCTCGCTTAATATAAATGAGAGCAACTCCAATCTGTTGGTTCTGGCACTCAATATAATTAAAATTATTAAAATTATTAAATATTTAATTAATATAATTAAAATTAAATGTTTTATTAAAAATAAAATTATAAAAATATTTTACAAATAACCTAATTGAGTATTCTAATATAGAAAAAAAATAGAAAATTTATAAATTGTACATAATTCTTACTTCATATTAAGAGGTAACTCTTACAAGTTTAAGGTAGATTCATTGCATAATAATAGTGCTTTCTTATTTGAAATCAATACGCTTTTTCTTTTTCCCAATTTTGTCTTTGCAAAAGAACGAGAGATAAGGGAAACGAGAAATTACCTTTTATTGTGTAATTTACTTTATTGGATAAAGAAATTACATATATCAATTGAAAATCTCATTAAAAAAGTATAGGTTAAAGACATTATAAACTTAAATAGAATGCTTTGTTTCGATTGATTGAAGTCATATGCCTTTGGATTGTATGAAGTTTTCCTTCTGGAGGCATATATAGAAGTTTACTAAAGATTGCTTAGGATAAAAGCAAGTTCTCACCTCTAACCTACTTTACCGAACTAAATGCTACGTATTGCTTTGCTTCATAAAAGTGTAGGTGTAAAGAAAAATTATCTCATTTTTAAGTTTAATGTATGTTATAAATATCGATAAATGATTACAATAATATTTATAAATTATCAATTAAAAAATTATTTATATCAAATTTAATTTTATTTAGTACTTTTTGGTATAAAAGAAATTGTAGTTTTTTGAATTAAAAAAGTAATTCCATGTAAATAAAGTTATTAATAACTCATAAAATTATGGTGGAATTTTTAATGTATTGAATCTAATAATTTAGTTTATAAAAATCAATATTAATTGTTTAATATATTTATTTACATAAAAATTTAATAAAATTCTATACGTAAAAATAAGACATGCATTACAGTGACCAAAAAGCCACCCCAAGTCTCAACAGCAGAATACAAGTTACATGGAAATCATTGGGACATTCTAATTGTCGATGAGTACAAAAAATTCCAAAACATCTGAGTCTTCAAAAGCTTATTAGACGCCTCGAACATGCGCATGTTTATGATTAAATATTCTCCCAGTGAATATTCAGAAGAGTACGGAAATGGAAATCACGAACAAGACAAACTCCTCAAGTATTGAATAAGGTGATGCACTTAATTCTAACAAATTGTAAATATGCAGTGAATTTTTAGTTGAATTTATAAAATTTATTAATTTTAAATTTTACAATATAAATTTAATAAAATTTTATTTATAAAAATACCATCACCTGCACCCCTGCAGCAACGCCTTCACGGACCTTATCTTCTTTATTATCCCTGCTCAGGCTGTTGATGCTTTAGCAGTCTGAGCCAAGCACAATTTGTCTCTGCAAATTGTCTCTGTCTTTCTTTCCTCTCTGTCTGGGTGGGCTACATAGCCAACATGATTCTGTTTGACAAACCCTTTAAAAATTTTAAAGACGTGTAATTTTCCCTTTTGAAAAAACAAAATGTTTTTTTTTTTTTTGTTTTCTCAAAATATAGTAAACAGGGAACAGCATACTGATTCCTCTGATACTACATTATCTCTTCCTAGGCTCCTGCCCACTCCATTCCAAAATCTTCTGGCATAGAGTCAGTTTCTGTTCTTTGACTGGTTGGTTCCTGCGATTCCCCGGCCAGTTTTAGGCCGGAACAGGGATGGGGTCCTTACGGGGGTGGGTGCAGACTGCAGAGTGAGACAATCATAGTCTTGGAATTGATTTTATGTGCTGCCAGCAAAATAGCAACTTAGAATTTCGTCGCAAGCACACATAACCGTTTTGTTGCTTTCGAAATCCTGCTAGAGACATTGAACAGAAGTTCCCTGCTCATTCAATATCCAAACATGGTTTTTAGTTCCTTGATTTAGTGACAGAATCTGACACAAACAACTATTTGTTAAAGAGACACGGGGAGAATATGTTCACAAATTAGTCCTAGCCACTCATCTCGAAGATTGAGAAGCTGATTAAGATTTATTATGTTGCTTTCTTTCTATTTGTTTTTCCCACTAATTTTGAGGAGGGACAAAATCCTTTCAGACAAGTCTCAATCAAGTTGCAAATTTTGTTTACAGCAAAAGCCCTGTTCAGAAGGCAAGTCAGTTAATGAAGTAGTGTAATTTTATTTGTTTTACTTTTGCTAGTCAAGTCAGCTGGTGAAGGTGAAACAGGCTAGCTAGTTGGTCTTGAATGGTGGCATGGGAAAAAAAGTTGGTATGCTTTTTCCTGAAAACAACATGAAAAGAGAGGAGTTTCAGAGGTGATGGCTTTCTTGTTGCCGTCATCGGAAGTAAGCCCATCCCACTTCGGTGGGCATGATTCCTGTCTAGAATTAGGAATTCAATTTAAATCGAACACGATGATGATTTATTTCAGAAAAGCAATCTAAATCGATTGGATTAAAAGGAAAAAGAAGACTTTCTTTGAAACAGGAATTGCTTTTTACAGCGGCTAAGTTCAGGTCTCTATGCAAGTTAAATGACAACTAAAAATTGGAAAAAAGAGGCACTAAAGATGCCTTTCAACAGAGAATTTACCTATAAAGAGTAAATTAACTTTAACCTAAGATGATCACAAAAACAGTTCATGTGAACCGCCGAGAAAGCTACCAAACCCATAATGTCCACCTTTGGTTCCTTCAATTCTGATTGATCCATTGCTTGTGGCCTGGAACCCATTTTGGGCATTTAGGACTGAAATAGCTTGACATCACCCTCGAGTTCAGCAGCTCCACAACAGGTGCAAATTTCACGCACCTTGGGGTCTTGTACTGGTTTATTGAAGCTCCTAAGCTAATGGCATAGTCCATAAGCTTGTCAAAGGTGCCCTGTTCCACAATCTTGATCTCAAGTGGTCCAATTGATTTGTCTGAGACACGGCCTTGGCGGTACACACTGTTAAGTGACTCTTCAATGGTTAAGCAACAATCCTCAAACACAGAGGGAGGAATTGGGGTTAACCCATTGTGAGCGAGCTCCCAGTATAGCACATAGTGTCCAGGAATTGTTGAGGTATCTGCATAGCTGGTGTACTCGGCCACAGATGCATCAAAAGGCACCAAATGAGTCACAGCATTTTTCATTGCGTTCTGAAGCTCCACTTCATCCGTCTTGTCTGAATCAATGCTCAATACAACATTTTTTCTGCATATGAAATTGAATTGAGGGGCCTTGTTCTTGAATCCGGCCACTCTGAGCACGTCACCGACTCTGTAACGATAAAGTCCTGATATTGCCAAACACATGTTAGCACAAACAAAATCCAATTTTGATACGCAAATTCAGATTGTATTCAGATGACGGTGGAAAAAAAAAATCACACCGGCATAAGTGGTAACGACGAGCTCATATTCTTGGCCAAGCTTAACATCCACAAGCTCAACCAATTCTTGTTGCTCTTTCTCATTGAGAGATCCTGGCAGCGAATCGGTGACCCCATTGCTTCTGTTAACCGGAAGGAATTCGAAATAGCACATGGCGGGGATGAGGGTGTAAGACACTTCATTGGGTTTGCAAAGAGGGTTGAGATTGACCCCAAAGTAGCACTCACTTGAAGCATACATAGTGCAGACAAGTGGGAGGCCATTGCTGTAGTAATCCAACGTGGGAATGTACTGTGACATTGTCCCAGTAACTATAACATCTACATACTTGGTGTTAGGCCAGAGCCTTGTAATAATCCCCTGCCAAGAATTCTTGCTGCACTCTGTTTGGATAAAATCCGCAAGCTTAGGCTCAGGTTTAAGGATTTTCATGACAGCCTCACGCACTGATGGATCAGTGATTAGGGGGTTAATGGTGCCTGTTCTGATATCGTTGCAGAGAAGGGTCCAGTGTTTCTCAAGGAAGCGAATCGCGCGAATGAAGCCAGAGGCGAAAACGGCACCCACCCGGAGAACCTCTTTGTTCTGGCAAAGACCACAGAGCAATTGGGAATACATGCTTTGGTAGGAATCAGGACAGAGCACAGTTTCATTTGGGCTGGTGTAGTTTGTGTAAGGGTCATAGGGTCTGTCTTTAAAATAGGAGCTTTTGTAATAGCTAGTTAGAACTGGGCGTGCCAATAGCCCTCCAGGTGTTCTTGCCTCGGACTTTATGAACAAAAAGTACATTCCTTTGCCTTTCTCTAAGCCAGGCACAAACTGGCTCATTACCGGCATCAATAGGCTATAAAGCAAAGACCTTCTCCCATGCTCTTCTTCAATTGTGGGCATCAGCTTCCTCTCTCCACCTGATGTCCCAGAGCTACAATAACCCAGAAACAAAATAAAAAATTTAGCCAAGAATAACAAAAAAAGAATAAAAATGTGTTATTTATGATTATACTGACCTAGTGAGAAACTCAGTAATGGGCTTGGAGCATAGGATTGGAGAAGTGTCACCATTAGCGATGCGGGTAATGTCAGGTTGGATGTCCTCATAGGTTATTACGGGCAACAGCTTCTTGAAGGTTTCACGGTCGGAGTGGCCGTTGAGGCCATGTCGCCGCAGATACTCAACGTTTGCATTAAGGGAGAGGATTTCAGCGAGGACCTTCCGTTGGACATCATCGGCGTTGGCAGTGACATCTTCTATGAACTGAAGAGTTTTGTTGTTCTGTTCCGCAAGGTCTATGGAGTCTTTGGGAGCCTCAGGCATGGTGGTGTTTGTGATATGAGAGAGAAAGGAGCAGTAATATTTGCAGGGAGAGAGAGGATGAGATACGGAGAGAGCTTCGGTGTGTTTTTAAAGAAAGATTCGTTAGAAAGGAGGAGAGATGGTATATTGGGCGTGGGTTGAAAAGAATGCGAGACAGGGGCTTATATAGAGGCGCATGTCAAGCTGGGTTCGATGGAGAGTATGGACTAGGAAGTAAATAGGCAAAATGATGGAGGGTGGGATTGGCAATATGTTGCCATTATCTCACTTTTTGTTTATATCGTTTTCTGAACTCCGTAGCATGTCAAAGCATACAACTTCCGGGCATTTACGGTCATGTTAAGACAATCCACAGTGACAAACCCCAACAGTCCAACACCCCAAATACGATTTGCCTTAGTCTTTCATAGAACATAAAGAGAAATGATATTTAAAAAAAAAAAGGAAAAGAAAATAATTCAAAAGTCACCCACAAGTTCAATTGGAAATGAGTTTAAAGGTAAAATGAATTCTGTTTACTTAGAGCATAGAAGCATGGTATCACTTTGGAAATGCCTTATTACGCAATCCTTTTTTTTAATTATTATAAGGCATTTTTATTTTTAATTGAAATTAATTCTTATTTAAGGTAAGAATTAAAAAATAAATTTTTATTAACAAAGAAAATTTTAAAATTAAATATAAAATATAAAATTTATTTTAAAATAATTAAGATATAATTAATTATTACTGTATAAATTATTTATTGATCTTATTATATATTACTTAAAAAAGATCAAAATATCTCCTATTTTAAGATTTAAGTCAATGATATAATTAAAAATGAATAAAAAATAAGAAAATAAAATACTTATGAGAGAAAATTAGATTAAAAGTTATAAAAATGATTGAAATTATTAAAATTACAAAATAAAATAGTCAAAAAATTCAAATTCTATTTGGTAGGCTTAGCCGTCCATGCCTTGAGTTGAATGAGGGCAAAATATCGAATTTGAATAAGACAAACACCTGTACCCCATTGTCTCTTTTTGGTATTTCATTGGCCAAATCCAATTGTTTCACGAAAATCCAAGGAACCGGCGTGTGAAATTATCCAATTCTCCAAAAATAATATTTTTGGATTTTAATTTTTCGACCATTGCAAGCTAATGTGTTTTGTCCCATTTTTAAATCCTCTTCCTCTCTCGGGAAGTGCTGCAAATTCGCGCATGGAGTGCTTGTCGTACAAGGAAAACGGCGAACTGTTTGGAACCCACCTTCTCAAGCCGTTCAAAAGCAAACTGAAAAAACTAAAGCATCTATTAACCGGCAAAGTCCAGTAAACACGCTGTTAAGTGCGCGTCTGTACTGCGGATGTCCCACAAAATACCGGCAGTCACTTACTTAATTTATTATTTACTTGCGCTTACCGGTAACAGAAAAAACGGCGTTCCTCGAATTTCCCGCGATATTCAGAGTCAAAGTTCCGCGATAACATTAGTGTGCGAGTTGTGTACGGGAACTTAACAATTGCGTTTCCTCGTTCAAGTATTGAAATAGGACCAGCCAGCTGGATGTCAAAATTGTTAAGTGGACACGTGCACCAATAGGGGCTCAGTGTCTGTTACTTTGCGTCGCAGTTTCATGATAATATTTTATGATATAATGTAGGTATTTAAAATTAAAATTTTTAATTTAATATTTAATTATAAATATTTTTATAATTTAAAATAATAAATAAATATTAATAAAATTATACACATATTTTTATTTAAATAAAATATACAAATTTACACTTGTACTAAAAATTTTTTTAGGCAATAAACACATAAAAATTGACCAAGTTTTGTATCATATCTTTCCTAGAGACTTCTAGAGTTAAGTATTGACGGTGAAAACGGAGTTCACATGAAATTAGTATATCTTGTGCGACCTGGGCTCCAACTGCATGAAATGATCCAAGTAGAAGTATTTCTACTTTACTCTCGTTTAACATAAAATTATTATTAAATTTAATATTTTATAACATAATTTATGAAATTTAATAAATTTAATAATTTAAATTATTTTTAATAAAAATTTAATAATATTTTTTTAAAAATAATTATATCCAAATGATCCTCGCCTAGAAGTTTCGTACAAAATTTTCATTAAATGCATATATATAACTACAAAAGTGTTTATAATTTAAATTATAAAATTTAATAATTTATGTTATTTAAATGAAATATTTGTAAAATCCCGTTGACTGCCAGCTATATGTGCTTGCAATCTCTCTCGGTTACTTTTGTTGTTCTTTTCCAAATCTTTCTTATCCTTTTGGGAAAGAGATCAGTGGAAGGGATATAAAATAGGGTTCGTGAAGGTGAATTATGGCCACATCGCAGCATGTCATATCAACTGGTGGACGTGAACGCAAGCACAAGGTAGGAAGGGTGTGAATGGGGTGTATATATATATATATATATATATATATATAGTTAACCAACCCCTGACTAAAGAGGGTTGACAAAATGGACCATTAACTGAAAAATGGACCAAAATAATTGATGTATGTTGCTGCTACGTATTCTCTCAGTATCCTAAACAGGTTATTGGTGTTGAATCAGCAAGAATATAAGAACTTGTACAATGAAAATGATACGGTATATCAAAATGGTTGGCATGCGAAGGTAAAATCGGAAGACTTTTGATCAAGCAAGTTGTTCTAGAACAACGCAATAAATGGTAACTTAAGCATCTTGAACTTGCCCATTGACCTAGCCCTCACTAAGCACTACGTCGTGGTTCTGTTTTGTTTCCTTTGAATTGCTGTAGTTGTTTTACGTGAAATGGCATGGATTACCAGGAATGTGCCGACATTTGGTTTAGCTTTTCTTAGATATGCTGTGTTTTTAGGTCCATATATATCTGTTTTCAAGCTGAGTCAAAAGTGTAGTTCATACGAAAAGTAATAGAATACCAGAGTTCTCTGTATTTGTGCATATTTTTTTGCAGTTTTACTTAGATAAGCAACGCTAAGTGGGTAAGACGCTAACTAACGATAATTACATTACCTTTTTTCTCCCTAAAGAAAGGGAAAGCTGTTTTCTTGACATTTGAGTCGAGGGTCATATGTTTGCTTCGTTCGTTGCCAGTATTTGCTTCAAAAAATGTTCCTCCTACTTAAAGGAGAAATTAAATTCTCACAAAATTTGTTGAAAATTGTTAGATATATTAATTTCACAATTTAATTCCTGAAATTCAATCAATTTTATAATTTTTTAAATAAATATTTAATAAAATTTAATTTATAAAATAACACAGTTGTATTTGTTTAAGCAAAAACTGCAAGATAATGATATCGAATCAGATCGTATATGGGAAATCAACTTATGGATTCAAAGAAAGCTGTAGGCATCGGTCAAAGTCAACAAGCAAGGAAGAAGAATGAATGAAGCTCCATCTGTTCTCAAATTGGATACCTAACAAAGCTTGTGTAAAGTATTGATTTTTCATGAAGCATGTGTTATCAATTATATAATAATATCAACTTAAGATAATCTTTCCTATTGACAGCCAAGGATATGGAGTTCCATATCTGAAAGTTGACGAGCTCTAAAATAAATCAAAAAATCACTTCACTAGCAGTATAAAAACGAAAATAATATCTATATGTTGGTGTGTTTCACACATATTAATAAGTATTAAAATTAGTTAGAGAAAGGTAAAAATGTGAGTGTGGACAAAATTTATTTATATATCATTATTAGCATAAGATATGTGATAATATAGTAATAATAATTAAAAAAATAAAAGTAAAAGACGAAACTGAAATGGAAGAATGAAGTCAATGATAGGAGATCATTCCTCGAGACATCCACAGGCGCCACGTCATCATATCACCACCGAAAGTGTTCTACTATATCCTAATCTCCACATGACCTGAATTCAAGAGAGTTTGTCCGCTGGGGACACCCTCAAGCTGATGTCATTGCCACGTCATCTCGTTGCCCTTATCAAGGATCCCTATGTTCTACTACCATATCATGTGTCTTGCAAGTGGGGAGTCCCTCAAGTCATACACCCGGCTGGTCACATGATCCATGCCTCCTAGAGTGTGATATAATAAAAAAACCAAAAACTCGGTAAAAATTGAAGTGGGGGCCCAGTTTGCTTGGTGGGAGGAGCAATTGGGGGAAGGCGGGTGCACCGAGGCAGCAGGTAGGGCCTCACCCAAGCGGGACGCATTGTGCTCAGCGTTAAGAGGGTTTTGGGGAACGTCATGTGGGAGTGTGACACAATGTGAGTGTGCGTATATGTGCTTGTGGAGGTGTGGTGTGTGTGTGGGAGACACAGACAGTAATGCAAATCTTTGACCGTTGACTTTTTATCAGAATAGCTATTTCTTAAATATTTTTAAAAATTGTTAAATTTGTGCATTTAACATCTCGAGAAAAATATTAAGATCTAATATTAATTAAATTTCATATGAATGGAAATAATATATGCAGACGTGTGATGTTTTTTTTAAGCTCAAAATGGCCTGCTCTTCTCCACTGTGTGTCTCCCATCACCCAATTTGCCACTATTACTTTGGTTGTTAGCTGTACCAACTACTTTACAGTTTGATGTTTCAACAACAAAAGTGGGGAAACTATAATTTATTCCCCTTTGTCTAGTCAAAATATCTGTTTATCTTGGGTTTCTTACAGTAACGATCTAGGCTTGAAGTCATACATTCATACACACACACATAATATAAGATGAAGTGTGGGGAAAAGGGATTGTGTGAGGAAAAAGTAAGTGACTTGCGCATTAGAAAGATGTCATAATCCATTTATTTTCAAAATAGGGCATTCCAAGAAGAAGTAAGTAGAGTTATTACTTAGAGATAAGTAGACACGTAATAATAGGAGAAAAGCTTATAATGTTATTAAATAATTAGATCTCACATTTTTAATTTAATTTATAAAATTTAATAATTTAAATTTTATAAAATAAAAATTATAAGAAAATAACGATATGTAAATAGGGTACAGCAATAATAACGACTCTACATAATGTTTTAAAAAGTCTAGGGAGTCATGAGTTTTTGTCTTCATTAATTTCGGTTGAACTATATTATAGGTGTTCAAGTATCAAAAAGGTAACATTGTTGATACTCAGATAGGAAGACAAATAGAAAAAATGGCAATATAATATATTTAATGGAGAGAGTTACAGCAGGATTTATAGTTAAGATTTAATAAATTTAATGATAAAAAATTTTTTAAATAAAAATTTATTTATTTTACTGCAATATTTTGTGTTGGTAAAGAACAAACCACATGCTAGCTATATATTTTATTGCACTACTGCAATATCATCAGGACAAGTGGATAACTTGTATGAGTAAACGGGTGGCTAGACTAACACTGTATTCAGTGAAAACAAACAAGTTCAGCGCAGGTCACAACTCACAAGAAACAAAGATGGGTCATATACAACCCTGAAATTATGTGTATGTTTCAGAGTTGCATCTTTTAATTATAGCTCAATCTTGCTGATCTTAGTATAAGTGATTTGTGATCCTTCTGCTAATGAGATACAGCAGAAAGAAATTATATATAAATTGGAGTACCAATAGGGGAATGTTGCGGCATTTGCTAATTATTAATGTGTACATGCCCTCTTGACATAATTTGCAGCTTATAAACTCTGTGCTTGTATTTACATGGCAACTCCCATGTTTGATGCATGAAACATTGCACAAAAACTGCTTAGAACTGCTATTGTTGGCATAGATCGGGGCTACATGGTTTTGTGAATGATCATAGGACAACTTGTGGCATGAGGAACTAAGAAGCCAGGGACCAAAACGATTTTAACAAAAGTTACAGCCAGAATCCAGCACATAGTACAATAGTAAATGATAATTAAGGAGATTAACGTCACTTTTAAGGCATAGCCAACTCTATGAACCCTATTATGTGGTGTGGTCCCTAGCATGATGCTTCCATTTAGGTATAAACTAGGAAGAAAACTGTCCATGGCAGTACTAAAATTAGGGACATTTGAATGAATCCATGACGAAAATCATCATCACCCGGTTGCTAAGCCAAGATTTACCCTGAAAATGTGATAATTGGATAAAATTTACCATAATCAAGAAAAGTGCTTCTCTCTGACTGAATTCTAATTGGCTATTAGAGATCCAAATGTAAGTGAAATTGTAAAGTATTTGTTGATCACATGCATGCACCTTTCTGCTTTAAATATGTATATATCATAGAGCATTGTCAAGGTAAAAAGTGAAGCTTTTCTTCGACACATTAAAAGGGCATTGAAGGTTGTAAATTTGATTACTTTCTAAGACAGTAAAGATCATGATTTTGGTATGGTATATTCATTTTGCATTAAGCTCTGTCCACAGACAAGAGGAGGAGATCTCTCCTGCAAAATTCAAGTCATGATGGTTTCAAGACCCCTGATGAGTTCTTCAGCAGCCCCAACTTGCTGCATTATTGCTTGAATCTTTTTATCTTCTTCAGATGAAAAGTAATCAAGTAACAAAATGATGAGAGCTAGAAGAACATGTTGAAAGCACGAAAAATGTGGCATTCTAGGCATCGGGACACTTCAGGGCAATCTCTTGCCATACTTAAGCCACATAAGTTCGATTCAACCCAAATCAAAAGTGGTCCTATACTACACTGTTACCGTGGTCCATATTCCAAGTGACTTTAACAGTACCGTGGTGATGTAAAACTCTCAATGCAACTAAATAGTCAAAAGAACAACATTGCTACAAACCTACACAAAATCTAGCTATAAAATATTTCTCTTTTCTGTTCACACAATTTATTATAAAGCTAAGCACATTAAGCTCTATAACAGTAGAGAAAAGTTGTTCCGTAAATGTAAGAATAAAATGTTCACATAAGTTATGCGAACTATTTGATTAGTTAGGCTTACAATGTAATTTATTAGATTTAGTAAGTTTTAATAATTTAGATTTTATGAAGTGAGGATTATGTACAAAAAGAAGAATTGATGTAATTATATTCAAAAGTGTAATCACTGAATGTTAAGTTCTTAGTGCTTTGATGTTGTATTTGATTAGCTTAATGCAGTGAATTGATGGCTTGTTTGTATAATCTATGATTGAGATAGGAAAATGCATGTGACATCACAATTTCTTCTTGAATGTTGGTGCAAAAACAATGTGCGGGTTGACTTAGAACCAAAAGATCATATAACTTCAATTGTTGTTTATTTTCCTTTGCTCTTTTCCTTTTTCTTACTCTCCATTTTCTAGGTGAAAATCTCTTCCACCGACATATATAGTTCGGCCTCATTTGACCGACTAGATTATCATCATACATATGCAGCCAGATGAAATTGATATGACTTTGTATATCTACGCAAAGGGGTCAGTACATTGCTTGTACCACCATCCGGATATGTCATTGAATGCTTCAAATTGAAAAAAGAAGGGACAGAAAAACGAGCACTTGAGCAGAAAGTTAATAGAAATATGAGAGGAAAAACAGAAGAGGGAACTGTATAAAGGCAAAGGCTAACCTAGCACTATGGTTGATATGTATAATGATACCTGCTTGTCTACCACTTCATGCAACAAATAGATAACACAGTACCGCATTACTACAAAAGCAGATTTTGCTGTCAAATTCTTCTTCATTCAAAGCACTGTCAAAAACCCACTAGCAGAAAGCGTCTTCAGAAAGCGGCAAACCTGTTTGTTGTGAACATTAAGGCACTTACCATCCCACTTTTGTCAAGAGTGATGTTATTTACATGTGACTTTCTACATAATATCTGCACAAGCCTATTAGGGACTGCTTTCTAATAGTGTATTATGCATATTTTATGTAAAGAATTCATGTGCAACTAGCATTTTCCTTTGTCAATCACACTTCATACACACCATTACTGAGGAGGGTGATCAGTGTCCTTATCAGAGAACAAGTAGCAATTTGAATAACGTATGCCAACAATGTTGGAATCAGAAAACGTTCTTCTCTTCATCCAAAAAAAAAAAAAACGTTCTTCTCCTTCCATGCTTTCTACTTTTTGCTGTCTCATCTTTCTTACACTATCATGTGTTTACCGTTGTAACACAGAGATCAAAACTTTAAAGTTCATGGCTTGCGATCATGGGGCTAGCTATCTGGGCTTTTATCCACTTCCTACTGGAGCCATCTCGTCGGTCATTTACCCCCCGAATAAGGGTTGTGTTCATGAATGCCTCTGCAGTTCAATCCGTTTGCCGTTGGAAGAATCCAGATATCGTAACCAATATAGTAATCAGAAATTAGATTTATTGTTAATAATAACCCCCTCACTTCACAAAAGTCTTATCTTTTGAAAATGATTTATATCACTTCGAGGGAAGACACATACTCGCAATATTACGCTAAAACGGCAGATATGACAAGAGAACAACAACATTCATATAAAGGATAGAAGAAAGCAAAAGAAAAAGAAGCTAGGCATTTATATTCCTCCTCATCTATTTTTCTTTATCATGCCAATGCCATAGACAGAATTAGGTGTTAAAATGCTTTAATGCAACGTATACATGTAAGGGAAGGAAAATAAGAACAAGTTGAAAATATGAACAAGACAAGAGCAATTGATATTATTAGTTTATGAAGTTACCTAAAGCGATCAACTTCACACTAATGAGAAAAGTTGTTCCCTCTGTTAAAGGAGCAACACCTCCCTCACGGTTAGCCGAGCCGTTAATATTTATAAGTTTTATATATTGAATTAAGTGATTCAGTAAATAACAATGTTTCCCCTATACTGTAATACACATGGAATTTCTATGCACGGTCTCACACGATTTAATGACACAAAATTTTGTAACATGTGCTGGAGTATGGATATAGCAATGTAATAGTTTAAATTTTGTGAAAAGAAAATTTTGTAAGAATAGAAGAACTGAATACTGATTTGCCTTGCTTAAAACAAATTACAAAACATTTATGACAAAAACAGGGGATGTGACATCCTTATGCATGTTGTACTCACAAATTTTTTATTAAAAAGTTAATTAAAACTTCATTAGAAGAAAAACTATTTTAATTAGAAAAATGATAGACAGTAGCAGCTAACGTATCCATTTCTTTTGATAACTTATTATTTCTCCTGTGCTGGAATCCAGCTAATAATGTTCAGTTTACCAGAAGTTGAACTTCGTGCAAGCTGCATATCATGAGTATAGTATACAAACAATGGTCATTGAGAGTGAGACCAATCTCTGTAAAAGGTTAATTAAAATATCAAAAGAATTAACTGTTTTGAGAAAAGACAAAGCATACAGAATCTAATTGATCAACTTTATCTTCTAGCTGGTTTCAGCAACATTGATCAAACACAGTCCCTCCAAGCTTTTCAAGCCATCATTACCATTAGGAAATTCTTTTTAACAGGGGGCTTAGATTATAATCATGTTTGTCAGGTCCTTGGAGCATATTACGCCATGAAAAAGTGAGACACATCAATAAAAATAGAAGTGCCACAAGTTGATTAGTGGGGGGAAAATGCTCTTTAGGCATCCTTCCTAATTAGGAAAATTAGGATTAAGAGGCATTAAAGAAAATCATGATTGGTGCTTTCTCAAAGTTTTTCTAAATTCCTCGGCCCCTACGGTGGTATACCAATAAAGAAGAACCAACCAAATGGGTGACTTGGTTGCCGCCACAAATCACATGGCAGAACCATTAAAATGAGTTTGTCGGCTACTTTGGAGGGCCAGGATAGGAGGCCTCGTGATAACACTATGTGCCATGGCACAAACATTTTGATTATGGTCTAGCAGAGGATAAACTCTAATCCACAAGTTAAAAGCAAAAACATGACAAGATGGATCAAGAAAAGATGCAACTAAAGATGCAACTAATGTCAAAACTATTCGCAGGAAATATACAGTAAAGATGGCCAGATAAGGTGGTTTTCTGATTTTAAAGCAGCGATTTTTATCGCAAAGCACAAGCTCATATTCCTAAATAATGGTTATTTTGTTCCCCATTTAAAAGCAAATGTATATGTTTGTGATTCAAAGTTTCAAGCCATGGAGTTCATGTCAAATCCAGAGATCAACTGGCTTAGGTGAAACCTTTCAGCCCATCGTTTCGTGTCGCCCCATAGGTTGGCTTGTGGGACCTTGAAATTCGAATGCCCGCCTGACCTCAAGTACGCAAGAAAAGTATCTCTTTTAGATGATGATTGCAGTCATATGGAGTAGGGGCATGCTTTCTTTGCTTGCTCTCAGTCTCACAGTTCCATCTTTCTTGCTCCCTTTAAGCCTTTTTCGTTCGTTTTTTGGGGGAAACAATAATAGGGCAATGGAGGTAAGGGAAAAACAATTCCCACTGCTTTGTGTTTATAAACTACTCACATCGGTGCTCAGATGCAACTTATAATTCAATTTATAAAATCTAATAAATTTAATAATCTAGATTATATATTATAAAAGTTAAGTTAAAAAAATTTGTGAAAATAATGAGACTGTGAAGATATATATTAGGATAACAGAGAAATGACAGAAAAGAGTATGGGTGGGGAACATATTCATGTAGAAGTTGAATATAATTTATGTTTCTAGACTAGTAGGGCGCATAACGGTGTTCCTTGCTCTGAATGGGATTGGTGAATGCCATATTTTTCCAATGTGAACAGTTCCCAGAGAGGCCTGTGGACCATTGATGTTTGGAAGAGATGCTTGTTTGTCTAGATAGTGCTGTGTAATGTGCAGATATAACAATGTTTCTTTTTTTGCTGCCTTTCTTTCGAGTATTAAATGTTTGACCTATATCCAAATTTGTGAGGTCTTGTTGAAGATTAGAGGGGGAACGGGGGAATTTGGTCCCATTAGCAAATGCATCTAAAAAGAGAGAAGAGCAGTGTGTCTTGTCCCCCCTGCCATTGACTCTCATGAAGAATCGAAAAGGGAGTTTCATGATTATGTCTTTGCTTAGACGTTCTTTGGCCCCGGCCCCCTTCTTCTATCCTCCTTGTGGGGAAGAAGTGGATGAACACAAGAACAGCTGAGTTTGCCTCCACAGTCTAGGTGTTGGTTAGAAGTAGCTGGACTCTGTTGTCACTTGTGAACTGCCTTATGCCACATTTCAATTTATATATTATTTATGCCAGTAAAAGTATTTTGTAAGAGTATTAAATTCTCACTTAAGATATAATTGTATAAGATTTTATACATTCTGTTTATTAGGTATAATAAATTTAATAGTCTAAATTATTTTAAATAAAAATTTATTTATAAAAGTAATAATACTCTATTTTTTTCATACATAAACTGGGACAGGAAAGAAAGCCCCGTCTTCAATTAGAGTATGAAGGAGGAACAAATACGTGTGAGCAAACCCAGATTCAGAGCCTTTTCAAAGGGCCCTGGAGGCCATATGTTTCATGAAGCTGAAAGAATCATCAACTGTATTTGTATGAAAAGATGTTAAACTTTATCACTGAAAGATTTTGGTCTGGGACCTTGAATCCTTGATGTCTATGATAATTGTTGCGACAGAATTGAGCAGTTTGCCATTTTCTTCAATATCAAATTGTATGATGGAGTGCTCCTTTGACTAAAAGGCAATCTTTTAGAAAGGGAATACATTTTAGAATCTTGAATAGTCATGAACGTCAAATTTGTATCCTTGGCTTTTTTTCTTTTCTGAAAAATGGTAGTGGCAGCAGATGGACTCGTCAGCCATTTTAGATGCAGATGGAATACAAATCTCCACAGCTTTGCACATTATTAGGGGCCCGTCCTGCACTTTTTTTATTAAATATTTATTTAAAGAATTAAAGAATTAAATTTATTAAATTTATAAACTAAACTATAATATCTACTTTATTTATAACTCATTTCTATTAAATGAGGATTAAGTTTCCCACATTTACGTGGGAGACTCTTTCCTCTCTAAGAACCAGTGGGCAGTGCCTCTATTATTTAAATGATCTTATTATTTATATAATTTTATTTTTTTTAATTATTAAAATATAATAATTAAATTATTAAATTTAATAAACTAACTATTATATCATTGCATTGCAAAGAGTATGTGATAAATGTGAAATGCGAATAGTATTTTTCTTACTTAAAAGAGTTCTTTTTGTGAAAAGAAAAATTATTTTCACTTTAAATTTGTTCCACCTTTTTTATAATTTAATTATGTAATATGTTGATTATTGAGTCTTATCGTCTAGTATGTAAATATTAAATAAAAATAAACTTATAAAAATAATAAAAATAAAAGAGCCAATATGGATTGAAATATTAAGATTAAAACTTCATTTTAATCTTTCACAAATAGAAGTTCTTCTATTTTAGTCATTCACTTTTTAAAATTTTTATTTTAATCCTTTACAAATTAAAATCATTTAAATCCTTTTGTTATATTATTATTAGTGATGTTAAGTTTTTGCTTACATGACATGTTAAATATTAATGTGTCATCTACGTGTCAAATATTTTATCACATTAACATATAATATGGTATACATGTGTTATCCAATCATCTAATTTGATAAAATATTTGATACATGGATATAACATTAGCATTAAACATGTTACATGAGCAAAAAAAATTTAACATTATTAATGACAACATAACAAAGAAACTTAATTAGTGGTAATTTTAATCTGTAAATGATCAAATTAAAAATTTTGAAGAGTGAAAAAATAAAATAAAAAGAATTTCATTTATGAATGGCCAAAATAAAATTTTAGTAAAATATTTACTAGGCACTACAGGTCAAGCAAAGTTGCAGTATTGTATTGGAAGGAAAAAAGTTGTTGGATATTGTCATAATAAAAAAAAAAAAAACCATAACATTTTGAACCTACGAAAACTAGAGCGATAAATAAGTGGAGTTGAGTCAAGTTGAATGTTGGCTTGTTTCATTTCTTATATGAGTTTTATATTTATTTTAAGTTCAACTTATTTAATTGACAAGTGTATAAAGTTTGTTTACGGAAATTTATTTAATTACTATTACTTTTTTGAAATTAAATTTAGATAAATTAGTTTAAAATTCAAATAATGTAATTAGTTTATTAAATTTAAATGATTTAAAATGTGTTATTATCTTAAATGAAGTTTTATTATGTAGCATAAATCATTTTTATAATATAAAATATATAAAATTATAATAACAAATTATTGATTTATTTTTTGTTTATTAATAAATAAATTATTTATGAATTTCACAAATTAAATATTGAAAATATAAAATTTAACTCATTTAATTAATGAGTATATAATAATGTTCAAATTCATTTATCTAATATATAAATTAATAGGAATTAAACTTTAAAATAATAAAAATTAATTTAAAAATTTTAATACCTAATAATCAATCAAATCTCTTCAAAACTATTTAATTTATAAGTTAATTTTATTAATTATTATTATCTTAATTATTTTTATTGTCATATAAACATCAAGCCCACGACATGTATTTGATCTAGGTGTGGAGATGATTTAGACTTTGTCCAACCCAATTTAACCTTCGGGCTGCTACCCTATTCACCTATTGTTGAAGCCCAGTCCTCCCCTATTTTCGCAATTTGAATTAAATGATGATATCAAAAATAAAATCAGAAACATAAATTTAAGAGTAAAATATACCAAACTCTCTTACACTTTAGGTAATTTATAAAAAATCTTCTGTAATACAAATTAAAGGAAAATACATTTTATACTTTAAAAATTATAGAAATTATCTTTACATATCTTAAATTGAGAATAATTTGGGAGTTATTTAAAGATAGTTTAAGGTATACAAGGTTTAGTTAAAGGTAATTTAAAGGTAATTTGAGAGTAATTGGAGGGTAATTTAGGATATTAGAAAATAATTTATATAATTTTTGAAGTGTAGAGAGTAATTTATCTCAATTAATATCATATGGTAGTTTTTATCACATAATTTAAAGTGCAAAAAGTTTTAATGCATTTTATCCTAAATTTAAATCTTATTTTCTAATGAGAAAAAATATTTTCTAAATGACATCGGTTGAGTTATTTATAATAAAATAGGAAAACTAATTTAGAAAAGGAATAATTTTTAACATTGTATACATATTTGATTTGTATAGGAAAAGGAATAATTTATTATATCGAAAGAAACTATACATAGAATTATCAATTAGGGAGAAATCTACAAAACAAGATAAGTAGATCATTGGATGTTTTGGTTTGAAATTATTAGAAGTTACGAAGCCCAACCATTTGAATTCTTTGAAAGACTATTCTTTTAATTGCATAAAGTTTCATTCTATTTTGATTTTATATTTCAATTTAAAATGAGGACTACTTGTATAAGCATGCAGGTTTTAGATTACCATATGTGATAAAAGCTTACATATCTCATACATTACTAATTTCTATGGCAATTCTGGACTTTTCCAATCATGCGTAAATCTTTGAGATCACTTCAGTCTTTTTTTCTTTTAGGCAAAGTTGATGACTTCATTTTCTCAATTTCAACACAAAATAAATTAAAAACATAACTCCCTTACATTTACCACAAAGAACTAAATTTCATATAAAGATATTCAGCTTTCAAGGTTGTAATGGGCTTATGGCCTATATTGTAATGGGCTGTACAAAAATGAATTGGGCTTCAAGCACTCATAATGGTTACTCTTGAAACCAGCTGGGTACCAAAGAGTTACAGCTGAATGAGAGAAAACAGCAGGGGAGCTTCCATTTATTTAAGAGGTGGGTCCCTTACTAAATAATTTCAGTCTCACTATTTTCATAAATTAAAACATATTAAAATTTTATTTAAAAAATTTAAACTATTAAATTTGTTAAATTTTATAGACTAAATTTACAATTTAGTAGTCCAATTTTAAGTGAAACTATTTACTGGGTAAAAATTTTGACACTGAAGAAAAGGGGGAAGGCAAGGTTGGAGGTCGCCGGGGTTGTAAGTAAAATGAGAAATGAACGACAGAAAAAGAAAGCTTGGTTGTTGAGGAAACATTGGGTCAGATAAAAAAGGATGAAGATATCAACCCAGGTTAGAAACTTAGAAGGGTGCACCCTTTACTTTCATTTTCTTCTAAGTTATTCCCACATACCAATAAAGAAGAACTAGACATTTCTTTACCATAGGAAGAAGAAAGAAGTAATAGAAAAAATACAAAAAAAATATTCATTTAAAATTAAAAAAAAAAAGAAAGTAGCTGTAGAGCATGTTTGAATATAGAAATGAGGATAGGCTACACTTCCAATAATGACAGGGGAGGAAAGGAATGTAAGGAGTAGGTCCATTTTGTCTTTCTTCTTATTTCCATCATCACTTCTAACCCAAGGGTCCTACATTCTTTGCCTTTGCCTTTCCTTCTTGGTCCTGTTCCTACTACCTATATATATAGTATGCACACTCCATATCCTTTTCATTTTTTGCTTTTTCTTTTTCAGTTTCCTTTGTTTTAATGATGTAAATGTGAGGTCATGCTGTGCACCTGTTGCCCCAAAACTCAACTCCGTGACTTAATCCCATTGGTGCCATCCTTTCTAATCTATAGTTTACCTAGAAATGTTATATGTATGTATGCAGAAAGTGTGCTCTCTATATGTTCATAGATAAAAATTGAGGAAAAAAAAAGAAAGTAAAGTAAGAATATGAGAGTGTATACTAGCTGTATATAGAGCTTATATATATATATATATATATATATTATTATTCTTTTATAATTGATATATTATGACAACAATAATAATTAAATATATTATTATAATCATAATTAATAACTATCTGATTGTATCCACTCAAAAAAATAACTATATTATTGTAAGATTTTAATAAATAATGTGCACCAAAAATATATTATGCAATTAACTCTGTAAACCTAAACCGTCATTACGTTGTGATGAATGTGAGAATTTAGTTCTAAATATGAGAATGTTTGAATATTGAGATATTCAATATAAATATTTGATAAAAATAACAAACCATTTAATATTTGATACCCTCAACATGTAAAATTGCTATCAATTATTTGAACCATGAATTATAAAGAGGCAAGAATGGACACAATGATGATAGCACATGTTTTTACAAAAATGTCGTATTCTATTATAAGAAGACTTTGGTTTAAATTCTTTTTGCTGTATTTATATAAAAAATTAAATAATAGAAGATATTCTTGTATAAACATTACACAGCTGGGAGACGAAGGAAAAAGAACAGAGAAGGGTTTCTGAAAAGAGGGATACAGAAGAATATGGGGGCAGAAGAGGACAAGGAAGGGAACTGCTTTCAATGGCAGTCCTCAAATATTGTAGGATTTTAAAGCAAAGATTGTCATGGTGGGGGCCCAATAATGACTCTTGGGAATGTTTCATCGAAGAGGGTCAAGATCCATGTCAACCCCACCAGATTATGAACAAGACTCTTATTTCTGGTGACGACACACAAACGCCACTAGCTTGCTAGCTAGTCAAATTCTTTATTTTTCTGATATTTCCAATAGTGATCACTATCATAATCATGTTCTACAGCTAGAGGAGCCTCCTTCTTTATGGTTGAAATCCCACGCACAAGTTTTGAAATCTCAGAAATTTTATCAAAGTCAATGAAAAGAGAGATGGTCACATAAGGCACACATGCGTCAAATCCAAATTCGTTCTGCTTTGTATTTTTTTTAAAAAAAATTGATATAAAAAATTAAAAAATTTTAAATCACAAAAACAAAACTTTTAAATTATGAAAAACGTTGGAACAAAATGTGACAAAGAATCACACTCAATTAGATATGTAAGTTTACAATATCTAATAAATTTAATCATTTAAATATTTTAGACAAAAGTTTTATTTTAATTCTTCACAAATTAATAAATTTCTATTTTAATTTTTTATTATTAAATTCTTTTAATTAAATTCTTCACAAATCAATAAATTTCTATTTTAATCTCTCACTATTAAATTTTTTAATTAAATTTTTTAAAAATTAAAATTAATATCAATTGAGTCCATCTAAATATATTAATATTGTCATGTAATAATGAATGAAGAAACTTAATTTATATCAATTTTAATTTTTAAAAAATTTAAATAAAAATTTATTAATCTGTGAAAGATTTAATTAAAAAAATTTAATAGTAAAAAATTAAAATAAAAATTTATTAATTAGAGAATTAAAATAAAATTTTAATTAATATTTTAAATAAATATTTTAATTATGAAAATAACTTAATATTTATATTTACCTATCTTGTATAGGTAAAAATTTAAGTCAATTATTTGTTCCTTGCTTTATAAAAATTTATATATATTTATATCCATCCCGCTTTTGGGAGCCATCTTTTGTAAAGCAGACAAACAGGGTTTTGTCTGCGATAGGGGCGTGGGCAGTGCACATGAAGCTAGTGGAAATCTTAGTTGGTTTTCGTCGGAAAAGTATGTGATTGGTGGAGAGCTTTTTTATTCTTAAATTAATTTTTGGTGGGTCATTAAGCACCAAAATTATATATTAATTAAATAATAAAACAAGAGAATATGCGTAGAATTAAGTAAGGAGATAAGCCAAAATCAGAGAATATATATAAGCTCTGTCATCTGTCACATGTATATAACTCAGTTCATGCATATGGGAGGGTAGGGGGCTCTGCATCATTCAACTAGCTGCAGCAGGTCATCAGGACAGCAACAAAGCATAGTGAGTTCAGACTTGGCTTGCTTCACTAGTGTGCTAATTAAATTTGAACTTTAATGGCCGCCTACTACTGGAAAAAATTCTTTAATTCAAAGAGTTAAGTGTATTTATATCAAGAATAATGCGCGAGGAATCAATGTTGATAAAACTTTTTTTTGATAATTTAAAAATGTATTAACTTTTTTATTGGTTCTTAATTCGTCCTTCACAAATACAAATCAAGCATAAAATGATTTTAAATTTAAAAAAGTTATTATATTATTCTAAGAGTTTTTCTATCAAAACACCTACTATTAACAGTAGAAAAGTGCCTAAGAGAGGTAGAGGGAGGATTTTGACTTCTAAAAATCTTGTGTATACCCTTAATAAATTTTAAAAAATTAAATTAAATCTTTGTTTGGCCTCCCTAGAAATTTAAAAAAAAATTCTTACGTCCTATAAAATTTTAAAAACTTTCAATTAAAACCTTTTATAATATTTTCAAAATTTCATATATGTTTATAAAACTTTTAAGAGTTTTCAAATAACTTTCTCTGCATCACACTTAATTTTTTTTTTTAAGTTTTTATAGTAACCTTCAAAATATTTTATAAAATTAAAATTTACTTCATCTACTCATTTATCCACTCTATATCTCATTTTTTTAATTTTATTTTTTATTATGTTTTCATTATATAATTAACATTGGCAGCAAACTATACTTTATATTTAAATTTTTTTAGATGCATTTAGCTCTATTTGATATAACATGCTTATATTATGTGATTATTTTAACTGTATTTTATTTTGTAACTTTTTAATACTAAAAATATTACAATATAAAAATCAAATTTAAAAGAGAGAGAAAATAAAGTTGAATTCAATCATTTAAGTCAAATTCAAATCGTGCCTCTAAATAAAATTCTTGGTTTTGTCCCTGCACTCAAGTGGGGTGGAAGTAAAATTAGATATGAATCATACGAGGACATAAATATTAGAATGATACAATAAAATGTGATATTATATAATCAGCCAAAAGGAAAATGATTTTGTAGTCCATCATGCTATGAAAACCTAAACAATAAAAAGGAAAGAAATGTTTATTCTCAAAACTTCTATTGGTTAATGGAAGTCAAAGCTTTTGATTGTAAACCATTAAATATGCTCTTGAAGTTTCCCTACCATGTTAGTCAAGCTCCAAAATCATAGTAATTGACTTGTGTTAAAAGGTTATAGCTAGCTAGCTTGTTGACTTATGACTAAGCATTAGCAAACAATGAGACGACCCATTGGATAATCACTATCAAGCTTGTTGACTTGTGACTAAGCATTAGCAAACAGTGAGATGACCCATTCACAATCAAGAATTATCTATCACATCAAACTAATTACAGCCAGGTTTGTGAAATATCTGATATAAGATGCGGTGTTAAACCCTAATTTGTCAATCTACACAAGTAGCATTAATTAATCAAAGCACCAAATCAGTCTTTGATGTTGCTTTATTAGTGGTTTCCTACGCAATGTTTAGAAGTAAACCCTAATCTGTTATTATAGTTAAGAAAGAGACAGAGTTTGGTGAGACGCTTGAGAAGTAAACCAAGCAATGATGAATCTTTGGCGTGCAAGGCACAGAGCGTGTTTCAAAAAATTCACTACCCTTTGTGGCTGACTTGACCAAAACAAAAACATAAAATATAGGACATTAAAAAGAAGTCAAACACGTTGCCGGATTATGCAGGCTTGTTGCCCTAATCTTCTCCCCACGATCTCATATGCCTTGTTTAATTCGTTTTCTGCTTTTAGCCTTTTTTTTTTGCTGCATTTCGTTCTTTCTCATTCTTCACTCACTCGTGTGGCTTTGTCTCCTCCCGCTCCTTCCCATCCCCTTTCATTTTCTCTCTCCCCCATGTGGAGGAGGTTACCACTCACTACTTTCTGCCTTCAATTTGTCACTTTGCACACCTCAAGCTTACACCAATATGACCTCATTTATTTGTTTTTTGGCTATATGTAATAACCATAACATTGTGAACGAATTTCTTTTTCTTTTTTAGAAGAAATGGCAAGTCGTTTAATATACACATGCAATTTTTTAGATTCTAACTTATGATTTAGAAAGAGAGAAATCTCAATTAGATCATTATAAATGTCATGGTACCATTAAAAGTGTTAAAATGAATGTTTGTATATATACGAATTGTTCAAAATGATTAGGGGGTTGCATTGATGACTTAGTTTTCTTGCATGATGTGTTTCATTTGTATTAGCCCCTGCAATTCCCATTTGTTAAGGATTGGCCAAACACAACAAATAATGCATCCAAATAGTCTAGCATGCATGCAATGTTGGGAAATGTGGCCTAACTAGTAGATTAGTCCGAGATTGTCTTCTTGTCCTCTGCTTTGGCATTATGTAGCCATTAAGTGGAGTGATTATCATTCAGATAATCATGGAGAACTCCTACTCAGCTGCTTGCGTACAGCATTGAGAGTGTGTTGGCTCCCAATAAAGACTGAATTTAGAAGGGTCTTGCCAAAAATGATACTATATATAGGATTGGTTGCAAATTGAGCAATTGGGCAAAAATCTAATCCTTATTGGGAGTGCATTTCGCAAGTAGTATTGAAATGGGAATGTGTCCTTGTTGACCCCTTTTCCCTTGTCAACCACTAGCACTCGTTGAAGAATGATGCAATTAATCAATCAGTGGAGAGCGATGAGCCGAGAGGGCATGCCCATTTGGTCTGCGAAGTCCTAAACTTTCAAATTAGCTTTTCTAGTGCTCCTTAAATCATGATATGGTAGCCCATTCTGCGTTTACATTAACAAGATTAATGAGGATAGTACTAATCACTAGTACCTACAATTAGGGTATAATTAAGGTTGCGCAAAAAGTTTGAATCCATCCAATTAGCATGAAATCAGTCCAACTTAAAACATGTCTATTTATATAACAAGTGACATGATATAATATTTTTATTTGGGTAAAGTATGATCTGAACCCGTATTGATAGCATAAAATATACCTATAGTTTTCTAACGTTAATGAATCCAAGCATATACTTTATTGAGTTTGGATTAAAATTTTTGAATCTGATATTATGTAACCTAACCGACAATTTAGACAAATTTGATCCTGACATGTGCCGTTGCACACCCTCCTTACAATACAACTTGGGGTTTTGGGGTAGGCCAATTAGCCAGGCCAAATGATTAGGACGGCAGAATATTCAATAATGAGTCACTTTCAGGGCTCTGACTCTTAAGAGAACGAAGGCTGCAGCCTACAGCGGATTGGATGTGGGACCCCACTGTCGTCGCACGCGTGCTCACCGCGTGGACCCACCCGTTGACTCCATATTCAAATTGGTCATAATTTAGTGTATTTTATAGGAAGAGGAATCGAGGAGGACACCTAAATGAAATGAAAAGGGGTTTCGTTCTTCTCCTCCGCCTGCCCCTCCTTTTCTTTTAGTCAACATTAAAAATCAGCCCTCTATCTACTTTTAAGACAAAAATTTTATTTTAATCTTTTAAAATTAATAAATTTTTATTTTATTTTTTTATTATTAAATTTTTTTAATTAAATTTTTTATAAATTAATAAATTTTAATTTTTTATTGTTAAATTCTTCTAATTAAATTTTTTAAAAATTAAAATTGATATCAATTAAATTTTTTTAGATGTATTAACATTGTCTTGTAATGATGAATAGAGAGACTTAATTGATATTAATTTTAATATTTAAAAAATTTAATTAAAAAAGTTTAACAGTAAAAAATTAAAACAAAATTTTATTGATTTATAAAAGACTTAATTAAAAGAATTTAATAGTGAAAGATGAAAATAAAAATTTATTAATATGTAGAGGATCAAAATAAAACTTTAGTCTACTTTTAATTTTCTTATATTGTGACTAATAATTCACAAAAACATGAGACAGTAAAAATAAGAAAGATATCACACATTCAACATAATTTGGGTATTACAAAGTCAAAGAATGGTGATTTATAAACTAACAAATGTTTGTTCATATAATAATAATAATAATTAGAATAAAAAAATATCATAATAGTTTTTCTTACCAAATAACACCAAAATAGAATAAAAAAATATAAAAAAAAAAATTTAAAAGCAAGTCACTAAACTATCATAAAAATTATTATATATTAATTTATTGACTTTCACAAGTTAATCACTAAAACATAATAAATTTAATTGTAGGAATGGCAAGGCCACTAAGTGGTCCCTCGCTCCCCAATTTCGAAAAGAAAATTTTCTTTTACCCTTGCCTTGAATCCTAAGAGTATGGAGAATTTTTTTCCCATTCTCAATTCTTGTGGGAGAGTGAGTACTTATAAGAATTTAAAAATTTAAAATTTTAAAATAAATTTTTTTAATTTAAACAAATTATATTTTTTTGTTTATTAATTATATATTATTAATATACTCATGACATCATATATTATTTAATTATTATATAGGAATATTACAACAAATTTTTATTTTGAGATCTCCGCCGCTGTTTCTGAAACTACGATGAAAAAATTTTCTCCCCATCCGAGCCGCCTCATGGAGGGAAAATTTCTTCTATGCTCTGGTCGAAATTAAAGATTCCTTCAAATCCCCATCTAGTTAAGAAAAATTGTTATCTTAATTTAGTATTTTAAAATTTTTTAAATAAATATTTAATAAAATTTAATTTATAAAAATAATTTACTAAAAATATACTGTATAAGTAATGGAGGTCCTTGAATCATTAACCTCAAATTAATCTTTTGGTTCTGGAGACCAAAGTGTTATTTTCAAAATGATAGAAATAAGAAATATAGAAAGACGTAACAAAATACTGCACCTACATATTGTTTTCCTGGCAGGTACGTGTACGTCCAGAAATTTATGGTCATAAATTTATAGATGAACCATTACGTGCAGAAATTGTAAATGTAATTTGTTACTTTTCCTAGGCAAGTTTTTATTGTAGCTTGGCTTTTCCTTTCTTCTAAAGTTATCTTGTTCTGGTATTTAGAGAGTTTCTTCATATCTGCTTTTTTCACGCTAGGAAAAAAAATATAATATCACGCATGCTCGTCGGTCAACCCTTTTTCAGCCCTCCTCCAAAAAAAAAAAAAAGAAACCTCTAAAATAACCTGGAAAATTTCGTCAGTCTCTCCCCTTCTTTCTCGTATATATGTAACTATTTTTCATCATTTCTAATTGACTATTTACAAATATTTTTCTTTTGCTTGAGAGGAGACCAATTTTTCCTTGCGTTTACGCAATTGTTAACAAATTCCAAAGCGCGTACATGTCATCAAGAGCCACATTCAAGAATCAAAACAACAAGATGATGAAAAATTCAAAGTCTCTATCCATTGGATTTTCTAAGTGCCTGAAAGTCTATCGATTTAACTTTTAAAATTGACGATGATCCGAATCTAATTTAGGACTATCATTTCAAAAAAAAAAAAAATGAAATTCACGTTTGCCAAGAAGATTTCTCCTTTTTTTTTTTTTTTATGTCTCAAATGAAAGCATGAACAAAGATCAATCATTATGTGTTTGATGGCACCTTTAATTAATAATACAGTACCATATAGTTGTTATTTTAAGAATTTTTTTTTTTTTTTTACAATTTCTTAAGCTAAAAGTTTAAATTCAAAATCTTTATATATATGTTAAGTGACTTTTTATTAATTTTGTAAGAAAAATCACTATATTTATATTTCATATGAAACATTAAATCAATGCATGTACACACACATAATCCTCTAGGATGGGAAGGGCATTAGAAATTGGCCATTTGACTTCCCAATCGGGCTGGACTCCCATTTGTATTGATTGTCAAACATTATTAATGCTTATATTCTTGACCAAAAATATTCAACTCGATTGGTTTTACACGCAACTATTCAACTTTTGATTATTAAGACACGACATCATATTCATAAATTAAATGTATAATCAATTGGCCAGCAAATTTACGACACCTATGGTTCAAAATCAAACTGGGGTCTTGTCAAAGCAAGTGCTGTGTGTGCTAGCTGCTTCTGCCAACATTAATTAACCACAATAGTGACATTCTCCTTAATTAATCTTGTCAACCCAACGCAGGAGAACCATGTAATCCAATTTCCAGTCAATGTTTTTTTTTTCTCCGCGCGAGTGCAACAATATATAATTGAGAAGCGTCCAAATGGACAATTAATTTTTATGTATTTTCTTATATGTAAATATATGGAACGTTGTGAAATTGGAATGGTTTTAAAAAATAATGTTTGAAACTTTTATTTAATGGGAGAAAGTGCTATTGAACTCCATCCACAAACACCTCATAAATTTGAGTGTGGGGTGTTAATTTGTTAAGTTTGATAGTATAAATTGTGGGATTTACTAAATTTAATAGTTTAAATTGTTTTAAGTGACATTTTTTGTGAGTTTTACATTTAGGTTCTATGACTTTCTTATTTTTTTGACTTTAGTAACTTTTTCTCTATCTGATTTTTCTATAATTTAATATGTGAGTCTCACTTTCTTTTTAATCGGAGTAAAGGTACTTTTGGTCATTCTAAAAACTAATTTAGTCTCTCAACTTTTAAGTTAAGAAATTTAGTTCTTTTACAATTATAGTTGGAGTAATTTATTTCCTCTTATTTACTAATTTTTTTTTTCAGTATGATATGACTAATTAATAATGACTTAAATTTCATTTTTGTTATTATAATATGATCTAATTGTTATTTGAATTTATTTTTTGATTAAAATAGTAATTAAGATGCATAATATTAAGGCACGGAACTTGGCAAAAAATAAGATAACTTCATGCTTAAGGAAGGGTGTTAAAATTTTTAGAGAAAAATAAAGTTTAAGTCATCATTAATTAGTCGTATTATGTTGAAAAAGAAAAATCTAATAAATAAAGGACTAAATTACCTCAATTACACTTATAGAGAAATGAAATTGTCCAAATAATATTTATAGAGAGATTAAATTATTCTAATTATAATTATAAAAAAATTAAATTACTCAATTTAAAAGTTGATGGATTAAGTTGCTCTTTTAAAAAGTAAAGAGACTAAAAGTGCTATTACTCCTTTTTTTCCTCTCACAATTTTTTCTCTCTTTTAATTTTGTGTGTTTTTTTTCCTTTCACTTTCCTTTGCCATAACAGAGAGGATCCCTATTTTGTGAGCTTCAATTTATAAGAATAGAGGAACTACAATTGTTTAAAAAAATTCAAACAAAAAGACATTGAACTAATGATATGATTTTTTTTTTGTTTGAAAAGAATAGGGAAAATTTAATCCATTAATTATAGTGAATAATGGAATTAGGAAAATAGGAAAAGAATATATATTTCGTTACATGGCAGAAATCACGAGCTAGCTAGCAAATGGGGAAAGTGTACTCACACTCCTCTTTTTGCCATAAAAATTCACTTATTATATTGTGCATGTGGAGCTATCAACTTAGATTAGATTACTGTGTACAAGTTGTTTATTTGACACATTAGCAGAAATTCAACAATCTTGCACAAAATTGTGGGTTTTTTGCAGCAATGAGAAAGTGTTCACACATTAGTGGGGTTACTATTATATTAGACAAATAAGACATTGACATTTAGCTATTTTTGTGTTTAGATATTTTGAAGTTTTTCTACTACTAATCTGCAAATGTATTCATATGGATGTAGCTATGAATTTCGCAAAAATTAATTCTTATGTAGAAGATATTAGATCTAATCATTTGCTATCAAAATGCATAACAAAGATGGTACGAAAGGCAATAAAAAATACATAATAATGATTGGCAAGAGCGTCTTTACTTTTTCTATTCTTTTTAGTTTTATTAGGGTAATTTATTTTAATTTTATGTGGAAAGACAAGGGAGCCTCTTCACACTTCTCCTTGCTTGCTACTCTCGTATGCCATTCAATACAAATTATTATTTTTAATTTTTTAAAGAAAAAATCAAGCAAAATTAATCAAGAAATATGATCATTTAATTAAAATTTGACAGAAATTAAATTTAGGGTCAAGTATTATAGAGAATGTACCAAATATCAGTACTGTATATATTATTAAAATGTCAATAATATTAGTGACACTGTTACAAAATTCCAATTGTTAATATATGAAACTTTCTGAGTTCTATTTTCTAAAAAAGGAAAATTTTCATAGACTTCTGTCGCCAGAGATGCAACCTGGCATGTTCTTGTTGGATAAGCTGGCCCAAGAGATTATGCTTGCTACCCAAATTATTGGCCGAAAGAAAAGCACTATTCTATAACAATAATATGAAGCACTCCCTCTAGCCCAATGTAAAAAGAAAACAATTGAAATTCTATAAATAAGATAGTAAAGGAATAAACAAAATTCGGAACGGAAAAGAGCAAAAATTCCTGGGTCTAATCACCCCCCGAATTGTAAGTGTCAACCATATTCCGGTTAGTCGGTTACTCTTCTCATTCCGTTTTCCATCTTCAGCTGCCACAATATAAATACTAAGAAGTTGCGAACCGTTGTCCATTCGTTTCTGTGAAACCAAACACACAAACGCAGAGAGATTGCGGAACCCGAAGAGATTGATTTCAAGAATCTGATGCACTCAGGAAATAAATAGCATATTCATGTATTGATATATAGCAGCAATCATCATATACGCATACTGCTGCAATTTGCATATCTATATCATACCAGCTACAAATAGGAGCATTTTTTTGTTAGATTATTGCTTAATCAACCATGGCAGATGATCAATTTCAAGCAAGTGTAAACTGGTGGGATTCAGCAAGAAACGTACGGTTCGAAAGCGGGGCATCACAATCATCTTCCTCCGCCCTCACCAACATGAGCAACTTCGCTTGGCAACCAGATATGGTGGATATGAAACCAAGGTCTTCCATGGATTCCATGTCAGCCTCAGGTAGTTCCTCTGTCGTTTTCCATGATACCCAGAGGCTTCAACCTCCAGATTCCGCCACTTCCAGTGACCCCAACTTGCATATGATGGGTTTAGGCCTCTCTTCCCAAGCCATGGATTGGAATCAAGCATCCCTCCTGTAAGTGCAGTCTCTGTCTACGCCGAAAGGAAAAAAAAAAAAAAACTAATATTTTCGTTTCTTTTTCATCTCTTTCTTTCTACATTTAAGTAGAATAGAATCAATCCCCATGAGCAAAAGATTGTAGCTTTATGTTTGCTTGTTGTTCTTATATAGTCGAGGAGAGAAGGCGGCGGAGAGCAGTTTCCGGTCGATGTTGCAAGAAAATTTGAGCTCAGCAACCACAAATTTTCAGCAAGAAACTGGGATGGGATTGTCTCAAGTTCAATGGAGAGAAAAGTTGTTTTCTGCGGAATCTTCCACGAATGACTTCAAGCAAGTAAATAGGGGTTTCTCTTTGGATCAAACACAGTTCAGTCCTCAATATAGCTCTGGGGATAGTACTGTGACAAGCCAAGGCCTTCCCTCGACTTTTCAGATGGATTCCTCAGCAGCTTTATATGGTGGCACCACAATATTACAAGGACTAATGGGACCGGACAGTAATCAACCACACCAAGCTTCATTTGAGACTCGCCCCATGAATTTCCCATACCCAGCAAGCTATGGAATGAGCTCTCATGAGTTAATGCCTTCTTGGCCTAAAGTTCCCCAGTTTTTAAGAGCTTCAGCCCCCAAACAACCACAACATAACCAGCTGCATTTCACAAACAACGCGCCCTTTTGGAACGCTTCTGAGGCTGCCATTAAAGATGTTCGATCCAACTTCTTCCCCTCATTACAACCCCCTTTTCCTACCTCAAATTTCGATGTACAATCAAAGGTATAATAAAAAAAAATTAGTTTATGCGTAGATGTAGAAATAGATACATATAATATATGTAACAGTACACCATGTTAAATGTTGATGATATACATGAGGGAGGTCTAAGATTTTCATATACATATAATGTTTTGCAGAATTTATCAGAAGTTAGGGAATCCAGTGCTGTGGTGAAGAAAAGTGCGAGTGAGCCAACACCCAAAAGGCCTCGAAATGAAACCCCATCATCTTTACCAGCGTTTAAGGTACAATAAGTGCAACTAACCTTTTGACAAGATGGGAACCTTTGAGCTTTTTGTATTTTTTTTTTGAATCCGTCAGTTAACATGGATATGAAACCTTATTGCTATGCCCTTACAAGGTGAGAAAAGAGAAGATGGGGGACAGAATCACTGCACTCCAACAATTGGTTTCGCCTTTCGGAAAGGTGAGCTTTCTAAAACGAGCTAGTCTTCTTAGAGAATGATCATTATATTCATTTCCTTTGTAAATTTATGATAAAGAAAGAAAAGAAAAGAGATAATTAAAGCTGTAGTTTTGCTGTTATTATGTAGTGGTATTAATGGTTTTTATAATATGTTGCTCTATATTGTCTCAGACTGATACGGCCTCAGTGCTTTCTGAAGCCATTGAATATATTAAATTCCTGCATGAGCAAGTGAATGTAAGTCCCGTTACCCATTTATATCATCATTCTAAACTCAAAATAGATACTTGTTTTTGGGTTATTTACGTACAATTTTCGTTTGTTTTAGGCTTTAAGCACCCCATATATGAAAAGTGGAGCACCAATACAGCCTCAACAGGTGGTATTTACATACATATCTTTCCATATTTATGCATGCATTAACGCTAATTTATACTTTTGAAATGACCAAGAAGGTAATTAGAACACGATATTGGCTTTGAATGCAGAGTTCTGGCAAATCCAAGGAAGCTGAGGGTCCAAAGCAAGATCTGAGGAGCAGAGGGCTGTGCTTGGTGCCGGTTTCGAGTACATTTCCTGTGACTCATGAAACCACAGTTGATTTTTGGACACCAACATTCGGAGGAACATACAGATAATGGTTGGAAAATTGGGGCACGGAACCAATACTCTGCAACTAGGACATATCTTATCAAACCCGGCCAAGTTGGGAATGATAAGATGAAAGAAAGGTAGGAACAGGAAAGAGGACACGGAAGCCCACATAAATATGTAAAGTTGTTAGTTCTGCTTAGAGAGAGAGAGAGAAAGGGAATAGAAAAGGAAAAAATGTGTTAAAAGAGAATGAAGGGGAAAGGACCCTTCGAAGGACAGGCCATTGGTGGGCCAACTACGTGCAGAATGATGCAGGGTTTGGCCAAATATTGGGACCATTTGGGAGCATATTAAGTTGCTGTAATAATTGAAGAATTATGCTTAGAGAGAGGGGTGGGTTTAGGAATTGATGACAAAAGTTGCTGAATACAGGGAAAGTTTCTTAGACTAAACTAGAGGGAAAATTAATTAGGGGTAGTAGGAAGAAGAGAAAGGGGCTTTATTTCTAGCTTCTATATTGTGAATAGAGCTGGCAGCACCTTTAGTTTAAGGGAAAAAGAAATCTTAATTGAAGGAATAATTGAATTATAGAATAGAAAAAAGAGAGAGTGAGTGTGTGTGGGGATATGTCATTTGATTAGATATCTGACTTTTGATTTATTTTATGTCTTTGGAATATGTAAGTGGAAGTCAGAGTCTGACCCACACTCCTCTTTTAGGTTTTTCTAATTTTCTTTTTTTAATTTAAATTTTTATTATGAGAAAAATTCGTAAGAAGGATATTTACATATATTTTTCAGATTTTTTTTTGTGAAGATATTTTGCAGATGCTTTAAGCACATGCTTTTGTGCTTTATACCGAATGGTCACATAGAGGGCCTTCCATTGGAAGTATACGTAAGACGGAGAAAAGTCAAAAGTATTTTTATCCCCTTGCGACTTTTAAAGGCCACCAATGGTCCTTATTTTAAATATTGAAGAATGTCCAATCGTTATATAAGCTATAGTATCTTTATTTTTATAATCTTATTTTTATACAATATTTATTTTATAAAATTTAAATTATTAATTTTATTATATTTTATAAATAATTTATAAAATTTAACTGATTAAAATTTTTTAATATTAAATATAAATATTTTATTTAAAAATAACTTTTTTATATAAAAAAGCTTTTAGTTCAATTTCTCTTTTTTTATTGAGATTATGCAAGACATGAATATGTTTTTAATCCAAAATAATGGTAGTCTATTAGTTTGGCAGATCTATGTATGTGTAACAAACTTCATGCTATTTTTTTCTCCGGAAAAAGTAGACAAGATTTGAAAAAATGAAGAAATACAATAGTCAGAAAAGTTAGCGATAGTAACAGCATCAGAAGAGTCTGACAAAAAAAGTTAGGCAAGGGCAGAATAAATAAAAGAAAAAATAAAGGACACATAATCTTAGAATTAAAAACCTAAATGATTGCTATATTTCATCTTAATTACTAGTCATGCCTTTGCCGCTATTGGCCAGAGAGTAGTATAACTTATATTCTTCTGGCCATGGGATTGGACAATGGAGCCTTCTGATTAAAAGTACTCTACCAAAACTCACTTTCCAAGTCCTCTAGCAAGATCAGAACATATATTAATGCTAAGATGGAGCATCTAGGCATCGGTCATTATTATGTTGACAAAGCTAGCCTGTCATGGCCCCCCTGCATATGTTACCACCTTAATTACTTTCCTCTAAATTTGTCTTCACGTAGCGGTCTCTTCTTTTTCTTACCCTCCTAATACTCATCATCAAGAGCAAAGCGGGGTAATATATTGGTATAAAGTAATGCTGCTTATATACTAGATCGGTGTATAATATTTGCATAATGCTCGTGAAATAGGTTAACTATAATAAATTAATAAGGACAAATTGTGTGCAAATATTATATAAAATTCTTAACTTGTAACCAACTTTTTATATTGATAACTTTGAGGAGAAATAGTAGTCAGGGTCCTGAATTATTCTGCATTATAGGTTTTCTCACTGTCAGATGAGCATCTTCTTTAGCCAAGAGCAGATTTTTCCATGAATATGCCACTTTACTTTCTAAGAACTAAAAAAAAATGAGGTTATTATTTTAGATCATGTTGGCACTGTTTCCTTTTTTTGCTGATAAGCAAACTCGTTTCATTTGTTTTCAATTATTCCTGTCGATTAATGCTTAAACATGATTGCTAATGAATGAATGTCATTGATACTAGAGTATATTGATCAAAAAGAGAAGGAATAGAATCTTCAAATTATTTGCTTTGCTTTGCTTTGAAATATTTGCTTAACCTTCACTTATAAGCAGAGAATAGAAAAATGAACCAAGCTTATCACTATACAAGAAGCTAGCCGAGATTATAGCTAACTTTTGTGCAGATTCCATTCCCAGTTTTCATGAGCATGGCATGTGTATGTCAGGCCCTCTTCATCATGTTTGAAAGGGACCATACCATTGGAATCCAAAAAAATATTTGCTGCTGAAATTCCTGGGCGTGGCTCGCTAGCTGAGAAAAGAGAATTGGGCGGGCACCTTTGTCAAGAAACGATGGAATTAGATGCTGCAAAGCCAGGAGTAGAAACTCCTCGATACAAGCTAATGATAGGAAGGGAAAAAATGGGACATAAATGGACAAGAATACGCGAAAGCTCTGTAAAATCACATGACACTGAATGTCAAGAAAGGAAAACCAGTGTGTATCAAAATAATTCTTTTCTTCTTTTGACAGCTGCCTACTTACTTCCCTTGGAGTGCCTTACCAGAACTATTTAAGATAGTTAAAAAAGATCTGCAAAAAAGAAAGAGAAGTTTAGAAATCATGGCTAAACGTATAGCTTTGCTGGTCTTTATCAAAAAATTTGAAGTTTTTCAGTAAGGGTAAAAGCGGTTATGCTGATAATTGGGCTTGTTTCTTCATGGAGCTTTCTGAGGAGGGCTTGCAGAAACCCGCAATTTATAACCCCATGTGGTCGAACTCATGACAATCAACCAATATGAAGTTCCTAGACATCGGATTTGTCATTAGGCTTTGGTTGCAATCTCATTAATTCTACTTTTAGTAGGGAAGGATTATGCTGTTCTATATATATATCACTGATAGAAAAAGACTAATACCCTGTGCACAAAGTATTGTAGGCAATCAGTGCATTAAAGTGCACTTAAGTGGGCTTACATCGGAAAATGTTAAAATTACATGGGAGGAGCTTGTAGACTGAAAATTTTTTCATGAGAGAAATGATCAAGAGAAATTGTGAAAGTATATATAATTAGTATACAGAATTTGTGTAATTCTATCATTTCTCGTATACACTTGGTCCACTTAAATGTTTAGTGCACTGATAGTTTACGTTACTTTATATGGAAGGAAATGTAGTTGCTGGCTTGCTTGCATCACATGCACATAATACCAACCGTGGTTAGGAAGTGGTTTTACAACCGCCTGATGGTTGTGGTCTAATGATGCTAAGAGATATTGTTGGGTCTGTGTACCCTCATATTAGTCTATAGCTTGCTGTGTTTGTTTAACAAAAAAGCATGACCTCCCTGATAGTGAACCTATTATCAGCGCCCACAACTTCAATGTGCATGCACAAACTCATATTTGCAGATTAAATTCTCCAAACGATGCAATTTTTCTTACTAGCTAGAGAATAATCAATAATTTTCTTGCAAGGTAACCGTCAATTTACGAGGAACTAGTTAACTTCAATCCAGAGTAGGCTGATGCTCTGATCAAACAAATGTGTCTGCAACGAATATGTAATGTGTGCTTGCTTGTTTATTGGAATTAAAATGTCATCATGAAAGGAAAATACAAAAGTAGGAAGCAGTTACTCGCTCAGCCTAACATGAACGGACAAGACAAACTGTGTTCATTAACAAAAAGCAATCACCACTGCACTATGTAACACGCATACAAACAGTTTCTTTTTCGGAAACAAAACAATTATTACCTGCAAACACAAAAGTAGAAAATACATTTTAGGGCTAAAAAATTGGGTAACAACTTTCAAACAATATATTTGTATAATTTTTTCTGGACAATTGGTAAGTCAATGTTGATATAACATTATGCGGCTTCCTTCAGCTTCTTTGTAATTGTCGCAATATACTTCCCCTGGTGGAAGGCTTGCTGTAACTCAAGCTCAGATGGCTGTCTTGAGCCATCACCAGCATAAGTTCCTGCACCGTATGGACTTCCACCTTTCACTTTCTCCATCTCGAACATGCCAGCACCAAATGTATATCCAATTGGAACAAATATCATCCCATGATGAACCAGCTGAGTAATAGCAGTCAGCCTGTCATAGATCCATTAATTTCCTTAGCATAGATATTCAATTCATCTAGGGATTTGATTTAAAAACAAAACACTCAGATAGAGGTCCTTACGCTGTAGTCTCTTGTCCACCACCTTGGGAACCAGTGCTGTAGAAGATTCCAGCAGGCTTGCCTGCAAGCTGTTGTGTTCTCCATAAACCTCCAGTTGCATCTAGAAAAGCTTTGAACTGAGCAGCCATCATTCCAAATCTTGTTGGGAAGCCAAAAACAAAACCATCAGCCTCAGCAAGTTCATTGGGTGTAATGACTGGTACATCACTCTTGGGTGGTGCACTCATTTTACCAAGCACCTCATCTGGCAGTGTCTCAGGTACCTGTTTGCAGGCCAAATAAGTCAGCTTGGGAGAGCAACCAGAATTATAAGAGCATAATTTTTAAAACATTTATCTGCTATCTCAATAAATGAGCCCCAGATCCGGAATTGATGTTGCTCCCAGCTTGTGGTTTTATGCTATGACAATTTGCAATGCATTGGAAAATAAGAAACATGAAACATATATACATGCCTGCCATAGTTTGGCCTCAACACCTTCTACAGATGCAGCCCCTTTCTTTATTTCTTCTGCTAGTTGTGCTACATGCCCGTACATGGAGTAGTACCTGTCAAAGCAATGTAGAAGCACAATTAATAAATAAAGCTTACAAAAATCTTGCTATTAGTTCACTTCAGTGATAAAATGAAAATGGGGATTTGGTATATATTTTGAGACAATAAAAAGGAAAAAGAAAGTGGAAATACAGCTAAACTAAAAGTGGTAAATAGCATTAATAGAAAAGACAATAAGTTTAGTATATAATCATATGAGAACGAGATCTAGTAAGGCAAACTAAATATGCAATTGTCACTTAGATGACTGCTATAATGGCAATCACTGAAGAAGTATCTTACGTGTAATAAATTGCTGACATCTACAACTTTGAACACCTAATCTGTTTACTCACTTGTAAAAGTATATGCACATTGTGCTAAGAAATCCTCCACACATAATTTATATCCATAAGTACTTAAATTGTCCCCAAATAATAACTGGAACTTATCATTGTTCGGAAAATGACAGCCTATTGTTGTAAGTTTTGTTATTAGCGTGATAAGATAAGCTCCATCTCCTTAGTTGGCCTAGCAGTCAAAACTGCAACAGTCTAATACAATAAGTAAAATAAATTTAAGCTGCTGCTTATCTATCATCGCTTACATGGCAACCCTCAGAAATAGAACTTATGGCATGCATTGCACACATGCAAACTACGAAATATGTAACATGCAACGTCCTCAGAGCATAACAAATATAGCCTGAAGATAAGTCCCAAGTCAAAATAATCATAGCCAAATTAGCAGACAAGATCAAAACCCCAATCATCAGAGCCTGAAATAATGTCATGGCATAGCCACTGATAGAAGAGGGGCCCTAAATGACTAGCCTGAAATAGAGTCATAGCTAATTTCTCACCAAAGAAGTGTTTCGAACTCAACAAAATCACAAACAAAAAAAGCACAAAAAATGAACATGGAGTTCACTTGCAACCAATAACCACGAATTATGACATCTCCAACATTTGTATAATGTTGGTTGTGACTTTGTCACTTTAGTATTACATATACTAAAAGGCAGTATCAACATAGAAAATTTTGGATCAGTGTCTATAATTCTGTTCAAACATGTGTCCTTCGCATTTACGCTGACTCAATAATTTCAAACATTGACAACCACATGGAAGTTTTCCTAATTTTATAGATGACATATATGCAAGCATTGGAATTAGTTGATTATCAAACTAAAAAACATATTATGAACTTTCCTTTTCACTGTCCTCATCCCAATTTGAGTGCCAATTTATAAATGGCAGAACGTCACTAATTATGTTAGAACTTCAAGTTGGCATCTAGTAACGCATTTTATAACAATAATTTAAAAAAGTTTGGAAGATCACACAAGCTATCCTTTGTTACCCTTGTACAGCAAGTATGACAACGAAAAGTAGCAATAAAAGTAATCTGATAAAGAAATTCAGTCAATATGGCTTAAAGAAAATTAAATATAAAAGTCACTTTGTTAACTGATTTTTTCTTCTCTCACTTTCTTTCAAAAGAAATTGCAGCCAGACAAGCACACAAAGACACATCCACAGGGATGGAAAAATGATTTCATGGACTCTGTCAACTGTTTCAGAAGTCAATGACTGTTTATATGTCAATATAATCTATTATTATGATATGGTTATTAGCATAATCATTAATACATAATGTTTTGTCAACTTAACAGTTACAGACATATAATGAAAAGGAAACCTAAGTAAGGTAAGATCCTAGAGCAGTGGCAAATATGAAAAGTGATACAGTCATGATTGATGGTGAAAAAACTAGTTCACGATGACATCAGATAACTAGTGCTTCAGCATTTCTATTAGAGACTTAAAGAGCCATAAACACAGCAAAGTGGGAAATGCACCATTCTCTTCTATTCAGTTTTCTTTTTCCTCTTAATGATAGCTTTTGTCAACAAATGAAAATTCCAAGATTCATAACAACTGTGCAGTTTGAGACTTTTAATTATATAAGAATTGTGCAAATAGAATTTCATCTGATGTGTCCACTGTTACGCATTGCAAGAGAAAGTATGGGTTTTAATGAAAGCAAGTGTCCTACAGGCTACTTTCAATTCTAAAACAAATATATGAAAACAGTAAACTGTTCTGAATCAACTAATTGGTATGAACACTTTAACTTATTTGCTTCAACTCATTTGCTCTTGATATACTTGATATAAGTACATAGAGATGAGAAAAATAAATTAAAATTGAGCACTTTCTCAAGAATATATCCAATGAGTATCAAAATACAAAAGAATGAAATCCGAAAAGGGATTCTCTGTCATCAAATCCATCCTTCTAACTAATTGCCCAACAATCCGGATCAAATAGCTACAAGAACTCACGCCAACTAAGGAAAAAAAAAAAGAAGAAAAAAGCTTTGAGCGTTGATGGTCCCTAAGCAGTACATCTCCCAATCCACATGGTGAATATAAAATAAGAAAGAAAAAAGAGAAGAAAAGAAAAAATCCCATACTTGCCCAGACTCTGATCAAACATACCAATATCTCAAAACAGAACAGAAAGAAGAACGAAGTAAAAAATGATGAATCAGATCCGAGAAATTTACATTCGCAGCTCAAACCGAAGATCGTGAAAGAAGTTTAAAAGGCACAAAAAAAGAAAACCCAGATAACAAAATTCGATATTGATCACCGATAAATGGCAAAACACGGGAGAGAGGAAAAAGCGCTAGCGACAAAGACAGTGTAAATCAATGTATATAAGCAATTAACACTGGACATAAACAAGTTAAGGAACAGATTCATGATGATGCAGCAATATTCAATACATACACAATATAAACTTTGACAGCCATTGATGAAGTCCTCTAAGGTCTTTGCGCCTTCTCCTCGATTTGTCTTCTCAGCAAAACCAAACTAATGTTGACAATGCAAAATGGTGTGTAGCGCGAGCCGTATTTATAGTTGCACATCGGATTGGTCTCATTAGAGGAATATTGAATTTTTAGTCTTAGAGCTTTTTGATTTTTAGAAACAAAAAAACGACATCGTTGCCTTCAAATATGGTGGCCATGGGCTTTAGCCTTTTATTGGTTTATAAATTCAGTTTAATTTAAAATGATTAATGATGATAGGGTGGTGTCACCTTCCTCATCATCATCATGCTCCTCCGCAACTAATCATCTAGAAGCTGTCTTAATAACAAGCTTTTCTATCTTGTCCCCATTATTAAATGCTTAATCACATACCCAACAAAATTAAAAATATTCAAGGTTTTGATAGGGTGGATATGTGTGGACAAACAGAAGGTGTTTGATTGCGTTTGAATTTGGGAAACTAATGAGTGATCGGGGCTTAGGAAGGGAAAGAGACCACCTCTTAACCGTTGATCTTGTTTTGTTGGATAGATGTATGGCCCTGATGAATGGAATGTGGTGATTTGGGGTTGGGCCCTCTTGGGGGTATGATTTGCAACGAAAATCATGGGATTGGGAGGTGCTTGGAAATGGTTGATTGCATTTGACTTTTGCGTCAACAAATAATGAGATGACGCATCATACGCTGCATGCTGACCAAAACTTATTAAAAAAGAATATTTTCATAATATGGTTGTTTTTTTATAATTATTTAATATGATGTATTAATTTATTAAATTTTATAATTTAATTTATATAAAAAAATTATTAAATTAATTGTTTATATTTTAAAGATTAAGTAATAATAAAAGTATGAAATAGTAATACTAATTATAAATAACTCTTTAAAATTACAAATTCACCCTCTTCTGCAATTATTTTTTTACCCCTTGTGAATAATCTTTCCCCAGGTTCCACTTTCACTTTTTTCCACCTAATTTAGGAAGTGGATAGAAAAAATAAAAATAAAAAAACTTATAAAAAATAATAATATATGTACGTAGCCATTTTGTATAAATTTCATATATTTTCTTATATTCTTATCCACTTTATTTTATATATTTGTACTTATATGCAATCCAATATCACTTCAAATAACTTTCCTCCTGTAAGACTAGGAGGACAACTAGCAACTTAATGCACAAACATTAGAAAATGATGTATGGCATTTTAGGAGTTCCTGACCACAGAAAGGATTTTAACAATGAGGTTGTCGATCAAATTCAAAGGGGGATTTTCCAGCCGTCTAAATTGGTTTTTTCTCTGTTGTCGGCTGAGGTTGACCAGTGTTGGCTTGGTTTTATATGGATTTCTATTTTTGACTTTTATTTTTTTAATTTTAATATTTTTTTATATATTTTTCTTTCAATTATATTAAAAAATATTTTTTTAATCTAATTTTTTATTAATTTTATATTTATTTCTCTTTACTCTTGATTCCCGTTTTAAGCGGTCTTTGCTTCTGGAACTCAAATGTCGTCTCGACTTTTCTCTAACTTTGAGGTGGAATGACTTGGATCGGTGCATCTGTGGAAAATGTTCTCATTCACATACATACCAAATTCTATCCCTTTGCCTTTGCTACCTTAATCTCGTGCTCTTTACAAGCGAAACATCTCCCCACCTCTTCACACATAACTTTTACAGATTATTATAAAAAAGTTTATATGTTATTATATTTGATATTAAACAATCATATATTAAAAAAGAAAATAATTGATAATAGAGATCCCCTTCCTTTGACAAAATTTATTGTTGATATTTTAAAAAAGTTGTGTCCCGTTGGAAATGGTTGAAAGGTTGAGAAGCCAACGCGGTTTTGCACTTGGACAAAAGTCCTCATAGCTATGATTGGGTTTGCATTTTATCTTTTCTTATAATTTTATTCTTATAAAATTATTATTTAATAAAATTTAGATTAATAAATTTATTATGTCTTATAAACTAAATTATAAAATTTAATAAATTAAATAACTATTATATCTTATTATAAGAATTGTAGGAGAACTATTAAGTAGGAATAACTTTTTCTTAAATTTTAGCTTTACACCTTTGTTTTGTAGAATATTAAAACTCAGGCCGGAATTTGACCTAGCTATACAAATTTCATAAATTACTTACAAGAAGAAGAAGAAGAAGAAAAAAAAAATGATTCACAGTCCACAATTGTTGATAAATCTAGTCCTTTCACAAACAGGTCAATAAAATGCAACTTGTTTGTCTTCCCACTTTGATGGCAGAAGATCTGCACAACTGGTCCAACCCCATCATACCGTTGCCCATGTGCTTGAGTTAGAATCAAGTTAAAAGGTCCAACACGATAATGGCCTCACCTACCAAGCGTGTCATCACATGAATCAACCTGAAGGAAAGTACTCCTACAAACCTAAAGGAAATTAGTACTCAAACCTTTGTGTGATATGGTGAACGATCTCTGCTTTTCACATTACGGAGGGCCAGGGGCGCATATTGCTGCATAAGCAAGTTTGTCCTACAAAGTAGCTAGCAACTTTTCTAGCAAATTAAGATGAGGAAGAAAAAGGAGGAGTTTTTTTTTTCCTTATATAATCAGAAACCATCCGTGTCCCCCTTATTATCATTATCCTTTTATGATTCCCAGAGGAGTAGGTCAGCAGAAATGAAATTTGATTGGCTTTTGCTTCACGAGTTTCTGTCCCTTTCTGTCTCCCGCCCCCAATGATGTTCAAAGTCACCTTCTTCCTTCTTCCTATATACTGCTCTTTCTTTTGTTTCTATAATCCTGTCTGATCTTCCCCCTTGGTCATCTTTATCGGCCCAAACATTTCGGCTTTACTTTTCTGGTGTAATAGTATGTTGGACAAGCCATGCGAGCTGTGTGGGACATTCTAACATGACTTTTTATTTTTAGGATGTTTTGATTTCCTTCACAAAAACTTAATTGAAATATTGTAATATACTACTAGTATAAGGATTAGATTTCACAAAAGCTTGCTATAGGCGTGCTGGGGAATTCCTTTCATCTTTTTTTTTTTTTTTGGTTATATTCTCACCAAATTTATGAATTTTTTATGCAGAATAGGAATTTTAATTTTCTATGCTACAGCTTGATCTTCATTAAAAGAAAATGATATTATACAATAAAATCAGATACTGATGGCAGTTGCTGAAGTGCTAGTTTGTCGGCAGATGTAATTTTGTTCATCTCTACTGAATCTGCATGATTCATGAGTTCTTCTATTAAATTTATTTCTTTTGGTACTAAGAACCTTGATCTTATACATCATATCAAGAGCAAAAAATTTAAAATAGAAAAAAAAAATTCTTATACGTAAGGTACAGATTCATTACCTAAGATGTTGGAATTCTTATGAATAGACATGAAAGATAAATAACACCGAATTCAAGATGATGGCAGCCCGAGGGGTAACTTAGCTTTCAGACAGATTTTATTGCTCTCCATGCAGATTGTGGCCCACAATCCTAGATTTTCTTTCTTTTATTTTCTCATTTCATCCTTTTTCATGTAAATTAATTTCCTGGCATTGTTGGTCAATTTGCAGCTATATTTTTTTAATATACAAATCCATGTGGATAAAGTGCCTGGAAGACTTGAACTAGTCATGATGCCCTGTTAAGCATGAAGGTTGAAGGCTGACGAGGTGTATGCCTTTGATTTTCTTTTCATTGTCAAGGTTCATGATTCTTCCACTAGTCTTTTGTTTAATAAGGGAAAACTGTTAGGAGGTCCAAGTCTATTCGTTTTTAATGGGCATTTAGGAAGATAAAAAGACATGAAGATGCAATAGGCGGTATGAACAGAAAGGAAGCTGTGATGGGAATTTGACTTCCCATGCAGCCAAACGGCTTTTGGAAGCTCTGTAATGCTTTCTGAAAGTGGTCAGCACGGACTATTAGGTGGCTCACATCTGTGTTTATGAGATAAAAGGGTCCCAGTTTACTTGGGTTGATGACACTCTTCAATCATAAATCTGTTAGTTATTAAAGAAAATGCTGGTTATTAAAGACAATTGGCATGTTTCCTGCCTTTTGTCCTTTCTCCTTTCCTTTTCCTTTTCCTTTTCCTTCTACACTTTTTATATTTTCCCAGGGTTCATAAAGTGAATAATTTAACTATCATAGGGATCAATGTTTATTCATTTATTTACTTTTAATCTAAGGGAGTTAATGTTGTCAATATGATCCAAGTAAGAGCACGGCAGACTTCAGAGACCTCAGATTTTACAATGGTTAAATTAAGACTGAGGGTAGTTAAGTAGAACTTCTCATGCCTATCTTATTCGGAGAGATGATCTCTCCAGTCCATTATAGTTAATTGTGTGCCTCTTTTCCAACTCACAGATGACAGAAAAGGGCCAACAAAAGTTTAGATGTTACCCATAGGGCAAAGCTACAGTCAACACTTAGCAGCTAAAATGCTAAAACCTTTCAAGAGGGCTTGGCCTTAGACTCGCAGGGAAGAATGTTTACTCACTGTGAAAATTTCACCTGAGCGACCATACCCAGAAGCTAATATTCAATGATGCTTTTATGCAGGATAGCTTCAATGGTATACAAATATACAAATTTATTCTTAATGAGCAAGTACGCCCTGATTCACAGTTATTTTCTGGCTCAGTTTAGGAAATTAATAAGTTGTGCGGGATTGCCACTTGTATATGTAGGCACAGCTAAGTAGTTATTTGTTATTTTCACGAACGGAAATGAACAAATAAAGGAGAAATGATTGAATGACTGAATTTCACTTTTTTATCTTCTGATCAAACAAAAAAGGCTGTTGAAAAGGAATTTATGGTGATATTGACAAAGATGAAATTAAAGGATGGAAGGTAGGAAACCACGAAGTGGCTTTCTTGGATGGTTTTGTGATCTCTTATCACTTTAGTCGAGTGTCATGATTGCCGCTTCATGTGTATCCAGGATTTGCTGTTCTCTTTTCGTTTGGTATGCTTAATCACTGTTTCATACAAAAACTAGAGCACGCAGAAGACAGAGAGGAAAGCAGTAAAAGAGTATAGTCCTTGACCTTGAGTGACTTACTAGTACTATATATTGTATCTATACAAAAATAAAGGTGCTTAGTGAAAAACCATCATCGGGCTTCTAATTGGGTAATGGTTACTTCATTTGTTGAGCTCAAATCATGCTTACTGGGGGAGCCTTCAACAGAATCTTTTCCAAAATATCCAGGCTGTTTGGGCTCAGGCAATTCAATGTCACTTAACAACATTAGGAGTACGCATGACATTCCAGGCCTATCCTCTGGATGATGCTGAACACACAAGAGACTAACATGAATGCAATGCAGAATTTTTGATAGCAAGCATGAATCTTCTAGGCTTGTATCAATCAGTTCTACTAGTCTGCCTTCTTTCCAGAGTTTCCATGCCTGAAACATATTAAATGTGCTTGTCATATTATGCTTGATGCACACATATTAATAACTTGTCTTTCAAACTTACATGACCAATGAGGTTATGGCTGTGATTTGGTTTATAGTATCCTCTGCTTCTCCTTCCAGAGATAATCTCCAGCAACAAAACACCAAAGCTAAAAACATCAGATTTCACTGAAAATAACCCATTAGTAGCATATTCTGGTGCCATGTAACCGCTACAGAAAACCAATAGGAGTGAAATTAGTGAGCAAATAACATGGATTATGGATTTAGCTTGATGGAAAAGTGCTTACTATGTCCCAACTATTCTCTTTGTGTTTACTTCATTTTGATCTCCTCCAAAAATTCTAGCCATGCCAAAATCTGAAATTTTTGGATTCAACTCATTATCAAGTAAAACATTACTTGCTTTGAGATCTCTGTGAATAATTCTTAGTCTGGAATCTTGATGAAGATAGATAAGACCCCGAGTAATTCCACAGATAATGTGAAAGCGCCTTGACCAATTTAGTAAACTACTTTTGCTTTGATCTGTCAAATTTTCCATCATTATAAGTAAAATCTCCAATTCGATTCCATAATTTACAACAATTTAAGTGCCAAAAGTTGTGAAGTTATACTAAAATCAGTAAACTAGACAAGGCCACTTAATATATTGCGTTGGATCCATACCAAAAATGAAAGAGTCCAGGCTACTGTTAGGCATATATTCATAAACCAGCATTTTCTCATCTCCTTGAATGCAACAGCCAAGGAGCTTTACAAGATTGCGATGTTGAAGTTTTGCAATCAGTTTTACTTCATTTTTGAACTCAGTTAATCCTTGTCCAGAGCTTGTTGAAAGCCTTTTCACAGCAACTTCTAGCCCATCAGCTAGTGTTCCCTGGAAATTTAGATTTGTAAAATATAGATTTTTGTTTCTTAATTCTTCAGTCATCATAATGAGTAAGCAAATTACCCTGTATACAGGTCCAAAACCACCTTCTCCAATTTTGTTCTTGATTGAAAAATTGTCAGTGGCAGTGGCTACTGATGACAGATCAAAGTATGGTAGATCCATATCATCTTCTTCGCTTTCATTGTTTTGATCTCTTTTAATACTGCAGTCTGATTTCTCTGACAAAGTAGAAGTTGGTGGTTTCAGATTGGTCATAAGCATTAGAGGGAATCAGCAGCATATATAAATAACTACACCAGTTTCTTTCAATTTTGAAAGTATTAAATTGCCTCCATCTTTCATACAATGAAATTTAATCTAACTCCAATGTGTCCTACTTAGAAGTCTTGCATCTGATCCATACTTCACCCACCAAAGCAGAAGGAAAAGAAATTGAGTGGTATAGTACAACCAAGTGAATGCCCGGAACTTAAAACAAATAAGAAACACAGAAGAACATTGTTCAGACAGAATATACAACATATTTTGCAAGCTTTACTAAGTTGATTTTGGGTCAAGCAATAGTATTTCAAGCCAATCTACCTTTTCTTTCCCATTAGCAGGAAAAAAAGTAAGGAAAAAGAAAAACCTACCTAGAATCCAATGTGTCAATTTGAGGCAAACAAGAATAATGGCCCCCAAACAAAGGGTTTGTTATTTCAGTTTATTGAACTAAGACCGGCTGCTCATTATTTGATTCCCAATGTAACCAGGTCACGGAGTTTTTATCATGGTTTTTCATAAAACAACCATTTTCTTATATGTTCTGCTTTAAATAAATTTACAGTGTTTGTTAAATTTTCTGATGGAGTTTCAATTATTAGGTTTAGTTTAGTCAGCAAAGGACTGATACATATATAGGGTTAGAACAATGTCAAATTCTTATTACATGTATCATTTTGGAATCTCTGTAGAACGATGATTTGACTTCTCAAGCCCCCCTTAACTTTCCATTCTGAAGTTGGTGAACTACCAAGCGTTTTATTCAACTTATATACAGATCCAGGAAGGTGAATTAACTTAGCACCTATACATTGTTTAGTTCAATGGTTTCTTATTTGGAAAGGGCAAACAATTTTGTTAAAAAAGTCATTATGTTGTTGCAATATCAGATATATAATTCTAACAGAATGCTGCGAGTTTAGTAAGCATTGTGGCAGTTCTTCTGTTAAAGGAAGTGAAACATGAACTTTACCTTTTATCTTTGCTCCTAATTTCTGTGTATAACACCACCCCAGTATAAGCATGCCAGAAACAGCAGTTATGGCAAGAGCAACTACTGCTGCCACTAGGATCATCACCTTCTTGCTGCCATCATTGGCCTCTTCATAATTGAATTTAATCATAATGAGAAGTATGGTTAGATTCAAAAATTCATGGTGGGAACTTAAATGTTAAAAGAAAAGAAAATCACCCTTAATTGAAAAGCAGCGGTATGAGTAGCTAATTGGCAAAACACAGTTCATACCTAATTCTGAGGCAGGCATTCGAACATATAGATCCTGCCCACCAACCGAGAACTGTCTGATATCAATAAGATCACCAAACCACATGGCACAGCCACTACCTTTTCCTCTGATATCTGAATTAGTATAGGCCATACAAGCACAATTATTTAGACATTTGATTTTGCAATCTTCTAAACTGATTGTCTCATCCAGCCATGTATGTGCCGTATCTGGCACTTTTAAGCCAACCATTTTGACAAACCCGTCCTTGTGCTTGTCCTCGCAGCTTAATGGTCTATTCCGGAGACATCCTTGAGACCAGTCCATTGAGTTCCATGCCTCTAGTGATTTAGGCCTGAACCCTGTCAAACATTGGCAGACCGGTGAATCTGAAATTATACAATTTCCATAAGCTCCACAGAGGCCATAATTGTCACAGTAGTCTAATGGCACTGATGAATAAACCCTCCAAACTTGCTCAGCTTCTATCCATACATAGCGTTGACGAGCATGAATTGTTTGGTTCAGTACTTCTCTTGATATTACAGATTTGTTCTTGAGGTGATACGTGAAGTACAGCTCATCCTTATTGAAAACAAATGCAAACTCATAAAGGGGGTTGGCTCTCACTTGTGGGGAACCACTTGGACGCAGGCCATTCCATGGTCCACCTCTGTAGAATACTTGAGTTCCCTTCATCGTATATGCATCAGGATAGTTATTGAGCACTATACCCCAAGAGAAGCCTCCTGGAGAAGGGTCGTCTGGACCACTCCAAGCTACTAGGCGCCTATTAAGACCAGTTCTGAAGTCCCAACCGAATTTCATATCTGGCAAGAGAGTATCCGATGGGTAATCAAAGCTTTGCCACAAGTATGCTTCTAGGTTTGGTTCTTTCTCCTCTCTTACCACGAGATTTCCAGAATCTAAGAGCAGGGCTACTGGATTCTGTGCTCTTCTTGGAGAGGTTGTAGTCCAAACAACAGTGTCATTTTGGCTGAGGACAAGATTTCCACTGCTGTTTAATGTAAGGATACAAGAGGAATCATTGATTGGGTTAAGGCGGTTTGCAACCCAAACCACTGTTTTAATTGGGATATTTTTGTACCAAATTCCCAGGTAACTTCTGTTGGAATTTCCAGGACTGAAGAATCCAAGTTCAAAGGTTCCACCTTTGGAGACTAACGTCACGCCATCAATAATAGATTGGGACTTGGCAATGGAATGAACTGCTAAGGAAACTTCAAGAGAAAGGACGAGTATATAAGCAGTAATACACACGAAAAAATGAATACCCATGAAGCTGTTATAGCACACGTTGTTTAACCACATAAGGAGATAAACCAAATGCAGAAAGAGCATGGATTGGGTAATCAAACGATTAACCATAATGTTTGTGTTTATTTCATGTGGAGAAACATGTTGCTTGCCTATATCTCTGCATAATAAATAAGAGAAAAAGCAATCTTTAATTTTTTTTTTTTTAATTTAGAGATAGATCTTGAAGTTGATAGAGCTATGTTGGAAAAGAAGAATACCTGTCATGAACACAACAACGCCATGTTGGGAGTGGTTTTGACAATGTTGACTGGAGCAGACTGGTGAACTTTCACTCTGAAACAACGTTGAATGTTCTTGGACTAACCATTGGAGAGTGGAAAAGCAGCAATATCGGGAACGATTTAAGGTAGACGTACTTTTGACGAACGCGTTTAGTGGAAGTGGGAATGGTTTCAATTGGAAATATTGGTGAAGAAAGTTTGTAAGGATTAACAGCTCAAGGCCAACTCACTTGACTTCAGAATTACTATTAAGGAAAAAAAATCAATCTTAATGGACCTCTTAAGCCTTTTCAAAGAGTCAATCATATGGGCCCCATAAACTCTGTCCACTTGTAAACTTTAAACAGCTATATAATATTTATTGTTAATTTTTAAATGATATCAAAGAAAAATAGAGAAAAAAATATAAAATTAAAAAAGTAAAAAAATAAATTATTAGTTAAATTTAAAAAAATAAAAAATTACTAAAATTAAAAAAATCAAATAATCCTAATCTACGATATCTATCAGGATCCACTGCATGCAGACAAGACGCCAATAAAACATCCTTGTTTCTTATATTTAGGTTTCTGGTTGGGTTCAAGCAATTTCGTCAATCTAGAATCCAAGATGTGTCTTGGACAATATTTGCATGAAGTGTTGAGCGGAAGTTAGCCAATCTTTAGTAGTGGTTATTAATCAATATAGCTATTGAATTGATAGTCTCAACAACTAGTTTGGCGCAGTTAAATAATCAAATTATAATTTCTCAGGGTCTAGAAGAGCCATAGCAAGGTACTAAGCATTATTCAACTAAAAGGGCTTTGTGTGGCCAAGAATGTGGTGGTTGGTAATGACGAAATGAAAAAGAGGAATGCGTTGTAATCCTCAGATAACCCCATCCTTGGCTTGTTTTGACTAAATTGAAAGCAGAGCTAATCACAGAGGAAATAAAATTTAAAGGAAAGAAAGAAGTGCAGAAAAAGACGAAGAGGTAGGGACAAAAAGGACGGTCAATTTTGGTAAATTTATTTGGACATCGAAGTTTCTTAACGCAGTTCTCTACGTTCTCTTCACCGAATAGCATGGGGACAAGTGCTACTGTAGAGGAAAGGAAGAGGGGAAGGAGGGATGTGGAAAAATCTAACAATGATTTGAACAAGAATGGGAGCTTGGACTTGGTAAGGACGAGCGCCCAAGATGATCTCATGCTTTTGTATGCTTTCTTTTTTCCGTTATTTTTCTTTTCCCAATACTATGGCTTCACAAGGGGAAACACATCATTTCATAAACCCGCCCCTGCGTGGTGAAGCGGGATTTTCCTATTCACATTTAATAGATGTAAAGTGAAATGATTTTTACTTCCAATTTATATTCAAGGGAAAAGGCTTAAGGATTTGCTAATAACGATCAAATTGGCATGGCCTCACAACTGGAGGGAAGAAGGAGAAAATATTAAGGTATTTCAATGAATAGACTTGTTCACAGTTTGAAGGAGATAGAAACTTAATAATGTCTTCCTTACTAATTTCCTTTTCTTTTTTTCTCATATTCTTGTCCATTTTCATCGGGCATCTAGTATGGAAATGGTCATCTCATTGGTTGAGCTTTTTTCAATCTGACTTGAGATGGAATTTGCTTCAATTGGATCCTTCTTTGCATAGAAACCAGGCTTTTCAGGTTCAGCCAATTCATTCTGACTTCCCAACATTAGAACCACAGATGACATGTCAGGTCTATCTTCTGGGTGTTGTTGAACACACAAGAGACTAATATGGATGCAGCGCAATACTTCTGATAAAACACAAGAGTCCTCAATCTCTGAATCAACCAATTCTAAAGTCCTACCCTCTTTCCACAAACTCCATGCCTGAACCATAGATTAAGAAAACTGTTTGTCATGTTTATGTTCAAGACACCCAAATTGCAAAATTATTTAATGTACTTACATGACCAGCAAGGTTGAGGGAGCTATCTGCATGATAAAACCCTCTATTTCTTTTCTTGCATATAATCTCCAGTAATAAAATGCCAAAACTAAAGACATCGGATTTTATAGAAAAAAATCCATCAGCAGCATATTCTGGTGCCATGTAACCATTGCAACACACCATTAGAATATAAGTTACTACAGAAGATATAAAACAGGCTATAAGAAACTTGGTTGAAAAACTCACTAAGTCCCTACTACTCGTTTTGTACTTCCTTCAATTTGGTCTCCTCCAAAAATTCTAGCCATACCAAAATCTGATATTTTTGGATTTAGGTTTTCATCAAGTAAAACATTACTTGCTTTGAGATCTCTATGAATAATCCTTAACCTGGAATCTTGATGAAGATAGAGAAGACCTCGAGCAATTCCGCAGATAATGTGGAAGCACTTAGGCCAATCTAACAATCTACCTTTAGTATGATCTGTTCAATTTCAATACAAAGTAAACTGTCCAATTTGAATTCTTCTATCTAAATAATTCAAGTTTCATAAAGTGATACTGATATCTTTCAAGTGGTCTATCCTAATACAAGCTTTCTTAAAATATCCATACCAAAAATGAAACAGTCCAAGCTCTTGTTAGGCATGTATTCATACACTAGCATTTTGTCCTGTCCCTGAATGCAACAACCAAGAAGCTTTACAAGATTTCGGTGCTGTAGTTTTGCTATCAATTTTACTTCATTCTTAAACTCGGCCATTCCTTGTCCAGAGTTTCTTGAAAGCCTCTTCACAGCAATTTCTTGATCATTAACTAATCTTCCCTGCATACTAACATATGTCAGTACGTTGAGATGCCTTTTAAAATGAGTAATTCTTAAATGCAAAGATCAAATTACCTTGTATACTGGTCCAAAACCACCTTCTCCAATCTTGTTCTTTTCTGAGAAGTTATCAGTAGCTAGAGCTATCGCCGAAAGGCTAAGCAATGGGAGATCCAGATCATCATCACTTCCTCCACTGCTTTGATCTTCTTTTACATTGTCTGGGTTCTCTGATAAAATGGGAAAATGGTTTTGCCAAGACAATAACTTTCCTCAATTCTACTTCAGCAAGTTTCTTAGTATAGCTTTACTTGATAATTTCAAAATTACCATTTTCAGTTACTTTTGCGTCACTTAATGCACAATTTACCAAACATTCTACTTAATTTGATGAACTACTTTGGATGACAAGTTACTATTTCTTAAGGAAGTCAATTGTTTTGGATTCTGTGCAGTACTAGCTTCAGATTCTTAAGTATCATTAAAATAACAGATTTCCAAAGGTCTTTCCTACCCTCAATGAACTTGGCTGCATCAGAGTTGTCATTTCCACCTTCTCACTTTCCACTACTCATTTTACTCCAATCAAGCGTAGCCTTAGATTAAGATTGATTACTTGACTTATCTTGTCTGTATTTGGAGTACAATAAACAATTAGATCAATTACAGTTCAGTTATACTTGTACAGAGCTATACTAACTGTTGTTGACAATCATCACTGTTCTATAAAAGACAAAGAATAATGCAACGATCCATCTAATGAAATGTGCATTAAGTAATCTTACCAGTCATGTTCCACCGGACGTGGTAGATATAATAACAACAAAGTAAGAGCATCCCGGAAATTGCAGCAATGGTGGTAGCAACTACAATAGTCAACTTCTTCTGCCGGCCATGTTCTTCCGCTTCATGGTTGAGTATGATAAAACAAAAAGTAAGATTCATGGTTGAACCAAAAATTAAAGGAGTAGCTTAAAATGTTTGAACATGTGTATGGATCTTGATGAAAGAATCATTGAAAAAATAATTCACAAAATGAAGTCCTTACCAATTTCTGAAGCAGCCATTCGAACATATAGATCCTGTCCATCAGCTTGAAACTGTCTAATGTCAATTAGATCGCCAAACCATATGGCACAGCCACTCCCTTGTCCTCTGATATCTGAATTTGTATAGGCCATACAAGAACAATTATTCAAGCATTTCTCTCTGCATTCCTCTAGACGCATTGTTTGATCCAGCCAAGTATGTGCAGTATCCGGCACTTTTAAGCCCGCCAATTTGACAAACCCATCCTTATGTTTGTCCTTGCAGCTTAATGGTTTATTGCGGACACATCCTTGAGACCAGTCCATTGAGTTCCATTTTTCTGGTGACGTAGGCCTGAACCCTTTCAAACATTGGCAGACTGGTGATTCAGTAATCATGCAATTCGCATTGGCTCCACATAGTGCATAAGTATCACAGTTGTCTTTTGGCACTGATGTATAAGTTATCCAATGTTTTTCAGTTTCCACCCATACGTAGCGATGACGAATGTAATTGGTTTGGTTTATTACCAATCTTGACAGTGCGTTATTGAGTGTGTAAGTGTAGTAGACCTCCTCCTTATTGAAAATGAAGTAGAAATTATATACGGGGTTCGGCTTCAGTTCTGGTGAACCACTAGGATGCAGGCCATTCCATGGTCCAGCTCGGTAGTACTTGTCGGTCCCTTTCATCATATATGATTCGGGATAGTTACTAAGCACCATGTAACCCCAAGAAAAATCCCCTGGAGCTGGATCATCTGGACTCCTCCATGCTGTTAGACGCCTATTTAGACCAGTTCTTAGGTCCCATCCCAATTTCATCCCCGGCAACAATGTATCAGATGGAAAGTCGAAGCTTTGCCACAAATAGGCGCCTGGGTTTTCTTCATTCTCATCTCTGACCACAAGATTTCCAGAATCCAAGAGCTCTGCCACCGGATTATGTGCTTGTTTGTGAAAGGCTGTACTTGTACACCAAACAACTTTGTCATGTTGACTGAGTAAGAGGTTGCCCGTGCTGTTTATTGCAAAGAGACCAGAGGAATCATTGATGGGGTTGAGCCGGTTTGCAACCCAAACAACTGTTTGAACTGATATATTCTTGTACCAAATTCCCAGGTAACGTTTCTTGGAATTTCCAGGACTGAAGAACCCAAGTTCAAAGCTTCCACCTTTGGAGACTAAGGTCATGCCGTCGCTGATGGAATGGGACCGAGCAATGGTATGATCAGCTGCCATGGAAACTCGGAAAAAAGGGACAATTACAAAGATAACGATGGTGATTAAAGTAAAAATGGAATTGCCCATTGAGTTCTAGCTACTGCAGGAAGGAGTTTCTTTATTTGGCTGCAGATACGGGTAGACCCAATTCCTTACAGACGGGGAAATTGATTCTAACAGCATGTTGTTCGTGCAGCAACCATAATTACACATAGAAAATGCACAAACTATGGATATTTTCACACACATTTATGAAATTTATATTGGATTTGGGGGGGGGGGGGGGTGGGGGGAGGTACTAATATTTATTGTTTTTTTTAAGAAAAACGATAATATACATACATTCATTTTGTATATATTATCTTATATTTTTAAACTTTTTTTTTTAAAAAATTCTTCTATTAAGCTTTCTCGCAAGTAACATTATGCTTACGAAAAGATATGCATAATGTGCATATTTTTATTATTTATAAATATCATTTTATGTGTTTCTATATACATAGAAAAATAAAAAAAAGTTAATTTCAATTTTTTTTATATTTTTTAAAATTAAATGATATGGCATGTTATTTTTAAATTTTACAAACTTTAATAATTTGAATATTATATTATAAAAATAAAATTATAAAAATAATAATACAAAAAATAAAATTAATTCTGGCCTTTGAAAATTAATTTTGGTGGAAGTGATGGGAGTTTTGTTTTTCACTGAAAAATCAATTATATTTATAATTTTGTACTCGTTTCTTAATATAAAAAAAAAATTTATAGTTTTTACTGCTATATTTACATAAAAAACTGATTTTTACGTCAATTTTTTTTTATCATTTTATATTAAAACAATTTTAATTATTTTACTCAAACACAATCAATTCCTATAAAATTAACTTTAAGATAACTTATCAAAACATAAATTAACTCTAAAATAATCAATATTTTCGGTACAAGTTATTTTGTATTAAATTCTGCACACCAGCATGGGATCGCATAATATGAAGCCTCAACTATTTTCGCGGCGTTTGAATAGTCATAGTTGACTTCAGTTGACTATTAATTGGACAAAGATGGCTTCAATTACCCGGCATCTGAAAATCGTAAACTAGAAGTTTTTTCTTTTTTAAGTGTTACGAAAATTAAAAAGTAGATTTTTTTTAAATATTTAAAAAATCAATTTTTTTAAAAAATTAAATTAAAAAAAAGAACAACAAAACCAAATTAGTAGAAGTTCGTTTTGAGGGCACACCTGGCTCCTGATGGCTCAGCAATGGAGAAATTTAAATTAATATGGCCCACCGTCACTTTCTGTGTAGATGAGGAGTCAGGACTCAGGGCAGTGTCGTTTAAATGTAGACCCGCTGGAAATAGAGACAGAATTTACTGCAAATTCATGTCAAATATACGATAAGTTCTACAAGAGATTAAAGGGAATTGGACAAGACATTGTTGAACAGTCATGTAATGAATAAAAGAATAAAATCAGAGCTGAGATTGTCATTGCTGTAATATCAGAAAGAATTCTCCGCAAATTCATGTCATTCTCGTAATAACATTGGGAAATTCATTCATGTCACATATGAGATTGAAGCTGAATTATAAATCTTTCTTAATAAAATAATTACGTGTCAACTACTTACCTGTGAATTCTGATTCAACTTTTTTTTGAACGACTAGCACACGCCATGCTCGTTTGTGGAAAAAGAAGACCCCGCACCTAAGTCGACGTACAATTCAGTGATAAAGTCAGATTGATGCGGACGGCCTTTCTGTTTGCACTGACTGGACATCGATGGTTAATCTCACCTGCACGGCTACGCTACACCATGGAGTGAAGCCATGAATCCGTCAATCAAAAATATGAGTGGGTATGATTCATATGAAGGTCAAAGAATTGAAAAGTATTCAGCTAGACCACCCATTGTCTTTGGATGGGTCCGCTCCAGCTTGCTCAATCCCATTGCCTCTCCACTAACTCCAAGTAACAGTTGCCATCAACTTCAGCCAAAAACACGAGGGAGACAAAAGAAGAAGAAGCTGAAGTTGCCATCACCCGTTTTTGAATCAAAGTTGGAAGGACACGATCGCATGTACTGGAAACCAACACAATAGTGCTTAGGCAGAAGTCGAAATATGAAGAAATAGATATGCCTAAATACTTTATTCTATGCACCTTTGCTTTTTGGTAAAATATACGAATGCTTCTTAGGTTTTCACACTTGCACTATTCCATAAATTGTTGTGAAATCTGGCGGAGAGCTCTTACTCTATTAATATAGCTTTGCTTCATTGCTACATATATAAAATTGGTTGTGCAGAGAGTAAAACAGGTTCAAGACTGAATGTACCAACAGTGAGAAAAATTCTACCGTCTATTTTATAGTATCTTGCATGTATTTGAAATTATTGTGTGTTGAGAGAAGAGTCGATCCACTCTTTCATTCTCTCATTAATTAAGAGTATTAATATCCAAATCCGATCTTAAATTTCTATATAAAAATGGTCACTTCTATATAAACTCAAACAAACCCTCTTTCCAAGTCTAACTTTCCTCACTGATTCTCTGCTCTTATTCTTTTTTTTTCTTTGCACTTAATCTCGTTTGTTTTCACTGACCTTCCAATAAGGTAATGGTCATTTCATTGCATGAGCTCGAATGTCTCTGACTTGAACTGAAATTTGGGTCCCCAGAATCCTTCCTTGGAAAGAAACCAGGCAGCCTTGACTTAGCCAATTTATTTTACCCCCAACATTAGAATTACAGTAGACATGGTAGGCCTATCTTTTCGAAACTATTGAACACACAGGAGATTAACGTGAATGCAAGACAATATTTCTGATAGAATGCGAGAATGCCCCATGTTTGTGTCTATTAGTTCTAAAGCCCTATCCTCATTCCAAAGTCTCCAAGCCTAAACCATAAAAGAGAATAACTGTCAAATTTTTATTTGGCATAACTTAAAAAGCTATTTAAAGTACGTACATGTCTGATAAGGTCAAGAGTATGATTTGAAGAATAAAACTTTATTTTCTTCTCACATATAATCTCTAGCACCAAAATACCAAATTAAACACATCAAATTTCATTTAGAATAGCCTATCAAAAGCATAGTCTGATGTTATGTAGCCATTGCATAACCCATTTTGAACATAATCATAAAAAAAATAAAGACAATGAATAGATTATATGGAGTTTTGCAAAGGGGTACTTACTAAGTTTCAAGTTCAACTTACCATCAAGTAAGATATTACTTGTTTTAAGATTTTTATGACTAATTCTTCACCTGAAATCTTAATAAAAATAGTAAAAAAGCGTTAGAACAATTTAATAATTTACCTTTTCTTTGATCTATTCCATCTAAAGTAAATAAATTGTTCAATTTCAAAAACTCCAGTGCCACAAGCATTAAACTGAAACTAAAAATAAACATTAAACTAGTCCACTATAAGCTTTCTTGATATCCTCACCAAAAATGAAGGAGTCTACAGAGAAGAAGAGCGTAGCTTTCGTTCCCGCAGACACTGGGAAAATTTTTCCCGTCTTAATGATTTAACTGGATATTCTTTCCCAAATATGTTGCTGAATTGAAGCGAGCTCAAACTTGAAGAGAACAAATTAAAGTTTGTGATCAAGTCAGGTGAATCGATTTGAACTTTAGCTCCTGTGATCTCAAGTTTCACACATTTATGGGATGGTTGGTTGATTGTAGATTATGTGACTTAAATTAGTCTTTTGTGGTTCCGATTTCGAATGGCTGAAGTTAGCCCCATTAGAATTGTTTCATATCAGCTTTGGATTGGGTGGTTTTGCATTTGTTAGTGAATTTGCATCCGCAATTTGAATGAATATAGGGCTGATTTAAAATAGAGGGTTTCGAATCTTATCTGTCAACTCCGTAAAGGGGGTTCTTTGTTTCGAATTTGTGTTGTCTGAAGTAACTCAAGTCACTTTTCTCTGTTTGTAAGTAAATAAATTGAGTTTGTAGCTTTGTGTGACTTTGATGCGCTGAACCTAAGATGAAGTTCGGTTACTTAAGCCATGAATGATTTCAGGTCTTATTGGTTTGATGCTCATACAACATTAGTTTTGTATGTTGATTTTGTGAATGGTATTAAGGACTGCACTGAGTTGGTTAGATCCAAAAGTGATGCCATTATCTTTTCTGATAATGATATGAAATCTGATTGAATAGAAGTATGCTATGGTAGCTTTGTCATCGATTGCTCCGTCAAATTTTAGCATGCTCTGTTGGATTTAGCTTGTTGGGTGCTTTGGGATTATTGTTGTAGTTAATTTTGTTCTTATTTTGTTTTATTTCTGCATCTGCAGTATTAAAAAAAAAAATATGTAAGTAATTTTTAGTTATGCAGGTTGATTTACATAACCTATCTACCTGTTGCTAGGTGGAGTGGGCAAAATCTTTTCTAGCTTGCATAAATGCTGGGCTGACCTGGCCTATCCCAATTAAGTGTGGGCCAATGTGAGGTGGCTTTCCCGCATTGACAATACTAGCTCTTTGCCCCTCCCCTCCATCTTCACTTCTCCCTTCTCTCTTGCAACATCTAATCCAGTGTCATCGTGAATGCCTCTCCCCTCCATCCTCACTTCATTTTCAACTTAAAAGTTCATATGCTAAGTGAATGGCTTAAAAATCTATGGCAGAGAAAGAAATTCACGAGCTTAATGCTACTATAACTTAAGCAAAACCCATAAATGGAAGTGCTTGAACTTTGTGCATGCCATGCTATCTTAATTTTTTCTCCTTTCTACATAAGGTGCGGAAATTATTACAGAATATGAAGTGCAAAAATTGAATGATTAATGAAATGCACCTTACAAGATTGCAAATACAATTGTTATTGACTTCCTCGAAATATAAAATGAGGCTAGCTTTACCAACAAATTGAATGCTTTAGTCTATCCATGAGGCAGGGGACGGTGCATTATGAATTACTTATATATTAATAGATGGACTATGTGTGGCTTAATTTTTTTATATCAAGTAAGACAATTATCATCATAATCAATTAAAAGATTGTAGGCATTTTGTTCATTTAGTTAACTTGATTTATAAATAACAAAATCTAAATGCTTCTTTTGAAAGGGTATAATAATATATTCTTTTTAAAGTAAAATCCTATTTTGGTTCTCTAAAATCAAGTAACTTATATTTTAGTCTTTTATTATTAAAAATTTTTAATTAAATCTTTTAAAAATTAAAATTAATATCAATTAAATATTTTAATTAATCAATAAATGATGCTATAAAGATGATTGTTAACGTAATAGAATTTGTTGATGTCAGTATGATACGTCAACTAAATTCTATCACGTCAACAATTATTTTAATAGCATAATTAATTGATTAATTAAGAAATTTGATTAATATTAATTTTAATTTTTAAAAAGTTTAATTAAAAGTTTTTGATAATGAAAGATAAAAATAAAAAATTAATTGATCTCTAATAACTAAAATAAAATTTTACTTTATTTTTTAATTAAAGTCTCTTTCCTAGCTAACCATACAAGGAATTTTTCTCCCCTCCCCTTCCCTTCTACCAAACTAAACAAGAAAAAAATTTTCCCTTCTCCTCGCCTTCTCTCCATTAAGATCTCTCCCCTCCTTTGAACTAGGCAGATTGTAAATCCTGACACAATTTAGTGATAAAGTAAGATTAATGCAGTGCATTACTTGCATGGCGTTTCTATGCCTTCAAGATGTGCACTGACTGGACATTGAATCATTGATAGTTAATCTTACCTGCACCAAACCATATAGTGAAGCCATGGATCTGTCAATCAAAATTATGAGTGGATATGATTGCAATGAAGGTCAAAGAAAGCACCCAAAAAAAAAAAAAAATAAAGGTCAACAAGTTTAGAAGTATTCACCGGAATAGATATGCCCAAATACTTTATTCTATGCACCTTTGCATTTTGGTTAAATATACGATTGCTTCTTAGGTACTGTGTAGTTTTAACACTTGCACTATTCCATAAATTGTGAAATCTGACTGGCAGTCAGCTGTGACTCTATTAATGTAGCTTGTTTCATTGTTACACATATAAAATTGTACAGAAAGTAAAACATGTTCAAGACTAAATGCACCACCAGTGAGAAAAAATCTAGAGAGTATTTTACAGTATCTTGCATGTATTTGAAATTAACGTGGGTTGAGAGAAGAGTCAATCCACTTTTTCATTCTCTCATCAATTCGGAGTATTAATATCCAAATCCGATCTTAAACTTCTATACAGTCTAATTAAAAATGGTTACATCCGTATAAGCTCATACTAACACTTTCCAAATATAACTTTCCTCACAAATTTTCTGCTCTTATTCTTTCCTTTTTTCTTTTTTTTTCTTCATGCACTTAATCTCGTTTACTTTCACCGGGCTTCCAATAAGGTAATGGTCATTTGATTGCATGAGCTCAAATCTCCCTGACTTGAACCGAAGTTTGGGTCCCCAGAATCCTTCCTTGGAGCAGCCTTGGCTCAGCCAATTCAATTTCAAACCCCACACCCCAATCCCTCCTCCCCCCCCCCCCCCCCCCCAAAAACCAACATTAGAACCACAACTCTCTGAGGAGTGTTGAACACACAAAAGACTAACGTGAACGCAAACAGGGGAACCTGTTAATGTACAATTCCCGTTGGCTCCACATAAGCCATTGAGTTCCATGCTTGTGGTGACTTAGGTATGAACCCTTTTACGCATTGACAAACAGGGGAATCTGTTAATATACAATTCCCATTGGCTCCACATAAGCCATAACTATCACAGTAATCTTTTGGCACTGATGTATAAACCCTCCAATATTGATCAGTTTCTGACAATACATAGCGATGACGAAGATTTTCGGTCTGGTTTATTGCTAGTCTTGAGATTACAGAGCTATTTTTGAGGGTATAAGTGTAGTAAACCTCATCCGTATCAGAGACATATTTGTAATCATAAATGGGGTTTTGCTTTATTTCTGGTGAACCACTTGGACGCAAACCATTCCAGGACCAGTTCCGGTGTACTTTACTGTTCCTTTTCTCATAACGAACTCAGGATAGTCGTTGAGCTCTAAGCCAAAAGAAAGGTCACCTGGAGCTGGATCATCTGGACTCTTCAAAGCTGTCAAACGCCTATTCAGACCAGTTCTCAAGTCCCACCCCAGCTTCATCCCTTCCAACAATTATCAGATGGATAATCAGAGCTTTGCCATAAATAGTAATCTGGGTTACCTTCATTTTCATCTCTTGCCACAAGATTCCCAGAATCCAAGAGCTGTGCCCCTGGATTATGTGCTTGTATCTGAGGACTTGTGTACCAAACAACAGTTCCATTTTGGCCGAGGACAAGAGGGCCGGTTCTGTTTAGTGCTAAAATTTCAGAAGAATCGTCGATTGGGTGCAGCCGGTTTGCAACCCAAAGAACTGCTGGAATTGGGATATTTTTGTATCAATTCCCAGGTAACGTTTATTGGAATTTCCAGGAGTAAAGAAACCAAGTTCAAAGGTTCCACCTTCGGAAACTAAGGTCTTGCCATCACTTAGGAGTTGGGACTGACGAATGGAATCAACTGCAATACAAAGTTTAAGAGAAGTGACAAGTATAGAAAAAATGATACTCATTATTGAAAGAATGTCCGTCGAGTTTTTCAGCTCGAGGTAATTTGTTGTTTGGCTACAGATAAGGCTAGAGCTAATGCATCATTGCATCCTGATACAGTAACTCCTTGTGTTACTAGGAATAGTCAAAAATGGCTTGTTAGAGATGAAAGAAATTTGTTAAATTGTTGCGGGTGGTTTTCAGATGTGATTGAAAAGAAGATCAGAGATTTAACGGAAAAGAAATTATGGCGGCTGTATGGACCTTGTTTAGATAGCTCCAGCATGACACATTAATTATGCATCACACTTGACATATTGTTCAGAGGATTTTCAGTTGCCCTGGCGGATAATTTCTTAAGATTTGCTGCCACTCGCCAATGCAAGAGAAGTAAGGACTGCGGGGAAAGTTAAGAAGTGGGGACATTAATGACTGTCAACTTTGGGGGCTAGTCTAACTGGAAATTAGAACTTCTTGTCGTAGAACTATACACTTTGCTTTCCTTATCATAGTTCCTTCTGATCTATAATGCAACAATGGCGTGTTGAATGAGCATAACACGTTAATGAGGAGAATGTGAGAAATTTTTAGGCAGAACGGTGCACTGTAACCCTTAAATTGAGCACCTGACGTGGAGGAGAAACGAATGCAACAGAGTGCTCTTCGCTTCTTGGATAAGTATTTGTCTTTGTTTGTTTAAGAGCGTCCCTTTTTAGCTTGTGTGTAGTCAGTGTAGAATCCAGAACCGCATGAGCTTTATTCAGAGTCAACATATGCATGGCAATTAAGCACCAAGCAGACTTTGCTACTAGGGTGGTGTAAATTTCTACTAACCGAGACATTAACTCGTTAAATTCAGTATGTCAACTATGGAATTTCAAAGCTTTTGATCGCAGTTACACTGGTCCAGGAATTTAGAGAGTTTTGATTAACAGAAGAAAAAAAATGATGTTTGAATATCACTAGCACAGTAACCGAGGGCTTTGAATAAGAATTGGTAGCATTTAAGCTAACATCAACCCTGTTTTCTTAGAATTTTAATTACAAAATGTCTAGAGCCTCAACAAATTGAAGCATAGTTGTATTTTAATCAAGCTTTGCTGTGTCAGTTATTTAAATATCAGCACTTAGCCCTGATTGACAACTACTAGACTGGAAAGATAACATGCAAAGTGTTTAAAGGTCAAGAGTAAAAATTGGTAGGGTTTAAGAATGCATCCACTTAAATTATGTAAATGATAGTACTAGAAACCTTCATTTGCCGTTACTTCAGGCCCGAATCTCAGAGATCTGACCTGTTGCAAATTCATTAATGGTATTTGAACGTTCCAAAATACCGAGGAGTGTGAACAGTGAATAAGGGTCTGGAGTAAGAATGGGTAAAATTAATGAATCTGAATTGTTCTCTAGTGAAACTTTGCGGCATCAGCAGTTCAGCATTTTAAATATCATGGGTTCTAAACACCAAGTGTTCCTTTTTAATAACAGAAATGGCTTAGACCTTCTATAAATGGAGCAGGGATTCAATACGTACATTCCATCAGAAGGATTACTTCTGCAAGAGACAGAAAGTACCTGGACAAAGAACATTACTGATCAGTCATTATATTGATTACAAGAATAATATAAATTGCCACACCTATAATTTCAATAACTGTTTGTCAATGAAAAAATTTCTCAGTTCTGTAGACTCAAACACTTCTTCCAAGTAACTGTCCACTTCTTCTTAGTTTACTTTCCTCTTGATTTCCATTTTCTAATTATTTGTCTTAAACATATTCATTTTCATCGGGCTTCCACTAAGGTAATGGTTATTTCATTGCTAAGTCTCCTGTTCTTCTGAGTGGAGCAAAACTGTGATTCAAGAAAATCATTCCTTGGAAAGAAACCAGGCATTTTTGGCTCAGCCAAGTCATTGTCACTCCCTAACATTACGACTATAGAGGACATGGTAGGTCTGTCTTCTGGGAATTGTTGCACACATAAGAGACCAACATGGATGCAACGCAACACTTCGGATAAGATGCACGAATCCTCTATGTTCGTGTCAATAAGTTCTGAAGCCCGACCCTCCTTCCACAATCTCCAACCCTGAACAACGGAAGAGGAAAACTGTTTGGTCACATTTTCTTTTGACATACACAAATTGAAAGTTTATCTAAAGTGCTTACATGACCAATAAGGTTAAGAGAGTGGTCTGAATGATAGAAACCTCTACTTCTCTTTCCACATATGATCTCTAACAACAAAATTCCAAAGCTAAAAACATCAGATTTCACTGAAAATAGCCCATCAGCAACATATTCAGGTGCCATATAACCACTGCAGAACATTGTTTTTAATAAATATCATCAAAGATGATATTAAATAAATTATATGGAGCTTGGTAATGAGATACTCACTAAGTTCCAACTATTCTTTTTGTTTTTACTTCAGTTAGGTCTCCTCCAAACATTCTAGCAATACCAAAGTCAGAAATTTTTGGGTTTAACTTGTCATCGAGTAAAATGTTACTAGCTTTGAGATCTCTATGGATAATCCTCAATCTAGAATCTTGATGAAGATAGAGAAGGCCCCGAGCAATTCCACAAATAATGTGATAGCGCTTGGACCAATCTAGCAATTTAGCTTTATTATGATCTGTCCAACACAAAGTAAAGGAATTATCCATTTTGGACTCTTGGTTTTCAATGATTCACGCTTGATATGCTTTGAAGTAATAAGTCATTCAACTAGTCAATTAATATAACATTTCTTGAAATATCTATACCAAAAATGAAGTAATCTAGGCTGTTATTGGGCATGTATTCATAGACCAGCATTTTGTCCTCTCCTTGTATGCAACAGCCAAGAAGCTTTACAAGATTTCGGTGCTGAAGTTTTGCAATCAGTTTTACTTCATTCTTGAACTCTGTTATTCCTTGTCCTGAGCTTCCTGAAAGCCTCTTCACAGCAATTTGTTGGCCATGTGTCAATTGTCCCTGCATATGCACATTGTGTAAGTATATGCAGATATTCTTTATGACTCTAATTTTATCAGAATGCTCAAAGATTAGTACCCTGTATACAGGTCCAAAACCACCTTCTCCAATCTTGTTCCTTATCGAGAAGTTATCAGTTGCAATAGCTATTGTTGAAAGGTCAAGCAGTGGGAGATCCACATCATCCACATTTCCTCCACTATTTTGATCTTCATCTATATTTTCTGAATCCACTGTCAAAATGGAAAACAAGGTTTCAGTTCAGTCACAAGCATAATCTAATGATGATTTGGTGACTAGCCAAAGCTAAAACTATGTTGCTTTCTAATTTGATAAGTTTCCTAGCAAGAGCTTTACCAAAGAACCTTGCGGTAATTCCCTTGTGCTGCTATATCTTCCCCAGTTGCTAGTGATTACTTCGAGACTTGGAGGCTTTAAATAAGGATTTATCATTTATGTTGATGTGAAAGTAAAAGTATATCAGTGCAACCTAACTTTGCTTTCTATGCATTGCCTCCATACCAAATTTCTAAAGTCCTCTTTTCTCCAATTGAACTTGACTGCCTGATCCAACTCAACTTTTAAATTTGTTTTTTTCTGTATCTGGAGCTGATCAAACAATTTAATCGATCACAGTTAAAAGAATTTGCCATTAGCTATACTTGCCAGAGGATTTTATTAAAATTATCAAAGTTCCGTAAAGAGACATATAACAATGCAGTCATCCATCTACTTAAAAAGTGCACAAATTAATCTTACCAGTGATGTTCCTCCAGACTTTGTAGCCAAAAAAGCAACCAACTAACAGTATCCCTGGAATTGCAGCAGCAGAGATGGCAACTATCAATGTCGACTTATTCCTGCTCCCTTGTTGTGCCTCTTCATGGTTGAATTTGATTCCCAAAAAAAAAAAAAAAAAAAACTATGGTTAAATAAAAACAAGAAAAAGTGATCTTGATGACAAAAAACATAAGAAAGATTCTTTAATATAGTTTAGTCCTTACCTAATTCTGAAGCAGCCATTCGAATATATAGATCCTGCCCATCAGTGGGGAACTGTCTGATATCTATTAGATCGCCAAACCACATGACACAGCCACTACCTGCTCCTCTTATATCTAAATTAGTGTAGGCCATACAAGAACAATTGCTCAAGCACTTTTCTCTGCATTGCTCCAGACCAATTGTCTCATCAACCAAAGTATTTGTAGCTTCTGGCACTTTCAAGTCAGCCAATTTAATAAACACATCTTTGTTATTATCTATGCAGCTTAATGGTTTATTACGGACACATCCTTGAGACCAGTCCATCGAGTTCCATTTCTGTGGTGACTTTGGACTGAACCCTTCCAAACATTGGCACACTGGTGACTCAGTAATGATACAATTCCCATTAGCTCCGCAAAGGCCGTAATTATCACAGTAGTCTCTTGGCAGTGATTTATAAACCCTCCAATTTTTATCATCTTCCACCCATACATAGCGATGGCACATGGAATCACTTTCGTTCATTACTAATCTTGAGATTACAGAATTACTCTTGAGGCTGTAAGTGTAGAATATCTCATCTTTATTGGAGACGTACTTGAAATCATAAACGGGGTTGGACTTTAAGTCTGGTAACCCACTAAAGTATAGGCCATTCCATGGCCCAATTCGGCAGAACTTTTCCGTTCCCTTCATCAGATAGAACTCAGGATAGTTATGTAGCAATAAATCCCAAGAGAAGTTTCCCGGAGATGGATCATCTGGGCTCTTCCAGCTTGTCATACGCCAATTCCGACCACGCCTTAAGTCCCATCCCAGCTTCATCCCTGGCAACGATGTATCGGATGGAAAGTCAAAGCTTTGCCACAAATAGCTATCTGGGTTTGCTTCATTCTCATCTCTAACCACAAGATTCCCAGAATCCAAGAGTTGGGCCACAGGATTCTGTACTTGCATCTGAGAGGTTGTGTACCAGACAACAGTTTCATTTTGGCGGAGGACAAGGTTGCCAGTGCTGTTCACTGCCAAGATGATGCCGGAGGAGTCATTGATTGGATTGAGCCCGTTTGCAACCCAAACATAAGTTTTAACTGGGATGTTCTTGTACCAAATTCCGAGGTAACGTTTGTCAGAATTCCCGGGACTGAAGAAACCAAGTTCAAAGCTTCCACCTTGGGAAACTAAGGTCGTGTCATCAGTAATGGACTGAAATTGACGAATGGTATCAACTGCTATGGAAAGTTTCAGAGCAGGGACAAGTATATGAGCAACAATACTCATAAAGAAAAGAATGTCCATTACAATTTTAGCTTCTGGCATCTGCGGTAATTTGTGGTTTTGCTACAGATGGATAGAGCCGATGCCTCTTAAGTCCTAATGCAGAAATAGCCAAGACTGCGTAAAGCACTTCATTGGCTATTGTTATCGATCTCACTTGGAATATTCATATTTGCTATTTGAAAATGGATACTCAAGGACCTGCCATTTTAGAATTCAAAATAATAATAATAATAATAATAATATTTGTTGCGACTCGTGGGTAGTTTCAGACGTTTCAGAGTGGAAAAGAATACCATATATTTGAATAAATTGGTGCAATGTCAACATCAATTTGAACTGAGGTTCAGTGATAGACATGGAGTGGAAAAATCATTGCAGTGATGAGCTCATAGGCTAGACCAACTGACCAGCTATGCTGGGATCATCGGGTGGAAATTTCAATTGCCAGGGCTGATGATTAATCGTAATTGTTGCCACTTGCCAGGGGAAGGAAAGAAGAGTTGTAGGGGAAACATAGGAAGTCAAGACATCAATGATGGTCAATTTTGATCGCTGGTTTGATTAATATACGAAATTCCTTAGCACAGTTCTGTGTCTTTTCCTTTGCTTGTCAAAGTGGGCTTTTAATATAGTGGCCATGACCTTTTTGGAGAGGCTGACACAACACTTATATAGTAGAAAATGTGGAAAAATTGGGCAGACGGGTGCACTATCACTGTTAAGCTAAATTGTATATTATGCCGTTATGTTATTTAAACGCATTTTTCTTTGCTTATTTCAGTAATTTTATCTTCGTAGTATTATAGTCATCAGCATTAAATGCTGGAGGGACTAAGGAGATCAATGTTTCAACTGATACCTGAATGGTTCAATAATATAGAATCTTCCAGGAATACTGGGGAATGCATGGAAGGTATATGGCCACTGGTTGCTTAAAGTCAATTGTATCTAGAATCAAGAACCACATGAACCCTGTCCAGACTATGACATTAAAGCTATTTAACACCTAGATTTCCACCAGTCAATACAGGAAACGAAAAATAGGCACAAATATATTCACCCAATGCTTAATTCCTTGAAGTTGCTTCTTCATTCTTATGTGAAGTAGAATACCCATCATATGGACCATCTTTGATAAAGAGACCCGCCAGTTTGGGATTGGGCAGGAGCATCTTGCTCTCAAACATCAGAAGCACAGAGGACATGCCTGTCCAGAGGATGCTGTGGCAGACGTAAGAGACTGATATGGATGATGCGCAGCACATCACAAAGAGTGCAGAGTCCCTGAGGCATTCATCAATCAAAACCCCATTGGCCAGCCTTCAGTATACACGTTCCTAGCTTGAATGCAATCATGTTATATTCACCGCATTAACAAAGCATGGGGATAATTCAGCTTATGAGACATCACTGCCCAATGCTATATTGCTGCTGCTTCTCGGTTTCCTTTTTCACCTCTGTCGAAATTAATTGAATGTTCTTTCCGAGGAGCTTAGAAACACTGAAATCGAAAATGTTATAAATCTCTGGAAATTTGTTAAGGAAAATTAATGGCATTGACTTCACAACTTTGTGAGGTGGAAAAGTAAATTCATCTGAATGCTCGGGGAGTTTCAAATCTTGTTCAGACTTTAGAGTATGATTGACGTGGATGCAACGCAATGCTTCTATTATCAAGGTTTGTAATTTGTACAAGTGAAAACGTTTACTCCTTCCCTCACTTACAGTTCCAATATCGGTAAAGACCCATGTAAAGAGGGAAATCTTCTGTGATCTTCTTTCCACTCACAATCTTGTAAACTAGCACATTGATGCTTAACACATTGGACCCCACTGCAAAGAGCGCATGAATAGACATATGCTAACTTGCCAGTGTAAGAAGTAATTAATTTATATAATTTTATATCTGGCCTCTAACAATGAGATAGTTGCTTCATTGGTTGAAGAAGACAGCTGCTTACTTGAAGAAGATGCTCCTTCAAATGAAGTCTTTTCCATTAAGAAACCAGGCTCTTTGGGCTGAGGCAAGGCACTCTCACTGCTCAATATCACAATAACACATGCCATGTTTGGCCTATCATCAGGATGATGTTGCACACAGAGTAGACCAATATGGATGCAACGTAATACATCTGGTACAGGACAAGAGTCCGCCGAACAAGAATCAATAAATTCCATTGGGATACCCTCCTTCCACAACCTCCACGCCTACAACATTTCACAGTATATATAGTCATGTATAACCTACCAGCTCAATTTTATGTTAGAAATTAAATGAAGTTCCGTCACTTACACGCCCAACGAGATGAAGACTGTTGCTAGAATAGGAAAGTCCTTTGTTTTCCTTCTGCTTACCATCTGTAGTAGTAATATATCAAAACTGAAAACATCAAGACTTAATGGAGAATAGCCCATCAATAACATATTCTAGTGCTATATAATCACTGAAAGAAGTCACAATTTAGTTATCTTCTTCTCTTTATTAGTAAGTAGAACATAGAGAAACAATCCAGCATCCTAAGAAATACTCACTGTGTACCAGCCAGTCTAGCTGTCTGTATTCCCTTCAATCTGATCTCCTCCAAACATTCGAGTTTCTATAATTAGTCAACTGGGATCGATTTATCTCATTGACTTTTTGTTCTTGTTTTAGTTATGAAATGAGGAAAATTTCTTTCGCCCCTAAACTTTTATTATTAAAAAAAAAAAGAGCTTTTGTAATTAATAGCGTAGGCCCTTTTACGGCCTAATTACATAATTAATATTTTCAATACTAATTCCATTAAAATTTTATCTTATTTAAAATCAATTCCATGTAAACACACATGCGCCATTTGGCAAAAAGACAAACGTAAAAGTTGCTTCAGCAATCAGTGTTCGGACAAACCTTATTCAATTTATTTTAATTGGCTGTACCAAACATCCATTTGTCACTTGCAATTTGCAAACACGAGAACCTCGCAAGTTCCAAGAACACCCCGCTCAAGAGGGAAGGGAAAAATGAAAACGATGAGGTTGACGCGATTTGAACGCTTGCTTAGGTAAGAATTCAATCATTGCCAATTACCTTTACCTAAGCAGCAAACCTAGAAACAAATTACAATTTTTAAAAAAAAAAAAAGAAAATGTGTACTTTTTTTTTTTTAAAAAAAAAGGATTAAAGAAAATCCTCAATTGGATAAAAAAAATTTCCAGAATTATACCATTTCTTTTCTGCGAATGATTTCATTGCCTTTTAATTACATGAAAAAAGTTCACATGCAACATTAATTATGGCAATGTACCCAAAAAAAAAAAACATTAACTGTGACGGTCATCACATGCAAGTTCACATATACCTACTACTGCAAAAATAGAGACAGATAATGAAACACACCAATTTTAATGGCAAACAAGAAATTCCAAACACATGTCTCTGGGTACTCAATTTTTTATGGTAGAGAAAATTTTCACTTTTGGTTTGGCCAAAATTCAGTTAAACCTTCATTTTTTTCTCATAAAATTATTTTTTTACTGCATTAATTTTAAACGATAAATATTTTAAACTTATAAAAGTAATTTTATTTCTTTTACCCTAACACATTAACACTACTGAAACATAATTATGACACCAACCCTGCAGTGACGAAGATTCAAGATATTGAATTAATGGAAACTGAAGACCAAGTCACTGCTGGGGTGCCTAACTCATCTCTTAAAAAGTTCACATCCAAAACTGATTGTAATGTGTTAGCTGTCTTGCATAAATCCAAGGCTGTGATTAATTTGATGCACTGGCTGACAAACCTAAATTATCATCGACCTATTAGAACAAATGCTAGCTTTGGCTTCCATGAAAATTAAATTAACTATGTCCATGGCCAAACATGCTGCCAATACCATTAATTACTCTATAAACATTTCCATTTCGAGAGTTATATATCAGCTCAGCTCCATGTACTTATTTTTATCTCTTAAGCCAAGCATATCTTCTATCTATGAGGTTTGTTTGTCACAGAAGCTAGACAGCTTATTTTGTATTTAGTTATCAAATACAATTTTTGCACCAGCAACCAGTATTTAATATTTTACGACGTTAGGAGGTAACGGTTTTCATCTTCTTGTCAATTTCTATTATTCTATGTAGCCTCTAACAATGAGATAGAAATTTCATTTATTGAACATCCTTTAAAATTTCTTGAAGAATTTGTTGGGATTATTTGATCTCTTCCATTTAGAAACTAGGCTGGTTTGGTTCAAGCAATAACTTTTCACCATTCAATATTAAAATCACAGATGACATATCAGGACTATCTTTTGGTCGTTGTTGCACACATAATAATCCCACATGAATACATCTTAATATATCAGACTAAGTGGCCGAATTGTCTAGTAAATCGTCCATAAGCTTTGTTGGCCTTTCGTCAATCCATAATCTCCATGCCTAAAATGTCATGAAAGACATAAATCATTTATTCATTTCCTATTTGAGCTGCCATTTTGGCTATTATAAATTGTCACATGACCAAGTCTAATTTAATGAGATACAGAAAGCTATTCCTCAAGCTTACATGGCTGAGAAGATTCAGTTGTTGGAGTGGGTCAAAAAATTCTCGATTCATTCTGCCATTGATTATCTCCAATATAATTACATTGGAGCTGAAAATATAAGATTTTATAAAAAAATGTTTATACATTATATATTTAGGAGATATATAACCACTATAAAAAAAAAAATTCAGAACCACAAACTCAAAAGGGTTGCAAAAGAAAACAACTCAAACTAATTCCACACATACTATGTTCCATCACTCTATTTGTATTGGCTCAGATTGATCCCCCCAAATGTTCTAACTAAATCAAAATTTGATATTTTTGGATTCATATCATTATCAAGAAAGATGTTAGTTTTAAGATTTTTGTAAATAATCGTCAGTTTAGAGTCTTGATAAAGATAAAGAAGTCCTCTAATAATCCTTTTAATAATTTGGAGGCGTGTGTTCCAATTTAATAGCTTACTTCTTATCAAATCTAAAAATTTTCAATTTCTAGTTTAGCATAGCAACTACTTGACAGTAAGATTGGAAAGAAGATCCTTAGATTTAGGTGGTATAAAAGCTCAAACCAAAGTAAAGTAATCCAAACTTCGGTTGGGCAAGAATTCATAGATCAACAACTTTTCATCTTGATAAATAAAACAACTGAGAAGCTTAACAAGATTGTGATGCTGGAGTTTTGCAATCAACATGACTTCATTCTTGAACTCATCTATTCCTTACCAGTTTTGGAAAGCCTCTTGACTGCAATCTCTTGCCCATCTGCTTGTACGCCCTGGGCATAGTTTTGTAGACATTGGAAGTTGGTTGGAGAAAGAAAGTAACCTTACTTATATATAATTGTACTACCTTGGATACTGGTCCAAAGCCTCCTTGTCCTAGTTTGTTACTTTCTGAGAAGTGATTTGTGGCATGAGAGATGGTTGAAAAATCAAATATAGGTAAATCAATGTCTTCCTTGTCACTCTTGTCCATCCAGTAATTTACTTTTTCAATCCTTGAAATTGAGATAAACTTTGTCTGACTAATAAAAGTTGTTATAGTTCTTACATGTGTAAACAAAGAAAAAGAATATTGAAGTAAATTATATCTAATCGTAAATACGCAGGATCACTTTTTCACATTCCAGCATATATGTTTTAATTATTGAGTATACCATTAAGAATCAGATTATTTATCATGAATTCACCTAGATGAGTAAGTCTCTTCTTCTGAATGCATACGATCAATCCAAGTGCAGTTATGCCCATGAGGAATATAGTACAGCCAATGACAATTCCTGCAAGCTTATTTCTGTTGAAAGGATGGTTATTCACTGCAAGATTTGAGAATTAAGGACATAATTAGAGGAGCACTTAACCAGATACAATTAGAGGAGCACCAATCAAAAGAAACAGTTAGCAGATCAAAGCCCATACTCGTCCCTGAAGGCGGCGTTCGAATATATACATCTTGCGGGTGATTTGAAAACGGTATCACATCTATAAGATCACCGGACCAAATAGCACACCCACTGTCTCCTCCCCGTAAATCAGAGGAAGCATAAGCTGTACAGGAACAGTTATGCAAGCACTTGGCCCTGCACTCCTCAAGTGTCATCCTATTGTTAGCCCATTAGTGTGTAGTTTCCGGCAGCTTCAGCCCACTAAATTTGTTGAAATAATCTTTAATATTCTTCTCCTTGCAGACAATGCTTCATTCCGCACGCACCCTCCACTCCAGTCCCTTGCAGCCCGGTTCTGTGGTGATTTCGGCTTGAATCCTGTTAAACAAACACTGGTACAATGGAAACCCGTTGATATGACAAATCCCATTTGGACCACAAATGCCATAGTCGTCACACTTGTTTCTTGGTACATATTCATATCTCACCCAATTTTCAGCTTCCTGATCCCATGTATATCGCACACGTAAATTACCGCTAGTCAATACATCCCTCCAAATTAGTGACTCATTATTGAGGCTGTATGTATAATACAACTCATTTTCTTCGAAAACTACTTGGACATTAATAATTGGATCCATCAACGGCCGCTCACCATTGAATCGAACTCCATTCCAGAGGCCACTCCGATTGTACTCTCTTGAGCCATTCCATATTATTAGTTCAGGTTCAGGATTATACCTTCGTACGAGACCCCATAGCAAAGTCTCCAGTAGATGGATCGTCTTTGTTTTTCCAAGCAGTCACACACCGATCCAGACCACTCTTTAAGTCCCATCCAAGCTTCATTCCTGGTAACAATGTATCCGAAGGATAATCAAAGCTCTGCCATAAGTACTTTTCTTGATTCTCGTCTTTCTCATCTCTTAGTACTAATTTCCCAGAGTCCAAAAGCTGTACAATTCTGTTGTCGAGTTTGTGACCAAACAAGGGTCTCGTTATTGTTACTGAGCCGCACAAGATTTCCCTTTTGGCTTATGCTCAACATGGGGGTTCTCACGGCTGGCAACCCAAACAACAGTTCTTACAGGGATGTTTTTGCCCCAACTTCCCAACTAGCGCTTTGTGGAATTACCTGGACTAAAGAAACCCAGTTCAAAGCTTCCGTCTTCAGAAACCAAGGTCCTTCCATCCGGAAGTGACTGAAATTGGGCGAGTGTGTCAGTAGTTGCAGAAGAAAATTGAGCGAGGATCAATAATGGTTTCATAATTATGAGCATAAATGGAAGAATGGCCATTGGCTTTTATAAATTGAAGCTCACAAGTTATCAATGTAGTATATAATACTCATTATATAGGAGAAATAAGCAGGGCACCAACCCAGAAGCACGCAGGTTGAGTTGGAGTTTTCGCCGACATTCTAGGTTTGTACTATATTCTCTTCCACCAAACAACATACCCCGAATAAAGAATATATATTTGCCCATGACCTCTGACTTCTTCATCCTGTTCATTTGGTAAACCAGGAAACATAGACAAATTAGTTCAGAGAGATCGTCTGCGCAGTGAAGGCTCGGCATATAGGGTAGAACCTTAGGAGGTTGATCATATATATCACAGAAAACATGTTGGGTAATAGCTCGGATTTAGAGGAGTCTAAATGGGGAGCTATATCATAGGCCTGTAATTAGATTTTAGAGTAGCAAAATGCATGTTATCAGTAGAATCTTTAGAATTCTCTAGCACTTGTTTGATAGAGAGTGCATCCTGTTAAATTTGCCGGGGGAGTAAATTTAAATTGGAAAGCCAATTGAAGGACTTGTCTAAGCCCTGCAGTAAGTGCCACCATATTTGAGGCACTTCCCAAGCCTTTAAAATAAAACAAAAACAGGAGTCGTGGATCGATCTTTTGTTAAGGTTTCATCGGGTACCAAAGAAAAATTGGCCTTCGAGATCAGAGAAAGAATTCGGGAGTTAATCACCAAAACAAAAAGAATTCTTAAGTTAGCTTTGCCTGGGGGAGGTGTCAGGCAACCCAACATTGTCTGTTCAGAAAATAATACCACGTACCTTAGACCCATGTCTTTCAAAAATCAGATTAGTCAGCCAATTATTTTGGACAATGGATCGATCTCAGTGGGACCGGATTAGTTGAGCCAATAATTAAATCAGATAATATTTAAATATATTTTTTATGTAAAAAATATTTTCTTATTAATAAAAATATTTAAACTATCATGTAAATATTTATTTAATTTTTTATCAGACTATTATGAATATTTATATAATAAAATATGTTATTCATAAAAATTATAAATATTGTGATCATTTTGAAAAATTTTTCTTTTTTATTAATTTAAAAGTTAATATTGACTGAGACAACATAATTTATAATTATAAATTATTTTTTGTATTTTATGAATTGTTAATTAATGATCCAATATTATTAGTGTTGATCTTGATCGATTTATTGGCCCAGTTAGATTTTAAAAAATAAGGGTAATAGGGTGCAAAGCAATTATCTAAATTAATTTAATTACTTTGATCCAAAGTAATTTTTGAAAAAAAAAAATTAGCGAGTATTTAAACGAAGGAAAAGAATGGATAAAATCACATCTTATTCTAAGATAAAAGTGCACAAGGGAGTTGAGTTTGGATAAGGGGACTTAACTTTGGATCAGTATTCCACGATAAGGCACACCAAAATTAGAAATTACACAAATTTACGATAAAACAAAAATAAGCAATTCGGATGATATTGTAGTCCTAAAAATAAATTAAAATAGAAACACAAATATTAAAATTAAAAAAATGTAAATGCAAATAAAAGAATGTTCAATAAATAGAAAAGCTAATAGACTAAAGTCATGTAAGACTAGTGGAATAAATGACAAGGAATTAAAAACAAAAGAAGAAATAAAGAAAAGAAAAAAAAGGAACCTATAAAAAGGACAGTAATGCTACAGTAAAGAAAAGATAGGGTGACTTTTATTAGTGGGTACAACAAACTTGAGTAAAGCAAGCGATAGTACAAGACAATCGCAATCCATGCTCACCGGCCCAGATAATAAATTGAATAAACCAAAGAATTGACCAACAATTTAAAAAAAAAATAAAAGGAAGAATCAATAAATAGGGACAAGATTGTGGAAAACGCGTTACGATCATCTAACCAACCCAGTTCAAGAAAAATAAAGCAACCAAAATAAAGGGAATAAGAGACAACCATGACAAGAGCCCATAATTAAAATAAATTAGGAACATCTATGAGATGTCAGGGAACAACCGCAGCTGCCCACTTAATCCGATAGTCATATAAAACTACTAACTTCAAATCCTGTCAGTGACCATTCATATACATAATAGAGTTGAAATTTTCGAAATAAGGGAAAGAACCGAAACAGACGGATGAAGGGACTCTAATATTTAACGTGTTTCAAATGGAGGAGTCTCAACACATATATATTACTCTAAACATTTCCATTTCTGGCGCTATATATGAGAATAAATTCTTCCAATTTTTTTTACCTCTTAAGCCAGGCATATCTGTCAGAAACGATCATGGCAGAGAATAATCAATCTGGATTTGAAGCCTGTAGAAGCACTAATAAAGTCCCAACTTTCTTCAAAAGTTGTTGTGAAAAGAGAAATTGGTTGTTTTTATAGAATTTGAGAAGGCACTGGTCAAATAGAAAATGCAGAGAAACTTTATAAATATTTGGAGGACTTTACAATTGTCCGACGTGAGACTAAATTTTTTTTCATATTTCACAAACTATCATAAGTATCTTCAATCCACGAGGTTTGTTTGTGTGAGAAAGTAGACCATTTTTATATCAGCATATCAATACAATCTTTTGCATCAACAGCAAGTAATTGCTATTTCAAAGCAGACATTGAAAGATAACCCTTTTCATCATGTCAATTTCTATTATTCTATCAAGCCTCTATTAATGAGCTCGAGATAGAAACTTCATTTACTGAACACTCTTCACAATTTTTTGGAGAAGTATTTGCTGAGATTGGTTGGTCTCCTTCAGTATTGAAATCAGGCTGGCTTGGCTAAGGCAATGACTTTTCAGTAAAGCTTTGTTGGCCTTTCTTCAATTCATAATCTCTATGTTTAAAATGACATGAAAAATAGACATAAATCAGTTATTTCATTTTCTATTTGAGCAGCCTTTATATGCCCATTATAAATGTCTATGACATGACCAAGTGTAATATAATGAAATATAGAAGGTTATTCCTCATGCTTACATGTTCAAGAAGGTAAGCCGATGGAGTGGGTTATAAAATTCTGATTTTTCCTCCCATTGATTATATTGAATACTATAACAATAAAACTGAAGACATTACATTTTATTTAAAAAAAAATATGCATTACATATTCAAGAAGCATATAATTACTACAAAGTAACAAAAAATTCAGAACCAAAAATCAAAAGGGTTGCCAAAGAAAATAATCAGAACAAGTCCACATATACTATATTCCCATCATTCTATTTGTATTGACCTCAGCTTGACATACCCAAAATGTTATGGCAAGATCAAAATTTGATAATTTTTGGGTTCATATCATTATCAAAAAAAATGTTTCTTAGTTTCAAAATATATGTGAATGATTCTCAATATAGAGTTTCGATAAAGATAAAGAAAGCCTTGAACAACTTCACCAACAATTTGGAGGTGTATAAGTTTACTCCAATTTAATAGCTTACTTTTTGTTGAAGTTTAAAATTTTATATTATGTGGATTTGTATATTTTCTATATGTTTTAATAATTTAATATCTTTATCAATAAATTTATATATTATATATATTTTTAATAATTTTTATCTAAAATCATTTTTACTCACAATTATATCAACGGATACTTAAGCCAACACGCTATATTAATTTAAAGTAACTGTCACAAGTATTAATTAATTTGTGCAAATCCTTCGTAAGAATTCATTTGTATGGGATTTTATCCTTGTAAATGTCCCACTGACATTTCACCGACAATAGATAAAAAGATGCCTATGATACATTTCCCACGAGGCTCTCATGTATCGATGCCTTTGATACAAAATTTGGGTCCTACAACGAGTTTTTTGCAGCGTCTGTCACTTCATTTCCTATTTCATTTCCACGTCCACATTTTATTTCATCCAATCACTTTGAACCAAGCAACATAACAAATCCCAACAGAAGCCCCATACACTAAGCAAATAAAAGTAAAGCCTTTGGAAATTGATCATATATACTACAGAAAACATCTTGGGTAATTTACTCATTTTCTCTCGGTTGACTTCTTTACACACATGATTTAGAGGACTCAAAATGGGGAGCTACATCATATGCCTTTGATAGAGAGTGCATCCAGTTCAATTTGCAGGGGAGTAAATTTAAAGTGCAGGGCCACTTGAAAAGCCGTGTCTAATCCCCGCAGATCTGCTGCCATATTTGAGGCACTCCCCAAGCCTCTGGAACAACCGGCCACCCACCATACTTTAGCATAAGTATGAATTTTACAAATCAGTTCCTTTTTTGATGGGTTCAATTAGAATTTTTTTTTTTAATAGGTCAGTAAGAAGATTTAATACTTAAAATCAAATTCGTAACAAGACTCCACAGATAATATAATGGAAACAACATTGCCCTTTCAAGTAACAGAGATACTTGGCGCTAGTATTTTTTACCCATGAGCTCAGGATTTCTTTCAGAAGTTTGTTCGTTCATGTCCCAAAGTAATAACCTGTTTAGGCTATAAATTTGTCTTCTTGAGTTCCAAAGGCCAATATTAAGCAATTTGACTCTTTTTCCAGATGAAAGCAGCCATTCAGACTGATATAACAGTAAATCAAGAATTTGGAAAAATAGCCATATACAGTTTACATTGTGTTAAATCCTTACCCTGCCGCGCAATAGGTGATGTGAAGCTTGATCACATTAAGAGAGCATGAGACACATAATCTACATAAGACACAGATCGGTTTCACAACTCAAAAGAAACCTGAGGAAGGTCTAATTCTATCTAGTGCCTCCCTCAAATTCACGTTGGTAGCTAAGATTTCTTTTTTTCCTTTTGGTATGACAGAAAGGAAACAAATTAAACTCTCAAAACCGTTCTTTCAAGCAGCTCCTCCCTAAAAACTGTTCCATTGCTATTAAGCCCTAGATTAGCCAGTTTATCAGCACACGTATTTCCTCTCGAAACATGAAAACTGTTCCATAGCTAAGACTTAAATCCTAAAAACATGAAAACTGGCAGGTAGATACATATAGGCCTTCCCCAGGAGCCAGTGTTTCAATAATAATATGCAAGAGGTAGGTTCTCAAAGATAACTAGAAGTCAATAAAGAGAGTGTGCAAGCTACCAAAGTTCAAACTTAATTCTAGCTGTCCCCTTCTCCTTATGCTTTTTGAACTGCTCACCTAATGAACCATGAAGACAACAAGTGACTTGAGGAAAACTCGCCTTCTCATAGTTACACCTTTCTCACACTTGATTATCTTTTCTTGCCAATTGAGTCAATAATGTAGGTAACTGCTCATGCGTAATAAAGAATAAAAACCAGTTCACATGTAATAAGGCTTGAACAAGAAAAGCACCCAATCACGAGATAAATGATTGGAAGAAATAAAGGGAAAGAAATTAAGAAAGTTGTAATTTTGATGTACAAATCTACATAAAATGGTTGACCAAGATACCAGTATAAGGGATAATATCTAAATTGAATAGAACTGAAGACATACACATAAATGTCAAATAAATCAGTTTTGCCATTTCATTTATTTACTAATCCCTCAAAAGTATATGGGAAAGTTTCCAAAGAAAAGGCAAATCAGTGAAGAAAAATATATAAGAAAATAATCAGAAAGAATCTTTGAATTCTTGTTGTAGGACTTCCTCTAACCACAATTTTGAGCCCTCCATAAGTTCAGGGCTCAATCTGAACATCAAGACGCAGAACTCCAGCTGATTGAGGGCTCCATCACCGTCAAAATCACCCTCTCTTAACATAGAGCGAAGATCCTCATCGCTGAACCCCTGCAGTCCCAGCAAAGCGGAGTTCCTCTTGAGGCTATCGAAAGTGATAACCCCTTTCTCAGAATCCATTAATAGATTGAACCCATTGCAGAGCTCGTCTATCAGACCATCTCCACCCAGCTTGTTGGCCATAATGGGCAAGTAATCTTGGAATTGGGCTTGTGGGTTTTGTGCCGCCATAGCTGGTAAAACAGAGTAAAATACTTAGAGACAGAGAATGTTAGGGAAGCGGGAGATGAGGGGAGAAGGAATTGGGAAGCAAATATATAAAGTGGGGAAAAGGAGGGGTCGTGTTTTCCAAGAAGGAGAGGCCATCGAAGACAACTAAGCTACAGATCAGGAGGAAGGTTGGTCTGACGGTCTATTTTTTGGGAGTCGCCAACGGCTTTCGCAGAAGATTGCCAAGGGTAAAACCGTCCGCAAGAATATATGGAAGTTGCCAAGGGGGCCACAGGTCCACAGCCACAGGTTCTTTACGTGTGTGTACATTGGTTTTGGTCTCAATGGAAGTTTCACACGCACTGAGAAGGAAGTTAGCATTAAAAACCAGGCCAGCCGTTGACTGGGAAAGTAGGAATACGAGACCTTATCGTTTAAAAGCAGAAACATTTAACTTTTCTTTCTTGATTGCGGTTTTGAGTTCTCGTGGGCCACGGAGAAAGGAACAAGGTTGACAACTTGACATGGGACCAGTAAACGCAAGAGAGCATGGGGAAGAAGGTTCAGCCTACACCCTGGCCAGGCTGGGAACTTTCCATTGTAGGAAAGTGGAAACTCATACGACCAAGAAAATGTTAAAACTCTTATATTATTAGCATCTTTCCAAATTATTCCTTGGAGGACAGAGAATTTTATCTGAAGAAACATATATCTGTTCATGAATTTCCGTTTACTTGTGGAGAATTTACTCTGTATTTGCATTATAAAATATAAATAAATTTTTTATTATTATAATTTTATTTTCAAACAATTCACAAATTTATAAAATAAAAATTATTAAATTTATTATATTTTATAGATTAAATTATAAAATTTAATTAATTTAATAATTTTCATACTAAATATAAATATTTTATTCTAACACCTATGAAACCATACTTCTCAGTTACACCTAGTATGAAACCATATTTCTCAATTCCAATGTAAATCAAAAAATCACGTCACATTGTCTTTGCTCGTTTGTAGACTGGAAAATTTGTATTAGTAATCAGATTACTATGTGAAATCAAATTGTTTGGGCCCATACAGTTCAGTATCGACGAATATCTGGGTAAATACTTTTGAGATGAGATTGTCTTACTGAGTGGTGAGGCCCATAGCTCCATATTTGTTTTTTGAACGGAAGCTTAATGAGCCTAAGTTTTCTCTCACAAAGGGCCTTGATGGTTCTCAAGTCATTTCAAACGGTTCACCCATTTAGTTGGGCCTCGTTGGTCCGCTCTGGTTCCCCTGTCCAAAGTCCTTCTGCGGGCTTGTGCAATGTGAGAACTGGTTACGAGCAAATGTAAACCGAAGGCTAATACCCACCATGATCTGAGTTGATTTGCATGATGACTATGGGTTTTGTAAGTCTTTGTTCTTTCACATACTGACAAATATACAGTTCTCGGATGGAATTGATGTGCATCCGACTAAGTCACTACATTTATGAAACATAAAATATTGTAAAACCCCAACCCTGCAGTGATGGAGATGCAAAGCAGTCAATTCGATGGAAACTGAAGACTAAAGCACTGCAGGGGAACCCAACTCATCTGTTGAAATTTTGACTGGTACGATTCATTGGTGCATATTCTTGGTAAGAATTCATTTTTATGGGATTTTATTCTTGTAATCCCACTGGTCAAGGATCATACAAATCTTAATGTGCAATGTTCATTACTTTGTGACATGTTCAACACAGACTTCTTTCAAACTCACCAAACAACAGAGAAAAAAGATTTCTTGTGGTATTTCACTGGGCTTTCATATAAGCAAGCAGCATTTGATGCATCATGAACGTACTAGAACAAAGGCCAACCTTGGCTTCCGTGAAAATTACACTAGCTATATCCATGACCCCCTGCAGACATGCTACTAATACCATTACTCTATCAGACTATAAAAAATAGCCATATCCATGAATCCTAGCTTCTTGCCCTCATTTTCATCTCTTAGTCCAGGCATACCATCTATCTGTGAGGCTTGTTGTCTGAGAAACCAGACCATTTTTTGTATCAATGGACCATGGATTTTTATTTCTTGACACATCAATACATCTTCAGCACCTGCAACTAATACTTGCAATTTTAAAGCAGACATAGGAAAGTAACCATTTTCATCATCTTGTCAATTTTCGTTTTTCTATCTTGCTTCTAGTGAGATAGAAAATTTATCGATTGAAGACTCTTCATAATCTTTTGAAGAAGAATCTGCTGGGATTAGTTGCGCTCTTTCAGTATAGAAACCTGGTTGGCTTGGCTCAGGCAATAACTTTTCACCATTCAACATTAAAACTATAGATGACATGTTAGGCCTATCCTCTGGATGCTGTTGCACGCATAAGAGACCCACATGAATACATCTCAATATCTCAAATGGAGTGGTTGAATCCTTTAATAAGTCATCCATAAACTCTGTTGGCCTTCCTTCAGTCCATAATCTCCACGCCTAAAATGACATGAAAGACACATCAATTATTTCATTTCCAACATGAGATGACATTATGCCCAATATAAATGTCTATGACATGACCAAGTGTAATATAATGAAAAAAATGAAATTATTCCTTAGGCTTACATGTCCAAGAAGGTTTAGTTTACGGAGTGGGTCACAAAATCTCTGGTTCTTCCTCCCACTTATTATCTCCAGTATAATCACGCCAAAACTAAAAACATCAGATTTAATTGAAAAAGATCCATGGGCTGCATATTCTGGAGACATATAACCACTACAAACCAACAAACAATTTAGAACAATGAAATGAAAAGGGATTCCAAAAGAAAACAACTAAAAAAAAATCCACACATACTATGTTCCCATCACTCTATTTGTGTTGCTCTCAGCTTGATCTCCTCCAAATGTTCTAGCCAAACCAAAATCTGATATTTTTGAGTTCATATCATTATCAAGAAGAATATTGCTAGTTTTAAGATCCCTGTGAATTATCCTCAGTCTAGAGTCTTGATGAAGATAAAGAAGTCCTCGAGCAATCCCATCAATAATTCGGAGGCGTGTACTCCAATTTAATAGCTTTCTATTTGTTGAATCTGAAAATGTTCAATTTCTATTTTAGCATGGTAACTAGTTGATGGTAAGATTGAAAAGAAGATCCATTGGTTTAGGTAGTGCGAAAGCTCAAACCAAAGATAAAGTAGTCCAAACTTCTGTTGGGCATGAATTCATAGATCAACAACTTTTCATCTTGAAAAATAGAACAACCAAGAAGCTTCACAAGATTGCGGTGCTGGAGTTTTGCAATTAGCATAACTTCATTCTTGAACTCATCTGCTCCTTGGCCAGATGTTTTAGAAAGCCTCTTGACTGCAATTTCTTGCCCACTTGCTAATATGCCCTGAGAATTGTTTTGGAAAATTGGAACTTAGTTTGAGAAAGTAATTTCCTTGCTTAAATATAATTGTGCTACCTTGTATACTGGTCCAAAGCCACCTTGTCCCAATTTGTTACTTTGTGAGAAGTGATTTGTGGCACTAGAGATGGTTGAAAAATCAAATATTTTAGGTACACCAATGTCTTCCTTGTCCCTCATGTCCTTCCAGTAAATTATTTTTGCAATCCCTGAACTTGAGATAAATTTTGTAAGAATAACACCTATTGATAGTTCTTAAGTAAATAAAAGAAGAGAATGCTGAATATAATTATATCTAATCTGAAACAAGAATCACAGACCATTACAATATATAATTTTCTTTTCACATTCCAACATCATGTTTCATTATAGGTTATAGCACTAGACTCAGATTATTATCACGAATTCACCTGGAGGAATAAGCTTCTTCATCTGAATGCATATGATCAATCCAATTACTGTTATGGCTATGACGAATATAGTAAAGCCAATCACAATTCCTTTAAGCTGCTTCATGTTGAAAGAACGGTTATTCACTGCAAAATAAAAGAATGAAGAACATAATTCACACACAATTTTGCTCCGGCACTTAACCAGAAACACAAAATAATTGAATGAAAAGAAATGAAAGAAGCAAAATGAAGAACTTCGGCAAAATTTCGCCGCTCACTGATAGAATCAATTTTTGCTAATGTAAATAGAAGAAAAGGAAACCATTAGAAACAAATTTAGGCATAACAGTTGAAATGTACAGACCAGAATTTGAAAACAGAAGAGCCAATACTTAATAAGCATCACCTTTTCGTACTTCAAGATTACTGCAGTCATGATAAACTCGGTATGGAAAAGCCATAGTATAAGAGGAAAATATGATGGAAAATAAAGAATACCTAGTTCTGAACCTGTAGTCACTCTTATATAGAAGTCTTGTCCTCCGTTCGGGAGCTTTCTCATGTCAACAACGTTGTTAAACCAATGCACGCAACCACTTCCTCCACCACTGATATTCAAATTGGCATATGCTGTACAAGAGCAGTTGCTCAAACATAATCTCTCACAATCCTTCAGAGTGATGGTCTTGTCATACCACGAAAAAGATGTGTCTGGCAATTTCATTCCCTCGTACTTTTGAAAGCTGTCTCCTTTATAACAATCCAATTTGGTTTTTCGAACACATCCTCTGAACTTTCCTGCGGAATCTGGAGAAATGGCTGTGAATCCTGTTAAGCATTCACAAATTTGGGAGCTGTTGACATTGCAGTTGGCATTTTCACCACATACTGCGTAATTCTCACACTTATCATAGAGGCTTGGATAGTAAACATCCCAGTTCTTCGTCTGATCTGACCATATTAAACGTAATGGATAGCCTTCTGGGGTCAGTCTGCTTCTCATATAAATTGAACTACTAAGGATTTCATTCTCAAAGAAGACTTCATCTTCATTTAGTACAAAGAGAAATTTTATGAATGGATAAGTTGTTAGTTCAGGGGTTCCTGTGAAACCAAGCCCATTCCAAGACCCGGCTCTGTATATTATATCCTCTCCCCTTGTGACAACTAATTGAGGAAGCCCACGAATATCAATATGCATCGAGTACTTACCAGGTGTAGGATCTTGCAGGGTTTCTGAAGATGTCAGAGCCAGATACTGTCCTGTTTTGAAGTTGGTTCCAAGCTTCATTCCTGGGAGAAAAGTGTCACCAAGATAATCAAAACTCTGCCACAAATTGTTCTGCAAATTATTTCCATCTTTCACAACAAGGTTTCCTGAATCCAACAGCTGCACAACTGGTTTCTGTGTTGTTTTTGATGCGTTTGAGGACCAGAATTGAGCCCCTGTTCTATCAAGAATGATAAGAACTCCACGATTCCCGTCAACCTTCAGAACCCCTGTGGAGTCAGTAAGTGGATTGTCTCTGTTAGCTACCCATACAACTGTTCTAGGAGAAATATCTTTGTACCAAATCCCCAGGTAACGGCCATTTGAATTTTCAGGGCTGAAAAATCCTGCTTCAAAGGTTCCATTTGCTGAAACCAGAGTTTCGTTCTTACCATCTCGTATCGGTTGGCTTGGAGTAATAATGTCCAGTGTGGAAGAGATACTTACGAAGGAAAATAACAAAGAGTGCAGAGCCAGCATGTTATAGCTTTTTAGGAGTTTCATGTGGTTTGTATCTACCAAGTGTCAAGGGGGAGGTTTAAATAAAGAAGGTTGGTCAGAATTTTACACCTGGTGCTGCAAATTCAGAGTGAAAATCCTAAAAAAAGACCCAAACCTCGATTAGTCTGATGGGATAATGCGTGGAAAAAATTAAAAAACACAAAAGATAGAAAATTTTTGTGGAGATTCAGAAGCCATAATTTGAGTTATCTGTATAAAGTTCTGATTTGACCATTTAAGGTTAACCCACTATAAGTAAAGGACGCTAAACAAAATAACTACTTCGGCTGCAAATATTAATTATGATAATTAAAGAACTCTAATGAAATGTTCTTTGATAAATCAGGGTTGATCTTAAATAAGATAGTGAATTTGCATCTGTTAAGATTTTTACATTTATTTTACAAGTAATTGTGAGATGGTAGTTAAGAGTAATTTTTTTACCTAACAAATCCATATTTTGTGGAGTCTATCAACATCTCGTGTCATATCAATGCTGGCAATGTTTGACTCAAGCCAAACGCATGGACGATCATTTGCCGCCTGATGAGTACCAAGTCTCAGCACCGCATGTCTCAAATGTTTAAAGCTGAGAGCAAATACATGCCAGGGTTAAAATTAGTTACGTTGTTCTTTCCAAACGTTGATATTTCTTCATGATTCTGACGGAAAATGATGGGCATCTGACCGAGTCCTAACGTTGTTTCAATCATAAATAAGATTGCAAAAGATGATAGAGAAATTCCGCAATTTAACAACTTGGCATTGATTCCACTAACCAACAAAATGGAAAAACTGCATGCACGTTATTTGACGGTAAGGGATGACAGAATGATTTTTTCGAACATTATTCGTAAATGGTTTGTTTCTAATTAATATTATATTGTGATTATGCAGTCAATTCTGTTTGAGTAGAAAATAGTGCATTTATGACATGTCAAATCAATATTATCTAAGAATCAATTCATTTTACTCGCCTATCCAGCTAAACGCAAACAGCCAATACCAAGCCTGTGTGGCCTTCATGAGAAATTGAACTTTGACCCCGAAAGCCGCTTCGAACGTGCTGTCTTTATCATTTTGAAGGGTGAAGTCCCCTTTGCTCTTTCCCTTTATTTCTGTTACACGATACGTGCGCGTGCGGATCTTCGTGGTGGCGGGGGAGTTATGGCACCCCAAAGATTTTTAAAATTTTTTAAATAATTTTAAAAAATATTATATAAAAATTATATGACTCTTTTAATAAATAAAATGTAAATAAATAAATAAATATATAAAAACACAAATTAATCAATAATAATTATTTTATGTTACAATCATCCATGCAATAAATAACACATTTGATACATATATTAAATTATTAACTAATTTAATAATTTAGTAATTAATTAATTAATTTGTAAGTAAACCAAAACAAAAGGATACAAAGAAAACAATTTATTAGCTTTCTATCTATTGATATTTAGTGCTTTAACACAAAAAAAATAATATTTAATGCATTATCTTATATCAAGTATACTATGCATAATAATTTAGGTAATATATTTTTTTAGGTTGGAGTTTTAATTTTAAAATTTTATTCTTAATACTTTATAATCTTTAAAATTTAAGTAACTAATTAGCTACACTCTTAAAAACAAAATTTTACAAAATTATTTAACAATATTTGACTCTTTCAACTTTTATGGTAAGTTAGAAATCGCTTTTAAAATAAAAGTATTCAAATTCATTTTTAAATAAGATGAAAGGTTAATCCTTTATATATTAATAAATTATATTAAATAATAAAAATAATTGAAAACATTAATTTTAATTTAGTAATTAATAATCTTAAATTTTTAATCTTAATTACTTTTGTATTATCTTTTAATCTAAAACTAAATTTTTTCATAAAATAATTTTAATGTATATTATATAAATTTAAATTTTATAAATATATTAAGTAATAATTAACCCTATAAAAGTTTTTATCAATATCCTCTAAGTGTATGTTGTCTGAGTTAACTTTTACTTTACATTTTTACAAATAAAAAAGTTAAATGCACCCTAAATGAATGCACGTAAAATGTATGTATAAAAATAAAATTTAAAATAATAAAAGAGATAGGGAGTATATAAAATATATATATATATATAAAGTGTATAAAAAAATTTATTTGTACACAAATATCAATTATCTTACAAATCATTCTAATTTTGAAGGAACAACACTGGATACAGGTACTTCACGTGAAATACATATCTACTCACACTTCCAATACTTGCTTTTCCTCCTCATTCTTCCAAACATAAAAGACTATACGTATATTGCTTGCGAATAGCAATCACATGTCTTTAGCTTTTCTGCTTATCGAGCCTCTAGTTACTGACACAGACCAGACAAATTGCCATACAAGATGAGACATATATTTTTCAAATATACTCTGGCAAATCGCCACTATTTGCCTGCCAGCAGGGGTGGCAAAAGGGCAACCCACCCATTGTTGTTTTGTAAACGTCCGCAATTTAACGAGCAAAGGTAAAATAGGTTAAAATTATAATTTATTAAAAAAATTAACTTAATTTAGTTTTTAAGTTAAACAAATAAGTTCATTTATCAATTAATATATTTTCACATACAAAAATACTAATCAACTCATTTTTACCTTTGTGCTAGTTGGTCAATATAATTTTATATATATATGCACACACTTTCTGTAGGATTCTTGATGTGCTTAATTTTTCTCCCAAACAGAGCCTTGATGCTTATCAACCATTTTCAAAGGGGGACCATTTGGTTGGGCCTCAAGGGCGTACTCGGTTTCCGATGTCCAAAGTGCCTCAGCAGGCTTGTCCAATGTTAGTTCTGATTACTGAGCAAGAGCAACTTGTCTAAGCATCACAGACTTCATCAGATTTTCTTAGAAAAAGAATTTCTCTCTTGCAGAGAAAGAAACCAAAAAAAAAAAAAAAATGCTATGATCTAAGTTGGATTCCATGTTGACCATGCGATTTTATATGGCTTTATTCTTTCTCACACTGTCATATCAACAGTTTTCCGATGGAATTGATGTGTATGCAATTGAGTCATTACATTTATGAAACATAAATGATTACAGAAGAGAAGATACCAACCCTGCTGTCACGCACATGCAAAGCATTGAATTCGACGGAAACTGAAGACTAAAGCAGTGCAGGGGAGCCCAGCTCATCTGTCAAAAATTTGACTAGCAAAATTCATTATGCCATGTTAGTTGTCTTGCTTATGTTCATGAGGTTCTAATTAATTTGTACGTACATTTTCTTGGTAAGAAATCATTTTTATGGGATTTCTTCTTGTAATTTCACTGAGACGAGGATTATACTGGTCTAAAATGAGTTTGTAACACGTTCATCACATACTTCTTCCAAACTTACCAACAACAGAGAAAAAGATGCCTTGTGATATTTCACTGGGCTTCCATATAAGCAAATTTTGATGCACTTGTTGACAAACCTAAATTATCATGAACATACCAAAACAGTGGCCAGCCTTTGGCTTCCATGAAAATTAGACTAGCTATATCCACGACCCCTGCAAACATGCCACTAGTACCATTACTCTATTGTATTAGTAAGGCATATCTTCTATTTCTTGAGAAACAAGACCATTTTTGTACCAGTGGACCAGGGAACTTTATTTCTTGAGACATCATTACATCTTCGGCACCTGCAACCAGTACTTGCTAATTTAAAGCAGACATTGAAAGGTAACCCTTTTCATCATCTTGTCAATTTTTGTTTCTTATCTTGCCTCTAACAATGAGATAGAAACTTCATTTACTGAACACACTTCACAATTTCTTGATGAAGAATCTACTGGGATTGGTTGCCCTCTTTCAGTGTAGAAACCAGGTTGGCTTGGTTTAGGCAATACCTTTTCACCATTCAACATTAAAACTACAGATGACATGTTAGGTCTATCCTCTGGCCGTTGTTGCACGCATAAAAGACCCACATGAATATATCTTAATATTTCATATGGACTCACTGAATCATCTGACAAGTCATCCATAAGCTCCATTGGCCTTTCTTCAGTCCATAATCTCCATGCCTAAAATGACATGAAAGACATACATCAGGTATTTCATTTCCTACATGAGATGCCATGATACCCAATTTAAATGTCTATGACATAATATAATGAGATAAAGGAAGTTATTCCTTAGGCTTACATGTCCAAGAAGGTTTAGTTGATGGAGTGGGTCACAAAATCCTCGGTTTTTCCTCCCACTAATTATCTCCAGTACAATTACACCAAAACTGAAGACATCAGATTTGACTGAAAATGATCCATGCACTGCATATTCCGGAGGCATATAACCACTATAAAGCAACAAACAATTCAGAACCATGAAAACAATAGGGGTTGAAAAAGAAAACAACCAACACAAGTCCAAACATACTATGTTCCCATCACTCTATTTGTATTGGCCTCAGTTTGATCTCCCCCAAATGTTCTAGCTAGACCAAAATCTGATATTTTTGGATTCATATCATTATCAAGAAGAATGTTGCTAGTTTTAAGATCTCTATGAATAATCCTCAATCTAGAGTCTTGATGAAGATAAAGAAGCCCTCGAGCAATCCCACCAACAATTTGGAGGCGTGTGCTCCAATTTAATAGCTTACTTCTTATCGAATCTGAAAATTTTCAATTTGTAGTTTAGCATGGCAACTACTTGATAGTAAAATTAAAAAGAAGATCCATTAGTTTAGGTGGTGCAAAAGCTCAAACCAAAGATAAAGTAGTCCAAACTTCTGTTGGGCATGAATTCATAGATCAACAACTTTTCATCTTGATAAATAGAACAACCGAGAAGCTTTACAAGATTGCGGTGTTGGAGTTTTGCAATCAGCAGGACTTCATTCTTGAACTCATCTGTTCCTTGTCCAGAAGTTTTCGAAAGCCTCTTGACTGCAATCTCTTGCCCGTCTGCTAGTACGCCCTAAGGATAGTTTTGGAAATATTGGAACTTAGTTGCAGAAGTTAATCACCTTGCTTAAATATAATTGTAGTACCTTGTATACTGGTCCAAAGCCACCTTGTCCCAATTTGTTACTTTGTGAAAAGTGATTTGTGGCACTGGAGATTGTTGAAAAATCAAATATAGGTAAATCTATGTCTTCCTTGTCCCTTTTGTCCTTCCAGCTAAGTAGTTTTGCAATCCCTGATATTGAGATAAATTTTTATGACTGACAACGTATTGATAGTTCTTACGCATTTATAGAAAAAGAATATGGAAGATAATAATATCTAATCTGAAACAAGAATCACAATTCATAACAATATCACTTTTTTTTTTTTTTATATTCCAACATCATATTTTCATTATAGGTTAGAGCATTAAGAATCAGATCATTATCATGAATTCACCTGGATGAATAAGTTTCTTCTTCTGAATGCATATGACCAATCCAAGTACTATCATGCCCACGATGAATATAGAACAGCCAATCACAATTCCTGCAAGCTTCTTCTTGTTGAAAGGACGATTATCCACTATAACATAGGAGAATTAAGAACATATTTTATGCACAATTTTGGTCGGACACTTAACCAGAAATACAAAATAATAAATGAAAAGAAAAGAAAGAAGGAAAATGGAGAACTTCAGGCAAAATTTCGCCGTGGAAGCTCACTGAAAGAATCAATTTTTGCTAATGGAAATAGAGGAAAAGAAAACCATTCGAAACAAATTTAGGCAGAAGAACAGAAATGGATAGACCAGAATTCGAAAACAGAAGAGCCAATACTTAACAAGCACCACCTTTTCGTACTTCAAAGATTAGTGCAGTCATGATAAACTCGGTATGGAAAGCCGATAGTAAAAGAGGAAAACATACTGGAAAATAAAGAATACCTAGTTCTGAACCTGCAGTCACTCTTATATAGAAGTCTTGTCCTCCGATCGGGAGCTTTCTCATGTCAACAACGTTGTTAAACCAATGCACACAGCCACTTCCTCCATCACTGATATTCAAATTGGCATATGCTGCACAAGAGCAGTTGCTCAAACATAATTTCTCACAATCCTTTAGACTGACCGTCTTATCATACCACGATGAAGATGTGTCTGGCAATTTCATTCCCTCGTACTTTTGAAAGCTATCTCCCATATGACAATCCAGTTTGGTTTTCCGAACACATCCGCTAAACTTACCTGCTGGATCTGGAGAATTGGCTGTGAATCCTGTTAAGCATTCACAAATTTGAGAGCTGTTGGCATTGCAGTTGGTATTTTCACCACAGACGGCATAAGTTTCACACTCATCATACAGGCTTGGATAATGAGTCTCCCAGCTCTTTGTCTTATCTGACCATATGAAACGTAATGGATAGCCTTCTGGGATCAGTCTGCTTCTCATATAAACAGAACTATTAAGGATTTCATTCTCATAGAAGACTTGATCTTTATTTAGTACAAACAGAAATTTCATGAATGGATAAGTTCTTAGTTCGGGGGTTCCTGTCAAACCAAGCCCATCCCAAGACCCGGCTCTGTATTTTATATTGTCTCCCTTTGTGATAACTAGTTGAGGAAGCCCACGAGTATCAACATGCATCGAGTATTCACCAGGTGTAGGATCTTGCACAGTTTTTGAAGACGTCAGAGCCAGATACTGACCTGTTTTGAAGTTGGTTCCAAGTTTCATTCCTGGGAGAAAAGTGTCACCAGGATAATCAAAACTCTGCCACAAATTGTTCTGCAAATTATTTCCATCTTTCACAACAAGGTTTCCTGAATCCAACAGCTGCACAACTGGTTTCTGTGTTGTTTTTGATGCATTTGAGGACCAGAATGGAGTCCCTGTGCTATCAAGAATGATAAGAACTCCACGATCACCGTCAACCTTCAGAACTCCTGTGGAGTCAGTAAGCGGATTGCCTCTGTTAGCAACCCATACGACTGTTCTAGGAGAAATATCTTTGTACCATATCCCCAGGTAACGGCTATTGGAATTATTGGGGCTGTAAAATCCTGCTTCAAAGGTTCCATTTGCTGAAACCAGAGTTTCATTCTTACCATCTCGAATGGATTGGCTTGGAGTAATCATGTCCAGTGTGGAGGAGATGCTTATGAAGGAAAATAACAAAGAGTGCACAACCAGCATTTTAAAGCTTTCCATGAGTTTCCTATGGTTTCTATCTACCAAGTGTCAGAGGGAGATTTAAATAGAAAAGGTCGCTCAGAAATCAATACTCGCTGCTGCGAATTCAGAGAGAAAGCCTTCATAGAGATTCAGAAGCCATAATTTGAGGTATCTGTATTAAGTTGTGGTTTGACCATTTAAGGTTGACGCACAATAAGTCAAGGAAGCAAAACAAAATAACTACTTCGGCGGCAAATATTAACTGTGATAACATTGTATCCGGTGACTTTTAAGTCTTCATGAAGTCTATTGGTTAAGAAAAACAGACTCATTTCAGCAGATTGGTTCGGGAAATGTTGGCATTTTCCTGATGGAGTCCACCCATGAGATGGGCACCCAAAATTCAACAAGAAATGGCAGCCAAAATAGAATAAGAAAAGGAGGCAATGGAGATGCAAATTTTCAACATTGGTAGGCAGTTGAAAAGGCTGAAATTTTATGCTTCCTATTCATTTTGCAACTCAAAATTTGCCTATAAATAAAAGGATTCAACAAGCAACAAATGCATAAGCAAGAGAAGCAAGAAGCAAAGAAAGAAAAGAGAGAAAAGGCTCAAGTAGAGAGAATAAGGCTAAAGCCAAGCGTAAGAGGCAAGCCTTGAGAGAAATAAAATATTTCTCTGAAAGTATGAGATAAAAGAGAGTCTGAGTAATTTTCAATAGAGTGTGGGTGTGGGTAAAAAGTGTATTATAAGGATATTTGTAATTATCCTTATTATAGTGAAATATTTTCTTGGAGCTTGTCCCCTGATTTTTCCCTCAATATTGGAGAGTCTTTCACATTAAAAATTTGTGCATCTTGTATTTATTTTTCTACTTAAACTTTGTTGTGCATAATTTATTTGCACAGTGAAAAAAAGCGATCCTGAGATACTTTTGCTTTTATCAAGCCTCTAATCAATTTTTCCCAACAAGTGGTATCAGAGCCAAGTTATATTGTTGAAACTTATTTTGTAATTTATATTGGCTGGTTATACCGCCTCTGGTCTGGCTAAGCCGCCAAATTTATTTTCTCAGTAATTAGCTAGTTTTACTACCTAATTTATTTGTTTTACTATTTGTTAGCTCATATCAGATGGAGGTCAATACAAGCAGAATGATTAGTTTGAACGGCACCAACTATCACATATGGAGGGAAAAAATGAAAGATCTTCTTTATGTGAAAAGTTGACATTTACCAGTATTTGCTTCAGAAAAGTCCGAATTAAAGACCGATGATCAGTGGGCATTTGAACATGTCCAAGTTTGTAGTTTTATTCAGTAGTGGGTGGATGACAACGTGCTCAATCACATTAATGATGAAACGAATGCCAAGATGTTATGAGAGAAACTTGAATCTCTGTTCGCTCGGAAGACCGACAATAACAAGCTCTTCTTAATTAAGAAGATGATAAAGTTACATTACAAGGAAGATAACTCTATCTCTAATCATTTAAATGAATTTCAAGGAGTCCTACAACAGTTATCTTCCATGGCTGTAAAGTTTGGCAATGAGATTCAAGCTATTTGGCTGCTCGGTACTCTATTAGACTTTTGAGAGACATTCAGAATGTCACTTTGTAACTCTGCTCCTGATGGCATAGTGACGATGAAACTTATTAAAAGTACTGTTTTGAACGAAGAGATGAGAAAAAGATTTCAAGCTTCGTCTTCACAGTCTGATATTCTTGTCACCGATGATAGGGGGAGAAGCAAAAGTAGAGGTCTGAAAGGTAGAGACAAGAGCCGAAGCAAGTCCAAGGCCAGATCTAAAAATATTGAGTGTCACTATTGTGGCAAGTTGGGACACTTTAAAAAGCAGTGTTTCAAATATAAGAAAGACAAGAAAAATAGCAACACTGAGGAAGAGAAGAAAGATGAGGTTACTACTGCCGAACTTGTCATTATTTGTGACGAGGAGGTAATTAATTTTGCCTGTCAAGAAACAAGTTAGGTCGTGAATAGCAGAGCCTTTTTATATGTTACATCAAATAGGGAGCTCTTCTTATCTTATACACCTGAAAATTTTGGGGTGTTAAAGATGGGTAATAATAGTTTTTCAAATGTCACCGGCATGAGGGATATCCACTTAGAGACCAATAAAGGAGCACGGCTGATTCTCAAGGATGTTAGGCATGTGCTTGATATCCGTTTCAACTTGATCTCAGTAAGAAAGTTGGATGATAAAGGTTATTACAACACCTTTGGTAATGGGCAATGGAAGCTTACTAAAGTTCGTTGGTCGTGGCTCAGGGAGAGAAGAGCCCAAGCTTGTATCTAACACAAGCTAAAATTTCAGGTGACTTCATCAACACAATGGATGATGAGAAGATAGCCGAGATGTGGCACATGAGACTTAGTCACATCAGCGAGAAGGGACTTAATTGTTTGGCCAGAAATAACCTGTGCCCAGGTATAAAAAGTACAAATTTAAAGAAATGTGCTCATTGCATAGCCAGAAAGCAGAACAGAGTTGCCTTCAAGAGTCACTTTCCTTCAAGGCAATTGGATATGTTAGAATTGGTGTACTCCGATGTTTGTGGTCCTTTGAAAGTAAAGTCCTTTAGTGGTGGGCTTTATTTGGTGACATTCATTGATGATCATTTAAGGAAACTTTGGGCTTATGTCTTAAAGACCAAAGATCAAGTCTTTGATATTTTCAAATAGTTTCATGTACCTATTGAAAGGGAGACTAGAAAGAAGCTAAAGTGTATTCACATTGACAATGGTGGCGAGTATTGTGGTCCTTTTGACAAGTACTGTAGAAAGATAGGCATTAAGCATCAGAAAATACCTCCAAAGACTCTACAGTTAAATGGTTTAACTGAAAGGATGAACCAGACCTTGCTAGAGAGAGTTAGATGTTTACTTTCAGAAGCAAAGTTGCCAAAATACTTTTAGGGGGAGGCTTTGCTCACAGCAGTACATGTTATCAATCTATCTCCAGCAGTTACTCTGAATGGTAATGTACCTAACAGAGTTTGGTATGACAGAGAAATCTCTTATGATCACCTGCGAGTTTTTAGATGCAAGGTGTTTGTTCACATTTTGAACGATGAGAGATCCAAACTTGATGCTAAGACACGACAATGCATCTTTGTCGGTTATAGTTTTGATGAATTTGGCTATAGATTGTATGACCCGATTGAGAAGAAACTGATTCGAAGTCGGGATGCAGCATTCATTGAAGACCAAACCATTGATGATAAAGAAAAAGTTGAAAAGAAAGTGTCTGGTGGCAGCGACGGGTTGGTTGATCTAGACCCAGTTCCTATGATGAACTTGCCTGACCTAGTCAATAATGATACTCAAGATGGGGAACAGATTATTGACTAATCAAGGACAGATAATACTCCAACAGATAACATTGGCGATGACGATGAAGTTGTTGAGCAGGGGAAGAAACTGATTCGAAGTCGGGATGTAGCATTCATTGAAGACCAAACCATTGATGATATAGAAAAAGTTAAAAAGAAAGTATCTAGTGGCAGCGGCGGGTTGGTTGATCTAGACCCAGTTCCCATGATAAACTTGCCTGATCCAGTCAATAATGATACTCAAGATGGGGAACAGATTATTGACCAACCAAGGACAGATAATACTCCAACAGATAACATTGGCGATGACGATGAAGTTGTTGAGCAGGGGGAGCAACTCCTTCCATTGCCGCTAAGAAGAACACAAAGAAAGCAGCGTTCGTCAACTAAGTACTCAAGTTCTGAGTATATCCTCCTTACTGATGAGGAGGAGCCAGAAGATTTTGAAGAAGCACAAACTCATAAGGATAAAACCCAATGGATGACAGCTATACAGGATGAAATAGATTCCTTACAGAAAAATAATACTTATGAGCTTGTAGAACTTTCAGAAGGCAGAAAAGCCTTAAAGAACAAGTGGGTGTTCAAGCTTAAGAAAGATTGTAACAAGTTGATGAAGTATAAAGCTCGCTTAGTTGTGAAAGGTTTTGGACAAAAGTGAGAAATTGATTTTAATGAGATTTTCCCTCCAGTTGTCAAGATTAGCTCAATTAAAACTATACTAGGTTTGACAACCAGCTTGGATCTAGAACTTGAGCAATTAGATGTGAAAACTGCATTTCTCCATGGTGATTTGGAGTAAGAGATCTACCTAGTTCAACTAGAAGGATTTGAAGAGAAAGGGAAGGAATACATGGTCTATCAATTGAAGAAGACCCTATATGGATTAAAGCAGGCTCCAAGGCAATGGTATAAGAAATTTGACTCTTTCATGATGAGTCATGATTATACTAAAACTGATACAGACCATTGTGTATATTTTAAAATATTTCTTGATAACAAATTCATTATCCTGTTGTTATATGTAGATGACATATTGATTGTGGGATAGGATACAAAGATGATTGGTGATCTGAAAAAGGAGTTGTCAAAGGCATTTGACATGAAAGATCTGGGACCAGCAAGGCAAATTCTGGGAATACAGATTTTGTGAGACCGGAGAGCTAATAAGCTACAATTGTCACAAGAAAAGTATGTGGAGCGGGTCCTAGAAAGATTCAACATGCAGAATGCTAAGCTAGTTAGCACACCGTTGGCTAATCACTTTAAACTCAGTAAGAAAAATTTTTCCACTAGTGAAGAAGAAAAAGAAGACATGGCTAAGATTCCATACTCCTCTACAGTTAGGAGTTTGATGTATGCCATGGTCTATACCTGTCCAAATATTGCTCATGTAATAGGAGTAGTGAGCAAGTTTCTTTCTAACCCAGGTAAAGACCATTAGGAAGCTGTAAAGTGGATTTTAAAATATCTCAGAGGCAATTCAAAAATATGCTTATGTTTTTGACAGACAGAATCAATTTTGAAGGGCTATACAGATGCAGATATGATAAGTGACCTGGATAGTAGAAATTCTACTTCAGGATTCTTATTTTCTTTTGTAGGAGAAGCTGTGTCATGGCAGTCTAAATTGCAAAAGTGTGTTGCCTTATCTACAACTGAGGCAGAATACATTGCCATGACTGAAGTAGGAAAAGAAATGCTCTAGTTAACTAGACTTCGTCAACAATTGGGAATAAAGCAGCAAAGGTCTATGATTTACTGTGATAGTCAAAGTGCTCTAGATTTGAGTAAAAATACGATGTACCACTCACGTACAAAGCATATTGATGTGAGATATCATTGGCTGCGGTTAGCTATAGAAGAACAACAGTTCAAGTTTGAAAAGATTCACACTAATAACAATCCTGCTGATATAATGACAAAAGTTGTAACTTGGGAAAAGCTTCAACTTTGTGCTAGAATGGCTGGCATAAATTCTATGTGATGACATCTGAGTTTATTCTCCTTCCTCATGGGCTGGAGGGGGAGAATTGTTGGAGTCCATCCCATGAGATGGGCACCCAAAATTCAACAAGAAATGGCAGCCAAAATAGAATAAGAAAAGGAGGTAATGGAGATGCAAATTTTCAACATTGGTTGGCAGTTGAAAAGGCTAAAATTTTGTGCTTCTCTATTCCTTTTGCAACTCAAAATTTGCCTATAAATAGAAAGATTCAGCAAGCAACAAATGCACAAGCAAGAGAAGTAAGAAGCAAAGAGAGAAAAGGCTCAAGTAGAGAGAATAAGCCTAAAGCCAAGTGTAAGAGGCAAGCCTTGAGAGAAATAAAATATTTCTCTGAAAGTGTGAGATAAAAGAGAGTCTGAATAATTCCCAATAGAGTATGAATGTGGGTATATACCAGAAAATATTGGGTGTTATCTTTAGAGGGTCTCACTAAGTGCCACTATAATTTTAGTATCACTTGAAAGAGGATAAAGTGTATTATAAGGATATTTGTAATTATCCTTATTATAGTAAAATATTTTCTTGAAATTTATCCCGTGATTTTTCCCTCAATATTAAAGGATTTTTCACGTTAAAAATTTGTACCTCTTATATTTATTTTTCTGCTTAAACTTTGTTGTACATAATTTATTTGCACAGTAAAAAAAAGTGATCCTGATATGCTTCAACTTTTATCAAGCCTCTAATCAATTTTTTCTAACATTTCCTTTGTACGTAGCTTAGCTAAAGCATGACTAAGCTCAGGCATGTAACCCATCCTAGTTTTTACAGCGGAAGTAAAAAGAGCTTATACAAACACTCATTGTGCATGGGCTTCGGTGATTGTGCAGAGTTCCATAGCGAACGAGTGCGACTCCGAAAATTATAGCAAGATTTGTGTAATTACTAGCTCACATAGAACAGAGGAAAGGAAATGATTACGGCCGTGACATTAATTGATGGCAGGCGGACAATAAATGAAGAACTCTAAAGTAATATTCTTTTATATAATCATAGGATTGATTTTAATTAAGATACTGGATCTACATCTCTTATGTCTGAACTCTATTTTGGAGGAAGACCGCAATCTGGTGATGAGTTGGTTCGTAAATCTACTTGCATGGCTGTTAGCGTCGAACACTCCTCTTCTTAACTACAGCAGCGTGGGTTTCCTCTTGCTGTCAAAAATGAATGTCTCATTGCATGGAACTGTTCACCAAGTAATTGGGTTCAGATGAACATTGATGGTTCTTGTAGAGGGGGGGGGGGGGGGGGGGGGCGTCGAGCTGCATGTGGTGGTGTCCTGCGGGATCAGAGTGGGAGTGGCAGTGCATTATTGACTGAACTTGGGGCGTTTGTTCTTGGGTTGGAGTTATCATGGCAGCATGAGATCAGAAAATTAATTGTGGAGAGTGATTCTTGGTTGGCAGTAAACTTGATAAAACACGGTTGCTTGGGGCATATCCACATTCCCAACTGATTAACCAAGCTAGAGCTATATGGAACAGAGATTGGGAGGTTTATTTATTTATCCTTTTTTTTCTCCTAAAATACACCTTTAGTTTACATGTGAGTAGAGCGTAAATTCTTCATGTGCAACAATATTTCTCTTTTATTTTTTTTCCAGGCCACAAGTCAAAATATAAGAATATGTTTAGATTTTTCTGTTAGATAATTCACGGAATCAAGTCAAAATATAAATAAGCATCAATTAACTGCTGGAATAACTTTAGAAAAAATAAAGAGAAGAAAAGAATTAGCGAAAGAAAATAATAAATATAAAAATAAATATTTTCTTTCTTTTTTATATTTTCTGAAAAATATTATTCTCACAAAATTTTAAAAAATTTAAATGATATATACATGCCGCCATTAAATATTTAGGTTTTGTAGATTAAAATGTGAAATAAAGTAATTTAATAATTTAAATTTTTATAATAAAATTTTTTTTTATAAAAATTAACAAACGAGAGTATTGTTTAAGGTCATCAAACCATAAAATTCTTTTAAAGCCAAAAAATTTAAACTTACATTAAAGATGTATATACTGAAACCTAGTTAATGTCTTGGTAGAATTGTCATCTCGTCTGGAACATATTTATGAAGTTAATATTAGTGACTTTTTTAATAGTATAGTGATATTTGTAATTATTTTAAATATTTTTTAAAAAATTTAAATTTAAATCTAAAATTTTATATACACTTATTACTTTGCATGTTATCAAAACAAAGTAAATTTTTTCACGTCTATGACTAAAAATTCGACGATAGACACATTCTATGGGTGGTCGGTTAATTCAGTTTGACCAGACCAAAACTGACTTTATTCCCTTTGAAATTCATGTTGCCTGTTAATGCAAGGAATTCTACCTTCTCCCTTTCACAAACCATGCATATAACATAATCACGTGAACCATATTTATTGAATATTACCCATAAAGAATGCCACAAAAAGCTCAAGATTGTAGAATGTATAATAAATTTAAAAATTTAAATCTCATAAAATATAAATTATATAAAAATAAAATTATAAATATAACAGAGTTAAATAAAAAAGGATGTAATTTGGTGAAATTAACACCAAAAATACCCTATTTAATACCCTGTTATGCCGATGATGATAATGCTTGTATATTATAGACAATTATATTATTTTTGTACTCTGACTAAGCATGGGGGAACCTGTATGGCTGTTTCCTAGTGAAAGACTGAATGACCAAAACGTACACTATTCCGTAATCTGTACGCAAGTCGTCTGGCTGCTCCACAAGAAGTCAGAACTCTCTAAGCTACACACTTCTGCATCTTATCTCCTATCTCTCATTCTAACACACTTTTGCATCTTATCTATTAGAGACGCCTATGCTTCTCACTTATGAAGAACAAGAGACAAAAACTCTCTAAGCCACACACTTATGCATCTTATCTCCTATCTCTCATTCTAACACACTTTTGCATCTTATCTATTAGAGACGCCTATGCTTCTCAATTATGAAGAACAAGAGACAAAAAAGGGGAACATTCAGAGGTTCTGATACTACGATAAAGAATATAAATACTATAAGAGAAGTTGGAAGAAAAGAACAAAGACAAGTCACTCGTGTGTAAAAAAGATGAATGCGTATATTGTTGCTTGTATATATTACTTCCTGTCCTTTGGTTACAATCAAAACCTATAACCAAATCCAGATAAAATATGTTTCCAGATTTTTCATAATTCATATGTACCTGAAATATTTTTAATTGCTAAAATGGACATGGGCCATAACTTTAAAAAGAAAAAAGGGAAAAGAAGGTCACCCATAGATCTATCCACTATATATGTTCCATAAATTCATATCACCGTTTAGGAGAGATATCAGAGATGGACAAGCCAAATATTGATTCTAGAAAAGGTTGTGCAGGAGATTCTGCTTCATCATTTACCCTTCTTCCAAAGTAAAATGCTGGCCTTTTTGGTAGAGGGAGCTTCGTACTTTACTTTGTTACCATTGATAAGACGTCAGACACAGTGGGACGGTCGACTGCGTATTCTTCTACACATAACAGGCCAACGTGAATGCATCTCAACACTGGATCTTCAGCAAAGGAATTTAAGGTTGGGCCTATCAGTTCTAGTCCCACATCTTCTTTTCAAAGCTCCCAAGCCTAGGCACTCATCGAATTTGATTCAGTTATATATTAGACACATAACCCAATAACATGGAGAATAAATAAACCTGGGGCTTGAGAATGGTTTGACACACATGTCCCAATAAGTTAAGCCGGCGGTTGGCATCGTAGAAGCAATTGTTTCCTTTGCTAATAACAATTTCAAGCATTAAGATTCCAAAATTATAAACATCTAATTTGACAAAGAAAGCTCCTGTTATGACAATGGCCAACAAAAATAAAATTGCGGAATATAATTTAGAGAAGGAGAAAAGAAAACACACAAATATTTAAAGTGAAAAAAACCTAATGAGGGAAAAAATCACAGGTAGAAGAAGAGAATTTAACTATATAACATTCAATTACAAGGTTAAAATTTGGGTTAAACAATTAACCCCAAACAGCAGCGCCCAAAATGACCCAAACAACTGCTGTATCCAAAATACAAAAAATCTGCACTCTTCTGTATTACAAACCCAAAATGTGCACTGTTTATGCTGTACTGTTTACATGGTGCTATATTCGGTATATATTTTGCAGTTGAAACTGCTGTGTGCTGTTTCCTACTAAAACTGCAACTCTATCTGCAACTGTTTTCTATTATGACTGCAACTCTTAGTTGCAGTTTCTATCTAAAACTGCAACTCTTTTATTTTTAGAATTTGGGTCACACCTAAAAACATAACAATCTCCACCTTGACACAAATTCTGAAAATAGACTTCAACAAAGAAACTCTCCACCTCTTCCACAAAAACTCCTAAGAGCAAAACTCAACAATGAGCACCAATTAAGTTCAAGCAATATTTGAACTTCTTAATGGACAAGGGGTACTCCACCTCTTCTCCTACAGCAAGACAATAGACAGAATCTGAATAACCATACTTCTCAGGTGGTTTAATAGTTCTTCTTGGCCTATCTTTAGCTATGGTGTAAGGTTGTGCTTGTGCAGAATCTGAAGCCTCTTCTGAATCACCATCTGCAGAACTAGGAATAGAGAATTGTTTAGGCTGAGTAAGAATTTCAAACTCCACTTGTTCTCCACTTTTTTCATTATTCTGAATAACAGATTTTGTAACTTTTTTCTTTGCAAGCATGGAATATTCATCAAAAGTTACATCCCTGCTAATAAGAAACTTGGACTGATCTGTACACCATAACCTGTATCCTTTCACACCAGATGAATACCCAAGAAATACACATTTCTTTGCTCTAGGCTTAAGCTTTCCTTCATTAACATGTGCATAAGCAAGACAACCAAAAATTTTCAAAACAGAATAATCAACAGATTTGCCAGACCATACCTCTTCTGGTGTTTTACATTCAATGGATCTATGAGGAGATCGGTTCACTAACCAACAAGCTGTGTTAATAGCTTCAGCCAAAAATTTCTTACCTAAGCCTGCATTTGAAAGCATACACCGAGCCTTTTCAAGAAGAGTTCTATTCATCCTTTCTGCAACACCATTCTGTTGAGGTGTATTCACAACGGTTCTGTGCCGAGCAATACCTTCTTTCTTGCAAAACTCATTGAACTCATTGTTACAAAATTCAAGGCCATTATCTGTTCTGAGTCTCTTAATCTGTTTTTCTGTCTACTTTTCAAGTAAAGTCTTCCACTACTTGAAAGTCACAAATACTTGATTTTTCTGTTTCAGAAAGTAGACCCAAACCTTCCTTGAATAATTATCAATAAAAGTTAACATGTATCTGAAGTGACTGCCTTTAGAAGGGACTTGAAAGGGCCCCCAAAGGTCTGAATGAATGTAGTCAAGAGTTCCTTTTGTCTTGTGAATGGCTGAACTGAAACTCAACCGCTTTTGTTTGCCAAAGACACAATGTTCACAAAACTCCATCTTTCCTGTAATCTGGCCACCTAATAGACCTCTCTTACTCAATGCTGTCATGCCTCTCTCACTCATATGCCCCAGTCTCATGTGCCAAATTTTAGTAACATCTGAATCAGAAATAGAAGTAGCAGCAACTGCAACTGAACCTGTAACAGTAGAACCCTGCAAGAAATTCAAAGTGCCAATTCTATTTGCTTTCATCAGTGAAAGTGCACCCTTAGAGACTTTAAGCACACCATCTTCACATTTATATTTGCAGCCGTTCTTTTCTAAAGTACCCAGAGAAATTAAATTCTTTTTCAAATCTGGAATGTGTTTTACATTTGACAAAGTTTTGATCATACCATCATGCATTTTAATTTGTACAGTGCCTATCTCAGCAACTTTACAAAAATGATCATCACCCAAAAACACACCTCCATTGAACGGCTCATAAGTGGTAAACCAGTTCTTATTAGGAGTCATATGCTGTGAAGCTCCTGAATCCATCACCCAGTTAGGTTCAAATCTAATTTTGGTATTAGTAATACAAAGAAGATCAATTTTCTCATCTTCTACTACATTAGCTTCTTCTGATGTGGCCTTACCTTTATTGTCACAAGCTTTTTCTTTGTTCTTCAATTTAAAATAGTCAGATTTAATATGCCCCTTCTTCTTGCAATAATTACAAGTCAGATTCTTATGTTTAGACTTTGATCTAGACTTGTAAGAATTAGGATTTCTCTCTTTACTTCCTCCTCTATCAACAAATAGACTAACACTCTGATCACCCCTTTCAACAGATGTCAAATTATTATCAATTTTCTTTTTAACTTGCAAATTTGACCTGAAATTATCAAGGAAAATTTCTTCTCTACCATAGATCATAGTGTCTCTAAAATTTTTATAGGAAGCAGGCAAAGAATATAACAGTAAAAGCACTTGATCCTCATCATCAATCTTCACATCTATCTTACTTAAATTAGTAATGATGGAAGTAAACTCTGCTATATGAGATTTTAGTGGCGTACCTTTAGACATACGCAGAGTATAGAGGCGTTGCTTTAACCGTAGCCTGTTAGTGAGAGATTTTGTCATGTATAGACTCTCCAATTTCAACCATGCACCCGGCAGTGTTCTCAGTGAGAATTTCTTGAAGAACTTCATTACCTAAGCACAACTGTATAGAAGAAAGAGCTCTATCATCTATATCATCCCATTCAGCATCTGTCATAGTCTTCGGTTTCTTTGTCTGCCCAAGCAATGCCCTCTTTGTGCCTTCTCTTGACAGAATTGCCATCATCCTTACTTGCCAGAGAGCAAAACTGGTTGAACCATCAAATTTCTCAATGTCTGTCTTAGATGTTGTTGCTGAAGTAGAAGCCATTGAGAGATTGAGAGAACCTGGCTCTGATACCAATTTATTATGACAATGGCCAACAATAATAAAATTGCAAAATATAAATTAGAGAAGGAGAAGAGAAAACACACAAATATTTAACGTGAAAAAATCCAATGAGGGAAAAAATCACGGGCAGAAGAAGAGAATTTCACTATATAACATTCAGTTACAAGGTTAAAATTTAGGCTAAACAATTAACCCTAAATAGCAACACCCAAAATGACCCAAACAAGTGCTGTATCCAAAATACAGAAAATGTGCACTCTTCTATATTGCTGTTTTGCAGTAGCAAACCCAAAACAATACTGTTCACTGTTTATGCTGTACTGTTCACACTACTGTTCTCACGCGTACTGTTCACCGAGGGGGTCCTGTTCACGAGTTGCACTGTTTTCTCACTGTTCATGGCGGGTACTGTTCACAGGGTGCTATATTTTGTATATATTTTACAGTTGAAACTGCAGTGTGATGTTTCTTATTAAAACTGCAACTCTATCTGTAACTGTTTTCTATTATGACTGCAACTCTTAGTTGCAGTTTCTATCTAAAACTGCAACTCTTTTATTTTTAAAATTTGGGTCACACCCAAAAATATAACAGCTCCCTCCATAACATATTTAGAAGAAATGTAACCACTAATATCATATATATCAAGTTAATTAGTTCATAAATGTGGGATCAAAGCATATGACAAATAAAAGAAGGTGATAGCCAAAGGGCACTTACTAAGTACCAACAATTCTATTTGTATTGACTTTTGATTCTTGAGCTAAACTTCTTGCTATACCAAAATCAGATATCTTGGGTCTCATATTTTGATCAAATAGTATATTATTAGCTTTCAAGTTCTTCAGTATCACTTTCGATCTTGAGTACTTATGGAGATGGAGTAATCTTTGAGTTATTCCTTTAATTATGTCAAAATGTGTCTTCCAATTGAGATGCTTGCTTTGTATTGGATCCTTCAAATAAAATTTGTGTCATTGATCAATGTAAATTGAAATAAAGAAAACTGTGTGTATAATTGGTAGGAGATATGTTGCACGCATGGGCTTCTGTATGAGTCTTACTTACCAAAAAAGATGCTGTCCAAGCTTTTATTGGGATATACTCATAAATTAAGCTCCTCTCTTCTTCATATATGCAACAGCCCCATAGCTAAACAAGATCCTGGTGTTGGAGTTCAGAAATGAGTTTAACCTCATTTGTAAGTTCCATCACTCCTTGTAACGAACTTTTTGCTAGTCTCTTCATTGCAAGTTCTTTCCCCATTTGCAATGTTCCCTAAGGTGATGATCACGAATTTTATTATAATCATTCCTCAGAAATAAGAATCAATCATAAGTTATAAATCGAAACATTGGACTTATAGGGTTACCTTATAAACAGGTCCAAAGCCTCCTTCACCTAACTTGTTCTTCAAAGAAAAGTCATTTGCAGCTATCATGACATATGCATAACTGAATAGCCTTAAATCATGTCCATTCTTTTCATTTTTTTTTTTTAATTTCAAAAGCATCACCGGATCCAAAGAAATTTACCAAGTCAAGGTCAAGCATTGTATTCCCTGCCGAGGTTTAAATTCAAAAGAGAAAGATTAATACAATCAAGGGGATGTCACAACAATCTAAATGTGCCTATTTCTACTCAAAATTTCTTCCTTAATTTACAACTTTTCTTTTCGTTCATACTAGGCATAGAATGCCCATGCCAAGTACAAAAACAGCTGTGACTATTGCAATGCTGATCCAGAATAGCCGTATCCATATCTTTGCACCTGTACTGACACGCAAACCATGAACCAACTAGTAATTAGAAGATCACAAATGATTAGTATGTTTTTATTCTGTTTTGTTCTTTAGATCACTGCTAATGTATAATCATTTCCGTATATGAAGTACGATTGTCCTATGAGTTATTATCTATATTTTTGGAAGTAGCTTTTATTTCACAAAATGTGCGAAATATTAGAGATATATAATAAAAATAATTTTTAAGCTTCTATACTTAATAGCTTAATTTTTAAAATATTTAATTTTTTGACATAGTTTCAGATCTTCTATGACAAAATGATTAAGACTTCATTCCTCACTTATTTGACATATGAAAGTGGGTATCAAGTAATTTATCATTACTATAGCAGTAGAATGGAAAGAAACAGAAATAATTCTTGCATAAATGGGGTAGCATTTTTTGACGCACTGTATTTTCCAAGGACTTCCTCACTAGCACATAATAGCTAAAAGTAGCACCAGGAAATTGATAAAGTTTCAATGAATTTCCACTAAAAAATAAGCATCCATTGCCATTTCCCCAGTAGTAACTCTTGAATGCGGCACAGCTACTGGTTCTCCAGCAAGTAATCTTGCAGTCACTTATGGTACTCATATTTTTATAATAGTTAATATTAAAATCCCCAACAAGGATAACAGGATGAAGTTCGTATATTTCACCAGGATTCCTACAGATGGGTCTGTTCTCCCATGCTTGGCAGCCTCCATCTGCGTTATACCCATAATAGTTATGAGCCCTTGCAATATCATTTCCTCTGGTGTCACTCATCTGCCCTGTTTCATGTAGTATCCATCCAGCAAGATCGTGATCATCACTTTGGCTTGAGACTGTGAAGTACCTTTCATCCTCATTGGAATAAATGGTGTACTTATACAAGCTCTGTGTTTTCTCTGAGATATGTTCAAATCTGTTGTTTATCAATACCCCGCTTTTCCAATAAATCTGCCCTCTTCTCCGGATGACCAATTCACCGCTTTGGGTTCCCATTCAAGGCTGAAGGTTCCTGAGGCTCCGGTTTGTTGACTTAAATGGGAAACCAGGGTCCAGTTTTGTGAGTACCACCTAAATTCAAGAGAAATGCAATTACTATTAGATCAACCGTTGCGTTCCATTTATAATCATGGAAATCAAGTGTACTTGTATCGATTAGATTAACGAAATAAAATATTATATAAGCGTTGACTAATGTTTTTGACATTTTTTTAATAACCCATGCCATCGCATGCCTGGTCCTTCCTTGCTAATTTCATATTGCCCTCACATGAAGTGCATGTTAAAACATGCAATTTTAAGTAGTGCAAACCTTTGCCTAACAACTTGTTGATTCATTTTACACACATATAGCTACCTTATTTTTAATCTAATTGAAAAAGACAAACAACCAAGTGGTTGGGTCATGATCAAACAATTGATTGGACTACAAATGTGCATGCATAGTAAACTAGAAAACAAGCTGTCTATCAACAAGATGTTGATTTAATAAAAGCATATTGATCCGAATGAATTTTAGTTGCTAATGCGTAAGGTTTAAATTTTGAAAACGACTCTAATTAAAAGCAAAGAAGCCGTGAATACTCTAATTTGAAAAATTATCTTACTGATCCGTCATTTTTGAGCATCAAGAAAAAAGATAATATGTGAATTATTTTATGAATGTGATTGAAGTGAAAATTGATGCATGAATGGTCACGAAAGGTCCCAAACTATTGGTCTTCTAAAGCATGAGATGCTGTTGCAAAGTGCAATGATATATGGAAAAAGATAGTTATATGTACTAAATATGAATGTTTTGTATATATTATACATATAAATAAAAAATAAAAGAGAAAAATAAAAATATGTAAAATTAATGTGTATATTTAATAATACTGTAACAAATGGTACCCTAAACCCAACACATAAGACAATAAATATTTAACTCATTTTTTTTTATAAAAGTGATTCCAAATTTAATTTATAGCTGATCAAAAAAGTATTAATTCAATTTATTTTTTAAGTTGAATAAATAAGTTAATTCATAAATTAATATATTTTTATATATAAAAATATGAATCAATTCACTTCATTTCTACTTCCATTTCACAAGTTAAATAAAAAGAGCTAATTTACTTGTATTTATATAAACTATATACATATGAACCTATCTTGTATCTTATGTAGAATAGGAAGACTTGTTTTGACAGGCCTATCTACAAGTCTCAAATGCGTAAATTATAAATATAATTAACATATTATTATTATAAATAAGATTTTTTTTAATTTTTTATTTAAAAAATTTAAATCACTAAATTTATCAAATTTAATTACAAAATTTAAATATTTAACAACAACCACTAGTAACAATTTAATTATTCTCACATTTTATGAGAGTAATTTTTCTTATAGAGTGTGATCCTTCAATGAAGTTAAGACCACACGTTCAAGTGCTGAAAACTTCAAATTAATACATAGATTCTTTCGTATTTTTATGGAAATCTTATTTGGGAAAATAAATTTGATGTAAGCTTTTCATCTCATGTTCTAAAAATTTTAAGTTCTAAAGAAATTTAATTGTTCATAAAATATAAGAAACTAATTCCTATGTGTGTTCATCGCCTTTTAGATTCCTATCTTGTGGCTCATATGTGGCACTAGATTTTATAATCTAAATCATAAATTATGTACTTTAAAATTATAAAACCTTAAATTTAAAAAATTTATATCTCAACTTTTAAATATTTAACTCTAAAATCTTAAACTTAGGTTTTAAAATTTTAAATATCAAATTTTATACTCTAAATTTTAAAACCCTACCAACAAAGTTTTTGTACAATAATCATTGTTTACATCCTAAGTTAAAAGACTTGAGGTCAAAGACTTAGGTTTGAACTTTAAAATCATTTTTGTTGAGAGAGAATATTAACGATCAACCCTAAACATGAATTAGTTTTATATCTAATAATGGTGTGGGATACTACGTGAAGAAATGAAAAAAATTAAACTCTAAATAATAAACTTTAAAATCTTAAACTTTATAAACTAAGCTCCAGACCATAAACATAATATCCTAAGTCTTAAAATTTTAAACCTCAAATCTTAAGACATAAAATTTTAAATTTTAAATCATAAATTTCATAGCCTTAGATCTTGAGTTTCAAAATCTAAAATGCTAGATCATAAATTTTAGAACCCTAAACATTAAATATTAAAATCTTAAACTTCAAACTCTAAATTCTATAACCCTAAACATTAAACTTTAAATCTTAAACCCTATATATAAACTCTAAATTTTAAAATTTCAAATCATAAATCCTAAAATTCTAAACCCTAATATCCTAATAATTAATTTGGAAATCAAAGAAATTTAATTAGATTTCCTATGACTTACCATAGATATATCACTTACATTCCTGAATATTAAATACTAAGATTAAGATGACCTAAAAATTTAATTCTAAAAGAAAATTAAAAAAATCTCCAACCAAACGTCTCTTATGGCTTTTGTAGAAGGTTGCCGAGGGTAAAACCATCCCAAATCTTTTTGCATTGTTGTTTTGGGACCATATCTCTTCACTTTAGGATCAAAGGCTAGAGGCTACATTTAAATAATGACAGAAAAAATAAAGAAATTAAAAAATTGATAAGAGAAAAAATAAAATAAAATAAAAAGTAATAAAATATAGAAAAGTTACTAAAGTCAAAAAATTCAACATGTTTTGATTCTCCTGGGCAATTGAGAAAGGAACAAGGTTGACAACTTGACATGGTGTGATTAAAGAAAGAAAGTTTAGCCTGCACCCGGCAGTCCAAGCAGGGCAAACCAGCTAGCAACTTAACATTGTTTGCAAGTTGAAACTCTTAAGACCAAAGAAAAGTTAAAACTCTTACATTAGCACCTTTCCAAACTACTCCGTGAAGGACACACACACACATATATATCCATAAGAAAAACATTTGAGTCTGAGACTTTACGCACGAAGAATTTTATCTGAAGAAAGATGTCTCTCCATGAATTTCCTTTTCCTTGTGGAAAATTTACTTGGTATTCTCATTATAAATTGCAAATGTGTTGATGCAAATCAAGATGTCACATCCCAATGTTTTTTTGTTTTTGTTCTTTGCTCGGTTGTAGGCTGGTTAAATGTGTAGGAGTGAGGCCCACTGCTCCGTTGCGCTATATATATATATATATATATATATATATATATGCACACACTTTCTGTAGGATTCTAAATGTGCTTAATTTTTCTCCCAAACAGAGCCTTGATGCTTATCAACCATTTTCAAAGGGGGACCATGTAGTTGGGCCTCAATGGCGTACTCGGATTCCCATGTCCAAAGTGCCTCAGCAGGCTTGTCCAATGTTAGTTCTGATTACTGAGCAAGAGCAACTAGTTTCAGCATCACAGATTTCATCAGATTTTCTTAGAAAAAGAAAGAAAAAGAATTTCTCTCCTGCAGAAAAAGAAACCAAAAAAAAAAATATGCTATGATCTACGTTGGATTCCATGTTGACCATGCGATTTTATATGGCTTTATTCTTTCTCACACTGTCATATCAACAGATTTGCAATGGAATTGATGTGTATGCAACTGAGTCATTACATTTATGAAACATAAATGATTACAGAAGAGAAGATACCAACCCTGCTGTCACGCAGATGCAAAGCATTAAATTCGACGGAAACTGAAGACTAAAGCAGTGCAGGGGAGCCCAGCTAATCTGTCAAAAATTTGACTAGCAAAATTCATTATACCATGTTAGTTGTCTTGCTTATGTTCATGAGGTTCTAATTAATTTGTACGTACATTTTCTTGGTAAGAAATCATTTTTATGGGATTTCTTCTTGTAATTTCACTGAGTCTAGGATTATACTGGTCTAAAATGAGTTTGTAACACGTTCATTACATACTTCATCCAAACTTACCAACAACAGAGAAAAAGATGCCTTGTGATATTTCACTAGGGTCCCATATAAACAAGCTTCATTTGATGCACTTGTTGACAAACCTAAATTATCATGAACATACCAAAACAGTGGCCAGCCTTTGGCTTCCATGAAAATTACACTAGCTATATCCATGACCCCTGCAAACATGCTACTAGTACCATTACTCTATTGTATTAGTAAGGCATATCTTCTATTTCTTGAGAAACGAAACCATTTTTGTGCCAGTGGACCAGGGAACTTATTTCTTGAGACATCATTACATCTTCGGCACCTGCAACAAATACTTGCTAATTTAAAGCAGACATTGAAAAGTAACCCTTTTCATATCTTGTCAATTTTTGTTTTCTTATCTTGCCTCTAACAATGAGATAGAAACTTCATTTACTGAACACTCTTCACATTTTCTTGATGAAGAATCTACTTGGATTGGTTGCCCTCTTTCAGTGTAGAAACCAGGTTGGCTTGGTTTAGGCAATAACTTTTCACCATTCAACATTAAAACCACAGATGACATGTTAGGTCTATCTTCTGGTCGTTGTTGCACGCATAAGAGACCCACATGAATATATCTTAATATTTCATATGGAGTCACTGAATCATCTGCTAAGTCATCCATAAGCTCTATTGGCCTTTCTTCAGTCCATAATCTCCATGCCTAAAATGACATAAAAGGCATACATCAGGTATTTCATTTCCTACATGAGATGCCATTATGCCCAGTGTAAATGTCTATGACATAATATAATGAGATAAAGGAAGTTATTCTTTAGGCTTACATGTCCAAGAAGGTTTAGTTGATGGAGTGGGTCACAAAATCCTCGGTTCTTTCTCCCACTAACTATCTCCAGTACAATTACGCCAAAACTGAAGACATCAGATTTGATTGAAAAGGATCCATGCACTGCATATTCCGGAGGCATATAACCACTGCAAAGCAACAAACAATTCAGAACCATGAAAACAATAGGGGTTGAAAAAGAAAACAACCAACACAAGTCCAAACATACTATGTTCCCATCACTCTATTTGTATTGGCCTCAGTTTGATCTCCCCCAAATGTTCTAGCTAGACCAAAATCTGATATTTTTGGGTTCATATCCTTATCAAGAAGAATATTGCTAGTTTTAAGATCTCTATGAATAATTCTCAGTCTAGAGTCTTGATGAAGATAAAGAAGCCCTCGAGCAATCCCACCAACAATTTGGAGGCGTGTACTCCAATTTAATAGCTTACTTCTTACCAAATCTGAAAATTTTCAATTTGTAGTTTAGCATGGCAACTACTTGATAGTAAAACTAAAAAGAAGATCCATTAGTTTAGGTGGTGCAAAAGCTCAAACCAAAGATAAAGTAGTCCAAACTTCTGTTGGGCATGAATTCATAGATCAACAACTTTTCATCTTGATAAATAGAACAACCGAGAAGCTTTACAAGATTGCGGTGTTGGAGTTTTGCAATCAGCAGGACTTCATTCTTGAACTCATCTGTTCCTTGTCCAGAAGTTTTCGAAAGCCTCTTGACTGCAATCTCTTGCCCGTCTGCTAGTACGCCCTAAGGATAGTTTTGGAAATATTGGAACTTAGTTGCAGAAGTTAATCACCTTGCTTAAATATAATTGTAGTACCTTGTATACTGGTCCAAAGCCACCTTGTCCCAATTTGTTACTTTGTGAAAAGTGATTTGTGGCACTGGAGATTGTTGAAAAATCAAATATAGGTAAATCCATGTCTTCCTTGTCCCTTTTGTCCTTCCAGCTAAGTAGTTTTGCAATCCCTGATATTGAGATAAATTTTTATGACTGACAACGCATTGATAGTTCTTACGCATTTATAGAAAAAGAATATGGAAGATAATAATATGTAATCTGAAACAAGAATCACAATTCATAACAATATCACTTTCTTTTTTATATTCCAACATCATATTTTCATTATAGGTTAGAGCATTGAGAATCAGATCATTATCGTGAATTCACCTGGATGAATAAGTTTCTTCTTCTGAATGCATATGACCAATCCAAGTACTATCATGCCCACGATGAATATAGAACAGCCAATCACAATTCCTGCAAGCTTCTTCTTGTTGAAAGGACGATTATCCACTGTAAAATAGGAGAATCTTATGCACAATCTTGGTCGGACACTTAACCAGAAATACAAAATAATGAATTAAAAGAAAAGAAAGAAGGAAAATGGAGAACTTCAGGCAAAATTTCGCCGTGGAAGCTCAGTGAAAGAATCAATTTTTGCTAACGGAAATAGAAGAAAAGTAAACCATTCGAAACAAATTTAGGCAGAAAAGCAGAAATGGATACTCCAGAATTCGAAAACAGAAGAGCCAATACTTAATAAGCACCACCTTTTCGTACTTTAAAGATTAGTGCAGTCATGATAAACTCGGTATGGAAAAGCCATAGTAAAAGAGGAAAACATAATGGAAAATAAAGAATACCTAGTTCTGAACCTGCGGTCATTCTTATATAGAAGTCTTGTCCTCCGATCGGGAGCTTTCTCATGTCAACAACGTTGTTAAACCAATGCACGCAGCCACTTCCTCCGTCACTGATATTCAAATTGGCATATGCTGTACAAGAGCAGTTGCTCAAACATAATTTCTCACAATCCTTTAGACTGATTGTCTTATCATACCACGATGAAGATGTGTCTGGCAATTTCATTCCCTCGTACTTTTGAAAGCTATCTCCCCTATGACAATCCAGTTTGGTTTTCCGAAAACATCCGCTAAACTTACCTGCTGAATCTGGAGAATTGGCTGTGAATCCTGTTAAGCATTCACAAATTTGAGAGCTGTTGACATTGCAGTTGGTATTTTCACCACATACTGCATAATTTTCACACTTATCAAAGAGGCTTGGATAGTGAATATCCCAGTTCTTTCTCTGAGCTGACCATATTAGACGTAATGGATAGCCTTCTGGCATCAGTCTGCTTCTCATATAAACAGAACTATTACGGATTTCATTCTCATAGAAGACTTGATCTTTATTTAGTACAAACAGAAACTTCATGAATTGAAAATTTCTTAGTTCAGGGGTTCCAGTAAAACCAAGCCCATCCCAAGACCCGGCTCTGTATATTATATCGTCTCCCTTTGTGATAACTAGTTGAGGAAGCCCACGAGTATCAATATGCATCGAGCACTCACCAGGTGTAGGATCTTGCAGAGTTTTTGAAGATGTCAGAGCCAGATACTGACCTGTTTTGAAGTTGGCTCCAAGTTTCATTCCTGGGAGAAAAGTGTCACCAGGATAATCAAAACTCTGCCACAAATGGTTCTGCAAATTATTTCCATCTTTCACAACAAGGTTTCCTGAATCCAACAGCTGCACAACTGGTTTCTGTGTTGTTTTTGATGCATTTGAGGACCAGAATTGAGCCCCTGTGCTATCAAGAATGATAAGAACTCCATGATCACCGTCAACCTTCAGAACTCCTGTGGAGTCAGAAAGCGGATTGCCTCTGTTAGCAACCCATACTACTGTTCTAGGAGAAATATCTTTGTACCATATCCCCAGGTAACGGCTATTTGAATTTTCAGGGCTGAAAAATCCTGCTTCAAAGCTTCTATTTGCTGAAACCAGAGTTTCATTCTTACCATCTCGAATGGGTTGGCTTGGAGTAATCATGTCCAGTGTGGAGGAGATGCTTATGAAGGAAAATAACAAAGAGTGCACAACCAGCATTTTAAAGCTTTCCATGAATTTCCTATGGTTTCTATCTACCAAGTGTCAGAGGGAGATTTAAATAGAAAAGGTCGATCAGAAATCAATACTCGCTGCTGCGAATTCAGAGAGAAAGCCTTTATAGAGATTCAGAAGCCATAATTTGAGGTATCTGTATTAAGTTGTGGTTTGACCATTTAAGGTTGACGCACTATAAGTCAAGGAAGCAAAACAAAATAACTACTTCGGCGGCAAATATTAATTGTGATAACATTGTATCCGGTGACTTCTAAGTCTTCATGAAGTTTATTGTTTAAGAAAAACAGACTCATTTCAGCAGATTTGTTCGGGAAATGTTGGCATTTTCCTTTGTACGTAGCTTAGCTAAAGCATGACTAAGCTCAGGCATGTAACCCATCCTAGTTTTTACAGCGGAAGTAAAAAGAGCTTATACAAACACTCATTGTGCATGGGCTTCGGTGGTTGTGCAGAGTTCCATAGTGAACGAGTGCGACTCCGAAAATTATAGCAAGATTTGTGTAATTACTAGCTCACATAGAACAGAGGAAAGGAAATGATTACGGCCGTGACATTAATTGATGGCAGGCAGACAATAAATGAAGAACTCTAATGTAATATTCTTTTATATTATCATAGGATTGATTTTAATTAAGATCATGGATCTACATCTCTTATGTCTGAACTCTATTTTGGAGGAAGACCGCAATCTGGTGATGAGTTGGTTCGTAAATCTACTTGCATGGCTGTTAGCGTCGAACACTCCTCTTCTTAACTGCAGCAGCGTGGGTTTCCTCTTGCTGTCAAAAATGAATGTCTCATTGCATGGAACTGTTCACGAAGTAATTGGGTTCAGATGAACATTGATGGTTCTTGTAGAGAGGGAGGGCGTCGAGCTGCATGTGGTGGTGTCCTGCGGGATCAGAGTGGGAGTGGCAGTGCATTATTGACTGAACTTGGGGTGTTTGTTCTTGGGTTGGAGTTATCATGGCAGCATGAGATCAAAAAATTAATTGTGGAGAGTGATTCTTGGTTGGCAGTAAACTTGATAAAACACGGTTGCTTGGGGCATCATCTACATTCCCAACTGATTTACCAAGCTAGAGCTATATGGAACAGAGATTGGGAGGTTGTGATTAACCATGTTTTCCGTGAGGCAAATGGAGTGGCTGATTGGCTTGCCAATGCAGCTCACACTCAAGCTGATGAAGTTCAGCTATTTTTAAAGCCCCGAAATGGGTGTGTGGGTATCTGTTTCTTAGAGATCTGATGGGTGTTGCATATTTTAGAGTTCTGAGATCTTAGTTCTGTTTCTTATTTTCCCTCGTATCCATAAAAAGAAAAAGAAAAAAAAAAGCCAATATCGGCTGATGAGACACGAGAGTAACAAGTATCAGCACTACATGTCTCAAAGGTTAAAAACTGAGAGCAAATACATGCTAGGGTTAAATTAGTTTCGTTGTTCTTTCTAAACGTTGTCATTTCTACATGACTCTGATGGAAAATGATGTGCATGTGAACGAGTCCTAACGTTAGTTCAATCATAAATAAGTTTGCAAAAGTAGACAGATAAGCCAGTAATGATTGATGAGACACGAGAGTAACAAGTATCAGCACTACATGTCTCAAAGGTTAAAAACTGAGAGCAAATACATTGTAGGTTTAAATTAGTTTTTTCGTTGTTCTTTCTAAACGTTGACATTTCTACATGACTCTGATGGAAAATGATGTGCATGTGAACGAGTCCTAACGTTATTTCAATCATAAATAAGTTTGCAAAAGCAGATAGATAAGTACTGCAATTCAACAACTTGGCATTGATTCTAGTAAAACCAAGAAAATGAAAAAAGTTGGATGTATATAATTTGACTAAAAAGGATTAACCACTTGACTGCAAAGGATTATACAAGGTTTCTGCCAAATACTAATAGAAGGCAATCTCTAATTCATCTTGTGTAATGATTATACTGCGTGTAAATAATATACTCAAGAAAATAATGCATTTGTGACAAGTAAAATCACCATTATCTAAGAAACAATTTATTTCACTCACCGACACACCTAAGTTCAAACAGCCAAAATAACCGCGGGCCTGTGTGGTTTTCATGAAAAATTAAAACTTCCAACATCGAAGGCTGCTGCAAACTTGCTGTCGTAAACATAGTCATATGCTTCACACCTGCCAGTATTATGTTAAACCTACTACGGGTCCCTCTCTGTACTCTATCACTTTCAAGAGTTGGGTCGTCTGTGCTCCCTTGATTTCTTCTGCTGAAAAAGAGGTATATACTGTTACCTACGAGTGTGGCTCGTCTAAGCTGACTCCCGTTCCCTATCTTGTACGTATCGATCTACTTCTAGAGTGACTAGACAAGTCATTGACACAGACCAGACAAAATGACATGGAAGATGAGAGATGGTATATATTTTGTCATAGTAGCCGTATAAAAAATCATGGTTCTGTGCCCCACTCATTTATAGGTCCATCTGCAACTCCTGTAAAAGTTAAACAAAGATGAAGCTCCACTCTCTTTTTGCTTTTTGTGTCTAGGAGGCTCAATCCACCGAGTGCGTCAGTAGTGTGCCTCACTCTATTCACATTGTTTTATCATGTAAGCCATTTTTAATCACCAAGTACTCTATATGCAGGAAGATAAACAATCGAATTGAAGGCTCTAAGTTAACTGCCTCTATTTGCCTGCCAGTCTCTTCAGCTAGAGACCGTATTGATGGAGTGGGATCCTTCACTGATGTTGAGACCATACTTTCAGCTGGTGAAAGCTTCACAGTAGTAGACCATCCGCATGCATTTCCAAATAAAACATCTTTCTTTGTAACTGTATTCATACCCATTCTTTTTCTCACCCATACTGCGTCAGAGACAGGCTAACATACCAGAAACAGGTAGGACAAACAGTATCATTCAAGATAGGGAAAATGTGAGACAGTATCAAGTTATTTTGGCATAAGGATGAATAAATACTTGATGTGGTCATTTAGTTTATTTAGTTGAATGCTCAAAGCTATGATATCATAAGAGCAATATTATGGTTGAGCATATATCCCACGAATAATAAATGGAAGAGTCAAGCCTGAACTACAAACCATAATGCCCATGCCTTGTACAACTTCTCCTTCGACACGCGAATTGATACCCCTAACCTCTTTATAGAGGGCCTTTTTCTTTCTGTTACAATTTTTAAGTGAATGAGTAACATTACTCTCCTTCCTATGGGAGGCTCCGCCAAGTGCTGACGTTAGTGCTTGAATTATTATAAATCATTCACATATTACTTGCTCTGACGTTACATTTAAGCACTACATTCATCAAAATTCGGATACATTGAGAGGAGAACCTCATCATTTGCAATGGAAGTCTGCATACACTATCTTGCTTCTAACGATACGAAGGAAATTTCATTGGTTGAAATCAATTCACATTTCCCGGGTGAAGATCTAAATTGGCGTGGATAAAAGTCGGGTTTAATTGGCCTGGACAGTGATTTCTCACGATTTAGCATTAGAATTACAGCAGACATGTCAGGCATATCATCTGGTCTCTCTTGAACAAACAAGAGTCCAATGTGAATACATCTCAATACTTCCGCTAAAGCGACTGAATCACCTAGTGATTCATCAATCAACTCCAATGGTCTCTCTTCACACCAAAGTCTCCATGCCTGGAGTGCATAAACAAGAAAATTAAGGGAATCTTTGTTGAAACGGCCTGTAAATATTGGCCATTTGAATTCCCAAAGCAGCTCCAGAAGTTCCAGCAGCCGAAATTAGATTTATTACCTTTGCCGGAGTGTCCAGTGTTTTAAGAGTGCCCCCATTCCCACAACTTTATTTTTATTTAAATTTTATAAAATAAAAATTTTATACTATTAAATTTATTGAATTTTGCTAACTAAATTGTGAGATGTAATAGAATTAAATTCACTAAAAGTTGTAAGCATTAAGTAAAACTGGAATTATAAAATTGTCAATCCTCATGTTTTAAAGCTAAGGATAAAGTAAAATAATAGGGAGGACACTACTACCAACTTAGAGGTTCCCATTCATTTTCTTCTGGTTTAGATACTGGTCTAAATGCCACCCAAACTTGATGGCTTGGAACTTGGAAACAAGCTAAAATCTTTCAAGTATTGGATACATAGTAACAGAATTGGGTCCTGTTTTGAGCAGAGAATGAAAGGTCCTATGATCCTATCCTTTCTAGAAGGGACTAGCCGTGGATCGATTGTCAAGGCAGCAGGGTACAAATAGGCAAATTGAAGAACTGCCTGCCTCAGATGTTCTATAAAGTCCCTTTTTTTTTTTCTTTTAACAATGAAGCTCATTATCTAAGTACATTTTAATTGTTAATACCACGAGCATAGCAGGCCTGTTTTGTCACATATTGAAGAGTAACATACTTCTCATTTGTATTCAAAAGTTATACTGACTAACTCTCTCTCCAACTATGTAATCGAAAATTGTCATTTGATAAAAATAGTTCATATTTGCAAGATGAAGAACCTTCCTCGCTTCTTGTAGATAAGCAAAAAGGTCTCACAATAAACATAGACTAGTCTTGATAATTAAATGTTTCCCTTCGTTTTCTTGTTGTTGGTTACTGGTTAGTGGTTACAAACTTGCAGTAGGCCTCTGACCCAGCATAGACACAGGTGGAGAGGTTCCATCAATGTCTTGATGGGATTCAAAAATAGGGACCAAAGTAAAATGGCATTCGCATTGAAGCCTAGAAGGTGACCATTCCATTTTTTTAAGTATTTACTTTTCCTTGGATAAGTAGTTGCTAACTCTGAAATAGCGCCATTGGGGTTAGATGAGAAACCTTTGCCTTTCTTTTTTTATCTGCAATTCATAAACATAGACAGTTCTAGAATTTGACTGTAACTCATTCATTTGACTCAGTACTCTAACGAATTCAGTTCTCGAAAGTTAAGGAATCGGAGTTAAAAGTCCCTTTAACAAAATTTAAACCACCCTCAAACAAAACTCTTTGCAAGACAAATATGTCACTGTATGTGTAACAACAAAGATTCAATTTGAATACCCTATGTAGTTAAATCATCATAGATCATAGCAAGAAGTAAAAAACAAAGACTGAGGAGGGAAGTTCTTATCCAAGCAAATATATGCTTCCGGTTCTTGACAGGTTGAGTGGATTTTGGGCAAATTTCCTATACAGATTGAGTTGCGCATCCCACAATATATATGCCAGGAAACAAGAGGCATAGATCAGATAGCTTCATGTCCTGGAAGGTTCATGACAACAATCTGGAAAGTGGTGAGTAATTCATATACATCTTGTTTGCCATAACGCATGGCCTGTTTTGTGGGTTTCATTCCACACAACTTCTTTAAGCAAGCCTTCTTGTAAAATCCAGATTTTGGTCACCTCCATTATCTTGAAGCATTAATTCTTATAAGCATATAACCTGAATTAGGAGACGACACTATTTTCCTTCTGCACTTTGTGATATTAGTCCACCTCCTTTTCATTTGTATTAACGTTTATATTTACTATCTTGCCTGCAACAACGTGATGGACATTTCATTTGTAGAACTGAGCTCAAGTTTTTCTGATGAAGAACCTTGTTGATGTGGATAAAATGCTGGCTGCATCGGCCTCGGCAATGGCCTCTCACCATTAAGCATTAAAATTACAGATGACATGTCTGGCCTATCCTCTGGTCTCTCTTGTACACACAAGAGCCCTATGTGAATGCTTCTTAAAACATCAGTCTGAGTGATTGTATCACCTAAAGATTCATCCATGAGCTCCAATGGCCTCTCTTCATTCCAGAGTCTCCATGCCTGTAGGACATCAAAATTAAAATTGGTAGTTTGAGTTTACTCTTGACTGAGCATTTCTAAACAGACATGGAAAAAATGACTCAAGCCATTATGAATCAACTTGTTGATCAAAAAAATTCAGGTGGAGAAATAAATCAGATTACAACTGTGCAATTAAATGAGGCATTTGAGAATTATGACAAAAGGTAACTGTTTACTCGTTAGGCTTACATGTCCAAGAAGGTTAAGATGATGGCGTGTGTCAAAAAATTCTCTGTTCTTCCTTCCACTAACTATCTCCAATATAATAACACCAAAACTAAAAACATCAGATTTTACTGAAAAAGATCCATATACTGCATATTCTGGAGGCATGTAACCACTGCAAGATAGTAGAAGTAAAAATTGAAATTTTACAATAAAAAGGTATGAAGTAACAAAAAGTAGTTAAACTAACTTAAGTATGCTTACTGAGTTCCCATTACTCTTTTTGTATTGGCCTGGGTATGGTCACCACCAAATGTTCTTGCCAATCCAAAGTCAGATATTTTTGGATTCATGTCAAAATCTAGAAGAATATTGCTGACTTTTAAATCTCTGTGGATGATCCTTAATCTAGAATCTTCATGAAGATAAAGAAGCCCTCGAGCAATCCCACTTATAATTTGGAAACGCTTACTCCAATCCAATATATGGCTTCTAGTATGATCTGGCATGTTCCCCTTTCTAGTTAGCAGATAATGAATTGATTTTCACGGTTAGAGTAAATAATGGATTTAGGAAAAGTAAATGCTTTACCAAAAATGAAGATGTCTAAGCTTCTGTTGGGCATGAATTCATAGATCAAGAGTCTTTCATCATCTTGAATGCAGCAACCAAGAAGTTTCACAAGATTTCGGTGCTGAAGATTGGCAATTAGCTGAACTTCATTCTTGAACTCTTCGGGTCCTTGTCCTGACTTATGAGAAAGCCGCTTCACAGCTATCTCTTGGCCATTTGTCAGTATACCCTGATAATCATTATTTGGAATTACATAATATGTACAGAAGATGGATTCGTTGGTGTGTTATATAGATTATATTACCTTATAAACTGGTCCAAATCCACCTTCTCCCAATTTGTTACTCAGAGCGAAGTAATTTGTGGAAATAGCTATTGTTTCAAAATCAAATGTTGGTATGTCAATGTCTTCCTTCTCTTTGTTTTCAGTCTGATCCTTCCAGTAAGCTACTTTGTCCCTCTCTGATATGTTAAAAGATTGATTGGGCATGATGGACAATACATTCATAGTTCTTTCATAGGGTAAAAAATTACTGCTTACCAAATCTTAAATAATTATCAGAAATGAATACTTTGCAATTTAGAATTTGATAGTTACCACCTGTATCATAGTGTATATAGAAGAGATATTTTTTCAGTATAAATATCTTAAAATGTTACCTGACTTCCAAAGTTTCTTCCTCGATAGACGTACAGCCACTACAAGTAATACTATTCCCGTTATGAGCAAAGAGCCTACAATAATTCCCGTGAGCTGCTTCTTATTTAAGTGCTTCTTTGTATTAATATGGTCTGAAAGGTTAAAAGCACTGTTAGTCAAGCAGTTCAGAAACCCCAAAGAAAGGATTACTGTAAACTAAAAAGGCAACTTGAGCACATCTTCACAGTGCAAGTTACACTAACTGAATGCTATAAGGAAATTTTCCTCTGGTCACAACTAGGACAGAATAAGATATAAGGTATGTATTAATGACATGGAGTAGGTTTAAATAAGTACCAACTTCTACTTGGCAATGTCCTTCTCTAAATTAATAGTATTGTTTCATGGTCTGTTATCTGCCTACAATATGGACAATATATATTACATAAATTCCAAAAGAGTGATACCGAATGCACGTGGTTACACTACACAAGGATTACATAAAACTAAACAGCAAAGACTCACTATTTGTGTTTTATAATTATGTTGTGTAATCAATGGCAGTATAATCGCTTGTGAAATTTATTAGTCATCCGAAAAACTGTCTTCCATGTTCCATCATTATGTGCAGCTTAAACAGTCACCGAAGGCTACTGTTCACATATTTCCAATTCTATGTGTGAATGGAATAGCAAAATTCAGAGAAGTAGATGGAATGGGAAATAGGAGTATACCAAGCTCTGACGCCGCCACTCGAATGTGAAGGTCCTGTCCTTTAGAGTTTATTTTTCTAATGTCCTTAATGTCATTAAACCAAAGTAAGCAGCCACTTCCCCCATTTCTAATATCTAAATTTGAAAATGCTGTGCAACTGCAATTTTTCAAACATAGTTTCTGACAATCATCAAGGTTCAGGTTCTTATCATACCAGGAGGAAGACGTGTCTGGCAACTTTACCCCTGAATACGTAAGAAAACCATCTCTATCATCACAATCCAAATTTACTCTCCGAACACACCCATCAGTCCAATTTGATGAATGCCATTTCTCTTGAGATTTGGGAACGAAACCCCTTAGGCATTCACATATTGGAGAGATATTAATATCACAGTTAGAATTTGTGCCACAAAATTCATAATTATCGCACTGGTCCACAGGGCCAGCAAGGAAAAGCTGCCAATTCTCTATCTGATCTGACCAAATGAAACGTTGCACAAGGCCTGAGGGATTAAGCAAGTATCTTGAAACGATGGAACTGCTTAGGACTTCATATTTAAAGAAGACGTCCTGCTCAGTTAACACAAAAGAGTAATTGAAGTACTCATTCAGTGTTTCCCAAGGTATCCCAGTAACAAAAATGCCATTCCATGAACCTAGTCTGTACAATAATGTTGCCCCCTTTGTGATAACTATTTGTGGATAACCATGATTATCTATATGGTATGAAAAATCACCTGGACCAGGATCTTCTGTGTTAGTCCAACATGTCAGAGACGTATGCAGACCACTTGCTAGATTAGTACGAAGCATCATCCCGGGGAGTAAAGTATCACCAGGATAATCAAAGCTCTGCCACAGATTCTGTGTGTTATCTCCATCTTTCACAACAAGGTTTCCAGAATCCAAGAGCTGCACAACAGGCTTTTCTGCAGTTGTTGATGCATTGGAGGTCCAAACTGCAACCCCTGTGCCATCAAGTACAACAAGATTTCCACTATCAGTGACTCCGAAAACTCCAGAGGAGTCTTTTAATGGGCTGTCTCTGTTTGCTACCCAAACAATTGTTTTAGGGGCTAAACTTTTGTACCATATACCAAAGTAGCCACCCGGCGAATTCCCAAAGCTGAAGAATCCGGCTACAAAAGTTTCAGCTACAGAAACCAGGGTCTCGTTGTAATGGATGGATTGATTTGGAGTAATGCTGCTCAGAGCAATGACCGTGGGTGTGAAAAAGAAGAGGAGAGAGCGCAGAGCTACCACCTTATAGCATTCCATAGAGTTTCTTTTTTTATGATTTGCAATTGCTACAAGCTTCAAGTTATTTAGAATTTCAGGGGAAATTAATGCCAGACCTTTCAACAAGAAAGGGTTTGTCTAAGTCATGCCTCTTCGTATGAACAAGAAGTTGCATTGGTAAATCTTAAAATTGGGGTAATTCCGTGGACAAACAGTTTTCTGGAGTCTTAAATAACTTTTTTAGAAGGGAAACGTAAGGAACTTGTTATTTAGAACTACTAGAAGGAAATAATTCTGTTTCTTCCGTAATATTCACTGGTAGTTGAGTTGGTGTCAACGCGGGGCCGCAACCACACCGATTAATAGACAGCGCAGTTAATGGGTTGGCGCGACTTTTACATATTTTATTCTTGTGACTTGACTTATGACCGCCGTCTGAAATATTCAAATAATACTGAGAACAATTGCCATAAAATAATAAGGGAAAAATTAAATTGGTGATAAAATTCTCATAAAATTAAGTGTATTGTTAACTTTATTGAATTTATTGTAATAATTTATATTTTGTTATAAAAATTAAGTAAAAATAAAATTATAAAAAAAAACAAAACTTAAAAAATAAAAAAATATATCACTAACTCTCCTATAATTTATTTGAAATAAAATAAACAATAAATAAATAAAAGAGAAGAGAATTTTCAAAGGACATAAATAACTCCAATAGAAAGAACAAAAAAATCAATATTGCTGCAATAATTGTGTTTTGTAACCTAAAGAAGATCTCATTAGTTGGATTTGAATTAAGTATGAGCAATTTTCCACCCCATTCCAATGGTCGATAAAAGCCATCTACATAGTAAAAAAATTTTTTTGGATACAATGCATAGCAATATTTTATTTGGGGCCAATGTCCCACATCTTGTTCTTGAAAGAGACTAGCGCCATATTGTCTGCATGTTTTCTTTGACTTCTTCAATGCCTGGGTCGGTTTCAACAACTCTGAGAAGCACACAGATTAGACTTAGCGGCTGCATTTCCTTGACATGTATTACTACCCTGTTCGGACATTAGACTCATTCTCTAAACTCATTTATTAACACACGAGTTTAAGAGTTTTGTTCTGCGCGGCCAAGTAATCCTTAGTAACAACCTTTTCAGGAATTATCAAACAAAACGCTTACATGACACAATTTGTAACAGCATGTATAAAAAGATTCACAATAACAACTAGTATTTTCCCCTCGCAATTTGTCCTCACCTCAGACTAGGAAGTGGACAGAAAGATAATGACTGCACTGGATAACAAAGGTCACCCTCTGCTCTAAAGTTGAACCTACAAGCAATAAGCACCGTCCATTGCAAGATATCTTCCTCTTATCATCTCATTACATGATTTGTGACTGACTGGGAAACAAGAACATTTTGTCAACCCTCCTTTTCTATCCTCTGATAGATAATTGAACTCAACAGGCTCATGAATAATGGAAACATAATTCAGATATAAAACAACCAGGTTTTTCATCTCAATCATCACCGCGGCCGGAAAATTGCAGCCACAATAACTCACTTAAGGTTCTGCAGTATTTAAGAATGATCAAGAGGAGTATAGAAAGGTTGGGGCTGGCTAACAGATCATCTATAAGCATAACAACCTTACTTAACCACCTCTGCTTTTAGTTTGTGGTTAGCAAAATACTTTCTATACTGTTCTTATTAGGTAAAATACCCAAGTAGGCAAATGCAGGAACGTTAACGTCTCTATCTGCAATTTTATCAATTATCTCACACCATTCTATAGACTAGAAATTTCTTGGTCCTAGCAATTCAATTTTGCTTAGTCTGCCTGAGAACCCAAGACAAAAATAATCTTTAAGAAAATTCATCCACAAACAAACTTGACAAGTTCTTGTACATATTATATCCATTTTCCCATGTATACATCATGTCAGAGTATGATCTTCATTTATTCAAATCTGAGCTTTGAGATTCTATCTTGCCTCCAACTATGTAATGGAAATTTCATTTGACGAACCCACTTCACTTCTTCTAGATAAGGTATCTTGGTGAGGATAAAAAGCTGGCTGCAGTGGATTGGGCAACAGTTTCTTACCATTCAGCATTAAAACAACAGATGACATGTCAGGGTTATCCTCTGGACTTTGGTCCACACATAATGCTGTGTGAATACATCTTATCACTTCAGATGGATACACTGAGTCGCCTAATGATTCATCCACTTACTCTAATGGACTCTCTTCACTCTACAGTCTCCATGCCTGAAAATTATTAAGATGAATATTAGTCATTCATTTACTCTGGACTGCCAATAACTCCTAAAGGGGCACACCATTAGCCAATCTTTATGCGGCAACAAGATTTAGCCTGTTATGCGAAGCAGATACAAAAACACAATCTATAGTAAAGCCATTTGTTCATTAAGTATAATAACCGTCATGTGAAGTTATTGTTCAGACTCACATGTCCAAGAAGACTAAGATCATGGTGCAAATCACAAAAATCCCTATTCTTCTTCCCACTGACTACCTCTAGCATTATCACACTAAAGCTAAAGACATTCAATTTAACTGAAAAAGAGTATTGCAATGCATTTTCTGAAGGCATATAACTACTATAAAATAAAATAAGAATGAAGTATAAGTAAATAAAGTTATAATACAAGAAAAAGCAATTATAACAAGCTTAAATGCATTTACTGAGTTCCCACTACTCTCGTTGTCTTGACCTCAACATGGTCTCTACAAAATGTCCTAGCTAATTCAAAGTTTAATATTCTTTGATTCATATTATCATCAAGAAAAATACTACTAGCCATCATATCTTTATAGATAATTCTTAATCTTAAGTCTTGATAAAAATAGAGAAATCCATGAACAATGTCACCAATGATTTGGAAGTGTTTTGTCCAATCCAATAATTTGCCTTTTATTTTGTCTAAGGAATTTCCTTGCAGAGTTAGCATGACAAAAGTTTGATGGTAAAAGTTAAGGAATGCCATAAATTAGTTAGAGTAAATGTTCAAACCAAAAATAAAGTAGTCCAAGCTTTTGTTTGGCATGAATTCATAGATCAACAACTTGGGATTTGAAGCGTATAAAGCGTCTGGATATAATCAACTTGAGCCAACTCAAACCTAACTTGTTACCTGTATACTAATATATTAATTACTAATGGGTTATAGTTTTTTGTTAAATTTGACCTAAATTGATTATTCAAAACTCATAGAATATTCATTAACTCAATCAAGACCAACCGATCCAAATTAGATATATGCATATATTCGGTTGAGTTAGGGTCAAAATTTTCTAAATCTGATTTTACCTAACACAATCAACTTTTTAGACAAACTCAACCCAACTTGATGCACATCTCTACTTGATATTGGAAACTCTTCTTTCTAAGTTACAATTCAATGCTGCCAAAAATCATGAATTCAAGTTATGGTTTTATACAAAATTTGGTAAAATAAATAAATAAATAAATTGACTTTGGGTTGAGGTGGAAGAAAAATCTCCTAAGTAAGATAATTCAAAAAATATGTTCTTATATTTTGTTTTTAATGAATGCTCATATTCATTAGGTGTGAGTCATTAAATTTATAAAAGTTTATAATTTAGTTTGTGAAATTCTTAAATTTTATAAATTAAAAATTATATAAAAATATAAATAGAAAAATCATGAGATTAAAATAATTTTAGTGTCATAGGAGGAAAATTGTTTTTCAATTTACCCCTAAAGGGTCATACTGATATATAGTACCAATAATTTGAGGAAGCTGCATAAAAACATAGTTGAGGAAGCTCCCTAAAAACATATTGCCACTAATTTGTGTTAATAATTCTTTTATTTCTCATATTTTTATATTTACATAATTTTTATTTAAAAAATAATTTATTAAATTTTAAAAATTAAATTATAAAATCTAACTAGTTTAAAAAAAAAAAGCAAAACTTTTAAAATGAAAACATTATTTTTCTTATTTGAAAGGTATCTTTTACCAAGGAGACTGATTGGTCAACATTGTAATGGCGAAACTTGATGAAGATCTATTTGGATTTTTTTAAAACCTTGAGAGTAAATCGAGATTACGCGAGGGAAGCAATGATTACATGGGACTAGGAGCAGCCAGCATTATTTTGGGACACATAACCTCAACGTTGGGGGGCTCAATCCCTTTAACCGTTGCTTTGCTTCCTTTGCTCCAAAACGAAGTCACATGTTTTTCGGATAAGTTCAAGAAATCAAGGACATCTGAAGCAAAAATCACATACACAAGCAGCCCAATCGAGTAGTTTGAGATGCGGCCCCCTCTTCCAGAGCAGCTTGACACTGGCAGCATTGAGGGGGCCAATCATACGCTCCATATATGAAAGATGATGCCCTCTCTCTCTGTGTCTCAAATTACAGAGCCAAGCCGGCTAAATTTGCATTTGAATATTAAGTCAAATTTAATTAAATGATATGGCATACTATTGTAACATATAAATAACACCCATACTGAGTTACAACAGCACACTCTTTTGTCTTGGCATAACCCAACCTACATGAAATGTCAGTTGGCAGGAAACAATAGATTCAATTAAAAGCATCAAATTACATGGAGTTATAAAAGCTGTCCCATACATAAAACTTCTTTAAAAAATTATGTGACACAAATAGATATAGACAAAATGGATAAAAGTTCATCTTTATTTGTTGCATGTGACAAATTTCATAATAAACACAAGGTAACCAGAAGGGTATATCTATGGTATATACTCCCTTCAACACAAAAAATATATATATATAAGGCAATAACAAAAATCTGCTGATGGAAATTTGCCCTATATGTTGCTGTAACAGTGTAACAACATGTCAGATTGAAACTTCATCTTGTCACACAACTAGATGTTGATTTATTGATAATAATCACCATGCATATTCAAGGTAGGGAATTGTAGATGGTTTTCCACAGACTTATTTTTTTTCTTCACAACATACTTCTTGCGAGGCCAATGCCCACCAGAAACTAATGCTTCAACCATGTACAAAGCGAAGGAAGTACAGAAAGAATCCACGATTTTCTAATGATATTAATTGTAGTTTTTGATGTCATAGTTGAGAATTTGGAATGGGTAGTATTTTAGTTTGATGAGAATTTCAAGTTATATTCCTTCCACCACTCCAAGGCACTTAAACTTTGATGAAAGCAAGCTGGTTTTGTGTTTGCTTGAGTCTTCATAGCCTACCTTGGCTCTAAAATTGAATGGGACATCTCGTTTGGAGAAAACGGACCGCATATTCTGGGTGAAGAATCTGCTTCTGGTAAATCCGTTCCAGTGTAAAATCCAGGAACCTTTGGCTTTGGCAATTCTTTCTCACCATTCAACATTAGAACCACAGAAGACATGTCTGGCCTGTCTTCTGGTTTTTGTTGCACGCATAACAAGCCAACATGTATGCATCTTATGACCTCAGAAGGAGAGCATCTTTGGCCTATCTGTTTGTCTATCAATTCCAATGGCCTCTCACCAGTCCGTAGCCTCCACGCCTAAAACCATTGAAATTCAGACAGTCTGTTAGCATGAATCTAAATATTCATCTAGGTCTTAAAAGTGGAGAGTTGTTGTGCTCACATGACCAAGAAGATTAAGGTAGTGTTCTGGGTCAAAAAACCCCCTGTTCTTATTACCACTTATCACCTCTAGTACTATTACACCAAAACTGAAGATATCAGATTTTGTTGAGAAATGACCATGTATAGTATATTCGGGGGGCATGTAACCACTAAAAGAATCATTTACAGAAAAAAAAAATAAGTCAAACAACTTTTAAAAAAATTAAACCATAATATAAGTAGTTAGGACTAGCAAGTAACTTACTGTGTTCCAAACACCCTATTTGTGTTGGCTTCAAATTGATCTCCGACAAGAGTCCGAGCTAGGCCAAAGTCTGAAATTTTCAGATTCATATGGGCATCTAATAGAATATTACTCGTTTTCAGATCTCTGTGAATAATCCTTAGTCTCGAATCTTGATGAAGATAAAGAAGTCCCCTAGCAATGCCACTAATAATATGGATACGTTTAAGCCAATCCAACAATTTGCCCCTAGTTTCATCTGTTCAGTTTAACTCATATGTTTAGCATACCACTAGAAATCTTAAAAGCCATTAATAATAATCATAGAAAGAAGGTTCAAGCGTAAATTGTGTAGGTACAAACCAAAAATAAAGTAGTCCAAGCTCTTGTTGGGCATGTACTCATAATCAGCATTTTTTCTTCTCGTTGAATGCAGCAACCAAGAAGCTTCACTAGATTGCGATGCTGCAGTTTTGCAATCAATACAACTTCATTTTTGAACTCCTCCCATCCTTGTCTAGAATTCTTTGAGAGCCTTTTCACAGCTAACTCTTGCCCATCTATTAGTGTGCCCTAAAAATCAACATCTAATATATTTAAAACTTATATATTAAAAGAAAGAAGTGAGGTACTTGTTAGATTGGAAGAGCATAATTATATTACTTTATATACAGATCCAAAGCCTCCTTCACCCAGTTTGTTCCGGCTTGAAAAATCATCTGTAGCTTTAGCTATGATTGAAAAATCAAATGTTGGCAGATCCGTGTCTTCCTTCCTCAATTTATTTTTATCATGCTTCCCTGAAATGGTGGAACATGACAATATCAAAAGAATTGATTACTAGAACGATATACATGACCTCTTTCCTTTTTGGGTGCCTATCTGCTACCAGATTTGAAAATACTAAGAAGCTTAAGCATGACAAACCTACCTGGCCTTTTAAGTTTCTCTTTCCAAACATCTGTTGTCAACCCAAGAAGTATCAAGCCCATAACTAATGTTCCGGAGCCAACTGCTATTCCTACTGGTATCTTCTTGCTGACTTTCCGATGCCCACTGTCCCGAACATGATCTGGCAAATGAAAGAGTACGGCTAATCACCAATTTTGAATATTAAACACCTCATTCGAAGCTACTACAGATGTACATGCTCTCAAAACTTATGAAGAGAATATTCAAAGAGTCAATGAACTAATCATTGTAAAAGTTTAAAAGATTAAATTCCTAATAACTTGGTAATGAAGGCTCTAATTACCATGGCAATGGACCAATCAACTTAAAAGCTTAAGGTGTTAGATAGGTGCCCACAAATGGGTTTTATCCCTAATAAAGAGAGAGATCAAATTTGCCCATTATTTAACAAAACCACTTCAAAATATCCTTGGCAGTCATAAACACAAGTAGTCATGATACTCTTAACATTACTTCCCATATTGTAGTTTCTACTTGAGCTAGGCAAGGTGTCTCCATTTGCCTTTGAAAGTTCTTATTCCTACACTTGAAATTTTTACTTTCTCCAGATCATTACCCATCCGACCCCCTTACAAAAGATATATAGAGAACAAGTCAAACAAATAGCAAAATGGAAAAGGAATTCAAAAATTTTTTAAAAAAATAGAAAAGAAAGAAAAAGTACCAAGCTCTGAAGCAGGAACTCGAATATAAAGGTCTTGTCCCCCGTGAGGATATTGTATTGTGTCAATTAGATCATCAAACCAAAGTAAGCAGCCACTTCCTCCTCCACGGATGTCCAAATTTGCATATGCTGTACAAGAACAGTTTCCCAAACATAATGTCCTGCATTCCTCAAGATTCATGGTCTTACTAAACCAGGAAGATGTTGTGTCTGGCAATTTCATGTCCATGTACCTCCGGAAGCCATCTTTGTTATTACAACCCAATGCAGTCCTTCGGACACACCCGTTAAGCCAAGATGATAGATTCCATTCTTCAGGATATTTGGGCACAAATCCTGTCAGGCATGTACAGACTGATGTGCTACTTGGGTTGCAGATAGAATTTGCACCACACAACCTGTAAGTTTCACACTGGGCTGGAATGGCGGTGGAGGTAGCCACCTCCCAGCTGCTTGTTTGACTTGCCGAAACAAGACACTCCCCAAGGCCAGAAGAGCGAATTACATATATGGAGAAAATTGATTTATTCAGGAGTTGATACTCGAAATAGACCTCTTTCTCATTCCACACGAATTCCCAAGTATATAATGGACTGAGGCTTTGCGCTGGATCACCCGTAAAACCGAGGCCATTCCATGACCCTTCTCTGATCCTTATCGCATCTCCCTTCAATAGAACAATTTGTGGAACTCCTCGAGGATCTATTTTAATAATATAATCTCCCTGAGCAGGATCATCTCCACTTCTCCAAGATGACAGAAACCTATCTAGACCCGTTACTAGATTCGACCCAAGCTTCATCCCTGGCATTAATGTATCACAGGGATAATCAAAACTCTCCCATAAAAGTTGGTCCTCATTACTATCCTGTCCATTTTTCACCACAAAATTTCCCGAGTCCAAGAGCTGTGCCATTGGATTCTCTGCTTTTCTTGATGTGTTGGACATCCAAACAATGCTGTTAAGGCCATTGAGAAGGACAATAACTCCTTGATAATTGAGCTTTAAAGCTCCACTGGTATTGTTGAGGGGTGCGCCTCGGTTGGCCACCCAGACGACTGTTAATGAAGATATATTCTTGTACCATACACCCAAATATCGGCTTTTCGAATTTCCAGGGCTAAAGAACCCCAATTCAAAAGCTCCACTGGCTGAAACTAATGTCTCCCCATCTTGGATGGATTGGCTTGGACCTATAACGTCTAGAGAAGGAGAGATCCTCATGTACGAGAACAATACAAACAAAACAGACAACACTCTTAAGTTAACCATTTTTTATACTAAGGAATGAGTGCTTTTCCAAACGAAAACTTGGAATTAATTACAGAATCAAGAGGCTAACAGGGCTGGCCTCTCTAACTTAGTGAAGACCCAAGGGAAAAACGACGTGACACCCGAATGTTAGAAGGCATCGCCGTTGAAACATGATAGGAATGAGATGGACTCCATTATGGTCATCAAAGGGTGTTGCAAGTCAATGAACCATGAAGATAGGATGCCCCGCGGTACAAGTAGTGTGCTTTGACACACTGCTCAGTTTGATTTTCTTCGATCAAGAAACATTCAGCACCTTGACTGTTAAAAGGCATGGCTGTTCAAACACGAGAGGAATGAGATGGACTCCATTATGGTCATCAAAGGGTGTTGTAAGTCAATGAACCATGAAGATAGGATGCCCCGCGGTACAAGTAGTGTGCTTTGATACACTGCCAGTTTGATTTTTCTTCGATCAAGAAACATTCAGCACCTTGACTGTTAAAAGGCATGGCTGTTGAAACACGAGAGGAATGAGATTGAGTCCATTATTGTCATCAAAGGGTGTTGTAAGTCAATGAACCATGAAGATAGGATGCCCAGCGGTACAAGGAGTGTGCTTTGACACATTGCCAGTTTGATTTTTGTCCGATCAAGAAACAATCAGCACCTTGAGTTTGCTAACTTTTCTAACAGATTAGGAATAGGTACACCTGTGAGCTGATGCTCTGGCAGCACATTTGCTTGTCTCCTTTGAACCTGAGTTTAATTCCTATTTCTATCTTTCTTAAGTCATCCTTAGCTCATGTAATTACCCCAAAAAAAAAGATTAGGAATAGGTACTTATCACATCTCAATTTAGAGATCCTCCTTGCTGGAACTGCAGTTTTGACAAATATGTTTCATATTAAAAAAAAAACATATTTAAATTTCATAAAATTTACACATTATGTTCACGTCAAACTGTTTCTTTATTTTTATCAACTAAAATTTATAAATTTTTTATTTAAAATATTTATATTATTAAATTTATTAAATCTTAATATCTATTGTCCTACTGTATCGAGTGGATTCACTTCACTTCTATTTAAATGATGCAATCTTCTTATTCTGAAAAATTTAATTTTATCAAATATTTATTTAAAAAATTTAAAACTTAAAATTTAGTAAAACTCATATTACACAACAAAACCTATAAGATTTCACGGACCGACCTTGTTACCTTAAAAAGTTGTCTCTCTAAGTAATACTTTTCGTAAGTGATATCCTATGTAGTGTGAAGTAGCTCTCGCTAAGAAAATTCAAGAATCAAAACCATACGATACGGCAATCAGCGTTTATTAAACCTAGAAGTTAGACATACGAATGGTAATTTGTCGTAATCAGTGATGGTAGCAGACGTGCTTGTTTGGGCGAGAAGGTTTATCCGGCTGGATGCATAATTAGGATAATAGTCCTATTCTGTGTGTGAAATCTAAAAGGCTTTGATCATAAAATGTGAACTGCTAACTTTTTTAAACAAATTAAAGTAAACTAATGCCATAAATAAATGAACTTTTGCAGGAAATGCATTTTTCACTTTTCACAAATAATCTAGCCCATTACGTAAACTTCTGATCAAAGATAACTATTGGATATCAAATCATTTTGCGTTGTATAAGATTAATGAATAACTCTTCTAACCCTAAATAAATTGCTAGGATAAAAATCATGCTATTCCTCCCACTATAAACATATTCTTATAAAATATTTATTTAACAAATTTAAATAATTAAATTTATTAAATCTTATAAATAAAACATCAAGATTCAACAAATCTAACACTTCACATTTATAGTGTGGGTGCTGTATTTAGGATTGGAAGAGTTATTCATTGATCTTACACAATGCAAAATGATTCAGTACCCAACAGTTATTTCTCATCAAAAGTTTTTGCTATGGGCTAAAATTATTCGTGAAAGTAAAAAATGCATCCCTTACAAAAGCTCATTAATTTATGACATTAGTTTACCTTAATTTGTTTAATAAAGTAAACAGTTTACATCTTATAATCATAGCTTTTTAGATTTCAAGCACAATAGAGTAGGATTATTCAAATGGATACATAATTAGTATAACAGTCCTCTGTTATGCGTGAAATCTAAAAGGCTTTGATTATAAGATATAAACTGTCTACTTTATTAAACAAATTAGATTAAACTAATGCCATAAATAAATGAACTTTCGCAAGAAATGCATTTTTCACTTTTCATGAATAATCTTAACCCATAATGTAAACTTCTTATGAGAGATAACTATTGAGTAACAAACCATTTTGTGTTGCGTAAGATCAATGAGTAACTTCCTACCCTAAATAAATTGCTAGGGTAAAAATCATGCTCTTCCTACCACTATAAACATATTCTTATTAAATATTTATTTAAAAAACTTAAATTATTAAATTTAATAAATCTTTATTAAATCTCTTAAATGAAACATTAGACTCAAAAAATCTAACACTCCACATTTATAGTGTGGGTGTTAGTAAAGTCCCCCTACTCCCTCGATTACAAAGCTCCACCCAAAAGTAAAGTAAAGGGCATTGCCCGGGGTATAGGGTTAAATAGGGGTTAGGTCTTTAGCTGCAGAAACTTCGTATTATATGACCAAGATTAGCTAGTACAAGATGATAAAATGAAATATCTGCGCTGCTGTTTCATTGGTGGTATTTTGGAAATGAAAAGCACAGTAAATTTAACTTGATAGATAGAAAGCCCCAATTAACCGTTGAATTTCAATAACCTAATACAAAACAATCTAATATATAGAACAATAAAAGCCATCTAATTTACTTTCCCGTTCAATGTTTCAGACTTTTAGTTGCAATTTTCAGTTTGCTCAGTCAGAAGTTAGAAACCATCCTAATAACGACAACCTGACAGCATTTCCAGCATAATATTAGCAGAAGTCCAGCAAAAATACAATCCTGCTTTTTCAATTTATTCAATATAACTAAAGGTATATGGCATTACACTCCTTTGAGAAAATTTTAAAACTTCATACCCCACATGAATTCATTTAAGAACAACATCTGACATATATGTTCCCTCTTCAAAAAAATATCTGCGGGGTCTGAAAATTTTCAAGCTATATAATGTTAACTTGGTTATGAACCACAATAATACAAAATTACATCAGTGATGAACCAGTGCCAGGCACATGAATGCACAAGCAGATACAAAGCATAAAAATTTAAAATCATTAATAATCTGTACCAGGATAGATATTGCTATTGGTTCTTAAGTGCATTCATTTTCTCCCTGAGGTAGTAGAGTTTGGCCCTCCTCACTCTCTTCTTGTCAAGCACTTTTATCTCCTTTATGTTAGGAGAATACCTATCATAATTCATAGTTCAGGCATTACAAAATGAGATTGACATCACTATCAACTGAAAAAAATAAGATCAATGCACGAACTACAACCCCTGCCCTCCCCCCCCCCCCCCCCTATTTTTCTACTTAAAACAAATAAGTAATAAAGCAGGAGACAACCTGAAAAGAACGATAAACCAAAGATCTTAAATAGTGCAAATTTGAGAACTACACCCGCGCACATACAAAACAACATAACATAATTCTGAAACAGTTTGAAAATTTTACCCTGCCTATTTCAGTCCTAATACACATTTGAGCAAAGACAATGTCATGATGTTAACAAAAAGGATGACAAAAAACAGGAAGAAAAAATTATTTCAAGTCTTTCCATAACTGCATAGCAAATACATTGTAGTGAATGAATATTTAAAGCCTCCTTACACAATGGCATGTTTCTAAAATGGCATTTCAACAAACGTTCAACGAAAATCAGGCAAAGCAGTTTTTTTAATATATTAAAAATCACCAGATTTATGTTGGAATCCAAAGTCTTTTTTTCAAGTAATCTGAGTAAAATGTCACATACAGATGACCTATCATCACTAAAAGATCCAGTTCTCAGTGAAGCAACTCAAATGCATTTTGTGGTTAGATGCCATCAAATGAAAAGGAGATGCCGTTTAACTAAGTCAAAGCAGCATGCATGTATCACCCGCTCCACAGGGTGATCAGATTAAAACTGAAAAGGTAGTACTTACAGTGGGAATAGAGACTCAACCCCAACCCCAGCCACTAGCCTCCTGATTCTGAATGTAGTATTGAGACCAGCATTTCGCCTTGCAATAACAATGCCTTTTAAAATTGAAACACGCCGCTTGTTCTCAGGTACTTCCTGTTATATCAGATACAACAAAGAATATTTCAGATTAATATCCTGAACAAAAACTAAGCAATGCATTAATACAAACAAATCTCCATAACAAATAGTCATACCACTTTGAGTTGCACAATATAACCAGGCTTTATATCAGGAATCTCTCTCAGTGCTCTCACTTCCTCTACTGCTTCCTTATCCAAAATCTACATGGTAAAATATCAATAATTTCTACAGTGAAAAAAGAAAAAGAATTTCCCTATGTAAAACAGTGCGGAGCAGTCACATGCCTGCATAATGTGCTTTGCAGTTTTATCTAATCTCTTAAATTTGATGCGAGTAGGCACATCAGACGCAGGAGTGGAACTATCTTGAGAAGAAGATTCAACAGAATTTATCTGTGTTGACATAAACTTGCCATGGAAAGGAGCTATAACTGCAGCAGCCTGCTGAATGGAACCCAGTCTAGAACCTTCAAGTATGGATGCTAAACCATTACTTGACTCAAATCTTGTGAATGCCGGAGTCTGGTGGCATATACTAGTCTGCAAAAGAAGAGATTATGGCAACATACACACAAAAGTTCTATATCCCTTAATCACAGCCCAAAAGTGAAGGTCTTACTAAGTAAAAGAAAACTATTAAATAATATGAAGTGCATAACACTCAAAGAGTTGTTATTGTTGATGCCACGTTTATTTATTCAGCTGTGCAACCAACCATAAGTAACAAGAATAATATAACAGAGCATATGATATTAGGTGCATGCATATTGCAGCATTTAACAACCACATGTGTCTAAGGCATTTCCATTTCGCCTCAAAAAGCAAAGGAACCAAAATTAAAGAAAACATCGGTGCAAATCCATTTCTGAAATTTTTTTATAGTTTCCCAACTTGCTAAACCCACAATTCCAAAGCAGTCAAAAACATGAAAGATCGTGGTTTTATACATATTTTAGTTAATAGCAACACCATTCTATCAGAATCAATAAAGAAACTGACCAAAGGAATGAAATTGGGACTCACAGTGAAAGGAGAAAGACGACAACAACAGCCTGGGGATGAAAATTTGCGGGTAACGCTTGTAATCTGGGACGCTGATGGGGATCGACAGGCGTACGACCGGAGTATGGACGATACGAGCCTGCGTGAAGCCATCTTGGGGTTGGATGGACTCGCAGGGCGAAGGAGAAAGCGAGGGGTTAGGGTTTAGAGTGTGCGCGAGTGTGCCATGTTTGGTGTCGGCCTTCCCTCGTGGGTGTGTGAATTTTTAATAATTTATTAAAAAAGTAATTAAAATAATTAGATTAAAATGTACATAATTTTTTTAAATTTTAAGTTAATTTTAAAAAATTTTTTTAAACTTTAAAAATTTTTAAATAATTCTTTTAAATTATTAAAAAATTTTAAATAATCCCTTCCGTCAAGTTTTCTGTCTAAATTTAAAAAAATGACGAAAATAACCTTCATTGTAAAGTTAAGAAATTGAAAGTTGTGAATAATAAAATTTTAGAATTTTAACATTGAACCTTAATCCTAAATCCTAAACCCTAAACTCTAAATCTTAAACTTATAAATCCTAAACCCTAAATCCTAAACCCTAAACCCTAAACTCTAAATCATAAACTCTAAATCTTAAATTCTTAAACCTTAAACCCCAAATTTCTAAACCCTAAACCCTAAATTACATATCTATATTAGATTTTCTTCTTTTGCATTTATAGCATATTTGAAAATTTATGTGATTTGAAGGGTATTTTAATCTTTTTATCGAGTCAAAGTGGAAGTTGACCAAAATACATCCAAATTTTAACAAAAAACTTGACGAAAAATGACGTTTTAAAAATTTTTCATAATTTAATAGGGTTATTTAAAATTTTTTAAAGTTTAGAAAAAATTTTTAAAATCAATCTAAAATTCGAAAAAATTCTGTACATTTTAACTAAATAATTATAACACAAATGATTATTTTATCCTTAAAATTAAGTTCTTTGTCGCAATAAATTATAATTATTATTTTTATAAAATTATAATTAGTTGTAAAATACCTCAATGAGTTTTTTTTTTTCTTAATAAATCCTTGATAAGTTATTATCAGAAAATATGTCTACTAATATGTGTGAAATTAAAAAGTTTTTTTTTTTTTTTGGTTTAAGGCTTTAGATCCCTTGGTACGAAACCTTTTCTTTTTCGCCTCCGATGTTCTCTTCAGCTGGTTTACTTCGGAGACTGCAAAACATTTCAGTCGTTGGAAACACAATGTCAAATGTCCAGGATGAAGTGATCCATTACTTTTTTTTTCCCTTTTATATCTATCACTTTCTGACTATACATGCTAATTTTTTTAAGAAAGTGAGAATCCGGTCGCTGTTTTACTAATGATTTTAGAAGTCACCATCTTGTATATTTTACTGGAAATTATGTTTGAAGACTTGTTAAGAAGATGATACTGCGGTAAGGAACAATCAATTCTTGAAACGTTACAGTGAAACAGCCGCTGATAGCACGCTGACGTAGGAAATTTGGTCATTTCTTGTTGATCTTGAACTTGAATTTGATAGAGGGTATCAGATCAATGGCAAAGATTTTGGCACGCTCATCCAGAGCAAACATGTTGTATTTGGTCCAGGACAAACCTACTCCGGTGAGCATTTTATTTTTGAACATGAGCAATAAGGCCTAGCTTTGACACTCAGGAGCTTGAGCAAGACCAAAGATATATATATATGAATGCTACCTAAAACAGAAGAAAGAAAAAAGCACACCGCAATAGTTCCTAAAAATTAATTATATAACTAGATTAATCTTATGGTTAGGGAAGCCCTGAACTCTCATCTTGCTTCCATAACTGAAACTGTCAGAGTGTTTGCAGAAATACTTCCGTCTGAGCTTCCAGCCGTTTTTGAATGCTTAATACCCATCACATTTAAAAATGCGGTTGGCTTTGGAAAAGGTAAAACTGCACTGTGATTGCCAAGCATGGATACAACATCAGACATTGTTGGTCTGTCTGCTGCTCTTTCTTGAACACAAAGGAGTGCTATGTTCACGTATCTTAGCACCACCTCGTCCTTCATGGAAGCATCTTGTAGGACTGGATCCAGCAGTTCCACCCCCCGCTCACTTGTCCATAGATCCCAGGCCTTCGAAGTTCAAGAAGAAATCAAGAATCCACGATAAGATGTCTAGCAAAATAAGTTTGGCACAACATAGATCTAGATAACACATCTTTTCAGGAACAACTTCCAGCCCATTTACCAGAATTTAAGAAATGAGTGGAGATTAGAAACTTACATATCCAAGAAGATTGAAGGAATTTGTTTGATAAAAGCCAGTATTCTTCTTGCCACTTAAAATCTCTAACAAAAGCACTCCAAAGCTAAACACATCAGATTTTATTGAAAAAAGACCTTCCAAAGCATATTCAGGTGACATATAACCGCTGAAATATATATAAAGTATTTAGTATTATAGTGCCTTAAATTTAAAACATAATACTTTATACTGTAAGCAGAATTATTCTATTTTACTTACTAAGTTACAACTATCCGATTTGTATTTGCTTGCAATTCGTTCCTACCAAATATTTTTGCCATCCCAAAATCTGATATTTTTGGATTCATGTTGATATCCAATAATATATTACTTGCTTTTAAATCTCTGTGAATGATTCGAAACCGAGAATATTGATGAAGATAAAGAAGACCTTGAGCAATGCCATCAATTATCTGAACTCGGGTACTCCAATCCAGTGTCCTGCTTTTTGTTTCATCTGTTTTGCATCAGATGGTAACAGGAGAGTGAGATGAAAGAGCAAAAAGTGAACATCACAAATCTGAAAGTTCTGAAGAATTTTGAGACTACAAACCAAAAAGGAAAAAGTCTAAGCTTTTATTCGGCATAAACTCATAAATCAGCATCTTTTCATCTCGTTCAATGCAGCAACCCAAAAGTCTGACGAGATTATTATGTTGGAGTTTTGCAATGAGAAGGGCTTCATTTCTCAACTCCCCCCATCCTTGACCTGATCTTCTGGATAGCCTCTTTACAGCTACCTCGTCCCCATTCAACAACTTACCCTGAAATTAAGTTTAGCCCAAAGTTAGAAGTTGATGTATATATGATCAATTTTATTCAAGCAGTGTGGCTGAGAGGACCCCAGAAATTGGAAATTCAAACATACCTTGTAAACTGGTCCAAAGCCGCCCTCACCAAGCTTGTTTTCTGCTGAAAAGTTGTCTGTTGCTGCAGAAACACTAGCAAAACTGAAGAATGGCAGCTTAACTTCTCTCCTGTCAACCTTTGCAATGCTATCTGCTTCACTATTCCCTGCGCTATTATCAATTTTCATGCTCATGCCTACATCAAATTGTAGAAGATCCTCCCCTAGAAAGTGAGAAGAAAATCAATTGACGAAATATATTTATTCATTTTTAATTCTAGATTGGTCATAATTATCAGTTACCGTGAGAACTTCTATCTTACATTGTCTCGCTTGCCTTCTCCTCCTGTAATAGTAAACGAATAGGCCTAGTGAAAGCAATGCTACAAATGAGATCAGGAGGACAATTATTAGTAGATGCCTTTGGCTACGATCAAACTTATGACCTCCATATGTTGATTCTGTTCCATTCGTTGTGTTCGTCCCTGCATGGTAAAATCATCAAATTCCACTCATCATAATTTTCAAACGGATAGAATAGAATCGTCAAATTGCGCTCCCCATAGTTATGAAACCAAGAAATTGAAATTATTTTACACACTCCGTTAACAAGATCTACTCTGCTTTCACGTTTCTTTTTTTTTTTTTTTTCCTTCTTGAAATTGAGATAAATAAGGAGGAAAGGAAAGGGAACAAAATAACAGTCGAGCTATCATGCTAAATAATCAGAGTTTCTTTCATCATACCACTGTTGACCAATTCAGAGGCGTCAAGTTTGAGAAAGAAACTTATTTGATCATCATCTCGAACATCAACTGAGATGTTCTTCAGATTCAACACTGGTTCATACAATAATAAGCAGCCACCCAACTTTTTATAAGCATAAGCGAGGCAAGAACAACTGCTTGAGCAAGTTCTTCGACATGTTGATACATCCTTTGTTTTCGAGAAACCATCGATTGAAGTAAAATCCACTCCATAGTACGGAAAAAATGCATCACGGCCTGTGTTGCTACAGAGCAACTCTGTTTTCCTCACACAGCCAGCGGATGTGTTTCCCTGCTTCCAAGACTCCTCGTCATAAGGTTTAAACCCATGCAAACAATCACATGGGTTTTTGAATTGTGGGTTGCAAATACTGAAGTTTCCACATAATCCCTGTGTTCCACACTTGGATGACTGCAGAGAATCCCACTTTTTTTCATGCTCTGACCATAACAGCTGGTTAAGCTCCCCAGATGTTTCCAGTACCAATCGAGAGCCATATTTACCTTGCCAAGTGAGAAAATAATAAACCGGGCTCCAGTCTCCATTGCTTCGGTTTCCACTAGGAACAAATGTGAAGTTAGAAGAATTATCACCAATCCAGTATACCTCAGAGTCCTTTAATATATGCATATCTGATCCTGCATCCACGTGGAGGGAAAAAATACCAGGAGCAGGGTCCTCTGCACTTGTCCATGATGTCAACGACCAAGTCAATCCTGATACTGGATCACGGCCGACGCTCATTCCAGGCAAAAGGGTGTCTGTAGGATAATCAAAACTCTGCCACAAAACCCCTAGATCTGAGTTGTTCAATAGTACAAGGTTACCTGAATCCAACAGCATAGCTTTGGTGCTGCTGGTGGTTGATATGTTGGTCACGAAATGCACCGTTTGACCACCTGAAATTACAAGATTTCCATCCTTATAAATTTTAAGAACGACAGAGGAATTCAGGAATGGGGAGCTCCTATTTGCAACCCAAACAATCGATGAGTTGGAAATCTTGTTGAACAAAATTCCTACATAGTACTTAGTCGAATTCTGTTTAGAGAAAAAACCCAGCCGGAAGTTCCCATTGGGAGACACAAGGGAATCTGAGTTCCCGATTGATTGGCCAAATGGCAAGGTTGCTTCAATGGCGCTTGTGTTAATGGACTGCAATTTAAAGCAAATTACAATCAGCAGTAAAGTGAGGGCAGAGTTGAGTGCCATATTGGTGTGTCTATGAGACTGATTTTGTAGTTCTGGTAGTGTATTAAAATGAGTTTGGAACTATTAACTTGAAAACGTAAGCGTTGAGGAGCAACGCAGGAAATGGTGGTTCCACAATTATGTTGTATGTGGTTATGGAGAGAGGAGACTTAGAAGTCTTCTAGTCTTCTTGCTTGCAGATAATGCGTGGATTTCTATGTATACCTGGTACTTGTAATTGCTTTAGTTAAATTGTTATATATATATATATAATTTGTACCCAAAAAAAAATGTAAAATATCAGGTCTCAAACTAAAAGTATCTTTCATGGGGACTGCTTTGTAATCCGAACAAGTAATAATGCTAGCCGTACGCGAGAACCCTTCCCACATTCTCACACGGCTATTTTTAATAAAAGAATATAATTATTATTTAAATATAAAAAATTATATAAACTTTTTACGTACTCAATTTTCACACATGTCACAAGTTTCGGGGTCTGCAAGTCTTCGAGGAGTCAAACTTGACTGCTGGGCCGTGTTCCGCCGCTTTCCAACGGAAGGCCAGTTTCCGGGGCTAGCTTCAAGCCTTCAGGTGACACAACATAGGAGGAGAACTTTCTTGACCCGAAAACCACACCTCCCCCCCCCCCAAAAAAAAAAATTTTTTTTTCCTGTTTTAATATATAATTTTTTCAGTATTACATATTTTTCAGTTAGTAAAATTTAAATTATTTAATTTATTAATTTTTATATATTAAATTATAATACCTAACTTAACATGTCTCATCATTCAATATGAGAAAAACGTGAGTCTATAAGACATGATTTAATGATTCATATTATTAAATATAAGAAAGATGTGACATTTAAATGTGGAACTTTTTTCCTCTTGTATATGATAGTATAAAAATTTATATTCACTTAAAAATTAAATTTATAACTTATTGTAAATCCTTTACTAATAAGTAATGAAGTCTGTAACAACACTTTTGAAAAACAGAAGGAGCCCGATAAGGGCCCAAGGCAGAAAGAGAAGGAAAACAGGAAACAAAGCCCAAGATAGAACAATCAGAGCAGGGCTCTATCCTCTGCCAGCTACACCAAATCAGAAGTGGGGCAGATCACCCAATTGAGAGGGAATCTACTGTGACTTCTGAAGGCAAGTCAATGGGGCTCTATGTTTCTTTGTGTGATTCATTCGGCCCAAATTCTCTGGCGAAAAAACTACCGGATGCTATGCCACTGAGTTGGACCATTCTAAGGTGATATGGGAAGAATGGGCCAGACTATCATGCCACCAAGTTCCAAAATGCGCCTCTTTACGTCTCTCTAGGGTTTAGAAATTTAGAATATTTACTTTATTTTTATAAATAATATATTATAAAATTTTTAATTAAAAAATTTAAAATATAAAATTTGTTAAGTCATAAAATTAAATTATAAAATATAACAAATCTAATACCTCTCCCTATATATAGTGTTACTAAGCCTTGAAGTCTGCATGGATTAAAATGTTGCATATACCATTTTGCTAGCTCCACCTCCATGGAACATAGACTACCATGATAAAAGCTGAGCTTTCGTTAGGCTATTGAACAAGGGAGAGAGAAAATATGTAAAAGAAAGAATCTGTCCATCAAGACCAAAGAGGGAAAGAGAGAAAGGTAAATGGCATACTTTAATCTAAACATACTTATAATAATCATGCTTCAGTATAACATTAAAAAACAATGCTCTTGTTCATGGATTAATCACCATCATAGTCAGTGTTTACAATCCCAAAATTTGTACGTCTATTATCTCTCATGGCTCCACGCCAAATTTCATTGATTGATTGGGACACATGCATTACACGTGGTCAGCAAAACTCATAGGCAAATAGATTATTCTCTTCGTACCAGACACTAGACAGGGTAAGCAAAAGCTGTTCTTAGTTTGCCACTGTGATGTGTTTACACACAAGCCCTTCCATATTTGCAGAGTCCACAAACACCTTTTCTTTTCTAAAAACATTGGACAAAAACATCCCTCTCTTGCAAAAAGGGAAAAGCATTAGGGCATCTAGCTAGAAGTTGCTTTTTCCTTGGCTATCACATCCCCTCACATGCTTATGGATAAATGTTCAAAAAAAATCAGCATCCAGAGAGAATATATCGTTCAATTTGATGACCACACAATATGGAGATATGGCTTTTGTACATGATTAGATGTGAGTGGGGCAGGAGCAGCATTGAAAAAGACCAAGGCTATCCATTGAAAGGTAACCTTAGTCACTGATGCAATTTTGAACAATTTAGCAAGCACAACAGAGCAGTACTTTATTATTGGGAGGTAGAAAGGAAACAAGACACATGAAGTTGCAAAGAAGTTTCCAGTTGTCCAAGGCATGCTTTCAAAATACATGAAAAAAAATAAATTTTACTACAAATAATAATTAGAATTATTTTTTTTTTTTTTAAGATTACGTAAAATTATTCAAGTCAGGATAAACGGACAATAAACTATCCAAATTCCGCGGACGATGTGATAGAAAGTATCTCGGTGCATGCATTTATACTGTTTGCTGCCTTACATTTTAGGGATCTCTTCCTTGCAATAAATATAATAATAATAATCTCAAATTTTAAAGGAAGCGACATTTTATCTTGGAAATTAATATAATAAATTTAAGTTTTACTACTTTTTATTTATGAATCTTTTTTTTTTCTCCATATATATTTTCTTCAAAAAATGTTAGTTTGCTCACGTTCTGAAATAAAAAAGATTTATAAAAAAAAGTAAAAATGTAAAAAATTATATGAAGAAAGTACAAAATTGTTTTTTACAAAATTATGTTTTACGTTAATATTGCTTATTTTCTTGGGATGTTTTGCATTTCTTGTCGCGAATTTTGGTGGAGATTTTGATGTGCAAGATCGACAAGCGAATGTGAAAGGTCATTCAAGAGAAAATACCAAGGAATCCTTAGACAAAGCAACCTGACTTCTTTATAACTAGATTATTATAGACAGAAGTAGAATAGAAACCAGGGCTCCAACATTACAATCATAATGATACTTTTCATGCTAATCATACAATTGTGGCTCCCTCACTGAGCACCCATTTTGGGAATTGGCCTTTCCTTTCACCATTTAACTATGTAGCACATTGTCCTTTTCTTAGATAATAACGCCTACAATTCTTGATTATTGAGGTGAAATATGTGGGAAGATAATGGAAAGTGAAAAAACCAATTAATTATTGAAGTTCTGATGTATAATAGAATATATCTCAAAACATTAAACAAATAAAGGGGATTGTTACTTGTCATAAAAGGAAACGAAATTTATCTTTTTAAATGAAAAACAAAATGACATTAACAAAACAATCTAACAATATTTATAATGAAATCGAGATATATCAAATTTAAAAAAAAATAAGATAAATATAATCAATAAATTAAACTAAATGTTAGTTATAATGCAAATTTTTTATTATCTGAAGACTATTGATGTCAACATATTTTTCTATCAGAGAATTTTAATTTGTAAATTAATTTATTTTTATTTTTAAGAAAGATCTAACACCCGTAATTAACTGTAAGGTCAAAAAAAATCGTAAAAATAAGATAAAATCTTCCATAAAGAAAACTAAAACTTTCAAATCTGTTAAAGAGATAAACGGATAAAATGAAAAATATTCAAGATTTGAATAGATCTAAACTAAATTTGAATAATACTAAAATAAAAAAGATAATAAAAAAGAAAAAAATAAAAGAGAAAGAAGAGGGTAGTTGATGGGGCTACCAAAAAGAAGATGACAACCCCTCGCTCCCTAGAGAATACTATGGAAGGAAGGGAGCTGTACAGAGAGAGTGGAAGAGAAGAGTGAGTGCTAGCAGGAAATGAAATTTTATTAATTACTAATAGGTATTCAAATTGACGCCCCATCAAAAATTATTTAGGATACAATCAAAATCAATAACTTTAAAGGAGCTGCCTATTAAGATTTTATTTCAGGATTTTAAATGTTTGCATTCATCATGGTTTTTCTTAGAAAGAAAAGAAAATTTCTTGTTGAGATGGAGAAATTATACTCGTGACACATTAATTTGTTATTATAATATTTCTAGTCTCACAATCTAAAATTCATAAAAATTTTATTTAAAAGAATTTAATCTATTTAATAAAAAAAATTTGTGAAAATATCATAACTCTTCATGTTATGATGAATATTGTAGGAGGCCTTCTTTTTTAAGTTTGAATTTGTTGAAGAAGCACGTGGTCCTCATTAAAGAAAGAAGCAAACCAATATCCAATGAGTGGAGCTAGTTATGTTATTTTTATGAATTGAATTTTATTAAATATATTTTTAAAATAATTAAATTTATTAAAATGTGAATTTAAATATTTTTTGAGTATTTAATAAATTTGATTAAATTGTGCAGTGCCTCAGAGTAAGTAGAAAATTATAACATGCCATAGAATTATATACATGTACATGTAATGCTTACGATATAAAAATAAGTAATGCAGCTTCCAGGAAGGAGAGGCCTCTTCAATTATATACCCATTGAGAAAGAAACAGGGTTGTCGCAATGAAAGCAGTAAGAAGCTCCGTAACAGAAACACCAGATTCAGTACCATTCGTACCTTTTTATTGGCTGTTTATGTTCTTTTTCTTTATATATAATACCCTCTCTTTCCCACTCACTCTCCACCCCTCCTGTCCACACCCTGCTGTCATAAGCTACCAATTAATTTCCTTCTCAGTTAACGAAGAACAATTTCGTTCCTGCAAGTTCAACAATGGAGTTAGATTATGGTTTTGACTTCGAGGACTACTTTCCCTCGATGATAGCACATTTGGGTGCAGAAGGGTTCATAGGGGAGCTCTGCAATGGATTTCGTTTGCTAATGGATGTGAACATGGGTCTGATCACGTTCGAGAGCTTGAAAACTAACAGCTTGCTGCTGGGTTTGGAGGTGAGAGACGAGGAGCTCGTGGGCATGTTAATGGAAGGCGATTTGGATGGAGATGGCGCTCTAAGTCAAATGGAGTTTTGCATCCTTATGTTTAGGTTGAGTCCCGGTTTGATGGACGGGCCATGTGTGGATGGATCCTATCAATGTTAATGTAATCTAATGAATAGTAAGTCATCTGTAACTCTAGCTGTTAGTTTAGCTTTCTCTATTTCTCTTATTCAATAACATGCATTTTCATCCTTCTAATTGAGACAGAGAAAGAAGAAAGAAGAATCTCAGTGTAATTAGCTCACCTTAGCCTTTGTAATCTACTGGTCCCAAAAAAAATTAAAAAAAAAGGTCTTTGCACGCAATTGTATATTTCATTTCAATGTAATGATTGTTGCTTTATCTGCAATCTAACTTCTTGCGCTCTGGTTGTCGGGCGCTGCTATTTCTACGCTCTAAAAAGTACACTTTTTCATATGTCTATTATCTTTTTCGTTGATTTGATTTTTCTTAAATTTTTTCTTTATTTTATACGGCTGCTGCTTCACCCACGTCTACCGACGAAGGTGAAGCGTTGGGGCAACAGACGTTGCCCCAGCATTTCTCCTGGTTGTCAAGACAAAGACGTTGAATACCCACGGAAATTTCCAAGAGCACTGCTAGGCACCCGAATCTTTAGACACAGAATTCGGGGTCAATTCTGTATCCAAGTAGGATTTCTCAATTTCAAATATAGAATACAACACCAATTTCAACAACTGTGAATTTGCGAATTTTCGTTTCAGGTTTTGTTTTCACTTCTGCTTGCCTTTGCCTTTTTCCTAAATTTCAAACGCTATGGATAAGGAATAAATACACTCACATGTAAACAATAGTTCCTCCTTAATTGGTATAATTCTATACATGACTTTCTCTATCTTTTTATTTTATATTTAAATGTAAGAGTCTAATTATTTTCTCTCACTAACTTATAACTCTCTTACAATTTTTCCTTAATCTTTCCCAATGCAACCCCTTTTTGGGTTTTTTTTTTATTATTCAAACTAACAGAAAAAAAAAACACTAAGGCCGAACAAATATTCCTTTACAATCCTCAATCAAAATCTTCTTCACCTCCTCTGGGACATCAGTGAACCTCCCAAAACACTCCACCGCCCAACGATTTTTCTTCACCAATCTATCTGCAGCTCTGTTACTGTCTGGAGGAGTATGATGAATTTGCACTTGCCAATCATCCATAAGCATATCTTGAATCACCTCCACAAGATGTTGAACATTTAAATTGGTCCGTGCTGAATCCTTAACCAGCCCCACCGCTCAAGAGAAACAGATTCTATCATCAGTTTCTGCACACCTTCCTGCCTTGCTATTTGTAATCCTCTAATTTTTGCCCATAATTCTGCTGCCAGAATGGAACATTTGCCAATCTTCCCAACAAATCCCACCTTAAATTCTCATCTGCTGTCCCTCATGATTCCCCCGCATGACGCCCAGCTTTCCTCATTTAACACGGAAGCATCTTGTGCACTTGTCTCCATCGATAAAAAAAATAATTCCAAAAGTGTTGGTGTCATATGAGCACCTACACACGAATTAGGGTCAATACTTTTTATGAAATAAATTAGATTAATTTTTTTCAGATGATTCATGTCTCTCTCAAATAATTTTTTTAAAATAATTTTTATAAGTCACTTTACTTTATTAAAAAAATCTAACCTTTTTCATAACGTTACGTGATCCTAATTCACCTTTTGCGGATCAAAATTCCTTGACATCTCCTTAAAACATCAAAAGCCTTCCCTCACCGCTGTGGAAAAAAAAAACTAAATAATAATTATAAAAAAAGATTAGGATCCTGCTCCCACTATTCGCACACCTTTGAGGCCCTGAAAGTGAACGATTCGTAATTGTCAGCTCTCTTCAATTATAAGCTACTTTCCAAATTTTCCAATGGTAGCAATAGGGCATAGGGCTGCCTCAGCATAATGGGATACTTGGGATAGGACCACTTCAGGTTGACAGGTAGCTGATGCCGAGTGCAGCATGGGTGGCATGCTCTCACAATCTTGTCATATTTTGTCATGTTAATTGTTTTTGTGCAGTGTCTATCAATAAAAAAAAAATTGGAAAGTATACATATTGTCATTTAAGTAATGATAATAATATATATTAATTTTATATTTTATTATATATTTTTCTATTTTATTTTATTCTACAATTTATTTTTTTAATTTTTACGCGGGAGAGGAATGTAAACTGCCTATCTTCATTATCCGTTATCATTGAAGCACCCTCACGCCCCTTTGAAGCTGTGAACGATTCGCACTTGTCAACTTTCTCCAAGTATAAGCAACTTTCCAATAGTAGCGGTAAGGCACAGGGCTGCCTCAGTATAAAGGGTTACTGGTTGGGATAAGGTTGACGGATGGCTGATGATGAGTGCAGCGCAGGTGGTGTGGCTAATATTAGTCTCACTATATCCATTCGTCGTACGCTTAATTCTCATACACTGTATGATAGTTTTTCAATCGAACATTGTTAAATGCACGCCTTCAGGCATCTAAATTTTGTATGTTACTAAAAATATAAAATGTAAAATGTATGGTTTCATATTTTACTTCTTTTACAAAGTAAAATTTATGGACATTAAAGGATATGTCTAACTTTTTCCTTTTCGATCTATACAAACCATTACCCCAAAAAAGTTGCATGCGTATAATCTAATAGTGATTTACATAAAATGTAAAACAATAAAATAAAATAAAATATTTTTTCACAAAATATATTTAATATATCAAATAACAACATACAAATAATGAGTTATTTTTTATGAGAATAGTTATATATATATATATGTGTGTGTGTGTGTGTGTGTGTAAGAGGACGTAACACTTAGTGTACATCACCTCTTAACAAGTGATAATCTTATAATTTTTATTATTATTGAGAGCAAATTTTTCAGGGCAATCTTATAATTTTTATTACAAGTGAAGGAATTTTTTTTTATATGAAAGGATCCCTCACATAAATACAACAATTCTCCATTCTCCTGGGCATGTTGTTCCAAAATTGTACTCTAGCAACTAATGCGTCAATTTTTTGTTGTCCATTTCCTCTGTCGTGCCCACTGCACTACAGTAACATTTCATGATTGATACCCACGTTTAAAACAGCAAGCCTCGTGAATGTATTAAGTGATTTATTTTATTTTTTAAAACAGAGATTGACGTAAAAGAGTAAAACACATCAATTTATTTTTGTTACAAAAAAGTAAAAAATGAGAAGCATTGTCTATGATATTAAATTTACTTTTCTCTTATAACTCCCACGTGATTTCATTCTTTTTTTTATCTTTTATTTTTATCTTTCTTTGCACTTTTATTTTATAAGTTTATCTCTTAAAAAAGTATAACCAAAATATTGATAAAAGTGTATAAACATAACAATTGTCTTAAAAAATAACGAACACCAACGCCAGGAGAACTACTTATGGCCTCGGGAATGTATCCCCTTATGGATTACAATAAGTTTTATTTTTGGCTTACGTACACTTCTCAAAGTCCAGTCTCAGCATATCAAAATCTATAAACACAAACGTCGGCAAACTAATTAAGAATAATATTGGTTAAGTTGAACGGCCGTATGCCATAAATGAGCCCAGAATACAGTAGTAAACTATTTCCCGGGATAATAAGTTGCTTCACTTCTCAGTTCTCCCTTTGATAAACACTAACTTCGCATATATATGCCAAAGAGATCGGTTCTGGCAAATGGTTTCTCAAAAGCTCACACAATTTGTATATATTTTTTATTGAATTTCATAAATTAAATTATAAAATTTTAAAGAATTTAATAGTTTAAAATAACGTTGTACCACAATAATGCAACTTCGAGGAAAGGAGAAGGGTCTACAATAGGCAAATCTAATCCGTGAGAAGCAACGACACAGCAACACCTCATTTTCCAATCCATACCTTTTCCTTGGCTGTTTTAGTTCCTTTTCCTTTAATATATACCCCCGCTTTCCCTCTCACTCTCCGAGCAGTACTGTTCACACCCTTCTATTACAAGCTTCCAATTTTCTTCTGAGTTCCCCAGAAAGCTATTCAAGTTCACTGCAGAAATTTATTGCACGATATGGAGGAGCTCTACAATGGGTTCCGTTTATTAATGGATGCAAACAAGGGTCTTATCACGTTTGAGAGCTTGAAGATGAACTGTCTGTTACTGTGTATGGAGTTAAGGGACGATGAGATGGTGTGCGTGTTAATGGAAGGTGATTTGGACGGAGATGGAGCTCTAAGTCAATTAGAGTTCTTTCTTTTTTATTGGTACATTAAGTCAATTAGAGTTTTGTGTTTTCATGTTTAGGTTAAGTCCAGGTTTGAAGGATCCTAGCTGAAAAGTGAATGCATGATATAGTATGGATATGTCAATGTGGTGTAACTCTTCTGTAACCGAGTACTGTATTTGAATTGTTCATTTCTTTAATTCAATATCATGTTGATCCTTCAACCAGAACATAGAGAATCAGAGAATATTACCTGCACTTTCATGGCTCATCACTAGCACAGTTTCCTTTGCAAAGGATGGGATCTAGGGATCCAATGTAAGATCATTCACAATAATTATGTAATTTTCTTGTATGGATGTTATAACATTAAAATAATCAAATTTAATCAACAAAGTGTTGACTCAATAATCATGGAGAAACTTAAAGTTAAAAATACAGGTTCGAGTTTTAAAATTATATTTATTAAAAAAAATTATTAATGATTAATCTTAAATATAAATTAATCTCGTACTCAATAAAGACATAAAAATATAACGTGAAAAAATTTAAAATAATAATTAAATTTAAATATATGTAAAATCAATGTCTAAAACAATCACCATTTGATGTTGGAATACCAAAATAATCAAATTTTGATGTGTACCTATGTTTGTCATCTTGATATGTCAAATCCATATACGTCACCCATTTTAGAGATCGTTATTGTACACTTAACCTTTCCTATGAATGCAATGATTAATGTTCTGTCTCCATTACTTAATCTAGAAAAACTAGAGTTCGATCAGTCAAAAAAATATAACTAACAATAAACTTTTCTCTCGGTTGATATCTGCTACCATGATTATCTTAGCCAAGAAAGAGTGCAATTCGAAGAGAATTCATTCACTTTCCTTGCCATTCTCGAATTTCAAGCCAAGCACGGTGCACGGAAAGAAAAAGACAGTTATAAAAGCAAATAATTACGGAGCACATGCTTATACGAGTACATCAGTGTCCTTTTTTTGGCAACATATAAGCCTGCATATATCATTTCTACGCATGCTGCATGATATTCAGAACAACAAAAGTATGAGACAAAGAATTGAAAGCGGAAAAAAAAAAAAAAGAAACAATCATTATGGGGCCAAGTCTCTATTAACGAAGGAATCACATTCTGTGGATGTACCTTGGCATATCTGAAGTAGATCTGTGACTCTTAAAATTGGGGATTAATGGTGATATTCAAGTTTCTGTCTAACCAACTTTCTTCTCTCATAGGCATTTTGATACAAATGCAGAAGATTTTAGCTTAAATTTTTCTGCAATATTCAATTATTTATCTCATTTTACTTTTATAGTTTGTACTTCTAACTATTTTCATTCATTGTCAGTCATCGAGAAGTAATAAATGATTTTCTTGTTGTTTTTTAAAAGTTATAGTGCTTTACAGTTGAAAATTTCTAATTATGCTAAGTAATTATTATTGGTTTTGTTAAATTGTAATCAATTATCTTTCGCATTAAAAAATACAAGTACAGAAAAAATAATGGAATGCTTTGTAAAAATGCATGCTTGCATGCTTCTGAATTCTGGATTCAAAGCATGAACTGATAAAAGTGTTAAACGTGCGCTTTTGACAAGCACGTATATGTTTTCAATGAAAATCTTTGGTGTTTAAGATCATCTAATTTGAAGTTCCCATTGAAGCATTGCCTTGCTTTACCCTGTAGCAACTGTTTAGTTTGTTTTAACTCAGTTTGTTGCCTTTGTTGGTGACCATGTTGTACACAATTCAAATTTGTGCTTGTATTAATTAAAGCTCACTTAGATACTTACATGGAATATTCCATTCACAACTCAGAGCAAAAAACTTGATTGGCCAAGCATGGTAACTTAGAAAGAATGTTCAATTCGAGTTACATAATCATTATCTAGGAACAGTTGATTTATCATATAAAGAAATGCAGGATTGGAGTCAATTTTTTTTTTTTTTCAGAAATAGACTAGTGCATGCATTATTATATGTTATTTGTTATTTGGTACATACAATAAAAAGATGGAGTTATTTTTATAATTTTAAAATACTTGGAGATCAATTTAAGGTTTTAAACATAATTTATATAAAATATATAAGGAATTATTTGAAGGTTCTAAAATTATATATTATAAATTATATATAAAATTTCATAAAATTCATATGACCAAACTAAACATTTTTGGATGTATAAATGAAAATTTGCAAAGTTTAGAAGAGGCCAAACTAAAAATCTTTAAAAATTTTTCTGATATACATAAAATTTTTCAAAGTTAAAAGGAGTCCCCAACAGTTGGTACCCCCTCCACCCCTGAAAGGATATATATTTGACGATATTGCACATGTTAGCTATATGTAAAATGTTCGCTTTTATAAATCGCCTAACACTTAGTAAAAGACGGCTTCTGATCAAATTAGTGATTACCCAAAAAGTTATGCAAAGCAAGTTTTGAGTTTTGGTAACCAGTTTCATAAGAGCAATGGAAAGGTTGTGGCAAATCCCTTTACAAATGCTATTTATGAAAATGTCAAATTCATTTATTATATGTTAATCAATGAAAGTTGGTTTCGTTCATAAGTACTAAACTATTTATAACTCTTGCTTTGAAAATGATTTGTTTCTTATTCAAAAGATAGAAAGACGTTTTTAAAGAAAATTTAAAAGAAAAATAGACTAGATTAACTGGGATTGTATTTTATATAGCTTTTTGTAATTTTTTTTAAATATCTCCAACAAAAGCTAGTTGATTTCCTAGATCCAATACGGTAAACAACTAATATTCCCAAACAAAGGGCTTATAGCCTTATACCTTACCCATTATCTGTCTAAAACTCTCTACTCTGAACTTATAATATTCTTCATGGGGTCTGCTTTGTGATCGAAACAACCCATGTCGCATCCGTTGAGGTCCCAAAAGCTAAGCTAAACGACAGCACCTAATCTTCTCTGAAGTTTTGGGGTCTGCAATTCTTCATAGAGTCAAACTTAGGGACCGGCTTACCAATTTATAGTCGACTTACTGACAGGGAGGCCAGTTTCCTGTATTAGCTTCAGGCCTTCACTTAACACAACATAAAAGAAGAGAACTTTCTTAACCATAAAAGCCGGTAACAACACTTTCAAAAAAAGTCAAAAGAGCCCGTAGCTGGTAAGGCCCTGAGGCAGAAGCAGAAGGAGAACGGGAAACAGAGCCACAGATGGAACAATACACAGCAGCGCTCCTCTATCCTTCCGAACAAGAGACACCAAATCAAAAGTGGGGCAGCTCATCCAATTCAGAGGGAGAGTGTTACTGTAACCTGTGAAGGCAAATCGGAAGGGCTCTATCTTTCTTTGTCGGATTCACTATATGTTCTCTGGTGAAAACCTACTGGATTATGATCAAGAGCTAATACCATTGAGTTGGACTACATGTAATGGTGCTTTGATATATGCCACACTGTCATACCACCAACTTCCAAAATGCAACTCCTTTCAGTCTCTCTAGGATCTAAAAAATCAGAAAGATAGGATTTTTCTTTTTTTTGTCATGCTTAGCATTAAGTTAAGAAAAAGATAAATCCATAAAATTAAATTTATTAATACTTGATAAAATATAATGTGAAATATTAGGATTGGTAAGTTTTATAATTTAATTGTTAGATTTAATAAATTAATGGTTTAAATTTTTTAAGCAAAATATTTATGAAATTAAATTTGTGAAAATAGAAACAAAGCATTTTTTTACTAAAAAAATATACTATATGCCATAACCCAATTTGCAAGAGAGAAAATGTAGGATTTCAGTCCCATGTCTCATGGGATTAAGTTTTAAATTATTGCTTTTTATTTAATACTATATGTAGTATTACTAAGCCTTGTAGCTAGTCTCCATGGATTAACATGCATATACCATTGCTGTATAGCTCCATGGAATACGGATTACCATAAAGCAAAGCATTGAGCTTTTGGTTAGGCCATTGAACAAGGGAGAGAGAAAATATGTAAAAGAAAGAATCTTTAATTTTTTTTTTAACGTAAAAGAAAGAATCCATCCTTTCATCTCAAGACAAAAAAGGAAAAGAGAGAAAGCGAAATTAATGGCCTACTTTTACTTAAGCGTCCTTTTTTTTTAGATTCTTTGTGCTGGTTTGAACCCGTAACACCTTGGCTTTCTCCTAACCAAGAAGCCAAAGGGGAACCGGCTTACTTAAGCGTCCTTATACTCATGCTTTGATATCACATTAATGAATTAAAAACAAAGCTCTCATTTCAAGGATTGATCACCATCATAGTCAGTGTTTATAATCCCAAAATGTGGACCTCTATTATCTCATATCGCTCCAAGCCAGTTAATTTCATTGATAGATTAGGACAAATGTAATCACCAAAACAAAAAAAAGATTAGGACAAATGCATTACACGTGCTTTTCAAAACTTATAAGCAAATAGATTTCTCGTCGTAACAAGACACTAGACAGGGCAATTGAAAGCTGGTCTTCTTTTGCAACTGAACTTTGTTCACACACATACGCTTCCATTATGCAATGTCCACAAATGCATTTGTTTTCTAAAACATTGGACAAAAAGTACCTCTTGTACAAGAAGAAAGCAATAGGGTATGTAGAAATTAGCTTTTTCCCTTACGGCAAAGGGGGAAAGCAATAGGCTTTATAGGAAAAATGACATCTTCATGTGCAGATATTTCATAATGTCTGTATATAAAGATACAATGAGATAAGAAAGAGAATAAATTAAATTTAAGAGAGAGAAAATGAGTTGAAAATATAAAAAAATATGTATAATATTATCACGTGAAACTAACAATGCTTCTGCTCGATAGATAGCTGGGAGTTAGATTTTTCCTTGGTTGTCACATCATTTCACGTGCTTATGGATTATTATACCTATATTGTTCAAAAAGATCAGCATCCAGAGAGAATATTTGAATTCGATGACCACATAATATGGAGATATATATGACTTTTGTGATTAGATGTGAGAGGGGCAGGCAAGCATTGAATAACCAAGGCTATTTCTTGAAATGTAGCCTTACACGTAGAAACAATTGACGAATTTAGCAAGCACAAGTTCAACAGGTAATTAGTATAGGGAGGAAGGAATCAAAATACACGAAGTTTCAATGAAGTTTCCGGTTGTACAAGCCATACTTCCAAAACGCATGAAAGGGCTAGTCAGTGGTCACTAGCAACTAGTGCTATATACGAGTGTGCCCTCTATCTGATAAACATCGGTGATCGATAAAATAATTATATTATAATAATAATAGCGATAATGATGATGATAAACAACTAAGGGATTCCATCTTAAATTTCTTTGTCCTGCTGTCTCCTTCACTTACCAGAACCTTTGTTTCTCTCCAAGTCTTGTCAGCGTCTATTCTTGGATGTGGACTGTAACTTGAAATTTACTTTAAAATAAAAGAAATAAAAATTAGAGGAACCAGATTTAAAACGCCTGTGCAGAAGACCAAAATCATCTTCCCCAATGGCGTCATGCTAAAATATCTATTGTTTGAGCTCCTTCAAGATGCTAGGTACAATTCAAAGACATTTTAAGAAAAGCTTGAATCTGTGAGATAGAAATCATGACATAAATAACAGTAAAGACAACAACTGCATGTTTTCGAAAGCTCCGTTCAGTGGCTAATTTCCCAGAGCAAATGAGCACTCCGTTTTAGCTTGTGTGGAGCGTTGTAAGTCAACATATTTATTTTGGTCCGCCATTAACTGTATGCACATTGGTATGTGCATATATCATTACACGTTTCAATTGCTCCAACGTAATAGTATAAACGTGTAAATTAGTGTAATCTAAAATACAAGAAAGTCATTTACTCTAGTTTTTAAGTGTAAAGAGGCTTCTTATAATTTATCTTAGAAATTAGAGCACTTATATTCACATGCCAGTAACCCTATAAATATTCCGTATACATTTATACACTTTCATCTCTCTTCTCTCTTCAATTTATTCTTTTTTTTTTCATATCTGCACATGAAGACACTATAAAAAGCATTTACATAAAAATATTATTTTTCAAAAATTATAAGCAAGATTTGTGACTGAGACTGACTACTGAGGTAAGTAGGAGCAATGTGCCTGCATGATGTTTGTTATTTGGTAGGGCGGCAAAACGGCCAGAGGAAAACCAAGACGACAGCTTCCAAATCACGCGGGGCCAACTGATCGCCATCTGATGGGCTTGAAGCAGCTGGCTTAGTCCTGAGGGTATTAATGTTAACACGGTGCCAAGTGGCCGACCTATCCCTTGTCTGGTGGGAGAAATTCAAGCAGCACGGATATGAACCAAGGGATAATAAGCATTCGGTGCATGCTTACACAGTGCTGCCAATTAATTGTAATTTTTTGTGAGTTTTATCTTTTTATTAATTTTATTTTTCTATTTTATTATATATTATAACTTTTAAAGTAAAAATCATTCAATTCTAACTCTTATTATATAATGTATCTAAAATATATTACAGAGACCGAATTATTAATTTTATAAATTATTTTACATTATTAGTAAATCAATTATTGATAGTACATTATGTATAATTTATGTGATACACTCATGTCTATTTAATATTTTTCATGCATAAATACTCATTATCTTTATTTTAATTAAAATTTTATTATTTTTATAAATTAAATATTATTTAAAACTTATTTAAAAATTTTAATTTATTAAATTTTATAAATTAAACAATAAAAACTTAAAAAATTGAGTTTAATTTTCTCTCTTACATGAGAGAAAAATTTTGCTTTAATTAATACAGTTTGGGACATCATCCTACCAAGAAAAAAAAAATATCAAATTTTAAAGGAAGCGAAATTTTATCTTGGAAATTAATAATTTTCACATTGCTATTCATATTTTCTTCTCTGTTTGCATTTCTTTCATCGCTGTTGGGGGAAAGTTTGATGTGCTATATGCTAAGTCGACAAGACAACGGGAAGGGTCATTCAAGGGAGAATCCAAAGGAATCCTTACAGAAAGCCACCTGACTTCCTTACGACTAGAAATTGAAGTAGAACCAAGTCTCCAAACATTGCCATGATAACGATACTTTTAAAGCTAACCATACAAATGTGGCTCCCTCACTGTCGCACCAATGTTGAGAATCACAAAGATAGCAACAAAACTTTCATTTCAAGAAATTGTTAATGGTACGATGAGGAGAAGAAATATAATTTTTGAAGTAAGAGACAAAATTAAAAAGATAATATAAAAGTTTGTATAATTAATGTACAAAATTTATATATATATGTATAACATTATTTTTTGTTTCATTACCGATTGTTGTGCAATAAATGTGTCTATAGTTTGGTGAGAGGCGATATTTTCACACTTTTATATAATATATAATGTATAAATTAAGTTCAGTCATAAAAGGATATAAGATTTATATTAATTGATGGTTAAGATTGATTTATGTGATAATTATGTATGTTAAAAATATATGAAAAATATTTTTTTAATTTAATGATAAAATTTAATAAATTTAATGAGTTAATTTTTTTTAAAATAAAAATCGTGTGACTATGAAACCGATTAGAAATTTAAATTTCCCTTCACCATTTAAAAATATAGCACTGTTGTCCTTTCTTCTTAGATAAAAATGTCTACAATTCTTGATGATTGAGAAGAAATATATACGAGAAGATAATGGAAAGTGAAAACCAACTTATCAAAGTTCTGATATACAATACATGACAGATCATTTTCTTTTATTTCAGGACTATAAATGAGCTACCAAGGTTTGAATTCATGATGTTTCTTCTCAGAAAGAAAAACCAAATTCCTGTTAATAAGCAGAAATTAATCAAAAGGTGATGACACATTTCCTGGTAACATACTTAGAAATATAAATTAATTTTAAATTTATACAAAATAAATGTTGAGAGAGTGAATTCTTTACATGACATTAGAGTTTACCACTACGTCTCTTAATTACAACCGTGGGATGCTGGTTGTGCCACTAGCATTGTAGTGTTTCACCCAAAGCTAAAGTGTGATGATGCCAAAAATTAAGCCAAAACTAGGGCCCAGTGCAAAGTCAAGTTATATGGATGCTAGGATTGCGGAGAGTAGTAAAATGTTATAATACATTGAATTCAATATCAAATAGTAGAATTATAAAATTTTGGGCTCTTATCAACAAAGTATTAATGTAGTAGTAGCTAATTGTGCTCAAGAAATCTAAAATAATTTCTTATCCAAAGAGTAAGAAAGTACTGTTAAAATTTTTTTTAAAAAAAAAAAATCTATGCTCTTTCTAACCATTAACTTTTGAGGATAAATTTTTAAAAAGTTTATAACAATTTAATATCAAAATCTCTATAATCAACTAGTAAAAAATTATATCTTTGCCGTCCCAGTCTTAATTTAAATTGAATCTGACTTTTTTAACAAAGACGAATATTTTAGGCAATTCTTTTAAGTTTGCATATGTTGAAGAAGCACGTGGTTCTCACAAAAGAAAGAAGCAAACAAATATACACTTCATTCTTACAATTTTTCTAATATCATGAGTTAAAATTTATAAAATTTTATTTAAAATAATTTAAATTATTAAATGAAACATCCTAAATTATAAAACTCTATTCCTTTTGCAAGAATTTTGTGAAAGTGCATCTTAACTCTTCCATCTAGGTTGAATATTCTAGAGAACTAGAGAAATCATTGTTTTTATTTATTTTTTTTAATAAGAAAAAAGGGCCACATTGCCTTTATCTTAAGTTTGAATAATAATTTACATAATCACGTGGTTCTCATTTAAAGAAGCAAACAAATACACAATGAATGTAGCGAGCCCCAATTCCATTGATTAAATAGTGCAGTGCGTCAGAGGAAACAGGAAATAAAATGCGATAGAATTTGCACATGCACATGTAATGATTACAAAAATACAAAATAAATAATGCAGCTTCCAGGAAGGAGAAGCCTCTTTAACTATATACCAACCAAGTGAAAAAGAAACTAGGTTGTTGCAATGAAAGCAGTAAGAAGCTCCGCAACAGAAACACCAGATTCACCAGTCCGTACCTTTTTATTGGCTTTTCATGTTCCTTTGCTTTATATAATACCCTCTCTTTCCCACTCACTCCCCAACCCTCCTGTTCACGCCCTTCTGTCATAAGCTACCAATCTCCTTCTCAGTTAATGCACAATCTCTTGAGTTCAAGTTCAACAATGGAGTTAGATGATTGTTTTGACTTCGAGGACTACTTTCCCTCGATGATAGCACATTTGGGTACAGAAGGGTTCATTGGGGAGCTCTGCAATGGATTTTGTTTGCTAATGGATGTGAGCATGGGTCTGATCACGTTCGAGAGCTTGAAAATGAACAGTTTGCTGCTAGGTTTGGAGGTGAGAGACGAGGAGCTTGTGGGCATGTTAATGGAAGGTGATTTGGACGGAGATGGTGCTCTAAACCAAATGGAGTTTTGCATCCTCATGTTTAGGTTGAGTCCTGCTTTAATGGACGGGCCAAGAGTGTGCATGCATCCTACGGATGTTAATCTCATCTAATATTGTAGTGTAAATCTTCTGTAACTCTAGCTGTTTCACGACCCTTCTTCTTTCTCTATTTCTCTTGTTCAGTAACATGAATTTCATCTTAATTTCTAATTGAGACAGAGAGAAAGAAGAAAGAAGACTCTCAATGTATTTAGCTGATCTTAGCCTTAGTAATCTATTGGTCCCAAAAACTCACCAAAAAGAAAAAAAGTATTTGTAATTCTATTTTTTATTTCAATGTAATGGTTGTTGCTTTATCTGCAATCTAACTTCTTGCGCAGTGCTGGTTGTCAAGACGACGTTATTGGAGTCGAGTCATTCCATGCTTTGTTTCACCGAATTTGACATCTGACTTTTTTATTTTCTTAGTGATTTTTTTAATTTTTTATTTCATATAAATATCTAAATTATAGGTCTTTTTTTAACTAATATTTTTTACTTTAATTTTATTTTCATCTTTTACTTAAATTATTTTAACTTTTAAAATTGAAAGTTATAAAATTCTTATCCTTGTTTCACTTTTGCTTGCCTTTTTCCTAAATTACAAACGCAGTGAAGAAGATGTGGACAAAGACATAACTACGCCCACGTGTAAACACCAGCTCATATTAATTGTTTGGGACAAATATTAAAAGCTGACCCGGAAATGAAAAAGGTCGCTTTGATCGATGCATTTGGCACGTTTGAGGTTTATTTTGTCATACTAATTGTTTTTATGCATTTAATTTATCCCTAACAAATAAAAAATTTAATAAAGTGTTAATTACATTTAAAATTTTTTAAAATAATTTGTTGATATAAATTTAAATATTAGATTATAAAATTAATCTCTTACTTTAAAAAATTACTTTTAAAAAATTTTAAAAAAGGAAGCCGATTGATGAGTGCCGCATAGCTGGTTGGGTAATAATAGTCTCAATCTTCGTTGGTTCTCGTACGCTTATTTCTCAAGCACCGTACCAAAGTTTTTCAATATGTACAAAACTATTATATTATTAAAATAGTTGCATATGTACAATCAGACATTAAATAATTATATACACATAAAGAAATTTTATATATTAATTATATATTTACTCTCAATTTTTTTTTTACATCTAATTTTTTTTCGTTTTACGTCTAGTACCACGAATTTTTCTTTTTTGGTGAAATTACAAGGGGAGTAAGCCCCAAAGACAGAAACAAAAGTTACGCTGATATCTCCCTGTAGAAAGACATCTGCATTATATCTGCTATTATCAAGGCGCTGAGGCTAGCTGGGACCGGCCGATTGAAGAACATGAGTTCCTGGATAAGCTGCAACTCCTTTGGAAGCCAACCAGTATGCACATGCATTCTGCTTCCTATGTATATGCTTGATTTTAAGACATTTGAATTCTTTGAACTCTTGAGAGATGGCTTGGAGGATTGGACTCTTCTGATAATTCTCGTGAGTTATGGCCTGTATCAAAGCATTTGAATCAGATTCAACTGCCAGATTAACATTCCGCTTGAAAAAACTGAAGAATAACCACAGGATCTGAAGAAGCCAGCAACCCAATTCCCCCGGCCATCTCTTGTCAACCCACCACAGCCGCTTTCTCCATTTACTTATTTGGCTAGTTTATACCAGCCCCTGTTTGGGAAATGCCAGTGTAATAACTCTGTTTGTTTGGAGGCTCTGATACTATCATTTGTTTTCTGAAAAGCGTGGACAACTTGCAGCATCTAATTTCTGATCGGGTTCACTGCATTCTCAGGCCAGTACCGCGATCCAATACTGATTTACATAAAAATATGAAAAGTACATGTGACTCTGTGAGTGCAGCTCTTGGAACATTGTCACTGAAAGTCTTGCGTCGTTATACTTCCTTTTTAGTAATGGTGATCATACAAACATATTTTGCATAATCTGTATATAATTTTTCACATTCTTATTTTTTTTTTTTTTTAAAATAAAATCTATACCTGCATATAAAAAGAGCATATAATTTTCTTATGTACAGGAAATATTTTCCTTTTCTTGGGGACATATTCTTCCACAATTGTACTTCGGGGACAATGAATGCGCCGATTATTATCTGTCCTACAGCAGCATTACCTGTATCGCGCCCACATGAGCACACAGATTAATGGAGATTCATTTGAATGGCCAGCGCCTACTTGGCGCAGTTTGGCTTATTTATTGTTGTAGGGTATTCTGTTTTTTAAGAATTTTGGGTGTTGAGTGATCATTGCATGAAAGAGTAATTATAAAAAAAAAAATTATTAAAAAAATTATTTTAATAATTTTTATAATTTAAAAAAATTAATTTTTAATTATCAATTAAATGATATCTAGGATTCACTTAAGAAATAAAGCAAAATATATCAACTTCGATTTAGATATGAATCTTTCGCGATTCGAGTCTCTTTCTTATGATTGAGATTCCTTAAAAATTGAAAAAGGAGTACAGAAAAAAAATAGAACTTATAACTTAAATATGTATGTAAAATAGAAAGAGGAAGTTAAAAATTGAAAAAAATTAAGGGATTCAATTCTTTCTCTCCTATTAAATCTGATTCCCCTAATGCCTCTAAAGATCCAAAGGAAAGGATGTAATTAGAGAGAAACAAATATAAAATTAAGAGAGATACTAATTAATAAGGGAAAAAATATAATTTATAAAATATATTTAAATATAAATTAAAAAAATAAATAAAATGTTATCATAAAAAAAATACAAACAATAAATCAAAATCTCTCTCCCTTCGATTATTTTTTGATTTTGATAATTTTATTTATATTTATATTTATTTTATATTTAAGTTTAATTTATGAATTTTATTTTTTCACAATTTTTTGATACTTATCTCCCTTATTACACCTTTTAGTATAAATGTAAAATCCAACCATCCTGATTAGAAATAGAATGTGGTAACTTTCACATCTCAGTTCTCCCTTTGATAAACACCACTTTTGTATATATATGCCATTGGTCAGATTAAAGAAAAAAGTTACATATATATAGAATAGATCAATTCACGTAAAAGAGTTTAAGGAGGCATCACATCCTCATATATAGACAGTAGAATGGTGGTTATTGTGAGCTGAGAGAAAAATTATGGTGCAGGGCAATTATGAAAAAGACAACATAAAACGCAGAAACTTGAGAGAAGAACACAACAAAAACGTCAGAGCATGAACATAGATGCTGCAGAATGTCTTTCTGCATAAAACATAAAACGGTAATGTCATGTAGTACATTTTCAAATAGTTGGAAGGAAGAATTTTAAGTGAGTTGTAAAATTAGGGAAAAGAACAGTAAGATTTATAGATTAAATATAAATATAAAAATAAAAAATAAAAAAAATTATTAAAATCAGAAATAAAAAAGATAAAGATCCAAATTCATGGAGGAGCTCTGCAACGGGTTTCGTTTGTTGATGGATACGAACAAGTGTCTTATCACGTTCGAGAGCTCGAAGATGAACTGTCTGTTACTGGATGTGGAGTTAAGGGACGATGAGATCGTGTGCATGCTAATGGAAGGTGATTTGGACAGAGATGGAGCTCTAAGTCAATTAGAGTTTTACGTTCTCATGTGTGGGTTATGTCCAGCTTTGATGCATCCTAAGTTAAAAGTTAATGCATTATATGGTAATATGGTATGGATATGTTAATGTGGTGTACGTAACTCTTCTGTAACCGAGTACTGTATTAATTTGAATTGTTCATTTCTTTGATTCAGTATCATGTTAATCCTTCAACCTGCAGAATATAGAGAATCAGAGAATATTACCTGCACTTTATCACCAGCACAGTTTCTTTTGCAAATGCCGGGAATCCAATGTAAGATAATTCACAACAATTATATAATCATCTTGTATGAATGTTAAAACACTAAAATAATCAAATTCTAATGCGTATCTATATTCATCATCTTGATATGTAAAATCAATATCACGAATAATTACAACAATCACCATAGATATTAGAATACCATAATAATAAATTCTAATGTGTACTTGTGTTTACCATCTTGATATGTAAAATCAATATTACGAACATCCAAATCCATAGACACTGCCAGAGCCATGTAGCTCACTTGGCACCAGGGCTTGTCCTCCACTTAGGGGAGGCAAGTTCGATCCTGCTTAACGTGGGTTTCTCTATCCCTTATCCCATCCCCACCCCTACACCCTTATCTATCGGACTTCCGTCCTCATGTATCACCAAAAAAAAAAAAAAATCCATAGACACTAATTCCCATTTTAGAGATCGTTGTTGTAGACTCATCCTTTAATTTCTTTGAATGCAATGATTAATATTCTTCTCTCCCAGGTACTAGGAATAGCGGAAAGTTTAAAAAGCTTTGTTTGGATTTCCTATAGTCTTGAATTTACATAGATTTGGAAAGAAATTCATGATGCCTTGGCCATATAAAACGTACGTAATTTTCCAACAACCCATTCACTAATTGCCCAGATTTTAGAGAAATTGTAGGGCTACCTTGAGCCACGGTTGTGACGTGGTTCAATACATAATCATTAAAAAAATATAAAAAAAAATTAAATAAAAAAAATAAAAATTATGGATAAAATTATAGATATAAAAATATAAAAATAAAAATATTATAGATTTTATTTGGTATATATGTTTCTAAGGTCCTTAACCCTCGCAGTTAAGTGGTGGGCTTTCCTTTTTCCAAATGTTTTGTTTGCTTGGGCCTTTGCCGGTTTGACCAGAATTTTATTCACAAAAAGATTCAGAATTGACTAAAACATTTTAGAATACATGTGAAGATCTAACCTTTCTTTGTGAGAAAGGGCGTCCAAACTTGCTTTGGCTCTCATGACTCTAAAACCCGATCCAAAATGACTCATTTGTACTAGTTCAACCTAAATTAAGTAACAAAAATATTATTAAAATCAATTATACCTACATTAAGTATGAAATTAAAAAATATAGAAATATTCTTTAGTCTAATATCATTTAATCTTTTGTTTTATCACTTATTATGTAAGTTTTTCAAATAAAAGAAAAATAAGAAGAAAATATACACTTATACTTTAGAGAAAGTGAAAAAAATCTAAGGTGAGGCTCTGGTTGAAGACAAAAAGCCAATTAGCACATTTTCAAACTCACTTGGTCGTTCTCCCACTAATATAATAATGAATGTTTTGATAAACAGGTTCTTCAAGCTTAAATAATTATATTTCGGTTTAAGATTGTTCCTTCATAGTTGGTGCTTATCAAAAATGATTGTGGGACTAGATGCTAATTATTAGTAATATAAAAAAAAAAAAGTGTTGCACAAGCAGTTTGGTTACAAAGAGATGAATACTGTCTTGTATCAAGTTAAGACTATGACACTGTTGTTTTAATCTTTAGTCATCATTCATCGGCTTCATATTGTTATACTGTCACTTCTATGCGGGAAGGAATCCTATTCTGCTAATGCCCACAAAGAAACTGCACCACCAGTGTTCCTCTTTATGCAAAGTTCTTTCTTTTGACAAAAAATTATAAAGAGAATATTTCATTTTACTTGATCAAAATTAGTAATATTAGAGATTGAATATCTTTATTGCTATGACACCATCATATGATAGAAGCAATCAAAATGTAAGATAGAATAAGATGACAAAGTCAGAACATTTCCTCTGTTATAGTTGGAGATTTACAATTCAAATTAAGAAATAGGGGAATAGGAATCTTGCCATGAAAAAGAAGAAAAAATTGTGAATGTAATAGGCTATTTGATCACAAAATCGTATAAAAGTCAGAGTTAAATGACAACAAAAATTGAGCAAAAGCATACTACTTAGAAAGAATGTTCAAATAATAATAAAGAAAAAAAAATGAATGAAAAGTGAATTTATCAATCAATATAATAGCATAATTGATCTTAATATGATATTGTAAAGACCAATGCTGGGCTTGAGGTACTCTTTAGAGATTAGGGTTTACTCTCAACCCTAAACATAAAAAGTATAGTTTTTGATCGTTTAAGTGGCATAAATATTCTCTTCCTGGAATATGTGCTACAATTTGATTCTTATTTTCTCTTTCACCTCTATAAGTATTTCTTTGTAAAAAGAAATACTTTTTTTAATGTAAAAAAGAAAGGTTAAACAATAAATTTAACTTTTTTTCCTTGTATCAGAGACGAACATAAGAATATATTAATTAAAGTACCTATCTCATTTATCTATTATAAAGTGATGATAGGGCTACAGAATACCACAATTCTGATCTCTGGTTTTGTGAGCTGCTGGCCCATAGTATTGCCAGAAATAGGGACAAATTCATACTGATCACAAAATGGGAGGTTGTGAAATTTTGGTAAGGGGCTAGCGCGTGGGAACTCTTGTCATGTATTGGATGTCACTAGAGGCGTCACCATCTCTCTCCATCTCAACTTCACTTCTATAACTATGCAACTAATTAACATGTTTCTGCATTTTTTCTAATACATTTAATTATTTAATTATTTTAAATAAAATTATAAAGAATAAAAAAATTAAAAACTATTACACGATATAACAATACTAAACAAGGAACCCTTTAATGAATATAATTTGTATTACGTCATATGATTAAAATATATATTAATTAAATAATAAATTTATTTATATTATTCGAATAATAAATATATCACTTCGATTAATATTTGGTGATATAACCTACTCACTGATCATCTCTCGCATTCAACCCCCATTTCCCCCTTCAGTCTCAATTCAAGGAACCTCTCACCCTCTTCCAACGACCACACATTTCTTCGCCCCCTCACTGTCACTCTCTCTCATTTATTCTCTCATTCCTACAGACCGGTGGTCACCAACCCCCATCTAATCTCAGGTACCCATTCCGCAAGTCCATCAGCAGCACGTCACCCTTCCCATCCCACATGTGCCCCACACCTGAAATCTTCACTGGCAAGCTAATAACCCCTAAAAAGATCGTCCCCTTTCTATAAATCATAATATTTCTGTGGGGCATAAACATATTACAAAAAAGTTACTCCCTTAAACTGTAACAATAATTAAGTACTTATTAATGACTTGCAAAATGTTAAATATAAAAATTTTATAATTTAATTGATAAAATTTAATTTTAATAATTTAAAATTTTTAAATAATAATAAATAAAATATAATTTATAAAAATAGCAAACCTGAACGTAATAATGGTTGCCCTCCCACCTTGCGCCACCGCCAAAGACCTTTCACAGTTACCACCTCTGATCCCAGTTAAGCTGTCATATATGATACATCATCTTCCACAACGCCGTCCCTAGCAATAGACTGAATTCAATAAGTTTACGCTCCCGAATCCCAATCAATGGATAACATATAAAAATCCTTTCTTTCCGGTAAACATATATAATTGCTTATGGCCCACTCCAGCAATTGCTGATTATTCCGAGTCAAGCCCATGTGATTATCACGTGGGCCTGGACCCACACCATCTCCACGTAAGTCAGGCTTGACACGTCATTTGCCAACGCGCCGAAAATGGGGTCAACATATCTCGGAGCCATGCACATAATTTTTGACTCGGAGACTAATCATCGCAGACACGCTAACAATTTTTATCCACGAATGACAATACGTGCGGCATTTACGTATATTTGTTAGTATCGTCTGTGGCCAATCCTATTCACTATAAATTGTCCTCCAATGGAAAGCCTCCCTATAAGAAAACAGGTCATAGTTTGTGATGGTATGTACACGTTACAATGGATATTGATCCATACAATCATAGCCTGGGTAGGGAGAGAGGCGATTAAGCAATTACTCGCCAGCAGTGAGACCAGATATTTACTTTACGTTTCGAGTGGAATGACAATAACGCCCTTAACTTTAACGGCCACCAGTTTTTTATGCGAGAAAATCCATGTTATCTTCCGCGAAATTCATGGCTGCAAGTGGCAGTCTGCACTGTATTTATCTTTGCTTCTGATTGCCGAGAAAGCGAGAGCGTAACAAAGGGAAAAATGGAGAATTGCGCGTTGTGCGAGAAGCGAGCATGGATGTACTGCGATTCTGATCAGGCTAAGCTCTGCTGGAACTGCGACGAGAGAGTTCACGGTGCAAACTTCCTGGTGGCCAAGCACTCTAGGACTCTTCTTTGCCGTGTGTGTCAGTCACCGACCCCTTGGAAAGCCTGTGGGCCCAAGCTTACCCCTACGGCTTCCGTTTGTGACCGCTGTGTTATCGATCGCAGCACGAAATGCGAGCAATTAGCGAATCGTGGTCAAGAAGTAGAAGATGATCATCGCGATTATGAGGATGATGATGGAGACTATGATTCTGATGAAGAGTCTCGTAATAACGACGATGACGACGACGACGAAGAGGTTGACGATGAGGAGGAGGGAGAGAACCAGGTTGTGCCATGGTCTTGTGCTGCTAATTGGTCGCCGCCGCTGCCTCCTCCTCTGGCGAGTTCTAGCAATAGGGAGACTGACGGAGATTTTTCGAGCGCCACCAATGATGCCAATTTAGCGTTAAAGCGGCTGCGAGAGAATTCATTTGCCGATTCCGATGTAAGCAAAATTATTTATTTTTCTAACTTCTACGGATTTTGTGGTTAATCGGTGGCTCTGTTTTCTTCGGATTTCTCTTTTATTTAAAATGATGATTTGGTTCTGGCTGGTTTTATTTTATTACAAAATTCAAATAGTTGTTCAACCAAAAAAACCAATTTTGAAATGAACTTCAATTTTATCTAGTTGTTGGGAAATTTTCTCGGCAGCCAATCAAGAATTAATTAATTGACGGTGTGAGAAATTCTTTTTTGGTTTTGACAAATGCAGGATGAGATAGGGTGTTCCTCATCAGAAATGCCCTCTGCAGTACTTCCCAATGATGAATCAACGTCTGGGAGCAACTTCAGGCCATGGAAGCGGACTAGTGTTAGTCATCGCAACCAATCGCCGACGCTTGAAAATCAGACGGAGACTGCACATTGGCACAATCAAAGGTGGTGAAGATGATCAGAAACCTGAACCCAGCCTTGATCACTTTAGACCCTACTAACTCCAATTGAACTGGTAACACTAAATAATTCAATCTAAATGTTAGGTGGATTTTGTTTCTCATTAAGTTTGCAGTTAACTTCATTGATGACAGTTTCTCGGTTGTTTACCATTTGGGAATTTTCACTTCCTCCTACATTCAGGTCCATTTTCTTTTATTCAAGTATATGATATTTCATCACCTAGCGTGTAACTGCAAACGTAAATGATTCCGAAGCAGAATATGGCTACTCTTTTTTTTTTCGTTTTTCTTTTTTTAAGATTTTGGGTTGGATTTTTTATACTCAGAAATTGAACCTTATTAGGAGACGAAATACTCTCGTCTTGATTTACGTTGAGCATTATGACGGGAGTCTTTCGTAGAAAGAGAAACAAATATGCACAAATTTACCATGAGATCAAGAGACACTTCACGCACACCAATCACCATACATCTGTTGAATAGTTGGAGCCATCTTCCTATTTCAATTGGCATAATGGGTTACAGGGGTGGGTTGGAGGGTGGAATACTTTTGTTTGGAACCGTGGCCATTAACAGTTTGTGGCTGTTGTGGAGGCTGTACAGCACCATACATTTGGCATGGGCTGGAAAGTAAGATACAGTGTAATGGGGATGGTACACCAAAAAATTGCCAAAAATGGTTGGGTGGATTTGCCTTTGACTAGTCATGCGGTCCGAGTCAAAGCCGTGTCAATGGATGTTGATGTCTTATTAATGGTTGGGTCACTTGGTCACTTACTTCGGTTCATCCTTTTCAGATCAGTACGCAATATTGCACATTCATATGAATAAATCTGATTCAGTCTTCAAGGTATCAAATATGCATAAGTTACAATCCACTGACATTATTAAATTTATCAACAAAAGTAATTGATTCTGCCCAATAAGTTTTATTTGTCAATGGTGAAAGTTAGTTTTAATTGGCATTAAAAAAGGACTATGATTTGTAAAGGGAAAAATATACTCCTACAAATTATATGGAATATAAACTTTTATAAGTAAGTTTAAAATTATTGATATGTTGAGTTTTATAATTTAATTTATAAAATATAATAAATTAAATAATTTAAAAATTTTTAGATAAAGTTTAATAAAATTTTATTTATATAAATAATAAAACTTTTTACAAATAAATAGCGATACTGAAAAGTGCTATATATAGCTCCTTATACCTTTTCCTTCAACCTACAAAAAGAAATATCAAGCTAAGATAGGTTATTAAAGGTGTTCTAATTAGTATAATCAATGAAAGAGAATTCTTTTTTGGGGGAGAAAACGCTTTTGCATACCAACATAGCAATTGTTCAAATCAGTGGGCTTGATCGACGTGGGCATAGTCAACCTTACCCCTATAAAAATGGGTATACTTATGGTTACATCCTTCTCGGCAAAGGTTCCAACAAGTCCTGAAAAGAAATACATCTTTCTCATATATTCTTTTGCAGAAAGACCAGCATTCGCCGTAGCACTCTTGCTGTTTGGGCATGCTATCAACCTGCAAGTGCAACGACCTCATAGTCATAGGGGAGCACAGTGTTCATCAGCCTGCACCATATCAACCTTCAAAGCACCACTACTTGAGATTATTATCACTGCAAGAAATATAATTGCACCCATCGAGTTAAATTGTCTTTGATGATTCTATCGTTTGCAGCCGGAATGCAGTAAAAATGGATTAATATATAGCAAGATTAAAAAAAAAAATGATGCTCTATTTTCCTTTCTTTTTGTACTTTTAGTGGATTTCATATATGTCGCAACTTAATTTATTATTCTTTTTAATTTGAATGCAGTTTTGATATATGGAAGGGTGTGGTCTTCATAATTATTGGCTCTTGATGCAAGTCATAAGGTAGGTAAACCAAAGATTATTTGATATAAAATTGAGTCAACTTGTCAAGATGTTGCTAATTAATGACTTCAGAATGAAGTTGCATTTCTTCATATTATATTGTTCTATAAACAAATGGATTGCAGGTTTTGGATTTGGATTCATAATTTTTCCTTTTTTATTAATTTTGATGGTTTTTTTAAATTTTTTTATAATTTAATGTGTATCTCTTTTTTAATTATATATATTTTTTAATTTTATATCTGTCTCTCTTCTATTGCATACCCTAATTTAACTAAACAAAGTTAAAGAATTTGGATTCAAGTATGAATATATAATACTCTTGAAATAAGTAATAAAACATGTAATGAATGGGATATCCCTCTAAAACCATTTATGAATGTAGAAAAGTTATCACCACAGTTCTATTTTTATTATGTTATAAGTTTTTGAATTAATTGATTTTTAAGCTTAATTTATAGGATATAATAAATTTAATAATTTAAATTTTATTAAATAAGAATTGTATGAGAATCAAATCCTCTCTATTATGCATTTGTATAAAAAAGGATCATATAAAAATAAAGATGTATATAAAGAGACTTAATTACATGGATCATATGAGATTATATATGCTATATGGAATTTGAATCCTCTAACTTTCTTTTTCTCTAACTTTAGTTTAATATGTGAATTTCACTCTTTTCACTATTTTTTTCTTTTAATTCTTTATCTATTTTACTCTTATTATCCTGATCTATACTGCACATGTATACTAGCTCATAGGCCTATATAAATGTGACATTACATGTTAATGGCGCCCAGACAATCAAAAGTATGAAATGTTGTTACCCAACAAAAGGACCAGACATAGCGAGTACTCAAGCCTTGTTACCAAGAACAATTTATAATACAAAGGAATATTGTTCTTATATCATTTATTATATATTACATTGATCGGCTTTTTCTTAATATCATAAATAACAAATATTCACAACAGTCACTATTATTATTATTATTATTATTATTATTATTATTATTACAATTGTAGTAGTTTCCATTGTACAGCCTTCCTTCATGATCTGCAACATTATGTAAAGTTGTAGTTAAGAATATGATCCAGGCATATGTAGCAAAAGATTCACCGATTGCATATAGAAGTGGACATTAGATGGGGTGATTTGAGTTGAGGTAATTTTATCTTAATCCATTTGAACCCAAACTTCTTGTTAAATTGGTTCAATTCCAATCAAAATAATTATTTAAACTAAAATTTTAGGTTAAAATAACATGATTTTATTTAGGTGGATTGACTTAGGTTAGGGTAGGTCAAAATTTGCTATTGAAGGTTAGGTTAGGTTGAGAAAGAAGGATTAACTAAACTAGTATGTTTGGGTCTATCTTACTCCTCATAACTTATTTCCCAAAGAGTAACCATTTGAACTATTACACTTATATTCTATAATATCATGAAGCATACTTATAAGAAAAACTGTTGGTATGTCTAGCAGTTCGTAACAACATCAATAAATAAAAATTTTTATTATATAAAAAAATTGATAATGGTATTACAAAAAATTTGTAAAATATCATAAATGAAACTGAAAAGTTATAGTAGATATAATAATTGTTCATATTAAATTATCAAAAAGCATCAACACTTCAATAAGATTATCCTGTCATAATTTGGACATGTATTTTATATAAATATATACTATAAATGTTTATAATAATGGATAATATAATGACTAACCTTTCAATATCACTGTATTAGATAATAAAATAGATAAATTAATAATGAAACTATAGAAGAAGAAAATTCCCAAACCTACGTACATATATTTGTTGGGTTGACGCGGTAACTCAATAGTGAGAAAATTAAACTCTAACCCCACCCAAAATAACTCATATTAATTTGAAATGTTACAATATATTTATTTTATCCCACTTCAACCCAATCTAAATTTCTTTTTTTTCTTGTTTAGAGCGGGTTGGACCGATTTCATTGAATTTTTTGCCCACCCCTATGCATATATTGGCTAATAAGATGGTACCCAATTGACAATATTAGTAATGGCCATAATAATGGTGGTAACCTTTGGGTGCATACAGCTCTACACATCATAGTCAGAAAATAGTGGCCCAAATGTTTCCATTTGCAGTCTTGCTCGCAATCTTGCAAGCATTGCTTCAGTTTATGTTCGGCAATACTACCGAGCTGGACTTGAGGCCGAGACGACGACGACAGCTGAGTGGGAGAAGTATTATTAGCAACAGATGATCCATAGAAGAGAGATTGACGATCAGCTTCCACTGTAAAAATCCTAATAAGACCATTACCATTAATATCATCATTATTTTTCCATCTCTAAACTTATCCATTCTCTCTTACTTATCTCCTATATTAACACTATATTGTCCATATGACATACACACACACACACACACACACACACACACACACACACACACATATATATATATAGAAGTACTATACTTAATCTGAGATATGCATGAACATGATTAGAACATTCTAGATTGGAAATTAATCTCTTTCCAACAGGGAAACAGATGTACAAGATATGCATTGAATTATGATTGCGTGTTCAACAAAGCTATAATTTTAGAATAATGATAAAATTACATCTTTATTCTTATATTTTTAGTATAATAATTTATTTGAAATCAGTATCAAATAGATTATAAAATTTTACATAATAAAATATCAATTTTAAATTGAAAATTATATAAAAATAAAGAATTCTATCATTTCTCATCATTTTATAACAACTTTAGAAGAAGTTTATAATACCATTGGCTACAAACAGCGGGTTTCAAGTAGTTGGAGTGGATAAGAATTTGGATAGATAAAGAATTTATAATTCAAAAAATTTTGTCCCGTCTAAATTATAAGATAAAATTTTTACAAATTGTGAAAATAATTGTAAATTTATTAAATAATAATTGTAAATTTATGAAGTTTAATAAATATAATAATTTAAAATTTTAAGTGAATATTTAATAATATTTAATTTATAAAAATTTATAAATAGGTGATAGTAGTATAGTAACTATTCCTTATAATTTATAACAAAAAATAAATAAATAGGTGGTTTATTGTGTATAATGTAACTCATAATTTTGGCCTAAGCAGAATTACATTCTAGTCTCCCAAAAGAGTATCTATAACTATTTTCATGAATTTAATTAATAATTCTATAAAAGAAAGCATAAAATTGCATACCCACTTACAATATCTTTTCTTGCTATATCACAAATTCTCAATGTCCATACAACGAATTGAATCATCCTAATCAATTTATCATTTTAAAAGTATAAAATTATTTCATGCCTCATTTTAAACTTTTAAAATAATTAATTAATATTTAATATGATATCAGCATTTTGTGACCAAACAATCCAAAATTGAATTCTCTTATTTTTTTAAAAAAAATAAAATTTAACTTTAATACAAAACTTAATCAAATTTAAAATAATTAATTTTGTCACAAGGTGTTAATGTTGTAGTAAACTAACTTCGATCTAACCTCAAAATCAAAATACAATTACCTTTATTAGAAGAAATTTAATAAACACTGTTTTCTTCTTATGTAATTGGTTGCCATTTTTACGAGAAAACACATGTATGACACTAATCATTGCTAACAGGAAGGACTTCGATACACTACAGAAGATAAGGAGTTGATTAATGAGGTGTATATATAAGGCATTGGAAGGAATAATTATTCTACATTAATACTCAATTATCTTAAATACAAATGATAATGGATGTAGTCATTCTCGCGCGACTTGTTGTAGGGTTGCATTATTGTCATGTAAAATGGATAATAAAAAATGCATACAAAAGGTTTATCACCCTTAAGTGATAGTTGGATCGACACATAATTTTAGAAGTTTTATTACTTTTATAAATTAAATTTTTATTTAAAAAATTTAAATTATTAAATTTAATAAATATTATAATTTAAATTATGAAACTTAAAATTTTAACTGTACAAATTTTAATCTAAACTATTAATCAGGATTCGTGGCTCTCACATTACGTAGGAAGAAGATCTTGTTACTATCTGACGATAATAATCTTCTTGCGTGAGCTTTGCGTCGTCACTTTACGTGTGCGTACCGTTTCTGTTAGGCACGGCGTCCTTGATTTGCACTGTGGGGCCAGAGAGAGGCCTATTAGAAGTATCGGGATATAGACGATTGCAATCCTGCTTACAAAATTTCAAACAGATCCTGAAAAATAAAATATCATTCTGATTGCATTTGCGCCAGGATCTTGTCTCGCAATCACGTCGTCTCCGCAAATTATCAACATCACCAATTCCAGGGCGAGAGTCAGCAGAAACTAAAATTGATGAGCTTCCAAATGAACAACAAAGGGAACAGTTTTCACCCTCGATTATTACCATCATTGCCATCAATACGAATATCAAGCTGCCATTATCCATAACTTTCTTTGATCCCTTCCTTCTTTCTGTTTTGATATCTTCTTTTGCCTTCAACAATTGCATGGGTTGTTCAGATATATATATATATATATATATATATATATGATATATTTTTATGCAGGTTAATTAACGGTCACTTAATTTATTGTCTGTTGTATTATTTTAACCTTTTGTTTCTGAGTGAATGCACTTTTGATGCATGGAAAGGCTCTCTGAAGTTGGCTCTAAATGCGAGTCATATGGAAAACTACTGTTTTGAAAATTGAAATTTGGATAGATATCCGGCATTAAATTGACATGTGATTAAAGAAGCATATGTTTGCGATCCCGTTTGAAGGGCTAATAGTATAGTCAGAAGGGCCAAGTATAGGATTTTGCAGAGGTGGTCTCAAGACTGAAGCTTCATGCATCTGTAAGGACCACGGCTGATCAAGAACCGAAAGCAGACTGCTCCCCCTCTAGTGCTAACTTTCTTTGGTTTAGTTAAATTTTTCAACTTAGACAATAATCTTTAACTGTGAAATTTATTATTTTCTCTTACTTATTTATAGTTGCTTAAAAAATGTCTCTCTCTTACTGCATTCTACTTAACTGTAAGAAATTTGAATCCGTCTAAAATATGTATATATGAAAACTATTACAATTTGTTTGATGCAATCCTTTAGGTTACGTATATAAACGTTGCTTGCCGCAGTTGTTGCAGGATATAACTGTGTCAATAGCGCAAGGGCTGGGATAAAATTTTGTATATTGATGTCAATATGTAATATTTCTATGTATACAATCATAAATTATTGTTTACAGTTTGACCCAATCCAATTCTGTTTGTGAGTTAGGTCTAATGCCCAACCTTTAGACCTTACATTTTGTACCCTATCTCTTCAACTGTTAGTAAGAGTAGTCCCACCGTCTTTACAAGCCGAAAAAGTCAAGAATCTATGATCCCGTCTTATTAGTTTGAGAATTAGTACAGATTATGAGAACAACTATTCTTGACTTTTGCAAATTATATAAATTTATTTTATAAAATTTAATTTATTTAACAATTTAATTTTAATATTATAAAATAAAATTATAAAGTTATTATGTCTCGCCAAAACGGCAGAGCTCAAATTGTTCCATTAGCAGGAGGATAGTTTTCTGGCAAGTAATTACAAATTCCAGGAAACTCCCATTTGCAAGTACGGGCAAAAATTACTAACACATCACTTTTCATGACAAAAATTTACCTTTTCACTTCTCATGTCAAAAATTGCCGATCACTAAATCCTCTACATTTAAATCACGAATCATTTCAACAAATGATAGACACATTGACACTCTAAATATTGTCTTGTCTTTGATCAACTTAGTCCAAAGAAATTTTGCTTAGAATACTCTGATGATAACTGATCTCCAACATACAGAAAGGGAACAAATAAACCTCAAAAACAGTCATAGGTAAACTTGTACATCTTCTACATCAAAAGAGTATATTCCTCTTCAGAAGCTTAAAAAAGCCTTCCAACATCCTAAATGAACCCAGATCACATCAAGCCATACAAAACTATTCTCAATCATTCCAGAGTTCATATGCAAGAAATGCTCTTAACTACAACGTGACAGGGAGAGAAATAGGGAGCACTCCACATACAACTGAGAATATGTAATGGCATATCATTGCTGCCAATCCCCGTAAGATCAGATAAATTCTGTAATCCAGTACACAAAATAGAAAATCAGTCAACACGCATGAGACCTATAGAGCAATATTTTAGAAAGATTTGGACATGTAAAAGCATCAAGGATTGTAAAATATGTCAAGTCTGACAAATACATAAATAAGCACTTAAAGCAGAAGACATAACTCAAATTAAAAAAATTTAAGGCCAAATCCAAAAAACAAAAACCAGTAAATGAGAGGGAGACCACATATTTTTAACATGAAAATGCACATATATCAAACTAATTGGAATTTAAGAAAGAAAAAAGTGTAAGCACACACCTTCAGATACTGGATCAAGGCATGACTTGGATCCAGCTAATCCTCTGCTTCAAACCAAACCCATTAGAGTCACTTTTGAGGATCAACATAATGAATAAACAAAACAAAAAGGAAAAATTAACCATGCCAGTGATTTGACCATTAAGTACTGAAATGCACTGATAAGTCAAATAAAACCAAGCACATTTACAAGTATAAAAATGATTGAGAATAAAATAAAAAGGAGAAAACTATTTCATATCAACAGTCAATCCAAGGAATACATTTCAAAAAATTATTCTAAATAGATGAACATCTGGTTTTCATCAATTATCCAGAATATGCATGTCGAAACCAACAAGCATGCAAATCAAACCACCAAAACAAATTGAGTATCACTACCAAAATCCCGAGGTAGCTCATTACACTGCATTTCCATAAAGCTCAGCTTGGACTTGGAGTCACACTAAATGCCTGAATCAGGAAAACTGTATTTTCCCAGTACCTTGGACTACAATCAACTATGCTACACTAAGCTTAAGGCAGGCCACAGACCTAGTTTGCCAAGCATGTATGTATAGACGAGATTAAAAATGCAGTCACCAAAACAACAATGGTGAATCAGAATAGACACTTCTAATTGCTTAAAACATGAGATCCCTTTTATTGTTCGCATGCTGCAGCCCATGATGGAGAGGTCCAAATAGGTTCATATCAGACAGAGGCTCCATTTATGGAGTGGATCCATTCTCGTATACAATAAGAATAGATTAGGATCAGTGTGGCCACAAAGTCAGACTTAAGATTTACCGTTACCATGAGCATTGAGGTTCATAAGGGATAAGGCACCTCACTAACATAAGTTGGGCTTTAGGCAAAACCTAGTCTAACTACATCTAATCCACGAATGGTCCAGATCCAATTGCAATCACTTTAACCATATCGTAAACTTTGTCACATGCTTTAGAAATAACATATTCCAAATACCAGTGCAATCCATTAATCATCCAATATCAGAATCCAGTCTCGACTCTCACTCAACACATTATCCAGGTTGGTTGGCATTGCATGGTTGATCGTAAGTAGTCACAAGTCTCACAACTAATATGGATTAAGAACAATCACTTACAAGGATTGAAATTTCCCTTCCCATGGCCTTTCAATGTTAATAGGATGACCACAGCCAGCCCACTGATATTAAAAACCTAAGACTGGGTAAATATCATTACATCCACACCATATTCTTATTGAATATCTATGTACCATCATCCACCAAGGTACTAGAAACAAAACCAAAATCTACTTGTAATTGTGAGGCATTTGTCATCTAATCTAATTTAATATAAAAAGCAGAACACCCTTGACAATTTATTATGCCTTCAACAACATGGGATGCTCTCCATTCTTCAAGGTTATTGCAGCCATCAATCCAGGTCTATGATAGAGGACACTGCTGCATGTACACCAATAAATTACATTCAACTCAATTAATAAATTGAAAAACAACCCTCCGTTTTAGATTCTATGTCGCTCGAGATATACTTAAGTTTCGAAGAACTGTACCCTCTATTACAATTTTCATTTTCTGAGCGAGAACCTTAGCAAATGAGCAAACAAAATGAAATAACAACTTCAAACAGATGCGCAAATATATTTAAATTAAATTCCTAACCTTTTTTATGTACGTCTTCCACTGGCACGGGCTTGATTACTGCCTCGCCCTCTTCCTCCTTGACTGCCACTACAGCACTACCAACGTTGCCGCCAACAATTCCATCATCCTTATCTTCCGGATACCGAACCACTACGACCGGACAAACACAATGATGCACGCAATAATCGCTGACGCTTCCGAGCTTGCCATCGCTTCCCCTACGCGCAGCACCAAAACCTCGACTACCCATGATCACCGCACTCAGCCCCAGCCTCTCCACCTCCAAGCACAAACGCTCCCTCATGTCGTGGTCTTTCACAATATGGATCTTATAAGGAATCTGAGCATCCCTCAGTGGCTTAGCGAGATCGGCGGCCTTGGAGGCTGTGAAAGCATCAAAATCAACCTCAAGCTTCCTCTTTGAATGCTCATTGTTATTGACGCTATTGACAGCATCTTCCTCAGAGTTGGGATCGGTGTTGATGGAGATGTCGATGGAGCCCCAATCCGCACCGAATAGTACGGAAGTGGGACTAACGTGGAGGAGGATCACCGCATCGCCGGGGCGGATGTATTGCTGAACGGCCCAGCGAACGGCGTAGGCACTCTCATCGGAGAGGTCAACCGCGACACCAATTTTGCGTCGGGCCCCAGCGGTGGGTGTGGGAGTAGCGGGCACGGCGGAAGAGTGGTGGCGAGGGGAGGAGGGTTGGTGAATTTTGATTTGTGGGAGCTGAGGATCAGCGTCCAGTGAGACTTGCTGCTGCTGGTGCTGCATTTTCCGTTTCGGATTCCGCTAAGAGCGTGAGAGAGAGAGAGAGACAGAGTGAAAAAAGAGAGCTTTCCAGAGAGGTTCTTGCTTACTACACGGAGTCCAGGGAGAGTGAATGACTGAGAGAGCCTGTACCTTAAAAGTAGCTGGGCTGTTGAATCCATAGTGGACTTCGAGTTGGGCTAAGATATAGGTGTCAATGGCCCACAAGAGAATTAGCTAAGCTTTTTATTCCAACTCTGGAGTGGCCTAAATTTATGATTGGTTATATTATTTTTATAAATTAAATTTTTATTATATATTTATTTTTAAAAGATTAAATTATTAAATTTTAAAATATTATTAATTAAGATATTAGACTCAATAAATTTTACAATAAAAACATATTTAATAAATTATTTATCAGTAAAGTTAGAGTTTTTCATTCATGGTTTCGTTTCCACTACAAAGGGAAGGAGAAGTGAATAACAAGTTTGAAGCTAATATTGGGGGATAGTAATGGGGGGAATCGTTGTGGACAAACTAGAAGTCACAGTCAGTCTGAGAAATAAGACCCTCTCAATTGCTTGGAGAACCCAAACTCTCGCCAAATTTTTGAACATGGTCAATACTATGATGTTGAGGGATTCTGCTTTATGTCTTCTTAGTTCTTACCTAATCTTTCAGTTATATAATATTTTAAACAAAAAGAAATGAATATAAAAAGAGTCTCAATCATTATTAGCATCCACTCGGTGAATCATGATAAAAATCGCCTACACCTTTCCTTTTTTTCCATTATATTATATGAAGTCTTTGACCCCAAGATATTCTGAATTCTGTCTGTATTGTCTTTGCATTCCATTATTTTTTTTATATTTTTTACTTTACAAAATTTGAATTATTAAATTTCATAAATTAAAATTATAAAACTTAATTAATTAATTCAATGATTTTATTATAGTTTTTCACTTGTTTTAAAAAAAAATTATTATATGTATGTCGGAGAGTGCATGATCCCCTTAGGTACAGACTCGTTTATTTTTTAAAAGAGAAAGATGAAAATAAATAAAAAATTAAAAAAAAAAAACAGTTTAACGGTGGCATAGTTGGCAAAAATTGAACGTTGACTCGCTTCTAAATAGCAGTGGCATTTTGAGATGATTAATACATCTTAACTTCAAGTTTTGTAAAGGGTATCACCATCAGGCGGTGGACGTGCCGGAGTGGTTATCGGGCATGACTAGAAATCATGTGGGCTCTGCCCGCGCAGGTTCGAATCCTGCCGTTCACGTTTTCTTATTTTGGCCAACAGGGAAATTTAACTGACCAGTAACCACTCAAGGACTTCGCTTTCCTAAAATCCACATGTAGATAGTTGCATGACATTTGAGTGTAAATGACCATACACAATGTTCTCTAGCTTACGCCCATCTTCATTGACACGCTAAAACTAGTTTGTGATCACCTAGTAATAGAGAAATTAACTAATGTATATAGTGTTTCAATCAGTTTGTGGAACAAGGAATATGGTAACTATGATATGCCCCATGCCATACAAAGATATGAACACCTCAACACCGATCTGGAGTTCGTATGTTAGAATAATTTTTTTATATATGCAGTGAAGATATTTAGAACTCAGAAGTATTACTAATAGAGAAGAAATGGGGAGTGGGTCTTACTCCATTATCTGTAACTGCGAGAGAGAAAAGTTAAGAGCATTACCAAAAATGAAATAGCAAGGTAAAGGAAGAGAAAAGGAGAAGCAGGGCATAAGTAAGACAAGGTGGATAAACTGAGGATCCTATACAAAAACAGGTAGAAAAAGCTTCCTCATCCATACTTCTACTGACAGTCACCTGCCTGCTTGCCTGCATATATTTATACTCATCACAGACTTGTACCGAGCTACTAATTGGGTTTTGTAGCATAGCCTGGTGCTGTGCCTCTCTAGTACTACTCATCCAGCAGCCACTCTTACCCACAGCTATAGCCCAGTACCACGCTATCCCTCAAGAAACAGAAAATGGTAGCTGTGTTTTTCTTTCTTAGTTTAATGTTTCCTGGCCCGCTTTTGTGCCTGTGGGTGCGACGATTGGCAGTATGAGAGCCTTCAGGCTTCAACATTTGTATCCATCTTCTCTGTGATGAATCGTTTTCACGTTTTTTGGAGCACTCTCTAAAGGCATTACTTTACTTAGTCTCCCATAAACGGAAAGACAGAGATGCTACCCATGTGTTTCAGCACTTAAAAGATGTAAACTAACTCTGGAATGGAAAAGGCATATTTTAATGTTAAAAAACTTTATAAGAAGGCTGCAAGTGTAAATAACAGTCAGAACACATATGCTAGGGTTTTGAGCCCTGAACCGGATGTAAGGAAAGCTTCCCCTCTCCAGCCTGTATACAAGTTCTTATTATAATGTTTTTTAGTTCAATTATTTTCAAGTTTCAATTAATTATTTCATGGACCTAACTAATCAGTACATCACATGCTCATTAAAGATGACTTTTAGAATCTATTTAGAGCATAAATTAAATGAGAACTAACGGCGGGGAGAGAGAGATTTTCCCGGAGAAGGGTCTGCATATAAACTGTATAGCTAGGTACTAATTTAACAACAAAAGGAAATTAAACGGAAACAAAGCTGTACTAGCGTTCATTCTTACAATGCATATAAGCTTAACAGACTAGTCAAAAAACCAGAACTGAAAAAGAAGTCTCCTTCTGTGGTTCTAATACGAAAGCTTTAGAGACAAATCAACATATTTAGAATGGGAATCTCCGTAAGTTGCAGCAGCAATAGAAGAAGAAGCTTCACTGCCTACAGCAACTGAAGCTACTACAGGTAACTGCTGCTCCTTGGAAGTAGTGCCTCTGTCATCTTTTCCGGGGAAGAATTCATATTCCATGAAAACTTTGCCATTTATTGAGTTTCCCTTCCTGTGAACCGCCACAACCTCCACACACTAAACCAAAAAAAATTCCGAAAAAATTTGCCAACCCAGTTATCATCATTCCAAAATAGATATATTGTCTGAAAGATAATGTATTATAGTTATATCTAATGATTAAGAAGAAGGCTAATATATATGTAACCTCATCAGTATTGCGAGCGGCATAAGAAGAAGCAGCAGGCCTGGCCGCTCTGGCAGTGAAATCAATGGTTCCTCCACTGAGGTTTGGGGCATGTTGGGGACCAAATTCTAGAAAATCAGGGCAGTTAATGGTCCAAAAATCTGAATGTCTGTCTCTAGTTGCATTTGAATATCCTCTAACATTCTCCTCACTGACACGCTTTTTCTGGGACAAATGACAATGACGATTAGAAAATCAATAGATAGTTCCTATTGATAACAAAAAATCGATGCCCCGTGCTATGGGAAAAAACAAATGGGGAAGAGAGTGAGGAATATAGATAGAGTCTTCAACTATGAGAAAAATGGTTTTAAAAACCGTTTATGTGCCTATAGATAACTTCTTCGACACTAAATAGAACGTATTATGCCTATGAAGCATGCAAAAAGAATGGTGTCTGTAAATATTAAAAATGTACCTTGTGACAAAGATCACAGCTTTCAGATTCAGAATGCACATTTGGTATTGAAGAGAGCTCTTTCGAGGTCTCCAATGGGCTTCCAAACAGAAAACTCGAACCCGCCGTTGGAGCCCCGAATTCAAACGGTTCAACCATATTGACCGGATTTTTCACCGGGAACCCGCCGTTACCACCGCCCAGCACATTAAACCCAACTAGACTGTTCCCCGTCGTCTGACCTGGCATACTCACAACGTTGCCATTAATCACTGGTGCTGGCGATCCTTGAAGTGCTCCATGGTAAACTGCCGCACCATACCGCAGAGGAACACCGCCAAACGGGTCAGGGACCGTGAAGGGCAATAACTGAGGACGGTGACACTGAAGAAGCTGATGACGCTGATCTGGGAAGGGTGGTACCGGTGGTGCAGATGTTTCTGTCATTTTCTTCCAGGATTCCTGAATCCTTAAGCGTTCGAGTTGAGCCACGCCTAAACCTCTCTGAGGTTGCTTCTTCTGGTTTGGGCCCTTCCCATTGGCCCTGCTTCTGCCTCTGTTCCTGCTGGGTTCTGCCCCGGTTTCCTCTGAGGCACAAAGGGGTTTCATGTTCTTGTCGGGGGCGCTGGTCTGGTCGGAGGTCATGAAGAGAAGTGAAGTAGCCATTGATGTTTTGCTGGAAGGAGTTAAAATCAATGGAACAGAACTTGGGTAATTGGGTTTTTAAATAGAGGGAACAGATGCGAGATATCGAGTGCTACCAGCTATATGCTATGCTATATTATGGATTTGGCTTTAGGGGATTAAGGCTGAGGGAGAGTCCAGTAAACCAAAGCAGAACTGCCTGTGTGAAATGGTGAAAGGACATGGCAATACGTGTGCCGCAGCTATACTTTAGGTCTTGTATTGTATGTTAGTGATTCTGTCTTTTTCTCCAATGTCTTTTGCTAGTTCCACTCAAAGTTTCCGCTTCTTCCAGTCTCCTTCCTCAGATTCATGGTACACAGAAGTTGGGACAGGTAGCCGTGGAAGAAGCGAAATAGGAGGGATCTTATCTCTCTGGTGTTGAATGCAAGAAATGATTAATCCACAATGCTTCTCAGCGTTTCTGGGACACGCTCCATTTTTCATCAATGCCATTTCTCTTTTTGATTTGAGTGAATGACACGCTCTGGTGTACTCAAGTGAGAACAGTTATTCTGAAGTGGTACTCAGGGACACGTAGCATAATGTAGGACCGTGGGCCAATCTTACCAGGTGTGGTCGGAACCACGAGCCATTCTCCCATGGCTAGGACGTGGTGGGAAGAGCCTTTTGTAGCAGTGTGTCAGTTTTTAGCAAAAATTCGCAACAAATCATTAGGCTTTAATACTCATTTTGGAAAAGCTATATTGTTTGGCCCTTGACAGAGAAATGCCATTATGCCTATATGTCTGTGTTGTAGAGTATGTAGCACATCATTTTTTTTCCCAATGGTGATGATCCTCTGATCATATGGGGAGCTTAACTTTGGAGCTCTGCACTCACAGTTAGGAAAGGTGAAAGTCGAAAATAATAAAATAAGTGTAAGAATTGGTCGTTTGACAATCATATGGAGTAAGATATGGTCATGAATATATGAGAATCTGCCTATGGGATAGGCTTGCAATGATGCCTTTCTTTCTTCATATATGTTTGGTAACAAGAAAAAGTTGAACCCATGTGGTAGAACCCTTTGATGTGGCAAAATCTCTCCCCCTCTTCCAACGCAAGCCATTGGGTTGCTTGCTTCCATGCACTTTTCAGAAATTCAATTCGATTTAATTATAATCAATCTAATATGACTATATGCAAAACTTAATGGAGGAGTTTATTATAGTGATGGGATCTTCTGTTTAAAAAGTATTAGTAACAAAAAGATAAATATAAAACTAAAGAAATAAAAAAATAAATTTACACATGAAATTACAAAAAAAATTTTAAAAAAATAATCAAAATTAAAAAATAAGAAAGTCATAGAATCCACAACTCATTGTAATTGTACCTAAGAAATCTTAAGGTTCTCTTTAAGTTATAAATTAATCAAAAATCCTTTTTGAAACTTGTTATCAATTCCTTCTATATGTGCCTCAATGAGTATATAATAATAGTTATAGTTAAGAACACCAAACTACTATTTTATGTGTTAGTGTTACAGTTAAGTGAGGCATGCATAGCTTTGCAGCTCTTGTTGGGTCCCTCATTGGATTCATTCATGGTTTTGTTAGTAATTTGTGAAATATGAAAAAACCTATAAAGTCTCATATCTGTAGAAGGTGATATTTAATGAATGTGAATACTTGCGTTGTTGAACATGAACAGCTGTTTTGATGAATATGAACAATCATGCTTGTCACGCGTAATAATCATATTTATTAGTTTAAATAGTTTAAACTGAAGAGTAATGTCATATGTCAAAAGTAATGTACTATATCAAAAGGCTGACCAAGTTCTGCTAAATGATGTGTGTTGATCTAATTCTTAATTATTTGAAGGGATGAGACTAGTGTATTTCACCATGTAAAATATTTTAAAGAAGCTCAATCCTGCAAAAAAGGACACAAAAATGTTCACAATATCTACAATAGTTTTTCACCATGTTAAATATTTTAAAGAAGGTCAATCCTACACAAAAGAGCACAAAAACGTTCACAATATCTACAAGAGTTTTGACACTTTATAGAGCATCTTTGTATAAAATATAGTGCATTTACATACCTCAAAAGCATTTAATTCTTTTTTGTAACAATTTTAACCCTCTTCTTCTTCATCAATTGTTTTTTGTTGTTAAAAGGGGATGCTGTTAAATGAGTTGTTTGTGGTAAACAATACCAAATAATGCAGTGAAGCTTGCACTGCAGCTTAGCTGATAATTACCCTTTTGCTATTGATGCCACCTCAAATTTTGTTGGTACCATTTTTGACGTGAGTTTGCTCCTCAGAACTCACACCAAACCTTAGTCATGGTAAACTCAAATCTCTTTGCTCTTACCAAACGCGAAATTATTGATTGATAAACCAGGGACCCGGCGCATTTGGGAGGTCTTTATCACCATCATTTTATTACTGTCCTAGTCCCTAAATCAAATCATATCCAATATTCTCCAGCAGTCCACATTAGAAGACCTTTTCTTTTCTAATTCCACCATTAATGCTTGACCAGTAGAAGATACATGTTGAAGACATTGCCGCTTTTCTATCCACATCTTAGTCAAGAAATTTGACAAGAGTTTGGGATTGGAAACCCAAACCGCGTGACCAACCCAAACGCCCCACGTTAGCTTGCCGATTGTAGCCACCCACGTCACCATCTGGGGTCCACTTTCCATTTACAGTCATCATCTTCTTCTTCAAGAATAGGACTAATCAAGGGTCACGGCGTCCTCTGCTTCCCCTTCATTTTTTCTACGCCCTCTTCCGCCTTTCACAATTTCACAAATGAGTTTGCGAAAGAATAGTGACAGTAAGAGGACGGAGCGCCGCTTCTTATTGCAGTGTAGATGGGACCCCCTTGCAATATTGGTCTTTGGAGTACGAGGTGTCAGAGGGAGATCCGGTACGGAAGTTAGGCGGCTGAGCGGGGAGGGAAGGATGAGGATCGAGTTTGGAGGGAATCGGCACGTGTGAGGAAGGGTAGTGGGAGCGACACGTGTAAGAAGAGAATTGGGTGAGGTGGCAACTGGTTTTGCTGGGTTTGAGCAGACACGGTGGATTCTTGGGTTTCTGGAAAGCAGATTGTGCCCTGCATGGAGTGGTTGGGATGAATTGCCGTGTATTTAAACGTGTAGGGCGGTGCCTTGCTGCTGGTGGGCCTTTGCGGCTAGCTAGGGTTGGGAGGGGACCACACCACACGTTTTGGAGTATGAACCTTAACGAATTCATCTATCTCCATTCTTGCTAATAAATAATTCTGGGTTTAATAGAGCAAATTTGGCAGTATAACCACTTAAATTTACTCACACCGTCTGTAATGGTTACAGTTTTATGCATTCGTAATAAATTTTATAATTTTTATTTAATTAAAATAAAATTACATAAAAATCATAAGGCCTATTTTTAAATCAGCTATAAATATATATATATATATCATTTTTGTTTAATAATAAAAGAAGTGACACAAAATATGAAACTCTGATTTGAGAGGTAAAAACTGTACAAATCTACAGAATAAGGTAGTGCCCCAGGAAGCTGACTTGCCAATGTGGCCATAATAATATAATAACCATACTTAAATTTCATAAATATAGACGAATCCAACCTCTGAATAGACCCTTTCCCTCAGTGTTTTGTGGAGCAAAAGGGAGTTTAATGAGAGGAGAGAAAGAGTGAAGTGAGGGAAGGCAAGCAACCAATACAAATTGTCTGTATGTGTTGCCATAAAGGAATTGGGGCAGTTAGAGTAACTGTTAGTCCCAGCTTTATGTAACTAGTGAAGGAGCAACCATTTTGGCACAAAGTAGCAAAAGATCCCCCTATTTCCCTCACAAATCTATTCCAATAAGACAAGCACAAAGGAAGCAAGGACCACCACTTCCCAGATCATTATTTAGATATCTCAATCTGAACTGGGATTTTGCTCTGGTTTTACCCGGTCATTTTACCATTCTACCCTCACCTGCCATCCTAAGAAGGCCCCTTTGTCCCACCCTCTCACATATATTCACAGATGGGTATACATGGTACATGTCTCACACAAGATTTTGATGAAAGGAACACGATCAGGTAGCAATAACATAAGCAAAGTGTTATCTGGGCCGTCCAAGGATCGGAGATTGGAGCATTGAGTGCAGAACAAAAAGGGCGTGTTGTTGGTTCTGGATGCATGAAGAGGTCGCCATCATCTGGTAGTTGTGTTGTTCCTGCCAAAAGCAAAACAAACACAAAACAAAAGCCCAGACATAAAAGCAAGATGTGTCAGGTACATGTCCCGGTGAACAAAAACCAGAGACTTGTCCTGCAATGAAACCCACCGCAATTACCACCCATACGTACATATGTAGTTGCGTGCAAATCGTGAAGGCTGAATGACACGCACCCTAACTGACCTCTAAATTAAAGTAGCATCATCCAGCAATTTTAAAAGAATTTGACAGTTTAATGTGTAAAATTTAATAAATTTAATAATATAAATATTTTTTAAAAAAAATTAAATTTTAATTTATTAAATAGAGAATAAAAATTTAATCATGATATATGAAGAAAGGAAAATTCTAGAACAATCTTTGAGGCTATGTTCGGAATGTAGATACAGTTTAAACTCAATTTAAAAATTGAGATTCCCTGCATTGTGAATCAACAGATAACTAAAGAGTGAGAAATGAAGAGTTTTAAAGTTGTTGAAAAGTAAACCAGAGAAAGAAAATGCCATTTCATATTACAAGCACTCACTATTTTTTTTTTTTTTTTGGTAATAAGGGAGCCGAAGCTTTGTAGTAAGGGATAATAGGGAAGGAGAGTACCCACATCATAGTTCGAACCCGCCTCCCAGTAATAAAAGACGGGCTGGAGTGCCACGAAACCAGAAGGCTTTAGGCAGCACTCACTATTTTTTAAAAATTATCGTAAGTTACGAAAGTCAAGTTAGCCCAATTTCAGGTGATCCAATTCTCCCAAGTTAGAGTGTTCCTAAAATTATGTCCAATTATCTAGTTTTCCTTTTTTCTCTGTAGTTTTGGATGCAGGTTAGGAATAAAATGAGAATATATACTCTGTTCTGCTTTTGAAAGAAATGAAAATCTACTATGCCACACGAGGGGGCAGTAATGCAGGGTGGATCCCGTGGGTTATGCTCACCGGCTCACGCATGAAAAGAACCAAACAAGAAGAAAGCATCGGCGGTCCTAACAATTTTGTAAAGCAAATTCTGCGAGTGACAGGCAGGATCTTCAGATCTCATGCTATGAGCCGTTTCAAACTCTTGGGTTCTGCTTCAGATTATCATTCATCACAGCTACTTCTAATTCAGAAGATACTATTTTTTTACCATAAGCTAGATACTCAAACCAATCTTCCTTACAACTTTGGCTGCTAGCCCTGAAGAGATATCGAAAGGATTATCTGAGTATGAGCATTACTGAACTCCAAATTATATTCGTCATCAGAATGAATCATCCACTGATCCGAAAAAGATTGCCTTCGCTTGGAATATTTATCGTAAGACCATTTGAATAGTCGTAATTCGTCGGTCAATGTAAACTAACAACTCAAAACTTGTCTGCCATGGGGGAATTTTATTTTTCCAAACAAAAAATATGCACCAATTAATATTATAAAACTCCAAATATACATCAGGTTACGTAAATACAGAATCACAACAAAAGTACTGCAATGGTACAAAACTTACAGCGGATATATGACTAAATAACTGGTAAATAGTTCTCTTTCAAGCATCTACTGCAGTATTTGCGAAAGCAACACTCTCAGGGAGGATAAATGATGCACACAACATCCATTTTCCAGGTGCAACAAGTCGTACCCGTCGCATCTCTACGTTGACAGCCACCTCCATCAGTGCAATTCTTATTCTCTGCATCGTATGGGTTATATCAAAGTTTTCACTTTACTACATGGTTCATATATATGATTAATCACAAATAATAAAAATATGAATCAAAATTGAAGAGGACTTGTTCGTTTTTAAGATTGCCGTAAAGGATCTAAAATGGCATGGGAGACCTACGTTATAGCACTCTAGCCTAGCAGCAATGCAGAATCACAGAGAATGTAAACTTTTAACCTGCTCAGAGAAATAATACACACACAATATTAGCAACTAACCTCATGGAACTGAAATTCTGGATCTTCTGCTTTGGAGAATCCATAAACATGGATCATTGGCAAAGTAAATTCGCCATCCCTGGGTTTACCATTGTATATTCCCCGAAATGCATCTGCAGCAGAAACATAAAATACAGAGTCATTCAAGATATTGTAACATGGTTTCAAGAAAACACAGAGATATTATAACCCATAGCAGCCCAACTACATTATATATATTTGAGATATCAAATTACTTTAATATTTACCCATTGTCTCCCAACTCTCCTGACCTGGCTGACCATTGCATATGCCTCATGAAAATGAGTTTAATCTGTAATCTCACATTCCGAGACATTAATTCTCCACCATCAAATACTCTAAGTAGCACAACCACCAGAAACTTTATAAAGATCATCAGAAACAAATGTTGATGTTTTTACTCTCCCCTGCAGTACTCAGCATGTCCCTTGAATCGGTGATCTCACTAGTTCTGTAGTGCATTTAGATTGAAAATCTCAAATGTTGCCTCACATCCTCCTAAACAGGTCTTCAACATAATGAGACCCACAGTGTTTTTAATCTCCTAACATTCTTTTCACTATTTTGTCATGCAGGCATGTCTTTTGTATATCATGCCAAGGCAAGGATAATAAGACCTACCTAAGCCCCACTCCACGTACCAACTACTACTGAAGCCATAGTCCAAACAGTAACAGAAACATTTTTCCCAGGTTCACCTGATGTTGTATTATTTATATTGGAGGAAAAGTTGAAAAAGCTAAACAGATATAATGTAGAAAAAAAAATGAAAGGTATAGACCAAATTTAAAAAGTGAGGTATAAAAATTATGACAGATAAAGAATGAAAGATTTGATTAGGACAATGACCTAAAAATTCTGCAGCATCAGTCGGCAAATTCATAACCACTTGTGTGAGGGACTGAGCTTTATCACTGGTAAACATAGCCTTAATGAACCTTCTTCCATCCATGTTAAAGACCTAGAAGAGCAGATACCAAAACCTTAGTAGGCAAAAAATTCCATCAAAAAGCAAACTATTGCTGCCATATATGCGTATATGTTCAAATGCAACTTCTACCTTTGTTCCTCACCAGTGTATAACAAACATTAAAAGAAGCATATCCTTTTTACCATTAAACACTATATGATACGCAGCGGTCTTAAATAGATCAGCAATTCTACAACATTGCAAAACCTACGAGATAATTCAGGAGCAGAAAAATGCTTTAATAGTACCCAAGAAAAAGGGAGTGGATGGTAACTTGAGAGTGTACTCTTTTTTTCTTTAGCTTCTATTTATATCCATGAAAAAAAGTTCTTTAAGATAATGCCCACACAACAAGCTACCGTACCTTAATCCTCCTCTCAAGTTTGTTAAGGACGCTATTCCTTTCCAGGTATTCAACTGCATATGGATTCAAGTCATTGGCATAAACACGCTTTACTACTCTTGCTGCAGATATAGCTATGGGGCCAACTCCAGAGAAAACGTCACCTGCCAAATGAGTATAAAATGAAGAACACAATAAGTGAATCATGAATATTCCTGAGCTATATAACATAAAGCAGAACACGCTTAACTAACTTCGATACTGCTAAAGACAGACAAATAAACTTATTGCATGGGAAATAGAGCACACATACACTATTGCTAACCAACCATAGAACTCCCAAATTCTTCTCTTTTTCTTCTTTCCTCCCTCATTTTTATGCTTCAATATAAATTATTATGGGGCTGCTAAATTCCATAATGAGAAAGACTGTAACCAAAAGACATGGATAGTGGATAAATATGTAGGCTGGAATATAATCTATAGATTCTATACAAGAAGTCAGACACATACAGACAACATCATTGCGTGTAAAACCACTCAAGAGCCTTTGCCTTTCAGTCGCAAGCCTTGAATTCCAGTATCTGCATAGTAGAAAAAGAAAGAGAAGTTCATTTTGGCACACTTATACTTCACTTAATTTCATATTCTCCATAATGAAAAATCAGAAAGAAAGGAAAGACAAGAAAAGAAAACTTCAAGAGGTCAAAACTAGAAACCTTCCACATATTTTTTCAACTGACGCATGTGAAAATGGAGATTACTGGCCCTCACTATTGGCTGTGGAAATTTAGACATAATTACTTCAGCCAAATTAAACTTGTATTATATTAGAGTTCATCATTCAACTAATTAATATATTGAGACAAAGTAATTCTTGCTATCTATACAAGCAATAAAATTCATGCCACATTCTTTAGAATACATATCTTTTCTGCTTATCAAACTGCACAAAGTTGTCAGAGTTGATTACTGAGAGTAGAGAAACTGAGAAAAGTGTCTAAAAAAGCATTCACAGGAAAACACACACATTTGGCTAGGGAAACAACACACTGACAGAAATCAACATATCCAATCTAAGTGTGAGAGTAACATATTAGACTATTACAAACAATATTTCTCATGTGCTAATACCCAATGCGTGTTAAGATCCCCAGCTCAATGAAGTAAAAGAAACATCTTTGTCACATATCACAAGAATATGGTAACTTACCATGTTTCTATTATTTCTTCTCCTTTCATTACATAAAAGTCATTTTTTTAATATTTCATGAAAAGATATGAATTGAGCAATAAGAACAGTAAGCATTCCAACTCATTGGTTTCTACATTGACTTGTGATGGAAATAGAACATACACTGTTTCTAAGTCAACTTGAAAGTGAAATCCATTTTCAACTACTGTGGTCACAAGAGAGTTGTTTCCTGCCAAAACTTCAAGCTGCATGGTCCTGTACTCATTATGAATTGATTCAATCTTGTTCACGACTGTTTGTATCTTAGGCTTATTTTTATCCAGCACTACCTGAATATGAGAAAGTAGCATTTTTCCTGATAAGATAATTTACAAATTTCCAATACAATATTATGGTAGAGTTTTAACATAGTAAGAAATATTCTAGAAACAGGCACCTTTGCTATAAGCTTCTTGTATGGTAAATGTTCATCTCTCAGATTCAGGTGCGCAATATGACCAACAGTCTCAAAAGCTGAAGGAACAATCATACCCGGAGGTAGCAAGGCCTCCAAGATCTGCAACAATAATACAGGAAATTTTTTTTTCGATATTACTCATAATCCAAAGTCAAATAAAAAAATCAATCAATCTCAGCATGACATGCTTTCAAATACTCATTCATTTGTTGTCTTTCAACAGCTTATGTCCCATTGTGCACACTCAAACAGACAAACAGCACAAGTTCAAAGAAGACTACATATACTGCAATGCTACATCTAGAAATTCATTAAAAACAAAAAATACCAATTCCAATAAAGTTTCACATGCAAGATAAGGGCTTGTACTTTATTAAGGGATTTAACATGACAAACTTCTAGGGAGCAGATGAGAAAGAATGCATTTTGCTCTTAACTAATGGAATTTTTTCATGTTTTCCTCTTTATTTTTCTTTTATATCCTCAATCAAAAGTTAGAAGTATGACAACAAATTAGAAATTGAATTGGTAGCTAACACTCAAATATCCAATTTTAACATGAACAAAATTTGAAGTATTATTGTTGAAACAAAGAATGATACATAAATGCCATTTCTTTTGTACTAAAAAGAATTTAGGAGGCAGACAGGTTGCTCCACCACCAAGGAAGGGTGCACCACTATTAGCAGTATATGTGCCAACTTGCTAAACTATGAGAATGGGAAATGCATTTTGTTGTGTCAGAGTAAAAACACACACATACGTACATAATTCATACAAAGGGGTATCCTGGAGCTAATATACCTCATCCATCTGCCAGTAGTTATAAAATAGTGTCAACTTGCATTTAACAAGCTCAAAAATCAAAGTCGTACTCTTCTCTGAGTATTGCTTTAAGACAGCCTGTAAGCAGGATAAAAATATGAGCTACAGCACAAGTGAATAAAGGCAACATTAGATGGCAAAAACAAGATGAAAGCAAAATGTCATAATAAGAATAAGAAACACAAGTATGAAAATATTTTATCTAACTTTACACTAAGGGAATGGGAGAGGACAGATAACAAGGAAGCCAATGGCTTCATTTCCAATATCAGATAAATAATTCTAGGGGTGGGTAAAAAACTGCCCAACCCATTTGGACCCGGCCCAAATCAGAAAAATGATACATTCAGTTTGGGCCAATTCGGCCTAAAATAATAAAAAGCAAAATAAATGAGTTAATACAGGTTCAGCTGGCTGGGTTCGGGTTCAAAATTCTGAACCCATGGGAATCTGGCCCAACCCAATGAGTGCGGATTAGATGAGTCTAGAAGAGTCCAGACTCCAAATAGAGGCCCTCCCCCACTCCTCTCTCTACACCTCCCTCTCAATCTCAAAATCCCGCTTCTCCCTCAGTGAATTCTCTCTCAGCTTCCCTCTCCTCTCCAACTCTCCTCTGGTCCTCCCTCTCTCACCTCAAGCTCAGCCATGTCATAGTCAAAGAATCTCACTCGATACTTGAGTATCTCAACACCCATCGCTGCATCGCTCAGTCAGTCCCTTTTCTTTGCAACTTTTCCAAAGGGTTCTACCTTCCAAGATGGAAACCCATCCATCTCAGCATCTCCCTTGAACTGTCTCTCCTTGCTCACTCGCTCTCTACGCTCACAGTTCCATCTCTCCTTCTTGCGACTCTTGCCTCATCGTCGTGCCTCCACAGCCAGAGCCTAATTGTGCCTGCACCTCTAGATCCCAATCATGGCTACATACTTGGTGTTTTGAATTTTGATGGTAAGCCTGACCCAATTTCTGGTTCCTTTTGTTGAAATTTTGGTTTGTGTTTCACCGACTCCTCACCTTCAAGCTTCTGGAATCAAGACGCATGTTAGTTTCAACCCGAGACCACCCGTATCATTTGAACCCAAAAATTTCGGGTTCACGCTTCAGTTCGAGAGAGATCAGATTACCTAATGGAAGACATCAGTTTCGTTTGGTTTGGCTATTTCAGCCCTCAATCTGACCCGCCCCACCCCATATCCACCCCTAAATAATTCATAATTAATATGTACTTCTGCAGAAACTTTGGATCCACAAATTACCTTATAATATGTTGAGCCAATGACCAAGTTCAACACAGATGGCTTTAGTCAAGGTTGGCTAAAAAATAGGTCTCTACGGTGAGGGTTAATCAATGCAGTCAAAATATCACCTTCAACAAAATGATAGAGAAGGAATCTATAATTCAAATTTACAAGTAATTTGTAGACATTTCATCTTTAAACTAAAACTTATGAAACTTGACAAGTTATCTTAAAATAAGGTTACTGTCATTGAAGACAAACCCAATAATATTCATTAAGTACCCATGAAACTCACTACATTGGCCCACAAAGCCTACAAAGATATTCTAGACAAACGTCATTTGTATTTCATTATGTAATATTTATATTCTAAGCTTTATACTTCTGTACAATTGAACAAAATCCTATATTGCCAAACTTTTGAAAAATCTAACTTGACAACCATTTCATTAGTGATGCCAAACTGCCAATACTGACTCAAACATGAGCCACCAGACTTGGCACCAAAAGGCTGCTTTGCCATAAAACAGTAAGACTCCTCCTCATTTAATATTAAAAAAAGCACCAGAAGACTAACGTCCAATTGATCAAGGCCTTAACAGAACACTCACCTACACACAACAGCTAAAGAACATGATCATTTCAGTGATAGAACAAAATGTGCCTTGTTAAATCCCATCATTAGTATCACAAAAATTCTTGCATATGAATAAATTGTAATTAAATATATGAAAAGATTATTATATTTTCAATTCTAGGACAAGTCCCACCTAAAAAATCAATAAATTTTACAGAATTATAATAAGTTCTCATCATCATAATTACTTGATGAAAATACACATTCCTGATAAATAACAGCTCTGAAAAACTTCACTTTGAATTTCAGAATTATTACTATTGCGCATTATCTATTCAATATATGCACGAACTCTCTCTCATACTAGATCTCTAAAAATTAATAGGAACTTTTTTCGCAGATTTCAAACTTACCTTACTATCTCGTACCTTCTTTCTCAAAAATAAAAATGGATAAGAATAGTAAACAAAAACAATTGTCTCATTAAGTCAGAATCACCACGTTAAAGGAATTGTGGTATGGAAAAACACCTAGAGCTCATTATACCCAACTGTTCCATCCCCACATAAATCAGCACTAAAGTATCTGCCTACCTATGTCAATTCCAGAGCATGAATGAGGAGCATGGTTCATAACAATAGCCGAAAATGACAATAAGCTATCAGTAGAAAAGAATGTCTGTACAGAGTTTCAGTTTCTTTTTTAACTCATTATGACAACCCGGATCTAAAACAACGACAATCAGAAGTTAAAAATCACGAGACAAGAGAGATGTAAATTTTGGGAACAAAAGAATTCACAATGGATCATACCATTGGTTACATACAAATTGTAATGCAGAGCCTCAAATAAACCACAGGGATATAAAATGCTAATGAACTCACATAATATCAAAGTGATGGAACAGCCACCTTTATTGCCTCAGGCAACTCGTCCACGCCTTTATTAGCATAGCGTTCATCCAATAGCAACAACCTTGTTGACCCCTTCCATTTCGTCCTCTTAAAATCCTCACCCAACAAATTCTTGAAACCCTCGCTTTCTTCGTCTTCATCCTCAATCACCTCCACTACAGCAAAATCATTCTTATGAATGCGCTTATTCCCTTCAACATTCTCTTCTTCCCTTCTCTTCTTCTTCTTTTTTGGCCTGGAAATCTTTGCCAGGTTACGGAATTTCACAAACCCGCGAGAATTAAATGTCCTTGCCAGCTTCTCCCTGTACAGCACCGGGCTCAAAACGTCGCCGTCGCCCTCTGCTTTCCCGTAAATTCGACGATGCAACGAGACAAGACTTCCTTCTTCAGCGTCCCCATCTCCGTTATTTTGGTGCCCCAATAGCTGCACAACCTCAGAATCTACTTCGTCGCCGGGAACGCGAGCAATGTTGCGTATACGAGGCCAATTCAGAAGGTGACCCCGAAGTCTGCTTTCGAGTGCGTAACAGTCTTGGGAAGGAACACGAAGCGCTGCGATATCAAAGACCCTTGTGAAGCTTTCTTCATCGAGGACACCATAATCGTCTCCGTCTAGGCTTCTGCTGAGGGAAACCTCGGGTGGCTTAGTTCCTTTCTGGAGCGAAGGTCCATAGCAAATTAGATTTGAGTCTGGGAATTGGTTTTGAGCTAAGCACTGGGGTTGGTTGCTGCAGCTACTGGTGTTGCCGCTGGCGGCTACAGTGGAAAAATTAAAGATTGAGAATCTGGGGAGGAAAGACTTCTCGGGAGACAGAAATTTTGGGGAGATGGATGCAAGAGGAAGAAGACTGGGTTTAAGCAAGAGCTTGGTCATCATGCTGCTAAGGTTCAAGGAAACACAGCAATTGAAAATTGAAATAAAGCGCTAATTTTCTGTAAAATAGTGGAAACTTGAGAGTTCTGTGCCCATAACTGGTCTAATCGACGATAAGGGTCATATAAGAAATAGGTGGACAAGCCCCGAAGCGGAAGTTGCTGCTGCGGTTTAAGCAGGGTTTGTCATTTTAGCAGCGAAAATAGTATTGAGTGTGCACTTTTATTTTTATTTAAATAAACATTATATTCCATTTCATATTAATTTATTAATCAATATAATTATATATAAATTTTAATAAAATATTATTTTAATTATAATTAAATCATTATAATTATTTATTTATAAATAATTAATAATTAAATCATATAATCTTTCCAGATTTTAAATGCTTTTACTAATTGCTTGATAAACTTTTGAGTGAAGAGAATCATACCATTAATTATATGAAGAACCAAAGACCTTTGTTGGATGTCTGCATAGCATATAGAAGGTACCATTAATTACATGAAGAACCAAAGACCTTTTATTGATATAGCAAGTTATTGTCTTTTTTCTTTTCTTTCAAAATTTTGAATTAAAATTTAAAATTTTTATGTATTAAATGTCTTGCCATTTATCTCTTAAAAAAATTTAAATATGATATAAAATAGCCTCGTGAACTTCTAAATCCAGTGATTATTGTTATTTACCAACAACAAGCAAAGAAAGATCATCTAAAAAAGGGAGAAAAGAATATTTGTGATTTTGTATAGTAGCACTTTATGTTTCATGGGACTTTCCAATGGCCATCTCTCAATTGCTTGTCTTATCAAGCCTAGGAATATATGAAAATGTGATTAATTGACCTCTTAAATATAAGTAAGAATTTTTAATTACTCTATGAAAAAAATAATAGATTCATAAAATAATAATTACAAACTGTCAATTATTGAATATTACTAAATTTAATATTTAATATATAAGATTTAACAAATTTAATAATTTAAGATTTATTTTATAATAATTAAATAAAAATAAAATAATAAAAATAGCATGACGCTTAACTTAATTGCCCCTTGAACTTTGCAGTTTTTATGTAGTCATATATTATCTTTGGCTGATTTTGCTTTCATATTCTTGGAAGTTTGCTATTTTATCTTGCAGCATTTTATGTATTTTTATATCATTTTAAAGTATGTTACAAAAATTAACACGAAAAGGAAAGGCATATCATTTTCTAAACACAAATACAAAATGGGTTCTACTCTAGTTTCTGTTTCTCAACAAGGTTTTTCGGTTGCATTTTAGAGAGACCAAGTTATTTATTGAATCTCCAAATACTTCAAAAATGACCAACAGCCTCTAAGAAAATTCAAAATATTGGATTAATTTGGGCATAAACCAATGGTAACATTTTCTTCTATACTTTGTTATTTACTTAATACTTATATACTTTTATATTTATAAAATTTTATAATTTAGTATGTAAAATTTAATAAATTAAAATAATAAAATTTTTTTAGTTCTTCTATTTTTTTTCAAATAACAATTTAGTTCTTTCACTTTTTAATTAAATAATTGAGTTTTTTTATAAGCACAATTATGATAACTTAATTTCTGGATTCCTCTTTTTCGACATAATGCAACTAGTTAGTATTAATTGGATTTTATTTTTATTTTAAAAATTTTAACACCCTTCATTTAGTATGAAGCTTTTTAGTATAAAATATTTTCTTTTACTCAATCTCAAACTTTAATTTTAGTTATCTCAATAACTTTTCTAATAAAATAAATTTATAAATAATAATCATATTACATTACAATAAAAAAAATAAAATCATTGTTACCATTCATTAATAAACCAAAAAAAGGTAGATCAAGGATTAAGTTATTTTAATTATACTTGTATAAAGGTTAAATTACTCAATTTAAAAGTTGAGAAACTAAATTATTTTTTAAAAAAATAAAAATATTAAATGAGTTTTTATTTTTTAATAAATTTAATAATTTAAATTTTAAATTATGAAAATTCAATCATACTAAAACTATATTACTCTAAATGAATTAGCAAGAAAAACAAAAATACAAATACCAAGTCTCCCCTTTCGCACCCAATTCCATAGTAAATAACTGGTAATCAGTAATAAGTAATTGGGCAAATTATACAAATTTCTCCTACCTTGTCTGATTCACCACACTATAGATCTAATTAAATCAATTCATATCACGTTATTACTAATAAGGGTTGGATTAAAGTGCAAGAGATTTGACTTTAAATATGATAAATTTGGATTTAAATTTTTGCTAAGAATAAAACCTATTTTAAAATATTTAACGATGTTATAAAAAAAATTAATTTCTTGATCTAAATAATTAAAAAATACCTTAAATTTATTCAAAAGATCACATCACGCCACTTTTATTTTTTATAATGTGACCCAACTATTAAGACCCTGCATGTTCTTTCTCACTCTAAACTCTAGATGTTAACTTGCTCAACTCAAGGCATCAAGGGCAAAAATTAAAACAGCATAGTGAAGAAATTTTGCTTCTTTCTCAACAATCATGAAGGCCAGAATAAAGCATAACAGAGAGTCACATTGTTGAAATCACATCACAAGGCTTATTAGCAATGAAATAAGAACAAAGTATTGAATTCTAGCATCAAGCCAGAGGTGCAGAGATAAAAGACTAAGCACAATGCGTCCTAAATCGTTTTATGGTAGGGAGGCTTGGGAGTTGCACAACGTTGAAGGAAAACCCACCCGAATCTGAGGCCCCGCCTCATCTTTTGAACTTGAAGCTGATCTCGTTCCTCAAGCTCCATTTAATGCTAATGCGTTCCTCACACCATCTTTGTTCCTCAAGCTTCGTTCCGACTCAAAGGATGGGTTCAACGTTGCAATGCGTCAAGCTTCGTCCTGATTCAAGCCTCAAGCCTTGTTTTCGCTGGTTTCAAGGATTGGTAACTTTTTTTTTTTTTTTGGTCATACAGTGAGCCTAATGGCTGGGGTAAGGGTAGGGAAATACGGGATCGAACCCGAAGGTTCGGGGATTGAGGCATCATTTGTGACCATACGAGCTAGGTGCTCTGGTCAGGATTGGTAACTTTTTTATACAGTGTTTCGCGAGCGAGAGTCGGTGAATTTTATGATTAAAAAATGAATAACGCTCAGATGAGCTCGGATCCGTCCAAATTTATACAAACTCGAAACGTGGCAACAATACAATATTTATATAATTAAAATTGTGAAGCTACAGTATAAAGCTTATGATAAAAAATTTATTATAAAATAAAAAAATTATTTGAGATTAAGAGGTATCTTTCTCCCGAAACTCATTTAAATTGAAAGTTCATACATTTATTTTAATTAATTATTAATTAAAATATTTATGTATAAATTTTTAAATTAATTGAATGTTATAATTTAATATAAGAAATTTAATAATTTATAAAATATTTTTATTTTAAAAATAATTTAAAATAAAACTAAATTAAATTATGTAATTTTACATCAATATTATTAATTTTATTTTTTTAATTCACACATTTTTATTTGTATATAATTTTTATTTAATATAATTTAAATTATTAAATTTTAAATATTAAACTTTGGATTAATTTAAAAATTTTTACATAAATATTTTAATTAATAATTAATTAAAATAAATATATAAACTTTCAATTTAAATGAGCTCCGTGAGAAGGATGCCTCTTATTCTCAAACAATTTTTTCATTTTGTAATAAATCTTTTTATCATAAACTTCGCATCATGGCTTCACAATTTTAACTATACAAGTACTACATTGTTGCCACGTCTTAAGTCTGTGCAAATTTGAATGGACCTGATCTCGTCTGAGCATCACCCTTCGAAAATAGGGATCATGGGGCATGCGGGGTCAGCTTAAAAAATAGGCCAACCTTAGTAATTAAAATGGGTACTTAGTAGTTGAGTCACATTATAATAAATTAAAAGTGAGATAATATGATTTAGTTTAATAAAAATTATTATATAAGATTAATGTGAGTTGATTTGAGTAGTAAAAATTTGAATATTTTAAAAAAATAGTTATATATTTAATTTAAATTTTTTATATAAAAAATGTATTTAAGAAAAATTAATTTATTTAAATATTTTTATTATTTCAAAGAGTTAGACAAAAAATACTTGAAAAAAAGGAAAAAAAATTATAATATAGAAGTTTTAATTTTGGTTTAAATAGTTAAATCTGATTTTATTCCTTTTCCTTTTATTGTTATATTATAATATTTTATAAATTTAAAAATAAAAAAGTACAATGTAATTTTAGAGAGTTGGGTGTAATTTGACGCAAGTAATAAGTGATCATTCATACGTACTGAACTGCCTCTCCAGTTGAGACGGAGAAGACTTCCTTCAGTCACGCCCAAAACGCACAGACGCAGCTCCCTTTTTTCTCCTCGTTGTCGCAGCTCTTTTTGGGAACAAAGATACTTGGCACCGATTTAGGGCAAAGTCTTATTCTATCTAAAACCCTTCTGCTGCCTCTACTGAATATCTGAAACGAGAACGGGTTTTTGCTGGGGGCATGATGACAGACCCTATGGACCTGCTTCGTTCAAATTTATCTCGGGTGCGGATCCCCGAGCCGACCAATCGCATTTACAAGCAAGAATGCTGCTTATCTTTCGACACTCCGGTAATCTCTCTGCCTCGTATCTTTCTTTTCTTTGTCCTGCTTGGTACTGAGAAAGTGCAGGAAATGATGAATTTCAGTACTTAAAATGTTTTAAATTTTATTCCTTTCAATTCTTGGCTTTAGATTTGATATTCTTTTTTGCCGTAAAACGGTAGCTGGTGATTTTTGTTGGTTGAAGTTACATGCTGCTTAGTTGCTAATGTCATTGTATGATGGGTTATAATTAAGTTGTTTAAGCGTTTATTAATTGTTTTTTTAACTTTTACATGTTGGTGCGAATTCTTAGTAGGGCCAGTACTATATTCTGGTCATACAAAGGAGCTTATATTGGGCAACTTATTTTATGTTGTTTTATGAATTTCAGAGGTCAGAAGATGGGCTTTTCATCGACATGTACACTTTTCTTGCTTTTGGGAAGGAATGCGTCGGTTGGAATTATGAGAAGACAGAAAACCCTGTTTATTTGCATATCAAGCAGACCAAGAAGTTAGTTCCTGAAGACAGGCCTTTAAAAAAACCAACTATCTTGGCTATAGGTACCTTCTGGGTCGTGATTGATCATGTGATGATAATGTAGTTCAAATTTTGCTTTGGATTGTGATAAGTACTCCACTGTGTCTGTTGAACCTGTCATTTTAATTCTTTTCTCAATTGTTGGAATAGTTAAATTTATTAGTAAATGGATGAAGGCAGATGTTGGCATTTCAAGAATCTTTTGTTCTGAGTCTTTCCACTCAGCTGTGCTGAGTTTCTAACCTGGAAATTCAAGTCATTACTTGTTTAATATTTGCTGAAATTCTGAATTGAAGTTTTCATATCTTCTACCTCCGGATGGAAATTTTGTTCTTCTCTTGAAGAGGAAGAGTCGTTGAATAGAATATATTTCCTTAAAACTTGTAGGCTCATTGTCTGTTTCAAGAAAAATAAATACTCATCTAAGGAAACTTTTCTCCGCCTATTAATTGATGTACATTGTAGTACCCTTGGTTCTGGTTCTCTCTTGCTTCAGTTGACACATAATATCTGAGTGTGTTTATTTCATATACTTCTTGTTGGTCATACTGAGATATGGCTCTCATTTTCTAGGTTCTAGGTCATGGAGTCATTTATTTGTCTGTTTTTGGAAGGCTGAATTGTTGTTTTTTTTATTCTGTTTTCGACAATTTTATGTTTCTTTCTGAATCACACATTTTATCTAACTTGTTAATCGGCAGGTGTTGATGGGGGATTTGATAACAATGAACCGGAGTATGAAGATAGTTACAGTATAGTTATATTGCCTGACCATGTATCTCTTCCATTTCCTTCAGTGGAATTGCCAGAGAAGGTGGTTGTTACCTTCTTCCATGGACATTTCTTTCTTTATTTTCCCCTTTTATTCTAAGATAATCTGAGTGCATAACTGGACTTTGATTTAGTTATCTCATTTGTTAAAATTGATGCAGGTAAGGTTGGCTGTTGATGCTATCTTAATGGCTGAGGGTGCTGAAAAGAAAGAGCAACTTGCAGCTTGGACTGCTGATAAGAAACAAACTAGTCCCTATGCCAAGAATTTGCAGCAGATTGACAATGGTGTTATTATTCCTCCATCTGGGTGGAAATGTGCTAAGTGTGAGAAGAGAGACAATCTTTGGCTAAATTTGACTGATGGAATGATCCTTTGTGGAAGGAGAAACTGGGATGGAAGTGGTGGCAACAACCATGCTGTTGAACACTATAAGGAGACAGGCTATCCTCTTGCTGTAAAGCTTGGGACTATCACTGCTGATCTGGAAGCAGCAGGTAATGGCCCCTTGCAGTTTAATGTGTTTTGACATTCTTATGTTCTGACTAAATAATTTACTTGTACAGCATGATCAAACTCATAATCATGAAGGGTTAGTATTACGCTTCTATGATTTTTTTTGGTTGACAAATTTTTGTCTTAAATGGTTTGACCAATTGATGATGTAGTTTATGCTTAACGGATTTTTTCTTTTGTGGTTTGTGGAAACAAGCTTTAAATACTATTTATAGATATTTCAATTTAAATGTTGTGATACTATTAGCAGAGCAATTTGAAACATTCAGAAATATCAGGTAATATAAGCCTTAAGTGGGAGTATGTTTGATTTGTTGGAAGGGGCTGGTAGGAATGTGAATAAGTTAAAATATGTTTAGTAACAACTTCGAATGAATCCCTACTCACTTCATCAAATGAGTGAATGTGCATTTCCTCTAAAAATAAATCCAATCCTCACTCCATTCCTGAAGGAATGGGCCCAATTACTGTTTACCCTTTGTTACAAGGACTCTCAAAATTATATGATTTACCAAATTTATTATATTTAAAGAATGTAAATTGTAATGACTATAATTTAATTGTTTCAAGGATAAGGGTTCTGTTTTTCATGTATTATTTTTTCCTTTCATTCCATTTGATGGCATGAAGTTGTCATTCCAAACAACCCTTATAATTTTATTGGGAGAATGGAGAAGAGGGATGGTGGTGGGCAAGAGAAGTTCATTTGCCTAAGAGAAAATGAAACCATGCTGAAAGTCTTTTAGACTTTAAAAACATGATAAATTTAAATGATATTGCGTGCCACTTTAAAGAACAATGTATTGTTTACTTTCATCCCAAATGTGAGAGTTAAATTTTATGCTTTGTGATTTCCTAAAAGTGTATATTTTGAACATTAGCTTCTTACTTGCAAGTATTGCATGATATACCGTGTTGAAAGGATAAAATTATAAATTACTATGATTTTTCCAATTGAGCTTGAAGTGTTATGACCTTGGCCCACTCGTGACTCTGGGATGTACTGTTTAGCACTGAATAAATGCTTTGTTCTAAAATATTTTCTGTGGAGTAGATTTTAAACATTCTCATTACTGATGAATCCTTTCCCGCATTGTGTGCTAATTATGGTTAATGTATTGTGGCAGCTCAGATGTTTTCTCCTACCCAGAGGATGACAGTGTCTTGGACCCACTTTTAGCACAGCATCTGGCATTTTTTGGCATTGACTTTTTATCACTTCAAAAGGTTAATTCTCTATCTTGAGATGGTGTTTATAGCTGGTACTTGTTCATTCATGTCTTCTCTCATCTAACTGGTTAATTAATGTCTGGTAAGGATATGTAGATTATCAAATAATTTTCCTTCATGAGATAGATATTTCTTGATGTAGTGCCCAAGTGTTGCTTTTGAAATGGAAACTAATCTTTTTTAGGTGACTCTCAAGAGCTTGTTGGAAGTCATGCATTTGAAAAAATAGATATATTCCTTTTTACCCCTGCCTATTTGATGTAAGCATTATGCGGTTGCCATGTTGTCCATGAAAGCATACAACGTATTTGTGCAGGATGCGAAGCTCTATTCTTTTTTGGGCCATCTCCTTCTGTTAAGAAAGCTGAGATTGGGAAGGTTACTTGTTTATAGAATTAGTTGCTCTTTGAAATGGGGAAAGCATATGTTTTTTAAATTGAGGGTAGAGATATTGGGTGTCCATGGCTAACCTTACCGTGGTTTATGCTGTACGACATCCATAAAATACATTTTAAATGGTAATATCTCTTCTTTTAGGTTTGAGATTAGACTTTAGCTAATAATAGGCGATTGTTTTCTGTTCTCTGCCAAATTCAGCCTGTATAACTATGTTCCTGGCAATTCTTGTTTTGCTTGGGGATTGTGGTTAGGTAAAATGGATTGCAACATTGTTCAATCAATTATGATTATTGGGTCAACTCCTTCCTCTTCTAAGCAATGTGTTTATGTGATGATAAATGTTCAAAATATAATAGCTTGTAAGGTTAGAGAAGTTATAGATGCGTGTTTAGGTATTAATTATTGGTCTCTTACTCTGTTGTACACATGGCTTAAGACACCCTTCATGTGACTGATATATATTTTTTTCCCTTTTTAATTACCCATTTTCTTATATTCAGACTGAAATGACAACTGCTGAAAGAGAACTTGATCAAAACACCAATTTTGATTGGAATCGAATCCAAGAAAGTGGACAGGAAGTGGAACCAATTTGTGGACCTGGATATACAGGATTGATTAATCTTGGAAACAGGTAGAGCTGGCCACTGTTGATTGCTGCTTGTGATAGTGTCCTGGTTTGAACTGTTATTGTGTTAACATAATCCTTTATTTCAGCTGTTACTTGGCAGCAACTATGCAAGTTGTGTTTTCAACACAATCTTTCTCTTCACGGTTAGTTCATGCCTTTTAAATGCTTAAAAACTAAATGTGCTTTTGTTTACAGTTACTTCAATGTATGTTATGTTTGCACTCTTAGGTATTACATAAACAAAAGTCTGAAGAAGGTATTTGAGGAGGCTCCTGCTGATCCAACTGTAGACCTAAATATGCAGTTGTAAGTAACTTGCTTGTTTTATGTTGTTAGACTCCAGTTGCTATCTGTCATCTAGTAGTCATGTTTCACTTCATGTTCTTAGTTCCAACAAGATTTTTGTTGTTGTTTTTTATTTGGTTATCTATATAATTGCATCCACACCACTGTCTGCATGGATGATTATTACAGTATGATATATTTTTGGAATATCGATGATGGATTTGATAATTCACTTGTGTAAAGGATCCATATCTAGTGGTTGGTGTATATACTGTGGTGGAAAGCTTGTTTCTTCTTAAAAGAGAATGTTTACAAATAAAATGGAGGTCATTTAACAGAGGAATATAATTATGGTTTCCCATTTATGACAGGACAAAACTTGCACATGGTTTACTATCTGGTAAATATTCTGTTCCAGCATATGAGGTACGTTACCTTTTGTTTGGATTATAACTCGGCACATTTCTTTGGAACATTTGTTTATATCCTTATTTGGCTTATTGCCATTTGCTATCCAGGATGATGAAAATGCAAATGCAGCTACCTCGACTACCACTGCAGTAAGCTCTTTGATTGTTTCATAATATATAAGTTCTTATACCATCATGAACATTTGAAGTTTTTAAATGGACTAGTTCCTTTGGTAGCAACATATTTTTGGCTATATCTCTTTACTAGTTTTAAGAATGAGATTGAAAACCCTTATAGGGTGAAACTATATTGTATTGAGATATTGAGATTTGAGAGTATGTACAAGACTCATACTACTAAATCCTATTTACATAGGAAACTATGGGCCATGGACTTGTCTACATTGTTGTAGAATCCTAAATTTGATAATATGAGACAAGATAAAAAAAATGAAATTAAACATAAATGGGAAACTAACTCTACTTTTTCAACACAACCCCTTAAGCCAGGGCATATGTGATAGATGCTCAAGCTTGTCACATATATATTATGTTACATATATATTAAAAGTGAAAAATACTTAAAAGTAAATATGAAGCCACCTAGGATGAATATAGTTGCATTATTTCCGTGAGAAGAGCGTGATTTGAGTCCGGCTCAAATTTAGGCAAGAGTTTCAGATTGAAGGTTGGCTGGGAGTTCCAAATTGGAGGCTTGCCATGAGTTTCAGAATGGAGGTTTGCCAGGAGTTTTAGATTGGCAATTGACCACTGAGAATAACTGGTTCACAATTAACTTAAGGTGGCACGTCAAAACCAATATGCCAAATTTGATAGAAAGCTCAAACAGACAAATGAACAGCGGCTTGACATGATATAGATAGAAGTAGGCTCTCAAAACCCAAAGAAGGTAAAATATGGCTGAAACACAATGTTGTAGGCCGAACCTAAAGGAACAGACACCGGAATTGGGCTCAACACATGTGAAAGACAACATTTGGAGTTTTTTGGCAACAAAGTAATTTTGCAGCGATGGAGATTCTGGACAGTGATGACATGGTGATGTTGATGGTGTGTGTGTGTTGTCAAACGGCCACTGGAAAAGGTAGATCTGGAGTTTTGAGGTGGAGATGTCCGGCGACCAAACTCTGGGTATAGGACAGTCAGAATACCGAACAACCCCCGGCTGGGAGGGGGGGGGATTTTGGATTTCCAAAAGGACACTCAGAGAGATATATGAAACACTGTGAAGGAGAGAGAAAACATGATTTTGTATTGTTGGAGTTAGATGCATAAAAAAATAAAGAGAGGGCTACAGGTAAGGTTGGGCATCAATGGTAAGGAATCTCAACTCTCACTAGCAATAATGAGGGTTTTCTTTAGTGGTGGCTAGTTTTTTTTCTCATCAAGCTTTGAGACCATGTGAGAAATTGAGAGGAAAGAGAGAAAATCTTTACAGGGTGAAACTATTGTATTGAGATATTGAAAGAGTGTCCAAGACTCATACAACTAAGTCCTCTTTAAATAGGAAACTATAGGCTATGCGCTTGTTTACACTATTGTAGAATCCTAAACTTGATAATAAGAAATGAGATAAAAATAGGAAATTAATCTATTTTTTCAACACAGACCATTTTTTACATCACCATTTTGGAAGTTACATGACAACTTGGTCTTTGGTTAGAATGGGGTTGAATGTATTGCTTTGGGTTTTATTTGAAGTCTCAAATGAAAAAGGAAAGGTTTCATGTTGTTGAATGTTCCTATGTTTCATCCTTTTTCTTCTATTATTTCGTCTTGATGAGTTTTCTTCTCTTTCTCTGCTGCTATCCCACCTTCTTATAACATTAGAAACAGGAAGGGATACCTCCGCGTATGTTCAAATCTGTAATTGCTGCAAGCCATCCTGAATTTTCATCTATGAGGCAGCAGGTAGTTTTTAAGCAACTTTTTTTCTGATCATAAAATAATGGTTTGAGAAGCCTGTGATATGAACTTATTTAATATGTCAATAGTTATATATAATTCATTTGTTAAGGCAACTTCAAGCTTAAGTATATATGAACATATATTTGTGCTTAGTTGCTTGCTTGAACCTCAGAATGTAAACCCAACATAGAACAGTAGAAGATGCAGAGAAAGTATGAACTGAGGCTCGAAATTACATCAACTGCTATCTTTTTCTTGGTAACTATGATAAAGGAAATCCATATGGTCCATTAGAGTGTCTATGGATTGACGTTAGGGAGTACTGCATTTTACTTGCATTGAAGTGTCAGCTTTTGGTACTTAATTGTAAGCATATGTTAATACTAAATACAATTTTACTGAAAAGTTCAAAACATAAAAAATGTACATATAACTTTGAGTAATAAAGTGCTTTGTTTCCTATGTGAAATACAAAAATGTACACAATTCTAGGCCAATGGTACACTGGTGGGTTTAAGTCAGAAAGATAAGTGTAAAATTAGTTATGACTGCTGCTTATGTTGCATATAAATTTCTTCACCTATCACAAGTGGCAAATGGGCTTGAGGTATGATACTATTTAGTTGTAGTATTTGTGTCTCAGTCTACATTGAACGTTATAAGCACAACTGGAGAGACCATATATAGGCTATTAATTTGATGTGTTTAATGTTGTTTGTGCAGCCTTTCAACTCATTCTCTAAATTATTTACTTTTATTAATCATAGAGACGAAGCTATGTTTTAATCATAAAACTCATAAAATTACATTAAAAATTCAATTGGACCAATAACAATGTAATTTTGTATTTAAGACTCAGTTTAAAATTCTTACTTTTCATGACTATGTATCTGTTTTGTCTGACTCTCAATCTTATTTTTCACTGTTTTTAGTTGATGTTGAAGCATGCACACATTTTGCTATTAAGATAAATTAATAGCTATGTAAATTAATTATAAATTGGTTTTTTAGTCTAAAAAGGAGAAGTAAGATTTCACGAACAATATTTTCTTTTACATACTAATATAGCCTACTTGGTTTTCTTTATGATGGTTTGTTTTAAATTCTAGGCCTCTAAATTTATTTGTGGTTTTTATATAAGCCTAAAGTAGATAAGGATATTTTTAGCCAACAAAGTTTCTCCAATCTATACTTTAATTTATAGTACACTGTTCTGTTTAGGGTTAACTTACTTTACTACCTTCCAACTGCCTGGTTACAACTTTTATCAGGATGCTTTGGAATTTTTCTTACATTTTCTTGACCAAGTTGAACGAGCTAATACTGGGAAATCTGAACTGGATCCTGCAAGGAGTTTCAAGTTTGGAATCGAAGATCGAATCTTGTGTTCCTCTGGAAAAGTTGCATATAATAGAAGGCATGACTACATTCTTTCTCTTAATATCCCATTGCATGAAGCAACTAACAAAGGTGAATCTCTTTCACCAATACTTGACTTGTATGAGAAGTCTTCTGGACCTTGAATTCAATACTTTTATTGTCTGAGAAATTGCAGAAGAACTAGAAGCCTCTTACAAACTGAAAGCCGAGAAACTTTCTAAAGGAAAGGAAGTGTAAGTTCGTATGTTTAAGCATCATGTTATTTATCTTCGATTGCCTTTCTAGACTGAGCTGCGTCTATTTATTCTGATAGGTCTGGTGATGAGATTGTACGTCCAAGGGTGCCTTTGGATGCTTGCCTTGCAAACTTCTCAGCTCCTGAGGAGATACATGATTTTTACAGCACTGCCTTGAAAGCAAAGACAACAGCAGTGAAGTAAGCACATTCTGACTGCTTTCAATCATTTTAGATTACAGTGTCACGGTTGTTAGTTTATATAGGATAGATAGAAAGTACATTGTCCATTACCTGGATCTGATCTTGGGTTTCACAGAAATTTAGTTTAATAATCTCATTTTTGGTGAGTAGATGACAACTGTGTATAGTTCAAAAGTGTTATTTTGCATCTTCAATGTAATGATGATGTTCATGTCATTAGAATGTGGAAAGTCATATTGACATTAAAACATTATTTATTCTATAGGACGGCAGGTCTTACCTCATTCCCTGATTACCTGGTGTTACACATGCGGAAATTTGTTATGGAGGCAGGCTGGGTACCCAAAAAGCTTGGTACATTTTGTATTGATTTGTCTTAACTTTGGAAAGTATTACAGAAATTTTATCTAATTGTGTATTGCTAAGCATTGTTCTTCTTTCAGATGTCTATATAGATGTTCCCGATATTATAGATATCAGTCATATGCGCAGCAAAGGTCATCAGGCAGGGGAAGAGCTTTTACCTGATGGGGGTATGTGAAAATTGTTGCGTTCTGGAAATTTGTTAGATATTTAAAAAGAAGAAGACAGCTTATCTGTTGAAAGAAAGAAAGATAGCAAAGAACATGTTATGGGTTTTAAAACTTATATCTTGCTAAACCTGGTTTAACTTTTTCCTGAGGCAGCTATTTTTCTTAATCATGCATGTGATGACCCTGATTATGCTCATAAAATTTACATCTTACTGTATTTGGTTTAGTTAGATATGTGGAGTTATTTGCACTCTGCCCTGCCATTAGAGGGAAAGGAAAAGGAAGAACTGAGTAGTATAACAATCTCATTTATTGTGAGAGTGATTTTAGTGAACTAACAAATTTCTCTCGTCAATGTTATTCCAACTATTATTTGATTGTATGAACTTAATTTTCTATCAGTTGCTTAAACAATTTATTGCTCTAGCTGGAATAAAACTAAAATAATGCATATCTCTTTGTATTTTTTTTTTTTGTAGTGCATGTTGAGGAGACTTCAGTCAAACGTTTGGCCAATGAAGAAATCGTCTCTCAGCTGGTATCCATGGGCTTTAACCATCTTCATTGCCAGAAAGCGGCAATAAATACCTCAAATTCTGGAGTAGAGGAGGCAATGGATTGGCTACTATCTCACATGGATGATCCAGGTATCTGACAATTGGTTTTTGTTTCTCAGTTAAGTCTTTAGAGCGAGGTACCTCTTGGTGCAGGAAAATGATGCTGATATTTTTTTTTCCCCACTAGATATTGATTTTCCTATTTCTGAAGTCGGGTGTGGCACTGAAAGTTTGTCGAGTGTTGACCAATCAAAAGTTGATACTTTAATTTCATTTGGATTTCAAGAAGAAATTGCTCGAAAGGCAATAAAGGCTTCGGTAATTTTCTGTTTTTATGTTTTCCACTCCTTCCTCATAAATTATGATGACTGTGGGAAAAGGTTGAATAATTGTAAAGCAATGTTAGTGGCTGAATCAATATACTTACTCTGTAGGGTGGTGACATTGAGAAAGCAACAGATTGGATAGTTAGCAATCCTGATGCATCTGTTTCCAGTATGGATGCTACCACATCAAACACTACATCCGATTCAAATGATGCTGGCCTACCTGATGGAGGAGGAAGTGAGTAATTTACTTAAATACTTTGCTTTTGATTATGGATATTTTATTTGCGTGCGCAAGTGCAACATCCCCCCTTCCTTCCTGCCCAAGAAAAAGTAATTAAAAAAGAGATATGATCAATTATACCTCTTATGCCGGCCATGTTGTGCATCATATTTGACTTCCCCTTCCATGTCCCGTAAGTACGGATTAAGTGTTGTCTATGTAGGCAATTTTTTTCTCAATCTTGTTTCCTTTATTTATTTTGTCCACAACCAACTGCACCTGGAAAGCTTATCATACTAATATTTTTTGTTGCTTGTAATTGTCAACTGCTTACCAATTTCTCTCTCATTTTCTTCCATCCCTTTTTTTTGGAGGCTTTATGCATTTTAGTGTGGGGAGTGGGTGAAGACAGGAGGTTGTGATGAGAACATTTTTGCCCTTTAGAATTATTCGACAACTTGTTTTTGATGGTTATTCTCTTGCGTTTGGTTTTGCACAGGATACCGACTTATTGGAATTGTTAGCCACATTGGAACCTCTACGCAGTGTGGTCACTACGTGGCTCACATAATCAAAGATGGTAGATGGGTTATTTTCAACGACAGCAAGGTTGGGGCATCCATTAATCCTCCCAAGGACATGGGTTATCTTTATTTCTTTGAGAGACTTCATAGTTGAATAAGATACTGTATTGTGCATTGAACAAGGTGAAGAATTCAACCGTAAAGAGAGACACAGAGTGTTTTACAATCGCGAAACAAGCTACCTACTTGTGCTGATGGATAGATGGTTCTCTCATTTGCTGCACTAATTTTTTGTGGTTTGCCAGAGGTGCCGCGCTCGTTGAGCGTACAGAACTCTTTCTTTAAGTAGTTGCCGGACTAATGTTACCTCTTTTATCATAAATAGAAATTTTAGACAATTTTATCTATGGAATTGGAAAGGTACTTCAATCCTCTTTGTTTTGAATGGCAGCTTACCATAACGCACAAAAGAATATGTTCTATGAGGATTGCATAGAATACAAAAATAACGAAAATCCCAACCATAACACTCGTTTGGCTAGTAGAAAAACATGAGACTTAATGATAGATATGTTGCTTCCCATATCTTCGCTTTGAGGAAGTCATATATAGGGACGTCAGGGCGTGAATATAATTGTCTGAATAGTAAATTGGGACACTTTATTTCAACATATAGTAAAGTTTTTGTTATGAGCCTTTTTTAACTAGGTATTTGTTGTGAACTTTAAATCATAGGTGAGACGCAAAATTGGTGAAAAAATAGCTATACAAATGATAAACTTTATTTTCATTTAATTTTTACAACAAAATTTAGACCAACCAAAAAAATCAACGACCCGGAAAATTGTGAACATTTCATGAAATGTTTTCCATTGGAAATACCATTTCTGTTTTCAGTACAGCGCCTCCCGGCCTGTTTCAGAATTTTATGCCATTTTCAAAAAAAATTCTAGATGTCGTTGACTGTCCTAAGTACAAACCATCCGCCAAATTTTGGAGCGCGTTGATTTGTCCTTCCCCATGTAGTTATTCAGTTATTCCACACAGAAATCAAAATGCCTTTAATTGTTGAAGAAAGACAAAGAAAAAGGTAAGGCATCGTTAATCTGAAGATACCTCTGCCAACATCTCTCTCCGCCTTTAACTTTCATATAGTTCCCTGATTCCCTGCCTTCTGACTTGAGTCAATCCCAAAAGCCAATCCCGTTAACCCAGTGTTTGTTTCCAGTAATGAAGGTACCCCTGTAATATTTTGGACAGTTTACATGAAGAGAGTAAAATACGACTATTCTTTGCTAGTACGATTGCCAACATCAATTCATTATCACAATGATCGTGTGCAAATCTAATGTTACCGTACCACTAGCAAATCCTACCATACAGAGCTACAGCTATCACAAAGTCCAAACAAAAATTCCTCGAAACCAAATTTACAACAAAGCCAAATCAACACCGACTTTAATCCACATACCAAACTACTATAGTTTTGGAAGTGTATATGGTCCGCAGCCAATTTTGTGAAACGCAGTTCAAATGAAAAGGGTAAAAACAGAGTTTGAAGTGGAATGTTCAATTGATTGTGATGATCTACCTTCTGTTTTATGTGAAAGCACTTGCAGCACTACATGATGTTGCAACAATTGTTGAAAGAGTCGCAGTCGCAGCCGCACGTGTTGACCGAATCGTCATCGCGAACTGAACTTGTAGAAGCTGTGTTCTGAGTCGCAGCCGTTTCCAGAATCACGACGGGGGGTATCTCCAGGTCCTCTGTCTCATATGCTACCCAGCGCAGGTCAAAGTTCAATAGCTTCTTTGGCGTGTCCTCTGCTGCAGGAACAATCTCATCAGTGATCATCTTCTCCTTGCCGGCTCTCCTTGGGTTTGACTGTGTGTCAGTAGGTGGGGCTTCTTTAGACGCCCCTTCGCCTGCTGGCGGTGTGCCGGTTGATGTACCTGCGGAGGAACCGAACTTCGACCCAGAAGGTGTAATCTCAATATTCTTTTCACGGCACAGTTCAATCAGCCTATCCAAGCAGGGGGTCAGCTCCTCCTGAAACCACGATAAAATGCTTTGTTATTTGTAATTGTAAAGCAACTCAATCATCAATATGAACGAGGTTTATCAATCATTTTTTTTTTCAATCTCCACCTTACGCACGACCTTCTCAAATTTCCTAGGATATGCAATACTGGTAGCCGCCAGGAGGCTGGACAATGCTATGACAGAAGGCTTATATCGAGTGAAGAAGTTATCTACAGAATCACAAAAACCAATTAGATTTATTCGCCAGGGGTCGGGAAAATTTTCTTAAAAAATCACTTCTGTAACCATTGAGAGCCTATAACTTCTTAGGTACCCATCGCCCAGAGATGTCGAGAGAATGTCCTCAGCACAAGCAAGAAAACATTACATGCAGATTTATTGAATGTAGAAATATTCTTTGTTATGTGAGTTTACCCCCTATAGATTGGACGATGATCTCATTTATAGAGCGACGTTTGAAACCACCAAGCCTTTTGAAACGGGGATAATAGTGGTCCACAAAGCAAAAAGCAGTCACAGAACGCATTCGCCAGTTAAGTCCATTGAGAACGAGAAGCTCCATTTCCAGTATCTTTTCATGAGGGATGGTGAGAAACTTATCTTTCTGTTCAACAAATCAGTTCATTAAACACAAGACAATGAAAATGTTCGTCAAAATTTCACCATGGACTCGATTGAAGCGAAGAAAAATTAAGGTCATGAGGAATAACCAGAAAGAGAGGAACGGAAAAGGACTTTCTGCTCATCTTGGCAGCAATAGTAAGGCAGCAGATAGCAAGCAAACGGACGTTTTCAATATCATTCGCTTCCGTTCTCTAAGTAAGGGAAATTACATTTGGTTATATTCAATAAATAGATGAAAGCGTTTAGGAAAATCCAATATCCGGAAAGACTAAAGATGTACCGGCAGTGAACGCCTTGAAATAAAGCGATCAAAGTAATTCATGCCAAGATATGGAACAGATGCATCAAAGCTTCCACCCTGCGATAACTGCAGCAAAATATGCAGAAGGAAATTAACGCATTGTTTGGTAAAACAAAATCGACAGAATGATAGTAAAATAACGTTACTCTTCGTAAACTAAGAAATCTTATACATGTCGATCTTCCTTCTAACAAATTATAATATGAAGCAGATGGAGATAAAATTTCATGATCGATTTAGAAAAAAATTTTAGCCAAGCAACATGCAGAGATCACAAATTTCAGAAGGATAGAAGTGAAGAATTTGATGATTTTTCAGATATAGAAACTAAAGGTGGATCTGAAAATACGACGACTAAGTTCTTTTTTGTCAAGGAAAAAATCTTAACGGGAATTTAAAACTTGATGCACAATCCAATCAACAGAGTGCAACAAGAAAACGGAAAATGCAAATAGGATATAGCATGTCAACTTCCGAGCGTCGTATCCGTCGATTTTGCTGTTTTCTCAGTAGTCCAACAGAGAAATCAAAGTTCATGAAACGGAAACGAAAAACTAAAATCACAGGAATTCTCGTACAAAATACTCTGGAATAAACTAACGGAACACTTGGAATTGAGAGAATAATCACACAGTCGTGAAAGATTCTGTTCTCAGTTTTCTCGGAATGCAAACACATTCACGAGTTCAAGTTTCTGAACGTGAAATCAAAGATCGAAAGTCATCATGCAAGAAACGTGTCGCTGTTATCAATTACCCTGAAGATCGTATGAACAGCGTTCCTTCTGATTTGGCTATTGCGGCGGCTCACGAAGTAGTTCTCAGTGGCCATGAACTCCGATTCGATCATGAAGTACTTGCGTATAGCTTCAAGTTCTCTGCGAGTGGGAATTGGAAACTCTGGATCGTACTCCATTATCAAAAGAGCTTCGATGGAAAGAGTGAGAAAGCCCGCGGTGGTTGTTTGTCCACCAAGAAAGCGGATAAGCAAACAAGAATCAGGGGAAATGGAAGACAACGATGAGAGCTCTTTATAGAACTGAGCTCAACTCTTTCTCTCTAGGCAGTTACGATGATCAGAGAGGGCGGGTTCGTTGTGTGTTAGAACTGAGAAAGGAGGCGGTGTCGATTCTGGTCATTTAGCCCGCGACTTTTTGAAACGGGAGATATATTGTACACCGCCCCTAAATAAGTTTTACTACACTGCTGCCGTGGAACGAATTTAACCACTAGTTTAGGCGGAAGTCATTGGAAGTGGATCATCTTCAACTTCAAATTCTTGCCTTCTGTAACTTTTGGCAATTTTTAAGGAATAAACATTTTTTTTTGCTATTTATAATAAAATGTATTTTCTTTTACTTATTTTATCAATTACTTAAACATTCAAATATACGGTGCGCATAAGTAAAATAGTTAAATAAAAGAGTATATTTTACTCAAATTTTATTTATAATTATACACATTGTACTTATACTATGCACACAAATAAATGTGCATTGTAATGTGTGCGATAAATAATTTTTCTTCATATATACCTCTAAATATAAATGGTGAATCATGACCTTGGATTTCACATAAATAGTATTCCAGCAATCCCATATGATATGAGAGTTAAGGAAAGTCTATTTTCGTATCTTTTAATTCAACATGATATTTATATATTTTGTGTGTAAGTTTTTAAATTTATTGAATGTTATAGTTTAATTTATAAAATTTAATAAATTTAATAATATAAAATTTATATTGTAAGAATTAAATAAAAATAAAATTATAAAAATAATAAATTTTTAAATAATTAATGGATTTATTAATTTAAATTTTATAAAATAAAAATTATATAAAAATAAATATATGAGAATAACGGAAATATAGATTTTATGGGCAGAGGAAATTTCTATTAGGGTGTTATCTTACAGCCAGTAAGCTCACGCTGGCTGCATCGGAAAACACATGCCTGGAGTGAGCAATCCTTCAGAACTTCAGATATTGGCCCAATGAACTTTGAATCCAAGTATTTGAGGATATTGCTGATGTTGACTGAGATATTATTTTTGCACTTGATTTTATTAAATGGTCTGAGAATAATGTAAACTTGATTATAACAAGAAAATATTTAATTGAATTATAGGCATGTTTTTTCAGAATTAGAAATACAATTTTATCATTAATAATATATTGGTTTAGTGAAAATATGTTAAACCTTAAGATTTGAATTTAAAAATAATTTTTAATAAAAAAATTATTAATGTACTCATTTTCAAATAATTATCCTTTAACTACTATTAAATTCATCTAAAATACGTCAATTGAAGTTGGCACAAGTGATTTGATCTATTTTCCATTCTCTACCCTTCTTCTAAGGATTCGAACTTTCTTAATGTAACGAAAAAAAAAAAAAAATTGTTCACCCACAAAATACAACTTCATCTTACACGAGTGATGTTATTTCTAGGTGTAAGCAATATACCATAAGCACTTAGTTGTTAGTTGTAATGCATCATTAGTCAGCTAATGGTCGTATCTTATATAATGATCCTTGTGCACTCGTCTTTTCCCCACCTTAATTTATTTATGGCATGGCTTTAATCACCAATTCAGCCTCAAAAAAATTGAAAGAGTTCATCTGTAACATGTGGCTCTATACCCCAACCACCTCCTCTTTCCTTATCTTCTATCTTCTCCGAACCAACTATTTGTAGCTTAAATTCACTCTTTTATATCTCACTCGCTTACCATCCAGAAGTCACTTCCATGGCTTCCTTTACCCTCTCCTCAACAGCCCCTTCTACGGTAAGTTACCAAGTATCATGCTTCTTCATTATTACGATCAATTCCTAAGCGCCAGTTTATGAGTAATTTTTTAAGAGTATATTTTGCTGCTGAATGCTTAATTCTTTCAGCTGCAAGCAAGCAAGAATGGAATGTTTTCTTCATCCCAAGCTCTGCTGCTGAAGCCCGCAAGAACCAATTTGGTTAGAAAGGAAAGAATAATCACATGCCAGGCCACCAGCATATCAGCTGACCGTGTCCCGGACATGGGCAAGAGGCAGCTCATGAATTTGCTTCTTCTTGGCGCTGTTTCGCTTCCCACTGCTGGCATGCTGATTCCTTATGCCTCCTTCTTCGCACCCCCTGGGTATGTATTAATTTCCCTCCCGATTACTCTGTTCCATAATCAAATTCATATTTTTGTCTGTATTCATGTAACCTCTGACCCTCTTGCATTATTTTGGTTCTTGAATATTAAAATCTGAACCTGATTGGCAACTTTTGAGCAGGTCGGGAGGTGGTAGTGGTGGTACCCTAGCCAAGGATGCCCTTGGAAACGAAGTTATTGCAGCTGAATGGCTAAAAACCCATGGCCCTGGTGACAGAACGTTAACCCAAGGTTTGAAGGTAATTCATTTTTACAAATGATAGTTTTCTTCCAATTAATGTTTCTGAGCATGCTTCTAATCTGAGCTACCCCAGAAAAGTTTGATATCAATAATCCATCACGGACCTTTGTATATGTTTGAGCATTAGACAAACTGAACTGAGAAGGAGCTATCTTGTGGAGGTCATGCATTGGGTCACAGAGGTGTAAAATAGTTATTCCACTCTTCTGCAATTCTGTGTAGTGTGCAGAACCTGTGAAGTGTAGAATTTTGAAGGACAACCTCAATTGCTGGAAATAATATTGAAGTTGTAAAATATATGCAGGGAGACCCAACCTACCTTGTTGTGGAGAATGATAGAACTCTGGCAACGTACGGCATCAATGCTGTTTGTACACACTTAGGTTGTGTGGTGCCATGGAATGCAGCTGAGAACAAGTTCATCTGTCCATGCCATGGCTCTCAATACAACAATCAAGGCAGGGTTGTAAGAGGCCCTGCTCCTCTGGTAAGCAACAACTACAATCTGGGTTAAACTCCTAGGTTGAGCTCTCTATCACTCTATGATTTCAATGCCTGCTAATTTTGCTTACCATTCTTTCTTTGCAGTCACTGGCACTGGCACATGCTGATGTCGATGATGGGAAAGTAGTGTTTGTTCCTTGGGTTGAGACTGATTTCAGAACAGGCGACGCTCCATGGTGGGCTTGAAGCGCTTTCCACAACCATTCTTTTGAACTCTGAAGTTCTCCACTCTTAAATTCTTTTGTAGATCGAGGGAAACGAAAAAGAAGAAAAATCTCATATCTTTTCTCACAGAAATCGTCATGATTTGCATTATTGTAGGCATAAAAGTTGTATTATTCAAACAAGATGTATTATTCAAAATCCTATAAAAGTTGTAATTGAATTCTTCCAGTATCCACTTAGACATGTTTTTGTATGAAATACTCCTTCTGTAGAATCAACGTTTAAGAATTGAGTCAGGAGGAGGCATATACCCTGCGAATTAACCATTTCCATATAATGAACAACGTTGTCATTGCAACAAAGGCAATTTCAAAAACTAACATGTAAGAGAGCAGGCATGGGCGAAGTCCTTCTTCGAAATGAAGTGGGAATCTCAAATGAAACTTAAATTGCTCCACAAAATTCACTTCCTCATGCCACAGAAGAAGCGTACGTACAAACAGAGAAGCAGAAAAGGATAATAACATTGGAAGTTTGAAACAGATCTGAATGCCGAAATTTATTCCCATTCAATTTTGTTGCCCATTCTGGCTTGTTGTTTCTTCCCTACATTATGAGTTGTGAGTTAATAATATCAAGAATTAGGAAAGATTAGACCCAAAAAGAAAAACTTTCAAATCGCCATCCCATGTTCCCAGTGTGATATTAGAAACTAAGGACGGCAGGAAACGGCAAAAATTGAAGACTCAGCTATGAGTAAGTCATTTATTCCCCCTCTTCCAATATCAACCTTAAAATTTAGCAAAAGAAAAAAAATGCCAACAAATGGGCTATCTTTTATGGAGCCACAAGTCCTTCAATGGCATAAGAAAGAGATTCTGCCCACTCAACTTTAAATAGCAGGGTCCGCAAAGTATGCATCACGTCATATTCTGGATCAAGTTTCCGCTGCCACCCCTACAAAAGAGAGGAAAAAAACTCAGCAGATATTAGTTCATGCTTGAGTGAGAGACAATTGATAAGCAGTAAATCTCAAGATAAAATCAAATATATTCTCGAAAAGCAGAACTACTTTATCTCATCTTGATCATTCTCCACTAAACATTTTTTCTAAACTATTTGTGTCTAGCGTCTAGTCTGTAAGATAGAACCTGTGAATCATTTTGCATTTACCTTTTTAATTCGTATCTCCAATTTTTTCTCATTTCCTCCTATGAAAATAGTGAAATTGTCATCTTATTTGTCATGCCTTCTATGTCCACAAATTAAAAAACAACTAATGCTTGTTCACATATACAAAAACAGGCATAATGAATTTTTTTATGCAAGATATAATTTTAAAAAAAATAGTATCACATTCTGCATTTGTCAAGTCAGATGGTCTGAACCTTCAAGTTTATTAGGAAGACCATCAACTGACCAACTCTATTACTCAGAACGCAAGGCAGGAGAATAGTTTGCACCAGAGGTGGTAATGAAAAAGATCGTCCTCTCAAGAAATCCACAATTTCAGTTTTTAAACAAATCAGTCAATTAAAAAATTGAGAAATTTACTAAAATTTACAATGTGCCACAACTAACAAGAAAGGTATGTTAAGATGAATTTTTAACCATATAACAATTGCTTGGTGCAACAGTAAACATTTTTTTAAACTGTCACAAATCTATATCTTTTCGAAGGGCAAGAAGAATGTTTTGTCAAAGTAAAAGGGGTGATCTAACCGTAGTAATTACCTCCAGAACCAATGTGGTCACCATCACTGCACAAACATTGCCATCTAAATTAACTTTATGGCACCTGACATGCTCAAGCAATTGCTGCATACAGTCAGCCGGGTGGAAGGACCGGGACCCCCACAACTTAAATGATTTTTCCACTTCCTGTTTGAAGCTGAAAATTCTTAGAAAGGGACATGTATCTGTAATTAGCATATGACACGATAAGTATTTGAACCTAACTATTCTTGCAATACTACCCAAACCCCTCACTACTGGACCACACGTATTGACTTAAACCATTTTAAGACCATAAAACAGTTACAGAGGCACAGCATGAGTAGGATATCCACTGAAATATCAAAAACAATCAAATTCTCCTGCACATGTTGTCTCAAAGCTGCAAAACATGTTTACAAGTGCTTGTGTTTACTACTTGCTGACATTGACTGAGCATCCAACTAACATGAATTTTTGTTTTGAAGAAAAAAATGGTATGTAAGCTCCACAAATAATACGGTTGACCATTGATTTTCTTCTTAAGTTGTCTGATGATGTACAAAAATCTTAAGTCTAACAGCCAAAATCACCTATCATAACTTTGGGATCCACAGCTGTTAGAAACTTCAAAGTATTTACCAATTAAGAAACATCAATGCACAGCTAGAGGAACTCAGCTCAAAGGAATGCCAGTGCTTCAGATATAGGATTGTTAATGAAGGATAAATTATGTCATAAATGTATATGTGATACCATAATTTGCAGGATGTTCAAAAAAATAAATGTATAGTGAAAATACAAACAGTAATACAACCTCAATGAACGATTTTGGGTTTGGGCAATTCTGTTGTTTAGATAATCTAAGTGTGCACTCTGCAGCAGTACGACCATCTTGAAGTGCAACAGCTTTAAAGAATTCCAGTATATTTTCTCGTTCCCTCTTAGAAAGTTCAGTGGTCAAGCCTACATCAAGGAAAATGACATGAGGCCTTGACTCAAACAGCCATGCATTTGATGAATTGCTTTTTCTTACACGGATCAGAATATTTCCAGGATGCATGTCTGCATGGATAAAATTATCTACCTGGAAGAAAACAAATATATAAGTTAATGCAATCAAGTATTTCACTCAGAAGTCTAACCAGACATAAGATTGCTAAATAGCAATTGCAACTTGTACCAGCACATGGAAACTGAAGGATCACGCTGGACCTCTATGATTCTTTATAACAATCAACGTGAAGATAATGTTCTAGTCTTTCATTTCCTTGTCTAACAACGCCATCCTCTTGTCCTAAATCCCCAGGAAATGTACATTCTTATCATGAATTTCAGGCTATCAACAAATGTTGTGTTTAGTCTTTTTTCTTTAAAAAAAAAAAAATTATTGATGCATCTAATTTTTGCTTATGTACAAGCAGTAAGAAAACGTATCCATCCAAAATTAGGATTGCAATCAGAAGTAAAAGGCCTTAAAATTCTCTCATCTAAATATCACTCTCTCTTTTTAAAGGTAAAATATTATTCTGTGATACTTATATATTACTATAAAATGAATCTGATAAAACAAAATTTACAATCATGTTATTAAGGAAATGAAGACAGGAATTTAAAGAAGAATCCAAATATTTTACCAGAAGCATCTTCAAAAGAGCATGTGTTCCAATATGAGCAAGGGCACTTTTGATTCTTTCGTGTCCTTTGAGCTCATCAACATAATGCATAACACTTTCGCCTTGTTCATATGTTTCCACTAAAACAGATGGATGGACTAGGGGATATAGAGGCTTCGGGAATGAAACATCCTTCCATCTCCGGAAATTATAGATAAAGCGACTAAGATGTGCTGCTTCCCTTGAAAGATCAACTTGAGACATCATAAAAACAGCAAATTGCTGTAAGCTTTCATCTAATCTCAACCACTTCAAGTTTGGGATAAACCTTGAAATCTTGGCTACAAGATTAATAATAATAAAATCCCTTCTAATTGCTTCGCAAACTCCTGGATGCCGTACCTTCACTGCAACCACAACAGGCTTAATTTGCTGACCAGGGTACCTGTATTTTAGCGTAGCTCGATGAACTTGAGCAATGCTACCTGATGCCAAAGGTTCTTCATCAAAACTTTCAAAAATCTCAGATAACTTGCGACCAAATGCATTTTCAATACTTTTTCTGCTATAGGTAAATTTATGTGATGGTGCTTTGGTATGAAGTTTTGCAAGTTCTGCACAGAGATCCCTGGGAAAGAGATCTGGTCTTGTTGCAGCCCATTGACCCCACTTAATGAATGCTGGACCAGCTTTTTCAAGTGTAAGGTGGACAACATGAAGCCATCTTTTTCTACATTGAATGCCAAAAAAATCCACAAAAGGAGACATAGCGATGCAGGGTGTAAATAAAATTGCTAAATACATAGCCCTGATAAACAAGATAAAAGACTCAAGGACATTGTACAGAACTGAGGTTAAATACAATTGTCCGTCTTGCATGTATAGAGAGTCCCTTGTTGAGAAGGATTCTGCTTCTGTCCTTGTGTGTTGCGTACAAGCAAGCTCCCCTATTATAAAGGCAACAATGCCAGGCACAACATGATTTGATCGGCTTAAAGCCAGACTTACTGCACGAGCAATTTGACCTGTTGGGGGTAAAGTTGGCCCAGTGTAGAATTGGACACATATTCGAGAAATCCTGTTCCAAACAGCTTGAGCACACTGGTAATTTGCATTGTTTGCAGGAAGGGGATAGAAGTTCCTCACACGGCAACTCATAAAATAGTTATCCTTTGGTTTGAATACCATAAATGGAGTTTGACCCTTGTACAGAAGTCTATAGTACGAGAAAAATCTGTATATAAAGTAAGGGCAGCCCACTGTATGATGTGATTCAATGTTAAACACCTCCAAGCAGCTACTTGTATGCTTTTGAAGAAGGGAGTGTGTGAGCCTTCTAACATTTCCGCAAGCAAGAAGTCTGCACATCAAATTTCATAATATTGTCATAGTCCAACAAAGCAAGTATATGAAAAATAAGACTAAAAAGAATATAACATCTGCAAGATGCAAATTGAAAAAATCAAATAGATCACATATGTATTAAGCAAGTCATACCGAACTCCAAAAATGTTAGGTTTAAAAACTAATAATTGATCTAAGAAAGGGCTTCTAGTTTTGTAATAACAATGTCATGCTTTCAATGTAAAGTGATTTTACCAGAATGAGACCCTTTTTATTTTTTGGTAGGGGAGGATGAGACCTTTTAAATTGCACAAAGTTTATCTATCACTCTAGAACCATTTTACTTAGTCCCTACAAGATTCTGAGACGGGTATGTCTAACAATAATACATCCAGTTTGAATTATGAAATAAGAGAACCTAGCCACTCTGCCTTCTCTTCTATACTTCAAAAAGCAGTCCCTCTTAATCAAAGATCAAGCGGAAATATTCCAACAAGGTTCTGTATAGACGAAGGGTTCCAGTATTTTGTGCTGGATCACCCAGTCCATGAGCTAGCATGTACTAGCAATTTTTTCTTTCACAAATGAAATTGGAGTCATTTAAGAAGATAACTACTGCAGTCATACTGGATAAGTAAAAGAGGGGCAGGGCTACCTGAAATTTATATCCGTAAAACAACAAAAAGAAAAGAAAATGGTAAAGGTCAAGGTGACACAAATAATGATAACAACAGCTACAAAACTTAAGAAAATCAACCAAGATTTCACTGAGTAAAATCTGGAGAGAGAAATGCACCAGAGACTAGAAATTAACTTTGGCATTGGGTGGGGAAATAAGCAAACAAAAGTGCTCAAAGCATTGAAATAGAGAAGCACCAAAGAAAGCACTCAAAAGTTAAAAGTAAAGGAACACTATCTATGATTTATTGCCAGTTGCCACACAGTGATTGCAGGAAACAGTTGGATTGCAGAACTAAAGAAAGGGAAGAAAGCCTAACTCATTGATAGGCATATGCCAATTCAATGCACTTATCAAACGTCTAGTGTGTAGATGAGATGAATGGGTGACATTAGGGAGGGTAATTACAGAAGATGATGAGCCAATTAAGAAATGAAAACTATGTCCTCTGAGCTCAGAGATAGACTGATTGGATGACAAAGAACCTTGACATGGTGATGCGGCTATTGCGACAGTGTTCTCCAACTTGTGCGGGAGGGCTCAGAATCCGCCGGCATTTTGCTATTAAAACGGTCCAAACAACATCATCTTCCTCCGCAGCCAAGGTCTCTCAGTCCTCGCGGCCACGACGTGTGCTGCTTATGTGGCGCTAGCAGTTGGTGACATAACAATTGTTGGGGGTTCGAGGCACCGTCGCCTCCCGTTGACCATCAAGTAGAGATCTTCCCAGTGGATGGTTAAGATCGGCGGCAGTAACCACTATGGCTGGTGCCGGCGACAGCTACTGCCTGGAAGAACTCTGTGACTCTGGTTAGTAAAAGACTGAGTTTTACTTATTGTCTTCCTTGATTCTCTGAATGCGAGCATTTTATAATTATTTTGAAAATAAAATATACTAAAATATATTATTTTAAAATTAAATTTATATAAATAAAAAGACTGTTATTTAAGTCTCTTTTATGGGTTAAGAGGTTCTTAAAATTATTTTTAAATATAAAATATAAAATTAAGATAAATAATTCCAGTTATTAAGCAAAAGTAATAATATATTTTTTGTGATTAAAGTAATAAATATTTTATATTTTATAGAAATAAAATTAATGTCAACCCTTCCATTATCACGGTTGGTTTTCTGCAAAACCCATTCTGGAATGGTAGCAAGTGGCAACTGGTTGCCAAACGGACAGAAAAACGAAAGAATTACATCGGGCCTCCTAAAAGTGCTCGTGTGTCTGAAATGCAGTTGTTCTATGAACTGGGCTGTTATGGGCCTCGTTGTCCTGGGCAACTCTTTTTGTTTCGTGAAAAAATTTGTTAGCTTTTCTGCAAGGTTATGAAAGATTTTTTTTTTCTCTCCAACCATAGATAGATAAAAGAGTAATGAATCAAGATACTCCAGGATTGAAAACAAAGAAAATGAAATAATTGATATTATTAGCTCCTCTTTTTATCAGTTGGGAGAATCTCATTCTCCCATAATCTCCTATTCCTACTTGCAGCATGATTGTAAACTTCACCAACAAAAAAAAGAAAAGGAATAGGCATTTATTTAAAATAGTGTGTTTGGACTACCAATTTTGGTAGTGTCATCAATCTGCAACACAAACAGATATAATGTGATTCTTTTATACAACTCATACATTTTAAGAAAAATCCTAATCTCAGATTCACGAAACTGCAGAAAATAAATAAAGACTCGATTTTTTTTTGGTGGACAAATTTATAAATTTATTAGGTATGAGAAGTGGGGTTATTATTTGAAGGTGAGGTTGTGATAGGGAAGTAAAACATTCCAAATGTAATCAGGGATAAAATTAGTTAATCTAGATAATTAGGAGTACTTAGTCAAGAAGTTGTAACAATTACCAAATTAGTTAGAGGGCAGGATCAAATTTAGTAAAAAGTAGCAATACAATTGTACAACTATAAATATACAAATTCAGAAATGAATGAGATAAGCAAATTCATGTGCAAAGTAGAAACTCCCAGTCTTCTCTCTAAACTTTCTTGGAGTTGTAGGCATCTTCAACATGCCAAGTTGGGAGTTCATTGTCTTGATAAGGATATAATCAAAGACCAAAAGAGATTAAGAGGTGAAAAAGATCATGGTGGACACAAGACAAAGTTCCTATTGATTATAATATGAAACTTATATAAGTCTTTTATTTTTTTTACTTTATCAAAGATAGAAACGGTGGTATTTAGAAAATAAGATAATTCAATTGTTTTTATTATAAATCAAACTTAAGATATAACATTATTTATGAACCTTCAATTAATAGTTTAATCTTTTGTGATCTTATCGACTTTATTTTTTAAATTAAAAATTAAATTTTAATATAAGATTTAATGAATTTATATATTTATTTAGACTTTAAATTTAAAAAATTTTTGTGTGAAGAAAAGTGTTAAAGATATAAAATCATTCATAACATTTATTTGATAACTTAAAATTTTAAAATAATTAATTTTTTGACAAGGATTAGACTATAAACCAAACACTAATTATGCTATGTGATGTGTTAACTTGCATAATATTCATAACAAAATTTGTTTTGTAATATATCAGGATTGATTTAATAGCGTTTACATTTAAATCGCAAGTGAAACATTTAGTGAGAAAAATAACCCCAACCACGTGTTAGCCTGCTTGAGATCCACCTAACCAGCCTGGCAAGTTCACCGGTCACATTGCTGGAATACCAGAAGCAAGTCAAACGTTTCAACAACAAAGGCAGCAAACAAATAGAGGCGTGGACGGAACTCCCATGCTGTCCTGACGATGATGAAGAATCGATGATAAATACGCTGTTTAGGTTCGGTTGCGTGTCACTGTTCCTTTCAACTCACTTTCCCAGTTCACTTTTGTTCACTTTTTAAGTGGTCCCCTTCCAAATTTAGAAATGTGCAAAGAAAAGTTTACCTTATAAAAGTTCAGAATAGAGGCCATCCATTGACAGGTTGTACATCTTAATGAGAGCTTATCGGAGTAGCTAATTATCTATTAATAAAAGAATGTGAACACCAAAATCTTGAACTTCCTAAGTGAACCAGCAAAGAAAAGCTTATTGTTCAACAATAAAAGGTCATAATATGAATCTATACATTCTCTTTTGTGGAAAATGTCGTCAATTAACAGGGCCTATCTAGCATTAAAGCAAGGGATATGCTTTTAACAGAGACTGCATGTCTTTTGGTAATGGGTTTTGTTCTAAAGGGTCACCGGAGTTGTGGCTGACTGGCTGTCAGAACAAGTTAAGTCCCCATGGAAACAATTGAACACTCAAAATTGAGCAGAAAACATATGATTTCTGGGAAAATTAAAAAAATAATAAAAAAAAAGACTAATTAATTACCATAATGGATAAATTGACGAGAATCTTGCAAATGTAATGCCAATTGCTAGTAACCAATAATCAAATTCATATGGATGTCAAATCAGAATCTGAAAACAGTCTCAACTAAAATAGATAAATCTAGAGGTATCGACAAATAAATCTGCATATTACAGCACATCTTGCATGCACTCAAGTTTCAGTCACAAAAATCCAGGGTCATTCAAGCTATTTGGGATGTTATACATCAACATGTTGCTGCAGTAAGTGTCCCTTTCATCTTCAGTGGCGCTGTGGACAAATGTCGTGGAACACGGCGAATTCAAAGTACTTGGGCTAGAAGACGAAGGCGTAGAGGATAACAGTGAGCCTATATTGAAATTTGACATCCCCTCGTTGCTGTGTAAAATTTGATTTTCCATGATGTTGTTGACGATGGAGTTCAGCTTGGGAGATGAAAAACTTTGTATAGCTGATTCAACATTTTGTTGATCCGAGAGAGCTCCATTACTCTGCCACAATTTTGGTAGATCAGTGTTTTGGTAGCTAAAATGATCAGCGGAACTCGGAGAAATTTGATCAAACTTTGCTTTCATGATTTGGGATTCCATATGCAAAGGATTACCAGGTGTGGCGCCAGAAGGGTTATCTTGAATAGGGACTTGGGGCTGGTTTGGTTGGAAGGCTTGAATAGAGCTAAACTGCATTGGTTGGGAACATGGGGATTGGCTTTGCAATAAGGTACTATTACCAAATGGGTTTTGCTGTGAAATTTGATTCAAAACATCTGGGGTTCTGTTTTGTGATGATTGTAACAGGGCTGCGAGCAAACCCAGCAGGGTTGGATTTACCACACTTCCCATGCCAAGCAAACTAGAATAGTTGAGTTGAGGTGAATTGTAGATATTTGAGTTCAGAATGGAGGAGAGGTGCAGAGGATCAAGGTATGGTGCGTGAGTCACTGGATCAATCCCCATCTTCAATAGCCTCTTCTTGATATGGGTATTCCAATAGTTCTTGATTTCATTATCTGTTCTACCAGGTAAGCTGGCAGCAATTGTAGACCACCTAAACAAGACAGATTTGATCAATTATTTTAGAGATTGATACTTTAGATAGAACAAAATGTTAATTTTTTTATTGTATCATTGATTTTTTTTAAAATGATGAAAAAGTTATAATATAAAAATTATATCTGAAAGAAAGGGACAATAAAGCCGACCGATTGAGCCAAGCTTCACCTAGCTACAATCATGCATATGCATTACAATATGCTCATCAAACTAGAAAACAATGAAGCTGTTAATTCTATTATTATTTTTTTCCTACATAAAGGAAATAGCCCAACCTATTTGTGCAATTTAATAGCTCCCACTTACGTGAGAGCTAACTCTAAAGGAATAAGCGAAAGAATTAATGATGAGGGAAAAGAAAGCGATAGGTTATTACGTACTTGTTTCCCAAAACACTGTGTAATTGGATGATGGTTTCTTCTTCTTCGAATGAGAATCTGCCTCTCTTGATATCTGGCCTCAAGTAGTTTGTCCAGCGAAGACGGCAACTCTTCCCACATCTTTTTAGTCCTATTTGTGGTTAAAATCAACAGAAAGACAACATGTTAATGGTATATTGTATATTAGAACCTTAAACTTGGGAAAATTAATACTGATTTCACAGAAAGAGAAAAACTATAAGAACTTCTTACAGTTGAGGATAGACGTGACTTTCAGAATAGTACTGTACCTGCATTCTTGGGAAGGATTCGCCATTTTCCATGGCCATGTTTCTGAACATAATCGATGAGTTTCTGATCTTCCTCTGGAGTCCATGGACCTTTCTTCAACCCATTCTTTTCACCAGAAGGAGACTTTCCCATGATGAATACGTTCACCAAGTTCTCTTTTCTTAGTAATTCTCTGACAGAACTCTTTAATGTGAGAGAGAGCAGGAGAAAGAGGAAAAGGGGATTGCGCTTTGTGGTTGGAAAGCAGAGGATTGCTATAGCTGTAGGATACGTGTGACAATGCGTATATAAATAGCAGAGAGCGTAAAGATGGAAGGCAATCCAAGAAACACAATGGAAGTCAATGGAATTGGGTGCCGCCCTTTTCTCATTAATACCGAGACGTGTCTTGCTGTGGAGAAGATTTAGAAGGCTCCCATACACTCACCCTGTCATGTGCTTACTGTCAGTCTATACCAACGAACTGTTTTTTTTTTTTTTTTTTTTAAACTCCTTTTGTGCTGAATTTTTGGCGGTGAAATCACGTAAGCATAATGCATGCAAAGACTTCTGCGTAGAAAATAAACAATATTATTAATTAGAAAAAATAAAATATATCTGTAACTCTTAATTAATTTAAAAATATAAAAATGTGGACTGCATGTTACTTGGAAGCACAATACATATTTAGAATTTAATTCTAAAATTATTCTTTAAAGTTACAAGCAAAATAATTTTACTCTATGTGTCGAATGTATATTAATTTCATCTAAATATAAAAATATTTTATAAAAACAAAAATAAATTGTCAATGATGAAGTAATATTTTGTACCACTCATGTTTTTAGATCCTCCGTGGTAGGTTTTTCCCAAATACAGAAAGAAAGATTTAAGAGCTTTAAAAAAATTAGTAAAATATAATTTTCATTTCAAATAGCAACACCTATCATTATTTATTTAAAATTATTTAAAGTTATTAAAATTACAGTAAAGTAAGTGATTCAGATTCTACATTTAAATGTTTGTCTTTAATGATAGAATTATGCACCAAAAATACTTAGTTTTAATACATTTCTTTTAAAATATTATATAATATTTTAAAATTTTATAACTTTACTACATATCCCTTATGTAGAAAATACTGTTGTACACAAACCAAATCCTATAATCAGATGAGATTCCCGTTGGGTCTATCACCAACAGAAAATTGCCACGTGAGTCCACAACAGACGCTAGTATTGACCGTGCTACAGCGAGCACCTCCCTGCATCCATACTTACGTGTGCATGGCTCCGAGCCGCCAACGATATGCAAATAACGTGTACTGTTAGAATTATATATTCATATTTATATATTTTTTTATAAATTATTATTTGATATTTATATTCTTGAGTTTTAAAATTTTATATCATTTAATATTAGTATTTTATAGATATTTAAACAAAATATACAAATATAAAAATATAAACCTAATATTACTCCAAATAAACGTGCAAAACATTAGACTTCAAATCAAGGCCACAATGCAAAACATGTACCTCAACTGCCAAAAGAATCCTGTCCTTTGCTATACTTTGAAGAAAAATAAACATAAAATTAAAAGAAAAAATAATAAAAAATAAATTCTATTAATTAAATTTTAAAAAATAAAAAAAACTAAATAAAAAAATTACATAATCCAAATCTAACTACCTAACAACATGTGACTTTAATAGTGTACTGGGTCCCTGACAATGAACTTTGATCTTATGTTGTCCTGGTTCAATGGAGTTGGAGCGTAGTTTCCTCCAAAACGCGCATCCTTCAAGTTTATATATAACTTTTTTTTTTTTTATAGGCAAGAAAGGTTTATCCAATTTTAAAATCAGGTAATATTATAAGTTTTAATAAGAATTCTAAGTTATTATTTGTCAAGAAAAATATATTTAAACCTAAATTTTGTGGTATCAAAATGAATTGACTTACAATTGTTATAAGATAAAAAATATTAAATTATCTTGTCTCTTAAGCAAGATAAGATATGATGAATCTACTTATAGGCTAATGTAATTTTTACACAAATATATATTTATCTATATTGACTTATTAATTAAATAAAATAAGATAAATTAAATTATAATATTGATAAGTTAAGAAAATGTAAATCCTTTCATCTCTTACGTAAGTTAATTTGATAAACCAAACCTACTATAGTAATATTTGAATTTTACAAATAAAATATTTCTAAACTTGCCAATAAAACAAATCTTATTAACTATATATCAATTTTTTAAAATCACTTTAATTTTGACCTTTTACATTTCGTTGAATTAATAGGGAACTGTTGCCCTTTGCTAGGCTCCAAGGGGTGATGGACATGTTAATCTGGTTGTCACCCCCGTTTACCCTCACATGCTCATTAAATTTCCGTGAGACTTTTCACTGTTTTAGAGCTCAGTTTTCAACCAAAGTTGGGGGGGCAAAGGTTGACAAAAATATGGAAATGGGTTATTGACATTGCACATTAAATTGGCGTTCTAAGTTGACTAGGCAAATAGTATTAATCAGAGCGCTGCATGGTTACTTCTCATTCAATCATAAAGTGATGATTACCCGGAATCGTTGAAATCTTCAACATGAGCGTGACATCAGTTTTGTCAATCAATTCTATTTTGGAAACGATTCACCTATGATAGTTCAACTATTCATAATTGATGATGTGGGTAAATCAGAAACACAGAATAAGAAAGGGATACAAGTAAAATAAGAAGAAAGTGACAAAAAAAAATACAGTATGTAGATAAAATGTGAATTTAACATTAGAAATTTAACATTGCTCTTAGATTAGTCATCGATGGACTGGTGCGTTCCACATTTGTTCATCTAATGAATCAGACAACGCACCACCTATGCGTCTATGCTACTTTGGTTTAACTATTCTTCTTTGTCAATGACAGAGAAAGGGAGTGCCAGGAGTTCAAACCCCCTTTACTTTTAAAAATTATATATATATATATATATATCATAAAAATTTCAACAATTCTTAATTTACCCCTAAAATTAAGAAAAAAGAAATTTTAATACGATTTTTTAAAATTTTTCTAAAATTATATATAACTTATAATAATTTTTTTAAAATAATTAATTACCTATATATTTTACTTAATTTTTTTAAAACAATTCCTGAATATTTGAAAATTTTTAAAAATAAATTTGCTACATGCACTAATTAGTAAGCAAGTTATGATTACATAAACACTAATCGGTCATCTAAAAATATGTTGTTAAAATATTTTTATAATTTTTATTACATATTTTTTTAATCAGGTGTTAAAATATGTTGATGATGTGAAATTTAATAAATTTAACAATTTAAATTTTATATTATAAATATTAAATAAAAATAAAATTATAAAAATAACAATATCCATCTAACCACATGCATGCCGTGCTGGAGGGGACAAAACGTAAAAGTGATGTTTAGTACATTTGCTTGAATTAACACCTCATTAATCATTGTTTATGGTTTCTAATCAAGGTTATAGTATATCTTTTAAGACCATAACAAAGCAATTATAGCGAGCACATATTCTACCCTTTACGATTGACGTGGCCGCCTAGAGCTTATTTTATTCTTCGTAAGCATTTTCTTGTTTTTAATAACTAACTTGACACTGTCACAACAGTATAATATATTAGTAGATCTATTAGTTAAATGTGCCTTCTTTAGAGTAAACTATTAAATTTATTTTTGAAAAAATATTTTAATTCAACTTAATCTTTAAAAAATATTTATTCAATTTATTCAATTCAATTTAATCTTTAAAAGATTAGTTCTCAAATTAATGTACAAATGAAAATATTAAAAAGAAAAAACAAGCTAACATGTCTATGGAATAATTAAATATATAATCTTAAAAAATTACACAATGGCTTTACTTTTAAAATTAATTATATATTTCGCAATTAATGGCTATTAGCTAGGAGGCCATTGACTAAATTGAACCAAGATTTTGAATTGAGCACATTAATCTTTTAAAGACTAAAATAAATTGAAAAATATCTTCAAATGACCAATTTATTAATTTTATCGTATAAGTTTTCATTTTGTGTATATTTAAAAACTTCCGTATAGCCACACAGATAATATAGGTGAGATATCTGCTGCGATGTCGTTTATTTCAACAGAACAATTATTGTAAATATCCATGAATTTGCATTGCATCACATAATCTAATCTTCTGATTAATTAAATGATGAAGAAAGGACACCTCATGAGATTAAAAAGCGACTAGTGTTCCAAAACTTTCGGAAGGTGCGTACCTAAATATGTCTGAGCCACGTGTACTTAAATTTAAGAACTGCTTCCACTCCCATAAGAGATCAAAGCGAATGTTTGCCACCTTTATTTAAAATGATTTGAATGATTAAATTTATAAAATTATTAAATTACAATATTCTATTGATTCAGTAACAAACTACTTCTAAACTATTCCCGCTTGCTTGGATTCCCTCTTTCTAAACTCCATTCTAGTAGAGCCTTTTTTCTCTGTTTGGGCTCAGGCCTGCTGACTCATTGGTGGCCTAGCGCAAATTCACTTGAAGCTTGGTGAGATGTTCTCGTACTCCTTCAGAAAAAATTCCATAGGCCATGGTCCATACGCAGCCCAAACTGTCTTATATCTAGCAAGATTGGTTTTCTTAGAAAGACATGTATGTATGGGCTGCAACATTTGCTTCGAGTCTTTATGGGAGACGAGTGGTTTTCCTTTGTTTGGCTTTTGAATTTTATATTTTTTTTATCTGCTGGTGCCGCGACTGGCTTTTGTAAACTGCGATGGGAAACCCTTCAAAAGAATTTGACCCATTTTACATCAGATTCTAGTAAATTCCACACTCTGATACAGTGATACAGGGATTCTTAAAACACTACAATACTATGACCTAAGGAAAAAAATACAAACGTGTCTATAACACTATGACCAACCAAAATGTTGAATTCTTCCTTATATTCATTTTACAAATTACAACCATCACAAAATCAATTGGGTCATACCCACTACTAAAAAAATAAAGGACTAATTGGGTCCCCAGCAAATCAAGTGGATTAGATTTTCAGCCTTCTCTATCTCCCTCCTCTTCGGATCAGAATTGGTATTGGTCCCGTTTGATTGCGGGCCAACCCCAGCAACACGCCACATACCGTTGTTCTTATTCCCTGCAGGCTCTTCTGCTGAGGAAGCATTTCGTTTCTCCAGCAACGTGTTGAATGCCGTCTCGAACTTGCACTTCCTCCCGTTACCATTCATCTTGTTCTCTCTCTTCTAAATTTGGACACCAAAAGGTCACGAAAGCATCCAGTGGAGAAAAGAAAGTGAAATCTGTGCGGGGAGGTGTTCGAAAATTGATTTTGGTCTTTAATGTGCTGAGAGGTTGATATATAGTATTCACAGTTCTAGAATTATCTGGGAAAGTGAGGGGAGTAGAAAGTTGGAAACCAGGGTTGAGCTCCCAGATTCTTTTAGAAGTGGTTTTGTAATCCCGCTGCTAATTTGCCTGTTTTGTCGCAGGTACTGGTGGCACGTGGTCAATGGTTACGAGGCCATTCCATCTAGATTTTAAAACCGGGGAAGCAAGACTGTGTTCTGCCACACATCCCATGTGTTATCTCCACCTCAAGCTTTGCCCAGTTGGTAAACATTGTTGTATTCATTTAACGTCAAGCGGAAGCACCTTACACGGGAACATTTGGTCTCTCAAGTAAGAATTCCATTCATCAACCACACGACCTCAACACTTGGCTTTGCTTAGAGCTCACTTTTAGACTCTACGTCATTTGGTGGCAAACTTGCTGGTCACTCTATTTGTATAAATTAAATTGCGAGATGGATTAATCTAATAATCATGTAGCTTTTTGTGTTAAGTCGTGCGCTGTGCTCTTACATTTTTGTAAGGGTCGGATATTCTTAAATTTATTAAATTTTATATATTAAATTATATATACAGATAAAATATATAAAATAATTCTTTAAAAATAAGATCATAATCATTTAAATTCTTCACATATATAATTCATTTAATTAATTCTTAATAAATAAATAAATATATAAAATAATGTCTTAAAGATAATATCATATATAAATTAATTCGTTATAGATTTAATTTAATCTCTCAAATTTAATTTGATCTATTAGTACTTTAAAGATAAAAATTACATTTAATTTACAAATTTTAAAATTTTAAATTCTAAACCTTCATATCATAATTTCTAAACATAAAACCTAAATCTTAAATGTAAAAATCATAAAACTCTAAAATCTTAAGTCATAAAATTTTAAACCCTTATAGCATTTACAATTTAAGAACTAGGGTTTTATAATTTTTATATTTAATATTTTAATATTTAAAATTTATGTTTAAGAATTATGGTATAAGGGTTTAAAATTTAAGAATATAAGATTTTAAAATTTTAAGATTTAGGATTTATGAGAGATTAAATTAAATGTAATTTTTATCTTTTGAGTATTGATAAATGAATTAAATTTATGAGAGATTAATTTAAAGATAATATTATTTTTAAAAAAATTATTTTATATGTTTGTCTATTTTTTAAAAATTAATTAAATAAATTATATATGTAAAAAAATAAAATAATTATACCCTTATCTTTAAAGGACCATTTTATGTGTTTTGTCATTATAAAAACTGATGCTCAATGGTATAATTATTTTGTGAGAATTATTGTCATTAAGTAGGTTTTTGTTAATTGACTGATTTTTATTTTAATAGCTATCACCTATAAAGTATCAACACTTGAAAAAAGAGATAGTATCTACACATGCCAAGCACATTTTTTTTTTTCAAACACTCATTTTAAACATAGATATAATATCTTTTTGGTGCATAACATAGATATAATATCAAATGACTTTTTATGTATTACCAAAAAAAAAGGACTTTTTATGTCCAGAAAGTATTTTTACTGTAGTTTACTCCTAAGAAGCATAGTTGGCCATAATTCAATAAATAAGTATGTATTGTACTCATTAATTAGTTAGTTTGATTATTCAATGACATTAATTGGAGAAGCGATATTTATTTTGAGAAATAATATTATAAACTCACAAATTCCCTCCCTTAAATAATGTTGTTGCTTCCCGAGAGCAAAGGGATATCATAATTTAATTCCCATAACCAATTTCTAACTACCAACTAACCCGAACCAACAAACCTAGCCCACATCCGTCAATGCCCCTACATCAAGCTACACCAAATCTACTCATCCATCATGAATGCTCTACCCTCCAAGCCATTAAGCACCATTTAACTCTATTGTGCCCAAATAATCACCCATCAAACTCTCTCTCTCTCTCTCTCTCTTCTGTCTTCCCCCTATTTTCTTCTCCTGCGCGTTTATTTCATTTTTTCCAGCAGAGAATAGGTCGGCAAACGCTGTCACGGCCCCACGCTTGCGTGGGGCACCGTTAGTGGACCCCCACCATGCAAGATAAGCATTCATTTTTATTGCACAAATGATATTCCTGCTGGTAAAATGTTACTTTACGTGATTGGTAGGAGACTCATTTTTATCTGAGATAGGAATTTTACAGTTAATTATTTTTAATAGGCTAATTTTAGATTTAAAGTTTTAATTTAAAATTAAACTAAAATTAATTTATTATTATATAATTTATTTATTTTTTATAATGCTTTCAACTGCAAATGGAATGGATTTGATTATGCTTGGCGGAAATCTTAATGACTGTTTGGTTCGGGGTACAACGGGTTAATGCATTTGTTTCTATCATAAATGATCTAAGTGCATGTGTACACGTTGCGAGCGCACACAGGTCAGCATAAAGTTATTCGCAGTAGAACGGCCCTCTCCACTTGAGATCCGACCTCTGCTTAATCGAGCCATTCCTTCTCCATCTTCAATACTTGAAGTTTAGAATCGAAGAAAAAAATTTTCGGTGGAAAGAGCTTCAAATTTGTCTGAGAAAAAGAGGATTCTGGAAAGAGATTGATAGTGTTCGAATTTCCAATTCAATTGCTTGCCGGAGCTCCACTTTGATGACTTGAAAGTAAAGCAAGATTATTTCCAACCGGTTTTGTCCGCTCCGGCTCAACCATGGCCATCTCCAGCCAGAACAAGTCAAATTCTGACGGGAAGCTCTTCGGGCTTTGTCCCTTCTGGCAATCTGGGAACTCCTCGTCCTTGTCGTCATCGACGCATAACCTTCATCATGGTAACCAAGGTACCCAGGGCAACCGAAGCTCCGAAGGATATACTCAGAAGTCTTCCAAAACGGTGTCGTCCGTCGCGAGATCTCTCCTTCCTCCTCGCCGCCGGCTTCGTCTCGATCCTGCTAATAAAGTCTACTTCCCGAGTAGGTTCTAATTTCAGCTGCATTCTTCTGTTTGTCTTTATTTACTATTGAAGTTTTTGAAATCTGACTCCTTCGCTTGACCTCTATCTGGTCAATTTGAAGTTTTTCTTTAAAAAAGTAAAAATTTGACTTTCTGACTATTTAGTTCTGAGTCAAATAGAGTAGTTTGAGTGGAAATTCAAGTTCTTTTATTTTCCTTATCCTTTTAGCCCAGAGGTATTTACCCATCAGCACTTTAGAGAAAGCCTTTAGCTGCAAACTGGAATGATTTTCGATCGATTGTTTATGCATGTCTTAAAATCATCTTCAGTGACGAGCACATTATCATATAAACCGCCAGTTTCGAAATGTAATTCTGTTTGCACGATCACGTAAGAGGGTTATCTGAAGGAGAAGTCATTTTATTTTCACGATGAAATAGTTTATCATGCTACCATTTCCATTTCTGTGCTTTCTTCATTACTATTGAACTCGGGTTTTGTTTACTTTGAAGATGAACCTGGCAAACAGGTCAGGAGTGCTGTGCGGTTGAAAAACACTAGCAAGTCTCGGGTGGCTTTCAAGGTATTGGTTCTTTGGAATCACCTTTTTTTACTCAACGTGTAGTTCTGCTACGTTTATTGACTTGGCTTCGTATATGGCATAATCCCACAAATTTTTGAGTCTCTGTTCTTACCTCATTGTGTCTGTCTTTGTTCCTGATCTGGAAACTTAATGACAAGATCCGGTCTTACTATGTTAATAATTTTATTGTACTTCTACATTTTAGATTATCTAAAGTTTAGAATTTTCTCAGTTGTTTTACAATTTGATTGTAAAGGGCCTCCATGTGTTCACTTAAAGCGTTTAACAACTTAAGAAGAAATTACATATCATTAATGATCATAGTTGATTTCTTTGTGTTTGGTTAGTAGTTATTAATAGCGCACACTGCCATATAGGGTTACACCATGCCACATCTGTAGCATTGCAACTTTTGTGTGCACCAGTGGCGCACGTGTGCTGCATGAAAATCAAACTAGGTTTTAAAATCTTCTTAGAGCTTGCCTTAGCTTGATCGTGCACCCTTTAAATGCCCTTATCTAATCAGAGAGATAAGTACCCTCCGACTTCACTGGCAGCTCTACAGTCCCTCTCTTTGGGTAATCTTCTTTCTTCTTGTCTTATTCCTCTTCTCTCTTTCTGATATTTCCTTTGCATGGCAAGGCCAGCCAATCTTGTTTACCACCAGCCCAGTGCTTGCCCTTGATGATGACAACAGTGCCATTTAGACCTCTTAGGATAATGACTAGACTCTTGAACTTTTTTAACATTGAGATTTATTATTTAAGTTTTTGATGTTGTGTTTTATGCTTACACTTTGGATGATTTTTGAGTTAGAATGAGTTACATTTTAAAATGTGGATTCTGCTTTGCATAGATATTTATTTTTTTTCTAGATTACTGTCATTTTGACTTATAAAGATGTATCAAACATATATAATGTAATATATGCCACAGTTCCATATAAGGTGCACTACGCTGTGTGCTATTAGTAACTGTTATATTTTTGTTGCATATGCTTCCTATATGTAACTGGTTTTCTAATCACTTTCTTAATACTGTGTCAGTTTCAAACTACAGCACCAAAGAGTTGTTATATGCGTCCTCCTGGTGGTATTCTTGCTCCTGGAGAAAGCCTAATCGCAACTGGTTATACTCTTTCTCTCAAATATTTGTTTTTAATTTAGTTTGTTTATTGTCCTGTTAGTGTTACAGTGTTATTCCTTTCTCGATTTGTTGGCAGTGTTTAAGTTTGTGGAACACCCTGAAAACAATGAGAAGCTATTGGACCAGAAAAACAAAGTCAAGTTCAAAATCATGAGTCTCAAAGTGAAAGAAGGAGTGGACTATGTACCTGAGCTGGTGAGTCTTATGTCATTTAATAACATGCTAAGCCACAAATAGAAGTATAGAAAAACTTTATGAAAAGGAGTGTTTATTGTGCTTTCTAATAATGCTCTATCTGCTGATTAATGAAACCTACAACATCATACAAAGCTTTATCCTATTATATGGGGTTGGCTACATGAATTGCTTAATGAACCTTATATGATAAAAAAAGAAAGTTCATGAATTACTTCTGAAATCAGGAAAATCCATATTGGTGAGTTTAACTTAAACCTAAACTGTCTAATGGAAGGAGAGATGGTATTCTGTGGACTTATTTGCATTGAATGCACGAAAAATACAATATTTTTGCCTGCCACAAGGTCAGATTTGCTTCTAACGTGAATTCCAAGTGTTTATCGTGGTGTCCAAATATCTTCAAAGGATTCTAGGTGTTGTTCCAAACACATTACAATGACCCTACATATAATGGACTCAGCGACTTCTTGACTTAGTTGTGCACTACTCTAGATGTTAGTTAAGGACTCTCATGAATAGGTTCATCGGAACTTTTTATTTGAAAACTAACAGACCTACACGAAAAAGGTACTTTTAATTATCGGAAGAATACATAGGCTCCTTTTATCGGTTATTTATCAATCAGATTTCAAACCCATCCCAGTTTATGTGCTTGATAATTCTTAGCTCTGGAACAGGTATTTTCTACTTTACATTTGCCCTATTTATAGATTCTTATTGCTGGCAGTTACTCTACAAATTCATTCATGTATGCTTGTTATCATTAGCTTTTTCTCCACGTGTCCTATAACTGGAATTTTGAATTTAAAATATAACGGCTCCTGTAACTGCCAGGAATTGTTTAAATATCACAACTGCTGAGGACCTACCAATAATATGTAGGCAGACACAAATGAACAAGAATTTGCGAATTTTAAATTAAAGCTTTTGAATGTACCTTAAAAACATCCTCCACCTTTCCTGTATGCTAGTAACTATTGACTGCTAAAGTTATTGAACTTTTGGTGTTATAATTGGGTTTAGGGTTTAGGGTTTTATAGGAATACTTCTTATATTGGAACATAGCTTATATGGTTCGGGTATGGCCCCTGCAATGTTAATATATGCCAAGAAAAACGAACTTCAACTTGGTAATAGATGTTTCCCTAAATAATTGTGTGTAAGAACTTGTCATGGTAATGTATCAGCTTGTGCTTTATTTATTGTAGCTTATTATATCTGTACATTTTTGGGCCGTATCATCCTGCGTATTTTTTAATGGTTACTGTACTGGTTGATTCTGAAAAGCAATTTAAACTTGGGCCTTCTGTTCTGCAGTTTGATGAACAAAAGGATCAAGTGACAGTTGAACGAATCTTGCGGGTTGTGTTTATAGATCCCGAACGGCCAAGTCCTGTAAGTTAGACTTCTTTTTCCCCCGTAAAAGTTGTGTCATTAGTTTAGAATTAATGTGCAACAATATCAATCTGGTTTCTCTAGGCTTTGGAAAAACTGAAAAGACAGTTGGCTGAAGCTGATGCTGCACTTGAAGCTCGCAAGAAGCCTCCTGTGGAGACAGGTCCTCGAGTTGTTGGTGAGGGACTTGTGATAGACGAATGGGTATGTAAAATGTAGACTCTATATTTGTTCAATTGAACTTTTTACTAGTGTTCTCTTCTATTTATTTATTTTATATTTATTAATTTCTCTTAATGCTTTTTAGAAAGAAAGAAGGGAGAAGTATCTGGCCAGGCAAAAAGTTGAAGATGTACATTCAACGTAAACTGTAATTTGCACTTCCTGATATTAGTTTTTCCAAGGAAAGATGTCATTGTTATGATGCTATTGACGTCAACCTTCGATATGGTCCAAAACATCTGTTGAAAGAGTTGGTTGGCGGCCCATTGTTAGTCTGAGATATGACACTCTGACGTGTCTTATGATTGGTTAAGCTGTCAAAATTCTTGTTTTTGGAGGAGCAGTCCGACTTGTACATAATAGATTTTGGTTATCTTGAAAATGCATGCAAGTCCATTCTAGTGTCCGCTTTTTAAAGAATCCTGCATGAGTAATAGATTGTCCATGGTATTATTATATTTTTTGTGCATCTTTGTTATAATCCGCATTGGCCGTAATGCGATTGCAAATATTTTCAACTCAATAGTTTCTGGGTTCAAGAGAGAGATTTTCCCAACCCCCAAGGACATGCTTATGTTTTGGGGCTGAAACCCACCACATGCATTTTGGTTGGGATTTAAGAGCAGCATGAAACTGGGCCGTAAGCTTCATGAAGGCTTTGATTACAAGATACGTCCCACTTTTGAGCCTGTTGAATCTTCACAGGCAGATGTCCCAAAAAAATGCACAAGGGCTTTACCCATTCAGAATGCCATCAAGCTCCTCGAGAGTATGCTGTTTGAGTTGAGTATTTAAAGATGGCTCACAAAGTATATTGTGGGTTCTTTAAAACCAAAAGACACAGAAAATGGTAAACTGAAAAGGCACTGGTGGAGGCAGCTGTTGTTGCAACTATTTATTGGAGTTGAACAAGAAGATTCAAGAATACTGGCAGTATGATAGCTAAATTAATCAACATGTGCTGATAAGTAGCTATCAAGAAGAACGCAAACAGAATAGCCACTGCAAACAGTTGTCACTGCAAGGTGCGAATACAAGTTTTAACATCTAAGTTGCCTTATGATACAATCCAAATGGCAACAGTTACAAGATATAGAAGAAGAATACCCGTGTCTCGCAAGACGAAAAGGACTAAAATAGGGCTAAGTTCCAGATCCAATCAAATCTCTCTCCCTATCTCCTAATTATACAATCAACAGCAAGAAAGGCCCAAAAAGAAAGTAAATAAGACAAGTCAATATATATCCTAAATCAGAACACATCCTGTACATAGAGTGAAACTGGAGTATGATAGTAAGCATATCAAACCAAACCAATGGATCAACTATCATATATCATCCGGTAGCTGAAAACCCTGTGAACCAAAAACTTGATGAGAGCTGCTTTGAACAAAGACGGCAACCCCACATTTATTGGCTTTGAATCCACCCCACAAGGGAAAATTAACTGTTCCTGTGATTGTCTTCTTGGCAGAGACGTCCTTAACAGTGCAGAGTTTTTCGAGCTTTCTAACGACGTAGTCATTGGACAGAACACGCCCTTTATTCTCCCCATTAGAGCAGTCTGTAACCAATCCACTTTCATATAACGCTACCATGACGTTGGCACCATGACTGTCCACCTTGGTCCTCAATGCTCCTGTCAGGGACACTTGCAATGAATCTGGGGAAGGCCTTCGAAAAGTTGCCTGCTTAGAAAAACATTTCGCTTAGTTGTTGAATTTTAGTCTCACAAATGTTCTTAAATCTCCATATGTAACCTTCAAATTCATGACTTTTCTTGGTTGTGTTTGGCTAATATTTACGTCCCGCATTGTTTCACAGTCACAAGGAATGTCAACATCTCTTTTAGATCTACCAGAAAGTGTTTAAATAACGTGAAGATAAAGTCGTATGCATAATGCAATGTCACTTTTGGTGGCCCTAAAGAAAAGTAGATAGACAACCTAGGAGAAAGAAACTGCCTACTCATATTGTAGCTGGTAATTCTTTATCCCACCGATCTCTCCTCTCCATATAGTAAGTTTCCCATATCATAAATCACTCGTTTGAAAAGCTCTCTGCTGCTTCAAAAAGCTATTGAAAAGTGAAAACTCCAACGAAACAATTCTAACCTAGCACTATGAATTTATGTAGCTAAGCAATATAACAAAAACCCACATCCCTAATCGTTTAAGGTTAATCCTATACAAATCTATGTCCGACATAATATAGATCTTCGTGCAGTTTGACAAAATAAGCAAATTGTGCTAACGAATTATCTAAACGCAAAGGTTAATGAACAAAATGAGGGCAATGCTAACCTGGAACGTGGGAGTAGGGAATCTAGGTGCGTCGGTGATGGCAGTGACGAGAGCATCTTCGTCATTTCCAACGCATTGGGCCTTGCCCTGGACAACAACCTGAGGTGTGAACATGGTGTCCAGGCCAAGGGCCTCAACGTAGGCCTTCTGCCTCACCGTCCATTGACTTGAACCAAAGGGATCCTTCCACCCCATGTAGTCCCAGTAGTCGACATGGAACACCAGCAGCACCACAGGCATCTCCAGGTGAAAGTCACCCCTCCCCAGCCTCGAAATGACCACCTCCGCAGCCGGCGATGTTGCACATCCCTGTGACGAGAACAGCTCCACCAGCACCGGGCCACAACGCTTTTGCTCCTCAGCAGTCAGGTCCGCCGTCACGTTCCTCTCGTGAACGTCATCGGCGCGACGGCTACCTTTGCCAAAGCAGGCGAAGAGACGGCGCGCCATCAGTTAGTCAACAATAAATCGTAGTGGCGACCGCCGACACTACAGCAGTGTTGGCGGTGGCGGTGGAAGCTGATGACTGCTCGAAGATATAAGCACGTCTATGTATAGGAGGTGTTGGAATTCGAAGACACAGAGAGAGAGATTGAACCAGAAGAAAAATGACAATAGAAACTACGAAAAGGAGAGAGGGAGAGAGAGAATGTGCTAAAATATGTAATGGAGAAGGAAGGTGGAGAAAGAAAGGTGGCGAAGAAGATGCAGAAGGCAGGGCACGGGGTTTTGAATAATTCTGTCTTACTGTGCATATTTTTCTCTTATAAGGAAGACAAATGGGCTTGTTGGATTGGTTTGCGTCACCGACACGGTTGTGTTGTTGACACGTTGATTTTCAGGGTAAGGTTGAGTTAAGCCTAGATCTTGGTGGGAAGTAAATGTGTCAATATTACAGCAATAGATCCCTATCGTAACCAAACCATTGTTTAGATCGGTTTCTGTTTGACACTGTTGTTCAGGTTGTGGTCTTGTGTGAATATTTGTGGATTTTATATTTTTATTTGTGCAATTTATTATATTTAATAATTTATATTTTATATTATAAAAATTAAATAAATAAAATTAATAAGACAAAGGATAGACTATAATCTCTTGTCCCATAATTTTGCAAAGTAACAGAAAAGAAAACAAAATAACTTGATAAAATAAAGGTGGCCTCCATGAAAATTGAGTCTTGTTTGCAGTTAGTATGGAAGTATCATTGTCTTTTGTGGTCTAAACTCTAAGCCCTTAACTAGCTCAGATTTTTGTCAAATACATTTCCCTATATCATCTTGCATCCTGCAAATCACACTAATTAATTAAGTTGATGAGCATTTTGCAGAGCACAATCATACTTATGCTAACAATCTCAAGCAAGTAATGAAAAACCTTTGTGTTATACGGTACCCGCTTCAATGACTGACCCTTTTCCCTTCTTTTCCCTCTCAATTATCTTCTTTCTTACTTTTCCACTGTATTTCAAATAAGAAAAAGAAAAAGAAAGCGAGAATGACGAATATTCCTGTGACCTGGGAGATGAATTTGCCATTGCCGACCACGCTCATGCTCACGCACTCCTACTTTTCAGAAACCCATCGCTGGCCATGAAAATTTTGTGGTGACTGTAACTCCTAACTTTCTTGCTGTGTCTGTTTTCGTTTGGATGTGATTACACATTTATAAAACGAACTAAATTAATGTCAGAATTCACTAGTAACAAGCTGTCCCAGATATCCAGTATGTCATGAGAAATCTTGGCAGCCAATCCTACTTTTGACAAACACGGAAAGTTGGTCCCAAATCCGATGGAAAGCTCTTGGTATTTCTAATTGCTCCTTTTTTTCTCCCCACAAGATTTAGTTTTCAATTCAAAACATTAAATTTTATGAGTTATTTGTTATTTTTATTAAGTAGAATCAATTTTTCCTATTTTTTATTCCATGAAAGAAAAGGAAATGTATAAATAACTACCATGTCCATTTCTATCATAAATTGCCAAAAAGTTTCAATCCCCTTTTCCAAAAAGAAAGGAAAAAGGTTTTCAAGATTTCCAATCATTCTGTCTATTTTTCCTCCAATTTGGGGACCTCAGAAGATTACTTCAGCTTTGTATCCTCCTTAAACGTCTATTTGGAGCGCCCACCCAAAGTGCAATAACTTAGTCTTGGCCGCATTGAATCGTCCACATTTTCTGCACTGAACTGAATTCTCTACCACAACCTCACTGAAATGTTCCCAATCTTTTATCTGGGATCCTGCCAAAATCTGAAATTGACCAAAATCAGAACTTGACAAATTACCAGCACCCCATCACATTTGGATATACGACACATGGTCAAATCCATTTGGATAAACCACAAAGTAAGAAACACGTGTCCAACATTATCTAGTCTCACCAAATGATTGGTAAATTTTCCAGAGCTAAATTCAGCTTGGAAGCAGAGCTGTGCATCCCTTAGTCATATTCTGCCACTGCCAGAGTATGGTAGCGCCAAGGTTGAGCCATATGCGATTGAAATGACCGGCTGGCGCTGGATTCATGAATATCGGATTAATTTTCATAGCCACATACAGAGAAATCCATACGTGGCTAATTCACTAACGCCAGCCCCTTTATTCATTTCTTTTTATCTTAAAATATTTAGGATTAAAAAAATTTAATCATTTTTTTTTTTGGTAGAATCATTTTTAGTCATTTTTTATTCTATATATTCTGAGCCACCACTACCTTACCCTTTAATCCACTAGAAGCAACTCACTTTGCTTTACTTCTGTGCTTCCTTTGCGCTTCATTACCTTCCTCATTCCTTTTCCAATAAAGTTAGTTGTTGTAAAATTTTTTATTAGTTCAGCATGCTAGAAGGCAAGGCAGTGATTGGGGAGACTGACATGCTTCAAACCATGCAGCGGGATGCCCTGAATTTAGCATCGAAGGCACTTGATTTCTTCGATGTCACGGAGGCCACCGAGATAGCCCGATTTATAAAGAAGGTAATTAACTAAAAGGCTACTGTTTTTAAGACTCAGTGATTATAGGATTGATGGCAGTAATGGGTTTTCTTACCTTAATTTTCTTGTTCATTATCTGTATTGTTATTTGCAGGAGTTTGACAGGACTTATGGACCTGGTTGGCAATGCATTGTGGGGACTGATTTCGGTTCGTTCGTGACCCATTGTTGTGGCTGCTTCATCTATTTCTGCATAGGTAGCTTGGCAATCTTGCTCTTCAGGGGCTCTGCTGCTCCAGAGGCACAGGAAAATCAGTTCTCAGCACTACAGGCAGCTAAAGCATAGCGTTATTTTGGACCAGTTGATGCAGCACTGATGTATTTTGCTCGATACGTATGTTGGTTTCGGAAGAAAGAAGAAAATTAGGGGAAAAAAAAATTTCAAACCCGTGTGTAAATTCAATTTCACGTATCTCAAGTACGTTAGAAGTTTGATAATTTACAGAGCCAATGTCAGACAAATTTTTTGGTGTTATGAGCTCTAGTTTCTCGCTCGTTGTACATATAGTTTCATTCTTGGCTTGTTTGACTAATTGTCTTCATCAGATTGTATGACATGGGGAGAGATTAGGGCTATTCCACAAATTTTCCTTTTACAATATTTCCGGCCAAAAAAGACCCAAAAGAAAGCAGAGATAGTTGCTAGGACTATAATGCTTTTTGGAAGCAGTGGATTTTAAGTTTTAATTCAAGCTAAAGAAATTGAGATGGCGAATTTATATTTCCAAGACTGCTCAGTATTAGAAGCTGAATTATGGGCCATTATTAATGGCATGAAACTTACTTGGGGTCGGGCAGTGACAAAAGTGATAGTAGAGTCTGATGCACAGGAAGCCGTTGATCTTATACAAGGTAATGCTCCTAGGAATACCCACGTTCAACCTTAAAGAATCTGCTGAAGCAGAAATGGGATGTCAGAGTCGAGCATAGGCACAGAGAGACGTTTTAGCAAAGACAGAAAGGCAGGTGGGAGTTAATTGTATTCATTTTACTGAAGCTCCTAGCGAGATCTAAAGAATTTAGAAGAAGACAGTACATGGATTCCGACCCTAATGGGTTCAGTTAGTTAGTAGTCGTGTGTTTGTTTCTGGTGTACCAAAAAAAACAAACGAAGTGGTGGATTTTAATACAGTATTATCTCCATTATTCAATTCATCAACTAATAGCAGTCATCACTGCCAGTTATCAGTTATCACCCCATTCCATTGCAGGGCCAGTAGCAACAGGCCTTGAAACTTTATGGAAAAGGTAGTCCATTCAGCCAATACAAAATAATTTTTTTATAAAATTTAAAATATTTTTAAATTAATAATTGAAAATTAATTTTATTAAAATAAAAAATTATTAAAATAAATATTATATTTTTTAATAAAATGTTTTTTATATATATAACTTAAATTAAATCAAAAATAACATATTTAATAAATTTAACTATTTATCAATTATATTAAATTTTATTTATATAAATATTTTATAAAATTAAACGTTAAATATTAGATTTATTGATAGTAAAATTTAATTAATTTAATAATATAATTTTTTAAATAATATTTTTATACATTTTAATTTATAAAATTTTATGAGATATTAAAAAATTGATATATGTGCTTAGTATGCTGAAAAATGAAATGAAAAAAAAATATATAATTTTATGACTAAGTAAATTATCAAATTAACATAAATAGTACTATTATTATAAGATTTATTAAATTTTATAAATAATTGAGTAAAATTTTAATTTTAATTTTGTAAATAAATATTTAATAAAATCTAAAGAGAATAGCATGAGGAAAAAATGAAGCTTCACTTGGAATATCAAATCCCCTCAAGTGATTTTCAGGTCAGCCTAAGAGTCCCCTAAACAATTCCAAGAAGTAAATGATTAATAGGGAAAGGAAATGGGGATAAGGGGAGAGTGATGCCTATGTGGGTAGAGCCTCCCATTGACTTCTTCAAAATCAATTTGGAAGCTGCAATTTTTGCTGAACAGAATGCAACTTGCGAACGCATGATACTCACAGAAAAGACAAAGATGCATCGAGACTCCTTTGCTCAATTGTATCCCTCGTTAAGGTGAAAAAACGCCGTGCTTTGACACGCCATCGTACTATCCTTCCCGTATAATTCTCCAAAGGCAGGAAGTGGGTGGTAGTCAGAAACGGCGCTCTTCCCTATAAGCCCCTCTTTGGTTGGGTCCCACATTTGCCTATATAGCGGGGACTTGGCCCGGAACATTTTTCGCCATTCGATCATAGAAATTCCAAAAGGTTCTTACTACCCCAAGAATTGCTCGTACAGCAGAAGCGCTTAACCCACCCCAATATTCATTTCCAGGCTGAAACGTTGAGAGAAGGAAAGCCAAATATGCCAGACATGGATGTCCCCAACCCCGCTCCGGAAGAGTAAGCGCTCATTCATTCCTCAATATACAGAAAAACTCCAACTTCTTTGCTGAATGTTGTGCACTGACCTATTATATAATGCTATTCCATCATTATGTTCTGTTTTAATCTTATATTCTTGACCTCTGGGTTTTCTATTGCAACCAAATTTCAATGTATAGCGATTTCTTTTAATGATTCATAAGTGAGTAGGTAAGCAGAAACACCAAGAAAACAAGGCCCAGAGACAGAATAAAACAAATTCATGCTCTGTTTTTTCTGCATGCTCTGTTTCTGGTCCTTGTTTTCTTCCTTTCTTTGATATACCATGCACACATTCCATGTAATGCTGGTCTTATCTGACATAAAAGTTATTTTGATGATTTCTGATTAGTGAGCAAGCGATACACCTCTTCAATGAAGTACCAGGGATCCTCAACAAATTCATATCGTTGTCGTTGGGTGTTGTCGCCATGAAGAACACGGCTACGGGAGAAGCTCTGTTCAAGGCTCACCCAACTCTTATGGGGGCTGCCATATTAACAATTGTTTTCTACTTCTTACTGGTGTTGGCTGTAACAATACTTGAACCACATATCGAAGATTTTCTTGCAATGGTAACCTACATCAAACTTGGGCTTGGAGGCCTAGGCTCTGTTTTAGTTCTGTTTATCATCTCCCCCACAGTTGCTTGGATCACCTCCTCCCTATGGGTCTGTGTCTTTACAACAATTGCCTTCTACAAGTACAAGAGTCCCGAAAATTGATTCTTAGGGTGATTTGAGGAACAAGCACGAATCTGATTTGATATTTACAAGGTATTGGAGTAGTTTCCCTGCATGGGGCTAAACAGGGATTTCTTGGAATTTGCTGTTTGTATCTCTTTCATGAACAAAGAGCTGGGTCATGAGTCATGACAAATCTTTTTGCTGTCTGTATTTCTATTCTGAATGGGTTAGCTCTGTTGTATCCACCAACCTGTTGTCTCTTTGGAATGCAAATGAATTCCGTTCAAAAGTAACTCTTATCCTTTTCCTCATTCCCCACTATCATTTGTTTTTTGTTTTAATCAAATTTCAAGTTATTTCTTTTTTTTTAATTGAGAGATTTCAGTAAATAAAGAAGAATAGCCTGTAGAACAAATCTGAATCAGTGAATCCTCATTCAAACGACTTCGTTTGATATGGCTGAACTTAAGAGTTTCACCTTTTCGAGTCAACAAGATAGGTTAGAAAATTCACAAAGTGAGTTCCACTATTACACAAATGGTTTTCCTTAATGAAAATTGAAGCTAACCCTATTACTGTAAAGTTGACTGATTTCATTTTTTATCTCACTTTTATTTATCGATCGTAATTTGGCATTGAAGTTTTGTAAGTTCATACTGTATAAAGGCATATTTATTTCGATATTTGGAAAAAAATATGGGAATTTTTTTTATTTTTTTATGCAATGGTTTTGTACTTTTATTAAATATGATACTAGTCATGCTTGACGTGAATTGTTTTAGATCCTTTTTTAAGTTCAAAATATGAATATTTGAATACTATTATTATTTTTTATATTTTTATTTTTATATAATTTTTACTTAAAAAATTTAAAATATTTTAAAAGTTCATTCATAAATATGTAAATTTTTTATTAAAAAAATATATAAACATCTTTGTTCATTTGAAAAATATTAAAATTGATTAAAATTTTCAATATTTATTTTTCTTGTACGACGCCCCAATTTAAGATTCACATGAAACACTCTCTCCATATAAATTTGTTGAGCAACAGAACAGAACAAAACAAAAAGCCACACAGGTCAGAAAAGTGTGATGAGCACCAGCCAGGATCTTTCTTCTATTACAAACAATTTCAACGTATTTAAGACGTGCTTTTTAAATGCCAAATGTCTCGTATCCACTGGCCCAAAAAAGTCTCCTTTTACTTGTGGAATCAGAAAATGTTATCGGCAAAGTGCCAACTGCCAATTACCCAGTCAGTCTCAAAAACGTTTGATACGCCCCTACTAATCATAATCATTTTGTACTTCTTACATGTTCTTTTTAATGCTCTCTGTCTAAAGAATAAATAAAGCACCAGTTCCAATCACTGTCTTGGGTTTGAATTTTAATATGAAAACAAACAAAACATACAGCACGAATGATCTGATCCTTTTACGTTTCATTTCTTTACCCCCATCATAATTTTCACACGAAGAAAACTATAACATTCCCACCCCACGCCCTCCTTTTGCCTAAAAACAATCACAAATCATGTTGATGAACTTTTTTTTATTTTTAAGTAAATCATTCTGGATTGGGTCAATTTCACTCTTTATCTGCATCAAGCAAAAAGAAAATAAAAATTGAATGATTGAATTATATGATTTTCTGTTTTTTAATTTTAATGATTCTTTTTATTTTACATTTAAATTTAATATAAATTTTACTTTTTTTTACTAATTTTTTTAATTTATTTGGTTTTTTTTTACTAAATACACTAACTTTGGATATGTAAAAATAAGACATCACGATTCAGAAAATCATGTATCTTAGGATATTTGTATTTCCAATTTTCATGAAATCCTTACAAAAAAAAAATTAAAAATTGATCTCCGTTGAACAGAGAGCAGTCTGTTTTTGTGTTCTGTAAAAATTGTGAGGCGTGTTACGGGAAAATAACGGGCTTGGTTTTGTTGCGCCAAGTTTTATGTTTCGACCAGAAGAGAGTACCCATTGTATCTATGAAAGACTTACTGTATATTTGGAAGCTTTAATTCTTCGTTACATACATGGGCAGAGAATATTGTACAAAAATGTAGTCCGAGAAGCAAATTCTTTATTCATTGGTTGATCTCAAAAATCAAAGTCATCCTGATTAGGCTTTGGTGAAGTCGACAAAGCCGTATAGAGGCGAAGCCTGTCCTCCCCCAAGGAAGAGCACCTTGACAGTGGCTGCCGAGGCCTTATGAAGGACAAAGATGTCAGAGTCAACCGATCTTATACCTTCTCCATGCCAACTGAATAGCCGCAGCAGCCCAGGTTCTCCAACGTGGTGAGTAATACCTTGCGCTTCTCTTAACCTTTTCGTTCCCAAATGTGTACCTGAAATGTTGGGTCACTTACTTCACATCCTCTGCTTCGAGCCCAAATGCCTCTGTGGTCTCGAGGGTCACCAGAGTTGATGAAGATGGTGGGAGCCGTTCTATGAAGGTCCTTCTTAGACACCATGAAAGAAGCTCATCCCCGCTGAAGTTTCCAGGGCCTAACATGCAGCAACTTTTCACGCCGTCTCGCAGCACTTGGCTGCTCTGAAGGTGGCCCCTTACTACAAATAGCATTCTTTGAACTGGGTCTCCCTCTCTGGTTATCTGCATTATTATTATTATTTCATTAACCAAATGCTTGAAGCTCACCTTCAAAGCTGAATCATTTTGATTTCTGCAAGTTTCTATAGTTTAAACTAAACAATTTCTGTGCAGCAAAATGCAGTACAGGAACACTTAGAGCTTGCTGTTTCTCCCTTTGTGACAATGAGAGACTTCACACGGTCGCAAATGTTCTCCAGGACCAGATCATCCATGTGCTGAAACAGTGGCACCTGAACCAGATTCCAGGGAATTATTAATTACTATTAGCATTGAAGCCAAGGAAAATGGTTTTCACCGAAGATTTCCTACTTCACGCGGGCTTTTTATTTTTTGTGTAAGGGATTCTGGGAGTGGTCTTATGCTACACATTCATGAAAATTGAATAAATGAGCCCACATTGTTTGGTCATATGATTTTTTGTCCTTTGGTTAACGGGTCTTAGGACAGTTAAACAGGAAAGAAAGGTTATAATCCAAGTACAACAGTTTGGGTTGGGCCAGCTGGGTCTTGTTCTCCACACTTGTAAAAAAAAACCTTTTTCTTAGATTATTAGTTGTGATTTAACGTCAGAGGGGTTCGGACAATTTCATATGGGAACTTAGGTTTAATCATTCAGACCACAATTTGATTAGATAAAATGTCAAAATATCCACTCCAAACCACATCTCAATGAAGTCGGCGGGGTCATGCACCCCATCTCGGGGCAAAGAAGTTTTCACCTTGTGAATAAATAAAATTGAATTAAAAGCAATTGGTGTTAAAAATTTATTATTTTAGAATTCATTTTAGTTTGGGTGCTACTTTTGAATGTAAAATAAAATAAAAGAAGATGCGAAAATAGTTTTTAATTATGTTATTTTATTTTTATTTATAAAATAAAAGAATTAACTTTTTAACTGAAAAAGTAAAATTTTTCACACTTCTACAAAAATCCTCTCATCAGAATTGATTTACTTTTTCATTAAATATACCAAAACACAACCAATACTGACAGAATCAATCTTAGCTGTCCAAAATCAATTCTGCAGATAGCAAATGCTACCCAGTGAGTGTGAGAATTCCCTCCCATTCTTAATTATATGATTCGGAGCAAATGCGAAACACGAAAGAATAAAACATTGTAAATACAATTAAATGATTCTTAGCAAATAAGGAATTAAAAAAATTAATAAATAAAATGTTGGTATAATGATAAGTTAACTTTGTCTCAATTTTAAGTTAGTCAAAGTTTACAGTCTTTCTTATTGAAAAAAATTTAACCACAACACCAACCCTAAATAATAATCAATCTTATTAGAAGTATTTTGAAAGAAATTTAAAAAATAAAAAAACCTTTTTACCACATGTTTTGACTACATTGACGCATGTTTAGAACTTACAAAGATTGTGTTGATTTCTTACATATTTTATGCTGATTGTAATGCATGCGTTAAAGAATACATTAATTAGATATTAAACAAACTATTAAAAATAGCCATAATTGCAATGCAAATTTAATTTTACGAATCAAGACCACTAAAACCATTTTGAGTTATCTTCAATATTTAATCAATTTATTAGAGTAGAAATATAAAAGGGTAAAAATAAAAACTGAAAAGTAAACATTGCCGGGTCAATTTTTCTTAGATACTAGCCTCAATAGACATGTATTGTATGTAAATTTGAAAAAGTTAATAATAAAATAATATAAATTAATTTTTTTAAAATTAATTATTATCATATTGAATATTTAATAAATATAAAAAAATTTATAAAATAGAGTTTGATTAGTAGTTTTATTTTTAGGGACAATACCTTTTACAAGTTTTGTAATGAAGATAATTAATATTATATTAAATATTTAATAAAATAGTAAACATTAAAAAATAAAGTCAGATTTAATTTTTATTTTTTAATATAAAATATGAAATAACATTTAGAACAAAAGTAAAGAGAACATATTTATCTTTTTATTCAAGGATTAAAGTTGCGTTGCCAGGAAGCAAATTACCAGTCTGGGACGGCTTAATTAGCACGACAGATGCATCCATGACTGTCGAGCTTGCTAGCCCCTCCAATTTAATGGGTTTCATTTGTTGCTGCGTTTTTTCACCAGGCAGAGAAAGGTATGACTTTGTGATATGGACAGGGGACTCCGAAACAATTACTGTTAAGACTCATTGGTATTGGGCCTTCGGTGCTGATGAGCTCTCAAGTGATCAAATAGGCCGGGCTTTTGGTGAACCACATGAAAAATACCTTGACAATCAGGCCGATCTTGTGGCCCTTGCTTACGAAAATATCTTCTCTTTGGTAATAAGGGATAAAATTAGAGAAAGCAGTGCCAATAATCAGCACTGCACAACTTATATTCCAAAGATTTCATTTAAATGCTCTCTGGCGAGCCGCAGTTCTGATCGCAACTATGATCATAAGACAAGGAAAAAGAGAATAAAGGAGTGGGGGGTGGTGCCGATATACGCCTCTGACATTTTCAGTTTCGGTAACAGCAAGAAGAGAAAGAGGCAAACTGATGACTTGGAGCTATTACAACTATCACTCCCTCCAACCAAAAAATTGAAGATTGAAAGAAGGGACTTGACACAAAATTCTTCCCATTACTCTCTCACTGGTATGAAACTCACCATCCCCCTCTAATTTCATGCATATGATTCCTTTTTCTGTTTTTGGTATTCCCTTGATGATAATTTAATTGCATTTTTTTGTAAGAAAAACAAAAATGAAGTGTATGATTTTTTTTAATCTATATCTACTTTTGTATATATTATTTTAAGATTTTTATTTTTCTAAATAATTGCAGAGTATCTTTTTGTGATTCTTAAAATTTTTGTAGGTGTCTTAGCAATTTTTTTCCTATTAAATATTACACTTTTCTTTCTTGTTTTTTCCTACCTAAATCTCACTCTCCTATTTTGGGAAACTCAGCCCCACCTGTGACATTCACCAAGAAACAAGAACTATTTCCTCCTGCAAAGAAATTGACGCAATCTGATGCCCAACCCATTCCACGGCTAGGATTCGAGTTATATACTGACGAGTATAGGGTTGGAGGTTCTGATGATGACAACCAACATGATAACCAGCAACATGATTAGGCTGAAATCGGCTTCCTCTCATCATCATCAGTTAATCGGTATTTCTCCATCTTAATTGATTCCGTAATTTTGCTTTTGACTTTTGAATTTTTTCTTTAAGTAAATACAGGAGCCTAATATGACATTATAGGGTATAAGATATACTGGAGATCGAATCCATACGAAATTCAAAGGACAGGGATCAGTGTGCCAGGTGAGCTCCGGCTTTGACTTTTGAATTTGAAATGTTGGATGTTGATCTAACATAAAAATGTGACTCCTTTTATTTTATTTACTTGGCAGTTTTGCTTCATATTGTTTAATTAGGAAACAAAAATTAATTATTGGAATGCTTTTTATAAGAATTTAAAAAGAAAAAAAAAACTCATATCTGAATATTATTTGGAAAGAAAAATAACCTTAGAATTTTTGGTGATTTCAACTTTCTTTCCTCCCTTAAATCACATAATTTTCTTTTGTTATCCTTTTTTTTATTAGTAGACAGCTTACGAAAATCTGAAACACGTTTTTAAAATTACAAAAATTATTTTTGTAAGTAATAAATCTATTTTAGTGTAATTTTAGAAACATGTGATCGCATTGGATATGTAAGTGCCTACTTATTACAGATACACACATAAGATAGCTTATCTATAGTGCGTAAGTAATAAATCCATTTTAGTGCAAAACTGATATATTGCTGGTGACTTTTACCCTTATCTATAGTGTTAGTTTAGTTACATAAATTATATTTTATGACTGTCTCTCCATTCATTTTTCATTATAAATGATCAGAACTCTATCTTATTTGGTGTTACCTTGATAAAAGAAAAAATGTCAAATGATAAGTTGAACTTTCAAACTCAGCATGAAACTTCGGTCAAAATCATCAACCATTTAATCTGAGGGAGATTTATTTCTTATATATTCAGTCCAAACATTAGTTAACGTAACTATTTACATAATGGGGACAGGGATATAAGTAATGCTTAATAACATTGCTTCTAAATTTTGCTACGAACACGTTTCAAATATCAAATGATATCTTATACAAATATTTTTTTTCTTGAAATATGTTCTTTGCAGGACTATGTTGTCCTCAAATAACTGCAGCAGAGCTCCTCTCGTTAGTGTTTACTACACTCAGTGGAAGAAATCCTTCATGAGTTGAAACCCTCTGAAAATCATCAGTAATTGTAGTACTAAAATCTTCTTCTGAAGTCGCTGTTTCATAAAGTACTCTGAACAAAGGAAATTACTTTGCTAAATAAAACTGGATTGTAAATGAGTACATTTTGGGATCAAAGAAAGGCCTTTGGGTTGCGTACTCTTTGGCTACTATCTTATTTACTATGTAACCTTGAATATAAATACTGATGTAATTATTATAAAGACATCAATTATTGTTTGCTTTCTCAATGTGTGCATTTGGCTTATAGAATACTTTTGGAACAAAAACGAACTGTAGACTAGGCTGCTGAATGCTTCATTGGAATGGAAATTCAAACCCTGCTAGTGGATGGCCAATGCTAAAACAAGTTTTAACTGCATTTTCTATTGATCTAGAAAGCCAATCACAATTTATGGCTGTTTGCTTTCATAGGAATGAACAGAAGCTTGATCTTTGATGTCAGACTACCTATTCTATGACTTGGAACATGCCCCCTTCAAGCCTTTTTATGGTAGGAAAAGTATCGTCTTCTGATTTCAATGCAAACATTATAAACAAATTGTCGATTCAATTCTTTAGAGTGTATTTTTCTTTCAATTATTTTTTAAATATATTTTTAGTCATAATTTGTTAACACTTATCAAGAAAAGGTGAAAAATAAAACTAATAGTCTGCTCTGTTGCTTGAAAAATACACAGTCATATAGCTTGCTTTATGCTAATTAGCAATACTGTAACTAAATTTCCTTGGTTTCCGTTTTCTCCTAAATGTTCTAATGATTAATGAGTCTTTGGACAATAGACTTTATCCGTGGAGTTTAAAATTATGGAAAACTTATCAGAGCATTAAAATGAGCTGTTTTTAATTTCTCGACAATAATAAGTAAGAACGAAATTTTAAGAATTGCTTTCAGTCTGCATCAGTTCAGTCCTCTATAAAGAGAAAAGCGAAGAAATGAGCCTAAATTATGGACAAGATTTTAGAATCTGGATGTGGACGTTGGAAATTTTAAAACTAAGGTTAAAAGAAATTTTAAAATGCAAAGCCAACAAACCTCGCAAGCTGTACATGCAAACATTCCTATAATTAAGAACACAGGCAGCAAAAAAAAAAAAAGATGTAGACTAACCACATCTAAATTCAAAATTAATACAGTAACTGAATACACTGCTACCCATTGAGTTAGGGATAAGAGAATAAGAAGATGAATTCTACTCAAAGTTTTGAATAGAGAATATCAGGAATGGAAAGAGAGGGAAAGTCTAAATCTTGAAGCTCAATCATTTTTTGTATGTACTGTTTAACGTTTTACCATCTCTTGTGTTAGTGCAGCAACCTAAAAATAAGAATAAACACAAAAAATAAGAAGAGTAAATGTTATCAATAAAAATAAAAATATGCGTGGTACTAGGCCGAGGCACGGAAATCTCGCTTTCTTTAAGGTAATTCACGCCTCCAACAGGTTGATTCTTTGCTATATCACCCGGTGCAGCGGGTATACAGACATGTTACCTCCAAGATACAATAGTCCAGTACTCGCCTGTTGGTCTATTACCTCTGCACAAAGGAAATAGACATAACTCCTTTCACCCACACCTTTTCTCTACTCAAATAAGACACAATATCTATTTCTAATATGAGATATTTGCATATGGCTTCATATATATTGGTAATATGCATTCAGCCACCTATATATAGCTTTAAGAGGCTGATTATTCCTTTTATTATTATTCATTCATCATAAAATGCAATAATGGTGCCTAACGGATAGAAACTCCCATTTCAACATTTCAAAAACTGTTCCTACTTAAATAGGCAATTAATTGGATGTTTCAACCATAAATATAGACAATTAATTGGGTGTTTTAACAAAATTTAATTTGTTAACATATAACGGCTATTTTGTAATAATATTCCAACAATCCCCCACTTATTATTATAAAATAGTATATTAAAAAATTATTTTTGGGTAGACATAGATTGTTATGCATAATAAAAGTGGCTAATTGCCTTGAACTTTTATTTAGCAAAATATATATCTTGATTCAGAGTCAATAGTAGTATTCGCCTTGAACTATGACTGCTTAGGGGAGACAAGACATATATCTTGCACATATCAATCCAGGTGCAATATATGAGCCCTAGCCTGCACATTATACAGCCTTTGTGCACATCCTGTTTCTTGAATGTGTTTTGAGAATATGCCCTCTATATTCTCATAGGAGCGGCCCCACTCCCACATTCAAATAGGTGAATTCTGTCAAGAGTGTTCCTGCAATTAAGACACCCCACTCTTATAGAGCTACAGATTTCATTAAGAGTTTAAAAAACTCAACCTTACATATTCATTGCAGGAAAATGCACTTACACCATAGGGATGAGTTTTCAAGAATAATGTGCATTTATCAACATCCACTCTATGATTCATTTTTCCTTTTGAACCAAGTTCTTAGGATCTCTAATCACAAGGTAGGGTATCCTCATAGGTTGCTTTTATTCTATGGGCTTAAGACCCATCCCCCTCGATATATTCCAGACCCTTTCTCTAGGTAAAGCTTTTGTAAGCAAATCCGCAAGGTTATCTCTTGACTTTACATATTCTATATGAATGGTACCATTACTAATATAAGATCTCATAATACTATGTTTTCTTCTTATGGGCCTGGACTTACCATTATAGTAACGATTTTGTACTCTACCAACAGCAGCAGTACTATCACAATGTATTAATATGGGTGGAATAGGTTTTTCCCACATAGGGACCTCATTCAACATATCTCTCAACCAACTAGCCTCTTCACTAGCTAATGCTAAAGCAATAAGCTCAGCTTCCATTGTTGACTTAGCAATTATTTGTTATTTTTTAGATTTCCAACAAATTGCACAACCACCCAAAGAAAATACATAACCAGAAGTAGAAAGAGAGTCACCTGACAATGTATTCCAATCAGCATCTAAATATCCTTCAAGTATAGCTGGAAATTTTCTATAAAATAATCCATAATTTTTAGTGCCACATAAGTATCTCATAAGATATTTTATAGCACCCCAATGTTCCATATTAGGTTTACTTGTAAACCTTCCAAGCAAACCAACTGCATAAGCAATGTCAAGTCTACTACAATCAGTTAAATAACGAAGACTCCCAATCATACTAGCATATTCTTTTTGATTAAAAATTAATTTATCATCAGTAGTGGGAAATAAATGAATATTTGACTGTAAAGGAGTAGATGCATATTTATCATCTAAAAACCCATATTTACTCAAGATTTTCTCTGCATAATGAGATTGATCAAGGAAAATTCCATCATCTATTTTTGTAATTTTCATCCCAAGAATAACATTTGCTTCACCAAGATCTTTCATACTAAAATTTTCACAAAGAAAATTCTTAGTATCTCCCATCACATTTAAACTTATACCAAAAATTAATAAATCATCGACATATAAGCTAATGATAACATGATCATTCTCAACAGTTTTATGGTATATACATTTATCACATTCACAAGATTTAAAATCATTTTCTAACATACACATATCAAATTTTTCATGCCACTGCTTAGGAGCTTGTTTCAATCCATATAAAGACTTTGTTAATTTACACATTTTATTTTCTTGTCCTTCTATAACAAAGCCTTCTGGTTGCTCCATATATATTTCTTTATCTAAGTCACCATTTAGAAAAGCTATTTTTACATCCATTTGATATATAAACAGATCATGAATAGTAGTAATAGCAATAAAAAATTTAATAGATGTAATTCTAGCAACTGGAGAAAAAGTGTCAAAGAAATCTAAATCTTTTCTTTGTGTATAACCTTTTGCTACAAGTCTAGCTTTATATTTATGTATTGAACCATCAGGTTTTAATTTCTTGTGGAGAACCCATTTACAACCAATTGCTATATATCCTTTAGGTAAATCACACAATTTCTATGTTTTGTTAGATATAAGGGACTCAATTTCATCATGTATAGCTTCTTTCCAAAACATTGAATTAGGTGATGCTAAAGCTTCTTTCAAAGATAAAGGATTATCTTCAACATGATAAACTAGAAAATCTGGGCCAAAATCCTTTTCTATTCTAGCTCTTTTACCCCTTCTTGGTTCTTTTTCAATTTTTGTATTGTTTTCGTGGTAAGAAGAGCTTGAGATAGAAACATTTGTTTTCAAATTTTCTGGACCCCCACTATTCTTTAGTTTATAAGGAAATTTGTTTTCATGAAAAATAGCATTAGTAGATTCAATGATTATTTTGTTATCAAGATCAAAAAATCTGTAAGTTGTACTATTTAAAGAATAACCAACAAAAAAACAAGTTGAAGCTTGAGGGCCTAATTTAGATCTTTTTGGGTCCACATGTTTAACATATGCTAAACATCCCCATACTCTTAAAAAATTTAAATTGGGTTTATAATTTTTCTATAACTCAAAAGGTGTTTTATTTGATTTTTTATAAGGAATTCAATTTAGCACAAAACAAGTAGTCAAGATAGCTTCACCCCAAAAATTGAAAGAAATACCAGAATGTAATAACATGGAATTTGTGAGATTAATAAGCGTTCTATTTTTACGTTTAGCAACACCATTAGAAGCAGGTGAATAAGGAGGTGTTACTTCATGTATAATTCTCAAATTCTCAATTAACGCATTTAGCTCATTTGAATCATATTCTCTACCTCTATCACTACGAAAACATTTAATTTTCTTTCCAAATTGATTTTCTACTTCATTCAAAAATATTTTTAATTTATCAAAGGCCTCACTTTTATGCTTCATCAAATACACATAAGTATATTTTGAAAAATCATCTATAAAAGTAATAAAATATCTATTTTCACCACGAGTTAGATGACCATCAAATTCACAGATATCAGTGTGAATTAAATCTAATAATTTAGAATTTCTCACAATACTATTATGTGACTCTTTTGTGATTTTTGACATACTACAAAATTCATATTTTTCAAAATTATTATTAATATTAGGTATTAATCCTAAATTACTCATTCTTCACGCATATTTACTATTTATATGACACAGATGTTCATGCCAAAAATTAATAGAAGAAATCATATAAACAAAACTAGAAGGCATTTTATTCATATCAAGATTCAGCTTAAACATACCATCACAAGCATACCCTTTGCCTACAAAGACCTCACCCTTAGTAAAAACATATTGATCAAACTCAATAATCTATTTAAACCCAGCTTTATTAAGTAAAAAGGTAGACATAAGATTCTTTCTCATCTTAGGAGTGTATAACACATTCTTAAGAGTGAGAGTGTGACCAGAAGTGAAGTTTAACTCCACATCTCCTTCACCCAAAATCTGAGTGGTGTAAGAGTCACCAAGCATGATGTCTTTAGTTTTTTCATAAGGTGAGAACACTTTGAACCAACTTTTATCATGACATACATGCCTGGTGGCACCTGAATCCACCCACCAACCTCTTGTCTCATCAATCATGTTAATCTCAGAAATCATAGCCATAAAAGGCTCTTCAACATTGTTGGCATGAGGAGTATCTGCACGTTTCCGATACCTACAATTCTTTGCCTTATGTCCCTTTTTGCCACAGACAAAGCAAGAGAATAGAGGTTTTTTGTTGGTACTATTGTTATTCTTTTGGGTGGAATTCCCTTTGTTGTTGCCTTTCTAAATGACCTTTTCATGTTCTTCTTTAAGGGTTTTAATTGAGTATTTTGCTTTAAATTTTGTCCTTGAGGCAAAGAGTTGTTGGTTCCAAGAGCATGTGCCTTGGTTGTTGGATTTTCAATCCCATTTTGAACCATGAGAAGATCTTGACTTCTGGCTTCCTCCTCTACTCGCATCCTTGTTGAGATAAAATAAAACCTTCCCTTTCCATCTCTTGAAATTGATGCATTTGAAATGGAAACGCTTGTTGAGGTCTCCAACACCATTCTTATTTTCAGTTGCAACATCCATTATGATCGTGAAATACCTTAAAATTGTTAGTGCAGCAACCTTAAAATAAGAATAAACACAAAAAACAAGAAGAGTAAATGTTATCAATAAAAATAAAAATATGCGTGGTACTAGGCCGAGGCACGGAAATCTCGCTTTCTTTAAGGTAATTCATGCCTCCCACAGGTTGATTCTTTACTATATCACCCGGTGCAGCGGGTACACAGACGTGTTACCTCCGAGATACAACAGCCCAGTACTTGCCTGTTGGTCTATTACCTCTGCACAAAGGAAATAGACAGGACTCCTTTCACCCACACCTTTTCTCTACCCAAATAAGACACAATATCTATTTCTAATATGAGATATTTGCATATGGCTTCATATATATTGGTAGTATGCATTCAGCCACCTATATATAGCTTTAAGAGGCTGATTATTCCCTTTATTATTATTCATTCATCATAAAATGCATTAATGGTGCCTAATGGATAGAAACTCCCATTTCAACATTTCAAAAACTATTCCCACTTAAATAGGCAATTAATTGGATGTTTCAACCATAAATATAGGCAATTAATTGGGTGTTTTAACAAAATTTAATTTGTTAACATATAACAGCTATTTTGTAATAATATTCCAACATCTTGTGCGGTCAAATGGCTAGATGCACTAATCAATCGAAGCAAAAAATTTTGAGGAATAAAAATGCTATCCAAGCGCATTTATATACACTTAAAAAAATCCAATACTAAATGAGAGGCAAATCAACAAATAACAATGATATAAGCCTCAGCCACAAATATAATTGAGGGCTTTATAATAGGGAGTAGGGGTTATATATAGCTGCTACCATATGATATTTTGAGATAGGATAATAGTAAAGTATATAAGTGAAAAATAAAAAAAAGTTATAGTACTCATGTGAAATAGTAATAAAGCAATCATGTTCAATTTAGACAAGTAATTGAGAATGAAATGAGTAGAAAATCGTAGATGTAAAATATAATACTTTTGAAATTAATGATAAAAAATATATTATTTTTCTTTAAAGAAAAAAAATTATACCCATTTAACTTTCAGTCTTTCATAAGTATTAAGTACACTCATTTTAATTTGAAATTATTTGTAAATATAATCTTTTATAAAATATTAATTTTTTTAAAAATTCAAATAGTCAATAAAAGATTACCATGTGTATTAATAATCTCGTGTAAGTCACATAACTATCAATATTTAATGATAAACAAATAAATGAGTGTATCTGTATTGTTTTGATAATTGAAGGAGTATCCTTACCAATTTTTATAATTAAAAATATATATTTATAAATAACTTAAAATTAAAAGAGTGTGTCTATATATTTTTTTAATTTAATAAAAAATATGGGCTCTACCGTTTATTTTTGTATATGAAAGTAGACTATCTGTCATTATTATAATTCAATACGATAGTTAATGGCAAAAGATGCACATGTATATATTTAATTGATATAAATGCTTTGTCGTTGACATTTCTTTGCTATGTAAAGTTTACATAAAAGTTATTTGATTCATTACAAAAATTAAAATGGCTTCAACAGAATAACAGAGCCAAAAATTACAGTAAAAGTACAAAAATTAAGTCATGTTTGTAACCTGTACTAGAGCTAAACAGCCACTAATGGTGCTTTGAGATTTAAGGGAGGCAGTGCCCAGTGCTCTGTATAAAAATGCCAATGCTCCCGCACCCCAATCAAATTTCGCAGCTTTGTCAAAGTTCTCAGACAAAGATTGGCTGGCGCAATAGAAAATTGACAAATGCAGACCATTGAATAATTAGAGGCATGGCTTATTTAACATAGTTTCTAACTTTAATTAGAAAGCAGATAATTCTACCAAAATAATTAGAAAGCAGGTAAATTTCAAATGATGTCTTATAATGACGCTTCTCTTGTAGGAACTTTTGTACATGGCTTGCCACTAATTCATTATGTTTTTGATTTTTTTTTTATAAAAACAAAATGGAAGGATTTATTGAAAAGTTACATAAGCCTAACTGGTAATTATTTTATTATGAACTTATTACATCTTAGGCTATTGATATGATGGGCGATGTAGGTCAATGCTTATCGAAGTCTTTAATGAGAGAGTTCAATTAGGGTTAATACAATATAAATATAAATGCTAAGTCCCTCTTCAAATCTAAAGTTTTAAGCAACATTAAGCTTATTTCATTGGAGTCGTAATTATAACTAGAGATTGGAGGGGAAGACCTTGTTAGGTGTCTAATTATTCTTTCAGGTTGTTTGATTGAAGTTACATTGTTTTTAAGATGAATATAGATAGGTATGGAGCATAATTGATTATTTAATATTCTGACATCCATACAAGATGATTGTAAAATTTTTGTGATTTTCTTACATCTCTCCCTTTTAAAATATTTAACGTGCATCTTTTTTTAAGGGTTGCTGTCTTCTCACGTAGAACAAATTTTGCAATGATGGTATTTTTTATAATACTTTGCTGATAAACTAAAATTTACAGTTGTAATGAAATACTAAAGTTAAAATTTCATTGGTAATTGTAGGCCAATATTTATCCAATAAGTGAACCATCAAACAATATATATATATATATATATATATATATATATATATATATATTGCCGGTGACTTTTAACTTTTATCTATTGTGCTAGTTTTAGTTACATAACTTACTTTTTAGGACTTAAGTTATTGCTGAGTCTCTCTTCATTTTTCTTTATAAATTATCAAAACTTTATCTTGTTTGGTTTTACCTGGATAAAAAAATGTCCAATGATGAGTTGAACGTTCAAACTCAGCATGGAACTTTGGTCAAAATCATCAACCATTTATACGAACATGAAGACAATTGACGGCCCAAATGATGGGAATTTAAAGAAATTTTTTATTTTTTATATTTTTCTTCTAATCTGAGGAAAATTTATTTCTTATATATGCAGTCCAAACATTAGAACATGATTGTTTACATAATGGAGAAAGGGATACGAGTAATGCTTCAGAATATTGCTTCTAAATTTTGTCATGAATACCTTTCAAATATCAAATGATATCTCATATAAATCTCTCTCTCTCTCTCTCTTTTTTTTTTTTTTCATGAAATATGTTCTTTGTAGAACTATGTTTTCTTCAAATAATTATAGCAGAAGCTCCTTTTGTTAGTGTTTACTACGTACTCTCAGTGGAGGAAGTCCTTTATGAATTGAAGCTGTGAAGTTGCCTTCTGAAAGTCATCAATAGTTGTAGTACTAAAATTTTCTCCTTCTGAAGTTGCTGTTTTTCTTTATTTATTCATAAAGTACTCTATGAACAAAGGAGATTACTTTGCTTCATGAAACTCTATTGTAAATGAGTACACTTTGGGATGAAAGAATGGCCTTTGGGTTGCATACGCTTTGGCTATTATCTTATTTACTATAGCCTTGAGTACACATATGTAATTATTAAAAAGACTCTCTTAAATTCTAGTCATATATCAAAGTTGTGGGTTGTCAGCTTATTCAAATGCTTCCACATGAAAGATATAAATTTTTATTTGCTTACTCAATATGTGTATATGGCTTATAGAATACTTTTGTAACATACACAAGCTGTAGACTAGTCTGCTGTATGGTTCATTGAAATGGAAATACAAACCTGCTAACGGGATGGCCAATGCAAAAACAAGTTTTGACAGTATTTTCTATTGATCTAGAAAGCCAATTACAATTTACAGTTTGTTTCCTTTAATTGGAATGAACACAAATTTGATCTTTCATGTCAAACTACCTATCCTATGACTTGGAACATGCCCCTTTTGGCTTCTAGAATAGCTTCATCTTTTCTTATTTTAATGCTGACACTATTAGCAAATTACCAATTAATTTCTTTAGAGTGTACCTTTTTTTTTTATTCACTTAAAATTATTTAGTCATAATTTATTAACACATGACAAGTAAAGGTCAAACAAAAAAAATAATTCTGCACTATAGCTTGGAAAATACCGTCATTGAACTTGCTTTATGCTAAGTAATGCTATAATTTTGATTTAAATTTTTTTAACTTTTTAACTCTCTAATTTTGTCAATTTTCTCTTTATGTATATTTATAATTTATTACGTAAATTTTATTTTTTTTATTTATTTTTTTAATTTTATATTTATTTTTTATTCACTTTAAAGATAAAGAATCTCGATCCACCATAACTTATAGTTATGAATAGAGATTTTAAGGAAAGAAAAGAGAGGGAAAGTCCAAATCTTTAAGCTCAATCATATTCGGCATAGAGTGTTTAAACATTTTACCCACTCCTTCTTGCTTAGCTCACTAGTCGCGTTTATCACATTATGTTAGAATTAGGTAAAGACAATACTCTTTTTGATAAACTATCATGAAAAAAGATATGTGAGAAGAAAATGGCTGAGTATTACTTATTATTACATGCTTTTGAAAAAAAAAATGCTCTTATGTACTGTCTTAAAAAAAAAATGATATTATAAAAAGTGTTTTGAAAAACATTCTTCGTATTTTGTTTGAAAAAATGCTTTGAGAAAATTACTTATTCCATATTTTTTTAATCTCCATAATATGCGATATAATATAGTAGACTATTGTTCGTGCAAACGAAAATTTATTAAAATGGCAGCAAATCTATGTGACGTGACATTAAAGTAATGAAGTGGCCTATATTTTATCCAATCAACACGACACATGACATACTTCTTCCCAAATCCTACCTATATCATTAAAGTTGACTTGAAAAATAAAAGGTGGTTAAGATAAACCCTTAACATTACAAAGTGTTTTTATATATTCAAAATTTAAAATTTTTAAGTCTTTAAATCTTAAAATTTTAAAATTTTAAACTCTAAAATTTAATTCTTATATTCTAAAAACTTAGTCCTAAATCCCAATACATATACATTAAACCATAAATCTCTAACATAATTTATCATGTAAGATTTAAAATATTATATTTATAACATTGCTTTATTAAATTAGATGCATTAATAGATTAAGATTCATCACTTTTGTGAATTTAAAAATTGAGATGTAATAAAAGAGATAAATATAAAATTAAAAAAATATATTTTAATATAAATTAAAAAAACTAATTAACCACTGAAATTAAAAAATAATAAAAATAAAACATCCAATTCCATTTCAACCCTTAATTATGGTATAGCACCTTAGAGAAGTCATACTCTTTTATTTACTGCTTTGAAGAAAGTGCTTTGATTAAAAAAATACAAGTGCTAATTTGAATAAAAATATTTATTGTTGTGTAAAAAAGTGCAATACAAAAATTGCTTATTTTATGCTAAAAATTAATTGAAAAAAATATACTTATTTTGTGCTAAAAAAATGCTTTTCAAAATTACTTTAAAAAAGTGTTTATTATTTACTGTTACCGATAAATATTTATTATATATTGATTTAAAAAAATATATTTCATGATACAGTACTTTAGAGGAGTCATATCCTTTTATTTACTATTTTGAAAAAAAGTGCTTTGTACTAGCTTGAGAAAAAGTGCTTTAATTAAAGAAAAGGTTAAAATATACAAAATTTTCCTGAATTTTAAGTCGATTTTAAAAAACTCTCCTAAACTTTAAAAGTTTTCAAATGACTCTCTTAAACTATGAAAAATTTTTAAATAACCTTTTTCGTCAAGTTTTTCGTCAAAATTTAAGAAAATGATAAAAATGACCTTCATTGTAAAGCTGAAAAATTGAAGGCCGTGAACAGTAAAATTTTAAAATTTTAACATTGAATCTCAACCCTAAACCCTAAATTCTAAACCCTAAAACTCTAAACCTTAAGCCCTAAACCCTAAACTCTAAGCCCTAAACCCTAAATCTTAAATCCTAAGCCCTAAATCCTAAATCTTAAACTCTAAGTCCTAAACCCTAAACCTTAAATCCTAAGCCCTAACCCATAAATCCTAAATCTTAAACCCTAAACCCTAAACCCTAAATCCTAAACCCTAAAACCCTAAACCCTAAATTACAAATCTAAATTAAGTTTTCTTTTTTTGCATTTATGGTAGATTTGAAAATTTATGTGCATTTGAATGATATTTTTATCTTTTTATCGGGTCAAAGTGAAAATTAACTAAAAAACATTTAAATTTTGACGAAAAACTTGACACAATGGGGTGTTTTAAAAATTTTTCATAGTTTAAGAGGGTCATTTGAAAATTTTTAAAGTTTAGAAGTATTTTTTAAAATTAACCTAAAGTTCAGGGAGATTCTATGCATTTTAGCCTTAAAAAAATATAAGTGCTTATTATGTTGTAATATGAAAAAAGTTTTTTATTTTTTGTTTTAAAAACATGTTTTGAAAAGTGCTTATTATGTATTCCTTTGGAAGAATACACATTGTTTTGAAAAAAAGTAATTTTTAACATGTGCTTTTATGTACAGATTATGAAAGAAAGTGTTTTTAAAAGTATACACATTATGAAAAAGCAATTATATATAACTTCAAAAACTGCTTTAAGTAGTACATTATATGTCCTGTTTCAGAAAAAATTTCTTTAAAAAAGAATTTATTATACAATACTTTACAAAATATATTAAAAATAAAACCTAAAAAATTAAAAATTGTTTATTCAAATGTTCTATAAAAAAGTAATTATCTATAACTTTTCAGTAACTTTATAAATTAATAATACTTTCTATAACTTCACATCTAAATAATTTTGATTTAAAAGTGCTTATCAAGTATTACCTCCAAACATAATAACCTTCACATATGATAAATCTCCATCTAGAAAAATTGATAAAAGCCCTTTTCTAAACTTATCCAAACATGCCCTTAAAGGAAAAAGAAAGCTTTTATGAATTACAATGTTAAGAATACTTATTATTGTGTAAAACATTGCATTATAAAAAATTGCTTATTTTATGTTAAAAATTATTTGAACAATACTTGTTTTGTGCTTAAAAAGAAGTGTTTATTATTTACTGTTACAGAAAAAATATTTATTATGTATTAATTCAAAAGATATGTATTACTTTCGAAAAAGTACTTCAAAAAAGTACTTTTGAAAAGGATTTTTAAAAATATAAAATACTAATTATGTATTACTTTGGAAAAAAAGTGATTAATGCTTTAGAAGAAACTTTATATTTTGCTAAAAATAATTTGAAAAAATTGTATATTATATGTTAATTTCAAGAAAAATACTCTCTAAGAGTACTTTTATATACTAATTTTATTAAAAAGAAAAGGACTTCTTAAAGAATGCATTGACAAAATAAAAACACTACTTATATACTACTTTTTATGTATTATTTAAAAAAAAGTACTTATTATGTTTTGATTTAGTAAAAATACTTATTCTGTATTGCTTTGTAAAAAGTGTTCTAAAGAAAGCACTTGTAAAAAAATGATGTTCTAAGTACATTATATTTGTGCTAAAAAGCACTTAAAAAAAATACTTATTTTGTGTTACAAAAACTTATTTCATGTTAAAAAAGTACCTTTTATACTATTTTAAAAAATGATTATCATAAACTACTGTAGAACATAGTGCTTCGTTCATAACTTTTAAAAAAGATTGCTTCTCATACATTGCTTTGCAAAAACTGATTAATAATTACTGCATTGAAACAAACATTTTCTGAAAAGTTGCTTTTATACACTGCGAAAAAAGCACTTTCGAAAAATTAAAGTTCTTATTATGAATATTTTGTAAAAAAGAATTTTTATGTATTACTTTAGAATAAAAGTACTTTTAAAATAGTACTCATTTGGAAAAAAAAATGTTTGAAAAAATTCTTTTAAATGCGGTTTTTATGCACATTTTTAGTGAAAATATTCTAAAATAGTGTTTTAAAAAAGTTGAAGTGCTTATTATGTACAACATTAAAAAAATAGTTTTTTACACAAATGCTATATAAATTCATTTTTATTAAATAATACAATTATAAAATTGTAATAAAAATATTATTGAAATTTTATGCACTACTTGAAAAAGCATTACTTTAAAAAATACTTTCTATGTGTGGCTTTGGAATAAATATGCTATAAAAAGTGCTTTTTATAAAACTTCTTTGAAAAAAACATGTGTTTATTATGTAATGCTTTGAACTTTATGCACTACTTTTGAAAGTACTTTGGAAAAATCTTTTTGTATTTTGTCAAAAAAGAGCTTTGAAAAAATAATTACTAATGTATTCCAAAAATAATTATTATGTATTTCCTAACCTCACTTTAGAATATTCATAAAGGTAATGTTAACTATGAGAATGTATTTACATGAAGGAATGATGATATAGAAATAACTTAAGAGATAACATAGTAATTTCTTTATGAGATGATATCGAAGCAAGAGAGAAAGTATGAAATAAGGGTAAAATAATAAACCCCATTCCAAATTCAATTTTAAAAATTGTAATAAAAATATTTTATTCAAATGTCATATAAAAGTTAGGTTTTCTTTCCTCTAATTTTACAAATCAAAAGTAATTTTTATTTTAACATCAAAACATTTTCTTAATTTCGAAATGCTTATCAAATATTATATTCAAACAGAAAATAATTTTAACTTTTAGTAAAGGCTATTTTAAAATAAGTAGCACAGAAAAAGTCATTTTTTAAGCTCATCAAAATTGGCCCTTAAGAAACAAAGACTTTTAAGTTAATTTAAAAAGAGTTTTTTTTTCAAAAGTAAAAGCTATATTGTGTTAAACAAACTGCAAAGAAATAAAGTGCACAAAAGAATAATTCTTTTAATAAAATAACTTTAGGAAAGTACTTATTAATCAATGTTAAAAAGTGTTTGTTTTCTGTTTAAGAAAATACTTAGAAAAAATACTTAATGTTAAAATGTGCTTTTTAAGATTACCATGTAAGAAGTGCTTATTATGAATTGATGTAGAACAATACGTTTATGTATATTGCTTTGCAAAAAATTTGTATTATGTTTTTTACAAAATCTGCTTATTATGTACTCTTCTCAAATATAATTTAAAAAAAGTATTTTTATGTACTAATTTGAAAAAATATACTTGTAAAAAAGAAAAGTATTTATTATGTATTGACATACCATTAAACAATACTCCTCCGTATTAAAACTTATCCTAAATTCAAATCCTTTAAAATCTAAAGTTTTAAATTTTAAAATCTAAATTATAAACCCTTAATTTTAAATTTAAAAATCTTAAATCCTAAAACTTAAAATCTCAAACTTAAAAGTCAAAAATTCTACCATAATTTAGAATGCTATGTGCTATGTCAAAAGGATAATTAGGGGCATTGATCTGAGTCTTTATCACGGTAAAGTAAGAACCAAATCCTTTTATATACTACTTTGGAAAATGTATTTATACCTTCTATTAAAATTAAAAAAAGCATCTTGAAGAAAGTGTTTATTAAGTATTGCTTTAAATAAACTGTTTGAAAACGAATAAAACTGCTTGTTGTGTTCAACTTTAGAAACATATTCCTTCATATGTTGTTTTGAAAAAAGTGCTTTGAAAAAATAAGCTTTTAGAAAAGTACTTATTATGTCTCGTTTTAGAAAAATATTTTCTAAAAATGCTTTACTTGTAAAGTGCTTTAAGGGGGCCAAATTCTATATAAAAAGTATTATTTTTGGAAATTGTACATAAAAGGTAATATACTTTTAAGGCAATACATAAAAAGTAATTATTTTAAGGGTTGAGATTTGTGTGCTTTACTTGTAAAGTACTTTAAAGGGCCAAATTCTATATAAAAAGCATTTTTTTTGAAATTGTACATAAAAAGTACTATTTTTTTAAAGCAATACATAAAAAGTAAATATTTTTAGGGTGCAATAATTAGCATTTTCTTCTAGTAATATTTAATAAAAAAAATTTTCAAAGTTAAAATATAAAATAAGTAATTTTCTTAAGAATTTTTTTAACACAAGACAAGTTCATTTTCTAAAAGAGTCTTTAGCACAAATAATATATTCTTTTTCCAAAAGCACTTCTTTAGAAGTATTTTTTCAAAACACTTTTTAACAAAAGATAGCTCTTACTTTTAGTAAAAATCCTTCTAAATCATAATTTTTTTTTCAAGAGCTGTTTGGGTTAGTTTAAAACATATTTTTACATATTGCTTTTTTTATATTTGGATGTAGAATTTAATAAATATTTTTAAATTGAAAAATGATTTATTGTGCAAATAAAATATATTTTCAATTCATAAAATTAGTGAAAATCATATAAATAAACACTTTCTTATAAATAATATTTGAAAAATATTTTTATTATAATTTATGAAATTGAAATTTTAAAATAAATAAAATCTTTCTTATATATAATATTTGAAGAATATTTTTATTATAATTTATAAAGTTGAACTTTTAACATTATAATATTGAGATAAAAACCATTTTGTCCAAATCAGTAAACAATAAGTACTTATATATTTTATGAAGTGTTTTTTTTTAACAATATATAAAATTAATTTTTTCAAAATATTTTTTTAACTAAATATAAACAGATTTTTCTAAAATACTTTTACAAAAGTGATTTGTTCAACACACTTATTTCTAAAAGCAGTAAATAAAAAGTATTATTTCTAAAGCAGTATGTAATAAACATGTTAATAATTTTAAAGTGTACATTTTAACAAATCAATATATAAAAGCACCTTTTGCGAAGACAGTACATAAAACCACTTTTTTTAAGGCAATATGTAAAAGTTATTTTTTAAGGCATCTTTTTAAAAAACGTTAATATACTTTTTTTTCAACTAACTTTTGTAAATGCACCTTTTTAGAAAATAGTATGAAAAAAGATTTTTTTTTCGAAACATTGCATAATAATTATTTTTACTTTTACTTGAAACTTCTTTAAAGCATTTCTTGAAGCGCATTTATTCCAAAATAATATATAAAAAATAATTTTCTAAGTTAGTACATAAAAACACTTTTCCTTTAACAATATATAAAATCACTTTTTCTTTCCAAGCAAAACACAAATTTTGAATGAAATATTTTTATTACAACTTTTAAAATTATATTTATACTATAAAGTGAATTTATATAAGTTTTGAATTAAAATCTCGTTTTTACTTGAAAAGCAATTTAACTTTTTTTAAAGCATTTTTTAGAGTATTTCTCTGCATTGGTATATATAAAACACTTTTATAAAAGTATTTTCTTCCAACATACTCTTTTTTAAAAGTGCTTTTTAGAAATACTTTTAATTTCAAATCATTTTTTTACATATTGCTTAATAAAATTCTTAAAATTGTTGTTTGAAAAAAATTATCGAGCTTGTTGTATAGTGCTTTAGAAAATATATTAGAAAAATATAATTTTAAAAACTTGTAATAAAAACATTTTATTCAAATGTTACACACAAAGTGATTACATATATTCTTTTAAGTAATTTTAAAAATAAAAAATACTTATTTATTTTAACATCTAAACAATTTTTAATTCAAAAGTGCTTATCAAATATGATATCCAAATAAGGTAGCTTTTAACACTGATGAAATTCCTTCTTTTAAAAAAAATTGATAAAAGCTCTTTTTTATGCTAATACAAACATGCCCTTTAAGACAAATTTTTATAAACCAATATTTTAAAAGTACTTATTGAGTGAAGAAGTGCATTAGAAAATATTGCTTATTTAGCGTTAAAAAAGACTTTTAAGAAAATACTTATTTTGTATTTAAAATTTGCTTTTGATAATTACAAGAAGTGTTTATTATATATTGATATAGAAAAAAAAATTATTTGCTATTTTGGAAAAAAATATTTTTTATGTACTATAAAAAATACTTTAAAAAAGTACATTTAAGAAGCTTTTCGAAATATAAAAGTGCTTATTATGTGATATTTGAAAAAAAAAAAGTATTTCGTGCCTTGAAAATATTGTATTTTGTTATAAAAGAAAAGTAATTTAAAATATTCTATGTACTATTTAATCCCACATCATTTCGCATACGAAGGATAGAGTAACAATTTGGATAGCAAGTAATCTAACAGCATGAAAACACACATACCTGTTTACCATACTTTAATGCATGTTGCTGAATATCCAGTTGTTAAATTATAAAAATCAGAGACAGTCTTCATCCATGACTTCACCATTCTTCTTCTTTGAACCAGATTTTTTAGCAACTAACAAAAACAGAAAGAAATTTAAATGAAACAGCACGGATCTAAACTCTCTAGAAGGCATGGTAGGCCAAAAATTGCTTATGCTATGTAACAGCTAATAAGGAGATCTCATTTTTAACACATAAACCTAGGTCACATGCTCAATTATGTTAGAACATCCAACTCAAATGCTAAAGCTCAATATTGAAAAGCTGCTAATACAGGAAACTTATCATTCCCAACAAATATTGGCACAATCTATCAGCAACCAAAGCCTAATATTAATGATAATTTTGACAAAACATATAAACTATTTCAGCCTATGTGCGCTGCTAACTGCAAATGTAACCTTGAAAATGAACAGAAGTTATTTTCCAAAGTACATTGCAATGAACTACAATACACAAAAGACAAAGAGCATGTGCAATCGCATATATTTAAAGCTAGATCATACAAAATTTGGAAACAAGACTAGATAATAGTAGATATAGAAAACTTATGTTCTAAATAATCTGATAATGTGGACAAAAGACTAAGCTAGAATGAAAAATGTCACTTATGCTCAGCATATTTCAAAAGAGAACATCACAAACCTGAATGATAGAAGGATAAAGACTATTGAAGTCCAAAAGCAATCCCCTCATTCGTTCCAAAAACAGTCCCCCAGCATAGGAAGGACCCTTTTTGCTTTTCCCATGATCACTGTCAGGAGCATCATTTTCATAGGAAGTATCATCAATATCTGCTTCATCAATCTTCCTATCCTCAACAGCAGGAGTTACTCTCCGTTTTGTCAATTTTGTCTCTTTTGCATGGGATGGAATCTTATCTGGCACAACATACTTCTTGGCATGGAAAGCATGTAACAAAAGACACTCTACTCTCTGGGCCCTTGCTCCCTGAAAAAAGAAAAGCTAGATGTGGACTTCTTCCTTCTATGTAATGTCACTCATGTCCAAGATCAAATTGTGCAAGCAAATAAATGCTAAAAATACAAGGCAGTTTACCTGAACAGGATTTCCCACAAATTGCCACTAATATTAGTTAGCTGGCGAGTGAGGGCAAGAATACTCGAATGAAACATGAGTCCCTAGACAACCATGCATCTGTCTTGCCATATTCCATCTGAATGAGTGGAGAATACTATAAGAACCAGCATATAACCATTTGTACTGACGATAATCATTGATTCTTCAAACTGACAAAGGCAACTTTTTAAACAAACGCTTGAACTTGACAAAATAAGAATGAGAGACCCATAAGAATACGTAAGTGATCAAATTATGCAGCAAGGAACAATTTTGTAATGATTTATCGTGTGTGTTTGGAAAACCTCAAACACAGAATTGAATAGAATTCAATGGGAATGAAATGAGGTAAAAAAAAATACCAAAAATGATAAATTTACAAATCATCAAATATTTACATAATATGATTTGAAAATAAATTAAATTCTTGAATTCATATCATTTCCAAAAACTTTCATGCAATAATTTAATGAATTGATTGGATTTTATTATTTGAGATTCCAAATATACCAAGAAAAAAAATGGAATTCTAATTTACTTGAGAAAGATATTTTAGTAAACACTGGCACCTACAAATTAAATAAGGAATTCTGCCGATTGAACTTTTTTGGAGCATCATGCGGAGCAACTTCCTTTCGTGCTTTGTTCAACTCAGTTTTTGCAAGTCGCATTGCAGAGTAGCTCATCTGGATAAGCAAAGTAAGAGTCCTGAATTAAGAATTGAAATATGATTTCTCAAAAGGCACTTCACCTCCTTTAATAGGTCACAGAAACATCAATACGTAACACAAAGAAGCTGACCAGCAATGCAAAACATGATCCTAGGACTAGCTCTAGAGCCGAAAATAGTGCTTCCTCTAGCGACCTTGGACATCATATAATGCTTCAGGCTGCCTATTTTAGACTACACGCTGCTTGGCACTTTGCAAGCCTGCATGAGTAAATTGGGTGCTTTATATGCAGCAGTAACTCTTCAAAAAGGTGATATGCAAATTGGGCAGGTTGGAGCAGAACTTTTATAGGAAATAGCATGATGAAATTTTAAGGACTGGGAATATGAAGATATTGAGGTCATTTAGAGACAGCTACTTCCATGCGCCTATGATAAAGACCAGCAGCACGTTGCATTTGGAAATCCAGGAAGGTTGTTAGAGTTTTCAAAGATGAAATAAAAAAACAACATATGCATTCTGATTTGATGTTTATTCAAGAAACAAGGGAAGCACCAGCCTTTGAGTTTTATAGAGACTAATGGGGAAACACAACCATTTAACAATAAGATAACAACCACCTACTTGAGAAAGACGATACTACAACAAAATGACAATAGATTGCAAGAGGTTTGGTGCATCCACAATGTTTTTTCTTTTTTCTAAACTAATACAAACGACCATAAGGATTCTAATTCTTACTCTAAGCCTAGCTAAGGCACTATTATCAACTATTAATATTGTCACCTCCACTCAAGTATTTTTAATTTTCAATCAATCCTCTTATAATGTTTTTACCTGCAAATAGCATAACAAGATTGATGTAAACATTCGCACCATGTAACCAGCTACTTTGGGACCAGATGGCATCCATTTGACAACAAGCAATGTAAGCAAGGCTACCAATTGATACAAAAGATTCAATTAAATTTTCTAGTTGAAATCTAAAGATCATATCATCCATAAGAAACTATTTCAGATAGATGGTGTTAAATCTTTTACCGGGGATAATGGAGAAGTACATCCAGATTAAACCCAAAAATGTTATGTCCAACAAGAACATCCCAATCCAACTTGTAATTTCTTCATCAAGCAGTTTAAAAACGCCCTTCTGCTGCAAAACAAAGTTTAAATATTGGTCAACCCCAGAAGCAAAAGTAAAATTTTCAACCAAATTTTGCAATTTTAGAGAATAGAAGAAAAATGTAAACCAGAGCATCAAAATGATGTAAGTATTATACTCAGACTTCTAACCCATGTTTTAAAATTTCTACCTGCCTTCAACACATAGAATATTTGACCAGTCTTTTCTGTAACCACATTACTGAGTCCCAGTGGAAATATGCCTCGATCAAGTTTACAAACAACAGTAAAATGCGTCAGCATTCCAGGTCTCTTCCATTCTGAAGCCAACACGGGGTTGTCAATCTGAAAAGTTAATAAGCAAAGGTTACTGCCATTCGTATTTTTCGGCTCAACTATATCCACCATATTTGAAGACATATTATTAAAATCTCAACTTTAGCCCAAAATAATCCTGGCATTAACTTCAAACTTCACTCAACTTAAAATTTATGGAGACATAGAAATCCAATCTATTGTCTATGGCCCAAGCTCAAATAATTTGTCAACAAAAATAAGCAAGCACAAGTACAGAGGTAATGCACATATGTTTTGCAAACGCAACACACAAACAAATTACTTGACCTCATCACTAAAGAGTTGTTGACAAAACATGAGCTAGCATGCTATGAGCATATTGAACCCATGGTAAGAGAGCCGAACACAAACCTTAACCTTGTGGCAGCAGACGATGAATGCAGAGACAAACTCATTCTTGTTCTGTAGTGGTTTTCAAATTTATAGCCGTGAGAACCATGGGAGGAATTTCTGAACTGATTTTTGAGGAAGTTGCAATCCTTATATCTTTGGGAGAGTCAACAGTCACTTCAAATTTGCATCAGTTAAGCGGTAAGCACAGCCAAGGTGCCATAATAAAAAAGGGTAACCTGCAAAGAATCAAATTTGTAACTTCTAGTTAATGCCCAGATTAGAAATCTCACCCTTCAGAAAGCTCCAAAGCACTACAGATGGTGATATACTCGGTTTGCCAACTTTTCTCATAGCAAATAAGATTTTATTTACAGAAGCTCTTAGCACAAATTGAGGATTTTAGTACAAATAGTGCATTTTAAAAATCTTAAATAAGCATATTTAGTAGTCTAAGTCATAATAAAAATCAAGAACTTCAGTCAGCAGAGTTCTTATTAAGATTGCTTTGAAAAAAGTACTTATGATAAACTAGTGTAGAAAAAAGAGCTTATGTACATTTCTTTCTAAAAAAAGTGCTTATTATGTACTGCTTTGAAAGAAAATGCTTTCTAAAAAAGTGCTTTTATGTACTGATTTGGAAAAGAAGTGCCTTGGGAAAATAAAAGTGCTTATTATGAACTACTTTGGAAAAAATGCTTTTTACCTATTGCTTCGGAAAAACAAGTACCTTTTTAAAAAAAAAACTACTTTGAGGAAAAAAGTGTTTTGGAAAAAATTACTTTTAATAAAAAGGCTTTTTTACACACTGCTTTAGAAAAAATTCTTGAAAAAAAGTGTCTTTAAAAAAGTTGAAATGCTTATTATATACTGCATTAGAAAAAAGAGTATTAAATGATATATTATATTAAAAAAATACAATTTTAAAATTTGTAAAAAAGCTATTTTATTCAAATTTTATGCACTACTGTGAAAGAAAAGTTCATTCTAAAAAGGTTCCCTGCAAAAATAAAGTGCTTATTATATAATGCTTTGAAAAAATTGCTTTTTCTAAAAAAGTGTTTAGGGAAAAACAGTTTGTATTTTTTAAAAAAAGTGCTTTGAAAAGGTACCTATTACTTTGAAAAAAGTTGCAATGCTTATATCTTTGCGAGAGTCAACAAGCATTTCAAATTTGCACCAGCTAACCTGTAAGCACAACTAAGCTTGCTATGATGAAAAAGGGTGACCTGCAAAATAAAATTTGTAACTTCTAGTTGATGCCCAACTTAGGAATCTCACCCTTTGAGAAGCTGAGTGAGTAGAACTGTTTGAAACCATCAACCATGAATGCCCCTTCATCTATCTTTTAATAAGGAAAAGTTCCAAAGCACTCCAGATGGTGATAATCCGGTTCACTGACTTTTCATGTAGCAAATAAGATTTAATTTGTAGAAACTTTGAACATAAATTGATGATTTTAGTGCAAATAGTGAATTTTGAAAATCTTCAATAAGTATATTTATTAGTTCATGTCATAATAAAAACTAGTTACCTTCAAGAGACTAGACTTAATTATGTTACAAAAACAGAACTTCAACCAGCAGAGTTCTTCTAGTTTCTTGAGCCAAGTGAGCTCCTATTCAATTTTCTTTTTTCATGAAGGAAAGTATTTGAAAAACATATCTCCTGAGCAAAATCAATTTATCTTCAGAAAAATGAAATCTCCCTATTTCACTAGATTACCACAAAGTATTCTTTAAAATGTGATGCTTCAAAGGCAAGATTTAAATGAATAGTCTATTAAACCAAGGTGCATGTTAGTTCCCCACTAAAATGAATTTTTAAATATCTTAAAATGCATTTAAAACAATTTCAATGTGAGGTTAGAGCAATCACTTAACAAAAAATTTTGTGGATCCTGGGTTTAGAGTACTAATTCAAATCTAACCCTTGAAGTTGCATGTTATAATAAGAACTAAAACAGGACACAAAGTTTCACTCTAAATACTTGGAAATCATGCTCTGAGAAAATAAAAGTGCTTATTATGTACTATGAAAAAAATGCTTTTGATGTCTAGCTTTGGAAAAAAGTGCTATAAAAACTGTATATATTTTGTTTAAAAAGAATGTTTATTATGCGCTACATTGGAAAAAAGTACTTCTAATACATAGCTTTGGAGAAGAGTGCTCTAAAAAAAGGATTAAAAAGTGGTTCAAAAAAGTGCTAGTTTTGTGTTAAAAAAAGTGATTTGGAAAAAATACTTAGTTTATGTCAAAAAGAGGACTTTTAAGATTGCTTTGAAAAAAGTGCTTATTATGAATTACTGTAGAACAAAGCACTTATGTACATTGCATTCTAAAAATGTACTTATTATGTACTGGTTTTATAAAAAAAATAGTTTTTAAAAAATTGATTTATGTATTGACTTAGAGAAAAATGTTTTGGGAAAATAACAGTGCTCATTAAATACTATTTTGGAAAAATTGTTTTGAAAAAAAAAAGTACTTTAAAAATTGTACTCCTTTGGGGAAAAAGTACTTTTAACAAAATGTTTTTTTTTATGCACTGCTTTAGAAAAATTCTTCAAAAAAGTGCTTTCAAAAAAGTTAAAGTGCTTATTATATACTGCATTAGAAAAAAGAGCTTTTTATCATATATTATATAAAATACTTTATTCTAAAAAATATTTTTAAAATTTACAAAAAAAATATTCAAATTTATGTACTGCTCTACAAAAAAAAATGCTTTTTAAAAAGTTCATTGAAAAAATATAAGTGCTTCATATGTAATGCTTTGAAAAAAGTGCTCTTTATGTACTGTTTTTTAAAAAAAATGCTTTGAAAAATGAACTTCTAAACAAGTGCTTTGGAAAAGACTGTTTGCATTTTGTTAAAAAAGAGCTTAAAAAATGGTGCTTATTATATATCATATATTGCTTTGAAAAAATGTTTATGTACTGCTTTGGAAAAAAGCGCTTTAAGAAACTATTTTTGTTGAAAAATTGCTTATTATGTAATGCATTGGAAAGAAGTACTTTCATGCATTGCTTTGGAGAAAAGCGCTTTAAAAGAAGTACTTTTTATTTTTGTATTAAAAAGTACCTCAAAAAAGTGCTAGTTTTGTTTAAAAAAAAAGTGCTTTGGAAAAAATTCTTATGTCAAAAAAAGTGCTCATTAAAATTGCTTTGAAAAAAGCGCATATTATGAATTATTGTAGATCAAAGTGTTTATGTGCATTGCTTTCTAAAAAAGTGCTTATTAGGTATTGCTTTGATTAAAAAAAAAAAAACTTTCTAAAAAGGTAGTTTATGTAAAAGTGCTTTAGGAAAATAAAGCTGCTTATGAACTACTTTGGAAAAAAGCTTTTTACCCATTGCTTTGGAAAAAAAGTACTTTTAAAATGGTAGTCCTTTGGGAAAAAAAGTGATTTGGAAAAGAAAATACTTTTAACAAAATACTTTTTATGTAGTGCTTTAGAAAAATGCTTCCAAAAAGGTACTTTTAAAAGGTTAAAATACTTATCATACACTATATCAGAAAAAAAAAGCTTTTTATCAAATGTTATACAAAATCATTTATACTAGAAAATACAATTTTAAAATTTTTAATAAAAACTTTTTATTCAAATTTTATATACTACTTTTAGTAAAAAAATGCTTATTATGAATTAATGTAGAACAGTTTGTTTATATGCACTGCTTTGCAAAAAATTTGTATTATGTGTTTTATAAAAGCTGCTTAATATGTACTCTTTTAAAATATAATTTAAAAAAATATTTTTATGTATTGATTTGGAAAAAATGTACTTATAAAAAAGAAAAGTATTTATTATGTATTATTTTAAAAAAAATACTTTTTATGTATTGATTTGAAATTAAAAGTACTTCTAAAAGGTACTCCTTTAAAGAAGAGTATTTTGAAAGAAAATACTTTTATAAAAGTGTTTTATATACACCAATGCAGAAAAATACTCTAAAAAATGCTTTGAAAAAAGTTAAACTGTTTTTCAAGTAAAAATGAGATTTTAATTCAAAACTTATATAAATTCACTTTATAGTATAAATACAATTTTAAAAGTTGTAATAAAAAATATTTTATTCAAATTTGGTGCTTTGCTTTGAAAGAAAAGGTGATTTTATATATTATTAAAGAAAAAGTGTTTTTATTTACTAATTGAGAAAAATGTTTTTCATGTATTATTTTGGAATAAATGTGCTTTAAAAAATGCTTTAAAGAAGTTTCAAGAAAAAGTAAAAATAATTATTATGCAATGCTTTGAAAAAAAAAATCTTTTTTCATACTATTTTTTAAAAAGGTGCATTTACAAAAGTTAGTTTGGAAAAAAACTATATTAACTTTTCTAAAAAAAATGCCTTGAAAAATAACTTTTAACATATTGCTTTAGAAAAAAGTATTTATCATGCACTGTTTTGGCAAAAAATGCTTTTATATACAGAATTGGTAAAAGTTACTTTAAAATAATTAAAATGCTTATTAGATACTACTTTAGAAATAATATTTTTTATTTACAGCTTTTAGAAATAAGTGTGTTGAACAAATTACTTTTGTAAAAATGCTTTAGAAAAATCTGTTTATATTTGGTTAAAAAACGTGTTTGAGAAAATTATTTTTATATACTGTTTAAAAAAGAACACTTCATAAAATATATATATATATAAGTACTTATTGTGTACTGATTTGGACAAAATGGTTTTTGTCTCAATGTTATAAATTCATTTTATGTTAAAAGTTCAAGTTTATAAATTATAATGAAAATATTCTTCAAATATTATATATAAGAAAGATTTTATTTATATTAAAATCTCAATTTTATAAATTATAATAAAAAATATTTTTTTTGATGAAAATAAAAAAGATTTTCAAATATTATTTATAAGAAAGTGTTTATTTAAATATTTTCACTAATTTTATAAATTGAAAATATAATTTATTTGCACTATAAATCATTTTTCAATCCGAAAATATTTATTAAATTCTACATCCAAATATCAAAAAAGCAATACATAAAAATATTTTTGAAACTAATCCAAATAGCTCTTAAGGAAAAAAAATTATGATTTAGAAGGATTTTTCTTAAAAGTAAGAGCTATCTTCTGTTAAAAAAGTGTTTTGAAAAAAATACTTCTAAAAAAGTGTTTTTGGAAAAAGCATATATTGTTTGTCGTAAAGAATGTTTTAAAAAATGAACTTGTCTTGTGTTACAATAATCTTTAAGAAAATTACTTATTTTATTTTTTAACTTTTAACTAGAAGAAAATGCTCATGTATTGCACTTTAAAAATATTTACTTTTTATGTATTGCTTTAAAAAAAATTACTTTTTATGTAAAATTTCAGAAAAATGCTTTTTATATAGAATTTGGCCCCTTTATATTACTTTACAAGTAAAGCACACAAATCCCAACCCTTAAAATAATTACTTTTTATGTATTGCTTTAAAAGTATATTACCTTTTATATACAATTTCCCAAAAAATGCTTTTTATATAGAATTTTGCCCCTTTAGAGTACTTTACAAGTAAAGCACACAAATCCTTGTCCTTAAAATAATTAAGGGCTAAGATCAATACACCAATTTTACCTTTTTGACATGGCACATTGCCTATGACATACCATTAAAAAATATTCCTACCTATTAAAACATATCCTAAATCCAAACACTCTAAAATCTAGCATTTTAAATTTTAAAATCTAAATTATAAATCCTAAACTCTTAATTTAAAAATCTTAAATTCTAAAACTTAAAATCTCAAACCTAAAACTCAAATCCTTTCATAATTTAGAATGCTATATGCCATGTCAAAAGGATAACATTGCTTTATTAAATTAGGTGCATTGATCTGAGCTTTAAAAAAATCAAATCCTTTTATATACTACTTTGGAAAACGTATTTATACCTTCTATTAAAATTAAGAAAAAAGCATTTTGAAGAAAGTGCTTATTAAGTATTGTTTTAACAAAACTGTTTGGAAAAAAAAAAACTGCTTGCCGTGTTCAACTTTGAAAAAATATTCCTTGATATGCTGTTTTGAAAAAAGTGTTTTAAAAAAATAAGCTTTTAAAAAAGTACTTATTATGTATTGTTTTAGAAAAATATTTTCTAAAAATGCTTATATGTACTGATTATAAAAAAGGTACTTTTGAAAAAGCACATTGGGTTATATACTACTATGAAGAAAATGCTTTAGAAATTTTTTTGTATATTGGTTAAAAAAATTCTCAAAAATGTTGCTTGAAAAAAAATTATTGAGCTTGTTATATGGTGCTTTAGAAAATATATTAAAAAAATATAATTTTAAAACCTTGTAATAAAAATATTTTATTCAAATGTCACATAAAAAAGTGATTAGATATATTCTTTTTAGTAATTTTTAAAATAAAAAATATTTATTTGTTTTAACATATAAAAAAATTTTAATTTAAAAGGCTTATCAAATATGATATCCAAATACAATGATATCCAAAAAAATTATCGAGCTTGTCATATAGTGCTTTTGAAAATATATTGGAAAAATGTAATTTTAAAACTTGTAATAAAAATATCTTATTCAAATGTTACATAAAAAAGTGATTAGATATATTCTTTTTAGTAATTTAAAAATAAAAATAATTATTTATTTTAACATATAAACAAGGGTAAAATGCAAAAAATTCCCCTGAACTTTAGGTCGATTTTAAAAAACCCTCCTGAACTTTAAAAAATTTCAAATGACCCTCTTGAACTATGAAACATTTGCAAGAAACCCCTTCCGTCAACTTTTCTGTCAAAATTTAAAAAAATGACGAAAATGGCCTTCATTGTAAAATTAAGAAATTGAAGGCTGTGAATAGTAAAATTTTGGAGTTTTAACATTGAACCTTAACCCTAAATCCTAAACCCTAAAGCCTAAACCCTAAATTCTAAATCCTAGCCCTAAAATCCTAAACCCTAAACCCTAAAATCCCTAACCCTAAACCCTAACATCCTAAAACCCTAAACCCTAAACCCTAAAACCCTAAGCCCTAAACCCTAAATCTTAAACCCTAAGCCCTAAATCCTAAATCTTAAATTCTAAACCCTAAACCCTAAACTTATAAATCTTAAACCCTAAACCCTAAACTCTAAACCCTAAACCCTAAACCCTAAATTACAAATCTACATTAGATTTTTTTTTTGCATTTATGGCAGATTTGAAAATTTGTGTGCATTTGAAGGGTATTTTTGTCTTTTTATCAGGTCAAATTGCAAGTTGACCAAAAAACATCCAAATTTTAACGGAAAACTTGACGGAGGAGGGTGTTTTGCAAACGTTTCATAGTTCAAGAGGGTCATTTGAAACTTTTTAAAGTTCAGGAGGGTTTTTTAAAATCGGCCTAAAGTTCATGAGGGTTGTGTGCATTTTGGCCTATAAACAATTTTTAGTTTAAAAGTGCTTATCAAATATGATATCCAAATAAAGTAATTTATTTATTTAGCGTTAAAAAAGACTTTTAAGAAAATGTTTATTTTGTATTTAAAAAGTTCTTTTCAAAATTACAAGAAATACTTATTACATATTGATATAGAAAAAAAAAACTTATTTACTATTTTGAAAAAAATATTTTTATGTATTATAAAAAAATACTTTAAAAAAGTATATTTAATAAGCATTTCAAAATATAAAAGTGCTTATTAAGTGATATTTGAAAAAAGAAAAAAAGAAAGTACTTCGTGCCTTGAAAAAATTGTATTTTGTTAAAAAAAAAGAAATGTACCTTAAAATATTCTTACTATGTAGTATTTAACCCCACATCATTTCATACACGGAAGGATAAAGTAACAATTTGAATAGTAAGTAATCTAACGGCATGAAAACACACATACCTGTTTGCCTTACTTTAATACATGTTGCTGAATGTCCAGTTGTTGAACTATGATGATCAGAGGCAGTCTTCATCCATGACTTCACTATTCTTCTCCTTTGAACCAGATTTTTCAGCAACTAACAAAAAAAGAAAGAAATTTAAATGAAATAACATGGATCTAAACTCTCTAGAAGGCATGGCAAGCCAAAAATTGCTTATGCTATGTAACAGCTAAACAAGGACATCTCATTTTTAACACATAAACCTAGGTCACATGCTCAATTATGTTAAAGCATCCAACTTAAATGATAAAGATCAATATTGAAAAGCTGCAAATACAGGAAACTTATCATTCCCAACAACTGGCATAATCTATCAGCAACCAAAGCCTTATATTAATGATAATCTTGACAAAACACAAACTATTTGAGACTACGTGCGCTGCTAACCACAAATGTAACCTTGAAAATGGATAGAAGTTATTTTCCAAAGTACATTGCAACGAACTTCAATACACAAAAGACAAAGCATGTGCAATCGCATATATTTAAAGCTAGATCATACAAAATTTGGAAACAAGATTAGATAATAGCAGATACAGAAAACTTAAGTTCTAAATAATCCGATAATGTGGACAAAAGACTAAGCTAGAATGAAAATGTCACTTATGCTCAGCATATTTCAATAAGAGAACATCACAAACCTGAATGATAGAAGGATAAAGACTATTTAAGTCCAAAAGCAATCCCCTCATTCGTTCCAAAAACAATCCCCCAGCATAGAAAGGACCCCTTTTGCTTTTCCCATGATCACTGTTAGGAGCATCATTTTCATAGGAAGTATCATCAAAATCTGCTTCATCAATACTGCTATCCTCAACAGCATGAGTAACTCTGTGTTTTGTCAATTTTGTTTCTTTTGCATGGGATGGAATCTTACTGGCACAACATACTTCTTGGCATGGAAAGCATGTAACAAAAGACACTTTACTCTCTGGGCCCTTGCTCCCTGAAAAAAGAAAAGCTAGACGTGGACTTCTTCCTTCTATGTAATGTCACTTATGTCCAAGATCAAATTGTGCAAGCAAATAAATGCTAAAAATACAAGGGGGTTTACCTGGACAGGCTTTCCCACAGATTGCCACTAATATTAGTTAGCTGGCGTGTAAGGGGAAGAATACTCGAATGAAACATGAGTTCACTAGACAACCATGCATCTGTCTTGCCATATTCAATCTGAGTGAGTGAAGAATACTATAAGAACCAGCATATAATCATTTGTACTAACAATAATCATTGATTCATCAAACTGACAAAGGCAAATTTTTAAACAAAGGTTTGAACTTGTCAAAATAAGAATGAGAGATCCAGAAGAATCCGTAAGTCATCAAATGATGCAGCAAGGAACAATTTTGTAATGATTTACAAGGTCGTGTGTGTTTGCAAAACCTCAAACATAGAATTGAATAGAATTCAAAGGAAATGAAATAAGGTGAAAATCATACCATAAATGATAAATTTGCAAATCATCAAATATTTAAATAATATGATTTGAAATTATATTAAATTCTCGAATTCATATCATTACCAATAGCTTTCATGCAATAATTTAAAGAATTGATTGAATTTTATGATTTGAGATTCCAAATATATTAAGAAAAAAAAATGGATTTCTGATTTACTTGAGAAAGATATTTGAGTAAACACTGGCACCTACAAATTAAATAAGGAATTCTGCCAATTGGAACCCTTTTGGAGCATCATGCGGAGCAACTTCCTTCCATGCTTTGTTCAACTCAGTTTTTGCAAGTTGCATTAAAGAGTAACTCACCTGGATAACCAAAGTAAGAATCCTAAATTAAGAATTGAAAATCAGAGTTTTCAGTTTGATATGATTTCTCAAAATGTACTTTACCTCCTTTAGTAGGTCACATGAACATCAATACGTATCACAGAGAAGCTAACCAGCAACACAAAACATGATCCTAGGACTAGCTCCAGAGCCAAAAATAGTGCTTCCTTTGGCGACCTTGGGCATCATAGAATGCTTGAGGCGGCCTATTTTAGACCACATGCTGCTTGGCGCTTTGCAAGCCTGCATGAGGAAATTGGGTACTTCATATGCAGCAGCAACTCTTCAAAAAGGTGATATGCAAATTGGGCGGGTTGGAGCAGAATTTTTATAGGAAATAGCATGATAAAATTTTAAGGACTGAGAATATGAAGATATTGAGGTCATTTAGAGACAGCCACTTCAATGCACCTATGATAAAGACCAACAGCACGCTGCATTTGGAAATTTGGGAATGTTGTCAGAGTTTTCAAAGCTGAAAAAAAAAATTAAATGCCTACTAACACATGCATTATGATTTGATGTTTATTCAAGAAACAAGGGAAGCACCAGCCTATGAGTTTTATACAGACTAATGGGGAACCACGACCATTTAACAATAAGACAACAATCACCTACTTAAGAAAGACGATACTACAACAAAATGACAACAGATTGCAAGACGTTTGGTGCATCCACAATATTTTTTCTTTTTTCTAAACTAATACAAATGACCATAAGGATTCTAATTCTTAGTCTAAGCCTGGCTAAGGCACCATTGTCAACTGTTAATATTGTCACCTCCATTCAAGTATTTCTAATTTTCAATCAATCCTCTTGCATTGTTTTTACCTGCAAAGAGATGTAAACATTCACACCATGTAACCAACTACTTCTGAACCAGATGGTGTCCATTTGACAACAAGCACTGTAAGCAAGGCTACCAATTGATACAAAAGATTCAATTAAATTTTCTAGTTGAAATCTGAAGATCATATCATCCATAAGAAATTATTGGTGATAGACGGTGTTAAATCTTTTACTTGGGATATGTGGAGAAGTACATCCAGATTAAATCCAGAAATGTTATGTCCAACAAGAACATCCCAATCCAACTTGTGTAATTTCATCATCAAGTAGTTTAACAATGCCCTTTTGTTGCAAAACAAAGTTTAAATATTGGTCAACCCCAGAAGCAAAAGTAAAATTTTCAAGCAAATTTTACAATTCTAGAGAATAGGAGAAAAATGTAATTGAGAGCATCAAAATGATGTAAGTATTATACTCAGACTTCTAACCTATGTTTTAAAATTTCCACCTGCTTTCAACACACAGAATATTTGACCTGGCTTTTCTGTAACCTCTTTATTGAATCCCAGTGGAAATATGCCTCCATCAAGTTTATGAACAACAGTAAAATGCGTCAGCATTCCAGGTCTCTTCCATTCTGAAGCCAACATGGGGTTGTCAATCTGAAAAATTAATAAGCAAAGGTTAGTGCCATTCGTATTTTTCAGCTCAACTATATCCACCATATTTGAAGACATATTATTAAAATCTCAACTTTAACCCAAAATAAGCCTGGCATTAACTTCAAACTTCACTCAAATTAAAACTTATTGAGACATAGAAATCTAACCTATTGTCTATGGCCCAAGCTCAAATAATTTGTCAACAAAAATAAGCAAGCACAAGTACAGAGGTAATGCACATATGTTTTGCAAACACAACACATAGACAAAATACTTGACCTCAACACTGAAGAGTTGTTGACAAAACGTGAGCTAGCATGCTGTGAGCATATTGAACCCATGGTAAGAGAGTGAAACACAAACCTTAACCTTGTGGCAGCAGATGATGGATGCAGAAACAAACTCATTCATGTTCTGTAGTGGTTTTCAAATTTATAGCCGTGAGAACCATGGAAGGAATTTCTGAACTGATTTTTGAGGAAGTTGCAATGCTTTTATCTTTGGGAGAGTCAACAGTCACTTCAAATTTGCACTAACCTGTAAGCACAACCAAGTTGCTATAACAAAAAAGGGTAACCTGCAAAGAATCAAATTTGTAACTTCTAGTTGAGGCCCAGCTTAGAAATCTCACCCTTCAAAAAACTGAGTGGGTAGAAATGTTTGAAGTCATCAACCAATGCCCTTTTATCTTTCTTTTAATAAGAAAAAAGCTCCCAAGCACTGCAGATGTGATATAATCGGCTCCCCAACTTTTCTCATAGCAAATAAGATTTTATTTACAGAAACTCTTAGCACAAATTGAGGATTTTAGTGCAAACAGTGCATTTTAAAAATCTTAAATAAGCATATTTAGTACTCTAAGTCATAATAAATATTAAGAACTTTAGTCAGCAAAGTTCTTATTAAGATTGCTTTGAAAAAAGTACTGATGATAAACTTCTGTAAAACAAAGAGCTTATGTACATTGCTTTCTAAAAAAAGTGCTTATTATGTACTGCTTTGAAAGAAAATGCTTTCTAAAAAAGTGCTTTTATGTACTGATTTGGAAAAGAAGTGCTTTGGGAAAATAAAAGCGCTTACTATGAACTACTTTGGAAAAATTGCTTTTTACCTATTGCTTTGGAAAAAAGAAATACCTTTGAAAAATATTCCTTTGGGAAAAAAAACTGTTTTGGAAAAAATTACTTTCAAGAATAAGGCTTTTTGATGCACTACTTTAGAAAAAATTCTTCCAAAAAAGGGGTTAAAAAAGTTTAAATGCTTTTATCAAATGTTATATAATTTCACTTTATATTAAAAAATACAATTTTAAAATTTGTAAAAAAAACTATTTTGTTCAAATTTTATGTATTGCTTTGAAAGAAAAATTCATTTTCAAAATGTTTTCTACAAAAATAAAGTGCTTATTATGTAATGCTTTGAAAAAATTGTTTTTTCTAAAAAGTCTTTTGGAAAAACAGTTCATATTTTGTTAAAAAAAGTGCTTTGAAAGGTACTTACTGCTTTGAAAAAAGTTGCAATGCTTACATCTTTGGGAGAGTCAACAGTTACTTCAAATTTGCACTAACTAACCTGTAAGCACAACTAAGCTTACTTTAATGAAAAAGGGTGACCTGCAAAATAAAATTTGTAACTTCTAGTTGATGCCCAACTTAGGAATTTGACCCTTTGAGAAGCTGAGTGAGTAGAAAAGTTTGAAACCATCAACCATGAATGCCCCTTTATCTATTTTTTAATATGAAAAAGCTCCAAAGCACTCCAGATGGTTATACATTTTGGTTCACCGACTTGTCATATAGCAAATAAGATTTTATTTACAAGAACTCTGAACAGAAATTAAGGATTTTAGTGCAAATAGTGAATTTTGAAAATCTTCAATAAGTATATTTACTAGTTTTATGTCATAATAAAAACTAGTTACCTTCAAGAGGCTAGATTTAATTATGTTACAAAAACAGAACTTCAATTAGCAGAGTTCTTCTAGTTTCTTGAACCAAGTGAGCTCCTATTCTATTTTCTTTTTTATTCAAGGAAAGTATTTGGAAAACATATCTCCTGAGCAAAATCAATTTATGTTCAGAAAAATGAAATATCGCTATTTCACTAGATCACCACAAAGTATTCTTTAAAATGTGATGCTTCAAAGATTTAAATGAATAGTCTATTAAACTAAGGTGCATGTTAGCTCCCCACTAAAACGAAAAGAATGTTTTCAAATATCTTAAAATGCACTTAAAACAATTTTAATGTTAGGTTAGAGCAATCACTTAGGAAAAAACTTGTGGATTCTAAGTTTAAAGATACTAACTCTTGAAGTTGCATGTTATAATAAGAACTAAAACAGGACATAAAGGTTACACTCTAATACTTGGAAACATGCTCTGGGAAAATAAAAGTGCTTATTCTGTACTATGAAAAAAATGCTTTTGATGTCTAGCTTTGGAAATAAGTGCTTTAAAAAACTGTTTGTTTTACTGAAGAAGAATGTTTATTATGTACTACATTGGAAAAAAGTACTTCTAATACATAGCTTTGGAGAAGAGTGCTCCAAAAAGTATTAAAAAGTGCTTCAAAAAAGTGCTAGTTTTGCGTTAAGAAAAAGTGCTTTGGAAAAAATACTTAATTTATGTCAAAAAGAGTACTTTTAAGATTGCTTTGAAAAAAGAGCTTATTATGAATTAGTGTAGAACAAAGCACTTATGTACATTGCATTCTAAAAAAGTGCTTATCATGTACTGTTTTTATAAAAAAAAAAAAATTTAAAAAGTGATTTATATACTGATTTAGAAACAAAGTGCTTTGAGAAAATAACAATGCTCATTAAATACTACTTTGAAAAAATTACTTTGGAAAAAAAGTACTTTTAAAATAGTACTCCTTTGGGGAAAAAGTACTTTTACAAATTTTTTTTGTATGCAATACTTTAGAAAAATTCTTCAAAAAAAGTGCTTTCAAAAAAAAGTTAAAGTGCCTATTATATTCTGCATTAGAAAAATGCTTTTTAAAAAAGTTCATTGCAAAAATATAAGTGCTTCATATGTAATGCTTTGAAAAAGGTACTCTTTATGTACTGTTTTTTGAAAAAAAAATGCTTTGAAAAATGAACTTCTAAATAAGTGCTTTGGAAAAACTGTTTGCATTTTGCTAAAAAAGAGCTTAAAAAATGGTGCTTATTATATATCATATATTGCTTTGAAAAAATGTTTATGTACTGCTTTGGAAAAAAGCACTTTAAGAAACTATTTTTGTTGAAAAATTGCTTATTATGTAATGCATTGGAAAGAAGTACTTTTCATGCATTGCTTTGGAGAAAAGTGCTTTAAGAAGAGTACTTTTTATTTATGTATTAAAAAGTGCTTCAAAAAAGTGCTTCAAAAAAGTGCTAGTTTTGTTTAAAAGAAAAAAAAAAAACAAAGGTGCTGTGAAAAAAATGCTTAACTTATGTCAAAAACAAGTGCTTATTAAAATTGCTTTAAAAAAGGTGCTTATTATGAATTATTGTAGAACAAAGTGCTTATGCACATTGTTTCCCAGAAAAGTGCTTATTAGGTATTGCTTTGATTAAAAAAAAAAAAAAACTTTCTAAAAAGGTGGTTTATGTAAAAGTGCTTTAGGAAAATAAAAGTTCTTATTATAAACTACTTTGGAAAAAAGTTTTTTATGCATTGCTTTGGAAAAAAAGTACTCGTAAAATGGTACTCCTTTCGGGAAAAAAATACTTTTAACAAAAATGCTTTTTATGCACTGCTTTAGAAAAATTCTTCCAAAAAAAGCGCTTTCAAAAGGTTAAAGTGCTTATTATATACTATAATAGAAAAAAAGAAATTTTTATCAAATGTTATACAAAATCACTTTATACTAGAAAATACAAATTTAAAATTTTTAATAAAAATATTTTATTCAAAATTTATGCATTACTTTGACAGAAAAATGCTTTTTAAAAAAGTTAATTAAATTATTCTAATAATTTTTATAATTAGGCTAAGTTTTCAAGTGAATTCTTATAGTTTAAAACTATCTCGACAGACCTCTATAATTTTTACCATTTACATCTTAGGTCCCCCTGCCATCACAAGAATGTTATAACATTGTTAGTTATGTGTCAATGTGACATATTAAATGCCACCCAAGCAACACGTGAAAAAATCTTGCTAACATAGTCTGAACCCTCCTCCCTTTCATCTCTAGTCCTTTTCCTGTCCTGCCATGGCTACTGAAATTGATAATAATGGCACCTTCGTTTCAATTTTACATGGTTGCTGAATTTCATTCAACTTTCTAGTGAGAGAGAACCCTACCAGGGCTGAATTCCCACAAGTGTTAAATTTTCCCCTTGCTGAATTCACACAAGCGATAATAATGAATTTTCCATTGTATTCAACTTTCCAGAGAGAGAGAGCCCTTGACATGGAAAATTCAACATGTGGGTTTCTGCGTTTTTGTTTGGTGTTGTGTGTTCTTCTAAAATTGAATCGTTTCCCACCCCTTTTGTGATTTTTTTGTTAGCTGCTTCCATGTAATTTGTCGTAGATCTTGTTGCTGAATTGTTCATGGAAGGAGAGGCAACCATGGTAGGAGGGTTGATTTGGCTTTGTGAGCAAGTTTATTTCTGCATTTTTGTTTGCCGTTGTGGGTTCTGCTAAAATTGAATTGTTTCCCACCCCTTTTATGTTTCTTTGTTGGTTGCTTCCATGCAAATTGTCATAGATTTGGTTGCTGAATTTTTCATGGGAGGAGAGGCAGCCATGGCAAATGCCAAGAGAGGAAGAAGGCTAGAGATGAAAGGGGACGAGGGTTAAAGCCATGTCAGCAAGATTTTTTCATGTATTGCTTGGGTGACATTTAACGTGCTACATACACACATAACTAATAGTGTTATAACATTTTGTGACGGCAAGAATCTAAGATATAAATGACCAAAACTATAAGGTCTTATCGAGATAGTTTTAAATTGTAAGAATTCATTTGAAAACTTGGCCTAAGAATAGAAACCCGTGGAATAATTTAATCAGAAAAGTTCATTGAAAGATAAAAGTGCTAATTATGTAATGCTTTGAAAAAATGGTTTTTATGTACTATTTTTAAATAATCAAATTTTAAACAAGTGCTTTGGAAAACACTGTTTGCATTTTGTTAAAAAAGAGCTTTGAAAAAGTTATGTATTGCTTTTGAGATACTAATTCAATTCTAGCCCTCGAAGTCGCATATTATAATAACTATTAATAAGAACTAAAACAGGACACGAAGGTTACCCTCTAAATACTTTGCACCCGGAATAAGTTCCTCGAAGAGCACAGAAGCTTTTTCCTTTGGGTTCTACTGGAAGGAGTGGATCCTGCATTAATACTACCAACAGTAATTATGCATTAATATTAACAGCAGCAATGCTTCAAATAGTTTATCACAGATAATACCAACTTCAACCAGCAAATAATGTCAATCATACAAAGTATACCAATATCAACAACAAGTATAACAAGCATCATATTTCGCTAGTCAGAATTATAGCCAAAATCTCTTGTTTGGCTAATGAATGTCATAGGTCCACAAGAAAATAGCAATCCACTATAGTTATGCAGAAATTCAAAATTAAGCCACAATCATTGCACAACAAACTCTTTTTCATTTATAAAAACAATAAAAATTAGCCAGCACAATAATTTTTTACAAGAAAGGCCAGTCATTGCATACATGGTCATGTGTGTTTGGAAATCTTCAAACATAGAATTGAATAGAATTCAATGGCAATGAAATGATTTACAAATCATACTAAAAATTATAAGATTTGCAAATCATCGAATATTTACATCATAATATGATTTGTAAATAAATTAAATTCTAAAATTAATATCATTCCAAAAAGTTTTCATGCAATAACGTATTTAGAAATTGATTGAATTTTATTATTTGAGATTCCAAACACACTAAAGAAACATAGAATTCTGATTTACTTGAGAAAGATATTTGGGTAAACTCAGACACCTACAAGTTCAATAAGGGATTCTGCCCAATTGGAACTTTTTTTGAACATCATGCGGAGCATCTTCCTTCCATACTTTGTTCAACTGAGCTTGGCAAGTTGTGTTAACCGGTTACTGACCTAGATAAAGCAAAGTAGGAGTTCTAAATTAAGAGTTCAAAAACAGAATTTTCAGCTTGATATGATTTCCCAAAAAGTATTTTACCTCCTTCAATAGGTCACAGGAACATCAATATGTATCACAAAGAAGCTGACCAGCAATGCAAGACATGATTTCAGGACTAGTTCCAGAGCCAAAAATAGTGCTTCCTCTGGCGACCTTGGGCATCACAGAATGCTTGAGGCAGCTTATTTTATACCACATGCCACTTGGCACTATTCAAGCCTGCATGAGTAAATTGGGTGCTTAGATGCAGCAGCAGCTCTTCAAAAAGGTAATAAGCAAATTGGGGGGGGGGGGGGGTGTTGGAGCAAAATATTTATTTGAAATAGCTTGATGAATTTTAAGGGGACAAAGGTTACTCTCTGAAGCTGCATGTTATAATAAGAACTGAAACAGGACACAAAGGTTACTCTCTAAATACTTGTACCTGCATTGAGTTCTAAGAAAAGCACAGAAACTTTCTCCTTTGAGTTCTACTGGAAGGGATGGATCCTGCATTAATATTACAATCAGTAATGCTTCAAATGTGGATACATGTTTAACTAGTTCATACCAAATTTTAAAAATTTATATTTCACTATAATAAGTTCATAGGGGGAAGACTTAAAGTCAGTGGCGTTTGTAGTCAGCATTAAGTAATATTGATGTACTCTGTGTTGTACATATTTTGCTTGAGACATTCGAAGATTGAATCATGTACCTTGAATGGAAAATTGATTTTCAGCACGTAATTATCCCCAGTGAGTATATTTCAGGTCATGCAAATGCGTATTTCCTCTGCGAAGTGTTCGTATAAAATAAAATGAGCAAGAAACCAGAATAGAAGAACCGACAATAAGTATAGATGGTATAAAAGCACCACAAAAATCTCAATAATGAGACGTCAAAATGAATCAATTAGCAAGCCTTAACAGGTGCCATGCTAAAGGTTGAAAAAAGCATCCCATGGCGATAATCTATTCCCAATGAATCAAGTTTGATAAGCTAAATCTAGTTAAATCGATAGTTTTACCAATAATAAGAGTACATGGAATACATTACATATTGTTGTTGGTAACTTCCTAAAAATATTGTATATCTAATATTAGTCGCTTGAAAAGTAAACATCAAAACCGTCAAATTACCCTCCCAAACAAGTTCAGGGTGCCCATATTGGCTCCGTAGAAAGAAAGGCAGCGAACCATCTGCCTCCATATTAAACTCTGAGCTTTCTTCATTTTGAACCTCCCCGATTCACCACCTGATTTATCAGACGAGAAATGAACCCAGCTTTTGACCAATCCTCTTCCTTACCTTCGTCACCGTACCCAAGATCGTCATCGTCAACACTAAAGTCTCTGGCTTGTGGCCACAAGATGTACTCGTCCTCAGGAACGGTGCGGGTTTTCCAGCTTGATCTGATATCCGCTGCCATGCGAACGGCAACCGCTGCTGACACGAGCCTTTAGGCATTCCAATGCTTCGCTACAGGCATCCGTCCCTTCGCCCAGCGGCCGTTGTTGGCTGTTCATCCGCCATTTATCTCTCTCCCTCTCTCAGTCTGAAACTGCTAAAGAAACCCCTCTCCTATTGACGCGCGCATAGGATCTTGATTCTTGATTTATTTCTTCTGATACAGGCTATGTGACCGTTGGGGAAAGTCGGCATCAAGGTAAAAATCAAATATTATTAAAAAATGAAATACAAGTACTCAAATATTATTAAAAAATAAGTGTAACCTAAAAATAATATTTTAAAAATTGTAGGCGTGGTCATGCACCCCATCTCAGGGCAAAGAAGTTTTCACCTTGTGAATAAATAAAATTGAATTAAAAGTAATTGGTGTTAAAAATGTATTATTTTAGAAATTCATTTTAGTTTGGATGCTACTTTTGAATGTAAAATAAAATAAAAGAAGATGTGAAAATAGTTTTTAATTATGTTAGTTTAATTCTATTTATAAAATAAAAGAATTAACTTTTTAACTGAAAAAGTGAAAATTTTCACACTTCTACAAAAATCCTCTCATCAGAATTGATTTTCTTTTTCATTAAATATACCAAAACACCACCAATACTGACAGAATCAATCTTAGCTGTCCAAAATTAATTCTGCAGATGGCAAATGCTACCCAGTGAGTGTGAGAATTCCCTCCCATTCTTAATTATATGATTCGGAGCAAATTCGAAACAAGAAAGAATAAAACATTGTAAATGCAATCAAATGATTCTTAGCAAATAAGGAATTAAAAAAAATTAATAAATAAAATGTTGGTATAGTAGTAAGTTAATTTCGTCTTAATTTTAAGTTAGTTAAAGTTTGAAGTCTTTCTTATTGAGAAAAATTTAACCACAACACCCACCTTAAATAATAATCAATCTTATGAGAAATATTTTGAAAGAAATTTAAAAAATAAAAAAAAAAACCTTTTTACCACATGTTTTGACTACATTGACGCATGTTTAGAACTTATAAAGATTGTGTTGATTTCTTACATATTTTATGCTGATTGTAATATATGCGTTCAAGAATATATTAATTAAATATTAAACAGACTATTAAAAATAGCCATAATTGCAATGCAAATTTAATTTTACGAATCAAGACCACTCAAGACACTTTGAGTTATCTTCAATATCTAATAAATTATTAGAGTAGAAATATAAAAGGGTAAAAATAAGAACTGAAAAGTAAACATTGTCGGGTCAATTTTTCTTAGATACTAACCTCAATAGACATGTATTGTATGAAAATTTGAAAAAGTTAATAATAAAATAATATTAATTAATTTTTTAAATTAATTATTATTATATTTAATATTTAATAAATATAAAAAATTTATAAAATAGAGTTTGATTTGTAGTTTTATTTTTAGTGACAATACTTTTTACAAGTTTTGTAATGAAGATAATTAATATTATATTAAATATTTAATAAAATAGTAAACATTAAAAAGTAAGTCATATTTAATTTTTAATATAAAATATGAAATAACACTTCGAGCAAAAGTAAAGAGAACATATCAAGAAAGTAGACATTTTTTTTAAAAAAAAATATCTGTTATAATTTTTAATTAAAATAATTGATGTCATATGATTTAATATTTAAGAAAACATTAAATATTAAAAGTATTTTAAATTTTGGATTTATATTTCAGAGGATATATCGTTTATTAGAATAGATAATAACTTTAAATTTAATTTTTAATAAAAATATTATCTAAAATGTAAGATAAGAATTTATAATAAAATAATATTTTAATAAATAAAACTTTTTAAAAAAATTAGTTCAATAATATTATGGTTATTTTTACTTTTATATATAGTGTAGGTATTGAGATGTACAATTTCGTACCAGAATGGAGAGAATAAAATAAATCTGATTTCATCTAGATAAGAAGCATGTTGAAGAAATGCAGTGGCTGTCATCTTTTTCTTTTATAATTCCTCTTTTTATTCTCTTTTTGGATATTGGAGCCCACATTTCTAACAAGGCGTTGTAAATTAGAAATACTTGTGTTGGATTTCGTATAGAGTAGATTTTTTCTTATATATAAATATAAATAAGTTTCTTAAGATGTGAGGTATCTATCAGTAGAATAATGTTAAATGAATATAACAAATTATATAGTAAATATATAAAATAAAATAACAATTATTTATTATTTGTATTTTATAATTTTTATACATAAAGTTATCATTATTCTTATCAATATTCTCCTTTAATTAAAATTAATCAAACCCAAGGAATTTGCCGAATAACCCATCAAATTAAGTAGCAATCAAATCCTGATCTTGGGTTTTAGTTTGATGCTTAAATCCGATTTCAATGATTGTTTAGCCTTTTTAATTGTATGAAAAATCGGAATATGACAAGAAAATTCTATCTTAATTAAAATGGCCTTATGAGAGAATTGATACTACATTCCTTGTGTTCAGTACTTTATTCCCAAAATCAATGCAAAATCCCTCATTCCATGTATCATTTATAATCAAAGTTAGGCTCAGGCATAAACCTAACAATAGATAAGCAAGCAACCATTCCATATTGGCTTTAATCTTATTTTTTTCCATCACAAAATTCCCTCATCCTTACCCTCACCCTTTCAAGGTCTCTCTTCACTTAGAAAAATTCAATTCACATTGATTTGCAATATACCCATTCAAAAATACCACATGTCGGTAAACCCATTCAGGTTTTCTTGTAATACCTTAACTAGCACAAATGGAGAATAAGTTCATATTTAAGTGGCCAGGAGGGACCAGATTCCATCAACACTTCAAGTACTGCAACTTTGATTAAGAAAGGTGGTCATTTGGCGGGGAAAACATTTTTTCGAGTAAAAATTCCCTTTTGCAGCTAAGCAAACATACATTGAAGTGGTACATATCCACTTTAGCTCCTTCAATATAAGAGATGAAGGTATCAAATCTCAGATCTGGATATTTTTATTTTTTTTTATCTTTTAATTTTGATGACTTTTTCTATATTTTTTTGTTTTATACTCAAATTTAAGCAATGAGCTCTCTTTTAATTTTTTTTTCTGAATTTTATTTTATATTTCATTTACTCCACCTTAACTTTAAAAAATAAAAGTTAGGATATCCCAATCTATCAAATTTCTAGTTCCCAATATATATATGTTAACTACAATAGTTTATAGGCTTTGCAATAATACATGGATTAGGTCTGTGCAATCTGCCAGTTCCTTTTCAGGCTGTTTCAAAATGGCACAATCAAGACTAGTTTATAAAATAAAATTTTAATTAATATATTAAAACCTTATATTAGTTAGAGTGATGTTATTTGTATACAAAAAGTTAGTACTCTTTATGTACAAATAAAAACAGAAAAAATGAAACAATATTTCACTTTTTTCTATTTTTGTGTATATATAGAGAGTACTGACTCTTTATGTACATCAATAATTTTTCATATTAGTTATTGCAAACTTCTATTTGTATGAAAACCATATATTCTAATATGTTTGAAACAAGTATTATCTCAATTATCTTGTTGATTTCATCATATATATATAATTTTATTATAATAATCACATAATTGATCCTAGTTGCGATGGGATCAATAACAAAATCAAGCTACTAATTTAGTCTTAACCTAATGACGGGGTAGTGACCAATAATCCCCGCCTTATTGATTAATGTTTGGCACTAAATTAAAGAAAGCTACCTAGATATAACTTACGAAACTCCATACAAAATAAAAAATAATATATATTTTTATAACGTTAAACAAAAATTTATTTCTGTTTATTTTACGTAAAAGTTTCATAAGTTATTTGATGCGAAAATAATAAGATCGAGAGATAAAACTATTACTTGGCAAGAAACCCTATTGTTGCGGCAGCTTCATCTATTTCTGCATAGGTAGCTTGGCAATCTTGCTCTTCAGGGGCTCTGCTGCTCCAGAGGCACAGGAAAATCAGTTCTCAGCACTAGAGGCAGCTAAAGCATAGCGTTATTTTGGACCAGTTGATGCAGCACTGATGTATTTTGCTCGATACGTATGTTGGTTTCGGAAGAAAGAAGAAAATTAGGGAAAAAAAAAAATTCAAACCCGTGTGTAAATTCAATTTCACGTATCTCAAGTACGTTAGAAGTTTGATAATTTACAGAGCCAACGTCAGACAAATTTTTTGGTGTTATGAGCTCTAGTTTCTCGCTCGTTGTACATATATTTTCATTCTTGGCTTGTTTGACTAATTGTCTTCATCAGATTGTATGACATGGGGAGAGATTAGGGCTATTCCACAAATTTTCCTTTTACAATATTTCCAGCCAAAAAAGCCCAAAAGAAAGCAGAGATAGTTGCTAGGACTATAATGCTTTTTCGAAGCAGTGGATTTTAAGTTTTAATACAGGCTAAAGAAATTGAGATGGCGAATTTATATATCCAAGACTGCTCAGTATTATAAGCTGGATTATGGGTCATTAGTGAAGAAGGGGATACTAGAGTCTGATGCACAGGAAGCCGTTGATCTTACACAAGGTAATGCTCCTAGAAATACCCAGGTTCAACCCTTGATGGAGATCATAAAGAATCTACTGAAGCAGAAATGGGATGTCAGAGTCAAGCATAGACACTGGGAGACGTTTTAGCAAAGATAGAAAGGCAGGTGGGAGTTAATTGTATTCATTTTACTGAAGCTCCTAGCGAGATTTCGAAGAGTTTAGAAGAAGACAGTTCAGGGATTCCGACCCTAATGGGTTCAGTTAGTAAGTAGTCGAGTGTTTGTTTCTGCTATACCAAAAAAAAGAAAAGAAGTCATGGATTTTAATACTATATTATCTCCATTATTCAATTCATCAACTAATAGCAGTCATCACTGCCCGTTCTCAGTTACCACCCCACCCCATTGCATGGTCAGTAGCAACAGGCCTTAATAATTTATGGAAAAGGTAGTTCATTCAGTCCATTCATAAATATTTTATAAAATTAAACGTCAAATGTTAGATTTATTAATAATAAAATTTAATTAATTTAATAGTATAAAATTTTTTAAATGACATTTTTACATATTTTAGTTTTTAAAAATTTATGAGATATGAAAAAAAAAAAACTGATATATGTGCATACTATGGTGGACCTTTTTAAGGAGTAAAATGAGGAAAAATATAATTCTATTAATAAGTAAATTACTGTTATTATAACATTTGTTTGATTTTTTAGTTGATTGAGTTAAATTTTAATTTAAAATTTTTAAATAATAATTTAATAAAACTTAAGGCACTAGAGAATAGCATGAGGAAAAAATTGCAGCTTCACTTGGAAAATCAAATCCCCTCAAGGCTCAAGTGATTTTCTGGTCAGCCTAAGAGTCCAATAAACAATTCCAAGAAGCAAAATGATTAATAAGGAAAGGAAATGGGGAGAAGGAGAAGAGGGTGATGACAAGATGGATGAAGCCTCCCATTGACTTATTCAAAATCAATTTAGAAGCTGCAATTTTTGCAAAACAGAATGCAACTGGCGAACACATGATTCTCGCAGAAAAGACAAAGATACAAAAGTTGCGAACGCGACACTCCTATGCTCAATTGTGTCGCTGATTAAGAGGAAAAAACGCTACCCTTTGACGCGCCGTCGTGGCATTCTCCCCGTATAATTCTCCGAAGGCATGAAGTTGACGGCACTCATCTACAAACCCTGTTAGGTTGGGTCCCACATTTGCCTATATAATGGGTACAAAGTACACAACCAACTTAAGCTTCAGGTCAAATTCATTCCAGGCTGAAACGTTGAGAGAAGGAGGGCCTAATATGCCAGCCATGGATGCCCCTAACCCAGCTCCGGAAAAGTAAGTGCTCCTTCATTCCTCAATATACAGAAACACTCCGACTTCTTTGCTGAATGTTATGCACTGACCTATAATATAATGCTATTCCATTGTTATGCTCTGTTTTACTCTTATATTCTTGATCTCTTCGTTTTCAATTTTAACCAAATTTCCATGTATAACCATTTCTTTTGATGATTCATAATTGAGTAGGTAAGCAGAAGCTGTAAAAAAACAAGGTCGAGAGACCGAAGAAAACAAATTTATGCTCTGTTTCTTTTGATATACCATGCACATATTCCATGTAATGCTGGTCTTATCTGACATAAAAGTTGTTTTGGTGATTTCTGATTAGTGAGCAAGTGATACGCCTCCCCGACGAAGTACCAGGGATCTTCAACAAATTCATATCGTGGTCGTTGGGTGTTGTCGCCATGAAGAACACGGCTACGGGAGAAGCTCTGTTCAGGGCTCACCCAACCCTTATGCTGGCTCTAACATTAACAATAGTTTTCTACTTCCTACTGGTGTTGGCAGTCACTATTCTTCAACCTCATATCCAAGATTTTCTTGCAATGGTAACCTACATCAATCTTGGGCTTGGAAGCCTAGGCTCTGTTTTAGCTCTGTTCATCATCTCCCCCACAGTTGCTTGGATCGCCTCCTCCCTATGGGTCTGTGTCTTTACCACAATTGCCTTCTACAAGCACAAGAGTCCTGAAAACTGTTTCTTAGGGTGATTTGAGGAACAAGCACGAATCTGATTTGATAGTTACAAGGAATTGGAGTAGTTTCCCTGCTTGGGGCTAAATAGGGAGTTCTTGGAATTTGCTGTTTGTATCTCTTTCATGAACAGGAGCTGGGTCATGAGTCATGACAAATCTTTTTGCTGTCTGTATTTCTATTCTGAATGGATTAGCTCTGTTGTATCCACCAATCTGTTGTCTTTTTGGAATGCAAATGAATTCTGTTAAAAAGTAACTCTTGTCCTTTTCCTCATTCTCCAATATCATTTTTTTTCGTTTTAATCAAATTTCAAGTTAATTCTTTTTTTTAATTGAGAGATTTCAGTAAATAAAGAAGAACAGCCCGTAGAACAAATCTGAATCAGTGAATCCTCATTCAACCGACTTCGTTTGATATGGCTGAACTTAAGAGTTTCACCTTCTCGAGTCAACAAGATAGGTTGGAAAATTCACATGGTGAGTTCCACTATTACTCTTAGCCAAATATTAACAAACGGTTTTCCTTAAAGAAAATTGAAGCTAAACCTTTTATTGTAAAGTTGACTGATTTCATTTTTTATCTCACTTTTGTTTATCTATCGTAATTTGGCATTGAAGTTTCGTAATTTCATACTGTATAAAGGCATATTTATTTCGATATTTGGAAAAAAAATATGGGCATTTTTTTATTTTTTATGTAATATTTTTATACTTTTATTAAATATGATACTTAGTCATGCTTGAGGTGAATTATTTTATATTCTTTTTAACAAAGATAACTTCAAGATTAAGTTTAAAATATGAATATTTGAATATTAATTTTTTTTATATAATTTTTACTTAAAAATTTAAAATATTTTAAAAGTTCATACATAAATAGGTCTATTAGGGGTGGACATTGGATCGGGTCAAACCGTTCTAACCCGCCCCAAACCGTAAAAAAAAAAAGTTGGACTGGGTTAAAATGGGGTAAAATAAATATTATGTAATATTTTGGCTTAAGATGGAGTAAATTAGGTGGAGCTGGATTTTCGTCCCCTCCCCATTGGGTTGCCGCGGATACTCAACAAAATTTACATATATATATATTTTTTCAATTCTTATGCTATATATATATATATATATTTTTTCTGAATTCTGATATTATAAAATAACATCGTTTTGCAAAATGATGTTATTTTCTAACTTGCCCTAAAACTTCTGCAAGCACATGCAGGCAAGAGGTAGCTCAACTTCAGCAAACCAACACCACTCCTCCCTCCCTCGGTCCCTTGACTCCCTCTCTCACGAGTTACAAGTCTCGTTTATTGTCTCATCGTTTTCAACAGTCAACGCTAATCCCTTACCTTCTCTCACCTTGCCTTGACTCGCCTCTTCTTATTTTGACTCATCTCTTGTCTAATCATCACACTTCGACACTTTGGCCCCTCAATAGTCGATCGAACCTCATCCTCGTTCCACCGCTCGCCTCACGTTCGTTCGTCCCCATCCAAACCCAAACAGGCAAGAGACAGCTCAACTTCAGCAAACCAACACTACTCCTCCCTCCCTCGTCTCGAACCCTCGGTCCCTCAACTCCTTCTCTCATGAGCTACAAGTTTCGTTTGTTGTCTCATCATTTTCAACAGTCAACGCTAATCCCTTACCTCCTCCCACCTTGTCTTGACTTGTCTCTTCTCATTTTGGCCTATCTCTTTTCTAATCATCACACTTCGATACTTTGAGTCCTCATTAGTCGATCGAACCTCATCCTCGTTCCACCGCTCACCTCACGTTCGTTCGTCCCTATCCTAACCCAAACTAATCCACCCAAGTGAAACCGCACCATTCTAACCCAAGAATACTGGTTTGAAGAATTTTTTGGCTGGGATTGGACTAACTTAATAAGAGATTGGGTTCAACTAGATTAGGAGGATTTTGCCCCAATCTAAACCGCCCCACCCAATGCCCACGCTTAAGGTCTATTGGGCAACAGAACAAAACAAAAAGCTACACAGGTCTGAGAAGTACAAAGAGCACCAGCCAGGATCTTTCTCATCTTACAAACAACTTCAACGTATTTAAGACGTGCTTTTTAAATGCCAAATGTCTCGTATCCATTGGCCCAAAAAAGGCTCCTTTTATTTTTGGTGACATGGGAGCCATAGATAGGTTGGCTTATAGGGGAGTAGAGACTGGGAATCAAACCGTAACCACAGTACGAAGAGAAAGGCAGATATACCAATTGGGCCGTATGCCCACCGACAAGGCTCCTTTTACTTGCGGAATTAGAAAGGGTTATCGGCAAAGTGCCAACTGCCAATTACCCAATCAGTCTCAAAACGTTTGATACACCCGTACTAATCATATGCATTTTGTACTTCTTACATGTTCCTTTTTAACGCTCTCTGTCTGAAGAATGAATAAAGCACCATTTGAACATGGATGGAACATTGGGTGAGAGAATTTGAATAAGGATAAATTTATCTTAATTTATTTGAATTTAAATCTCTTATTAAATTAGTCTAATCTTAATTAGAATAATTTTTTAAATCAAAATTTTTAGGTTAAAATAACTTAATTTTATTTAAATGGATTGATTTGAGTTAGGATAGATTAAAATTTAGACTAAGTTGTAAGAGAAGAATTAACTTAACTAGTATATTTGGGTGTATCTTACTCTTCTCAGCTTCTTTCCTAAAAAGCAATCATTTGAACTGTTACACTTATATTTTATAATATCATGAAGCATGCATACTTATAAGAAACATTGTTTGTATACCTAGTAGTTTGTAACAACATCAATAAATAAAAATTTTTATTATATAAGAAAATTGATAATGGTATACACAAAAATTTGTAGAATGTCATAAGTAAAATTGAAACGTTATAGTAGATACAATAATTGTTAATGTCAAATTATCAAAAAACATTAATACTCCTATAGGGCTACTCTATTATAATTTGAACATGTATTTTGTATAAGTATATAGTATAGATTTTTAGAATAATGGGTAACTAATGACTAAAATTTTTGGGTTAAAATCGCTCAATTTTATTTGGATGGGTTGACTTGAATTAGGATGGGTTAAACTTTGGATTGGATTGGGAGAGAAGGATCAACCTAACTAGTATATTTGGGTCTATCTTACTCCGCTCAGCTTGTTTCCTAAAGAGAAACCATTTGAATTGTTACACTTATATTCTATAATATCATAAAGCACACTTATAAGAAAAACTATTTGTATACTTACCAGTTTACGACAATATTAATAAATAAAAATTTTTATTATATAATAAAATTGGTAATGATATACACAAAAATTTGTAGAATGTCATAAATGAAATTAAAAAGTTATAGTAGATACAATAATATTAATGCTAAATTATCAGAAAGTATCAACACTTCTATAGGGTTATTCTGTCATAATTTAAATATATATTTTATATAAGTATATACTCTAAATTTTTAGAATAATAGATAACTAATGACTAATCTTTCAATATCATTGTATTAAATAATTAAATAGATAAATCAATAATAAAGACTACAGAAGAAGAAAATTTTTACACCTATATATGTATATATGTGTATAATTATTGAGTTACTGGGACAACCTTACAGTAAAAAGATTAAATCATAACTCTACTTAAAATAACTCATATTAACTTAAAATATTATAATCTATTTATTTTACTTCATTTTAACTTAATTTAAATTTTCTTTTTTTTTTAATTTAAAGCGAGTTGAATAAATTTTATCAAATTTTTTGCGCAACCATTCAGTTCAATCAATCACTGTCTTCGATTTAAATTTTAATATGAAAATAAACAAAACATACGGCACGAATGGTCCGATCCCTTTCCGTTTCTTTTCTTTACCTCCCATCATAATTTTCACACAAAGAAAACTTGAACATTCCCACTCCACCCCCGACGCCCTCCTTTTGCCTAAAAACAATCACAAATCATGTTTATGAATTTTTTTTTTTAAGTAAATCATTCTGGATTGGGTCAATTCCATCCTTTATCTGCAACAAGCAAAAAGAAAAAAAAAATGAATGATTGAATTATCTGATTTTCTTTTTTTTTTTAATTTTAATGATTCTTTTTATTTTATATTTAAACTTAGTATAAATTTCACTTTTTTACTAATTTTTTTAATTTATTTATTTTTCATTAAATACAGTAACTTTGGATATATAAAGGTACGACATCACGATTCAGAAAACCATGTATCTTAGGATATTTGTATTTCCACTTTTCATGAAATCCTTACAAAAAACAATTAAAAATTGATCTCCGTTGAACAGAAAGCAGACTGTTTTTGTGTTTTGTAAAAATTGGGAGGCATGTTACGGGAAAATAACGGGCTTGGTTTTGTTGCGCCCAGTATTATGTTTCGACCAGAAGAGAGTACCCATCGTATCCATGAAAGACTTACTGTATATTTGGAAGCTTTAAATGTTTGTACATACATGGGCAGAGAATATTGCACAAAAATGTAGTCCGAGAAGCAAATTCTACATTCATATACATTGGTTGATCTCAAAAATCAAAGTCATTCTGATTAGGCTTTGGTGAAGTCAACAAAGCCGTATAGAGGCGAAGCCTGTCCTCCCCCAAGGAAGAGCACCTTGACAGCGGCCGCCGAGGCCTTATGAAGGACAAAGATGTCAGAGTCAACCGATGCTTATACCTTCTCCAAGCCAACTGAATAGCCACAGCAGCCCAGGTTCTCCAACCTGGTGAGTAATACCTTGCGCTTCTCTTAACCTTTTCGTTCATAAATGTGTACCTGAAATGTTGGGTCACGTACTTCACATCCTCTGCTTCGAGCCCAAATGCCTCTGTGGTCTCAAGGGTCACCAGAGTTGATGAAGATGGCGGGAGCCGTTCTATGAAGGGCCTTCTTAGACACCATGAAAGAAGCTCATCCCAGCTGAAGTTTCCAGGGCCTAACATGCGGCAACTTTTCACACCGTCTCGCAGCGCTTGGCTGCTCTGAAGATGGCCCCTTACTACAAATAGCATTCTTTGAACTGGGTCTCCCTCTCTGGTTATCTGCATTATTATTATTTCATTAATCAAATGCTTGAAGCTCACCTTCAAAGCTGAATCATTTTGATTTCTGCAAGTGTCTGTTGTTTAAACTAAACAATTTCTGTGCAGCAAAATGCAGTACAGGAACACTTAAGAGCTTACCGTTTCTCCCTTTGTGAAAGTGAGAGACTTCACACGGTCGCAAATGTTCTCTAGGACCAGATCATCCATGCGCTGAAACAGTGGCACCTGAACCAGATTCCAAGGAATTATTAATTAGACTAAAATCCTATTGATTTTTTATAAATTAATAAATTTTTATTTTAATTTTTTATAATAAAATTTTTTAATTAAATCTTTCATAAATTAATTAATTTTTATTTTAATTTTTTATTGTTAAATTTTTTAATTAAATTTTTTAAAAATTAAAATTAATATTAATTAAACCTCTCTATTTATTATTATATAACGTGTTAACATATCTAAAAAAAATTAATATTAATTTTAATATTTAAAAAATTTAATTAAAAAAATATAATAATAAAAAATTAAAATAAAAATTTATTAATCTGTAAAAGATTTAATTAAAAATATTTCACAATACAAAAATTAAAATAAAAGTTTGTAGATTGAGATCAAAATAAGATTTTACCTATTCATTACTATTAACATGCAAGCCAAGGAAAGATGTTTTCACCAAAGATTTCCTGCTTCACGCGGGCTTTTCATTTTTTGTGTAAGGGATTCTGGGAGTGGTCTTATATGCTTCACATTTATGAAAATTGAATAAAATGAGCCCACATTGTTTGGTCTTATGATTTTTGTCCTTTGGTTAACGGGTCTTAGGACAGTTAAACAGGAAAGAAAGTTATAATCCAAGTAAAACAGTTTGGGTTGGGCCAGCTGGGTCTTGTTCTCCAAAGTTGTAAAAAAAACCCTTGTCCTTAGATTATTAGTTGTGATTTAGCGTCAGAGGGGTTCGGACAATTTCATATGAGAACTTAGGTTTAATCATTCTGACCACAATTTGCTGAGACATAATTAATGCAGTATTTACCAACAAAATAAAACGTACTTAAAAGCACACAAAATTCAATCACAATCATGAGTCCTACACAGTTAATTATGAAAAAATTATTCACTTAATTATTTTTACATAATATTCATAATGAATGTATTAAATTTATAGGGCTTTATAATTTAATTAGTAAAATTTAATAACTTTAGTAATTTAAATTATGTATTATCGTTAAATAAAAATAAAATTATAAGAATAATTAATCTGGTTAATGATTGTGATTAATTATGGTTTGGACAAAAAAGAAAACCTTTTTCATCTTGCTATACTTCTATTTTTTAACCATATTGCAGCTTGAGTACCTTTTGACAATTGGTTTTCATCATGACCAGAAAACAAAAAAAGGCAACACGCTGTCGTTGTCACTAAGATGCGTTGGGCCCAACAAATCAGGTTCGTTGAGTTCGGTCTAAATGCAGAAAATCAAAATGGGTGAGCTCACAACTTTACCTGTCTCACTAAATCCAAACACAGGTGATACTTGATGTCCCTTCTCAGCCCCTCGGGGAGGTCTCTGATCATCTGGCATTCATCGACCCCGCGAATAGCAGCCCACCGCTGCCTTTCGTAGCTACGCACACGCTGCCGGAACCCTTGCGGCAAGTGCCTTTTCCTCATCCACCATTCCACATTCCTCATCTTCAATTGCATCGCTTGCTTCTTTCATGTTGTTGCATACAAAAACACCCGTCCCATATATATCGTCAAATAAATTATCGATTATTTTTATAAATAAAATTTTATTAAATATTTATTTAAAATTTAAAATTATTAAATTTTTTAAACTAACTTACAGACCCAACAGATTTAATGTTACTTTTAATCCTACTAAATCCTTTATTCATTTTTAGTGATTTGTTTTTTGGTAGTATCATTTTTAGTCATTTTTTATTCTATATGTTCTGAGCCACCACCACCTTACCCTTTAATCCACTAGAAGCAACTCACTTTGCTTTACTTCCGTGCTTCCTTTGCGCTTCATTACCTTCCTCATTCCTTTTCCAAAAAAGTTAGTTGTTGAAAATTTTTTTATTAGTTCAGCATGCTAGAAGGCAAGGCAGTGATTGGGGAGACTGACATGCTTCAAACCGTGCAGCGGGATGCCCTGAATTTAGCATCGAAGGCACTTGATTTCTTCGATGTCACGGAGGCCACTGAGATAGCCCGATTTATAAAGAAGGTAATTAACTAAAAGGCTACTGTTTTTAAGACTCAGTGATTTTAGGATTGATGGCAGTAATGGGGTTTCTTAACTTAATTTTCTTGTTCATTTTCTGTATTGTTATCTGCAGGAGTTTGACAGGACTTGTGGACCTGGTTGGCAATGCATTGTGGGGACTGATTTCAGTTCGTTCGTGACCCATTGTTGTGGCTGCTTCATCTATTTCTGCATAGGTAGCTTGGCAATCCTGCTCTTCAGGGGCTCTGCTGCTCCAGAGGCACAGGAAAATCAGTTCTCAGCACTAGAGGCAGCTAAAGCATAGCGTTATTTTGCACCAGTTGATGCAGCACTGATGTATTTTGCTCAATACGTCTGTTAGTTTCGGAAGAAAGAAGAAAATTAGGGAAAATAATTAAATTCAAACCAGTGTGTAAATTCAATTTCACATATCTCAAGTACGTTAGAAGTTAAATAATTTACAGAGCCAACGTCAGACAAATTTTTTGGTGTTATGAGCTCTCATTTCTCGCTCGTTGTACTTATATTTTCATTCTTGGCTTGTTTGACTAATTGTCTTCATCAGATTGTATAACATGGGGAGAGATGAGGGCTATTCCACATATTTTCCTTTTATAATAATATTTCCGGCCAAAAAAGACCCAAAAGGAAGCAGAGATAGTTGCTAGGACTATAATGCTATTTAGAAGCAGCGGATTTTAAGTTTTAATTCAAGCTAAAGAAATTGAGATGGCGAATTTATATTTCCAGGACTGCTCACTATTAGAAGCTGAATTATGGGTCATTATTAATGGCATGAAACTTACTTGGGGGTCGGGCTGTGAAGAAAGTGATAGTAGAGTCTGATGCACAGGAAGCCGTTGATCTTATACAAGGTAATGCTCCTAGGAATACCCACGTTCAACCTTTGATGGAGATCATAAAGAATCTGCTGACGCAGAAATGGGATGTCAGAGTCGAGCATAGGGACAGGGAGACGTTTTAGCAAAGACAGAAAGGCAGGTGGGAGTTAATTGTATTCATTTTACTGAAGCTCCTAGCGAGATCTCAAAGAATTTAGAAGAAGACAGTTCAGGGATTCCGACCCTAATGGGTTCAGTTAGTTAGTAGTGGTGTGTTCGTTTCTGCTGTACCAAAAAGAAAAAAAGTGGTGGAATTTAATACAGTATTATCTCCATTATTCAATTCATCAACTAATAGCAGTCATCACTGCCAGTTATCAGTTATCACCCCACCCCGTTGCAAGGTCAGTAGCAACAGGACTTAATACTTTATGGAAAAGGTACTCCATTCAGCTCATTCATAAATATTTTATAAAATTGAATGTTAAATGTTAGATTTATTAATAATAAAATTTAATTAATTTAATAATATAAAATTTTTTAAATGATATTTATGTATATTTTAATTTATAAAAATTTATGAGATTTAAAAAAAATTGAGATATGTGCATACTAGGCTGGGAAATTAAATGAAAAAAATATAATTTTATTAATAAGTGAATTATTAAATTAACATAAATAGTACTATTATTATAAGATTTATTAAATTTTATAAATGATTAAGTAAAATTTTAATTTAAAATTTTTAAATAAATATTTTGATAAAATTTAATGCAACGGAGAATAGCATGAGGAAAAAAAATGAAGCTGCACTTGGAAAATCAAATCCCCTCAAGTGATTTTCAGGTCAGCCCAAGAGTCCATTAAACAATTCCAAGAAGTAAAATGATTAATAAGGAAAGGAAATGGGGATAAGGAGAGAGTGATGACTATGTGGGTAGAGCCTCCCATTGACTTCTTCAAAATCAATTTAGAAGCTGCAGTTTTTGCTGAACAGAATGCAACTGGCGAACGCATGGTTCTCACAGAAAAGACAAAGACGCAAAAGTCGCGAACGCGAGACTCCTTTGCTCAATTGTGTCACTCGTTAAGATGAAAAAAAGCCGTGCTTTGACACGCCGTCGTACTATCCTTCGCGTATTATTCTCCATAGGCAGGAAGTGGGTGTTGGTCGGAAACGGCGCTCTTCCCTATAAATTCCTTTTTGGTTGGGTCCCACATTTGCCTATATAGCGGGGATTTGGAGCGGAACATTTTTCGCCATTCGATCATAGAAATTCCAAAAGCTTCTTGCTACCCCAAGAATTGCTCGTACAACAGAAGCGCTTAACCCACCCCAATATTCATTTCCAGGCTGAAACGTTGAGAGAAGGAAAGCCAAATATGCCAGACATGGATGTCCCCAACCCCGCTCCGGAAGAGTAAGTGCTCATTCATTCCTCAATATACAGAAAAACTCCAACTTCTCTGCTGAATGCTATGCACTGACCTATTATATAATGCTATTCCATCATTATGTTCTGTTTTAATCTTATATTCTTGATTTCAATGTATAACAATTTCTTTTAATGATTCATAAGTGAGCAGGTAAGCAGAAACGGCAAGAAAACAAGGCCCAGAGAAAATAAAACAAATCCATGCTCTGTTTTTTCTGCATGCTCTGTTTCTGGTCCTTGTTTTCTTCCTTGCTTTGATATACCATACACATATTCCATTTAATGCTGGTTTTATCTGACTTAGAAAAGTTGTTTTGATGATTTCTGATTAGTGAGCAAGAGATCCGCCTCTTAAAAGAATTACCAGGGATCTTCAACAAATTCATATCGTGGTTGTTGGGTGTTGTCACCATGAAGAGCACGGCTACGGGAGAAGCTCTGTTCAAGGCGCACCCAACCCTTATGATGGCTGTCATATTAACAATTGTTTTCTACTTCTTACTGGTGTTGGCTGTAACAATACTTCAACCTCATATCCAAGATTTTCTTGCAATGGTAACCTACATCAAACTTGGGCTTGGAAGCCTGGGCTCTGTTTTGGCTCTGTTCATCATCTCCCCCACAGTTGCTTGGATCGCCTCCTCCCTATGGGTCTGTGTCTTTACAACAATTGCCTTCTACAAGTACAAGAGTCCTTAAAATTGTTTCTTAGGGTGATTTGAGGAACAAGCACGAATCTGATTTGATAGTTACAAGGAATTGGACTAGTTTCCCTGCTTGGGGCTAAACAGGGATTTCTTGGAATTTGCTGTTTGTATCTCTTTCATGAACAAAGAGCTGGGTCATGAGTCATGACAAATCTTTTTGCTGTCTGTATTTCTATTCTGAATGGGTTAGCTCTGTTGTATCCACCAACCTGTTGTCTCTTTGGAATGCAAATGAATTCTGTTAAAAAGTAACTCTTATCCTTTTCCTCATTCTCCAATATCATTTTTTTTTTTCGTTTTAATCAAATTTCAATTTAATTCTTTTTTTTTTTAATTGAGAGACTTCAGTAAATAAAGAAGAATAGCCTGTAGAACAAATCTGAATCCGTGAATCCTCATTCAAACGACTTCGTTTGATATGGCTGAACTTGAAGAGTTTCACCTTTTCGAGTCAACAAGATAGGTTGGAAAATTCACACAGTGAGTTCCACCATTACTCTTGGCCAAATAATAACAAACGGTTTTCCTTAAAGAAAATTGAAGCTAACCCTTTTATTGTGAAGTTGACTGATTTCATCTTTTATCTCACTTTTATTTATCTATCGTAATTTGGCATTGAAGTTTTGTAATTTCATACTGTATAAAGGCATATTTGTTTCGATATTTGGAAAAAAAATATGGGCATTTTTTTTATGCAATATTGTTGTACTTTAATTAAATGTGACACTAGTTATGCTTGAGGTGAATTGTTTTATATTCTTTTTAACAAAGACAATTTCAAAGTTTGAGCTCAAAATATGAATATTTATATATTATTTTTATTTTTATATTTTTTAATATAATTTTTACTTAAAATTATTAAAATATTTTAAAAATTCATACATAAATAAGCAAACTCTTTATTAAAAAAATATATAAACATCTTTATTCATTTGAAAAATATTTAAATTAATTAAAATTTTTAATATTTATTTTTCTTGTACGGCGCCCCCTTTAAGATCGAGCAACAGAACAGAACAAAACAAAAAGCCACAAAGGTTAGAAATAATAATGTTTTACTTATATTTTTATATTTATAATTTAATTTATAATTTTTATTTTTTTATTTAAATTTTTTATTTTTTATATTAATTTTTACTATTTTAAATTTAAATAAGACGTATCCAAACGTAGAAAATATTGTATAGATACAGCATTTCCGGATCAGAAAAGTATGAAGAGCATCAGCTAGGATCTTTCTCCCCTTACAAACAATTTCAACGTATTTAAGACGTGCTTTTTAAATGCCAAATGTCTCGTATCCACTGGCCCAAAAAAGGCTCCTTTTACTTGCGGAATCAGAAAGTGTTATCGGCAAAGTGCCAACTGCCAATTACCCAATCAGTCTCAAAAAACGTTTGATACGCCCCTACTATTCATAATCATTTTGTACTTCTTACATGCTCCTTTTTAATGCTCTCAGTCTGAAGAACGAATAAAGCACCAGTTCAATCCCTGTCTTGGGTTTGAATTTTAATATGAAAACAAACAAAACATACAGCACGAATGGTCTGATCCGTTTACGTTTTATTTCTTTACCCCCATCATAATTTTCACACGAAGAAAACTTTAACATTCCCACCCCATGCCTCCTTTTGCCTAAAAACAATCACAAATCATGTTGATGAATTTTTTTTTTTTAAAGTAAATCATTCTGGATTGGGTCATTTCACTCTTTATCTGCATCAAGAAAAAAAAAATGATTGAATTATCTGATTTTTTTTATGATTTTTTTATTTTACATTTAAATTTAATATAAATTTTACTTTTTTTACTAATTTTTAAATTTTTATTTTACTAAATATACTAACTTTTTTTTTTGGTGATTAAAGATTATACTTGAGAATATATTTAAGAAAGGAGGTAAAGGAGATTTGAACCTACAATCGATTTCTTACTGATAAACAGCAATAATAGTTGAGCCAAAGGCCCACCAGCCTAAATATACTAACTTTGGATATGTAAAGGTGAGACATCCTGATTTAGATAAGATAATTGTATTTCCACCTTTCATGAAATCCTTATAAAAAACAATTAAAAATTCATCTCAGTTGGACAGAAAGCATTCTATTTTTGTGTTTTGTAAAAATTGTGAGGCATGTTACGGAAAAATAACAGGTTTGATTTTTTTTTTTTTTGTGATTAACGAGGGCATAAGCCCCGAAAAGAAAAGAAAAAATTACATTACAGTATCTATAGGAAAAGACACTCACATAGCATTTGTCATTAACAACACATGGAGAGCAGTTGTGGCATTTGTGTTCTTGGAATAGCCATCACTTCCTTGGATGCTAATCAATCTGTACATTTATTCTGTTCTCTATAGATGTGTCTCCAAGTAATGTCCTCAAAGCCATGCATCAAGTCCTTGATAGCATCAAGTCCTTGATAGCATCAAGTGTTGGTATCCTTTTGTCATTGCTAGAGAGCGACTTGATTAGGGCTTGGGAATCTGACTCTACCTCCAATTTACAACATCCCATAGATTCTGTCAGTTGAAAACCTAGATATAAAGCCCAACTCCCTGCTTGAAAAACAGAGACCTGCCCACATGATCTATAGAAACCAGCAATCCATACTCCTTTATCATCTGTTATTAATCTACCACCACCAGTTCCCCATCTTCCTTCTTAACCCGTCTGTATTTAGTTTGAACCAATTCTCTTGTGGAAGCTGCCAATGAATGGAAATGGCTTCCCTTCTGGTGACTCCATGTGTCACCTTGTAAACCGTAGCTTCAATTATTTGCTGCTCATATTTCCTTATAATCATTACTCCATTGTTTGGCAAGTGAAATCTGGATTGTGATTTGCATCATTTCACCATCTCCAAATCCACCAGCTAGCAGCAGCCCACGTGATTAGCCATCTACCATCTTTCCTTGCGCCCAATTTGCTATCCAATCTTCTAAAGACCATGTATAGAAGTTACTAATGGCTGCAGGATTGACCAAGTATCTCCAAATGCGCTGTGCCCGTCTACAATCTAACGGGCTTGGTTTTGTTGCGCCAAGGATAATGTTTCGACCAGAAGAGAGTACCCATTGTATCTATGAAAGACTTACTGTATATTTGGAAGCTTTAATTCTTCGCACATACATGGGCAGAGAATATTGCACAAAAATGTAGTCCGAGAAGCAATTCTACATTCATATACATTGGTTGATCTCAAAAATCAAAGTCATCCTGATTAGGCTTTGGTGAAGTCAACAAAGCCGTATAGAGGCGAAGCCTGTCCTCCCCCAAGGAAGAGCACCTTGACAGTGGCCGCCGAGGCCTTATGAAGGACAAAGATGTCAGAGTCAACCGATGCTTATACCTTCTCCAAGCCAACTGAACAGCCACAGCAGCCCAAGTTCTCCAACCTGGTGAGTAATACCTTGCGCTTCTCTTAACCTTTTCGTTCACAAATGTGTACCTGAAATGTTGGGTCACGTACTTCACGTCCTCTGCTTCGAGCCCAAATGCCTCTGTGGTCTCAAGGGTCACCAGAGTTGATGAAGATGGTGGGAGCCGTTCTATAAAGGGCCTTCTTAGACACCATGAAAGAAGCTCATCCCCGCTGAAGTTTCCAGGGCCTAACATGCAGCAACTTTTCACGCCGTCTCGCAGCACTTGGCTGCTCTGAAGGTGGCCCCTTACTACAAATAGCATTCTCTGAACTGGGTCTCCCTCTCTGGTTATCTGCATTATTATTACTTCATTAACCAAATGCTTGAAGCTCACCTTCAAAGCTGAATCATTTTGATTTCTGCAAGTTTCTATAGTTTAAACTAAAACAATTTCTGTGCAGCAAAATGCAGTACAGGAACACTTAGAGCTTACTGTTTCTCCCTTTGTGAAAATGAGAGACTTCACACGGTCGCAAATGTTCTCCAGGACCAGATCATCCATGTGCTGAAACAGTGGCACCTGAACCAGATTCCAAGGAATTATTAATTACTATTAGCATTCAAGCCAAGGAAAAATGTTTTCACCGAAGATTTCCTACTTCACGCGGGCTTTATATTTTTTGCGTAAGGGATTCTGGGAGTGGTCTTATGCTTCACATTCATGAAAATTCAATAAATGAGCCCATTTTGTTTGGTCTTATGATTTTTTGTCCTTTGGTTAACGGGTCTTAGGACACTTAAACAGGAAACAAAGGTTTTAATCCAGGTAAAACAGTTTGGGTTGGTCCAGCTGGGTCTTGTTCTCCAAAGTTGTAAAAAAAACCTTTTTCTTAGATTATTAGTTGTGATTAATTTCATATGAGAACTTAGGTTTAATCATTCAGACCACAATTTGCTAAGATATAATTAATGCAGTGTTTATCAACAAAATAAAACGTACTTAAAAGCACACAAAATTCAATCACAATCATAAGACCTACACAGTTAATTATGAAAAAATTATTCACTTAAATAATGCTTTAAATTTATTGGATTTTATAATTCAATTAGTGAAACTTAATAACTTTAGTAATTTAAATTATGTATTATGATTAAATAAAAATAAAATTATAAAATTAATTAATCTGATTAATGATTGTGGTTAATTATGGTTTGGACAAAAAGGAAAAGCTTTTTCATCTTGCTATACTTCTATTTTTTTACCATATTGCAGCTTGAGTACCTTTTGACAATTGGTTTTCATCATGACCAGAAAACCGAAAAAGGCAAAACGCTGTCGTTGTCAGTTCGACGCGTTGGGCCCAACATATCAGGTTAGTTGAGTTGGGTCTAATTGCAGAGTATCAAAAGGGGTGAGCTCATAACTTTACCTGTCTCACCAAATCCAAACACAGGTGATACTTGATGTCCCTTCTCAGCCCCTCGGGGAGGTCTCTGATCATCTGGCATTCTTCGACCCCGCGAATAGCAGCCCACCGCTGCCTTTCGTAGCTACGCACACGCTGCCGGAACCCTTGCGGCAAGTGCCTTTTCCTCATCCACCATTCCACATTCCTCATCTTCAATTGCATCGCTTGCTTCTTGGATGTTGTTGCATGCAAAAACACCTGCCCCATACATATCGTTAAATATATTAACGATTATTCCTATAAATAAAATTTTATTAAATATTTATTTAAAAATTTAAATTATTAAATTTATTAAAATTTTTAAACTAACTTACAGACCTAAGAGATGTAATGGAGTGACAGTTTAATAAAAAATATTATAAGACTAAATCTTTTAGTTAACAATAACAATCTTATTATTTTTATATTTTTATTTTTATATAATTTTTATTTTATAAAATTTAAATTATTAAATTTATTAAATTTTAATTTTATAATTTGAATCGTAAAATTTAATTAATTAATAATTTATATATTAAATATAAATATTTTTTTTTATATCAATATGAAAATAATTTTTTTTAATAATAATAATATTGATGAGGAAAGATAAAAGAAAAAGTGTAAGTGTGTTGTTTTGTGAGGATGATTACGTCGTCTAATTAATTAATTAAAGTGCGTTTACCTTGATGTTTCCAATCAGCATCGTGACAAGAATGAGGCCACTGGTCAAGACAATAATGTTGAAAACAACTTCTAGCCACTCCGTTGTGCTCTCAAGGTTCCCAAAAGTGCTGGTCACATCAACAAAGATAGAGTAACTATGAAGCAAAAATAACATCAAACGGGAAATCATAATCGAGATATCTGCTATGCGCCATGCACATAAATTCCCTTGTAGAGGGATTGACTGATTGGACTACTCTTATTGCTTAGAATGATTTCTTATGGGTTATGTTTGAAAATTTGCATAACTGGTATAATAGTTGCAACTCCGATATGAATAGGGTTGACAAAAAAGAATAAGTGTGTTTGTTTCGTAAGAAAATATTTTCTATAATAACAAACACGCCCTTGGAAGAATTAATTAAGTTCAAAGATGAGATATTTAGTAACAATATAATAATAGTATATGTGAGTGGAACATGGAAAAAAAAAATCAAATGGTGAGAAAATTTTCATTGAAGCAAAGTTGTTGATTGGAAACTTGCACTAGGATTACAGAAAAGATGAACGAAGACATGTTCTTTTAACCATACAATTAATCTAGTTAAAGTTGATTTTATGTCACTGTACAGAGAAATGACCCAAGATATAGTGATGCCAAAGTCAAAAAATTAGGATACTAGTAGGTACTCAAAACTTTATAGAAATCAAGCATACCCAAAATTATTCAAGAGTGGGTCAGGGAAGGAGAAAATGAAGGTACCTGAGAGTCATGAGGCCCCAGAAGATAGGGAAAAGTATCTTCTCTAATCGGTTATCATTCGTGACTAGTTGAACGGTCCATTTATAAGCTCCATAGTCGTAATTCTCGGAGCTATCCAGGCATGTAGATCTTACTTGTCTGTTCTCTGCCCAAGCTAACCTTGCTCTATCTCTCACCATGCTAGTGGTTCCATAATATATAGGTTCTTTGCAAGACAGCATTTGTAGGCCACAACCATTCGTTTTCCCACACTGCTCTTTCAGGCACTTGGCTGCTCTTTGGATCCCTAGCAAGTACCAGCACGCCCCTGCTGCCTGTTTGAGCATCAAAAAGTCCCATAGTACACACAGAATATACACTACATGATCGAAGTCTACTTTTTGAGATTAAAAGCACTAAAGCAGCAGCTCATCGATCTTTTTTAATGATTCTATCCGAAATCAATTTACTTACATCTGATCCAAATGAACACTTAAAAGATAAGGGTGTACCTTGCCTCCCTGTCCCTCTCTCTCTGTCACTAAGGATCCTAATCCCAAAATTTATTATTTGTTAAAAGTTGTCAACCTAAGTTGAAGTAAGGACAACTTCAAAACGATAATGAACTCAATGAGTAATTAATTTGGCTCTTTATAATCATATATATGGACCACCCTTTTTCCTCCATGACAAGTTTAGTTTTTCTTACCAAATACTCAATAACCTACACTCCTCGTCACCTTTGTCCCTTGGAAGTTTCTTACCTATGTATCACGAAAGGATGACACATTGCTCGTTGTCCAATGTTATTTATATGCTACATATATATTAATAGAGTTAATTCTGTTAGTAAAATTTCAAGTACTTCACTCTTAAAATTTAAATTTAATTCTCTTTACTAAGAGTGTCCTTTAATCTATATATATTTGGATATTCCAATCTGCTTTTCGTGAATATTCATGTGAACACATAGCACGTGCTGTAGGTTATTGAAAATTGAATTCTAACTAAGATTTTCTTAGTTACAAGACATTCATGAACGTAATATATAAGTCATTGCGTATAGCTTGATGGATACATAAAATTTAGGTGAAGAATCACTCACATGGGATGCGACAAAATATGCGATCATGTTAAGGGCGATACCCCACCACACGGTTCCAAAAATGTAGCCAGAGGTGTTTTGCATGCGACGTAAGAGGCAAACAGAGTGATAGATCTTGGGAAGATATTGGAAGAGGAAAATGATTAAGAACACTGTCATCACTAAGGTAACTGAGCCTTTCTCCAACAGAGAGGGAATTGCAATCCATAGTACAATCTGCATTAAAGAAAATATACCTTAATCGTTAGCAAAACTGTAATAAAAATGCCATAGATAATGATTTGGATGACTGACCAGAAAGCCATATAATAGACGTCTTTGATGAGCAAATTACAGAAACCGCATTGTTGTTATTCAAAAGCTGGTATAATGAAAAGTAAGTTGTCCATACTTCATAAGAAGAAATCAGTATAAACAAACTATAATGCATTAATTCAAGTACATCCAGCAGACAAAAAATTTTCAGTCTTTTCTGAGTATGGAAGACTCGATACTGTTTTAGTTTTAAAATTTAATTATCTTATTTATAAAATTGAACATGTTTTTTTTTTTTTTTTGTAGAAAGAGTACCCATTCTTAAAATGCCGAAGTTTTTTTTTGGAGCTGACAATGTATGTCAGATATTTTACACCTTTCTTCATCTCACTTCGCACTAAGAAAGCTTTTAGCAACAGTTAAGCACGCCTTTTACCATCTTTTTTTATAAAGAATGAAATGTAGCTTGTTGCTGTTGGACATCATTTCCAATTTCCTCCTTTCAGGAATAACTAGTTTTTTATCAGTTCTTTTCCTGTCCATCATTTTCTGTATATATATATTTTTGGTTCAGGGACCACACCATCAATGTTTGAAAGCAAGGAAAGCAAATGATAAACTCTGTCTGTTCCCCTGCCTTTTAAGTAATATCATTTTCAAATCAGATTTTTGCACCTATTTAATTATAATAGGTTGGTTCCTTGTTTGGGCTCTGTATACTTAGGTTGCTTAAAAATGGTAAGTTATGCTACTTAGTTTTATTAAATATTTATTGAAAAATTAAATTATTAAATTTTATTAATTAAATAATTCATAGATTTTAAGTATCTAATAAATATTATGTCAATTTAATAGTTCACTTATTAATGAAATTACACTTTTTTAAATTAATTGTTGAACCATGCAATTTAGACCATATAATATTTATGTCAATGTTTATGACAAAATTTTATCAATTTTTTTTCAAAAAATTAAACAATTAAAATTTTACAAACTAAATTATAAAATCAATTAAATAAATAGTTATAAAATCATTTATTATGAATTTAATAAACCCAAACTTGTAGGTCAAGTTTAAAAAAAATTAAAAGTCAGAGAAACAATTATGTTCAATACAAATCATAACCACAACTTGGCTGAACCATATGAAAAACATGCAATATTGTTCATTGTCTGAACAAGCCGCATCTGCATTTTAGGTTGCTGCAGGAGCGAGCACTTATAACTCATACCATGCCCGTCCAAATCCGGTTGAGTTCAAAGGCCTTTCTTTTTTTTTTTTTCTCTCTTTCTTCTATTTTTTAGTAGTGGTTCATGGATTAAATAAAAAATAACAAGAACAAAGTTGCCATCGAGAATGAAATTTTAAAATTAAAATCTATTAAAATAAGGTTACTTTATTCTCACAAATTAAAATTTATAAAAATTTTATTTAAAAAATTTAAATTATTAAATTTAGTGAATTCTACCATTAGAATTGTGTAAATTTATAGTTATGGAACCCAAATGATATAATACTCTAAGATTAATTTTGAGAGATATTTATGAGTAAGTTTTAATGGGATTAGTTTTTCCATCAAAATAATATGGAAGCTAGTTATCCTAAATGATATTATGTAGGAAAAGTGACTACTAAAAAAGTGAACTACATAGTAATTCAATTTTACTGCAAGTCCTATTCTTTCTTGTTTTCTTTGATGGGGGAGGGGTATATATTTGGAGAATTGGAGGTGTTTTTGGTCTTAATCAGAAAATAGCACCTCATTACAGGAACTGGGCAGGCCAAAAAGTTCTTTGAGGAAACTTACACGGAACTTAATTACCTATAAACCATCTGCATAATACCTAAAACACTTTTTCAAATAATGGACATAAAGACAAAGGAAACATCACATGCAGTGTAATGCGGGTAAGCATCAAACTCTGCATGCACAAAGCAAGTAATGTCATGCACATGTACCAAACTCGTTCCTATTATCCCAAACAAAATTAAAATAAAAATTTTAAAATTATTTCAAGCAAATGCCGCCCATATCATGACAAGCCCATATATATGACGTTAAATTTTTTTAAAAAAATTAAAATGGAAAAATAAGATAGAGAAATTCTAACCTGGGGTAGAGGAAGAATAACGAATAGGTCAAAGAAGAAGCCTCTCTTGGCCTGGAGATAGCGAAAAGCAACGGAGCGGCAATTGGCGTCTGTGAGGCCACTCTCGTTACCCATGCCAAAGCAGCGATTGGCCATCTTCAGCCGCAACCACATGTTCCAAAAGTGCAACGCGTCCGTCATGCACCGGAGCACCGTCACCGTGATGGCGAACCAACCGTCCACGAATAGGCACATACAAGTGTCGCTGACGGATAGCGCGTAGAAGAACAATGGGTCCACAAACAAACCGGTTGCACACACCAGCCGGAACACCCTATTCCATTCTTGAACCCATTTGGCTCTCGGATCCAACACTTGCCCCATCAACCAACTAGCCCGCCGTGAACCGCACCCGCCGCCGAGGGCGCTGCTTGGCCAGCACCCGACAGCCTTGTCACTGCAATCCTTTTCATCGTCTTCTCCTTTTTTCTCCTCGTCTTCGTCTACCACGCTGTCAAAGTCTTCTTCCTCATCGTCGTCAGTGATGTAGTGAGGCATGCGTGAAGCATGTGAGTTATCTTGTTCTGCTGCGGTGGCCATGGAGGAAATTTGTGCACATATTTTGAGGAGGCCAGGAGTTGAAATACTGACCATACAAGACACTAATAATTGGAGGAAGGAAGTTGTAAGAGAAAGAGAATAGGTGCGGACCGCCTAGCAGCAGGAAAATCTGAAAATGACATTTTTTCGAATGTACCGGTTTGCCCTCCAGTTAAAATCTACTCTGGCATTCCACTTTCCATTTTTTTTTATTTTTGTAATCTTATTTTTTATAATTATTAAATTTATTAAATTTTATATATTAAATTATAAAAATTACAATATACCAACAAATTAAAATACGTAAATGAGTGGATGATTGCATATATAGTCGGCAATTAATTCAGGACATAACAATATCTAAAATAAAATATAATTAGTTAGTGCCTCGAGTATTATACTTGTTTTTTGTACATTGTATATGGTTGTTTGTGCATTGCATGTGTAAAATTATTTAGAAAATAATTTTTATATTTATTAAATTATTCAAGAATCAAAATAAATATAAAGGTCATAAAAATTAAATATTAAAACTTAAATATAAAGAAGTAGTTTAATTAAATAAATTTATGAAAATGGTTATAGTACAACGAATTATGAATATAGATTGAAAGTTATCTTAGATATATGACAAAAAAGATAAAATCATAAATTATATTTATATGTTTCTTTTTCATTTTATTTTAAAATTGACTAAAATTATATTCAATTAAAAAGAAAATAAAATGAAGAAATATCAAAACTTACAATTTTTCACAATAATAAAATCTTCAAATAAATATTAATCACTACAAGTACGTATATAGGATACAAATTCCTTTAAGAGATTGCTTTAATAAAATAATTGGAAAAGAAAGGACTCAACTTCCATTAAGAGATTGGTTCCTTTCTTGCTAGTTAGTTGGGTTAATAGATCAGCATGACGGCTTAGTTTATAGGAAAAGGTTCCTCCATAAAATGGGAGTAGAATAACTAAATTGCTATTAAAGAATCGTGTATATTGTTAGATATTTAGGTCTCATAATTTAATTTATAAAAATTAATAAATTAAAATTTATTAAATATAAATTTAATAAATTTTATTTGTGGGGACAAAGACTGTATTTTAAAATGCTAATCCTATTCAGCCACAGTCCGTTGGGGAGAGTCAAATGAACGAGGCCCTCCCGTCTTGTCACCCATGGCCCTGAGATTTTTTCACATAAATATGTAAAAGCACTTTCCTCGGATTGTTATAAGTGTGTAAAAAGCATATAAGGGTGCGGACGGTTTTTGGGTGGGAAGCCATGTCAATTCCGAAGTGTTTAATTGGCGCTGGCTTGTTCCCAACAATTTCATTACAATTTATTAAGCACTTAATCAATTAGACTGAGTAAAATTAAAATTGACTTTTCGTCTTCATTAGATGACAAATTAGACCGAATCATAGGTTTTGCTAATTAACATAAAACACAATGTTATTGTTTTACGGGATTATATTTATATTATCATAATGTTTAAGGTATATTTAAATTAAAAAATATTAAGAGCCTAAAAAGTATACCATACACATACACATACCCATACCCATATTGTATTTATTTACGTTAAATACTGAAATGTTTTGTCGTGATTACCATTAATTGGCATGTCCATTTTCAGCAGACATTGATCACACCTCATACGCTGATTTAGCGATAACTACTACTATTGTTAAAGCTGGATAACATACTTTAGAGGCCCAAAAAAGGCGGTGATGGGTAATCAAGAAAAAGAGTGCTCGAACTAGAACTCTCTGCATGGTGCATTTTGTCAAAAGATATCTACCTGTCATCCAGAAGAAATCAGAGGAATACTTAGGTTTAGTCTATTAGTGTATCTTTTTTGTTCTTGCTTTCCAAATTAGCTACAATAAAATAATGTAAGCTAGAAAGTACAAAACCCTGTCCCAACTCCATCACACAGAGACACAAAATCACCCATACGGGGACACCTTGTCCAGCTCTGTCTGTTTGGCTCCATTTTATAGACTTCCTTTTAATGATAATAGAGACCAGCCATGTGTATGTATGCCAAAGAAATACTGACTCTACTTCCAAACAAAAAAAAGAAAATAAATATTGACTCTATTATAAGCTTAATTAATATTCTTCGTTTCTGTTTTGTTCATAGAACTGGACGGAGCACATACAACATTTTTGGTGTAAGATCTATTTTTTATAGGAGAAGGATTTGAGGGTTGATTCCAATTGCATATGGTTGAATCATCCTTTCCTTATTATCTCCCCACCATATGTTTTTGCCCCCCCCCCCCCCCCCCCCCAAAAAAAAGCTGAACAGTTATTAAAGTCATATGCATAATGAAAACAATTGTTAAGATTATCCCCACATGAAAGTTAAAATATCAGCTTCGGCTTAATTATCTGAATTTTTTTACAATATTAATTACTAGAGAAGGAGCAGCATGCAGGGGCTTGTTCTCACTTTAAGTTTGTCACAGACTATTTATAATTAGATAGTGCGATGTGTGGCCAAGTTCAGTAGATCCACAATAGTGTGATGTGTTGATTGTTTCACAAATTGTGAGAATATGGCAGGACAATAGGTTTTTATGAGATGCAATGGTATTTTATTTGGAATATTTTGTAGAATGAAAATCATTGTTGGAATAGGTGTTAAGGTTTAATTTATAAATTTTAATAAATAATAATTTAAATTATTTTAAATAAAATTTTTATAAAATTTTATCTGTCACAATAGCACAACTGTTGCATATGTAAGATTTTACATGTTAAAAAGTAAAGGTGACGAAGGGGTAATTTATTCTGTGACAACTCATAATTAAATATGATAAAATATTTCATAATTTTGTTAAATTAATTAAATATTAGCTCGATTTAATTTAAAGAAGAAATGAATTGATTAGTTTAGTAGATTAATATATTTTTATATATAAATAAAATTTATCTTATTTCATTATAATTGACAAATGAAATAAAATAAAATATTTTATATTTTTTATAAATTAAAAAAATATAAAATTATACCATTTTATCAGTTTTATTATAGAGTTACAGCAGCAGCAAACAAAAATAAAAAGGGCATAGTGGGAAACAAGACGACAGGGAAGAGAGAGAGAAAAAGAAATGCGAAGGAGGGTAATGGGAGTGGGTACGGATGACAACGAGGTTGGGAGAAAAGGACTGAGGGGAGCGTCTCATTTTCAAATGAGTGTGATGAAGTAAGGTTCGATGCAATTTCATGCTCTTGTTTGTTTGTTCATCAATTACATTTATCCCTGTCATTGTAATAATTAATATAGCGATTTGGCATGTCATTATTCAAATTTGAATGCGACAGCACCATTATAATTGCTAGTACAATAGTACAATCTATCACCCTGCGGTGATGGAGTCCCAATTGTACACAAAGTCAACACACACAACCAATCCCATGCAAGCGCATCACTATCTATCATCATGCTGGCGTCTTGAACAGAAATTGTGGTACTGTATGATAGCGGGAATCGAAATCAATGGGTTGAACAAGGCAAATAATTGAAACTCCACCCCTACCCATGTGTGCTCTGATTTATAGTCCCGACTGCGTTCTACTCAAAAACAAATAATTGGTATCCCTTCGACCTTGAATTTCTATCTAAATAGTTTGGAGACTGCAGTGACAGTATTCAAGTGCGTGATTGAAAGCTACCTCACTGGCTGTGCCCCATAAAATTGATTCTGGTCTCAATCTCGTCTGGCACCGCGATGGGGGCCTCCTAACCCCCGTTTGAGCATCCACACGTGGAGGCAACAATACCTCTCAAAATGTTATGGTCAAAATCAATTCTACTGTGGTCAACATTACGTTTGAATGAGGTGAATAATAGAACCCTGTTTGGCAATTGAGAATCGATTCTTGGGGTAGCGCTTGATACACACTACTGTGAAGGGCATTGAGGGAGCGTTTAGTTTAGCAGGTAGGAGGCAAGAGAGGTTAGCTTTCAGTAGGCCATGGCAATTAGCGGAAGAAGACTAATGCCACTTCTATGCTGTTTAGGTCCATCAGTCAGTGATGGCTAAATATCACGTCCTTTGTCCCAGAAAGGCCATACTTTGATACTTATCTGAAACGCTTCATGAGCATGGGACAAACAGTAAGTTAGCATCGGTTCATTGCTTTTGCTTCTTCAATCATGCAAACACACATATTCTTTGGTAGGAAATAGCAAGGAGATCACAGTAAAACAAAGACTTTTTATCTTTTAAATTTATGGTATGTAATTAGAATAGTAAAATTCCACCACAGCAATATAGTGAGATTTTAACAAAGCAAAGGGCCTACAAGCAAACATCTACGGTCATGCAAATACACATTTTTATTTTTATAAAATACGTGATTGAATATATAAAATAATATTTATAAAAAGAAGTACAACATTAATAAATACTTATCGCTTAATTCTTGATAGTCACTCCGCAGCACGTCGTGGCATATATCACAGCAACAGATTTAAATTAATTTTCTGACTTTAAATTTTTTTAAATTTTAATAGTTTTATAATAATAAAAATAAATAATAATTTTCTTTTTAAATCTCAATTTTACATTTCTAGTTGTGGCTCCCACACCTATACTGCTAACTCCAACGCAGCAAGCACACCGATTCTGGTTATAAATGAGAACTTGCTTGAACCCTTCAGCTAACAACTAAATTATTATTATTATTATTATTATTTTTTATATGATGCATGTTAATCGTGTACCGTAGCAATATCATGCAAAAGCCAACTTGAAGTTTGCTATCTAGGAGACATAGAAAGCAGACTTTTCAAATTCGAGGACCACATGACTTTGGGCCTACCAGAGATTAATGTTGCATTTGCAGCTAATGGAAATGTGTTTTGGATTCATTCACGTCTGGTTCTTTTCTTGCGAGTTTGTTTTGCTAGCCGTAAAGATGTTAAAATAGGATAAATTTATTAAGCTAACATGGGAATATAATTTTTGATTTTTGAAAATGTAAATCTCATTTAATTTGTTGGATGGAAATGATGGGTTATTCTGTATTTTTATATATAAAAATATTTTAATTTACGGATTAATCTGCTCTAAATTAGATTAGTATTTTATTTATTTATCAAAATTATAAACCCATACATTATACCTCATTTAATTGGGCTTCGTTCTTTATGGGTGCAACATCACTCGTCCACTTATTTCATTGTATCTGGCTACCGTAACGCGACTTGTGTCCATATCTTGGATTGTGCATTCTTAACTTACTTAAATTTTACAAATTAAAAAATTATTTTTAATGATGAGAGTCATTATTTTTTTATTAATTTTTAATTTTTTAAAAATATATATTTTTTCTCACTTACTACATTTAATGAGCAATGAACTGGATAGGGAATGGAGGTTTGTGAACGAGGACCCTAGGCCTAACTCAGGAGACCCACAACTTGTAAAAAAGCTGTTGAAAAAGTTGAAAGTCATCTATATGGGCCTCGGACAAGTTCAATACCATGAAAATTTGGGCTTGAAATTGTAGCCCACCATAATATCCTGTTTGTGGATCAGACAGGGAAAGATTTCTCATCCAGGTTCTTTGGGGCCGAAAGAAAATCTCAATACTTTTTTTTTTTTTGAAATGTCAATTTTTTCTACCTTAATCCCATGCATATATATAAATTTTATAATCATACTATTCTTATATTTGTATTTTTATACAATAATTATCTCAAAAAATTTAATTATTAAATATATTATATTTTACTAAAATTTAATAAATATGAAAACTCACACCCATTAAATATCAACTTTATATAAAAATGTGATACTAAAAATAAATTTTCCATACATTCTGCATTTGCATGTTTATCATCGAATTTCAAGAGTGAATTGCCTGAAATATCCTGAAAGGCTCTCACTATTTGCTACTTTTGAGTGGTAATATAAATAGAATTTATATCCACTTATGTAATGTGGCAGTGATTGTATATTTTATTAAATGAATTTTATTTTATTTTTTTGAAAGGAAAAGGAATCATTCTATTCATAATAAGCCAAATCCGGGACACCCAGGTTCACAACGAAAGAGGGGATTTCATCCCCAAACCAGCACGAATCTTGAAAGTCTACAACCCAAGAGGATTCCACGAACGTGGGACGTGTGATGAAGCTGGAAGGGGAGGAAGCCAACACTTTGCATTCGTCTACAATTGTATCAAAATAGGTCGAGTTCGGATTGTTGCCATTGACTGCCACTGCCACCTCCATGGAGTCACTCTCCGCTACAAGTCAAACACCAGAGAAACGGTGAACCACCGCGCACAGACTATAGGGGAGGTCCCAAGCTTCTGCTGTTCTAACATCCACCAAAACCTCCAGAATGTGAGCCCCAGCCGCCAGACAAACCCCAGCATTGTCACAGAGAACCCAGCCCGCAGTGCAGAGACCCGAACGTTGGACAGCAGCATCAGAGTTGAGTTTTAAAAAACCCAATGGTGGAGGCCTCCAGGAAGTTAAGTGACTAGAACGGGGCAAGGGAACCTGTCTGAGAGAACTTGAAAAAAGGTGATCTTTCTGCACTGTGCCAACAAGCACCAAAAAGTCAAACTGGGAATAGATTTTGTTCTCGAAATAAGCCTTATTTCTGGCAAACCATAGACTCCAAAGTAACAACGCTGCCAAACCCATATGCTCTTTTGACGACCACCAAACTTGGAGAGGCTGAGTGACAAAAATTGCAACCCGCAGCGAGAGGGAGGAGGCAAACCATAAGTGTCGTGCCCAGGGACAATCTCGAAGCAGGTGCATCTCCGACTCTATTTCCATGGAGCAGCGAGGGTATTCTGTACTCACGGGGACAGCTCTCTTCCTAAGGTTTAATCTTGTTGGTAAACGGCCTTTGAGAGCCCTCCACACAAAAATTTTTACCTTCTGTGGGATAGCAAGTTTCCAGAGTTGAGACCAGTCCACATCTATGGCAGAGGAAGAGCTGCTGGCTTCTAGAGCATGATTGCTCTGCATAACGAAATGATACCTGGACTTGACAGAATATTGTCCATCCTTTGTTCCCGCCCAGACTAGTTTATCATCTCTGTGCATATTGAAAAGTGGAATATTAATAATTTGATCAGCTTCAAAGTCCAGAAACGTCTCACGGATTAAAGATCTATTCCAATTTTTGACATCATAATCCGCGAGATCACTGACCCCTTCAATCTCATCCACTTTTGGGGTCCAGCATCTCCCCCCATTTTGCATAGGCTGCCACCTATCTAGCCGTACATTCACAGATCTCCCATTGCCAATAACCCACCTGCAACCTTCTTCAAGTAACCATTCGGTCCCCCAAATACTACTACGCCAAGTATAACTTGGTCTAAAACCAGATTTGGAGTGTAGAAAATCAGATCTAGGGAAATATCTTCCCTAATAACCCGAGCCATGAGGGATCTTTTTGGTGGATGAGGCGCCAACCTTGCTTAGCTAGTAAAGCCTCGTTAAAAGCAGCAAAGTTCCTAAATGCCATTCCTCCTACTTATTTTGCAATGCACATCGTCCTCCAATTAACCTAGTGTATCTTCCTCTCTTTGACCCTTATTTCCCCATCTTTGAACCTTATTTCCCCACCAAAAGTTACTCATTATGGACTCAATAGAGTGGCAAAGCTTTGCTGGCAAACGGAAACATCGCATAATATAAGTAGGTATTGATTGAGCTACTGCATTATTCAACACCTCCTTACCTGCTTGTGATAAGGCTTAATTCTTCCAATCCTTAAGTTTCTTCCACATTCGCTCTTGAACAAAGTTAAACACATAGTTCTTTGATCTACCAACAAAAGTAGGGAACCCAGGTATTTTGTGTTTGACTGAAAGCTGGCACACTTCAGCTAAAGGAAACTTCCGACTTTTTCAAATTGATACACTGGCCAGATGCTCTTTGGTGTTGATCTTGGGTACCCATTAAACAACGAACTTCTGGTTTAGTAGCTCCACAGAAGATTATGCTATCATCACAAAAAAACAAGTGGGAAACACGTGGGGATTGATAAGCAATCCTAATCCCATGGATTCTATTCAACTGCTGATCATGGTGTATTAATGCAGAAGAAATTCAGCACCCAAAATAAAAAGGTAAGGAGACAGATGATCACCTTGTCTGAGACCTCTTTGAGGTTTAAATTTCTATTGTGACAGTCCATTGAGAAGGATTGAGAAAGCAACCGTAAAGACACATCTCATCACTAAATTTGTCCATCTGTCAGGAAAACCCATACCAGACATAACACTTTCCAGAAAATGCCATTCCACTTATTATAGGCTTTGGATATATCCAGTTTGGCTGCCAGATACTTTTTATCTAAAGTATTGTATGCTTTTTAAGTAAAATATATTTTAATAAATAAAATTATCAAAATAAAGTGAAAATTATGATCGCTTTGAAACTTTGAAGTCAAATTATTTTATATTTTTCTTTTTTTTTTTTTGATAAAGATAAGAGGACAAAGGTTTTTTTTACGAAAGGGGAGGAAAATGGGATAAAGGGAGAGGACAAATACACGTGAGATTGAACCTGTCTTCTATAACTGTGGTACAGGCATAAGTGTCACGAAGCTACGAGGCTCTTGACATTTTACATTTTTCTTTGAAAGAAAGGATTCTATTTTGCATTAACAAAAGGAAAAATTTCTTTTCTCTTTCCAGACTCCTCCAATGTATGGCTAATTGGCTACTAATTATTTTTTCTTCTAATTATTACATTGAATGCAAGTGATTTGGACTATGATTACACTTTTTTTTTACCAATAGGCATTTAGTATTTACATGTATTAATTATAAACCAGAAACTGAAGAAATTATTTTTCTTTGAATAAAATATAAATAAAAAGTTGGTGAAGGTCCCGCCCTTTCCGAAAACTGAGAAGCCCACCCAGCTTTCTCATTTTATTCCGTGTCTGGCCCCAAGCGACGACGCTTTTCAAGTCGTCTCTTCCCTAGCAGGGACAACTGACGGCAATGACCAAAATTCTTCGCTGGCTGCAATTCCCCTTTCCACCTATCTTCTTCTCCTTCACCAGAACCGCTACCTTCTTCTCTGCTTTATACTTCTACTTTTATTTATCGTACAGATACGTTCCTCATACGTAAGATTGTGAGCAAGAGTCATCCATGGGAGATGCTAACAATACGCTTCGCATACTTGTAGCTACAGACTGCCACCTCGGCTACATGGAGAAGGACGAAATGTGACGCTATGATTCGTTTCAAGCATTTGAAGAGATTTGCTCAATAGCTGAGCAGAAGCAGGTAGTACTCACACTTCATTTTTCCGCCTTTCAAGTTGTGGTTCGTAACGTTCCTTTTCTATTTTACTACTGTGATTGCTTTCATGCAACTTTGGACTACAATTTAATTTTAACTTTTCCAAGTAAGCAATGATTTTACATTAGAGGAGAAAGAAGAAGTGAAAAAAGAAACGGGCAATCATCCGAAGCGCTGAAAAGCGCGGGTTGACGGAAAATTGGTTCTTAATTCTTGGGCAATTTTGTTTCTTTTTAGAATGTGCTTGTACAAAAGGATGTGGTGTATTATATTAAGTATTTGATGGGGCTGAATTTGTGTTCGGCACTGCCAGGTTGATTTAAAATGCATCGCAGTTTGCCCCACTATTTTTGTAATAGAAACATAGCATGCTTCTTATTATCCCATATGGGTCTCCCAGAGATACAATCCCTTAATTTTTCTAATACTATTCTAATAATAAAAAATAAAGCAGCAATGGAGAGGAACCAAAAACCAATTCCCCTAAGATATTATAATTGTCAGATAGGAGGCTATAATATTTTTATGTGCATTGAAATAGTAGTTTGATGTGCCACTGTCCTTTCTAGTGTTTCCATTATGATTAGAATCAACTTTAGGAAGCTTCTTAGAAATTGGTGTTCTGATTAGGGATATTAAGAATCACGTGCAAAGCATTTTGAATATTTATTGAAAGTAACAAGTCAAATCACAAGTAGGGCTAGTGACATGTTTTGAACGACGATAATAATGTTATTTTTGGACTATATAAAGGCGACAGTTAGGTGATTTTCCCCTGCCCATTTTCTTTTTCCCAAATCATAGCTGTTCCGTTTTAACCTTGAATTTGTTTGTTTATCTGAATTTTAGGTAAAATTGATGATTCGGAGCGACTTCATCCAGAAGAATTAAATCAACAAACCATAGAGGCTTTGGTTGCTGAAAGTAATCTGGTACTTCAACCATTGAGCACTTCAATCTTTTTACTCTCTCCAGATATAATTTATGGAGACTTCCTAATTCAACATGGGCTGCCATATAGATTTATATTATTGCTCAATATCATTTTTCCATTTTGCAATTTAATCTTTTTTGTATTTTGCTAGAAACATCTAGTGAAAGCAATTTTTTTTTTAATGAAAGAAAAGTTTTACTGGAAGGAAAGAAAAGATACAAAGAAAGAGGAGGATGGATATAAATGTATAAAGAAGACAATTTTCCAAGAAAAGCTTTCATTGAAGAGGATGGATATAAGTATATAAAGAAGACAATTTTCCAAGAAAAGCTTTCATTGAAAAGGATGGATATAAGTATATAAATAACACAAGTTCATTCTAATTATTTCTGTCATAGAATCTGACTCTTGATGGTTTTACAGAAAATGGAGATACTTCCAGTCAATGATTTGGATATTGCATTACAAAATTATGTAAACAAGGATGATAAAACGGCATTCTATTCTTGCGTGCAATACAATATTGAAGAAACACGAGTGAGTGTTCAATATTGCAATTATCTTCTATATACTTGTCTGGTATTATGTTGGAAATTTCACACTGCATATTATCTTTCCTCCACAGCTGATGCATGTTATTCTATATGTTCATTCTAATGTCATGTGCGTTTTTTTTTTTTTTCTTTCTCTTCCCCTTCCTCTTCTCCTTGATTGACACATGATAACTTGCTTTGGTACTTATACAGAACAAAATTTCTAAGGATTCAGACGTCCTGAAGTTTGAAGAGGAAGATTTAATTCTTAAAGTTGGGGAGTCCTTGGAGGTTAGAAGCTTCAGCATTTGTTTTTACTCTAAGAATCAAGTAGTCTCCACTGCGTTTAGGTAGAAAATTCACTTTGCTTTGTGGGAGTAGCTTTGCTATTTCTGGGGTCTTCATGAAGTAACAGTTGCAGAACATCATGGGCCCAACAGTCACCTCTGTCTTTAAGAGACCTTCATCAATAACGAGTCTTTTGCTTCTTCTATTAATTGTTACTACATTTTGCTCTTTGTCATTAAAATGGTTTGATAAATGGAACATATGTGTAAATATGTAACTATCATTAATGGCTATTGGTTTTCTCTTCTACCAGGAATGTGTCAAGGAAAGATCCACACGCTCTAAGGATACCACACAGTTCACTTCCGGAGCTCAGTTATTGGAGGTAACTCCAACATTGCTACCTACTATTGCAATAGTGATGATACAGCAGCATTTTAAACTGGCAATATTTACCCATTCCCTGTATTTAACTTCTATTCATAACTCGATATAGGATTTTCAAAGCAGAAGTGCTACTGGAACTGGAATTGCTGTTTCCTTTAGTGATGATGAAGAAGCTGTACCCATATCGGGCTCAAAGTCAAGTACTAGAGGTCAGAAAGGGTTATCTGGGCCATCTCAAACTTCTACAAGAGGAAGGGGTAGGGGCAGGGGTATAGGCAGAGGCTCTAACACTTCAAAGCAGACAACCCTTGATGCATCTTTAGGTTTTCGCCATTCTCAGAGGTTGCATTTGCTGATTAAGAAATAGTTTTAGTAGTTTTATAGATTTCTTGCAACAAAGCAAAATTAAAGGCGACATGGAAATGATGATGGTTCAATTCATTATTAATGTGGGGGAAAGAAAGGGGATAATGACACTGGAGAACATCCACGGAAGATGTTCGAGTTTTTATCGTATTCTACTAATGGTGCCTTGGATAAATACTCAGCATGACTGGAGGGCGTCTCTGATTTGAATTCTTCCTGTATTTAACGAAGATCCATATTCTGTTATTGTCAGCTATTTCTTTGTGTAATATCTTAGGTTATTCTTGTCAATGCAGGACTGCATCAGCTGCTGCAACAACTGCTATCCAGAGTTTTGTTGATGAGGGGAATAAATTGGATTCTGATTCAAGTGAAGATGCAGCAAAATATGCAGTTGAAGAGATTGATGACTGAGTTATTAATTGTTCATAAGGCTCTTTGATTCCGTTCTTGCCAGTCTAGTGCATATAATCTGACAGTTTTGAAGTGTGCCCAAAATTGTAATTTGCCACTGAAACATCATGACATGATCAATGATCAAGCTGAATTTACTGCACTTTACATTGCAAAGGAAAATGAATCAAAGCTACCTGCACGGAAAAGGACTGCTTCAAAGGGAAGAGGTAGAGGATCTACACAATCTTCCAAGCGAGGAAGGAAATCAGATAACTCTTCCATCCACAGAATGTTCATGAACAATGATGACGAGGAGGACGACGACAACAATAATGTCAGAAAGAGATTAAATAAATTTCAACCTCGGGTTTGTGTCTTCTCTAGTTTCTTCGACTGTTTCCAATATATTATACGTTAACATGCTTAAAAATTTGAACAGATGTTTTGTCCAATGTGGTGTTCCAATCCATTTTCTCCATAAGTCTTGTATGCTTACTACCTATAGTCCTTCTGCTCATATTTATGCCGAATAATCTGCCAATATCTTGCTGTGATATGTTAGCTGGTCATATCAGGATAATACACATAAATTACACTTGCGTGTATTACTCTTTTCTGCCTTCATTTATGCAATGTTCTATTAAGTAGATGTTGGCCACCGGTGTGGGGAGTACAGATTTTTGTAAAGAGCTGTCAGTTGAAATTGACTCCGTCCTGTTTTAATGCGGTTACTTGTGTGGACTGTAAATGATTTCGTTGCTTTACCTTTATTGTTTGAGAAAATCTATTCCCACTTAGTTGGGAATTTAATTGTGAACTGTTGGATTGGATCTATTGGGTTTTATATTAATAAATTTAATAGTTTAAATTTTATTTTATGAAAATTAAATAAGAATAATATTATAGGAATAGTAGAATCGATATATATATATATATATATATCTATTTCTGATTTTGCCCCCAGTTTTGCTTCTTAGCATTTTTTTCTTATCCACTGGATATATCTTATACCATGGTTTTGCTGTAATATGATGAACGTGTATTAATGCAACTTGGGCTACCTCATTGTTTATTAATTTTTTTTTTCACATTTAAATTCTCATTGTTTTAATTAAAAAATTGGTGCTTTGGAATTTATGCAAGTTGCTGGGATACTTTTGATGTCACATTAATATATATACTAAACATTCAGCTCAGAGCATCTTGGAACTAACATCCGCTTCTTCTTGTCTTTAGGTGACAAAAAACTATGGAGCTTTGAGAAGATGATAACCAGGTTCCTGTGGTCTCCACAGGTCTTGCAGGCAAAATACGTTGCCCCGTACATTTTTTTTTTTTGGTGGTTACACCCACTAATTCAGGAAAATATCTTTACCTTCATAAGAAAGATATCTCTCGTTCGATTTCGAAGGAAGTGGGAAAGCCCTAGTCTATCTTGACAATGCCACCCTCCCATTGGTCAATTTGGATTCCGTTTTAGTATTCGTTTGTCTCCCACCGTCTGTGATCCAATGTTCACACCACGCTTCTCCTTGATGTCATCAATTTTTTCAGTGGTTCTATCCCTCTAGAAATTTGGACATTAAGGAATCTAAGCGTGCTGTAAGCACTTAGATCCAATTTCACAGAGATTATCCGCAATTTATTGGAAAGACAGCCAACTTATCATATCTAAATTTAGAACCTCCCTAGTAACATCCATCAAGGCATTGGCAAGTTGGGAAAGCCAAGATAGTTTTCATTTGCACTTATGACCTAAGGGTATTATTATGTTATCTTTTATTTTCCTATTTTAGCTTAGAATATTCACATTAAAAGGGAAGGTGAAAGGTGATTAGTTACTTCTATTATTTTTATAAAAAATTATAGTTGAATACATAAAGGAGTAGTTGAATCGAAGGAATAAAGAAGATAGCATAGTAATGTTTTTATAAAATAACATCAAAATAAGAGAGTATGAGATAAGGGGTATGATAACTGTTACATTCTCTGAAAAATTTGAAAGTTGGGAAACTTGGAATATATTAATTTGGTTTCATGTTGTGTGTTCAAAATTTATTTTCTTCCACTTTCCACATTCTCTTATATTAGGAGGTATAAGATTTTGAAGTCATTCGTTGTTTGTAAAAGTGAGAGAATTAGATAGAAGTTTTTAGTTTAAATCTCGGCCATCATGTGGCTAAAAAGGAATAGTTTAATTTTATCATTTTATGAATTAGGGACTTATTTAATTAAGCAACACAAAAATATTAAGAAAATAAAAAAAGAAATATAAGTAGCGATACTTACCAATAGCCATGGTGTTCTTGTTCCCATATATAATAATCTTGAATGTCCCTGGCACAAGCATGATCACTTGTTGCATGTATAATACAGTCTAATTTAAAAACCGTCGACAGCCATGGTGTTCTTGTTCCCAATTGCAAAGGCTCAGTCCCTCTTTGCGGGGAAGTGTGCGTCTTTTTTTTTTTCCCTTTCTTTTTTGGTTTTGTTTTCAAGAGTTGGGTCCTTCTAATTTTTTTTTTAAATATGGCCAAAAAAGTTCTAATTGCACAAAACCCTTGTCAACGTCTGTTATGGAAGTTTAGAATCTGATTTGGATTAATACTCCTAATTAATAAAAGAATAAAAGACTGGATTGACTCTTCTCTTAACCCACATTTTAAATACATTATACATGGAAGATACTTTAAAATAATATAATAATTTTTCTCAGTAGTGGTGCTCTTGAACCTGTATTATTATCTGTACAAACATTTTATAAATGTAGGAAGATAACAAGCTATATTAATAGAGTAAGAGCTCACTGCCAGATTTCACATTTTATGGAATAGTACAAGTGTGAAAACTATACAGTACCAGAGAAGTACTCGTATGTCTTACTGAAAGGCAAAGGTGCAAGCACTCATGTTTGTGTCTTCTCGTCGTGTTTGACGGATTCATGGCTTCGCTATATGGTATCGTGCAAGTGACATTAACCATCGATGTCCGGTCAGTGTCCATCGTAAATGCACAAAAACAATGTCCAACGTCCACCCTCATGAATCTGACTTAATCCCTAAAAAATATGTTTTAAAATCGTGTTGGAACTTTGAATTGAAAATGGGTGACGGCAACTTCAGCTTCTTCTTCTTTTTTTCCCTCGTTTGTTGGTATTTGCTAGTGGAGAGGTAATGGCATTGACCAAGCTGGACAAGTCCCATCCAAAGACGAACGGCTAGTAAGGGTGAATACATTCCAACTCCGTGACTGTGACATGCATACCATTAATCTCTACTCATGTTTGTGTCTTTTCGTCGTGTTTGACGGATTCATGGCTTCGCTATATGGTATCGTGCAAGTGATATTAACCATCAATGTCTGGTCAGTGTCCATCGTAAATGCACAAAAACAATGTCCAACGTCCACCCACATGAATCTGACTTAATCCCTAAAGAATGTGTTCTCAATCTCATTAATTAGAGTGTGCTTTGGCAAATTCTAAGTTTTAATTTTATGGACATTGTTAGCAGAAATTATTGTATACTTTAATTTCTCTGACAGCAACATGGGGTTTTCTTTTTCCCTAGACGAACAAGTCAACCAAATGTTCACATTACTCTTGGTTTTTCATTTTTCCCTTGTAATGGTCTCTTCGTTCACTTCACCCTCAAATGGCAGGAAAGTGAGTGCTTCGTTGAAGCGGAAAGCTACCAACATCAATGTCCAGTCGGTGCGCACCAGAAATAATGTCCAAGTAAATAGTAAGAGTCATTCCCCCCTCCATTCACGTTAATCTGACTCCATGCCTAAACTTATGGAGGACCTAGTGTTCCTCGGTCGTTTAACCCTATAACTACGCTACACTTATCAATCTCATTAATGACGGCGTCGTTATGCAATTTTTAAGCTTTCACTCGATGGACACGGGCCTTTATGGCTTTCATTGTCTGGTGAGGTGCTAGTGAGATTATTATCCTTTAAATTGACATCATTTGCGCAAAGAAATGACCTCAAGTGATGGATTGATTGTTGAATCAAGATTTTTACAAATTTAATAAGTTAGAGATTGATATAGAATTAAAAAGATTTAATTAAAAAGACTTATAAAATATATTTAAAGATAGATATAAAATTATTTAAATCAAACACATATAGAGATAAAATTCGAATCTGAATTATGTTACCGTGTAGAACATATATTTTGATTTATAGGATAAATAAAAATCAATCTAAATAAATAAAATAAACAAGGATAAAAAAGATTGCATCAAACTTGCAAAAAAAAGAAAAGTTATATCTTCAATAGATTTAATAACTTTTTTTAAAAATTTTAAGTATTTAATATGGAGCATTTAGTAATTTTTTTTTAAATTAATCATTATATGTTAGGATTGGGCTTGTTTTTATTCATCCATCTATTATAAGTGAAGATAAAACTCTAATTTGCACTATGGGTTCTAATCATCAAAATTAAAGAGGCTTATTCTGGTCTCATTTTTTAAATTAAAAAGTGTAATTAAAGTAAGATATTTATCAACTATTTAAACTCGACATACGATTAAGGTCGATTTACACTTATTTATATTTTAAATAAATATATTTAAATATTATTATAAGTTCATTTATAAAACCAACCAAAATTGAGGTATTTATCATTTGGCTCGTGAAACTTATTTATTAATAAAATAATAAAAATAGCTAAATTTATTTTATGCAACAAGTTTGACGGTTAATTAAATCTTTATATTACTTTTATTGTATTTTAAATACATAAAGGACAATTCATCGTGATCTTTGCACAATAGCCCACGTATCTGGACCCACTATGTGGTGTGGTCCAACTGGAGGAAGACTCTGCATCGTGATTGACCCACTGTGCTATGGTCCAACTGGGATTAACCATTAATGTCTAGTTAGCGAGCCCCAGAAATCACGTCCAAGTAACAATATGTAAGAGTCGTCATTAATTAGGTGGAGGATTTAGACATGTTTGAATAAGTTTAAAAAAATATTTATATAAAAAAAATATTTATAAAATTTTTTGTAAATATTTAAATATATTTATAAAAATTATTTAAGTATTTAAATAAATTATTTTAATTTTATATTTATGTTAAAAATTAAAATTTATAAAAATAAGTTATTATAATAGTGGATAATTATTTATGTGAAATTTTTTTAATAAAATTTTGTTAATAATTATAAATTTTTATCTTATACTTTATCTTTATTATGAAGTAAAAAATAAGTAAATAAGCTTGCATAAAGTGATCTAGATAAATGGATAGACTAAATCATGGCTCATGTGAGCACCTGCGTGTTCATACACAATCCATGTCATAACATTTGCAAGCAACATGGCGCATTGACATATAAGCTATGTCATAGCATTCGTGTAAATAAACATGATATGTCATATAACCCTACATGAACTTCTCTTAAAGCAACTAAAGCGTACTATGATAGTTAAAAATAAACCTTTCTGGACATAGCCAAGATATGTTATGGTAGATGCTGGTATCATGCCAAGCATGCATGCAGCACAATGTATCGCAATGGCACACAAATTGTGTAGCACCTATATGTATCGGCACGAAATGTCATGATTGTCCTAAATAGACATTTCTTAAGGTAATTAAAGTGTGTGATAATAGTTACAAGTAAACTTTCTTTAAAGTAGTCAACATAAGTAATGACAATTGCTAGTATTGCACCAAGCACCCAAGTAATATATGGCACATGGCATATATTTTTGTAACATAAACAAACTTTATTTCAGATAAAGTATCTCTCATTTCTTATTATCATATTTTTTGTTAAAAAAAATATTTGATGAAAATGATTCAAGATTAATTTTGTAATTTTATAATTATAAGCATTTATAAACTTTTATATTTAAACATTATATTTATTATATAAATATTTATCAATATATATCTAAATATAAATTAATTTATTTTAAATCACATTTATATAAATAAAGTTTAATTAAAAAATTTTTATAATATAAATATGTATCCAAATTAAACCTTAGTCTCTCTGAATTTCCTAACCCGATGACTTCGCTAATCTCATCAATTAAAGCATTGTTCTGCAATTTCTAAGCTTTGATTTGATCGACATGGAGCTTCTTTTTTTATCGATGTTTATACGGACCCAAACGTGACAAGTACAAGACTGTTTGTCTATGGTAAGTAGAACGATGTACAGAAGACTACTCCCACCAAAAGATTGAAACCAAGTCCTTACGTAACTCATATGATTTATTTGGTTTTATAATTAAATTTATAAATTTAATAATTTAAAATTTTTTAAATAAATATTTAATAATATAAAAATTTAAAAATAATAAAATTATTATATATTAAATTCATTTAGTTTTAGCCAAAATAATCATAAAATTACATCTTTAATTTTATAATTTTGATATAATTATTAATTTAAAATTATTTTTTATTATAAAAAATTTTATAATTTAATTAATATCAATTTCATATAGACTATTATATTAAAAATATAAAATTAAAAACATAATTCTATCATCATTTTCAACAAATGTTAAATCAGTCATGATCGTTTGTTTTCATCATGCTTGACAGATTCATGGCTTTCAATGTCTTGTGTGGTGCTAGGCTGCTAGTGAAATTGTGGTCTTCTAAATTGACATCAGGTACGCGAAGAAATGACCTCGAGCAATGGGTTGGATTGCGTTTATCTAAAATAACATCCTTCACTTTAACGATATGTATATATAATTTTAAACACCATATATATGAAAATTTAAATAAAAAATATAAAAAATTCATAATTTATATATTTAAAATTATATATATTTGAGATAAATATAAAACTAAAAAAATTAATTCAAAATATAAGATTTAGAAATACATTTAAATATGAATAAAAAATAAATAGATATAAAACTATCAAAATAAAAAAACAAAAAGTAAAGAATATAAATCCACATTATCTTATTATGTAGAATATATTTTATTTTATACAAATAAATACAGAAAAATAAAAATAAAATAAAATAAACAATTTTAAATTTTAAATTATTTTTATTTAATCATATTATCTTATTATATAACATTCAATTTTTCCTAAGTAATTATTATGAAGAAGAAGACAAAAAGCCAAGTATGTAAGGGGAGCTTATGATGTCAAAATGGGACCTTCACTGGACTACTACTTTCCTGGAGTTCACGGCACTCAGACAACCTTCACCAGAAAATATATTAATTTGGTTTCATCTTTGTGTGTTCTGATTTTTCCTTTTTCCACTTTCCACATTCTCTTGTATTATAATAACAAGACTTAGGTTTTAAAACTGGTGTCATCTGAAAATTATTTGAAACAATTATTTTGTAGCCAAGTACAATTTACAAGAATACTAAGGAAAATTTAGAAAATCAAAAATTTCAAAAAGGATAGTTACTTGATAATGAAGTTAAAAGATTGCTTGTGAATAGAATATTCTCAAAGGCTAAGTAAAAGTGCTTTACTGAAGAAATAAATAAAACCTTAAAATGGTATTAGAAACATTATTTCCGGTGTGACAGAGTTATTTTAGCCAAGATGCGGTGGTGTCCAACTTGGATTCGAAAATGGGTGACGGGAACTTCAGGTTCTTCTGTTTCTTTTCCCTTTTTTTGGGGGGTAGAAATTGATAGGAACTTATACTTGATGGAGAGATAACTGGGATCGAGAAACCTGGACTAGACCCATTCAAAAACGAGCGGCTGTCAAGTGTGAATACATTTCAACTTTGTGGGACATGCTTATGATTCATCTTCACTCATGTTCATGTCTTCTCACCGTGATTGATGGATTCATGGTTTCACTATATGGTGTAGTTAAATTTTATTTTAAAAATATAGTTAATAAATTACTTAAATTTAGAGATTTTAGATTACTTGTGATTGATCACTAATAATATAGTATGAAATAAGTAAGAAATAAAAATAATTTTTAAAAGGTTGTAAAGTTAGCAAAAAAGAAAGATATATATATTAAATTTAAATATAAATAAAAAAGATAAATAGTGACTAAAATTAAGAAATAAAAAATGTAAAGAATCAAAATTTTTCATGCTTCAAAAATTGAAGAAGCATTAAAAATAAAATAATTAAATAAAAATTTCAACATATATCTGGATACCACTAAAATTACTATGTAAAGTGTGAATACGTTTGTACTCTGGACTATGCTTATGATTCATCTCCACTCATGCTTATCTCATCTCACTGACATACTTGACGGATTCATGGCTTCGCTATATGGTGTGGTGTAAGTGAGATAAAATTATGTGGGACATCAATAATACACTGCATGAATTTGACTTCGTCACTATGTTGTGACGTGTATATCCAATGTGGCCTTGAAGAGTAAAAAGTTAAAATCATAGGAGCAGTTTTGGCGCATGTGGATCAACGAATTTTTCCTATATATAGTTATCCTGAAAGTGCCAGGCAGAATCATAATCAGTTCTTCATTGTATCACACAACCTGATCTTAAAATCCACCCTAGCCATGGTGTTCTTCTTCCTAATTCCAAAGGCTCAGCTTATAACACAGCATGTAGCATTTTGGCAGCTTCTCTTACTGTTCTTTAGTTCCCTTGTAATAGTCTCTTCGTTCACTTCGCCTTTGAAAGGCAAGGAAGCAAGTGCTCTATTAAAGTGGAAAGCTAGCCTTGATAATTAGAGTCAAGTTCTATTGTCTTCCTGGTATGGCAATACTAATCCTTGCAACAACTGGGTAGGAATTACATGTGAGAAGTCCATGTATGTGTCCATGATTAATCTCACTAGTTTTGGACTAAGAGGTACGCTTCAGAGTCTCAATTTCTCATCTTTCCCTCGTCTTCATGGCATAGATTTAAAAAACAACTCATTCTATGGGACTATTCCACCCCAAATTGGTGAACTTCCCCAACTGAACTCTCTTGAACTTTCCCAAAATGGACTAAATGGTAGCATTCCACCTGAGATAGGTCAGTTAACTAGACTTTCTATTTTGAGATTGGGTCAGAATTTCCTCAATAGTTCTATTCCGCTAGAAATGTGGACATTGAGAAATCTAAGTGTGCTAGATGTTGTTTATAACAATTTGATTGGGGCTATCCCTAATTCTATGGGAAAGATGGCCAACTTATCATATCTAAATTTAGGAGCTAACAACTTCTCTGGTGACATTACTAAGGAAATTGGCAAGTTAAAAAACCTAAGATACTTTTCACTTGCACAAAATAACTTTGTTGGTTCCATTCCCCCAGAAATTGAGAAGTTGGAGAACCTAGAATATTTAAATCTCTGTCAGAATGGGTTCTCTAGTCCTATCTCCAAAGAAATTGGGAACTTATGGAACTTGAAATATCTATATCTCTGTCAGAATGGGTTTTTCGGTTCTATCCCCATAGAAATTGGAATGTTGAGGAATCTGATTGAGTTTGATTGTAATCACTGCAATCTCACAGGTTCTATTCCTAATTCTGTGGGAAAACTAGCCAATTTATCAATTTTTGAAATGGGAAACAACCAACTTTTTGGCCTCATTCCTCGTGAAATTGGAAACTTGGGGAACTTGAGAATTCTGTGGCTTCAAGTTAATAATCTTTTTGGTTCCATTCCCCAAGAATTAGAATGCTGGAAAATATTTATCAGCTTGATTTGTCAAACAACCTTCTCTCAGGAAGAATCCCCACTACAATTGGAAATTTGAGTAATTTGGTATATCTTTATCTTTATTCAAACAATCTTTGGGGTTCTATTCCAGATGGAGTGGGAAATCTCCATTCGCTTATGACAATCCAATTGTCAAGAAATAACCTTTCTGGGCCAATTCCACCTTCCATATGTAACTTGATCAATTTAGATTCCATTTATTTTGAGCAAAACAAACTTTCTGGTCGGATTCCTTCCACTATTGGAAATTTGACTAAGCTCACTACATTGAGTTTGTTTGAAAACCAACTTTTTGGTCAAATTCCTTCCACTATTGGAAATTTGACTAAGCTCACTCAATTAAGGTTACCTGAAAACCAACTTTTTGGTCAAATTCCTTCCATTATTGGAAATTTGACTAAGCTCACTGAATTGAGTTTGTTCGAAAACCAACTTAGTGGTAACATTCCTATAGAAATAAATCACCTTACCAATTTGGTGCTGTTGTATTTATCTAATAACAATTTCACAGGCTCTTTGCCACATAACATTTGCATTGGTGGGTCACTAAAAAAATTTGCTGCAAGCAATAACCATTTTGTGGGTCCAATTCCAAGGAGCTTGAAGAAATGCACTAGCCTTATTCGGTTAACTCTTCATAATAACCAGTTAACTGGGAATGTAGCTGATGATTTTGGTATGTACCCGAGTATGGACTATATTGATTTGAGCAATAATAATTTATATGGTCATCTTTCATCAAATTGGGGTAAGTGTCATAACCTCACATCCTTGAAGATCTCTAACAACAATCTTTTTGGTGCTATACCAGTAGAACTAGGTGAGGCAACTAACCTGCATATTCTTAATCTCTCTGCAAATCATCTAATTGGACAAATTCCAAAGGAATTGGGGAGGTTGACCTCATTGATTCAATTGATAATGAGCGACAACAATCTTTCAGGCAATGTTCCTTCTGAAATAGGATTGTTGCAGGAATTGGAATCTTTAAAGTTGGCTGCAAACAATTTGAGTGGCCCAATACCAAAACAACTTGGGGGGTTCCAAAAGTTGCATGACTTGGACTTAAGCAAAAATAAATTTGAGAAAAGCATTCCCTTTGAGTTTGGCTCGTTACAAGTGCTTGAAAATCTTGACCTTAGTGAAAATTTGTTGAGTGGAAGTATACCCTCAACCCTTGGAGGGTTGCAACACTTGGAGACATTGAACCTCTCACACAATAATCTCTCAGGTACCATCCCAAACAGTTTCAATGAGATGTTGAGCTTAACTTGTGTTGACATATCATACAACCAATTGGAAGGTTCACTTCCAAACAATCTAGCCTTTCGCAATGCTTCCTTTAGAGAATTGAGAAATAATAAAGGCTTGTGTGGTAATGTCTCTGGTATGATAAGATGCCCAACAATGCGTAGTAAGCCTCATCGAAAAAGCAAGAAAGTTATTCTCTTAATTACAATACCTACTACTCTGGCCACTTTCATGCTGGTGTTATTCATAGCCGGAGTTTCATATGTTCTTTGTGGAAGTGCTAAAACAGAAGAAAAACCTCCAACTGTAGAAGAACAAGCCCAAAATCTTTTTGCAATTTGGAGTTATGATGGAAAGGTAGTGTATGAAAACATCATTGAAGCCACAGAGGAGTTTGACAACAAATATCTCATTGGGATAGGAACGCAAGGAAGTGTATACAAAGTTGAGTTATCCACTGGTCAAGTTGTTGCTGTGAAAAAACTTCATTCAATGCCACTTAGTGGGGAAACTTTCAATCAAAAAGCTTTTACAAGTGAGGTTCAAGCTTTAACTGAAATCAAGCATCGCAACATTGTGAAACTTTATGGATTTTGCTCACATTCACGATTCTCTTTTTTGGTTTATGAGTTCTTAGAGGGGGGCAGCTTAGATAAGGTATTGAATAATAAGTCACAAGCAATTGAGTTTCACTGGAAGAGGAGAGTGAGTGTTGTTAAAGGTGTGGCAAATGCTTTAGCTTATATGCATCATGACTGCACGCCTCCCATAATTCACCGGGATATATCAAGCAAGAACATTCTTTTGGATTTGGAGTATGAGGCTCACATCTCTGACTTTGGCACAGCGAAGCTTCTAAAAGCTGACTCGAGCAATTGGACCTCATTTGTTGGAACCTTAGGCTATGCTGCTCCAGGTTAGATTTCTTTTAAAAAAAATATTGTATAAACGTAATTCTATAGATTATGGTATAATATTACTTTTTCAAAAATTATAAAACAATTGTAAGAACAAAATGCTAATACTTTGTTGTTATTTGATGATATGATTTTAATTCTATGCATTGCAGAGCTTGCTTATACTATGAAAGTGAATGAAAAATGTGATGTTTATAGCTTTGGAGTTTTGGCTTTGGAAATAATCATGGGAAAGCATCCGCGAGATCTTATTTCTTCATTGCCATCACCTTCTTCATTAACTGCTCAGAATATGCCAGTAGAGAATGTGTTGGACCAACGGCTTCCTTTTCCTTTGGAGTCAGTTGGTAACGAAGTGACATTAATCACAAGGGTAGCATTTGATTGCTTGAGGGAAATTCCACATGCTCGCCCAACCATGGAACAAGTATGTAAGGAGCTTATGATGCCACAAGGGCCTTCATTGGACTAGCTCTACTTGTCAAGAGGGCACATGCACTTGGACAAGTTTCACTTGATTATATATTAATTTGGCTTTATCTTATGTGATCAGAAATTTTTTCTTTCCAATTTCCAGAATAACTTGTATTAGGAGTTATATAGTGTTATATCATCACTTGTTGTTATCTATAAGAGGGAGATTTAAATAAGAGTTCTTAAATCAAGTCTGTTGCCATCATGTGACTAAAAAAAGAATACTTTAATTTTATCAATTTATGAATCAAAGTCTTCTTTTCTAGTTTCCGCATTAACTTGTGTTAGGAGTTATACAATGTCATGTCATCACTTATAGTCTAATAGTAAGAGATTTAAACAAATTCTTTGTCTAAATCTTTGCCATAATGTAGCTAAAAAATGAATGGTTTAAGTTTATTATTTTATGAACTAGAGACTAATTTAATTAAATAACAAAAAAATGAAATATAAGTAATAATTTTACAAAACATAAATATTAATTTTCATTTCACAATAACTTGATAAATCACTCGATTAATGTCACTTTGGGATAAATACTAGTGTTAAGTTGGATTTTTGAGTTTCTCCCAAAAAAGATTAACATCCAAGTATACCAAAACTAAATTCAAGGCCACAATTCATGCAACAAGTTTCATGATGACTTGAAAACATCATAGTTGGTCTCCTCAAATCACTCTTTAATATTGTTCGTGTGCATGGCTGCAGCATCTATGTTTGAGCTTTTTTATCTACATGGTGATTGATCTTGTTCTCAAACTTTCAGAGTGTAAACAAATCTAAAAAAAAATTGCAATAAACGAGCACTTCCTGCCACGTTTCCCAGACTTCATAGTTGGGGAATTTGAAAAGGATATATTTAGTGTAAATTGAATTTAATGAATATTTTCTAAAATAATTATTTCAGGAAAAGGTTCATCACCAGCCCAATTTCCTGGGCTTTGACACTTCGGACCAGTTGACGATAAAGGAAACAATCTTCCACTTCCTGCCTCATGGGTCCCGTCCACAGCCTCATCCCAGCGGCCCACAGTATGTTTCGTGGGTAAGGAAAATCTTATGCCACGAAAAGAATTCATCTTCTCGGAGAACGAAGTCAAAATGAAAAAACCGAAGTCTTGCGCGAGATTTCTGTACGAATACACACACTATAAAACAGGGCACGAAAAAAGAAAAAATTGAAGTAGGGCACCCAAATCCACCATTATGCTATGCTGTGCCATTCATGAACCTGATTAATTTTACAAAGCCCTTTTCAATTACTGTTATAGAAGTTTAAGATCTGATTTGGATCAGTACTCATTTTTAATAAGAGATCAATAAAAAAGTAGTAAATTTAGTCATGAACCTGTATTATTCTCCTGGCACACAATTTTTTATGTATGTAAGAAGGTAAGAAGCTATCTTAATGGAGTAAGAGCTCAGCCATATTTCACAACAATTTATGGACTAGTTCAAGTGTGATAACTATGCAGCGCCTAAGTAGCAATTGTATATTTGACCAGAAAGCAAAGGTGCATCTAGGTTGCTTGTAAATGGTAAATGGAGAACTGGAGATGGCTTAAAGTTTTAAGACATCAAATTTGAAAGTTATTATAACAAGGCAATTTAGGTCTTTCAATATAAAAGTAACACTACTCCCTAACACCACTCACCTCATTAAGATTTTCTTACTCCATACCATGATACCAACTCCAAGCAACTCAAAAAAATATTTTGCACATGTCAATTTCGAATAATTTTGATCAAATTTGTGATATTTGAAATCCACCATAAAAGGGGGTTTTAAAAAAAAAAATTGGGGTTTCTTACACAAAATTTATGCAATAGAATTAATACCAAACACATAGACAATGAAATCTAAGTCTTAACATCTCCAAAAATTAAATCAAATAAGAAATTAAGAACCCATAATTTTTCATACAAATTTATATACAAAATTTCATACAAGAAGGAAAAACTTAGAGACATTATCAGATAATATGTAACTATAGAATAAATTTATAGTAGGCTTTGATACTAATTAAAAGATTTATATTAATATAAACATTATAAATCCATATATAAAATAGTTAACTAAACTATTCTAAGTATATACACTATCAAAGAGAGATAGAATAACATACTTGAAGGATTAAGTTTTATAATTGAATGATTCATAGCGATGTTAAGTTTAGGAGAGTGTTTCTATTCTTCTTGATTATTATTTATAACGATAGAAATAATATATTAAATTAATGAAGAGTTAACACTACATAATAAATGAAGAATAAAGATTAAATCTTTAAATTAAAGTTGTGTTAATTTATCCATCAAAACTAACACTAACATAGTCTATCAACAAAAGTTTAATAATAAATAGCTAATTAATAATATAAGACTAATATTGATATATATTTTATTAAGAATTAAGCTTATTAATATATGTAAGTCAAGATAAGACATAAAATTTTAATAGACATATCTTTCTGTTATTAGTAACCATTTCATGGGTCCAATTACCATTTCATGGGTCCAATTACCATGAGCTTGAAGAACTATTCTAGCCTTCTAATGGGTAAGGCTTAAAAATAACCAATTAACTGAGAATATATAGCATGTATTTTCAATTTATATCCGCATATGGATGATATATATTTGAATGATAATAATTTTAAAAAAGATGTTCGTATATTTTAGCAAAAGAAAAAGGATCATTTTTTTGTGTAAATTTTAAAATTACTTAAGTCTCATAAATTATAAATTTAATGTTTAAATTTTATTAAATATAAATTATATAAAAATAAAAACATATAAAATAAATTACAATAATTTATATGACCATCTTTCATCAAACATCAAATCAAGTCAAAAACCCTTATCAACCAGTGGAAAAATCGAACAGGCGATCAACCAATCCTACAAAAAACCACCATGGTTGAAGAATACCAGGAAGGCCCATCGATTATTGTGTAAAAGTATTTCCGATAAAGGTGGATTTATTAAATATTAATAAATTATATGAGCTAGCCGTTAGAACATATTCATAATTTAATTATTGACATTTAATAAATTTAATAATTTAATTTTTTTAAATAAAAATTTTATAATTTTATTGAATTTTAAAACTTATCTTATTGAATTATTTTAAGATATAAAATATATTTTATTAAGTAAATTATACTCATCACTCTCGATATTAAAATGATAGTAAACTCTAAACTTATGAAAATATTACACTACAACACTCTTTCAACTAACATTTTCAATAATTAACATTAACACTTTTTCTAAAAAAAAAAATCAATTTTCATGATCAATATGTTAATTGAAGAAATGTCCTATATATGTAACTCACTCTTATCTCCATGATCTTATCCCAATTCTTCTCCTTATTTTTATTATAATTTTGAAATTTATAATACAATTTATTCCGCCCTCATATTTAATTTGACTTTATTTAATGGTATTCTCTTTTTTTTTTAAAAAGGCAACATTTTATTTCATCTTGTCGTATATATATGAATATTAAACATAATAACTAGATAACAATCATCTCACTATTAGAACTAACCTTGGTTAGCAATTTTATTAGCATACATATCTTTTCAATTGGGTTAAATCTAAGAATTTCTTATAATTAAGCTATAAAACAATTTATATATTAATATGTAATTAGATGTATACCTCAAAAATGTATAAAACTTTAAATAATTATTTAGTTTAGTATATTTAAAAGTCTAGTCTCTACACTTAGAGCTATGGTTTGGATATTCAAATTTAAATAATTTTTAGACGTGTTTGTATAAAGAAAAATAATTTTCTTGTTTAATAGTGAAATTCATCTTACAATTTCAGTAATTACTAATTGAGGCATATAAAAAATTGAACTTTTACTATTAATAAAAGTATACAAGTTAAAAAATATTTACTTTGTCTATAGTACCCTTTCTAAATGTCTTATTTATCAAATATTTATATTATAAATTTAAGTTATCTTAAAATTTAATAAATATTTCTTTATTAGTAATTAAACTCAATCTATTTAAAAAATGTTTACTCATTATAAACTGTGTTATGTCCCATTCAGAGTTAAACTATTTTTATAACTTTTTATAAAATGTATATATAACATATACTTCTTGTTAGATACTTTTTTCTACACCATGGTTAGGTACTTAATATAATATAAATTAGTTTATCATTGTGCTATTCTATAATTTATTTTTAAAATTTTACAAAATTTTGTTTAAAATTAACATATATTAGCTTTATACAACATAAAAAATTATAAATATATAAGTTAAATTCTCAACAATAATTAGATGAAATATTTTGTAGAAATAAGTTAGTTCAACAATTAGTCAAATAAGTAAAAAAGAAATGTAATATAATATGTTGATAAATTTAAAATTAAGCGTCTTTTTATTAAAATTTAAGGATAGAGAGTATGATTTATTATATTTTATTTAATAAAACAAATAATTATTAATAAGATAATTAAATAAAATAAATATCATAAAGTAAAAAAGAATCAAGTGGCCAAGAAATTCCGAAGAGATGACATCACCCTGCACTAATATTTTGAAGGACTGTGAACCACGGTCTCCCAAAGTCCAAACCAATGTTTAAGCAACTGTTCTCAATCTCACATTTAGTCTTGAACCAGTATTATTCTCCGCACAAACAATATTTTATACAGTGTAAGAAGGTAACAATTAATGTTAATGAAGTAAGAGCTCACTGCTAGTTTTCACAACAATTCATGGAATATATAGTACAAATGTGAAAACTATGCAGCGCCCAAGAAGCAAACATATATATTACGAAAAAGTAAAGGTGCATACAGGTCGTTGAGTAGTGATGTAGGTATATAAAAAAGTTTATATATAATTTATATGTATTCTTATTTTTTCTCTTACTCTTCAACTATTTTATTTCTAAGCGTAAAATTGTTTTATTTTGAAGTGCAGGAGAGCGTAAGTAAATTTATCACTTTTCCTGCAAATAGGTATATGGAGGATAGGAGAAGGACTAGTACACGTGCTTTACTGAAAACATAAATAAATAAAATGCTTAATACTAGACCCATCCAAAGGCAAGCGGCTGTCACGGGTGAATACATTTCAACTCTGTGAGACATACCTTTATTGTTTGAGAACATCTATTCCCTCTTAATTGGGAATTTAATTGTAAACTGTTACTTTGATCTGTTGGTTCTATACTAATAAATTTAATAATTTAAAATTTATATTATAAAAATTAAATAAAAATAATATTATGAGAATATTAGAATTAATATTATTTTTTATCTAAGTTTGCCCCCAGTTTTGCTTCGTAGCATTTTTTCTTATCAACTGGATATCTCTTGTACCATAGTTTTGCTGTACTATGATGAACGTGTATTAATGCAACTTGTGCTACCTTATAGGTTATCAGATTTTTTTTTTTTTTTTTACATTTAAATTCTCATTGTTTTAATTAAAAAATTGGTGCTTTGGAATTTATGCAAGTTGCTGGGGTACTTTTGATGTCACATTAATATATATACTAAACATTCAGCTCAGAGCATCTTGGAACTAACATCCGCTTCTTCTTGTCTTTAGGTGACAAAAAACTACGGAGCTTTGAGAAGATGATAACCAGGTTCCTGTGGTCTCCACAGGTCTTGCAGGCAAGATACATTGCCTCGTACAATTTTTTTTTTTTTTTTGGTGTGGTTACATCCACTAATTCGGTAAAATATCTTTACCTACATAAGAAAAATATCTCTGGTTCAAATTCGAAGGAAGTGGGAAAGCCCTATTCTATCTTGACAATCCCATCCTCCCATTCATCAATTGGGATTCCATTTTATTATTCATTTGTCTCCCATGGTCTGTGATCCAATGTTCACGTCACGCTTGTCCTCCATGTCATCAATTTTTTCAATGGTTCTATCCCTCTAGAAATTTGGACATAAAGGAATCTAAGCGTGCTGTAAGCTCTTAGATCCAATTTCACAGGGGATTATCCCTAATTTTATTGGAAAGATAGCCAACTTATCATGTCTAGGTTTAGAAGCAAATGACCTCTCTAGTAACGTCTATCAAGAAATTGGCAAGTTAGGAAAGCCAAGATATTTTTCATTTGCGCTTATGACTTCAGGGTATTATTATGTTACCTTTTACTTCTCTATTTTACATTAGAATATTCACATTAAAAGGGAAGGTGAAAGGTGATTAGTTGCGTCATATATTTTTAGAAAGAATTGTAGTTGAATACATAAAGGAGCAGTAAAATAGAATGAATAAAGAAGATAGTATAGTAATTTTCTCAAAAAATAACATCAAAATAAGAGACTATGAGATAAGGAGTAAGATCGCTGTTACATTTCCTGAAATATAATAATTTTGCTCAATGGTGGTGCTCTTGAACCTGTATTATTATCCTTACAAACATTTTATATATGTAGGAAGATAACAAGCTATATTAGTAGAGTAAGAGCTCACTGCCAGATCTCACATTTTATGGAATGGTACAAGCGTGAAAACTATACAGTACCTAAGAGAGTTTTATGCTTGATGCTGCAATAGATAGATTGTCACTCTTGCTCCTTCAATTATTTTTGGGGCTCCAGTAGAGTAGATATTGATTAGATTTAACAGGTGGGTCACCAGTAGAGTAAACCCAGTTCTAAATTTTACCATTACAAACCACTTTTGAACAAATTAAACAAGCTTGGCTGCCTGGAGTTAAAGGCCCTTATAACGGCACTTCTGCTTCTTATTTAATGACATTATTGGTTATCAACGATCAAGCTGTAGAATTTTGTTGGTCTGCGCAAACAATCATTCATCGAGCTGATCTACATAGAGCCTTTTAGCATTAAAACAGACTTTTTCCTTATATGACACTGGATAACAAGGATCTATTTGGGTTTGCTTATGGAGAAGAATGGTAAATATCTACAGGAAAATCCCAGCCTGGGAAAGTTCAGAAAATAAATCGCTCTTCTGCAGTTAAAAAAGTAGAAGAAAAATCCTCCATTGTATCATTTGGTGAAGAATAAATTCTGAGATAAAAGGTTTTTTTTATAACTTTTGTAATTACCCTTTTGATTTGGGCAATGTTGAGATGAAAAATAATACTTCTTATCTGAATAAGATTATCTATGGGCGATGGGCTTTGCTTGGAGCACTAGGCTGCATCATCCCTGAAGTGCTTGAGAAGTGGGTTAGAGTGGACTTCAAAGAACCCGTCTGGTTTAAAGCTGGAGCTCAGATATTCTCAGAAGGTGGCCTTTATTATCTGGGAAACCCCAACCTTGTTCATGCACAAAGCATCCTAGCAGTGCTATCCTTCCAAGTTGTCCTCATGGATCTTGTTGAAGGATTCCTCATCAATGGCCTCCCCGGGGTAGGGGAGGGTAATGACATCTACCCTGGTGGTCAGTATTTTGCTCCTCTTGGCCTCGCTGATGACCCTGTTACTTTTGCTGAGCTCAAGGTGAAGGAGATCAAGAATGGCAGGTTAGCTATGTTCTCCATGTTTGGTTTCTTCGTTCAAGCCATTGTCACTGGGAAAGGTCCCCTGGAAAACCTATTGGATCACCTTGACAACCCAGTGGCTAACAATGCTTGGGTCTATGCTACCAAGTTCGTGCCGGGTTCTTGAACATGATTTATATAAAGCTTCTTTTGTGTAAGTGAAGTGAGATGGGAATTTCTGTGCAAATTATTATCTTATAATAATTGTCAGGTCAGTGTACTTAATCTTCATTTTCGATCAGATCCAACATTTATCTGTCTAAAAAAAAGACACGTGACTCTGATATATGAGAGCATGTTTATTATTTGACATTTTGCAAAACGTTGATGGTATTTATTGACTCGTATGCAACTCCAAGCCTTATTATTTCCACCTCCTAAAACCTACGCATTCTCATTCTCTTACGTCTGTTGAATGTCGTCAATTTAAAAGGAAAAAAAAATTCTTTTATTTATCTTTTTACTTTCAATTCCGTCCTTCTACACAAGCAACGTAATATATGACATAAGCCTTATTACGTTGCCATACCATTTCTCTGCAACTCCAGCCCAAATGAAGCTGTCTTTTGAACGGTTATCCAATTAATAATTACCAAGCGAATTGTAGTCATAGACAGCTTAAAACAGTCACAAAGATCCAACTTTCAATTCCTCGCCATGAAGATATCAACAACTTATAATTAATATTTTCCAGGACTGAGTTTAATATCACATCAGTAACAATAGAATATGCATGGGCAAACTGCACTAAATACAACTATGCAATCCTACATATCTATGGATATGCACAAGCTACGAATTCTTCCACCATGTAACAAAATTGGTAGATATACAATTTCTTTCCCTTGAACAACTAGTACAAGGGAAACACTAATCAAGCGTTCCCATAAGCTATAGATGAAGCAGCTCCTCAAAACGGACGCAGGCAGTTTATAACATTCATTTTGCCGAGTTATCTGCAGCATATCCATCCCTCAACAAAGAGAATGTTTGAAAACTGAATGCTATTGCCCTCTTGAGCTGAACTTTACCCACCATTTCCGTCTACTTTTTTCTATTTCTGAATGCCCTAATTTATGAAGCCTTGCTTTTGTCTCCCTTAACCTAACCTTGTATTCTTTCTTCCATCCCTCAAACCTACGCTTGAGTCTCAGAAGCTCTTCATCAGGATTCGTGTTAGCAGAATGTCCTGATTTAACCTCAAGCAGAGCTTTGACATCATCATCAAAGGTCTGTCTACACTGCTCAAATTCCTTCATCAGATTGCTGACTACTGTCAAAGTACCATTAGCCTCTCTGCCTGCTCCCGCGTTAAAGAGATTACTAGAAAGCTTCACAGGTGTGCTCCCACCAGGAGTTCGAGATCCCATTGAAATAGCTTCTTCAGAATCATAGCCGCGAGGTGATACAACATCATGTCTTCCAGGTTGACCAGTAGTATGATCAGCAGCAAGGTTCTTTCTAGCAGCAGCAAGACTCGTCTGCATTAAAAATTGAAATTAAAATCTTGTATAGTTCTCTAAGACAGCAGTGACATGAGGCCCAACTGCAATTATTTGGTTATGAAGGGGGTTGGGGAATTGCAGCCACTCAGTCAAGAGGGTTCACAGCAAAATGAACTATTTAGAACTTCGGTTGATTAGATCAACAGCATCCATTTCAGCAACAAGAATATTCACGTGTCAGACACTGAACTTACTTGCAAGGATGACATCTGTTTTTGCCATGTCTCCTCCATTGATTTCATCTTCGACTCATATTCAATCCACCTTGTCTCAAATTGTTTTAGTTGTTCCCTCAATGCAGTATTTTCCTCCTCTTTTAGCTCCAGAGTTGCCTCAGCTTTGAGAACCCGCCTTCGGAGCTCCACTAAAGCTGAAGGCGCATTCTGAACCTGCTCTTGGGACACATCCTGCTAATGAAAAGAAGACTTTTATCAACTCGAATGGTTGGGAGCTTTTACAAAATCATGAAACAAAATATACAATATTTATTAAAAAAAGAGTCTTCAAAAAGGCAGGTAAGGAAGACATATGTAGTTATTTCTTCCACAAAGGAAATTGTCATGTAATTAAGGGATTACACATGTAAATCTTGGAAAACATCTCAATGCAAAGGAGAACTTCATGCCATTTCAGCTAGAAGGATGGCGTCAATACCCAGTATAAAAATCACAAATATACAGAAAATATTCACTCCAAGCTTATGTTTCGAGGGACAAAAGACAGTAAAAATAGTTCTTAAATATCTTACAGTTGACTAGTAAAAGCTCACAAGACAAAGGTTTCTCCCCAAAGGGACAAAATATATTAGTATTAAATTTGTCTAAAAAGTAAGCGCAAATGAAATAATGAATCATTAGCTTCTCTAATTCGTTCATAGTTTGAGACAAAGGAGCATACATCTTAAGCATATATTTGTATTCCACAGATACAAATAAATCAACTAAATTAAAGTCTGAAATTCCCTTGAATTGACGTAACTTTCTGGCTTATTCATGGCTTAGCACACTTGGAGAGTTGCTAGCCTGATGTACAATTGCAGAACAGCAAATTAATAAATATGAGGATTGCTGCAATTGAATTCTTTAACGTAAAATTTTCCAGAAAAGCAGGCCTGAGACTGCAGCTTCATTTAAATTAAAATAGTCAAAGCTGAAACCCAAAAAATTCTTTAGAATTACTCCTTTGAACTAAAATGTTAAAACAGTCTAACTGATACAGGGGAGTAACAGAGATAGGCTCGAATGGACAAAATGAAGAAAAGAAAGAAAGAAGAACAGAGATAGAGAGAGAAAGATAATCCCAATTCTGTTATCACTTAATGATTCTCAGATGCATAATCCTTCTTATACAACTTTAAACTGTCTCTGTAACTGAGATACAACCCTCCACATCTCTAACCAACTCTAACCAAAACTGGGCATGCGTTCTTCGCATTTCACTAATCTGGTTTACCATGTATCACTTACTATATGCTTATAACCTAAAAACTTCTCAACAAAGTTATGTTAACAAAAGCATTCCCAAAACTCAAGGCTTGACTTCGCAATAGTATTCAATACCAAGTAAGACTAAAAAAGCTGTAACTTAGATGGCTTCAGATCTAAAAAGCCACACTTTTTAGTCAGATAAGAGAAGTAAGGAGAGGTAACTACTATTTTGAGTGCACAACCAACCCAGAACCAATATGCAATTTAAACTTCTGGAAAATAGTACAGGCGCTTGGTGCATCATTGTAAACAGGAAAGTTATTTTTACAAAAAAAAAAAGCATAAAATAAAGTACCTTCATTTCTGACATCTTTCCACTTGATTTTTGTTTAGATTTTGCACTCTCGGGATAATTTTTCAACTTAAGCATGCCAGTGGTATGCCTTCGAACCAGCCACCCACGAATTACTGCATAAAAGGTCATGAATAATATCATAATCCTACAGGCCCACAAGGATAAACTTGACATTTAACATAACCACACTTACCAGATTGTAGAAGTATGATGGCCTGTATCTCCTCAAGTTTTTGAGATGAAATAGGTGCAGACGACTTCACCAGAACACCAAATTTCCTTCTTGCATTTTCTCCACGAACAACTGCAGTGTGTAAGTTAACCAAATCACAGAATTAGAAGCCAAACTGTGCAAAGGTTTCTTTTTGGTTAAACATCAATTATCCTTCTGTGAAATATATTTTACTTGAAAATATATAAAATAAAAGAAGAAAAAAAATGAGCAGCAAAGAGACTAGTATTGAAAGATAGAGTTTTATTACATGATTGTAATGTTGTGACTCCAATATTAAGTTCATGCAAATATAGCCGCGCCTGATGACCACGGAAGCATTTCTGAACCCCTATTATTCCCTGCATAACCTGTTTTCTCCTATCTTCCAGCGCACCAATCTTCATAACCAACAAGGGCACAAGAATAACCAAGTCAGAGAAACCACTATATGAAGGAATCCAAATCAAGTTTAGACAAAACCGTTGTGTCACTGTTCTAAAATACAGTATATCATTTTAAGATTTTACCAATTAAATGAATTCATAGTTCCCAAACAAAATAATCATTTATTATTCTTTGTAGTATAAGATATAATTGATCATTTTTAACAGCACATTAACTGTCATGTTAAGTCAACCATGCACCAGCTCTCAGAACTAGGCTCTTTAAAAATTGCCTTTATTATCAACAATGACCTCTTTGCCTTTTAAATCAATAAGATGCCACATATACACCTTTTGGATTGATACAAGTTCAATTTTGAGAAGTTAAACACGAAATGTGCCTTATATATATATATATCAAGCTATGAGCCTAGGAGGTTGTTAGATTTTAAGTTACATGATTCAAGAGAAAAACAGAGAAGAAGAAAGTATATCTTCCAGCCCTACTTGGCATACTTGAACATACCTGCCCTGTTCGTAGATAAAGTTTAGTGTAGCCAACTCGGTACATTTCAGGAGGGATATTAAATTGTTGCAAAACAGCAACTGTGATGCTTAGTGGATCTTGCAATATGTTGTCCTCTGAAAGCAGAACTCCATACCTATATACATGCAGGAAAATTGATTAACCAAGCATTTAAAATAAACAAAAACTTAAGGTCTTCGTTGTTGGTTTTGGTGTCCTTTGGGTTGTTCCAGCCTCATCCACTTACCAACCCAAAAAAAAAAAAAGAAAACTTAAGCAGGTTTCAGGTTTCTCTGTTACCTTCCCGCAAACTCTTGATGTGTCATACGAGTAGGATATCCTGCCCTTGAAATTCTAACAACCTCCAAAACTCCACAACACCTGAGCTGTTGTAAGACAAGATCTTCATCATACATGCCAGGAAGCTGCTTCGTATTAGGCTTGATACAGCGAATAAAGTGAGGTGTGGTGTTCTCCAACTGATGCATCAAATTGAACAATTGACCCTAAAAAGCAAGAGATTCATTGGGTTTATTTCCCTCAAAATTATGGCATTTCACTGATTTCTCAGTATCCTCCTAAATTCCCCATACTATACATTATTAAACAATGTCATTTTTAGGAATATAAACTTCTCTCTCCATAATCATCTCGCACACATCATCATGTCATAATCTCCTGTAGCAAGTCACAAGTCATGAAATTATATTTTTTGTCAAAACTCAAATATTGGAGACACTCAAGGAATGCTACAAGAATACCTTAAAATTTATGCCAACACTCTGCTTTTGTGAGTCTAGTGTGCTTATTTGGAAGGAATTTGATTGTTTCTGAGACTGGTTAAGCATTCTGGAGAAAAACTGCAGAAGTCGACTGCGACATGTTGACAGGAATTGAATGGAATCCAAAGGCATCGTATCTCTGTTCTTTTCTAGAAAGCCATTTGTATCATACAGAACCTAAAAGAGGTCAAGATGTTAGTAAAATCAAAACATATATACAAATTACCATTCATTTTCTACATTCTGCAGAGTGTCAAAAGGCTCAGGAAAAACAAAACAAAAAGCATGATTTTCTCAAAGCTTAGTTTTCAACGATATTTCCAGGCTTTCCAGCTAGGAAACTTTTCCCAAATGCATATTTGCACAATTAACTTCTTAGTGATATTTGTTTCAAAAAGTTTATTATGTATGAGTTAATGTTTTATTGAAGACTCCAAAAATCAAGTCATATAGGATTATATTTAAGGAAAAGAAAGATCTTAATATATTAAAATTCTTTTTAAAGACAGTAGGTAAGAAAAAAGAAACTATCAAACTCAAAAACAAACTACATAATCATGTTCAGACGTAACATAGGGCTTTGCAAAAACACAATATCCACTTGTAATGGATACAGGTAACTAGTTTGCTTTTTCACTATAGCATAGACATTGATCTTAATACTGCTGCCTCTGCTGTCTTCTTAACATTAGTATGAAGCAGGATTACTCAAATACAAGATATTTTAACGAACCTAATCCACTATATGCAATTTCCAATGTTATTTAAGAATGAAGACAAGATATTCTAATGAACCTATTCCACTATATGCATTTTCCAGTGTTATTTAAGAATGAAGGCAGATCACCAAATCCAAAACAAGTAAATTGAATACTTCATTTGAATTTAAAATTTGTATCTTGTATCAATCAACTTTCAAATATCCTTAAAAAATCAGCAACAACGAACCTGCCCTGCATAGTGCTGAACACTAAAAGCCCTGCCTCTTTCTCCTTTGAAGCATGGATTAGCATTCAGGTGCTGTTTAAGTTTGTTGGCCAATGTTAGATCAGTGGCCTTGGGGAAATGTGATGCTTCATCCAGCAGAGAGAGTAGCCCCAGTGGTTTCTGCACAGTTCACAAAATATTACATAATGACCACTCTAATCATGAAGAGAATAACATAAACTAGAGCCAGCAATGGAAACTCAACACATAGATATCTTTTCAGAATAACCTACATTGTAAAAAATCATAATGTGTAGAAACAAATATAATCAAAATCACAAGGACCCATTTACCAAAAAGTAGAATAATACGCACACATTTCAGAAAGATTGAACCATATAATCACCTTCTCAAAGAGATCCAAGCATTCTTGGTTGTCCTCAAAATCTACTTTAGTCCAATCAATGCCATCCAATTCGTAGTCCTGACTCAAAAATTGTAAATTACAGTGTTACATTTTGCTTTATGGAAGTGAGTGTTGGGCTTTGAAAGGTCAACAAGAGCAAAAAATGGGGGTGGCAGAAATGAGAATGTTGAGATGGATGAGTGGACATACAAGAAAAGACAAAATTCGAAATGATTATATTCGGGAGAGAGTTGGGGTGGCACCTATTGAGGAGAAAATGACAGAAACCCGGTTACGGTGGTTTGGGCATGTACAAAGAAGACCGCGAGAGGCACCAGTGAGAAAGGTTGACCAAATGGTGTTTAGTCCTGTGAGGAGATGTAGAGGAAGACCAAAAAGGACACTTGGAGAGGTGATTAAAAGAGATCTTTGGTTAAATGGTATATCCGAAAATTTGGTTTTGGATAGAAGTTTATGGCGTCGTTTGATCCATGTAGCCGACCCCACCTAGTGGGAAAAGGCTTGGTTTGTTGTTGTTGTTACAGTGTTACATTTATAAATATCAAGACTATTCAAGAACACATCAAACCACAAGCTTAGCATGTGATATTACCTCTATTGTTAAACAGCTAATCAATAGAAAATAATAAATAAATAAATAAGGTTATAACTTTATATGTAATATAAGGTTAAATATCATAATTTAGTACTCAAGACTTGAAAATATACTAATCAGAAATATTAGGTAGAAGGACTGTCATGTAAGAGTCAAAGTTCATGTATTTTCAATACACTAATAAAACACATCATGAGGCAAAATATCTAATCTAGACAGTACCATAGGATTTAAGTCGTAAGTCAAATCCAACAACCTTGTTTCATATGCCAACAAAGTTGTAGTTTCCAACTAGAGGTTCCTAACTAATATTTGTATTGCAATAAAAGCCTAACATAAATCTCACCTCCTGCTCAAGTTTAAATAGATGCCGATTAAAATGTTGTTGAAGCCGTTCATTGGCATAATTGATACACAACTGTTCAAAACTGTTTTTCTGAAATTGAAAACAATGAAACCAGTATAACATATACCTATTTTGAAGAATCAGTAAACAAATTAATAAAAATAAATTACAAACCTGAAATGACTCAAATCCGTACATATCAAGGATGCTTATGGATATGGACCTCCCAATATGCCGTTTACCCACTTCAAGTGATTTGTTAACTTGTTCCACAAGCCAGTCAAACAAGCTTGCATAGATAAATTTTGCCCATGCATCTCTTGTGTCAATTGCCTAAACATGAATAAAGAAAAGACTTACTTAATATAGGGCATTTGGAAGCTATGGAATATAGCTTAATTGAACTATTTAAGTGTAAAAATAGACCTGCCACAATGTCAATCTCTTGGCAACAGTATCCTCGCCAGCTTGAATTTTATGGGTAGATAAAGCTACCATTAACTCCTGGGAACTGCAACCCATCAACATGGCAGCACTACTTACAGCTGTCAGAAGAAACATACATATCAAAGTCACTTTTAATCTGCATCTAAGAATTCATGTATATCCTCATATGTCAGAGTCATAGTCAATATGAACCACTCAAGGCCCTTTCCTACACAACACAATAATATATATATATATATATATATATATATTGTATGTATTTATAACTATAACTATGTCTCTATATTATCATTCTGTATATTATATGACATAGTAAAGGATTCAACGTAGCTCCAGTTCGCTTCAACTATCCAATACCACGGATATAGTGTATGAAAGACAGCACAAGGTGCAAACTCTCCAATAAAAGCCATGATACCAAGGCTACAAATTTTACCTTCATCATCCACCACCTCAACATGATTTTCATTGTCTTTAACCTGGAATGATATATTTCCCAGCCATAATATTGCAGCAAGCATCTTAAAGACTAGCTCTTGATCCTCTTTGCAAATTCGAACAACATCGAGTGCTTTCTGGGGAAAAAGCAAATGCCAAAAGGAAAGAAAAGAAAATGACATATGATGTTTTAGGAGGCCATTAACAAATGGGATGAGATAAGAGTATTGTTCAGTAAATAAACTGTCTAGTAATATACCATCAGCTTATGAAAATTTTGGGCATCATCAACACCATCAATTGCAATGCAGTCACTCTGATTAAGATATTTATATCCACTGGCCACTCTAAGATTCAGTTTCTCTGCATAGGAACACAATGATTCTGGATATGAGTCAAAAGATTTACAAATTCATTTAAACTTATGAAGAAATCACACTGCCAAGGTTACTTATAACTTCATGTACAGAAAGCATTGTTGAAGAAATTGCACATAAAATTACTTGTCCATTTAAAATTTATATATAAAATCAGTGAGATAGAGGTTGTTATCACAGATGACACTGAAAGGACCAAAGTCAAACATCCCATGTTCAACAATTAACTTTCTATAGAATAACTCTCTCAACAGTTAACGTTCAGGCGGCAGGTCACATGTAGCATAAGAGTATTCCAACGGTCACAATAATAACATAAAGGTAAGACAGAAAATTCAGATGCCACAAGATAAGAACTTCTTAAACCTTATTACACTGAAGTTCTCTCTGAAAGAAAAAAAGAATATAGGCTTTTACTGCTTTGGGCACTTCACTCATATAATTAACATTATGCTTATTGCCATTTTAACACATGGCATCTGCACACAACCTATATGATGTAAAAACTAATATGTAAGCTGAGGATTGATTATATGACAAATAAAGATATAATTATCCAAACAAGTTAATAGACTGCAGATAAAATACTACCTTTAAGACCAGATGAAGCACCAGCACAAAGTTGATAAAAGATGTGATACGACCTCTCACCACTGGCCAGTTGAACAACTCTGGACTGCCCACATAATAAATTATTTCAGAAGTGACAGAGGACAAATACTTTAGTTCCACATTTAAGCTCAAATAGGTTGTCACAACTCATAAGTTACCTTTTCTAACAGCACTATTGAAGTTAGTAAATGAGAATTGGCAGATGACAAACAACGAGCCACAAGAGTAAGCCAATCAGTACTCTCAGTAGAAAATCATAAAATAGCACAGTTGCAGCAATATATATAACTTGAATATCTTACAGGTTTGAATCTTGGCTCCACATATCTTGCCCACCATGCTGAAATGAATTTCAATCAACTTGCCCTGCACAAAACATAACATATATATATATATATATATTAAACATCAACCACGATGCTCAGCCTTTAGAATTAAAACTGTAAAATTTTGAGGAAAAACTTGATAGGAAGCCTTCCAAGCTATAGAAAAATAATACAGAAATAGCATTAACGAAAAGAAACACAGAAACCCACAAATCTGCTAGAGTTGTCATTCCTAGATGTTTTGGCATTCCCAAAAGCTTCTAGTATAAAGTTTGTCTGAAGGACTTCATTTTCGATCCCATAACTGCCACCACCAAGAGCGGCTAAGTATTGCATAGCAATTTTTGCTGTCTCTGTCTTTCCAGAACCACTCTCACCACTGTAAACAAAAAACCAACAATAACTATCAACAATTATACACATAAAAATATCTTTTCCTATTATGACATTTCAATACTACTGATTTCAGGAGTATATTTTTAGAGTCCTGCACAAAATAGACCCGCAATCTACAGAAGCTGAGATAGCACTGACCTGATTATAATGGACTGATTTACTTCATCTACAAGATACAAAAAGCAAACAGAAAACCTTCAAAAGAATATCATACATGTACAGCATGAGATTTCAAAGCAGGTGAAAGAAAAGAAGAAATTCATTCACCTTTCATCATCTCATTATAAGCTGCATCTGCCACAGCATAAATATGTGGGCTATCAATGATATTTTGCCTGAAAGCTGAAGCATAGTCATTTCCATAAATCTGTACATCTTTGAAGGGATTTAGTGCAATTAAAATGGGCCCTGCTTTGCTCTACATACAGAAAGCATAAGTAGAGTATGAGAGCAGATAAATGATAAACCATGTCGAAGAAAGCCAGAGCAGTACACATACATAAATCATCTCCTGAGAATATCTAAAGTGAAGATTGTGAAGAACCGATGGCTCATTCAGATAACTAAGCAGTATAAGATCATCAACACCCTCTAAAATATCTGGATTAGCTGGTAGGAGCTCTGATCTGGCCATTTTCATAACCTACAGTAACAATTTGAAGGCACAAACAATCTATCACCTTGCCAAGTCAAGATCATACAAGCTTTCAAATACACAAAAAGCTACAAAACTTACATTTCCATTTGAGAGTAAAACAAAAGCCTCCTCTCCTGAAGTTGATTGTATCTTTCCTAGTCCCCACTGCCCATTTGGTTGTTTACACCATACACCAAGTTTCTGAGGAGACAACCATAAACAGAAAGGAAAAATTAACAGAAATGCGCAAGCCATTAAGAATCTATGTAGGCCTATGGTCAACTGACAAAGAAAAACAATTATCGTTGATAGTAAATGCTGTAAATCACGTATTGGCTTCTCGAGTAACGTTTTGAAATGTACTTTGACATCTTTATTCAACTAGCCTTTTGTTATGATCAACCAATGAAGCCAGTACTTCCCACTTGGTTGGCTACACCAAACAGGGAGGCTGTGGAGAAACGGCAAAAATCAGAAAGGATATTTGAATGGGAGTGCACATGCCACAAGCATTTTATCTATGCCTAAAATTAACCTACAGAAGCGCAAAATGGAGCTCATATCAAACATTTTAATGAAAACAACTTTACACGGAAGTCTTAGCCAAAACAAAGTATCTTGATATACTTCACAATAATCGAACAGCCTTTCAATCTAGTTAGCATGATTGAACCCGGTCTTCATTTGTAATATCTAAATGGTTATTTTGCAGTGTCCCAATATCATCTACAGATTCATCACTGCATTAAACAAGGAAAATATATCGGAAATTTATTTCCCACTATACCCTCCAGGAACTTCCAATTATTCTTTCAGCGGATTGCTTTCATCTAAACACCATAAACTTTTTGTTCTCTAACTGTAAAGCACATAATAAGAAAAGAAGCATATTGATTTTGAGCTAAATAGAGAGCCATATACTTACAACCACTCTTTAGAACTTCATTTCGTATGTTGAGTTTTAGAAAGATTATCGAAACACCGACCAGGAGTTAATAACTATAGTAACTTTTTTGTCCGAGTCCTCAATTACCTTTTTTATGAAATAAGCAATATTGTCCTCCAAATCCAATTCCCGAATCTTTCCTGATGAAGCTACAAAAGCAGTAGATGCTGAAGCCGGACCATCTGAAGATTGATCGCGTATGTTCTCTTTTGCGGCTATGATGTAAGGCGACTCTACATCCTTTTTCATCTTCTTGCTCCCAAAACTACCTTTCCTCTTATGCCCCATTTCTGTATCTTTCCTCTTGATCTCTTCCTTTGCATCAGAACCGTTAGGCGAGCATTCTGCTGCACCACAATCAATGTCAAAGTTGAAGTTATTGGGTAATGAACGTCTTGCGGAGGGAAGCCGAGCTCTGGAGGTTGGACGAGCTGGCAATGCTGGCGGCAAGTCTTTTGGCTTCTCTTCTTCATCTCTCCGCCGGAGCGAATCAAGCATTTCTTCTAGCGAACTCCTCGCTATCGTCGATGGCGAAGCTGATAGCATCATCTTTGATTCCTAAAACTCGTAAATTTGCATAAATTTCAAAAAGTTTCGCCTCCCCTTCTTCGAATTCTACCCTCACAATGCCAAAAACAACAAAATTCAAAAAGCCTTTTAAGATTGAACCTCGAAATGCTAGTTCCCTTCTTCAATATCAAACCTCGGACCCAACAGACTGATAGAAGAAAAATTGACAAGCGATGAGCTTTAACGCTATCAAATAATGGGAGCCAATGAATGAATTCGGTATTCTATTCATCAAAAATATCTCCGAATGCGCACTTGCCATATCGAGGAGTTCCACGTATTTCCGTTACCAAAAGCGTGAGTTACAAGGTTGAAGAGTAAGGGAAGTTGAGCTGATGTGAAAAACAATTCTCCACAGACTCAGACAGAAAGGAGGGAGAAGGGATAACAAAAACGAAGAATTCAGGAAAACAGCTGTCGTAGCTTTCCCTTTGGTTTCCGGGAACCAAAACGTTCTCGCGTTCCTTTTCTCCTGTCTCTTCCTTCACAACAGAGAATTACTTTGAAGCCAACAATTTTTTGTCTCCCAGAAATTCAAATTTTCTCAGGTGATGTGGCAATGGATCGGCATTCGTTACTTGAGAAAATTGTTCATCTGACACTACACATAATATCTTCAGCTCCCAATGAAGAAACAAATAAAATATAATATAATATAATAAAAAATATGAAAGATAAAGAGTATGAATGAAATAACGTTAGACAAAAGCTGCCAATTCTACTGGGGAGGAAGGCTGTAGAATGGGTTGGTCTTTAGAGTAATTACAAAACCAGCATCTTCTTCCTCTGTGGAAGGGTTTCGTGTTGGGGCTTCTTTTCATTTATGACATTTATTCTCTTGAGCAATTTAGGTATAAGTATCTTTTATCCTGCCTCATGGGGAAAATTCGAAACTCAGAATCCTTTAAATCTAGAACAAAATCACAAGTAATTGCAATATTCCTAGTAAGAAACTAAGAATATATTTCATATCCTTATACCAAAATATCATTTTTTTTTATAATCTTTGATTATGTTGTGATTTCCTTTCCCATTTGTCATGATTTTATCTTTTTCACTTTAACTTCAAGTGAGGCAGTACAAAATGGTATACCTTGCTACATGTCTAGACTAGGAAAATGCATGATTAATAGAGAAAGAAAAGGAGGAATATATTTAGATACATGTCAAGTTGTTAAAATAAGTCCATCCTGCCTCTACATAAAGGACACAAGATAGAGTGAACTTATATATATATAATCTTATAAAATATAGATAAATTAAACTTATATATATATAATCTTATAAAATATAGATAAATTATCATTTCGTTTGTCTTATAAGTCAAGGAGAAGGCAAATTAATTTATATTTTCATATAAAATAAATAAATTAATTTACATACTGATTCGTTTTATTATGCTTAAATAGTAAATTAAGTTAATATTTTATTAATTTATTAAAATTTTGACTCTGTTACATTTAATTGTAGGTCACAACGTTGCATGCCCTATATATGAGCTAAGAAAAAGGTGATCAAATCTAAGAAGTTAGAAAATGTAATGGTTTTACATGAGGTATTTGGGTGAAGGGGGATTCCAAATTGTGATAACTACTTTTGTAGGAGTGAATTGAGTATCATTTGAGCTAATATTAAGTGACAAAATAAGAAATTTAGTTTGGTCAAATGATTAGTATATTATTTAATGAATCATACCTAAATTCGATTCATTAATTACTTATTAGTATAATTAGTGATAACAACACAACTCCAAAAGGTTTAACAATTGAGGATCATTAGTTTCATAAATATATATCATTATTACCTTATCATATTTGTCTAAAAATCTACAAATTTCATGTTTGCCTTTTCCTTTTTTACCTTAGAAACACATTAATACAATATTACTTTATAGCCAAAATGATCTATAAACAAGCAACAAAAAAAGTAGTGATTCACCACTTGGGAGGGGGTATTGTGGTCCCAGCAATAATAATTGCAATGAGAATAATTGTCACATACGCTTTCATTGTCTAAAAGGGTAAACTCGGTAACACAATTATGTTTTAGGATATATGCACAACTTTAAAAGCGATTTAAAGGATATCCATGCGCTTGGCCCTATAGAAAAGGACATGGCATATTGGACGTGGCTTTTGTCCAAGGACGCTTTTAAATTTCGTTGAGTAATGCCATGGCCACACACATCTTGAACTTTAAGTGCATTTTTATGAAATATTTTTATATGTGAAATTACAAAGGAAAAGATATAAATAATATTCTCCTATTAATAAAATTTTTTTTAAGACTCAATTTTATGTATATTAATATTAAATTCTTTTAAAATATAATTAATTTTTACTAAATTAACATTTTTTATTATAAGCTTTAAATACTGAAAATGAAGTTAATATTGCATAGAAATTGAATCATCTATCTCATCCATCATCATTCTTCTTCTTTTTTATTATTATTTTATTTTATTTTTGTTTCTGAAATATAAAGTCAAAGTTTAGTAGTGATTGTGACGTTAATATGTATGTTAGAGGGAGTTTTAAATAATTAATTAAATTGACACTCCTACCCATTTGTACATAAGTCTTTGCATGAAATTTTGAATATATATCTTTCTACTCCACTTATTGTGTCTTACATATGACTTTAGCTAGGAAAAAGTTTGAGGTCAACTTGAAAGTTACATGTAATTTTGTGAAACACATTAGGTGAAACAACGATTTCTCTTTCTATATATGGATTAATTGGTCGAATCTAATTTGAAATTACCCATTTAAGGAGTATATTTGTAATTGTGGTATGCCTTATCGTTCCTTTGAAGGCAAAAGTGATCATGGGATGGCAACAACCTAAATCCAAAGGGTACGTGAATATATATGTATTTTTTTTGAATACGTAAGGTTCACGTTACGCTTTATTAGAATTTGAATCTTTTCTCATAAAAATAGGAAAGACTAAGAGAAAGGAATAAAAAAATTAAAAGAAAAAAATTAATCTTATATATTAAATTTAAAAAAATAAAAAATTAACAAAATAAAATTTTTTTATCATGTCATGCACTGTATGTGGAATACAAGAGGAAGGAATATTTTTGTAGTATTATATTTCTTTTCATGAATTTGGTAGAAGGGTATATACGTAATTCGAATCTCCCCTGATTGGTAACGGTAACGTGGCCCCCTCACCTTAGAAATTAGAGTGAGGAGTAGACAAAAGCGGAGGATTTATGGTTACCCAAAATAAAGCCAATGATCTCTTAAGTCAATAAAGCAACGGGTACCCACTTGTCAATTGCAACGAGTGAGAAGAAACGGAGCGGGGCAGAACAATGGCTCCTGCCCCTCTCTACTCTTTTTACGAGTTTTGGTGCTTCATTATCTCATTTCGTGTGGGTCAGAAGAACAAGCAACCTAACCCAACCAAACCAAACCAGACCAAACCAAATCCATTCTAGTACGTTCTCCTGGATTTAATGCTGGTTCCTTTCCCGTTAACGTTGCCATGATTTTTCACCTTATTGCCAACACTTTAATGGTTGAGACTAATCAATACTCCGGACAGTGGTAGTTTAGATAGCTTTCCTTAATTATGTCAATTAAAACATGCACTTTGCGGTCGCTTTATGCAATCAAAATGGCAACCTTTTCCATTAATTGCTGTCCCATGGGTTTAGTTATCGCCTTTCGTTGGACCAACATAAGGTCAGGTCGCAATCCTTTTGCAGAACTAGTAGTCAAAGTTGGATATGCCTTATGTGCACAATGGCAGAGCAGGGTACGGTTATCCTTATCCCTCCCTGCAGATATGAGATGAATGTTCTGCCATCAATTTATTTCCCCTTGAAAGAAGATTTTAATCCATAATCATGATTATAGGCCGTTGACTGTAAGATAATATTGTTGGAATAATTTCTAAAATTTAGACGGCCATTGATGGGTCAATTTTAGTTTTATGAAATAGGTTAAACTTGAAGTAAAATTAATTGATACCACGGTAATTTATGAGTTGTTTCACTTACGAAGCTTAAGCTTGATATTTAAAAAAGTGTTAGGATTTATCAGATGTATGTTTGTAATATATTATGAGTGAACTATAATTAGAGTTTTTGACCGGGAAGCTAACCCCCTCTTCTGTCCTAGTTATATTTGTAACTCCTCAGTAATAGAACTATCAGCCTCTAAAATTGAATTAAAGAAATCAATAGTTGTTACACTTAAAAAATTGAATTATGATATACCTAGGCGTGTGTATGGGTCATGTCCATTCACTTGGAATAAAATTCGGTTAAGTTCGAAAAAGCTGAGATTGAAATATTTTACTCAAATCTAATAAAAAATCTGTATGAGTCGAATTTGTATTAGTCAAATCTCAAACGAATTATTAAGTTAGTATATATTTTAATCATTTATTACAATTTTAGATTGCTTTGAGTTGGGTCGGTTCAATTTGCATGTCCCATATTTATAACTTTTTTTCTTATAAAAACTCATATTTAACCATGTAGAGTCATAAATATCTTAAATTTTATAATTTAATTTAATAATTTAAATTATAAAAATTGAATAAAATTAAAATTACAAAATTTGTGAGACCGTACAAAATTTTGGCCTGGAAAATCCGATTTTCTTTTGCTCAGCCCGGATTATTTTGAGCAGCGAAAACTGGAGTATTTTCTGCATGTCGAGTCGAGAGCTGGTCCCATTGTGAACCTTGGAGTAAGTTCACCCTCCTTTGCTTGTGCTGATGAAAGCATTCCAATGTAGAGAGCTGAGAAATTTTTCTTCTGTTGCTGGGAGAGTGAACCAAGTCACTTTTGAGGGTGGGCGCGTGGTGTCTTCCGCCGTCTTAATGGGGTGGTGCAGTGCTTGAATCGAGTTTTATCATATCGTCCCTTCCCCATGGCCCCATCGTTCTTCGCCTGGTTGTGAAAAATGAATCTCCTCTGATTTAGGTGAGGAAAACAGAGGACGACGGTTCATACGCCATTGAAGGCCGGTCCTTTTATGAACTAAATTGGGTTCGTCTCCATCCGTTCGGTTTGGTGAAAATATTTTGACGCAAAGCATGGAAAAATTTTCCTTTTACCTTAAGAACACGACTGCGGTTCCCTGTTTTACATTTTTATGAAATTGCTGGGTTGGCTATATAATCTCTTCCTTTTGTGCTTAAAAGGGGAATGGGTGAGCCTTTTTGTGGGCAAGGCCGTAAGGACTCCTACCTTGATTTCCAAAATAATCCCACTAGTTTTTCTCTTTTTTTTTAAAAAAATTAAATGATGCCTTCACTCATGTCCTTGTTTTGCCGTTTTCTGTTTCAAGCAAAAGTCGCTTCTGGCATTGATATCACAAAATTAAGCAGAAAGGCAAAAGCAGAAAGACTACTTGGAATTTTTTGCGAATGGGATTTCAGGTTGCAGGGTCGGAGTTTTCTTCCGAAATAGGGTGGAATACTGGAACTCCAAGTCATGCAATTTAGGATTTGTTGTAATTTTGGTAAACTCTGTTCATCATTTTGGATGGAGAGGTTTTTTGCCTACTATTTTAACCGCAGGCAGGTTTTTTTTAGAGAGTTTTAAAGAACAAAGGGATAAATTATAAAAGGGTTAAAGTTTAAAAGAATTTTGACTTAAAAAAAGTTCAAAATTTTTTTAAAAATTTAGTCTCTTCCTAATTTTGAATTCTCAATTTTAATGGTTTGCTCTTCATATTTTTATTTTAAAGTGGTTTTTTTTCGCTTATAATATAAATCCAACAGCAAAATTAAAAAAATACAATTTGTCAAAATAAAAAAAAGCTATTCTGCAGGTTGACTCAGACTGAAGTTATGATTGATACATATTATTTATCAATACCGTGCAAATGCGATAACTTTAGTGGCCACAATAAAATACGTATCAATGTTGATGGTGCCATGCACTATTAACCAAAAGAATCCAAACACTGTTGATGACGATGCGCCCTTGGTTGCAGGCCATCACCATACACCACAAAAAGCTTGTCTGGAAAAAGACGTTAAATCTGCCAGCATTCGCCTGGAACGAACGACAATCACCAATTATAAAGACTAAATAGCATTGCAGCCATAATTGCCATTCCCACCCAGAGCTGATACAATCATCACACACGAACAAGAACTAATCATTCAATTACGTATTAATCAAGTTAATTACAAACGTGGATGATTTTTAATCGGACCATTTACACTGCCATACCCCTTACGTCTCTAAGCTCGTATCTGAATTAGCTGACACATTATTGTACCCATCATTTATTACACTGAAACTAAGAGATGGACAGAGATCTACCCGCCAGTCATGCACTGATGCACTGATTGCTACTTCTTTATATGTCCCTTGTTTTAGTTTAGTTTTCCTCCTTTGGTTTTCTTAAATTCCAGTCATGTGCTGAGATTCCTTTCAATCATTCAACATCATTCTGACGGGATGAAATTCCTGACCACTTACTGATTTCGTCTCGGAATGTGATAATGCTTTTGCTTTGCTTCACCCTTTTCTTTTCTCTCTTTTTGGGGTTTGTTGGCAGTGTGTGGGGAGTTAGGAACACGAGGAAGAAATGATAAAGCTTAGTTCAGCCTGCTTTAGGAAAATGGTTTATATAGTCTTTATTTGATTAGCTTTTTTACATTAATTTTTTTTTTCCAGAACAACTTTGTTATGTTAGCGTTCTGATAGACATTTAATTTTTTTGGATTTTTGAAAAAAAAAATAAATAAATAAAATGATGGCCTTAGTCCTTACTTTAATAATACAAGGATAATCAACTTTATTTTATTTTTAAAAAATAAAAAATAAAAGTCTCAAATAATTTTTTTTTTATAAATGACAGATATTATTTTTTAGATTATTTTAAAGTATCCTCTTATCTGATAGTCGAAAGATTAATAATTTATGAAATAGAAATTATTAGAAAAGATAATTTTTTTTCAAATTAATTTTTTTTATATACATAATTTAAATTAAATTTAATATAATACACTTCAAAAATTTAATTATCTACTAATAATAATAAGAATGTTTTATCCAATAATTATTGTAAATATTTTTTTCTATTAGAAGGTTTTTTTTGTTTGGGTCAGGAGAGATTTGCGGGAGCCCAATATATGGACCACGCATAGAAACCCATAAGGTGTGCTTGGAGTTTTCTCTTCGTTTAGCACATTCATAGATAGATGAATAGAAACAGGCCCAATCCAGGCATACAACCATCAACACTTTTTGACCGTCTTCCACGTCATCGAATCGGCGGCTGGTTAACGACGGTGGAGAAAATAGTACGAGTTCTCTTCACCTTTCAGAAACAAATAGCCGTTCGCTTCTCCTCTCTTTTCTCAGTATGGCGAAAAACAGGAACAAAAAGAAGAAAACCGATGCTGTTTCAATGGATATCAGCGAGCCATCTGTTTCCCAAGCCCCTCAAGGTGCGTGCGCAGCAGAAGAGTTATTTGCTTTATTTCATCTTCTTATTCCTAAAAGCGTGTAGTTCCTCACTCCTAATTTGTAAATCGTTGTTAATTGAGACTTATTTATGTGCAGCAATGGACACCTCTGAGTCTGGAGCTCGCCCCCCAGTATCTGGTGCCACCAATATGTAAGTAGATATCTGTTTTCTAATTTTTTGACAGCAGCCTCCTTGTGATTCTGCATAGTCTATCATATTACAAGTTATTTACTCTCAATTAACAGATTATTATGAATAAAATTTGAGCTTTCATTTGGGTACTGTGATGTACCCATTTGTCGATTCTACACCGGTGTGTAACCATGCTGAATATTTTTCACTGATCTTATTGGTAGAAACTTGCGATTCTTGGTTCTGACCTTGAGTGTGATAACATTGTGGTGGGCAATGATGCCATCTCAGTTTAAGTAATTTTTTAAATTTGGTTGATGTTTTGATGTGTAGCTATGTTGTACTTGATGGACTAGGCAACCACAAATTAGGTTGTAATGTTCCTACTGTATTTGATTGTTAGTTTATATAGTTTGCTTCAGTTTTAGGTCCAAATTGTGAGAAGAGTGAATGCATAATGTATGCATATTCCTGCGGTGGAAGGTGGAGCTTTCTTGATTGTTAAAATTAGCCCTCTAATCTTGGTCTTCTTTATGCTGTTAAAATCAAGATCCTTAAGGCAGTGTTATAAAGGTAAGGGTGCTGAAGATGGGTAGCTCTGGAATGATTTTGTCCTTCGAAACCAATATTTGACAAATGGAAAAAATTTTCAACTGAAGATTATGGAATCAGTTATTTGGCAATAGAGGGGGAAGGTAGTTTCTGAGGTTGTGAATGCATAAGTTGAATGGGCTAAGATGAAATTTTTAACTACCAGTACATGAGTTGATTATCACTATAAGAACGATGGAAGTTTGGGAGACTGTTAGTTAGTTTAATCAGTCTTACTGTGAAAATAATTAGTACCATATTTGAACACTTAGGGCAGAGAAAGAAAGAAAGGGAGGAGAAATAAATTAAAATTGATAATATTCTGTTTCGTTCTATCACTTTTTCTCTTTAGTTGGAAATATGTTCATTCTCTAGATGCGGGCCATGTGACTGATGCTTGATGCCTTAACTTCTGGGTGATTGATTTTGGATTGCTTCAGGTATCAGGACACATTAGCTGGTGCTTCTGTAATTTATTTTTAATTTTAGTGCGTCAGTGCTTGCAATTGTCAATGACTCAATAAATAATCTTATCGACAGTTAAGAGATATATCATGGACAATATGTTGCCAGTTCTGTTCAATAGTGCAAGTTCTTGTTTTCCTTGCAAAATTAGTTTTAAGTTCAATTCAAACGCCAGATAACCTGTTTGCTGAATTGATTAATTATTTTGTGTTTATTACTATTGGTTCATTCTTCCTCTTTCAACAACATAGAAATACTATTCTCTCGAAGATTCCTGTCCTCGTCTATTTTGGCATGACTTAGATATCCCTCACTTGTGGTAAGCTAAAGACCTGAATTCAATAAGTTTGAGGAAGTTTTGGCCTTGAAGTTCATTAGAATTTGTGGCCACCTTGAATGCAGACAAGGATTAACACTTTTGTGGGTTATAGCTCCATGCATGCTTTATGTGCCTGAAACTTGATGTTCCATATGTGGAATTTTGTCTACAAATTTTATGGTTAATTCTCCATCATCTGTCACTTGTAAACTACTAATGTTGTTAAAAGTTTCTTTCTGATGATACCGACTACTTTTGATTTGCCTTTTCAATTTCATTTGTCTTATCGCTTCTACTAATTGGGGATCTCTTCTGAAACAGCAGTATGATGAAAAAAGGAAGGCCTATGAAGAGATCAAAAAATGTGCGAAAGATGAAGGCAATAGCAAAAGCTATATCCAAAAATGAGAAGTCTGTTGAGAAAATGCTGAAGCATGAAAGCAAGAAAGTGAGAGTTCAATCTGCCAAAACGCTGTACGACTGAATAGCTGGATAACACGTATTACCAGTAGGAAACATTTGATAATTAATTTGCTTTTGCAATTGTTGAATTAATCTATATGTTTTGCAATCTTTTACTGCTAAGTGCAATTACTTATCTTGAAGCGTTTAAATAGAGAAGTAACATATTTGTTGCATATCCTTATAGTGGTTGTGATTTTTATGGAATTATGTTTTTATATCTGTTCTAGACTTGGTGCTGTAGCTGCATTCAGGACAATGCTTCTAAGCAGTATGTTTTTCTTGTCTCCGACTATATTTTGGGGGATAATGACAGTAATGGTAGGAATGTGGAATTTTTTTTTTTTTTTTTCACATTAACCAAAAAGTGGTTAATTGTGTCAATATATAAATTAATGCATTAATCAATTGTTGAACATTGCGGATTAATTTTTGGTCCACAGTTTTTTCCCTAATACATATCAAATATAAGTACATAACCTTATAAATGACTGGCAAAACTCTTTAGTTTCCATCCCTGACAGAAGAGGATGATGAAGCATAGCTTGTAACCTCCATCTTTAATTAGGTAGGTTTATTGAACTGTGCTACACTCAAGGGAGGAATCTGTGTCCACCTTTTGACTGGATGGAACTCACACCATAATAAAGACGGTTTAATAATCCGCGCTACGCTCACACCCAAAAGGTGACTCAGATTCCACGCGAAATCCGTATCACCCCTTGGATGTGGGTGGAGAAATATGAAAGTTTAATTAATACTACTTGACCTTTAATATGACCTTATGATATTCGAAAACTTTAAAAAGAAACGCTATTGTTCTAAACACCTAATTAAGTAATAATTCAAGATTCACTATTGATAGTTGTTTGGTATAATTGCCTGAAAATGTCAATTCATTTTGCAGATGCCTTGATTAACCGATTATATTTATTAATATTGTCCATTAGGGACCATATCATTAGAATAGCCTTATCCTGTTACATGTTACTTCAGTCATCATCAAAGGGATTTGAATTCGTTTCAAGTAAAATTCCTGCTTATTTGCTGCCTGTTGGGGATTAGAGACAAGTTTTGTTGAACACGGTTACAGACATTGCTCTTGCGGTCTGCTAGTCTAGTCTCACATGCTGTTCGGTCCAGGACACCCTTAAGCTCAGGGCGGTCTAATGTAACGCAGCTCATAGCCAAAACAGCCAAAAACCGATGTCCGGCGCTGCCAAACTTCGGGCAAGGACGTGGCATCCTATACGCAATTCCCTGTCAGTGTTCAAAACAAGGGGCGGGCACGAACCATCCCCCTCTCCAGCCTCCCTTTCTCCCCAACTTTTCAAACCAATTTTTCCTTCTTTTTTTTTTATCAATATTGGTAGGTACAACCATTTTCGACAAGACATGAACAAGGCTCTTGTTCTCCTTCTTGTACCAGGACTGGAGTTCTCCGTGGTATTTCGCGGCATAAGGTTGTCTCCCATGTCATACAGTTCTTCTAGCAATGACCATGTTCAACCAGCTTTTGTCATCCAAGCATATAGGCAAACGAGCAACTTGGCGTCCATGGCCTCCAATATGAATCTATCACACCCCTGCAGTGTCACACCTTTGTTCTGCCATGCGTGGATGGTAAGTTTAAAGTTTCTCTTGTGGCAATGTGCGTTGATGGCATAGTCAATGCCAGAAGGAACTGTGCGTCACTTGAAACAGCCTTATCGTGCAAAGAGCCGCCGGAGTTTCCGACTGAACAGGTACAAAATTGAGAACGAGAGTCTCGTTCATGCCTGGAGTTGCTGTGCCTAACGCAGTAACGCATCGGTTGGTTGAGGATGCAGACAAAAAGTAACTGTATAAGAAGACAAATTTGGTGCCCTTTTGAAGAAATTTACGGCCTTCATCCATTGAATCCGCTAAAAAACCATCCCGTGGTTTAAGGTAACGCAGCCAGGTTCAAAAGAGGTCCGTTCTCTTGCTCCAGAAGACAAGGATAGAGTCTTGGTTGATGGAGTGTAGTTCTCAAGCGCTTGGAATATGGCGGTTCTGCATGTAACAACGTTGTTCGACATGGATGTTGATGATAGGCTTGGCTTTCGAACGTAACTCCCGGGGCCACAATCCCATGGAGTCGCACTCGAAGAAATTCATATCCTAATGTCCCGCTTTTCAATTTTAATCGTTGATATTCCTCGTGAACCCGTAGATTTCGAGGGAGCACATACTTCGGTGTTCAGGTCCACAGGTATAATATTAAAATCAGGCAGTTGCAAAAACCTTTAAAATTTTCGAAAAGGGCACGAAGGTGGGCCCTAGCAATCCCAGGTTCTCCACGTATTCCCTGCGTTGTCAGCGTGAGTGACAGTGTTCAACCCCTCAAAATTCCGTTCCCTTAGTCTCTCCCCTTTCTCGCTTGTGTTCGCTACATCACTCTCATTCCCTTCCGCTCTCCATCTCTTTCTGTGTGTACCTCTTAGCTTTCACCCTCAGGTATCAATGGCTAGTGCTTCCTTTTCCATGAACAACGTCTGCTTTCACTGCAAGTGCGCGACAGCCAACTGCAGAAATGGCTGGCAGCTTCGCGATGGAAGTTTCGCCCAGCTCTGTGAACGATGCGGGTGTGCTGTCTTCTCTTTGTTGTCTTATCTTTTTTATGTACATGTTTTTAATCGGGTTCTTAGCTCGTTCTGTTCATGCAACTAATGTACACCCAGTTTGTCTTCGGAAATCTTATCTCAGATACATTTGTTGTTAACATCTGAATCTTGATGGATTTATTTATGTGATGGAATCTGTATATAGATACCTTATCCTTGGAATTTTTTTCGTGATCAATTGTTAGGGAATCTATCAATTAGCTCTTCCATGTGGATGTGGCTTATGTTTGATTTGACAGCTACCGTGATCTTACGATATTGTTTGACTGGTCACTCCATTTTATTTGCTCGAAAGTTTATCAATTTGATTGACACGTTTGCCCCAATTCGATTTTAAATTTGGGGTATAACCGGTATGGTAAATCAGTTCCTTTTGGGTTTCTGCTATATTAAGTTATTGTTGAAATCGATGTAAAGCTAGCAGATCGTTTGAAGAGAATTTGGTTTTCAATTTAATAACATTAGCACATAATTTGGTTTGGGCTTCCACCATGCCCATATGTGCTGTTTGGAAATATATTTTGAATAGCCCTTTTGGGGATACTAAATTGGTGCTTACACATGGTGTCATTTAGTTGTTTGTAATCATGAATGGATGAAATTCAGTAGTCAGAACAATAAGTCGTAGATGTCAACGAGCTTTAGATGACAATAAATGAAATTTAGTGAAGTAGGGCTGAGATGGAGTGTCTATCAGTCTAGACTCGGAATTTCTTATTCACTCAAGTTCCTTTAAAGGGATGGGCACATTGGTATAGACATCTTCTTATGTATCTCATATTGTTGGGTTTTCATCTTTTATCTATTTTCTACTATCTAATAATCAGTGTTTTATTATATTACAAAATTGGTCACACCCCTTTTTTGCTTTTGACCTATTAACAATAATAGTAATAGATGTATGGAGGGGCCTTAACTTCATTTAGAGTAAACCGGTCTAAATTTGATAGAATGACATTTGTTTAGGCAAGAAGAGAGACATAGTATTTAAATGCATCTAGATCATGGTCATCTTTAATAGGAAATTAATAAATATTTAGATAAATATTAGGAAGTCTTCTATGATAAACTGTAAAGTCCAAGGCTCCTCCTATGATAAGTCCTTTATTTGGACAGTGGTACCAACAGCATTAATATGTGTTTGTGGCTCTGAAACCATTGTCTGCCTTGTTTTACATTGTAATAGCCATCTTTGTTTGAAACAGCTTGGAAGTATTGGTAAGAATTGGGTGTGTCCTTTGAACTTGGAGCAGTACTTACTGATTAGTTCCAGAGGTTTTGGTAGCAGCAAGGAGGGTAAACATTGTGGAGTTGTGCTGTTAATGCTGTTATTGGTGTATATGGTTGGAGAAGAATGCTTGTATCTTCAAGGCAGCTTTAATGCCTAAAAGATATTTCATGGCGTAAGTGTTCCTCCAACGGGTTTTTTGAGGGATTTCCCTTGACTGATATGCCTGGTAGAGGGATGGGAGAGCTATTTTGTAATTTGTACTGATGAGCTTGTTTAATTTTTAATTGTTTTATTTTCCCCCTTAATTTTGTATTTTTTTCAGGAGGAAATCTTATCCTCTCCCTTACTGCGCTTATGTAATCCTCCTTTCTTCTAATGACTGAAATTCTTTTCTATAAACAAAATAAAGTTTAGAAGCAATAATCTAGATACTTTCTTACTGCACATAACTAAAGAATATTAACTTACACTAAGTAACAAAGAAGATAGTTGGGATATGATTATAAGCCTTGTGTAGAAACCGAATGTGTTGCAATGCAGTTATTTTTGAGTGGTAATAAGCATCTTTGGAAAGGCCTTCTAGTTTAAGTTTGATTACTATTAACTTTGAGTTCAAATAACTTAAATAGGAAAGGCGAAGTTGGGTTGGGCTTCCAATTTTTTTAATTAAAAATGAGCTAAGCCAGTCCAAATTTTGCCTAACCATGATTCAATTGCAAGAGGTGATACTCTACTGATTAAGCTATATTGCCTGGATCCAAGTGGAGCATGCATGAAGGAGTTAGACGTTTCTTCAACTCTTCCTTTTTCTTGATGTGACTGAGCCACCTTGTAGTTGAACTAGAGTCGTACCTCACTCTCCAAGTAAATTATTGCACCTATGGTCCAACCAATTGGGAAACAATCAGTAGACTCCTTTTGAGGATCGATTAATCCTTCCCAAATTCAGCATCTGACTCTCCCTTGTACTGTACTCTTTCAATGCATTTGTTTTCCCCTTCTTCCTTGCCATGGCAAGTATTCACCAAAAAAAAAAAAAACTCTGGTGAAAAAAAAAGAAGGCATTAAGATGCCTTGTTGGCCCAACCCAAGACTCTAAGGTCAATTTTCAATCATGCTTCCGTTTTGAGTCAAATAATAAAACAAATGGAGAATTCCCATGGCACTAATTGAGAGCCCTCGCATTGATTGAGGGGGTCGAGGACCAAGAAGCATGTTATTTATGTGCTAAAGATTCTATTTTTCTTATTTGTAGTTCTGATCTTGCAAGCTAAGGCTTACCATTCAATCCAGGCTGTTCTAAGCTTTGGCTGAACTAACCTAGCTCCCTTCTCCCTCTTTTCTTGTATTAATTGCTGAACTAGTGCAGAGCATTCATCCTTGGCCTTCACTACTGCACTCTTGATACTTGCTAGTGCTTCTTTTTTTAGAGTTTCTAAGTGCTCGAAGTTTTGGACAACTTTATTTACGTTATCTTTCCTTGATGGAGGTCTAGTTTATGATGCATAACCAAACAAGCTACATACATGGTGCTTTTTTGAAACCGTACTCATTGAAGTTCAAACAGTGTTGGGTATGGGAAACTAAAGATGGTGTCCCTTGAGGGGAATCCAAGAATACATATTTCTAGGATTTTTGAGAAGTTAGAAACGTGGGGAACTACATCTAGATATTCTTTCAAAACCTAGGAATTGTGTATGACAAATTTATGACACTTTTACATGGCAAATAGGGATGGCTTTGGTAAGCCTACCCAGCCATCATGCACAAGTTCACTAAACTCGTGTTCTTCGAGCAACGACCCAAGAATGGCTCTCATAAACCTACACAGTGATTGTGTGAAATCCCACTAAACTCATATTCTTACTTGGGCCCTTTTGCGTGGAGTACACTTTATAAAATCACCAAAGTCACAAATTCTTGTAATTAGAATTCACATATATACATACATCTACACCAAATACACATTTTTATGTACTTTATGGGCCAACACAAGTCAGGCCGTCCTGTCAAGACGTTGGCCAACACTTCTTTATGTACCTTATGGGCATGAATTTGGGGTCTTGGGACTCTTGAAGACAAGCTTTGCTAATCCACCTCCAAGGTTGGCTGACAGTTGTTTGAGCTAATCTTAATGGGCTTTGAATACCCTATTTTGTATTACTAGAGTGGCCTTACTGGCAAAGATAGGACCTAAGATGTCCTTGCCTTCCAAAACATATTCTGGGGGAACAGTTGATGCATTACGATCAATCTGGGGTCACTAGCACAAACAATGTGGATGAGCTGGATCAACGAACTTCCAAGCCCTTTGATCATCTTGCCAACTATCAATATGACAATTAGAATACTAATATCCTCATAAGAAATATCCCCCAATACACCACTACTATTTGTGGCACATATATTTCATTCCATTTAGGGAAACGTACACGTCTAAGGATATGCATTTGAATTAAGTAAAATCTGCATATTGTCTCGTAACATGATAATACATCATTGAATGCATTTAGTCCCACCTAGTTTAATTAGAACCTCTTAATTCTGATTAATTAAGGTGAGTCAGCTCCCCATTGGTCCACAGATGAACTAGTACTCCCCCTTTGTCCAAAAACAGGAAAAACCTACAAGTGATCACTAGGGGTAGCTGATAGCACACTCGGCTACAATAGGCTAGAGTCAGCATAGTGCAGTGACATGCCACCTGCTACCTATTCCAGCTTTTATGCACCTTTTTACCCTTTGCTTTTGTACAAGGTGCCATATTGTTTCATCACCGTCTTCTTCATGGCTGCTTCCGTATCTATCCGTGCACCTCATTAAATCCTCTTTGAAAGATTCAAATAACTTGAAATGTGGACAAAGTGCACGCCTTCAAATTATAGTTTCCGTATACTGCAAATGAACACTTTTTAGTACTGAATTTTCTGTAAGACTGGTGGTTAGCAAGATTCTAACTCTTGTGTCTTCTTATGTATGTATATTTTATAAATAAAAAAAAGTACTAGCCGTAAAATATCAAGCTGATAATTAGCAAGATAAATTGTCTATTTTGTACTGTTTATTTTTGAATATTATCCTTTGCTTTTGTAAACACTTCATCAATCTAAACATAACAAGAAAGTAAAGGGATAAATCATCTGCCCCTCCCTGATTGATTTTGGGCATTCATCTCACGATTGAACCATAACATATGCTATAAGGATCTTTGTTTACAAGACTATCATAAATTACAGGCTGTTAGCCTAAAGTTGTTGAGTAAATATATATTGCCAGAAGGATACCTTAAAAAATATACCAAAGATGTATTCATATGAAGACATTTTGTAAGGGGACAACCTCTGTGTCTATTGTGTTTGCCTATTCCCTTTCATTTTTAAGAAGATTTTGTTTTGAATCAAGAAAACCATTGAATGATTTTCTAACAGTTATGGTTTTGGTTCAATCTAAGATTTTTTTTTTTTTTATTCTTCTGCATAGTTTCTTTAATCTAATAGATTTTGTTTTATTTCTTTCTATATGCTTTTGTCCTTGGACAATTAGCTCTACTTATGACAATGGAACATTTTGTGAGACGTTTCACCTGGATTCTGATGGATGGAGAGATTGTGTAACCTGCAAAAAGGTAAGATCAGAACTTTCTGTGTGTTTAATTTTGTTGCTTGACTAGATAGGTCAATCAATAGTGTTGTTTCTTTCAATGGTAAAATACATGTGAGATGCCTACAATATATTTTGTCTTTTGGTTTTCAATTTTCAATAGTATAATAAATACTGTTGATTTTTGGTATCTCAGATGTTACATTGTGGTTGCATTGTGTCTGCAAATCTATACATCATAATGGATTATGGGGGTATATGCTGTAATGTTTGCGCAACGAAATATTCAATTCTGGTAAGAATCATGAACCTAGAGCTTTTCATATAATTATATTGTATAAGTGACTCTAGAAGATGAAATCTTGGATAGAATTGCTAGTTAGAAAATAATGTTTCTGCTCCATTACTATGTTTACTTTCTTTATTTAAAAGGAAAAGCAGAGTCAAAAAAGGAAATTTGTTAGGATAATGAAAGGAAAATACTTTCAATACTTTTAATAGTAATGATGAGAATACTAGAAAAGGGAAATAGTTCATTTGAATCGCCAGCATATGTATGTGCTGTACTTAATGCATTCCTTAAGTAAACTACAGATTTAGTGGTCAATAATGCTTTTTTCAACAACATGATATATATTTCCTGATTCATTTAAGTTTAGGAGCAGAGAATAGTTCTAGTCTCATTGTTGGTGGATTGAAAGATACATACTATTTCTAGAAAACAAGTGGATAGCAAACATAAAAAATAGAAAGACTAATGCATAAGTTGATTGGATCTTTGTGCAATGAACTATCAAGTGGAAATGAGTAATTGGTGATAGTTTACATACTTCTTGATTTTTTGAGTTTTGTTAGAGATATAAAAACTATTCTTGGATTTATACCTAATAACTTAAGTTTTTAGGATAGTTGATTCTTGACCTAGTATCTCAATGATCTAATGGTCAAGAGTTTGATTCTGATCGCCCACATTCTTGAAAAATTAATTAGTTGAATTTTGGCGTAAGTTTTAATGAGTCTATGCATTTAGTGGACTTGTGGGTTGTCCACACTTAGAGCCCAAAGGACTTTCATGTGAAGGGACGTGTTAGATATGTATAAACCATTTTTTGATTTGCACCTAACAGCTTAAGCTAATAAGATAGCTAGTTCTTAACAAGTTTCATTGTATATGTATTATATAATGAAGAGAATGAATAGATAGCGTTGTATATGTGATCAATAAGTTGTTATGCATGTTCCTTGATATTACAATTTCTTTATACTAGAAATGCAATTATACATTAGATCATTTGAAAAATATATAGACTGTCTAAGATGCCACAAACTGCCACTTACATTTCAGTAACTTTCCTTTGACAAACATGTTATTATTTTTGATAACATGTTTCGCAAAAGTTAGTGCCTGTTCTTACAACAAATAAGCATTTTGTATAGAAGTTGCTTCATTTAGTGAAATAATTGAGCACCTACAATTTGTGAAAGTAAACATTCTGTTTGATTTTTGTATGTTGGTGCTTAGTCTGAAAAGTAGGAAAGATTATTGATTGGAATTGCTTAGGGAACACAATCTTTACAAGAACAGACACGGCCAAAAGACACATGGCACAACATGACACAAACATTATGAAATAGAAATTCCAGAACAAAAGTACGTGGCATGGGATTGTCTTTATTTTAAAATATACTTATACAAATAGATTTTAAATTCTAAATCAAGTATTAGACATCAACCAAGAAGTGGTAGAATCTTCATTCTGCTTAAAGAGTTAGTAAATCTCCATGAAAACTGTTGGAGAAGTGTCTGAGGTGTGTCTGATTCATGTTAGAAGCATGCCCACAAAGTTTTCAAGAAGTATCCAATGAGAAATTTAATATGATTTTATTTTAACATTAGAAATAGAAATGATATATTTAGTGTGGCTGTGTGGGTGTCCGAACATGGATCCTCTTGGTGCTAAATTAAACTGAGGAGTGACAAGTAGAATATGTTTACTTACTATTTATCCATTTGCATAGCATTTTGTATAACCTTGGGCCCTAATGTTACCACCCAATTTCCATATCTCCATCATTTAACTGTTGAGCATAGTAAAAGGAATTTGTTTAGGGGGGAATGCTATTGATATTCGCACTCATTTCCTCCGTCGTCTTATATCAAGGAAGCATAAATTAATTATTCCTACTGATTCTTTATCTATCTTATGCCCAACCTTAGATTCTCATATCTGGAGGGTTTCTTCTTGTGTGGTAATTTTTCCATGTTTCTTTATGACCTGCATGTTTTGGAATATTATGTCTAGTTCCTAGTAGAGTTGTCCATAATTGTTTGGGGTATCTGGATCAATGATTTAGAAATGCCATTTTACGTATAACAAATAGCTTGAAACTTAAGGCAATTGTGTATTTTGGTTTCATATCAACCTGCCAACAGATTATATTCCATGCTGACTCAATTTCCAAAATTCAAATGCCATATTATTTTTAAAAATCCAATTTTGTATTTTAGGCGGAAGTTGAGTACATATTCTTGAATGCTTGTCCCCAATTTTGGCAGAATTTGGGGTCTGGATCCAGGTACCATCGCCCCAAGGTTGAATTTTTGGTTGACTCTGAAGAACCAATGACAGGTTATTTTTCATTACCCTTATTATTGAAGTAAATGATTGGTTTTGGAAACTTTGACCATTATGTATGTGTATGCAAATGAGAATGTTGATATATTGCTTGAATTGAAATGTCAGTGGTAAGCCCTCTAAACAACAATCGTTCTTGCATTTGCAAGGGGAGTGGAAGAAAAGAAAGATGAGAATTTTTGTTATTTGATATTCATCAATGTTAGAATTTAGATAGTAATGAATAATTTATCAGGAAAAAATTATTTGTAGATATGTGTGTATTGTGCCTTAGAATCTCTAAATTGTTGTGAAAAACAGCCCCGAGTACTTTAGCACTTGATGGATTTACGCAGATCGATAAGAACAGTAAAAGAGATAAGGAAACAAGACACACAATATAACATAATTCAGTCTTTTGCCTACATTCACAGTCAAAGAAAGCCAACAATTTCTACTAAGGAAATTACTTGAGAATATGAGTGGCTTGGTGTCACTCTTAAATCACACATTAAGTACACCCAAAATACCTCAGTATTTTTCCCACTTGTGTATACACTTCCACTGTACAAGATCCACTCTCTGCACGAAGGCACTCACTTTTGCAGCAAGAATTTGCTCACACTCTGCTCTGCATGTATTAAACTGAAGCAAACTTTTATATAGACTTAATGCAACTACGTGCATCAATGAGTCTTACCAAAAATTACGTCGAACTCTTTCTAGTCTACATGCAAAGGCTACAAATGAGCCGTCTATATTCATACTTCCAATGTGCTTCATGTCCCAAAGTCAGGAGACAAGCCTGCTGTCATTTTACCTTATTTAATCCTCTTGACTTTTCTTCATACGCTGCATAACTTCCTGTCTTTTACCTAGTCTTCCAACTGTAGAAGCAAGATGACCTTTAGTTTCTTGTAAATATTTTATCAAGGTCCTTGAATCTTCTAATTCTAATATAAGAAATACTAGAATGTTGTGAGCTTCTATGGTGCATGATCCGCCATCACTCAAATTCAAGCCACAATTAACATAAATAACCAGTTGTCTAATAAAACTACTTTTGCGAAACTTGAGAACATCAAGAGAGAGAGAGTGGTTATTAATGCTTCTAATTTCTGCCTTTTGTATGAATGTTTCACTAATATCTCATCTATTAGGGTTCCTTGAGAAATGATTCATTACCTGATGTCATTTACTTACCAGCCATGAATTCATTAATTAGGTGAAGGATAATGGAAATTGTTTATGGTTTTCACTTGTAAACTAGCAAAATGGATATTAGAGCTTGAGGTGTGATAATTAAGTACCCATTTATTTGGCAGACAACATCTCTGGAGGAGATTCTGTGTCATCAGCTTGTTCAGCGATGCACTGCACATTATCTCAAGACACAGTCCTTGCACTGGTTATGCCTAATTCACCAGCCAAAGAGCAATGCGCATTAGAATACATCTCAACTGTCAATTCATTAAGTGAAGCACATATATCCTCCGGTTCTCATGTAAGCAATGGAGGGTCATCTGGAGTGATCCATCCTCAAAACTTGCCTAAGATAAGTGAGGAGGAGCATTTGAAAATCCAGGGAGAGTATCCACCAAGTTTTCATATCATTTTTTTATTTGTTCACAGACAAAAATTATTATGTAGCATTGGTAGGCATTATGGTATAACCTTTGAGTGTTTATAGTTTATGTCATACCTAAAATCTGAGTTCATTTTGATTTCATGAAAAGATAAACATAACCTCGATGTTAATCTATACCCTGTTGACACATGAATTCCTTAATGACATTTAAGCTCCAACTCTGCAATTACTTTCCTTTTTGAAAAAGTCCTGACAGCTAGTGACACTGATCTTAAGACTGGCCGTCTTGTGATACCAAAGAAATGTGCAGAGGTGAGTCCTCATACTCTGCAATTAAGAATTCGAGATCACTGATAAATGAAGTTGTTAACATTCTTCTGCATTTGAGATTTACAATTACTTATCATATTGTTTTTGTACATGGATCTTATAAAGTTGATGTATGATTTTGGAGTTATTCCTTTTTTCATCGTCTGATCACTTCCTCTGGTGTTGCATGCTTTGATTCCCAAAATTGTTGGTTGTTATCATTGTAGTCTAACTTCCAGATTCTTATGATTGATCTCTTACGAACCAATCTAAGGGTAGATACCAGTATAGCTACTTGATACAGAACGGTTTTACAAAGCATAATCTGATTCATCATTAAGGCTGTCAGGTTCCAAGGAGGTAGGTAGCAGCAAGAAATAAGGATTTTAGGGTTATAGTTATATGGAAGGAATAAGGTCTATAAGATAGAAGAGTTCAGGCTTATTAAGGGCATGATAGGTCAAAGTTGGGAGGATATAGGATTCCCAATTTTCAATACAACTTAGTTCTTACAAATTGAAAGTTTATGATTATATTATGACTTGTTTATAGCATTGTGTCAGGGCTATTAACAATAGATTTACACCCTCTCATCTTTTGGAAAAAAAATACATTTGTTGTTGTCAAACAACCAGGCATCCAAAAGCTTAGACTATTAAGCAAAAGCTCATGAATGGTTTTATATTTTTAATATGCCCCCTCACCAAGTGTAGACAGCTCACAGGTCCATAAACACACACAAGCCTACCAAACTTGAGCTGAAATTCCACTTAAATTTTCCAATAATGGAGGTGATTAAAATTGAACTCCTGACCACAGGCTTTGATATCATGTCAAAAAACTAATCATTCCAAAAGTTTAAGCTATTAGGCAAAGGCTTATGAATAGTTTTATATCTCTAATAGTTGCTTCTTTGTTTCTATTGATGGTTTTTTTTTTTTGGGGTGGGGGTGTCTTTGTATAAGCATAGGCAATGTAAAACTCTCATGAGGTGTTGAAGATATAAAACTAATCTTTGGCCTTTACCTAACAGTTTAAGTTTTTGGGATAGTTAGTTTCTTGACATGAGATAATATTTTATATGTCAAGGAACTAGTCAAATGGAGGCTCAAGAATGGTTTTTATTTTATATCTCTAACCCAACCCTTGACACAAGCCTCTTTTGGTCTTGAAGTGTGGATAATTTTTTAATTATGAGAGCATTGAGGATTGAACTCTTAGTCATTTGGTCGTAAAAGCTTTGATGCCATGTCAAGTAACCAGTTTTCCCAAAAAGCATCAGTTGTTAGTTGAATATCCATGAATAGTTTTTACATTATATCTCCATTTTATGCCCCCTACTGTTCTTTTGTTTTCTGTCTTGTTCCAGAAGAATGTCTTGCATCTTTTTTGTTATAATATCTTTACTTTATTGAGTTCTTATTTTATCCAAAAAACAAAAGAATTATGAATTTATACTGAAGAAAATGGATGTTTGCTAGGCCTTGATTTTAAGAAAATTGCAGTCATATTAGCCATAGAAAACATGTGAGTTTCTCAATTCAAATGAGAGATTGATTTTCACTGAGATGCTTTAATAACTAATATTTGACTACTGATTCAAAGAAATTAAAAAAAAATCAAATCCATTTAAACTTTGCAGGTGGACTTATTAGGTTCCGACATTTGGCTTTCTTAATGCTTATCTGTATGATTTTGAGTTATAGTTCTGATTCTTTTGGAAATGTTCAATTCAATGAATCCTAATTATTGGTCTATGGAAGGAGTTTTTGAGTGCAAGTTGTTGCCTGTTGTGCTCATACGGAAGGAAGCTTGTGTGTTTGGCTTCTTCTGTTCAGCCAAGAGCTGCTTCAGTGGGGTGTCACTCCGTGATATTTAGCAGGATTGGAGGGTGTTATTTATTTTGCTGTTATAGGAGGGAGTCTTTTTTTTGTAGTGTCTTCTACTCTTTCTTCAATAAATTGTTTTTCCCTTAAAAAAAAAAAAAGAAGCAGTGGGAGCCTCCTCTCTCCCACCAAAAAAAAAAAAAAAAAAAACTTCAATAGCTATAAGTACCCATTTGGAATGAATTTCTTTACAAAAGGTCATAAGTGTTTTTGGCATAACATAAGGTTTTTTGGAAGAGCTAAAATTTTAGCTTTTAGGGAAAGCTGAAAACTTTTTTTTTTTTTTGCTTTTTTTTTTCACAGGAAAAAAGACTATCCAAACAGGCAAATAATATTCTACTTAAGCAATTGCTATGATAACAATACAATTATATCGACTGCTTCCTATGCTTTTAGTCATGCAAACAATTCCCGCCATACTTGAACAATTTCCGATGTTTCTTTGCTCTTTGTTTCAATGTTCAATAAGTTACTTGCTGCATTGCTTTGGAGTCATATTATTTTCTACACCACTTAGAACAATACTTACTGGTGTGTTACTCCAATATATCAGGTCTCTAGCGTTATCTTTCTAATTTATTATTACCATGTTGTTGATGCTGCCCTCCCCCTGAGAAGATGGATATTTTTATAATTAAAGTAAACCCCTTTTACATGGATAGAACAAAGTCTTATTGATATGAGTTCACTTTTGACTTTTCACATTACTCTTTCTAAGGTTTTATATAATCAAGAGACATTAGTATTTGGAGTGTTAATACATCTCTATGTGGATCAGGCTTATTTTCCAGAAGTTGTTGAACCAAATGGAGTTATTCTTAAAGCTCAGGATACAACTGGGAAGGAGTGGCTGTTTAATTACCACTTTTGGATCAATTGCCACAGCAGAATGTATATTCTAGAAGGGCTGAGAGAGTATATGGCCTTAATGCAGTGGCAACCTGGTGATGTTGGTAATCTCCTAAGTCTCCTAGTCACAACATTTGGCTAACTTTTTACTTACATTTCATACATCTGACCAATAAAATACATGATTGATGATTGTCAATTGATAGTTTATCAATGTGCATATTGAAATGTGTCTGATTGAATTATTTGTGTTAGCACTGTTTTAATCAACTCTTCAGTGTATTGATGATACTGGTTAAAACTGCAAATACTTTTCTCAAGGATGTTTATTCAGGGCTGGATTTTTGTGTCATGATTAAAATTTATACTGTTTACCATAACCTAACTATTAATTTTTAATCAGGAGTTTTGACTCGTTGATTTTCATGAATACTTTACTTTCTTGTCTTATTGCTCATATATGAGAATGTAAGTTATGCCACAAATTGACTAAGGTTGTACTTTCAGTCACATTTTCTCGAATTGATCCTGAGGGTAAATTGCTTGTGGGAACTAGAAAGGCGTCGGCTCCACCAGTGCTGGAGGTATTGCATGATTGTTAATTTAATAAAATTATGTGTGAGAAACAGTGCTTAATAAATATTGCAAATTTTCTATTTCTGATAACCTAAAATGAGGAACCAGATAGATAAATTATGTTGACTGACCAGTCAATTTTCTATTTCCAATGTGTCTTAAGTTTTTAGTATGTATTGTTAGATCTCTACATTCCATGGGTTGTTAGGACAAAAAGTGTAATCAACCCTATTATTTATTGAAAATCCAATGATCCCAATTACTACTAATTAGACCCTAACTATGATAAACATTTAAAGTGCAAACACAACCAATCCTCAGACCCTGATAATTTCAAACTTCATAAATATATTCTTTTCATTCTTCATCAGAAACTTTTCTGGCTATTTGACTATTTTTGGATGTTAGACCTACTACATGTACGGTTTTGATAAAACTTTTGATTGGGTCTTGGTGTATAGACTAAACAAAATTCTCAGCAATTGACTTTTTTAACAACTTATCTTAGTTTGAATTGACATTTTGTTTTTGGATTCTGTGTTCATGTAATTAGTAAAACACCATACTGAAGGAATTAATTTGTTGCTTATCCTGACAGGGCTGCCCACAAATCCATCGATAGAATGCAAGTGTCAGAACTGACTGGGTAAAAGCAACTCCTTTCCTAGTGTACAGTTTCATACCAATAACTGGGTGGAAAAAAGCTGGTGGGTGTGTGTGTATGATTTGATTTGTGAATTCAAACTGTCATCCCAAAATGTAGTTGAACCTCAGAATTTTGTGCTCTTACCTAGGTTTGGTTTTGTTTCTTGTTATTCTCTCATGGTCCATGTGAAACTCTTGCTTTCCTTGTGGTGCTTCTGAAGATTTTTATGAGATTCTGTGATCATTCAGTCTCTGTTTATGTGTTAGTGAAGCAGGATCATCCATGTCTTTCTTATAAACCCTATTAAGGCTCGACATTAGAAAACTTGAACCTTGAACAATAAGTTTTCTTCTGGGATTGTTTAAATGCAAAACTTCTCTTTTGCAGTTAATATCCGTATTGACTATTTGAAATGTTTTTATAAAACTTGAGTAATATTAAATTTTGATAGAAAAACATACAACTACTCCTGAAATTTATCTATGCAGATATATTCTTGATGTATCACAGTTCTCAAATGCTAGATGGTGCTTTGACTAAAATGACACTAGCTTCATGAAAAAAATTTGATAGCTTGCATCCCCCCTCTTTTTTTTTTTTTTTAATTTCTTTTCCCAATTGATTTTCTAACTTCAATCTGGTGATGGAAAAGTGTTAGACAGTTCTCTCTTCCGAAGATAAAGTGTTCCTGGCTGAATACTTAATGTGTATGATTCATACATAGGTGATTTGTTAACACTTGACAGCCAACCTAACCCAAAATATGGAATACTCAGTAACTCGCTTATACTTGTCAGCAACATGGGCACTTTTATGTCATTAAATTTACAGGAGACTAAAATTTAAATTAATAGGAATTTTAGATGGACACGCCCACAAAATAATGGCCACAAAATTGTCACTTAATTAATGAAGACTGTTGGATCCCAGAGTTTAATCTGTAGGACCTAATAAATTTAATTATTTAGATTCTATGTTAAGAGAATTAAATAGAAATAAAGTTGTGGGAATAACATTACCCTTTTAGATGTCAGGGTGAATGAGGGAAGTATAATCTTAAACAAGATACTCAAAGGGAGAGGATCAAAACAAACAGAAACGATTAACTTAAAGATGTGAGGTAAAGGAATATGGATAGCAGATATGTGGCTCTAAAAAGCACTACTAAGGTAAGTACTACAGCAGACTGGAAGGATCGAATGTTTTAGAGGTTTTACAATAGGCAGATAGAAGATACAGTTTAAAGCTGTAAATAACAAGGAGCAAAGAGACACGTAGCCATAAATATAATAGTTTAGAAAATTTGGAAGTACTACTGGGTTGAAATGGAAAATCAGACCAGGTTATAGGTTGTGAATGGTTATGATAGTGCAGAAATTACAAAACAAAGTAGAGTTGTTAAGAATGAATAGAAAGAGAAAGGGTATGCTTGACACTTTTTCCTCCATTGATCAAAACAGCCACAGTTTGTGCTATTGGAAGCAACGGGGAGCATATATATATGCAGACCAACAACTTTTTAGAGGAGTATGTACTATTTTGACTAAGAGTGTCATAGTTGTTTAACAAAGACCTAGCGAACTGAAGTGGCATATGATAACGAAGTTTATTTCTTTTTCCTTGTAATCAATTCTACTTCTATCATGTCTCAAAGAACCACTTGACCTAAACTTGAAATTGTTAAGCAAGGGCTCAAAAAAAGGATATCATTACTATAATACATCGCCGGCCCCACTGCGCTAGCCTATTATATGATGAACTTCGAACATTCAGTTGCTAGTTGCCACCAACTCAAACAATTTTTTAAGCACAGAAAAGGTTTCTACTTTGGGGAGCCCTCTTGAACTGATGCCGCTCTTGCTTTAGTTTTGTTCCTTTTGCTGATTTTTATTTGCTGTATAAGGATTTCAGATCCTCCTATTTTGTATTCATTTCCCTCATTAAAGTTTTCATTTATTAAAAATGTAATGAAACTTCGTTCATAACTTTTTGTTTTTGTTTTCTACACTTCCAGTACACGCATGAATTAACAATGAATGTTGATACAGCTATTGGCTACCAGTGCTACCTGTATCATCCAGTTTTTTTTTTTTTTTGGGTTTGGGGAGGGGGGGATAGGTAAAGTTGATTGGAAGAGATAGAAAGATATGAAAAATATCCAAGAAAAAGGGAAAAACAGAAAACATCTAACATTTAACTCATCTATAAACTCAAGTACCTAAATATAGACCACTCTGTTTTTTACATGCTGTGTATAGACAACTCATTTGACCAAGAAAGTAAGGTTTCCAAAAACTGCTCTTTAAAAAAAAGGTTCTGAAGAAGTGCTACAATTCTCAGTAGTATGATTTTGGTTCCAAGATCAACCAATAGTTTGTCATTAGCATCACCATATATTGTAGAAACAATCATTACAATTAACTAGCTTGCTATGACTAGTGCAACCACCACTTCCACCTTAATGACTTAGATAAAATACAGTTATCCTAGAATTTCACCATTATGTTGGTGAAAATTTTTTCACCATCTCACAACTATCACTATTAGTGGCACCACTCTAAACATTTTTTAGAATTGGTATTCATAAACTCAATAAATATTGGGCCCAAACAGCTAGTGGACAAAGATTTTGGAACCAGTGATGCCCAACATGGTGTGAGAGCATGGTTGTCCAAATGACATTGGTTTGACTTTTGGTTGCCTCGATCAGTGATCATTTACGTATATGTGTTTTGTCCTTATGTGCAATAGATTGTTGTCCCTGCTCATACCAGCTTCCCCTTTTTGGACAGATGGAAAAAAAATGAAAAAAAAAAGAGACAATTAGAAGGGTAGTGTCTTATCATTTATTTCTTTTCTAAAAATATTTTTAATTTGATAATTTCTTTCTAGAAGAATTTTTCAATACATCCAGTGCTGACAATAGAACTTCTAAGAATTTCAACTTCTCAAAGAGAATGTCATAAAACATACATATCGTTATTAGACTCTTGACCCACTTTTATTATTTAAAAAAACTACCAGTACGTTAAAATCAGATAACCCTAAGTTTTCATTGGAAATATCAGTACATGCAGGTTGGCAGCATATAACAGTTCTTTTAAGAAGTAATGAACCCCTATTAATCTCAGTCATCACCATGTTTCAAATGAAAAGTACTCTGCTTTTTTCGCTCTTTTTGGCACAGTTTTATGCGTAAAGTTTTTTGAGTAAAATTTCATGCTGGAGTGGAAAGTGGTGCACATATTGACAAAAAGGATAAAGCTCCTTCAAGGATGTATCACTGCATTAAGCATCCTTCAGAACTGCACATTATGACATTTGTCTTGATGAAAGTAGACTAACTGTGCAAATGTCTCCCATTTGGTTGTAATGGTTTTGGAGACACTAAGTTGATAAATAGGCAAACAATAGTAGGTCAATTTCCAAAAATAGTTCCTTGAATTCTTTTACCTATGGTATGTGCTTCTTTTGTCCCTGTGCTTACAGTCACATAGGCAGCCTGTTACTTTTTGAGTGAAATTAACTAGCCTTGGGTCTTCATACCTCCCCATTGGAATTCCTTGTAATGTATTTCCTAAGACTCTTTTTATCAAAGTCAAGATAGGAAATAGATGGTTGAGGTAAGTAAGGAAGCTATTAATCTCTGATGTTTACTACTAGCTAGACCACCTTCCAAAGATATTAAGAGTTCTTTTGGGACCACACCAAATTTCCATGCAGTTAAATAGTTTAGGCTAGGGAGCTTGTTATAGTGACTAAAGAAATGCAAGCAATTTTATGCTTTGTAAGCAATACAATAACAAAAAAAACTTCATTCTCACTATGTGAGGTAAGTTATATAGATTAAACGATGTCATTGGATTCTACTAACAACTAAATTTTCAGCAATACCATTTATCATAAGACTCTTTTTAATAATTTTTTCAAGTATCCTTTTTAGTCTTATTCTATTTCTTTTCATTGGGCTACATACCATTTTATTAAATTTTTTAACTAGGGCCTCTAATGATCTTCTTTACATATGTTCAAACCACCTTAACCGAGTTTTTGTCATTTTTCTCTCAATAAGCACAACGCCAACTTTTTTCCGAATATCATTATTCTCAATCTTATATTTAATTGTATATCTACTCATTCATCTTAATAATTTTCATATCTGTTACTCTCATTTTTTGCTCTTCCTAGCTCTTCAATGCCCATCACTCAATACCATAGAGCATAACTAGTCTTATGATATTTCAGTAAAACTTCCCTTTAAATTTAATAAGTACTTAACAACCACAAGTGACTTTGGAGGCATTTTTCCATTTTAACTATCTAGTTTGTATCTTGTGTGTGACATCCCCATTAGTCTCTCTATCACTTTGTAAGATCGATCCAAGATATTGAAACTTTGACACTTGTGGTATGATGTGCTCTTCTATTTACCTTCAATTCATTACTAATTTGCCTTTTGTTAAACTTACATTCCAAATACTTTGTCTTGCTCCTACTATATGGATGCCGTTTAATTCCAAAGTCTCTCCCCATACCTCAAGTTTATAATTGACTTCTTCTGTTAACTCCTCAACTAGGATTATATCATCCGCAAAAAGTATAAATTTCATAATTGCCTCTTGGATGTGCTCAGCAAGTATGTCCAAAACTAAAGTAAAAGGGTATAAACTCAAGAATGACCCTTGGTGCAAACCTATCTTTGTGGAAAAATATTTTGTTCCCCTTCATGAGTTTTCACGTTTGTCATTACTGCATCATACATATCCTTTATTACTCGAATATATGCTATGCAAACATCTTTCTTTTCGAAAGCCTTTCATAAAACTTCTCATGGCACTCTATCATAGACTTCTTTTAAGTCAATGAAAGCCAATGTGCAAGTCTTTCTTTTTTACTTTAATACCTTCCCATCAAACCCTGCAATAAATATACAGCCTCCGTGATTGATCTTCTGACATAAAACCAAATTGGTTCTTGGATATATAAGTCTCTTTTCATTATTTTTGCGCAATCACTCTTTTTCATAGTTTTATAGTGTGGCTCATGAGTTTGATTCCATAGTAATTTACACAACTTTAAATATCTCCCTTATTTGTGTAGATAGGTATCAAAGCACTCCTTCTCCATTCATATGACACTCTCTTGAACCTTAATATCTCATTGAAATGTTTTGTAAGCAATATTCTAGAATATTTAAGGTATAACTTTATGGGTCTCATGATGTTATATTATGCCAACTGGTATGGACATGTGTCACTTGTCAGTTAGTTACTGCAAGCTTGACAGAAAACTATAACGACCAGAACAAATGTGTAATACTTAAGTAGTAGTGTAGCAAGTTCTTTACTATGGTAATTATGCCCTGGAAGATGGAAATACAAGGCTTCTGTAGAATCCAAACTTATTGCTTTAGTCTAGTTCTTAGTATAAATGACATAAATGTCACAATGTATATTAACTAAATAGTACAAATATAAACTAATAACTGCTGATAGATTAAAATAAAAACACCACAAGATGAAAATGTGTTTTGGTTTCAAACAGTTACCATTAAAATGAAAGAATCCAGATCTTGACATAGCTCATAGTCTGAGAAAAAAACCATATACTATGTCACATTATTTAATTTCAATAGCTTAGAGAAGTGATAATATAAAGAATCTTTGTTGTCATTATAACTTCCTATCTCTGCTCCAATACCAAGCTTTAGGTCTTTCTTTTCTTATTTTCCTTTATTATAAATCAAAGCTAAATCTCTTTTTTATCATTATTGGTTTTGCAGATCCAGCAATGTCAGCTTGGTTTTGTATAACTAGATGTACGCATGCTCTGCTTTCGCATGTCATGTTTTACTTGCTTCAAGTTAAAGAGAAGGCATTTGTACATTGGGTACCTAATATCTCCATTATCCTCAAAGGTTACTTCTGGAAACATATAAAATAACAAAATGTCCTGGAATTACAGTGTACTGAGAACCAATCCAGAACTGCAATATTGTATAGGTACAGATGAAATTTGATACCGTTAAACTCATTGGCTGTTACTAGAATGTACATACTTGTTTCAGAAGGTCTTATTTGCTCTTTAATAAAAGCTAACCATACAAAGTGGAAAAGAGGAGCTTTCTGTCTGTTATCTCAGCTTTGAGCAGATAAAATATGAACATAACTTTCTAGAATTTAATTTCTTGAAATTTTTTGCTATACAAATTCATGGGCCCCTTCCTTTTTTTTGTCCATTTCTGCTTACTGACTGAATACCTGTACTTTTAGGCGTGAGTAGCAGCAATCTGAAAGAGTTACTCATGATGTAGAAGACAATGGACTGTCATCATAGTTTTGGGTTCTCTGCAAACCAGTTAATCCTCTTCAACTCAGTAAGTTAAGTATCATCTACTTTTGGAGTTTAGTCCACTTGTACCTATAAGTGATGTTTACATACTTAGAGGTTGTTGCTCAGGTTAATTGTTCTCAGTTTTCAACAGCTGTCTTCTTATTTGTTTACATTTCCCCTATTTGATAACTTACTTGTTTTGCATGTGCCTATGGTGATTCCTCTGCAACAAATCTCTTTAAACCTATAGCTCTCGAATGTCTTTCTTCCCTTCGTTCTCCATTGTATTCCATGTGTAGTTCTAGGTATAACTCACTTCGCTTGCTTGTGTCTATGGTGACATCTCTGCAACTTATCTAAACCTGTAGCTCCTGAATGCCTTTCTTCCTTTGGTTCTTCAATGTATTCCTTGTGCAGTGTTCGAGGTATCTATTGGCCATGTCCTTTGTGCCTTCTAAATCTGTCTTTGTTTTCATCTTTTACAGATTCATTGATGGTGGACTCTTGACTCTTTAGAGGTGTACTGTTCTGAGATGTACTTCCATGTTTAACCCAATCTTCAAATCAAGAAAACTTCTTGATTTACCAATTTGGAAGTCCAAAGCCCCTTCTGTGGTCAAGTCTTTTGTTTTGAAGTTAGTACTCAATAGAATTAATACCGATGACATGTTGCACGCCTGCAGACCTAGCAAATTTGTGTCTACTGATTTCTCATTGATGTATTTCTCTAAGTTAGAAACAGATGCATATTTGTGCTTGGATGGCCCAGCAGCCATTTCAATTTGGAATAGGCTTTTAGATGTGCATGGGGAAGCTTGGTAAGCCCTCAGAATTTGAAATGACTTCATTGTATTCATTTTGAAGGCTTTGGGAGGAGCAAGGGCAGAAGTAGGACTCTTAGAATAGCGTGAGACTGCAATTTAGGATTTTAACCTGTGTAAATAAAAAATCATTAAAAAAATGATAGCTCAACATATGAAGGGAAGTTTTACCGAACTGCTATAAAACTAATTATGCTTTATGGTAGTGAGTGTTAGGCTTTAAATGACCAACAAGAGCAAAAAATGGGAGTAGCAGAGATGAAAATGTTGAGATATATGAGTGGACATACAAGAAAGGACAAAGTTTGAAATGATTGTATTTGGGAGATAATTAGTATTGCAACTATTGAGAAGAAAATGATGAAAACTCAGTTACAGTGATTTGGATATGTACAAAGAAGGCTACCAGAGGCTCTAGTAAGTAAAAAGGATCAAATAATTTTTAGTCTAATGAAGAGAGATAGAAGAAGATAAAAAATGACACATGAAAAGGTTATTAAAAGGAATCTTTTAGTAATTATATTTCCAAAAACATGATTTCTGATAGAATCCAATGATGCAGTTTGATTTATATAACTGATCTCACCTAGTGAGATAAAACTCTGTTTGTTGTTGTAATATATAAATTAAAATATATTTAACAATGTAATTGCAATCAGTGTATTAGGAAATATTATTATTGCTATCCTGTAGTTCATTTTCCAAAGTTTTTTCTTATCAAATTTATCCCAAACAGATTTGATAGAAATAGTAACATATATGTACACCATATATTCTGAGTAATGATGTAATTTAATTAGCATATATAAATAATTAAGGTTCTGTTTGTACCTTTGGTGACATGTGATCTCAGTAGCAAACTTACGGATTAAGTTTTTGACTCTTTTCTTTCTCATCTTTCTTTGCTTTTTGAAACAAAGCCTGAACACTGGAGTAATTGCTCATCACATAGTTCATGGTTATTTATTTTTGGTAAAACAGAGGTAAAAGTTAGTTCATCTTGGGCAGCCTTACTTAGTGGGAGTCGTGGTTTTATTGAAAATTGTAATTCTGTTTTTGACATGGTAAATTTCCTTTTTAATTCAGGGGAAATTGCATTTTGCCACCCTAACCTTTGGGTTCAGTTTCACTTTCTTCCCATCTATTAATAATGCCGCATTGCACCATTATCTTTGAGTCTAATTGCAATTTCCACCCAACTTATCCATATTGCTGTCATAGTTGACAAGTGATGCATATAGACAAATTTGCTCTTCTCATCCTTCACTATCACTATCTGGCTAAGGAAAACTGCATCTATTCGCTTGACTGACATGCTTTACTCTAAAGTCACATGAATATCCGTGCAGTCACCAATGTCCACTTAGACAATTAATTTGGACGTGCATTTTGAAGACCCTCTAATTAGGTCACCAAAGTACAATTTCCCCATTATGACAAAGCAGATATCAAAGCCTCAGAGGCAATGCTTCCTGTTGGTTTGGATTTTTTTTTTCCTTGCATTTTTTGCGTTTTGCATTTAGAAACATAGGTGCACTGAGGAATGAGGGGGTAAAGTATTTGGTTGGTGCAAGCAGTGGGTGCAAAATAGAAAACCGATGGGGCATTAAAAGTACTGCACACTTTCTTAGCAAGAACTTGACACTCTGTGTGGTTCTTCCGGTGAGGAGGAGTAAGGAAGCAATGCTTTGTGACAATGTGCTACAATGCTGTATCTGACTGAAGAGAATTGGTCAGATTTTCAAGACAAATATTTATCTGTAGATTTTTATGGGAGAGGATTGTATTTAGACCAATCTTTGTGTTCTTCACATGGATTTTTTCAGGGATTCTCCTTGCGAATATGCAGAGATTGGAGAGCTCTTTTGTGTCGTTTAAGCATCAAGTTTATGTTTGAATCCTTTCTGTCCGTCTCATGATAGTTCTACTCTCAAAAACATTATTGAAAGAAATATTAGATGATGAAAACAGTCTGTAGTGCGGCCTTTTTTATGACATTTTTTAACGGGCATATGAAGATACTTCTGATTCTCTCTTATGATCGGACTGTCGAAGATGTGAAATAAATTCTCGCTCTCAGGACTGATTCTGTCAGCTTCTCCATTGAGTTATTCAACGACTTGAACTGTCAATTAATTTATGCTGGAGTATTTTTTTATTCGAGGTAAGTAAACCATGTTTTTTCTTCGTGAGTAAAAAATATTATACTATGAATTGAAGATAGGCACCTGAACTTTGAAGCCAAATGAGATTCATACTCAATTTACGTCTCCCATCTTAAAATTTCTTCTTGTTTTTAGGGTGGAAATTCGAATAAATATCTGCTTCAATGGAGAAATCATACGCATTTTCCTACATAAAAATTGAGCATGATGATGTGCGCTAAGTCCAACCCTTCATTCCCTCTTCTTGCTGCTTTATGCATTTTGTTTCTTGATCTTTGATTTTGTGCAATTTTCTAAAGTTTGCAAAGGTTGCAATAGATGCAAGACTTTGACGTCTCAAGTTATGATTTCACAAGTATTAAATTTGGAAAAAAATTTCTTTGGAATGAACTGCATAGAAGTTAAATTTAGCCAATTCCAAGCAGCTGGATGATGTATGTGTGCACATTTGCATTTTAACGGATCTTTTTCCTCGTCTTAGTCAGTGGATTAAGTGATGAACAGTGCATGTTATGAGTAATCATTCAGGTCACTCAACAGATGCCAATGATTTACTGTAGCAATGACGCTCTGGACCTGCTGAATATCTGTGGTGCTTATACAAATTACACTACACTCCCATTCCTATCGTCTTAATTGGTGTTCCTAAAAATTGGGTTTTGCTCATAACATACTTCACTCTAATGTGAAAGGAAGGGAAGGTGAAATTTTTTTGGGGAAATTTATAAGGGAACGATGTGAGTGGTTATTTTTGATTTTGGGGTAAGATCATTCTCATTTAAGTCCTGCTCTCTCTTCGGTGGCATTGACCTTCTCAATAAATTTGTGGTTTCAATTTACTTAACATCTTGCTTAAGAAATCTATGTTGTCCGTTTAATTTTTCTTGGATTAATTTTTTGAATATAATAAATGGAATATCATAAATGGAATGGGATCCGATTTACTTTTACCTCCACCCTGCCCTCCTTTTTGTCTTGGTTTGTTGGGTTTTCGCCTAAAACAATTGCATTCAGCACGTGTTTATTGTCATCATTCAGGTTTACAGGAGCCAGACTTCGGATGCTCAAGAACCACTTCTGAAAGAAATTCATTCTCTATGGATCAATATATTTTTATTTAACTCCAAGAAAATTTTGATGTTATGAAGAGCGGGAAGATGAGGACAAGATTTATTAAATTTTATTTTTCTTGATTTTGAAAAAAAAAAAAATTTATTCTATATTTAAATTTAATTTATAAAATTTGTTATTATTTTTTTAATTTCATTTTTATCTCTATCTTCCTAGGATGCTTACTTCTTATCAAGAAATCAAGCAAGCTTCATCCGAAAAGATGGTGCCTTTTCCAAGGGAGATTAACAAACCAATGATAGGTCTCTTCTGATTTTGCAGCAGCAGTCTTTCAACCTTGGAGTATGCAGTCCTCAGAGCATTTTAAGTCATGTGTCATGTCATCTATAATTGGACCCTCTTTTGTTGAGGAAATTTTTCCATTCAATGTTGATGTTATGAAACAAGTCTGAGATACAGATTGAACAGTATTTGACAATAAAAAAAGTTTAGGCACAAGATTGAAGGGCCTTTCTTTAGCTCAATCAGGAAAAGAGAGCAATTAAAGAGAAGTATGTTAGTCTCCTGCCTGCCCCCTTTTTAGTCGCTGAGAATAGCTGTACAGATATTCATGAAGTATGAACTTACTCTCCACATACTTACTACACACAGCTTAGAAAAATTTTCTAGGCCGTGTTTTGTATCTTGATGTTGATGATGTACCCAGTTACGCTCGCCATGCTTTCATAGCGGATTGTATGGAGATAGAACAACTGCCCGGACACTTCTTTGCAAGGATTTAGTTGTTTACATAATCATCTAATTTTCATTAAGTAGGGGAAAAATAATTGGCTTTTACTATAGAAATATAATTCGAAAATGCACTCATGCCTGATAAAATAATTATTCTTCTATTTCTATAAGTTAAAATTTATAAAAATATTATTTAAATTAATTTAAAAAATTTTATAAGTTGATTTATAACAATAATAAAAAGTTTTATTTTATTAAGTGAGGCTAGTTATATAAATTAAATAATATTATTGAATTTTATTAAAAATAAAATTTTTTAAAATATTATTCATTTAAATATTTTTAATAATTTTTAAAATAATTTTTATTTTTATTTATTTATTATTAAACTAAATATTATTTAATTAATTCTTTATTGAAGTTTCTTATAAATTTTTTATATATGTTTAAATTATTATAATTAAAATTTTATTATTTTTTATTAATTAAATTAAATTATAAAACTCATGTTTATTGATTATAAATTTGTAAGTATTTAATAAACTTAACCACTTTTACTTCTCTTGAAATAATGCATGTTTTTAGGCTCTAGAATCGCGATTGTAGCCCTACAAAGAATCAAAAGCGAATCACTTAGTTGGTCATACATTATTCAAATATTTATTTAATTAATCAAATAAATACATAACTAACATTTGAAATATTGTGAATATTATTAATATATTATTTATTTAATAAATCGTGCTGAATTATCAAAAAATCTACCGCGCGTTCAATGGCCGGATGGAGCTCGAGTAAGACTAGACCAATTGCAGGAAGCTGGGGCTGGTAGTGATAAGCTATCTTTTCTTGTCAAAACCAGTCGAGCGACATCTTCAGTTTTCGGTGAGACCAAAATATTCTACATTTATCGTGCCAACCGTAAATAGAAAGTTTCTGTTTGGTCGCTGAGAAACAGAGGAAAATTAGAGGTGTATGAAAAGGAAAAATTTTGTGCCTTCGTTCATATGGTTTTCGCTTTAGCAATCAGCTCCAAAGTAGTTGTTCTTGCCCAAACATACGGCTTATTATAGACATGAAAATTTTCTGATATTTATAAGTTCCGTTTTTGTGCTACGACTTTCTACGCTTCTGTAAAAGCTTGTTTTGTGTAATTTTTAGTTACTCAATCTTCGACTTTATATGATACCTAATGCAGATGAGTTGGAATATGAGTTGCTGTGGAAGCTACGGCCTTCAGTCTTGCAGAATTTCAAGTTGCAATCCTGACCGCAATAGTCGTCATGGTGAGTCAACCTGGTTCCTTCATTTAATTTTCGGACGTACGTGCTGATAATTGATGAAGTGCTGTTCTAGTAGCCACTTTTGCTATTGTTAATGTTTTGTCCCTTTTAAACATCTATTGGAAAAGCGTGTGAATTTCCAGCATTTTATGACCTGCCACATATATATCTCTTTAGGACAGAACTAATTTAGTGCAAAGCTGTACAATTTTCTTTTGGGTGGAAGAGTATGAGATGGCGGACAACTCCTGCACTCTTTACGTTGAATCATGGGAACATTCTAAAATGGAGTATTCTCTCTAATTTTTATGTTCTAGGAAGGTGTATTGCTTCAATGAACACGCACAAGAAACCTTCCAAACCTGAGAATTTTTTCCAGTCAAGGTGGAAGATAGATAGTAACAGCATAAAGACAGCAATTGGTGCCATAACAGGTACTGACTTTCTTCCTTTGGTGGCCGTGAAGTATGTTGACATCTTCCTTTCTCGAATTATACTTGTTTCCTATCCTAAGTTTTCTCACTAGTTGTTGTATAATCTGAAGTTACATATCTTTTTCCCTTAATCTTTCATGGTCTTTCATCAGCACATTTTTTCTTCAGAGAAAAAAACACACATAAGACAATTTCAACACTCCACTTAGGCACACGCCTCCACCCCCCGCCCCCTGTTTAAGATGGAAAACTTTGTTTACTTTTAGTTCATATGCAATTTTCATATTTGTAACTTGGTTGGTCTATTTATATATAATTTGGCTGATGGCTAATTTGGATGTTTAGATCTGAAAAAATAATTGGTGGATTCGTTGTTGCTAATTTGAATTACTAATTGGCACTTTGTGCAATTCCTCAGTCTTTTTCCTTCTCAAACTCCTGTCTGAATTGTGCTAGCACATGATTATCGGCAGTTTTTTGACTGTATCAGTGAATATTTCTTTTTTTCCATCCTTTCCAGTGGCAAACTTGGTTGCACCAGTCACTGCAAAAGCTGTAAGTAAACAACTAAGAATTATTATGTTTGACAGGGATTTTTATGTTTTTTAAGTCAATGTCTTTTCTATGCTTCTTTTGATGTATTCATTCATGTATATGTTACTATATTCCATTTTATTTAAGTCACAGAAAATTCTTTTTGGATCTAAATTATTGAGTAAACCTACCTTGTGTGTGGCAGGACCAACTAAGAAATTGAAGAGATTGCTTCAGTGACCTTTTCTGTTTACCTTGTTTTTATGGTGTATGTTATATTGAAAAGTAAATCGCTGAATTTTGCAACTAAAGTCAGGTAGAAAGCTTATTGTATAAGGTTATTCTGAGACTTCATTTGCATGCGTAATGTATGAAGCACATAAAATGAGTCCATGATGGATAGTTGAAATAGTATAACATTGTCCATATATGAATTCACAACCTTTTCATCTTTGTTGCATTATATGCAAGTCTACTTTGGTTTGATTTGTTAAACAACTAATTGGTCAGTTTGTTGTCAGTATGTTGTAAGACAAGATATTATCTTCATCATGCATACCAGTCATATTTATCGTATACATCTCAGGAACTAGAATTATTTTCCTTCGAGTCAGGAAGTGGCTGCCTCTGTTTATGCTTTGGCTGATGGAAGCCTAAGTGACTGGTTTGGAGGGCTCCTTTATTCAGCTGGACAGCAGGCCAATGTAGCTGTTCAGGACCAACTATCTTCTCTTAGTTTTTCTAGGTATACTAAAAGTTTTTTATGCATTGTTGTGTTTATATTTTTTGTCTGAAATTTTGATGCTATTGTTTAAGGTTTGTTTGTCTGCTTATTCATCTTTGCAGTTTAGCAGTAATTTATGGGGCAGGGCTTGTAACCAGCCTTTCTCCCTGTACACTGAGTGTTTTACCACTTACCCTTGGTTACATTGGTGAGCTTGCTACTGTTTTGCACTCTAGTATCCATACCTTTCTAGAGGCTTAAATTGTGTTGTGGAATCTGGCAGGGGCATTTGGCTCTGGCAAAAGCAGAGCAGAGGTAACAAATTTCTGTATGTTTTATTTCTCTGACATTCAAAAACTTGTTATTCCAATCTCTTTTTGAATGATTTTTTTTCCCAAGTTGAGAGTTGTTATTCTATTAATCTCTCTCTCTCTCTCTCTCTCTCTCTCTCTCTCTCTCTCTCTCTCTCTCTCTCTCTCTCTCTCTCTCTCTCTGTGTTTGTGTGCGCACTAAACATGTATGTACACACATATTTCTTTCTAATAATTGTCTTCTTCATGTCAGGTTATTGGGGATTCTGTTGCATTTTCCTTGGGTCTTGCAACCACATTAGCACTGTTGGGTGTAGGAGCATCATTCGCTGGAAAGGCTTATGGACAGATAGGGCAAGGATTACCTTTAGCTGCTTCTGGTTTGGCTGTAATCATGGGTCTGAACCTTCTTGAGGTACCTTATTTTCGTTATTACTTGTGTGTTATAGAGGTGAAAAACAATCAACCATTAATATATGAAATGCTATGCTATGAATAGTCTTTTTTTCCCCCACTTTTGTCTCCAATTCCAGCAACATTCATAATCTAACTCTCAGTTGATAGTTTTACTAGCAGCGTTTATAAATGAATTTGAGTGATTGAGACCTGTGACCTGTCTAAGCACAATGTAGTTAGTTCATACTCAGGAGGTTTCACACTCATTACTTTAGCCCAATTTCAAAGCTCTCGATACTCAGACAAATTTTGTGCTAGTTAGCTTCAGTTGTGGTCATATTTTTGTGTCCTTTTGACAGATATAGTTTGACATTCATACGAATTTTGAGGTAGATGCACACAATAATTTCTTAAAGTTACTAGCCATACAAATTTCTTTGACCTGATGTTTTGCTTTGATTTTTGTTTCAAGCTGACCTTGAGCTGTTTTTTGCAGATCATTGAATTACAACTGCCCTCATTATTTGACAATTTTGATCCACGTGCAGCAGCTGCCAATTTCCCGTCAAGTAAGTTGGTGCTCTTACATTGACTTGGTTACTCCAGCATAATTTTGCACGCAGGTCAATTAACTGTATAAAGAAAACATTCCCTCCAGGCGTGCAAGCGTATCTGGCTGGACTTACTTTTGCTTTAGCTGCCTCACCTTGCAGTACACCGGTGCTTGCCACCCTTCTGGGGTATGTTGCCGCATCCAAGGTATTTTTGTTTTACTTTTTGACTCACATGTTGTATTGCCGTGCATGATATCTTACCTTGTCTGATAGACACCGTAGAACCAAAAGAAAAAAGGGACGCAGTTGATTTTCAAATCAAAAGTTTTACATCCACGTTACAAAACAATTTCATGTGGTACTTTTGATTGCTGGATCTGATTTCTTCACTTACATGAACCAGGAGCTCTTCAGTTTATACTTTCTAATTACATCATCATGCAGGGTTGGAAAGAGAACTAAGGATTAGCAAAAGAACCTTTCCTTACTTGCTCAGAAATTTTAGTTAGTTTAAATAACTCAAAAAGTAATCAGCTTTCTGGTCCATCACTAGATGATCAAATGGTGTCTAGTGTACCCATGAAGAAGGGACACTAAATCATTTAATATACGCACATTAATACAGACATTATTTGAATTTGATTGTTAGCTGTTTACATTCAGTTGGCACATGTAGTCTCTATAATGTGAATAAAGGGAACAATGATTTCCCGACAGGATCCAGTGATTGGAGGCAGCTTACTTTTGACATACACAATTGGCTATGTTTCTCCTCTACTCTTAGCTGCTTCTTTTGCTGGAGCATTACAGGTTCACGTTATGTTTAATGGTTTTATAGAAAAACCTTAGCATCTCCTGTTAGACCATCATGTCTTGTGGAAAACTGCATATCTGACTTAAAACCTGTGTTGCCAGAGCCTGCTTTCGTTCCGCAAGTTCTCGGCTTGGATCAATCCTCTAAGGTAATTTTGGAACTCGAATTATTACAATAGCAAGAACTCACCGTCCTACCTCCATTTTATGATACTCTGATAATTCTCTAGTATCAAGGGAACACACATTTCAATCGGGATGTGGTGGTCATGGCAGCAAAAAGAGTGCAGCCATTATCTCTATCTTGAGCTGTTTCTAAATATTTCTTACGGTTACTTGTTTTTGATACACGTGATTGTTCAACAGTGGAGCACTTCTGTTAGGAGGCGGGGTGTATACCTTCTTGGATAGACTGTTCCCAGCCACAACAATGGCGATGTAGAAGTACTCCTGGGTCTCAAGAAGTCGCGTTCTATTACTCAAAACAGTTCCATGCACGTATCATACATGTATTCCTTGATATAATAATACAAGTGAAACAAATTTATTACATTTTGTTTACCAAAAAGAAAAATTTGTTACATTTTATAATCTTGGTCTTTAGTTAAGTCAATTTAATGTTTTGCTTTCTTTTCAATATTTGGGTGCACTGCAACTCAACAAATCAAACTACAAATCAATAAATCACAGTAGCATGATAGAAGTACGGGACAGACGGGTTGGCTCGTTTGACAGGCGTAATTATGCATAGTAGAAGTAAACCGGATACAAGTGGTAATAGGAAAGTTGGTAACTGGATCGCTCAGGTAGCTTCACCTCCTTTTTCTTCTTTTCTATGATTAAAGGCAGGACGAATCGGCTTATAAATTAATGTATTTTTATATATAAAAATATAGATCAATTTATTTCGTTTTATCCCACCATGATGTATAAAATAAACGGGTTGAGGTGATATAAGATGGAATAAACCAAAATTTTTTTAAGTCTAAAATATATATACTTACTTTGCATTTTGTATGAGAGTTTGGACCCATTTTGACACTCTTACGCATAATCGAACTGCAGGGTCCATTAGGTTGGCCCCAACGACCAGTAAGTTTCAAAATAAATTCTTGTCCGATCTCAGAATATCGTAATAAATCACCTGGACAAACGTCACGGGAATTAGATAAGATCACTCAGCTAAGTTCGGCCCTCAGCTTGCGCGGGGAAGTGACATCATTTGCAGAAAAGTGAGCAACGAACTAATCGCAAATGAGTACTGAGGGAGCAGATCTGTAAGCACTCTATACGGTTCATATTATCTGATGATAAGGATAGAGATTTGTCTAAAATGATTTGAATCTTCTCGAGGAATATTTTTAAATGTATTTTATAAAAAAATATATAAATAAATAATAATATATAAATATAATATCTATATTATTAATTTTTTAATCAACAATTATTTATATATATTTTATATATTTTATTTTAAAAATTTGAGATTTTTTAAAAATAAAAAATATGTCTTATAAAATAAAAAATTAATAATATATTATTTTTATTTTTATAATTTATTATTTATTTATTTATAATTTATAATAATTTTTATTATATTATTTTTAATAAATAATTATTAACTTACATTGTTTTTTATAAAATATATAACTCATTTTATACACTAACTCATCTCATAACACATAAGAATTAAAGAAATTATTATAAAATATAAATAAATAATAATTTATAAATATAATATCTATACTATTATTTTTAATTAACTATTATTTATATATATTTTATACATTTTACTTTAGAGAGATTAAAATTTTTAAAAATAACAAGTATATTTTATAAAATAAAATATTAATAAAAAATTAATAATATAAATTATCTTAAATTTATTATTTATTATTTATATTTTATAATAATTTTATTATATAATTTTTAATAAATAATTATTAATTTATATTTTATTTTATTTTATAAAATTCACTACTCACTATATACATTAACTCATCTAATAATACATAACAATTAAAGAAATTATTAAATTATCTTAAATACTTTTTATTTTTTAAATTATTCTTTCAACGTAAGAGAAATAAATTTTCTCTGTGACAGCATCATCGTCTCGTTGGGGAGCGAACACTGTAGTTTTCTGCACAGTTGAGTGAATCTAAGCTACTCACACATAACAAAATCACTACAAATTTATTCGGCGTACACTCAATGGTTGAAGGACCTCCACACTCACTGTAATATACCCGAGTGGGATCAATGCTTAGACCTTCCCGCGTTTCAAATACTGCATTGTGATTTGAATTTTTATCTAATGATTAATAACTTGTATTTTAACAATATCTGATTCTGATACCTTAAATTTTTTCAGTACAAGTATGTAATTAGTTTTTTCACGTCATTTATTTTACATCACTAACCTAAATTAGTCATTTTTACGTCACTAACTTTGATTATTCAGCTAAATCCAAGAAAAAATACAAAATGGCAGAGGAAACAAAGGCATTCGTCCCCAGAGTTGTTCATCTTTAACAAGACCTATAATACCCAGAAAAACCCATTCCTGGCCACACCTTAGGTGCCTACCACCAAAATGCTAAGGTCATCGTCTTAATGATGAGAATGGCTTTTTGTAACATATCTTGCCCCATACTGTACACAAATCCTATATATATAGTTGTCGTTTCTGTAAGTAAGAAGACATGCAATTTGAGACTTGCTTTGCTTAAGTGATAGAATTCACTCTTGTTTCTTATTTTCTTAAATTTAATTTTTATATTGTAACGTTTCAGTACTACAAAAAAAAAAAAAAGCAATTTTCATTCATTTTCATCACAAGTAGCCCAAAAACACAAATGAAGGATTGGCATTAATAAAAAGGCATTTGGATAACTGCAATACTAACATTGTATATCAATGAAATGACCCAAAGAAAGTAATTTTTGCCCCCATGTTTCATACCCAAATTTCTGTAATTTTGTACTAGTAAAAGCTCACATTTGATCATCAATTGCTTTACAAAACTTGCTGAACTTCTTTATTCGCCCTTCTTCCAATAAAACCAGAACCTTACCGCCTAAGCTTCGCTCACTTTGGAGGGTAAAATGAGCAATGGAACCTTCTCGAGGTGTTAACAACAACAACTGCATTATACGGTGGCACCGACTCAGTGAGGCCTACGATTGATCATCTCCTGGTACTGTCTTAACGACTCCTGCCTCTGCAACCTCATATCCTCGTTAAACTTCTTGATGAACGCTTCCACTCGCCGGTTCAACTCGTCCTGACTCAGAGACGGTTCTGTCCTCAGCTTCCCCGAACCCGGCGACGCGTTCAGCGGCGAGTTCTCCTGGGTTTTGCTTCGTTCGTTGAACGTCTCCGACTTCTTCATCAGCTTCGGGTTCGGAGGGGTGCAGTTTTGGTCCGTTAACGGTGCGTTCCGGCGCAGCTGCGATTCCCACGTGTCGGACTTCTTCAAGTGTCTCGTTAACGGCATCGCTCGCCCGTCCGTTATCGTCTTCCACGTGTTTTCCAGCGTGTCGTGCCGCTTCGGCTTCGATACTCCCAACGCCGCCTTCCCGCCTGGACCACAACCAAAGCTGCCGTTTTATCAGATTTTGTTTATTTTAAAAAATAAAAAATAATTACTTTTAAATATGAATTTGAATTTATTCAAAAATCAGAAGGTACCTTCCGGGCTGGCTTTAACAGCTTTCCGGTGGCTGAATCGGGCGGAAACCGGAGGTTTCTCATTCTCGTCGGGAAACGAAAAATTCAACGAATCCTTCCTCTGCAAGCCTGACTGTACAGTACTCGGCGCGAAAACGGCCTCATCGGAACCTTTCGTTATATTATCAGCGTTCGGCGTCTTCTCCATTTCCGAAATCCTCGGCTCCTGAACCTTCGCATGTACATTCGCCCGGTATGTATGTTCATTCGGAACAGAGCCGTAGACAGAGTAGTCCTTCCGTACATCCACGGAGATATTTTCCGGTTCAGGAGCAAAACTCTGAACCAGGGGAAGAGCCATAGTCTCCGGCCCGTTGTATGCAGCGTACTCCGTCCCTATATCTCCAGTCATCTTAATCGGCGCCGGCACTAGACTAGGGACCGATGGGAGGACCACCGTGTCCCGCGAGGGAGTATGGTCGAGCTTGTGCTGGTGCAGTTTGGAAGAAGCAACGATGCTGATGATGATGCAGTTCACGAGTATGAACAGGTAAGGAGGTCTAAACCATGTGAGTAGAAAACCATAAATAGAAGGACCTTCGGAGACAATGAAATCTGAAACCACTGGAACTGTGAGCTTTAAAGCCATCGCCATTGATAAAACCACAGTAGAGATTAGCACTACTTTGAGAGATAAGACCCAGTTGTGGGTCAAGCTTGTGGAGAAGGAAGGCATTGGTGGTTTCTTCTTGTCGGTATTTCTCTATAACTGCTACTTACCTTCTCCGGCGGCTTGAGCTTACGAACATTCAAAAAGATGTGGTTTTTGCTGCCGATGGAGAGAGAGAAAACCAGCGAGAGAAAGGGTATTTATCGTTCAGAATAAATGGGATTGTGTGTCCAAAAAAAAAAACTGTGATCGTGTATTTTGTGATGAAATATTGACCGTCAAATGAAGATAGTGGAGAAATGTTCCGTCCAGGACACTCTTAGAAGATAGGAACATTTTTAGACAGAGAAAATTTGAAGAGATAACGTGAGACGTGCATAATTAAAGTGTGAAATTAATGTATTTTTATATTATTATTCTTTCATTTAGAAAAGAGTAGTGTTGAGATTATATTTTTGTTAATGATTTTTATTTTTTTAAAAAAAAATAAAAATAAAAATAATATATATTATTTATATTTCAATAAAATAAATTAATAAATATATATTTATCAACATAATTCTAATATTACTCTTTGAAAAATATGCACTATGTGTGGGACGAGAAACGATGTACCCACACATGAAAAGGATGAGATAGAACTCAAAGATGTGAAAAAATCTTGGACAAAAATTATGCGAAGTTTTTATGCATTTCCATCATTGCTGCTGTGGGGCTGTGGGGTTCGGTTTCTTTTGCTTCTGGGTGTCCTACAGTGAAGTTTGGTAGAGGAGGTTCTTAGCTGAGCTACCCATTTACCTCCCTCCTTTCAGGTCCACCTGTAGGTGATGAAGACCTTTCCGTAAGTTGGGGAGCGCTGGGGTGACTGGTGATATTAATAAATTTTATAATTAAAATTTTTGTAACAGAAATAAAATGTGATATTAATAAGTTATTGATGTAATAAAATTTAATTTTATTTAAAAAATTTTATAACAATTTATTAATATAAATTTGAGTTTGTTTATTGACAAGGATTTATCATTTACTATTAAAAGAATATCCTTATAGAAATAAAGAAAAAAAAGAAACAGAAGGTGATTAACACAAAATGACAACTGGGCTTTAGCAGTTTTTCCGCATATTTCTCTAATTTGATTTCATGTCAGATTTGTAGTGGGGGGACGTGTAGTAGCTACTTGCGGGAGGGCACGAGAGCTTTAATTTCTCAAATTCAAATTTCAATTTGACAAACTATTTTCCTTCCCTATATAATTTATATACGATGTGGTGGACAACCTCCGATAGTGGTCATTAACATGGGTGTGATGCATTTAATCAAAGCCTTGTTAATAAAAGAGAAAACCAAGAAAGAACATGGGGAAAGTGGAAGGTTATTGCAACTTAAATGGGCATGGCATGGACGGTTGATTAAATTTGGCGGTGTTTATTCAATTCTTAGGGCCAAGCACCCTCTAATTTATTCCCACGACAGTAAGAGACGCCGCGGTCCCAAAAAATGAGCCATTAATCCTAATCCACTTCCAGGTCCTCCAAACCGCGCAGTGGGGGTGTCAGGAGTCAGGACTCAAGACAGAGGCCTTGCATTAATTTAAAAGAGGCACAGCGAGTCCTCAACGGCTATGTCAGATGGCCGTTAAACGCGGATCCCAGATTAGGATCCTGGATTCCCGGCCCGCTATGCCTATATTCCGGGTCTTCCCACTTGCCAAAAATGCCAGTCTCCCAATCCACACAAACTTCCACCGCCGAATCGATCACTAATTTGAACCATTTTGACCAACTAGTGTGAACATCCTCCAACTTCATGCTTGCAACACAAATGGATTTGGATTTTCATTTTCAAAATATCTTCATTTAAGTAACTTTTAAAATATTTTTATTAATTTATTAGTTCTTTTAATTTTATCTATATATTTCTCTTTTACTACACTATCAAAGTTCAGACATTAACCTTAAATTATTCAGATCCCACATAAATCCTAATTCTATAAAAAAAGTTAACTCTATAATAATTAGTAGTGTGATAATGTCAGCATATTCTAGAATAATTCACCTCAAAAGGTAGTTGTTTGGGAGATAAAAGTCTAAAGTCTTATGGGATCACTCAAGGATTTTATATTATTTGATGTAACACTCAATAAATCATAATATAATATATTATTATTACTTAATCCACAATCATCTCTTCAAAGACATCTGATAAAAGTGAAATGATACTTAATGCACAATCTATAATAGTTATATATTTGGGGAGCGTAGGTTTTTTATACTTACACAAAGAAAAATTTAAAGAAGAGAAAAAAAATTAAAAAAAATAAAAATTATATAAATTATAAATAAAATTTATATATATATCGTTAAGGCTGAGCGATAGTACATTAGTGTCATTATTTTGTGTTTGAATATTGATTAACATGGATAACAATTCAACTCAATCAAAATATAATACTAATAAAGTACAAAATGATGAGTTGAAGAGCAGCTTTTGCTCCTTGCAAGGGAAAGTGCAAGTTGTTTGCACACGCAATGTGCCGATGATTAATATGGCCTATGCAACGTCTTCCCTAGCTCATCCTTACTGTTGAAAAACAGTGGAGGGTGGGTGACATAATACACATTTCCATTTTGTCAAAACCATAGATAGGCACTTAGGCAGTGCGTTTAATGAACATGGCCAATTACAAGCTTCCCTTTATCCTACCATGGGAAAATAATGCAAGGCCAGTGACTTTGTAGTTTGTACTTGTTTAATCAAATCAAGACTGTGGGATGATCAACTTGCCGCAGTACCACACATGGGCACGTTAAGTGTATGTGGCTGCATTTGATATGAGTTGCTGATATCAAGAGAGCACCAACCTCGACCAAACACTTAGAATCTTGTTTGCTGCATGATATGATTGGAACAAACAGTAATTTGAACTCTGGAGCACTAAAGTCAGATATAGCTATTCGTCTTCGTTTGGCATATTGAAAATGTGGACGAAGAAGACATTAGCAAGTACAGAACGGAATAGACCTTTAGATAAAGAAAGTTTTGCTTGTGACTCCGTTTCTACCTAAAATTTTTGTCATTGAAGTTTATAGCTTTCAATCGTTGGTTTATAGCCGCAGCGGAGGCTGCAAGCCTGCTGCAACACATTATGGAGCGTGTCAACTTTCTTTGGGATACACTTTGGTATCCTCCATGGAGGAGTAGACTTGGAGGTGATTGCGTGGTGTTATATAATTGGTTGATTATCATCCCGTGCAAGTCAACCATAATTTGACCACTAAATGGTTCGTGGAAGCAATCATGTTGATGAATCATAGAGATTGTTAATTAGATTGGAAGATTCGATTGATTTTTATTTATGATAATTATATAATTTAAGTTTAATTAAATTTTTTTTATTAATAAATAATTTGTAATTTGACCAAAAATTTTTATTACAATTAATGGTAATCTATTTTATCCTTAAAATTAACTGAAGTTTGCCACTCTAAAGTTTTTTAGAAGAAAAAAATTATAGAGGTTGTAGTATTATGCCTATGGATGGCACCGTCCAAAGGGGGATTCCTGACAGGCGTCGAACATGAAAAGGCGCGTCTCCCTGACGCATTATCTGCCTGTGGCGACGACAACTTGTCAGAAACTCTGGGTTTTGGCACCAACTGGCCTCAATTTTCTTCCCGGTCATATTCTGTGGAAAAACTCGGCGCGAATAATCGCGAAAGGAAAATGATAAGATAATATGTTTAGAGTTATATTTATTTTATAATTTAAAAGATTATATTATAAATTAAGATAAAAAATTAAAATTAAAATATTTAACTCTTAATTTTTTTTTAAGTTGTAACTTTTACGTAAACCTAATTATATAAGAATATCAACACTCAAAATGGAAAACTACAAATAAGGCTGGTGACGCATAATAATGATGGGTGTGATTATGGAAAGGAAAACGCTTGATTTATGTTTGTAGCTTTATGTTTCGATTATGTTAGTAGATATGATTTAATTTTTAATATTTAAAAAATAAATAAAAATATAAAATATAATTTAAATAAAAAAATATAAAAATAATAATACTTTTATACAAATGAATGGATTTGAATGTAATAACTTTTAAATAGTTATTAATTAATTTTATGCATACAATAACTATCATCTTAATTAAGTTGACAATAATTATGCAAAATAGTACCATTTTGTTTGCATCCACATTGTGCATCATGCCCCATAAGTCCACCCATTTTTTTTAACTTTAACCAAAAGTGTTGAGGATTAAAAATAAAATAAGCAATCACACATAGCTTGCATGCTTGCTGTGTATTAAAATACGAGAGTTCCACAGTTGTTCATGGGCTGGATACAGTGGCAAGTAGGATATTGGTGGGGTATGCTTGTACCTCATGTAAATGTGGTTCAAGATAAAATTATTTAAAAAATTAATAAAAATAAAAAGTAAAAATAAATAAAAAAGATAATTATTATAAATAGAATTATAAATATGAGTATAAAAATAAAAATATTGTGACAAGTATGTGGCACGTTTAATAATAGTAAATAGAACGCTGCTTAAAATTAAATTTAATTAACCAATTCTTCATTAAGATCTAGTCAAATTTCCGACCCTTTTCTCCTGGGAAAATGACTGAGCTTGGAACTTGAAAGCTTTAGCCGGCATGCCATGTTTCAAGACAATCAGCCGAAGAAAGGATTAACGACACATTACTTGGCTTTTGTTAAACATTGATCTAACTTTTTATCAGTTGTTCAATGTCACTATCGTCTCTTCCATTCCTTTTGGTTCCACCTTTTTCCTTTTTTTCTCGTTGCACCTTTTTTTTTGTTTTCCTTCTTTGTAGAAAGCGTTGTATTTGGCTGGAATGCCTCCCTACAATATATCCCAAACAATTATCACCCTTAATCTGTCATACCAAAGTGAACATAAACATTCACCATTAGTGGTCTACCGTTTTAAGCAGAATTAGTTTCTTGCCGTGGCAGTCTCTGTTCACTCCTACAGTATTTATCTTGTTATTGATATAATTTTTTCCCTACATTATAGACCATGTCAATAAACTGAAATTGCCTCCACCAAACTAAGAGCAGAGTGTTTAATCTCTGCCTCACCAATGAATTCAATACAATAGATAAGAGATATCAACATGGAAAATCATTTTCTTCAGAGAGAACTTATATATTAGTGGAAACAAAAGGCAAGAAAAAATAATAAATATTACAAACTTTATTGTTGTGAGTATACCTACCCATACAAATGAAGCAATCGCCCAAACAAGAGGGGGAAAACTGAACTAGCTCTACAACTGGTTTACAACCCAAGGACATGTCAAGGGGAAAGAGGAAAGAAAAATGTGCACCTCCTGTAATTGTAACTAATCTTCTATGGTATACCACGTAGCCGCCATTGTCAAAGAAAAGCCCAATCAGTGTTTCGCAAACATCCCTTGTGTTAAAGAGGAAAAATCATAATCCTTCCCTGACTGTGAAGAGGCTGATGCCACTGGAGCCGCTGATTGAGGTTTACTCGCTACTGACGTCGTCGTACCATTAGCTGCAGTAACTTGTCCCATCATATAGAAACTGCAACGAACAGGAACTTTGTTAACATGAAGAACTCAATGGAAAGTAAATGACGGCAACTACAGTTGATTTGAAGCAGTACGGAGGTAATAAAAATAAAGGGCAAAAGAGAATATAATACAAGATACCAAAAGAGAAAGAACACATTTTATATATATTCCAATGAACAACAACATTTAGGTTATGTCTAAATAATATGGAATCCAGGAGATCTAAACAGATACTCGTTGCATGAATTGTAGAAAAATACACCATGATAAAACCACAACCAAATATATCGTGTCTTCTCAGCAATATTGTATGCAAAGAATGTTCCATTGGCATGCCTTCCCAGGATGTAATAGTTTTACTTTTAAAAATCATATTAGTTTTGCATTAAAATAATATTCAAAGCAATATATGGAGCATTAAAACTGGTAGCTGATTTTGGAGAAAGTTTCATCAATGCTAATGCATCAGCCTCAGCTACTGTATGAAAATACTTAATGAACAGGGGCTACCACATAAAAAATGCAATGCACCATTAAAACCACAGCCCTACATACATTGTCTTCTCAGCAGTCAATTATTGTATCCAAAGAATGTTCCATTGGCATGACTTCCCAATATGTAATAGTTTTACATTTAAAATCATATTAGTTTTGCATTAAAATAATATTCAAAGCAATATATGAAGTATTAAAACTGGCAGCTGATTTTGGAGAAAGTTTCATCAATGCTAATGCACCACCCTCAGCTACCGTATGAAAATACTTAATGAACAGCGGCTACCACATAAAAAATGCAATGCACCATTAAAACCACAACCCTACATACATTGTCTTCTCAGCAGTCAATTATTGTATCCAAAGAATGTTCCATAGGCATGCCTTCCCAGGATGCAATAGTTTTACATTTAAAAATCGTATTAGTTTCCCATTCAGATAATATTCAAAGCAACATGGAGCATTAAAACTGACGGGTGATTTTGGAGAAAGATTCGTCAATGTTAATGCAACAGCCTTAGCTACCACATGAAGATACTCAATGAACAGGGACTATATCTTAGAAAGTCTCCATGGTTGTAGAAAAACCCTAAAAAAGCCTTTCTTACCGCAGTTCAGAAGCAATTATTATTTAACTTGGTTATCTTGAGGTTGGCACAAAAATCAACCCAAGATTATTTAGAATTCCATGAAACATCAGGTAATATCCACATCAAACCCTCATAAGCTAGGTAAACTGAAGTTGAATTGACTAATTACACTAAGTAGTGACAATGACATACCCAGATGATGGATACTGAATAGAACTCCCTGCTGGATGTGCTGTAGTCATATTCATAGTCTAACCCAGAATAAAGAAAAAAATTTGTAAGCTGCTGGACAGAAAAGAACAACAAATCCACAATCAATTGATTAAAGCCTTCAAAGAAATCAGTACCTGTATAAGTTTCTGCAGCTCTCCATGACCACCAATGGGCAATACTCCAGGAATTGGGTAGCCAGCAGCTGGCCAACTTTGGACAGGAATATCTGACCCATTTAGTCCAGGTTGCAGTATGCTAGCAGGATGCTTGGGGTCCCCACCAGCAGATTTGGCAGCTGCAGCCATTAGAAGGGACTGTTGCTGTGCCAGCATGGCAAGCTGCTGTTGATGCACAGGAATATTTGACCCATTCAGTCCAGGTTGCAGTATGCTACCAAGATGCTTGGCGTCCCCACCAGCAGATTTCGCTGCTGCAGCCATTAAAAGGGACTGCTGCTGTGCTAGCATGGCAAGCTGCTGTTGATGCACATTAAATGGAGACACCGTACTAGACTGCAGATGTCCAACTCAATGTGTGAGTTAAATCATATTCATATACGAAAAAGAAAAATCCATCTGATGATAGAAGATAATGTAATTAAAAGAGTCTGAGATACTAAAACTCACATATAAGGCAAACAGGGAATGATTGGCGCATACCTTCTCAAAGAGGCTCATGATATCATTTTTTACATCTTTTTGTGGCTTCTCTGGAGCTAAGCTTGGTGTCACTGTAGGAGAATCTTTGAATAAATCCTCAATGCCGGAAGCAGGCTGGGGAACATTCTCAACTGCTTTTGTGGGACCAGTCTTCTCAGCTGCTGATGCCTCTGAAGCAGCTGAAACAAATATACAAACAAAGTTACAACTTTAAGTCAAAACAGCGCGATCACCATAAGCATCTTCAAAATCAAGATTTCCAGCAAAACATCTCTTTATAATGTTAAGGCAAAAAGGGCACAAAACATACACTGGAATCCTGCCCAGTTATTATCATCAGCTGTAGCACCAGCTGCCTCTGAGCGATTATCACTACGGCCATCCATGGACAACATGCTGAAAAGGTCTGCAGCATAGTCAACTTTTGGAGGGGCACTCTGAGCTGCATCAGTAGCCTGCTTTGTTGTTTCAGCTTGTGGTTGTGGTACCACAGGTTCCACCTTCTCAGCCGGCTGAGGTTTTGTAACAGGAGTTACCTGTATAGGAAAAAAAATACTTTCTCACAACTAAAATAATAACAATTTTTATTTAAACATGAAGAACAAGGGAGAAAAGTGTCCTCTAATTAAAATTTAAAAGTATTGTAAAAGCTAAAATCATCTACATCAGTTGTTCATAACATCAAGATTTATCATACAAGTAATTACAACTATATCAGTGGCTACAATTTTTCATACAAAATGCTAAAATGTATGTTTCTGAGTGGTAATATGTTCCAGAAATCAAACACTACAAGCCTCAACCATAGAATTGTCCTAAAAAAATCTACAAATTAGTCTTGTCATTTTATACCTTTGATTTTAAGGCATCCCCAAAGAAAAGGTTCACAGTAATGCAGTATATTACGATGCCTGTGTTATAAACAAGAGAATTATCATAGATATTACCAAACCTCTATCGTTGAGTTGGCATGATGAGCATATACAAGAAGTACCACAAGAAGCACATGCTAGAATGTTAAACATATGTTACAAAAGGTTCTCAAAGTTACTGCTGTTAGGCTAATTTTGTCGCTTATTCACACTGCCATTTTCATCATGGGAAAATCTCCTCCTGTAAAAAACTCATTTCATTTTACATAACTTTAATTGCCATAGGTACTAACTGATTGCAATCATTTCAAAGTCAATAATAGACTCTACAACTACAACCTCACATGTAATGCAAATTAAGAAAAGGTAAAATAACAGCAGAGAAAAATGAATTAACATGTTATATGACAATGTTATAAAAGAAAGAACTGATATACCTGCTCATGTCCCTTTGGAGGAGTAGGAACAATAATTCTTGTAGCAGGAACAGTATTTGAAGGTTGAATTTTCCTCCTCTCCTCAAAAGAATTCTCAGAAGCAGATGCATAACCATGGCCACTTCTTTCTGCAGGCCTCTGCCAATTTGAAGTCTTGTCTTCCTGTGATCTAGAAGGTGATTTTAGATTTCCATCCCGTGGAATCCATCTCTTCTCTTCGTACCTTCAAATATATGGAGTAATTGAAAACAAAAAGAATGTTATCTACACCAGGTAAACATATCAAGATATTTATGCTTCAAGGTTCAAACTATAAAAAGAAAATATAAACCAGATTCAGTGTGTTCATCATCAGACATACTTTGCACGAATGAAATTCTCAATCCCAACTCTGTCATAATTTGGGGGCAACTCTGCTTCCCAATATTTATTTGCTTTCTCATTTCCCATAGCTATATAAACCATACAAATAAATACAATTATAATAAGTGAATTATTTTGCTAAATCAAATCAACAAAAATGATATAACCACAAGCTGATCATCAATTAGTTGCACTTACATTGAATGAACGCAACCTGCTCTGGAAGCCAAGTGTCCAAAGTTGCAGACCGCACCTGTAGGAAAAGCCTTGAAGTCACTGTTAATTTTTTTACTGATCAATAGAATTAGTAAAAAATAAATTGAAAGACCTCATGAACCAAAATACTTATCAGCCCACAGATTTTTAAAGTAAATTAAATTTTAAAAAAAATTTGTTGTAGCCACAGTAAAGGATAGTGAAATTCTCACCAGAAAAATGACCGTAGATTTAGGACTAAATGCCTCCAAGTAGCACTTGTATAGAGAATGACATATTACATACAAGGAAATATAAAGATTGGAAAATAAAGCCACAATGCAAATTGCTGCTTACAAATAATAAACAGTCTTCCAAAAAGAATCACAAAGTCTTGGTAAATAAGTCAATCATCCACATTACTATTGCTACAACATCTGCAGATCACAGAGATTCTTTCCCCAAATCAATCACCATAATTTCACAATTTTCCCTCAAATATGTTTTCTGCTAAGTCTAACTAAAACGTATTTTAGCATCAGCCATTATAAAGAAACACACAGACCCCAACTACTACTACTTCTGAGATGTACTGAATAACTGAAGCACTATACCAAGGAACATAACATTACCTTGGATATATGTACCCCCAGACTTCGATGAATTCCCGAACACTGCATGCATATAAAGATCCCTAGGTTCACACTTGCCCATCTTGGACCTCTGCAAAGCAAGTTTGAAAACAAAAAAAAAAAAGGAAAAACTTGAGTGAAAATTGTCAAACCAATACAAAATATCTTGAAAATGATTGAAACAACACTAATCCACGTTTCATGGACCAATTAGCATCATGAGATCCAGATCAGATCATTTAGAAGCAGCCAGAGACATACTTAGCTTTGCAGTCAGCACATTCCCTATTCTCTGGCAGTTTAAGAAGTCCTTCCAGTATCTGAACATTTAAGCAAAGAAAGGAATATTGTAATCAAAACTCAAAAGTGACAGGGAAATAGAAAATATGACAAGTTTCAAATGCAAACACATCAAATAAAGGTAACGATCTAAATTACAGTTCATAATGAAGGATTTCAATTATAAATTACTCAAACATACATTAAGTTTTAAAGACTCCAGGCTGGAGATCTCTTTTCCACTCAATGGAAGTGATAACTGACCCATCACATAGGGAAAAACCAGCCGTTTAATTAAATTATAAATACGAATTGACATTTGTTCTTTTAAGCTTCAAATATAAATAAAACAAACACTGTAGAGCTTTGATATCCAAATCAGATATCCATGATGTCTTTTCCATTGTCATCATCACTTTTAAATCAATGCAACCAGCAAGCTTAAACTATGGAATCAATTCTAAAAATAAGAACTTTCACATCACTTAAATAACTTTGAAAATCCAAAACTTAAAATGATCAATATAACAATAGATGAATTAATAAGGAAAAGAACAACAAAAATTGGAAATTCTTAGAGATTAACGATGAATATTGACGATAGCTAACAGAAGCACCAAAGGATCCGATTAACAGTACTTCCAATAGCTCCATAGTCTAAACTGAGCATGCAAATGGCGCTAACACACCTCCAAAAAGAATTCAGGAAAACTACGTATGAATTAGAAAAAGGATCCACACTGCCAAACAACATTGTTGATCGTATTTCACACATATCCCGACTAACCAATCCCCAAATTGATCAAAATGATGAAGCAACCATAACGGCTCATATCTATCAGTAAATGAATATCAAGACACGTAGATCAAACTCTCAGAAACAATCACCACCAATGAGCCATTCAGTTGAAACAAAAACATCCAAAAAGATATCTACTTAACAGATAATTATGCCACAAACCTTAGAAAAAATCAATTTTTACTCTCGATTTCTCGATGTAGATGTTGAACATAATGAGCAATGACTAAATTCAAATCCAACGATTCACGATTATTGATCCGAGCTAATTTGTGAATACCGACCATGGCAAAATTAACATTTTAATCGAATTAAAAACACGATGAGCGTATAAAAATCTAGGACAAACCTTTTTGTGCTTGGCGTTGAGCTCTTTAGAGACGTTGGCCTTCTCGTTCATGGTGACCGTACAGACAACAAAAATCCAAAAACAGAGAAAAAATTTACCAGAAGCGAGAGAGAGGAAGATGAAGATCGAAGGTCAAATTGGTCTTTTCGCACTGTTTCTCTTTCCCCTCTCTCACTAACTCCTCGTCGCTGTTATTAGGCGAACAAAAGAGAAGAAGAAGAGAAACAGAGATCACAATGGAGACGCCCTCCTTGACTTTTATTATTTGCGTTTTCCCTATATTTTCTCGGAGCTTTTTTCCTTTCTATTCTTTTTTTGGCACACACACGTCAATAACTGCAGCTTCTGGCACCTGTGAATGCTATCAATATCATTTTTTTTCTTAAAAAAAAAAAGGGTTTTTGCTGAGAGTGAGCTGTGGAGCGTTAAGACATATTTTCTTTCCAGAGATTTTATTGTATATTTATTAAAATAAAGAAATGAACCGAAAAAGCAAAAGTGTAAGTGGAGGTAACTAATTCTGTACGAATCTTGACTCTTGAGCCTGGACCATGGCATAATTGCAACGGCACATTGATTATAAACATTATTGTCGTAGTCACATCGTTTTTTTTTTTGTAAATAGTCAAATCGTTTTTTTATAAGATATTTTTATTTCTTTATATGATTAATTTTTGTTAAGGCATAAAGTTACACTATTTTACCACTGTACTATCGCATCCGAACTTTTGAACATTTAACTTGCTTCGATGTCATATAAAAATATAACCAACTTGTATTGTACCGCCTATTTAATTATTTGTTTTGAAAATTGAATTTTTTTTATTTTTAAAGAGTGAAATACCCTTTTAACAAAAACAAAAAATTTAAAAAAAAAGAGATTTAAATTTAAAGGTTGTTAAATATTCTTTAAATTTTTATTTACAAAAATAAAATTTCTAAGGAAATGAGACATAATAACTTCTTCCCTTCATTCTTAATGTAGAACGAGCAATTTCCAACCAATAATGTACTGGAAGCAACATTTTCTGAATGGTGTGTGACCAAGCATTGATTGGATCAAATAATTTCACTTTGATGTTGGAAAACACTGTTAGATAGATTTGGCCATATCTTGATAATGATTTCATTTAAAATAAGCCTCCTCTTTCGATTTTTTTAATCTTAAATCTTAATATCATCTATTAGCTCATTAGTAATCATAAACTCAATATTATCAATTCGGTCCCACTCTATCACATTCTCATGGGTGGCAGTTGCTTTGTCTTCTACTAAAAAAAACTAATAAACTAATATTATTGCTAAGAGCTCTTGACTTTATTAACACTTGATATAATCGTCGAATTTATCATGTGTAAGTTTACTTTGATTTTTATTTTTTTATTTTCTTATAAAACCATTTATTATTAAAAAAATAATATTATCGCTATTAATTTTAATACACATAAATTTAGTTATTAACTATATAATTTCTCATATTTTTTTCTTTGTCATTTTTCTTTTCTAAAATTACTTTCAACTTACGTGTGAGGGAATGTAAGCTTTTCTATGTGCAGCAAGCATTTCCCTTGTAACCCAACTAGCCATTATTCACACCCATTGATCCCAATAAAAAGCAGCATGACACTGTTATATTTTGACACAAATAGTCTTAGCTGATTTTTCTTGCAGAAGAACGTAGTTACCATTAAATGGGGCATCACTTACTCTGTTTTTGTCCTTCATCATCTCCATGAAAAATTGACCAACAAATTATGAGGTCATGTTTCAGATATTGCGAGATTTGAACTGAAGGCGAAGAAGAAAATGGCCAAACCTAGATAATCATTGACAAACACAATGAAAGAGGAATGAAATTTTCCACCTTCAATTTTATATGATCCTTACATTTTTTGATGGAATTATTAGATTTATTAATTTTTATATTTTAATTTATAATATTTAATAAATTCAATACTATAAATTTTATGCTACCAAAATTGAATAAAAATACAATTAAGGCAATAATGAGGCTCCTGATAAAAAGCACCCAAGGAAAGTATGGGAATCCATTAGCTAGTCCACTTAAATAACAAAGTGGGATGGGATAAAAGTCACTATCAGGACCATGCGACATCTACTGTCAGCATCCTCAGCACCTCTCATGGCCAACTCCGTTTCCTTCCTTTTATTTGCGTTAAGTCTAGGGAAAATAATTCTATTGGGAATTCAAGTTAGCAAAGTCTCAATGCACTATTTTATTTATTGTTTGTTTCATATTTGATTTCTTGTGTAGGTTTATTTGAAAAGATATAATATAGTTTTATTATTTTTATTAATAAAAATTATAAAATTTTTACATAAAATTTAAATTATTAAATTTATTATCTATTACATATTAAAATATATGATTTAATAAATTTAATATTTTAATAATATTTTGTGATAATTTAATATTTAATTTTAAAGAAAAATATCTTTTTCCAATATAATATACACATCAAAAAGTTATTCATAAAAAAAATTAAATTATCTGAAATTTAAAATAAATGATTTAATTCTTAAAATAAATTAAATAAATTTTTTGTCAATGTTATACCTCTTTATTTACAAAATATGTTTTATATTTTAAATGATCTTTTCTTCTGAAGGAATAGATCACTTTTTTTTTTTTAAACAAAGTTCCTAATCAAGTTTGTATGATTTGGTTCTACCATCCCAAGTTCTAATAATCATTTGATTTAAATGAACTACTCTAAGCTGGTATTTTGAAAAATAAATCCTTTTTGGGTGGAATATATATTTTTTATTAATAAAAGGAGGAAATCTACTTGCAGTAATCATCATAATGTATTTTAAAGCATAATTTCATATCCATTAAAAATTAATAAAACAAGACAAGATAAGCCACTTCGAGTGCCATCTAAACGACGTCGTAGCCTGATGCACAGAAAGGGCACGAAATTTCGATCCCACGCGGCAAGGCAAAGGGTGCGTTCTCTTCTCCTCTTCTCTATTTTTCCCCCATCCGGCGAGGCCTCCCGATCAGAATCTAATATTCTCTGTAAGTTTTTTTTCGTCATTCGTATTCTAGGGTTCCAGTTTCTCCTCAGCTTTTAGTCTTGATTTAATTTTATCCCGTTCAATTGTTAAAATGTTAAGAGAGAAAACAATCTCATGCATAAATGGGCATATTCACTCTGTTGCTTCCTAGTTTTCGCCTTTATCAAATATCATTCTCTTTCATGGTGGGAAAGTTTTCTGCAACTATCCCTGTCATACTTTAAAGGGAGTGATTGATAAATCAGTGAGGGAAATTAAATTGATTATAACCAGCAGCTGTTTGGAATTTGATTTATTTAGTTCTTTATCTACACTGGAACATTTCTTGGACGTAGAGAACCGAATTGTGCATATTTATCCCCTTCTCTCCTATTGATATAAAAAACTGTTGTCTTTATGTAGAATTCTGTTGTTGTATGATTCCTTATATACTGGGGGTGGATTGGTTTTTGTAATAGAAGTTTATATCTTATGTTTTAGCCAGTGGAGTATAAATGGGTCTTAGGTACGTTTGGCTGCTACAAAGAGTCGTGCTGACTCAACCTTGTGAGTTTTTCCCTTGATTGTAGTTGCTTTTGGAGAGCATTGGGGATTATCTGAAGCTTTTGATCCTTGAGATTAGTGAATATTAACATAATTATGAGGTCAAATTAAGCTGAAACATTTGAGGAAAACATCTCCTTTTGGGTTTAGGTCTTTAACCTGATAATTGAGTTGTAGTATTTGATTTATTATTGATATCCGGAGTTTAGCATGAATATCTGTTGCAAACTTGTAATTACTAAGGTTAAATTTTCTACTTTCAATTTAAAGGGTTTTCTTTTATACTTGTTTGTTTGGTGTAGTTTTTGTCACTGATTAATTGTTCTGGTGATTTGTTTGGTCTATCAAGTAAAAAGTGGATTTACACGATCGCATAAAGGGCAGCAATGCCCTTGATCCAATGATGGAGAGTGTAGCTAGTAGCCAACCTAAACCACAAAAACATATATGGTGTGAAGAAAAGCGGGCTGCAGTTCATGAAGAAATAAGAAGAATGAATCAATTGCCTGCAAACAGTGCCTACGTTTCTCATCGCTTGAGGGTTCTTAATAAAATCCTGCAACTTATGTCAATGCAGGTAGGCCAGTGACCAGTGGATTCTGCGATTATCAGCGTTTGATTGTCTTTGTCATATAATTTCTTCTCTGGCAACATTTATGCGATCTTTTAACCTGCTGCTACCTGTCATATACGTATGAATTCCAGTTCTCTAAACAGGAAGATATGGATTATTTTAAGTGAAAGTGGGGTGGCTTGGCTAATGGGAATTGTTTGAAAGGGAGAAAGCGAGAAAGGAGGAAGAAAAAAGCAAAAGGAGTGGTTAAATCTAAAACAGCGATTCTTAACCAATGACTTTGTCAATGTCCTGATAAACCAATGTCTTACCCTTGAAGTGGAAGTACCTTAGTGATGAAAGCTACTAGATTGTGAATTGAAGATAGGGAAAGAGGGAAAAAAGGGTCACAGAAATTAAATTTTCAGACATCGCAATTTATAATTGGTCTATTGTATTGGCAGATTGGCATATTTATTTATTTTGTTGCTTTCCCATTGTTTTTGTGAATCACTTTGACACCTGATATATAGTTCATATTCGTTAACCAATATATTTTAAGCAGGTGGAACGTGAATTATTATAGTAGGGCATAATTTTTACTATGTAGTTGTAATGTATGTTATGGTTTCGTAAAGTTAAGAATATGTATCGGAACTAACTGTATTCTACTTCTACCTTTTTGTTAAATGATTCTGGTCAGAGAACTGCATCGCAGGAGGAGGAGTTGGAATTGCTGTTTGCTGGGCTATCTCTATGAAACATGGACGGACATGGGGCAAATACTCCCACTAATTAGTTATTCTTATTGTTATATAATTGCCCTCGTGAAAATGGGGCAGATCTTTATTTGAAGGTTTAGGGAACCTAAGAAAAAATTACGGTTTGACGAAGGAATTAGCATAGAAACAATGCAAGCTAATTCCTTGACCAAGGGATTAGTATATAACTTTTCATCCAACATATTTGAAGTAATGGAAATCTTTAACTGCCGAAATGTAATAGAAAAGAGTCATATACGAAAGTGTATATGTTTATATATGGTTACTAAGTTCATATTGTATATCTGTTAGTATGTATGTCACAAAATCTGTATTTTGAGAAAATGAAAGCGAAATTAAGAAACTGAAGGGATAGTTATATTTATATTTGAATTCAATCCAACAATAGAATGGAAGTTTTTTTTTAATGGATTAAAAATAATTGAAAAATAAAATAATTTAATTCTCTTTGACTTATTTAATAGAAGTTATATTATTTTAAATACTTACATAGACTATTACATTAACGAATAGTTGCTAGGCAATTCTTCTGCATGATGACCTCCCTGTTGCTGCCAACATTCACATTCACATTGATGACTTTTGTACTATGTGCTATTGGGAGGCCGAATCGGCCTCGACCTTTCTTGTTTTTTGTCCGTTTGCTAGAAGTTTTTGATACATATTTGGTAGGAAATTTTTTCAAAAAATCATGGTGTGAACTTAGCACAAGATGCAAAGTCAAGACGATGGAAAGAAACTGCTTATGGTAGCAGTCTTGTTGCTTTGGAGAATTTTGAAGTCCAGAAATGAAATGGAGTTTCATCATAAAGTTGGTGCCGTTGTAAAGACCATTCAATTGGCTAAGAGCACTTTATAAGAGAATATTCTTATATAGTAGTTTTGATATTATATAATATATTCAACTATTTATAAATATCTATGAATTCTCTTTTTATCTTTGTAAGGAAAAAAAAAGGTTAGGAGCAACAAGCTTTCAGAAAAAAAAAAAATAATAGTTAGGCTGCACCCAAGCTCCCTCGACCTGCAGTGCACTGAATTCTTTCCCATCCCAGGCAACGAAAGCGAGTCTCGTTCACAAATATCCGATTAATGCTCTAGTCAAGAATCATCCAATACTAAAAAGCTCTCGAAATATATATCTATCGCACCTTCGTTTCTCAGACGCATATCGGAATCGGAAGTTTTCGAACTCGGAAATCGCTGCTCCTTGAATGGCCGACGCCATTGAAATTAACAAAGCACATGCCGGCGGGCATGATTTTGACCGTCGGTATAAGATAAGCCGAATACTCGCAAACCTCGTCAAATTCGCCGTTGATTCCGCCGTCGACGGCTCTCGCAAAATCCTCCCTGGTCGGTTCCTCTTACTCGCCGTTGATCTTCCTTTAATCCAAAATTTTCGCTTTGTTTCTGAATTACCGCTAGTTATGGGGCTGCTTTCATTATTTATTCAACCTCAGTAAGTTTTTCTATAATTTTCTTTCAAAGAGGTTCTTTGTTTTTACCAAAATTCTCGAGTATACATGATAGGAAAGTTCAGACTCCTGGAGATAAGTTCTATAATTATATTATGCTTGGATAGGCTGTATCCTCTTATTATGATTAAAGTTGGTTCCTTTGGGTATCTGGGAGTTTATGTGTACATTGGCGTGACAAAGGTCAGTACCATAATAACAACCTTATAATTCATGGTTCCTTTGTGTTACGGCTTTTGTTTGTACATGTGTTGATAGTGGTTGTCGTGGGCATGTGTTTGTCAGCAGAATTAGAGTAAACTTACTTTTGTAATTTGAGCATATGGGTTTGACAAGTGACAAGTATCTGATCCTGTTTTCCATTACAATTGTTTGTGTCTTCAGTCTGTCCACTAGTTATTTCATATCTCTGCTCCTAACTCATTAGATTACCATACTTTAGTGATACTACTACTTTAAAGTCATCATCATAGGCAAACCGTCTATATGAGTTCTCACTTTGCCTCTTAAGCACTCTTTATGAAATTCCTACTAACCTAAATTTTGCGGTCTCCCTATTCCTTAACGAGTCATGTCATCATTTTGAGTCACATTCTTCTAATTGAAGGGTTCATTTACTACATACAAATTATATAATATTTTTGTTTATATTCAGTATGGCCTTTGAGAATGTGTTGCGTCTCTAAATTTCCTTTTACGCCTTTTATGAGGATTGCAGGTAGGAAGCAGGCAAATAAGATGATGCAGGAAGGATTAATTGATTTATCCTTGTCGACACCTTTGAAGACCAACAAGAAATCTGAGCTTAAAGTTGCAAATGACTCTCAAATTCAAAAGATGGAGGATGACATGACTAATCTAAAGGAGCAGTTCAAAACATCAACCAAATGTGTGGAGGGATCACAGTATCCGAAGAAACCATCTGATGACGGCATCAAGGAAATTGGTCTTCTGAAGAAGAATGGAAGAAGAGTATTCATACGGTCTCGGCTTTAGAGTGGAAGTTACAAGAGAGAATTCATAGATTTAATGCAGAAAACAGTGCAAATAAAACCATCTTTTGCCACGGTGAAGATGTTAGTTTGTTCAAAGAAGATAAAATCACATTCATTTTCAAGTTAATTTCTGGTAAGAATTTTATTTCTTTACCGCATGATCCATTCAAAGTGACAAAGAGCAATACTAATTAGAATTTCAATTCATCACGCTGATTGAGAAGTCTTCTTTTGCCACACTGATGTTAGTTTGCTCAAAGAACATAAAATTAATTTCATTTTAAGTTGATTTCTCGTGAAAATTTTATTTCTTTACCGCATGATCCATTCAGAGTGACAACGAGCAATACTAATTAGAATTTCATATGATCACGCTAATTGAGAAGATAATGAAGTTCGACTGGTCATTTGAAGCTAACGTGACAGCCTGACAGTGCCCAGCGAAACTGTGTGAAGGTAAAGGGCAAGAAACCAGAGACAGCGAGATTAATCCTCATATACATATTTCCGGTGACCGGTGGAAATCTCCAGAACACATTGAGACCGATAGATTTTCTGCTTCGCATCTTTCCCCATGACCACACTACGCACATTTCGATCAAATTCTCAACCTTCGAGTCCAACTCTTTAGCGATATATGCAAGAAACCACTCTCTCCACTAGATGCTAAGCTTGCCTCTTTTCATACGAGTAGTTTCAAGTTGAGAACATACGAGAATTGGCCTTTCTTGGCAGGGAGAGATTTAAAAATGGGTCATTGTTGGAAGAGAAGGGGTGCAACGTGAAGAGCAGAGTGGTTTTGGTGAAGAATAAACTTCAACGGTGGCAGTGGAAGAATAAGGGGGCCACTGCTAGGCTTTTGGGCAATCTTGCTTTAGTTATCCGCTTAACTTACCTTTCAATGACCGGACAGCTTGGTTGGATTTTGGATGCAATTGTTGGGAACTACTCTCTCCCCCTTGGTCTGTCTCCAGAATTTAAATCATGATGAGCTTATATCCAATCTATGTTGTCATCTAATATGCCAAAGGTATATTAACGAGTCTACGTATTTATTTTTTGTTTTACAAAATGATTTAGGTGATATCTACAAACTACACGATTTTATTTGTGGTTAGCTCCATGTCTTTTTCAAGTCTTAATTGTATTTAATAATTAATCATGTAATAGTTGTACTAATTTCTTCTCCTAATTAGATGACATATTATATCAACAAATCTTGGAGTGCTAAATTTTATGCAGACAGGCTCCTTATATCAAATTTCCTACATCTTCAGAAACAGTTCCAAATTATTAGCTCAGATGATAAACCTCCACCTATGTGTGAATACAAGAGACAGTAATATGGAAAAGCACAGAAAATCATAATGTAATTCTGAAAGGTGCAATTATTCCCAACTCATTGCTTGAAGAGTCGTGTCATGTACAACAAAAACTCACTAAAATAGCTCAAAACTGGCGCGTCCATTGCATCGAGAGATATCACAATTTAGTGACCTGCAGCCAAGATTTATTTGCTGACGCTATAACAACTTCAAGCCTGTTTTGAGGCTTCTCCAACTTTCTGCAACGAGACACGTTGAACTAGAACTTGTAAGAGAATTTCATATTTAATGCCGAACAAGTCAAACTTCAGCATGAAACAGTCACCAAAGCAAGCACTTCTGTTGTGTAAAGTGTAGTTAAAATCTAAAATTTATGCATAATTTACAAATCTTAACATGCATGTGGCCTTATCAAGCCAAGTTGCGTTTGGTAAATAAAACATTATAAGTAATGACCAGTACCACAAGGAATGCTAGATAAGTTTTAAGTGCTCAACGAATGAACAGATACATTAACATTTATGACCAGTTAAAGTTTTGTAGATTCGAATGTGGTGAGCAGATTACAAAAGTCTCCTCTACAACCGTATCAACATTAGAACATGTTAATTTGGTTGGTTGCTATCATTTACCCTCTAAAAATACAAAATAACAAATGCATGAGCTATACAAAACAAAATCATCAGAAGAAGGTGCTAAATCAGATTGTATCTATGTACCTCTTCCTTCTTGTCCTTGCCTTTAGTGAAAAACTTGTATCCCCCATAGAAGACTAAACCCCATCCAGTTAAAGAAACAATGACAAACTGCAACAGCAGAAGACTCAGGTGAAAAATTTTAGGTTTTAGATGAATAAATCTCAATGAAACATGCTTATGCAGTCATAATGTGACTAAAAACGAGCATGAGTGCCATTGGTCCATTACTCTATCCTCTTCCTTGCTAGTGATACAACAGCAAAGTAGCTTTCTTGACTCACTGGAATTGAAAAATTAGATTATAGTAATCGCTCTCCCTTGTAAGTTATGTGTCGTGTGTGCACATGCACATGCAGGTAGAGAGCGCTAGACAGAGGATGTCTCAAATGTTCCATGGCAGCAAGTTGCCTTAATTTTCAATGTCAAAAAAACCTAGTACAGACGGACTGGTTTAAGTCATTGGTCTAAATCAAATTTAGTCCAGAAGAGGCAAAAATAGTAAGCAACATACTACCATAGCACTATAGTCTTGCAAATAACATAGAAGAGCTTTGAAAGTTTTTAAAAAACAAACTCACATGTTCTTCTTTCCATTTAGACGGATTCATTGGGTCCTGCCAAAAGTTCACCTTTGGAGGTCCATGATGATCTACAACATGTCAAACTGTTGCTTCAGTATAAAGGAAAAAAGATTGAAAGAGAATGCATTTTACTTCATTAGTTACATTACTTGAATTTAAGCTCTTTCTAGCACATAAGATTATATTGCACATACAAAAGTAATCAATGATTTTCGTTTATTGCTTTAGAATCATACGTAAATGTTTGCTCCCAACTTGTCATACCTAATGATACAACGATGTCAACAAACATAATAGCGTTCTTTCCACAACCTGTTATCTTAAAAAGGGATTGTCTTCCTAAAGCAGCCAAAATATCATGCAAGATTGTGAATATTTCAGTTAGTCAAAAATTTCCTTAATTCATGGTCCTATCCAATGGGAACCAAAAACCCACAACAGAATATAACAGGTATACGCTAATTGAGCTGAATCATTCCTTTTTCGTCATCGTTCAATGAATTATAGGCGACCAAATATCACAAAGAAGAAAACAGTTTGAAAGAGATAAAGATAGATAAAAAATGGAGGCAAAAGAAAAATACCACCACCGCCAGCCATTCCACGCCGATGAACTAGGGAAGCCGCCCGCGCAGCGGAGGCCGATTTAGGTGAGGAAAGCAGAGCGAGACTTGAGGCTTGGCGAGCTGCAGCTGTCCACGCCGCCATGCTTCAGAGTGCTGTTTCCAAGCGCCTGGGCCTGAGATTGCTAGGAGAGCTGGAGAAGGTAGAAGAAGATGCGAGAACTAAAGGCCGACTGGGAGAGGAGCAACACTTGTACCCGGACTCTGGCTAATAAAACGACGGCGTTTGCTTTGTTTTTTTTTTGTTGATTGGCCTTTAAAATGAATTTTATGTGCTAACTGGCACTGCTAGGCTCATTTTAAAGAAATAAAGAATGTACATTTGTATGTATAAATGTGATAGGGAGACTTCTCAAATTCAGATGAAACCATGTTTTCTTAGTTTCTCAAACTATCTGGCAATTTCACACGGTATAAAGAGAAATATAAGAAGTACCAAATAATATATACCATAGAATAAAATTTGTCCGCTGAAATAATGGGTGTCAACAAGCGTTGGGTTTATTTTCCTGTCTGTATGAGTTGTTTGATGGTGAATTTTTGTGAATATTTATTATGTAACTCAAAACATCAACAATTTATAATGAAAAATATAAGTATTAAGGGAGATAAAAGTAGTGAGAATATATATATATATATATATATATATATATATTGACATGGTTAAGAGTGTTATAAATCAAGAAGTAATCGATGATGTTAGTGGACTTTTTAGTTCAACTGGCATACATGACCTTATCCTTAAACTTTGTACAAGTTTAAATTTTAATTTCTTTTTTTTTTTAATAATCAAACTATAACTCTTATGATGACAAAAAAAAAAAAAATAGTAACATGTGACATATCATATTTTAAAAATTTATATCATAAACATGACATCTACTTAACTGATAAAACGAGTTTTATCTGGACTGACTTCATTATAAATGGCCATTGTTCACTGTTTATGTAGCAGCGTGCCAGGATTGTTGCCTGCTGCTACGTTCCCATCCTCCCCTTATCTTTATACGCTCTGCGGAATCATATAAGAGTATGAATAAGAGGTTAGGAATGGATTGGATATCTTATTTCTTTGTTGGCTGCTGGAAATTATGGACTTCGAGAAATAAATCCATTCATGAGCCTAATTATGGGAGGCATCAGCAACCGCACAAACCTGTTTTGCAGTTGGTGACTGAGATAAAAGAAGATCGCATTAGATTGCGGGGAGTGACGCCAGATCAGTTTAGAAAATCAATCATTGTTAAATGGCAACCTCCTCAGTCCCCTTGGACTAAAATGAATATAGATGGAGTGGTGGATATCAACTCTGGAAAGGCTTCTTGGAGACGTTCTTAGAGGAAATGATGGGGAATGGAAGCTGGGGTTTTCTCATTACATTGGCAGCTGTTCAAGTCTCATGGCTGAACTTTGTGGTTGTTTTAAAGGCGCTGCAGGTGGCGTGGAATTATGGAGTGAGGAAGTTAGTAGTGGAAACAGATTCTGCCACCATTGTTCAGATGTTTTCCACTCCTACACTGTCTGATCAGGCTTCCCAGGTTGTTAGAACTATACTTTCTTGGCTTCAAAATGTATGGGAAGTTAAATTTACTCATGCTTAAAGGGAAGCGAACATTGTGTTGATTGGCTAGCTAAGATACCATTAAATGGCTCTGAAGGCTTTACTGTCTTTTAGTATTCCACAGGGATTGAATCAATTGTATTGGCATGATTTTCGGGGGCGGGGTTTGCCTCGTGTATTTGTTGAGAATTAGTTTTCTTTGGGCTTTTGGCCCCGTTTGTTCACCAAAAAAAAAAAAAATTCTAACACATAAACACCAAGTGCAGAACATAGTCACCAGACTTCAGATCATGGAGAAATTTTCCAATAATTCATTGACAATCCTAATTTGAAGAGCAAAAAGAGCATTTTTCACTTCGTTTCTCCCTGTTCTCACGTTTAATAACATGCTATAAGACATTGCAGCGCTAATGAAAGCACTACATCTAAACAGAATAATTAGAGCATGCTCTCTGGGTTCGTGGCAGTTATAGCATTTAAGTAAAAATATTGGAGAGTGTCAACAATCAAAACTGCAACAAAATCGCCCACAGGCCACAAGCCTTTGGTACAATTAATTGGGCTTCAGCTCCTTCGCTAAGCTATGCAAGATACAAATTTGGTGCAGCATTAAATCTGGGATATTATTGAATAGACTTGGCACATTTTGCCAATGTTCCCGTGCGATTATGTTCCAATGATCTCATGGAAATGACATTGATAGTACATACATTGAGGATCTCGACGCAGTAGTTTACGTGTTGGAATCACTTCTTTTTATCTGAAGGTACGATGTTCTTTTTACCAACTCTGTATGGTTCAGAACTGTAAGCATATTTCTGGTAAGCAGAGAAGAAAACCATTTCAACACAGACCAACATGTTCTGGTAGCCTTCCTCAATATGCTCCACATCTAGCCAGGAATAACGGGATTGGATAATTCCCACTGCTACCAAAATGTCAAGCACAACTCTCTGTATAATTCAAGTACATAAGTTTATCAAACTAATAACCAACCATGTGTCTTAAGACTAAAGAAGCTCATCTAGCAAAAGAAGGACCTGGCCCAGTATAGTCTCACTTGTGCATGTCCTAAGAGGGTGCAGTGTCATTAATTTTTTTAGATAAATAACAACTTCATTTTCCAGAGCCTAAACTGGGAGTCTTCAATTCACATAGTCGAGAACAAGTGTGTAAATGGATCCTGTAAGGATTATCATCTAAGAAATTACTCAAATAGCTTCAGTTCACAACACTCTATAGGATCCACATCTTACAGAAGCAAGGAAATTAAATGATCTCTGATCATTCATGGCTCAAGGAATCAAGGCAAAGTATAGGATAATACCTGCCAATAGCAGAAAAAGACAATCCCTTTTATGCATAAAAACTTGGCAAGAGGCTTATGCGGTTCCAACTCTTTATCAAACACATGGTAGAACGAAACAAGAGAATACAATGCCAGTGACACAGAAATGTTTAGAATGATTGTGATCGTCCAGCTGACCCAACTGGGATATACTCCAAGATGCTGCAGAGTTATCATCAAGATGGAGCACAATGGGCGTAGCACAACAAACTGCCAAGTCCAGTACTTGAGAAGCTTCAGCATATTCTTGTTCAGACGAGCAGAATGAGGCTGCATGCAACGGCCAAGATGAGTTAAACTTCACATTCATATGTTGATGTATTCATGGTATTGAAAATACTATAATAATTTGTTTAGTTAGCTTAGTTGATGCATCATGTATATTATACAAATCACGCACCAGAGACAGGGGATTAGCATTTAAACTGCTGGTGGTTATACACTTGTTCAGGAAAAAATTCCTATTTTCCGAATAGGATTGCCTGCATAAACAATGAACTAACTAAGCATTTATCAAGGCCGAGGGAAAGGCTTATTAATAAGGACAGGCGTGTATATTGACCTCTAGGTATCAACTTCTCAAAAACACAACTAGTTAGAAAATGTGCACTTAATGAGTTATAAAAGAAAAGGAAACTGAATAGGTTAAAATTTAAAGTGTTTCTTATTATAATTGATATATTTAATGCTCCCAAGGAATTCTATTTGTTGCTTTTATCATCAACTTATTTTCTTGCACACTGGCATATTTTGTCTCAGAAAGTCCATGACCAAATCAAAGACACTTGTATAAAATCAAAAAATCCCATATGGTGGTCTAAGCATCATGCTATCAACAGTAACTATGACTTCAAGGGTCCCAGAACATCTCTGGATCAATACTGACAAATTGCTAGTGAGAGGGGAATGACAAATTCCGTCACTAATTGTCATAACAAAGACCAAAGCACCCTCTTTTAGTTGAAAATGGTCTAAAAGAGAGAAAAACCATAAATCTACTGCTCCTAAATATTTTTGATTTATGTAGCACATAACTTGTGAAAACATAGCCATGCCAAAGACATGACACAACACATTCTTTATTAGAATATTAGAAACCTCTGATGACCACCACCCACCTGAAAAAGGGTCATTGGAAATGAATGGTGAATCTCTCGTCCTTTGATCTCATCTGGCACTATGTTCTTACTCAAGGATATGTCCAAATAACTGTACAGTAAAGCCATGAATTTAGCTATCACCTGCAGGTAACAAATTGAGTAAGTTGAGATATGGAAAATTACTAAATACAAATAAGCTTTGTATATATTAACATGCGTTATATGTATGATTTCCCACTGTCAACTTCATAGTATAAAATCTTACCAGAGCCTCATAGCACTCTTTAATAGAGTCCAAGAATGTAAAGAATGCTTTACTTCCAAAAAAATTTATCAAACCAAGATAGGAGTCTACAGCATATATTGGGGCCATGAGGATAATTATTATTATGGCCTTTTGCTCCTTTGGCTTTGTCCAGTTCAGAACATGTTCCGATAGTAGTTTCATGGAAAATTGCACTGTTAGCATGACACAGAAAGTTGATCCCAGCAAAATGAGCTGTGCAGGATTCATATGAATTGTATCTGCTGTTGATCTTGGAGGAATTCTAAATATTCTGCAGAAGGATGACCAAGGTTATTGAGTTATGGGAGCTTAAGTGAACAAAACAGTATCTAATTGAGCAACATTCAGTGCTCTGATGTGATACATAAACCTTGTGAACAAAGGTTACCAACATATATAAACTCCTAATGTGAATGTCAATGTCTGCGAAGAGAATAATCACTCTGCCCTTGAAATATAGATGCCACTGCTAGGAAATTTAACATGGTCATGCAATTAATGTTCAAAAGATAATGGATCTAATAAGCATAATTACTTCTATAGGGTAGAGGCATTCATAACGAAAAGAACAAGGGAAGTGTATTTAATGAACATAACATTTCCCAAACCAGATTCTAATTCTAATTTATATATCTCTATCATTTTAAAATGGAGCCTAGTATGCATGGTCTCTAGCCAATATGAACAGGTCATGGTATAAGCAGTTAGAATCAGAAATCATGCCAATGGACACAGGATTTTAGGGCACTTCATCCCACTTGTGAACAAGGCTAGACATAAACCAATTGATTTAATTTGTTTATATGACTTAATCAGAAAGGATCAAAGGAAACAACAAAGGGGAAAGGAGATACTGCATACCTCCAAAAGCAAAACTTTTGTGGTTCATTTTACCAAAACTCCGATTGTTCTCTATGGTACCATGGTCCTCAACAGTAGAGTGCTTGCTAATCGCATGAAAATAGGTATCTGTATATATATACTAGGAATTTTCTTGTCTCTTTCTTAGTGTAACAATCAACTGCTAAACACTTCTTTTGTCAACTATAGTATAAAAGCATCTGATTCTATTTCTGAAACTTGACAGTTTAATGTCATGTACGAAATGTTTACCGCTAGCTTGTATTGGTTCTATTTGAAGTACATCTCTTGAAATCCTTGAATATATAATTTACGCACTTTCCTGGACTCAGGAGTTCATTAATATTTCATATGTTACTCCTCTTTGTCCCTACAGTTCAAGATTGATTTGATTAAGCCCATCATAAATCTTTCTATTACCAGGCCTACCTCCTCTCTATGAAACTAGACACATGACAATAATAGATAAATTTTAGCAATCAGGTAAGTCACAATGTCCTATAGCATTAAAAGGTCTACATTAGGGTTCAAGAGTTTAGGTATACTATGCAAGATAACAGGCAACAGCGTATATTATCTAGCGTCTCAACAAAGCCTATAGCAACTGACCTTGGGCCTCCCAATAACTAATTAATACAAATACTCAACTCAATGGTATTTTTCTTGGCCTGCATTTTTGAGCAAAAACAACAGTAACAACAATATATTTTAGCAACCGAATAGAAAATCATCTAGGAAAAAAGAAATCCTCAGAGTATATTAGTATATTATATGAACCACGCAGAACGGAGTAGCGGCATTCCGCATCATGCATTGCTCTTGTCCACAATCACATTACAGTCGACACAAATAACTAAATATGCTTCAACATGAACTGCTAAATCTAAATATCTAGAGACTGAACCTAATGAGCTAAATATATTGAAGAATATGCAAGTTTATGTGTCAAAGAAGTAGAATGGAACATTTCTTTGAGCTGATGATATCACATAGCAAATACATTATGTCGCAGATAAATCAGGGACAAGAAATAAGATAGTTTGGAAAGAAACTGACAGGAGGTTGGGTTTGGAAAGGTACCTTGTTGAGGTTCAGGGGTTATCCTTCGTTTTCCGGGGAACCAAACAGAGGGAGAGATCTCTTGGTAAGATTTGCTGTGCTGTTCTTGGCCAATATGCAAGATGGTCATTGATTCGTTGCTTGTCCTTGTCCGATGTTCATGGACGCGGGACAATAGATCCAAATGAAGCTACAAGGTCGAGAATAATAATAATAATAATAATCAAAGTTGAAGCTAGAAACAGGATCCTTATTCTCCGTACTCTCTCTACAAAAGAAAAATGATAAAGCTACGAGTATCTCTCTAATACCATCTTTTATATATTTTTGAAGATATTATGTAATATTTTTAAAAATTATAATTTTAATACGTATTTCTTGCATAAAAATATCAAAACTCTACAAAATCAAGTGAGCTTCACAGATCCTCTTACCTCTTTTGATTTTGGGTGTGTTTTTTGAGTCATGTTAGCTTATATCTTTATATTTATATATTTTGTATAAATGTTAATAGAATATTAATTTTAAATGATTTATAAAATTTTATTTAAAACCAATCTTCTATAAATATTTATATAAATCTATATAAAAGAACTTAACATTACACATTTTTTTAAATAAATTTTGTAGAAGCATCTTTTCCAATAAGGGCAATATAGTAGTACTCCTTACACAATTTTTTCATACAAATTACTTATATGAAAAAGAAACAATTTAAGTGGAGTGAAGCCACTTAAACTAAAACATAATTGCAAAAGTTCAAGAAAACTCACTTGAACTTAATGTATTACGAAGGAAACTGTTATGAGAAATGACACCTCAAAAATAATGTGAACATTAGATATATTCAATACTTTAAATTTTTATAATATACACTTTGTGAGAATTGAATTTTTTAAGTTAAATTTTTATAATATACAAATTGTGAGAGCAAAGGAACTAAACTGTTATTAGCAGTAATATTGTGTATCTATGCTCACTTGTATGTAAGAAATATGTTCCCCTCTCTCTTGCCGTTGGATTGGATTAGTTATCCCTGTATTGGATCAGCATTCATTGTTAGGTCCAATACAAAGAAACCTTTGGGCGTACTCCAACACCGTGGGCCTCGTAAGTTCCGTGGGCCTCGTAAGTTGCAAGGTGAATTCATCATGAAGTTAGGCCGAATCCCCACCCCCCCCCCCCCCCTCCCCCTTCCCCCCTTCCTCCTCCTCTCTGCGTTTCCCCTTCTCTTTCTACGACGCTCAAAAAGGGCAAAATAAGTTGTTTGCCATTGAAGAAAATAAAGCACAAGACAATATAAGTGTAGAACATATAAACATCGAGAAGATTCAGAGACTGAATGACTAACAATTACACAGGAAAAATTGAGAAAATCAAGGAACTATTTCCACCATAGTTCTCAAAACTAAAGCATGTAGATCGCAAGGAATATAAGAACCAAAATCTGATCGGTGGAAAAATGATGGGAGGAAACTTTTTTTCTAAGAATAGAGAGGTAGGATCTTCTGCTCGTTAAGCACCAGGCAGTATTCTCTACTAGTGGACAAGGCTTTAAACAGCAGCTCCTTCAAAAGGAAGGAAGGAAAACATATATGAAACTGAAGTGTGGCCCAATCAGCACTCCTAAAATTCAATTTTAGTCAGTGTTCCTTTATGCAGACTGCAGTTTAATCCAATATTTTCTTATGAACAAATAATTCTGATAGGCTGAGACATTGATTATTATGAGATCTTCTCAATGTCTGCAAAGGAACCATGGCAAAGAACTCTCTAATACCATACCAATCTTAAACACGTCCTCCGGAGGCCATGTTGCAATCTCTCATATAAACTCATCGACGGGAATGTAATTCCATCATATAGATTTCAAAACTTCTCCTATAACTAGTCCCCATTGAGTCCAATGGGTGCCACCCTGCAATCGGAACATAAAATTAAGATTATAAGTAGCATTAAGAAGATTAGCCATCATCTAATGGCAAATCACAGATAGTACAAAATGATACAAATGCACATACCTGGCAGAATACAGCATACGGCTCTCTAAGTGGTCCATCACATGATAGCTCACTAGTACTCCCATCAATGAAGGTTCCATCAGCAAAGATCACCTGAGAATGAAGTAGTTGTTTATGTCTGTTAAGAGAGGCAACGCAATGATAAACATCCCGAAAGGTCCAAAACATTATAAATTTTTGTATAGAGCTAAATCTGACCAGACCTCTGATGCATATCCAGCAGTTGTACCTGCAACTGGTTTTGTATATGAACCTACAGGGGAGCTTCTCTGAACAGCCTCACAGAATGCAAGCAGACGCTCACAGCTTCCAAGTTGTACGGCCTAAAAAGTATTGGAGACATTACTTTTTTTTTAATGCTAGTGGATGATTAATTTAACTTCTTATTTATGATTTTATCAAATTATCATCTCATGCATTGAAAAGACCTAATGTAACTGGTCAGCAGCTTCTCTATGGGAAACCCAAATGCTTGTCAGCAGTGTCAGTGCCCAAATATTTTAGCAAAATAAGATTATCCATCCATTGTCTGTAAAGAAAATAGATCAGAATCAGTAAGAATACCTGAACAGTATCACAACGAGGGACACGGGGGAGTGGCTGCACTTTATAGCCTTTAGATGCCAAAACTTCAGCAATCAGGAAGGAACCCTTACATAAAATATGGAAAATCTCACTAAAGGATACAAAAAATAAAAAATGAATAAATAAACAAAAACTCCCCTATTAAGATGCGGAATCCAGTACCTTGATTGCTTCCCCAACCATTTGAGGGGCAAGAAACAATCCCTGGAAAAAGGTTCGCATGATATCACCAGGGGTCGAGCCACAATCAACACCAAGCCCAGGTGCAGAAAGACGGGCTGCAGCTGCATTGACCCATTTCTTTCTCCCAGCAACATATCCACCACATGGTGCAATAGTTCCACCAGGATTCTTTATCAAACTGCCTGCTATCAAATCTGCTCCCTGACCACCATCGGACAATAAAATACTACTCATCCTTGGAATGATAGAATGAAAACTGGGTCATGTTACTCACGTACCACCATGGGAGGTTCAATGCTTTCCGCAAATTCACCATAGCAATTGTCCACCATGACTGAGCAGTCAGGGTTCTGCATCTGGACATGTATGAGGATATGTCAGAAAGCAAAAATACCATGGGTGAAAAGTTTACTGGAAAAATGCACAAACTAATCAACTGCTTAATATGTTGTACAACGTACTTAAAACACCAGCATTGTCATTTTGGTATATCTTTCCTTCCCACATCTGTACATTCAAATGTAACAAAGTGACCTTGGGTGCACAAGTCACAGGAGAGTTCCACACACCAATCAACTGCTGAGATAATACTTTCATGTGCTTGAAAACCTAACACTAATGCCTTAGTATTTCTTTCTCCCACAGTACCTACTTTTTTTTTCTTTATTATGTTAGTATTTCCAATTCTTTTAACTGCCTTAAAGAAACAATCAGTGATCTAAGTTTATCAATATGTTTAAGTTAGAATAAAAATGGTTTAATATCGTAAAGAAAGCAGTGGCAATAAAATAACTAGAATTGTAGCATTTTAGACACATGAAATTATTCAAGACTTAAAATTGTGTGAGCACTGTTAAAAAAAAAATTGTGTGAGCAATCCAACTCATAGCAGTCACAGTGGTTGCCTTGAACAGTTCTTTCAAACTGCACAATCAAGAAACTTACTTTAATTATCTTTACTGCCCTCCCTATGTCATTAACACTCAAACTCTGACGCCATGAATAACCACATGACCTCTGTATGAGTGCACATCTTGTTTCCGGTTTGACAGCAACCATCAGTGCATTCCAGTCAAGTCCACCATCTTCAGCAAGCTGACAGAAATATGTCAGAAAAGACTCTTAAACTATGACAACAAATATATTAATCTGTAACATACCGGAACTTCTCGGTACTTCACCCCAAAATCTTGAAGGGAACCCAGTCCACCAGAGTCCCTTTTTCCAATTACTTCCTCCAATGTGTCATAGGGAGCACCAGCAACTGCCAAAAGCTGACATCAAAGTTAGTCTAAACCTTAGTCTAGAATCTAGATACAAAGTGGGCAGAACAATCATCTATATAAGTTACCAAAAGAGAACGAAGAGCAAAGAATATCATAAAAACTATATCTTACCTCATCCCCAGGCCTCAAAAGAGCAAATAAAGCACATGTAATAGCATGAGTACCTGAGAAGAACTGTTGACAGACAAAAGTATTATAAAATTCTATATTGTCAACTTCATTCAGAAGTAAATGTAACTAGAAATAAAGGAACAGTAAAAACCTGGGAACGAACTATAGCTGATTCCGCCCCAACAATTTCTGCATAAACCTGGTCAAGAGCCTCGCGTCCCCCAGCTTCGTCATGACCATAACCAGTGCAACCACCAAAGTGCTGATAGCAATTATAGGTATGATAGCAACCAATTAGACACCCAAAATACAAACTATTAGTGGACAGAGAAAAGCAAAAAGGGAACTTAGATGAGATGAGGAATCTATATATAAATCTTACTTTTTCTTAGAATTCTAAATTCCTTTTGTGTGTGTTTGTGGGTGGAGGTGGGATGAGGGTGGGCGAGTGTTCTTTTCCCTATTTCTTTGTCACAAATCAGTGTAAATAAGTTCAATTTGGTTACATCTCAGGATCATAACACAATAACTACCACCATCTATCTGTACCTGAAGAAGTATCGTTTCTACTTTATCACCTATGCCATGATCAACTATTGTCTTTTCTTGCCTACTTTCTGCCAATAGGTTCTCAGTCATTTTCACTAGTCAACTCTTAGGTTGCAACTTGCAAGGATCCTACTGTGACATTGTTTTTGCACAAAATGGCAGAAATAATATATTATAATTGGTTCAACAGCTTATATAATGTCTCTACTAATCCTAAACAAAACAAATTTAGACTATGCAATCATAGGCATTCCCCAAATCATCCTGAATCCAAGAATATCACAAAGACACATTTGTGCAGTGGTTATCTAAATCCAGGAGCATACTTACATGAGATCCAATTCGAGCATTCTGAAAAGCTTTAAGAACACGGGTGGTATTGCATGCAACCAAATTATCCACAGCTCTGAACTCCAAATGCAAGGCATCCACTGCTTCAACAACCTGCACTTTAGGAAAGAAATTCACTAGTGTAATTGCCCAGTCCATCAAACTTTCAACATGTAAGACAGATAACAGGCTCCACATTATTGTCAACAAAAAGTAGAAGTCTACACTAAACTGACTGACAATCTGGCCAGCTTAATGCTTGTAGCAAACAAAAAGTTAGCCTTTGAATTACAGGGAAAAACAAAAGAAAGCGATGTTGGTTGCTTGATGTATATTTGAGGGATTGAAACCAAATAACTTCAAATGCTTTGGTCTTCTTTCCCCTCAATTTTAAGATTTCAAAGCTGAATTCAACCTATCTAAGCAGTATCGCACATTTGACCGGAAGATTGATATTCACAGACCTAAAGATATCACAACTTTGTGGAGTTGACTAATTGAATTTTCTATTCAAATCTTTCATTTAAAATAAATTTCAAAATGAAATGAAAGGTACTTTGAGAAAATACTGGGTGGAGGATTGAGTTACAGAGTTAAACTTTGGCATTCTTCCTCGACCAGTTCCTCAATATCATAGACCCCTAATTTAACATTCCCCTTCCTATACACATATTCATAGGTACTAATAAAGACCTACAAAAAAGCAATTTCACATTTGAGGCAGTCAACAAAGGAAAATAATATAATCTTTTTCACTCTCTCATCAAAAGGCAACATCTTTTTTTTGGTTGCAGTTTCCAACCCTTTCAAAGCAACCAAATGCTGCTGTAAGTAGATACAGTTAGGGGTTTCTTCTAATTACAACTCGAAATTAAAGTAGTACCATATCGTCCACTGTAATACCTCCGGGACAAAGGGGTTGCCACGATGAATATGAACATTGATGGGGACAGAAACCGGAAAGGCAGAGCGAACGGTAGCCATTGATTTGGAAGCTCTCATGGGAAGCGAAGGATAAGCAGAAATGGCGCAGGATAAGACCCACATCTTCAAGGCGGGAATGGAAAGCAGGTTAGTGATGACTTGGGTTTCTTTGCTACATTCCCTTGGAGTTGAGACCTCGGAGCGCATTTTGTTCTTAATTACTATCATTTTCTAAAATAATTTTTTTATTTGTACATTTTGAATTTTTACTCTGGAGAAGGTCATCTTGGGCCTAGTGGGCTTTCAAAGCCAATCTCAGTGTCCCCTGTTCTTCATTTTTTGTGATTTTGGTGTCAGACCCATTTTTGAGGTGATTTTAATTTCTGCCTAATACAATTGACCCATCTTATTATCTAATTATTCGCCAATCAATCTTAAAAATATAAATATATGTTATTTAGATAAATAAAAAAATTACAAATATTAATTAAAATTAGTTTTCTGAAAATTTTAAAGAAGAAATAAAAGAACTTTAGAAAGAAGATATTAAATTCTAATAAGAATGGATTTGATAAATTTAAAATAATTTGATTTTATGACTAAAAGGTGCTTAACAAATAAAAATTTTAATAATAATTTTCTTAGAAAAATCAATGATTTAATATTCAATGATTTTATATGTAATCAAGTTTATTAATTATTACTATATGATGTCAAAAAATTTATAGAAAATCCACTAAATATTTAAAAAAAATAGAGAAATAGTTTCAAGGGAAAATGGGAAAGCAAAGGCAATGGAGAAGTACACACTTTTGTGCACATAACAGAAATGGGTCCAGTATTAATCCATAGTGGCATGAATTTACGTGTAGAGAGTTAGCCATGTGCAAATCATAATTTTAATTTGACAAGAACAATATTTATTTTAATTTTTTTATTTTCATAAATTAAAATTTATAAAAATTTTTGTTAATAAAATTCAAATCATTAATTATATGTGCCTCACTTATTAAAATGAAAAATTTGTCAAATCTAATTATTAATGCTTATTTTTATAAGTTATTTGTGAATTCATGTTTACAGTTTAAAATTTTCCTCTTTATTTTGAGTGGTTTTTATTCCAATTCTTTGAAGTGGCAGCTTCAATCCATCGTCCTCTCTATTTTCTATGTATAGTCCCCTTTACTTTAATGGCAAAGGATTAGTTCGGGACATTTTTGTGTGCCGCAAAGCTTAGAACAAACTCCAAACAGTGACCATTTATACAGAGGCAAAGGCAATCCAAGACTACAGTCCAGCACCGTCGACTCTCATATCATGAAATCAAAAGAAAGGCACAAGTTACGTGTTATAAGCTACGACAAACAACCCACAAGTCAGGAGCGCAGTGCGCGCCCCTGAGACAGCTTAGTTGATAAACCTCTCTGATCTTTTCAATGAATTCTCACTCTTTCTCATAAAATTGCTAATTCCATGTTCAAGGTATCACCTTCAACTCTTTACATCTCCCATAAGCTTGCCACAATCCTCATTCAACTGATATTTGATATACCTAGCTAGATGGCTTTCCCTGAAGTCCCGCTGCACCAATTTTTTTGCAGTTGAAGGCATCCGTTATCACCTTCATGTATGATGTACCCTTGTAGAGCAAGAAATTGCCAGGATCTTTATCACCTCTGCATTCTATCAGCAATGCCTTTGAGTTTGAGTTAGCTTCAGATTAGATTTTAAGTTTGAAAAAGCCAAGTTCACGTTACAGAAGCAACCCACTTCATGATACATCTATAAATAGCTGGGAAAGATAGAGTTGTTGCATCCATTGGCTATAACGATCAGTTTGTGTCTTATATTTCAGTAATAGAGAATATAAAGATGGAGATCACTAAAAGCAGTTCCATCTTGATCATTCTGCTTGTTTTTGTCCCTGGTTTGATCCAAGCCAAGGCATACTATTCACTCTACTGTGGCACCAAAGGCACCCGCTGCCATGGATGGACCATCAAATGCCCCTACGAATACCCAAGCAGTGAATCAACTGATCCTAAGGCTAAGGTTTGCCATATCGACTGTGATAAACCAATATGCAGAGCTGTTTGTTGACGTAAGATAAACCTTCTTCCTTCTTTAATTCTCTAACTGCCCCTCTTAATTCTCCCTCTTCTTTCTCTTGTTTTCGTATTCATTTTTGTTGGAGGGTTTTGGAAACAAAAATAATCTGTTTTTTTTAAATCTTTTAGGTCGCAAGCCAAACTGCAATGCACCTGGATCAGGATGTTATGATCCTCGCTTTATTGGTGGAGATGGCAGAGTCTTCTACTTCCATGGAAAGAGCAATGAACATTTCAGCTTAGTCTCTGATCCGAACCTCCAAATCAATGCCCGCTTCATTGGACACAGGCCAGAAGGTCGAAGCCGCGACTATACTTGGATTCAAGCCCTTGGAATCCTCTTCAATTCTCATACTTTCTCACTTGAGGCCACCAAGACAGCCAAATGGCACGACGAAATTGACCATCTCAAGTTCACTTACAATGGCAACGATCTTGTCCTAGCTGAAGGCTCCGTCTCCACTTGGTACTCCCCAGAAAAAGATGTCAAGGTGGAAAGAGTAGCAAACAAGAACAGTGTTATAGTCACACTAAAGGATTTTGCTGAAATTATGGTTAATGTGGTGCCAGTAACCAAAGAAGATGATAAGATTCACAACTACCAAGTGCCTTACAGGCCAGATTTCGAGAACCCTGCTAAGCATGGTGTGGCAATGCCCCTTGTTGGGGGTGAAGACAACTACAGAACCACCTCATTGCTTTCTCCAAATTATGCTTCTTGTGTTTTCTTAGTGGAAAGTTCACCTCGTCTGGAGAAAACTACAGTGACAGAGTATGGCACCCTTGATTGCACCAAGTGTTCTAATGGGTTTGGAATCGTTTGCAAGAAATGAATGCCACATTAAATTGGAGTTGGCTACTGTCAGATAGGGATAACCAAAAGCGTGGTTGAGGTGAAAAATTGCAGCCTCTACTTCTAGAATAATGACTGCTCAACAGCAGCTGCTTCTTTGTTAAATTGTTGGGTGCTATGTATTATTGCTCAATGTTATATATGTATCTCACATATATAACATTTTATTAAATGGGAATTTATACTTTTTAAGTATAAGTCTTTGCTTTATTTTTGCCTCACAGAAAAGCAACATATCTGTTTGGAAAAACAGTCAACACTTTGAAATATTAAACTTTGGCTGTGCCACCCTCATTACATTGTGAGCAATCAACCAAAAATACCATGAAACATGAGGGGGCCGGCCAACCCCACACGATCACTATGCCATCTTCAAGCATCATTCAACAGATATTTTTCTAGGCGACTAATAAATAAAACGGTAGATTCTGCTGTCTTCATGGGCTTGCTGCTATCTTCTATATCAGACTCATAAGAGATCTTGATGTTGACCAGAGTCTGAAGCTCTCCTATGGCAGAGAGTTGAAAGCTTGTCTTGTAGTAAGAAAAGCCCTTATTCAGATGACCCCCTTCTATCACTTGCAGCCCAATTTGATGGGAAAGGTCATCAAGCTCTGAGATCTTCTCCTTCTGGAAACTTAATACATCTGAGAAATATTACCCACACACCCCAAAATATACCCGAAGATCCAAAAAGAAAATAGCGTTATTGTTTTGATCAGAAAGTTTGAAATTTTATATAATACAGACTTGCAATGAATTATAAAGTGCCAGAAAGAATTGAATTCACGTCTCCTTTTGTCCCCTTCAAAACCTACCGGAGAAAAAAGTGAAGAGGAGGATTGTGCCAATGCCTCCATCTCCTTCAATCACTTGCACATCTTTCACAATATCTTGGAGAACCTTTGGAACAGTGGCTGTCAAATCCTTCGCCAGAGCTTGCCACACGACTTCCACCCCCACACGGACCTCTGTTTGGGTGTTGAACTCCTTCATGGTGGCTGTTTATTATGAGCTTCATACAGAGTAATGTGAGGCATAATATAGGAATTGCCAGACACGAAAAACCGTGGCATTTACTACCCACACGCGACAGGAGACCACGATAGATGCTCTTTTGTTTTGTTCTATGCTAGGAAAGTTTGACTCTCTGTACCAAAAAAAAAGTTTGACTCTGGCAATTTGAATCTTAAATAGAGTTAATATTTTTTTTTATTTCTTCATCTAATATTATGTAATTATTAAAGCAATTTATATTTGAGATTGGTTCCTAATAATTTTAGTGCATTTTTAAGACTCATTCACTCTTTGATTTTAATTTTTTTAATTTGAAATATAAGTAATAATTATTATGTTAATATTTTATTAATAAAATTAATACTTTTCCATACATGTTTTAAATTTAATAAATCTTTTAATTTAATCTATAAAATTAATAAATTTAATAATATAAGTTTTATATTAAAAATATTAAATGAAAAAAGTAAAACTCTTAAAGCATTAATAGGTGTGACAGAATTATATATATATATATATATATATAAATTTTGAGTACAAATCCTTTTACTTTTTTTATTCTCTTATCTCAAAAAAATCATTATTACACATAAATGAAACGTACACTCATGAGAAACATGATACGGTATAAAATAACTTACGGTGGATGCCTAGGGAACAAAAAATTAAGAAAAACGGAACTCATCCTTAAATATTTGTCTTAAATTGTCACTCATTACAAGTAAAATTTTTAATTTATTGAATTATATAATTTAATATATAAAATTGAAAAATTTTAAAATTTTTTCAATAAATATTTTCTAAGAATCAGTGTGTAATAATAGTGCCGAAAAAATTAAAGAGCACAAAAATTCACCAACCCAGGACAGTTGGCCTCATCTGGTGACTGGAACTAAGGTCAAGATTTCTACTAAAACTGAAATCAATTGTGGCTGTGATCGCTTCTTATAGTCGGTGCAATCCGTTGTGTTTAGATAGCATTAAAACTTATGTGAAAGGATAATATAAAGTACAGACAATCTAATCCGATTCGATGCCATTGCCAATCAGATGCTCGAGTCAAAGATTTTCTCATCGACTGAGCATCTCTGCTCTTAATTTTGAATTATTTTTTTTAGTGAAATTAATTTTAAATTATTTTAAAGTGGGTTTGGATATGATTTCTCTCCTGTACTATTAACAAGAGATTAATTTCTTTCTTTATTTATGCTGTAGATTTTTTTTTTTTATGACTTATACTCTCTGTTTTTAAATAATTTTTTATTTATTTTTTTCTTTTCTACTAATAAGACTTTTTAATTTTTTACTTTTCTAAAATCAAGATTTCATTATATTTTTTCAACTTTATCTTGTTTAACCAACTCTCCATTAAATGTTCAGTAAAAAAAATTCGTTCTATTATCTCAGATATACCAAAAAACTCTCACTTCTCTCTATTTATTTTATTCACTTTTTGAGTTTTTCAATGAGAGTGATATATTAATAAATAAAAGTAAATTTCTTTTCATATCAAGACAATTTTCAATGATTTTCTTTATAGTGGGACATCTTGCTTAGAAGACAGTTTTGGAGTACTACTTAATTTCCTCCTTAAATGTCATATGGAAATTTCAAAGTTTTAGTTTATTGCAATTAATGCTTATACACTATCAACTATTCCACTATTGAAACAATTATTTGGAAAAGGGAAAAGAACTTTTCCATTAGTGAAAAACCAAAAAATAAAAATAAGGGCCTTCCCTTTCAAGCTTAACCCAATGTTGCAAGTCCAATTCTATTTCTATCTGTTTGGGCCCAACATCTAACTCATTCCATTCTGTTTGATCCAAACCAAATCCAACTTCAGACGGAAAACAATTTGAAGCATTGACACCACCCCAGGACCCCAAAGAAGCTGTTACCTCCAGAGTTCAAACTGATGTAATACTCAAGCAATGAGATCCGTGTAAAGCCATAGCCATTACAGTAATAAGAGGAAGATGGTTATGCAATACTGGCTTGTTATTGTATTGGTATGTCTCAAAGTTTGATAGTTTGGTCATCACTCTTGTTCATTGCATGACATAAGTAACTTTTTGCCACTCTAGACGCATTACAATGTGGTTACTATATTGAAAGTTCTTTGCTACATACGCACTGGTTGGGCTATAAGGGTTCTCACTTTTCAACAGAGTGCTATGAAGCATTTTCAGTGAAAAATAAAAGGAACTGCAAAAACTAATGTATAAGGCTTAAATATGGCATCTGTCACTTAAGATATTTAAGCAAGGACAATTCAACATGTGAATACTGAACATGTGAATTTTTCCATATCATTACAGTTTAGAGAGCAATCTCTTTTGAGGGTAATGCGAAAAAATAATTCAAATGACTTTATTTGAGTGGGAGTAGTACTGAGTACTCAGTACTATGTGAGGGCTGGAAATTTTCTCCAGTAGCATCGCCTTGCATACTGTGAATGACATTAGAGTCTACCGTATCATCATCATTTCTGAGGTCCAGGTGGAGAGCGTCTTCTAAACTACGCATGACATATCCCATTGTTGGCCTGTTGATCCTATGCTCTGCCAAGCACTTCTTAGCTACCTCCCAGACCATGTTAAGAGAAGCAAATTTTACCTTACCAAACAGACTGGGGTCTATTATCTGATGCAACACACCATTTGCTTCACAACTTAATGCCCATCCTGCTAAATTAATTTGATGTGGTGGAAGACTATGATCTAGGGCAGGCCTGCCACAGAGAGCTTCAATTAGAACCACTCCAAAAGAATACACATCTGATTTTTCTGTTAGATGGCGGCTCCGGAAGTATTCAGGATCGAAGTAGCCAAAACTACCCTTCACAGCAGTACTCACATGGCTCTTATATAAAGGTGGACCTTTCCTTGAGATTCCAAAATCAGAAACTTTAGCAATAAAGTTCTCATCCAAGAGAATGTTTGCCGTCTTCACATCTCGATGGATTACACTATGAGCAGCACCAGTATGAAGATAATGAAGCCCCCTTGCAGATCCAATACAAATTTCAAGTCTTTGCTTCCAAGAGAGCGGGGCCACATTTGGTCCATAAAGATGCTTACTGAAGGATCCGTTCTCCATGTACTCATAAACAAGAATCATTTCTGCCCCTTCATTGCAGCAGCCAATAAGGGAAACAAGATGGCGGTGGTGAAGTTTAGATAGCAATCCAATCTCGTTCTGGAATTCAGTGAGACCTTGTTTGGATTGAGGGTTTGCTCTCTTAAATGCTACTTTTGTCCCATCATCAAGTTTTCCCAAGTAGACCTTCCCAAAACCACCGATTCCAATAAGACAGTCCTCTCCAAAATTGTTGGTTGCATCTTTGATCTCTTGGAATGTAAAGATTCTGCAAACACCATGACTAGCCAGTGACAATTCACCAGCAGAGCCATTGTTCTGAGAAGTTCTCTTGGACTTGTTAGCTACCATGTAGGAGTAAATCAAACCAACCAAAGCCAATAAAACACAGACACTAACAACAGAGCTTAGAGCAATTGCTATATTACGTGTTTTGGAAGATGCCTTTGGAAGGATATCCTCAACAGAAGAAAGCCCATCCAAGCTTCTTAACTCATTGCTAACCTTAAAAATCTCCAGTCCATTCATAGTTGCATTATGACTGTGTTCAAGATTACTTTTCTCAATTCTTACAGTCAAGACATCTGAATCTCTTGAAGATTCAGAAACAAAGTCTATGTAATACGGAACCCTTACATCATATGTCAAGGCTGAAAGATCCAAATCCTCTAAAACAATAGCAGAATTTATGTACACATCAAAATATAGCTCACTTCTGAACTTGCTAATTATATCACAAAAATGCATTCGCAGAAAGTAGGTGAAGTTTGGATTGACTGAGAAAATCCAAGTTAAATTAGACGTTCTTGCATTTTTCAAGGCTTTGGCTGTGGCATAAACTTGATTAGGTGCTATTGCAGCGGTGATGTCAAATGAAGATTTTATAGAAACGGGATCAACTGAAACATCTGCAGCAGGAAGACTGGCTTGGAGGTATTCCTCATCTTCCTCCCAAATTCTATATAGGGTGTCATTCTGAGCAGTGACTGAGGACTCTCCCATGTTTAAACGGTACATGGTTTCAAGGGCAAGACTGGAAATCCCGCTAGATGGGAAGGATTTCCTTCTATGCTGTACTGGGAATGAAAATACCTCATTTGGGATGGAAACTACTTCGATGGCATTTACAAATACAGTTGAGTCTTCAGAAGGAACAAAGGTGAGGGTGAACTTCTTTGAATTCACATTTATGGCATACTCCTTGAACATGAAGGAAGTGCTGTAGCTCTTAAAGCTGAAGTTATGTAAAAGCAGAAACGTTTCAGCCACCACAGTTATTGAGACAGAGGCCAAGCTTGGGCCAAAAGGATGAAAATAGAGTCGGATCCAGTGCCAACCCTTTTGCTTGATATGAAATTGGTAAGAAGCTAAACCTGTAAAAAATCGAGCAGATCGGTAAACAGGAGATATGCCACTAGAATTTATGCCTGCAACTGCAGAACTTGCACTCTCTAAAAGTACTGAAGGATGTTGTGAATCAGGAACAAAAGTTCGACCTTCGGAAGAAATGTTTTGGTAAGAACCACAGGCGATCAAGTAGTTGTCAACTGGGTTAAATATAGCACAAGAAGTATTACCCATAAAGAGAAGAACAGCGATAAGAAGAAGTAACCGCTTCCTGGCTTCATTTTCTAAAATCTTAACGATGCACTGCTCAGAATGGGTTTTCATTGTTTCCTCAATAGGAAGATATGGTACGCTATGTTTACCAAGATGACATTCCCATTAATAGCAAACGACCCTTTTTTTTTTCTTTGTTATTGTTAAACAATATCTTTGAGGACCTAAATTATTTTATGAAGAAATTTGCGGAGACTTGTCATGGAATAGCAGTTGGGCATTAGAATGGAGATGAGGGGCGTTGAATTTCTTTTTATTTTTAATTCTTTTGGCCACCAGGTGGGTGAAATTTTGCATTGGAAAGAAACAAAGAAATTGCAATTGATAGGATAATTCTGAAGAAGGTATTTACCTATCTTGTTATTGTTATTGGATGAATTAGGCTTATAAACTGAATCTACTCTAGCCAAGTTCTGCCGCTGGCAGAGAGGCTCTAGACACAGTAATAATGACAAAGAAGGCCACCATCCTCATAAACAGCATATGTTTGGAAGTGAAGCAACGGAAGAGGGGACCATGGTTCAATGGTGGAAAAGAATGGTCCCTGTAGGACTTTTGGAGTTTGGTTAGGCTGACTTCGTCAAAACTGGCATGTTGGTGTCGGTGTCCCTTGTGAATCATTATGCAGGGGAAACTACTGAAAGTTGTAACTGTGCATAAAATTCTTAATCCAGAACATTGCATTTATAAGTCAATGTTTCTTTTCTTAATTTAAAGTTACACCCTTTACATTCAAATTTCTTGGAAAAGAGAGAGACACATTTTCTCAGAGATTGAAACTTTCAAATATATAAAATTTAACTGAAATCAAGAAATTCACACTGCAGGATTCCAATCCTATTTCTATCTTACCTTGGGTGTGATAAAAACGGGTGCTGACCTGACCGCTGGAGAGGGCCAAAGAACTGCAACTGAAAGTTATTGGATGAAGCAAACTCATCAATGCATTAGCGTGTTTAATTATGGAAGAACTTTTTTTCAAAAATGAATAATTAAATAATAGATTTTAGAAGATCAAGCGGCAGACGCGTTAATACTCGGAAACGAGACTACCTCCTGATAGCGCAAGGGGCGGCAATGAACAGAGACAGCATCGAACAGAGTCAAATACACCAATGTTGCTCTTCGATTCTAGAACCTATGTTACTGTTTAAGGTTTTAAACCTACCAATCTCAATTAATACAATGGACTACTACTTACGTGCTTCTTTAGTTCTGTGATTTACAGATCTATGCCTTGGATATGTCATTTGCTGTGATTTGGTTGTGCATAAATGGTTATAGCTTTCTGGTCCTTTGGATTCTAGTCAGTTTGGGCCAAGATTTCAATCACAAAAATCTCTCTAAATTTTTTTAATATTTAATTTTTCCTCAAAGAAAATCAGCTTTACCAAGTGTCAAGCAAACAAAGCTACACTGTATCAGTGCAAGGATATCAAATGTAATATTTGTCATTGTCTCTATACTGATCATTTTAGTTATGTATAAGTTGAAAGGAAAGTTGTCATTCATTGTGTAGTACCATGTATGCCAATCTCAATTTCTAGCCGCGGATCCTTTCAACCTTCATGCTTTTACTTTCCCTTCTTTCTTTATTTAAAATGCATTCAAACTTGAAAAACTCTACTCTATTTTTCAACCCTGCACCACCATTTTACATGAAGGCTTGGAGCCAGTAGTATGAAAAGAAAGCTCAATTGTTAATGCTTTATATTTAGTATTTACAGTATTAGTTTATGCCTTTTTTGGTGATTGCCCAAGTTTATCTAGAGAAAATCAATTTCATTGCTGATTCGAAATTCTAGGCAAATCTTAAGTCACAATAATCTAGCAGGAATTATGCTTCAAAAAAAAAAAATTATACAGAGAAGGGGGAACAAGGAGATGAAGCCTGACCCTTCCTATACAACTTTATTCGAACAGCACACCTATGAGCAATGGAAACCACAGTTTATAGGAAACAGCTAAGGGATGACTAGAACTCGTTTTGAGCACCTTCAATCAAACCGACTGCATTTCAATCATTATCTTCTTCCTTGTCGTTTGTGGTTACATTTTCAACATGGCCATCAATGAAAGAGTTTACAAACCCATGCCGAACTGGTGATGCTAACTCAAGGTGGAGAGCGGCTTCAAGTTCACACAGTACGTACCCTATTTGTGGCCTCTTCACTCTACGCTCCTTTAAGCATTTCCAAGCCAACTCACAAACCTTATTTAGAGAATCCAAGTTCACTTTGCCTATCAGACTTGGGTCTATAATCTGATGGAAGGTGCCGTTTTCTTGGCAGCTTAATGCCCAGCTTGCCAAGTTCATGTGCTCTGTTGGGCGAGCATCATCTAAAACTGGCTTGCCAGAGATAACTTCCATCAGAACTACCCCAAACGAGTACACCTGATTTTTCAGTGAGAAATTTAGTACTGGAATACCCTGGATCAAGATACCCAAAGCTTCCCTTCACTGCAGTTGTCACGTGGCTCCTATCAAAAGGTGGACCTTTTCTTGAGATGCCAAAATCTGCAAATTTGGGAACGAAATTATCTTCCAAGAGAATGTTTGCTGTCTTCACATCACGATGAATTATACTTTGCTTAGCTCCAATGTGAAGATAATGAAGTCCCTTTGCAGCTCCTATGCATATCTCAAGTCTCTACTTCCAGGATAGAGGCACTGAGTTTGCCCCATAGAGATGACTCTTGAGAGATCCATTTGCCATGTAGTTGTATACTAGGATCATTTCTGAGCCTTCATTACAGTAGCCTATAAGAGAGACAAGGTTCTAATGACGAAGCCCGGATAACAGGTTTATTTCATTGTGGAATTCATTAAGACCTTGTCTTGATGTAGGATTTGCTACTTTGATGGCTACTCTTTTCCCCTTTTTAAGTGTTCCCTTATAGACCTTGCCAAAACCGCCTTCCCCAAGAAGCAGACTCTGATCGAAATTGTTGGTTGCTTCTTGGATTCCTTGGAAAGTATATTGCCTCTTAAGTTTGATTGTAGCTGCTGCCAAGCAAAACTTCATAAGCACTAGAACAATCAAGGCACTGACACTGTAGCCTAATATAATGGCTGAGTTTCTACTTCTTGGGGATGATTTAGGATTAGGAATTAGTGAAGTCTCAAGTCTCAACAGAAGGAAACCATCTAAGCTCTTAACTTCATTGCTGATCTTCATTATCTCCAGCTCATTTATGATTGCATTTGTGATGTTTGCCATTGTTTCTGAACCAATTCCAATAGTTACTGTCAAAAGTGATACCTGTGGCGTATGAGACAAAGTCCATGCGATATGGCACAGCCAGATCACCAGTTACAGACGATAGATTAAAAACTTCAAGAGTAAGGTCATTATTTATAAAGATATCAAAAATTAGATTGTTGAGTGAGTTGCTTACCATATCACAGAAATGCACTCGCACAAAATACCTCTAATTTGGATCTACTGTGACCATCCAACTCATATTGGATCGCTGTGCATTTTCAATGGCTCTGGCCGTAGCATAAACCCATACAGGTGCTATTTCAATTGTGGTTGCAGTTTATGGTGGAAGGGTCAGCAGAAACTGTTGAGACATAACTGTTGTGATGAAAGTAATTTTGATCATTGTTCCAGTTCTTACCAAGGGTATCTTTTCGAGCATAGAGAGATGAACCCCCCACATCCAAGTGGTCAATTTTTTCAAGGGCCAATTCTGAAAAGTTGTTGAAAGGGCCAGTGAAATTCTGAGCTAGCGGTTTAATGGATAAGAGTTCATTTGGTATAGAAACAACTTCGATTGCATTAACAAATACAAATGAGTTGCTTGAAGGGATGAAGGTGAGAGATAATTCTTGTGATGAAATATAGACAGGCTGAGTGGCCTCTGAGGTCCATGCTTGAAGGATGGAAGCTTTCCTGGAAAGAATGATGGTCAAATCAATATGCATTCTGTTTTGCAATAAACCTAGTCTACAATAAACGCTTGAAAGCTGGCAAAGATTTGATGATGTTCCGTTTCTTCCAACACGGCCACAAAAGAATTGGTACAGACTTAAAAAGGGAATGAAGGCAAAGACCATTCACTTTTCATATTATTGGTTTTCCTCTAAATTTTAGGGAAATTTGTAAGTGCTGGCAGTGACGTACCAACAAGAATTGAAAATAGTAGTAGAGATTAGAATATAGAAGTGAATATGTGCGCAGTCATGGTGTATAAATTGTGACTTCAATTTTATTTTTAAAACTTTACTAACATGTTTTTTAGTAAATTTATATTCTATATATACTTTATCTTACAAATATTTAATTAAAGATTCCAATAAGACTTAATTTATTATTTTATTATTATTGTTAGCAATTTAAAATTAAATTTTTAATCATAAATTTTATCTTATTCAATATGGAGTTAAGATTGAGTAATTTTTATATTAAAAATTATAATGTGAAATAGTAAAAAGATAGAAATAAAATTAAGAAAAAAATTTAGTTAAAAAATTAAAATTTATATATTTAAATATTAAAAGAGATAAAAAAAATTATTAAAATAAAAAAATAAAATTAATTAATTCAAATTCCTCAGAGTCACAAATTTCTCACAAATCTATGTTACCCTAGACATCTCAAACTTCAGCCACAGACATTAAATAGACGTTACTCTAGTCATCTCATGCTTTTATATCCAATTAGTAGCAATTTGATGATATTAAAAAATATCGTTGATTCATAGTCACAATTCTTTTAAGTAGAATCTGACCATATAATGTGAGTGAAATAATGATATTGGTGTAATCTATTTTTATATACTCTACGTATAATCTTTTACACTCTCACTTTATTTTCTCTCACCTAAATTTAAATCTGTTTCTAGACCAAGGGGGAGCGCGTCCCCTCCTTGCAAGAAACAGTTCCCATGTCGGTGTGATGAGCAGAATCTGACCATAAAATGTCGGTGCGGTGACTAGAATCTCACGCATATCTTTCATTTGTGACCGCTACTAGCCATTGACCATAGGTCATGGCAGTGCCCTTTCTTCCGCGTAAATAAACGACGAAAGAGCAACTGCGTTTTTTTGGATTTGCACCCCTTAGAATTGGCTGATGTTTTAGGTACTTACGTTGAGAGAGAAGCAAAAATTAGAACATTGCGGTCATGATTCCTTAAAATTAGTGTTCAAAGTCAAAATGTGCAGTAAAAAAATCTATATATTAAAATTAAAAATATAATAAATAAATAGAAAAAATTATTCAATTCAAAAAAAAAAAAAACAGAAATCTAAATCTGTCCAGGTCTTGGCTTGCGCTTAATTTTCCCATTTGCTGAAATCACCGGTTCCGTCATTTGGTTGGCGTTGCGCCATCCGTGCCGCGCTAAATTCCGCGAACTGGGTTAAGATAGGCTGCGCCTAATTCTAGAAAATGTGGATCAAGCCCAAATCACCACCCAGACGTCAAGACTTTATTATACAGGCAATTCCAATACTTCTTTTATAAAATTTTGGGTGCCAACAGGAGCCCAGCACCCTCTGAAAAAAAAACATCATCATATTTTATAAAATTTTATGATTTTTATTTTTAAGCTAAAAAATTTATATATACCTACTAAAATTTTAAAAATTTTCGTTGTGCTTATAAAGTTTTAAAAATTTTATTTATATCTTGTACGATTTTAAAAATTTTTAACTAAATCTCTTTTGATCTTATCAAAATTTCATATATGTTTATGATATTTTAAAAATTATTGAAAAACTATCTGGGTAACTCGCCTAAATTTTTTTCAAAAATTTTACCTTAACTTTCCAAATATTTAAAATTTTCAAATTTATTTCATCTCTTTATATGTCTATATCAATATCTCACTTTTTCAATTTTATTTCTCATTATGATTTTTTTAATGTACATTACATTTATATCTTTTAGATGTATTTATCTCTTTTATATAATATATGATTTTAATTTTATTTTTATCGTATATTCTTCATCATAAATTGAATAAAATATTATAAAAATTATTTTATTATATCTTTCCAGAATAAAAGTGGTAATTTGCTTAGAAACAAAAACGTACTCGGGTCCAAGATTGACGTAGACTCTTTCTTCTCATATATACTTGTGTCCAAGATTGAAGGCCTAAGAGATGGCTTAGGCACATAACAAGCTTGGTCCATGTGATACAGCAGGCACTTGGATTCAGAAAGTCCCCCAGAAGAAAAGAAAGATACTTTTCTTGTCTCACAAAAATGGATATGGGATGATAAATTTAATCAATTTGCTTCCATCTTTTATGGCTAAACTTTGTGGCTTGTGGACATCGACTAGCATCCTTTCACCGAAAGGCACAAGGTCAACTACAATTACTCTATTAGAAATTTACAATGCAGGTTCTATTGCATTGACTAGGTTATGAGATCCCGCAAAGCATTCAAGGAATCCAAACTAGCCACATATATAGAATTGGGTTACAGAACATAGATGAGACTCTAAGCAAGTAAGATTGAGTACAACATGCAAAATTAGTAGTAGAAAAATGATTACTTGTTGAGTATTTTATATAGAAAGCGAAGCCAATAAGCATGTAAAGGGAAGGCACATTAATCTTTCCTGTGTATCACAAAATGAAAATCATGGGCATCTCAGGCAGCGAAGGCTTAGTATTTGTCCTGTTATTTGCATCCAGTATGATGCAAATTTATGCAGAAACTAGGGTCTGCATCAACCGCAGGAGCCCATGTTTTCTCAAGAGAATACCATGCCCAGCCGAGTGCCCATCATCATCACCAACTCATCCAAAAGCCAAAGCCTGCTACCTTGACTGTGATTCTCCAATATGCAAGACTCACTGCAAACGTAAGATCATTTATTTGTTCATTTAACACGCCTTGAGAAACTATAGAACTGCATATTTATTAACAGAATTCTTGCTCTTGCACAATCTTCTCGTCATTGTTCTTTCTAAATATCACATCATGGAAGTATAACAAGTTTTTGTTCTGCGTTTGATTATTACAGATCGCAAACCAAATTGCAATGGCCGTGGATCTGCATGCTTGGACCCCCGCTTTGTTGTTGCAGATGGCATTGTTTTTTACTTCCATGGAAAGCGCAATGAGCATTTCAGCTTAGTGTCTGATGTCAACCTCCAAATCAATGCCCATTTCATTGGCCTGAGGCCATTAGGGCGAAACAGGGATTATACTTGGATTCAAGCGCTGGGAATTCTCTTTGACTCCCAGAAGCTTTCCATTGAGGCCACCCCAGCGGCAATTTGGGATGATGGAACTGACCATGTGAAGCTTTCTTACAATGGAGAGGAACTTGTCATCCCAGAAGGTCACCTCTCTATATGGCAATCCCCAGAAACTCAACTTCGAGTAGAGAGAACTTCAAGCAAGAACAGTGTTACGGTCACTCTTCCAGAAGTTGTCGAGATATCTGTCAATGCGGTGCCTGTGACCAAGGAAGACAGCAGAATTCATAACTATCAGATCCCTGAAAACAATTGTTTTGCTCACTTGGAAGTGCAGTTCAAATTCTATGGTCTAACTTCCAAAGTCGAAGGAGTGCTTGGTAGGACTTACCAGCCAGATTTTCAAAATCCTGCAAAGCTAGGAGTAGCAATGCCAGTAGTTGGAGGGGAAGACGTGTACAGAACCTCATCTCTTCTTTCTGCAGATTGTGGTGTTTGTATATTCTCTCCAGAAGCTTCAAAAATGGAGAAATCGGTAATGGAATACAACATGCTAGACTGCACTGGTGTTGCCAAGAGTGGGAATGGTATAGTTTGTAGAAGATGAACTTGGAAGTAACCAATGTGTTCCCAGCATTACTGAATGTTCAAATTCTAAGATAATAAATGTGTTATGCACTCAGATTTTCCGTTAAGTGTAATCTCTGGCTTGTTTAATGTTCAAATATTGTCATTATACGGAAGATTCTCTGAATTTGTAGTCCCAACCCCCAATGATATAAAAGAATGCAGAAGATTAAAGACAGTAGAGTCACGTCTACTTTACATTTGCACTGTATAAATAGTAACTCAGAAAGAAGCCCATGTAACGTAACACAAGTATGTTGAAGACACAATATATTAAGTTGGCTATTGCATATAGGAATACCACAGACATGGTCCAAAATATATTGTAGAATGGAGGGAATAAAGATATTATATAAAACAAAAATAACAGGAACAAGTAATGAGCTTGATGTGAAGTACTCTACAAGATAGAGACAACCTACAAATCCCTGATTGCAGAAAGATCATCATAACTTAATTTAATTGTTAAGATAACAAATACACTGGAGAAAAAAAATTATGAAAATCACGTCTATGTTTATAGACAGGTTTCATTTGCTTTGATTCTACATCCATATACAAGGAAAGAAACTATATCTACACTACAATTATAACATACATGTCTTTGATATTTACACTACATTTATAGCATACATGTCCTTGAAGTACTACATTCACAACACAGTAATTTCATACATGAGCATCGAACAGTTTCAAGCAGGTACCTTTTTGCATCTGTTTGTAAAGACTAAAGAGTAGAACAGCTTCTTCATGTAAGAATAAGAGACATACAAAACAATTCAAGTCAGTGCCAAACATCAGAAGCATTCCCTTACTGTCTATATTCATTTTTCTGATGAAAGAAATTATAAAATCCCATGTCCTGTAATGTGTAAAAACAATTGTAGGAGCTGAACTTGTAATCTCATTTATAAAAAAACAACAGAATTTTAGGGGTACCTTACATGCAATTCCTAAGGGGCTCATTGGCACCCAATACTGAATTATATTACATAGTAAATTTCTTATGGCCAAAAAAAAAAAAAAGGATAACAAGAACAAAGTAATTAAAAGAGAAATAACCTCCCCTCATAAGTGAGGATTTTCAATTAGTCCCAAGGCCAGAATGGCCACCGCGCTTGACGGACTATGGCTGGAATCATGGATACACAAGAACTCATCTTCCACGAGGATTTACCAATTGTGAGAACACTGCACTCGTGGCAGCATCTTCTGCATCATCATCCGGGCCAGAGTTGCCCCCATCAATCATACTTACGCTGTTATCAAAGGGCTCAAGTGGAGTCAACTGAATACCAGTAATGTGATTTGTGCTGTTATCTTCAGGTTCCATGAGTGCTGATGAGGTCTCCTGAAGCTGCATAGCATATTCAAGATTCCACAAGACATCTCCCATGGATGGCCTGTCCACACCATGCTCGGCCAAGCACTTCTCAGCTGTTTCCCCTAACTTCTTAAGGGAAGCAGGATTCACCTTCCCCACCAGATTTTTATCCATGATTTGGTCAAGCATTCCCTTTTTCTGCCAGCTCATTGCCCACTCAGCTATATTAACCTGTTCCCTGGGAAGAACAGGGTTCAAAGCTGGTCTTGTGCATAACACTTCCATCAGAACCACTCCAAATGAGTACACATCTGATTTCTCTGTAAGCTGTTGCCTTCTAAAGTATTCAGGATCGAGATAACCAAAACTACCTTTAACAGCAGTGCTCACATGAGTCTGATCAAGAGCAGGACCAGTTTTTGAGAGGCCAAAATCAGCTACTTTAGCAACAAAATTCTCATCTAAGAGGATGTTTGTTGTCTTCACATCTCGGTGAATTATGCTTTGAGCAGCTCCGGTGTGAAGATAATGGAGTCCCCTTGCAGCTCCAATGCAAATTTCAAGTCGCTGTTTCCATGATAAAGGTGGCAGGTCTGTTCCATACAAGTGGCTCCTCAGGGGTCCATTAGCCATGTATTCATAGACAAGAATCATTTCTGACCTCTCATCGCAATAGCCAATGAGAGACACAAGATGACGATGACGAAGCTTGGACAACATTTCAATTTCAGTTCGGAATTCAGCTAGACCTTGTTCAGATCGAGGGTTACCCCTTTTAACAGCTACATTGGTCCCATCATCAAGTGTTCCCTTGTAAACCCTACCAAAACCACCAACACCAAGCAGCAGTTTCTCATCAAATTTGTTGGTTGCATCTAGAATTTCTTGGAAAGTAAAGAAACGTCCAAGATTTGATGAAGCTAAAGAAATGCAGCTTGCTGTTCCACTCTTCTGGGAGGTTGTCGACATTTTTGTCATGGTCTGAGAGTTTCCATATAAAGGTAAAGGTAGCCATGGATGCCCTTGTTGAGTGGACTTTGACTTGCGTCCCACCAAGCAGCAACAACACAAACTAATCAATGCTATAGCAGCAGTAGCCCCAACAACAGAACCAATTATTATTCCTATCTTGCTCTTCTTTGAAGGAGAACTAGGAAGAATACTCTCAACTGAGGAAAGCCCATCCAAACTCTTCAATGCATTGCTAAGTTTCATTATTTCTAGCCCATTCATAGTGGCATTCGTAATGTCTGCCATTGTATCTGGACCAACACTTACAGTCAAATTGTTCGACCCTGCTGAGACTTGGGAAACGAAGTCCTTGTAATAAGGCACAGCCAAGTCACCAGTAATTGATGAGATGTCAAAACTTCCAAGAGCTATGTCAGAATTTATGTATAGATTGAACACTAAAGTGTTAAGTGACTTGCTAATAATATCACAAAAATGCACACGAATGAGATAGGAGAAGTTTGAATCCACAGGAAAGACCCAAGTAATGTTGAAATTATTATTGGCGACATTTGCATCTCCCATCATATCAGCAGTGGCATAAACCCAATTTGGTGCTGTCTCGGGAGTAACAGCTACAGGATACTTGATGCTTGAAGGGCTGACTGAAACATTAACGACAGAGTTGTTCACATGAAGATATTTCAGATCATTCACCCAAGTCCTTCCAAGGGTGTCATTTTGTGCAGTAAGCAAAGGACCCCCCATGTTCAATCGGTGAACAGTTTCAAAAGCAAGTTCAGAAAGGCCACTGAATGGGGCTGATGGGTTTAGAGCAAATGCCTGATCAACAAACAACTCATTTGGCATCGACACAACTTCAATTGCATTAACAAAGACTACTGAACCATTTGAAGGAATGAAGGTAACAGTCAAGGTATCAGAGGTGACATTAATTGCATACTCTTTGAACAAATAAGAACCATTGTAGTTCCTGAAAGTGAAGTTCTTTAAGAGAACAAAACCATCGGTAACCACTGTTAGAGAAGCAGAAGTCAAATTATGGCCAGAGTTTGGAAGAGGGAAGAAATACAGCCGGACCCAGTGCCGGCCTTCTTGCCTAATTTCAAATTCATAAGAAGCTTTCTCGGTGAAAATCCGAGCTGATTGGTAAACTGGAAATGGGGCAGTCGAAGTAGAACTAGCAACAGTGGAATTCCCAGTTTTCAATACTAATGAAGAATGCACTGAATCAGGAACAAAAGTACGATCTTGGAAGGGAATGTCTTGGGAAGAACCACAAGCAATCAAATAATTATCAGTTGGTGTGAATAAGGCAAATGACCCGCCAACCGAAAACAGAAATACAACCAAAACAAAAGGAACCCACTTCACCGGCTTCATCTTCACCATTGTATTAACCCGGGTCTTCACCAGTCCATAAAAGGGTAGATGGATACCCGTCCCACCCGAACAGATTGGTAGAACCAACCCCAAAACACAGCAATAGGCTTCAATTTCACTCCACTACAGTCTGAACATTTTGAAACTAAGAGACCGCAAAATTCCGTGAAATGCGCGAACCTCTGCAAATCCTTTTCCTATACAGCTGACGGCCAAGCCGCAGAAAACCTGCAGCAACACCGGATCTATTAGATTCAATGCCGAGAAGCAGACAATTCTATTACAAGGAACAAACAAAATACGACCATCTTAACGTCACAGTACAATACCTAAACACAAACTTTGTTTAACTATAGTGTTAAATCTAAGTAGCAAGAACTTTCTGACGTGAAAAGAGTATAAACAAGAGTTCCCTTGGTACCCTTACCTCTTCGAAGGAGCAAAATGTGAATAATCTGCTGCAAAGTGAAAAAGGTCTCAAACAGAGAAAAAGACCCTGTTCAGATTACATGAATCCCATTTCTGAAAGGCCATCAATTTGAGCACTTGAGTATGGCTGCAAACACCCTTTTCCAGGCTGTTTATTAGGCTGTCATTTACACCGGGGGAAAAGAGGACCCCACAAGAAGAAAAAGGATATGAAGCTTCGAACTATTATACTACTACGATACTCCCATAAAACCAGCTGTTCTCTCTCGATATATTAAATAATAAAAAGAAATCAGAATCTTTAAATGAATGGAATAATAATTTAACAAATTACTAACACGGTTGAAGTTCTGCAACTGAGCTTTATAATTATGTTACCTTGTCATTAGCTCTCAAAGTTGTATTTTTTATGATGTTTGTTCAGTTATTACATTTACGTCTACAATTTCTATGTGATATAATTTTAAATTTTCTAAAAGGAAGTTGAAGACTAGGATTTGCTACTCGCTGTGCTGTGCTGGGATCAACGATCACTGGGACCCGCTTTAACGCGGCTTTAAGATACAGAAGGAGGGGGGGTTGACAGCATTCGGGGAGGACGAACCGTCTCTCAGGCGCCGTTTGTGGAATTTTACCAAGCCTGAAGTTTAACTTGGAGGTTAGAAGCCAAAAGTTCCAAATTTTTATCCAAAGACAGAAGACAAGGGAATAATTATGATTTTTTGACAGTACATTAGAGGCTGAGATGTTAAAAAAAAAAAAGAGAATTCAGCATTGGAATAGAAAAATTATACGTTATAATATGTAAGATTTCATAGATATATACTTGAGCGAAAAGTTCAGCAAATAGAAAATGATGGGGGAAAAGAAAGAAGAGGAAGTGGTTGAAATTTTTGAAACGTTGTAGAGTGAGGTAGCCTAGTTACTGAGGGGACTAGAAGAAAATGGCAATGAGTGAGTGAATCTTAGAGGAGAGAAGGGCTCCGTTTGACGATAACGCGTGTACCTAAAAACAAAGCCATATTTTATTAAGCGCCGCATAATAGCACATGGGCTGCCACTCTAACGTCTTTATCACTCTCTGTCCGTTGTCACATTTTCAATTATTCAGTTCTAAATAAAATCCCCAAACTCAACTCACATCCATCCCATCTCATGCCTTCTATTTTCTCTGACTTCATTCACCGTATCCGGGTAACATATTTTCACAAAACGCTTCATGGATGTGGCGTCAGTCAAAGGCAGCGCAATCAGTGTCCCATGCAGATTATTGAGTTCATTATTAGACATTATTATAACCAATCAATTTAGTTATTATCTAACTATAGAAGAATAATTTGAAAAAGTCGATACTGGAGGAGAAGCAAAGTTGACAGACGGCGTGGAAGTCTTTGAAGCCAGATAAGATCCCCTGACTTGCTAGAAACGTACGCGAAGAGAGCAGACATGGCACCATCATTTGCGTTGAGACCATGAATAAAGCCGTTGATTTCTTTGCTTTTCGGTTTTCGGCATCCCAACCACTCCCTTTATCCCGTCCCCAACTTTTCCAAGTCAACTTCCAATGCCAACTCTCATCCTTCCTCACTTTTGTTTTTTACTCATTTTATTCGTATAAATTTTATTTAAAAAATTTCAATTCTTAAATTATTATACTTTATAAATTAAATTATAAAATTTAATAATTATCTTATATTATATAAAAATTTGATGAGGCTATATATTTTTATTTATAAGTATACAATTTTTCATTTTATAAACGTTACGCGGTGACACCGCGAATTTCCTGCCTGCATGACTGTCTCGGAATGCCTTGCCATCCCAACGCCACGTGGTTGACGTCATCCTTGGTGTCCCGTCTCCGACCTTCCCATCCGCATCACCACGTCCTTTCACATTATTTTCTGTGCATTACCATTCAATCTTCGAGCCAGGCCCATATCTCTGGGCAAACTCAAACATAATATCCAATTGTCCTTACCTGATCAAAAATTCTCTAGATTTTGAACGTTCGTTAGTTTCTATTAATGGACCTGACCCCAAATTTACCAGAAGGAAAAAGACACACGTAAGAGCCGATGAGATCATCAGAGCCAAGCCCGTATCTCTCCTTGGCCTGGCCCAATTATTTTTCCCTTTTTATATGACGGGCAATGTGCTTTTCTTTTTAGAAAAAATATTTTTATCATATTATATTTAAATGTGTTAAAGTGAATTTGTCTTGCCAGTTCAGCTGTCTCATTCTACTTAAGGTTAAGTGAATAAATATTTTTTTAATTCATCAAAATTATAAGTGAATCCACCTATGTCATTTAATCTTAAGTTGTTGTGGATCAAAATAAGTGAATATATTTTAATACTTTTATTTATATTTACAAAAAGACATAAACCATTAGCTTGAGTTTTTATATCAGTTAAATCTTAAAAATTAATATATAAAATTTAACAAATTTAACAATTTAAATTTTACTAAATAAAAGTTGTGTAAAAATAATATAAGGATATTTCTTTTTTTATATATGACATGAAAGGATGTAATAAGTTTTCCTTCTACCGTCCCCATCATGAGAACAATTTAATATAAGCGCCATTATTTTCATATATTTAAGACTTGCAGATGGAGCTGCCTACTTTCTCGGTGTGCCTTCAACGTTTTCTTTTCTGTTTTTTGAACAGATACGCAGTTGCTAAGTAGAATAACTCTCACAAATAATATCTTCGTACGTTTTACTTTCTGGTTTCCTTGAGGAACTTCTATAATGTCAACTTCTTGAGGTTAAATTTAAAGGATACATCAGAAAGTGTAATCACTTCATTCGCTCTAATGCCAAAATTAAACGGCATATGATTTTAGGACCTCATATTTAAGTTTGATATGGAGGATGTGTTGAATGAACCCCGTAGCTTATTTGGAAGAAAAATGTTAGCCTTGTCAAACAGTGATATTAAGAGTTTATAATTTGAGCTGTTAGATCAATTAAATTTGTATTGATTGGATTATAAAACTTAACAATAAAACCTAATGAAATTAGATCTGCTAATTTTAATAAATTTTTTTTATGTATTTAAATTTATAAATCTTAATTTTTTTCACTAATTTTTTCTTATAATTCTATTTCTGTCTATGTTTCACTACACTTCCAAAGTAAAAATTACCCAATCCCATTCCGTGTCTTTGATGCTTTGGTTTGGAACTCGCTTCCAGTTTGTCTGTGTAATAGTGGAAAGTGCAAGTTTTCTTCGTTGAAAGCTGAGAACCATCACCTAAAGTTGGCATTTCCATTATCCCTTTCTAGGATGTATAGGACCCATTCGCAACCTTTTCTTTAATATCTTGGTTAAGTACTACAAAATATTTAACCCACCCATCTAGCTAGCTAATCTAAGAAAGCAACTTTTTTTTTTTTTGGGTATAAACAACCTTTTCTTTTTTATGTTTGGTTAATTTATATAAAATATAAAATGTATTTTAAAAAATAAAATATAAATAATTATTGATTAAGGACAAAAATTAAAAGAGTGAATTGTTTCGTGTTCATGAAATATTATCTATTTATTATTTTTATAATAATTTATACTATTATTTTTGGATCAATAATGATTTATCTTACATTTTACAAAATAAATTACACTCTATACTTTTTGAGTAGCCTGGATTATCCATGTGTTAGACACAATTTTACCCACTTCATTAATTAAACCAATTGGTCACATTATAGGCTTAGTATGAAAATCTTGGGTTATTTTAAATCCCATTAATTTAAACTTATTATAACAGATAATAATAAGTGTTTGTTTGAATAAAAATTGAAGTCTTGGTTTAAACACAATAGAAAAATAAAAATGTGAAAGGATCAAAAGAAATGGAGAGCAATATTGATAACGTTCATTTTCTGGATGATGAGCCTGGCATGCGGCAGATGAACATGAACATGGCCACTTAATTAAATTAAAGGGAATTGATTGACAACAAATGTACACAGTGGGCCAATCTAGGTTGTCGGTACCATATTTAACTATGAATGAAATTGCGTGCCTAGAAAATTAATAATGATAATAACGTGATTGCAGACGTGTCAACAGGCAATAATATATCTTTTAATTTCACATCAAAGAGAAAGACAATCTACTTAATTAATTAATTAGTTACTTGAAAATAAAATAATTAATTGCAGCCTAAGCTTTGCTGGTTTAATTCATGATCATAAAGAGTTTTCACTCAACATTAGAAACACTCAACAAAAGCTAGCTATTTTATAAGATATTTTGAAATAGTTTATTAATATAAATTTAATTTTAGAATTATCATTATTGTGAGAAATTTGTTATTTAATAATTTTTGTTACGAAAAAAATTAACTTTTTATTTAAAGGATAAGAGATGCACTTAGAGAAATTCTACAAAAGAAAAACCTAACAAATGTTTGATTTCTCCTCTAATTAGTTGTGTTGTAGATCCTAGCTACAATCCAGCTAAGAGAAAAAATAGAATAGAAAAATTTACCCGAAGCATTATGACTTATGAGTTTAATTAGGAATACCAATTGAAAGCTTATTTTTCTTTTCTTCTTTAATTATTTTTCCAGCAAATTAAAAGATTAGTTAAGTACTAGTAGGGTATATCCTTAACTACATTCAACCAACGAGTTCCACCAAATATTAGTTAGTTAAATAGATGTTATCTATTTGAAAATAAAATAATTTTTTCTAAAATCAGATTGGGGATAATTGAAATAAGATGACTTAAATATTTTTGATAAAAATTGAACCTGAAATTATCTCCTATAAAAAATGAATCAAACACTGATTATATTTTGTAAAGATAAAATAATTGGTGATATAAATTTTTAGACAACTCATTATCATATCAATAGTAGGATTATATGTTTCAGAACTCATACATCACAGCCATGAAAGGTAATTTATTCATGAACACTTGTTGCTTCAACCTTTGTATCCAAACAATGCATAAACTCTACACTTTTGAAATTGAAGATATCTTATTTCTTAGTTCGGAAATAATTGGGACACAGAAAAAAGTGTCATGAGTTCATCACAGAATCTATGATACTTTTTTCTCCATACGAATAGCAAAGCTCTTCTTACTTATATACAGCTCTCCAATTACAAATTTCACACCATGCTCTCAAACACATACATACACATAAATGGATATATGTTTGTACAATCCAACATCGATTATTAGCAGAGATGTAAGGGTAGTAAGCTATATAAGAGTGAAAAGGAGTCCAAACGACCCAAAAGAAACAAAAATGAAGACCAAGTACGATGAACTGGTGCTCATCTGTAGGACTTGAGCATAGCTCCACAGAAGGTGCATATAATAGCCTTCCAGGATTTCCAGTAGAATGGAACGTAACAAAATCTTGTCTGTGTTATCATATCCGCCACGCTAGCGCCGCCGCCGCACCGCGAGCACGTCCCGGCGGCCGGCTTGCTCCGCTTTACCTTCCTGGTCTGATCCACCAGAAAACAGAAGCAAACCATGTCAGATAAGAGTCAAAAGGCAAACTTCCAAGGTTGTTACGAAGATGATTTTAAGGTTGCTTTCTGGTTGGACACTCTGCCAACTCCCAATGCCATTGACAACTGCAATTCATGACCTCTTTATATAAAAAGCAAAATCCGTTAAAGGCCGAGCTGTTCCGAGAAGAGGGCTACGAGCGTCCGATGGTTGACACGTGTAAAGTCCACCAGATTGGGTTGAAGAAGCATGAGCGTGGCCTTATGTATGAGTGACGCGAGTAGGGGAACAAGAAGGAAGCAGTTCGATGGTTTGTTTGCTCATGCAATTGTGGTGGGGAGCCTGAACGACAATTATGGTGATCGTGTGGATGATTGCCACGTGGTGGTGGTGGATGCGCAAATGATCGATCGTGGAAAGTGGTTCGCTGGATGAGAGTGCACTAGTGGTATAAGCAAACACGAACCAAAGCGAAAGAGAAAAAACATGTGTCAAGTACAACGTAGTTATTAACTTCCTGTCGATTTCTCCGCTGCAAGGAATTAATTGTTGCATGAATGCTCATGTGTCTCAAGTTATTTACCTTAAAAAATCTGCCGCAATGGTTGGAAGAGTTTGTACTTGTTAAAAATATAAAATAAAATTTATTTAAATTTTTTATAATATATTTTTTATGTAATATTAAAATTTTTTAATGTAATAATTATAATTTATATTTTAAATTAAAGATTAGAGGTCAAAAATTTAAATTTAACATTTAGAGTTATGTATGTCAAAAAAAATTATTAATTATTAATTATATATTTAATAATAAAGTAAAAAATTTAAAAGAATTATGTTTAAATGGTTCTGACATAAGAAAGGATAAGATTTTTACTTTTCCACCTTTATATTGTTTTTCATTGTAAAAGGATACAGCTTCCTCTGAGACCTGAAAACCTTCTCGTAGTATTTTTAGGATATAAAAATTCATATAATCATAATATAATTTTTTATATTTACATTATAACTACATTTTTTTTTATTAAAAATGGTTATGTGAGGACATGGGGAGCGTACACGATACGGCTACACTTCTTAAAATCTTCCGGGCAACCACTCCCAGTTCATCAAAGTTAATTCAGAGTGAATAAAACTTATGCAGAGGGTAGATGGATCTATTTAAGGTTCCTTTGCCGACTACTAAAGTTTTCTTCAAATGGATTAAATTATAATTTATGACAAAAGTAAAATCAAGATATTCTTTAATAGAGGAGTGAAATAGTAGATTATTTATTTTCCATGTGTACTATACACAACGTAACATTAATAAGGAAATAAGAATTTGTGAATTTAAAATAATTCATTTACTACATTTTTTTATCAATAATTATCATTTATATTTTATTCTCTAAGGTAAATTCTCTACAACTTAAAAATGAATTAATCCATACTTTTATTACATTTTAAAAGATTTTTTAGCTTATTTTATAGAACAAACATATAATTAGAATAAAGGTTTTAAGAATTGTGATATCTAAAAATTTGAGAAAAAAAAGATTCTAGTTATAGCGAAATATCTTTTGATCTAGGGGAAAAAAAATGAACGTGTTTAGTTGATGGCCATTTTGTTTGTTACACTTGACCTAAACCCGATGGCTCCAATTTGTCATATATAAACTAAACTGCTCACAAATCTTATCTTGATCAAGGCTAATTGTCGTCTTTTGTAGATGGTTATGGCAAATTAATCTTGAACTCTTTGTTTAAAGGATAAAGGGTGCATTTGATGAAATATATCCATTATTGTTCTGAAGAGTTACTCTTCAAGTCTGGGGAATTACTTGCAGAGTTGCAGTGGACAGACCATAGTACCAATTTAACTCTCATGAAAGCTGCTTTGGTCATTCATTGGTAGACATAAACGACAAAGTTTTTATGGCATGGGATGGGGGGAAGACCCACCTAATGAAAAGGAAATTACATCAGTACTTGAGATGAGCTAGAGAAACCATTGTATTTCTTTGAATAGGACTATTGTGTCTGAATGCCATTGGCGGTGGTGCTGATTGGAAACAGCTAGAAGAGCCATTGCCAAGGTCCATCACCAATTAATAGGAGGGTGGGAAGGTAGCACGAGGTTAATTAATGTGGGAGGAATGTGTATGTTTCAAAGGAATTGTCAACAAGGTTAGCTAGTTCTGTTAGAACTCTTCCTTTGTAGGGCAGTTTGAAAATGCTATGCCTGCATGCATGTTGTTATCATTTCCCACCATTTTCCCACACGCTATTTCTTCACCATCCACCCAGACAGAAACTAATCTCAGATAAAACATGTGAAAACAAATATTCAACAAGGAGGAAAAAACCTTGCACAAATTAATTAGTTTCGAAGAAATTTGCAGAGCACATTGCAGTATATGCCCCACAAGAGTTATTGAGATAGCTAGAGGAAGATAGCACGTTAGGGAAGAATGTTGAAAATGATAAATCATAAAATTAGGTTTATCAATATCTTACAAAATTTAATATGATGTATTAAATGTGATAGAATAAATTTAATAATTTAAATTTTTTAAAATTTTTTTTTCTAAAATTCAGTTCATAAAAATGGTGATTGGGGCAGGTAATGAACACTTATACAAATGAAGTGTCAAGAAATAAATAAAGAAACTATACACACATATACATACATACATAGTATAGATTCAGAGTTTTTGAATTTATAGCTTCAAAGTTATGAATGAATTTTTGTTTTAAACATTTTCCCTTAGCCAAGTTTAAGATTAAACATTAGTTGAATTGTTAATTGTCAATCAAATTTGGGTCCAAAGTTCTAAATAATATAATGCATAGCTTTTTTTTTCCCTAAAAAAAAGCATAATATATAGTTGCTAGGACTCTTCAGACGGATCCAAAAATGTATATTGATGGACGCCCCTGCGTGGTCTATTAACATTTATTTAGTGGACCAAAAAATAACAATCTCATCAAGCCCGTGATGATATTTGGGTGCTACTTTCTTCCTTTTTTTAGGAAATCTATTGTCGTTCGAGAAAGCAAACCCACCTCAATCTCTTCATAAACCTAATTCTAGTCATGCAGACCCAATCGTGCACCGTGTAGGACACTCGCATTCCTTTTCCCCTTTTATGCTATTTTCGTGACTTCCAAGATAACTGCTTTGGAATTCCTTTATTCTGAAGCTGGGTTTTAGAAAAGCTTGTGAATTTATATAAGGGAAAGGATAAGTACGCTAAGTAGTCGTTGATGGTCATCAGAGTGGTCTAAGTGGCCTGTACTCTATATGGGAGAGAGCAGGAGCGGCTTACTTTCTACAAGTTATGAATTTTCTGGAAGTGGTTCGAGGATCAAAGCACATTTGTTAGGAATTACAAACCAAGGTGTTCAAGTATACATACCTGAAGTTATCAAACATTTCGTCAAATGCGACGAGACCAGAAATCTTCAAGATACTACCAATATGTGCTCAGGAATGCATTACTCTGCTATATGTTCCAGCATTCTAAGAAGGAGAGGAGTAACTAGCAACCAGTTTAACTAATTAGTTTATGTCAGTCTTTGTCACATATTGTTTATCTTGATTATATCTAACCAATTTCAATCAATATTTTGAAAATCCATAAGTGGTTGGTACTGGTGAAGAGACATGAACGCTTGATAGCAATTAGCAGGCTTTCAGTAAAATTAAAACTTGAGATATGCTTTGGAGAGACGAACTGCATCATGGTTCGCCAGTTAAGTGTTCATTTTGTATAGGGTTATTCAAATTCAACTGCCACAGGTACAGAGTCATATTCAACATAATCCGACTTTTATCACTAAGATAAGCTACTGCCTCCAATATTTAACAATAAGCAGAGAAATAGAATGTCCTTTCCAAACAAAACGATGCAAGTTTATTTAATTGACCATAGAGAAGGTGAAGTTTGCTCTGAATTTTAATATCCTGGGCATTTAACGGTAGAAATTTTTGGTATGGACATTATATGAATGTGTCACTATATGTCATGTAAGAGGGAGTGAACTAAATTTCATCTACTTAAGCCAATCATGAATTTATGATGAATATACACAAAGAGAAACAAATTGCCTGCGCCAGTAATCAGTGATTCACTGTGTAGAAATTCCCATAAGAAAGCATGTATTGTGCTTGAGACAACTATCTCTTCACTAGTTTAGGTCCCCTCTTGGCTCTAGATGCTATGAGATCTTCTAAACGCTTGAGCCATTTGATGATGAAAGTGCCTATAATCAAACTTGAAACAGTAAGTTATACTCTAAATCTTAAAGAAATGGAAATAAAAATTGCATACTTTACAATAATGTAGGTTGTGTTTATCAGGAAAATCAATTAATACGAGCAACAACAATAGATTTCATAATTCCTTTATTTTTGCTGCTGATGCTCTTAACTAATAATTTATGTCTTGGGTACCACGGAAATGCACTGTAACATCATGGAGGACTAGGAAACACAACCTCAATTTATGCAATTTACTAATGAAAGATGAAGTGTGTGAGAAGTAAAGCAACATAGAGGAAGTGAGTACTGAGACAACAGAAGAGCAGAAGAAGAGAACTAAGAAGTAGAAAACTTTTAATTGCAATACAGCAATCAACAATGGAACAAGATGATGATTTAGCATTACTAGTCTTCAAAGATTTAACCTTTAGGGTGATAAGGTCTTTCATCTTCCAACAGGATGAGGAAGGTTGCTGCAGCGACTGAATTAGCAGTTTTCTGACGCTGAGAGTCTTCCAGCAGCTCTTTATAACAGATTTTGGAGGGAATCCCTTTCTTTGAACTGAGCATCAAGTCAAAAAGCTTATCAACTTCTTTCTTGAGCCATGGCTGTAGAATGAAGCAATTGAGAAATTACAATTTATAAGTCTGTTTAGTGCATGTAAAGTTGTAGGTAAGGGCAATTACATGGGATTCAGTCATTGGTCGTAAGGAATGATTTGCCAGCCACAAAGCAATTGAAAGATTTCCCTGACGAGTAAGTTCTATCAACTCCTGATATAGGAGGAAGTAAGGTGCTAGTGTTACAAATCTAGCGTCGTGAAGCATCTGCATATATAAGGGGAAAATGGTGATATCAACCAAAAAAATAAATACATCGAAAGAATAGATCAAAAGAAAAACTAAGGAATGATGATCAATTTGATTTCTTTAGCTAATGATCACTTTTAGGTTTTACCGCAGGAAAGAACTTGTGCAGAATTTGTGCAGCAAGTTTGATATCACCCCGTAGTATGGTGTCTCTAACCGCACGATGTGCTATATTGCCTGAAGCAATTATTATGAAGGATACGCTGTGAACTTAGAAAGGGAGACAACATGAAACTGTGAGAGAAATAAAGGATACAGGACACATCAGCTAGACCAGTAATTTCAACACCAGCAGAGTCACCGAGTATTAATTTAGTCAAATCTTCATTGAAGTCCATCAATCTGATTATCTTGTGGCAGCATGACACTTTAGAAGCTCCTTGTGGAGCCTCAAGAGGGTAATTTACCTGAATACAGGGACACCGTTCGCATTAAAATTAATAATTTGAGGATGAATAATAAATAATCACGTATGCATACCACAGGAGTTGGCCATTTTTCCAGTATTTGTAAAGCTGCGTCCCTGTCACCGCGTAGTATTGCCTCACAAAGTGGTGGAAAAATGAACACTGTTGTTGCGAACACATTATGAGCCACTTCAATGGCGAAAACCTGTAAAGTTGATATTTGAAATTATGAAGCAACAATGAAAGGAACTTGCCCGCTTTCTTGTGCATTTCTTGAGCAGCATTAGGAGAGCCCAATTTAGTTGATGAATCTCCGCCAAAAATGAATAACTTGAGTTCTTCTCTCTCATTTTCTGAAGGCTCCTTCACCTATATTCGCTAGACAGAAAATGATTAAATCCTTGTTTGAAGGCAAAACTAACGAACAGGACAGTGCTTAGCAATCAAACTGTGTCTCTACTATATTTCTTGGCATCCAAACGTTGAAACTAGTAATTTTCTTCAATTTAGAAAACACAGACAACGTCAAGCTAATCAATAATCGAAAAGGTGAGAAATATGTTATAGAAGTCTGTGACGTTTGGGACTTTCTTGGCATCCAAGAACGTTCATCTTGATAAAAGAAATTCCATTCTAAGATGTTTGCTAGAAATCCGAGATTATGTGTTGCAGCGATGGAAAAGAAAACGCATTCAGATTTGAAAAATTGATCAAGTTTAAAGTCAAAGCATAGGATGAGATGTGACAGAAATGGAAAGCAATAGAAATGAAGAGCCATGCATTAGCGTTAGGAAATTGAAAGAGTGCAGGTTTTGATGAGGGAATTACCAAATCTTGGGGTATTATTCGATCCATGGAGGTTGAGTTGGGCGGAGGTGCTATGCTAATGGCAAGAGCCAACGGTCTTTGGCGCGTTTTCAGGATAATTGAACTTTCAATATACAAGGCTTTGCGAGACGCGAATCTGTTGTATAAACTCCTGACGCAAGAGTCGAGTAACGTGTGGCCCCTTTATCATTTTGGCATGGGCGGTCTGTGGGCTGGGGTCCATTCATCTCCACTCCTTAGGTTTTGGAAATTTTTCTCTTGTATTGGACTTTGGGTTGGAAATAGGCCTAGCCCATTTATTTACTATGCTATGCAAAGCAAAACCGACTGTATTGTTACGTGTAAAGATTTTTTAAACTAAAGAGTATATTTTATACAATAAAATATAAATAATTAATAATTAATAAAAAATTAATTATAAATTATTTTAAATTTATAAAATGATTATTTATTTACTTAAATTTCATAATAATTTTTATTATTTATTTACACTTATTTTGTCCGAATCTGGAAGGCGACCCTCAAATCCATCCCCCTTTTGAGATAACCAAATGGGAATCATTGCCACCAGAAATTTTACCAAAATTTGTATTTATTAGTACTATAGTGTTTTAGTAGCTTGCAAAGTACCATGTGAAAAACGTGCATGCATGTTCTCATTCTAATCTTGCCCTTGTTTTTGACAGTCAGTTCGCATCCATAATGGTAATACACACGTGGACTCTTGTCATTGGTGTGATCTTCATGTGGTGAGGTCGAAACTCAAGCAAATTTATACACTGTTATCAGTTTTGTAATTTTGCCAAATAACCGATCGTTAACAATTTCTTTGATTTTCAAAATAATTTAAAACTCATTTTCATCCTTAAAGCTCTTACCCGGTATGTCAACTCTAATACAGTTAATTAATTACTAATGCCACGTACCAAAGAAAATATACATATAATTCCAATGTTCAGACTTTGGTAGACCTACCCTTTGATGCGAGACATCTCAGGCACTTTACATCCCACTAAATGACTAAGACACAGACATCAATATTTTATTGAAGTAGAAGCTTTGTGGTAGTACTGGCGGAATATATATAGATGGCTGAATCATTAGATTGCATTTAAACTAGTTCTTAAAGCAATAGACTGTTCATTGTTGGGGAAGAAGGAGAGAGATTCCTTGAATATGCACTTGCTTTTGTGCCCCCACTCACACCATATATCATACTATCCTAACACTCTCAAACCATAAAGAAGCATTAAAAAACTTGGCTTTGCATTAAAATCCTATCATTGCTCAGAGAGGATGATAGCAATGGTTTTGGGTCGGCGTCGGTGCCGTATATTAGGAAATTAAATGGGTTAATATATTTTGTGATATATAAAAATATAATATAGTATATACAATATAATTAATATTTGATTTTTTTATAAGAAGTGGCTCGATTTTTATCAAATGCAATGGAGTCATGCATTCTTGGTATATATAAATTGAGAGTAAGAGTTTTTTTTTTTTTTTTTTAATGTTCCAACGATTTCTGATCTTCACAAATTCCCTTCATCTCATCATGCCAAAAACAAAATTACAACCCTAAGTTTTTATCATTTGAACTACCCAGTAAGAGCTTCTTTTGATAGCAACGGCGTGGGCTCAGCGTCGGTGCTGTTTGGTGCGAATAGTCAACAGCGGGCAAGCGCGGGTTTGTGTTTATGGTGGTGTTATGGGTGCTAAGCCACCCGGATAAAATCTTCTGTCTCAGAGAATTTAAAAACAACAAAAAATAAGAAAAATATTCATAATTAGAAAAATAATAAGATGTGGATAAAATATATTATAATGTAAATTAAAATTGAAATAAAAAAAATCAACAAACTCAAGAAATAATAAAAAGTCAAAAAATCCCTCACGCGCAGTCTCTTTTGGGGCATTTTATTTCTCCGCGTTCTGCTCCTTGTGGGACCCACATGATGGCTTTTGCTGAGCAGACCGGGGACCCAAATCATTAATTAATTTCTCTTTGGGGTCAACCACCCATTAAGTCCTCAATTCAACTTCTCACGACTTTGCTCAACCTTTTAAAGTCACGGTTTGAAGAAATTCCGCACATGATGGCAACATGGGAAAAGCATTAAACACCGTCCCTTTCCAGCTTCCCTTGTCTGATACGGATATCCGATTTAAATTTAAGAGATGTAAAGTAAAATAAATACATAATTAAAAAAATAAAATTTATATATTAAATTATAAAAAATAGAAAAATATTAAAATTAAAAAAAAATACAACCATTGAAATACGTTAAGCTAAGTTTTCTTTTTAAAGGCATGCATGTAATGTTGGTGAGCTGAGCTTTTAAATAACCCTTGAAAATGGCTTACCTTTTGTTTGGATATAGTCATTAGTCTACAATTTCTAGATCAGTGTAGGAGAACATCACTATCACATTTTCATAATTTACATAAATTTCTCTCTAATATCACTACATTACATTATAAATCTCATATTTTAATTAATTACGACCCAAAAACAAGGCCAGTAAATAAAAATTATTAAATAAAAAGTCAAACGATTCTAGTTAGGATAATTACTAAAAAATGAAAAATGGAATTAAGTAATTGAGGATTGTGAAGGGACGACTTCGGGTTTTGGACTTTCTGAAGTAACAAGCACGTTGACATGTAAAGTAAGCTTTGAAGAGTGGCCAAATATTTTTTTATACAATTACAAGAAAGTCAGATTCCTACTTGACAGACAATGCAGGCGACGGCAGTGGAAATCTTGGAAATACATCGAGAAGGACAGAGGGGAGGGCTCCAGTTTTTAAACATTTCTCAAAGGTTTTTGGCGTCATATGGAGGGGAAAGAACAGGGAGAGGTGGTCACCGGTGTAGGTGAAAGCCACGGCGGCTGTTTGATATATTGCAGAAATGCCAGAAAATCAGTGGAGAAGTCAGCGAAAGGTTTCAACCAAACGAATCGGAAGGGGCCAAGCCATGCGCTAAGGCTTTGTGTTCCCAGCTCCATGATTCCCGGAGATTAATGACCTATACTAGCCAAATAACTATATTTTTCATTTTTAATCTCACCCCCTTTATTTTATTATATTTAGATATTTGCCACACCATTTCTTGTTAATAAAAGATATCTACAATACCTTTCATTTTTATGCACAAGAATCCAAATGCTCCACAAATTTGTGTTTTAATTAAATACTCGTTTAAATGAAAGACAGTGTCCCACCCAATGAATTCAAAACTATGATGGCAAATTTAGTGCGGTGGATTTTTTCAGTGCTGATGAAATCGTTTGAAAAACAAGTAAATTGCCTACTCACCGTAGGGAGAATTTCTAGTGTCCAAGGACTAGTTGGATAATTTTCCTTAAGGGATACCATTGCGGTGGGCCTCGAAACGTAATCCTTTGGGTGAGATTCTGTCCGTTCCTTCCTCAGATTCCAAACATATCATTAGCGTCCTACCTGATAATGTGAGAATAACCTATTCTTACTATCATCTTCTATTGTAAAAAAAAGAAAAGAAAAGAAAAGAAAATAAAATAAATTACCTTATAACTTTGTACTTGGAAATCACCTAATAATGCAAAAATAAATATAAAATACATTACAGACATACAATCTCAAGTATCTCTATATAAATATTTATTTATAGTCATTTTTAAGGTAATAAATTCTCATAACTTAATTTCAAGTATTCAAAGATTTTAAACCTTATAGCATTAACATATGCGTTACAAACAAAAGAAGAAAACTTACCCGGTGCATTGAAAAAACAAGTATGGCTATAATACTCAATAATATTGGCTTTTCTTCCCAATAAATGCCATATTACCATATCAAAAATAAAAAAAAATACTATAGTACAAAAGAAAGAACCAGTTTTTATTTATTGCACGCCAACTCACCAAATAAAAAGTACAATCTAGAACAATTTGTATCAAATACAGTATCCAATCTTGGAAGGTGATGTTCCTAGACGTTACAGGTTAACACAGCAAGGGTGTTTTTGGTAATTTAATGTTTTAAAAAAATAATTTAACTTTTAATTATTAAATTAGATAATTTAATATTTTATAATTATAATTAAGATTTCATTCATAAATACAAGATAATATAATTTTGACATATTAATTTTTTTTATATTAGCAAATTTATTAATGATAACTTAAATTTTATTTTTATTTTTAAGAGTTTAACACATTTTTATATAAAATTATATTTATTTATATTAAATTTATAATAATTATATCATATAACAATATAAAAGAGAAAGTCAAGATTATAAAATAAATTATATTAAATTAAAAAAATTATCAATGAAAAATTAAATCATCTTAATTATATTTATAATAAATTAAATTATTTAATTTAAAAATTAATACACTAAATTATTCTCCTAAAAAAAAATATATTCCTACTCCGATCCACACCGAACTCTTTTCCTTCACGATAGTTTTCAAAATATAATAGCCGCCATGTTAGTTTTCATTGAGCACGAGAAAAAGTCACCCGTAACCTGCTAAGCCGGTCAACCGGTAACCGTTCCGTACTCGCTATATACACAGCATACGACCAGAGGACGGTTGCATACGCCAGTCACACTTCCAAGTCTGCTCCCCTTTCCTGTCCCTCTTTCACCACTCTGGCTCTCTCAGAATTCGTGCCCATTAGTGTCATAGAGTGAGCAATTGCAGAACAGGACTGTGTCCCTGTGCATTATCCACCCCAAATTTGCGAGCTTTCCTTTTTCAAAGACGCAAAAACGACGCATCAAAGCGCGTTAAAAAGGAAACCCGCGGATGGTACATCCGTCTTCTTCTTTATCTTGGGTACAGCCACGCCTGACATCTGCAACAAAGCAATGATGATAATGCTGATGAGGTTCTCAACATACTTCGTGTATGGGAGACAATTGTTCTGGGCACTTCTCATTTTCTGCGATAAAGCTGAGAACTTGTCCTCTGTTCTCTCTTAGATTGTGGATTTTTCTCTTGTAAATTCTCCGCAATCTGTGGATCTGTCATCTTTTAGCACAAACCGAAGCTTCTAACTTTGTAAGTGAGACATACAAGAACTGTAATTTGCCGTGTCATAATTGGTATACTATGAATAATCTGCTGTCTGTTTGGTTTGTAGGAATATAGTTAATTTTGCGTTATCTGCTCCGAAGTTTTAGGTATAATTCACCGTGGTTGATTAGCCCAACCACATTCTGCAGCACATTTTTATCGAGTTCTCTTTTTGGCAACCAAGAAATTTTGGAGTACCTGCTTCTTGTTTCCAATTTAAGAAACTTGTTATAAACGATGCTTACTTTCACAACTTATGTAAATTGCAGAATATCCATTCAGTTTCTCGCTGAATCTCTCTAGAATACCAGAAGCTTTCGCCTACAAAACGATTAATCAAAGTTTGAAGCTCGAAGAAGCTCTTGATTAGACTTCCGGAGTAGAAAATCAAATGGGTAAATCTACAAGCAGAGACTGGACACAGATCTACGCAATTTACGGAATGGACCAGTGGCAGACCCTTATCTTCCTCCTGTGTCAAGCTATCCTTTTCTCCGTCTTGTCTGTACTCTACCTACTCTACTTCAACCCCATTTGCTCCTTCTTCGAGCGGTTACTTTCAAACGCCGCCGTCCCCAGCGGTTCCGCCCGGTTCGCTGCCGGATTCACCGGCTGCGTCACCGCGCTCTCTGCCATTTGCCTCTTCTTTGCGGCGGCCAACTTCTTCTACTCCTCGGTCCCGCTCCATTACGACATGGCCCAGCGAATTGTCAGTGCCGTCAACGACTGGTCGTCGGTGAAGCTCGCCCTCGACCTCGGCTGCTGCGGCCGTGGCATCCTCCTCAACGCCGTTGCTACACAGATGAAGAAGGAAGGGAGTTCGGGACGGGTCGTCGGGTTGGACCGGTCGAAAAGGACCACGTTATCCACCCTGCGATCCGCGAAGATGGAGGGCGTGGGAGAGTACGTCACGTGCAGGGAGGGTGACGCGAGAAGATTGCCCTTCCCGGATAATTACTTTGACGTGGTGGTATCGGGTGCGTTCGTCCACACCGTAGGGAAGGAGTACGGGCACCGCACGGCGGAGGCGGCGGCGGAGAGGATGAGGGTGGTAGGGGAGCTGTTGCGGGTGATGAAACCAGGTGGGGTCGGGGTTGTGTGGGACCTACTGCACGTCCCGGAGTACGTGCGGCGGTTGCAGGAGCTGAAGATGGAGGACATCAGAGTGTCTGAGCGTGTGACGGCCTTCATGGTCAGCAGCCACATCGTATCGTTTCGCAAGCCTAGTCAGCACCTTCATGGGCCCGCAGAGGTCCGCCTGGACTGGAGATTGTGCTGACGTGGAAGTTTTAGTATATAGTCAATTAGAGTGAGAAAGGAAGAGAAAGAAAAAAAAAAAAGAAAATGACATACAGAAACCTATTATAAATGTTTTTCTTTCTTTGGTTTTTAAATGTGAGGGGTAGCTGGGGAGGCGAAGTCGCTCCAGATGCGTTACCTTATTACAAAATGATGAGTGATTATCGTAGTAACATTGATTTTTGTAAATAGACGGAATCTATTCATGTTTCTTTTTTTCCAATTTTTATTAAAATATAACACCGTAGCATCTTCATTAATCTTGGAATAAAATGGAAAAATTGTTACATTTTCTTCCCTAATTTTTGCATGTATATAAATCTTACTTGATGTTTCTAATTTTAGAGTTGTTTTTTTTTTTTTTTTTAAGTGTTATCTTTTTCTCATATATACTTAAATATATTTTTAGCTCTAGCTAGTTTTTGGACATTGCAAAGTTTTTCCCCTATCAAATTTAGAATGAGAGCATGCATTTGGAAGGCAAAAGAAGTGAGAGATGAGTGATGAGTTACTATGTATTTGAAGCATGAAGATGTCACCATTAGGGAAAGTCCACTCTCATATTTTAAATTTTATATAATATTTATATTTTTTTATGTAAATTTTTAAAATTATTAAATTTTAAAATATAATATGTAAAATTTAAAATATTTAATAATATAAATTTTATGTAATAAAGATTAAGTACAAGTAAAATTATAAAATTAATAGAAGTCATCTAATTAATTTCATCCCTGATCTTGTAAATTACTTTCATCATGTGAGGTTGGACTTTAGTAAGAAAGTTGAAAGCCAATAATGATGAATAATATATTCTTTATTTTCATATATTTATTTTTATATAATTTTTTATTTAATGAAATTTAAATTATTAAATTTATTAATTTTTACATATTAAATTATAATCCACTTATATCATTAAATATTAAATATGAGTATTTTACAAAATTAAGGAGGTGAAAACAACTCTTCTGTATGAATAAATGAAAAAGGTATTGAAATATATTGTAATGTTTACACACAATTTCTACACACGCTGCACAATATGTCATTTTCTAACCTCTTCCCTTCTCCCTTACAAAAATCTATTCCTGCAAATGAGTTGCATGCACGGATCATTTCCGTGACATTTATTATAGTAATGCAAGTTTGTGGAGGTGGAGAGCTGTCAAGATAGGGTGGTGGACTGGTGGGGAAACCTGCAGAAGTGTCGCTGTCTTGGATTTTTGATAGTGAAAGTTGAACAATGTTGTGAATTAATTTGGTGCAAGTTTATCTCTCGTGGCATTAAAACAATGGTTGGTCACATTAATGGTACGCCAAAGTTCAGTTCACTAAAAATAATAAGAATTTGCTGAAACCACACGAACTTCGCTCAGATTTGAGTTAATTCGATTGTCAAGTTGTACCAAATCTGATGTGATCATCAAAAATTGAATTTGGTGCTTGCTCAACTACAGATTGTTCATGGAGTTGGACTTCAAAAAAGTGGTTTGTGATAGTGGCATCACGGTCACACTTGCTAAGAATTAAAAAGAAGTGTGCTGGGAAGTGGGTTTCTAATAATTACAGCAGCAATGAGCCATTTGAAGCTTGGGTTTGTTTGTTGCTTTGTTACTGAATGTGTTTTTTTCTTCTTCCTCGATCTCAAGTGAACTACAGATTCTTTGTTGGCATTATAACAACGTTGAATGTAAAGAATGGAAGCATTTCCCAAAAGCACATGGTGCATGTGCTCTTGCCTCTCTTAAATGGGTCATCTGTTTGAAGATTGATCAACCTCTATTTTAATCAGAATTACGATCAATTAGATTAGATATATGCTTCTAAGTTCTAACCTTGACACCAGATCAGAGATTCAGGAGTAAGGATAAACTAAAAATCCACAAAGGCACCCAAAGTCTGGGGAGCCATACGCTTTTTTCTTAGGTCTAAAGGAGTTGTATCTCATGCTATAAGAAAACATTTCCAGAAATGGCTATGGCATACATGATGGGATCTCTTTCATTATAATAAAACTAGTAATAAATATGCCATAAGGATTCAACAAAGACTGTCAGATCATGAACTACATCTTAGAGAGATGTATCTCGAAAGTTTATCACTTCTCCAGCCAGAGGGAATCAGAACCAAACCATTTTAGATTTCAGTGAGTGTTTAATTTGCCAGCACAGGTTTTTGATTATACCACAGAAACCTCTTTCGTTTAGCTACTTTGAAAGTATGAAATAAATTATATGGCTTTTGATGTTTTAATTTCCTATTCAATAATGCAGAGTATCATTGTTTAAAATCATATTCGTCATTTGTTTGAAAACTGATGGAAGATTTGTCATGATGGTCTTTCGCATATAACTTCTTTGCATCAAATTAATAGATGCCAAACACGGATGGTTAGTTGGTTACTAAAAATTCTTGATCATTTTACATTGGAGACAAAAAATATTATTGTCCGTCTACCTGTTGTACATTTCCACTGTACATAAGCCAGGGTTGCGGCTGACAATCTGAACACTGCCCAGAGGCCCTAAACAACACAAATCCAACTACGGAGATTTTTAATGCTATGACTGTGTAAGGTAAAAATTACACTTTCTCCAACTTGTTGCAACTGAGTTCAAAATTCTCAGCTTTTGATCGAACATGAAAACTCAATCACCCTTGAGTGGAGAGCTGTAGCTAAGCTCGAGAACTAACTGGAATGCAGAAGGATGTGCTGAGAGCTGGGGGCAAAACACAAACCAGATGTGGCCCTGCAGGCTTGCAGCTTATGTTTGTGTCATCAACATCTGGCAGCCCAAGTTGGGGAGGACGGACATAGCCAGCCACCAGTGGTACGCATAATATAGAGATAATTATCCTTGAACCTATTGTAGTAAGAAAGATAATCAATGGCAGCAATATCAATATGACATGGCGCAGGTCATTCCAGCAGACTATCAATAGCAGCAATATATATTCTTCTAGCCACCCAAAAAGACATACTTTTGCAAACTATTTGATAGATCCCAGTACCTTGTTTAGTGGAGAGAGAAACACGTCCCCTTTTCCTCCCGGCTATCATCCAATTTTCGGAATTTGCATTTACCTCGTATAGCACCTCATCCTGTTCCAAATAAATGAATATAATTATAGAATAATAGATGTTGATGATAAGAGTGCTAAGGATCGGATGCTAGTTGCATTTTGTAAAGTATGTACGCAGACTGAAACAACTCTAAAAAAACAGATATTTAATCAATTCCACACCCCTACCTGCATTTTTCCCTATTTGAATAAAAATATGGAGGTACAGGTCTGACAAATGCTCAAAAGACAACACAAAGGGACATAATGTGACTAGTCGACACTACTGTAAATAGTTAGAATGTATGCTTTGAAAATTTGTCAGGAAAGGTTGGTTAGAGAATGTTAATTGTTGAGAGAGGACTGGTTGGAGGTGAAATTTTACTGCCATATAAGGAAAACTAAACAGAATATCGAAGGAATTAACAAGAGGAGGCCCAGAAGAATACTAAATTATCCTCAAACAATGAAATATTTTTAATTTTACTAGTCTTAACATTTCTCTCCTAAATTGTTTGTTGTTCCCAATTAATGGACAATTACTTGTGTCCATCACGATCATTGCCTCCATTGTATCACAAAAAGAAGAGGCGAAACAAATAAGATTATCTCCATCTCATCCCATCCTGCCCCCCAAAAAATAGCATTTTTCTTCCTTTTCTTCTCAATAATCTTTCAATCCTTGTTATTCTTAACAAAGCCTATAGATCCATGTCTAAACGAAAATTCATTTAGAAAACTATGAGGCGACACAGAAAATAAGTGATTGAATTCATTTCCCTGTGTATACAGGAAATAAAATTATTCATAAAAATAAAATCAAGTTTTAGATCAAAATTCACAATACTTAAGTATCTTGCCGGAGATCCAAGATATCAAACACAATTGTGAACAAGGAGCAAATATTGCTCTCTCAATTTATTGGGACTTACATTGTGCTTGGAAATTTCTTTCTCATCCAAATCCTTTAACCTTTCAACCCTCCATTGAATCGTAATTAGTTGCCCTACTCTTAGACCATCTGAAGGGAGAGGAAGAAAACCCACAGCAAGGCATGGATCAAGCACGGGCTTCTGCAGAGTAATTGCACTTCTAAAGATCAACTCCTGCCTGTCACCATTAGCAATAGTAGATTCCTTCATGACCGGTGGGTGGGCTCCAATTGTTCTATCACCAGAAATTCCATACTTAATATTTAACATACTTTCTGGTTGCATGGTTGCTTCTTCTGCAGATAAGCATTTTATTGTATTTGAATAATAAATCAGCTTATTATTGAAGACTCAAACTACTATAATTTTGAAAGCTAAATCGATTAAAATGTGAACATGTGTATGGATTTAAGTCCATGAGACTGAAACCCATAACTAAGGTTGTTGGATAGCCTCATGTTCACACCACATCAGCAATAAAAAGAACGCCATACCCATAAATGCTTTATTAAATAAGATTTTATCGAGATTCAAGTACAAATCTATATATATAGAAGTTGAACAAATGAAAGATTGAAAATGTGTGGTCAAAGTACCTTGGCCAAAATATTAATGATAACAATAATGAGTAAAATGAAAATAATGACTAAAAAGTTGACAAATGACAATCAACCTCATTCTTCAACTGGTATCTGCGAACCTCATCAAAACTGAAATACATGGTGTTAGCTGGATATGGATAAAGCATGACAATTTAAGAAGACTCCAGTCCAGTTTCTCTTGCACATTTAGAAAGATAGATAGGAACTGTTAACTTCAACAAAATAAACATAATAGAAGTGTTATTGGGCGCTAAAATCTGCCACAAATAATTGAACCTCGACTAACTCAACCAATCAGTAAATTCCAAGAATGCCCTTCCATTTATAACGTAAATATTCTGCAAATATCTAATCGTGCCAGCTCTCAAATTGCGCATTGATCACACAGCAACTTAGGGAATTATAATAAACAGGGCAGTTTTCAAATGAATTGGTGAATGATATTAAAAAGCAAGACAAACATCACTTCACTGATCTCCGGCAAAATGTAACAAGTGATTACCTTCTCTATTTGCCTTGTTTAGGCATATACTAAATAAAATTCCCGCCTTGGAAGTAGGAGATATGACTAATGGAAAGAAGCTTGACTTAGGTCTACCATCACTTTGTCCAGTATGAACAAATCCATCTTGAAGATCAAGCCAAGCATCATATATGGTCAATGTAGCCTTTACTTCAGAGTGTAGTGTGACCTAGAAGTCATATGAACCAATCCAACCTTTTATCAACAAATGAAAGTAGATAAATTCATTGTAACAATTTACATACTATTGATGAATACTGTCTATTTTGAGATATGATAGGATATATCCTAAAACAAGTCCATAGTGCTAGTCAATTCAAATGTTCGGTCTGGTACATCATTGCCAACTGAACATCAATACAAACCTGATTATATTTTTATGAAGCATATCATAAAGATTTGCCAATTGTACTTAGCCTCATTAAAACATTAACCTCAAGGAATTATGGCAGCAATAATAAACAAAGCTCAGTGCTAAAAATGCCCCTCCTTGTTCAAACCAGCTACAAAATTTACAAATTTCCATCAATCAAAGATACTTTACATTTCTTCAGATAGTGATTAGAATTACTTCATGAGGAAAAAGCCAATGTTATTTCCAATTTTGGCAGTCTTGCAAGAGATCTACATAAAGCATTGGGAAAAGCAGTGTTCTAATTGAACATGGGCCATAAGCACCTTTCATTCATGACAATTGCTAACCCTGTTGTCTATAATCAAAGTGCAAATAATAAATTATGAAAAGACTGACCCATACCTGAAGAAGCATGGTGCCGTCATTGCATTTATCTGTAACGCGTGTTGTTACATGGAAAGGATCTGTAAAATGCACTGCTAGGGTCCTGGATATCAAGGCAACAGATTACTCAGTAACTGATGGCAGAAAAAGAAATAGAATACAAAAAATGGGCACACATGGAAGGTGTAGTCGAACAGCTGCATGATCAAATATGTGGACTAGGATATAACGATGGGAAATGAGACTTTTAGCAAACACCTTCTTTCAGGGAGTCTTCTTAATAGACACGCAGAAGGACTGGTGAGCTCATTTTAATGTCTTTTTTATATTTACAGCTTTCTCCGTAGCTTTTTTATAGTAAAATGTTACCGTAATTCTCCTTTTCATTGTACTTTCTAATAATATTTCTTCTATCATCCATACAACAAAATAAAATTAAAAAAGTTGGGAAATGAGAAAACCTTTCAAATATTTGATTGCGGGTTACTCCAAATTCAAGTTTGAGAGCTATGGTTCTCATTCCATCCACAATACTCTGTCTCCTAGTTGCGACTGCCATAAAATTACTCAAGTAAGTGAATGCAGTTATATACATTTGGGAGCATCAAAATAAACACACAATATATGTGGAAACTTCAAAATTTCCAATCGTCATCTTAACCTGAAGATGATCCTCTGCTGGGACTGTCACTGATGGCACGAATTGGAACCCAAAGAATAGAAGGAGAATCACTTGCCCAATCTGGAAACTCTATTTTCCCATCATGGATGGTCAAGCGCTGAAAATTTATTTCAGAATTCAAAGATCCTTTTTGAGAACCATTTTCCAGCACCTGGTCATCATCATTCTGTAATAAACCAACATAACTTTCCATCTCAATTACGTGTGAATCTTCAATCTCCAAGCCTGGACCAGTATCAATATGCAAGACAGCAGCTTTGAGGGAGTATTTTATTGGCTTTACTAATATGCCAACCCATTGATGTTCATTTACTAACAAAGCAGATGAAACAACTGCATCAAGATCAACAAGGGGTCTAGGTTTGAAAACCTACAAATAGATAAAAGGTAATTTTAGATAACTACGGCTAGTAAAAACAAGGGAAAGAAACAATAATATAATAAATCAATTTGAGTTCAAGTCACATAGATACAATCAAGAAAAAAACCATAAAAAAAAGAGGAATAAAATATGTATTTTAAGTAACAACATTTCTATATTCTATCAAACCTTTCAAATGATTCTTTTACCATCTTTTCAGAAAAGAGGTACCTTCAAAATGGGTTTTGCTGGCTTTTCATAACTCATAAAATCATCACTGTCTGCAGGACCAACTTTGGAAAAACTATGAGATCTAAACCTCAACTGCCCAATATTCCCAGTAACAACTCCCAGGACATATGATCCTGGCTTTTGTGGTGGTAGATCAAAGGTAATAGTATTCCGACCAGGGTGAAGCACAATAGCCGAAGAACTCTTCAATGCCTAAAACAATTTGAATAACCAAGCTATTCAGGAAGCACCATATGAACAACCACAGACTGCCCATACTTAGTTCAATGAGTAAAGTACTGTGCAACAGAAGATACCTTTACACCTTCATCAGCATTAAATGTTGCCATTAATGTAACACTGATCGAATCAAGAGTTATATCATCTGGAAAACCACTCCAAACAGCTACAGAAAGGGTACCAGGATCTCCATCACATAACTCCAATGGAGGCCCCTGATTTCCAGAAAAAGTAATTAATGATGATACATCAAGTGGTACAGGGTCCTTCATTTCACTATGCGCAAGATGAACAACTTCTGACTGAAATGCCTGACGCTCCTTGGTGAAAAATAATCCTTCTTCAAGAGAAAGTAATCTCACACAAGACAACAAGTAGCCAGCTTGATCATTGAGTATTTTCTGACACTCGGCTAAGCTGGGAAGGACCTCCGCCAACAAGTCCTGCCATCCTTCACCAGCATAAAGTGCACAAACCTTCTCATATGACTTTGCAGCTTGATCAAAATGCCCGTGCTTAAAGGAGACAGCAGCTATCTCACCATCAAAGACAACTCCATGTCTTTTCCACCAGGAGCGGTGGTAATTGTCAGCAGCACCTTTGGTTAGCTCCAAATATTTTTTCTGCCAATAACACAGGTAATTGATTTAATGAAGACTCAAAAATTAAGATAATACTAGAAAAAATCTTAAAAAGAATTTTCTAGTACTAAAGATATCTTTTTTTTTTTTTTTTTGGTGGGGGGGGGGGGGGAGGGGGGGGGGGGGGGAGAACAGGATAAAACATACAATCTGCGAAATGGGTATAAATCAGTAGAGACTCTCAATTAGCGATCCTTAAAAATCTTTTCCATGAGCTTATAACAGACTGTCTGTGCAGCCCATAATGATACCTCAAACTCCTCCAAGGATGATAATGACTTCAATAGTTCTGGATTGGAAATTGTTTGCTTCAAAGCATGCTCTGCAGCAACAGAAATCTCAGCAAGACTCATAGGCCGGTCAATTGAGCTGTCGAAGTTTCCTGGTGAAGAATTAATACGTGATATAGAACTTGAACGTACTTTTGGTGATGGGGACATCCTTGTGGATGCATCAAAACCTAATCTGCCAGAACATAAATCAGATTGATAAAATCCCAAATTGTAACATCAAATATAAGATTCATTAAGAGCATACTAGACACAAATGTATGTGGAACAACATATAGCAGTTCATTACCCATCAATTGTACCCAGGTGACCATCGAACATTTCTAACACATTTCCAGCTGAAAGTGAAGCCCTTCGTCTGTTAGCCTCTCGCAGAAGCACAGTAGGTTCAAGAGGCAAGGGTTTCCTCCGGACACTAAAGTCCTTGGCTCTAGGAGTTGTTTGAAGAATCAGCTGCAGATATTAATCACATCATACCATAGATAATACTGTAAGGGGAAACTGAAATAATAAAATTATTGCTTGGAAGTTGGAACCTGTGCCTAATGCATTTCATAAGTAATTATTCTCTTTCTAAATAAGAAATGACTTTATATTGACAAAAAAAGAAAAAAAAGTGACATGGAGCCTCAATTCAAGTATCAAGTGAGACAAAGGAGAAGGCAGCCAGCAAGAACGAGCCACCTATATTCTCTGGTGCTTGTTGCCTAAGTTCTTGTGGGTTGTTGAGTTTTTATTTCTTTGCTTTGTACCTTGTTTGTTTTGTTGAGTCTGGGTTTTGTAACAAGCTGAATTTAGTATGCTTCCAGCTTGAGGGGAAGTGTTGAAAGAGCCAGACCTATTTGGGCCTAGATGTTAGGCATGCTATACCTTAATTAGTCTCCGATTGTTTCCTTAATTGCCCCCTTGACTGTTTCCTTAATTGGTGGATGTAATATCCCTAATTGGTGGCTATGAAGTCTCTCTCGTATATATAGATATGTGAACTGCCTGAGGGGCAGATACGCAATTTCCTTAAACTCTTTCCCTATCTCTCAACTACTCACTACTTCTTCAGGTCTCTATATTAAACAAAGTATCAAAACCGATATATGATATGGCAGCCATAGGTAAAATACTGCACATTACTACGGGTCAGATAATTAAAAATCAAAGACAATGATAGGAAAATTATATTCTTATGTATTGTAACAGAATTAACAAAACCCTTCCAAATTATGATAAAGCATATTGTTCCACATGAATGATAATTATGAACAACTAATAAAAATCATGTAGCCAAGAACTTCTCCACTGTCTATTTGGCAATACAATCTGCTCTGGTTTCACATTTATGGTTAAAAAGTACCTTTTCCTTCTCAAGCACCTCAAGTGATGCATCAGCAGGAACTAGAGGCCAAACTGCTGGCTTAGGCCAAGGTAGCAAGCTAAGGGAAGCACTGCATGAAAGGAAAGGAACAATTATTGCCCAAAGTAAATGAAAGCAAATGTAATGTAATTAGTCTTCCATATTTAAATTGCATTACAATGGAATCATAAGTGACCAAATTTAGATAATGTGACAGATGACCTAGCCTTCAAAGTATGAAATTGTACCTGTTGACAGGACTTTTTTCTATGTCAGTTCCATAACCAATTAAATAGGCAAGCCTCATGAACTGCAAACATATGTACGAGTTAGAAGTCAACCCTAATTAAGAATGGTCACTGGTATACAGGTCCACAGTGGATATCAGTCACTGGAGCTGTTGCCTCATAGTAGAGTGCACCAAAATAAATAAGAAACACAATCTTCTTAATATAAAAGATTAAATATAAAATAGTGTTTCAAAGCTTTATATCTTGGTAACAAGACGAAAAACTTGGAGAAGTAGCAGTCAATTAGAACTGAGACAAAGAAAACAGTTAGTGAGACGAGATCTAAAGTGTTTGAGGGGCTTTACTAAGCATTAGGAATAAAGAATGGGGAACGGCAAATACACAAACTTGTTAAGGGAAGGGAAAGGAAAACAAGATATTTGAATCAAGTGAAATGCATTAATGATAAAGAGAGAAAAGTCTTTGTAGTAGAGGGAGATATCAAAGAAAGATGGAGGAATTATTTTCACAAGCTTTTCAATGAGGAGCAGACAACATGTATAGACATGGAAGGTTTAACTACTAGAGAGGAGGGTTAAAACTTTACTTTTTATTGTAAAATTTGGAAAGTTAAGGTGAAGGAGGCACTTAAGAAGATGGACAATAGTAAGGCTATGGTTCCTGATAAAATACCTATTAAGGTTTGGAGATGTTTGGGAGATAAAGGTATGTTTTGTCTTACCAAGTTGTTTAATGAGATATTGAGTTTCAAGAGGATGCTAGCTGAATGAAGAGTACATTGATACTCATTTACAAGAATAAGGAAGATATTTAGAATTGTGAAAGCTATCGTGGGATTAAACTCATGAGCCATATTATGAAACTTTGGGAAAGAGTAATTGAACACAGATTAAGAAAAGAGATTCATGTATCAGAAAATCAATTTGGTTTTATGCCAGAAAGATCAACTACGAAGGCTATATATCTGTTACCAGATTTGATAGAATGGCATCGAAGTAGAAAAAAAAACTTGCATATGATTTTTATTGACTTGAAAAAAGCTTATGATAGAGTGCCAACGGAAATCCTATGGAAGACATTAGAAAAGAAGGGTGTTCGTATTATTTATATTATTGTTATAAAAGATATGTATGATAGGGTTACAGCAAGTGTGAGGACTCAAGGAAGGGTGACAGAAGATTTTCACATAAAAATCAGTTTACATCAAGGGTCATTCATATCTTTTTACTTTAGTGATGGATATATTTACTGGACACATCCAAGTTTCAGTCCTAAAATGTATGCTTTTTATAGATGATATAGTCTTAGTAGAGGAGTTAAGAAAAGAAGTTAATTGTAAATTGGAGATATGGAAGAAGCCTTGAAATCAAAGGATTTTCGTTTAAGTAGGCGTAAAACAGAGTATATGGAGTATAAATTTAGCAAGATGAGAGCAAATAATGATTTGGAGATAAAAAATTAAAGAGCATAGTATATCACAAGTATCTAAGTTTCGATATTTTAAATTGATTTTACAAAGTAATAGAGAAATTGATGGGAATGTCACACATAGAATCCAAGCTGGGTGGATGAAATGGAGAAATGCCTTAAGAGTCATTTGTGATCACAAAATATCTAACAAGTTTAAAGAAAAGTTTTACTGAATTGCTATTAGACCAGTTATGCTGTATGGTACTGAGTGCTGGACTTTAAAAGGTCAACACGAACAAAAAATGGGGGTGACAAATATGAGAATGTTGAGATGGATGAGTGGACATACAAGAAAATAAAAAATTTGGAATGATTGTATTTGGGAAAGAGTTGGTGTGGCATTTATTGAGTAGAAAATGAAGGAAACTCACTTACGGTGGCATAGGCATATGTAAAGAAGACCGTAAGAAACTCCAGTGAGAAAGGTTGATCAAATGATTTTTAGCCTAATGAAGAGATGTAGAAGAATATAAAAAGGACACTTGAAAAGGTTATTAAAGGAGACCTTTGGTTGAATGGTATTTCTAAAAACTTAATTTCGGATAAAACTCTAAGGCAACATTTAATTCATGTAGCTAACTTTATCTAGTGGAATAAGACTTTGTTTGTTGTTGTAATCTCCTTAATAACTTTATTAGACAAAAACATTTTACCTTAACTCGGGCTAGTGAATACAGGTCACCGAGAAGACGATAGTACTCCTTTTGTATGTCAGGTGCTACAAGTCCATCGTTATAATGAGAAGTGGTTGCATTTATCAAAGCCAAGCAAGCAGTTATCACCCAGACTTCACGCGTACAAAAAGGTAGAATACTCTGAGAAAAACCATCATGCAGAAGTCATAAATAAACCAATAAAAGAAAAAACAAGCATAGAGATAACATAAGTTATACTATTCAAACTTAATATATCTAGTCATACACACAGTGAGGTGAACACATGAACAACTGAGAATCTGATACCTCATGCAATGCCAAGGATTTGGAGAAGCTTATTATGAATGAATAACCACGAGATGCAACCTCAACAGGTCGATTTAGCTTGAATAAAAGCTGCCGATGATCGTAAACCATAATAAGTCAATGAATATTTAGTCACAATATGCCAGATGAGATCTAAATAAGCATGGCTATTGATAAGAGCACAAACCCAAAATGCCAATAAAAACTCAAATAGATAATTTCCAAAACCATAGTAATTTTGAGGAAATTAAAACCAAAAAAAAAAAAAACTTCTAAAGTAGTGACTTAAGACCCAAAAAATTAAAATTTAGGGACCACAGTTTTAATGAACATCAATCACCAGATTTTAGTTTCTGAATGATGAATGAAAGTAAAGGTTTTAGCTCTCTATTTCCTCCTTATATCTCTCATACTTGTTGACATGCACTCATATTGAGATTTGTGAATCCTCTGATATATTCCCTTAGAATGGTTAGATATGAACAGTTAGGTATACATGAAATATATTTGTTCTTCAGAAGAAGGTCTAACATTTGATGAAGAAAATGTTTATTGCTCAAAATTATCAATTGATAAAGTTTTTCTACTCTTCCTGCTGTTACCTAATGAATACTATTTTATATTTGATTTAATTAAACTCAACCGAAGTTAAACTCACTTTGATAGTTGAAAATGCATCTTAAACTAATAAATTATAAGCACCAAAGAAGACATAAGAAACATATCAATCTTATTTTTGTTTACTACGAAGCTGTTCATATATCTACATGTTGTGGATAATATATATGCTTCTCAGCAAGGGCAAACCTTTGATTGACATGCAAATAGATACTGTCTAAATTCAAACTCCCTAAACGAGTCATCTTGAACAATCTGTGTCAATGTTTTGTTTCCTGGATTAAGCAATGCCGCCTGATCATCACCTTGGTCTACTCCTCCAAAGTCTTTTTGCTTGCCAGTCACATTGACTGCAATAATTCCATATGTATTTAGATCAATTTGTACTGTTCACAAAGAGATTTAACAGAAGATCTGTGACGTAACTTTCCATAGAGGTATGTATAGCACAATGATGTTATTGAAAATGCCATCTTGACATCAGAAGCAACAAAAAGGAAACCAAGAATTATGCACCTGTTTCAAGATAGCAGAGTTCAAGTTCATCATACTCCCGTAAGGCGTCTTCATGAAGGTGAGCCATTTCAAACATAAAAGCCAAGCTTTCCTGAGAACAGAAAAAAAATTTAAAAAGAATCAGAAAGAACATGTCAATAAAGTACAAGGGATAAAAGGGGTTTAAGGATCCAGAGTATTTCTAATATGCCACTTGACCACATTTAGTAAGACTTTAATGCTTCTTTCATGTGCTCTTTAACACATAAAAGTTACCCAAAAAAAGTAATCCAAAGTTAGACAATTGTATCAGTAGGGTGAGAATGCAACCAACACATATAAAAAGGAAAGCATGAAAGAATAAATGGCAGTCAATAAATGTGGTCAACAACCAGAACATGCTTATTTGAACTTTGAAGACAAAAACCCTCTATCCCACTCTTTAGTCCAGAATTCATAAAGAATCAACCTTCAAAATGAAAAAATTGCAGAAGTTCCAAACTGGCATTAGACGCTGTTCACTGAATTTTCGTATCTCATCCTCATAAAACTGCACACGCCTATCTAGTGTGTTTCTGATGCATTCCATTATCTTTGATTCAAAATCTTCCCAAAAATTTGCTTCAGGACAATGTATATCAAATTTGCAGCACCTGATTTGAAATGAAGTGTTAAAAGCATTAAAATGGAAGAAACCAGGTTATATAAATAGAGCCATGACCACTAAGCATAACCAGCTCAAACTTCTGAAACAAAAGAGAAGAAACTTTGCATATGATTCTTTTTGATAGCCATGATCCGTTATGAAATTATGTAACACTACTTCAGACCTCAAATTCTCAGGAACCCATATGTCTAGTCTAAACAATTGTACCCAGAAGATTTATTAATTTGTCTTTCTGCCAAATAAGCAAGAAGGTAAGAAGACACAAGGGAGGTAGAATGATGCTACTGAAAGCAATTTTAGGCAGTGAAACCAAAACTAATATTCCATTCTGAGTTTCCAATTTTATTCCACCACATCATGTAACATATAGTACATTAAGCAGTTGAATAGTTGTTAAGATTCCTAAATATTAATGGAATGCAGTACACACACATATAAGTTGACACGACACATAAGTAGAAAGTCTATTTGAGAAAACTACCAACCCACAATAATTTTGGAGGAGGGGGGTGTTGAATTGAAGTTATCAACTTCTGCAAGCTTACCTTTCTCTCTTTTTGGAGCTAAAATCAACTTCAAGTTTAGCATATACTTTCTTCGCCATTTTGCTTGCCTGATCATTATTTGGATGGGCTTTAGCCACAAATACAATAAACCATTCCCTCTCATCATTTTGGACAATCAATTTCAGGCGTGGTTTAAGGATGGTTTTGAACTCATCAAGATCCTGGGAAGAGAAAATGAAAGTTAACAAAAACACCCACAAAATAAAAGCCACAAGTAAATTAGGTGAAACAGACACTTAAAATGAATAATAAACAACACAAGATAGGAAACGTTTTTCAAGCCCAATAATGTGGATATGTTTGTTTCCACATGCTCTGAAGCTTGGCATGGTATTATGACCAGCATGTGAGAACTTCATTATATTCTTTGGAATGAAATACCTTAGGAATTGGTGATGCCATTTGGAAGTGTTTTATGCAGTATCACAATATTATTGCAATTCTTTAAGCACAATTAGATGTATAAAAGCAATTCCTTCATACCATCATACCAATAATTACTCCTTAGCATATGCAAAACTCACCCCACCCTAAAAAAGAAAAGACAAGTCATACTTGTCATTAAGGAGAAGGGCTGGGGGTTCTATAAGTTGTTAACATATGAAACCAATCTTGAGCTTTTACCTAATAACTTAAGCTTTTGGAATAGTTGGTTCCTTAACATGGTATAAGAGTCTCTATGATCAAACGGTCAAGAGTTTGATCCTTGCTGCTCTCATTTCTCAAATTAGAATTAAATATCAGCATAAGGTTTGGTGAGCTTATGCATTTGTTCAATCAAGCTTAAAAGGCTTTTGAGTGAGGGGGCGTATTAAAATATAAAATCAATCTTGAATCTTTATCTAATAGTTTAAGCTTTTGGGATAGTTGGTTCCTTGACATAAGTAAACTTACATATAGACAATTTCAGAATTCCCTCCATTAGAATATTGATTCAACTTCGTCAGTTTCATCTAAGAAAATAATAATAAACAGGCTTCCAAATGGATCTTTATTGTCCAATAATGATTACAGAGAGTGAGAAAAAGCATCAGTGTAGCAGTAGACTAAAAGAAATATTTGATGAACCAAGCGGCATTTGTGATAAAGATTGTGATGGGTGTCAAGGCTACAAAGTTTTAATTAGCATGTCAGGTAAATTTTCAAATATCAGATGAGTTTTGTCCCTTATAGCCCTCTTTTATGTGAAAGTCCTTATGGTTTAAAGCATGGACAAAGTGTTGCCCTGTCATTAACATATGTTGAAGTTTGATGATTTTATAAGGATGAATCGGCAAGGATTGAATTCCTGCCCACTATAGTACCATCCTAAAAGTTAGGACAGTTAAGAAGAAGCCAAATAATGCGTTTTATCTCTAACATGTATTATTACATACAGTAATAAGTTTTTACAAGAGGAAAGGAACAAGAAATTTCACTTGTATTGATAAAACAAGTATAATTTTGTGGTATTGATAACAATTTACTCCTATTATATTTTTCTCTATGTAACTATGACAGTGGCAGATATACATGTTTCCATTGGTTCTTTGCCATCACATTGGCTTGAAATTTGGATCAATATGATTGAGATGTGATTTATTTATGTTTTGGTTCTTTCGTATAGCCATGCAAAAAGCTGTAGAAGTGAGTTTTATATAAATGTATTTATAAGAAAGTAAATGAGGCACATTATAACAGAAAGTTGGAAAGCATAACATAAATCATAACATATGTCTGTCATTTAACATAACATATTATTGCAACAGTACAAATTGCTGCTAGAGTCTATAATTGCAGTCAACAGGAATTGATATTACCTCACACGTAACAAGTACAACAGTTGCATATGGCTCTCGAAACCAAAATAATAATTGCTCCTGAGGAAATCGGGTACGAAGTCTTGAGTCAGTTGTTAATATGAACTCAGCTGGCAAAGTATCAACAAAGACATGATTGCGTGTCTTGTTATTTAAGCTAGCCCTTTTGAAGGGCAACCGCTCCTCAAATGCAGTCTTTACAGTGGGCCACAAGTCACTCACATCTTCCACTGGAAATCATTTATATTGTATTAATAGATCGGAACGTACCTCTAGACCATGATAGTAACGTTACATGCCAAATATGTCTATACTGCTGGAGGAAGATGACAAAGTTGAGATGAGTTTTGCAGTTGCTAATGGACCTTTTAACCATTGCTCTACAACATAATGCTTTCTCCATTCAATCAGCATTTTGTCATCCGGGCATATGCATTATCAGTTTAAAAGTTACTGAATAGAATAGCCACATGTAGAGATGCAAATGTCAAAACAATTAAACCAGCTTCATGCCATATGGCTTACACCCATGATTATTAACATTAAAAATAATTTAATGCAGTAGAACCGTAACCTGGTAACAGTATTAACAACGTAGAAAGTGCTTCCCTGTTTTGTAATTTCGAATTTGAATACCTACTTCTTTTATAATTTCCGGTAATAATTTCAGCGCTAAAACATTTGCACTTTCATTGAGAAGGTGCTTTCGGAAGAGCAGGCCCTGTTTTTACCAATGTCCATCTTCCTCATATTCTCAACAGCATTGACAACAAAAATTGTTATCACAATGAATGAAACAGAACAATACAAATCCTTCAGAGCGTGAAAATAAAACGGCTAGGTGAGGCGATCCACGAAGACTACACAGGGAGGTCTAATTGGATTCGAAACCACCAACGATTAACCATCTGCACCTAATTATTAGGCTTTTACAAGTTGCTTCTACGCCACCAAAGATAACCGTGAGTGTTGACGCAACAAGATCAAATCTTTAGTTGCAGATCAGTGAAACAACGACATCCATTCCCTGAGAAAGTGAAAGATCTTACCTGCAACTACAAGGCGATCCGAGGTACTCTTGATGGTCTGGAACTGAGCTAAGAAGTTTGCCATAGTTGATCTTCTATGGCAGTTGTACGCGAATCATGGATCCAAAGTAATGGAATTGCATCGCGTCCTAAGGAAAGGAAGTGCAGGTTCAGTGAGAGCGAGTGTGCTTCGTTGTTTGCTCGCCGAGTCGAAGAGTGTTCAGAGGTTGGAAATTACGGCCCGTGGATCTAGTGCTTCGCGGCGAACCTCGATGATCATTCGGACATCTCATCAGACCGTTGCATAAGCCGCCTCAACTCATAAGAAAAAGGTAAAGCAAAAAGGGCAAGGCTCGGTGCACAGATTTTTTTATTAATTTAATTAAAAATAACAGTAAATTAATTAGTTTCTTAATTAATTATAAAGGGGTTAGTTTTTTTCCCCTTGGCTTGAAGACGTTTCGTGATGTTCTTTCTTTTTTTCTAATAAAAAAATCCGTTGAAAAAAATTAGGAAAAAAAACTGCACATGAATTTTATTTTATTTTATTAATTTTATAATTTGTAAGTTCATTTACACATTTGCCCCCAAATCGGGAGGATTTTTAGTTCAATTCGGCCCTTTAAACCCGGGCATCATTGTCATTATCTGTTCACAAAAGACAGAATGCGTTCGTTCCAGATAGGATTCGCTGGATGAGGCGCGCCAAAATCCCCCGAAACTATCGAGTTCCCTAATGGCGTTCCTATTGTCCTCCTCCAACCTCGCCCACAAGCTCTGCATCAATCTATCCATCACTCCCTGTTCTGGACGGCGAAGTTTCTGTTCTACCCATTTCATATCTCGCTTCAACCGATTGAGACGCGAAGACCCAGCGGCAGCAAGATCAGGCTGCTCCAGAATTGTTTGCTTGTCAAAGAACGATCTTAAAGAGGTTAGCTTTAATTCCACTCAAGTTCACTTCAACTAGAAGCAATGATTTTTGGGCATTAGGGGTCCATGGTCATAGTTCTGTAGTTGCCGACTACTGGGTGTGACGTGCTGATTTCTTATAGAATTTGGCAGTGTCCCTATAAAAATTAATGAGGTTTATTTAAACATTGATGATATAGTTGATCAAGGTGAGAATGATGAATTGCCTAAGGTACGGCCTGGATCTTGGTAAATTTTATTTCCACAATACAGGCATTGTGCTTTTCAAATCGGCCGTTGTTCTCTGATGGGCCTGTTAGTCGAGTATCTATTCTTACGTGACCATCTAATGCCATGCTATCAGAACATGCCAATATGGCATGTTTCATAGGCCTTGCCCATCCGATAATTTATGTCAACTAGTCTGCTAGTTAGACCTTTCTTAACATGGAAAATGGACAAGCTTTAACCCATTGTAAAATTTGTTTTTCCTTTTTAGTTTTTTTTATTAATTACTCCCTTCCCTTTTTTATGAAGAAATGGCCCTAAAATAGAATATTACCTTAGCACATGATAACTTTGATGGGCTTTTGAGAGAATGCTTACTACTGACTAGTATATGCTATGACAGTGATGACAAAGAATCAAAGCACAGCTTAACTTTTCTTTTCCTTCTTTGTACTGCCATATGGCTCTTATAATCCAGTTTTACTGCTCAGTGTTTTTAGTTCAGAAGAACAGCCCATACTATATATATTCGTGGATTTTGCTACATTTTGAAGTAGGTTTTTAGTCATGCAGGAACTGATACAGCGGCATGGCTTCACATTTTCATTGTACATGTCAACTATAAGTCAGAGAATGAATGAGTTCAAGAGTCTGATTGCTATTGTAGTTGTCTCTCTTCAGATCACTTTTTTTCTTCCATTGGTTGGTTCAAATTCTTGGTCTATGTCTCCAGCAATGGCAGTTCTGTATTCTCCGGATACTAAGGTTCCCAGAACAGGAGAAGTTGCTTTGAGGAGAGCTATCCCTGCAAACACAAACATGAAGGCTATCCAGGTTGTTGTTGATGATTAATTACATTTTTGAACTATCTTTTTTAATGTTTAATATGCAGAGTTTTCTTCCTCTTCTTTTAGGACTCTCTTGAAGATATTTCATACTTATTAAGGATTCCACAGAGAAAACCTTATGGAACAATGGAGGGGAATGTAAAGAAAGCTTTGAAGGTATTCATTGATTTATTTTTGGTGACTTTTTCTTTCATGTGTTTCTTTAAGACGCAAAACTACTGATCTTAGGTGCTTTTTCCTCTCAAAGAATTCAGAACTAGTTCATCCACTCCCATGAGCTTTAATGAATGATATACAAGTTAAATTTTCTGAAATATTACCCAAAATTAAAGATGTGAAACACCCTCCACTCCCTCTTCCTGGTGACTTTTCCAGCCCCCCAATATGTTCTCTGCTTGCAATTTCTGCTTAATAAATGTATCTGATGTCATCAGGTCCATGAAACTTAAGAGTATATAACTTCAGTACTTTTACACTTTGCATCTTGTAAGTGAAGTTTGCAGTACCAATTGTATATCAGTAATGGGCGTTTCATTTTTCCAACTCTTTCACTTGTTATATATGATCTCACAAAAATGTTAATTACTTTATTGTTTTTATGAACCTCTTGTTGTATAATGTTGATATGGTGACTTCAAGTTTTAACTTTAATAATTTCCTTACATCAGATAGCAGTTGATGAGAAGGACTCTATATTGGCAAGTATACCAACAGGACTTAGGGAAAGAGGTTCTTTGGCATATGCATCTCTAATAGATGGAAAGGTACTATGGCAAGACACCAACATTGTTATTTAATCAGCAGTGTTCTGTGAAACTGGTTGTTATGGTTCAACATAAAAGCTACCAGAGTGATTCAATTCATTCTGTTGTGCAGGGTGGTTTGCAAGCGCTCCTCCAATCTATAAAAGATCAGGATGCAGACAAAGTTTCTGTAGGCCTTGCATCTACACTGGATACTGTAGCAGAGTTAGAACTATTACAGGTTACTGCAAAATATTGCCAATTTGATTGTCTCCTAAAGTGAATGGTAGCTGCTTTCATTTTTTAAGGTTAAAGTGACATTTATATGACAAGAACATTACTAGCATGACCAGAATCTGATCTTAATATTGTTGTAAACTTTCAATAGGCACCGGGATTATCTTTTCTGTTGCCTGAGCAATACATGCAATATCCACGGTCAGTGCTTCCTATATCAAAAGTAATGTCAGTCATTACTTTAATATATTATAACGATCCCGGGAATGGATTCTGCTGACATCTGTGTCAAATCTTAAGTAATAATCCAGACCATTGTGAACCAAGACAAACATCTAACTATATATGAAAGCCTTAGAATATTTGGAAATGCTATACATGTAATGTTTGGAAATTCATTCATTCTTAGCTGAAGTCTTTGTGATAGTTAAAGGCCTCAATAAAATGAAAAATAAAAAACGAATATCTTCTCCATCTTTTGTAGGCTTGCAGGTAGAGGAACTGTTGAGTTTACCATTGAGAAAGGAGATGGTTCAACTTTTTCTCCAGTTGGTGGTGAACAGAAAAATACTGCCACCATTCAGGTATAGTTCAGTTCATAGATTTTGGCCTCTGTGAATAGACTTTGCTGGCTTACTTGCTGGACATCTAGCCTTTAAAAGGACCCACAAGCTGCATTGACGGCCCATTTCCAAGAATAGAACATACTGCAGAATGCAGTTGGTTTCAATGCATGATTTAATAACTGCTGGTCAATGTAATGTTGAATGTCAACTGATAATTAACTTGTGTGTTCAGGTTGTTTTAGATGGATACTCAGCACCATTAACCACAGGGAATTTCGCAAAACTGGTAAGGTAGTTGAACATCACTAAGCTTTGTGAATTTTGTTCATGGCTACTGCATGCCATAAACCTTCATGTTTTACCCTTCTGAAAATCATCACCTGATTCACCTCTGATGGTTTGTCTACACATTGTTAGATTTCCTAAGTTTTCTGAGTGAAACAAATCTAAAAAATTTAAATCTCTCCTGAGCTGTTAATGCTCTATGGCTAATGTTTGATGCGTTATCTCCTTTTCTTTGACTTCTCATAGTATTATTCTACATAATGAAATCATTAACTTTTTGGCTGGAGAAATAATATTTGGTTCATAGACTCTCAAGCCCTTGAATCTTATGTTTTAGTTTGGTTGATAGTTTATAGACAGAAAAAAGATGGTTTTCAAATATGTAAATAAAACTGTAAACCAGAAAATCTGGGATGGCAATTAATCTGTGCTATAGCATGTGCAGTAAGTAATCAGTAATTCAGCGGAAGCAAAAAATATTGGTGTGAGGAATACCTGGATTATGATGCTGAAATATTAAATATCATAATAGAGATAGAGCGAGAAGACAACACTATCAACCAAAGTTATTTATGATGTGGAAGAGTCAGCTCCAATAACTTGATGGGGAAGAAACATAAAAAATACGGCAATGGATGACTTTGACTACTTTAATGTAAACTTGAAGCCACAATAGGGGAATAGAAAAGTTGGGGGACTTAAACTTCAAGAGAAAATAGCAGCCTCAGTATTGTATGAGAAAAGAAGTGTAATGCCAATATATGGAAGAAAAACATATATTATGGCAATTTTCTTTACTGAACTTGTCTATATGTTAGACAATCGCAGATCTGATTTTGGCCTCCGCTTGAGTGATGGAAATGAGAAATCCAAATGAATTTATTGACTTGTAAATTATAGTGGAAATGGCACTCAGTCATATATCCTTCAGGTAATGGATGGAGCATATAATGGTGCAAAACTCAGCTGTGTCAACCAAGCTGTTCTCTCGGATAATGGACGTGATAAGAACAGTGGTTATAGTGTTCCCTTAGAAATAATGCCCTCTGGACAATTTGAGCCACTTTACAAAACAACATTAAGTGTGCAGGTATGTTTTTGTCTTATTCTATCAGCGATATTGCAACACACTTGACAGGCGTTATATTCAACTATTCATTGTTCTTATTTGTTTTCTTGTATGTGCCTCATGGAAGGATGGAGAATTGCCGGTTCTTCCTCTATCTGTTTATGGGGCAGTGGCTATGGCACATAGTGAATTCTCTGAGGAGTATTCATCACCTTATCAGTTTTTTTTCTATCTTTATGATAAGCGAAGTGTAAGTGGAATGCACTTCTCCTGCCCGCCTCCCCTGAAATTGTATATATTTTGACCCAGGATATGGTTAAATTTTGAGTGAGGAAAAAAATTGGAATATGAAGGTATAATTTGTTAAGTTTACATCTCTTCTTCCATGTTAATTCTCATCCTTTCCTCTTTTATAGGCTGGCTTGGGAGGAATATCATTTGATGAAGGGCAATTTTCAGTTTTCGGGTATGTCCTTTTGGAGAAAGTTAATATTCCTTTGTTCAAAATCAAGTTAAGACTTTACCTCGTTATTTTTTTAATGATATTACAATGTGCAGATACACGACCATTGGGAGAGATATTCTCCCCCAGATAAAAACTGGTGATATTATTCGTTCCGCTAGGCTTATTGAAGGCCAAGATCGGCTTGTATTGCCAAAGGAAAGTTAAGCAGCTCTCTTACATTCTTGCTCTTGCTCTTGCTCAATGGGGACAAATCTTTCGTTCTTTGTAACGTGCGGTGGGGAAGGCTTCAGCCTGATTTTGGCGCAGGTTGTGTTGTAAATTGCTAAATTATAAAGGACAAGTGACAATTTCATAGATTGCAAACTGTGGATCCAAATTCCAACCTCAACCTGTCATAATATTCCTGTAATATTTGTCACAAACACTCTGCATTCCCAACGAGTTGTGGGACACTTAATTCGCAGGAAGCAAGTGGTGTGGCGAAGTTGTGGTAAGAGTTGCATTGTTTCTGGGCCACAAGAGTCAATTTGTGGCCAATCTATCGGCTGTGCTGCCTGTATTTCATCATTTGAGGGCCCTCAGGACCGAATCCTTGCTGGATTTAGCTAAGTTTCTTCTGGGGTGTGAATATGTTTAGTGTTGGGAAGAAAGTATGGCCAATTTGTTATTTTTTCTGGTAAATTTGTTTTATATTCATTTCTTCTGATTTTGATACCGTGTTATTACTACAATCACTTGACTTCCAACTTTTTCATGTGGACACCATCTCCTTGCACATGTACGGTGTACAAGAATGATGCAAATTCTGTCATCACTATCAAATCATCACTCATTTTTAAAATTAAATAATTATTAATACAATTTCACCCAAAAAAAATTATTAATACAATGTCTGTAGGAACTCCTCTGTTGCACGTTCCACAGAATCATATCCACTCAAACCAATCGTGGTGAAAGTCGAAACCCAAAGACAAACAATTACAGCACGTTTTTCCCAGTTATACAAAAGCATTCATCAGCACGATGCACCGGATTACCGAGTCAAATCATCACCAACGTATACGAACTGGTTTCAATGTGCCATCTTGGAGATACGGAGTCGTTGAACTTTGTTCCCTTCCTACTCAGTTGCGGCCAACCATGGCGTCGGTCCACAGTACTATTGCTCCGCAGAGCTTTTTATCCCTTTCCAAAAGGAAGTCCACACACTCGATTCCCCACTCAAAATCTATGCCTAGCTCCCCGAATCTTCTGGGTTCAAAGTTTCCCCTCAGGCCGGTTTTCTCGAGAAACAAACGGAAAGGCAAGTGGGTTGTGGTGAACTCCGCGTTGGAGGAGTATGATGTAATTCCAGTGCAGAGTGGTGATAGTACGGACCAGCAAGAGGGCATGGTGGTCAGCCGGGTTGAGATGGAAGGTGGGGAAGGGGAATTGGCGACTCAAGTGAGTGGATTTGGATCGAATGAGGGGCGGCTGTCGTTCGAAGGAGCTGGTGAATTGCAGGGGTTTTCTTCATCTTCGGCTTCAGTTGGGGATGAAAGCAGGACTGAGAGCGAGGACATGGAGAGGTTATTAGATAGGACTATTAATGCCACTATAGTGCTTGCGGCGGGTACTTTTTCTATCACGAAGATGGTCACCGTTGATAGTGATTACTGGCATGTAAGTCAACAAAGTTATCTGTGGTTGGGTTGCTTTGGTGTTCCCGGGTAATATGGTGAAATTTGGTTAATGAAAGTTAGGAATTTTATTTGTCAATCTTGTTTGTCCCTGTTTTGTTTTGGTTTTCTCAGAGAATGTTGTAGAACACTAGAACTAGAAATAGAGGATGGGTGTTGTTGGAAGTCGGGTACTGCTTGCTTGAGAGGTGTCAATCTATGGGAGGCGTTTGTATTCAATATGAAGGAATTGTATATGAACCCAGTTAATCTAATTGAGCTGATTGTACTGGCAGATATAGTTGCACTTGGTATCTTAAAACCATTAATAGGATTCGAAGAGAAAAAGGAGATTCCATAGTTGTTGGCAGTGGTGCCTTACACCCGTTTGTAGCAATTCAGCTGTGTTATCTATTGACTTTGAACATCATGCATAAGGATTGAGTGAATCAAAAGCTGCGTCTTTTGTGCTCCATAAATTTTTGTTGAGGAGCGTTATTGTTGGATATTATTAGTTGCTGAGAGAGTTAAATAATGAACTTTCGAGTCTTATGGAACCTCCTTTCCTCTAAAAGCAGTGGTGGAAGACAAAAGTGCCATCATGGTATTGGGGGACTTGTAAATCCTAAAGCTTGAAGTTTTGGTTATGATAACATTGTTTGAAATTTTGAAGTAGGTTTTTTTTTTTTTTTCCAGCTATTTCTCCCCTCATTTTAGCTTCATATGTTTTCTATTTATGGTTTTTGTTAACTGCTAGGACTTATATTTTGGATACCATTTAGGGATGGACGCTTTTTGAGATACTAAGGTATGCACCTCAGCACAATTGGTCTGCTTATGAGGAAGCTCTTAAGACAAATCCAGTTTTAGCCAAAATGATGATCAGTGGAGTGGTTTACTCCATAGGGGACTGGATCGCACAGGTGAGCTGCATAATTCATGTACAACTGAATCTTGTTTCAGTCAATAAGTCAATTTTTCAATGATGCATTATAGCTTACTGCCTTACCCTTTATTATTGCAGTGCTTTGAAGGAAAACGTCTTTTTGAGTTTGACCGCGCACGAATGTTCAGATCAGGTCTTGTTGGTTTTACTCTACATGGCTCTCTTTCTCATTACTATTATGAGTTTTGTGAGGTATACCGTAATCTCTTTTCCCTTCTTCTACTTGGTTCTTTAAATTGATAGTTGACTCTTATATAGTATGCTAATGGACTCTCTCATTTAACCAGGCTCTATTTCCTTTCCAAGACTGGTGGGTTGTTCCTGCCAAAGTTGCCTTTGACCAAACTGCATGGGCAGCAGTTTGGAACAGCATTTATTATATGGTTGTGGCATTTCTGCGTCTTGAATCTCCCATCAGCATTTTTAATGAATTGAAAGCAACATTTTGGCCCATGTTGACAGTAAGACAACTTTACTGCCTTTTCTATTCCATCTCTATTTCCTTATTGAGCTGTTATAATCAATCTTTGGATCTATTTGGCTTCTCCCTTCATGCACTTTCTGCCAAAAGGGGTAAGAAATTGAGGACCATTGTCCAGACTCCTATCTTGGTGTGCACAGTTCCAGCATGTTCTTCACAAAAGCATCAATATAGGATGTATGTAATGCAATAAAATAGCTCTTGGAATTCTTTGGAAAGCATCAATTTGTATTTCAAAGTCAAAATATGGATGCCGCTACTGAATCCAAGCTGAAAATATTTAGTGCTAAATTTGAAGTATCTTTTCTCTGCTCTCACTTTTGTTCCCATATATTTTAGTGTATAGGATTTATTATAGGCAATGTGCTTTATTGTTTAACTCTCTTTTTCAATTCATCACTGCATTCTAAAAGTCTATGATAATGCTAACTCCTTTTAAGTAGTGGTAGGAAATAGTTATAGAAAAGACAAAACCCATTTGTTAAACAACACATCTGACAACATCTTTTATTGCTCTAATAATTAAGTTTACAGCTCAGGTCTTGTATCCGTATGAATACATCTTCATTTTTCTTGCCTGTAATGCTTTTCTTGGATTTGCTTCCTTACACAGGCTGGGTGGAAGCTATGGCCATTTGCTCATCTCGTTACTTATGGTGTGATCCCAGTGGAGCAAAGACTTCTTTGGGTGGATTGTCTAGAGCTCATTTGGGTGACAATACTTTCAACGTATGAATCTATCTGGATTCATTCTGACTTACTGTATATTAGATATGATTCATTTGAAAACTCATAACTTCATCATTAACTAGCTGCATCCTATTGGCGATGAAGCTTGGCAGTTTAAAATTTTGATTACACGGACCTTGTTGTTGTCCTTCAGTTTGTCTTTCCTATTCTTTCAAACTTTTCATGGATGTTTAGTTGTTTACCAATTTTGATATTTTAAGAATCAGAGAAAGAAGTGGTGGAATTGGAGCTTACAAGAATACATTGTACTTGCTGGCAACAGCTTATTTTTCTCCCTGAAGATATGTGAGATTGCTGTAATCTAGTATGAAAATAGTTTACAGATCCTACCAACTATCCTTTTAGTTTTTCTTCCTGGATTGCTTGGTTTTATCTGAGACTTGCTCCATATGAACATCCTGTCGTGTATGAGGGTGATTAATTCCAGAGTCTGAAATAATCAAATATTTCAAGCTTCTTCCTCGCATTATTCTTGTGGCATCATTTTGCATCAAATTCTAACAGTGTCTACCTTTGTACTCTATAGGTATTCAAATGAAAAGTCAGAAGCAAGAAATGCAGAGGCACCTGCCGAAATGCAATGCACTTCTTCATCTGCATATCCTAAGGAGGTGCGTGATAGTTATTGTGTGCTGATAGTTGATAGGTTGGAGAACAGTCTTGCTGGTTTCGTCCAGAATGCTTTGTGTGTATGACTGGATGTATCCTGTTTGTTTTTATCAGAAGTAACCAGAGGAGATTTGTCTAGAAGCAGGAGTGGGGCCAAAATTGGATCTGCTCAATTGGATTGTTAAGTTGGAAGGAGTCCACGTATACGGGTATGCTGGACCTTGATTGGACAGAGATGCGTGATGCAGAGTATGGGAAAAGATGAATATATATATATATATATATATAGTATATACTTTGCATATCTTGGAGACTCACATACGGTAAGTAACATCAACTTCCTCATAATCATAACAACTGTAACTATTAATATGAGTGTAACCATTGGAATTCCATTATGGTTGAAGTTTGCGAACATTCATGAGTGTAAAGAAAGTTATAGGTCTTCGTTTATTGGATATGAATTTGATGATCTGAGCCTGTATCTGAATGTCTTCTTATTTGAGTTTCTACTCACATAACAGCAAAAATCTTCAGGAAGTATTGCTTAAAGCCCTTTCATTAAGTTAGCAAGCTGTTTTGGATGCCTTCCTTACGATGGAAGCCCTATTCACAGGAAAGTGATTAAAAATTGGAGTCTGCAATTCTCAACTGGAGACAATATATCATGATTATATGTGTAAAACAGTTTGGTTTGGCCTTCAGTTTGGTGTCTGGGTGAATTACAAAGCAGTTGTTTATTTTCACAGGTTGCTTTGTACAGTGAGCCTGAGGTTGGAAAGATGGGGATCCTCTGCCTCCAAACCCTGTCTTGTCCTGTTTAGCATGAGTAAAGTACTGCTATGTTTTCTTTTAGGGGAGCGATGAAAAGCACAATTTTCTTTTGGGTAAGATGAATTGGTTGCGTGGCAATGGTATCCTCATGGGTTGGAGTGAGACAGGAATGGGAGACTTAGGATCCCCAATTTACAACCTGAACTCTACTCCTATAAGTTAGAACACCGAGAGAATGTAGATTTAGAATATGATATTGAGCAGAATGAAAATGCGAGGCCAGAATCTATTTTTTCTCTTGCTTGTATGAAGCCGACGAGACTGCATAATTCTACTGTTTGGAAGAAAAAAAATAATCGAAGTAGTGGAATTACAAATGCAATATTAAGTACTTATGATGATATTTTGAAAACTGTAATACTGCTATCATAAAGTATTCACAAATTAAAAAAAAAAATTATCATTTTCTCACTTGATTTGCCTCAAGCCCAACTACTTAAAGTGAAATGCAATTCTCAGAACTCGGGAGAGTTCAAGTTATAATTAGGGATAACAAAAGTTTGAGTCCTGTCATGGCACTTGGACATTGAAATCGTCTTTAAGAGTAGTTTGAAACCGGCGCTGTGCATATAATATTCTTAGTGGAAGGAGTTAAGTTTTGCTTAAATATTTTGTTTCAAGTTTAAAGTAGTGTATATACAGAAAATATCTTTAAGAGAGTTCCCTCAGTTTAGGTCCAACAATAACTTAAGTCTAAATTAGTTGTGAATTCAAAAGCTTAAATAAGTTTGTGTCCTGTAAATACTAAACAGATTAAAAAAATATCATCCACGACCTTGCCTATTTGTTCGTGAGGTCTAGAGGCCCAACGCCGGACATGGAAGGAACTGGCATTAGAAAAAAAAAAAGTTCCCATTTTTCAAGTGGGAAATTTGTCCTGGTCAAGCAGCACAAGCCATGATTGATAATTCATCCATGCTCATGCTCTTGCTATGTATCCCTAACTCTTCTTCACCTCACTCTGTACAATGAGAGGTGCCCCTCCAGCAAACATGGCTACTTCCGTATTCAAATTGTCCACCGTCACAGCCTTCCTCTGCATTGCCCTTCTGCTTTTCTCCTCAAACGTTTCGTTCCTCAGTTAAATTAACTACACATTGTGTGAGGCTAGAGCGTGCTTGGCAAGAAAGAAAATGGAAGAATTTAGAGTTCATTTCATTTTTGCTGCAACTGAGCACAGTCTTATGGTCATCTCACTGACTCACCCATTCACAAGAGCACAATGCAGATGCACAAGTTGTGGAAGCAGTTTGTTCAAGTGGAAGCTTTTCAGGGCTGTGTTTCATCGGTAGCCACTGCGATGAAAACTGCAAACTGCAGGAGGGTGCAATAGGGGGATCCTGTAACGGTTTTGCTTGTTTGTGCTACGGCAACTGTTAAAAAGTAAAAATCACTCAGGGTTGCTACCAGTGCTGCAACTGTTTCTTCAAATATTCATGTATTGGAAATTGATCAAAGTATTTAGCTACAACATCAGCAGTGTTAACAATGTTATTCTGGTTCGTTTGTTAGGTGAATTTATCTACGTGAGAGTTTCGTTATGTGCATATATCTGTGTATTCACAAGAACCAAAATTACTCAGAAAGATTTGCTTTGCAATGTCCAAAAGTTAATTACTTCACATAATGTGACGTATTAGACAACCATTAGCTAGCTAGAATAGGGGAATGCCTGTGGCTAAAGTCTCCCAATATTTTTACTGTACAGTGCTTCAAGTGGCAGATAAAACTCATTTCTACAAGGCTGGACCTTTGTCTAATAAATCCTTTTACTTTTACATCTTTGTTCTCGGATGTTTTGCTACCTTTATTCTCCTTTATTCTATTACTCTTCCATGTATCTAGCCAATCCCTTATAAGATGGATGCCGTAACTGGCATATACGTGACTTAATCAATCAAATCAACCAAAGGGGCATGTTTTCAAAGCATGTGAAGTAGCCCTAATCAACCCAATCTACCAGGTGGGCATGTATAAACTTTTTTATTTATTTTTATTTTTAAACTAAGAACTAAAGAAGATGAGAAAGGGAATTAATTGCTTAGTCATACAATTCTCACAAAGTCATACAACAGAATCAGAATTCATTCGCACTCGAAAGATAACTTAGACAACAGAGCTAATTCATACAGAATTGACATACAAACAGCAAAAACATTTGCCATTACGCAACACTTGTTCATGAAACAGATACAAACAACAAGATCCTAGAAAGCCCGAGCAAAGAAATCTCTCCAACGCCTATATTGTGAAGATACCACTGCCACCAATGCCTTGTAACGCTCAGACCAGATTCGTGCTTGTTCCTCAAAGCACCCAAAGAAACAATTTTCAGGACTCTTATACTTATAGAAGGCAATCGTTGTAAAGACACAGACCCATAGGGAGGAGGCAATCCAAGCAATGGTGGGGGAGATGATGATCAGAGCCAAAACAGAGCCGAGGCTCCCAAGCCCAAGATTGATGTAGGTTAGTATTGCAAGAAAATCTTGGATATGAGGTTGAAGTATTGTTACAGCCAACACCTGTAAGAAGTAGAAAACAATCGTCAATATGAGAGCCACCATAAGGGTTGGGTGAGCCTTGAACAGAGCATCCCCCTCAGCCGTGTTCTTCACGGCGACAACACCCAACAACCACGATACGAATTTGTAGAAAATCCCTGGTAGGTCTTCGTTAAGGCGAATCACTTGCTCACTGATTGAAAATCATAAAAATAAATTTTTTAAGTCAGATAAGACAACCATTACATTACACAGAATATCTGAGTGGTATATCAAGCAGAGGAAGAAAACAAGGACAAGAGCTGCAGAAAAAACAGAGCATGGATTTGTTTTCCTCTGTCTCTGGGCCTTGTTTTCTTACTGCTTCTGCTTAACAACTCACTGATGAATCATCAAAAGAAATGGTTATGCATGAAAATTTGGTTGCAATAGAAAGCCCGAAGGCCAAGAATATCAGATAAAAACAGAGCATAATAATGGAATTGCATTATGCTATAGGTCAGTGCATAACATTCAACGAAGAAGTTGCAGTTTTTCTGTATATCTAGGAATGAATGAGCACTTACCCTTCCGAAACTGGGTTAGGGGCATCCATGGCTGGCATATTTAGCCGTCCTTCTCTCACGGTTCTGCTTGGAATGAAAATGTGGGGGTTTACTCGCTTCTGTAGTGAGAACAATTCTTGTCTTGGTGCTGGCATATATAGGCTCTAGTTTGAAAAATGTGTACATCTTTTGCCACGGGGAAGACCGTGGAAGACGATCGCCACTTCACCCGGCCACTGGCGAATTATACGTACGAGGTGGCGTGACAGCATGGCTCTTCTTAATAAGCGCCCTATAAAGCAAAGGGGACTTGCGTGGGCAACTTCAGCTTCTTTGTCATTTCTGTGAGAGTCATGCGTTCTTCTCTGTTTTCATTAATTTTTGTTATTGAGTCAAAAGAAATAATCATCCTTGATCCCCTTATAGATCATCAACCCTTTCCATCCCCTGTTGCCAAGCGTTACCTGCTACAGAAGAGCCATTGCAGTCCCTTTTAACCACCCAATACCAATTGCAGTATGTTCCGCAAAAATTGTGGATTCTACTTTGATTTTGAAGAATTCAAACGGGAGGCTTCATCCATCTAGTCATCACTCTCTCCCTCTCCCCATTTCCTTTCTTTTAATACTTTTGTTATTTTTAAAAATAAAGGTTTTATAAAATTTTATTTTAAAAAAATAAATTATTAAATTTATTAAATCTTATAAATTAAATTATAAAATTTATTAAATTTTATACTTTTAATATCTCTTCTTCTGAATCTTCTACCATTTTAAAAAAGATATATAACTTTAAATAGAAAAATAAATAATGGCATAGTAAAAAAAAAAAAAGAAAAGCAAACTCTATAATAAATAATATTTATAAATACTATTCTTTTAAAATGTAAAAATTATCAAAATAATTATTCTTTTTTTAAAATAATCAAAATCAATTATTTTTAATAATAAAAAATACATTCCAATCTCGAATTAAATATTTAAATTTAAAATTATCTTTATTAAAAAAATTTAATCACATAATTTTTATTTTAAACAAAATTAATTTTTTATTTAATAATAAAAAAATAGTCAAAGAAATCCGAAAAGGAGTACAGAGAATACACTTCCTCTGTGTTCATTTTGGGTCTCTTCTGGTCAGAAATATTATAAAAAGAAAACTTGTGGAATGGAGCTCGCTGCAAATTATAACTTACTGGGGTCTTTATGAAGTCCCTACGAGCAAAGAATGCAACGTATTTACGACTAACTGTTTTAAACGCCAAATGTCTCGTCTCCATTGGCCCAAAAAAAGTCTCCTTTTACTAGTGGAATCAACTAGCGTACTAGACAAAGTGCCAACCACTAATTACCCAAACCCAAACCATCGTCTCCTTGTGAAGTTTTAAAAACGTTTGATACGTTCTACTGTACGTCCTAACCAATTGGTTACAGTGATGCTAATTGTTCGAAGGATGAATAAAGCAGAGTTCAATCACCATCTTGGGTTTGAATTCCAATATGAAAACAGATATCACCACATTCTGCTATGAATGGTCCGATCCTCTTACGTTTAATTTCTTTACCCCATCATAACTTTCAACAAAGAAAACTTGAAGATTCCCACCCCACACCACCCTCCCCCCCAGCCTCAAAACAACCATGAATCATATAGCTTTTTTTTTTTTTTTTTAGAAGTGAATCAATCTGGATTGGGCCAATTCCACCCTTTATCTGTGTGATGGACCAAGCAAAAAAATATGGAAAACCATATATTCACGGGTGCCAAGTATTGTCATTCTACCAGAAGAGGGTATCCAACTGTATCTATGCAAGACTTATCGTATATTTGGAAGCTTGTATGCCAGTTGACATCCAATATATAATGGATAAGTATCTTCTGATTCCAACTGCTTATTATGTGAGTTATCATCAAAACAAATTGTATACTTAACAGAACTTTGCATATTCCTCGTAGACATATTAGAGATTCTCTATTATTCTGTTATAGCAATAATAAATACTTTAGGAAGAACAGAGTGTTGAAAGGTGGTAGTGCAACAGTGATTTCAGAGATTTCAGTCATTCGAGATGGTGCGTTTGAAGGGTTGCCCATGTTTTGTACCAATAGTTATGGCTTTGTGTTTGGCATTGCTCCTCAATGTGGCAGTGGTGTGCAACGGAGGCAAGACTAGCACTTTTGTCAGGAAAGCTGAGAAGACTGTCGACATGCCCCTTGATAGTGATGTTTTCAAAGCCCCTTCTGGTTACAATGCTCCTCAACAGGTACCTCACTCCATTAGTACTCTACTTGCCTTTTTCTTCCATGAACGTAACATTAACATTAGCTGCCCTCCCTGATTGAGTGAGGGCTCAATTTGTTTTTGGCTTTAATGGAAAAACAATGGTGCTGACCAGTGCCGACATATTAGGTTCACATAACACAAGGTGACTATATCGGAAAGGCAATCATTGTGTCATGGGTGACTGTGAACGAACCAGGAAAGAGCATAGTGCTTTACAGGTGTGAGAATTGTTCTCACATGAACGTGGCCAAGGGAAAAGTTGTCACTTACAGATTCTTCAATTACACATCCGGTTTTATTCATCACTGCACCCTCAGAAATTTGGAGGTTAGACTCTGATTACTCTTATCTCATTAATTGCTCCATGTTATGATTGAAAAAAGACAATTTTTTATTCATGTGCCGTCTGTTTTGAGCAGTTCAATACCAAATACTACTATGAGGTTGGAATTGGATTCACCAGGCGGCAATTTTGGTTCATGACTCCTCCTGAAGTTGGCCCTGATGCGCCCTATACATTTGGTCTCATGGGTAGGCACATTCCATCAACACTAATACTTGATTTCTAACACGGTGTGAACTGGGTTACCGCTGAGGTGCAAACTTGTCCCTATTTTATATATTAATGGGGTTTGCTTTCTCTGCAGGGGATTTGGGTCAGACCTTTGATTCAAACAAGACACTTACTCACTATGAGTTGAACCCAAGAAAAGGACAGGCCATGCTGTTTGCTGGTGACCTCTCTTATGCAGATGACCACCCATATCATAACAACGTCAGATGGGATACGTGGGGAAGATTCATAGAAAGAAGTGCTGCCTATCAACCGTGGATATGGACCGCAGGAAACCATGAACTTGATTTTGCTCCAGAAATTGTAAGCTTCTTTGGTGCTTTTTCCTCTCTCTCCGTGTATCAGATTAAGGTTATGCAATGCAGCAATTGCTTAGTCAAATTTTCTGTAAATAATTGAATTCTAAACAGAGGATTGGTGATATATTTCAGGGAGAAACCAAACCTTACAAGCCTTACACACACCGTTACCATGTCCCTTACAAAGCATCGGGAAGTACTGCACCATTTTGGTACTCTATCAAGAGAGCTTCAGCACACATCATAGTCTTAGCTTCATATTCAGCATATGGAAAATATACCCCTCAGTATGAGTGGCTTAAGGCAGAGCTGCCAAAAGTAAACAGGGCAGTGACCCCTTGGTTAATCGTTCTTGTGCATTCCCCTTGGTACAATAGCTACAATTATCATTACATGGAAGGGGAAACCATGAGAGTAATGTTCGAGTCCTGGTTTGTGAAGTATAAGGTTGATGTCGTGTTCGCTGGCCATGTCCACGCTTATGAACGAACTGTAAGTCCTACTATTAAGTATAAAACAAGAAATGAACTAGATTTGTCCTCTGAAACTTCATAAATTTTCATGGCACAATTGTTTTAAAATCCATTTTAATTTTCTGACCAAATACGAGATTTTGATGCAGATTCTTATAACAACGAATTTGTTTATGCCTTATCAGGAACGTATTTCCAATATTGCGTACAACATTGTAAATGGTCTTTGTCGTCCTGTGAAGGATGAGTCAGCTCCCGTGTACATAACTATTGGTGACGGAGGGAATATTGAGGGCTTAGCAAACAAGTAAGTTCTATAAAAATGAGTCTTTCTTGCAGAAATAGTTTACTTTATGTGAGCTTTGTTTGATTTTAGTGAAATGCATTTTGCCTACTCTGCAGCATGACAGAGCCACAGCCAGAGTACTCCGCATACAGGGAAGCCAGTTTTGGGCATGCCATTTTTGAAATAAAGAACCGAACACATGCTTACTATAGCTGGAACCGAAATGAAGATGGATATGCTGTGAAGGCTGATTCCATGTGGTTTTTCAACAGGTACTGGTACTCAGTTGATGATTCCACAACTGGCCCATGATAGCAGTATAGCTTTAATTATCTTCTGAGGTACTAATTGCAGAAGCTAGTTCGTGAGAATTATGATCACATCACTTCCTCGCCTCAATAATAAGTTTAAGTAGTTGTACTTGTTTTGGCAGTACTTAGCTTCTTGTTTGGAAAGTGATTGGTGTTTAAGCCTTAACAGCAGTTTTAATGTAGTTACCACTGTTCTTCACTTGGGTGTATCTCTGTCTTCTTGCAAAGGTTCACAACTTCCCTAATTCTTATGGGTGAATTTCTTTCTAGAATTTTGAGAATGACATCAGAAACAGAAATTCTACTATAAAACTTCAGATTTTTCAGTAACTGTATGTGTCATAACACATGGGTTTAGCTAGAAAGAGATGCTTTCGCCTAAATAGTAAATACACCAACAAAACATTCAGGAGGCATTTGGGTTCCGAGAATTCTAATTTCTACTCAGGTATTAGATCTTACATACCCATCCTATAAATCTCTCAGCAGATCCTGTTGCCTTCCTTTTATACGGAGCCAATGCCACTCAACAAAATTGTCATGAGTTCACTACTTTAGAGATAAAATGCTCCGCCCAACAATAGAGACCCACTAGTGTATTTACAACCCCAGTTTTCGACTTGAAAATATGAGTTTCCTCTTTTTATGTTTCAAACTTTATAACATATGCCAATTGTATTCAATTTTCAATGAACGCAGAACAAAAAGAAAAATGTTGTAAGTATGTTAAGGAAACGTACACATTTATTCTGAAAGAAGAGAGAAAGTCGAACAAAAATATAAGAACGTGTATAATTTATATGTAAAATGTATGTGGATGCATGTCATTAGCCGACAAAAATCTATCCCACAAGCAATTGTAATTACCATGATTGGGGGCTCTGATTCAGACCACGAAATACATATATTTTTCAGAAGGTTTTTCCATCTAAAGCATCAGCAATGGAATCTGGGCGAAGAAAAGGGAATATAAGATCTCTAGAGGCTGCCCAATTAGCAGATTCAGGCTGCATATATGTACCAGTTTTCGTTGATAAATGAACAGAGAAGGGTCTGCAACTTGCGATTAAGTATGAAAAGCATAACTATTGCCCAACTGCTAAAGTGGAAGCTTTAGAAAGAGACAAATAGAATACTCTAATTCAGTGGATTTATAAACTCAATTGTAAAATAAACCCAAACTAGATTTTAAAAAATTAGGGAAAAAAAAGGTTAAGCCATGGACATGCTAGAAAGCCGGCTAGGAGTTGGTCTGAAATTCAACCATCTAAGACCTAGCCGTCGTGGCGGCGGCGTCAATGCCCTCCTCAAGATCTCTTTGCTTGCTTGATGCTTCTTCAACCTCTCCCCTGGCACCACATACCCATGACGCGCACACCGGACCGAACCGGGCCGATTGGAGCACGTGCAGGCCGGTCGTGATCGAGGAGACATGGCCAAGTAACCATTTTTATTACGACCAACACCAAAACCAAGCTCCACCATCTTGTATCCGGCAACTGACAACTTAGCTGGAAGCCTTGGTGGGTCTTCTTTGCTCTGCTTCTGAACGGTACTCTGCATTTCTCTGGAGCTAAGAATGAAAATGAAGGGGGACGTGGGTAGCAGTATTTTGCTTCAAGCTCTGGTTTCGGGTTTTAGGTGTTGGAATTTTTTGCGGATGCTTATATGCAAGGAAGGGTCAAAGGAATTGAGGATAGGTTCATGAAGGTTCGGTTTTGAATTCTTGACCAAGGCGAAGAAGACTTTGTAAAGGAATTGAAGAGGAAGACACAGTATAAGAGGGACTAAGCCAAAACGTTTGACTAGGACGGTATATTTGGCAAGTGCTGGGGACTCGGAATTTACTACAAGCCATTTAAAATTCGAACGTTGGTGATTGATTCGTTTGCGAGTATACTAATTCCGCTTTCTTCGTTCTCACGTTTTTTGTAGCTGGATTTTGTCAGAACGTTACAAACTGGCACTGGGTCATCAAGCCCACTTGGAACTGATGTTGGCCCCCAGATGCAGAATTTTATAATGCAGCAGAATCACCCTCCACTGGTATCTCGGGCTGTTGTAGCAGGATCAAATCAATTTCAGCTCACAAAATGTGCGATACAGTGAAACCCCATCTGGTATCTGAGTTGGCTGGCTCACTTTGGGTCCGGCTTGAACTTGCCCTGCCCACTACTTTCACTTTGGATCCAACCCATTGCCATCTACTTACGTGCCCTCTCCAATCTCTGTTGCCTGGTTATTTTCTTTTGGAAATGTTACTCTCACTGTTTGAGAGCATCATCTTTTTCATGGCAGTTGGTTTTCATGTATCTAGTAAATTAAATTATAAAATGTAAAAATTAAATAAAAATAATATTATAAAAATATTGAGATGAATTTTTTTAATTTTTTTAAAAATTTAAATATATAAAAATTTCATTTTAAATAATTTAAACTATTTTATTTATATAATCTCACAAATATTACTGTTAAACACATGTATTCTAACATCTTACATGGGGTGTTGTGTATTTTTGTCTACCTCTCTTACCCTTTTTCTCGCGGGCAAACATCCTGGCTGCAGCTTTACTACTTCTCACATTAACAGAACAGCATACTATTGGAAGGCGTACTACAATCTTTTATTTTTTATTTTTTATTTTTTTAAATAATAAATAGAAAGATGCAAATAGATAGGTACAAACTAAAAACAATTATAACTTTAAGAGGTTAATATAATTAGTGTGAGTATTTTAAAATCATATAATAATTACGGATTCAATTTTTAGAAAAATCTTTAAAGTTAAGAATTTATATCACTACCCATCTTGAGAGGGATTAAGCTTGTAAAGACTTGAAAAAATTTGAATCTCGAATAAAAGTACTTCTTAATTTATAAAAAAAATAAAAATTAATTACATTTTAATATGTCTACTATAAACAACTTCTGCCAAATCTCTAAGAAGCATTAAACCACTTCCATTACGAGGTTGGACAAGGATCCTAGTGCCGCCAATGTGCTTATGACCTTTTAATACTAACCAATTAGCAATGCCATTTACTTCATAGAATACTTGTTGAATAATCATGTTCTATCTACGTTGCTACATCAAATTGATATATTTGACTAAATTTGAATATGAATGATTTTCAGAATAACCTTGAGTAGTGAGACGAACTACAATCACGGAGTCACATTCTACCACTATCCTTCTAACTTCACTATGCCATACAAATTCAAGACCAATAGCCAAGCTCCAAAGTTCAGCTGCTAATGATGTTCTTGGTCCAATATTATAAGTGAAACCAACAATTTATTTCCTAAAAGAATCTCTTATAACACCTCCACAGGCAGCTCTAGTCCAATATGATCTTTTATTATCATCACATTCCAATGTTCATATGCCTTAGTGTTGTTTCTTTTTCTAAACAAAATTTTCAGTACTATTTAAAGGGAATAACTTCTTCATCTATGCATTATATGATACGTCAAATTTTAAACTAAAGACTTTTTGATTATTTGATTCTCTTAGTGGTACAATCTATGCATAAATCGAATGAATAGAAACTGAATGGAGGATCTTGGAAGATAGAGTATTTGAATTGCTCAATTCGAGACCCCAATATGGAGTCTAAACAGTGGGAATTTTGAACTAATCTTGCTTTTATTCTGCCCGGAGAGGTTGGGTTGGGTGTTGCCTGGCCAGGACAAGCCTAATAAGCAGTATGTTGTGTGCGCGTAGTGGTGGGTCAGTGCCAATTTTGACTTGATGCAGAGGCAAGCTGAGATGAGCTTGACTGCTTTCCATATCTATCAACAGCCAATCTTTTGCATGGAATTGTGGCTGGCTGGATAGGAGCTCAACAATGAAGACAGACCCTACCTCTTTTCGGCAAGTTCCATCCATGAAAAGAAAAACGCTGCTTTGATGCCCTCTTTCGTCAACTTAAATACAAACCACTATATCTCATCTCTCATGATCAGAACCACCCCACCACCTCTCAAAACTTTCTTCTTTTGTTTTTTTCTCTCTTTTTTTTTCAGTTTTTATAGTGAAATAGACCTCAACATAAGGTCTAGAATTGATTTAGATGATAGAGACAGCATATGATATTTTATGTGAGCCCCTGAATTTTCATTATCATATAGAAATAGTCTTATTTTATATTATAAATATATAATCTAATTAATTATAAGTAATCATGCACTTTAATTAGGCAGAATACAGGTAGGCGATGAGGGTATTTTCCTTTATATAATTGTTTAATTCAGAGAACAGAATTCATAAACTTTTAGGCTGTGAAAGCATCATCCACAACTCAAGGGGGATATCAATGGCAATAATAGTGCATTTCATCGTTATGATATCTATTCCAAAATTAAGGACAAATGATGCTAAATTTTATAAAGTTGGTTTGTATTCTTTCCTCAGAAAGGAATGCAATTAAAGGGTATTTAATTTGTGTGGTTTTAGGATAATGATTCCTTTAGATGATAGCAAGAAAATGGTCCGCAGAGTCAGCCAGAAAGAAAGCTATCTGCTGCTAGTGTGTGAGGTAGACTTTGTTGTCTATTTGTGTGACCTCAGGGTCATGGAATATACTTAACTATGCCCAGTCCCACGATAGAAAATGACACCCATCCTGAAATATCTCCATATACCCTTTTCAGATTAAATCAAAACTGGCGTGGATGCAAAGGTAAAATGAACAATTTACTTTTCTTCTCACTCATTCCCTGTTCATGTCCAGCTTACAGCTTTTCATTGAAGGCCATGTTTGAAAAACCTCTATCTGGGTTTCTGTCAGGAAAGATATGTACCCAAAATAAGCTCTCAGTGATTGGTTGCTGATTTGAAATTAATTTATTAGCTTGAATCTATCCTTAAAGCTTAAGGGACACCCCATGTGCTGTTCTCCTCTTCTCCATATATCTCCTCGTGTGTAGACTTATGCCTATTAAATAATAAAATTGAGATAGCAGATAAAGCTCAGAATTTCAATTTCTTTCTACTGTTGGATCAAACCCATTTGATATTTTTAGCTACATATATATCATCTAGAATCTTGCTGTTTGTCAAATTCATAGTTAGGTGAGGTGAAGTGTCAACTTTTCTGCAGATGAGGCATATTCAAATTATCTATGTGAGTTTATAATTTTCTTTATTGTGAAAGTGATGAAAAGAATGGGTAAATTATCTCAAGATACTGGTCTGCACTTGCCAAATTCATTTTTGGAACAGAAGGAAATTAAAAAGGAAATAGAAATAGACAGCATGAAAATTAGCTTCAAATAATCATATGCACAATTGCACCATCACAAGTCACAAATCTTTTAACATTAAGACCTAATAAGAAAAAATCGATCACCGAAAAAAGGACAGAGAAAAAAAATGCCAAGCTAGTTCTTTAGGAAAACTAGAGTAAGTATGAACAATATCCTCTTAAATGTTACCAGAAAAAATAATAACCTCTAAAACATCCTCTTAATTAATAGATGATAAAATGTAATTAGCCTAGTCAAATATTGTCATTATAAATTATGACTCATGAAACTTAATATTTTTATAAATCTTATAAACGAATAGAATCGAATCTTATAAAATATATGAAACTAAATTTTTATGGCATCAAAATAGAATACAAGGCAAATTTGTGTGTAAAATAAGTAAATAATACCAACAAAAATGTTAATCTAGTAAAGTCACGTTGACTCTGGACAAACTGTTACTGTTAATATACAAGAATTCAAATCCAAAAAAGACTAAGAAAAAATTATTAATACCCTAATCTTTGAATAATTACCTTTTGACTATCACTAAATTTATTAAAACAAATAAATATACTATCAGTTGAAAACTCCGACCTTTTTCTATTGGTAAAAGAGTATAAAAAAGCATAAAGTTGAATACTTAAGAGTCCTTGTGCATCGCATAGGAAGTGGCGAAATTACTTCATAACAAACAAATTAATATTGCATACTTTATATGTGTATGTATGCAACGTGTTGTAGCTTTTTAGATCCCTCAGGAATTATGCGCTGGGTAGAAGGATAAAGATATGAAATGACTAATAACCTTCTAGGTAACATGCAGTGACGTGACACAAGAATTTGGCTACCATCTGGCTAATTATTTAACAAGATTAAAACCCATTTCTTCTTGTGCCAGTTTAAGCTTCAAGAGCTTAGCTTTGCTTGAAATTTTGCATCAATAGAGTTCTACAGTGTATCTCTACACAAAGATCTCAGTTGTAGTCATCCTAGAACAAAGTATATAACAGCTCATTCTTTTTTAACTATTTTTCTCTTTTGAAGTTTTTGTACATGAAGTGCACCGTCTTTCTTTACATAACAATAAAACAAGCAAATATCTATATATGTATAAAGCCATATATAAGTTTGCCTAAAAATATCCATGGCCTCACCTTATGTATTTCGCTGCCTTCAGCTTTACCTGATCCAATGGTTGATGAAGACAGAAGAAAATTTGAGAGGCCGTTTAATTTCATTAGTCCTCTAACTTGCTTCCAATTTCCTAACAACCAAATATCTCAGTAACCCCAGTCAAATCTATACAACTTCATAAATTGAGAGGAGATAATGTATACCCCAGCTGCTACTAGCTAGCTAGGAAGCAATTCTTCTTCACTTGAATCTTATCCCCTTATGCATCAATAATATTTACGATTATCATACCCAGAAACTGAATTAAATTGGGCTAAGCATACCAATTCATACCAGCTATTTGATATGGTGTCCGAAGTATTCCATCTCCTAGAGACCCCAGCATTGTTTGCTGGTGCAATGAAGGGGTTTGTGGAAGCTGGCTGAGCAGAGTGGCAATAGAACTAGCGGCAGTACCATTCTCTTCTGTCCGCACAACGCTGCCATCCCCATTATCCACATCGAAACGTTTGTTTGATGAGGTTCCAGCCACATCCTCTTCATTCCAATACAGAGATGGGAGAGTTCGCTTGGATGAGGGCGTGTTTGAAGAAGCCGTCATAGTTGGGACCAAAGGAAGCTCTGCCTTGGGGTTTGAGGTGCACAACTGAGATGAGATGGCACTTGTGTTGATCCCACCGCCATTGCTTATAACCCCTTCCAATAAGTTTTGGTGGTGATTTTCCATTAATGCAGCACTGTAGGTTGGGGACATGTTTGAGAGGTGAAATCTCGCATTCATTTGACCCACGTTGATGGAAGGAGGTATCCCTCTAATCATATCATCCATCGAATCATCCCTGTCATGATCCAACGGTGATTTATGTGTATTGTTCTTCTTGTAGATTCGGCATAACACCCAATCATCAAGCTACTCACATCATCACAAAATCACCAATCAAAAACCCAAGTACAAAGAAAAAATATAAGATGTGAAGGAAAGGCCATATACTGAAAATTGAAGCAGAACAAAGCGAATTTTGCATAAAAAAGAGTTTACCCTTAGAGAGTTTTTCTTGTTGCCCAAGTCACACCCAGGAGGCTTATTGCTAGACTTATTATCAGCAAGGCGGTATTCATGCATAATCCAATTCGTTTTGATCCCTCTTGGGGGCTTTCCACCATAGAAAACCAAAGCTTTCTTCACCCCCACCTTCTGGGTTCCACCAGAGGTTAGCACAGGCTTATCAGTCCCTGTGGCCTTCCAATACCCGGAAGTGGCAGCCCTGTTCGGCCTTGCACCGTTCGGGTACTTCCTGTCTCTGGGGCTAAAAAAGTACCACTCTTGCTCCCCAAACGCTGCCTTAGCTGCAAAACCATGAAAAAAGTAAAATCCCATTTCAGTTTTCAACTTCATGATGTCAAAGTTTCAAATCTTTCGGTGAAATTGGAGCGTACCTGGGAGCTCCCATGGATCGAACTTATAGAGATCGACCTCAGCGATGATCGCAACAGGGAGAGGAGAAGAGGAGGCCTTTTTCTTGAGGTAGTGAACCACGAGCTCCTCGTCGGTGGGATGGAAACGGAACCCAGGTGGCAGGTTCGGCTGCTGCGAACCGGTCGATGAGTCGGTGCTCTCCATATCTGGCTGAACCGGGTTACCGAGCTTCAGTGAGTTAGGTTCGAATGACAGTTATGGCTATCAGAGAAGAGAAGACGAGAAAATATAATTCTGATATTACCCCCAAGCGGTGGAGAAGCCCATGTTTTATATGGGCGGGTAGGTGGGAAATTATCAAGCGCAACCGCCTTCATTCGTTGGTACGGGGGGTTATCCAATAATTGGAAGCCTTGTCAGAGAAGAAGGGCAGATTAGTCTTTCGCGGAATGAGGATTATCCCAGGTTGAGCCTGGATTGGGAAAGGAAATGAGGCGGGCTAGATGAATGGCTGCATGTTAGGACACCTGATGATGACGCGAACTGAATTTTTGGCCGTTGAAATGTCGACACGTCAAATTCTAAAATGTGGAGGGAGTGACACGTGGGTGGGTGCCGGAGTTGACAGAAGGCAACAAAAAGATATACCCTATTTTATTCTGAAGAATTGAATGAGCTTTGTTCGAGTGCTGAAACAAAAATGGTGCATGGAGGGGATGTGTGAGGTCGAGAGTGAGGACAAGCTTTGGGCTCAAAGATCATGCTTTTATTGCGCTAATGCCACGAAAACTTACCATTTGCTTATAATTTATTTTGTAAAATTTCATAAATATAATAATTTAAGTTTAATGAAGTAAGAAATTATATAAAAAAATTTAATTATTTTTTAATTTTTTACATAATATTTTAATAATATTATTAAGTATAAAATTAATTTATATTTAAAATTAATCATTAATAATTTTTTTAATAAATATAATTTTAAAATTTAAAATTTAAATCTTTAATATCAAATTTTTTTTTTATGTAAAACATAAACAACAACTAGTATAGTAACACTTTATTAGTATATAACTTGTATTTTTCTTAAAATGTTTCAAAGTTTAAGTGTAAAGTAAGAAAAAATAAAATTAAAATTAAAATATAAAGTTAATAAAAAAAATTCACATATTAAATTTGATTGTAAAATAAAAAATAAAATTTAAAATATTAAAATTTAAAAATTATAAATATAAGAGATGCAAATTCTTTTCCCGTGTTACCCCTCGGCCCTCGTAAGATGTTAAAAGTGTCATTTTACTACTGTGTGATTTTCAATGCATATATTTCTTTAATAATAAATAGAAATAGAGGTTAATTATAGATCAGAAGGAGAGAATTAACTGAAAATAGTAGACCATCTTGCAAATTAATTTTAAAGTTATTTTTTATAAAACCTTCTCATTTGTTAGAAAAAAAAAAAAGAAAACTTAGATATAGGAAAAAGAAAATAAAAAAATTAATAATTATATAATTGATAAATAATTAAATTTTTAAATATTAATTTAAATATAGTTTAAGTTATATACATAAAAATAATTTTATCAAAAAAATAAAATATTTTTATAATTTTTATATTTTTAAAAAATGTTAGATTTTAGTTACCGATTAAAATATTTTTGGTTTTATTAAAAAAGGAAAGGATTTGAAATTATTGCATTGGGTTAGAGTTTGACCCAAAAAATAAGGTGATTACACACGTCCACATGCAGAGGCAAGTGTGAGAACGACCCAACGATCGAATACAAACGAACCGCTGTGAGCGCGAGATGAAAAAATGTTGAAAGTTGATAGAGGGTAAACTATGATGGGTGGGGCCGAGATGCTGGTTCCATAATGGACCAGAGGGTCCCATGGTGGGAGCCACTTTGTTGCAGTAGACGGTAGTCGGTCCATGACATGAAATCAGGGGGAGCTAACGAGCTATGGCAGCGGCGACAGATGCAAACCCTAGACATTACCGAAACCACGTCGTCTCGCATTGCAGTCCCCGCACACATATACTCCTCGCACTTACACTGTTAATAAGACTGAAGCTTGTGGTATGCATACCTCGCCTCGCCCACCAATTATCTCTTCAATTATCTGACACAAGTCATGTGAAAAATTTGTGTGTGGATCATTAACTACGTACCCAATCCTTATTATAATTTTTTTTTAATTTTTGTGAAATATTTTCTTTCTAAGGTAAGGACTAATTTTTTGAACGTAAAATCAAATATTTAAATAAATATATCTTTTATATAAATCTTTTCTATATATAAAACTTAAAATAAACTTAAATTAATTTATTTAAGAACTCAAAATTACACCTTATTATTTGACATATTTAATATGCGTTAATATTTATTGTTATGTTGAAATTTTTTTCTACTCATAAATTTTAAATTTAAATTTAAAATTTTACATGTATCTTATTTAACTTACTAAAAACAGAATAAAAAGATTTAAACTATATATATAGAAAAAGTTTATTTAAAAAAATTATTTATTTTTGTAATTTTTATTTTTTAATAAATTAATTTTTTAACTATCAATCAAAAAGATATCTTGAAGTAATAAAAAAAAGACAAAAGAAAGAGGAACAACATTAACCATTTTTTTTTTCTGTTCCTTAAACTTTTGTATACAAGTAATAATATGACTCAGAAAAAATTAAAGAATCTTGATATACCCCAACAAAAAAGAAGTTGAAACAAGATGAAGCATTAGGTCTAGCCTGAATTCAAGTGGGGGTATTAGTAGAGATGTCATGTATATCTTAATCCTAAGATTTTCCAACATTGTTAGATCTCATTTGTCTCTTTGTTTATCCACATCTGGATAATTTATCTTCAACCACCAAAGTTTTACGCTCTATGTCTCTACATCCTTAAAGAAATATGCTTACCTTTATCACCTTGTTATTTAGAAAGGACTCTGTGCCGAGATTCTCATCAGCTATTAAGTCATATATAAATTGTCAGCCATCATATATAATCTCATCAAAATCACAATATCATGATTTACATTATATGTGTAAGATCAATTGTATATGTCATTAAAAACAAATGGGTTAATCCAAATTAGATTGAAAAACATAAAAATACATAATTTTGATAACTTTTGCAGCTAAATAGAATTAGTCATAAATACAAAAAATATACTGATAACACTCTAAAAAGTAAGGAAAAAAGTAATTACATTTAATGTGAGTTATAAATTCTAAAAAAATGTTGAGTAATAGTTAAATTTATTAAGTTTTTTAATTTATTAATATGTGAAGTTTAATAAAATTACTAATATAATTTTTAAAATTTTTAATTATTTAAAAATAAAAGAACTAGAAGAGTAAAAAAAAGAAAAGAATGATGGCATTGAAGATTTTTGTTTATCTCCACATGTCATCGTGAAGAAATTTGTCAAATTCAAAACTTCATTCACAAACTAGCCCCTTAGGTCCAATTTTCTGACAGATACGGAGCATGTCATGGTGGGTAAAAGTGGAGGCTTAATTATAGTATTAAACAATTCTGTTCTTTATATTTTCCACTAAGCTATGCCCTCCAATTGGGTTATTTGTTGATTCTTTTGATGATGTGTTAGAGATGGACATTCGTCACATCCCTTGACTAAAAGCCAAATTTGTCTCTCACCAGTAGTTGAAAACAATAGAACCCCAAAAACTAGTAGCATTTTGGTTTTTGGAGGATATTTTGCCTCGAAGGTCTGGTACTGCTGTTGGACTGAATCCGTGTCCATATTATCCCAAAATGCAACTCCAAGTATAAAGAAACCTTGACAGTACCCCAAACTTGATACCAAAGATTCCAGTTTTGCCGCCCTTCAGAGGCCCCATCAAGGACACCTATCCATCTTAATCACACAACCTTCTACACCAATTCCTCTCATTAATTCTGTAGTTGCGCATTCAATGATCAATGACCCTGCAGTAACTTAATGTTACTTCTTTTTTGTTTTTATCCCTTTCCAATTAGAGAATTATGCTTTGTCTGGCATAAATTGCAGGGGTAAGAATCTATGGTTTTATTCAATCATATGTAGCAATTGAAGATAAATAGTTAAGAACATACATGCATAAGAAGAACATCATAGATTGGCACTGTTTGAATTCGAAACCTAACTAGGTCACTTTGATCCAAAATGATACCCTTATCTCCACAATATCTTAAAGGTATATTGAGATTCTTGCAGTTGAGAATTCTCTAGTTTTAATAACTTTAATTTGTACGGATTAGAAAATACTCTTTAATTATATGTTTTATTATTTTCTCTCATTTATTTTACAACTCTTTTAAAATTATATTTTTCTCTCTCTTACTTTACTCTTGCAAATGATAAATAATTGCAGAAAATCCGTATCCCTTAATGAAATTAAAGGCACATAACATATTGAAATAGGAAGGCAAAGTTTGGATTCACCATTAAGAAAGCAACATATATTCTTGACATATACATAGTGTAAACATTTATTGTTTATACGTGTGAATTGCATAAGCAAGTATGCATCTGGGTCAGAAGCCAGATACACTGGATTACCAGATTATGTTATTCGTCAGTTTCCATCCTTTGTGGAAAACCTAACTTGCCCTTTAATTATATTTTTACATGAGAAAACAGAAAAAGGTTATAATCTTTCGCATGTGACATATACATAGGACTGTATATTTTTCTTCATCTACTTCTTCTCCTTTACTTTTTTTTTTTTTTTTCCATTTCTGTTTCTACCATTGATATCACATTGCTTAATCTGACCTTGAATTTTGCAGGATATAAAGTATTAGATTGAATGAATTATAAGATATGTATTAAATTCAGCCAATGTGTATGAATTTAGTAGTATAGATAGTAGATTTATGTCATCATATCCTCATCTTTAATACATTAATGCTGCATCTTCAAGTATATGGCTACTCTAGAGACCTTCACAATTGAAATCTTTAACTTTTTTAACTTAAGTTAAATTTCATAGATTAAAAAGTGGTATTTAAGGATGGGAAGTATACTATTTTCTATCACTAATTTTTCATCTTCCTAGAAAGTATGTTCTCTCCCATTTACTTTATCTCTTCTTTTGGTTGACCAATTATAAGGAATCAAGATCCTCCCTCAAGTATTCTAGTTAAATTGAGTTAAGACACCTGATGAATGTTCAAATACGCATGTTAGGGTTGGAGGTAGTGAAGAACTTGTGGGGCTCATGAAGTAACATGCATAAGAAGGAAAAAGTTGACCAGAAAATATTGATACTTGTAAGTGAATGTCAGTATGAATGTAGCAGTGAAGTACACACTATTGAAACCATACATTAATATTGAAGTTAATGGCACAAGCAACACATTGTTATGCTTTTTCCATGGGCTTTCCCCTCTCTTGGCACTGAAAATCTTTAGAGAGACCTTTAAATGTCTATGTAGTTTAAGTCTTTGACACGTTACCTTTCTATTTTGAATAATGTATATTTACTGACTTTTGCTCGCAAAACCTTTTTCCTTTCCCCATCTGTTCCCCATTTCCACAGGTTGTTTTTAGTACCAACCAACTTTATAACACAACCCCCCCCCCCCCCCCCCATAGAATGCCACCAAAAAATGCCTAATTTCCTCCTCCATTGTAACAGATTTTCAACAAGGCCTGAATTGCATGATCCTCTCACATGTGATGGAGACCTTCCCATTCAGTTGGGTTGCGGCGTTATCCATCCTTCTCAGCTAGCCATAAGTTTGGCATCTTACACCAGATTCTTCAGCTAGCCAAAGATTCTTTTGCAACCTCTCCAAAATTTAAATGAACCACGTTTCAAATTAAATTTATCAAAAGATTATAATTAAAGGTACATAACATAGCTTCTCAATTTCTCTTTTGCTTATCTAATCATGATCATCGTTATGCAAAAACATAAGGCTAATCTTTCACGTTGATGAAAAATTATTCAATATGCCAATATACATATGACATAATTGATGTGATATACTAACTTAATAATAAATTATTATTTATATTCTTTTGCTAATATAATTTTATAAATGACAATCGTAATTAGTAAAAATTATGCATGTAATAGTTTATTAATTAATGGCTAGGTATATTACAAAATTTATGCTATGTAATACCGAGTTAAGTTGACGTTCTCAAAGATTATAAATTGAAACAATATGATATGTACTTTCTTGTTCCCTAAAGTTCCCATGCAACTTCATCACATTCCAATGACCTGAAATGAGACTTGTAATATTTATTTATATGGGGTGACTTGCATTTTTTTCACCATGTGACTGTTAGTTATACAGGCTAGGATGATGAATCGCTGATGTAAAACTTTGTCTTTCTTGTTAGATTGAGATCAGATGCCAGCAAGCCATATGGATATTTCTTGTTTTTATACCATTGAAAGCATCAAATGGCCACAAAATTGTGGTGGATGAAAGTATTACAGCGAAGCAAACTACATATATGTATGATAGAACTAGTCTTGCTGCATGATTTAGCTGTACTTTTAAGTTGAGGTGGTTTTTCTTTGCACGTGGATCTTAAGATATAAAGCCGCAGAATGATACTTGCACGCATAAGGAAATGGCATAAGTGATATCTAAACCAAAAATGTTAAGCATGTAATCTATTCTAAATTATGCTTACAAACAAAAAACACAATCTCATCTGCGATTTGATCTCCATTTTTCCCATTCATCTTAATTTGACTAATTTTTTATGTTGCTTTTCTTGATAACCAATGCTTTTTTTATGAGCAATTCTCATGCATCATGGACAGCCACTCCCCAAAAAATACAAATATGGAAATTCATTTGCATCGTGTCACAATCTTTTTCTTATCTCTGCAGAATTTGGATTACTGTTCCTCCATGATAATCAGTTTCCGAATGAGTTTAGTTGTGAACTTGAGTGAAAACTTAGTAACCAAAAGCCATACGTAGCCAAATCATGGACCGATAAACTCGTAGATTTATGTTTGTCATATGGGTAAATTGTATTAATTTTGTAATAAAATTTTTATATAACATTTAGTTTTATATTTAAAATGGACATATATATATATATATATATATATATATATATACCCATATCGGATGTGTTGTTCAAAATGAAGTTTTGATGTTTTATAAATTTAGTTATGATTCGGCAGACAAATTTTGTAATGAGAGAAAAAGAATTGCACTGTGTCTGCTACCATCTGATCTAATGCTCCTGAAATTCCATGCAATGCACTTGTAAATTTTATTTCACTTTCATATCCGAAAGATGCACTTAAACAAAAAAATGGGGTAATTGATGGCACTTCAAAGTAGAGTTGAACAAGGGCAATCAGGGTTGCGAGAGTGGCGGGGTGCTGCTTAGCCATATACAGAAATATGAGAGAAAAATGCGAGTTAATGGTTGCTTTCACTAATAGTAATAGCTATATTTAAGTCCACATTTTGATAGCATGGTTTGCAAATGCAAATCACTTGCCTCTTTTTGAAAGAGGACAATTTACAAATAGGCCACAAAAGCAAAGCTCCCCCATAAATTATGGCACTAAGTGCTAAACCATGAAAGTGAAAACCAAGGGATATGTCATCTTTAATCTGTGTATAAAATATCTGGTTTCAATTGCTTCCTTTCTTTTTCTCTCTCTCTCTCCTTATAGCATGGGGATCACCAAATTTGTTGGTTCTTAAATTTAATTATATACTTTTGATTTCTGGCTGTAAATCAAATTATGCTTTTGATAAGATGTAGGTGGCAAAAAGCTAGTCAATTAGCATAAGTTTTGTAAGTCATGCAATTAGTTATTATTGGATAGACTGCTTTAAATATCACTACTATGCTTTTTGACCAATATATGTGCTCACATTATATTATGAGTAACACATGCATGCATGAATATACACATTTTGGTGCTCCAATGGTCTCTATGGTATTATGGTTTGGTGGTCTTACTAAACAAAATTCTCACAAAAATTACATGAGCAGTTAATTTTGTAAAGTCTTACAATATAAATTATAAGAATCAATAAATTTGATGGATAAATTCTTGAGTTTCTAAAGTTCATCAAGTTGAGTGACATCCACAACAAATAAAAATGTCAAAGTGGATTAATCCATCTCAATTTGCAATTGAACGAAACTTGCAATTAAATATTTATAAATTATTAGTTGAGTATTAAATTTATTAAATTTTATAATTTTATTTATGATTTAATATATTTAATTATTAAAATTTTTAAATTAAGATTTTATAAAATATTATTTATAAGAATAATAAAATCAATTATAATATGTAAAGAAAATACCGAGAATATATACGTTTATTTGTTGTCTTTACGATGCCTGGAGTTGAATTATTTTGAATATTTCTTGGTTTTCAGAAAAAATAGTGATACCTGACCCAGTTCTTAGGCCCTCCCTCAAAGTATCAAATGGAGGAGAATAACTGAACATTGGTTTTACCTCTGGCAAGCCAAAGAAAACTTAATGAATAATTGAATAATGAAGCCATCCAACAGAGGCCCAAGGTTATTTTTATTTTTTGAAAGAATAAAAAAGAAATCAACATGGAAAATATGACCATTTTGGGTCCAGCAAGGCCCATAGAAAGCCCATGCGAGAAGGTGCCTATTAATTTGTCATACCGACAAAAGAAACAGAACATTTGACAACAGTATGGATCATTCATTTTTGACCAGACAAGGAGAACCACTACAATATTGTTAATGGGTATTTGATGTGAATTGTTAATGATTTTTGTACTCATATACATGTTTAAAATGATGTTCATACCCAATGCATTATCTTAGAGAAGTCATTTTACAAAGTAATATGTCAGTTATTTTATAATATAAAAAAAAAAAAGAGTTGTATTATATTAAGGTGTCAAATCTCACATTTAAAAAAATTAAACTTAAAATGTTAAAATCTTTTTAATTAGACCCTATATAAAAAATGTTTTTTTTGGTCATTTTACTAAGCAAAAATACATTTATATTTTAATAATTTTTTATTTAAAAGTACTTCTTAATTACAACATTCAAACATAAAATAACATTAACTTAATAACTTCTGATCAAAATCTTTTATAAAAAATTATACATGAAAAAGCTTTTTCTTAAGCTCAGCCTATTTGGATGAGTGTTTTAAAATAATTATATCGTGCATTTTCTTTTAATTTTATTTTAATATTACCGCCATGCAACACCCGAGTTACTAGCTATAACTTAAAAACTAAGTGCTCGCAGGCCAACGACATCCACGACTATTTTTTTTTTGAAAAATTCTTATATTTTACATGAAATTAATTTTTTTTGCAGATGAAAATTAAATAATAATTTTTTTAATGAAAATAATATTAAGATTAAAATTTAAATATATAATTTATTTTAAAATAATTTCAAACACAACTAATTATTATTGCATTATTCACTTATTAGTTAATTCATTACTATTCTTATTGTTTGCTTTTAAGCATAATATTTCGAGTCATTTGAAGTATTAATTGCAGTATCATCAAATGAGAGGTGAGGTACTTGCGAGAATTACTGAAGCACATAATGCGAGAGCCCTACAATAAATTTAGAAAAAAAAAAAGAGCTTGTAATTAATTAATTATTATTATAAAATTATCAATAAGAGGATTTCACAATAATCATTGATCTCTTGTTGTGGCCATCAACATCCGCCATATTATTCTGTGAGTTGTGTGCCAGTTGGGGTGGGGTAACAGCCCTCCCATCACCCTTATCTCATGCCTAACAATCGGCTTCAACTTCTTTATCACCATGCTAAACGTTCCACTATCCGGCCTCTTTTAAAATGCATCATGTGTTTTATGGGATAAATATAAAAATTTTATTATTAATAAAAACTAAAAATGAATTATTTTAAATTTATAATTTATTCATATTTTATAATAATTTATTTTCTAATAATAAGCCATCTAACATTTTTTTTTTTTAAAAGAGTTTATATGTTACGTCCTAAAAGAACCTCATCCCCTCGGAAAGCCTCGAATAAAGCTAACAACAACACCAATAGATAAAGGAAATTTGTTGTTTTTAAATGATTTGAAGATGAATTTAATGAGATGTTGATTGAATATCAAAAATAATATTGTTTTTTCAACCCTTTATGGCGGCTGCTTTGTAGCCACGTTCTAAATGTTTAGTGGCTGGGATTTCTCACAAACGATGCTGAGTTGCATGTGCTTTTCGTATTTCTTTTCCTGGGTAAGAGGTTGATGCCAATTTGGATACGTTGCCCTCATCAATATTTTATGGTTAGAAGTGTTAAAGGGGATAGGCTGGCTTTAATGCAGATCAGGGTACTATGGGTTACTTCATAATTTTAATGAGTAAAGAAATATTAATTTAATATTTTTAAAAAGAATAGAGGAAATTAATTTAATAAATTAATATATTTTTATATATAAGTATAGTGATATATTTTATATTATGATTTATAAATTAAATAAAATAAAATAATTCAACTCATATTTTTATACATAAAAAAATATAAAATTCTAAAAGATCCAACTCATTTTAAAATTCTTTTCAAAAGCCATAAAACCAAATTCAAACTTCAAGGCAAAAAACTTACAGAAATTAGATGAAAAAGCAAGCTATTTCTTCCACATATATATAGATAAATTAAAAAGAGGAAAAAATTGAGCATCAAAAAGTCATTATGGAGACAATGATTCTTTGTTTTTTTTTGGTGAATTATGGTGACAATGATTTAATAAAAGGTGAAAAGGATGCATCCCTTTGTACGCTTGCTGCATAAGACTCGCACGTTTCAAACTAATTTAATTTGGAAAAAAGAAGAAAGCAGCCTCAATGCCTCACAAGAATGCATGAGTCTAAGAAAAAGATCAGAATGAAGGGCAGAAAGCCGATTCTTGGTCAGAGGGAAAGGCACAGTCACGTTGAAAACACGAGCAAGGAACGAATAGAAGAATAAAAAGGGACTTCTCATCTCCCAGCTGGCAAGTGATTTACAGGTTCGAAATTCAATTCAATGTTCAAGGTTTGAGGTTTACTGATAAGAATCCTTGTACTATTTGTGGTAGTGCATGCCTCTGTGATTGGCTTGTTGGCTGTATCCCTTTCACATAATAATTTGCACATTTGGTAGTGGGATTCTACCCGTCTACTGTAATGTTAAGGAATTTAGTCTTTTTCAAAGTATAGATGGAGTATTTTAGTTTTTTATTTATTATATTTTTTTAATATGATATAATTAATTGATAATAATTTAAATTTTATTTTTATTTTAAAATTTTTAATATTTTTTATCATAAAATTATTTACTTTTTTATTAAATTTTATATCTTAATTTTATATATTTTAATGACTCATTTAATTAAAACATAAATTTACATAATAACCACATTATATTATAATAAATAAATAAAATTAAATTATTATCAATAAGTTATATTATTAAAAAAAATAAATTTAGTTGATAAAAAATTAAATTATTTTTATTATAATTATAAAATAACTAAATTATTTAACTAAAATGTTATGAGATTAAATTATTTTTTAAAAAAAGTAAAAAGATTAAAAGTATTCTTACTTCAAAATGTATTTATACTTTATAGTTACTAAGAAAATATACTTCCAAGAGTATTTGAATACTCTAAAATATATAATATATTCTAAAAAATAAAATATAAATAAATAATTATTAATAAAAAAATAATAATCATAAACTTTATTTTTTAATTTTCTTATTTTTATTTTTTTATTTAATATATAAATTTAAATTATAAATTTTATTTTATTATTATTATTTTTTTAATTTTATTTTTATCTCCCACTTACTATATTTTTTTAACTTTTCAAACAAAAAGTTAGAGAATTCCTATCGTAAAACTATTGTACTTTCCAATACCATCCAGGATAAGGTGCTTATCTGGCCTCTCTTTTGTCCTTTTTCCCCACACTTCTTTCTTTGCTCTTATCCCCTCTCTTCTTCGTTGACACTTGAAAGCCCTATTTTTGAGATTCAAAATCAGGGAAAGATGTTAGAAGGAGATAGAAAAAAATAAAAGAGTTGAATGAATGAAAAAGGAGAAACTCTATTAAAACATTAAATATAAAATTATTTTTTAATTTTTACTTAATAATTTAAGTTTTTGTTGTAACTAATTTTTTAATATAGCATGAGATTCTTTATAATCAAATAGTAATGAGTTCAATCCTCAATGTTATTTAAAATTAAAAATTATTCATAAATGCAAAAATATAAAAAGAAAAAAGCAACCAAAACTATATAATAGCAAAATCACGGAACCTAAATAGGAGACTTTGATCCTTTTGTAAATTATCTTATAAAATACATCTTATACTTTAAAGTAACCCAATGTTCCAAAATAATGTATGCAAAAGTTGCATGAATGACCTATTTTTTGTTCAAATGAATTGAATTCAACAATATTAATTAGGCACTTGTCCTGAAATTTACTAATTGACTTCATTTCATTGTATCACCGAATGAGATGATCAATTGTGGAGTAAAGGGTATTATGATTTAAATCTATTGTCTTAACTTTTTTCATAAAGAAATCAAAGCGAAACTAAGAGTGTGTTCTTTTGTGAAAGCAAAGTTTTTCAAAGAACCCTGTCCTCATAGCGCTTACCTTGCTTTCAAGCAAAACTTGGCTACTTTGAGGCACCATTACATAGATATCATGCTCTCCCGCTCAACAATTTTTGGCACTCGAAACTGAAGTCTTCTAAAGTGTATCAAATTTAATGGTGCTGAAGTTAGTTGTACTTCAATTGATTAGACATCTGTTTTTCTATCTTTTTCTTTTTATTTCTTCATAAGATATTTTCATATTATTAAAATTAATTTTTATTTAAAAATAAAGCAGTAAACAATATTTTTTCCTAATAAGAGTCTCCTCATAAGTTGAACCCATGCACACTAATATTAATTACCACTGAGTCATCTGTTTCACTATTTATTTCTTTGCAAAGTTATCTCATATTCAAATGAAGTTCTACCGAAAATTTCCTTTTCTCAACCTTTTGTTTCCTTTTCTATTTTCACTATCTATTTCTTTGCAAAGTTATCTCATTTTCAAATGAATTTCTACCGAAATTTTCCTTTTCTCAACCTTTTGTTTCCTTTTCTATTTGGCATTGTCAAGTTGGCTAAGAAAAATGTGTGAACTTGATCAAGACTAGCTCAAAAATGAAAAAGAAAATAATGCACTTGATCATTTGACTCATGAAATTTTAATTTTTATAGTTAATTGAGTTTTATAAGGTGATGCTGGTCAAAGCACACAATTAATGCATAAAAAATAATGTATTAATATTATCTCTTAAACATCAACATTCATTCATGTAAAGAACACATAACTTTTTATGTATTAATTTTATATACTAAATACATGTTATCATCATTACTCCTTCCATAATGGTAATTTTTTTAAAATATGTAATTTATAAATATCCTATTTAATGAAAAAGAGGTGAAATGTGTAATAAAATGAATTATTGATATGTAATATAACAATATAAAGTTTTGGTAGGTCTTGCTCATAATGAATGTTTGAAGAAGAGATATTTTGTTGATGATGTTATGGTCATGGTAAGCAAAAATACCCATCACAAATAAAGATTGAAACCTAACATTGTAAACAATTACTAATGCTTTTTAAGTACAGCGTGGTTCATGTGGGTGAATACCCCTGCTGCCGCTGTCCCCATAAATTACATGCTAACTAATCAATTTTCAGATTGAATGGTTCAAGGTTCGACCATTTCTTTCATGTGCTTTCTGATTCATTGAATTTCTCCACCTCCCTTGCTTAGCCGAAAAAGCCGACCAAAATTGATTCTCCTTTCCACTTTTGGAAACTAAAAGCCAAACTGTTAGCCCAAAGAATCCCCAGGTATTTACAGAAATGCCCTTCTCTCAGCGATACAGATGTTTTTTTTTTTTTCAACTTTATCCTTTTTTTCTGCAAAGTCTAAACTAACTCATTATCGGAACCCGAACCCGACCGTCTGACTCGGGTATCTGAATCCATACGGGTCAAGGGAGTTAGAGAATCCGTGTGTGAACACGTTCGAATTCTGCTGAAAGAAGCCGGAGTTCTCAACCCGTTGGGCTCTCACCCCACTCTGAACTTCTTCCTCCGCTGCGTTCCTCAGCTTCTCCGGCACCGTCACCGTCGACTCCACCTGGCAGAACGGTGGGACAGAAGGGACGTACAGGTCGTTGCTAGTGTTGTAACTCAACATCCCCTGAGATTGGCTCTGTGCTTGACTCCCAGGAACGAACTCAGGAACCGAGTTCAGAATCGCTGGGTTAGTCCAGTCCACGAAATTCCCCGCACCCAGATTCTGGAAATTCACCTTCTCATCCTGTTGTAGCATTTTGACCGAGTTCGCATGCGGCAGAGCGAAGCTTCGCTCGTCAATTTCCGGCAACGACTCGAGCACATCGTCTAAGTGGGAGGAAGAGGAAGACGAAGACCCCATGCTGAGTTCTTTGCTTGAAACACTTGGCACAGTCTTCTGCGAGCTCGAATTCTTTTTATATATCCGACAAAGAACCCAATCATCAAGCTACATCACGAAATTTGAGGGGAACAAAGCTTTTAATATTCAAACAGTAGCGTAAAACTTAAAAACAGACAAACAGAGTATTAAAGGGAAACAGAGCAAAAACAGAGGATGTAATAATTGAACCTTGGAGCTGCCGTTCTTTCGTGAAGAATCAAGAAGGCGATACTCGTGCATAATCCAATTGGTCTTGGTCCCTTTGGGTGCTTTACCAACATAGAAAACAAGGGCCTTTTTTATGCCAACTTTTCGACCTTCAGTGGTGATAATCTTATCGGTGCCGGTGGCTTTCCAGTACCCAGTCCCGGCAACTCTGTTGGGTCGAGATCCATTCGGGTACTTCCGGTCTCTTGGGCTAAAAAAGTACCATTCTTTTTCACCAAAAATAGCTTTGCCTGCATAAACATATAGTTATTCAGTTTAGGAAAATCCATCTTTTTGTTTGAGGTTCCAATTATTCTCAGCGGTAACGAAATGGATAATTACTTGGTAAAACCCATGGATCGAACTTGTACAAATCGATTTCGCCAATGATTTGCAGAGAGAAATGGTGTCCAGCTACCTTGCGGCACAGATACTGAACCAGCAGTTCCTCATCCGTCGGGTAAAAGCGAAAACCGGGAGGCAAACTCAATTGGGCAAGCGGGTCTGTGGCGGGAACTCCCATCCTCGTATACAATTTTCCACTAATGGCAACACACAGCTCAGATGAAGAACAAGAACACGAGGACGGCGAAGAAGAAGGAGCTCGAGATTTCTGAAGAAAAATTTCTCCCTCTTTTCTTTTTTTTTTTTGGATAAACGGGAGATATGGTCGTTATTTATAGAGAACACTGGGACCGAGATAAGTACGGTCGTCTTTGTCTTACTGTAGTAAGTGGGGCCAACTTGAGTTAACCACCTCTCACAATGCGCCACGTGCCTATCCCAAAAGTTCGACGTTATCATGCGACCGACCTTATCTGGTTCGGGTACGGTCCGCTGGTTTCGATGCAATGTATATAACCGTCACCCTAAAACAAAAAAAAAAAACATTTTACAAGGTGAGTCATTGAGAAAACTCGGACACGTGTCAATCGCTGAGAAACCTCCGGAACTGTACGCTATCGGAAAAAACCAGCGTGTGTCTGTTGTGCGTATCTGTGCGTGCGAGTTTTTTTAAATTGAAATTCTCGGGAAAGTCGTTTTTCACGCGTGGGTTTATAGCAAGTCGGCGCGGAGAGAAAGTGGACGGGTGACACGTGCTGGCACGTGGCATGTGCAAGTGTGAGAGTTAGGTTGGAATTTTGTTGGGGAGGGGAGGTGAGAAAGAAAACGAGCATATAAGCTCGTGTGGTGGAAGCTTGAGTCGGTGCCACGTAGTGGCTAAAGTGCACTTTTTTGGCTCTTTTTCTTCGTTCTTCTCTGAGCTGCTTAGGAGTTTCTTTCACTCATCAACCTCCGTGGGAAAGCTTCCGAGCATGAATTATGGGTCCGTTTTTGAAGCTGTTGGTAGTTTTCATAATAAAGATAGGTGGAGATGTGGTTGGTCAAGGTCAATAGTTGGAGTGGTATAAAAGCACTGGATCGTTCTCCCTCGATTAGTGACGTTTTAGAGTTTTGTGAACGTGGAGAATTTTAGGCTGGAAAAGAAACGAACCATGATACGTTTTTTTAAATTCAATCTATCTCTCCTGAGGTAAAAAAAGATTGTTAGAGTAGATATAATTTTTTTTAAAAGAAATTATATGCATAACTTAAATTTAATTTAAAATAATATATTTAAAAAATTTAAATATTTATTAATTATGTTCAATCTTATTGATATGAGAATGCTTTATTTGTTACTGTTTTTGTTGTTATATTTGGTCAAAAATTCAAATAAATAACTCAATAATTGAGACCATAGAGATTGAAAAGAAGAGTAAGATTTACAAAATAGTTTTTGTTTAATTATTGCAAAATTTATAATTTAATATATAAAATTTAATAAATTTATTTTTAAATAAAAATTAATAAAATTATAGAGATTTAGGGTTACGAATATGGTATTCGTGGAAGAAGGTAGTAATGTTTTGACAAGTATACCAATACAAGTCTTATTAATGTTCGTGTTTTTACGCTAATTTTGGTTGGCAAATAGTTTGAAAATGTCGAAGAATATAGAAGAAGAGGCGGTTTTCAAGGGTTGAGAGAATTGGGTATGTGCCACGTGCATATTCGGAGTGGTGCAAGATGGATTGAATTTATGGTTCAATGAGAGACTGCGAGAGTTGAAGCTTTGACAAGGAGACACAAATCATGTATGGGAAAACACAGAATCGGGACACCTACACTTTGTTTCGTGCCAACACATGACGAGCATATTGACGTTTGACTATTGGCTTTTGTTACTTCCACAGGAGTAGTGTTGGCGTGCGTTTTGAGGATCTGGCCTATGATGCGTGAGTGTTAAAAACCGAATTTTCTTTTGCTTTCCCTTTGGGAATATCTGTTTTTGGCCTTTCAAGCCCTTTATCCAATTTCTTACGTGCTTCCTTCATCTTGACATTGAAAGTTCGTATGCCAGCACTTGAGCGTGCGACCTTGACGAGTTTATGCAAAAACTTCTACAGCTGGCCGCCATAAAGTTAGTGAATTTTATCAGACAAAAGAAAAAAAAAAAAAAAAAAGAGGATGATGTTTCTTCGCATTTGTAGTCTCACGTGATGTTCTTCTTCTTCTTAATTTCATTCAACGATTCACGCAACATACAATGTCTAAAATGCCGTAGTTGTGATAATCAAATTAGTTATGCGGAAAAGTAAATGCGCATGCTTTTGTTTTCTTAGTGCAAAATGTTATGGAATAAGAGAATTGTCAAAATAATCAATAAGGAGTTGGTATAATAAAAGTTAATTGTATTTTAAAAATTTTGAGATAGTTTGTCGATATAAATTTAAATTTAAAATTCTTTTTATTAAAAAGAGTTTACTATTTTAAGCTCCCACATGTAAAGAAAATTAATTTTTTATTTAAAGGATAACAAAATATCTTGAAAAAATTAAAATAAAAATATTATCAGATATATTAAGTCAAGCTATTTGGTGTTTTCTTTGATTATTGTATGGGAAAAACAATTTCTTAAACTGTGATTAGTCTTTTAATTTATAATTTTTTTAATTTTATAATTTAATTTATAAAATTTAGTAATTTAAATTTTATGTTATATAATAAAATATAAATAAAATTATAAAAATAATAAAATTGTTATTGTACGTTTTTTTTTCCTCATTGAAATGACATTAAATGGGAGAGTATATCTCATTGGAATGATATTGATTTGACGTGTGACTAATTTGGTTTGGTATGATGCGAACAGCTTTGATTTTGATTTCAAATGTGGTCGGTTTTTGAATCCAAGGTTTAATTTTCTTTCTTTTGTTTTTATTATTTTGGTTGAAAATATACGAAGCAATGCGTCAGATGTAAGAAAAATTAGAGTTATCAACACTACCAAGCAATGTTATAAATGGCGTAATTAACTCAAGATTAATTCTTTTTTTTTATTTTATTAATAAGAGCTGGTGTTATGCCATTTAAAATATATAGTTGCGCACGTGTGCCATGTAGGACTGGTGCAAGGCTTTCCAAGTTTTCCCAAGAAATGGCACGTGCATGCTTCTTTCCAGGAAAACTCTCCCAAAAGGTTGGAGCAACAGAAAATAGTGACTCACGCGGAAACTAGTTTTTTATTATTAATTAAATTGATTATTTGTTATTATAATATTATTATTACAATATTATAAACTGAAAAAAGAGGAAGACTCGAAAAGGTGTGTATAAAAATACTATATAATTAACGATTCAATTGGCCCAAAGCCTGTTTCGTAAGAGAAGGGAAAACTAGCATAGAAATGAGAAGATAATAAGCAATGGCCTCACTTGGAGTAGTATTATAATAGAATTTAGATTCAGATCTTTTTTGCTGTATCTATAAAACAGACAAAAGAAACGAGAAGATAATGGAAGAGGACAAATTTGGTTAGGCAGGCTGTTGCAGCCTGTTTTCTTGTGTCCAGTAGGCGCCTAACAAACAAACCGCCGTCGACCCAGTGGGTGAGCTCTGTGATGGCTGTATTTTGACTGGGCAAGCCAAACTTGTAGAGCCTCTCCACTACATGATCAAAAAATAGGGAAAGTAAGCACACAAATTTAACCCAATACCCTTCTTCCTATGCTCTTATTGGCTACAACTTGCTCCAAGCACCCGTCATTTAGATATCGTTTATAAATGCCACATTCATATCCATTCACATCATTCCTGGCTTGTCTGCAAACCATTTGTGTGCCATAAATTGGATTTTAAAATTGTATGCAAGTGTTCTCACCGCTGTAATTAAAGTATGTACTCGATACCATAGTTGGGGTGTGAATGACCCCCAAGACTTCAGCTGCAACTTTGACAATGAGACATGCTTTTCACATCCTAGCTCAGCTTTTGTAGCCTAGATTCAACCTTACATTGATGTCGCTGTGAATTTGAGGGCTCTGCTTTTCCAGATTTTAAGGTAATTAATTAGAGGGTGGAGAGGAGAGCAGCCCCCAATACTTGACTGTTACATTGGAGGCCTTACGTTATTAGTGCAGCGCTTACTAGTCAAGCTGCATTCATTACCTAGTGTTGTTATGTACAAGCAGTTTCTTATACGAGGTCTGCACAACAGGTATTAGGAATCGCTCTCTAATAAATTATGGACTGTTTTCTAATTAATTTTATGCAAACCTTGAATAGATAAGTTAGTTTGAAATTGACTATTCATTTCAATCTTTTGTTTTCAACCGACCAAATGTATTGACTTGAAAATTTTGGCAGTGGACTTGTTCGACTTTTCAAATGTTATTTGCCATGTGCCAATTCAGACTTAGTTGCTCAGTTTGATCACAATTGTCAATTCTTAGTAGATATTATGAATTGGACTTGACTAAGCCATTGTTGTTGGAAAAAAGTTGGTTTGGGCGGCAGAGTTATGAAGTATGAACTAGAGAGTTCCTGTTTCTTCTCTTTCTTTTTCATTTTTCTTCATTGAATGATATAAATTATACAACAAAAATATTTCATTCATTCTTTTTCCTTCAATAAGTTTCTAATAAGCGTGGAACTCAATTTTGCATCCTTAATTTGTCCCCAACAATTTGATAAAGTACTCTATTCTTTCATAGCCCACACATTCCCATTAATGTCATTCTATGCCCTTTTATTTTTTTGCATTTCACTCCAAAAACTTGGCAAGTTGGTACATTTGCCCTAAGGTAATTAGTTCATATTTCAAACTAAATTATAATTCCAGGAAGGAGAAAAGAATGAACTTTCATTTTTGTCAATGAATTATATGAAATTATGTTCCAACAAAGCAAAAGAAATTAAGACTCTGATTATCCAACATCTGCTTATTTGCTCAAAAAGTTCAAGGGCCACTAGTTCTTTGCCCAGACAGCTATGGAGGATACAGTTGCACAACAGGGAAATGAGGTCAGTTGAACATTTAAATGAAAATAAAGTCTAGCACATCATCGGATTAATGAGGTACTAAAATCTACACCACTTTCTTTACTTTCTTTTTCACCCCAATTCTCATGAGAGCAAAATAAGCTAGGAGTCTGTAACCTATCAGCATTATCCCAAGAGCCAATGCAGCAAAGGCTCTCCCACGTAAATGAATACCCAATTGCTTAATAGGAGGGAATTCTGCAACAGAACACTGGCCGGTGGAACAAGGGTATGTGCTATTAACACCATACTGGGACCCCAGGAAAAGCTGATATGTGTAATAGCTAATGGAGATGTACTTGATCCATGCTATGAATTTTGGCACATGTTGAACATAGAATCCACCAGCCAGCATGAAACATAGCATGATCACTGAGCCAAGTGTGGTTGCAGCTTCAAGATCCATCACCACCGCACCAAGGGCAAGACCTAGGCCTTGTGAGACCAACACACTGGATAAGAGGGTGAGCAGTGTGTATAAGAAGTTTACAGCATTGGCTTTCAGCCCTGCCATCCAATAGCTTATGACAAGGAATATGGTGGGAAGAACGAGTTCCATTGGGAGGTCAGCTACCATCCTTGACATGAAGTATGAGGAGAGCCTGTACATCCCAGAGGATCGTTCTTTCTCGAGTATCATCCTCTCTTGGGGGAAGGTGAAAATAGCTTCGAAAAGAGGGAAGAATCCCCAGAAACCGGTTAAGAAAAATAGAAGCCCAGTCTGCAAGCACAGCAGAAATGAATTTTGGTTCTCAGAATACTTAAGAACCCAAGTCATTCTTGTTATATTTTAGTTCAGTTGAGTAGAGACCAACTCCTTCAGCAAGAACTAGCCAGAGTCCCTATTTTACACAACATGAGCTAAATCCAAACATCTAAGGAGCACATCAACTTACCAATCTGCTAGGAAAACATTTTCTTTCTCCTTTAACCACAAGACAATAAAAACGACACTTACCTGATCCTGCAAGTGTGAAATGTCTGATTTATTCCACAGTAGTCCTGAGACAATGGATACCGCAAGAACTTCAATAATTTTGAGGCTAGAGAATGATTGATGCTTTCTCTCCTTGATTCCTCTTCTGAGCAACACAGAAAATTGTTGACACCAATTTGTAGGCCATCTCCCCAACTCTCTGTCATGAAACTTATCTTGGCTTCTGTCAGAGTCACTGATTTCATGAAGCAGTGCCTTCAATGGGGCATCAAGGTTGTTCTTATACGCAGAAACCAATTTCTGCTTAACTAACGCATTATCTTCGCTTGATTCATCAGACACTATACCTGCAATTTTCGCCAATTGCCAAAGTAAGAGAGCTTAATTAACACATGATCAATTCTTTCCTCTTAAACAAACATAAATTAGAGGATCAGTGCCCAGAGCACTCGTTTTCAGATTTATGACATTTATCATATTATACTTGCAACTACAGAACTCAAAACAGAGTTTGGTAAAATGCTCACACTTTAGAAGCAAAATTGTAATTCGTACAATAAATGTAGAAAGTGATCTTATATTTGAAAAAAGAGTAATGATATCTTTATAATTATTTGTTTACTACTTACATACCACTTTACTCAAATAAATTCCTTTCCCAAATCAGTTATTTTCATTTTCTAACTTTACTCATTTTTTTCTCATTTTGAATAAAGATCTGTAGACATTGTGGATAAATAATTGTAACATTAAAGTATTTTTTTTAAAAAAAAATTGAAGAAGTTATATATATTGTCTTTCTCTGCTAAGAACTTCCATTTTAGAACTCATGAGTAGCAAATTTAACAAGTGTAACGCCAAATCTAGGAGTTGATCATAATTTAGTCAATAAATAAAATATATAGGCTACAAGAGACGCAATAAGAAGATTAAAAGAAAAATAAAAAAGGAAAGTTTGGTCTCTAGAATATGGTATGAAAGTTAATTTACTGAAAAATAACATGGGAAATTAGTTAATTTCATACTTACAAAGTAAAAAGAGCAAGCAACTTACCATTTGCAAGATCCAAAAGGAAATCCGCAGGGTTCATGGCAATTGGTGGGGTATACCCAACACTTGAAAAGTATTCCATGGCTTCAGATCCCTTCCCAAAGTACAATGCATTCCCTTCTGAAAGCAGTAACACCTTGTGAAACATGTAGTATAGCCTACTTGAAGGTTGGTGTATGGTCATCACAACAGTTCTTCCACCACTTGCTAGCTCCCAAACAGTTGACACAATTCTCTGAGCTGTGGTTGAGTCAAGCCCAGAAGTTGGTTCATCTAAAAACAGTAAGCTAGGGTTTATGAGCATTTCTTGCCCAATGCTAACCCTTTTCCTTTCTCCACCAGAGATGCCTCTTAGCAATGGGCCACCAATGATGCTATCCTTGCACTTGGTTAAACCAAGTTGGGCTATCACTTCCTCTGCATGCATAATTTTCTCTGACTTGGTGAATTTATTGGGCAATCTCAGTAGGGCAGTGAACTTTAGGGTTTCAGCCACAGTCAAGTGGGGATAGAGAACGTCATCTTGGGTAACAAAGCCAGTGTTTCGTTTCATTACGTTGGAGAATGGTTTACCATTGTAAGTGATGCTTCCGCTAAGTTTCCCTGCTCTAAGCCTGCCTCCCACTGCCGTTAGTAGAGTTGTTTTGCCACTCCCAGATGGACCTAACATGGCTAGAATTTCACCAGGCTCAACCATTCCCGTCAATCCCTTCAGTACCACTTTCTCTTCAGTTATTTTGTTCTTGAACTTCTTCTCAAGTAATCCATGTTTCTTAGTCTTGATTCTGTAGACCACATCCTCAAACTGTAATCCAGTAAAAAATCATTCTTGTTCAATTAGTAAAAATTTTCATATTAGAGCGTGAACACCTGAAATTAGAGATACAATAAAAAATTTATTTTTATTATTTTAAAAACTAATGTTTCTAAATATTCATTTAAAAAATTTATAAATTAAATTATAAGAACTAATTAATTAATATTCTACATGGAATTTTATGATAATTTCATAAGGGAAATTTAGTGAAAGTTTTTTCCTAATATACTAGTCATATATAATTATCAAGTAGGAAAATCCTTCTAAGTTACAATAATCAATTACAGTACCCTGAGAGTAACAGAACGATTCCCCTTCTTGATGATGTGAAGGGCTTCCTCTTTGTGAATAGTTTGAGACTCTATGTCTGCCATTATCTCCTGCTCCATGGATTTGCTTGCTGCTCTCAGAAACGCGCCTATTGAGATACCCTTTGTTCGATCTCTGAACTGAACTCTACAATATCTGTGTCCTTATCTGAGAAAGCCTATGGCAATGAGCTGAATCTCACTGTCCTTGTATATTGATTTTGATGCCGCAACCACAAAATTCTCCAACGATCCAGAACGTAACACGCTTTCATGGTGGGATAATGCTGGGTATTTATAGAACACAATACCTTGGTGTGTGGACAAAGGTTACCAGCTCATCATACAGCCACATTTGGTAACCATTCACAATATCAGACTAATGACTTGCTTTGAAGTTATGTGGTTTTCATCATTGAGGCTATCTTAAAGAGAAACAGATCAATCAAACCAGAAGGGGCAAAAAATTAAATCAAATTCTCTTTTGGTAGACCAAAAATCAGAAATTAATAAACCTGGCTTTCTCGTAAACGTACCCTGGAAAATTTTGACCCAGATTTAGAAACCACACAAACTTTCTTGTAGTTGAGCGGGTTGGGCCAATTCACTGAAAACTAAATATCGCACATATCTCAGAACTAGGCTACCAGTAAACATTAATGGGGGTATGAATCCTTGCTGTAAATCAATGCTTCGAAAATACAACGTAGCGAGGAAGTTTGAGTCCTAATGGAACTCGACAATCTGATAATAAATACTGAGAGTCTGACTAAATATATCAAAAAATAAATAAAGGAATTTCTCAAATTCTTTCTTTTTTTTATAAATTAAAATTTATAAATAGGACTTTAAATCTAATGACACATCTTAATTTTAAGACTAATTTTGTAGTTTATTTTTAGTAGGAGATACTTTTCGTTACACAAATATTTGAAGTATCTTTTCATATAAGTGGTAAAGTGATGGGAGCTGCATCCAGCCTGCATGCATATGTGAAGTGAATGCGCAATACATATTTCTTTCGATTGCTATTATTAGATCAGCTATGTTTTATGGTGTGAGTGCTGGGCTCTAAAAGGTCAATAGGAGCAAGAAATGGATCTAGCAGATATGAGAATGTTGAGATGGATGAATAAACATACAAGAAAAAACAAAATTTGAAATGATTGTATTCGAAAGAGAGCTGGGGTGGCGCCTATTGAGGCAAAAATGACAGAAACCGGGTTATGGTGGTTTGGGTATGTACAAAAAAGACTGCGAGAGGCACCAGTGAAAAAGGTTGATCAAATGATGTTTAATCTTGTGAAGAGATGTAGAGGAAGACCAAAAAGGACACTTGAAGAGGTGGTTAAAAGAGACCTTTAGTTAAATGGTATATCCAAAAAGTTAGTTTCGGATAGAAGTTTATGGTGTCGTTTGATCTATGTAGCCGACCCTACTTAATAGAAAAAGACTCAGTTAGTTGTTGTTATTATTATTGTTGCTATCTACGTTAAAATTAGGGAATTATAGTCATGATCGGTCTTTGAAAAACCTATATAACATAATGGGATTATTGATGGTGAACTTGTAGAAAAAATAGTGCTAGTAGCTCCTTTTTTGGAGAGACTATGCGTGGCTATGAAGAGTAGGAGATGCATGAGCCACCATGCAAATTGTTCAGGAAACAGTATGCTTTAGAAGAAAAAAGCAGAAAACCAAACGGTATGAAGTGTTGAATAAGGCTAAGATCATAATGGGTTCTGTTGAAAAATTATGTCAGCAGAAATTTTGGAGAATCTAACTGAAAAGGAAGGGTGAAGTTAAAATAATGTGAAAATATCGCTATCAGTGTCAGTGTTATACAACTTCCTCTTGTGGTTTGGTAAGGCCTGACTAGAAATTTAGAACGTGTCCTGGACCGCAACATATATATTACAACAGTCTCCAATGGAACAGAGAAGAACAGAACAAATATCTCATCCACTTATGGCTCCAAATTAATTGGAAGATGACCCCAGAAGGGTTGGATAACACTTTACAATTATTATAACTATTTCTATTGCTATTATTCATGATCGGTCCCGCAGTCACAAATATTCAACTTTGTCTCTGGGATGTATATTGCCAGAGTAATTCTCCTTAAAGATGGAGCTCTCAATAATTGACTTCAATTATCTTTATTGTTTAAGTTGTTGAAACTATAATGCCATTGAAGTGAAAGAGGGAATTGTACGCATGTTCTGTTCTTACATGACACCAATCATAAAAATGGAAGTGCCAGAAAGGCTGCTCTGTTCTTGTTCTCTTCATGCTCTGCTCTGTTCGTTATTTTCTTGTCCTAAATGCTATGCTCCGCTCTGCTATATGGTTTTGTAGTTTCCTCCAAAACACTAGTCACACAAAGAAAGAAGATATCAGCAAGCTATATATTACAAGCAAAGATGTTGGGTTCGCCTGTTTTGAAGCTAATTGAACAAGTAGAGATGTAATGATATTCCAAGATCATGTATTCAACCCTGAGATTTCTAAGAGAGGACCTCTTCTTTAGCATAATTTGACTGCACTACATCATACATGGAAAATGCCTTTGGCTCAATTAAAAGTAATATCAAAGCTGCAGAGTGCTCAAAAAACGAGCAAACAAACAACCCAACTTTCCAGAGCTTGTGAAAACGAATATACAAATATTCTGCACACCACCATTCCAAGTTCTAACATAAGTTGCTCTTTGGACTAAATAAAGGGTCACCCACCATTGGTAGCATCCTGAATTTTACAGTGTAGCAGGGGGCACAAATGACCTCTTTTGTTATTGCTACGGGGAATTAGGCCGAGTCAGGTGTGTAGCTTACACATCATGCATAGCCAATTTCCCAAATTTAGTTCTTGTCCTTCTCATACGTCATGACCAAAACAAACACGGTTCTTGCCCTCTCTATGATGGTTTTGGTTACATGACAGCCAGTGAGCAACCCAAGTTTTCAGCGTTGACCCTTGCCCCAACCTCCTCTCATAAAGACTGTTAGTTGTGACTGTGGAGCTTGTGAATCGTATCCTATGGGTTAAGCTATGAAATTTTCAAATGTTAATTAGAGCCCAGGATTTGTTCACTAACCTAACCCTTAGAAGAGCCGACGGAGAGAGAGAGAGAGAGACAGACAGACAGGGATCCAATGGGCTGAAATTTTTTAGAATTGGTGGAATATCAACTCAAGAAACAAGTAAGGAAACCAATAGAGACATGGGTTTGGGAGTAGAGCTTGCGATGGCAGTGGTGGGATTGTGGGCATATTTTCTGCGGCCAATGACTTTCAGATATGCAGCAGAGATGGTAGAAGTGATGGGGCATGCCATTTGCCGGATTATAAGAGGAAGGCCTTCGTGGGCTCTCTCTGCCTATCTTCCATTCTCTTCTTCTGTCCTTTACTATAATTACTAGCTGTTCTGTGGCTTGGTTACTCACCTGGGATCAGGTTAATGCGAACAAGCAGCAGCACTACAAGCAAAGCAACTCGAAGAAGAAAACTGGACACACCCTTTTGATTTGAATTGTGTCTGATTTTACAGCTTTTGCTCCCCGGTTTCTTTTATTTTATTATTATTATTTTGGTAGTGCTCCACCTGCACTAAATCTGCGATTAACAGCACTTCTAGTCCTGCAGGAGAGTCATCAAATATATGGGTTCTAGGATCAGCTGTAACACCTTTAGCAGCTAACCAATCAACACATATATTTTGCTCCCTATACACATGCTTGATAGTTATCTCTTGAAAGCTATGCATGAGAGTAACTATCGCCTGTATCACTATTTTTGATTGCAGAGATAAGGACTCGAGAGTCCACTTCCACCTCAATTCTGGAAAAGCCTCTATCTTTAGCTAACTGAAGCCCAAGGAAGAACGCCCAACTCTCAGCTTGAAACACTGAAACCATCCCACATGATCTGTAAAATCCAGTCACCCATAATCCTTTGTCATTTCTTGTAAGATTCCCACCACCACTGTTTCCATCTGCCCTTTTTTCTGCATCCGTGTTTAATTTGAACCAGCCCGTTTGAGGTGGCTGCCAATGAAGAAATTTTATCTCCTTCCTATGCATGTTTTGTGTAGCAGTTATCTGAGTTGCAGCTTCTATCTGTTGCACATATCTACTAATAATGTGAATCCCTTTCTTAGGCCAAAGTTAATGTCATGGATAGCAAGATTTCTCCATTTGCAGAGAAACCAGCAAGAAACAGCCCCTCCTAATCCTTCCCCATTTCCTTGGAAATATTCTTTTCAACCCATTCATCTAGCGACCAACTATAAAAATTTCCCAAGAAACTGGGGTCGACTAATTGTCCCGATATTTGTTGTGCTTGTCTACAGTCTCTGAGAATGTGCATCGTGGTCTCTGCTATTTGAGTACATCGAAGACAATTAGGATCTCCATTATTCCATCTGCTGGTATAACTTTTTGTCAGAAGTCTATCATGTTTCACCTGCCAAATAAAAGTACATACACGAAGAGGGGTTGGTATTTCCCATATTTTTTTCCCAGGTTGGATCATAATTGTCCCAATTTGATTCTGATAAAGCATTATAAGTGTTACAGACAGAAAAACCACCATCTGGGCTTGGCAGCCATTTCAACTCATCATTTCCAACATCCTTTATAGGAGGGAAAACATTTTTATCGCAGTAATTGCTTCATCATCTAGCAAAGAGCAGAGGATATCCCAATCCCAGTTCTATTTATTTATCACAAAGTCTTTCACTTTCATATCAAGCAAATCTGGTTTTTTGAATTAAAGTATTCTAGCCTGGAAGCCATTTGTCATGCCAGAAGTTTATAGTGCTTCCATCAAGCAATATAGGAACCTTTATGGTTAGATCTTGTGTAACAAAGATTTAACCCAACAAGCAATATTTTATCATCTTATCTGCAAATTTTTATTTTGATTGGGTCAACAGCGCTCCCTTTTTATTTTCAGTGGATATTTTGATCAATTTAGTTATGTATAGTAAAAAAAAAAATTAGTATAAATGTGATATTTACATCTTCCACTCAAAAAAAAAGATGTGTGTATAATTTTATTAGTATTTATCTACACTTTTTAAATTAAAAGGTGTTTCTAGTTAAAATTTTAAAACAAGAAGCTATCTAATTTTGAATACTTCCATTGTACCATAGACTTTTTTTGTTAAGTAAATATTTTTCTGAAGGAAGAATAGAATATGAAAGGTTACATTTAAATGCTTTAAAGTGAGAAGTGTATTTTATTTATAAAATATAAGTAAATAATTAATGTTAAAAAAATTGATAATAAAAATTATTATACAATATAAACTAAAAAGTAAGAATCCATAAATATAAAATCATTTATATCATTGATTAATGATTATTGGTTTACATATATTCTATAATGCCATTCTCATTATCTCAATCTTAAAAGGCTAACTTAATACCAATTCACAATTGGCTCAATATCATATCCTAGAGTAATGAGTCAAACGGAGCGTTTGCTTGGTTTAAATAGACACACGGAATCGCCCCTACACGAGTGTTGAATCCAGCATTATCGCTTTGCTTTGGTGACAAAAACATCCGTCTTGTATTTGGGTGCAATCCAATTTTCTTTTTTCCACTATGATGCCTTTCTTAATGAGGTCCAATGGCCATGAACATATTAGGCCCAAAATAGCGAAATGGTAGGCTACCCAAGCTTCCACAAAGCCCAAAAGAAAATGGGTTTAAAATTTCTTTGAGAAAATTGTATTTTATTATTTGCTAATAATATTCATTCACGTGTGTTAGTTAATAGTCGCATTGAGAAGAGAAAAAGTAAAATAGTGTATTTTACTTAGGGTGTTAATGTGAATTGTTTGTTTTAATTTGTAATTAAATGAGGTGGACTGTATTAATTTATTTATTAATATATTTTTTATAAATAAAAATATGAGTTATTTTATTTTATTTTATTATGATTTATAAATTAAATAAAATAAAATTAAGTTGATCACCGTTTCTAGAGTCCATAAAATACATATTTCCCTTAGATAATTCTAATTTTATTTTTTTTCTTTTTTTAGAGCATATCATCAACGTAAGCATACTATTAACAATTTCGTTCAGAGTACAAGGAAGACATCGGTGCCTCAGCAAGTCATTCACAAAGTCACGAAACGGAAGAGAGCTAGATGACATGACCAGAGAGTTGAGACCACAAGAAAATTGGATTGAATTATTTATTTATTTTTTATATTAATAATTTTTCACAATTTAATATATAAATTTTTTTCTCAGTTTTTAATTTTATATTTTTTTCTTATCTTCCAACACAAAAAATCTCAATCCAAATAAATGTAACATTTTTGGATTTTAGTGTCATATCACATGTGCATCTTGACTTTTAGTTACATTTGATTTGTGACAATGATAGTGATTGGCACGCCTATTTCTAGTGGGGCATTTTTTTTGGTAAAACTGAAATAAATAATTAAAAATTAAATTTTTTAAGACGAAAAGATTATCATAACCTTTTTTAAAAAAATCACACGACCTAAATTGCAGAAACAGTGTAGTGGGATGCTATTAAACGTACCAATATGGTAAAATAAGATAGAAGCAATAGGTGAAATGCGGGCTTCTGTCTTATTGTACGAGACACGTACATTTAAGGGCGTATTAATATTAATATTTTTATTTACATAATTATCTTGTTTTTATATCCATTTTCTATATTACTTTATTAGAGCTAGTAATGTACATTTTGCTTAATTTTTTAATAATTTTGATTTTATTATAAAGATAATTAAAAATTATAAACACAAAATAGCAATATTACAAAGTAATACAAAGAAGTGTAAATATTTATGAAAAAATAATTCTACTCTCATAATTATTTTATATTATAATACATATATCACAAATCATTGATTGACCTAATTATTAACTTTAAGTATATAAATGGAGGTATTACATAATAAAATAATTAGCAGAGCATCACCAATCCTCTGTAAGTGGAGATGTCTATGGTGGATGTTGCGTTTGTGGATGTAGCTTTTGTGGAGGGAGGGCCTGTGGGCCTCGGCAGTGGGCGACGCGCATGTGAACTAGTAGTCATTTATGTACAACTTCTTTTAGATTTATTTTACAATCAATTATCACTTGAATTAATCATTTAATTATGTAGAATTGATGCTAAAAACGTAAAATGTGAGTGTTATTTTTCTTTATCTATTGCGCTCAAATGGTTTTTGAGATTAAAGTGTTCAAAATTTTTTTATAATAATTATAGATATATCAATTTTTTAATATTAAGCAAAAATCTCATGTCATATTTATGTGTAGTTTTGAATCAAGTACTAGAAGTATAATGCGGGGTAATGTTGTAACATTCTTCATGTTAGTTCAAAATTATATGCTTTTAGGTGCTTATTAATATCTTAAGAAGATTAGCCTTTATTTATCTAATGGAGGATATTTTGAGTCAAACCTAAAAAAAAATCATATGCTCTTATTAGATTTAGATCCTTAATGTTGTTATTTTATAATTTTAGTGTATTTTTTATATTTTTTTATTTTTATAAATAATTTCTTCACTATATTTTTAACTAACTTAGTTTTTTTATATCTCTTTTTTAACTACATTTTCTGACTTTGGAGTCAGGCTTCACCATGGATATATGATAGTTTTAGGTCTAATCAATTCTCTCAAGAAGTGGTGCTGTGACAGCTATGTTTGAGAAATTATATATAAGGTGCATTATCAATTTTAACTCACTATTTGCAGAAATTACAGTTACAGTGTTTATTGGCCCCGCAGCCTTAAAGCAGAAGTCCTTGTGCTTGACCATAATAAATACTGGTGGTAGTCATAGACGCCAAAACCTTGACGCAGAAATTACAGTATTTGTACTGTTTTGCCATTACCCATTAGAGCATCAAAATGAGTGCGCTAGTAAGGTGGCTCTTCCTTGCTTTCTTCCTGATTTCCCCTGTTTGTTTTCTTGTTTTAAGTGTCAATGAAGGTGAAGATGAACCAAGAAGATCGCAATTCCCTGATGGGTTCTTGTTTGGAACAAGCACTTCCTCTTACCAGGTACTCCATTTAATCTTATTGTTACTGTTGTTTTGCTGTGTCTCTCTCTGCTTTAAGAAATGTCAGAATTATTCCCTCCTGAAATTTTTGTAATCTTCTGTTTCTGTTTAATGGTTCATATGAAGATTGAAGGAGCTTATCTTGAACATGGCAAGGGTCTGAACAACTGGGATGTTTTCAGTCATGTACCAGGTAAATGGTGCCCTTCAATGAAATGAACTAGTTTAGTTAATTTCCATTTGCAGTCACAAAACTAAAAATGCGGAACATGAATTATCACTGCTTCTTTTGAAAAATCTTCAGGAAAAATCAGAAATAATGACACTGGAGACATAGCAGACGATCATTATCACCGCTTCTTGGTAACGGTTTGATATCGGTTTGCCATTTTAACTGCCTACACGCTTGGAAGATACCAAGTTTTCCAGCAAGTGACCTTCATTCTCTTAATCATTGACTTGGACAGGAAGACATTGAATTGATGCATTCTCTTGGAATAAATGAATATAGATTTTCTATTTCATGGGCCAGGATTCTGCCCAGTATGTATTTGTTAGGAGTAAGCACAGCAGACTAGACAGCAGACCAAACTCAATGGAAAGTCAACCTTGGAGAGTTTACGTGAGAAGGAAAAGAAGAGCAGGTAGTTAGGTGGCAGCAGTTGGTAAGATGGGTAAGGGGGCTGATAAGAAGGGAATTGGGGAGGTTGAGAAAGCAGTTGGTAATTATCTTGATGTAAGCTTTAGCTTGGGCCTGAGGACATCCTCTGTGCAGGGACGATTGTCCATGGGACCATAGGTCATTTTGTACTCATTTTGCCATTGGTTTAGGAATATACATCAGTTCCTGTTATCATTTCTCCTTGAGCCTCATAGTTGGTCCGGCCTGCCGGATGCCAAAAACCAGGAGTGGGGCCGACTCAGGGAGTGGAATGGATTCAAGGTTAGAAGCATTAGAAAGGAACGTGCAATCCATGTCGGAACAAATGGAGGAGGTTCGACGAAGGCTAGAAGCAGTCGACGAGATGAGGAGCTTGCTGTTGAAACTCACCCAGAAGGAAGGACTTAACTCATCGGAGCCAAGGAGTGACCGAAGGGATCAGGAGGTGGTGGCCCAACACGGGCCGCCAAACACTCCAGGGGAGAAAATAGAAATGAACGAAGACCGAGAGTCGAGTGGGGACCGAGAACAAGCAGACATGGACGAGCTTCGCTGGCTAGCCAAAAGAGTTGAACTGCCGTACTTCAATGGAGATGACCCGGTATCTTGGATCACCAGGGCAGAGACATACTTCCAAATACACGGGACCAAACCATCGCAGAGAATTCACCTAGCCTTCATTTGCATGGAGGGCGGGGCAGTGCACTGGCTTCGCTGCTTGAAGAATAAGATCGCCGATTTAAGTTGGGAGATGCTTACTTCCGAAATGATCAAAAGATATGGGGGAAGGAAGGCTGGGAACCCGTATGAGCAGCTGGCTTCGTTAGAACAAACTGGGAGTGTCGAGGAGTTCGTTCAAATTTTTGAACAGAGAGCAGCCCAAATCGCGACTTTGCCAGAAGAGCAAGCATTGGGATATTTCTTGAGTGGGCTGAACGGAGACTTGCGACGGAGAGTGCGTGTGCATGACCCGTTGACGGTGAGTCGAGCTATGGAGCTTGCGCGCGATATCAAAGAGGAGCTGAGCGAGAGTTCTGGGGAGAGGGATGATCGGGGAGGTCGATCATTCGTAGAAGGCAGCCAAGTGCCAGCCATAGTGGGCCGGTTTGCCTCGTATGGGCCGAAGAAAGGAGGCTACAGTTCGGGCCTGAAGGAAAGAAACATGGACCCGAATGACAAACTGAAGGCATTCAGCCAAGGCTCTGTTGCAGCAAGCGCGACGGGCAAGGGGTCTAATGCCAGCCCCATTCGCTCGACACGAGCGACCACCAGCCACAGTCGGAACCCTCCGGCGGGGAGTCGAACAATCCGACAACTCCCTTACCATGAATACTTACGAAGGCACGAAGAAGGGAAATGTTTTAGATGCGGACAGACGTTCGGGCCTCTCCATAAGTGCCCGGACAAGCAGCTTCGGGTCTTGGTGTTGGGGGAGGAAGAGGAGGCGCGATCGGATGGAGAGTTCGTGATGGTAGAACTGGGTACCGAGGATGAGGGAACGGAACTCGAGTGCAACCGATTGGAGCTTCCATTTTACTCCGTCGGCGGCATATCTCACCCAAATACTCTCAAGCTCAAGGGAAGCTTGAATGGAGTCCCCGTGTTGGTAATGGTGGATAGCGGCGCCAGTCACAATTTCATTGCGGCATCGCTGGTTGAACGACTAAGGCTGGAGACCGAACCCACCGCGACATTTCAAGTCAAACTAAGGGATGGGCACAAGTGAGAGACGTCCGGGGTGTGTAGGCGACTGACATTCTCATTAGGTGAGACCTCTGTAACTGATGATTTTTATCTGTTTCCATTGGGAGGGGTTGACATCATTTTGGGGGTCCAATGGTTGAGGACGTTGGGGGACATTAAAGTGAATTGGGAAAAATTAACCATGACATTCATGAATGAGGGGCGACGGGTACTGATTAGGGGTGATCCCAGCATTACTAGAACTCAAATATCTCCAAAAGCCTTAAAGAAAACCACCGGGATAGAGTTCTGCGGGGTGCTGGTTATGTTGAGCAGAACTCAGAGGGAAGAGGTAGAGACAGCAGCAGGAATAGACTGGAGTACAGTGGGGAAGGATGTAGGAGAACATGAGAAACATCAGCTGACTAAGGTGCTGCGAAAATTTAGAGGAGTGTTTGAACAACCCAAGGGGCTGCCACCTAGCAGAGAGCAGGAGCACGCTATTACCCTTAAGGAGGGTGCTAACCCAGTCAATGTGAGACCTTACCGATATGCTCATGACCAGAAAAATGAAATAGAAAGTTTAGTGGAGGAAATGCTGACAGCAGGGGTGATCAGACCTAGCCATATCCCATTTTCTAGTCCAGTTATATTGGTGAAAAAGAAGGATGGTAGCTGGCGGTTTTGTGTGGATTACCGGGCCCTTAATAAGGCTACTGTCCCTGACAAATTTCCCATACCAGTGATTGAGGAACTGCTGGATGAGCTCCACGGGTCCAGCATCTTCTCTAAGATTGATTTAAAGTCGGGATATCATCAAATACAGGTCAAGGAGGAGGATATACCAAAAACTGCCTTTAGGACTCATCAAGGGCATTATGAATTTTCAGTCATGCCCTTTGGACTGATGAATGCCCCTGCAACCTTCCAATCTACCATGAATGCAGTCTTTAAGCCTTATTTGAGAAAATTTGTGTTGGTATTTTTTGATGACATCTTGGTGTATAGTCACACTTGGGAGGATCACCTGGGACACTTGGAAATAGTATTAGGGACCTTGAGACAGCACTCCCTCTTTGCCAACTTTAAGAAGTGCAGTTTTGGCAAAGGGTCAGTAGAGTATTTGGGGCATGTGGTTTCAGCACATGGAGTAGCGGTGGACCAAAGTAAGGTCAAGGCAGTCCTAGAGTGGCCAACTCCAAAGACAGTTAAGGGGTTGCGTGGATTCTTGGGTCTCACAGGGTATTACCGCAAATTCATACTTGATTATGGCAAGATTGCTAAACCCCTTACAGATTTGCTGAGAAAGGGAGGTTTTCGATGGAATGAAGAGGCTCAACTTGCCTTTGGTGCTCTTAAAGACTGCATTACCAAAGCGCCAGTTTTAGCCATGCCCAACTTCTCCTTGCCTTTCATGATAGAGTGTGATGCTTCAGGGAGAGGGATAGGGGCTGTATTGAAACAGCAGGACAGACCTATTGCCTACTTCAGCAAGGCTCTTTCGGAAAAAACTCTGGCCAAGTCCACATATGAAAAAGAACTCATGGCCCTGGTTATGGCCATCCAGCATTGGAGGCCCTATTTGATTGGAAGAAAGTTCACGGTGTTCACCGACCAGCGGAGCTTAAAACACCTCCTACAGCAGCGAGTGACAACCCCCGATCAGCAGAACTGGTTGTCTAAACTCCTGGGTTATGATTTTGACATAATTTATAAAACTGGGAGTCAGAACAGGGTGGCTGATGCGCTTTCGCGTAGGGAAGAGGAGGTGGAGCTGGCTGCCATCTCACGACCCTTGTGGTTGGATGCAGAAAAAATTTCTAGGGAGGTGATGGCAGATCCCAAACTATCAACAATCATGGCAGACCTCCAAGCGAATCCCGATTCTCACCCTCCCTATACGCTAGAGCAGGGTAAGCTGTTCTACAAAGGGAGGCTAGTTATTTCCGTGCAGTCTGAATGGATCCCACAATTACTCCAAGAATTTCACTGCACTAAAATAGGGGGCCATTCAGGGGTATTCCGGACATACAAGAGGCTGGCCAGCAGTCTTTATTGGCAAGGAATGAAGGGGTCCATCACTAAATTCGTGGCTGAATGTGATATTTGTCAGAGATGCAAGGTGGAAGCCACCAAACCAGCAGGATTGCTCCAGCCTTTACCCATTCCTTCCGCCGTTTGGGAAGATATCAGCATGGACTTTATATCGGGATTGCCACGTTCAAAAGGGTATAATACACTCTTAGTAGTGGTGGATAGACTCTCTAAATATGCCCATTTTCTCCTAATTAAACACCCTTACACAGCAAGGTCCATTGCTGAGATCTTTACTAGAGAAGTAGTACGACTTCATGGAATTCCAAGATCAATAGTCAGTGACAAGGCTCCGACCTTTGTCAGCCAATTCTGGTCTGAATTATTTAAGTTGCAAGGGACGTCACTGAAAATGAGTTCAGCCTATCACCCACAATCTGATGGACAAACCGAGATTGTCAATCGATGCATTGAGACATACTTGCGCTGTTTTGCAGTGGAACAACAGAAAAATTGGTCCTTGTGGGTTCATTGGGCTGAATTTTGGTATAATACCAACTACCATGGGGCCATCAACTGCACACCCTTTGAAGCTGTATATGGGAGACCACCTCCCACATTAATCCGCTATTTACCCGGGGAAACTTTAGTGGAGGCAGTCGCCCAAGATTTACAAGACCGGGATGAAGCCTTGAAACAGCTCAAACACAATCTGCTAAGAGCACAAAACAGCATGTCAAAATTTGCTAATAGGCAGCGGCGAGACCTTGTTTTCGATGAAGGAGAGTGGGTGTATCTCAAACTCAGACCATATGTGCAACAAACAGTGGCCAGGAGGATTAGTCCCAAATTAGCAGCACGTTTCTATGGACCGTTCCAAATTTTGTCCCGAGTGGGAGCAGTCTCCTACAAGCTGCAACTGCCAGAGAATTCGAGGGTGCACCCTGTTTTCCATGTATCACAGTTAAAAAGAGCCTTAGGGAGAGCAGCGGCTGTCTCCCAGCTGCCCGAGGCATTTTTGGAAGAACAACCGGCTTGTTTCCCTACAGAAGTACTGGATAGAAGAGTAATCCGAAGGAAGGGACAAGATCTTATACAAGTTCTCATCAAATGGTCCAACAAGCCCACAGAGGAGGCTACTTGGGAAGATCTCTCAATCATACTGGAGCAATTCCCCAACCTCAGCCTTGAGGACAAGGCTGAACTTCAAGAGGAAGGCATTGTTAGGAGTAAGCACAGCAGACTAGACAGCAGACCAAACTCAATGGAAAGTCAACCTTGGAGAGTTTACGTGAGAAGGAAAAGAAGAGCAGGTAGTTAGGTGGCAGCAGTTGGTAAGATGGGTAAGGGGGCTGATAAGAAGGGAATTGGGGAGGTTGAGAAAGCAGTTGGTAATTATCTTGATGTAAGCTTTAGCTTGGGCCTGAGGACATCCTCTGTGCAGGGACGATTGTCCATGGGACCATAGGTCATTTTGTACTCATTTTGCCATTGGTTTAGGAATATACATCAGTTCCTGTTATCATTTCTCCTTGAGCCTCACAGTATTTCTCTCACAATTCACATAATCAGTTGGCACCTAATTCATTTTTCTGGTTATCTGCTCAACAAGATCTCTGTAAACTGTAACAGGAGGAATATCTGGTGACATTAATACAGAGGGGATTAGGTTCTACAACAAGATTATAGACAATCTATTGCTCATAGGTGAAGTAAAAGTCTCTATCTGGTTATTCTTGTTTTGAAGAAAACTAATTTGCCACCATAATCCAGGGATTGAGCCATTTGTGACCATACACCATAGCGACATGCCACAAGAACTGGAAGACAAATATGGTGGTTGGCTTAGTCCCCTTATACAGTAATCCCCTGCCCCCAACCTTGTAGTATTTTGCCATGAATTGCCGCATAAACTGAACAGAATCTTTTATTTTATTAATATTTGGTAATCCTAAAGTTTGAGCTAATATTATTTTGTTTTTTGTTGCAGGAGAGATTTTGTTTATTTCTCCGAAGTTTGTTTTAAGAACTTTGGAGACAGGGTAAAATACTGGACCACCATGAATGAGCCAAACCTGGTTGCAGACAAGGCCTACATAAAGGGTAACTACCCACCCGGTCATTGTTCACAACCTTTTGGATATTGTTATAATGTTAACTCTGATGTTGAACCTCTCATTGCCATGCACAACATGATACTGTCACATGCCATGGCTGTTGACTTATACCGCAGGCACTTTCAGGTAACGAAAAATGGGCTTGAATTAAGGCAAGCCATTGTTTTTTGTCCCTTATTCTTAATTAGGGGGAGGAGGATGCTGGGCCAAATTGGATGCGTAATTTGCAAAACATTGATGCTAATTTAGTAAAGACAAGGTGGAACTATAGGAGTTGTTACAGTTACCTTCATGTACGAACCTCTTAGAGATGAACAATGTGATGTAGAAGCTGTGAATAGGGCCTTGGCTTTCCTTGTGGGCTGGTAAGTGATTAACAACTTGTACTTATTGCTTATAGTTAATGACACAGGAAATGGATCCTTGCAATCCAAAACCCCTTACTTCTGTAACTCTTTGCAATTTTTAAAGAATAGTGACTATAATTGCTATCTGTAGTGAGATCTATTTTCATTTATTTATTTTCTAAACCACATAAACTCTCCGTCTAAAGTCACCTGTGTAATCCAAGCATGGATTGCAAAGGATCCTGATCCCTAGAAATAGTAGTTTCATCTCAAGAAATAATTAGCACAATTTAATTATGACTGCATATTTTAAATATGAACATGCGTCATTTTTCTGCAGAATTAGCACTTGGCTGCACGTTAACCTCTTTGCTTTCTCTTCTGGTAACAAGCAGGTTGTTAGATCCCCTTGTATTTGGTGATTATCCTCCATAGATGCGTTACATTCTTGGGGACGGGTTGCCGAGGTTCACTTCTGAGGAAAAAGTCCTCATAAAAGGTAGTCTTGACTTCATTGGCATCAATCACTATTCAACACTTTATGTCAAAGACTGTTCTTCCTCTGTTTGCTCTCCCGAGGGAGACTCAGCAATCGGAGGCTTTCTGGACACAACAGGAATAAGAGATGGCATTCCTATTGGCAATCTGGTACCTTCATGTTCTTTTAGATAAAAAGTTTGATCAAAGATCAGCCACACCATTTGATGCTACTGGTTTGTTCGTTTCAGACAGGGAAGCCAAAGTTCTTCGTGGTTCCAAGAGGGATGGAGGAGATTGTCGACTACATAAAGATAAGATACCATAACATGCCAATGTTTATTACAGAAAATGGTGAGAGAACAAGCTTCAGATCAACCACTTTGATTTTCTTTTTCATTAACTTAAAGAAGCTCCATTTTTTGTAATCCATTACAACTCTACATTTCAGGCTATTCATCACCAGCCAGAAATAATTTGCATGATTTGATAGAAGACTTTGACCGTATAAAGTTTCACAAAGCCTATCTTGCAGCTCTGCTGAGAGCCATACGGTGAGTGATTAAGAACTGATATGAGTATTGTCATTTTTCTGGCTCAATTTTGTTTAATAAATATTTTCTCTTTGTTTGTTTCTTTGAGTTGATTCAGTGGTCAGTCACCTTAGTGATGATGTTTCAGTTTAACTGATATGGACATGAACAGGAAGGGTGCAATGTGAGCGGATATTTGATCTGGTCCCTGCTAGACAATTTTGAATGGGCAGATGGTTATGGCATTAGATTTGGGCTTTACTATGTGGATCGCCAGACTCTTGAACGAATCGCCAAGCTTTCTGCTACATTGCTTACTAGCTTCCTCAACAACACTGATAACGTGGATCCAGCAAGCAATATCTTATAAGCAATGGCGTGGCAAATTGGCAATTGCAGGTTCTCAATCTAACTGAGTATGTAGAAATTTCAGGATATTTCATGATAATCAAATTAAGCCGAAATTCTTGTTAGAAGGCTTGTATATTGTATTATTTGTAATTACTATAGTTCAAATAACTAGACTAAAATTGTCAAGAGTCAACTATCATGTGTTCTCGTATAGAAATTTCTTCGGTGTGAAGGTGGCATGGAAGGAACCTTACCGCTTAGTTGTAAAGATATTGACACTGTTAAAAATTAACCATTTTAAAAATTTTAACTATTAGGTATAAATTTAAAACTAATTTTACATTTTTAACAAAAATCAAGACATAGGCATGAGTAGAGACAAGAGAAGAAGAAATAATAAACATAATGATACTTCAAATACACACTATGTTGAAATAACCAATGATCCCATCAAACTGTCTTCAAATAATCCGAAGACATCTGATCAGAAGCAAGAGACAAACAGAAAAACAGCTAAGAAAGAGGAGCATTGATACTTGTTTTACTCGTCACAATGCCAATGCACACGCTTGCCTAACATCTAAAGTTAATTGCGAAATTTCTGAATCTCCAGTGCAAGAAACAGCTAGCTAGCCAGCCCCAATCGGCCTTCTCTGAACCGGATAATGATTCCGAGACAATGATGATCTAACATCTTTGTACATATCAAAATTATATATAAATGCTGATTCTTGTACGTGTCAAAGTATTAGAAGGCTTTTTTTTTTTTTTTTGAAAGCAAAGGGGGGTGGGGGGGGGGGGGTGGGAAAACGCCAAATTAGCTCCTAATACAACGAGTACATGAAACACCGCTCAAATCCCTAAGAACAACCAACCATCCCACATCGTAAACAACTGTAAACCAGCATGGCTAGAATGAGCAAAGTTAGCTAACCAATCAGCAGCCACATTCCCTTTCCCTGTAGGCATGAGAGAGCTCGATCTCCCAAGGTCTATGCGGAATCTCACGAGCATGTTCGATAAGGGATGCATAGGGGTGATGCGCTGGACACCCATTCCTTATGAAGTTCACAGCCAACGAAAAGTCGCCTTCAACAAGCAATTTATGAATGCCATGGTTCCAAGCTAATTCCATTCCAGTGACAAATCCCCACAGTTTAGTAAGGGCGCTACCACAACCAATATTCTTCGCAAAACCAAACACCCAAGCCGCACCCCCATCTCTCACAGTGACAAGAAGTGTGCCGCTGCCGGCATAGTTTCCAAATAAAACGGCAAATAAAAACCACATTTATGGAAGAACGGGCAGCTGTTTACTCTTAAACCTGTGAGTAAAGATATTATTCGGTCAATTTCCTGCTGGGAAAGAACTTCACCACTGATATATTTTATAAATGACACTAATTAGTTTTTGGTTGTTTTATTTAAAGCAATTATATTCGCATAATATATATTAAAAAGTAAAATTATATTCTTATACTTAAAATTGTGAGATTTAATAAATTTATTAATTTAAATTATTTAAAATAAAATTTTAATAAAATTAAATTTATTAGAATAAAAGAACTATTTCAATTATATTATATATTGGCCATCCAAATCTTATATGTTTAGCTGAATATTGATGCAAAGTATGCTTTGGCCAACATATATAAACTAGGCATATACATTTAAGCTTGAATTTATAAATTTACCTCATGAAGCAACCCAAACCGGCCTTCGCATGGTTAGATTAATATGGTTTTAGGGTTGTATCATGTTTGTCATCTGCAGCTCCTTTAGGATTTGTAGAATCTTGTGTGGTTGACTTCTATATATATCTAACATTCTGTCAAGCCGTCCCAACCCAAATTCTATTTAGCCATAAATTAAATAATTTGCCAATTGATTGCACGTAACATAAAAAAAGTTGTAGAATTAGAAGATATATACAGATAAGGTTGGGTTTTCATATACAGATTCATTAATCACTAATTGTCATATATTTTGGAGTAAACATCAACGTCATATCATCTATTACATTTTGGATCCTTCTTGGCATCTATTTAAGATATTACATTTTTATTATAGATGATGACACTCAGATTTAAATTTAAACTTTTTACAAATTATATATTCAAGCCCTTCATTATTGGAGCATACCTAACGAATGATATATTTAATTAAGATGGTAATAATGAAGAATGATATGAATGTTGAACAATTGATTGTCTCGAAATCAGAAATGGTATGTGCACGCCTCATCCGATATCCATGCAGATACAATAGTTAAATGAAAAAAGAAAAAAAAAAAAAAAAGAGTGATAATGTGAAAATATATATAAACTGTATGTAAAGTTGGTGTACAGTATTCGTTATTACTCTTTGAATTCACTTCTCAATAGCAAAGAATATATAAAGAGGAACTGAACGAGGAACCACGGGATACAACCTTTTTATTTGCACATAATCACAGCAGTAGCGTAGAAGACTACCACAATTTACAAAAGCAGAAACACCTTTATAAACATCTGCCCCAGTACATTTATATATTGTTATAGATTACCACAGAGAATTTAAAATGCTATATAAATTATGAGTAGAATGCACAGATCGAGTTGACATCAGGACCAGATAGCAGTTGAATGAGGCTATAAATTAGCAAATTATTAACAGAACTAATGGTAGCTTTGACCTTATTAACAGGAGATTAACGGATCTAGATAAGGCTGAAATTGAGGAATTTCTTCCAAAATCAGCATCATGGTAGTTTAACTTTGGTATTAACATAGCATGGTGCTTTAGAGAGCTATCGGTAAGCTTTCATATTGCTGCATCTGCTCTTCATTCTCAAGCTCTATCAGGCTACTGATGATGATGTCAGAAGCACTAGTCACAATGTCTGAGAAGTTCCTGCATTTCAGAAGAAACAAGAAAATGGACGTGAGTTTATCATATGGATTAAGGATAGGCAAACATGTTGAAATCCTTAAATTACTACTAACTTAAAACTTCAACCATTTCATTAATTAATTATATGGTGCCGCTATTTTTTCTTTTTTGTGAAACTAGGAATCGGAAGAGGAAAACAAGAAGGTAACAATCAGCTACCACTGCACCGTTAAAGTGGAGGCTAGTTACCGTTATTCTTTTCTTGCAACTATAATGCCCATTACCCTTTATCAGAAGACATGATTTATATATACAGATAGAAAGATGTGTGACAGATAGTCAAAATACCCTTTTGAGGAGTTGAACGAGAGTCCGACGGTGTACTTGGCCTCTTCAATAGCCCATTTGAACCGCTGATGCTCCTCCAGTGACCACTTCCCGTTGTTCACGACCCGCAACTGAGACGGCTTAACGTCGCAGAAGATAGGTATCACCTTCTTTCTGCACGCCATGAGGAGGGCCAGCTCATAAAGGCAAAAGTAGGACTCACAATACCGCGGAGAGAAAACAGCCAGACCAATCTTACACTCCAGTATTGCACTATTGATTTTATCAAACAGTTTATCCCCTGGCTTCATTGTCTTGTTGTCCAGGAATGGATGCAAGTTGAGCCTGCGGAGATGGTCATAGAGCAAAGTACCCACTGTTCTTTTGGTGTCTATGCTTCTGTGGTTTAAGAAAACATCACAGGGCCTCAGAACTCGCTTCGCCATCTCCTGCCTCATCATTTGGTTGCTGAAAAACCTGCGTTGGAAGTTCATCATGGCCATCAAACTACGCTTGCTTTTTCTCCAAGAAATGAAAGAAAATACCCTAGCAACTGCTATTCTTGCCTTTATAATAAATGTTTTTTTTTTTTAATATTTTCTCTTTCACTTGTGTAGGTTACAATGTGAAGAGAGTTGTAATCTGGGTGTGTAGGATACTTCCTTTATATAGAGGCGATCTATGAATTGCTTTTTCTACCCTTTCCTCTTTTTGGTCTTTTTTATTAATATTTCCTCTGGCGGGTTATTCAATAGTTGGTTTTACTTTGGTGAATTGATTTTGAAAGCAAGAATATGCTTGCTCATGGTAAAGAGAATGAAATCAAACATTCTCATATAGCCAACATATGTAGATTTTGACAGCAAGAGAATATTTTGACTCCCTCTAGGCTATGTAGCAAGAAAGAGTACCCTTCAAACACGTTTTGGTCTCTCTCTGATGTGAATATGATCCACATGCGCATGGCCTGGTTTTCTTTGAACGACAAAGGCACTTTTTCCATATTTATGAGTTGAATATGTTTGGAGGAAAAAGACACATTTTGGCACCTAAACTACAGTGCATTGTCTGCATGATGTTCTGCACAAGTTCAAAGTAATTTCGTCTTGTCTGCGCCTGGCATTTTTTATTTCACCTTTTCGGTTGAACGTCTTGTCCTTTTTTGCATACAACATCATCAAGACTAGATCCTAGTCAACCATATATATTTGTCAATAGCTCCGTATATATGGATTGTGAGAAAGGGCAACCCCAGTGTTTCCCTTGACTGTTTGAATAGAAAATTTGTAGTCACAACTCCAAACTTTCCTTGCACCCAGTTAAAAGATTTCTCTCTATCAAAATAAATGAGCATTAAACGAAGAATATTACCTCAATTAATGCGAAATTTAGCATTTAGTTAATGTTAGCAACTGCACCGGAAAGTATCATCTAAATGGTTTAAAAGGGTCACAGAGGACTTCAATGAAGGATCTTTTACTTAGATGCTATGATCCCTTGGAAAAAGTTAGTGATTAAGAGAATAATATTTGTATTAGGGTTGGATTTAGTTTAATTCTGTAAGAATATACGGAAGACAATGAAACTTGTTAGACTGTATTAGCTTCTGGTGTCAACTTCACATCCTCCTCATTTCCTTGCATATGAAGCTTCATTTGCCAACCTTTTGTTACGCAAATCAACCTTCTATTCACACTAACTTAAAAGCACATTCTAAAATGGAACCTTAGATTCAGTTTGTATGTATAAATGATCATTCAATATTTGATTAATATAAAGAAAACTTTGCCATCTGACTTAGCTGGACACTGGTGTGGTATATCGTATAGAACAAGTGAAAAAGGTTAAAACTGCAGACAAAAAATTAATTTCTCAGCTCGATCTGATCTGAATCCAACGTGTTGTACACACTCCAAGTACCATAGTTTGGGGGAGAACATCTAAAGGTACATTTTGTTTTCCACACAGTCTTTGGTTCCTTAATATGCCCTTGGTATTACTGCACGTATGCTTGATTAGCTAGCCAGACCTGGGCTAAAGAATTGAATATGATAAGATCCAATGGTGCGTTTTGATTTTAACCTCCTTAATGTGGCTCAAGTTGGAAGAACCAGTCAATTAATTAATGAAATCAAGTCTATGCGATTAGAATAAGTATAACTTGAGAAAGAACCGAGTTTTGGGCTCTGACCAGAACTCCTCCAATGCCAAACTGAGCTTGGCTGGCAACTTTTTTTCTTTCTCACTAATTTATTTTGGTCAAGTGCTGGTGCATTAGGTTGAGAAAAAAGTTTAATTTGCCATATCTATAATTTTTTTAACATATAATTAAGAATGCCATTATTTGGTACCAAGAGGTTTTGATTAGAGGCTTAGTTTAGGTTTTTCGGGTTGGTCCATCATGCCCTGCTTAACATGTGAGATAGGTTAGTATTTTTATAACTTGTTTATAAGTGAATTTTTTAACTTGGGGCCATCTTGACTCTTGGGTCAAGATAGGAGTGGATCAAGGTAAACTGACATTTAGGTATAAAAATATATTGATTTATTGATTTGATCCATCTTACTTAACTTAAAAAGACAAAATAAGTTTATATTTTTGATCCACTTAAATGGAATAATAACCTACCTTGTCCTAATTAATGATAAGCCAATCTATTTTGACAATATTAATTTTAACTTTGAAAATTAGAAGTCTCCTAACTCTATTTTTAATATCCAAAATTGGTTTTTATAATAAGATTTATAATTTATCATCACATACAAATTAAGGAAATAATAAATTCTTTTTTTTTTTCAAAATTATTTCATAAAAGAAAAGCTTCATATCATGGCACTGGATAAGATTTACTATTGCACGAGCATCTATAAGATACAGGGCATGTCTCAGCAGCATCAGTATGGGAGGCACAAGCCACTCTAACCATTGCCAATCGACAAGGTGAGCAAGAACCACAAGCGTGCGAGCAATCTGGTAGCCTTGACCCTGCAATTTCAACTGTTCTGCCTCTCTTGCTTCCCACATATTCGCCCTTCTCCCCTCCATCCACTGCATTCTTCACCATTTTTTCTTGTTCATGATAATCATCACCATAACCTGAGGCAAACATCAAAATGTACAATTAATATAAATGAACTGCGCGTGTCCAGATTATAGTTTCATACATGGAGAGATTATTCAGGATATATGCATGGGATAATTGATATAGTATATCCACTCATTAATAAATTGCCATTTACACCGCGAATATAATGAGTACACCAAAAAATTCGAAAAGAATTAGTATGAGGATAATAAAGAAACAGACTTGAGTCTGGCGAATCTAGTTGAGCAGCAAGGATGATTGTTGAAAGAAGGAGGGACACGAGAAATGGTGCAAGAATACAGAAAGAAAGTCTCATGGTGGCACGTGGGGCAAGGCAATAGTGACCTTTCAGGCACTGAAAGGAGAATGTATATATAAAGAGAAAGGCATCAACGGAAAAAGAAGGGAAGTATTGAAGTGTATCACAGACGGTCTATGGTGGCATTGGATGCAGTGGCAAAGTTCACATGAAAAAGGATGAGCTTCGAGGTGCTCACAAGGAATCCTATTTTGCACGGAATCGCCGGCGTCGGTAGTATTAGGGCCATTATGCATTGGTGGGCATGAGGGAAAGGCCCAAACTTTAAGTCAAGAGCCTTGTAGTGGGCATAGGCAGTAGGCATTGCCTTAAACTACAGGGCAAGGAAAGATATGTGTCGTTTGAATCATGGGCTTGTGGAGATGTGGCGTGCGGGGCTGGTGAATTGTTGGGCCTTTTTATGATTGCAGGTAAATTTCACGCCTACAACTTAATGAGTTATGTGACCGCATTAATACTTACCCTGCGTTACCATTAATTTCGATGCGGTTGTTGCCGTTTCCGCTTCAACTTTTGGGATGGAAACTGGGCTTCCCAGGTTTTTTTGCAGGGATCTTCTCTTACCCTCACGTCATGCCCCAAAAAATTCCTCAATCAATTGTTTTTTTTATTTTTATATTTTACTTTTGCATAATTCTATTAATTGAAATTTAAATCATTAAATTTAATTTAATAAAACTTATAATTTAAATTATCACACCCAATTAATTCAAAAACCACACAGCATTGTATAAGAATATATTTTTTCTTTCTTCTTTTTGTTTCTAAAATCATAATTAAAATAAATAAATTATTCTTAGATAATAATTCTCACATAATTCTTGTAATAACCATTTAATTTATTAAGTTTCACTATCAATAAGACCCAACAAAATTAATTATATAAATTTTAATAAGTGATAATTATTAAATAATCCCTCAACTCCCATAAGTCTATTTCCACACAATTTTAATTTGATAAGATTCAAACTAATAAATTTAATTATTGAGCTTCACATATTAGATTATAAACCTTAATTGATCAAAATGTTTACACCATTAAATGTGGCTAATTTATGGAAATAATTCAGTTTATGTAATTAAAATGCTAGTAAACTAAATTAAACACCACCCAAGTATACTGAAAAACAATTTAAGAAAACGATCTTACAGAATGTTTAACTAGCATGTAGTTCAAGCAATTCCCCATCAAGACTCCAACTTGAGAAAGGTAATGATTATGAATTATGGGCTGAATACCCATACTTACTATTATTCATGCTTTGGTACAATAAGAGAGATCCAATTTAGAATTTTAGCTGAATTACTCAAATTTTTTTATCACCGTTGTTATCTATGATTTCTATTCATTTTTTAGTTCTCCGCCATTTTCTTTTTGTACTGATATTGATCTCTGCATGATTGTACATTCAAGTGAACAGCTTTAGTTGACTTGCTGCAAGAGTGACATCTGCCTCATCCTTCATCTCGGAGGCCTCCAAGTCGGATCGGATCAGCTGGAGTCGGGTCTCTAAATGTGGACGGTGTCAAAGGTGGGTCAGCTGGTCTCAATCCGCAAAAGACATGCGATTGAATGAGATGGGCGAGCCAACTCAAAATTTTTATAAGTTAAAAAATTATAAACTAAAATCTTGTTTAAGTAGAATAGGCAGCGAATTAATATATTTTTAAATATAAATATTTTATTTTATTTTATCATAATTTATAAATTAAATAAAATAAAAGGAAACATCTTACATTTTTTTAATAAAAAAAATATAAATTTATTTCACTTTTTTGGTAAAGGAATTAACTTATTTTAACATATCTAAAATAAACAAATCTTATTATAATTAATATATACAAATATTATTATCTAGAAATTAGAAGTGAAAGTCACCAATTTTAAAAGCAAGACGATCCATTTCCGATTGTGATATTATAGAACTGCCAAAATAACGTGGCTGGTGGGGTTGGAGGGTTTGGTTGTCATGTGGCGTTGGTTAAAGTTTCATTTCAATGGTTAAATGATAACAAACAAATAAACTGAGTTTGATATGTGGAGAAGGCTGTATGCTGAGTAGAGTGTGTGTTGGGGCATCTTCATCATGACTGAATGTCATGTCATAATAAATATATCCAGCTAAGATATGGTAGAGTTGTTTCTTGGTAGTTCTTTCAAGCCAAAGTAGCACCAATTTGCGTAAATTAGACGTTACCATTTTCATTTCCGCTGTCGACTCAAAACTTTTGTCAATTACTTGCAACTAGCGAACAAGTCAACCTTATATTATTTATCGTTCTTATGCACATAAATATTGTCTTTTTTCAGTTGTCTTTCAGAGCGTGATCAACAGCTTTGATCTCATCTGTGCCCCTGCTCAATTAATTAATCCGTTGCTTTAGTTTTACTACAAGAAGAATAACAACTTCGGAACAAGGCCAACCACAGCCTACAATGCTCGCTTGCACCGGAGTTTGAAAATCGCAAATTTTGCTTTTCTTTTCATAAGGCTAGGCCAAACTTTTGGTGTATGTTACTAAATGATCAACAAAATTGTCATACCATACTTGAAACTTGTTTTTTTATTAAATCTTTTCATATGGTATTTATATTGATATTAAATATAAAATTAATTTACAATTTTAATAAATACGATTTTAAAATTTAAATTGATGTACTTAAAAATTCTAATAATTCTTAATTAGATCTTGATTTTGGCAACTATAATTAAATTTTAATAATTTAAAAAGAGTATTTTTTATTACCGTTATTAGTAATTAACAACAGGTAATTCGGATCTAATAATCTCATGCTTGACTATATCCTCAATTGGTTGAGACTCAATCTTCAAAGAATATTGACTCATATGATTATGGGGTAGTGGTAAATGATCAATCATTAGGTCTAATTAGGTCCGGATGGGTCTGAGTGTCGGTTAAAGACAGCCCCAACAAAAGTACAAGTCAGGTTGGCAGTTCAGTTGTAAGTAATTCTGCATTATTCAGGTTAAACTGATGATAATGGATCTGTTCGGGTAAGCGAAAGGTCCAAAAACAAAATTATGAAATAAAGTATCAGATTAAAGTACAAACAGTACTCATTGGGACCTACTTATCATGGATACAGTAAAGCAAAGAGATAAAGCCTTTGATTTGCATGTTGGAAAGCTGTATGCCAACCGACATTAAGCTTAAAAAATCATGGTAGCAAAGGCTATGATTGAAGATGCTTTGTCTATATCTATTTGGGTAATTTACTCTATATATTTTGTGACCAATGATCCAACTACCATTACATTGCCGTACGAGCGCAAAGGTGATCTGATATTCACATCCATAAAAACCTTATCCTTAACTAATAAATGTTCTTGGGATAATCTTAGATTTCATTTATTTGCACTGCTCTAAGGCCATATGCAAATATGATAGAGAAAATACATTTTTTTTTTAAAATTTAGAATTGTTGGCTTTTAATTGGTCCCTTAACCTGCTTTACTAGACCGAACATAAGTAAGTTTTAAATTCAAGGAGAGCTATATTCGTTTTAAGAATTTTTTTGTTGAAATACTCATTATTGAAAGAACATTTAAGAAAGGAAAAGAAGAGTTTAATGAAAACTCATGTACTATAATGGTGTAAGAAAGGAGATTTCAAAATTTGAATCCCCCTCATGAGATCACCAATCTATAATTATGGCTAATAGATCACAACATATTGACACAAACATTTATCTTTAACGTTTTTGAGAATTATGTCTTAGAGAATATGTATTCATATCATGAAAGCCCTTTCTAAAAGTGCAAGATACCGATGAGTAACAGTTCACTGAATAACCCTTATCAATATATTCAATTTATATGAAAACTCAATCACGTAGAATCTGATAGTTTGGTGCTGGAGATCTTTTCGTTGTTAGTTTGTCTTTGCATTGCTCTCATTTGTTTTGGGCACTTGTATTTGTTTGGAACTAAAAGAGATTTATAGACGTATTCCCCTACATTATATTTCAATGGATGCAAATTTTTTTATTATTAGGATAGAGAAAAATAAGAAAGATAATAGTAAATTAAAAAAATAAAAGAAAAAATATATTTTAAATTATAAATAAAATATCAAACTCAATAAAAAAAAGTCAAAAAATTTAAATCTTATTAAAATCCATGACTCTAGCTACTCTTTGTCACAACCCATGGACAGTAACCCTTTACCTTCAAAATCAGTTATTGAAAAAGAGTTGTCACATCTTCAACCATTAAGTTGGATTTTAAAATTTCAGTTACTTTTTTGTTTTTATTTTCAATAAAATCCAAAAATTAATTTTTACTTTGTTCATTCACACTTGAAATAAATTCATTCCTCATGGCTTTCATGTTTGATATGAATAAAATAATTTTCATTTTTAAACACGCCCTTGAAGATGTTTTCATGTTAAACCTTGGCTACAATATGTGTTATAAAATCTTTACAATAAGAAAAACAACAGACACTAAGCACCAGACAAATTGATGAAAAGCTGTTAATCTGGTTTCTGATTTTTTGGGCTGAAACCTTGGATTTCTTGAAAAGGAAAAGAAACTTTCTTCTTAAAGGATAATATGTAAAGTATATTTTATAAAATAGGGTGCTGCCTTCTTATTTTTGATCATGTTATTTATTTTATAAAAAATATGACTAAATATATAAAATATAACAAAATAAAAAAATCAGTAGGATAATAATTCCCTATAAAATAAACTATATTATACATGTATAATGATTGATCAAAATTAATAATTTTAATTATTTAAATTAAACTATTAAATTTTAAATTTGATCTTTTTCATAAATTTGTTTTTGATCTATTTATGTTCTACTTTTTAAAGTACAACTAATAACATTGTCCTTTGTTTGGAGAAGTTAGAGGGTGCGATGAGGGGATCCAAAAAGAGCACAGTAGGAAAATCGGAATTCATGTTTGGCTGAAGGGAAAAAGATGACTTTTACTTTTATTTGTGGTTGGCTTGGCACTGATAGCAACCACCGTTATTATTCTTTGCCGCCCATTCACTCACTCCCTACCACTTCAATTGTCACTGACACCGACAAGCAGAAGCAAGACCGTGGGAGTAGAGAGAGAGAGAGAGAGGCCGTCTCTGCTCTCTTAGATAATAAGCTAACAGAGGGAAAGGAAAGGAACGAAATGGACCTCTCAACCACACCCAATACTCTCTTGCTTTCATCCGCCACTACTACCTTGGACCTGCACATTCTCTTTCTAGAACGAGTGTGAGAATGTGCCTTGGACGCACGGAGAGAGAGAGAGAGAGGGGGGGAGGCAGCTTGTTCTTGGGGGACCTACATTCAAAGCTCAACAGAATTCCCCTTCAATCCCTCATTTTTCTGAGTCCTCGGGTACCCATGTGCCTTCTGCTTCATCTCCATTTACTATTTAGCTGCCTAGCTCTCCCTATATACATTCCATGTGAAGGACCATACGAATTTGGGGACTTGAAGGATCCAAAGTTTGAATGAATTAAGACTTTGAATGTCTCTCTGAATCCCTCTCGCTCTGACTATGGACTCAAGCACTCATCTTGATCACGCCCTCTTTCAGCTCACTCCAACCCGAACCAGGTTCTGCAACCTCACATTTCAAAAACACTTGGAAAATACTATTTAGTGAAAACAAACTATTGGGTTTTTATGTTTATGAATTTGTGCTTGTTTTGTGACTAAATCTTTGTCATTTCATTGTTAAAGATGCGACCTTGTTATAGTCACTGGAGGTGTGAGCGAGAGACTAGCTTCGGGGCTGCTAGAACCGTTTCTTTCGCACCTTAAAAGCGCAAAAGATCAGATTTCGAAAGGTGGGTATTCCATCACTCTTCGTCCGGCGGGTACACATGCTCCCTGGTTCACCAGAGCCACCATGCAAAGGTAAAAATTTTCTCGCTTTTACTTTAAAATTTTGTGTTTTGGTCTGTAAGAATTTCGATGTTGTTCAAAACTAAGCTGGGATTAATTTAAATTGCAAGTTTTCAAATGATTTACAATTTTGAATTTTGGATGAGATCAATGCAGGTTCTTCGGAACTGCTTATATCTTGTTAGATAGATGCATGAGTTTAATTATCTGTTTCAATTCATTTTTTGACAGGTTTGTGAGATTTGTAAACACACCAGAAGTTCTAGAGAGGTTTGTGACGATTGAAAAGGAATTAGTGCAGATTGAAAGTTCGATTCAATCAAGTGAGGATAGTAGCGTGGTGGCGGAGACAGAAGGTATGGATGAGTTAATCTATAGAAATTGGATCTCACGTTATATGCCTTTTTTTATTGGACCTCCCTTTTGAGTTCCCTTTCAACTTCTTTGACTATCCTTCTTAATTAAGCCTTCCTCTGATACCTATTAGTTTTCTTTTCAATTACTTCTCCAATGCAACTATTCAGTCACATGCTTAGGCATACATGACTTATAGTTAAAGTTTGAAAGCAAGTTGAACATTGCTAGCATACTGCTCTCTAATAAAATGACAGTGTCTATTTTTATCTCTGATTTGATTGGAAGAATATTTAGTACTTGGATGTTTGGCATGAATTTCTAATCATATGCACCTGAATTTTTATTTGCCGGCCTTGCTAAATTATTATTGGACTTAAAAAGTCATATCAACATGCTAATTATTCAATAGATCTTGAAGTATTTTCCATGTGCAGACAACAATCACAACAATCTCCATAGGTCATAATTGTCTAACCAAAGATACCAACGTATGAATACTTGGAATTAGTATCCACTCTAAAGCCAATGGTCTAATCTTTTCATGAGTTTATCCTCCAATCCTCTGGTAAAATAGGATTCGGGAAAGAAAAAAAAAAGTGATAAACAGGCTATGCAGGTTGAAAGTTTGCACTTTTCCTAATATTGTAGTAATGTAAGTGAATCAAACAACAAACATAGAACTCCAATTTCAAACTCTGTGATCTGTTTGATATTATATCAAGGGAATTCATCTTTTGACCTGTGATTAACAGGAAATGTGTCATCTGCTAATAGGAATGTCAAAAGGTCAACTACTTCCCCCAACGTATGTAAATATAAATCTTGCTAATTTTTTCTTGGTAGTTTCTGTCATATATTGACCCTTTGATCACCTGTTGCATTTTAGGCGAATGATGAACTTAATGGAACCAGCAATTCTGAATGTGAAGAAACTTCCAAGTATTGTGTTATGAATTTTCCTTTCAGTATTGTGTGTAACATCTTTCTAATCATAAAAAAAAATCAATATGGTCAAGTGATAATTTTTTATCTGTAATCAATGAACAGGGTTCGCCTCCATCGTGTTTTAGATAATCGGAAAACGGTGCTGTGCAAAGAGCAAGCAATGGCTTATGCTCGTGCTTTAGTTGCAGGATTTGATCCAGATTCTGTCGATGATCTACTATGTTTTGCTGATGCATTTGGAGCTTCCCGTTTAAGGTCTGGAAGCATACCAGTGAATGACTGATCAATTAAAACTGTTCACTTGGAGGAGCTGAAGCTATAAAAGGCAGATTTGTTATAGAAGCCATGAAAAAGAAAATAGTGGTTTCCCTAATTTGAATTAAAATTCATTCAAACATTACATTCATGTTTTGACATAAATGTTACCGTCAGATAAAGTCTTAACTGCTTGCTTGTTTTGTTAATTACTCTTTTTGTTCCTTATTCAGCATCACTTAATGTTTAAGTTCTTTATACAATACTGCAATCAACTTGCATACTGTTGTTCACACAAAAACTTGCAATAAATAGCTGTCACTTATCTTAGCAGATATTTGTTCCTTACCATGGGATTTACTTCGAAGGAAGGAGAGCAAATGAAAAACAAAATTAATAATTCCAGTTGGAGGAAAGCTTTAGTTTCCGTTTACCTCTGAAAAACAAAATTAATGATTCCAGTAAGAGCTACATAAAGAATAGATTCACCATCAATATGAATTCTGTATTACATCCATATTTGAATTCTCATTTAAACTTTAGGTTCATTGATGTTATCATTTTTGTTGACTTTTTTGGCATTTTAACTTGTTTGCTGAGTAAATTTGTCATGTGTAATATATACATTAGATTCCTTGGTCTAGATCATAGTGCGAATGATTCAGGATTTCATGTATCTGGGTCCTGAGATCATCACTCTGTTCCTATCTTTGCCTTGTTCTGCACTTCTTTTCTCTTAGCACCAGAAAAATTTCAGTGTTTTGCTATATATTTGTAACATAATTTCTTCGTAACATAGGGAAGCATGCATTAATTTCTTAGACCTATGCAAGCAGAAGAATGAAGACAGACTTTGGATAGATGAGATAGCAGCAATGCAGGCTTGCTCACAGCAGGAATTGCCATACTTGAGGACATCTGGAATTATACTTGCTGGGGAAGATAATGATTATAGTGGTAAACGAAATGATGCCTCAGTCTCTGAGTCAACTGCAAGTCATGCAAGTTTGGACATCAACCAAGGTATCCATCTGTACCACTAACTGAGTTTAGTACCTTGCCTAGTCCCCACCTTTTCTTCCCCCCTTTTTTTTATGTCCCAGAAAAGGAAGAAAGACAAACTTTTTCATATATCACTAATGTAGCCACTCCACATTCAATAAAAATATTATCTTATGGTAATCTAACCTCTGTTACTCTCTTTCTTTCATTGATTAAATCTTGTGCAAATAGTTCCTGGGCACTTAGTTGTTTATGTTTAATTTTGAAAATTTGCAGAAAATAGCTTGCCAACAAGAGCTCAGACACCATCAACGGATGGAAAGGCTCAAACACCATTGTCATGGCCAAACCATGTTCCTCAGTATATTCACCATTTTCAAGGTCCTGCTTTTCAACAAATACCACCCCCATTTCAAGGTTACCTCTATCCTGGTATGCAGGTTCCACCTTCATATTTTCCAGGGAATATGCATTGGTATCCAAATGTGGAAGATTCTCAAAGTGTCCTTGACCGAGAATCAGATGATCACTGGAATGGTAGATCTTATAAGAAGAAAAAGAAACATTCTAAAGTACTGGAGAATTCTGAAGAAGATGCATCAACTTCATCCACCAACTCTAGTTATCAGAGTAATTCAGATGAACATTCAAAGAATGGCGAAAGGCACTCTTTAACAGGGCAGCTGCATAAAAAGAAGCATGGAAAAAGGTCCTCAAGGAAGGTTGTTATCCGCAATATTAATTATATCACATCTAATGGGGATGGTGAAAAGGGTAGTATCTCGGAGGGGAATTTGTCCAATGAGGAAGAATTTATTGATGGGAATTGCTTAAAACAACAGGTAGAGGTAGCTGTGCAGTCACTGGAGAGAAGAAACAAGTCAACCTCCCGTTGGCATAAGAAACATGATAGGACAAATCTACCCAGTTTGCTTAATGGTTCAACTGATGCTGCTGATCAGGAAAGTAAACTTGTGGCTGCAAAGGATTTCAATGGCATGAAGGGCAGTGACAATTGGGATGCATTCCAGAATCTTCTTTTGAGAGATGAGGAGTCTACTTTTGGTGCAGAAAAGCAACCTGTAAAGTTACAGGAGGAATATATTGTGAACAAGAGTTTTGAAGATGGAAGGTCATCTGCCCTCGATCTTAAAGCTGATGCGGTATCTAAAACTCGAGTAGGAACAAATGATTCCTTTGTGAGAGAGAGGGATTTGGACTGTGAGGTTCGAACTTGCATTGAGCACTTTAAGGAAGGCAAGGATGTAACTCCAATTATGATGAAAAAGGATAATAAAGATGAAGAGTTGTTGTTTTCACACAGGAGTGAAAAATCTGGGAACTATTCATCTGCTGCTGCTCTGTCCGGCTGTGGCACAGACTATTCAATTAGTAAACGCCAGAAAGAAGAGGATTGGTTCATTATCAGGCAGTCAGGTAAAGTAGAAAATGATGATAGAAACAAAGATTTCAGGGTGTTCAATGATGTTTCCATTTCATCATCAGCTACTGACTGTTTGCTTATGGGAAAAAACAACAAAGATATTTTGCCTGATGACTCTTTTATGATTCAACCCCGATCATCAGAAAGCCATTTCAATTCTCAATCCGCAGCTGACATAAGCTTGGTTTCAGACATTGTTGGTACTACTGAATTTGCAAACAGCACACAAGAAATTTCACACAATAAAACTGAAAATTTGTATGCCCATGAGCCAGATGATCTCTTCATGGTGCTTGAACGCGATCCATCTGTACAGCAGAGTGTGGTACCTTGGACTACGGAAATGGATTATGAAAATAACGTTCAATTAAATGAAGCAAGTAACAAGCTTTCCAACACTGAAGCGGATGAAAAACAGCTGTCTAATAGTGAGGGCACTGGGACTAAAACTACTGGAGTACGAGCTGGAAAAGTTTCAAATAAAGAAGCAAAGTCTAAAACTTTAAATGCATCTCGTGGGAAGAGCAAATCTGATATCATTTCAAGAAGCAAAGCTTCCCCAGGAAGCAGAACTGCTGTCCTGAAGAGCAAATATGAGAAGGTAACTAACAAGATTCAGATCCTCTTTTTTTCCCTTGAGGATTCATTTTCATTAAGTTAAAGAAAGGAAAATATTTTAAAAAAATTATTTTATTTTGGGATTTTCTTTGCTTTATTTAGATCCGGAACCAACCAAAGGGTTAATCAGTTTGGCAGAGAGGGTAGCAAAATCTTTGCATGACCCAAATTCTTAGGTTGCAGATGTAATTTAAAGTGTCCTATGAAATTATGAATTGTGTAGATGATTTACCAAATGGGATGGAAAATCTACCCTATTCTCAACTAAGATTTCGGGGCTTAGAGTTAGGATCAAGACCATTAAACACTAATGATCCCTACACGACCCTAAATTTTAAGTACACGGACTATAGTATTACATGTGGTGTCAGGTCTGGAATTGCTTTGGTCTTGGGGTGATACCTATTTCCCACGTGACACAGTTGCATGTGATTATATTAATTATACTGCGTGGTGAGTTTTTCCATGGCTCTGTAATCTTGCTAAATCAAACTGCTACATGTATACTTTTATAATACATTTGTCATTCCCTTGGTTGGTGGTGCTTGCATTTACATGACTCAATCAGAAATTTATGGAAGACATTTTTAGTTGATAACAAATATGTATGAAAATCTTTAAATTCTTGAAATGTTCTAAAGCTCTTTGTTGATATTTCACTATGTTACATTTTGTTGTTCTCTTACTAATTTATTATTGGCCCACATCAATGCCCACTTCAATCAATAGGAGGAAGAAAATAGAAAGAGAACGGAGGAGTTACGGATCCAACGCCAGAAAAGGATTGCTGAAAGAAGTGCATCTACGAAGACTGGCTCAGAAAATAAGACTTCCTTAACTTCAGTAAAGAATGAAAAGCCCAAGGTTACTCCATCTACTGAGGAAAGTAAGAAATTGAACCGGCCAGTCCTTCGGAGTTCCACCATTGATCGCCTTGCAACTGCACGAGTCAGTCAGAAGGTTTCACCTATGCAACCAAATTCTGGTCCAACCAAGAAACCAACCTTGAGGACAAATGGTGTATCTTCAAAGAAGACTGCTGGTGATGAAAAGAAGAAACAAAGCCCAAGTGCAGCCAAATCTTCTGATCTAAAGGATGATAGGAAGAACATAAATAGAGCACTTTCTTTTGATACTAATGCCGAGGCCAAGCATGATATTGAAGACACACCAGCATTGCCTTTAAAATTTGAGGCTGTGCAATCTGCCAAACCAAATGACACTCATGTTGGTTTGAAAGACATAAGGGAGATATGCAGGACATCTTCAGTGGAGAATAATCCTGGATATTTGATTTCAGAAAAAGAGTCCATGTTTAAAAATGTTTGCCAACTTCACATGGACTCCTCTGTGCCAAGTCAAGATTGCACATTTGAAGGAAATGTGGGGGAAGAAGCATTGGAGAACATATCTTCAATGACGGGCAACGATAAACCAGAACATATTACTGGTGTAATCACAAATCGGGAAGTAGCATCACCCAACAAAGCTCTGACTGTAACTACTGTGAATTCCAGGCTGAGTCAAGAAACAGATCAAAATTATTTTATCCCGTCTAATCTATCTGAGATAGAAATTTCTACCACTCCACCTAGTGATGGGGCGATGCCAGAGTCAATCCATACCAGGAAGAAATGGAACAGTGAGGAGGATTCTGCTAAAGCAGCAAAAGGGTTTCGTAAGCTTCTTTTCTTTGGAAGAAAGAGTCGAAACACCCCTATGGTTTGATCATGTGAAGATTGGTTTATAATAAGCTCCTGAAGTGTTCTTCTGTCCAATTACAGGTCATCTTCATCCGTGATTTGAGTTATTTATTATTCAACTACAAAAGTTCGTGTGTTCTATTATTTAGTTCTACAGCAAGGGTTTGACCAATTGAATCATTTGAACATGTGGCTTATTCATGTGATATGGTGGTCAAATGCAAGATTGTAGATAGTTTCCAAGTTCCAACTTGCAAAACATAATAACGAAGTCCTGAGAGTTGCTTTCATATGAGGAATTTACATTGTAAATTATCTGAATATGTTGGTTCTTCTGAGGAAGACATGCACAGGTAATCATTCTTTCTTGTCAGTGCTTCATACATGGCTAATCTTGTATGATTTCTTTTGACTTCAAAGCTTGTTTCCTTGTATTGTAAATCCTGTATGCTGTAATGTTTGTCGTGTATTTCATACTTCCATATTGATATTCTTTTAAACCAAGAAGAATTTTTCACGGCATGATGTTTGAATTTACTGAAAATTAACCTTCAACCAGGACCACTTTTGTGACTATCCCTTTCTTCAGTAGTCTAACTTAATTTTGACACAGCATGTCCTGGAAGAGTCAAGGATAAACTATTGAAAGACATAGAATTCAATGCATGTTGAACACTTTAACACAGCTACTGCATGATGGATACAGGTGATATGGCATTACATCAAAGTTATATAGAAAAACAGTGCCATGTTATTTTTTAATTTATCAGGATATTCCCTTATAATACAATCTATAACTTCTAGTTGGCTTCCCCTACCTGTCCTCTATTTTGGTGGTGATTCTTGCTGCTGCAAACGATCTTATGAATAATGCCTCAGTGCGCTCTTTCATACTCGATGTCCACGCTGCTCACGAGAGCACAATTGGAACTACTATGATTGATTTGCATCCCTTTTTTTAGTTTTCTTAGCTAAATTCTCTTAATTTACACATTCAATATCCATAGCAACTTTGCTTATCATTTGCTGCTCCATCCTTGCACATTGGTTTCTCATCTGTCACCTATGTAGAGCACTTCGCTAAATTCAGGTTAATAACCAGAGTATAATATTTCTGGAATTTTAGTCCAAGCGGAGTTTACGAAGCCAGTTATATATACCATCCCAACCATTATGGGACCAGCTAGGACTGATTACTGCATCTCATACTTTTCTGAGAAAATGAAAACCAGTTTTTTCTTGACATTTCCATGCATCCAAACCTGAGTAACGCCATCTGCACTGCTCTTGACTTCACAAACCTGCATATGAATAGTTGAGGTGAGGCTACTTTAACTCATGAAGCGCCCTCTATCTTGTGCGAGTGATTTTTTGAGCTATTGAATGTGACACTACTCAACCTTCCATGATCCTCGAGTTTGCCAAACAAATGGGCATAACTAACGAGAAACATTAAAGTTCAAGGGGTACACGAACTACGCCTAGGTGATAGGAAGGGGGTGCAACTAGTCATGGGCCCATGGCTTATAACAGCTCAGTTGTGCAAAGCAACAAAAGAAGAAAAGGTTAGTCCCTGAGGTTAACACGAAATTGTTAACCTGACGGAAGATTTGTTGCCATTGACAGGAAGAATGGGAGCATGAATCTTATACATCTTTTACAATTTTGTGCATCCCAAGCACAATGCTTTCATAGCTCAGTTGGTTAGAGCACCCGTTTAGTAAGCGGGAGGTCTTGAGTTCGACTCTCAATGAAAGCATTCAACCACGGTGTGTTTTTCTTATTTTGTCTGTTTGTGTGTGTTGTCATGGACCAGTTCAGCATCATAGCCACGGTCCTACCTGAAATATTTCTCTGCCATTTAACATGTGGCGTTAGCAGGGGCTGAAAATGTGGCAGAAAATTTTTGCTATTTAGCATTTCAGGGTAGCCCAAGTAAAGAGAAGAGTCGTTATAAAGAAATACGCACGTGATTGCTTCATAATAGTATGCCATTCTGGAGAAGCTGACCAATATCAGCACGTGATCGCTTCATAACCCTATGCCTCCTGTTCTAATCTCATGGTTGGTTAGATGAGCATGAATGAAGTGGCATATAATCAGATTCTTACTGCGAGTAAAGTTACAGAGAAACACTTCCTTAGCCATCAAACTGCAATTGGAGCATGCAACTCCACCAACCCAACAAGTTGAGCTATCGAAAATCCCTGCTTTCCTGTCCAGCAAAACAAACGGCGTAATTTACACATCTGAATTGTCCGTATGTTGATTTGGAAGAAAAAAAGAAGTTGTAACTTGCCTGGAAGAAGCCAAAAGAAAAGAGGCAAAGATCAATCGATGCCGAATACAGTGACAGTGTCACCCCGTTATAAACTAATATCACGCCGATGTCCGAGACAATGATCACAAAAGGGATAGAGACGGGGCACTGAAAGCCAGATTCTTAATTAGCTGTGTTCGGGATGGGGTTTTGCATCCACTGTCCTGTCCCCTCCACATGCGTATCTACCCAATACACTCCATTGTTCTGCGTCACATTTCTGAGTTTCTGACTTGCCATAATTATCTCTTATCATAACAGTTTACCCTTTAAAAAAAATCAGCAGAGAGAAGGATTAGGCAAGTAATTACTTGCCCGTGCTTCCGTAACTTCCGTTCGTGAGGCACGTGATCTGGGCCCTACTTTCCTTCTGTGACGTGGCATTTTGATTGGATATTAAGAATTGTTATCAACCGCAAATGCCACAAAAGCAAGGTAATTATTCCTTGTGGGTCCCGTACGCTACGGGCGTCCCACGGAGCCCGCCATTTCAGCCGTCGGATCCGATTCTTTTCATCGACGGAATAAAAAAAGCTCATCACCTTTGCCTTCTACAAGCATCTGATCCTACCTCTTCCTTCACCTTAAATCCTCCTCCTTTTTATATTTTTCTTTCCTTTTTGGCCATTCATCCTTGTTCAAGTTTCCGTTTCGGTTCTTTTACTTCAGCAGCGCCACCGACAACACAACTAATATCACCATCGCATACCGGAATTACCAAACTACCCTCCTTCAATTCTTCAGCTACTGTATGTTGCGGTTGCTACTACCGCCTCTTTCCTGCCAAAAACCCCAAAACACCCTTTCTGTTCCCCTGAAACGAAGGAAACATTCGCTTCTAGCTTGAAAAGACAGGACCCGTGAACTTTACTCAATTGTTGCAAGTGAATTTTGAATTTTGAATTTATAAGTGTTATAATTTAATTTATAAAATTTAATAAATTTAATAATTTAAATATATTAAAATAATTAAAATAATTTAATAAAATTTTATTTGATATTAGTAGGTAATAAAGGCCATGGGTTGTTTAGGTAAAACACGCATTTTCAGAGTTAGTCAATAGTTGTGCGGTCTTTTTCTATTTTCAAATATTTGATGGTTTATGTGTAATTTTCTGTATAGCTTGCATTAGTTGCGTCCTCGAGGATTCAGCAACCTTTTATATTGCGGCGAGAGACCGGTTAGAGACAGAACAAAGTGCATTCTAGAGGGGTGAGTTAGAGACACAGATCTGGGTAGCTTCTGACGCTGCACTGCGCTCATATCCATGGCTTCCAAGCTTTTGCTGATCACTGTCTTCGTTTTAGACTTGATTGCTTTTGGATTAGCTGTGGCTGCTGAGCAGAGGAGAAGCACTGTGAGTACTCAAATCAATCTCTCTGCTTTCCTTCTATGTTCTTCTAATTCCAATGCTTCCTTCCCTGCTTCATATTTTCGTTCAAGATAAGAATCTGCGTCTGAGTTCAATGATTTTTTATTTCTGGGTTTGGAAAGTGTCTTCAAATCAGCGCAACGGAACGAACATGGATTAGTTATTCTTGAATTTTCTGCAAATGTGGATGGAAAATCTAGGAAACCTGAATCTCAAACCTTCTATTTTCCTTTGTACGAATTAACCATCATAAATTTATAATGTGTTTGCATAAAGGCTACAAAGAAGCTCTCTGTTTTTTCTGGTTTACTGTGAGTTCCTTCTCATAAATGGGCCCAATGTTTTCTTTTTATTTCCCAGTAATTTATCGTGATTTTAGTTACCTTTGAAAAAATAAAACATTTTGGAATAGTGGGTCAATTTGTGACTCTGTATTCATTATAAAATAGTATTTTTTTGGGCTAAAGCTGCAAATAGACCTCCAGATCTGTTCATGACTCATATTATTCTCTTGCTTGTAATCTAAAGATAAAGGTCCTATGATGTAAAACGTCGGATCTCTCTTTTTCTCTTTCTGTCTGATTGGGACTCAGATACTATGCATGAAGATCTAATCTCTTCAGTGTGAATGAACCAATATCAAATTGCCGTAAACAGTTCATTTCAGATTTTAACAAGGAAATTCTAAAAGGATTTGGAAACCTTGCCATCCTCTTGGCTTCAAAGGTGACATCTGCTCCACATTAGCACCGAAATTCAAAATTTTCCCTCCCTTCTCTTTTATTTAGCCATGTAGGTTATTGCTCGATTATGACCAATCTAGTAGTAATGGAATCAGGTTTAGCTAGCACGTCATTGCATGGGTATTTTCTTATCAACAAGTTTTGATTGCTTATAAGACTACATAGTAAAGGACCTAAAGATTTCTTCAGTACTGGTTGATGTCATGTTGGTTGCACCCTGTGTGTTAGAAACCGAAGATCTGGTCTTTGAAGTTTTGGATTCAGTGAATGTGAAGCAGTGATGGTTATCCCTTTGATTAGATTCAGGAAATATATAATTTAAAATTTCAGTCTTTCTGGTTGAAGAAATATAGTGGCTTTCTAATGTTAAGATTCAATCTTGACTCTTGACTTTTCTTAGCTCATATTTGGAATAATGATCTCATTCTTTGTTGGCAGGCCACAGTTGTTGAGGACAAGGTAATCCATTACAATTACTGTGTCTATGACTCAGATATATCAACTGGATATGGTGTTGGTGCATTTCTGTTCCTCATGGTTAGTCAGGTCCTCATAATGGTCGCAAGCCGATGCTTCTGTTGTGGAAAGCCACTAAACCCTGGAGGTTCCAGGGCCTGCGCAGTTGTCCTCTTCATAATCTGCTGGTAAATGATCATTCTTTACTGAATGATGAATACTGATCTCAAGTCTCAACAAAATAAAGCAAACTTGAATTTTGTTTATTTCCTGCCGAATGGATTAACCGTGTTTCACTACCATGAACTGAACTATTTACTGCTTGCTCTTTTTTCTGTTGAACAATTGAATTGATTTTGATCTGGTCTTGCTACACTCTCTCTCTCTTAGGGTGTTTTTCTTCATTGCCGAGGTTTGCTTGTTGGCGGGGTCAGTGAGAAATGCCTATCACACCAAGTACAGGACCATCTTCGGCGAAAGCCCCCCATCTTGCGAGACAGTTAGGAAGGGAGTTTTTGCTGCTGGTGCCGCATTTGTTTTCTTCACTGGCATAGTCTCTGAATTCTACTACATCAACTACTCGAGTGCTGGGGAAAGCTCCCAACCATATGGTGGCCGGGCCGAGACTGGTGTGGGTATGGGAACCTACAAGTGAGCTTGTTAAATCAATTAAGATTGTTACAACCAACATACCGCAATAGATGTGACTAGACTCTGGACTCCGCAGCAAATCTCCTTACTCCATTTCCTGTATTCAGTTCCATATTTTGCATGAAGGTTCCAGTTTAGCTGTTTAGCTACAATCTATACCTTGTATGTTATAATTTGGTTACTTTTTGTTTTTTATTCTTTTTTTCCTCTCTGGGTGTATTTTTGGTGCTTCTGTGTCTCTTTAAGATTTGTTCCTTGTCATATACATATAAGAGATATTCATTTGTTCTTGATTTATACAGTTGTCGGCAAACCTAGTTAAAATTTACAGTCCTGCTGCATCAAAATTGTTAGGAAACTATGCAAAAGAATCATTTAACAAACGGTGATAATGATTACGAGAAGTTTCATGCATTTGAGGCTTGATAGAATATAGACAAGCTGTCTCACTCAATGACATACACAGAAAGAGCTGCTGTTAAAAGAAAAAACAGTTGCCCATAAAATGAGCATATGAAGAGAGGAGAGAAATTTTAAAGAAAGAAAATAGAGAGGAGAGAAATTTTAAAGAGAGAAAGAATGTGAGAATATGAAAATTTATACAAATTGTATGTAAAATTGTTATGTGCACATATCATTATTTTTACTATTATCCGTTTATGAGGATTGCTATCAAGGCCAAAAAATTATAGGCAACAATGGTAGAATCAATCAATCTATTTTTATAAATTGTATTACACTTAACTTAAAAATTATAGGTTATTATATGTATTGTGATTCACAGTTTGAACATTAAAATTTAACTAATTTAATAATTTATATTAATTTTTATAAAATTTTTGTTAATTTATTTTGTGAGAATAATATTTAAGTAAGAAAATTAATAATTAAGTGCATTAAACGAGATTTGAATTTTTTATTTTTATTTTTTGAACTTTAATAATTTTCTTTTTATCCTTTAATTTATATTTAAAAATACATTATAATCTTACTTTTTTCTTACTATATTTTTTATTAATTTTATATCTTACTCTCTTATCACATCTCTTACTTTTACTTCCTAAAGATTAAGTATCCAAATCCGTATTGAAGGGGACAATACAAGCGTGTTTTTAACTTTTTTTTATTGGACAATATCGAGAGACACTTCTTTTTTAAAAAAAAAAAAAAAGTGAAGGAGACTAATGCAAAATCAAATATCATGGGCTGATATGTGACCCTTGGTGGTCCTCTGCAGGCCCAATCAAGAATGTGGTCCAACTTCTGCATGGGATTCTTGAAACCATGATGAAAGTACATATTCGTAGATTATGTACAAAGTCAAGATTATTACTGGGCCGTAAGATATCACCTACAGCATCATTGCCAGGAAGTTTGTATCTGGCCTACAATCGATGTATTCACTTCTTAATTGCTATACCCCATGCCTAAACATTTTTTCTTTTTCAAAAGGAAAAAAAAGGTAAAAACCCTTTGTAAAAAACCTTTGCTTTTGACACGAGGAAACATTATACAGGGGAGTGAACTTGCCAATCTAGCCATGAGGATTTTACAAAGGTTTTTGTGAAAAAGAATAAAATCCCAATCTAACTTATTGACTATTGAATACTTGAGCAACTTAACCAAACACTTTACGGCTGGGTCTAATAGTAGCAAATTGAACATTTGAACGTGCTTGGTCTATATCATCAAAGAATGTTGCTATTTATACATGTATGAAATGTACAATGAGACTCGTGAAATTAAGTAAATTTTTGGTTTAATTTATAAAATTTAATAAATTTAATTTTTAATTTTTTAAATAAAAATTTAATAAAATTATATTTATAAAAAAATTCTAATTTTTTATTTAAGTCTTAGTAGGCATGTCCAACAAAAGGAAAAGGGTATATATAATGGTACTAGGTCCATATATATACAGCCTGTGCTTATAGTTACTAGGATCGAATCCCATAGGTCAAATCCTGGACCCCAAAAATAAAAGTACCCATAAGCACCTTAGGCTAAGACAACAAAAGAAGGGAATACCTACAAAGCAGCACAAACCCAAAACAAGACTAAAACTTATCCTTTCTCATGAATACTTAGGGAATTAAAATTCTATTTACAAAATTACATAGGAGAAAAACTATTTTCATAAATTTTATAATTTAATTTATAAAATTTAATAATTTGAATAATTTAAATATGATAAAATAAGAATTATGTGAAAATATAAAAACTGATTAAACAAATCATGTAGTACCTCATGTACATATTAACTAAATAGCTACGATCTCCCATTTCAATACCCATTGCTAGTGATCTCGAGGGTATTGATATTGTTGCATGCCTCCAACTAGCCATGCTATACCTATCTAAGAATGTATTATTTTTTTATTCCACTTGCATTACTTAAATTGGCAAAAACATGTTGTCACTCAAATCAAAGGCCAGTATATAATCCCTAAATAGTTTGATGACATGTCGGCATTATGTGTACATAAATACACAATTTTCTACATAAATTCTTATTTTTAATAAGAGGATTATTTGCTCCACCTAATTTTTATAAATAATATTTTTATTAAATATTTATTTAAAATAAAATAAAACAAATTTATTTAAATTTTACAAAATAAATTATAAAAATTATATAATATTACAATCATCTTAAATTATCGGGAGATATTTGTTGTATTTTATATGGGACAAACCTTTCCGTATAACTATTGAATGACATTTTACTGTGTGTCCTCGGCTATGATTGTGAGCTATTAGTATACAGTGTCTCTAACAAAACATCACTATCAATCATAAATTTTGACAGATCCCTCACGATCGTTGACAAAATGTAAGCCTGGTTAGAAAGGCGAAGAACCCCCATTTGTCCTAATCTTCATCAAATCCAACCCAGATGTCATAAGTAGAATTAAAATCCAATTCTTAAATTGAACCAACTCTGCTTGTTTTTATGCGTTCAGATCAACAGCTAGCGTTTGTACCAAAGAAGCCACCAGCTACCACAGTACAGGTCACTAAATTGGTGGTTGATGGTCCAAAACTGTACTGAGCTCATATTGTATAGTTGGATGGCTTTATAGTTTGTGGGAAATGTTCGTAGCATCTCCCCACTCCAAAATGATATGATCCTGCTCCTATAAAGGCTGCAACATTTGCAGTGATTGATACATTGGGTCACAGAAAATCCTACTCACTCTGAAGTTATCTGCATAATGGCACGTCACTGATGAGATAACGCTTTCAACATGGCTGTATAAAGCTGTGGGCGGTTTCACTTTCTTACCCTTCGTAAACTCTGCTGGCTGTGTTGGGAGGAGCACAAGCGCAACAAATTACTTCTTAAGGAGTTTGGTAAAAATTATTTTTATTTTATATATCTAAGTAAATTAAAAACTAAATCTAAATGTAACGCAAAGATTTTGAATTTCTTTAAAATTCAGTTTTTGGAGAGAGTTGTGTTATTAACAATTTGTTCTTTAGGCTTTGACATGGTAGAATAAATTGCATGAGCATTCACTAATACGAATTGGTATAGACGATAAATACTTGAATTTTATCTAAACTCTCTCTCTCTCTCTCTCTCTCTCTCTCTCTCTCTCTATATATATATATATAAAGTAGATTTATTTAAAAAAGAATTATCTATTTTCATGATAAAAAAAATTGCACTCTTGCTCAATAAACTCAGATGTCCTGAATTCAAAAGACAAAATGACATATAAAGTTTTATTGCAATTTTACAAGGGAAATTAGCATAGTTATTGTTTTATTTTATACCATGATTCGGGTTTGGTGTACTTAATCACTATCTTATATTAGTTTTTCTATTATGCAGAGATATTAATTTTTTTTTCATTGTATATAACATTTGGCAAATTGTTTCAACATTCGCAAATTGTAATACTCAATAAAATTAGTAATTGTGGAAATTATTCTGTTCATATTTTTAATGTAACTTTTTATTTATATATAAAAATTGTTCTTCAGAGAAACATCCATACATGGTTGCTCTTCTCCTGCTGAAACTGGCTTATCCATTGTTTGTATAATCTAGATTTAAGTTCTACATGGAGCCTAATGAGCACATGGTAAATGGTATCTTGATGATTATCTGTCAGAATGCAGAAACTCCGTCCCTTGTAGGTAACCTTGCTTTTCTGCAAGCCACATTTTCCCCACCACAGTTCCTTAATGGCATAACAGTCCAATCTATACGTTCAAGAAAGCCGTTGCCGTTGCACATTGGACAAAGAATAGTAGCTTTCCTGAGAGTGAGGTTTCACTATATTTTGTTCTTTTGCCTTAGCTCATTGGTTAGGCATCTTAAAGTGTCCTGCTGCCATGCTTTGTCTTTAGTTAAAAATTTCATGGGCAAATTTATTTTGTCAAGCAATCACTCCACTTAAGAAACCTATAATTATTTACTAAACCATTAAGAATTGAATCATTAATGGTTTTAGAATAACTAAAATTTGGCCCATTCTATTGTGTTTCTAGTTAAATCATATATATATATATATATATATTCTAATTAATAGTTATCAAATTTATCACCTGCCATCATTTTGAGATACGGAATTAATTCTCGAAACATTACCTAATAACTAATGTAGAATATTCTAGTACAGTGGCCCAGAACCTCAAACCCAATTCAAAGGATGTAAAGGGTAATTATGTTCTAATTAACTTACATTCTAGATGTTAAAAATGTTCTAAGTACCCTTGTTTTGTTTTTACATGATGCCCAAAGAACTAACAAAATCTTCAAAATCTAAGACACAGAGACCTAGCACTTGGATCCTGCAGCCAGCAAAATTCCCACGTCCTGCTGTATGTGACTAATTATTTGTTTATCTAATCTCTTATAGCCCATCAAGCTTGTAATGTAATTGTTTTATCCCACTAGGCGCTAATTAGAAAACAAATTACAACATGATTGGTACCTTGTTGTAAAAGAACAAGGACATTTCAGTTTGCTGAACTAACAACAATTATAATAACAATTCGGTGATTGTTGTAATATTGTCAACAGGCTAACCCCTACATTTATACTTCTGTCCCCGCTGTTTCTTCTCTTTTGTGTTTTAAATTTAATGGGAGAAATAGTACATTGCACATGCTTGCTTTAAACAAGGCTCCCTATAAAAATGAAAGATTGGCATGCCCACATACATAGCTTGATAACAGCTGCCACACATGAGCCCTCATCAGCTTTCTACAGTAATTACATCTTTACTCTCTTTGTTGCAGCCGTCCATATTGAAATAGATATCTAGTTGAGATATTAGTTCATCACTTGGGTTCTTTCACTTTTTGCCGCTGTAATGCAATACTTCAATGGTGCCATGTCTATTGAGTTTTAAATTTGATTTTGGTGAAAGGAAAAGAAAGAAGTCATTTAAAACACACGAGATTTTAAAGAGAAAAATTTTTTGAAATAATAATTAGATGTCACTGCATTATTGAAGAAATTGGCTTAAATGTTAATGTTTGCACTTTGTTTAGCCACTTATTCCTTCTCTCTTTCATTTAAGTAGAACTGTGTAACTATGAGATATCAATAACATTGTGCAAAAAGGCATCAAATTTGTACTAATTATATAAAAACGAAATAGAGCTTCTTAAGAAAACGAATAACTATTTTTATTTATATAGTCTAAATTTGAATTATTAAAGAAAAAAAGGAGTTCTTTCCCCCCGGGGGGGGGGGGGGGGGAGGTTCTTCTATACTAAAAAATCTGTAACTTGATTGAATTTGAAACAACTCAAGAAGATATTACTTAAGTTGTGGTGTCCACGTTTGTTTTGTCAAATACAGAATCTAAAATAAATGCAGAGTATTTAGCCAAATTTGGAGGCTTAAATTAATATTTGTGTAAGTTGAAAAAGAAAATGCTTGAATTGCAAAGAGGCATATATTGGTGCAGTTGTGGTTGTGCATGTGCTTTTAGTCTGAATGTGCTTGTTGTAAGAAGCAAAAATAAGCCAAAGTGGAGCACTGTGCATTGGTACCAAAAAGTCAGACCATAAATACAACCCAAATCCTTGGTTCTCAAGTTCAATTGGCCTAGTATGAGCACATGAGAATCCACCGCAACTCATTGCTCACCATCTCACTCTAATAATGTCTTACATGTATCATCCAGCTACATATTGAGCACTTTTGTGCATAATATTTTGCATATATAATTACTTAGATTTTTGGTTCTCAATTTCATTTTTCTTTGCAAATTAATAATTAAAAAAATTAGCATCTAAAACAAAAATCATGCTATTTTTACATAAAAAAAACTCACAATATTTACAAAGATCAATTAATGACCATTTTCTAATTAATAAAAAGTAGTAACTAATTATTTTTTGCAAGTATTTTGTGAATATCCCTTCCTTGAATAAAATTTTCTCATTCTCATTTGAATATTCCATGTCCTGCCAATGAAATGCTACCATGTCATTGATTATGCCAGACATGGTAGTACTAGGAAGCAACCAGCATTACGTAACACATGTGATAGTACCAAATTAGTGGCAACTTGATCAAATAATAGTAATTTCTGGCACAATATAATGTGAATGATACCAATATTGACAATTAGATGGTGTTTGGAGCTTGATTAAAACCAAGTCCAACCTACAAAAGCATGTTACATCACTGATACTGTTTCCAATTTTCTCTTTTCTGCTTCTGCTTCTTCCATGTTTTATTCTTTTCTCCCTTTTCATAATCAAACAGGCTGTTGGGAATCAAGACACGTGGTGTGTCTGCATTAGCTGATTACATCTAACTTTTCCTTCAGCTGGGTTGCATTTTCAGCTAATTTTTATTGTGAGCTTACCAATAATAACCTTATAAAAGCAAAGCAGAAGAAAAAGCATTCCAATGAGGTGATGGGCAGCCATTAGATGTCAATCAGAATTTTCTAATTAATTTAATCTGATATTCTATAATCAAACCACTGGGGGAACATGTAACCAACCTGGCATACTGGTTCTTGAAGAAGATAGCCCAAAAAAAAAAAGATGATTTATATATTGACTTTGTCCAATATTATATATATTTTGGACCATCCATTATTTGATTTGATAATTACTATATTTTTGGGCAACGATTGAGGACCTTTTTCCATTAATCCCTAAGCAAAACAAACCCATAATTTAGAAAATAATAATAATAATAATTTCTGATCCAATCACAACGCAAGAAGATTTATATATAAAATGTTTCAGTAAGCGGAAGGGTATCCAAGAAAGGATATGTGCATATGGTTCTCAATCTCTCATCTCTCAATAATTGTGTTTGCTTTTTCTCCCCTTCCAAAATATGTTATTCTCTTTTAATATTTCCAGGCATATTCCAACCTATAATTTACTTAATATTAGAATATAAGTTTAGTCAAATTAGTGATTTTAATAATATCATATACTATTATCTCAGTACAGGTTGAGACTTGAGAGAAGTTTATAACCAAGAAAGGGAAAAATGGGGAGATGACAACTTTTTATCAGAAGTAAATCTAAAATTTACAAGTCTTATGATCCATTTCCTCCCTCATTACTATCTTATAAACCCTCCAATTCACATAGTTCTACAAGTTCAATTACATCAAAGTCTATGAATGATTTTATGTTTTTAACATGCTTTTCACATAAAAGTTCTTTGGGTTTGAAGTATAGATAATCTATAGGTCCATCAAATCTTGCAAAGAAATTCAACTTAATTTTTCTAAAAATAGGGAAGACAATAATCGAATTCCTGATTATAAGTTCTGAAATCATGTTAAGAATTAAGTCATCCAAAAAACTTAAACTATTAAGTAAGAGTACAAAATTAGTTTTAAATATTTAACATGTTTCTTAACATGAATTTAAAACCCTTAAAGAAATAAGGACAGTAGGTATCAAACTTTTAACTATTTGGTTATAAATGCTTTAATTCCATTTGTTAAAAACCTATAGGAGAACCCTCCCCTCAACAGAGGGTAAAGAGCACAAAGCTTTATAAGCACACCCAAGCATCCCATACTACAACTCAATGAATCATAACATTCCACCATGTCCCATAGTCCCAGCGTTTATGCAGGCTAACTTTGCGCTAGACGTTAGTCTAGGACAAACTACAACGCTGGCATCATCACCTTATGGTTGTACACTAGTGATCTAGCTTCAAGCAAACATTGCAATGTCGTATCACCACCCATGCTGCATGATTGCAACTGAGAGACGTAGAGTCGCAGATTAGTTCAACACTCTTTTTCTTTGATTGTATTATCACCCCATGTGTTACCACATTCCGTACTATCAGCTACTTGGGTAAGGTCTACATTTCGAAGACACCATTGGATTCTTGGGTAGGGTTGAGAGAGTGGCAAGTTCAGATATTATGTCAAAAAATCAATTATCCCAAAAAATTAAGCTTTTAAAAAAGTTAGTTTTTGACAATATTCTTATTGCAATTGCACTCACCAATCATCCATATTCATGGGTCCATTTGCCTCTTCTCACTTTTCTAATCTTTTGCCTTAGTGATTGTAATATACCAATCCCTCTCAAGAGTCTTTGTTTACAAACATTTTCTCTATAAAATGACACGAATATATATGACATGTGACCAGACAAAAAGTTGATGCTTAGATTACATATTTAATACACACAAAAACTTGAATTTAAGAACATATTTTCATAATTTATTTATTTATAATTTATACATAATTTTATCTAAATAATTTCATTTTGTTAAGTGAACTATTTTTCTTAGTTTCTAATCTAGTTATCTTTTTCGTTTTTTATGTAAACAAAGTTGTGTGTAGATTGTAAATAAATGATTATAAAGATATTGTTATAGAGTTTAAACTATATATTTACATAGTAATGGGAATTAATATGCTATTATTTTATTTCATTATCTTGTATTGATTTACATTTTTTTTTTCTAAAAATAGATAACGTGAGCGATATATGTGTGACTAAATAGTAAAATGAAATCAGGGGTAGCATAACAAAACTCTAAAAAAATTAACATTCTTTTACAAAGAGTTAATTTGTTAAGTTCTTTCAAATAAAAAAAATTAAGTTCCTTATAATATAGGTGACATAGTTCTTATTTTGTGATTGAATAAGTATAATAAATTTCTTTAGAAGAATTTAAGGCAATAATGTAAGTTTCTGGATGCCTTTTGATGTCAAATTTAGCTGAACTGGTGACTCATACCTACATTCAAATATGGTTTGATGATAACCATAAAACTGATTACAAAATTTTATTTCAGATGCATTATATATATATATATATATATATATTCTTAACAAAACCCAATAAATTCTGAGCCAATTTTTTCATTTTCTTCAATTAGAAAACAAAGATACATGTTGCCATTGAATGACCTGCGGGCCATGCATGGATTTGGTTGTGCTAGTTTGGTGCTCTCTTGTCCATATATATGCTTTTGAAAAGGACTTTTCTGAAGCTGATGGGAGATGGCACCCAAAGCTAGTTAGGCTTCGTTCGAAGACGTTCAGGTGGGGCTGGAAGCGACTTGCCCATCAGAATCATTCTTCCCTCAATTTTAAATAAAACCCTAATCTTCCATGCTGCAAATTCCCACCTCTAACCTACCGACGGGAAAAAGAAAATCCTCTCATGCTTTCATTACTCTGATCTCTCACCCAATCTCTCTCTCTAGATTTCCTTCCTTCTGGCTTCACTGTATTCATTTTATAACCTTCAATATTACTCACAGTACTCTCGGACTTATCCTCTGCTTCGCATAGGTCATGCTCGGTCATCCATGTCGAAACACAGAAAAGTGCCACATCTCTTTCCATTTATAACTTCACACATGGGCAAGCCTCATAAAAGCTCTGCTTCGCATAGGTCATACTTGGTCATCCATGTCGAAACACGGAAAAGTACCTTATTTCTTCCGGTTTACACTCCACACATGGACAAACCTCATGAACCTTTTTGTCTAGCTTAACATGCAAGTCCTGTCTAAGTATCCGTGCTTGTGGTAACGAGTGATGCCACTTCAATTTGCTTTTGAAAGCAGGGACTTTCATTTTTTATTTTAAAATAATTTTTACTTTAAAAATTTTAAATTACTAAATTTAATATTTCATAAATTAAATTGTAAAATTTAATTTACCAACAATTTATACCTAAAGGTGAGAATTTTATTCTTTTTTTTTTTAAAAAAAGACTTGACTCAGTTTGTTTGTTTATTTATTTATTTAAAATAAAAAAATTTAAAGTTAGAGAAATTATTTTATTTTAAAAGAAAGACATGTCACATATTTTAATAAAAATTTATAATAATATTTATATATTATCTATAAAACCTTATTGACAAAAAAAAAAAAAATTCAAACGTCGATCTTACATACAAAGTAATTCGTACCTTGGGAGCACATAGCTGTTGACCATCTGCTAGTTTATTGTGACTATATTATTGGTTTAGAAGAATTTATATCTTTTGATTTAGATGATTGTTTTTATCTTTTTTAAAATTTAATAAATAAAATTTTTTTTTCACTATTTTTTATTTTTATATTATCTATCTTCAAAAAATTTTCGGATTATGTGCAAAAATATTTTTATTATATAAAATTGAGTAAATAAAGTGCCGAGAGTTGATGCTCTAGCAGCATAGGTGTTTGTCTCCCTGAACTTAATTATAGGTTCGGTTTCACTTCATCCTTTTTAAGTTATCTTTGGCTCATGTATTATAAAAAAAGAAAAAAATTGGGTAAACAAAGTGACCAGGTTGACTTGGTCCAGCCCACCTTACATTCTTTGTCACCCACTTGAACCAACACTTGAGATGGAAGCACTTGATCTTTTCAAGAAAAATTTTAATATATTCTGCTACTTTCTTTGGCCTTCAAAGGGTCGTATTGCCTTGTTTCTCCTAGTTAAATGGTGCACTACTTTATTCTTTCTGGTATATATCCCCTTTGAATTTTGGTAGGTGGTGGGTATACGACATTGAAGATTTAATTGTAAATACGTGTGAGAAAATTTGAAGTTTTTCAATAATAGAATGAGATTAGGGTGGCTAATAGATTAACTGAATCCTATAACGACAATTTTGGGTAAGATTAATAGATCGTCATTTCACAATATAACAAAAACTTGGAGTTGAAGAAGTTCTGTGGAATAACGAATTTCTTAGGAATTTAATTTTCCATAACCTAGGATTAAGTCTCCCCCCCCCCCCCCCCCCGATTTCTCTCTTCCCCGCCACCCAAGAGGAGTGGATTTAGAGTTGTACCTTGCAGCTGAAACAAAGATCGAAGTTGTTGACTTAGAATTTCGATCAAACATTATTGCTCCTAAACATATCCTGTACTTTTCTTTTCTGTAATAATTTACGTTTTAAAGTTTTTATTTTAATTTTTTTAATTATTATTTTGAAAAATAAAATAATATTAATTACACTTTATCAATTTTATTATTATTAAAATTATTATCTTTATTAAATATTTAATTAATTAAATTTTTTAAAAAATATATTTTAAGAAAATAAAAAAATATTGTATTACTTTCGAAATTATTTAATAACTTTTTTTATTTTGTGTGCTTAAATTTTAAAAGACAGATATTATGAACTAAAGAAAAAAATGTTTACCATTCAATGTAATAAATATCAACTAATATAATGTTAATATAATCGAAATGAGTTGCTCACACTTTTAAAGGTGATTAATTTTTTACTAAAAATTTAACATGATGTTCTTAAAAAAATTTAATATATATATATATATATATAACAAACACCAAAGACAAAAATGAAACAAAATGCACAGAAACAGTCAGAGAAAAGGAAGAAAGACTGAAAGGTAGAACTTATACATCTAAAGTTCGTCAAATTTTGTTAGCATTTAATGAATATTCATTCAAGGGTTATTTTCTGTAATCGTAGGTGACTTTCATTTACTAATGCAGAATAATTTTTTCACAACATAATTTTTATATAATTTATAAAAAATATAAGATGTATGATTAAATTAATTAATTGTGAGAGTCAATTTACAGTTTAATCTATAAAATTTAAATTTTAACTAGGCATCAAAGGCAACGTTCTTTTTAATAAATTATGAAATGTAAGTTATCTTAAAGTTTGTGTTGCTTTTTGCTTATGTTTGTAAATATAATAATTTCTTTTCTATTCAAGAAAAATCATATTATTGTCAAATGCAATGCACATGTGCTTCGACGTTGCAGGAGTAATAACAATTTCCTAAATTGGAGTCTCTGCACCAAATCATCAATAAAACCAAACCTACCACACTGATCGTAATCTGAGTTTTATGTTACACATAATTCGTCAACTACCAATGCATGCTGCAATAATGGCTTTTGCCATTATTAAGCAAGCTATATTGGCACCTACGCACGACCCAAAACTAGTTCCAAATTCCTATAATCCATATGCAGTTTGAAGTCTTTCTCAGCAGATTCTTAATACCCAGTTTGCTATGAATGTAAAGTTAATATATAAACAACTCTTTTAATTCTTAGCTAGCGGTGTAATATTTGTGCCACATGTGCCTCAACCAAACGCTGTCTTGCCCAAAGAACACTATAAAACCCACCAGCTGACAATCTAGCCTAAGCTGGCAATGGCAATTACTCACATATATAATTGCTTTTAAGCGTAGCCTAATGGCATGCGGCGCCTAAGGACCAACCAAAAGTCTGTCACAGTCTGTTAGGAATTTTCACAAACACTTAACTGCTCATCTCTCCTTTTTTGGCAGATATTCCTTCCCACCGTCACCACCGTCCCGTCTCCTTCCTCTTCTCTCAAGGAGCTGAATTAAAAACAAATGAAAAGTTGCACGAGGTTTCCATGGCAAGAATGAGTTGTAACGCCGCTTTCAGATACGTCAAAATGCCATTTTTAGCTGCATTGCATATATAAAACTATTGATTTGAAATCGCTTTTACACGCTTCTAAAATAATGACCTAAAGGGATGACCAAACATTTAGATAAGATAAACCTTGGCATGTTGGGAGACAGGGCTCACCCCTCAAGGTGTATAATATAAATGTTGCTTGGCACGGAGAGAGAGAAAGAGAGTTTGACTAATTTCTTTTTCTTTTCAGAAAATGGGTGTTTCCACCACTAGATGATTGTGCTGGAAATTTTCCTTAAAACACACAAAATGCTCTGGATTTTCTGTCACACACTTTACCATAACCAACATATACTAGTTATTTCTTCATGTGGGTAGGGATGCCTCTACCACTGGCATCCATCACGTGATTGGAGGTTAATGCTTGATGAGTGGGCGAACCCAAAAATGGGAGCTCTGCCTCTCTTTTGACTTTCTTCCCTTCAAATGCAACTTGACAAACTGAGTCCACAGCCTAGTCATTAGCCTTCCACTACAATTCTCCCCCCATTTTTTACAACAAATAATAATTAATAAAATTATGGAACAACTATCATTTGAATAATTTAAAATTTTAAATAGAGCCACATTTCATGACATAAGAATATTAAAAAATTATTTATAAATAAAAAAACCTTTCATGAGTCGTGAGACATGCCACCAAACCCTTGAGTCAAAGAATGGGTTTGCCATAAGTGAACTCCAAATTCAACACCTTTATATACTTATTTTAATTATAGAGATGAGAAAATTATAATTTATCTTTTGTTATCACTTGAATTATTTTTTTATTAGTATAATAACCTTTAGTTGTTATTTTAAGATTTTTTTTTAGTATTTGAATTTAAATATTAAAGTTTGAGTGTATTAAATGGTTTCTCATTTCTTATGTAAAAAATTAAAAATGTATAAATATGATTATATAATTGTAAAGATATATTTTTTACACAAATAAAGTGTTATTTTATATAATTAAATTTTTATGAGAATGACATGGAAAACATTTTATGTTGAAATTTTATATAATTAAATTTTAAAATGCGTATGATTGTATTTGATAAGAAGGCAGTAAGGTTGGCAGTTCATGCTTGTTGGGATTAGGACCACAGGGGCACCTACTTGTGTAATAATACAGGATTGAAATTAGGTGAAAAGTTAAAATATGTAATAAAAGAAATAGAAATAAAATTAAAAAAATATTAATAAGAAAAAGATTTACATATTTAATTAAAAATAAAAATATTATCAAAATCAAAATATTTGAATGTCAGCAGATTTAAATCCAACTTATACCCATTTCATATTCTGATGATTATGATCAGAGAGAAAGTGAGAAAGAGAAGGAATTGAATGTGGAAGGAGAAGATGAAAAAGAAGAAGAAAATGGTGGGGAATATTAATAAGGTAGTACCGAAGGCATATGAAATGAGGAATGAAGGATGTGGATTATAACATAAGAAAGTAAGAATGATATAAATATAAAATTAAAAGAAAGAATAAAATAAAATTTATATATTAAATTAAAAAATAATTAAAATTAATTAAAATTAAAAAATAAGAAAGCAAAAAATTATAATTTAAAGAATGAATGAGAAATTTGAAGGGTGTCAAGCCTTTCAATCAACACAATGAGCTGGACACAATGTGGGAGTGGGACAACACTAAGTAGTTGGCCATGCTGCTCCTCCCACACTGCCACCGCCTTCATAACCTCTCTTCTCTATTATCTCTGGGATTCGGATTCTTTTAACAGTTGAGACTTAAAATAAAAGTACAATAAGAGAGAGAAAGTCATAATATTAAGAGAGAAAAGAGTTTAAAAAAATAAAATTTATAAAATATATTTAAATATAAATTAAAAAATCATTAAAATTAAAGAATAATAAAAGTTAAAATCCAAATCCATTATCATTTTCACACTTTAATTAAAAAAAAGCCCACCTATTCAATTTTCCTTATCTTTAATCTTTAAATAATATTAAATAAAACTCATAAAAACTCTTTGTTCGCCTATAAATTGAGCAGACGAGCAGCAATGCAACTCCCATTGAATCCTTTTACTCCCTCCTTTTTTAATTATCTGTCATTTAAGAAAATTGTACATAAATTTATAAATTCATTAAATGATTTTGAAAATTAAATATTTTAATTTTCTTATTAAAATATTCATTTAATAAAAGAAAGAGGAAAAACCTTTTTAACTAAATATTTAATATTGATAATAATATAAATAAGATAAAATTAAAAATAAAATAAAAACAATTTTAATTTTAAGAAAGTAACAATAAGAAACAAATAATAAAAAATTCTTAAAATGACAGTTATTACAAAAATGAAAGAAGTACTAGAATCTCATAAAACTTACTTATTACCATTAGATATGATGGGTCCATGCATCTATAAATGTGTTAGACACATTATATCTAATAATAATGAATTAACAATGAGTTTTGTGAATTTTTAGTAAAAAAATATTTAATGAGTCTAAGAATTCCCTAAACTAAGTCCAACACCACTCACTATAATTGATGCTAGTTGGGTTTGAGTTAAATTGGTTATCATTTAGTTTTTTATTGAATATGAATGATCTTGAGCTTTCAATTTATTTCTCATACATATAAATTGTCATCTAAATTTTTTATAATTAATATAAACTAACTCACGAAAAAGGTGGATTCAAAGAACAAGGCTCTTTTTTTTTTGCCATCACATGATCATTTGCATCATAACAACATGAGAGATTTCAATTTATCCATCATTAGTTCAGAGACATGCCAATAAATCAAGGTTTGTGTCGGTAAAAACAAATGGGAACCATTATTTTCAGTCCTTTGGTCTCCTCAACCGTTTCCCATTGAAAGAGAAAATGGGATCGAGATAGAAAGTTAGAATGTACAATAAAACAAAATAATTAAAAAGAAATAATAAAAAATTTGATTTACATATTAAATTTAAATATAAAATTAAAAAGAGAAAAATACGAAAATGAATAAAAAAGTGAGGGCATCCAAGTCTAAAAATGAGGAGTTTTGTCCTACTTACAAGTTACTTTATTGGGACCCTTTAGTACCTACCATCTCATATTGTCCCATGATTACCCACATTTCTTCATTTTAATATTTAATATTTTAACTAGGTGTTTAATTTTCTCTCGAGTCTAATGGTAAAATTGCATTATAGTTTTTTTTTTTTTTTAACATAGACTTATAATCTTGTAGAAGAATGTACAAGATGCCCACCTCCTCCTGCATTCTATGAAAAAATAAATAATTAATTAGTTAAGGAGACAAATCTTGATTGTTATTAAGTGAATAACAATACAATGAAATTTCTAGTTTTAGGAAGAGACTTTCATGAAATGTTCACTAAGAATATAGGCAGCAACTTTTCACCCCATAATTTTAAAATTATCCTCACACACAGCTATTGCTTATACCCTTTATGTGTATTTTGTGAAAATTACTATGAAAGACAGGGGAATTAAATTTTTAACCTAATTTTGTTTTAATTTTTATAACTTTTTTGTTTTCAATACATGTTATAATATGAGAAACAAATTCAAAAACAAAGTTAGAAAAAAGGAGCAATAAGGTTCAATTCAACCATTTAAATTAAGGTTAAGTTTGATTTTTTTTTTATCTGCTTATTTTATACAAATATCTAAATTATAAATTTTTTTATTTTATTAACTTTTTTTTATCATAATTTTATCTCTATTTCTTATTTAAATTATTCTTAACTTTCAGTTTTTAAAATTAAGAAATCCCAATCTAAATACAGAATCTAGAATTGGCTGATACAAATAAATAGATGGCGTGTGAGCAATGCAATGTTTAGTTTGAGTCTTGACTACAACCCACAAGATGAAGTCAATCATTGCATGACATAAGCTAGGAATGCCTTTATTAGGCCAATAATATTATTCTATACCTTTCTTTTTCCTATCTTACCAGTTACCATGGACGACACTTTGCCTTTCTGGAGAGCTTTCATTTGAAATAATGGAAAAAGAGGAGGAATAACAAAGCCAACGTGCTCGCTTTATTCAACATTATGTTCCCCTCTGTTATTGTCAATTTTGTCTTTGAGCTCTCATTTTATAATTATTATCTTCAACCAAATGGGATTTAGGTAAAGTTACCAATCTATTGTTTATATTTTAGTTGAACTACAAATGAGCACTCACAAAATAAGACCTACTCCAAATTTGACATCTTATAATCATTATTTGATTAATTTTTTTTTTAAATAAACTAAAAGGTGTTAAGAAAAAAATTTTCATGTGATTATGTTATTCTTATAAAAGGTTTCTCATTTAAAATTTATAAATATAATAATCATTATTTAATGCAATAAAATGAGATCTACATAACCAATAGTAATATATAAGTTTTTATGAAATTTAAATAATTTTTTGTGATCAATAATATATTATTAATATAAAAAATTAAAATGATATAACTTTTTGTTTTTGAAGAAAGAAGAGACGTAAAGAGAAAATGATGTACAGAAGCATGAGGAAGCAAAGAAGAAAAAGAAAGAAAGAAAGAAAGGGGAGCAAAATGTTAGCAAGAGGCAAAGAAGTCACCCCATGAGACTATACTTGCTGCATGTTTTGTTGTATTTTGCACTCGTTACGCCTTGATTGCTCATTGTATGTCTCCATGTCGATGATCTGTAAAGTACTTCATTAATTTTATTAATATTATTTGGTTACAATAAGCAATAGAATTAAGCTTCAACATTGCTAGCAACACATAATCAACCTAATATAATGGTTACATACTTCTTTTTATCAATTTTATTTTCAAAAAAAAGTTCTTGAATTTTCTTTGTGCATCAAGCTGTATTACTTATTTTTTTTATAATTTTTTTGGATGAATACTTATTAAACAAAAATAATATTATTCTCACACGTTAAAAATTTATGTTAATTGACAATTGATCAAAATAAAAAATAAATGCAAAGGTTGCTAACTTAACTTATATAAAGTTTTTTATAAATTTAAATTTGTGACAATACTAATACTATCTTAAGCGATTTGAGTGATATAGATTCTCATTTAAAAAAGGTGTACTATATATTTAGGATGATTTAGGGAAGCCTTTGTAGCTAACATGGAACTCTACTTTTAAAAGCTCACAGGGGGTTGTCTTGCTTTGATATGCCTCTGCCTTTGTTTTGTCCCTAAATGTCATGATTAAACCTCCCTAAAGTTCTTATCTTTAGTGACTTTGGTGTGATGGTGGCTTTGAATTACCATAAGCTAACAAAATCTGTTGTGTGCTATTCAAGGACATCATAATAATGCCTCTCTAAATTGCAACACTCTTTGTTAATCACAACCAAAAAAGGGACAGACAAGTTAAAAACATCAAACCCTTTTGTTGGCTGGAAATCTACGGCACTGTAACTTTTTTCTTGGTCATATATTTTGAGATATTATGCCACTTTGATATTTGATTAGAAAGGAATGGTAAATAATTTTTTTCTAATATATTATGGTTTGTTGCTTTAAATTTTGACATTTTTAGTTGGACGGGATTGAATCCAATGTAACCATAAAACTAATATTCAAGTAATTTGTTATCTCTTATACTTAGTTGTAAGTTAAGAGGTGCCTTAAACAACTTTCATCTTTTTAAAAAAAAAATAATTAACTTATTTTTAATTATTTTTTAGGGAAAAATTTGAAAAATAAGAAATTAAACCTACTTATAAAAACTTAAATTATTGCTGAATCAAAACTAAAGTGACTGATGGTACATGTTAATGATTAAACTAGAGGCAGCATATATGACAAAGCAAAAATATAATTTGAATTTTTTAACTTAATAATTTTTTTTATCTTTTCTATTAATATTTAAATAATAATTTTTTATTTTAATTTTATTTTTATCTATCTCTTCTATAACTTCCAATCCCAATCTAATAATTATAAGCAATTGAGGGTCTTATTATGTGAGCCAATGTGAACGGTGTACTACACAACCTAATCATAGACGCCACCAGGCCATGTTTATGTGTTCAATTAGAAGATTCCTATCAAAATAACAAATTTCTTATTTTTATTTATGTTTATTTTAAATTTCATAAGAAAACAAATTCAAATTTGCAGAGGTTGCTGCAATTGGGTTTGTTGGACTTGGATTCACCATGCTTCTCCACAGAAGCAAGTTACCATTAACTCTAATACTCGCTTCTTCTTCTGGAAAGCTTTCACAAATTTGCTTTCAGTGTTTTAATTTTTCCATATTAATAAAAAAAGCCAGAAGAAATTTCGTTTCCTCTTTCTCGGACATTTTTCTATTGGAGATAAAACCTCCTTCCCTCCGTCTTTTTCTCTCTCTCTCTCTCCAACATTGCTTGCCAAACCCCAACTCCCCACACAAACCCAGCATAGGGCTTCGTTCCCAATCCCTTTACTCTCACTCTCTCATTGGATCTGAGTTCTAAGCCAAAATCTCGCATAGTTTCATGCCTTTCCTTTTCCGATCCCCTCGTATTTGTTTCACTTTCTCTCTGTGCTCAGCGCACCACTAACGCCTTAGATCGAACTCGAGCGCGAACGCCGTAGTTGCTGTCAACTGGTATCAAAGAGAGGATACAGGTTCTGATCCGATCGATTTCTGGGCATTTTCATTGAGATGGGAATGCCCAATAAACGATGAGCAAAGCCGGGGACGAAGAAGACGAAGACGAGCGCTTCTATGAGTCCCACGACCGCCTAGTTTCGTCCTCTTGCTCCTGCTCCACTTCCAACTCCGACGACGAGAACGACTCAAATTCCAACTCTCCCAATTATGGTTCGGACCAACCCTTCCCGGTACCCAAATTCCCAGTCGCCATGTGCAAGTACGATGTATGGATCTCCGAACCCTCCTCAGTCTCCGAACGCCGGACTCGTCTCCTCCGTGAGATGGGTCTTGCCGGTGACCCGTCATTGTCCCGGGGAAAGCCTGCTTCCGCCGCTGACCTTGGAGAAGTGGGCAATGGAGAGTTTAGCCGATCGGTTTCTTCCGATCACTTGAGGCGCCAGCAACAGGGTGAGGGTTCCGGATGTTCTGCCGGCATATTCCGATCGAAATCGGACGGTGCGGCGGATCGCGGTGATTTGTCAATTTGTGGTCAGTCTCATGATCATTGTAGTGAGTCGTCTTCTTCTTCTTTTTATTCGCCTTCAATTCTTTCTATTCATTCGGTCACACCAGAGACCGGCTTATTTGTAAATAGCCGTAATCACGTTGTTAAGTCAAGATGTGGCGATGGCAATGGATCCCCAGTTGCTAGTGCCGCTTCTCTCAATAAGCCGCCTTCGGGGAAACGTTGTAGAATGGTGGATGAAATTCGAAGCGACTTCTCGAACTTGAGTGTGGATTTGGGTCATAGTTCGGTGGTGCCGGTTTCGGAGAATGCAGGTCATGGAGAGGTTGAAGAAGTTTTGGACTGTAACGGAGATGACAGGGTCAATGAACAAGTGTGCACGATAAGAGATCTCGACAATGGGAAAGAGTTTGTCGTCAAGGAGATTAGGGAAGACGGCATGTGGAACAAGCTCAAGGAAGTGGGGACTGGAAGGCAGTTGACAATGGAGGAATTTGAGATGACAGTTGGGCACTCGCCAATCGTTCAAGAGTTAATGCGACGGCAAAATGTTGAAGAGGGTAATAAGGACAACGTAGATTCAAATGCAAATGGCGGTAGTGGAGGTGGTTCCAAGCTGAAGAAAAAAGGGAGTTGGTTTAGGAGTATAAAGAGTGTTGCAAGCACCATGACTGGTCATAAAGAGAGGAGGAGTAGTGATGAAAGGGATACCTCATCGGAGAAAGGTGGGCGGAGGTCAAGCTCTGCAACAGATGATAGCCAGGATGCCTCGTTTCACGGGCCCGAGAGAGTAAGGGTAAGACAGTATGGGAAGTCATGTAAAGAGCTTACAGCACTCTATAAGTGCCAGGAGATACAAGCTCATAATGGATCTATATGGAGCGTTAAGTTTAGTTTAGATGGGAAGTATCTTGCTAGTGCAGGTGAAGATCGTGTAATTCATGTTTGGCAAGTCGTGGAGTCAGAGAGGAAGGGGGAGCTGCTTCTGGAGAAACCAGAAGATGGGAATATGAATATGTTGTTTGTTGTGAATGGGTCACCGGAACCAACTCTGCTGTCCCCTCTCATGGACAGCCATCCAGAGAAGAAAAGAAGGGGGAGGTCATCCGTGAGCCGAAAGTCATTGAGCTTGGACCAATTAGTGGTGCCAGAAACAGTTTTTGGTCTCACAGAAAAACCCATTTACTCATTCCAAGGTCACCTCGATGATGTGCTTGACCTATCTTGGTCCAAATCTCAGGTTAGCGACCATTTTTATGATCTGTGTAATTCCGTACTTCCTGGAGTGTGTTCAATGTTTGTATATTCCTGGATCTTGTTTTTCCTTCCCTAGCTATCTCAAGTTAAGTTTGCACTTTGTTTAATAGCTCCGCGCAGATTTCTTTGTCTAGAGTTATATTGTAATTCTAGACCTTCCTTGGAAAGGTTTTAAGAATAGAGAGTAGGCGTATTTCATGGCACAGGGTAGCATTAGGCCTTTTACCGATCCCTTAATAGTATCTTATGCTGATATTGAAAACTCCAAGGATATTTCCAGTTTATTAGCATATTCTGTAGTAGTAATCGCAGCTATAATAAAGGGAACTGAATTCTGTCATTTAACGGACAGAGAAAAATCTTCTTCTCAGTAAGTCTCTTACATTGCTCTGTTTGTAACTCAGCAGATTTTGACATAGATAATTAGTTAATTAATCTAACAATCCAATTGAAGTGAGCTATGTGATGATTCTTGTTCTATGCTTAATTTAGGTGATATAGTCATTATTCGCCATGTAGGTTTTATTACAGTTGTACGATTTGGAGGCATACCAATTGAGAATTTTGTGATACATTGTTTGCCGCCTGTTCTTCATTAATAATATATAACATTTTCAGGAATAATGTCTCTCTCTACTTAAACTTTTACGTAAGTATATATCTGTGGAATTCCGTGTTTTTAGGATTTGGGACTTGGTTTTAAGTGCAATTACATGTCTTCATACAAGAGTAGTCTTTCTTTTGCTGAATCTGAACAACTTTGATATGTTCAACGCCTTATATCCCTATTTATGTCATATCTTATAGACACAGTAACACCAGGGGGGAGTGGAATGAGCTTTCAGAATGATTAAAATTTGAAGAATTGAGTTTGATGACAGATATTATGCAAGCTCAGAAGATGTCATTAAAATGCCTAAAAGGGGGTTTATTTACTTATTTATTTAGATATTTTCATTAGTATTGTCCATTGTTTTATCTTAAAAATCCAAATGTTTGTTATTAAGCTTTGCAATGTTTTCAAAAGCTGAGTGAAACACATGTTTAGATCATCCTGGTAATTATTATCTTTTCCTTTTGCTCAGCAGTTGCTCTCATCTTCGATGGACAAAACAGTGCGGCTGTGGGACTTGTCTAGCAACTCTTGTTTGAAAATATTTTCGCACAGTGACTATGGTGAGTACATGTAGTTATTACATTTGAAATGTTTTCATTTTTTTTCCCTATTCTCAGTGCATGTCACATGGGCTACTGTTATCGACAGCTCCTCTGAGGCGTGGGTAACTGCCTTATAGCATGGTGATGTAAATATTTGTAAGTGCTGCATAGCTAAAATGTTGGTTGTATTATAGAAGTATAGGCCTGACTGTACAAGAGTTCTATTATGTCTGATAGGGGTGGTTAAATTTGGCCAATAAGCACCTTTGTCTCCCTTCTTTTTCATCTCTTGCTAATTGTACTTTTTGCTTCAATTTGTTTTCTGTCTGGACACAGTAACTTGCATCCAGTTTAATCCTGTTGATGATAGATACTTCATTAGCGGATCTTTGGATGAGAAGGTTCGCATATGGAGTATTCCTGATCGTCAAGTTGTTGATTGGACTGATCTGCATGAGATGGTCACTGCTGCTTGCTATACACCTGATGGACAGGTTGGTCCAAGGTTAACATGCATTATTTTTAACACCTGAAAGTTCAATTTTGTGAGTTTACTTAATCAAATTTGCTGGTTGCTGCAGGGTGCTCTAGTTGGTTCATACAAGGGTAGCTGCCATTTATATAATACATCTGGTACCATCAGTTAGACTCTTTTGAACTATATGTATATCCCGCTAAGCTTCATTGTGATGATCGTAGGACCACTGATTAGCATATTGGTTTTATTTTTTCATTCAGAGAATAAGTTGCAACATAAAAGTCATATCAATCTGCAGAACAAGAAAAAGAAAGCACATCACAAGAAAATTACTGGCTTTCAGGTAATTTGGTGGCTTAACTGAATAGTTGTTATATGAGATCAGCCGCTTTTTAGGTCCTCATCCAAAAAGTTAATAAGAAAAGATAAGAATAAGGAGAGAGTGCACAATTTCAGTAAATTTGCTGTGACTAGTAATAATGCTTTTGATTTCTTATTAACTGAGTTTTATGAACAGTTTGCCCCCGGAAGTTCATCAGAAGTACTCATCACATCTGCTGATTCACGAGTTCGGGTTGTTGATGATGTTGATCTTGTTCATAAGTTTAAAGGTAAGACTAATAACATAAGAAGTGAGTTTTACCTTAAAACAATAAACAACATGGGTACATGTGTTAAGTGATTTCATCTGAATGAAACTTTTATCTGCCTATATGTTTTGCTAGTTTTTGTTAAGTGATTTCATCTGAATGAAACTTTTATCTACCTATATGTTTTGCTAGTTTTTCTTTTTTTTTTTTTCTTAAATCATATTGAAACCTGACAGTTAAATTTGATTACTGGAATTAAGTAGACTCTTTTCCTAGGCATTCTTTTTGTATTTCAGGAAATGCATATTTTGCACGTGCTTATCTCTTGTCTTATAGTTTATATGTACATGCTCCAGTAGTTTATGTTTATGGATGTGATGTGGGACGAGATATTTTTTCCTTTTTGGACTCTGAATTTCTAGTTTTTGTGGAGAAGGATAGATGCTTTGTTTCTCCATCACAATTTTTTAATATTGCGAAGGATAATCTTTTGTTTTTCTTGATGGATGCCATTCCCTTGTTGATGAATCATTTTTCTAATTTTAGGTTGAAATGCATTGTGTATATATGAGGCATCTTTTGCTGAACATATTGAGTGTGTCTACTGGTATAATGACCACTCACTTTCATGGTTGTGTTAAACATGTATCTGGATAAAACTTACTTGGGTAAATCCTCCATCAAAGAAGGATAGAGGCAATGTTATTGTGTATCTTCGTGAAAACTTTTACTGTGAGCAAAGCTTAAAATCTTATTGATGTGAGAAGTTTTCTGAAAATTCTGGTGAAATCACATGTTAATCATCAATTCAGTTGTATGGAGGAGACTTGCTAACAAAAACAATGAACTGATGAAGTAGAAATGGTGAAACGGCTGTTTTACTTAAGCTAAACTCATATGAATGAAAAATTGTGGTTTTGCTTGCTTTGCATCTTCTGCTGGATGGCAATTGATCTTCTTTAATATACCTATAGTCATTCTGGTCCCAGCTTCACAGTAAACTGATGTCATTGTTGTGCAGGGTTTCGTAACACAAATAGCCAAATTTCAGCCTCCCTCACTGCGAATGGTAAATATATAGTCTCAGCAAGCGAGGATTCCCATGTGTATATATGGAAAAATGAAGCCAATTGTGGACCTAACAGAAGCAAAGGTGTCACTGTTACATACACATATGAACATTTTCACTGTAAAGATGTGTCAGTGGCCATTCCCTGGCCTGGTATGGGCGATGCATGGGAAATGCATGATACCTTGTCTGGAGAACAAACTGGTGCTGATTGTATCCTAGATGAGGTCTCATCAGCCAATCACCCTCCTACCCCAATAGAGGAAAATTTTGGTACCGACGGATCACCATCTGCATCAGTGTGCAACAACAGTCCACTTCATGGAACCATTGCTAGTGCAACAAATAGTTACTTTTTTGATAGGATTTCAGCGACATGGCCAGAGGAAAAACTTCTTGTAGCTGCAAGGAACCGAAGCCCTCGAGTCAGTGTGGATATCCCTAATGGGGTAAGTCACAACATGTCAGCCTGGGGTATGGTGATTGTAACTGCCGGCCTTCGAGGGGAAATTAGAACTTTCCAAAATTTTGGATTGCCACTTCGGATATAAGAGAGATGATAGAAAATCCATGCTAGAAGAATGGGGTGGTTAAGTCGGTATCACCTCAGAAGGGGGTAGACTTCACTTTCTCCATTAGTTGGCAGGAAAATGTACAGATATTGGGTGGGATTTGTAATATTAGCAGGGTTCCATTTCTTTCCGTGTTCTTGTGCTTGTCGGATGAGAAGATAGGATGCCATTCCGATTAGTCATTGAGGGGGAACAAAAGAAAAAAGAAAAGAAAAGAAAAGATTTGTTAACAAAAAAGGAAAAGATAGAAAAAGTACACCAGGAATTTAGAAACCGATGGATTTATGTAATCCGGAAATGTAGAGTAATGAGCAGGGGAAAAGCTTATTGAATTACAAATGAAGAGTCTTTCACTTGTTCTCTCTGTTCTTGTTGCTTGTCCAAGTTGATCAATTTTAGAACAGCTTGGGTGGCAAATACTGGCAGGGGTGGATGCATTTAGTTGTTTATTTATGGGACAACTACCCTGACCCTGACCCTGAAATTGTTTGATTGTATAGTTTATTCCATTCTACCAATTGCCATTCGAAAGTTCATAAACTGTGATTGGAATTTGAAGAACTAATCTATAAACTTCATTCAAACTTTAGAAAAAAAGTTTAAAAGAAACAATGTGGCTTACTGATCTAAAACTTTAAACTCATAAACCATTAACAAGTTACTCCACCCCTTTCCTCATTCCTTATAATTTAATCTTTTTGCGTTCTGTATAATTTCAAAATATATCGTTCTTTGATTGTAAAATACAAATTTTATGAAGACATAGGATAACGTGTTTTGTAATGGTATGAATTAGTTAAATCATATTTTTACATATTTTATATCAGTTTTTCATTATCAATGACTTTTTGGGAATATTATTAATTTTCGTATTTTTGATATTAAAATTGCAAATTTGGAAACTTAAAACATAAATTGAAGTATCTTTTGCATACCAGTCTTAAAGAAATGTTTATATATTAAACAGAGTCAAGAAGTTTCTATTAAATTAGTATCTAATAAATTGTTTTGTGGGTTATAAACTTAATATATTCTATAATATAAATCGTATAGTTTAATAAATTTAATTTATTTAAAATTTTTTAAATAAATATTTAATAAGATTTTATTTTATCTAAAAAGTATAACTAACTGCATCTCAAGGGTTTCCGTATGTTTGTCACTCTTTACCTGTAGGATTCGTGACTTCATTGGCCATGATCATGAATCTTTTTACATTACAGTTGTTTCTTCATCTTTAGACATGGCAGTAACCCTGATTTGAATGCGGCATTCCTGGGCTTTGCCTGCAACCAAATACTGTGTATGACTAGGCCCAATCTGATTCGAACCCTCGCACATGGTTTATTTGGTCTCGTCAGAACTAGTGGTTTTAATCTTTGGGAACAAATGAACAATCTGCTATCCATTTTTGCTGATGAAGCTGCCAAACCCTCTATCCGAAATGTGACTCCACTCTCCCAATCCTTTCGAGCTTTGAAATTCCCAGCCCATAACTTCTAGGAGGGGCACATATTGACAAAAGATCAAAATATCCCTTCCCACCGAAGTGGAATAGTAATGAAGTTAAAAGCAAAATATCAAAAGAAATCTAAACCTCGAAGCCTCATTGGTTGGTTGGAATTGATGTGGCAGGTTCACAAGCTGCTAATTATCTTATCCTCTCATTTCCAAGTATACATCTCCACTATATTAATACATTTTCTAGTACTCAGCTCCGATCCACATTTGAAGTTTCCACTTCAAGCAACTTGCTTTCTTGGCTTGTTGAGTAGAACATTATAAACCCCGACTCATCAGTACTTTAGTTCTAATGGCTCTCCTGTCTGGATCTTTGTTTCCTGCTACTTTCTCTATTCCCAAAGAGGTTTGCTCCATTTTTCCCCTGAGAAGCTTTTTTCTTCTTGTTCTTGTTCTTGACATTCTTCTGACAGATAAAAGAATTGAAGTTTCGGGAAATGCCTTTTGTAATTGCAGGGAATGCCAACTGCATCTCTAAAGGACTCCCCCTTATTTGGGCTATCGTTGTCAGACCATCTAAAAGCTGACTTCAGCTCTTCTGCGTTGAGATGCAAGGTAACTCTAGCAACAGTTTCCTTTCTTCTTCCTCTTCTTCTAACCAGCCCTTGAGTTGATTCTAGTTGTTTTCAGAGGACGTTATCTCCATCTAGATTTTCAATTTTATATGCAATTTGACTTAACATTTCAGTAGGACTGGCTGTATTACCCACTTAATATATGGTCGGAGCGGAACACATTATGGGATAGGGGTAGGACTTGTTAAATATGCTTATTCTTCAATCAAATTCAGCATTTAACAAAAAACAAGTCTCTAGCCATGTGTAATCTTCCACCATCTTTTGAGGCAACTGACTAAGTTCATTGCTATATCAGAAGGAATTCCAGCAAAATCTTGGCGCTGTGAGGGCCCAGACGGTGGCTACAACGACTCCAGCAGTTGACAGGTCTGAACCACAAGGCAAGAAAACTCTAAGGAAAGGCAGTGTAGTGATCACTGGGGCCTCCTCTGGATTGGGTCTTGCCACTGCAAAGGCTTTGGCTGAGACAGGAAAATGGCATGTAATTATGGCCTGCAGGGATTTCCTCAAAGCTGAGAGAGCTGCAAAATCTGCTGGCATTGCTAAGGAAAATTACTCCATCATGCATTTAGACCTTGCCTCTCTTGACAGTGTCCGTCAATTTGTAGATAATTTCAGGCGATCAGGGAGGCCATTAGATGTTCTTGTGTGCAATGCTGCAGTTTACTTGCCAACTGCTAAGGAGCCTACATTCACTGCTGAAGGCTTTGAACTCAGTGTTGGGACAAACCATCTTGGGCATTTTCTCCTTTCGCGCTTATTGCTTGAGGACTTGAACAAATCAGATTACCCATCAAAGCGCTTGATCATTGTTGGCTCAATCACGGGTCTGATTTATTAGGACTTACGTTGCAAATTTTAGCTTTCAGTGACCACTTTTTAGCCGAATTTTGGTGCTGATTATGTGAATTCAACAGGAAACACTAATACCTTGGCTGGAAATGTGCCTCCCAAGGCTAACCTTGGAGACTTGAGGGGACTTGCTGGGGGCTTAAATGGCCTGAACAGATCAGCCATGATTGATGGTGGAGACTTTGATGGTGCCAAGGCATACAAGGACAGCAAAGTCTGCAACATGCTCACCATGCAAGAGTTTCACAGAAGATACCATGAAGAAACCGGGATCACATTTGCTTCCCTTTATCCTGGTTGCATTGCCACAACTGCCTTGTTTAGAGAGCACATTCCCCTGTTCAGACTTTTGTTCCCTCCATTCCAAAAATACATAACCAAAGGCTTTGTCTCCGAAGATGAAGCAGGAAAGAGACTTGCTCAGGTAATGGCAATAGGGTGGAAGGGAGATTGACCAGAAAATTGTGAAGCTTTTATATTTTATGTGTTTGAGAAATTTGTGTTTCTTATATAGCTGAAATATTTTATTTTGGTTCAGGTTGTAAGCGATCCAAGCCTAACAAAATCTGGTGTTTATTGGAGCTGGAACAATGCCTCGGCTTCATTTGAAAACCAGTTGTCCCAGGAGGCTAGCGATAAGGATAAGGCTCGCAAGGTGTGGGAAATTAGTGAGAAACTCGTTGGTTTGGCTTGAGCGAGTGCCTTTAACGATTGTGTTGATTCAGACCTTTGCCATGGAGGAAATTATAAGAATTTTTCTACTTGGGCGGCCACTAATTGATTATGTTTTAGATTTCTATAAAAGTAGGCTGTAAGAATTTAGTGGCAAATTGCATAAACTCAGTTGGCAATTGTTTTATTATGGAGTTGAGACACCTTGGGCTAAGGCTAGTGATGTGATAGTTGACTGAGTGTGGGCCAATGCCTATTGGAGCCCCTAATAAAAGCGTATGGAATTATTGGTAATCTATCTTACAGAAATTACATCTCGAAAGGATGAAGACCCTGTTCTGATGAGTGCAGTAGAAGCTCTTTGGCTAGCTAGAAACTCTTCTTTTGCCCTGACATGTGGAAGTCGATGACTTTTGTGAATTAAGGCTAAGTGCTAATAAACCGTTCAACCCTTTGGCAAAGTGTATATTACTTTCTAAAATAACTTCGATGTGCACAGTGACCACAATTTATAGAAGTGGTGTGTATACCATTTCCTCGCCTATCTTAGGCCAGCAAGTGAAGTTTCTGCTATCCATTTTTACAATTTTAGCATTCATTCTCGTCATCTCTAGAGCGTATCAGTTATACAGCAACAACTTAACTAAGAAAAGAGGCTTCATTTCAGTTTAAAGCCAAAATGAGACTATTTCTTTAGATTAATGTTATATCTACATCCTTATTCTTACACTTTCACTCATATTCATCATCTTTATCCTTTGTTTTTTTTTTTTTAAAAATTTTGTGACGTAACTCAAAATATGGGAGTACCAATATACCCGCAGCATTACTCATTTCTTTATGCCTTTGCCATAATGCTATTAGAGTATCAACTGAAGAATTTTTCTACAACATCTATGCCATAAAATAATACAAAACAAGGTCTTGTAAACCCTTTCCAAGCATTCAAATCATTAGAGATAGAGAGTTAAGGTGGTTACCCAGAGGAGGAGCTTAAGAATCCATTAAGATGAAGCGAATTGATGGTGATGAGAAAGTGAAAGAGGGAAAACTTCCCTCTTCGATTATGTTTTCAGCCAAAACAAATTTTACAAAAGAAAAGGAGTAAAGACCTTTTTTTTGAGTCAACATAACATTATTATTTTACCTATTATGAATAATACATATAAGTGACACTATCAAGAGTCCATAATATAATTTTCAAGATAAGTCTAACACTATTGATCAGTATTAATCTAAATTTTATTAAAACTTATGTCATACTGATATATGTAAATCCACTAAAAATTCCCAACACCAACCTGGTAGCAAGCTATTATTAATCCTAAAACTGAAATCCAGTATGTCATTTCATCTGGCAGACAGAAATTGTTAGCTACGGAACCTAGAAAGGAGATATTGAGCCATACGACCTCTGCTGCTGCTGGTATTTGTTTCCTTACGGAATCTGTTTGACATGCACTGAATAAGCTAATTATATGATCCAGCCAAGTTTGTATTAGATACTCCAAGGTGCCTCTTAGTTGTAGAAGTGTCTCAAGAATTGAAAGTTGTCTCCCTACAAAATCTATCACCTATATGGAGTGGATCCTTGCCAGAGCATTGTCATGCAAACATACCTTCCTTTTCATTTTGTTATAATGTAAAAGTGTAATATGTTACAGTTTCTCCCTTCCACACCTCTATTCTTGTACAATTCTTATTTGACAGAATTTAGACTAATTAGAAGACTTAAAATTAACTACTCACAGAGACAATTGTAACTCCGAGCATTTCATGAATGGCGGGTTGTGAGAATAGGACTTCTGATTGTGTTAATCATGGATATTTGGTACGTTTATTTCAACCATTAATAGATTGCAAATTCTTATCTATGATCCTACTTAGTGGACCTTGTTGATGTCTGGAAATGGGAAAGTTACTGCAATATTTTCAGAAGCAAACACAAACAACATACAAGCACGCAGAAGAAAACTAATTGGGAGGTTAGGGGAGGGGGAATCAGGGGAGGATCAAGGTGACAATCTGGGTCACAGCAGAAAACGTTCTATTTACATATTGAGTTGATTACTGGTGGTCCCACTCCATCCAATTGGCTTGACTTCCCACTCGAGGAATGCTGTTGACCCTTGTGTATTTATCCACCTTGAAGTTGGCCCCACACATGGCTCCTTCACTGTCTGTCCTTGGCATTGCCTTCAATTTGTTCATTGGATGCTCAAAGCTCATCAGCCCTCCTTCACTGTGAAAAATACACCCTGCCCAGAAAAACCATCACATCATGCCATGTAGATGTTGAATAGCAGATTTCTAATTCATTTCTAGCCTGTTGACTAGTATAATTAGTTTGAGAAATTAATGGAATCAGATAATAGTTTATCAATAATCAATGATAATTCAAATCAAATGGTCTCAGATGGTACCTGTAGGAAACGGAGCAAAGGATTTGGCACAACCCTCTTTTATGACTTCTAAATCATCAGATATCACCACAGATCCATCAGCTGCAATACCCCAATACAACTGAACTCCACCATCAGACCCCTGCAACCAAATTTAAAATCTTTATTTAACAGATGCTCTCCTAAGCGTTTCAAACATCCATTTGGCTGGAAATATTATTAATTTGGCCCAAACAAGGAGACTTCGAATAGGGAACTGTAAGCAAATTATAACTTTGGAAAAAACAAACAGCTTGAAAGTAAATGGCATACCAGTGCAGCGAATACGCTTCCAACTTTGCTGTCATAAACAACAAAGGCAAAGCTGCCATCAAGATCCTTCACAACTTGATCTGCTGGGTAAGGGCCACGGTCACGTAGGGTCCTATAAGCTTCAATCACAAACATGGCTTCATTGGTACCCTTTGATAAACCATATTGCTTATTCAGTGAAAACAGATTGTTCAAGCTCCCCAAGAAGAGGCAGTATATGTCATCAAGCCCACAAAACAGCCTGCAATTGTGAAAATAGAAAAATGTTTTTTCTTCATATATAATTGCCAAGAACAAAATCAAAGAAGTTAAAAAATAACAATCTTTGTTGAATTAGGAGGAAAATTACCTTTGATGGACGGAGAAAGGGCGTTCAGGGCGGACAAAAGCTAGCACAGCAGCTTGACCAAAGCTCATAGAGCAAGTGTTGGAAGGATGATGGGAAAGAAAATCGCTGAGCGTTTCTTCAGGAAGCTTAGGCTTTTTGGTACCATTGTAAGACGCTGGACTATTAAGCTCTTCAGGTGGGTGAGCAAAAGCCTTATGAAAAATGGCCAACATTTTGCCTTGTAGTCAGCTACTTTGGGCAAAAATGAATGCAGGACTAGTCATGTAGGATCATAGTAGTATTTATAGGGTGGAAACAATATTCCAATAATTTCATATTCACACAATTTCTATATTTAATGATAGAAAATTTACTTCATAAAATTTAATAATTTAAATTTTATAAAATAATAGTATATAAATAAAAATATAAAATAATGAGATTATTTATGTAATTATCATTAAATTTTTATATAAATAAAAATAAAAATGGTAAAATTAAAGTCTTTTATCGTTAAAAAAAATGAATTTTAAAAGAATATAATATAAAAAAATATTTATTAAATTTTAAAAATTAAGACATTATGTCTTTTTTTAAAAATAGTATAAGGCTTTTCTTCTTTTATTTTTTCAAAATAATTTTAATTTAAATTTAAAAAAAAAAATAAAAATAAAATATGGGAGGTAAAAGTGGCAGTATCAAAAAAATAGTGGGCGTGCATCTTAGCGTGATGGATAAGGTTCACCTATTCCAATGTATTCTTCTTATCTAATTCTTAGCTCCCATAGTTTGTTTGTCAGTATCATTTGTGTGGCCCCATGGGGTCATTGTCATTCTCTCCCAATTTGCCCCCGTATTGCGATTTCTATGGGAGCAGATTCCCTGGTTTGGCGACCAGGGTCCCTCACTTGTGTCAGCAATGACTGTAGGAAATGGAAATTCAGACCTTAAATATCATAAATCTTCTATTCTTTTGCCATTAATAGGTAGAATTTTCAATTTCAAGAGTTTTGTCTTATCTTACTCCCTTTATTCCTTATTAATTAGTATTAATTTTGCTTTCTAATTTTATTCTATTTGTCTTATTATTTTATTAAATATTCAGTTGAATTTTTTTTTACTTTTTCTCTTATTAAAAATATTTTAATAAAAATTTAAATCTTTTTAATGTCAAAAATTATTTAATAAAATTTTGAATTCATACACATTTTTCTTAAACTGCTTGTAATAAATTACACAAACAATAAAATAACAATAGTGTTTTTAGCATAGGAAGTGATATGTGATTGGATTGAGGCACTGGTAGACTTCAAGTTTTCTTCTGGTAGCGATGAGTGAGCTAATTAAAACATGGCTTGGCAAGTGGCTTTTGAGATGGCAAGTTGGATAACTGCGTCTGACAATTGTAAAGTCACTCAATGCCCTAAAATTTACCATGGGTGCGTTGACTACGCTGAGTTGATTCTGGTATCGAAGATTCCTTCAAGAATTGCTCACATGCCAAAATAGCTCAGCTTTCCTTGTGGGTTGGCCCCACACCTTATGATTATACAGGATATGTCCCATTGGATTCTTTATAGATATAAAATTAAAAAATAATAAAAAATATAATTTATATATTAAATTATAAAAAATTAAAAAATATTAAAATTAATAAAAATTAAAAAAATTTTATCTCTTATATAATATTATAAAATAATATATAATTTTATATATAAAAATTTTAATCTTACATGATAAGAATTTAAATTATTAAATTTATTAAATTTTATAAATTAAAAAATAAAATATAATTAACTTAAAGGCTTATGTACAAAAATAAAATATTTTTTTGTCTAGTGGCAAAAGAGTGTGAGCTTTTAAAATAAAAATGTAAAAAATATCTTTTTTAACAATGATGCTGAATATAATTAATTTTTAAAAATTAATATAAAGAATATTTATTTTGAAATTAATTTATATATGAATATATTTTTTCCGATTTAATTTTTACAAGAATTGATTGTATTTGAACAAAAAATTTTTGAATATAAAAAAGAAAAAAAGATATAGAAGTAGTTTTTTAATTGTACTAATTATAAATTATTAGATACGGATAAAAATCATAAATTCAGGTATTATTAGATACGGATAAAAATCATAAATTCAGTAATTTTTTAATTGTATTAATTCAACTCTAATGAAATTTGCAATAGAAGGAAGGGGTAAAACATGTTCTATTTTCCAATCTTTCAAGATGAAAATAGATTTTGCTTTTCATCAAAGTACACCTAAACACTGTAATTCAGTGCACAACAAGTTGCCTCCCCAATTGCACCCTTACATCTATAAATTATAATGGGATTTGTAAAGGTATTCTAATTGGTAAGGAAAAAGTTAATTCACACACTCAAAAATACACCCCATAGTAAGGATCATATTGTTGTTGTGTTAAATTAGCGAAAATAAAAAAAATTAAAGTCTAGAAGCATATTCATTGAAAGGCGAAGGAAAGAAAGTGTTAAAACGGGTTTGAATTTAGAGCCACACATATTAAAAAAAAAAAATTTAGTTTATAATTTTTATTTAAAAAAAATTAACTTTTTATCTAAAAAGTAAAAAGATACCTCAAAAAAAAAAAAAAAAGGAAGAGCTAATCGGAATAGTTTACTTCTTAAACTTCTCATGTTGGGGGAGAACAAAAGAGACAAGAATGAGTAGATGAGCCATGGGCTGAGGAAGCTGGTTATTAGGCCTACCCTTAACTTTCATCACCAATTGCATCTGATGGGCATTTAAGGCCCAAGATATTAATGTAGCAAATAGGCATGGAAGACACGCGGACTCGTATACAAGAAGATCTGTCGACCCGAAGTTGAACATTCATAGAGGAGCCCAAGGTTTTAGGCGAGTCCAATAACAAGTTGGGTTGATAAGACGGGGGTCCATTATCAATAACCATGCGACCATGCCAAGGAAGATGGGGAAGGAGATCAACATTGGATATGGATCGTGACTCTTAGTTTTTTTTAAAGAATAGAATAAATTACACTAACCTCCCTTGAGGTATTTGATTATTATACTCCACTCCATTCTTACTCAAATATGACACTCCACCCTATTTACTCAAATATTAATTAAAAAAATATATTTAATATTAATAAAATATTTAAAAAAAGAATATTAAATCAATATTTTAGTTTAATTTTATTTAAAAATTATATTTTAATTCAGTTAACCATTTTAAATAATTAATATTTTAATAAATTATATTTTTTTAATCAAATAATTATATTTATTACAAAGTATAAATTTAACAATATGTATAATTATGAAAAAAAATTTAGTACAAATATAGAAGCATCTTGAGAATAAGTTTAGTTAAGAAAAAAAATGTAAAGCATAATTGATCTTATTTTTTATTAACTAAACTCATCCTAAAATACCTCTATATTTGTACTAAATTTTTTTTTATAATCATATATATTGTTAAATTTATACTTTGTAATAAATATAATTATTTGATTAAAAAAATATAATTTATCAAAATATTAATTATTTAAAATGATTAATTGAATTAAAGTATAATTTTTAAATAAAATTAGATTAAAATATTGATTTAATATTTTTTTTGTGAATATTTTATTAATATTAAGTATATTTTTTAATTAATATTTAGTAAATGGGGTAGAGTGTCATATTTGAGTAAGAATGGGGTGGAGTGTAATAATCAAATACCTCAAGGGAGGTTAGTGTAATTTACTCTAAAGAATAATATCTTCATTATGTTATTTTATAATGTTTGTTTCCTTTCACTTATTTTCTCAGTAATTTAAATTCACCTTTTCTTTCTGTTAAGTCACCCTTACAGTTAGTTGAAGGAGGAATACAGGGGTTCTGATCCGATGAAAATCGTCAAGGATCGTTTATGACAGCAAACACGTTTAGGGAACCCTCTTAAGAGGATAAATCAGATTCAACCAAACAAAAGAATCCAAGTCCTGATTCCGAACATAATGCAGTTCGAAACCAACTGCCAAAGCACTTGCATCATGGTTATGGCTTCTCCACCACGTGACCCAAAAACCAGAAATTAAACACTCCCATCCCATGATCCCATCAGTTTACGTTTTTCATATGTATAGTACTCTAGTCCACGGGCATAACTCACTGAATGAGCTGCAAGTAGCAAGCACTATTTTTTATGCATGACAGAAGCACGTTTGTAGTGTTGCCCCAACGCTCCATTATTGGGATTTTGCTATTTATGCATGTTTGTCTGAATAAAGTATATAAAAATTAACGGTGGAGATAAGTCGGATTGGGTTGTGACAAATATTTTTATATATCTCATCTGACTGAAATTGTATATCCAAATTTATCTTCCGGTGATCATTTTCATTTCATCTAGTTGATCAGTTTATACACATTCTTATTACAAACTCAAAAATCATGTCAAAGACATTATAAAAAAAGAAAACTCTCTTATTAGTTTCTCTAATCTGTATTTTGCATGATTGGTTTTTACCACTCTTGGGTCTTGAGATTGCAGTCTGAAAGCTAATTTCTTCTCTCCCTTTGCTCATTACTCACAATTTTAATACTTTACAAACGAAACCCTTTTTATCCCAATCCTGGGGCTACTTTCTTACCAGAATGGGCGTGAAAGACAGCTGGTTTAGGTTGATTCCTGCATGATAGAAGGGTGTGAAGACAGCTGCAGTATCTTCCTTCAGCGATAGCATATAGTGGTAAAATGACAAAGAATAGAATTAGTAATGCTATTTTCACGTGATATCAATTCATATGATCTACACAAATTTTATTAAGGATCGTTCTACAATAATGTATTGTGCACAAAGAAATGATTGACGTACTTGGAGAAGCGTGTAATTTTAAGAGTAATAGAAAGTAAAGTGAGATTATGAGAGATACTTTATATAAATTTTTTTAAAATATTGAGAATATATATGTGAATTGAATGCAAAAGACGAAAATAATAAGATCAGATTTAATCATTTAAGTTAAAATTTTAACTTTAAGCAAAATGTGTATTTTTCTCACCTTTTAAAAGAGAAATTTTAAGAGTAAAAGTAAAATGAGATTATGAGAGATAATAGAGATTTTATATAATTTTTTTTAAAATATTAAAAATATTATAATATAAAAATTAAATCTTAAAAAAAGAAATAACAAGATTATATTTAACTACTTGAATTAAGTTTAAATTTTAACTTTATATAATCTAAATATATACGAATATCAACATTTATTGTACATATATATAAAAAATTATAGTATAACTAGCATTATTCGATGGATAATGGTGTAGGCATGCTTTTACCTCTATATTTTGAGTCACATCAAAGATAAAATTATTAAAATAAATAATAAAAAATAAAAAAATTATAAATATAATTATAATATAAAAATATAAAAATAAAAATATTGTTATTCGATAGAATTATTCATAATTTAAAATTTGTCGTAGAAAAAGCAGGTGGTAGGAGGTTAAATCAATGTGGAGTGAAGTAGGTAGATGCCAGAGATGGTAGGTATGATCAGTTTGAGCTCCATGATCTGCAGCTACCTACACCTGTCGAGGTCATTTTTCACCAAGTCAGATAACTCCACGTTATGGAATTAATAATAGTACAAGAATTGTAGATCAAAGTTATTGGACTTGCTCCTTTGGAAGTGCCCATAAAAGTGTGGTCAATAAATCACCCATAATGATCATAATGCACTTACCCAGCCAATGTCAAAATCATTGCAGATCAAATATCCCTATCTGATTCCAAGCATGTGAATGTGATGATAAGTGGCGACAAAATGAATGATGAGGCTATACACAAAAAGAAGAAAAAGCTACTTACATTTAGAATTTGGATATTTTAAAATGAGGAATATATTTTATAGAATATTAATAATAAAAATTATAATAAAATATAACTAAATATATAATAATTTATAAATTTAAAATAATTTATATTATTAATTTTTTATTAATATTTATTCACTTAGGCTTTACTTAGTATAATGCATTTTTTATTTTAAAAATTTCAATCCACTTACATATAATTCTTTATACAAGGTCTGCTTATCAATTAAAGAGGGATCCTTAATCAATTAGGGATCATTCTCTTAAAACTCTTGTGCAAACTTTGTACAAAATATCACGTATATACGACATCACTCCAAAACAACACTGCTTGTCCATGTCCATCACTGTAGATAAGATATGCCACCTCTCCTTTCAGATTTGATTTTTTTTTTTTTGTATGATAAAAAATGTCAATACATTAAACGTTAGCCACTAAACTACAGACTCAGTCGTCGTCGTTTTGCTGAAATAATCAATTGGCGTCTTTTGGACGGACTACGATTATATGCCAAGACGTGTTTGGACCAAAAAAAAATAATAATAAGAAGCAAAAACATCTGTTGCTTTTGACAGTCCATCTAATTACAGTGTACTGATCTGCCACATGTGAAACGTACGGAGCATCACAGCTCATCAGTCATGTGCGTCTCCAATGTTAATTATTTTATTCTATTTGTATAAATTAAAATTTATAGAATATTTATTTAAAATAATTTAAATTATAAAATTTATTATATATTAAAATTAAATAATAAAATTTAATAAATTTAATAATTATTTTATATTTTATGAAAATTTAATAATATTAAATTTAATGAAATTACATTTTTCATAATTACATTGCTCAATTTTGTTGCACATTTAGTTTCTGCAGCACTGGTTTCTGCGAATGTTGCTCTTCCGATGCCGGGAACTAGCTGGCCAAATATAAAAAATTTGTTATTTTTTTTGGAAATTACAGAAAAATTAAACAATAGAACAATTAAGTATTTCACCTAAGTCTCTTAACAACACCCATTCACAATCAGGAGGAGAAGAGGTAAAAATTTTCAAACTAACTTTATATTTATGGGACTCTGTAGCTATCCAATTAGTCAAAGAATTAGTCTCTCTATAAATATGCGATAGTATCACTATCCATTGTTGTTGCGTTAACATCTTCGTACATTCAACAAGCGGGGTGCATGGATGGTTTGCCTTATATTCTTTAAGCACGAGATGAATGGCCAGCATGAAGCCTCCTTCAACTTCCAATCTTCTGATGCCTTGTTCCTAAGCTAATTGCAGACCAAAAATTATTTCCCACAATTCTACAACCAGAATATTAACAGTTCCAAGGATATGACAAAAGCTCATAATCCATTTTTCTCCACTATCACGAAGAACTCCTTCACAGCCTGTAGCAGACTCTTGTTGGTTCACCGAGCCATTAACATTTAATTTATACCAACCAATGCTTGGAAACTTCTAGCAAATCATAGTGGCATGTTTATTAGGTAGTTTAAGTCCTATAACAATTAAGATTTGAGTTGCTAGATGCCAATTAAGAGCGAACTTTCACACAGTATGTTTTATCTCTTCAATGCCAGCATTAATATTATTAAAGACTAAGCTATTCTGTTGTTTTCAAATATACCAACAAGAAAGGCCAAAGAGAAGCACCTAATTCCCATACTGAGAATCATCATTTCTTTTATCTTTTATATTCCATATGATCCATGGCTCTATATTTAAACTAAAGAATATCTGCCAATGCTCATGCGCCACTAATCTATTCCAAATGCATCTTGCCCATAGGCAATCCCTTTTTACATGCATTCAAGTTTCTTTTTCGTAGTGACACCTAGGACAGTCATCAATATCCACTAAATGTCTTTCCTTTCTTTCAACATTTGTCAACAGATTATTCCCTGGCAATGCCCACAAAAAAGTTCTAACCCTTTGTGGCCCCTCCCACCTCCATACAATCTTCCAACTGGATTGTGTTGAGTTCCCACTTTGCCCTCTCAAAACAAAGTAGGCTGATTTAACTGAAAATTGCCCGTCATTAGTTTGCGTCCATGAAATTCGCTCATCCAAGCTAACTACTAAGGGGGGTTGCATTCCTGCTATTCTCATTTGCACATTGGATGGTAAAAGTTGCGCAATCATGTGCCAATTCCAAATTCCCGAAAGTGTAATAAAATGATCAATGGTTAAATCAACAATTTCCTGTGGGATTGGTGAGGTGACAAAATTTATCAAGGGTTCATAGGCAGGAACCCATTTATCAAGCCAAAAACGGGTATGTTTCCCATCCCCAATGACAAATCTGCCATCGTACAAAACCTGTGTCCAATCTCTGGTGATTCCTCTCCACAAGTTAGAAGCTTTTTGCTCAGTTATATCATTAAGATCATCACCAGCCTTACATTTGATCCCGAGTATCTTCACCCAAAAACCCTCCTTCTTAGTCATCATTTCAACCACAATTAGCACAATAATAATCTATTTTTGTAATCTTATTTTTTATTTATGACATTATAAAATTTAAATTATTAAATTATTGTATGACTTTATTGCTAGTACCCATACCCAACTTCAACCACAATTGTTGAGAGCTTTATATAAGAATTTTTTGTATGAGTTGTCATTAATTAATCATGTTTTAAATATTTATAAAAATAATTTGTAAGGATTAATTCATATTATATGCATTTTTATTTAAAAAGCCATTAGAGTATTGATAGTTTACAGTCATTTTATTCACAGTTTGTATATAACTTTTCTCAAATAAACTTATGTGGTGAGTTAGCTCTTCTGACTTGTCCACTGCTTCTCTCTTATTTTGAATAAAATTATGTACATAAATAAATAACCATAAAAATATTATTAATTTAGCGATTAAGTCATTAAGAAAACGAAGGAAAGAGGCAAGGGATTATGTTGTTAATTATTAATTAATTAGGCCCAAGAAATGTTCAAACATTAGAGAGTTGCGTTTCTCTTGTGTTGCATATTTCTTATAAATTTTGCGTATGATTTTATTAAAGGTAATCATATTTGTACAAATTAAAATAATATAAATATTATACTTTTTTTTTTTTTACATTTTCTCTCTCTACAAAAGATTTGTCACTGCACTTAAACATTTCTCATTTTTTAATAATGGATAAATTTGAAACCAAAGTTCAAATGTATTGCTGTTCAATGTCAAAGCATCCGCGGAAGAAGTTTCAATTGTCTCAATATAGCATGATTGAATATTAGAAAATTTTTATTTGGTACACATTTTAGTGGGAATTATAGTACTTCTCCTTCTACTTTTTTAAAAAGATAATTTAGTTATTTAGTTTTGAGCTAAATAATTTAATCTTTAGAATAATTTAGTTACTCACTTATTAATTTTTTTTTAAAATGACATTACTTATCAATTATGATCTTAATTTTATTTTTTATTATAGCATGATATAATTATTATGTAAACTTTTTTTAATTAAAAATAATTAAAATGTATAAAATGAAAATTTAAGTTTCATAAAAAAAATGTGTTAAAATTTAAAGAATAAAAATAAAATTTAAGTTATGATTGATAAATTATATTATGTTAAAAAAAATTTTAATATATAAAAAATTAAACTATTCTAATTATATTTATAAAAAATTAATTTACCTTAATTGTACTTATAGAAGAACTAATTAAATTAAATTAATCACAATTATATAAAGATTAAATAATTTAATTTAAAAATTAAAAAATTAATTTACTTTTAAAAAAAAAACCAAAATCGTCTTTACTCCCATCCTAATTTAATTACATACAATCAATTAAATTTAATTATCTTTCACATTGAGATGATCAGCTGTCATTTGACAGTATTGAGCTCAATCAAGTCGCCAATTTTCAACACCTCATGAATCACATGTGCAAAACCATACAACCTATAGCTATCATCCCAAATTATTCCAAACACCAGGTCCAAAACACGTAATTAATTTACAATCTTACCCTTGTTTCGTACCATAGAAAAATCGCCCAATTAATTAATCCTTCGAATAAGAAATTACAGAAAATCTATACACGATCATACATTCCTTTAATTAAAGATTTAGAATATTCTCTTTTCCAAAACAAATATTTGGCATTAGATTTTCTTCCATTATAAAAAAAGATTAATTTTGAAGAGCAGCTAATTGATCGAGTACATGCCAATGATGTGTCATGGCACATGACAGAAATTATAAACAAATGAGATTACTAATTAAATATTAATTAGCAACTAATTGGGTGTGTTTAGGTCAATGTATTGTAGATGCGGATCGTTTAATTTGGTTTATGCGAATTACAATGGGTCATGCTATTTTAATTGTATTACTTACATATTTATACTCAATTTCGCCAGCAAATAGTTCAAACTGCATATACCTATATATTTTTTTGTTTACTTTTAAAATATTGTATATTATTATTAAATATAAAATTAATCTCTGCTCGAGATATACAACTATCCAAATATTATTGGCATAAAATTTCTCAAACTCAAAATGCAACTAGCATATCATTGCACCATATTAGTTGTATCATTATATTTATATTATCATGTGTGATATACTTATATTTGAATTTATTATTTTTAGTGTGTGCATGTCCTTGTTATGGTTGGTGACATACAAGAGCTCTCCCTTTTATCTACTTTTTTTTTTCCCCTCAAGTCTAGGTCTTGGAGTTTATAAGATTGATTGGGAAAAGTCAGGTCATCATATACCTACTCATTCCCAACTTAATGGATTAAAATGCATTTATATATGATCTAGTTTGTATATGTATTTACAGCAATAAGAGAATATATATTTTTTTAAGGTGTAAGGTGTATTTTATAAAACAAAATGAGAGATATAAAAAACTAATCATTTAATTTGTTATAAATACAGGTTATTGCATTTTTTTGAATTTAAATTTTGAGATAATGTTTTATTTGATTAATGATTATATTTATATTTTGTAAATAAAATTACCATGTGCTTAAAAAAAAAAGCAGAGTTAATATATAGCAAGTGGCCGGCCCTGCTTCTGAACTTTTGGTTTTGATAGTTGAAATGGGCAAGAGAGAAGGTATAGATGGCAGACATTAATGTAGGGAGAGTAATGGGCATGTGGGAATATTGCTAAGAAAAGGTTATACATTATCGGCATTGGCAATTGCATTAGGTAACGTTATTTATTTGCACAATAGTAAAGATAAGTACATAATCAGCTAAAAGAAAAACAACAAACAAGATCATTCACTGAGCAAACTCTACTTCTTGCATTTTTCCTTCTTGTATTTTTCCTTCTTAATGTTATGCCTTTATTATTTGGCCCTCAGCTGAACAGTAACAGCAACAATAAACTATTTTCATTAATCCTTTATATATATATATATATATATATTTAGGATTTGATTAAATGGTATATATTTTGAGATAGTATGTCAAGATATACAAAATTCTTATTATATTTTAGATAGAATAGTCTGACCAGGATATACTACAAATTTTAATGAAGGTTTATAATAGTATTTATAAATCATATTTCAAATCTTACTAGTTGAATTAATTTTCATTGATAATCATATCTTTTTTATATTAGGAGGAGTGACAAACCATTTAATACACACATGTAAAGACATAAGTTCAAACCCATAATATTAGAGGAAAAAAGTTTCAAAATAACATCGAGTATCATTACACCATTAAAATACCAAGAGCAGGCATACCCTTTTATATATTAACTTGTGTGCGTTTTATCCAAATTAACCCAACATAAAAGTAGTAGTTTGGCCTAAAACGCTAGCAGGTTCCTCGCTAGGGCTTGTCACCCCTGGGTTTGTTTCTGTATTTGGTTTTGTTAGGCATATAACATCAACATCGATCATGTATTAGTGTAGCTTACCTTTTGTTTGTTTTATAAAAAGAATCAAGAACCATGCTGGGATCAGCCATTTTAATTATTAGTCTCCAAGTAAAAGGTACATAGACGTCTACGCTTTATACCTTTTCTAAATATAGAGAAAATAAACTTCAGAGCCCAATCTTTAGGGAATTGAATTTGTTTTTGCTTCTAAGTTGGGTACAATCCCCACATTGAAGATCAGAAAATGATGTTATGCATGTCGACGTATGAACCACGTTCTATTTAAGTGAATGCATAGACGCAACTTGAAGCTAGCATGCGGTGACAGAAGCCCATACGCTAGCTGCATGCATCAGACATTTATACCAACTTAGTGCCTTTGGGGTGGCAAACACAGCCCCCAAAATAAATTCTAACTGAAATAAATGGTTGTAGGTTCTATTATTTTCTTATAAAAATGATTTTTTATTCTTTTTAATATTAATTTAGCTAGTATATTTTATATATATACTTTAATAATTATATATATATATATCTAAAGTCAGTTTTACTTAGAACTATACTAAATGGATACTTGATGTATCTCAGACCGATCCAGCGCACAGATTCTAGTTTAGAATCGCTTCTGGTTTAGCTAACCTCAACAGATTGTGCCCCTTGTGAATTATTGGTTTCAAAAAGCAGTGATGAAAGAAAGATGCCTTCTAATCAGTGCGACAAATGAAGATCCATATGCATGCGCTTTCCGGATTTTAGGTTAATAAGGAAGAGATCAGGATCCAACAGGGTTAGCTTTACGATTCTCGATATTAAGTTTATTAAATTTTGTAAATTAAATTATAAAATTTATAAAAAATTAATAATTTACAAAAATAATTATAAAAATTAAATAAATTGCAAGATGTAATAATAAAATTTCTGTGGCTTTGTTGGAGTCGTGGGATAATCAGAAGTTTGTGTTCAATACAATTTATAAAAGATATGAGTGCGTTATAGTTTAATTTAAAAATTTTAATAATTTAAATTTATTAAATAATTTTTTTATAAAATAACAATATCGAATTATTTAATTAAGTAAGCGAAGTCGGTACAACATTTGGCTTCCCGACACATGAGAATGACAAATGGGTCTCGAGCTCCCACGTGGTAGACCCTACTTATGGGCAGCTCCACTCCAAACAGTGAGGAAAAAAATGGTGAAACTGTTGGATAGTATAGTGCCTTATCTTCTATAAGCAGACCAAGCATAGAGAGAGGAGAGAGAGAGACATAATACAGCAGGGCTCATTGAGACAATTAGAGCTACAATTATATAGAGAGACGAAATATTCATTAAATTAATTTTAATCATAAAAGTTATAGTTTATTAAAATTTAATAAATTATATTGTTTGAGATTATGCACGGTATCCACTTCCACATAAGAATTTAGGTCAGGGTTGTCAAAGAATGTGTCCCACTGCAAATATATATAATGAAAATAATGTTGAAGATTAGCATCAGGAAAAAAAAAACAAGTTGAAGATAAGGGAACATAGTGTCATTTTCTAAGAAAGGAAGATTGCATAAACTAATTAATGTAATAATCTCATAATTATCCATACTATATGCAAAAGTGTAGAAGTTAGAAATATTGAATGGACTATATTATAACCTTTTCAAAGGAGTAAATAACTCCAATCTTCTTTTTATTTTGTATTTTTTACACAGACACCTGTATTTTTAACACTTGCACAAATCTTTTTTTTTATATTTTATAAATATATTACGCATAAACTTAAATTGTTAAAAATACTCTTAATTGAGTAATAGGTTTGCTACAATTTGTTAAAAATACTGTTATTAATTAAGTAGTAGAATTTGTTATCTTAAAATACATATTTGGTACTATTTACAGAAATAATCTCATATACATCTTTTTATGATTTATAAATTTTTCATAAAATAAAAAAATACTAAACACATTTTTTTTTCTTGAATTTTTTGTACAAAATATGAAAAATAATGCTACAAATACATTTTTAGTTATTTTATATTTTTTGAAAAATTCATAAAAGACCCACATAAGATTATTTCTGCAAAATAAACCAAACATAAGTTTAAGAAAAAAAGTTTTACTATAAAACTAAAGCGTTTTTGATAATTCGTAGTATATTGAGTTTATGGGTAACATATTTATAAAATATATTGTAGGTTTTAAAAATAGATGAAGTTTATAAAAAAAAAAAAATAGAAAGAAAGTTAGAGTAATTTACTCTTTTCAAATTTTACATTGTCATTATTTTTTGATTAATAATCTGTAAATAATATAATTAGTTAGAATACCAATACAATTAGTTTTTTATTTGTTTAACTTTCCTAATTTTATTGGAATTAATTTTGTTATTAAAATTAATTTTACATTTAAATCGAAATGCTTTTCCAGATTACTTTTAAAATATCTTCGTTTTGGTATAACTAGTTTTCTAATTAGAATTGTTTTCTTAATTCTAATAGAATCAGTTTACCTAATTATAATTGACTTCTATAAGTTTTAACACAATTAGTTTTTCTTTCCTTTCTGTTGCAGTCTTCTAATTTTACTAGAATTAATATTTTGTTATTACAATCAATCTTTTAAATCAAACAAAAATAGTTTTCTTAATTATAATATTTTTTAGTTTCTTCATCTAACAAAATTAGTGTTGCTAATTATAGTTATTTTTTTAAATATAATAAAATTAATTTATCTAATTATAATTATTTTAAATTATTTTTTTAACACACTATTTTCTAACAGTCTTCTCTACCTTTTCTCTCTATCAATCATATAAAATAATAAATTCTTGTATTATGTATGGACTTTACCCATTATAAATGTGTCCAAATTAAAAAAGAAAAATAAGTTCCGAAATTTAATTGTTCTCCGTTGTTAAAGGCGCAACTTTTTATAATTGACATTACGAGAAATTCTAATTTTATAATTATATATTCATAACATATACACAATCTTACCTAAAATTAGATAAATTTTGAGAAAATTAGGAAATAAAGATAGCCGATTGATAGTATAATACAATTATTTAAATAAAATTATGTGCATGTTGTGAATAAATAATTATGAAAGTCTTATTAGTCTTTATTTTTTGCATCCTCTTTCATATATAATGGGGATGTTTATCTAAATTTCACATTAAGTTTCATGAACAGTTATATTTTTTTGGTACAAAAGCAGAAATAAAGAACTAACTGCTAACAAGGGGTTCATGGCAATACTAGGAGGGGCCAAATCTCCATGGCTATTAGAGGCTGAGGCTCCAAGCTTGACCCAAAAACTTGCAGTCATGTTTGAAGACAACTTTTCTATGGGCTGCTAGATTTGGTAAATTCCTGGAAATGGATGGCTATGATTCAAGAGCCAACGGATAAGAGGAGGCAATTTAATTTGCTGACCAAAAGATAAAATATATGCATCTGTCATATCTGGGAATTGAACAGTGAAAAAACAGCATCAAGTGGAGGGGAAGGAAAAGGATGGTTGGATGTAGTCGGTGAATACATAGATTGTATAATTGGAGAAAAAAATTTAAAAAGAATAAATAAAAAGAAAATATGAACAATTATATAGAAAGTGAATAAAATTTATGTATATATATGAATAACATTACTTAATAGAATGATTGGCTTTGCCTTCCCAAGACATTCCTTCATAACGTATCTGCCTCTTCTGAAAAACAGAACGGGAGTGGCCTCTCACAACTCAATATTTTGCCACAACAGTTGACGGGAGAGTTATGGGAGCCTTCAATTGTGTCCTTCTTTCGATTTCAAATGAGTTGTTTTAGTTTAAAATTAATGTATCTTTTAATCAGTGATTGTTCGTTGATTAAAAATAATAATAAAAATAAATATTTTTATTTTAAATAGAAAGAATGCTTATTTAAAATTTTTTCTATACAGAACTACAAATTATTTTTTTTCTAAAGTCTCAATTAAAATTCATTAAAGAGGAGCATTAATGAAGAAAATCACTTGATTATGATTTTTTCCAAACACGTGAAAAATCTTACTGTTTTCTAAATATATAAGAACTGACCCTGTTCATAATTGGTGGGTAGAAAAAAGGAAATCTCTATAGGGGATCTGGAAAATGTACTATGAATGAGGACAATCTTGGCAAACAGACCCAATTGCTCCAAGCTTCAATTTTGCCAGCCACTAAGCTCCAAACCAATAACCCACTTGCCCCCATAGGGCCATAGGTGGCTAATTGGCTATAGCTTACTAAATTCAAACTAGAATTTTTTCAGACTTAGCAACATAATAATCATATTAATTATTATTACATAAGCTAAGATCTCTATTTGATTTAAATTTTTTAACTTTTTATTATTAATTTTAATAACTTTTTTTTATTATTTTATAATTTAAAATATAAATTATATATTTTTTTCATTATTTTTTATCTCTACTAATTTTCTTTTTACGTCTGTGAATGTCTACTAATGAAAATAGATTGACTGCGCCCCACGCCTCTCGGGTCCCATCAGACCGTACGCTTCCTGGATTTGTGCGGTTGGGTCCATATAACGCGCTCTTTATAAACAGGATCCTGCATTTTAGTTTTGACACAAAAACTACAACACCACCACCTCCTCCTCCTCATCCGCCTCTAAGCGCCGCCGCTGCCACGACATTCTTTTTTAACTCACAGAAGCTTCAGTCTTGCATGGCATTGAGCTTGCTGTCATATGAGGTATCGGACCTCTGCCTTGGGAAGCCGGCGTTGAAGCCGCTCTCTATATCAGCCACGGTCGCTGAAGCTTTGGCGGCCCTGAAAAGATCCGAGGACAGCTTCATCAGCGTTTGGAACTGCGATCACTCAGCCCGATTCCACTCCAACAAGGAAAACAGCAACCTGGGTTGCCTATGTGTTGGCAAATTGTGCATGGTAGATGTTATTTGCTACCTATGCAAAGAAGAGAATCTCTTGTCCCCATCTGCCGCTCTCAAGGCACCTGTCTCTGCAATTCTCCATGAGATTCCAGGGCTTGTAATGCATCTCGAACCATCTTCCAGGTACCACACATTGACAATCAAACCCCTCTTTGTGGGTCTAAATTCTTAATTTAGTAAATAAAACTGAATATTAAATCTGGGTTTTTCTGCATTTTTCAGTTAGTAAATCACTGAGGGAGTTCTGTAAATATCTTAATTGCAAGCTTGAAATACTTGAGTTTTTCGTTTTTTTTTTGTTTCCAGCAGCTCCTATCGAAATTTATCACCATTAAATGGCTTGTCTTAATAGGAAATTTCAATTACACTTTGAATTTGAATTAATGCATTGATCAGGAATGATTAATGCGGTATTTTCAATATTGTTGAACCACCCATCTTTTATGGGCATCTTCTACAGGGCAAGAGTTATGGTCTTCAAGAGTGGCCAGACTATAATGCATGAATACAATCTAGTTGTTATCCAATTCAATAATGTGTTCAAATTTTCTGAAAGGAAATTTCGTGGGATTGCATGAAAAAAAAATTGAAGAAACTTAACTTCACTAGTCAATAATAAATGGTAACACATTACCATTTTTTTTAACAAAAATATGTTGAGGTGGAATGAGTACCTCCAGAATAAAACCCGAATCAACAGAATTTGAACTTTGCTTCGTTTTCGTAAAAGCCCAATTTGCTGATTACTTTATTTTCACTGTTTATTATGATGTTTCAGCTTATTAGAAGCCATTGATCTCATCCTCCAAGGAGCACAGAATTTTGTAGTACCATTACCCGTTAAAAAGACCAGCAATTCAAGAAGGAAACAGCTGCTAAATTCTCCTAGCACTGACCACAATGGCCATGAATTTTGCTGGCTAAGCCAAGAAGACGTAATGCGCTTTCTGCTAGGCTCCATTGGCCTCTTCTCTCCAATCCCTGCGCTCTCAATAGACACTCTTGGGATTATTAGCTCTGATGTCTTAGCCATTGACTATTACTCCCCTGCTTCTTCTGCAATAGGAGCCATCTCCCACTCCCTGAAAAACCAAACTTCTATTGCTATTGTCGACAGTGATAGAGTTTTCATTGGTGAGATCTCACCCGTCACCCTTGCTTGCTGTGATGAGACTGTTGCAGCTGCTATCACAACCCTCTCCTCCGGGGACTTGATGGCCTACATTGACTGTGGTGGGCCCCCAGAGGATCTTGTAAGACTGGTGAAGGCAAGACTGAAGGAAAAGAATTTGGAGAAAATGCTAGAAGAGTTCACAATTTTGGCATCTTCGATCACTGACTTGGCCTCTTCTTCATCTTCATCAGATGAAGAGTCAACGTTGTCCCCAACAAGGACATTGCCACGCTCAGGAAGGTACAATAGGTCGTTTAGCTACTCCGCCAGGATGGTGAGGAGGGCAGAGGCTATAGTCTGTCATCCCAAAAGCTCACTGGTTGCAGTGATGATTCAAGCCATTGCTCACAGAGTGAACTATTTGTGGGTCATTGAGGAAGACTGTAGCTTAGTTGGTATTATCACATTTTCTAACATGGTAAAGGTCTTCAGAGAACATTTGGAGACAATTTGCTTAGATGATTAAGCAACATAAACAGAAGGAGAAAGTAAACAATGGATGCTCTGTCCTAAATGTTGAGTTGGACTTTTGTTTTGCTTTATTTCAATGTACTTCCTCTCTTCTCAAATTTCCTTTCTTGGCTTTTCTTTTCAAGCCCAAGTCTGTCTTTGTCTCAGATTAGGTTGAAGAACCTCAATAACAGTTGGATTAATGCTAAGTATAATAAAATTATAAGAGTGCATGGAAGCAAATCAATTGCCTTGTACTTATAACATGCTCATTTAGAACTCGTTAGAATAGAAGCTGGGAGGGATTATATGTCAGTTACATAGAGCTGGACCAAGGAATGCCCCTGTTTTAATAGCGTCTCGAGAGAAAGTCGTTTCTTTGTAATTCCAACAATGGTGAATGGTGGCACTTGTCCGAAGGTTTAGGCTGATAACCATTCAGAAGTAAGGCAAACTGAGAAAAACTAGATCAGCTCTGAAAGTCAGATCTTAATGGGAAATTTTAAACCATAAATGCATTTAAATAAAATTTTTAGAAGTGTCAATTTGTAAAAACGGAGGAGTAACTCTCAACTTACTAATGAATCGAAAATATGAACTGATATTGTCGGCTGTGGTCCTAAGTAAAAAAGTATGCCAATGTTTCTGTTGGAAAGTAGAGGCCACGTGAAGGAAAAACACGCTTGAAATACTAAAAGACCGTCATTATAGTTCAACATCAATAACAATAAACCTGGATAAGAATTCTACCTGATGTGTCACTGAATCCACTTGAAGGATTATCAATTTATCATACAGTTCATTATCAATTTCGTTAAGGGACCTCATTAGCATTGGCAGAGTGAAGGAAAACACAAAAGTTTCAGGAATTTCTGAACAATATAAAAGTCCCCCAAAAGGTCAACCTAATAAGAAATGTGGCAATGCCGCATTTTAGGTTTGATCCCTTTTTCTGTACTAAAATATGATACAATATTAAATAGTCAAATTGAACTGCATATAGTCTTCAGAGTAGAAAAATCAGGTTTTTTATGACAGATAAAAGTAACCTCCAGAATATAGGTGATTGCTTTAGGAGAGTCAGTGGCTTTCTAAAATAGCATCTAGATCATCAGCTGTATCATTGATGAAAATTTCAGTTGGCTCAAGGCATCCTCTTAATGCGTCATGTCCAAGTTGCACTCTTTCATTGTCTCCAAAACCAAAGATCTGTCCTCGGTTAGTGATTACAACAGTGTGATACAGCCCAGTGCTAATTTGAGAAACATGGTGTGCTCGTAAGGTATCTAGGATTCGAGGTCTCATGACTTTATCAGATACCCTTCTGTCCAGAAATCCAAGGCTACCAAATCCCATCGATCCAAAACCATAGACAGAGCCGGAATCAACCAGAACAAATGTTTTCCTCTTTCTTGCAAGGACCTACAAGTAACAATAGGCGCTTGAATAAGAAGACTCAATAAAAAAAAGGTAGAGACAGAGTTTCAGAACACCACACCAGATTCCAAAGGATAAATTTCTTGATGTAAACCAGTTGATCTCAGCACAGATTGACAAAATAAATGGACATAATACCTGAACGGCCAAGTGACTCTTGAGACTAGCCAGGATCTCTGGAGTTGTCTTATCAATCTCATCTCCGTGGCCTAAAGCACCACAGTAGCCCTTGCCCCAGGTATACACCTGGATCAACAGTTAACAATGACAGAAACTTAAGAGAACTTATTACAAGCATTTCAAGCCAAAACAAGTATAACAATACAATTAAAAATTTATCTTGTCTAAGGAAACTCACAAATCCATTTGAATCAAGAGCCACTGCATGCTCATCACCAGCAGAAACATGGACCACATGAATACCTTTTCTTCTAAATGTCTGTATAGCACGTGGCATTAACTCATTGTGTTGTTCGCCATGGCCAAGACAAAAATTAGCACCAGATCCAAAGGAGTATACTGCTCCATTTCCCATGACAGCCAAGACATAGCTTGGTCCAGCAGCAATCTGAACAACAGAGCCAACACCACCAAGCACTTCAATAATTTTAGGAGTTGGTTTATCCTGAGTGTCGCCATGACCAAGTTGGCCATGTGTGTTGGTCCCGCAAGTATAAACATGACCTTGTCTAGTCAGGAAGACAGTGAAGTTAAGCCCGGCTGCCACCTGAGAGATTTACCCTGACTTTAGAATTATTAGAAAGCACAATGTTTGCAAAACATGGTCTTCAGGAGAGAATAAATGCAAACATTGAGGCTCAAAGAGATGGGAGAAGGAAGGCGGAGGTAAGAATCACCCAACAGTTACTAGAATACAGCATTTATCACTATAAAGCGGTAGAACATCTAATAATTATTTGCATAGACAAAATGTTGGGACAAAGGGGTGAATTTTCAACACAAGACTAATGCATACATAACTTGAAAGTTGAAACATAACATGATTTCCAAATATATAGCAAACCACTCCATTGACCAACTTAAACTTTGAAATAGATCAATAATCTTGGGAAACAAAATTTACAGAATGCTTTACTTCAAGCTTCAAGCTTCATGAAAAGACTCATTCCCAACCAAGATACATATTACATTGAACAGTAACATTAAATTGCAAGGCAGAAGAAGGAATATTAGTTTTCAGAAGACAAGTGGGCTTTGAATAAGGATTCATCAGGCAAAGCAAATTAAGTTGTGCAAGAATACTTCAAGGTTTCATTTATTACATCATAGTAAGAAAGATATTGTCCGACAACAAACGTAGTAGTAACAAATAATAAGTATCATCTAAAATATTACTAATGTGATATGCAGTTCACCTGCTTGCAAGGAAGCCCCTTCAGGGCTTCAACAATTCGCGGTCTAAAAATTGGTCGGCTTGTATCTTTATGCCCACAACACGATGATGAATTATCTCCACATGTGAATACCTGCATCAGTCAAAGCTAACATCTCTTTTTATGATGGAAATTGGAACTAAACACATCACAACCTAAAACCATTTCTTTCAGTGCCATAGCTCAGTATCCAACATGCAGAAAAATCAGTATAGACCAAGCAGTTTATAGAGAGCTTTTATGAGCATTATAACACATTTGCAGCAAAATTGAATCATCTAGGCATTTAGTTATTCATTAAATTTCATGGTGCCGAAGCTTCAACCTTAATAATTTTGTGTCAGAAGCTAATGCCACTATGAAATTGTTTGCTCTATCCTTCCAAATTATAAGGTAATCAAACTGAATACCAGATGATAGAGCTATCACAACAAAATTAACTTACATTTGTCACTATAATTTTGCTTATATTTATGATGTCACAGAAACTGTAAATACTACCAATGTACTTTTTCTCTTCCAGTTAAATATCTGATATTTGGCATTATTAAAACCATAATTATCATAGCAATGGCAATTTAATAAAGACTAAAGAGTCATCTACTTACATTCCAATTATTATGTATTATTTATTCGCATAAGAAGAAGCAGTGCTGTCTTATCCTAATAACTACCACCTTTGTCAGAAAATTAAATTCAAGCATTTAGAATTTCTGTGCACAAAGCAAGTCTTAAACTAGCTTGGATGGGTAGTTAAGTCAAAATACTTCCACCTGTACAAAGATTTGACCCCGTTAATAACACAACATAAGGATATGGAACTATTGGAAAGTTTCTCCACAAATCCATCCCAGCTAGATCTCACTTCACTCCATTATAACTTTCTTTAATCTTTTGTCAACAAGGAATCTACTAGACAACAGAAGCCAAAAACCAAACCAGTAAGAGGGGAAAAAGGAAAGAACAACACGGAGACTATAACCAGAACCGGTATGATAACACATACCTATGGTTATTCAAATCTATAACATTAAAAACAAGCAGTAGCAAACACCCTACAAGTTCAGAATCTGTCCAAATTGTGATTCAAAGTCTATCTTGAATCTGTTACACAACCAGCTCTCCACCCCCTTTCCCGCTTTTTGATCTAATTTGGGCTAATTCATTCTATCCCAGTCCTCAGATGGAATACAATTCTTTTATTTCCACCTATGAAGATTCTTTACTTGAACCTCAGCTGTTAGCTTTCCTTTTATTCAATGCACTGAATCAAGAAAAAAAAAAGTTTTTTTTTTCCCTTTTCTTTTTTCCAGAAATGGACCCATATTAGAGTCTACATTGTGCACGTTTAAATTTGCAAGGTAAAATTAGTGACTCATAATTATAGAATGAAGTACATAAAACCTCTCATAGTGATGGAGTTTATAATTTCAACCTAAACAGTATCCTATAGGCAGAGTATCCTGAATAGTACCATCTACAATGTAAAATGTATAGATTTCCTGATGTCTACTAAACATGTCTTCTCCTAGCATAAACCACCGACCAAATTCATTATAATGCACAACGGAATATCATAGCACAAGACTGCCAGGTAAGAAGAGTAGCAGATATCATACGTTTGAGTGGAACTCTTATATGATGAAAATTGAATTTTTTAGACTAACATAATTAACAATATCCTAAAAGCAAAGCTGTGGAATGGAATCATAGGTCCACACAAACTCATGCTGAAAATTAATTTAAATAAGAAAATTGCAAAGTTGATGGAACTCTAGACCGCTTTGAAGAAACTCTCATACCATGTCAAGAAAACAATAATCCAATAAGCTTATAATGTTAAAGCTCAATCCAAATGATCGCTTTATTTATATCTCATATTCTACATCAATTGGCAACCCACCATAGTACAATTCTTTTGTTCCCAGGAAATTCTTTCCTAATAACAGACAAATACCTAATGACTAGCTCAAGAGTAATTGAATCAACAGAGGTTAAGCAGCTACAAACCTCTCCAGATTGCATGACAAAAGCTGCATGGTTATAAGAGGCTGAAACATGAACAACACGTGCCAAAGGTGGGAGATTGATCCGGGTAAATGCTACACATTGTGTTGTTTCAGGCCCATGACCAAGTACACCACACAGACCAGAACCACAAGAATAGACAGAAGAATTGCTGATCAAAAAGGTGTGATACTTTCCAGTTGTAATTTGCATCTGCCAAAAGGATGGTTTTGATAATTAATTATATCTCTACAACTTTTTTCTAAATAGGGCATTGTAAATACTACAAGAAATTCAAGCTTTGAACATAAATAGCAATATGGTTTCCCAAATGAGGAGATTATTTTTTCTGTGAAACAAGATAGTAAAAAATTTCATTACATGTTTGTCAATGCTATTAAATGAGATTTTTTTACGTTCAGAACTCCAACCTTATCTCGGTTTTCCTTTCCTGTTCTTTTTATTATACAAATGCATTAATATATCACTAAGTACAGTAGAAAGTAGAAACATCAATAGGAGATGGCGCTGTGCCAGTGCAATGACGTCAAAGAGAATATGTTCCACCAAATAGGACTAAATTGGAAAACTGCAACTCTATATTCAAATTTGAATATAGAATGAATATAGTTGTTTATGAAAAACTAAGACTTTTATAGTATGAAACAAGTGTTTTTATCCTTAAATTTAAAAATCCTAAGATTATAAATACAAAAAAGAAGATCATTCATTGATATAAGGAAATTGTACATTGCCTGATGATGTCTCGACTGTCTCAGAAGATTGTTCCACAGACTGCAAGAACCTCAAAACCCGCTTCCATTTTCCTCCACACCGAACAAACAATTGGCTCTGAGAATTCAAATCCATACTAGAATAGATAGGATGGGTGGTACACAGCTGAAATGCTGCATATTCTACCAATGACCGAAACTTTAAAGGGTACATATTATGACTCCCACCAAAAGTTTTCGAGGTCAACTCTAAACAAACAAGGTCTACTGCACTAAGCCTGCCCGAGGTTAGAATTTCTAAAATCAAATGTGACGGCAATTCCTCAATGAAAACAGGCCTAAAACGATCTCCCATCCTTAGACAGCCTCTCTTTTAATCCCACCAAAGAAAATTATATGCGACTCAAACAACCAGGAGAGTAATTTTTCCACAGGTGTATTTTTGAAAGAAATTCACAGTGACACTAACCAGCAAATCACCTTTAGAGCAAAGCCTCAAATTTTGAGACGAAATCTCAGGCAATTGAAGCAACATATGAAGAACACATCATAGGGGAGGAAAATATGGGAAATTGAATAGGAGAAAGGAGCTCTTAATGGATAATTAGCGAGTGATTGACACAGTGATTGGAAATAAAACATCAGAAAGGGAACTAATCACAACCCCCAAAATTAGCGTTGAATCGAAGAAAATGCAGACCCTCACCTGCAAATTGATAACACCTGTACAAAAAAAATAGATTTTTGAAGCTATAGCCTAGACAAAACACTAATTTGAAGGAGAAAATGTAACAGGGATCGAGGGTGTTGCTGAAAAATAAAAGTGGTTTTGATATCAGAATTTCAGCTTCAATTCAAGCAAGTAGCTGAAGGAAAGTAAGAAAGCAAGTGACGAAGCCTTACCAAGGAAAAAAAGTGAAATCAACTAGCTTTTCGGTGCCGATCTCTCGCGCTTTTTTGTCAAAAAATCGAAAATTTAAGGTGGAAGCTGCTAAATTATTGTTTGCAGCAACATACAAAAGTAGAATCGAGTAACTTAGAGACGAATCGAGATAGTGATTGGTTAGGTGGGTCTTCAATTTCTACACTATTGAAAGCACATAAAAGTGTGGGTTTTGTGAGCTTGCTTTATGGCATTTCCTCGCTGTCATGCTCCTTTCTCTCTCTAAAGAAGATTTTTGAATCTTTCTCTCTCTAGAGCATTAGGGCAGCGACGAAGGAATCTCAGAGCGTGGAATTTCATGGTTTCTCGAAGCCTAGAAAATCACTTCGGCCTGCTCGTGGATTTTCCTTTGTTTTCTATTTTTGTCGTAGAGTTGGTCTACACGTGGAAATCTACTACAGCGCCACGTCAGAAGTCGCGACGTTACCGGACAGCACAAGCCCTGACAACGGGAATTTGGCTACTATACCCGCACAAGTATTCACAAGCGAAACTAGCGGTCTGGCAATGGCACGTGTCCGTGTAAAAAGAGTAATTTAGCCATAAAATTACATATTTATCAAACACAAATAAGAGTGGTGTAATTTTAAGAAAAAATATTATATGTATGTCATTTTATGTATTATATTTATGTGTAAAAATAAATTAAAAAGAGTAAATAAAAATATGAAAAAATATAAAATAATATACACTATTTACACTTTTAATAATTTACACATAATAAAATTTACTTTAAAAATATACGATTGAAGATCCCTTGATTTATGTGTCAAAATCAACGGATATAATAAAAAAATAAAGAAAAAATTGAGAATTAAACTATTAATAAAAATTAAATTTAACTATAAAATAAATAAATGAAAAAATTACTAAAATCATGGAAAAACATTCGGAGGATCTAAATTTAAAAGTAAGTATGAAAGAATTTTAAATATTAAAATTTAAAAAATCCGAAAAATAAAACAAAAGTTTTGAGAAATGAGGTTTACATGTGGATGGACGGCACAATATTTGTAGAATTTATATATAGATGTTCGTCTTTGTTAGTGCATTATACTAAAGACATATAAAAATTTATTTTATCCATAAAAGTCAATTTAGTTAATAAAATTTAAAATATATTATTTATATGTTTTAAGTTTGAATCTTGTTGTTTATGATTTTTTTTACACGATTTATAAGTATTATTATAAATTTTTATTTATTTATAATATATTTTAATCTTAAAATAGAATAATTTTTCTATCACTAAACTTTATTCTTACCAAACAAATTTAAAGAGCTATTTCTTTTCAACGAACGTAGTCAATGCATTTTTCTATGACTACTGATGAGAATTTTGTCTGGGAAATATTCATAGTTCGTTTCAAAATTGGCCCCATGCCCCCCCCCCCCCCCCCCACCCCCAAAAAAAAACAAAAAGACTGTGAGCTGGAGTACAATCATAAAAGGGAAAAGAAGAACGAAAAAGTTGAAATGAAGCATCGCTATTGACTCCACAGCTCAAACCGGATTACACTTGCAGCCAGATACGCGTTACCCGACATCTTGTTTCAAACTTGGCTAGCTGGCATTGCAAGCAAGAATATTTGGGCAGAAGTCATGGGAGGAAAATGGCAGGGATATTTTTTTTAGGCTAAAAGTGAGCCTACACTGGTGATATTATTAGGCTATTGTGGTCCTTCATCAAATATCAAAGAGAGAAGCAAAACCCACCGCCCATCTTCTGAGCTGAGTCCCAATTGAAAAAAGAATTCATTTTTGTCTTCGGAGGATAAGTGAGTTAAGTTCCCTCCATCCATGACATCTACTGGCCCCACTTCATCAGTCTCACCACCAACTCTTTGCATTGTTATTCAAAAGTACGACAAACTGATTGTGGTTCTTGAACTTAAACATGGAATAAAGCATTTAAAGGTTGAATTCTTAGCTGAAACAATTCTAAATCAGTTGCAACAAACAAGTCTCAATTTAACCTCGTCTTCATGTTTCCAGCTCAAGGAAATGAAATGCTTATCATAGGAAGGGTTAAGAAAACAGCACAATCAAAATTCTTAGTACAACTAAGCTGATGAGGAAATCTAATCACCCATATAGTTGGTAGAAAATTGACACATGAGCTGTGTAAGAAATCAATGCAAAATGAAGATCAACACCACATTCAACAATACCATTAGGAAAGTCGTTCTCATGATCACCCTCTCTGGCAACAGTTGGCTCTTTGGGGTCCAGGTTAATGTCCTCAGACCTTTTATGCATAACTTCCAGCGGTATCCCATTTATTACTTCAATAGAATCAATATCTTCAAATTAGAGAAATTGAAAGTGGCTGAAGATGTTCAAAAAGTAGTTAATTGTTACTAATTTGGAAAGAGTTCTGCCAAAAATTCATTTTCTCGAATTCAACCATATATAGGCAGGAATGCTTCTATATATAGCACGAAGATTCATCACACAAACATAAAGTTGTCTCAGATAATCACCAAAGATAGTATGTCTATAACTTAATTCAAAGAGACACATCATTCACAACTTCATTCCTAATATCACCACGCATGCAACCCAGAAGAAAAGGATATCATGGCCAGTTTCCAGCAAAGAAGATGGATTGAATGCCTTCAGATCTTCTGCATAATCAGGCCAGCCCCTTACATTGGCAACAGAGTAGAAGAAAACCACTCACCAATAACATCAGGATACTGGCTCAAATGAAACTTCTAATATTATTCCTGCTGCCTGCCTCTTTTTCGTTTCTTGCCACGACCCATTAATCTTCGTAATCACCAGATTCCTCCAGTATATCATCCTCTGATGTGAAATACAAATAATCAGAAGTTAGTAAGTATTCCAACCTCATCATAGTTAATATCATAAATGTCCAACCCCGAAAACCATTCAAAATTAACCTCACTCTGGATAATTTCAATGTTTGCTTTATAACCCATTTTCGCTAATGTACATGCTCCAACAATATGCCTTCAGCATTCAGGCTATTGTTGCAAGAGTACATAAACGCTAGGAGGCGCAGCGACAATGAATTGATATTTCATTAACGCTTCTTTTTGTCAAACAAAAACGTAATTTCTTATAGGGAGGGAGGGGCACTGAACTGTGGTTTTAAACCTGGACATTTGCAGCAATACACGGAGGATTTAGTTTTGTAATCGCTCATGGTGATATAATTAGCAGATATTATGCAACATAAACAAAGGAGATATGAGGCATCGCCCCCAGTTAGCAGAATATTGTTATAGTATAATCATAAACATTTTGTTTTCTCATCCATCACAGAAACAAGAGCATTTTTTGCCAAATCTTAGCAATTGCCATACCATGGGGCTTTATCAGTGCTTCCATAACATCATTGTTCTTGAACCTACACCAAGGCACCTCTCATGGTTTTTAAAACCTCTAATGGCCCTAAATGAATGGAGAAAATATGATGAAAAAGGAAAAAAAAAAAAAAAAAAAAAAGAGAAAACGTAAAACTGAATGACTTGTCATACCTGGGCACAAAGGTCTAATGAAGAAGATTTGCATGATTAGAGGTATCATAGCAACATAACCTTGTGGCAATACGTAAGAGCTTAAATGATTAAAAGTGATGCCAAAAGAAGAAAGGGAATATGACAAATGATTATATGTAAAGTTGTAATAAGAATACATTACAACATATATCTACACTAGATAAAAATGAATATAATGTCACAAATGAAATATCCCCTTATCTTTCATATTTAATGCACGTTTTTCTCGACTTTCATAGATCAAATGTGAAATTTGGCTGTTTAAAACTCAGTTAATCATCTAATTTTTGTCAAAGAAAATATGTTCACATCATTGGAACAATAAAAATAACATTTATATACACTGAAATTGGTTATGTGGGCATTTGTCCCCACATTACATAAGGTGGATCCGTTCCTCTTCTGCGTACATCTCTCGAATGAAGGATAAGGTACGTTCTCCTCGGCCAACACTGAATCTCCAGACTCACCAGCAGCTCTTGCATTTTTAAGAAAATAAAACTGGCACCCAGTTTAATCGGGTTTAGATCTAGGATAATGCTGTGGTAACTACAGAGTCAAATTCATCTAGTCCGCTCAGCTGTAGCGCCTTGAATTTCAAAATCAGGGGATATTCTAAACTTGAGAACCTTATGAAGCTGGCACACAGGTTTCACTTGCTTCTTTGGAGGTTGACTTGAATCAATTATTCTTGTTCCAGAAAAAAGATTCACCTCCGATGGTCCTGTCTCTTCATGAACCACAGGGGTATCTGCAGAACGGACTACTTTATAATACAACTCACATTGAGCAGGTCTTACATGAGGGAAGCAAAAGAAATAAAAAATAATAATGACTAGAAAAATGCGAATAATGCAAATGTCTTCTATGAAAAGAAATAAACGGCATATCTTTATCAAGTGATTACTTAGCTATGCTTCTGGCAACACAACTAGTTCACTAGCTAGTAGCTAGAAAATGAAAATATGTTGCTTGAGGACAGCACGACTAATGGGGCAGCAACTCAAGTAGACCAGAAGTACATGCCTTGAAACTATTAGAGTCATAAGAAAGTTGTAGATAAATATGCCCATAAGCGAAATAAATGCAAGAAATAAATTAGCTGCATCAATAAATTTAGCAAATTCTATACAATGATCAATACTAAACGTGACCTTCTGGCAATAAATTGTGGTTGTTTATTCTTAGTGACGATCACGGGAAGCCACACACTAGATGTTTATCACGAAGGGGAAAAATTTTCCAGAGTTATCTATTATGTAGACAATTACAATAAAGGAATCTTTAACAACCATTACCAGTAGCATTCTAAAAATGTACTCTAATTTTCAAGTCCCTTTCTCTGGAAGTATTTTGCATAGATAATTCGTGACTAACCTTCTTCAGTAAAAACAATACATGTGCCAATTGTCTCCTCATATTCCCCAATCTGTAAGAAACAACAAGCAAGTAGAACAATCCTTAAGATGGTCATCATAAATTCAGAGAAGTGAAAAAGAAAAGAAGAAGAATAAGCAACTGAAACCCTAAAGTTAAGTTTCATAGTAGTAATTGCACAAATAACCTTATCTTTTAAATAGTTTTAAATAAAATGCTAACCAGGAGGGATAAATAAAATTATCTTAGCTTGCTGGAATTTCTAGCAGAAACACAACATTATAAACATCTTAGCATATAGCATCAAAGACACACAGATCTAAACAACTGGACAGGTTTTATAACTGCCAATAAACAGTATAACCAGATTCACATAAAAGAATCAAACTATCAAATCAATCTAAAAAATTCCGAATTATCAAAAGTAATAATCTTGTAAACTGTTGGCAGATTCAATTGGTATGTCACTTAGCAAGGAAGGAGTGCCACTCAGGAGCAGAGTAAAAACAATGCCAGGGAGAATCCTTTGTTGGGAGAGCTAGCTAGTACATATTCAATTGGAAGAAAAGATTGTTCAATTCTAAAGTAAGATTTCTTAGCCAACAAACCAGCCTTCTTTCACGGACCAATTTCATGGTACGTTGATTCACAGAGTTATGTATGGTTCCTGTTGACTGTTGCGACATACTTAACCCAGGTCTTCAAAGTTATATTTTTCCAAAGATAGACTATCTAGATCTGTCTGAAATCAGATTGGAATTCGTGGGCTTGGGATTTTAACTTTATTTGAAAGTTTATGTTGGGGATGGGAGAGGACATTTTACTCTCTTGAATGAATAAGTGCAATGAATGTATGGGAAAAAATAATAAGAAAATAAAACACATGTATTGAATTGCAAGTGTGAGCTCATTTGTACACATCTAATTATAATACAAGTCGACAGAGAAGGAAATTTTAAGTTGGCAACCCTACCAGCTTCAATTTCTCATCAATGATCAATTCAGGGTTCAATGTGTCAAGGCCCTACAATCACAAATATACAATACAAACACAATTTACAACAGTATAATGTAATAAATTAATAAAACAAACTCAACAATTTAAAATACTTTAGAAAGCTTAAAAGGTATTGTAGTGCTACTTAAATCAAGATAAGTATTCTTTAGATCAAAGAAAAAAATAACGGTCTAGTCAAAAGAAATTTATGATGTTGTTTGAGTTGATAAATGGTTGGTCAAAAATATCAATAAACTATGTATTGCAGGTTAACAAACATACAGTTAGAACATATTTTGCATTTGGTGGAATGTCAATATGCCCAGAAACACCATCCAAGTCAAGCAAAACATATTCTTCTTGTACTTCATTTTCATGAGCTGTTACACTTGCCTCCATATTCCTGCGCATGGATAGAAGTAAGAAGACGTCAGTCCATGGTAAATTTAAACAGAAGAATGAAGGCGACTTCCTGAATATCATTAAATTATAAAGCTACACAATGCGTGAGCTCTTATGAACCCCTTAAAAAATTCTTGCAAAAAAAGGGCATTAACTGATATTACATTGAGATATGTGTAGAAAATGGTTCTGAAATAAGTGCAACCTTCTAAAGATGATGAAAAACAATTTTTTTTTTAAAAGAAAAAACCAATGTATTACACAACAGCCCAACGCTGTGTTTGGAATGTAGAAGATGAAGCTTTGTCCATCTGGCTTCTTCCTTTATCGTGTTAGGGCTTGTGGAGTTGTGGTTTGCCTTCATTTCTTCACTCTTACTGTTTACACCAGGAACTCTAGATAATAGGATATTAGACTTTGATCTGTATATGATTGTATCCAACAATTCAATAGAATATCACAATTCCTGTATGGTTTCATCTCTGTAACTTGTAAAATTGAAAAACCAGGTCATATGGTGATATTTATTCCTTGCTTGGTGCTATAGAATGAGTTTTCCTAGTTAGAAGTGGAAGTTGATTATTAGAAATCTTTTACACAATACACCTTATCTAGTGGGATAAGGTTCTGTGTATTGTTATTGTTGTTGTTCTACACAACACAACAAAACAGAAGAGATATGTGATGTTCAATCAAAACTTTCAACTTGTTTAAACTACTAAAACAACAGTTGAAATTTTTGCTTTAAATGAAGCTATTCAGCATCAAGTGCAGAAATGCATGGCTCAATAAGGCTATCACTTTCAAATTTCAATCTCATAGGGATGCTAAAAGCAACTTGGAGGACAGACATAAGAGAGAAAAACTAACTTCGTTGCAATTCCAGAAAAGAAATTTTTTCTATGACACAAATGCACCCAAAAAAAAAAAAAATGATGTTTGATTTTACTATGGAAATTAACTTCCACTTCTAACTAGAAAAACTCACAGTACGCAGTAGCTATTATAAAAATTTCTGTTTTGCAAAGGACATCTGTATATTATCATTCATGTCAGAAGTTAAACTAGAAACACTAGAACACAAGTTCATTTTATCTAAAGCATTATTCTATCTTAAAGCAACATAATATTTAAAATTTACTTTCGACTAAAAACACCACAACAAATTCAAAAACAGGGGAGGAATCAGACGTGATTAATCAAGGGTCTACTAGCATAAATTCGGACTGGATATTCTAGGAAAAGCTTTGTGTCACCAATAGTGATTCGTGAATGAAGTATGCATCCAAAAGCAAAATTCTTAAACTAACACTCTATAGTATATACACCCAAAGTCAAGCCATTGTTCAAGTGTAATCAGATTGGAAGCTTGAACTTACCCTGGGATGAAGTGGGAAGCTCTCTTTAATTTCAGAATTCAGTAGCAAACTCTCCTCCGCACTGCAACGTCGAGGGGCATGCGGAGAAGAAGAGCTTTAGCCGTGCCGTTTGTGGTGGCACCGGTCAAGGCACGAACTGCGGACTGCGGGGGGTGCGGTGGCTACTGGGCTAGGGCACTGTTCGTTGTTGCGGAACCGTCTGACTGAGCTAAGGTCGGTTAACTCCGAGGGTGACATTGATTGAATGGAATCATGGAATCGTGACTTAAGGAGGTTAAAACTGGCTTTACACGGTGAAAACGATGCGTTCAGTCTCGTCCAGAGAGTGTAACAAGATAACACGCTGCATGCTTACTATATATGTATATTATATGGTAGAAATTTTATTTTTTATTTATTAATAAAGCAATCAGTGTAGTTCAATTAAAATTTATTTTTAAATTAAAATTCAACAATTGAAGTGAAACAATCAATTTTTCTTTTTAGAATGAGTAAATTATACCTTCCTACCTCAAAATTTGCTTTTAAATTTACTTACATAACATTATACAAATATTACACTCCATTCCACTTCACTCCAGATTCACTTGCTAATGTAAATAATAAAGGTATTAACACATACTAACAGAATATACTTTTTAACCAAACCAAAGAATATACTTTTTAATGATGGTTAAATTATTAGCTGACTTGATTCAATTCAGCTTAGTGAGACTTAAATGGGTTAAATTCTGAACATCCCTTATCTACAGAGATATTATTAGCACTGTGAAGACTTCATCAATTTAATATAATTCTTTTTTTTTTCTTCATCATGGTTACACTTGGAGCAATATTCTGTTTTCCTGTCTAGGTATATGATATTAAACCAAACACAAGTGAATAAGCTTTGAATATATGAATACAGTTGATAACTCCCACTTGATTTAATTCACAATTTCTTTCATTACATAGCTAACACAATACTAATATTCCATTTTTCAGGTCCAACATCCAAGGACTACCAAGCTAGATAACTCCCGAGTCAAACGTTTATACCAACATAGGTATAAATGAAGCATGCATTCCAAGGACATGTCAATTGCACTTTCGTTTTTCCCAACCAATAATCCTCATCAGATCTGTCTCTTCCTAAATAAATTTGATGATTTTGCTCATTCAGAAGCTTTGGTTTGAGTGACGTCGCGGTGAAAACTGAAGTGGTGGACAAAACATGATTCATTTGTTACAAGTTCACAACCTTCACAATCAACTACACAAAACCACCAAAAAAGCCCACGGTCAAGATATATATAGAACAAATTGCTTTTAAATGCTCAACATTTTAAGAAAGCACTACAATGAAGAGTAACACTGGTTGCCGAAACAACATTGCACACATACACAAGCGCGCTGCAAGTGGTAGGAGCGGTGAAAAAAGTAATACTCCAGACAACAAGAAAAAGGAACTAGTGCTCTGGCAATTTGTCCTTCAAATATTTCAAAACAGCTTTAGTTCCTTTATCCAAGACAGTCCTCCGAATGCTGAAATTAGAAGAAAATAATTAAAATCCAATAAAAAAAGAAGATCCATAACGTTAACGCACGTGTGCATATGCTATCCTCTCATTGAGCTGAATGAATTTTAATTGTGCTGAAAGAAGAGACATCTTTCCCGGCCATCTATCAAACTGTCATTACTTGTTAACTTTCCCCTCTTTTGGGAAGTGATAATCTACAATAAGTTATGTTCTGTCCTAAGTGGTATAAAGAACCTGGACCAGATTATCATATGTAATTCCTTTCAGATAGAATGACTGAAATTTATCCACGACACGATGCTGCTCCACAGCCGCAATAAAGATCATGCTCGCTTAGAAACAAGAGTTGACTGATATAAACATATTTACTAATCAAGGTCATCAGTACATTTTGGATGGCTGACTCACTCCAAGTCTGAGCATTTCCAGCTGATATTTTTATGTTAGTTGCTTTCTGCTTTCCTGTTAGAAACTTTGTAGGATAAAAAAAACTAGTATAAAATGCCGCCGGACCACCCAATTGTAATCAGTGTCTGGCTGCATTTTAGCTTTTGCAGGAATGCAGTTGGTCAAATATAACGACCCCCTATTTAACTAGTCAAGCACTAGTAAATTCTTTGTCATTTGTCAATAACATGAATCAAGAGATGAACAAATTGTAAACACAAGTGCCCGGTAAAATTGGTGTTTTAGTGAAAGTTTTGAGGCCCCATGCTCCATCCTTTTACGAAGTTCAAAAGTGGTAATACTACAGTTGGAAAAAGAAAAAGCGGGAAAATTACTATAAAAAATACTCATTGACAAAGATGCAAGAAAATTTATGGTTATTATTGTAAATATAATTAATCATATCTAAATATTATTGAAGATAATCAGATTTTCGTCAATATAGGTTTAATAGGAGATTTGAATTATTTGTATTCTTCAATGTCCATTTTTCTTTATCTTTTCTCCCATTTGAAAGCTTTTTACACCACAAAAACACATGCAAAGCTATTGAAACCATGTAAAGAATGCAGATGATTGCTAAAAAGTTGGGGAGGAGGGCAGGAAGGGGATTGTGTCCTACCTTCTGAGTGGATTCCCATCGAGTCTCAATGCCTGAAGGCTTGGTTCAAGCAAACCCTGATCAAATTAATTTTCATAGAATAAATGTAACGAAACAAGTCTAGGGAAAACAAGACGTGAGTTTAGGAAACGCAGGTGACCAAATTGACGGCATCAAACAGAGAATCAGTTCAAACTAATTTGAAAATGAGGGGACAAAATGGAAAAGAAAATAATAATCACATTTAAAGAACAGTTCTCTACTCTTTTTCTTCCTCAATTATTTTGCTAATATTGTTACATGCTCAATGTTCAGAGGCATTGATAACAAGCCAAGAGTTTCGGAAATGCAGCTGACAAAACAGTCAGAATCAGAGTATCAGTTCAAACTAATTTGAAAATGAAGGGGCACAATGGAAAAGAAAATAATAATCACATTTAAAAAACAATTCTCTACTCTTTTTCTTCCTCAATTTTTTGCTTATATTGTTACATGCCAAATGTTCAGCGGTATAGCACCACACCACCTATTTCTCAATTTCCTTTTGGCTTTGATAACAAGCCATGAGATTAGGAAATGCAGCTGACCAAATTGTTGGCATCAATCAGAGAATCAGTTCAAACTAATTTGAAAATGAAGGGGCAAAATGGAAAAGAAAATAATTATCACATTTAAAGAACAATTCTCTACTCTTTTTCTTCCTCAATTTTTTGCTAATATGTTACATGCCCAATGTTCAGAGGTGTAGCACCACACCACCTATTTCTCAATTTCCACTAAGCATTGATGATAGCTTGTTATTACTGGTAAAGTTGTAAGCATTGGGCATAATTTGCTCCATATTATGTCAACAAACACCAAGGAATTATTACATCAAGAGAAAAACTCTTAAGGAGAGAGGGGAAGGAAAAAAGGGGGGGGGGGTGGGGGGAAGGGCAAGAAGGTTTATTTCTCACCAGCTCAGGGGGAAGGGCTGAGATGTTATTATTGGACACATCAAGCTCCGTGAGAGAAGACAGATTTTTGAACTCCTGAAAGTAAATTTATAGGCAAGCAAAGGAATAAAGTATCAAAATAATGATTGAAATTATTTTTTAAAAAGAATATTGTGTCTATCAGACAAGTTTTATTAACAGTGTATGCAGTGCATGTGTAATACTTAGCCCCAAGAGGTCAATTACAAATGTAACTATGTGATTCCAAACTAGGCCACAACCCACAATAATGCCTCATACTGATAGGCTAGTATCTTTCGTTATCTTCCCATTTTTGGTTTCCATTTGAAAACACAGCTTTGTTGCTATACTATAATTGGTATGTCGTAATCACCTCTCAACGCTTTAAAAACAACTCATAAACGATACAGAAAATAATTGAGGGAAAGATTGGACTGAAGATAATAACTTTCCTCAATCAGTGACATATAAAGACAGAAATCTAATTTTGTAAACCAGCGAATCTACACTAGATAGTCCCCCAGTAATATGATACGGCAAACATTTTGGCATGGAAAAACCAAAGAGATTGCTAATCCATTAATCAAGTTTAAGAGAGAAGTTCGTGGAATTCTATAGGTCACTGTCATTCTGATATTAAAGCTGAGGAAAATATTAAGCTGCAATCTTTGTGTCACAAGACTGAATTTTCCATTAAACAAGCCTAATCTCTGCTTTCTACTGAACAAAAATTACTACAAAGAAAAAACTATGAAAATCATCTTACCACTGGGATTGATTGAAGGGAATTTTGACTCAAGTCAAGGATCCGCAGTTGATGCAACCCCAATATATCTGATGGAACTTCACTGAGCTGCATTCTTCTGTTATGTTTAGACATCAAAGTTAAGTACAAGTGCTCAAGAAGAAAAACTATACAAAAGATGCATCAATGTGTGTGTGATTGTGTCTCATCAGACATGCCAAGTTTCAACTAACCTAAGGTGCACAAGCACTCCAAAAGATAAAGGTATACAAGAGATGCATAGATGTGAGTGTGACCCTGTCTTACCAAGCATGCCATTGTTTCAACTAACCTGAGGTAAAGCTCTTGCAGATATGGCAAACTAGAAAATACAGCACCATCCAGTATTGAAGATGCATTACCACTTAGATCCAGAATTTGAAGCATAGGCACTGCTTCAAAACCATCTGAAGGAATCTATTGCTCAGGTAATAGATAAGGTTACTTAGTATCATTACACTTTTTCTTTGGGTGCTATAAAGTCTTGTCACACTTATGATTGGAATTTAAAACAGCATATAAGCACATACATGCACAAGAATTTGATATTACTCCCCTTCTTCAGCACAAAATTTTCTGGTTTATATTAGAACAGATTTCTGGAAATAAATTATTATATACAACAGACTATAGCACCATTGAGTCATTAATTAATTATCTAAACTAACAAAGCTTTAATGAGTACTATCATTTTGTACATTGACGAATTCTTTTACCCCAGTATTTAATGAGTACTATCATTTTGTACATTGACGAATTCTTTTACCCCAGTATTTAATGAGTACTATCATTTTGTACATTGATGAATTCTTTTACTCCGGTATTCCTTCTTATGTGTGCAAATGTGTGTTTGTGGGGGGAGCAGGGTGTTGTACACTTGTACTGGATGAAAGTTGAGATTTACTGCCATCTGGATGTCATTGAACAAGGAAAATGACAAAGGTGGATATCCTCAGAAAAAAAAGAAAAAGAAAAAAAGACTCTAACAAATCAATGACATGGCTGTAAAGGAATTAAATCATATACCATCATTTTGTTTAATTTTTCTAAGAATCTATAATATTGTACTAACAGCAATGGCCACCAGTGAAAAAGAAATGAATTCTTTTGTGAAGCTCGTAACTGGAAACCATATTGACTAACTATAATGTATATTTTCCTATCATGGCAGAAGTATATATGTTATTGACATTATTCACTTTTACAATAAAAAAAGGATAAAAAAACATAGAAAATTTCCCTAATCATTACCTGTCTGAGAGGATTGTTATCCAGCTTCAAACAAGAAAGATGCGAAAGTGCTTTAAGAATTGATCCTGGCCAGTCCTTAATTTTATTCCTAGATAAAATCAATGTCTGAAAAATGAAAATATACTGATTAATAATAGAACAATTTTACATCTGCAGTTAGTCATTTCATGACAGTATATCTGACTATTCCCCCAGCTTCAATCAAACATTAAATAACTTGTAATTCAACACAAGAAGTATATTATCATTAATGGATTATTTAAATGCTTTGAACATGAATCTTCATTAGATAAGTTTTCCATAGAGGAACTATTTACTTTATACTAAAAGGATGACACATTTCCCATTTTCAAATTTAAAGGAAAACCTAAGGCTCGTTAGCATTATCCTTGTTGTGAAATATCAAAGTAAGCACAATTATTGGCAAAGACTGAAGTGACAAAGAAATTATGAAAAAAAAAAAAATCTAGAAGGCAGTGATAAATATGATACAAAAAAGAAATTAATAGTCAAATATCTGAGTTAGTTCACTTGAATATACAGAGCTTAAGCAGTTTGTGCTCTTCAAGTATAAGCCTACAAGGTAAATAAATCTTATAACTAAGATGTCTAATTCAAAATCAATCAACTAGTTATGGTTGCTTTCCGTTAAAAAAGTAACACATCTTTACCTGGAGGGAAACACAAGAAGAAAGTTCAATTGGCAACTCCTGAATAGAGTTTCTTGAGAGGTCAAGTTTTATGACCTCACTTGATTCCCATACTTCTGATGGTACAAGACTCAACCCCATCCCTTCCAAGGATAGTTCCTGAATATAATTTTTTTGAAAAATTAAAATTGCAATAGGTGAGGAAACGAATTCTAGGCTAGTAAATTGATTAAACAAGTATTTCAAGTTAGCTTTTTGATTCAGTATGAAGGATCTCTTCCTCTATGAGCTTGGATCCCCAATAATACTGATCTTTAGCTCAAATAGATGTCTGTTAGAAACCTTAAGAAGACATCAACAATACATATAAAAGGAAGATGAGTTCACTGGTTCTCCTTGTGTATCTTTATGTGATTATACAAATGGGAAACAATAATCACATGGTGAAACTCACTGCATAATCAATTTACATACTAAAGTAATTTTTAATTAGTAAGAAACAAAAGAGCATTATGCATTTTTTTCCAATCATCATTACAAATTGGCTACCAGTCAAATCACATTCCTCTTACTAAAAAAAAAGGGAAAATAATACATAAACAAGTAATTAGTTGCCACTCATGTTATCAGATGTACAGTTGTATGTGGTAGCTTTTTGATCCCATTACAGCAACTAATGAACCCAGGACTAGTGATTTACTGTACAAAGTTAAGGATCCAAGCATCATAATTTTGTTCATAACAAGCAGTACCTTTGAACTTATAGACAATCGAGTAGCCATTGCAATTACATCCTCTTTTGTAGTGGTTGTGACTTCAGAATCTGCCAAAAAAAATTTAAAATTATCTCTACAATAAGTAAAAGCCTTAAATGTAAGTTATGCAAATCTAGCATACCTTCACTTTCAGAAAGTCTACTTCGAAGATATCTCAGTAATGCTGGTGTAGGTCCAGAGACTAGTGAGCTGAGGAGAAAAAGCATCAGTTGGAGAAAGCTCTAGTAAATATAAATACTGCCCACAGAAAGATCCAAAACGTGCTGTCTACCTTCGAAGAGTTCTCAAAGGATTGCCAGTGAGCAGAAGTTTCCTCAAGGTAGTCATCTTGCCTAAACAAGATGAAAAATAAGGCATTTATTTCTTTATTCATGTTAATACATCTCATTATTACTTTTAAGTGCTTCAACACACAAACAATATTGGTCGGCATTTCAGTTGAGATGGGCTATTTAAGTAGGAAAAATACAACAGTAGAGGGAAGGAAAAGAGTTTAGGAAAGAGAAAAAAAATGAGGATGAGTCTAGAGGGGGAATTCCAGAAGGAAGGAGAGAACAAATATCAGTAACACAATTTCAGTTCTCATTTCAAGTCTAGTATTCCAAACTCCAGAATCCATTCCCTTGAATACTAAATCCTGCTTAATGGCCAAGCAATCCTAAATTAGCAAAAACTCCCCAAATTATTAACAAAAACACTAGTTACAACATATGCTTTATCCAAAACCTGATAATAACTTTCCAATTTTTTTATTTCCTATTCCATTACTCATTAGCTATGTCCATTGACTAGATGCCTAGATGTTTCAGGAACATAGATTATAGACATAGTACCAAGCTCTTGTTTCTTGGAGAAATTTTTTTCGCGCAATGGTGTCCATTGACTAGATAAAATTGCCACAGAGACTTAAACATAACTTTGTTCAAATATCCCCCCCCCCCCCCCTTCTCTTCCCAAAAAAATAAAAAAAGATTTGCTGAGAGGAGATGCAATAATGGTAGTGAAGAGGATTGTTTCAGTTATGAAGAATAATTTATGCCAAGACACAAATGGTAGGATCCAAAACAACTTTATCAAAGGGAATGTCAAGAATGCTAAGCCAACATATAGTACTATATGATTCTTATTACTTACCAATGGCTTATGATCGTCATCTTATAAACATTTTATAGCAACCGTAACTAATATTAATAGGGAGGACCAACCAGTAGAGGTAGATAGTGTTCAAAATCCATTCCTTCAGATTTCTATATAAAATATTTTACTATTCTTCTTAATTATATGATTGTTTTCCTACTAAAATACGGCAGGCTAGATCTATAACGGTACTAAAATTTGTTTACTTTACCTATTTCAGGTGGTAACCCACTCAATGAATTATTTGAAAGATCCAAGACAGAGAGATGCAATTTGCATGCCTCTACTGGATACTCCTTCAACTGCCATATTAACAGAAATAAGTGACCAAAATAACAATCTAGTGTTCAGGAGAAAACAGAAGACAAATAATGGCAAGATAAACAAACTTAAGATATTAAATGTAATCATCTTCAATGCCATAATTTGTAAAATTTACGTATATAAGATAACCAATATAAGGTCATCCAAATCCAGATTATAGTAATTTGTGTTGACCATCACCCCAGGAAGAGGGCATTACACAGTATTGAATTCTTTCTAAGATCCCCTCTTTTCCTCCCCTGACTCTTACATGTCAAATATACATTCACAAGAGTGTTTATCAAATTGATTGCTTGTTTCAATTCGTCCAGTGCACAAATTGAATGCCTACCATGTATACACAATAATATCTTGTATCTTTATTAGCCTTTATAAAGTATACTGTTTATTATGTATATTTTGAGCACACAGAATTTGTCTCTTTTGGCAACTTCAATATAAATAACTTGCCAAAACTGGTAAACTTTCACCTTTACACACTCGATACTTTTGCATCCAAAAATACCTGTCACTTTCTTCCATTCACATTGATCAAGATAATTGCAGAAATCTTAGAAATTAGAATGTCATTTGAAAGCAGTGTTCTGTACTTCATCTTCAACACAAGACAATATCGGCTAAAATAGTGTTTAAATAAGGAAATTACAAAATTATGTGTAAGTATCGCAAGCTTTCATACCATGAAAGCTATACCTTACAAAGAATTTATGTACTTCCTTATTTTTTAACAAATTCTTATACACATTAACAATGTTGATGACTGAGAAAAAATGAAAAATTTTCTAGAGTATAGCTCTATTTAAATATATCATAGCAATCTCTGCCATGCTTATTAATGGCAAGAAAGCACTTAAAAAGAAAGGGGCATGGAAATGGATTATTGTAAATATAGAGTTCAACTAAAAAGAGAAAATTCCAACAAATAGTTTAATAATTCACATGGAAGCTGTGTCTTACTTTTATAAATGTAAGTAAACCTTCATCCACATGCAATTGAATTTATTATCAGCCAAAAAAGTCAAGATGAATAGTTCTTTTTTTCTCAGTCCCAACTTCCAATACATCACTGAATGCCACTCTGATGGAAAGATTGTACACTGATGTCCATATATATTGTTAAAACCAAGTTCTAATAGCTTATGCTCCCGGAACAAAAGGTGATTTTCTTTTGCTTTTATTTTGTTAATGTGGTGATTCAATATATAGAGTGACTAAGACAATGTTACTTTTACACGAGCAACAAAGTTCGATCATAATAAATAAAGTAAGTTCAAGCTCTACATACCTGGTTAGAGTGAAGATCTAATGTCCCTAGACGAGAAAGGGACCCTATCTCCACTGGCAGTGTAGAAAGGTTGTTATTCCTAAATTTGGGTCGAAGAAGTATGATATGTATCAAAAGTGCAATAATTTCAAGTAAAATAAAATCAATTTCATATAGATAAAGGCTAGCATCAGAGTAGCTTAGAATACCCCAAATAAAATTCCACAAGTGAATGACAACCCGTGATTGATGATGGGATTGATGAGATTTCTGCACAGATACATACATCCAAATTTCAAAACTAGATAAAAGGGGAAAAAACAAAAATAGTTTAACTTTAACCTTGTCAAACAAACTCACTATTCTGGTGAAGGTCAAGACGAATTAGGCGTGAAAGACCTCCAATGCTGACTGGTATGCCTTGAAGAAAATTTTTTGCTGCAGCGATAATAATAACCAAATAAAAGGATTGAAAGGGAGGATTGAGATAATTGATTGATATCATATCAGAAATAAAGTGGCAGAAACAGATGCCCTTACATGCATTGAATTCAGTAAGCATGGTCCACGATGCAATGAGATTTTCAGAGATCACAGTTAGCTTGTTTCCCTGGCAAAGACCAAGAACAGAAGATATAAGGAGAGCACCAGTTGTGAGAATCATAACCTACTCAAAGGAAAATAAGTTGGTTATCATTTAATTATTAAATTTTGCTACTACCTCAATATCTAGCTTCATCATTCTTGAACAATTTGCCAAATCTTCTGGCAAGCTCACGATAAGATTGTTTGATCCCTGGGATAAGAGTATGATAAGCCGCATGTATAAAAGCATGTTTTCATGTGAACATATAGCTGCAGAACAGATAAATAGCACTTCTATGGTAGGTTTCAGTTCAAATGAAAAGGCTGATGGATTCTTCAGGAAAACTTCCATGGTCAGTCAGTTAAAGTAACTCCTTTGTTGACCAATAGATTTATCTATGTCGTACAACCAAAAGCAAGTAGATTACAATATAGAGTCAAATAGGGCAAATACAAAAGCTATTTGCTTAAAACTTCCACATTTATTTATAATAGGGTTTGTAGGCATGTAACATAAATTTGTGACCACTATCAAGAGCACTGCTTTTTTTATTCCAGGGAAACTCTTTCCTCAACTAGCACCCCAAAGATCATATTGTTCTCTAATTTTTAGAACTGCATCTTGGATACTGACTTTAGAAGCATCTCAAGAAGAAAGGCATGGATAATGTAGGAACCAGAATATAAGCTTACAGCCTCTCACAATTAAATTCTATTGATAGCCATCAAGATGAATCAACTTGAAACCATTCCAAGGTTTAATGAAAAAAATACATGCCTTAATTGAAGCATCCCATTTTTGCGTCAGATACACAGCATACGCCAAAAACACAAGTCACAACTAATATCTACACTCTCCAGTTTCATCAAGATAAAATATTACCTTCAATTCTGACAACTCTATACATCTTCCAAGTGAGCTTGGAAGTTCCTTGAGCTGATTGTTTGAACAATCAAACCTATAAGAATCATGAAAAAGCTGAATAATTTGTGCATGCATACATGCAAATAGTACTCAGACAGGAACAAAATAATACTAGCATTCTCATTTCTGCCAAGGGAAATTGAGCATGAAAAAAAAAAGAAAAAAAAGAGGATGATAAAGAACTGCATACTTAACAAGCGATGCCGCTGATCCAATTTCCTCCGGTATATTATGTATCGAGTTGAATGACACATCTAACAACTTCAGCTGAGGAAGCCTGTCAATTGGACAAAAATAATGAAAATCCCGCATCGGTGTCCACATTGGAAGATTGCATACATATCTTGTGCATATATGTGCGCACTCATACACTTGTATATTCAGGAATCAGAATAATTGATCAACCCCCCGACCCCCCCCCCCCCCCCCCAAAAGAAAAACCACAAACAAAAAAAAGAAAGAAAGAAAAATACAAATATCCAACAAAAGGAGACGTTCTGAAAACTTACTCTCCTATTGCAGCCGGAAGCTCCGAAAGTTTGTTGTGGCTAACATTCAACACAGTCAGTAAAGCTAAATTTCGCAGATCTTCCTTCAATGATTCAATATTATTATGAGCCAAAATGAGCTTTTGGAGCTCCACAGCCTGTAAACATACCATAAACTATTACTCCACTTCATCCACAGTTCAAAGTTTCATGCAACTTCCACCTCTTGAGTAAAACAGAAATTCTAAGCTTAACTTTCGGGAATCAATTCACAGCAAACATAAATGGACGAAGTAAGCTACCTCCCACCACTTCTCATCTGCCCCAACTCCGTCCAGATTCCGGTAGACCTCAATGGGAACTTCTCTGCAAGTTCAAGCGCAGCGCAACAAAGCGTTAATGACCAAAACGAAGAAAACAGATTCTGGTCCAGTACAAGCAATTGTAGGAAAAAGACAATTGTCATGTGTCATATGACTTCAAGTTACGAACACGAACTAAGAAATGGAAGCTGATTACTGCACGCCATATTACATAGTGGATCGGCACTACAAGTGTACGCAATCAACAAGGGTGGAAAGATGACTTGCCTGAGCGATCGATTAGAGAGGTTGAGGGAACCAGAGGCTCTCGCAGCTTTTAGCAGCCGATTCATGGCAGATTCTCTTGGATTGGAGTTGGAATGCGGTATGCTTCTTTAGATCTTAGCGGTGCATAACGCAGTAAGGCACTTGGGGCCAGAGGATTGCCCGGTTAGTACCACATCAATATCAATATACTTTGCTACGAAAAATTGGGTGGGAGAAATTTGTGCATGAATGCACTGCATCTATATTTTAATAAAAAATTATCATGTAATATTCTTAAAATTATTATTAAATTATAACTAAATTAAATTATATATTGCAAATATATATAATTTTAATTTTGAGTATCTTTTTTTTTCCTAAATCCTAAACATCACGGGATACACCACGCAGATTGGTATTGGGCCGAGATGATCCAATAAACTCAATCACTTAGAGCCCACGTCAATTTCTCCCCAAAAAATGGACGAAATCCTTCCCATTGTTTTGCCGTTTTGTCAGCCAAAACCCTAATTCCTGACTGTATTAGGCGGTACCGCTGTTGCCTTTAAAAGTATCAGAGCACCTTGCTTCACCGGGCTTGTTTTTCTATTTTGCTGTCTGCTTTCATTTGCCCATTTGAATTTTAGAGGAAGAATAATGAATTAGTGTTTGCTGCACTTTCCCAGGAGCTAAGCTTAGAATCTAGTTTTGAATCTAGCTATCATCTGGTAGATTGAATTCTGATTTTTTGGGTCTAGATTTCTGTATTGGTGAGTGAAGATGACGAAGAAGAAGGAGAAGAAAGTGAACGTTTCTGGGAAACCAAAGCACTCGCTTGATGTGAATAGGAGCAATGACAGCAAGAAGTCTCGAGACTCGCGTACCGCCGCTACTGTTCGGCGCCTTAAGATGTATAATACGAGACCTATGCGGGATCGTAAAGGGAAGGTCTTGAAGAACGAGTTTCAATCCCAGGAGTTGCCAAGCACACGAATCCAACCTGATCGCCGATGGTTTGGTGAGTACAATTATACAAATTTACTGTAGTGTTCACACCTATACGTACATATGTGCATTTTATTGTGTTGCTTAGAAGATGCTGAGAAAAAAGAAAGAAAGAAAAAAAAAAAACTTGTGAGTAGCAGCTGGATTGGATTCATGCAGTACCTTACGTGTGAAAACATTGACTGACCACTTGGAATTTGGTGGGATTCACATGTTTGACGTCGCTAAACGTGTTGGGACGCTATCAGACACTGGATTATTGATGAAATAATAAAATTTTAAAGATTCTGAATATCTCTGCTCGATTGAGCTTGGCTGGTGCATGGCTTAGCTGTTTAATAGTGTGCTAACTGCTAAGCACTATTGTCAGTTATAAGGAAAAGCGTGTTGCAAGCTTAAAGCTCCTTTTCAGTCTCATATAGATAAGAAAAATTCAGGGACTATGAATGAACTTACTTTAATTCGTTGAATGGTTACAGTGGCTGTAAGTAATGCATGTATTAATTTGGCATCTGGTAAAGGACATGATGGTGGTAATCATTTTTGTAGCTTATGGGGTCAGTTTCATGCCATTGAATTAGCTATAAAATAAGTAGCAGATGAATTGGCTTAGAGTTATATATTAACATTTCTGTGGCATATTGTATAGGAAACACTCGAGTTGTAAATCAAAAGGAGCTTGAATTTTTCCGTGAAGAACTGCAAAGCCGCATGTCCAGTAATTACAATGTCATTTTAAAAGAAAAGAAACTGCCTTTGTCCCTCCTGAATGATCACCAGAAGGTTTGTTTCATCTCTCAATCTTTTTTAACCCCTTATGATGATGAAAAGTATTACTAAAAGTCACACTCCGTACATTGATTATTTATAATCTTCATCAACAACTTTATTCTTTGGTGACAATCATAGTTATTAATAGTGAATAGTGCACTTATAGTGCTTGGGATCATCGCGACATAGCGCATGCATTGCATATTGCACACTGTTATGTGAACAATAATGCAATTATATTACATATATAAATATATATTTTTATTTATGTAATATAACCTTAGATAACAACAATATATAAAAAATAGCCTTAAAAAAATATGATAAAGGCAATGAAGGGAGGGAGGGAGGGAAAGCAATGGAGGGAGGGAGGAAGGTTTGGAGTGGAGAAATGGGACCAAATACCAATAGTGCACTCTATTTTTGTGCAATAGCACAGAAATAGCACGTGTTATGCTTTGCGCTGTGTACTGCACTACACTATGGCCCTTAGCGTAGCGTAATAGGCCATAGTGCAATGCTATGCACTATAGCGATTGCTATAGTGCGCTAGACTGCAATCTTTGGGATTATTTGGAGGACATGTTTTTGAAGATGATTGTAATATTTGCTGCTTGGATTGGATTTATTGGTAAGCACAGCAATTTTAAATTATTGGTGTGGCACACGCTTGATTCAATTTCTTTTTCCTTACTGCACGTGTGCATATATTCATAGAGAACTTTGGCTGTATGGTCTACTTAGTTAAAAGTGAAAATTTTAAAGTGTTTTTTGGAAAGCTTTAGATCTTCTTACTCCATCTATATCTATATATATATATATATATATATGAAGGAACAGTAGCATCGTTTGCGAACAATATATAAAAATTATCGTGGAAAACAATAATATTAATTTTCAAGTCTTGGTGTCTGAACTGTTGCTTAATTTTTGCATTGAATGATTAATCAGTTCTATGCTTTTTGGCTAATTTCTCTCTTTTGAATAAAGCAATCAAGAGTTCACCTTCTTGATAGAGAGCCCTTCGAAGATGCATTTGGACCTAAGACAAAAAGGAAGCGCCCAAATCTCTTGTCAGCAGATTATGAATCGCTAGTTAAGAAAGCTGATGGTTCTCATGGTAAATATATTTCATTTTGTTTATCCAATGCTTACTGTGGGAGTTTCTCTTGTTAAGCGATTAATCATTTACTTGATTAGTTGGCTTACTTTGTTTATACTGTTAATTCAAATTGAATAATAGAGCTCCTTGTTTGTTTTGTGGGAGTGTCCAAGTTTTATGTGATTCATCAATTCTTAATTCTTCAAACAATTAAATTCATACATAATTCTATTTTGTTTTGCTTTACTTGCAGACGCTTTTGAACAGAAGTATGGTGCTAGTGTATCTGCAACAGGTGATGAAGAAGATGGATTTAGAGATTTAGTGCGGCATACAATGTTTGAAAAGGGCCAAAGTAAACGCATATGGGGTGAATTATACAAAGTGATAGATTCTTCTGATGTTGTTGTCCAGGTAGGATGTCACCTTTTGCTTAGATTTTAGGGGAATGTATGCACTATATATATGTCTGTGCTGATTTTGATGTACATTTGTGTGCCTTATCCATTAGATGGTATGATATTGTATCTTGGTAATGGGTGTTTCCGCTGCAAATCTACAGGAGCACATCTTGCTTTTTTATCAACATTATTATTGAATGTAAATTATTATCCCTTGGTAATTTCAGGGAAAACGTTAAATGAATAGTAGGAAATTAAAAATATGGATAACTATTCCTAGTTGTTTTATATATTCCTTTATGTGATTGCTTTTGTGCTTGTTTATGTTGAAAATCATGTTAGGTCACTATTCTTTTGACCTCAGAATCCTTTTATCTTTCTCCAATACATTTTTTTTGTTCCATTGAATATGCTATGTGTCATCTAAAATGCAGGTTCTAGATGCAAGGGATCCACAAGGCACAAGATGTTATCATTTAGAGAAGCACTTGAAGGAAAATTGCAAGCACAAGCACATGGTTCTTTTGTTAAACAAGGTTAGTTGTATCCCATTGTGGAACTTTTACTTCCTTGGTATGTGTTCCATTGTGTAGATACATTGCTACCATGCCATCTAAAAAAATTCAAATCCTCTTATTTTTCAGTGTGATTTAGTTCCTGCTTGGGCAACAAAGGGATGGCTTCGAGTTTTGTCCAAAGAGTATCCTGCTCTAGCATTCCATGCAAGCATTAACAAGTCCTTTGGAAAGGTAGAGCTGACATACTTGTGTTAATCTTTTTTGAAATTGGTTTATGTCAATTTATTTTCCTTTTTGGCATATTACATTTGTTAATTTGTGAAATAGAAGTTTGGTTTGCTTTAATGGAGTAAGAAGTGTCAAACTGGGAGCCACTTTTTATTTGTATATTCTTGTTGAAATAAATATAGATCATATAGGTGAAAAGTGAGGAACTAAAATAATAATGGACATTTATTTTAAAATGGTTTTAGAGCATTGTGCATTAACACATCATTCAGTCTTCTCCTTTATTTTTTCTGTATTTGTAGCTATTAGCTATTTTCTAATTGGTCCTCCTTATGCATAGGGTTCACTTCTTTCAGTTTTGAGACAATTTGCTCGATTGAAAAGTGACAAGCAAGCAATATCTGTGGGATTTGTTGGATATCCAAATGTTGGGAAGTCATCAGTGATCAACACACTACGCACAAAGAATGTAATTTCTCTTTCTCTTTTACTGCTTCTAATGTTTTGCTTGTGCTGTTGATAATGAGTGTTTGTGTGTGTGAAAAAATACTGAATATAAGTAAGATGTGTGCATGCAGCTTGTTACTTGCTCAAGAAGTTATATGCATCAGTACTTCCTCATACAAGAAAAATTGAACAATTTTTCTATCATGAAAATTGTTAAATTTGTGTTATATGATATAAAACATTATAATATGTTAATTGACCTAGACATTCACTTGTTCTGTCAAAGGTCTGCAAGGTTGCTCCAATTCCAGGGGAAACAAAAGTGTGGCAGTATATTACTCTTACAAAGAGGATCTTTTTGATTGACTGCCCAGGAGTCGTTTATCAGAACAATGACTCTGAAACAGATATTGTACTGAAGGGTGTGGTATGTTCTTTTGCTTACCTCTTTTCTCTATTTTCAATTTTTATGTTCTTTAACGATGAAGATACTTGTGTCTTGAATCCTAATTTGTTGATAAAGTCTTTCTTGTTGCCACATGTTGTTTATTTATTTGGCCTTCTTCTTCTACCTCTGGGTTTGGGACTAGTGGCTCCATAGCATCCTTCAATGGCAAGTATGAAGGCTGAAATCAATACACATATGCAGGAGTCCAAAACTTATGATAAAGAAAGTGCTATTCTCAGCTATTGTAAATCTAAATGACTAGAAAATTGCATCTTGGGTGTTCTGATCTCTTAACCCAGGCAAAGACGTGCTATAACTGACTATGACCATTATTGGTTCCCCCTAGTGTTAATTTGTTGCAATGAAGATTATTAGTTATTGATTTAAACATGAAGTATGCTCATATTTTTTCCTAAGCAATCAGTTTTCTTCAGTTGGGTTGTGGTGTGCTTAGGATTCCTCTACAAGAGTATGCAACTACAATCTTTTCTTCTTAAAAGATACTTTGAATGAAGTGATATAGGGAGGGGCTGAAGGTTGTCTTCTCTGCATTTTTTAAAATGCCTTCTGTTTGGCTTGTGCAATGGTTAGTTTTTCTTATGCTTGCTCTACGGTAGTACAGTAGTCTAGTAGAAGTTCATATGGCATTTTGTTAAGAAATTTAGTTGACAGATATATTACTGCAATCAGACTTAAGACACTGATTTATTTTCAGGTACGTGTTACAAACTTGCAAGATGCTGCAGAACATATAGGTGAAGTTTTGAAACGCGTGAAGAAGGAGCACTTGGAAAGAGCATATAGGATAAAAGAATGGTATTTTTTTTGTCATGATACCTTGGTTTTTATGTATTTAGGTCTTTATTATAATTGAGTAGATGGTGACAATGTTGATCTTTTGTGTTTGTGTTGCTGAAAACAAAGTTTGCCAATTAGTCTTAAGTGGCAATAAGAAGATCTGTGCTGTTTCACTTGTTACAGAAGAATAATGTCATTCATCAATCATGTTGAAAACTTTCTAGTTTCGAAAGAGGATTAAATTTTAGGCGTTGTACCTGGCAATAGCTTTGTTTGATCCAGAACTTCTTTATAAAATTGGAATAGAACTTTCTGTAAGATTTTTCATTTTGTCCTTAGTTATGGGCTCTTGGGAGTGTTCTTGCGCAATAACACAGTGATGATAATGTCAATTGCATGTCACCATCACATGCAATTTATAAGAATTACCTTGAGTATTTTCCGTGGTTGTCTTATTTCTTTTTAATCATTGGTTGTGGACATATGATACTTTTGCTATTAACTATATCTTGTTTTTGTTGTCAGGGAGGATGAAAATGACTTCTTATTTCAGCTTTGCAAATCAACTGGAAAACTTTTGAAGGTAATTTTCCCCTCTAAAATTAACCAAGATCATTGCATTTATTCGGCCCAAATGTCTAGTCAATACCATAAAGTACTTTCAACTATAGCTATTGTTGTTGAGATTGATCATCTGCATTATTTTTATGTATTATATAATAGATCCCAGACTGTTTACGTTTCCTCAAACCGTCTAGTAATAGAGAAGTACATTTTTCTGTATACAAAGTTTTTCTTATGTAACAGTAAGATGAGTGTCCTGACAGACATAAACCAAAGCAACACCTACCTTTTCTCTATATAATCTCCTTGCTTTAAAGGTCACTTTGTCTCAGTCAAGAGCGGACCCATGTGTGTTGTGGTGGCAAATGCCCCTTATATCTTTTTTGAATTTCAATATTAAGTATATTTATTTTACATTATTGTCCCCATTAGTATTTTAATTGTTCCCACTGTCATTCATTTATGTGTATGTATATATATTATATATTTATTGCTTTCACTATTCAGAATTTCTGGGTCCACCCTTGATCTCAGTCATGACATTAGGATGTTGACTCATTCTCGTTTGGGTTTTCTAGCGATTTATTTTTCTTGAAGATGGGCATTTCTTAGGGTGTGACATTTATTATAGCTGTTTCCAGGGAGGTGAGCCTGACCTGATGACTGCAGCAAAGATGGTGCTTCATGATTGGCAGAGGGGTAGAATACCCTTTTTTGTTCCCCCTCCACGTCAGGATGACTCATCTGAGGAACCCAATGTTAATGGCATAGATGTTGATGATGCAGTTGATGACAATCAGGCATCTGCAGCCTTTAAAGCTATTGCAAATGTTCTTTCATCCCAGCAGCAAAGAAGTGTACCTGTTCAAAGGGATTTATATAGCGAAAATGAGTTGAAGGAAGGGACTTCCGACCAACTTCCTAACTCAGGAGATCATACATGTGAAGGGATTCTGACCTCAGATAGCGACACATCTGAGCAGAATCCAGCTACAGAGGTTCCACCGGAGCAACGTCCCTCAGCTGAGAGTTTGGATGCTGAGCAAGTTCCAACGAGTGAGTCTTAAAAAGTTTGTTGCGGGAAGAGTCTACCTCATAAATACACCGTTCAAATGCATGGAAGCAGTGGACTGCGTTGCCCTCAGGCGATTAGTATCTGTTTCAAAAATTCGCAGTGTCCCCGCTTATTAAAAGGCTGTACCTAACACTGCTCACAGCCTATGTTCACTGTAACAAAAAAGCAGGCCCTCCGAGCAGGCCTGTTTCAAAGTTTCGTCTAAAATTATGCTTTAATGACTTGACAGTTGGTAGCGACAGTGATGCAAGAAAAGTTTTGAATGAAAAGAAAAACATCGATGAGAAAAAGTGTACTCCATTTTTATTAGACTATTAATCTGTCACAAACAATAAGTTTATTAAAGTATTTTGTTAAGGTTCTGCAGTTTAATGAGTGAAGTTTAATGAATTTAATAATTTAAATTGTTTTGAATAATTTTTAATAAAATTCATGATGGAAATGATAATTATAAAAATTGGGAAAGAATTATGTATAATTTGAATTGTTTAGGGGTTTTTTTATATAAATTGTCTAGAACAAGTTCAGAATTCATTTTAGAACATTGTTATTCCTCAGGATTTATTACTTTCTTTTATTCACTTTTTAATTCTCTAAAAGTATTTTTTTTCATGCTTTTTATAATTGATCATTGAATTATAAAAAATCTAGATTCGAGTTTAATAAGTTTTATAATTTATTTTATTTTATTTAATAAATTTAATAATTATTGTAAAAATAAAAATTTTATAAACTTTAAAGAATAAATTACATTAACCTTAATTGAAGTATTTAATTATAATATTTCATCTTATTCTTATTCAAATATGACACTCTACCCTATTTATTCAAATATTAATTAAAAAAATATATTTAAATATTAATAAAATATTTATAAAAAGAATACTAAATCAAATTTTACTCTAATTTTACTTAAAATTATATTTTGACTCATATAATCATTTTAAATAACTAATATTTTAACAAATTATATTTTTTAAATTAAATAATTATATTTATTATAAGGTGTAAATTTAACAATATGTAATTATGAGAAAAAAATTTAGTACAAATATAAAAATATCTTGGGGGTAAGTTTAGTTAAGAAAAAAATATAGGGCATAATTGATCTTATTTTTTGCTAACTAAACTCACCCCAAGATGCCTCTATATTAATATTAAATTTTTTTTTCATAATCATACATATTGTTAAATTATATATTATAATAAATATAATTATTTGATTAAAAAAATATAATTTATCAAAATATTAATTATTTAAAATGATTAACTGAGTTAAAGTATAATTTTTAAGTAAAATTAAATTAAAATATTGATTTAATATTTTTTTATGAATATTTTATTAACATTAAGTATATTTTTTTAATTAATATTTGAATAAATGGGGTGAAGTGTCATATTTGAGTAAGAATGGGATGGAGTGTCATAATCAAATATCTCAAGGGAGTTAGTGTAATTTACTCAACTTTAAATAACAATACTCTTTGCAGGAAAACTTAACATGATCCAATAATTGAAGAATAGACACGGAAAGCAGAAAATTGAGATAGGGATTTGGACAAGTAGGCCAAAGATTTGACATCATGGGCATGACGATGTACTGCGTTAGACTTCCAGTTGGGAACATATCACAATCCTTTCCCAAGTTTGCTAAATCTTAAAGTCTATCAACGGATCATCATGGAAGCAGTTCATGTGTTTAAGAATAGGAAACTTCTTGGAACCACGTGCATAGTTGCACAGGTTATTAAGCAACCAATATTTCACATGCCTGTACTCTCCAGCGTAACAATTTTTTTTTTTTTTGGGTAATGTAACATTTGCTTTTTTCCCTCTGTTAATTGTGTGTGTATGTAGATATTTTACTTCTTCTTCATTCTTTTCCTTTAGACATTAAGTTTGATTTTTTTTGGGGGGGGTCCAAATTGTTAGGTGTGTAAGGTAAAAGTATCTGTAAAACTTCAAATCACTGCTGTGATGAAATATAATTCTTGATAGGATAATGAAGTTGGAACAATATAGTAGAAGTTGTAAAGTACTACTGCATACCATCTGCCAGAGAAGCACGAAGGAGGTGATTCCAAGGCATAGTTGAGTCTAAATGTGAAATTTGGTTTTGATTTCATGCATTAGTCTTAACTCCCTAATAAATGAAGTTCAATTCAAATAAAAAAAATAAAAAATCTCAATTACAAGGATCCCAATCCATTATTGTCATGCAGCTCTAAATCGAGGAGCAAACCAAACTCTTTTATATCAGTAAATAGAGTGGTAAATATCAGTGGGTCGACAGCTATGGCTATAACCGACAAAGAAGTTAGTTAGTTAATACAGCCGAGGAAACAATGAGTATAGTTAACAGCTAAGGTTCTTTGTTCACGTCTTCGAAGTTATCAAAAATAAAATTAAGTTACAGTAATATAGATTCGTTAGACAATGGCAAGTGGCATACAGAGAAGGGAAAAATTAATGGAGAAACACGTGTTTTCTGCACGAAGATTAGTTTATACTGACTACTGGGAATCAATTTTCTTTTCATATTTATGCTCTGTCCACCTGCGAGTTGGCACGCATCACTGGCCCAAGAAAGAAATAGAGGGAAGACAGAGTACCGGCAATGCAGCTGGAAACGGACGTGCTTTGCTCCTTGCAGTTACGTGGGAAATGCCTAGGAATTATAAATGGCATTTGGTGAACCATTCAATGTGCTGCAGTTTCAGGCTCTGGAAGCTCTTGGGGAAGAGAGATCTTCTTATGCCTGTTCTGGGTTTACACTTGTAAAACAACTTCCAGTTCCACTCTGAGTTCTCTTACATTGCTGCATGTTTATGAGGAAGTGGTTACTAGCACAGTGCGCGATATGTGAAAAAGTTGGGACTTTTGGTTGGATTTTGAGAATTTATGAATCTGCACGGCAGTGTTGAAGGAGATTGGAGAAGACGAGCAAGTTTTCATAGCTCATATATTAACTATGGAAACGTGAGCTAAATTTGTAAAATGGGTTCGGTCTAGCAGCTGCAGTAAGAGTCTATAAAGGCCAAACAAGGAAATAGAAGCGCATATAAATCCTTCTTGAAGGAGAAAAATAGTTCACTTATTTTGGAGTTACTTAACCCCCCATTTCATCTACTGGGAGTCTGGAAGAAGCTGTGGAATTTTTCCCCCTTCTGCAAGAGTCTCTGATAGTTTATTTTATTCGATACTTAAAATGCAATGAGAAACTACCAGGTTCATTTGGGGCTCTAGTGAAGACGAGTTTGTATTTCTCGGGTTATGCTTAAACTTGGGAGCCAATGGTACTAACGCATTTCTGTTGGCTGTTAGTAAAGGCATTTGGCGAAGAGATTGGAAATACCAAAAGGCTAGGAGCTTTCTTTTGAACGCTATTTCCCGTTCCTCATTTTCTTGTTGTATCCATGTGTGTAAATTAGAAATTAGGACTATTCATTGCTATTATATGTTGATGACGGACACCACAGAAATTTAGTATCATCCCAAATTTTACGTTGATTTTGCACTGTGATATGAGTTCTGTTTGCATAATTTGAACAATGATCTTGGGTGAGACCCAAATTATATGAAGTCCATTGAAACTGGAGTGCTTATTTTTGAAGGCAATGTCATATACAAGATTTGGTCTGTGATTGGGATAGTTCATAATGGCAGAAAATGTAGAAGAAACACGGTCGTTGGCCTTGACTCCGACATGGTCTGTTGCCACGGTGTTGACAATCTTTGTTGCTGTTTCTTTGCTTGTGGAGCGGTCCATTCACCGTTTAAGCAATGTAAGTATTGCCAGAACCTTACTTTACGGTGGGTTTTGATGTGTTATATCTGTAGTTTAGCAATTGGAAACCTGCTGGATTTATGTTTATTTAGCAACTTTAAAATTGAGAGTTACTACGAGACTTATTACTGAAATTGAGTGGAGAAGGGGCAGGGAGAAAACTATAAAAAGAATTTTGTCAAACGAATTTCCAATTGTTGTAAGAAACTTCATTCATAGATCTAATATATCTTTGAAGCGAATTATCTTGAAGTGTATCAATTTAACATGAGTTTCAGTTTCAATTTTTTGGCTTGGGGAGTTCTTGTGGTGTCTAGTATAGTTCTTAATGTTCAATCTCAACATCTAAATTGCAAGCTAACATTTTGTTTCCTTCTTGAGTGTATTTATCTTATTTGTGATCAAGCCATCCCTTTTTGTTGTATTGTTAGTGACTAAGCATTCTTTATGGTCGTCATTCCAAAGAAAAATGAGGATAGGTCGTTCGTATATTGAACTGAAGTGTAAAGTTATTTTAGAAGTTTTTTTAAACTAAAAGCAGTTTCCTAATCCATAAGCAATTGACCTTATCTGAGAATTGTAAAAGCACCGATTAGCAATGCTCAAAGGCTTCGTTTTCTGCCAGGAGGTCCTTTGGAAATGCAAAAGCAAATTTATTCATTGTGATCCAATACTACTGGAAAGCCTTGTTGAACATTATAATGTGTGCTTATGTTTCTCTGTGGTTGCAGTGGCTGCGGAAAACTAATAGGAAACCTTTGGTTGCAGCTTTGGAGAAGATGAAAGAAGGTAACATGAATTAAGTTCTACTCGGAAACTCATCAAATTTTAACAAGAATTCTTTTTTTTCTGTTAGTGCTTCCTGACTTTTATACAATCTTCTAAGTTCATGTACTGTTTCTCTGTTTTCTATCTTCAGAGTTGATGCTGCTTGGATTTATATCTCTCCTATTGACAGCTACTTCAAGCATGATAGCCAATATTTGCATTCCATCAAAGTTTTATAATAGTGCTTTTGCTCCTTGCACAATATCTGAGATTAATGAAGAAATGGAAAAGAGGGGGTCCCAAGAACGTAAATTATTGATGGCTATTACTTACCCACACCTACGTAGGAGGATGTTGAATGGCATAAATCCAAACTCTTGCAAAGAGGCATGACTTATATACCTTAACTGTTTTGAGTCTGACTATTATTAGGTTTCACTGCTCTGGATTATTGTAGTGGCCTGTATAATTTGTTTTGTTGCACAGGGTCATGAACCATTTGTTTCATATGAAGGTCTAGAACAGTTGCACCGATTCATTTTTGTCATGGCAGTAACTCATATATCTTACAGTTGCCTCACAATGTTATTGGCAATTGTGAAGGTAAGATATTGTTTATTATAGATGGATGAGACCTTACTGGTTTGCATTTATCATTGCTTTGATATATATGGTAAATATTCTTGTTCTGTTTCAAAGTGCTTTGCTTTGCATGCCAAGTCTTATTGTGACAAATATTTATAGCTTTCTTTAGCATGCACAATGTCGTGGACAGAGTGCTCCACAGTGAACTTATTGGAACTGCTCCCTTGGTGGGATAATTTAATAGGCAAAGTACCATTTTGGCACCTAGATAAATAGAGGCAATCTCATAATATTAAGCATCAATGTGGACACTAGTAGTGGGGCTTCATACAACAAGGGTATAATTGCTAAAGCAAGATTGGGGCTAAATTTAGAACCTGAATGGCATGGGAAACTACGCAAACATAATGTTAGAAGCTTTAGTTATGCATTTTATAAAGATGGGGATCCTTCCTAAAGATCATTAAATATATATTGGGATGAATCTATTTCTTACAAGACATGTATTATAATTCATTATCATTCTTGTGTCCAGAATTGAAGTGAAAAGAGAAATCACATTTCCATGGTTGCATCATTTTAAGTCCAAAGTCTCTAATACTTGCTTGGCTTTCCTATCATTTAAAGCCTCAACATATTTCATTACATATTGGAAATTATTGGTTACTTGAACACATGCAACTCATGTCTGAACTGCGCCTTCCGCCTGTCCCAGCTATGGCTAACCTGTCCAACATAGAAACTTAGTTTTCATTCTCGGAATATGCTTTGCTTTCTTCTAGTCTTATCTGGATACTATCTGATACATTGTGAAAATATATTTGGTTTTTGTTGTCAGTTAGTGTTCAATTCATGAAATTAAGCATGTTTTTTCCAAACAGTTTAAGGATATGAAACAACCTTAAGTAGGAGATTGTCAGTATGTATGGTGGTGATATTTCAACTTGGACACTAAAACACAAGATGCCATTAGTTTGGGTTTCTGTTTGGCTGGTAATAATGTATGAGTTAAAACCAGATTCATAGTTGGAGGGCATGGGAGGATGAGGCTCACATGGACCAACACAATTCATTAACTGGTAAGCAATATCGCTCTCCCTTGAAACCAAGTGATTTTCTTTCTTAATTCTGTAATCCTGTTTGGTCCTTAGTAAATCAGTGCTTTATTCAGTTCCCTCTTCCTTGATTAATTATGTAAAGAATCATAATCAGGTTTCTTATGTAATGACTCTGATAAATCTCATCTCTCATATACATAGTAGTGGTAACCTTGTAGGTAATATAATATGTTGTTTTATTAAAACCCTAGGTAATCACCATTCTTTGTTTTGTTGATCTCTCTCCACTTTAATTTACCTTTATGACCCTATTGAGTAATTATATTTGTGAACTATGTATGCATGCGTACTAAAAACTACTCTTCTTTCTCTTGATAGAATTTTATTATAAATATTATAATCTTTAAATTCTATGCTTTCTTACGAGCAAGCATTTTACAAATTATGCCACCAAAGAGTGAAGATATCAAATGTAAAATAAGTTAAATAACATTTTTTTTTCTTAAAATCATTTCCTTAGTTCTATTTACAATCCTCTATCAGGTTTTTTTTTTATTATTTTGGATTCAATAAAGAGGCTTGATATCTGCTGAAGTTCACAAAACAAGCAGATAGTACATCCAAAATCAAAATCACCCAAGAATGATAATTGTTTCAGTGTTTTATGATAGCTAAAAATTTGTGACCATTCGGTTTATATCGAAATTATCTTCTGGAGTGAGTTGAGCATTTCTTTTGTTGCAACAGAAATCACAAGACAGATGACAATGCGAAGGCAATCAACCTTTGTCAGATTTCATACATCAAATCCATTGGCCAAAAACAATTTTCTCATTTGGGTGGTAACCACAACTTCATTTTGTTTCTTCATAATTCATATTCATTTGGTTGTTCCACTGTATTTTGTTTCATCATTCAATATTTTACTTTAGTAGATTTATTTGATAAAACAAGGAAAATAAAGAATATTGGAATTTGGATTCTTAAAGATTTTACAAGCTTTCTGTGATTGGCATGGGATAGACTATTTTTATTGACTCACTTCATTTTTAAATACTTTAATTGAGATGGATTCATTGAAACAGTTAATAAGATTGGCTAAACCTTTACAACATCCATCTCTTGATGATACAAGTGTATTGAGTAAAGATCAAAATTTTATGCCTTTGATCTGGTTGAAAAGATGGAAATTCATGTCATGGTAGTCCAAAGTATATCAATAATGAATAACACAAGTGGACGGGTTGCATTGAGCTCTCACCCCTGTAAGCATTCATTGAGGCAAAATTTCTTTAGATGCATCTTGTGTTACCATATTCACTCTCCTCCTTCAATCTGTTTATCATCTCTAGTTTCCTTCTACTTCTGTCTCAATGAGTTTACAGTCTAGAAAATTTTGACTTCTTATGAACAAGGAAAAATCCAGGTTCTACTTTGAGCTACTTGTTCACTATAATTCTATCTAATTTCAAGTTTAATCAAATTGCAGACATGTTTTTTCCGACAATTTGGGCGTTCTGTGGTTCATCTTGATTATCTGACACTCCGCAAAGGCTTCATCATGGTATGCAATAATTATCTGATGTCTAATGGTTTGATTCAAAACTGTTTAACATGGTTCTTATCTCATCATGTTTTTTCAAGTGAATCTTTGTGCCTGTTTTTGTAAAAATCATGAATTCAATTATAACCATATTTCAGTCTCTTTCTGATTTTAAGTTTCTAGTTGGGTTAATGTGTCTTTTGTGTCATATCCATCATGTTACTTGTATGCTAGGTTTCTTGGTAGCATTTACCACTTTATGAAAGTTTAATCAGTCTGTTTTTCTTTTCCATGGCAGAATCACAACCTCACATTTAAATATGATTTTCACAGCTACATGATTCGATCTATGGAAGAAGAATTCCAGAAGATAGTTGGTGTGAGGTTAGAAATAGTTGAAAATTCAGTGACTAATATGATCACAGCATCATGACTGCCACTATTGACATCTCTTACACTTTATGCATTGTGCACAATCTTAATTTGTTTTGGATATCAGCATTTAATTATACATTGTTGGACAAAAATACCTATTTGTTTACCTTTGGTAATTTAAGAGGGAGTTCTACTGTTCTGTTCATTCATGGTAGGATATCATTATAAGAAGGAAGCAATGTATCTTTTTTTTTAAGCCTCTCAGTTACTACATTATGTTCCCAATTGCATTGTTGCTTGTTTTTCACTACTTGATTCTCATGAAGAAGTTTATAGCTAAAATGTCTATTTCCTTAATTCCTGCAGTGGCCCACTTTGGGGATTTGTTGTTGCTTTTATGCTTTTCAACATTAGAGGTATGTCCTATTCTGAGCAAGTAAAGTGGAAAGTGGTTTATTCTTTTTCACCATTCTATTTTAAGAAATGCTAGTACTTGTATTCTTCTTCCTTGGCAACCTTCCCTCCCCGCCCTCTTTTCCATCCTCCTCCTATAAAAGGGAAAAAAAACTGTCCCCCTTTGTAGGTCTTTCACTAGGCAAAAGCTTCAATTCCTATTTTCTTTAAGACTCCCTAGATCATTTTGGTCAGAAAATAATTTGTTTTACACACTCTCCAAGCTTACAATTATTGTGTTTTCTGGTCTGTAACAGGATCTAATCTATATTTCTGGATAGCTATCATTCCTATAGCTGTAAGTGCCCTTGTTCCTTTTTTCTCATTTCTTTCTTTCTTTCTTTCTTTTCTCTAATTGTAACGCGTCTATGTCATTTATCTCTTTCTTGGGTTTTAGTAGTCATTTCTGGGTTTGATAACTTAATTCTAAGACAGTGGAACAAATTTGCATTAGTTTAAAGAGTTTTGCATGAATTACATAAATCTATGTGCCTTAATTTTGTGGAACTACATATGAGGATTATCTAAAACCCTAACCTTTCCTCAAGATTTTTTGATGGCCATATTTCTTTTTGTTCTGTGTGATTTTGATTCTATTATGTGTTCAAATGCAGCTTGTTCTTTTGGTGGGAACAAAGCTACAGCATGTAATCGCAACATTGGCATTGGAGAATGCAGGAATCCCTGATTTCTCCTCTGGAGCAAATTTGAACCCTCGTGATGAACTTTTCTGGTTTAATAAGCCTGAGCTATTATTGTCCTTGATCCATTTCATTCTCTTTCAGGTTAGCAATGGTTCGTCTGCATCTAGTGTGATTACTTTCTTACTGGAATTTGTCATAGTCATACCAACTTCTGATGCATGCATCTTTCTTTTTTTTTTTTTTTTCTTTGCAGAATGCATTTGAACTGGCCTCATTCTTTTGGTTTTGGGTACTTTACTTATCCATATTAAGATGTCAATGGACCTCATAGAGATGTATTGGTCAAAAAGCAAATGAACAAAAAATGGAAAGCGAAGAAATGTATGAGAGAGTTCAAATCAAATAAGATACAAATATATATATATATATATATATATATATATATATATATATCTTTGTAATACAGAATCAATATCTCTATGTTGAATGATGACCATTTCTTAGAAAGATTCCTTAGAAATAATAAAGAACTCAAAGGAACAAGATAATGAACCACAGGATATACAGAGAAAAAACATTTACTTTTATTCCTTTTTCCTCCCCTGCGATTTTAAATTTCTACATTTGACTGGATTGTCTTTCTGACCGCAGTGGCAGTTTGGTTACAATTCCTGCTTTATTAGGAATCATCTCCTTGTGTATTTAAGGCTGATCTTGGGGTATGCAGATATTCAATTTGTCATGAGAGTACAGCACATGTAAGATGTTAAGTTACTTTTTCTTTTCTTGCAATGAAATGTGTAGGTTTGCCGTACAGTTCCTCTGCAGCTACAGTACCTTGCCACTCTATGCACTTGTTACACAGGTAATAATATACGCAAAGGAATGAAAATTTCTATTACTGGGCCAAGGCTGTGAACAAAAAGATTAGCTGCATGTGAATTGCTACTTTTCCCCTGGTGAATGGTCAAGTTTCTTTCTGTTAGCCAGGCTTCATTTAGACATTTTTATTATATTTGAAGTCCCAAGCCATATGAAAGGCATCCCTAATAGCCAGGCTTCATTTAGACATTAACTACTACCCACATATTTGTTCACTGCTGAAGAGTGGGATAAATAGGTGGCTTCCTTCTTAAGATCAATCTGCATAGTGTTACTTGAGAAAGGCTTTTCATTACATGGAGTTGCATCAGGTGAATCAGTATAGAAATGGACACATTCTGCATGTTTCTGTCACTTTCATGCCGCATGTAGTAACAGCTTTTTATTGTAAATTTCAGATGGGAACAAACTATAAGGCTGCATTAATTCCACAGAGGATAAGGGAGACAATTCATGGATGGGGGAAGGCAGCTAGGAGAAAGAGAAGACATGGTATGTTCACTGATGATTCCACCATACATACAGACACAAGCACAGTATTATCTGTTGAGGTAGACGATCAGTTAATTGATGCCCCTGGAAACACCAATAACTTGGTCACCGGTACCCAAGTAGAAATGCAACCAGTAACAGCTACTACATCAACCCCTTCCCCCGTTGCAAATGAAACTTCAAGTAGAGCTGTTACACCTCTTCTTCGACCCTCTGCTTCAACTTCTTCATCTGTTCCATTCAGTTTTAGAGCAGAAGCTATTCCAAGATCTTCATCTTTGCCAACTAGAAGAAAATGAAAGTCAGACTACAATAGACAGCAAAGAAATGGAAACAAGTTAAATGTTACACTGGTAGAGCTAGCTTTAAGATGATTTTTAAAGCTCATATGACTACGTTTAGTCCCCTAAGGATTTCTCTACACTTTCAGAAATTTTTTTTTTAAAAATCCAATTTGATGTGTTCAAACTTCAAAGTCATGTCTCTGGCTCTTAAGTGCATTTGGGCATTACTTCATCGGGTTGGTTACAGAATGGATTGCTCCAGTGTGTCTTTGCTATTAAGGCAAGAAAAAGTATAGGATCAAGAAACTTCACAAACTAGGTCATAGATTCATTGAATCTTATAATTTTATTTGTGAGGTTTACTAAATTTATAATTTAAATTTTTTTAAATAAATATTTAATAAACTTCAATTTATAAAAATAATAAAATTATAGCTATAAAGAAATGATTGCAAGTCCCATCATTATATGACAACTATTGATTAAATAATGTTTTGCAATTTGTTGTTTTCTCGAGCTCATGATAAAAATAAAACATTTCAACTCATCATCCTAATTTCCAGCATTTCTTTTTTGGAAAAACTCTTCTGGGGCATCGGGGATTTTTTAAACAAGTATTTATAAAAGGAACAATAGCTCCAAACTTAGACTGCTAGCAGAAACCCAAGACTAAGAGACTGGTGTTGATAAACAAGAGGAACCAATTTTTGCGGGTAGCAAGACCGACAACTTATTTACCCAAAATGATCTAAAGAAGCTTGTTCACATAAAAGGATCAAAAATGTTTATCAGTATCATAAATCAATTTCAAATCTACAAATAAATCTTGAACTTATTTACTTGTAAAAAATGTGTAACACAAATTTCTTACACAATCCCATCACTACAGTAAAATGGTGGTGGGACTCACAATAAGTTTTACTGCCATCTAATAGTGACAATGAAATTGTGTAGGAAATGCAAGTTTCACATTATCAAATATTGGTTTCAAATTTACAAATGAATCTTGAGCCTGTCTACTCATAAAAAATGTGTAACATAAATTTCTTACACGCTCTCATCATTATAGTAAAATGGTGGTTAGACTCAATCACGTTTAAATTCCACTGTCATCTAATAATGGCAATGGAATTGTGTGAAAAATATGAGTTCTATGTTATCAAAAATCAATTTCAAATTTACAAATAAATCTTGAATCTGTCTATTCAGAGAAAATGTGTAACTCAAATTCTCCCACAATCCCACCACTGCAAAAAAATAGTGGTGGGACTCACAATCACGTTTAAATTCCACTGCTTGCATGAGAAATGTGAGTTTAGCATTTTCCGAAAAAGCATTTTCCATAAATTTTGGACATGTATGACCTCCATATTGAGGGAAGGAATTAATTAAGAATGAAAAATATAAAGAAAAAATAAATATGTTCTCCATTTAAAAGATTTAGTAGATAGTGAAAATTCAATATATAATCCAAGCTATTTCTCTTTTGGAGCCGCAATTGTAGGGGTACTCTATTTTACTCCTCTCAAAATATTTCCATTCTTCTACTTCTATTCCATTTTCTCTCTTCCCCCCTTCATCAAACTTATTGTGTTCTACTGCCTTAAATTTCAGATTTGATCTACATCCAATCTACAAGAGCATTCTTTGAAAAACAATCATGCTCTATTGTTTTGGATAAATTGCAAGACTAATCGCATCGACATCAGAAAATTTCAAAGGTACCATTCAATTACTCTCCTTGCAATGTTCTATTCCAACACAAAAAGGTCTCAAAATCTTGGCAATTATGTTTGCATCGAATCTTGAGAAGGAAATCTATGTGCAAATGTAGTTTCACAAATTGAAGATGAAATATTGAAGTTACATCTTGAGGAGTCAAATATTTTCTTTTGTAGCTGTTACGTTACGATGAAATCTCTCTATTTTAATATTTTAAAGGGGCTTGAATATCTCATTTTATTTATTTTTTTTATTTTGACAATTTATTTTTTATTTAAATTTAATTTATAAATTTTTTACTAATTTTTTCTTTTTTATTGTATTTTTAACTTTAAATTTTTAAAATTAAAAGAACCAAATCTCTTTAGAGATAACAGGTAAGATGGGAGATTAGGTTTATAAAATTGTTTAGAATTACATAAATTATAAATTCACTTTAATCTCCTTTTATTACGTTTTCAAAAATTTAAATATTTCTCTTAAAAACTTTTATTTATTTAGTTAAATATAATAAAAAAAACAAACATAAATATTTCTCTAAATTCATCTTCTATGGGATTAGGATCCCTTGTATGTGGTAACTAAAATGTAAGAATAAAATAAGAGAGAGAGATTAATAAGTTATAAAAGTAAGTGAGGGAAAGTAATAAGCATAATTAGAGGTATTCAAATGAGTTGAATTTGTCTCATCTTACAAAAAGATATGATAAGTTTATATATATATATATATATATATTTACCTATCAAAAATAAGTTTACTTACCTTAGCTCATTTAAATTATAAATTATATTATAGATTATGATAAGATTAAATGAATTAGTTGATATTTTTATATTTATATTTTTATATAAAAAATTATATTAACCTATAAATTATTTTTTTTATTTAAAAAATTGATTAATTTAATACGTTTTAATTTACTAAAATTATGAATCAGAACATCTTATCCCACTTAATTATATGTTGTCGCGATTCTTGAAACACCTCTAAGTTTAATTAAAGTTAAAAAAGTCAATCATCTCATGCTGCAATCTCAGGTCTAAACTGTATAGATTTCAATCCCACTAAATGAGGAGTAATGTTAAAAGCCTACGCGGGGTGGCCTACATTGACACATTGAATTTGAAAAAAAATAGAGAATAAAAGAAATTGTAAGAGTATATACAATTATGTGGTAATTTCCTTTTACATGTATCATTAATAGCTTCAAATTCTCTATTATTCCAAATAGCATAAGATTCATTTCGATCCGAATGAGCGTGGGGGCCACGTCGAGTGGTTTTGCGTGGAGCGGTACCTTTTCCCTTTCCGTGTCTGTCGGGAAGCGTTACTGGCATGTTGAAGAGCCTCCATAGCAACCATGCTTTGTCAAATTGATTAGCATCCCCTTTCTGCTACGTATAACCTCACCGACATGTTGTGCATATGTGTATGCATGCCTCACATACATCCATTGCCTCACTCTTTTCAGCGTTTGACGCTTCGTTTTCTTCCACCTGAAGCTTCAAGCTCCAGCGGCAAATACTGCGACGCTCGTTTCTCGTCGAGCACTCAGAGCTAAAACTCACAGTACGATTTCTAATCATCTACGATTTACTTCACAATTATTGTCGTCGTAATCATGAGGTTTTTGAAATAGTTCCGATCATTGTCACAAAAATTTTCACCATCACTTGTTTGTAATTTGATTAGCTACAAGCTCTTGTTCATTGATTTTGTAATCGCATTTGCGAGTTTGAGTGAATTTATTGTGATGTTTGTTTGGTACGAAGTGGAGGAAGAGGAAAAACAATGTAAAAGAGAAGTTTCAAATCGTGGACGAACTCTACATTTTAGTTTTGGAGTTTTCTTTTTTTTTTATTTTTTTACTGATGAGGTGGTGGGTTTTGAGTAGGATAGTCGTTTGTTTGGTTGATGAGAAAGTGAAGGAAAAATGAACTGGAAAAAAATTGACGGATATGTCTAAGCTGTTGACTTGCATTGGTTCTTCTGCCATCCTTTGTTAATTTATTAATGTGATCCTCAGAATTGTTGGTTATTGAAGGATATTCATGATTTGTATTGTCTTTTAACTATTTATCACTGTTAAATTAGTGTCATTTTGCAATGTGTTACTTGAATAAAGCTAACGCAAGGCACATAAAAGAAGTTGCCCTTGTAACTTTTTTCCTTTATGTGATCCATTAATTTGAAAGGTTGTATAGATGATCTGGACTGATTTTAATTCTTATCTTTCAATGGTGCATTCCGTCTTTCTTAGCAAAACTAGTTGCCTCTGTAATCCAGTAATACATATGGGCTGTAATTTACATATCAGTAAATGATCGAAACACTTTCAGTGTACTGTGTCCTGCTCATGCCGTTACTGAAGCAGGCTAAATTTGTTGTCTTCTTCATTTCCTCTCGTGCAAAAAAGAATATAGGAAGATGGAAGCACATTCTGACATTCAAGATATGGACTTGAAGGGGTTGCTTGAAATCTTTGGTTCTGCCTGTACTTTAGAGGACATAGCATCTGCCTATTGCCAGGCAGGGTATGATATTGGTCTGGCTAGTGAAATTCTTTGTGAATCCCATAACACCGTGGCAAACATTAACATTTCTGCATATGATGATAAGTTCAAGGGTGCAAATCAGGCGTTAATCCTATCATCTGCACCTGGCGCAAGTGTGGAACCTGCTAAAATGTCATTGGCAAATGAATCTATGAAGTCTTCTCTCAGAGAAATAACGTCTGGAGCACCAAAATCAAAACTTCGTCCTGCATCACTTGGTACTGTTTCTGGCTTCGTTGGAAGAAATCACATTCAGCCCCAAACATCAAAAAAAGAATATTCAGAAGCAACAAAACCTTTGAAATTAGATGCAAAGGAATTGCCAGCATCTGAGATATGGGGTGAAAAATCTTTACTGAGTATGACAGCAGCAAAGGGCACCATGAATAATGATCTTGTCAGCTTTCTCTTTAAGATGCTAGGAGATGGCTTTGACCTTGACAAGAATAAGATACATGAAACTCTTGGTAAATATTTGCACCTCTTATTGACTTGAATGTTTATTACTATCAGATCAATAATAACTTTTGAAAAAAGATCAGAATGTGATAGGCATGAATAAGTAAGTGACCTTGCTTTTGGTTTTAGTCTTGCGATTATGCATTTTACTTAATTAGTGGTTTGTGCACCCCATCTTATTTGATCAAATAGTACTTGATTTCTGGTACATGTCAAGAAAATATGGTTTGAAATATTTTCCTAACAATTATATACCCAATATGAATGATGTAATATATCAATATATCTTCATCTTTTCTTGTGATGCTAGAATCTGATAGCTGTTCAAAAAATGTGTAGTAAAAACTAATCAAGTGCATAGAGTGTTTCAAAGACAGGTTGCTTCTCATTACACTTCATGTGTAAGCTTTTCTGCTATTTTAATTCATGCCTTGCTCTTTGTGACATCGGTGGTTTGGTTTTAGTGTTAGACTTACCCATACGAGAGTTTAGGGTAATGTGATATGTAATTACACTGGTGGTTTTACTGTTACCTCTTTTAACATTTGAGAGAAAATTTTACAGTCGTGTTTATCAATTAATACATTTAGTTGATATTCTCTGTTTGACAATGTGATTAATCAGATGATCCCTTGCATTTGCAGGCCTTTGTGGATATGATGTGCGAAAGGTACAGATTTATTTGCATATTCACTTGTACTAAAATTTAGTAGTGTTGCTACTATTGGGCTAAAAGATTAGAAGTACTAAATAATAGTAATGATCATGGCCAGTATTTTCTTTGCCACATATACTGTCAGCTGTTAGCTCAAATTTGAAAGAGCATAAAAACGGCAAGTATATCTGCCTGATTAAATAAGGCTGAAACAAAATATTTAATATTGTCTGTGCTTGTTGTGACCTAATAGCTAACATAGAAATGCACTGCAGATTTGTTTCAGATTTTTGTTCACGCATCACTTGGAGGTACAAAATACACGTACACCAAAACATTTTCTACAAATCAGATATCCTTTGGGCTAAAATGATTTTATATGCAACGAAAAATATTTTCTGGACTAAACGAGTGGCAACATGTATCTATGGTATTTATTATTTATTTTGGGTTAAACAGTCTGAATTAAGAAAGTTCCAATGCTCTGACCAATGCAATGAGTCAAATAAATTTGGGGCTTGATGGAGCCAGGCGTGGGTAGTGATTGGCAGACTCTTGTACTTGTTAGACTATGCTCTTGTTGTGAAGGTAGAACTACGAAGAAATATTGCCAACCATCACATTGCTTAAAATTATCATTCTTTTTAACCAATTATTATCTCAATTAGCTATAGCTTTGATATATAACAAGCACCAGTTGTTCTATGTTCTATCATTTGTTGGTTGGCAGATGAATCACATGTCAGAGTATTTACATCAATTTTCTTTCCAACAAGCCCTATCATAGTAGTCACCCAAACCTTTTGGTATCAATTGCATATTCAAACATAAGCAAGAACTAATTTGAGTTAATATGCAGACAATGGAGAACCTGCTTGACATCTCAGCTTCCACTTTGGGAAAAAGTGATGATGTACTTGAACTTGCTGATGGAAGAGTAAGGTTTGAGCTAATATACATTTTAAAATTAGTTGTTAAGTACTTGATAATTGTATGGCATGTATAATTTGATAGAGTTAAGCACTGATTTTGCTCTAGTCTCATAATTCGTGCTATTGCTTTATGTGTCAATAGCTGTATTAGGCCAATATCTGCTACTTCATAAGTGCTTTTATATAGAAACTTGTTTGTTTAAATTTTGTGTGACAGACGGGATTATACACTAATGCTGCAATGTATTATAGAACAATAGAATAATTTTATACAACATTTTCCAACTTATAAAAGTATATTATCATATAAAGGTTCTGCATGCTCGGGTGCAATCATTGCAAGCAGTCATTTGATGCATAGCTGTTACAGTATTGGACTAGGTTGTGACTCCATTGAAATCCTTTTAAGCTTTACATAATTCAGCACACTATTCATTTTAACACTAGTTCTTCTATTTTAATGCTTGTAATTCTCTTTCAAATCAATTATAGTTTTTATTTGGAGAATAAATCCTCCAGGAAGAGAACTTTCTGCTTGTTGATGATTATGTGCAAATTTATCTTTGATAGCCAGACACTATTAAGATTTATCCTAGTTTCCTTATGCGGTTTCTTCTCACTAGCTTTTCTTCTTGTTACAGTCAATAGAGCTTTATGCAGAAGTAGAATCTGCATCCAGGTGCAGCATTGTCATTTGTGTTGCTTACTAGCTCATCTTATGTAACTTCATTCTACTTCCATCTCTTTCACTTTCAGAGACCAGATACATTGCTTTCTGCCTGTGTTCTGTGCAGTGAGGAAGCTGGAACTATAGTTTGTAATTCAACTGATTCACCGAAGAGAGACAAAGATAGGTTTGGTCTCCAGAAAGAAATTTTAGAAGCATTATTTACTTTTCCAGAAAGGTCTGAAGAAAATCCAAAACGAAGACCCGCGGGGAGAGGAGGACCATATGGTGAACCTGTTATGGCACCTCCACAAGAAACCACAACATATCGACAAACTGCTGTTGAAGAATCACATGTTATTAGGGATGGTGTGTATTGGATATACTTTACCAAAATTTAGTTTTTATCACAAGTTGATTCTTAGTATAGGAACAATCTGGAAGCTATGGTTCACTAGTCAGTACTTTTCTTGGCCTGTCTATGACGAGGATCCAGATAGTTGTATTTGCAAGCAAAGGCCCTAGAAAGATTTTCTTTATAGTTGTGATTGTCTAATGTGTGAGACAAAGTTCTTGAACAACAACAATATTAATTTGCTAGTATCATGCCCGTTTATTCAATGATGCCTTTCATATTTGTTTGTTGAAAACTATATATAAGAATTCTATTATTTTTTGTCTAATTAACTGATAAATACTCATGGATTGAGCCATTGTTTTGTTCACTAGTCAGTACTTTTCTTGGCCTGTCTATGACTAGGATCCAGATAGTTGTATTCACAAGCAAAGGCCCTAGAAAGATTTTCTTTATAGTTGTCATTGTCTAATGTGTGAGACAAAGTTCTTAAACAACAACAATATTAATTTACTAGTATCATGGCCGTTTATTGAATGATGCCTTTCACATTTGTTTGTTGAAAACTATATATAAGAATTCTATTATTTTTTGTCTAATTAACTGATAAATACTCATGGATTGAGCCATCGATTTCACTAAATTAACTTGACTCCCTCGTGTCACTCCTTGATAGGTGTTCCTTGTCCAAAATTTGGTATTCTTCGAAAACAGATAAAGTAGGCAAGAGTTGCCCTGATTTTGGCTCAGCTTACCTCCTCCTTTGGGTAGTGCAAGTCTGTCATATTGCCTTTGTCCAGTAACCAATCTTGTTATGCGAGTAGCTTTTATGGCCAAGAAAAGCATGCAAGTACCTTTGTCTTGTTCTAGCCCAAGAAATCAAATACATGATTTGCCAAAGCTTTGCTTTGTTGCCTAAATTATTTTTGTATGCAACTTATGTTTATTCATTTAACTGCTCTGAACTTTGTTTAAATGTGTTTACATCTGGTATTTATTCTATCTGATACATTATTTTGAATACAGAGAATGACAATGATGATGAGAATAGCTTTGAGGCCCTACGGAGAGCAGTAAGGGAATATTGGGTTTTGATGAAAGAATACTACAGAGCTGTAAGATATTCTCCTCTTTTCCCGCCTATCTTCTAGAAGATGCTAAAAGCTTATGCATATATGGAAAGGGAACTTATGAAACCGATTAGGAAACAATAGTTGTGTTGTATTGGTTTGAGAGGGAGAAACCATGACCTTCAGTCTTATGTATTTGTAATCCTGCAAACAGGTTTCAAAGACACATATCTTAGCCATGTTTATGAGTTTATGGATATTCTAATCTTAATTAGGTAGTCAATTACAGAATATGGCTCATAAGTACTAATTATCTCCACGGCTTCGCAGGCTGTGGAGGCTTTTGCTAAGGGTGATCTTGCTCGAGCAGACAAACTACTAGAAGAGGTATATTGAGCAGTGATTTTTTTTTGTATATTTTTAATAATGTAATATTCACTCAGTTGCTTGTTACCCTTGTTTGGACTCTTCCAATCCTCGATTGGGATTTTCAGGAACATAGAAGTTCAATGTCTTCCTGATGATTTAATTTAAACTTTCTGTTATTATGGTTTACCACTTCTTTACTACACAGGTTGAAGGAGTATATACTATGAATGCCCCTAAATATAGTATAACAGATATAGTCGCAGTCTCGCATATTGCTATTTCTTTGTCTACCAGGTGGTTAATGGTTAACTGGTTATGTTGTTCTTTTATGGTTAGCTGAAAATAATGGGGTTATATATGCTACTCATAACTCAAAATAATGAGTTCGATGAGCTATACTTCAAGCGAAGATGTACATCAGTAACTTATGATAGTCATAGTATTTGATTGTCTGCTCCTTTTTTTTCCTTACAGGGACATTTTTTTAATAGAAAAGCCAGAGAAGCAGATGAAAAATCTGCTCAGAAGGTTCTTGAGAGTAAAGTCAAGTCAGTAGTAATAGTAATTTGGTTTTCCCTCAGTTTAAATCGTATGTTTCCCTTATTCGCTCGCTGAAAAACATTACTTGAATTTCACAGCAAAGAGGATGCTGTGCCTCTTGATTTGCTTGAACATGAGCCAAAGGAGGCCCTTCGTCTTCTCAGACTTCATTTAACATCACTTTCTGGCATTGTAGGTAGGCAACTATATCTGTCCAACTTATTTGATAATGGAAAAATAATAATTTATGTACAAATGAATGACTTCATAATTTTGCATTTCCAGCAATTAAATACCTTCGAGTCATAGCTGGGACCGGTGCTGAAGATCCCAAAGGGGCTCGGAAAAGATTGGTTAGGCATAGTTTATTGTTTAAATTCATTCAGTTATTTACCTTAGGGCAGCTACCAAAAGATAACAAAAAAAAAAAAAAGATTATATAGCTTTATTTCTATTAATGTTCCTACAGTTCGGTATCTTCCATCAATCTTCATTCACTTTTGACCGTTATGCTATGGGAAAATTGAAAATGATTTTCTTTCCTACTGACATGTTTAATTATAATCATTTTGTTTGTTTGTTTACCATCGTTGGCGGCAAGACATAGAATAATTGCAATTATGTTCTGCAGATTACCAAGCAACTGGAGAGAGATTCAATCAAATGGACTGAGGAGGACAATGGTCGCACCATGCGCATTCAAATAGACAAGGTTGATCCAAAGAGGTTGAGTTTTTCGAAAAAAACTTGAGTGAAATATAATTTTGTATCTTGAAAGCCCAAATGCAAGATTCACGTGCAAATTACCTCGCTCGAACTGAAGAATAGGCTCTGGTCAATGGGGCCATGGATCTTCCGAGTTTTGGCTCTGATTTCTGAGGCAACTGTAAGAGTATGTTGTCGTTTTTTTAGGTAAGATGAATCGTCCGTTGTCTTTCATATGTAATTCCGTTCCAATGCAGTATCAAGGTAGGTGATATCAAGCTTTACGGATTAGTTGAGCTAAAATCCTATTGAGGAAAAAATTGAGAATGTCTTACAGCATTTCTAGGTTATAGATCCAACTTGAAGTCGCGTTTCAAAGTGATTGTTCGATGTTTGTCTAAATCATTGGTTGGTGCTAGATCAGGTTTTTAGGGGAAACTCACTCCCCTGCGGAGGCAGAATACATGCTTTAATAAGAAACTTGATAAAAATTAACTTAGTATACATTAGTTTAAATGTGATCGTAGATGAAGTTTTGTGAGACAGTCTATTTGTATGAACTGAAAACTCGGACTTCAGCCACATAAGGATTTGAGCATGATGTTTCTATTATGCTATGCCAAAAGTTGAGAACTTGAGATAAACTATTAAGAAAATTCTCGTATATACGTTAATCAATACTTGAAATACTTATATAGCTTCAACGTATAATTTTAGGGTATTTTTATTTTTACAATTTGATATTCACAAAAATATTATTTCATAAGACCAACATCTAAAACTTCTGCATTTTGTTATTACTATTTCTCTAACTTTTATATCACCTATTTCTCACAAGTTTTATGATCTCTTTTTGAATACCAAAACTTGCCATAATATAAACTATTAAATCGTAGAGTCTCAATTAGCATAATCAAGATATATATATATATATATGTATAGATATATGTATTGAATTTTTTGATGATTTTTCTAATCCATTGAATATTATCATTGGATATGGCTCTTTTACAAGGTACTTGCACTTTTATCAATGATTTTCTTATCATTTTATTTTTTACAGTGCACCATTTGCTTTGATCTTTTGCCCTTTGGAATAATAATCTAAAAACCTACAATTTGATAGAATTTACAATATGCATTCGTTGTAGAAGAACAGGGTCTTGAAGCGCTAGTCTGCATGTGCACCTTGTAGACATGGTATTCTACATAATCCATTTTCCTAGAAAAACTACTTAAAAGGCATTCCAAAACCAGGAAACTTTGTCCAGCATTGTTTATGTACAAGGGGATGAACAACAGCAGGTGGCAAAAATGACCACCTCACAAAATAAATATTGAAATTCTGTTAAAGCCATCCTCAAAATTATACATGGACACAGTTCATTGGGGCCCTTGTGTAAGTCTCTGCGTCTCATTTTGGTCACTGAGAGTTTCAATGAGAAGGGGTGGAGCATACTGGGCTGTCCCTTGGTGCTCTTCAGAATCCTGGCAGAAAGAGAGAATAATGGCATCTATTGACATTTCCACCACTGCAAAGAAAAGAGTAGCGACAATATACCCAAGAGCCCAGCAAATCTGCATTACACAAGTCCAAAATGATGTCAAGATAATGGATCATTTGAGATTAAATGGCACATAGGTAGGCCTGTCTTGCAACGATTTTCCATCTCTTCCTTCTTGTTAGCAACTTATCCGTTATGGTAATGTTGTATGCAAGAGGTAATCTTTCACTTGTAGATGGATTTAAGCTTTTTTAAGGGAATAAAAAAACAAGTTCCATAAATAGCAATTAAACCGCATAATGATGATGAATGTAGGACCAAAAATGCTTGGAATCAATATCAGCTGGAAATTCTGAAATACTGACAAACCATTTATCCGAACTCAAGTTATGGAGTTTAAAAAAATAGAATCAAATAACATATTCCAATTAATTGTTCCTCTATCCAAGAGTCTCTCTGATTATAAATGTTTTAATATTTATCACCCAATTATTGAATAGCCATTTTCTATGCTTTTTTTAAAACCGTAATCAATCTTCTTCCTCCATTTAGTTCAATTTTAGAAAACATACCACGACAGGCAAGAGTGGCGATGAGATCTTGTTATTAGAAGATCTGTATTTGTGTGTGTCCAGCATGAGGAAAGCAAACACAGAACTTGAGAGGCTAACACATAGTTTTCCGAGGAACAATATAACATCTCCAATCACATTAACACGCCCAATCCTTAGTATATTGTTCATGATCAACTCAGTTGCAATAGCAGAAGCTCTAAAGAAACTTTTACCCGTTATAGCAATCTGCAGGTGAGAAGCAGATAATCAAAAAAAGTTAAATGCAGAAATAGGTAAAAATCAAGTATATGAGCTTCAGCTGGTAAATGATAATAATCCCTACGAGACATATCCTAGAAAAATCAAAAGCAAATTGAAAGATCAGAAAAGAGGGCACACTATTTAAAGGAAGGGGGGATTGTTGAGAAACATTTTAATACTACAAGCAGAAGACCAATGGAAAAAGTTAACCAATTAGAAGGTAACCGTTTGGGCCTTGACTCTATCTATCTTCATTATTTTATTCTTTAAGACTACACCCATATTCACTCCACCCAACCGGCTGGAATACATATCTGGCATCTGGATGGCAATTGGCCATGAAATTCCCCCAAGTTCAGGAGCCGGAAGCCAGAAGGTCATTACTAGACTGGAAGTCTAATGAAATAAGTGAGAAAAAACTGAATTTAATGTAATCATGCAAATGGGAACAAGGGAATAAGAATCAGTCTATCTCCAAGCATGCTGATCACAAGGCAAAATGTACAAGAGCATGGGATTTTCTTCCCCCACCACCACCCCAAATTCTTCCTATTTGGTAAAAACATTAACACTAAAACATGTCAATCAACATGATAGCTAAGCATAAGTATGCTTTAGGATAGATTAACAATTTACCATGATGTAAGCATTTCGATTCACTGATTTGATGGTCCAGTCAATACACCTGAGAAGGCATTGGGAAGATTGGTATGCAGCCTTGCCTACCCAGCTGTCAGATGAGTGACTAGACACTTTTAGTTTGCGACGAATAGATTCAAGCAGAAATCGGATTGACTCTACAAATGATACAACCAAAGAGCCAAGAGCAACAGACCCAAGGCTGTAACGCACAAGCCTCTTCATGGAGGAAAAGACTGTAAGAAATGGAATTTCAGGCTGCATTGAGAAACATGAAGTATATTTAGTTGCACGTTGAAAAGATAATTCTGTAAATATCAAAGGTAAAAAGTATGTTTAATTAATAGATAACTGAATCCAAATCAGACAAATGAACAAGGATTAGTAGATTGCCAGTTTGATCTGTAGACATTCTTTACCTTGAAGCATGGGGGCTCTTGACATATTATTCTAACTATTAATAGAATGAGAATCAAATTTCAACAATTTAAAATGCTACACCCTACTGATCAGTCAGTTCAACTATTTTTAAACTATGTGCCTGCTTAGGGTGGGACCACATATTGTTCAATCTGCTAAGATCAAAGTGATATTGACTGCACAAAAGTGCCACTAAGTTCTCCAAATTGCAGTATTCATTCATGCATAAGGCCTTTTAACTTACAGATGAATCACCACGAGCCCAGTAATAAGAGGCAACAGACCCAGCAATTACGGTTGAGGAGCATGCTATGAAAAATTGTGTAGCCCAATAACACCCAAATAAGTGAAAAAGGATGGCAACTCCAACATGTGGTGTGTAACGAATACTATAACCACAACAACGATCACAGTTCACCCGTTTTGCCACAAGATCATATGCACAGCAGTTAGAGTTGCAATTATTCTGAACAATCTGGCCAGAACTAAACAAATGGAGAGCAGCTGAAATCCACAGCATGTAAAATACCGCAAGGATACCATATGGTATGAGCGGAAAAATAATGAGTGCTTGAACTTCTCCTATCACTTTTGCGGCAACCTGTAACCAGATCAAGATAAAATCAATCAGATCAATTGACTGATGATCTAGACAGAATGCTGTATTAACAATTTACTCTTACTGATGGAACCATTGCTGTGTCGTATTACATGATGTGCCAAAAGGCAAGTTAAGTGTAACTGATGAACAGTTTAGCCAAAAAAATAAATGTGTAGCATTGTGACTACTGGATGTGCGAACTCCATACATTATATGGACGTGTAGGTCCCAAAAGTTATAAAACAAATGTACGTAAGCATGATCCTTGTTATTGGTTAACATTGAAAGCGTTAGTAATAGATTCTTCATAATGCATGACCAATCTGAACATGATTGGAAGGTCAACCCTAGTAAAAAAATTTGAAGTTAAAAGGTACATATGAGCCCAATCAGATATCAGTTGCACTGAAACTTTAGTTTCAGAAAAGCATTTCATAAAGTGATGCTTACCTTAAGGACAGATGTTGCCATAAGGATACGTCGAACAATAGCAATTGATGTAAGAATGGCAACAGCCATGATAAAGGTCATAAGGACAGCTACAGCACGTAGATGAGTAAGCTCCTGAAAGAAAGAAAGAAATGAGGAGAAAAAAATTGTGCATAAGATCTACAAGCTAAACATCAATGCAGACAAAGAGAATCCATATGCAAGCACATAGTTACTGATGAGACTCACCCTCCCAAATACATGAATGTATGGATCATGTTCACCAATGATGGGGGAGATAGCATCATTTCCTATCCAACCAGCTGTAAGCAAGGAAGACAGAAGAAGCTAAACATTATTGTTTGATTGACATTCATCCACATCAAGTCATCTAGAAAAAGATAAACTAAGCAATTTGTGTAGGTAATTTAACAGAGTTATATAAACAAGAACGATAGGTGTTAACTAGAATCACCAAACACGTATGACAGGTATGTATATCAAGTTATGCACAAGCGATACATCATACATATAAACACCAAATTTTTTTATTGTTTTTTTTTTATGCCAAAAATGTATGGAAAGAACAAAGATAAGACCTAAATCATTCTCAAGTCCCAAACAGTAACTACTCTATCAATATTTTGTCTCAAAGAAACAGAAAATTAAACCATATGATGAAGCAATTTCTACAGTCCAATATCTAGTTTGAAAAATGTATCATAATTGCATTGTCAGGGTTACAAAACGACTTCTTCCTTAATATTTGAGGTTAATTTTCTACTACAGACTTGTGTGAAGCAAGTCTAGGTTGTGTCTTGCCTAGGAATCCCTTTTTTCTTTCTAATTATAAGCTGTAACACAAACAGGTCCAAGTCTGTGTGTCTAACATGCTTTGCCCATGTCAACATGTGTGAGGTAACATACCAGCGGAGAAGAATTGATATATCACAAGAGAATGAAAAATCACCATTATGCTATTGATGCAAGAGTAGTATCTTAAATGATAAACAGCAATCTAAACAATGAATAGACCATGCAGTAGACAGAGAACCGAAGCACTCAATGCATAGAATGGAAAAAGGATATAAAGTACTTCATTCAAAAGGAGTATTCGTATCTTGCTTATAGTTTGTATAATAACAGTCCCATTAAAAACTGGATTTGGTTCACCAAATAGCCAGTCAGAGATCCCAACCTTTTAGATAATAGAACATTGTGACTGATACAATGAGAACATTGAAGAACGCCACTGTTATCCAAGGCATTGCAGCAACAAAATGCCGAATCATCAGCAGCCAGATCACAGACAAAAACAGAGGCAAAATCCCTCCACAAACAATCAGCACAGGCCATGACTTTCCTATGTCAGCCATGTATCTCTGCGAATACAAATAACAAAAGCCGCTTTTGAAATTCTAAAGCACAATATATACATGATGCTCAATGGCATATCAAAGGATAGAATATGGACAAAGAATAGTAAGGATGCACCAGCAGGAGTCAGAATGGGAGAAAGAAAGAAAAAAGGAGTAAAGAAAGTAGAAAAAGATATGAGACATAATCAGTATCTACAACATTGATAGTTCTCACTCCATATCTTCTATTCCTTCCATTGTCACGTATGAGAAGCACACTTAAGTATGGACAAGTTGATTGTTAACCCATATTGGGTATAAAGTTTGACAGTATCATATAAAAGCAAAACTTCCTCGCATGACTAGGAATGAAGAAGCCTGCAATCCATTAAGTCTTTCTGGATAACAGGTCCTCTTATCAATTCTTGATAATCTGGATGTACTGACCACAGTGCTATCAGCCCCAATGGAAAATATGAAAATGTCCATACTATGACCATGTTTTATGCCTAACAGAAGTAAAATCTGATTTTCTTATATTTAAAAACTTTTCATGATTTTACAAAAACTTAATGTACGGCAAATGGATGAGGAGCTGCAAACGGTTCAGTGTAGGAATGGAATAGGGAGCTCACAATGCAATCAATTAACTAACTCAAATTCGTTGTCGTCTGAAAGATTATACAGAAAATAGGTGTAAGGTTTGTGATAAGACTTTCCTTACTCCCTTTACTTTTCATTTCTTGTGTAAAAATTAGTAGATGGATAACACTATGGAAAATTGATGTTAAGTGGTTATGCAATCCCCAAACAACTTCACAATCATGATGAAAACAATGGAGCATGTAGCTGAAAGAATTCAACCTTTAATACAGCTGACCGAGAATTGATAGACTTGTGAATGGATTTGTCTATAACAATGTCTTCATTGATGTTAACTCCACCCATCTGCTGCCAATGCTTCAAAGACACATTTGATGCCCGAGCAATAAATTCACAATTCCAGTAAACTAGACAAAAAGTATGAAATTTAGTATGTGATTAAAGAATAAAGTACAACAGATAAAAAAAAGGTCTTTCTTAGAAAAATAACGTAACACACCCACACAACGCAAAAATTAGCAGGCAGACAACAAGGTATGCAATCTAAGACTGCATTGAAGTAGAATAGTTTGCTTACCATTTACACTTGGAAATATGACAGGATAACAAGGGCCCTGAAGTTGAAGAGACGAGTTTCTCATTTCTGGAGTAAGGAACTCAAAATAGTCGTAGTTCCTATCAATCCAATCATGCTTTTGAAGACGGATATCTCCTTCGGGATAATCACACACCCAGTTAAGCGAGTCTTCAGAAGGTATAGGGCAATCCAATAAGCATATACTGCGGGCATTGGCCAGTTTGAATTGGCTATCTTTCGATCCACTTTGATAAACCTGGTTAGGATTCAACCAATATCTCAGTTTCAAGTCCCGTAGGTCAGGGTGCGCATGCTTGTCACCACAGACATTCCCTTTGTAGTCCAGCCCATAAGTAAGCCTAGTCATGTAAATCACGGTGCCGAAAATCAAGAACTAAATAATGATTACAATAACAGGAGAGCAAAATTATGGAATTTAAGTTACAAAAGATCAAGTCCCAGCACTTCCGACATTTGGTTTAGATTCCAGCAGTCAAAAAAATAACAAGATAGATCCACAAGGGGAAGAGTATAATGACAGACCATATATAAACATAGGATAGCTAAAATCAAAATCCAATGACGTTACACTTGTCATGCTTTGAATCAAAATGTTTTGCAATTTGAAGGATACAAAGGAATGTTGAATATTATTCATTGAGCAAAGAATTATAGGCCAAGGTGGCCTTTTGAATTAATAATCAAAAACAAGGAAGAAAAGGAAACTGAGAAAATCTTTGGACGGTTGGGAAGACAATACAGCCAAATGGAGAAACTAATTTAGACATCGATTTAAAATTTTCCTTAAAAGAAGCCCATTGAGAAGTAGAATCTCACGCATTCAAAATTGCACACAAACTCAAACTTGTCAATTACAGAAATTCCCTTAACACAATGCAGAATCAGATAAAGTGGGGAGCTTTAGATTCCTACCTGAGGGGGTTCCCTTGGTTGAAACCAAAGCTGGAGTTGACAATCATCGCTATCCAGAATGCTATAAAGATAACAAGAACAGCAACGTCTCTGCATTTCCTGTTGTGCCTTATGATTCCACCCATTTGGGTACTTCCATCACTGGAGGGATACCTTCCTACAACCGCGCCCAAAGGACCCCTCATTTTCAATTTCAACCTTTTATCTCTTCACCTACCAAGCTTCAATTGAACATTCCAAGGACTCAAGGAGATAGCAGAGTGTAGCAGAAGCGACGCGGCGAAGGTAGAAGGGACAGTAGTAGAGTATAAGCTAGAGAAGGGGAGTGTGAAAGCGTCAGTAAGGTTTTTAGATTTGGAACATAATACTAAATAAAATCCCATGCCACTTTAAGACAAAGATAGTATAAAGTGCCTGTCTTTAAGATTCCATGTCATGTGGCTCGAGAAAGACATCCGAAGCTGGCTCGGCTTAAACTTTAAAGCCATGTCTTAAAATCGATAAATGAATGAATTATTAAAAATTAGGTTTGCCAAAAAATTTATATATTATTATGATGTAATATATGTAAAATTATATGAACCCGAGTCTATGTAAATACACATATTATTATTTAAAATTAAAAATTTATAATTATAATTATATTTTTATATGTATTAAATAATTTATTAAAAATATTTTTAAAAATCTGAACAAGCCAATATGAAGAGGATGTGCCGCTAGCCTGACACTAAAGAGTAAAAACAAGCCATTGCGGATGGGACAGATAAAATGAATGATAGTGCTATTAGTTTTGATTATATTTAAATGAAGTGATTCCGCCGCTTCGCTGACAAGGACAAAGCTCTTGCCGTCGTACTCAATCGACTGTACTGTACGACTCTGGACAACCAATGTAGACCGTTGGATGCTATAGGGCGGTTTCCTTGGGCCATATAGAGTACCATCGAACGGCCAGATAGCTATTTATATAGCTGATAATTTTATCAAGACCGCTTCCTTTCTTTGAAAGGCCACCTTACTTTAGTAATGTTATTTTGCATCATGTTATTTGCATAATAATTATATTAAAGTATGTTTATCATTAAGGCAAGTGGGCTAATTACAATAAAAGTTTAAAAATAGCTATAAATTAAAAATAATTAATATACTTTAATACTTTAAATAATATTATCTGCATAATATTATTTGCATAATCAACTAGTGTTTCACTTGGGAAAAATTGTAATAAAACTCTGAAAAATAAAAGATATAATTAATACACTTTTGACTTTGATACTCCCTCTCTTTAAGATGTATAAAAATTAAAAAAATTGACTGTATTGTTTTAATTTAGAAAAAATATTAAAATATTTTTCATAAGAGAATTGGAGTAAGAAAATTTTTAAATTTTTTACTTTGTAAAAAAGTAATCTATCTCTCAATTTTAACTAAGTAATTTTGTTTTTTTGCAATTGCTTGAGTGATTAAATTCTATTTTTTGATTTGTAATTATATATTTTATGTCTCCTATTATAATAATATGACATAATATATTAACAGTAATTTTAAAATTTGACCTCCTTTGATAACACATTTGTGCCAATAACACAAATAAAAAATAAAATTAATTAACTTAAAAGAGGATTAAATTAATTTTTAAATAAAAAATTAAAAGACCGAAATTAGGCCATTTTACCTATATAATACAACTTTTAAAAAAATTACTTAAATGGCATAGTTTAAAAAGTATTTACTTGAAGGGGTCAAATTTGCCACCTCAGCTTGCCACTTCACATTTATGGCCATATCATTTGCAACGAAATTCGTGGGTTGAACCCACAAATTCTGTCATTTTGCAGAATTCAGCCTGACGAAAGCGAAAATAAAACACCCAACCTCTTTCACTCGCTCTCCCGCTCTCCGCTCTCGCTCTCCAGCTCTCGATCGCCGATGTTCTTTGTTGCTCGTTTTTCCTCGTATATCATCAGCTCAGCTTTCCCGGCTCTCTCCCTGGGGTTTCTGTGGCTCGCCTCTCACTAGCATTTTTGTTTGTATACTACTTATTCAGGTTAGAGGTTGTTCTTTTGTTCATAATATACCTTGTATATGGCTATAATGAAGGTGGAAGCCTCTCATACATTCTTTTCATAGGTAAAATGTACCCACTATTCTGTCTTCTCTTTTTCTATCGTCATTTGTTTTCTGTCCATGCACAAAATGTTAAAGTGTAACACGGCCATAGCTAAAGTGTAACCTTACCGTTGCTAAAGTGTAACGTGCGGCACAAAAGTGCAATTACCCGTAGCTAAAGTGTAACTTTTAATGAAACGTTTACTTTGCCTAAAAAAATAGTATGATGCATTGGATAAGGTTTTTCCTTTAAATAGAACATTTATTATGCATAAGGAAGTAGTTTTGATTAATTAAATCTGAATTGAATCATGAAATTTCGTATGCAAAACATGGCCATAGCTAAAGTGTAACCTCGCCGTTGTTAAAGTGTAACGTGCCGCATAAAAGTGTAACTATCCGTAACTAAAGTGTAATTTTTAATGAAACATTTGCTTTGCCTAAAAAAATAGTATAATACATTAGATAAGGTTTTTCCTTCAAATAGAACATTTATTATGCATAAGGAAGTAGTTTTGATCAATTAAATCCGAATTGAATCATGAAATTTCGTATGCAAAACATGGCCATAGCTAAAGTGTAACCTCCCCGTTGCTAAAGTGTAACGTGCCGCATAAAAGTGTAACTATCCGTAGCTAAAGTGTAACTTTTAATGAAACGTTTCCTTTGCCTAAAAAAATAGTATGATGCATTGGATAAGGTTTTTCCTTCAAATAGAACATTTATTATGCATAAGGAAGTAGTCTTGATCAATTAAATCCGAATTGAATCATGAAATTTCGTATGGGGAACATGGCCATAGCTAAAGTGTAACCTTCCCGTTGCTAAAGTATAACGTGCCGCATAAAAGTGTAACTATCGGTAGCTAAAGTGTAACTTTTAATGAAACGTTTCCTTTGCCTAAAAAAATAGTATGATGCATTGGATAAGGTTTTTCCTTCAAATAGAACATCTATTATGCATAAGGAAGTAGTCTTGATCAATTAAATCCGAATTGAATCATGAAATTTCGTATGTGGAACATGGCCATAGCTAAAGTGTAACCTCGCCGTTGCTAAAGTGTAACGTGCCGCACAAAAGTGTAACTACCCATAGTTAAAGTGTAAGTTTTAATGAAACATTTGCTTTGCCTAAAAAAATAGTATAATGCATTAGATAAGGTTTTTCCTTCAAATAGAACATTTATTATGCATAAGGAAGTAGTCTTAATCAATTAAATCCGAATTGAATCATGAAATTTCGTATGGGGAACATGGCCATAGCTAAAGTGTAACCTCGCCGTTGCTAAAGTGTAATGTGCCGCACAAAAGTGTAACTACCCGTAGCTAAAGTGTAACTTTTAATGAAACGTTTTCTTTGCCTAAAAAAATAGTATGATGCATTGGATAAGGTTTTTCCTTCAAATAGAACATTTATTATGCATAAGGAAGTAGTCTTAATCAATTAAATCCGAATTGAATCATGAAATTTCGTATGTGGAACATGGCTATAGCTAAAGTGTAACCTCCCTGTTGCTAAAGTGTAACGTGCCGCATAAAAGTGTAACTACCCGTAACTAAAGTGTAACTTTTAATGAAACGTTTTTTTTGCCTAAAAAAATAGTATGATGCATTAGATAAGGTTTTTCCTTCAAATAGAACATTTATTATGCATAAGGAAGTAGTCTTGATCAATTAAATCCGAATTGAATCATGAAATTTCGTATGGGGAACATGGCTATAGCTAAAGTGTAACCTCGCCGTTGCTAAAGTGTAACGTGTCGCACAAAAGTGTAACTACCCGTAGCTAAAGTGTAACTTTTAATGAAACGTTTACTTTGCCTAAAAAAATAGTATGATGCATTAGATAAGGTTTTTTTTTTAAATAGAACATTTATTATGCATAAGGAAGTAGTTTTGATCAATTAAATCCGAATTGAATCATGAAATTTCGTATGCGAAACATGGCCATAGCTAAAGTGTAACCTCCCCGTTGCTAAAGTGTAACATGTCGCATAAAAGTGTAACTATCCGTAGCTAAAGTGTAACTTTTAATGAAACGTTTCCTTTGCCTAAAAAAATAGTATGATGTATTGGATAAAATTTTTCCTTCAAATAGAACATTTATTATGCATAAGGAAGTAGTCTTGATCAATTAAATCCAAATTGAATCATGAAATTTCGTATGTGGATAATAAATGTTCAAGACTACGAAATTTCATGATTCAATTCGGATTTAATTGATCAAGACTACTTCCTTATGCATAATAAATGTTCTATTTGAAGGAAAAACTTTATCTAATGCATCATACTATTTTTTTAGGCAAAGTAAACGTTTCATTAAAAGTTACACTTTAGCTACGGGCAGTTACACTTTTGTCGGCACGTTACACTTTAGCAACGGCGAGGTTACACTTTAGCTATGGCAATGTTCCACATACGAAATTTCATGATTCAATTCAGATTTAATTGATTAAGACTACTTCCTTATGCATAATAAATGTTCTATTTGAAGGAAAAACCTTATCTAATGCATTATACTATTTTTTTAGGCAAAGCAAATGTTTCATTAAAAGTTACACTTTAACTACGGGTAGTTACACTTTTGTGCGGCACGTTACACTTTAACAACGGCGAGGTTACACTTTAGCTATGGCCATGTTTCGCATACGAAATTTCATGATTCAATTCGGATTTAATTAATCAAGACTACTTCCTTATGCATAATAAATGTTCTATTTAAAGGAAAAACCTTATCTAATGCATCATACTATTTTTTTAGGCAAAGTAAACGTTTCATTAAAAGTTATACTTTAGCTACGGGTAGTTACATTTTTGTGCGGCATGTTACACTTTAGCAACTGCGAGGTTACACTTTAGCTATGGCCATGTTCCCCATACGAAATTTCATGATTCAATTCGGATTTAATTGATCAAGACTACTTCCTTATGCATAATAAATGTTCTATTTGAAGGAAAAACCTTATCCAATGCATCATATTATTTTTTTAGGCAAAGTAAACGTTTCATTAAAAGTTACACTTTAATTACGGATAGTTACACTTTTATGCGGCACGTTACACTTTAACAACGGCAAGGTTACACTTTAGCTATGGCCATGTTTCGCATACGAAATTTCATGATTCAATTCGGATTTAATTGATCAACACTACTTCCTTATGCATAATAAATGTTCTATTTAAAGGAAAAACCTTATCTAATGCATCATACTATTTTTTTAGGCAAAGTAAACGTTTCATTAAAAGTTACACTTTAGCTACGGGTAGTTACACTTTTGTGCGACACGTTATACTTTAGCAACGGCGAGGTTACACTTTAGCTATGGCCATGTTCCACAGACGAAATTTCATGATTCAATTCGGATTTAATTGATTAAGACGACGTCCTTATGCATAATAAATGTTCTATTTGAAGGAAAAACTTTATCTAATGCATTATACTATTTTTTTAGGCAAAGCAAATGTTTCATTAAAAGTTACACTTTAGCTACGGGTAGTTACACTTTTGTGCGGCACGTTACACTTTAGCAACGGCAAGGTTACACTTTAGCTATGGCCATGTTTCGCATACGAAATTTCATGATTCAATTCAGATTTAATTAATCAAGACTACTTTCTTATGCATAATAAATGTTCTATTTGAAGGAAAAACCTTATCTAATGCATCATACTATTTTTTTAGGCAAAATAAACGTTTCATTAAAAGTTACACTTTAGCTACGGGTAGTTATACTTTTGTGCGACACGTTACACTTTAGCAACGGCGATGTTACACTTTAGCTATGGCCATGTTACACATACGAAATTTCATGATTCAATTCGGATTTAATTGATTAAGACTACTTCCTTATGCATAATAAATGTTCTATTTGAAGGAAAAATATTATCTAATGCATTATACTATTTTTTTAGGCAAAGCAAATGTTTCATTAAAAGTTACACTTTAGCTACGGGTAGTTACACTTTTGTGCGGCACGTTACACTTTAGCAACGGCGAGGTTACACTTTAGCTATGGCCATGTTTTGCATACGAAATTTCATGATTCAATTCAGATTTAATTGATCAAAACTACTTCCTTATGCATAATAAATGTTCTATGTAAAGGAAAAACCTTATCTAATGCATCATACTATTTTTTTAGGCAAAGTAAATGTTTATTAAAAGTTACACTTTAGCTATGGGTAATTAAACTTTTGTGCGGTACGTTACAGTTTAGCAATGGCGAGGTTACACTTTAGCTATGGCCGTGTTACACTTTAACATTTTGTGCATGGACAGAAAACAAATGACGATAGAAAAAGAGAAGACAGAATAGTGGGTACATTTTACCTATGAAAAAAGAATGTATGAGAGGCTTCCACCTTCATTATAGCCATATACAAGGTATATTATGAACAAAAGAACAACCTCTAACCTGAATAAGTAGTATACAAACAAAAATGCTAGTGAGAGGCGAGCCACAGAAACCCCAGGGAGAGAGCCGGGAAAGCTGAGCTGATGATGTATGAGGGAAAACGAGCAACAAAAAACATCGGCGATCAAGAGCTAGAGAGCAGGAGAGCGAGAGCGGAGAGCGGGAGAGCGAGTGAAAGAGGCTGGGTGTTTTATTTTCACTTTCGTCGAGCTGAATTCTGCAAAATGACAGAATTTGTGGGCTCAACCCACGAATTTCGTTGCAAATGATGTGGCCATAAATGTGAGGTGGCAAGCTGAGGTGGCAAATTTGACCCCTTCAGGAAAATACTTTTTAAACTATACCATTTAAGTAATTTTTTTTAAAAGTTGCATTATATAGGTAAAATGGCCCCGAAATTACCTTTACTTTTAAAAGAATTTAAATAAAAGACAAAAAAATAAATTATGACAAATCCTTCACTACTACAGAAAGACAAAAGTTTTTTTAGTGTATTTAAGATAAGAGAAAAAAATTGATTAAGCATTTAATGATAAGTGAGTCGTCAAAGATAAAATAAAAAGAATTTTAATAAAACCTGATTAAGAAAAGTGACTTTAAAAAAATAATTTCTAAAACCACATGGGACGCTTTGGGTGCAAAAAAATATTATACAACTAACAGTGCTCTTCCCGGTGGAAAGGTTGATGGGATCGGTGATCTACCAGAAGCGGACTCTGCTCTCTCATCCTCTCATTCCTCCCAACGGAGCGAGCCATTGCCACATGCATTTTATCGAACAGGTGGCGATCACTGTGCCATGGTTCCCAGCCTTCACTTTGACAGCCGTTCCGACAAACACTGCGACGATTCATTAGGGTATGTCTTAGCCGTCTGAAGAATTCTTTGTCTAACCGAATCTCAATCCATCAAAAAGGCTTTGCCTACGTTGTTGCTTATCAACCTGCGATCCACTCCATTGTGGAGTTGAAGTTGCGTACCTATCACTACACCATTTTCAGAGAAATTCTTGCTCAAATCTTAATCAACTGTTGTATTCTTGTTTTCAGGAAATATGTCTTGATTCTTGTCAATCGTGGATACAACCTGGTTGTCCCTTATTGTCTTTCATCTCTCCTCACCATGTTTGAACTTGAAGGAAGTAGTGGATCCAAACTTGAACAGGGGCTTGTCGCATATATACTAAGACTAATGGGTATGTTTGTATGGAATGTGTATCATCGGTGAGTGAACGTGGCTGTGCTTTGGATTGGAGAACGAATAGAATATATCAAACGAAATGGGAACTAAGGGAAAGGGATCTGCTCTCCCCGTGGTTATTTGTGCTATGGATGGAAAAGCTATTCCATTTGATCAGTGACAGTAAAGGGGTAAGGTTCTCACATCTCCTTTTTGCTGACATCTAATTCTTTTTCTGTCAAGCCTCCATAAGACTAATGGAAGTCGTTTGTGAAAGATAATGTGGGCAATCACACAAGAGCAGAAGTGAATTGTGTGATTAAAGCTTTTTCAAATTTTTACTTAGAGTAAGTGTGTGAGTTTAAGGTGGTTAAAAACATGCATCTACATAATAATAAAAAAAATGCAGAATTTAAAGAGTAGAGAAAAAAAAATACTAATTGGCACAACGAGATTTATATTGATTTAGAGGCAATGTGTCCCGCTGAGCCTCCAAAAGACAGATGGAAGTTGTTTTTGAAAGATAATGCGGGCAATCACCCAAGGGGAGAAGTGATTTGCGTGATTAAAGCTTTTTCAAATGTTTACTTAGAGTAAATGTGTAAGTTTAAGGTGGTTTAAAACATGCAATTACATAATAATCAAACAGTGCAGAATTTAAAGAGTAGAAGGAAAGTGCTGATTGACACAAGAAGATTTATATTGGTTTAAAGATAGTGTGTCCGTTCAGTCCTTGAGTAATAATTATAGATATCACAATAAAACTGAAATTATCTGATAATATTGTTACACCAAGCCTCTTCAAAAACTGCTAAATCTCCCACGGAAGGTAATAACACAGTAATAGAATTTTGCTCGCTAATGGAGCTAACTACAATGCTCAGACAAAGCATTCTCTTGAAGAATAGATTTGACTTTCTAACGTGCAGAATTATTTTCCACACAAATAGACTTGAAGAATTTCTTTCTCTTTTTTTTGTTGTTCTGGATGTTGTTTCTTGTTCAAGCATTCTTCTTTATGTAAATTCTTCTTCAAGGGTTGTCTCCTTTGATTGTTCCTTGATTATAGCTTAGCTGTTGAGACTTAATCTTCAATCGTGATTTCTCGAGTTCTTCACAATCTCACTTGACTGATCTTTTCTTTCTTCGATTACTTTTATATTCTTCTTTTTGCGTCAGTCTTCAATCTTCAGATTTCTTATTGATTCTTTTCAAATCATCAATCTTCAGATCTTCAATGATTTTCTTCAAATTGCCAATTTTTCTTCTTAAGCTTCTTTGACTTCTTCTAATCAACTGAAAATTTCCTTCCATATTGGGCTTCAATTGAGGATTCTTTTTAACAAGCTTTAGGAAACAAATCAATCTTCCTTGACACAGCAGATTTTAGAAATGAAAATTTTGCATCAAAGGCAAATTATTATGTAGGTGACGATTGTAATTTTATTGGTTAATGGATTTGAATCGTCACAATCAAAATTACTTTGCTTAAAAGTAATCTTGAATTAACAGTTTGAAACTGCGCGAACACTTTCTGCAATTAAGAGGGCTCAAGGCTAGCATTCTATGGACAGGTATTTTGACCTAACGGAAAAAAACTTATCTTGTTAGCATTGCAGATGGTAATATGGGGAAGTAGGTTGGTGTCGCATTGCTTTCGAAGAGAGTGAATGAGATTACATTTAATGATACTTGCACCGACATTCCGAGTAAAACAGACACTAGCTATAAGTTTTGATTCAAGTGGTTAAATTTTTTTATTTTTTGATTTAATTTTTATATTATAATATTTTCATTACCCAACAAAAAAGACACTAACTAGGTTACACAAGATATATTCCTTAGTTATACCAGCATGCACTATGCACATGAATCTTCTTCCCAATAACATGCGAGAAAATTGATCAATTACAGAGGAATTTCAAATGGGGTGTATAGTTCAGTCCTGCACAAGGAGACCAAATAAAAAAAAGTTCTAAGATGGGTGGACCTAACTAGTTCTACTCACTCATAATTATTATACTTAAATATAAAGAAAATATATATTTAACTAATATCTCACATTTCTTTGTAAACCTCAAATTAAGCCAATCAAAGTAGAGTTATGATGTTATCATTGTATTGATTTAATCTTCTCATTTTTAAAGTTAGATTACAATCCAATAAATAAGGTTAACTATTTTGATGAAACAATGTTGTTAAATTTTATAAAAAAGTTAGGCTTTTGGGAATGTCCTTTAGCATGATATACTTTTTAACAATCTCTTCAATCCTCTAGTTTTTTATGTTATATTTTTTTATTAGATTAAATGTGATTTGATTGAATTTTTTATAAACTTTTAACGATCTTCTTTATAAATCTTTAAACCATTTTACTTGAGTATTTTTTTAATAAATATAATATTAACTTTTTTTGAAATACAATAATTTTAAATTTTAAATTTTTTTATTTATCAACTAATATATTTTAACATTCTCGTGTATATATATATATTACTTTTATTCTTTTTATTCTTTTGCTTTTATTAACTACTTAATATTTAATATTATAAAGTATAACTAATTTTATAACAATTTAATAATATTTTTTTAATATTAATTATTAACTTATTATCACAAATAATTTTTGATTTTTTTTATTTTAATTACTTGTATCTTATTTGATATCTTACTAATCTCATTGTCACTTTATAATTAATTTCACAAATCAAAATTTACAAAAATTCCATTTAAAAAATTAAACTCTTAATTTTACTAAATTACACAATTTAATTTATAAAATTTAGGATATTTAACCCCCAACAATTATTTTTATAAACTGTTGATATTTCTACATACGTGGCAATAGCCCTTACATGCACTCATTACCTGATGCATGGCACAAACTTGACTAAGACGCAACCCACATGTGAATAGCTACAATTCTACCGGCACTATCGTTTTCATAGCCTTCAACTTTCCCTTTCGTTCATCCACTTTTTCCTTGTCTTTTTTAGGTGTCTCTCTGGTCCGTCCCAGCTCCACATCTTTACTTTACCTTTTTCCTTTACTTACGCACGCGTCTCCTCAAGTCTTTGTTGGTCTCCTCTCCTCACCCGCTTTTCTCCTCTCCGCTAAATACATAAATATACACATTTTTATTTTTTCTGTATAAATTTATTAAATTCTCTACAAATTGATTACGAAATATATTAGAGAGTTATCATACAAAATTTTATAAAAAATAATATATATATATATATATACAATTTTACACATTATAAATATACAAAAATAAATTAAAAGATAAAAAAATAAAAAATATATAAAATATATAAATTTTATATATTTAAAAATATATGCATTACGAGATTCAAATTTTTCTATATTCTATTGATACACAAACAAAAAATGTGAAAGAATTTTTATACTAAACATATATGCTTCCCTTCAATGCTTCGCTCGTGCTTTCTCTATCTTTCACCCAAACAAATAACCTTCTAAGTTGTATTATGTTATATTTTATATTTTTAATCAAAATTTTTTGACAAAATTGAATTTGGGATATCTTGAGAATGAATATTTATGGAGTATCAATTTGATAATGTTGTGAGTAAAATTTATTTTGGATAAAATTATTAAAAATGATATATAAAAGATGTTAATCTATTTAATAAAATAAAGGAAAAAAGCGTTTTTAAAAAATAATAGAACCCATACTTTCTCTTCATGAAAGAATTATATTTGATAGAAAAATAATATCTGCATGTGAATTTTATATATAATGTATATACATATAAAATATAAATAAAAAAAATAAAAATATAAGCTGCACTTGTACACATGAAGGGGGAAAAGAAGTTGGTACCTAACATTTCCTATGTAGATATTTTAAGTGATCCTGGTCCGATGCCGCCGGGTTCCTGGAGCCAAGGTGAAACCTACCTTTCTGTTTTTGTTTGTCTGAAGAAAGCAGCGAGGGAATACTGAATAGTTTGCAGTTGCAGATCCTTCTCATTCAGTTTTCGCGGGCGTGCACTGACTCTAAGCTTGTGCAATCTCGTATGGCGGCTGTCCCCTCCAAACGCCGCGAGCATGTTTGCCGTGGCAGATTCATCTTTAGTGAACCGACCGTAATACGCACGAATCCAGAAGAAGATTTAAGCGTGGTTGATAGGCTCAGTAATCTGCCGGACTGTGTGCTCTGCCACATTCTCTCCTTTCTCCCAACTAAAGATGTTGTCGCGACCAGCGTTTTATCAAACAGGTGGCGATCACTTTGGACTTCCGTATCCACTCTTGATTTAAACGACTCTGCTCTTGATCTGTACGACTCCGGCACCATTGAAAACGACCAGAAGAGGTTCCCCAGTATTGTCTACAGAGTTTTGCTCCTAACCGAACCACAACCCATTAAAAGCTTTCGACTTGGTTGTAAATTTTCAATCTGCGACCCACTGGATGCAAACTCATGGGTTTGCACCGCGGTGGCGCGCCATGTCCAACAACTGCGCCTCTCATTGAATCTCTCGGGAACCTTCAAGCTACCCAGCATCCTTTTCACTTGCAAAACGATTGTCGTCTTGGAATTGTATGGACACATTGACTTAAACGTTCCTTCATCTGTTCATCTTCCCTCTCTCAAGAAATTGTCTCTCACTCGAGTTACGTATGCAGACAAAGATGATACCTTTCAGATGCTTCTCTCTGGGTGCCCTGTCCTTGAGGATGTGTTCGTAGATACAGAGTTTAATCTTGCGTGGGAAGCTTGCCCTGTGACATTGAAGAAGTTGTCTATTGAATTTAGTCGTTATTACAGGAGCAATCCTCAGACGCTTGATATTGGTTCCTCATCTCTTCGTTACTTTGCTCTGTCTGGCTCGCTTCAGGGTGACAACTATCATCTTGGACATTTAGACAGCTTGGTAGAAGCAAAGCTTAATATTTGGGCAGATGGAGATTATGCCCACGATTTGGTCAGGCTTCTTGGTGATCTTTGTCACGTTAAATTTTTATCTTTATACCGGTTGACAATAAAGGTAAATTGCATACCCAATCAACGAAAACTCTAATTCCTTCATTATAGACTGTGTACTGAAACAAATTTCCCTTTCCCATCACGATTGAATGGTAGGTTGGTCATTCTTTTAAGCAATATAGACTCTTTAGAAGTGTGTACTGTTTTATTGTTATAAAAATACTCTGTTGTTGTCTTCACATGCAGTCTCTGTGTGGTGCTTCTAATCTAGTTCTTCCAGAGTTTCACAATTTACATTATCTAGAGCTTCATCATTGCTGTAATTTGCATTTCGTGGTGAACCTGCTTCAAAACTGCCGCAAGCTTGAAGTTCTTATCATTGACACGGTTTGTTGCATTTTGAGGTTTTCCTTTTGGTCTATTAGTTCTTGACCTTCAGATTGATTATGAAGAATGTGTTGCTTGTTTCAGATATCCCTGTCTGAGTATGAATTATGCTGGAAGCAGCCAACATCTGTTCCTGATTGCCTTTCATCTCACCTTATCAAGTGTCAATATATAGGATATGGAGGCTTTGACATTCAGCTCGAATTTGCAGCATATATGCTTAAGAATGCGAGTGTATTAAAGACAATGGAGATTCATACCGATACTCGTTTCATGAAGTCCGGGGCAAAGCCCCGCATTCTCAAAGAATTATCGATGTTACCAAGGCGATCAAGCACTTGTCAACTTGTGTTTGACTGAGATGAATTTTCTGTAAGGTATGGAGTCTCACACTCACTCTTGTCAGAAGCATGGGTACTAATTTAAAGTTCTGGAAAATGGTGGGTCCATCTTATAATACTTTTGACATGTTATCTGTCTAATAAAGCACCGTAAACTTCATTTGAAATAAGATACTCCTATTTATATTGGATACAAAATTTCTGTGAGTTACATAAAAGTTTCCTTACAAAATGGCTTAACCAATAGACCTGTTCTTATATTATATACACATCTGCATTGGGCAGCTTTAACCTCGTATATGTCTAACTGGTTTTGCTTTAAGGAAGTAGAACCTTTTCTGGAGGTGATGCACTGTCTTTGTTATCTGGTCCTTTTATGATGAACATTCTTTTCATGAGTTTTCACTCTTGGGATATCTAAATTCAAAGACATGTCTCTCATTGTACACATTGTTTTTGAATCTTACATGATGCAATATGCGAATGATTAAAGATAATAATTGAGTCCATTAAGCATGCTGCTCTAAGTTTGATTCAGGCTATGTGTATGGAAAAGGTTTTGTTAGAAGAGACCATATCTATTTCGATGATCTCTCCGCTTCGAAGGAGATTAGTCTCTGATTATCGACTGGAGGATACTCTGGATTTATCTAAAAAAAAAATACAAACGCTGCTCAACTTTTGGGCGATGCTTATTTTTAGAGCTGTATTCATAAGTTCATCTTACACAATTCTTTTTGGTGAAGTAGGTTGATGATCAGGACGCATATCCTATGCAGAGGCAGCTGTGGGGTCAATAGTGTGTCGTGCCTCCTGTTTTCTTTTTGTATTTGTTGGTATTGACTAGCCATTTAGGTGGCTGTTAAGTATTAGAGAAATGTTGTATCCATAAAATTAGACTTACGTTTTTTCTTTATCTTTTACGTGGCTTCATGATAAAGGAAAGATTGGCTTACTTTCTTCTCATTTCCTACTCTCATCTCCCTACATCTCCTGAAACATGGGCACAACTTAAAAAAAGATGAGTATAACTAACATTTTTCTAGGACTTACTGCATTCCTAATATAGCACCATCCACAATTTTAGTCATGAAGGTAAAGCTGAACTTTTGTTTTTTCTCATCATTGAACTTTTTCTTTGGGCTGAAAAGACTTCTACGATGGTGATGCTCTTTGGATACCTTCGATTTGAAAAGATATATATAATAAAAGCGATACTGTCACTAAGATCAATTCATTCAATCTTTATAAAAGTAATGTGAGATAATAAATTTAATAATTTAAATTATTTTAAATTAAGTTTATATGAAAATAAAAAAATTATATGTAATATTGGAAAAGGTCCACTCACGTAAAGTGAACAATGATCAACTCAATAATATATCCGAAGACGTTTCTCATACCAAAGTCGGGAGGAACGAAATCTTGTCAAGTCTATTTTAATTATATAAAATTTAATTGTTTAAATAAATATTTAATAAAAATTATTTTTATAAAAATAACATAATTATAATATATTCTTCCCTCGCTCTCCTCACAAGATAGATCTAATAGCCTATGTTTTTCACCGAAAGAATATCAAAATTTAGTAGATTCTTATTTATGAAAATAATATAACCCTGATTATAATACAAGTTGGCTAGAAAATTATTTGCAAGTATTATTATTTAGAGATTTAGAATTTTTGTTTTTATTATTCTCTAATTTTAGTAATTATTTATCTCTAGTTTATATTAAAATATATTTAGTGAATTTTACTTTTATCTTTTATCAACATTTTTTTTCTTAATTTTAAATAAATTTAAGTATTTTTAAGTTAAAAATTAAAAATTAATTCCTTTCAAGATATAGAGATCATCAAAACAAGCTTTATTGTTTTTAATAAATTTTTTTTATATATATAATTAAAATCAAATATAAAATAATACATTTAAAAAATTTAACTATTTATTAACTATATCAAACCTCGTTAATCTCAATTTTATATCCATTTTTTTTCCTTCATTTTGCTTTTGGATCCCCAAGCGAAGGATCCATATCCATTGTCAGACTTCTGCACCGCCTGTCCACATACAGATAAGCCCGGCCCACTTTGTCGTTGTTTTGGGCCTCCGTGGGTTTTCCCGTACGGTCACAGTTCAGTAGACGTAAAGCATTTTCCAACTCCCTGGCTTATGCTGTCTCTCGCTCCCAACACCTCTAGTTGCCAAAGCAAAACCGCGGGCTGCAGTTGCGACGAGCGTTTGACCGAGGGGGTGGTGATCGCTCTGCAATTTGGTACCAAAACTTCACTTCAACGATCCATCAAAACGTTTTCTGTCTATTGTCACAATCCGAATTGTGACAGAAAAATTGAAACCGACTTCTTCCCCATTTTCCCTTTACCGAAAGCTGCAACCCCTGCTAACAGCACGTCGCCGTCGACGTCGGGGAAGGAAATAGAGGCAATGAGCGATTATATTAGTACTCTACCGGATTTTGTGCTGGGTCACATTCTTTCCTTCCTGCCAACTAAACTTGCTGTTGCAACCAGCATTTTATCTAAGAGGTGGAGAATGCTTTGGACTTTCGTCAATTATGCCGATGATCTTGATGTATCTGCTGTTCATGTATGCCGTCTAGTTAGGCTTCTTGGAGAACTCCGTCAGCTTAAGACTTTGTCGTTGTCCGCCATTACAATAGAGGTAAAAATTATGAATTTTCAAACCTCCTTTACCAATGCTTAGAAAAGCAACTTTTTTTCCTCTAATTATGTCATTTTATAAACTAGAAAAAATTTTTAGTATCATTTACGATGAAATTATCCCTTTTTAGGTAATAAGGTGCTTGATTTATATTTTGTAGATATAATTGATATATATTTTAGTATGGTATCTTTCAATTGAATGTTTAAAATGTTTGATCTCTGTTAGATACTTCATGTTGTGATACCTTAGTGCAAAATAGGTACAATATTATTTATCTATAATGATTTTTGTTTTTGACATGCAGGTGTTTCCTTCTCTAAAAAATAATAATATTCCCGTTTTTCAAAATTTAGTTCGCCTAGATCTGACTGTAAAAGTTTATAATTGGAGTTTGTTTGCAAAGTTGTTTGAAAGATCTCCTCGTCTGGAAGTTCTTGTCATTGATAAGGTTGGTTTCCTGATTAAAGGTCAAATTCTCGGTTAATTTTCTTAACTTGCAATTGCAACCCATGAGCAATTCAGTACTTTTTGTCACTGTGTTGTCAGATAGGAATCTATGGCGAGGAACAGCCACGCTGGAGGGCACCAAAGGTTGTTCCTGAATGTCTGTCGTTGCACCTCACTGAGTTCCATCTTTATGGATTTGGAGACCAGAATTGTGAGCTGGAATATGCGGCGTATATTTTAAAGAATGCAAGGCTCTTGAAGAAAATGGAAATTTGTTGTCATGTTTTGTTAAGCTTCAATGCGAAATTTAGTGCCATTGAGAAACTATCCACGTTGCCCAGAGGATCTATAACATGTCAACTTGATTTTGATTGAGATGTTTCTCTTCAAGGTGTGAATTTAATTTCTCCTACTCCTTATTAGGGGCTTAGACAATGAATTTGATTTGTATACAAGTGTTTTCTTTTTTGCATAAGTAGCTGGCAACTTAATTGTTGCGCATTGTCATCAATAGTGTTGATGTGGTAAACGAGTGCTCTTCTTTAAACTCACGTATTCTTTTTTATATTTAGCTGTTGATGGATTCCGAATATGTACAAATATGTAACGAGAATATACATAACTAATTAGAGATTGTTTCGTATATATATTGTGCTTTTTCGGTTGGAACTTGAATATACCTGTTGATCCATGTTGGAATTTCCACACAAAAAGTATACGGCCAATGAGAATAGCCTTTCATACTAACAGGGTTGAGGAATTTTCCGTATGAAGAGCAATTTGTTAATCTCATCATTCAGTTTGCCGCCACTGTGTTTGTTTGAGTTGTTTTGAAGAGAGGTGTGTCACCTCGTTAAAGCTTTCTGGCGAGGTTTGTTCTAAAACTGACTTGCTTGCAAGGAGCTTTTGTTGAAATATTGATGAGGTATCAGCAGCATTACTTTTGTACTAATTGCTTCTATAAGCGTTTTCTTCCCAAGGCTGTGGGTGGTTTGGGGTTTAGATGCTCAAAAGGCATTAATTTTACTTTGGCATCTCAACTAGAACAGCAGGTAGAATCTGGGACAGATAGACCAGGGGGAATTGCTTTCGTAGTCAGTATGTAATACAAAATAAGCATATTTGGAAGCTCAAATATAACTCCATCTTGGGCTTAGGGAAGCATGGAGTCAGTTAGTTCCAGTGTTATGAAAGGAACCTGTTTCACCTTTGGAAATGGACCGTTTGCAAATCGTATGGAAACGGCGGCAATCTTGCTATTAAAGTTCCAATCATGAACAAGTGGATTGAAGGAGATAGAATGTGACTGCCCTAAATATGGTGCAGGGCTTTGATGGCTTATCTCTGTTTCCTGAGATACTTGTCTTGTGCTTGAAAATGCCCAAATTCAGCTCAAGCTATTTCGAGCTTCGTGGTTTTTGGGTTGCTAGAATTGTTGCTTACTATCCGGTTCTGCCTTTCTCCCCTAGTTTTCCCTTCTCCGTATCAAGCCCTTGAGATTGGTTCGTGTGTTGGTACTACTATTCTTTGGTACTTGGTTTCATAAGTTTGCTGGTGTTCATGTGGTTGGATACTTCGGGTTTAATCTTTAGACCTAGTCTAGCTAGAGGCATTATATGGGATTTTGATTGATGCTTCTGCATGCACGTCTAATCTTCGGAATCCAGTTTATAGAACACATTTTTTTTTTTTCCAGTTTCCACTAATTTAATAGAAGCATAATAAGCGGAATCACAAGCCGAAGGGCTTTTTTTCAGTAATAACACAAATTAGAGGTCTAAGAAGGTTACAAAAATTGGTTAGGTATGATATTGTGGTCAGTGAGTTAGATAAACGGATGAACTATAAACAATTTTGCTATATAAACTCTCAAAATAAGCAATTTTGCTCCTCGCGCTTAAATTTACAGCACATAACTACAATTTTTTGGAAAATTTTTAAACTGACACTCATATCCCAACTGTTTTTTTATTTTTAAGAGGGATATTTATTCACATAACTAACAGAAATATTTATTTAATTTTAATTAAACTAATTGAGATCATTATTGAATAATAATTTATATAAAGATTTGCCAAAAAAACTTTACGTATTAGTCTAATATATTATACATAGCAAGAACATAGAACTTTTATTTTGAAGATTTTATGTATTATACTATAAAAAGAAATCAAAAGCATTTCACTTTCCTCATGTATCGTTTATCAGCGAGTGAGCTTGCGCAAAGACATTTGCAGGTTTGCTCTGTCCTTCACTAAACTCAATACAGTGATTATGATTTATCAAAATAACATTGTTTTTTAACCATAGTTGAATCTGCATTTTCAATTATTTTTGGTTCAATGGTTGCAGTTCTAAAAGGAAAGTAGAGCTTTGTGTGGCGGAGTGCTTTTGACATATACGGCCATTGGGTGTTGGGAATCTTACAGAATTTAGGTTGTGGTACTGCGCTTATGGCAAAATTAAGAAGATTTTTCTTAGACATTGAAATTGCTTGGCGGCAAGGGGTTCCAAAGCTGCTGGTGCAGAGAGAAATTTTATTGGCTGTGAATCTTATTTACAGACTCTATTCAATCTTTTATCCTTCCTCTTTATTGATGCTATGTGAATCTTTCTTTTATTTTATTTATGGGTAAAATAAGAAATTAAAATATTTAAAATGAATAGATAACTGAAAATGAACAATTTTTTTGACTTATAACTTTATAAATAAATAAATTTATCAAATTAACTATAATTATAATTTTCTAAAATTTAAATTATTCTTTAAAAAAAAGTGCCTCATCAAACCATCCACAGAAGAGTATGGAAATGGATAGCCACAGATTTAATTTTTAAGAGTTCACATGATAAATCATAAAAAAGTCAGACATATTTTAAAAATAATTTAATTTTTTTGAATTAATTTAAAATTTATCAAAGAATATTTAAAATTTAATAAAAAAAATTTTATATACTTTTTATATTAAAAAAATAATTATAAAATTTAAAATTTTAAAAAATTATTTAAAATTAAGACATAATTTAAAAAATTTTATGTACTTTAGACAAAAACATTTAATTGAATTCTTGAGGCCTAAATTCGCTGCAGAACGCAGGAGACCTGCTCGGAGTTGCAGATGAGAAAATGCGGGAATGACCGATATAATTAACAGTTTACCAGGTTCCGTCCTCTCAACGGAAGATACTGTTTCAATAAGCATTTTGTCAAGCAGGTGGAGATCGCTGGTGCCATCGCTTTGCTTCGCTGACAGTAATTACAAAGGTCGTTCGACTGCATGAAATTTGAAAAAAATATTTCAGTAAATGACCAATTGGGGTTGATGTTTACGCAAATTCTTTGTTTGCAAAAGCAGATAGTGGTTGGGCATTTTCAACTGTGGCAGCAACAGAGGGTACATCTGCAATTAACTACTGGAAAATTGTCTCCATCTCAGAGCATGCAGGAAACTGGTGCTGGGTTGATATAGATTGTTGAAACCTGTGGCTGCCCAATCAGTTTCTATTGATCTTTTTGTTTCTTATGAAACACAAACTAGCTAGTCAAATTCGTAAGCTTTCTTTTTGTCGCAGAATGATTATATGTATCAACGAATTCAACAAAATACAAGATTCCTATCTCAATAATGCAAGTTATGCGATTCAAAAAGATAGAAAAGGCTAACGTTGACTGGGTCTGGCATCAATCTCAATTGGTCCCCATCGAATTATTTGAAACAAATATGCAAGAAGGCTATCACTTTCTGTTAAATATTACTTTAAAATATGTAACTAGGAATTTACATACCAACCGTCAAATATTAGATTAATGACACAGGTCAGTTCAACCGCATGAAATTTGCAGATAATTTTTTTAAATGACCAATTGGGTTGATGTTTATGTAAATTTGTTCGCAAAAGCAGATAATTTCTGGTAGTTTCCACTGTGGCAGGGCAGCGACTGGGTATCCACCCATTAACTACTGGAAAATTAGTCTCCATCTCGGGGCAGGATCTGGTTCTCGATTGTGATACCAAAGGTGTAGACCAAGGATGTAAAGTTGGTTTTATAGAAGATGGCTTGGCTTTGAATTTATCTTAAAAATGGAGGAATCTGAAGCAAGTTAACCCCAGAAGCGAGATAGCATCACCCAACAGTGAGGATGCATTGTTGAAAGCCGTGGTTACCCAACCAGTGTGAGATTCAATTAATCTGTTTGTTTTTTGTTTCTTACGAAACAAACAAGCAAGCCGATTTCATAAACCTTCTTCTGTCGCTGAATAGTCATATTCAACAATTCAACAAAATATACAAGATTCCCATGTCAATAATGCGGATTTTGAGTTTCAAAAAAATAAAAGCGGAAGCTGACTGGTCTGGTCTGGCATCAATCTTAAACAGTCCCCACGAATGATTTAAAACAAGAATATGCTAGATGGCTATCGCTTTCTCAACGCAAAATTCCATTATGCAATCAAGACTGTAGCTTACATAAGTGGTACTACGTGTTTCAGGCCAGCATATATGACATCTCCTCTAAGCTCATTTGCTTTCTTAAACGCATTAATGGGTGCCTGAACCTTACCCATTATTTGTTCCATCTCTCTATTCTCATAGACTTAATCCTACAAAAATTTTGTTTTTGAAAAATCAGATTATCAAATTAGTAAGCTTTATAATTCAGTTTATAAAACTCACAAATTATGTGTGAGAATCTAGTTGCTATTGATAACATTGACCACAGAGGCCAATATATCGCTTGTGGCAGATCCATCTTCTCCATGTCTATAGAGAAGCTAATTCTGTAGCTGATAGCCTTGCCAAAGGGGACATTCCATATCGCTTGGTACTCGGCCTTTCATGCGTGCTCCAAACAAGTGCAGTCTCCTTCTGGTGAGAGACCTTTTAGGCGTGGCTTTCTCGAGGCTCCTTAGGGTGTAATTTCCTTTTCTGCTGTAACCTCCCCTTATTTCCAAAAAATAAAAAAATAAAATATATTGAACAAAAACACACGTGGCCAAATATCAAAAGCAAATTGACCGAAAAGGTGTGTTGTAGAAGGCAACCAAATTTTGACTAAAGCACTACTCCTGACTGATGAAGAGCCTGTCGCCTCTATATATACAATATAGGAACCACTCCCTTTGATGCAAACCAATTCATCCTTCGGAGTAACATTTATTGACAATCATTGGGAATGGCTTCCATCGGCCAAAACCAGTACACTTTAGCTCTGTTTCTCATTCTAGCTGTCTGGGCTTCCCAGGTAATGGCTCGGAAGCTCCATGAGGCCTCCTCATCATCTGAGAGACATGAGCAATGGATGCAAATATATGGTAAGGTTTACAAAGATGCTGCAGAGAAGGAAAAACGTTACCAGATATTCAAGGACAACGTGGAGTTCATCGAATCATTCAATGCTGCTGGGAACAACCCTTTCAACCTTAGCGTTAATCAATTTGCTGACTTAACCAATGAAGAATTCAAGGCTTTCCTTAATGGAAACAAGAAGTTAGATGGGCTGACGACAAGTACAGTAACATCATTTAGGTATGAAAATGTAACTGTTGTTCCTGCCACCATGGACTGGAGGAAAAGAGGAGCTGTTACTCCAATCAAGGACCAACGTGAATGCGGTAAGATAAAGGAAACTATATAAGTACATTTTTCTGCATATTTGGTACGTTATTGGTATTATTCCATGCATTATGACCAACTGACTTAATGTTTATGTTAATTTGTTGGTAAAACCAGCAAGTTGCTGGGCATTTTCAACTGCGGCTTCAATTGAGAGTATCCACCAAATAACAACAGGTAAGTTAGTGTCCCTCTCCGAGCAAGAACTAGTGGATTGTGTTAAAGGCCAGAGTGAAGGATGTAAGGGCGGCTACGTGGAAGACAGCTTCAAATTCATCATCAAAAAGGGAGGAATCACAAGTGAAGCAAACTACCCCTACAAGAATGCTCATGAGACTTGTAACCTAAAGAATGCGGCCTCTCATATTGTAGCTCAGATTAAGGGTTACGAAAAAGTTCCTGCTAATAAAGAGAAGGAGCTCCTGAAAGCTGTGGCTAACCAGCCAGTATCAGTTTATATTGAGGGTGGAGGAGACGCTTTCCAATTTTACTCAGGCGGGGTTTTCACAGGAAAATGTGGAACCGACCTAGACCATACTGTTACTGTAGTCGGTTATGGCACCACTGATGATGGAACCAAGTATTGGCTAGTGAAGAATTCATGGGGCACTGCATGGGGTGAAAAAGGATACATAAGGATGAAGCGGGACATAAGATCCAAGAAAGGTTTATGTGGGATTGCCGTGCATCCCTCTTATCCAGTTGTTTAAGTATACTTGATTAGGCCATATTGAGTTGTATTTCAAATTTACTGTCCTTAGAGGTATATTTTCAGCAATTAAGTGTTATGTGAGTTCAGTCATAACGGATCAACCAATCATCTGTTATCTATAATCTATAATAAAATTTGTGTTGAAGCCACATGTCAACACAAATTTATTAATAACTTTCATTTATTAATAACTTTCAGTTGTTGTAAGAAACATGGAGATCTTTAGGTTTTTTTTGTTTAAATTTTTATACAGTATTTTCACACATGCTTTATGGGAAACTAATCTCCATTCAAGTAAACTTTTCTTAACAGGGGCTATTCTAAGATTAGAGTCTACCTCAAAGTGACTTAAAATGCAGTTAATTAACACTACACCAACCACTTATTAAGAGACAAATCCAATTCCTTCTATGTAATCTCTTATTGGTTTTTCAATTACTTCATTCATTACACTTCACAATATCGTTAAACCAGCTAGGGCAGAGCCATAGTTTTCTTTTAGTGGGCAAATTAAAGGTTATACAATATAAAAAATTAAAATAATCGCACAATACATATACATAAAATATGAAATAAAACTAAATAATTCTTAAAACATGCAAATATGATATATTATGCTACCAATAATATACAAAGAAAACAAAGTATATCTTCAATGTTAAGTTGTACCAATCGCTCTTTTTTAAAGTTGAAATCATCATTATTAATCATAATATATAGAAGATTTTTTAATGATGTCCATTTTAATGGTCTCTTATTCAATTCCTAGTTATTGGAGGAAGATGTTTGGCATCATATATAAATATAATAAAAAAATTTAAAAGTATCATAGGCTCCCCTAACACCCTCTTGTTCCCCACCATCAAACAATTTTAAGTTTTGAGTAATTATGAATTAACGATAAAGATATAATTATGATGGTGTATTCCTCGTGGATAACATTAAGGTGCAATCAGCAGGGCTGCTATCATCTGATTCGTCTGTCAATGGAGAGTTCCATGAGTGGATGATAGAAAGTTGTGTGATCACAACTTTTCTTCCATCTTTTTCGTCTACCACTTTGGACTTTACTTTTCCAACAGAACCCCACATGCTTATCGCTTCAACTTCAAGTGGCAGCCAGCAGTCCCCAAGTCAAAAATTCTGTTCAGCAAGTTGTTTTACATGAAATTAGGGCTGACGACTTCTCATATAATAAGTAGTCGGGATTTTAGAAAAATGATGGATGTATGTAGTTAGCGGAATTCAGGTTCTACATTTAAAGATAAAAAAACCTAAAGAGAGAAAAAAAATCAGAATCTATTTATATGTATAATATTTATCATATTTTATAGGTTTGAAATTTTAATTTATAAAATTTAATAAAATTAATGCTTAAATTTTTTATTAACAAAACTTAATTGTTTTTGAAATTAAATCTCTTTAAATATTTATTTAAAAAGATTTAATTATTTAATTAATTAATTTTTATAATTATTGTAAACTTTAATAAATTTAATATATAATTTATTAGAAGATGTGGACAAAATTTTGTTGATGAACTTAATCTTTTCCCATTCTCCTTCGCTTGTCTCGCAGACGTAGCCATGTCACCATCGATTTACACTAGCTACATTTCTTTTTGCCGGTGATAATAGTCGCATAGCCATTTTTGTCGCAAGAAAACATATATTCTATTAGAACTTTGCATTGTGATAAATACTTTGGTTGGAGGCTTTTCTTTCTTTTTTTTTTTCTTTTTTTTCATATTTTGAATAATGATGTTTTTATGTGGGGAGCGTTAGCTTTTGTCACGTATAAGAACAAGAAAATTTATAGAATCAAAAAGTAAAGAGAGAATATAAGAATATGTATAACCAGAATGCAAAATTAATGTGCACCGTTATCATTATGTTTTTATTTCATAACAAGATGGTAAAGTTGACCAAAATCAGTACAAGACATGAAAGCTATATATTGTAGGCAGCTAGCTAGACCTAATCTATAGTATTGCTTTGATACATTTTTTTTTTTTTTATATATAAAGTTTAGGTGGGTTTAGTTCTAGTTTCTCACGAAAATTAGGGTGCTTTCGTACATAATTAATATTACTTAAAATTGAACATACATATTTAGTATTGCTTTGATATGCTATAAGTTTTCTTTATATAATATTAGCAACATATTATATATTGTATTTGCATTTTTTAAGTGCATTTAGTTTTATTTAATTTCATACAATATGTATATATTGTGTAATGACTTAAATTTTTTTTATATTATATAACTTTTAATTTTGGCTCTAAAAGAAAATCTTGGCTCTACCCTAATTTAATAATATTGTGAATTGTACTGAATATTTAAATCTGCATTTTTCATGCCATCACCTTCATGGTGTAATAATGCATCTACTGTTATTTTAGGGTTTTTCTTTTTTTGAATATCTTAGGTTTTAATTGAGGTCTATGCAGAATTAAGTAGTGTATCACTCATCCTATTAAAAAAATAAAAGGAGGTATATTTTACAAACTAAATATCTTAAATACATGGAAATAATTAGACACAAAAGAACTAGATATCGATGTTTATCGCAACAACCGAAAGTTATCAATAACAGACACGATTGAAACATTTTATGGAGCCTTTTAATAAGAAAACACTACATTCCCACAGTTTTTGGTAAGGAGAACAAGTACCTACCACATATCTTGGATGAAAGTTGTGCTGTACCAAACACATAGTTAGTCCATCCTATATTTTTTATATGATTGGTTGATACATTAGTTGAACTACCACAACACTTAAATAGCTAAAAATTCCCTGACTTTCCAAATTGCTAATTCTATTGAATTTCTCTCTATTTCTTTATTTTGCAGCTGAACTCTCACTGAGAGACATAATATTGCAAAATAGAAAGATATAAAGGGAAAATCACTGAGTCAAGGATCTCAATCCCTTTATTTATACCTCCAAGTGCAGACAACTCAATATGGCCACAGTACTTAAACAACTGGATAAGCGGGATTCATGGCAATCCCGCATAAACCTTTCTTGGATCTTATGTCCCGCTTCATCCTTATGTATCCTTTTTCACCCCATGCAGTGCCCCATGAATTCTTCACTAGCCAATACTTGGTCCCATCATCAGTGGTGCCTTAACCGACTACAGTAACAGCATGGTCTAGGTCAGTTCCACATTTTCCTGTGAAAACCCCACCTGAGTAAAATTTGAAAGCATCTTCTCCACCCTCAATATAAACTGATACTGGCTGGTTAGCCACAGCTTTCAGGAGCTCCTTCTCTTTATTGGCCGGAACTTTTTCGTAACCCTTAATCTGAGCTACAATATGAGAGGCTGCATTCTTTAGGTTACAAGTCCCATCGGCATTCTTGTAGGGGTACTTTGCTTCACTTGTGATTCCTCCCTTTTTGACGATGAATTTGAAGCTGTCTTCCACGTAGCCACCCTTACATCCTTCACTCTGGCCTTTAACACAATCCACTAGTTCTTGCTCGGAGAGGGACACTAGCTTACCTGATGTTATTTGGTGGATACTCTCAATTGAAGCCACAGTTGTAAATGCCCAGCAACTTGCTGGTTTTGCCAACAAATTAACATAAACATTAAGTCAATTGGTCATAATGCATGGAATAATACCAATAACTTACCAAATATGCAGAACAATAGTTTCTTTTATCTTACCGCATTCACCTTGGTCCTTGATTGGAGTAACAGCTCCTCTTTTCCTCCAGTCCATGGTGGCAGGAACAACAGTTACATTTTTATACCTAAATGATGTTGCTGTACTTGTCGTCAGCACATCTGGCTTCTTGTTACCATTAAGGAAAGCCTTGAATTCTTCATTGGTTAAGTCAGCAAATTGATTAATGCTAAGGTTGTAAGGGTCGTTCCCAGCAGCATTGAATGATTCGATGAACTCCAGGTTGTCCTTGAATATCTGGTAACGTTTTTCCTTCTCTGCAGCATCTTTGTAAACCTTACCATATATTTGCATCCATTGCTCATGCCTCTCAGATGATGAGGCAGCCTCAGGGAGCTTGCGGGCCAGTACCTGGGATGTCCATACGGTTAGAATGAGAAACAGAGCTAAAATGGACTGGGTTTGGCCAATGGAAGCCATTACCAATGATTGTCAATAAATGTTACAGGGAGAAAGGTGTCTTGGTTTGCATCAAAGGGAGTGGTTACTGTGTTGTATATATAGAGGTAGCAGGCTCTTCATGAGTCACGAGTACTACTTAAGTCAATATTTGGTTGCCTTCTAGAACACACCTTCTCAGTCAATTTGCATTTGATATAGATGGTGATGTCTATTTTTTCTTAAAATATTGGCCCGTGTAGTCAAAGTTCTCAATAGTAACTTTCTCTCATCCATTTAGGTAGAAAATAAATAACCGATAAGGTTCACGCACCCATTAATTAATGCGATTAAGAAGGCAAAGGAGCTCAAAGGAGACGTCACATATGCTGGCCTGAAACACACGTAATGCCAGTTATGTAAGCCATACTCCTGATTGCATAATATATTTTAGCATAGATAAAGTGTTAGATTTTTGAGATTTAATTGGTTGGAGATTTGATTTATGAATATGTTGATGGTTGTCTAATTATATCCTAGTATCATATTATATAATGCTGGGATCACTAAATATTATTTAAGTTGAGATAATTATTTGTGTGCTTCACCACAAATTAAAAGATATAATTGAAATAAACATTGGGCCTATTATATTATAAGGGCTCTGCTGGTGATTTACATTATTATAATAAAATATTATAACTAGGTTTCATTCTCACTTGTAATAATTAACTTTTTCATTAAAATTCATACGAAACAAAAAAACTTTTTCATTAGAGTTAAAAGAGAAAGACTTGGGTCAACATAGGTTGGATCAGTTTATAAAAAAAAATAGATTTTGATTTTATTGGTCAAGATTCGATTTTTCTTAACTGATTTGAGGGTTATGTTAGTAAGTGATCTATAAAAATTTTTGTTAGTAAGCGATCTATAAAAATTCTTGTAAGCCTCTTTTAAGTCTGGGGGCATGCTTTTACCTTGATAGGGACTGGAGCAAATTCCCCTAAACTTTTCTTTTATCAAAAAAAAAAAAGGAAGACTTGGCGTCATCACATACATTTATGTGTGGAGAATTTCTGTTCCTGCAGATAGTGTGTTTGGACTGTTAATTAACGCGAGTAGATTGTTAGGTATAATTCACAATAGGTTCAAGAGATATGTACCAATATTTGATGATTGGTATGAAAATTACTAGTTATATATATATATATATATATATATGTTAAATTTATATTTAACAGAAAGTGATAGCCATGTTGCATATTCTTGTTTTAAATAACTCGATGGGGACTATTTGAGATTGATGCCAGACCCAGTCAGCGTTAGCCTTTTTGCTTTTTGAAGCGCAAAACTTGCATTATTGAGATGCGAATCTGATCTTGTATTTTGTTGAATTCTTGACTATGATGATTCTGCGACATAAGGAATTTTATTAATTTGACTTACTTGTTTATGTTTCACAGAAAACAAACAGATCAACAGAAACTGACACTAGCTGGGTAGCCAAAGCTTTTAACAATCTATATCAACCCAGTACCACTTCCTGCATGTTCTAAGACGGAGACTAATTTTCCAGGAGTTCATTGGTGGATGTACCCTCCGTTGCTGCCACAGTTAAAGATGCCCATCAACTATCTGCTTTTGCAAACAAAGAATTTACATAAACATCAATACCTAAAGTTATCAACTCCAGAAATCTCAAGAGACAGATAAAAAGAAAAGTGTCCAAAATCCACGAAAGTCAAGGAATTCAGGCCAAGTCAGCAAAGCCAATAAAGCCAAAGTGAGAAGGTCTAAACCCACTTCTTCGTATGCATGAGTTAGATAACCATTTTTATCTTAAAAAATGTCCCCACCACTGTGCTATCCCTGCCCTTTTTCCATCTAGAGGCTGGTCTTAATTGCTTTTAGATGTTTTCGTAGTTGTGTGTCACTTGTCGGATGGAAGCTGATGACCACTCACCATGAAACAAATGATAAATAGAGCAGCCCAAAACCTTTTTGTTTTAAATGTTGCCTGAGACAATGAGATAGTGAGACTACCATCTTCCTCAGTCAATAGAGAGTTCCACGAGTGGATAGAAAGTGGTGTGATCACAACTTTTCTTCGGTTTTTTTTTGCTCTAGCAAATGCGATTCACGCTGGATTTAATTAGCTTTTCGAATGGAAACCATGCTCATGCTCATTGCTCATCATGGCAGCCAGCAGTCTCCACTCAAGTCCAACATTATTGGTGGACATAATTCTTTTTTTTTTAATTTCTTTAAAGTATTTTTTATCCGATAAACAAAAGTTAATTTCTTTAAAATACAATTAGATGCCTAAATAAAAATTTTCTCTCATTGTCTGTATGCCTTAATTAGGCCTGTCCCATATCATCTTATAATAACTATATTTATTAATTACAAAGATAAGGTGACTTAATTGACAAGTTTTGAAGTATTTTTGTTTATAAGAATTAAGTTTAAATTGTAATCTTGACAGTTAATTTATATAAGTGAATTTGGAATGAAGCCTCCATTCACTTTAAATTTTTTGTAACAAAAAAATAAAGTGTTTCACTAAAACTTTGTAATGTCACAAGAAAAGATATATTCTCACAAAATATTAAATATTAAATGTTCATGAATTATAGATAGTTAAATTTTATAATTTAATTTGTGATTTAATAATTTAAATATCAAAATTCTTATAAATAATATTTAATTTATAAAAAATAATATAGTACCTGTCATAAACTCTTGGAATGAACTCTTCTCTAACGTTTTTTTTTTTTTTTGTAATGCACTGACCGGCTTGTTACTTCCATAATATATAACGAGATGGCAAAGTCGACCAAACATCAAAGCTGAAGCCTCTATGCAATAATACATATGGTATGCACTCACAAGATTTTGTAGGAATTTTGACAAACTGCACCACAAGAAATAAAGTAGAAATTGCACATCTATATGTACGCAGCTAGCTAGAACCTAATTTTTACGGGTGCGGATTTTGCAAAGCAACAAAATTGCAGTTAAAAGAATCTGATATGTCAGCAGAACGTCCATCATAAAAGATAGTATATTTTGTTGTTTGTTATCTTTACAGTGGATGTAAATGTATGAGCCCCCAACCTGAAATTGTCTTTCATGTCAATCTTTTTACCCATAGCAGGTACCCACCAGTTCGGTAATGGATTCTCAACTTTCCTTTGGTCTAAATTGAACAGGTCTTGCCTCAGACAAATAAGGCTTAGAAACACAGTTTCATCAGTATTCCTCTGTTCTTCACCCTCCCCTGCATCTTCTTTTCCTAGCCTCTGCAACCCAGGCATCAAAGAAACCAATCTCAAATCCTTGTCGTGAACCCAAATCCATAAATCCTTTTAGCTCCTTGAACTCTGATGGGCTCAGTTGATTTTTCCTTTTCTGGGTCTTCTCCTATGGCCGACTCATTTTCTTTTAATGGGTATATCTCCATCTTCATGAATTTCAATACTTTCCTTCGAGAATTCACTTCCTTCCTTCCCTGGGTCGTTTGGCTACCCGAGATAAAAATAATTCTGCCTCCATGAGCGTCCAGAAGAATTCATTATTTCACTTGTTGCATATCATTTTAGTCCTCACCTAAATGCAAAAGTCTTTTTTAAAGATTCTTTTTTGTTTTCATATATAGTAATCTGTAGGGAGAAATATTTCTTTCAATACAATGTGCAGCGGCATCAATAAGTATCAATGGATTAAATAATCATAATCAATAAAGAGAAATCGATATAAAGATATAATATTGTTTGGACCTAGCCTATGTCCACCCTTACACATGCAGTCTACTATTAAATTATTCAATTATAATCATTCAATCACCATCTATCAACCTATCCCTTTTATTCATAAACCCAAATTTCAATACACATATAATCTAACAAAATTTTCCAAACTAATATCAAAACAATATACATATTAAAGAACCTCTTACCTATTCCTCAGTATGCATAAGCTATATATGCATACTACTCTAATCTTTAATTATTCCTCAGTATTAGCACGGTGACAAAGGTATCTTATAATCAATTGCAATAGTACATTATAAATATCCTTCATACTTCTCTAATGGTGACTTTTATTTACCCACTGAGTGGCTCACTTTCCCATTAAGAGACTTCACTATTCATAGTGTATAATCCCCACTTTTTTGTTTCTATCAAGTTTTTTTTTTTTTTTAATAAAGTTCTCTCTTATAAGACTTCTCAAAAAAAAAAAAAAAGGTAAAATTGAAAGAAAACAAGTCCCATATAAAAAAGGGATTTTACTTGGTGAAAAACATATAAATGTGAATTTAAATAACTTATAATCAAGATAGTTGTTTTGAGAATAACATCACAAAACCGTTAAAGATTTAATCCAATCCTAATGGCTTTTCTGATTTTCTTCGCGCGAAGAATATATAGTTTGGCTAGCAAACAATTAAAAATAGTTTGGTCAAACAAGTCGGGAAAAACAAATTGTTCATTGAACTCAATATAATTTATGAACAACTGACTATCGAAGATTACATCACTTATGAACTCAACATTATCAACTCATACTCAACTGACTATTGAAGACATATAACATTGGCAAAACTATATCTAATCCTATTAGAATTACATGACAACGAAATCATAATCCTGAACTGATAAGATAACTGCTAATGATAATGTTTTATTATTTAATAACATAAATAAAACACATGATAATAAAAATTAATAAATGATAAATAAGTAATTTTAATATTAAATACTTCTAAATTAAAAATCTTTATCCTTACATATAAATCTTAAATATCCGAACATAAAATATTATTATTGTTTCGTGTTGTAGTTGAACTTGTAAACCCTAGCGGCGGAAATCAGCAAGCAACAAACTATTCTCTCTTCAGATTATTATTACCCAGAAGAAACGTTCGTAGCATCGAGTTCATCGACGAGGAAACGGCAGAAATCTCCCATGGAAGAAGAAAACTCAGTGGCAATGGATAGGATTAGCAGTCTCCCTGAGTCGGTGCTCTGCCACATCCTTTCGTTTCTCACAACCCAGCAAGCCGTTGCCACAAGCATTTTATCTAGGAGGTGGAGAACAGTCTGGACTGTGGTACCGATTCTCAACCTCGATGACAAGAATCTTTCGTCGGTGTCAACTCTACCTCGTAACCAGTTTGCCGATATTGTAGATAGTGTCTTTTCTCAGCGCAATACTCAATGCATCAGAAAACTTCGCCTCAAAACTTACTACGGGGGATGTGAACCATTCCAGGTAAACGCTTGGGTTTGCTCAGCCGTAGCTGGCAGCGTTGAGGAACTGGAGCTCTCCCTCTCCTGCTTTGCGGAGAACATAGACTTGCCCAAGAGATTTTTCACTTGTAAAACAATAGTGGTTTTGAAACTAAGTGGCAACATCAATCTCAATGTTCCTTCCTCTGTTCATTTTCCCTCGCTCAAGTCTTTGGATTTCATGCCACTTAACTTTGAAGACGATGTTCCTGTTAGGAGGCTCCTCTCTGGGTGCCCAGTTCTTGAAAAGTTCTCTGTAGATGTAGATATTATGAACAGTGTTCAATCCTCATTCAGAATCTCTTCGCCTTCGTTGAAGAAATTATGGGTTTACTTCTTTACAGTTAGTAAACTTGAAATAAACACCCCTTCGCTTGAGTACCTGAATATTCAAGCTGCTTCAATCGAAGATGATTTAATTGTGAATGTGCAAAATGTGGTGGAAGCAAATCTTGATGTTTCTTTGAAGGATGGGCTCACTGATTGCGTATTCAAGCTTTTCAAATCTCTTCATGAAATTAAATTTCTGTCTATGTCTTATGCCATAGGGGTAACTAATGTGCTCTATCCTAATCTTTTTCTTTTTTCTTTTTCCATTCACAAGCTCTTTCAATGAATGAATTTCTGTTTTTTAAGTTCCACATGAACAGCATTTAATAAAATTCAATTTGTCAAAATAACATACATGGCATTGTATTACTTTGTATGCATGAACATGTCCTCAATAGTTTATTCTCAATATCCATAATTAATCTTACAGTTTTTTAGAGTATTATTTTGAAGTAGTGTAGAAACTATATATGTAATTCTTTGTATTTTCTTCTACATGCAGCCCATTATTTCTGCTACTAATCTGGATCTTCCAGAATTTCGCAATGTAATTCGTTTGGAGCTAACTCCTCATTGCTGTGACTCAAATTTTCTGGTAAACTTGCTTTCAAAATGCCCAAAGCTTGAAGTTCTAGTCATTGAGAAGGTTTGTTAAGTTCTGAGGTTGAATGAATTTTATTATATATAGCTGCCTTCGCTTGCATCATTTTTGAATGGCTTGTGTCCCTCCCAGATATATCTTGAATGTTACGAACCATGTTGTTGGACACCGCCAACGAGTGTTCCGGATTGCCTTTCATCACACCTCACAGTGTTTAAATTTAAAGGATACCGAGGCACCATAAGTGAGCTGGGGCTTGCAGCATATATTTTGAAGAGTGCAAGTCTCTTGAGAACGACGGCATTTGAAATGGATAGATGGTTAGATTCCAAGGAAAAGCTCTGCATTATCGATCTCTTACTGATGTTACCAAGGGCTTCTGCTACCTGTGAACTTGCATTCGTCGACGAAGATGGGTTCCACTAAGTATGTCTCATTCTCTTTTCTTCTCACTGCCTCATTTAAAATATTCCATATCAAAGCGAATTCTAAATTAGTAGTTGTGCTTGTTCTTACAAAAAATGCACTATTTCTGGGGGGTCAGGTGTAATAAAAGCTTGAGAAAAAAATGTAAGTCAGATGTAGTTAATACACTTTATAGTGTATTTTTTGTGTTTGTTATGATGAAACACAACAGCTTTTTGTAGTAAATTACTTTCTTTGACGTATAGAAATTGAGAGACTGTACAAACCATACCCTGAAGATGCTGGTGATTGCAAGTATAGGAAAGTTTGGTATAAGTCAACATAGTTGTAACCTTTTTTTTTTTTTTCGCTGAAATGGAAAGATCTTGAGATTAACCTCTACGAATTTTTTGCAGCAAATATTTTCTACTCAACGTCGTGGATGATTATCTTTGGAATGTGCTTAAATTCTCACGAAAGTCCTTTCCAAGTGAAGGCAGAATGATGATCATCGAACCGACAATGTATTTTCTATTGCAGTGATGGGAATTTGGTATATGCATCCTTACGGTGGATTTGAATCTATTGATTTCTTTATTTTTTTATTCTGATGATATTTTTCTATTTATTTTTATTTTATATTTAAATTTAATATCTAAATCCTACTTTTTCTTTCATTAAATTTTAAATTTTATTTTTTATATATCTCTTCTTGCACCCTTGAACTTTGGACCCCAAAGGTAGGAGATGCAACTCCCTTTTAGCAAATGGTTTAAGAAAGTTTTGTTCCCCCAAATATTTGATCCAGGTTTCTTTTCCACATACTAAAGCACGAACATGATTTGTTAGATTTTGTTGGTGAAATTTAATAAATTTAATAAATTTAATAATTTAAATTTTTTTTGATAAATATTTAATAAAATTTAATATGTAAAAATAATAGAAAAAAAAGGTTTAACCAGTTTGAGAACGTAACCTTAAACTGCGGTTAGCTTATTTGTTTACTATTGAACTTTTTAACAAGACTTGATCAAGCTGTTCAGTGGTTAATTAAGTTGGACATACTTTCAGTGGCCGACTTACAGTAAAAGCGGATGTTATGCTTTATTTTTCTCTAGTAGCTTTGGTTCCAAATTGGGGTGCTGCAATTTGTAAGCTAGACCAAGGAATGAGCATCCTTTCTTTTTGCCTTTGTATGAAAATTCAAGCAAAGCTTTTTCAGTTAATCATAGTTTTCTTCCTCTTTTGGCTGGTAGATGTTTTCCTCTCTGTACATCACCTGGTCTTTGGTCTTCCTTTATGTGCCACTTCCATTTTCTATTGGTTTCCTGGTAAAATGTGGGACACGAATATTTTTTGATGCTAAGTCTGCATTTGACTGGTGATATAGTGCTTGTGGGCTAGCTGTGGCCACACTTCCACCCTCCAGCTGGGGAGTTTGCTGGAATTCCACTTCCAGTCTCCAACTGAGGAGTTCATTGGAATTCTCTGTTATACATTATCTTGCTGACTTGGTGGAGAAGTAACCGCTCCAATAAAGCTTTGAAAATCCAAATTCCACCCAAGATATCGTCAGCAAATTGAAGTAACAGAACCACAATCATCTGTTTTTGTGCGTTGTTTTTAATTAATGGCTAACTTTCGAATTTGACTAATACTATAAGAAGTTTGGTCTTTCAAAATGCCATTGTATTATATACCTTTTGTAACTTTTTCTGTGCAAATGCCATAGCATCTGTCTTCGCAGAGAAAGTAAGAAAGAATTATGCTCCTTTATGAAGAGATGAACTTTTTTAAAAAGAGAAAATAAGCTCTCACCTCTGCATTAATCAATGAACTGGGCACTAATCAGGGCAATAATTTCCACCAACATTCCGAGTTGCCTTTGTGAAATTACACAACGTTGGCAAAAGAAACCGTGCTTGGCATGCAGAATTAGAATTTTGTATTGCTGCGTAGTGTCCTACCCAACCACTTCTGAGTTAAGTTGAAGTGTTAAAACAGGATAATATCCAGCGGAGAGAACGGTTAGCACCATTCGTCTGAACCCATAGTAGATGACGGGAGCGACTGAATCGACGATAAAACATTAAACATTCCTTTGTTTGCTGAAAAGGAAAGCCTGCTGTAACCACCCTTTATATAATTTTTTTCCCTTGCTCCGTAATACAGGTAAGGTTATCTTAAGGTAAGTTATTGAAGCTGCCCAGTGCATACTGATGCTGTTTCCAGCTTTCTGCTCACATAAGATTCAATATCTGTAGGTTGAAAACATAATTGAACAATGAACATGGAGTATTTAATTGTGCTGTACGTCTTCCATAAATTAACTTCTTAGTTATATAGATAAAAAAAATTTTAAAAATATAGCTATACACAGTTCAGTCCCAAATCCATCTGAAAGGACTCAAGTTGAAAAGAGTCAGATCAAGTAGCTCTTTCTGACTTAGCTGCTTAAGCATTATACGTACGATGAGTGATGATTCATAAGCAACTTTCACTTGAGGTCCTAGCTGAAAGTCAAATTCAAACATAAACAATACACATAAAAATTTCATCATGCTTAACCCAGTGCAACTCATAGCAAGATAATAGAAATGATAACAAGTGATAGGCGAGTCGGTAACTACAGATAATATAACTCATTTATAACCAGAAATAAATAAAAGATGGCAAGAGCAGGTGCAATCCCAAAGCCAAGAAGATCCATAAGAGGCATAACTGAGATTCTCGTGATCCTCGAGTGACCATGACCATATTCACCTAATTCTTCATTGCTAAGGCACACCCTATTAAAATTATATGGCAGCATCAGGGTCCAATCTTCGCTGGATAGCAGCAGCGGCCTGTAGATACAAATGCAGCTGAGTAGAGTCTAAAAAAGACAGGTAGCCAAGCTTAAAATAGAATTTAATTTTAAACCTTGCCTCAAAGTTTCCTAGCTTGTACTGGTAAGCCATCTCCTCCCTGAGTTGAGCTTGTTCTTTCATTGCCTGTGCCTGAAATTTAGGGCAAAGGAATGTGAAGAAAGGACTTCATCACCAATTAACCGAATCACAAGAATACAGGTCAAGATCATAAAAGCAATCCAGTAAAACTAACCATTCCACTCTGCATTGAGTGCTTCAAAGCTAATACTTGTTCTTCCTTATGCTTTTCACGTGCTTGCAGCAGCTCTTGCCTACAGTAAAATAACATTTATGATAAAAACATAGGAAACAAGTGAAATCATTTCAGTCGACAGACTTGATGTTGATGGTGAGTATAGAATACCCACTCCACTGGCAACGCCACTAACACTTCAAAGTTAAGAAGTTTAACACATCTCTACCCATAATAAACAAAATTTTAAGTGCTGCCCTGTCCAAACCTCATGCAATATCTTCCGCTGTATTCTTTGACAACAAATTTATTCCAACATGAAATGCAATTAACAGTAAAACCTTGCTGTTGGCATTAACCCAATCAACAAAATCACAGCTGTGGTTCAGGAACATAGGAAGTCATCATACAGTTATCTATTAAAGAGTAAAATTGTCCATCTGATCCAATAAATTTTACAAAGGAAAACAAAACACGTACCAAACTAAAATGAGGTAAAACAATCAAATTTAGCTGATGCCCTGTACTTTCAATTGAAGTTTTCAATTTTCCTAAGCAGTATTCCTATTCCATAACAGCATGTTATAGTGGAAGGTCTGTGTAAAAAATCTCCAGAGTTTGTCTACCACCATACCCTTCAAGACACAGAATCCCCACGGTGTCTCGAAGGGTGTGGGCCTATCATTTCTGAAATCTCCAATGCTACATCAGGTGCAAACTTTTTTTCGTAAGAAGGACTGCAACTGTTTAAACTATATATAACTTGACCCAAAGCAAACTAAGACTTAAATACATGTATAACAAAAAAGAAATATGAAAACAAGGAAAGAAAAGATAAAAACTCAAATATCAAAGGTGCTCATGGCAATCACAACCAAAAACTGATTAACCCACAACATTTGCCAATCCCAGTCTTGTTATATGTCACTGCCCACTGTTTTGATGAAAGCTTCAAGTAATTTGATACAGGGATGATTTGAGTAAATGAGAAAGAATTGATCCAAAAAGTGAAGACCAAAAAAAAAAAAAGAAAAAGATGGGGAGGCATTAGAAAACCCGTTCAAATCCAAAATCGAAATGATAAGATCATCAACATTGTTGCTTTCTTTGGAAAATAGGTCAAAAGAACAGTACATGTAACTTGAAAGGTCTAGATCGTGAAACAAAACCAATAAAACAAAATTACTAAAAGTTGCATACACAAAAATATACCTCCTCTGTTCTTCATCATTGAAAACAGTACGCTCTGTTGCCAAGACCTTCTTAATACCCTTTTTCTGCTCTTTTTCCATTTGACGCCTGTAGTAAGCATCAAGATTGTAGTACCTGCCAAACCAGCATTGAAGCATTAGTCAACCCATAATAAATGTACCAAAACTATTTCTTATTGACAAAAGAGAGCACAAAAGTCAGTAAAACTAACTTTAAACAAGCCAAACTAACACTGCAGAATCATACTTTTTGGAAGGGAATGTAGCTGTATTGTGATCCTCCATGAATCTGCAAATCAGAAATTAGACAAAAACCAACTTAAAATTAAATCAACCTACTATGGAATGAAGGGACTAGCATATCTGTAATGAGCGAGACAATAAGTCTTTCAAAGAGAGAGGGGGATAAAAAAGTAAGCATCTTTTTCTTTTAAGAAATTCCTCCATATAGTAAAATTAACACACAGCAAGATTATGCACTTACTGTTTGAACATCTGTTTTTCCTCCCAATTAGACAGATTCTCAAGATTCACCTGTTAGAAATGCCCAGACAATTACAATATAGTGAGACAATGCACATGATCATGACATAAATGTAAATAAAATGATCAATAGATGCAGGTAAAAAATATTTGCTGTAATTTTTTTTACGGAAACAAAAGAAAGACATGAAAAAAATTAAATCTAATTTGTTATGAAAAGCCTTTTTTTCAATATCACTAACATTCTGGAAACAAGTTCAACATCTTATGTGAAGAATATGTGAAAAACATTTCCCTTGATATTGGGAAAAATAACCAATTTTATTTCGTTAAAGAACGTACAGAGGACACAAAAGCAAAAGGAAGAGAAAATAGTGAGTTTATTGCTAGATTGCATGATGTAGGAAAGTAGACCTAAATAAACACCTGTTTCACTTCTGCCAACCATGCAGTGAACTCTGGTCGTTTATTCCTGTAATATTCAGAACATCACTCACAGAAGGGAAGACAAGCCTTAATTCACAAGAAGTAACAGCTAAATTAGCTAGCTATTAACCTCTGACTCAATTATAATGGTCGGCTAATTTTCTAGTTCAAACCTTTCCAGCCTTGCCAACGTAAAAGATCTTGTAATAAGCTTTAGTAACTTAAACTGAAAGTCTAAGACAATTTAAAGCTTCCACAAACAGATTAAACAGGTGAAAATACATTCCGATAAACAAGTTAACAATCCATGAGATTAGAATTCCAGTTATCTTAGCATCTAAAAAAGAGTTGTTCATCACAAAACGAGGGATGGAATAAAATCTAACAAAAGAAAGCATGAAAGATACATTTAACCCTTTCAAAAACAACCCATTTGTTGGAAGTTTACTTTTTTTGCCCCCACCAAAGCACACTATATCAATTAAAAGAAAGAACAGCTGAACAGGTCAACTTGCTTTTGCTAACACCAATCTTCAATTCTTGATCAAGACTCCAGGAGTTGTGGCATGATGGCATCACCCAACAAATTCCAAAAGATGGGGAAACATGACCACCAGCCAGAAGAGTAAAGTAGAAAATAACCTACTGTACACACCTCCTCTGCAATTAAAGACAGAAACTTGCTATAACCATTACCTCTTCCATGGATTCTATTGTCAGCATATATTCTACAGTTCTAGATTGCAGTCCAAAAGACAGTAATTAGTCTTAATGTCTTTTTTCCACGCATGTTGGCAACTTTTGTCAGTTTGTCCGTGCGTATCTCACACATGAGTATGATAAGTCGACAATGGCTGGAATTATCAAGGTGTTACTTAAATTCTTTTCACTGCTTGTCGATCAGCTTCTTCTTGTAAAGCAGAAGAGTACAACTCGGACGCCATCTAAAAGCTCTGTTTACCATCTGATTAAAACTAGCAAGTGGGTAACCTACATTTGTCTGAATTTCATTACTCGTGTTATCATTAATGTTCAAATCATTCTGATAATTTATATCACTCTTCTCTAATCTTTATCCTCCTATGGTTTATATACAAATTGAAAAAAGTCCAACAATGACCATTTTGAAGCTTTTGATGCTCAAAGTTATTACATTTCAAATTTCAATCAAATTCTACAAACATGTTCAATAACAAATATCAGTTACCACACGCAGTACAGATGATTGCAATGTAAACAAAACCAAATTTAAAATCACTTACCACATATCAGTTTCTCTGATAGTACCATACCTTCCCCATGAATTCGTCACCGCCCCCTTCTTCCCTCTCTCTTTCTTTTCCTTTTTCTTCTCCTTCTTCTTCTTCAGCTTCTCTTTCTTCCTTTTCTCCTCTTTTTCCTTCTTCCGCCTCTTCCTATCCTTCTCTCTCCTCCTTCTCTTCTTCTCCCCCTCTTCCTCCCGCTCTTTCCTCCTCCGCTCCTTCCTCTTCCTCCTCTTCCGCTCTTCCTCACTTTCAGACTCCTCAGAACCCGGACTTTCCGATTCGGAATCTGAATACTCCGAATCAGAATCGGAATGCTCCGACTCATCATCATCGGAATCTTCGTCACTACTGTACCGTCTCCGAGATTTCCTTTTCCTTCTATCGCTCTTCCTGTGTTTTCTCTCATCCTCCCCCTCCGAACCCGAACTTTCTCCTTTTCTCCCTCTCGAATTACTGTGCTTTCTCTCATTTTCCGAGTCTACAACCGAATTTTCTCGCTCTTTCCTGGAACTTCTCTTCGGTGGGACTTCGCTTCCATCTTTCTCTGAGCTCACTACCTTCTTCTGCATAGAACCATTTCCATCTTTCGACATTTTCTTTTGGCTCCAACTCTCAGGTTTCGCACTGAGTCAAGTGCCAGACCGGGCTGAGTCAAGAACTCGGTAAGAAGGAAGAGAGGGGGTGGACAGACAGGTAACCACACGTATTTTGCAGTTTCTCACCGCATCAACTTGGGCTGAAGCCCAAGCTAGGGGCTGGGCCTGTTGAAGTGGCGGAAATTCCAAGTACAAAAGTGGCCCAGATTCTACAGTTGATTAAAATATCAACTTTTTATCTTATGCAAGTTTTTAATGTCTAAATGTAAAAATAATGATAAAAAACTTAGTCACTTTTTTTTTTTTTATTCTCACAAGGTACTCACATCTTTAAGATTATAACATTAGTTTTCGCTCACGAAACTGTACCTATCATTGACTCTTGAACATTTGAACGTGAAGGGATTCAAACTTATATTTATTAAGTTATATTCTTTTTAAAAGTTTAAAAATAACTTGATCAATTAAATTAACCCTTAGAATTAACTTAGTCACTTTCAATATCACTAACTTGTATGCCATTAACTCATGCACGCACATGTACATCTTCACATTGGCGCCATGCCCAAAACAACTTGGATACTATATTTTGCTATGCTAAAAATAAATTAGAGGATAATTGAAGAACGAGATATACAATCACATACTTATTAAGTCCGCTTTATGTTACTATTTTGAAATGTTAAATCAATTCACACTATGTAGTCTATTAACAAAAAAAATTAATGTAGGATACTTGGGAATGTCGAATCCAACTCATGATTTGAGAAAATGAGAGGAATTAATAACTGTATTTAATTGATTTTGGCAGAAATTAAACTTGGAACCATCTCATATGGCCAATAGCCAAACATCAATTGTTTTATTTAATAATTTAGATTTGGTTGATCTATGATATATTTGTACTTTGTATAATAAAATAGTTTTGATATTCTCACAAACTTAATTTAATTAAAAAATTAGACAATTAATTTTATTAAATTTACGTAATAAATTATAAATGCATTTTAAATTTTGTAAGTATTAATAATAATTATTTCGTGAATTTTTTTTTTTTTTGCATAGTCCAATAACAATAATTTCACACTCCAACTTTTGGAGCATGTACAAATATAAATTTGATTCTCTGCATGTGCAGAAACTGTATATCTTCCTGCCTTAATGAATCATCTAAACAATAATTAACAATTATTTTCATGTCCTCCAGCCAAGGAAAAACAGTTGATTGGTTTTGGACATGATAATTTGACGTGTATCTTTTATAGATCAGCAGCAGCACTCAAAAGAACTGATTGTGGGATGAAAATGTCTGCCCGAACCTCCAAGTGGAAGGAACCACATTGAGAAACACTAATGTTTTGCCATCAGCCAGAGTCAGCTTAAAGGACAGTCTCTGGTTTCTAAGATCGGTGCTGCTTTGCCAGTTGGCTCCCCAATTCCTGTGCATTGGCCACCATGCTCCACTTCTTGATCCCCTTATCCACACTGCCTTCACATCCCCACTGCCACCAACGTTGGAAATCATCACCATGTTGAAATTTGTTTGCCCCTTTAATGTGAACCGTACACCCCCTCTTCTTCTGCATGCCACCCTTCAGTTCATGTACATTAAACACAGTTGAATCAATAAGTGACTCTCACAAGCTCAGCCAAGAAGGGGTTCAAATTCAATTTGGAAATTTTCATTAAAAATAAAAGGAAAAATCTTAGGAGAGCCTTATTTTAGGTATGTCACAAGTTTTAATAATGACTTACAATAATATTTATAGAACTTATTAAAGGGAACTGCTAATAAAGAATTTAAACTTAAATTAAGTACTTTAAATTTTATCAGCTGAAGCAATCTTATTGGCATTGGAAATCTTTTATGTGAAGAAATTGTTATATTATTGATTGATTCCTTTCTGGATCTAAAAGTTTGATATGCTTTGTTCTTTTTTGTTTAATATATGTAAGATAAAGCGGTGGTTACCTTCTATAGAGGACAGGAACAATTCCCTCATTGCCTTGTCGTGCAATGCTAAAGAATGCAGGCATGGACATGTCGAAGTGTTGGTGAGGGGGGTCACACCACCCTCCATGGTTGTTTGGAGGGCAAAAGTTGGTGGCGGTTACTGTCACACTGCGGCGTCTGAGGCACCATTTCGGGTCGAGCCGGTAGTCGCACACAACAAAATAGCAGGCACCACAAACCTCACCACCTCTGAACAGCATGGTGCTCACCGCCGCAGTGTTTACCCCAAACCCAGCATGAAATGTATTATCGTACCCACAAGCTCCTCCTAAGAAATCAAATCACACATAACATCGTTGTTAGACCCAAAACACAAAATAGAGAAAGCACCAAAGTTTCTTTTAAGATAGGATGCATAGTTTAGCATAAAGCTTAGCTTTCTTCTGTATCAATATACATTAGATCCAACAGCCTAAACTGCACTGGATCTGACAGCCCACTCATTTTTGTGAACTATTTGTAAATGCATCGTTTGGTGGTAAATTTCTATTTTGCTGTGACTATAACAAGTGTGACTTACCTAAGGTGGTGGGATTTTCATTGGCCCCATAGAACGTTGCGTGAGCATTAAGCCAACTGTTAGCTTGGACGTGGATTGATGTCACTGCACTGAGAACACAGAGAAAAATAGAAGCGATGGAAAGAGGCCCCATTTTCTCACCAAACAAACAAAACCTTTGTTTTCTGTTTTTCTCGAACAAGAAGGAGGTACGTACTATAATCATGGTAGAAAATGCTTCATTATATAGAGTGAATACGCGGTTGTCGGTGATTATAATAAAATGGATCTGATCGATAACTAGTTTGATAAAATTCTGATTTTAGGAAAACGCGTTTCTTTACACGTCCTGTACAGTACGGAAGAATGTGGGCTTGGACGATGGAATATTGTGACAAGAAGATAAACGAGCACATGTGGTGGTCTGTGCTTAAGTGCAGACACATTTACGTGATCTCTCTCTGTCTATATAGTCAATCTGTCAAGTTTTTATGAGGTGAACACCTATTTTTCACTATTTTCCCCCATGACTAGCATTCTTCTTATCTATCTGCAACACTCCGTCTCACTATTTGCAATTGCAGAAATTATTTATAATTTTTTGTATGTGATATAATTGATGTGATGTATTAATTTAATAACAAATTATTTTGTATATTATTTTACTTATGTAATATTTTAAATGACAATAGTGATAAGAAAAATTATATAAATAATAATTTATTAATAATTGTACATACCACATATTCTATATCACTTGATATACTAATATTACTGAACAATCTCCCTTGAAATAAAGTCAAACAAGAAGGCATCTGCTCTGCTCATCCAAGTTTGAAGCCAAATCCAATTAAGAGTGTTGAGAAACTCTTCACTTTCTTATCTTTCTGTGCCTTAGGAGTAGCCATCCTTTGTGATGTTATAGATATAGTTGGGTGTAAATACTATATTTTGTTCAGTCTATTTTTAAAAATTTAAATTCAAAATTTTAATCTAAATCTAAATCCAAGTAAGTTAAAACTAAAAACAAAATAAATCCTAAAATTAAAATTAAATTACAAAAAAAAAAAATAAATATAAAAAAACAATAAAAATAAAAATACGAAAATAAAGGATAAGGGGAAAGAGTTGAATTTGTATGACTTGCAGAGAAAAAAAGGCAGTTGGAAGAAAAATCAAACTCCACGGTTTGCGGGACAATCACCATCAGGTGAAGATAATGATGAAGCTAAGAGTTTGAGGTGAAGTCTAGCATTGGCTGCAAAAAGGAACACTCTTCACGGTATACTTCACTGTTCTTTTACTCTCCTCTCACGAGCACTAAGCATATGTGTTACGTCAGGAAATATCTACCATCTTTGATTAAATGTTTAATCTTATTCTTAAAATTTAAGTTAAATTTTTTCTCAAAAAATAAAATAGAATTTCATGTAGGATTGTCGCTTTGTATGCGTGAGGGTGCGACATGAGCTTCTCAACCTAGTCAAAAATGTCACGTCTCTTCCGTTCGATAGGTTCCTAAGCCACTAATAGATACTGCAGAAACGCCCCCAAATACGGCCAGAAATCTTATTAGCAGCCAGAGAAAAAGGGAAAAACTCTCTCACCATCAACCTTCGTCGTGGAACTTGTGGTGACAAACATACACGCCAGACATGGGGGATGCTGAATGGCAGGGTTTGGAGCTAGGAAGCTGGAAACCAGAGGCCTATTAAAGGTCATCCTAATACGAAAGTTTTGCATGTGAATAATGGAATATACCGCGTGAATTTTGATGTCACACATAATTTCTTGATCTAACTCATTCTTAGTAATAAATTTACAATTTAGTAATTGATTTTTTTTATATGATTTTATTTTGCCACATTTTTTCCGTACATGTATAAGAAGGAATCGAACCTTGAAGAAAAGGAGATAAATTTTAAGTCAACTACTAAGTCAAAGGGTTAACCTCTATTTTGCCATATTAATATAAAATAAAATAACTAGTATTATATAATATTTAAAATTGGTTATTTTCAAAAAAAAAATTGATATGAATTGTTATACATAATAAATAAAAAATTGTATTCATTATTTATTGTGTATGATAATTTGTGTCAAACTGTTTCTTGGGATAATATTTTCTAGATAGCTTTTATTCGAATGTTTGTCCAATAATCCAACAAAAGACAAGCACAAAGTTTTATTATAAAGTTGAATTAAACTTAAACAATTCTTATTTCTAAAACAAAAATAAAGGAAGATACTGAGTAGTAATGTTGGCATACCTTTCTACAAAATTTAAGTTGTAGGATTTTTATAATTTTATTTTTATAATATAAAATTTAAATTATTAAATTTATTAAATTTTATAAAATAAATTAAAATTTTTGATAAATTAATATATCTCCACATTTAATTATAAAGATAATACAGTGGTTCAAGAATTTTTCTTTTTGGGAATAAAATAACCCAATTGATGCCGGGAACTTAGAACGCCCCGAAACAGGACTAGAAAACAAACCAAAATAAACGCAGACGCTGCCGTACACGCAAGTCACCAGTCGCAGGTTGTTACTTCCTTTCTTCGCAGTTGCTGTCGTCGCCGCTCTGGTAAGTGCCCAACAAATATAATTACTTCGTTACCGTTTCGGAAAATTCTTCTTCTTTTTTTCCCCCTATTCCTTAAGGTATTTTTTTTTCAAATCTTTTATTGGGAATCTTCTTTTGTCTCTCTGCTCAATTTGTTCTTTCTTCCAAGTTCTTGTCAATTTTGGTAGTCTCAAAGCTTTTGGACCGAACACAAATTTGGAATTGAAGTTTAAAATGATGGGGGGTCGTTAAGAAATCCAGGTAGTGGTGTAGTGGTTGTTTTTATATTTTTCCCCTTTCTGTTATTGGCGTGGTGAGAAGTGTTGGGATTGTAATTGACTCTAGAGGGGATTTCTTGCTACTACGATAGAGCTGATAACGTTGTTTAATTTTCAAATTATTGTAAGCTTTTCATTTAATTTAAAAACAGCTTATCTTTGAATGTAGAATTGAGCAATAAAGCTCTTAACGATATTTCTTCTGTTAATGTCATGCTGTATTAGATAATGACTTATGGCTTATAGAAAATGGGAAAAAAAGATGAAGAACGAAGAATAGCTCAATTTCCTTTGACTTTTGAGTGGCAGGGAAATTTGTTCCCGTCTGTTGTCTGTGCAACTGCCATCTCTTGTCACGTCAGCATTATAAGACAATAACTCTGCAACTCCTTGCATTTTTGTGTAGTAAGAGGTTTTAAGAATACTGCTTACGGCATCCACTTTAGCATAGTTAGTTAGCATGCTAGTCTCCAGCCTGAAAGACCTGGGTTTTAGTTCTGGCTTTGTTAGCCATTTCCTTCTCTTTTTGCTGTAGCTTTAAAGTGGAAGTAATCTTTAGTCTGTGCATGAATTTTCCCCATGATGTTGCAATTTGTTCTTATTAAAACCTATATGCTTGCCCTGGTCATGTGGTCTTGTTGTTTTTGTTATATATATATATATATATATATATTTGTGAATTTATGAAGATTTCACGTATAAGAGATTCAACAATTACCTAACACAACTCACTTCCTTTTATTTGGGCTTGGGACCGGCTATGTATAGATAAAACAATAAAGCATGACATTGGTGGAGTGGAATTTATGAAGATTTAAGCTAGGTTTTAATTAACATCTTAAGATTCTGTTATCTTTTGACTGGACATATTAAGGGCCAATTCAGTTATTAGAAAACTGACATCTGGATTTGTTTATGGAATTACCTGTCACCCATGTGCTCTTTCTGGAGTTTTCTTGCTGACAGGATAATTTATCTTGGACGGAACTTGAATTTGTACCCTTAAAACTATGAAAGCGCTGTTGAGTTACCCATATTTGTTTAATAATTTACTTTTCTAATATTGGTTGGATAGTACTGACAGAAGGCATTGTTTCTTAATTTGCCTTCCCTGTCTCCCTATGAACTTGTAGCCATGGATGTTGGAGATGGAGAGAATGAAGTTTCGGTTTCTTCTCTTATTTTAAATTCCGTAGATTCTCATCAGAAAGAAGTTCTTTCTCCAGAAGATCTTGCTTGGGTTGATTCCTGCCTAGTTAAAGGCACTGATATTTCAGAAAGTGATTGGAACCCCCTGAAAAATGCTTTACTGGATATTATTAGCTCCCAGCAAGAATTGTTCAACACCAATGGAGCAGACATTGAAATACTTCCCTCCATTGAGGAGAAAGAAACTACACAGTTTAAAGGAACCGAGCAAAATTCTATGCTTGTCAGTGTGTCAGCGGAAAGAAGTACTGATGATGTTCCAGACAACAGGAAGACTAAGAAAACGCCATCATCTACCTTTGAAGGAAGTCCTTCTATGCCAATTTCTAATGTCAACATGACAGAGATCAAAACTAATGATTTAGGACATAATCTGGATTCTTCAGCTTATTATATGGAGCACTCATCTGAGCCTTCATCAATTTATGATATCCTCCCAGTAAGTATAGCATCAGAAGCAAGTGCTGGTGATATTCCAGAGAATGAAAATACTGGAGATCTACCTTCTTTAACTTTTCAGGGAAATCCTTTTCAGCCAACTTATAGTGAATTCCTGAAGGCGAATGAAACCACTGATTCAGGACTTGGTCTGGATTCTCCAGCATATGACACGGAGCACTTATCTGATGATATCTTCAAAATTTGGGATTTGGACATTCCGTCTGAGGATGGTGAGCTTGTTAAGCAGTTGAACAGTGTCCTGGCAGAGAATTCCTTTCAAACGACTCCATCATCTTTTGATGATTTAGGACAGTGGAATGTTTTGAAGGAGGACTCAGTTGACAACCTTATTGATGGCATTGCTGGCCTGTCTTTGAATCAAAATGGTTGTTAAATGATGTATTTTTTTGAGATTCTTATGTGTATTTAAATTTAATATGCTATTAATATTAGAAGTTTGGAACCTCTATTGCCGTCCGGGTTGAATTGGCATTGGGATTCTCAATTATCCTTGTGTAGTCGAGGATTCCAATGTGTTTGTGTTATCAAGATTGTGTACTAAAGGCTGGTGCGAGAAACTGCCCAATGAAAAGCAAGACGAGGAAAGATCTCAAATTTAGTAAAAATCTGTTTATTAGAATAGCATAATGGCTTCTTCTTTTATCATGATATGTTACATTTCTTTGGGAGGATTGATGTTTTCTTCGAGTTTTTCTTAGCCTTTCCTACCCTTTCACAGTTCGTCTTGTCGTATCCCCTTCTTCAAATTAAGTTCAACATTCCATGATAAGATGGTAATTCATTTGGTCTGACAACTCCAATAGATCCTCTGCACGTATGTAAGCTGGAATACCACCATAGCTCTCCCTGAATTGTCAGGCATAGGATAGATTTTGGTTTCAGAAGTACTATGCTAATACCTCTCTTCTAACAAATTAACCTCATGGGAAATTTTCAACTGATGGAAAATTCTCTGCATTGAGCTTTACACTGCTTACTCCTCCATTTATAGTCACTATGGTCATATTAATCTGCCCCATCTACACAGGTAGCCGGTATTAAGGAATGCCTGAGAAGGAAGAGTTTTTAGTGGCAACCACTTCTTCAAGTTTATCAGTAACTAATGCCTGTGTGCCTTAGTTCGTTGATAATAGTGAATTTATAATTTAAATTATAAGATTTAATAAATTTAATAATATTAATTTTTTAAGTGAAATTTTTATAAGTTTTAATTTGTTAAAATAGAGTGATACAATAATAAATCTCACATTTTGGAACTCAATTTAAATAATCTTTTATATCTAAAAAAATATTAAAAAGTAAATAAAACAAAGCATTGAGATTTTAGATTAAGCAAATTCCAGAATCAGAATAATTTATTAGTTAATTTTTTTTTTTTTTTTGGTGTTGCAAAAGAGTCATATGACTAACGGGTGGGTAGTAGGGATCGATTTCATACCACGGGGTTCGAAGAAATATAAGGATACTAAGTATGCTGTATTATTAATTGCTAATCCCTGAGGTTCTTTCCTGTAGGTGTAACCAAACTAATATATTTATTAACTAATTTGTGAATAAATTTGATTTAAGCTCATTTATATTCAATCAAGAATTATATAAATAAGTTTAAATAAAAATTAGAAAACTGGATTAATAAAGGAACAAGCTCAAACAAGACATATTTATTCATTTATGTTTGTGACAAACTTATTTGTTCTTAAATTCATATACATGGTTAATTCTTATCATTTTTTTTAATCATCTCTTTATCTTTTAAATAAATATTGAAAAAAAACGGTGGCTTTCATGCTATTTGCACAAGAGTAAATTGATGCTTATACAGTAAGTAGTTTGAATGTAAAAATTGTACAAATGTTATTTAACGAAAGTGATAAGTTTCTAAATTATTATGGAAATAAGAGAAAATAAAAAAAATTAAAATTTTGTTGTACATGAATAAGTTGGTTGCAGTACAAGAACAAATAAGCAAGAGTATTATCTAATTCTAAGATGGTATTTTACAATTACTTTTATAAACTTTTAATTAGTCTATTATTGAATTGCTCAAGTGCTTTTATTATTATATATTAATATGTATTGTTGAATTGAAAGTGGTTAATATTTATCATGAGAAATATAATTTATGACAATTAATAGTTTTTTATACTTTTATTTTGATAATGCTCATGAACTAATCAAGCCAAATTTGGTTTAACAAACAAAGTTTTAACACCTCAATCAATATTTGATTTGAACTTGATAAATGCTCAAATTCAAATAAAATTAAATAAAAAATTAATAAAAAATAAGATTAATTTATATTTATAAAAATAAAGCTACACGAATCATTCAATAATAAATATTTAATATTATTGTTGATTAATTTGCGGGAATTTTTTCCAACTAAAAAGACACCAAATTCTTAAGCATGACACGACTGTTTCCGAACCCTTTAAACATTAATGAAAATGAGCCGCACACTGGAAGATGCAATTACAGTCAACAACTGTAGGTGCACCCTTTCCCGGAAGCGGGACGCAATCTGCGATGGCTGAGGGGCCATGTTTGTGCTTGCACTTCTGCTCACAATCACCTGCATCGCACCTCCATGCAGAAAACAACACTTCTGAACATTGTGTTGCTTCAGCCGCTTGATTTGCCATTGACAGAACTGCAAATGCAAAATGGCGAAGAGAGGCAAAGAACGAAAATGTTATATATACATTTGGGAAGCCTGCTAAACGCACAGAAAGAAGCAATCTGAGGAGAGAGAGAAATGATGAGAGAGAATGTGTGTGTAGAGTTTTTGTGTGTACGTATATCATCATTTGGCAAAGAATACACTTTAATACATAGTACTACGTTAGCATAGAAAATAAAAAACTAGAATGAACGGATGACTGAATCAACCTGAGACCGTAAGAACGAGGAGAAAAACATGTTTCAAAGCAATCTTAGCCATCTCTAACGAGCAAGGCCGACAACTCTAAAGTAATGCTCAATGTCTGTTGTGTATGCCATGGTGGGAGGTGGAGAGGGAAATATATAAATATGAATACTTTCATGATTATTATATTTTTATTTTTATATAATTTTCATTTTACAAAATCATGAAATTTATTCCATTTGATGTAAAATCTTTTTTATTTGGAATTGATAGCTATTTTTTCCTTATTTATTTAACTGCAATAAATGCACTTTAAAACTAGTCCTTTCCAATGTGCATAACTTTCGTAATTTCTTTTATTTCTTTTATAATTGACGTAATTAATTTCTTGTATTAATTCCACACTAGACACATAATGTCAACTATATGCATCTCCTCATAAAGTTTTGCCTTAAATGAATTTTGTCTAACATATATAAAAATTTGAATGTTTACAATTATTTACTTTACTTAATCAATATGACTTTTATCGATGAAAAATTAAATAAATATTAAATAAATAAAAGCATTAAAAAATAAAAATAATAAAAATTTTAAATATGTTAGCTAAAATTATAAAATTTAATTTAATTATTATTTAATCTTCATAATCAAGGTGTAAGTAAAAAAAATTTATTATTTTCATTAAATATCTTAATTAATGATTGCTAAAATTATGGAATTAAAATTTAAATTTAAAAATATCATTGGAGAAGATATTTATAGTCATCATAATTGTTATTTCTACAAATAAAATTTTAATAAATTTTTATTTAAGAAATTATAAATTATTTAATTTATTCAATTTCATATAGTTAATATATTGCTCTATAGCTTTAAATATGATTTATTTGGGACTAAATACACTACCTACCTGGGAGTATACTAAAAAGACACTAAAATTTATTAAAATATTACCTTTCTCCTCTTTAGATTTAATTGATTAAATGATGACTTAACTTATTTTTATGAGATATTCTATTTAATTGTTATTAATCGTTTGATTTACATATTTATGAATTCTTTTAGTTTACAAATATATAAATTTAATGCTTTTTTTTTTGGTGTGTATAAATCAATATCTGTGATGAAATGAAAGAATGATCAGGAACCTGTGACACTAGGGAGAAGGAGGAAAATGGGTAACCCAGGAATCTTAACCACATCTCTATCAAGCAGGTACAGATTCTTTGTTGTTATGATCATAAGTAAGAGAATGAAAAAAAAAATTAGTGAAAAAAAAGTAATGAAAGAAAAAAAAATAAAATTTACATATTAAATTATAAAGAGAGATAAAAAAAAATTATAAAAGTAAAAAAAAATTAAAAATCAAGACATCTAAATCTCTAACAAATAATGCCAACAATATGATCCTGAATAGCTTGTGTGGAGGCATATGTTCAGCTAAATAGGTACCTTATTGATTTGGCTGTTATTTACGGCATGATTTTCTCTCTGCAAGTTATGAGGATTTTGGTCCTTGGCTTAAACTACAAAACAACTAAATTGCAAAATTTTTTAGATGTAATTATGGATGAGATTCTCTCTATGCCCAAAAATTAAAATGTAGATAGTATATCTTTAATATTTACAATTATTATTTTACCAAATTCAACTATTGAATATATTATATTTCTTAGATTAAAGTGTGAAACTTAGTCTAAAAGCTCATGCCTTATAAGTTTGAGTATTAAATGAAAATAAAATAAGAAGATAAATTTTCTGAATTCAATGCCTATAACAAAAGGAAAGATAAAATCATGAAAATGGGTATTACTCAAACCTCATAAATGTCTTTGATCTATTAGGCTCATAATTTAGTTTATTAAATTTAATAATTCAAATTATAAATAAAAATTTTATTTACAGGAAACCGTAATAAGGATATAGTGACAGAGTTGCCAATTTTTTTATGTTGGGGCCTGGAGGAGACGTTTTGGTCAACAATATTAAAGAGTTTTAAATCATTTCCAGAAATTACTCTAGCGATTTAATTACATGTTTGCATATACATATTGGTTAATTACTCATAATATTGCAATACTAATTAAGGGTTGACAATAGTTAGAATTTTGCGGAGAATAAACTATGATATCAATGAGAATGCCACTTTGTTTGCAAAGTTTTTATTGGTCTTTAATAAGCATTTAGTTCTAAGTTTTGTTTCTTGACCATTCATATCCTATTTTTAAATGATAGTGATACATATAAAGTTTACATATTTATATATTTTTATATTTTCACTTTCGGTTTCTCTTTCCTTTAATTTTTTTCTCTTTATGTATGTAGGAAACGTAACCATATGACATCTAATATTTCCCTTCTCAAATGAATACTAGCCTTCTCATCATTGCATTATGGCATCACGTACCATAATGCCATTCACCATGTTTACCCAACTCATAATTGATGGATTTTTTTTACCCAAAAAGTTGATTCTAATTGCAAGCCAAATATGCAGCTTCTTTTAAACTCTCAACATGTGTATCTAAGAATCCTTTTTTTTTTTTTAAATTACTTTTTCAGTTATACTATCAAACCTTATGATCTCACAATTAGTTTTGCATTATTTTATATTTATTCTCTTATTAGTCATCTCTCCTTAAGTACCTATTCAAATATGTTCCTTTCTTTGGACTCAAGGCAGAAAGCATTAAGGAAAGTCGTTAAGATTTTTTGCCTTGAAACCTGTAGTGACTATTGAAGGCCTTCATAACAACGTTGTTTATAGCAATGCAAAAACCTATGCTTTAATCTTCTGTTATATAGGAAAAAGTGTGAGCTGTTAAGAGAGCAATATAAATCATCAGACGCATAATCATTGTAATTTCAGTTACGAGCATCCTACCAACGGACTCAAGTTAGCTCACTATTGAAACAAAAGACAAGCAAACATTTTTCTCAGACAAGGAAACAAGAACATAGTTTTCTCTACTCATGGCAAGGTTTAGCAACATTATGAACTATCCCATTTTGGTGGTTTTCTTTTTGGCTACCACAATTGGTACAATCTTGACTACTTAGGACGAGTCTGTGGAGCTTTTCCACGAGTGTGATCAACCCACCAAACCAGACCCCAAATAATATGAGCAAGTGAAGAGAAGAGAGGTTTTTACTGTGAAAACGAAGTATTTAACAAACTAGTCCATGACAAGAATGTCATTAAGCATTGGTGTGAAAAGATTGGAAAAATGGGTCACTCTTCCCATGATGATGTGGTGAAGAATTTGCTTCGCACCAACTCTGTGGTCAGGGAAGCTGATGAATCGGAAGTTCTGGTGAAGAGCAAGAAAATCTACCGCAACTACTAACATGTCACAAAAGATATGTAACCAACGTGAGACTGTAACCCTCGTGGAATCCATCAGATAAGAAAGTAAGAAACAGAGGTTCACCAAGAGCATTTTAAAGACTGGTTTTTTCCTTTTAATTCTTTTCCAAGCAACAACGCTAGGTCTCCTAGCTTTTATTTTTCTCTTTGGGGGGTTTGCTAGAAGGATTTTTATGAGTTTCCTAGGAAACATAGCATTGGAAATAACTTTTCCCTGTTTGGTACAAGATTTTTTATATAGTTTCCCTTATAATCAAATTTCTCTTGGTGTCTACAGAGCTGACTTCGTGAACATGTTGAATTTCTTTTTTTTGGATGTCATATCTTTCAAAACATGAGTAGTTGATCTTGAAGCATCCAACTGGCATTGCGCATCTGATTTCTAAGAATCACATATATGGCTTACAAAACCCACATGTCAAATGCAAGTTGTAAACATATCACAAGAAGTTCTTACTGCTAAATGCTAATATATGAATAATAACACTTCCCACTCACACCAGTACTTCCGTGGATATACCACTGTGTAAATCGCAAGCAATACAGCTGCTCAAGCTTCACTACAAATGGATACAAGACAACGGAAAGTGGGGGCCAGTAGAGGGGAAGAGAATATTTCATTCTTTCAAATTCACACACTGGAAATCTGATTTTGCAGTCTTTATTCAGTCTCACCGGTTACAATTTCCCCTATGAGGCTCATAGAGTCATTTGGCTTCAAATCAGGAACATGGAACTTTCATTTCATCTCATACATCACTAGAAAATAACTAGAATTGACTGTTATTAATTTCTGTAGTTGGTAGTCAATTTAACAAGAATATACTATCTGCACATCACGTCTATCATGCAACCCATAGTCAAGGCCTAACATTTATATCCCGGACTGCACTTGATATGTGCCTATAGTCTAAAATATATTGTCTTAGAACAAGAGAAGGCACAAAATGATACAACAGAGAAGAAAGATAAATACTCTGGTTAGGGACTTGTCAATCTGCATTTGCTGCCTTCTCATTGTAGGACTGCCACTTCCATTATCATGGTACGAATTAATGTAAGTATAAGGAAACAAATTTGCATTTGAGCTCCTGAAAATCCTGGTGAAAATCATATCCCTGAACATACGATTCATTGGATTAGGGAAACTAGTCATAGCCAAACCGCCAAGATAAGGTGATCCATTAGCAACATAACCTCGATAAAGGTGAGGGAAGTACCGCTGATAATGAAATGGCTGTGGTTGTGACCGGAAATAATTGGAATGGAGTTGTTGACCTGAATGAGAAGTGGATGCATTTGTAGAAGTTAACATAGCATTCAAGCCATTAGGAGCTGGCCTACGAGGTATTCCGATACCCATCTGGTGTTGCTTGGCTTCAGAATCTGTATAAGATGTTCCGCGGCCATAAAGAGGAACTAATGAAGTATAAGAGATGTCAGCTTTACACACTGGGCACATCTGCCGCTGGTCTGATTCATTGGAGGAGCTCTGGACCTGAAGCCATCTGTATATGCATGGCCAGCAGTACAGGTGACCACACAGTGTGACCACAGGGTCAAGCACTGATTCCAAGCATATATTACAATCAAAGCAACCGTTGCTACCATCAGACATTGTTCTATGTGCCGAATTGGATTTCAAACTTTTCTTAAGCAAGAATCTCCCTTTAGTGTCTAAGCATGCAGTTTCCATTTTAGTACTGTTCCACAGTAATACGTCCTGTAACAATTTTTAAAATTGTTTTAAACAGCAGGTAAGGAAGAAAAATCATTTGGAGACCCCAACAGCATGCACTTAAAAGAACACATGTATATTATGGCACCTTGATTAGTTTTATGCATGGCAAAATTACAAAAGTGCTACCATGCTGATTGTATTTTGTTTAAATAAACTCAAGTAGCACACAAAACATTTCTTAGACATCTGAAATTGCAATTTAATAAAAAATTTGCCAACTCTCTTGTTCCTCCTATTCTGGGAAAAGAATCAGCTGACCACACTGGATCAAATAAAGCAATTCAAGGAGAAGCTTTGTTAAGGCTTCCATAAACCCACTTATCATGAATTAAGTATTTAGCCTGGAAACACTATCCTCAATGTAGCCAAATAAAGAAAGGGGAGAAGGGTTCAAATACGAATGTTCACATCATTAGCTGGTCATGTAAAGTTTCCCCTTTTAACCTAAATTAAAATCAATGAGATCAGAGTGAAAGGACCAATACCCATCAGATAGGTGCAAGTGCAAATTTTGCAAAGATCTACTGTAATGAATGCAATTGAATAACTTGAAGGACCAAACTTCATTAAATTGTTCAACCTTCTACTTGGATCATCATTATTTATTCTAATACTTTCACATCATCACATAATCAAAATCCTTACACAGAAACCCACAATCTATTGAAAAAAAAAAAGTCATATTTGTATCCCAAAAAAAAAAATTCAAACTTGGACGAAAGAACAAAACATTTTCTGAATACTCCTTAATTTTGGAAATCCCATCAACAAAACAACTACACAAAGTTAGTTCATTTATTTTCGATGATGGAAATCAGAAAGAATTGAGTTATCTAATCCTTACTTTCTATGGGTTTCTTGTACAATATAAGTTGTTCTACCCTTAATGGGCATGGCATAACAATTTATTTTTTCTCAAGCACACACAACATATGGAATTAATAAACCAGTTGTTTTGGTACACATGGAAGTTGTTACAAAGACTTGAACCTTTAATCTCTACCTAGTACCTAAATGTCCACCCACCCAGCCACCTGAACCATCCCCAGTGAGAAAATTGATGAATATTGCTCAAGAATGAACCATCCTACTCCCAAATCAACTTTCCTTATCCAGTCCTGACTCAACAAAGAGAAGTAAGCCTTCCTTCAACAATAATCTCAATCCAACAAAACAACTTTTTACCGTATTTCTAGTTGAGAACAAGTTGTAAGACATAATTCAATGTCATTCTTGCCACAAGAATGAATGTCAGCTATCAGTGAATTTCGGGACCCACAAAAAGGAAAAAAAATTCTAAAAAAATTTCTACTGAGGCAACAGAAACAATAATATATAGTAGAAACACATACAAACACATTTCGGGCAGGGCAAAAACGTAGCAATATTGGTTGACTATACAATTCTTCAATAATATATCCAATTTCCAAATTCAGAAATGAGAGTAATACAGAAGCTAATAACACTCTTTTTGCAGACACCAGACTTGGCATTGACATAACTGCACAGATTAATGTAATGTTACAGATAAACAAGACAGAGACTTGCAATAGCAAATCTAATGAATTTACGAACCTGAAACCACAAGGACAAGGAGGAAAACATGAACAAAACAAATCTTGGCCATCTCCCTAACAAGCAATGTCAAAATACTTTGTCTCAATGTTTGTTTGTGTCTGCAATAGTGGAAGAAGAAGGTATTTATAGGCATTATAATTACAGAACTGTTATATCTACAAATAGAATTTTATTAAATTTTTATTTAAAAATTTGAATAATTAAATTTATTGGATCCCACAAATTGAACCGAGAAACCCACCCCATCCACCCCATCTTGCAGCCATGGATAATTCCGTGACAATTTTGTCCCACCTTTTACGTGGGATGAAACTTTTCCAACTAATTAATATATTGCTCTGACAGCTTTAAATATGATTAATGTGGGAGTAAATACATTACCCACCTTAGAAGTTTACTAAAAACACACTAAAATTTGTTAAGGTACCCTTCTTTTTAGATTTAGTTGATTAAGTGTTGACTTAACTTATTTTGACAGAAGATTCTATCTAATTGTTATTAATCATTTGATTTATATATTTATGAATTCTTTTAGCTTACATATATATAAATTAATATCTATGCTAGCTTTGCACACGTGTATCAAATATTCTCCGTGTAACAAATGATATTAAAGAATGATAAGGAACCTGTGACACTAAGGAGAAGGAGAAAAATAGGTGATCCAGGAATCTTAGCCATCTCTAACAAGCAATGCCAACAATATGATCCTGAATCTGGAAGTTTGTTGTGTGTGAGATATGCAGTGGCTTTAGCTTGTGTGGAGATATATATTCAGCAAAATATGTACGTTACAGATTTGGCCATCATTTACAGCAAGACTTTGATTTTCTCTCCGCAAGTTTTGAGGTTTTTGGTCCTTGGCTTGAACTACCAAACAACTAAATTGCAAAATTCTTTAGATGTAATTAAGTATGAGATTCTTCTATGACCAAAAATAAAACCAAAATTCTAAACATACAGTGTAGCACTGCTCAATGTAAAAATGTCGATAGTATATCTTTAATCTTTATATGCGATTCAAATGCTTGCTTCTTTTTAAGATTTATTGTCCTGGTAACTCATATCCTATCAAATCTAATGCAGTGGAGTTTTACCAATTTTCACATAATTATTGTAGAAACTAAATTTCTTCTGGAACCCAAATATGACATGTTAAATTAGGAATAACTGAGATATCTAATCTTTACTTTCTATGGGTTACTTGTACAATATCAGTTGTTCTACCCTCAATGGGGATGGCATACCAATTTAAATTTTCTCAAGGACACACAACATATGGAATTAATATACCAGATGTTTTGGTGCACAAGGAAGTTGCTACGAAGACTTGAACCTTTGATCTCTACCTAGTACCTAAATGTCCACCCACCTAGGGACCTGAGTCATCCCCAGTGACGAAATTGATGAATATTGCTCAAGAATGAACTATCCTACTCCCAAATCAACTTTCCTTATTTTAGTCCTGACTCAATAAAGACAAGTACGCCTTCCTTCAACAATAAAAACAATCCAACAAAACATCTTTTTACCATATTTCTAGTTGAGAACTAGTTGTAAGACATAAGTCAATGTCATTCTTGTCACAAGAATTAATGTCAGCTATCAGCCAATTTTGGGACTCAGAAAAGGAAAAAAAATTCTAAAATAAGTTCCTCCCCCGAGGCAACGGAGACAATGATATATAATAGAAATACACATTTCGTGCAGGATAAAAACATAGCAATATTTGTCGACTTCACAACTCTTCAATAAAATATCCAATTTCCGAATTCAGAAATACGAGTTATACCTAAGCTAATTTAACACCAATCCTCGAAAACAGCATCCGTAGAAAGGAAGCTAAAAAATGGCACCACGGATGAAAATCCAATGCAAGCAAACTAATCTCAAGGAACATCAAGAACATAAACAGAAACCCAGGAGACAAAATTCGAAATTCATTCAATGTAACACAAGATCAAAGCAAAACTGTTCCATCTTACCGATTACAGCAAAGGCAAAACCATGTCATGTCAAAGAAAACAAACATACCTTTACCAGGGAAAATCAGATATGGACGAACAACTTAATGTGTATAAGCTAAGTTCAAAAGGCGAAGATGAAAGAGGAGAAAAATGGGATTAGTAGATTTGGGTTGCGAAGGATGCTGCAATGAACGAGAGTGACAGGTGGATAGGAAGATTATTATGCAGCGGGAAGAGGCAGTGGAATCGTGGTGGTGACGGCATTTACTGATAAAACAAGTTTGCAAAGGCGCAATAATCGCTTCTGCTACCATTTCTTTTATTTTTTAGAACATTAATTTTTTAAATATAAAATATATAAAATTTTCTTAAATTTTAAGTCAATTTTAAAATATCTTTTAATTTTAAAAATTTTTAAATTACTCTCTTAAACTATAAAAAATTTTTAAAATATCCTATTTCATCAAATTTTTTGTTAAAATTTAAATATTTTTTAGTCAACCTTCAATTTGATCCGATAAAAAGTTAAAAATATCCTTCAAATTAGGGATGGGCATTGGGTGGGGCGGTTTGGGTTGGGGCAAAATTTTGTCAACCCAGTTGAACCCAATCTCTTATTAAATTAGTCCAACCCCAGCCAAAAAATTCTTCAAACCAACATTCTTGGGTTGGAATAGTTCGGTTTTACTTGGGTGAGTTAGTCTGGGTTAGGATGGGGACGAACGAACGTGAGGTGAGCGATGGAACAGGAATGAGGTTCAATTGACTATTGATGACTCAAAGTGCCGAAGTATGATGATTAGACAAGAGATGAGCTAAAATGAGAAGAGGCAAGTCAAGACAAGGTGGGAGGAGGTAAGGGATTAGCGTTGACTGTTGGAAACGACGAGACAACGAACGAGACTTGTAGCTCGTGAGAGAGGGAGTCAAGGACTCGAGGGATCGAGGGTTCGAGACGAGAGAGGGATGAGTGGTATTGATTTGCTGAAGTTGAGCTGCCTCTTGCCTGCTTGTGCTTGCAGAAGTTTTAAGTAGGGGTGGGCATTAGGTGGGACAGTTTGGGTTGGGGCAAAATTTTTTCAATCTGTTTGAATCCAATCCCTCATTTAATTAGTCCAACCCCAGCCAAAATAATCCTTCAAGCTAAAATTTTTGGGCTGAAATAACTCAGTTTCATTTGGGTGGGTTAGTTTAGGTTAGAATGGGCCGAAGAGTGAAGGCTTGGGGATGGCCAGACATGAGGTGAGCAGGGGCAAGTCAGCAAGGTTCAGTCGACTATTGAGGACTCAAAGTCTCGAAGTGTGATGACTAAACAAGAGAGGGACCGAGATGGCTCAAAGGGTCGTCAACATCGACTGTCAGAGACGATGAGATAACGGACAAAACTCGTTGCTCGCGAGAGAGGGAGTTGAGGGACAAGAGAGGACCGAGAAGTGGCATTGGCGTCGTAGAGTTACTTGAGAAAGATTTAGGGTAAGTTACGAAACAACGTCATTTTGTAGTAGTAGAAAAAATATATATATATATAATTTTTGTTGGGTTGCCACAGCAATCAAATGGAGAAAGAGCAAAAATTCATCCTCATCCAATTTATCCCATTTTAAACTAAAATATTATATTATATTTATTTTACCCCATCTTAACCTAGTCTAAATTTTCTTTTTTACAGTTTGAAGCGGGTTAAAACAATTTGATCTGAACTGATGCCCACCCCTAGTTTTAGGGCAAGCTAGAAAATGACATCATTTTACAAAATGATACTATTTTATAATATCAGAATTGAGAATATATATATAGCATAAGAATTAAAAAAATATATATATATGTAAATTTTGTTGGGTACCCGCGGCAACCCAATGGAGAGGGGATCAAAATCTAGCCCCACCCAATTTACCCCATCTTAAGCCAAAATATTACATAATATTTGTTTTACCCCATTTTAACCCGGTCCAAATTTTTTTTTTTTACGGTTTGGGGTGAGTTGAAACAGTTTGACCCAGTCCAATGTCCACCCCTACTTCAAATGTATATAAATTTTCAAAATCTGCCATAAATGCAAAAGAAGAAAATCTAGTATAAATTTATAATTTAAGATTTAGGGTTTAAGATTTAGAATTTTAGGATTTAGAATTTAGAGTTTAGGATTTAGGGTTTAAGGTTTAGAGATTTAGGGTTTAAGTTTAGGGCTTAGGGTTTAGGGTTTAGGGTTTTAGGATTTAAGATTTAAGGTTTAGGGTTTAAAATTTTAGAATTTTAGAGTTTAGGATTTTAGGGTTTAGGATTGAGATTGAATGTTAAAACTTTAAAATTTTACTATTTATGGTCTTCTTCAATTTCTTAGCTTTACAATGAAGGTCATTTTCATCATTTTTTTTTAAATTTTAACAGAAAACTTGATAGAAGAAGTTATTTAAAAATTTTATATAGTTCAAAAAGGTCATTTAAAAATTTTTAAAATTTAAAATTTTTTTTTAAAATTAACCTAAAATTTAAGAAAATTCTATACATTTAAACCTTTTCTTAATTATGTTAACCTTTTCTTACTCATAACGCCATGCACCATTTTTTATTCAGTATCTGGTTTTAGGTTAGTATTTCCGCAACACGTGGAAAGGAGTGTCGTTGCCCTCGGCCAAGTTCACAAGGCAACCGTCTGATTAAGGTTTTTTTTTTTTTTACTCCTATTTTTCTTCTAACTTTTTTAAGTAATTTTTTATTTTGATAGAGTTTAAATTATTAAGTTTTAGCAAATTTCTGAATCTTAATAGAAAGTGATTGGATGGTTTTTATATGAAAGTTATAGTATGTATTAAGAGAGGAATAGAAATAAAATTAAGGAAAAAAATTAATGAAAAAATTAAAACATATAAATTTAGATATAAATAGATAAAAAATTATTAAAATTAAAAAATAAAAATTAAGTGATTAAAGTTCAAATATCAGATATAATATAAAAATAATGAAAAGAAAAATGTCATCATAAAAATTATTAAGAAATAGAAGTGTCTGATTGATGAAAGCAGTGCAAAGATTTAAATTATGATTTTTTTTATGTCCGGATATTTAGTTTTGATAACTTTTAACAAATTTTATAACTTTGAAAGCAATCTCTTCATTATTAATATTTTAACTTCTTTAGAATCATCTTTCTTTCTCCCATGTTGGGGGATTTGAATTCCGAACGTATACACTAAAAAATTGCTTCTGTGTAGAAGTTTCTAGAAGATCACGGTTTCAGGGTTGAAGTGATTTGGTACAAAAATCATCAGCTTGAGCTATAAATTAGAGGAGTATTAGAAGATATAAAACTCTTGTGAGCATTTACACCCTTCATTTATTATCATAATAATAGTGGGTTGGAAGAGTTAGGATGCAGGAATTTAAGTTTAACTTAAATAGTCAAATTTAATTTTATTATTTCTTTCTTTTTTTATTTAATTTTTATATTATAACTTTACTAATATTAAAAATAAAAAGAAGAGTTAGGACGCAACATGAAGAAAAAGATCATCTTGTGAATTGTTAGAGGTTGCCGATGGCTGTCGTTCTGGGAGCTAAACTAAAGCTAAGCTTTTGCTGTGCAGTCTCAGCTTGCCAGTATTGACTGCACTGGAAATTCTTCTTTGATCCCTGTAACATTTCCATTTGGAGGACTTCTTAAGATTTCTGTGTATGGACGTGTAAAGGTTTAATATTGCTGCGAGTAATACATGATGAACATAAAATTGTTATTTTGCATGATTCTAAGGTGACATAGCCAGCAATTGGTACTGTTGGTGTATTCGTGTAGCCTACGGACTGGCTACAAAATAATGATTGGTTATTTTTGAAGTGAAAGATTTCAATCATAATGCGATTTCTATTGATGGGAGGGTGTTTTTTTTTTTTTTACTGGTTCATCTTGTGTTGATGGAGTCTGCGACTCTGCGGTATGCTTTGATGTGTTGCAGAACGATGTATTTGAAATAGAAATTCCATAGTCCATCTCCGTCTGGTAATTGTTGGAATAATGATACAAATACAAATAAACTGCTAGTACAATCTTTTACATTCTCTTTTTACCAACTTTAAAGACAGTGAGCATATCCTCAAAACAAATTTACGACTTTTAACAATATTAAGAGAAGACACTCTGTTGATTAACACAAGTAACTACAATAGAAGTGCACTCAGACAGAGGCAACCTTCTTGCACTCATGAAGGTAGACTTGCTGTGGAACTAAAAACTGTCATGGTCATTGTGCTTGATTATTGAAGCAAGATCATCGTTTGGACCAAATTTATCTTTTTTTCATTCCTGTAGATGGTTCTCTTCAAATTCCTGTGCATTTTTGGCCTATTCTAAGTAAGCAATTAATAATTTAAATTCCATAGTTAAAAAATGCAATAACTCTAAAAAGAGGAAGGGGGTATATAAGGATGCCAAAAGTCCCAACTATCCATTTTACATCCATGAGACCTAACTTCCATATTAGTTTCATTGACCAGATTTAGTTATACCCCAATTGGTCCCCAAATTTTTCACATCAGAGAAACGAAAATTTAACTTATTAATTATAATTTAGCAGCAAAGTTACTAAGCATATGGTAACAAGAACTATCTAAAGAACATTGAAAATAAGGTTGCATCCTATAACTATACAGGAGCATAAATGAGTATTTAAGAAAGCAAATTATCCAACCTTGGGACATTGGATAAGAGGAAAAGAAGCTAATATGAAAAATAACTTTACTTCCAGGAGAGGCCTTAACTCATTAAAATTACAAGAACTTTTCTATGCTTGTGGTCAATGTTGACTTGGGCACAGCACCAATAACAGTATCTTTCTTTTCACCATTCTTAAAGATAATGACAGTTGGGATACTTCGAATACCGTACCGAGTAGCAGTTGAAGGACTCTCATCAGTATTAAGTTTGTAACACTTAAGCTTCCCAGCATATTGCTTAGCCAGCTCATCAATTATAGGGTGGATCATACGGCAGGGACCACACCACGGGGCCCAGAATTCAACGAGAACAGGAGATTCAGATTCAAGAACAAGCGACTGCCAATTTGCCTCAGTAATAGTAGCCACTGCAATATCCATATATATATATATATATATATAATATTCATACATATATTTAGCTTCAATTAGAATTTCTCTCAAACAGTAAGTCTTTTGGGAGCATAAAAAAGAGATCAATAGGATCCACAGGGTTGCAGTGATGAAGAAAGCAAGGCATAATTCTAGAAAATACGCATACCATATAAATGGAGCACAAGAGCGAACATACGACTAAAAACCTATGTTTATGTTGGACTATTTAAGAAAACTTCTCTGAAGTCCTAGCAAAGAAAATACATTTGGTAAGGCTTTTCAAACAATGTAAAAGATGACTAATATAAGCATGTGAGAGGCATGGGTAATGGACAACCAGTATCAAACTGTGTCACTGCAAACACCTCTTTATAACAAGCAGATAACAAAAGTCAAAGGCTGTAATTGCTTATGCTTGAACTGAAATTCTTAAGCAACAGATTAAAGCAATCTCCCCAACCAGAGGAAAAGAGAAAGAAAGAAAAGAAGGAGCATTTCTAAGAAGTAGAATTGGACTGGAACATACATCTGACATTAAAGTTCTCTTTTTCTAAGACTTCGAACTTCAACATCATCTTATCTGTTTGAGTCACCATGAGGGGAAACATATGCGCAAATGGAGACAGTTTCAACATATATGTCAGTTACGCAAGCATAAGAACCTGTGCTGTGAGGCGTTCTCATCCTTAGGATGATATGTAACCAAGGAGCATGGGAGAAAACCAAAGCTATTTAAGAGATAAAACTCAAGGTGGGAACAATGTGGAGTTTGGTCCTACAAAGTCCCGGCCATAATTATTAGGGCATTCCATTCCTCATTCTTATTTAGAAAACAACAAGATACACCCATGTAGTGGCATTTATTTAACTGAGATTGACACAACAAGGTTAGGTAACTAATCTAATAAAACTATATTCCTTCAATTTTCCATTTCATCCTTGATCAGTGCTAGCATCACATGCTTGATGTTCAGTGATATGAAGGCCCTTCAGAACTGAAATACATAAATGAACCTAACCCAAGCTCTCAAAAAGGGGAGATTTCAGCATTTGAGAGTCCAACTTTTAAGGCAGCATTCTCTGGTAAAATCTGACCAGAGTTGTAAAATATCGACCACATGCAGAAATGTATCCCTAACCCTGTACTTTGCTTTCCCGTTGCAACACATTAAGGAAAATGCAGGGTGTTAAACGTAATAGATTAGTCCACAAGGGTAACTTCAATGTAGTCTCCGGTTTTTTAGTATGAGTATGATTTACAAGTGCATTATGCACCGACATTGCATACTTAATCACAGAACTGATTTAAGGCAATAAACCTCTTTTATCTTAAGGTCTCGTAAGTAAAACCAATGTATACAGACATGAGAAACTCTTTAGTTTTTCTACGAAATAAATAATTACTAACTATAGAAATACACCGAGAAGCATAAATGGTGGAAACAAGGAATTGCTTCCGTTTAGAAGTCAAAGAACAAAGAAGGATTTGCCAAAAATAGGAGAAAGAGATACCCTACACTTGAACTTGCAAATTGTCAAAGAGGATGCATGGAAAGAACCACTTTTGCTAAAATTTCTTGGCTGATTTGCCTGAATCTTCAAAAAAAATCGTATCATTCGTACACATAATCGATTTGGCGAGTCTTCCATGCTCATAATATAATCATTTGACACCTATTTGGAGACTCATTAACCGAATTTCACCCCAATACAGTCATATAGAACCTAACGAATAAAATTAACAACAAAAAAAGTTAAAATTTTGGGCTAAGCTGTAGCTACACTTGGTTCCTTTTCATTTTTCTATTTATTTTCAATAATTCACCAAACAATAACAGCGCAAATTCAGAAACTTTCTGTAATAAAAATGAAAGCTTACCGTCAACAGCGGTATCCTGAGCCTCGCACACGACGCGTCCACTGCGACGAGCGATCTTGTAAGCGGAACACGGCGAGCCTGCGAAACGAGTCGCTGCGTCGGGTCGGAGCCTAAGGCCTTTGTACTGCGGCAACTTAGCTGAGCTGCGAGGGGCGGAGAGTGAACTAATTGAAGAAGCTGTGATGCGAGAGAAGGTGACGGGCGGAAGAGCGGAAGAGCGAGAAACGCTAAGGGAATCGAGTACAGTGGCCATGGAAACAGATGACCGGAGATCCACCACAAGAAGGAGTGAGAGAGAGCACACAGGGGAACGCCGGAACGGAGATCTGGAAAGTGAGAGAGACGTCTGAGAGGCTTTTGTTTGGATACTGGGATAATATGAGGCCAATGGATCAGCAGAAACGGTGGATGGGGGATGGATCAGGTGGGACTGCGAATGAGATACGTATTCCGTAGATTTTCCTGCACTATAACTAGGTGGGCCACTGAAACAGCGCCACGTCACCAACGGTGATCTGCACTACAATTCTTACCAAGAGTGAAAATAAATATTTATAAAAAAATGTGAATTATTGAATTTATTAAGTAATATATTTTAATTTATTAAATTTAATAATTTAAATTTTTTAATAAAAAATTATAAATTTTAATTTATAAAAATAAAAGAAAAGTTCCAAATATAATGTTTTTGCATCTCATTTTGTGTTGTATGTCTCTTGCAATTTAGCTTCTGATCAGAGAGGAGCAACTCTCGTGTTGCTGTGAGATGGCCTTCTTCACAGAACCCACAAGCTCATGCCACAGACTAGAGGGCTCAGGAGCGTTGAGCACCCACTGAGACCTTTCGATAAGTTCCTGAGCGCTTTTCTCAGTGTCTACCACCGGATTTTTCAATTTGCGAGTCTCAACATGCAAGGGATGTTATGTTAGAGACCACAATTAATTAAACAAAAAAAAAAAAATGGCACCACCAACATCACCAAGTAACATTTCCCTATTCTTCACCCTCCTTGACCACAGATCTTCCTTCCCATTACGTGATCAAGGGTTCAACTCTTCATCCAAGACATTCAACTACTTTCAACTTAGATACTAAGCTAGAGGCATGGGGAAAACTTTAGTTCTGACAAAAACAAGCATAGCTGAAACACATCACAAGACTGATAATAAAAACCAAAGTAAAGCTTTCTCTAAGTTTTTTGTTTTTTCTCTTATTAAATTATAATTCTAGTCCAGTAACTGTATTCAAGCAGCTATGGTAACTTTCACTTAAATTTTTACAATACCTTCAAGCAGCTGCATTCAAAGGTACACACACTACTCAAAATATGGTTCTGTACGTTTCATGCGTCCCATCTTTTGCTTTTTCTTCCCCTCATTCATGAGTGGATAATCATATAGAGTATGTTCTCACTCCAAATCCATGCAGCTTATTAGTCTATTATAAGGATCATGGTCTTTTAAACAGATGTCATACAACTTTTCAGGATGCACTTGGTTTGGTTAACATGCACATATTTATAACCTAAAACCAAATCATATACAAAAAATGATATTTGATCTTATATTACCATGTACTTCTCATAAGTCATTAGAACAAGTCTGTCCAGAGCACGCTGTTCAAAATTCCTGTTAAACAAAAAATCATATTTCAATCCGGACCCATAAGGTGCAAAAGATTAAGCTAACCAAACGATCAGGATATCATTTGAAGTGCAATTCAATTACTTTTCTTGAACATGACCCACAATGGTGCCATTGTTGCAGCCCTTCCATCTTCGTCAACACACCAAATTACCGGCATGAGAGTGACAATTCATGGCTCGTTTAAGCTGAAGGGCTAAACGATCCGTTTTGGCCACCTAGCCTTTGGTAACATGGGATGTCCACGTCACCACACTGTTACTGTCATGTTAGCATTGTTAAGGTCAAGTATAAATGTCTGTCAATTTATACGATCTGAATTAACGACTAAATTTTATTGAGAGCAAACTAAAAAAAATTTAAGTTAATTTTAGGGTTATTTTGTGGAAAATATTTTGTAGGGTTCCAAATTTTTTAAAAATCAAAATGACAAATTTCTCAAAAAAAAATTAACCTAAGGCCAAGTTTCAATTTTTTTTTCTGTAATATTATAATATTTTTTGAGTTTAAATTTGATAAGACTAAAAATATCTCAGAATATTTTTTTAATATAGGTTTTATCTTTATTTATTAATTTTTTAAAAAAATGTTGAAAAAGCAAATCTTCTTAGTCTGTCACTGGATTTTATTTAAAAAAAGAAAAAAGGGAATGACAGACGGCTTGGAAAAATATAACTACATTTGAAAATTTTATTTCTAACCCAGCATTCTATTTGAGAATTTATTGAAGGGATAAAATTGAAGTAGTTTTTATTTTTTAATATTAAATAAATAAAAAACATATTGTAAAGATAAAAATGATAAAATGTGTCTTTTTTTAAGACAAAATTAGTAATTTTATTTTGTTTTTATTGATGAGACGGATAGCAGATGATTTGCGCACCTTAATTGAAACAGAAGAGGCCAATGTTAGAACAAGGTCGACAAGGCGGCAACGCAAGCGTTTTGGCACTGACAATTCTTCACCGGCTACTCACCTAACGCCGATGGCAAAATCGAAATAATCACCCAGTCGGGTCAACCACAATCGGCTTGCTTTTGAGCATCTGTCAAACCATTCCCATGATTTCCTCGAGTCTGGAATCCAACCCAGACCCAAGCATCTATTTCCACGCGCCCAAAACCCCTCACCCCCACCAATCCCATTGGGCAGTGATGCACACACTCTCACAAACACGTCATGTCTCCCTTCCCCCAAATTCGTGAGACATTTTTTTTTTCCCTGTGTTTCCGGTAGCCCTGAATCAAATCCACATTGCTGCTGCGGGTCAGTCAAATTTCAAAGGACTAAGGCCATGCCCTCATCGCCGTAATTCTCTCTCTCTCTCCCACTTTCCGTGTGTCGCCTTTCATGGCCATGGAGGGACCAAAGCTCAAGCCGAGACATGAGTTCCAACAGAAGAGGATCATGGACAATCACAACTCTTCTGATCAGCAAGTGCATGAACTTGAATTGGCTGGACTTGCTATCAACTTCAACGTGCGGTTGAGATCATCCAACATGCCGGTCCACATGCAGGAACATGCTCTGCGATACACCAGATCACTCATCGGTGACCCGTCGCCGTGCCCCAAGTCCCGCCACAACCCCACCCACTTAGCTCGAGCTCTCAAAAAGGTTTCTTACCAATTCCTTTCCGTGTGAATGAAAATCCTCTGCTTTCTCCTCTCTGTTTTCTTTCTCTCTCTCTTCACCTCTGACTCTGAGTCATTTAGGAGTTTGACTCGGTGTATGGATTGGCGTGGCACTGCGTGATAGGGACGAGTTTCGGGTCCTTCGTGACTCACACGCCTGGCGGCTTCCTCTACTTCTCCATAGACTCCCTCTCTGTTCTTCTGTTCAAAACAGAGGTCCACTTGGCCACGCAACCGCCTCCTTAAAACATGTCTCTCATTAATTCTTAAGCATATCACGTTGTGACAAACGACAGGGTGTGTTTTGCGTTTTTCTTGTTCCCTTTTTTCCCCTTGTGAAGAATGTTATATTGATTGTTGAACGAGGATGCAAAACTGATTGCACAGAAAACTGACGTTTTAAGGTATATTAAACTGGCCATTCCGTGTACAGAATAGAGGGAACGGTGGCAACGTTATTTTTCAGTTGCTGCTTGATTTTCTTTCTGAACTTTTCCTTTCTTTTTATTTATGGATAAAAAAAATCTAAAAAAATATTATATAAGTATTTTTTATTTATTCTTATTAAATGAATATGAATTTTGATACAATAAAATATATAATTCACAAAAATTATGAATTGTATGGCCATTTTAATTATTTTTTCTTTTTTTTTTATCAATTCGCATGTGAAATTGAAATAATAAAATTTATAGTTGTAAATTTTTTATATTTTTTAAAATTTTGATGAATTAATTGATCTGATTTATTTGACTGGTTCATCCATTTTTAGAACAATGTTTCCAAATTAAATTTGCTGATCAGTCATTTTTTGAACACTGTTTCCAGTAGGTTAAGTTCAGATTTTAACTGTACCAAGAAAAAAAAGTTCAGAATTTTAAAACAGTGTTTCCGAGTTTAAATGGAGGCTACGCTTCGCTTATAGTTTTGTGTATGCACGTTATCTTAAGCTAAGGTAATGTCTTCAATTTAGTCAGATTTTGATTTTACTTCTTCACTTGTCGTTTCCTGTTTTCTCAATTTTCACCCTGTTATCGACTTAGAAGACCCCCGTTTTAGGTGAATAATGATATATATATATATATATGTATAAATTTTAAATATAAATTATATATATTTTCATATTTATTATTTTTTTCTCACTCCTCAAAAATTATTCTGTGAACACTCCTCCCATACACAAATCATTTCCCGTTTTAGGTTGGGCATGTCAAGACACCCCTATTTTTTTGCTTTATTCTATATTGCTTGCTGACAAGCTTATTTTGCGGGGGCATCTTTCCACAAGCACAGTTCCCCAGATACTTTCAGTTCTCCAAACAAATTCCAGAGTATCTTCGTAGATGAGATGACAAGTCCCCAAGTTCTTTGAATGGATCTTTCATTTTCCACAGATACTAAACGCAACCTCTTGAACTATCATTTAACCATTACAGTAATGATATAGCTTCAAGTTTCCAAAATCTTATGCCAATTTCTTTCATCATCAGGATTGCGTTTGGTTTAAGTATGGTTCTTCACCAGCCATGGCTAGCTCGCAATATCAGAACTCATACCGTTGTAAACTTCAAGCTCCGGCCAAGTTCCATTCACAGATTGGCCTTGGCCGTCCCTTACATGCAATACACTATTCAGTTTCCCTAACAGACAAACTAACAAATTTCTAGTACAGAAATAATATATATATATATATATATATATATATATATATATAATATAACTCTGTCATTCACACTAAAACTATCACAGAATATACTATGACAGAAGATTAAAGAACAGTTCCTGTTAACCTTACATTACTCACCGTATGAGTATACCATCAGAATTTGAACTTTTGGTTCTTGTATCATATATCAAAAATAATCGCACAAGCCTGGAAAAAAAAAAAAAGTCCTATTTGCGATGCTAAACATGCATCATATATATTTCACAAAGCCCATACTAGGTTGAGACCGACGTGCAGAAGAATTAAAAATTGAAAACAAGTTTCTATATGTGACGACTGCTTTGCTAAAAGGCAAGTTTGCAGATGATGTCGTTGCTGTAATGAGGGTTCAAGACAGGTTCCTCTCACGCATAAGAGATTCTATTTTTTCGACATCTTCTGGAGTGTCAACACCATGGGCCTCGTGGTCAACTTTTATTACCTACAAAAGATGTATAGGAACTATCTGTCAGACATCTGTGCACAGTCGTTTGCAATAAAATATGACATCTTATACCATATACCTAACAGCTCAGCCAAGAAAATTAGCTACAACTATGATAAAATAGTAATAATAACCTTATCATAAGCACTTTCCGGATAAGTGTTTGTCATATCAATTAACTAATTTCAAATGCATTTATCATGGTACATTTCAGAGAAACGAGGGGAAGCTTTCTCCAAAATTTTATGCAAATTTTTCAACACCTTTAAGAAATTCTGTAACCCATGCAAGGTGGCATAGTACACATTCAGTACAATCCAGATCCGATTTTCTTAATTATAATCAGCAAACTATTCCAATTAAGAAGGATTCAAGATTACTGCAGACGCACACAAGATAACGTGGCTTTGGACAGCACACAAATTATAATGCAACCCGACTTTTTTTTTTTTATTAATTTGAAGGACTAATAAACTTTGCAAATCAGTGGATATAGATAATACTATTAAGGACTTGTTTCAGAAATTTGGGTACCTTCATCTTATAGCCATTCTCAAGGACTTTAAGCTGCTCCAGATCCTCCTCAAGTTGCAATGGAGTAGGCTCAAGTTTTGGATATATCTTCAGAAAGTTTGTGTCGTAACTCTGGTAGATGCGTAGACAGACAAATATTAATTCAAAATGGAGGCAACAATTGTAACTGAACTACTGAAGAATGACCTACAAGTAACCAATGTTATCAAGACTAGTGAAATATATTTTTCACTTTGGTACCTGAATTCCAAGGTGAAGCAAATAAGGAAATTGCGGATTGACCTTCCCTAACCTACAGCACATAGGTGGACATTTATCCAATTTTACTACATGTTGATAGTGTAAATTTATTACAGGTACTATGCAGAACAATTTCACAAGAAAGATACATTGTGAATGAAAGATCATTTAAAAAATAAAATAAAATAAAACACCCAATTTTCTATACTTACTTGTTAAATGGGATCAGTCCCCGTGAAAAATAGATGGCATAACCATGGTTATCTACAACACATTTCACTCGATTTGGATCAAGGGCATCTTCATGTTTTAAAGACGTGACCGCAGTGCTAAACACTGCATCTGGTGCTGCCTGCAGAGCACATGATAGATTCCAACGTGATCACATAATATAAATCTAAGTTTCTGACATATCAGAACAGTTCTATTTGCTCATAGGTTTTTCATACTTCAATGCAAAGATTTTCAAGATTAACGTAACCCTCTGCTATCAGAATGATTGGGATTGACTCATAATGTTTTTTGGAAGAAAATGCAAATAATAACTATACCTTAAGGCAGACAAACTAATAGAAACCCCTTATGGAAAAAGGAATATTACTGTTTGCAACAAATATCATTGTTTACAACAACTCTACACTGATAGGATCACACTAATATTGAATTATACATAAAGTACACAATCTGTCCAATATGGACAGCCCTTGAAATAGAGTACCCTCTCTGGTTTCAAGGATCAAAAACCTCCCTTACAATCCTATCCCAATTCCCTCTTGTTCAACCTCATACACATAGATATATTCCTACACAATAACTACCTATAGCTGCTACTACTACACAGTAACCAACCAGAAACTGCCACCTATGACATTAATTTTCATCTATTCTCTTATGTCTCCTAGAATAGAATTTAATAATTTGTGGTCTGACAATACCCTCCCCCATAAGTTTCACTTTGTCCTCAAGGTGAAGGTCTAGAAAATGTTTCTCCTTCAGAATGGGCTGTTTCATGTGCAGTGTGATTTTTTGATGCAGCGTGTTCTCCTGGATTGCATTGGCACTTAACCAACTTCATACTGGCCAATGTTCAAATTCTGATCTGCATGATTGTGGTCACACCAATTATCCCTTACAAAAATGGCATCCTTGATTTCTGTTAAAAAATCTCTACGGGCTGTGATGCTGTGATCCAAATTGCCTAGCCTATCCCAGGATCTTTTGCTCTGATACCACTTTAATAGAAACCTCTTATTGAAATAGGAAATATCACTATTTACAACAAATATCACTGTGTACAACAACACTAGTCTACATTGATAGGATCACACACAAACATAGAATTATACATCAAAAATATAATCTGTCCTGTATGGACAGCCCTTGAAATCTACCCTGAAATCAGAATAGCTTTTGTTGGTTTTGAAGACTAGATACCTCCCTTACAAACCTGTTCCAATCCCCCTTATTCGGCCTAATACACAATAGATATATTCCTACACTATAACTACCCATAACTGCCACTAATACCCAATAACCGACTACCAACTGCCACCTATGACGTTACTTTCTCTCTATTCTCTTATGTCTCCTAGAATAGACTTTAATAATTGGTAGTCTAACACAAAAATGGATTCCTTGATCATAAAACAATATTTCAATTTGTCTTGTTATGGAATACCAATAGTGATAAAAAAAAAAAAATGGTACCTGCAAAGCTTTGACAATACCATCTATTATTTCAGGTTCTGTAAGAGGCTCGTCACCTTGAATGTTGACAACAATATCATACTTTTTACCAAGCTTTTGCAGGGCTTCATTGCATCGCTCAGTACCTATTTAGTGTAACGAAGATTACAAAATAGGGCTAGAATTATAAAAAAAAAAGCATGGCCTAAATTTGCTAAAAAATAGGCAACTAAATTACATACCATTACGACAAGACTCTGATGTCATTATGACATCAGCTCCAAATTGTTGACAGCAGGCAGCAATCTTTTCATCGTCAGTTGCCACAACTAGAAACAGAAAAGGCTAGCAATCAGGCATCAGAGAAGCAAGCCAGATGTGCAAGTGTGGATGCTAGTATGAACCAGTTTGTACAGTTACCTTGTCCTCAAATATAATGCACCAGATGGTATGCGTACTAAATGCATCAAAATTTGCTTATACCACAATCCAGCCCAAAGCATGATGTTCTTAATCAATTTGCTAAGACAGACCAACAGAAAAGCAATGCAAAGCCATTAAATCTGGGCAAGATTGAGAAATTCTTGCCTTGGAAAGTCCAATTAGAGGTCATACATGCATTAGCATTTGAGGTCATACAACAGGCACAACATAAATGGAATTTAGACAAAGTTTACCTTCAAGAAGACAACTCTACAGGTCTTATTTAGGTTTTTTGTGGTCGAGTGACACCAATAAAATGTGCACCTTTGTTACACTTAAAGCATGTGATTTACAATACTTCAGGGCATTATCCAAGACAAGGTTATAAATTAAGACAAATGCATGTTAGATTGCAAAAGTAGATAGACCTACCAACATGATCTAATGTAGATGCCAATTTTGCCCTCTCCCATGTTCTCTGAAAAATTCAGCCAAAAATACGTCAAACACATCTTGTTTTGACTAATTGAATCTACAAAATAGAATTAAAAAAAAAAAAGAGTACTGAAAACAGTAAAAGTAGTGAAAGGTGCTGAAATTGATAAATAGCTACAAGCCAAACTGAGAAACTTTTCTTCCAAGCAACTTTAACCAAGCATAAACAAAGTGCTTGGCTAGTTTAGAGAATAAAAAAGCAACTGAAGCAAGTCAATAGTTGAGTTACATAAATAATTATATCATACTTTCAGTATAAACTCAATCAGGGTCAGCGTACTAAAAAAAAGCCACTTTGTGAATTTATCTCAGATTTCTATCAGTGATCATTGAACTATATATCGAGAAATTGTTCTAAAAGCCTTATTTTGGCCAGTATTCGATATCAATCTAAGCCTCTTTCTCTTTCTCCTTCTCCACATTCAGCACCCAGAATGTCCTTTGACAATGGTCCATATCAAGTTAGTACAGTTTGTGTTTATGCAGCATTATGCATATGTTTCCCTTCCCCCTTCTTCATTCATATAGTCTTTCACACTGTTAATCCAAGTGGGCCGTATTATTTTGTACCTTCCCTCAGTGGGACAATAGTTACATCTCATGGAAGGTGTAAATTATATGATAACTAATCCATTATTAATAGCCATAATTATCGTATTATTGATACCGTTCATTCAAAGATGTGGGAAAGAAACATAGGAGTGCCGATTTAAGCTATTCTAGAAAGACAGACAGTGCACAGAACTTTGTCAGTTTAATTGAACAAAGAACTCAAACCAGATCTGCCATAGAGTTGGAAGAAATGCGATTGGTACATAACAAACTGAAACTACGGGAACTCAACAGAAATTAAAAGTTTTTTTTTTTTTTTAAATGCTTTCTGAAGAGACGGAGATAGAGGAGTAACGGTGCACCTGGATCATGGGCTTCCCAAGAATGTGAACGAGAGGCTTGCCCTGAAAACGAGACGAAGCGAAGCGCGCGGGTATGATACCGACGACCCGGCTCCGGAATTTCTGGAATCGTTTCCAGTAGGCGTGAGCACCAACTGCAGCAACAATTGCTACTCCAACCACGATGCTATGCACGATCCATGGCTTGGAAGAGTCAGATGACGAAGAAGACGGTGACGAACAAATAGGCATCGTCCCTCTAATAGCTATAGTTCCTGATGGGCCTGCGTCATGAAGCTTGATTGCTTGATTGCTTGGTCCGTAGGAAGAGACGCGAATGCGAGACAGTTAATTACAGTGGCCTCTAGCTTTAGGTTCACAATATTCTGGTAATAAGTTACAATAAACGAGCGCAACGGTACGGCCTCTTATTTAAGAGAGAGAATGAGATGAACACACTCTACTTCTTATTTGAGTGATATTTATTACGCATTATAATTCGTCATAGTTTTGATAAAAATCTCTTATAACTAAACCACACCAAATTATATCAGTATTTTAATTCATTAACTTATCATTTTATATTCCATTGCTTTATTAAATAAATAAACTCTAGACAAAGAAAAGTCCAGCCGACAAAAACAAAATATCCCACTTCATTTTATATTTCATATCTAATATATGTTACTCTCTGGGTTTATATGATAGATCAGATACAAAATTTGTTAACTTCATAACTCTAGCTAATATCTTACTTGGGTAAAGGAAAAAATGTTTTTACATCATGGGAAAAAGATTAAAAAGAAATATCTAATAAATATACTCAATGAGAACTTATTTTTAGTAGAAGCATTTGCCCCACTCCCACATTTCATTAAGTGGATCCGTCCTGCAACCATCACCACGGTTTTCTCCTACTTTTCTTCTTTATACCATTTTTACTGCTAAAGTCATTCTCCTCGTTCCTAAGCTTCCTAACATCCCCATTTTCCTTTAGTTTCTTGCTGGAACGATCTTTAGATGCGGCTTTCCTCTTCTTTCCTGAAGAACGTGTGCTAGCCTCCTCCCCACTAGCATTAATATTCCGTGGCAGTGGCTCTTCTTCATCGTCTAACTGCCAGTTGCACAACATATCGTGGTCTCCATTCTGTTGCTCTAACGGCTCACCAGCACCAGGAAGCAAGCTACTAAAAGTCACCTCTCCATTCGATCCTCCTTTACGCTCTAGTAACACAGGGTCTGGTCGAATTATAGTGCCAAGAATGCTCCTGCTGGGGCCTAAGCTCATGATGATCTTGGGATTTGTCAATGTTGTGAAAGCCATCGCAAAAGCAGACTTAATCTGCAGAACATACATCAAACTTAGTTTCACACAGACAAACACTCAGAAGCAGAAAACACCAATAATATCTATATACCACATGACAATGCTCTCAAGAAAACGGCACAAGATCATGAAAATAGAAAGTTGTAACGATTTATACTATTGCCTATATCCCACACAATAGGCAGAGAGAAACACTGAGCTGAATAAATTTCAATGCAATCCCGGGCAGGCCATTCTTAACAGGCATTCAAGTTTGATAAGATAAGAGTAAATATTTAAAATGAAACGCCATACATTATATCAGTATTGCTTGAATGCTAATAATGGAAGGAAATAATATGAAAGTGTAGGGTAGAAGAACAGGAAGCTGAATGCCGTGTTCGCATCTAAACACTGAAGTAGGTCAGACAGGAAAAATCCTTTGCAAAAGTTCCCCACACTTACAAGGCATAAGAGAACATTTTCCAAAGCCAGTATCAATGTCATACATCATAGTCACCAAGAAAGGGAAGATAGCAAACGGACCTGGAAATAATTATAGGAGTTCTTTCCAATGTCGTTGTCTGGTGCCTAATTCAGCCAGAAGTAGAACTCTAGTCAATTAACCACACCAATAATAATAATAATAACTAATATCTTGATATGCACTATTGTCTTAGTCAATCCACTTTGTAATTTGAATTATAAAAATAAATTCTAAGACAGATAATATCAGATAATGGAGAGGGAAGAGGGAGTTTTCAAATTATAAACAAATCCTATTAGATGACCTCCGCTACCACGTATGTACCTAACATTTGTATATCAAAGTCTACTTGAGCCATTTGATATAAGTACTGACTCTATTGATGACGATAAAGTCAAACTGTAAATAACCTGATTCAATTTTGATCATCTGGCCAGTAACACCTTGTTTTAAGGTTCAACATTTGACCAGTAGCCCCTTCCATTTACTAAGAAGTGAAAACAAGCAGGGGTATAAATTGAATAGAGGATTTGGTGGAGCATGATTCAACATATGTCCAACTAAGTGTAATTTTTGTTCTTATCTTGATTCTGGTCAATGCACGTTAGGGTTTATAAATTTGAGAAATTTAAATGGAATACATATTTGCCAAATGTTAGAAGTTTAAGCAGGTTATTTGCATTTTTCCCTTATAATTGCTATGAAATGTGCATTTCGACAGGCAGAAAAGCCAAACAATCTTGAACCCCGCCCCCCGCCCCCCCCCCCCCCCCTTCTTTTCTGCCCCAAAGGGCCAGAAGAAAATATGTACATAAACAAAGCAAATCTGTAAAAAATAACCTACCTGAGGATCCTCAATGGCAATAAGAGATGGGCGTCCCTTGGTCGCAAACCTGACAGACGACAAAGAAAAAAATATATATAAGTTTAAAATCTATAATGCAGTATATTTAAAAATCTGATCTCTTCTTCACAAATATATTCATAGTCCTGCTCATTACCCTTTACCACTCTTCAAGAAAAAGGTGCCAGCTCCCTTGCAAGACACACCAACATCTGAGGTGTTCAATTTGCGTCCATAGAAGTCAAAAAATTGCACCTAATGTCCATGAAATACACAAATATTAATCAAAATAGAAAGTTTGATATGTTTCTTACTTTACATCCCACAAAAAAATGCAACTAATTTGCAACCATTCAATTCTTTCTAAGAACATTGACAATAAAAATTAAAAACAGCAATAACATGCTAATTAATAGAATAAGGCCCCTCCAACCCCAGTCCCAAGAATCATATAAACCAAACTCTTACTCAGAAGATACACACCAAAAGGGCTCCCAAATTGCGTTCTGCAGAAGCTTGGCTAACACGGAGATTCTGTAGCATAAGATGCTCAAAAAATTAGAGCAATAAATGTACGTGGATAAAGATGTGTTAGATGTTTTGTCCAACACTCAATAGTACAATGGAATAGCAGAGAAAAATGTGAATTTTGTAGTTTATATCATGTGTTAAAGAGGTAGCTGCATGGTGAACACTAATGACCAAACTTGAACCCTAATTAACTTTTAAAGCCAACTTCAGAATCACTTACCCGCAACATTGCCATAAGCATGGCAAGGAGGGCATAAGAACCAATCCCGCCAGTATATACCTGCATACTTTATAATAATCTTCAATTTGGCAGACTAAAATCCAGAACATTAGAAGAAAGTAAAAATAACATATCAGAGAAAAGCTCATACCTCATTAAGTTCTCTTTGCTGCAAAAATACTTTCAGAATCAGACACAAAGGACGTAAAGATGGCCACTTAGCCACTGCTTCCTGCAAGGTCAACCATATATGATTTTTATTTAACACAGAATACTCATCCTTCACAGTAACTCATCCAAGATCAGTTATACCCTCTCTCAATTTATAGTCCAATGTTCAATTGTTAGAACTTAGTGGTGTTCAGTTATATAATCCAGTTTCTCTAATGTTGCATATTGCAAACGGCCTAGGACGTTTGCACTGGTGCTTGCTAGCTGGTATGCTAGATTTTGAAGGCCTATTGTAGCAAATAGTTGACACTTGACAGTAGCGCTACATTTTTTAGGCAGAAAAATATTGTCAGATAATAAGTAGAGGCAGAGAAACCGAAGAATAGCCGTGTTAGGTTTCTCTCTTTATATTATTATTTATTAATTTATTTTTGGAGGGTGGGGTTTCAAATTTCAACTATCTTGGAAGCCTGCTTCTCCAAAACTCTTTCCGCAAGTTTTTCATTTTAAGTTTAACTTTGTTTTTCTTTGTTAATTACACACAAAATAGCATTTAAAATCTGAAGTAGGAAATGGTTCTGAAGACCAAAACATGCACAATAATAAAACAAACCTGAATATACTCAGCAGCTTTGGGTCCATTTTCCACATCAAAACTGAAACACAGCATAATGTGTTAATGGAAAGAATAAAATTAACCATTAGAAAAACGAAACAAGATCTAATTGACATAGTTTGCACAATATTAAGCAACATTAAAATTCAAATTAAAGAAAGATTAGGTGATGCCCATGAAACTATAAAACAAACAAAACCAGGGACCAGTATTCAAATTAATATGGTTGTGACTTGCTTCACTATTTATAGACACTAGTAACAATCACATTTTATTTTTGGGTTATATAATTAAAGGCACAGACATACACTATAGCCTCTGGGTACCATAACCACTGATTGCTAAAATATAAACAATGGAAAAATTAGAAGTCCTAAAGGAAATGCAAAAAATGCTTAGCAAAATCGGCATACTTTTAATATATGACGGATGTATCTACTAGGGACACAAAAGCAAGGTGACCTCAGATGGTGCACATGCATCATGTCAAAAATAGATTTCATGAACAGATAGACCATACAAATTTCTTCCAATCCCAATACGTAAGAAACAAAACCCATCATATCTTCCATAGTAGATTTGGCCGGAAATTCTTCCATTCAAAATGTGGAAAGCATATCATATACTGACGCAGATTTTATAAAGAAAAAATGCAAGTAACTCATCAAACTTGAAAAACAAGAAAGTGTTCAGTAAACTAACATACCGAATGTACAGCTTTTAATGATCATTAATTGAATCCCATGAGCATAAAACCAACAAAAGTACAAATGAAAACAAAAATTACAATTACTTTATTGTAACTAATCAAGATCCAAATACAAAGAGGAGGCTGTCAAACCTTATATCAAATGCAACACCACTTCTCTTTTCAACAAATTTTATAATTGGCACACGTGCCTTTCCAATGACCTGCAGAAAACCAGAAAGCAAAACATCAGATACTTCATTTTGACAATATGATTATTTATTTTTCTAGGCCATGACATTACTAATATTTGGAATCTCTAAAAGGGCCACAAGGGCCACACCTGGATCTTTCTTGCCATGCCCCTTTGTGACAATGCCCTAGAAAGTGCGCTCAAGCCAAGCTGTGGATTTTGCAAGCCTGACCTCAGAATTACAACCTACAGTTAAAGGATTTGACGGAAAACTAAACTCAGATATTTGATAACAACGTATCAACTTGCCATATGTGCAGGTTCACAAATATAGTCAGGAGAGCAACAGAACTTACATCAATATCACTGGTTGGAAGATATAGCCCTGTCTGGAAAGACCCAAATACTTCTACCTGAAAGCAATCATCACATATAACTTACTGCAACTTAACATTCTACAAGAATAAGAAGAATGAGACAAAAAAATCTAAACATCTTATGGGAAGATCATGAAAGATAATAATACCTGGCATTGAGGCCATATATGTTTTATAACTTCAAAGACAGATTCTATTGCCAATTCACGTGCAGCTTTTTCTTCTGGAGTAGGTGATAAAAATTCACAAAAATCCACTATCTCTGTAAAACAAATATCACTACACAAGTGAATAAAATGTCGACAGTTATATATTGTCATCGATTTCGCTGCAAATAGCTTCTTCTCACCATTCCATGCACCAACTGTGCATCAAGTACTAGAAATCTACCCAAAGGTTCAACATTATTGTCAGAAATATAATTCAAATGCTGAGTACATCATAAATGAAATCACATAAAACCACAGGCGTCAACCATCGCGTGTAAAACAACACCAACTTCCCAGATTTTAAATTCTGGATTTTCGAACCACAGTTTGTCCTCAAAAGTTTAGTAAAATTACTCCTTTCAAACTTGGTTAAAAGCATAAAAAGCGAATATCAGTATCAAAAATCAGTTTATTAACCAATATAAGGCTGCAGTAAACATGCGCTTAGCCTATTCTAAAGGCTTAAAAATGTGTGTAGGTAGAGTCTAGAGAGAGGAAACTTAAAATGTAGATGAGAAATTTATACAAAAAACACATCACCCCAGAGTTTGATAAGTTATATTCAGAGTAAAACTTTTTCTAGTTAATCAATAAACTAAGTAATCACTGAAAATAATTCAAAACCAGAGGCACTCTGTAAGTCAATCTTACCCTTTGTTTAGAATAGGTGACACTGACAATAGGAGTAATAATAATGAAAAGGAATAAAAATGAACAGAATATGCAATCTTAGCTTGTTTATAAGCAAAGGGAAACAATAAGAAATGAAAAAGAGTAAAATACTTCAAATTAATCTAACCAAAATCAATCTCCACAAAAATGGAAAGTCAAGCGATGAAAAGGACATGAGCTTGTGGTATTTCTATATTACACAATTATGCTTCTCAAATTATCATAGCGGGTCGAATTATTTATCTTCGTTTTCATCATCTTCGATTGTATCATTTGCAAACACCAGAGGAAAAGAATCCACTTTCTCCCATCCCATTTCATCCCCTTCGTCTTCCTTCCCACCCCATTTTCTTTCCAAGCAAAGGCTTGTAGAAACAACCTATTATCTGGTAAAAGACGCCTAAACATTGAATCGCACAATAACAAGCAATCACGTTCGGAAGTGCGACAGTCAAAAGCTACAATCATGATAAAAATCGCAAGGAAAACGTAAATACTTCATAGCTCGAATTATTCATCGCCTCACTTAGAATTTAATCCAAACAGCGTCAATTCAGCACCTTTATGAAGCTGAATCATAGGACTCTTGAATTTGCAATTCCCGCGAAACCAACCGCTCTCAAGCTTCGGCTCAGATACACGAGCCGGCGTCTTAGGCTCAGTGTCTGCCGTCAGCGCAGGCACTCCATCAGGGAGGGAATCTGGCTCTGGCTCGGAATATTCGCTTCCCACGTCGAGAGAAAAGAAATCAGGAGCGGCGGTCCCGGGCGAAGCGCATTGGAGGGTGGTTAGAGAAATTTCGTTGCGGAAAACAGAATAGGGATAGGGTTCTAGGCGATCGGACACTGGGGACTGATTGGCGCTGGAAAAAGAAAGGGGACTCAGAGCATCATAGAAGAAGGCTTTGGGGTCCTCCAGATTTTCTTTCCCCTCCATTGGAGAGTGGAACTAATATTCTTCACAGAGTGAACAGGAAGGAAGACGATGAAATTAGCGTTTATAGTTTGAAAGGGGTTATGCGTAAGTTAATGCAGTTCAGAGACAGGTGACGACCTGCTGCCGACGCGGTTCCTGGGACACCGCAAAACCAGTTTGGAGCCTCTGTGGCATGGCGCCTCTTGCTGAAACGAATTAGTTACGTTGCCCTAAGAAGTAAGAATACACCTTTGTGATTGTAGCTTTATAGTTTCCTTTTCTTTGTATCATAAAAGTTTTAAACTTTATTTTCTGAATTTTAAAATTTTAAAATTTTAAATAAATTGAGGACATCTTTTAATTAAATGTCAAAAATTAATCCCTTAAAACAAATTTTGCTTCTCTCATCCAAATTTCAAACCTTATTAGTTAATTTTAATTTTACACCCAACTTTATACATAACTTATAATTAATTCTGAAATTTTTAAATAAATTCTTATAAATTTGACCTAAATTTTTTAATTTTTAAAATAATTTCTGAATATTTAAAATTACAAAAATAACCTTCTTTTTTCCACCAATTAACAAAATATTCTGACTCTAATTGCTGCTGCGAATTGATCCTGAATTATGTTGAGATACATATTACCACCCCTCATGATGATGAAAACCAGCTATATTTGACAAAATTTGGCTGTTTCAAGATTAGGATCCTGAAGCAGTAGTTTGACGGACAAATCTGACAGCTTTTCTTTTTCTTCTCAGCAGTTACTGCAACGGATAAAACTACAAGAACAAAAACCATCTATTATTGGAATGCACAGCATGCACATGCAATTACTGATACCGGTTTCTTAACCACCTTGGGCGGCCCATTAAAATGGCTAGCTCATACTCAAGAAAGATCCATCAATCTCTTCGCATAGACAGTCACAAATTGAATCCGAAGACGCCATGGCTGAGTTCACAGAATTGTTCCCCATGGGCAGAGAGTTTGAAGGATGGCTGCCCGCGTATCAGTACACTATCACTTTTGATCTTCCTCTTACCATCGTTCTTGGAGTCTTAGCCGTGCTGTTCTTCTGCATTCTCTATCAAATTCTTTACGGTTTGTTTTACTGGGTCTTCGAAATGAGGCCTGCCGGGCGTGCTGATGATCTCGAGGGAGGAATTCTTCGCCCAGCTTACACTGTCACAGGTCCATCTTACCAGCTTACCATCTTTCAAGCCATGATGCAGAACAATTTGTGGGCTTGGAGAATGTTGGAGGCATTTGAAAGAGATGTAAATGGAAAACGAGGGGATAGGCTTAGAGAATGGAGGAAATTGCCACCATTGGTGAGCTATGGAGGCCATGATAATGTTGTGGGCAGTAGCGGTGAATGTGTCATTTGCTTGGACGCTTTCAAAGCTGGCGAGTTGTGTCAAGTTTTTCCTGTGTGCAAGCACATTTTTCATTCAAATTGCATAGACCGCTGGTTGATGAAGAAGCTAACATGCCCCATCTGTCGGTGTTACGTAATAGAATAACCATTATTGTGAAAAGAATTGTATATATCAAAACACTTGTGCATATCCTTCAACTCAAAATATTGCAGTTTGGAATTAGTCTATATATTTCTTCTTTTTTTGTGAAGATTAAAAGTTAGATAGGCAATTCTAATCTTTTAGGAGTTAGATAACCTTCTTCTTTAAGATGGTGTTTTTTATAAGATTGAAACCTTGGATTTACTTTTAAAAGTCATAAATCTCTTACTACTTGACCCAATCACCTTGGTTGGTATATATTTTTTTCGTAAGTAATTATTCTGGTTGATGAACTTAATTAAACTCTTCAGAACTTTATTAACTTAATTAATTTCATGACAAAAAAATAGTCCAAAAACGAAAAAGAAAACAGGCAAGAAAGAGAGTTATTCAACAGAGGTGCGAGCTTTTAGACATCAAGATTAGGGATTCAAATCTTGGTGTCACTAACGAGCATCCTTTCTTAATTTGTTCCAAAAGTACTGTCACTGCGTATAGTACAATCCTTCAACCAAGTTAATATCTTTGAAGATTTCACAAAACTCTTATCACTTAACTTCTTTTATAAAAAACAAAAAAAAAAAACTTTTTCATTGCTTATGGGGCATTTAATGATGATGAGCATTTTTAATTTTATATATTCAGTTAATATTATTTAAATTTAAATTGTTTTCTTTTCATTTATTTTAAAATATTTAATAATAAATTTTATTTTATCTATTTGTATTTTTTAACAAATTTTATTTATTTAATTTTTATTTTATAATTATAATTTTTTATATGGTGGTGACAAGTATAAATATTTATTATAGTAGTAAATGTTTAAAGAATGATTAAGTATTCTCTTTTTAATATATAATATAGATTATAGTTTTTATAGTAATTAAATGTGTTTAATAATTATTTTTCCTCTTCTACCCCACAAAAAACTAAACAAATAGGAGATTTTAATTAAAATTCTTCCTTTCCTCTCTATTCCCCTTCAACCAAACACTAGTGAAAAATTTTGGCAGAAATAATTTACTTGTTTAAATTATTAACTTAGTTAGTTTAATCATTGAATCAATGAAATTGTTTCATTTTAATCTCTAAGTACACTTAACGAATCAATTAAAATAAAATAAGTTTCCTTAATTTATGATCAAACTGATCAGACTAATTAGACTAAAATAAAATAAATTTCACTAATTCAGAATCAAACTAAGTGAATCAATAATTTAGAGATTAAATTGTTCTCATCAAAATCTTTTAATAACTAAATTAGTAGTTTTCTCATTATAAAGCATTTAATGATAAAAATTTAATGCTAAATTTATGAAGAAACTTCCTAAATTTTCAATCACAACACTTTTACATTGTACCAATTTACACATGCATACCAAATTTTTTCACTAGTATCAATAGGCTTGAATGGTTGAACCTCGAAGCCTCGAGCATAGGCGAGCAGGCGAAGTGCAGAACGCCCATAATGACTCCAAGCACGAGCAGAACCTCTTCTCTACTGCAGTGTCTCAGATCAAGTGGCTTAAGAGTGATTACTCCTCCTCAGTTCTCTCTGCTCTGAGTCTACGGCCAAATGAAAATTTTCAAGCTGGGTAAGTGCTATATGATTGTTTGCTATTCTCTCAGTATATTATCTCTCTGACCCATTTACCTTTTATCCTCTCTCTCTCTCTCTCTCTCTCTCTCTCTCTCTCTCTCTCTCTCTCTCTCTCTCTCACTTCCGTCTCAAACCTTAACAACAGAATATCATGGAGGTCCTCTTGATCATTTGAAGGCCTGATGTGTTGGGTCGCTTTGCCTAACAGAGCCACCTAACAAATTGCAAATTGAGTTGGGTCTCTCCGATCCATTTCTCTTTAGAGCTCTGTATTCTATTTCTCACCGAATGTCAGATTTCTTCTTCTAGATTTTCTTCATAATTTTCATTGCATGAAATGGCTCCTCAAATCTTATTCTATTTGTTCGTTTTGCATTTAGTGTTGGTTTTGGTTTTGGCAATGGAGTAGGAAGAGAAATGAGAGTAGCATTGGTGCTGGTATTGTGAAATGAGAGTAGAAAGGGCCACAAACAGGAAGGAAGAACGTGGGAGGTGCTGATGCAGAAAATTTTCAAGCTGAGTAAATGCTATCTGATCGTTAGCTGTTTCCTCTCTGCAGAATTTTTCACAAGTTGCTTCGGCATCCAAACATCACTGCAGACACTGTAACATTTGTTTCTTTGAATATCTATCGGTGTTGGGTTGTTGTGCTGATTGTTTGGATGCAGTTAATATGTATAATGCAAAGACGGTTGAATGTTGTAACTAAAAATGTATGGGAACGTTAGAAACAAAAAAAAAAAAAAAAATGTATGGGAACGTTGAATAAAAAAAAAAATTGTAAGGGAATAACAAGGTTCACTAGTTAGGAAGGAGATAATTAAATTTTTTAATTATATTACCTTAGATTTAATATAAATTTTATGTATAAAAAATATTTGATAAATTTTACTTTAACAATTTTTATATGTTAAAAAAAATTAACCTTTAACTTTCAATTAAAATACTTTTAAGTTTATCCTAAAAAGATTTAATAGAATGTTTTGTAAAAGATTTCCAGTGTAAAATTTTTTTCTATTTTAATGAAAATTTTAATTTTATATATTTAATTAGCATTATTTATATTTATATTATTTCCTTTTTGTTTTCAATTTATTTTATTTTAAATATATTATATTTATTTAAATTTTATTTTTAATTATAATTTTTTACAATATTATGTTATAAAATTTATTATAATAATTAATGCAGAAGAATGCTATGCAGGATTTTTCTTAATCTATATAACTTTAAAAATTTAGCCAATTACTCCCTCTAGTCTAAATATCTGTCATTGTAGAGCATATTTTTTCTCTTTCACTGGCTTTGAGATTAAAAAGTTTTTGTCTGCATTCAAACCATTCACGTTTTACAAAACTTATATTTCCAATGTTTTGATTTCTTCTCTCCTTCATTTGACTTTTCAATTGAACATTCTGTACGAATTGGCCGTTTATTTTCTTCCTTATCCCCAAAACCACTGTAGGGGTTGTTTTAAATATATTTTTTAATTTTCTTAAATTTTGTATATATTTCCTAAACTGCAAATGTTTTGAATCGAAAAAAAATACATAAAATTGAAGTATTAGGCAATAATTATTCTTTATTATTTTTTATTTGTTTAAATTCTTTATTTATTTAAATCTGATTGTTTAATATTTTAAATTTTTTAAGATATTCTCTATCCGAATAATAATCATTTCAGATATAAATTCATATTAATAAACTCTTTTAATGTTTTTTTAAGTTTAATTAATTATTATTATATAAATATATTTTTTTAATTTTTTAGTAGTAATGTAAAATTTATTGTAACATTAAAGATCAAAAAATGTTCAAATTTTTATTTTTAATATATATAATAAATAGATGGAAACCTCTGTATTTGTACGACAGCCGAGGCATAGATGCACAAGACCAGAAGTATATTATTGTGTGTACCATATTCATGAATGCTAAAATACAAACATGGGTGAAAATTCAAATAGGGTTTTACGTTTTGGTTCTGAAACATTAAATATAAGAGGGCATTTAATAAATTTTACGTATTAAACTTTGAGGCCATACTAAGTAAATTTACATAGGGCATATTTATCTCGTGACATGAATTTAGATTCTCTATTTAAAGGTAGAAATGTAACAAAAAAAAACATAGATATATAATTAAGAAAAAAAATTTAGAAAATATATTTAAATATAAATTAAAAAATAAATTAAAAATTATTAAATTTAATGAATAATAAAATTTAAAAATTAAAATAAAATTAATAAAAAAGATTACTCATAAAATATATTTAAATATAAATTAAAATGAGATAAATTAAAAATCATTAAAATTAAAAAGTAATAATGACATAAAATATAATTCCCTAATGCTATATTTATCAATGCTAAAGTACAAATAGAAGAACAAATTCAGAATGGGATTTAATGTTTCACTGAACTGTGGGCCCATGTTTTGAGTTTGTAACAGTTTAGTCGTAAGCAGATGTGTGATTAAGCTTTATATTTACGTTTTAGCACAACTCCATAAAGCAGAAACACAGAAAAGGGCGAGACCATGCTAAGCTTTGAAGCCTCTTGTCGATTGACCAATCTCCATGGACAACCACCAAAGGGATTCTAGAACAATTGAAGACCCACCATCCCCTCCCTTTGCAACCTTCATTTCCGCTCTTGGCATAGCTGTGCTAATATTTCTCTGCGTCTACGTTTTCTCCGCCATTGTTTCTCTGGTCATCGTCGTTGTCCTTTACATCTCCATCGTTTGCTTTTTCCGGTTTGTCTATGACAATCGTGAATTGGACATCGAAATGGAAGAAAGAAACAATCATGCACAGACCCACCAAAATAATCAGAGGGTGGTGGGAATTCTGGATAGATTAATGTGGGTTGTAGAGGAAAGAGGAAGGCAGAGGAAGCTAGTGTTGGAGAAGAAGTTGCTGGATTCTGTGGTCTGTTTTGGAAGCCATGGAGCATCATCAAGTTGCAGTGACTGTACAATTTGCTTAGAGAAATTCCAGAAAGGGGAAGAGTGTCTGGTTTTTCCAGTTTGCCGCCATGTCTTTCATTCGCAATGCATCAACAATTGGCTAGAGAACAAACTGACTTGTCCAGTTTGTCGTCAGTTTATCTTATCACCCACCCCAAAGTTCGCAGGATAGAAATGCAGAACTCTTGGGCCAACTTGGTTTAATGTTGTTCCTGTGATTTTGGGTACGTCGGTTTTGCTAGGATCATGGTTTCGGAGGAATTAAGGAATAAGGACCTCTTGTCTGCTCTTTAATTCAGCCACTCCCTAAGAAATCAATGTTTATAGGTTGCAACTGCACAGTATGAAAATTAGAAATGATCATTCTTGTACTTATTCCCTTTTCCTTTTCAATTTTTCCCCCAAATCCCCTCTTTCCCTTTAATTTTTCTTCCAAATTCCTTATGCAAGTTGCAGGGATAGCTGCTCAGACAGAACCACCTTTTAAGCTCAAAACAGCTCACTATCCGTTTTCTAAAGTGGAGGACTTTAAATGGAGGTCAAGATAATCATGATTTCCTGTTGCATGGCCTATGTCAACAATGGGCGCCCTATGATCAAATGGGAAAGCAAAAAAGGATAGAAAATTTGGAGTTTATTCTGCTGAATAATACTCCATTCATTTCTTTTTAATTGTTCTCTTAAAATTTTCTTCTTATTTCTTTTTAAGTGTTGTTTTTCGAAAATGGCATTAATTTTATTTTGCAACCGTACTCCATTTATTTTATTATCTCTATTAAATACTTAAAATATTTTTTTTCTTTTATACAAAGAGTATTTAATTAATAAGAAGATTAAAATTTTTTCCATTCCAAAGTTACTTAATAAATTTCTTGATTCATGTGTATTTTCATAAATACATAAGTAACTAGGAGGGAGTAACTTACAACAACCTGTAATTATCATGCATATGAGCGAATTAATGAGATTTTATTATCATATAATTAATGAGTTTCTTGATTCTAGTGTAACTTTCTTAAATGAGGGAGGGAGTACCCTCACTCTGGTTCAATTTATTTGTTATTTAAAGGAAATAGTAATTAAATACTTTTAAATGTTATCTTTCTATTTAAATTATTCTTTTTTAAAAAAATTTAAAATTCTGTCTGTTAATATTTTTTATTTAAAAATTTTAATTAAGCATTTAATAAAAATAATAATTCTTCTAATAAGGATATAATAAAAATTAGTATTTTTAAATTTTTTTAAAAATAATTAAAAATATAAAAACTCTAAAACCAAATAAAATAAATAGGACGGAGTAATTTACAACAACTACAGTAATCATCATGCATGTCAGCAAATTCTTTGTGAGCAAAGTCCATTAAGCAGTTGCCAGCTTTGCCTGATGATATTTTGCTAAATATATGATGATTTTCTGGCAAATCCAGGCATCTATGTTTGGAATTCACAACAAATGCATGTCCATAATGGTCAAACTGTTATATTTCTTCCTACGCCAAAATTCGGGAGATTCTTAAAACCTCTTAACAAAATGCTACCAATTTAACCAGAAGAGGGTCCATGCAAGGTACCAATGATCGATGCCATTATTTCTCAACAAGAGAAGTTTCTCAAGCCTTTTCTCCCATACCTTCCCCTGATTGTTCTCTTACATTTCATGTTTCATTGCTTTCGTAATTTTAATCTTCTTCTTCTCTTTGTGTATAGCCACCATTTTTTCAACAATAATTGTTATTCTTTACTCAAGCTTTGTCAATATATATATCTGAGCTCCTTCTTGAAACACTTGAGGATGATATTGAGGAAGGAGGATAACTGTCGTGGTTAGATCCTCTGTCTTACCAACCTGCGACGAATGGCAGAAGAGAAAGACATTGCTGTTTACGAGAATATGACATTGCTGCAAATCTTTTGGATGCAAGTGTGGGGGAAAATTAATCAGGTAACCATTGTAGTAGAACAGCAAACGCATCAATTCTTTCAGATGCTGCCAACCCTGGTTAAATACAAAAGCATTGAAAGGACATATGCAGGTGTGATTTGCTTGGACGATTTCCTTGATGGAGAGTCTTGTCGAGTTTTCCCAGTGTGCAAGCGCATCTTTCATTTGGATTGCACAGATAGCTGGTTGAATAATCATGCAACTTGCCCAGTTTGTCGGGGGTGCGTGTTTTGATTATTAATGTGTCAGCAGAAAGCAACCTACAAACGTTAAAGGAATAATTGAATAAAGCACCTAAAGCCGTAACTCTTTTTATGTTCAAAGCTCAGAAACTTGCAGGAATGAAAGGATATGCCAAACCCAGGATTGAACAGTACATCTATTATTCATTAGCAAACAGTCAACATCCAAGTTGGAAAGCCCCCAGATTGACCAAACAGTTACACATTCCACCATGCACGTAACCTAACAGAAGACTCTAAAAAATTGATGATGATTGAAATCGCTGCTAACAACGATCAAATTCAATCACTTCTTCCCCTTCCTGACCTTGTCGTCGTCGTCGTCTTCATCCGATTCGTCGAATTCATCTAGATTATTATCCTCGAAATCGTCATCATCATAATCCATGTCGTCGTTCATGTCCTCGTCATCAAAATCAACATCATCGTCCTCGTCTTCTGCATCGACTGATCCACGAGCCCCGCCCCGCCGAGCACACAGGGCGCCACCGAGAGTGGACCCGTTGTTCTGAAAGCAATCCCGGACGCTGGTGAAACTTGCTTCTTTGGTGAAAAGCTTCTGGCTTGCACCCAGAAAATCGACAAGAGAAAATGCAGCGTGCTGCGATTTCGCGTTCAGAGAGAGTTGGAAGGCTTTGTTAATGGCTTCAGGTTGCTCAATTGGGGCACGAAGGTGGGCCCGAGCCAGGCTGGGGTTGCGAAGAGACTGCAATGGGAGCTTGGAATCGGTCTTCAGCAACATTCTGGTCGCCATTTTCGCAGTGCAAGTGGGGCTTCGAAGAGCGCTCTCAATAAACCCTGCTATCTATGATCTTCCGGAGCGGCGGGGGAAAGGGACTTAAATAAGGGTTTTGGTAGGGTTTTAGGAGAGGCGGTGCAGTAGAAGGACACGTGTCCCTCTAACTTCTAGAGATTTCCAAATGCACTCCCCCGTTGCAATGTTTGTCGGGCCTTTATTGAGGCTCAAGTTATTAACTTGGTCCAAATATCTTAAAACTCATGATTTTGATCTATGGCCCTAATTGGCCCTTAACATTTTGCCATTTCAAAACTAAGTGGGCCAACTTTCGTTACACTTTTTAGAAGGTAAAATAAAATAAAAAATAGAACTTGAAGATGATTTGAGAAGAATTTCTTGTCAATTAAATTGCAAGTCTTAAAGACTTACCAACCAGATTTTTATTTTTAAAAAAATAAATTCCCACTGTAACCAATTGGTTCCACTAGTAAATTGCATCAGACAAGTAGCCAACTATTCTATACATATCAAACAAGAGAAGAAAAGTGAAAAGGGTTACTTCGACCCTATTTTCTCACACCTTTTTCAGTCCTCTGGTTGAGTCTAACCTTTACTGCCAGCCCCTTCTCAAGCTTCAGCATACTCATTTATGATAAGCCCTAGAAAAGGGCTAACAATGGCTAGCCAAAATGAAAATAAAGTACGTGCATGACCACTTGCTGACTGGCTAACAGCATAAATCAAGCCTCAGCTGTAAATAAAACTCTGTCTCTCATTATTATGAAGTGAATTAGTTGTATTAAAGAGGAGTGGTTGTATTTGTGTAAAAGAGGTTATTAAAAGTTACCACTTGATGATGTGTGCTGTTTTTTTAAAATGCATTATTATGAAAGTGAATTAGCTGTATAGAAGAGGAGTAGTTGTAGTTGTGTTAAAGAGTTTAGGTTTCTTTTGGATAAATGAGAAAACTGGAACTCCTAACTTCATTATAAGAGAAAAGAGGAGTGAAAAGAAATTGAGATTTACATATTAAATTATAGAGATAGATAGAGAAAAGTTATCAAAGTCTATAAAAAATGAAGTCAAGATACCCAAATCCATAGATAAGGGATTATTTTCAAAGAATTGGTGAATGAGGAACTAAAATAGTTTGGTACTAAAATAGGGTTTGCTTTGGGCTAATAAAAATTAAAAGATGGCATGGACAATCCTTATCCTACAGCATAATGTTTACATTTGCATATTCAAAAATTGCATGTATGTTCCGTGCCAAGAAAAAGAATTGCATGAATGTTGAGGTAAAAACTAACATTTCACCACAAATTTGTTTTCTTCTCGGATACTCAAATGAGGAAAGCAGAGGCTTCAAATAGAAAATTTCAAAACTTACTTTACCCGGACTAGTTATGCCGATCTTATAGACATTTAATAACATGAGATGATCTTTTTCAGAACGTGTTGATTGTAGAACTGATCGCAGAAGTATAAGAGAAAATTTGGCAGCAAATCGAGAAGTTAAAGATACAGCAAGAGATAAAGCAAGAGAAAAAAAAAAATCGTATCGTATCTTCTGAAGTGGAGGTTTTGCCAACACTGTTCTAAAAGGAGTTTTAGATACTTGGTTCTATGCTTGCTCTCTTTCTAATAGCAGAAAGATTCTTCAAACAACTGTCTACATATAATCTATAAGTCTGCTCTAATTCCTTGCATTTACATGGAGTATCTTAGTAAGACTATATTTGAACCTCGAAATTTCTTAGCAGACAAGGCTGCTATGAGTAGTCAGAGCACTATCAAAGAGATAATATTGTCATTACACTACTCCGTGGCTAAAATATACAAAAAGAACTGCGAGGGATTCAGTCATTTTCATTCAGCATGATAAGGCCATCAGCACTGTGTAACAAGAAAGTGAAATTTAATTTGTTAAGTGCTTCAGCTTCAGTAAATTTTTACCTCAGTTAGCTGTCTTACAGGCTAATAAGATCCATAGTGATGGATGATCATGGGTTGCAGTTCAAATGATATTTTCCTAATCAAAATATTGGCCAACTAGTTAAGAACATTATATACTTGACCTGTCCTAGGTGGTACTCTTTCTAAATATTGATGCAACAAGCTCCAAGATTACCTTATGTTAACTTCTGCAAAAAGCTTTGGCTATTGCAACAAAAACAAAAGAGAAACATTTGTCCTAAAGACAATCTCTGGTAAATAAAAGTATTTGACTTGGACATCTTTGGGACAGAAAATTGAAGGCTGGTATAAAGAGGACATTGGTAATTTTTGTCCCTATGTGGATAAAAAGAATGAAAAGATGAATGTAATAGTACCTTTGACAACGAATTAAAAAGAGAACTTGGCTCCTTGGAGAATCCATTTGCTGTACAAAACACCGAGAAAACTTTGTTTGCTTGTCACTCTCAATTCACCTTTTCAATGCTAACATATTGGGCTAAGAAGTTGCAAAATAATTTCCTTTCTTTGTTTTCCGAAAATCTGATTCCTAGAGGCAACTGCAAGGCATATTTTTCAAGTGAAAACAATTTGCTCTTCACATTATTCACAATCAAGAACCGGTTAAGAAAATGCTCCAGCCATTTGGATGGCTGAAATTTGAAAGCATATATGCTTATCTTATGATAGGAATATATTCAAAAATTGAAAATCTCTGTCAAACTTTCAACATCTTCAAAATAGGAAAAATTAGAAGTACCCAGAATGACAGGAAATGCAAAATACAACCTAGAGCTGCTACACTATAAAAATTTTCAATGGATTCAATAAGCAGGGATGTAATTGATTTACACAGCCAAAACCATATTTGAGCTATCCAATGGATTTATTTCTTGAAATAATGGCTCTTTTACTCCACTCAGTACATATATCTTGTAAAGGGATCATGTCGGTGGAACAGTTTCACATATATCATACAAATGCAACTATATTGAGAATTCATAGGCCAGAGCTATGTTGCAACTGCTCCACCAGTGCAACTAGCTGTGTCAATTTCTGGATCGTTGGATTGAATATATGTCTCACAGAATATTTGTTTTTCAGCTGTTTTGAATTCAATCCAACGGTCCAAAAAAAGCCAAATAGGCTACTGCAACCAAAACTAGAGGTTACACCATAGACTTCCAGCAATAATATATGAGGAGCAAGGAAGGGAGGGAGGGAGGGGGGAGAAAGGAAGAAGAGAAGTTAGAGGCTGATGTCAGTTTCTATTTCATTTTTAGTGGGAAAGAAAAGGATGTGGAATCTGAATAAGCTTGGAGGACTATATGTGTGAAAAACCTTGGCTCCGAAAAAATGGTTGAATGATGAACAATCACATACTTGAGCATATGTTCCACTTTCAAATCAATCTATGCAAAGCTAAACCACTGAAGTCTAATGGTTTGGGAGAGAATATATATCTTTATGTAGTCTCTCCCAATAGTCAATAGAAATTGACACATGAGAGGCGCAGAGATTCTTTCACACGGTTCTGGAGAGCTGTGTGCCTCTCTCATGCACAAGATCCCCCATTATGCATACCATAATCCAAGCATGTCCATCATCTCATCCCCTCTATAAATATGGGCTAAGTAAGAACTTGGGAGATATAGCAGCTCATACAAAGCTTTGCAATTCAAAACCTCTCAATTCCTTTCCAGTTCTTTTTGCTCTAAAAATCATCATGTCAGACAAGTGTGGAAACTGTGACTGCACGGACAAGAGTCAGTGCGTGTAAGTGTTCAGTACCCTTATGTATCATTAGAGATAAAGACCCTTCTTTAATATTAAGCTATCAGCATTTTTTAGCTCGGATTAGGATCATTTCAGTTTTCTATCATTGAAATAACAAAAATTGCAGTGGAAATTCTTCATATCAGTCATACATCGAGTTATTTATTTGATTGAAATATATCCTGATGTTATGTGATTTGAACTCCAGCAAGCAGGGAAGCGGCTATGCTCTTGACATAGTCGAGACTGAACAGAGGTAATGTTTTAAGTTTCATGGCCATTATTGTTTGGCATGTCCAAGCTAGAGGTATAAGTAACGATTGAAGTGGCTTGTTTTCTTTCTTTTGCAGCTATGTTGAGGCTGTTGTGATGGAAGTTCCAGCTGCTGAGCATGGTGGGAAATGCAAGTGTGGTCCCAGCTGCTCTTGTGTGAACTGCACCTGTGGTGATTAAGACCAGATAGTTATGTTATAATCATGTATGGGTTGTGTGCCCCGTGATAACTGTTTCCTGTGATCACGATGAATAACTTTGTTTTCTGTTGTGTTAGTATATGTTAAGTGAGATGTGTCTGAGTGATAATTTTCCTTTGTAGCCGTCTCAGTGACCACGGGTACGTAGTGGCCACCTCTAATTAAGACCGTTTGTGGTTGAATGGACTAATACTTACTACATAATTGCCCCTCTGCGCCATCTCTGCTTCATCTCTCTTCTAAACCGTTATTTCATATTTGTTGCACTTATAATTTTTAGTATAGAACAAACTTGTAACTTCATTATTCAGCACTTCTTTAAAAAAATTATAAAAAAAAAAAACCCAACAACAATCCAACACGGAAGGCCTAGGAGCGAAATAATCCAGCAAAACTTCTTTACAAATCCTAGAATTTGTCTAACACATCAGGAAAGGATAATATACTCATATATTAGGTAGCAAGGATACAAGTAAATCGATACATCAATCATATAATAAAACTTTCATGTACTTCTTATGCAAATTTTGTATCTAAAACAACGTGCCCGATAGGAGTAAGTTGCCCAAAATGAGCTTCATAACCTAAAGAATATGCAAGAGTATTTAAAACAGTGTCTAGAAATCAAATGAATGGAGTGCAGCATTCACATGGGATGAATAAATGCCCCAAGAACAGAGTGTACTAGAGACATTGTTAATTAATCCACACGTTAATGTGTGTGTGTGTGTGTGTGTGTGTGTGTATTCTGTATGTATGTATGTAAAAAAAAAGCTTGCTTCAACATATCTTCATGTATATAGTTGTTGTAAATGATTGATTAAGAAAATGGATTATACTAATTCTATAATACTGGTCATACCAACAATATTTTGCATAATTTGCTTCTCCAAAAAGAGCCAAGGGTACTTAATTAACAGTTCCCTCATATATATTGCGAAACTCTTTAGCAGTAATTTAGGCGGTTGATTCACATAGGTTGAGAGCCTACAAGTAAAGAAGCCAATCATTTTATGGTCTAACATCATATGAGAGTGGTGTTCTAAGAAAAAGAAAATTTCTTTTCCACATTGATCAAAGGAGGCATGGTAATATATGTATCTACAGTTTCTAGATTATATTCTAATCATGATTAAGCAGGTTAATAATAGATAAGCAACTAACTGATAACACCATAGGATGGAAGTTTCAACTAGCAGTCAAAATAGAGCTCCCTCCTTGCTATATCTTCATGTGTTTATAAACCTAGAATAACTGCTTTCTGCTCCAAAGTTGCATCATTTGTCAAGCAATCAGTTAGCGACCAAAACAGTGTTAAATGTAAAATCTCTTGGCAAGGCAGCACTTTTAGAACATCCAAATCCATTTTGGAAAGGCATGTTCACCATGCTCCGCGGCATGCATTCAGCTCAAAGCTTTCTAGTGGGCAAGCACAACAGATCTTCATTGTCTAGCTTTGACTCTAGGCCAGTTGCTGTGATGGGTGATCCTCAGAATGATCAAGTTAGGTGTCATGGTGCAAGAATCAAGAAGTAGAAATTGAATGGCAAGTACAACAATCAAGGCCAATCACTTTGTAGGCCATAAAAGTTGACAGGTGACATTGGCAAAATATAACATCGAATCACTAAAAAAATTGCATCATAATGTAAAGACAATATATTGCATGTACATGAGGACACAGCTGGTACAAAGAACCATTATGTATATGCAGATTGAGAAATAGACAGTCTACGTACGTAGAAACACAACAAGTGGAAATGATGAAAGTCAAAAATCTGACCTTGACAGGCAGCGGGCATTCTTACCCAACAATAATAAATCCTAGAAAAAGTTGCTCCCATGACGTAGGAGCGACGAAATGGACAACATGGCCTTTTGGGCCGTTAAAAATTATAAGTTGTACGGTTCAGTTTATAAATTTAATAATTTATATTTTATATTATAAATATTAAATACAAATAAAATTATAAAAATAACAAAATCAATAAATCCTCTATAGCCACTACAACTTTTCTAGCACAAATCCACGTTATTTAGAGAAGACAATACTTTGTGGGAACATAGTGATTGGAAATGGTCAAGACACGGAAAAGAATATCACGGATTCGTCAAAGAATTTATGGCAGCCATCTGATTATGTGGGAATTCACATGATCGAACAGTTGTCATGAATTCTATAACAAATATGACATTTGTCTTCCATATGAATAGCAACGTTATATAGTGATAATGGCCAAATCTGCAGCATTCTGAGGTTAAATGGACTACAATTAGACTATCTCCGCTCCCCTCTGCTTAACCGTCTCTTCTTTCATGGTTTACATGAATTCACTCTCTCGAATTCAAACATATTTTTAATATTCCAAAACGCAATAAGGCCTGTTGCATATCTGAATACAGAAAAAAACAACTAAGAGGTTCACTTTTTTCGCATTTCCTACAATTTCTAGCAACAAAATTTGCACATCTATGGACTGTTCCCATACTGGCATGCAGCTACCAAAGGTACATGTCAAACACTGAACGAGGCAGACCAAGATATAATTCGAAAACAGTGATATACAGGAGATCTGAAATCTAGTTGAATTCAAGGTGAACTAGATGCTGCATTCTTGAGAGCTATGCAAATAATCCTGAGGAAAAATGGCAATGGAACTATAGGAGAACATGTAAATCAATGAAGTAGAATTGTTAAGATGTCCTTGTAAATAACATTCAAACCTATATTGCTCATCCAATCTGCTGATTAGGCTACAGGATAACAGTGCTTCTTAGGAGGTTTTATAAGTAAGTGTTGATGCCATACTAGTAACGAAATTGGCTTTCCTCCCCATTTCAGGTCCTCTGTTTGCCACAGATACAATCATTTATAGGAGTTAACTGATCTGCTAGATGTGAGATTGTATCGCCTGAATACACTTCTGCCATACATTATATGGCGCATGAAGTCCAAAAATACTTGATTCTATCAAATTTATAGTTATGTTTATCACGCCTAATGACAATCAGACACACTCTTTTGTATGCACATTATATTAGATGCTTTTCTCTATAGCTCCTGCATTTGGTTCATAATTCATAACAAAACCATGCACATCTTAACCCTTCTGAAATGCAACACATAATATTATTATCCAGTCAAGAACAAGAGAACAATGAGACAGAGTTTTTTGCGCCTCCTATTTCAACAAACAAAAAAAATATATATATGCTTAATCTTCAGTGAGAGGAACCAACAAAGAAATGGGAAGCAAGATAGAAGGCAAGTTTTTATTTAAACATTTAGCACCACCAATCTTCTTACCAATTTATTTCAATATAAAACTTATATGCACTACTTAAATAACTAATAAACAGCTGGAAAAATGGCAATATAACGACTTATTCTAATTTGTATAAGGACGTTTCATTCTCACCAATTTGGGGGTAGAACCTTGCAGTTCAAAATATTACAAATAAAGGAATTATGCAGTGCATGTAGCAACAGTTCTCCTTTTTTTATTCAACAATCCAAAAACCATAATGAATGGTTAGTTTTCAAAATTATTAGCCAGGCTCCAAAACCTGTATCAACTTGATAAACTAGTTGCCAGTTTTACCAATGTCTTCCTTTTGCATTTTCTTCACAACCAGTTTCAAACATTGAATCCCTCAGCACGTAAGCACTGACGATGAGCTTCAATCCATTTTGTACAAGCTGCTTCACCATGCTCTACTATGCATTCATCTCGCAGCCTTTTAGTGTCTGGGCAAGCACAACATATTTTCTTTTTTGGCTTTGACTCTGCAGCAGTTGTCATGGTTGCTGAGCCTTGGTTTTGCTGCGACCCTTGTAACATGAAGGCAGGGGAAGCATTTTGCACTTCCATACTACTCATTGACTTAATTCCTTTTCAGTCCTGCTATTCCCACAAACTGTATCACACTAAATATTCACTTAAACAATTTGAACCATCAAATTAATTAGGCCCCATAGACTGAACTGTAAGACCTACAAATTTAACTGTAGATAGAGATGAAGGAAGAGGGAAGAGAAATTTAACGGTAGATAAGGATGAAGGAAGCGGGCAGAGAATGATTCACATAAAGTAATCTGTCATCTAAGATGGGTAGAATTTCATTGCCAGCTAGAACAAAAAGAAGTGGCATAAACTCCAAATATAACACTATTCAATCCTTTTGACATAAGTCTGATGTACTCTAATCTGAAGTAATTACAACATTAAAGCTCCTAGTGTTTCAAATCCCAACCTATATCCAATCGGCAAAGTACACTTACATGAAATGACATCAAATATATTCAATCAAGCGGGAAATAAATTCAGTTTTGCATATTGATCATTAAAATCCCAGCTCAAATTAGATTCAGAGGCCGGTTCTTACAAAATCCCAGATAATGAATATATAGCTGTTTGAACCATGACAAGGTCAACATTAAAGATAAATAAATTCAAAACAGACCCACTAATTTTTTTTTTATTTTATAAGAAATTGTGCCCATCCCATGCTCGAGCTGCACAGCCATGCTTGACCAAATATATATACTTCTTAATTCCGAATTTTTTCACGATTTGCAGAAATATTCAATACACTAAAAAAAGAAGAAGAAGAAGAAGTACAGGGAAAAGAAAAGGTCTAGCAGGTTTTAACAACGTCTAGGTATGGTTTTGTTTCAGTTGTTCTCCGACAGTCTTAAATAAAAATTGATACTAAATATAGGAAATTATTTGAGAGAGATAACAGAGCTTACCACCGAGTGAAGCACGTATCTTTCAGTCTCCGCCCACTGCCGCAGTCGCCTACGTTTCCGGATTTTGATGCTGCGCTCTAGCTTTTTGCTAAGTTTGGAAGGAAGGTTAAAAAGGACTCTTACTTTTCTACGGCAGAAAGAAAGGTTAAAACTGGGCTATCTAGTCCTCGGACCGCTTAGCCCATAATGATAGCCCCGGAAGAAGACCCTGGAAGGCCCAACCTATTTCCAAAATTCCAATTCCAAATTATGAACCGGGTTGCTCTTCCTTATGGCATTTAGAGGTTTGAAAGATAAAAATAAAATTAAAAATATATTATAAAAAATAAAATTTATATATTAAATTATAATAAATATTAAAATTTAAAAAAATAAAAAATCTAAATTCATTTGCTACTACTCCCATTAATATCTATACTAAAATAAATTTTGCTCACTACCTCTGTCTCCGAAAGCCCCATAGCCTCCTTGGCTTCTGCATCCTCTGCAGCTAAACGGCGGCAACCACGGTAAGAGACAATCCCGCACTAGCTAGACAACGGCGGCCACCATGACATCCGGCACTAAGTCTGTCTTTCTGAATTTGTTTGCTTTATCTGCTGCAATTAAGCCAACGCAACTCTCTTCTGCATTGTTGTCAGTCTGCCATACACCTCATCTGCATTGTTGGAGAGATAATTGTTGCGTTTCACCTCCAGTTTACTTCTTATTTACGTAGGCAACCCCTCAAATTACCCCATATCCCAACTAAAGGGCTGTCTGCTTTGAAGTTCAGAGTGCGCATTCCAACATGAACCTCCAGATCTGCAGCATTGAACTTCTGAAGACTAACACGAACCATTTGACTGCAATGCGTTTGGCCTAATTTAGACAATGTGTTTGATCACCAGACATTGCAAGTTCAGAGTGTGCATTCCAACATGAACCTCCAGATCACCGGTTTCGACGAAATGAGCGATGTCTGTTCCGGTTCTTCTTCCTCTCCTTTGATTTTGCACGGATTCAGGACTCTAACTCAACAATCAATCTCGGCGCGCAACCGGCGTGGATCTCTTGGTGGCGCCGTTGTCTAGCCAGCGTTGTATTGTCTCTCTCCACGGTGGCAGCCGGTTAGCTGTAGAGGAAGCAGAAGCCAATTGAGCAGATGGGCCTTTGGAGAGAGAAGAGAGAAGTAGTGAGAAAAATCTATTAGAATAGATGTAGGATGCCATGTGAGGTCGAAAAATAATCCAAATGTCAATAATGAGATGTGAGTGGTACTGAATAATCTGTATTACTGTTGGGAAAATAAATTTTTCCCTATACACTAAAAACTCGCTTTGTGAGGAAAGTATACACATTTAACTAAAAATTGTGAATATTAGGTGTGTAAATTCTATGAGAATTGAGTGTAAAAATAGAATTATTCATTTACTTATTCTTCTCATACCACAAATTAGGTTTTGTGTTTTGGATTACAAATTGAAGCATCATATATTAACTTTTATTATTATCAAGTACCATTTTACAAATTGATTCAATATCCCAAACGAACAAACCTAATAACTATGATCTCTTGCTCTCCAAGAAATTCTATAATTTCAAAGCCCAAATTTCTTACAAGGCTTCTAGTTAATTTCTTAATCGAAGACTGGTTAGATATTGTATATATGCAAAAAATTTATTTCTTTTTAGATTATTGTTATTATCTTGATTATTGATATTCCCTTAATTTAATGAACTGATTTCTCAAATTTTTCCTTTCTTAAGGAAAACAAATTAACTAAAAACATGGGAGCATAGGACACATGAAAACAGAAAGGCTTCAGCCATGTCTAACGAAGTTCAAAAATCCCTACTTGCAAGAAGACTGATAAATTTCTGCTTTTTAAACAACTTCTGTCTATTAGAAGTGGTTCCCTCTTTTTTTATTGCCTCTTGTTTAGTTGCTTATTTGGTTTTGTTTTTGACTTCTATACATCTTGCGTTTTCGTGGGTTAGGATTTTGATATTGACAACAACAGTGAAAAAACAGCCTTGGGAAGCAGTTTTTTGGATGGGTTTGAAAGGAAGATTTTGAATCTCCTTAGTTTCTTACAAAGTGCAAGTTGTGAATACAGGGGAATTTCAAAGTTTTGTACATGAAACCAGCAAAGAATAAATTTCATTTCAAGTATAAATCTACAGAATGGTTCTGCATTCACTTCAGAAATTTGATTAGAGCCAAAAAGAAACCATCAATTCTTTTATCTTTGTGAAGCTCAATTTATCCCTTTTCAAATTCCCAGAAAAAAATTCCAGATTTTGAAAATAGTGCTCCTTCCTGCAGAACTCGTTTCTTGTCTTGCTCTTCCAGAAGCACCAAATTTTGCAACAGTTAGTCCGATTTCTTTCTCCAACAGTATGCAAGATAAAAGACCCATGAAATCGCCAATGCAATGTCACCCACAGCCTTCCACGGCCAGTGGGGGGCAAGATCTTCAAGCTTCCTTTCAAAGTAAAATCGCCACAGTGCCATAGAAATGTGAAGAAGCACACACCCTTTGGCAAAGAAACTCTGAAACTTTCGGTCCTTAACAAAAGCAACCATAAACAGAAGGAATCCAATTGTGAATAACAGCAAACCCGAGAAGGATTCCGAAGTTTGGATCAGTAGTTGATCGTGGGGTGTTGATCCTTGAAGCTTACTTGCAGTCTCAGCACCATGGCCGAAGACAGAGATTTCTTTGGAGTAAAATATCATTAGAACTCCACAGGTCAGAGCTATGGCAGAGTGTAGAAAGCAGATCAGAAAAAACCCTGAAGAGGTCATTGATCTATATTCCCAGTTAAGGTTTTTGGTTTCTTGGTTTTAGCTCAATTGTGCTTCGCCAGTCATGGCATTTACCCTCTCAATCCACGTTCAAGTAACTCAAATAAATCATGACTCGTGATAACTCTGATGAAATGTTTAAGATTTCAGCTTTATGCACCAATAAATCAGAACCGTCCTTGGAAAATTTGCCAAACAAATTTACAGTGCCATCTCAAGAAACAGAATAAGAAAGAACACAGAATAAGAAAGAACACAGAACCGTTTGATACAGAGATTTGTATCAAATCCCTGAACCCAAAACCCTGCTTTTGAAGCAATGATGAACAGAGCAGGTGATGCCAAAAAGAGATTTTTAAGGACGAAAGTGTCACACAGATCAGGAATCGTAATTTCAGCTTAGGAGAACTTACCTAGGGATAAGAAGTAATAGAGAGAAGCTAGTTGATATGTTACAATCGGCATAGAAAGTGCTTCCATACCGTGAACCTCTGATCCCTACGCAGAAAATGCCATTCTTTTCTGGTTGCTTCCTTGCTTCTTCTGCTAAGCAATTGAGAGTCCTGTGGGGTCATGGAAATGGGTTTACATAAACCATTTTTCAAAGATTTTTCAGAAGATATTGTGTTGGCGTTTGGAGAATGGTAGGGCCCTAGTTTTCAGTCTGGAGTTACCCATTTTACACTTCAAAGATGACAACAATATCTTGGTTTTTTATGACTTTTTCCTCTGAAGGGTGCTTTCGTGTCTTAATCAGAGATTTAATTGCTTCATTAAATGTTTAGATAAGCATTGCAGAAGCTCATCTCACACCTGCCCCAAATTTTCAACATTGTCTTTACTACAACATCTCTACTGCTCATGAAATCCAGTGACAGTTACACTTACCGATACATGATGCTACTTAAACAATCCATTGGACCCTAAACCCCCATAAAATATACACCCGGATAAGAATTAGAGTGCACTGCATAAGCCCTATAAAAAAAAAAAAAAAAAGAGTGCACTACATAAGAGATATAAATAAATTAAAAGATTAGTACAAAATATAAAGAAAAAATAACTAAAATTAGAGAATAAAAATGTTAAAGAGATCTAAATGTTATACCCTAGACATGGTGATACACCAATTTGCACAAAATAATGTATGAAAAATTTCAGGGTTTAAAAGATGGTAATAGGGATAGGTTATTCCTACACTCCCGGATAGGGCGTCAATGACATGTCTAGAATTCTAAAAAGAGGCAGACAATGACCTATCCGGGGGATTACCATTTAGGACCTGGTAGCTTCAAGGAAGGGTAATCAACTAGCCCCTGAACGCCTAAAAATCTTTCTGAGGATGGTTATCTACCAAAGTAAAATTGCTGGTTCTAAGGTGAGATACAAATTTCTGTGTGGTCAAAAACGAGTTTCCACACATACCAGTTAAGCCAACTTGCTGAGGTCATGTATGGAAAATTTTAATCTCACGAAAAAGAATTCACAAAACACTTCTAAAATAGTAAATAGAAATTAATATATATTTTTTTAAAGAGTTTTATAAATCTACAACATGAAAGTAGTGGAGTTGATTATGTCCTGAAAGGAAAAAGAAGCTCGTAGTGTGAAAATTAAAAGGAGAAGGCAAGAGAAAGTGCAGCAGACCCTTCTTGGATTTCATTGATGGGTTTCGTATTCTCTAGGCTGCTTTTATTTTTCATCTGGATCTCTGGGCTACTTTTGATTTGAGAGAACTTTAAGAGCAAAACAAGTAGTGCCAAGCTGATTCTAGTTTTTGCACACCCACCCAATGCCAACAACCTTATCGCGTCACAGCAATTGAAATTTGTACAAAAGGGAAAGCCATCATGTGGTTTCTCCCTTACAGCTAGGATAAGTAGAGACTGCTGTTCATTGACAATGGAAAAGTCCAAAAGGAGAGCTTCCATGTTTATCTGTCAGTCGTAATGATGACCAGTTCTCCAATTAAATATTCCTCGCCCCTTGAGGCTTGATATATAAGTATTAAAAGGTAAAGAGTTTAATTATTGTCTGTAATTTTATTTTTAATGTTTTATAATATAATTTATATTATTAAATTTAATAAAATGATCTAAAATGTAATAAATTATGTCAAAAAATAAGTATTATGTTGGAAAAAATATAAGAATAAATTATTCATTTTATTTCTGTAGCTATTACAAAAAAAGCATATTATTATTAGTACAAACAAATTATGCACATTTTATATATATTCTTTCATATTTTTATTTTACTCTCTTTCTTAAAATTAAATTTGTTATTGCACGTAAGGAGACTTTTGTGCAGCAAACATTTTTCCCACAAAAAATAAGCACTTACAACTGTTCATTGGACAAAATTCAGTGCATGCGGTCAACTATACTTTTATGCAAATGAAGCTTCATTTTAGAAACTAAACTATAGAGATTGAATTACAAGTTTCTGTAATGAATTCAAATGTAAGAGAGGATGAGCAAGAAATAGCAAGATCAAACACATATTACCAGTCTATGTGTTGGTGAAGAATCATAAGCACACACAGTGCAGCATGATCTTTATGCCAGAGATTAAAATAGATATGGCTTCATCGATTAAAATAGAAGTGATAAAGAAAAGTTTATCTAAAAGGATAGGCCTCAAGAAGTACATACACAAAATTTCAATAAGTTTATAAATTTTAAATAAATATTTAATAAATTCAATTAGTGAAAATTACAGGACAGAGAGTCTATTTCTATATAACCTCAAAGCCTACTTAGTGCTTAAATTGACTAGACTTGAGAAGGGGAAACAATAAAAGCACATGAATACCTAATAATATTAGAGCTCTTTAATTCTTACATTTTAAACCTACATTTTTACTTACCATATAGGATCAATTTAAAAAAAAAAAACTTTTTTTTATCACTTGCTTTCACCTCTATCTCTCTACATAAGAGATGTGAACATGAAACATAAGGCCAAAACGTTGAGCTACCGTTTCTCTAATATTATTGAGGTGTTATTGGTACATATTTCTCTGTACGATGAGCCTCGCTTAGAAAGAAACAGATATTAGAATGATGTGCTTCAATTTTTATGTCTCTCTAAACCTAGGCTCAACTTAAGGGCTAAACTGTGTATCTTAAACATTTCCAATAGTTGTATGTATTTGTGTAGCTTCATTCTTTGGATATGATTAAAAAAAACCACAAACAACAATGCATCAATTTTCAAAAGTAGCCAAACATGCACTTAGAATATAGCAATACATAGTTTGAGGAGAACAATTAATTCATGTGTGGACAAATTCAGAGTCACAACTTAAAACCATTCTCTTTCCACTTTTCTCCACTCTTGGATATGGTAATAAGGAGAATATTTACAATTAAAAAAGAGGAGGTATCAACAATTTCAGAACCGTATCAGATGTTTGGAAATTGTGATGTATAATTTGAAACAAAGAATGCAATTTACAATTTACAAACTACCTTAGAAAGAAACAAAAACAAAAAGGAAAAAGCAGAATAAAATACTAGAGGAAATTGTTGTTTATGCTAACAATGCCTATTTTATGACGATTCTTTGAACCTGATCTCCTGTCTCCTCTCTGGCGCCTAGGACTCTTCCTCACTGGAGACCTATTGCTATGGGGAAGAAGAGGAGGTGGACGACGATTTACAACAACCGGCGGAGGCATATGCTCCAAGAGTTCTCTATGGTAAGCCTGAAATTAGTTGTCACAAACCAACAGCATAAAGATTCCTTTTTCCAAAAATAAAATAACATAGAAAGATTTTACCGAAATTAAATCACAAGATAAGAGATATCAAAGTATACATTCAAACAGTTGCTTTTTAGTTTGGCGAACAACTGCAAACAGTTCTACTGCACAATGGAATTGATTCATATGCCCAGCTTATGTGTAAGAAAAATGGTTCTGGGTTCATTACACCCAACATCAAATTTGAAACGAGAATCTTAGAATTTTTATATCTGAGAGACTAAACTCCTTTCGAAAATCATATCATCCAATCATCTAGCATTTTCACTTGAATGCTAAAAGGTTACAACAACAACAATAACAAACAAAGCCTTATCTCATTAGATGTGATCAATTACATGGATCAAATAACACCATTAATTCTATCAAAAACCAAATTTTCATGAATAACTTGAATGCTAAAAGGTTAATGTGCGAATAAAATCTTAGGCAGTAAGAAATCTCACCTCTTTCCCTTTTTTTTCCTTGATCTGAACATAACTACCGACACAGCTCTCACATGCATAAATAAGAAATATATAACAGAACTTATTAAATGACCTGTTTAAAATACACCCACCAGACTTGGGGAATGTTCTCTTGAAAACTAAATCACAAAATGGTCAAACTGTAGGCTCAAATATAGATTCTCCTAAACAACTCTAAGTAAACTAATTGTTCAATATGAACACTGGGAAGCGAATCTTAGCTTCAAAAGCTAGAGAGTTTCTACACACAGAAACAAGGAAGCACATAAAACACTAACCTGTATCACAAAGTTACGCCTTTCACAGTCCAAAAACATATTGATGCTCCAATCCACTTTTGCCATTATCTTGTCTCTTACTGTGGAAAAGCTTAACTGATCCCTTGAAGTAAATTGATCAACTTCATTGAACCATAGACAGGTAAACAGGTTTGTAATTGGAATGTGTTCTCTTATGATAACACAACCTTCGGGAACATCTGCAGAAACTCGGATAATATACAATATTTCAAAAATTTAAGTTGAAGACGGCATATATATGCAAGAACATGTACACATCTCCATATGTCATCCATTGTATACATGCAGACAGCATATATATGCTAGAACATGTACGAATCTCCATATGTCATTGATTTTATACTCGCAGATACATATATCAACATCACACCTACCACTAGTTATAGGAAGCTTATCCTTGGAATAATGAGTTAAACCATCATAATGCTGATAAAATTGAATTTGGCGGTCAATGGAAGCATTTTCATATTTCCCAGCAGCTTTATTAGCCTCAGCCTCAACAAAGACGTCAAATCGTCTATAGTGTCTTGAAATTGCAAAAGTGGCATTTGAGCGCCACAAGAACCTGAGTAATATAAAGAGCAGCGATACTGAAGGTATTGCATATATACAATCCCAAATTATGTTACTAACAAAATATATGTTCTTCATACATTTAATTATTGAATGAAGCTAAATGATTTGGGATGCTACATATGCAAGTATATGAATGTTAAAAAAAAAAAGGATAATCACTGCCTATGAAAAAAAAGTTCAAAGATACATTCAATTCTATGAAGCAAGTAACGCATAGAATATGAAGAGCTAATTTTTTCAAAGAAAGCCAAAGTAATGCTAAAGAGAAGAGCTGTTGCGAGGACAGGTCAATTATTTAACACTTTCTATCACAACAACTTCACATGCCTAAATTTGAAATCACGGCATAAGTTGACTCGAGAACAATATTCATAAACATTTTAAATAAACTTAAGGTTCAAGTTTGAATTTAAGGGTATATATTGAAGTTAAAATAGGAAGCAATAAAGATGATTAGTTATTATTCTCATACTATGCATAAATTCTCTGCAACCAAAAAAAAGGGTCAAAATAAGTTGACTTGTAATTTTGATCTTAGTATAAAAAAATCATAAGATTTTAACAAAATTTAGCCCTATAGGCCATAACTGGAAGATCCATCACGTAAGGATGTTAGTAGACATGTTTGTAGAATTTTTTTTCCTACATTCCATTTAAAGGGAGATTTTGCAATTTCATTTTTCATTAAAAAAATTCTAGTAATTTCCACTTTTCTGTAATTTTTACTATAAAGCACCAACTAACAGAAGCTGATAGCTATAGTTTCAGCATTATTCACTTGGTCAATTTCTATTACTAATCACTACCTAGCATATTCTAAGGGTCAGGAGTTGGCGATTTCCTGTTCTAAGGAAATTATAAGATCCAAACTTTGCATCCTCCATCAGATTACTCAGTTGGCCATATGATGAATTTATCGCCTATTCTCAAGTACGCTTTTTCATCATTCTGAGTTAAAGTACTTGAATTACAATGAATGCCACTTCAATGTGACTGAAGCAGGTCACTTCATACAACAATTGACACAAAATATAAAAAACAATCTTGTGAGCATGCTGCATTTATGGCTTCACAAGTCAAAGAGTGCTTTATATTTCAACAAAGTTTTCACAATTAATAATAAATATCCCATATCCTCTTTAATCTATCTGCTTATAGGCAGGTGCAGTTATAAAATTTGATATTTTCTATTTATTTCTTTAACAAAAACGAGATACACCAACTTGAGACTTTTCTTTATACTCGTATAGAACCATAGACAATGACTATGCTTTATCATCCTAATGAAAGTTCATGCACAACAAATTCCACCAAAGTCGAAGATCCAGAGAGTGAAAGTTGAAATGAGATAAAGTCTGACATAAATGTAAATATAAGCAGGACATTATTTGGTGGCTAATATGAATCCATGAAACATGCTGCAAACTAACTGTATCTTAAAATCATCAGATAAAAGTAAATGAGATCAAATGATTTCATTTTAAAAAAAAAAATAGAAACTGGAACCATTCATGTCCAAATGAAAATAAGAAGATAACCCGACTCCATAGACAAAAGACTTGGAAAGCTAAAGAAAGTTTTGGGTAGGAAAAGATGGCCTTTACCTTTCCAGAATTTGATAGGGGTCCACAACGAGCTGAAGCTTCCCATCAATCCATATTGAGTATCTGACATTGGGGAAGATCCTATGTAAAAGAAGCTTTGGAACCTGCAGTAAGTACACGCAATGTCAACATACATATGATTAGTGCTTTTAGGAATTCTTCATTTTGAAGTTGAAATTCTTCTAGACCCCAGTGGATCACAGTAGAAATCCATATTTTTATGCAAACAAATGGAAGCACCCTGAAACATTATCAAACAGGACAACAAATCAAATGCTGAAAACCCAAACAACATCGTATGATATTCGTGATGGCTTAAACAGGTCAAGAGTCAAGACTGCGGTCACTACACCATCAATTCTATGTAAGAAGTCAAAACAACATAAACATCTATGTTGCAGCAAATTTTGTTCCCATGAACTTCACTATCACCAGCTTTACCCCATCAAGAGAGCCAAAACTATATTTAAAATAACTAACTAGTTTATAGCGACCAACATGTAATATACAAACCATGCATAATAAGTTCCATACTAGTTGAATTCCAGATGGATTGACATCAGAGGTAGGGGTCTTATAACCAAGAATCCTAATTAACAAATAAGAAAACAAATCATATCAACTGGAATAATAATAAAAACCACTAGTTCATACTTCATAGTACTCTCATGCTTACTACGTTCAGTTAAATTTTGTATCCCTTTCCCTAATAAGACTCTATCAGACTTATGTTTTAAACACAGCAGCTACATTAGTACAAATCAGTTCCAAGTTCCAACAATGATCAATTCATTATTTTCTATTTCAGTAGAAGATAATTAATTTTCAACAACTTAAAAAATGGAGGGCTCTGCTCATGCACTAGTTTTCATGAACATTTGCACTGTCCCACTTCCTTTTCTAAAACAGGCAACCAGACCTCAAACAAAAGTCCTAAGACAGCTTTTCTTCAAATATTACATAAGCACTAAGGTTGGTAGCCCTGAAACCCAAACTCAGCAACTAGTTAGGAATAGGAGAATCATAACCCCAACTAAAATTTGATAAGCTACAATTGCTAATTTGTTTAATTAACCTGGATCAACTAGTAACATCATTTCCTCAAACATGATTATGGTGGAATGTGGGGAGAAAAGGAGACAAAAGAAAGGAACTCCTGAGGCTGGCCAGAAATTGGAAAGTTCATTGAACAAATTAATAAGAGAACAATGCCAAAGACTTACAACAAATAATGAAAGTTGTAAGGATTTCATGACCTGTGACAGAGAATTCACAGTAGTTAAAAATACAAAGTTACAACAAGCAATTAACCTTTCCATTACGCCGTGCATCAGCATAAGGAACATTATGGACAACAATGATCTTACACAACCCAACCCTCTTGCTGCTACCCAAAATACTAGCATTCTTCATATACATCTCTGGTTCTTCATCAATGAACATATAGAAAGGAATGTATTTCTTTGCTTCTACACTAACGTTCCTGGGCTGCTGTATAACATCATAGTTTCCTGGAAAATGGTGGAACTATGAGGAATAGCGAGCAACATTATAAAATGCATACATAGAATACATCCACCTTACCAAATATGGCAGATGCAACAATGATGTCATGGTACTGATCCAACTCCGAGAGATCTCCCTCATCAATATCAAATCCAGTCTGCTGGCCAGGTCCGCTTCCTTTGACAAATCTGAAAAGAGTTTATGCCAGCCATTAATATACACGAAAAGGAATAAGATAAGAATTGTATTTAGTAATTATTACTTGTTGTAACCTACTGTAGGCAATGAAAATTGAATGAAATCCTTCAGGAAAATATACTTCAAATTGTACAAAAGCATTTAAACAAATAAATAATAAAAATGAACTAACCCACAATGCACTGTCATGGTCTCTTTTATGTCAAAAGCAGCATTCCTGTCTTTCAGTGAAGGGTATCCACCAAAATCAGAGCCACTGTGTGGTTCACTTTTAATGGATTTTCATCATGCACATATGACAAATAGTGAAGCACAGGTGATACTGTTGAGGATCTTGGCATACTAGCTATAGCTTGCTCTGTCGGAACATAACACACAGGGCATGCTGAAATAGAAGTAAGCAAGAACCTAATCAACAGAGTTCTACCATGACTAGGACCAATTATGAGCTTTTCTGATATATTCATGTGAATATGTCAATTTCATTCAATTACATTTCATTGCAGAATTCAATACAGATATCACTTTTAGAATCAAAAACAAGACACACAAGAAGAATACAAACTTACGGCATGGTCCAAGGCGTCTTTCACCAGCTGGTGGAGGAGGAGGAAATGCAAAATGGTCACATTGGTGGCTCATTGAAGGAAAATATCTACTTCTGCCTGTAGACTTAGAAAAAGTGCATGGCTGAGGAACAGGAGGTAGCTCTGTTTTAGTCTTGCTATTTCTTCTCAAGGAGCTCCCTCTAGAATAATTAGTATCCCGTGGCCTATCTTTTAATCTGAGAGGATCTTTAATTTCATTACTAGCAATGTGGTAAGATCCATTATCTTGGATTTCTTTAGTGATGTTTGTACCTAGTTCATCATAACACCAAAGACACACCATAAACATGCAATTTTTTAGTCGCAGAAAATTCAAAGCGTTTCAACTTAATCACAAGTAGAACGAAGCAGTGAAAGTCTTAAATGGAAGCATCACAATTTGAAGTATGCCTTAACCAATATAGCTTCAAATTTACAACAAGTACTTGAATAAAACTAAATGTCGATGAAAATGGTATTGCCAAGAATAAAGTAGACTTCATCTTAGAAGATAAAGCTTGTGACAACTTTGAAATAGATCCTAGAGTTCCCACAATTCAGCAAGGGGTATAATCTGACGAAAACTCAACAGTCAATCAGTATGCTATGCCTGACACTTTTATCGCTGACGCTATCCCAAGTCAGGGTATAAAGGTACCAACCAGCATGGGGAAAAAGAAAAGGAACAGGAAGTCTAACCTTTTTCAACTGTAAATGAATCACATATGAAAACAACAAGAGCAAGGACAAACATAAGTATCATTGCCACCTTCCCTCGGCCAAGATGTCGGTATACAAACAGGCAAAGCCTTTCTTTCTCTCTGGAAATAGAAACGTGCTTCTTTGAAGCTTTGCGCAGAAGTATAGGTGTTGTATGAGTCTGCGGGACAATACTATTTTGCAGCTGTTGCAGCGATCCGTAGCTCCCTGTCCGTAGACCCAATGACCCTCCAGTCATTGTAGTTTCAAATGCCTCAATTTACCTATCATCTCCTTCAGGTAGGAACAATCTAAAGTCAACAATATTCCGAATCATCATCCAAAATTTCTGAACCCAAGCGAGAAACCACTCGTCAACCTGAATCACTTCAAATCCACTAAATTCTTCATCACATTATTGAGACTCACAAACCCATGATTCTTTCCATGAGCTACCGAAACCCAAGGTTCATTTCCATAGCAAAGTTCATAGGAAACGTCAAAACACCACCTTGATCGCCAATGCATCCACACGAGGAAGCCAACTGAAGTCGAATTAGGCCAGTTGCACTCACTGAGATTTTGGGATTTACGAAATCTGGGTATGGCGTCCTCGTCGTTCTGCGTGAATTTTAAATCGGAGATTTTCAGTGCCTCGGAATTCAGGAGGCTCACCGGGAATGGAGGGAAGAGAGAAGAAGACACCTATTATCTTTCTCGGGTGACTGAAAGACGGAGCCACCTAATTCTAAAATTTGATGGGCCATGGCAGTGGCCCAAACAACCAAGAACCTGGTACTGTATCCAAAATTTAGTTCAAATTGATGAATGCTCCATCCCTACCCTATTTCATTAAAAATAGAAACAAAAAATAATATTAAAGCCATACCTGATAATTTGATATGGAGTCATGGAAGTGTTGGAAATGGTGGAAGAAGGCGGAAGGTAAATGTGTTGAAATGGGTAAAGTTGTTTCAATTGGTAATTAAATGATATAGAATATGCAATTAAATAAGATAGAATAAATTAATTTATAATTTAAAAAAATTAAATGAGAAATTGATTCCAATAGTATACCAAACACTCAATAATTAATTACCTAGATATTTAATCTCTTGATTCAAGTTACCTGAATAATTAAACCTAGATGGTAAATATTCTTATGAGTCACCAAAATGAAGAATCCACTCCTCCTTTTCATCATTTCTTTTTTAAGTTAGCAAATAAACATGTTATGATGTATGGGAATAAATGGTGATAAGGATTAAATCTTCAACATTAGTATAAGTGGTGTTTGACTCATTATTTGAAAGTGATATTTCTAATTCAATTTTTGTCAAACATAATTAAATCATCCCATCCTTTAAATATTCGAATTTTATAATAGCAAAAAAAATCTTTCACATCAAATCCATCAATTTTCAAAACCACGAGGAATGTTTGCCATTTTCACCAATTTGAGACCATTAAAATTTAATTTTCTAGGCTAAGGTGGCATCTATCCATTAAGCTTGGAAGTTGTGACATTGGTTAAAGGGGAAATTCTCTTCTTTGAATAGTTATTATTCTTATATTTTTACTTTTATATATTTTTTATTTAATAAAACTTAAATTATTAAATTTATTAGATTTTATAAATTAAATTTAAGACTCAATAAATTTAACAATTACAATATTCTTATAAAAATGGTGTGAACATTATTAAATAAAAATAATTTTTTTCTTCTTTTAAACATTTTTTTAAAAAAAATTTTTAAACATGTTAAAGGGAAGAGAAGTATCAATTTTTTTGAAAATTTGAAAAAATAAGTTAAATTTCCATATCTTTATTTTTATATAATATTTATTTAATAATTATAAATTATTAAATTTTAGATACTAAATTATAGAAACTAATCAATACAAAAGCACGCATTATGAAGGCTTAGAATTATAAAAATAGCTTTCCTACAAATTAAAAGTGCTTACTTTCCTAACCCAAGGAGACAACCTTGGGCAACTTTTTGCCGAACTTTGGGTGGTAAGAATCATTTGGGCATGACCAAAGGGCAAAAGGCTCAAGCCTTTTTCTGAAACTTTGGTACTGGTGGAATGTCAGGTGACAAGACCTCTAAGCTTTTATGGTAATTTAACTGAGTTAAAAAAACATGGATATTCACTTCAGTGGTAATCCAGCCCTTCTGCCAACCACAACCCTTTCCAACAATAATTGTTACACAAAGTTCACATTATTACCATAATTTTCACATTGAAAATTTTTTTTATCAAATAACTAATTTTGGAGTTTAATTGATTGAACTTAATTGTATTATTTTTTTAGATTTAATTATAATATTATAATATTTTTAATATTTTATTAAAAAAATCACTAATCTTTCAAGCTTATGATATTGTTGCACTGTCGAAAAAATTTCTATTCTAATAATAGAAAAATAAGATTTATATAAGAAACCATAATCACAAATATCATAAAAGTTTTATTTAATGAAATATAAATTCTTAAATAATTAAATTGTACAATTTAAACTATTAAACTCAATTCTCATAGTAAATTTTGTACAATTTTTATGAATATTTAATGAGAACATCATTTATCATCACGAAAACAATTAGTAGACAACTAATCTTGGAGTGACAAAATAAAGGAAAGACAAATAATATTTCAATTTTACTTCAAAAATTCTCAGCATATATTAAGATATTTGAATTTTAAACATTGAAATCATAGTTATAAGTATCTATCTTTTTAATTATTTATGGGGCTTCATATTAAGTCAAAAGAAAAAAAAAACAAGATATATATAATTACAATAAGTTTAGTATTATAAAATTAAAAATTTTAGTCCTTGGTATTATAGTAACAAATAGCAATTTATAATAGGAGAGAGAAAAAAAAATCAAAGCATGATGCATACTTATCTCATCTCATACTACCAAAATTTGAACTGATTTTATAGAAAGATATATTAAAATTTAGTGTCCATAAGTAATGAGATTTATTTTTTATGCCATGTTACTTTATAAGCATTTAGAATTTATTTCTTAAAAAATAAATAGAAAAATATATTATTTAGCTTGTTGCCCATGATGATGAGTAAAAACAAAATAACTAAAATATGAAATCAGATATGAGATAAGGCATCCCCTTTTCGGTATGACTATCTTTTTTTTTTAGTACATTTAGGGTACGACTATCTGGTTTGTAATTGACTTTCTAGTGTTATTATTATAAACAAAGTTGAGTATGTCATGTACAAACTATGAGGCTTATGATTGAGAAAGGGTTTCTCCATTGTAAGACATTGTGGAGACACAAAAATGTATTAGCCAGTAGGGTGGCATGGTCCCCCCGAAGCCAAACCCCAAAACCTGTAAAAGGGTCCATCACATTTTTAAAGCTGTTGGCTTTTTTTTTTATTTTAATTTTAATAATTTAATATATAATTTTTTTTTTTCATTAAATATTCTTCTTCTTATGAATAAGTCGGTATCTATCCCGTCACCGATGTCCTAAATAAAATGTCTCGATGGCACAAGGGAAGGGCAGCTACATTAATTTAATGTTTATTTTTATAATTTTCATTTTTTCGAATATTTATTTTAATAAATTTAAATTAATAAATTTATTAAATTTTATAAGTTAAATTATAAAATTTAATAAATTATAATTATATTTATAAATATTTAGTATAAAAATTATGTAAAAATTAAACTTTTTAATTTCATGGTATTTAGATAACTGTTCCTTATTAAATGGTCATGGACAGCTGTTGGGTTGTGGGTGGGCCATGGCTTTAAGGGAAGCTCACCATATTCATGAACAATTTTCTATGGGTAAAAGCAATTCTTGTTGGTCTGTTAGGACAATTGGTTTGGTTTCTCACCATTTAAATTCTAGTTGACTAGTCACAATCACGGAGGCATCTTAACATGGATTTAAAACACACTGAGTTTATTCCAGCACTCAACAGATCCAATTTTTTTCAGCATAAATTCTGATGCACCAAACAAACCCTTCCAATCCATTTTACAATTATGGTATTTTCTATGATTTTAAATAAAAATGATACAAAATAATGACTTGACATTGATGATATTATAGTGTTAAAATACCAATCAACAAAATAGCAACTTTGCAAAAGCCCACAAAGTAGCTTAATCAATGTAGCCTTTAGGACAAAAAAAAATGTAGCCTTAATTATACTTTGGAGGAAATGAAAATCTATTTAAATGGCTATATTAAATATTCACAAAATATGATGTAGGCTGTACTCTTAATTTAACATGAAAAATTCTATATATTTAATATTCTAAAATATTTTAAGTGAAATTTTATGGGTAGTATCACTTTTACGCTGATTTTAAAAATTTCCCACTTTGATTTCCTCACTGCAATTGTAATAAAGCTGCTCACATGATTTTCAACATAATTCAACTCATTTCTCTTATCAATTTTGTATTGACATGACATTCTCTTGATGATATATATGATTTCTCTAAATTATGTTATATATTTTATAAAAAACTGCAAACAAATAATTATTTATAAAAATAATATTAACGTATTGGGAGCTAATATATCAATAATATAATTATTAATAAATTATTTTATTTTTATAAATTAAAATTTATTAAATATTTATTTAAAATTCTGATTATAGATTTATTAGGTCTTATTAATTAAAATGTATAACTGAATAAATTTTTGATAAAATTATCATTTTTGATAATTTAGTAGTTTATTTATTAATAAATTATATTTTTTCAATTACAAATAGGTTTTGTTTAATCTAACAAAAGAATTTAATACCAAAGTAATATTCTATATAATAAAAACAGTAAATTAATTAATTCCAAAAAAATTAATTTTACAAACAAAATTAGTAAATTAATAAAAGATGAAATTTTTTTAATTAAGATTCTTACGAAAAAAAAAATTGAAACAAAAGGTGAGTATAAGATGGACAATAGTATTAGTATAAATTTTCAATTTATGTTAAAGGTACTAAAGGAGAGAACCGATGGTGAAATGACTTTTTCACCCTCAGTTCTCTCTCCCATATAAGCAAAAAATTTGTATAATTAACAAAGCCCATATGGGGGACAAGCTGCCAAAGATGCGTGTGATGCCCCAAATTGAAAAGGACATTTTAAAGCGTTTCTTACCCCAAAATAATCAAAGAATTAGAGGGGGCGATCTGCACCGTCCAATGATAGAGCAATCGAATCAACAGCGGGTAACTCAAGGAATCCGTGGGGCCCGGAACATAGTACTACGACTACTATTACGGTGTGAGCGAGTGGATAGTAATTCTGTCACCTAACAAATTTATGAACTGAGCTGATATATAAAGCAGTGGAAAAGCCAACGACTTTCAATGGGCCAAACGACCCCTACTCGCTAAGGTACGTTGAAAAATCTGTACTAAGTACACGCTCCATGAGAGCGCGTGACTACACGCGTTGTAGAGTTCTAGTCTTCTAAGTAAATTTTCATACATAATTTTAAAATTAATAACAAATACAAAAAGGTTAAAAGGATCACAACTATATTCCTAATTTGTGTCTAGCTAACTAAAATATATTTTCATTTAAGGTAAACATGATAATATGATATTATAAAATAAAAAACACAAGAAATAAAATTATTATAATTCAAGATATATACATAAAAAATGGGTTACGTTATTATTTGAGAAAAATTAAAAAAGATTTTACAATTTATGTTATTATTAGAAGAGTTTTATTTTTTATACAATTTTATTTTAATTTAATTCTTACAATTTAGAATTTATATTCAATTTTATTAGATATTTTAAATTAAATCAAATCTCATAATTAATTTAATCACTCACTTAACATTTTGTATAAATTATGTAACAATTATATTGTGAAAGAATAATTTTTCTTATTATAAAATTCATTATTTATACTCACAATTTGGGCAAAAAAATCTGAAGTAGCATCCGTCTCACAGTATTGTCACATAACCTAAGCAAACTTTTTGAAATAAAACTAGATAGGCATTAGTACGTTAATTTGTTAAGAGTAAGAATTTTATAGAAATATTTTAAATTATTATTATTATTATACTAAACATAAAAATTTATGTGATAGCAATTTGTTAAGAAATGGTTTTGATTTTTTTACCTACTATAAATAAAATTTTTTCATTAATCATTGAAATATATCTTAGAGAAATTTGGGTATTTAACCCTTAAATTTGGTTATACAACTCGTCCAGCCCATCATAGTTTAATATTTCCTATTCTAGTTGAAATACCCCTAATCTGAAATTTCTTAATATGCATAGAGTATGTTCAATTTATAGGAAACTAAAATAAAGTTTTCTCTATTTATTATTTATATTTAATATGTTATTTTCATAATTAATTTATAGACAATTTTATTAAAATAAAATGTAGAATGATTATCTCACTAATAGTTATTTAAATAAATTTAAATTAAATTACAGTTAAATAATTCCAAAAATATAATTTTTGACAAATTTTATAATTAAAATAATTTCTCTAAAAAGTAATTAAAATAGATTCTTTCCATTAATTCCATTTGCAACAACAGTGAAGTTTCTTTTGTGTGCGCGTGGTCGTATCACATAAAGAATGTCTTCCTGCACTGGGTTTGCAGAGCCTTTCTCTCTCTTCTGTGAAAGCTGATGGGACACTCTCTGTTCAGAACATAAATATGCGCCGCGACGATGAATATTTTTTTACTGCATTTTTATATTATAAAATTAAATATTAAATACTTATTATTATTCTTCAATGTTCGTTTCATTACTTCGTCTTCCGGAACACACTCCATGAGGTCTCTCAAATCTGTGTGCCCTAGATCCATGGCTTCGCTGACCGAGTTCTACACCATTTTCTGAGTTTCAATGCTAATCTTTTTCACTCTCTGTCTGTTTGCTGGGAAAATTTTCTAAGGGTCAATATTCAAGGTACCAAGCGTTGGAAATTCACTTTCAGAAGGTTGTGAGAATCTGTGTGTTGTTATTTGTACTTTCTTCGTTGTAAATTTGCGAAGTTTTATGCTCCTGGATTAGAAATTAGCGGGCTTTCACTGGGGAAAATATTCCACTGTCCAGAAGAACTGTCATTTTCAAGTTATCCTGTTTTACTTCAAGTGAGCGGAGTAATTTTTTTTTTTTGGAATTTCTGGGGTTTGATTTTATGAACGTGAGAATTTTACCACTAGTAAGACTGTACGGCTGATTGCTTTTAATGGGTGGATTATCCTATTTATTTGATGATTCGTGACCGCATTTGGGATGAGATGAATGCTCTGTTACTGTTGTAATATCATTTTTTAACTTTTTATATGATGTTTGGGGAGGATTTGGGCTGAGGTTGTTGGTATGGGCACTGCGGAAGAGGATACTAGGGTAAAGTTGTGGAAATGCAATTGAAGGGGTGAACATTGAGAAAAGAGATCAATTTTGTGGGAGGGGGTTGTTTTGCATAATGGGTTGCCTCTGTTGCAAACCCTCTGCCATTGAGGATAGTAAGGAGAGCCCAAGGGAGCGACTCTCGAGTAAGGCTTCATTTGATTCTCGTGTATCTAGGGCTACTTCATCCCGGAGGGAGGAGGCATATCGATTGAAGGATAGATATGATAGTAATGAGGGGAGAACTACCCTAATCGGTAAGCAAGGAAATGGCTCTGTTCGATTACTAGATGATAATTATGAAAGGAAGAGGGAGAAAATGGAATATGTTATTGCTCAACATCCAGCGTTTGGTACTGTTCCAAAAGCCACAGAAGGGGAGCAGGTTGCAGCTGGATGGCCTTCATGGCTATCAGCAGTGGCGGGTGAGGCTATCAAGGGATGGTTGCCACGGCGTGCAGATTCTTTTGAGAAGTTAGATAAAGTATATTCCTTTCTTGATCTGGCTGTATAATTACATTATAGTTTGCTCTGCCATGACCATACTTTGATTAGTTGCAGATATTCTAATTTTCCATAAATTTCCTTTTCTTTGGTATTTTTATCAATTGTTTCATGTAGGATATTGATTTAAGTGTCAAGTTCACTTTCTTTGCACTCCATGGAAACATGCATGTCAAAAAAACTTTGTATTCAACAAACATAAAGTCTTTTTTTTTTCCCTACCACGTCCTCCCCTCCTGCCCCTTTTTCCATTATTTTGGTTATTCACATTTCCAAAACCAGATTTCTGCCAGTGGTGATAATGTGCAAAATGAGATGGGAGTTTTTCCACTACCTCCTTTCATTACAGTATTAAAACTACCATGATTGTGGGCTAATTTCTCTAACATGATGCCATGCTCTTGTTTCAAATGGCTGATCTAAATTACAGCTTTTGATTCACAAAATTAGGCATTTCATGTGTCTGTTAAGTTAGTTTACTGAATACTCAATGCTTTTGCTTATCACTCTGGATTATACAATTGTGCAATCTCTTTCCTATACGTAGTTTTCTTTCTAAAATGACATCTGTTTGCTCTTTATTATCTCACCATAATGTTTTTCTCATGAGGTGATGCTTCATTTTGTACTGCTTCATGCTGGTGATGCTAAGGTCAAGCTGCTCTGAGTTTAATTCTACCTTAATTATGTTTGTGTTTGCATTTCATATAATATCTGATTCTCTGTTGTTATGATGTGCTGCGTTGTTAGGAATTTTAGGCAGAATGTGGGACTATGTTTATTTGTGGTATTTGGATTGTTTGAGTTATTGTTTCTTTCTCCTGAATCACTTTTAACTCGAGGATTTTATCTTCTAGCTAGTTTATATTGTTGTGAATGATAATTTTTTTCTCTTCTGGTTTTCAGATTGGCCAGGGAACTTATAGTAATGTTTATAGGGCTCGTGATCTTGAGCAAAAGAAAATTGTTGCTTTAAAAAAAGTGAGGTTTGATAATCTTGAGCCTGAGAGTGTTCGTTTCATGGCAAGGGAAATTCAGATTCTGCGTAGGCTTGATCATCCAAATGTAATAAAACTGGAAGGCTTGGTTACATCAAGGATGTCTTGCAGCTTATACCTTGTTTTTGAGTACATGGAACATGATTTGGCTGGGCTTGCGTCACATCCTGGACTGAAGTTTACAGAAGCACAGGTACTTTCAGGAGCTTCTTTATTTTGTTTTTCTTTCCATAGATCTTACCTAAAGATCAATTTAGTGTTCATTTGTGAAGAATATTGCTTATAACTAATTGCTGATTAATGTGATATTGAACCAAATAGTTTTCTCATATTAGTAATTTCAAGCTGATATTCGAAGATATGTATCCTTAATGCTTATTTACTTAAATGAAATCACTGGGGTATAATTTCTTTTGCCTTCAGGATGAAAAGAGAAATGTGTGAAATTTATACTACCATAGAAAGGAGATTCCCCCATTTGTTATCCAATTCTTTTTGTTTCTTAAAAGTCCAATAAGTAATATTTAAGCAAACGGAGTGCAGTCTTTTTAAATTAACCACGTTGGCCCATCTCTAATGCCCACTTCCCACTTTAAGGAGTTTTTTGTTAAAAGTTTTTTTTTTTTTTTTAAAAAAAATAGTTCTAAAAACCATATGTTTTTTCAGCTTTTGAAATTAGAAAGGGAAGAGAGTTGTCAAACCATCATGTGTTTGATTAAAAATTCATATAATAACCACATCATGGGCATCATTATATTTGAACTAAAGAGAAACATAAATAATGACTAAATTCTACAAAGCAATAGAGAACCCTCCAACCGGATTTAATTCTATCATTGGAACTTGCCAGGTGAAATGTTACATGCAGCAACTTTTACATGGACTTGATCACTGCCACAGTCATGGTGTGCTGCACCGTGATATTAAGGGTTCCAATCTTTTGATTGACAACAATGGAATCTTGAAGATTGCAGACTTTGGTTTAGCTAGCTTTTTTGATCCCAGTCAAATTCAGCCGCTAACAAGTCGAGTTGTCACTCTTTGGTACCGGCCACCTGAGCTTTTACTTGGAGCCACTTACTATGGCACTGCTGTAGATTTATGGAGTACAGGCTGCATACTTGCTGAGCTGTATGCTGGCAAGCCCATTATGCCTGGAAGAACTGAGGTGTGTGCTTAAATGCTGCAGTTCAAGTGTTGTATTTGTTCATTTTGCTACTTCTTATAAATTGAACTGATTATGGTGTGCTGCGCATTGTTGTTCCTCACAAGAAGGAGACGAAATTTTAGAGCTGAGCTTGTCAATTACATGCAGTGGCTTTCCAAGATCATTAAATTGAGTCATTTAGATAGTTTTAGTTGGAAAAAAAAGTCAGAAGAATACTTGAGAAAGACTGATGTTTGCTAAAAAATATTAATACATGAATATAGTGTGATGTAAAATCTCCTATCCCTTTTCTTTCAGTCCTATTTGTCAGTACCTTGGTTTTATAAAAGCAAAATATAATTAGAGTATCTGTTTGCTTAGGTGGAGCAGTTACATAAGATTTTTAAACTTTGTGGTTCACCTTCTGAGGATTATTGGAGAAAATCCAAGTTGCCCCATGCAACAATATTTAAACCCCAACAGCCGTATAGGCGGTGTGTTGCAGAAACATTTAAGGACTTCCCTGCACCTGCATTGGCGCTCATGGAGACCTTACTTTCCATAGATCCTGCTGATCGTGGAACTGCAGCATCTGCTTTGGGGAGTGAGGTATGAAATTTTTTATGGAGTTCAGAAGACTTACTATAACATCCTTTGTAATGATTACAATTTCTTGTTTGTTTTGCTTGTCCTGCTGTTTACAATGTGCAATACAACTCCATCAGTATGTGAGGCGAGTGGGTGTTGGTGTTGGGCAAAGCATAGTTTAACTGTTCAACTGACTTTCAAACTCTTGGCTACTGGTTGTCCAAAAATATACGACCTTAAAAGTTTTTTTAAGGCATCATCTTCTATGTACAGATCCACTATTGTTATATTTAAATTACTGCTCCTGTATTATCTCGATTACCTAATACTTTGTTTCCAAATTGATGCTTTGATACAATGTCTGTTTCCTAGTGTCTACTGTTATGGTCTCCATGATAGAAAATGATCATCTATATGAGCAAATTGGCACGTGTACCACTTAGTGATTAGTAGTTATTTATTATCTCTAGCTCAGCCACAATTTTGCTTTATTATTTTATTACTTCTGGCAGTCAATTACTGTCTTTGGTACTTCAGTATGCATTATAAATGACTCTTTCTTGTTGGCGGTGAATTTGTGATTTAGTTCTTCACAACGAAACCACTTCCTTGTGATCCTTTGAGCTTGCCAAAGTATCCTCCCAGCAAAGAATTTGATGCCAAAGTACGGGATGAAGAAGCTAGAAGGTGTGTTTGGTCTTGGTATAGAAATGCATTTGTTGTATAATTTCAGCTTTTCCAAAATGCATTATTCAATTTCTGGTTGTGTGTTTGCATCTGCATGTGTGTTTTCTGCAGTTCTTTTAAATCCAATAATTAAATCTATGCTATTATTTTTGTTGTATTTGGCATTTTCCCATCCAAAAACAATCAAAGAAAGAAAGTAAGCTAATTCTAATGATTTATGCAATTTCAGTATTTTCTTGGAATCTAATTTTCCATAGCACTCATGAATCACGATAAGGAATCATTTTGTTTAAAGTTTATTTTAAATTGTTTCATATTCTATATTCTCCATTAAGATAATTAATGTTTGATTTTCATCTTAATTAATGTAAATATCAACAACTGAAACTGAAGTGCTGTTTTCCAAATTAGACTAATACTGGCTTGTCATACTGTAATGTTCTTTCTGGTACACTTACTCCTTGAGTGCTGGCTTGGAAGGTTGACTGTCGCATTCTCTGTTTTGTTTTTGTCTTTCCTTGGCAGACAAGGAGCAGCAGGAAGCAAGGGACTGAGGCAAGACCCTGAGAGAAAAGGAGCAAGAGAATCTCGAGCTGTCCCTGCACCTGATGCCAATGCTGAACTGGTTCTGTCAATGCAGGTACCCTTGATTAATGATAATTCTACATCATGGAGACTCGCAGTTGCTGTTATATTCAAAACTTTTATGTTCGGCAGGAATCCTTTGTCTCTCAACTGGATTTAAACATCTTCAGATTATCTCTTGCTGTTGCCCACAGATAGATGATAGTTCCACAGATTAAATATTTGCATGACATATGAGGATATGTAATATAAAGAGAGATTAGAGGCTCCTTAGATCTTTGGAAATTAGTGCAGCTTGCCATTTTACAAATTGCTAACTCTCTATTTGCTTTAGTTAAAACTGAACTTGTCCAAAAAGTACTATACACTATTCTTCTGAGTGCTGCTAAGTGCCAACCCTTTTAAAGAAGAGAGGAAGAAAGAGGTTGGGGGGGGGGGGGGGGGCGGAAGAAACTTACCTGGTTTTGCTGAGAATTAATGTTCTTTGCCTGAGATGTATTTCTAAATCTCCCTTTTTGTGACCTATACAAAATAATTTAATCCTCGTTGCATTTAGTGAGGAGATTTTTCATTCTCATTCTTTTTGTTATTTAATATTTGATTTTCTTTTGTTGAAATCTTAAAATGACTTTATAGAAGAGACAAGGTCAGCCCAATTCCAAAAGCCGGAGTGAGAAGTTTAACCCTCATCCAGAAGAAGTGGCTTCTGGATTTCCCATTGATCCACCTAGGCCATCACAAGTTGTAGAAATAGGTGTGGATAGCCAGGTACAGCAACATAAAAGAGCCTCCCATTCAGGTCCTCTGTCTAACCGTAGTGCATGGGCGAAAGCTGGGAAGAATCACGATGATGCTCCAAAGATCTCGATGGGGGGTGACTTATCATCAATGTCGGGTTTAGTTGCAGCAAGGAGGAGTATGTTGTCAGATGATCGCAGAGAAAGGTCTGGATCCGCACAATTGGAGGCTCCAAAACTAATAAGTAGGTTCCCAGGATCCTTCAAGGAGGCCTCCGAGTCATTGATGCAACTGGATCAAAAGCATCACGTTCAGGGTGTTGTGGGGCCTCCTCAAAAGGAAGAAGGGCGAGGCAGCAACAAAGACTCAATTCCTGTAAGTAATTGGACTTATCCCCTTCGTACCCATGCCTTCCTGAGCTTTTCAATTCATGTGTCCAAATTGTTTTCCATGACTTGCTAAGTCAATGTCATGTCTTTTTATACTGTCATTATGTCATTGTCGTCTAAACTAGTTTGCTTCCTTCACTTGTGTGTGTGTGTGTGTATTATCAGATAGGTTACTCTGTTTTCGTTATGCTGCAGGTTGGTTATGGGTCAAAGGGTCATAAAATCCATTATTCTGGTCCCTTGCTAGTTCCATCGAGCAACATGGATCAGATGTTGAAGGACCATGATCGCCAAATTCAAGAAGCTGTTAGACGAGCACGTCTGGACAAGGCAAAGATGAGAAGACTTCAAGCTGAAGGGAATCAGATATCCAACAATTCCATATTTGTTTCTGGGCGCTGAATTTTAGAGCCTGATCCTGGAAAGCATCATTAAGAGGATCACTGCAGAATAATTGGCTAGTGATTTTCTGTTATGAATCAAATATGAATATTTGATTCTTTTTTTGCCCCTTTTTCTTTTTTCTTTTGCCTGTATAGGGTGTAGCTCTCGTAGAAATCCCCCTGCCATGTTAGGTAACTTCATAGCTTAGAATTCTCTCCCTCCAATTTATCACATGCACTTTCTTTCCATTTACAGCTGCTATTTCTCATATATGGCAATTCCTGTAAAGCTTATCAGTCCTATGCTATAGAATACTGCTTTTGTGGTTGGGGGGGGGGGGGGGTGAAATTGTCTTATGATAGACTAGTATTCACTCAAGGTGCATAGGTTTGTGGATTCTGTCTTCTCTACCCTTTGTGTTATGGTACATCTGCTCTTTCTGAGTCTGTGGCAGCCTCACTAATCTATTACGGGCTTGTTGGATAGTCAATCATGCTATGATCGAAAATGGAACCTTCAGGACTGGGAGGAATATTGTGTAATTTTTAATTTTAATTAGAATTAATATATAAAATTATGTATTTACATTGTTTACATCTTAACAGTATGGGATTTGAATGGGCAACGTTATGCACGCAGCAAGGTGAATACAAAAAAATTTACAAATGCTTGCACCACCAGTAGTTGATGGCAAGACATCATTCACTAATCTGGGACCTCGATCTTTGCCTTTTCTTGGCAAATGCAGTGAAAAAGAGATATATACAAAAATTAATAAGAAAAAAAATGAAATATACATATTATAAAATAGAAAAAAATGAAAAGAAAATCATCAAATAAGGAAAAAAAAAAGTTTCTATTTTCTGAAAGTTTGAATATTCATTTCCAATAATCTGGCAGGGAAGGTTCAGGATTTCTTTTTCACTGTGGGGGTGATGGTTTACTATTAATTATAGTTGTGTAGGTAAAAATGATAACAATTTATAGAAATTGTCCACCGAAACTAGGAATGAAGAGATGAGAGAGCAAAAATAGGGTAGCTTTCTGTTATGTTGGTGGCAAAGGTTACAGTGAAATCTAGCAAGAGAATCCAAACAAGTCAGCCAATTTTGTAGTGCATTATTTAGCAACTCGTGTCCTCTGAGTGATGAGTGGTTACCCCTCAGTTATAAGTATACAATGGAATCTCCTTGTTTCTTTTTAGTTTTAAGATTTGTTCTTGTAAGTGGTGAAATCTCTAAAGCCCAGTTTTTAGTAAATTAAATTAAAAAATCACTTCCAATGGAACGGGCACGTTCTGGTGGTATGCTTTTGATTTTAATGAGCTTTTTGTCCAAGAAAGAAACAAACACCATTGAATAAAAATTAAGTACTCCTGTCTTTATGAATTGAAATTTATAAAATTAATCATAAATAAATTATAAAATTTAATAAATTATTAAATTATATAACTCAATCAATTAAATAAATTCTGCACTTTGTTTATAAAATTTTAATAAGTTTTGTGAATATTGTTATATTTTAGGTTATTCCATATCGGCTATAAAAGGATTAACTCTTGATTTAAGAGATTGAAAATTGATTTATAAATGTGAAAGAAAATTTTACCTCTTAAATTAGATTTTAGGAATGAGAAGTCCTGTCATCACCTCACAAATTGGTATCAGAATTTACATTTATAGAGTAATATCCCACATTAATTCTCGAAGAGATAGAGGCTCGGGTTGTTGAGATTGTTGAATTGTCCTAGGCTTATGAAAAGATTGATTGTTTCATTTACTTTTTGAATTAATTTTTAAAGTTGAGAATATCTATTCCTCACCTAAAAAGTCATTGTACCATTAATAGCACGATGAGATTTGGGAGTATGTCAATTTCGGGTTCGGTTTCAGGTCCTACAAAGCAACCCAAGTTCCATCCTCCAAGGTGGACGGATCGGATTAATTTTAAAGTGGAGAAATATAAAAGAGATAGTTATAGCATTCACAAAAAACGTAATAAATTATAAAAAATAAAAAAATAAAATTACAAAATAAAAAAAATTAAATAATCCAAATCTAAAAATGAGACCAAAAATCTAGAATCGGCAATGCACTTGTTAGCGCTTACGCGAGTGTTATCAACAACTGTTGCATAAATATCAGAGTCCTAAATTCTAATGTAGTGGTTCAAATCCAAACATGAAGGCCCTATCCTCCTTGCCACACAAACATCTATGGTGCCACCACGGCAACATTGTACTTGAAAAGGCCCCATCATCTCTCTCCATCTACTTTAGTAAATGCATCCTTGCTACTTTGGTAGGATTATAATCTTGATTCTTATTCAGAAACTTTATTACATCTACGGTACAAGACCAAATAAATATTAAAAAAAATCATTAAATTGAATGATAGTGAAAACAAAGGTCTAGTTGGCAATGGTAAAACTGAACAAAAACCTTAATAAAGAATAGTTTTTGTTGCAACGTTATATAACTGTCTCTATAAGTAAATGATAAAGTTATCAATCTGTAAGTGAACTGTAAAATGATTGTGCAGAAGTAATAATTTGGGCAAATAAGCACAAACCTTATAGTTTTCCTTTTATTTATCTCCAATCTGTCCATTCTTTTTTATGTGCACATATCACATATGGGATGTTAAATTTATGCTCTATAAGAGATGAATATAAGATTTGATTTCTGTTGAAAACAGTTAAATTTTCTGTAGAATGAAGCTATTTAAGGCTAGTTCAATTCCATGAAGATTTTTGTTTAAATTCAGAGCATACTTTTGTTTCTCACAAAACATTTTTGGAAAGTTCTCTAAAATCTCAGTTTGGAAGAACATTTCAGAAAGCTGCAGAAACAAATCCCACAAAAAGGACAAAGTGACTGGCTAGAAAAGATCCCACATCAGTTTGTCTTCTCCAATGATGCAAGGTGCTCTTTTTTTGAAAATTAACTATTATCAATACAATATTAGCTAACGATTACTCTTTGAATTTACAAAACATTGGTTTTATCAAAAATCTTTGTAACCAAAACATTGGTATTGATGATCTTTCAACCACTAATGTTGATCTCAAATATATAAATATTTCTTTATCATCTTCAAATGAATTTTTATTATGCACTTGCCCAGAGTTTAAGTGGCAATCAAGGTTGAAAAAAAGAAAAGGATATAACTACGCATGAAGAGCGTGAGTAAAAAGTTTAAAGAAGAGAAAAATATATGAACAAAAATGTGAATGTACATATAAATTATATATAAAATTATTATGTATATATATAAAATAAATTTTGATTCCTCCCCCTTAAAAAAACTCTCCACTTAATAAAATGCACGTTGATTAGGTTCTGCTCAGTTGAACTGATTGCTCAGAAAAGCAAGATTTGCCTCTTTAGGAAAGGGGTGCCTGCCTCTTTCCCAATATAGGTTACCATTTTTTATAATTATCATGTGCACCTTTTAAAATTTACTCCACTCGTCGCCAGAGGCCATGGAAGTGCCACGTTTATTGTCTGAATTGAATAAAGCGGGAAGATAACGAAGATGGAGAGGCTCAAAAAGAAAGCAATAAAGCAATGCAATTACTGTAGACCAAGTAAGGAAACAAGGGAAGTAGGTGTGAAACCAGAGCAAAAATTACGTTCTTATTATTCTCAATTCCCAAACAGTCTGTTTTTTTGAAGGGAGATTTTGTTTCGTTTCTTTCTGTTACCTTTTGCTTTTTGATTTTCTTTTGCTGAGAGAAATGTAGGGAATTTTTGAGGCCGTGGAGCTTCAGTGCGCTTTGCAACTTGAAAGTTTTCTTGTTTGATTCCGTTCTCAGGTTGGCCAACTTGGCCTAGCAGAAACAGGATATCCCAAATCGTCCTTTGGTGGCACTGGTACCCCTCTCTCTAGTCTTTTCTTATTCTACTTGTCTCTCTCTCTAAGCTTCTCTGGCTCCGTGTCACTGTATATGTATCTAATTTTCTCTCTGTTTACTCTGATGGTTGGTTGGAATACTGATCAATTTCGAAAATTTTGGTCTTTCAAAAATATGTTCCTTTTCGAGAACCTATGTTGTCGTTCATTGTGTTTAAGTTTTTTTTTTTGGTTGACTCCTTGTGTTAAAGTTTTGTTTGCGCTGAAATTGGGAAATCTTCACATAAATATTTTCTGTGTTGGGTTTTCTGAATTTACCTTTTTTTCTATGTTTTTTAATTGGTTGTCCCTGGGAATAATCACTTTTCTTAAATTGTATGTTCGAAAAAAAAAAAAGTTATGAATTCATCATGGTACTTGGCAGGAACTTGTCCTTACGCTGAGCGCCGAAAAGCTGAGAAGTTGATCATGATAGTCTTTGTCTATGTGGTTTCCCTGAGCTACTAAAATGAGTTTCTGAGCTATAATGCTGATGGTGGAATTGCAAGAGAGTAAGATAAGTTGGAGAACTTCTCCTTTTTTTGGATATGCATGCCATGGCCGTTATACAACTCTAATTGGATAATGATGGAGGGCTCGTCTGGGTCTGCCCACCAGAAGTATGATAGTTCTAGAGCATTAGATACTTCTGGAGAATCAGACAGGAACCCAGGGCCTCCTAGTCCCGAAAGAAACCCATTTTCTGGTGAGGCATCCAATGAGTCTGACTTTAAAACGGAAAAAGATAGGGCTCTCTTGGGTCAAGAGGATCAGCCTAAAAACCCGGTGGGTTTTTCTGGGGTTGATGAGGATGAAGTAGCGGTTGACCCGTTTATTCGTACTATAGAGTGGGGTGACGTTAGCTTGAGGCAATGGTTAGATAAACCTGACCGATCAGTTGACGTCTTTGAATGCTTACACATATTTAGGCAAATAGTAGAAATTGTTAATATAGCACATTCTCAAGGAATTGTTGTTCATAATGTGAGGCCTTCCTGTTTTGTCATGTCATCTTTCAACCGTGTCTCCTTCATTGAGTCAGCATCTTGTACGGATTCTGGCTCAGATTCTTTAGGACATGGATTAAACACCCAAGCTGTTGAGGTCAAAACTCCACCATCTCTCTGTCCCCGTGATATGCATCACCAGAGAAGTTCAGGGAGCGAAGATATTGTGCCTGTCAGGACTTCAACAACTGCTTTGTCAGAATCTAGTGGCATGCTGTCAAGTGCAGTGTGTGCAGCGCGTGCATCGTTAATAGAAGATAGAACAACAACAACAGATACTGAAGAAAACAAAACCAAAGACAGAAGAAAGGCTGATGAAACAGAAGGAAAGAAGCGATCATTTCCAATGAAACAAATACTGCTGATGGAGACGAGCTGGTATACTAGTCCTGAAGAGGTAGCTGGTGCTCAAAGTTCCTGTGCTTCAGACATATACCGGTTGGGGGTTCTCCTTTTTGAGGTCCATAATAGAGATTTTACAATTTTTGTATAATTTGATTGGATTTCAATTGGTTACTTCGATCTACTTTATCTTCTTCCCCTTGTTATTTCAATGGAAGCAAGATGAAGAAGGGAAAGACCCTATATATTTATCTATAACTATACTGATTCGATTGTCAAACATGTGATCAGCTATTCTGCCCACTCAGCTCAAGAGAAGAAAAGAGCAGAACCATGTCTAGCCTTAGACATAGAGTTCTTCCTCCACAATTGCTTCTGAAGTGGCCTAAAGAAGCTTCATTTTGCTTATGGTTACTGCATCCTGAGCCTAGTAGTCGTCCAACTCTCGGGTAATTTTCTCTTCCCCAAAAGGTTCTTGCAAATGAAAATTCCAAATTGTTTGTGACATGTCCATATTACCTGTCACTTGTAATGCCATACATTTTCTATTTTACTTTCTGTTCTTCAATTCTTTGTTAGAGGTTGAGATGTCAAGGCTAAGCCAATAGTAAAATAATCTTCTGTTTTTGGGCATGAAATTAGAAATAGGTAATAAATCATGTGCTAAAACCCATATGCTAATATGCTGAACAACTGGAACTATATACGATATATTTGATTGCATTTGGTGACTGCATCAAGGATTTAATGAATGTCTTGGCCAATTCTGACTTCTAATATTTTCCTTAAAGCATTGATGGGCTCTTAAATGTTCTTTTGTCTGATAGGGAAAGTCAGTAAAACCTTGCACTTTATACTGAAAGTATGTCTGTAGCGTTTGCAATTATTTAGTTACAAAACTGGTTCTGTTCTATACTTCCTCTTCTGTCATATGTTGTCAATGAAGAGATTTTATCTTATGTGAAGATATCTGTAACTGAACTGCTTCCATACCGTTTCCTGTAGGATATAGTGGCTAATAACTAAAATCCTGACTGACCAATCACTTCTAATTCTCTAATAAACCTAAAAAGAGAAATATTTTGTGACATTTGTTTCCTTGTGTAACAGGGAGTTGTTGCAAAGCGATTTCCTTAACGAACAGAGAGACGATATAAAAGAACGTGAAGCAGCAATAGAGCTTAGAGAAAGGATAGAGGAACAGGAGTTGTTGCTAGATTTCCTTTTGTTAATTCAACAGAGAAAACAGGATGTTGCTGATAGATTGCAACGAACTATTCCTTTTCTGTCTTCAGATATTGACGAAGTGACCAAGCAGCAAACAAGGTTTAAAGAAATTGCTGGCGGTGATGATCGTTCAGCATCAAGTATCCCCTCCGTGTCAGCTGTTGATGGTGAGGATTTTGCTTCCCCGGGGGCTAGAAAACGGGTCAGAACAGGGCTGCATGCTGACAACATTGAGGAATGTGATGATAACGTAGGTGACGATCATGAAAATCACGGAAGCGTTCTTTCAAAAAGTTCTCGGCTAATGAAGAACTTTAAGAAACTAGAGTCAGCATACTTTTTAACACGGTGCAGACCAACCCATTCATCTTGGAAGCCTGTGGTTAGACATTCAACAATAGCTACTGAAGCTAGAGACTCTATTGTTGCAACTGAAAGAAGTTTTGTCCATAACTTGGCATCAAAAGAGAAGTGCGGGGAGGATAGAAGAGATTGGATAAATCCTTTCCTGGAGGGTTTGTGCAAGTATCTATCTTTCAGTAAGCTGAAAGTTAAGGCTGACCTGAAGCAAGGAGATCTTTTGCATTCTTCCAACCTAGTATGCTCGCTCAGTTTTGATCGTGATGGAGAATATATCGCTACTGCTGGCGTGAATAAAAGAATTAAGGTTTTTGATTGTGACGCAATCATAAATGAGGATCGTGATATTCACTATCCAGTGGTGGAGATGGCTAGTAGGTCAAAGTTGAGCAGTATATGTTGGAATACTTACATCAAAAGTCAAATTGCTTCAAGTAACTTCGAAGGTGTTGTGCAGGTAGGTCAAGGCTTGTACTGGATGATCTATGATATTTTATTGCAACGTTGTAACTTGTAACTAATTACCTTTTTCAGCTATGGGATGTGACAAGAAGTCAAATACTGTCTGAGATGAGGGAGCATGAGCTGCGGGTATGGTCCATTGATTTCTCTTCAGCAGACCCAACAATGTTGGCAAGCGGGAGCGATGATGGTTCTGTTAAGCTATGGAGTATCAATCAGGCAATTCCATTTTTGCACTTGGTGGATGTCTGCTTTGATACGCAACGTACTGCAGTCATCTATTGCATGTTTTATATATTTAATTCTGGATGTATGATGAGTTGTTTCTCTCACCTGGGCTGGTACTGCAGGGAATTAGTGTCGGTACCATCCAAACAAATGCCAATGTGTGCTGTGTTCAGTTTCCCCCGGACTCTGGTCGATTCCTTGCATTTGGTTCAGCAGATCATAAAATATACTACTATGATCTTCGCAACCTCAGAATACCCCTTTGTACGTTAGTTGGACATAATAAGACTGTGAGCTATATCAAGTTTGTTGACACTGCGAACCTTGTCTCTGCATCCACGGATAGCACCTTGAAGCTTTGGGATCTGTCTTTGTCTACATCTCAAGTTATAGACACACCGCTTCAATCGTTTACAGGTCACATGAATGTGAAGGTACATTTGTTTGTGGCAGTGACTTTTGATTCCTGGCTGTAAATAGTATGTAATGTGAAATAAGGGCTTTAAGTGTTCTCTGCCCTAGGAGTGGTTTCATTATGGTTTCTCATTGAATATTCTATGAATAATACCTGATTAAGGTCAAATATGTAAGTTGAGCAAATCATAAAACGAGAAGGACAATCAAAAGTAAAAGTGCACTTTTTATCCTAAATCATAAAAGGAAAGCATTAATGAAAGACCTTGGACTTTTGATTTTTTTTTTTTTTAATTATTGTCCATACAAAGAGCAATCTCCGGCTAACTTGATGAGGATGGACCAAATCATCACAAATATTCTTTAAGCTGAAGCTTATAGAGCAACTCATCACAAATATAACTTGTTGAGGATGGTCTAAAAATGTTCTCTTTTTTTTTTTTTTTTCAACATTCAATAGCATTGCTAAACCCTTCCTATTCGTTGTGCATAAATGATTTGTTAGCGACGCTTAACAAGATCATTCTAGGAGGCCTCAATTACCACAGATAGAACCCATTACTTTTTACTGTAATACAGTTGCCTGTTCATGGACTACTGGTATCCACTATATGTATGTTGGGGTCAAAATCTTGTGAGAATAAGATTATGTAATCCTTGTTTGTGGAGTAGCTCACTTTGTTCTTGATGTTTAGGATTTAAACCCTATTCAAAACTGATTGGTGGGCATACAATTGAAGGACCATACAGTGTCTATGGGAATTCTATGCAATACTTGGCCCATTTTAATAAATGTTCAGCAAACTTTTTGGTATTCTGTATGAATTTTAAAATTGCTGATATATTTTCTTGATGCAGAACTTTGTGGGGTTGTCAGTATCTGATGGTTACATTGCTACTGGTTCAGAGACAAATGAGGTACTTAATATGTGTGTTCTTCAGTTTGATTTGACAGAGATCTTCTGTAAATGAGCCAACAAAAGAACATTGATTTTGCTTGTTCCTTTCTGGTAGATAGTTGACAGAAGCCATTATCTATTCCATAGGAATACCCAACCCAATATGGCATTGTTATGGGGATTTGGGCGTCCTTGAATATGGATAGGTATGCTGATTTCAAGATTGAGAAATAGATTTATATAACAAAGATATCAACAAATGATTTATATCTTTGCATCAATGAAGATCTGCAGAATGTAATCTAAAACAATTTTTTTTTTCTGGAAGAAATAAAAGCTTTGCATTTGTAATATCCGAAATTAATTTAAATTACCTTTAGAACCCAGTTGGGATAATTCCCAGATTCAAGCTTTTCAATTACTGGATACCAATGGGGAGTGGGAAACCATGCAATTGCTTTGATACAAACTTATAAAGTTAGATGTCTTACCATGTATATTTTTTTATGTAGGACAAAGCAGAAAAGACGACATCAAAGGTTTGAAATCTTTGAATAATTAAATAATTAATAATAAGGTGAATAACAATGTCACATTAAGGCCCTATTTATAGCTAATCAAGGGTTGTAGCCAAGCAGGCAATAAATATAAAATAAGAAACAAATAAAAGTTGGAATAAGATATCCCTATCCAAACTCAGGATAAAATCTCTAATTCACAAAACCGTAACTTCGCAATCTAAACTGTAATTAAAATTATCTTCAATCTCTATTACTTTTATTACATAGAAGTTAGTTAAGTGAATATATATATATATATATATATATATATATATTATTGATATCTAGTTAAGTGAAATTTTAACTTGAAATAATTGTGAAATCTGTGTAATAGTGAATTCACTTCAAAATATATACATATATATATATATATATATATATTTCATGAGAAATTTGAGTCACAAGCATAGATAATCTTGTGTTGGGATTTATGTTTACATATTCTTTATGAGAAGTTTTTCAACCAAAGGAATCAATACATCTCACTAATCCATTGATTAGAAAGAAACAGGTCACTGATGGGTCTCAGAAACCCTTGCTTCTTTGATAAACTTGCTCTTCAATTTTGCTGTTGTTTTGAAGGTTATTGTCTGTCTGATTAGGTTTTCATATACCACAAGGCTTTTCCCATGCCAGCTTTGTCTTTCAAGTTTCACCGCACAGATTCACTTTTTGGGCATGAAGTGGATGATGCTGCACAGTTCATCTCTTCTGTTTGTTGGCGTGGTCAGTCCTCCACCTTAGTTGCAGCAAATTCCACAGGGAATGTCAAAATTCTGGAGATGGTTTAAGGTGGCCTCTATTATTGATTCTACTCTGCAGTTTACTAACATGCATAGATGTTGTAAATGAAGTGACAGAGTCTGTGCAAGTGCAAGGAAAGCTTCTGTTGCCAAGATATGAAGCACTGAAACTTCATTTTAGGCAACATTCCCGTACTGCACACGTATCTGTACCTCAAATACAAAACTTGCATTAGAATTATATAGAAATTTTATTACAAAATTGATATACCAATATACCTATACTGGTATAGGAGATGTAGCCATCCCGTACCGTGCAACATCAGGCTACATAGGGATTGATATACACATGTCCTTATTACTTGTAACATAACAGTTTTGCATTAGATCAGAGCGGAAGCAGCAAAGAATTTGAGTGAGATTGATCTGATTAAAAAAGTTCTGTAGATAAAATTTTTATATATTAGAGAAAAGAAAAAAAATGAAATTCTATATATCCATCTAGATTTTGTTAGATACATGTGTCTCCAGGGAAGCTATTTCTTTCTCTAGAAATCAATCATATGAGTAAAATCCATTGCCTTATGGGCCTTTACTTTGGCAAGCTGTGAACCCTTGAATGTTCAATTGCCTAATATGGTTTAAGTGAAGATGAAGAGAGGTCTTTCCCAAGTCATGCCAATGGCCTAAATTCTAATCCGTCTTTTGCCCCTTTAATTATATAATTGAAAAAACTTTAATCAGAATGAAATGAATTTTTTGGTATCATGATTAATAAATTTATCAAATGTGACAAAGTCTGCAAGTAATTCATTTCTAAACAAAATGAATATTTTATCTTTTACGCTTCTAAACACACTCTTAAGATGATTTGCCACAAATTTAATTAAGACCATAAAACTGAGTGCTTAGCATAGAAAATTTGGCGGGTGTAAGATTTTCTAATTACATGTGCACGGCTTCTATCAATTGTGATTTTCTTATCTAAGATGGAATCACATCTTATGTATTCTTCAGTCCAATAAGGGTGATTGCTCTAGTCTCAAGCAGACGCGACAATTTTGTATTTTGCTGGAATTGCCGCTATGGCATCATCAACATCAAACTGGACAACTTATCAGATAAGTGCAGGAGATAGAAATCATGTGCTGAAATGAGTTATTTGATAATGTCCTATATTGCTGCTTGCTGTCATAGTGATATTTAATATTAGTTCTATTCTCTTTTTCTTTTGATCTTTTGCCTTCAAAATCAAGCATCTCTAGTCCAGGTTACCTTGGACTCAATCCAATTGTCTTTGTTAGATTTTTCCAAAATAGAAGCGCAGCTTGTTTTATGGTTGCTGGATGAATCCACTCTCCGCAGAAGGGTTGATTGGCACGATAATTCAGTTTCCACATTTTTCTTGGCAGGATCATATGTATTGGGGTCTCCTATGGTCGTGGTGGAGATGGTAGGAATTATTCTGCATGGCATTTGGGTAGCCTGAAATAAGCTTTGAAGCTGAAGGTAAATGGATGCCACCTGATAAGGTTCTGAGAAAGGCACCCAACCTACTTGCTGAGTCTAAGGAAGCTAATGGTTAGCTAAGGTTGTCAATCATCTTGGGAGAGGGATGGGTCGTGTTGGGCGGGAGTTATGACCAGAGATTATGACATGTCGTTTTGGCTTCAGCATTTAGTATTTACTGCATGAAAAGATGGTGGTAAGGTTGGCTGAGGCGCTAGCTAGCATTTCCTTTTGGCTTGACACTTGCCACTCACCTGCGCTTTCGGAACATCCTTCTCGGTAAAAACTAAGGGGACATCTAAGCAGAAACCTTGGTTTGCTGCTAAAATCTTGTCAGCGCGGTGATGCCAGAAGGCATGCTATTGCTGACAGAGTAGTAGCCCATGGTCTCGTGTCCAAATTGTATGTGGGATGATGGTGGAAGCTCTTCGCCAATTAGGTCCATAACCATTTGTCAAGGAATGAGGATTTAAAAGGGACAAAGGCGCACAATGGAATAAATGCAATAAAGTGAGTTGAACTATAATTTTGGTAGATAAAAAAAATATGAACTCAATCAACAAGGTAAGAGTTTAGGGTTAATATAATTTTTACATGTAAAAAAATGAATCATCCTATCTTATAATAACTTATAAATAAAATAAAATAAAATAAATTAAGTCACATTTTTTATAAATTAAAAACATAAAATAAGTCATCTCATCTTAACATCTCTTTATTAGTGCGATGATAAGTTCATAGCATCTCAAGTTGAAAAGCCTTGAACCAGCAGTATCCAACTCATAAATCATTATTGATGATTGTAATAGCATTTACTGTGCGTTTATTACTTTATTAGTTTTGGAAGGTACCAAATAAACATCATTATGATAGGTACTGGGAAAGGGGTCAAAAGTCCTTGTACAATACTCATGGTTACGCAGACTATGTGCCAAATGTGTGACACATGGCGTTACACTAAGTGCCAATGCTAATTTCCATTATAATCATCGTTTTATCTTCGCAAGTAGTGCTTATCCAAAACAACATTAAATGGTAAATTAAAGAGTACAATGTAACCACGTACAGTTGCAATTTACATTGTCACCATTGCTTTATCATTATTATGTAATTGACAATGATAATTAGGTTCTGTCATTTCCACCTTTGGCGATTCTCAAAACATAAAATATTTTTGCCGGTGAGGCTCTAGCCCATTGGCACAAATGACCGAGTCCCAAGGACCAGAGTACTGGGTCGATCCTTTCCTTTCCCACTTCTCACATAATCCTAAGTATGATCCACTGTTACCTAAAAAAAAAAAACATAAAATATTTTTGGTTTCCATGCATAACATAAAAGCTTAATCAAGCCAAGGTGTGAAAATCACAAATTATATATGGAATATATATATATATATATATGTGCGTGTGTGTGTCTTGTATTAATATTTATATAATTATATATATGTGATATTGTACAAGTATTTATTCACAATTTATATATAATTTTATTTAAAATGAGAAAAATAGTGAAAAATAAATAACTAACTTAGTAAAATAAATTTATTTACATATTACAAATAAATATTTGTGCAAGTAATATTTCTTATATACATAAATATAATTCTAGATTTTCTTTATTTTTTTACAAGTATTTTAGTCTCATAAAAATTATATAAAAAGGTGTTTGAATTGTCTAAATTACATATCATTTTGATAATAATTCCCTTTTCATTCAAGCTGTTCATCAACAAAACTTAAAAGATGTAGCTGCAAAGAAATTAATGAGCATTCTTAGTTACTTTGTATATTTCGAAGGGAAATAAAATTTTCATATCTTAAAATTTATTTAATTTAAAAAATTTAATAATATAAATATTATATTATAAAAATTAAATAATAATATAAGAATAATACTAGTCATTTGAATGACATTAGGAAATTGCTTTTGATAACCTGAAAAGCTACGCAATGCGGAACCGGCAGCACCTATCCCATTGACCAAATCAGGAGCATCACCGCGTCAGGGGCAAAATTGTCTTTGCGGTGGAATAAATCTTGAACCATCACGTGACCAGACCGTGAGCCACTGTCGGCCATCTGATGAGGATTGGAGTTTTTTAAATTTTATTTTTGAAAATTAAAAATAAAGTGAGTAAGAAATAAAAATATTAATATAAAAAATTAATAAAAAAACTTATAATTTAAATTTTAATCTAAAATAAAAAAGAAAAATTTATTAAAATTAAAAAGTAAAAAATCTTTATAAGGGGCACCCGGGAAAAACAAAAGAAAGTACAAGTTGCGGCAGCGTTCACATGGCACGTGTAAAATTCGGGATCATCCGGTTCGTGCAATGCTCATCCAAACTAGAAGCGCCGCCGGTGTGAAGGCCAGTACCGTACCTGTATGAAACTTTATCCAGACCTGAGATGGGGGTCCTCGAAGATGTCGCCGTAACGCGTGGTCGAAGCAACTCGCCCCTACTACTTGTAAATGTGCAGCACTCACGCTCCGCGCAAGGCTACGTAAGTAACCAGCAAACTAGCGGTAAAACATTTCGCTTCAAAACAACTAACTCGACTACGTCGTTTCGCTCATTTTTAGAAAATGTAAACTATAATTATTTATAAGAAAATTAAAAAATATATTCTCACCTATTACTTTAGAAACTCCTTTTTACTCGCTAGTCTTTGTTTTATTTTGTATGACATGATATTCACCCAAACTTTAAAATATTATTATATAAACGGAATATTACGTGGATGCTTTTTTTTTTTTATCTTTAAGTGGTAAATGATTTAATCATCAATAATTAATAATGTTAACATAATTTTTCAGCTTAAAGTTAATCTAAAATACTTTAATCTATATATTGTATTTTATAACAATATAATATAGATTATTTGCCACAAGAACTATATCTCAACCTTCTCCTAAAAATAATTAGAAAATAGATTGTCACAATGTATGATCAAATTGCTTAAATTCAAACTTATTTTTGCTCAAATTCAAACAATATTTAAGTACAAATGTTTTGCTAAATTTCATTTTGTCATCCTCAAAAGATTTTTTTTTATAAACACTATTGTGTAATACATTTATTATTTGATGTTTGTACTTACAAGCCACATTTGTAAAATAATTGTAGCATGTAGTTATAAGGGGTATATAAACCATCCATCCATTCAAAGTAATTCAAACTTAATTCATGACTTGTATAATTATATTTAGGTTAATAAAGCATTATTTTTTTCTTAAATTTGATTTAAATTTATACTAATTAATTAAAATATATATAAATTTTATTTAATTTATAAAACTTGACCAACTTAACTCAACCTCATATTTATACAGTTGGGTTTGGGATAAAAAATTTTAAACTTAATTTTTTTCAATCCAAATGACTTTTATGTCAATCTTAATGGCACATCCCTAATAGTTACACACTCTATACAAATATAACTATGAAAGAAATAGCTTAAAAATGTATAACTTATAAACAGCATTTACATTATAATTATATAGGAAATAACTCTGAACTCTAAAGATATTGCCATATGACATAAAATTAAAATGTTACATTGCTTCTCATCAAAAAAATTAAATTGATCCCAAAACTTTTAAGACTAACTACATGCCTCTCAAAAAGAATAACTGTGTCTGTGTGTGATTAGAAAATGATTAATTATACAATAAACAGTTACGTAAAAATGATTTTTTGGATTATTTCATTCAAAGAACACTTTTTTAAAAATAAAAAAATAAATTTAAGTTTGATTTGTTAAAGTCTAAAAATATAGACTAAAATATTAATGGAAGGATATTTTTATTAATATTTATAACTCTTAATTTTAAAACTTAAAATTAAATATAACTTATTTTAATAAGTCGAAAGTTTTAGAAAACTAATAATATTTTGAATTGTATAATTGTTTATAATTTTTATTTATATATAAACTCCGAACAAACGTTATAAATATATGTTTAAATATTTTTTATTTAATTTAATAATTTTTTATATTTTTTATAATTTAATATATAAATTCAAATTTCTTTCTTTCATTAAATTTTCTCAATTGCTCTGACACATAAAGATCCCTAATTACCCTAAAAAACAAAAAGGAACTAATAGAGAAACATCACAAAATCCTTAAAATAACAGAGTCAAGAAAAACGGTACGCAACCCTTTTTTACTGTTTGTAGAAGTTGAGATGTCGAAATCCACCGCTGAACCTGAAAAATCTTACCATTATTTATTTATTTATATAAAATAGTTCTGACTGTATATAAATATAACTCCTTCCTGACTATCCACTTTCTCTCTCATTCTCTCTCTGGTACTGGTTCAGATTAAGCGTAGACAGAAAGAGGCACGGGTCCGAGAAGAAAAGAGGGCGAGATCTGACTATTTTTTACTCTTTATTTTTCTGGGTTTTGCCTAAATTTGGAATTGGTGGCGCTTTTGTCAAAAGGGTCTTTCTTCTGCGCAATCTCTATCGCTCTCTTCCCGGTATTAGTCCTTTTCGTGCTTATCTCTCTCAACACTGGTATTATGTCCCTGTTACCTGCGCGTTTAGTTTGTTCTGCTATTTATGTTTAAACTTTTGTCTGTTTGATGAATCATGCGAGGGTGACCATTCGAGGTATTCAGATCATGCGCCTTAGATTTTTATCTAATGTTTTCCTCGATTCTCTGGTATTTTGTTTTGCATGCTTGCTTTATACATATAACAAGTCCTGATCCTCCTCCAAAGATTATATTTTTATAATCTAGCGAGCTGACTCTATGTGAGTTTGTTTGCTTGACGGAGGTGGAGATGTTACCCCCTTAGATCCCTTGTTCATTTTCATATTTGTTCACATGCCTTGTTGAATATGATTGATTGTGATCACTGTGATTAAATTTATGTGCTTATTGACGGAATGGGATATTTTTCCTTCATATCTTGACTTTTGTCTGTATATTTCTTCTAAGTTGATAATATTCACGGCCAGTGATCTTAAATTGTTTAATCTTGAACGATGGTTTTTAGCTTTTGAGTGTATGCTTCATTGCTTATTAAACCTTTGGATCAATTGATTGAATTATAAGTGTTACTGTATCCTTCCTATTCATATAAAGTATTTTCCTTTGAAATTAGGTTTATTGGGTTTTGTGAGAGCGCCTTCTGGTTGGAGCCATGGCTGTTGAGGTTGTGGGATTTGAGATGGTTCAAGGGCCAGTGGAGAACGTTGCTGAAGGAGACAAATGTGTTTTGCATGAAAAGGAAAATGGGAAGTTAGAACAGGATCCGGAAGTTGCCGAACCTATAAAATTTGGGTCACATGGGGATGAACCTGCCAAAGGAGAAGGGATTGAGGTTTCAGATTCCAATGTCCCCTCAAATGCGGTCGAAGAGTGGCCTGCGCCTAAGCAAATTCATACTTTTTATTTTGTCAGGGTTAGGCGTTATGAGGACCCAAACATGAAATCCAAAATTGATCAGCTTGCTAAAGAGATTGACAGGAAAAATCAAGCCCGAATTCATCTTACCGAAGATTTAAAGGCGAAGCGGGTGAGTTGAGCATACTTCATCGAGATTGCTTGATGTATGCATACTTTATAGAGGAGAATTTGTGATCGGAGGAACCTTCTTCCATCCTGTTCTTCATCATATTATCTGTGGGGCACTGTCTTAGTGTTGGGTTATGCATGCCTCATCCAATGGGATAATGGCTCTGTGAACAGAATATCTAAATTTTGTCATTGTTGTGGCACTTATCTGCTTACCTTTTTGCTATTGTTTTCTTCATCATTTTACCCCCTGGCCATCGATAGAGGGATGTTACTTCACTTGTTCTAAACACCTGTTGGGTTTGTTGGTAGAAGTCATTACTTGGAAAGCTGCATTTTTTAATTATGCATTTACTGGAAAAGTTATTTTCTGGATTTTATTTGACATGTAAGCACCTATTAAGAGGGCTTGTGTATCACAGAATGGTGGACATTTCTTTCCGTGAAAACTGTATATGCTATCTGTACATTTGTGGAGTGATATGCTGTCAGACTCCACCATAGTAAACCTCTAATGTTACTGCCCATTTGGTCTTTACTGCAGTCGGAACGAGCAGAGTTAATTTCTCAGCTTAAGTCTCTGAGAGATGATAATAGGCAATTTCAGAGTATTGTGGATGAGAAATTAAAAGAGATTGAACCTCTCCAGCAGGCACTGGGCAAGCTGCGTACTGCAAACAATGTGGGTCGGGGTGGTTTATGCTCATCTGAGGAGGAACTTAATGATATTGTATGTTATGAGTCCAAGTTCTGTTTGATGTGAATTCATCACTTTGGCTATGTTGTATATAAACCTCAACATTTATCCTCGACCTCATGCATTGATGGATGCAGATCCGTAGCTTACAGTACCACATACAGCATGAGAGCATCTCATTGGCTGAGGAAAAGCAACTTCTTCGAGAAATCAAACAGCTTGAGGGAACAAGGGAGAAAGTTATTGCTAATGCTGCTATGAGGGCCAAGTTACAAGAATCTATTGGGCAGAAAGAAGCCATTCAAGATCAGGTTAAGGTAAAATATTCTATCTTGATTTGGGGGCTATGGCGCTTCTTGATTTGTTCAATGTTTTGAATTTTTCAAGGTGTCTATTACAAAAGTCTTGAGAAATTATATGCCATTCCAGCTTATAGGTGGGGATTTGGATGGAGTAAAGAAGGAAAGACAAGGAGTTCGATCCAAAATCAAGCAATTTGAGGATTCACTGAAAGCTATAGACAATGATATTCAGTCTTTACAGGATGAACTGGCAGCCGTGACTCAGAAGAGGGAAAAAGCTTACGAGAGCATCCAACAACTAAGAAAACAAGGCGATGAGGGGGTATGTTTCACTTTTTTCTCCCCCTTCAACACACAGACACATGTAGATTGCTCTTCTTTTTATATATCTTAATATTGAAGTGCAGTATTGAATGATATCCTTTATTCTGATCCAAATTCATGTTGACACATACAAAGATCCCTTCCCCCTTCTCTGTTGACTCAGAAGCAACATATGGCTAAGCTATTAAACAATTTTTTATTCAATTATTGATTAATGTATATATTCTCTGGTGCAGTTTCTCTTGGGATCTATGTAGTAAAATACACGACTATAATTTTAAGGAATGTGGAAGCAATTTAAGTTTTGTGGTGCTGTTGCGCTAAACATGGACATGGTTTGACAAGACCATTTAAGAAATTGAGTAGTTACATAATGTCGGATGTGCAGTGCAATCATAAAATTTCAATGGCTAGTCAGAACAATGTAATTTTGATTATGAAAGTCTTCAGTTTAATTTTGAAGAAGGCACTGGTACGCTTTATTTCAGAATAGTATTTACTTCTTGCTGTTTTGAGTAGTCTGCAGAACAGTTAATTGCTAATCTGGTATTCTGGTAATAATACCTCAACTGTGTGTGTTTGATCCAGAAAAAAATAGGGTTTGTTCTTTAGCTTGAATCTTATAATCTTTTTGCATCACTCTTTCTTTGAAGATATGGTCTTTTGTTAAGTTTGGCTTCATCATGAGTTGTTTCAGAGTGATTCTTGCCACTTGTTTTAAAAGTTGTCTTGTCACTACTTCAAAACTTTTCAGAAGTCTTTTAATCAGGTGCATGTCTATTTCAAGATATTTCAACTTGGTGCTGAGAGTTGAGTAACTACCATTAGCTGCTATAAGAAGGGGTAGCTATCATTATGTCAATAATGCTAATGGGGCAGAAAAAAGAGGAAGATGCCTCAAAACTTGAAAATGAATTATTTTCGTATCACATTATTTTATCGGTTAAAATGCACAGAATCCCTTGAACTTTAGGTCGATTTTAAAAAACCCTCCTAAACTTTAAAATTTTTCAAATAACCCTACTCAACTATGAAAAACGTGCAAAAAACCCCTTCCGTCAAATGTTTCGTCAAATTTTGAATATTGTTAGTTTGACCAAATAAAAAGACTAAAATACCCTTGAAATACACTTAAATTTTCATAATCCACCACAATTTGTCAAAAGTTAAAATTTATAGGTAACACACCTTACCATGAGGTAGATCCGGTTTGATGCAAAAAATCCAACATGAGCTTGATCATGGGTTGAACCAATTTAATTTATAAACTATTTATTTTAAAAATTTGGCCTTTTAACAAATTGTAATGGATTATGAAAATTTAAGTGTATTTCAAGGGTATTTTAGTCTTTTTATTTGGTCAAACTGACAAAATATTCAAAATTTGACGAAAAATTTAACGGAAGGGATTTTTTGCACGTTTTTCATAGTTGAGGAGTTTTATTTGAAAACTTTTAAAGTTTAGGAGAATTTTTTAAAATTGACCTAAAGTTTGAGGGAGTTTTATGTATTTTAGCCTATTTTATTAGTTCTTTTTTTGGCGGGGTGGGTCATAATGTGTCTAAAACTAAGTTTACTTTGGTTTGGCTTTTCGATCTTGTAAATTCATGCTTTTTACTAGGAATAACAAGTCAAAAAGACTTGAGCTTGTGTGAATTTGGTCAGGAGGGATAGATATTTGCTTTGTAGAATCTAGTCAAGTCAGGTGAAGAAACTCTGTAACTTGTAAATCCTTGTAAATACCTCTATATATTTTTCAAGAGGTCCTCTGTTAAATGTAAAATAAAATGAGTACATCAGATGGTTGCCAGTTGCATCTAATTCAGTGTCTATACCTAATACATGCTTTTTTTAATTAATAGCTGGTCGGGTCTTGCTGCTGTCTGTTGTTTACAGCTCTCTATTGCCTGTTTGTGATATGAGCCTAATTAGACTTCTCTTTTGCAATTGTTTTAGGGTGTGCTTGGTAGCAGAGGTGGAAAGTGGGATTGTTGAAAATTTGGAAGGAAAAATGGTGTAGGATGAAGTGGTTTTGATTTTCAGTGGTTGGCATTTGGTTGAAAAGGTGGAAAATGGGGACTGGGGAGATTAAAAATTGTTTTCTGAATTTTCATATTTCATTTCTGTCGTTTGAGATGAATAATTTACAGAATATGGAATGCATTATGTGGCAACTCCTTTTTCATTTCCACCTACTTATTCTCTTAACTAGAAAACATACTATGATTTTCATTCATGATTTTGAGCTCTTCTACTTTCAGTCCTCCATTTTCATCCATACCAACAATCTTTTATCTGTGAACTCTATGTCTGAACTTAGCTTTTTTAGAAATATAGTTGACATTGTAGCTAGCAGCCTGCAGCAAAAGGGTGACGTTGGTTTGTTATACAAAGAATGGAAAAGGGCAAGGGACGAGTTCAAAATAGCCAAAATATTATAGTAGACATGCTTGATGTAATTGTTAGTCCTTGATTCGAACTTGTAGGGAATAGTGGTTCTCCTTGTGATTTCTAAACATTGTTGTTTTCCATAGTCTCATGATGCAATCATGCAACAGTGCAGAGCAGTTTCTAAGTTTAAATTGATATTGTCTTCTTGTTCAGAACTCCAACTACTTCCAAAGTCGTATAATTATGAAGAAAGCTCAGGATCTTGCTGCAAAGAAGGATATCAATGCTCTTGAGGAACTTCAACAAGCAGAGGTTTGTCCAAAGAATTCTTATTTAGGAGCATGATCTGATATTAATAATTGCATTGTATTCTAATTATCTAATTTTATTGTCCCACTTTCCTTGATTGTACTTGGCTGTGGTTGCATTCCAATTTTATTTTGATTTCTTTCTGTTTCTAGGTTGAGAAATTTATGTTAGTTTGGAGCAGTGACAAAGCTTTTAGGAGTGATTATGAGAAGAGAATTTTGTCGTCATTAGATATTCGGCAGTTGAGTAGGGATGGACGAATGAGGAACCCAGATGAAAAGCCACTGGTGGAAGAACAAAAACCTGCTGAAATTGATACTTCGCCTAAAACTAACATAAAACAGCCAAAAGAGGAGCCCAAGTCTTCCCCACAAGATACTTTACCCACACAGAAGGTTCAAAAAGAAGTCAAAAATAAAGGGAATGCTTTGAAATCTAATGGAGAAGATAAGGATTTAGCCAAAACTGACGATTACGAATTTGAAAATCCTCGAAAGGAGATTACTGTCAGAGAGCCAGAAATTGATCCAGCAAAATTAAAGGAGATGAAAAGAGAAGAGGAAATTGCAAAAGCTAAGCAGGCCTTGGAAAGGAAGAAGAAGTTGGCCGAGAAAGCTGCCGCCAAAGCTGCTATCAGAGCACAAAAGGAAGCAGAGAAGAAGCTTAAGGTGGCTTTTTATAAATTTTTTTCTTCTTGCTCTTCCATAAATCTAAGGTGTTTTTAAGCTGACATTGGTGCTTGATTTCTTTTAGGAGCGTGAGAAGAGAGCAAAGAAAAAGGCTGGTGCCTCTGCACCCGACCCCAATGAGGAAGCAGCAGAAGCAGTAGTGGACGAGGCTACAGAACAAGAAAAGGCTAATGATAACATTGAAGCTCCAGCTCTGGTGAAGGACAAGGTCCAAAAGGAAAGTAGTATCAGGTCCAGGAGTCGAGCAAAAGGACCTGAGTCGATTCCAAAAGTTATTCTCAAGCGGAAAAGGTCTAACAATTACTGGTTATGGGTTGCTTGTGCTGCTGCATTGTTAGTTCTGCTGTTTTTGGTGCTTGGATACTACTACCTTCTCTGAAGAGTTTAGACCTAGAAATGCTATAAACCAGTTTTCCTTGAGGGTGGCTAGGTTTGTGAGGGTAGCTAAGTTTTTTCTCTTCTATACTCCTGCGTTATGGATTATACAAACTATGGTGTGCTTAAAAGAAGCTGCATACATTTAGTCTAGACTTTGATGTTTCTTCAAATTCTGTTCAGATTTCATTAAATGTTACTGTAATTGAATTTATTTTTTAGTTATTCATCAGAGGAATATGATGCTATCATAAACTGAAATTTTAAGTTTTAGTTTGGTCTCACTGTAAAATCCCAATCTTCTTTTCTTTAATTTCTACACTTTTGTTGTCAATCACTTTCATTTTCAATTCCAACAATATTGAATTACTTTTGCCAATTAAAAAACTAAGAATAGCGAAATAACTAAAGTAGCAATTCTAAAATGAACTACCTTCAAGTCCGGACACGTTCTATAATTTTGAAGTTTATGCATGTATGTTACACCAACAAATAACAAGAAAAAAATGTATACTAAAACAAAGAGACTCACGAATGGATTCTTAGTAAATGTTAACAAAATTTTATAAGTCTTTTAACTGTATAAATTTTATAGTTTAATTTCAGGTTAGATAAATCTAATCATATTAATTTTAAATAAATATTTAATAATATGTAATTTATAAAAATAACAAAAATAATAATAAAAAAAGATGCACCAAGGGTAACAATGATAAATTCATGAAATTGACAAGAGTAAATATAACTAAGCATAAAAAGTTGAGTATTTCTATCTCTGTAAATTATAAAAATTTTATTTGAAAATTTAAATAATTAATCTTATTAAATTTTATAATTTATAAAATTTAATACTTTAGATTAAATTTTATAAAATTTTTATAAAAATTGCTAAATGGGATTAACCTTTTCCTAAAAAGTTTTAGATTTGAGCCTTTCTTTAACTTAAAAACTTAGTTTTGGAAAATATCAAACAAACACCGCTAAGTCATTTGTAAACTTTATTTAATAGAAAAAAGTATAGGTATGTTTTTTAAAGAATTTTGTAAACAAAAATTTTGATCGTAGAATTTTGCTTGGGTGAGGGACGCCTCGTCTCATTCAGCGACGCAGCCTTCCCTGTTTCGAGGTTTGTTTTTTGTCAACTTTCGAAACTGCTGTGTCCGTTATACGTAGGTTGACGCGGTTAATCCAGTTGTTGAGTCCCAATCCTTTGGCACCGAAGGCATCCTCGTCTTTGTAAATAGCAGACTCACCATGGCTGCCACTACCCTGGGAACACCATGGTGTCTAAGAAGAGCGGCTCAGGCTTTGCCATTCTCTCATTTTCTCCGCCGCAATGCCAGGCTCTCTTTCCAAAGGACCCTTTGCTCTCACCCTCTTGCCGCTTCAAATTCTTCAGGTCTGGACTTTATCCATGGGAGTTTTTCTTTGCCTTTACTTCTTTTTTATTATTCCAGAAGTGCTATATGTAAGATAACGTTGTTTCACATGCCCATGAATTCAATTATTCAAAAATGAAATCTTTAGGACGGGAATTTAGCTCAGTGATGGAGTTCGACTTAGATTTGTGGTCGCTGAAAATAAAGCGAGGAATTATGTTTTTATGTGGTTTATGAACACTTTGCAGATGATATAGTTAGAGGAGTTAAGAGTTTAATTGTAAATTGGAGATATGGTCTTAGAATCAGAGGATTTCCGTTTAAGTAAAAGTAAAATAGAGTATATGAAGTATAAGTTTAGCCAAGGCGAGAAAATAATGATTTGGAGATAAAAATTGTGAAGCATAATATAATACAAGTATCCAGGTTTCTATATCTTAAGTCGATTTTATAAAGTAATCAAAAGATTGATGGGGATGTTACACACAGGATACAAGCTGGGTGAATGAAATGGAGAAATGTCTCGGAGGTTATTTGTGATCGTAAAATATTTAACAAACTTAAAAAAAAAATTTTACCAACTATTATTAAATCAGCTATACTCTATGGTAGTAATTGTGGGGCTCTGAAAAGTCAACATAAGTAAAAAATGGAGGAAGTAGAGATTAAAGAAAAGTTTTACCAACTGCTATTAAACTAGCCATGCTTTATGGTAGTAAGTGTGGGGCTCTGAAAAGTCAACATAAGAAAAAAAATAGAGGTAGTGGAGATTAGAATATTGAGATGGATGAGTGGACACATAAGAAAGATAAAATTCGAAATGATTGTATTCGGAAAAGAGTTAGTGGGGCACCAATTGAAGAGAAAATGACAAAAATTCGTTTATAGTAGTTTGAACATATGCAAAGAAGATCACAAGAGACTTTAGTGAAAAAGGTTGATCAAATGATTTTTAATCCAATGAAGAGACGTAAAAGAAGATAAAAAAGAATACTTGAAAAGATTATTAAAAGAGACCTTTAGTCAAATGATATTTCCGAAAACTTAGTTTTGAATAGAACTCTATAAAGACATTTAATCCATGTAGCTGACTTTACCTAATACGATAAGATTTTGTTTATTATTGTTGTTGTATGAATTTACTAGATGATGCAAAAGGCTTTTTTTTTTTTTTTTTTTTAATACATATATATTTTAAAATCTCATCTGCATAACTCAATATGGTTATAAGATTAGTGGAATGGACAATATGGGGGGTTGTGGTTTGATAAAGAACACCTGTTGGTATAGTTAAGGATTCCGTAACATATTCCCTGATAAACTTTGATCAAGTTAAAAACTTGCCATAGAGAGAGTTAGTAGGGTGGCAACTGGCGAGACATGTTCCTCCTGGGTAGTTGATTAGTTTAAACTTGATAGTCGTATATTGCTCATAACCCTACAACATGTGCAGTGGGGATGCTGGAGGGCCTTAGGTATTTATAGATGGATTGTCAGCTCTTTTGTCGAGGGCCTGTCTATTGTAGGCCAAGCTTCAGTCTGAGTATCAAGATAGAGTGCTTGACTAGAAAATTCTTACCTGGCTAAGCTCCCAAGTGGTGGAGATTATAAAGTCAAGTAATCTATGAACCGTGCTCTCTCTCTCTTTCTCTAAACATTAAGGAATCACTTCTAATGGTGAATATAATGGGGGTCCTAATGACATCTGGCAAATGAATTAACCAAATGATCTAGCCATGCTACTGTTTTAATCTAATTGGCTGAAAAGTTTGACCTTCAACCTATCTTACTGATTGTAATATACTATAGTCTAAGCATTACTTACTGGTTACTGCTATTATATAGCTATAAACCAACAAACTGAGGCCCTTGGGTTTTCCAGAATGCGCTGAGAGTGCCAGCGGTGGTGTACATGTCAGAGATATTTAGGGAATGGTTATGATCAAACCATATTCATTTTAATTTTTCTTACATGCCCTTCCCCATACAACCAACCACCTTTGAGTATTATCCTGTAATCGTTTGGTGGAAAGATGCTTATTGAGTGGTGGAGCAGTGATATCCATGACTTCTTCTTTCTTTACTTTTGGACCGTCTCTTCATGAAAGTACATGATTCTTGTAAGGTAAAATTATTTACAGCATCTTCTGATCCAGCATTCACATTCTCAATGCTTTATGAGTTGCAGATTCCAGAATAAGCCTGACAGGACAAGCTTTAAATGGAGAAGTTGATGGGCTACTGAAGGGATTAGGAGAAAAAAGTGTGACAAAAGAAGTGAAGCATATTCTTGACATGGTAAACTGTTGTTCTTTTGGGGTTCATGTAAATTTTATCATAGATTTACCATAAGCATCTTGTGAGGAACCTTGAAGCCCTCTCTCTTCCACCCGCCCCCCTTTTCAAAGTGTGATATAATTGCTTGTGGGAAGAATAATGAAGTCAGGGTCATTTGAACATTGTGCTTCTTTGGTAATCTTAACCCTACAAACATTATGTAATCCCTCAATCGGTTATTATCCATATTTTGTAGGCTCAACGAGCATCATCAAGACGAGAAGTTCTGCATACAGATTTTCTTACGCCTCCAGTGCTGAAGGAATCAATGCAAGTATTGAAAAAATTAGCAGATGTGAAATCAATTGCTCAAGGAGGTTATCCACAGGTAAATATCTGAATAAGTGCTCTCTGTGGGCTAATATATTTGTTATTTGTGTCTAGATGTATATATAACACATATTCTCCAGGCTGAACGCTGCCGGATATCTGTTGGACATCCAGAAGAACTGACTAGTGATCCAGACATAATTGCAGCATTGAGGTTGGTCTTACTGTTACTGAAATTTTCAGGCTAACCAGCATCCACTATTGAGGTTTCTAGGTCTCTTTTCTAATATTTACATATACATTTACTCTTACAGCATTTCAGGAAACTTTCAGTTTGAACCTTGTTCTCATGGTGACTTCCTTGGTGCAATTCTTGGTACAGGAATTGCCAGGGAGAAACTTGGAGATATTATATTGCAGGTATTTTCCTTTCTTTCCATTCATTAAACTATATTACAGGAAATTTATACTTGAAATTGTGCTCTGTGCATGGCAGAAGACTACTGATGGTAAATTTCAGGAGTATTATTACTTAATCAGATCCTTGTGATGTTTGTATCCAACTGAAGAACACGTGTTTGCTTAAGGAGCAGCTAAGGGTGGTATCTGAAAATTATTAACATCTAATGGGCACATTTTTGGCTTGTCGTTTTGATCTGCATAAATGGTGTCAGATTAGGGTTGTCATGGTCCCACCAACCTAATGGTGTTGTATGATGCATATAGTTGACCTCACCTAGTAGAATAAGGCTTTGGTTGTTGTTGTTGTTAGACACCAATCTTATGCTATAATGTTTAAAAAATGTTTGCTCTTTAAAAGAATCCTATCTTCTGGTCCAACAATAAATGAAGCCCTAGACAGGATTTTTCTAAAGTTATATTCATATATTATAAAAACTTGGACATAATAGAAGTATGCCATATTTCTAGAATTAACACATATTATCGGTGAGTTTATGGGAGGATTTGCCATCTCCGGGAGTTCTCTTGTTGTACCAGTTTTGATTTTATTTCTCTGTGGCTTCTGCATAATAGAAGCTTCTTGTCTGAAGTTGCATCTATATTAGTAGTATGTGATGACTTTGCTTTGCAGCTTGGAGGGCTTAATATCTTATTATCTTCTATTCTGATTAATCTGGCATGCATTGGGGAAACTTATTCATAAAATGGGTCTGAGTTGAGTCAAATAATTGTCCAATTCAGGAGCAAAGGTTGATGACCTTTTGGTTGGCTGCAATTTTGTTCATGGCTATGACTGTTATTTTATTTGGCATGCATTTTGATTCTTCGATGACAGTTTTGGCTATTTGTATCCTAGGTTAACAATTTTTTTAAGTGTTATTCTTGTCTAGTGTACACGTGTATAAATTAACACAAAGTTTCTTTTCCTTTGCTATTCAGGGAGAACAGGGTGCTCAAATACTGGTTGTTCCGGAACTTGTTGACTTTCTTATGTCATCACTGGGTAAGGTAGTGTTATTTCAATGTTCTGTTTCTGCATTTACATTTTTGAACAGATATCTAATTACCAAAACGACAAAGAAATAGTTTTATAGTTGTTGTAGTAAACTGATAATATATTATGTGATTAGACTAGTTACATCTTGTCCTTAGGTTCTGTAAGAGTGAATATATAAGTAAATCCTATGATCGACTCTGTAAGTGAAGACTGCAGATATTCTTTTCTTAAACAATTGATGAGCTTAGCGAGCTATGTTATGGTGTTTTGGAGAGTCTGCAATGATTTGTTAATAACTTAATATGCCTTCCCCTTGTGTGGTAGCATTTTTCACACTAAAAAATTGATTTAACATGATGCCGTCGTCCTCAGGCTACATGTTTATTGATATATTATATCACACTACTACTTTAGGTCTTATTGTAATATTTCATTGGATATATCAATGTTCTGATTGTATTTCTCTCTCTCAGGTTGGTAATGTTCCTGTATCTTGCAGCAAGATACCTTTGATTTCTCTTGATTATGAACCACCAAGGTGCAATATTGATCCTGTTCAATTTTATAATATATATTTGATTATGTGTCAGTTAGAAACTTTACCCATTTTCTTTGTTTGCAGAACCAAATCATTTAAAACCATAGAATTATCACTAAGAGTTGATGCACTTGCTAGTGCTGGGTTTAAGATTTCACGTTCAAAGATGGTTGACTTAATAAGGTACAAATTTTCCATCTTGTATGGATCATGTCTGCTACTTTTAGGATTTTCCCCATTAAGCTTTAATGCACTGGTCCATTAGATCTTGTTTTGCTGAATTCTATTCTAGATCTGTTCCTGCTCAGTGAGCCAATAATAATTTATGAAAATTTACGTACACATGCTGATTCTGCATTAAAAAGTCTAAATTTGAATAGCTTTAACCAAACTTTGGATTAGCTGCTTGGTTAATTTGACCCACTTTTTTTGTTCTTTTATGTAAATTTTGACAATTCCCAGACAATGCACCCTTGCTATACAATTGCCCGACCACTTTCCCTGACTTCTCTAACTACTTAGGTATGTGTTGTATTCTAGAGAGCTTGCTTCATAGTACAGCGTTCAACTTCCAGAAACCTAGTGGAAAACTTTGTGTTTCGGAACAGTTTAAGGAAGGTCCTATCTGACTTTTTCTTTAATGACATTGGGTGAGGGAATTAGGAGGGATCTTTTAAAGTGTACAGGGTTTTGGCTCGCTGGAAAATATGAAGTTCATGGGAGTTACGTGTGGTGTCGTTGCTAGAGTAGGCCAATTCCTACATGGCCTGGCTCTTCTGCCAACTGATTGGCCATTATGTATATAGTCAAAGTTGATATGGTTCCATTTTCTACTTTAAACAAATGTTATTAAAAAGAAGATAAATTGTGAAATTAAGCAAATTATATGAATTGATGAATTACTCATTTACGTGACTTGATTGCTCCTGATGAGGGTCCTTGGCTAGATACCTTATCTTCATCCCCAGGACATTGTTTCTTTTATCCTGTTGATCCTGGCTGAACTGGGGTTGAGTTTTTTTCCAAGTTAGCTCGTTTTGAGTTTGGGGTCAATAACCTTGATCCTTCTTGCTGTGGGCTAGATTTTTAATGTTGACATCCTTTTTACTTGCACGTGTTCCACTTTGCTCTCTGGAGAGACCATTTGAGACTCTGATTTGCACAAGTGAACGTACTCTTCGTTCCTGATCTACCAATATATTTTGGATTATCACTCGAGACTGTTTCATGACTGATCATTTCCTTGCCTATTTTTAGCCAACATGTGATCCCTGATTGAATGACGATCAAGTCATTGTCACCCGCTTCTTGCATCAATTTGGTCTCTCTTTTTTCTGGGCTTGCACTTGTTTATAGATTTCTTAGCATTTTATGATGACTGTAATATGCATATCATGCTTGTAGCAATGGGGATGTGCGCGTCAATTGGATTCCTGCTACAACAAAAGGAATCACACTGAAGAGTGGAGATATTGTATCAGTTAGTGGAATGGGAAGATTGAAGGTAACTGGCCAACTTTAAAAGAAGACCGGAATCATTGGAATGACTTTGGATGCTTTATTTATCTGTTATCGCTTATTTTGTCTCTTCTCATTTTGGTCCAGATAGGAGAGATAAACTCGACAAAGAAAGGAAAGTTTGCAGTAGAGCTCATTCGGTATATATAGTCCAGGAACTGTCTTTTAATCCCATTATCTGATCTCATCTACTGGTTCTCACGTAGCATTAAGAGGCACAGCAAGCTTTGAAAGGGTAAGTGAAAGGGAAACGAAAAATGTGGAAAGAACTGTCTTCTTTTGCTGTTGTTATTGGTAGTACCAAGACACTGGATCATGTACAGTACATATATCTAAACTTCCAAGTTATCTTCTGCTAACATGATTAAGTGAAGGGTTTCTACATTTTCTAAAAAATTATTAAAAGAGTGAATTGGCATGCAAGTAACTAATCATTTTATATTGTATATTGTTGATCACCATCTACCTCGCATGCTATTATTGCAAGGCATGCATTCCTTATTTATGATAGATATATTAAGCATTTTTGTGTGTTAGAAATGAAATGAAAATATAGCTCATCGTCTATGTCTATGCATGAAAGTTGAAAATGCAGGATGCTAACTGATAAACCCTTTCGCATCCGTCTCTTCTTTTCGAAAGAAAAAATTGGATAACAGCAAACATCTAATCCCCGCAATATACATATAGCTAACATAGATGTTGAAAATTTTAGGTGCCATATCTGCAAATTTGCGTTCTTGGTGGAATTCTTGTAGTCAACAAATTCATGCAAAATGGCTGCTGACATACCCAATTTGTAGTTTTAAACCAAACCCAACGCCAAAATGAACTTGAAGTCTGTGGATCCATGCACACACATGCAAGGAGAAGAGGAACAACGAAAAGATGTAAATCTGATTAAAGAAACTGAATTAAGCACTGACCAAAAGGAAGTTCTGAATGTTTATATATGTACCTGGGGCTTTATTCACATAAAAGTTCAGACTAATCCAACCTTCTTTCCTTTTATCTCTATTATAGTTCATAAGCAAACTAGTTTCTAGTTATAGCTGGAACATATTGAGGATCCCTTACATCTGAAAATTGGAGTAGACCCTCCACTTATCAAAAACTGATCATTCTTTTCATGCATACCCACAAAACCCATTCTCACATGGAATCCCAGGTGCACACTTCTTGTTACACTTGCCACAATGGTTGACACTATGGAAAATGTTATTGCAAATTCCATTGCAGCATCGCTCCCCATGCTTGCACTTCTGTCCACATTGCCCGCAGTTGTTATTGTCACTAAGAACATTGCGGCAATGCTTCTTGCAGCAGTAAAGCAGGCCTGTCCCCTTGCTTGAAGTAATGCCATTGCATATGTTGTTAGTAATGGGATCACAATGTGTGCCTTTCTTGATTATGCGCGTCAAGAACTGGCTTCTTGACCCTAATGGGATGTCAACAACATACTCTTCTTCATCTTCCATGTCTTCTAGATCAGTTGAGAGAACCATTTGGGAATGCAGGGTTAGAAGGATGATGATCAGAGAGAGAATTGTTGTGAGCTTGAGGATGGTCGCCTTGGCCATTCTCTCAAAGGTGCGTGCGGGCTTGAGATTGATAACCACAGTGTAATTAAGATGTGGGAATTGGTGTGGAACGTAAAGTACAAGTTTGTCATATAACATGCCATGATCTTAGGGGACGAAACTATGTTGCTTGCAAGATTGAATGAGAGACATTTATGTAACCTGATTGCTTATGCTTCTTCTAAATTCTTGGTAGATTTAGCATATTTCATTTGTCTTAGTTGGTATGCACTCGAGATATGCCGCCTTAGAGCTTCAAAGCTTTGCAGTAAATAAGCAACAATTCTTTTTCAAAAATTAAACAAAATTATAAATGCAGCATTCTCCAATCTATGCTAATTACTGATTGCCACTCATTTTTTATAACAGAACTAGAATTATTTTGCCCAAAGTTGATTTACCCTTTCTAAATTGTTGCAAATATGACGCAAAGTAATGACTAGTTTTGCTGATATTCTTAAGAAATATTCCACTCAAACGTAGCTTATTAAACAAATAATCAAAGGGTACTAAACAATACATAATTAGTAAAAGTTTCAAATGCAAATAATCGGTATTGAAAGCAACCAAAAAAAAAGGGTATGGAGTTCATAATGTCAGTTGAACTAAAAGAAAGAAAGGGAAATAGATTTCACTAAAGTATGTTTGGAAAATATTCACATAATTTAAGGCAAGTGAATTTATAATTTAATTTAGGAAATTTTGATGAATATTGTGATCTAAATTTTAAGTGATATTTTTTGTGAAAAATAGTTTATAAGAATAAAGAGACCCAAGAAAGAAAACCCTTCAAGAAATTAAGATTATAGTGTTTTAAATTATATATAGAGAGTAGTTTTATATATGTATCATGGCGTGTGAATCAAAGTAAAAAAAACTTAACAGCTGACATTATGGTTATGCAAAAGAAGTAATAATAATTATATATAAAAATTTTGTATATTCTTTATGTACTTTTTCACACTCTCACATTCTTCTTTCTCTTTCTTTTAAAATTTTGTCTCTAATAATACACTCTTTGTATACCCTTCATGTACACATCTATCATTTTTCTTCTTAAAAGAGGCGTAAGGGCCAGCCAAAAGAAAATAGGGAATGATACTAAGCAGCATCCCAGAAAAAACTGTTCTAATAATTCTATTTTTGTAAAATAAAATTTTTATGCTATTCTTTTTTTTATTATTTTTTTTATGTATTATGATAGATTTTTTTTTTGGTAAAAATTGATGGCGCCACAAAAAATAATATGTGAATTTTAAATTTATTAAAATTTTAATATATACAATTTAAATAATATAAATTTTATATTATAAAAATTAAATAAAAAAAAAACTAATAGAAACATTAGCGCTTGCGGCAGCCCTAATGAGGTTGACCCTGAAATCTAGTGGTAGGTGCACAAGTAGGGGAACTTCTTTCCCGGCGGTAACTGCGTTAAAGTCATCGCTCGGGGGTCGCGTTACCCCTTATCAAGAGCATACATAGGCGGCCATGATCAAGTTTCTATAAGCTACATCATGGCACAGATCAGAGCCGCCAGAACGTTGAACCAAGGCCCCGATCAGTGAGTTGACTCTCCCCTGGCCCATTAATGCACGCGGCTCGACCCACCAATCACTATTTAGATTACGTGTATTGACTCAAAAACCATTCACTTGGGCAGAAAGAAACTCGGAATGGAAAGCAAAAAGCTGCATAAATCAAACATGGTGTGCTGCATCTTCTTTTTCTGTGTGGTTAGAGCCACATTTTTAACTTTTTCGTATGATTACATTCAAAGAGAGACTGAATAATGAAATACTATTTATTTTTTCTCTGCGCAAAATCATATGGGATACCTAAAAACATGGGATTATCATATTTTTTTGTTCGGAACTTCATCAGTCATCCATGCATCACGCAACTGCAAAGTTTTGGAAACTTTGAAGTTGGACACATTTGAAACATGCCCCATATTTCACTTTCACGAATTAGGTTTGGCATTCCGGTTAGTAAAATCAGAGCATTCTGTAATAATATTTTTGTTATTAAGTAATGTCCAGTAAATTAATTTAGTATTTCAGAATGATACGGCTTCAAAATAAATAATAGAATAGAACAGTACTTTTGGCATGTCTGTAATCATTTAATGTTGGATATCTACTATCATGTTTGAAACAAAGATGAACCTTATAGTTTCCCCAATTAAAGTTGACATATAGTTAAGACTTGTCTTTTTTTTTTTTTTTTTTGCGCTGGTTGTAGTAAACAAGATCAAAGGCTTAGGTCCAATGCTTATGTCTAGACCAAGAGCCCAAAACTGTTCTGCGAAACTTAACCGGCTTAAGATGAAAGGCCCATTTAAACGACGGTGGTAGAGGGGTTTAGTGCCAAATTCAAATTTAAAATTTGTGATTTCACTCCCTCTCTTTCCTGTCTCGCTCGCGCCCCTCCATCTACTTTGGGTGCGGGTGCTCTCCGTTCTCCTATGGCTACCACCAACACTTTCCTCACCACTCCCACCAAAACCCCATCTGACAAGTCAGCATCCATGTCCAGGAAGCATCCACACTCCAACTCCCTCGACTCTTCTTCCACTCGCTCTTCCTCCAACTCCGATTTCAAGTCCCGATTTGAGGCCTACAATCGCCTTCAGGCCGCGGCAGTTGCTTTTGGCGAGAAGCTTCCAATCCCTGAGATTGTCGCCCTCGGCGGACAATCTGACGGCAAGAGCTCTCTCCTTGAAGCCCTTCTTGGTTTCCGCTTCAATGTCCGTGAGGTCGAGATGGGTACTCGCAGGCCCCTCATTCTCCAAATGGTTCACGATCCCACCGCACTCGAACCTCGTTGCCGATTTCAGGTTTCGTACTGTCGTCTAATGTTATTAGCTGCTGTAATTCTTCAAATTGGCGGTGTTATGAATTGGTTCCAGGAAAATGAGAACTGTTTATTTGAATTTTGCCAAATCAATGGTTCTATGAAGGCACGTTGTGGAAGAATTTAGTTAAGGGCTTTCAATTTGGGCGTGTATGCATGGCTTTTAGAGATTGATACTAGTCTGTTGGATTTTGTAGTTTGATTTATGTCGTTCGTAGGTTTAGGGTTTTGAGCTTACAGCTCTCAATAAACTTGAAGTTGAATGGTTTATAACGCTGCATTTCTTTTGGTGTGACTGTTTATTGGACATATTTAATCATGCGAGAAGCTGAAGCTTAAGAATTGGTAACACAGGAGGAGGATTCAGAGGAATACGGAAGTCCTGTCGTTTTGGCATCTACTATCGCAGACATTATAAAGTCCAGAACAGAGGCACTTTTGAAGAAAACTAAGACAGCAGTGTCTCCTAAGCCAATTGTAATGAGAGCTGAATACGCGCATTGTCCCAACCTTACCATTATTGATACTCCTGGCTTTGTTCTTAAGGTGAGTATTAGAAATTTAAGCAAACAGAAGGTTTGAGATTTATGCCACCTTTTTAGCTTGACTGTTTGAGTGTATTATTGAGGTTCGAAACTTATTTGGTAGGCAAAGAAGGGAGAACCAGAGAACACACCCGAAGAAATTCTTTCAATGGTGAAGTCTTTGGCTAGTCCTTCCAACCGCATACTCTTGTTCCTTCAGCAAAGTAGTGTCGAGTGGTGCTCATCATTGTGGTTGGATTCTGTCCGTGAAATTGATCCAACATTAAGGCGGACGGTGATTGTTGTTTCCAAATTTGACAATCGTCTCAAGGTGGGAATTGTATTAGTTTCGATAGTTTAATATCTTTAAAAAAACTTAGTCTATGCCATTACCATTAGTGATTTCAAATTTAAGAGATAATAAAAAAGATCACTGTAGTATCTCTTTTGTCTTTCAGTTGCTTTAGTCATTTTTGATGGTCTACACAACATACATAACGGCACCGAAGATAATATTGTCTAGATGTTAATTTTGGTAGTCAGCTGTCTAATGAACGCAGGAATTTAGTGACCGGTGGGAAGTGGATCGTTATTTGAGTGCAAGTGGCTACCTTGGAGATGGCACTCGCCCCTTTTTTGTGGCCCTGCCAAAAGACAAGGGCAATGTTTCAAATGATGACTTCCGGAGGCAGATTTCTCAGGTGGACTCAGAGGTCCTGCGCCATCTGCGAGAGGGTATCAAGGGAGGTTTTGATGAAGAAAAGTTTAAGAACTATATTGGTTTTGGCTGTCTGAGAGATTATTTGGAGTCTGAGCTCCAGAAGAAATACAAAGAAGCTGCACCAGCAACTCTGGCATTGCTTGAGCAGCGCTGCAGTGAAGTTAGTTTAGACCTTGTCAGAATGGACTCCAAAATACAAGCCACGTCCGATATTGCTCATCTTAGGAAATCCGCAATGCTGTATGCTGCTTCTATCAGCAACCATGTGGTGGGTAATCATATGACAATATAATATATTTATCCAGCCATAAACTACATGCTTATTTGAACAAAAACAGTTTTATTGTGAAGGCAAATGGTTAACTGTTAAATTCCGTTCCTTTCTTGACTGACCATATCTACAAAGAAAGTTTCTAGTGTGTCCATTTATGTCATCTTCCGATTAATGATGTATATCTTCCACTAACATTCAGCAAATTGGCCTCAAGAGTTTGGACGTAAACTAAGTTTATTGCAATACACTTAAACTGATTTGCTAATATAGAAGTATAGTTGCTCTGACTACTATCAACAGATGGATTTATAGTTTATGGAGCTACATGTCAAGTAAATAACATTTTTTTTTTTGGTTTGGCATTGATCAAGGGTGCATTAATTGATGGTGCAGCCGATCCTTGCCCTGAGCAATGGGGGAAAACAACCGCAGAAGAGCAGTCACAAAGTGGTATTGGGGTATGGCCTGGTGTCATTGCAGATATAAAGCCCCCCAATGCTACTCTTCGCCTTTATGGAGGAGCTGCTTTTGAGAGGGTGATGCATGAATTTCGCTGTGCTGCATATTCCATTGAATGTCCACCAGTGTCAAGGGAGAAGGTGATTGGCCTTCCATTTGGATTTATTTAGGGAATATCTGATCCCATTTCCTTACGTTCTTAATTCTTTGACATACTTGCAACAGGTTGCAAATATTTTACTTGCCCATGCTGGTCGAGGTGGGGGAAGAGGTGTAAGAGAGGCTGCTGCAGAGATTGCACGTGCTGCAGCTAGATCATGGCTTGCTCCTCTCCTTGACACTGCTTGTGACCGGCTTGCGTTTGTTCTAGGAAATTTATTTGATTTGGCACTTGAAAGAAATCGCAGTCATGACTCAGAATGTAAGCGAAGCTCATTATTGACTTCCTATTCTTTTTGTCACCTAAAAAATTCTCTCACTGTTAGAAAGTTGAGAATTTCTTCTACAATTGTAATTTCATTTCCTGTTTTCAACTAAAGGGCATCATGCTGAGGTAAAACCCTTACTCTCTTTATGTTGAGGCCAAAGAAAGTTTATCTGTCTTTGCTGAATTGAAATATACATATAAATAGTCATTCTATTATTGAAACTTATTTCATATATAATGGTTTTTAAAGGTTATTAATTCATTTCAGTTCGAGTCAAAATCTTGGAATTTTCTCCAATTGTTCTCTGATTCTCAGAATGTTATGTTGTCTATATTGAGATAAGGATACATCCCTCTATAAGGCACTGACGAATTCAAATTGAACCGGGATGATTACGTGAAATTGTGTTCCTATTATTTTCTTCATATTTATCACAACTGAATAAAAAAGCTAAGAACGGTTTAATTTTCTTGCAGATGGGAGTAAAACAGGAAACATGGATGGCTATGTTGGTTTTCATGCAGCTTTAAGGTGTGCATATAGTCGCTTCATAAGAGATCTTGCTAAGCAGTGCAAGCGGCTAGTTAAGCACCACCTTGATTCGGTTACCAGTCCATACTCACAGGTCTTCTATAATAACGACTTTCAACTATCTAATGGCCTGAATGCTCCCTCTTTCAACAAATTCAGCCAGGGTTCAGCTTCTTCATTTTTCCTTGAGTTGAGTGATACGAACTCAGCTTCCCATGATATAATAAGGGATCAGGAAAATATACCTCCGGAAAAGAATGGACAGGAAACGACACCAGGTAAAGCTGCAGAGGCAAGAGAAGCTTTGCGAGAAAGTCAAATGACTATCCCTGAGACCCCATCTCCTGATCAGCCTGGTGATTTAGTATATGTTGGGGCTAAAAAGGAGCTTGGACATGGCAATGACATGGGACCAAGGAAGAGAGTGTCAAGAATAACAGGAAATAGCAAGAATTCTGATCCAATTAGATTGCAAAATGGTAGTCTTTTATTTGGAAATGGTGATAAATCAAGCTCCGCTTACTCAGAAATCTGTTTATCTGCTGCCCAACATTTTGCGCGTATACGTGAAGTTCTTGTTGAGAGGGGTGTGACATCAACTTTAAATTCTGGATTCCTGACCCCGTGGTAAGTTTCTTTGTCTTCCTAAAATTAATATATGCCTACAATGCTTATTTATATACGGAGTTTAAACAAAGATATAGTTTATGCTCTAGATGATAGCATAATGCTTTCACTTTGAAGCTTTTTCCAACATTTACAATCCTTTTTTGTCCAATTCGAAGATTTCAAGACTCTAGAGTCACTTCCCATTCAGCTTCTTCCTGTTTCTGAACCAATTGCCTGGCTGAAACAAATTGAATGCCGAAATGTATTTTTCTTTTATATGATCAAACTGTAATAATAACAATAATAAGAAAGAAGAAATATGAATATTAATTTTTTATACTACTAGTGCTATTGCTATCATTGTACACATTCCAGATTGACAACATTTTGATTGGCATTCAAGATCTCAAAGTTTCTAAGTTATTATTTGCCTATCAATAGAACTTGAAACCATAAGGTGTTTCAGTTTTATGTTTTCATAGTTCAAATATTGTACACGTTTTCTAAATGTTTCTTCCGGGTAATGTAGACACATTATACTAATCAACCAATGATGGATTTAGGACCCAACCCTTATTGGTGCTCACTTATAGTTAAAATATTGTACTAGCGTGGAAAAGTACAGTCTAAAAACATGAGTGTATTTGGTTTGGGAAAATATTTTCTGTTTTTATTGAAAATAATTTTTTTTTAAAATAAAAATATATTTGATTTGTATCAGTTAAATTTTATTTTTGAAAAATAAAAATAATGAAAATGCATTTGATTTAAGGCTTAAGACTTGAGTTTTAGGGTTTAAAATTTAGAATTTAAAGTTTAGAATTTTAGGTTTTAAAATTTAGAGTTTTGAGGTCTAGAATTTAACATTTGAAATTTGAGGTTTAGAGTTTAGATTTTGAGGGTTTGGGTTTAGGGTTTTAAAATTTAGGATTTTGGGGTTTAGGAGTTTAGGGCTTTAAGATTTTTGGGTCATGGGTTTAGAGTTTTAGGATTTAGGGTTTAGGAGTTTAGGACTTTAAGATTTTTGGGTTTTGAGTTGAAGGTTTAGGGTTTAGGCTTTTAGGATTCTAGGGTTTTGGGGTTTATAGTTTTAGGATTATGGTTTAGGGTTTTGAAGTTTAGGATCTAAGATTTTGGAGTTTAGAATTAAGGTTTTAAAATTTAGGGTTTAGTTTATGGGATTTAGGTTTAGAATTTAGGGTTTTGAGATTTAGGAATTTAGGCTTTAGGGTTTACATATTCAAAATTACTATAATATTTTTAATTTATATTTTCTATTTTCAAAATTTTATACAATAAATAGTAAAAATATCTTTTTATTATTTTTAAAATTTACTTTATTTTAAAAAGTATTTTTACTTTTTACAGATAAATGCATTTTCACTAAAAATGAAAACAAAAATAGTCAAAGCAAAAGTAGAATTCTGTAATAGCAGTGCTATTCCCTATATTTTTGGTGATAAGAAGAGTCTTCATTTCAATCAACACTTTGTTCTATTTTTTCCTGATTCCTCCATTTCAAACGAAATATGATATTTAATGATATGTTCTTCTGCTTACTCCGTGTAGTCGAGATCGGCTTGTGATTGCTCTTGGCTTGGATTTGTTTGCTGTGACTGATGAGAAATTCATGGATATGTTTGTTGCCCCTGGTGCCATAGATGTGCTGCAGAATGAACGAGATTCTCTTCAGAAGCGTCAAAAGATACTCCAATCTTGCCTAAATGAGTTTAAAAACGTTGCTCGGGCGCTGTGATCATCTTTAAAACTTATCATTTATAAGGCTGAAACCCAAGATTTTCTTCTCTTTTTTTTATAATTTTTCGTTTCATTCACGTCTAGTGAAAGAAAATGTTTGCTTTGGTGCTGCATCAAGTTCTTTATCAATGTAATTTACTTCTGTGACATGAGTTTTTCCATGGTAATTGAGCCCACACCAATTCAAGTAAGTTCTCGTGCCAACGGTTTGGTATCACTTTACATCTAAACCACTGCGCCCATTTTTATTGCAATAAGTTTATGAAGAAGAGTAACTAATTAGGGACCAGTTTTGACAGAGACACTCGGGGACTTGGGACTTTGGGGTTTTCTTTTTTCGATATGTGGCTGATTTATTTTAATACATTAGCTGCTAACAAATTGGATAACCACATGATACCAATGCAATGTAGAGATAGCCTCTCTTTACCTACAATTCATGGTACCCACATGCTTTGTGGAGAGTAGACCCACCCCACTTGTGTTACCCCATATCTTAAATAAATGATACCTAGGCAAAAGCTTTCTCTACTTTCTTCTGAAAACTCTTGTTAAAAAAAGAAAATGACAATATCCCTTCTTTCATATGTATGCACACATAGAGGAAGGGCTTGACTCGTTAAACTGCAATTTGGGGCTGAAAGTACTCCTCGAGAACCTGCAGGAAGTTGCAAACTTACAATGACATTGAAATAATGCACTTTTTGGCTTGAATTGTAGATTGTTTAAATGGCATGTAACTTCAATGAATAAAACACAAGGCCTTCTTTTGTGGAAACTAACGCCTCCCTTTGAATTTTTCTCTTAGATGTTACTCAAGTCATGATGATACAATCAAATTATGACTTCAAACAGAAAACAAAACCAAAGGAGCACTAAAATAAAAGAGATAGACAGCTGTAATGTAAGCACGCTTTCAACACTATTCATGAACCTCTGAAATGGCACACCAAAGTCAGTCTGAGTGGTCCCGTACACTTCTTCCTCCTTGTCCCTATTTGGAGAGACCTAGTGCAGCAAGATTACATTATTTCAATCTAACTCTACCAACAAAACAATATTACTATTCTCATAAATTAAATTTTATTAAATATTTATTTAAATAATTAAATTTATTAAATTTCATAAACTAAATTATAAAATTTACAAATCTAACATACCACAACAGTTTTGTAACATATAAATAATTCCCATTTAGTAGAAGTTCAAAACAAGAACTAATGAGAAAACAGATATTTTGATTTACATATTCAGTAGATTCTTGAGGTGATCAGGCACTTCTTGGCTGACCAATTATAGTTGCAGGTCCCACCCAGTATACATATGTATTTAATGCACAAAATAAGAAAGAATACTAGTTTTCTGGTGTGGAAGTAAGGGAGATTTGTTCAGAGGCAAGTTCATTTTGACTTGGATTTTATGATTGCAACTTCCTCCCTTGACCGCAATACAGAGTATAACACAGATAGAGAAGGAGGCTAAGTCATTGTCGTGATTGTAACTGGTTCCTACCAAAATGGGCGGGTCAAACTATTATGGTATTTGGAAAGGAAAAACAGAAATTGAATTCTATGTACTGGGTTAAGTACTATCTTCTTATCCTATATATGCCCGTACCCATTATTAGGGTTGACTACACCCACTAGTTACTGCCATTACTTTTTTCTTCTTTATTCTTATTGATTCTATGGTTCTGATTTCTTTCGTTCTTCCTCCTCCTTCTTTTCTTTGCTTTTTTCCAACCTTGGCATGGTAGAAGTTTTAAGCCACTGGCTAAGAATTGGTTGTAATTGGAACTTTAGTATATAGTGGGATTAGAAAAATAAAAAGAATGAAAGAAAATAATTGATGGGCACCTGAGGTGTAAAAGTGTTGAGCATAGACAGTAGCAAATAGAACATATATCCAAGATGGGGAAATAGAGTTCTCTTGTGGCCTGTGGGATTAATTTGGAGATCATTGCGACATGCTCTCCTAATTAATTAAAAGCCTAATTTCTAGACTGTGGAGAAATAAGACAAGGGAAATTCATGGATACACATGTTTCAACAATTTCTCTCAAAGGTGGGGTTCCGTTTATGTAATTATTGAAAGCAACAGCGTGTGTAGGGCCACTAAGTTTGACTAAAACGGCCATTGTTGTTTCCTTTGCTTGAGAGTTGAGGGGTGGGGTTTGAACTTAGAAGTTCAAGCAAGACAGTTCTTGAGTCATAGATCAAAAGCATATAACTCTCTCTCTCTCTCTCTCTCTCTCTCTCTCTCTCTCTCTCTCTCTCTCTCTCTCTCTCTCTCTCTCTCTCTCTCTCTCTCTCTCTCTCTCTCTCTCTATATATATATATATATATATATATATATATATTTTGGAGTGACAATTGAACATAATTTTCAAATGTTAATATCAAGCTATGAAGGACAAAAGACAACAAATAAAAAATCTTCTCCTCTCTTCACACTCAATAACTCAAATGCTGCCAAGACTCTTACCCACCAAGAAGTTTCCTCTCATTTTCATTTTCCTCTCATTTCTCTTTCTCTGCCAACCATGTATACCATAATCCATGTTCCTAAACTATACTTGAGAAATTAACACACACTCATATAGGATTTATTTATTTATTTTTACTAAAAATCTCTTTTCACACTCTTATTTTTATAGAAGTCTCACATGAGTCTTTAAATTATTAAATTTTTCAGCAAAATATGTGAGATTTAATATATTTAATAATATAAATTTTATAAAATAAAAATTAATTTAGAAATAGTGAGGCTGTTCCTTTTTTTTGGTAAGTTTAGGCATAGGTCTTGTCAATATTAGCACTGTAATTGCTAAAGTAAATGAATTTGATGATTCTTCTCTTCTCAATCTGAAAGAGTCCACATGCAATTTGCCTAACAATATGTACTCCTACTCAGAGTTTCAAAGTTTTCGGCTCAACCTTTTGAGATTAGGAACTGACTGCTTCTTTGTCTCTCTGAGTTTTGAATAGTTTTTAGTGTATATTTTTATTAGAAAGAACAAAAAAAAGGCTATTGAAGCTGAAAGACATGTGCCTTATAAGAGTAGCTTATTATATATGGAGGCTTGGACCGGCCGTGACGGTGAGAATATTGAGCCAAGGTTGGTTTTCAAAGTAAAATGGATTCTCAGTATAACATGTCACCTTCTGCATAAGAACCACAAATTATGACACCTAATATTTTACGTTGTTTAAATCTCTGTAGCCTCCAGCCGAGCCGGCCAATCACCCACTCTCTCTCTCTCTCTCTCTCTCTGCTTTCCCCCAAATTTTAAGCAATCCATGCATTTTGTTTATTGTATTTAATTTGTTTAATTTGATGAAATAGTAGTTAATGACAGTTTTCTGTGTCTGTTCATGTATGATTAGAGACTGGTCTTCTCCAATTGACATTGGGCACGTAACATATTGTGGAAATTTATGAAAGTATGCATAGGACAGTGTGCAATAAAGTAAATATCTATAGGTTTGATAAAGTTGGAGCATCTAGAATTAGTTTAATTGGGTTTATGCCTACAAGTTTTTATATTAACAAAGATTTATAGGAACAAGTTATTTCACATAATTAATAATTCTTATAAATATTTTATAAAATTTAATGCAAAATATTAAATTTTATAATTTAGTTTATAAGATCTAATAAAATTAATAATTTAAAATTTTTAAATAAATTTTTTATAAATTTTAATTTATAAAAATAAAAAATTGAAATATATATGAGTGTTTTTATGTTAAGTTTTAAGCATAATCACCCCTCATGTTGCATAACATTTTTTAATTACAATTTATGAAGTAGAGAGGAAATCTCCTTTACTAAAATATAAAATGTATAAATTCTTGCCTCATATCATTGCACATGGTTCTCCCTCCCCTAAGGTAGAGAGAATTCAATAAACTTAACAGAATATCTTTTTGGAGAGGGATAAACTTAACAGAACCACAAGGAACTTGATGTAATCAGCATGTCACAAAGTAATCATTAATTAATATGTTATTATAATGCTATTAATTAAAGAATCAGGATTTTGAGAGAAAGGGGTAGAGCACAAGGCAGGCCATCCTTTTTAACCAAATGAGATAATGCAAATGTCACAGACTCATTGTAACTTTGAAATTAGTATGTTACTTCTCCAATTATCAGACTCCAGCCAGTGCTGAGGGGACCAAAAGGAAAAAACATTGGTCATTTTCATGAAATACAGGACTTGACTTCACTTTGCAATGGTCTCTTGTGTTGCTAAAGTATCACATATGACATAACTTGGTATATTTTGCTGTCATCTGCTCATTGCTAGTTATCCTTCAATGCCTACTCATTTCCCACTTGAGTGTGGGCATGGCATCTCTCACTTTCCTCTTTTCTCATCTCAAAAATCCTTTTTCACAATATTTCCCTGATTATTGATATATTTCGGTATCTGATGAACTGAAGAGACTTCTTTTTCCACCCAAGCAATTTAAAAAGAAAACCAAAAACTGAACTTTTACCATTAAATTTGCTCCACCATCTGATAAGTTGGGTTGTAATATTATATCACCAGATAAGTTTTTGTGTTTTGAATTTGGGATCTTAGAATTTAAGGTTTAAAATTTTAAATATGAAATTTAAAATTTTAGATGTTAGGTTTTAGTTTTGGTGAGATATTATTTTTTTTTAAATATTAAAAATATTATAATATAAAAATTAAATAACTCAAAAAATAGAATAAAATTGAATTTAATTATGAGTCAAGTTTAAACTCATATATATTATTTTTTATTGGAGCCGTGATAAAGTTACAATCATAAATTTACGTTTAAGATAACTGTGAAAAAAAAAATATTAAATTTTGAATTTTTTTTATTAAAATTGTGGTTTAAACGTAAATTTAATATTGTAAATGTAATTTTTTTTCTTTTCATTGTGCTCACTAAATGCATGTTTCCCATGCTGGGAATTCAATGCATATATATGAATTCAATTAAGAGGATTGTCAGTTTCTTTTGGGCACATAACTAAGCCACTAATGAATTCAAAATTTTTCAAAACAGATGGAGATTAAAAAGGGGTGCCACACTCTGAATAATGATTACCCATAAAGACAGTATTAAATTAATTTTCAAAAGCAGTGGCTTTGTCTTATGGGCATTTGGTCCCCCAATACTCTTCTCTCTTTTTCCTCCTAATAATAACCAATATAAATCAGAATTTGATTCTCTTTTCTTTATTGCTTTCCAAAATTTTAAGGAGTGGGAAAAAATCTAAACCACTAACTCATGTGGACTGTGGATATGAAATTACATGTTACCAATTAGCAACTGTGAAGAATATGAAAGTCAGAATCCAACAAGTGCTGCTGCAGCACTTTGTTTTGGGAACTGAGAACTGATTCACTTAGATGATTTAGGTGCAAAGCATTGATTAAGTTTAATTAATGGGATTATAATAACATATTAATTAGTGATTATGTGGTGAGTGGTGCATATATTGTGGATTAAATCTAAAGATACATTATAATAATCACCCTCTCAAGTTATAAAAATGCCATGAAGAACCTGCTTTAGGATCTAAATATCTTTTTAAAAAATGAAGATCAGAACCCACTGATTACAGTGCCACCAATAATAAGCAGGTTCTTGTTTCATATCCAATGGTGATTGCAGGCAGGTTACCATTTTTCATAGGCCATTTTTTTAGATTTAACTCTCAAATTGAAGTTCATTAGCACATATAAGAGCTAACTATTGGGAGATTTTTAATAATATAGTCTAGTGGGAAAAAATTAGCATCTTCTGTATACTAATATTCATACTTGATCCACCTAGGTATGATTCATATTTGTTGCTGAAAATAATTGATTAAATGTATAATTATCTTGCATCTACATTTATAGTTTGATCTCATCTACAAGTTTTGAGGTAGATTTATCAAAATTTGAGGGAAGATAAATGGATGAATTAATTTTAAATAAACTTATTAAAAAGTATATATATAATATATAAATTCATTTGATAAAATGAATGATAAAAATATTTTTAAAATAAATAATAGAAAAAATACTAAAATGACACCTAAACAGGCACTTGGTTGTTAGAGTCTATACAAGATGATCATATTTCAGTTTTTCTAGAAATTGTTTACTATAGAACTGGTAATCAATTCATGTGTCATATCATTTGTGTCAGCAACAGATATTCTGCCAAGCATTAGATTAGCATAATCAAATATGCAACTTTCTTTTTTTTTTTTGTAAAGAAAAATATAAATATACTTCAGCAGTACAATTGATTAATTTGCATCTTTCTCTGAAAAATAGCGCACACCAGTCAAATCTAATGTTAAAACAGTACCAGCAATGAAAGTGGAAAATTTTTCAAAGGGGAAAAGATTCAAAAGGCTTGCCAATTATATGCAATCACATTGAAGCTTGTCTCTAGACTGTGCAAACACTATGATTTGCTGCATAATTTGAGATAAGATCTGTCAAAATTCCTTGTCTTGGTGGAAGATAGACAAGCAAAAGCAAAACTTGACTTGTTTCTTGCTTGGAGCATTTTGCCTACTGCTACAAGCAATTTTGCCTTATTGATGAATAATTTGACTAAATCTTGCTTAAGTATGTCAAGTGTGCTAATTCTCTTAAAAAAAGAATTAAAAATTTAATCTTTTTTCTATCCTGTCTTCTTTTTTGTCTTGGGTATGAGGTGATTAGGTTGTATATTAATGAACTTGGTTAGGTAGCCCTCAATGAGAGAGTTTGCTCTTTACATTATTCGTGCGTGCAACGCACGCGCCCTTTGAAAGTATACAATCTAGGAAATGGCTGGGGTGTTTTTGATAAAACTGTATCTATCATCCCCAATCCCATCACCTATACAGGAGTCTCGGCAGTTGGGCTCTGAAGTCAATGCCATTCCATAATTTTAACCCCATGATGATAACTTTGCCAGCGGTGGCACAGATGCTCATTGCCTAAAAAAATTTCTGTCTCTACCAAAAATACCCTTGTGCCTTGATAAATCCCAAAACCGTTGGGAGCCATTTCCTCCTTCCTACTCTAGCCAATCACGCTCCAAACCCCACCGGGGCCACCACCAAGAGACCAGTGCAATTTTCAATTTTCAACGAAGGGGAAAAAAATAATATATACAAGAAAAAGAAAAGGTATAAAGAAAGAAGAGGGTCACAACAAAACAAAACACAGCACAGGCAGTAAGCAAACCCCCTTTTCTCTCAATCAAGCCTTGTTTTTCACTTTCTATTCTCTTCTCTCCAGTCTTCACCCAAACCCACCCCAACTTCTCCTTTTTCTCTCTTCTTCCTTTGCAGGCAGACGGCTTCTGTTATTAGTTTTGGCGTGAAGCAGAGAGCAGCCCATCCATGGAGATCAGCTCAAGGCTTCAAGATAGAGGAAACCCGTCTCCAATTAACTCTCCAAAAAGCAATGTCAGCAACTGCATGAGCAGCAGCAATAGCAATGGCGTCCAAATTCCCACATCACCTCTCACCCCCAAAACTATTCCCAGATCTGATTCCAATCCTTACCCCACTACTTTTGTGCAAGCAGACACTTCCACTTTCAAGCAGGTAGTTCAAATGCTCACTGGCTCATCAGAAACCACAAAACCAGCAGCATCTAAACCAGCCCAAGATCCAGTGCCATCATCAAAGAACTTCAACATCCCACCCATCAAAAGTGCGCCGAAGAAACAGGGATTCAAGCTCTATGAGAGGAGGAACAGCCTCAAGAACAGCCTCATGATCAATACCCTCATGCCCAATTATGCACAGAATTCTGGGTTCTCACCTCGCAAGCCAGAGATCCTCTCCCCAAGCTTTCTTGATTTCCCTTCGCTTGCTCTTAGCCCTGTCACGCCATTGAACGATGACCCATTTGACAAGTCCTCACCTTCATTGGGGAATTCGTCAGAAGAGGAGAAAGCGATCGCTGAAAAGGGGTTTTATTTGCATCCTTCGCCGATGAACACTCCCAGAGACTCTGAGCCACAGTTATTGCCCTTGTTTCCAGTGACTTCACCCAGAGTTTCAGAGTCCCCTTCTTGAGAATAGATTGTGTAGAAGGCTATAATTGTTATTCCTGATTTAGAGAAAGAAATTATTCATGGGATTTGAATGATTTTCAACCGGAAAGGTACAGGGCTTCCTCTAATTGTAAAATCTGGCGTTTTTCCATGAAAATGGCAAAGCCCACTTTGTTCCCCTGCTTTTTCTTCCTTCTCAGAATATCATCCTTTTTGCTATTTTAAACAAATTCTCTACTTCAGATGAATTTCATCTAGTCTCTTCATACTCCTTGAACGGTTCTTTCTTCATGGCTTTTTGTTAAAAAATCGCATATCCAAAGGGAATTATTATTACCATGTCAATCAAGTCTATTCACTGTGTCTCTGTGTGTCCTGTTTGTCTCTGTCACTCTTTTCTGTTAAATAACTCCTTGCGTACCCACAAGCATTAGTTTCACACCAACCATTGGAAACGTAGTATTTAAAGAGGAAGAGACTGAGAATTACTTTAGGAGGGGGCTAGGAAATGAGGATGCTTTGGTTGGGACACATTTTACTGCACAGCAGTTATCAGTACAAAGGACATATCGTATCCTATGTTGTCATCAAGGAAAGCTGCACTTAAGAGGAAGGTGGGTGGGTCAACTTAATTAAGGTTGAAGGGGTCCCTCTGATCAGTTTCCTAACCAAATCAAACCCAGATATGATAATGGCTTCTTTTTTTTTTTTCATTCTAATTTTTTCCATTTTCTTTTTTCTTTTTTTCTGGCTTCTATTGGAAAGAAGATCATTTCTGTATCAGTGTCCAAGTGCTCTTTTCGATCAAGCAGTAAAGCAAAGTTTCCTTCCTTCTTTTCTCGATGCAGAAAATTTATAGGCAATGAGAGTGCCAAGTTGTACTTTTAATCACCGGACCTATTTAGGTGTTTATCAAAAAAAATGTCTGTCAGAACCGGCATACAGAAGGTCAGCAGCAATCTAGCAAAGTTGTCTTTCTATAACACTACAAGCAACTGATGAAATAAGAATTTTTCCACAGCCCCCACATAATAGGATCTCTATTTCTGGGATTGTGGGTACCAAATAGTAGGCAAAATTCTCACATTGGACATGAATTTTTTGATAGAATCATGTATGCAGACAGATCCAATAACAGCTCTGTCAAAAGCATTACTCACAGTTTAAAGCCAGGCATAGATAAAACTAGTAGTATGAGATAGGAGAAATGAAACCGGGACAACAATGACTGAAGTTTTAGTAAATTTCAGCTATAATCGATTAAGATAGCAACAATGGTGGAAGAAGTGAGGGAAAAAGAAAGTCCTTTTGAACCAAAATGACTGTAAATTACTAAAATGCATTACAACCGCTATTATGAGGCATAAGTTAAAATGATAGGATTAAAACTAAAGCAGCAATTTTTCTTGCCCATCTCTTTCTCTTTTTCATTCCCTCTTTCCTTCTTGTTTTTTCGTTTATAATATAGATTCTTAGATTGTAATGGGAAACATTGAGTCAAGGAAGATTGACAAAATGACAACAGAAGAAGGGTAAAGATGAAGCAAGAGAAAGTGGAGCTTTTGGTATTATCATTAGGTTAGGGAAAGTTAAGTTAGAAAAAGAAACCATATGAAAAAAACAAAAGCAGAGAAAATGTGAAGACTTCCTTTTTCTTTTTTTCTTCGCCTTTTTAGACTTGGTTTTGTCATTTAGCCACGCATGGGTTGGACCCAACTGATGGTGCATTGAACCAAAAACCGCCGAGATCTTTTCAGCCAGTTTTTGTGCAACTTGAACATCTTTAAGAAAACGAGTTTGTGACATCACTGTTTTGACAAAGATACCAGCTTATTCGGTTGTTTGAAAAGTGACCAAGTTGCCAGTACAACTGAACAATACACGAACAAAACCTGAAACCAACTTCTAGGACCTTATTTGTTCAAGCAAAGATCAATATCACCCATTTATTTATAAAGAGGTGTCGCGCTGAAGCAACGTACCTACCTTGAAATTGTCTTGCTAAATGAAATGTATGACTATGTGATTTACGCCTACTTTGTTTGAAAAGAAGGAAATGGATGAAAAAAGTGTCATCTTGTTTCTGTTTCTTTCTGTTTTTCTCTGCAAAACATGATTCATTCAGATTCATTCGGCCCCTCTGTTAATTTCTCTATTTTTGTTTTTTATCGACGGATACCTTCTAGCCTGCTATTTTTAAGAAGAGAAATGTTGTTTATATATGTATCAACAATATAATGTCATCTTGTTTCTGTTTCTTTCTGTTTTTATTAAATATGGTTCATTCAGTCCTTGTTATTTTCTTTATTATTTTTGGCATTCTATGAATTAAAGATTAATCCTTAAATTAAATTCATAATAACTTATTTAAGATATTCAAACTCCTACTATTCAAATAAATTTATATTTATCTTTTCTCTCTATTTTTATTTGTTATCAAAGATACCTTTGAACTTACTATTTTAAGAACGATATGTATAGAAAATATAATATTTACACATTTTTTGTAAATAAAGATAGGTCCTTTTTCATAAATTATATCATTTTTCCTTAAGAATTTGCTTATGACTAACATTACTCATACCAAAATAATATCCTTGAGTTTTTCATGATAATTGTCAGCTTCTCCACTGTTGATCCAACAAGCGCCTATATATTTCCAACTCATGACCTTCCACCCACTATTTTTCTTAGCTATCACCAAGCCACCAATTTGAGGCCTCACATTTATCCGTACAAATTTCTATCTATTGATTATAAAAAATATTACAAAAAAAAGTTCTGCACGTTCTGTACCCCTTCCACATTTGACTTCTGAGACATTGGCGTTAGTCAAATATTGGCAATGAGAAAATTTGGATTGTCATAACATCAACAAGAATATGCCCTTTCGCACTGACGAAAATCTAGAAGCTTGACTAGATTTTGATTATTAATTTATTAATTAAAAAGACAAGGAAAACTTGTAAGTACATCAATTCGGGCAATATATTACATCAAAGTTTTCATTTTCGGAAGTAAACGTTACAATGTCAATACAAAGCCAAAATTAATGTCATCACAAATGACTGCACCTACTCTGAGATCTCTGAGAAGGAATTGATTGTCTGGAACCCATGATTTTCAGGGAGAGGTCCATTTCCAGGTCGAACAGAAATTATCACCTCCAAGCCTGAGAACGTTGATAATTATTAGCAAATAAAGGTGCAGAGAAAAGGAACCGTTTCTTATTTGGTCATATTCTGGAATTGTATTGCATTCTACTGAAAGAAAATATCAATTTCCTAATGCATGTTTACCCAACCAAGATGGAAAATACGGTCTTGTCTATCCTTTTTCTTCACATCTGAACAGATACATTTCCCTTCAAAATTAGGTTTGCCAACGGAAAATAAAGGTAGATATTCTAAAGGTCAAAAGACCATTGCCACATGTAATTTTATGAAAAGCAGTGAATTGGGTTCACCTTCATATTAAACTTCACAAGCTTATTCAAAATTAATTTATGGTTATGATTGATCTTCTATGAAACATTTTGGATTCATTTGTGCAACTATTCAACTCACGGTAGGGTTTCCTGTGGCACAGAGGATGGATGATGAGTAAAAGCTTCTAGATTAAATGGAGTAGTTCCCAAAGCAGTTTAACATGTTTATTTGGCATTTGACTTTTCTTGTTCGAGGGGCAAGAAGAAGGGGAACTATTATAAAGAACTTGAGAGTGATCATATTTAATGAAAAAAGCTCATTAACCGCAAGCATTAACAATGCTGTAGACAGGTCCCTAGGTATAATTTTCCCAGCAAAGAAAAGTGCATACCTGCCGCCTTTGCAGCTGTTGCTTCTTGAAAAACGTCCGTCACAAATAAAATATCTGATGGTTTATCAACGCCAAGTGACTCAGAAATTTCAATATAACTGCGCGTCTCTCTTTTGTTCCTGCAAACCAAAAAAAATTTGAATGAAAGTTGGAAGCTTAAAATAAGCATTGTCAAGAGGCATCAATGAAAGAGAAACACTACCCCACTGTAGTGTCGAAAAACCCAGATAAATATTGTCTCAGGTCGCCATAGTATGTATTTCCAAATATCAGCCTTTGTGCCAACCTGCTACCACTAGAATATATGTATACCTGTTGCATAGATCAGAAATTGCAATTAAAATGCAATAAACATGTATTTCAAACATTCCGTGACAAATGCATCCAAAATGTAATTGCTCTTTTATTACATTCTAGTCCAACAGATAACAATAGCCTCACAATCAAAACAATTTAACTAAGGTGTAAGAGAGATAAATTCAACTGCAATATAATACACTTGAGAGGAAAGAAAATAGAATAGAAATATTATCAGTGAAAGCCACATGGAAATCTAAGAAAAGAAACAGAAAGAGCAGTAACCTTTATGCCCAAGGCATGCCACTTTTTCAGAGCTTCTGGTACATCAGCAAAAACTATACCCTCCAATTTGTTATTCTCATAACCAGTTCGCCATATATGACCCTGAGCAGCTAAACTTCAGCTATGCCACAAATTTGAATTTAATAAAAAGCATAATTACGCCGAGTAAGGTATTATACCTGCAACTCTTTCAAGGAAGTGATTTTTCTATCAGCTTTAATCATAGCTTCTACATTAGCAGTCAAAGCAGCAATAACTTCCTCTTTCCCAGCGTCATCTGGGGGAACAGGCACTGCACCTGCAACCCCTTGTTCTAGGTCACTTTGAATCTGTGACCACAATGCAAGGAAGTCAATAGTACAACTACTTTAAAGCAATATAAAATTAAAATTTTCAGTTCTCAATTAATTGAAAGTTCATAACCCACTTGTTTGAGACTCAGTTTGGGTCAAGGAAAAAGGCAGGCTGGTCTCCAACCTTCATCATTCTCTATTCCCACAAGTCTAATTTACATATGCAATTATCATTTTTTGCTAAACCATTATTTAGAATATAGCAATGGATTATTTATACTGTACATCATGTTCGAATAAATCCCAAAAAAGCATCATTAGTTGAAGAAATATTCTAATGATATAAACACAACAAACGGTGACTAATTTTAACACTCATAGACAGTGCAGTTAAAAACCAGAATTCATTCCCATCTCTGACAATTTAGTTAGCTTCCAAATAAAGGTATAACAATTCCACAGTACTGGATTACTGTCCAAAGCATAATTTACAGATTAATATCACAGACATACAAATACCATAACCATACAGCTTGATAGAAATCCTACCTGGGAGCGAAGCAGCTTAATATCATCTTGGGTCTCAGGGGTATCATATGTTTCATATAGATGTCTACCAGCATTATCCCGTGCATATGGGAAGAGAATCTCTGTAACAAATGATATAGGAGTAGTAGTCCCTTCAATGTCAAGAACAATGCAACGCTGCAATCCAGATGGATAACATAATGAACTATTAAATTCACAATTAAAAGGCACAACTGCAAGATTTGTTAAACGTCCTAGTGAATTGGGCACTAGCACTGCCATTCTACCGAGGATGGAGGATCTTGTTTCAGGAAATTTAAGGGAAAAATAATTACTGACAAGTATAGAGATCTAAAATTGAAAATAAAGAGGGAAGATTAAGTGAACTCACTGGGAATGGATTCACTTCATGATTAGTTTTTCTTGCCTTAACGGACACATTTGATTCCCTGGTAATCCTTAGACCACTTTTAACACTTTGTATTGGACCGTGATTTGGAGTTGTCCAGTCCAATCCCAGTTGGTGAAGTTTGATAGCAGCTTCAAAAAGGTAATGATAACACTCAGCCTGAAAGTAAAATCATCAATTTATGAGAAAGCATGATAAATTAACAAACCCAAAAGACATAAGAAGCTTCAGCATATCCTTCAGATAAGTATTATAAATCTGAAACTACTAATTAGAAAGTTCAAATATGGCAACAAGGACCTGAGTTTTAGCACTGATCCATGAATCTCCCCAAACATATATCCCATGGTTTCGAACAAGCACAGCTGTTGTTTTTGGGTAGGCTTCAATCTACATATTGGAAGAAACAATGAACTTACTTTTACATATCAAGATGTTGAAGAGACAAAAGAAAAATAATAGATTCAAAACAGTCCTTTATATGAACCATGTAACCTTCTAGGGTTTTTAATGAATGAAAATGTATTGTATGTATGGTAAAAACATCAAGTTATTGTAAAGTAAAAATTGATAGGTAGTTTTAACAGAACCAAATATTATACAATGTTCCTGTCCTTGATGGGTGTAATCCCTTTTCACGGGTGGGGAAGCAAAAGGGGCAGCATTCTACAAGTAACAAAAAATTTTTGTTTTTCATAGAGTAAAACATTTCAACAAGCCCACATGTAAGTCCAAATAATCAGAAAGCTAAGTTAATTTTCAGAAGGATACTTACAGCTTTAGCAAGAGATTCTGTGAGCTCATATTCATATGCTGTGTTCTCTATTATAGGTACTACTAGTTCATCATAATAACCATGCCCCTTGATTCCTTTAATCATTTCCATATGAGTGATCTGCAATTTGTGGAAACAACCAGGATGAAATCAACACAGAGAGAGGAAAACTAACACAAAGCAAGAGGTACAACATAGAAAAATGTCTGGCCAGGCAGTATTCAAGTATTTTAAGTAGTCAACAATCTACTGCAGATAGCTAGATAGCATATCCAACTGTTGAGTTCATGAAAAGGCTGCATAAAACTTTTCTGATCTTAAAGCTCCTTTTGAGATTAAAATTGTCTATTGTTTCTTACTCACCACCTTTTGATTGACGGTATAGAATTGTCAATCAATTTCATTAACAGGCATATATTTAAATTTTGAAGCCAACACAATTGCTCCACTGGCCACATCGGCGCAAAAGGAAGTGGGTGAGAAACCATATACAATTACTCTATATAGATAAAAGTAGTACAATAACTTCACGTCTACTCCCTAGTTATATAAAAGATCCAGCATCTACAATTGGTAGTCACATACAATTGCTTTTACCAAAATTCAATTATAAAACTTCTAAAAGCCCGAGGGCTTTTTTGGTTATTCTTACCTGAAGGAAAATAGTGGAAATTATATATTGTAACAAGTGGGTCGATGCAGGAAGAAAGTCAATAATGCTATCACAAAGGATGTCCCATGCAAGTCCAGGATTATAATTTTAGGAACTTCAATCTGATGCCATATATAAATGGCTGAATATGGCAGTTCAAAAATTTCTTATCTCCACTTACTTTCATATTGTGATCAAAGAAATCTGATTTCTATCATAAGATCTCAGGCCTCGCATTTAGCTAGGTTTATATTATCTTATATCCACCCAATGAGTTTTATTTGTTCAACTGCAGTTCCTATCAATAATCTCAAGTCCAAATTAAATATTTTAGGTTACATATTATTTCATGCACATCTTCAATCTCAAGATTCCAGAAGACTACAATAAAAAAAGCTGTCATGCAGAAATACTTGAAATTCCTTTGATAGAGGATTGATCATGGTTACAAGACAAGATACTTACTCGAAATTCCTTTGATAGAGGATTGATCATGGTTACAAGACAAGATTCTATCCCGTGACTGTGGATAACAGCCCCAGCACCACGCATTTCATATGCCTGGTAAAGAAAAGAAGAAAATGCTTTTCAATGGCTAGTTTACACTAAAAAAAGGATAATTAAAATAAAACCGAGACAAGAATAATAAACTTTCAAGGCCAGCCTATTGAAGATTTGACCAATGATGGTCATTCCCAAAAAAAATAATAAGAAAACATCAGAGTCTCAATCGCCAAAGTAATAGAGGGTTTTCTGCTGAACACGATGTACATACGGAAAGGCTAATAGCATTGAGTACAAACAATAATGCATACCAAGCAATTGTCAGAGGTACTTTTCAACTGAATCCAAGCAATTGTTTTCTATTGAGTCCTATCATAGACCATGATTTCAAAACTTAGTGACTTCAATCATATTCTTAAAAGCTTACTAAAATCTGAATTGTACATGATCACATCTTTGCTTTGGCTAGTTTCATTGTAATATGTAGTAAACTAGTAATGTGAAAGCTCAAAAAGAGGACTATGTTTCTGCCAAAGTCGGCATCTTTCAGATATTATGGTAAAAATTAGAGGTGTAAATTAACCTTACCTTCATGAAAAGTGGACCACAATCAGAACACTTGGGGGCCTTATGTGGGTATGGTTTTGGAGATGGAGCGGATAAGATTGATCCATTGTGGGACAACACATACATGTCCTCTGGTTCCATCCTTTCCTTCTGAACACCTGCTCATATTTTTCAGAAATTGCAGGAAAAAGAAAAGATTTTAGAAATGATCAATATCCAGGATCTTAGCTGCTCATAAAACTATATTAACTAATGACAACGTTGACTTGCATACAAGAAATTAAACTCCAACAGTCACGCCAGGGTTCAAATCAATCAACACTAACACCATATCTAATATCTTTGCCATGAAAACATATAATTCGGTAAATATATCGTCAGAATACTCGATTACTCGAACATACAATTTGGGCTATCTGGCACGAATTACGAACACCCCAGAAGACAAGAAAAATCAAAGTTCAGCTTGGATATGCATATACAGAAATCATATGAAATATACTAGCACTAAAGCCATAAAAAATCAATCCCAAATGATGCACACCCAGAAATTAAAATACCCAGAATAATAAGGTCGGAGGTGGGATAGAATAATACCAGACGGAGACATAATTATAAGCTGCTGGGATTTAGGAACGGAGTCATCATGGACTTTGATAGTGATGCTGCCACCGGTTCCTGATACCCATCCGAGATTGTAGAAATGGCGACATAGCTCAGATATCAAAGCTTTAGTCTCCTTTACTTCATTACTTTCCATGTACGCCTCCGATGCCATCCCTATCTTCGCTCCGTTGACGGTCACTGCCGATGCTGCTGCGGCCATAGTGGTTTTTCTGGAGAGAAACAGTGAAGCCAGAGACGGCAATCATGGCCCCGTATGAATTGAGCTTAATAAGCAGGCTGTCTGGAAAAAAACAGTATTTGTGGGACCCGCAGGAATATCTAAGTCAAAAATGTGAAAAAGAAATAAAAAAGAAAAAAATATTTGTGAAAAAGAAAAAAAAAGGAAAAAATATTTGTAATTATTATGTTTTCTTATGTTTGGTGAATGCACTGTAATTACGAATTATGTTGGCAATTTAAAACCACATTATGAATTATGAATACGCACCAGACAAATAATAAAACCAGATTATGAATATTGACCTTTTTTTCCTTATATTGTTTCGTTCGTATGAGACTTAAATTTGATTGAGAAAATGGGTTTGATTTGACCACATAAATGTGAGTCATTTGGTGATAAATGTGTTTCGGAAATCTGCACTCAATTTGTTAATAAATTTTAGGTATCAATATGTAATTAAGAGGAGAAATAGCACAAATTTAAAGTTTGAATCTTGTGATTTTTTCTCTTTGATTTTAATATTTTTATTTTTTTAAATATAATAAATAAAACTTAACTTTATTAATCTTTTAATTTTATATTTTTATATTTTTCTCTTTCCAAACTATCCACGTCCCAGTGTGCACAAATTTGGGCTAATCGGGCTGAAATTCATACGAGTTATTGAGTCAAGCTCGGCATGGTCCAGGGCGAGGGACAAATGGGGTCAGTTTGGTTACAGGGGCCATGTCGCTTCGGTAAACTCTAATCTTGTTCGGGTTAAAGCTAGAAGGTTTAAACAGTAAGCCCCCGGCAACAGTGCCAGTGCTACCCGTAACTCTATCCTCAAGCCCTCTCTCGCTCTCTGGGCGCCATGTCGAGAGGAACAGACCGTCTGGTGAAGAGCGTGAAGCAGTTCGTGGAGTTTCGGTATAAGGTGTTCTCAGCTCGTTATGGGCAACAACTCACTGACATTTTTGAATTCCCAATTAAGCTAGTCTTGTCTCCTTTTACTCTGGCTTTCGACATTGCCGGCTCTGCTCCACGAGGTTTCGGTGTCCCCGAGCTTATCTCCAAGCTCTCATGTGCTTCAGTCTTCGTGAGTTCTTCCGCTGCATTTAGTTTGGTTTATCTAACACCTATGTTTGGAGAAATTCTTTGAAACTTCATTGTTTTCTTGCCACTACGTTGATTGGGTCGTCTTTAAATTTCATTTGTTTCAGAAATTCACTACAAGTTTTTGGGCATCTTATCTAAATTAGTGTGCTATCCGTAGCCTTGCCAGTTACAAATTAATTTTACTATCGTTTGGATATGTGGGAGAATGTAAATAAAGGTTCAATCGCCGTGTATTAAAATTGTCGCAGTCAATTTACTTGTTCTTGTAGTTTTGTCTACTGGGTTGTTGATTTTGATATTTCCGAGTATTGTATCATCTGCAATAGCTCCTCTGTCAGTTCTTTGGTTTACTTCTGTTACCTTTTCCTCTGGGTTAATTTCGCTACATGGTTTGTTTGTAGGCTATTGCTACGTTGGGGACTTATGACATTGCATTAGAGCTGGGAAGGAAGGTCATATGTCAAAGGTGTTTTCTTGGTAACCCTTGATGGTTTTCTCACTCTATCATATTGACTCTACTTCTTTATTTTCTGTGAACGTTATGTGTCTAATCTTTCATTAGTATTGTGTGCAAATTAGTTTTTTGGCTATTAATTCCCTTTCTTTACGTAAAAGTTTGGTTAATTATATATGTCTGGGCTACAGGAATTGTAGGACATGTAATGGATGGCAGGCCTTGCGGTGTACTATGTGCCGAGGAACTGGAATGGTGCACTATAAAGTGAAAAATTTGTCCTTGAAGAGGTAAATTGCCCCCCACTTGGATAATTAATAATGTTGCAGACAGTATCATGATGTATGCTGTTGTGTGTTTTTCTTCTTGTTGAAATTTTAGAAGTGTTGGACCTTCATTTATGGTATATGGTTAATTAGTAATTTCAGAAACACATAAATTTGGGGAAAACATCTCATATAGATTGAGATTCTAGTTGATTGGGATACCTTGCAAGTTGCAACATTTGTTAATTGCGATTATACAAGGTCAATGATATATTTTTCTGACAGAAACTTCTAAGTAATAAACTGTCGCGTACATAGACAGAGTTAGAATGAAATGATATCAATTTTAATACTAATTTTACACTAATGAGTTTATCTAGAGTGGTTCTTTTAAAAGACCTCTTAAGGAAGATCATGTTCACTAAATTTCATATGAAGTGGTTGATTGCATAGTTTTATACAACATTAACATATTAATATTTGAAAATTCATCACATCTAACTTCCTTATCACGGCATCCTACAATTCTGTGGATACCAACTGCACATCAACCAGAATAGGAATGAAAACTTTGATAAAGTGCCACAGAGACAACTAGAACCTAACACAATTCTAACTGCCAAACATAAAATAATGTAAATGTAGGTAGGGCATTATCACAACTAGACTTTGGCTCAATTACAGGCTTCAGTTGACATCCTGATCTTCACATGTTGCTTTATCAAAAAATTAGAGTAATGTGTGCTTTAGTTGGGATCTGTAGGACCAACCTGGCTCTGACTTCTGACATTTAACACGCTGAAGATGTTTTGGTTCAAATTGGTCTACACCCTATGCTTCTTTCTTTATCATTCATAGGATTTCATTTTGTTCTACCTATATATATCTTAAGGGGTGGGTTATGGCTAGTTGGAGAGATGAAATTAATATTTAATATGATGTTGGTCAAGTGACCATCGTTCTCATTGGCTTCATTAATGTTTTTTAAGTCTTTGTACTACCATGGCTGTCTGCTTGTTAACTTTATATGTTGTTCTTCTTCCATAAATTTACTGTCAGTGGAGAGAAAGCAACGGCTGAATCTGTAGCAGATGCAATTGCTGGCAATCGTGCTGAGTTAGTCCATTTGCCATCCTCCTTGGATTTTCAAACACCATTGCCATCAAAAGACTGCCCAACTTGTGATGGAACGGTAATAACTACATTTCCTGGCAGATATGATGCTACTGTAAAACTTTCCTCCCTTCATGTCTGTTTTCATAGGATGGTTCACTCCTAATGAAATTGTAGAACTTCATAACTAAACTGCAGTATGTTCCAATTATTATAGGTTGCTTATTGCATTCAGATAATATTACTGATTAAAAATAGAAAGTTAACGGCTAGCATATTATTGTATTTGTTACAACTATGTTGGAACATCTACTCTTAATCAATGGGCAGATATAGATATGTCTCCTCAATTAGCAAATGTCAATGCTGTTCTTTGATCTTTTTGTTAATAATTTTCTGATATTCCAGGGTGTAATGAGCTGTCCTGAATGCAAACACAAATTGCAAGTTAGGATCTCTGCAGATGATGTGAGTTGTTAATTTGTTTATTCATTGTTGCTTGAATTCTTATTTTATTTGTATATATGCATTGCTGCTTTTTGCTGGTTATTAATCTATTTCTCATCTCTGAAACTTTATAGTTCTTAGTATTTTTAAGCTGCCTTTCTATACGCAGATTATGGAGCCCCCATGGCAAGCCTACAATGTCTTGAAAAGGATGGATTATCCATATGAGGTTGGTAGTATATTTTAATTACTGCTATTCAACCTTGATCTCCAAATTTGTCATTGGCTGTATGCTCTCCCTGATATTTTAACCAATATATTTATAGCACTAAGATCCTATCTTAGAAGTATGTTAGCTGGTTCTCTGTAATCTGGTGGATTTGTTTCTTCCTGCCTACTTTAAGACCTCTTTTACCCATAATTGGATCATTATTATTTATTGCATTGTTTAATGTCCAACAGACTTCTTAGTTATGTCAGAAAAGTATGATGTGAACAAATTTTGATTTTAAGAAAAGATATACAGGATGGTTTGCTAGAAATTCCTAAATTCATTGGCAAAGTTTTTCCAAATATCCATCCTCCTAGAGGTTTTTTGGGGAGTTTTCATGTAACCGCAGTTTGTACTTGTCATGTCAAAGTTGTGGCTAGAGTTACATTGGTTTCTCCATTGCAGCATTTGGCCACTAAAAATAACTAATGGGTGCCAATGCAATTGATATAAATTACATTCAGCTTACAGTTTGAAAGTTAATATTGTAGAACTTTGCATTCATATTCTCAATCCCCTACTTTTTTTACATGTATTGGAGTGCATGTTCCTTGTGTGTTTACATGTCTCTAAGACTAAACTGGTGAGCCAAGAGCAAATAGAAAGTATACTTCATCACTTGATATTTCATGAGACTTCTTTTTGTTATTTGACATTAGAATTTGATACAATTTTATTTTTTCAGCACATAGTTGAGAGCATGAAAGATCCCAGCATTGCTGCATTTTGGCTGTATACATTTCCTCAGATGATGGGTGGGTTTACCTATGATGATGATGTGAAGCAGAAAATTTGGTGGCAATACAAGGTTTTTGATTTATTTTCCTTTCCTTTTGTTGAATGTCATTTCAACAATTCCTCTATTCAATTTCGCACTTTTTGGTTGGTTCTAAATCTAATGTCTTTGTTTTTCAAATATATTCTTAGTTGCTATACGTTGCTAAGACTTGTTCGAATCAATCTTTGCAACCTAAGGCCTATGTAAACATAAAATTACTTGAAGAATGGTGAAACCAAGCACACACTAGAAGTTGTCCTCCTTTGCATGAGTGGGGCATGAATTTTGTGGGGGTTTGGCAACTGGGTTGTAATGCTCAGGGTAGCAACTCTGTCTTCAGGTGCATTTGATTGGATGAAAATGTTAGTGAAAATCAAGGGTTGAAAAGTAAGAGTAAAATGTCATTGTGGAATTGCTTGGTAAGTAAGTAAAAAGAAACTAGTGAAAATATGTCTATTTTCTCGTTCCACCCTTAGCAAAATTATACATCACAATTTGTCATGAAAATGTCAAATCATTGCATAAAATAACTACATATTGTTTATTTTGTTAGTTACCGTGATGATGTGCTTAGTTCATGGTCAATGGGGAAAGGAAGCTATATGTAATACATTTCTGTTGCTCTTTACCAAGCAAGAGGGGATGGAAACTCATTTCAATTCTTCCATTTTCACCTTCTCTTCAAAGCACAGCTTTTCACATGTTGGATTTGGCTGGGTTTTAGGGAAATTTCAGAGGTAACTGACCTCAATTGGAATTTAAATTGGAAAAGTGCTGCTGATGAAATTCTAAAGGCCGAGGATCAAGGTGATGGGTAGAAAGCAATGTTGAGATATTTAAGATGGAATTGAAGAGAGGGTCGAAGGAATAGTAAACACTGACTATATGACAAATATGTGGGATTTAATTCTTATTTCCTCTCTCAAAGAATTAATCATCTTAAAAGTTTAAACTGTTAAGTGTAGATCCAATAATAGGTTTTAATTAATAACATCCTCTCTTTTGAAAAGATAACAATCATGTGATTAAGCTTTTTAGGATCTGACATGACATTGTGCAGCCTAAGCCAAAATTCTCTATTACATTTATTGCAATTTCTGAAATCTAGATTGCTATTATACCTTTCTAAGTATATGTCTTATGAATGGGTGAATTTAGGAATCCATGCGGTATGATCAGCTCCGGGATGTGGTGGCCAAGCGGAAACCAGGGTGGGAGTACCTGCAAGATGTAAGTTTTTATCCTGCTTACTAAATATCGTTTCTTATAACCATGATTATGCTTATACTTTGGCATGGCCAAAGAATTATCTTGATGCTGACTGTATAAGGGTGACACAAACCCAGAATTTATTTGAAGTGTAATTTTTGTTTTGTTTGGGCCTTTGGCCTCTTATGCTTATCCCAAAAAAAAAAAAGAATTATCTTGATTGATTGCATGTAGAATTAGTGGAGTTGCCTTATTGAAAAAAGATTATAAACAATTAGGATGGAGCTTATGCTAGGTTATATGAGTGTATGATCTGGTATATATTTTCTGAAAAAAATAAATACCAATTTATGACCTAGACTTATGAACAGGAAGTCAATTAGATTTAGATGATATTACTTTGTACTAAGTGGAACATAAGAGCATTGTAAAATGTGGCCACATATGGTCAGTACTTTCTTCCTGTGATTATAAATTGAACGGACAATTGTTGTTGAATATATTGTGTCAGATTTCGGTAATTGGGGTGATATTTTAGTATTATATATGTCTTCATTGCAAGGGTTTTTCTAACTTGTATTGTTTATATGGTTGAAATTCTGGAATGTCAAGTTTCTTGCGGGTCTCTCCATATTTTTGTTTTCCATCAATCAATGTTCTTTTGATTTGAAATCATATTGTAATTACAGGCCTTGAAATCTATAGATCCTGCCCGTGCAAGGGATGATCCTGTCATAGTGAAGAATGTCCCTTACTACAAGGCCAAGAAAGCACTGGAAGCAGAGGTTATGAAGCTTGATCCTCCACCAAGGCCACCAAACTGGGGTGTGCGTATTCACTGTCATATATTACATCTGCTAGTTTATGTCTATATATGATTATTTGCGTCATAGTCTATGGATATGTTATTTGCAGAATTTTCTTTCAATTTGCCTTTTACAGTGTTGGTTTGGAAAGAGCTGGATTACCTTGCTTTTTGATAGTCACATTTGTTAAATGCTTAGTCCTTTCAGTACACTAGAAAGGGCGTGTAACTCCTAGTTCAGTCTTTTAAGGTCTCTGGATGACCTTGCTTTTTGGTAGTCACATTTGTTCAATGCTTTGTCCTTTCAGTCAGTCTTTTAAGGTCTCTGCATAGTGTTTGCTAGAATGATAAAGTTGAAATTAAACATCAAATCGGGGACAATTAGCTTAAACTCAAGTTTTGATACCATGATCACTATACTTAAACGCGAGCTAACTGGACACTGATGGCTGTTTGTTTATTATTGCGCCCCCCCCCCCCCCCCTCCCCCAACCACCAAAAAAAAAAAAATCACTGTAATGTTGCTAGTTTTCTTTTTGCTCTCGAGCTTGGAGGATACCCAATCCAGTTTCCAGAAGTTCAAAGATAGATCCTTAATTTTTATGATCTCGTTAGTGGTTAATAAGTGGAAAACAACTTTTCAAAATGACTTTGTTTTAGACCATGGCTCAAAATGGATGAAGATCTACTAAAATATTAGCGTTTACCAAAAGAATAGGCCATAGAATAGTGGGGCAGTGTGAGCTCTCTAGCCTGCAAAAGCTTTTGGAATTCCTGGTAAGACAAACTCCAAATAGATCAATAGAAATGCTTAATACCTCCAAATGGTTCATTTCATGACAGAAGTTTGGGTACGTGGTTATCCTTTTGTGGGTTAATTCGTATGTTGTAAATTTTCCTTCGGGCATTGTTTCTTTTCAATAAGAAAGCGGGCAGTTAGATACTTGTAAATAGGAATTTTGATATTTAAAAGAACATATTACGCTATGAAAGTGTAAATGTAAAGACAAAGGCTAAAATAAGGCATGCAAAAAGTCATTAGAGCTTGATAACATCCATCAGATCTCCTTCTGCATAGAATGCATCATTGAAGTTTAACCTTCCAAACTGTGGTCTTTGGACATATGCTTAGCAATACTCATCAATTATTTCTCTTATTTGGTTGGTCTCCCTATTCTAGTTGTTTGTGTCTCTGTCTATTATATATATTGGAAGAAGAAACAAGTGTGATCACTATCTGCTCAGAAATGTGATTGAACTAACTGCAGAAACATTTACAGGAGCTTGACCTTCCATTGAATGCATCATCCTGGAGTGAGGAGGATCTCAAACATCCAGACAAGTTCTATGAAATGACTGTTCTTCTTAATGCTCAAAGAGAAATTGCTGATAAAATCTTGGATGCACAGTGGGAAACTAAATGGCGTCAGGAAAAGGTTGCTTATTTATTTTATTTATTCATTTGTGTTTGTATTTTTTTTTTATGTTGACAGATCAACTTATTGGAATGGACATATGTCAAAATCAGTCAATTTTGTGCAACGCAATTAAGTGAAGCGGCATATCCCGTTGTTTTCCTGTGTCTTCTCGTACCCTATGTTTCTGTTGTTCAAAGTTCACTCGCATGGTGTTCTGAAAATATGTTGCTCACAAGATACAACTTTGGCTGCCTGCTATAAAATTGATAGTGCCAAATTGTGTATGATTTGCAGATTGCTTTGTACTCAAACCACTTTCAGAAATATTATTTGCTTTTGAAATATATTGTTAAACTCTCTGAATTTTATATTGGTGTTTCCATCAATCTTCAGTGCAAGTTAGTTATGCTTGATTTAATCTTCAGGTGAATGAAATGTTGGAGGGAAAGATGCAGCCATACATTCAGAGCATGGACAATGCAGTTCTTTCTCAGCCTATTTTCTTACAACCACAAAATCAGGATAAGAAGGTTTCTCTCTCTCTCTCTCTCTCTCTCTCTCTCTCTCTCTCTCACTTAGGTTTACATTTTTAGTTACACGTATTGGCAAGGATAGAGGTTGACCACTCTAAATTTACATTCATTAGTTGCACCTGTTTACTAGTACGTAGGCTGACAACTTTCTATATGAAATGTCATGTTCATATAAATACAAGATGAGGGTGATAAGGAGATAAGATTTGTGTAAGATATTTTTGCTTATTGCTAATGTTGCATCGAAACCAGTTAAGTCACTTCGCTTTGCTGTTTGGTTGATAGCAACAGGAAGTGCTTTTAAATGTTTCTGGTTCCACATCTGAGCCCATTAGATACCAAACTAATTTGTGTCAAACAAGTTCTCATTTGTATTGGCTATGTAGCACCTGATATGTTTATTAAATGAGGTAACTAACACTGGGCTTTTATAAAATTAAAGGGTTGTGTGATTTTTTTCCTCTTTTGTAATGTGCCTAATACCAGCAACTATTTGAATCCTTATTTTGCGACGTTGTGGTTTTTGTAACTTGGATGTTACTCTTGCAGAGGCGTCGACAACGTAGATGGTTCTTCTTTTGACAAAACTGGTGATGCCGGTACAATTTTGTAGCCCTCCCTCTTCATGTTGTATTTGATAATTTGTTCATTTAATCATGCCTACTTTTGGAAATTCTCTCCAAAAAAGTTTAATCTTCCTCCTTCCCCTGATAGCCGTTTGGCCTCTCTATTTGCCTTAACAGAAGCAGAAAGTCTTGATTCTCTTACACGTGTCGTGGTTATCATTTTGTAGAGTGAACAGTTTTTTGAGGTGCAACAAAACTCTGCGAATTTCTGAATAATGTAAACAAGATCTTTGTAAGCCTAGAGCAACAAGAACCTGCATACACAGAAAAGTAAACTGATGTTCCTTCTGCTATTCATGTGAAACGCATTACAAGTTGATCATAGAGTATTAGTAAATTCGATGCCATTTAGCCTCTTGGGGAAATTTTACTGCCCATCAAACCTTCGTGTCTTTATAAGTGACCATGTACTGTTACTCTTTATCCGACATGTACGTGGTTGGATGTTGAAATTGTCATTTATTTGGTCTCTACGTCCATGTGTGCGTCTTGACATTTATATTGTAATATATTATTAAAAAAAGTATTTTCAATAATAAATAAGTTATTAAATTGTCATAAATAATAAATTTATTTTAAATTTTATTGTTTTTTAATAAATTTAAAAATTTTTTTAAATAAATTTTTAATAAAATTTAATTTATAAGATAACATGTCAGTATGATATAAAGTGATCACAACTTCAAGAATTAGTATGTATAGGCTTTTAACATTGTAACTTAAGTAATCGATCTTTCTCATCATAAAAGCATCTAAGTAACTGATTTTAAGTTTGAAGATAGATCGGTTATATTTGGTATTTGAAGTTGAATTATCAGTGTTCTTCCAATATTTAAATTTTCATTAAGGTGTTACTGAATGGATTGTAAGCTTCTGATTTCCCATCAAAAGAGATGTAACATCATTGTCCTTCACTCTAGGCCTTCCACCTAAAAAGCCTTGGATTCATGTTTTGTTGACTTCTTGTGTAGGTCATTTGTGCTTCAGCTTCCAGTTATCATCAACTCTCATCCCTCCACCGACAATGCCATGGGAGACTGGGACAATAGCCCATAATTTAATGCAATTGAGGATCTGTTAATCGAAAATGATAGCAGATAACGAAAGCCAATAATTAAGAAGAGCTTTTTCAAATGCAAGTTTGGGTTGAACAACTGACCTGTTTGATATAAGAAACCTCGTGTTATTTTTGGGTTTATCTCTAAGTAAACATGTGATTCCAACGTCAATACTAAATATATCACAGGTGTGTGCTGTTTGCTCTCATTCCGTTTGAAATTCTAAGTAGTTGCTATGACTGCAAAACAAGCACAATTTTAATATTGATCCATTTCTGCAATTTGTGTTCTCCTTTGTGTGTTTGAAAAACCCTTCTGTGAGGAAATTATCAGATAACGAAAACAAAGGAAACCACTCTTCCTTATTGCAAACCCATTTGTTTGTCTCATAATTGAGAACATTTTAAGATATGAAATAAGTTGATTTCACAACTTGTTTTTCATACAAAAAAATTTTAAATTTGTTAAATTCATATTTTAATTTATAGATCATAATAAATTTAATTAATTTAACTTTATATTTTAATAATTAAATAAAAATAAAATTATAAGAATAGTAAAATTTTTAAAAGTGCATTAGGAATTTTATTTTTTTGAAAGAGATACTTAGCATTATCATAGTGATAAAGTTACAACAAAAGTTTAGGAAAGGCAGGAAAGAGCGTGATTGAAATGAATAGAAAGATCAAGGTGAGAAGGGATATCTATAAAAAAAAATTAATAAAAAAAAGTTGTAACAAGAGAAAAAAATATAAATTTGGATAAGGCTGAGCATGTGTTGAGTCAATTTAGACCAAAAACTTAAATTCGAATAAATTTGATAGATGTTTTGGACATAATCAATTCTAATCGACTAAATATTAAAACTCAATAATTTCGAGATAGGGCAATTTGAGTATACTTGTGTGAATTCAAATGGATTGGATTTAGATGAGTTAAATTTACAATAAAAAACAAGCATGCAATCAAAGTCCCCCAGCCGTGAACCTTGTGACTTTTCAATGGATGGGGTCCACGGGGGACAAGTGGAAAAACATTGATGTGGAGAGGTGGAGGAAAAGTTGCAACCGAACAGGGTCATGAACCTTGCAGGAGAGTAGTTACGCGGAGAGTTGAGCGGCGTTGAAGGGTGCCCGATTATTGTCTACTGACACGCGGCAACTATTGGTCAACCTAACGGAACCACGAGCAACCTTTCTCATTGCAGACAGACTCAAATGCGTTTTAGTCGGCAATTCAAATTATTTAAAAAGAAAGAAAAAAAACTTTCAGTGTTAAGTCTCATAAATAAAAATTTATTAAATTTTATTAAAAATAAATTTGAATTCTTAAATTAATTAAATCTTTATTATGTAAATTATAAAATTTAAAAAATTTAATGATAAACTTTTTATAATATTTAATTTATAAAATTAAAAAGGACCGAAATGTCCCTCGCAGCCTAATGCAAGTTTTTTTTTTTTTTTTTTTTTTTTAAAAAAAAGGCTATATTGTCGCTCTCGATTAGCTGTCTGCCTCTTTCACCGTGGTTCTCAGTGGGCACGGGCACATTCTTATCATCTTTAATAGAGGCTGCCAACTTTATCTCTCAAAAAAATATCCTGCGAAATTCCAAGGACTTGAGACTGCAGTGTGAACCTTTAGATACTTCTCCATTTATATAATTCACGTTTGTTTCTTTCTGTGCAGACTTCTTTTCTGGTCTATAATTTTCTTAATATGTTGGAGTGATTATTAAGAAGAAACACTAATATTCTATGAATGATTAAAAGAATCAATTTGCTTAAGTAATATTATATTTTTTAATTTCATCTATAATTAGTTATTTACACATTAATTTATAGTTTCAAAAAGCTTATAGACATAAGGAAAGTGGCCTCATAGAGTGAGAGTAAGACAGCACAAGAATATAATCTTTGAAAAACGATAAAGTTATGTCGAGGATTTGCGTAGTTGTAATACTTTCTTATAGTTATATTAAAAAATTATATAATAATTTTAAAAAGTAATATAATAATTTAAAAATATAATTTTTATATAAAAATTTACATAAAAATAATAATATTTTATATTTTCTTTCTCAGCTTTATTCTTCCGAAGACATCAACTCGAACGATTGCTTTTATTTACAAGTATTCTTTAACTTTTTTAAAAAAAAAAAAAATGGGACAAGTATTCTTTTACTTTCAACGTAATGCATGGTAGCTTTTGAAGATGGGAAAGCTCTTGCGGTCTATTAGTTATGATTATTAGCTGTGTTTTATGTGTAGACACCTATTCATGCAATCAAAAGTAACCAAAAGGATGAGAGGCTAAAACAAGTTTGTTTTTTTCTACTTGTTTCGTCAACTTTAACTTTTCTATGTCATAATAATATTGCAACTTTCTCCAAAAGTGATAAGTTTTCACTCAAAATCGGAAAGCAAGTGTGCATAGAAAAATTGGGATAATAATTTATGGATGTAGGAGTTGAGCTTTGGGCTCGGTAGTTGATTTGAAATTTGATTTTTCCTTATATATGCACCAAGTAAAAAATACATGTATACAAAAATTTCATGTATAAATTATAGACATTCTTTCCTTCTTAAGTCTTTTTTCCCTTTCCTTTTAAAAAGAGTATCTGAATGTTAGGAAAGTGTACATTCTCCAACATATATATAACATTTTCTAAAAATTAAAAGAAATTCAATAGCAATTGGGCTAGTACTATTTGGAGCAGGATTTTTTATTTTCTTATTTAAAGTAAAGGAGTATAATAAGAGAAATATAGAGAAATAAAAATAAGAGAATTAAAAAATTAACAAAAAATAAGATATATAAATTTAATTTAATTATGAATAAAAACACATAAAAAAAGGGAACTCATGGGTTTTAAATCTTGATATTGCTTGATCATCCTTGTCTATTTCCGAGTGGGAGTTGATATTGATGTGTGTGGATTACTTGGAAACTAGAGGAAGACCAAAGAGTCATGTTTCATGTTGTTCACATCAAAGTGCCACTTCATTAGAGATCAAGGAACACTGCTCAATATGAATGCAATGGTTATCACTAATCCAAAGCCCCCTTGTCCCTTTCTCATTGCATTTAACGTTTAACATTTTTCATTTTTTTTTTATATCTACTTCACTTGTATATGAAAGTAATTTTGTATTTAATATGAAAGCAATGGATAATGCTTCTTAGTCTCTAAATGTTGGTTTAATTATAAGGACATAACTATAGATTTAGTTATCATGGTTTACTTGTGTGGGGTCAAGTGAAGCATGGGCTTGGAAACATTGGAGGAAGATTTTTATAAAAGCATTAAATACTTATAAATATAGTGATTATTGGGAGAATGACATAATTTTATAATTTAATATATAAATTTAATAATTTAATTTTTTACGTAAAAATTTAATACAATTTTATGTATAAAAATAACACATCCATATGAATACCATTCCCATTTAAAGCTTTAAAAAAGGAAACATAATGCCAAAATACCCTACTCCTCACTCAATGTATTTGCACTTTTGATTTAAAATTTCCTTCTAGCATTTAAAGCTTTATGGTTATGGCCACTAACACAACTTTCTAAGAAGTGATGCTGTTCGAATAAAGAGTTATTTATATAAAAGGTTATTATAGAAGATTTATATAATATATTATTAAATTTCTTATTAAATCATAAAATTTAATTCATAAGAACAAATTCTGATTTGATTTGATACAACGGAGACCCATTTTCTGCTTTAAACTATCATTATGTTAGGATTTTCCACTATGAGAGCCTATGTAAACTAATATATCCTATTATTAACCAATCAATTGCCATGCATGTTGTCGTCTTTACACAAATTATTGATTAGAACTTCAAAGAAGAGAAGGACAAGGGGAGGGTGAAGATGATAAAGATGACAAGACAATGACCACCAACGTATCTGTGGAAAAAGAAGGAAAAAAAAAAAGGGCAAAAGTATCAAACAAAGAACTACTACTGTAACTCGACACAAATGATGTGTGAACCAAATCTCTTTCTTTGGGCCACTGACTATTGAATTGGCAAATTATCATCCAGTGGTGAAACAAATAATAAAACAATCTCAACTGTCGAAAGAGAATTGGAGTGTTCTCTGCTCACTAGCTTGTCTCCCTTCCTGCAGAGATGAATATGACCTATAAATTTTGCAATATGACAGCCATTTAATATTTGAGTGGCACGAATTTCTTTAAACAAACTTATGAATTGAAAATAGTGATTCAAGCCCAAAAATTGTAAAGTGGAATCAACTCTAATCACCCAGAAATAAAACAACGATAATCTTTTATGATAATAGGAGGTCTACAAGCACACACATTACACATTATTTTAACAAAGTATCATACGAGATCTCTTATGTCCAAATAACAATGGTAAATCATGGAAGATGATCACAAAATCAGACCAACAAATTATATCCAAAGGAAATTAAATGATAGAAAAGAATTTAAGTCTAGTTCTTTTTCCCTACTGGGCACCCAAAATGGTACTTAGAGCAACTGCCAGAACAATGGTAACTGAATACACCAGTATGCTTGAAGGAGTTACGCTCCATGCAGATGATGATCGTGCGGACGGTGTCGTTTCATTGGATGACAATGGTGTTGCAGCAGCTCCAGGGCTAGACGCTGGTGTTTGAGATGATCCTGGGGTCGATGAAGACGGCGATGGAGTCGTAGCCGTTCCCGGTGGAACCGCCGGAGGGCTGCTTATCTGTGATGAAGGTGATGCTGACGAAGGAGACGGTGATGAAGTTGGTGTGGAAGCTGGGGCAGTCGCCGTTGGCGATATCGATGGTGATGTCGTGGCGGGAACCGGAGAAATTTCTGGAGATAAGTACGATGGGGCATTGGCCGTTCCCGGTGAGACCGCCGGAGGGCTTCTTACCGATGTGGGAGGCAATCCTGGTACGTAAGGTGACAATGGAGCGCCACCCAATGGAGATGGTAAGGCAGGGGATAATGGAGAATTACCGTACGGCGAACTAGGTGACGACACCGGGGGCTGAGAAACAGGGGAAGGAGTTTTAGGAGGTGTTGGAACGTAGGGTGGTTGAGAAATAGGGGAACGAGTTTTAGGTGGTGTTGCAACATAGGGTGGTTGAGTAACAGGGGAAGGGGTTTTAGGAGGTGTTAGTACGTAGGGAGGTTGAGAAACAGGGGAAGGGGTCTTAGGAGGTGTTGGAACATAGGGAGGTTGAGAAACAGGGGATGGAGTCTTGGGAGGAGTTGAAACATAAGGAGGTTGGGAAACAGGCGAAGGCGTTTTCGGAGGAGTTGGAACATTGGGAGGTGGATAACCAGGAGAAGGAGTTTTGGGAGGTGTGGGAACATACGGAGGTTGATAAACAGGGGAAGGCGTTTTGGGAGGTGTGGGAACAGAGGGAGGTGGATAAACAGGAGAAGGAGTTTTGGGAGGTACGGGAACATACGGAGGTTGATAAACCGGCGATGGAGTTTTGGGTGGTGTTGGAACAGAGGGAGGTGGATAAACAGGAGAAGGAGTTTTGGGAGGTGTGGGAACATACGGAGGTTGATGAACAGGGGAAGGAGGTTTGGGAGGTGTCGGAACATAAGGAGGTGGATAAACAGGGGAAGGAGTGTTGGGAGGTGTCGGAACATAAGGAGGTGGATGAACAGGTGAAGGAGTTTTGGGAGGTGTCGGAACATAGGGAGGTGGATAAACAGGGGAAGGAGTTTTGGGAGGTGTCGGAACATAAGGAGGTTGATGAACAGGTGAAGGAGTCTTGGGAGGTGTTGGAACATAGGGAGGTGGATGAACAGGGGAAGGAGTTTTGGGAGGTGTTGGAACATAAGGAGGTCGATGAACGGGGGAAGGAGTTTTGGGAGGTGAAGGAGTTTTGGGAGGTGTTGGAACATAAGGAGGTCGATGAACAGGGGAAGGAGTTTTGGGAGGCGTTGGAACATAAGGAGGTTGATGAACAGGGGAAGGAGCTTTTGGAGGAACTGGAACATAGGGGGCAGGCTTCTGCTGTTGTCTAACAGCCAACACCACAACGATCAATTTCTGACCCTTCTCACAATTCCCATCTTTTCCGCCGACGAAGTAGAAAGGTCCCGATCGATCAAGCTTGAACTCTGTGTCACCATCCTCAAATTTTTTGATTGGGTTCTTCGTATTGCACTTGTCGTAATCGTCCTTGTTCACCTCCAGCACCGATTCCGAACCCTTTTTGTACTTAAAAACTAAAAAACAAACCCATAATTTAATCAATCAGAAATGACGACTAGTGAAAAAAAATTAAAAAAAAAACTGATCTTTTGAATGCAAATAACTCACCCAGAAGGTCATCGACTTGGAATCTGTTCCTTCCAGCCCACTGATTATAATCCTCAGAAGGATTCAAAACCCACCCATCTCTTCCACCAACGTAGAATTTATAGGCATGAGAGTAAGTAACAATACTGAAGAGAACCAAGAAGCAATAGAGAGCTTTCTGAAACTGAAGCTCCATGAAAAAAAATACACAAAAGCAAGCAAGAACAGATTCGAGTTCTGAACTGTTGTATATCGAAGTATATATATACACAGAAACGGACAGAGAGAAACTGATGGCGTCACTGTTCACGAATCTTCAGAAGAAAAATCAGCTGGTAGGAAGTGCCATTTTTGGAAGGAGATGATTTTCCAGAGACAAACTAAGGAAACTGAGTGTAGCACTAGCAGTCACGGAGGAATTGAAATTTAAGGGGGAAAATCCTTAGAAAAAGATGACACATTACCGTTGCACAAGGGAGATGATGTACGACCAAGCGTGTACATTGCGAGGGCATTACGTGGGAAGATCATTTGCCGTCAACGTAGTAGTGTCGACACGCGGTGCGATCGTAGGAATTTAACGTTGGTATTAAAGACTTATTTAAGGAGGTCACTGGTCAGGGTCGGATGATGGGTCCTAGATTGGACTAAAGCAGCATGGTGGGACTGTAACAGTAACACCCATAATACAGGTACGGAGTTGGGTCCCATAACAACGTTCAGTGATCACAGTTCAGAAGGTTAGCACAAAGATAAAGGGTGCAATTACCTACTCGAATGGAGAACTACAACCTCCAAAACCTGCAACAGTAAAAGTTTTCTTTTTGAAAATTCAGGGGATATAAATCTGCAGTTTCCTTTGTTTCAGAACTGGTTTTTGAGTATTTAATGTTAATCTACATTCATTCATGGATGCATTTGCATTCGGATTCATGTTCAAAGTACATTTCTCGCTACTTGTCATCAGATCGGAGATATCAGATATTGGCAAGAATTTGCTCTTTAAGCCTGATTGAGCTTATGATTCTGGTTTATAACAGAAGAGCACCGACCCGTTCTTTTGTTGGGCAACAAAGGGTGTAGGGAAAAGGAAACAACACTCCTAATTCTACCAATATTTGGCCATAAATTATCATTCCTCTTTTCCGTTTACTAGCAGAAATGTGCACATAATTGACAGGTTGATGGCGGATGCAGGCATAACTCTTCTTTTCTTACTAGGAAAGGATATGGGGCAAAAGACTTTTCTAAAAGGAAAAAAATCCTCTACTAAATGTTCAATAAATTTAACATGAATTATTAGATAACATAAATTCAATTTGTGATAATAAATAAATTTGATTGTTTAAAGCCAGTAAATATTTAGTAAAATTAACTGTATTGTTTTCTTTCACATGCAAGATTCTTTGGCTGAAAAACCTACTATTTATTTCATGGGGACGATGGGGTTTTGACCTTAGCTGCAGCCATAATCCAATCTAACACTGCGGCATGAGTTTATATCAACATACGTTTACAACAATCTATCATTTATACTAGAGCTAATTAGAGCAGTTGCACAAATTATGCTCATGTGTTTGTGTTAGACTGTATAACACTGTAACTAATTAGCTCTTATAATTGTTTGAGAAATAACAGATTAAAAAAATGTTAAATGATTGAGAATTTGGGCAGGCAGTAGAAGTCATGGACCTTGAAGGGCCCAAGAAAAAACTGAAGCATCGTGCTGCTATGACCTTGATGTTGTGAGTTTAGCATGCATAGGCACACATCCCCTCACAAAAGTTGGGATCAGGTTGAAAGTTCTTGAAGTGGTTCATGCACTGGAAAACGCACTTTGGGTTGATTGACTCCTTCCCTCCAATCTCTCTGCTTCTCCAACCTCAACCAATGCCAACATAACCATCATACTGATGGGAACCATTGCTGCTGCTTTGGTTGAAGCCATTTTCATTGCTCATATTCTTTTGTTTTAGAATGAAGACGTCTTTCTAGGACAGTTTATATGCAAGTAACCATATTAAATGTAAAATATTCTTTTTTCTGACCATTCCTTTTTTGCTTGGGAATCATGAAATGGTAGTGGAAAAATTGTTCATGACATTGATTTTTAATGCACAAATTCAAGGGATGAACCGCTTTGTATCACTAGTCATTATCATTTTCTGGGTTATCAATTTTGATTTTGCTTCCTTATTAGTCACGAGTCATACGCAATGACAGGGTTGGATCTTTGAAAGTGTCCTTATTTCGTAGGCTCTCAGTTTTCAAATGAAAAATGTTATAACTATATTTTTAAATTTATATTTTCTGTGTAACATGTAATTTGAGACTAGTCACAAAATAACTATGAAATTTTGCATAATTTAATACTGATTTTAAATAATACATTATACCAAAAATATAAATTTAAAAATGTAAATATAATAATATTCTTTTCAAATATCTATTTTTAAGGGAGATTATAGGAATTAATAAAATTATTAAATAGTCTTCAAAATTAAAAGATTTTAATTTTCTTCCTAAAATATGGATTTAGATCTCTATATTTATTATTCTTTGATTTCAATAATTTGTTTGTATTTGAATCTAATTTGTAGGTCCTATCATTCTCTTTTTCTAGCTTTATAACTATCTTAAAATTCTCCCTTCTTCTCTCTTAATACATCTCATGCGGCTGGTAACCAACTGCATGGGATCCATATCCCTAAAACAGCATATAAAGCCAAGAAGAGATTGAGCTTGAGAGTGACACCCATAACAGGATTAGCTTAATCTGAATGGGCTGCTGCCATTTAATTGGGCACCCTTGTGCTGTTATGTTAAACAGTGAATTTTCAATAAATGGAGGAATATGCAGATTCAGAAGAAGTGCAACAGAACAAGCATAGGAGAAAATGCTCCACCAACAAACAAGTAGGAAATGAATGCAGTGTATGCATTGCATATATAATTGAAGTCTACCCTCAACTTAGTGAATTATATGTAACAAAACATGCTTTAAATCCCTGCAAACACATTAACAATCACATTGCAAATCAGTGGCTCAAGGACATTTTTTTCCGAAGTACAAAAATAATGTGGCTCTTGAACCGTTGTTATTAATTTCTAGGGCAGCAATTGCAATCTACTAACTGAATGTGGAGTCCGTTTTAAATCACTCGGTTATTCAGTTAAACTACAATCGGTTCGTCTTTATTTCTGTCCCCAGAGAGATTCAGTTTCGTCCAATTGGCACGGATAGTGAGAAGTAAGAGAGCCCCAGTCTGGCAGAACAACCCACAAATCACACCAATCCATAATCCCTGTAACATGAAGCAAATCAACAAGAATATGAAATGATTAAAGTAATGAATTACAAATGGTCTTGATTGATTCTCCACAATCAAAAAGGTTCTTCTTGATCTTGTCTGGTTAACATACATAACCAGACTCTGCTACAGCTATTTTACCTTGGCAGCTAGTTTGGTCTTGAATCCAAGGAGACATGATATGGGTAAACCAATGAGATAAAAAGTTGCAAGGTTGACATAGACAGCTAAGTGCTGCCAGCCACATCCTCTGGTCACCCCTGAAGGATCAAATTCATTTCTTTCTAAGAATATGAAGTGTAAGTGTAAGACCAAGTTGTAAATGCAGCTGCAGGTTGAAGGAAATTAAGGGGTTCCAACCTGATAAGACGCCTTGGACAGAATCAAATAGTATGGAAATGGCAAGCAGGGGTGTCATCGAGGCAAACTCCTCTTTGATTGTAGCATTGCTGCTGAATAAACCAATCCAGATATTGTGGCCAAGTGCAAGTGCTAAAACAAAACAGAAAGCCAGGAGAAGAGAGAGCTTGAGAGTGACATTCATGGCATGCTTAGCTCGATCAGGGTGGCCCGCTCCCAATTCATTGGAAACCCTTGTGCTGTCAGAATCAAATTCTAAATTTGTAATGCATGAAATGTATGAGTATAGGAGTAAGCAGATGTAAAGCAAAAGAAGTATAGGAGTAAGCAGATGTAAAGCAAAAGAAGTATAGGAGAATATAATCCAGTAAGTAAATAACCTGGCAGCTGCACTGAGACCATAAGTGATCATGTACGCAATGAATTCAGTGTTAGTGCTGCATATATTGTTGAAGATTAAGGAGACTGAGTTATACAAAATATTATATAAATAAAAAATTATCTCGAAAAACATTAGAAGCATACCATATTGCAATCAACGAAGTACTTATCTCTGAGTCTGGCAGCAGTCCAGCTAAGAACACCAAAATTTCGAAAGCCCAATACTCCAAACTTGTATAATATAATAAGAGAGCAAGGTTTATCAGTACAATAGATAGCAATTCAATGCTGTTCAATTGATTTGTTGATAATTTTCTGTCTAGTAGCAGCATAAATAGCTACTGCTTATAATTGAGCTTTGTAAGATCTATTGTCAGGAGAGGCTAAGTGAAAGGTTGTTAGAGACACATACCATACCATTGCTGCAGAGGGCAGAGCAAGTTTCAAGTCTGTAAGGATATAATGGAATGAACGAATTGAAAACCCCGTCCATGTTTGCTTGAACTTCTTTGAAAACATGACATACAAAGCCAACAGTAGCATTGATATCCATAATGAAATAGAAGCTGCCAATGGGGCACCCTTGAAAGTCAAAGCTGATAAATTGACCAAAGCATATGCAACACCTATATGAACAATCAATGGCAGGACCGAGAGTGCAATCAATGTCATTACAATAGATTGTGTTTGAAGAAACCTCAAGGTGTTTTGCAGGATGCCATATGCGAATAATCCCGGGATAAGAAACTTCATATAGAGAGCAGCTGTCCTTGAAATGTCATGAGATTGATGAAGAAAGACTAGGATGGATTCTGTATAGAACCAAATGATGGATATGATGATAGAGAAAATAAGGGATATGATGCAAGAGGCTTGTAGATAAATTCCAAGGATTTCATATTCTCTTGCGCCAAATCCTTGCCCACAGAGTGTCTCTAGTGCACCACTTAACCCAACCTAGGACAAGAATAAGGGAAAGAACATGGCTTATATTCTTGTAAGCAGATTTAGTCATGCATTCAACTGTACTGGAGATAGAGCTTACCGATTTCCCTAATCATAAATTGCTGTTCTGTCCATAAAGAGTATAGCTTTGCAATGTTTGTAACATATATTACGGGGAAAACAAGCATGAGAAATAGAGTGAGTGCTTACCATGACAGCCACACCGGTTACACTGTTCCATGAGTTTGCAAGAGTAGCACCAGCAAGCTGGAGATCCCCTAGGTGGCCGGCGAACATGACAGAAACCAAAGTGATTAAGTAATAGAAACAATTAGTAAGAATCATTGGCAGGGAAAACAGAAGCTGATTCTTGGCCTCCTCCAAATCCAGTAATTTGTTCCACCATGCACCCAGTTGGGTTCTTGTGTCCTCTTCTTGTTCTTCACCATGATCACTGGCCTCTAGTAGAGGTGTAGAGTGTGTTACTGTTTCATCTGAACTTATATTTGCCGACATCTGCTATATAACTTCTTGTTGCTCCTCTTGCCTCCGCTCCTAGATATGATCACTGACCTCTTCTGGTTTTTCTTAGTTTGATTTCACCTACGAACAGCAGAGGAGGGGCGGTTGAGATGGTGAAATTGATGCTTGAATGGCAGATGGTCGTGGGATTTTTATTTCCGTAGGCTGTAGAGCTTGACGCTGAAATCTTTCTCCTCTCTTTTTTTTTTTTTTGTGTGTGGTGAAAATTTTTATAAGTGTAAAATTAAGATTTTTTTTAACATAAATTTTTATTTTTTAATTTTATTTATCTTATGTTATTTTTAAATTTATCTAATTTTTTATTTTTATTTTTTATTCTTATTATTTTTTATGTATCTTTTAAATTATTTTATTAATATATTTTATTATTTTTAAGAGTCTAATTTTAATTTTAAAATTGAATTTTAATTTTGAATTAAATTAGACTTTAATTTTGAATTTTGAATTTAATTTTAATTTTTTTATTTTTAATTTAAATTTTAAGTTTAATTTTACTTTATGCTTTAAAAAATGATCTAGATAAAATTAAATATTTACGCCTAACATGAACCAAAATATCTTTTATTTTAAAGTTTATTAGTTGCGGGTACATGTACATAGAATACGATAATGGGTATATCGATATAGGGATTAAGTATTGACACGGCGACAGATAGGTTGAGTACATAGGTTCATCAATTTTGTAATAAATTTGAATATAACTCTTATATTAGTTTTGTTTTCTATACAAATATAAATACGGATATATATTTGATATTGTCCAAAATAAAGGATTGCGGAATGTTTAGTTGAAATGAAGAAAGGAGAGGGCTTCCTTTTGGTTAACAAGGGAAAAAATTTGAATTAAAAAGTAAAATATTATTATATCTTTTTTAAATAAATATAATTATTATATTATAAAAATTAGAATATTTTTAAAATTAAAAAATAATTAAAATAAATTAATTATTATAATTTTAAAATTTTAATAAACTTTCTCCCTTTTTTAAATCTTTTCATGTTAAAAAGAGAGACAAAATAAATAAAAAAATTATACGTTTATTCTTTTTTTCCTCCAAAAATTTGAATCGAATAAAGAAATTTAATTCCCTCCCTTATTTCCATTCTCCTCCAAATAGACATTAAATTAAAGAATGAGATTTCATACTCAACACGTTGGCCTTATCACGGTACCCCACCAAGTTGAATATGACAAATCGCTGCCGCCAAGAATGTGACAAATTGCTTATGTGGCATTGGACCTTGACGTTTGTATACTTTGAATAAGCCATGTTGTCCTTATTTTATAAAGCTAACTTGTCTTTACTTTATGGAGCAAATCTAAGGCTGTTTAAGTTACAAATTTCAGTACTCAACCACAACTATGTCCCTTCATCTGGGTAGCCTTTTTTATTCACGTATTTTTTAATTCTTTCTTTTTTAAAAAAAAAAATTGTTCTTCTATTAGATCTCGGCCTATGAAGTAAGGCTAATCAATTTCATGGTCCAAAAAGGCTGATTAATTTCATTTAACCTTCCTCCCTTTATGTTGTATGTTAAATCTTGAATTTCTACTCACCCAACCAAAAAAAAAAATAGATGTTCTAGGTTATAGTTTTCAATACTCAGCTACCCAGCTACCCAATACGCAACGCATATGCTCCTTCCAAGTTCAATGACTGGTTGGTTGGAATTTGTCTAAAAAGAACAGTATTGCTTCACCAAATACAAAAATTGTATGTGCATGTTAGATTTTCTTTTGAACAAATTTTAAAGACTTATTTTTGGCTAAAATGGGTCTCAATATTTGTTGTATAAATTATATTTATTTTAAAAAATTGAAAGCTTTTAAGAAGATTTTTCATCACCTATTTTAATTTCTTATAATTATCACATTTTTTGTTTAATCATAATTAATATTTTCATTTATTTCTTATTAAATTGATTCTTAAATAGCTCAGTTAATGATTACAACACCCATATTTATTCTCCAAATTAATTTCTTATTATTACTTTATAAAAGACACAATTGAGTTCACACTTACTGGCTTATTGCCACCGGCTGTATACTCTTTTTCTAAACTACTACATTGTTCTTTATTACAAAAATTATAATTTATTCTTTAACAATTATTTATTTCTTATAACTCTCTCCTTGTCTCTTTATTGTTTATAACATTCATATTTATTTATTAAGTCAATTAAGTTCTCTTATTAAGACCCTACTGCTCTTTTCTATTTTTTTTTTATAAAAACATTGTTATATTTACGTTTTATCTATAAAATATTATTTGAAATTAATTTTAAATAGTATAAAATTTTATATTTAATTTAAAATCAATCTTAAATTAATATTTATACAAAAAATATAGATATAAAAACATAAATGTAACATTAATCTTTTTTATAAAAACTAAATTTATTATCCTAGTTAATGCTGCCAACATCTCTTCTGATGATCCTAGTAGTTAGTTTTTTGTTCTCTTATATAAAGGCTATTGACATGTGATGTGAAACTGGTATAAAGAAGTTATATTATGTTAAATTAATTTTTTTCTATTTGTTGAATTATTATTTAGATATGTTATATTATTTCAATTGATTTACTGTAAGTGCATAAATGTATCCTGAAAAATTGACGCTTTTAATACCTTTTTACTTAATGAGTGGCAGAATAATATTTAAAAATAAATGGGCCTAAAATTATAAACTTAAAACACACTTACTTTTTACACGATATTATCATATATTTTCTGTTAGAACTTGGAGCTATGGACCATTTTAATTTACTGTAAAAATGGGAACTCGTGTGACGTATTTCATATCGAAGGGAGTGGTGCATCCTGCAGTGCACCCGCTAAAACAATGTCAAGGGGATCCTTAAGGGTCCGCTGCTCCATGCAGCTTCTCTTGTTCTCTTGCTGCCGTTGTGCTGGCTTGGATGTATTGTTCAGCATACCGCAAATCATCTGGTTTCCCCTGTGCAACCTCAGAACATGCCAAGATGACGCTCATAGCAACCAAGAGAATTGCTGCAACTTTCTTGGAGGCCATTTTCTTCTTTCTCTAGTTTCCTTCCTTCTTGGGTTAATTGATGTAACACTAACAGGGATCTGCTTGGACTTTCTTTTGCTTTTCATTGGAGATTAGAAGCTCTATATAGACACAACATCCGGGAAGGAACAGGAAAGATTGATTACGATGAAAATATGTATTTCCAGTTTGACGCAAGACAAACAGAGACTCTTCTGATTTGGCATTATTCTCCTGCAGAGTTACGCATCCCATAGTTCTGATTTGCCAAAACAGAGACTAACTAGCCTAGCTGCTGCACTGAGACCATAAGCAAACAGGTAGGACATGAATTCACTGTATGCACTGCATATATAATTGAAGACTATAGTCAATTTAGAGAATTTTGTGGAACAAAACATGTTTTAAACTCATGAAACGCACGAATAATCCCATAGTACATAAATCATGTGGCTCTTGAACTGCTGTTATCAATTCCTAGAGCTACAATTGCAGTCTCCCTCCTGAATGTGGCGTCTGTTTTATATCACCGGTTTAACAGGCATTCAGTTAGACTACAATGGGTTTGTCTTTATCTTTGTCCCCAGAGCGATTCAATTTCGTCCATTTGGCGCGGCTAGTGAGAAGTAACAGAGTCCCAGCTTGGCAGAACAGCCCACAAATCAAACCAATCCATAATCCCTGTAACATGAAGCAAATCGCTAGAGATGATTAAACTAATAAATTAAAATGGAGCTAGATTGATTCGCCATAATCAAAAAGATTCTTCTCTATCTTGGTTGGTTGACAAACACGACCTCTCTGCTACAGCTATCTTACCTTAGCATTTAGGTTGGTCTTGAATCCGAGGAACCATGATATTGGTAAACCAATGAGATAAAAAGTTGCAAGGTTGACAAAGACAGCTAAGTGCTGCCAACCACATCCTCTGGCCACACCTGAAATATCAAATTCATTTCTTTCTAAGAATATGAAAAGTAAGTGTAAGATCGAGTTGCAAAGGCAGCTTTGGATTGAAGGAAATTAAGGGGTTCCAACCTGATAAGACACCTTGGATAGAATCAAGTAGTATGGAAATGGCAAGAAAGGGTGTCATTGAAGCAAACTCCTCTTTGATTGTAGCATTGCTGCTGAAGAATTGAATCCAGATATTGTGGCCAAGTGCAAGTGCTAAACCAAAACAGAAGGCCAGGAGAAGAGAGAGCTTGAGAGTGACATTCATGGCATGCTTAGCACGATCCGGGTGGCCCGCTCCCAATTCATTGGAAACCCTTGTGCTGTCAGAATCAAATTCTAAATTTTCAATGCATGAAATATAGCAGTATAGGAGTGTAGAAGTGGTAAAGCAAAAGACGTATATGAGAATATAATCCAGTAAGTAACCTTGCAGCTGAGCTGAGACCATAAGTGATCATGTACGCGGTGAATTCAGTGTTATTACTGCATATATTGTTGAAGATTAATGAGACTGAGTTCTACAAAACATTATAAAAATAAAAAAATTATCTCGAAAAACATTAAAAGCATACCATATTGCAATCAACGAAGTAGATATTTCTGGGTCTGGCAGCAGTCCAGCTAAGAACACCAAAATTTCGAAAGCCCAATACTCCAAACTTGCATCATGTGAAAAAAGCGAGATTTGTTAGTATGTTAGATTGCAATTACATTCTGTTCAATTGATTTGTCAATAATTTGCTGTCTAGTAACAGCATAAGTAGCTACATGTCACAGCTAAAGTCCCACGTCGGAAAGGAGTGGGAAGATTCTGGAGTATAGAAGCTGGGCATGCCGCAAACTCCAACAGGCTAGTCTTTTGAAAAGAGGGTAATGGTGCTGTGACAAGCGGTATTTGAGCAAAGGAACTCCCACTCGGTAACAAGGGTGTCACTGGGATGGGCGGGGAGCTGTCTTGGCCAAACTCCGTACAGGAAGATTCTGGGGTAAGCTTTTAATTTAGTATTTTAAGATCAATTGTCTGGCGAGGCTAAGTGAAAAGTTATTACTTGTTATAGACACATACCATACCATTACCGCCGAGGGCAGAGCAAGTTTCAAGTCTTCAAGGATGTAATGGAATGATTGAATTGAAAACCCTTTCCATGTTTGCTTGAACTTCCTTGAAAACATGACATACAAGGCCAAGAGTAGCACTGATATGCATAATGAAATAGACGCTGCCAATGGAGCACCCTCGAAAGGGAAAGATGATGAATTGACCAAGGCATATACAATACCTATATGAGCTATCAATGGCAGGCATGAGAGGACAATCAATGGCCTTACAATGGATTGTGTTTGAATAAACCTCAAGATGTTTTGCAGGAAGCCATATGCGAATAATCCCGGGATAAGAAACTTCATATAGAGAGCAGCTGTCCTTGAAATGTCACGAGATTGATGAAGTAATACCAGAACATTTTCTGTATAGAACCAGATGATGGATATGATGATGGAGAAAATAAGGGATATGATGCAAGAGGCTTGCAGATAAATTCCCAGCATTTCATATTCTTTTGCGCCAAATCCTTGCCCGCAGAGTGTCTCTAGTGCACCACTTAACCCAACCTAGGACAAGAATAAGGGAAAGAACATGGCTTATAATCTTGTAAGCAGATTTAGCCATCTTGCATTCAACTGTATCGTCGAGAGAGCTTACTGATTTCCCTGATCATAAATAGCTGTTCTGTCCATAAAGAGTATAGCTTTGCAATGTTTGTAACATATTTATGCGGAAAACAGGCATAAGAAATAGAGAGAGCTTACCATGACAGCCACGCCAGTTACAATGTTCCATGAGTTTGCAAGAGTAGCACCAGCAAGCTGGAGCTCCCCAAGGTGGCCAGCGAACATGACAGAAACCAAAGTGATTAAGAAATAGAAGGAATTAGTAAGAATCATTGGCAGGGAAAACAGAAGCTGATTCTTGGCCTCCTCCAAATCCAGCACTTTGTTCCACCATCCACCCACTTGGGTTCTTGTGTCCTTCCCATGATCACTGACCTCTAGCAGAGGTGTAGACTGTGTTACTATTCCATCTGAACCTGTATTTGCCAACATCTTCTATGTAACTTCTTGTTGCTCCTCTTTCTTTTGCTCTTAGATATGAGTTTGCACTTTCAGAATTTGCAAAATTGCTTAACCCTTTTTCTTAACTCCTCCATGTTTACAATCAAACTACTATTTTATATTGACGAAAAGATATCACCCAGACAATCTATATCCCCGGCTTAGGCCTAAATATCTTCTACTTTTAAGCTTATTAGAGTATGAGGGCTGATACTCAAAACAAGTGCAGTATCTCGGTAGTACCAAAGAGTAAAATTGTATTGAGTCGCCTATTCAGACAAAATAAGCCACATGCTACTCTGGTCATATTGTCTCCACGTGTGTGTTATTTTGTGTAAATAGCATTTATGTAAGTGTCATAAGCTGTCATGTATTGCCATCAAAGTTGAACATAACAAACCGCTCTCATCATTCCAGTTGCTTGTGAAGCATTGGACCCTGATGCTTACACACTTCGAATGAGGCATGTTGTCTGATTCAATTTGTCATTTTTCGTTTCTCCAATTAGATATTAGTCCACGAAATGATATGATTCTTTTTACAAACTTAACTTTTCCTTACTTTGTGGAGCAAATCCAAGGCTTTAGGTTATAAATTTCGATACACTGCAACAGATCTCAAAGAAGAGATCTGCTGTAAATCAGCTAGAAGGAGAACCCCCAAATCTCTTGGAGCAGCATGCAGCACTGCAATTCTTTTCTTCATACAAGGAAAACATGTTCTTTAGTCCCGCTTGCTTTGACAGCTGTCCCAGCGTCTTTCAACTTTCTCTCAGCCGCAATAATAGCTGCCAATGCTTTGTCTGAAACGCGTAGCCTCCGATCAACCGACTTCACCTTCTATTATAACAGAGATGCCAACTGTCAGCCTCACTGTTAGCCAACTCTCTTGTCAGAAGAAATGACCTTCGCAGATGCATTGGCAGTAGTCCATTGATACGGTCCATCAAACGCATTTGTTTTTTTCAATGCATTTTGTCTTATTTCTGAACCTTTTGCCGATGTGCTTGTAGCTACATCTTGTGGGGCTAGCTTGATTCCCGCTGAGAGGGATATTTTTATTTTTATATTTTTATATTTATAATTTTATTTATATTTATTTTTTTATTTTAATTCTAATAATTTTAATTACATTCACATTAAATATGAGTATAATGTATTCACAATAATATAGATATATCATTTTCGATTGAGAGAGATCTGAACCAAAAGTTAATAAAAAAAATGTTATCTCTACGTTTATAATTATATTTTTTATAATAAAATAAAAAGATAATAAAATATAAAATATAAAAAAATTAATATTTAAAAATAAAAAATTTAAAATAAACATATAAAAAATGTAAATCATTAAACATAGCTATTACATCACTGCTCAAAAAAATATTGCCCAACTACGCAAATAAACTCAAGGCTTTGCTTTGACATAAGCCCAAAAAATGTATAGGCGATTGGCCAAAATGAAGTTCACTATTGGGACTTCTCTTCTATAACAGCCAGATGCCCAAAAGGGATAATAAATACCATTCATTGGTTTCATCCGTGCCAACAATAATCGAGGATGAAGATGATGAATATGATAAATTTGCAAACATTTTAGCTGTGTTTTTTATAATTTAATATAAAATTTTTTTAATATTTAATTAATTTTATATCTGTCTTTTTTATTACATATTTTAGTTTTTTAAACAAATTAAGAAATCTAGATCTATAATTCAAATAAATACTGTTAAATACATAAATTAATTCTATATTTTTTTACACAATATCTCACATTTTTATTTCTCTTTCTCACTCTACTTAAAAAAGACTGTCTCTACACTTTTTCCATGCACCACAAACATTTCCCAATTTGAATACCTTAAATGATAAAATATGAACATTGTTGTTAAAAAATTATTATAATATAAAAACTGAATCCGAATAATAATAAAATTAAGTCCGATCTTGGTTCAAGTTCCCAAAGTCACGCGTTTTTCTAAAACAAATAAAATGTACTCACTTAAGAAGCCAAACTTCCTTCATTCATGGCACATGGAGATCAAAAATGGCTCTGCAACAGCAATTGTTGTTGATCTGCCAACAAATCTTCACATTAATGGTTGAAAATACAAAGGTACGCGTGTTTCTATATGCAAATAAAATTTACTCATATAAGAAGAGCACCTTCGTTCACGGGTCATGACCTGGCTTTGGAAAGTAGAACTGTCATTAAATAGAGTTTACTGATTTCCCTTTTTTTTTTTATAAGGTATCAAATCTTAAGCATATAATTTATTTTAATATAACTTAGAATTTAATTAACTATTATGCCAATTATTTGTTATAGAGTTTATAATCTCTTACTAAACATAATTAGAATCATCGATATGTTAGATTTTATTATTTAATTTATAAAATTAATTATTTAAATTTATTTAAATAAATATTTAATAAAAATTAATTTATAAAAATGAGAAGACAGTATGTTTTTTTTTTCTTTTTTTCACTTTCTTGTCTTAATGGGTGACAACTAAGGCATCCCTGTCTCTTTTCTCAAGAGTTTTACAAAAGTTTTATTTAAAAAATTTAAACAATTAAATACATTGAAATTTACAACTTATTTCAGAAGAACAAATTTTACTACTATGCTTAATTTCTTTATAGCTTCAGCCGCATTTTTAACCCGGGACAAAGCTTTTCTCCATGGGATATAACCCGTGAACCTCTAAAATTGTCCCTTAGATTGTGAAATGCATGCATCTTTTGGTTCAGGGAAAATATATACATACATATATATATATATATATATATTATAAAAGAGTATCCACATAATAAAATAAGGATACACCCACATGACAAAATTTACAATGTTTACCTAAAATTTTTAAATTTTTATGTTCATATTACTTTTTAAGTTGAATTATACTACTAAGATAAACATTTTCATGAATTAAATAATCATTTTAATGAATTAAATATTAAATTATTTTTTATATAATATGCTTAAATTTAAAAAACTTATTTATTATTTTCAATAAAAAAAATCTAATTCTACACTTGTTTCATTTTATCCAAGTAATTTTGTTTATAATTAAAATTTTTGCACTAAGTAGTTAACTTAAAAATTATGTTTAAGACGTGTGTTCAGATAAAAGAGTTTTTTAAATTAAAAGACATTACTTATCTCTCTCAAAAATTATCTGAGATTAATAAATATATTATATATCTATTAGTATACTTACTTATCAAATTAATTTTTATTTTATTAATTGTAATTGTATTTATTGAAAGAACTTTTTTTATAATAAATATTTTAAAAAGTAAAATTCATAATTATATAAAAGATAAATTATTAAATAATTATTTAATTACCTTTATAAAAATATCTTTGATGATACAAAGAATGAACAAATTTTATAATATTTTAAAACACGATACCACTTAGGTATCAATTGTAAATATTGTTCATTTATTTATTTTTTTTATGTAATTACAATAAAAATATTTATTTTGTGATCATTGCTCACCTAAAAAAAAATTATGAATCTACCACTGTTTTGGTCCCCAAACAAAAATGCATATATTCATGCATGTGGGGTTTGTCTCTATTCTGCCATTGTGCCCTCTTTTCGTCTCTTCCTCTGTCTGTTCCAGTGTAATGTTTTGGCTTTGCTGTGTAATGTCATTTATCATTCATCTGTTTTCCATTTGGCACTGTTTAACATGTGCACGCCTATCAGCTTTCTTTGCATTTCTCTATCATTTGCCGTGTTTATATGCATATTTAGTTTTTGATTGGCAAATCAACCAATGCAGTGCTTCCTTCTGTTTCTGGAAATTGGATTGCTACATGAACCTATCTAACTTTCACTGTCACGCCAATAGAGCTTCTCTCTGAGTTTAGCTGACATACTCATACACTTTTTTTATTTTTTTTACAGAGGAGTAGTAAACTACTTAAAATACATACACATATTTTGGGTTTGAACCCAAAATATTAGAAGAAAAAATCTTAAAATATCGGGTACCACTGTAACATTACAGCTCTAGCACAGACTCGTGCACTTTAATACTAACTAATCAGTACTTAAACCTGACCTTAAACTTTCGTGTATTTTTCAAATCATAATTGAAATCTTTATTTCTCCTCCTCTGCGGCTAAATAGCCACTGTGCTGGGAAATTAACTAGAATATGAACTCAAAATTCAGGCAGATATTGAATTAAGCTTCCATACATTACACAGAATTAGCTGGTTAGAAGAGATGTAGGCTGCTGCAGATTCTGTGAAATAGAGTTTGCAGCCACCAACAACAATATACCAAAAGGAAATGAGCATATGAATATTGAAACATAATGATATTATTTTCCATTCTTAGCAGTAATTAGTGAAGGCATTGCACATTTATGGCAAGGCAATGCCAAATGAAGAAGGAAGCACGAAGTGATACTTAGAAAACTAGTGAGAAGCAGCAGAAGGTAATTAAAGAAAGACTAATGCATATCTCATTCTTTCTTTTCTTCCTTGGCTTCTTTCTCTTCCTTGACTTCCTTCACCTTTGCTTTCCCCTTCTCTGGCTTCATGAAGCAGAAGCATGAGCAACAAGGGAACTGAAACAGGAACTTCATTGCCTTTTGCTTGGACCTCAAATTTCTGGGCAAGCAAGCTGAACAAGTTAGGGAAAAAGTTCCGCTTTCTCGACTCTTTTTGTCTTCTTTCTTATCTCCATCCAAATTCCTTTTCTCTACCCTTTTTTGTTTTTCAGTCTGCCCTTTTATTAATACCCCATTGGATTCCACTTCAGTCACTTTCATCATAGATGCCTGCCTAATAATGACAACAGCATTAAGTGATGGGGGACAGTGGAAAATGGGGCCATTAGTCCCGATGCCTCATCCTTGTGGGTCAACTTGGCCATGTTGCAGGAAAAAGAGTGCCGCTCCTTTGTCCGGCGGAAAATGACTCCTCATTTCCACACCTTTAGCCAAAATTAGCCATCCCTCCCATTTCAGGTTGGGGAGGGGGGACGTTTTCCAACTCAATCACATGACTGTTTCTAGGAGTTGGTATCATGATTTGGAAGAGCTTCAGACTCCAAATCTATGGGTGATGCTGCAACTGCATTCTTTCCGAATACCTCAGAGTCTATATATATAAAAAAAAAAAAAAACAGCATAATAAAGCCATAATAATACAAAACATCACAAGTCCGATTGCAACCTCATTCAATGAATTTTTGTTGGGATGTCGTGGAAGTTGATGCTTCTCAGAGACATAAAGTATGATGCAAGCACGACGTAATAGAATGTAAAATAATCAACAACAAGCGCAAGCAAATACAGATTTAAATTTTTTTTATTATTTTACTAATTTTTTATTACTTTTTATTAATTTTATATCTATTTTACTTTTATTCTCCTTAACTTAGTGTCCTATCCATGACAATGTCCATGTCTCTCTCCTAACGCGGCCATGATATGGAGGGTTACAAGAATCTGCCACAGTAGTAGCCTCTTAATCATTAAATTTGAATGATGCCTTTCAAACATACAAATAAAAGACTAATTTATCTGTGAGTTTTTTAAATTTTGCATTAATTTTAATTTGATTCATTGGACGGACTTTTTTGCCATTATCTTTTTATTTAGGTGTTTTGTTTAATCAAAATAATTAAGGATTGGGGTTATTTCACATTACCTCAATGAAGAGTGTCAAGTCATTTTTTTTTTTAGAATTTTGTTTAATTAAACCTTAAATAAATAAAAAATACATGTTCAAAAGGCCTAAACCCTATATAACCTTTATAAGTGTAATTTTTAAACTTTAAGAAGCCGAAGAGTATTGAATAATTTAAGCCCAACTCATTTATTATGTAAGCTTTCAAGCTCTACCCATTTTATTACAAAAATGATAGGAGTACGATGACATTTTGTACAAAGTGTATACAAAGTGCTAATATGCTCTCACATAAAAATAAAGTGAGAGAACAAATAAGAAAAAAAGAAAAAAAATGTATATTTAATGTACATAAAATTTTATACATTTAATAGGACTTTTAGTATACGAGCATATTAAATATTTTTTGTGCAAACTTAGCTTGTTTAACAAATAAGTTTATTTAGCTTATTCATGAAAACTCATTTAATTTTTAATATTATTAAAAAATGAATGTAAATAAGTTTAAAATTTAAATATATTTAATAAGTCTTATTTAAAGTTGAATAATCTTAAATCTATTATCACAAACTTTTTTACAATTGGCTTCGAAATGCGGGATTAAAACATCCAAAGGCGCCACAGTAATTTTGTAAGCCTTAGACAGTCTCACTTACACGGGACTATCTTTTTTACTTAGAATGGTCCCTTAAAATTTTGATATTTATAATTTAGTACATACAATTTAATAAATTTATTTATATGAATTTTTAAAACAAATATTTAATAAATTTTATTTTATAAAAATAACAAAACTCATACTAGATAATTAGAAAAATTTAGAACGTCACAAACTTTTTAGCATAATTGATTTTCTTTGAGCATTATGTAAGCACTATGCAAGAGAAGAGAGAAACATTGTGAGATAGGTAATATTTGATGGGAAATTATTAGTATATGTTTCTGGATGCATGTTCAGTGTTCGTCCAAAAACAAAAAAGTTGAAAAGAGAGATAAAAAATAAAAAATAAAAAGAAATTATGCATAATTTATAAGTGCGAATATTAATACTCATATTTGATAGTTAGGGCCTGATTGTCAAAAAAAGAGTCAAAACCCATGTTGTCCCTTGATCCATCTAAGATTGCTGTATTCTTTTTGGTCTTGCAAATTGTTGAATTGAATATGGGCCCTCTTGTTTCCTCACGCAGTCCTCAGCCACCCCACTGTCAAACCCATAAGAAATGTTGTACTTTTGTAGTCCCAATAGAACAGGCTAACTCTTGGGGAAAAAAATGAGAAGGTAGAAAAATAACTAGCATTCTGAAAATTAATATAAAAGGGGATAGAAATTCATTTTTCAAAAATCAGATGTAATATTTTGAAAATAAATTTAAAATAATTAAAAAATGAGACCATTTAACTATTTTTAACAAAAATCAAACCTAAAACTAGCTTTAAAAAAAAATACTAATTACACTGTATGTGTTGTATAACTGGGGGATATAAAAAAAATAATAAAAACTAGAATGAAAACTTTGCGTGTAGGATCAGTCTTCTAATCCCATAACCCATAAAGTGTAGCCCTCCCAGTAGTTCAAATTCATTTTGGTGTGGACCAGAACAAATTTAAGTTAGCAGCCAAAAGAAAAGGGGAAAATACAAAGCTGAAAAAGAAAAAGAATCCATAGCATTTTACATTTTTTACTTTCTAGTAGGGTGGCAGGGAAAGGCAGAATTGAGGAGGATATTTACGAGACTATATATTGATTGTATGGTACTTTTTCACTCACTTTTCATGCATCTCCTTAATCGCTAAGTAATTTTTATTTACATAATAATTAATTTTATTAATTTAGACATCTTAAATAAATTATATTATTATTAATTCAAGCTTTGTATATAGAAAAAATTTATTTAAAAGATATTTATTTATTTTAACGTTATTAGTAACTTGAAAAAAATTAATTTTTACTTTTTGAATAAAAAATATTCTAAAGAAATAAAAAAATAATAATTATTTTCTAAAATTCTAAAGTACAAAAGTCGTGACAATAATTGATATTGTATCATTAAAAATGCTGACACATTTAGTTAGTAATTATAATTCAGCATGTCATACCTTGACACACACTTGCTAACCGAAATAGAAAGCTAAAATACAGGAGCCTTGAACTTGAAAATTAATAATTGTTCACTAAATAATTGAATTGTGGATCAATAATAAGAATAATAACTAATTAAATGTCCACATTTTTAAAAAAAGAATTACTCAAAATATTGAAAACCATTTGGGTTAATTAAAAGAAAAGGAAATGAAATATTTTTGAAACCCAACAAAATCAAAGAATACTAAAAATTGTTTTTATGAAATTATTTTCCATCAACTCACTTAGCTGAAATTATTTTCCATTTCTTTAATGAGAATAGAGTTTAAGCAATGCAATTAGACTTTCTTTCTTTCTTTCTTTCTTTTTTTGGTGAAGCAGTTGAATTAGACTTTTTAAGCAATCTACATTTCAAATGAGGGCTAAAACCGAAAGTGTTATGGTCAAGACAACCATGTTGCACATTTGCTGGTTTATGGACCAAGTTGGGCTTTGACCAGAAAGCCGATTGGACTCGACTGTTGAGACTAGAGTTAGGTTGCCACATTAAGGGCGGTTTGCATTGACTTCTTTACTAAAATATTTTAGTACAAAAAGTTGTTTCGTAAAATTTATAAATTTTTGTTCTCGGAGAAAGTTAAGAAACATTTATTTTTTGTACACGTAACAAATCTAATAATGTGATATATAAAGTGTAAATTTGGTGGTTAATTCTTTCACAAGAAATGAGTTTCCCAAAATTCTTAGATTGAAAAAAGTATTTTGGCATAAAATAAGCATTTTTTTTAAACAATATTAAAACAGATAATTATGAGTTGACAAAAAGAAAGAAATTTATTAATATTGTTTAATGGAAGAAGAGTACTTTTTGTTCTTCATCTTTTTTAAAAGAATAATTTAATCTTTAAATTTTTAAGTTAGATAAATTTTGTTCCTTTATGATTATAATTAAAATAATTTAATTCTTACAATTAAGACAATTTAATTCTTCTATAAATGTAATTGACCCAATTTAGTTCCTTACTTATTTGATTTCTCTTTTTCAACATAATATGGTTAGCTTGTGATGAGCCAACTTTCATTTTTGTTATAAAAATTTTAACACTTGTTTTTGACATGAAATTATTTATTTTTTCATTAAGTCTAAAGCTTTAATTTTATACATCTCTATAATTTTTAAATCGAGAAAAAATTCAAACTTAATGGTTATGTCATATTATAATAAAAAAAATTAAGTTTAAATAATTATTAATGAGTCATATCATACCTAAAAGAGGCCACTTCATGAATGAAAGGCTAAATTACTTCAATTATAATTGTAAAGACTAAATTACTCAACTTAAAGTTAAGAAATTAAATTACTTTTTTTAAAAAAGATGAGGAACTAAAAGTACCCTTCCTCCATTGTTTTATATTATTTTTCCATTTATAATATACAATAGTTGGATTGAATCAATTTGTTCTATCAAATCCAACACCAGTCACTTATACAATAATGTATAAGTCACTAAGAATGTCATCAAAGTTGCTTTGTGTTAAGGGTGTATAAAATAGATACAATTATATACACATTTGCAAATGCAAATGCTATGTGAGTAATATTATCAGGGCCTTAATTCTTATTTTATAATTTTATTTTTATTTAACTTTTATAATATAAAATTCAAATAATTAAATTCATTAAGTTTCATAAATCAATACATTACATCACTTAATTATAAGAATTATATAACAAGAATATTATAAATTTTTTTCCATATTATTATGAAGCATGCATATGCCACAACTCACATTGTTACATGCCTTACACCTGGGTATTAAATATGCCATTGTCTTGACAAAGCATCACTATATATAAATTTGGTTTGCATAAGTTTTGTCCTATAAAATATGAGATAAAATTATCATAAAATTAAAGTATGATCACACAAACTTGTTAGATTTTATAATATAATTTATGAAATTTAATCATTTTAATTTTTAAATAAATATTTAATAACATTTAATTTATAAAAATAGTACCTAAGAATTTAGGGAGCACATTACATCCCACACCCCAGGTCACTCTTTCTCTCTCTCTCTCACACAAAGGTGTAAAATTTTTGCAGAATTTTTTTTTTTTTTAAATTTCCTTCCACTGCAAACTTTGGTGTAGTAATTACTTAAAAAAATGTCAACGATATGAAAAGGGAGGAGCATGTGAAAAGGGGTTATGATTGATGTGTTGGTTGTGGACGGTGCTATCATGTCGAAGAATGAACTCCTGCTCCTTTTTACAGGCTTGCTTGAGAAGATTGATCATAAGTAACTTTCCCCCTAACAAAAGAGGCGTCAAATGAACAAAAGGAGAAAAGCACCAAGTTAGAAGCCAAATTAGCATAATGAGCATCAATCTTTATTGAAATTGCCCCATCTTTAATTAAAACTTGGTGTCACAACATTTGACTTCACTGATCAAATAGGGTTAACCAACTTTTACTTTATTACACTTATTTTCAAACGATGATAATTTTACTTGCGTCTATTGTTATCCTCTCTACATAGTAATAATATATTTTTTAATATAAATTAAAAATAAATTACAAAAAAATAAACTATTCAATTATTTTTAATAACAATCGAATTCAATAAAAAATGAACTAAACATCATATATAAAGCAAATTTAGTAATGATCAAATTTGATATCACTTCTTACAAAAGAAATGGTATATCACTTAAATATACATATAAAGTCATGAACTTAAAGTCAATATATTAATGGAGAAAACCCTAAATAATAATGAGTGATACTGTATTATTAATGCCGACTCGTATGTGTTGTTTATGCTTAGATAACAAGTGATTACCATAAAGCCTAAGGTTAGATCTGATAAACACATGTATTAGCATAAAAGTGTTTGCCTTCTCTACACATTCTACCCTGAATGGGGATGTAGACCCCTTTTATGTCCAGAAACCTAGCTGCATTGAATTGAATGTGAGCAAATGATGTACTCTTCATTCACGACAGGAAGATAAGTGGTGCTGCTGAAATGTCCTGATATAGATAACCTCAGTAATGGCCGATGCCGTAGTCTATGATGCTGCTTTTTGAAAAATGAGCCTTGTCCATGATAGTTGTTATTGTAAAAGTGAGCATGCTTTAATTGATATGAAACTTTAACCTACTCCAAAGTCCAAAGAGGCCACGTCCCAACACATTGAACCCCATTAATTACAAGCTTTCCTTCAGGTCTTTGGCTTCTTAATTTCCAAGTTAGGTTCACACGCAACTAGGATATGCAAAAGCTTTAATGTAAAAGTAGAATAAAATTATGCTTATGCGTGCAACACAAGGGTATGCATGTAAGGAAAATGTTACGTTTGTATTATTTTAATGATAAAAATTTATATTTAATAGTTTAAATTATTAAATTTATAAAATTTAATAATTTAATTAATATAAATTGATATAAATAATAAATATTTAAATTTTTTAAATATATTATTTAAAAAATAATTTAAGTCATGTATATTAAAAAGACTCATTTAGATAAAAATTATTTACTTTAATAAAATCAATTCTTTAAGAGATTAATTTATTAACTATCAAATAATATTATAAATAATTTTAAAAAATATATTTAATGGTTAAAATTATAAATTATAAGAATTAAACAAAAATAAAAATTATAATAATATCAAAACTTTTGCACGTAAACATAATTCGACAAGTGTAATAGCTGATTTTAGGATGCGGTCGCAAATTTAATTTATGTGAAAGATAGTTAAAACCAATGAATTTAGTTATTTGTTTCTTAGGTTTACATTAGGGTGAAATGACAAAACTACTAATTAATATTTATTCTCCAGAAAGAATCATTCATAATCTTTATGCAAATAAATTGACTGATAAAAATATCTAATATAATTTTCATGCACCTTTATTTGCATGGCTTTTCAATTTTTCATAATGGAATAATTCTTATATAGTATAGAGATGCAAATTTTTTAACTAAAATTGAGTAAGTTCTAATTTGAAAAATTGTGTTTAATGTTAAGAAAACATGATGTGGTTAATGTGACAAATTTTTGTTCCTTCTTCATGGGAGTTGGACTCTATTTCAACAGAATTTTCTCACATTTAAGGCTAGAATAATTATATATGTATGTTTTAATAATTTATTTATAAAATATAACAAGTTATGCATAAGTTGTAAAAGATACAATATTTCTATAATTATTTGTCTATAATTTATATAAATTCATTTTGAAATGAAACTAAATTCAAAAACATTTGAGTTGAATAAAAAATATTTATTTAAATAAAATGATATAATTTATAAAATCTGATTATAAATAAAAATATATAAATATTATTATTGTTAACGCTGTACTACTAAGATTAAAGAAATTATGAAATTGATAATGAAAGTTTGAGAGGGAAAAGAAATAATTTAGATGGAAAAGAAATAAATTTGGAAAGTAAGAAAACGGCAGGGTTCACGTGAGGCGCGGCAGTTTGAGTAGTTGACCACGGAAGCAATTGCGTCTGGAAATCGGCGATTTCTTTTTAAATTTTTTTGTTTAAGAGGTAAAAATTAATTTTTTAATATATACAAAATGTTAAAAGTGATAAATTTTTGATAAAAATTTAAATTAAATTTAAATAATTTACTTAAAATTACTCATACTAAATGACGACGATGTCATTGGTGATTTTTTTTATAATATTCAGATTATTCTCACAACCTACAAAAAGAGCCTAATCGGCGATGTTTTATTCACACAAAATCTGAACAACAGACACAAACTTTTAACGTCACGCCACGCCGTTTCAAGCATCATTTTTCAACACCCAACCCCAACCAAACCCTTCTGGTTTCTCCGCATTCCCCTTGACGTTCGCCTACCGTACCGCCGCTCCCATCCACTCCCTCTTTTTTTTATGAACCAATTCCATTTACAGCGCGTCCTCCCCACCCCTTCACTCCATTCATTCCTCAGCATCGCCATCCAAATGCTACGCATGGATCATTTTTCTTTTTTCTTAATTTTTAAAAATATTTTATTATTCTTAATAATTAAAATTTAGTATATTTTTATTTAAAAGTTAAATTATTAAAAAAAGTATTCTCACATAAATTTACTAAAAATCATGTGATAAACAATTATAGCAAAGGAAAATTAGCATAAAAATTAAGAGTTGCATACTTATATTTATTAGTGTGATTTTTGTGAAATTTTTATGAATATTGATTTAATTAAATATCAAAATGGATAGATATCTATCAATCAAAAATTACTTATTAAGAAATTAGAAATTTTCTTGCATTAATATAATTTGACTAAACTAATTAAATTAAGGAGTTTGTTGTCCTACTTCTTGTCCAATATTTTTTTATTGTTTTGATACTGTCTTATAAAAGAATTATTACATTTTTATTTCTTTTTATTTATGTATCTAATCATACTTTCTTATTACAGTAGATTACATGCTAACAACTTTCTCTTATAATGGGAATATCCTAAGTTAAAATTAAGAATAAAAAGTAGGATAATAAGATTCTTAAATAAATTATTGTTGAAAATTATTTTAAAAATTTAATTTTTTATAAGAGATGAATGTTGAATTTTTATAGTACGTTAAGTGATTATTTAAATTGGTTAAAAATTCTTTTTAAATTATCAAATATATTTACTACTATATCATACTTGTTTTCTTTATATGACATACTATATGTTTTTTCATAAATAAGCAATTATTATTGATTTCATCATGAAAAATATTGAGCAATAATCATTTATGTTGTTCTTTATAATTTTATTTTTACTTAATTTTTATAACATATGATTCAAACTATTAAATTTGTTTGACTCAAAAACTAAATTGTAAAATCTAAAAAAATTAACAACTCATAAATTATTATTATTTCACAATCTTACAATAAGTTGCGAAAGTAATATCTCTTATAAGCATATGCATAGTAAAAATGTCTTTTTTTGCATGTCTTTACGTTAAATTGAGTTTTTAAGTAAGTTATTACAATTTAAAAGCATATAAATAGATTATTATAATTTTTTTATTTATAGCTTAAGTCTTTATTATCCTTATATATTATGATATTGTGTAAAAATGTTTAATGTGACTAACGTAAAGAGTTACTTAAAATTCAAGTAAGTTCTCATAGCTTCAAATAATATTTAATTAAATTCCCATAATTTGATATAATAAAGATTTACTTATTGTTAGGTATGTAAAATATTTTTGTATGACGTCATAATAAAAAGTGATGATAGTAATTTTAGAAATAAATAATTAAAATTATAAAAATTTATTTATGTAATTTTAAATTATAAAAATTTACTTTAAAACTCAACTAATTATAAAAATGTATAAAATAATTTAACTTAAAAAATTCTATTCTCATTGCTTTTTTTAATTTTTTATAATTGAATTATGTAATATGTTAATTTATTAAAATTTAATAATTTATATTTTATATTATAAAAAAGAAATGATAATAAAATTATAAAATTATAAAAGGATACTCAAAATGTTCATTTCCATTGATTAACCCACTATATCATGCCACATATGTAATGTGTTGCAAATTTAGATAATGGCATGTGAACATAAATGAATCCGATGACATATCACCATAAATAGTAATGTTACGTGTAACCACGCGATGATGTAAACTGGGGCTTGAAAAACCCCACCCTCCTCGATTTACACCAAATCCCCTCCTATTCTAAGGAGAGAGAAAGCAAAACAGACAAATGTGGGTACCGGGCATTTGACAATCAGAGAAGCGTTGGAGAGAGAACGAGAAACAGTATGTAAGAGAGAGAAAGCAGTGGCTGTAAGTCAGCAAGTTAGACTTGGGTGGTAAACAATGTCCACTGTGATGAAAATCCAAAAGGGAAGGAGAGAATCGCTCCGCACAAGTCAGCTCGTCCGTCCTCATTTCAAATCATCCTCTATGACCAATGAAATAAAATAATAGATTCTCAAGAAAGATAAAGAACTTTCCTTTTCTGTCTTGCGCTGCCACGCCCCTCTCCGTCTTTGAATGTTGTTTGATTTGATATTTCTGCTCCTTTGTCTTCCTGTAGATTCTATATCATCTGTTTTTCTGGATTGAAAATCAGAGAGACAGCTATTACCTTTGAAAATAATTTGGAAGGGGGAGGAAAAAAGAATAAAGAAAAAGCTGTCTGGTTTTGACACCTATTTGACGAAAAGTTTGCTGAGCTTAGGTCCGCAGGGCACTGTGAGTCCATCCTTTCTTTGTACTGCGTCTTCAGCTTCCCCTTGAGCTAAATTTCAAAGCTTTCTGCCTTCCTAAGCAGACAAAATTATTTTTTTAAGGAGGGCCTGCGTGGGTACTAGAGATTTTACAGGATTTCGTTGAAGGGTCACTGTTGAGTTGAGTCACCGGCAATATTAGGTCATGGGATTCTTTGTCTTTCGGTCAAGGATCTTAATTTCAAGTGGGGACTAGGGATCTCGCGCTGCTACTTGTATTTGATTGTTTTCTTAACTTTTTTTTTTTTTTAATTTTAATGGTCACTGTTGATTGCTTCGTTCACAAGCTGTTGTCAGATGGTCCCTTCTGTGCTTTCTTAGGTGTTTGGGGACATGGGATATAAGTTTCTTCATTTGGGCATCTTATCTCTCTCTTCAAGAGCCTGTGTTTGAATTTGCGTTCGGTTTGAGTAGGGCTTTGGCAGTGTCTCGTTTTCTGTTCTAGGGATTTGGTTTTGGTGGTGAGGATCGGTGACGTCAAATTTTTACTTGTAATTGGTTCTTCACTTGCAAGCTGTAAGTTGTTTATTGTTGTATCAGTGTTGAAAACTTCGAAACTGTGGTGTCTGGTAATAGAAATTCCTGCATTTGCAGTTCTTCTTAGTTCTGGAAGGCACCGCACTTCTAATTATACTAGCTTCTGCTGTGTCAATGGAAGCTTAGGCTCGATTTGGACCGAAGATATTCTGTAATTTCAGTAATGGTACTGCTCAGATGCTTTCCCATCACTGTTATGTGGTGGGGGTTATTGGCTTGCTTTCTTGGCTTATCTATGGGTCTTGAAACCCCTGGCTCATCCTGTGACCCGCGTGATTGGTCGTCACTTAGGGAATTTGCCGGCAACCTCACAAACCAGTCCATCGTCACAACGTGGTCTGATGATATTGGCTGCTGTAAATGGGTTGGAGTTTTCTGCGATAATGTTACTGACGGGGCAGCTGCTAGGAGAGTGATCAAGTTGATACTGCCGGCAATCGGTCTAAGAGGGCCAATTTCACGGTCTTTAGCTCAATTAGATCGGCTAAATGTGCTGGATCTTTCATTCAATCATCTGGAAGGTGGAATGCCTGCAGAGTTCTCCAAGTTGAAGCAGCTGATATATCTTGACTTGAGCCATAATATGCTCACAGGACCGGTTGCTGGGCCACTTTCTGGTTTGCAATCCATTCAGATACTAAATATTTCTAGCAATTTATTTGATGGAGATCTCTTGCAGCTTGGGGAATTCCCACATCTCCTTGCATTCAACATAAGCAACAATTCATTTACTGGTCGGTTCAATAATCAAATTTGCAGTTTCTCTAATGGACTTCTTATTCTTGATATGTCAGCAAATCATTTTGTTAGTGGTCTTGAAGGCTTGGACAGTTGTAGCACATCTCTTCAGCAGTTGCATTTGGACAGCAATTCATTCTCAGGCCCTTTTCCAGATTCCTTCTACTCATTGTCAGCCTTGGAGCAACTCTCGCTCTCTCTGAACAATTTCTCTGGCCAGTTAAGCAAACAACTAAGTAAGCTTTCTAGCCTGAAATCTCTAATAATTTCTGGAAACCAGTTTTCAGGGGAACTCCCTGATGTCTTTGGGAACCTTTCACGTCTAGAGCAATTAATAGCACACTCCAATTCTTTCTCTGGACCATTGCCTTCAACCTTGTCTTTATGCTCAAAGCTTCGGGTGCTTGATCTTCGAAACAATTCTCTGACAGGTCATATTGATCTTAATTTCACTGGGTTGCCTAACCTTTGCTCACTTGATCTGGCTTCAAATCATTTGAATGGATCCCTTCCTACCTCCTTGTCCTATTGCCATGAATTGAAAATTTTAAGCCTTGCTAAGAATGAGTTAACTGGCTCCATCCCTGAAAACTATGCGAACCTCACTTCACTTTTGTTTCTGTCCTTGTCAAACAACAGCTTTGAGAACTTATCTGGGGCACTGTCTGTTCTGCAGCAGTGCAAAAATCTCACCACTCTTATTCTCACAAAGAATTTCCACGGTGAGGAAATCCCCGACATTATCAAAGGCTTTGAGAGCCTTATGATTTTAGCACTTGGAAATTGTGGTCTCAAAGGCCAAATTCCTGTTTGGCTAAGGAATTGCAGGAAATTAGAAGTCATTGATTTGTCTTGGAATCATTTGGAAGGTAGTGTACCTTCTTGGATAGGTCAGATGGACAATTTGTTCTACTTGGATTTTTCAAATAATTCTCTCACTGGAGAAATACCAAAAAGTTTGACAGAGTTAAAGGGCCTCATATCCACAAATTGCAGTAGATCAAATCTCACTGCATCCACTGGTATTCCTCTCTATGTTAAGAGAAACAAGAGTGCTACTGGGTTGCCATATAACCAGGCTTCAAGTTTCCCTCCTTCAATATACTTGAGCAATAACAGATTAAGTGGAATAATATGGCCTGAGATTGGGCGATTGAAAGCATTGCATGTCTTAGATATAAGCAGGAACAACATTACTGGTACCATACCTAGCTCTATTTCAGAGATGGAGAACTTGGAAACATTAGATTTGTCATATAATGATCTTTATGGAACAATCCCTCAATCATTTAACAATCTCACATTCTTGTCCAAGTTCAGTGTGGCGTATAATCACTTACAGGGACCAATTCCAACAGGAGGACAGTTTCTAAGCTTTCCTAGTTCGAGCTTTGAGGGAAACCTGGGACTTTGTAGGGAAATAGATTCTCCTTGCAAAAAAGTCAACAATATGGGGTTAGGGCCCAATATTGCTTCTGGTTCTGCAAGAAAGTTTGCTAGAAGCAATGTTCTTGGCATAACAATAAGTATAGGAATTGGACTTGCACTGCTTCTGGCAATTGTTCTGCTAAAACTATCGAGGAAGGATGAGGATAAGTCAATTGATGATTTTGATGAGGAACTTAGCAGGCCACACAGGTTATCCGAAGCGTTTGTTTCTTCAAAATTGGTGCTTTTTCAGAACTCAGACTGCAAGGATCTCACAGTTGCAGATTTACTAAAGTCCACAAACAATTTTAATCAAGCAAACATAATTGGTTGTGGTGGGTTTGGTCTGGTTTATAAGGCGAATCTTCCAAATGGCACTAAAGCAGCTATCAAGAGACTTTCTGGGGACTGTGGTCAGATGGAACGGGAATTTCAAGCTGAAGTGGAGGCCCTCTCAAGAGCTCAGCACAAGAACCTTGTTTCTCTTAAAGGTTACTGCCGGCATGGCAATGACAGATTGTTAATTTATTCGTACTTGGAAAATGGAAGCTTGGATTATTGGCTGCATGAGACTGTGGATGGACATTCGGCACTAAAATGGGATGTGAGACTCAAGATTGCTCAAGGTGCAGCTCGTGGATTAGCTTACTTGCACAAGGGATGTGAACCATATATAGTTCATCGAGATGTTAAATCTAGCAACATACTTTTGGATGACAAATTTGAGGCTCATTTGGCTGATTTTGGTCTCTCAAGGCTACTTCAACCTTATGATACTCATGTGACAACAGATTTAGTAGGTACTTTAGGGTATATTCCTCCAGAATATAGCCAGACGTTAACAGCCACCTTCAGGGGTGATGTTTATAGTTTTGGTGTTGTTATTCTGGAGCTTTTAACTGGGAGAAGGCCTGTAGAAGTTTGCAAAGGAAAAGCCTGCAGGAATCTGGTATCATGGGTGTTTCAGATGAGATCGGAGAAGAGGGAGCAGGAGATATTTGATTCAGCCATTTGGCACATAGATCATGAGAAACAGCTCTCGGAGGTACTTGCCATTGCTTGTAAATGTTTGGACCAAGATCCAAGGCAGAGGCCCTGTATTGTTGAAGTAGTTTCATGGCTTGAGGGTGTAGGGTTTGATGGTTCTCCACAAGGACCTTAGTTCTTGCATTTCAACCCAGCTATCTGGGCCTTATTTGGTGTATCAATGACAGTATACCTGTAAAGCAAGTTTGTCGTATGGGGGTGGATTGTTATTATACTGATAGGTGTAATCTGTATAAAAGGCTCATTTTGGCCATCTAATGTTCCTGCAATAAGCATTATAGAATGTCTACATTTTTTCCCTTCAACTTAGCCACCAGAGTATGGGATTTCAAATGTCATATTGTAGCCAGAATCATCCACTAAGCTGTGCTATGTGCATGTGAGATGCGGGGAATACGACAATTATTTCTAATCTTTCTCTGATGATTCACACATTTGTGAGGAGATTGTGAAAATTTTAAGTAAATGAAAAAAAACAAAAACAACTTGACGCTCTGACTGGTAAAATGTTTGAACTGGCCAACTCCCTGCGGAACATTTGGAACTAGAGCACTTTGGCTGTTGTAATATACTGCAAAACAAAATATGGCATTAACATGTGAAAACATTTGTCTTCATAATATGCTGCATCGCTTCGATTACCTATCTACTTTGAAATATCTGCTCCATGTTGCTGGTTTACACTGTTATTAAAATCTTACTAGCCATGATATCTACCCATAAACAGGAAGTTCTGCAGCGGGTTTCCTGCCCTTGGAAGCTGACTAACAACAGAAGATTATTATGTAATTTTCTTTCTTCTAAATCTCTCTTTAGAGATGAAATAGGTCAATTTACCTCCTTCCTTTTCTGGGTTGTCTGTTAGTTCATATATTATCCTCATTTCTGCTGTGTACATGCCTGACACTAATCTTACATATATAGTTGTGTCCTTATTGCGTGATATGTTTTTTCCCCAACCCACACTGTTTTTCCTTCCAGCAATGTTATTCCCTTGTCTCTTTACTCATCTTTTACCTATTCTCTTTTCATCTTCTTCTCATCCTGTTTTAATTTTTTACTTGTGCTCTCCTTTCTAATTCATCCACATTATAAAACGTGAATAAAATGCGAATGCAACAATATATACGCAACATTTTTGTTTTCCTTCTAAAAAAAGGAGGAATCAAAAGGATTTTGTGTTTGGATTCCGTTCTAGAATTAATTCGCCAAAATCAATCGTAACAAGTAGTTTTCGATTATCTTGTCAAAGAGTTTGAGGATATAAACCGATACTTTGACCGTTTTGACTCACAAAATTACTTTTTCTCTTGGTTGGCCATGGGTTATCTCTCCACTCACAAAACAAAGGATGAAACATTTCTTGGTGGTTGAAGGGAGAATTTGGAAAAAAAAAAAAAACTTCTAAGTACGTGGGAAGCATCATTGGCCAACTCAAATCCGTTTGAGATAAGTGGAGTCTGCACTTTGGAGATCATCAATAGGCTGAATAAATCCCATCACTGCCTTGTTGATGTGAAATCCCCAATGACTATAATCTATTTTACATGGGAAGGTCCTTTCCATGCTGGAAACTCCCCCTTGTGCTCCTACTTTAATGGGCAAGTAGTAGCTGCAGAACTCCTAAAGTGGCTTTCTAAAAGGAATGGAATTTCTATGGTTGAGAAGTTGCTGGACAATTTTTTTTTATGAGGAAAAAAGTTCTGATGTGCCTAAAAATCCCATGAAACCAACCATAAAAGGTGCAATAACATTTAATTATATCATCAAACTTGGTGTTATGGTGTATTTTCGCCTAATGGGTTGCCCATTACGGATTGGGCGGCAGTAAACAGGTTATTAAAGTAATAGTTTCTCTAAATGAAATGAAAACTATATTAGTCAACTTATCATCTAGAAAAATTGCATATTTATATTTGGAATTGAATTTTGTTTAAAAGAAATAGGGGTCGTTGGAAGTTAAATTTTCTACAAGGAATGATGCTTAGAAATCTCCCATAATTTGATCACATGTTGAAAATAGAGATTAGTTGGAGAAAGTAGTGTATGTAATGAACAAAATGAGTAAGTGGGAAATATGAATTCTTGAGATAATAATAAGACAAAAGGCTTCATCTTCCCTCTTCTTTCTTGTGTAGAATTGGGAAAATTACATTTAGTTAGCATGCGGTTTAGTGTTTTGAAAACTTAATTCATCCGAGATATGCATTGACTGCTATTTTTGTCCAAAATCTCCCATACTATATGTGAGTTAACGTAATCCGTTCAGAGGGTTCTATGTAAACTCCAAATCATAACAAGTAAACAGAGTTTAAGATATAGTTCGATTGAGAGATATCTTTTGAAATGAATACAGATGGGTGAAGTTGACAAAACTTAAATCATAAGGGATAGGGGGATGAAGCAAATCTACTATTAAATTTTCGGGTCACAAATTTGCCTTTAGAATATCAGAACTAGGAAAAAGAAAGTGATTGCTATGGCCAAACCTGTTGAGGGTGTCTGGATTTCTGAGCCTTATATTTAGGCAAGGCCTGAAATTTTGCATACTAAAACTGGGTACTGGGTAGGAGTGCACACTTGTGCTTTTCTTTGGGCCTTCTACCAAGTCCACAGCATAGGCAAGCAGAAATAACACTACCTAAGTACCTATGCCATAGAACATAACTTTCAGCCAAACAAGAAAATAGTTCTTGCTCAGAAATCAGAAAGAATGCACGTCTGAAAAGTGCCTATATTATTAAACGTGTTGCTCATAAGCCATGCCACCTTTTGCAACTCAATCCTATATGAACCGCTAGCAAAGTGATATAAAATAGCTAGAAACGGAAGAAAAGCTAAGCTGAAGTTGAGAAAAACAGCATACCATAGCTACAAAAACAGCATTCTTAGCCAAGAAGGCCATCCTTGGCATCTCCAAATCGTCATCGCTGCTGCATCTTTATGCTGCTTCTCCTTCCCTTCCCCAAACTTCCGCAATGCTCTTCACAGCTTCCTTCTCCTCTGCCTTCGAACGTGCCGAAGTACACCTCACTCCCCTTAATTCTTTGATTATATATAATTCTGGGTGTGCTTCTCTTTCTAGAGTTGAACATCGATAATGTAATAAAGATCCAACTAAGTTGCATAGTAAAGGACTTAAACTTGATTTAAGTGATTGAATCTGGTCTTAGCTTTGATTCTCATATTATAATATATTCAATATTTAAAAAAAATTAAATTATATAACTGATAAATATTTCACGTGAGAATGGTATTTTGATACGTAAATTTTATAATAAAACTTTCATGTAATTTTTGTATAAGTTTGATAACCAATACGAGTATATATACGATACGGATAAATGAAGTTTCATACTCAATAGAAATCTAAAAATATGAACATGCATCCTCATATATAAGATATTTCAAAGACTAGCTAGCAGTAGCCCAAAGTTGAAATGGCTTAATATGTTGCAGGGCAGTAACACGGTGGGAAGGGAAGCGATGGAGCAGTGAGGGAGAGCATGTACGAAGCGAAGCAGCAAGATTTTTGCGTAAATAAGAGGGGTGGATAATGCAGATATGATGAGAGATACAGGTAAGGAAACAATGGATGCAGCTTGGAAAGCAGCTCAAGACTCTGCAAACAAGGTTAAAGATGCAGCGATGGGAAACGAAGAGGACCAGAAGAAAGGGCCCAAAAATCATGGTCATTTTGAAGGTGAAAATGATGTTGAGGGACTGAGAAGGAAAGCAGGAGGCTATGACAAGAGCGAGGACTAGTAGTAACATCAATCATACCTTCAATTCAACGAGGGAGTTGTAACTTTTGAGTTTGAGTAGAGCAAGTGTTAGAAAATGTGGGATTATGTTTGTTTTTGTATGTATGAGCACAAATGTACATCCCACTTCAATCAAACTATCATTTATGTAGACTTTTTTTTTTAAAAAAAATTTTGTTCAAAACTACTCTTATTTTTTGGATAATAGATTAATTTTTTTTAAAGAGCTATAAAAAAAAATTTTCTAACAAAGATAATTTCATACTTAAACTTATACTAATAAATTATCTCATACTTAAACTTATACTAATAAATTATCTCAATATCCTTTATAATATAATCAGTTATTATTGCATTGAATAAGAATTATAAAATTTTTTTTTTAATAAGAATGACTTTAAATTATTTGTATTGATAAATTATTTCAACATCCTTGATACATAATCAATTACTATTGCATTAACACTTTATTGGTATATAAAGCTTTTAATTCATACCATAAGATGTCTTCCACTATGTTTATATCCTAATGATATAACTTTGTCATATTCTATTTTTTTATCATATTAAAAATTTGAAAATTTAAACTAGGATGATTTTCTTTAAATTTAAAATTAATGTGTCTGATTTAATTCAATAAAAAATATTAAGAGATCAGTTAAAGAACTAATCAGTTGATTCTTGATTACTAAAAAAGTACCATGAGAAATTAAGATCACAAATGATTTTCATTTTAGGGATGATTTATATATTTTTAAGATTCTGAAGTCAGATTTGATATTATATTACTTGCGAAAGTCCGAAAACTTGGGATTGACAAAATTGAAATACTCATGAGGGTATGTTGATGCACGATACATTAGTAATGAATTATTAAATTCTTTACCAGAAGCTGTAAAATTGTCTATTTTTTGGCTGCACACAAATAAGTGTATAGTGATAATGTATTTCTATGAATTCATGGTTTTGCTTCTAATTATAGGGAAAAGATGGAAAAAGAGAATACTTCGATTAACTTTTCTTGGGATATGAATAAGTAATCCGTAGCTACAAAATCTAGATATATTATCAGATAAAAATAAAAAATTTATATATATTATTATATAATATAAGTACACAATTATCGCAGAAAAATTTTATTTTCACATAAAGAGATATTATACAATGTATAACAGTTGTTATAGAAAATATTATAATAATGTGTCTGAGTTTGCTAGGATTGACATGAATTTAAGGGCAATTGTTCTTATTTTGTTTCCTGTCATCACCTTTTCCACCGATTGATAAACTTACAAGTGTCACGCAGCTCATAGATTATCCCAGGCCAGTATAATATAAGAACGTGTTGAGTAGCTAAATCTCCAGAGTTCATGAGTCATGCTAAGCTTTTGTGGTACTTCTACTACGTGTCACCGACCCAATCACCTGCTCTGTTTTCCTTCCCCTGTTCGTGCCCTGTTTCATATAAAGCTTCCCAAAACAATGGAGTTCGTCTCAATATAGGATATTGGAAGAGAGACAGAAAAATGGCAAAGAGATTTCCATTTGTTGAATCATTCAAGGAATTAGCGAAACACCTTCAACCAGCTACTACTTCTAGGATTGCTACAGTTAGCAGCAACCGAGTGTGCTTCTCAACATATGTTCGAGTACCCTCTGTTTTCTATTTATTCTTTTTCCATGAATGTTTGAACTTCTATAAATCTTTGTTTTTCTCAACAATTCCGCTATTCCAAATTCAGGGTGGTGATCCAGTTACAGGTCCAGCAGAGACTGGAGATGACAGAGCAAACCCAGGGATTAATGTTGACTACAAGATCAAAGGGGGTACTAAGAAGGACAATGGAGAGCAAGGTGGGGTGACAGGGTTCATGGCCGATGCAGCGAAACAGGGGACAGTGAAAGGAACACAGGTGTTGGAGAGTTTTGGGGATGCAGCGAACGAGACAGTGGACACTGCATGGGACGCAGCAAAGAGGACTACCCAGAAAGTTGGAGCGACAATTACGGCAGTGGCAGATACCAACGTTGTGGACACTGTGGAGTATAGAAGCACAGAAGATTTGATGGGGCAGCTGGGAGATGGCCATTATAAGCAGATTGAGTTCTAGTGAAAAGTACAGGTTAATTGGGATGTGGGTTAATCTTGTGCTTTTCTTTTCTAAGCTATTAATATTATGATTACTTTCCAATTACCCAAACAGAGGATTCTCAACCAAGGCAACAATTTCGGCCTTGAGCCTTGAATACTTTTTTGGAATACAAGCAAAGGTGTAATTTTACTTAGAAAATAGTTGCTGTGTTGTGAAATTCAAAGCGACTATCTAATACATTATTGATAGGTAATGTGGTGCTAATATGCATATCTTTCTCTTGAAAAGACTCAAATTGAAAGGTCAATAAAAATTAAAGTGAGTTATGAGCCCAATAAAATTTTTATAAAATTTATGAGTTTAAAATTTTTTTTTATAAAATATAATTTGTGATAAACAGATAGATTGAAAGGAAAAAAATACACCACTTAAAATTGAAATGCTCAGTAAGAGAAGAGATACCCATATACAAAAAATTTCATTTAGGTTGAGGCAGGGGAGTTCTAAGAAGCCCAAGTCCAAGTATCAAATTATGCAACAGAACAAAAAATTCCATTGGATTTGAGGCAGGGGAGGTCTAATAGGCCGGAGTCTGATATCAGATTATGCTACATTTCTTTTTCAGTTGTCAAATTATGTATGACCCAAAAAAAAAAAAAAAAAAAAGATGTAACTGTGCTCTTCCATAGGCATTTGCCTATTGGGATCTCTCACTTGTTGAGAGATGAAGATCGATTCTAAGATTCAAAGTTAACCTTCATTGGCTCAGCTTGTACATACAGAGTGTAAATGCTGTAATTTCTTTCTAGAAAATAAGCAGTGTCAAGCAACATTCCTAGACTCTGGTCTACGAGGTTTAAACTTGGAATTTAAGGAGTCGTGTGGCCTGTCTCTTGTAAAACTGATTGTGAATGTAAAAATCATTGCAAGATTGTTTGAACTGTTGCTGTACTTTGCTAATATAAATTGTCTCTGTCTACCATTAGAATACAGATTGCAATATATAGAGTTCAAATAAAAGTTTCAGATTACCTAATCTTGACTCTCAGTTTCTCTTTACTGGCCAATACCAGCAGTGGTTTTGTAGAGCAAAAAATTGTACTTAAAAACCAAAATTTTAAAAATTTAGCAAATACTAATGAAGGTGAAGTGGCTATTAAGATGTCTTTAAACTCAGAATCTGGAAATATCATTACTCACTAACCTTTTTGTAACTAACCTTGTTTTCTATGTAATTAACAGATCTTGCATCTTTCACCAATCTTATGTCATTTTTTTTTAAAACCAATTTACAACCTGTCTAGTTCAACTGTTCAGGACTGCAAGCTCTCTGAAATAGGATTTATTGTGAGATAAGGCCAGCAGAACAGATGCTGAACTGAACTTGACATCAGAATAATCCTAAGAAAAATAAATCAATTATGAACCTGGTAGACTTACGTATGAAAATACCAACGAATCAGATACCTTTGTCCATTTCCTACTCACAAATCCTCGTATAAAGCTGAAGCAAAAAATGACAAGCCATCGATCGGAAAAAAAGCAAGTGGGCAAAGATCCAATAACTAGTTTTTATGTCTCTGTGAAGATGATCTAAAGTAACTTCATTAACAAAAAGTGTGTTCTGTGGAAACTAGTCTCTGATTTTAGGCCTTGTTCGTAAGGTACAAAAGCTTGGGACCAGCAAATTCCATGCTACTTGAAGATGATGACTTATAATTCCTCTTATCTTATCAACCGTGCAGCTGTCTGCACTATCCTTCTTTACAAAGAATGGGAAGAAGAATTCTCTAGCACTATAGGGGTTTCTTCTTACTTTTGTCCATTCATATGGAATTTTCTTCACAACTGTCCTACATAATAGCAAGCAACACAAAAAGGAATGACCTTTTGAGATGGTATCACCAATGTACACTTCTTTGTCCACTTTGTGCTGGAAGATCATAACCATGGGCTAATGGGCTAAGAAGGCTTTATTGGCAAGGTGTGTATGACCTGCATAACAAATAACAGAGAGGAATAATAAGAAGATTAGGGGGACCAAACCCAACTCAATATGAGAGTGATGGGCACGTTTCTGTGGAGAAGTTTGTGTACGGTGTCACATTCTGATTCTCACAGAAAGGACGGAAGAGGAGTAATGCAAAATTTAGGTGGATTTTTTTATATGCATGATTTTAAGTACATTTATGGCCAAATATCATGTATGCCACTAAAAATTGATTTTCATCCTCATTTGGCTATGAGACATTATCACTTAAACACATTTGTTTTGCACTTAACATATCATCACATATTTATGGCCTGCCATTGCTTTGTATGACTTGAGAGGATGCTCAGATCATAATGGTGGCAGAACTGGAGATTCTGGCAGGCAGTATACACAAAAATCTTGACAGAACATTACATGATACAAGGGCATCTAAAATTTTTACTGAGGGGACCAAGTAAAACGTACTATGGCATACATGTAAGGGAAAATTAGAATTAAGGACCAACCTGTGTGGTAAATTGATAGGGATCAAATAAGCAGAGAATCATTATTTGGTCTTTCTGAATAAAAAGCTTGATTATTAACTGTTGTTAACCCTCCTAGTCAATCTAAAAGTTTAAGCATCTTTTTTCTTTTGGTTGAAACTTCCAGATTGGAATACCTAGTATCAATTATTGAGGTGACTCTTGTTGATTAACCACTTTTATTTCTATTAAGGCATCACCTAATAAAACTTGTGAGGGAACAACTACCTTCTACTAATTAGGATCCAAAAAGGGTCACTGGTTTATTTACATAAGGTGCCTGTAAAATGCTAATAGTTCCTTCTTCAAGTAGAACTTCTTCCTGAGAAGGCCACTAAATATTTGTATACCCATTTCAGGGGGACCAAAGCATGACATGCGTTATGTCCCATCAAGGGTGAGGTGAACAAGTTGGCGATCAAAACATCAAATCCTCAATCTTTTCACATCAACAAGGCTTGAACCCATTTGTTTTTTTCCACCATATCCAGAAACCTTCGATGGTGAAAGCTCACATCAAGTACTCAGTACAATGCATGCCATCTTGTGAAACCATAGTGCTGGCGTGCAATGTCATGTCAGTATTATGATTGTTGTGGTCGTAGTAGTACTGTAGTAACATGCATGTTTACTGAGCTTTCCTCCCAACTTCCAAGTTGATGACAACAAATTTAATGCCAGAAGGATTGTCTGAGGATTACTGTCAAATTTTTATATTTGCAAGCAGTACACATTTTCAACTGCCTAATTACAAAAGCATGATTAGTTATTGGTTCAAAATACAGCAAATCCATCCTACGCAGGCCAAGTGGGAAAGGAAGACAGAGCAGGGTTAAAATTTTGAAGAACATTGGGAGAATAGGAACAGAACAAAGAAAGGGAACAGTTTGGTACTGCTCTTTTCACTTTAGTAGGTGAATTTTTTTTTCCCTGCTGCTCTCTAACCCTTTAATTGCATCCACGAAATATTTGATACGTCGCTCTCAACTCTCATGCCTCCCCAGTACTACCAGTACTTCACAGGCCCCTTCAGATAGAAAAATGCAATTTATTTGTACCTCTACCTACACATCTCAATTAAATTCTTAACTTTTACCATTAAAGTGACTAAAACCAACTCAAATGTTTAAGTATGTCGATCCTGTGCATGTAACTACCATAGTGAAGTGAAGAGTAGTAGTAAATAATTTTCTGTTTTAAATTAAATGTGATACAAGAGATAGCTTGATAACTCTTATCAAGCCTGCTGTATCCAAGGTTGAAATTAACCCTGTAGCTATTTGCCTTCTGATTTTGAAATAATCTCGCTTGAGTCTTGTAGGAAGTGATTATGCATTTTTTGGTAATTATAATAACGGCAAGTATGGTTTGGTTATGCGTGTAATATTGATCCATCCTCTGCTTATCAGAGAGCACAGCAACGAAAATTACATCAATCACAAATAAAAAATAGAAATCCTACTATTCCAATTTACAGTTCCTTTATCACCAATAGTTAAGCATTTGAAATTGACGATCCCAAGAGTTAGAGCACTCTCACTTTCAACATACTATTCATACAAAATCAATCCCCACTCCCCATTTACTTGAGGAATTGGGATCTAAACTTTCCTGTACTGGCTTATCATAACAGACAAAAACCATCTTCAAATCTCTCCTCTATGCACTATTTCCCCATCCTTACTAATGAATACAAACATTTAAGAACAAAAAGCCTTGTGGTCCACACCATTGCACCTTCTTTTCCAACTTTTTGCTCCATATAAACTTCCACTTTCACTTCATTGCCCCCCAAATCACAGGTTCCGTCAATTCACTTGCTCTCTACCATTTTCTTCTTCATTATCATCACCACCTCATTGCAAGCAATCACAATGGAGGCCAAGGTTGTTGAGAGGAAGCGAACATCGGCTGAGAAGGTGAGAAAGGATCACATAGTTGATGAAGAACTGGATGATGAAGTAGAAGAAGAGGATGAAATGGGCGATGGTGGTCTTGCAGAGGAGGAGAAGAAGAAAGGAGTTGTTGGGGGTGGTAGAAGAGGGTCAAGTGGGGTTGGTGGAATTTCTCCACCTTCTTGTCAGGCAGAGAGGTGTGGAGCTGATCTGACTGATGCCAAGAAGTACCATCGCCGCCATAAGGTGTGTGAGTTTCATTCCAAGGCACCAGTTGTGATGGTTGCAGGCCTGAGACAGAGGTTTTGCCAGCAATGTAGCAGGTGTTTTAATCCCTAGTCATCCTCAGAATTCTTTCCTGGTGTGAATTTGTACTAGCCTTAGCATTTCACTATAGGTGGTAGAGTTGATATTGCTTTTCAACATTTCTTATGATTTGGATCCATTTATATCCTTTATCCTTCAAACTAAGAAAGAACTCTACTTATGGGAAACAGGGGAAGGAACGATAGCATTCTTACAAGCTACTAGGATGGAACAGTATTTTCCTGAGTTATAAATTGGAAATTTAAAGTTAACTGTTCTTTAATCCATCTTTTTCAAATCTACCAAGCATAGAACTTATTTTGAGATCAACATTGAAACAAGGCTTGATTAGCGACTACTCATGTCAAAAATATATCATGACCATTCCTCATAGAAGTTTTGTTTATTGACAGAATCTGCCACTTTAAAACATTGTTTGATGTCTATAACAAAAATAATTACTCTTTAAGAAACTGAATTCACTTTCCTCATGTTTTCCCAGGAGAATAAATGTAAAATAACTTAATATCAAAGTTCAAACTTCAAAGAAGTATTATACTTTCATGCGTTCACCACAATAGAAATCTAAGATTCAGTATGCAGGTTCCACGACCTGGCGGAATTTGATGAAGCTAAAAGAAGCTGTCGTAGGCGCTTGGCTGGACATAATGAGCGCCGCCGGAAGAGCACTGCTGAAACTTACAATGAGGGCTGCAGCCGCAGCAAAGGCCATCAGCCAAAGGAAAGCCACTGCAGGCATGCTGATGACAGAGGAAGAATTCAGATGAATATGTCTGGGAGTTCTGGTTACAAATCTTTCCACATCAGATAAAGCCTAACTGCTAAGCAGGCTCCCTCTCTTCTGTCACCCTCTGGTTTCTTATATCCCAAGGCATATGATACTCCTCTGTATGTTATGAGAATAAGCATCCAACTCAGAGAAACCTCCAACACCTAAAGTTGGTGTCTTTTGCGGGTAGAATCGTAAGTATGTGAACTTATTTAACTGCCTGAAGCTCCATGCATACTTATTTAGTTAGTTTCTCCTGTTTCTATGTGCAATAGTCCTATTCAAGCACCCTTAATGGAGTAACCTTATCTTTCATTTGATTAATAATATTTTTCCTCTTATGCGTAAAATCACATCTCTCTTTCAATTAATTTTATGCATATTCGATGCTACGAGAGTGAGCAGCTTCCGTTGGATACTAGAACAGGTTTGACACTCAGACTGCGTACTCGTATAACTATGTTTCCTTGTCTTTTTTCCCTGGTTTGAAAGATGCATCTTGCAAAGACAGTTGGGACCTTCGTTTGCATCAACCCTAGATAAAATGATACAATAGATCAAGAAGGGTAAACAAACATTCCCTCGAATTCTTTTTCTGCCTATGTCCTTTAGTAATTGAATGCTTTTGATACCTCAGCTGCCACGCACCCTGCTTTTGACCAAAGTATGTTGGAAGGATCATTCTCTGTTACATTCTGGAAGAATTACGCCAAAAACGTGGGTAACCTCAACCAACGCATCCAATTCAGAGATACACAGAAGCAAACGCAGATAAAACACACAGTTATGACGGTGACTTGATCCAAAAGTTGAAAAAGAGTAGGCCGTAATGCAAAGGGGGTTTCTCTGGGACTGACCAAACTTCCTTGCATTATACAGAACAGGGCTAGTTTTGTCTACATAATCCAATACTAAATTCTTTCCACATTGCCATATCAAACGACATAATTTCACAGTTAATTTGCATCAAATCAAAGAAGCGATCACACCATGAGGGACACAGTATGACACCTGATGGACATCATGTTTTATATATTTAACAAAGTACATTGTACATCAGTCCCAAGATGCTGTATCAAAACCCTGTGCTCATTGAAATTTCACAACAATGCAGGAGATATCATCCGAGCTCTTCCTGTTAAGTGCCTCTTCAGTAAGGTGCTTTGCAGCAGACTTAGCATCCTTTATATGTCTGATAGAATCAACTGCTTCTTGATTTGACATTACCTGGAATAAAATTGCATAAACAGATGTGAGTACTAGATAAATAAGCACGTGGGACCAAATATATCTTTGTATCAAAAAGTATCCCCAAGGTGCATAATGCATTTTGCTTCATCAATTATCAAGTCTGACCTTCCATAATCCATCACTCGCTAATATAACAAACTCTGAACCATCATCTAAAATCTCCACTTTCACATCTGGTTCTGAACTTAGGTGTTTCTTTAAGCTTTTGTCCCCAAACGCCCTTGAGACTGCCAACTGACCATCAACACGTGGAACATCCCCTGAATTAATCACAAAAGCTGTATACTTAGTACTGGACTAAAATCTATCTTAGTCTCAGCAAAATCTCTGAGAATAATACAAACTCAACTAGATCAGAAAGGTATCTAGAATCATAAGCGCACCAAGCTTAAACTCCACAACAAGATAACCAAGTGAAAGGTTTTAATAATAACAACATCATCTTAATTTTTCAGATTTTTCATATACCTGGCCAGTTTGATACAAAACCACCTCTGTTTTCAATATCCTTCCTTTCTGTGCTTGGCTCATGATCCACTGACAATTGTTTGGCCACACCATTATTGCATATGACAGCCCGAGAATCCCCAATATTGGCTACCACAAGCTTGTGACAATCAATTAATATTGCCGTAACTGCAGTTGAACCCCCTTTACCCAATTCACCTGATTTCTCTAAAATAGTGGAATCAGTTCTACAGTAAGCTCTGCTTACAGCATCTGCAGTTTCTGTCCAGAAGCCAGGCTACATAAAGAAAGAGAGGGATAAGTAGGGGAAAAACAGTAAGTTATCGGCATATATTATGTCCCAAAATTAATGTGTCCACCACGAACTCAATCTAAATAGATGGGATAAATTTGCAAAACAGAGGCAGAAACTAGAAGTGCTTGAAACAACTTACTGACAAGTTTTTTTTAATAAGAAAAAGACAGACACAGAGAGAGAAGAACATAAAAGACTTTATAGTAAATAAAGAAATTCCCAATATTAATTAAACTTATGCTATGCAAAATAATCATATCCACTCAGAGTGAATTGAATTATTAGTTTTCAACAGATCTACCAGGTAACTCCAGAAAAGACAAGCATTTTGCATTACCTCTTTTAAGATATTATCAAACAAATGAGATCGTAAGTAATCTGGTACATCATGGCCTGAGTGGCCATCAAATATTGCAAACAAACCCAATTCATGGTCATCAACTTGCTTAAACTGTGCAACAACGTAGTCTTCCATGGCATGATCTGACCTTCCCTTCACCAAGTGAAAGCCATGAGTTACGTGCTTTGACATTTTGCTCTTTCCTTTCCCTGAATCAGGATCTGATGAACCCAAGCCAACTTTTTCCTGAAAGCAACATATATGTTAAGGACTTTCTCAATTATAAAATAATCAGAAGCCCAAGCAAATAAGCAAAAAAATAGAATGCCAAGTATCCACTCTTCTAACAGTCCTATACAATCAAAGAGGAAGTAAATTTTGAAATTGTCTTCCCAGCATCAGACATAAAATTGAGAGATATTGGCAGTTGGCTCTGATTGGGATTCAGATCAGTAAGCAATATTCGAGAGAAAACTTTGAAAAATTTATCAAACCAAGTTGAATATGCGTATTTTTGTGTGATTGGTTACTGTTAAATTCAAATGGTACAACTTCCCAACAACCGTACAAGGCCAACCATTCTTTAAAAACTCAAAAAAAAAAAAAAAGAAAAAAAAGAAGCATTACTTGGATTCTCTTCCATCAGTCATTGTATCGACCATATCAAATCTTTTTTGCAATTGAACAATATCGGTAGCTGTACCCAATTATGTATTTTGTGATATCTTTTGATCTCTATAACTGTCAGTCACAGCATCCAATTAACTAAATCTTATACATCAGCATCTAGGCCTTCCATATTGGAAATTAATTTTCCTTTTATTATCGTAGGTCCTCAATAGGATAATCCAGTCCAGTGATCTTTCGCCAAGGCTAAACCTGAGTAACAATAAATAATCTTGCTTTTTAACATCTAGCATATTACAAATCTGAGACTGCAAGTTTACAAGAGGAAAGAACCAAGAAGTAGAAGATGCTCCAGCTATAAGCATGACTATCTAGATTCACCATGACTAGATTGATTGATATAGCAACTACCTGGAATTAACAAGAACCGCAGAGGATGCTAAAGTCAATCCACCTTAGATGAAGAAGAAAATTAACCTTTTCCATCCATTCTATGTCTCCATGATCAATAAATCTCATAGTTAAGCAACTTGGTGATGAACCCGTGACCTAATCTTCTTTAGTCATAAAGGAGGAGAAGTAGTCATAAATTCTTAAGGTTACTAGCCACATAAAAGCTCATATTTATTGACAGTAGCAGTACCTTTCCTACCTTCTCCACATACTTGGCCAATTTCTTATTCTTATTACTTTGTCCTTTGCATTAATGCATTATGGTTTAATGTGTCATGTTTCAAATTACAGATCAACATAATTTAGAATCCAGTTCCAATCATACGGAAAAAAAAATCCATATTCACAATTGTAACACTTATACAAACATCATGATGGAAAAGAAAAATCCAGATTACTGTCAGGGAACAGCTAGATTCGGATGATGTGAAATACATCTAAGATTAGGAAGAAAACATTTTTTTTTGGCTACATCATAGAAGCCTAAACAGTAAGGATGAAAACAGAAAGAATATTAGAAGTAAAACTCAAGGAATTAAATCAACTGTAAAAATAGTGCCATGAGATAGTATAAGCTGGTCAATTCTTGGATTAATAAGTCTTCATAGATGTTAATAAATATTATGTATTTTACATTATAATATGGTGTGTGTGTGTGGGGGGGGGGGGGGGGGGGTGTGACTGTTCAAGGCAAACCAAGGAAACATCGAAAAACTAGGACTCTATAATTTAGAAAGAAAAAGGAGACAAACTGTTACTAGTCAATGATGGAAGAGCATGGGCACAATGCCACCAGTAAAATTACAACCAGAAAAGCTTACAACAAAACTAGTGGAAACAGGAAAATGAGTAAATGACCAAGTTGAGCAACATAAGCAATTCATCATTGAAATAGATTACCCAACAAAGGAAGATCTACAACGTTAAATAGAAAGTAAATTGCACCAACAGTAAAGCTAGAAAAGCAGGAAAAAATTGTGATCTAACCCAATTAAATAAGCCATTACCCCCAGAAAAAGGAAGAAAAAGAAGGATAATGATCAAACATAATGAGCAGAAGAAATTCGCCCGTACCTTCATTTTAAGGAAAATTTCTCTGCGAGCCATTGCTAAGTTTCTTGAAGGTTTATATAGGGATTATTTAAGAACGTATGCGGACAAAGTTACTGAAAAATTCAGCACAGTGAACGAGGCAGAGACGAGGACCGATAGAGAACGGAGAAGAGGCAGAGAGATCAGTGAACAAAGAGGGAGGAAGAAGAGAGAGAGGGGTGTGCCAAGGAAGAGACGAGGATAATTGGGGCGTTGACACGACCTCTCTTCTCCCAATCCCACGCCCCTTACTGCGTGATCAATCAGACGCGTTCGCGCCACGACTTGTCTCTGCCCTCTTCGTTGACATGTCCCCACTCAGTTTTTGACTCTCATCGAACGGATAAGCATTAATATTTTATTGAAGTAATTTTATTTTATTGAGTTAGATGTACTCATTTTTTAATTTCAAATAATATTTTAAATAAATTATATATTAATCATAAATAGAAATTAAAAAAATATTTTAAACTAAATTCTCGATAAAAATTGAATAAAAAAATAGAGAAATTATCATGAAGAATAGCCCTATCCAAGAAGATATGCAAGACTTTGCAGGCCCAAATGCCAAACAATTAAGTGGATTCTACGTAGGCTGGATTTTCGGCCCAGAGAAGCCTCGTCAAAGCCAACACTTGTTGTCTGACTGAAGCCCAACCCAAAACAACCAATTGATTAGGACCATAAGGACGAGCATGCTTGTGATCATCATTAATAAAGGATAAAAAAAAATAAATGAACATTTAATGCGTAGTTATAATATAATTATACTCATTTAAATGCCGTTAGAGACGTATAGTTATGGAAAGTAGAATATGATTTCTCATTTTCACCTGGGTTTATCACATGAGATGTGCATAATATACTGTTAGGTACTGAGTTATTTGAAATTTTTTAAATCTTGTATGTATGTAATGCATTGTACACACTTTAGGTAATGACTCCATGTATAAGTAGTCGTACTCATTTTACAAACCTTTTAAAACTACAGTAAAGATAGTCTTACAGAAGTGAGACTACTAAAAGCTTACAAAATTATTATAAGTATTTAAAGGTATTGAATTTTATGATTTAAGTTGTAAAATTTAATTAATATAATAATTCAGATTCTTTCAATTAAAAGTTTAGTAAAAACTTTTTATAAAAATAATAAAATTCGTAAAAACTTAGTGCATGTCTACCAGACCAAAGATCCTTATTAGATGTATAAAATAGTACTAAGTTATTTGAAAAACCTAATACATGCGCCACCATCCTTATTGCTTTGAGGTTTTTGAGGCTTTTTTGTTTTAGACATTTGAATTTAAACTCCAGGACTTTGAAGTATATTGAGTGACTTGTCATTCATTTATTAAAAGAAAAAAAAAACCAAATATTTGTTTAGTATTTCAAATATATCTACAAATAGGTATAAAAAAAAAAGTTTATTGATATATTGAGTTATAAACCTTCATTTCAACAACTTTGTCCACAAATCCATGGACCTGCCACAATGTATTGGCATCATAAGTGTGCTTTCTAAGGAAAAATTGCAAATAATTTGCCTGGGTTGGAGAAAAGCTGAAGACTGAATCTGGCTGACCGGTGGTCCTAAAGGCATAAGCAGCTCCAATGGGTCCATGGGTTCCGCCACAGAAACCCAAATGAGAGACCAGGGAATTTTCTAAGAGCTACTTTGTCGCCTTGTTTGGGAGTAAACAAAAGCTTTTGATCACACACTCCAATTTCATCCATCTTTCTCTTTTAGACCGTAGAGAGCCTCTGCTTCCCTTGCACAGAGAAAGCTGCACTGATCCCCACCACCATTCCTTGGTCTTTTCAAATAAGACTGTACTATTTTCTACCGATATGCTTACTCTTGGCCCTCCCTCCCTCCTTTTTTTTTCATTTTTCTGCTTTATCTATATAGAAAAGGGCATATTTGGGACTCTGTGTCCTTTAGAAAAACAAAAAGCAAGTTGTCAAAGATTAATGTATAAGCCATTCTACTTGGGAGATAAACAAGAGATTGAATGATCAAATATCTATCTTGATGGCTTTATATTAAATATAATGGCAGCCAAGAGACATGATGATTAACCACAATTTCACTTTACAAACCCACTACCTTATCAAAATTATGCACCACCAGTCATTCCTACTCAAGTTTATATTTATTAGTACTACAACATTGCATAGCTCATTATTTTTATAGCATTCTTTTTGTTTATTTGAAACTTGAGCTCCTAGAGTCTCAAGTAGTTATCATATATGTAAGTAGAAGTCTTATATTCAAAGTGATAATAATAACCCTACCGGCATTTTTCATGGTATATTGACACTTATTTTTTGTATTAATCGAATTCAAATAAAAAATTTATGTGTGTTAAGTAATTTGTCACTTTTTTACTTATAAAAAAATAAAAATTTAACCAAAAAAGAGTTAAAAGAGATTTTTTCTTTTAATAAAAGATTATATAGATAATTGCCAATCATGTGACACACTTCTTCCATGTAGCACATCTAATGCTAACTAACAGCATCATTACAACACCACCATGATTTGTTAAACTTAAGGTTGAGTTGTCATCTATGACTCACATAATTTTCCCAAATTGAATCCAACAAAGAGCTTGATTCACTCCACATGTCCTATTCACACCTTTGACCATAATCTCCCTCACCTTGATCTTGGATTCATGATCATATATAATATATATAATTCTCCAAACATAACCCCTTATAAACACAGGCTTAACCCATGCAAATGTAACCAGCAAACACTCTAATAAACGTCCATGGACAACCGCAGGAAAAAGAACAGCTCCGGCGACTCCTTCTCGTTCCCGAGCACCCCGAACCAAGACTCAGACTTTGAGTTCGGGTGCTTAACACCGGACTCACCCTCTAGTGATCCCTGCAGAACCTCCCCAGCTGACCATCTCTTCTTCAATGGCCGCCTCCTACCTCATTCTTTCCCATTTCACCAACACCCCACGATTGTTTTTGATAATTCTCGTGCCACAAGCCGAACAAGCAGCATTAGAAGCAAGGACTCGTTGATGTCATCACGAAGCAACAGCACAAACAGCAGGAGCAGCAGCAGCTGCAGTGCAAGGACAAGCTCAAGTGATAGTTCTGAGAGGAAGCTGTTTTATAACAGAGTTAATTCAGGGAAAGCTTCTATGGTAAGAGATAGATACCAGGTTAACAGAATGGCTTCAACTCAAGCATATGGGTGTTCACAAAGGTGGCAGTATATAACGCCGGTGCCAACTTTGAACCGTGATGTATCGAGGAGAAGAAAAGGGGAGGAAGGGAAGAAGGAGGGGTTGAAAGGCAAGAAGCAAACGACGAAGGTGAGTTCGCGGTTTGGCCGGAGAATTTTCCGGTGGTTTGTGATGGCCTGCAAAGAATGCCATGCCATGGAACCGTCCAGCAAGGAGAAAACAACGCTGCAAGAAGACGTCAAGTTATGATAAGTTCTGTCCTTATTTTTCTTTTGGGTATATGGGATCTTGGACTGTATGAGATATGTGCATGTGCTTAGCCCATGGATTTAGTTTCTTTTGCTTGTGTATGCGAAAACTAGGCTTCATTTTCGATCTACTGCAAAGGAATGGAGAAAAATAGTTTGAGTTGAAGCTATGAAAGATGAACAAAAATTAAAGTTGGTGTGTTGTGTTATTGAATTATTCTGTGAGTATGATCTGATGATTATTTCCAGTTCAGAAACAATATTTTCACACTTTCACATTAACAAAAGTCAATTTTAATCTTTTTAATTGATGGACTCACAGTTAAATTATAAGATTTAATAAATAATTTAAAAATAATAATTATATGAGAATAATAAAAATATTTTAAAACATATAGAAATATATGACTGAACATTGGAAAAAAATGTGAAATACGGAAAATTTGTATGATTTCATTAATGTAAACAAAAAAGTGGCTGATAATTAGTAAGCTGGTTTTTATCTTACCATGTCGTTTTTTATTGGAGGATTATATATATATTTTTTGAATTATTTTAAGATATCCTTTCAATCAGCATTCATAACCGGTAATATTTCTTTCGGTTTCTACATATGAATGCAGGAAGATCAGTACACAAGTCACTGCAAATTATGAGCCACCAGAATTTGTCTCCTGCTAATCCCTTAGCAACATGATTTTTAGGTGCCAACTACCGAACACCCCCTATAGATAGGAGTTACCTTTGAGGAAAAGCCTTAGTAAATCAGGCAAAGTTGCATTAAGAAACAGGTAGTTCTAAGCCTAGAATCAATTTTTACAAAAAAGTGACTTATTGCTATTTATGGTAAAATCAATTTTTTTAATTACTCAATTTTTTTGTTTATTTAAAATCATCTCTAAGGTCCGGAACAAACTTCAAGATCCCTTCGGTGCGGCTTTACCAATGAGTACAGTGGCACTGCTTTTACGTCATAATCCAATAATTATCAAGTACTTTCATCCACATGATTTATTTATCAATTTAATGATTAAGATCTTTTAATTTTAATTTTTAAAAATTAAATTTATATAAGTGAAAAATAAAAAATTAAGATAATTAAAAATCAAACTCAAACTACAATGTGAAACAGAAAAATTAAAAGTTATCAAAATTAAAAAAATAAAAAAAGTCAAGATCCAAATCTCAATCAGTAGGAGCTTGCTTTCACAGGCATTCTTTGTCACTTGTGGCAGGCATAAAAACTTAATCTGTAAAGGGTATAGACATGCAAATCACTCTCTAAAAGTTTCTTGCCCTCTGCCTAAGAAACCTGTTGTTTACTTTCAAGTTTTACGTTTACATATTGCCTATTGTAAGAAGAAAAATATTACTTGGTATACCTTTTTCACAATAAGGCAATGTAATATATTGACTTGATGGGCATTATAGATTAGTAAGTAAAATTTAATAATTTAAATTTTATATTATAAAAATCAAATAAAAAATTATGAAAATTTGTGCATTGAGCAATGAACATGTTTTACTTTTCCTTTAGTTATATTAAACCATTCCAATGTTACATTAAAAAAGCCAAGGTGGACAGAAAAAGATAGATATGTAATTAATAAAGAAAAATAATAAAAAAAATATTCATATTAAATTATAAAAATAAAAAATTATTAAAATTAATATAAAAAAGTAAATGAGTCCTTGAATAAGCCACAGACTAATTTTGATTCGACACTTTTTTTATTTTATAAAATTTAAATTATTAAATTTATATTTTATAAATTAACTTATAATATTTAATTAATCTAATATTTTTTTATTAAATATAAATATTTATTTTCGCGCAAAATATAAAGCTTTTTCTAATATTTAAAATTTCACAAAAGTGATTAATAGAGAGGTTTTCTTTCTTCCTTTTTAAGTGGAATGACAGCGCCGATACTTGGACCGTGATGTAAAAATTGTAATCAAAATACGTATTTGTGAATATCATACACTGCACGCGGTATACGCATACGATGCTTTTCCATGTACACAGTATGTTCGCCATACGTATGTGGGCTGCCGGCGATGCGCGTTAGCCCACGAGTTCAGCGCTGACTTCTGACATTTCTTGGTCCTGAACCCATAGCCTTTTTTTTGTTTTCCCAAGTACAACAGATTCTAACCCATAGACTGGAACTGGGGTCAGCTTTTTGGTGGTCCTACTTCTCACTGTTAGCTCACTCAAACGGGCAGAAGTACCTAGCTAGTGCACCTGGTTGCCCGTACTAATTCTGGTTAGTTACATTTTCTAGTTTTTCCAAACAAGGGACGGGACTATCTTAAACTCGAAAGAGTTGTCTGCCTCTTTATAACCCAGTATTACTGATAACAGACTGCAGGAGCGAGTGAAATAGTGAAAACTCAACTATTCTGAAATCCGTCAGCCTTAGTTACGTCCTGCTCTTATAAAAGCTTATACAATTCTCTTGGACTGGACTTGATTAAGATTATATTGCAAAATTTTGTGTCTCAAATACCTTTTATAATTAATCAAGTCTCATCAAATGGAAGACAGAAACATGAGATACAAAGTGAAAAGCAAACACATGAACTGGAACACAAATAGGTATGCCTAGATACAACCTCTCATCTTTCAATTCCCTGATACAACCATTTTCCCCCCATTTACTCCAGATAGGTCTCCATGACATCCGGGTACATACCTCCTTCTGAAGTCCTGTACTCCACAGGTGGTGGTGGTTGTTGTTGATGGTGATCCATTGAAGTACAAGACGATGATGAGGCCACCCTAGCAGGCAGAGTGAAGCTCCTCTTGAACTTGTCCAATTTCCTTGCACTATCCGGGTGGCTATCCAAGCTCAAGAACTCATTGGGATTAGCCCCACTAGCATTTTGCATGTTGGAGACTTCTGAATTCGGATTTGGATTCAGAGGGTGGGGGTGATTCTGATCCCCAGGTTTGCTCCCTAAGCTCTCTGGATTAAACAAAAGCTTAGCATCATCAGTTCTTCCTGTGAGTGCATTGAAAAAAGACAATCCATTAGGCCACTTTATGTCGTTTTCGTGCTCTCCCACCATCTCTTCCATTCGGCCAGGTTCAGATGAATGAGGCATGAGAAACATATGGGTCTCATCTCTGGCCAGTGGGAATCCCATTCTAGCTGTGTGCTGAAAATTGGGCGAGGATAGTATAGAAGCAGCAGAAGTAAGTGGCCTTTGACCCCAGTTAAAGAGCGGAGGGGGTGGCCTGATTGGAATACTGGATGGTTTTGAAGGAACTGTGGTAGAAGAGGAAGCATTCCTCGTTGAAGAGAAGAGTTGGGAGAGGTAGAATCCAGATTGGTAGCCAAGAGATTCAAAAGTATGCCTCATTCTTAGCACAAAATGCAGGTCTTCAGGAATCTGAGAGTACAAAGTGATGCAGCAATCAGAAAAAAAGAATATCAAGCTTCTGATATTCTGTGAGTTTCTGTTTCTATACAATGAAGTAGTAAATGTTATATGTATGGTAAAAATAAGTAGAAATATAAAAGTAAATGCACGAATTCAATGTACCAAAACAGGAAATGCATTAATTTACTCACAATTTTGCAAGAACCCAGTTGCAGCAGGCCATGCCCAGCTTGAATTACAGCAATTGTCTGGTCAGGAAATAAATGCAAAGAGAATCTTAGTAAAGGGCTAAAAGTTCTCGGCAGAAGTTCTTTGCGACCAATAAATGCGAAAGTCCACAATAATTCTGTTACTGACCTGAATGCCTGACTCAAACTGGTCGGTCCATTCAGAAGGAAGCTGCAATTAATAGCATCAAGGGAGGAGGTTGAGTCAATTGATCACACTCATCACTAAAATAGCTAAAAATAACTTAAAGAAAAGGAAAAGTTCAATGCCAGATTCTGTTCTAGTTGGAATGTAAAGGTGAAATCGTTAAAGGGAAAAGGAAGAGAACAGGAACGGGGAGATCAGAGAAAGAACTACTATTGGATGTTAGGGAGTTCAAATGCATTACAGCATCAAAGGAGCTCTGCCAGTAATTGGAGATGTTGGGTTCACATTCAGTGGGCTCTTTGAAGACCCACTTGTGGCACTTATCGGATGCAACCTTTCCCATTAACCTGTTTCAGAAAAGTAAAATTTCACCTAATCAGAGCACAAAGCAGAGAAAAATTTTGTTCTTATAGCTCCCTCCACAACATGTTATACAATATTGAAGATTAAGAGAGAGAGTGAGAGTAGAGGAAGAGAGAGAATTGAAACAACAACCATAATAAACACCTACCCAGCACCCACCCTTCTCCATAATTATATAATTGAATGGACATTTTGCTGAAGGCTTTTCTGACAGGATCCTCTCCATCAATCTCTTCCAGACAATCTGAAACCCTTCCTCGGCAAAACCCATCTTCCCACATCAACATCCTTAACGAAATTTAACGAAAAAATGGAGGTCAATTCATGAAATCACTAATCCAAACAATACCCAGAAGCCAAAATAACAAAAATTATGAGTATTCAATTATCACTGACAACTTTTGAGTTTTAAAAACTTATAGAACACTTAAATTAAGTCTGGAAAATTCTGCTTTTCATTCCTCTATTTACGCAAGTAAAACTGTAAAACCCTGTTTGGATGCTGAGAAAGATTTTAAATGGAAGTACAAAACATAGAGCAATCTTGGCTTGCTTTATTCCTCTATTGTCCCAGTAGCCAAACAGAGGAAAACCACACTTACAAGCTGCCGTTATCGTCCCCAACCTTGCAGCCATTGCCACCTCTGACTCTTCTGCAAGAAATGGACAAGACCCAGGTGAGGAAACAGCCATAAACTCAAAGTTGCACACAGCAAATAAATGGAGAAAGAGATAAATTCTAGAGGAGGAAACAGAGAGAGTGACAAATAAGAGAGGCATACGGGCGAGGACGAATGGTCCAGAAGACAGAGTAAGTCCAGTCTGAGTTGAGACAGACGCTTCTGAGGGCCTCATGAAGGGCCATCATCCCAACAGCCTCTTTGCTCCTATCTGATGTTCCTGAGCCCACCATCTCTTTCCTTCCCTTTCTCTTTCTCACTTTCTTTCTTTCTCACTATATACCTTTATTCCAACCCCTCTTTCACTTCACAATTTGGCCCCTTTTTTCTCTCTTCTATCGTCTCTCTATCTATCTCTGAAGAACCTCCCTAGACTCACCCTCTAGTGTTTCTTTCTCTCTTCTTTCTCCCCCGTTTTTTCTTTTTAACCCCAGCTACTCTACAATGCTTAACCACCACAAAACTAGACTAAGTCTTTAATCTGTCCCCGTTGCTCTGTTTTTATTGTTTTTTTTTTTTTTGACTAGCAACTCTCTCTCTCTCTCTCTGTGCCTTTTGTTTGGCTCTAACAGGGTTACTTTGACAGGAAGAGGTAAAAGAGGGGAAAGGGAGGTGTGCTACTTTAGTAAGTAGCTACCCTTGATAAGCCGTGGGGACAGCTTTTAAGCTCTTTCTGTCTCTTTTACAAAGCACTACAAAGAGGGAGGAAGAACAAAGAAAGGGAAGAAGAGGTCAGGATCTTCCCTTGCTAATTTCACATTTTTACCCTTTTGTCTTGGCCAGAAAAAACATTCATCGAGGGCAAAGTTTGGAATTGGTGACTTTGGGTCCTCTGTCCCTCTCTGTACCTTTGCCACCTTAAACTTGCTGGGGATGAAGGGATCAAGTCAAGCAAAGTAGTGGTTTTGTGGAGCCTGCAAGTTTGTTTTTAAACCTTGCTGCAATTGCGGGCAAGCAATTGTTGCTTTTCTATTTGTTCTCCAGAAATGACATATTTTCTGGCCCAAAAGCCTTGTGATTGTGTCTAATCTGTGCCTTCATGCATGAAAGCTAATACCCATAATGTTTCAATTATATGTACAGCGCCGTTGGGCATCCTATCCCCACTTTTTTCATTAAGGTCAAAGCAACATGATTGTCCTTCAGGAGTCCTTAATTTTGATAATTTTGGTCTAAAATAACAGAAAGACAAACAGTTTTAAGGTTCGTAGTGTCGCACTCATGAAATTGAGCTCCTTTCCCCCCTTTCACTCTCATTTTCACTAGTCCAGCCAATAATACATCAACCTTACTTGACCAAAACATAAACAGTAAAAGTACGTACGAATTGGCCATCGAGTCCAAAATACCCAAATGGATAAGTACTTGTAAGGTTCTGCATGTCAGGACAGCCATTCTGGTTTGCCCTTTGTGGGGACTCTGGGCATTGTTTTCCCATGGGGGAAAGATGCGTAACCGATCCTGAATTGGATGCCGTAGATCTGCACATTTTTGCGAAGTTCGAAACACCCCTTAATGGTTTTTCTAATACCAAATGCGAGAGATAGCTATTACACATTTAGCATAGCGGAGAATCTTTACTGGTCAAAAGTGATAGGGTGGATTCTGAGGCTTAGATTTGGATTAATATTTTAAGAGTTTTTTTTTTTAAACTAATATTTTAAGAGCTTGTGATATTGGTGTCCCAAGGACCAACTTTAGGCAATTATTATTTTTGTAGTTTTTGTACCGCTGCAACTAAACAGGGGTGTGTCCCAATAGCGGCTACTGCCGCTCTTTCTTACTGCCAAACCCATCTTCCTATCTAACTGAAAACCCAATTTTAGCCTTTGTCAATAATAGTAACTCAGAAAAGTTATCACCGTCTCGAAGAAAATGCTTTTATTCTATATGGTAACCTTCAATTAATTGACTTGGACTCGACATGTTGAAAAGAGCTTCATTTATGTGATTGGTCATTCTCATTTTATTCTAGTGAGTTTATATTTTTTTATTAAAAATATATAAACTAATTTGTACTATCTTACTTAATATATAAGTTATAATAAAATGACTGAATAAATTTATATATAAAATATATTAATTAATTAAATTAATTTATTTTATCTTACTTAAAAATAAATTAAATTACATTTTCTTCACTTATCAATATTATGATCAGTTTTATTTTATCTAATTTACTTATGAGTCATTATAAGTGAAGATGAATTAATTTATTTTGATGATTTAATTTATAAAATTTAATTATAAAGTATGTGAAATTAATTTTTTTATTAAAAAGTGTATGATAATTCCAAGTGCAATGCGGTCATTTCATAGATAGGAGTGGAGATCTCATGGTCAAAATCCAAAACCAAAGAAAGATTGGGGGTGCTCAAATCTGCTTCGGATGCAACAGCAGCTACCCAGCATAGCAGGTATTATTATATACACTGTGTAAGTGATTAACAAAGGCTAAATTAAAAAGCAGTAGAGAGATTAAGGTATCACGTGCACACGTGCCATGGCAGTGAGTCGGTGCATCGTTTCGCATAAACAAAGTGTAGCGCACGAATTGCGGGGCGTTGCTTCCCCCACCTGCGACATTCACCATTTCCTGCTCACGAGCTCTGCTCTCACTTGCCAAAATCGAGCGCCCGGCGTTTTCCACCAGCGGGGTCCCAGCAAGCAATGCCACCTATGAACCCATCCGATTGGAGCGCGTCAGCCATGTAAGGAAACCCTCGCGTCGCATGAAGTGCCAAATGGATGCATCAATCTAAATCCTTGGGCTCTCTCTAGTCTCTCCTCCGCATTGACCGGCTCAAGCCACGCTCCAACCCCACGACCGTATCTTTAGTGGGGCCCATGCCCAAATCGCTTAAACCCGTTATTAACCTAACCTGGGCAAAAACCCTAACGCTAAGCCAGTGACCCAATCAGAACTAATTCACTGCATCACAACTTAATGTGTGCCGGACAAAGAGAACTTCATTAAATATACAAAATCTCCTTTTTAAAGCAATGTTTAAAAGGGATTTTAATAAATATTCATAAAAATGTAGTGATTGATAAATTTTACTAATAATTTATATAATTAACTTAATCAAATAAAATATTTTTTTCTATTATTTTTTTATTATAATTTTGTTATAATTAAATAATCAATAAATCACTTAATACATATAAAATATCAAGTTCAAAGTTAAAACTATTAAAGATAAAAATATTATTTTAAGAAGATTTAATATTAGTATACACAAATTTAAATTTTAAAAAGATTATATTAAAAAAAATTATTTATATTTTTTAAATAATTTTTTATATTTAATAATAATATAAGAATATCTTTAAAAATAAAAAATAAATAAATGCTTCAAAATAACAAGTACTATAGCATTATTTGATTGAATTTTTTATAGAATCATTTGTAGGGGACTATGATGTTAGCAAACTCAGAAGATGCCAAAGTTAAATCTATAATAACTTTTGAACTAAATTTTCTTGCAATTTTACGTACACATATCTTGTCTTTACTTTTGAATGTGACATAAAATAAGTAACTCATGTGCGTATGCATTCTCTAGATTTTGATTTTATTTATGATTTGATAAGATGAAAGCAACTCTCCAAATTACGAACTCTTGCATTATTTTCACGTATATATATTATTATAAATTTTATGAAAAGTTTATCAAAAAAATGTATAAAAAATTTTATGAAAAATTTATAATAATTTATTATATGAATTGAATATTATCTTTTTCATTGAAATATTTTTGAAACTTTCAAACAATTAATTATAAAATATTATATTTATTAGATCTTAGAATATATGTAAAATTTAATAATTGATATCATTTTAAATATTTTTATATTTAATTCATAAAAATATAAATATTTATATTTTTTATAATTTTTATAATTAAATTTTATTAAATATTTATTTTAAATAATATAAATAAATAAATTTTATAATTTTATTTATAAAATCTAATTAATAAATCACATATAATTTTATAAGAATTTAACACTATAAATTTAGTAGGAGATATTTTCTTACAAACACCCAGATTAGCAGTGTATTTATCTCTTCCTAAAGCGAAAGTTGAAAGGACGCATACCAAAATATTGGCATCTGTGCACCACAATTAGGTTGCTAAAAGCATCTTTGAGGTTGAGTCACAGTTCTCTTTTTTCTCTTTGATCATGACAAATCCCGCCGAATCTCATAGATCTGATGCCATTCACATTATGATAGAATTAAGTTGCTACTTCGCAAAATTCTCTTAAATAGTTTAGGATTGAGATGTTTTAAGGTACATGATTTATCTTATTTTGTAATTAAAGTATATGATTTATTTTATTTCATAAAATTAAATAATTATTAATAATAAATAAGTGAATAATAATTATAAATTTAAAATAATTTATATTGTTAATCTTTTATTAATAATATTTATTTATATTTTATTTTATAAAATATTTCATGCATTTCGAAAGATTTGAATTTCTTAATTTGATATCTCTTTTTCAGCTACGGTTTTAATAAACAAGAAAGCTTATCCTATCATACAAATGAGAAAGTTTATTTTATCACAAATTTTTTTATTTCTGTGTGATATTCACAAAGAATATATCAATAATGAGATTTATTAAATTTGACAGTTTAATTGTTAAAATTTAATATATTTATTAATTTAAATTTTATAAAAATTTATATAAAAATAGAGAGAATGTTTAATAAATTTGGAACTCGATAGAGTGAGAGGAGCCCACTTCACTGGGAAAGTAAAGACTCTGTTGGTGGCACTAGCAACCCAGCTAGCTGCAGCTGCATTTAATTCATAAAATTTTTATTTAAAATAATTAAATTTATCAAGTATTATAATTTAAATTATAAAATTTAATTAATTTAATACATTATATGAGATTTTATCAAAATTTATGTAAATTAATTTAAGTGGACGAAGTATTTTCCTTGATGGCAATTAAAAACATACTAAAATCAAAATATGAATTTAAATCTTTTAACTTATTTTTATTTTAATAATTTATTTCCTTTATTTTATATTTAAATTGATTACATAAATTTTATATCTACCCCTTATTATATTTTTAATTTACATAAAAATGTTATGATCCCATTCGCTGTCCTTCCTAGTTTTTAACTAAAAGGTTAAAAAAAAAAAAAAGCCCTTTCATTTCAAATCAAAGTTAGAGCTCATTTGGGTCATTCAAATAAAATAGAAGTGGAAATGAAGTTGGTGGAAGTGACCATGGCCACCGCAAGCTGGCTGTGCAGGTTTGATTTGCAAATATATATATATATATACATATTTTGCAGTTAGGGTTAAACAAAGTGAAAGAGTAATTATATAAGTACATAAATTATTTATACTTTTATATTTATATTTATATTTTTTTATTTTTTTTATTATTCATGCGCGTTAATCATTTTTCAAAGTAAAAACATTGACTCATTTCTAAAAGGGAAAACTCATTTCCCACAGGCTAGCTAGCCAGGTGGTACACATGCATAGATCCCATTACAAATAGGTGCATACATAAGAAAAGCTATTTTCATTAAAATAAAAAAATGAAATATTCATAAAAATAATATGATCTCTTAAATTTGTTAATTTTATAATTTAATATATAAAATTTAATAAAATTATTTATTTATATTTTTAAAATAAAAATTTTATAAATTTTATAAGTGCATGTGATTCTTTTCGCTTACCTAATCCAAAGTCTTGAATTAAAACCATGCGTACCCATTTATTCTGTGGGTCAACATTGTGGACTGCAAAATTAACATGCATGCACAATTATGGCAATATTCATTCGTGCACGTTTGTCTCCGACCAATATGCATGTACACCACGAATTCGCCTGTGTCTTGGTTGAAAAAGCATGTCCTCTCACGACGCTCGCAGGAGGTCAGTGGCACTGTACCGCCGGTGCATTCTTTTCGATCTCTTTCGGTTTTTTGTTCTTATTTATGTTTTCATTTTTCTGAAATAGTTTTTCTCGTTTTTTACTGCTTTCTTACCCAATCCAACAATATTGCAACATCGCTCTTAATTTCGTCTTTTGCGGGCTAATAACTCTGCTTTTTTTGCTGGCTTATTCCCTCGCTGTTGACCTTGTTTTTGTGGACCAAATACTTTGCTCCTTCCTGTAGACAAATGGAATTTCGAATATTGGGTAAGGCTAGCTGGGGTTTACCTAAAACCAATTTGACTCATCCCGGATCTGATTCCTTAGATTATTATATAAAAACCAAATTTTCTATCTCCATACAATCTTTATTTAAAAATTTTATATTATTAAATTTATTAAATTTTATAAATTAAATTATCAAATTAAACTAATCTAATAATCTTTTTTAAATAATAAGATTTTCGCCAAAATGTATGTATGAGAATATAAAATTTAAATGTACTATCTAAATTTAATTTAAATTATATATATAAAAAAATTATTTAAAAGAGAATTAACTATTTCAACAATCTTTATTATTTAAAAAATTAATTTACTGACGATCGATTGCAAGAATATCTAAAGCAATAAAAAAAATATAAAATTCCCACATAAAAATGGGTCAATTTTTAATACTGTTGGTAATTAAAGTCCACACTTTGATCTTCCGAATCATTAATAGGGTTCTCCGGTGCTGGGTGGTTTGACGAAGAATATTTATAGGTTATATATTCACGATTGGCGGGTGAAACTATAGACCCTAATTTCAAATTAGGATTAGCAAAACTCCAAAGTTGAACCAGAATTTAACTATTCAGGAATCAACATCATACTGGCGACGAAGCTTAGATATGAAAGGTGTCTATATTTTTTCTTTGGACATGCCAGCCAAAATGTATGGGTGCATAGTTGCAACTCTGCGGGTAACTCTACAAGCACTGTTGATGATCATTTCAACTGCCTTTGAACAAGCAAGTGAGCTTTTCTTTCTACTTTTTGAAGATGATATATGACTGTAACGTCATTATGCTAGCCATCCATTATCACATGAATAGCTAGCCTACAAGCACTGCTGGCTGCCACTGAATATTGCTGATGAATCTTGTGGCTGAGTAGGAAACTCCTTTTTCTTTCTTTCTTTCTTTTTTTCTTGGCTGTTGATCTGCATTGGTGTCTTTCCCTTCCCAATGTTTATGGTTACAAGCCCTGTATGAGTTTTGAGTCTTTTGACCTACATTTTTTCTTCAGAGAATAGCTAGATCGTAGGTTTTTGCTGTTGGCTTTATTATTTACTTGAGAAATGATATTCCCACTATATGTTATTTACAAACAAATTATATAAAGTGTTAAATTTATTAAATTTCATAATTTTTAATGATATAAATTATTTATAATGAAATTTTTATAAAATTTAATTTATAAAAAAGAAGAAATATATTCACTGACGTAGAAATCAAAAAGTTTCCTTTAGAGCCATGTATCACGCTTCATCTGTCTGCTAAGGAGAGGGGCTTGCATGATTGTCATTTTACAGATCTATGATTCTAAAATGATTACCAGATGCCAACTTTGTTCTCTTTAGTTGACCATATGCAACGTGCAACACCTAATACAGAAGAAAAGCAGCACAAAGCCACACTTTTTGGGGATACAGTTGTTGCTTTTGAAACAAAAAGGATTTAAAATTTGAATGAGTAGTAATCATGCACTTTGATGAGCGTCATGCTATTGCTAGTTTGCTACGCATACAACCACACTGCACACCTGGAAAAAGCACGACCTTTCCACATCTCTGTAAACAACTTTCCAATCAATGGCTCCCATTACAGTTGTCTACTAATTAAGTTGCACAAGTATACAGATACGTAACTGATACAGGAACAGGTATGTTATATGTTAATTTTGTAATAAAATTTTCATGTAACTTTTATTTGTATCTAGTACAGACATGGGTATATAGATCAAAATGAAATTTTATTTTTAAATGAATCGAGAGATATTTTTATTTGAGGTATGAATCTTTAAGTCCTTCAATTTGAGTAGGTTTAATCTCTTTTTAGACAGATAATATTATAAATTTATACTTTCAGAAGTCTCTTTAAGAATCAAATATGCAATTGTTAAATAATCTAAAGATGCTCATACTAATTATGTCAACTCCTTAAAGTTAATCAAAATGAAATTTGGGTGCTTCATAGGTTGTTTGTTTTTGTGCCACCAAGGTTGTTTTACATTGATTACCCTACTTAAGTAAATATACGTAGAGTTTCGCATAGAAAAGTCCAAGCGTCAGTAATTGGATTCAACTAATGAAATAGTTATTTAAACGACTAATGATATTGGCATGCATAACTAATTTATGCTCTCTATACATCTAAAAGAAAAATTTTAAGGAAGAGAAATAAAGAAAAATGATAATATAAAAAATATATAGAATATATGCAAACTTTATTTGTATATATATTATCTAGTTAAACCATCTGTGGCAGAATTTAAATTCATAGCGTTGAATATGTGGATCCCTTTCATTAGAAACGTGAAACGAGGATACAACCTCTGTCATGCATTCACGCGAAAGTAGGCCTCTTCTGGCCTAGTTTTGGAGGCTTTCAACCACAACTTGGTTGATTTTTGTGGGTCTGAAACTGACCAAGTCTGGCATATTAAGCTTGGAACTTCTCTTGGCGTCCTATCTCTTGTTTCAGAGATTAATCATCATGGTTTTTCAAGATTGTGATTAACGAGCATGGACATTGTTTGCTTGAAAGTTCTTCTTCTTCTTTTTTCTTGGTACATCAGGTGACAAGCCAATCAACTACCTACATGGGAATGAACACCCTACCTATCCTGTACTATCTGAGCTATAGCATCTATAGACCATGTTGGTGCGTTGAACCTGGTGAATCTACATCAACATGATGAAATCGATTACGTACCTATAAGTTTGGTTTAGCGTTGTAGAATAGGTTTTATGTAATTGAGTTTAGAGAATGGTTCATTTGGCTATTATTAGTATCAAAAGTTTCTTTACACGAAATTATGTGTACAATGATTTTATGTTTTTTTATTCAAAAGTTTAGAGGAAGAAAAAGTTACATATAATTTTAAGGTCAAAATATATGACATGCTTTAATTAACATTTATAATAATATATAGAAATTATCTACTAAAAGATTGTTAATAACACGATTGAAACTTGAATTTTAAAAATAAAGTACACCGAACCAACTCAATAACATATAAAGATTTTTTTTTTTATTGAGAGATATGTTGCAGAGTTGGTTTTAGGAACTTGCAAATTGACCTGACCCCATCCGTGATGCGCAAAATCATATTTCTTTTATGTGATTTTTATCTATTGTCAAACCCAATGTGAACCCAAACTGACTGAGATTTATGACCTCGACTTGTACATAATTTTTGGTCAGATTTAAGTTAAAAATTTCAAATCCAAAATTTTCTAAATCTGATCAATTTTTTTTTTTCAATTAAACTAAACCAAACTTATGCACACCACTAATTAGTTCAAAATGCAAGACTTACATGTTACATTAAATATGACAATTTGTCTATGTCAAAGTAAAACAAGTTGAGTTGACATTATATAATTTTATTTCTATTACTTTTTTAAAACAACAATGATATTTTCTGAGCTACCTTCATGGGAATGAACACCCTACCTGTCCTCCTGTATTATCTGAGCTATAGCATCTATAGACCAAGTTGGTGCATTGAACCCAGTGAATCTACATCAACATGACGAAATCGATTACAGTTTGGTTTAGTATTATAGAATAGGTTTTATGTAATTGAGTTTAGAGAATGGTTCATTTGGCGATTATTAGTATCAAAAGTTTCTTAACACGGAATTATATGTACAATGATTTTATGTTTTTTTATTCAAAAGTTTAGAGAAAAAAAGTCATATATCATTTTAAAGTCAAAATATGTTATATGCTTTAACTGAAATTTATAATGATATTTAAAAATTATGTACTAAAAAATTGTTAATAGAAAGATAAAATCTTGAATTTTAAAAATAAAGTACTTTGAATTTGAACTAACCCCATAACATATAAAGATATATATTTTTTTGAGAGACATGTTGCAAAGTTGGTTTTAGGAACTTGCAAATTGGCCCAACTCGATCTGTGATGCCTGAAATCATATTTTGGTTGATAACCATTATGTGATGTTTATCTTTTGTCAAACCCAATATGAACCCAAACTGACTGAGATTTATGACCTTGACTTATACATAATTTTGGTCAGATTTAAGTTAAAAATTTCAAATCCAAAATTTTCTAAATCTGATCAATTTTTTTTTTTTTCCAATTCAACTGAACCAAACTTATGCACACCACTAATTAGTTCAAAATGCAAGACTTACATGTTACATTAAATATGACTATTTGTCTATGTCAAAGTAAAACAAGTTGAGTTGACATTATATAATTTTATTTCTATTACTTTTTTAAAACAACAATGATATTTCACAAAATTTGTGATACATTATTATTACAAAATTTTATGACACATTTTTATTACCAAATTTTAAAATAACGATTAATTATATACGTCCAACATTCCGTGTGGCAACACTTTTTTTTTCAAAATTCTTATATTACTTTAACATGCACTAGGGGTCAGCTGGTTAATCCATATATGATTTTACGTAAAAGTTATCAACACAAAAAACTTATTTTTTGACCCTCCAATTATGAACCTAAGTTTTTATAATTTTTCTTTTTTTTTACATAATAATATTAGAGCCTTTGATTGTTTGGTCACAAGCTTAATTTTTATTATCTAAATTAAATTAAATTTTGAAAGAAATATTCTTTCTTTAAGTACGCAATGTCCCCCCCCCCCAAAAGAAGACTTTATACTCTTTAAGTGTTTTTTTAATACGAATCCAAATTTTAATTTTGTATTATTCTTTACAATTCGTTTAAAGAGACGTTGGTTCTTGATAAGAGGACTTTAAATTTTAACTTGAAAAACAAGTTGAATCTAACACTTTAGATCTAAACTTGACATTGAAATGATTATCAACACAAACATATATATATATATATATATATAGCATTTGAGATTAAATCATAACAGTTTATCATACAAAAAATCTGTACTTATGTAATGGAATCAAATTGGATTCTTGTGTCAAGAATTTGAAGCGTACATAATTTTGTTTAATAAAATAAATAATAAGTCACTTAATATGTACTCACACAATTTTAAGTTTAAATTCATAATTTTAAAAAAGAAGTTTAAAATTAATAACAAATATCACTGCATTATTAATAAAACGTATTGCCTGAAGCATTTATAATTAAATTGTCAATTGTTGCCTTGTTGAATAATATTATTGCAACATAGTGTGAGGGATGTGGGTAATCTAATGAAATAATGTATTAAATGTTCAAATGGAGTCTAATTGTTACATGGCAGCTTATGAACAAGATTTGTGATATCTATGTTTGCAAAAAACTGTAAGTAACATTTTGTAATGTATAAGATAACTTTTGAAGCAACTAAATTGAGTTCATTGAATCATTTATATATATAATTTCTAAAGATATGGAAGTAGTTTTCATTAAATCATGATGTGTATTATTAGCAATCTCAAAGTAATAGTCATAGTAGATGCCATCTGTTATCAAATTTTGACATAAATGTCGCAGGAGTTTGTTTGGATGATTGATGGTGATAATATCAAAGGCAATGCTATATATATGTGTGTGTCTATATATATATATATATATATATTAAAAACCTTTTTTTTTTCAAGCATCACGGTTTTCCAATTGTTGACATAAAGCAGAGAGTAATCATTAATTATTCCTTATCAATAATTCATGAATTATGTTACGTGAAAGTAGCACACCGTTGTAATTTTTTTTTATCAATATATAATGGCTTCTATATACTCAGACTTGTTTCTTTTTTATTTAAGATGCACATAAATTACAAAATTGTGTTAAAAATTGGAAAATATAATTCTTACATTTCTATTATCTTAAAAGTTCATATTTATAATATAAATTTTTTGATTTATTAGATCTTAAAGTTTAATTTATAAGATTTAATAAATTTAATAATTTAAATTACATAATATTAAAATTAAAAAAAATAATAAAACAATAAAAAAGTACAATCCATCAAGAATATGTACCTAGATAAAATTAAATTCAACTCCATTTTAAAGATTAGTTAGAGATGTGTATAAGCAGGTTATTATAATAAAATAATTGAGTTAGATAAAATTAAATTTAAAATTTTAATGTAATTTTAATTAATTATATACATAAATCGAATTTAAATCAATTATGTTAATGGATTTTGTATGTATTTTAAGGATTAGCCCTTAGTCGGGTAAAGATTTGTAAGAAACATGAAAATTGCAACCGATATGCATGAGTGGCAAATCAGGTTCAAGTTAGTGCAGGTCAATCGGGTTCGGAGTCGGTAAGGTTTTGCACACCACTAACAATGGTAGTCCTTTTCCGTGGGATATCTCCGACTTCCAACTGGATAGATACGAACCCGGAATATAATTCATTGCAATAAATAATTAATAATTTAAAAAAAAAAAAAAAAAACCAAACGAAAGAACGCAACGAAGACTCCATTAAGCCAACAGATACAGTTCGCTTCGATCTATTGAAGCTTCCAAAGCCTCTGTCGAAGGAGGCCCCAGTTGTTCCAACGTTGAAGAACAAGTAGGGACCTACACAGAGCTTATGACGCCATGGAATTGAGGGAGAGATCTATGGCTTAAACCCACAAAGGCAAAGTTTCGCCTTTCTCAAAATCGCCGCAATGGGTGAGTTTGAATCTCGATTTTGCCCATCTTATCTCGTAAGAAATACGAATGTGATGAAGATTCATGGGAGTAGCGAAAGCTCATAGACCCGAATTCGACAACTGTATGGGCGTTGTTCTTTCGCCTTCATATCATTTTCGCCAGTTGAAGTTTAGTGTCAGCACGCATTCAATTCTGTTGGTTGGTCACTTTAGCATTCCACTTCCACCTAACAAATATTAGCAAACTTGTCGTAGCTCATATGCTTTGCTTTGAGTCTAAGAGCTTCGCTGCATTGTGTTTTGGATTATTAAACAATTTTGATTTTCTCTTTTCCAGAACTTTACTAGCAGAATAATTCTGGTTCAATGCTTGTCTCGTGTGCGATTACTTAAAAGAGTTCATTGATTGATTGATCTATTGCTAGCAAATTCTGTCCCGAAATTTGGTGTTCCAAGAAAATATATGGTTTCAGACGTCTCCATTGAACACTTGGCTTGATTTAGATAGTGGGCTTTCAAGAATGTGGGGACATGGAGATTTTTGGATTCACTATGCGTCTCAGTTGTTCTGTTTGCCGTTTCAGATGTATGTGTAGGGATTGTATGAAACTCATGAGTTGCTGGTAAGAATGGCTGATGTAGCAGGTTTAGCTGAGGCAGCCGGATCAAGATTTAGTTCATTGGAGCTCATCGGACAAGGATCATTTGGTGACGTCTATAAAGCGTAAGTATGGATTTTTGCATTGGTATCGACACCTGTAGTATGAAACTCAATATGTTTTCACATTGAGTTCAAAGGAATATTTCAAATGCACTTTGCATAACCAGTGGTTTTGGAAATAGTTCTAACTTCTAAGTGTAACGTTTTTCATCTTGTTGCTGCAGCTGCTGCATATGCAATATTCAGAATTAATCAGTAATTTTAAACTTTTTTTTTTTCTGTTCATGTAAGACATACATGATAATACCCCAATTTATGAAATGCTTAGTGAACATGGTAGGTAAGCAAACCTCAGTATAAATGTCATGATGTAAAATATAAGGAGGAATTTCTGAACCATAATGTATGTTTTTAATTAAAAAATATATGCCTTATGAAGGATAAACTATCTTAACTTGCATTCGTTATTTGACTAAAATAGAAAAATCCTCAATAGAAAGAATCTGTCATGAACTTCCCCACTCTTTGGGGATTTGGGGATAATGGTTGTACTTCTTTATCGTGTTTTGTTAACAGTTAGGAGTTCTTGATGTGAAAAGTACACTAAGTCTTCAATCAGTAAGCAGTAAACATCTGAGTTTTGGCTCTGATACTGGCTGTGAATCACTGCAGTACGGGATGGATGGATACCTCTAAGTTAGTTTGTTCCTCCAATGTATAGCATAAAAGAGATGTCCAATGATAGAGAGGGTTAATTATAATTTCAGTCTAGACAACAGAATTTAACTGTGATGATTCAGTAAAGAGATACAAATGTACCAATATGAAATGAAAAATTAAAGCAGGAATAAGAAAGCAAGGTTTTATACCTGTGCAATATTAGGCAAAATGGAGGTAGAATTGGATCAGTTTAATTCTAAGACTCTAAGTTTATTTGTTACTTGAAGGAAGCAGGCTATGTGTGATTTTGATAATTGGCATTTACATAAGGAAATTAAATGTAAAGTTTTTATTGAAAGATGTGGGTCCTTTTAGATTAATTCCAATTTTTATTAATACCTCCATGGCAATAGAAAATTCCTTAACTGTCTTCTCCTTCTCTTTTTCCCTTGTATTTGTTTCAAATTTAAAATGATATCTCATGGCCTAAGTGCATTTTAAAGTGCAGACAATAATTATAAGTGGTGAATCTAATATGTCCTGACTCCTGACCTGGTTCCTAGAGAGCTTCCCTGCTTGATATATGTATCCTAGCTAGCTTCCTAGCGTTAGTATTCTTATTTATAGGCAGCAGTAAGTTGTAATTTAGTTTAATTGACTGATTTGTGCTGCGGTAGTAAAAACCAGAATTCCTGACTCATGATCAATGTTAGTTTCTTTCTTTTGCAAATTAAGGCAAGATATAATTATGTATTTTGCTTTATTACTTTCTCCAGGAGTCGCTTTTTATTTGCACAGATGGATGACAAGCATCCACTTTAGTTATTTTGTGGATATTATTGTTAAAATTCTTTTAAGAGTTGTGGGGGTTGGGGGAGACCTCATAAGACGAACTCCTAAAAGATGCTTCCTATGATATTTGTTGGTTTACATAGTAAATGATTTAAAACTACATAAAAGGCCTTGGTTTAAAGAACTTGTTTTTATTCTCTTAGCATTGCATTTAGGAACAGGCCCTTAATGTTCCTGGCCAATGAATTGTTTTTCATGTATTCTTATTTCCAGGTTTGACAAGGAGCTCAACAAAGAAGTTGCTATTAAAGTGATTGATTTGGAAGAATCGTAAGTATAATGCGTTCTACTCCCTGTCTTGGGACTATTTGTTGCATTTCTACCTTTCTATTCATGAATGTTCCAGTACAAGGAACATAACAATTAGCCATTGGCATACCATATGTGGTATACATTAGCCAATTTTATAGTCATGGGCATCTGAAAAGACTTTGAAACCATCTGACAGAAATTGTAGGACTGGAAGAATGAGACATGTACTGAGTGGTGCGTACAATATTAAGTTAGGTAGTTCCTGGTTATGCACCCTGCATTTCATGGATATGCTCTTTGAGGAGGGTGCCTGCACTCATTTTGCTTTTTCCTATTCACTTAATTTCACCCTAAATTATAGGTGTATATGTTAGATGAGTTTCCTTGACCTTCATTTTTATTAAATCATGATTTAAATTCTCAAGTGTTGGAAATCATAAAAGTTTATGGTCATGTAGGAGTAGATAAAACTTTATATGATCGCATACTATATTTTATACTAATGCACCAAAAAAAAAAAAAAAAACAAAAAGGAGGAAAAGAAGAATTTAAAAAAGAGAAAAAGCTTGCATGAGCAGTAACCTTTGCTTGTTGTTTATTACCCTACCTTTTGTAGTGAGTTCCAATCTGCCATCCTTTATGAAAAAGGGGTGCTGTACTGTTTGACATCCCCTTTCCCACATCAAGTTGAAAATTTGATGGGATTATTTAATAGCAATCGGAATCATCAAACATATTTTGTATGCAAGTTAGGAATGTTTTGGGAGGTTAACTTTTTCTCGCTGCTATGCTGGTTGTTAAAATGAAATTTGCTCTAATGTTCCATGGTATGGCTTGTGTCTGGTCACTATTGCTTGCACCTATAGAGTGCTGACTGTCATGATGATGGCTTGTGAAAAGATTATAGTCTATTGAATAGTGTATCTTCATCTTAAATAATATGAAGTGACAGACTTATGAAAAGTATTGTTAGTGATTCAAGGCTGTATGCTTAATGAAATTGCAATATAATTGGTCGGTTTTAGTATTTTGACAATTTCTTTTCATTTTAGGTTTTATCTTAACTGTTCAGAAAATATCTCATCCATCTGACACTAGAAAGAGAGATAAATTGTTAGGCTTCACATTGTTATGCAGGGTCCTGACCTGTTTCCCTCCTTTTAAAATGATTATACTTTATAGTTGCCCCTACTTGTTAGATGATTCAGTGAAATTGGGCTTGGGGAATCTTTTTTAATTCCATATGAGAAGAGCTTACTAAGCTTTTATACAAAGGCCTGATAGAGCAATTTGAAGTGACAGTCAAATTAAATTGTGAATACAGAAGTTCAAGAGCTTGGTTTGCCTTAACAGGCAGCAATCATGGTCAACAAATTAAAATAGCACGAATAAAGTTTTTGGTTATCCAAAGAAAGTTGATGAACTTATATCCTTATAATGTATTATAATTTGGCAACTTCTTCTAGCACTTGGTGTTGGGACTTACATCATATGCATGAAGATAGAGCTACAGTAACCCTGAGAGTCTGATGCTACTTAAAAAGGGCATCAAATGCTTACAGTCATTCTCAATGGTTAGGAACTGATATGGTGATGCTCACATACTGGAGTCTAATTGCATCCCTAAAATAGGTGCCATGGTGTGGTAACAATTTGCAGATTCTTTTGTATCGTGGATTTTAATAGGCCCAAGGGTAAGAAGGGAAACACAGGGAGATAGAAAACTGATATGCCACGGGTGCCAAAGGGTACACATAGCAATATAGTGTGGGAAAAGGGAATTAAGCAGTTATTCTAGAAAGGGCTAGGAGGGCACCAGCTAGAAGAAAAGCATAAAAAGTGTGAGGCTGTAAGGGTCAGAGCATTACACATTCTGCTGAAGAAATTAGTGAGAGAAGGAGCTGCAGCTCTGGGAACCAAGAGAGAAGGTTTTCTTTCTTAAGGGGCTTGGCCCTGTTTAGGAGTTACTGCTCTGGGAGTGGGAGGGTGAGGGGTTTCTTCTTCATCCAGTTAGGTGTCTCATTCTGTTCTGTGGTGTGGAGAGTTTCTTTTTTTCTTTTAGTCAATCTCTGTAATTTTCCTTCTACATTTAGTGAAATTCCTTCTTAAAGAGCTATACTAGTTATTGGTTCCTAATGGAATTAGTGTTGGCCACTAGAAGCCTGAACATTATTTTGGAAATTGGAAAGTCTTTTTGACTTTGTCTAGGGTAATCATGTAAATTTTTTTTTTTTTGGGTATATTGGGTCGGGAAAGGAATTGAACTTTGGGGGAGAGGGGTTAGTAACCCAAGTCCAACCATTGAGCCAAGGCTCATCTGCAATCATGTATGTGTTTTTTCTTTGATAATTGAGAAAGAAATAACTGCATATCATACACATACATATCAAATTAAGTAGGCACCATTAATATTGTAAAATTTTTGTGCTGCAAAATCGTCCTATATCTATGTGTAATATTGTGCTTATTATCTAGTCATTTTATTGCCGTGTTGCACTCAAATTTTAAGCAATTTTTTGCATAGTTAGCTGCTTTATAAAATACATTTTCGTTTTCTTTTCTTCTGCAGAGAGGATGAGATTGAAGACATTCAGAAGGTATAATCTTATATATTACTTGTATATCACATCTGTTGTTTTTTATATTGCCCGTGTGTCACATTTGTAATTTCCATATGATTAATTTTTTTATCAATTTAATTTTTGTCAGGAAATTTCTGTTCTGTCGCAATGTCGATGTCTGTACATAACTGAGTACTATGGTTCTTATCTCAATCAAACTAAACTTTGGATAATAATGGAATACATGGCTGGAGGCTCTGTTGCTGACCTAGTAGGTTACTTCTGTTGACTTGCTTCTGCATCTTCAATGCACGAGATTAAGTTAATTTTCTTATAAAGAAGTCTGCCTCTGTTTTCGCTGATGAAATATTTTTTGGTCAACCATGAACTTGGTAATACAATCACTGACAAGAGAAAATAATTACAACTTATGGTGTATGTATGTAAATTGAAAATTGTGGGTAGGACTGAACTTTGATTTTTCAAATTTCAGTAAGAACAATTGAAAATTTTGTTTGAATCAGATGTAATTCCTTTACCAGTGGTATGGTATATTAGCTTTATCATGACCATTTTTAGTGTCACATCAATATAATTTGTGAATTAATGTTTGTAGAATTAGTTTCTCTGGCTTCATTTTTGTCCTACAATGTTATTTTTTGTTTTCTATGTTTCTTTATCTTAACAAACTGTTCTGCATATTTATGGTCTGAGTGGTCAAGTCAAATTCCTTGAGTATTTCCACTCTGTCATTTGTATATCTGTTAATATATGTGATAAATATTTTATGGCGAACTAATGCTGACTTCGCTTCCATAGCTTCAATCTGGTCCTCCACTTGATGAAATGTCAATTGCATGCATTTTACGTGACTTGCTGCATGCAATTGATTACCTACATAATGAAGGAAAAATTCATAGAGACATCAAAGGTATTATCCCCACTCCCCCCCCCCCCCCTTGGTAACTCATTTTCCCTCTTTCATATGCAATTTTATAGTCATAGACTTTGCTTTTTTGTTTAACATTATCTTTATCATTGACAACATTTACATATCAATTTTGCAGCTGCAAACATTTTATTGACTGAGAATGGTGATGTAAAGGTAGATGTTTTATTCACGATGAGGTTGTAATTGTTAATTATTCTATGGAGGATGACTTACTTGAATAATGACGTACAAAATAAGTTGGGCTCTGGTCTGACATGCATGTGCATGTGATTTTCTATGTGAATTTTTTATTCTGTCACAGGTTGCAGATTTTGGTGTTTCTGCACAGCTAACAAGGACTATATCAAGGAGAAAGGTTAGCATATTCCATCAACGATTCACTCGTGATCAATTAAACATGCATGGACTATTGACATCCAGTGTTGTCAATGGTGGTGCCATCGTGGCAATGGCGTGGCAGATTTATGGTGGCCAGCCATGGAACTCCCATGGCCTGGCACCTTCAACATGTCAGGGATGGTGGATGGAAGTGCCATGGTTGGTATTGGGTAAAATGACAAAGTTGTCTCCATTCTTTCTCACTGTCAGCCAATGAAATGCTAATTTTTCAGGGTAAAAGTGTCAAATCCACACTTTCTGTAACCATTTCCACCCACCAATCACTATTCTTCATCATGTTCGTGCTCTCCTCACACCTCAGCTCACAGTGCTCCACTCACACTTTGATCACACAGTGCTCTCTTCACACAGCCTGCACAGTTGTGTCCTCTGTTTTCTCTCTGCCTTGCCCCCACCTCCTCTATTTTCTCTCTCTCTGTGACTCCCCCTCCTACACACACACACAGACACACACAAACCCCTGCTGAATAGAGAATGGCTTCTGTTGTTCCTTTAAATAGAACCAATTGCTCAGTGCCTGCCAAGTTAGGAAGCAGTTCATCAAGATGTCCTTTCCTTTGCTGCCTCTTCTTTTCTGCTCGCTTCCCTTATTTTCCTTTAGTCAATGCCAAAATGAGATTGTTATTAAAAGCTGAAATATGGGCACTGGTGATGTTAGGAGTAAAAGGTTTCTTTTTGGAGCATTGGTATCTGTGGGAGTCATCTGATTTCTTGCAATCAGTGAACCATGAAACCAAAAGGACAATACTAGTTCCATACAATGTTACTATCTCCTAGCATTTAAAGTTGGTTGGCATAGAGAGGCATGCCCTACCTTCCAATTCTGTCCTGATTAGAAGTTTATTGGATCATACAAACTGTTTATCTATATAATGGAGAGATCTCAATGTTGGACTTTCATTTGACTCCATTTGTTATGTGTATGTTTGTGATTTTGTGTAGTTTTCAACTTATATTTTTAATCCGCCATGCTTCAACATGGCAGCCGCCACACCATCCGCCATGGTGGTTTTGGAGCTGGCCACCATTGGCTGCCATATGCCATTGACATATTATTATTATTGTTTTCTATTTAGATTATATTTGACATCCTTTTGCTTATAGTTGGCAACCGTACACTTATCATCCTCTTGTACATATATTTGTTTTCTTCTTTCAATTAGATAATCACACCAGTATGGGCTGCAGAAATGAAAGAAATGGAAGAAAGCAATATATTTTAAGTTTGACGTAAATCTGATTTGGGCAAAGTGCATTTCTAGCTGTTTAGTTATTTATGCCTTTCTACTTTTCTGTTCTTATTTTCATTATTTCATCTAATGCTTTATGTTTTAATGAAGTCTATAGAAGTTGCAAATCAGTACTCCTAACCTCATACCATATATACTGATTTGCTTGATAATGACAGACATTTGTTGGAACACCATTTTGGATGGCACCAGAGGTTATTCAGAATTCAGAAGGATATAATGAGAAGGTTATTTTTACAGTTTGTTTATAAGTCATTGATTATTTTTTCTGTTTGGGAATGTACTTCCATCTATCTCTTCTTTCTGTGTTTTGTTATCATTTTTATCTTTGTACTCTTGTTAGACTATAAGAATCATTGGTGGATATTTGGTTTATGCAGGCAGATATCTGGTCTCTGGGAATCACTGCAATTGAGATGGCCAAAGGGGAGCCTCCGCTTGCTGATCTTCACCCTATGCGAGTTCTTTTTATCATACCGCGAGAGAATCCACCACAGGTTTTTTTTTAATATCAGGCTCATTGATCTTACAAGTGTCAAAGTATATTGAGTCTATAAAGTTTGCCAGATGGGATCTCCCAGTTTAAGCGAGTTGACAATCTGTGTTCTATTTTTGCAGCTAGATGAGCATTTTTCCCGCCCCCTAAAAGAATTTGTTTCGTTGTGTTTAAAGAAGGTTCCTGCTGAGGCAAGTTGTCTGGGCCCTCCACAATCTCACTGCTGTTACTTTCTTTTTGCTTAGGCATATATTATAGCTGAGTGCTGTTTTATATAATGAACAAGTTTTGTTTTGGGCTCCAGGTCAGGTGAATAAGGCTAAGTGCTGCTCTAAAATGCTTATGCACTTAATGGATTTTATGAGAACAGAGAGAAAACAATCTTTGGGTTATCATACTTGATATTCTTTCTTGGCAGATCTTTATTTTGTGAAAAGTTAGCAGTAAGAAACATGAATTAACAATATTGGACTTGAGATTTGTTACGTTCGCATTCTAATTCAATAATAATGGGGATAAGGAATACATTTGTTGGGATTTGTCCTGTTGAAATTTTTATTTGTCAGGTAGGTGCCATGTATTTGAATTTCCATAATTATTAACTTTCCAAATTCAACTTAAATAACAGCTGGTAAATTTAGTTTCTTCTTGTCTTTCTCCTCAGTAATCTTTTCCTATTTGATGGTTTATTTATATATATATATATATATATATATATATTATATGTTTTTCAGAGGCCAAGTGCCAAGGAACTTCTCAAGCACCGGTTCATTCGGAATGCTAGGAAGAGTCCTAAGCTTTTGGAGAGAATAAGGTGCAACTGATTGCTAATAATCCTGCTATATATTATTTGTCTGCTTCTACCTATTTTGTTTGGTGCTATATATTTTTCCTTCTTTTGTTCCTTCTTTATTTTTATTTCAATATTTTCTTCTTAAGTTAGAATATCTAAAAACTGAAAGCAATGCTAAGATATTTTTGAATTATCTACTGAACCACTCTCGCCTATGCTTGTTTTCCATGACAAGAAAATTCTAAGTAATATATCTTGTGATTGACATCCTGCCCTGTGGTTTCACAATAGGGAGCGCCCAAAATACCAAATGAAGGAAGATATGGGAACACTTCGAAATGGTCCAAGGGGGACAGGGGAGGCATCTGATACAATAAAGGTGCCAAGAGATGTAAGAGGTGAAGAAACTAATCGACGCAGGTAGGTTCCTTGTGTTTGTTGATTATATATTTTTCTATATTATATCTTGAATTTCTGATAGATATTTAAAAATTGGCAGTGGGCAGGGTAAAAATCTGAGAAATTCTGGATGGGACTTCAGCATTGGAGGGTCACAGGGTACTGGAACCTTTCGTAGTAATTCACGACCACCTCAGTTCAGAGATAAGAAGACAGAAGTTTCACATAATCAGCTTACGCAAAGAAAAGCTCCAGAGAGTGGCTACCAAGGGGCATCTGCCTATAGAAATGCAATTAGTGAAGCACAAGAAACTTCCTTTGGGAGAGAAGTTAGGGTTCCTACCCATATTGAGCATCATGATAATGACCTGGAAGAAGTAATTGACTCTTTCACTATGTTCATCTGTTTGCTGGTGTCAAACACGTTAGCTTGATTAATTGTATGATACATTGAGAAGACATGTCCTCATATTGGGTTGGGGACGTTGGGACCTCTTTGGTAGTTTTTAAATTATTTCAATCAATGATCAATGCTGAACTTTCAGATAATTTGAGCTGAAACTTATCATTTTTTCTATTTAAATCCTATCTTCATACTGATTTGGACGTAAAAAGTCTCTCCTGTATTACTATTTATAGTTCACCTGGTCAAATTATCTGAAAGAATTTTGTCAATTAATAAGAAATCCAATACTTTTTAAGAAAACTTCATCTTAAACCTGGACATGCTTTGAACTTCTGAAGTGTTCAATTTACAGGAGGAACTGTCTGGAAATGGATCAGGAACTGTTGTTGTTCGATCTCCAAAAGGATCACAACCATCTCTCTTTCGTGACCACAGTTCCTGGGTATTGTTCTAGCTTAGTTGCTATGATAAGAAATTGATTAGTTCTTATTGCTGTTCTACGTAGTCACTTGACCAAAATTCTTTTTGCTGTGTAGTCAAGCAGCAGCTATGCTTCTTTTGAAGATACTTCTACCAGTGGAACTGTTGTTTTCCGTAGCCAGCATGATGATTCTGACTCTCCACTGACACCAAGAGCAGGGCTAGGAATTCGTGAGAGAACTTCAAATACCTCAATGGAAGACAGTGCTATGAATCTTGCTGAGGTTCTAATAGTTGGTCATATATCAGCTGTGAATTTCATTTGTGCATTGATTCATGCATAACAAATTGAGCCTTTTTCCCCCTCTTTTTCTTTGTGCATAGGTTTAGTTGAATAAAGTTCCTGAAAATTGAGGGTTGCACTTTAGAGAAGAAAGTGCAAGGTGGATTATAAGAAACTAGATAAAAATTTATGGATCACTTTCACTTTTACATTCTAGAGTGCACCCAACGATTTAGGGAAGCCAAATCCAGGTTTGGCTGAATGATAGGGTTAATTGATTTTGGGAAGCCAAATTGCATCTTATAATGTTCCCTTGGTCTACTAAATTCATTTAAAGTTAGTTATTTGAAATGCTTGCTTACTCGAACTGTTTGTGATTACTATGATGTGATTACTTGGTCAAGAAAATTGCTTATCTTTGACGTGATATAACTGTTTATTTGTCTCCCAAGGCAAAGGCTGCTATTCAAGGAGGACTAAAGAAAGTGAATTCTCGAGAGAGACTGGCACTGGGAAAGATAAACAATGATATACAAGAAAGCAGGAGAGACCAAATGTCTCACGGCTCTGATTCTTCCAGGTACATAGATAGCCACCATAATGCTGATAGTTTTTCTGCTGCTGGAAATAAAGATGGGACTGTGTTCTAAAGGGTTTATTTTTTTATATAAATTTTTCCAGACAATCTCGTGAATATATTGATGCACAAAAGGGAATTTCAAGATCGCGCCATGCTAGTGATGGAGTAGAAAGTGTCAAAATACTGTCGTCCTCTGTGCCACTATCAGTTTTGCTTATTCCTTCACTAAAAGAGGTTAATGAACCTTACTATTTCTAAGCAGTCTGTGGGGCTAACTCCGTATTATCACTTTCTTTTGTTTTAAAATAGTATTTTATGCCAAATAGAGCAGTTCTGCATTAAGCAGATGGCATGTCTAAAGTTTGTAAGATTCCACAATTAGTTCTGTGCAGATATAGTTCGTTCTAATTATGGTTTGGACTTTTTCTGAATTAGTAATTTCGTATTAAATATGTTGTAGATAATAAGGCAGTAATATGTCTAATAATTAGGAGTAGATCATGATACACTGTTCAGAATAGAATTTTAAATATTTAGTATTAACCATCTTTCTGATGATTAATTGGGCTGGAGTAAAACCCTTCCAATGAACCTTTTGAGTGTAAAAAAGCTTGTTCATTGAGTTCCATGGTGGAAGTTTTTTATATTGTAGAGTATGATAATGTTTCACACGCTTTCAAGATCTTGCATGCTTTAGCTAATTTTAGCTAAACTGGATTTGATCTGTCATGACTGTTGTTTTAGCATGTCGGTGTTCATCATGCAGGCCACTGCTGATGATCAAGAAGGGTCGATCGTAAAAGCAGTTGTAAATTCACTCATAAACATGGAGCGCACAAAGCCTGGATCCTGTGATGTTCTTGTCAAAAAGCTACTTCAACAATTGGCAAGGTGGGCATAATGCTAACATTCGTTATGCAAACTAGTAAAGAAAAGCAAATATAATCTTCTTGTCAATGACATTGACTGACTCCGCTATCTCTACATAACAAATTGCACAGCTCAAATGAATCTTCATTGAAGGAACTGCAGGAGCTGGCAGCCCACTTATTCACGAAGTCCAAGTCAGGCCATGAAGAAACACGAAATGTGAGTGCAGATGCTCACAACCGGAAGAAACAGCAGAACAGGGAACTCCATTCAAATAGCAATTTAAGTCCACTTGCAAGATTTCTTCTCTCAAGGTTTATGCAAGTTATTTTTTGCCAGCCAATATTCTTTATTCTCAAAATTAAATTGTAGACTCTCTATCAGTGCACTTGCCCGAGCTTTGGGACTTGAGACTGGTGGCTTGCAAATGAAACGTAGAGCATGCTTCTCTCTCTCTCTCTCTCTCACATATTTATCTGTCATGATGTATGCTTGTGAATAATCTAATACTTTGTATCACAGATGGCAAGGGCAAGCCTCACGGGATCTAAATCCAACCTGAGTGGAGTTAGAAGTCTCCTTTTGCGGTGGTGTTCTTTTGTTTTTACATTTATTCTGATTGAATGTACATAGATCATTGTAAGAATGGTTTTTTTTTCTAATTTAAATTTTTTATTAATTATTTTAATATCTCTTTTTCTACAATTTTGTCATACAGTGACAGAGTTGCTGTATAATTAGGGGTTTGCTTAGTTACACCAAACTGTAAAATACTACAATTTGTTTTCATTAGTCATCAGCACAATTTGTTTTAGATTGCCAAATCTTTACTCAAAATTTTCCACTTTGTAATAGGAAAAAAATTACCCTCCCAAAAAAAAAGTAAAAAGCGAAAGGAAAATAAAGAGGTTTTAAAGAATTGTGCTTTTTGTAATGTTTTCCAGCTTTGTTACATCTTTACTGTTAGGAAGATTAAAAGAGATTAGTACATTGGAAGGTTTTTCCTTTCTTTTACCGTCCATCTAGTTTTGGAGGCAACAAAGGACACAGTACATTCGAGCATTTGTTCATTTTTGCTATCAACAGAGTTCTGGAGGTTTCAACGGCTAGATGTGGATGGCACTGCCATTAATTTTACATGGACCATATCTGTAGTAGTCAATATCCTCTAATTTTCTTTTCTAAATTATACATTTTCTTTATTATGTTCTAAAACAATGACTTATTTTAGAAAGCTTTTTAATTTTTGGGATGAGAATCAGATGACTTTATATCTGTAATTATAGCATGTAGTAATAAAGAAATATAAATAGAATTAAAAAAATTAATCAATAAGAAAAAAACTGAAATTTATATAATTAAATGTAAAAAAAGTTATTAAAATAAGAAAAAAAACCCTTAATTTTCACACTTCTATTAAATTGATTTATTATATAAATTTTTGTATAAATTAACTAAATTTGACAAAATTAAGAAAACCAATCCGATTTGCTATTACTAGTTTGGTCAATAATTTTTTTTAAAAAAATAATAAATAGCAACGAAAGCCGAGCAGCGCAGCTGGAGTCAGGTTCTGCTTCGCACAACGGCAATGGCGGCCTGGCACTTTTTCAAACAGCTCACCTTCAGCCTGGGAGCTCACTCGCCCGCACTGTCCCGCCGCCTTATTCGTTCCTCACCTTCTCCTCTCTATAGCTGCTTCTCAGTGTCCTTTCTCTCCAGCCTCAAAGCGAGGGACCAATGGCTACCTCACACGAGTGCTGCGAACATTTCCACGGCTTCTTCTGCGGCGGCGCTGGCAGACGACTCCCTTTCTGCGCCTTATCTTTCGGTTCTGATTCACTGTCCTAAAGATGTCTCAGTAAGCTTCAACATTTTAATTAGTTCTTTGTTCATTTCTGGTTGTAATACTAATGCTTCTTCTATTGGTTTTCTTACAAACAAAGCTCAAAGCTTTTAGTTCAGTAGCAAAAAAAGTTTTGAACTTCAACTCACCCGTGTCTGGAAACAATTCTATGTCAGACAATTCAACCAAGCTCACTGATGATGTCTATAGAAATTTGGACCAGGCCTGTGTCTAGAAATTTCTATGAAACTAGACTCCAATACCATACTTAGTTGAGTTTAAACGATATTAAATCAATAAACCTATGTTTAAGTTTCCTGATTGTTTGACCGACATTCCTCTTTGTGCTGACAAGGATGTGCTTGCAGAAGCTCTTTTATGCTTCGGTGCAACTTCAGCTAGTATGGATGAAGACGATGCCTTTGAGTGTACCGATAAGGTAGATTGCTGCCAAATTTGTTACATGTTAACCAAATGCTTTTTGCTTATATTTCATCTTACCTGTTCTGTTCATGATTCAATGATTTGGAGTTGATTGTCATAGTCTAATTATGTATAATGATCCAGGTTTTTGTAGTAGAAGATTGCGTATTTAGAGAAGAACGATGGCAGGCAATATAGTGGATAATGGAGATCATATAGTCAAGTTTTCAGTGTTTAGGCTATGTAGCACATTTCTTATTGGTTGTGTAACTAACGATAAATATCATGAGACAAATAAACAATTCTAATATTGACGTCTTCATTTATAGTACTATATCGAAAGGAATCCCTAGCTAATTTCAAATCCAAAATAAACCTTCATACCCAAGTAAAATTCTCTGGGTTCCACTTCCAATATTACTAATAAATCTTCATTTAAAAACTTATGCCATACAACTAATTTCTATTCCCGGTGATTTCATTCTAAATCACCAACCTGATGCTCATATTGTAAATGTTTTACCTTTGTTGTGACCCTTAAGAGATTTTGTTTTATGCAGATTTGCATTAGTTCCATTTTTCCTGAAGATGAGGACATTGATACTTGCATTGCACATGCAGCTGATTCAATTGGTTTAAAAGAGTTACCAAGATATGAAGTTAAAATTGGTGAGCAGGATAACTGGATGAAGAGAGCTCAGGTCAATATGCGTCTCTCTTATTTTATTATTCATTTTCCCAGCATTTGTTTTCTTATATTAGGAGATTGATCATAATGTCTAAGGGAACCTTTCCTCATCATGTACCATCTGGGTAAATCTACTTGCTCATGAAATGCTTTTTTATTGCTGATCCCCACTTTTTGCCTGTCATCTGGTGTCTATTCTGTAATAGAATAGCAAAGTAGGTCATGCTAACCACGTGTTTCTTTGCTTTTCACTGAGGGGAGTTGACTTGTAGGTCCTGATGGTTTGGTTTCTCCATCATCAATATTTATTGGACAAAAGTTTCTGTCTGCATCTTCTTCCCTAAGCTTATTTTATGTGCGGGTCACAAGTGCAACTCCTTGGAGTCATCTTGTGTGAACCAGAAAGTGATATTGCATGTGAAATTGTGATCTGCTGGATTAAAGGAAAGATTTGTCTAATAGTTAGTGAATCTTGGCTATTTAGTAAATGTCCCTACTGAAACATGCTAATTGCTAGCTGTACTAATTCTTTAATGCTTATCTCAGACCAGTGTAAAGGTTTTTTGTTAGATACTTCCATCCATAACACTCTTAACCAGGACTTGTCGTTACAAGAGAAATTATTCATGTTTCTAAAAATAATCAATGCTAGAGTTTATTATTGCATATTAGTAAATTAAATTTATCTTTCCATGTTTACAGGAATCATTCTATCCAGTTGAAGTTACTGAAGGCTTATGGGTTGTGCCTAAGTGGAGAACTCCGCCTGTATGATTTTCTTCTTCTTTATCTTTTTTAGAGGAAGTGCTGCTATGGTTACTGATCATGCTTGACATCTCTCTCTCTTTGTCTGGTAGCCTCTGTGTTCTGCTTTATTACTTTTTACCCTCTTCAATTCATAGACTCCTTGTGACTGGAGAAGAAAACATAATAAAAGAAATTGTAGACACACCTATCAATTGAATATTCTACTTTTGACTTGGGCAGAGAACCTTATAAGGAATCTTCTACTGATTAACCCTAAATCTTAGCGTATGAACACCCATGCATGTGGTCATACATAACATTCTTTACTTTTACAGGATGTTCAAGCAACAAATATAATTCTGAATCCTGGACTAGCCTTTGGAACTGGGGAACACCCTACTACCAAGCTGTGTCTATTACTCTTACGCAGTTGTATTAAAGGAGGAGAACACATCCTGGACTATGGCACAGGTTCTGGAATTCTTGCAATCGCAGCTGTTAAGGTATTCAATTGATCATAAGCATACCTTTGAGTTTGAAATTTGACCTAATATGAACACACCTTGGGAAGTTATTAGTGCTCATCCTGGCAATGAATACTGAGTTTTAATATATTGTATCTAGTCTCAGCCAGCTGGGCTGGAAAATGCAGCTGATATAGATGTGCCATAACTTTGCCAAGCTGCATTCTAGTTTTCTTCCTATTCTCTCTTCAGTGGATCTAACCTTGGCTTCTTGATTACAGGTTCTCTGTAAAATGCTTATTGTATAAACAAATCTAGCATATTTCCAGTTTTCTTTTAGCATTTCAGGTTATTCTTTTGTTGTGTCTTCAGTACCATATTTCCTTAAAAGTTTAATAACAAATTGCTCCATAGATAATTGCATGTTAGAAGAGGGAAACTTAATATTTGGAATTGATAGAGCACATATTGGATCACTAGGATCAGATATGAAATTGACTCATTATACATTTATGCTTGTGTTCGTAACTTATTTTCTGGGTATTTTTATTATGAGTGAGGCTTATTTATAATCTCGTATATTCCCTCGAGATGCAATCCAATTAACCACATACATGGGATAGGGAACCATGCATTTTCTGGTTTGATTTCCATTATTTCTTCACAAAAAATTTCAATGATTTCTCTTTATCCAATTAATTTCGTAATGGCGTTCTTCTTGTTTAAATTTGGTGTCAAAAAATACCGTCAATCTTTGGTTAGCAGTTTCTGATCTATAATTCTACACTATATATGCTTTGTATTTATACCAGCTGACTCTTCGATTCCAATTTCGCCATCTTGCTGTCTTGTCAGTTTGGTGCTGCCTTTGCTGTTGGAATTGATGTAGATTCACAAGCAATTGCATCTGCATCTCAGAATGCCCCCTTGAACAACATAGGTCCAGAAAAAATGCAACTGCACTTGATATCTAGCAGAACCTCCCCGTCCTCTGTGGACGGGGCTGGTGGAGTTGTTGATGGAGAACATACCTCCGAGATGGCAGAAGTTATTGGCAAGGCTAAGTATGATCTGGTTATTGCAAACATACTCCTAAATCCTTTATTAGATCTTGCAGATCAAATTATTACTTGCGCAAAGCCAGGAGCAATTATTGGTCTCTCTGGGATTTTATCAGAGCAGGTGAATTTAATGCTTATCATAGATTTTTCTTATTAAACAAATGTAGCTTTCCGTGTCCCTCATCCCTTGTTCTAGGTTGAATCAAAGACAACTCTCTGATTGTTTTTTATGCAGACCCAATGCATCATGCAACGATATTCGCCATTCTTGGAAGGCATAGCAGTGTCAGAAATGGAAAATTGGACTTGTGTTAGTGGAAGAAAGAGGAGTGACTTGGACGCACGCTAACATCATCTCCACACTTCGCATACATGTTCAGTTAGACGTCTGGTATTTCTGTTTGTAATTTATTTGTCATGCATATACAAGATAGCTCCAAAGTTATGTAAACTCTGAAAAAATTGCAAAGCAGACTGCAGTATTTTAATTTTTTATTTTTTAAAAAAAATTATCAAAAATACAATTGCATTATTTTCGGGGATGATGTAATTTGTATTCTAAGCAATGCATCACTTAGCAAACTTATGTAATTTATGTTGCTTAGGTTGTATTAATTAAATAGGATAAACATATGATGGAAGCATACTAGATTACGAACTTCCATGAATCTTTGATTTCACGAATTATTAAATTAGCTTACATAAATTGTTACAGTTGAATCCTCAAAACACCTCTTCACGAGTTTTTATGCTTTCCTGCACATACATTTACACTCACCATGTGCAAAGCAATATAATCACGACGATAGAAGACCTATTCTCATACGAAGCATGGATGGAAGATCATCGCTTAAGTTGCCTTCTAGCCAAAGCAGGAGTTTTCTTAAGGATATAGACCTTGTAGTTCACCTAGGCGACAACAAACCATTAGTAACAAAGATTGGATGGTTAAGAAAAAATTGCATACAGTGTTTCACCATTATAACAGTAACATTAAAAGTCTAAGATACACCCACCTGTACCATCTCACCACCCCTCATCACATTCATTGTTTTCTGCTCAAACTGGGAGCCCTGGTTGGCTTCATCTTGCAATATATTTGAGCTATTCTGTATTGATGAGCTTTCAGAGCAAGGTTCAGGAGTAGCAGAAATGCTTAACTTACGGACATCTGTCACTGTTATGAATACTCTGACTTCCAGTTGTGTGGTTGCAACTGCATTCTTGACTACATTACCCCCAGTCACCAGAGACATTCTAAGAGGAGGTTCGTTTGAAGCAGATGTTGGCTTCAATTCAAACCGATACTGCTCCTTGACTTCATCTTGCCCTTTGTTTAAGTTACTATGCCTAAAACTAGGTGCAGGGCAAAAAGGCTTCGGAGCTGCAGAAAACAATCCTCAAACATTTTTGACATTATCCTTGCTACTCTGACTCACAAAATGAGCAGCACCAATAGTATGCTTATCTATAATACTCTCTGTTACCACCAACTTTTCCGGAGGAGGTCTAGAAGCAGGCATTTGCTTCAGAAATGGTTGACTTGTAAGTGAATGATCGCGGGATTCTGCTGCAGTCACCGTCCTGGTAGGATTATTTGCAATAGTAGGCTTATCTATAATACTCTGTTACCACCAACTTTTCCGGAGGAGGTCTAGAAGCAGGCATTTGCTTCAGAAATGGTTGACTTGTAAGTGAATGATCGTGGGATTCTGCTGCAGTCACCGTCCTGGTAGGATTATTTGCATTGATCACCTTTTCTGGTGCATAGGTAGAATGATGCTTAACAGATCCAAATATAACTTTATCCCCATTAAGACTTCTTTCATTATTTCTTGAGGAAGTAACTGAATCTCTCCTGCCTGGCAAACTAGTTTCTTCTACAAGGGTTTCTTATCAAAATTTGCCCCTATCGCTGAATTATTGACAATTGACTTATCTTGAACCACTTCACACTTTTCAATAGGGGTTCGCATCACCACCAATTTTTTTTTCTGATCAGAAGCTTTTGCAGCTCTTAGGGCCTCCGGCTGAAACTTTCTTAAGTTTTCCAATGCCTTCAGTTTTAGAGTTAACTCCAAACGCTCACTGTTCAGACTATCCCCAGAAGTCTCAGTTGTTTCCTTCTCTATAGATTCACTTGTGCCAGCACCATAAACTTTGAGACTACTCCAGTCAGATTGGCTCCCACTATTATATCTCCTATCTCTAATTTTGGGTTCTGTAAAGTTAATATCAGTATTGGCCTCCGCTTTCTCATCCTCGACTCTCACCTTCCCTTCTGAAGCAGGAAGGGAATGTTGATCTAACTCTCCCTCGCAGCCCCCATCGTCACTGTCATTACTTCTACATGGGTAATCATGATCATCTACAATCTCCTCTTTGGTCACATTTCTATAAAACTCCCTACTTTCCTCTGCCTCCTTTGTAGCAGTGATAACTGATCTGAGCCGCCTAGGGTTGTTCTCACACACATATCTCTCCTCAGTCCATTCATCACAACTTTTGCTACAATGACTGCATGATGAACAGCTTTTGGCCCTGTACCTACTACTCCTTTCACTTCCACTTCTGCCTCTCCTCAATCTTGTTTTGTCTTTTTCTTTTCTTTCCAATCTTCCCCTGCATCTTTCAACTTCATTGTCATCACTGCTAGCACTCCCACCTTGACAAGTTAAGCAGCTCCGTGACCCACTGATCACAAAACTAACACTTGCTTCTTTCCTAAGCTTTTTCTTCTGGTAGAGTCCCTCCCTCACCTCATCGTCATTTTTTTTCTTAGCGCTTTTTCTCTTCCTCACATGGAGAGAACCCTCACTGCTGTCAAGGCTGCAGGAATGCCTCTGAGCCCTCTTCTTATGACCTTTCACACCTTTCCTCGTGCAAGACCGTTCCCTTCTACTCCTGTAGCTATGATCCTCAGAACTAGAAGACAATGATGTGTTCAAACTTGTTGAATCATGACGGCGAAGCTTCTTGGATTTATACTTCCTCTTACTCTTTCTTTTTGCTCGAGCCTAAACCAGAAAATTACTCATAAAGTTAGTGTAGAAATTCACATTAATGATGACAAAGTGGGAGGATTAGTCCTCAAGATAATTCAACCAACGTTACAAACTAACGCACTAAAATGGTTTGCTAAAAACATGTAGCAAAACCCAGCAACAAAATAAAAATTGTCATCTCTAATAAGAAGCAAAGATTAACACAATAACTGTACCAAAAAAAAAACAAAAGATTAACACAATAACATCCAGACAAAAAATTCTAAATTGTTTGTGCCTTTCATCGCAGAGCTATATGGGTTACACTCACTTAGTTCCCATAACACAAGCATTAGCTGAAAGTTCGAATCTTTTCCAAATAAATTGTAAATCCGAAGCTTAAAATCAAATACCCTAGAGTAAAATTGAGACACAAAGGAATCATTGAGCAAATTGTGACAAATACCTTGACGGAATTCTTGGAACGTTTCCTCGAGTGAAACTGATGATTTCCCCATTCGAGTGACCTGCAAAATAAAGTTTTCAAAAACAATAAGGGAAAGGAAAATTAAAATGAAAGGGGAAGAGAGAGAAAAGATTTAACGGGCGAATTAAGATTGTCAGGTCGAAAATTAAGGAACAAGAATTGCAGAAGACGAGAAGGTGAAAGAGTGCTGGTTTCTGTTAAAACGTTTTGGTGTCGAACCCAATCGGAAAGCTTATACTTCCCACCTCTGCTGAAACCCATTTATGCCCATTTTACCAATCACACCGCTGCAAGGTGGGTAACTAACTCAGCGCCAAATTGGAATAGTGAAAAACCCAAAGAAGGGAGAAAAAAGAGCAACAATTTTGTAGGAGCTGTTTGGAAAGCCGTATCAGGAATTTTTAATTTTTCATTTTACTCTTACTGTATCTCTTACTTTTTTTATTTTTTTAACTTTAATAGCTTTTTTATTTTTATTTATTTTACATAAATATCTAAATTATAAATTTTTCTCTATTAACTTTTTCTATATTTTAATTTTATCTTTATTTTTCACTTAAACTATCCTAATTTTTAATTTTAAAAATTAAAAATCCCAATCCTGCGACATGGATTCTTGCCCTCTTAGGAGAAGAAGCATATAGGAGCTTTAGGGCAAAAATTAGAAATATATTTTACTTTTGGTCCATCTGTAATTTTGTAAATTAGAAAGTGACTTCTCTTGTATTAATAATGACATTTCTGTGCAAGAATATGACCAAACAAAATTCAAAGATAAGAGGGGAAATTTTCTAAATTCTGATAATCCACCAATACTACAGATGTATGCTAGATCAGAAAAATCTTAACGGGAGTTTTTTTAAATGATTTTTCAAACCAGTATGAAATATTTCACTGTCTAGAGAGGACATCTCTGATCTGCTATTCACCCAAACTAAGTCTACCTTTTCTTTTTTTTGTTGACACCTGAAATGAGCTTTCCCAGAAAGTAGAAAACAACAAACACAAAACTTGTTAGTTAACATTGTATTTAACACACTTTCAAGTTTCAAGAATTAAACTGAGACGTTTACTAGGACAAAGATACAAAGCATTTAATGCATTGGAGTACCTTTCTGTTGCGGGTTGTGTATTGTCCATCCCAAATTGCTAAGAGAGATTGATAAGTGGTAACTTGATAGTTACAAATCAGTCATGCATTAAAATTTATCGGAATTAGTGTTTGGTTTTGAGTATTTATTAAACACCAGACTTATAGAAGATGTTACTACGGCAAATATATACATAAAACTTATAGAAGATGCTATTAGGCTAGAATCATAATATTCAAGAAGAATTGCCAATACATTCTTTCTTATTTTTTCCTTTTCCTTTTTCCCCAATAGTTAATATTGAGTTAGGATATGGTGCTCACTGTTCAGCGACTAGATTTATATGCCATAAGAGACACAATTGCCAATGTGATGAATCAAATCCTACAGAGAAGATCACGTAAGTACAATTCTCTGCTTTGAAAGTATATGTTTTTGGCAAAGACTCCATGCCAGCATTTCATGTAGACTAGAACAATGGATTCTACTCTTGAAAGTCAAGGCGTTTAGAGAAAAATTATGAGGCAAAACAATTGCTACATCTCTTTCCATCTACATAATTTACACTCTATTGAGAACTGCTATCCATTTGCTACATTAAAAAAATAGTAGACTAAGCTACCTTGATACTGAACATGTTGATGGTTCAGCATTTCAATAGTTAACATAGAAAAGCAGTGGATTGTTTCACCTGATCTGATAACTTGTACAAAAGATTACAAGATGTTAAGTATCTTCGGTATCACTTATGCTGGCGCAGGTGTCAACATAGACTTCAGTGGAGAAATCAGTTTCATCAACAATTCTTTCTGTGTTATGTAGACATGCTTGATGTGAACAATCGGTAAAACACATTATGGAAGAAGGATAAAAAAAGGTGACAGCATAAAAGGATAATAACTCTCAAGGACGAACTTCCCCTCCTCATACTTTTGTCTCTTCGCATGTGCAGATTCCTGGGAGAGTACTACACACTGTCAAGTCGGTCACAGTTCTTTGACAATTTATAAGAACTAAAGAATGGGGTTCATGCATTAAAAAAGTACTTCCACGCCCCTCATCGAGCATAGACATTTATGGATTATCTGTAAACTCTCTTTCCACCACACACATGCAAATGAGAGGGTGAGAGAGGAGAATTTACATATTTCCAGCCTATTATTTGACCACAGCAACAACAAAAAATATCTGCCACAGTATGCAATCCTGAAAGCATCGTCCTTTCCTCCAGTGCACCAACTGTGATATTCACACTGAACCACAGGCCCAAAACAATAACATTCCAAGAGAATTGAAATATTCAGGTGTAAAACTATTCTTATCAAAGAATAACAGGAAGTAACAAGTTTCTAGTATTGAACATAAAGCTTCACTTGTGAGGAAATAGTATCCAGTTCCTGTTCTCAGAATAGCAATAATGTGGAAACATCAAGCAGGTTTTGGAAGCATGATCTTAAACCTAGCTTTTCTATACAAGAGAGGGTTAGACACCAAGTTGAACTGACTTATTGATGGTTGATTTTCATGTTTTTCTTCTTTATCTTCTTGTCTGTCGGATGAAAAAGTCATCAGCAAGTGGATATTCAGTTAGAAGTTAATATATAAAATAAGGTCATCTCACAGCAGCTTTTATTCCCTTTTAAGAATGCTCCTTGTACTTGAAGTCGGAAGAGATTTCTGGGGATGCCAAAATATATTTATCTTGCTTAAAAGAGAAAGAAGACAGAAAAGGCTGAATTTAGTGGAAGATGTCAATATTAAAAAAGCGTTCATGGCTGGCAAAAAAACTCACCAAAAATTCACCACAGACACAAATATTTTACTAATTATGCCTCAGTCTGTCCTTTATTTGATACAGTATGTTAAGAACATTAAATTAAACAAAGACTAGAAACTTTGAAGTGGCAAAGCAAAAATTTTATGTATTTAAAACAAATAAATGTGTATGTCAGCTGTTACAGTTTAACAACATACCAACTTTGAGCAGCAGAAACTTAAAAATTACTGGTTTCACTAGTTCACTCGGTACATCACAGGATTATTTATTAAAGGCATATACCTTTGAATTAATATAATTTTTGGAACAAAGTTTATGTAGATGCAATATTTCAGGCCATTAATTGGACCAAAATGAAGCACAGTATAACACTGCACCATTTGTTCAAAAACTCTTATGAAAAGTAGCAATTCTATGCCAACTCATAGCTTGCAATTTAATTGTGATCAAAGGAAGCGTTAAACCAGTGCCTTAACTCATTATGATTAGACCAGTTTCAAACTCTGGTCATTGTTGAAGACTAAAGCACAAAAACTCATGAATCCAAACTAAAACTAGTGTTTACAAACAAGGAAGAGGAAAAGATAGCACAGCTTTCAGAAAGAACAAGTTAACATTTATTAGAGCCAATAGCCAAAGTTCGAAGACAGGTAGGTATTTAGAGATGGAAGTCGCAGAAACTACTTTAACAGCAGGAAATAGAACACAATGACACTTCTGATGATAGCATACATAAAGACCTTATGTAAGCCCAATATGACTAGAATCCTTAAACATATGATAAAATGAATTTTTACGGTGTTGTATAGTATATCTATAATAACAACAGCAACACCAATACTAACTGTTGCATAAGATAACCCAAAGGGGCATATTTTAGCATCATGTTATCCTACCCCTATCCCCCAGGACAAGAAAAAAGTAGAATCAAATCAGAAGTACAGATGAAAACTCCAACTACTTACATCCTTTTTAAGAACATAGTTATAGATCATCTGGATGTTTCTCATTGGAGTATTACAGTCAGTGCCAATGATTTGAAGAGTCCAAGTTCACAAACAAGAAAGCTTTCTATTTGCCCAGAACTGAGAATATGTTGGCGGTTTCAGTCAGGAGATCAATAAACTTCAACTAGCAGGATCCTTTCATGCTATATTTCTACATTAAATCAGATCTGACACTATTTTCACCTTGTAAAGAAGATCTAACATCCCCGGACCCAGGGTTAATGGAATTGCATTGCTTAAAAAAGTCATTCAGTTGTTAAAATCAAGTTTGGTTGCTTGAGATAAGATGATGGTGAGAAACTTCAGTGCTCTTGATGTATCCAAAAATACAATTTTCAAGAAAGAGGAATGATTTTGTAGAATATGACAATTATAATTACCAGATTGCTGGTAGCATGACCACATCAACAGCTTTAGCTAGATCACTAATTATTCCCTCTTTTCAGCTAGCAATATTAATACATTGAAAAACAGAAGCCACAAGTGTATTGTGTTATTATACACCACTATCATAAATTTCAATTCATGAGTCACTCATGAATTATCCAATACGAACTAAAAAGTACTCATGCATTATTGAAGAGGTATGCTTTTCCTCGCCTGCAATAAAGAACCTGAGAAGAGCGATAAAGGAAGATTAAAATGAGAAAGAGTTTAACAATCCAGCCAAACAATGAGTACTGTATTGGTAAAAACAAAGCAAAATCAACAACTCAGATTATACATGCAATTAACACTAACAATCTTAGTTTGATTTTTTTTTCCCCCTTTCATGCATTTTATCGGTCAGCTATATGTCTAATTTATCAAAATAGCTAGTTTTATTAAATAAAATCATGGAAAGACAATACACCACAATGAGATGAATAAAAGAACAGATATTGAAGGCAACCATGCAACACTAATGCAGTCAAGAGTTACAAAGACATGTTGAAATTTGAAAGTTCTTGGTGAAGCTTAGTTCTAGTCATATCAATACAGGCACTTCTTTTCTTCTGTTATGCACACCGTTTATCTAAGCATCTTCACAGAGCATATACTAGCTGAGATGTATTCCACTAAAATTATTATCAGAATGGATTAAGCTCCGTAAGGTAAAAGTAAAGTACAACTTAAAGTGAAAGATCGACCGATAAATTATCGTGCAAATATTTAACACTTGTAAAGCCTACATTCATAAATGGCGTCTAGTGGCAGCTATCTAAAGGACAGAACAGAACCAGGTTGACCACCCAACTGCGCTCAAGAAGCAGTTGTTGCCATTTATTGGATTTTACTAATGCAGCTGCTCTCTAATTCGATTAGCAGAGCAAATCACTCATCAACACCTTGTCTGGATTGACAGATTAACAATAAAACCTTAATAATATTCCTTTACAGGGCATCAGTGCAAGGTATATGTTATCACTTATAATTGCATTCAGAGATTAATAACCTTTTCTTCCAGATTTGAGGTTATAGAACGGTGTAGAGACATAAGGCATGCTTTCATTCCAATATTTATCAAATGGTGACCCTAGCTGCCAAAACAATGAGATTTTGTTCTCTCCAGTAAGAGAGCAGAAAACTTCGACTTTACGTTAGTCAAGGTGCAACCTTTTAACTTCCAAAGCAGGGTCCAGCTCTAGAGCATGGTTCCAGCACCTTATTCTCGAATCTCAAAGACCCAAAATTAGAAAAGATAGTAAATTTGCTTAAACCGACATAAACAAAGTATACAAAAGCATTGAGTCATAATTGATAGCTAAGACTAAATTACAAACAATTGTTCAGTTAACAATTAAATGAACCATTTTTAGTTAAATGGATAGAGGAAAGGCATTTATATATGGAACCCGAGAGATGAGATCATCAGGAAGGGCCAAGTGGGTTTTGCAGAACTTGCATCTATAAGACCTGCCCTCCAGCTCCACCACAAAGGTTTTTCCCATCGTCTATCTGCTATTCTTCTTTTTGATAGAGACTAACTGTCAGAGTGTCACTACCCAAGGCAAAGTCAATTGGAAGATTCAGAGGTAGAGGAAAGGGCATAAAGGGCGCCAGGAAGGATTATAAGAGTGGGATCAAGTGTAAAGAGCCACGTGGTGGCGGTGGTTTAATTTCAATGATCAAGTTTACGAAGGATTCTTTCAAGCAATGGGATAAGGTTTGGCCGCGGAAATGTTATTAAAGCAGCTGGTAAGCGTATAAAAATAAAAGAAAAAAAATTAATAAAAGAAAGAAGGGTGACATTTTGGGTGACAAGATTTAGAAATTTTTTCTAGCGTGGGTACAAAATAGTTACATAATAAATATTTTATATTTATAATTTTTGTTCATGAGAGATTATTTTTTTAAAGTTATTACAAAATTTATTCAATTTTTGTACCGTTAAATTGTAAGAATTTATTTGATAGTTATTTTTTTAAAATTTACCTATAACAACAAATACTAAATATATACTTATAAAATAACTTTGGTTACTAAACTTATAAAAGTTATAATGTTTTAAATTTTCATATAATCTAAATTTATTCTTTCTTATATATTAAAGACAAAAAAGACTAACTTTTAGTTTGAAAGAAATTGAAGACAGAATAGAAAAATTTAAAATCAAGTAAGCAGAACAAGAATCATTAACAGAACCAAATAAATAAAAAGAGAAGCTCCACACTATCACATGAAAAATTCTTAATGCTCAACAATTAATGACCATTAAAATAAAATGGTTTAACATAATTTTTTTTTTTTGCTGGGCACTTTTCATATGTTGACACTTCCAAATTGTTTGTATAAACACACTTTATTTTTTATTTATATATTAAAAAATTTAAGAATACTATGTAAACACTTCCTCCTCTATAAAAAAAATTAAAAATATTATATATATTAAAAGACTGTGAATAAAACTAAATTAAAAATAATTTATCTGTAAGAATTGATTTATATTTAAATGTTATTTCAAATCAATTTTATAAGAATTGAATGTATTTAGATAGAGTGACTAAAATTACTTTTGAAAGAATGAAAGTAATTTTTAATTATAACTATTAGATATTATTAAATAATAAAAAATAAGAAACTCTGAGTAAAACTAATTAAGTTTACTGAAAAAGTAAAATTCTTTTTCATTTCTATCAGATTCAATTCTAAAATATCATAATCGAATCTAAAAAAGAGATTTAATTACCTAAAAATACAAGCAAATATTGTTAAAATTTATTTTTGACCCTAGATTTGATTCTAGTAGTGTCCCACCTGAAATCGAAACAGCACTTAGTGTTTTAAAGTTAAGAGTTATTTTATTTATATCAAAAAACCAACTTTACGATATCTTGGGTGATTTTTGCATTTAAAGAGTGAATTAGACTTTCTCTGTAATTAATATTTATTTGCTTTCTTACATTTTACAATAATTACAAATAAATAATTATTATTAATAAAAAACTTTTAAACTAAATTATTTTACATTTGAAATTATATTATATCTATATTTTATAAAAATGTATAATTAATAACTTTAACCAACAATTATATGTTTTGCATTTTACCATATAGAGATGCATATAACAGCTGGAAGGAAACTGCACTACCCACTTCTCTCTTGGTTTGTCAAGTTAGTTCCCACTTACCTCTCCCAGCGGCGGCGTCAGTGTGGTTTCCTTCTTTTTATTTTTATTTTATATTTAAATATAATTTATAATTATTTCTTTTTTAAATTTAATTATACCTCTTTCTTATTTCATCTGCTGACTTTGCCCCCCTAAATTGGGATCCATGTCCGGTGTTGGTTGTGACAGCGTCTGTTACAGTTGCAAGCTTCAAAGGGGAGAAAGTAGAGCGGTGGGTGATAGCTACCCCACCCTTCAATTCAATGCCGCCACATAGCAGCCGCCCAAACCCCAGCGACCAGGAATCCCTTGTCGTATTTATCTAATCCGACACCAGCACCCCCCTGGGTCCCACTTCCCTATTTCCCTCCTACCCCGCCGACGCCGCCGGCTTAACAACTGCCTGTCCTACCACACCCGTCGCTGCTTCATGGTGTCCGTACTGAGCTCCCACGTGAATACCTCCACGTGTCCCATCATGGTTCGCTCCTTGTCGGTTTCGTGGTACGACTACATGCGGTGCGCGCAAGGGAGGATTAGATTAGAGAGAATCTGTGTAGCTTGCTCCACGAATTTCAGATGGACACTGCAGCTGGGACCCACTCAAACAGCGGCCGCCGCGCTTCCACTTCCTAAAGCTCTTCAATTATTTCCACGTCATTTCTTCCATTAAAGTTATGCAAATATAATTATTATTTAAATAATTTAATTTTGCTTCCAATCAATGTACCATTAACTCGGACTACACTCAAACGGAGTTGTCTAATTTATGTGAATTTAGATATTTTAATTTTTTATTTTAATATTTTATAAATATTTCATAAATTAATATCTAAATTTGTTTTTCTTATTATTTTTTAATTAATTTTTTCTTTTTTACTATAAATTTTCTGATCCTTATACAAATTACATCTGTCCATGCCATAGGCGGCGGCGCCAATACGCCGGCTACTGAGAGCTACTACAATTTATATTCTTATTTTAATTAATAATTATTTATTTATAATATATTTTATAAAAGTATATTATAAACTTTAGAAAAACCCAAAGGTTTATATTTCCAAACTCTTTCAAAACTATTTCTTAAAAAAAGGTTATTTCCCTCGAGTGAGACTAACAAACAGCATTATTTATATATATATATAATAATTTTATATGTGTTTTGTATATTTTTTCTGTTTATTTGTGTTTGTACATATAAACATTGTGTGATACTACACATCTAAGTATTATTTTCATATAAATAAATGATTTGTTAAGTTCATAATTTAATAAATGTAATTATTTAAATTTTATTAAATAATATTTTTAGTTATGAAATTAAAAAACCATTGACTATATTATTGTAATTTAGATCTTTTATCCATACTATTTTTTAATTTTAATAATTTTTGATTTGTCTCTTTTTAATTTTTACTAAATTATACTTTATTTTACTTTTTTTCTTTTAATTAATTAATTATTTATTTATAGTTAAGCTCATGTCTTTGCATTGTAAAGTAACGGATCTTCATCCTGTCACCGTGAATGATATTGCAGAGTACAAAGATAATATCTTGATAGTGATTTTTTCTCTATGCTTTTGTGCCATTTTAACGGAGTTGATAAAGGTTCAGCTCAACCAAGAGGTGGGGTCAATTCCAAGGTCTCAAGTCATCTGTGACTTACTGAAGCAGTTGAATGACATTAAGAGTACTAACTAAGATCCAATTATGGTTTACAATTCGTACCTCTTTTATTAATTGAGTAAAGAATTGGTTAAAATAGTAACATAGGTTGATTTAAGTAATATAATTTTAATATTTTAAGTAAATTATTTTAAATTTAATTTAAATATTATGTATAAACAATTTTATTTATTTTGACATCTTTTATATAATAAAAAAATTAATTTTTATTTGTCAAGAAAACAATATTTTTAGAAAATTAAAAAAAAAATTGCTACAGATGAATGTGGACCTTCCACTCTTTCCTAGCATATAGTCTTCATAATGCCAATTCTAAACTTTTTTAATTTTTGGAGACATTTGGTATATAAATTGTTTTTTCAGAACCGACTACCCACTTTCCTAACATGTGTAAAGAATCATTCATTTGCTTTCTTTATTGAGGAATTGAGGCACATCATACATTATCTATTCTGTATGTTAGCCAATTACTTTAATGGGAGAATCCATGCATCAAATTATTCAAAAAGAATAAAAAAAAAAAAAGATGGGGTACTGAGTTTTGGATTTGAATTGAAATGTCTCTGATAATCAATTAAAATTACCAATTCTATTTCCGTAAATCTGTGAATAAATTAATTTTAATACAATAAAATTACAAACAAATGTTGGTCAAAAAATTAATCTTTTTAAGATTATTTTGTGTTTAAATATATTATTTTAAAATTAGTTTAAAAATTAAAAACTATACTATGAGAACATTTAATTTTGATAGTCTAAAATTTAATTTCCTTTATTGAAAATTTTATCCCAATACACATCTTACTCTAAGAATAAATTCTTACACAAAAGGAATGAGGAATGATACTCAGATCACTAACAATGACTAATTCATAAAATACATATAAACAGTAAAATTAATTGAATCTCAAAGTTTTATAGAAATCAAATAACTTAAAAGAATTATATTAGAGCATATAAATATAATTTTTATCTCTAACATGCTCAAGTATATGAGAAGAGACAAAAATAAAAAATTTGACAGATTTTAAGATTATATCAAAAAATTAATTATTTAAAAAATTTATAAATAATTTTATATGTCAAATAATTTTCATGATTAATAGATGGAACAATGCAATATATAACTAACTAGAATACATCATTACTTAATTAAAGCACGAAACATATAAGAATCTTTTAAAGCTTGATGCTTTCAAGCAAAGCAAGATATGCTAATATGTTGATGGTGGTAATTTACTTAGAGTAATGCTAAATATATAAAAGGTTCATTTCACATCATTTAAAAATATACAAAGGTTGTCACAAAAAAAAAATACACAGGTTTATTTTTAATAACAAATATATATATATATATAAACAGAGTGACGCTAAATATATATATATATATATATATTAAAAAGAAAAAAGAGTGCGTCTTTTAGAACGAGTCTTGCAAAACGATATTGGAAGGGGAAGAATAAATGGGAAAAGCGGGAGACACTCGAAAGATGGGGCGCGGAAACATCACGTGAAGACAACATGAACTCCGACAGCCACATAGTCAACACGGAATTGCCCATGTGGGGGCCACATGTAGACACGTCCGCTTCTGATTCGGTCTCTCTCTCTCTCTCTCTCTCTGCGCAGCGTTTTCGCCGTCGGTGCCGCCTGCAATAAACTACTACTAATCCAACAGAAAAGTGTAAAAATTACGAAGGAACGAGTCCTCACTGGTGACTGGACCCACCTTCATCTTTTTCCTAGTACAAGGGCCGTCCGATTGAGAGCACCGAGATCAGCGCCGAAACGGGACAAACGAGTTCGCCAATCACGAGGCTGCCCTCTGATCGGACCCTTCAAACGACCGACGGATCCCCCACGCTTCTCATCATGAACTGAAGATGCTGCTTCCTTTTTTTTTTTCTTTCTTAATTGGGGGGCATGAATTGAAGTTAGATTAAGACATATCGTGTCGTGGGGAAGTGGGGTCCACTGTGACACCAACAAAGGTGATTTATTTTATTACCATTATAGGCATAATAGCAACGCCTGCGTAGCCTTTCGTCTAAAAAATACACCAACCAGGTAACAAGAGACCCACACGACAATACCCTAATCAAACGCGCAACAATGCCGGCGACATGTCTGTCAGATCTCAACCAACGAAATCCAACTCACCCAGGAAAGGGGAAAAAAAAAAAAAAAATAGAGCTCCAGCATCTGGCCGTGTTTGGTTAATCGGAAAATGCTGGAAAAAGAATAAACTGAAACAGATCCTCTGGATAACGTTTGATAACTGCTAAACTAAAGTGGAATACTTTCCAACCTGCTGCGTTTCCGTTGTTCTTAGATTTACTAAATTCCTTTCCTGTTTGGGTTGTAAGAAACAAACAAGTACAAAGAGGTTGGGACAGTGACAAATGGAGGAGATTATCTTTGAACAAGATGAATTTGCTGGCATTATAGGTAAGATTAACAATAATTGCAGAAACAACAGTGAGAAACCCTTAAATAAGTTCTCAGTTGCAAAATAACAGTGCCTTGCTTCGGTTATAATCTATTTACACATCGCGCGGGTTATGATCAACGTCAACAAATCCGATCGACCATCATTGTCAGCTAAAACACTCTGCTCTCTGTTTATGTTTTTCCGAGAGAGATGGTTCCGTTCATCAAAATGGGTACTAACAAACGATTAAAAGGGTGGTGAAAAAGCGGATCTTTGCCGGTGGGTCCTTCAAAACATGGTCGGATCAGGAAACCTCCGGTGGAGGAGGAACGTTAAGGTCAAGATCTAGGAGTCTCTGAGATGGGGCACGCTCGTAATCCACGACAGAGGATGAATCCGAGTCACTCTGTGCTCCGCCGCCAACGGGGTGACGAAAATCAGCTAACGGGCGATCGAACCCGCACATCTCACGGCGGCGGCCAACGGTTAGAATCTTCTCATCCCGAGCAAAAGCGTCGAAAAACACGACCGGCCGAGCCACCGGGATCACCGGGAAACCCAAAGCTCCGCCGGCGGAAAGAGGGGTGAGCGTGAGGTCCAGCGGGGGAGGAGGCGGCGGTGGCGGAGAAGCAGAATCAAGGGTGCTGCTCTGGCTAGGACTACGCGTAGAGTTATTAATGAGCTCCGCTGGGCTGGGGAAATTGGTCTTTGCCTTGGCCCCACGGAACTCCCTCGCAGCGGCATCGTAGGCACGCGCCGCCTCCTCAGCGGTATCGAAGGTGCCAAGCCAAACACGGGTCTTCTTGCCGGGGTCACGGATCTCAGCTGCATAACGGCCCCATGGTCTCTTCCTGACACCTCTATATCGGATCTCCTTGGCGTTGTTGTTGTTGGGGTTGGGTCCGGCGAGGGAGCCCCCTGCTCTGTCTCTGGGAGCCATTGTTGTTGTCTCTTAAAAGTTGGAAAGGCCTCTTTAAGGAACACGAAGTGAGGAAGCAGTGTGGAAAGATGGAAACAATCTTTGCCGAACCGATTGAAGTTGGGAACCCTTTTATAGCGAAGATGAAGAGAGAGAAAGGTAGCGGATGTGTTGTATGTCTGCGTGCGTGTAAAAAGCTACGATCCTTTTAAGCGCTTGTTGCTTACACAACGTGGCTCCTCTGGCACGAACCACTTGGGTGGATGCTCCTCGCCAGTCTCCTCGCGCCACCTCACTGTACATTTCCCGTTATATCTCCCTCCCTTCCTCTGTTGCTTCCATTAATTCATTTTAACAATTTTTTAAAGTCATATAATTATTAATAAAATAAATAATAAATAAATAAATACCATTTCTTATATCTATCATTTGAAATGGTTCTTTCAACTTTGGTATAAGCACCACATAAGATCAATTAGATAAGAAATTTTACATTTTTTATGTAAAATAGTTATAATTTACACATGAAAATTTTGACATAATTATTTTTTAAATTTTTAAATTTTTTATAATAAACATTTAAAATCAAATAATTTTTTAAAAACAAAATATATGCATATTTATTATTTTTATATAAAATCTCATTGATTGAATATATTTATATTAATTTTATTCTATTTATTAAATTATTTTTAAAACTGTAAGAATTTAAATATAATAAAGCAATTATAAAAAAAGATATGGGTGTCGACGCTGAAATCTGGTATCAACAGTAGGGGCTAATGGGAAAGCCATTCACGTGTAGTGAAAGCGTGGTCCAGGGTGACAAAACGAGCGCGTATGGGTTCACTCCCCACACGTGCCCGTTACTCGTCTAATCCAAAACCCATGAAATATTCGGCTCAGTCAACGAGGTGTTTGACTGCACTGTTACCATACAGTATATAACGCCGCGCGCCGCCCCAGCCGAGAGCGTGGTGGGACCGGGGATAATAATTGCGAGGAAGGACCGCAGCACGCCACGTAGCTGATGCATCTCAGCAACACGTGGCATCGACAAGACCTAGGACCCGGGGCGGCGACTCCCTAACGGCGGTTAAAACGGCTTTCGCTCTTTTCTATAACGGAACATCATAGTTTATTCCGACGGCAGTTTGAGGATGGCTTTCCAGACATTTGTCGGCACGCTCCGCCTCCTCGCCGCGTGGGACGGATCAGCTGTGCGTGCGTGTGAAATTCTGATTGAACCGCAAAAGGAGATTGTGCTTTTTATTTGGTATTTATTATTATTATTAAAAAAAAGAAAGCTTTTCCAGTCACCTTGCTTTTGAACGTGTCAGATGAGATCCAACGGCTGGAAACGCTTGTTGAGTTGGATCAGGACACGTGGTGATTTGGATCCCCGGAGGGAGACACGCAAAGCCGCCCCTGCATCGAAAATATCATGCACTGCCGTCCTTTCTGCAGAGATATTGTATTCTTTTTTCGTACAAGTAGGAATAAATAGAGAGTTTTAAATTATAATTATTTAATAATTTATTAATTCATAGAATAAATAATATAATAAGTTTGAATGATGGAAGAAAACAAAATCTTTTTGGACTTTTATTTTGATTATTAATAAGAATTACAGCTAAATAAAACGATTTAGTAATGATTAAATGAGAAAATGGAACTTCTGAATATTTACAGATGGAAAATAAATTAAATACTATTCTAAGTAGTCAATATTTGTAATGATATAATAGCATTATTATTGTTTAAAAATTATTTTTAATTATAAATGAAATTCAAAATTTTACATACATACGTTAAGTAACTTATTATTCTTTCAATAATTAAAAAAATATCATTTTAATTATCTAAAAAATTATTTTGACCTTAATATTCACCCAAAAGTAGAGCTAACAATTTTCTTGTGGGGACCAAGATTATGTGTCATTATATGCTATTTGCTAATTGGTGTACATTAAAAAATAAATTAGTTTTTTAATTTTAAAATATTAATAATCACTTATAATTTTTTAAAAAAATTTAAATATGATATATAAGAAATTATTTGAAATTTTTTTAAAACTATTATACGTTATACATAACATTTTATAAATTTAGATAAGTCAAATTAAAAATTTGTAAAATTTTGCATGATATATAATATATATTTTTAAAACTTATGGAGATTAAAAAATACTTCACAAAATTTAGAAGCTAAATTAAAAATTTTAAAAATTAAAGGGGTTAAGGTCACCCTAACCCTCGTATAGATTCACCTACTTTGTTGGATTTGGTTTTCAGAAATTCAAATTTGAAACAAACAGCACTTACAAAATAGGTCAAAATTAGCCCCAAAAAAGTAGGTCAAATTCTAAAGACCCCATTATATGAATTGAGTCAAATTTTAAGGAACAAATAAATATATTCAAACATCAACAAACCCATTATTCTTTTAGGATTATAGTTTCTCTCTTCTAATACAAGGGCTTTTGCTTGGTATAACGATGCCTATTTTTTTTTCACTTAAATAAAGATATGTATACAGAGATGTATACATCTTTATTATTCTATTAATCAGCCATTGATTAATAATTAAATTTTACATTAAAGGGATAGATATTACTATAGTACTAAAAAAGATTTCTATAGCTTTACAATAATTTTGTAATATATTTTTTTATTTTAAAAACTTTAGCTCTTCCTATTTAATAATACGTGAGTTTTATTTTTTTTCTAAATAATTTTGTCTATTTTTCTTGAACTATATATCATAATTTTCTTTAAAAGTTAGGATCTCTTGATCCATAGCACAAAGAGGCAGATGATGGGTGCATTTATGAACTTAAATTAATAAGAATTCTATTCTTATAAGTAATTTTTTTTTATTTAGAACTCATAAAATGTACTTACTAGCATTTAATGTAGTAGGTCCTACATAATTATTCATGGATTCCATTTCATCCAATCGTAATAGATGAGTTTTATAAGCTTTTTAAGTGATTTTTTTAAGAATAATATTTCTATTTATCAATTTTCATTCTTGTGTGTATCAATTTTTTAAGGTGAAAAAGGCATACATAATTTTCAAAAATAAAAGAGAGGGCAAGATGTGATTTTAACTCCTAACACTTAAACTCAAACTAGAATTCTTTTGCAGTTGTGAGAGAAAGGTAATAGAAAAATATATAACAAAATTTACCTTTTTCTCTTTTTCTCAAAAGAAAGAAAGAAAATTTTGATTCAAATTGATGCCAAAAAATTTGAGGTACCAGATCCTCATCCTTACCCTCATATTCTTTAGTATCAATTCAGTCATAATTGACCCTGCTTTAATGAGCAGCAAAAACAAGAAGGAGCATGAAATAGGTTCAGCAGTTGGATGCAAACCACCAAACCCATAAAGAGTTGGAATTGATATGTTGCTGAATTTGGCTGCAGCACAAAAAAGAAAAAAACTCAATTTTATTTGACAACAAACTTATAGAATTAATTATTATTATTTGATGTGATGAATTAAATGAGTTTTTTAGTCATCATCAAATTCAAAACATTATGACCCCAACCTGAGATGCTTGCTTATATATAGGAAGGAGATTTTTTTCCTTATATTGTTAATCTTGATTTACTTTATTTTAAGATAAATTCTATATAATAATAATACATATTCTCTCCTCTTAGAACAGTTTTTTAATTTCTTTCACAATCTACACTCAAAGTAAAACGGTGTCGTTGAGTGCTTCCGTTCCCACTCACGTTTTGTTGAGATCAAGTGATAATCAACGGGGATTAGAAGGCCCGCGGATGAGGAGGCCAGAATCTTGTTCCCAGATGAGATGAATGATTTTTTCACAACCAAACAGGCCCCAACAAAGTTCGACTACTGCCGCCAACACGCCGTACGAGAAAATTGAAAAGAAATGGATAAGCGTTCATATACAATTCAATCCTGCTAATTTTGAAAGTTATCATACTCACTTATAAAAATTTAAATTATTAAATTTTATAAATTAAATTATAAAATTTAATAAATTAATTATTCTCAGTTATTTTAAATTAAATTTCAATGAACTCCACAAGTTCCGTTTTCCTATACAATTATAATTTCATGTTTACTATGATAGGGAGAATAAAGGATGCTTTGCGTTACTTTAGGGAGATGGCATTGTCATTTAGATTTCCCTAGTCAATGGTCACCAACATCAGGATATTGTTGATGTGAGATTGACAATTTTGAGTGTCGAAAAATTAATGAGAAAAAAAGACGAAACCCATAATTAGGATGGTGCCAGAACACAGTACCAAGAAACTGGGGAATTGCATGAACGTTCACAATAAGGGAAATTCTTACACTGCCAAAACCAATGCAATTGCATGTGAGAACCATGTATTATTGTTCAAGAAAAATGTAAACACGCATACGTTGAAAGGGTGTGGTCTTCTCTTCGCTTTTTAGTTCAGTGAACACAACATGGAGCTGACTGAAGTTCCTCTATATAGCAAATCCTAACGCAAGAAAAGAGTTGAGACTAACCTTGTCACCCAAAAGATGCTGTAGTTTGACACTCCAAGCAAGCAGAACCATCAAACCACGGATGACCTCAACTCTTTAGTCCTGTCAATCATGTGGGTAAGCTGATTATGGACATGTTCATGTCCAGGCAGTTTGTGACGCGAATGTGTTACTCTATAGATCAAGAAATGCTTGAGCAAAGTCTTCATAATCTGTCTGGAAATGGAGTTTTCCAAAGTAGTTGACCTTAACTCTCATTTGTTGTTTCATTTGGAAATGGGTTGAGCTTTCAGTAAACATCCTCATGTCTTCTAGAATACAATCCACATTCAGTATAATGATAAGAGCAATGATATTTGCACACTGAAACACTACATACTCTACTTACTCTCTCATATTCTCACATCTCCTTCTCTCTCTCCCTAATTTTTGTGTCTACACATGCAGACATTGTGAGCCATCGGCACATTTCCCTGATGATAATTAGTTAATTGCAGTCAGATGTCAGTGACTTCGTTGGGCTTGAAAAGCATATTATTAAATGCCCGCCATGAACTATCACAACAGCAATCAGGATTACAATACCAATATGCTATGTTTCAATCACTGCAAAATTATCATCATTTAGGTCCTGATAAAGCAGGCATTACAATATACGTCAATTAGGTAAAACTGCAATAACGAAGGTGCTATAAAAATCAGAGCCTGCACAGATGAAGATCTTACATATTAGGTAAGGAAAATTTAACCAATTTGGACAAACTGCACCACAGAAGACTAATAGAGTGTTTGACAGGAAAAAAAAAAATACTAAGCAAAATACACAAGATTAAAGTATACACCAACACCTCTTTCTAATCGGTGTACAATACCAAGAGGATTGTTTCAGGCACTGGGAGCAGGAGCTGGGGTGTACCAGCCATGATGGATCTCCACGGCCTTCTTTCTTCTCGCAAGCCGAGACTTACGCCTTGCTCCTGTGTTCCGGTGCAATGTGCCCACTCTCACTGCTTTGTCAATTACTGAGTAAGCCTCTCCAATCAGTTTCTCAATAGGGAGAATCTCTTCTGCTTGTGCATCGCGTTTCTTCCTCAGCCCATCTAATGCTTCCAAAACCTGCAGACCATTAATTAGAAGATCATTGTTTGGCGGCCAGATCAGAGAGATCTTTCACAAGAATCTATAATGGTCTATTGAGACCACTATATAACCTGAGAAAAATCAAGAACATCTGCTGCAGATTAACAAACCCATGATTCATAATGTTAAATAAACCTAAATCTTAATGCTTGAAACTGAATCATATAAGCTCTTGTAATATTAACGAACAATTTTAAAATAGGCCATTCCTAAGATAAATGCTTGAAAAATGCTGGTTCTCATACACTTGAACAATTAAGGCCCAAAAAAAAAAAAAAAACCACAGGAAAAACCCTGGAAGCACAGATATGAAGTAGGCAGACGAGTCTGTACTTCTGCTAGACTAAATGAGTGTAAAAAGGAAAGATATAGCGACTATCGTGAAGACCACTCTAAACTGTCTTAGAAGAAAGTTCTGCCAAAAGTACTTTCACTGCAATTTACAGATAGTGGGATGTGAGGGACATGGAATACCTTTTCTAGCTATAATTAATCTTACATGTTAATCTGCATGAAGAAAATAGCACAATCTCTTTTAATGGACACTGAACAATTAATAATATATGAACAAGCGTAAAAACTCCAAGAAACGAAGAAAGGCATACTTTATCCCTTTCAGTTTTTGCTAGCAACATGCCATAATACATATAGCAAATATTGAGACTCAGTAAGAAATAAAAGTTAGGAATTTAAGCGAAAACAACAATAGATAATGATAAAATCCATTGAAATTATTCAAACTAAAATTTACACACAGCATCCCAATACCACGAGAACAATTAGGTCCAATAGTAAACAGTGAAATCACAAACACACCTAATGGGTTCAGTGCCTATAATCTATCATTCAATCCTCATTCTTAGGGTAAATGAGGTGCAAAAGCAACCTATAATACAAAGTAAACAAAAATCGAAGTATAATTGTACTCAGCAATGTGAACCCCAAGCGTCTACATGCTTCCTCTATAGAGTCAATGGAGCAGAAGAAACACCAAAATGTGAAATTTGCAAATTGGGTACCTTCTTTACACGGGTTCTAATTTCGGATTTGCGAGCTTTGTTGTAAATGCGGCGTTTCTCAGCCTGGCGAACTCTCTTCGCAGCCGAATCGGCCTTTTTCTTCGGAGCTGCTTCGCAAACTACGGAATGCCGAATTGGCCTGTTTACTGTGCTCAACGACAAGCAACCTGAAACCCATTGCAAACCCAGAATTGAAAACTCCGTTCAACCGAATTTTACTCATTCTTCAGCTGAAAGTATGGAAGAACAAAGAAACCTTGTAGAACGCACTAAGTGAAAAACAGCAGAGAAAGAAAGAGATATTACCTTCGGTGAAAACACAGTGAGAAAGGTTTCTGGAAAAACTGAGACAAGCGGAACCAGACATGGCAGAAGAGGGAGAAGCAGAGCAAGTCAGCGAAAGGCTCCGCATTTTGGGCGGCAGTGTGAGCCAGGAGCATGAAACAGCTGCCATTTCTCTCTCCAATTGCAGAGTTCTCTCGGGTGTCTTTGTTGGAGTATCTTTATCCGTTGAGGAGAAGGGATGACGAACTTTGTGATTTCCCTCAATTACTATTTTATTGCAGTCTGAGTCCCAAGAATTTTTTATTTTCTAATAGGTATTTTTTCGAAATTAACATTTCATTATATAATATTAATTTTGTTGATTTTTAATATTTAAATGTTTTAATAAAAATAATTTTTAATATTAAAATAATTTAATATTTTTAATTTATATATCTTTTTATAGAACAGTTGTTTAAAATTAAAAAGAATATTTTCCATGAACATGCACTTTTAATTTGTACATAAATTTTAAAACTTTTTTTTTCATTAAGAAAGAATAATGAAGAAAATTTAATATTTAAGAAACATTTTATTTCAATTTACTGTTCAGATATGAGATATTTTAGCAAAAGCATTACAATACAATGACAAATTCTATATAATATATATTTACTGAATTATATATAGACAAATTATATATATATGTAATATTTACTGGATTATAAAATCTGAAGTTGAACAGGCAAATAATATAAACAGCTTAAAAAGTTTTATGGCCTCAATCAAATTTTACAGATAGTACTTGCTACTCTATATTTACATAAAAATAGTAGCATAATCCTTCAGGATGTATTTATAAAACTTCGGGTCCAGGGGTAGGCATAGTATAAGCTGTGCTCAATGCATCTTAAAATTTGCAAAAATCTATTCTTCTTTCTCTGTCTCTTACTTAAACCAAACCTCCTAACATTTTTTAATTGATAAAGAAACTCCTCAGCAGAACACAACTCAGAAAACAATATACAGAAGAAGCTAATATAAAAATTTAAGGTGCAAGGACTCTGTTGGTCTATCTACTTTTTAAAAACATAAATTTCTTTCTTAACTTTTAATTTAAATAAATTAATTTTTCTATTTTTTAATTAACAAATTGAAGGATGTATTTCTTTTGATTAAAAAAGTAATGAAACTAATATTAAAAGTTGAAAGATTAATTTATTTTTTAAAAAAATAAAGAGACCAATAACACCTTGCTCTAATAATTAAATGTGAGTTCGCAACACATAAGATAACAGTTGAAACTAACAAGAATTCTTGCCAGAACCTAAACCATAGAAATATATTCTGTAAAGTTTTTGTTAATTGCGTACATTGTATTAAGTTCAACACTTGACAGTTGACACAATTTTAAGCAAACGGGTTTCTGTTTTATACCACTGTATATTGCATACAGGCAAAAAGGACAACTAATCCGACTATTACTTGACCACTCAGTTTGTATAAACTAAAATCTCTCCGCCGTCATTACTACAGGTTGAGCTTCAACATGCCTCCTAACAAGATATGGACCCATTCCAATAGCTTCCTGTAGCTGCATGCAAGAAAACTCAATGTCACTTGGACAAATATAACAGTATACAAACATGCGCACACAGTCGTGAGAACTTCTGTAACTAACCTTGGCAGCTATCCCAGCAAAAGCAGGATCAGAGGAAGGTTTACTTGACAGCATCAACGATTTATGTATCACCTTGCAGCAATTATACCTAGCTTCCATACCTGAAATTCTCCATTTGGTGTTAAACAAGGCAAATCAAACATTTGGAAAAACCAAAAAATTATCCAATGTGAAGACAAGGTAACAGTTGTAAATATATCAGGTGAAAAATCAGTTAAAATGATCCAGTTGCAGTGATAATCAGTTTATGAAGTCAGACCCTTCCTGCGGTTGTTTGATTCGTCTACTTAAACAATTCATCAATACAGTAATGGATAGGTGGAGACAGTCAGGTAAGGTAGCAGAGTAGGTACTGTTTCCTGCAACCTAGTTTGTTCAGTTTGGAAACTATTTGCTGACTTCTGAAGTCAACAAACTACACCATAGTGTTCCAGCAATCATACCTGTTTTTGGTAGGATATAAATTTAGTATTCTTTACTCCAAATAAACGACAGCCATCCCAAGCGACAACTTATTTATTTGCCTAAGGAAGCTTGTATGAAGCATGGAGAGGTGACCCTTATATTCAAGTACACAATTCCTTAACGTTAACATCCATTAAAGAAACATCTTTAGTAAACACAAAAATACAAGAAAGAAATCTGGGGCCTAACTGCCTATCAGCATATGTCAACGATAGCTGAAGTTGGCCCTTAGAAAACAATTAATGGAACATAACCAAAGTAATATATACAGAAGAGCTGCATATGAATGCTATGACTATAACAGGAATTTTAACAATTATCCAAATTGGAAAACAGACCTATTTTTGTGGTTTCAGTACTCGGGTCAGTCACCATATTTAGAATCTCTTGGTTTGAGCAAATCTCCATCAAGCACCATGGCCGGGCAACCAATCCACTAATCATTCTATAGGCCTGAAAACATTTAACACAAAGTGCCACATCAAACCAATATAAAATTTAATAAGACAAGCACAGTTTACACCACCTACTGTTTGAAAACAAGCTTCACCAGTATGCATGCCATCCATTTCCATTACTACAAAAGAATGGATTTATGGCAAGGAAGATCAAGATGATACACTTCATTGTTGAATGTTGAGCTATGGTTTTTAAAATTGGCTGACAATTCATTGTAAAAAAGCTACCATGAACAGATCAATGCAAGAAGGATGGAATTGGGGAAAGCAAGAATCAAATGCTTCACGTCATGGTTGAACATTGAGTTTTGGCATTTTATTGGCTGATATTTCACTCTAAAAAGCTGCTAAGAAAGGAACAAAGCAGGAACTTTGACATTTCCGCTTGGCTAGAAGTAATTCAGTAACTTCTAAAGTAATGCATGGCAGTTGTAAAATAAAATGAAATTATGGAGGTAAAAAAAGATGTGAATGCTTCATTTTTTTTATTTTAACATTTATCTGGAATGTTGCTCTACAAATCTCCTAAACTAATTGAGGTCCAAAGTAACCCAGGAGGAAAGTCAAACAATGTGTCATGCCATGTGCGAGCTTAAATAAATTTATTTGAATTTCTTGGCTCATAAAAATTTATACTACAATGATTCACATGAATATCTCACCGCTATACGGATTTCTGAATCCTGCTGCAAAACTGATAGAAAAAGACCCTACATATTGCATGAAAACTTGGTGAGTATCAGAATTTGAGCCTTCAGGTGAAAAGATTACATGCAAGCCAGCTAAATGAACATTAACTTAGGATCTTCTTGTTGAAATCAGAGAATCCAGATTTCTTGGAAGCTGATTGTCAGAGAATGTTGGCAGATTTCTTGAAAGCTGATTGCAAGAAATCTGACTCCAGTTTGCAGTTTCTATATTTATCTTTCCAGCTGTAAATTAGATCCTGTTTTCTAGCTTTCTGTTTTTAGTTAATTTCCTTTTTTTCTTGCCTCTAAATTCTTTAGGAGTTTTTTTTTCTGCTATAAATCTAGTGTATCATTTTCAAATTATTTCAATGAGAATTACCAGATTTTCATTCTCCAAAATTACATGGTATCAAAGCATGGTTCTGTACCATTGACCCTTTCTTTTTCCCAATGGCTGGTGAAAGAAGTAACGAGCTAGTAACCGGTCTCTCACCAAAATCTGAAACTACACCCAGTGAACCTGGATGGATCTGACAGTGTACCAGTACCCATCACAAGCCACAAACTCAATGGAAATAATTATATTCAATGGTCCCAATCTGTCAAAATATTCATCAGTGGTCGTGGGAAGGATGAGTATCTCACTAGCGAAATCATCCCTCTGAAAGTTGATGATCCGACGTACCATGCCTGGAAAGTGCAGAATAATCTAGTGATGTCTTGGTTAGTCAATTCAATGACTACTGAAATTGGGGAGAACTTCCTCATGTATGAGACAGCACAAGAAATATGGGAAGCAGCGAAGGAACTATATTCTAGCCGAGAAAACACCTTAGAAATCTTTGAAATAGAGAGCACTCTTCATGATCTCCAACAAGGGGAGATGAGCGTGACACTACTATGACATTCTCACATGCCATTGGCAGCGGCTAGACGTTTTTGAAGAACATCACTGGCAGTGTCCGAATGATGCAAAGATCTACAAGCAGATCATTGAGAAGAAAATAATTTTTAAATTACTTATGAGACTTAATCAATACCTCGATGAAGTACAAGGGAGTGCTAGGTATGAAACTATTACCTAGTATATGAGAAGTATTCTTTGAAGTTTGAAAGGAAGAAAGCCGAAAGAAAGTCATGATGGGAGATCAAGCCACTCCAACTAATCCAGGATCAGCCTTAACTGCTCAAAGTGGCAAGAACACAGATTATCGTCCTAAAAAGGGGAAAACGTGGTGTGATCATTGCAAACGATTTGGACATACTCGTGACAACTGCTGGAAAATTCATGGCAAACCAGCAAATTGGAAGCCATCACGAGTAGCATAAAAAAAGGATAATCGCGGCCTTCACGTTTCTGTGGAAGGTGAATCTACACCAATTGAAGCTAGTCCATTTTCAGCTGAACAGATTGAAATTCTGTGAAAGATGTTCTCACAACATTTTGGAAGTAGCAATACAATTGGAACTGGATCAGTAGCACAAAAAGGTAATCATTCTAGTGCATATATTGCCAAATCATCAAATTCCTAGATAGTAGATTATGGTGCCACAGATCACATGACAGGGGATAGTTCATTGTTCTATGAATACATACCCAGCAAGGAAAACTCTACAATTAAAACTGCAGATGGCTCTCTCTCTGAAGTGGCAGGAACAAGTTCTATTATTATTTCAAGAGATCTCATATTAAAATCAGTTCTCTATGTTCCTAATCTTGACTACAACTTGCTATCTGTTAGCAAATTAACAAGGGAACATAACTGTTTTGCTAAGTTTTTTGCCAACTTGTGTGAATTTCAGGATTTGATTTCGGGGAGGATGATTGGCAGTGCTAAGGAGAGCTCTGGACTTTTCCTTCTTGAGAGCAATGGTCCACATAAGAATCGAATTCATAAAGCTATCTGTATTGAATCAAATAAAGGTCTTTCCTCTTTTGTCAATTCAAATAAAGATTGTGCTATTATGCTTTAGCACTATAGACTAGGACATCCTAATTTCTTGTATCTTCAAAAGTTGTTTCCAACTTTATTCAGAAATAAAAATCCAAGATCTTTTCATTGTGAAACATGTCAACTTTCCAAACACACACATGCATCTTTTTCCATTCTTCCATATAAAGCATCCAAACCATTTCTGTTGATCCATAGCGATGTTTGGGGCCCTTTTAGAGTAAAAAATATTTCTAGAGTTAGATGGTTTGTATCCTTTGTTGATGATCATTCTAGGATCACATGGTTATTCCTCATGAGAGAAAGGTCTGAAGTAGGTACTATCTTCAAGAAATTCAATATCATGATTCAAAACCAATTTCAGACAAAAATTCAAATCCTAAAAACTGACAATGCAAAAGAATTCTTTGAGAAAAATCTAAGTGAGTATCTTATTAGCCAAGGGATTGTCCATCAAAGTTCATGTCATAGTTGTCAATAGCGAATAGCGCACTTATAGCGCTTGGGGTCATTGCGACATAGCGCATAGCGTAGCGCATAGCGCACTGCTATTTGAACTATAGCGCAATTATATTACATATATAAATATATATATATATATTTATATATGTAATATAACCCATATAACAAGAATATATAAAAAATAACTTTAAAAAATATGAAAAACATGAAGCAACTTAATTTGCAATCACAATTCAATGTTCCAAGCAATAAGTTTGATATTAAAAGGATAAATTCATTAAGAGTCTAAGGCTGAAGCCTCTAAACATCATAAAAGACACTAAGCATAAACATGGCTATTGCTCATCATCATCATCAAAAACAACATTTTCATCACAAGGTGAATCATTATCATCATCATTTTCTTCAACATTAACTTCCTCAGATTCAGTCTCTTTTGATCCTTCTGACTCTTCCAACTCATCCTCATCATCATTAAGAGGAATAGATGGATTAGATTTGAGCCTTGCAGAAGATCCCTTTCTCAAAGTTGGGGTTGGGGTTTGAAAGGTCCGACTAACTGATTTCCTAATAGGACGAGAAGGCTCATCAGCTCCTGAAGCTCTAGCTACATTACTTCAAGTTAAATCTTCATCTTCAAATACATATGCATCTTCAACTTCAGATTGTCCATCTTCTTCATCCACCTTGCCAATCAACCACTCATTAGCATAATCAATATCTTTCAATGAGATTGGGTCAAGTGTGTCACGATAATTGTATCTTCGTCTCAATGCCCTGTTATACTTGACAAACACTAGATCACTCAACCTTTTATGTTCAAGCCTATTTTTTCGTTTGGTATGAAGCTGCAAAATGCCAAAATCCATAAATAAGTATAAGAAATTAGAATTAAAATTTTACTAGATGATAAAAATAAACTATAACTTTGCTTACATTTTCAAATACACTCCCATTCCTTTCACACCCTGATGAACTGCAAGTGAGGCTTAGAACTTTAATGGCAAAGTCTTGCAAGTGACGAGCCCCTGCACCATAGCTAGCCCACCACTTTGCTAGTGCCTTTGTTGCTCTTGATCTTTTAGCTATTTCATGCCCAAAAAGACCTTCTGCATTCTTATATAAGACCAATTCATTTTCAACCTTATCTTGCATGTTAGTGTCAGGCACCAATCTTTGTATGCAGCTTAGCAAACCATTTATCACTTCTTGGTCCTTCACAATATTTGGATTTGCATAAAAAAATTCAGGATTCAAGTAATGCCCAGCTGCATGCAATGGGCGATGCAATTGCACTTCCCATCTTCTATCAATAATTCGGAATACATCTTGATACTTCTCTTCATTCTCATTGAAAGCTTTAATAATTGCTTCCTTAGCTCTATCCATAGCCTCATAAATGTATCCCATTGGAGGCTTCTTCTCACCATCCACCAATCGAAGAACTTTAATTAAAGGACTAGCCAACTTAAGAGAGTAGGCAACATTTCTCCAAAAAGCAATGCTAAGTACTGTTTGAACTACTTTCTTGCCCTGTGAAAGTCTTGACCACTGACTATTAGCCCACTCCTCAGAAGTGAACATTTTCCTTAAACATGCTTTGTGGTTGTAAATGCTAGCCAGTGTGATGAATGCAGTAGCAAATCTGGTTTTTGCAGGCCTATATAACTCTCTATTGTTGGTGAAGCGCCTCATCATATTCAACACACTTGTATGGTTGTATATAAAACCACTCAATGCCACACCCTTCTTCATTGTATTAGCAAGGCGAGGAATTTTCCAAATATCCTCCAACATCAAGTCAATGCAATGTGCAGCACATGGAGTCCAAAACAAATGTGGATGGGTTACTTCCAACAATTTTCCTATTAGAAGTATATCAACATAGACAAGTTAATATCTATAACTTCCATTGTTCATCTTAGAAAAAAAAAAGCAAAGGAAAGAAGTTTACCAGCATAAACATTGTTGGCTGCACTATCAGTGACAACTTGGACAACATTGGCTGGTCCAATCTTTTGCACGAACTTATCAAGTAATTCAAACATCTTTTGTCCAGTCTTGACATATTTAGAGGCATCAATAGACTCAATAAATACAGTGCCCTTTGGACTATTGACCAAGAAATTAATCAAGGTCCTCTCTCTACAATCTTTCCAACCATCCGCCATAATAGAGCATCCAATTTTTGCCCATTGCTCCTTGTATGTCTTCAATGATGCATTAGTCAGCTCTACTTCTTTCTTTAGAAGTGGAACTCTCACTTCATGATAGCTAGGTGGTTTCATCCCCAGCCCATATTGTCCAATGGCTTCAATCATGATCGCAAAACTTTCATACTTCACTGCATTAAAAGGGATTCCAGCATCATACATCCACCTTGCAATAGCTTGACATGCTTTATCCCTTGCTTCTTTCTTGTAATGCTCATTGATCACAATTTGCTTTCCTTTCTTCCTTTGCTCCACTGCAATTTTTGGATCAATAGCAAAGTAAGAATCAATGGGCCCCTTTTGCTTTGGCCTTTTTAGAGGAAGTGGTGTTTTACTACTTTTTTCTGAAGAATGTGTACTTGATAAAGTCTTCTTTCTCATTGATATAGGCTGGATTTCAATGTTATCTTCTTGTTCTTCATCCATCAAATCAAAATCTTCATAATTGAGAGGCTGAGGCAGCAAGTTATTTTGAATTTTCACTTCCTCTTTTTGTGCCATATACTGCCTAATTTCTTCTTTAACAGTTTCTGGGCATGAATCACAAATCTTGACATTTCTATTTCCTCCAAGAATATGTTGTTTGGCTCTAGTGATTCCCCCATATGAAACCTTGCCACAAAAATTGCATTGAACTCTATTTGGATGTTTAGGATCAACTTTTTTACAATACTTCCAAGCTGGATCAGAATTATGTCCACTGCTAGTAGTGCTTTGATGACTCATTTAGAAATTAGAACCTAAAGCCAAGCCAAACAGTAGTTATAGCATTAAAACCACCTTCAGAATTTGTAACATAGTTTTGCCACAAAATGCATGTTGTACATTAATGGCTTCAACTAAGTTCCCAGACAGTCAATGGCATTTTTAAGAATGTTTATGGTGGTCTTGCTCTAATCTAAAACAATCATTTTAAATTAACTAAAACATAGTTTTGGTTTTATATTTACTGAAAGAGTAACTTCAAGTTGGACTGGGAAGAAAAAAAAGAGAGCAATTGTCAAATTTAGAACTAAAACGCTATTAAGGAAAATGGTTTCCAAAACATTTTAATATAAAATATTTTAATACGTAAATTTAGAACACCAAACTTGATTTATATCATAAAAGGAGTATAAGCACTATACAAAATTTTAGCATTATTGAGTATTAAATTTTTATGTAAAAATTATAAATATATAAAGAAAATTTATGAAATATTTATTGAAAGAATTTATTTTTATTGATAGATAAATTTTTTAATAATACCAAAATTTTATAGTAAAAAAAAATCTGGTGACTATTTTAGATTTTGGTATCTTTTGAAAAATATTAACTATGGGACAACCTTAATAGTGCCGTAATATGGAGGGTGCATGAATCTAAAATGGGGTCAATTTTGGTGGAATAGAGGCAGCGTCAGCGACATGTATAAACTAGTTTTTGGACACTTTCAACAGCAACTGGCAAAATATACATTTCCATTATTTTCATAGATGCACATTAAGGAACGTACATATAATAATTATCCTTAAATGATGAGTCTACAGATAACCAACATACATTTTAAATTAACTAAAATTGTAATATAATTTTAGTTATATATTTATTAAAAGAGTAACTTCAAGTTGGACTAGGGGAAAAAAAAAAGAGCAACTGGCAAATTTAGAACTAAAACACTATTAAGGAAAATGGTTTCCAAAACATTTTAATGTAAAATATTTTAATATGCAAATTTAGAATACCAAACTTGATTTATATCATAGAAGGAGTATAAGCACTATAAAAAATTTTAGCATTATTGAGTATTAAATTTTTATGTAAAAATTATAAATATATAAAAAAATTTATGAAAGATTTATTGAAAGAATTTATTTTTATTGATACATAAATATTTTAATAATACCAAAATTTTATAATAAAAAAAAATCTGGTCACTATTTTAGATTTCGGTATCTTTTGAAGAATATTAACAATGGGACAACCTTAATAGTGCCGTAACCAGAACCAGAACAAGTTTAGCAGAACGAACCAGAACAAGTTTAGCAGAACAAACCAGAACAAGTTCAGCAGAACGACAGCCTTAATAGAACCCGAACAGCCAAAAAAGTCCAAAACAACTAGAACCAGAATAATAGCATATCCAAAGTCAGCAAATTAGCAAAAGTGCACCGACAGAACAGAGTCAAAATAGAAGATAAATGCAATCGAAGGTCTGAAACAGAGTCAAAATAAAAGATGAAGCTTCAGCTCTTTACCTTCGCAAGTAAGGATTGGTTCAGCTGACAGAACAAAGAGCACCGACAGAACAGAACAGAGACGGTGAGCCGACAATGGTCCAGTGAGCACTCCAGTCAAGAGCGACAATGGTTACAGTGAATAGCGACAGAGCAGACAGCAGCGACAGAACAGAACAAAGACGGTGAGCGACGATGGTCCAGTGAGCACTCCAGTCGACAGCGACAATGGTTACAGTGAGCAGCGACAGAACAGAACAGAGACGGTGAGCCGACGATGGTCCAGTGAACGCTCCAGTCGAGAACGACAATGGGTGAGCAGCGATAGAACAGAACAGAGACAGTGAGCCGAGTGAATGTAGAACAGAGACCAGCAATAGCGCATGGAAACAGCTTGAGAGCAGCGAGAACAGAACAGCGAGAGCAGCAGGAACAGCTTTGAGAGTAGCAAGAACAGTGAAAGAGCAGCGAGAACAGAATAGAACAGCGAGACATACAGGAAGAGGTCGACACTTTAAAAGTCGACGCATATGACCGTTGAAGGCTTGAAGCATTTTGGTGCGCTACAGCGCTCAAAGTCAACGCATATGACCGTTGAAGCATTTTGCTGCGCTATAGCGCACGCTACAGAGCGCTATAGCGCAGCATAGCGCACGCTATGCTGCACTACCCGGATTGTGCGACGCTATGGTGCATAGCGTCGCGCTCAGCACCATAGCGATGCGCTATGCGTTATCGCGCGTGCTATCCGGCGCTATTAACAACACTGGTTCATGTGTTGATACTCCACAACAAAATGGAGTGGCTGAAAGAAAAAACAGACATCTCTTAGAAGTGGCTAGGTCTCTCATGTTCACTACACATGTTCCTAAATTCTTTTGGGGGGAAGCCGTACTTACAGCTGCCTATTTGATAAATAGAATGCCCTCTCGTGTCTTGAGTTTTCAGACTCCACATCAAATTCTCTTGAAATCCTTTCCGGATGATCATCTTCTATCTACTCTTCCGACAAAAGTCTTTGCATGTTCTGCCTTTGTTCACATTCATGCCCAAGATAGAAAGTAAACTAGATCCAAAGTCAATTAAATGTATATTTCTTGGGTATTCTTCAAACCAAAAGGGGTATAAATGCTACTCTCCCATCACCAAGAAATTCTACAATACCATGGATGTCACATTCTTTGAAAATCAATCATACTATCAGACTGATATTCAGGGGGAGAATAGAACATATGAACATCAGTCGTGGGATGTCACTACTCTAAATCCAATCTCAGATTTAAGTCTTCCCAAAATTGTCCAAGAGCCTATTGCAGACTCCATCCCAAATTTGAATCCATCAGAAATTACACCTGATCCCACTCAACTCCTCACTCAAAGTTTGAGTCCTCAAGTTCCTCAAACAGAAATTTGTGTTTACTCTAGAAGACCAAAAACTCATGAAGGAAAAGAACAAGAGTTATCCGAATCAAACCATGAATCCGAACTAGATCAGATTCAAAATTAACCAATTAATGATGATAGACCGATAGCACTGAGGAAAGGTAAACAGGCTTGCACTGAACATCCAATTTCAAAATTTGTCTCATATGGAAAATTGTCACCAAATCACTTTGCCTTTGTTAGCAATCTTGACAAAGTGCAGATTCCAAGTACAATATATGAGGCACTCAAAGTTCCGGAGTGGAAGGCAGCAGTCTTTGAAGAACTACGAGCTCTAGAGAAAAATGGAACCTGGGAAATAACTGATCTTCCTGAAGGAAAGCATACTGTCGGATGTAAGTGGATTTTTACTGTGAAACATAATGCTGATGGAAGCATAAATTGATTCAAAGCCAGATTAGTTGCAAAGGGATTTACTCAATCATATGGGATTGATTACCAAGAGACATTTGCTCCGATGGCAAAATCGAATACAATCTGTGTATTGTTGCCACTTGCTTCAAATCTTGATTGGCCTCTATATCAACTTGACATAAAAAATGCATTTCTCAACAGTGATTTAGAAGAGGAAGTCTATATGGAGATAACACCGGGAATAAATGAAGGTATAATGATTGGCAAGCCCCGCAGGCTTAAAAAATCCTTGTACGGGTTGAAACAATCTCCAAGAGCATGGTTCGAAAAATTTAGCAAAGCAGTTAAAAGGTTTGGATGTAAACAATGCTAGTCTGACCACAAGATGTTCATCAAACATACACCTGGTGGGAAAAAGGCTATACTCATAGTGTATGTAGATGACATTATCTTAACTGGAGATGATTTGGGAGAAATAAATTAACTGAAGAGTCTTTTGGCTAAAGAATTTGAAATCAAGGACCTAGGAAATCTTAAGTACTTTCTTGGGATGGAAGTGGCTCGTTCCAAAAAGGGAATTACAGTTTCTCAAAGGAAATATGTGTTGGATCTCCTAAAAGAAACAGGTATGCTCGGATGTAAGCTGGCAGATACTCCAATAGACCTTAATACAAAGTTAGGCAAATCAACTGATGGAACACCAGTTGACAAAGAAAGATATCAAAGACTTGTAGGAAAACTCATCTATTTATCACAGACTAGACCAGACATCAGCTTCTCAGTTAGTACTGTAAGTTAGTTCATGAATGATCCAACTGAAAAACATATGGAGGCAGTTTACAGAATCTTGAGATACTTGAAAGGAGCTCCTGGTTGTGGATTATTTTTCTCAAAAAACACAACTAGGGAAGTGAAAGTATTCACAGACGCTGACTGGGTAGGGTCAGTTAAAGATAGAAGGTTAGTAACTAGATACTACACGTATGTTTGGGAAAACTTGGTTACTTGGCAAAGCAAAAAACAAGCAGTTGTGTCTCATAGTAGTGCTGAGGCAGAACTTCGAGCACTAGCCCATAGCATCTGTGAAGGAATGTGGCTACAAAGGGTCTTAACTGAACTACAGGTTCTAATCACTCAACGTATGAAAGTGCTATGTGACAACCAAGCAACTATTAGTATTGTTCACAACCCTGTTCATCATGATAGAACCAAACATGTGGAAATAGATAGGCACTTTATCAAAGAAAAAAATTGAAGCTAGAGTTATGTCACTAGAGTATGTGCCTACAAGAGAGCAAGTTGCAGACATTCTGACGAAAGCATTGATCAGGAAAACATTCGAAGAAATAAATTCCAAGCTAGATTTAATTAACATCTACAAACCTAGCTTGAGGGGGAGTGTTGAAATCAGAGAATCCAGATTTCTTGAAAGCTGATTGTCAGAGAATGTTGGCAGATTTCTTGGAAGCTGATTGCAAGAAATCTGCCTCCAGTTTGCAGTTTCTATATTTATCTTTCCAGCTGTAAATTAGATCCTGTTTTCTAGCTTTCTGTTTTTAGTTAATTCTCTTTTTTCTTGCCTCTAGATTCTTTAGGAGTTTTTTTTTTTCTGCTATAAATCTAGTGTATCATTTTCAAATTATTTCAATGAGAATTACCAGATTTTCATTCTCCAAAATTACACTTCTCATTTGTGTATGTGACATAGGCAGCAATAGCATCAAGCAGGTATAAACTTAATAATGAAAATATCCCATAATTGGCTTTGATTTTGGGATCGGTTGTAATTGCCCATGACCTTTCAGGTCATAATTATGAAGTTAGGCCAAAACCACACCTGGATAGCATTCTGGCCTTGCCCTGGCCCCCATCTTTTAGTGAGCAGCTAAACATTTATTTATAGAACTAAAACAAAAAAAAAAAAAAAATCAACCCACAAAAAACACTTGGAAGTAAAAAAAATGAAAAACATACCGATGGTGTCAGTTTTGAGCTCCTTGATGCCACTTCATAGATTAAGCGTCGCAGGTTTTCTTCTGCTTCAGGACTTAGTATGATGTTGTTCTCAGATCGGGTTTCTCCTGAAATGTTTCCTAGAGCATGCAATGCAGCCTGTGATTGACATTTAAGAAACCATCTCAGAAGCAATTAAAGCTGAAATTAAGTTAGAACAGATGTCATTTAACTAGAATACTAAGACATCTTTCCAGCAAAATGGAAATTTTGGTTTCTTTATTACATTAATCTATCCATTTCAAGTAATGCTGTTTCTTTAAAAGCGTCCATTCCTTCCAGAGGGTACAAATACAAAATCAGAACACCAGATTTCTCACAGCCTTCATAAGTGTTTTCCAGATTAACCCAGTTCAACATATACTATATACAATTTATCTGTGTTTCTAAGACACACTAGATTAAGATGTGCAAATTCCAGGCCCAATTATTTGTGTAATTCATAACAGTGCCACACTAACTGAATGCTACAAGCTATGACATGTTCCAATCATTTGGCAAATTATTGGGTCCTTCTAAGCAGAAGCTATGAACCAGAGGAACATCACTGAGTTTACCAAGACATTATTGCCGTGAAACTGCTTGCAGCAAACTGAGATAATGCACTACAAATTCGGTTTCAACATTAAAGAAACATGCTCATCTGAGTCACCATCCTTAACAATTAAACCATGATAATTTACAAGTACTGTCAAATTGCAGGTCTTTCTTTGAAATCAATATTTGGCTATCCAAAGAAACTTGAAAAAGGAAGGAAAACAAGTAACTAGTTCACTAACCAGTTGTTTGCCATGCCCTTGTGGTCCTTGACGATCAAAAGCAGCATCAATAACATGTCTTGCAGAAGGCAATGAACCTGTTAATAATAATGTAGCTCCTTTGATACCTAAGATCACCACAAAAACCATAAATACAAATTTACATCATTTAAAAAAAGATGCTCCCAAATAGACAAGAAGACCAACATTGAAATAAAAAGTTGAGGTTAAACTCTTTACATATGAATGTGCTAATAATGATATTAGATCATAGAATATTACTGTCAATTGTGTAAAGGACTGAAAATTGAGCATCAATCATATCATGCAGCTGTGAGTACAATCACTTTCGGCAATACTAGTGAAATGAAATCACAATAATTAGAACTGATATGACTCCAAAGTACAAATAAGCAGCGAACTTCATATCTTTCCCCACTGTGAAGTTGCTTGATATATTTAGAGTAGATTTTTCAGCATTCCTGGGGAACATTAGGGTTAGTGCTGACTTTGGAGCATTACTTCACCATTTAATTTTGGGGTTTATAATGAAGGAAGGATTGTAATGCACAGCAAATTGTAAAAGTACAAATTGTTTGCTGGCGGGTGGCACATTTGAATGTAATGCCAGAGTTTTCCAAGGCAGGTTTCTTTCTTCATCACTTAACAGGTTTTAACATAAATGCTTTCTTGGCATATTATGACTATTGCCAACTGTTACTCCTTTTCTTTTTTGTTTTAGTGTGTGTGTGTTGGGGGGGGGGGGGGGGAGGTTCTTTATCTGATGTGCAGAGGGATTTCTTGCTCTTCTAAAATGAGAAGTTATATATATATGCACAATCTTTTTTTCACAAACTGCAATCTGGTAATATTTGAATTCAACTAGACCTATTTGAAATCAATTTGGCGGGGCCTCTTAAATTCAAGTACTACCACATGACAATTTGTGTACAGATTGTGAAAGAACAATGCATCTTTTCTCCTTCTATTTCTGCTGTTTGCATTGTCGTAATGTAGAGAGAGAAAGAGGTTTATAGAGAGAGACAAAAGAAATAAAATGGGTCAGATTCTAGTCCTCTGATCCCACTCTTTTTCTATATACATTCAAGTATATTAGACATCACTTACTAAGGATATAAAATAACTAGGTTGTGTTAACAACTCAGCTAGCTCACTCCTAAAACTGAAGTTACACCTCAGCTTAGTTGTGGTGACAACCCGGCTCACTAGATTACTTCTAACAGGCTCAAAAGACTCCTTATCCTCTGCTGCAATTGAATTCTTTTCCCCTCTCTCATTTTTTTTCTTCAATAGTAAAACTATAACATAACATAGACCTGCCCTAAAAGTTTGATAAAATTACATTGACCCCCTTTTTATTTTCAAAATTGCAGAGACTTTCCTTAATAAAAAATTTAATGGAACCTCATTTTCTTGTTTCCGTGCAATTTTTAGGGATGTTATGTTCAGATTTTCAAATCTCAGGGAATATGTACTAAACAGCAGGTGATGACATACTTACATGATCCTATATAACCCAATGCTTCAAGTGCAGTTTCACATTCATCTCTATCTGAGCTTTCCAATGACTGAAGTCTTCCATCAATATCCGAAATAACAGTTTTAGCACCTGGATTTAGCACAATGAGTATACCTCTTTAATAGTTATTGAAATGTGCAGTAAAATCTATAAACACATGGACCTTTGACAAATGAAATGGCATGACCCCAGCAAAAAGACACAATAACACAAATATAAACAACTTTCTGGCAAACAAGTCCAGAAATAAAGATGTGGGTCTTACTAAGTTCATCTATGAACGAATATATAATTTCCTTGGACAAAAGCCTTCCACTTATCATCATTGCCCTTGATCTTAAAACCAATTCCACAGAATTGTTGCTGACCTCATGAAAAAGTGATGAAATTATATCATTAAAACAATGTTTCACAGCAGCCACAGATGTACACAGATTCTCAACAGCCAATAAACCAGTACCGAATAATAGAACTGAGCAGTTGAAGGAGACTAGTCTTTGACAAAATCTCTGCACCATGTTCAATCTCTGCTAACTTCATCCATTTCAGCAAAAATAGTGAGAACATATAGATTTTACTTGTAATATAAACTGAGAAGGCTTCAATGTTGACTTTTAAAAATAGAGTTCCACAGTTCCACAATAATCACAACCGTGTGTTCAGAATTGCTATGAGATTTATTGAAAAATTTTTATAAAAATAAAAATAAAGAAGAACAAGAACTCTTTTGCTTGCAAGAATTGATTTTGAAAAAAATTCATTGTAAAAATCAGTTAATGTTTGGAAATGTTGCCCAAAAGTGGAGTTGATAGAATTTGGCTTTTGGGAAAAAATTCAACTGTGTTAAATCACTAAAAAGGTTATCGAGGAAACGTAATTTCAGGGGCTTTGAATTATGGGCAAAGGCAACTCTGAAGCTAAACTTACATTTTTCTGCTAAAATGAGTTCTTCCAATTGGAAAGCAGTTTAAAGTGCTTCAGAGCCAACCCAAACACACAAATAAAGAAGGAAAATACTCCTCTTGTTCCGACTTTTATGCACTGATCCAGTACAGATTCCTATAAACTGCAGTCTTTTTTATAGAGAAATAAATATCTTATTATTAAAGAGAAAAGAGGGTAAGTACAAGTGTAAAACTAAAGGGAGGATAAGATATCCACCAAAACAGGGAAAATGAAGAATGTAGCAAATCTGTTCAATCTTAATGCATATTTCAGACAACAAACCAAGAGAGAGAGAGAGAGAGAGAGAGAGAGAGAGAGAGAGAGAGTATAGCAACCTCATATAAAAGCTCCAAAACACTTAAAGTTACAAGGGTATCATTTGCATTTCTGATCTCTGCCTCCAACAAATTAAGCAGATTTAACCTGTAAACTATGGATGCCACAGACCTAGATACAGAAAAAAGCTTCACCACTAAAGCCATTACACGAACTCGCCCCTGGACCAGAATGGCAAACATTAAAAAGGATGGCATCAATATAAGCATTCTCTAACCATGAATTTTAACTTAAGATAGATCCTAATATATTTGTATTGGGTCCACGTCTTTCTATTTTCTTTCCAGACACCATCATTAAAGGAAGTAGAGGAAAAAGAATGACAAACAAAAGTAACACTTTTAGATATCAGGAGAACCTTTCTAGTAGAAGAAACTGAACTTAAAGCACTACCTAAATTAAAAGAAACAAAAACTACAACAATCAAACAGACCATCTTGGCAAAGCATCTTATCATTATTACAAAATATTACAAATTTTATGCACTTTTTAGAAAATAGTCCAAACCATGCCTCAGGTAACAATATTCCTTTAAACAAAAGTATTCTAGAGATTAGCATAAATTAAAACACCAAACAAGAGATATTATTAGATAGTTTTTGAACCTAATATTGCAAGATTAAGTCCAAAATCAACATAATGCTTAACAACACAACCATGTTCAAATGTCTTTTCAGTTCCAACAAAGATATTGTTAGGCCCCCAATCAGAAAGGTATATACAAGGAAGAGGGGCAGAAATAGTTCAGTTACAGGGGAACCATCTAGTGGAAATTCCCAGTGATTGGAAGGGGCACGTGGCATCTTGAGAGTAAAGCAAGGGGCTCAGGAGTTAACAGACAATCAGAATAAATAGGAAGGAAGAGAAGAGAGAAAGTATGGAAGAACTAGAGTGGGAGGGAGGGAGCTGGCTCCTAGAATTGCCAGCATTTGGGAGAACTTGTATTTGGGACTTGAGGACTGAGAGTTCAGAGAGTCTTCTGCACTGTTTCCATATCAACTTCCATCTATTTCCATTCATTTCATATCATCTTACTGTTTTCTATCAGATATTACTCTTTATATGGATGAAGAAGAGATCAGTTTATGACGCCAGACAGCCAGAGACTTCCCATGCATGCAAGGTAAAGTCCTCGCCACATTTACTCTATATGTTAAATTCTACACTAACAAATATAATACATCAACTGACAGAGTGATTAGTATACCAGTGATGAGCACTGTGATGCAAAAATCCCAAGGTCTGTAGCACCTTCTTCGGCAGATGGAAAGATGATTCCCTAAATGTGCATTACAATTATGGCAGCAATCGTGATTGATATGGTTTCAAATATACTTCCACTTTTTCTTACATGTAAGTGGATTTAAAATAATTGTAAAAGTAACGATAGTATTATCTTACCTGGCCTCCAGGAAAACCAGCCAACTTCTTTATAGCATCCATTGCCACAGCTGCCACTTGTTCATTGCTACAAATGCGAAAGGATACATTTATGATATAAGTTATCACATGACTAAGTTTCTGATAGCATTATATTTCAACCATGAGCAGACAGAGACAACCCTATCTAACCAAAGAAAACAACAAAACAAGACTAATAACAGCCTTCAATAAAGGAATCATTTGAGAACTATAGAATGAGACAACTCTCTTGAAATTCTTGTTTTCTATTTATTTTAGACTTGTCTCAACCCCACTAAGAATATATATATATATATATATAAATCAATAAAACGAACATGTCCCGGCAACATGTGCAGGAGTGGGTTTACTTTAGTCCACACAACTGTAGGAAAACCTATGCTTAATACTGTGCAACATCTCTCTCTAGATATATATATATATATATATATATATATATATATGTTGAAGATATAAAACCAATCTTAAACTTATACTTAACAGCTTAAGTTTTTAGGATAACTAGTTTCTTGACATGGTATCAAATCTTCTATAACTAAGCAGTTAAAAGTTCGATCCTTGCCATTCCCATTTTTCAAATTACAATTGAATTTCAGTATAAAGTTTGATGGGCCTATGCATTTTTCCACACTTAAAGCCCAAAAGGCTTTCATGTGAGGGCCCATTTTAAATATTTAAAACCAATCTTAGACTTATACCTAATAGCTTAAACTTTTAAAATGATTGGTTCCTTGACAATATATATATATATATATATATATATATATATATATATATATATATATCAATTAACTGAACATGGCCCAGCAACATATGCAGGAGTGGGTTTACTTTAGTATATACGAAACCCTATGCTTAATGCTGTGCAACATCTGTCTAGAAATAATGAAAAATGCTGGTTCAAATAACATCCATAATGGTATGAGAAGTTTTATATTTATGTCGTTGCACCCTAATTGGGACTCACTTATGTTGAACCTAATCCACATTCCCTGAATATGTATTGGCCTGACAATAACTGGCATAAAGTAAGGATTATTTTAGATTCAATTAAACAAATATGTGAAGCAAACAAGGCTTGAGGCCAAATTTCTCACCCATTAATGAGACAATCAAGCAAGAGTGGATATATGTTGAAGCCTTCAATTAAATTAGTAGCAACAGCAGTGTCATTGTCAAGATTCTCCAGAAGGTAAACAACCTACAAGTGTTATATTAGTAGCAACAGCAGTGTCATTGTCCATTTGCATAAATGTAAATTATAGATGGGCAAATTTATAAATATCTAACTATTCAACAATCTCATTCCTTTTGAAGGCCAAAAACATAATTGGTCATATGCTACTCAAACTTACCACTTTATTGGGCACTAAATCATCAACAATTCGTAAAGAAAGGAGGACAGCCAAGAGGATAACAAAACAGCAAAGAAGGAAACAAAGCAGATAGCAACTTGGCAAGAAAGGATGTAAGAAAGACATTTATGAATTTACAAAAGTTGCACCAAAGAATTATTGGGGTAGAAATTTGTGATCAGAAAAAGAAACAATTTGACAAATCGCTTAATGAAAGCCAAGCAGGGGAGGGGCATAGGAGCACTTAGCACTCTTCGAGAACAAAAATGAACCACAAGGGAATTAGAAAAACTCTGATGGGTAAACTTTATCTGTGGTAGGTAGGTTTACTGGTGGCCAATGTAGCTAGGCTTTTTTAAAAGCAACACCAAAATTATTTCTACAAGGTAGCGTTTGTCTTCAAAATGCAAGGCCAACCAATAAAACCATTATTTTACCATGGTCTCCTGTTAATGACATAAATTCAGTGCTGCCAGATTTTTAAAAGCAGTTCCATTACATGCATATTCCATATGTACATAAGCATGGAAAAATGCTTAAAAGTGAAGCTAGCATGTAGACATCTGCGTAGCCTCATTTCATAGTGAGAAGTCATTATAACATCTACTCAGAAATGTCAAGGCACATATAAATTAGGATTTTTGAATCTTGACCAACTGTAATTTGTAAATATCTAAGTAAAAAGCAAACCACCTAGGTGTCATTATTACATTTTCTGTGCTCCTTTCCTTCTCCTTTTTTTTTTTTTGAGAGGGGAGGGGTAGGGTGGGGGGAGGGGCCATAAAGATCCCCGCATGGTACATATTACAGAAGCATTTATGTAAAGAAAAAAAAAAAAATAGATCGAGTAATTTACACTTACTGTTTTACAAGCTAAAGATCTGACTGCTTGAGAATCTGCCTGCAGACCAACTTGTACAAAAGGCTGAAAAAGCAGCCAAACATCATAGTAGCAAAGCAACAGGGGTAACTTTTATGATAAAATTCTAATATACTGTGCTAAAAGACTTTGATGATTTGATCAGCTATTCAACCATAGGTTATTACTGAGTAAACTAATATTCCCATAATAAACATTCACTTCTCACACACATTGGATAATGAGTATGTTATTTATCATTCAGAGAACAAGGACCTTTGGTTCGACCAGTCTTTTCTAAGTATAAGAAAAGGATACAAAAGACTCTACAGTCAGCTGAAACTGTGAATACTTTTATTGTTGACCAAAGTCAAAAGATCATTTAACAATTTTAAAGTTTTAACATCTCGTCAAGCAAGCAAGTAGAGTGCATTCAAATATAAATTAAGACAGCAACAATACAATGAATCAGCAACGGGAAAAAAATAACAAACCATATACTGTGGAATCAAAGAAGCACCAAACTTTGTTTTGAATAACCTTTCTAGACAAGCAACGAGAGTATTTTCTAGACCAGGCACATCCAATCTAGTTTGTAATGCACTGCAAAAGAAACACATAAGAATAAAAATGAATTCTTCTGAAGAAAATGTTAAAATTGCTAAATCAACATTGCATGAAGCTCTAATTAAATTATATTGGGAAAAATTTTTCATACAAACATTGTTTTGTCATACTTTAGAACCAGAGTAGGCCAAAAAAATAGTTCTCAACTGATGTTACTGAACTTTACAGGACAGTATTCATTCCTTTTTTTAGAAATTTATATGAAGTTCAAAGATAAAACCATATTATTTGATATTATTCAAAAGGACGCAATGCAGTTGGATTAGAGCACAGCGAAACAATTAAAACATTCTATAGACAATCAGTTCGCTAGAGTTTTCTTGGAAAGCAAAGGAGACAATCTTGAAAGGTACACAGGTCGATTGTTTTCCAAACAACGTTTCAACATTGACCACAGACACTTCAATACAGAATATTTCAGAAAATTGCTACACCTAAAGCTCCAGAACCGAATTCCTAAACCCAAAAGAACAAATTCGATGTTTTCTCTCAACGATTGGCGAGCAGAATGGCTGCATGCATAATCATCCACAACTAGCCGTTTATTAACTCAGACAAATTGCTAATTCACCATCATAAATTTGTGAAACCACACAAGATGATCTAGTATGAGTTATTTTCTAGCCAATAACTATGGCAATATGGCATCAACTTAGTGCCCCACTTTCCACCCCAGAGAGAGACCCCAATTGAAAAAGAATATGGCAGAAAAAATACATAAAAATGTAACTCCTCCAACTCAATGCAGAAAAGGCAAGCAAGCAAACATTTGTATCCGAGCTCAGCAATAAGAATACGTTTTCAGTATAATAATTAGAGTGACAGAATAAGCCCGCTCGATATGTGAAAATGCATAAAAACTGGGAAAAGGAATAGAAAAAGCAAAGAAGATATAGAAGCTGACTTGATTATAACTGGAAGTGGGAAGCGATTGAGAAAATCCTTAGCAGAAGCATCGTTTTGCACTCCTGAAATTGAACCAAAGGATTGTTACCGTTCGAGAGCATTCGAAAGTTGAAATTGTAAACAAAAAGCATAGAAAAGTGAAAGAATCTCAACCAGGATAGTGAGCAAAATCAGAAGCAGCTTCGAGTAGCTGAGTTGGATCATCCATGGCGAATTCTTCGTCCATACGCGCTGTTCACTGAATCACCGTAAAGCAGAAGACGCCGCGGAGAACGTCGAAGAAGAGGAGAGAATCGCGTCAGGGGAGGGGAACCGGCCGACACACGTGGCAATTGGTATCGTACGTGTCATGCACCCATCAAACGCAATTTGGAAGTAGGAAATTTGGACTGCACATCATTATGTAACGTTGTTTACGTAAAGAGTTTAAAAGTTTCATCTTCTGATTTTTTTTATTTTTTTATTTTTAATTTTAATAATTTTTTATTTTTATTAAAATTTAATATATAATTTTTTTTATTAAATTAGTTTTCCAACAAAGTATCATATGCTAATATGTGCTGGGCAATGGACATGGCTGTATACACATCCCACTATCCTTTCCTACATTAAAATTTTACCACTATAAATCAAAGTTTTTCGGAGTACTGTGCAAAATTATCCGCTATAAATTCTCTTGCTCCTGTTGAAATGAGAATTTTTAAGAGAAATTAAGTAATGATAATGAAAATAGCACTTTTAGATCACATGTTGATTGTTATTTTTTTTTTTTTTTTGCTTTGTTGCTACACTTAGATTCTTGTCAATACTATTTGTAATATTTGTGATAAGTTTTGTGTTAAGTTAAGAATACTATAATTATAGTGGTTTAATATTATAAATATTATTGGACAGAGTTATGTTTGATATTATCTCTTTAACACTTTTTTTTTTTAATCATGGGTGTGTACGAAATTTAGTTTTTAGGGATATAGTCATTTTAGTATAAAATGTTTTCAAAACTATAGTAATACAATTATTGTTGTTCAAATGAGAAAATGTTAAAAACTTTCTTATGTGATCTGTAATTAACTGCTAGTTTTGTTTTATTAAATGTATGGTGATAGTATGGCTAATTAATTTCTAAGAGACCTGGGTGATCATGTTAATATTTTTATTTTTTTAATTTTAATAATTTTTTCTCATTATTTTTTTATTTTTTTTATTTCTCACTTCCTATATTTTATCTTCTCAAAGGATCCAATGACCATCTATCATTGATTATCTATCCATAAAACGGATGAGTTGATGAATTCACTTTCAATGGGAAGCTGGCAGGCCCAACAAAAAGTTGGAAGGGAGGCCTGTGAACATCCAATCACGTTGAAAGCCCAACTCATAACACCATGCGCTCCAATTACAACTTTCCTCTTTTTTTTTCTTTTGTGAATTGTTACAACTTTCTTTGAGGCTCTGAAAAGTATAGTTCTGAGACCCAAAACGGAGAAAAAAAAAGGACAGCCCGGTTCTCTTGAGCGTGGAAAGAATAACCTTCAAGACCCATGACCCAAAAGCAAACTTTCAAGACCCAAAGAAAAAAAACATAACAAATGAATTTGGGAACCCTCCTGCACCAATCATACAGTCAATTAAGCCATTAATTATTGGATATTGGGGTGCCGGTGGGTGCGTGCGAAGAGACAAACTGCCCAAAAGACAGAAGACACAGCTCCATTACGCTTCGGGCTCTTGAAGCAACTCATTTGAGGAAAGCCCAAATTCGGCTCTAGTATTGGAACTCCCTAACGCTTCTACTCTCCATCTTCAGAAGTTGAATTGAGAATGGGTTAATCCTAGCAAAACCCTACCTAGTTAAGTTTATATATTTTATATATTTATTCTTATATAATTTTTATTTTATATAATTTAAATAATAAAAATAATTATTAAATTTATTAAATTCACAACTTATAAAAATTAACAATATCACTATAAAAAGGATATTGCTTAACATTAAAGGTATAAATTACGATAATTTATAATTAAATAAAGTAAGATTAAATGAATTAATTCATAATTTTAATGAATAAAAAAATATAAAAATATAAAAATTAAATAATTTAATAAATTAATATATTTTTATATATAAATAATATTTTTTCATACCTCATAAATTAAATACATCGGATAGTCAGCTTCTACTTTTCGTGACCAGTAAGCCAGCCTGACAAACCTAACCTATTTTTACAGCTTTACTTAGCATAAACCAATTTGCTAGACAGTCTTACGGCTCGCTTTGGTCTCCTTGACCTCATCTGAACATGCACATGAGCAAATGTTGCTGGTTGCACACTTGTATTCAAAAACTCCTTTAGATAGCATTATTGTCCGCTGCTGGCATCTAGCTCAGTTTTACTCATGCTATTTTAATACAGCTACTTCATAAACGTACTATAAAACTTGCCTAAAATATGTTAGCTGTATGTATTAAAATGGCCAGAAATTATACTGAACTTGTCCTTGTACAGTCAAAATCATCGAAAAGTGAATCATACAAACATGATAAGAAAGAGAGTTATCAAAAGGTTTCACAAATTAAGCTTGTCCAACCCAATTTTTTGTTTACAAAAAACACCAACTTTCAGAAGTTCTTATTTATTTAACTGGTTTTGAGAAAGGAGGCCATAAGCAACCTTTTACTTCGTGATTCGGGTGGGGAGCAGAGGATGGGGGCAAGGGGGGGGGGGGGGGCCTGGGGGCTTTTCATATATCTGTTCAAACCCTGCAACCCAGTTCCCTCAAAGGGAAAAAGGAAGAGGGAGAGGGAATATGAAAAGAGATTGAAACAGTAGGTGAACAAATAAAGTAGAAATGGCATGAAGAAAGCAAGCAAATTAGTGGAGTGACAAGACAAAAAACAGAACAGAGGCCCAAAGTACAGGACCCTCTCTGGTTTGAGGCTCATGATTCGCTTCTGTTTGTATAAGTTCCAAACCTAAGCTTTTGGCGTTTGGAGTTTAGCAGCTGCATGTTATTCTTTGCCCTTTGTATTTCATAGGCATCAGAAGGAGGAGGCTAAAACGTTAGAAAGCAGCATGAGACCCAAATAATTGTGAGAGAAAGGCCAGAGGCTAGCCTTCAATAATGGTACACAAGGCGTGCCATGCCATTTCCATGCACAAGCAGCTGGTGCACCTTTCCTTCTCTTTGTCCATAACCGACACAATTTTTAAAACCCACCCAAATTTGGTGCTATATTCATTGCCTTCCCAATTATGCACGGATCACATACCCAATTTCAACCTTAATGTACCTTAGGGTCACTGCCCAATTTCATCATCACCATCATTATTCTTTGCAGCAATCAAAGCCCTTCCCTTGGCTTACTAGAAGTACATAGCATCATGATGTTGTGTATGAGAGGCTCTGCACCCATCAGTTCTGCTGAATAATGAGAAAGGATGTGTGTTCTATTGTTGGGGAGATAAGAAGTCAAGGCCTCAGTGGAAGCATCAATCAAGTTTTTCAACAATTAAAAAATATCAATAGTTTTTTTTTAAAAAAAAAAAACATCATTTGCCCTTTTCTTCTTCTTCATCTCTCTCTCTCTCTCTCTCTCTCTCTCTGGAAGAGAGGAAAAAAGAAAACCTAGTGTCACTTAATATGGGTTATAAAATTCTTATAAAATTGAAGTTTTTTTTTTGAGTTTTAATTTAGAAGAATAAAATTAAAAAAAATGAATAAGTATAATTATATAAAGAAAGAAAAATCTATTTTAATTAGAAGTTCACAAAAAAAAAGTACATTTATTAAGTTTATTAAATTTCGTAATTTAAATTTTAAAATCTTAAAAAATTAATGATATAAATTCTTTTAAATAAAATTATTATGAAATCTTGTGAAAAGAAACTAATATCAATGGCAGATTTTGTATAACTGTTTTCTTATATTGAATCCTTCATTCTCCTATAAATGTGAGATTTTACACATTTTCAAACATAGCAATGATGTATGTTCTTCCCGAAAAAGTGCACCTTCAAAACACTAAAAGGATGATTAATTGTCATAACAAACACCCATGTTTCCAATTTGGCACATATTTTACGCAACTTTCTTCTTTCAAGCTATGGGGGGTGGCATTATCAGCATTACAATTCCAATAATGTTTTCGGCCCTTGCACAATCTTTTTAATTGTGTCCCAACACCCAAGAGGGCAACAACATAGGAAGGGCCCCTGCTTATGCACTGAAGTTTGAATGGATTGCTTGAAAGGTTGCTAATATTGTTAGCTTTATGCAAGGGTCCCCCGCTCTACCTGCTCTAGGAGTTGAGTTCAGCCCAAGGAAGAAAAAAGTTTCAATGCTAACAGGGAGAGCATTAAATTTGTCCCTTCCACAAGTGGGATGGATGGATACATAGCCGGTTAGCTAGTCATGGTACTCAACCAGTCCAAACCTAGACCCGGTACCCCACGTGAAATTGAACCAGGCCTTTGCAGAATTGAGAGAATACAATACAGCACCATCCTCTGTGTACCTCACCCATCAACTGCCCATTAGATGTTACCAAATCAACTCTGTCGGGTTGGAGAGGGCTCAGAGGGGTGAAATTTCTCATTTATTCATCCTCCCATATGACATTTTTCTCCCCTTTTTATTCAAAGGTTATTCTAGCATATATAATTTTTTTTTAAATTGAGATATTTAGAAAATTAGATGATTTAACTATTTTTAATAGGAATTAAACTAGAATCACCTCTTTTAAAGAACAAGTCAATAACACATCTACTATTAGTATTATATATGCAAGAAATTTGAATCTTGAACATGAAAAACAATGATCAATTATAGCCAGCAATGCAAGTTCTAGGGCTGTCTCAACTTCAACTTAGGCCTCATTTGAATTTTATTTATGTCCTCAAATGCTTTTTAAAAGTTGTATTCTCATTATTTGAAACATCAAACACTAACGACAAAATTTTAAAATAATTAAATTTATGAATCTCATAAATATCTCATAAACAAAACCGTATACTCAACAGGTTAAATATTTAATTTGTTATAAATTGATTGCTTGGTAATACATTATGTATATATCTTTTTTCCTCATTAGAAATTATATATGTATTAACACCTAATTGGTAAAACCTTTATTGGTGCACTAACAACTGATTAATGCTTAGGATTTCTTCCTTTCAAAATTCAAGGTTTATCATAAAAAAAATTTAGTCCACATAACCTAAATGTTCAGAAAATTCAAAACACCTTATCCATAATTTACATTACATCAGGAAAATGTTGCGGGTACGGGAGTGCTCTCCCACAGTTGTGACACAAGTTGTTTTTGACAGAGAAAAAAGAAAAAGTAAAAATTTGGGAGTGTGCATAACTTATGTATAAAATTTATATACTTTTATCATTTTCTTTACATTAATAGTTTGTCAAATTTAAGAGAAAAAAAAAGAAAAACTCCATCAGAATCATTTATTACATATGTAACATATTTGGTTGGAGATACACCAACAAGAGTCTCAGTTTCATGCAAGATAACGTAAGAGGGTGTGTCCCTTTCTTAGAAGAAAAAGTTTCTGTCTTGGAACAATTAAATAATGTTATGGATATGCGGTTAAGGAAAAAAAATGAAAAATATATAAAAAATTTTGTAATATTTATATTTTAAATTATACAAATAAGCAGTTACACAAGTTGAAGAGTCCATTTCTAGTTAACCACAATGGAAACGTGGATTTGTCCCATTAAAGCAAACCTAATATTCAGAGAATCCCTGTCAATTCCCACCTATTTACAACTACAAGCTAAGACCTCCCAAGTTGCCATCATACACAGTGAGCAAGATCCTAGGCTGAGCGCATGTAATCTTTAAAAAGATAGAATATATGCAAGCATTTTCAGAGACAGAAACAATATCTCTTCTAAATAATTTTAAGTGGTTCATAGGGAAACATGATTTTCATAGACTGATTGCACTTAATACATCACACAATACCAATACTGCCCTACATTGACACACAGAAACACCTAGTACAATGAAGTCAATCCAAGAGAAGTTCAAGCCCAATAATGGAAACATAAATTTTCTAGGGCAGAATACTGAAGTCTAATCCTATTGTCTAGTCAATGGATGGACACAGACAGTGACCAACGACAAAATCATCAGTAACCCCACATACAGTCGAGCTCCGAGGGGACCAGTGCCATGCTGGAACCACCGTCAGCCATCAGCCTCTGCTGCTCCTCTGGGATGCCCCAGTTCCCGACGGCGCCACACCCATTCATGTCACTCGAACTGCCGTGGGAGAGCGGCTGCATTACCGGCGAGAAGAGGAAAGGCAGCTGAAGGTTGTCTTGTAAAGGCCTCAGGCTGGGGAAGACAGAGACACCAACATTCCTTTGAAGGCGTGCAAAAGGGTCCAGAGCGACCGGTGGCGGCGGTAGAGCGAGGTCGAAGTTGGCATTGGTGAAGTTGTTGGGTGCAGAGATTGTGGAGAAACAGGACACGTGCTCTCTTGGGGTGGTGCTGTCGTAGGAGCAGCTATCACGGTCGTTGATGGCAGCGGAGCCAGCGGTGCTGCTGGTGGGAGTAGTGGTGGTGTAGGGTGAAGAATCAAGCAGAGGAGGAAGATAAACAGAGGAGGGAGAACTGGGTTCTTGGTAGAGGCTCACATTAGTAGCAGAGGAGCTCATGCGGGTCTTCTTGGAGACACTGGTGGTGGTAGACATGGTGGAGCCACCGTTGGAGGAGGTGCTGCTCTTCTGGAACACGCGGGATATGACCCATTCATCCTGCACCAAAATAAGAGAACCATTTTATGTCAGTGAAATTGATACGAAGCATTTAGACACTGAAAATATGAACGTTGTGCCAGTGTTACCATACAAATGCCCACATTAAATGAAGCTTGAAGTGAACAAGTAACTGTTCAAGTGTTTTGCAAGCAAAGATCTACATCTATATCCGTAAAAGGCTCAATGATCTTCTGATTCTTAGCAACTACTTTGGCAAAAGTGTAATCAATGATTCATGCCCTTAACGATCACTTTGCTACATGAAATAGTGGCTAATAGTATTATCCTTCTGACGATCATGTTGCAACAAGGATGAAAATATGAATGCCTTTTGCAATTTCCATGCAATAATTCACATAAGAAAGTTTCTGCATGCATGTACCAATGGTTAATGACTACACAGTAGCATTTGGAACAGAGTGAGTTTTAAAGACAGAAAACAAAAGGTGGAAGGAAACATAACAACCAGCCGTTATGAACCTCAAAGTACAAACGCTTGGAGGAGAATCCAAAAAATTTAACCCCCAAAAAAATATCCCTAGACATTGATAAAAGAACCCTAACTGTAGAAGCTAAGAGAACCCAGATTCCACCTAGTTTTAGTTCATTCACTGGAAAATGCAAAGGTGGTAATGCTGCTGGGGATCAGCAATTCAGCGTAATCAAGTACATGACAGAGCCAACGCTCTGGAAGATGAACAGGAAAAGAAAAACAAAGAAGACAGAAATGAGAGAGAGAGAGAGAAGGGAGGAGGGAAAGCAACACACCTTCGAACTGCGAGAGAGATAATGGTAGGCAAATTTGCCTTCCAGGCGATACTCATGCATGACCCAGTTGCTCTTCTCGCCTTTGGGGGCTCTGCCTCTGTAGAAGACCAGAGTTTTCTTCATTCCCACAAGGGAGCAAGTCTTGGAGCTATAAATCTCTCTGTCTTTCCCAGTGGCTTTCCAGTACCCAGCCTCTGTAGCCCTATTAGTTCGTAACCCAGTTGGGTACTTCCGGTCACGTAGGCTGAAGAAGTACCATTCCTTTTCACCCATCTTCGCTTTCTCTGCAAAGAACAAACCATACAGTTTGAGAATTTACCCTGCATCGTGTCACCAAGAATGGATTTTACAACAAGAAAACAGATAAACAGCACAAAGGGTTACCACTTACCAGGGAGCTCCCATGGCTCACACTTGTTCAGATCAACTTCAGCAATAGCTCTTCCTGTGAAGGTGTTGTCAAGAACCTTCTTGAGGAGGTAGTAGGTGATGAGCTCCTCATCGGTGGGGTGGAAGCGAAAGCCAGGAGGCAAATGAGCATCACTGTGATCAAAATGGTAGTAGCTGTCCATTGTACATAGGACGAGTTGAAGAAGCTAGGAAATTATGCTATCAAACGAAGAAGCCAAAACCAGGGAACTCTATGAACTTAATGAACCCAGAGAGAGCGAAGTAGGAGTATGCTGGAGGTCGTGACCGGGGTTTGGTTTGGAGGGATGTGTTTTTAAGGGGTTTCATGGGGATTTAAAGAATCGAAAAGCAGAGAAGAGGAAAAAGGTGAAATAATAATTACAATAATATGGAATGATATGACTAAAAAAATCTGTGTTTTCGCTCGTCCTCTGTCCTCTTTTCTCTGATCTCTCTCTACTCTGCCACCGCCCTTATCATAATCCACAAAGCTAGAGAGAGAGAAGTTGTAGGAGCCAGGAGGGAGTGGGGCTCTGAGGCTCTGTTTTGAGTATGCGTGCGTGCGTGAGGAAATGTGCAGGTATTCCTGTGTCAGTGAAGAAAAAACGAAATGGAGGGAACAGAAAGTAGTTTTATTAGAAGGAAAAAGATTAAAATATTCAAAACGAGATTTTCACCACGTATATATATATCGATAAAGCTGTTTCATATCTTCTCTGTCAGCACAGTACGCAAATTAAATAATATATCAGACGCACCAAAACATGTTTATTACACGCCAACTGCTTACACCTCTCCCTTCTCTCGTTTCTGAAAAATTTGGTACTCTTGCCTCACGCTTCTTTTCCTCACCCACTCTCGATAAATTTTCTGTGTGATTCACTGATTGACGATTATTCTGTTTCTGTGTATTAGTTCCTTTGTGTATCTGAGTTTTGGTATCTCCTTTCAGCCAAAATCGAGAGTCCATTTGGAAGCCGCAACCCCTTCTAGTAATATAATTTCACTTCTTTTTATCTGTGCCTCCACAGTTTCTTATGCTAGCTAGTTATGCAGTGCATTTGTGCGCAAATCATGTACGGCCACAGTGTGTCACATATAAGACAAATAGGTATCTCATACTGATAGGGGGATAAAAGCAAGGTAAAAATTGAAGCTTTTTAACTTAACCATTAATTTTTTTCGAGTCATATTAATTTTATGTCCTTGAAACTATGTTTTTTTATGTTTATCAAGTTAAAAAAATTTAAAAATAATTAAAACAAAAACACTTTATTTTATAAAACAAAATTTATTTTGTATAATAAACGTAATAAAAAACGTAATTATAAGAGCCTAAAACTAACTTTTTTTTTTCTTTTCCTTCACGAGTGAGTGTTGAGGGGGGGGGGGGGTTTCATAGGTTTTAGCCCACCTCTTTTCAATTATATCCTAGGCTTGTCCTGCCCTATTTTTCCTATGAGTGTGATGCATTACACACTCTTATGGGTCATTTTAATTTTTGGTCAAAAAAGCAGTTTTTTTCAAGAGTGTTGAAAATTACCCAGCTGTAAAAGATCTCTTACAATCATGGGTGCTGGGGATTCATATTCCAAAATTCTGAAAACTGAGTATTTTATGATACACAGCAGGATTATATCACATGACATCTCAGTCGTGTGATTGATATATTTAACTGTTCAATCGTAATCATCATAATAATTGGTGAAAATAATCTGGCACATCTACTTCTATTAGAAACTACAAATAACATCCCATAGCTATCATTTTCACATGCCATATCTGAGAATAGGAAAAATAGAGAGAAGCAAAAGCACTGGGAGGGAACAGAGACCCCGTTGTACTATTGTGAATAGAACCAAAACTAGAGAATTATTGCTGTTATATACAATCTAATCTCAAGTGGGTATCATGGTGCCCCCAAATGCACCAGCTTTTAATTCCATATCCATTGGTGACCGTTCGCAGAACAAAACAAATCTTACTGAAAGTGGGTATTTATATATCAGGTAGCATGGAAAGTGAAGCAGAGTTCAGGAGCATATTTGAAAGATGATATCCATTGATTTCACACCCACAAAGGCCAAATCACCCAAGACATTGGATAATGTCTCACTTTTCGAGACTCACAATTTTCCAAAATCCTAGCTAGGAACAAAAAGCGACTCATAAAAGCTGAAAATGGTGATAGGGGTTTGATTTCATTGATTTTACACACCCACCAGTTGGAATTATATGAAACCATCAAAATTTCTCATGAAGAATCTCCAAGTCTATGTAGCTAGCAATTTGAGGGTATTTGTATTTCATGAATTGCTATCAATTTAGCTAATCAAATTAATGCCATATGAATAGGTGAGATTGGGTCACATTGTTTTCTCAGATCAAATGAGGAAATGATTAATTAACCATGCATGGATCTACTCAGCGATCCCATCCATCCAATCCAAACCATACCATCCATCGCTGTCAGCACCAATGGGAGAGGAGAAGGTGATGCTATTGCTGTTGCTAGGTAGATGGTGTGAGAGATTGATGCAATGGGAATTTGACACATCATGCTCGGATTTTGAGAACACAACCCTCCTCCTCTCTCTCCCATTCACAGGCTTTACATCAAATCATCTCTTCAATCTGCATGCTGAGGTCCTCCTATCCCCGCATTTCTCTCTCTTTCTCATTTTTCTCCATTGGCCCATTTCTTCTGCATTGCCTTATTGCCCAAACCCCGTCCCTCCCCCCAAAATTTTCCCCGTTTCTCTTTTCTAATCGTTGAGGCACTTTCCAACAGAAGCTCCCCAAAAAGCAAAAAATTCCCCCCACATTTTCTCCCATTTGGGTTGGTTAACCCCTTTTCAGATTTGAGTTGCAACCTTTTGGCTTGAAACTCACGGTTCCTCTGTTCCGTCGCTCTCATGCCACCTTCGTAATGCGAACCCGGTTCGGGTTGCACAGATCCGTCCCCCGAACCCGCTCACATTATTACTTCAAAGCCTGAATCTTTTTACGGGTGGAATATGAAAGTGACTTTGAAAGCTGCTAAGACAACACAGAAACTCATTGCAGATAGTGACACACTCTGATTACACGTGATTGATGGAATGGCATGGACCTGCCCGGTTCAGTTCAGCTCGGGGAAGTGAACCGGGATAAGTGCTTATGTTATGAAGAGACGGTAGTTGACTTTTTTGGGTAAAAATAAAAAATTGAATAAAAAAGCACTTTATCAATTTTCCTTTGGAGAAAATTGCTTCTTGAAATCAAAAAAGAAAAAACGAGGCGTGGGGAAAAAAAAAAAGAAAATGGCGCGTGGGCCGAGGGAGATCGCCTTGCGGATCGCGCGTGACGACAATATTAGGTCACACTCCGCCGCCCTCCGCTACGGCGCTTTGGGGTTCGAGTCAGAGTACCCGCTGGGCGGGCTCGCTTTTGCGCAGTGTCCTGGTTAGTGGTGGTCGCAATTTGTAATAAGCAATAATGATGGGAAATCTAAAATATGGCCCATAATAATTTAGATGGGCCCAGATGACGTGTCAGTTATTCTGTTGGCACCTAGTTGTTATGACATATGGGACCATTTGCGCCGTCCGATTTACTGGCAGTTGTTGCTGCCAAGTACTACGACCAATTATACTTTATAATGTGTCGGTCAATTAAGATTTAAGACCCTGTTAGGTAGAAAGGTGTACCGGTCCCACTTTCCACATTAAAATTTTTAGAATATTTCTTATTTTCATGATGGTATTTTAGTTAGATTTTTAAAATTTAAAATTTACACTTTTACATTTTATAAATTTAATAATTTATAATATTAAATATAAATTTTTAAAAATTATAAAATTAATTTTTTTTAAAAATTTATTATGGAAATTGAGATATCTGTTTTTTTTCGTTATAAAAAAATTACTTACTCCGTTTATTTTGAGCCAAATCAGCCCTGAACATTCCACAGGGCCTCACCCTTAAAATTGGTAGTTACAACAGTGAAATCCTACGATTTAAATGTCACCAAGAAAATCCTATTATTTAAATCACCAAAAAAAATCTTATTACTTATATATTATCTTCTAGTTATTATTTATTTTTTTGAAAAAATACTACTACAAAATAAGGCTAATAAAAACCTGATAAAAATAATATAAACTATTAGATTAATATAGTTTTACACTTCAAATTGTAATATTCAACTAATTTAATTGTATAAATTATTTTATTTAAGTGTTTTGTTATATTCAAAATAAAATTATGGTCATTTTTTTCTTATATTTACAATACTCATTCTTTTTACATTTTTGTTATTGTGCAATTTCATTTAGAAAATGGGCCAAATGGGTGCATCTGGGCTGATGCATTAAACCCACTGTGATTTACGAGCTTTTTTTTTTGGAATTTAACATGGGCTTGGGTTTTCTTTTGGTCACGATAATCAGCATTGCTGATAATTGCAACTTCTCAATTGGGCATGTTTGATTGCCTAAAATCTCATATATCTATTGGGTCTGGCTAACTTTTTTTCTTTAATGCAATTTTATAAAAAAATTATTATATTATCTCTTATTTTTTTTTATTTAATAATTTTTTTAAATATTTAATCACACTTACTTATAAAAATAAATGACGTTACTAATGATATTTTTTTGTAACATAAATATTTTAAAATAAAAAAAAAAAATAAAGATAACACAGCAAAACCCTTATCTATATTATCCAAGAAACTTAAGTCTTATTAGACGGCTGAATCTCTCCTTGTTAAATCACATCTATTGACTTATTTATATATCTTTTTATATTATTATAATGTCACAACTTAAAATTTGGTGCAATCCCTTGTTCACTTTATTCGGGTGATACAAGTTATAAAAAGAAAATAGTATTGTCAACATTTTTAATGATGTATTAATATTTGTTATTGTTGGTGCAGCAACCTAAAAATAAGAATAAACACAAAAAAAAGAAGAATAAATGTTATTAATAAAAATAAAAATATGCATGGTACTAGGCCGAGACACGAAAATTTTACTTTCTTTAAGGTAATTCACGCCTCTCACAGGTTAATTCTTTACTATATCACCCGGTGTAGCAGATACACAGACGTGTTACCTCCAGGATACAACAGTCCAGTATTTGTCTGTTAGTCTATTACCTCTGCACAAAGGAAATAGACAGGACTCTTTTTACCTGTACCTTTTCTCTACCCAAATAACACACAATATCAATTTCTAATATGAGATGTTTGTATATGGCTTCATATATGGTAATATGCATTCAGCCACCTATATATAGCTTAAGAGGCTAGTTATTCTCTTCTTTATTATTATTAATTCATCATAAAATGAAATAATGGTGCTCCCATTGCAACATTTCAAAAACTGTTCCCACTTAAATAGGTAATTAATTAGGTGTTTCAACCATAATAATAGGCAATTAATTGGGTGTTTCAACCAAATTCAATTTGTTAACATATAACGGCTATTTTGTAATAATATTTCAACAGTTATTTTGTAATTTTTTTAAAAATCTTATATTTAAAAGATTTTTACGTATATATATTAAGTAATTTGTTATTTATTTTATTATAAAATATAAAAATAACTTAGCAATGATGGGAGTGAATAATTACTTAAAATTTTTAAAATTCTAACCTCTAATTTACTTCATTATTTAAAAGAAAGAAATAATTATTGTACAAATTCATCCTAAAAGGATACATTAAGGCATAGTCATGTCAAAACACTAGTATTTCTAACACTAAACCATTTTCTTTTACCAAGAAGAAAAAAGCCAAACCACTTGAAACCAAATAAAAAAAAAAAAAAAACTAAACCATTAAGAAGATAAGAAGATGGACTACCCATTTGAATGAAGAGGTTTAGCTCATTTAAGTTCCAAGAAAGTGGTACGAAAACCTATAAAGGAGACAAAATCAAAGGTTAGAGTCCTTTATTTGAATTTGATAAGGATGAGTTTGATAGAATGTGACATGCAAGGAAGGAAAAGCCGTAGGGCACACGAAGACATTGGCATTGTAATGGATGAATCATCAAACTTATCTTGAGAAAGGTCAGAAGAAAATATATTTATTCTCCTCCCAGAGTGTCCCTGTCTGAACCACAATTCTTAAAACCAGATGTACTGTGGGTGCCACAAGCAAAGAGAGAAGTCCTTTTGTTTGTGTCGTGGAGCTTAGCAGAAACACAGATTTGGAAGAGGCAACAGCCAAGATTTCCAATTTCATTCTCGGAAGGAATCTCTAGGTATTGTACGTAATGCTGCTCTTCTTTTTGTTGTTTCTCTTGTCTTTCTTCATCCATATCTCTCTTTGAATTGAGTTGTAGCACATAATTTGAGGCTCTAATTTGGCGTGCCGATGAGTCCATTTGCATAATTGTGGTGTTTTTAAAGTTCAAATATTTTGATGCTGGAAATTGATGACTCATAGTAAGTGTTAGTGATTTTTAATGTTTGTTGTTATCATTATATAAAATGTAAGCAAATAATAAATACTACATAAAATTTTATCTTATTAATTAAGGTAAATTATAAGAATCAAACAATATTATTAAGTATTATTAGAAATAAATATCATTTATTAAAAAATAAATTTTAACAATCTTTTTAAATATTTTTTTAATTTTTTTTATTAAAAATTATTAAATCAATTTTTTTAATTGAAACTTCTAACAATAATTTTGGTATATATTCAAATTATCATAATTGAGTGTTTGTCTTTATTCTCAATAGATATAACACTAGTTTTCTTCTAAATGAATAGTCATTAATAAGAAATTAAAAAAATTAATACAAATTTATAAATTATTTACTTAAATCAAGTATATTTTCTATATGATATAGGATCAATTTAATTTAATAGTACATATTCAAAGTGTGAAAATTGAATGTATAAATTAGGATATGGATATGTGTGCATACTCTCTTAAAGAAATAAAATTCCATCGGCTTAGTGTCCTGACTACTTGGCGGGCCTGAAATCAAGTTCAAGTTGCAATCTAGCGGGTCAAATTGTCAAATCAGGATCACTTAGCCTTTCAGTTGTAAAATAAGAAGAGAGAAGAGGTATGGAGAATCCCATCCATTGAGGGGTTCAAAATGGGTTTAATTTTTGTGGTTGAGTGCTATTGTTTTCATGTTTTGGATATAAAGTATAAGTTAGAGATTAGTTTTAAATTGTATAAACTATTATAATTAATTTAAAATTAAATATTATATAAAATATATAAATATAAATGTTTAGGTATATCATTATTATTTTTTATATATTTGTTACTGTTTAAAATGGCCATCACTTTTTAATCCTGTGCGGATTAAATTGAAGACCAAGCATATAAAAGTTCAAACATAGCTAGGGGGCTTGTGGGGCGAGTCGTTTCAATATGGGCTAATGACAAGTGTCAAGCACCGGGAAAGAAGGACAATAGGCTAGCCTTGGGACTTTTGGGAATGTCATTGTCCAGCTAAAGGATGAGATTTTCTATGCAACCAAACACCCATTGTTGGTAACATTAACATTGGTGTGGGAAATAATAATAATAATATATATATATATTATATACATCTTTATATTTATTTAAATAATTTTATTCTCATAACAATTCATTTATTATATATAATATGACATGTTTTATTTATTTTTATAAATAAAATTTAATATTTTTTATTTAAAATAATTTAAAAATTTAAATTTATATTTTTTAAATTAAATTATAAAATTTAATAAATCTAAACACAATCCCAGTGTTGACTAATTCCACGTTTATTAATACTATATTGTCCTTTATCATAAATGCATTGCAGTCAATGTTGAATACAAATATTACACAGAATGGTTCCATGTTCATGCATCTCAAGATTTCCACGTGTTGCTCTCAGCACATTTTGTTTTTCCTGCTTTTCTACACGTCTTATTTCTCTTGTCCCTTTATATTTTGATTTTTGAAAGAATTCTATTAATAGTGGTGGACTCACTCATTAATTACTTTGAAATTGGGCATCAGTTAAATTTTAAAATATTTTACGTATAAAATTGTACATAATAATAATTTTTAATTTTAATTAAATTTATAATTTAACCCAAACAAAAATGTTTGTTAACTCGATCACTAAGGGATATTTTTTTAAAAAAGAAATTCGGATTAGTTTCATAATTTTATTCATGATTGTGTATACTCACTAAATATAAATTATTAGTGATAAAGTTTCTAGCTTTTCATAAATACAAAATATTCATTGTTAAAAAAAAATGTAACTTATAATATATTATTAAAATTAAAGTGTGATTTTCCATCATTTATATACATTTTCTTATATTTGTGTTTTCAAACATAAAACACAAAAAATGTTACAATTTTTCAAATTGTTTTCTGGTAAGTAAAATGAACCTTCACCATACATATTAAAGGAAGGTATATCTTTTGTTTTTTTTTTAGTTTTACCAAACACTTAAGTTATTGTTTAAATAAAATATAAAATAACAACTTCTTACTATTTTAGAGCACAGCTTGTGTCCACCATTTAAAGTCCAAATTCCAAATATCACATGCTACGTACTCTAAGTGTTTATGAGAAAAGCATGTACGTAGTGTATGTATCTTTATACAAAATAATCATACACACATTATACATTCTTATATTCTGATCTCTTATCTCTTTGGTCAATTTTTTATCTTAATTTTACACGTGTATTATATGTGCAAACATAATTTCTCTAAATAACTCCACACCAAACTCTTTTTGGATATTAAGTGTTATGTTTACAAAATCTAATTTCATTAAATTGATTTAAGAAAAGTAAGACATTAGATTTATACCTTCTGATTTTTATTTTTATAAAGTCAGATTTTGGTTTTATTTTTAATTTCATTTTTTTTGGAAAAAATAATGTTCTTGTTTGAGTTTGGATTCAAGCATTTACGAAATTGATAAATTCCAAAAAGTGTGAATGATAGCCACGATTGCGTCTATTACACAAATATAAACCAACACGATAAACATTCTCGTAAAGCAGAGTTTGTACTTAGCACTAGAATCGAACTGCTACAAGCAACTGCCAATTTGTTTGCATGCAGAGGATAAGCGTGTGGACTTTGAGAAAACAAACTCTTAATTCAGAAAAGTTAACAACTAAGCCCATCACTCTCCATAAACGTAGGACAGTGAGAGCCCCATTCTGTTCCTTCGCTCTCCGAGAAGACCCAAAAACACCCATATTCCAGAAAAGGCACCAGAAATTTCAGAGACTATAGAGATTCCAAGCAGTCATGGAAAATGGGGTCGCCAGGAGCCATGAAGCCAAAACAGCTTCAACCATCACCATTAAGGGAATTCTTAGCCTTTTGATGGGAAGCATAAATGAGAATGATGATAAGAGAGTGATTTCTCTGGGCATGGGTGACCCCTCGGTTTACACATGCTTCCACACTACTGATGTTGCTCAAGAAGCTGTTGTTGACACACTTCAATCCCAGAAATTCAATGGCTATGCTCCCACTGTTGGTCTTCTTCAAGCAAGAAGGTAGTGTTTAGCTGCCCCTCTCTTAAAAAATTTCAATTTTTCAGGTTGTTGTTCTTCATTTCGGTGTCTTTCTAATGTTGGCGCATCGAATCCTAGTTTATATCGAATTCTGTCCTTTTTGCTAATCAGTATCATTCTGTCTTTAATTTTATGTAGCTGGCAGTGAACTGAGGATTATTATAATTCTGAATTTTGCAATTATAATGGCGACTTGCGTTTGAATTAGACAGTTTATGTTATTATTGGAAAGTTATTACTGTTTCAACTCTGATTTAATGAAGATTGAATATATCATACTAGCTTCACTGTTGTTATAATCTCAGTTAAGGTTGGGAGTAGCGGACGAGTACTTGTTTTAGAATTTAAGATGGTCACGTTCCACCTTTTGTCTCCAATTAGGTTGGCTTCTCTTTTTCTTTTTCCCCTTTGTATGTTTGGTTATGTGGGGTATTCTTCCAAAAGTTGCTTTCTCAGCTCTCACTATAACTAGGGCTTTTATCATTTGAAAGAATCAATATATGTTAAATTCACGGTTGAAAGAAACTCAAGACTTGGTTTCTCTGGTCAGTCCACCTTTAGTATCTTAATCTTGCAGTTGCCGTTAAGCAGAAGCCCAATTATAAGTGTTTGATGTTTCATAATTTTTTTAAAATTTATTTCGTGTTTTGGTTCCTATGCTATTTTGCAACTAACTAAGAAAGAAGATTTCTAAGAATGGGAATCTGGAATTTTTCAAGCTTCCTTTTTTGCACTTGCTCTAGAGAGAATTTGAAAGAGATATTCATTTGGGTTTTGTTTCACTTGAATATGTCAACCTAAACTGAATATATTCTGAAGTTACTTTCATTTTGGTATCAGAGCAATTGCTGAATATCTGTCCCACGATCTTCCTTACCAGTTATCATCTGATGATGTTTTCATCACTTCTGGGTGTACACAAGCTATTGATGTGTCAGTGTCAATGCTCGCTCGCCCTGGCGCAAACATCTTGCTTCCAAGGCCAGGCTTTCCAATCTATGAACTGTGTGCTGCATTTCGACAAGTTGAAGTTCGGCACTATGATCTTCTACCAGAGAAAGGCTGGGAGGTTGATTTAGATGCTATTGAAGCACTTGCAGATCACAACACTGTTGCATTGGTGATTATAAATCCCGGCAATCCTTGTGGAAATGTATACACTTATCATCATCTAGAAAAGGTTAGTTTTCCGGGATATGGGCTCAAACCAAATATTCTGATCAGAAAGAGTGCGTTCATAGAATTTACAGCATCAAGAGCAGCTACTAAATTGTTTGTATCTTGTACTTAGATTGCAGAAACTGCCAAAAAGCTTGGAACTCTTTTGATTGCTGATGAAGTTTATGGTCATCTTGTATTTGGGGCGAACTCTTTTGTGCCAATGGGAGTTTTTGGATCTATTGTTCCTGTTCTCACCCTTGGATCCCTATCTAAGAGATGGATAGTACCTGGGTGGAGGCTTGGTTGGTTTGTGACTAATGATCCAAGTGGCACTTTCAGAAAACCAAAGGTTCTCTTCCATCCCATTCTCTTTCTGGTTAACCTACTTTATAATATTTTGATATATTTATATACCTTGAATAGAGTCTTTAAGTTGCTTGTTTTATGGTATCCTAGGGAATCAACCTTTGTTTAATATAGTTGTTTGCAGTTTCCACTATTTCTATTTGATACTTTTCTTTCTGTCTGCCTTTTATTTCCACTCTGTTTGCTTCACTTTTTTGCGCTAAACTAGAGCTCAGTAAATGGCTGGATTCAATGGTTTCTATTGTCTCTTACACTTGAAAGCATATGCTTTAAATTATGAGTATTTAATAGCTGAAACCTGAAAGTTTTCACAGCTATTTCTGGAAACTCAACGTTGTTTATGGTGTTTAGTTGACTTCTTATCTGATCCTAATAACCATATGTTTCCTTATGCAGGTTGTTGAGCGGATAAAAAAGTATTTTGATACTTTGGGGGGTCCGGCCACCTTCATCCAGGTTTCAAAGTTTTATATTTGCATGCTTGTTTTCAAGTACAGAAGTGGAAGTGGACCTCTTGCTCTAACAATTATATTTCTAATTGAATTAACTCAATTCACATACTGCTTCCATTCCCCATCTCACGGGTGGAAAAAAAAATAAAAATGAAGACAAAAACTAGAAGAGTTTCCAACCAAAATGTTATGGTGATTAGCAGAGAAGCAAAAGAAGTGTCTCATTTTAAAGAAAACTATGGCAGAATTAGATTAGTCCAAAACCATTTCCACAATAAATTTATTATGACCAAATCAGATATTACAATGAGTAGTCAGTATGTTATAGGATTTCTGTACTGCTGCCAGTGCCATGGTTAAATCAAAGTTATTTGGGTCAGAGATAAGATAGATCTTCATCCAAAATTCTTGGTCAGCCAATATTTTCTTTCGTGTCATAAATTCGTCTATGAATGTTTCCTCTTATCTGATTGACAGCACTTCTGGTGTGACAGGCAGCTGTACCTCGCATAATTACACAGACTGATGAGGCTTTTTATAAGAAAACCATAAGCGTTTTAAGGCGTACTTCAGATGTATGTTGTAAAGAGATAGAGAATATCCCATGCATTTTTTGCCCTCACAGACCGGAAGGGTCCATGGCTATGATGGTGAGTTCTTTGACGGCAGATTTATTGTCATTGTAAAGGCAATGTTATTCATATTGTTGAATGCAATGCAGGTAAAACTGAACCTTTCACTTCTGGAAGATATTAGCGATGATCTTGATTTCTGTTTCAAGCTTGCTAAGGAGGAATCTGTTATCGTTCTCCCAGGTATTGTGTAAATCATGCTTCAACTTAGTGCCTTTGTGCATCTTCTTTTACTTGAATAGCCATTTCATTGGTACAGCCAAATAACAGTCATAGTCTTTGCTGCATTTTTGTATAGTTGTCGGCAGCTTTGTTACCTATTTCGCTTTTATCATGAAATTACCAGTATTGTTTTTCGGGGAACAACTTAGTTTACACTTTTTAGTCAATCATGGAGTTGTTTCTATCTTCACTTCCCACCATAATTTATAGGTGCTTCACATTACCACCTTCAAATTTTAGTTTAGTCCCTTTATTTTCACACAATCCTATAATTCAAACCATTACATTTATTAGGTTTCATAAATTAAATTGTGGACTCAACTGATCTAACAGTTTCGACAACACATGTGAGCATTTTGTGCCCACATTAGGTGTGGGAAAATCATTTTCCATTTCAGTTTGTGACATTTGAAATATATGTAACCAATGTTCTGTAGCCGCCTGTGTTAAAAACTCAAGAAGGCTGCAGTTCCTAAGATTACGTCAAAGCCTTTTGATATTTGGTTAAAATATGAGGCTGTTAAATGATTTTCATCTCCTCAACATGGTAATTTCCAGGCCTAAAATTTCAATACGTGTGCATTTCTATGCTGCAGACACATTTAGCTTGGTTGCAGAAATTCTTACTGTCCCTTTAGAGGATATAGCTTTTTGTTCACTTGTTTCTTGGAGTAGGTCTTGCTCTCATCACTGGATCTTCTACATGAATTCTCATCTCGCAAATACTGCACCATTTTTGTTTGGAAAAGCCTTCCAAAAAAGAACATAAAATCTTCCAACAGAACTTTTCATTTGACAATTATGTGAGAATTTCTCAACCTAAAGGGCCAAACTTGGTAATATTCTGAACCTGATCAGTGCTTGCTCACTTCTCATTTTCTCTTAGTCAGAACCCCACTTCTAACAGGAAGATAGATGATTTGCAGAAAATCAGCTTCCATAAACAGAATCTCCTAAAGATATATATTACCATGGTAGGTGGAAAGATACTGGGATTTCATTCCTTTTCCCCTTTTTCCTCTTTAAGGCTCCATTAATACGGTTCTGGGATCAAACCAGTCATCATATAAATTCTCTTTTTACCATTGACAAAGCCTTGCTCATCACTAACATACAATAAAGAAAATATGGCGCCATAAAAATTAGTTTTCACTTGGATCCGTATGGAAAACGTTGTATCTTGAAAGTCATGGTAAGGGAAATGGTTTGATCACTTGATGAGGGGAAGAACCCTCCCATGATTAATACATTTCAACAAGACTAAGTAATTTGTTTTCTGATACTTTTGAAAGGTACAGATTATCATATGCTTCTGGCATAGCTAATGGGCCTATGTCAGGCATGGGAATCAAGCATTCAATCAACGTGTTATTGATTTCTTAGACATGAAACTAGGATGCATGTTTGAAATTACAAAATCACTAAAGTTCAACGTATAATAAGTCTAGTTCTATCATTCTTACAAATTGAATCTTACTAAATCTCATTTAAAAGAATTTGGAACATTAAATTCACTATGGGACCCAACATATCTTAAGGCACCTGTTATTTTCCGTGAGACTTTCGTCTCCTGCTGTGCGTGGGAGTTGATTTCCCTAATCAGTCCACAGATCATTGAGTTTCTGCTGGTTTTGATTCTGCTCAAGGCTTACGAGTTTATTTTTGAATCATGCAACTAACTAGAATGACAATCCTTTGCAGGAACCGCAGTAGGGCTAAAAGATTGGCTCCGTGTTACTTTTGCTGTTGATCCATCCGCCCTTGAAGAGGCCATGAAAAGGATAAAGTGTTTCTATCAAAGGCATGCAAGAAAAAGGTGAAAACAAGTAAATGTACCAGGAAAAAAAGTTACTGATAATTCATTAAAACACATGTAATACTGACTAAAGAATGATATTTATGATTGTAATTTGTGAATTAAAGTTTGCAAATAGAAATTTAGGGTTGATTATCAAATGATCGAAAATTTATAAATTAATTGTTTGGATATTGGGATACCGAATCCCTGTTTGGATTACCACTCTTTTTTCTTTTAATAGTGGATTAGAATTAATTTTAAATTTGGGTTGCTTCGCCAGATGAATTAGAGATCTTTTAAATAAGTTATATAGGAGGCATTATCTGTTTTTAGGACTTGGTTTTTAAGTAGCATGATAACTTTCTTTTACTGTTCCTGAGTAGTTCACAAATTAATGGAAGCTATTAAAGCTTTTGCAACAGTGAAATCTGCCCCTAGTGACCATATGCCAAGCTATATCTTTTTTTAACCAAATTTGATTTTTTTTTTAAAAAAAAATGGGTAATTATATACTTACTAAAGAAAATTGAGCAATGATGTTTCCACAAATATTTTGTATAAATGATTAAAACTTGTATGTTTGTAAATTTTACACTACAGGTCAGTTAAACTCTTAAAGGATATGACTTATATTTTTTTTTCTCAAAATTAAATATAATGTAAACCTAAATTTTGCATCTTTCATTATTTATTTTTTCAAATGTAAAAATGAACTTGTGACTGATGTAACATTCAACCTGTTAGCTTACGGTGAATGATTAAATTATTAGTTTTACTACTTTTATAAATGAATATATATTAAATATTAATTAAAAATTTTAAATTATTAAATTTATTAAATTTACAAAATATTTGCCACAAAACTTAAATTAGTTATAAAATTTTGCATAAATTAATATCAATTTTAAATTGTAACTTATAAAAAATATGTGGGCTTACATATTTGACAGTACTCGTAAGAGACGCGCACACAACAAAAGTCTCCCTGTCCGCCTGTTTCGTCGTACAGTAATACAACGTTGTTGGTCTGTCCATAGAACTGTGTTTCCAAAACTGCGAGCCAAACTCCATAGGACTGTCAAAACAAACAAACAAACAACAATTCCTGCTTCATAAATTAATCTCAATATTAATAAACTACTACTGCATCATGATACATGATTGCCAGTTGCCATTAATTAAATGATTCCAACCACCCTCTCTGATTCTGGGTTCTGTTAATATATCCCCACCGTCTCTGATTCTGTGTTCTGTTATTATATCATCACCAACCTTCACATGCTTAGTTGCTATCTCCTTTGCTACATCCCTCTGTGATTCGGCTTTTATCCTTTCTGCCTTTCTTCTACTGGATGGAAATCCACACTGCGTCCGCTACGTCCTTTCAGAAGTCACCAGGCAAGTTGGTTTCTGGGTTGTGCTCAATTTGTGTATCATCAAATTGAAATGATAGATCTTGCTTGGTGCTTTATTTGTTATCTGACTCTGTTCTCAATTATCTATATATCATGCTGGAACTTGTTTTGTGGATACGCCAGAGGTTGGCAATGATGGTGATTTTAGAGTTCATGTTTTCTCCTCATCATCTGAGGTGAGAATTTTTAGACTCCACTTTTCGTATAGGCCTTCCTGATTTCTTTGAGTTGATATAGTGTCAAGAATTGTTATTTATGTGAATGGTATGAAGAAAATTATAAAACAATTGGCGTTCGTGAAAATAGGTAGAGAGGAGGAGGAGGAGGAGGAAAGGATTCACTTAGTGTGCATTTTCAGATGAGAGTTTGTATAGGAATCGAGAATGCTTCGGATGGTTGAGAATTGGGAGAAAGCATAACTGGCTTTTGTCACCTCTATAAGGTGATAGAACTCTTTTGAAAATCATGGATTTGCCAGAGTTAGCTTGCCAAGTGCTGCAGCATACTGCTTGGACGCATAATGCATATGAGCAGGCAATATATTCGCAGTGCATCTGTTATCATAACCATACATAACGACTGAATTAGAGACGGAGGTGGTATTTCTATGGAAGATTTGGCTGTCAATAAATTTGGATTCTGACAGTTTATTTGTAAAATTATCTATTTTGGAAGAACCAGTTTCAATTGTATTTTTATTCATTGCCATCATTCATCATTTTTTTATTCACCTTTGCTATTCTCATTCATCAAGCTTGTTCAGTTACTTGAAAAGCTTCATGAAAGATGGAGTTCAGTGGAAAAACAACCGTACCCAGCAATGTACTCCAGTATACATGGTGGTATCATACTCGATCCAGCAATGATGGTAATTCCCATCGATGATCACATGATACATCGTGGGCATGGTGTGTTTGATACGGCTATTATTTTCAATGGGTAAGCTAATAGTTTAATTTATATTTATAAACTCAATATTTTTATTTAAAAGCAGCAACTTAAGGTTTTACTTTGATATTCATGTCATTGAATTTTAACTATTATAATCTCTGACCATGGGTGGCCTGGTGTTTATTTTTTTCATCTTCACCAGATACCTCTATGAGTTGGATGTTCACCTTGATCGCTTCCTCATGTCAGCCTCAAATGCTAAGATATCATCTCCCTTCTCTCGGTCAGCTCTTCGAAGAGTTCTTGTACAACTAACTGCCGTATCAAAATGCAAGAAAGGAAATCTACGATACTGGTTGAGTGCAGGTCCTGGGGATTTTTTGCTGTCACCAGCAGGATGTCCAACATCTGCATTCTACGCAGTAGTCATTGATGATGACTTTTCCCAGTGCAAAGAAGGGGTTAAGGTAATTACATCCAATATACCAATGAAGTCACCCCAATTCGCCACAATGAAAAGTGTAAATTATCTTCCAAATGTCCTTTCACAAATTGAAGCCGAAGAGAAAGGAGCATTTGCTTCTATATGGGTTGATGAGGAAGGTTATATTGCTGAAGGTCCAAATGTGAATGTTGCTTTTATAACTCAAGAAAAGGAACTTGTCATGCCTTTGTTCGATAAAATCCTAGGTGGGTGTACTGCAAAGAGACTTCTTGAACTAACACCCAAGTTGGTAGAACAAGGACTTCTGAAAGGTGTAACAACTAAAAATCTTACTGCAGAGGAAGCCAAGGGTGCTGCTGAAATGATGTATGTAGGAAGCACACTTCCTGTATTGCCAATCATCATGTGGGATGATCAACCCATAGGCGATGGTAAGTTGGTCGTAGTGATTCGGTGGTGTCAATATATTCTTTCATTTTGGATGCTCTCTTCTCATGAATAATGCAAGTGAGCCCTTTTGCTTACATTTTAATCTAACTATTTTTGGATAGTTCATACTTGGATTGTGCTAGTAAGTATATCCTTTTATACGAATTACTTCACATTTCAACAGGGATGTCAGGCTGATAATCTAGTAGAACTGAAGAGAAATTCTTCTAATTACATAGCTAATCGATTTTGCCAACTCTGCTCTCAAAAAAAATCGTTAGCATAGCTCCCTTCAAAAATTTGGTATCCTTTGCATTTAACAATACAGATATGCCAGGAGCAGAGCATTAACAGTCAACTCTGCTGTACAAGATGCTCATATGACAAAGAACCTCAGGAGAATACTGTTGTCTCTGTCTCTTTCCCTATTTCTCCTTTTATTTATTCAGCTATTTATTTTGGCAGGAAGGGTTGGAGAATTAACAATGTTACTTTCGGATTTGCTATGGGATGATATGGTAGCTGGCCCTGACACAAACAGAATATCTGTTCCATATGTCTAATGAAATCAAAGGCTTGGAACTATATTGCTCCTCATTTTTCATCTGTACTGCTCCTCATTGCTCTTCTTGTTGCATAGATTTAGCCAGGGGTTTTCCCTTGTGTTAGCTATATTTGTTTCAAATGTGAACTAGTCTTGGAAGTCAAGCCGCAACTTTTTGTTGGTAGTCAACATGTATATACAATAATATATTTGTAACCATAAAATAGTCTTTGAACTTTTTCGCATTTTTCTAATGGAGACACTGCAGACCCACCAGAACTACTTAATTTTAATTTTTATCTTCACCTAAGTTCCCTCCTTGCTAAACTCTGAGTATATAGAGGACAACATAGTACTGTGATTACGTCAGTGGTCAATGTGAAAGAAAAGCTATTACTACTGAAACACAATGATGAAGATTTTAGTATAAGACAAAAAAAAAAAAAAGCAAAGTGCTAACAGGTGCTCTGATCTGATTTTCTTAGTAAAAAATGCCAAAGCACAACAAGGCGGCAACCTGTAAAAATAACATAGATGTGGAATTTCCCTGGCAGTGTTAACTAATAACTACTATCAAGTCTAATCTCCAACTGGTACAGCATCAGACCTCTACATTTTTTGGTTGGCGAGGGAAGTGGATGATGTAGGGCAAGAACCAAATCAGGGGACAATAATCCAAAATAATATCTTGAAGTGAAACGGTAGAAGTGTTGATATAGCTTATTCCTACCCTTGAAAATCTGCTTTGTTGCAAGTGGAATTGATTTGCTTTGTTGTAAGTGATCTATTGCAAACATACTAAGGTCTGCTTGAGCTAAGCCAATGAAAAACTGAAAAAGGCAACCTCTTGTTCTAGTGGAATATAGAACTTGTCCATTCAGTTTAGCATTTAAATCACAAATCTTTATGACAGTTGCAATGAACTAAATCAAATTACTGCAGCCTTAAAAGTGCTTCTTTATTTTGCTTGAAAAGCATGTTCCAATTTCTATCAGTTAGTACACAACTGTTTTTAAATTTAGTCTGCAACTGCACTCTGTCCTAAACTCATGCTCACACATAACAGGAACAAGATTCACTAATCCTTTACAGTTACAAGGAATCTCAAAGATTGCATTTTCTTTTCCTAAACAGGTTCTGTTAGTGCCAAACTTCAGTAACAGTTCCTACTGCCTTGATTTGTGAAGTTCAGTTCACAGAAATTTCTTCTTAATAATGCAGAAGCATCACCCATCAAAGTTATTAAAAGAATGTATTTGATATACAGACAGGAATACTCAAATGATCTTTCCTAATTGATTACCAATATAATTCATTTTGATGAACAACAAAATATGGATATGTATTTGGTGAATTAGGATCAATACACAAATTATTTGTACCTTTTTGTCTAAAAACAACATTTGCAGAACAACTCCCAAACTCTTTTTATATATAATTCATATCTATTTATATGAAATTTTTTAAGAAAAAGCTGATGTCTGGTTGCAGAACAACTCCCAGCTCTTCTCAACATCTTCAAACACAGAAATCAATTTTCCCAAAGCCATCCATTCCCAAAACCAGAACTGTTACCTTGTTATTATATTCTTGCCAAGCATCTGTAGCCACCATGCCTTCCTCCGATGATGTTGTAGAAACGTGATCATCAATGCTGCTGCACCTTTTCACTTCTACACAGAGACACAATAAAAGTAAAAAAGAGAGTGAAGTATGCAACGTTGTGGGTTTGTTTCTTTGGCTGTAAATTATGCTTTCCAGGATATGGGAGTTGCACATAGCTCATCTAAAAGCTCACAAGCCGGGAATAAAAGATATGGGAATATTTTTATTCACCTGGAAAAGTCCATGTGTTTCACGCCGCCCAAGAAGCATCTTTCATGCTCAATAATTGTATTTTTTGGGTGAAGCGAATTAATCTATCTTTGTTGCTATGGCCATGTTCATGTTTGGTCAGGAATCAACATCTGTGACGTGTCCTTTTTTTTTGTGGAAGCACGTGATAGTAATCTCAATTTGTGGCTCACGTCAAGAGGGATGGCTTGGATAGTGCGCCTTGCCGTAAGTGCTTTCTTATATGAGCAATAGTTCTACATATTTTACATAGTTTTTTATTTTTTTATATATTTATATTTACACATAATGGTACGCAAATAGCTTCTCTCTTCTTTTATTTATGCACATGTCAGTAATCTGCAAATTGGTCCCAAGAGTTCACAGCAAACTGTTATTTTCTGATTGTCCTTTCTGTAAGATGCTTTTTTCCACATGATTTTAACAATAACAGAATGCTGAATCTAATTACCTCTTATATTGACTTTCTAAATCACTTTCCCTTAGGAGAATGCCATGAGTTGAGCTACGAAGAGCCTCTGCAGCTGTATGCAAATTAGACATTTCATTCAAAAAGTCCCAGAAAATTCTTATATTCTAAGTGTCCTTTTCTTGCATCTAAAGAAGAGAAAAGGCACCCAACCATCGACAGTTGGGTGGGCACACTGCTCACCAATTATAGTCTCATTTTTATGTTTATTTTATATGTATCTATATAGCCTGTAAGTATATAATAGTAGTAGTAAATGTCTTAAATAATTTGTAAGGGATTATAAATTGAAAAAAGTCTATTTTCACTTACTTAGCTTAATATTTAATGTGTTTAAATTTATAAATTTATTAAATTTTATAATTTAATTTATAAAATTTATTAAATTTAATAACTAAATTATATAAAGTGGGAATTGTATAAAAATAAATTAAAAAAATTCTTATAAATTAGAGTTATAATTTAACAAAAATTAAAAAAGTAAAAATATTGTTTGAGTCATAAAATTTAATTTTTTTAATAATTTTGTTATTATTATAAATTTAATCTTATTAAATAATCATTTAAAAGAATTTAAATTATTAAATTTATAAAATTTTATAAATTAAATTATATAATTGATAAATATAATAATTTATTTTAAATTTTATAAATATTTAATATAAGACATTTAGTGAGATTTTTTTTTCTTATTAATCCCTACGAAATTCGAAACATCTCCTAAATTCTTTCAATTTTCTAAAATTAGAAATGCCAATTTCATCTATAATATTATTTTTGATATTTAATATTTATGATTACAATGAATTATTTTCATCTCCAAAAAAGTATTATAATTAAAAATTATAAATAATAATACTAACTATAATAAAAAGCGTTGGGTTCGATGTTAAACGCATGAAAAGCAAAGAGAAGACGCGCGGAGCGGGGGTGAGAATCGCTCCCATTTCACTTCGCCGCGATTATCACTCATCATTAATTCCATTCTTCCGTTCTTCTCTTCCAATTCCAGATTTGGGGCCTAGGGTTAGGGCTTTCTATCCCTGACTTACTTCCTATGGCGACCACCTCTGCACCCGAGCAGCAGCAGCAGGGCAATGCCAAACCTGTACTCAGAAAGCCCGTGTTTACTAAGGTGGACCAGCTCAAGCCCGGCACCAGTGGCCACACTCTCACTGTCAAGGTCGTCAACTCCAAAACTGTCTTGCAGAAGGGTCACTCTGTTTCCCAGCATCTCCGCCAAACCCGAATCGCTGAATGCCTCGTTGGGGACGAGACTGGGGTCATTGTGTTTACTGCCCGCAATGAACAAGGTATTTTGAGCTACTTTTTCCCGGATCTCCACACTGTGTGTTACTATTGATTTGTAATTGTTTGGTTTGGCTGTGGTGAGTGACCTTGCAGATGAAGACATAATCGGGCTTTTTCGGTTTTTTTTTTTTTTGTTTTTTCTGAGTTCTGAAGTGAAGAACCGTGTTATGAGGGCTAATCAAATGTCAATGTAGCATGTGATTTGTAAAGTTCTTTTTTTTTTTTTTTAAATCTTTTTATGTATTATATATTTTGATCCTAATTTGTATCTATGCTTCTTTCATTATTCTTTTGAGGCCCTTAGAAATACTAGTGTAAGGAATGATTTGGATGGATTAGTCTGCCTTTCAAGACTATGCGCATAGTTACATATATATGTAGTCTTTTTGGGTCTCTGGAAGAAATGATGTAACTTTTTAACACCCTTTTCCAGTTCGGCAGATTCCATAAAAAAAATGTTATTAAAAGCCAAGATGTTTTATGTGGTCCAGTTCTATAATTGTTTCTCATTTAATTAAAACAAAATAATTGAATCTGACAATGACGATGACTAAGCAAAATATCTTCAATTATGTGGCCATGAGTTTTACATTTGATTTAATTTTGGCCTGCTTAGTGACTGGCTTCTTGTAATTATAATTAGCATATTTGATGACTGTAGTCAAGTTAAGTACGATGTGCATTGGATGCTGGGTTGCTTTGTGCATACAATTTTTGAAATATGAATTCATGCTGCTTGACTGGTTAAAAATAGGGTTCTTAAACTCCTCTATGCTACCATTTTGTGGTGTCAAAACGGTTAAAGTTGTAAATGGCAGCTGTCCATTTACTTAAACCACTTGCCACGTGTTCAGTCAATTGAGTTTATTAGAATGAGCTGGAATTTAGTTGTATTGGCCTGTCATTCCCTTGTACTAAGAGCGCTATAAATTCACTTCTTTGTATTCGGTTCAAGAAATGAAAAAAGAGACAGATATTGATTTCTTCAGAAAGTTTTCTCTATGAGTTTATATTTCTTAGATGTAGTTCCAATACGGTTTCTTATGTTACTCGCCATACTTTTACACCCGCCCTGTAGTAGTCTTCGTGATGGCCTGGCTCTATCCTAGTTATTGATATTTTAAGCTTGCGAGGCTCATAAATATAACTTCTTGAAGCTCTGTTGTGAATTTGTGATGTTTGCAAGTTGAAAATTTTTATGATAATGTACAACTGAATTTGTATACAGAATGCATGGAGTTTAGGACTAGGATTCTAGTACCCTTCTGCAGTCAGGATTTAAAGTCGTTTTTTTTTACAACAACCATCTCTGATTTCTTATACGTACTGGTTTTCATTTGTTTATTGGCTTTATGGTTTCAAGCACTCATGTTTGACATTTCGCTCTAATGAATTGCAGTATGGTAAAATGGATGGTGCCATTATCTTTATTGTTGTACTTAAGTAATTTGAATACGATGTGTTAACCATTTATTTACACAAATTTTACATATACACTAATCATTGTTTATGGATTTGTTATATGGTGTAAAATGAATTTTTAGCTTTATATGGTTGATGATATTACCTGACTCTCCACAATTTGTTATTTGTGCCCCTATCAGTTGACATAATGAACCCTGGTACTACTGTTATTCTACGGAATGCTAAAATTGACATGTTTAAGGGATCTATGAGGCTAGCAGTTGACAAATGGGGCCGTGTTGAGGTTACTGAACCTGCGCAATATGAAGTGAAGGAGGACAACAATCTCTCATTGGTTGAGTATGAACTTGTGAATGTTGTAGACGAGTGAAGAACTTTGGCAGCTGATATAACAAGATAACAGTGACTCAGTTTTTTGAACCTGTGATGGTTTCTTTTTTCTCTTTGTAACTTGCTTTTTCTTGGGTAAAACCTTATCAGGAATTTGTATCAGAAGTCAATCAATATTTTGTCTATTGAAAGTGGTTTAGTGTTCTGATGTGAGTACAGCTAAATAGGATTTGTTAGAAACTGGCAGGGTCAGGATTTTTTGTTGTTCCAAGGTGGAAATGTTAACAAGTGTTAATTATTGAATAGAGCAGAATTCCATTCACAGCTATTCCGTCTCCTCTGCTTTCGTCACACTTCATTTTGCCCAATGTATCTGTATAGATGTGAAAATCGTGAGCGGTGCTAAAAGTCCTAGAAGTTGTACTAAATTGTGTGCAGATGGTGCGAAAGTCGAATTAAACATTGCCATTTCATTAATCAATATCTAAAAAAAAAAAAAATCATAAACTAATCTACCGTTGTTATTAATTAATTGGAAAAGTTTTCTTACCTAAGAATAAAAAATCCTCATAAATTTTTAGAAAAATCATTGATTTATTAGATTGTGCAGTTTAATTTATAAGGTTTAGTAATTTTTTGAGAAACTTATTTTCACTCTTTAATTTTAAAGATTTATTAAATTTTATAATTTATTTTATAAAATTTAATAAATTTGATATTTAAATTATATAAAATAAAAATTATGTAATAATAAATATACAAAAATAATAATAAGACATTTAATTTTTTGGTACAACTATTTGAGATAGCTTTTGATATTTTACCAAAAACTAGTACAAGAAAATGCTCAAATATTACTTAAAATTCCTACGGCAACATTACAAGTTTGGTTGGTAGCCACAATCCCGGCCAGGACCCGTTGTGGCACTGGCAATTTTGGATATCTGTCAAATATTGTAAACAGGAAATGGCAAAAGGAATTGTCTCTTCATGAAAGACTCCTTTAGCAGCACTGTAGTCGCCTTGTTGAACATATTGTTTAATGCGGAAAAAAATCTTCTTGTGCGACAGATACTTGTCCTTGACAATAATCCAGAATCTCCTTCAACTTGCCGGTAGCATTGTCGTAGAGGCTGGATGCATCCTCATAAAGATGAGTTATGTCCCTTTCAGCGCAACTCAGTGCTGTGAGGGCCAGTCCTTGCCCACTGGCCGACTTGCTCTTGGGATCTGCTTGCAGGCACTCTTCGCATAACACTGCCCCGTCTGTTTTGCTGCACATCACGTCGATTCGTTTCTCATCTGATTTCGCCACGGGAAAGAGCTTGAATGAGAAGGGGAAGAAGAGGAACAGGGTGACAAGGAGAAGGTTGAAGGAACCCACTGATTTGCAGCACAAGCTACTACTTAATAAAATGCTCAATAAATATATTGTGGGATGTTGGATGAGTTGAGTTGTTAAAGTAAAAAATTAATTAAATTTGATAATTGAATTTTTTTAATCATAATTTTTATGAGATTTAAGTCATAAAATAGAAAGATTGCATAGTGTACATTAGAAGAATATATTATGCCTTCTTTCTGCCTGATTTTATGATTTTCCAATCAAATCGCGTGCCACATTAGAAATAATTGTCAAATGTGAGACTGATATTGAGGAGAGACATTAATGTTAATTTAATTAACCTAAAAGGAGTAGACAGAAAAAACAGATAGAGAATCTGATACGATAAATACCATATTAATTACCCATATTAGTTGTAGCAATTTTCGTAACTATGAATATTATAAATGACTTATTGAATGGTTTCTTTCTGTTGGATTAGGTGGGTAAGGATAAAATGTGAGTTCGATCAATTTTTTTTTTTGAAGTAATTAGAGTTAGGTCTGATATAACGGTCTAGTTTGTAAGTTAAGTTTACGTTATCTCACTTTGTTTAATTGTAATATAAAATGAATTAATCAGTATTTTTATGTAAAAAAATGCATTAACTTATAAAATGAATATATATTTTTTAATTTACAAAAAATATGATCTACTCTATTTAATTGTTCGGTGAGTGACTTGCATTAACAATTGTAAGTTCTAACTTAGAATTATAAAAAGACAATCTCAAAATAGTAACAAATGTTACTACACTATTAAAAATATTATTAATAAAATATTATAAAACAATACAGCCAAGTTAGTAAGAATTTATGAATTTGCAATAATTTATCCTTTTAATTTTTTATGAATTAGTTAATGCATTAGTTCACACATAACAATAATATTAAACAAAATTATTTTTAGATAACAATAATCTACTCTTTAAAAATTATTTTTAGATAATAATAATAAATAGAGTTTAATCTTTATTTGCTATATATGATATAAATATAAATATAAATAACAATAACGTGCTTAAGAATTACTACATAAACTACAAACTCAACTTTCATGGGAAGGGAAGATAGCAACATCCATTTAAGTCTTTCTTCAAAATAACAAACTCTTTATTGGAGGCTGGCCTTTTTCATCTTGTTGAGCAATTCATATTTCAGGTTGCCGCATAATACGATGAGCATATATTAAAAGAACATACTCAGCAAGACAAAAATCATGAGCAGGTCTACATGAAGCTGAATCAAATGCACTAGATTTTTGAGAAAAACTAGAATTGCTCAGGGCATACATATATGGAATCGTTTTGTTTTACAGGTAATGCTCTTCTGAAAATGGGTCAACAGAAATCTAGAAATTAGATTGTAGCTAAGTAATAACTATTTTGACATACATTTTCACTTATCCCCCTTTAACAAGGAAAACGATGCTCACCAAAGTGGAATAACAAACACTAATTGACACATATATAGGTGTGAAAACCATGAGTGGTGCTAAATGTGCTCCAAGTTACACTAAAAATTGTGTATAGATGATGTGAAAGTCTTAATCAATATGAAAAATATTTGTTTCACATCTTAATCAATATCATTATTAGAAGGATGATGTGAGGTCTACTCTATTTAATAACATATATTATTTAATGTGAAAATTAAATGTGTAAATTGAACATGGGCATAGAATCACCCAATCAACATTGTCATTTCATGAATCATTATTTAAAAAATCATAATTTATTCTATATTAATAAAGAAAAAGGAAAATCTAAAATAATGTGAGATTTATTTTTCACTTTATTTGAGGCAAATCTTATTTGAGATTAATTTATTTATACAAATTTTGAGGCAAATGGAATATCCCTTAACTTTAATTCCTTTTTTATTATTTTGATTATTTTAACTAACTTGTATTTATTTAGGATTTGGATTCCTTACATTAAGAGATAACACTTGAGAGAGAATGAGAAAGGATTGAGAGTGTTAAAAAACTAGTAAAAAAAAAAAAAATTAATAGAACTCACAAACAATAAATATTTATTGTTTTTTAAAATTTATCTTAAGTTATTAAAGTCAAGAATCTCTAATTGCAGGAAATTCTAATCTCATGAATGTAATATTTTATTTCACTAATTTTTCAACTCTTCTAATTTTTTTCTCTAGCCTTCACTAACTACAACTACTACGTTGGAGGATTTGGATCCACTTTTGAGATATATCTTCTCATATTTTACTAAAAACAGGTATAAGAAAATACTCAAATATTACTTAAAATTCCAGCAGCAATGTTACAAGTTTGGTTGGCAGCCACAATCCCGGCCAAGACCATTTGAGGCACTGGCAATGTTGGCTCTTTGTCAAATGCTCGTAAACAGGAAATCACCAAAGGAATGATCTCTTCTTGAATGACACCTTTAGCAGTGCTGTAGGACCCTTGTTGAACATATCCTGCAATGGCAGGAAAATCTTGTTGTGCTACATATACTCGTCCTTCGCAGTAATCCAGAATCTCCTTCAACTTGCCCCTAGCACTCTGGAGGCGGCTCTCTGTTTCCTCATACAGTTGAGCTGTGTCCCTTTCAGCGCAGCTCAGTGCTATGAGGGCCAGTCCTTGCCCACTGGCTGACTTGCTCTTGGGATCTGATTGCAGGCACTCTTTGCATAACACTGCCTCTTCTGTTTTGCCGCACAACATGTTGATCAGCTTACCATCTGATTTCGCCACGGGAAAGAGCTTGAAAGAGATGGAGAAGAAGAGGAAGAAAGTGACAAGAAGGTTGAAGGAACCCATTGATATGTAGCACAAGCTCCTTTTTTGAATAACCTAAGTTTGATGTTGTACAGAATTAGAGCAGGGTGTTCCAAGGTTATAGGTAGTGTCAAATTATCTAGATTTAGAAGACTATATTATGCCCATTTTTTCAAAAATCAAATTTTATTAAATTATTAATTTAAAAATTAATTAAATTTATTGAATCTTAAATACCCGAAATTTTATTGACTTATATCAAAGCAACTTTTTCCATTTTTGTGTCTAATTTTTTGTCTTTTCAATAAAATCACATGCTAAATAACTATACTTATATAATGTGACAGACTGATATTGAGAAGAGACATTAATGTAATTAACTTCAAATGAGTAGACAGAAATGAAGATAGAGAAGCAGAAACAGTAAATACCATATTGATTGAGTAACATTGTTTTTATAATGATCGTGTATAATGAATGCAATAAAATGCATTTATTATAAAAGATATTTGCATAATAAATACATTAAAGTGTATTTATTATATGATCTGCTTTTATTTCTTAAACTCTGAATACATTTATTAGGCACATATCATTATGTTGGCAACGTTACTCATAATTATCCATTTTGTAAGGGCTCGTACTATTTTTTATAACAATATTTGACCAAATATTTATTTAATAAAATTTAAATTATTAAATTTTATAAGCTAAATTACTATCATTTTTTATTTTATATTATTTCAGTACTTATAATTTAGTGCTCAGTGGCTTTCCTTTTGTAGGATGTAAACTCGCATTACATGATCACTTAGGACTTTGCATTGGTTGTGTATATATGCTGCAATTTTTTGATTGGCTGGTACTTTGAATGGAAGCTTTAGTATATATGTATTATAGCAATATTCTTAATTATAAATACTATAAAGGAACTTATACAATTTTTTTTTCTTAAATGATTAGATGATTGAATTGTGTAAAAATAAAGTGTAAGGTGGATTACTTGTAATAAATTGTTATAAAATATAATGAAGTTAGTAACAATTCACAAATTTGTGTTAATTTAGTATCTTAATTATTTTATGAATTGATTAATGTGCTGTGCATTAATAAATAAAAATAATATTAAAATTGCTTGTAGATAGTTGACAATTTTAACCGTGTAATGACATTGAGTTATTATTTTAAAATATTTTCCTTAAAAATTTTAAGTTTAAACCCAATACATTCCATATGTATTAATGACTTCTCACTTTTTTGTTGTAAAAATTATTTTTAGATGATATTATTATTTAAAAATTTTTAATTTCTATTCGTATATTAGTAACATTTTGCAATATCCCTAATTTTCATTGAGTTTCCACTATTTAAAATTTAAAGTCAACTAAGAACATAGTTAGATAGAAACAAACTTAATTTTGTTTGTATTTTATTTTCAATAAGTTCTGATTGTTTAACTTTTTATAATAGTGATAAAGGTCAATATTTATTATATCAGTAAATGTTCAGATAATAGCTGAAATTTTTATTTTATATATTTTACAAATGAAATATATCTTGCCCTTTAAAAAAGTCAAATTGTTTGGGAGAAGTTTGTTCATTTTGGTGTTTTTAATATTTTATGAGCTTAATCTTCTATTGCCAAAATACATAGAAAGGAAGAAAAAAAAAGGTCAAACTGCTTATGAATGCTTTCTTCGTGTAGTCTTGAGTATTGTGTACTCTTCAAAGCCGAAACATTTGGGAAGAAACACATTTTCAATAAAAGAGAAGAACTTCAATGTTCCTTGATATGAGGAAGACACATTGTAAACATGAACATACTGATCAAGAAGACGAAATGATAAATACAGTTAAAATATTATTTGCGAACAATTGTAGATTAGAAATGCATTTTTAATTACAAAAAAAAAGAAATGCAATATCAAATTTGTGATATTACTATTATTAATTTTAAATGAAATTGTTACCCAAATGGTAGGTTCTTGGCCAGTCAAAACTTCCCATCATACCCAAAACTCTTGCTCATGCATGAAGAGTTGAGATTGGGTCAGCAGTGAACAATTCTCTCAATGGGGTTTGTACCTTTTGAAGCAAAGCTCTTGATTCCTTCCCCATTTTTTGGATTTAGATGCTTTACTAATGCAGCACATCCATGACTTAAGCTACAGACTCAACTTCCATGGGAAGGGAAGACAGCAACAGAGCAACTTCCCTTCAAGTCTTAATTCCAAGTAGCGTGGACTCTTTATTGGAGCCTGGCCTTTTGCTTCACACTTCAGGTTACTGCATGATATGATTAGAATGCGATAAGAGAACACACTCAGCAAGAAAATTCATGAGCATGTCTACATGGAGCTGAATCAAATGTACTCGATTTTTGAGAAAAACTAGAATTGTTCAGGACATATAAAGAATCGATTTGTTTACAGGAAATGCTCCTATGGTTTTTTCCTTCTGAGAATCTGCCAATTTAGATAAAGTAACTACAGGTAATGTCAGGCTTAGACGTAGCTGGTGTGTTTTCAGAGCTACACAATGTTCACTTGATTCAAGATGTTAAAATGAACATCAAACTGGCATGTTTCATGCTTGATATTATGTCTAAGTTGAAAACTTTTTCTTGGTGACAGTGCAGTATATGACGTGAATCCCGTTTTGTCTGCCATGGGAGCATGTACAATTTAAAAGTGAGGTGGTAGAGCATTACTTTACAGGTTAGCTAGTGCGGATACTACCACAATTCCACAACGGGTCTGTTCAATTGTATCTTCATAGATGGGCTTGAAATCCCTAACTTTAGTATTCCTTGATTTTGATATTTTTTCTTTATATTTTTCTATTTTGTAGCATTTTTCTTTCAATTTTAGTGTGAATCCAATTACAAAATAAAGAAGTATAAAAAAAAAGTCGCCAAAATACTAGCAAAATCATATTATCATTTATCACCCTCAGCCAATGCATATTACATTTTGACCCCACAAGCCACAACTACAGTGGAGTGTTATCATTACTCTCACTAGGTATTATGACTGTAATAATTATCATTGATAGTGCAACATACAAATATAGTGTGGTTTGATATTTTTCTTGGATGTTATGATCTTTTTCTTTGTCTTAATGTTTCACTTATGGCTATAAATTTTGGAAGGATTTAGAACTGCTAATCATCCTTTTTTTTCAATAGAGAAATTCTTGTTCAACATTCGGGAATTTCAAGCCCTATAAGTTGTAGAAGGCTCTTGATGGGCAATAGGAAGCTTAATTGCTTATAGCTATGATGTGTCTACATCAAATTATACTCTGATCTTGGCCGTAGTAATCTTAATTCTTCAGCAAATAGTTCTCCTTTCTGGGAAGGGCTGCAATTTTGCAGAAGCAAGCTGTGGAGAAGAGAGAACTATGGGAGAGTGTGAATGCAGGCCACTTGGTTTTTTCATAGGGCTACCCTTTGCCCTTCTTTCCTTACTGTTATCTTTAGTGGGTGCCGTTATTTGGATCATTGGGTAAGTTTTGTTCTGTCCATTATTATGGCTCTTTTAGTTTTTTTTTTTTTTTGGTTTCTTTTCTTTTCTCCATTTCTGTTCTAAATACTTGCACCTTGTAGGAATCAAATCGCTTTTAATTAACTTGATGTCAATGGCAGGTCTGTGTTGAGCTGCTTGTGCCCTTGTTGCATATGTTTTGCAGGACTTGCCAACTGCGCTATGGGCCTTGTGAAGCTTCCAATAAAAGTGATTCAGTGGTTTACTGATCAGATTCCTTGCTAATTCAATACTTTATAATCAGGAATGAGTTATTGAAATCTTACGATTTAGGAAAAGTTTGGGTCAAATAAAAGTAACTCACAAAATTAATTGTGATGTATTGAGTTGATTTTTTTAAGTAAAATTTTTGTAAATTTTAGTTTGTCCAAATAGAGGGACTATATCACTTAATATGGCTTCGACTACCTTGATGTGTTTAGTAGACAATATTGAATTTTTAGATAGCCTCATGGCTCTCAATTGGGTCAGCTGACCTAAACTCATGCCACCCTCTCCACTAATGGCAGTGCTTCAAATAGTTCTGTGGTTAGCAGTATCCTTGTGTTGCTCCTAGCTTCATTTTATTGGAAGAAAAGGGGAATGGAAAAGGAAGAAAAGAAACAACGTTGAAGGAAGACCCAGAGTATTTCCAAAGAATGAAGGCAAAATGTTAAAATGGGTTGAAACATTTTCCTTCTTGAATTAAGAGAAGGATAACATTAGCTGAAATTACGAAAGGTCAGGGCGAACAACGCCAAAGGAGACCAGTTAAAATTGGGATCTTGAAGCCAAGCAGGCCAGCATAGTTGCTACTCCGCCATCTGAAACTGTGCAACCAAGCCTGTTCTGTAATTACTCCTCCCATTACTATTGTTGAAACTAATCAAGAAAATCCTCTAAACTAAATCCAATCATCCTCTCAGTTGCACATTCATAGTTTAATAGTGGAGTTCATCTGGTTATGGTCTGTTCATATTGGGGTGCCATTTCAAGTTTGAGAGAACATGGTTCTTAACTTTAGGGAAAGAGCATGGTTTCACGGATCAAAATCCTTTAACGATAAAAATTTTTACTTCGATAATTTTAAACAAATTTTTATTTAAAAAAGTGAGCACTGGATCTTATTATTTTCTTTTATTTTTATAAAAATTTTAGAGTTATTGATATATTAAACACACTCAATTTATAAGTGAATATAAAATTTTATGTGAATTCTTCTATGTCTCATATTCCATAATAGTAGCATCACTCTAATTTTAAACACTCTCAACAATCTCTCTTTTTTCATTAAATTTGTTCATTCTAAAGGATTCGAATTCGTAGTTTTATATGCTAAGCTAAGATTTTTTATTTTGGAGTTTTAGGTATAAATAAGTAGCAAGGTGGAAGGTTAATTTTCTGCCTCAAATTCTCACAGATTTGACAAGCTTTCAAATTCCTTCGTATGAATTTAGTAACATGACTCTTATCTTTTTTCACAAGCTTCTTTCAAATCCAAGGATGTTAAAAGAATGGATCATATTCCCATTTCCCACCGACAAATGCAAACTTACCATGGAAAACACGTTACATTTCCTAATCTGTGATAGGAACCTCAAAAGATTTTTATAATGATTATTGTCATTATCAGGGCAGCTGGCCTAGGCGTGTTGACTTGGTTGACTGTTTGAAGTTCATGCATTTGGGATAGGAACTAGGAAGAAAGCCAACAGGCCTTCAAATAGATTCAGGGAAGGGTTTGCAACTTCATCACGGCTTGAAGTTCCTGTGTTTGACGAGAGCCACTAGTAACTGATATGAGATCCAAAGATGCATGAACTAAGGCCCCATGCACCAAGCTGTGATGCAGGGGTGGGGAAGGTTGTCACCTTCCAAACGACATGATACTAAGTCACTGATGTTGCCCTACAGAATAAAATCAATAGGTTCTTCCAAATAAGGTAAGGTTATTAGATATGATATGATGAAGTTAAAGCAAACAAATTCAAGCTCAAAGTGGACAAAGTGAACCTTAAATATTGTCCCAGGAAACAAAGAAGTAGTTTCTGCTTCTTAACAATTGTGTCTTACAAGTTTAATAGGTTTGCATATTTGAAAAAATCTTTTCATTATTATATAATTTTTATTTTGTAGAATTTAGACTATTAAATTTATTGGGCCTCAAATTAAGCTATATAACCCACAAAATCAACAATTTATGAGAAACATTGTAAGGATTCAATTAATCCTAGGCAGAGGGAATATGATTTGTGTTTGTGAAAATCTTATCATTCAGGATCTTAACCAGGTGGATGGCCACAAGCTACCTTTCCAAGCCTCAAATCAAAACATTAATGAAACCAAATTGAATATCAAAGATAAATTCAGTAGGGTCACTCCCACCTGAAATGCCAAGTACATAAACCTTTTAATAGATCTAAAGCCTCTGTCTCTTTCTCTCTGAGTCCCTGTGCATTTGGTGGGTTCTCCAAGTCACTGAAGCATAAAGAAGCCTTATAAAAGAAAAAGTACCTTGGAGTCTCTCATAAAAAATACACTCCTTCCCACAGTTTATTCACATCTCCATACTAACTCAAATACAGATCCAACCTTGATCTAGAGACTCCAAACAGTTAATGGAGGATTTCTTCTTAACCTTCCAAAACCAGAAACCCTTAACTAAACACAAAAAGAAGAAGCTAACGGAAGAGCAGGTGGCCATCCTAGAGAAAAGCTTTTCCTCTGATAAGAAGCTCGGAGCCGAGCGCAAGTTCCAGCTAGCAAATCAACTGGGTATCCCTCCAAGACAGATTGCCATTTGGTACCAGAACAAACGAGCTCGCTGGAAGACTCAGAGCCTTGAGCTGGACTATGGTGCTCTTCAGTCAAAGCTAGAGAATCTGTTGGCTGAGAAGAAGCAGCTAGAGAAAGATGTGGAACGGCTTAAGGCAGAGCTGAAGAATGCCCAAGAGACGCTGCTTAGCATGACAGGAGGAGGGCATATTGCTCATTGTGAATTTTCAACATCTTGTGAAATGGGAGGGAGTTCAGGGATGCACGAGGATGCAAAAGCTTTTTGGCAAAGAGATGAGGTTATCCAGGTTGAGGAGCTTTATGCTTGTTTCATGGGTGAAAATGGCTCAAGCTTGACTTAACTAACAATCTTTAGAATCAGTTTTTACATTTTGTTGGGTCATTTTTGGCCTGTGCCTGAAAATTCACTTCCACTGTTTCAGATTCATGTAAAATAAATCAAAATGTCGCATTGGGAGTGCTTTATTGGCAATTTAATGATCTTGCATCAGAATATATATATATATATATATATATATATATTTATAGTTCTCATTCATCAGATCCAAGACAGTAATTGGAGTGCTACAATTCATTATGTAACTCAGATGGATTAGAAAACAAAATTCAATTTTGTAATCAGAAGATGAGAACTCGATTTTTGATATTAATGGAGGGGTTGACCCAAGTCAAGTTAGCCACCAAGGTGCACTCAATTCCAAGCAAGTGGTACTGGTATTCAACCCATTAATTAATCTGTCCTGCTATTTTTATCCCAAACTTCAATGTGGTACTACTAAACAAAATTCAATGTCACTGGGTGAAAAAAGTTAAAACTTTTGAGTTAAAATTTTATGAACTTTCAGGAGAATTGGACTAAAATTGACTAACTCTAAAAAAAAGTGGACTCTTTTAATATTTTAGGGTCCAAAACTGCCCTATAAAAACAAAACCCTACGTCATCCACCACAGTTGGTTAATTTACTCAATGTTCAATCTCCGACATGTTTATGGAAGAATTGGATTTATTGTCACGCTAGTTATTTAGAGCTAGCAATTGGATGCCACATTTCATCCGCGACGTGGTCGAATGTAGAGCAGTATATAAAGGGAGGCTCTAAGGCTTATTTATATATCAGAATAAAAGATAAAAAAAAATTACAATAAATGTTCCTCATTATAAATCAAATAACCTAATTACAAATAGAGTTAAAGTCTTCAAATAATACATTATAATAAACAAATCATCAATCGCAGTAAATTGTGACTACAATAAATTAAATGTGATTATAATCAATCTTAATTAATTTATACGATTATGATTAATTATAACAAATTGTGATAAGAAGAAATAATAATCATTTATAATAAACTATTAAAAGTTCTCTCTGCATCTACTTTTGCAAAACACTTATTGTTTTGAATTTCAACACCTTAATGAAGTCAACATATCTATTTTCACTAATTAAAACCACAAAATTCTTACTATCATTTGTACAGCAAGTAAGAACTAATCTCCTCAAAATATTATTTGATGTCTAAGTAGAGACCTTTTTAAGTAAATCTTTTTCATATACAAAACTTGAATCAAATTTCCAATAACTTTATTTAAGGTGATCAAACTTTTTCCTCTCAAATCAGCTCATGTTAGTAAAGCTTTGTCAATTGGCACATCATTTAATGATTATCACCAAATTATGTGATAATGGAGTGTTAAAAATTTTGTGATATTATATTTTTGTTAAAAAATATGACCTAATTCTAACTTTAGGCATTATAAGTTAATACAAGTTGACATGGAACCGGGTTCTAAATTTAAAATTAATTATGTAATAAATTATTAATAAAATATAAATTTCTATGGTAAATAATCACATTAAGGCATACTATAACTTTATATATCTAAAATATTTTTATGATATAAATAACTAAAATTAATTTTAAAAATAAAAATAAAAAAGTTCTATGTTAACCAGCCGTATTAGTCTAAGTTAATCCAATTTAATCCTAGATTAATGTAGTTTGAGTCAAAAAAAGTAAAATTTTTAGGTTGGATTTTTATGTATCTAAACTAAGATTTTTTAGCTTGATCTCGGATTAGCTTGAGGGATTGGACCAAAACTGAAAACTCCTAAACAAACCTGATCTCTCGTGATATCTAAGAGACCAAGAAAGAACCATTGGTGTCTTATAAAAATAAACCCCTTCATCGTCATCAAAGTCCAACAATGTATTCAATATTCAGCCTGTTGAATATTATTTCTCTATATCACAATTAATCGTAATTGATTATAATTATATCAATTAATTATGATGGATTATAATCATATCAATTAATCGTAATTGATTATAATGTGCGACCAAACCCTCATTAACGTATGGATCACCGCGGCAACAAAGCACAAGCTCGAGGAACTGCACCTCTGCTTGCCAGACTTTTCACTGCCTTCTTGCATTTTCAACTGCAGGACATTGGTGGTTTTGAAATTGGATATGGCACCGGTAGACTTTGGTGTTATTTCTGCTGTTCGTTTTTCCTCACTTAAAACGCTGCATCTGACAGTAAATAGCTCTATGGATCATAGCCATATGACCAAGTTTCTTTCTGGCTGTTATTCCTTGAGGAGTTGGAGGTGGAAATGCAATCTGTTACTAAGAAATGTACCTTTGATTCCTTTCAATTTCAAGTAAACTTCTTTAATTTGGTGAAGGCATCTCTTCTTTTCAATTCAATCGAGGTTACATGCATGCAGTGGATGTTCTCCTTTATGAGGTTGCTCTATAATCTTAATGTTCTGAGATTTTCTGGGCCAATAGTTTCGGTATGAAACAATTCAACCCCATCAATACATACATACATACATACATACATATATATATATATATATATATATAGTCTTTCACAAATTAAGTAATGCCGAGCACAGGACATGAGCTAAATGGGTTAGCTACAATACCCCAGGTTTCTTTTTGTTTATGCATTGTGTACATAAACAGCATTTTCCCTTACTAACATAATTGATCTTCTGATTATTTACACCTCTTTGCAGTTACTATCTAATGCTTCTGTCAATGAACTTCCCATATTCCACAAGTTAACTCACTTGCACCTTGGTGTCCGTGGAACATATCCTTGGGCTTTATTCACAAGCTTGCTTCAAAACTCTCCCCATCTTGAAGTTCTTACCATTGATCAGGTAGAATTTGTTGAGATTGAGTTCAAGCTCTTCTTGTCCCTTTGTTTAAAGCACTTTTGTTTGTGTTATTTTCAGGAACAGAGTTGTATCTATTTTGAAAATGTACCAAGATGGACGCATCCACATCCTGCTTCCGAATGTGTTTCTCTACACCTCAGAGAAGTCAATTTTATCCGCTACCATGGTGCTGGAAGCGAGCTAGCATTTGCAGACTTCATTTTGAAGAATGCCAGAGTCTTAGAATCAATGAGAATTTGGAGTGCTATGGAATTAGATGCAGAAAAACGGCTCCTAATTCTCACAACCTTATCTGCCTCCACATGGTGCTCCGAGAGGTGTGGACTTTTATTTTACAGAAAACTACAGTCTGCAGCAGAAATTCAGATATAAATCCTTGGCAAAATTTGAAAAAACCTCCTTCGATGTATGCAGCGGCAAATTCTTATTAGCTAGATGTGTCTATATATATTCAACTGCGCTAGGTTCGATGTTTTATATATTTTAGCTGTCTACTAAGTACAACATATTTTTTCGTAGTAAATTTGAGCTGGAATTTGCAAGATACCCTTTGGAGAATGCCGTGACTTTAAATGCAAAATATATTTTTATAGTTATAAATTTGAGCTGAAAGTTGCAATATATATTTTTATTATTTTACTGAGAAGAAGAATTATGTCTATAGGGATCCTTCCTATTCTGCCCCTCACCAGACAAATCCGAAGGCACTCAAGAGTAGACTTAATAGAAATTAATAGCAATTGTAGCCAGCTCTATAACTCATTCAATGCTTATCGACCCAGCTGCTCTCCTTAATGGCCACAACTATTTGGACACAATCGCTTCCACCTAGTACATGTGCAGATGAGGTTTTTGTTTTCAAGATTTACCATGAACTTAACTTCATTAGGTAGTATTACACATTGGTTCAGCCTTTGCATTGTCTTTAACAGATAGCTAGCTAACTTGAACGCATTCTCAACATATCAGTACAGTTATTGAGGAATTAGTCTTAAAGCTGTTATTCTATGAACAAATTAAAAATTGCCCGGTAGGAATGTGAGCATACTTCTTATGAACTCACATGAACGTTACATGTAAATTTTATTGCAAAATTAATGTATTAACATACCCATAGCATTTGTACTGGTGCAACATAGATTCAAAGCAAACACTCTATCCGGTGCCAGGTAGATCATTGAGGTGTGATAATTTTTATGTTCCCATGCCAGCATTGCATAACTTTTGACTAATGCGTCAGGCTGTCCAAAGATGTTGCAAACAGATAAGGAGTGTGTGATCAGATGTTAATGGTTGAGATTGATGAGCTGAGGAGAATGAATAAGGAAACTGCTGAGGCTGAGGTGGTCTAAGATTTTACTATGCCTGACGAAGACAGTGAAATGATGAAACTAAGCTGTATGATTTTTACGGTAAATCTTGATAATTATAAACCTCCACCGCGTGTGATCAATTTTTGGAAGCGATTTGTTCCCCCAGCTCATTGGGACAGACTTTTCAGCTTGCTGCTGGAAAATTGGGTAAGATGGAATTTGAGGAGCGATCTGAGTTCAGGCCAGAGTCAGGATTGGAGCCCTTTTATGCTTTAAGTGAGACGGATTTTTCAGCTTAAAGTTGGCTGGAAAGGTCCTCTGAGGGGGTTCTGTGAGTGAGGACGGAAAGAGGCGAGTGGAGTGAATGTGAAACTGGCCAATATATCCAAGTATACAATCTACATCATGTCTAGTGCTTAGATCCATTGCACCCTTCTATTCCTTTCCCTTCCCTCTTTCCATGCTCATGCCAAACACAAACAAGTTACACTGAAATGAACTTTTTTACAACGGAATCATGCCTTTAATCTCTTCAACTCGGTCAATTTTTCAGAGCAAATAATACTAGTGTGCCTTAGTACGCTCTATCTTCAGCAACCAAGATAAATAGCACTTACATGATATGAATACATTCTCTTTGCTCCCCGTTAGGTATTATAAGTAGAGTGGTGCTATTTTTACTCTTTTACACCCATATATTTCTTACAATTAAAGATAAAAAGAAAAGAATTAAGAGAGGGGAGGAGAGAGTCAAACACATAGACTCTCTCCTTCACTCTCTAATTGTAAAGTTACGTGAATGTAATCTACGTAATTCTATTATTTTTATTGTAAGCATATCTTTTATTAATTATGAACTATAAAAATAAATGTTATATTTTAAGTGAAAAATACATAGTGATTAAAGTATATATTTAAGAAAAAAAGGAAGCAATAACCTTAAAATATCTATGTAATTGTGTTTAAGATTCTTCTGTAGGAGCTTTCCTATACATACGTAAAATAAATGTTAGAATTTTTTGATGAATTTATGTTATTTTCTTTTTATTGTAACCATTTCTAAATACTTAATATAAGTGTACGAATAATATAAAATATATATAATTTATATACAAAAATCGATATATATATTAATGAAGTATAACAAACACTTATAAAAATTAATCTTTATTTATAATTTATGCAAAGTGTAAATAGTAATTTTTTTTTGAAAAAAAATAGTTGCACGTATGAAAGCACACACACCCCAAATAAAAAGAAGGAAAATTTTAAAGAGATAGAAAATAGAGTAAAAATGTAAAAAAATTATAAAAATTATATATAAAATTTATATTTATATATCATTACTTATTTTTAATATAATTAATGCAAGTCAACACTTGTATCAAATGAGAATAGCTTGCGAGAAATTGAATCTTCTATTTTTTGGATTCAAAGCAAATAAAAAATAAAATGAGATAGATATAAAATTGAGAAAAAAATTAATTAAAATTTTTTTATAAAATATATTTTAATATAAATTATATAAAAATAAATAAATAACTAAAAAATAAAACTGAAAACTCAGATCGGTCCACGCCCACAATTCACGGGTCGGGTCGGACTAGCTTGTTTGCACTCCACTCTATTTCCCTCCTTCCGTCTCAGTATCCGGAACCGAAGCTAAGCTGGTTGTATCAGTAATGGCGGTTCATCGAGCTTCTTTGAGCAAGATGTTCGCACATCGTTTCATTTCTTTGTCACCTCTCATGGCGAATTATCTCTGTCTTCACAGTCCTTCAAACCCTCCAATGCGCTCCCTCAGATTCTCTGCCTCTCTTTCTACTGCCCCCGATCCATCTCCACAGACGACTCAATTTCGCTGGAAACCCATGTGCTTGTATCACACGCAGGGCAAGTGCACTAAGGTATGGACTTTTTAATAACCTATCAATTTGAATTCCGTCTCCGTTCTCCCACGCGGGCTGCATATACCATCCTTGTTGAACCTCAGTTTTTAAATTTTCGTTAGAGAGATTCTTGTTAACTATATTTACGCCCGTGGTTTATTTGTTTCAGTGTTAGGAGAATTCTGTGCGCTTTTATGGTACCTGAAATTCCTCTGCGCTCTATTTGCATGCCATGTGTTTGATCAAAGATTTAGAACAATTTGATTCTTTTGTATGGTCGTCACCATATTATATTTATGAACAATTAGAGTAGTAATCAGTGTTCTGTGCTTGCATACATGAGGATGCTTGTCAGGCGGGGTTTCTCTAGAAGTGTCATGTCAAGGTTTTACAGTTTAGTTACATGATATGAATTCTGGTAGGTTCAAATCCTGTTGTTTCATGGTCCACACTTGTTCTTAAGGGGGAAAAGTTTGGTGCATGAGCTTGAATTTGCGGGTTAATAGCCTAAGGTCCTTTACTTTTAAATTGAAACTTTTGTATTGGAGAGTGTCATAACTTTTGTTTCATTCCTTTGTTCCCTCTCATAAATTTTGGATTGCTGGCATGGCAACAAGTTATAGGATATTCTAAATTTCAGTCGCCAACCCTTGATGATTATTAAGTATATGAGTAATGTAGGAAAAGATCAGCTGAATTGATTGAACATGACTGGTTTTTGGTATATAAGACCTGCAGCTCAGGATGCAGGAGCTCTGTCTTCTCAGAATAATGTTAATTCATATTTGAATTGAGGATTCAAACTTGTGTTTCCATCATTTTTTCCCCTCTCCAAATTTGCAGATGGATGATCCCGTCCACCTAGAGAGGTTCAATCATGATTGTTCCAAGGAGCTTCAAGTGAATGTTTCTGGGTCAAATAAGATATGCTCTCAGAACCTAGACTTTTTCCTTGTGCTTGATTTAGAGGGTAGGGTTGAGATTCTTGAGTTTCCAGTTCTAATGATTTGTGCAAAAACAATGGAAGTTGAAGACATTTTCCACAGGTTTTGATCTACTACCTTATAACATGTTTAGCAAGGGTAGACTCATGTGATATTCTATCTATTTGTAACTTTTTTTATACTCTTTGCAGACACCTAATTTTGTCCAAATCTTAAAAAGATAAAAAATATAATAAAGAAAAGAAAATTAAAAATAAAAATAAAAATAAAAATAAATTGAAAATAAAATTAAAAATTAAAAAATTAGAAAAAAGAGAACAAAAGAAAAAAGAAGTGTGAATTGAAGAGAAGTAAATCAAAGAAGGTGGGTGAAGGTGGAAAGAGTGAAAAGGGGTGTTGGCCATGAGGAGAAATTGTTGAAGAAAGTAGGAAAATTAGAGGAGAAATTGTTGAAAGAAGAGTAGAAATTGTTGAAGAAAATAGGAAAATTATGAGAAAGAGGAGAAATTGTTGAAAGAAGAGTGGAAATTGTTGAAGAAAGTAGGAAAATTATGAAGAAAAGGAGAAATTGTTGAAAGAAGAGTGGAAATTATTGAAGAAAGTAGGAATTGTTGAAAAAAAGAGAAGAAATTGTTGAAAAGGGAGAAGAAATTGTTGAAAGGGGAGGAGAAAATGTTGAAAAAAAAGAAAATGATGAATAAAGTCAATAAAGATTAGGTAGGAAGATGAAAATTAAGAAGGACAAAAAAAAAGAAAAAACCTACAATTAACAACTATAAATAGCCCATATCAATCTCTCTTGAGATACACAACAAAACCAGAGAGAAGAGAGGAAGAGAAGGAGAGGAAGAGAGCACCAAGAGAAGAGAGAAGAGAGAAGAGAGAAGGAGAGAAGGAGAAATAGAAGAAGAAGGAGAGTAAGGCTACATCAAAGTAGCTCTTTTCCTTTTGATTCAACCAAAAGAGCTCCTTCAAGTAACATTCAAAGTCTACACTCACTAAGAAGAGGAGTGGAAGAATTCATCATCTAGGCATGCACATCTCTTATCCTTTGTTGAGTTAATTTTCTTTTGTTAAACCCTTGATTATCCCAACGATGGTCGTTGATGCAATTGGTGAAAACGATTGCAATTAGCTATCCTGAGGGAAGTACGTTATGGATTATATTGAAGAAATTGATATAATTCACGTAACGTGACTAACACCCATTATTTTGAAATTAAACTCCTCTTTAGAATCTTGATTTCTTTCAAATGTCATAGCACTTGCAGTTGACGAAAGTTGCCGCTTTTGTTATCTACCCAGATAATTACGTTGTGGATTACGTTGAAGAAATTGGCAAAATCCCTCCAACGTAAATATCGCAATCCCTTTTTCCTAAAGAAACCCCAAAATAAAAAGTTTTAGCCAAAATCAAAGCATGAATTTGAAATTAAAAAGCAACAAAACACCAACGTGGTACCGAAAGAGCGTTGTAAGGGTGCTAATACCTTCCCTACACGTAACCAACCCCCGAATCCGATTTCTATAACGCAGACCTAAATCTCGGTGTCCGATCTCACAATTTAAACTTAGATCGGTGGCGACTCCAAAATTTCCAAGTTTTCCAAAACACCCACAAAAATTATTTTTCCCCACTTATTTCTCTTTTCCGGTCACCGCATCCGCGTCGCGATGTTGACACTCTTTATTTTGTAACTTCAATAATTAAAATGTTTAAAGGATAAGCTTGTGAACATCCATTTTCCTAGATTACTAGTTGCTTTGAGAGGCAGAAACTTATAATCATAGGTAATGCATTATTTGGATAAGAAAAATTCTCTTGGAGATTGTCGGCTCATTGAAGAGTACAGTAGGTTCTTGAGTTTTTTGAGCTTGGAACCTTTAAATGGATCCATTGGCTTGTGAGTCAGTCTTGCAACAAATTAGAGGGTAATACACATTTATTTTCATTTCTTAAGTTTATTTCTCTTATTACTTAATGCACAAATGAGGATCAACATTTGATAGGTTTGCTCATTGTAATCTTACTTTTTGATTCTTCCTTCAACAGGTTTGTAAGGCCCTCAAAAATGAGTGAACAAAGAATAAATGAATATATTGAAGGAAAGTATGGGAAATTTGGGGTTGATAGGTATGCAGATTCTATTTCTTTAATCTACCTCACTCATTCATTCTTGCAATCTGTATGACAATCTTCTGGACTTCATCTTGTTTGGCTGGATGAGAGAGACCCCTTGCATGTAGTGCGTTGATTGTAAAGCTTAAGGTTAATTGTAGCAATAATCTGTAGACAGTAGTCCTTGCAGTGATTTGGTAGAGCCACTGAACAATTAATGTGCCCTACAACATTGAAGAATCTTTTGCAAACTCCTTTTGAGGTTCCAGGTATTACAAAATAAAAGGGTGAAAGTTGATGAAAATGTGAATTTTATAGTGATTTGGATTACAAGTTTGGAGCAGGATACTTGGATTTCTAGAAAGTTTATACCCGTGTTCTCTATAAAGTATTAATTAACAGTTTACTATTTCCTATATGTTGAATGACTATAACAGCATTATAATTCCATGTTAACTGTGTGAGCCATATAAGTGGCTGTACTGCTCACATTTCAGTGCCTGCTGTAATGAGTTACGAGTCTTATGACACCAGAAGTTGTACAGCTATATATATCAGTTACCAATGGATCATCTTTTGCTAACAGCCGTACCTCTGTTACTATACCCAGCATGCATATTCAGTACCTCCATTCTTTCCATTACACTTGGCGCTAACTTCATTTTAACAGTTTTTCTTCAATTAATTGAAACAAGACAAGATGCTTAGACTACAATTAGTAAATAGTTACTTATGCTTTTCACTTTGGTGCCATACCAAATTAATGAAACTTACGTTATCAGGGTCTGGTATGACACAGCAATACCCTTCAAGGAAGTTCTTCAACAGTTTGAAGCTTGGTTAACTAAGAATCAGTTGTGGAATCATGGGAAACTTACTCGAGCAGCATTTGTAACTTGGTAAGTGTCACTGCTTCATGGTTCAACACTGATGCTTCTTTTCCTTTATTCTTTCTCGTGATATTACATTATGATCCATATACTTGTAAGTAACCATGGGTCAAATCTATGAGGGTGGAGAGCATGAGTTTGTAATATCATCTCCTACCCTATAGCTTGAATTTGGTTTTCTAACACTTCATTCAAGTGCTTTTGTAGTGGAAATTGGGATTTGAAGACGAAGGTCCCTCAGCAATGTGAAGTGTCAAAAATAAAGCTTCCTCCATATTTTATGGAATGGATTAATCTGAAAGATGTCTATCTGAACTTCTATAATAGGAGGGTAAGTTTTTTGATATCTATACTTTGTAGAAGTTTATTATCACATGAATCCTTAATTCCTTTGTCCATCATGACAGAGATATTTTCTGATGAATGGTTCAATATAATTCTACCTCATATCTCAAGGTGGATAGTTTAGTCTGTGTGTTATTTCTAGATTGTTGATATTGATTTTAAGTTGAGATTTTGGAGTGTCTATGTAAAAACTTTGGGAGTTTTGATAGAATATGAGCTTATAGCAGTAGGCATAGAGCAAACTTAGGAACATGGGGTTGTTTCAAGGCCTCAAGTAGAACAAGAGAGAATGACAATCTGGAAGTCATGCTTTACCAATTTTCTCACATTGACTGAGTGAGAGCATCAAGAATAATGTCCAGCAAATATATTTAACTAGAAATCGGTAATTTAAATTCTAACTAGTACTGTCACCTGATCTAATGTCCAGCAAATATGTTTAACTAGAAATCGGTAATTTAAATTCTAACTATTACTGTCACCTGATCTGTTAGCAAAGTAACACTGACAGTTGATTCAACTAAGTAGCTTGCATTCTGGTTTGGACTGAATCGAAACACATCTTCCTACTTTTCCTTTTTTTCTTTTGAAATGCATTTATTTTCTTCATTTAAATATCCTATTTGAGCAAGCTTCATGTCTAATATGTTTCCTTGATAATGGTTCGTAGGCCACAGGAATGGTTACAATGATGAAGGAGCTACAGATACCATTGCTGGGAAGTCACCATCTTGGCATTGATGACACAAAGAACATAGCAAGAGTACTGCAGCGCATGCTTGTAGATGGTGCTCTGATCCAGATTACTGCAAGAAGGAATCCTAGTTCTCCTCAGGATGTTAATTTTTTGTTCAAGAATCGTGTGAGATAGCGTACTTCTGTTTTGGGAATATATGTAACTTCACTTCTGAGCAAAAAGAGGAAAGCTTATTTAATGCTTTGGTTCTAGAGTACACATCACTCACTAGTCCTTAGTGACTCTTGATATATAAAACCATGTCGAAGCATACATTTGTACTTTTTTTCCGCATTTTTTGGTATAAATTAAGATTTTGTAACAAATAATTATATAAAATTCACATAATCTATAGTGTTGAAACCAAAAGAACAAAACAAAAAAAAAAAAAATTCTATAGAATGTTCACTATCAAATATGAAATTGAGCCTTAACATCATTATTTGTTATCTTTTAAGCAATTCATTCATACAAAAACACTATTTCTTAATTTTACGCACAGGTATTTTTAGTTTTTAGTATTTATTTTACTCTTTCAATTATTATATAAATATTCGAAAATAATTTTAATTTAGAACTGTGGATCATGTTCATACTAGCGGGTGTTTGTGTCCTTTATCTTTATATTTAAAGTTTGAGAAATTGTATTCATTTGTGGCATTATTGTTATTATACAACATTCCATTTAATTTAAAAGATTATACAAATTTTGGAGTCAGGGTACTTTTAATCTTTATATATTTTTAAAAAAGTAATTTAATCTTTTAACATTTAAGTTGGATAAATTTAGTTCATTTATAATTGTAATTAAGATAATTTAATTTTTTTACAAATATAATTGAGATAATTTAATTCTTTATTCATTGAATTTTTCTTTTCCAACATGATATGATTAACTAGTGGTGACTCAAATTTTATTTTTATTATAAAAATTTTAACACCTATCCTTTGACATATTGAGACAATTTAATTCCTCACTCATTAGATTTTTATTTTTCAATATGTTATAATTAGTTAGTAGTGATTTATATTTCATTTTTGCTATAACAATTTTAACACACAATTTTTGATGTGAAGTTATTTATTTTTTTACTAAGTCTTAAATCTTAATTTTATACATCTTTATAACTCTTTTAATTAAGAAAAAAATTTATATAATAGTCATGTCATATTATAATAAAAAAATAAGTTTATGTCACTATTAATGAGTTATATAATACAAAGAAAAGAGAATCTAGTAGATAAAGAATTAAATTATTTTAATTATAATTATAAAGAAATTAAATTATTTAATTTAAAAATTAAAGGGTTAAATTATTCTTTTAAAAAACTTGAAGACTAAAAATGCTCCTACAAACTTCTCTTAAAGGAAGAAAGATTCTTAAGAGTTCAACTGATCTTCTTGTGTTAAAACAATTGGCAAATATTATATGTAAAAAGGTGGGATTTATTGACTTAATATCAACAATAGAAGTTGATCTAATCGATAAGTTTTGAAGTTTTTGTTGAAAGTTGTGACATATTTTGATTTTAAAATTAAATAATTTCTCTTTACGTTCAACTTTTTATTAAAAAAATGATAAATTTGAATATTGACAAAACTTATATATATATATTTATAATAGGTTTTATTCGACTTTAGATGAATTAATTTCATTAATTTTGGAGTAAGAAATATCTCTTTCTCTAAATGCAATGAAATTTTCTTTAGACAAGGAGATTTGTGAACATTAAATGGAATGGGAAGAAAGATACAAATGCTTGTCAAATAAGTATTAGCTTGTACAATGAAAATCTGGAATGGAATATTAGTTTCACTAATTGATGAAAGAGTAAGCCAAGCATCTCATAAAAAAGGTACCATAGGCCTATGCAAATTATTGGATAGTTAATTCTCTATGCAAATAGATATATTTTTGTAAATATAGTTTGTAATCTTAATTCACTGTGGGTCAATCATAATACCTTGGGATAAGTTTATCTGTTTTTGAGCTGATTATGTGTTTTTGCTGTTTTCATGAAATAAATTTGAATTGAACTGTTTGAACCCTCTAAGAATTATGAATTTATTGGACACTTATGGGGATACTCTTACAAATTGAGGGACACTACAGGAAAGATTGAGAAAAAAAAATTAAAAAATTAAGATCAAGGGAAGGTTATGGGGAGAGTTGTTCATGATATATGTAGGAAAATAATAATACCCAGGAGGAGTGTATGTTCTTTTATATTTAAAAATAAAAATAATAAAAAGGAGAAAAAAGAATGAGAATGTAACAAAGTATATAGATTGGGTACAAAATTTATTTATGTATATGTTAGCACATTTCATACGAGCCAATAAAATGCCACTGGCCACCTCCCAAATGCCTAATGCCAAATGTAATCTCATTAAAGATTCTCCTTCAAACTTTTTTTTTTTTGGGGTACAGAGATTCTCCTTTAAACTTGAGAAGATAGATTACCAAGGTGTTGATCAATTAATACCTTATCAATCATGATTATCACTCTTTGTTGCCCACCCTAAATTATAGTTCTTACACTTAACCAACCCTTGATCTTCAATTGGTAATAAACTCAAGTTGGTCTTATCTTTAGATTTGAAAGAACAATTCTATCAACAAATTTAAATTGGGAATATTAAAGAAAAACCCACAAAGCACATGTAGCCCCACAAATATCCCATTTATATTTTGAAATTTTTAGGAGCCGTTGCCCTTCGATACACCCACCTAAGCATTGTGCATCCCATGCAATTTGCTTTTTTGTTGTTCCCATCCCAAACTCATATATTTGGCGGCAACACTGGGTAGAATAGAAGGAATAAAAGGGCAAATTTAGTGAAAATACACCATTAAGAAAACCATTCCCATTCTTTCCACACCTTACGTGTATCTCACACTCTTCGAATCCCGAAATCTGATGCACCAAAGAAGGCCCTAGATTTTTCGGTTCCTCCAGTGGAAGGCGTGGTTAGCACGTCACTTATTCGCGCGTGATCATTAGCGAGTATATATCAGAGCAAACCCTCTATATTTCACTCCACGCCCTAGTCTTTCTGGGAGTAACAGCAAATAGAGAAATTTAAGAGAGAAACTCTGTGAAAACGAAGAAAGCTTCGCAGGAACTAAACCCGGAACCCACTCTTCAGGGAAAGCTCTCTGAATCGAAGCAAAATCTCTGAAGCAAAAGGCTTCCCCCAATCGATTTCTAGGGTTTCGGTTTCTCCGCCCGATTTGTTGTTTCTCCAACTTCGTTGTCTTCTTGGACCATGAGCTCAGCTTTCACTTGGTGAGTGTGATGTTTTTCTTCTCAATCTGCGTGTAGTTGAGCACCCAATTGGACGAAGGAGACAATCGATCAATACCCTTTTCCTTGTTCTGGGAGGTTTCACAGCTGTGAATAATTGTGGATAAATTACTTTCTGTGTTGAATATTGTTTGGCTTTCTTGTCATGCGATTATCGTCCGCATCGGGTTCGTCATTGGAGCAGAAGAAGATTGGTCGATCGAGTTCACGGCTTCGAAAGAGGCATAAGAGGTTAGACGCAATATGCGAGAAGGAGTATAACCGAAACCATAGTGAATTAAATGAGGATGGTGTTGGGCCTGATGATTTGGGCGCTGATGCAGAGCTTCGTCGGAGCTCACGGGTTCGGCGAGCTCCGGTTTTGCTGGATGCCTCTCCTCCTCCCCCGAAAAAACGGCGGAGGTTAGGTAAGAATGTAATGTCAAGGGGTTTGAAGGATGTCAAGAGTTCAGAACGTTTAAATCATAGTTCCGGCAGTGTGGAGAGTCCCGGAACTTGGAGCTCAAGGTTGAGATCAAGGGCTAAAAACGTAGATTTTAAGGTGAAGGAGGGGATGGAGTCACCGCGTGGGAAAAGGAAGCTGTTTGAGGATATAGATGGAAGCAGGGATGATGAAAAGGTGGAGGTTTTGGAGATTGATAAGAAAGAGGAATTAGAAGGTGGGATGCCTAAAATCGTGAAGTCGAAGAGACCAGGGAGGATTAAAGCGACAAAGCATGCAGAAGGGCATAAAGATAATAAGTCCAGTGGGAATTTAGATGAGAATAAGGGCCAAGAAGCCGAGGCTATGCTGAACAAAGATGAGGAGACCGCTTCAACTCCGGAAACCAAAACGTTGAGTGGGAATGTTATAGATACAGTGAATGGAAATGCCTCTCCAACAGTAGGGAATGAAGAGAGAAACGTATTTAACAATTTGCAATCTGAATGTAATGTCAACGTTGAACTGTCTCCAGTGGAACATGTAGATAAACAGGTTGATCTAGAGAGCGTGAAGGAAGGCAAAAATGGAAGCAATATTGTAGAAGTTGATGAAACTTTGACAGAACAAGCCGAAGGATCTATTGATAATAAGGTCACCATGGATGAGAAGACTTCAAAAGATGCAAATGTGGTGGAGATGGAAAAGTCCAAACAAATTTCAAATGACATGCCTGGCCAGCCACGGATTAGAGAGGGCCGACGGTGTGGCTTGTGTGGGGGAGGGACAGATGGTAAACCTCCTAAAAGGTTAATTCAGGATAATGGGGAGAGTGAGAATGAGACATATAGCGGGTCTTCAGCTTCAGAGGAACCTAATTATGATATATGGGATGGTTTTGGTGATGAACCTGGCTGGCTTGGGCGTCTCTTGGGTCCTATTAATGATCGCTATGGTATTGCTGGAATATGGGTTCATCAACACTGTGCTGTTTGGAGTCCAGAGGTGCGGTTTAAATCCAGTTTGCATAATAAAACTGTGCATTTGTTAGGATTGCTATTATGACTTAAGAGGAAGATTATTCTAAATTGTTACTCGTTAATAATATAGTAGATTGGAAGATATTCTGAGCACAACAGCATTATAGAATATCCTTTTTTGTGCATATATATAATTCATGTCTGTATGGTAAGAGTATTGTAGTGTTAATTGTTAATGACAAAACGCTGGTTCTAATCACAAATGGGGCCATATTTGTTGAGAGGTTGGGGACATATTACCTTTTAAAGGACAGTAATGTCAATATGAGGAGGTTTAATAAATGTTTTCCAACAAGGTTAGAACCAAAAATGTAATCTGTATAGACAGACAAGAAGAACCTTTCGATTCTTTATTTAAAATTCTTTTATTGTAAACTACATGCATGCGTTAGGTGAGTTTTGGAATCTTTAATGCTCCCTCCACCCATATTGTTGAAGTGAGAGATGATATTATTGGATCCAAAGGCTTGTTGTCCATGCCCTTGAAAAGTCTGTAAAATGAAATCAGTGGGTCAGCATGGTGGATGAGTGTACCTTGGTCCAGATTGACTAAAATGCTGTGGAAATAGTAGATTGAGGAATTTCTAGATGACAGAAGTTTCCACCTCTTAATTGCAGGTTTCCTAATTTTTTTTTTTCAGTTATGAAATGTGGAAGAAATTTGGAGGCTTGGGCATGGGACTTTAATATTTTTCAAATATTTTTGGTGTCTTGAAGAAACTGAAATCTATATGTTTATTTTTCTTTTGTTCCATGCTTAATCAGTTACATTTCAATCTATGATTGTTCATTTTTACTTCTTGTTATTGTTGGCTTTGCTTTAGGTAATATTAATTACTTCAACACATATTGGTCCTTTGTATCAGATTACGAGTTCTCTAAATGTTACAATCTTGTGACAAAAGTTGAAAACATTATTTTTTTTCTTTGTCAGTTTGTTAACTAATATAATTTGTTAACATGAGGCCAGAAGGAAGAGGATAAAATATTCTCATTGACAAAGGCAAAATAATAGAACATTGTGTAGTGAAATGCTTGGACTTTTAAGCATGAATTTCTTACTTTAAACTTACTATTGAACACAATAGTTTTTGTGGTCTCTTTGTGGTGTTTCAGCACATGCACTATTTCAGGGAATCTCTTTAGTAGACATGTAGAGACTGAAGGGCTATCATGTATCAGTGTTTGTGTTTGCTTTAGGTCTTCTAAGGCGGCTATCCCAACCTTCTCCTGTGTACTTTCCTTCTCTAAAATATCTTCCTTTATCTTAAAAAATAGAAGATAAAAAACTAGCTCTTCAATACAAAAATGCTCTCTAATATCTTTGCATGTCTTTCAAAGCTTAAAGGGACTCCATACAGGATAGTGTGGGCTGAACACCAAAGAAAATCCATGAAGACAATTCTGTCTCCCAATGGACTTGAGGATAAATATTTCTCCATGACGATTTGAATGTTCTGCTTAAACAAATTGCACCAAATAGGAAGTGGTTGCTGGGCCGTGTGAAATTAAATGGGCAGCAATGCACATTTAAGGAGAAAGAGCTTTATATGATATCAATAATATCAAACATCTTTTTGCTGCTGTCCAAATGTAATACTTGATATTAAGAGGAGGTCTAAATATCTTTTAGAGGTTTATCAAAGAAGAACTTATTAATTTTAAAGAACAAATAAGAAATTAGAAGGCTTTGCAGCAATACACACCAGAAGAATCAAGTGTAATTTTCTGCTATCCAGATTGGGGACAAAATAACAAATCCAGTATAGGCAGAGGGAAAATCCAATTCAGAAGTTTATCTATTAGTCAGTTTCTTAAACAATAAAATTTCTAGAGCAATCTTTCTCACACTAATAATCAATAGCTCATGAACAAAAATGCTTCTTTTTCTTTCTTGAATTTTCTTAGCTCAGTAGTTTTGCTGCTCAGCGTTGACAGTCTCAATTATTCTCCCTGTTTGTGGCTTTGTGAACTTTAATATTAAAGTAGCTTTTATGTGTTGTAACATACTTTTGCAGGTATATTTTGCTGGGTTGGGATGTTTAAAAAATGTGAGGGCTGCACTTTGCAGAGGAAGAGCGTTGAAGTGCACACGCTGTGGGAGGCGAGGGGCTACCATTGGCTGTCGTGTTGATCGTTGTCCAAAAACTTATCACTTGGTTGGCTACATATTCTCCACCTAAGAATAACATAACCAAATATATTGAGCTTCTTTTATATTTATTTTATGAACAAGGAATTGTTCCTTTTTGTACCAACTTTTATTAGAACTTACATGCTATCTGTGTTTTTCAGCCTTGTGCACGAGCAAATAGTTGCATCTTTGATCATCGCAAGTTTCTTATAGCCTGTACAGATCATCGGCATCTTTTCCAACCTCACGGTAATCAATATGTAGCCCAGATAAAGAAGTTGAAGGCTAGGAAAATGAAGTTGGAGATGAGGAAGCTTTCAAATGATGCTTGGAAAAAGGATATTGAAGCAGAGGAGAGATGGTTAGAGAACTGTGGTGAGGATGAAGAATTTTTGAAACGGGAGAATAAGAGGCTACATCGTGATTTATTGAGAATCGCCCCTGTGTACATTGGTGGTTCAGACTCAGATAGTGAAAAATCATTTCAGGGCTGGGAATCTGTTGCTGGGCTTAAGGAGGTCATCCAGTGCATGAAAGAAGTTGTTATTTTACCTCTACTATATCCTGAGTTATTTGATACATTAGGGCTTACACCGCCACGAGGTGTTCTTTTGCATGGTTATCCTGGAACAGGTAAAACTCTAGTAGTTCGGGCATTGATAGGTGCATGTGCACGTGGTGATAAACGGATTGCATATTTTGCCCGTAAAGGTGCAGATTGCTTGGGGAAATATGTGGGCGATGCTGAGCGCCAACTAAGACTACTATTCCAAGTTGCTGAGAGATGTCAACCTTCTATAATATTTTTTGATGAGATAGATGGATTGGCGCCCTGCCGTACCAGGCAGCAAGATCAGACACATAGTTCTGTTGTGTCAACATTGCTTGCTCTTTTGGATGGTTTGAAATCTAGAGGTTCAGTTATAGTCATAGGTGCGACTAATCGTCCTGATGCTGTTGACCCAGCACTTAGGCGTCCTGGAAGGTTTGATAGGGAAATTTATTTTCCATTGCCATCAACTGAGGACAGAGCTTCCATACTCTCACTTCACACACACAGTTGGCCAAAACCAATCACTGGATCCTTCCTTGAGTGGGTTGCAAGAAAAACTCCTGGCTTTGCTGGCGCTGATCTCCAGGCTCTGTGTACTCAAGCAGCCATCAATGCTTTGAGGAGGAATTTCCCTTTGCAAGAAGTGCTGTCTACAGCTGGAGATAGAGGTTCTGGTTATCAGCGCCTTCCTCTTCCATCCCTTGCAGTAGAGGAGAGGGATTGGTTGGAGGCTTTATTGTCTTCCCCACCGCCATGCTCTCGGAGGGAAGCTGGAAATGCTGCTAATGATGTGGTATGCTCCCCCCTTCCTATCCACCTTATTCCTTGTTTGTTGCGGCCATTATGCAGTCTGCTTGTATGTCTTCATCTTGATGAACGTCTATGGTTGCCAACTACTATATCTAAAGCTGTAACAATGATTAAGAATGTGATGATCTCTGCTCTGGGCAAAAAGAAAATGTCTATTGATCACTGGTGGTCACATGTAGACAATTTCCTTCAAGAAGCAGATATTGTTGCTGAGGTAGAGAGGAAGCTCACTTTTTCTGGCATTTTATCTGCAAATGATGGCTTTTCTGGTTTTCATGAATCTGTGGATGGTACTGATGATAGCAGGGTCAAATTTCAACCTTGTGTAAAGCACCATGTGGGCACTCGCTGTGGTTTGTTGCCAGGCATGCCATTTGCATTGGCTAATAAATCAGGATTTCGGATATTGATAGCTGGAAATCCCAGATCTGGCCAGAGACATCTTGCTTCTTGCCTCCTTTACTGCTTTGTTGGGAATTTTGAAATTCAGAAGGTTGATATGGCAACTATTTCACAAGAAGGACATGGAGATATAGTGCAAGGGATTGCACGAATATTAAGTATGTTTCCCTCTTCTAATTTTGTTTTGAGCCTTTTCAATTGTTGGACATAGATGCCTCAAATATGAGAAAACGAGTTTTGCAACTGATAGACCTTATCTCTCTAGTAACCTTTCATTATGCTTATAACTCCATAAGGATGCACTATGTGTACAAAGAGATTAATGTCGTGTTTAAATTTCAAAGTAAGGGAGGTCTCTGCAATTTTATAGGCAATAATGGAGGTTATACTATGTTAAATTTTAAAACAAACAAGAAGGGAGGTCCTTTTAATTTTGCTAATCCTCTGAGGAGATTGTTGTAATTAACTATAGACCTTATTTAGAAATTACATTTCTCCTATGCGTGCATTTCATTGTGTTTGGATTCTGGGTTTCATCAGTCCAATCCTGATATTTACCATCAGCAAGCTTTGTCTTTGATTTTCTTATGCGAGCACATGAATGCATCCTCTAATTGGTAATTTGTTTCTGATCTTTTTGTTACTTGATTTCGACCCTAGGCTCACTACTGGACTAGTTGGCATCTGTGCTACTTCGCTATTCTCTACTGTTTCTGAACAATGTTGCATCCTTGTCCAACAATTTATAATATCACTTAGCATACCTATTATATCTTGGGTTGTCATGACAATGTTAAATGCTCTAGTAAACTGGACCAGGCATATTTGAAAGCTCTTTTAGCCTCTTTGTATATAAGGAACGGCTGAGAAAACTATCTTCAGGCTATTTTGTTTATAAGGAACTGCTGAGGATTTGGTCAGTAAAGAAAAAATACAATTAATGGTCATGTGACTTTCTGATAGTAGATGATCTGACAAGTTGAATGTTATTACTTTGAGGGATGATTGTTGGAAAATCAAAGAGCCTGGAAAAATTATGTAAGTTCTACTCTCTGGCAGTGGACACTGTCTTTCAACATTAAGATTTACAAAGAAGGAAGAAGTAACAGTAGGAGTAACATGCAAAGCTGCATGTCTTCATATGAGAATAATGGATGATACGAACTCTAATTCTCAATACAATCTTATACTTGTAGATTAGATGCAGATGCTAATACCTTTGTTTCCTTTTACAAGCATAAGGTTTGCATAATCTTTTATTTCTTATCTCATTTGATTCCTTTTTTTAACAAATAAGATAGATTTGAAATCTGACTTAACAACTGCTGTGAGTAAAGATCCCAATCAGAAAAATTATTGTCTTATGTAAGCACTGCTGATTCATTATGCTATTTAATAAAACTCAGAAGATCTATTAAACTATCAAGGACATCTTTCTTTTAGAGGTTATGGCACTTGACTTAGGCCTCTAAGAAATTGCACTTCCCCCCTCATCCATTGAAAAATATGGAGAGATTAATTGAATTTGGGTTTCTATATAAAAAAATGTTAATGACAAGCTCTATCATAAATTACATTGACACTTGCATTTACCTATCTACATCGCAGTGAAATGTGCTAGCTTGCAATCATGTATAGTATTCATGCCAAGAATTGATTTGTGGGCTGTGGGGATGCATACCCAAATTGCTGAAATCACTGATTCCTGCTCGACCAATAATCAATTTCCTGAGATGGTAGAGTCTGAAATACAGAGCCAAGTTGAAAAGGGAAATGAGTATAATCTAGAGAAAAACAACTCAGCAGATATGGCCAAGAGTCAACCCAGCGAAAGGGCTTCACATGCCTGGATGTCATTTATAGAGCAGGTGGAGTCAATTGGTGTCTCCACATCCTTAATGATTCTGGTATGGATGCTTATCGTGCCTGTAATGAATAAATGCTTTCTTGTAATTGGTTCTGCTCGATAATTTGCAATTAATTGTTGATTTGTATCTATATGGACTCTTATTAGCTATGTATATTTTGTACAATGAGCAATTCATAGATTAATAATCGCAAATAGCCAATAATATTTAATATTCAACTGTTTATGCAATAAGGTTATGAGACAAAATGATTCTTTGTTCTTTCTTTTTCTTCTTTTTTGTTTTGGGCAATAGTAGGTGATTTCTGGTGATAACTTAATTAGACTTATACAATATGTTGCGAGTCTTAAGATATTTGTACTCTTTTTCATTTGCCAACAGGCCACTTCAGAAATTCCTTATCCACAACTTCCATGTAAAATAAGGGAATTTTTTGGGAGTTATCAATCCGGACACAACCAATCTACTCCTTTGGAGCATACAGTTCCTAAATTCCCTCTGCAGATTGATGGAAATTTTGATCATGATGTGGTGATCAACCTATCTGCTGTAGAGTTATCAAAAAACATAATTGAGCAGTTGGTTCAATTGATTCATCATACATCTCATATCCATGTGGGTGGCCAAAGGATGTGCAGAACCAATGATTCAATTGAAGATTGTAAAGATATGGTATGTCAGAGAAAAGACGATGGATCAACCAACAAAGATAAGGGCAGAATCCAACTTTCTGAATCCTTTACTAAAGTTCCACCACCTAACAGTAGGTCGGTGAAGGTAAAGTCAAACCTGTTGCTGGCAATATCCACATTTGGGTATCAAATTCTTCGATTCCCTCATTTTGCTGAACTTTGTTGGGTCACATCAAAACTTAAAGAAGGTCCTTCAGCTGATGTGAGTGGACCTTGGAAGGGTTGGCCTTTCAACTCCTGTATAATTCGTCCTAATAATTCACAAGACAAGGTATCTGTTTCTTGTAGCTCTGGCAACTTCAAAAGCAAAGAAAGATCTGGTTTAGTCAGAGGCTTAATTGCTGTTGGTTTATCAGCATACAGAGGTGCTTATACATCGGTTAGGGAAGTTTCCCTGGAGGTGCGGAAGGTTCTTGAGATCTTAGTTGGGCAAATCAGTATGAAAATCCAAGCTGGGAAAGATAGATATCAGTATCTTCGTGTTTTATCACAAGTGGCTTATTTAGAAGATATGGTCAATAACTGGGCTTATGCGTTACTGAGGTATTATTATTGTTCATATTGCTATGAACTCGATTGTTCTATTCTTCTAATTTTATGGTCACAGTCTCTAACAATAATTTCATCTATTTCAGTCTAGAGCGGGTTCCCCAGGAGCTCGTGGGAAAGGTTACACCAGCTAGTGTTAGGTCACTAACCAGTCATACAACAGGTGAGAATAAACCAGTTGAAGGTGAGGCTTGCCAATTGGTTGTACCCATGGAAAGTCTTGAACCAACGATGCTAGAGAAAAGTCCTATGGGAATTGCTGCTGATATATCTGGATGTCTTGCCATGAATGATGGGAATGATATTTTAAATAATATTGGTGATGATGGTAGAGTTGCAATTTCAGAAACATCTCCACAAAACTTTTCTTTTTCAGATAAGCACGGCAGCGATTCTGCTGCTGCAAACAAGCATGTTGATTTAGTCCTAAATGAGAAGAATGGAACACTATCTGGTCTATCTGAATCAGGAACTGCTGGAAATCATGAAGTTGTGTATGGAGAAATTGGGTCCTCAAAAGACTTGAATCTATCCATGCTAACTCATTCTGTTGCTCATTCTAAAAATGGAGAATTCAGGCCCTCAGGAGACTTGAAATTATCTACACTCACTCATTCTGTTGCTCGTTCTGAAAATGAACCGCACACTGCCTGTGAATCAGAGGGTGTTGAAAATGGCAACTCCAGCTCAGTCTCTAATCAGGTTGTATGCTTCTCCTTAGCAGAGACTGGTATTAAATTAGGTGATGTTAAATCTGGTATAGACGAGAATGCTATAGATAATAATGTCTCTTCAATCAAAGGCAGTGGTCCTGCTGAATCTGGGGTTGTATGTTTGTATCAATGTTGCCCTGGATGTCTCTACAGTATCTATCATTTGACACACAAAATCCTTGTCCATGAGTGGGAGTTGAATAGAAGCCATTGGACAGTAGAAGATGCCCATGATCTTGTTGCTTCATTATCTGTGGATTTTATTTCAGCGGTTAGAAAATTTTATCTTACTGAACATTTTAATGAGTTATATAGTAAAACCTCAAGTCATGAAACGCATGGAAAGTCTCTTGATTGTTCAAGCCTCAAGACATGTAAACCTGGAAACGCTGTTGGGCCAGCTGAATGTAGTTCACACACCACAAGCCAACATGCAACTGCTAGCGGAGATACAGGACTGAATGAACCACTGAAGCTTGATTTAAAATTTATTTTCAGGGACGGTGTACTGGCTCATGGGGACCCTGACAAGGATGCCTCTCTTCACTGTAAATTTGAGACCTTGTGTCTTTGTTCTGTTAGAGATTTGATAGTAATGACGAAGCGCCCTTTTGATTGATCTATTGATTCATAGCTCGGGTAGCAATTTTTTGGTGTTGATGCGGCAGTTATATATCAATTTTTTCTTTGAGATTAAAATATAATTTTGGTTGGACATGAAATGCTAAGTTCTTTCTTCAGCAGCAATGGAAAAGCTTTCAATTCTGATGTTGACCAACTTTCTAGATTTTTTGTTCTTTCTTAAGAAACTTATAGCCCATGTAAGTATCAGTAGTGTTTTTTTTTTTTTCTCAAATCTTTTTATATAGTTGGATAAAATTTAATAACCAATAATTACTAAGATTTTTGTGATCATGGATGTAGACCTTGCCTGAAATTGGCTCCTTGGCAGTAACTAAACTACTAATTTACAGTTACTATTAATGCTCATTTTGAATGTTAATGACTCTTAAGTTGGCATGTACAAACAGTGGTTTTTGTCCAACATAAAAATTATACTTTCGCACGTTGTTTTTGTTCTCCCTCTTGATTTTTTTTTGGAAAAAATTGTTTTTATAATTTTTTTATAAAAATTCATATTTAATGATATAAGTTTTTAAATTTATTAATTTTATAATTTATTTAATAAAATTTAATATATTTAATGATATAAATCTTAAGTTATAAGAATAAAATTTTAAAAATAATAACACCCTTAATTTTCAGGTGTCTTTCTCATGAATCTCAAAGGAAAACAAAATCAGTTTACTCTTAAAATGGTATGTAATCAAATCGGTACAATCTTGCAACAGAAAATCTGCAATTTAAGTTATTCTGGTTTTCTTTGTTGTATAAGCTTCTCAGTAAAATGATTGAGGCAAAAGTGGTAATGGTTGGTTATAGTGGCAGTGTAACCAAGTTATAATCCAAGTTGCTCCTTCATCCAGATCTTTCAAAACTGGCTGACTTCTAACATTGTCTCCCCCCCTAAATTCCCCCACCCCTAAACGAATGGTTCAACTTGGTAAAAAAGAAAAGTCCAAGTGTCTAAAGAGTCAGTCTGTTCATCAATGCTGCTAATCTGCTGCTATGGATCATTAATTATTACAAGATGTGCTTCGCTTTTGCTTCTCTTCTAAAAGAGGCAGTTCTGTAGACTTCACCCTCTTTTTAAGATTAAAGTGGTATGCAAGAGAATAGTACACACCTATTGGAGTTCTTGAAGATTTTGGATAAAATTATCCATATAACCATTAAGTAACTCTGGATTCGCCAAAATTTCTTTCAACTTGGTGTGATTCTTCTTCACTGTAGTACCTACCTCACTACCTGCATCCATAACCAACTTAATGGTGTTGCTTAGGCTCTCTTTTGAAACCCAAATACCATTTTCTTCCGTCTTCACTTGAACTGCGACTTGGAGTTCCTCAACCAACAGTTTAGTATTCAAGATTTGATCACCAAGGTGTGGCACTAGCACTATCTGATTGTCACTCATCAATGATTCCCACATCGAACCAAATCCACAGTGATTAACAAAGCACCCCACTGATGGGTGTTTCAAGATCAATGGCTGCTGAACCCAACCCTTGGAAACCACTCCTCTCCCTTTAACCCTCTCTTCGAATCCCGCTGGCAAAGCCTCTTCAACAGTTGCACACCCAATAGGAGGTTTCAAAGAAACCAAGAATGGGAATCCTGTTAGCTCAAATCCCAGCAATAGCTCTTGAAATTGAGCTTTCTCCAAGTTGAGTTGAGACCCAAACGCACAAAATACCACAGACCCAGGTTCAAACCCATCAAGCCACTTACCCCATTCTTCGACAAGCTGTCCTTCAGCCTCCTCAGGTAACACCGGTCCAGTCAAGAAAACTGGCTTTTCATATTGAGCTGCTACGTAATCACAAAGGTTTCCTTCGATCTCTTTAATTGTTCTTATAGCTATTGCATCGCTTTCTTTCAGGGCCATTGTGATACGCTCGTAAAACGTTATGCCTTCTCCAAAAGGCATTGATAAGAACAATAGGGATCGAGCTTCATGGCCGCAGAGCACCAGTTTCGATGACGGGTATCCTGGTGGTGGCTGGCTCAGCTCCTCCTCTGTAATAGGCCTGTTCTTGGGGACATTTCTCGCCGGCACGAGCCCTATAGCCAAGCTCGCTGCACAAACCACGTTATAGCAAATGGATTTGATCCCAAACTTCTTGGCTACTTGTGGTAGCCAATGTGAATTATCATAGAACACATAGTCAGGTTTTGTTGCATTTAATGATAGCTCTACTTGGTCACGGGTGAGATCCATGGCCGTGGCAAGCAAATGGTTCAAAGAGATGGGTATCTCTGAGGCAGTCTCAGTGCCTTGAGGGAGACCATCTACATGAGGAATGGTGAGAATGTGGAAGCTAACGAGATGGGGGAAACGATTCAAGTGCTGCAGTTGAAGTTGGGCTTTCTTGGGTGCCATAAATGTGATTCTATGGCCTCTTTTTGCCAACTCGTTGGAGAGATGGAGAAAAGGAGTCATATGGCCTGTGGCAAACCATGGAAGCATAGCTATGTGAAACTTTGAAGTTGAAGCTTTTTGTTCAGCCATCTCCGTGGGTACCTTCAGATTTGGCTTGATTTGTTGGTCTAGGTCTCTCTACTTATGAACAAGCATATGTATAGCCAGTTATTTTCTTGTTTTGTCTTAATTAGAAGGTTAAATCACAGGCTATAATTGATTGAAACGGTTAGGAACATAGGACGCAAAGTATTGGCACAGATTTAGGAGATTTGCATGGTCAACCATCACGAAAGATTATGGGCCTGTTTGGCATCTGATTTAGAAACAGTTTTTTGTTTTTTGAAATAAAAATATAATAAATAAAATATGTTTAGTTAGCTTATTTTTAATTTAACTATTTTAAAATTTTATTTTTCATAACTTAATTTTAGAATAGAAATTGAAGAACATTTTACACTTATTTTTGTTTTAAATATGTTGTTTTTTTCTCCAAAACACGAAACATCTCATTAATGGCATACTTGTAAATACTTAAAAAAAAGACATTAAACAAAACCCGCCACTGCTCCTTGATCTCAACGTCTCCACCGTTTTAATTCCTCACAGCTCCTCTGCTTCCTTCCATTCTATGGCGTCGTCTACTTCCTATTCCACAGCGTATGCTCCGTTTTCTCTTGCTCGCTCTCCTTCCCTTCGTCCCATTTTCTCTTTCTACACCTCTCCATGGTACCTTAATCTTACAAGAGGTGCTTCATTTTGTTTCCCTTTGCCGACGACCCAGAAAGGGCTCAAGGGTCCAAACTTACATCAATTACCCAAGACTCAGTGCTAGCGTATAACTTGAGATAATTTCCATTCTGCAACCAGAAGTGTTTAATCTATAATTCTATATTGGAATGTGAAATTCACGTCTGGGGTTTCAGACTTTTGTAAATTGTTTTGGTTGTAAAGCGACTGAATCGTCGTGAAATATGGGAATCAACAAAAATGAATCACTATCTTGAAGTTGATTGATTGCATTATCTTATGCATGTTCTGCGACTCCGGAAACTAGACCTGGTTTGAAACGCTTAATGAAGATCTTTATGTAATTTGAAGCATTTTTCTCTTCTTCCCCGTTATGGTTGGTTTTCTCTGTCTCTTTCTGCACACCTGAGCTGAGTTAAGATCAAGATTACCGAAGACTTGAATTAGAATTTGGAGTTGATTGATAGAACTTGTAGTCTTGTACATTGAGAAACGTTTTATGTTTTTTCCTTTCTTCACATAAAGTCAGTTGTTTGACTAGCATACTTTTTAATATTATTCCCATTTTTCAGGTTTCCTTGAGCTGTTTAAATGACATATGAGATATATTTTATGCGGAGACAGTGATTGCTGTGGAGTGATTACAATTTGTAGCATTCAAGTACTTGTTTAGAGATGGACAAATAAGCTCAATCAACTACATTGATATATATTTGGCATTCATGACCTGGCTACCACTTTAGTCTCAAATAAGACGACAAGGTCTTCGTATTTCTTTCTCGGTAATGTACACAAGGATAAAAATTAGAGGAAGCATTATAAGAAAAATAAGTTTTGCTTTATGCTTCTCTAGATTTGTCATGCAAAACATGAGAAAAATGAGTTTAGAAAACTAATGCAGTTGGGAAAGATTTGGTCATTCAAGGGTGTGTGAAGGGTGTCTTCGTACCTGTTAATTCATTTGCACCTGAAATTATATGCATTCTGCATTGAAGGACAGGCATATAATGTATATATAGACTTACTCTATGTTATATTGCAAAAGCCAGTATACAAGGCCCACCACGAAGATATTTTTGTGACTGCAATCTGGATCATTATAAAGTTCAGCATCCTATTGTTGTTTTGGCCCTTTGCTAAGTTTATTCTCCTGGAAGTTGCATGACAGTTATGTGTTAATTGTATTAACCCCTCGTTTGAGTGCTGGTTTTATTGCCCTTGTACATGTTGTCTACTCTGCTTGATGTTCTTGGTGCTTGAATAATTTCGTTTTCTCATTTTGATTTTTACTTTTGTTACGTCTTAAAGCTCCTCTAAATTATATCCAATAGTTTTTACCCTCCTATTTTAGGACTTTGAAGTTAGTGTGACAATTTTGAACTATCTAACAAGATAAAATTTTGAAAAGTTTGTTCTCATCTTTCTTTTGTTATTACTTTCTTGTCCTTCTTTCTGGCACCAAGCCTTTCAATTGAATTTCAGTTCAATGTTGTCAGGTCATATATGCTATTATGCTTGCTTCTTTGCTAGAGTTTGATGCTTCTGCTACTTGACCTGATTACTATATATGGACATTGCTTTAGTTTTAGACCTCTAGTTTGTGTGAATTCAATCACAAGAATGTAGTATATCAAAGGAATAAGATACATAATGCCTCCCCCTTTTACCAACCAAATGTTTATCCTTTAACAGTCTGCCCTGAAAATGTGCTTGAAATAACTGGACAACTTTTACGTGTAGAAATTTTGTACCATCTTAATAACTTTATTATTGACTAAAGGTATGGATTATGTTGAAACATAACATCACTTCGTAAGAATTTGACTGTGGTTCGGAGCTCTTACCTTTTTTCTTTGACATTTCCTACTTTAACCTAGCCTTGTTTTCAATTTGTACACTTGAGATGTTAGTGTGTTGTGGCTTCAAATATTAGATGGCATCTTCCCCATGTGAGGTTTGGTTTGTGGCAGCTACACCAGTTAGGAACATTCAATTCTGAACAGTGAAACCCCTGTCCTTGTTGAGTTCCATGCAAGTTGGTGTGGCCCAAGCAGGATGGTACACCGGGTAATAGATGAGATTGCAACGGAGTATGCTGGGAAACTATATGTACTTAACACAAACACTGATTTGCAAGTTGCTGGAAGACTATGAAATTAAAGCTGTACCTGTGGTTTTGTTGTTTGAAAATGGCCACAAGTGCGACAATGTAATTGGTACCATGCCCAAGGAGTTTTACGTGGCTGCCATTGAGAGGGTGCCCACGTCATAACCATTGTTCAAGAAACGGGGTGGACAACAACTCCGTATTAAAGTGGACAATCTTTTGTCCTTGCTTGCGATGTGAACTTTTGGTTGAATCCTGTGTTTGGTTATCGAATTATCTTGCATTTCGAGTTCTTGTATATGTTTTAATTTCGTACTTTCTTCCATAATAGTTGCGAGATTGGTGAAGTACGAATCTCTAATTCTCTATAATATCCTTCGAAAAATTCTAATAAATTATAATGAACTACTAGTATGAATTACAAATATGGATAATTGAACTGATTATCATATTTATATATAAAAAATTATTTATATAAATATGAAACAAAATTTTAATTTTGAATAAGTAAACATATAAAAAGATAAATAGAATAAGCAAAAGAATTTAACAAAGAACACTAGTGTTGTGCTTGATGAAATGTTTTCTTTTACTTATTATTTTTATTTATTCATCAAAACATTGATATAATTTTATTACAAAATTAGAGTTATTATAAATACAATTAAATAAATCAAACCATATGAATTTTTTTTTTGTTTTTAAAACTTATTCTTAAAACAATATTTATCAAACAAATTTTATTATACTTTTATTTTTAGAACTGATTCTACAAATTTATTCATAGAATAGATTCTAGAAATAAAAAAATCAAAACATTTCTAAACACACCCTATATTCCCAATCTGCCTTTCACAGTTTATGCTCTCTCAAAATGGTTCAAATTTTTTTGTCTATTCCATGCATCTATCTATCTAGCAAATGTAACAATGAAACTCTAGTATCTAAATATATAAGTCAGAGTCACATCAATTTTTTTAGATAAACTTGAGATAAATTGTGTACAAGTGTACATGGGTTGTTTAATGAATGCTGTTATACTTATATTTTATTTAATTGTATAAAATTTTATATTCCATTTGAGATTGATTTCAATTCGTATGTTATAAGTAAATTATAAATTTAAAAACATTAATATAACATTTTCGTTGTGTAAATGTCGTGAGAATGTATGGTCTGGGCATAAGCCGTTTGTACGTAGCTGTACTCCAAGCATCCAACCATCACTCATCAAAGTCAACAAACTTAGTTCAGCTAATCAAGCTCCCCCTTGAACTCCCCTTTCATTTGAATTTCAATATAGTTACCAGGAAGATCCAACTAACAACGTCTTTGTTTGAATGCACGGCGTGCATTTTTACCTTACAGTTTTCATGCGCGTACCAACCAACTTTTTTCTTACCTACTGGAAAACATCCAGTATAGTTGTGATATTTATATTTTTTTTATTTAAATAAAAATATATGAATAATTTCTTCAATTAACTGATAGACTAATAGTGCTTTAGGAATGTGATCTTAAAATTTTAAAAAGTAATATTATCATAATGTGTGACTTACATATTCAGTTATGTCTTTAAAGTAGCTAAAATTTAAATCATACATTGTGACATAAATTTAAAAAAAAATTAAATTTATTACAAGAGCAACATAACCCAAAACATAGACACTGCATTGTGGCTATAAAAGGACACTGAAGTTTTTGTGCTCATACCTACCAACTATTTTGCCCGATATCAACTACTAGTAGACTAGTAGATGTCATTTAATGCTTTGCTGAGAAGAAAACTCTCTAAATCACAACAAATTATATATGAATAAAGATAAGTTTATCAAAATAAACTTAATTTACTCTACATGTAAAATGAATTCATATATATAACCAGTTTAAATATAAATAAATTGATTGTCTAATTATAAAGGGTAAAGATAAATTGAATTTAGAGTAAAACCCTCTTTTGGTTCCTCAAAAATGAACAAACTTCTATTTTAGTCCCTCACTATTAAATTTTTCTATTTTGATTCTTCAGAAATCAATTAACTTCTATTTTAGTCCCTCATTGTTAAAAATTCCTAATTAAGTCCTCCAAAAATTAAAATTGATATCAATCAAGTTTCTCAATTAGGATGATTGCTAACAAGGTCAAATTTGCTGACGTGGCAAAACTGGCTGACATGGCTGCTGACATCAGCATGCCACATCAGCCAAATTCAGTCACGTTATCATGACACGTCAGTAACTTTTGCCTTATCAGCATGTTACGTCATTCAAATTCTGCTACGTCAATAATTTTTGCCACGTTATCATGACATGTCAGCAAATTTGACCTTGTTAACAATCATCCTAATTGAGGGACTTGATTGATATCAATTTCAATCTTTGAAGGACCTAATTAAAAATTTTTAATAATGAGAGACTAAAATAGAAGTTAATTGATCTTTGGAGGATCAAAATAAAAAAATTTAACAGTGAGGGACTAAAATAAAAGTTTGTTCATCTTTGAAGAACCAAAAGAAGGTTTTAGTCATTGATTTATATTTTTACATATAAAAATATATTAATTTATAAATTAATTTATTTTATGCCATTTAAAGAGATATTTGGGTTAATATTTCTTTGCCCAATGAAACAGGACAAGGCAGCTTTGCCAACCCTATGTGTGGGAGTAGTGTTCATGTCTATGTTAAAGTGTCTTTAAGAATAAAATTATAATAAAAATAAATTATAAAATTGTTAGAAAAATAGAGAGAAAGAGAGGGGAAATGAATTTTTATGCTTTGAGTTGAATCAACTTAAATTAATTTAATCCAAATTGCAGTTGAATGAGATTATTTTCATGAGAGGATATATAGTCAAGGAAGCAATGATAAGGGGGTACACTATTAACACACTGAGAATCTTGTTTCAACTCATAATTAAAAGTTTTAAATGCAATTTTAGTCCCTCTAATTTTCAAATGCAAACAATTTTACCTATATGATTTAAGTTTGAACAATCAACTCCTCTATTTTTTTAAATTGAAATAATTTAGTCCAATAGTTAGCACTCACCGTCAATTTGTAACAGAAGTAAGTTTTCCCTTGCACTTTAATATAAAACATATGACATGGCACTTAATTAATTCAAATTATGGTCGCACGTGGCATTGACGTGGAATCGTCCATTCCACTCTGAACCTCTTCAATTGCCTTACCTAGCTTCTCTAGCCTCGTCAATGTCGATTCCACCTCGTCATCGTCCGAGACCACGAAATTTCCGGAACCCATGTTCTGGAAACTCAACTTCTCATCCTGCCTTAGCATCCTGACAGCAGCTTTTTTAACGAGTTCAAACAGGGCAGAGAAAACCAACGGTTGTCAACTTCGGGCAACGATTCGAGCATATCGTCTAAGTGGGACGAAGAGAAAGAAGAAGACCCGTGGCTGTATTCTTTGCTTGAAACACTAAGCACAGCCTTCCGCGAGCTCGAATTCTTCTTATATATCCGACAAAGAATCCAATCGTCAAGCTACATCACAAAATTCAAAAGGGGAAAACGTTTTAATAATCAAACGGTAGCGTAAAACTTAAACTAAATTAAAGGAAAACAGAGCTAAAACAAAGAATGTAGTAATTCTACGTTGGAGCTGTCGTTCTTTCGCGAAGAATCAAGAAGGCGATACTCGTACATGATCCAATTGGTTTTGATGCCTTTGGGTCATTGGGTGGCTTACCAACGTAGAAAACAAGGGCCTTTTTTATGCCAACTTTTCGACCTTATAATCTTATCGGTTTCAATGGCTTTCCAGTACACAGACCTGGCCACTCTGTCCAGTCGAGATCCATCAAGGTACGTACTTACTGTCTTTTGGACTAAAAGAGTACCCTTCTTTTTCACCGAAAATCGCTTTGCCTGCATTGTGCATAAGCATAAAGTAATTAATTTAGTCTAGAAAAATCCAGCTGTTTAAATGTGTTGGATGTTTGCATACTGTCAAGGCGTCTCTCTTGGTGTTGTTTGACTGGATTAAGTTGCCTCATTTTCTTTGATTTAACATATTCAGAATTGGGTTGTAAGAAAATGTTATTTGGTGGTTTTATTGTATTACCAATGTTATTTGATCTACCGTAGGTGATAGCCAATATCTGCTCCTATATTGTAGCAGCACCTACTGCTTTTGCTCTTGTTCCCCTGGATCCCTGGTGGTTCTTTAACTTAGGTTTCCTATAAAATTTGATGGAAGAGACTAACGTATACTAGGAATTATTGCTGTACTAAACACCATGGTGACCCCAAGAAATTTCTACTAGAAATTTATTCACTGGGAAGTATTCAGAGATTAAACAGAGGAAAATCCAATAAAGGTTAATTCTTTTGTGGTTGAAGTGGATTTCTGTCACTAGAATGGTATCCTTTAAAATGAAAAAATTGTAGCTGGACATGAATTTTGACCTTTTGTTTCAGATAGAAGGTTCTGGTCTGATTTGCACAACTGTGTGTTTTATAGATACATATAACTTTGTCTAAATTAAGTTCTATTGCTAGTGCGTGGGCGGTGGAAGATAAGAAAGGTAGAACAGTGGCTACGTTATTTGGAAAATGGGACGATAGCTATCATTATGTAGCTGGTGACAAACTGACAATTCAGGGAAAGGAAAAGATTCAAATGTGTTGTCAAAACCACGTCTGCTCTGGAAAAGATGTGAGCCAGAGAAAGAACAAAGAATTCGATGATGAAAGGAAGAAGAAGCAGCTTGGGTTTTCCAACGTTCTTTAGAGGCTTTGCGAGGAACCACTTTCTTCTTGGTCTCTGCTTTGTGTCCGATCTCACTATTGCCTGTTGATGATGGCTGCCTTCACTCTCTCAAGAGCTTCGGGTGTGATTGTTTGTGCATCTCTTTGAAATAACTGCTGCGCCTGATACTGAGGGAAAGAGCACACACAGGAGGAGTAGGTGAACGGCGCCGAAGAGGATGATGAGCCTTGGGCAAGCAGAGGAAGATGGAGTCGCCACAAAAAAGGATGTGTGCCCCAAAAGAATCAAATTGGGTATCAGAAGGGGTCGAGTTGAGATTTGAAAATGAGTGGGACGTTGACATGGACAAGATACGAGACAGGTGACACTTCTATTATGAATCAACGGTGTCCGTTAATAACTGGATTGAATTGTTTCAATTTAAAAAGTTGAAGGAGCTTATTGTTTAAATTTAAACTGAAGGGGTAAAATTGCTTGCATTTGAAAATTACAGAGATTAAAGTTGTATTTAAGTCTAATTAAAAATAGAATATTAATCCCGTACCCAAAAAATTAGAACATTAAAGAAATGGGTGGGATGTTAACATTAAACAAACAGTGTTAGTGAGATAAATTATATAAAAGTGTAAATGGGTTGTTCAATTAGTAATATTTATATAAGAAGAATAATATTGTCTAAATTTTTTGTTATTTTTATTTTTATATGTGATATAAATATAAAAATATCTATCTCTTTTTTAAAAAAAAAAAAAAAGACATGCGAGTTAAAAGGTACTTAGAAAGTATAATATAAAACAAACAATTTGTGAGACATTCTTTTTCACCAAATGTTTGTTTCTGTTAGTACCTATCACGTATATATATGTATTTTTTAAATGAAATGGTTAATCTAGGGTTGAATCCAGATGTTGTCACTTGGACCACTCTTATAGGTGGGTTTTGCCAAGTGGGTAGACCACTTGCTGCAAAAGAACATTTTTTAAATATGCACAAATATGGCCAAGTTCCCGATCTCCAGACTTGTGCCATTATATTGGATGGCCTATGCAGGTGTAAACTTCTTGCTGAGGCAATATCATTGTTTGAGGCAATGGAGAAGAGTAATCTTGATCTGAATATTGTGATTTACAGTATTTTGCTTGATGGAATGTGTAGTACTGGAAAATTGAATGCTACACGGGAATTCTTTTCTAGTTTGCCTGCTAAAGGGTGCAAATTAGTGTTTATACTTATACCATAATGATCAAAGGTCTCAGTAAAGAACGTCTTCTGGATGAAGCTGAGGATTTATTGAGGAATATGGAAGAGTGTGACTGCCCACCTAATAGCTGTTCTTATAACGTCTTTGTCCCAGGATTGTTGCTAAAAAAGGAGACTTCAAGGTCAATGAAATACCTTCAAATAATGAAAGACAAAGGATTTTCGGTAGATTCTGCCACCACTGAATTGCTTATCAACTAACTATCTGCTAATAAAGGAGACAATGTATTTCGAGAATTTTTTGTCTGAAAACAAAATGGGCATTTCTAGTATCAGTTTGGAAGTTTGTTCAAATTTAACCTATTAATTTGTTGTTGATGTGTCTTGATATTTTTTGACACAAGTTTTGGGTATCACATATGCTCTTTCAGGATAGGATGCTAAAATGAGAACCAACATGAGATGGGACCCTCCTTTTAAGAGTAAGTTTTTTGTGTTTTTTACCTCTACATACACATTGTTTTTCTGTTAAATTTTTAAATTGTTTAATTTATCTCAAAGTAGGTACACCTAAATAGCCTTTAGAATTAGGTCTTTGTCTTGCATTTACATGGTATCTTATTGAGGATCTGTTTTACATAATGAATATCTTTTCCTACAAGCTGTATAAAAGTTGAATGATGCAAAATGTTATACTTTGGATGTATTTTGTGCTCAACATTAAGGATGAGTCAAGCAATATCGCTAAAAAGAAATCAAAGGCATGATTTCTTTTTGCATTCTATTTAGAAAATATGCCTTTGAGGTTCGTTACTGGACTTTGAGATAACAGTATAGAACTGGTTTGGTGTTGGGATGAACTTGTGTCATCTTGTTTTCTTGAAGGTTTGGGTTGCTGGTGACATTGAAATTGTTTTATTTTTTTTTCTTGTACATATTCAATATTTGGAGAAAGAAAAGAAAATTTCTTCCAAAGTGGAATAAGTGAAATGGTGTTGTAGTTAACCAGTTATGTGTTTCTTGTTATTTTTGGAGTTTTTTTTTTGAAAAGAGTTCGCCCTTTCAATGTGTCAAATTACAACACCAGTTCAAGATTTACTAACACAGTCAAATTTTGTACATAAGTTGAAACTTAATTTCAACTAGGTAAACACTACTGATTAGAATTTGCTAGTTTCAACTAGCAATGTGATTATGTGAAGCCAGCCCTCGAGATAAAAGGGTTGGGTTGCCTTGTTGATGTGGGGTATGTTTCAAATTAAATTTATCTTAATGTAGGAACTAAGATGAGAGTGCCAAGCTTTCAAAATAAAATATTCATCTTAAGGTACAGAAATGCTGATAAAGTGAGTTTAATAACATTTTATCTTAGCCCTAGTACCTCTTCCATTACATTTGAGCTTCATTCAAGTAATGAAAGAGGACTTGATGAAAGAAGCTATTTGCTCTAGAGAAGATTGAATTTGTTAGTACATATCCTTCTGAAGTCCAGAGTCTAAATAAGACGAATCTCAGTCTTTCTGATGCAATAGGGAATGATACAGGTGGTCATGCAAATAGCATAAGCAATGAGGCTATGGTCTTAAGTCATGTCCTTGTTTCAAATGAAGAACCTATACAATTATCACATATTGGTCTTTAAAATTTCAGACATGACCAAAAGTGAAGGTTACAAAGAAAAAATTGTCCAAAAGGAACAGTTGATAGTCTGATGATATCTTCAAAAGGAAGTAATAGCAACAGCACTAGTTATCTTAATAAAAGAAGGGGTGGCTCTGAATTTAAGATCACATTGGTAAGGGCCTAGTAGTCTCTTGACTTAAGTGAACATATTATGATCTTGCATTCTTTTCTTTTCTTTTTTTCCTGATTAATTGTATAACTTGCTTTACTGCTCAGCTGACGAGAATTGATTTACAAAACTTTTTTCCTTGATGAGAATTTATCATGTGAATTTGAAACAGGTTTTAAATCCTTGTTTCATGACTAAAATTGTTGAAAAAATTCGGGTCCTTCAGCTACAGAGTTGGTAGCTTGAATTGAAACTAAAATTTTCTTGCAATCTTGATATTTCTAGGTGCTTCTATAAACGATCATTATCCAAAACTTGAGAAGCAGTTGGATAAAAAAAATTTTCTGCAAATTTTGATTTTGTGCTTTGATGTAAATCCTACATATGATTCAAGTAGCTGTAATATTCATATGGAACATTGTGAAGGTGATTTTGGCACTCTGCAAATAGCAGGGTTGCCTCACCCTGATGATTCTTTTAAAAAATATAGTTCAAACCCAAGATCTTTTGCACAGATTCATGGATTTCAGTTATCACAGGCGTCATGCAATGTGATTCAACAGCAAGGTGAACAGGTTGTATTAAATAGAAACGGCAAAGTTGGAGAGTTCTCCTAACCCACAAAGTTATGTTCACTGATCACATCCTTACGTCCTATCATTAATGAGGTTATCGCCAAAAATGAAAATGGTAATATTCTCTTTCGTCAGTCGTCAGTTTACTCTGAAGTAAAAGGAAGTTCTTCCTTGATTTCTTCTGACAGTGAGAAGCCACTTGAAACAAATGGAATGTTGGCAGAACTTGTCACGACTGAAAGCCTTAGAGCTACTTGGAATCCCTGCTTTTGGTTCAAGAAAAGGGACTTTCAAATAAATCCAAGAGGATGCGAAAGGTCCTGCTCCTGTTTGAATTGTAGTTTCTTTCTTCTTCATGCAGAAAGAGCATTTGAATTCTCCAGAAACCAGTTGCTAGATGCTGAAGAGGTTGCCCTGGACCTATCTCATCTAAGGAACATGCTGGAGAGATCTACCAATAGTGGCAAAGAGCATCCTGTTCTAGGTTGTTAGATTAGGCATTATTTATTGTTTAACATGTGCATAATATGTGTAAAGGCATGTGTATATTATGTAATTAGCTAGCATGTAATTAGGCCCCTCGTGTTTAGGTCCATATTTATTGTACAATTTCTAGAAATAATAGCAGTGAGAGGATTAATTTCTCAATTTTTTTCTCGAACTCACTCTCACATAGATGAAAGTCAGGTGAATGCCAGAAGATCTGGAGTTGATTTCTTATTATTGTGTTATGTGAACATTGACATGGCCAGTTGATTACATCACCCTACTTCTGTTCTGTCTTTTACCCTGTACATGATCTGCCTTTGTGAACAATTCCAGAAATCTATGAATCATTATCATATTCATTTGCTTTGGACTGTGAGTATTTATTTGCCCTATTGGCGTGCCATATAGGATAAGTTATGGAGGTATTTGAATATAAAAGATATTGTCTCTAAAGGCAATTTGTTTTGCTGAATACTGCAAAGTTTTTATCTTTGAAATTGTAAGTTATAACTGCATGAAAAATGCAACCATTGCAAGTCTCCTTTACTCAATATCATACATGATCCTTCAAAATTATAACAAAGAAAGGGCATTCATAGTTATGCATTGAATATCTAACCTAAGCCCTTGCAATCAAAATTATAACAAAGAAGAGGTATTCATAGTTATGCATTGAATATCTAACCTGAACCCTTACAAACAGATTAAATTATAGTTTGGAAACTGACTGTATAATTAATTTTTTAAAGTAGCAATAACAATAACAACACATTATGTTTTATTTTATTAAATGAAATTAGTAACATAAATTAAACAATACTATTAAATTTTATTAGAAATTAAATTTTTAAAAATTTAAATTTCTGAAGTGTTAAAAATTAACTTGTACAAATATTACCGTTTAAGTATCCCGTTAGTTAGATACTTTTTCAAGAACACTTTAAACTGGCAACAATCGAAGTACAGTGTTTGATGAGATCAGCCAACATTTAATTAATATTAAATTATTTGCTATGAACATATTGTTTCATTCTCATTCTATTTTTTAATAATTGCATGTTTCTGTGGTTCATCAAATTCTCTATCTCCTATGAATTTTTTGTCTGATAGGTTATTTTAGATCAGTGATAATTATCAATTAGAATTATTAAGTGGTCCATTACTAGTAGACTTAAGAAGTTCCTCACTTTTTTTGTAGAGAAATGTTATATCAAAGTTTTTATATTCATATTTTATTCACATTTTGTGATGTGATCTCAGTTTTAAAAAATTATCACTCTCTGCTTTCATCCTCTCACCTTACACTTTGGCGCTCTCATTTCACGAACACGAATGAAACATGAGCCTATAAAATTGTTATAACATTTCTATACGATGATTATTAAATTTGTTTATAATTCTGGGGAAAGAAGCTTACTGTAAAGCATTTGCAGCAAGACAACTTGCAAAGGACCGACTTACCCAAATTAACGATGATCTCATCATCCATTCTAGAATCACAGATATGTCCATACTTGAACCCAATGTGTTTGGAGCACGGTTATTCTCAAACCCTAATTTTAACACAAAATTTGTACACCTGCATTTACAACCATTGATGTGTGTGAGGTTAGAAAAATGCTAAAATTACGCTTGCAGAAGATGATGGGAGGGCCGTACAGGAGATGATGGCACTTGCAGAAGGCGTAAAACAAGGGCCGGCAACTCTAGTAACCCGACATCAAAATGCTGGAGCAGGAGATGATGACACTTACAGAAGGCAAAGGTGGAACTGGGGCTAGTGACTCGGATGACCCAGCATCAGCTATAAAAGTTCTAAAGCTAAAGAAGATGATGGCACTCGCAGAAGGCAGCGGTAAAAACAGGTGAAGACTCCGGCAACGTGACATCGATTATGTTGGGGTTATTGGGGCTTATAATAGGATAAAAAGTTGTGGATATAGTTTTCATTAGATAGTTTAGAAAACAAAAATCTACCATGAGAATTTAGTCGTATATCAACCAAGCAAATTAGCAAAAGAGCGTGAATTTTGAACCGGGTTTACTTACATTGAGATAAGAAAGTGAATGAAATGAAGTAAAGGGTGCATTGTCAAAATATCTTTAGTTAGCCCCTCCTCTCCCTTCATAAATTTTGTTGTTAGTTCATACGTTTTTAGAAACGAAATGAGTAGTGCCTTCAGGACAGCTCAGCGGTCAAACTTCCTCCATTTTCACCTTTATCCCCCAGCTCGATCTCTAAAAAAAAATGAGTAAACAAAGGAGTGAGAGTGTAATGAATAGCCAGCTATATGGAATAAATTTAGAGAATTGGTGAATTTAAAACATACCTAAAAACTAAGCATTAATGTTATTTGAGTAAACCAATTGGGAAGCTGTAGCAATGTGGGGCAAATGTTTATCTGAAATTGGCTTATTTTGAGGCCACCCTTGATTACTTGTGCTGCAATCCTGTGCCTCCTATTGTGGGTGCCTGAATGTCATTCAATATAGCAATTTTCTTCTGTTCCAAGAAGTTATGCAGCAAAATCGCTGAAATTAAACAGCTCCAATTCCAAAATGATTTTCTCTGGTCCACTACTTAATGTTAGATTCCTTAACCAATCTGGGTTGCATGCCTTTCAAAGTAAGAAAGGATGTATGATAATTATGAAGTTGCTTATGCATGAAGTATCATCCTTCTTCATAGTAAGTCTCAACTAGAGTAACATTTCACGGAAAGAGTTATGAGATTTTTTTTTTTTAATAAATTCAAGGTATTTTTTTGATCATTTAGACTAAAATACTAATTCTCTTCGTATTATAATTGAGCACTTTAAAGTAAATTTTATTCTTAGCAAGAATTTAAATTAAAATTTGTCATATTAAAAGGTAAATTTCTTATCATTTAATTTAATCTGTATTGGTGAATCATAAAATATTTTTATGTCATAATTTAGTTGATGAAATTAAATAAATTTAATAATTTAATTTTTTAAATAAATATTTAATAATATTTAATTTATAAAAATAATAAGATTATTGTTAACCCCTATTTTGGCACTAACAAATTTTACACAAAACATAGAGAGGAGATGAACCTTTAAGAAAAGAAGCAGCCAGTCCTCGCTTCTTTCAGATTGGATCCCTTCTCGCAAATTTCAAACAGAGAGGCCAAAGAGAAGTTGCCTCAATGTAAAAGACTGCAAGTCCAACAAGCAAATGAATAAGCATGAATTTTCTTCTCTTCTTTTTCTATTATACCCATTATTGTCTTTGGTCTTGTCTGTAACTCCATGGAGAATGCGAGAGGGGACCAAATAATACAAAAGAAAACTGGAGACAGTAATTTCATTTGATGTTATGATAGAGGAGAAAAGGGAAGACTATCCCAAAGAGGATCGGGACCATAGAACTTGCTGCATTGGGAAGCCATTTATGCTATCCAATACTGAGAATTAGGGGAAATATTGCTTTGAAACACTGCAAGTCACTGGCAAATGAATCGGAGAAATAAAATGGATGCCCATATTCCCGATGCTCTTCTAGTCAGATTTGCCACTTGATCATGAAACCACAAAGCAGTTCAGGTGAGATGGATGACCATTTTCCAACCAAATTATGGAATAGAGTACCAGACACGTAACAACCTTAACCAAATGTCCCCCCAACATCAATTTCACACCTTTTAGAGCAATGGCAGAATTGAAAGGCAATCCCTTTTTTTTTTGTAAAGGAAGGGCAATCCCTTTGAATTAACCACAATGGCAAACAAGTAGGGTTTATATTTGTTTTGGTTACTTCGTGGAAAATGAAAAACAGTCTAAGCTTTAATGGTTTCTTCAACTATCTAGTGCATTCAGCCAATAAAGTTAAGAATAAGTTACAGATCTGAAAAGTGAAAAAGAAAAAACAATTATCTGAAAATAGGTAAAAATTTACAGGGGTTTCTAATACAAGTTAAAAGATGACTGTAAATTGCAAATTTCCTGAGATTAAAATATTATTTTATGCTACAGAAAAGGAGAATGGATTTGACATCAAAATCCAACCCCAGCTGCGCCGATCTCAAGCGTAGCCGGAGGGTGCGGCTCCAGGTTCCTGTTCTTCCAGAAACAAGCATCTGGCACGAGCTTAGCCGACGACCTCATCGGCTCCGACTTGCAGCGCGTGAGAACAAACGGCTCGTACGCCTTGGACCCCACCAGCTTCTGCTCTATCATGGTCGCCATAGACATTCCTGCCTCCGCCGCCGGAAACGAACAAGACGACCTCGGTGGCTGCAGTAAGGCTGGTAGTGGAGGAGGCGGCGGCGCATTGCAGTCGATGCTGATTCTCTTCTTCGGCTCATCCGCACCGTGCTTTTTCCTCACCGATTTCTCTGGGTGCAATCGGATGAAGTCTGTGCTACACACCCATGTCTCCTTCGAGACCTCCATGGACAGTTTCGGCTCGCACATCATCAGCAGCAAACATTCTGGTAAAACAGAGCTTCCTCTCCCTGATTTTTTATTTTCTTCATTTTCTAACTTTTCCACCCCCACTGCTAGTTCATGGAATTTTGGGTGGCTGATTCTATCATGTTGGGTCGCTGTCTCATCTTCTTTCGAGAGTCTCTCCGTGGTCTCTTCTTCCGAGAGTCTCTCTGTAGTCTTTTTCTCTTCCGAGAGTCTCCCTGTGGCCTCATCTCCTTCTGATAGTCTCTCTGTAGTCTCTTTCTCTTCCGACGGTCTCTCTGTGGTCTCCTTCTCCTCCGTTGACTCTTCAGTTGATTCTGAAGTTTCAGCCATTAGTGCTGTTGCTGTTATCGCAGCTGCTGCTTCATTGTTTTCTGATTCTGACGCTACAGACGCTGGAAGGGAAGAAACTAGTTCTGAGCTTCTTTGTTCATTCCAGCTATCTTCGTCGTTTTGTATCTCATTCAGTTTCTCTTTGGTCTCTTGGAGCAAGTTCGGGTGAAACCCTTCAATTTCTGGCTTTTCGAGATCTACTTCAACTTCAGGAGAAGAAACATCCATCACGGTTTCTTCTTGCTGATTGACATTTCCCCCTCCATCTTCTATCCCCCTCTCTTCCTCTTCTACAGCAAGATTTTCTTGATTTGCTTCAGGAATATCCTTGACTTCTCTATTCGCTCCAGTTTGAATTTCATTATCCTCTGCTACTGGTTTTGCTTCTAAGTCTGCTCCTGGGATTAAATGCGCTTCACAAGCTACAACAGCGACTCCTTTTTCACAAATGCAATCTTCTTTTACCTCTTTCGGAGCTTCAGTTGTTGTTTGTCCTTCTTCATCTTCTTCCATGTGAATTTGCTCTTCTTCTCCTTCTGCGTATTTATTGTCCTCCTCTTCATCTTCATTTTCATCTTCATCTTTCTTAACCGGTGACTCCCAAAACCGGTTAGCCAAAGCTGCCATTTTTACAGGATCGGATCTGCATCTCATCAACAACAGAGCATTCTTTGGTGGAATGCATATGCTAACTCTTGCCTTCTCTTCTTCTTCCCCCGCAAAGTCCTCCTTTTTGTTCTCCATACTAACATCAATGTCTTCAAACACGTGCCTTCTCTGGCTGCTCTCTGGCCTGTCTGTTCTATCCTCCTCATCCACTACAAGTTCAACTTCCCTGCCCTTTGCATCTCCCTCTTGCATAGCCACCAACCATCTTGCAAATGCAGCCCCACAAGAACTCTCGCTGCCATGCCTACAAGTTGATGCCTCTGCCCGTGCTGCCTTCTCTTTTTCTCTCTCGCTAGACACACACCGGCAAGGAAAGAAGCAATTGAGCTCAGCCCCAAAAGCTCTCAGAGCTTCACAAATTGTCATAGGAAGATGAACCCATCTCTGATTCCGATGAGGCAAACACTCTACTTGCAAATTTTGGTGATTCTGATACTGAAAACTCTGACTGTTTTGGCGACTGAGATCTGGGTTTGCTGCTGTAACCTGAAAATTCTGCTCTGTTTTTCTGAAACTTGCTTCTCCTCTTCTCTTCGATCTTGCTCTCATCTTCTTGCCCTGTTTCATGGTTTTCACCCTCACTTGTCCAATGCAGGTTACCTTGGGAGAAGAAGGCTCTGGGTTCTCAAAGGCACACCCTCTTTTCTTGCCCCCAGTAGGGAACATTGGAGAAGCCTGCCCGCCTCTGATACTGCCATTGCTTCTAAGCCTTCTGCTCAAGGAAGATGACAGCGAAATCTGAGATTGTTCTCTGGTACGGCTTGGGCTGAGAATGGACTTGGAAGAAAGCTTCATCGATGAGGAAGATAAACGCGAAGTAAAGCAAACGAAAACCTCACTTGTGCTGCCGCTATTTGTGATTCTATGTGCTCTCTCGGTTGTGTCCATATCTTTTCTCTTTCAAAAGACACAAAGGCATGTCCATTGACAGAACATGATTTTTGGGATCATAATCACAGTGAATAGGGGTTCGAATAGAACTGATAAATGAAAGATCTTTACTTTGCTGTATAAATGGAGTGTAGCCTTTGCAGAGGTACAGATTGCAGGGCTGCACAGTGAGGGAGAGAGAGTGAATAAAGAGAGAGCGTGGTGGGAATGGATGGTGACGAAATGCGATTTGTCGTTAGCAAATTGTAACGAATAGTAGCTGAAGGGTCTGGTTTCAAGGACCATATGACAATAATACCCTTCATTTTTTGTCCTATTTATTGGAGACACCGGTTGTCTGACGAGAGCCATGGGATAAAAGATAGTGGTGAGTGGGGCACTGAAGTAAGTTGGTCTGCAAGTACAGCCGAAGAAGGGAGTTCATCTGCATGCACGAGATCTTTGCTGGTTCACAAAACTTTCGTAATGGCTGAAAGTGGATGCAAAGAATGGCAAAGGCAAAGTAAAAAAGAAAAAGAGATCTCAAGTATATTATTGAAGTGCTTTTTTCTTATTTTTATTAAATTAAGATAAATTTTAATTTAAAAATTTAATCATGTTAGTTTGTATATATATAGAAAATATCATAAGAGATTTTAATAAAAATATTAATTAAATAATTTTTAATATAACTAAAAACAAAAAAATTATTTAAAAATTTTAATTAAATAATATTTTTTAAAATTTAATTTTTTAATAAAATTTTATAATAATATTTAATTCATATTATTAACTTTATTTAATGAGATAAAATTTTATTTATTAGTATTGTAACATAAATTTTAATTCAATAAAATTTCATAAAAATTATAAATTATATCATATTTTTATTGTTATCTATTAGTTCTATGTATGATTAAAATAATAAAATTTTATAATTATATGAAATTATTTTATTTTTGGTGAACTGAGGGATTCAAGAAAATTGGAACTGATTCACCAATTTTGACGGGTCAAATTAGTTTACTAGATTATTAGTTGGACCGAATCAATTTTATAACCGGTCATTGATCTGATCGATTCGATTTTAAAATGCTATTACAAATTGAATTGCTGAATTCAACGTATTCCAAAATCTAAATGTATTATGTGACAAAGTCCTTTCCACATTTTGTGGGAGACATCTTTCAAAGAACAAAAATGGGCATAGTCCACTAGGTTCACTTGATATTTTGGCATAATTTAAAATTTTGAGAACGATGGATGGTATTTCAGCTACATTTGAATAGCAATGAATAGAATCATAAATTTATCCATGGTTTATGAAACTCAAAATCATGCCCAAACTGTTCACAAATACATTGATGTGTACGTGAGTTCAATGAATCAAATATGTTTTTGTCAAATTCATATAAAGTTACATTAGTAGTGCACAAATTGTTTGTCAACGTTGCATGAATTGCATGAAAGAGCGTTGTTATCAGCATATAACAATTTGGTATGCTAAGCGTACATTGTAAAGAAAAAAGAAATAAAAGAATACATTCATTCTTTGTTTCCTCTCAGCGTATCAAATGTTGTATACGTTGAGCATATGTGTATTCTAGAACATTGAAACTCAATCCATGCATTTTAAGGCTGTACAAGTTACATATAATCTGACTTGTTGATATAGTTAGTTCATAATTTAAGTTTGATAAACAATTAATTCGAGTTTTGAGTAAGTTTGTATGAATTTATTTATTTTTTGTTGAGCCTCTTTTAAAACTTACTTAATTAAAAGATACATATTAATTTATCTATGCTTTTTTTTTTATGAAACTTTACATTAAAATAAAGAGTTTCATAACTAACACCGATGAATAGCTCTAATGTAAATTTGTATTATAACAATTGAGTTGTGTTATTGTTACATAATATTTGTGATGCAAAACGTATTTTGGTAAGAAAAAAAGGTGAAAAAAAAAATGCGTTTTACTTTTTTTTTTCTTTCACAATGTATGTTTTGCATATAAAAATATTATGTTCAAGCAACATTTCCCATAACAATCAAATGTTTGGGACATTGTTTAGATTTTCTTACTTTCATTCCGAATGTTTTATCACTTTTGTTTAGATTAACCTCAAAATAGTATCATGGATGACTCTCATGGGTCATTCCCTTTTAGTTGTAGAAACAAAAGAAACTTTGAATATAGAGGATGATAATATTGGTTGTAAGTGGTATGCTGAGGGAATCAAGGAGACCAACCAAGATGAGAGTAGATGTGATCTTCGAAGGAACAATGATGCGGTGGCCAAATACTTTGGAGTGAGTTCAACAGGACAACATGGGAATTAGAGAGGTGTGATATTTTTATGATTTTAGAGAGAAATTTTTGTTACGTATTTCTGTCTTTTACTCTTTATTAAAGTAAAATAAAAAATATTATTTTATTTTATTTTAAACATAACAACTATATTATTTTAAGAACAGGGTTATATATTTTTTTCAGAATTAAAATAGATCCAATTAATAAATAAATAGTATTTGAAATTTGAAACAACGAAGGCCACATCATAGAAGATGGGGTGTTGTAATATTGATTGGACACGTAAGATGGGAGAAAATTTAAAATAATTATATTTAAGAAATGTATTAAAAATTATAAAAATTTAATTATGATAATTTAAATATATATAAAAATTTTGTTAAAAATTTTTATGATAAAAATTGATTAAATAATTTTTAATTTAATAAAAAAATATTTAAAAGATTATTAAAAAATATTTAAATAAATAATATTTTAAAAACTTAATTTTTGATAAATTAATCTCAATATTATTATTTAATTTATGTAATTATTATATTTAATAAGATAATATTGTGTAATATTATTAATTTTTATAATGTAACATTTAAATTATTAAATTTATTTTTTAAATTTTATAAATTAATCTAATTTAAACATTTACTCAATAAAATATAAACATTTATAAAATAAAAATAAAAAAACATTCGCATTCGTACGAACATGCCTTGTATGTCTTGGGCAACATCGCCAACTCCAGCCACATCAGTCACAAATTTCACCCATCCGTGCGGCTTTTGTGCTGTAAAAATATAATGAGTACTGTCAGTTCTGTGTCTCTAATCTCAATTTTTTTTTATTTTAGTTTTTTATTTTTAATTTTTTACAGAGACGCCCATTTGTTTGTTTCTTTGCCTTCAGCCTCACGTTCGAGAATGGCTCGAGTAAGTGGCAAAGCGACCTGATAATGGATGAAGAAGTGGCAGTTCGGAAATTAAGGTGGAAACGAGGGTGACTTAAAAAGCCATGTCACATGGGATGGGAGGAGAGGAATCCAGAGGTGCACGTGACCATCCTCATCATTATCAGTATTGTTTATTATCATCAATTTATCGTCATCCCTCCCCAATCATATCCATGTATGACACCGCTTACACCCCACGCGCCTCGATTGGGTACCACTTTGCAGTAGTAACTAGCAACTCCAGTGTACTAGTGTAGGGCAACTTATTTGCATCAATATTTGTGCTGTGTATGTATTATGCTCCCCACGCATAACATCGAAAAGTGCGCACATGTAGCGCGTGAGAGAGAAAAACGATGGCGGTGTTAGAATCGAGTGCAGTGGGTTTTACCCCATGTATTGAAAGACCGTCTAAATTCCCTGCCACGTGTAAAGAACCATGTGAAAGTGTAATGAAGATTCTATTACCTGAATTTAGTGCAACACAGATTGGTTAGTTCACTTTAACCGTGAACTCACATGCAGCAGGATAAAACAAAATGAATTTGAGTAATTTAATGGCGGAGGGGAAGAGTGGTTTTGTCAACATGCATAAAGCTCGATCAGAAAGACAAAGAAAGAAAGAAATAAGCACAGCCAACGCAGCACATCCCAACTCCAATGTTGAATGAATGACAACCAAAATAATCAATGGGTCAGGTTACTTAAAGAGTAGGGTATTGATTAAACATTTGCACCACAAGCAGACAAAACTGCTATTAAAAGCACATTATGGGGGGACATTGACCATCAAAAGCAGATTATGCAATTCAATTATTATCATTTTAACCCGTGGCATTTTGGGCTGTCCTGCACAAGGCCTCAAATTGAGGTAAAACCAACAACACCACAGCAACCTTCACTAAAAGGTTGGTGTCTGAGGCTTTTGAAAGGACTCCTTTATCAAAAGATGATAGCTCGACATTAGAAGAAGAAAAAAGGGGATCCCAACTTGCATGCAACAAACAATCAGGTGGTCCATTCTTGCCTTGCAGCTGGTTTGGCGACTGGCCACTGCTAGAGATTGTCAATGTGTGTACACAGCCCATGTTATATTATGCCCCACCAGCCCATATATGATTGAACAATTATATTCAAGTGTGCTTTTAAGTTTTGATGCAGGCTCTTTTTGCTGGCCAGTATGAATCAGACATGTCACACTTTTGATCTATAAAGAATGGAACAATGCTTGTGAGTAGCAGTGCCAAAATAGATATATGAATACATATGAATAAATAAGATCCTGCCATTTTCATGACAAATGATGCCTACCTCTAAAGCACAAAAGGTTAAGACAACTTAAAAGCTTTCTGCTAATTATTCGGCAATGTTCTTTTTCAATGTTACCATTCAAGAGAACATTGCAACTGACTGATGGATATATAATACATACCATCATTGATATCATTGATCAAAATTTACAAAACTTCCACTTTTTACCATCAATGAGAACCCCTAAAAGGCACCATTCTTGCATTGATTAAATGTGTAAAAATCCTTCAAAGGAGAGAGAGAAAGGGAAAAAAAAGATTCTAGTTGAAGTAACTCCGGATGAGCTTAACGACCTCAATCAAGTTCCAGCACTACTTTACCAGGTATGAGCTTCTTGTCTTTTGCCTCATGAGCCTCTTTGACTTGTGAGATGGCAAATGTTTTATCCACTGGTATCTTCATATTCCCGGCTTCACATAGCTTTCGGATCTCAATTAAACCTTCTACGTCAGCTCTCATATATGTCCATGAATATTCTGTATTATAAAAGGAAATTGGGGAATTGTGTACACATTTTAAAGGAAAAATTTTTCGGTACTTGGCAACAAAGGTTGTAATAACCAGTAAATATGTAACATCCTCTGTTCCTAGTTTTAGAAGACATGACTGCACAAATCTATATCCTCAACAACATGCACACCTATCATCGATGAGATAAATGGACTGGGCAAAGTGTGAGACAGTTAGTGTTTTGGTGACAGTTCTCCTTTAATTAAGAAGCTAAAAGAAAGCTTCTTATCTAGTTCCACGCCTAATAAAATGAACTATTTTTATGTCTACATATGTCACTCAAAGGAAATATATGCACACAAAAGTATATCTGAAATCTGGAAAAGCACTTGAAAGCCAGAAGTTAGTATAGGGTTAATCAGATTATATGCATCCACGTAAACATGATAGTGTTGTTTGACATACAGTGCACTACTGAAAACATAGTTTGCAAACTTTTGCATGCCTCCAGAATTCTATACGTAGTTTCTACTTCTAAAATTTAGGCACAATAAGAAAACCCTTTGATAAAAGTTAATAACCAATTATACTTGTAAGGTGACCATCCATAGGCAGTCTTTATTAGAGTATAATTTGATCATTTACTTTCTCATGTTCAACTCACCAGCAAGCTTCTGGTGTTGGTATATAATGACACTGCATTAGCTGGGTTGTGTCTTAATTCAGTTACCGATCTTTATTTTTAAACTACAGGCTTGATGCTACAAGTCATTGTCTGGCTTTGAAGACCATTGAAAAAATCTGAGTACCACAAAATTTTAGCACGTTCTAATTGCAGAATTTCTACTTCTTTCACTCAGCTGGTTCAATTTCAGAATTTCTTAATGGTTTAGATGTCAGCTTTAATACTTCTATTCCCAAGGTGGGATTGTGGCAGGAGGAATGCCTTTTTAATTTTCTTTTTTAGATTAACCACACATATTACTTCATTAACACCAAAAATCATGATTTTCTCCCCTCTTCATTCCCTACTATTTCTTTAGCCTACATTGGAGGAGGGGTGGGGCAGAAAAAAAATATATTATGCTATTTGAAATATCAAGTTTCATATCAGCAGATTAAGAATAAACAAAAAAATATGTACAAGGAAAACCACTGTGAAGCTTTCAAAGCAAAACTAATACATGTCAGACTACCAAAACTCACCTATTCCATGGGTGTAGCGGTATTGAATCTGTTTTTTCAGTAAAAGAGCTGTAGCTGCAGGAAGCCCAATAGTCAGTCCATACCTATCAGCCAATGAAGCTGCCTCGCCCTGCAAGCAAAGAGAAAAGAAAATTTGAAGCACAGATGTGGCTTTCAAGAGGAAAACATCTCAAAGCTCATTCTGGTAATAAGTCAAGATGACAAACATAATAAACTATTATCTCCTACCTGAAGGGTCATGTAGTGCCCACCTCGCTTAAGAAAATTTATGCCCATGCGTTCTGTCTCTGGCACACCAATAGTGTCTAAAACAGCATCAAACTTCCCCTTTATGGCCAATTCAACATCCTGTTGACGAAAAAAGTAGTAAGAAAACTGCAAAGCAAGCGATTGTGGTTTTCTCATTGGTATCATATGCATCTGCAATGTTTTACACCAGTGTAATAACTTTGTATATGTTCCTGATAATGTGTGAAAGTAATCATAGAAATCAATAGGCTATTACTGTCCTTGTGTATGTACATCTTAAATCTATCAATACAGAGGATCCAGAGCAGTTCTTTCCCCTACTTTTTAATTCCATAAATTCCAAAAAAAAAAAAAAACTACTCTTTTATAATACTTACATTAATAGAATAAGAGGTCAAAACTGTAATTGAACAATTAAAATTAAATTAAATTTTTAGGTAACATTTTTCATCATAATTATTTTCAGTACTTTCCCACCTGCTTTGATATTTTTAAAAGTTACTTTCTTTTTTATTTTGAGTGCTCAAATGATTAGTTTGTGCGCCACTCTCTAGAACAAACAAAACCGGCTTGACAAAATTTTCCCTCCATCTCCAATTGAGGTCAGTCTCATAGAACATTTTCCCCACATAATTTTTTTTCAGCTTTCCTGTGTCTTGCTGTCAGTCTTTTACAAACATTTATGCTATGTCTTTTATATTTTCCCCTTCATAACATTTTCTTTCAAAACTAAACTACTAACTATTAATAACATTGTCTATAAGTAAGGTATCTAAAATAAGAGCTGCAATTATCATTTAGAGCAGCCTTATAGCACCTCTGCGACGTAGTCAACAGCCTGCTCAGCACCCACTGCTAACATTCGATCAATGCTTTGACTTCCACAAGTTGTTGCAACATGGCAACCAGCCGCTACTGCTAGCTGGATTGCAGCAAATCCAACTGCTCCTCCACCTCCAACCACTAATATCCTTTGTCTGTTGAGATAATATAGAGGATGCATAAGTAAGTAAAATTATATTAAAAAATATGTATCACTGTTTGAGAATTGAGTGAGTGAAACCAAAGTAAAAAATGAATTGTGTCAACTGATATAAAACAAACAACAAGAACAAAGACAATTTTCTCCAAAAGAAACCATAATCTCACCAATATAAACATACCCTTCACTTATCCTGGCAGTACTTTTTAGAGCACGCCAAGCTGTCAGTGCAGCAAAAGGAATGGCGCTTGCTTCCTGCAAGACCAACAAATTTTAAGCATGCCCATGCTCCAAAGCTAATAAGGCAAAAAGTAAGAAGAAGAATTGATAATTGATTATTGCCAAAAGCACTAATAATTTATAACGTGTACTTATAAGAAGGATGGTAATGTCAAATTACTTGGACCTACCTTGGCAAACATTGAAGTAAATATCTCTTGCTTACCTAGTGTTTGATTAGAGGGGAATGGAGTAGAGGGGAGGGATTTTAATTAAAATCTCCTATTTGGTTTAGATTTTTGAAAGGGAGAGGGGAGCAAAAGTTCATTAAAAATTTTGAATTGTGATGACCAAGTCACCCTCAGTTATCTTTCTTAATTTCAAAGTTACTTTTATCTCCATGACCTAACAGCTATCTTTTTTTAAAAGGACATAATAGTACATTATTTTTCAATTTAAAATTTCTCCCCTTCTTAACCAAACAAAGGGAGGGAAAATAAGGATTATTTTCCCTCACCTCCCCTTATTTGAACCAAACACTTTGTTAAGAAAGTCAAATAGGTGTGCAAGAAGTTAGCACACCTTTGCACAATATATTGTAGAAAGAAATGATTGTAAGATTAGCATCACACACATAACAGTCACATACATTTCCCTTCCAGTACCTATAAGCAGTTATCTATCTCATTCTATTAATTTCTCTACCAAATTATTATTATTATTATTATTATCAGTATTATAATTGTTATTGTTATTATTATTTCTTTGAGAAGGGGGAGGAGGCAGGGGTTTAAAAAGAAAATAATTGCTTTAATTTTGAAATCAGTCCATAGAGTGGTACACAATATAGGTAATTTATTACAGTTCGTTCCCAACTTAGGCACACATCTGTTGTCTAACATATTTCCCACTCATGTATTAACTGTTCGTTCTTTCAAAATAGTTCTATAGTTTCCAATTGAGCAATAAGCATTCATTCACTCAGAGTTCCCAACACAAGTTGATTGTGCAATAAAAGTAGATGCAAATATTACACACATAAAGATGCAAACACACAACACAAGCCCTTTACAGCAACTGATTTGAAATAGATTCTCATTGTCTTGGTCCATACATCATAGGGCTATATTATAACTAACTCTGATGAATTTGGATAACGTAAATTTCTTAAAGAAAATTAAAGTGCAAATTTCAGAGAGAGATATACACTAAGAAACCCTGTACAGGGTGTGGGCCCTTGTACATGAATAATGGGTCCACCATCCACCTGCACAGAAGAATTATGTCTGTCTCTCTCTCCAAGATTTACCGTGTAAGTTTCTTGAAAAATTTAGGGGATCTAGATCCCTCTGACGCCAGATTCATCAAAGCAATAAGTTGCATACCACGTGATGAAATGCCTCAGGGGACTACAACAGAAAGATAAAATAGCAGATCTCAAAATCCCTTCTTAATTCCTGTCATTAAGATAGCTTGAAATCAAAACCATCCCTTTTCTTTGGAGGATTTCTCCAATAAATTTCAAAATCAAGTTTTAGCAAAATGATAACAAGAAATTCTATCGGATGGTGAGAAAACTTTACTTGCTAAATATTGCCAATCAACAAGTCACTATTATACGAAACTATGTATTATATTTAGAACTAAAATATGTGACAAACAAGGGACCATTGAGGTGGGACTAATACAAAAGTGGTTCTTCTTGTATAAATTGCAAGAGATAGGATACATACCACATGTGAAAGTGACTTTGGTTTTGGGGTAACCTCATCTTCTGAGAGAATGGCATAGTCAGTGTAAGTGCCCCTTACTGCAGTTGGATGCAGTGCACCAAAAACTTCTTGTCCTATACTCAATGATCGGACAGAGTGGCCAAAAGCTGCAACCTCACCACTGATATCACGACCCAAGATGAGAGGTAAAAGTGGTTCAAAAATGGAACGTCCATAACCTGACCGCATCTGATAGAAGTATATTTTAGACAATTCAAAAATCCTCATAATGCTGTTTGGAGATAATCTATGAAACACTCTCCTGCTGAAAATTTACCAAGAGAAGGTTCTACTTCAAAAACAACATATGCGATAAAACAGTCAGGAGGAACAAATCAGATTCAAATAATGTTCTTGCACTATTCTAATCTCATTTGATAACTTCTATTACTTGTTACGTATTACAGGTCTGGAAGTGAATTGCTGAAGTCAACATATTATGCTCGAAGTCATTAATATTTTTATAGCATGTCTGTGTCCATGCTACCACTAGCGGCTCACTCTCACTTGGATGACTTAGACAACCTTTACTTGTTATTTTGATTTTCTAAGTAAATTGCTAATAGGTGATCTGCTTTCCATCCCCTATTACAAAATGAATGTTACAACACAACAAAACTTCATACAGAAACTTAAGAGATAACTTTAAAATGAATTAATCATCTTCACCAGAAACTGAGACCAATACAATTTGGTTACACTTTATGCAAAATGCATAATTTTCTGTGTTTGGTATAATCGGGAAATATTCGCACTTTGATTCATGTATTGAGGATTGTTTTAAATCAATAAGAACTATTTAACAAATATCATTTCTTCTCAAATTCCTTAGTGTTTTCTTTGAAACAAGCGGTGCCATAATCGAACTGAGATAAGCGGACGAAGCTCAACATAAACCAATAAAAAATTTGTCCACAAATTTCTTTCACTTTCTATCCCATTCATCCAAACTAAGCAAACTTTCTAATCCTTCTCAATTTATATCATTTACCCAGGAATCACTTCCTCTCCCAAGCTATGCCAGACACAAGAGACAATCTACTCTTCAACAGACAATAAATTCACAAACAACTATTGAGAAGAGGCAGAATTTGCAGTGAAAGCAGTAGAACTCACTCTGGTATCTAAGGGGTTAACGGAGACAGCACGTGCGCGAACGAGGACCTCATTGGGCTTGAGATCAGGAACCTCCACATTGGACCGAAGCTGAAGCACCTCAGGCCCGCCGAACCGCGGCAAAAGAACGGCTCGGCAGCTGGAAACATAGCACCTGAACGCCACATGATAACTCGCACAGAACAACCCGTAATTAGCCTCCGAAGCTGTGATATTTCTCAATCCACAACTCCTCAGAATTCGCATCTTCTCCCGCTTCCACTTCTGCTGCTTCTTCTCCTCCTCTACTGGATTAGGGCTTTTGTTAAGGGCGCATGTGCATGTGAGATTTAGAGAGAGAAAGAGAGTGGACGTGTCTGTGTTATGGTCCGCATAGGCAAAGAAAGACTTATGTGAGAGACAAAAATAGAAGGCCTGTTAGTTACGTTGCGTTTGAATGTTTTTAAGGGGACGTATGTTAATGGCGCCGTTGGTCGTTGCGAGACCTCCGTCCAGGAGCACAAGGCGGAGGACGTGTCCACAGTGAGATTAATTCAATTTTTTAATAAAAACTAATTTATATATTCATATTTATATTAAAAGAATAGGGAGTAATTTTATAATTGAATAAATATAGTTACACTAATTTTTTAATATTAAATGGTCTCAAATTTTAATATAAATTATAAATTTATTAATTTATATATTTTAATTTATGAGAGGTAATAAATTTAATAATTTATATTTTTAAAATTATTATTTAATAAAATTTAATTTATAAAAATAATAAAATTATTTATAATTTTATTATTTTAAATTTAAAAGAAGGAAAAAGTTCAATTCACTAAATTTAATTTTAGAAACTTTAACAAAATATGAAATAAGATATTAATTCTATTAAATTTTATAATTTAAATAATTAAATTTAATAAATTTAATAATTTAAATATTTTAAAACCCAAATTTTGGTAAAGATTATTGAAAGAAAGGGCAGAGATGTAAAGAACAGATTTCAGCCTAACATAGTTATCAGCTTATGCCAATAAATTTAAGAATACAAATACATGGTTGTAATATATTTATTACTATGAAAGTTTATCATTAAAACTATGCCAACTTTAACTTGGCATCACCCATTCTTCGGTTGCTGACGGCTGATAGAGAAAGAGGAGGAAAAAGCTTAATTGAATTGAATTAAAATGATGATTTTGAAAGATTTGGGAGGGGATGCTCGAAGCTCTGTAATCCTACTATTTTTATAACTTTCTGGATTTATATAAAGTGGTGGGAAATCCTCATGTACAAGCATTCTGCGCAGAATTTAGTCTCATAAGCAGCTTTTGGTAAAATAAAGCCCATCAAGGGGATGAGAACAGATCAAGAACAATTTTCCTTCAGCTATATCCCTTCAGTCAAGGTCTGACCAGAAACTACAGGAACACTAGTAGTAGTAATAATGTTGCTTGTGAATGTAGAACCACCGGGGGGAACGATGGAATTTCCTGCTTTAATATCACTATCTGATTCAGCCTTGCTTGGATCCACATTCATAGTTTGTAGTTGAGGGATCAGAGAAACATTTACTTGCGAAAGTGGTGCCACAATGGCAACATTGGCATTCTGTTGCTTTGGCACTGTTTCAGCAGCACTAGTAACCCTGATGGCATGAACAGTTGCTGGGTCCATGCCGGCCTTCTGCTGATCCACAGGCGCTGCCTCATTAACAGCATGAAGTTGTTGTAATCTGTAATCAGTTTCAGGCCTACGACAAACTTTCCTAAGTGGCACAATTTCCTGCCAAGCACGAGATAAATGAATCAACAAAATGCATCAAATGATCTATTACAACACAGTTATATGGTTAGACGAGACAGCATCATCACATTTAAACTAATAAATTGCTGTAAAGGATAGATTCGTGTCTCTTATTGAATGGCACCATAATAAGCAATATACAATATAACTGAGTATCACACTAATCTGATGATATTCATCACAGGTAATAAAGGAAACCATGAATTCCTAGGAAGCATAATCCAGAGAACAACTGCCTAGCAATTATACATAACTGTCAATGAAATACAATAGTTTTTCATACACCAAGAGGAAAGCAGATTCATCAAAATAGTTTTCATAGACAACCACAGTCAACAAAGAACAGCAATTCACTGCTATTGAACTATTCAGCATTCCTCAAGCCTCTCTTAAAGAATAATAGCTATTGAAATGAAATATTGTATTGGAAAACAAATCGAAGAAACCATTTTGATATTTGATACCTCTGACTGATCATGATCATAACGAACCAGAAATCTACATCGACAGCCTCTTACATCATGCGTCCGTCTTTGAGCATCAAGGACATGAGCATCAAAGTAAAGAGCCTGCTCTTTACCTTCCTGTACATTCCAAAACCAAAACTCAAGTAAGAGGAAAATTAATGAAGTAATGTTTCCAAATAAAAATGACACTTGAATGATTATAATCCAGTTAGTTCTTTACTGACAACTGGCTACAGATAATCCCACCTGAAAACAGAGTATGAGATCTCCAGGGAGGACAGCGACACATTCTGATGATTCACATGGGAGAGAGCGTGGCCTGACATTTTTCCGGACATTAAGCCACTCATCCTCCTCAGGTCCAAAACCAGCAAATCGTACCAGGACTTCCTGAAACAAGGCGAATAACATTACCATTACATAGAAAATACTGGTATGAGTAACCTGTGAAAACAACCATATGAGACGAAGAACAAGGCAAATCCAATCTCTGTTCCCCACAAAAGATTTGTAAACAAAATTCGAGACAGTCAAAGCACCACTGAATGACCTGGAAACTGAGATAGAAAGTTACCGGATCACTGGTCTCCAAATGTCTGTGGGATAGAAAGTTAGCAACATCATACCTGAGAAAAAGAAGACCATCTGTCAGCTCAACAGACCTAAAATAATTAAGTGGGAAAAGAAACTGCAATAAGATATCCTAAAACAAGAACGGAGAGGAAATATTGACCATGCTCCATCTCTTCCAGATTTAGCTTCAAACTCCATAACCGAATTTTCTGGAGTACCTTTTCCTGCAGTTGGGGCTAAGTAGAACAAGATGAAGGCAACTTATGAAAACGAATAATTGTATGATAAGAAAATAAAAAATAAACACACCCAAGAAAATGGACTTCAGAGAATCATTGAGGCTGCATCTGTGGTGGGGTATTGTTTCCCACTTTTGTGATTAAGCAATATATTATCATGAAGGTTCATGTTACTGTCAAGTATTGTGAATTCCACATATGTTCAGACACAGATTATTCGGAGGGAGTTGTGTTTTCAATATTAAGTGCTGCTACTGTTCAACATTGTCATAAATCTATATTGAGCTCCGATCATGGGAATTCAGCTGTAATACCGTATTTCTTGCTAGACAAAATCAGAAAATCAAGTCAAATGAAATTGTAGTTAATATTTAAAAAAGAAGATGCATAGCATGAGTATGAGTTTCATTCTTGGAACAATTCAAAAGCCCTAAAAAATCTTTCAGGAAAACAGGTTCAGTATCTCAGTCACATCACAATGAAGCACAAAAATAAGCAGTACTCTTATGAATAGCTCAGTAATTTCTACACATGCTTGCATACAAACAACTGGAGAAACATGAAAAACCTTCCTTTATTTTAAGACTCAATTTAACAAAATTGAACTTCTAAAATCACAAACAGTAGTTACTATCCATTATAGAAGGAAAAAAGATAAAGGCAATCTTCTAAGAGCTCTACTCTATGCTCAAAGTACATAGTAATGATCTAATGAGTAATGAAACAAATTTGAAATGGATGGATTGCGAAATTGATACATATTATAAAAAAACATGTCCTTTGCCTTGTATCATACACGTTCCAAACATAATAAGCAATGTGCCAGCAGGCACAATCTGTCATGTAAGAATTTGCAAGATTGCTCAAACATATAACACCAAAAACTAGCATTTAGACCCAGCAGTGATATATACATTGAACTTGGGACAGTTACATGAAATTTTACTTTCAACTAAAAATTTATCTTGATCTGCATATTGGTAAATAACAAAAGAGGAGAAAGAACAGAGGAATTAGGGGGGAAAAGTGGTACAGGAAATTTTGGTAGATATAGTATGTAATGTGAGCAAACAGCCCACCACAAACCATTAACCTTTACTGTCTTCACTTCCTCATGCACACTGAAAGTTCAAACTAGAAAAGTAGTCACAAGAAGCACAATATAGAGAATCTACATCTAGCCATCTCGATAAGTATAAACTATATGATCTGGCAAAATCAACAGAAGCAAATTAGAAAACTTAGGCATACAAGAATATATCTTTTAAATATGCTATATGAGCTTAGCAGGTAGCATCTTCGATCTAGGATACAAAGTTTCAACTAAAATGAGCACAATTGTATAACTACCAAATTAGTATGGTTAAGGATTCAAGGAAAATGAAAAATATAAATACGAAAAAGCAGCAACATTCAACCTGAAGCAGCAGGTATTGGAGAAGCCATTGGTTGAGGCATATTCCTGACTGGGGCTGAATCATCCAGAGGCATCGGTGTAACATTTAACTTTCCAGGAGCTTTACTAGATTTTGCCCTTATAGCATACCGTTTATTTTGAAACCAATTCCAAACCTATAATGAAGAAAAACACTAAGAATTTGGCGTGTGAAGATTCCATATCACAAAAAATTAGAGCTTTCATACTTGCTTCATCTGCACTGTAATCTTGCCTTTACGATCTGGTGATTCGCTAAAACCAAAAGAAAACAAGCACCCCATAATATCAATCCCATTGCCAATGAGCCAACAAAATATTTCTCAGATTCATTAAAATATTCAGGAATAGTATAGACACCTGAACTTTTCAGCAAGAGCTGTAAGAACATCACGTGCTGGCATTGCATTATTGTGTTCTTGCAAAATAGTTTCCATTTCTGCAACCTATACAGATGGATAATAGTTTATACCACACTGTAAACTATATCTGCCATTGGAATCAAACCTCGTAGTCTTTTCCATCATTAATTGTTGTTTCTCATTGCGTTATAAAGCAGAAGACACAGAACAATATATAAACAAACAATAACCATAAATAAGTGATGCAAGCTAATGGCATTACCATTCCTAAATTGTCACCTACATTTCCATTCTAGATTGTTGAAAAACATTACAGAAGTATATGTAATGTACAACCTTGATTTCATAAAATGAAAAAAGAGGAGTTTGGAGTTATATTCAAGCCAAGCTTAAAGTTTTTTGTTTTTATGTCGTGTGACTCAAAGAGGTCAAAGTATTACAGTAGACAAGAAAATAAAAATTTTACAGCAAATGAGAGGCAACGGATTCTCTAATTGAGCAAGCAAGAGAGCTACTACTAGTAGAGACCAAGTATTTTTGTTTGAATGGATGGAACAGAAGGGAAGCTAATAGAAAATAACAAAAGGAACCATATAATCCCTTGTTTGGATGCATTTAATGGAAGGAAAGAAAGCCAATAGAATGAGATGTTCCCAAGGGAAGCCTTTTTTTTTCCTTAACCTTTTGTTCCCTTCAAGGTGGGCAGACAGCAGAGGGTATTGGTAACAATTTTAGGAAATTTTATGTAACTTCCAATTTTATCGACTTATAATGAAAGGAACGAACTAAAAAATGGTTCAGATGATAAAATTTTAAAATATTCCATTCCTTTCCTTTCCATTCCACTGTATTCCCAAGCATATATACATATGTCAATTATTTTCCTTTCCTTAGGATAAATTATTGAAGCAAAGGAGTGTTTACATTGTCCCCTGCATTCTATATCAACTTCTAATCTCTATTCCATTCTTGTTCCACTCATCGAAACGAAAAGGCGCCTCCATAAAGAAAATAAGAAACCAAACATAAGTCCCTCCAGCCTAAATTGAATGAAACAAAATCCAAATAAAACTTTGACAGCCCCAAAATCAAGCAGTTATTACCAAAATGACCGACCCACTTCATCCATTCACCAGGAAATTCGAATTTTAGCATCTAATTATATACGCATGAGAAAGGAGCAGAAAATAGAGCAAATAAATACCGCAATGAACTGCTCCAAATAACATTGCCAACTTTAAATATGAAGTTTAGCTTGTGAGCACGTTTATGGCACTTACGCATTATTTAACACACAACAAAATCTAAGCGAAACTCAAATAGATAAATACCTCAGCCTGAGTGAAGCGAAAGGCGGGGCCCCCATTACTGGGTGGCCGACCCATGAGTTCTTTTGCTCACTGCCTCTCTATGCAGCTTATGGAAACGAGCGATTCCAGAAACAACGAGAAATCAGATGGAGAATGCTTGTGCTACGCTGGCAGGCTAGTGCAAGAAACAGAGAGACTGCAAAGGCGCCGAAGAAACTAATTTGAAATCAAAACGTGTATTGGCAAGAAATATGACGCAGGATAGAGAGAGAGAGGACGGACGAGAGAAGGGCGCTTGGATTCAAAACTTCTTCTGTTGCAAAGACCGAACGGAGCTGAGAGAGGGGCAAGTGACAGGTACCCGGTACGGTGATCGGGGACAGGATAGGCCCGTAATAGGCCCACTCTTGGAAAAGAATTTTATAGTCCAATTTGCCATCACCCGATTTTCTTCTTCGTTTCCCAAAAGGGCAACAATGTTTTTTCGTAATTAAATGCAAATTATGGAAAACATGTTTTTTTTTTTAAGAGTATTAGGAATGTTACAAGAAAATATGTTTTTTTAAGTCATTTGAAATAATCTTCATATGATATATTGTTTTTAAATACATTGATGAACATGCGTTAGTAAATAGGATTAACTATATTTTACTTTATTTTTTAAATATAATTAATTTTTATTTAAAATAAAAATTATTCTCATTTAAAAATATTATTTAATTTTAAAATTAAACTTTAAATATACGACTTATTTTAAAATAACTTAAAGATATAACCCGTCGTCATTACTCTAACTATTTGTCTCTAACCGCGAAGGTAGGAAAGGGCTGGTTGAGCTTGTCAATGGCAATCTTGAGCTGAGTATTGCCAAAGGCCTGCTGGTTTCTTGTTTGATTTTTTTTTGTTTTTTTGGTTGTGCAAAGGGACTAGTCAATGGGAAAGCAACCGAATGCAGCTTGTTCTTCAAGCACTTTGAAAATCAATTTGACCCTTCTTTACTACTCAACTGTAATTGTTCTGCTTTTTTTAGAGATATGAAAGAATATTGCAATTAAAACATCATGCAATTCATTTGTTTTTTTTTAAATTTGTTTGCTTAAACTACAAAATTTAGACTGCTCTATTGATCATTGAAATTGACCCTTAGATTTTCTTTTTTTAAAAAACATAATAAATCTAATGTTCTGAAATAGTTGTTGAACTCTCAGTTAGGAATCATAATTTTCATGTATATTTCTTAAAAATAGGCTGGTAGATAATTAAAAATATAGGATAATTTAACTATATTAATTTAAAAATTATTTTTTTATAAAGAATGAGTCAAACATTAATTATGCATTGTGCATCATTAATCATATAGATTTTTTTTTTCATGACATACAGAGTCAAAATCTAATTGAGAGAGAGATAAAAAAATTAGGATGGAACATGTGTTAAGTCCATATGAGAATTAAGTGTATCAAGTCAGCTCATATAGATTATTTTTACTTATGATTGATATGATTTTTAGAATTTGATAATTACATGTTATACATAAATTCTTGTCATTAAATTAAAAATTTTTGGTTGACAAGAATTGAACCATTTGGAGATCTTATTAGATTAGGTGACATGGTGAAATGGTACTCTACATTGGAAAATGTTTGTTTTCCTTGTCATAACACAAGTGCTTCTTAAATAGCACTGGTATTGGTACGTCTTTAGGCTATGCATCTGGTACGACCCAAAAAAAAAAAAAAGTGAAACATAATTTTAAATGCGTTTTAGTCATTATTTTTTTTATTATACTAATACATTTACATTTTATTCATTGTTTCTATCTAATTATGCCAAACACATATGTCAAAGTATCAGTAGACTTTCTCTTCATAAAACACATATTTATAGCGAAACGTCTTTTTCCTCTCGACATCTTGCACCAAAATATCCTGAAGCAATTTGCTCCATTTTAATCCACATCAGCCACATGAATATATATGCCTTTTCTAAACTTTATATGTTTGATAATGAAATGGAAGATAAAAAAATTTCTATGATTTAGTTTTTCTAAATTCATTATATTTATTTTACTTTCACCGAAGAAATTTAATTTATTTTTCCAAATCTATTAAGTTTATTATAATTTTATTTAAAAATTTTTGAAGTAGTTGAAGTGATAAATCAGATAAAAAGGAGTTATTCTTTTTTTTTAATAGAAATAAAAGCTTCTCTTTTTCTTTTTTCTTTTTTTTTTTTATCGGAACCTGATTCGCAGAAGGCGCGTTTGCAGAAAGCAGAGGGCCACCGAACTGATATAAAAATCGGCATGCTTTCAAACTCCCCTGTGCCACGGGCAGCAAAGAACCAAACTTTTTCTATTCTTCTCTTCTTCCTCTTCTCTGATCAGGGCTTAGCCCTCCTCATCTCCTCTCTGCGTTTAAAAATGGGAAGAGGAAAATTCAAGGGCAAGCCCACTGGTCACCGCAGCTTTTCCAACCCAGAAGATATAGGTACTATTTTTATCTGTAATTCCGCTCAAGGTCTTCATATACTGACAAGGTCTCAATTTGGCTTGATGGGTTTGAATCTATTGGTCTTCTTATTGTAGAATTTGATCTGTTTGAATAAAGTTTATGAAAATTGAACAAGTTTTTGCATAGATTTAAATGATTTTTAATTTTACAGAGATGCTACGTGTGCGGGAGAAATCATTCGATTTCTGGGTGACATGTTTTTAAAAACGTATGTGATGTGAGGTCGAATTAGATCACAGCTGAAAATTGAGTCGGGCACCAAATTTTATATAGTTAGTAAAAAAATTGATTTTGCTTTCAGTACAGTGGCCTCCCTGCAACTCAATGAACATAACTTAACAAAATGAATTTAGAAACTAACTTATCAAACTTTTATTTTAAACATATATTAGAATAATAGACCATCAGTTACATGGTAACAAAACTAATTAAGGAATTAACTTGATGGCTGATCATTATCAGGTATTAACTGGGCTGTTGATCAGAGCATTTTTGGACCCCTTTTCTTTTCTTTTTTTTGTGGGGAGGAGCGATTGATGAGCTATTTTCTTGGTTAATAATTAGTGTTTCGTTTCTTGCAATCCTTACGAATTGTTTTTTATTTTCCTTAATTTTTAATCAAGAAACTGATCGAATTTCGAAGATATGATATCAATCTTTTATGCTTATCTTGGAATTTTATTCTCTATGTTTCGGTAATTGCTAATGCCAGCACATCTCTCTGAATTTTAAATACTTGGCACCTATTATTTTATTTACTCATGTGCTCTATTTTAGTTTTATAGTATATTTTGAGCTATTTTTTTTACATGATTTTGTGTTTTATGCTTTGAATTGCTGCAGCTGCTGGTACCTCTACACGACCACGTACTTTTAAACGGGTATAATTTCTTGTCTTAAACTTTTTATGCTTGATTTTCATCCATAAATCGCTAGCCCCTTACACTTAGCTAGTGATTAGCTACTTAACCAATGTTGTTTTGACTAGTAGTTCCTGATTAGGATGGAGCACTCTTTTTATAATGTCAAATTGAGTTTATGCAGTAATTTTCCTTGACGTTAAATTTATATGTTGTAATCATCAACTATCATAGGTTATGACTATATACTAAACAATATATTGCTCCTTTTTGTCAGTATGCCTCTGTTCCTCTCTTTTCGCTTGGTTGTTTTGTTTCTGTTGGTGTTTTTGTTGCCAAATATCTATTTCTTGATGTTGTTTGGAAGAAGCCTACGGGTGGTAGATGAAGAGCCTGATCCTCTTTCTTTTGTTGACTATGTGTGGCAATGTATCATTTTAATTGTGTTTTCATTATAAAATTGTTGCTGCTTATCTGCCAGGAAGAACCAGAAGAAGAGATAGATGAAGAGTCTGAAGAGGAGGTAGAAGAAGAATCTGAGGTTGATATCCACTGATGGTTTCTATTTGTGCTTTCGGTTTTGGTAACTTTTGATAACTTCTACATGACAGTTGGGGTCTTATTTATATTCATGGGCAGAAGAGCAAAGGCACTGAGGGAATCATTGAGATTGAAAATCCTAATTTAGCAAAAGCTAAGAATGTGAAGGCCAAAGATGTTGATGTGAGTTGCACTAATAGTTTTTCTTTTGATTGTTTCATTTGATTTTATTCCATTTTGTTTGAGCTGTTTATCTTTGTCGCAGATGGGGAGGAGTACAGAACTCTCAAGGCGCGAAAGGTCTATTACACATTCTTGACAGTTTGCTGTGTTGGTTTCTTTTAGATAAATTTTGAGCATTTGATCAATCTCAGAGTATAATGTTATTTGATTTTTGTTTTTGGTGACCGTGCTTCTGTATGTAATTGATAAATTTGTTGTGATTTTGAAATTAAAATTATACCTTCTGCTTGGATACATTGTTGTGGCTTTTAGACAAAAGTATTATTTATCCATTTTTTATATGAACATATTATTTATCAATTTTGTTATAGTCTTGTCAGTAGTAGTTTTGCATAATCTGTTTTATAGAATAAGGTTTTACGAAATAGAGTGCTTATTGTATAATCGATCTCTTTTATAGGGTAATTGAAAATTTCTTTTTCCTCTCCCATCTTTTTTCTAGTTTGGTTACTCTGTTACCTAAACTAAGTTCATAAAATGCTAAGCAATGGTGGGATTTGGTACTGTTATTCAAATAACTGAATAATTAAATTGTAAGAATTAATGCCCTCTATGGATTAAATCAAACAAGAAATATATAACTTTTTAATGGAAAAGAATTCTTATCCTCCCTTTTTTCACATTCACTTACCACCTTTTGGTCTTGTTCTTACATAGCTGTCTCTTGTCTGCAGGGAGGAGCTAGAGAAACAAAGAGCTCATGAACGATATATGAGGCTGCAGGAACAAGGGAAAACAGAACAAGCAAGAAAAGATTTAGGTGATTGTTAGCATGACCATTCTTTCTGTTATTATTTCTAATAATTACGAGCTATACTCTAGTATGAAAAAATTAGTTTATTTGGCCTGATATACTCTTGCGTGTAGATGCCATCTTTCATTTTTGGCAGATATCTACTGATGTGTTGCTATTCTTTTGGTGACTCAAACATCCTATTCCCTTTCTGTGATGTATAATAGTGAGCATTCTAAATAATGTGTTGTGCTTAAATAGGATTAGATGTTATACTTTCTTTCATATTTGAAGAATTTACTGCTAAAAACAAAGAATGGTCATTTGCCGAGGGGTGAGGGCAATGGTCCTATATCCTGCTTTAGTTTATTTATGGTTTGTGGGTTGTGGCCTTCGCCTTTTTTTCTCCCTTCAGTGGCATAAGTTCTAGTAGTGGTTTGCACCATTGTATGATTGCAGGGAACTGTGTGTTGTAAAAAACTAAAAATTAAAAGATGAAGCTAGTTTTGGACAGGAAATCCACTTGCAAATATGTGTTCTTCCATGTTGTTCTTATTCTGGTTCAGCACAGTCAAGTTATTTATTTTGGCTTTTTCCTGGCCCTTTGTAGTGCCATAGAATGAGGTATAACATAGTTCAATTTCTGAGGTTCAATTGTTTAGTATATGAGGAAATAAAAAAGAAAATTTTCACGTTTTGAAAGTTTGTTCTGCTTCAACCACTATTACTGCAGAACGCTTAGCACTAATACGGCAACAGAGAGCAGAGGCTGCTAAGAAGCGAGAAGAGGAGAAGGCTGGTAAAATTCTTTTCCCTTGCTTGAGAATCAATCTGAACCTTAGAAATCCAAATTATGTGTTGCTTCTTTCCAATTTATCCATGAAAAGAAGTCAGAAAATCAAGAATTAAACTGTCATTCAAAATGGAACAGATTGTCATAAACTTGTATCTTTTGCTCCCACTCTTCTCTCCCAAGAAATAAAAATCCAATGAATTGAATGAAGTAATTGCTGTTAATTTATTGCAGCCAAGGAGCAGAAGAAGGCGGCGGTACACAATTGAGTAGATGCTGGAAGCAGAAGTCCAGCGAATATATTGCTTGCTCACTACTCACCACCTCTGTAACATCATTCCCTCTCTCTCTCTCCCCGAATCAGAAGGGGGCCGGGGGAGTAAGTTGATCTTTGTTCTGTACTCCAGAGCTAATTTAGTGTAATGACATGTTAAGAATTCTTATCTCATAGACCAGGAATATTACATAGTATCCTAATACTATAGTTTCACTTGGAATGCAAGGATTTATAAACTTTGATAAACTGATGTCAGGAATATACTTTATTGGATCTGTACGTTCCTTCTTTATCTTAATTGCATCATTCTTAAGTGTTCTCTTTCGGGGTGATTGTTGTTCAGTACCTTTTAGCAACTGTGAGTATAGACAAATGTGTAACAGGAAGGAAGAAGCCTATAAGTAAATTAGTTAGTACAGCCAGATTGATAATTTTAGCCTCATAAGCTGACTGTAGTCGTCATTTTCTCCAGAAATTATTGGCAGCAGAAATTCCTTCAACCTTCTAATCTAATGTGATATATAATAGAGTTTAGGTTAACACTCAATAAAAGTCCCGAAAGTTGTGGAATTTTTGGATTTTAAAATTTAATTTGTAGTACTTAATAAATTTGCTAATTTACATTTTTTCAAATTGCACTTATTGACCAGTCCAGTAAATACACTTTTCCTTTTGGGTTTGTCTACAAAGTTGCCAATTTTGGTATTGGGGAATGGGGATTGCTGATATGTGTATGCACACATAGAAAGGGGATATGCACCAGTAAACCCTGCAAATTAGGAGAAACTTGAAGTGCAGATTAACTCTTAATTTCATACAACAATAAATGCAGCTTTTTTTTAGTTCTCAGATAATATTGAGAAATGAATCATTCAGAGTTTCAGATATAGATAAGGTGGGATTCATTCGTAAAGAGCATGTTCATTGTTGCTTTTTTATTTTTTGTGTCTTTTGAATCATTGGAGGTCTGAGACTCTGAACCTTGGATACAGAATTTGTTTCTCATTTAAAAAATTGTACTATTAAGTGAATGATTAAGTGATTTGGCCAAGAATAGAGTCCAGGGGCGCCCTCAGGCCCAGAGTCAGAGATACATGCACAGGGGAAGAGAGAGAGAGAGAGAGCGCACATGGGATGAGGATGCTAAGGATATGACAAAAAAGTAAAGAGCACCTTAATCATTTGTTTGCGTCTAGGAGGAGAGAGGACCTACTTGAAAATGTAGTGTCATCTTGGCATTTGCATGAGAAAAAGAAAAAAAACAAGAATATACTTTGGCACCTATGCCCACCTTTTCTTACCTTCCCGTGTTTTTATGGTGATGTAATGTAACCACCTGAACCCATTTTGTGGCCATTATTTATTTGCCTCTTCAGCTACAACATTTACCTCAGTAAAAGAAGATGAAGTTTCTTTATGGTACAAATTAACTAAATTAATTTACAACCAAATTTTTTTTTATTTCCTAAAACGGGCCAAAAGTTAGCATGAACTCTGAAATTTCAGACACTTTAAACCAAATATTAGAATAGTTGACATGATGGCATTATTTAAATAAAGAACAACATTTTTCCAATGGGTATTGTTAACTTTTGCTTTGGGGTCAAAACAAGCAAAAAGTTAAAAAGTTAGGATTATATAAATTGCTTTCTTTAAAAAAAATATATATTGGGTTGTGAATAATACTGTGTTTGGGAGAAAGAGATTAGTTATTATTTAGGTTGAAAGTGGGTCTGTCTTGGTCACTGCTTTGCCAAATGCATGATTGGATTGAGAACCTAAAATACCTAATCTCATATGGAGGGCTTTCCTGCATTCAACCTTGGGGTTGTAATAAAATATCTCTCAAAGGATAAGTAAATAAATTAGTAAAATTACCTATTATTCAATCTTTCTTGCATGATTGCATGATTTTTTTTTTTAAATAGACAGGAAACAATTGAAAAATAAGGTGATTCAATCCTCTTTGATATGAGTTATACTTAAATCAGCTCTTATAAAAAATGAGCTAAACATAAATTAGTACAATTACCCATGTATTTCATTAGTCAATTATTAAAAAAAAAACTCTAAATTATGTCTAATTTTTAATCATACATGTTACATGGGATAGCTCATATGGCACTTGTTTATAGCTAGCAATGTTAGTGTTGGTTGGGTGAGTTCTTGTGCTAGTTAAACTAGAACAAACCTATTCAAACATAAAACAAAAGGGCTACAAATCATTTTGGTTGTCATAGACTTTTTTCTGCTGGTTGGAACTTTTTTTAATTGCTTTTGCTACCCCTTGATTAAAAAAATGGAGAAAAAATTGGTCCCAGTATCAAATAACCCATTTTTAATTCAGTTTCATTAAATAAATTAAGATAAAGTTAAAAAATAGTTTTCTTATAGTTTACTTTGTGTAATCCAATTGTAGCTGCATTAATTCCACTTTTTCCTTATCTGGGATTGCTTCATAGATTTTAACTAGAACTAAAAAATCGCAGAAAATTTAAAATAAAAAACATCAAAAATGCTAAAGAAGAAAAAGGGAAGAAATAAGTTGCCTGAAAAAACCGCCCGCCTTAATTACTGGCGAAATCCTTGTAACTTGCCTTGTAAGTCAAGTAATTGTATTTTGTTGGATAAGCCTGGAAAAAGCATGGTATATAGTAATATTTTATCATAATATTATAATTTTTTATTTTTAGATTAAAAATTTACTTGTTGGTAATTATTATTTAATAATAATAATATTATCGGGGTTAGGATTTTTGTATTATTATTAACGGTAAAAATTGGGAAACTCATGCTCATTGGCCAAAAAACGATAAAAAAATTTAAAACGAAAGTTGAAATTAGGGAACGTCTATATATAAAAATTTATATATTTATATTTTACACAAAACAGATGAGAATTTCTCTCCAACGAAAGCACGATCCTCTCCCTCCTTGTCTTCCCCTGTCTCTCTCTCTCTCTCTCCCGCGCTCTTTCTCTTGCTTTCGCTCCTCTTTTCTTTCTCTCTGTGGGAGATTTCTGTCTTGGATGAGATCCTTCGATCACGATTGTGATCAATATCCGCTCTCGTTAATTTCTTTCCCGGGTAATTTTTTTCATCGAATTTTCAGTTTTTATCTGCAGATTTTTGTGCTTTTGTGGCTTTTTAGGGTTAAAAACTTGTTATTTCGATCAACCCGTGAAAAATAAGGACTTGCATTCTCCGTTTGTGAAGACATTATTATGCTTGATTTTAATTTTTGAGAATTTCCTTTGGACCTATTAATTTTTTATAATAATTTTTGTAATATTCATCAGAGTTCGTTTCGAGTTCGTCGTATCCCTGAAACTTGGAAGTTGGGAGCTTTCTATGATAACAAGGTACAGTTATCTTACGTTCTTTTTGTATGTTTGGTTGGTGATGAATTGGGGATGATGTGGTTGAAGTGCTTTCTTGTTTGGTTGCGAACTTGGAAAATTGTGAAAGAAGTCTTTTTTTTTTCCTCGGGAGAAAAGCGGGAGAGGGGAGTTTGTTTTTCCGTGATTTTATGTATTGGTTTACATATATGATAATACCTATAAATAATGCATTTGTTAAACTTAACATCTTTTAATGTTTTGTTTGTCTTCAAGGTTGGGGTTGTCATGTTTTATATTTATATGCTTGAAGGAACTTTATGGGGCATGACTACTGAATTTCTGGAGGAGCTTTTTCTCACTGTTTTATGTTCAAAATGCTTATACGTCTTTCTTTGGTTCACAGAAATATTGTTTGGTCCAAATTTACTACCTCCTGAATTATCAGGCTGCATATATATGTGTGTGTGTGTATTCTAAAATGGCTTAATCCCTTCCCCCTGGCAAAAGATTGCTATTTAGAAATTATGGTATATTCCTTAGCATTGTCCGATGAATATTCAGTATCTGCCCTTCACCTGTAACAAATGTGTTTCAATTAAGAGAATTTTCTCTCATTGTAATTTTTTTGCAGTAGACAGTTTTGCAAAGGTTTTGTGCTATATGAATTTGGTCCAAATAAAATCCTGATCATCTGTTGGATAAAATTTCATGATCATGTTATACGAATGATCCTTGTTGGGGTATGCTGGACGTAAAGGGAGAAAGTGAATTAAAAATTTTCCATAGCCTTTTTGTCATGAATAATTGTGAAAAAAGTAGGACTTAGCTTTCTGTTTTGAATTGCGAATGGGATTAATAGTATTGTTACATTTTTCCTGGAGAGAGTATTCCTATTTAGGTTGAGAAGCAACTAGTGTGCAACAAGGGTTATGAACTTGTGCATTCTCCTGTAGGGAAAATTTTAACTTTGACCTTGATGAACATATTTGTGGCTTGGCTGATAAAAGTGGTACTGGTATTTGTGAGATTTTGTGTGAAGAGAATATTTTTATTTAGGCTGAGAAATGACTTATGTGCAACAAATGTGTGCTTAAGCATTCTCCTCTATTGCATATCTGTTTTATTTATTTATTTTTATTTTCACTTCAGTGAATGTATTACAGTAAGCAAAAGACATTTTGTGTGAAGTAGAATATGGATGTTGATCTGGATCAAAAAAAAAAAAAAAAAGAAATATGGATATTGGTGATTTTTGTAAATGTTTACTAAAAGATTTGGGATCACATATGCAGTAGTTAGTCTCCAAATCTGTTTTTTGAACTATTAGAAATTTTCTATTCTTGTGTTTAGTCCCCATGGGATAGGTTAATTTATGAGTAATGAATAAAAAACAGTGACTTTATGACAAGCGGTTTTTTAATGAAAGCTTATTTGTGCACATTATCTTTTTATTAAAATCTCATCTTTAGATAATTTTCTTGGTGTTTATTCTGCACTTCTGATTCTTCTTCTTTGCTTTATTCATCGTTAACCTTTTCTTTTAAACTAAGGAAAGCATGTTTTTGTGCACAAGATCTTGGTAAACCCTGAAAGTATTTTAATATGCTGGCCATTTGACAACATAAAATTCTGTTGGCTTGAGCAGTAGGATCATCTATAAAGGGATTAGCTTTATGTTTAATCCTCAGTTTTAATACATGTATAATGTACCATATCAAGTAGCTATTGACTATTGTTGACGAGCATTATTAAAATGTGAAACATTGATTATATGCTTTATTTTATTGTGCTCAATGTCTGTTTTATTGTTAAGTTACTCTTCGGAGTTTAGTTTCTTTTGTGTCTGACTGATGTTATTCACCCTACTGGAAAAATCAGGATCAATTTGCTTCAACAAATCTCAAGTGCATGGATCAAATGACCGATTTGGAAATGGACCAGCAAAGGCATGGCTATGTTCATTCTGAACCTGGCATGCCTTGCATTCTTTTGAGGGGCGCCAACATCTCACAGCCTAATATCCAAACAGTGGTGTCAGCTTCAGGAAACACAGCTAATCTTGATTCCCACTATTTACCAGATGTGTATGACAACAGTTTGATGTATGGGATAACACAACACAATGGCATTCAGCATCAACACAATTTTGATATGGGTGTTGTGGCCACAGCCAACTTATATTATTCTGGAATGAATCCTTCATCGGGTACTGGTGTATTGCCTCTGCCTCTAAATCACAGAGCTTCTGATCTGCTGCCAGCTTCAAGTACATTTGGTGTCTCTGGAGTTTCTTCAGATAATTTTCGAAGGAGCAATAGCTTCATTGATGATGTCAGAGGTCCATACAAAAGAAAAAATGCCGAAGGCATTAGAGGAAATATCCAGTATTTTAATGGCTCAGCTAGTTCTTCTATTGCTCCCTCAAATGCAAGTCATTCTGATGGGATTGCAATGATGGATAGTGCAACCTTTGCCCTGCCTCAATTCAGAGGAAATGGCATTCCATCACCTGTGGAAGTAAGACCTAATGGTAGTGCATGGAGCAGGTCAGGTGAGTCTGTTATGGTGCATGAACATAACCATTTAGTTCGACGAAATTATTTAGGGCAGCACTTTCGACCTGCTGCTCTTCCCTGGTTGGACCAACAGTTGATCAGTAATAGCAGTGATGGACATACTACAGCCTGGAATCCCTCTCATCCAGTGCCTTACATGCATGGTAAAAATCCTATTTCTTGCTCTTCTGCCTGTTCTCTATTTCCCATTTTAGAGCATTATTGTTACTAAGTGAATGGTGTATGACAACGAGTATGAAACAACTGAATGATTTTTTGATGAAAGTGAATAATACAGCCTTTTGGATGTTATTTTTAATCATGCTATAAATTATTTAAAAAACTATTTTTATGTTGCAAAACATGTGACTCAGTTTGCTCCTCTAAGATAGAATTACATGTATATGCATGGGTGTTTTTCCTAACTATGGTCTGCCCTCTGCAGTGTCCATTTAAGTGCCTAGTTATTCTCTCTAATTTTTCAAATTTGTGATTTGTTGTCTATATTTGATATCTGACTCATTCCCTCTTATTCTTCAGCACCCAATTTAAATGGAAGTTCATTAGAGAATGCAAATATGGGTTTGCAGAGATATCATGATACAGCTGGCAACAGAAGTAGCCTCAGGTTTTCTCATCCTCCTCCTCCTCCCAACTACCAACACCATAATTATCATCATCCAACACTGCCTATGCAAGGAGTGAGAGGCCACAATATCAATTTTCACTCTCCAGTAAATTTAGCTTCATATAGAGTTCCAACAAATCCTTCCCGCAGTATTGTGATACCGGCACATAATGGTTTTGAGATGGGTGCTAGGCATGTTGACCCTGCACCTTCGGCTGGCCTACGGATATTCCATCCTCATGGAGGAGTCATGCCAGAGACAAATCTTGGACATCGAAATCTGCCACCCATGGGCTTTCTTCAAGTTGATGTAATATTCTCTTTCTCTTTTTTACTCCGATTGTTGTCTTAATGTGTAATGAAGCATACTGGTTTTACGTTACTTTATAAGTTGACTTTTTAAACAATTGATGTTCATGTATATGTAGGATATTGCTATACTTGATGAAGTGGGAAATTTGGTTGATCATCATATAGATATGCGCTTGGACATAGAGGATATGTCTTATGAGGCAAGTGTACAAAGTTTGACATTTTAGTTTCCTATCAATTTAGACAGCTGAAAGTCTAGGGTACTAAGTTTTTTTGTCTAGTGGAAAATGTCTACATTAGACTTTGAAATTTTTCTACAGGAGCTTCTTGCATTGGGTGAGCGGATTGGCAGTGTAAGCACTGGATTATCAGAGGAAACCATTACAAATCAATTGAAGACAAAAACTTATCTAACATCTGCTACTGCCATCAATCTGGAGAAGGTAGCTTCTGAGGATCAGGAAACTGATTCTTGCATAATATGCCAGGTATGATTTTTCAGCAAATTCATTTATTTAATAAAAAGTCATTTGAGCATTAGGATTTCATATGCCGAACTCCCTATTGATGTACTAATGATTAATCCATCTCCCTCATTTACTGGAATTTTTGTGTGTATTTTCAAAGGATGAATATAAGAACCGAGAGAAGATTGGAATTCTTCAATGTGGGCACGAGTATCATGCAGATTGCTTAAAGAAATGGTTGGTTGTGAAAAATGTCTGCCCCATATGCAAAGCAGAAGCATTGACTCCTGGAAAGAAAGACGTATAGGAATCAATAAAGTCAAAATCTCCTCCTCTCCCTGGCTGCACGTCTTTTGGCTAATATATTTTCGAACACAATTCATATTTTGTTACATCTTGTATATGTACTTGCACATATATACAGTCACACTGCCCAACTCATTCATTTGTTGGCACCAGAACATTGTATCTATCAAGTTGTACAGACCTTGTTCTGTGTGATATATAACTTTAGGTAATTATATTACCGTTTTCACTTTTATTACATTTTTGTTATGTTTGGTTGGATGTCCCATCTCCATTTTCAGAGTGAAAATTTCCTTTCTGATTATAACGTTGGTTTTAAAGCCTTTTTTTAAAAAAATGGGTGTTTTTCTGTTCTATGGATAATGTATGTTTTCGTGTGGTTATGTATAATTATGCTCCCAGAATCTTATACTGAACAAAATAATGGAGTTAAAACGAATCTCTCTCAAATCTCTTTCTTTTTGATGAATTCACTCAAATCTCTTTTATTACTGCGTGGCGATGGGAATGGTTTTATTATCTTTCTACCTATATATCTATGGACCTGGTCAGTCCTGGTGATCGCGGTTGCCTAATGACATTGAGCAATCACTTTTGACTCGCTAAGAGAACGTGGGAAATAGGTGATTGCAGTGTTCACTGGAAGTGCAGAGGTGGGAACGGCCGACAGTAATGTGTTTCATAACTGAGAATAAAGTATCACCAAGCAACCGGTTTGAAACACGTTGGAGGGTGCTTAGTCAAATATTTACGTACCTAAGATGATATCCAGACTCAGCACAAATACCACTGTTGTCTGAAGCTTGCTAGCTTTTGAGGGGTTTGAATTCTCTCGGCTGTGACAAATTCTGTTGGAGAGAGTATGAAATTGAATTCTTCTAAACGAAGTTTAAAGTGCTTTGTAACATTCTTTATTCATTAACAAGATTGTCATGTCATGTTGAGAAGACTGGAATCCTAATTTTGGAGTTAAACAAAAACAAAAACTTGATGCCGACTAAAGGAATCAAATGTCTTTTAATGTTATTTTTTTTTTTGTAACATAAAAAATGACAAGTTACTTAATACAGATATATTAAAAAATCTTATGTTCTAACTTAAGATCTTTAAAGAGAAAAGTTTTAAAACAACAATAAATGTCATTACACCATTAAAAAGTATTTTTTTTCTTTGGCTTAAGTTACCCATAGGTGGTGCATCATCAAGAGGAGCATCATTTAGAAACCAATTAATCTTTGTCAAGCAACCAATAATGCAACTTAAGTACAGAAAAGCCAAAGCACTCAAAGGAAAAAAGGGGTATATATGGAAACTTAAGAGGTAAAATTATAACTAATCAAGACCATGTAAGTTCTATACTTCTTCCATTCTAGCCTCTAATGAACCTCAGGCATGCTTATCAATCTTGCACTAAACAATGATGAGATAACGAGCTTGACTTCATTTGATGTTTAGTCATTTTTAGGCAGAGCAGCAATTAACTTTCTTTAATGCTGAAACATCATCGTTGGTTCCCACAATTATGGTTTGACCTTTAGGCAGTTCTGCAGGATCATTCCCAACTTCAAGTGCTTTCCGACTGACCACACAATATATCTGAGTTAACACCTCGGTGAAAGCATTCTCAACATTCATAGACTCAAGGGCAGATGTCTCCGTAAAAAAGGTATTTTCCCTCTCGGCAAAGGATTGTGCTTCCTCCGTCGAAACTGCTCGCAAGTGACGCAGGTCTGCTTTGTTACCAACTAGCATTACTACAATATTGGAATCTGTATGATCTCTCAACTCCTTTAACCATCTCTCTACATTCTCAAATGTAACATGTCGTGTGACATCATACACAACCAAAGCACCAACAGCTCCCCGGTAGTATGCACTTGTAATTGCACGATATCTGTGAAGATCAATCATTTAGTAATGATTCTCAACCATAAAAGAAACATTCAAAGAAATTAAGACAGTACATGAATCAGATAGAAATAAATGAGCCATTGACCCCGTAAAATGCAAAGAAATTAACACAGTACATGATTCCGATAGGTAAATGCACCATTGACCTGTAAAATGCAAAAAACTTGTCAGTAACACGGGAGTACCTACGTCCCGCCACTCAATTGAAGACGTATCCTTGTTAGTCACTTATCCATTAGAAACTGGTCCTTAATCAAATTTTACACTAAGGGAGTAGGTACTCCCGTGGAACCAAATATTTTCTCCTAAAATGCAGTTTGCCAGGATTCTAAACCTCAGAAATTAGACATAATAAGTAAATTACTTGCAACATTGATCAGAAAATGTAGTTACTTTCCATTAGTGGATTACATTTGGAAAATAACACATGCCTACATTTTCCTTGGCATACAACTAACAAACAACTCATCTCTACTTTAGATCAAATGCTGAGCCATGCACAAGCTTTGAACAAAATAATGCTCATGATAGGAAAACTAAACTGTTTATAACAAGAAATCTAATTAGCTCTCCAAATCTTGAAGCGATACATTGTAAATCAAGTAGCATCAAGATGTAACATGAAATAAGAGCACAAAGGCTGACCTATAAAAAATACCATATATATGAGCAAATAGGTTTTCTCAATATTCGTCCATGTTTATCTCATACATGCATCATCTTGGGGATAGGGGAGCTGTAGTGTTGTTGTTGTTATTACTAACTTGGCGGAGCTCTGTTAACAAGTTAGTTGCTACCCAAACACTGGAAACTACCCCCACTCCCTATCTCTATTCTTACTCTAGCAGTCACATGACACAAACTCTTTGCTTTGCATACAAATCTTCAATGGGAAGAAGGAAACATTTACCAGAAAGCAAACTCCCACCAAATGAGCTTTACTAAAAACTCACAAGGTATATTGTGAGCCAGGGGTACCCACAATTCAACCTATAAAACCAATTAAACTTAATTGACTGGATTCCTTTAAATGAGATTTTTGTGAGATTTAGTTTGTGGGAAAAAAGGGACTGAACATTTGAATTGCTTGCAGGTTTTTTAATGCTATTTTTCCTTTTTCAAGAAGAAAACATAAAGTTCCATACTTGCCTCTCACCACTAGATAGAACTATTACTCATAACTTCACATGCAGTCTCAAATATATATTTTTGAAGCAAATCTAGAAGTTCCCACAACCTCTACGCTTGTCCAGCCTTCTTAATAACATTCCATGCCTTGTTAGTCAAAATGCCACATATGTAGTTGTATTATTGTTAAAGCTGCCGAATAGAAAGTTGTGCAATTTATCAAGCTGTCGGTAACCAAATGAGTAAAAAACATCCAGAGTCCAAACTGGCTTATTTGAGTCAACATCTAGTCCATACAAAGTTCGGTAAGGGAGGGAGGAAAAGAATTCAATTTTCCACTAAATTTAGCTTTAGCAATTGCTGCAAAACCCTTACCTCGGAGCTGTTTACTTCTCTGAAATCTGATCTAAACCAAATCCAAAATAGTAAAGATATTACAATCATAACTTTAAGTCATTAACTTACATATAAGCGATTCAATTGCTCACCGTACAACCATAGTTTGAGATTCTTATGGTCTTTCATTTTCCCGGGAAAATTAAAAATAAAAGGATCAGACATTCATAGGGGAATGAGAAAGAACCTTTCTTGACCCGCAGTGTCCCAAATCTGGGCCTTGATCATCTTGTCATCAACCCTGATACTCCGAGTAGCGAATTCAACGCCAATTGTGGATTTCGACTCGAGGCTGAACTCATTCCGGGTGAATCGAGAGAGAAGGTTGGATTTGCCGACGCCGGAGTCTCCGATGAGAACCACCTTGAAGAGGTAGTCGTAGTCATCCTCAGATCTGTACGCGGGCATCATTGGGGTGGGTTCGGCTCGGATAGGCTTCCAAGCAAGGCGGGGTGTTCGAAAATGGGATCAAAATGCGAACTTGGAAGGCATCGTAGAAGAAGAAGATGAAATGCGCACAGCACAGTAGCTCACTCAGACATCAAGCGAGCAAGCAAGAGAGAGAAAGAAGTGAAGCTCAAAGTTCAACCAATAAAAACCAAAGAGGAAGGAGACCCAACAACAAAGGGTTGAGGATGTGTTTCTTCTTTCTCACTTCGGTCGGAAAGCTTAAGAATCTCCTTTATTACGTGAGTTATGTTGCTTCGTGTTTTTGTTCTTAATTGTTACTTACGTATGAACGCTCCTCCCTTCCCGGCTGTTTAAAGTGGGCTCACACTCAGGGCCCACTTTTCAGAGTGATAAAAAGGAGGGAAAAAAATAAAATTTAGTATTTAAATTTTATAATATTTAATAAATTTAATTATTTATATTTTTAAATAAAAATTTTATTTATTAAAATAGTATAATTAAGAAGGAAACATTTTTATCAAAGAATCTTACTATTTTTTTTATACATTTTGGTGGGGAGAAGATCAAACTTAGCGAACGGGGGGCGAAAAATTTAAATTGATCATTTGAGCTGAGGTTCATCTCAAAAATTTTACTATTTTCACTTAATTATTTACACAAATTTTATAAAACGTCTCAACCAAAAAAAAATATTATAAAACATCACTTGATAAGTTTTCTCTCCATGTTCAAGAGTTCATGATTATAATTTTTTGATGATATTTTTTTTGTGACATAGGAGTCATATAATAATTTTAAAAAAATAATAATAATAATCAAATTCAAGGATGGATTTAAATAAGAAGGCAAGTATGTCAGTTGAGTTATAGCTCATAGATTTTTGATAATATTTTTGTTAACAAGTTAGTGAATATATAACATTACTTATGAGCACTAAAAAAAATAATAACATGACTTATTATACAAAGATAATTGTGCAAGTTGCAATAATTGTAATCCCCACATTATGGTCAAGGATAAACATGATTAGGGCATGAAATCATGGGCATATCATAATCATCAAGTATTCAAATCCATGCTTTGCTTTAAAACTTCACCTGTCTAGTTAAGAGGAAATTTCTTTTATCTTTTGCAATTCATTGAGTGAGTGCTTGAGAATGGTATTATTATTCATAAGTACAAATGGAATAGTGATAATGTAATTTATTATATTTATACTTTTTTTAACCAATTAATATTATGTATAGATTAAAATTTATTAGATCTTATAAATTAAATTGTAAAACTTATAAATTAAATAGTTTAAAATATAATTTATGTTAATTAAGTATAAATTAAATTGATCTCTCTTTTAACGCGTATTGTATAAGTATATTTAAAAAAATACCTAAATCCATATATATATATATATATGATATCTAGGTATTTTGGATGCTTGTATGAAAATTTTTTTGATGAAATAAAGCTTATCATGAGTGTCACAGATCAATCAAATTATGAGATCAAAGAGCCACATAATTTTTAATGCCAACATGATTAAGACTAGACCTGTTTCTATGTATTGCTTCATTCATACACTGCCTCATTTCTGTAAGCGAGTTGTTGAGCGTCTGAGTCAGAATTTCCCACTTTGGCTTACCAGAATTAAGCCTGAGTTCACGCAACAAGTAAAGCCAAAGCAAAGGCAATTACGGAATCTGTCATTGATTAGCTTTATGAATTTTCCACATATAAACCTCTGGTTGAAAAAAGAAGAAGTGAAATCAATAAAAGCCATCTAGTTGGAGGCAGTCTGACATGATAAAAGCCTCCACGCGCAGTTTCTGAGCAAAAGATGATACCCATGTAAATTAGGTTGAAGTCATAAAAGCTATCCAAAGCCAGTGATGACCACTAATTATCATGCTATTTAGCTTTATATTTGTAGGAATTTTTGGTAAAATAAGAGACAATTTAGTCCTACTAATACACATTTTATAGGAATAAAGGTATTTTTAATTACTCAACTTTGGTAAAATAGTAATATAGTGTTTTAATTTTTGAATTGAATAATTTAATTTTTTTATAAATATATTTGAAATAATTTAATTTTTTTTATAATATTTTTTTGAGTACAACCCAATTCATTAGTGGTTATCCATGTTTTATTTTTTTTATTGTAATTTAGTATAATTATTATATAAATTTATTTTTTAATTAAAAAAATTATTCAAATGATATAAAATTAGAAATTAATACTTGATAAAAGATAAGATATCTTCACTCCAAAAGAAAGGGTGTTAAAATTTTGAGAGTCAATTAATCACATCATTCTAGTATAGAGAAATTTAATAAATTAAAATTTTTATTATCTTAATTGTAATTATAAAATAATTTAATTAATTTAATTATATTTATAAAAGAATTAAATTATACTTATATTAAAATTAAATTACCTAATTTAAAGTTGAAAGTCTAAATTACTTTTGTAGAAATGTAAAGGAAAAAAAAATACTTTTACTTTAATATTTCATAAAATTAATTACAAAATATTAGATGTATTACATCACAATTACTCTGTGCAGCATTTTGCATTTAGAGAAGCTTTAGATCAAATCTAAGATATAAATAACAGGGAACCTATAAGAAATACAACTAAGCAAGTGCTGCTACATAATTTGCACCAATCAAAATTTCACTGTAGTCCAACTACTTCCGATCAACTAATCAAATTAAAAGCAAAAGTAGTGCAAAATCATCAATTGGAAAACGGAAATGAACTAATTTGGAGGGAAAAGCATTAACAGAAACGTCAGCTTCAACCTCTGATGTAAACTTGCAATGGCAAAAATGCCGTCTTAGCCACCACCTTCCCAACTTCTCTCTCTGCAAATGCTTTATTTTTGGGGTCCTGCTGAAGAAGGAAGAAGGTGTTGCCTATGCCTATCTTCATTGTTAGTGGGGCACACAGACAGGCCATCTTCTTCGTAGTGAGACACTCTAAAGAAACATGAAGCTAGCATTTTCCATGTGTTGCATTCTGCATAATTAAGTTGCATCTAAATGTAAGGCAGCCATTTCCAACTTCCAAGACAGATTCAAGAATATGGTAACCTGCAAAACGGAAATGATAAATGCACCATGGGAGCTTATCGTTATTGTCTCACACAGAAGGAATGGAAAAGTTCTGGTCATATAAACATGGCATGCTGTATATTTTAATAGGCTAGTTTTTTTTTTTTTTTTAATATACCAAAAAAAGGCTAGTTTTTTAGAGAAAGAATAATGGTGCCGTGACAAATAATTTCAAAGCCAATCTAATTTTTATTTTATTAGAAGGCAAGGAATAGACCCACTAAAAATGGAGGAAGGGGTCCCATTCGATGATGGGGAAATTATTAGTAACAAACGCAATACTATAAATTTCAATCTCTTAATATTATTGATATCTAAATTGGATAATTTGATATTTTAATTTAACTTATAAACTTTTTTTATTAATTTTTTATTTCCTATTTCGGTCTTAATTATTTTAAGATTAAGGTTCTCTATAATTACTTATAAAAAATTATCAGAAACATAAATAAAAAGTGTTTCCTTTTTCACTTTAAATTTTTTTTCCTCTCTTTTCAATCTATCTCCTATTTCTCTCTTTCCAATAATCCTTCGTAATAAAGGATCCCTATTGTTTCCTTGGGCTTGAAAATGTGTTTGTTTAATTAGGATCAAGACCTTTTAATGTTTTAGAATTTTAATAACTTTTTATCTCTTTATTTTTATTTTATTTTCATTTATAGTATAAATCTCATTACAAGATAAAAGAAGCAAAATCATCAAAACTATTCAACAAAAAAGTTAGAAATCCAAATATAGTAAAGAATGCTTATTTAAAAAAATTTCTCTTAAAATAAAATTTTTAAATCAATCCAAATAAGTTCTTAATGCATAATTTACATACCTATGATAAATTTTTTTTTTTTTATAGATCTAATAATAAAGTTCTTAAAAATTATGATTTTGGGAAGCTTAAAAAAAAAATTGATTTTGTTGAGATAATCTATCATCATAAAACAATGTTCATTTCAGCCGATGAATCTGATCATATCCTGTGACTCGCCAAAATTATTTGCCGTCCTACAATATCCACAGCCACACGCATTTGAAAGCCAACTTGAACTTGCTCGCCGCTCTTCACGTCTCTCTCTCTCTCTCTCCAATCATTTACCACCATATCACTGTCTCCCTCAAGGTTGCTCATATATAGTTCGCTTCCTCCAGCTGACGCTAGCTACTCTCTGCCAATGGCGCTTGTGTGATCCAGGAGTTAATTCGATTGGCCACTGCACATGGAGAACCACTCCCTCAATAACACCGCCGGAAGTGACTTTCCCGCCGACGGCCACGACTTTGACTACCTCTCCGGCTTCGGCAACTACTTCTCCTCCGAGGCCATCGCGGGAGCTCTGCCACTCGACCAAAACAGCCCCCTTATCTGTCCCTTCGGCCTCTACGCCGAACAAATCTCTGGCACTTCCTTCACCTCCCCTCGCAACCTCAACCTCCGCAGGTTCTTATTCTTTGAAAAATAAATTAATTTGTTAATTACAAGTTTTTTTCTTGCTCAGCTTCTTTTGTTGTGGTTTATTGTTCTGGTGAATAGTTGGTTATATCGGATCAAACCGTCCGTGACCCACGAACCGTTTAAGCATCGGGTCCCATCGAATGGGAGACTATTAAGCGAGTTCAACCAGTCCAACAGTTCTGCTAGCCCAACTCAGCTTCGATGGAAACCTGTGGATATACCCGATTCACCTACGGATTTCATTGATGGGTTATACACGATTTGTGGTGCTGGCAGCTCATTCCTCCGCCATGGATTTGCTATTCATATGTAATGTGATTCATTCGTATATTAGGATTAGTCCGGTTTCTTTTCCTGTCTGATTTTCTGGTGTGGCAAGTAGATTTATACAACTGTTAAGCTCTACTTCAGTTGGGAAAAAAGAAGTGTTGGATTTTTTTTTTTTTCAAATTTCTTTGGTTAGAATAATAAGTGCCTCAAAATCAGAATTGTACAAGTTATGAACTTTCTTGTGGTTGTTTAAACTTAGTGAGAATGCTATTACTTCCATTGATATATGTCATTAAGTAAACGGCTGAGAAGTATGAATACATGGTTTTTAGTGGATTGGTAGTTTCATGGCTGAAAATTGAGAGCAGCAAACAGAGTGAAGTAGTAGAGATTTTAGCAAGAACTTGCTTTCACTTTTCTACATCCTCCTGCGTTTTCTCTTATAGCATGTAGAAACGAAATCTAAATGGAAAAGGAAGTTTAAGAGCCATCTTTTTTTCTTGCTCTTTTTGTGTCTTGGATTTTCCTTGGTCAGAATTATGATTGATTGGAAATGAGAATTGCACAAAGTCGTGAACTTTCTGATGGTTGTTTAGCATCTCATATTTTCTTACTTCCATTGATGTATGCTGTCAGTCAACGTCTGAGAAGTGAAACACGTGATATTTTTTAAGAGTTTTAAATTTTTGGTTTACTATTGATAGTTAAGTAGAGATTTTCGGATGAGCTTGCTTCATTATTCTACATCCTCATGCATTTTAATCCTACTGAGCAAGTGGCAATATCAAAAGGGGGCATGTTTATGATCAATGCTCAAAACCTGTGTCATGGCATGTCAAGTTAAATCTGTCCATAGCTTTGACGGTAAAGAAGTTGTTTCCTCTTTTGTGGTTCAGTGAAGTGTAATCATATGATTCATTCAGCTGTTTAATTTTTTATCTTGCAAAATGATTTGTTACTACATGATCTGTGACTTCTCCGAAAAATGCTACTGTAGATTACTGTTTTAGACCTACATCTAACTATTTTTTAGCTATCCAATTTTTACTATAGTTAGTCTATAGGAAACAAGAATGTTGGCCAAAGATTATAAATGTTGATGCAAAGTCGCTGGATTTGTTATAACTAGTTCAAAATTATGAAGGCAAATTTACACCTTAAAAGGTGGGGAATTCTTATTTTACTTGTAGGTACACTGCCAACAAATCAATGGATAATTGTGCCTTCTGCAATGCTGATGGTGATTTCTTGATAGTACCCCAAAAAGGAAGTAAGTGACCATCACGAGCTTCTTCAATGTTCTCAAAGAAAAGTTTTGACTTATTGCATTGTATTAAGAGTAGAAGCTACATTTTTTATGGACCCATATCATCTCCCTGCTGATCTGTGCCTGATGAACTTCGGATTCTGTCTTATTTTAGTAAAAAATAATAATTAAAAAAGATAGAAAATGTCAGTTCTCCTAATACTTGAACAGAACAGAAGTTTCGTAATTGAACATTGCATAACATATGAGTGACAATTACTGATTGGTGGACATGTCTTTAGAACAGAAGTTTCTCAATACCTTTTGCTGGTTTTGTAGGGCTCTGGATCACTACAGAATGTGGAAGATTGAAAGTTTCACCTGGTGAAATTGTTGTATTACCTCAAGGTTTTCGCTTTACTGTTAATCTACCTGATGGTCCATCCCGTGGCTATGTAGCTGAAATATATGGCACTCATTTTCAACTTCCTGATCTTGGACCAATAGGTACCTTATTGCTTTTGCAGTTGTGGACTCAAAAGTAACAAAAGCACCATATCAGTTGCTTAAATATATATAGTTACAGTATAATATATAACACTTTTTTTCACATTTTCAATAATATTTTCATAAATAAAAATGTGTTTGATTCATACTTTAGGTGCCAACGGTCTTGCTTCTCCAAGGGATTTCCTTGTTCCTACAGCATGGTTCGAAGACCATTCATATCCTGGCTACACCATAGTGCAGAAGTTTGGTGGTGAACTCTTTGCTGCAATACAAGATTTCTCTCCATTTAATGTTGTTGCTTGGCATGGTAACTATGTTCCATACAAGGTAGGTTTCCCTTCTACAACGTAAAAGGATCTTATTATTGAAACTGAAATATTACACAGATTAAAAACACATCACAGGGTTCGGATCATTGCCAAAGAACCAAAGATACAATACACATGAAGAACACTTAATCTACCCCATAACAGGATAGCCCCAAGTCTGATTTTGAGGACCAAATGCCTCCCCAAGTTCCTACCCATTTCCTAACCTCCTTCCTACAACCTATGGCCTATAGAATACAAGTAACTACCCATAACTAACTTCATACATGTAGCATTTAAGGTCTGCCATGTATATTCTGTTCCTTTTCTATCTTATTCATAGTAACTGCACCCTTGATGATTGGCTACCTAACACAATGTTGTTTTTTAACTGTAAGAGCGACTTATCATTACAATCATGATCATGTTCTTATTATTATGTTAGAGTAATAATCCTCTAAAAAAATTCCTGCATCCTGATTTAGACACTATTTCTACTTGCAGTATGACCTAAGCCAATTCTGCCCTTACAATACTGTTCTGTTTGATCATAGTGATCCTTCAATAAATACTGGTATGCACTGTTACCATTTCTTGATCCCGTTTTAGTACATGCATAGCTCCATTATGTTTTCAACATGTGTTCATCTTTGTATGCACAGTGTTGACAGCACCTACTGATAAACCCGGGGTGGCGTTGCTTGATTTTGTCATTTTCCCTCCCAGATGGCTGGTTGCTGAGCATACATTCCGGCCTCCGTATTATCATCGCAACTGCATGAGTGAATTTATGGGCCTCATTCATGGTGGATATGAGGTGAATTACATCAATATTTTTTTTTTTTACTTCTATTCACTGCATGAACCACTGATTACTAGTCATCGAAGGCAATTTTTTTTTTTTTTTCTTTCGTTTCTCTAATTTCACTAGTTTGTATCTAATACATTCTTCTGCTTTCAGGCAAAGGCTGATGGATTTGTTCCTGGTGGTGCAAGTCTGCACAGCTGCATGACTCCACATGGTCCTGACACCAAGTCTTACGAGGTATAACTCTTGGGACTAATAAAAAAAGAATAGAGTTATGTTATCCCACAAAGTGAATCTTATTATACTCACTTAAAAGAATTTTGATCAATAAATTTATTGAACTTCATAAATTAAACCATGGGACCTATAAAATTTGACGATCCCATTTACTTTTGTAAGCATTTGGTGCTTCCACATTACATGGGAGTACCTTTTCTATAAAGAGTGATGCTTCTAACACAACACACGATAAGCGGATACACACACAAAATTAAACCACAAAAAGCTGCATTTGATAAGAAGTTGATCATTTAATAGCCTGAGCCATTTTTGCATGTCTGTGTTGTATGGATAGCAGTCTTACTACGCACTTCTCATCGAAGATCCATGAAATAATTCTCGCTCCATCTCTCTCCATTCTCTCAAGTAAAAAACCTTGATGGAGGGCATTTGTTGCATGATAGTAGGAACCAATTATTGGGGTTTTAACTTCTAATGAATGTATTGGTGCGCAGGCTACCATTGCAAAAGGGAACGATGTAGGTCCTCAGAAGATCAGGGACACAATGGCTTTTATGTTTGAATCGAGCTTAATACCCCGTGTCTGTCCATGGGCTCTGGAGTCACCATTCAAGGATCATGATTACTACCAATGTTGGATTGGCCTGAGATCTCATTTTACAGTTGCTCCTAAAAGCTCAACAGCACATAATGGACACACTGAAAAATGAGATGGTTTTACAAAATGGAGATTTCAGGGACACAGATTCGTTACTTTCGTTGTCCAGATGGTAAAATGTAGTGGTAAGGTTAATGTCAATCAAATAATGTAGTATCAATGTTAAGCAATGAAAATAAAAGGAGTAAACTAACTGCGTAATAAAAGTGAAGATGTCATGTGGAGTGGAGGTTACCACAAAGGTTGATGTTTATTATAAATTATAATTTTCACATCCAACTTTCTTGGCACACAACGTTCCATAAAATTATTTTAACCATACTATGCAGTTATTAACTGGTTTATATTATAGTCAATTGGTTAGTTTAGCTAGTAAGATTCAAGATATTTTCCTTATAAAATTTAGATTCAAATTTTTTGTTGATATTTTTAATAAAATAATTTATAAGTATTAAAATAAATTTTTATTAAGATTTATAATATGTTTTAATTTTAAAATACATTTTTTTCTCGTCTGAAGTATTTTTGTAAAAAAAATTGTCATAGATAAAATTTTTTTGAAAATAAGCAACCTTTTGTCTATTATGGAAAATAAAGAACTAGAAAATGTTCAGCTGAGTGAAAATTTAGGTACTAGTTTGTGTTGGATTTATATAAGCAATTTTTTTGTATTAAACATTGGTAATTTAACTATATCTTCTATTATAAATTGGAGTTATCAAAATAGGCTTGGATCCCGTTTCGTCTCGTTTCGCATAAAATGTAAGATGGATTAAGGTATATATAACTCATTTAAAATGTGAGTAAATTACTTGCAAGTTCAGTGGGTATGTAGGGTGGGTCGACTTGTAAATTTTTACTTGTAATATTAAAATTAATAAAATTTAAATTTTTAAATTTTTTATTAATTTTTTATTATAAGATTTATGCTATAATGATGTAATTGAAAGAGTGTTAAATCATAAAGATATTAATGGTTAGTTATTGTTGAACTAATTATTATACACAAAATTAGATAATTAAATCAGATTTATTTTTATAATTATTATACATATTTAATTTATTAGTTAAAATTTATATAATTTAAAATTATGTCATTTATAAAATATTTAAAATTTATATTTATAATTATTATTTTAAATATAATAATTTTATTATTCTGAAATTAAGATTTATATTTATAATTATTTTTTATACATTTTCTTCAATTCTTTTTTTTTTAATTTAACGGATTAGCCTATGAATTCACCATGTGACAAGATGAGTTAAAATTTCTTTAGCCTGCAAAAATGTAGGCTAGCCAACCTCACCTCAATTAATAGCAAACATCTCTGAATTGGGTCACGTTAGAGTAGGCAAGCTCGTTTTATCAGTAGTAATTATAATCTATACAAAATACAATTGGGACTTCGAAAATAAATGATATTAGTTATTAAGTAATTATTTAAATAAATTATTACTGTAATTTACTCAAAGATGCATTTACTATACTAGTTTTAAGTATAATATTATTATCAGACATAGCTAATTCAACCATAAAATGCTGCAATATATTATATAGGGGCAAACAAAATAATATATTTCATTTTAATTTATAAAATACAATCATAACAAAATTATTTTTATTTTGTTAAAAAATATTCATTATTCATAAAAAGAAATAAGGAAAATTACACATAACCCCCTTGCACTATGCCTCATGTGCAAAAAACACCTTGTACTATCAATTTCACCACATAACACCTGACACTTTTTATTTGTTCAAATAGGACCCACCCGTTAACAAATTAACATACGCCCGTTAAATCACTCAAAACGGCATGCCGTAAGAATTTTTCAGACGCAATTCCTTATCACATCCAAGAAATATGGTAAAGGACCAAAACAATAAAACATTAATTGGTTGTGCATCTACAAATGGTTTCAACAAGAAAACCCTCGGACATGAAAAGAAAAGGTACCACCACCATTTTTACTTGGACTCAAGACGTGGCCTTTAATTCAAAACAAGAAGGTAGCTCGCCAAATATATGGAATGATTAGGAAAATATATAACTCTATCCTTCAATTTGTTATTCTGTATATTTTAAGCAATCAAAGAAAGTAAATTTTTCATATTTCCATGTTGACTGGTTATGAAGACTACATAAGTAAACTACGTCATTCCTGGACCAATTTTTAGCATAAAACCAAACATCCAAAATTACAATGTCGATGGTTCACTAATTAACTATTTCTCAGCAAACAGAAGATATTTCTTGTTTAATTTAGAGAAGCTCTTGCCTTGGCTGAATCATTGAACAAAAACAGAGACTCGCCTATTCTTCACTTCCTGAGTCAACACAGCAAAACAACACACAGAGAGCACCCAAACCAACAAACCATGAAAACAGACATATAATAATAGAAACAGAGGCAAACTTACAACAGCAGCAGAATCATTGGGAGATGTTATCTCGCTTCTCTGGCCGTGCTCGATGATCGTCATCGATTGCACAGCCAAATTTCTCCGTCCAGTGCATTTCCTTCTGGGTTTAGAATCAAATACAAGCTCGCTCCACTGTTTCGAATATGTGAGATCAGAGGGCCTGGTGAGCTCCGATTTCGACAGAGACCTTCCTGAATGAAGATTAATCATTGCCATAAGCTTCGAAGTGGGACAATTGAGAGAAGGAACGGACCAAACGAGGTTATCTTTGAAGAACAGCGGAGAGTTCAATGAAAGAGACCAGCTCGAGAATGACTGTGCGTGTTCTATGGCATGAAAGAGACCAGCGGAGAGTTCAAATGAAAGAGACCAGCTCGCTCCACTGAAAAATTTCTACGGCATGCCGTTTTGAGTGATTTAACGGGCGCCTGTTAATTTGTTAACGGGTGAGTCTTATTTGAATAAATAAAAAGTATCAAGTGTTATGTGATAAAATTAATAATATAAAATATTTTTTGCATATGAGACATAGTTCACGAGAATTATGTGTAATTTTTCCAAAGAAATATGAATAAACCTGCCGTATGTGTAATTGCGTAAGACGTTGGGTTTCTAAATTTTTGATACTTGGAAGCAAGGAGGTGGGAGGTGGTGGCGCCGCCGTTGCTCGAAAACACCAATTATCACAATAAGCAGCGAAACAAACCTAATCAACTTCCTTTTCTGAGAACTGAGAAGACACAAGCAGAGAAAGAAGAAGGAATCGCTATCGTCAGTCGGATTCTCAGAAGATGGCTCGTAACGAAGAGAAGGCTCAATCTATGCTGAATCGGTTCATTGCCCTCAAAGCTGAGGAGAAGAAGAAGCCTAAGGAGCGCCGCCCTTTCCTTGCCTCCGAGTGCCGCGACCTCGCTGAGGCTGACAAATGGCGGCAGCAGATCATGCGAGAGATTGGCCGCAAGGTCGCCGAGATCCAGAACGAGGGTCTTGGCGAGCACCGCCTCCGAGACCTCAACGACGAGATCAACAAGCTCATTCGGGAAAAGGGTCACTGGGAACGGCGTATAGTCGAGCTTGGTGGCCCGAATTATACCAAACACTCGGCAAAGATGACCGATTTGGAGGGCAACATTGTCGATGTTCCAAACCCGGGTGGGCGTGGTCCTGGGTATAGGTATTTCGGTGCCGCTAAGAAATTGCCTGGGGTCCGAGAGTTGTTTGAGAAGCCTCCTGAGCTAAGGAAGAGGAGGACTCGCTATGATATTTATAAGAGGATTGATGCTAGCTATTATGGATATAGGGACGATGAAGATGGGGTTTTGGAGAGGCTAGAGGGTCCAGCAGAGGAGAAGATGAGGAGGGAAGCGGTGGGCGAGTGGAATAGGTTGGAGGAGATTAGAAAGGAGGCTAGGAAGAGAGTAAAGAGTGGGGAAGTGGTTACTGTGAGTGCTACTGCAGCTGCAAGGGAGTTGTTGCATGAGGAGGAGGAAGATGTGGTGGAGGAGGAGAGAAAGAAGGAAAGGGAATTGAGGGAAAAGTTGGAGGAGAAGGAGAGACAGTTTGTGGTTCATGTACCATTGCCGGATGAGAGGGAGATTGAGAGGATGGTGCTGGAGAAGAAGAAGATGGAGCTCTTGAATAAATATGTCAGTGAGGACCTCTTGGAGGAGCAGAGTGAGGCCAAGGCTCTGCTTAATATTCAGCGGTAGATCGTTGTGTGTGTTTGGAATTAGAATAGCCTGAGTTATTTGGTAGAAGCGTAGTCATAGTTGAGAACACTGTATTGCAATTTTTCTCTTATAGTCGCATGGGAATATTGGATGAATGCTGTATTCAGTGAGAAACTTGAGATACGTTATGATGAAATTTTCTTTTTCTTTCTCTGAGCAAAAGGAAAGAGCGTTCCATAATTTGCAATTTTATGGTTTCTTGTGATTTTCATTCTCTCAATACCTTGACCAGACCTTCATGAATCTCTAGAGATATTACATTTTTGTAGTTTGATTTATATTCTTTGTATTACATTACTCAATTTTAAAGACAGGGCCCTCATAATTAACTGTCTTGACTGTGCGAAATGTCTGCTCTGGCTGGTTGGCATGATGATGTAGTTCCCTAATTTTGAGTTGTTTTTCAGTAAAGTCTTATGAGTTGTGCGCTAATAAAGATTGAATGAATCTTGTTTTGGCTTTCAACATTAGTATTATCGAGTTACAAGGTTCTTTTAACTTGCTCTAGTTTTGTCTAATTTTGAATTGTTTTCAACTATGTGCCATTGCTTGGACATTCATATAGCTCTCAGTTCCAAAGAAAGAGAAGCAAAAGAAAAGAGAAAAAGACCCTTAGGAAGCATCTTTAGGATGGGTTTCCATGCCTGTGTGATCCCTCTGCTTGTGTAATTGCTTTCTTCTGTTCTTATTACTTGGTGGTTATCAGCTAGTGTTAATAGCAGTTCTTCTCATTATCTCTATGGCTGGCGCTACATAAGTAGCGTTAATTATGAAGATGACATTAATTCTTATTCACTTGTTCCGTTGTCTGTCTCCCCTGTCAATGGTTGAAACCAAGGATAAACAATGGAACTTAATGTTGATTTACTTCCCTCAGCAGAAACCAATGCCTTTTTGTGGTAAAATCCCTATGCTTCTGCTTATGTAAGGTCTCTATTCTCCCAATCATTTGTTGAGCTGCCCTTACTTTTCCTTTATCTGTCCTGGATGTCTACTTTTCTCTTCCCTGCGGATATTGAAAAAGCATGGTGAAACTACACTTAGACACTGTTTTTCTTCTACTTTCCCTTTCTAAGTTGAAATAAGTGGATAATTGGAGGAGGAGAGGGGGGGGGGGGGGGTGTTAGCTCATTTGAATCCTTTGATAGACTTTTCACTTCTTAACTGAACTTCCTGCTTATGTCTCCAGATTTTCAACTGAGTATAGTTTAGTGTACCTTGTCCTTGCATCATCAGACTTTGAGACGCCACTTCCAAGCTTACAATCTCAATTTGGATCTTTGAAAGTTTAAGATGCAAGGGTTTTGATTAAAAATTTGTGGAGAAGATTCTGACTACTTACTTTCCATCAGGCTTTATTTGTTGTTATTGTTATATTTTGATTAGTTACTTGAAAACTTATGTTCAACCTCATTGGTGTAATTAAACCTCCCCTCTGTTTTAAGATCTAATTTGCCAAGTCTGTTAACTGTTATTGATTTATTAAGTGCTTGTATGAATGTCATCAGGTTGCTGGAGATGTCGTGTGTCATAATTGTAACTTTGCATCTTTTAACCCTCTGGTCATAAGTAGGGTAAAGATTCTATTGATCATCTTGAACTTGCCATAATGGAAGCCCATATTTCCTGAAGATTTGGGTAATCGATTACCAAGAGATACTTGCTTTGGGAAAGCTTCCTGCCTGCAACTTTAGCGACTATTTTATAGTTATAGCAGTTTCGTAGGTTGTAAGCAGTTTTAAATATTATTGTGCCAAGATTTGGTGATTTAATTCACTATAGTTTTAATACAGGCACAAACGGTCTTTACAGGCATGCTTCGTATTGGCTGTTAGATTGTGTTCTATTATCAGGACATCCATAACATGATTTCCGTAGGGTCTGTCAAATAAAGAGTACATTATATACGCGAAATATCAAACATGGAAGAAAATAAATATTTAATGGCATTAAAGTAGAGTGATTGTGAGTGGCAGATAAATATGGTGCCAGGTCTCCTAAAGTTGATCGACATTGATTAGTTCAAACCTATATTCTTAGTAATCAGAGTCTGGTGCATTAGGCCATTTCACGACATTTGTCTCTTGAATTTGCAGACGGGCTCAAAGCCCCAGGAGCTCCCCGTTGGCATCAGCTGATCTAATCCAAAGGCTAATGCCAATCTCGTTGGGTGCTGGTTGGAACCTTGACTTTTTGGTTTGAAGTAAGACTCCTTAAACAATAAGGCACAAGACAAACCGGCGGCTAATGCCAATCTAGTGCAAAGGCCTATTATTGTTATTATTATTAATGATTTATTATTTTTAATGTCTGAAAATGATAGGTGCTGTTGTGATTTTCTTTTCTGTCTACGCATCTAGGTATCTGAACTATACTTAATTCTTCTATAATTGCATTTCAGTTAATCACCCCACTAAATATTGACAAATTAAACTTTTAATTCACCACTAATTTTTATTTTAGTTTACGAGATATTTTTATTTTTTTTAAACTATGTAATTAATTTTTATTAATAAAATTGTACCTATCGTTAATTTTAAACATTAAATTTATCGTTATTTAAACTGGCTGAAGATGCATAACTTTGTGTACTAAGTAAAAAAAAATATTGTTCAAATTTTACTTCTTAATGTAGGAGTCTCAGCTGAGTAATAATGATTGTACATACGTTTTGTACACAAGGATTATATATAATTTTGTAATTTTTATAAAATTAATGAGTAATTTATACTTTTCAATTTTACGACTTATTTCAATGTTAATTACTTGTAAGTTTTATAAAAATATAAATCGTGTATATTATATAATTTTTACATACGAAACCTTTATCCAAGTAACATCTCTTTTGTCAGCCACCCTTCTTCTCCTTCCGTGAGTGCCTCCCCGTCGTGGTTCTGACTTTGTAACTCTGCCTTGCGATCGTGAGGCAAGATTGACGCACAGAAGGACATGTACAAGTTGCTATTGAAAATGAAAATAGACGTAAAGAAACATCCTGTAATATAGCCAACCCTTGAAAAAAATGTAAATCTGTTCTGTTTTTTGTTTGTCTGGAGACCCTGTACCACCTCCGCACAGGCTCTTTGCTGGCCATCTTTGGAGCTACCCAAAATCAACATTTGGAGCTTTCCTCACTAGTCTCCCCTTTTTTCCTCTGCCTAAGTGCTCTAGATGTCGACATTATAGCACACACTCACTAGTGCTTCACATGAGAAGCACAACCTTTGCCCTTTCCCTTACGATGAATTTCCATCCCATCCATCTCTCCTTAATTACTGCCAAAATAATGGGCCAGAAATGCAAAGTGGCTGGCTATCTCCATCTATTACTTACAGCTATCTATTCTCAAAGTCCTTTTGTTCCAATAATTCAAGCACACAAACTGAGAAGAATCTACCCTTGGCTGCTACAAATGAGACTTCACTCCCATAGTGTACCTTGGTTTTCTTATATTACAATTAAACATGTCATAGAACTCTATCTTAAACTACAATATATATAGGTCATTTATTTTTTTAAATTAAAATTTATAAAAATTTTATTTAAAAATATTTAAATTTTATATAATTTATATTCAAAATACACAAATAGATCCCATGGAACTGTAAGAAATGGTGGTTATCTACCACTCTTGTTTTTATTATTTTTCTAGGAATATTCTTATACTCTTTAGATAGGAGATTAATTTTTTTTTAAATTAAAGATATAAGTGATAAACTCTCCTAATAAGGATAACTTTAGACTCAAATAACCATAAACCATTCTTTTATTAATGTGTTTGTACCTCAACTATATGTCACTTTCATTATCAATTTTATTATTTTCACATATTTATTCTCATAAAATTTTATTTTATAAAATTTAATCATTAAATTTATTAAATTTTATAAAAATGATATAATTTAACAAATTTAAAAATTTAAATTTTACGCAAAAATGAGACATTAGAAATAAATTTTCAATTTTATTATTGATATATCATATTAAAAATAATCATATCATATATAATTACAAAGAAAATAAAAAAATTATAAAGAGGTAGCGGCTTATTTGCTCTTCCCACGTGCAATTATGCTTCATCCTATTGACTTTACATAGTCCTTTTTTCCCTACTAACCTCTGTACGGTACCACAGAATTCTAGGGATCACAAAATGAAAGCAGAAATCAGACCAAAATGTTTAGGAATATATCCTTAATTCTCTTATTGTTGAGCCATTCACGGAGTCCACATGCAAACCCTTTCATTATTGTGTCTATAAGAAACTCGTGTCGATTAATATATATCAGCACTAGCTCTTTAAACTAAAAGGAAGAAAATATCAAAAAAGGAAAAACATATACATATAACATATATAGTCATTTTATATATAATTATTCTCTAGAATCATTAACAATGTATAATATTATATTTAAATACACTTAACATACTTAATCTAAGACATTCCTATTTAAATTCTTGATTTTGAAAATTTTTCCATTTGGGAGACTTTAGACTTAATTCAGACAAAACAAAAAGAATAGGAGAATGAGCCCTACTTGTGGGTTTTCCTTTTTTATTAATTTTGAATTATTTTAATTTTAATTTTATTTCTTTGTTACTGTAACCTTGACTTTAAATACCAAAATTCGATTATCCTTGTATGAAAGAAAGTCTTGAATTCAATCTTCAAATTTAATTTTTTATTTTAAGTCAGATTGAATGGCATTAGTTTCTAGGAATATATCCATGATTCTCATGATAGCTTGCAGAATTCATCTCATAGTTTGATAAGGAATCCTTTGACATATTTCAATTTTACTTACTCATCAAGAAATGAAGTCACAAGTGTGTGTTTGAGACAATAATTCCAAAAGTGGGTGGAGTTTCTAGTTCAGTAATAAATATGAAGACAAGCCATTAAACAATTGGGAGTTAACGTGCATTCTAACTTTTGCTCTAATCATTATTAGTGTCACCTAAGTACTTTCCCTTTAAAGAACAACATAATGCCAACGTGAAAGGATGGAAGTTACAAAGAGTTCAGAGAGAGAGAGAGAGAGAGGAGAGGACAGGAAAGGGGAGGGAATGGCAGGGACACAAATCTCCCCATGTGAGTCTGATTTGGGGACAAAGCAAAGAAAGCTGGGCTCTCACAAGCAGTTCACATGGGAGGAGGAGGACATGATTCTTACTATCCCTTTTCTCTTCACAGCTCATCCTTACCCCAAAGTCCTCCATCTTCCCACTACACCACTATCCCTTAAATTAATCTGCCCATGAGATGTTCTCCCCTCCAACATCACCACAACAAGTCAAATGATCCCTCACACCTTTGCTCATATATATTGGAGGAAAGATAGTCTCCCACATAATAGTGGGAGACAAAATCCTCACTTAATAAATAGAATTGTGAGATGCAAAAGTTTTATAATTTAATTTATAAAAATAACAAGACTTTATACATTATAACTTTATAATCCCCTCTTTCCAAACGCCCGCTGCATTATCAAAATCCATTTGATGTAGTTTGATCTAAGTTTATTTTAGGTGATTAGTTTGATCTAGTTTGATAAATCAAAATAAAGTAAAACTCTTAATAATGTAGTAACACTCCGTTATTCAGAATAATTCTGTAAAGTTTCTGTTTTTGCATTGCAAAGCGGCTACTCTGATACAAAACAGAGAAAGAATAGCAGACCATCCTCATCCATTTAAGGTCAGATCAGAAAATCAGTATAGATAAAGAAGATGATCAAGATCAGAAATCAAGTGTAGTTATGATCCAATGACCAACAGAAAACATGTGGGCCAATCATTGAAGGTCCCATAACCCCATTATCTTAGTATGGTAGCATACTATTAGCCAAGTTGCATGGCTAGTAATACAGATACGTATTCAGTATGGAAATGTAAATTTTGTAATAAAACTTTTATGTAACTTTAATATAAATTGTGTTCTCGGTACGAGTATAAATTCGTATCTAGTACGAATATGTCACCCAAAATGAAAGTTTGGTGCTTCACTACTACTAATGGATGGGATTCAGGAAGAGGAAGTGATATATGCTACGCATTTTATCAGACAGGAAAACTGCATATGCTTGGGATTGGAATTATTAGTATTATATGAGATAATGGATGCCAAGGGGAAGGGTCGCATTTGCACGTGCTTGCTGATTCCTTCTGGTTATTAAACTAACACTGCCAAAGAAAAATTTTCCCACTAAAACCGTTGAGTCTTCCACTAGCTAGCTGTTGCTAGCTGTCTCTAATCCCCTCTCCATGTGACTGATCCACCTCTCTCACTTCCCAATTCCCATTTCCAAAACCTCTGGACCTTAAAACAACCAAAACAGAACACAAAACATTGCATACGCCAAAATCTAAGAGAAGGCAAAAACTTTGGGGCAAATGAAACCATGCTGAGGTTGTGTGACACTCACTGCTATATTGCCTTCTCTCCTCATCTCTTCTTCCTTGTCTATTCTCTCCACAGTACTGCAGGTTTTAGGAGCCCAAGAAGGAAGATTTTTATCTAAGATTTGCGGTTGTTTGTGTTGGTTAGGTTGTTGGGGATTGGTGTTTTTATTTTTATTTATTGAATTTCTGTTTTTTCTTTTTGTTTTTTTCATCTCAAAACATAACCCAAAGTAGCACACGAGATTTCAGCAATCTCTCTATATTTGGGTGACTTAGAAAATGGCACAGTTACCTCCTAAAATACCGACCATGACCCAGAATTTGCCATCTTTTCCTCACCAAAGGATCTCTACAATGCCAAATTTTATGCCCGCCGCTGCAACCGCCACCACTGCTCCCACTACTCAACAATGTCAACAAAACCATGATCACAATATGTCACCGCAGCTACAACCACAGCCACAACCATCCTGGGTTGATGAGTTTCTAGACTTCTCATCGGCGAGGCGGGGGGCGCATCGGCGGTCGGCGAGCGACTCCATCGCGTTCCTCGAGACGTCATTCCTGGACGAATGCCGAGACTCGGCCACCGTGATGCCGGGCCACGTGTTCGACAGGTTGGACGAGGAACAGCTGATGTCCATGTTCTCCGACAACATTGCCGCCTCCGTTGGTTTTCCGCCTCCGCAGACTACCACCTCCGATCCCTCCACGCCCAACTCGTCCACACCGTCGGAGCAGAACAGCAATAACGACGAGAAGCCAATGACATTGGATGCCCCACTACAAGATCATCCTCTGCAGCAGCAGCAGCAGCCTAAGAAGGAACCTGGGGAGGTGGATAGCTCAGGCGAAACCAGGACACTCGCGCAACCGCCCTTCGCCACCCCCAGCGGCGGTGAAACTATTGTCGACCCCAAAAGGGTCAAAAGGTAATCTTCGTTGGTACTATATATAATAATATAGTATGACCCATGCACGTCTATTTATTAAAATGCTTAACATAATATTATTATTATAGTTATTATTATTATTGTGATGATCTAATTATTTTATTAATTACATGCTTAAATTATTTTCATTTTAATTAGAATTTTAGCCAACCGACAATCAGCTCAGAGATCAAGGGTGAGGAAGCTACAATACATTTCTGAGCTCGAAAGGAGCGTGACAGCATTGCAGGCAAGTAATTAAGTGTAATTTAAATTTAATTAATTATATCACAATTATTTACGTGTAATATTCATTTTTAATTAATTAATTAACTTTTTATAATGATGATTATAATAAAATACAGACGGAGGTATCAGCGTTGTCGCCAAGAGTTGCGTTTTTGGATCACCAACGTCTGATTCTCAACGTCGACAACGGCGCCTTAAAGCAACGCATCGCCGCGCTGGCCCAAGATAAGATTTTCAAAGACGGTAATGCCCTTATTAGTTTTCCTTTTTTGGAATTTTCATTTTTTATACATTATAATGCTATTAGGGTAGATTTTGGATTGGATTAGAAGTGTTAAAGTGGGTTAAATTTATTTGTTTTGTTTAAGAGGTGGAATAGATTTATATTTTTTGATTTACACAAAATATAAATAATTATCTTGTGTTATTTAATTTATGAATTACAGTAAAATAAAATAAATTAGTTTATATTTTTATATGTAAAATACATTAGTTGCTAAGTCATCTCATTTTTATTTAAGAGATAGATTAAATTAATATTCTTTTAATTATTAAAATTGTGAATTGGCTCATTCAACCCACTTTAATTACAGACTGTTGTAAGTCAAGATAAACTAAATTGTTGTAATCAAATCTCTTATTATTGAATCCAAACCCCTTATTATAAAAGAGTAAAACATTCACGAGATAGTTATAAAAAAAATAATGAAATATATAATTAAAAATTATTTCTTAATTTTGAAATTTAACTAAAATTATCAAAACAGTCTAAACTTGCATATTTCATAAAGAGTTTTGATAAAGCCACAACTTGAAAGTCACTCGAGTCATAACTTAAAAAAAAAAGGTTAATTTTATTATTTTTTTCGTAACTATCTCATAAATATTTTACTCTTTTATAATAAGGAATCTGGATTCAATAAGAGATTTGACAAATTTTATTACTTTTTTTATAAAAAGCTAATTTAACTTTTCTCTTTTCTTTTTTAATTGTGACTCAAGCGTGACTATAAAATTGTAAGTCTGTCTTTGTCTTTTCATAAATTACCCAATGATAAATCATTGGCCACAATTGAGCTTAAACTAATGGCAAAAGAGAAAATTACTATGATATATATATGTTTTATAAATTTCAGAAAGCATTAAAGTTCCTTAATTAATGAGATTGTGTTTTTTTGTTATTCTTAATTTCTCAGCTCACCAAGAAGCATTAAAGAAGGAGATAGAAAGACTAAGGCAAATCTATCTCCATCAGAACCTGCAGAAGATGGGCAACTCAGCCAACAACAATGGCCAAACTCTTCATTCCCCATCATCACAGACACAACTACCGCACTCACACCACCTTCAGTAGATGGCCTCTCAGCCATTGGGATGTACGGACAAGGAGAAGCTCCTTAGTTGAGAGCTGTGGATGCCATTGCTAACTTCAACTTTCACGTGATATGTTCCCACTTCAATTTGGATGTGGGGCTCCAGAGGTTGGAGGGTAGGAAGTTGACAATAATAACTTCGAATTGTTTGGACAGATAGAAGGAAAAAAAAAAGTGTCTGTAAAGGTGATTATTTGGGTTGGAGGAATTGAATTGCAATTTTTTTTTTTTGAATGATTACACTTTTTTTTCCTTCTTTCTGAAAGAAAATTCTCAATCATTTTTTGGGAATGGGATATGTAGACAAAACATTGTGGGTTTGTATTGGGATGCATGGAAGCTGTCAGAGAATTGTTTTTCTGCACTTCTTTTCTTTTTAAATATGGAGGAGAGGGGGTGTCTTTCTTTCTTTTTTGTTTCTTCTCTTGGGCTGCTATTCTAAATTTATTGTTTAATTTCTGGGGAAACTTGTACAAAAGATTGAGTAAACTCTAACATCATTTGTACTTCTACATGGAGAGTGGTGTTAAATGTATATGAAGACTGTGGCATTAGTTTTCTGTATCTCATTAATTATGTTTAAACTTGTGCTTGAATTGGTTTCAGAGTTAGCATCATATCTAGACAGTTGAATTTTTTGATAAAGATGGTCCCATTTAAAAGAAGTTACAAAAAGTTTAAAAAAAATGTATGAATGATTAGATTTATGGATATAATTTATGATTTCCAATAAATTTATTAATCTAAATTTTTTTAATAAAATTTTGTGAAATCAATTTAAGAAAATGAAGAAATTGTGAATTTTGAAGTTAGGTACAGCTTCTGCTTCTGTCAACCACAGTTTAGTGCATTGTGACATGATGCTATCACATGACTGTGATAAAACAAGGAAAAAACACAAAGTTGATGCTGATTCCAGCATTTGTCCCTTGGGAACTTTGTTTTTTAGTTACTGGGATTAAACCCATTGGAATAGTTGAATTGCTTAAAGAGTTGCAGGTTTTATCATCTTGATTAAGTTAGAGTCACAATTGGTTTGGACTTGCAAAAAAAAACCAGAGCAATCATGACTCAACCTAATTATAGAGTTTTGGAAAGTTCAAAAATTGGACTAAGACATAATTATAGTGCTAATAATTGGTCATATGCAGTAACCTGCAGCTGGAATTTTGAAAAAAAAAAATGAACACAAGAAGGTAGACCCTGTTCATGAAAATCAAAATCCCAAGCAAAACGCTTTCAATTATGCAGGGCTTTGGGCTGCTAAGCAATCATATCAAATAACTATCATAGCAGCAGGATATTTTTTGTCTTTATTTTATTCTGATTTTAGTGATTATTTATTTATTTTTTAATTTATATTAATATATATTGTGCATCTTATTTTTTGTTAATTTTATATTTATTTTTTTAATTTTTTTCTGTCTTTAAATCTCTTAAAAATAAAGGATCCAATTTTATATATCTTAAGAATTTATGAATGTTATAAATTATTAAAAAAATTAGACTTAGTATAGAGATCTAAAAAAATGTCATACACAAGAGAAATTATTTTTACAGAATATTCACATAATTTAAAAAATTCAATAAATTTATAATTTTATTTTTATTTAATTTTTATAATACAAGATTTAGATTATTAAATTTATTAAATTATAAATTAAACTAACAAGATTTACTAACACCGTTATCATCCATTGTCGTGTAGATTTTGTCGTTTTTATTTCATGGACATAATATTTTTAATAAATTTAATAATTTAAATTTTGTTAAACAAAAATTGTATGGTACCGTATGAGAAAAGTGTGACCTTTCCAAAACGTTTAATCAGTTCATTAACTCCCAGATCCTTCCTCCCCCAGAAATTACAAATCTAATTGACTCAGTTGTTTCATAATTAGTACCGAAATGGGGAGGAACCTTCCTTTTCCGGAGACAAGACTTTCAAGAAACCGTCACACAAAGACTTTCCCATGGCAAAACTTTTCCAGGAAAATCAAAATCAAACAGTTGCAGTAAAATAAAGAACTTTGAAATCTAACGTGAAGGAGGAATGGTTTCATATTCTACCTTCTACTGGGTATGTTACAGGTTTTGATCCAGACCATTGAAGACATGGAAAGTTTCCTGGTCTTTAGAATAAGTCAGTTCGTCAAATAGGGTAATTACCCAGGAGATTGACATCAGTTTATTTGTCATTTACATACTTCACGAGCCTGCTAATCAAACTGTAGTATGTTAAAATAAAAATTCTGATCACCTTAAGAAAAAATTTTGTTTCTCTGTCAACTTAGGCTGGTTAGTATTAAACTGAGAAGGTCGCTTATGATCCGCAAGTTAGATCCCCACTCTGAAAATGAGTTTGCAGTTTGGATTGCTATCTCAGCTACCTTTTTTAGAATAATGACTAGGTTTAGTTTTTGAGTCATGTTATTTTTACAAGTAAAATTTTATTAAACCCTTCACTTTAAAGAATATAAATAACTAAATTTATAGTTATGCTTTTTTTAAAAATTAGATTTTATAAATTTTTATTTAAAAAATATGAATAATTAAATTTATTAAATTTATAAATTAAATTGTAGAGTCAATAAATCTCATAGATTTGTATTGAATTTATGACATTGTAATATGAAAGTGTTGGGGGACTAAATTTTTGGTATTTTTTTATGCATCCCAGTTTGACTTTTGTGCCTCATTATTTTGTATGGAAGCTAAAGTTGGGAATCCAAATATGATTTCAAGTAAATGATTAAGTGATTTAGATAGAGTTTTTACAAGAGATTTTGCTTACTCTGCTACAGAAATATCGTCTCTTTTGAGATCCCTAAAGTTTAACCATAGCAACCAATAGTTTCCTAGTTGTTTTATGCCTAGGGATGGAATTGTTGATGTGCCTCCTGTAAATGCAAAGAGTGCCCTGAAACTGTTGGGGTGAAGACTTGTAGTTTCTCCACTTGGTTTCATCTCTGCACATTCTTCTGATTCAAGCATTCTGTTTCCTAGATTACATAGTTGGCCATTTTCAGATACCTCTAGCGGGGCTATTTTACATGTTGAAGCAATGGAGATCCCTTTTCAAATGGCTACAAACACAATTACAGAACACTAAATATAAGCGCATTTCTAAGGCAGGGGATGGAAATTGATGCGAATGCAATAGAATGTTGAAGCATATATGTGCAATCCCTCCAATCATGTAAGCAGGTCCAGCTTGAGCAAACTCTTTGCACCATGTTGCAAGGAAAATTTTGGCTCTAGAAAGGCTGAGGAAGCCAGCTGCTATTTCATTTCTTCCAAGGGCTTCAGAAGCTAGAGGCAAAACGCTTCATTGGAACTTTCGATGAAAACCTGACCACTCAATAATGGAGTTCTGAGAAGAAAAAAACTGGACTAACATTGACAATCATATTGATAAATGTTGGTCATTACAAGTTAGTCTCAATCAGGTGGCAGGCTCTTGGGATGCTTTGCAGTCACTCTAAAGCAACTTACAATGTTTACTAGAGACACGAGATAAACATCTGCAGATAGAAACATACATACAATTGAAAAGCCGAGCGGGTGTCTTTAGTGGCCAAGCAGTCTAGCCTACTCACTTGGACTCTCCTAGCTGTACAATATGACTGACCCCTCTTACTGCAAGTGCCATTAAATGTTTAAACTTGAGTTGGCAAATTAGATGTGTTTGGAGTCTGCAGAGGACTTTATGCAACATTGCTGACTCTTCTTAAGAATAGTCTCTTTTGAGATCTCCAATTTTTAATGACAGCCATAATTAGTTTCCAAATTTTTTTGTGCCTATGGCATGAATAATTCACAGAGGAAATGTAAACCAAAAGAGCAATGGTTGAAGTGCCTCCAGTTAAGATAAAGAGCACAGAAAAGCTGCCTGCGCTGATGCTTGTTTCTTCACCTGGGTCTATGCGTTTGCACTCCTCTAATGCAAGCATACTGTTTTCTAGATCACGCAGTGTGCCATTTTCAGACAAATTTAGCAGGGCTTGATTTACATTGTGAAGCAGTGGAGATTCCCTTGGAAATACCTACAAACACAGTTCATTTCAATAGGCATAAACTCATTAGTAAATGAGAGTCTTAAAATTACCATAGGAAGATAAAAGAAGTGTTGAAGCAGTACAAATCCAAATCCTCCAATTTTGTATGTTGGGCCGGCTTGAACGAAACCTTTACAGTTCTTTGCAAAGAAAATTTTGGCCACAGCGATAGGAAGGAAGGCAGCTGCTATTTCTTTCTTTCTGAGGGCTTCAGCATACTTTTCCGGTGAATCAATTTGCTTGATGTTTTCCGGCTGAAAGTGTAATACATCCCGAAAATATTTTGGCAAGTAGGATCCACGGTCGCATCCTACCTTAGCGTTGCTGTTCCTTAGCTGCTCAATGTTATCCACAGTGGGTTCAATCCGTTCAGCAGTCAGCATGCTGGCGAGGCTTGCTGTGTAAGTCTGCATAATTATTAGAGCCACAAATAGCCAGACTACCATTGCCATCCTTGATAAATTGCTATGTAACTTGTTCCCTATGTTCAGCCATAGTAAAAAAAGTTATTTTTCTGTATCCTGAACTTTTGTTGAAGTTTAATAGAATCTAGAAACCGTGATGTATAATAGAAATGAAACAAATTACCATGCAAGGAGAAAAGATTGGTGAAAGCCAACCAAAGCATGGTTGTGGTTTGATGCAGCACAGGGCCCTCAAGTTCAGGGAAGTGGTTTCTTTCTATCATCCAGATAACAAAGCCATTGTAGACAGTGATGGCCACTATTAGAATCCACAAGACCTTTGTGAAAGGCTTCATGAATAACCATGATGTATTGCCAGCTTTTGATTGAGCAAGAACTACCATAACCATTCCTGGATCAGTATAAGGCTGCGTGAATGTAGCATTCTGATACTGTTTGGATAGTATAGTTACATCACCAACAGCAGCATCATATTTCTGCATCATGCATTGACAAGTCCAGATGTTCAAAGCAAATGGTCTTAGCAATATTTTGAGGAAAGTAAGATATATGTACTGAAATTGGTGATGACCTTCAAAGAGATACCACGACTCATAGCACATGGTCTTTCAATAAAATGTAAAATCACTGATGAAAAAGAATTTTAAGTGCTACCATATACTGCATACCAGAACATACCAAATTAACTACTGTTTTAAGCTTGAGAATAAAAGCAAAGCTAGATTGAAAAATGAGATTGGAAATTAACTGCCAGCGAAACAACGTCAGTCAATGGTCTCTTGCATCCCAGGTTGCATAATGATATAAAATCAATTATTTGTAATCACTGAGGTCAGATACTGCATACAAGAGTAATGAAACTCTTACCTTCGAGGAAACTTGCTCCACCAAATCATCATACGTGCCATTGAAGGCGAAAAATTCATATGGCAGATCGTATGGCAAGAGTTCTATAATTGCTTTGAAGAGATATATAGCAACGCCTTTAAAATAGGTAGTGTTTTCAGATTGATCTTCAATTACGTTGACATACTGTTTGAATGTTGATGCAGCAGGGACCCCAATTCTTAATGGTTTAGCACTTCTTGGTATGGACCAAGGCCCTCCTGGCCATAATACTTGTCCCAATCTTTTCATTGAAGAACTGTGAATTACATTTGGGCTAATAGTTTCTGAAAAACCTAGTCCATCTGACCAGAATCCAAGTTCCCTGAAGCTCTTCCCCTTAACATTGATGATCTGATAAGTTTGGTTAGAAGTTAATTTATGGCCTATGAACTCAATTTTTCCACTTACGCCAGTAAAATTGTTAAGCAAAATCTTCTCCAACAGAACTTGGCCTCCTTTCATGTTGGTTTCTCTCATTGCTAGAGCCAAAGTCCATGCAGAATCATATGCCCGGGCTGCAAAGATCCCAGGTTCATAATTAAACTCATCAGGGTTCTCCAAGGTAAATTTTTTATGAAATCTGTCGTAGAAGTTTGCATTTCGGCTCCCTTCTTCAGGAAAGTAGCTCTTGAGTCCAATAATCCCTTGCATTGAGGAGATTGTGGAAGAATTCAAGACATGGACATGGCTTGTAAAAGTATCAGTTGTAATCCATACATAATCTTTCTCCATCATATCCATTTTCAACGCAGTTTCAAACAAGTGGAGGGCCAAAGTAAAGGACAAATGGACAACAAAGACTCTGCATTGCCCTTCTCTTATCTTCTCTAGTTGTTGGGACAAGGAAGAGGAACCAAAAGGTGGGATGGCTACAAGATTGCTTATTCGTGCACCTATCTCATCAAGAGCTCTAGAGAGATGAGATAAAACTCCTGCGGAAGAACCTCTATCTTCATATATTATGCTAACCTGGTACCATTCCCAGGACTGAACTATGGCTGCTACAGCTTTCATCTGCATATATTGGCTAGGTGAGGTTTGCAGCAGGAAGTTCCACTTCTCTGTTGCCCACTCTGGAGTTGCATCAGCGATAGAAAGTAAGGGTGTGCTCTTTTGGCTGCAAATCTCAGCCACCAAGGATGTCTCTTCCCATGTTCTTGGTCCTATTACAGCATGCACTTTTTCTTCATCAACAAGATCTCTGGCTGCCATATAATACATTTTATGTCAAATGTATTTTGCCACTAAAACTTTGTGTTTTAGAAGAGAAAGGTCAAATCAAGTGAGGAAAAATTTTGAAATAAGTTGGTATGAGAAGAAAAAAAATAATCATTTGAGAGGGAATAAACAACAGAGTAAAGAGAAAAAGTATTGAGAGATGGACCTGCAAGAGCAGCCTGAAGAGGATCACCTTGAGAATTCTTTATGTGCAGAAGTAAATTCAGATTGCTGTAACGACTGAAATCCTCCAATGCCATCTTCATGGCCACCATTTCCTCCTTACCAATGCGGGAACTGCTATCCACTATGGCTCCTATTGTGCCCATTACTTGGTCAGATGCGTCAGCCCTTCCATCAACTGCTGCATTTCCCGATAAAGTTATAAGCATGGCCATAAAACCAAACAGAGAAACAAACCTATGCATTTTCTGCATTATACATGAACAAGAATGCTACAAAGATATTTCAAACATAGGGAACCACTTGCTCATCTATTTATACATGCACAAGGAAGCTACAAAGCTATTTCAAACATATTTGACCATATTGGTCATTAAGAGTCTTTTATTAATGGGTCAAACTCCAAACCTCTACAATAGGGTTTTGAAGCAAATTGAAATTTTTAATGAAGCTGCAATTCCTTAAGATTTCTAACATTTTGGGTATCTTCCTAGTACAGTAATGAAAGCAGAAAGAAGGGCAAGGCCTTGGTTCATTCAAGCTAGTGATATGGAAGAGTATATACCAGATTCTGCAAGAATTTCTTGGTAAAATGCACATCGCTTTTACTGTTTTCTTGGACTATTCTGTGCCAAAGAAGACTTTCCCTAGTCAGTCAAACACGTTCAAGAGGTAAGAATCTTTAAATTTTGGACTCAAATAAGTCATTTTCTACTATTTAGAGTACGCAGAAAGTTAGTCCCATGGGACTAAATTCTCCCCAAATCAAAGTAAATCATGGGATTTATTGAGTTTATAATTCAATTTATAATTCAATAAATTTATCAAAATTTTTTAAATAAATATTTAATAAAATTTAATTTATGAAAACAATAAAATTTTTAAAATTACATAACATGCGCAGGCAGCCCTGAACTAAAAGTTGTGTAGTTTAATCTGATGGATAATACGCAATCTCAGAGAAAAGAAATTGAAGATAGTAACTAGAATTTGCCATGGAATTTCCTACGGGGTGGATGACTTTCACATCAGACATTTAATGAGCTGCATATGACAAGAATTTCCCAGAGAAAAAGGGGCAACTGGGATAATTCAAGAAACTCAGAAAATTGAATGTGAACCTAAAAGTCTTCAAAATTTTACGTTTCTACTCGTGCCGCATGCGGCTTGACCCAAATTTCAAGTTATGGAGTTAGGCATACCTTTGTTTATACTTATTAATAAAAGATTGGTTTTAAATTAATCATGAAAATTTATATTATGTAAAATCAATGTTTTATTAAAATTTATATAAAATATATAAAAATAAATACATAAATATAATCTTATTTAGAACGGGCCAATTTCCTGCTACTTGCTACGGATCTAAGACATCCTTTTACTTTGAGAGTAAAATATAAAATTAAGAAAAAAAGCTAATGAAAATAAATAAAATTTATTGAGTATATTTAAAGGATTAAGATGTTAAAGTGAGAAGTATATTTTATAAAATAAAATATAAATAAATAATTATTGATAAAAATTAATAGTGTAAATAATTTGAAATTTATAAATTATTATTTATTTATTTATATTTTAAAATAATTTTTATTATTAATTTTTTCATCAATAATAATTAATTTATTTATATTTTATACTATAAAAACACATTTCTCACTTTAAATCATCCGAATACTAATATTGAGTACTGTTCTTAGTCTCTACCAAGTAGCACATCCTTCTCTAAACTGCATTAGATGTGGACTTAAAAAAATAAACTAAAATAAAGACTAAATTTTGATTACAAAGCTAATTGAAGATGAATGGCAAAAAATTAGGTTAAATTAGAGTTAGGTATTTATAATCGTTAGAATGAAATAAAAATTTATTAAAAATTGTTATAGTATTTTTAATTTTTTTATTTTACTAATTTTCTATATATTTAGTAACATTCTCTTATAAAATTAAATGATGTGACTAAGATATTTATAGCTTAATATAAGAAATATTTCATTAAAAATAAGAGTAAAAAAAAGGAAAAATCTCTAACACAATTTTTTTTCTCACCCTTCCTCTTTTTAACATATTGTATATTTCTTATCCCAATTTAAAATTTTTTAATTCACCTGTGATTAGTGATAAGACCTTGCACTAATATCACTTGTGAGTATATTCATATATAAATGAGTTAATAGTTGTACGTTACTAAATAACATTTTGCATAAATGATAAATTAAACAATTTCAAGATTTAAAAAATTAAAGAAAAATATGACATGCAAAATGCACCTGAAATGCACAAAGTGTAATTTCTATATAATATTGTGAAAATGTAAAAAAAAAAATTAATTTCTTTTTGTTTTATGCACATTTTGTGTCTATTATATTTTATTTAAATAATATCTTTTAAATTTAAAAATATGTTTAGACTATTCGATATTTACTAATATATTTCGTATAAATATCCTATTGACACTGGGAATCAATGCATCCAAGTGGGTTTATGTATATAATCTCAATTTATTGCCACCAAGGATTTTCTTAGTTTGGGTTGGGGACTGGATTTTGTATGTATCCACGTTAATAGTCAAAGCATCCAAGTGGGTAAATTTATTGATTTAATATTCAACAAGGCATTGTCAAAAACTTAAAGTAATTTGTTTTCCAAAAAAGCTTAAAATAATTAAATTAATTTGTGGTGTGCACAATTATGTGTCCAATTCATTGATTAAGGCCTTGCTTTTAACCAAATCCTTTAAAAGCTTAAATTATTTGGTCAATGTTTAGAAATAATATTTATTTTATATTTTAACACATTTCCTTGTATAATTTTTAATAACTTAATTATAAAATTTCTAATTATTTCTTAAAATTTAAACTCTTAAATAAAAATTCAAGAATAATCTCTTAATTTTTTTCTTTAACAACTCCAACTTCTCTCTATGTCTTGTTCAAATTTGCTGGTAGAGTGAAGTACTTCAATTTTTTAATTTTACGCTTCTTATACTAATATTTTTTATATTTTATAAATATATTATATGTAAATTTAATTTGTTATGAATTAATAGACATATCTTTAGATGAGTGGTAAAATTTTTTTTCTTAAACTTCATGTTTGGTACTTTTATAAGAATGATTCTGTGTGAGTCTTTTTATAATTTATAAATTTTTTCACAAAATACCAAAAATATATTTGTAATATTATTTTCTATATTTTGTATAAAGTTTTAAAAAAGAAAACATATTTTTAATATTTTTTATTTATTTTATGAAAAAATACAAATTATAAAATTTTTCATATAAAAATTATTTCTACAGAGGACACCATAATTTTAAAAATATTAAATTAAAAATAGGCACTTACTTCTTTTATTTTAATTACAAAGAAATGAAATGCATTAAAATTCATCAAATATAATTCTCAGCTTTTTTTTTATAAAAAAAGAACTGTCATTTTTCTTTTTTTTAATATTGATTAACATGCTAGTTTTTTAGAATCTTACAGTGTTAAATGATTTGTCATATTTTTTTAAAAAAATTACATTTAATCATTCCGATAAGTATGCACCCGCAAGAAAGAGACAGGAGCAAATAACGAGTATATTTCAAAAACAAAACGTGGGAAATATCAGCATTTGATAATCTGGGGAATCATTTCAGTACACAAAAACGAGTGGATCTCTTTCAACGCTCCATAGAGTCCATTAGTGCTGCCCTCGTGCAATCCGCCATGACTTAGCTTTTCTTACAACTTAAGACTGAACATATGAATATATGCCAAAACAGAAAAGACGACAGAGATGCTCAATAACATCAATCAATCTGTTTAGACTACATCAATAAATTGAGGCAGCACTGCATTATTTTTTTATTTTGACTTAAACTTGTGTTTGTAGAGAATGGTGGTTTTAATTGCCTTTTTATACTTATTTTTATTTCAGGTTATTTTAACTACAATCCAATGCATACATGTTTAACCACCCATTAAAAATTGTTGAATATTTTTGTACCAGCGTAATTTAAAAAGAATTTTGCTGTTTCTATACTTAAAACGTGATACAAAATCTTTACATTTACATTCATAGTTGTTCCATACATCAACGAATTTGACATCAAAATTTAAGTGTGATAAAAAAATTATTTATTTACAAATATAAATAGATTAGATTAAAATTATCATTCTTCCTCTGATTACAAAAAAGTCAATCTAAACTGAGAAATCACAGTAAAAGAAACAAATTTTTTTATTTTTTATTTACCTTCTTTTATATGACGAGACAGATTTTATTTGTGTATAAATTTATTGACATTGGAGATTGAAGCAAGGTGGCTAGTGGGTCATTCATTTAAAACCAATATCTAGGGACCTAAGATTTTGTATCTGGGTAAATAAATTTTCCTAATTAAATTACTTCATGGCATGAAATGTGTAAATTCACGCTTGAAACTCATTGCTAAGAATAAATTTGCCATGTAAGTGTTGGAAGTAGGAGTACTTCATCCTTTTTGAGTTTCGAGGCCATTCTCCTTCCTCTCACTGTCTGTTGTTCAATTCAGCGGCTGGAAAATGAGAAGCATTTCAAAAGCAGCTTGCTTCACCTTCTTTCTTTTTGCTGTAGTACTTGAAGTTAAAGGCCGTTCTCTGAAGAACAGTGCTTCTGAATTAACTTCAGATGGAGTTGATAATATTCAGCCCAGAAACTCTGTCTTACTTCTCAAAGGCGTTGAATCTTCTGAGAGTTACTGTAAGCAAATGTACGGCTTCTTGCCATGCTCAAGCAACATTTTTGGACATCTCTTTCTGATTTTGGTTTATGAGTACTTGTTGTTCCATGGAGAATCATATTTGGCTGATGGGGGTGAGATGATTTTCGAAATCCTTGGTCCTGGTATTTTGGGGGCAAGTGCCTTTGACATTCTTGGTGCCCTTCCGGAGTCTTTACTTCTTCTTGGTATGCTACTTTTCCACAACGCCCTGTTAATTTTCTTTTCCCTGATGTTTCTCTCTGCTATTGCACGTAATGACAGTGGATTGTTGAATAGAATTATGGTAGTCATTAATGAAGCTTCCTGAATTCTAATGGTTAACCTTTTCAGAGTTGTTTATGACAGTGAAAGTCATAGTACTAGGCTGCATTTTTTTTCTTCTTCCTATTTAATTATTGAGGTTGCTAAACATCATTCTTGAATATTTTGTATATACTAATTCTAATTCAAAATGTTGACCAACTTAAAACCCTACACCCCTCTTTTGGATGGGGTGGCTGCCCTTCTTGATTGAGGGCATTCCTCAAACTATGTTTGTTTTCTTTCTAATCTTGTCAATAAAACAATTAAATCCATCATAGTGTGTTAAGTAAATCCAATGATATTAATAGTTCTGGCCCTTTTTTGTGTGCCATTAATTATGGTAAATTCTGAGGATTTGTCTCCCTTAATGGGAGTTCTTTTTTTTTTTGGGTGTCTTTCTTTGTTCAATTGATTACTTCCTCCATGAGAGTTTAAGAGATAGTATATGTTAAGTAGACAGATCCATTTTTTATGGCTGGAGCACATGGGCTGAATGTTTTTACTGTCTAGGAAGACATCAAGTCATCGGTTATAGTTAATGATTCACACTAGCAATAACTGATTAGCTAGAAATTCTAAATGTTAGCAACTTTAGGTGTCATATAATCAAAGTAATGGAGTGGCAAATTGATCTACAGGGCCAAATTAAATTTTATGGTTTAATAATGCCAAACTTAGTCTACATCTAATCTAAGTCTATCTATAAAAAATGGATGAAATCCCAAATCCAGTGGATTCCAGGTCTATCTGAGGTTAGAAATTCAAGACTTGAACTTGTCTGCATCTGTGGTGCCATCCCAATTGCAGACACCGCATGATATGCAATATAACATTGGTTCATACTTGAATTGGATTTACATATCTCCAGTTATAACATCATTTAAAACATTTTTGACACTCACAAAATATGCTTTGTATTTTATTCAATTACTTGCAGTTGTCATTTGATTTTGTTGTCTTTTCATGTCACTTCATATACATCTCGATCTGAAATCAGAGATAAATTGCAATAAGCATGCCAATGCTTTAAATATATATTAATAAAAAATGAACTTATTTTTGAGGGGGATATGATTCCTCATTCTGTTTGTGATCAGCTTCTGGGCTTTTCAGCAATAAGGAGAGTGCACAAGAGTATGTTACCACCGGAATTGGCTTGCTGGCTGGATCTTCCATCTTGCTTCTGACAGTTGTTTGGGGAACTTGCGTTATCACTGGCAGCAAAAGATTAAATAATGACTCAAGGTCTAAAGTCTTTGATGTTTCAAATCCATCATGTGGAAGACTACAGAAAGTACAAGAATGGTTAACTGGTCTGCCCTCAATCTTTCTCTGTGTCTCTAAGCCCCCTAATTATAAACTGCAAGGCAAGGCATTTCTGATTTCCTTTCTTGTTCTGTGCCTTTTACATAAATTTGTAGGATTTGGCATTACAAGGGATGTAGAGACTAGCAAATTCGCGGGAACCAGTAAAATGGCAGGAATCATGGTTCTCTCAGTTACACCACTTATAATAATGCAGATTCCCAATATGTTCCAGTTCCCTTCCGCACCACATGCTGTGACCTTGATCATTGCTCTCATCATCACTATCATTTTTCTCTTCTTGTACTTCATTTATCAGGTTTCTCATCAGCATTTTTTTAGGCTTGAGATTGATCCTTTCAGACACTTTGTCCACTTGTTGTAGATTGTTTACTCCATTGAACTGTCAAGCAATAGTATAAATTTTGAAAAAGTGTAGTCCCACTAATAAGTGGGCTACTAAATTGCTATAAACATTAGTTTTGCCATAGGATATGTTGAATTCCACAATTTAGTCAGTGAGATGCAAAACCTTAAATGATTAAGATTTTTTTAAATGCATATTTAATAAGATTCAGTTTATAAGAATATCATGACTGTCATTTCCAGTATGCTACAAATGAGAGACATTCTTGAGTTTGCAATGCCTATCATAGGCATTCAACTGTTATTGGTGTAGTACAGTTGAAGCATGCACGTTTACACACACAAATCACTCATTTGGTTGTATACATATTTACATCTCTTATTTGATTATTTCTTGTCATTATCAAGGCTAGTATCCAATGTCTTTGCTAGCTTAGTGTTATTCTATGTGCCTGTGAAATTGACTTTTTATTTGCTATAAAACTGCAGATCTTTGAACCTCATATAGAGATCGTAACAAGACTTGAATATTTAAAACACCATCATTTGATGTTAAGGATCTTCCAGAATGTTCAACAGGAAACCCTGCACAGGATCCTCTCTGAAAATGGGACTCCCAATGAAGCTGCAATTAGTAGGTGAGTGAAGACATTTCTCAGAGTACATGGTCATTTGGCTAATTGTCTGACAACTTATTTACATTAACTACGAACACTTTATACTGCAGGATATATACAGAAATAAATCAAAACCAGAGCAATGGTATATCGGCTTCTGAATTACAAAAGCTGCTGCTTAAGAACAATTTAACTGAAAAAAATATTAATGAAAAGGATCAAATAAAAGAAATGTTAAGAATATTTGACGAGAATGGAGATGAAATTATAACCAAGGAAGAATTTGTGAATGGAATAAAAAAGTATCTTGCACAAACAAGGCATGCTCTAGATAGACAGTATCTCCGAAGAAAGTCAATGAAGGAAATATATCAGGTACATATTATGCACCTTGTATCATGAATGACGCACATTAATTATACCATTATAATTTCCTTGTACAATCTACTACTTGAGAAAATTCAGCATTATATTCCTCGACATTTGTTGTCAATTGTACATGAATAAATGCCAACCGGGTAGTTTTGGTTGGCAATATTCAAAATTCAGTAGTCTTCCTTAGTAAGAGATTTGTAAGAAATACTGTAAGCTTTCATTGAAATCTGTGATATGTTTTGGCTTCGGAATGGGGTAGCCTCTTCTCACCCTAAACTTTTACTCACCAAAAAAAGGAGGAGGATTAAATAGTGCATTTTTACTCTTTTCCTTTTTTCCCCACTTTTACAAGTGAAGAAAAAGATTATTTAACATTAGAAGAAAGTTGAGAATCTTCCTAGTAGAATGCTAATTCTTACCACCTACTGACAACCTTGAACAGCTTATTATCAAGCCATGTCATCAACTCATAAAGAAAGAACTTGAATTGAAGGGACATCTTATATCTGATTTCTTAAGGCATGTTCAGAGTGATATGGTTGGCAGGCTTCTCACAGATGATGGCATACCTGATGAATCTGCTATCAGAAGGTCAGCAACTTGGATTGTTTGTCATATCTACCTTTAAGTATCACACTTCACACATCTTATTTGACTAAAACTTGACTAATTAACATCAACGAGCAAGAACCAAAGATCATGGAACTTTCTACCATACACACATTTGAATAAAATGTGCAGCCACGTGGGTTTACGGTACTTCTGGGAAACTTTTAAGGTTTTTTTTTTTTTTTTGTATTGTTATTCTTTTGGCAGAACCATGTGACTTCTACTATTTTAGAAGAAGAGATAAAAGTTACATGATTTACCGAGATTTTCTTGTCTATGAAGGACATCACAAATTCACAAATGTTATTAAGTGGTTGAGCCTGTTCTCACAGCAACTCTGATGCCTGCAACAGCTTGTTTGACAAAATTAATAGCAATGGAGATGAGAACATTTCACAATCTGAGTTAAAAGAGCTAGTCTCAAAGATACAGTTTGACAAGGTTGATGTGGCAGACGCAGTTACAAAAATTATTGAAGAATTTGACCGTGATAGTGACCATGTTATTAATGAGGAGGAATTTGTTGAAGGGATGACAAAATGGCTGAAGACAATTTCTGATCAGGCTGCTGTCTCAAATCCTGTTCCCCAGGGAGAAATTAAAGTATTTTCACTATTATTCCTTTACCCAAACAACTTATAAATCTTAATTTTGATTTCCTCTTTGCTCTGTTTGCTTCAATTATTACTGAATTATAGATACATGAACTTACGTACACTTCTACTCTTGAAATGATTGTGCATAAATCAGATATGGGAAGGTGTTGACAAGGTGGAGGATGAGAAAATCAAAGATGTATTTGCGTGGTTCAAGGCTATATTTAATGTGGTGCTAGGAATTGCTATGCTATCTGTTCTTGCAGAGCCCTTAATAGAAAGTGTGCAGAAATTCTCTAAAGATGCAGGGATTCCATCTTTTTTCGTCTCATTTATTTTAGTCCCCTTGGCTACAAATTTTAGAGAAGCATTTAAAGCAACCTCCGCAATGGAAGAATCAAGCCATAAGAGGAGAAGAAATAGTGATACTTCTCAAACATTCTATGAGGCTAGTCATCTTCCTTTGCCAATTTCAACACTAATTTAACTGAATTAATAACCATAACAATCAAGTTTTGGCCATTGCAGATTTATGGAGCGGTGTTCATGAACAATATACTTGGCTTTTTGGTGATTGCAATTCTGATATATGCGCGAGATATCACCTGGGAATTCTCAGCTGAAGTGCTGGTTGTGGCAATTGTCTGTGCTATAATGGGCCTCACTGGACTTTTCTGCTCCACTTTCCCACGATGGACATCCTTTTGTGCATTCCTCTTATATATTCTATCTCTGGTTTTGGTTTATGTTCTCAATGATGTTCTGCATTATGTTTATTAAGTCTGACAGATAGTGACGAACTGAAGTAAGACAATCTGTGGACTACTTTGCAAACATCATGTTGTCCTGCATGGTGTAGAATAAACGTAGATCTATTTGCTACTTTTTGTCCGAACACTGATATGATATACTCACACGTTTAAATCTACATTTCTCTTATAATCAAACACAAAATTTTGATTCTGTTCTTATTGCACCTGGTTGTAGTTGCAATACTTACGTGGTTTTACCCAGGTAAGGGTAGCTTTACTCTTTTTGTCCCACATCAGAAACCCAACGTCAATGCGCTGCTAGCATGAAACACAAACACTACCAGTTTAGAGTATCGGTTGTGATGGGATTGGGTGTTAGTTTATAAGGGTGAGAACAATTTTTTTTTTTTTTTTGAGGTGAAAAATATTAATATCAGAGTTTAGTTGTGAAAATTATCTCATATTAATTATGAAAAAAATGATGGTTTTATGTTAATTCAAAATTTGCCTTTGTGATTGCATCAGCTTAAAAACGTAATTGTTAATGAAGTGGGAAACTATGAGCAGAATCCGATGATTTATAAATCTTTCACTTCTGAGTTATACAAATGCCCCAACAACTTCCCCTCTAAAAGTTACCCTCCTTGCTTCTCTATAACAGTGTTACTTCTTAATTTATGGAGGTTTATATTGATATTATGTTTTTACAAATATTCATATACATAATCTAATTGATCGCAAAATTCTCTCCAAGTCAAATTATTAATTTATCAAATTTTATAAATTAAATTGTTAAAAAATTCTTTGCTAAGTCTAATTAAAATTATTAAAATTGTAAATTTTATAATTTAATTTATAAATATAATAAATTTAATAATTTAAAATTTTTAAATGTATATATAATTAAATTCAGTTTATAAAAAAACTGGTGTGTTTGGCGATTTTGTTGATGGAAGGAATTATGTATAGACATAAACGTCAGTAAGTCACATCATTATGTCCCCAGAAGCTGATAACGTGACGACATTCCTTAAGTTCATGATGAGACGGAGCTTCCAATCCTTGATTTCAATATCCAGCTAGGATTCTGCAGACACATTTATTGATAAAGGCATTTTTGTTTGCATGTAAGCGGGTATATTCTTATCTATATGTTTTATTAGTCCAAGAGTACGATGGACTTTTCCAAAATATCCTCTCCTGCAAGCAAGCTGCAGCCATTCAATTACTTGTACATCTTAATTTTGATTATCATCATTTTTAATAAATTTCCTGAAGTTGAATTCAGCTGCATATTACCAATTATTAATAAAAAAACTACATCACGGTTTTGAGCTCTCCCTCTATCCTCCCTCTCTCTCGTTCATTTCAGCAGGCAAGCAAATGCAGAGCACTTTCAGAACAGCAATCTTCGTTTTTATTCTTTTAGTAGTGACAGCTGAGGTCCAAGGCCGCTATCTGCGAAACAGTGCTTCTGAATTAGCGTCAGATGGGGATGAAGATGTTCAACCCAACGGAAACTCTTATTTACTCCTCAAAGGAATTGAATTTTCTGAGGAGGAGCAGTGCAAGCAAATGTACGGCTTTTTACCATGTTCTAATAGCATTTTTGGTCATCTCTTTCTTGTTTTGGTTTATGAGTACTTGTTGTTCCATGGAGAATCATATTTGGCTGAAGGAGGGGAACAGATCTTCAAGATTCTTGGCCCTGGTATCTTTGGTGCAAGTGCCTTTCATATCCTCGGTGCCCTTCCAGAATCTTTAATTCTTCTAGGTATGTTACTATGCCACAAACAACACTTATGGTTAAAAATCTGTGCCTTAGATAACTTTAACTATTCTTTTAAACAATAGCTACTCTGGTCGATATTTGGGGTAGAATCTACTTTCTCTTAACTTATTTTCTAAGTCATTCAAACACTTCCAAGTCATCCTTTTGCATTCCAACTCAGATAGTAAGAAATCCGGATCTGCCTACTTCTCTTTTCCTTTACTTCAATTATCAAATATGAATGAAAGTTAACTTCTGTTCTGTTATTCTGGGTCTTCATGCTGTTCCTGCTGATACTTTTGGCAGATGCAAGTCTCTTATTAACTTAAATATTAACTCTTTGCCCTGATCTCAATCTGGATTCTAGACCAACCAAATGCCTTTTGCTTCTGTAGCATATAGTGTCCTATTTCTTCATCTGACATTAATTTGCCAAGTTGCAAAACTACACACACACACACACACACACACACACACAAGCTGCATGAAGTAGTCATTTTATACCTAATAAATTGCATTGCTTACAATTATGAATATAATGAAATGGGGTTTTTCCTAAATTCTCATCCCTTTGCTTTAGTCCTAGACTTTAGAACGAGCTAGCATTAGAAAGGGTGTATATTTCTCTCGTCTGCAAACACCCTTTTACTGATAACTATTATTTTCCTTGTTTATTACCAGTTTCCGGACTTCTTAGCAACAAGGAGATTGCACAAGAATATGTTTTCACTGGAGTTGGCTTATTGGCTGGTTCATCCATTTTTCTTTTAACAGTAGTTTGGGGAACCTGTGTTATTGCTGGCAGCCAAGAATTTAAAAATGATTCAAGGCCTAGAATCTCCGACAGTTCTGCTTCAGCACATAGAAGACTAAAAGCTCTATTGACTGGTGCCCTATCTCTCTCTGTTTCTCTGCCCACTAATTGTGTTCTGAATAAAATGGTTGTTGTGTGGTGCTGATCCGAAGCACATCATACCAGAGAGTGGCTACTAATAATTCAATCTTGCTATTCCCAGCAACTCAATTAGATAAATACTCACTTAAAATCCCTATCTCTCTTTTTTCCTTTTTCTTTTGGTGATGTTTAGGTTGTGGCATTACTACGGATCTGGAGACCAGCTACACAGCAAGAATCATGGTTTTCTCGGTCATGCCACTTATAATCATGCAAATCCCTAACTTACTGCAATTCTCTTCTGGGCCAAGATTTGTGACCTTGATAATCGCTCTAATCATTTCTGCCATTTTTCTGTTATTGTACTTCATTTACCAGGTTTCCCATCATCACTTTCTTTTAGTATTGAAGTTTACTCTTTTTTATCACTTTACCTAACTGTTAAACAATGTTTACATGAATGTTATGAGCAATCGATATAAAAAAAGAAGCTATTGGTATGAGTTTCTACCTAAAGGAAAAGGGAATGCACTGGAATCTGGATACCTTTCAATGGGTTTTATAATTTGCAAACTCAATAGCTTAGATTGCTTACAATGCTACTAACCAATTGAGTTCACTGTTATATCAAATCTGCAGATCTTTCAACCTTGGATACAGAAAAGAAGACTAGAATATGTGAAACATGATCATTTAATATTAAGAATATTACAACATGTTCAAAAGCATACCTTGCGAAGGATCCTCACCAAGAACGGGACTCCAAATGTAAGTGCCATAAGAAGGTGGGATTTCATCAATCAGCTCTTAAAGAGTAGAAAACATTGATCTTAGTTCATACTGTCCAAATGGGTATTGTTTAGCTAACTGTTAGTGTTGCATATTGCAGGCTATTTAGGGAAATAGATGAAGATGGGGACAGTGGTATATCAGCTGCTCAAGTAAAAGAGCTTCTGCTAAAGAATAAATCAACAGAAGCAAATATCAATGAGGAGAAAGAAATAGAAGAGGTTTTGAGAATTTTTGACTTAAATAATGACCAAATAATAACTAAGGATGAATTCGTGAGTGGCGTCACAAAATGGCTTGACCAAACAAAGCATGCTTTGGGTAAACAGTATTTTTCAAGAAAATCACTGAAGGACATATATCAGGTACACAAGAGTCGTTTTATTCTTACAAACTGATTTCTTAACAACATTTCATGCACAACATATAGAGACCAATCTCTATTTATATTTTTGAAAAACAACAAATAGAGACTAATCTTTATACACTTTATGTGAAATGTTAGTAAAAATCAATTAGTGGGAGTAAGTTTTACCGGTATACAAATGCAGCATGAGACTTGAACTCCACCATTATACATAATAGACCTTTTGAGTTTTGACATTCTCTCTGTCAATTGAATTGCAAACTTTCACAGGTTTTTGAGCCATGGATTGAAAACAAAAGGAAAGAGCGTGAGATGAAGAAAATTCTTATGTCTGAAATCATAAGGCATGTTCAGAGTGATATGGTTGGCAGCCTTGTCAAAGATGATGGCAGACCTGATGAAGTTGCTATCAGGAGGTCAGCATCTTGAATTGTTTTTTTACCTAGGCGCAAGCATAATACAATTCTTCTGTAATTTTTCCAATTCTCATTTCCACTGTGACTTAACAGGCTATTCGAGAAAATTGACCTCAACAAAGATAACTGCATTTCCCAGTCTGAGTTGAAAGAACTAATCATGAACATCAAGTTTGTTAAAGCATCATTTGATGTGGAGGAAGCAGTTGCTAAGGTTATTGAAGAACTTGACCTAAACAGAGACCACATAATTAGTGAGGATGAATTTGTTGCTGGGTTTGAAAAATGGCTTAGGTCATCTTCCAGTCCTGCTCCTCTCTCAAATTCTGAGTTCGAAGAAGATATATATCAAGTAAGCAAATGCAAGCTTGCCTTCGACCAAAAAAAAACATAATAATAAATAAATCAATTAATGTTGATTGCACACCATTTTGGAGTCACATCTTCACACCTATGCAGTGAGGCACATTTTGATCTGAGCTGCAACTGGCTACACAGACACACAGACAACAGGAAATCTGCCACACTGCGACAAGAACAATGCTACTTAACACGTGTTTAGGCTACACAATATCTGCAAGTTTTGTAAATAGAGACTGGTCGCTATATGTGTTTGTTTGCTAGTTTCTATTTACGAGGCATACAGACATTGTGATATTATTACGCATATACAGAAGAATGAATGGTGTGACTCCAAATGGTGTACAGTAAATATCCCTATTCTGAATTATTGTCTTTAACCGTCGTTATCAAAACTGAACAATGTAAACTTGCACCAATACTCTTTGATTGTGCATATATACAGACATGGGAACAGGTTGACATGGTGGTGGAAGAGAAGCAAAACAAAGCAGTGGTTGATAAATCAATATGGGCATGGTTCAAGGCTATAGCATATTTGATGCTAGGAATTGCTATTTTATCTGTTCTTGCAGAGCCCCTTATAGAAAGTGTCCACAATTTATCTAGGAGTGCAGGAGTCGATACATTCTTCATCTCATTCATTTTAGTCCCACTAGCTACAAACGCTAGAGAAGCAACTTCTGCAATCAAAGAAGCTAGCCATAAGAAGCCAAGAACTGTTTCTCTTACCATTTCTGAGGTTAGTAATCTCCATTTCCAAAAATTAATTTCAGATCAACAACCAAAATCAACAATTTTGTCAAAACTTAGAAAAATTTTGGGCCAATGCAGATTTATGGAGGGGTGTTCATGAACAACATGCTTGGCTTCTTGGCGATTTTGGTTCTGATATATGTCAGAGAAATCACTTGGCAATTCTCAGCTGAAATGCTGGTTGTGGTAATGGTTTGTTCTATATTGGGTCTTACTGCGGGTTTTCACTCCGCCTTCCCCTTGTGGTCATCCATTTGTGCATACTTATTGTACCCACTGTCTTTAGTTCTTGTCTTTGTACTCAAGGATGTTCTCGACGACATTTAGGGAATATTTTGGGGATGTGATCCATCGATAGAACATAGATTGTGCATTATGGGCAAAGAGAAAAGTTAGGCGTGGGACTCATGGATTAGCTGAGTTTTTCACTTTTATTTTACAAAAAGTTGATAAATTTTGTTAAAAAATTATGTAAGAATAAAATTGTGAAAATAAGAAGATTAATTTATAGATATTATTGATTTTATATGTATCAAAAAAGTTATTTGAAAAAATATATCCAAATGATCTTATTTTGTATATGTAAGTATTATCTTATGTAGTTAATATCGAATGACAAATAATTTTATTTGTATAAATAAAATTTATTAAATTTTTATTTAAATAAATTTAAATTATTAAATATATTAAATTTTTACAAACAAAGTTATAAGTTTAACAAATTTAATAAATGTACTTTAAATTTATATTAATTTAATAATAAACTGTTTGTGAAAGTTTATTTTCTTGATGAGAAGATGACTTAAAATCTGCAAATATTTACAAACAAGTATAAGACCAACAATTTTGGTCAATAAATTTATAAATAAAAAAAATCAACAACTAATAGTTCTGTTATGCAATTATTAAACTTAAGAATGTTTGGTAATTTTTTAGCATTCTGAACTTCAAAAACTGGTTTATAAAGTGAAAATTTTCTTCATATTTATAAATTAACATCCAGCCCTCCCTTTTTACAACTACTAACATAGGACAATTCAATAGTCTTCTCTTTTATACAATAGCCTAAATTGAATTACTTTTCATGAACCCAATTTTTTGACACTCATCAGATCCACTCAAGATCTGACATCATCAAGACCAAGTAAAATCATTTTACCCGTTTGAAAACTTAACAAGGAAATATTACGACCTAGCTCTAGCCCCTTCATAAAGGATGTAAAAAAACCTTCATGAAACATGAGCTCTGATTACACTTAAACTTACCTTCCATTACTTCTAAGCTTAACTCTTGTTTCACCTTTTAAATTTTCATTATACCCTTACATTTAAACTTAACTTCTGTTGCGCTTGAACTTAAGCTTCTGTTATATTTTGTCAATTGTACAAATCCTGACTTAGCTTCTGTTATAGTTTTTGAATTGAATCGTTATCCACACTTTATCTTACTGAAATCAATAAATCTCAAGCCTTTCAATTGCGTTCTTACTTCAAACCCTTTTAAAGATAGATGCTGTAATCCAATCAAAACTCAGAAAAGTTGGTGTCTTAGAGGTACAATCCATTCCCATATATATATATATATATATATATATATATATATATATATATTTGTTGGGATCTAATTGGCTCTTTACACTAATCTTAGGTGGGATGGACGCACATTATATGTAGCATTTTTTTTATTTTTACAAATTAAAATTTATAAAAAAAATTATACTATTAAATTTATTAATTTTTATATATTCAATTATAAAACTTAGCAAATATAAATTTCACAGTACCTTTGACGAAAATTTTGCAAAAATCGTAGGAGTATTTTTTTCAGTGTCCATGGAACAACTTTTCTGTTGGCACATCAAATGGGGCGAAAAGCCCAGATTAAGCAGCAACTGCAACAAAGTGAGGAAGACAAACACCCGAAAGTTGTTCCAAAAAGTAACAGACAAAAATTAATTTGTGAAATTTATATTTTTTATTTAAATAAAAAATATATTTTTTTGTTATTATTTATTTTTATATTTAAATTAAAAAATATTTTTAATTTAAATTTTAAATTAAAGAGATATCTAATTTTAAATATCTCTATTGTATTATACATTTTCTTTGTAAAGACATCTATTAATAGTGGCAAACTGAAAATACTAATGGTAAGTGGAGGAGAGTATACTAACATAAATTTTTAAGTGAGAAAAAAACTCAAAGGAAAATGTGGGAAATTATACTCTTAGGAGTGCAAAATTAGTTTCTTCGTATCATTACCCATGGCAAACTGTAGCTTAAACTGTGAGACATATTATAGTATTATTATTTTTATATTTTTATATTTATAATTTTATTTATAATTTTTATTTTTTATTTTTTTAAATTTTTTATTTTTTAAAAATTTTATTAACGTGGCTCAAACATAGAATTATGAATGTAACCCACCGTTACCCAACATATTATCTGGGAAGCCACCCACCAGCCAGCCACGGGGTTCCAACATTGCCCAAAACCTTTGCAACGACTTAATAAGGAGAAAAAGGATGCATCACATCCTTTCGCGATCAGTTTGTTCTCACGACTTTGGACTTTTTGGTTAGATTGTGACACTTCACCTATTCTATACTTTACTTTCATTTCAATTTTCGATTAAATTGAGGTCGGCAATCGGCTTTGATGTCAAAGAAAAAGGAGGTCGGCCTTTTTTCTTTCTTTTTATTTTTAATTTTTTTGAGCCGAGGTCGGCCTTTTAACATTTTCATGAATAAAATTATATTATTAAACTTCTTAATTAACCCTATATATTTTAAGTGATTTTATTGTATTATTTAAATTGTGTATAATTATTTATTACAATTTATTTACTCATCATGTATACAAGCTTTTTATATTTGATCATGTGCTTTATTTTTATTTAATTCTTATAATATATTTAAATTATTAAATTTATTATGTCTTATATATTAAATTATGAGGTTTAATTGATTAAAATACTCATATTATTATATATGAATTTTTTATTTATATGAGATTGTGAAAATATATTTACTCTAAACTAAAATTATATATTTACAACTATTTATTTATAATTTATATACAAATTTATTTAAAGTGAGAGGTTAGAATAATTGATTTAATAAAATATATTTATTTAAATAAAATTATGTGCAAGGTAATTACAAAAAGATCATTAGTCTCCAATAAATAAGCTACAGCTGAAAGTGTTAGTGTTGACATTAGTGGGTGGCAGTTACATATGGTTGATATGGTAGTTGGTACTTTTCCTAACTTGATATTTAATTCCACCAAACCAGAAATTATCAAATGGCAATCATAGAACCACAGCTACAATTGGCCCACCACCTCAAAAGAGTTATGTCCCACTTCTTATCCTTATCCTCTCACATTTCATGCCACTTTGGCACTTTACAAATACCCAACTATGTGAAACTATTATAACCCGCGTGAAGTCAATTACTTATCAACAAATCAGTTACTAATTGCATTTTTTTTTTCATAATATCTATTATTTAAGGAAGACGCATAAAAACTAAAAAAGTTTTTAAATAATCTTAAAAGGAATAATATATTATTTTTTAAAAAAAATATTCTTATATAAAAAGATTTAATTAGTTAGGTATTTAATAAAAATAATCATTCTTAATAGAGGTAAAATTAACAAAAAATAATTAATGTTATTTTAGTTTTGAGAAAGTGATAATTAAAAAAATATTCTAAAACAACAAGTTATTATAAATTAAAGAGAATAGTATTTACAAGGATTTCCATTATATTGTAATGATTAATTAAGGAGTCTTAAATGCGTTTATAAACGAATTATGTCTACATACCACTTTGTTAATGTGGTTAAACTTAACATAATTTGACGGAGAATATTTTGAGATAATTATTTTTTATTAAAAAAGTGACAAGTAAATTAGTATATATATATATATAGTTTTAGGTTTGAACCCAATTTTAAAGAAAAAAATTTTAAAATAACAATTAGGTACCACTATATTTTCTTAGGGCAAAGAAAGTTTACTCTAAATATCCAAAAAAAAAAAAGTACACTCACACACCTTCTATCTTAAATAATGCTCGCACCTTTTATTATAGATATTTAATTTATTAAATTTTATAGTTGAATATATAACACTTGATAAATATAATAATAAAAATTTTATACTATAAAAATTAATAAAAATAACAAAATTTCTTTAAAAAAATGACTACCATGTAAAGCAAAAGTTTAGAATCCTTACATAATAGATGAGAACTATAAGTTTTTATATTTTATAATTTAATTTATAAAATTAAATAAATTTAATATTTTAATTAAAATTTAATAAAATATCATTTATAAAAATAACAAAATCCACACTCTTAATGATATTGGCTAATTATAATATAAATATGTTAACGATTTAAAAACGTATTTTTAGAACTAACTTGCGCCTGCATCATCATTGCGTGTGATAGTCCTCGACTGCGTACTCAACAACTCCTCACCACCTATTGCCCTCCATAAATTTACATCTTAATTTTTTCAAAATAAATTAATTATTTATTATAAAATTTGAGATGAAATCCTTCAAATACAAAATATATTTTATAAAATAAAATATAAATAAAATTTTATCTAAAAACAACAATACGGTATTATATAATATATAAATAAATAATAGATTATAAATTTAAAAATAATTTATTTCTTATTAATAACATATATATATTTGTGCCACATGTCTAGATCTTAGCTGCAAAATAGATAATTTTTGTTTGTGAAATTGGCGGAAATGTCCGCGTTGCTAGTTTGCCGACGCTGAATGTGGGCCAGCCCAATCCGCTGGGCCCGCGTCTCTCTATTATGATAAATATCCTCTATCAAATCGGTGTTGTGTGTATATTTTTAAATATATAAATTTTATATACATTTTTGCATTTTTATATTTTTCTTTTTTAATTTATTTTTATATATACATTACTATTTTTTTCAACTTGATATTTAATTCCACCAAACCACAAATTACCAAATGGCAACCTCAAGAGGGATACCCCACTCCTTATCCTTTTTCTATGACATTTCAGAACACTATGTCACTTTACAAGCACCCAACAATGTTATGCTATCAACTAACCCAACTAACTTTCCTAAGTTTCTTTTTGGTCTCTATTTTGGAACCTACATGAAGTCAATTACTTAATCAACAAATTAGCTACTAATAATAATTCATTAATGTACTACTAATTGAATAGTTTTAGAATTTAAATCCTCTCTTTTTTAATTTTAGGGACTTTCTCTCAATCTCTCTCTATAATTTAATATATCAATTTTACTTGTTTTTTCACAATTTTTCTCTCTCTTAATTTTATTTCTTTTTTTCTCTTTGCATTAAAAGTAGAGAATTTCAATTCATAGTGTTTACAAGAATTTCCATTATATTGTAATGTCTAATTAAAGAGCCTTAAATGTGATAATAAACGAACAGTGTCTACATACCACTTTGTTAATGTGGTTAAACTAAAAATAATTTGAAGGAGAATAATTTAATTTTGATATAATTATTTTTTGATAAAAAATGACAATTCAGTTGATACATATATACAAAGTCTTGAATTTGAATAAAAAATTTTAAAACAATAATCAAGTACGGCTATTCCCTTACCACAAAGAAAGTGTACTCTAAATATTCAAAAAAAAAGTTTATTTTCACGTCTTTTATCTTAAATAATGCTTACTTATTTTAATATAAATTTTTAATTTATTATATTTTATAATTTAATTTATAAAATTTAATAAATATAATTATTAAAATTTTATATTATAAAAATTAAATAAAAATAAAATTATAAAAATAATAAAACTTTTTATGAAAAAATGACTCCTAGGTAAAGCAAGAACCTGGAATCCTTGCATAACAAATGAGCAGTGCAAGATTTTGTGATTTTATAGTTTAGTATATATTATTTAAAAAATTTAATAATTTAATTTGTTAAATAAAAATTTTTAATAAAATATTATAATAAAAATAACAAAATCCATACTCTTAATGATATTGACTAATTATAATATAAATATGCTAACAATTTAAAAATGTATTTTCAGAAATAACTTCCACTTGCATCATCATTGCGCGTGATAGTACTCAACGGTCCCCTCCAACTCCTCGCCGCGTGCACCTACTGCCCTCCATAAGTTTACATCTTATTTATTTCAAAATAAATCAATTATTTATTATAAAATTTTAGTTGAAATTCTTTGAATACAAAATATATTTTGTAAAATACAAAATATATAAAATTTTATGTTATTATATAGTATATAAATAAATAAAATTTTATGATTTAAAATAATTTATTTTCTATTAACAACATATATATTTGTGCCACATGTCTAGATTTTAATTGCCAAATGGATAATTTTTTTTAATGAAAATGACCGTTGATGACTATACCGTCCAGATTTTTAATTGCCGAATGGATAATTTTTTTTTAATGAAAATGGCCGTTGTTGATTGTACTGACACGTACGCGAGATTGCCGACGCGAATGTGGGCCAGCCAATCCGCGTGGCCTGCGTCTCTTTATTATGATATATATTTTAATTTGTTTTGTATATATTTTTAAAAAGGTAAATTTTATATGTTTTATATATTATTTTATTTTTTATTTTTTCAATTAATTTTATACATATATATATATAATATATAAAATTATATCCACGTATTATTTTTCTTATCAAACCATTGCCTCTTACTTTTCTTTTATCATTATGCTTTGATTATAAAGAGACAAATGAAACCATCATGGCATCCAAGAAAAAAATATGCAACATGGTTCTGCTTTTCATGTACATAATTCTCACTTAAGGCCTTTAAATGTATTGATAATATAAAATTTAATAAATATAATTATTTTATTTTATTTTATAAAAATTAAATAAAAATAAATAGTTAAGTTATGTTGTAAATTTTATAATTTGGTCAAAATTTTAAATAAATTCTTATAATTTAAAATTATATAAATAAATTTTTATAATTATTTTAGTTTGTATTTTAAATTTTTGTTATAATTTCTTATTATAACACTGTAAAAAAATATTATAATTAACATAAAGATCTATTTAAAATTTTAATATGTTTTTATAATTTTAAATAATATTTAATTATATCTTTATAATTTAATATAATGATATTAAAATCCTAACTATAAAAATTTATTTATAATTAATCATGTAAAATATTTTTATCTAACATTGTAATAGAAAATAATATCAAAATTTAAAATATAATGAATAGTAATTATAAAAATTTATTTAAAATTTAAAATTAAACCAAATTATAGGATTCGCACAATGAATTAAGTAAAATAAAATTATAAAATAATAAAAGTCGAATTAATCCAAGTGTCTCTCTGCCACCTCATAATTTCTTCGCAAATCACAACACTACGCGTTCCTCCGTTCGTCATTCTTCCTCGCTCTCCACACGGTTCAGACGCTGAAGCTCTGTCTTTTCACTGTCTTATTTACTCCGTCCCTACAGAATCTGGCACAAAAATTCATTGCGATACCCATCATCTCAATCCATCGGGGTCTCCATTTCCACTGCTTTTTATACCCAGCGTACTTGCCATATGTCTCCTACCCATTGCCGCACCTTTTGATTCCGAATCCCCATGTCTCTTGCTACCCGTCTCGCCCTTTTCTTCGTCCTTTCTGTCCTTATCTTCAGCGGTCACGCCCATGGACGATTCGTCTCCCGTCTTTTGTCGTCATCTTCTGATCTGATTTCAGATGGGGTCCATGATTCCCGGGAGCCACAGAACAACGATCTGTTCCTGCTCACCCGGTCGCTCCGTCTCCTGTCGGAGTCTACCTGCGAGCAGTCCTATGGGTTCTTACCCTGCACCACCACTGTGCTCGGCAACTTGTTCCTCATCATTATCTATGGCTTCCTCATGTACAAGGCTGCTACGTACTTGTCCAGTGGCAGTGAGCTGCTGCTTGAGATCTTGGGCCCCGGTATCGTTGGTGGTTTGTTCCTTCCAATTCTCGGTGCGCTACCTGATGCAATGCTCATTCTCGGTACGGATTTTATATTTCCTGTTTGGGTCACTGGAAAGTATGACGGCAATTTTTCATTTTTCTCTCTGGTTGCTTAGCTGAAAATTTGGATATGAATTTTCTTTTGGCTAAAACGTTGGGGCATAAGTATTTAACGTTGACAGCTTTTTGTCTCTATCTGACATAAAGGCAGGTGTGAGAAGAAGAGTTGAAATTGTGGCTTTCCGTTTGGTTCCCGGGATTTCTGAGCGTTTAGATTGCAAATTTGAGACTTGGAACTATTGGTCTTACGAGAGCGGTACATTTAGGATGAATCGTTGAAAATTTTAGTTACGGAGTTCTAAGATTTTATTTTTCTGGAATTGTTAGTGCGTGTCAGAATTTGCAAAAACTATCAGCCTTCTAAGTAAAGTGACTAATGTTTAATGCTTTCTTGCTGTACCATTCGGCATGTTCGAGGTGATTAGGATGATGTGTTGGCGTTTAATGATTCTCTTTGTCATTCATGTCAAGTCTGAACTAAATTCTTAAGATAAAATTTTGTTCTCAATGTATTCTTATTACTCCTTCAATGCTTTACATGTTGAACCACTGCCATATAGAAGACTCAAGTCCACATGTCTTATGGCGCCCTAGATATTTTTTTTTGGAATTCTGTTTTGGCATATTTATAGGAATACTTCCTGCTGTCTAATTCGGTGAGAGAATTTTCTTTTCTGAGCTTGTCATTCATTCAGCTGGATTTATGGATTGTATATAGCCTTTTCCCTCCCCACTCGTCCTATAAATTGTAGTTTCTTTTGCTTTTGCTCTGGGCCACAATCGTTTTACATTCTAATTGCCTTGTTGGATCTTGTTCCCTTTTTGCCTTTCTTTTTCTCGTCGCTTTTGGCGCTTCATTTTAAGATGACATGCAAACCTTTGTAGATGGAACAATTCATTTCCACTTCTTCTGTCTTTACTACCACCTGCTTTCTTCATTTTTGTCTTCTCTCCATGATTTCAGATGGCAAATTTTGAAGTCATGCTATTTTCACATCAATTTATGCGCACCACTTGCACCCCTAAACACATGGCAACACCTGAATTTAAGCAAAAGCCACCTAAACTTCTACTAGGTCCACCTTAATTGTTTCTGTATTGCTCAGATTTTCTGCGCACCACCTAGTGTACAAACATCTTTTCCTTGGGTGTCGTAGTCATAATTATTAATAGCAAATAGTACATTTACAGTGCGTGGAATCATTGCAATATAGCACTGCGCACTACTATTTGAATAATAGTGCAATACCTTCTGCTTTTTCTGGGAGGGGGCTGGGGTTCTGGAGAGGGGTAGGTTTGAACTTACAATGGTCCTGTTAAGAGGCAGATGCCCGTTTAAGTGAATTCAAGCCCATAGGTGCCTCTGCTTGATTTATTTTTCTTTTGTTTGGTAGATCAATACAGCTTAGATACTTGCCGAGTACACGTTTCCCTGCTTCTGTAAGATTTTATTCTTTTGAGTGCTGCTGCATATTAGCTGAGATTATTAAGAACCAATTATTTCAAAAACTTAAGTTATCAGGTAAAGATTTAAAAATAGTTTTATAATTCCAACATGCTTACTCCCATGAAAGCCCTTTGAGCTTGAAGTGTAATTGTTGATAAATAGGGAGTGTCAAGGACTAAACTTTTGACCACTTAATTATAAAAGTTTTGATATCATGTTAAGAACTAACTATTCCAAAAACTTAAATTATTAGGTGAAGATTCAAGAATGATTTCATTACTCCAGCATAGACTTCTATAGCTAAGTCCGATAATCTGCTTTTGTCATTTTTTTGACTCAGTGAGGTGTAACAAGAAGTATGAGAGATAGTCGTGGTAGCCGATAAGGGATGTTGAATAGAATCTAGAAGTGTTGGATCAACTTCTTAATTGTGATTAGACGGAGAGTGACAAAAAATTATGAATTTGCTTTGTTAAACAAAATTGCATAGCCTTTGTGAATCTTACACACTTCAAGTCTGGAATTATAAGCACTCTGGAAGAATTAGAAAGTCAATGAAATAAATGGGTTATATAATTCCTGATTGATGAATGTTCACTCTCTTGACATGGTGTGTAAAATAAAAATTCCACCGGAGTTTTAATTTTCAGTTTTGGCCTTCTATTTATGCTTGAATGCTTCAAATCTTTATTTGCCTCAGCTCTCTTTTTCATTTTCTCCCCTTCTCCAGACATAGTTAACATTTATCCAAGTATTATTAGTTCAAAATAAACTCTTATGCATCTCTAGAAGAAGAATATCAATTTGTTTCTACTGCTTGTGCCATTAGGAAAGCTTAACAAATTAACTAAGTTTGGGCGTTGGATAAAAAAATTGACTTATATTACTTAATCTATCTTGATAAATGTAGTGGATATTTTGTTAGTTTAAAAAATAGAGTGCAATTCAATTCCTACCTGCCAAATAGAGGAAGAAAATAGGCATTTAACTTATCCAAGGTTTAACCGACTATCAACAGTTGCTTCGAGACTTTCTCCTTTTGCATGATTTTTTGCAGATCAAACTGCTCTTGCCTTGACTAAAATTTGTTCGCATCATCTATGTTTTTTTGGTTGGAACTTATTTGTCTCTCTCATCTATTGAGACTAGAGCTAACTTAATAATTTGCGGTTGTTTCTAATATATCCATCTTGCTTTCGTTCTCTAGTATCTGGGCTTTCTGGTAGTAAAGAAACTGCTCAAAGTCAGGTCTCTGTCGGAATGGGCTTGCTAGCTGGGTCGACAGTTCTACTTCTGACTATAATATGGGGCACCTGCGTAATCGTTGGCAAGTGCGATCTTGAGGGTTCAATTGCAATGGATTCACTAGACACAAGGGGGTTTAGCTTGACTGGTATGTCTTCTGATGTTACTTTCCATTAGTTACTTATTGAAAATTTTGACAGTTTGCTTAGTAAAATTTTTAGTTGCTCAAAACATTAAGAATAAAGTATTTTGTACTCTTTATGGTCATTTGGGCAATTTACTTTCTAATGTCAAGGTTTTCATGGCTTTTAGGGGGTGAAGTTTTTCCTACTCTTTGTGGTTATTTAAGCAGTTCACTTTCTTATGTCAAGGTTTTCATGGCTTTTAGGGGGAGTAGGTATAGGATAAGAGTTGAGTTTTGACTGATTTCACAAGCTAGGGGTACGATATGAAGGCTGTGCTAATAGTGCTTCAATGCTCACTATTCTGAAACTTAACAAACCAAGAATGAGAGTTAGTTAAATTTGTTGTTTTCATAAGAAATGTTCATGCGTAATTTTGTATCACTGTTTATACTGAATCTTAATTGATTGGTTAGCTGGAATTTTTTTAAGTAGTGGGAAAGGGCGGGAGTAAGAGGAAGGTCATTATCTTGTCATAATATTTACTGGTGTATGAGCACCTTTTCACCATTATTCTGGATGTTGGATGAAATCATGTATTAAAACAACCTGGCAAGCACATAGATCAATCTAATTGCGTTTTAACTTTTGGAATCACATTAGTTTGTGACTTCAAGAATGGTGCTGGGAGGTTATGATTGATTGTTTTCTTATTGTTCATTTGTATAATTTTGCTTCATCAAGTCCTTGTTGCCAGTCTAATTCTCTGGAAATGTATGATTAGTATAATAAATGTCTGTTTGCAGGTTCTGGTGTTAGTACTGATATTTGGACAAGCTATGCTGCAAGGATTATGGTTATATCTGTCCTTCCATTTCTGATTGTTCAATTACCACAAATTCTTAAGTCAACTTCGGGAAGGCACTTGGCAGTTTTGATTGCGCTTATTGTCGCCCTTTCTTTATTGATTACTTATTGCCTTTACCAGGTAATTTTGACATCTTAGTACATTTAGATATTTCCTTACATCACTGTACTTTTAACTTTCAACTTACCTACTCTTTAATTATCTTCTTGATATTTGTTTGTGTGTATATACACACATATATAGGAAGCAGATCTAGTGAGAGCTTATGTTTATTGTGACAGTGAGAAGAGCAAATCCCAGCCATTGGATCTTGCACAATGATCATGATTAGAACAAAAAGTCATGTGAGTCTTTTAAATGATTATGTGACCTTTAAGTGTTCTTTAATCTTGGCTACTCAAGCAAGATCTAAGGGCCAGGATTTGCTCCTTTCTTTCTCTCCTTAGAAGATTTCTCTCTGTAAGTAAGCCCCCTATACATGTGAACAACCAATGTAGAATTACATATTATACTTCTAGTTGTTTGATAAGTAGGCTTCCTTATAGTTTATTTTATGACAATGCAATTAACAACCATATAAGAATTACCAGCAACATGTGTCCAATTATGATGATATTTCGGGATTTATATTTATTGTAGATGCTATGTTTAGGGCTCTCAATAAGTACTTTATGCTTACTGAGAATTTATTTGCTATTATTATTATTATAATAAACTTCTGTGGTCTGGAGTCTGGAGTCTTAGTTCTTGCAGCAGATGAGAACTGAGACGGAAAAATTGCTGCAGGTTTTCCAACCCTGGATACAAAGGAGAAAGCTTTCTTATGTGAAACACAGGCATGTTATTTCAGGACTTTTGAGACATTTGAAGCAACATGCATTGGGAAGGCTGCTGAGAGAAGATGGTGAACCTGAAGAAGAAATTATCAAAAAGTGAGCATTTCTCTCCTTTTTTCTTTGGCTGAAATTTGTGACATTTTCATGCATTTGTTTTAGTATTTACACCCTTGTGGGTAGTTAGTGAACTGTCAATGGATATTAATGCAGGCTTTTTGATACCATTGATGAGAATAAAGATGGTTTCCTTTCTCATGGTGAATTGAAGGCACTAGTTATTGGAATTCAGTTTGAGGAGATTGACCTGGATCATGATGATGCTGCGAATAGATTAATTCAGGACTTTGATACTTCTCGTAATAACCTTATTGAAGAGAATGAATTTTTAAATGGCATTCGCCGCTGGATCCAGAGAGCGAAGCGTTCTCAAGTTGCTTCTAGTGATGCCCGTCCACACTCAATGAAGTTTTTAAATGATTTTCACCTTGTAAGTTGGGCTATGCTGAACTTTGAAGTAAGTTATTCTTGTTAGAGCTTATGACTGACTGGAATTTTGTGCATAGGAAACAAAGCGGGAACATGATCTATTGGATGTGGGTGATCAAAGTGATGAAGTTGTTGAGGGTGTTGAGAATGCCAAATGGACTTCTATCAAAGCAGTGCTGCTGCTGCTGCTGGGAACTGTTATTGCAGCTGCATTTGCTGATCCATTGGTTGATGCAGTCGATAACTTCTCTGATGCCACAAGTATTCCTGCCTTCTTCATTTCCTTCATTGCTCTTCCGTTGGCTACCAATTCAAGTGAAGCAGTGTCAGCAATTATTTTTGCTAGTCGTGATAAGAAGAAAACTGCCTCATTAACTTTTTCTGAGGTTTGTTTTTTTGTTTTCATATTCTCCCTTTAGGCATGGTTTGCGTAAACTTAGTATAGTAGAAAGCATTTGCATTCACAATATGTCATTTTGTGTCTTGATTTGTGGAATCATGACATGCCTGAAGAGCAAGAGGGAATTATTGATAAAAGGGCCTATTCAGCCCAATATTTACATTTACGTATTCAGTTAAGTTCATGCTTAAATGTTATGTGGTTATCTTAATAAACTCATCAGTAACGAGTCAACCAAAGTAGGTCCTTTTTTGGCTTATGTGTTGTTGAGTGAGCTCTTTCATATTATCATCTCAGGCAGCAATTTTTGGATCGTAATCTCGGCTATTTTATATTCGGAAAACATGTTCATATTTGGGAAAAATATTAAAAAATGTGATAAGTGCTATTTATTGGTGAAACTAAAATTTTGGGGATGTGAAGTTTGAAAATTCCAAAGCCTTGGTTGTTATAGCCCTCTATTGGCTGTATAAATGGCTAGGAATCATAGCTAAGACTGAAGTGATGATAGTAGTTCTGATTACGGGCAATATGGAATAATTTTCAATGCGCTGGTGTTTGTAGATTGTAGTTAACACATTGTACGATTTTTCTGTGCTGGTCGCATGCTTTGGCAATGAAGCCTTATGAAATATTGGTTAAATCCTTTTATGTCGGGATGTCCTAGGAAGGAACACTTAAGTAATATTGTTAATTTGTTGTCGGTATCATCTTGCTGATTTTCTGGTTCTCTAGCAAACTTGGTTGTCTTCGGCATTGCATTGTGTGAACCAAATGGATGCGAATTATGACAGGTTGGTAGAATAAGCTCTGCTGGTTATAATTAAAACTCGCATAGCATGTAACTCGATGTACTCTGCTTGTAATAATCTATGCTTGCACAGCATGTGGTTCTTTTTTTTTTTTTTTTTGGTGTAGCAAATAAGGAAATTAGATACTAATTCTATTGTTTTTGCAGCTTTATGGGGCAGTAACGATGAATAATGTACTTTGCTTGTCAGTCTTCTTAGCTCTGGTTTATGTAAGAGGATTGACATGGGACTTCTCTTCAGAGGTATTGGTAATCCTCATTGTTTGCATCGTCATGGGTGTCTTTGCCAGTTTCCGCACCACCTTCCCTCTGTGGACTTCTATATTGGCTCTCCTACTTTATCCCTTCTCCCTGGCATTGGTATATATTCTTGATTATGAATTTGGTTGGTCATAGACCTAAAACATGATCAGTTATAACCATTCTTGGGGTGTTAGGTTATGTTAGTTCACTGAGAGACTTTATGGTGTTGGTGACTCTCATCAATGATGGGATTGGCCTCATTGAGATTTTTATCTGTCAACTCTGTTATTTCTGTGTCCCCGGATTAGTACTTCAATGAAACTGCTTATATAAAGCTGAATAATACTATCTACATATTTGACCATGAGTCCATAAACGACTGCATGTGAGTTTGTGACTTCATTTTTTTGTTTCCCCATTAATACTGCTGCATCTGTAAGTTCATTTGGGGTCCCAAAAATTGTTAGGGTTACTAGTTTTATAAAAATTCAAGGATTTCAAGAAACCGGAGTAATAATTTTTGCACGAGATTATACTGAACAAGAACTATACAATACAATTAGAAGACATAAATAGCAAATGTTTATTATTTAATTTTGTATTCTCATTGTACAGTGCTTTATATGCATTCAACATGACTCAAGAATTGAATTGCAAGTTTTAGAAAATTCAATGCTTATTGCGTGTGTGCTCTAACTAAACAAGTGACCAGTAGGTACTTCAGTTACAAAAGCACCCCTTCAGTTGTTCAGCACATGCAGCTTGTATTAAATTTTGTTGAAGTTATAATAATATACAACCAATTTTATTGGGCTTCAATAACTTTAGTGCTTATAAATTGTAAACTATTTTTGTTTTAATCTTTGTTTCTTAAAAATATATTTTGATCCTCTTGTTTTTCAAAATCCTATTGAAAATAATCCCAATCATTAAGTGTTGACTTGAAAAACATAGTAAGTGATGTGGAAAGTTGAAGTTGAGTTGCTAATGTAAGATGTCATGTACCCAGCAGTTGGGAAGACTAAATGAGGTGTCAATGCAATTGCATTTTTTAAATAGTTTTATTATTTTCATAAATTTCACATTAAATTTTATTAAATATTTATTTAAATAATTTAAGCTATTAAATTTAGGATTTTATATATTAAACTATGGAATTACAAAATTTAATGTCCTATTGTACAGTTAGTAGCAATTTTATTGTGGAAGCTACTGATTTTATTTTAAAAAAGCAATTCTTTTTTATAAAATTAACATTGAACTCAAGATCAATGGTTCTTTTTTCTTTTTTCTTTTTTGGTTGGGAAGATCAATTGTTCTTTACAAAATTAATAATTGCATTCTCCAGTGCAGTGATAAAATTTAAAAGAAACTACAATAAGAAGTTAAAAATCTTAGAACATGTACAAAATACACAGCAACATATAATTATAGATATTTTACAATATAGAAATTATAAATCAAAAGCAAAATCTATTCAATGGCACTTAGTAAACAAGAAATTTTTAATCCTTTCATAATTTGTTATGCTTGTTCTGTCAAAAAGTAATGTTTGACTTGTGGAGGATATTTAATTTTGTGGTTTGATTGACCGATTGTTAATATTGTGTTTTAATCATTATTTTTTTTCTTTTTTCAATTGTAGCAAATGGAAAAGTGAAAGGCCCCCTTTTCTATTCTTTTGGATCTCAATAAAGAAATACAAACCAAAATAATAATAAAAAAAAAAAACTCGATATATGTCCTAGTAAAAAAATGTATGACTTATTGGTTAAGTGGTAAGGAAGTGACTCACCCATGAACCATCCCCATCCCCATGGGAATTAAAGTAAGGTTGCAAAATTTTCACTATTTGCATAAGAGCAAAATTCTCACTTTTTCACATTGCCACTTGAGCATGTTTTGTCCTAGTTTGGATAAATAACTTAATTAAGTATTTATATCATAAGAACTTTTTAATCAAGTTTTACTAAATATAAGTGCAGTCTAAAATAAGTAAATTTGTGTTTAGGTATACATTTTGATAAATATCTATAAAATAAATATAGCATTTAGATATAAAATTTTATAGGTATTTATAATTATAAAATTATCAAATCAAACCTAAATCTCCCTTCATCAAACACTTTCTATAATAAGAATTGAGACGTATTTTATATGATATGAAGTTTGTCTATGTTACAAGAACATGTGACACAAGCAGTACGCTGCTCACGTGCTTAGCACGGTACTAGCGGTTGTTATGATTTACCTTGACTATTTCAAGGGAGGTTCACTTGTAACCATTATGGCACACTTTAATTGCCTTAAGGAATGTCCACTCAGGGCAACCATGACATGTCGTGCCTATTAACATGGGTGCTACATGGCTTGCATTCTAATGTAATGCATTACACCGCTTGCATGCTTAGCACGATACCAGCATTTATTATAACATGTCTTGGCTATCTCAAAAGAGGTTTATTTGGGACTGCCATAGCATACCTTAATTGCCTTAAGAGAGGTTTACGTAAAGTTGCATGACATATCATGTTTATTTACATGAGTGTTATGACATGGCTTGCGTATCAATGCGCCGCATTGCTTGCAGGTGTTATAACATGGTTTGTGTGACAAAATGTCGCAGTGCTTGTGAGGGTCATGGTTTAGCTTATCCAGTAACCTATGTTACTTTATACAAGCTCATTTCCATCTCTGTTTCTCATCTTTTACATTGTAATAAAGACAAAGCATAAGATTAGAATATATAATTATCAACAAAATGTTATTAAAAAAATCTCACATAAGTGGTTATCCACTTTTATAAGAATTTATTTTTATGAGTTTTAAATTTTAACTTATGAATATAAGTCTAAAATAACTTATATTTAAGTATTTGAATAATTTTTATAAGTATATCCAAACACTCACAAAAAATCATATGAGCACTTTTTCTTTACTTAAGTGCTTTATTAAACTTATCCAAATAAAGCCTTTGTCATCATTGATCAGCACTTATCAGTAGAAATTATTTTTAACAAGATTTTAAAATGGCAAGATATAAATACACATTTTTAAAAAATCTAAACAAAAATGACTAAAATTTATAATAACTAAATGCATATTTAAAATCTTGCTATTATGCTCTTTGCAGATATCTTGCTAAGCATCCTCAATGATAAGATTTATATAGTTGGCACATATCCCCTTTGCATCAATGATAAGATTCTCCTTTAACAACTCTCATTCACTTGCCCATGGTTGGTTAAATTATCGAATAATTCTATCAATACACTTTGGCTATATGCTGAAAGAGAAATATTTATATGAAAATAAGATAAAGAGAATATAAGAGATTATATAGAGTTTATACAGTTTTAATTTATATAAATATCAATACTCAAATTATCCCCTATTACAGTTGCACTTTATTAGAATTAACTTTTTGATTTGATATGTGCCAACTCTATGGGTGTTGATATTGAAGTAAATAGGATCATAAAACTACTGGCTCGTGTAATCCAATCAAAACTCAGAAAAGTTGGTGTCTTAGAGGTACAATCCATTCCCATATTTTCTTTTTGTTGGGGGTCTAATTGTCTCTTTACACTAATCTTAGGTGGGATGGACGCACATTATATGTAGCATTTTTTTTTTAATTTTTACAAATTAAAATTTATAAAAAAATTATACTATTAAATTTATTAATTTTTATATATTCAATTATAAAACTTAACAAATATAAATTTCACAGTTCCTTTGATAAAAATTTTGTAAAAATCGTAGGAATATTTGTTTCCAATGTCCATGGAACAACTTTTCTGTTGGCACATCAAATTGGGCGAAAGGCCCAGATTAAGCAGCAACTGCAACAAAGCGAGGAAAACGAACATGGAACACCCGAAAGATGTTCCAAAACAGTTTACACGAGAAAAAAATTAGCAGTATATTTGTGTGGTATTTATATTTTTTATTTAAATAAAAAATATATATTTTTGTAAGTATTTACTTTTATATTCAAATTAAAAAATATTTCCAATTTAAATTTTAAACTAAAGATATATTTAATTTTAAATATCTCTATTGTATTATAAATTTTTTTGTAAGAAAATCTATTAATAGTGGCAAACTAAAAATACTGATGGTAAGTGGAGGAGAGTATAGTAACATAAATTTTTAAGTAAGAAAAAAACTCAAAACAAAATGTGGGACATTATACTCTTTAAGAGTGCAAAATTAGTTTCTCCCTATCATTACCCGTGGCAAACCGCGGCTTAAACTGTGGGACGTATTATCTGGGAAGACACCCACCAGTCAGCCACGGGGTTCCAACATTGCCCAAAACCTTTGCAACGACTTAATTAGGAGAAAAAGGTTGCATCACATGCTTACGCGATTTCAGCTTTCAGTTTGTTCTTACGACTTTGGACTTTTTGGTTAGATTGTGACATTTCACCTATTCTATACTTTAAATCATTTCAATTTTTTATTAAATTGAGGTCGGCGGTCGGCTTTGATTTCAAAGAAATGAGAAATGATATGATAACGTTATAAAATTTATAAAACTAATGTCTAGGTTGTTTATGTGAAATGATGGAATTGAAAATAAAGGATCAAATTTTTTTTCTCTTAAATTTATGGTATTTAATAGATGTAAAATATAACGTAAATTTTAAAACGATGAAATAATAGAATTTTAAAGAAATAAGAGGTCGGTCATTTTTTTTCTTTGACCTAAGGTCGGCCTTTTAACATCTACATGAATAAAATTATATTATTAAATTTCCTAATTAACCCTATATATTTTAAGTGATTTTATTGTATTACTTAAATTGTGTGTAATTAATTATTATAATTTATTTACTCATCATGTATACAAGCTTTTTATATTTGAACATGTGTTATTTTTATTTAATTCTTATAATATATATTTAAATTATTAAATTTATTATATCTTATATACTAAATTATAAGACTCAATTAATTAAAATATCCATGCTATTATATATGAATTTTTTATTTAGGTAAGACTGTGAAAATATATTTACTCTAAAAGAAAATTATATATTTACAACTATTTATTTATAATTTGTACACAAATTTATTTAAAGTGAGTGGTTAGAGTAATTGATTTAATAAAATATATCTATTTAAATAAAATTATGTGCAAGGCAATTACAAAAAGAGCATTAGTCTCCAATAAATAAGCTACAGCTGAAAGTGTTAAGAGAGTTGAAAAAATTGAAATATCATGAAGTTGATTTTTTTTTATTATTCTAAAATGTCATGAAGTTGATATCATGATGTAGTAGGTGGCAGTTACATATGGTAGATATGGTAGTTGGTATATTTAATTCCACCAAACCGGAAATGATCAACTGGCAACCATAAAACCAAAGCTGCAATTGGACCACCACCTCAAAAGAGGTATGTCCCAACTTTTTTTTTTTTTGAAAAAAAAAAATTAGATACCACTTCTTATCCTTGTCCTCCCACATTTCATGCCACTTTGGCACTTTACAAGTACCCAACTATGTCAAACTATTATAACCCACATGAAGTCAATTACTTATTAACAAATCAGCTACTAATTGAATATTTTTTTTGTTCATAACATCTATTATTTAAGGAACACGCATAAAAAATAAAAAAGTTTTTAAATAATCTTAAAAGCAATAATATATTATTTTTTAAAATATTCTTATATAAAAAATTTTAATTAGTTAGTCATTTAATAAAAATAATAGTTCTAATAGAGGTAAAATTGACAAAAAATAATTAATGTTATTTTTTTTTTGAGAAAGTGATAATTAAAAAAATATTCAACAACAACAAGTTCTTATAAATTAAAGAGAATAGTATTTACAAGGATTTCCATTATATTGTAATGATTAATTAAGGAGTCTTAAATGCGTTTATAAACAAATTTTGTCTACATACCACTTTGTTAATGTGGTTAAACTTAAAGCAATTTGAAGGAGAATATTTTGATATAATTATTTTTTATAAAAAAAGTGACAAGTAAATTAATATATATAGTTTTAGGTTTGAACCCAAAATTTTAAAGATAAAAATTTTAAAATAACAATTAGGTACCACTATATTCTTAGGACAAAGAAAGCTTACCCTAAATATCAGAAAAAAAGAAAGAAAGTATACTCTCACACCTTCTATCTTAAATAATACTCACACCTTTTATTATGGATATTTAATCTATTAAATTTTATAATTCAGTATATAACACTTAATAAATATAATAATAAAAATTTTATACTATAAAAATTAATAAAAATAAAATTATAAAAATAATAAAATTTCTTAAAAAAAATGACTATCATGTAAAGCAAAAGTTTAAAACCCTTACATAATAGATGGGAATTATAAGTTTTTATATTTTATAATTTAATTTATAAAATTAAATAAATTTAATATTTTAAATAAAATTTAATAAAATATTATTTATAAAAATAACAAAATCCACACTCATATGTTAACGATTTAAAAACGTATTTTTAGAACTAACTTGCCCTTGCATCATCATTGCGTGTGATAGCCCTAAACTGCGCACTCAACAAGTCCTCGCCACCTATTGCCCTCCATAAATTTACATCTTATTTTTTTCAAAATAAATTAATTATTTGTTATAAAAATTGAGTTGAAGTCTTTTGAATACAAAATATATTTTATAAAATAAAATATAAATAAAATTTTATCTAAAAACAAAAATACGGTATTATATAATATATATAAATAAATAATAAGATTATAAATTTAAAAATAATTCATTTCTTATTAATAACATATATATTTCTGCCACATGTCTAGATCTTAGTTGCAAAATAGATATTTTTGTTTGTGAAATTGGCGGAGACGTCCGCGTTGTTAGTTTGCCGACGCTGAATGTGGGCCAGCCCAATCCGCGTGGGCCCGCGTCTCTCTATTATGATAAATGTCCTCTTTATCAAAAATCAGTGTTATGTATATATTTTTAGATATATAAATTATATATATATTTTTTATATTTTTATATCTTTATTTTTTTTTAATTTATTTTTATAGATGTATTACTATTTCTTTCAACTTGATATTTAATTCCACCAAACCACAAATCACCAAATGGCAACCTCAAAAGAGGGATACCCCACTCCTTATCCTTTTTCTATGACATTTCATACCACTTTGTCACTTTACAAACACCCAACTATGTTATAGTATCAACTAACCCAACTAAGTTTCCTAAGTTTCTTTTTGGTCTCTATTTTGGAACCCACATGAAGTCAATTACTTAATCAACAAATTAGCTACTAATCATAATTCATTAATGTACTACTAATTGAATAGTTTTAGAATTTAGATCCTCTCTTTTTTAATTTTGGATACTTTCTTTCAATTTCTCTCTATAATTTAATATATAAATTTTACTTTTTTTTCATTATTTTCTCTCTCTCTTAATTTTATTTCTTTTTCTCTCTTTGCATTAAAAGTAGAGAATTTCAATTCATAGTGTTTACAAGAATTTCCATTATATTGTAATGATAATTAAAGAGCCTTAAATGTGTTAATAAACGAACAATATCTACATACCGCTTTGTTAATGTGGTTAAACTAAAAATAATTTGAAGGAGAATAATTTAATTTTGATATAATTATTTTTGATAAAAAAATGACAATTCAGTTAATACATATATACAAAGTCTTGAATTTGAATTAAAAATTTTAAAACAATAATCAAGTACGGCTATACCCTTCCCACAAATAAACTGTATGCTAAATATCCAAAAAACAATTTATTTTTATTTTCTTTTATCTTAAATAATGTTCACAACTTTTAATATAAATATTTGATTTATTATATTTTATAATTTAATTTATAAGATTTTATAAATGTAATTATTAAAATTTTATATTATAAAAATAAAATTATAAAAATAATAAAATTTTTTATGAAAAAATGACTGCTAGGTAAAGCAAAAGTCTGGAATCCTTACATAACAAATGAGCAGTGTAAGATTTTGTGATTTTATAGTTTAGTATATGTTATTTAAAAATTTCAATAATTTAATTTGTTAAATAAAATTTTTAATAAAATACTATAATAAAAATAACAAAATCCATACTCTTAACGATATTGACTAATTATAATATAAATATGCTAACAATTTAAAAATGTATTTTCAGAAATAACTTCCACTTGCATCATCATTGCGCTTGATAGTACTCAACTGCCCCCCCAACTCCTCGCCGCGTGCACCTGCTGCCCTCCATAAGTTTACATCTTATTTATTTCAAAATAAATCAATTATTTATTATAAAATTTTAGTTGAAATTCTTTCAATACAAAATATATTTTGTAAAATAAAATATATATAAAATTTTATGTTATTATATAATATATAAATAAATAAAAATTTATAATTTAAAATAATTTATTTCCTATTAATAACATATATACTTGTGCCACATGTCTAGATTTTAATTGCCAAATGGATAATTTTTTTTTAATGAAAATGGCCGTTGATGACTATACGGTACAGATTTTAATTGCCAAATGGATAATTTTTTTTAATGAAAATGGCCGTTGTTGACTACACTGACACGTACGCGACGTGAGTTTGCCGACGCTGAATGTGGGCCAGCCCAATCCGCGTGGGCCTGCGTCTCCCCATTATGATATATATTTTAATTTGTTTTGCATATATTTTTAAAAATATAAATTTTATATGTTTTGTATATTATTTTATTTTTTATTTTTTCAATTAATTTTATACATATATATATAATATATAAAATTATATCCACGTATTATTTTTCTTATCAAACCATTGCCTCCTACTTTTCTTTTGTCATTATGCTTTGATTATAAAAAGACAAATGAAACCATCATGGTATCCAAGAAAAAATATGCAACATGGTTCTGATTTTCATGTACATAATTCTCACTTAAGGCCTTTAAATGTATTGATAATATAAAATTTAATAAATATTTTATTTTATTTTATTTTATTTTATAAAAATTAAATAAAAATAAATAGTTAAATTATGTTGTAAATTTTATAATTTAGTCAAAAATTTAAATAAATTCTTATAATTTAAGATTATATAAATAAATTTTTATAATTATTTTAGTTTGTATTTTAAATTTTTATTATAATTTCTTATTATAACACTGTAAAAAAATTATAGTTAACATAAAGATCTATTTAAAATTTTAATATGTTTTATAATTTTAAATCATATTTAATTATATCTTTATAATTTAATATAATAATATTAAAATCCTAACTATAAAAATTTATTTATAATTAATCATGTAAAATATTTTTATATAATATTATAATAAAAAATAATGTCAAAAATTTAAAATATAATGAATAGTAATTATAAAAATTTATACTATAAAAATTTATTTAAAATTTAAAATTAAACCAAATTATAGGATTCGCACAATGAATTAAGTAAAATAAAATTATAAAATAATAAAAGTCTAATTAATCCAAGTCTCTTTGCCACCTCATAATTTCTTAGCAAATCACAACACTACGCGTTCCTCCCTTCTTCATTCTTCCCGCTCTCCACACAGTTCAGACGCTGAGACGCTGAAGCTCTGTCTTTTCACTCCCCTATTCACTCCGTCCCTACAGCATCTGGCACAAAAATTCATACCCATACCCATCATCTCAATGCACCGGGGTCTCCATTTCCACTGCATTTATACCCAGCGCACTTGCCATATGTCTCCTACCCATTGCCGCACCTTCTGATTCCGAATGCCCATGTCTCTTGCTACCCGTCTCGCCCTTTTCTTCGTCCTTTCAGTCCTTATCTTCAGCGGTCACACCCATGGACGATTCGTCTCCTGTCTTTTGTCGTCATCTTCAGCATCCTCTGATCTGATTTCAGATGGGGTCCATGATTCCCGGGAGCCACAGAACAACGATCTGTTCCTGCTCAACCGGTCGCTCCGTCTCCTGTCGGAGTCTACCTGCGAGCAGTCCTATGGGTTCTTACCCTGCACCACCACTGTGCTCGGCAACTTGTTCCTCATCATTGTCTATGGCTTCCTCATGTACAAGGCTGCTACGTACTTGTACAGTGGCAGTGAGCTGCTGCTTGAGATCTTGGGCCCCGGTATCGTTGGTGGTTTGTTCCTTCCAATCCTCGGTGCGCTACCTGATGCAATGCTCATTCTCGGTACGGATTTTCTATTTCCTGTTTGGGTTACTGGAAAGTATGACGGCAATTTTTCATTTTTCTCCCTGGTTGCTTAGCTGAAAATTTGGATATGAATTTTCTTTTGGCTAAAACGTTGGGGCATAAGTATTTAACGTTGACAGCTTTTTGTCTCTATCTGACATACAGGCAGGTGTGAGAAGAAGAGTTGAAATTGTGGCTTTCCGTTTGGTTCCCGGGATTTCTGAGCGTTGAGATTGCAAATTTGAGACTTGGAACTATTGGTCTTACGAGAGCGGTACATTTAGGATGAATCGTTGGAAATTTTAGTTACGGAGTTCTAAGATTTTATTTTTCTGGAATTGTTAGTGCGTGTCAGAATTTGCAAAAACTATCAGCCTTCTAAGTAAAGTGACTAATGTGTAATGCTTTCTTGCTGTGCCATTCGGCATGTTCGAGGTGATTAGGATGATGTGTTGGCGTTTAATGGTTCTCTTTGTCTTTCATGTCAAGTCTTAACTAAATTCTTAAGATAAAATTTTGTTCTCAATATATTCTTATTACTCCTTCAATGCTTTACATGTTGAACCACTGCCATATAGAAGAGTCAAGTCCACATGTCTTATGGCGCCCTAGATACTTTTTTTTTTTTTTTTGAAATTCTGTTTTGGCATGTTTATAGGAATACTTCTTGCTGTCTAATTCGGTGAGAGAATTTTCTTTTCTGAGCTTGTCATTCATTCAGCTGGATTTATGGATTGTATATAGCCTTTTCCCTCCCCACTCTTCCTATAAATTGTAGTTTCTTTTGCTTTTGCTCTGGGCCACTATCGTTTTACATTCTAATTGCCTTGTTGGATCTTGTTCCCTTTCTGCCTATCTTTTTCTCGTCGCTTTTGGCGCTTCATTTGAAGATCACATACAAACCTTTGTAGATGGAACAATTCATTTCCACTTCTTCTGTCTTTACCACCACCCGCTTTCTGCATTTTTGTCTTCTCTCCATGATTTCAGATGGCAAATTTTGAAGTCATGCTATTTTCACATCAATTTATGCGCACCACTTGCACCCCTAAACACATGGCAACACCTGAATTTAAACAAAAGCCACCTAAACTTCTACTAGGTCCACCTTAATTGTTTCTGTATTGCTCAGATTTTCTGCGCACCACCTAGTGTACAAACATCTTTTCCTCGGGTGTCGTAGTCATAATTATTAATAGCAAATAGTACATTTATAGTGCGTAGAATCATTGCAATATAGCATTGCGCACTACTATTTGAATAATAGTGCAATACCTTCTGCTTTTTTTGGGAGGGGGCTGGGGTTCTGGAGAGGGGTAGGTTTGAACTTACAATGGTCCTGTTAAGAGGCAGATGCCCATTTAAGTGAATTCAAGCCCATTGGTGCCTCTGCTTGATTTATTTTTCTTTTGTTTGGTAGATCAATACAGCTTAGATACTTGCCGAGTACACATGTTTCCCTGCTTCTTTAAGATTTTATTCTTTTGAGTCCTGCTGCATATTAGCTGAGATTATTAAGAACCAATTATTTCAAAAACTTAAGTTATCAGGTAAAGATTTAAAAATAGTTTTATAATTCCAACATGCTTACTCCCATGAAAGCCCTTTGAGCTTGAAGTGTAATTGTTGATAAATAGGGAGTGTCAAGGACTAAACTTTTGACCACTTAATTATAAAAGTTTTGATATCATGTTAAGAACTAACTATTCCAAAAGCTTAAATTATTAGGTGAAGATTCAAGAATGATTTCATTACTCCAGCGTAGACTTCTATAGCTAAGTACGATAATCTGCTTTTGTCATTATTTTGACTCAGTGAGGTGTAACAAGAAGTATGAGAGATAGTCGTGGTAGCCGGTAAGGGATGTTGAATAGAATCTAGAAGTGTTGGATCAACTTCTTAATTGTGATTAGACGGAGAGTGACAAAAATTATGAATTTGCTTTGTTAAACAAAATTGCATAGCCTTTGTGAATCTTACACACTTCAAGTCTGGAATTATAAGCACTCTGGAAGAATTAGAAAGTCAATGAAATAAGTCATTGGGTTATGTAATTCCTGATTGATGAATGTTCACTTTCTTGACATGGTGTGTAAAATAAAAATTCCACCGGCGTTTTAATTTTCAGTTTTGGCCTTCTATTTATGCTTGAATGCTTCAAATCTTTATTTGCCTCAGCTCTCTTTTTCATTTTTTCCCCTTCTCCAGACATAGTTAACATCTATCCAAGTATTATTACTTCAAAATAAATTCTTATGCATCTCTAGAAGAAGAATATCAATTTGTTTCTACTGCTTGTGCCATTAGGAAAGCTTAAAAAATTAACTAAGTTTGGGCGTTGGATAAAAAAATTGACTTTTATTACTTAATCTATCTTGATAAAAGTAGTGGATATTTTGTTAGTTTAAAAAATAGAGTGCAATTCAATTCCTACCGCCAAATAGGGGAAGAAAATAGGCATTTAACTTATCCAAGGTTTAACCGACTGTCAACAGTTGCTTCGAGTCTTTCTCCTTTTGCATGAATTTTTTGCAGATCAAACTTCTCTTGCCTTGACTCAAATTTGTTCACATCATCTATTTTTTTTTGGTTGGAACTTATTTGTCTCTCCCATCTATTGAGACTAGAGCTGACTTAATAATTTGCAGTTGTTTCTAATATATCCATCTTCCTTTCGTTCTCTAGTATCTGGGCTTTCTGGTAGTAAAGAAACTGCTCAAAGTCAGGTCTCTGTCGGAATGGGCTTGCTAGCGGGGTCGACAGTTCTACTTCTGACTATAATATGGGGCATCTGCTTAATCGTTGGCAAGTGCGATCTTGAGGGTTCAATTGCAATAGATTCACGAGACACAAGGGGGTTTAGCTTGACTGGTATGTCTTCTGATGTTACTTTCCATTAGTTACTTATTGAAAATTTTGACAGTTTGCTTAGTATAATTTTTAGTTGCCCAAAACATTAAGAATAAAGTATTTTGTACTCTTTATGGTCATTTGGGCAATTTACTTTCTAATGTCAAGGTTGTCATGGCTTTTAGGGGGTGAAGTTTTTCCTACTCTTTGTGGTTATTTAAGCAGTTCACTTTCTTATGTCAAGGTTTTCATGGCTTTTAGGGGGAGCAGGTATAGGATAAGAGTTGAGTTTTGACTGATTTCACATGCTAGGGGTACGATATGAAGGCTGTGCTAATAGTGCTACAATGCTCACTATTCTGAAACTTAACAAACCAAGAATGAGAGTTGGTTAAATTTGTTGTTTTCATAAGAGATGTTCATGCGTAATTTTGTATCACTGTTTATGCTGAATCTTAATTGATTGGTTAGCTGGAATTTTTTAAGTAGTGGGAAAGGGCGGGAGTAAGAGGAAGGTCATTATCTTGTCATAATATTTACTGGTGTATGAGCACCTTTTCACCATTATTCTGGATGTTGGATAAAATCATGTATTAAAACAACCTGGCAAGCACATAGATCAATCTAATTGCGTCTTAACTTTTGGAATCACATTAGTTTGTGACTTCAAGAATGGTGCTGGGAGGTTATGATTTATTGTTTTCTTATTGTTCATTTGTATAATTTTGCTTCATCAAGTCCTTGTTGCCAGTCTAATTCTCTGGAAATGTATGATTAGTATAATAAATGTCTGTTTGCAGGTTCTGGTGTTAGTACTGATATTTGGACAAGTTATGCTGCAAGGATTATGGTTATATCTGTCCTTCCATTTCTGATTGTTCAATTACCACAAATTCTTAAGTCAACTTCAGGAAGGCACTTGGCAGTTTTGATTGCGCTTATTGTCTCCCTTTATTGATTACTTATTGCCTTTACCAGGTAATTTTGACATCTTAGTATATTTAGATATTTCGTTACATCACTGTACTTATAACTTTCAACTTACCTACTCTTTAATTATCTTGTTGATATTTGTTTGTGTGTATATACATATATATATAGGAAGCAGATCTAGTGAGAGCTTATGTTTATTGTGACAGTGAGAAGAGCAAATCCCAACCATTGGATCTTGCACAATGGTCATGATTAGAACAAAAAGTCATGTGAGTCTTTTAAATGATTATGTGACCTTTTAAGTGTTCTTTAACCTTGGCTACTCAAGCAAGATCTAAGGGCCAGGATTTGCTCCTTTCTTTCTCTCCTTAGAAGATTTCTCTCTGTTAGTAAGCCCCCTATACATGTGAACAACCAATGTAGAATTACATATTATACTTCTAGTTGTTTGATAAGTAGGCTTCCTTATAGTTTATTTTATGACAATGCAATTAACAACCATATAAGAATTACCAGCAACATGTGTCCAATTATGATGATATTTCGGGATTTATATTTATTGTAGATGCTATGTTTAGGGCTCTCAATAAGTACTTTATGCTTACTGAGAATTTATTTGCTATTATTATTATTATAATAAACTTCTGTGGTCTGGAGTCTGGAGTCTTAGTTCTTGCAGCAGATGAGAACTGAGACGGAAAAATTGCTGCAGGTTTTCCAACCCTGGATACAAAGGAGAAAGCTTTCTTATGTGAAACACAGGCATGTTATTTTAGGACTTTTGAGACATTTGAAGCAACATGCATTGGGAAGGCTGCTGAGAGAAGATGGTGAACCTGATGAAGAAATTATCAAAAAGTGAGCATTTCTCTCCTTTTTTCTTTGGCTGAAATTTGTGACATTTTCATGCATTTGTTTTAGTATTTACACCCTTATGGGTAGTTAGTGAACTCTCAATGGATATTAATGCAGGCTTTTTGATGCCATTGATGAGAATAAAGATGGTTTCCTTTCTCATGGTGAATTGAAGGCACTAGTTATTGGAATTCAGTTTGAGGAGATTGACCTGGATCATGATGATGCTGCGAATAGATTAATTCAGGACTTTGGTACTTCTCGTAATAACCTTATTGAAGAGAATGAATTTTTAAATGGCATTCGCCGCTGGATCCAAAGAGCAAAGCGTTCTCAAGTTGCTTCTAGTGATGCCCGTCCACACTCAATAAAGTTTTTAAATGATTTTCACCTTGTAAGTTGGGCTATGCTGAACTTTGAAGGAAGTTATTCTTGTTAGAGCTTTTGACTGACTGGAATTTTGTGCATAGGAAACAAAGCGGGAACATGATCTATTGGATGTGGGTGATCAAAGTGATGAAGTTGTTGAGGGTGTTGAGAATGCCAAATGGACTTCTATCAAAGCAGTGCTGCTGCTGCTGCTAGGAACTGTTATTGCAGCTGCATTTGCTGATCCATTGGTTGATGCAGTCGATAACTTCTCTGATGCCACAAGTATTCCTGCCTTCTTCATTTCCTTCATTGCTCTTCCGTTGGCTACCAATTCAAGTGCAGCAGTGTCAGGAATTATTTTTGCTAGTCGTGATAAGAGGAAAACTGCCTCATTAACTTTTTCTGAGGTTTGTTTTTTTGTTTTCATATTCTCCCTTTAGGCATGGTTTGCGTAAACTTAGTATAGTAGAAAGCATTTGCATTCACAATATGTCATTTGGTGTCTTGATTTGTGGAATCATGACATGCATGAAGAGCAAGAGGGAATTATTGATAAAGGGCCTATTCAGCCCAATATTTACATTTACGTATTCAGTTAAGTTCATGCTTAAATGTTATGTGGTTATCTTAATAAACTCATCAGTAACGAGTCAACCAAAGTAGGTCCTTTTTTGGCTTATGTGTTGCTGAGTGAGCTCTTTCATATTATCATCTCTGGCAGCAATTTTTGGATCGTAATCTCGGCTATTTTATATTCAGAAAACATGTTCATATTTTGGAAAAATATTAAAAAATGTGATAAGTGCTATTTATTGGTGAAACTAAAATTTTGGGGATGTGAAGTTTGAAAATTCCGAAGCCTTGGTTGTTATAGCCCTCTATTGGCTGTATAAATGGCTAGGAATCATAGCTAAGACTGAAGTGATGATAGTAGTTCTGATTACGGGCAATATGGAATAATTTTCAATGCGCTGGTGTTTGTAGATTGTAGTTAACACATTGTACGATTTTTCTGTGCTGGTCGCATGCTTTGGCAATGAAGCCTTATGAAATATTGGTTAAATCCTATTATGTCGGGATGTCCTAGGAAGGAACACTTAAGTAATATTGTTAATTTGTTGTCGGTATCATCTTGCTGATTTTCTGGTTCTCTAGCAAACTTGGTTGTCTTCGGCATTGCATTGTGTGAACCAAATAGATGCGAATTATGACAGGTTGGTAGAATAAGCTCTGCTGGTTATAATTAAAACTCGCATAGCATGTAACTCGATGTACTCTGCTTGTAATAATCTATGCTTGCACAGCATGTGGTTCTTTTTTTTTTTTTTTGGTGTAGCAAATAAGGAAATTAGATACTAATTCTATTGTTTTTGCAGCTTTATGGGGCAGTAACGATGAATAATGTACTTTGCTTGTCAGTCTTCTTAGCTCTGGTTTATATAAGAGGATTGACATGGGACTTCTCTTCAGAGGTGTTGGTAATCCTCATTGTTTGCATCGTCATGGGTGTCTTTGCCAGTTTCCGCACCACCTTCCCTCTGTGGACTTCTATATTGGCTCTCCTACTTTATCCCTTCTCCCTGGCATTGGTATATATTCTTGATTATGAATTTGGTTGGTCATAGACCTAAAACATGATCAGTTATAACCATTCTTGGGGTGTTAGGTTATCTTAGTTCACTGAGAGACTTTATGGTGTTGGTGACTCTCATCAATGATGGGATTGGCCTCATTGAGATTTTTATCTGTCAACTCTGTTATTTCTGTGTCCCCTGATTAGTACTTCAATGAAACTGCTTATATAAAGCTGAATAATACTATCTACATATTTGACCATGAGTCCATAAACGACTGCATGTGAGTTTGTGACTTCATTTTTTTGTTTCCCCATTAATACTGCTGCATCTGAGGTCCCAAAAATTGTTAGGGTTACTAGTTTTATAAAAATTCAAGGATTTCAAGAAACCGGAGTAATAATTTTTGCACGAGATTATACTGAACATGAACTATACAATACAATTAGAAGACATAAATAGAAAATGTTTATTATTTAATTTTGTATTCTCATTGTACAGTGCTTTGCATGCATTCAACATGACTCAAGAATTGAATTGCAAGTTTTAGAAAATTCAATGCTTATTGCGTGTGTGCTCTAACTAAACAAGTGACCAGTAGGTACTTCAGTTACAAAAGCACCCCTTCAGTTGTTCGGCACTTGCAACTTGTATTAAATTTTGTTGAAGTTATAATAATATACAACCAATTTTATTGGGCTTCAATAACTTTAGTGCTTATAAATTGTAAACTATTTTTGTTTTAATCTTTATTTCTTAAAAATATATTTTGATCCTCTTGTTTTTCAAAATCCTATTGAAAATAATCCCCATCATTAAGTGTTGACTTGTAAAACATAGTAAGTGATGTGGAAAGTTGAAGTTGAGTTGCTAATGTAAGATATCATGTACCCAGCAGTTGGGAAGACTAAATGAGGTGTCGATGCTATTGCATTTTTTAAATAGTTTTATTATTTTCATAAATTTCACATTAAATTTTATTAAATATTTATTTAAATAATTTAAACTATTAAATTTAGGATTTTATATATTAAACTATGGAATTACAAAATTTAATGTCCTATAGTACAGTTAGTAGCAATTTTATCGTGGGAGCTACTGATTTTATTTTAAAAAAGCAATTCTTTTTTATAAAATTAACATTGAACTCAAGATCAATTGTTCTTTTTTCTCTTTTTTTTTTTTTTGGTTGGGAAGATCAATTGTTCTTTACAAAATTAATAATTGCATTCTCCAGTGCAGTGACAAAATTTAAAAGAAACTACAATAAGAAGTTAAAAATCTTAGAACATGTACAAAATACACAGCAACATATAATTATAGATATTTTACAATATAGAAATTATAAATCAAAAGCAAAATCTATTCAATGGCACTTAGTAAACAAGAAATTTTTAATCCTTTCATAATTTGTTATGCTTGTTCTGTCAAAAAGTAATGTTTGACTTATGAAGGATATTTAATTTTGTGGTTTGATTGACGGATTGTTAATATTGTGTTTTAATCATTATTTTTTTCTTTTTTCAATTGTAGCAAATGGAAAAGTGAAAGGCCCCCTTTTCTATTCTTTTGGATCTCAATAAAGAAATACCAACCAAAATGATAAAAAAAAAAAAACTCGATATATGTCCTAGTAAAAAAATGTATGACTTATTGGTTAAGTGGTAAGGGAGTGACTCACCCATGAACCATCCCCATCCCCATGGGAATTAAAGTAAGGTTGCAAAATTTTCACTATTTGCATAAGAGCAAAATTCTCACTTTTTCACATTGCCACTTGAGCATGTTTTGTCCTAGTTTGGATAAATAAATAAATTAAGTATTTATATCATAAGAATTTTTTAATCAAGTTTTGCTGAATATAAGTGCAGTCTAAAATAAGTAAATTTGTGTTTAGGTATACATTTTGATAAATATTTATAAAATAAATATAGCATTTAGATATAATATTTTATAGGTATTTATAACTATAAAATTATCAAATCGAACCTAAATCTCCCTCCATCAAACACTTTCTATAATAAGAATTGAGACGTACTTCATATGATATGAAGTTTATCTATATTACAAGAACATGTGACACATGCAGTACGCTGTTCACGTGCTTAGCACGATACTAGCGGTTGTTATGATTTACCTTGACTACTTCAAGGGAGGTTCACTTGTAATCATTATGGCACACTTTAATTACCTTAAGGAATGTCCACTCAGGGCAACCATGACATGTCATGCCTATTCACATGAGTGCTACATGGCTTGCATGCTAATGCAATGCATTATGCCCCTTACATGCTTAGCGCGATACCAGCATTTACTATAACATGTCTTGGCTATCTCAAAAGAGGTTTATTTGGGACTGCCATAGCATACCTTAATCGCTTTAAGGGAGGTTTACATAAAGTTGCATGACATATCATGTTTACTTACATGAGTGTTATGACATGGCTTACGTGTCAATGTGCTGTGTTGCTCGCCGGTGTTATAACGTGGCTTATGTGACAAAATGTCGCAGTGTTTGCAAGGGTCATGGTTTAGCCTATCCACCAACCTATGTTACTTTATACAAGCTCCTTTCTGTCTCTGTTTCTCATCTTTTACATTCTAATAAAGACAAAGCATAAGATTAGAATATATAATTATCAACAAAATGTTATTAAAAAAATCCCACATAAGTGGTTATCCACTTTTACAAGGATTTATTTTTATGAGTTTTAATTTTTAACTTATGAATATAAGTCCAAAATAACTTATATTTAAGTATTTGAATAATTTTTATAAGTATATCCAAACACTTACAAAAAATCGTATGAGCACTTTTTCTCTACACAAGTGCTTTATTAAACTTATCCAAATGGAGCCTTTGTCATCATTGATCAGCACTTATCAATAGAGATTATTTTTAACAAGATTTTAAAATGACAAGATATAAATACACATTTTAAAAAAATCTAAACAAAAATGACTAAAATTTATAATAACTAAATGCATATTTAAAATCTTGCTATTATGCTCTTTGCAGATATCTTGCTAAGCATCCTCAATGATAAGATTTATATAGTTGGCACATATCCCCTTTGCATCAATGATAAGATTCTCCTTTAACAACTCTCATTCACTTGCCCATGGTTGGTTAAATTATCGAATAATTCTATCAATACACTTTGGCTATATGCGGAAAGAGAAATATTTATATAAAAATAAGATAAAGAGAATATAAGAGATTATATAGAGTTTATACTGTTTTAATTTATATAAATATCAATACTCAAATTATCCCCTATTACAGTTGCACTTTATTAGAATTAACTATTTGATTTGATATGTGCCAACTATATGGGTGTTGATATTGAAGTAAATAGGATCATGAGACTACTGGCTTGTGTAATTCATAGTTATACTTTTCCACTCATCATGTGAAAAAGTATGGTGACTTTGTGTTTGTATATAATGACTTGAGAATTGACAAAATAGTTTCATTAATGTTGGGGCAACTCAATGAACGCCAAATAAACCCAAATCGGCTTTATTCATTTATTAGTTACCCAACTATAAAGTATTTATGTGTCATTTTAGACGACAGGTGGTCCCGTAGCTCAGTTGGTTAGAGCGTTGGTCTTATGAGCCGAAGGTCGCGGGTTCGAGCCCCGCCGGGACCATCTGTGCTTTTGTTTTGTACCCACAATTTGTTCGGACACGTGTCATGATGTATACTTATTTCATTTTCAGACACAACACCTGGATTGCATTACCTTCGCTCACCTTCATGTGGACGCATGATCTCCCAAGAGATCAAACATCTGCTTCAGTGTAGTTGGTATGTCATTCCAGCATGGATTCCTCAAAAAATCACCATTCTCCCTGTTTCTCTGTCACATTGTACCACATCTTATATTACAATCCACCATTCATCCTCCCCAAGTAACCTCAATCTGCCTGCTTTTATCTTCTCTGGTATGTCTGTGTGTCCTTTAACTTGATCAGTTTCTTCTTTGTTGAATTTGGTTCTGGGTATTGTAGATTTTGATATTTGGTTTTTGATTGAATCCAATCGCATTGTTTTTATTCATGCAATCAATCCCATCAAGTAAAATAAAACTTTGTGTTACTATTGTTTCGATTAAAGAGATAAAACCAACTAAATGACAAAGCTGCTGTGGCATATTCAATGATTATGATGATTTATCATTTGCTGTAGTGGAGTGTATAGTTCTGTGATTTATAGAGCTGACATAAAAATTATACTTCAATCAGGTTGTTTAAGTTCTACTCAGTTGAATATAATGAAAGGCCTTATTCTCAAGCTTCAGAGAATTTCAATTGCTAACATCAGCTGTCTAAGAATAGCTGCAAGAGGTGAGGAAGATCATCATGTGTGAAAAAGAATACTCTTCATTAATTTGCAAGGAATTTGGCTTTTGACATGATTTAGTTTCTAAATTTAACTTTGTCTATGGTTTTTTTGTCCTGATCCATGGATTTGATGGGAAGTCTGTTACCAAATGCTGTAAACAATACTGAGAATTGGACAATCTTTTCTTTTGCTCTTTTAGGAAAATTGGCTGGTGTTTTCATGTTAATATTTACATGGCACAAAATTCAAATGAATCCATGATCTTATAAACACTCTCCTCTTTTATCACATCTGGTTGCATGAGATTTGTTCTACTTAAATTATTATAAACCCGCCAGGTTTGTTGGCTGCTAATTCCTGCCCTTACCTCACTGGGCAATGGGAATGAGTCCAAAGAAATGGTTTAAGACGATAGTCAACCTGCAGAAGCTAAAGAAAGACAGATCAAAACAAGCAAAGGTTCTTACTTTTCATTTTCATTCTTTTTTTTTTTTTTGTGATTATAGTTTGGAAAGACCGCGAGAGGCACCAGTAAGAAAGGTTGACCAAATGGTGTTTAGTCCTGTGAGGAGATGTAGAGGAAGACCAAAAAGGACACTTGGAGAGGTGATTAAAAGAGATCTTTGGTTAAATGGTATATCCGAAAATTTGGTTTTGGATAGAAGTTTATGGCGTCGTTTGATCCATGTAGCCGACCCCACTTAGTGGGAAAAGGCTTGGTTTGTTGTTGTTGTATAGTTTGGAAAGAATTTCTCTGCTTCCCTTTTGGGATATTCTTTTGTAATTTGTAGGTTGACAATTTAAAGCTTTGTGAAATCTGCTAGCCATGATGTTTAAACTTATGCTACTTGCACATAAGTGTATTATTCAATATCTCATAATACATAATTAAAGACAGGTCTCTAGTGATATCTATTTGTATATTATACAAATATTGTACAATTAACCAACAAGTAAACAACATTACTCAAATTTTATTGCCTTCTTGAATTCAGAATTTTCTTTTTGGCCATTAAATTCTGCTTGTATTTCAAGTCAATGTATTACAAACTTTTAAGTATTCTCTATTTTAAAGAGTATTGCTAATGCTACAGAAAATTTTATCACACAATCACACTGTTGTCACAGTTTTCTGTGGTAATTCTGTGATAAAATTTTCTGTATAGGTATCATTTCTCTATTTCAAAAGAAGTTGGATCGGATATGTATTATAAGTAAATTAATTTACCTTTACTTGGCACGTCCACAGCTGCTTAGTTTTTCTCTGCCACTCTTTTGAATAGGTGCTATCACAATCTTCTGCTGAAAAATCAGATGAGTCCTCCATGTGGAAGCATGACACTCATGAAGTGTCAAGAAGCATTGCCAATGACGGTCTGAGGAGAACTGAGGCAATTCCTCCGAGGTTGATTGAAGATATTGCCGCTGCTCGGATTCAGAATGCATTTCGTTCCTTTCTGGTACAATATCAGTGTCGCAGTGGACATCAGCTTTTGTGTTGCTAACTTGTTTTCAATGTCCAGAGTAGTTTTATGAACTTCATGGCACTTTTCATATTTCATTTGATGGGAAGTAACAAATGGTTAAGCGCTTTATTACAGTTAAGTAATTGGAAGCAAAATTTAGATTTTTTTTTTCTCAACATACACTAAAATTTTATAGGAAAAGAGTCTCCCCACATAAAATGTGAGAGAATAATCACAAAAAAAGATATATCATGGGATAAGTTTTAATTTGTGAGATTTGATAAATTTAATAGTTCAAATTCTTTTAAATGAGTAAACTTACTGGGACCCAATAAAATTGTTTATACAAATAGTAGGACCAAGTTTTATAACATTGAATCCCCTCAATTTTGTTAGATACTGGACAGTTCTCTTTTCCTTTTTTAGAATGATATTACTCATGTCTATCAAAGGGGTTCTTTCTTGTTACTATGGGAGAGAATCAAAGTTGAACAGTGAAGCTGAAAGCCTGCTCCAAGATTCCAAGGGGAGCTATGTCCTTGGGACATGGTGATTATTTCTGCATGTTATGCAATTCTAGAAAAGGTAATTTGTTTGTCTAGCAAGATTTCCCAAATGCAGCCTGCCAGAGATGCCCAAGTTTGCATTAGTGTGGAACCAATTTACTTTCATGATTCATTGGTTCATCATCTTCGAAGCATTTCTTTTGCTCTATTTATTTTAAGGACATTCATACTTTAACTGTCTAAATAATTAGTTTCCTGATTTAAGGAAATGATTTTTTCCACCGAGTTTGATTTTAAATATTCCATGATGGTAGCTATGGCAGCATTTATTGAAACTTACCTAGAAATTGATTTGAGCATTGTGCTCAAATCTTATTAAGCAATTTATAACACTGATCTTATGAACACCCCCATCTCCCCCCCCCCTCCCTTCTCTCTCTTCCAGTCTCCCCATCTGAGGGGAGTAGTGAAATTTGAAGCTTTCATTCAAGATCACATGGCTAGAGAGCAAACAGCTACCGCGCTAAGCTATATACATTCACGGAGTAGAGTGCAGGATCAAATTAGAGCTCGCAGACTCTGTATGGTAACAGAAGCCAGGATTAAGCAGAAGAGATTAGAAAACCAGTTAAAACTTGAGGTTATGCTTCATGAGCTCGAGGTATCAGTTGCTACCATGTCTTTATGATGGCTTGATTGACTGATTTGGTTAAAGTCATTTATGCTGTTGTTTTTTAGGATACTTCAGGAAAAATGATTATCCCTCCGTTGCTACTTAATTGAATAATCATAATTGCATTCCATTTGATGAAAAAAGTGTGTCATTATGCATATACTTTAAAGCATGTTTAGTTTTCAAGTGTTGCTTTTTGTCCTCTAATTATATAAATAATTTTATTATTCTCACAAATTAAATTTTATTATATACTCGCTTGAAAGAATCTACATTATTAATTTTATAGAGTTTTATAAATTAAATTGTGAAACTTATAAATCAAATAACTTACAAAATAGTTTGACAACTGTTAGTAACCCTAATTTAATAAGAGCTTCTTTTCCCTTATATAAAAGGCTGTTGTTTTTTAGTACTTGTGGCTCCAAAAGTTTGAGATCTGTTGTCTTTCTTGTAATGATTTCCAATTTGATCAACAGGTGGAATGGTGCAGTGGTTCTGATACACCAGCGAGAAGTAGCAGCAGGGAAACGAGAGCGAGCCCTGGCATATGCCTTCTCTCATCAGGTACAAAAACCTTGCTCAGCTTGCTTTCAGTTGTTTCCAATTCAATTCAATTTGTGGAACCATTTACGAGAATATGATACTGCAGGGGAGGCCCAATTGTAGGCAGCTACTGATGGTCTTGGCAGAGAAAGCTGGGTTTCCAACTGAGGTTAGCACAACTGACGTCGGACCACACCCTGCACCCTTCCCCCAATGGTTTGATCCACCAATATAACGGAGAAAAAAAAAATGCTGGGGTTGGAGCTGGACGGAACGGTGGGTTGCAGCTCGTCCTTAGGAATCCGGGTTAGTGTCCAGTCCACCAAAACAAAGAAACTCAGTGGCCATCACCGGAGTAAACTAGACACGATAACAAATAGGCGGATAGTAGAATGTCCCTGGCAGAGGTAGCCTAGTAATGGCTTCTCAAGCCACTTGCAGATGAATGAATTGTTGTTTGTTTGGTGTCTTCCAATTTTTTCCTTCCGATTTTTTTTGAAATAATTTTGGACATTTGGCTTCGTGAGACTGCCATTCAATGTGTATATTCTGTTAGGAGGCATATAGTCTGGATTTGAATGATCTGTTATAGTTTTATTAGTTATTATTACTCATGCATGTCAGATCTTCCATTACTTCAATTTTCACCGGAGGGTTCAGTCTCAAAATTTTTATAATTTTATTCTTACACAATTTTTCTTTCATAAAATATAAATTATCAAATAAAATTATAAAATATAAATTATTAAATTTATTTAATGTCACGTACTATAAAATTCAAAAAAATACCAAACCGAGTGAGGAAATTGTTGATCTCCTTGTAATGGGAGCAACATTTCCGAGAAGGTAAAACCAACTTGCCATATTTTACTCACTTTCCTCCCTCCAAAAGGAACAAGACTACAAAAAATAATCTGCTCCTAGAGTGAAATCTGTACTTTTTCGACAGATAATTCAGCTTATTTAGCAATACTCTAGTACCCATCTTCTCTTATTGGATGGTTACACACAGATAAGGTAAGAGGTAGGAGACGGTCGGTCCATTTATGGTAACAGCTTCTTTAAATATTGCCACTCTAGACATTTGATCATGTATATGGTTACCTCCAGAATTTTCTACTGCATAATGACATATTACTTTTGGAGTAGCCTTATCAACCGACTACCAACACCAACGACCCAACAATTATTGCCACGATCCCAATAGATGCCAATGGTTTTCTTTCTTTCTTTCCTTTTTACTTTTTCCCTCCTAGAGAAAGAGCAGAGCATTTCCAGCTGGACATTGCAAAGATTTTTATAAGGCACTGAGATTTACGGGGGTAGGGGACCATGAACAGGTGGACAAGTACTACACTGGGGTGGCAATGTGGCAGCCATGAGTGTGAATTCTTTCATGATTGAGCTTGGTTGTGCTCATCCCCTTCCCTTTCATGGTTCCCCTTGCAGATGTATTCCTCTTTGCCCCACTTGTTCTACCTGCTTGCTAAAGATTATTTATCCCACTTATTGGTTATGGACTATGACCTACAGATTCCCCACACAGCTCAATACCTCATCCTATTCCTTGTAAGGTTGAAGACTTAGCCTTTATGAATATACAGAAAAGAAAAAAGGTAGTAACATCTTGGTTTGAAAAGGGAAAAGGGCTCCGATTCCTAGACTCAAAGGTAAACCATAATTTCAGGTTTATAACTAACTGCAATCCAAGATGTTAAAACTAGTTAGTGGTATATTATTTAGTTATAAAAAATTAATATATGATATTCTTGTACCACAATTCGTAACACTAAATCAGTTCGTAGGACAAGAAACAAAAGTGAATCTACTCGCCATGGCGGAAACTTGAGTTTCCAGTGCTGGAAACTCTTCTACCAAGAGATGAAGCTTTAATTTGAATGTGTTTTAAGTTGCATTAACTGAGCACGCAGGTAAGTCGGTCATCAAGATTATCCTTTGGTTGCTTAGCTTTATCATGGATGACCAAGCAAGCTAACTTATAATGCTAATCAAACTTTTCAGTCTCTATCAATGCATGCTAAACTGGCTAAATATGAGCAGCAAATTTAACATGGGAAAAGAAAAGGCAGAAATCCATACTATATTTAGAAATTGGCCATTTTACCAAGCTTGGAATCAACTCGCTCGCAACCCCTTCCTAAACAGTTCTATGCAGTTTCTACTGTTCATGGACAATGACTTCTCAGTCAAATGCTCCCAAAACTCATGCACGAAAGAGATATAAAACCGTAGATTTACTTTCAATTCTTTTGGCAGAAGCAGGATGGGAAAGCCATTATGGTGGGGTGGACGGTTCTACTAGAAAGCAGTAAAAAGGAACAAAGCAATCATTTTTTTCCTTTTACACAAAGAGAACCCTCTTTCATCTCTTTGATTACTTGATCAATTGGGTATTTCCAAATCGAAGAAAAGGCCTACCTCTATACCTCATTTGAAATAAGACACTAATAACTAGCTTGGAACCAAAAGCATACAGAAGTTAGACGCTGTCACCCAAAAAACGCAAATTTCCTATGTTGGCTTATATGGGTTTGCCCTGTTTTGCTATGGAGAGAACGTTTACTCTGCATCTGGGTCTGCACCAAGCTGGAAATGTATGATAACTTGAAAATAGAAACCAGAAATGGACATTTAGAGAAGACAGCCAGTACAAAGGAACGTAGCATTCCAACAAAACAAAAGGAAAACAAACATACTCACGCTTAGGAGTTTATAGTGCTGTCAAACATGAACACATAGAGAGAATATAAATTAACAGATAAATGCAAAAACAAACCGGGGATTGGAAAACCTGAACAGTCAACCAGATTTTCATCTTTCCCACGGCGTAAGCCATTGAACTGAATTTATTGAAACTCAAATCCAACTCCTCATCCTTGTTGTTCTTGATGATTCCCATTGTAGCTGAAAATCCATCCTTGATCCTGCTCTTTCGTTGGCCTTAATTCCCAGGGACTGCGCTCTCAGTCATATTTAACACGACCATGGATCCTGGAAGACCAAAAACAGAGTGTAAGTAGATTATGAGAGGGGACCAGAGTCATACCAAATTGAATTTAGGAACTGGCATTTGAAAGTACAACCTTAAGGAGAAGGAAACTCGGATTTTGATCTATTCAATGGCGAGAATCAGAGGAAGCAGAGGACGGCTTGTCGGACACGCCGTCGTGTTCCTCTTCACCCTGAATTCGTGCTGGCATGCGGAAACCGGAGAAACCGCCGGAGGTGAATCCGATTCCCGATATGGAAGATTGATGGATCGTCGGTGGAAGATAGTGGTGGTGATGACCAGTGACGGTGGCTGTGACCATTGATGGGTCTATACAAGCACGAATTGAAGGGGTGTTACTGGACTGAAGGGGTCCCCTCTGAGAAAGATACTGGCTTTGGCCGCCGAACAACGGTTGCAGCTGCGGCGGCAACGCAGTTGGCGTTGGTGGTGGCAAGTTGAAGATGAATCCTGCGCCGCCACCGCCATGGCAACCGTTACCAGTATCAGCACCAGCATTCCAAGCTACCATTCGATGCTGCAAACGACCAAGTTCCTCTGGGTGGTGCTGCTGTGACCACCCTGTAGAAGTCGTCCCCTCAAACCCCAGAGGTGTGGTTCCAGAGAAAAGGACTTGCTCATTCTGATGGTGGGTCGGAGCTTGGTGCTGCTGGGCTTGGTGAAGTAGAATCGGTTCCTGGAAGGACTGGAGCGAGAGCCGCAGTTCTTGGTTCTGGCTACTCGTTCTTGAAAGCAAATCTGGTGGGTAATTCTGAAATTGAATTGACGAAGACGTCGTCTCTGCCGCCGCACCTATTGGGAAGAAGGACTTAATACTGTCAGCTATGTCCGTATCCAACGAAGGTGGAAGAAAACTTGAGCTAGTATTCGGGTTTTCCCCCAATTGCTGCCGAAGATTTTGCACACTAGACTCCGAAATTCCACCAGCGGCCGCGCTCCCCACCAGTGTAGTAGTTGCCCTGCGGCTACCAGAAGCAATAGCACCCACCGCAGCAGCACGGTGGACGCCAATGGGGTTCTGGTTCTCGTTCTCCTCGTTCATCTGCCGGTCCTGCTGCCCTTGCTGCTGCTGGTTTTGGGCATTTGGGTTGATAGCAGGAGAAGTATTGGGATTCCATGCGGGCAGCTGCGCAAGCTCGTCTATGGCGGCTTTGGCTTTCTTGATGAGCCAATCGACGGCTTTGCTGGGTCGGTCGTAGCCGAGTCGGTCTTGCACGTCGTAGAATTGAATGGCGGTATGAGCAGAGAGTCGAACTCGTCGATCTCTCGGACCCTTGGCCGTGCAGACCTTGCTGTGGCGGTCTTTGCGTCCTGTAGAGCGCACAATGTGGCCTCCTTGCACCTCTACGATCTCTCCACCTCCACCCCTTACGCCCAATCTCGACGATGTTGCTGCTTGGTGATGGGTCTCTCCCATCTTTCTTGCATATTCGATTGAAGAAGATGGAGCAGGATGAGCAACAGGGGGAAGAAAATAGGAACGTTTTTTTGGGGGTTGCAGGGGATTTTGCTCTGTTTCTAAGCCTCCATGAGATTGATGAAGTTGTTGGGGTTGTTGAAGTTGTGGGTGGTGGAGATATTGCAGCTGCACATGAAGGGTTGGGTCTAGGTGGTGAAAGTGATGGTCTTCCTCTGATGGGGAATATTGGTCGTCTTTGTCTTCTCCTTCTTCCTCTACATGCCTTGAAATAAGAACTGGGTTTTGATGCTGATGCTGCTGACGATGATAGTGATGATGATTCCTTTGAGGATCCAGACTCAGACCCTTGTGCTTTTCCTCTTCCAGCTTTTAATGAAGCAACACACTTTAGCTTAGTGGGTCGATGATTCTTTACACGCCCAGCTTTGGTTTTTCCCAGTACTCTTCCCTTGTTGCTCGTGCAACTGCCACCACTCTGAAACCTGGTTCTGCTGCTTCTGCTTCTCCCAAAAGGCCCTGCCATTCAATTTTTTCAGTTCCATCACAAAAACCCCTAAACCAAGAAACTAAACCAGACGCCAGAACGTTAAAACAAACTCTCCTTTCGGCCTAACCCATCCCGCTTCCTTCTTTCTCTCTCTTTCTATCTCTCTCCCAAAGCACTTTTTGCCTTTTGGTAATTGCTCTCCTTTATGTACTATATGCTATGCACTAACCAAGGTATACGGTTGGTTGGCTAATACCCACTTGCTCAAACAATCTTAGAGCACCACCCAACTGGGTGAGCTGTCCTCTTGCAAGATTTCCAGCAAGTTTTTCACATCTGAACACAGACAGACAGAAGAGGCCGGGAAGAGGAAGGGGAAGAGAGAGAAACAGAGCAGTAAATTAGAGAACTATAGGGAAGAGGAATTCATTCTGGGCCTATAGGAGGCCCTTTGATGATGGCAGTGGTAAGGGTGGCAGTGTTTGGTCAGAATGGAGGTTAAAGATCTCTGTGAATTCATCACTGCTCTTCTGTTGCTATTCTTGTACTACCTACACTACACATGCCACCAACCCATCCTAAAGTCATTCAATCAGCAAAACTCGGCTTTTCTTGTCCACTTTCAACTTTCACCAATTTTACCTTCTTCTCTCTCTACACTTGGGGTTTGTTTTTTAATGCTGGGGTTTTTTTTTTACTTGCTAGTTAGAACTTAGAAGTTAGAACCGTTGGGTTGTATCTCAAGGCTTTTGATAGATTATATATGGATAGATCCTTCTTACATGCCACCAGTACCACCACACCCTTTGAAAGGGACACCCCCTCACAGCTTTTCTGGTTTCTCTCTCTCTCTCTCTCTCTCTCTCTCTCTCTCTCTCTCTCTCTCTATTGCTTCACTTAAAAGAAACAACATCATCCATGTCTCAATTTCCTTCTCCCAAACCACCTTTTTCTGGTCTAGAGATTACGGTAGATGGCATCTCAAGGGTTTTTTCATTTTTCTCTCTTTCTTGAAACAACGTTGTTTGTCTGTGTTTTCGCGTGTTTGCCCTCTACTTCAGCATGCCAAATTACATCAATACCCCAAAAACATTGCTTTCTTTATTAATTTCAACACTACCTATAGATTCTGGAATTACGTTATGAAATTCTTTTTCCTTCATTTTTTGGAAGGGTTATTAGAAAGACAGGTTTTGTGTGATCAAAAGGGAAAAAAAAAATTACCAATTAAACCTAGCTCAAATTTATAGTTTTAAGCAATTATTTTACATTTTTGTTTACAACACCTGTTACATTGTCTACTAACTAGGTTTATTTATGTCCTTCTGATTACAAAAAGTAAAACTAAATTTCTCACCAACACTAGTTCAAATTCCAAGTTAATTGGATAGTTGAATGTTTACTTAAAAATATTAATGACTGTAATATATATATATATATATATTTATATTCAATTTTTTTAAAGACAAAGCAAATGCAAGGTTCTAATTTTATCCTTGTACTTATAGAGATAAATTAATTAATATGTAGTTAATGATAAGAGATTTAGATAATATTACAGGAATGTTTAAGTTCAAATTTTTCTGTTGCATCTATAATAAAAAAAGGCTTATATAATATTTTGTTGGTTTTAAAGTAGCTTAAGATTGCAAATCAATTAAGGGGATTTGAACCTGGATTTCCCCCATCTTCAATCGGGACTCAAACTAGTACTATAAGTTAAGCTCATGAAGCGACCTCTCATTCTATATTTTGAGACAATGTTCATGAGTGATCAAGAGTCTTAAGTTCATAACTCACTCACTCAGAGACGAGCTTCTAACAATTAGTGAACAGATTTTTTATTGACATCCAACAGTTCAACCCACTAAAAAATGATATCCAGTGAAGAAATTTAGACTATTTAAGAAAATTTTTTTGCCAAATTATGGTTAATAACCAAAATTATAGTGATATGCAATAGTAAGTGTTATTACACAGGAGAGAGGCGCTTTGTGTTTGAGAAATAATATGTTTATGTTAAGAATAGTATACATTTGTTTACATCATCTTATAAAGTATATAATATTTACTTTTAAAATTGAATAAAATTATAAAATTATTAATAAAATTTATTTACTTTTTATTATATATAATCCAATATATAATTTTAAAAACATAGATATAACAGAGTTCTTGTGTTTGTTGCTTGCTTCTTTGAAGGAAACTTAAATGATAGAACAATAATTGCTTGTGTTCTAGGGAAGACCATCGTGGGGTTATCATCATCTACACCAACATTTTGTTCCTTTGTTTCTTCTTTTTTTGAGATTATCTAACATCACCATTTTACCTTTCCTTTTTGTTGTGCATGCTCAAAGACATAAAGGACCACAAGAAATAAACAAAAATAAATGAACAACTTAATTTTAAATGGGAAACAGAGAAAAGTAAAAAGAAAAAAAAATTCTTTAAGCACTATTGGAGCTTGAATCCCAGTCTACCCTATATTAGAACTGTTATGATCTATACAATCTGTTGCAGAAATTGATATTTTTCCCCAGGAAAAGGACCACTTCTCCAATGATTTCAAATATATATACACAAATTATTAGAAGGGAGGATAAATGCACTTGGATAAAAGTCAGCAAGAATAATGAAAAGGTCTGCGTGAAAAAGGAGCCAAAAAGAGCAGTGAGGTATCTAACTTCTTCACTTGGAGAATAAATATTGGGGGGCTTTAATTGTGAGGGAGCAATTGAAACGAACCTGTGACAGTGAGAGATGACGACAGTGAGAGACTTCTGCCGCAAATGGGTAGCTGCGTTGAGACAGCACTCACAAAATTCTGGGGCTTTGATGATTCCCAACCAAGCAAGTTGTGAGCTGATCTTAATTTGATCTTTCTAGCTTTAGAGCCTCTTTTTCCACAAGGTGTTCACATATGACTGCAACTTGGAACCAGTTGCTGCATGCCTAAGTTATTATGAGGATGACTAGGTGATGATGAAATCTCAAGGGTAAGTGCTTTTCCCTCTCTCTCTCTCTCTCTGTCTGTTGTTGAAAAAGGTGGCCTGAATGTTGTGGGTAAAATTCTTAAACAATGACAAGCATTTTATAGAGATGCATGCATGTGTCACGAACTTCAAAATGCATGCATGAGTTCAAGTCTAAAAGATAAGAATGGTATTTAGTTAGGCATAGAAGAAAACTCATTTTCCTTTTTCTTTTTCCAACGTTGAAGTGTTTTAAAGAAATTTTCCCTAACTCTCCTCAATCCCTCTATGTTTGTACAGAGATTTCAAACCTCAGCCACACGCAGTTTGTGAAAGTAAATGTGCATACCATTTGTGCTTCAAAGTGTTGACATCATATCTATATATATTTTTGTTAGCAACAATAGAATGGCAAACCTCTTAATATACATGTAAGTCCTGTTTAAACTCAAAATTGAAAAGGAAAAAATCTCTAAAGCAACTTTGAGTGCCACTTCCCTACTAAGATGACTAACAAATCTATATATTTTCATTATGAAAAAAATAATGTAAATTAGTCTTGAAACTTGATATATATATATATATATATAGAAAATATTTTTCCTCTATTTTTTTTATTTTGCCTTTTGAAAATAAAAATTGAGGAACAACTTTACAACAGATGCCCAACAAAGTGAACAATATTATATCTTAAAAATATTCTACAATTATTCTAGCTAGACTCTAATAAATAAATATTTATAAATAGATTTTAGATTTTCCAAAGCATATGATAAAGTAAACTATGAAACATGTATTTTTTAAGTAATAGAAGAAATGGTAAGTCACTCAGTAAATAATATACAAAATTTTAAATATAAATTTAAAAATTAAAAAAAACTCTAAAATAATAATAAATACTACAAACCATTAAAAATGCCAGCGATGTCAAATATGTATTTATTACTCTCAAAACTTGGTATGCTTTAATATTGAGGGCCAGTTTGGTATTACAAAAAATTATAGTGTCAACTCAAGGTAAAGAGAAAAAGAAAACATATTATATGTTGGCGATTCCTCAAAAGTCATTCATTAATAGATAAAGATTTCTTTAAATCGTTGCTTTGAATAAAAAGAGCATGCAGCCCTTAAAACTAATGTACATAACGTTCATTCCATTACCCTAAAATAAACAATAAATTATAAAAAGTGGTTAAAAATAATATAATTAGAGGGAGTTAAATTGTCTTTTTTTTTTTTTTTTTGTGATATAGAAGCCATATTATAGCTTAACATGGAGAAAGAAAATAATAGAAATCGAACCTAAAATTGAATCTAGCTAAAGAAATAAGTATGCCAGTTAAGTTATAATTTACGGGTAATTATCTTTAAAAAATTATAAAATATATAATTTAAAAGAGATATGAGTAGTAATATATATAATTGTTTTTACAAGTTGTACACAAACTAATATGTGGCGCGGTATGTCATATTTAAAAATCAATTACAGTGAAACAGTTAAATTTAAAAATTATTAAAAATCAAAAAAATAGATTACATGTACATCATTTTATTATTAAAATGATTAACATAATTAAAAACAAACACTCATTGTAAAATATTATATTTATCTTATAAAAATTTTTATTCTATTATTTTTATAATCTGAATCTTATTACATAACTTTTTAAAAAAATTATTAAACATACTAAATTTTAAATTTAATTATAAAACCTAGTAAATTAACATGTCATAAAAATATTTATAAATTTTTAGTATTAAAAGTTAAAACTTTATATTTATCTCTTCTGAATTGTATAATATACAATAAAGATAATCAAATCCTCGTTCGACACAAACAAGAGGAGGGAATTTGGGTTCCGTGAACTTGTTATTCAAAAATTTTGATTACTTTCTCTTTATATATATATATTTTTTGGGGTACAAGAACGGGGCTAGAAACCCAAAACAAAGAAAAGAAAGAACTAGAAACAGGCCACAGAACATGGCTTTGTGATCCTCTAAAGGTCTGCCTGGTATAACAGCTTCACGCCCGGGGGAATTTGATGAAGGCTTTAAAAAGTATATCTATGTCTGATGCCCTCTTTAACTATCCAATCAGCGCACGAATTACCTTCCCTATAGGTTATTGCAAATTGAACTTCCCATTGCTCATGAAGCCAAGCTCTTATGTGGGACACCAACCTATTTGTCTGTATAGCTGCATCAGATCATTTTATCATGGAAAGAACAACGGTGGACTCACATTCAACCACTAGTCTCTTAACTCCGTTATTCCAAGCATATATGAGACCAAGCAAGACGCCCTAAAGCTCAGCTTGAGTTGCACTAGTGAAACCAACATAATGAGAGAAACCTCCTCCCCATCTACCTTCACAATCTTTTTATATTTATTTATATTTTCTTAATGATCTTATTTTGTTCAAAGATTGTTTAATTTTTTTACCTTTTTATTCAATAATTTTAATTTTTTCTTTATATCTCTACATTTGTTTTACATGTGCGACTTTTCTATCCAATTATTTAACTCTCTTTTTTTTTTTATCAATTTTTAACTCTTTTTTTTTTTTTTTTGTCGTTCCTTACTATATCCTCATTTGGATCCCAAAATTCGAAGAGGAGGGATAAGGATGATCCCTTTGAATCCCAAAATATTCCAATCATGATTATGCATGTGGGCTATTGACACCTGTCAATTCAACATAGGCATACACTGTGATATACTTGCCTTGGTGTGTAAGGCAACAAAAGCTTCAGCATAAGAAACTGATTGTTTTGGTAAGCTCGATGCAACTTCCATTAAAATTGAATATTTTGAATTATTCAATGAATTAATTTATTTCATGAGAACTAAATAATAATCTTGTTAGGGTGTCTCCTATGCTGGTACTATGTGACACTATTCTGGTACTGTTACTACTGTACCATGAATGCTATACCTTCGACTTCCTAGCCAAACAAATAAAAATACCACGAATGTGCATGAAACAGTTGTAAAACTGTAGCTAACCCCATGGTTGGGAATTGAATATCATTTTGACTGTGAAGCACAAATCCTATGTAACTTCACCACGAGGAAACACAATCTTAGACATTGGAAAGTAAGTAGCTAGCATCCAATGATAGACCACTACCATGAAATGAACTGAAATTTTTAATGATTTTAGACCTTGCATCCGCATGAAACATGATTTAGACCTTCTTTGCTAATGATGATGACCATTTAGCAAAAATATTATACCCTAATCACGTGAAAAACTAAGGTCTTTTGGGATTAAAGAGAAAAACTCTCTTTGCATTAGGTGTAGAATTAAAATATTTATATATTTTTTTATTTCTTTATTAGATATTTTTATATTATTATTCAATTAATACTAATCTTTATTTAAGAAGAGAGGTATATATGATATTTTTTTTTTAATAAAAATTTTTTTCAAATTAAAATCGTATACATTGACAAAATTTGTTTGAGGCATGGATAATTATTATTGAACTAATATTTTATTGGTTAAAATTTAGTACGAGAATTATTAGATTAATTAAATTTTATAATTTAATTTATAAAATTTAATAATTTAAATTTTATAAAATAAAAATTATATAAAATAAAAATAAAAAATATGAGAATAAAATTAGCAGGAGCGAAAAGAGGTATGGTTTGAGGTTGTTGTTCAATACTATATTTGGTCCAAATTCTATGCCCTTTTTCTTCTTAAACAAACACATGGTGTAGACCAGCTAGCTAGGTGCCATTTTATAAGAAGCATTCGTTCAAATTCATGACTTTTGATGTTTGGAATGATGTTACGTTTAACTGTTACCATGGGCTAATTAAGGATTCCTTCACCAACATAGAGAGACAGGACGAGGTGCTAAAGGCATGAAGCACGCTTCCATGTAATAGGAACATCGCATGCGAGGCTGTAGCTCATAAAGCAGTACGAGGTTTTCATATTCTTGCGTTTCTCCTCAATCAATAGTCATCAACTACTTCTGATATTGAATTCCATCATGATGTCAAGAAGTAACAAACTTGACAAATGGAACTTACTTTTTTTCTTTTTTTTTTGGTTGAAGATTGAACTTCCTTTTAATTATACTAGCACGTCTTACTTGACGTTGTTTTGAATTTTTTATATTTGAATTTAAACTTAAAATATATGTATCATTAAGTAATTTGTTATTTTTTTATTATTAAACATTTTTACTTTTAATTAGTAGAAAGTTTTCCTAGTTTGTGTTTAAAAAAATTTGAAATGTAAGGAATATAAACGTAAAACTTAAATTCTTAACTAATTAAAAAAAATTTAATATCATGTCAAAATTAACAAATTCAAAAATTTAGATTTATAAATAGAGATTAAAAAATTATATTTAACACACTATATTTTGCTATCAATTTTTTTAATAAATTTGTTAACAACGACGTAAAAGTTGGTTTATTTAGGCAATTAATGCAGTTTTTACGGTCTCTTTGCCATTTATTTTAAAAAATAAATTTAACAATTATTTGATGAAAAAAAGTTTAGTCCCAAATGAGAAATTATGGCAATGTAAAAAAAAAAATGTATTCTTTATTCAAATAAAATTAATACTTTACATATTTCTTCCTAAATCATTTAATAATAAAGTTCAAAATTTTAACTTTGTACTATTTAAATCATGGTGACATTATAAAATGTACATGTGTATCATGATGGTAAATTAAAAAAGAAATGATGTTAGGATGTTGGTCCAGAGAATATCATAGAGCAATCTAAAAAAACGAAATGCTAATAGGATGTGGCTAAAGATATATAAAAGGATAAAAATGTCTCACTACCTTCACATGATGGTGAGATTTACAACCACTTGTGGATCCTATCACCTTTATTGAAATAATGAATAAAATTTTTGAGAAGAGAGAAAAAAAGAAGTAGGAGTGTAAGAAAGTTTGTACAAAAATTTTATATATAAATATCAGTATTTCCATCTTTACACAAGGATAATGATATAAGTATAAATAAATTCTATATTTTGACAGTACAATCTCTTACATTTTTTTTATTTTCTTTTCTTTCTAAAATTCTCTCTCTAAACATAAGAAAAAACATTTCCCTTACATGACGATGATACTCGATTATTTAAGAGCCTCACCACCATCTAGCAGTGGTAGGACATTTACATATGTCCTTTACGTTCGTACTCTTGTAGAAAAAATGGCAATGGAGTTGTGAATTAGGGAAGAGGGGGCAAACATGCAGGAAGACAGAATAAGATTTGCTTGGCCAAGAGCAGAATTACTCTACATGTGGTGTCAAGTAGTTTAACAACGTTGAATTATTGGGATTGTACTGTTACAACGATGTTATTAAACAAACTCAATGCATATCACTAAACATAATATATAATAATGGACACCTTTAGAGGTCCAAATCATACATTAAACTATATTAAAGCATGTTTGATGACTTTGAACAAATTAAGTAATATATAGGTAGGAATTCAATTATTTGCGAGTGGGTTTTTTGACATCAAAGCATGTTTGATGACTTTGAACAAATTAATTAATAGATAGGTAGGAATTCAATTATTTGCAAGTGGATTTTTCGACATCGTTTTCATGAGGCATGTCGTGTAACTTGTCCACCATGCGGTGCGGGCCACATATCAAGAAGTAGAATTCCATTGGTGCTTATGTCGTTTGGATTCGTTTTGCGTACAATAATATTTTTTTTCTTTCAAATTAATCACTTGTTTTATAACTTAGATTTCTAAACCTCAGATTGTTTTAATTTCCTAAACTATGTGTGCACGTACCAGCACAGTATTCACCATTTAATATTATAATTACTAACGTAATCAATGACCTAATGCGCTAGCTCCATATCAGTGCAATAATTTTATATTATTTGTAATTCTTTTTTATTTTTTTCTTTGCTCTATTATATGCCACACGCATCCGAAGCCAGGGCAAATTCGGCCAACGGAGAAACACATGAAATAGAAGCTATGTATTTTCATCGGACGGGGTTAGTTTAAAATGTTGTATGTAAATAAATAGTTTTTGATAATAGAGTTTAGAGTTTACAGTATAATTTTCTTTTTTTACAATAATTTATTTACGATCTATACATATTGTTGATGTTATTTACATCAGTGGTGAAAGATGTTGGATATTACTTTATAAGTGTAAAGAACAACTTTATTAGTTAAGTTTTGAGTTAAGAACAATCAAAATGCACCCAACATTAATATCATGTATAGCTAAGGTTGCAATAACTGTCTATCGAGTTAGACAAATGAAATGATCTTACTTGAGTCTAATAATATCAGATTTTGCGATGAGCTCCACATGTGTCAAATTTGTAAAGAGATAAGTTATTGAGATTGTCCCACATCCATTATAAAATGAGTTAGGTGTTATTTATTTATTTTTTTTGAATGAGTACATCTACTTATTATTCAGTGCCTTTGGTAATTGACTAATCCAGATTAAGTCGGGAGAGACCATAAGGGCAGTAAAATTCACACACACAAGGCTGCTGTATTTTCAAGGTTCAAACTCAAATAACTTGGTTAAACAAAGAAAAACTTCTACCACTTATCTCGACCTTGGATGGTTAGGTGTTATTTATTAGTATAAAAAAAATCACTTCACAAACTAGCTTTTAAAATTAGAAAAGCTCAATATTATTTCAACAACGCATCCTATTACATAATAATTAATACATAGCAAGCTGAGCAAAATTTCTTTTCTCTTTTCCCTGCTTCTTTCCACCCCAAAACTTGCCATACCTTATTATGTAAGAACCATGTGAAAAACATTTCCTGGAAGCAACATTTTTGTGTGTGCATATATATATATATATATATATATATATATATATTACATCCTTTTTAATAATTTTATTTATAATTAATTTTTTTCACAGTTGATCCGCATGGACTATTATAAAACGCTTGATATATAGCCGACGTTGCAACATCTCTGTACCATGTCAAATAGATGAAATGATTCTGCTTGAGTTTTTCTGCTTGACGTTGCAACATGAATCATTACCTAGGTAGGCAGCTTATGATGGATCAAACTTGAAGGCTAAAAAATAATGTATTAAATGAGATTGATGAATAGGCAAGAATTATGGTGCAGCAAAAAGTTATTAGGTAATGACATTAATTGCAGATCAAGCTGTAAAGCTACATATAATTAAAACAAGTAATAGAGGGTCAAGCATTATTGATTATTATAGTTCAAAATGTATATCATTGTGTCAATACATACGCAATCATTAATTACATGCACAAATCTTTCACTTCGCATGTGTGTACTATGTATAGTACAAGGATGTCTATGTCTGTGTATGTAATGTCACTTAAAAATTCATTACTTTTGTATCTGTGTACGTAGGCAACTCGAATATTTCTATTCTAGTACATTCCTTTCTCAATTTTGTTATATTTATCTTTTTTTAAAAAAAAAAAATTGCATAGTTGATTGATTCAAAATCCCCACAAGACCCACCATGATTGAGACGAGACCCTATTGGTGTCACTAGATTGTAACGTGTTTGTGTGTGTTCATATGAAAATTGACATAACTCCAAAATTGTTACGCCATGCAAATTGCATAAGCAAAACAATTTTTTTTTGTTTTTTTGGCTTTTGTATTGTGACTTAAAAGTCTTCTAATCCAAACAATATTGGTATTTTATTATATTGTACAATTTTAACATCTAAAACGTCATAAGAAGGTAAGTTTTATCATCCATTTGTGCGTATGAGTAATTAAAAAATTCTTGAATCTGAAAACTACATACTACATATGGTCAAAGGCTCATATACTATATGTGAAAAAAGTAATATAAAAAACTTATCAATAGGTCACCCATCCCAATAAGTACTATCTATCAAGTTTGAATTTTATCAAAGCTTGAGTTATTTCATTCTCTAATTATTCTTAATCTACTTTTGAAGAAAAAAAAGTATTTTAAAAAATTGATATATTTATATTATATATCAAATAATAATATAAGTACATATAACTTTTATTTTCAATTTATATACACTTTTATATTTTTAATCTTCTTTTTTTTTTTTAATTTTTAATCTTTGTGTGTGTGAGAAAAATATACTCTCCACACATACCTGTAACATTTTCATTATTTATCCACAATCTACTCTTTTTATCTAAACAAATTCATTTTATCGAGTTAGTTTTCCACTTTACTAAATCAGATATTCTTGGGCTCTCTAATTAAGTAACATTATATACAGATTACAGATTGTAAATAAATAATTGCTGAAGTATCATTGCTCGAATATGCCTAATTACGAATTTCATGCTAACCTTCATACACTAAACTAACCTCTTAGCATCATCATAATTTCATCTTGTTAAGACTTTTCTAATATTTCATACATTTATATTGATTTAAAATTTGCCCTTGGCCTATTATCCAACCTGAAGCAAAAGTTGGCACCAATAATTGTACAGTGTTTCGTAATGCAGAGATTATAATATAAATTATTCATAAATAATTAGAGAAATTATAGCGACAATGTCAAGCTCAAATGTTATTAATCTCTAAAATTGGCTGCTTCTTGGGTCTCAGCTTAGCCTAACACAGACAAGAATATCATATCTATTGGAGTAAACGTCAGAGAGATTTAAGAATGACATTGTTATATTGAATTTTGAAATGTGTCACTAAGTTTGTAGGGAAGAAGATTGGAGACTCCATGGAAACACACTATTTTCGCAAATTAATTTTTACTAAATACTTGGTTAAAAGATTCTAAATTATTAAAATTATAAATTTTTATAAATTAAACTGTAAAATTTGATGGGTTTTACAGTCAACTTTAATTTTGTAAGAATTTCATCTCATTTATTAAGTGGGAGGAACCCTTCTATTTGGTTTAGATACGTAAGGTACTCAGACTCTTATGCTACATATTTGAGGAGTTAGAAGCTAGCCTTCTCTTTGCTATCCAACTCTGACATGAAAAATGCAGAAGCTCTGTACGTGCGCGCGCGCTGTATCTTGTCCCTCTGATAATTCACCACCCTATCAATCATTTTCATACTTGGGCACACACAGTGAGACAGAGCAGTTGGCCAGAAAAAAAAATAACGGCAGCCTGGCTAATGCCCAATACCTATATGCATATATATATATATATATATATATATATATATATATATATATATATATATTTGTCTTTCAACGTTTTGGCCATGCTTTTGTATTCCACTGATTTACGTTTTAATTCCAGGCATTTACAGTGAGGATCAATTCGATCTCTGACTGCTATAGGATGGCAGAAAACAATTATTTTCTTTCATATAGAAGATATAAAGTAGAAACTTTCTTCCTTTTTCTTTTTCTCCTAGTTAATTAAGGGGTGTCAAATGAGCTGCTGAAAGGGATGCTTGTAGGGTTGGAACCCTGTGGGACTTTGATTAAGCGGGACAATCTATGGGCCCTCAGAAAGTTGCTCTAATTTGTGAGGGCATGTGAGGGAAGGCCCACCAGAGATGATTGATTGGTGTATGGTTGGAATGTCCGATTTTGCTTGTATTTTCTTTTGTTCTTGTGGACTTTTAGATCGATGTGAAGAATGATTCAAAGGTCTTCGTGTGTAAAAGGGTATTTCTTTTGAGACTGAAAGCCACGTTTTTATTTTTATAATTGTGCCTACATTTCTTATTTTCTTCTAATTACACTCTCATGTTGCTTATTCTCAAAATATATTAATGTTACTGATTCACTCACATTATAGGATGTGAGGAAATTATGAAAATTAAAATGTGGACGGAACATTACGCTTTCTTTTGGGTAGAAAATGCTTCATTTAATAGGAAGAGGAAGATATCGGAAAGAGAAGACGGAAGAAAAAGAAAATCAGCATCTTTTAGCTTTACTGGCAGAAATGGACAAAGACAACTGCTCCAAATTTCGGTTTGCAGCCTCTTGATGTCAATGTTATTAATTAGAGTATCTAATTCCCTTCCAATTACCATCAGAATGGGCATTCTCCTGCAGAAATGCTTATAATTGCACTCAAAAGTCAAAAACTAGCTAGTCCTTGGGTTTGCACCAAAAGAGCTCTACTCCTTTGGGTTTAGTTCTGCTGGCTAATTTAGGATAGGTAAACTTGGAGCCAAAGTCTGAGGTTCAAAACTGATTCCGACCGGGATAATTTTAGTAGAAGAGACAAAATTTTAGGAGTGTTGAAAAATTAGTTAAATAAAGTGGTGGGACTACAAATAATAAATGTTTGTTATTTTCTAAAATGTATTTAAAATGATCAAAATCAGTTATTTTAATGTATGAGGATTTCTATGCAGTTCAAGATATATGCTGTCTTATTATTTTTGTAAATTAAATTTTATTAAATATTTATTTAAAAATTTTTAATACTTAAATTTATTAAATTTTACAAATTAAATTACAAAACTTAATTAATTAATATTACACATAAAGTTTTATGATGATTTAGAGTTTGATATAAATATATATGGGTAACAGTTCACGTAACAAATGTGGGTGTTAAATTTTGTGGTTCTACATTTTAATTTGTGTATAAAATTAAATAAATTTAATAATTTAAATTTTTTAAATAAAAATTTAATAAAATTTTATCTATCCAAATAATAAAAGGATATATAATATATCTACTTCTTGATGTATCAAAAAAAGTTTGTTGATTCAACATAAACTTATTCTCACTATAAGCAATGCATTGTGTGAACTGTAAAAATAATGAACCCAGAACGAGAGGGAATCTAATGTGAAGTAGGGCCTTAAATAGACTGCAAGCCATATACTATTTCTTTGAGTATGAATGCGCGCAGGAAGCAATTAAATCCTCTCTTTCTCTGCTCTGCTCAGTGCTCTTGATGTGTATGAAGACGGAGGGGCAAATCATGTCATCCGTGCAAAGCTTTGTTGTTCAGCAATGGCAGCCACTAGGTGCATGCCGCCAAGTTTTTAATGCATAGATCTGCTAATTAATTAAGGCCTTTCTAATGTGCACCATTGGCATCTCCTACAAGGTGGGTCTCTTTCTCATATGGGTCCGACATGTTGTAAATCCAGCATCCTTTGCTGAATCTTTGATTTAATGCTGGTGGACCAAAACTAGGTAGGTTACCAAACTAGATTAGTGTCTGTTTTATTTTGGATAATTGGTACATATATAATTAAAAGCAATGCCTATTTAAATTATAAAAATGTTTCGCTCATGTGAGTTTGTTGTAATGTGAGTGAAATAGAGAGGAGAGTATAAGTGAGAGACAAAAATGGAATGATAAAAGAATGAGAAAAAAATAAGAAGAGAATAGGTGAAATGTAAGTATAAGGAGGTAAAAATAATATTACTATTTAAATTCAAGTAGCATTAAATACCATAAAATGATTTAAATTTGAATCTCAATAATAATAAAAATTACAGTATTATCATTTACTTATGAAACATCGTACCTTAATTATACTGTGTTGTATTTATAAATTTAATATTTTCCTTTAAATCCTCACCTACCTCAGCTATAATATACTGAGCTAAGTTAGGAATCATAAGGTTTCAATGTAGAGAGCCTCTACTAAATAATAAAGCTAATTAAACAGCTTGCTATATGTGGCCATTGGCAAACCTCAATTTGCATCCAAATTCAGTGATTACTTGATTCAATATTTGCACAGCTCTTTCATCTCTGACCCAAAATGCCCTTAATCAAGGTTTTCATTAAATATCTCCACAGTGCATCATTGTGATCAAATTTGTATTTTCCATAAAAAAAAAGCTAAATTTAGTCATTTTTAGTACATGTGTCAAGGATACTGACATTATAAATTTTTAATGGCATGAATATTTAAGATTGATCACAAATATCTCTTAGTAGTTCTTTGTATGGATTATTGCATAATAATACATTAATACCGCATTTGAAAGGTTATAAACTCTATAAAAGTTATAAAAATAGAATTTGATTTTTAACTAAATATGGAAGTAAAATTTATATAATGGGTATGATAACAATTTAGGAAATTAAAGTTCAACTAATAAAAATATTGTTAAATGTCAAGATAATTCAAATTTAGATAAATGTATTTTGATAAATAAAATTTTTGAGAAAGGTATTATAGATATGCGAATGTGTTTTACTTCACTAATTTTACATAGATATATAAGTACAACAACTATCGTTACATATCTCTCAAATTTAATTTATATAAAAAATTAAGTTATACCTTCTAATTTTTTTTATAAGAAAGATGATAAATTATTTAATATACACATAAAATTTAAAATTTGATAAAAAAATTTCAAAAACAATAATTATGTGCTGAAGTTAAAAGTGTACTAACAGATTTGACTTTTTTTTTTTGTGATTTGTGAATTTATAGACTTTTAAATGTAGACATTTCCAAAACAACATTGACTGCTTAAAAAATTAAAGAATTTTTTTTTCTTCTCTCTCTACCTTTCTATCTCTTAAATAAGCCCGACGTTTTAGTTAAGCGTTCGAAAAGTCGAAAGAGCCATCCACCAGAACTGATGAAGAAAGTTAAACTGTGAAACATCACGCAGTGCTGCGTAACTATTCTCGTCCTTTCCTCCTCATTCCGTGCAAGCTCGTGATCCAACAAGACAACTTGGAATAGCAGATCACATCAAACAACACAGAAACCCAAATGGAAAAACGTAGCTGCAGTACGAATTTCCGTAGTAATAACTGCGCTTTAAAAGGAATCATATAATATGTTGTTCTATTAATTTGTTTCATCTGAATTTATATTTACATAATAATTTTTAATTAAGATATAATTTAAATTTTTGAAAGTATTTATATTTTCAATTGAGGATTCCCAAATTATTAATTTTTTAATTTGTTTCTTATTATATATTTATTATATTATTTAAACTAATATTTTAATAAAATTATAATCATATATCAATTCATTACTGATCTCTTGAATATTATTGGATCATAATTCTCTCAAAATATAAATTTATTTGGCATAATAATATTTGGTGAGGATCTAAGCAAAAAATTAAAATTTTAAGGACTTAACTTAAAAATAAATATTTTCAAGAAACCCAAAATATATTTTGACCTAATATTTCATTAATTGTGGAAGGAGTTGTGGTTTAGAATGTCATAAACCAATGAAAAGGTTAAACATGCCAAACGTCCAAAATTTCCTCTTACAAGGCTTAGTTGGGAAAGCCATTTCCAGCCAAAACAAAAGCTAAGGATGCTTTGGTTTCTTTTTCATGTACATCTCTCTCTCTCTCTCTCTCTCTCTCTCTCTCTCTCTCTCTCTCTCTCTCTCTCTCTCTCTCTCTCTCTCTCTCTCTCTCTCTCTCTCTATATATATATATATATATATATATATATACACACACACACACATATATATATATATATATATATGCCCCCTAATGATGTTATTGTTAGAGCAAAGCTATGATATTTTGTCCAAGTCCTTGTCACTGGTTGGACACCCTGTGCATATTTGCCAAACCATAACATTCACACTTCAAACATGATGTCGATGGAGCATTCAGTACAATTTTTTGTCTTTAATTAAGTCAAGTCCCTTAGCATTATTGCATAAAGAAATGAAATGCCAAAAATTAAAGGTGTGGTGGCATTTTAATTTGTATGTGTGAAAATTAATATTATAAATTGTGTATCAATTTATTTAGAAAAATTTTGTTTAATTTTTTTATAATAACAGATAAATGACAAGTGACTTAATATATATATATATATATAAAAAATAAATCTTGATTCAAAAAGTTTATCAAAAGTAAATGGAAATGAATTTGTAAAAGAAAAATATATAGAACTTACCTTAATTGATACAAAAATACCTAGATTTTGGTCAAACTTAAAAGATAAAAAAAGGTTAAGATTCTATTTTATGTATATCCTTTATGATTACCATTCTCTAACTATGATGATGCATGAGAATGAAGATTAATAGTGTAAATCATGAGTTGGGGAAGCAAATAAATGAAATCAACGTCAATTTGTGGTGATCCCATATATTAACAAAGCATCAACATCAGCCTGATGTGTGTGGCATTACATGGAGGTTTGCAAATCAAATGGGGTCCCATTTTGGCCCAAACTAAGATGCAGTTTGAGTGTTGAGTGGGGTTTGGATTGGATGGTATGTGTCGTGATTCCTGAAGCATTTATTGGAGTTTTCATAAATTAAAATTTATAATAAATTTATCTAAGACTAATTACAATTTGAGCTATAACGAATTTAACATTATACAATTAATTTTGTAAAATATTTATAATAAATTTTTAAAAAACCAGTTTTATAATGAGTTCATTTTTTTCATTTATTTTTTTTCAACCATTCAAATTTCTTTTCTCTATCTAAAGTCGCTGGTCAAGCTGCAGAGGATCTTTATCTAGTAAGGAATTGTTCACGAAGGTGATTGGTCCTTGTCATGTGCTGTGTATGGGAAGATGACCCAGAAATAATCTCTTCTCCTGGGTAATTGGTTGCCCCTTAGAAGGGTTCATCAATCAATCTTTTACTTGATTTCAAGATATATAACCCATGGGTCCATTCATTAATTTGGTAGTGAAAAAAAAAGGGAAAATGAACCATACACATCTCAGTTTCTCCCCTCTAATGGAGAAGAATTTGACAGGTCTTCGTCTCTCCAAGTCACTATCCAAGTTTGCTGTCACCACTTTTTTGACAAACACTGCCGCAGCCTGCACATTGCTCCGTTCCCTTTGTTGGGAAGACAAATGGTTGTATCTCAAGATAGGTTTTGTAATGGCGTGGGACAACAAATAATTGCATTGACCATAATATATAACAGAATTGATTCCCTGAGGAATTTAAGAAAAGAAAAAAAACCCAAAAAGTCTGAATCCTCTTCATACGTTAGGAAAAAGGCACTTCAATGTCCGAGAGTCATTTTCTACTTAATTTGTCTAAACAAAATAATCAAACATATTACAATTTTGTTTGATACTTATCTATACTGTCTTTTCATGTAAGTGCACAAAACTGTAAGTGGCTCAGAAGGGTAATGGTAGCCATACATTTATTTGTAGAGCTACGTTATGGGCCACGTCAACATTTTTATTGAAAATAAGTATAAAAAATTAAGAAAAAAAAATAAATGGAAGAGATGACAGTTGTACGTAAAAATATAAAAATAGCATTATTGGGCTCAAAAAAGTTCAACTAATGCTGATTTCAACAGTGGTCCAAGCCCAACATAACGCTCTATGTCAAACTTGGGGTTGGCCTGATGAATATAGCTATGCGCTCGTTGCTCAGCCAATGGGCTTTTTATAAATTCAGTCATTGGGGATTAGTGATGCAACTCCTTTTTTTCTTTTTGGTGATTGTGGTACAGCCACTTTTATGTAAATGATTTACGAAGACTGAATTGAACACCTGAGCTACTCAAAATATACACAAAATTGAATTGAATATAGAATAGAAAATAAGAGAAAAACAGAGAAGCAATACTTTTTATGCACAAATCTATGAGATCTACATATAGATACAGCACTTTCCTAATTTTGTCATGCTCAAGTAACAACAAATACAATTTTAGGATAGTGATGATGGCCATTGTAATAAGTGCACTTTTGTTTTGGTTTTTGGTGCAATCACTTATGTTTAGCAGTTTCATTATTTTTACATTTTTATTTTTTTTATAATTTTAATTTTATAAAATTTAAATTATTAAATTTATTATATCAATTTAATTCACAAAAATTAATTATTCAATAAATTATTGTGCCATTTTTGTCGCTCCCACAATTTTTCCCTATGATTTTTTTTTTTGGTTAAAATCTTTCCGTATGTTTAATGCCATAAACATTAAACAAAGTTAGGCGACAAAGGACACCAATTGCCAAAAAGTTGGGCCTAAAAATGACCCAATAGCACAATAAGAGAAAACTTACGATTAGGTTTTGTGCTCATGCATGCCTGCCCTGACCCACATTATGGTACCATTAGTGGCTACCTCGTACCTATAATTAAGTTTGGTTTATCATGAAGTCATGGAATCTCATTTTCAAGATCTCTCCAGCTCTCCTTTTCATCTTTTGAATAAAAAGACAGATTCTTTCCCCATTAAAATTACATAATCAACCCACTTGGTTCACTTTTAAAGTTCATTCTGGGGATTAAACCAGTCTTAGAAAGGGTAAACCAGACTTTGCTTCATGGAAAAACAAGTAAAAAACAAAGCGATGACAAAGGATTGATGATGTTTTTTATAAGAAAAAAAGAATTGCAAAAGGTAATGTGTATTTAATTCATGATCTTCTGACCTTCAAGTTGCATCCAAATCATTTTGTGGTCCTTTCAGTTTAGAATGTAAGGATTTGCAAGGTGCAAAGCCTTATCTTGATAGCATTTTCTGTTTGTTTACTGCAAATTATGGGTACGGTTGTTTTTTCTCCTCTAAATGGGTTATTATTATAGTTCAGATAAGGGCCAGAGAATGAAATTAATAATTGGAAAGTTTTGTACCTTGAATATAACTGGTGCTATCTGGGTGTTCATTAAGGATAGCCAACTCATGACTGATCCAAAAAATGAATTCAAAACTCGCTTATTCTTCCATGAAGGGAGAGTGCGCACAACATGGGTAGGTGTGGCTTAGTGGTAAAGCTCACCCCATGTGGTTCAGTGGTTAAAAAGCCGTGGATTCAGGGTTTGGTTCATCAACATTGTAGAGAGGTCAGGCAATGAAACTCATGCTCATTGATCCATGCCCACTTCTCTATGTTCTCAATGAAGTGGAGGTTGCAGACATAATTGATTAATGGGCTTTTTATATCAGTTATTCATATTTTGAACAGTAGGAAACTATGATGATAATAATAAAAGAATAATGTTATTATGCACCCGTAGCTAATAGGATTTGCTATAATATACTAATAGAATGATTTTTGTTTATGTATTGTGCAGACATTGTGTAATGCACTAATGTGTAAACAGTATTACTTGTAATTAAATATGTAAGTGAAATGTACTCAGATTTATTAATTTAAAGAAAAAGGTAGTCTAAATAGTAGATAATAGTAGCTATCTAAACGCAATCTCTCTAGCAAAAAGAGCAAGCGAGACCAGATTTAAGAATGTACAGAATTGTGGTAGTAATGGCCTCCTATAGGCGGCGGGATCAAGCATGACAAGCCATTTTTATAATGTCAATTCATGCTTGCTTCATAAAAGATTGTGAAGGTGCTTGTCCTGAAGCACTGAGCTTTATATAATAATAATAATAATAATAATAATAATAATAATAATAATAATAGTAATAACTAAATTAAAGTCAAAGCCTTTCATGAATTAAAGTTTGCACCATGGTCAAATATTATATATATGTGTGTATGGGATGACAGGTCAGACATATTGTGATGATATGTCATCCCAAATGACAGAGACAGTATTACACGCATGGCAATTCTTTTGATCTCTTTTTGGAGAGGATGGAGGAATGTAAAGAATGGTGTAAGTGGGGGTGACACTTTTTTATTTTTGTATCTTCTTAGTTGGTATACTTTCTGTGTTTCTTTTTCTTGAGTTCTTGATGCACAACAGTTTCATTTTTTTTTTTTTTTGTTATCCCTTTTAAAGCATCTAAACCGTTTGCAGCTGATATATATATATATATAATAGCCACAGTTCAGTCAAGCTTTTCTCATCTCAAAATCTCAGGCTACTTGATATCATAACAATACGTAGTATCATGACTGTAATTGTAATTCTTGGACTTTGATAACTTTATAAAGTTGACAAATGGTTGGTACTTGAAAATAATTCTGTTATTTTCACAAACTAAATTTTACTAAATATTCACTTAAAAGAATATGAATTATTATATAAACTAATAAATCTCACAATTGACTTGAAAAATGAGAAAATCTTATTTGCATTGTGTTCTTGGGTGCCCAATAAATTTTTATGCATACTTTCTGTAAGGCCAGCGGCCATTAGATGTCCTACCTGCTCAAAGTACACCCTTCTTATCGCATTCTCTGCTTCACATGTCACATTTCCTTTTGTCTACTTATGAGGTATCTTTGTGATGTTACTAATGACTAGGAAATGGGAATCAACAGAGAAGGATGCTTTGAACATTTTCTTTCTCTGTCTCATTGCCCCATTGTTCATTAATGAGAGAGGCAATGCTCATAATTTCCAAGTTATTGCAAAGTTTGGACACCCTATACGTCAATGAAATTCTCAAATGTCAAAGGAAATATCAGATGAAAAGAAAAACTGAATGTCAAGAAGTTCCATTTGATTATTTTGAATGAGATGTAACAGCAATACAATGCAAGTGAAAGCCATGCTCGGATAACTTTGTTGTTATATTTGGCCTTCAAGCTGATGAAAAGGCAAGACAAAGAAAATAAAGGGGACAGTACAGACAATTTCTTGTGACAGTTCATAATTTTTTCCTACATATGCAGCAGTTTTGTATTCTGCGACCTGGACGAGGTATTTGACAGGTTCTCCTTTTTTTCTTGTCCACTAGTAAGTCTTAAATAGTAAACATGAATAATGGCTACAAAGGAAGCAAAAAAAGTATATTTCTACCTTTACATACAATGTCTTTTCCCTCTTTATGAATTTGGCACTGCATACGCACTCAAAATGAAGGTGATGTATAAAATTATCACTTAGTGTTCCTCACACTTAGTTTATTATAAAATTCTGATAGATCTTCAGAAACAAAAGATGCTGCTAACCAAAAGTTTACAAGCCACCATCCAACATTATTCATTAGTATTCATCATTTTCTTAGGTTCTTTTCATTTAAATCATGAATGAAGAAAAGTAGTAGCATTCTAGCTTTACAAGTATAGATGGATAAATGCTCAAACAAGCAGTGATTTAGGGTCATTTATGTTGTCATTTAAAAGCAAACTACTAATTGTGAGATTAGGATTGAATTTTGAGCCACCAATTAGTGTGAAAGAGATTTTCTTGCATGGTCATTGTCATAGTTACCCCTCATACCCCATATCCTACGAATTGGGTTCCACATTCTGGATTTCAGAACCAAAGCACCTGACTTTAATTTTTTTGTTATTTGGTGACATTTTGCAAATTAATTCAGCATCTTGAAATCATAGTACATGACAAATTTGGTAACTATGGTCACTATCTATGCTTGCTAGGCATGCACTTGCACTGGATTGGTCTAATACAGTGAGCCAGACATGAGACCTACTGACTACACCAATTCAGTGCAAGTGCTCATGCATGGACTTTTTTGTCAGAGGTATATAGATGAGCCTGTTCTTATTTACTTCTCTTACTTAAAGCAAATCAGCTTGAGAGAAATCAGATTGACTGAGAACTTCTTTATATAAAGCAAGATAGAAGATGGAGTAAATAATTGAAAGAAACTGATTTGGACATGCAATCTTGCTCTCGTTTTGACATGAATTAGCACTCCAGGTCTGTCTTGAAGTGCCATGTCCCAAGAGAGTGAGGCGGGGGAGATGCAACTTGGAAAGTGTTAGAATCCATTCTAAATCAGTTGTGGAGAGCATGATGTGAGGACCCCACTGTTAATTACTAGCTTTGTATCAATCATACAGAGCAGGCACTCAGAAAATGACAAGGCTCATGTACTATAGAAATGGCTCATTTTAGATACAGAGTCATTTTTTACCTGCTATTTTTCATTCCTGCCAAGCATAGCCTGACTCCAATGTTGGTCAATATATTAATGGCATCAGATCCTATGTCACGTCTCTTCAACTGGCAATTGCAATGTAACATTAGGTTCATCTTATGCATGTGAAAAATGACATTGTATTTGAATACAAGTCTCATTTTTTACCTCTACTCAGAGACATGAAAATGATTCATTTAGATGCATTGTGATTTATAACTGCTCAATTTCATCCCTACCAAGCATGGCCTGAGTCCAATATCACTCATAGACTCATAGCCTTCATGCGGGGATATATTGTTGGGGTTCCCCTCTTATGTGAGAAGATGGCCAATTTAATTTAGTTTATCTACTTTGACTTTGCAGTTAAATGTAGATTGAGGCTAATTTAGTCTTTTATCAAGTTTAGTGAAAGACTTTTGAATTCTCATCCTAGCAAAGAAATAATTCATTACATTCTCTCAAGAAAGAAGAGAGAGAAATGAGGGAAGAAAAGTCACACTTACAAGTTTTATTCTTCTAACCGTTTTCGGAAGTCTGTTTTTTTGAAGTTATTCACCAATGGATCGGGTTAAAATTTTGTCGAGTTGTTCACTCTATAAGGTTCTGCATTTGGAACGATGGAGATTTGATTTTGAAATTTCTAGTCCTGATTTTAAAGCTGTGAACAAAACCTCTATTTTGGTGACTTTTTTCTATTAAACTTGAGCTGTTTACTTCTTTATTGACAAGAATGGTCATTCTTGATCAATTGCTTATTGTATGTCTCTAGTTTTACTTAGGAGAACACCATTGTACCCACTATTATTATTAATAGTGGAAGTTTTAGCTGGATTAGATGTTTTTTCCTCTCCATATTGAGGAAGCCTTTCACGTTAAAATCTCGGTGTCTGCTGTTGCTATTGCATTTGATTTACTTATTAGTTCTTAATAAGTTTACACAAAAGATTGGAAGGTGTTTTTTGATCCTTGGCTACTGTGTGATCTGATTGGTAATTGTGTTATAGGATCCTTAGTAACTGTGTTACCATGATTGGTCATTGTGTTTTTTTGCATTGATCATTGCGTTATTCTGCATTACCTCCCTTCCTAACATATATGGCCTTGGCCGGGCTCCACACACCCAACAACACCTAGGTAGCATATTGCTGCTATATGACTAAAACAGAGTAAGCCTAGAGGCCAGTTTTTGTAGGATTATAAAGAGTGGAAAACATATCACTTAGAAACGGTATGGGATTTTATCAGGCTTTGAATATCGCTAAGATGATTGGGGAGATGAAACAAGGAGTTTCAAAGAGAAATTTGACTCTGACATGCCACTTCTAACATCAGATACTGCCACAAAGTCCTGAGTCCTGACTAGTTTGTTACAATCCCTTATCTAAAGAATCTAATATGGATGAGTCCAGCTTGCACCAACGGATTTAGCATATAATGAATATTCTTTTCAATCGAATTGAAGGGACCGGCTGCTTTTGATGGACACCGACCCTGGTTGAGGGTTGAGTGGCCGGTGAGTCTGGCGTAGAAAACAAGCAGTGGCGGTTGACAAATGGGACATGTGGATAATCAATTTGAGAGACGGCATATCTGTTTTATTTTCTTATAACCCATCTGAGCCCTTTGCCCTTTTCAATAACTTTTTCATCTTGAAAAAGAGAATGATATATAATGCTGCCAAGCCATTGATTAAAAAAGGATTCTATTATAACTAAAATTATCATCAAAATTTAGTAAGGGTCTTTTTATCCAAACAGACACTATAATAAGTAAAAGATCATGGGATTCAACTTCCTTCCTCATTGTTACAAATTGATAACTATAACCAATGAAACATCACCAAATTGACTATGATACCTTTCAAATATATAATATTGAGCCACTGTATGACATAAAAGAATTGTCCAACCAGAATGAATGATAAGAATTTGACTATTGTTTATGACACATGGCAAAACGTGAGTCCTGAGCTACTTCTATATTTAGTCAACCATCAATGCACAGAGTCTCCCACCATTTAGCTAGTTTTTATTGACTGAAGAAAACGATATCAATGGCAAGCTGGGGGAGAAGGGAGCTCTGCAGCCTCCTATTCTGCCTGGTCCTTCTCTTCATGCCAATTTCGATCTCTGCAACTCGTCCTCTTCCTTCCCCATTTGTGAACGGTAGCAGAAACCGTGTATTTTTGGAGAGTGCCAATCAAGTGTTTAAGGAAATCATTCGAAGACAGCGGTTGCTCGGAACACAATACGAACCCGATCGGCTTAGTCCAGGAGGGCCTGATGCTCACCATCACTAGCCTTCCACATGAATGCTCAGGCTACGCCGGGACTCTGCAGTGGCACCCGCCAACTTCACTTTATGTAGGATGTCAAAAATTTTACTAAGTATTTTTTTTCCTGTTTTAGTATCACCTTTTGCAATGCCTCTCATTTTATTTAAATTAGGAGTTTACTCTTACAATTATAAGAAGCACATGTAGAGCACACGTCTTTTAGTGAAAAAAACTAACAGGAGTATAAATTAGTTTTTTTAAGTAGAATAAAGTTGTTTTCACAATTCTAAATTGATAAAATGCTTATTTAAAACAGTACAAGAAAAATCAACTAAATTTTATAATTTAGTTTGTAAAATTTCATAAATTTAATAGTTTAGATTCTATTAAATAAGAATTGTGTAGGAATAAAGAAATTATTTCAAGTTATAATCTCACTTTACGTATCATGTGCTCTACATGTGTTTCTCAAAATTGTTAATCCGATATTTAGACAAATGGAGGGCATTGCAAAATATTATATCAAAATCTTAATCTAATGTGCTTAATTTTATAAATAAAGAAGAGTGCACAACTGGACTGATACCCAAGTGCAAAGTTGACCCTTTCCATAAGTTGAGGATCTGAAATTCTACACAGATGATTCTGTTGTGTTATTGTTGTATGTATTACTTTTATCTGAGAAGAAGAAGAACAAGGGTATGTAAGTGATCCCAGATTCTCTGTAGTTGCAGTTTCTTAGTCTACATTGAAATGTGTAACTTGTTCATAATTGGTTCACATGTTGCTACAATGAGATGTTGAGTTTCCTTTTGATGCAAATTGTTAATGTCTTATAATTGCCTCAGATATGGCATCAATGAAGCATCTTAGTTAGTTTAGCATCAACATGGAATCCCATTCAGTGGTGCTCCATTCAAAAGAATTTCAAGACAGGACAGAGTTCTATGTTTTATTCTCTTGCCCTTAACCATTTAAGATACAATAAGGCTTCTCCACTTGGCTATTGTTATAAGAATAATGTTATTTTTACGTAGCTTAATGTACAATAAGTGTACAAACTAAAATAATGAACGTTATTTATTAGTTTTGGATTGATACATTATGCATAAAATCACGTAAAAGCAGCACTACTCTTGTTATTATAGCAGTGGAAGCTGTTATATCATGAGGACCCAAATCAGAGATTAAAGCAAGGACTTGTTTATATAGAAATATATGTGCTTCTAAAGTCGGAAGTTAGATCAAAGCGGCCTGCTATGTATATATGTACATCAGCAAACAGCAATTACAAGTACTGGCTGCCTTGAACTTTTTGTTGCTTTCATTGCTTAAAATTGACTGGTGTAAGGACATTGGTCCCCTTTTCTTTCTTAGCTGCAATCCACTGATAATTAAATACATTTTTCTATATAAATGAGAGCACTTTAACAATTTCTTTTTGAGTTGTACGGTTTCCTCCTTCACTATAGATTTGAATAAGTGAGTGCCTCGTGGGGTCTAGGAGGCTCATTTATAACAAGATGATTCTGTTATCAATCGTGATTATTAAGTTTGGAAGATAATGAAATAGACTAACTTCGTATATTATAATATTATACAGTTTATGTAAGTATCAAAAGGTATCCAACTATAATTATGGCCTACTTAGTCATCACGGATTCTTTTGAACGTCAACATATATACTTTTTCCATTTTTTAAAAAGTTCTCACATGGAGATTTATTGGGAGTTCATAGATAACAATATCATTATATAAGGGAAGTTAGCAAGCATTTTTTAAAAGCATCATAATAGGTTTGAATTTATAATTTTCTGTAAACTACCGTAGCCTCTCTTCACTATCCACATGCTTTCCATTTTTATCATCTCTTGTCAATACTCTTTTTTAAGTTAACTAGATTTTGATCCACACATAACAAGAGTATAGTGGAAATAGGGTAAATTAGAATTTCAAATTTTATTTTTATGAACCAAAAAAATTTGATTATAGACTTAATTACTAAATTTATTTATCTCCTAAATCTCTCGAATTGAGTACGGTATTTTTAATAATAGTATCAAAGTACTATATATTAATTCTTTTATTATTAGGTGAAGATTGTAAATTGATTTGACATTTTAAAATGACGGTATGTAACAAATTTATTAAGTATATTATAGCCTTTAAAATATGACATCATTGAGAAATTAATAAGTTCAACCAAAAAATAAATAAATAATTCTAAAACAAAAAGGTAAATATATCCTTAGCTAATTATTTAGAGAGTTTAGGATAAGTGGCACAGTCATGGGTCGGTTATTATAAAACTTCCTATTCATAGTAGAGTCCACATGAAGTTGACAAACTTTTCCTTCAAGCTTATTTTTGTTTAGCTATTCTGCATCAAATTTCATATGCTGTCCAATGAAACGAAAAGGCAAGCATTTTGTATTCCTTGACGGTTTAAGGAACAATGACAGTTCCTGCATGTCCCATGTGGCCGTTTATAGAAGTGAACTAAAATATTTCAGATCGCTTCTTATTAACCCTTAAGTTTTTATTCATCTTTTCTGCAAGATTCGGTTTTCATAACTAACAAATCGCTAAGCCTATGGTGTAAACTAATTGGATAAAAGGACAAAGAAGCATCAGACTTCCATCAAACTTCAGAAAAGAAATAACATATGCTATGATGTTTTGTAGTGGTGATAACTGATGGGCTGCAAAGAAGAACAAAAAAGATCAGCAACGAACTTGTTGAAATAGAGACAAGAAGTAAGACAAAAGATCCAAACAAAGAAAATTGATAGAATTTCTATGAATTTTGATTGTCTTATGTTGAAAGCTGACTTGGGACATCTTGTATGAGAGTCCAAGTTTCATTGGGCCGCATCCCAATCAACAGTTGGGTCTTTTTTTATACACTCTAGACTATAAGCACTTAGGCATCAAATGCTTTATTAAAATGTAAATGATGCGAAATAAGCCAAATGACATGCATTCCAGCAATGCAAAGACGGCATTTAAGCCAAACCATAACGCACGAAAACAGCTTGTTGGCCTGAGCCATTTCCCGCGTGGCCATGTGATTGTGGACAAAGCATAAAATGCCCATATCTGCATTCACATGAATACAAAGGCATTTTGGCTGGTCGACTAAAGGCTTTTTGTCCTTGCTGTTTTGGTGTATTCTTTACTCAAATGTTGTTATTAATACAAGATTTGGGTGAACAGGACAATCTAAGATGACTAGGTTTGGTCGGTTAAGGCATTCTTTAATGAGAGCAAGGCGCCGTCAATGCTGCAAAATCCAATGAGGATAAGAACATTGTACATTCCTGATTTATAGAAACAGATTGAGCTTGTTACAAAGGGCAGAAGGAGCCCAAATAGAGATCGGACAAGGGCGGCTTTGGATTATAGTCATCTGCTTACGCGACCTTCCAATTCTTGAAAAGAAAGTCCATGAGTTCCTCCCAGTGTATGTGTATAAATAGGCTGCGAGTGTTATACTCTGCACTACTGCAGTCATAGTGCTAAGTAATATTTGAGCTTTTGGTGTTCTTGTCATTTTAGTTTCTTGTAATATTATGGCTACTTCAATGATGACAAGGGTGGTTATGTTAGTAATTGTTCTGTCGTTACTTGTAGTTAGTTCAGAGGCAAGATTTTTCCCCGAATTCTCAGCCATGGGAAAGAAGCCTAACAGTGAACTTCTACGTGAGTTAATCAACAATGCACTAAAGAACGAGTACCACCAAAGGAGAATGCTAGGTGATAAATTGGAAAGACTCTCACCTGCAGGGCCGGATCCTCAACATCACTAGCCATGTCAAACGGTTATTTTGTTAGGGGCGTGGCCAATTCATCATGAATTAATCCTAACACAATCAATAGAAGAATGTGTTGCTTCTCACTGACTTCGTTCTTTTTTTACTTTGATGATTTTCTCTCTGTGTGTCCATTTTGCAATTGAATCTACACTACAAATAAAAAAAAAAAAAAAAAAGTTGCAAAGTAATGAGAGATGGAGAGAAAGTTACAAATGCAAGGATCTATATCCGTTGCTTCTCTAGGTCTGAGTCAAGAAGAATAAATAAGTTGAAACTCGTTTTGACATGCCTTCTGACAGGTTTTAAGGTTATACCTAGCAGAACCAAAAATAGAAAGAGTGGAATAGTATGATGTGAAATTTGATGATACCTGCTTAGTGGTCATTTCATTTTCACTCCATGACTCTCTATTTTCATCTCTAGAGGTCGAATTTTAGGCTTGTAAAGCTTAAATCACTGCAGAAGAATAAAGCCATCGTAGTGGTGGTAGTTTTGCTTATGTGATGATCAAAACTACAATATGGAATGTATTTTATTTTTTTCCTCCTGTTGCGCAATTTTCTCTTCATTCTTTCTCATAACAATTTCACTAATTATCTCAAAATCAGAAAACTCTATTTGTCACCAATAAGATGCGCCTTTAGCGAATGTAATCGTTAGCATAATTACTAAATTCGTAATATTTTACAATCTGCAACGTTGAAATTAATTTGTGATAAGTCACTTGGAAGTAAAAAAACTAATGTATAGCGTTCTTGTACTATAATCCAAGACGCTGAATCAGTTTCTAATATGAGAAGATATCAGTGAATCTAGTAACTATAATAGTTACCTCCAACATGGCTTCGTAATACAGCAGCAACATTTCAGTGATGGCTAACTGTATCATGTTAATGAGACCAAACCATCTTACTTGCTACGAAGTTGAGATGTTTTAATACTTTATACTTGCATGGTAAAATGTTAAATGCAATGTCTAGTTTCATAAAGATCAACAAAGCAAAAGGAAAATGAAAAATACATTTAACATGGAGTGCATGGTTATCCGCACCATGAACTGCTTAATGTTATACTGCAAAGGTATTATATTCTTATCTTAAATAACGGATTTAAAAGTCAAGAGAACATAGCATGTTTTGATTCTAGATCTTTCTTTGTTATCTTGTATGTGTATTTGGATAATTGTTGATGTAGTTTGATAGTGTAACAATTGAAATAATACTTCTAGTAATGCTATTCAAATGCAATATAATAGTCGTGAGGTGCGTATAAGACAAATAGAAACCAATTTCTATTTACTATTGTTGATAAAGTATAAATTAAGATCAGTTTATACTTAGTTTATATGCACCTTGCGTTTGTTATATTATTTTCAAATAGCATTGCTCTAATACTTTTCATAGCATTATCTTCCTCTGATGATAGTCACTATCTAGTATTTGGAGGTTTCATTCACATAAGTTCACTGCTAGTCATAAGGGCATCTTTGAGAATCATGCAGTAAGTCTTGACTCTGAACTCACTACTAGTATTGAGAGAACAACGAGGGGAAGAGTCAACATTGCAGAGTTTTGGTCCATCAGAATGAAGCTCTGTTAACTTCTTGTTTAAACTGACGCAAAGACCTTGTTTTCTATAATTCACAGATTACAGATTGCAGGTCTCAACCTCACTTTGCAGGTCTTTCTTAAAGACACTTAGAAGTTTGAACAGGCTAAGATACAATATGTCTTGTCACTTATCTTCCTCATTAAATGGGTAAAAAAAGCTCACCGGATGCTTAAGAGAAGATAATGAGGAATATTTGACTGCATAAAGAAGTGCTCAGAAATTGGATGACAGAAATTGCTAACAACCCCTCAATTTCATTTGATTTTATCCATTTTAAATATGCATGTAAATTGTGGTAAAGTTCATAAAGTAAAATCATAAAAATTAATATTAATATGCTACAGATTTTGACATAATAAAGTATCTTCTGATTACATACGACTTCCACCAATCTGTCAGAAGAGGGTAGTGACAGAATCTTGTGTTCTGCATGCACAGGAAGAATCGTACATAAGCCACTGGCAATTTGATCGAGTAAACATTGAACCTGCATACTTCCTGCGAAAGCCATGTCCTTCTTCTGTAGCAAATTTGGCCCATCCTGAATTGTTGTCTCCAAATTATGCATAGAATAAAGACCCAACACACGCGAAGTGTGCCCGTAATTTCTATTGACAACCACTCCCAATAATGCTAGGATAATTAGGGGTAAATGGTACCACTGGTTTGCTACAAGGCCCTAGAAAGCTTCATATAGAAAATTGCAGCAGCCGTTGCACAAATCAGTATCCGTTGTCCCCAACCAGCCTGCCTGCAACTCCCATCTTAAGGCTTACATTATCTGGGACCCGATACTTCCTCCTAAATTGCATACTCAATTCTGGTTCAGGCCCAAACTTGGTGTTATCAACTCCATTTAGTATAATGTGCACATCATCATTGGCCCCAAAAAACATTTAGGCTAAATTATAAAAAATTCTTCTACACTTAGTACCTTTGCAATTTATCTCCCTATACTTTTAATTGGTACCTTTGCAACGTATCCTCCTGTACGTTTAATTGCAATCACCCTTCTATGCTTTGACATTGCAGCAATTAATCTCTTCCGTTGCATTCTGTCACAAATTTTGACCATACATGTGACTTCAGTTCCTTTCCAATACAAACTCATCTCTGGCCTTCTTTCCATGCCTATAAAACTAAATACCATTCTTCCTCAGAGGGCACCAATGCTTCGAGCATTTCTCCAACTCACACAACTATTCGGGACTTCTTAGACCCTTTTCGGTCCCCACCACTTCCAATAACAGAAGCATTATCTCCAAAACCCATTTCAAATGTTTCTGAATAATCATCCCTCAAATTGGAGTTTAAAAATCTCAAATCTCAATCAGGAAAAGTCATCTTCTTCCCATGGAAGTAATCAACAGTAACAGGAGACAACTTTGCATTTGAAACTGACTTCAATTCGTCAATCTCAGATCGATGTCGCACGATCGTCTTCCAAACCCATAATTTTGCAATCTCCGACTGGCTCTCTTTGAACTGCCTCCCAATGGGCTTCTCCAAAAGCAATGTGGCGGGCCCACCACCATTTCTACGCTTCTTCATCGTCTGCTTTCGCCTCCATTTCTGCAATGTGTTGCTGAAAGTCGACGCTGCCAACCAGTAATTGAAGTTCTCGCGGTATGCTCAATGCAAGTCGAAGTTAACGGATTTGTTGAGTCTTCAGGATTCTTGAAGGTTGGGAGCATCCCACTCGATCCTAGAGCACTACAATTGGACAAAGGAGGTGCTTCTGCTAAGAATGCATCTGAACGCTGTGCCTGTCGGTAGCTTCCGAGTGATGGAAGACGATGACACATGCTTATGGTCAATGTTTGTAACATTTGGTCAAGCCGTTATAAATTTTAACGGAATATAAATGAAGAAAAATGCTATATGTACAGAAAAAAGTGTACTCTCCTTTATAAATAGAAAAAAATAATTTTAATAAAAAATATAAAATATAAAAGACCGTAAAATGAGAAAAAAGTTAAAGAGAAATTATAAAAATTTAAATAATCAAAATACAAACTTTACGTGTACCTTTAATGTTATTCAAACTTTATATATACCTTTTAACATTATCGGGTTAATTGCTACAATATCAAAGTTGATAAGAGTAAATTAGCAATTTAGTTAAAAATTTTATATAACATATTCTTTTATAAATTTTAATATTCTCACAATTTTATTTTTATAAAATAATTTATACAATAAATTCAAAATCCCACACTTCATAATATGAGCTACATGTAAACGTAAAGGTGTCAGACTAATTTTTCCACACTTTCATATCTCATTTTGATCAAACTAGAACTTAAACCTAAATGCCAAGACTCATTGAAAGATAGGATATGCATGGTATAAAACAATTTGCAGAGACATTTCTCTTAGCCAATCCATCCTCATGTTAACTGAAATCAAGCAAGCTAAATTTATCCCTTACATACATGGGCCAGAGAAAAAACGACAAAGGCCGAAGACCCCCTGCAGTTGCATTTATGAAGCAACGCATGAAGCTCAGGACCAATATTCTAAAGTCATCATGAATAGCCCACCTAAAATGGTTTGAAGTTCAATAACTTCGGCAACAAACTGCTCTCCCAGATTTAATTATTAAATTATGGTGTATACCTACTCTAATTAAAACAACAAAGCCGTTGCCACTTCCGGCAATAATACAACAATGGTTCTGAAATTGCAAAAATTGAATATGTTCTTAATGCAACCATCCGGCGACCTGCCAGACATGTATCTGACATATTCAATTAACTCTGGTTGGCAAATTGGATTCCCTTCTCAATCGATGCTTTAAGTTCAGCCTTAAGGCTTTCAAGGCCTTGCTTTTCATAATCAGAAAGAGGACCCAAGCCCAAAACTTCCTCCACGCCATTCTTTCCAAGCTTCACCTACAATCATTTCAGCAAGTTCATCAAGTACAGGTATAGAGCTCACTATATCAGGTCACTATTTAGTAAACAAGTGGCAAGAACAAATAGGCCCGCGTGCATGAACAAATGTAAAAATAGACAAAATTGAAAAAGACAAGATCACAGTTCAATCACCTTGGAAGCAAAGAAAGGAAGTTCAGTGACATTGGATTGCACAAATGAACACTCAACTACATCAGGGACTCCATTAAGTCCCTTGAGGCAAGCATCAGCAAATAGGGCTCCAGCATAGCTGCAAGAAACAAAGAATCAAGCATGAACCCTAAAATATATCTTTTGACTACAAAAGCATAGGAAAAAGCATACCAAAGGACTATACCCAAATAAGAAGCATGAATGTATAATACAAGTGCTCATTCAAGTAATACCAGCAGAAATCCAGATCTTCAAATAACAAGCAAAATTCATCCATCAATTTTGATCATAAATGCTAAGATTCACAAGAGTTATTTCCCAAAATCAACAATAGAAGACATCTTATGTTATAATCAAAATCTGGTATGCTGCAAAGCTTTACCCTGCTTATGTGAATCTTAGTATCAACAACGTCAAGTATCCACTCTAAATCCTGTGAAACAAAGTATGTAACGGATTAATGCCAAACTTACGCCATAGACAATGTAGCAGAACCCTTTCCAGCCTTTGCTTCCACGACTTCTGTTCCTCCATCTTGTGTTCGCTTTGTAAGAGCCTTAATGTCATCATTGCCAAGATTGGCTTTTGGTGTTGCCTATAAAAAATAATAGTTATAAAATAGTGAGTGCATGTAAAAGGGGGTAGCCAAACTAGATATCAGAGGAAAAAATGCAACAACACTTCAGAGAGAAAGAGCATACTTGAGAAAATAGTGGGAGAATAGTTATGCCTGCATGTCCACCTACAACAGGCACATTCACCTCTGCAAACAGAAACGCAAGCACCAAATTTAATAATATTAAGCACCAAAAAAAATAAATTTTGCTTCTAATGTGCCTCAGAATCATTAATGATTCAGACTTCAAAATGATAATACTCAGCGACATGAGTCCTCAAACCCAATCCCCCTCAGCTCTGAAACTTCTTGAGATTCATGTTTTCACTCTTCAGAACACCTTGACACTTGAATTCGAACCCAAAACCTCCTCCCAGTTTCCTAAATATTGTTACCATAAAACACACAACCAAGATTATAAACAATCATAAGTTTTCAGAACTTCACATACCTGCAACTGGAACTCTGGCCTTTCCAGCATAGAAGGTTTTTGCCCTAACAACATCGAGGGTAGTAACACCAAACAATCTCTTTTCATCGTATGTACCAGCCTTCTTGAAAACCTCGGCAGCAATAGGAACAGTGGAGTTCACAGGATTGCTTATCATGTTAACGAGGGCCTGATCCCATGCATAACAACCCATATTAAATAAAAAATACTACATTAAAGAAATCACCAAAAAATACTTAAGCTCATAATTCATATTCATTAAATAGAAAATGTTAAGCACATATGCATTTCATTTATTGAAAGTCCCCATTTGATTGACTAAATGCCAACTGAAAATCCAACGTTTTAGCATCTCAATTTACAGTAAAATGTAAGGAAGACAGTGAATATGCAGTAAACAATGGTGCTAACTTGAACATGAGTCAACCAATTCCATTATCACCGTCGGCCTTCATGATTAATCGTAAACATTATAGGTTGACGTCGTTTAAAAATTAGATATGCAAGCTTCAGATTGTATAAAATGAAAGCACCAAACCACAATTAGCGTGATGCTATCTAGCAAACGTTTTCCACAGTCCAATGTTAAAACCAAATAACATTTGACAGTAGCTTGGGACATTGACTGACAGCCACAGAAAAAATGAATCAAAAGCAACCCAAGGAAACAGATACTCACGTTGGGACAGTACTTGGCAATAGCAGCGCAGACTGATTTGACAATACCGGCGTTTATGTTGAAAAGATCATCACGGGTCATTCCGGGCTTTCTGGGCACGCCGGCGGGAATTATGACAACATCTGATCCCTCCAATGCTTTCCCAAGCTCCTCTTCACCTTGGTATCCAGCCACCTACAATTACAATGCATAAACATCATATTTGATTGCACAATGAGATCAAAGTACAGTAAAGCTTTCATCTTTTGCAAATCCACCAAATCGATGAAACACGCAGATGGTAGTGTACCTCAGATCTGGTGTTGATGTGGCTGACATCAGCCGCGACACCGCTGGTACCGGCAATATCATAGAGTGAGAGACTGGAAACAAGGGGATTGAGCTTCATGAGCAACGAAAGGGGCTGACCGATCCCGCCGGCGGCACCAAGGACGGCAACCTTCCTCTCGGGGACTGGCTCGGTGGCGTAGCCACGGCGCGCGAGGTGAGAGAAGCCCCGAGCAACAGCGGAGTGTAGAGATCGGAGCGTGGAATGCTTCATCTCAATTTCCCAGGAAACAATCAGGCAATAAAGCAAGAGAGAGAGAGAGAGAGTAGGAATGGAGAAACGAGGGTTCACTGTTGTTGGTAGTAGTTATTCGAGGTGTCCATAGCCTTTCATTTAAGACTGCTGCGATGAGTGAGAGAGCGGCTGCAAATTTTTAGGGTCCACATGAAAAAGTAAAAAAATGTTATTAATTAATAATAAAATAATTAAGAATTTTTTTAAGAAAAAAATCCATTTTTTTTTAATTTTGGGTTAAAAAAGAAAAAAAATAGGATGGTCACTTGGAATTCAAAAAGGTTTTATGCTTGTGGAATGTGGAATCTCCCTTTCATATTCTCCTTCCAAAACCCAAAATGATTAAACAAAATAAAAGGGTAAACTTGAGATTTTATATATATGAAATTTCATTTTATTGGTGCTAAATCCAATAGGAAACAGATATGTCATGTATTGGGTGTTATGAAATATTTATAAAATTTAGAATGAGATATTAAATTTATTAAATTTATAATTTAATTTATGTCTAAGATTTAATATATTTAATAATTTAAATTTTTTAAATAAATATTTGATATATGATAACATGACAAGTACTCTTAATGATACATGAAAAATGTACTAAATTCAAAACTATATGTTTTAATTTAAGGATTTAAAATCATATGATTGTCCGCCATGCAAGATACAAAAGGAAGATTGCAAAGCAGCCAATGCCTTGTAATGGTGGCAATTACTAAATGCTGACAGATATAACTTTAAATGATAACAGGCATCTTATCTAGAATATTATTAGTGCCAAATCAGGTACTTTTCTTTCTTTTTTTTTGGTGGGAACAACAAATGGAGCTATAAAAATTATGTATTCTTTTTTTATAAAAATTGAAGTTGTTTGATTGTTTGAGTGGTGATCTTATGTACCATGAATTTTTTGAAGTCAAAGTCTTGTTAAAATGTCATTTACTTCAATGTTGATCGGAAAACAAGACCAATAGAAATTATTTAAATGAACAATGAAGATCTTATAATGGGTGCTCACAATTTTAAAAATAATGTTCTCATATAAAAATAGAACAAATAATTGATAAAGTATAATGTATCTTATTAGACTCAGTGAGTTTTATATTTTAATTTATAAAATGTAATAAATTTTATAATTTAAATTTTTTAAATAAAATTTTAATAATTTTAATTTATAAAAATAAAAACGCTCTTTGTTCCAACTTACCTATTTCTTAGAATTTTCTGTGTGTCTGTTTCAATTTAAGAACAACCGTCCTTGACCCACCGTCTGTTTCAATTTGACATTTGAAAAGGCCTAACGTCACTTCATGCTTAATACTTTTAATACACCGAAACCTGATCCTACCAACCGTTTGCCGCAAAGGGTGCTCGTCTAAGTGACTCAAGCAAGCTGCTCATTCAAGCACCAGGAAAATGTGTTCAAAAATAGCTGGGACACTACCTGCACTTCATTCCTTGAGGCTTCACCCATCCCATTTCAATGAAGTCTTTTAAATCGTTCTCTGATCGCCGGATCCAATCCCTCTTCCCAATTTTGTTGTCTTCTCTTCTACTCCTAGGAACGGTTAGGTTATTCCTGGGTAGTTTGAAGAGCAAGCAGAGCAATATTTTCAGGCTCTAGGGCAAACCACAGGGTGGAAGAAGTAATATAACAGTTGTTGTTTTGCCAGAGGATCGCATTTAGGAAGCTTGCAATGTTTTTGAAGGGACATGGGTATGGGACAATGTATCCTATCCTCTTTATGAAGAGGAACGCTGTGGTCAAGCAGACAACTTGCCAGAAGAATGTGAGACCTTGATTCCTGATCCCTTCTACAAGAACTGGAGGTGGCAGCCTCATGGATGCAAGCTCCCAAGGTAACAGCCCCTTTTAGACATTCTAAGCATGATTAAGATTTGGACATGAAAGTTCAGCATTTTCCTCCAGTGATTTTCAGTTCTAGCTTTTCAGAAGCTTTAAGATGAAGCTCTTGCATTTAAGTAACGAAAATTTTTCTGAAGCAACGAATGGTTACTTACTGCTGACTTGTCAATTTTTTTTTTTTTAATTCACTCAAATGGGACTCCTCACGGACCCGAGAGCCTTCCTTGATTAGTATGAAAAGGAGCATTTTTTTTTAACCACAGATTCTTGATTGTTTTTCAGAAGCTAAAAAATGAAGCTCTTCCATATAAGTAATGAAAATTTTTCTGTAGTTTTCTAAAGCAAGGAATGATTACTTACTGCTGACTTTTCATTTCTTACTTAATTCACTCAAATAAGACTCCTCACAAACCTGAAAGCTTTCCTTGATTAGTATGAAAAGGAGCATTTTAAGATTCTTGATTTTGTTTTTTAACTACAGATTTGACCCATTGAAGTTGTTGGGCATGTTGAGGGGTAAGAGACTAATGTTCATAGGAGACTCAGTACAAAGAGGCCAGTTCGAGTCAATGGTCTGTTTGGTACAATCTGTAATTCCGGAAGGAAAGAAATCCCTTCAAGAATTCCACCCATGAAAATCTTCAAACGTGAGGTAAGATGGAATAAATGCAATTATAACTTAGCAATGTAACAAGATTTATCTCTAGCTTGAGAAAGGGATAATGAGCAAGCTAGCAGCAGGAGGACGAAATCCAAGATAATGATGAGATTTAGTTCTTTTGTTCCCCAAGGAGTTCAATGCATGTATCGAATACTGCTGGGCTCCTTTCATCGTGGAATCTATGTCAGATCATGCCACAAATCAGAGTTAATAAACGAATGGTCAGGCTCGATTCCATTGCTAACCATGGCAAGCATTGGCAAGGAGTTGACATTTTGGTTTCCGAGAGTTATGTTTGGTGGATGTACAAGCCTTTGATCAATGCTACGTTAGTACTTCACGTCTGATATAAATAAATAAAAAAAAAATCTTTACTATTTCTTCCTGTGGTATCACAGTTTTCTGTTCTCTTTCTTTTTCTTTTTCTCTCTTTTCATTGAACTGGTTTATTAAACCATTTTCTTGTTCTGCTTTCAGTTATGGATCGCCATACAATATTAAAGAATATAATGTCACCACAGCATACAGATTGGCTTTGGAAACGTGGGCAAATTGGTTAGAATCAAACATTAAACCTCTTACTCAAAAGGTTTTCTTTACAAGTATGTCACCAACGCATCTGTGGTAGGTTCTACTCATATTGTCACAAACCTTTTTCTGCCAAAATTTGCTCTGTAATTTATCATGTTTCAAATTTTCAATGACAAAGTGTTGAGCTCTGTTCTTACTTGCTTCCAATCTGTAGAACAGAACTTTAAAACTCACATTTGCTCCAGACTTGTTTTTGAAAATCAAAGAGTCATAAATGGTCAGGAAGAAAACAATTACTGGACCTGATAGAGCCATCTCATTTGAGCCTAGCTTTCACTTCGATGAACAAACTTTTCTTCTGAATGATGATTTTCTTCTTCAAGAGCTGGGAATGGAGGCCCGGAAGTGATGAAAACTAACTCGACCAATCATACCCAATTCAAGGTCCAAATTGGGGCACTGGCTCAAATCTTGAGATTATGAAGATAATACATGATAAGTACAAGAACTGAAAATAAAAGTCACCTTGTTGAACATCACCCAGTTATCAGAATACAGGAAAGATGCCCACACATCAGTTTATGGTGAGCGCAAGGGCAAGCTCTTGACAAAGGAACAGAGAGCCAAACCAAAAGATTTTGCTGACTGCATTCACTGGTGCTTACCTGGAGTCCCTGATGCATGGAATGAAATCCTGTATGCATATCTGCTGAAGAATTATCTAAACTTTTCCTGACATTGACAATTATATCATGACAGAAAGCATGAGCATCTCAAAACTCGGAGGAGCACGTTAACACTTTTGTTGATTCAACATATTTTTTACAATTACTAAGTCAGAAAGTTTAGGAAATTCATACCAGAAACAGTAATTATCTAGCCAGCCATATGCAATAGATATCATTATGTACCAATGAAAATGTTGCAGCTTCTAAACAATATTATAAAATACAAGTACTGTTCAACTAAGAAGAGAAGCAGCTAAGAAGAAACTTATTATTAAATCCTTCTACATGGAAACCTAAACTACTTATTCGGCAGCAAATAGCACCGCTTCCAACATGTACATTTGCAACAGCACGAGCTCATGTAACTGGTTCATTATTATCTACAGGCAGCCTAATTGGATTTACAGCAGCTCCCACTCAGTTTCACATGAATGCTGCACTTGCAGATTCTTCAACTCCGAAGATATTCTTGAGTTAACTGGCAAGCGAATAGAAGAACTGCCTTGACTGGGCTCCAAATCAGTGTCTCCATACCATATTGCTAGCTGTTCATACTCCTTTGCTAACCTCTTCTTTGGAGCAAATGCATCCTGGATTCTTTTCTGTTGAAAGAAAAAGATTAGCGATGGCAAATATAAGATTTTTTCGTTTTCCTAAAAACATCTTTGGTTGCGTAAATAAACTCCGTTTTCATTACTTCTACCCCTTTATTTTAAAGGTAAAAGGAATAAAAAATCATCCTTTCTTTATCGAGGGAGATATAGCTAAGAGGCTAGCGGCAACTTTATCTTTTTATATCACAAAGATAAATGTTGCTCTGTGTGAATGAGATCAGTGGCTTTCTTTGGCGAGTATCAAATTTGAAACAGCAGAAGACCATATTATGAGAAAAGACATGTAGAATAAAACCTATCTGAGACAGTAATCACAAGAAAGATTTAATTCCTCAGAAGAACGATCACTATCTGGAAGATACAAAATAATATATACAAGAGACAGCATATAATTAGAAAGTAGGAAAGAGTACTTTGTATGATCGAAGCCTTTGGGCCCTATAAGAGACAGCATAGAGTTCACTATCATCCACAAACACACAGCTTTCATCAAGTTTTGCCTCATCACTCAATTGAACATCTTCCATGCAGGATTCAATAGAATTCACCAGAGATGCATCTGAATCAGCAAAACTATGTTAGATGAGTGACAATCATATACATTAACAGAGCTTTGGCATGATCATTTATAATATTTCTTAATAGAAGTGCTGTTCTTTGCTTATTTTTTAATTTCTTCTCTCTCCCTTCAGTACTGATTTCAATTTTTTGTTCTCCCATGCACCCTACTTTCAATTTTATCCATGCATTTACTCATAAAATACAGACAAAAAAAACTCAATTGAAACAAGAGAAGCATGACCACCTATGTTACACAGATATAGATGAGTATCGTATATGATACAACCAACATAACATGTGAATATGACCATTTCTGAAAATTTTAATATATGGGTATGGCAAGGTATTCATCATAAATCATTAAAAGTGTATGTATATGCATACAAAAATTAATAAATAGGATTATAATCAAATTTATAATTATATGTTTGCTGCCAAAATTAGAAAATTCATATATTTCAGTGTGTCTGTAGATCATTTCATCATGTTTTAGCGTCTAATATGATAAAAATTCAAACAAAAGATATTCTAAGAATATAAGATACGTCTCAGATAGGTAGCTATGACCACCAGACATAAAAATCTAGCCAATACATATCCAATAAATGCATGGCACCAACATGCAAAACCAAGCTCCTTTGAGCACCAACCATGCAGACACACATTATGTTGCGGGGTTGATTGTTGTAGACATGATCTCGAGGTAAAACCAAAGGATAAGAAAATATGGAAAGTACGTGAGGAATAACAATGTCAAATAAAATAACTTGAAAACATTTAATCTGGCTAAAGGTAACGTCCTGAAGTGATTTGCTGTTTCTCACTGCCATTTAGCAATGGACAGGTAAACTGTCCACTCTTTCTACCACCCAATAGATACAGCCCAGAATAGGCAAACCCAAAACAGTTCGCAACAGTTCAGGAACCACTGATCTAGGAACCTTATCCACCTCACCACCACAAACTTAGCAGAGAGACTATCAACTCTCACTACATATTGGCGACTGGAATAATGAATTACTCCACTACAAGACTTCCCCAAAAAAAAAAAAAAAAAAACCAAAAATCTTAAACCTTCTGTTTCTCAACTTCCTCACAGTCACAGTGCAAAAACAAATTTGAAATTGCAAAAAATGGATGTGGCCTCCATAAGGCCCAAAGCCCACTTAGTGAAGCAAGGCATCATAATTCAAAATTATGATACTGAGTATTCAAGTTTTTTATGAAGATGACATTTCACACATGTCTGTGACTAACCTATATCTGACAATGATATTATAGCCCTGTCTTCAGCAGAACATATTGTCCCATGCGTGATTCCAGATGATTTATTCAATGATAATGCGACATTGATCCCTGAAGTCTCTCCATCTGACAATATTGAGATGAAATCAAACAAAAATATGGAAGGAAAGCAAGAGCAGTTCTCATAATCATAAATAAAAAGTAGAAGGTACCAACCACTCAATTCTAATGATTGACTGCTGCCACAGCAAACAAGTCCAGCCTGCAATGCCTTGCTCTGACCAGCTACAGCATGGGTTGGTGCACAAGTTACAAGCACCATGGAAGAATCAGAAACATCAATTGATTTGTTTTTACAAGATTCAATGTTTACGGAGTAGCTTCCAGCTGACTTTGCAGATAGACTGTGAGACATTAAGGAACTATTAAAGGATGAAGGTTCCATCCTAATAGACCTTTCATGTGACACGGTTGAATTTGCCACTTCAGATGCCAAAAAACTGCCAGAAAATTCTGAACCATCAGACATGCATTGATCCCAAGCTGCAACCCCTGCTTTTGGGGAGGACTGAGACTTCATATTCCCAACAGAAGTTGAAGGTGAAACATCAGCTGGAATAGCACATTTATTCTCATCAGCACCATTAGAGGACTCAGCGATAAAGGAGGCTTCAAATGATTCTTTCTCACCAAAAGACATAAAATCCAACACTTGAGGGGTGGAAGACTTCATAGAATTTTCTTCAACATCCAAACCTGAGTTCTGCTCTATGCTCACATCTGAGTTCTCCTTTGCTCCAGAAAGAACCCCACATCCATTTTCACAATAATAAGAAGGGAATTCACTAAATATTAAGGATTTTAGGGGTTCTTTCTCATTAAGAGATGTCAAAGTCAGCAGCTGAGGTGTGAACTTGACAGCATTTTGTTCAATGCTCACATGCAAAGTTTCTTTCATAGCATCAGAAGTTTCTTTTAAGTCACTTTCAACAACCTCTTCCTGGGGTAAGTAACAATCTTCCACCTCAAGAGAATTTGAGGAAGTTTGATCACTAACTTGATTTATCAGGTCAAGTCCACTATAAGCATCAGCTTGCTGACTATTGACAGGATCAAATGCATTAGATTCATGCAATAACTTGCTGTTATTATTGACAGTGTTTTCCTCAGCCCCTTTTTCATTTCCTTTAATACATGCTACTGACCCAAATGAAGAGTCAGTGTTATATTTCAAAACCACTGAACTAGTTTCATGTTTCACAGAATTGACAAACGGAGGAAGTAGTTCTTGAACCACATCAGAACATAACTTTTTTACACTATCTCCAACATTTAGAACCTGGTTCTCAACATATTTAACAGCATCCTGAATGTGACAAAAATTAAAAGAAATTAGCAACATCACCTAAAGATTGGGATGTGACTAGATTCCAACTGATCCAATAAAACAGTGAAAGTGACAGTGCAAAGATCAGATGATTAAGCTTATATATGGAAAATAACATATAGCAAATAAAGAATGAAAGTCAAACCTGGCCCACAATAGCATCTACCTCTTGGCACGCTGCTTCAAACTTCTGGAATATATTCCCAACCCAAGTTATACCTTTACACTTTAAATCCATCTTGCGCATCTACTAATGTGCCAGGACTAAAGTTTCGGAAGCTTCAAATTTCATAGAGACGGTATTTCACTACAGGAAGACTAACTTCACCTGCAGACTGGCAAATTCAAGATGCATCAGCAACCACAGAGGAAGGCACTTACACTCAAGACAGCACTACTTCTACACAAAATGGTATACATCAAACTGTGAACTGTCTTACACAGAGTAACACACATATTAGATTGTAAAACAAGTTATTATACTGACATCAAACAAGTAATTAGTCCCTGACTTCCATGATAATAACTGACGACTAGGATCTATAGAATATTCAAAAAGATCCTTCAACATATGAAATCAAAGATCAAAGTTAATGAAAAATAAGAAAGCAGTACAATGGAAATTCAGAGACCATAACTAGTTCACTTATGATTTCAAACCTCAAGGCTTACACACTAGCAACATTAAAAGGCAATTAAGGTGGCATGGCATCTACATAGTTCCATCTGGTTTCGCATTGCCTTACAAACTTTGACAGCTTAGATTAGAATATAATATCATATTGCTCGAAAGCAAGCTGAATTCATGCCGAAAGTGCCTATTTGACATTGCACTGAACACTACCATAGTGCAGTGGCGGAATGATTAAGTAAATTGAGTTTGGATGACAAATAGGCTCCATTATCTACATGAATAATTAAGTAGGGCTAGTTGAATTCAAATACTGCCATGTGGCAATTTGCATGCAGGCTGTGGTAAAAAGGTTGTGTATATATCACTACTCGCCATAATCAAGGTTAGCAATTGGAAAGAAAGGAAATATGATAATTCCATACTTATAATTAAGGACAACTGCCATATGTAATGCATAGACAAATTCAGCTATTAGCTATATATTATGAGTTCCACATTGATTCTACAAACAGTTGCACAATAATACTTAAGTCTAACAGGCTCTCTCACCTAACAAGCCGATCTTTTGGGTTGAACTTTCCTCTTGAGTTTGAACCTTAACATTAATGCTTTTGTTGAGTTGGTGCAACATGGAAAAGGGCAACTTAGAGCCAAGAAGGGTCCAAAGTAAAACTATCCAAAGAGGAATAGGGCTACTTAGTGTCAAGAAGAGTCTAAAGCAAAGTTATTCAAAGGAAAAAAGGCTACCTGATGCTTGATAAGATCCGGAGTGGAACCATCTACATAGGAGAAAAGGGCTACTTGGTGCTTGACAAAGTCCAGAGTAAAAGTGATCCGTGGACATTTGATTACACAATCAATTGTGGAATGATACTTAAGTTTAAGAGGCTCTCTTACCTAAAAAACTAGTCTTTTGGGTTAAGCTCTCCTTTTAGCCTTGAGTCCTAACATTATATATCGGGTTGGAAAAGCAATACCAATTTCCTTAACATGCAAAAGGGTTCTAAATTATTCAACTCAGACTAAAGCTAGAACCCGAGCTGCAACATTACGATCTTTTCAACCATTAGCCCATATCACGCCAGAAACCTAATGCACTCTTTCCCTCTTTGGTGCCATCAGAGTCAAAATAAAAGTTTCAATTCAGTACATGCATACCAACGTACAAAAAACATCAAAATACTTATTTGCATAGATATATGCAGATTGTAGAGAATTCTCCAAGTTCTAAGTTATATAATATTTCAAAAACATAAAAAAAAAAAAAAGAAAACTTTAACAGACCCGTGTAGTCGTGATCAAAATTAGTGAAAACCCATGGAGTTCGTGATCAAACTGATAATTCCAAAACCGAGGATACCCAGAAACTAGTTCGGCAGGATTATAAAGGAAGAAGTAAGAAAAGGGAAATTAGAAAGACGATGATCGGCTTTTGGTAGCTGAAACAGCCAGAGACTGATCAGAGGGCCGGCAAGTTCAGTTGAACCGTAAAGGAGTGGCTTTAGGAGCCGAGAGGCTGGGGGTAGAGGATTCTGTGAGTCGAGAGAATTAAGGGTTTAAGTAACTTTTAAGGGTCCTACTATTTTCGAATTAAGGGCTTAAGTAACTTTTAAGAATTCTACTATCTCTATAATTTTATTTTTATTTTATTTTTTAATATATAATTTAAATTATTATATTTATTTATTTTTTAAAATTTATAAAGTTTAATAAATCAATAGATCACAACACTCAATCATAAAAATTTTATAACAAATATGATGTGATAATGTTTTTTTCCTTTAAGAATTGGCAAAAATACTTTTTTTTAAAGTTATTTTCTTGAAAGAATTGGCAAATGATTGAATTGGGATAATGATACAATCCCATTTAATCTTCTAGTATATATTTCTTATAGTTGATCTATTTTTTTAAAAATAATACTTTTAGCTGGTTAAATAACACGTTTATGGTTTAGCAACTAAATCAAAAAATTATTTGCTTACTTTATACTAATTTGATAACATAAACAATATTCTATGGTAGATTTCTAACAAATGTAATTGTTATGTAGCCTAACTAACACTTTTATATTCCTGATAAATTCTTCTATCGTTTTGATACATTTTTAATTATTTTAATACGATATTAAATTTTTCATACGTTACTCAATACCATGTAATAATAATAGATAACTATTTTCAGCTTCAATTTTATTTTTAACATAAATAATCTCAATTGAAATTATATTATTTTAACCAAAATAGTTATTTAAAGAATTTTGACAATAATTTTTAATATATAATAAATATTTCAATTCAATTGATTTAGTCACTTCTATATACAAATTTCTAAATCTGAAGTTATGTTGCATTATATTAATCTTGTAAATTAATTAAAAGTCTTATGAAATATTTATTCTAATAATCATTATAAGCATCATTTCACCGTTTTCTTTTTAGCTTTTACATATATTTGAATACTAAAGACTATGACAATTGTACTAGGTAAGTTAAGAAGAGGTATAGAATACCAAATTACCAAAAAATGTAATACAAGTTTGTATACAAAAAGCATAAAAAATATATATATAAATGATAAGAATTTAAACACTTTAAATAAATTATTATAAATTTAATTTAAATCTTATATATAAAAAAAATTTGCTGAAAAGATCTACACTTTCCCCAATATTATCAATACCTAAAAAATAAAAATTTTTGTTTATTAAATAAAAAATGCTTCAAAAAATAAAAATAAAAATATGACAATAAAATTATGTTGTTCTGATCATAGATTTTGTTTCATAACAAGCCATTACTGTATCAGTTAAATTATTGTCAAAGAGAAAGAGGAAATAATCTGTTATAATTTAGTTGAAAAAGTCATTTCTCTTATGCCATAGTTGAGTATATTACAAAAGCTATTACTTTTAAAAATTAATATCTTCTCAAATATGCAAAAGCATGGAATATTGCATTATTACATTCGTCTCTGTAGTGGTTTTACTTTCACATATTAGCCAGTAGTATTTTCTCTTTTCCGTTATAAACTAACCCAGTACAAAACCACAAGCATAAAAATAAAAGTTAAAATATATCATAACTACCGTAAGTTGTTAAATTTTTGAAAAAATTCACTAATAATTCAGACTCTTCCCTGATTATTTATCATAATTTTATTTTTAAAAAATTTACGGTTCTTATAAATTATATTTTATTAAATATTTATTTAAAAAACTCAAACTACCAAATTTATAATTTATTAAATTCATAAATGAACTATAAAACCTAATGTATTACCACATCACAATCATCTCTAAGCTGAGTGTTGGAGTTGGATTTTCCTTATGGGAATGGCGGGACTTAAAAATTACTGAGGCAAAAAGATAGACATATAATATATTTACTCAAAAATATTCCCTTTACTATAAGATTGGTCCCTGATGGCATTACATGGTATCTGACATGCTGCTTCGAACCGCATCAGTCAAAATCTACTGCAGAGATACAATTGCTTTGAAAGAAAATACTGGTTTAATGAGTGAAATCCTATCAAACTGCAGCTCCTCTCCCCACACTGAAACCAAAAACTACCGCTTCTGCTGCAGGAGTGACGCTACAAGGTAACACAACAGCCACCTAGTTGGCCGTCTGCTGTTTCTTAGTTCAATTATTAAGGAGTCCAACCATCCAACTTGTATGTGACACGAATCTCTTTGAGCTGGGCTATAAGCAGCTGTTGGATTCCTCCCTCATAGTTTTTCATGCTCCAGGGAAGATGAGGAGGCTCAGGAGGGAGACATTATACCAAACACGCGCCCCCACACCCCCCCCCCCCCCCCCCCCCCCCCCGGGGGGAAAAGAAAAAAAGAGAGATCATGATTATGGTTAGCGTAATGGCACTTGATTATTCTAAATATGAATCCATATGACAGAAAGTCACGCCACTGAGTTCCCAACATACAAGAGCTCAGTTTATAAGAGAATCTAGTAATGATACATCTCAAGGGAAGAGAACAAGAGGGAGGCAGTATATGAAATAGACATTACTAACCACCGCCAAAGGAAAAAATAACCATACGTCATAAGTATCCTAGATTTAAGCTTCAACGACCCCACACAAACTACTGAATTTAAAAGCAGCTCAAATAACCACACATCATTAGTATCCTTGATTAACGCTTCAACAACAATCCCTAACAAATAACTATAATTGAAACAAGACATCACTCATACCGGAGAAAAAATAGTAAGCATAGATTATCAGTCCATTTGTAATGGAAGGGCACAAAACAAAATAAAGAAAATCAAAATTGATATGTCAAATGCAAATTTGACCAACCAAGAAGTAAACCACAATCCATTAAAAAAAAAAAAAGTTTGAGAGCATGTAATTCCTCCCTTTGTTTTGACTTTTGTCATCATTATTCTAGTCCGTTGGATTGGTCAAATGAGCCATATCGGAAAAAAGGTATCAATCTCAAAGACGCACATACCACACGCATCGGTAGCTACTTGAATATATTATAACTCAAGGGTGCAGTATCTTCGATAGCCAAGCACTTTTCTACTATAAACCCAAATTAAATTTTAATTATTTTTTAAAAGAGAAAGTTCGCTTGAAGAACAAAGGCAAGTATCTTACAAAGCTCCATCTCAGTTGACATGCACTCATAGTTATTAATAATGAATAACGCACTTATAGCACTTGAGATCATAGTAATATAACGCATTGCTTTTTGAACTACAAGGCATTTACATTACATATATAAATATATATTTATATATGTAATATAATTTCAAATAATAAGAATATATAAAAAATAGTCTTAAAAATATGACAAACATTAAAAAAAATATTAAACATAAGTTCAAAACTCATCCTCACCATCAAAAACAACATTGTCATCACAATATAGAGCATCATCATGGAGGAACAGAGTGATAGCTAGTTGGGAGACAATGGAGAAATGGAAATATTAGCAGAAGTTGACATGGGTATGGAAAGGACAAAATAACAGCTAATTTTTTTTGGGGTTTTTTTTTGGGGGGGGGGGGGGGAGTTAGTAGGGAAAAAGGAATGTTAGTAGCTGATAAGAGTATGTGCGTTATGAAAAGGACAAAACGGCAATTAGTGGGGTGACAGTTAATAAGTAAAAGAAAACGTTATCAACTGATAGCGGAGAGATGCATTAGGAAGAGGAAGGTCAAGATGTTGGGCATTGGGTACTGAGAGAATGAGAGCTGAGACTTGGGGCTGAGATTTTCTCAGCAAGGGGCAATAGTCCTAGGGAGTTCTACTTTTTGGTCCTCTATTTTTTGGTGTGACTCTCATTGAATCTTAAATAAATTCCCTTCTTTATACTTGTGCACTCTTAACTCTAACAAATATAATTAAAGTTAGAATTGTTATTAAACAATATTTGAAAAGAAAAAATCATTGAAAGAAGCTAACATCCAAAAATATGATGAAATAGGAATACTGAATAGAAAACTGAAAACATGTTGTAAATAGGTTAGGCCTTATAATACTTCACATTTTACCATAAAGTCCCATGGCTGCCCAAAAAAAAAAATGTCCCATGGCTGCCAAAAGAAAAAAGTCCCATGGTTGCGTTATAGCGCATCAATAATCCAGCATAGCACTATGGGCCATAGCAATGCGTTATGCACTATAGTGAGCGCTATTAATAACTATGCATGCACTTTTGCTACATACAGAGAGAAGAAGATTAAAAACGAGCAGAAGAAGCAGGAAAAAGACCAGAAAGCCAGATTAATACATTGCTTGAACAACTCAGGCATCCCAGGTAGAACTAGTAAGGAGTTGGAACATGAAGATGATCTCATGGATTTAACAAAAGCAATACCCTAACCGGAAGTGCAGAAAGAAAAAACCAAGGAAAAAGCAGCAGGAAGCATGGCAATCATCAATTACCACAATATAACTTAATAAAGACAAATAAGGCTTGATCGAGTGGTAGAGACCTCAGGACCAATATCACAAAAATGAGCACAAGAAAAAAAATGGAACCGAGCATCATACTCCAATAATGAACTAATGACGCAACCTCCAATAACAGATAGCATGTGTTCCAACCAGGTAGGAATCAACAATCCCAGGCCAGTAAACTACAGACACACAAGGCATCATCGTCAGCCAGCAACTAAAGCCTACCAGATGGGGAAAACAGCACCCTTGTGGCCAAATATCCAATTTCACAATCATATCTGACACTTGTCACTATCAAAATCCAACACAAGAAGAAAATCATCTTTATCAGAATGATAAAATCATAGAAGGTATACTGGCAAAATTACTCGACACGACCACAAAAAGAGATGAGAAAATGATCTCCAAGTGCACTCAACAAGGCCCTCTAAGAAAAACATAATCTAGTAAAACAACTTGCCAAAAGGTAAGGAGTTGACAAATGTCTGTGCAACACAACCCAAAAATCAATGAAGCCACAATAGCTCAAATGAGAAACAATGAGAGATGGGATGCCAGAGCTGTGCAAGGCAAGTATGTAATTATGTACAACATTGAGGAAGCATATCTTATTCTCCCTTTTTTGCACTTGTTCTCTCACGAAATTTCTTCTTAAGAAAGGAGGGTGGGACAAAAACAAAAACGACAGATCTCCAAGGACAGATCTGCAACGAAAGCAGCATGTGACTTTAATGGGTGGCAGAGCAACAACTGATATCAAAATCTTACATGTAGGTAATTGTTGGCCAAATTACAAAGTTAACTGGACAAGCTAAGTGGATTTATTATCAGTAATCCTTGACACCAATTTAATTACAACATGGGTTAAATGCATACACAGAAAATTAATACATACTTACAGCCTTAAGCCACCAATACTTAACACTGAAAAGAAGTACAACCATTAAATAAAGAAATTAAACAGCCAGAGGTGAACAGCTTGCATAAAAAATATAATAAACCATCTGTAATTAAAATACGAAGTCCACTAATGAACGTTGCCATAACTACATAATGAAAACAAAAGCCACAATGGCACATATACTCCAGCTAAAAGTACAAAACTAGTCTAACACACTGGCCTTAACTAACAACACTCATGTAAATCACAGCTTAGAAAAGGAGCAGATGAAGTCAAGTTGCTGTAAAAGGACAGGCTAATACATTCATAACACCAGAGCACATAGTCTGCAATCACGCAATCACCAGAAGCACATAAAGCATCTGCGCCCAATAAGCGATGATACACCTGAATCAAACACCCATTCAACTCAATCCATCATTCCACAACCATCATTCAAATCAAATTATAATCCAAATATGATGCCTTAAAACAACCAAACAGATCATGTCTTGACCCTTCTTGGGTATATACGTAATAAATAGCCCAGATCACAGGCTCAAGGTACAAATCAAAGCTCAGACAATCCAATTTTCAGTTTCAAAGAATATTTTTAGCAAGCAAAGATAAACTCATGAAAAAAGCTTATTCAGACAAAGTTAGGCATGACATGATGACTCATCCAATCAGAAAGCAAATTGAGGGTTCAACATGAACAATTTGTCAAAGCATACCAGACAAGAAGACACCATCTACAAGTCATCATCAAGGTAAATCTACAGAACAGACAGAGACCACATAGGATGTTCAACAAGCAGTCAATATAGTGCTTGAACAAACAAGTCAAGCATTCACTCAAAAACGCAAGTCAAACACTCACTCAAAAGTTCTCAATTATAACAGAAAAATAACGAAGGAAACCCCTTCAAAGTTCATGGCATGCCAAAAATAATAAATGAGTTGACAGAGAGAGTATTAGAAGGTAGAGAAAATTTTAACAATATACAACAACAGCAACAAACAAAGCCTTTTCTTATTAGGTGGGATCGGCTACATAGATTAATCGTTGCCATAAAGTTCTATTTGAAATCAAATTTTAAAAAATACCATTCAAAATTTTAGCAATATATTTAAAAAAAGGTAGAGCACATAATCATAATGGACAACAGATACTATTGACCCTGGTATTATATTCCTGGTTTCTAACAACAGAAAGGTATAAAAACGCCCTTCCTGACCGCAAAGAAAGCAAAAAGGAAAAAAATAGAAGAAAAGGATTCACATAACTCTATGCAACCAGTTAACCAACATATGCAGACAATGCCACCCCTCTCCCCTCTCTATAATCAAAATTTGTTATTGACACAAATCTGTTCACACTCTTCACCTATATAAGTGAAGAAACAAATCTGCCATGCTAAAAAATCCAATGATCTAGTTAGTTAACAACATCCTAAATGGAATGAAAGGGGATACTATTATGTTTTAAATGCATTTTACAATTTAAACAATTTTATTACTAGGAACCTTAACCCTTCTCATATATAATTATGTAGAAGTTCAATATCTATATTAGAGAGGTGACAAGTTATGTGGTAGATCACTAAGGTCCATAACCATAACCACAACATAAAATACACAAAAAAAATAAAATAAATAAATTAGAAAAGTTTACTTAGAATAATCAAGTGCGTTAGTCAAAATCTAGTGAACAAAACAGTTAGAAAATAACCCAAAAAAAAAAAAAAAACTAAAAGATGAAGAAAGAAAGCACAAATGGAATTCACAAGTTGATGCGCATTTTATCCTGGAATTGGTTTCTAGAAGCTGCCCATCACAAATTCCTAGTCATCAAACTATGACCAACTTGATTCCAGGATTTCTCTGGTCAAAGAGGATTAAGACATCTTTAATTAGGTTTATAACCCAAAAGTTCAACTAAATGATTTTCAAAAACTTCAGCAATCAGGCATATTTATCTCACTGTAAGAATTCCATCATATCCTCAATCTAGAAAACATTTGTCCAAAACATTAATATCACAAGCAAGTTGGTCTGATGGCGATAAATGAAAGAAGCCATTTGTTTAAAGAGACATTTACTTGCCATGCACCTATTTACACTTCTGATAAAAATTAGAATGTGATGTCAAAGGAAACTAAATACAGACAAATGTATAAGAAAGTATAACCATTCCATAACAAACACAAGGCCAATGAAGTAAACTTATAACATTAAGCACCCGCAAAGGACATCAAACTACAAACAGCAACTTCAGTATCACAAAAGTGGTTGGTCACCTCATCACTGATTATTCGAGAAACAGAACCAACAGATTACATGCAACCCACAAATGTAAAAACGAAACTGAGATTGAATAACAAGTTAAAGACAGACAGACAGACCCAATATCAAGTCGAAGGAAGATAGTGAAAAGTAAACATTGATGTCTATGGTTACAACCATGCAGCATAGCAACAGATTATATATCAATGATCAATGTCGTGTAATATAGTCAGTCTCCCCTAGCAAAAATCACCATTGAGGATAGCAACAGGCAGAAGTTACAAAGGAATGTTTTTCCACTCAACTAACAAGGGAATATTACCTTAATAGTAAGGGGGCACATTTGGATACATAGCACCGGGTGGAACCCTAGGTACAGGTGACGCTCCAGCAGGCTGGTGATGCTGATTCGGGTACCCAGCTGATGACGACAAACCATAATGTCCACTCTCTGGATAGCCACCAGTGGACATTCCAGTTGAAGTCGGCAATCTATACAAAGAAGCGGTACCACCCAATCCACCACTACCTCCTCCCAGACCAGACCCACCACCTCCACCCAATCCACTAAAACCTGTCGACCCCGGCCCACCATAGCTTCCGTAAGGACCACCCAGCCCAGAATTGTACCCGCCAGGTGCCTGATTACCAACGGAAGACAACCCCGTGCCACCCAGAGACGAGTTTAGAGGATGACTGCCCAGGGGAGGCTGACCCTGAAGTCCCCCAGTAAACCCCGCATAAGAACCAAGGCCGGCGGGCCCACCATACTGACCAGCAAGCGACCCTGGCAAGGACGGCGGCGGAGCCAAACCCATTCCATCACCATGAGCATTCCCAGGACCCTGACTCCCATCAGGGCCCATCGCCCCGGGACCGCCTCGTTTCCCTTGCTTCCCATCAATCGCCAACTTGCAATTCAGCTGTCTTCCCTCGACATTCTTCACCGGATCCACAAGTGCTGCTTGCGCCCCCTCTGCTGTCTTGTACACAAAAAGAGCAAACCCCTTCGACTTACCAGTCTGCTTATCAAACCCTAACGGACCCTCCTCAATCTCCCCATACAGCGAAAAGTGAGCCAACAATTTATCCGCCGGCAGATCAGGCGGCACATTCGCGACGTATATCTTCCTCAACGCAATGTCCACTGCATTGTTATTCGAGAAAGAATTCCCAGCCGCCGCAAGCTGCGTAACAGTGACGCGACCATCTATCCTCTTGCTAGGCTCCTTCAGAGCCAGCAAAGCGCCATCGACGTGCCTGAAGGTGACAAACCCATAACCCCTAGACTTACCAGTGGCCTTATCAAGAATCACAACGGCTTCCTCAAGCTCACCGTAGGTAGAGAAGAGATCCCGGAGGCCGTCAGTGGTGGTATCCCACCCAAGTCCACGGATGAACAGCTTCCGTTGAGATATATCAGGATCGGCAAGAGACCGCACGGCGTCCAGGACATCCCCGTGGCGGACGACGGCGTCCTGGAGGACATCGAGGAGCTGGTCGGGGCTGAAGCGCTCGATGATTTTACGCGCGTCGGCAGGGGCGAGCTTGAGATCGGAATCGGCAGGGACAACGCCGTTTTCCTCGAGCTTTCGCTTCTTAGTAGGATCCATGGACACAAACGAGAAGAAAGCTAGAAACTTGAAAGCAGAGAGGAAGAAATAGAAGCAGCAGCTAAACCCTAACGCTAACTTTAGGGCGTGAGCTCCGACCAGACGGAGTTCGAAGAGGGTGGGATTTTTGGTGAGCTGGACTTTATAAAATACAGACATTGGGTTGGGCCTGAACGAAATCCTTAACGTAGCTCTCTGGGCCTCTGAAGGCCCACGAAATTTTCTTTATTAAATGGGCATAAAATATAATTTAAGTTATAGATATATTAAATTTTCTAATTCAATTTAAAATATTTAATAATGTAATAATTTAAATTTTTTATTAAATAGGCATAAAATGTAATCCGATATTAAATTTTACCAAAAATTAGTCGAAATTAATATTAGTAAATATCTGGGGAATGTCATCATGCAGATTTTTTTTTGGAATTTTATGCAATAAAAAAGTTACATATTTTATTTTAATAATAAAACTAATTTGACTCCTGAACGAAAGAGATTAACATAAATCAAAAAATTTAAAACGTTTAAGCAATATTTTAGATTTCATGAATTGTATATGTCTCTTCAACTCATTGAAGAACTACTCCACATGAAACTTTAATTCTTTTGTCCGAAATATTTAATTTAATCAATGGGGCATGTTATTAAACTAATGAAAACAATGTTTATAAGTTTTGAAAAGTTTGCAGCTCTAGCATGTGTAAAAAGTGTGCTTGATGTTCAAATCATACATACTTTTTTAAAGTTAAGCATATGATTTTTAAACATTTTAAATTTTATAAATTAAATTATGAATTTAACAAATCTAATCATTTATTTTAAATTTTGTGAATATTTAATATGGAATATTTAGTGAGAATTTTTTTCCTTATAAATGATGTTTGGCACATAAAAAATGTTGTTTATATAATGGAAAATGTTAGTGACATAAACTAGGTATTTTTTGGAATATGTTCTGAAATTATTAGTGGTGATCAAAATTAGAAATGTCATTCCCATATTCACCAAGTTTTTAGGGAAAGGGCAATTGCTAAGGAGGCTATTTGGATGGATTTATCTTATTATACTTCACCTAGCCCTACTCAACGGTTAACATTGCTGTTTTGAATGACTCTATGATCAAAATCTCATTTACCCAAACTTTGAAGTTTAGTTTTTGTTTAATCTTTTTGTAATTTCCAAAAAAAGGACAAAATTTTGTGATTAAGTTAATTATTAAAATTCAGTAATAATATATATACAACATTTTTAATTTTTATAAAATTCTTTGCGAGTCATTAAATTTTTTATTAGTTTCTACTTTATTTTTTTAAATAATTTAAATTTTATAACATTTCAAAATTTTCATTTATGTATCATCATTATTATTACGATGAATATATAATTCAGTCAATAATATAATAATTTTTTTTTAATTTTACGATATATCTTTGCTCAAGACTAATCACCGTAATCATTAATAAATTTGAATATTTCATCTTTAATTTTTTAATTTTAATAACTTTCTCTTTTTTAATTTAATTTACAAATTTTACATTATTTTGCTAAATTTTATATTTATTTCTTCCCTATTACATAACCAATGTTAGATGCCAAAATCATAACTAATTTAATGGAAGAAAAGATGCACACAAATTCAATTTACAGGAGATGTTGGGAATAAAGCAGCACACCCACAGACACCACCCTCAAAGACAGCCAACCCGACAACACAAATCCTATGATGACAAGAAAAACAACAGCAAACTGTTTCTTTTCTATGCTCCTAATCACTTCTGCCTACCTCAACGTTGGAACAACAGACGAAGAGGCAAGACTTGTTCTTGTTCATTTTCTCCAGAACTGAAAGTACTTTTTGTTCATCCTCCTCCCCTGAATCAATCTCAACATTGGAAAACAAGAACCCCTTTTTGACCTGATACTCGCCCCTTTCCTCTTTCTTCCCCATCTGCAACTTCTTCGACCCAATTTCCACATTAGAGCAGCAAATCCAGGGTGATCTTTTGAAGAGAAACTTACCCTTTTTCTTCCTTTCTTTCTGGGCATCAACTGTGGCGGTGGAGGGGTGCATATATTGTACCTACATCAACAATGAGCTCCTGAGGTGGCTTCCCCAAGGGCTTATCTGAGGAAACAAGGTGATAACCCTTGTTCTTTGCGTCCATTAGATTATTAAAGAGCAACACTCTTAGGCCAGCAAGGATCACTTGTTGGAGAGCCTTTTTCTGTTTGTTTGATAGCAAAACTCAGCACCAAAATTGCCTCTTTAAATGGTTGTGCCTTGCTTGCTCAACAAGATCTCCATTTCATTATGCAAATCATACTTCATTTCGACACGTATTATATAATGGTAACAACATAGTCATTAGTTAACATTTGTTTAGTTTTGTTTTGGTTAGTCTATGCCGAATTAGCCTTGATGTGCGAATATAGGTTAAAATATTTGGGATTTGAACATTTATAAGAAAGTTCCTCCGTGTTGAATTAGCTAACAATCAAGAACAATATTATCTTAATACTAAAGGCGATAATGATAATGCTAGTTACATATATATTATGAGTAATGATATTTATATAATTATTTAAGAGTTTTATTATATCTATATTTTTAAAATTACATATTAGATTATAAGAAGTAAATAAATTTTATTAATAATTTTATAATTTTATTTAAATTTAAAAATAAATATTATATACTTTATAAGATGACATAAAAAATATATATTATTTTTAACATAAATATATCATTTCTTATCATTTAATTATAATATGCACATAAGTATACTCAATTAAGCCTATTATATTTAGCCAATTAGAGGTATGCAAAAAATTGACTTGACCCAAACAAAATTAAATTTACTTATGACCCGTTTGCACATACATGGAGAGGGAATGGGTCATATATTTTTGTAGAAATTAATTATATATATAACCTATGAATTTGAAAATTGACTCATGTATATAATTGATCATATTCGGGTCAATTTTTTTAAATTTGATTTTATCCAATTCAATCAATTTTTTTTAAAGCTTAAATTGACATGTTGTATGCTTCTAGAGCCAACTACCCTTTACATTTCCAATTTATAGAATATTCTGTCAGGATTTATATCTTTAATTTTTTTAAATTTAATGATATTTTATTTATTTCTTTAATTTATATTAAAATATATTTTATAAACTTTTTAATTTTTTTCTTAATTTTATAATTATTTTTTTATAACATTATCAGAAATAATCGTTAACCTTGTAAAAGAAATTATTGATGATTAAATTGAAATAATCAAAAAATGTTTATTTTACACTTGAAATCCACTAATTATACTACTAAATATTTTTTTTTAAATTTATAATAAATTACATTCTCATTAGTCCACCGGTAGCCCAAAAATAAAACATAGTTTAGTCTATTGAAGTTTAGACGATGCGGCTTTTTGATCTGGGCTTCGCTCTATTATCTTCTTCCTCCATCGTGGAGAAATGTTAGGGTTTCCAGTTGCAGAATCGCATTTTGCTTTCATTTCTTCCTTGTTGCGGTAGGACCTTGAAATAATCCAATCTATTCAATAACATTATTCCTGAACATAGTTTCCATTCGGCAACTTGCGAAATCGAAATATACCGACCAAATCGGTCGACACGGTACGAAGTTTGTTTCTTGAGCCTGCATACCAGAATAGAAAAACCATCTCAAATTAGTTTTCTTTCCCAATTTTGATGCATTTGCTTGATTTGAATTGAATTCTATGTCTCTTTGATACTCTTCCACTTTGGCATTGTCACGAGTCTCATGAGTCACGAAATTGTAGACGGTATGAAGAACATGAGAAGTACTTGGTATTCTTGTATGCACGAGAAATTCCTCTTAACGGGTGTGAGTAAATGAATATATGTGTGTGCATGGATAGATTTATCCGCTTGCTCTGTGGGTTTTGTACTTTACCTAATAAAGATTTTAACTTGAATATCTTTCAGGGTATGTCTGTTCCGTTTTCGTCCTTAAATCATATTTCAAGCAGTGTTTCATGGCCATTTTTGAGCAACATGGTGGATTGCATACCCTATACTTCAAGCCCACTGCAAGTACATCGTCAGATGTCTATGGTGAAGACTGTGATTCCCAAAGTAGCATTCATTTGTTCCTCTCGAAGGGTTTGCCCCATTGGAGAACAGCATTTAAGTGTTTATGATGCAGAGGCACCTGATGCTGGAGAGTACAATAAGTTAAACTTTAATGTTGATTCATTTGAAAATAATAATTTCAACAATGAGAAGGAAGTTGTTGATTACAGTCCCTCTCTAGAAACTCTGCATATCAAAGTTCTAAAAGAGAGGGTTAGGCGGACAAAAATAGGGCTAGCAAACAAGGGAAGAGTGCCTTGGAACAAAGGAAGGAAACACACCGCAGGTAAACATTGAAATGGAGACATTCTTACAGTAGTTAGCTAATTCTGGAATCACTGACATTGTACATATTGCAGAGACCCGTGAGCGAATCAAGCAAAGAACATTGGAGGCATTGAGGGACCCCAAGGTGAAGTCATGTAAGAATCTTTCAGTTTTTGGAATGTTTCCCCTTACATATATGTTGACAACATGACCTGCCTTATTTGTGTGGGGAGTTTATCTAAACTTTGTTACTTTGGAACACTGGGGTATGTTTTAGTTCTGAACCGCTTCCATTTTATTTGCAATTTTTGTATTGTGTTCATTACAAAAGAGTACTTTTCTATTACTAGCTAGTTCCTTTCTTTTGATTCATCCGGTAGTTTATATTAACTTTTCTCTCATTTCGGTTTACAATTCCCAGGTCAGGAAAAAAATGTCTGAACATCCCCATTCTCATAGGTAAACTTATATATTTGCTATACTATTTATTTTATCTCACATCTAATTGGCTTAGCAAAGAATAAGCTAAAATCATACCATGGAAAAATTATATGCTTTTAGATAGGAAATGTAAAAAGGTTGTGAATGTGTGATCTAAGTGTCCATAATTTAAAGACATTGAAGAGAAGGAGGGTCGCTACTCAGGCATTCAAAAGTGCAAATTAGTGAATGAGCACCGGGTTCATTTGTTATTTCCAGTTGTCTGACTGTAAATTATGTGCTCTCATTTGTCAAACCATATGAGGCCACTGTAAAGTTACTCTTATTTTAGTAGACAGTAGAGATAGTAATAAATGCTAATATTATTTTGCAACTTCTAACTTATATTGCTGAAGAATTTCTAAGCTGTTAAATTTTTGGAGCCACCTAAAGTATGAAAGTAACCAGTTTTATACAAGAAAAATTGTTCAAATATAATGCTTTGAGAAAGATATTGTTTTTTTCATTGGTCTCGGTGTAAATTTTCACTTATTGGCTGTTAGAATTTAACCAGAATCCTATGTTTTCTTGACTTTTGGCATGAAAAATACATGCATGTGTTTAATGCAATGTGATTTCAGATCGTCATTATCCTTTTGTAGTGATCAAGTTAAGGCCAAAATAAGCTCTTCCTTGAGACGAGTTTGGCTAGAGCGCTTCAAATTTAAGCAGTTGAGGGAGAGGTTTTTTCTTTCCTGGGCTCAAAGCATAGCAAATGCAGCTAGGAAAGGAGGAAATGGCCAGCAGGAGCTGGATTGGGATAGCTATGATATGATAAAACGACAATCGGAGCTTCACCAAATTCTACAGGCTGAGGAAAAGGAAAAAGAAAAGCAGATGGCCATTGCTGGACCAAAGAATTTCATACGGTCATGGACCAAAAGCATAGCTGAAGCAGCTAAGAAAGGAGGGAGTGGGGAACAAGTACTAGACTGGGATAGCTATGATAAGATAGAGCAAGAAATGCTTCTCACCTACCAGCTTCAGCGTGCTGCAGAGAAGGCAAAGGCAAAGGAGATAGCAAAGATGAGAGCAGAGAAAGCAGCACAAATAAAAGCCATAAAAAAGTTGATGCTCACTCAAAAGAGAAAAGATTGTGAAGTCAGAACTAAAGCAAGAAAGGATAGAAAGAATCAGCCATATAGAAAAGCAGGGAAAAACAAAGGTGACGTAGAAGTTGCACAAGAGTTCAAAGTTAGCCAGAGATTGACGGAGGTAGAGCTTAATGCCTTAAAGTTTCCTCATTCTTGGGATATTGTGTAGATTATGCACCATCATGAAGCTTTAAGAATTAGAATGGTATTAGAAACTTAATTTAATTCAGGGCTGCAGTGTTTATCCCTACATGAGTTAGACTTTTCCTAATTCCAAAATACAAGGGGGACTTTTTGATTGATAGCAAAAATGCTGAACAAAGTACTTTCTGTTTTTCAATGTAAAGAAGGGAGAAATTCAATGGTTGAATTTGGTGACTAAAATGGTTTTCTATCTCAGCTGAAAACACTTCTACTTTGTTATTTTAAAAGAAACGTACTCTTTTACTTTGATTGTTTGGCTTTTCACAAGGGAGGGAGAGAAGCTCAGTCGAGGCATTTTTCTCATGTATATGCCTTTCTGAAACTTTTTATAAAAAGGAAATGTCCAATTAAGTCTGGTATATGGTACTGCCTCTATCTTGCGGCTCTGTCTAGCATGACATTCTTTTTGAAATTATTTTAATAAAGTGAGCCTGCCTTTGTTTTTGTTTATTATATTTCTCATTACTTCTAATGATGCTCTGTTTTTCGTGTCTTTAGATTCGCATAAGAAAGAATGTTCAACTGGCTAGTGAAGGAGACACTTTGGATTCAATTTTTCCAACTTGTAAGAAATTGGATTTAGAGCTTATCAAGAGGGAAAAAATGCGAAAAGAAGTTTCGCTGGCAGATCAGATCCGAGCTGCTAGGAACCAAAAAGGCAAAATCCATTAATAATGGATCTTCTGCTACTATGATCTCTCGTCTGCTTAGAAGTTGAATACAGATTTTATATTCTATTCTTTTCTTTTTTTTTGGGTTTTATTACTACAGAGTGTTTTTCCAGTCTGCCGGCAGCTAAGAGACTGATGAGGTGCATGTAGAAGTAGAACAATGGGAGCTGCTATCGGCTGATAGATAATTAAAGTTGAATTGTTTAATCTCTTGATAGCCACACTATTTTGCTTTTAAACTAAATAAATTTATTGCCTACGTAAAATTTAAGAGAATTAAGGTAAAACAGTGTTGTTATAATAATAATAATAATAATAATATACCAAGTGTGTTGGGATGAACGTTGGCTCAAGTGGTCAATTTGAGTTTCTCTCTCCCTCTCCCAAGTTTGATCCTTTCTCTCACCTAAATGTACCAAAAAATATATATATATATATATATTATACCAAGTGTGTGTCTACCTATAAAAAATATATTCAGGTTCAATTTTATTTTTCACATATTAGAATTTAATAAATGATAGATTATTATTAGGTAGTGTTAAAAATGATTTTTTAATTGAATTATATGATAAAGAAGATTTTACAAATTAATTTCGTTTTGTATTTCATAATTTTGTGCGACTCGACTACATTTTCATTGTAGTAATTTTATATAAAAATTTTATAATAAAACCACGTACACATTTAGGGTCATAACTCCTTAGAAAATTATATTTAGAACTTAAACAAGTTAAAAAGCAGTACATCTGGTTGTTTTTACGTACAATATGTAATTATTTTTTGAAAGACATTGCAAATGGCAGAGGTACTTGTCGAGATAATTTAAGACTAGGTAAAACACGAATGTAATGTCTACAGGGAAGGGAATAGATGTGGCCATTGGCTATAGCCCGAAATGCTGCGGAGGAAGATGAGGGACTGTGGATAGTGGAGAATAACCTTAGAGAATTTAGGCACTTGCTGTATGAGGATAAAATAGGTGTATCCAAGCTGCGTGTTGTGAAGGAGTAGCGTTATTTTTTCTCTGGGCGTTTTCGCCCCTTTACCTTATCAAGAAATAAAAAAAAAAACAAGAATGTAGTGTCACATTTGACATCTAATTATCTCACTTTTACTCCTTTTTTATTTTTTATTTTTACAGATCCTCTGTGAAACTTGATAATTTAAATTTAAATTAGTTAAACTTATTTTTACAGTAGTAATTATGTTTATATCATTAGGACAAGGAAAGTAACTTACATTTATACTCAATCAAAATTTCTCACATTACATAAGGAGTATCTAACGGGGCTCCCGATTGAGAGTCTTTCATTCACATAATATTTGTGGTTTCTTCGGCCCAAGATACCGGTCCTTCTATTTTTAGTAGTTGTGTTCTTTTGTTTTGTCTGAACATTGCATCCTTCGGCAGCTCAGCCATTCAGATATTCCCTCTCCAGCTCCGCCCTCTTCCAACTGCCGTAACTCAACCCTTGGAAAGGAAACCAAACTACAACAAATAGACAAGTAAGATAATGTCCTTACAGACAACCAGATATAAGCGTACAAATTGGACATGAATCACAGGCATCGCTAACAAATTTAGCTTCTAATTCTCACAATGTTAATCCAGCTCAATGCTCTATCAGGAGCCCAAGGTATAGCAAAGAACGACTGTCAAGATCACAGACACTGATCTTATCTTCGAAAATTGCAGAGTGCATCCATCACCCGGCATACAGATTCATTATGCAGTAGAGTGACAAGAAGGCAAAATTAAATTCTTAATTTCTTCTAAACATAACATAAACCCTAATTTGTCTTGAACCCAATTCTTCATTATCTACATGGACACAAGACTGGCATCTTTAAAGATCATATATCAAGTTCAATATTGGTTGCCACCAGCTGCACCTCCCATATCCCTGCTCGGATTGTAGCTAGGCTGTCTGCCAGGAACATCACTTGACCATCCAGCATTTGGTGGAGCCCCTCCCATGTTCTGGTTTTGTGGCACCCCTCCCATGTTGTTGGGTGCCATACCACCATAATTATTGGGAGGCATACCACCCATGGAACTGTTCGGGGACATGCTGCCATAGCCACTATTAGGGGGTGCTCCCCCCATGTTGGGAGGGTAACCACCTGCATTGTTGGGAGGATAACCACTTGCATTGTTGGGAGGATATCCACCCCCACCCATGTTGGGAGGGTAACCACCTGCATTGTTGGGAGGATATCCACCCCTACTCATGTTGGGAGGGAATCCACCACTGCTGCTTAGAGGAGGTCCACCCACGTTTGGAGCAGCAGTCTGCATGGGAGGCCTACTCTGCATATCTCTGTTCACAATATTTTCTCTCCTCCTCTCAAAGTTTCTTGACCTATCAGCATTGCGAGGCCTGTCATTACGCCTATTCCTTTCATTTGCTCGAGCATTGTTCCTAACCCACTCCTCATGATATTTGGGGTCATAAGGAACTGCCTGCCCATTTATAAAGGGTTCACCTGGTGATGGAAATGAAAAGGTCCACACACCGTGAGGTTATGGCACTTATACAGAAAGAAGAGACAAGATATAAAAAGCAGCAAGAAGACACAAGATAAGATATGTTGCAAAAGTTTACATTCTAATTACATTTCAGGCATACATCTAATTGAGAATAGAGAGAAGAATACTAGTGTAATACAAACCCTGTCAATTCGAAACTTGGTCACAATTTCTTCTTGTCTCTAACTCTATCCTTACTTAGATCATGGAAAAGAGAAAGAATCTTGACAAGCAAAAGGAGGAATTTATTCAATTAAAAAGTTTTTTGGCTTCCAACACCTAGCCAAGCTTAAATTATTCATTGAATTGGATATAATATGAAATAAATCATTTTTCATACAACATCCAAAAGCAAAGTGAGAGTACAAGTAAAATGATTACCTCCATAATCTTTGTTCTTAACATCTAAATATGAATCAGGAAGGACCCACCGAACTCTTGGCAATTCTGCAATTTTGAAAAAAGATCTGTGACGTCCCTACTAGAAAAAGATAAAAAGAAGCCAAAGGTTTAAAAACCGTCTTTACCCTTAATTTTTAATGAAAGCTCCTCAGACACAAGAGCACCGAAGGCATAGTAGTGTCTGGTTGAAACAGAATAAATCTTCATCCTCGCTTCTTCTTCACTATAAAAAGTGAACCATGCATTGTCAATAAAAAGGCCAAAATATGCAATAATATACAAACCATTCTGACTGTAATACAACAGGAACTTAGCTTCGTGAAGAAAAAACCATTCTAACTAAATCGTACAAAGAACTTAATCTGGACTATTTTGGAAATAAAGTAGCCCATGGACTGGGTTCATTTCTATTTAAACTTACCATCTTATACCAATTATTACATGAATGATACCGATTAAATGAAACGTTAAAGTACATAATTGTTCTAGAAACAGTGCAAAGGCATGTTGTTCTTCATTGTAACATGCCAAAGTTAATTAGTAATGCTACTTAACTTCACCCACTATCGGATTGCAAAATAATCACATAAACTATATAAATTTAATCACAAGGGCCCTTCACATCTTAGGAGCCAAATTGATATCTATTTTGTACATCATCATATGCACACAAGTGAAACGTATCACCATACGAAGGGAACAATAAGGAAATGGGAATTAAAACAACGGGTTTCAATCAAATATACCACGCAACAATAACGTTAATTAGCAATCAGATAATCATTCACTTTCTTGTCATGGACTAATGAAGGGACTGTGTATGAGACTAATACCTTCCGACCACCTGTGCCAGAGTCTTGATGTAGCTGTCAATGATCTCGTCCCTGGTAGGATCACCCTCGGGCTTTTCCATCACAACGAGCCAGTGCTCGAAGTCGCATCCATCGAGCAAAATCGTCTCTTTCGGGGGCCGATTCGACCAGTTGGGATTCGGATCATTGAGCGATGATGAAGTCGCACGGGTCGACAATGTCCGCAAGGAGGGGGACGGGAAGAGGCGGCGGAGGTCCGCGGAGACGACAGCTATCGGGCGGAGGCGGTGGAGAAATGAGAGAGCAGAGACAGAAGAGCGAGATGACGCGAAGGAGAGAGAAGAAGAGGAAGGAGTGGAAAGCGAGCGAGAGAAGAAGGAAACTAGGGTTAGAGATTTCGCAAAGGTCCGCGCGTATATCGGGGTCGCCATGGTGGTGAATCCTTCAGCTTCCCACAGAATAAACCCTAGAGAACTAGCAAGTATGAACAAGAAGAAAATGAGGGGTTTGGGGGGTTTTTTATAACCGCTGTTCCCCAAATGCCCCAATGGTTTTGGAAAATGGCATTAACGGTATCAATTATAATATCAACTATCAAGGATCTAGGAGGCAGAAATGAAAGTTTTAGTGGCTTTTTAGGGTTTTAGGACTTTTTATCATTTTAATTTTTATCTGCGTTTATTTTAATAATTTCATATTTTTTTATTAAAAAAGTATTGTCCCATATAAATTGTGAAATAAAATTGTCACAACTTAAAATTGTAAAGATAATCATTGTCCAGTTTTATATAATTTCATTTATAAAACTTAATAATTTAAAATTTTTAAATAAAATTTAATTTATAAAAATAATATTCTCTTTCCATCTTATACTATATTTAAAGCTACTAATTTAGTTTTTTCTAACATTTTGCAACTATCTGCTTCACTCAATTGCTTATTCTCATGAAATATGATAATTTGAGTCTAATATTCAAAAATTTATGCTGCAATATGTAAAGGAAATAATTTTTATATTTACTAAAGAAGTAATTCCCTTTATGATATAACCATAAATAAATATATAAATCTAAGTATTTATTTTAATCTTTGGAGTCTTGACTGTTGATGCAAGCAAACTTGGATTATTAAAAGGATATAAAACCTCAACCTTTTATTGAAAAAGCTCTTTATAGGAGATTCCCCATTTATGACATAATAGAATTTGTTATTAAGCAAATAAGAAATGCTACTCGCCTAATTAAATAATAAATAAATAGAGGTAATAAATAATTAGTAATTGAAATTTGACATAGTTAACTTGCAATTGTTTGTATCTCACCAACCAAACTGTTAGCTGTCCATGAAGTATTGGGAAGATGGTGGCGCAACCAAACACTAGTTCTGAACAGTCAATGTTCAGCTCACCAGAAAAACTTCCTGAAGCATACGCTTTCTTTCTTTCTTGGGTTTTCTTGAAGCACTTCAACGTGACAGACTCTTTCTAAATCTTACAAACCAATAGAAAAAAGAAAGCATAACCAAGTCAAGTCCCATGTCCAGAATGTCTAAGCCCATTCATTCCAAAATCTAAGGTGGCTTCTTTGGCTTAATAACCAGCTCGGAATTTGGTGTGTTAGCTCATCTCCCTCTCTTCCTCTCCCTCATCTTCTTCACATAGCTCAGGTTTCATATTTGTTTCTCGTCTCATTTTGCATGCACAGAAAGAAACAATGGGATCGCCATTCAAGCCAATGTCATGCACCCGCAAAACACCATACAGACTAGAAACCAAGAATTTATCATACAAATTGTGCAGCCAGCTTGATGAATTCAAAATCCTTTGTTTTGGTTCAAATCCAAGGAGAGGCACCAAGTTCATTTTGAAGGATGTTAATTGTGAAGCAAGGCCTGGCGAGCTAACTGCTATTGCTGGTCCTAGTGGAGCTGGAAAATCCACACTGCTTGAGATTCTTGCTGGGAGAATACCCCCATGTAAGGTGTCAGGGCAAGTGCTTGTGAATCATAGGCCTATGGACGTGAACCGATTCAGAAGAACGTCTGGGTATGTCACACAGGAAGATGTTTTGTTTCCATCACTTACAGTTAGAGAAACACTCATGTATAGTGCTTTGCTGAGACTTCCTGGTGGGCGAACGGTGGCTGCTGCTAGGGTTACAAAGCTGATGAACGAGCTTGGGTTGGATCACATTGCAGATTCAAGAATTGGCGGTGGATCAAACCATGGCATATCTGGTGGGGAAAGGCGTCGAGTATCCATTGGAGTTGATTTAGTTCATGACCCTGCAGTTATTTTGATTGATGAACCAACTTCAGGGTTGGATTCAGCCTCTGCTCTTAATGTAGTCTCACTGCTTAGACTAATGGCATTTAATCAAGGTAAGACTATTGTTCTAACCATCCACCAACCTGGGTTCCGAATCTTAGAGCTGTTTGATCGCCTTGTTTTGATTTCGGATGGATTTGTCATGCATAATGGTTCATTGAATCTTCTTGAGGCCAGGCTTCAGTTAGCTAGGCACAACATACCCCCTCATGTCAATACCCTTGAATTCGCCATTGATGTTGTGGGAAGCTTGGTTATACAAACTTCAGAATCCGTAAATAATCAATTTATTCTCAAAGACGACCAAGATTGTAAAATGAAGATGAAGTACTCTATTAATGTCAAAGAGAAGCCTCTTTTGTACACAAATGCTCCAATGCGGGAAATTCTAATCCTAGGACAAAGATTTTGCTACAATATTTTCAGAACCAAGCAACTCTTTGCCACCAGGGTCATACAAGCCTTAGTAGCTGGATTTGTTATGGGGACTATATTCTTGAGTGTCGGAAACCAACAAGGTCAAGTAGCATTACAAACTCGAAGCGGGTTCTTCGCTTTCAGCCTTACCTTCCTGTTATCTTCAACAACGGAAGGGCTACCTATTTTCTTGGAAGAGAGAAGAACTTTGATGAACGAGACATCAAGAGGAGCTTATAGAGTTTCTTCGTATGTTTTAGCAAACACCCTTGTGTTTCTTCCTTTTCTTCTGATAGTTGGTCTTTTATATAGTACTCCAGTTTACTGGTTGGTAGGATTAAGGAAGGATAGTGATGGGTTCCTTTACTTCTCTTTGGTGGTCTGGTTGGTCGTCCTTATGTCAAATTCTCTAGTAGCTTGTTTCAGTGCTCTGGTGCCAAATTTCATCCTGGGAACCTCAGTGATTGCAGGGTTAATGGGGTCTTTTTTCTTGTTCTCAGGGTATTTCATTTCCAAGGAGAAGATACCCACTTACTGGATTTTTATGCACTATCTGAGTCTATTCAAGTACCCATTTGAGTGTTTTATGATAAATGAGTACGGAGGACAGCAAGGGAGAAGAAGATGCATAGAAATTAGGAATGGAAAATGCAGTTTATATGGAGTTGAGTTCTTAAGACAACGGGGTCTGAAAGAGTCAGAAAGATGGAGCAATTTGGCTGTGATGTTGGGCTTCATAATTGGCTATAGGGTGCTCTGCTTTTTTATTCTGTGGTGCAGATGTTACAGAGGCAGGAAATAGATCAGGTTTATGATGTACAATAGCTACACTATCATTCATTTTTAGTAGTTTGTTTTTCCACTTTGCAGAGGAACATTAATTGGAATATTTCACGTTTATACACAGAAACAGCACAACCCTCACATCAAACTTGTCATGAGGAGCTTCACATGCGCAACCTCAAGGGGTCTCCATACATGCTGAGTAGTTCCTTAGTTATACATATTATGCTTACTGAATTTTTACTTAGAACATTGAATATGCATTCATTATTAACCTCAAAACTGAGGGCCGCTGAAGAGAGTAACATTTTGGGCTCTTTCAACTTCGTTTCACATTTCCGTCTTCTTTTCCTTTAATAAAACAGAGGGGAGTTCACTTTTATTTTTTAAAATGCCATGAATAATGATAATTACACAAATTTTGTAGAGATTGTGTAGAACTTAATCAACATTGCTTCCAAAAAGTTGAGTGAGATCCAATTTAATATTTGGCAGCTTACAGAAAAAGCCTGTGAGAAGTTTGTAAAGAATCTTGTTTGTATAAATAGAAATTAATTGCTAGATGCATGTCACAAAAATAGACCTTTACAAACAAAACACAACATCCACATGAGAATAGAGCATTAACTGCGTAAAGCATAATCAAATTAATGATATGCTAAAGAATAAATAAATATGACTAATCCCCAAATCAATTCACCGTGCTGTGTCACCTAATTCAATCACTTACCACAGTTTACAAAAAGCACAATTGTCTCTGTACAGAGAAAACAAGGACCCCTAAGTCTTCCAACAAATATGAACATGAGACAGCACAAAAATTTACAATGTAGTAGTTTGAAGAATTGATACCTTTCTCGGCCTTTTAGCTAAGATCAAGTATAATAGTTTGTAGAATTGGGCACAGAACGTAGACAACTTTGAAAGGGGGAGGGGAAATAGGAAAAGAATTCATCGATGGTCAGCATAATTACCTAGTACACTCAACTCAATTGCTTCGGTCATAAATTGAAGTGAAGGTCATGGTACCATAGGAGTTAATGGTTTCTGATAAAAATAAATCATCTTGCTTGCCTGATCCTGCAGCAAACATAGATGAATTTCCCACTTCTGCCTTGGCTTCCTGTTTCCCTTCAGCTCTGGGATCCCCAAACTCAAATAGTATGCCTGGTTTCATTATCTTCTCGTCACTCACTTCTGCATTGCCTAACAGCATGTCAAGCACAGTAGACATTGATGGTCGGAGCTGAGGAGAATCCTGAGTGCATAGAAGACCGATCTTACAAAATCTGCATGCCTCTTCAAAATTAAAGTCTCCTTCTAGCAATGCATCTACTATCCTCTCCAGCTCCCCACTCTCATACATATCCCATGCCTGCAAGACATATAATATATAGATTTGTCACTCCTTTCTTGACAGTTGAGTTCCCATCCACATAACTGCCACAAACATTAGTATTCCCTCAATAATCCATAAATTTGAGCAGCACAATCCAGGAAATAAAATCGGGTTGTTTATGCAGTTTTCTGTAGCCATACAGAGACTGCAAAGTTTGAGGGACATAATAGCTGTGAAGGAATAGCAGTTCACTCCTTGACAATTATTCCCAGGTTAATTACACCCTATAAACAAAATTTACACTACAGGATATAATCCTCCTTGAATGATTACATTGCATCTTTAATGAATACTATCACGTCTTGTAGCTTAAATAGTAAAAAATTTTCCTAGCAACAGCAATACTAATCTGTTTTCTTAATAACATTGAAAAGATTAAGAAAGAAGCTTAAGAAACGGAGTCATCCATGTCATTTGAACAATTAAACTTGTTTCCCAGATAGTACAGCAACTCTAGGCTAAGCCAAGAGGATTCACCGCATAGGCCACGTCTTTTGAACTGCTGCTTCGAAGGTCAGCATTTCACACTACCCTAATATATATGAAATTATGACAGATATGTTGGTGTCCATAGGCCTGCAAGGAAGAACAGGAGAATAAAATAGAGAATGGAAGAACAAAAGATCAAGTTGATTCTCCAATAAGCAATTAGATGGATTTTCAGAAGACTAAAATCCAATTGCCACAGCTTCAATCACAAACAGTCAAGATGGGAACTGGATATGGCGGGTGCAATAAAATTTTAACTAATAGAGGCAAATCAAGAGTGAAGTAGCAAATCCATTACAACTAATAAGTAATCATCATCGTGCATAATCTACATATGCCCTTGACATTACCTGATAAAGTTACGATGCCAACCACTGGTTTTAATTTTTAACACTATAGCGAGGCAGGGCAGAGATCTTGGAAACAAATTTAACCTTAACATTGTGTTTAATGTTGAAATATGAGCTGAATATTATGGGTTTCACATTTCATAAAGTGGAAAATCCGAAAATTATCCATTTGTTGGATGAAGATATTAACTACAATACATATCAATCTAGAAAATGTTGAAGCCCATTGTAAATTAATTGGGCAACTTCAAGAAACAAGGATGGCCAAAATTAAAGTTTCCTCATGAACATCCATTTTCATAGGGCATTTTACTCACACAGTCAGGTTGTGTACAATCCTCAATTACTAGCCAATTTCTCTTACATGTCCTTTATTTGCAAAACAAAAGGTCCATACCCTTGTAAGAAGATATTGTTCTTTGACAGGCAACCGTCTATTTGTGTTACACCTTCCACTAACAATTTCAAGTAGTAAAACTCCAAAACTGTAAACATCTGATTTTCTTGTCACTTGATTTCGTATTGCATACTCAGGTGCCACATAACCACTACAAAAACCAAACAAAGACAGCTGAATACAAGGACATAGTAGAGAGAAAATGGCAAAAATTGCTAACAAGATATGGAAAATATTTAAAATCCAGGGACAAGGAAGAGAAGCAATTATAGATTTTGACATAATTCATGGTATGAGATAATAATATAATGTCTAGCAAATTAACACAGCATTATGAGCTTACACTGTTCCAGCAACACGTGTACTGATATGGGTCAAATTTGGTGGAATAAGCTTTGCAAGACCAAAATCTGAAATTTTAGGCTGGAGGTTTTTGTCAAGTAGTACATTGCTTGCTTTAATGTCTCTATGAATAATATGTGGCTGAACTTCTTCATGAAGGAATGCAAGACCCCGTGCAACACCAATACAAATATTCCGCCGTATATGCCAACTGAATTGTGTGCTACTTTGGCCTGCACCTTTAAAGTCATTAGGACTACTTCATTATTTCAACACTTAATAGATTCATATCAGACGTTAACAATTTACTCACCAAGAAGTGTTTGTGCAAGGCTGTTATTCTCAAGATAGCCGTATACCAAAATCCTGTGGTTTTCTTCCACACAGCATCCATATAACTTAACAAGATTTTCATGCTCTATACTAGTGATCACCTTGATTTCCGTCAAAAACTCCTGAACCCCTTGCCTTGACTCAGCTGACAACTTCTTTATAGCAGCCAGAGTACCATTTCTTAGCTTTCCCTGCTCAATGAAGAAAGTTATCAGTCACTGAAAGAGAAACACAAAATGCAACACCAAATATCATTTCTTGATAAATGATGCAGGGCTGAGAATTTCTTTCAGATTGTGGATAAAACCATACAACTGTAATCACCTTATAGACTGATCCAAAACCCCCCTCGCCTATCTTGTTTGCTGAGCTAAAACCTTCGGTGGCAGTATGCAATTCCTTGTAAGTGTAAAGGTTGAAATTCTGAATGTTTGAAACCTCTGTTGCCACATAAACATATTAGTTTACTAGAAACATTTAAAATATAGCTACACTTTTGGACATCTGCTAACAAAAACAAAGAATATTAAAACTGAGTCCGTCCTTTAGAGAATGTACCGTTCTATCTTGAAGTGGTGTACCAATCTCACCCAACCCAACCCGTCTTCAACATGAAAAAGTTCAATAAACAGCAAAAAACTACTGTTTTTCAATAAACGCTGGAAGGGTAGACCTGATCCATAAAATATCTGAAGATGTTTATTTTACAGAAGAATATTGGGTACGGCGCCATTAAATCATTTCCCACTTATAAATTCAATGAACTGGACAGTACAGTAGTACTACATGCCTTATAAGAAGATTCGGTTGGTTTTTTGCTTTATTAGTTAGCTAAAAAACTTCAAATTGCTTTCTTTAGGTCTTAACCCTTTTTGTCTGTTTCTTCAGTAAACCAACAAAATATAAAGCCTCATGAGAGAGAGATAATGCTCTCTAAAAGAAAGTAGGGTACATAATACAGTAAAATAAAATGTATTGTTTTCCTGTATAGCTTTAATGTGGGAATCAGATATTGGGAGCACATTATAGTCAAGTAGAAATAATCAAACAGCGTATAATACTCCAGCTCCCTAGATCTTAAACTCCTTTAGATTTCAAAAGTAATTATTATTAAGAAACTTAGATCCTGAGAAGCTAGTGAAAGAAAACTTAGTAGAAAATGGCAAATACCAACATGTACCCTATCTTACCGCAATTCAATTGATTGAATTAGTGGAAAAATAAAAACAGCAAATAATTTGTAGGCGTCTTTTTGCAAGTACAAATAACAAGAAATAAAGAATTTGTTTAATATAGCTGTGTACCAATTTCGACTTCACTTGGTCGTGTGGTCGAAGAAGATCCTTTTTTTCTGAAAAGAAGAGAGAAACAATTCATCACTGAAAAACCCTGGTGCTCCAATGGATCGAACCCACTGGCCACTGCTGCAAAAATAGAAAATTGAGCATCAACTTGTAATCATCTGATAGCTGTCGACGGTTTGTATTCCAGAGTCGTGCCTAAACACGTTTAAGATCAGAGCAGAAAGATGCAATTGAATTTGCAGACAGAATTTTGAAGAACCAATTAATAATTCATTAATAGTAGCAGCGTCAACTTTTCTTATTAAAAAAATAACTGATGTTTTGACCAATATACAAATCCGAGTCAGACTGTATTCCTTTTCTATTAATAAAGGGAATACTTGCTTTGGATTTTGCTTTCTCTGAACAATCAGCGAGATGAAAACTCAATTATTTTACTCATCTCCATAATCATAATTATGGTGGAACCCATAATTTACTTCTCTTTAAATTTCCTCCATTTTCTCAGGAACAAAACAGAAACTCTGAAAAGAAATATATTTCTGAAAAACATGAGCAGAAATGCAAACTGAATTAGAGTTGCTGGTGAACCAAACATGAAAAAAAAATGCCACCGTTTTGGAAATCAAGCCTCAATTGCAGGTATCAGCTGGAGTTGCAGAAGATGGAGAGAGAAAGAGAGAGAAGCCCACGTTTCATATAGCCAAGGACTTCAAGTTACTGGTCTCACTTGGTCCCCAGGGTGACCTATTAGAGAGAAATGTGAATGAGGCATTGAAATATCAAACTTTCTTGTTTTCTTGGCTTGCTACTTCAGAACCTTTGAATTGAACATAAAATTGAGCATTGACATTGGTAAGCAGGGTTATACCTCTACATGCAAATAAAGTTTCTCTTTGAAATGTTATCTTCATATTTAATGATTTGTTACTGCTTTAATTAAAAATGACTTTTTTTATTGAAGATTTTGATAAAGTTAATTTTATAAAGTAAAATATAAATAATTAAATATTAATAAAAATTATTATAGTATATAAATAAATAAATAATAATGTATAAATTTAAAATAATTTTTATAATTAATTTTTTATTAAGTTATTTATATTTGACAAAATAAAATATATTCTTTATTTTAAAAATCTAAAAATGTCGGACTTTAGTTTGGAATAAATGAAATACGGCTTATGACAATAACATGACCGTAAATCGTCCCCACGTGCAGACCTTCAGTCTTTCGGATAACTTGGATTAAAACAATGTCAAGGCGTGTGGGCTGTATATAAGACGTTACTAATTATGAAAAATTTATTTTCAACTTCTGGATGATTATTATGATGAAGTACTGTGTTCCTTGTGCAGCTTTTTCCAAGGAGGAAAGAAGAAAACTGGTGAATTGATTTTAACTTTAATTTTAATAATTTTTTTATTTTTATCTTGTATAAATATTTAAATTGTGAATTTTATTTTTTATTAATTTTTTATTTTAATTTTGCATTTGTTTATCTATCACTTTTAATTTTTATTTTGGAAGTTAGAGAATTTTAATCTAAAAAATTACATTATTTTTTATTATTAAGTACCCCTCACTTTTTAAATAAATGATACTTACCTTTTAAGTAGAAGATTTAGAAAGAAGAGATAAAAATCAGTGAAGAAAATTTTGCTCCGAATTTAGAACTCCTCAAATCATGTTTACTTCTAGAAGAAAGGGTTGATTTTATAGTCCAATTCAAAAGGTGAAGGTGAAGAGCATGTAAGGTTAGCATTCCCCTATCGTTGTAAGAAAATTAAAAAAAAAAAAAAAGAAAACTCCAGACAACCCTTCCTCCATATGAATAAATCCAGGTCCTCCAACACAGCATGAGAGGCTCCTATCAACAAAAGCGTTCTCATTCTAGGTTCAAATTATATGACTGGATTATTTCATGCAGAAACCTCTATACCTTGGCACAAAAGAGCTCTCCTTATATTTAAACACTAGGGCGTGTAAAAACCATTGCCTTTGCAATCTCTAGTCCTACTTTCCGCCCAAACAGCTTCTCCGCAATAGATAATGCAAACTCCATGGACGTTCCTGGCCCACTGCTAGTTATAAGGTTGCCATCAACTACAACCCTGTTTTCAACTTCACTCTGATCTGATAACTTGCTGCACATGGCAGGAAAGGCAGTGGCCTTTTTACCCTACATCACAGGGAGATATATATCTTAATTTGAAACCATGATGCAGAACAAAGTCATAAACAAAGAAACACAATATAGGGAATATGAACAAACAATGATTTAGGCTCAGACAGTACTTTTTATAACAATAACACAAATAAAATGAAAATTGCACTCAGATATTTCGGAATTGTCTCCAGCAATGAACTTGAACATTACTGTACAGCTTGTTAAGCATGTTTTGTTGATCCTGCTTGTTTGCAGACCACGTAGTTGATTATAGTAAATTAGACTACATCAACTTAATACGTGTTGTGTAAGATGAAACAAATGTATATGACACTGTCATTGTTCTACAAGACTTGACTACAGAAAGATGATACACTGTCATAACTCATTTCATCAATGTTTTAATCAGAATAGTCTTAATAATTATTATGGATTGACCTAGAAACACAGATACCTTTAGTAGGCCATGGGGCTCCAAGACTAAAGCTGGGGATGCACAAATTGCTCCATAATATCTGTTTGATTCTCTTTGCTTTTTCAGCAAGCTCACCAGAGTTTCTGAGTTTGCGAAAGCTTGGGCACCACCAAGTCCACCCTAAAGACAAGAGGAACATACTAAAGCTTAACAAAATACTGAATACTGAGTACCATGAGGAAAATAAGAAACCTACTTACTGGGAGCACAATAAGGTCATATGAAAGTTTAGCTGCCTCATCAAGAAGCATGTCTGCCTCTAGTTTAACTTTACGAGAAGCCACAATCTCTAGCTTGTCCTCAACAGAAGCAACCACAACATCTGCTTTTGCTCTTCGCAGAATATCAATGATCATCACAGCTTCCATTTCCTCTGTATCACTAGCAATTGGTACAAGAATCTAAAATGAGGACAAATGCAAATTCCATTATTTATCAAAGTCATTCCTTATTAATACACACAAAGTTGAATGAGAAAATCTCAAAACCCAAACCCCACCTTGGGAGGATTATCAAATGTCCACTGGACTGGGTTTAGCTCAGTAAAAGTATATTCATCACCATGATTGGAACGCATAACCTGAACGTGTAATTGCAAGTAACCCCAATGAGAAAAGGCAAAGTCATAAACATCATTTGGTGGGATATATGTAAAGATAAAATCTACAAATACAATAATGACTCTTCTATTTATTTGTCAAAATGCAGCAGCGGAAATCTCAATACACTCATTGCACCAGTTCACTCATTGATCCCCAATATAATGGCTAGTCAATGTCACATTAAAGAAAACAACCTAGTTGATGCTATGAATTATGCATGACAGGATATCGATCCTCTCATTATATTTAGTAACATTACAGTGTCATGATTGAAGAAAGAAAGATTCAAGCAACTCCTTCGCAGGATTTGTGTATCCCTGCACTGGGAATGGTGGGTCCCTGACACTTTTATGTTACTAAGGAAAAGGAAAAGATCCAAGTCCCGAATTAAAAATAGATTGCAATTTCTCTTTGGGTCCACAAAGAAAGTATAGCAATCACTATCTCCATTTTTGAAAGACAAGCAGTATGGGTCTAAAGAAGAGGTGAACCCCCACACTCTCATTTCACACTCTTCTGAAATCCAAGGTAAAATTTCAGGTGCAAATCCTGATAAAGCTTCTTCTCCTTTTTACAGAATTAAAAAGACCATATAGGTGCAGATTTTCAAGCAAGTCACAAAAAGTCTCAAGACACACAAATCTGAATTAAAATCCTTACATGCATACCATATTTTTTATAGAAAAGAAACCTGCTGGGGAACATATTTTGTAACAAAGAGGGGTCCTTAATCGTCGTATGTATCTTTTGCAGTTTTACCAATAAAATAACTAAGAATTTACGTTGAATCCAATAAGTTAAGGGTAAAAAATAGCATGTTCACTTCATTGTTGGAAACTAAATGTTACTACTGAAGAATATGCCTTTTAATGTAAGACATATTCAAAATCATCTTGCTAAGTCCTTTCATAATTAAATATGATGATAAGCCCTTTTCCAAAACAAAAATCACTACAATTAGCAATACATGGCAGGACAGAAGCATTGCATAAGCATTTTCTGTACATTAATAACACACATTCCTTTTCTAGAGCATGAACAAATTATAACACATGGAACGGTGGAAACCAGTATTTGGTGATATAGTAATGAAGAATTGTAGGTTGGACAATAAGAAATTTAGGTGTACAATCAGCTGCATGCATATATTGTTTACAAAGACAAGCAAACTACTAACATTGGATGTCAGTAATATAGTCTAATATCGTTTATAAAAGCAAGTGGTTCTTAAACTTCCATTATGAAGCATGAACAAAACGAAGCTAGTTTGCCATTAACATGTCCATTTAATAAATTAGGTGTAGCAGATGGCAACTTATTTTAGACTCATCTAGTCCAGTAAATGCTTATGCTATGGCTCACAAGTTCAAAAAATATTATATCCCTCTTTCTTCCAGCATTTTGCATAGAGAGTAAGACTTATTGAAAGCACCAAATAGGACTTACCATAATCTATTTGGTTAATAACAAGATATCTCCAGGAACTTAGATAATATGGAAGCAGTTGGAACACTGCTATTCTCCGATGCAAGAAACACAAATTTAAAACTTAGAGTTCCCAAAGGGATCACTTCTTACACAACGTAATTGTATCTTTCAAGCCAAAGAATCAAATGACATATGCCCAAGCATACCCAATAATGGTACCACCTATGGCAAAACCTAAGTTTCTCCCTCATTATTATATCTTGATTTTTGGGTCATGTCGTTCCAATTCCTTCTAAGCTAAAGGGCAATGGTAATTGATGACCCTCCTTTAACTTTCAATAACTTTTGATAAATTGCAGCCACCTCCATTCAGCGACTTCATATAGTGTTTAGAAAAGGGGAAAAAATGCAGTTCATTCCCAGATTATTCCTGGATGCTTCCAGACTAAGCATACTAAATTTCAAATAAGTACCAATATAAGTGATAATTATTTTGCATTTCTATTTTCCTCAAAAACGATTAGAAGAATTATGAATTAAGTCTTCACCAGTGGACCAGTAACTTCGTCAGCTTTCTCTTTGCCATATAACTGCTCAACCAGTGCAACACCAAACTCCATGGTGGTGCCTGGCGCACGACTTGTCACAACTCTGCCATCTAGCTGCACTCTTGATTCAACAGCAGTTGCATGAGAGGCCAGTTTTTCCATAAATGATGGATGACAAGTTGCCTGTCAAATTGCAATACACTTACCCCATTAACAACATCATATAGGGTGGGCTGTAAAATAATTAACATATAATTAGCTAACTTACCTTCAGTCCCTTCAGCAAACCCCATGGCCCAAGTACCGCTGCAGGAGCAGCACATACCGCAGCATAAAGCCGTCCGTCTGCAACATGCTTTTTCACCAAGCTTTCTAGAGCTCCACAGTCTCTAAGATTATCAACACCTGGAACACCTCCCTTTAGAGGAGGAAAAACAAAGCAAAAAAGCAAAAAAAAAATCAATCAATTTGAGATGAGATTAAATACATAAAAAATTCAACAACCACTATTCCTTCAAACTAGTAAAAAGAGGACTTAAGCGCCGAAAGCTACAACGACTTAGCACAAATTGGTCATCAAATTTCAACTGCAGGACTATCAATCATGAGATTGAAGACTTATCAAATATCATTCATTCTGTCAGCCGGGTCAGCTGAGAGTAAATTAGATTGACTCATTAGCTCAGAATCACTTCTAAAACACATTTAAGGTCACTTCGAACTTCGAATACATGTTGAAATTCTAAAAGCATAGCCTCGGAAACAATTTTCAAACATCATTCAGAGGACACAGAGATGTACAGGTAAAGCGATGAGGTCGAAGAAGCTATCAGAGACATCAGAAATAGAAGCATCAGCAACAAGCTTGACGCCAAATAGAGCTTCAACTCGAAGCTGTTTCCCCGCAGACGCAACGGTAACATCAGCTCCCGATCGTCGCAGAACGTCGACCGTAATTACAGCCTCCATAGGCTCCGTGCCACTTGCAATCGGAACCAAAACCTAGCAATTTCCCCACAAAAAAAAAAACCTCAGTGTCGATTCCAGCACCGTTTCCGATGGAGAAGAAGAAGAAGATTGAGAGGTCTTGTTTACCTTTCGAGCATTGGAAGCCATTGTTGCGGAGACAGAGAAGCGGAAGCGCTTTCCGGGAACAGCGAGGGTGGGAGTGATGCTTGAGAAAGAATGAGGAGGCAGAAGTAAGTGACGCAATGCCATTTGTGCTTATTTACAACGGATTTCGACAGAGGTCTCCGTGTGTGAGAGACTCGCGAGAGCTAGTGCTGCCTGCGGATAACCCGGAAATGAGTCCCAGTGTTGTCTACGTGTCTCGCTGATGTGGATTATCTGCTACTGTACTGCCACGTCAGAAGCTGACAGAATATGCTTTTCATCTAAAAGACTAGAAAGGTGCAAACATTGCATCATAGTTTGCAAACGTATGGGTAGTATATTACGTATACAATATGGCTAGGGTACAGTGGTATAGTTATATTGTAATAAAACTTTAAGGAAATTTTTATAATGGTAGTTTTGTATTTAATATAAATACGAGGTATGTATTGAGTATGATAACACTGCCAAGTACAAAATGCATCGTCTTACATACGTCAAATAGAATTAAAGACATCTTAGCTATATTAGGATAAAGAGTGTGGCATTTTACAATATAAACACTCTAACAATTAATCAAAAAGACTGTTTTTGTTGTGTAGTTTGGATAAATAGGTCATAAAAGATCAGACTTTAGTATCTTTACTGGAATTTTCTTTTTCACTATTTTGGAACTCTGTATCTTGCCATATGGTGTACTTGCACTATACAATCCTTTTTTAGATCCATTAGTGATTTTCTTATTTTTTTAAAACTCAGATTGAACTCAACCGAATTTTGTTCAACCCTCACGAATTTAAAAACCTCAATTCAAAACAAAATTTTAATTAAAATTATATGATTAAAATGAATAATTTTTTTCTAAATTAAAGTACAATTACAAAAGACTTTTTTGTACTCTTACTTTTTGCAGAGAATCTCATAAGCTCATTAAATTTGACAATACACCATCTTTATAAATTTTTTTTGCTAAATATCAAAAGGAAGCTCAAATTTCATGTTACAATTCTAAATTGACTCAGGTAAAAAACTTGAACCCTAATTTTCTTCTTTTCAATCTCGTCTTGCTCAATGGTTACGGGTTCTGCCCGGGGAAGATTGTAGGCAACCAACAGCCCATTATATTTCATTACAAATTGATATTGGACTCCATCGTCAGCCCCCTCATTGGCGACATTCCTACTCTATCTCAACAAAAGAGAGATTCTTTCTAGCCCTAATTTCAATGCAAACCTAAATCCCAGGCCTTGATCGGAGGAACACAATAAAACCATGAAAGGAGAACCTCAGAGAAGAAGAAGATTGGGGTTAATTTAGTTTAGGGATTTAGAGAAGCTCAAAGGCAATTGGAAATCAACAAAGTGTTGTAGGAATATCTTTTTCTGCAATAGTACAACTTAAATATGATTTTGTTCAAAGCCAGTTAGTTATAGCAGATACAAAGCTACGGGAAGCCCCCGATCTATTTTGCTAGATCCTAATCAGAATATTATACCCTCAGTTCCCATCTTCATTGGCGCGAGGGGTCGCCAATGACTAAAAATAGAAGTTAACAGAAATGAAAGAATTAATTAAATTAAAAAGGCCAAACATTTGTTTTCACCATTCTGCTGACAGTTCTTTCCAATTCATATAAGCATAAGCGAGTGGAACACGAAGAAAAGGGATACTACAAAATGCACCCCTACCTTATTTGGTCAATTTAAAGAAGCTCAAAGATAGAGAAGAAGGAGAATGGGATTTAGGTTGTTCATTTAGTTTAGGGATATTTTTGTCTTTTTATTTAAGTTAATTTGGAATTTGACTATAGAATTTTATTTGATTTTTAATAAAAAATTAATGGATGGGGTACATTACTAAATTTAGTGAGTTGAGAAAGATTTTTTACAAAACTTAAAAGTATGAGTCTTTTATAATTGTCTTTTAATTCAAAAAATTTTTATGTATTTGAGTCTAGCAATTGAAGGTTTTCATAATTTGAATTTATTCAGTTGAATTTATTGAGTTAAGTTTAGGACAATATAAATTCGCCTCTTCTTGACCAATGCCCCCTTAATTAGACATAACAAATTCCTTATTATTATAAATAATATAAATGTTTTATATCGAACACAACTCATACTATCCATTTTTGTACCAACTCCTAGCATGTAAGTTGATTGCTTTCCTTCTATTTTGCAAATTGTTATGGTCATTGTTCATAGCTAGAGAAATCGACATTAGAGGCTACTTTAGTGTCAAAAAAGAAGGTTGCTATAAAATTGCAATGCCACGACTACTCGTGCTAATTTTAGCTAATTCATGGGATTGGGAATTCCAAATTTTTTTTAAGAAAGTTATGATAAACAGTAAGATAAAATTTAAAAAAATAAGATTTTTATATTAAATTATAAAAAGAAAAAATAATAATAATAATAAAATGTACCAAAAGATCTAAATTCCTAATTCATCTCCTTAGTGGAAGGCAAAAATGGATAATAGAATTCAGGGGTAAATCTTAATAGAATCTAAAAAAAACATGGGTTGTAAGAAAGTTTCCAACATGCACACCGATGCATAGCATGGTCAAATCTCAAAACCACCGGGAAAGTCGTTAAATTACCAGTCATTAAATCACGTGCGCCATGGTTAATCCTTAACACACGTGCAAGTTTCAAGTAGGTGGCAACATAATCGGTTCAATCATGACATGAATTAGTCAAAGCTAACTAGTGTTCTCCATCCCTAAATTAAACTCTTATGTTTGGATTTGACTTTTAACAAAAAAGTGCATTTCAAAAAGTAAGATGTAAGTGAGTTTAATATTAATGACTTAGATCTGTACCACTCATTTTTTTTAACTGTCCCTATATAATTTAATAAAAAATTATTTCAAATTTTTTATAAAAAATTGTTTTAAATTTATAAATTATTAATATTTTCTTATAAAAAATTATTAATCTTATATTTCAAAAAAATATAACATGCATTTTAGAAAAATACTACCACTCATTTTTTAATAATACAATGATAAATTATTTGATATATATAAATTCATGAATTTAACTTTAAAATTTTAAAAAAATTATAAAATAATAAATGAGTATTATTATGTTATTAAAGATGTCAATTATAATTAAGCACTTTTACTTATTTCAATTATAAAATTTCTATTAACAAAGTGTTGAATTTTTTTATATTTCCAAAAAAATTAATTTTAGTTTCTATTTTAAGAATACCTTAAATTCATTCAAAAAGATAAAATTTTACCCACATAAATTAATTCAATTGATAAAATCTGAAATATTTACTTGTAAAATTTAAATATTTAAACCTCAGTCCGATAGCCTCCCCTCTAAACTTTTTTCGTCACCCAGCAAAAAGAAAACAAACTAAGGTTTCCCTCGTCTCTCCCTGTACCACTCCCCCATTGCCATGAACATCTTAAGCCCTGCGAGTGTATTTATTCCTTAAAAGCAACCAAACCACACAAGGAATGCCTTCAGTATATACTGTCTCCCTTTTACCACAAACTGCATCGAACTAGTGTTACCAAGTCTATACGTGATCCACAGTTGGCCATTAACACTTTAGTTTTTTCCGTTCCCATATAAAGCAACTCTCAAAAGCTCTTTGCGAACCATTATCCTTTTTAAATTAAATAAAAAAAGCTCCACCTAACGGGGTTTTGTTTTTCCGCAATGCCGATGGAAAGTTGTTTTTTTTTTTCTTTTTCTTTTTGAAAAAAACAGCCCACAAGTAGACAGGACTAAGTGGTAATGCGAGCGTACTCGTCGATGACATACTCTTCTCACATGGGAGATGCTTAGAGAGAGAAAACAAATGGAGATTTTTTGAGAGAGAAAGCGGAGTTCATGCCATCTGTTGCACTGCTGCGGTTTCCCGAGGCTCCTTTAACTGGTGGGGTTTGGTGATGTGATACAAAGCTCGTGAAGCCCGAAGGCAAGTGCAGTTCCTGCTCTCTGCTCGGCGGATGTTGACCAGCTCCTGCAACTAGCGAACCCTAATTCTGGAGTTCTTCTGCCATGGTGCTTTGGCCATTTCCCCCCCTAAAATGCGCCGCAAGGTCAGCAGGGTTTCTGGGCGTTGTCGGTTGTTGAAATCTCTATTTGGGTGTGAAATTTAATGAATGTGGTTTAAGACGAACTCCAATTTCTTTTCTTGAAAATTTGAGCTGGTTGGTCTTGATCCGCGCAAAGTTTGAAGCTCATGAGATTTTCTGCCTTTGATTTTCTCTTTTGTCATGCATTCCTGGACTTACCGTTTGTTTTTCTTCTCTCAATGCTCCTTTGTGATCAATGCATGTGAGTTATATGTTCTAGTTTGGTTTCAGAATTCAAAATGTTCCCCTCCCTTTGTCTTTGCTATTCTATTTGGAGTGTTTTTGTTCAATAAATGAATATTTGATCGTCCACGCGCACTTTTTATAATAGCTCACAAAATGTAGCACTATTTTATCTTTTTGAAGGTTGCATACAATTTCTAATGTTCTCTCAGCTGTGGTATTTTGTGTCTTGAGGATAGTTTATTTAGGAAAAAAAGCTTCATATAACTAGGAGTGAGCGGATTGGTATTCCTGTAACCATTTGCATGCCATGATAGTTCATCTCCATTTTGATTCAAGTTAAATTAGCAAACCATGGTTTAATTAAACAGGATATATGTGGGGCCCTGTGTCTGGGTTGTGAGAAGGATATTTTAGGGGTAAAGGTGTGGACTACCTGCACATCAAACTGGAAGCTCAAGTTTGTGGAGTCACCCTTTCCTTCCCTTCAGAAGGTTTTGAGAGTAATATGCTCAAAGGATAAACTTGATATGATGTAATATAAAATTGTATTCAGTATGTTAGTGACATAGTGCATTTAATTCCTATGCCATCTCCACTATATCCTTTGGAACAACCATCTGAGAAGTGTTTGCACTTGTGCCTGATGCTGAAGAAAGGAAACTGAAGGTGTAAAATGTACATAATGTTCTTTCTGGTATTTTGTCCTTCATACTAGGAAGTACTTACACTCATAACCAATATTCTTGGGTAAATTTAAAAGAAACATGATTGAGTAACTGAATTATTATAAAGAAAACGTGAAGGAGAAAAAAATTAAGGACCATTCACCATCATGTCCATTTGAAACTTTGATCGTGGTCCAAGAGAAAGAACAAGCGCAGAAAACCTTCACAATTCTGTCAGCTTTGTAAGGCCTTACTGGTGAATTTTTGTTCTGCGGAAAATATGATGAATATTTTGAAGAAGAGTCCAACAATGCATTTATGGTTAATTATTTGGAAGAAGATTACATATACACCACAGCTCTAGTACTAGATCTGCAGTTAAAAAATGTGCTTCTTTCTCTACATTGAAAAGAAGGGTTGCATGGAAAACTATATATGCATGTATGTATGTATCTATGTATCTGGTCCTCTATCCAAAGTGTTAAATGCCATGTATTATGTTTGTCCAAATCCAATTGAATCTTTTTATTTTTATTTTTTTTTTGGGAAGGAGGTTTGAGTTTAATAGTGTTTAAAATTGCCTTATACAATAGATTGTGGACAAAGAAGATATTGACAGTGAATCCCATCAAATCCCAGATAACTGTCACCAAATTTCTGTGCTTCTTGTCTTTGGGATTTGCATGTCAATCCATCCAGAACGATAATTAATGTCCTATAGCCAGCAGACAAACTTGAACATAACTTATTGCATGAATGAAGTTCCATATTTAGGTTTTTATTTTTTTCTATAACGGTTTCTTTTGTGTTCTTTGTAAAGGTCTTTCTCCCCCTTTTTTTGGTTTTAACCAATAATTGTTGTTTAAGTCATTTTTCCTTTTTATTCTTTCTCATTTAGATCATGAAATGTTCAAATTCTATTATGAACAAGGGTAAATAATCTTAGAATGCATCCTTGTAATGGATGCTGATTGATAAATTTGGATGTAAATTAATTACATGATTGTTGACTAGTATGCCAAATTTGTATGTAATAAATGCCGTTGTGAGGGATAAAGATTCCATAGATAAGAAAATTTGAAATTGATAAAGAGGAAAATGCCTTTTTTGTTCTGATCAGGCAAGCAAACCCTTCAGATGGGGAAATTATTCTGCAGTGTTAATATTATCAACATATAGCAACATTTATAATTGGGAATGTGGCAGAGAAGATGAACCAAAAATCTGAAGAAAATGAGCTATGTTTGTGAGTTAAATTGAATTTCAACCCGATAAAGCCAATATATATTTATATAAAATAATGAACAATTTGCGCAAAACAACTTTACTGGGTTATATAGTTTCCTTGCCTTATAAACAGACATGCCGAGCGAGTGACATGCCCGATTGTAGCCATTCTTCTGTTACCAACCTTCTGGCTATTTTAGATTCTGTTGTTGATGAAGGCTATTGGCAGCAGCCTTTAAAGACTTATAAAAGACATGGGAAAGCTGTCCAAACATTAATTTGGCACATGCCCAAAGAAGGAGATCCATTTTGGGTGCTTAATTAGGAGTAAATAATTATTAGGGGTATTTTAGTAATTTTGGCAGTAATTATTTTAGAATTTTCGCAGCTTATTTTATGTATTTTGGTAGGAGCAGATTTTTAGTCTATTTGGGTTTGTTTTTAGGTATTTTAATACTTAGAGGATTTAGATATGAGTTTTAATCCTTGTCCATATAGGATTAGGATTACCATGTGGGTTCTAATCCTTATCCATATAGGATTAGGATTCCTTTTCTTTTAGGATAAGTTGTAGGAGGCTTATTTAAACACTTGTGTATTCTTTTTCAGATAGATAGAGTTTATGTTTATGAGAATTATTCAGAATTTGCTTTGATTGTGTGATGCGATCAAACCCTAGGTGTGATGCCTTGGGACCCTAGGTGTGACTCCTAGGTTTCTTTTTCTCCTTCTCCTAATTTTCTTCACTCCTTCTTGCACCAAAATCCTAATCTCGCAGCCCCTTTCACAGCCATAAACATTAGCCCAATTAATCCTAATAACCCATTCTATTGCCATTAAAGCATCCATTCCTTCATACACAGACCCTAACCTACCAAGTTCCTAGCTTTTCTACTTTTGGAGCAGCTAGAATGCGTCGAATAACCGCTGCTAATGATGTGTCTTCTTCCTCATCTTCCAAGTCAGCAGAATCTAAGGCACCTCCAAAACTGAATTCCTCCTCTTGATCATCCTCTTGATCTTCATTTACTCCCACATGCACATTCTTCTCATTGTTGTTTTCTTGCCTTTGTTCTCTACCTTCAGGTTGGGGAATTCTAGCTTCAAGATTTGTAACATGAACATGTAAATTCTGTAGATGCTCTCTGATTTCATAAAGAAGATTGTCACGCTCATAATCATTCATTCTTCCTCTAATAGGTTTGCTAGAGCGAGTAGTCATGATAGGCAACCGGGCTCTGATACCAAAAATGATGTAGGACAGCAAGGGGTTTTGCTGTAATCAGGGTTTTGGGGCTATGGAAAAAGTAGAAAAGCTAGGAACTTGGTAGGTTAGGGTCTGTGTATGAAGGAATGGATGCTTTAATGGCAATAGAATGGGTTATTAGGATTAATTGGGCTAATGTTTATGGCTGTGAGAGGGGCTGCGAGATTAGGATTTTGGTGCAAGAAGGAGTGAAGAAAATTAGGAGAAGGAGAAAAAGAAACCTAGGAGTCACACCTAGGGTCCCAAGGCATCACACCTAGGGTTTGATTGCATCACACAATCAAAGCAAATTCTGAATAATTCTCATAAACATAAACTCTGTCTATCTGAAAAAGAATACACAAGTGTTTAAATAAGCCTCCTACAACTTATCCTAAAAGAAAAGGAATCCTAATCCTATATGGATAAGGATTAGAACCCACATGGTAATCCTAATCCTATATGGACAAGGATTAAAACTCATATCTAAATCCTATAAGTATTAAAATACCTAAAAACAAACCCAAATAGACTAAAAGTCTGCTCCTACCAAAATACATAAAATAAGCTGCGAAAATTCTAAAATAATTACTGCCAAAATTACTAAAATACCCCTAATAATTATTTACTCCTAATTAAGCACCCAAAATGGATCTCCTTCTTTGGGCATGTGCCAAATTAATGTTTGGACAGCTTTCCCATATCTTTTATAAGTCTTTAAAGGCTACTGCCAATAGCCTTCATCAGTTGTCTTGACTGTACCCAGAGTGTCATGGTTCTGAGATTTGAAAATAGCATGATTTGTTTTCTCAGAATCTGTAGTTATAATAGTTTGACTGTTTGGGAGTCCTTTGTGACTCCAGATATTGAAATTATTGAAGTTAATTATGCAATAATTTAATAAAATAATATTTTCTATCCTTTATATCCTTATAGCTGTTGGACTCTTTTTTTCTTTTGATCATTTGTGGATGAATTTTGTTAAAAGTTAAATCTATCTTTTAAATCTATCACACTTTGAGTCTTTAAATTTTTCTTGAATGAATTTCCCTATTTTATTTCATTCATGCCTGCATCTTGTCAGTTTTATAGCTTTCCCCCACCTTCTTGTGCAGATTGCGCTGCCATTACAGCATGAATTGATTTGTTTCAACTAAGGTCATGCAATGTGAAGTTTGTCAATTAGTCATTTATGACTGAAGAAATGCCATACCTTGTCATTAATTGATTTCAATGTGGTACAAATAGCTTTTTATTATGGTGGCAACATGTAGATCTGAGAAGTGAAAGTTGTAAATAAAGTGGAACTGCATTAATTGGAAGAGATGTTGCTCAATAAAGAACTAGAGGATTTAAACGATGATAACTTTGAAGGTTCCAGCAGAGAAAGGGGGATTTTTATGGAGATCTTTTTTGGTAATGACTTAATTCAGTCTAGTCAGAGGTGTCTTGTTACAGGAGTTATCAACTTTGAATGTGAATCCAATAAGAACGCAATTACATCAATCTGTACTAGTAACGAAAACTCAGTTATAACGAGTCCCTCTTCTTCTAAACTTACACATTCTGAGGATCATTGCAACGTAATCCAGCTTTCCAAAGAGACTGCTCCAGTATGTACACTGAAGAGATTTAATTATGAAGGTCAGAATGAAGAGGATCTGAGTGTCAAACTCATGAAATTTTCTCCACATGAACTTCCTTGTAGTAGATCTGATTTAGAAAGGGTTATGAGTTCATCATCAATTTCGAGAGCACTTGCGTCTGATATTTCTTGTGCTGCTGCGGACAGTGGTAGTAAACCCATTACATTTCGTTTGGTTGAATCATCCAAGCATGGTGTGACATCCAGTTGCTCTTTGTTGAAGCATAACATAGTACTGAATGAAGAAACCACTGCAGATGATGTTACAAATAGTAAATTAACTGGTGCAGATGTAAATGTTGCAAAAGAATTGCTTGTAAATAAAGTGGTTGCTTCTCCTGTTTCCCAGGAGAGCTTTGCAAACAGGCTTGTAGTTACAAGTCCATCGGTCACTGTTTTGGAGAAGTCTGGATCTCCTTTGCATCCTGAGGAAACACCAAAAGGATGCCTCTATTATAATACAGATGTGTCAAATACATCCTTGAAGCCAGACTTTAAAAAGGATCCTCGCATTTTACTGCAGTACTATATTGTGCAGTTGCTTATGATGGCAGGATGGTCTATTGAGAAGCGGAAACGACCTAGTAGGCGTTACATGGAGTCAGTTTATAGGACACCAGAGGGAAGGCCAATTCGTGAGTTGACTAAGGCTTGGAGGTTATGTGGTCAGCTTTTGTCAGTTGACAAGTGCAAATTAATGCAGGAAGATTGTAAGGAATGGGCTGATATCAGTCAATTCTGGTCTGATTTATCCAGTGCTCTTACAATTGTTGAAAAAGAAATGGGACAGTCAGATCCTGCTGCCACATTGGCTTATCAGTGGTGGCTTTTGGACCCTTTTGTAGTAGTCATATTTTTTGATAGAAAGATTGGAACCCTGAAAAGGGGAGAGGTAGTGAAAGCGACATGGAGTTTAGTATCTAGCAAGTATAAGATGGCTAGGGAACATTGTTCTGGAAATGAGTTCAATCAGAAACATGACTCAGCTTTTCTCTGTAATTCTTCTACCGCCATTGGAAGTGCACCAGTAACTTCTTTACTTAATTACCATGCCTCAAATCAGGAATCTGATGATGGAAACTTTCCAGGATATGAACAGACAGATAATGGGGCAGTGAAACTTCCAACAGGTGTTTCTGAGAGTATCAGTGACCAAGAAGATGCACAAATAGTGGATAATGGAATTAGCATGGGAAATCAATGTAGGCTTGTTTCTGTAAACCAAAGAAGCAGTATGGGTCTATTCTCTTCACACAGTTATGGGTTGGATGGCAACGGTTTACAGGTGAGTGCTTGCAGTTTTGATGTCCTTACAGCTTCTGGAAACTCTGACCAGGCAGTTGGAGGGCCTAAAATCAACACTTGTCATCAAGAAAGTTCTGAAAGCTCTGATAAAGAGAGCTTGGAAAATTTTCTGGAAACGGATAAGACAATTGGTGGGGATGTGTCAATCAACAAGTCAGAGGAAAATAATACATCTATTGAAGGCCAAGAACATTGTGCAAGTAATGCCCTGGTTAATTCTCATGGCCAGGAGCCTATTCAGCAATCTAAATATGGTGAGGAAGATGATAGAAATAGCTCAAGAGATTTTGTGTTTGAGACAGATAACACGTGTCCTGCCACCAATGTGACTCTAAAAAGGAAGATGCGGAGGAAGTGTAAAAAGGTGTCTGAAATCAAACTTAGTATGTTATACCAAAGTGACATGCTGGAATCTAGTGTTACAGATCAGGTCCATCCGCTGAATGATGAAACAAATGGCACTCAGCTAGGGTTAAAAGAATTCAAGGAGTATGTTGTTGACACTGCTAGAAAGAAAGGAAGCCACAGGAAATTATCATCTACCTGTGAAATGCAGCAAAATATTAGGAAAACAAACTCAAAGTTTAGAAAGACTTGTCACAAGTATGACTCTGTAACTGAAAAAGAAAAATCTAGTGAATGCCAGATTGGAGATGATGATCTGTTGGTTTCAGCTATTTTCAAGAATAAGGATTACAGCCCAAAGACAACCCAAGGAAGTTCTAGAGCTAAATCCCACAAATATGGAGTCCGGAGGAAGCTGAAAAGCCAAAAGGATTGTTGCAGATTGTTACCAAGGAACATTGGTAATGTGGGGAAGCATATGAAGGATGTCAAGAGAAATTATCTGGGAGCAAGAACAGTCTTGTGCTGGCTGATTGAGAATGGGGTCATATCTATAAATGATGTGATTCAATACCAAAACCCTAAAAATAATGCTGTTATTAAGGATGGTAAAATTACCAGGGATGGTATTATTTGTAAGTGTTGTGGTAAGGTGCTGACATTATCTGAGTTCAAGTCTCATGCTGGGTTTAGACTGAACCGCCCCTGCATGAATCTTTTCATGGGGTCTGGTGAACCCTTTACATTGTGTTTGCTTCAAGCTTGGTCAGCTGAATACAAATCCAGGAAAAGTAAAAATCTAGCTGTGCAAGCTGATGATGATGATAAAAATGATGATTCATGTGGGCTCTGCGGTGATGGGGGTGAGCTGATATGCTGTGATAATTGTCCATCTACTTTTCATCAGGCTTGTTTGTCCACTCAGGTCTGTCTGCTCTTAGGTTTATGCTAGTTCCTTCCATGTATTCTCTTGTAAAGAAATTTAGATTTCAAGCTTGTCATTGAGTGATTATTTTAAGGTTCTCATCCACTCATCCGGTATATATATGTGTGTGCATGTATGTTCTGTGTTTGTATTTTACTTCTTTTCCTCTTGAGTATGTGTACCTTTATAATGGTATAACATGTAGAGTTCTATCCCCCTCTCCCTTTTTTGTGTCAAATCTGCTGATGATTGTATTATTCTGGTCTGAAGTTAGCACAGTTATTTGGATCCAGCTGATTGCTGGAAAATATAAGGCAATTAAGGGTTCTATATTGAACTATGAACATGATGAAGGCAAGTTACTGTATGCCATGGACCATATTTCACTTGAGTTATATGATACAATAGCCCAGGGAGGTTGGGGCATTTCTTCTTGTTTAATAGGCTTCTGCAGGAGTAAGGAGGAGGTGTTATGGGAAGATACTTTGATGTTATTCTGTGGTGTCTTTGGTTGAAGTTGAATGCTTGGATTTTTCTTAGTTTGGGATAGGACCAATTTCATGGCTTCTCTTTGGTGCTCTTCATATAATTTCTTTCAGGGAATCTTTTTTTTTTTAAGGTCGCAAATGGATGTCAAAGATTTTTTTTATTAGGATGACTTGTCCTCCACTTTCCTTATATTTGTTCTGTCTTTCAAATAATATTCTTCTTGTATCCCTCCCAAAATAGCACATGGCAAATGTGTATATTCATGTTGCTTCCAGGCTTGCATTTTTACATCATGCATTTGTCTATTATGCCTTCTACATGAATCACATAAGTTCTGTGGTTGTGTATCAGGAGCTCCCTGAAGGCAACTGGTACTGCACAAACTGCACTTGTCGGATATGTGGGAATTTAGCCAATGATAAATTGGATTCAGGTGCTTATGATGCATTGCAATGTTTACAGTGTGAGCATAAATGTAAGTATGCCCTCTCTACTCTGAATCCATTATCAGTCTTATGGTTAAGTCTATAGAAACTAGTTGGATGTATTATAAAATGTTGGGTTGCAATAAACTACATAAATATAACTTCCATGTTTGATCTTCTTGTTTACATAATTGTACAATTGTAGTTTGATTGACTGTTAAAACACCTTGATCAATTTGTTTTCACTTATAATGCCAGATAATAGGTTTTTTCCCTACTTATCTTTGCTGATCTATTTCCTCACCTAGTGGGATAAGGCTTGGTTTGTTATTGTTGTATCTCACTGATCTATTTGTTAGATAGTTATAATATTAGGATTATCTTTAAGATTATTATTGTTGTTGTTTTTTACCATAGTTCAACCATAATTGATTACTTAGTTTGGTTATTAACTACAATTGATTGGAGCTGAATGATTACTAAACACCTTTTTGTTTGTAATTCTCCAATAATGACTGCATCTGATAATTCTATGTTGTTAATGAGTAGATCATGAGAAATGCATGAGAGAAAGAGGTGAACCAGAAGGGGCTGTTTCAGATACTTGGTTTTGTGGTGGAAGATGTCAGGAGGTACTATAGTCACACATCTCATTCCCAGAATTCCATTTTTTTATTTGAAAAATTCCTCAGGTTTAACAAATAGTGTATGATAATGTAGTGGCTTATATAATGAGCTGGTATCAATTCTTTTTTTTTTTTCTTGAATTTAAAGTTGGCCTTGTAAAGTTTTTGAAGGTTGACTCTGGTTCATGTTTCACATCAAGTTCAAAATCTTAGTGAATACTTGATACTGTAAATTATCTGATCAAATTCTTTCATAGATAATATGCAAGTCATTTATGTCTTTATGGGTGAGGATTTTGTTTGCTAAACCTGGTGACTAGTAAATCCTTTAAAAGGTTACACCCTTTTAAACAAGAGTTTATAATCAAGACATTTAACCTTTGACATAAGGAGCATGGGTATGATTTATACAATTCTTGAAAGTTTAATATTGTAAGAAAAATAAGGGGTAACCAATAGATAACTGTTTCCTGTATTTCAAATTCTTCTGTCCAGTTATATTTATGGTGATAATAGTTGAGACTCAAAAGACTATATTCTGCGATTGAGTTTCCTTAACTTCTATGACTCTGGCTATTGCTTTTGCGATAAGGTTGATGTGACTCCTGCTTTTAAAAGTCATAATATGCTCTACCTGATACATGCTTCCTTTCTAGAGTGAATTACTGTCTTCCAATAATTCTAACTACACAAAGGGAGTGAGGGGCGTATTTATGAACACATACATGGAGAAACTTTAAATCTCCTCATTATTTTTCAAAAGTTGTCATTTTTGGACATAGGTAGTTCTCATGAATTTTGATTGTACTTGCCAAGTCTTGTATCAAATCATCAATAAAGGAGTCTATCTTTTGGTATAGTTGTTTTTCTGAGGACTAGTGATGTTTATGATTGAGTTTTAGTACTCACCTCTGTACTTCTACCACCTTTAAGAGATAATATCTTGGACAAAGGAGTATATGAACAAATTTGTGTCCAGTTTTTTTTCTGTTCACTTGATATAGGTACTATGTTCCTTGGTGAAGAGTTGCTTTATAAGATTTATTTCTTTATTATCACTAAATATATCAAAAGCATTAATTTCTTATATCATGTTTTTTTGTTATTTATTCATAAAATTGACTCTATGACTCCATTACATGTAGGTATTCTCTGGTCTTCAATCTCGGGTCGGGATTGTTAATCATGTTGCCGATGGCTTATCATGGATACTTCTTAGATGCATACATGATGACCAAAAAGTTCGTTCTGCCCAGTGGTTTGCCCTGAAGGCAATTTGCAATACAAAATTAGCTGTTGCCCTTACCATCATGGAGGAGTGCTTTTTGTCCATGGTGGATCCAAGAACGGGCATAAACATGATACCCCATGTTTTATACAATTGGGGGTCAGTTCTTCTTCATTTCTATAATTTTTTTTATTCTTCTTGTGTGATCTATTATTTACATAACTGTCTTCTGCTGTACCTGTATATCCTGTCTCAACAGTTTCTCATCCTCACCCCCATTTTCCTTTTTGGTTCGCTGCATTTTTTTGGTCTTTGCATCTTGATTTCTTCTTTCCTTTTATTTTTTTGTTGAAATTTTTTATTTCCATGTGCAAATCAGGTCTGATTTTGCTCGACTAAATTTTCAAGGGTTTTACACTGTGGTTCTGGAGAAACAGGATGTGTTAATATCTGTAGCATCTATCAGGTAAAAAATGTTTAGATATTTTACCTTGTAGTCCTTTCCAAAAAGCCATCTCTTTCATTTATATGAAATGGCTCTATTTTAGCTGATTTTCTAATATATAAAACCAATTATTGGAAAATGGTTTTTTAAGTTGCTGCTTCTTCTTCCCGTTGACTTATAGGTTGTATTCTTGTTTTTCTGTATTATTTTGTTGTTAGCATAGCTTTTACTCCGTTGCAGGGTGCATGGAACTACTGTCGCAGAGATGCCTCTTATTGCAACTTGCAGTCGGTTTCGTCGTCAGGGAATGTGCCGACTCCTTATCAGTGCAATTGAAGAGGTATGGTGTGGATTTAGTTTCAAATGTTATATAAATGCACCCATAAGACAAAAGCGATGTTGGTAAATTGCTTCATAATTGAACTCTTGTTAATTACATTTTCCGTGGCCATCAAATAAATTTTTCATATCAAATTTGGTAATAGATCTGCCGTCCATGACTTTCTTTTTAGATAATCTAGTTAGAAACTGTCAGTTTTTCCCTTTAAGGGCTGTCTACATGTTCCAGATTTATTTTTTCATCTGCAGATGCTAATATCTGTCAAGGTGGAAAAGCTTGTGATTGCTGCCATTCCAGATTTAGCGGAGACTTGGATCAAGGGTTTTGGATTCAGACCTGTACATGACATTGAAAAGCGAAGATTGAACAGGATCAACTTGATGGTTTTTCCTGGGACAGTTTTACTCGAAAAACCCCTGTACAAGAAGGAGAAAGTAGAAGGTACTTGCTTTTTTCCATGTATGGACACTGGACATGCTAAATTTATAATGTATTTCTCAAATGTAATCCATTTTATCAGCAGAAATAGGACTGTGTGATCGAGAAACCTTCGCAACAGATGAATTAACCAAAGTAGGCTTCTGTTCCAAAGGAATGGCCATGGTCGCATCATCACAGCAAGATGCTGGAATCACTTCCAGTGACCAAGTTGATGCTAAGTCAGAGACAGAACATGTGAGCAGCAAGAATTACCCAGACTACGGAGCTGGCTCTGAAACTAACATAGATGGTAATACTCCAGCTGTTGTCAGATCATTAGGAGTCGACAAATCCATCGAATTGAGTGACTGTTCTGGAGAAGAGAAGATTATCAAGGTTGTAAAGAAGTTTGGTGGCTTAGAGAAACCTATGGAAGGAAATAATCCTGAGGAATTTCAAATTAGCAGCAAACTGCAAATTGCGAATGAGCCTATACAGCAATCCAATGGGAACTACTGTGTTGTCGAAGATGCTACTGAATCAGAAGTTAGGAGTGTTGAGGGTAAGACTATGGGAGTTGAAGGTCAGGAAAATGCTTTGCAGGGCCTTCTTTTAAAGTTGTCCTGCAAAACATTGTTAGGCAGCAATTTTGACATGGAAGCTAATATTGAATCCTCTGGGATGTATGATGAAACACTGGTTTCTTTGAAACAGCATTCGCAGGAAGTCTGTGAGTTAAATGGAAAGTAGAAAGAAAGAATTTGTTTAGAGAAATGATCTAATGCAAGCAATTCTATTTTTGGTAAATTACTACTTTACCTTGGAAAATAATCCACCGAATATGCATGAGATAGAAGGTCAAGAGTAATTACCATCAAGTAAAGAATGAAGCGTAGCACCATGACATACATTTTTGGAAAAAGTTGGTAGGAACAAAATGATTACAAAGTACATTCAAGTTATTTATAGATTTAGTAAATTAAATAATTTAAATTATTTTAAATAAATATTTAATAAAATTTAATTTATAAACAACTTTATATTTAAACATCATGACGTTAGAAAAAAAACCTTTTGTGGCGATGGTGGGAATTACTTATTGGTGCCAAAAATTAATTTTTTAAACTTGGGTGTACCCTCCTTTCTCACAAATTTATCCGTCAAACAACCTCAAGATTAAAATTTAATAAACATGTCAAAAATAAGTTATTTTGGTGTAAAAATTATTTTAGATATCGTAGAAATAATTTCTTTTTCTTGGTACAAATCATGAAAAAATTGAAGATCAAACTAGAGAATTGAGCGAATAAATGCTAGTTTGATATCATTAGACTTAGGTTTCAGTGGCAAAAATAATTATTTTATTAATTCTTTTTGGTCATGACTATAAGATTTCATCGAACCAATGTTATAGGGCATGTGTACAACAGAAAAGTTAATTCCCAATCTTAAATTTTACTCCATGTATTTGCAATGGAAAAGTTATTCCCAATCTTAAATTTCACTTGTGAATAAATATCTAAAAATTGACATTTAATTTAATCCCTCAAATAAAAATTTAAATTTAAAGTTATTTTTATTAAAAAAGTAACTTTCATTTTAACCCTAAAATTTTCAGTCTAAATATGAATTAATTTTTAGAAGTATCTCAGAGAAATTAAACAAAAATTTAAAACTCAATAGATTTTATTAAATTAAAATTGTGTATGATGTGGCCCACAGAGGCTGGATCAGGTCTCAGGATCCATGGTAACTGTCAATAACGGAAGCTGGAAGTGTACACCGTAGTTCATCGGTTTTTTTCGCTGTCTCCGTCTTCCTGCAGCTTAATTGCTCGCCTCCCACCCACCACACGCCAGCTCACCCGTTTCTCTATGCCATGAAGGAAACCTCCTTCAACCTTATTCTACTGTTTTGCACAGCTCCTCACTCCCCCGTAGACCCTGGGCTTCTTCTAGTTCTGGGGTTTCTATGAGCCATGCCTTCCTCGCCCAAGCCCTTCTATGGGCGCCCAGCTACATTGTCATCTCATAGATCCACGTTTCTTTTAATCTTCTCCCTCCTGATCGGAATCTCGGGTTTCTTGTTCGGAATCACCGCTTTACTGAGGCCAATTCATGGTTATAAATGCTTGAACAGCCACCCTAGATCGGTTCGAGTAGTTTGGGAGCACGGTAGCGGCGGTGTCGGTGCCAGGGATTGGAATCGTGGGGTTGACAATAGGCATAAAGTCATAGGCTTTGTGGGCATTCAGACTGGGTTCGGATCTGTGGGAAGACGCCGGTCATTGAGGAACACTTGGTTCCCGTCGGATCGTCAAGGGCTCGAACGGTATCGATCGTATATGCCAAAAGAATTTGATGCGTTTTGTTGTTCCTGTGTGTTATGGTAACGAATACATGTCGTTTAAAAATTGATTATTGAGAAAATTGAATACTTTGCGAATGTTATTGGAGAACTGTCTACTATACTCTGCTTCTACACTATGAAATTTTCTTCTTCTAATTTTTTTTTGTCTTTGATGTGCTTTGGAGAGTGTCTTTGGCTGTTTCTTACATAAAAGTTCACTCAGTCAAGGTTCTTCCCTGTATTTATGTGGCCTATGTCTGTATGTAGTACGCATTATGTATAAGCCTATAACGTATACAAAGTGCATTTTGTGTTGTATTGGTGATTTGGATATTTTGAGGAATCTGGATATGAGAATGATGTCAATTACTCCAACTGTCCTTAGCAGTGTAGGTGCCTGGATTTGTCATGTTGAAAGCCTCCAGTAGTCTTGGGCTGACAAAAGCAACTGTTCAAGATTTATGGTTCAAAAACCTTAGTATACTCAGTTTTACTAATTGGCTATGGCTTGCAGATTGGAAGAAGCCACTGGCTTGGCTTTTAGATTTGTCATTGGTAAAACGAATGACAAATCCAAGATGTCCGCTCTTCAGAGGGAAGTAGCAGAATATGATGATTTCATTCAATTGGATATTGAAGAGGAGTACAGTAAGCTCCCATACAAAACGTTAGTGCTAAGGAGTAACTGAACTGCTGTCTTTTGTGCATGTTCTATGTTGTTAAAACGCATACTTCATTTATTACAGGTTAGCTTTCTTCAAAGCTGCCTATGCACTTTTTGACGCTGACTTTTACGTCAAAGCCGATGATGATATATATTTAAGGCCAGGTGACCAAATTTTACGAGGCTTATCCTGATTTAATGCATTTACGAACTTTCTTTGTGAGGTTCCTTTCTTTAACCTTAAATAAATTTTTCCTATCATTTTCAAATTATTGTCAGATCGTCTTTCATTACTACTGGCAAAAGAGCGACCTCACCCCCAGACTTACGTAGGATGCATGAAAAAGGGACATGTTTTTACCGACCCAAAACTCAAATGGTTAGCTATTTTCTTGTTGTGTATCTGATTTTAACTTAAAACCAAAACTCAAATGCAATGCTATTTGGCATGCCACTAATCAATTACTCCAATTATGACATTGGAAAAAAAATATATAACTTGCCATCTTATCTTGATAATGCTGATTGCTTAGAAAGGAAATATGGATAACTAATACTATGCGTATGACTTATGAATGAACATTTACTACCTTAAGGGATCAGCTTCTGGTAATAAATTATATATATCTAGATGCATTATCTTGTAATCCATGTCAACAATAAAGGGAATTTTTTTCTTTTTTCAGATAATATTATTGTCTTGATGGATAATGGTCCTTATAAAAGTTGGAAAGATTTTTGTATAGCCATAAGAACTGAATCAATTATACAGATAGTTTGGTGGCAATCACAGAGGTAAACATGATTGTGGTTACAGTCTGTTAAGAAGAACTTAATGAAATTTGAGGTATTGCGATTTCTCGCTTGCTCTTATGTGGGCTTTATTGTTGTGAGTCCGGTGATGGAACCTGTGGCAGAGTAATATCAGTGTGAAAATACTAAAACAAATGAAGTGACCCTTCTGAAAGAACCATTCATCCTTCTGATTATTTTTTTATTTTAATGAATGCAAAAACAGTAGAAAGTCTGGTTTAGTGTCATTCTCTCTCTATCTCTAAACCATATTTTTTGGCCTTTTCTAAGAATTGGGTTGAAGCGTGAACCCATGGATTCTAAAATTGTGGAAGTGTGTATTTGACTTATCAAGTTTGTCACATCACTAGATAAGGTCATTTTATTGTGTCCATTGTCATTAGGTGATTCAACTTACGGTAAAATCCAAAAGACATTGATAGGCCTAAATAGAAACTCTAAAATGCAAAATCACAAGCACTAACTAATATAGCACTTAAAGCTTAATTTAAAAATATTGTTCATGCAATTTGTGGAAACTGGTTAAAGTTTTTTAACATGCTATCAATGAAGGGAGAGACTTAAAGTTTAGAGGTTCAAGTGAGGTTGTATTGAAACAAGTATATTATTACCTAAAACTTTATCGAATATATTAGATTATATGGACTTTGATAACATGCAACTGTGCATGGTTATCTTTCTTGATTGGTATTTATAATTCATTTTATTACTGCTCTTAAAACTTGAGAAAAATTTGGGAAATGAAAAAGTATAGAATAAAAAATTTACGCAGAAATAACATCAAGGGATATGCTGGCTGGCTTGGCGCTTAGTGTGTTTGGTGCCTTTATTTAGGAAATGGGTTAAATCCCACAACTGTCACATATCTGAAGACAATTTTTTTTTCAAGTGAGATATATGGGCCAACCATGTTCTTGTTTTCCAGTTAATTGGCTGGCTTATCTGGATTTTGACCCTTTTCTTCTTCTTCTTCTTCTTTTTTTTTTTTTTTTGGTGGGAGGGGGAGGTCCAGATTATATAATGGCTTGTTCTGATTTAATCTAGTTGAGCTGGCTGATCTAGTCATACTTCCAGAGCATTGATTTATTATTGGTTTTATGTACTTTATTTAATTATATAAGATTAGTGATCAGGGAATTAATAATGAGAGATCTATACATTTTTTGGGTCCTTAAAAAGTAAACTTTTGGACTTAAGTATTCAGTAATTCTAAATTGTTCAGTTCAGTCCTTTCATAATCATTTTTTTTTTAATCTTTTCCCAATGCCGTGGAGGTGACTTTTGATAGACTTCAATAGTGTTGTTTAATTTATATAACTGACCTCACTTAGTAAGATAAGGTTTTATTTGTTGTTGTAATACTATAGAGGTGACCTAAATCATCTGCGATTGTTATTTTGCATTTCAAACAACCCCTAATATTGGTCATGGCAACCTGAATGAAAAATCTTAATCCCAATTCATGAAAGAACTAAATTAAAACAGTTGTGGAACTTTGAGACACCTTACTATTAGACTTTCAAGGATCAAATTGAGTACCCAGAATTTAGGGAACAAAAATATCATTTACCCTTTTTTCTGGGTTTAAATTGTCTGATTAATGTGCTGTCTAACCGTACCACTATAATGAAAAGCTAAGGAAGACTTTCAACTATAATCATCAAATTTGTTCTAACTTCTTTGGCTTGTAGAGTAGTTTTACTGATATAATCTTTGCAGGTATGAGCCACTATCTAATGTGCTTGGAAAGGAGTATTTTCTTCATGCTTATGGTCCTATATATGCTCTTTCAGTTGATGTTGTTTCAAGCTTGGTTGCCCTTAAAAATAACAGGCAAGCTTATCTTTCTCCATAACTGAATTGCTTAGCTGATAGCTACTTGACCTGAATAGTCACATATCATTAGCATCTATCGGGATGTCGGTGTTTAGATGATATTCATTGTAAAGTAAGATGCGCTTATTGTTGTTTGGAGATTGGAATTTTCGTAATTTTGTGTTTGATCACCATGTAATGTGAACAAGAGCTGATGGTATGGCCTTCATTCTATTCTTCTATCATGTCTGCATAGTCCGAATTTGCTTTTTCCCTATTTCTTTTTTTCATTTTTTTTTTTTTTGTTTTTGCAGAATCATATGTATTTAGGTCACATACTGTGTGTTTCATTTCTTTAATAGAATGGTGTTGGGTTTATAAATTTTTGGAATATGCTCTTTGGTTTTTATTAGTGTTCTTTAACTTTAAATACAAGCTAAACATTGCTTTAATTAGTGGTTAGTCCTGTTAAGTTGTGTCACTGACGCAAATGGGTTGATAAATTTTGCAATTGCACTCTGTATTGCTTCATTATATCATCATTATCGATAAATGGTTCCCTAGAGTTTATTCCTTGTCTATTATCTTAGCTATTCAAGCTATGAATGGTTTTTACAATAATAGCTTTAAATAATTAAATGTATCATTGGATTGGTTCAGGCATTATGAGCAGGAACTTTGCTTTCTTTTTTCTATACCTACTCACGTAAAATTCTAACTCTGAATGATGTTTCGATGAGGTCTAAAATATTATTTTATTGAATTCAAAGGGATGAGGATTATGATAGGTGACAATGATGATTATGGACACTATACAGTACCCACTCCCTTCTAATTCCTATTATCTTGATTGTCATTTTTTGCATTTTCTTTTTTGAAATCACAGTTTCCGGATGTTCAGCAATGAGGATGTTACTATTGGAGCTTGGATGCTCGCAATGAATGTCAAACATGAGAATAATCATGAACTGTGTGCTTCCGACTGTACATCTACATCTATTGCTGTGTGGGATATTCCAAAGTGTTCAGGTTGGTGTTTCTCCTTGCACAAAAATTTTATAGAATCACAATGTAGGAGTTTGTACACTGTAGAATTTCGCTGGACAAGCAGAAAAACACAGGAAAGTTGTGGAGTTGTGCCTCAAACAAATTGGTGGGAGCTGATTGTAGTCATTATTCAGGGGTATTTTTGGGCTTCTCCTAGGAAAAAGCTGCCCCAAGCTTTCCAATATTGTCTTGTATCTTTTTGTACCATGAAGGGGAATATATTCCTTTATATATTCAGTTTTTTTATTTTTACGAACTAAAACTTAACTAAATACTCACTTAAAAGAATTTAGACCATTAAATTTACTATATTTCATGAATTGAACTATGGGACCCAATAGATTTACAACCTAGGTTGAATTTTGTATGAATTTGGTAAGAGAAATTTTGTGGGCCTTTTATTCTTCTAATATATTGTATGCGAGAGTAATTGGGCATACCGCTAAAGTTTACTGACATCTTATTCAAAGGTCATATGGGAATTATTTATCTTCCATTTGTTGATGCGTAAGATTTAATACTGATCTAACAAATGATTGGGCTTAATTATGTTCCATAAAATTAGGATCTTTTTTGTTGGTGATGTTCTTTTACATGTAGACTGTTATGTATAACCATGTTCTTTAATCAGCAAGCAACAAGGGGAAAACCCTTGTAATTTATCACTTTTTCTTGAAGACATAACTGTAGTCTAAATCTAGGGAAAAGTATTTTCCCTCTAATCTGATTATTATATCCCTACAGGCCTCTGTAATCCAGAAAAGAGAATGTTTGAACTCCATCAAAAGGAGAGGTGCTTAAATAGCCCAACTTTGGAATCTGATGAATAGTATTTGCGCACATAATTTCAAGGTGTAGTTCACTCAGAAGGTACTTAAGGGATTGCATGCTGCTGTTAAGTTTTGCTGCTACGAGATGCTACCATTCTCATTCTTTTATTTCCGTTGATCCTTCTCTTTGCAATTCATTGGAAGAAAGGTTACCATGTTGTTTATTCTCTCTCTCTCTCTCTCTCGTCATGTTTTTTCTCCTTTAAAGGTTTGAGGGGGAGATGAAGAAGGGTCTCTAGCGAAGATTCTTTGTAGTACTTAAGAAAACAGATAGAGTTATGGATGATATGATCATCCATTTACAGATTTTCAGGTTGGAATGTCAATATTTTTGTAGATTATTATACGACGCTCACGAATTTCTGACATTTTTGTGAAGACATGGAATATTAGTCTTTGATTCTAAATGTGTCTGTGAGTGCGTACTTTGGATGCTTTTATTGTACTCAAGGGTTTGCGGGTGCCTCATAGCCATATTCTTTTACTGCTCCAGTGTGTTGTATGCTTCTGTTGGATAAATTTTAAAAGTATTAGCCTCTGCCTTTTTCTTTATTTAATTGACTACTTTGGCTTCCTTTCTCCAATCCTTTTCAGGACTAGTTGTATAATCAGCTTCTTTTTACTGCGTTCCTTTATAGTGTGTTTAATTTATTTGTAGTGATAATCTAAAATGGAAACTCATTGTAATCATTCTGTCATGGTTCTTGACTTTTATCTGTGAATTGGACTTCAATTTTTTTGGTGGTTGTCGTCAAAGGAATGCTTCATGAGCAAAGAAAGTGGTAAACCATGAAATTCTTAACTGTAACATATCCAAATTTGCTCTTATTGATTAGCATCCTATTCTCTGTCATTGAAACACAGACACTGCAAACAACTTCACATATCTTATAGATATTTGAATCTTGAGTTTGTATGGAAACAAAACAAGAAGAGAGAGGATTTCATTCTATTCCCCTCCTCTCACTTTGTCTCCAGAACCAAAGCTTGAATATGAAAGCTTTTCCACGCAAAGCTAGCCAAAAGAGGAAAGCTATTCCCATGCACCTTACGGTCACAATAAATCAAGAATGGTCTCTATTTGTAATTGTGAAAAAGTATAAACAGAGATCGATTTTACTTATTATACATAACAATGTTGTGAGTACAAATATGTGAGTATACTTTTTGGAGCCAAAAAAGGGAATGGGAGGAAAGAAAAAAACAAATTTGAGGAAGTTGGTGAGAAATTAGAAGACTCCTAGCTTCCATGTCTTTTCCCATCCATTACTCTATATCTGTTTTGTTCTTTTAATTTAATGATAGTAAATCTGAACCAATGATTGAAACTCCTAGAATTCTGATTGGATTGTATGTTTATAGGAGGAAAAAAAAAATTATATTTATTACTAAATTTTGCAAAGCTAGACACCAACCTTGATAGTCCCCATCGGCCAATGCACAGAAATTTCTGCAATATTTTTGTATTATGTGCCTTGGAGCCATTAGCAGAGATTATGAGAAATTATTGTTGCTTGGTGTGCAGATGTTTGCCCCTCCAAGCTCGAAAGGATAAGAACCAAGAAAAGCAAAAGCAGAAGCAGAAACTAGAGTAGGAAGCAAATGTTGATGATTGAATGAATATTTTTTTCTAATTACAAAGAATATTTGTGGTTTAAGTCAAAGGGATCGGGACCCAGCATGCTTGAAATAGGTTGATGCAGGGACCTAAATTGAAATTTTCTATTTACAATGAACAAGAGAATCGTTGAAGTAAAGCGTTTATCTTAAAATAGAATGGGCCTCCAATGATGGACCCATTATTGGCCCATCAAGGGACAATCATGCTGGGCCGCTGTTCTATTTCTGGAAGCATTTCAACACATCACGGTGCAGAGGGACCCATGTGGCCCATCAAGGTTAACTTTCTTTAAGGGAAGAAAAGGGGAACTTTACTGCTGATGACGTGGAGCTGACACATTTGCAAGCCTGCCACTGGACAAATAAATATATTGCTTTACAATTTTTGTAAATTATGGAATAATTCCATGGAAATTTAGAATGAATGATTTAAATAAAATCACTTAAATTCTTGATTGGTTTGGTTTTTTAATTATCTGTAAACATTTGAATTATAAAAGGAAAATTCAGACTTATGAGCTCTATTTTTAGTAAAATGAATTTATAATCGTAAAATTTATAGCATATTTAGTTTTCTCCTTAAATGAAGATTAATTCTAACTAGATGAAGATATTTCATGAAAATTTAAAAAAATATATATATCATTATAAAAATTTTATTTGCATAACATTGCAATCACTCCTTCCATTGTGTTTAATGATTTTATTTGATATTTTATATTTCTAAACTGAGAAATATACATTATCAAATTTTTCATGAATAATCTTACTCTGGAGTGTCCTTCTATAAAAAAAAAAAAAAATTATGGCTGTACTTGATTTGACAATGAGTTCTACAGTGGGGAATAATTCATATAAAGAAAGACTATAATCATGTTGATCATTGCAATTTCTTGTCAATATTGTTTAGATTTTCAATCATATATCAAGGTTTAATTGATGTTATGACGTGGACTGCGACTCAGATAGCAATACAAGCAACAACTGAAATTTTGAAAAAATGGGATTTGTCACAAAGAAGAAACAATGATTATGCTCACTTAGGTTTGAAAATAAGGACTCCCAAATCAATAATTTGATATCATTCGGATCACAGAAGTGTTTTCTGTCATTCTTGTCTACTAGGTTTTAAAATAGAAAAAAAAAAAAGATATAATAGGAAAAGTAATTGAGATAAAATGAGTAATTAAAGATATTTCCGGAATGAGTAAAATGAGTAGAAATTAAATTAAATTAAAAATTTGTATTATAGTTGTAAAAAAAATTGTATTATCAATTAATTATTTGATTTCATATTATTAAAATATTGTTAGAAATTTAATGTAAGTATTTTTTTAATTATTACAGAATGTGACACTCTTTTATTTGATATAAAAAATGAACCTAACTTAAACTCAAAAATTTATAGCTTAAACTTGGACAAAACTTAATCTTACCCATATTATAAAAATACCTCATAAAAAAAAATCAAATAAAAAGAAATCATTTGAGAAGATTTAAAGTCATCCTTTACTCAGTAAGCTTATTCTTAAAGAAGAGAGAGATAATAATTAATTTCTCTTATCCCCTTCTTTTGTTTCTTTTTAGATCAAACATGACGTAAATAATCCTATTTCTTTTTACATGTCTTAAACTCTTGTATCAAAAGCACATTCCTTACTTGACGTGCCTTTGCTGGAATCAAATAATTGAACACATTAGGTCTAATTAGCTTTTGTCTATCAGCAACAAACGTACGACGCATGTAAAGCAGATAAAAATTTATCTTTATTTAATATCGTAAAAAAATCAATTTGCCAGACTTGTTTGGCAACATTGAACAACCTAGATGTTCTACTTTGGAGTCAAACTACAGCTGCTTGTAAATCACCTATGATTAAGAAGAACACATACTGTAGCATAGGTGAAAGAATCTTCAAAATCACTTTAAATATTCATGAAATTCCCTCCAACCAAGTTCTTGGAATAAGTCCAGCCATAACAAGCCCTTTCTCTTTTGTTGTTTTTCTGGTTTATGCTGCAATTTGTAAGCAGCGTATGATTTTTTCCCCTTCTTCACCCATAATGAAAACAAAAGGAGAAAGGGTGAGAATGAAAGAAGAGGTGGGCTATGTCCAACTCCATATGACAAGGATCAATGATAGCTGTGCCCCCCTGACACACTTTGTTCATTGGTCTGCCACTTTTTACTCTCTGCTATTTATGCATGATTCTCGGATTTTAACTCAAAATAACTATGCAAGAGACTACAGCATCTCTGTGGAAAGTTGAAAACAAAAAAATAATGGCGACACAGATTCAAAGAATGTAAACAAATCTAGTTGCTGAGAATAAAAACAATGACTAAATGACTGAAACACACCAAGAACAGAACAGGACAACAAATACCTTCCTTGGAGTAAACTAATCGGCACCATTCTTCGCAGTCCAAGAATCCTATGCATAATGGCCTTAATTTCAGTAAACAATCAAGCTTATCCACCGCTTCACAATTTATGTTGTTTTGTGACCTATACTTGAAAATTTGTAGCACTCCAACACTTTAGAATATCACATCATCTTAAACAGAACAATCATATAATAATATCATCATTTCTATTATACAATAAAACTCATCAGCTGAAGCCATGTGTGTCAACAGTCACTGAATTTTCAGATAACTCGCATACGAATTTTATACCTTGTACAATACGAATAAATTATCCAAAATAAAATTTCGGTACTTCATAATTTCTCAAAACTGTTACACACAAGATGCAGTAGCAGTCATTCTCTAAGCATAGCTGTAGACTCCCCCGGATTGTATGGGTTGGGATTGTGATGGATGAAATTCATTCCAAGGGCCAAGAGACATGGGACCAAAAAGAAAGTGTGCCCTAAAGATGTTGGCTTTTTGGACAAAGAACAAGACATCAAAGTCCTATAGATAGGTATGTCTAACTCTACTTTGATGAACTACAGCAATCCATCAGATGACCCTTCAAATGGCTCTGACACCCATGATTATAGTGTCCCCAAATTTTCCCTTAGTTATCTAATCCGTACCATTATTACTCAGAGGTTTCTTCACATGATCAGGACATTCTAAGTTCCAACACTATTCCTTGCAAGTTACTCACATGACATTTCTTCCCCTTGGAAATTACCGACCTCCAATACTAAAAATAAATGCCCAAAATTCTGCAGACATAGTTTGGAGGGTTTAAGATTTCAAGACTAATCTTATCAATTTCTAGATTTTGCCATTGTTAACTTTGTAACTTATGAGCTTCAAATTTCCTTAACATAAGAAAGAAAAATGAGAACAGACAAATGAGAAGCATGTTAGTGACTGATCAGCAACAGAAATGGGGGGAAAAGCTGTACCAAAAAAAGCAAAGAAATGGGGGGAAAAGGTTAAGTAAATTTGTTCAAGATTGAACTTGTGCTGGCTTGGCATGCATGATTTCAAGGAGGATAGAGAGAGAAGGGGGGTGGGGGGAGCATCAAGCATGTATTTGAGAGATAAGGATGGATGGAGAGGATCAGAAATGGCAATGGCTTTTAGACAGATACAAAAACTTGAGAAAATGATTTCGCACTGGCAAAGTTCCACTCTACAGGTTCATGATTTGAGAAAAGCTGTTCTATATTGGTGAGTAAATAAAATGTTCATAGTGTAAAAATTATTATATAAGTTAAGTTTTATAATTTAATTTATAAAATTTGATAAATTTAATAATTAAAATTTTTTAAAATAAAAATTATGTAAAAATAAAAGTATAATAATAAAGAAATTATAATTATTTTCCTACCACTACCACATGGCTATCACGTGCTCTTGTTGCTCTGTGACAAAACCCTCTCATCCACTAAAATTTCTGAGACTTTGATGAGTTACCCGAAAACTCAGCTCATCTCCTTTATGTCACGCCACCGCTAGTTTCTACAACACTATTAATTTCATAGTGGAGTAATCCAATATGTAAAGTGTCTCTACATCAGATCAATTCAAGTGGCTGTATTTATTTATTTGCTTATTTTTTTTGTTCTTCAAACTCAAATGGCAGTTCGTTCATAATCTATAAAAAAATAAATTTTTTAAAGGGTGGTATATTTTGTGATGACCACTGAGTTAGAAACTTTCTGAATTTTGGAGTCCAGGAAAATTATAATGCAAATTACACAAAAAATTATTACTTAAACTTTTTACAAATACTCACTATTTATATTTTGTAATTATATTATGTATTTTTTATATAATATGATTGTGTGTGACTAGTGTTGTTCTTCTAAGTCAATCTGTAAATCAGTAAAATAAGAAAATAATAATTCAACTTATATAAAATAAATTAATTTAATAAATTAATATATTTTTATACATAAATTTATTAATTTATCTCATTTTAATTTATTGTGATTTGCATGGTAAATAAGTGAAATAAATCAAATTTACACAAATAAAAAAAATACAATCCTATCTTTCTTCTCAAACAATACAAAATGGGGTAATTCATCTAATTGAACACATTTGAATCTCCCACAATATCCTCCGCCCGACCCATGATAACAAATAAGGACAAAAGCAAAGAACTGGTATATATATTAATATAAATATGTCAAACACTGACCATGCACAACCTGGGGACAAAACTTAAACAGCAAAGCCATGACGAAATTTCACCCCTTCTTCCTTTTCCCAAATCCCAATATCCTCTTTCCTTCTCTCTTTCTTCATGTGATGGGCATGGTGGATCTGACACCCATGATTGTTGGGTCCGCAATGTAATCCCCAAATCAAAGGCTTAGTGACCGTACCTTGCAAACTGAGGTTCGAAGCCCTAGACTTTCTCAATTTGCAGCTTCTCTCACGTGGAGGAGAGACCACAACACTTAGAAATTTGTAGAACTCTTGAATATAATCTTCTCTTCCTATTTCCGTGGGCAGAGAATCGTAGAAAGAGGGTTTCGCAGCTCCAAAACCATTGCTACTTTTGGGACACCATGCCATGAATGTGTGCAACCGAATGTATTTAGACACACTAATCTAAAGCTGCCTGATCTGTTAAACTATACTTATGTTCTGCTTAGTACAAGCAACCTTAAGTTCGCTTTTGCAGCTTTTCTTCTTTTCTTGGTGTCTCTTTAATTGGGGCTTGATCAAGATTCTTCTTGCGACAATGTTAGATTTAGCCTTTTGATCTGCCCAGGTTGTCCCTGCTTTATTATAAATTTGAGATTTTTTTCTTTTTTTTTTACTTTTTTAATGTTCGGGAGATATATGGGTGTGGTGATAATAATGGAAAATCAACTTTATAGAGACAAAAGACCACACTTTTTCCCTCTGATAGAATGTAAAATGCATTCATTCTTATATAGCTTTGCACAAAACAAACTGAAGTAATGAGAAAAGGGTTGAGGCAGAGCATATTGACCGGCTTCTTCTGATCTAATGCAACAATCACCACCAACCATTACTTGCATAATTAGTGTTAACATACAGAAGTGAACACTTGCATCTAGGGTTAATTGATTGTTGGCACAACCAACCCTTTTTTTCCACCTCAATGACCGTCAGTTGCTAACTATGTATCCTTTTTTTCTTTAATAATTCAAAATTAATAGACTTATCAATTGATTCTTCAATCGTCTTTAGTAAACACAAAGTATGAAGTAATCTTAAATTTGATAAGAACCATCATCGCTCTAAATATTCCTCTATCGAAGCACCATTATAACCAATAGGAAAACTAATTCTATAAATCTCTTGCTTAATATGGCTGATTAACTTAATTAATTCATGCATATGGAGAGCACATGCCAATTCTTAATTTTCTTTGATTAAATTCATGGCCTTTGACTTTGTTGAATCAGTGTTTTCTAGCACAATTGGGTTAGTGCTCGGATCTTAATGCGTATCTCTGCATCTTTCCCCACCCAAGTTGTCATTTCATAAAATGGCTCCCTATGTACTATACTCTCTAGAAAGTTGACCAAGGAGATGCATACATTCAATAGATACAAGACTTTGATAAGGTCTAATAACAGCTCCCTTGCTTTTAATGAACAGTTGAACACATTAAAATTTGTGTTTGAATAAACTTTTTGACATGTAACTTTCAAAGTGTAAGGACCACTTTATGACATTGGGGAAAAAGACCTATTCAATTCTTTTTGGTAACCAAAAAGTCCTCCACAATAAATGTACCAAAAGGAAAGAGGATAATTTGCAATTGGGACTATTTTTTTCTGTTTTTCACTCCCTTAATATATTATCAACTTGAGTTGAGTAGTGTGACTAACAAATGGTTGCAGTGCACTTTTCTTTCTCTAATATTTAAAGTAACAGCACTTATTAATTATTGAAAGTAAACAATAAGAATTAAATTCATCATACCAAGACTAGTTAAGTAAAGTACAAATTGTAGAACTCATAAATATTTACAGTATTTAAAGCAGATCTTATGCTTTTTTCTGATGGAAAGTGCATGTGAAGTACAAGCTTTATGGGCCAAGCATATTAACCTTGTGTCTCATTAATTCAAATAATGAAGGTTTACCAGTCCCCTCAATTGTGTGTAAATAAGTGTAGGATGGACTGTACACGGTGTATTTTATAGGATATAAAAGAAAAATGATTTTTATACATACGAAATCGTATACTTTCCCTATGTTGAGATACAAAATTTTTAAGAAGAGTGAGAATGTGTATAATTTATGTGTTCATATATCATTTTTCAATATAATAAAATACAGAATAAATTATCATTAATAAAAAATTAATAATATAAATTATTATGAATGAAGTATAAATAAATAATAATTTATAAATTTAAAATAATTATACTTTTTTAATTTTATCATTAATAATCACTCACTTTCACTTAACCAAATAAAGTATGTACACACTACATTTTAGATAAGTCAAATGCATAATTAATCTAACTTTAGCTAATTGTCATCGACTTGTTTATAAAAGTTAAGCAAACAACCCAAAAATTTAGGTTATATTAACTCAAGAAAAAGGAGGTAAATTTGACTTCAAGCATGGTTTTGACTCCAGTCAAATTAATTAAGACAAAATGGAATGATGAATTACATCCATTTTCATCAGAATACCAAGTTTGGATTGGTAGAATGGTCATTGTGTACAATAGAATATACCTCTCATTGTTCTCTTCCACCTTTGACATGGTGAGTGACTGGTTGAGTAATGTCCAGAATCAAGTGGGTACAAGAAGGTATATCTACCATACCGAAAAGGGTAAGATAACTGTTGTATTCTATTAAAGATGATAATGCTCTCCTACCTAACCAAGCTGCCAGTTTAAGAACAAGAGAGAAAACTAAAACAGCACTTATTAAAGAGAGCCAGATCTTGAATTTTTTTTAATAGAATTGTAATTTTGAGTTTAAAGTTATATATATAAAGTGATTTGTTATTCCAATTTAAGTAAAAAAAGAGCTATACAATTAAAATAATAAAGGCAGTTTGGAGGCATCCATTTGGCATTTTTAGATTTTGTATATAACTAGCTACCATAGTGCTTTTATTTTGGTGCTTATATAAATTTCACATTAAGGGGTGACCTATTCGTGGGCTCTTATTAAAGTTCTCCAATCCTCAAGGTGATGCTAATTGTCACAAATTGTGTCAAGGATTGCCCAATCATTCCTACTGCATAGATAAAATTTTGACTCCATGTACCCAAGTATGCAACCAAGACTTGTAGAGGTCAACCCAATAGTGGCAGTGGTGCCTATAAATATATCAGAGAGAGAGAGAGATAGAGAGAGAGAGATGAAACACTTATTAGCCCTCACTTTGGTTAAACCCTATTATATTAATATATATAGTTAAAAGGATACTATCTATGTGTTACCAAAAGATGCCTTACCCTCTAGCTTTGTTTAAAGAACTAACAAATGATAATGGGTTTTTTTTTTTTTTTAATGTTGAGTATTAATTAAGAGAGCAAGAGAGTAGTATATATTATATAATACCATAATTTAATACAACATCACACGTAGATGCTTTCTTTGGGCCTAGTACAATGAACCTTCCTATAAGATCATACATACCATTCTGTTGTGTAACAGTTAAAAATTCAAGATGTACCTACTTGGGTGCTTGCCAAGCTAACAATTTAATCTAATCAAGAACAGTGCAACAAGATTAGTAGAATAGAAAATGGAGTAGAGTAGTCAATCTAAATATCACAAAGGAACCTAAGATAAATTTTAAAAAAAGAGGCATCAAATATGTATACATGTTTAAGATGAGGAAATTGGAGTTTCAACCATTTTTGGGTAAAAAAATAATTGAAGTGGAGCACCCAATGCTCATGCACACCATTGAATTTGTTGCACATAACTGGTTACTTGCATATCTTTCTTTATGCATATTGCTAGATGGAATTTATTTCTTTACAATGTATACAATACATTATAATACTTTATGATATTTTTCTTGGATACATGTTTTTGTATATATGCAACATAAATTAATACAAATGTGCACATGAATGGCGGCTTGTGGAACATAATTACTGTCTGAACTCTGAAGACACCATCTAGGGCATGGAAGGTACTATCCAAAGGAAAAAAATAAAACACTTAAGGATTATAGTTATAACGGAAACATAATGTTCACGGAATAAAAATGATGAAATCTATACAACAAAGAACGAGAGCTATTTAATTAATGGATTTAATTAATTTAGTTTATAAAATTTAATAAATTTAATAATATAAATTTTATATGAAAATTAAGGTAAGAAGGTAAGAGCCTTTGGCGTGTTAGCATATGACATTATCAAAACTTATCGATGTGTAGGTTCAAATCCTCTTTCTTTTATCCCCCGCTCCACTCTAATATATAAAATCTTATATCACCAAAAAAAAAAATTAAGGTAAGAACTGTCCAATGAAAAAGAAAAAATTTAAGGTAAAAATAAGATTATAAAAATATAAAAACTGTAGTTATAATCACCTAGAGCACAAAACTAATTAAAATATATAGAAATGTCATAATGGTATGATAGAATCTTTCAAAGTTTGCACATGCCAAACTGATAAGAGTTTTGGACATTGATAAACAAAATTAAATAGTAATTAAGAATCAGCAATTAGTCAATAAGAAATGCATAATCTTATGCTTTTAATTAATTAACTAAATGAAGATAATAGTTGACAATAATGACATATTATATATACATATATATCACTTGGGACTAATTTAGTGGGAAATTAATTACAAAACCAAGTTGATATCAAATGTAAATTTGGAAGAATTGAAGCCAGCTTATAGGAACCATGATTATAGAAATCAATGCTTCAATATATCTCTGCATCAGCAATAAAAAATCATGTGAAGACATTTAAATTGAACATGTTGTGCTATGCTTGTTTGGGACAAGTAAAACAAGCATGACACATGAAAGTTAAGTAGCATCATGTGTGCTGTTGTGTTGTGGATAATGTAGAAAATACAAGCTAGAGTGAATGACAACTTATAGTGCTCTACTTAAAATGGAGAGTTTACTTATTGAGGTGTTGAGAATTTGGAATACAGAATGATACAGTTGGTGATTACATACATGATATAAGAATTATCACAACTACTGAAAATTAAAAAAATATATACATTATCACAATTATCATACAGTGGGGCTTAACATGTGAAATAATAATAACTATGTTATTTAATTAAATAAAACATAGTTGTTCTAATCTCACATCTTTATTTTTATATATTTATCACTTAACAGAATTTAAATTATTAAATTTATTAAATTTTATAAACTAAATAATAAAACTCAATTGTTTCAAAACTATACAATTAAGTGTGAAACATCATTTCTAAATAAAAAATAGAGTAACTCTTAGCATTAGCTAACAAATAACTCACAGTATATACAATTGACTCTTACAATTGAAAATGAGTAATGCTAGCTATACATATTACACACTATTACTATATAAAAATATGATGTATCAACATTATTTTTTTAAAGAATGATATTGACACATCAATTTTTATGTGCTAATTGTGACACCGAATATGTGCAAAGAATTTGCTATACTACTCTCTTATAGTATTCTTTCTCTTTCTTTAATATCATATTATAAGAAAATTACTATATCTAGGCATTTCCTTTCTATTTCACTATTCTTTTATATATTCAACTACAATCTTTTATATAAATAGATGAAATCATATAAAAAAAATAAGGGCAAAATGCATTAAACTTTTTTGTATTTTAGGCTATATATAAAATATTCTCTATGATATTAATTGAAATAACTTATTTTTTATATTTAAAAATTATATAAATTATTCTTATATATATTAAATTATTTTTAATTTAAGGTATATAAACTAATTTATATAATTTTAAAATATAAATAATAATTTATCTCAATTAACATAATACAATTTTTTTATATATGACATGAAATGCATAAAAATTTAATATATTTTACTCAAAAATAAAGAAATAAAAGATAATATAATAAGACCATGATATTATAAACATAAAATCCACCCAAATGGTTTACAACTCTACAATGTTCTCTGATGTTGTCACATGTCCCACATGTCATGCTCATCTCTGTCCATTTGTCAAACGCTCGTTACTCTTCGCTATGCACGCCACAGCACTTGATCCCTACCCCAAAAAGTTAGAGTTCATCCCTGCTTACCTGGCATGAATCGAATCGCCCGGTCATCATTCTCCCCTTCTCTGATGTCACCATCCGTCTCCTTCCACACAACGCCCCGCTAACGGACACCCCTGGAATATCCTTTCATCAACCCGGATCATCCTGACGCCGTCACTCACTCCGTCATCTGCTTAGCTGGACGCCACTGTCACCCTTTGCGTTCCCCTGAATGGGCCAGATGGCATGCTGCTGCCTCCTGCACATGGCCAGCTACCTCTGCCAAACACTGCACCCTAAATTTCCCAGCTTACCCCTACACACACCCCTATATTCCCTACCATGCCATTGTCCTCTTTGCTCTCTCATTCCGTACCATCCTCCCCCCAGAGGTCGACGTTTTCTGTCACTTCCTCGAACTCATCAAAGCAATCAGCACTCGGCGAGCCTTATCCTCATCTGGCGCATTCTCGTAATTCTGCGCCGGATTGGAAGGTACTTTCGTGAAACATGATGGAACAACCAGGGCGTTTTGGTCATAATACATGAAATCTTTGTATTAGCTTCTGCTTCGTTGTTTAAGATTAATACATTTTTAAATATTCTTTAAATTATTTTTTATGAAAAAGAAATTTAGTTAACATTCAATAAAAAATACTAATTATGATAAAATAAAATGAAAAATATTTAATATTATTTTAATTTTATAAAAATACAAATAAAAAGGAAAAATTAAAATAAGAACTATTTTACACCGAGAGAGTAAAAATTTGGAAAGCACAGGAATCTAGGACGGGCAGGACAGCGGAGAGAGGTCATTTAGACACAATTTTTTTATTTTTTTAAATTTCATTTTTTTAAATTTGTAATAAAAAAGAAATAAAGCTGAGGTGTAATTTTTTTTTGGTACAGTGAGGTGTAATTACTCACTGCAATGAGTTGGGTTCCACAGAGATGTGGTCCCCACTCAAGCGGGGTGTACGTTGAGGATCTGACGTATGAAAATTATTAAGGGCAGAGTTGAAATGTTCTGATGGATCAGCGGTACTAAGGGGAACCATGAGTCCCACCTGATCTGAAGTGATGAGATGACACTATTTTCTCTGCGAAGGTTGATTTTGATGAGGGGTGGGACCATTTTGAGTGAGGTGCATGGCCAATTTCCTGTTTGCCACGAGGTGTTGGACTCGTTTGTTGAGCCTTGAGGGCTGAGTTCTCACTCAACGGGTCATTAATTGGTGGGAGACACTCTAACGTCAAAAACCAAGGCACAAAGAGGCACGCCCTCCCCATTCGCCATCCATACATTTTGCATACTACATTTTGGATTCTCTATATTTTACCTTTCACTATAATTTTATTGTATTTTATAAATTATTTATTTCTCTCATATACTTTATAATCTTTTAAAAATATTTTTTTACTTTACTTTAATCCTCTGCAACTACAAAAAATTTACATCCATGCATATTTCATCCTCAGAAGAAAATAATAAATACTAATAAAATTTTATTTTTAAAATAAATAAAAATTTATCAATTAATGATATGTCATAATTTTATTTTTTTGAGTCGAAATATTTTTATTATTCTAAAATATCTTTTTAATCAATAATTAAGAATTTAATTTTTCAAACAATTGAGATCATTAAAATAGATGATTTTTTAAAATAAATTTTTTTATATATAATATAAATTAAATTTAAAATAACATATTTAAAAATAAAAAAATCGGCCAACCATACCTACTTGAATCAAATTTTAAGCGACATTGACTTTTCCATTCCATCGTGGTCACTAAAGCCATAATTACTAAATTTATTGTTACATTCTTGGAACTAGTTCATTATTTTGATTTGTGATACAAATGTATGATATATATTTTTTATTATTAATTAACTTATCATAAAATAAATTTTAATATCTCGAATAATTTAATAAGTATAAGTCAAACATTCTAATAATTTTAGTTTTGTTTTATAGAAAATTTGAGAACTCAAGCAAGTCCTTCATTTTCCCATGGCATTCAACGGAATGAAACTTGTCAAACTCTTCCGGCTAATCAAAATGTGTGCTTTTGCATTTGCAAGGGGTTGGGACCAATGAATCTCCTTATGAATTTCGAGGAGGAAAATGTTTGCAATTAATGAGTTTTAATTGTTGGGGGCATGGGGAAAAACATCGAAGAAATTGTGAGAAGATTTTTGAACCCAATTTTATGGATAGATAAAAGAAACTACAAAATGGGAAGACTTATCTGCTTTGCTTGAGTAATTAAGTAGGACAAGTGGCACGTGGAAGGGAAAAATGACAGAATGAGAGACTTGGCTTTGGCTGCAAGGAAGAGAGAGAGTGATTCTCACATCCCAAAAGAAGAGGTGAGTGGCATTTTGGTTTAAAGAAAAAAAAATAAAGTGAAATATGAAGGTAGACGATAGAATATGGGTAATATTATAAAAAAATGAAAAAATATAAAATAGAATAAGAAGGGAAGGGAAGAAACTAATGATAAGTGAAAAATATTAGATGGAGCAATAAAAAGAGAAAGGGATGATAGGAGAGTAGAGAGAGAGAGAGAGAGAGAGAGAGAGAGGGATGAAACCTGTCTCGTGAAGCAGCAGGCGAAAAGAAAGAATAACAACATATAAACTTGCTCTATGCTTTCTTCTTCTTCTTCTCTCTTTCTCTCTCTATCCTCTGCGTAAACCTCCCCATTCTCTATTAGAAGAAAAAAAATTTTGGTTGCTTCCCTCCCTAAAATTTCCGACTTTCACATTCATTCTTTGCTTCCTCCTTTTATATCACGAGATCCCCATCTTTTTCTTTCTTTCTTTCTCTTCTCTCTCTCTTTCCTTCATGGCTTCTTCAATGCTTCTTCCGGGGTTATGTTTTTGTGCTTGTGCTTGCACTAGGAGGCCTGGCCGTAATTGGCATTGCTGAGAGCAAAGAAGAGAAGGGGAACAAAGAGCTCCTAGAAAAAAGACATTGATAGAAAAACGAAACCTTGAGGAGAGAGAGGCAGAAAGAGAGAGAATTTGAGCCTTCTTTGGTTTAATGGCGCATTCTGGGAAGCCCATTTCTGAGCTAGGGTTTGACGCTCTCAACGATCGGTTCCGCGACTCACTGAGCTGGGAGGCTAACAAGCCGGATTTTCGCGAACTCGATCTTGGTTCGCCGGTTTCGCCATTACGGACTCGTCAGAGTGGACCTGCTGCCAGTGGGCTTACCACTACCAGCAGCAGCTCCAGTTCATCTGGATCGGTCTCTGGGCGCAATGGGCACAACCCAGTTGCGAAAAGATCAGATTCTGTTCCGAACAACCACTCGGGCGAGCTCTCCGGCTCCAGCGAGAACAGCCCCACTGCTGCAGAGAGCTCGCGATCTGCGGGGAATGCCAAGAATTTCAAGCCGGGCCACGCGAGATTCGATTCGGGTACCACCCAGCCATTAATCTATTCGGGTCAAAGCTCCGTTGTGAATTCGCCGGCGTTAAATGTTCTTCCCACCGGCAATATCTGCCCGTCCGGCAGGGTTCTGAAGACGGGCATGGCTGCCAATCGGACCTCTAGGACGGACGTTTTGGGCTCTGGTATGGGAAATTACGGCCATGGAAGCATAATGCGGGGTGTTGGTGGTGCTGCATCCAAAGGTGGCGACGGAGAGGCCACAGGTGCGGTGAACGCAAGGGCAGGCAGTGGTGCTGGTGTCAATGACCTGGTTAAGAGAGGAGTGCAGAGTGTTGATCCGGAGGAGGTGAAGAGAGCAGGGAACGAGCAGTATAAAAGGGGGCACTTTTCAGAGGCATTGAGTCTATACGATCGGGCAATTGCATTATCTCCGGCAAACGCTGCCTACCGGAGCAACCGGGCGGCAGCATTGACCGGGCTGGGACGGTTGGCTGAGGCAGTGAGGGAATGTGAGGAGGCTGTAAGGTTAGATCCTAATTATGGAAGAGCCCATCAGCGTTTGGCATCTCTTTTTCTCAGGTGAGCGAACAAGGAATTCCACCCTTCCCTGTAGTACTGTATCATTTTTTAATGTTTGTTATCATGAAAATGTGAACTTGGTAATTTTGCTGCAGTAGTTCTCGTCCTGCTACCGTAGAACAAGTGCATATGTTAGTCGTTCCAATATGTCTTTCCTATTATTCAAGTTGATTTCGATTCTGTTGGTTTTGGCTTCTGCTGTGACTGATATCAATAGAAGCGAAGATGCTAGTAATGTCACTCAATGTTTGGGTTGATATCACTTGATTCCGTGGGTGAATTATCTTTGGTCGTGGTTGTAGCTTTTGTTGTTTTTTCCCTGTTTTTTGAGTGCTTATATGGGTTTCATAGCTGTCAGCTTTGATTACGTTGCAACGATTCCTATAACCTAAGTTTATGTGGATTCAGGGGTTCTCTCTTTCCTCTGAATCCAACACCAGTATGATACCATTTAGTTCTTTATTGTATATTCTGTTATTGTTATCGTGACTTTACAAAATGTATGTTATGGGATTGTATTCTAAGCTGATTACATTTGTGCGGCACTTTGCATAAGGAAATAATTTGGTAAACCTTGTTGTCACAGGTTAGGACAAGTTGAGAATGCCCGGAAGCACCTTTGCTGTCCTGGGCTGCAACCGGATACTTCCGAGGTGCAGAGGTTGCAATTAGTGGAGAAGCATATCACCAAATGTACGGATGTTCGGAGGATAGGTGACTGGAAAAGCGTTCTTAGGGAAATTGATTCTGCTGTTGCTGCTGGAGCGGATTCTTCTCCTCAGGTAAAGTATATTTTACTTGGTTACATTCTCATCTGATTTATTTACATTATGGGGGTATGCAAAGTCAATAATGGCTGAACCGTTGGAAATTGAATTTACAGCTCTTTATGTGTAGAGCCGAAGCGCTGTTGAAGCTACACCAAATTGATGACGCAGAATCAATTCTACGCAATACTCCCAAATTGGAAGCACAAACTAAATCCTCTTCACAGGCACGTTTTTTTGGGATACTTTCTGAAGCTTATCCCTATTTTGTCACAGCTCAAATTGAGATGGCTTTGGGAAGGTGAGTTCAGAAACTATAAGCTTCATCAGATGTGTAAGATGGCAAAGGTTTCTGTTGGAGAGTGAGAATGGATAATGGATGTATTGCAGGTTTGAGAATGCAGTTACAGCTGCTGAGAAAGCTAATCAGATTGATCCCCGAGGTGTTGAAGTTGCTGTTTTGCTCAACAATGTAAGGATGGTGGCACGAGCTCGAGTACGAGGAAATGATCTTTTCAAATCTGAAAGGTTCACTGAAGCTTGCTCGGCATATGGAGATGGTTTGAGACTGGACCCTTCAAACTCTGTTCTCTATTGCAATAGGGCAGCTTGTTGGTTCAAGCTTGGGCAATGGGAACAATCAATTGAAGACTGCAATCAAGCTTTATATATCCAACCGAATTACACTAAAGCCCTTCTCCGCAGGGCTGCCTCAAACAGTAAGGTAAATGGATTGCTTACTTCTTGTCATATACAAAATGATGCTACACTCACTGGTAACTGATGTGATGTCATCCGTTGCTGAGAATTGCAGCTAGAAAGGTGGGAAGAGGCGGTCAAAGATTATGAGGCCTTACGGAAGGAACTCCCAGATGACAATGAAGTTGCTGAAGCACTGTTTCACGCACAAGTGGCATTGAAGAAATCTCGTGGGGAAGAAGTTTCTAATTTGAAATTTGGTGGTGAAGTGGAAGAAGTATTAGGACTTGAGCAATTTAGAGCCGCAATATCCTTACCAGGTAACTAAGTGGTTGTGCTGAATCTTTGGAATGCTGAGTTTTGTCCGCTTAGTTATTTAACAATTCTCCTGATATTAAGTTGAATTTTTACAGGTGTTTCTGTTGTACATTTTAAAACTGCATCTAACTTGCAATGTAAGCAAATATCGCCATTTGTGAATACACTATGTGGTCGATATCCATCAATTAACTTCCTCAAGGTAACTCGCTAAACAAATCAATTTATTTTTTGTTGACTTGACTTCCTTATATTGAAGAAGCACCGCCATAGTTTTCTTACACATTCAACTTTCTTGTTTGATTTGATCAAAGGTGGATATTGAAGAGAGTCCAACGGTTGCAACTGCTGAGAATGTTAGGATTGTACCAACCTTCAAGATTTACAAAAATGGCAGCAGAGTGAAGGAAATTGTATGCCCTAGTCGTGATATGTTGGAACACTCTGTGAGGCATTACAGCTTTTAGAACTCATGAAATGTACTGCTTCTCTTGCTGTCTTCTACATTTCCTTCTTGCTGCTGTAACCTACAGATGAACTGAAACCCTTCTAGACAGTTATTGCAGCCTTTTGATACGACCTTTACTTGATCACCTGATACCTGTGACATAGTCAGTGCCAAATAATAATCTCGTTAGCAACCAATGCTAGTGGAACCCAGAGATAGTCTAGTTCCTTTTGCCGTTTTCATTTGTTCATTCATTCCTCATCACTCTCCGGATCCATGTCCCTCCCTTCTCCGTTAGCAAATTTTCGCTTTCTCTTGTCCTCTTCGGTTCATGATGGCCAGCTGTTATTGTATCCCCCGTTTTATTACTATTCAAAAAGAGGAAAAACCAAAAAAACAGGATTCGTATGTTTGTAGACTCTGTACAATTGATTTAAGTGGCAAAGCTTCATTACCTATGAGATAGATAGATAGACAGATATAGAGAAGGGATTGGGTGTTGGGGGTTTCTTGGATCTGCTGGTTGAGGAGGATCTGTACCTGTATATATGTGATGATATATACGAAAACACTGGAAGCCTATTGAGGGAGAATGGATGAATGATGGGGGTACCTGCTGGGTTAGTGAAAGGAGGATTGGATGAATATGTTATTATTTTCCTCTATTTCTGTCGTGGCAAATTAATCAATAAAATTTCCAATTTTTTCTCTCATTATTGCTCTTATATTCTTAACCTTGTTCCTTTTTTATCCACTCAAACAACGCTCTTCCCAATATCAAATTGAAGAGTTCAAAACTAATTGAGTCACTGATTTAACCAAAATGGATTAAATAATATTAATATACATTGTACATAAGAGTGTAAAGTTTTTTAAAGAATTATACAATTGGATATAAGACTAATAAATAAATGGATATTTTTATTTATTTTAATTATAAATATGATAAAATATAACGTCTCCGCAGCTGCAGGCTGCTTGGCATTCGAAGGCAGGCAGATATGGCATTTAAGGTGACTTGTTTGGTGTTATGTTTGACAGGAAAAGTGCGGTGCATGTGTTTTTAAATGAAGGTTGGTTCTTATATTGAGAAGGGTGGACTGGGTGGTTGATACAATTCATAACTCTTTCTAATCTTTTAGCAGTGTGTCCTTTATAGAGAGGGGTGATGGACCACTAATTCATAGTCATATAACAGCAACTATGTTTGTTAGCTAAGATGATGCTTGACAAGAATAAAGCCAATGTGAGAGAGTTCCCCTTGGGGATGGGGTTATGATCACATGTGGGCATTTAAGATGTAGCCCTCTTTCATTTTGGGGGCACTCACACCTACCCAAAGCAGTCCAAAAGGTCATTTGGTCGGTGTTTGATGTGCCACTGTTTGCTGCTCTGTATGTTTCCTGTGGCGTTGGGGATGACAGCAACCCCCAATGGGTGGGGTCCGGGTCAGCTCTGATTGCTGTTGCTTCTGGAATAATTTGTGCCTCCTCTGCTGATTTTAATGTTCATTGGGTGATTATTATGTGAGACCAAAAGCTTAAAATTTTATTTGGGTGAAGCTTTTTACCTGCCATAGCTACAAAACTCGAAGGCTGAATTTGTGTATGAAAGTAGCTAGCTATGGGGCTTGGTCATATTCCACCTGCACCCATTTTTGAATTTGGTGAAAGAGGAGAGCGAAAGAGATCAAAAGATTCAATTCAAGTACCCAAAGGTGGAAAGTGCCATTGCATGTGGATCAAACTAATTGGACTGAAGTGTCTTGATAATTGGTTCAGCTAAGAATGGCTCCCTTCCACTTCAATGTCGTGGACACTGCGCATCCCAGGTCAGGGAAGAAAGCGCGTGTCGGCACGCCCAACCGTCAAAACCACCGGCATTCACTTTGGACATGGGCCACACGTGCGCTGTAAAGATAATTATGAAAAGACAAAGAGACAGAAAAGGACTTGGTGCACTGCAGCAGAAGCCAGATCGTAAGGCCATACAGCAAAAAGAGAAACAGAAAAGTTCCTCCTTTTAACTTATGGGAGACCTCACAAAATTTGTGGGAAAGCAGCAATACACCAAGTTTTTAGTTTAGTTTTGTATTTAATAAAATTAAGTTCGTAAAAATATGCAATACGGCAAAGCGAAATCATTGAAAAAATGTTAATGGGGCCTCTGTTACCAACTAGCAACAACAGTACAATGTAGGACAACATCATGGTAAAACGTTTTGAAATTGGAACAGGAAATATAGCTGTCGTGGCTGAGAATGAGTTTGGAAACGATGCTGTATAGTTGAGAGTAGGTGTCCATGTATCAATTATATTGATCCAGTGAAAAAATTAGTTGTTAATATGGGTTTAAATTTGAGTCATTTTTATTAAAAGAAAATATATCAATTATAGTTTTTATTTTAGAAAAGATTAATTTTTTATTTAAAGAGTAAAAAATATCTTTAAAATAATTGAAAAAACAAGAAGCGTAGGTATCCATATGGTTTGTTAGCCGTGTGAAGAACGTAATGTGTTATGTTGAGGGTCGCTTTCTTGGTTTCTTACTTTCCCTTATTCATAATCATGGGTGGTTTAGAGGAGCATTATTTGATGATGTTCCATTGTCGTAGCTAGTTGGACTTTTACCTTCAAAATGACGTGTCGTGGGGAAAAAGCTTGGAGCTTGGAGTACAAGCTCCCTCTGCTGCCCCCACGCCATTTATGATGTATCTTTTCTTTATTTTCCACTGTTTTCACCGTTTTCTTCACGGCTTCGGCGAATGGACAAGTACATCTAATAATTGGTTATGTATAAGTGCTTGAAACGACAGATAATTTATGGTTAACTATTTAAATGCTTTGATTCCGGTACTCAACAAGTATCCCACCGCCGACCGGTTGAACTTGGGGAGACTGTTTTCTGTTTTCCAAAGGAGGACAATTTTGCTTGACCAGGCCAGCACATATAATAATTGGGAAATTCCCAATCTATAAGGTAGGTTTATAGATAGTTCATTAAATTAAGTGTGACTGGTTAAATCAGATAAATTTAATTTAAATTATAAAATTTAATAAATTTAATTTTTTAAATTTTAATTTATAAAAATGAAAAAAATACTCTGACAGTTCTAGCACCAAACATAAGAGCAAATGATTGTCCAATTAAAACTTTCACACGAGGATTATTGGAAACAAAATCATGAGATGGAGTTAAAAAGCGAAGAGAGAAAAATTAGAAAGTTAAAAACCTTGTGAAAAAAAATAAAATTTATCAAAAAATACAAAAAAGTGAAGAGAAAAAAAGTTTAAGAATTTTGTGTGAGAAAATAATGAAATTTATAACAAATTCATAAAAATTACATAATAACAAGTCAGGATACCCAAATCATTATATGGTGATATTTGCACCCACAAATTTCATTTCACACCATTATTTAAATCTACCCTATTGTGCTTGATTTTCTTTTGTAACACTTGCCTCTTCTTAAGCCTGCATTTCTCTGGTAAGATAAAGATTGAGATTCCACCTCTAATAGTAGCTTTAGTTGAACAAAATTACAAGCAAACTATGATAAATAGAAAAGAAATTGTTTTAAGTATGACCTACAGATTAAATTTCTCTTTATTAAATTTTGACAAACGAATAAAAGTTGCTTTAGTAAGCATAAATTTATATACAGAATACATTTACTTTACCAGAAAATAGTCACCCGTGTGTAGCTCAGCCTGTGACCGCTTTCCCCATGAGCACGGGACATCCGATTAAAAAACATTGACAAAAACAAAGAATAAGCAGGAACTTACTCAACTTTTCATGTTAATTTCCAGAATCTTAAATTACTTAGCAGTTGAAGCTGGTCCATGTGCTGAATTTGAGACAGATAAATGATTACCATATATATTCAAACAGGTTCCAATATAAGGCTTCCGAAAGAAGAAAGCAATTGACAGAAAACTGTAAGCTATGAGTAATATTAACTCCAATAGTTCAGACATCAAATCCTCCAAATTTCCATTTCAAATTGACAGTTAATAGCATACATTTGCACTATTGTTATTTGAGGCCAAAAGTTCCACCATATCATCAGGCACCACTTGCATATAATTGCGTCCATTCTTTAGCTGCAGATTCCAAGACAACTTTTTTCATAAGAAAAGATACAATTAACAAGTTTACTAGCAACACTGTAACTTGATTCTGATATAATCACGGACAAAGAAGGCATACCTGTTTCAACAGCCTCGGCCTCATTTGTTTTCCAATGCTTGGCAATGTTCTCAGAAAGTGGATCATCTGGATTTGGTGCACTCAGAAGTGCCTGAATACTAAAAGCAAAACACCAACAAAATTCAACTGATCAGTCCATGAATCTCTCCATTTGAGAGCAGTTTAATTAAATTGATTTCACTGACGTGCTCCCAAGATATATTCACTGCCTGGAGCCCTTTTTGCGTTAGTTGTTGTCTAATGATGAAAACCCAAATCTAGATAAAAACAACACACACAGGTTGAGCCAGACGCTAAGACCTGATCATTTTCAAATTCTTTTCTTTTCTTCATATGAATCCATTTACAAATTTATAACTAACAAGTAAATGAACTTCTTTTCCTTCTGTTCAATGGGAACTTATATTTTCCAACATGAATTTAGCAAACAAAACAATAAATTCTTCTATAGCATCAAAGTGATTACACTAACTTAATTTTAGTTCAAAATGTTATTTTCCCTGACTTAAATATCTGTTAGCATGCATGTAAATATTCTCTGTATGCATAATTATATATCACATGACATGGGCAAATGTCACAATATACATGACTGTAATGCCCATTAAAATTTGTCCCATTTCTTCAGGACATTAATACATCTAGCCTAAAGATTACAATTCATGTTACCTTAGAAGAACAGTCCGTATCTGGAGAGCAGGACTCCACTTATCTTTCAGAATATCCAGACAGATCCTGCCAAGCTGCACCAAGCTTGAACTTGTAAAACAGAAGTTACTACTAGAGAAGAAATGAGAAAGTGGAGACAGCACAGCTCACCTTATCAATGTTCGGATGATATATTTTTGTCAGAAACCTAACCTGTACGAAGCAATGCACACTTAATCAGAAATCAGTGGAGAAAATAATGTCAATTCTCAACTGTGAACCATTTAAGTCCACGGATAAGGTATCTTTATCATCATAATTAAACTTCAAATGGCCAGAAAAGTTAACTGTGTATTCATTTCAAATATCAAACTGAAAAGAAACCATTTTTGCAAATCCAGATAAAAGTTATAATATTTGCAAAAGATCAACCATTACACAAAATGGTATATAAATTAATATCATTCCAAACAAGTTTCACACAAGAATGCATTTCAAATGAAAACATTCTATTCTATTCTAAGATTCCAAACACATTATTAAGGAAATAGCAGAATCACTTATGGTTCTGAGGCAGAGACATATATTACAACACTCCTTCACAAAGGAAGATGGAAAACCCGAGCTAATGTAAAGGCTAGGACTATTCAAACCCCAATCAGATGCACAGAAGCGCCGTAAAAACACCCTTTTCCCTCAAACTTGATATTAGCAATAGCTATGCTGCTTACTGGCTAGTGACCAACTTCATTTCCACAAGAAATCCTTGCGGCTTCAAAACCTTATCTCAGACCATTTAGGAAAATTGAACATTATCACACCAAAACTTACATGGGCAATATTTTAATACGATGAAAAAAATGATAAGGACATACATTTAAAACAATTCCAAGTTCTTGTTATTTCGATTTCATCAGTGAAGGCAATAAGGAAAAGACCAATAGTGAGCCAGGAGGCTGTTTGATTAAATACATTAGTTTGTGAATCAATCTATCGTTGAAAAATAGATTTCAGCAGAAACTTAACACTGCAAGAATACCAAAGTGGGTGGGGGAAAAAAAAATTCAAATGAAGTACCTTAGGAGCAGCCATTGGATATTCTTCTGGCAAAAATAGTTCTAACTTGAAAACCCCTCCTAGTAACACAAAAAGGAAAACATGTATATCAGTGAAAAACATTCCATATAGTCAACTCAGTGTCATCAACAATATCACAATATTAACTCAAAAAACAATAATACTATTCTTTTTCTTGCAAAATAGAAGCAATATGGAAAGAACCACCACCTAAACCAAGAAAGTACTTCCAAGTTGCGTAACAAACAAACAAGAAAATTTCATACATCACTTAAATGTCATGATTCACGAATATCAAACCTCATCAATGCTTCCTCCTATATCATACTATTCAGCACTCACTTAGCATCATAACCCCCCAGCAGGCAAAACAGGGAAAAGCCATAGAAATAGATTCATCTGCAAAATTTGGCCCTACTTCAGAATTCAGGCAATTTGAAGAAATTATCATCCCCCAATGGACAATCCCCTATTTCTTAAACCCTTCCCCGCTTTAAACTCATAACTTCAAGATCTTGCAAAAATAATCAAGAGTGAAGATTCAACTGATGCACAGGTAGAATATGAAGCACACCCCTCAAAACCAAAACTTTCAAGCTTACAACCATATAACCAGTAAAAGAAGAAAGAAAATGATGCAGAAAAGAATATCTCCCACTACATTTTCTAATTAAATTTTAAGTTCTAACAAACAAATTCATAAGCAAGGCATATAAAAGATTCCTATTTGGGAAGAACATTCATGAGAAGCATGTATAAGCCATACTAATAATACCTTAACTACTATTTATATGTTAGTGTAATCATTCTAACCATGTCTATTATGCATGACCAGAACCATGGCCTTCATGGTGGCGAACGTTGACTTTCAAGAGGGAGGAACAAAAGTGAGTAATGTGTTACCTTGCACAGATAACAATTAGAGAGTGGTAGAACCATCCATTGATTTAAAAACAAGATGCATGGCTTATACACATGAATGACTTTGAACTTAGTACAGTCCTCATAACTTATTTTTCGCATACAAATTTTCTTACTTAATTGTCATATTATATGAGAAAATTACTTAATTTTAAATATGCTGCAGACTTCCATTGAAACTATTATTTTCAGCTACTGAAAGCAGTTTCATTATGCATAAGAATAACACCACACAGAAATTGTCACACAAGATGGTGAAAAATAATAATAGTCAGAAAATAATTTGGTCATTGATAAACACAAAGGTGAACAATTGTGCACCATAATAATGAAATTCAAAGAATCAAGACAGCCACAGAAGGGGCCTTAAAAAGTAGGCAATACAACAACACAGCTTTTATAAGAAGAGATTTTATGGAAATACAGAACACATTTTAATATTCCACCACAGCACCCAAATAGCACACACAACAAAACTGCCAGCAATCTTCTACACAATAAGGCCAAGTAAGCCACATCACACAAAGATTTGATATATCAGGAAGCAATAAAATAGGCCCTCCATGGCACAAAAGAAAGTGCAAAGGGGTATGACCATGGCCTAAAATATAGTTTATTATGATACAAAATTGTATGCAAAAATTCCCAATGTACTCCATAAAAGACCCAAATCAAACTGAAACTTATTCCACAATATTAGCACATGCAAAATAACCTGTATCATTCATAGATAAAGATGTGAGGCAAAAAGCATGCTGTTTGGCTTAGTAGTTAGTACTACCTTCATATGGCGACTGGGTTGGCCCAAGTATCATCACATTAAAATATCGCATATTGTCTTCTGAAGGTGAAGCACTAATTCCAGGTGCTGCATTAGTAGATCATAATATTAGAGATTGAACCAATCAACTAGGCCTCAAACTCATTCTGTGGGATAAAAGAAAGATGGGTGTAACCCTTGCTCCATTTCTTGTATATTAACAACTTAAAATTCATGCTTTCTTACAAAACATTAAATAAAGCCCACAAAGCATGGACAGCCTCCAACTCAGGGTGAGCTTCTAAGGCACTAAACGAACAGGGGACAATGCAAAATTAGCATGCAGAGAGAAACAGCAACTGAGAATAATCAGTTACCTGGCTCACTGAGGAGGCGCTGCGTTTCCTGTTGGGATGAAGAGAAAGGAAGTCACCAAATCATTCACAGAGATCAAATTCACATACCACAAAAGGAAAAGCTAGAGCTACAATTCGCTGCTTCTAACGAAGATCATACCAGAGGTTGATTTAATTCCCCAATTTAAAATCTAAAACTTCTACTTTTCTCATTATCACTATAGTTAGGCTCACATAACCAAATGAAAGAGACAAAAGGGACTGTTCTGATATCAACCAAAATGAACATGGCAGTTCTTCGTTCAAACAAGTTATTCAATCCTGTGATATTCAACAAATCAACAAAGCCAGAAAGCAAGACAAGTTCCCAATTTTACTTTTCAATTTCCTTCACTTTCTAGTCAATCAAACAAATCGATCGGGAAATTCAAATGAAGATCTTAGCAAGTAAGTCGATACGAACCTTGATGATTCTTCGAGGGAGATTACTGTTGGCCATTCTCGTGGTCGATTGCAAAGCACGCAATAGGGTTTTGAGAGAGAGAAAGGGAGAGACCGAAAGAAAGAGAGAGAGGCTTTGTCTCACTAGAACGAACAAGGCTCAAGCGTTCGAACGAGAGCTTAAAATCTTTTTATTTTTTCCAAAAGCAATCATCATTTGACTATCGCTCCTATTTTTTTTTTTTGATATTTTCATTATTATATCAGCAATTAATAAAGGGAATAATATTGTGCAGTTATAATTTTTTTTTCCCAAATGATGTCTCAATTCAGTTTTCACTAAAGATAATGTGTAAAATGAACTTCTCTAATTTTCTTACATTATTCATGATAAAAAAGAATCTAAAAATTATATTATACAATTTATTTTGAAAACCCCACTTCAAAGAGGTGATTAAAGCATTCAAAAATCTAATAAACATAAAAAGATGTTTAACAAAAGTATTTGTATATAAGTAGGAGTGTGCTCTATAAAGTTGATCAGGTTAAAAGAAAATTTGGTTTAAAAATTTTTACCTAAATTTGATAATAAATATGTATAAATTGATTGAGTTTATGTTAGCAAATTTTATATATATTTTTTATTATTTGAGTTAAATTTGATAAAAAATTAATTTATTATTGACCAAAATATAAATATATAAATCATGAATTGATTTACACACTCTTATATATAAATATTTAAATTAATTTAATTTTATAATTCAATTTATATAACCAACTAAACACGAACTAGTTGGTTTTTGAATTAAACGTGCAAGTGATGCACTTTTAGTTTTCTCACTAAGAACTTACTTGAATAGTGTTGTCCCATAAAAACCAATTAAAAGTGAATTTAGTGATTCCATGAGATGGAATGTACATAATGATAATATTATCGGCAAGTTAGGAGCAATATTTGAGTTTGTAAAGATAAAAAAGAAAGTTGCTATATAAAAAGATTTGAATTTTTTTATTTTTTTTATTTTAATAATTTTTTATCTCTTCTTAAAATTTAATTAATAAAATTTATTTTTTTATTACTTTTATATTTATCTCTCTAATGTCTTTCTATTCTATCAACAGAAGAATCCATCGCTAATATTAAGGTAGTGGTGAGTTTGAAAGGATAAAAGAAAGTTGTTATGTTAAGGTAGTGGTTGAAGTGGGGAAGGGGGCAGCGCTGTAGTAGTGCTGCGTTAGCTTAACGCTGGCGTGTGGCAATGTATTGGATTTGGTCACGTTTTTTGTTGAAGAAAGGGTCAACTGGAATTAATATCCATGATGTAGTGTGAGAACAAATGGCTCTCGAAGCCCTTTCAATGTCACGGCATCAAAACAATAAATAATGAAGTAGGAACTAAAATTGGCATTTTAATTCTAATAAAGTTGTTGATTTTCGTAATTCAAAATTAATGACAATTTATAATCAGTTAAATTTTAGAAATTAATTTATGAGACATAATTAAAAAGAATGATTTACTCTCACAAAATTTTGTTTACATAAACTTCACCAAATGTCGTTATTGTAAAATATAGGGTAGATTGCAAATAAAAAATTTATAAATTATTGTAAAATATAAATAAATAAATAATTTATAAATTTAAAATAACCCAGTCCCTTAATTTTATTTACATATTACTTTTTTTGGTGATGATATAATCAATTGTATATTCATGAAAAAAAGAAAGAAAAATAATATTAATGACTCTGCAAATATAAAAGAAAAGGAAAAGCCTAAAAAGTGTATTACTCATAAAATTTCCATTATGTCTAAAAATTATCATACACGAGCATGATCATTTTGAAATGAAAAAGTTGAAAAAATTGGTACAGGGAAATGATGATCATAAAACAATAACATCTCGCATCTTAAAATTCATATTTATGAAACTACACTTTTTCTTTATTTTCCTTCACCCATTTTGTTGACAATTTCCACTAATTCTTCCACAAATGGAGAAAATATTCTGGAGCCACTTTTAATTTGAGTAGAAAGGTAAAGTTTCTTATTTTTTTTAGAAAAATAAATATTAATGATATATTATTATTATTATTGACACATTTATCCCAAGTTTGATTTTTAAGCCCAACCCCAAAAACGAATTTGTTACCATTTTGGAAACCTAACAAGCCTCACTCATTTTCTCTACAATAATTGAAGTTAATATGCATATCTCTATGGAATTTAAACTATAAAGAAATACTAGGCTCTATGATTGCCCTCGTTAAAAAAACTTCCTGCAATAAATGAAAAAAGTCCACAATAGAAGTACTTGTCATATTAATAGGAGTTGAGAGAATTTAGACAATAAGCTTCAAAATCTATAAACCATAGAAGATTGGTGCTTGAACTTATTATATGATCAAAAACTATTTTGATGTGCTTTTCTTCGTGTCATAAGTTTTGTCCCTCTTTTTCTTCATCACGATCTTCTTTGAAATTTTGGTCATTCTTGGAGTTCTCCTTCAGCATTTTCTTGTTGTGAAGGAATTTGAGGAGTTCTTGGAGGGAATGATTGGCATCTGTATTCTTAGTCAGCTCTCCTGCAATTTCTGCTGGAGTCACTTCAACTTCTACTATAAGCGCTTCAATCTGTTCAAAGAGATTGTGTTGTGAAATCCCCAGGTAGTTGAATACCAGTTGCACAAAAGCAGAACGGGTGCAGTATGACATATGAATGTGCATGTCCATCCTGCCAGGCCTTAGCAAAGCAGGGTCAAGCCTGTCTTTGTGATTAGTTGTGAAAACAATGATGCGTTCCTCCCCACAGCATGACCAAAGGCCATCAATAACGTTCAAGAGTCCTGAAAGTGTCACCTGTTGGAAAATCATAAAACTCACATCAGATTAAATTGAATATTACTATACATAAAATGAAATATAATGGATTGTTTTGGTCAATTAGTATGAAAATTCAGATGGGATGTTAGAGATGAGTATTACTTACACTTTCAATTCTCTTAATTTCATTATTTTTTTATCTTCAATTATGTTATTCTTACAAATTAAATCTTATTAAATACTCACTTAAAAAAATATAAATTATTAAATTTATTAAATCTTATAAACGAGACCTAAATATTTAATAATTGGAAAGTCATTAATGTCTATTTAATTATTCCCACATTTCTTTGATTTTGGTATTCATTTTTAATTGGAAAAATGTTGACCCTACAATTTTTAAATTGATGCAACCAAGTTTTCTCGTCAATTTGTTGATGATGCGTCATTCTTTATAGTGATATTGCATTGTAAAACAAGCTGCACAAAAGCTTTATTCAAGTAGAAATACAGACCTTGTTGTCGCCATTATTAACTGGTTCATCATCTGCTTCTCGATTCTGCAGCTTGATAGTGCAGTCAATGTCCTCCAACACAAGTATGGAACGGTTGGACATGCCAAGCAGCAAATTCTTCAATTCCCTATTGCTATGGACAGATGTGAGGTCCAAGTCGTAGATGTCATAGTTTAGATAATTGGACATGGCTGCAATTAGGCTAGACTTGCCGGTGCCGGGAGGGCCATACAGCAAGTACCCTCGTTTCCAAGCTTTACCAGTTCTTCTATAGAAGTCCTTCCCCTTTACAAACTTGTCCAAATCATCCACCAATGCCCTCTTAAGCTCTGCATCAATGGCAAGAGTCTCGAAGGTCATTGGGTGGCTAAAGTTAACAGCATATCCACTCCAATATTCATACTCAACTGTATGCAGCTTTACAGTCTTCTGCTCGTGCTTGATAGCCATGGCTCTCTCCAATACATATGGCAAATATGAATTGAAGACCTTCTCCTTGTGTCTCTTGTGAAATGTCAGCTCATAGGATCTTACTTCAGGTCGTACAGAGACATTGATATCGTTAGGATGGCGAGCCCCGGATGACTCAACTTGTATACAAACATATTTCCACCTTACTTGAACATCTTCATAAGCATCAGCCACCTCTTCATCCCTATCTACCCTGAAAGCTAGCTTCTTATCATCCTCAGATTTGCTTGCTTTGACTCTTTGGCCTGAGAGGGTGGCTTTGGTGCTGAGATAGACTTCTGCTGCCTCAAACGCTTCATTTCTCGACATCCCTTGATATTCTTCTATGACAACCGTGAATTGGGAAGAAAACTTACGAGAAAAGTTATGGAATCCGGAGAGTACGAAGTTTCGGATTTCATGGGGAATGAAGTCATCGGCAATGCTACGAATGAGCATAGCTGAGGCGGCAACAGATGCCACTGCAGAAAGAAGTACCTTGGTGTTGGACATGATATGATGAAAGGTAAGTTGGGGTATTAAGAAGATTGGCAAAATGTAGTGTGGGTAGATACTTGTTCAAACTAAACTCTCTGTTTAGAGGTTGCTTGAGATAAATCTTAATTGCCTATCGAAGGATTATAATGTCTACTTCGCTTAGTGTTTCTGAAGCAGATTTGGGATTATATAGCGTTAGCATGCACTTGTCCATCCCTGACTCTACAGTCTAGACCTGTAGTCCTTGAAATTTCTAAGGAGACCTTTTCGTTTTCCTTGTCCAGCACGCCCAATTAATTTTCCAGTTCAGAAATTTCAGGTTTATTTCATTGAACGCCATCTTTTTAAACCGGGTCTTGGAAGATACGACTGCTGGTAGCATCTTTGACTTTGTAAGTCGGCCACATCTTTTTTCAACTTAACAAACCTTTGCTCCCTTCCCCACTACGCTTCCCCGCCAACCCAAAAAAAATAAAATAAAATAAACAAAGGATTTTGCCTCTTCAGGTCAGTTTCCGAAAAACAAGACCAAGTCTAACATACGATCAAATTTCCAGTGGCATAACAAAAACCACCTTAATATATAATTGAATCCACCATAATCACTTACATTAACAAGTTAACTCAAATGAATAAAGCTTCACATGTGTGATATTTCTTTCATTATTTAGTACCAAGTGCTCCCTTCTTCGATGAAGAACTTGAAGTAGTGGTTGGGTTGGTTTAAGCTAAGCTCCTCGGACAAGTAGTCCCTTGATACTTGCCCCTGATCCAATGGTAAGGTAGGGCTTAGAACAGCTTTCTTAATTGCCAAAAAGTAACCTCTCTACCATCCCTTATTCTAAGCATATCACATAATAAGTGGATCACTAAATAATAATTATTGTTCTCATAATTTTATTTGCATTCAATTGTTATAATATAGAATCTAAATAATTAAATTTATTAAATTCCACCTACAATTTTTAATTTCTTAGATGGCCTTGTGTGCCCATTTCACTGCTCCCATGTCATGAGGGCGAATTTTTCCTAACAGCTATGTTAACTTGGATGCAATTAAGTGTACCAATTTTCAAGCCGCATTGTACTTAAATTATCCTAAGGTATTGGGTGAAAGCATGGGGGAGAGGAGTTAAATGTTAAACCATAAGCCAAAGTGTCTTATTGTACTGCAATCCAAGCATTAGTGTTTACAGAAGCATATAAATGACACCACGACTATAACATACAATGAAGAAGAGGATTCAGACAAGTGGTTCCATGTATTGCAATCCAATCGTTAATGTTACAGAAACAGATCATTAATGCCCCAATAATAACATACAATGAAGAAGAAGATTCAGACGTTCTCTCATACTGGAGTAACAAGAACTAAAAATTGACGAGGCCTATCATCCATTGAAAGGCTTCACTGCAGCAGAGAATATGTTTGTGTTAGAGGATTTATCATATCATTCTCATACAATTACGAAGGACTGGCAGGTCAGTTACTCACCTCTTCTTCCCCGGGACCACTCCTGGCTGTGCTTTCCATCTTTTGATCTTCTGTAATGAACAAACAAATACATAACCTTGTTAAAACACAGAATATATACTCATTATTACAAAAGCCTAATGTATGAGCTATCATCCTTAAAAGATGAAGAAAAATAATAATCAAGAAGTGATCATAGCCAGAAGGCCGGACAATTGGAGTGAGCTACGTCACTCCAAATCTCCAACAATAGCTCCAGGTGGTATCACTTACGCATAGTAGAACCAATTTAGAGAAACTTAATCACAGAAAACCTATTAATTTCATAATTGAGCAGAAAGCTTTAGCTCCTTTATGAAACTTTTCGCAATCAATGGTAAAGATTTCAGATATGAAGCAGGAATGGCTACAATGATCAATTGGCCAGCAACTATCTGAATCTATTGGCTTTGTTGCATCCTACAATTTAGACTGGATTCAGCATGTAAATTATAAACAAGTGGAAACTGCATATGACGTAAATTACCACCATCTTCTGGGATATCAGAAGTCCATAAAGTAAGGTTGTCCCTTAACAGCTGCATAATCAGAGTACTATCCTTGTATGATTCTTCACTCAGGCTATCCAGCTCCGAGACAGCTTCATCAAAGGCTTGTTTTGCAAGGTGGCAGGCCCTGGAAACAAGTTACAGGAAATAAGTATGTGCCCCCATTTCCTCTTTTGCTCATAAGCACCAACTCTATTCACATACCTTTCAGGCGAATTCATTATTTCATAATAAAACACAGAGAAATTTAGGGCCAGACCCAATCGTATGGGATGTGTGGGAGGTAATTCACTCTCAGCAGAAGTAGAAGCCAACTGCAAAAAATCATAAATCAAAAGCTGAAGCCTTCAGAACTGGAAATTGCTACTAAAATAAAACTTGAAAGGCTGCAATTCTGCATTCGCTACAGATATCACATGATGAAACCTCAAAAAGCTTTCTGCATTTTTGCATGAGGAGATCACCTTAACTCAATTCCTCTAGTCCAACCTACGGGATTTCAGCTGACAATCTTAAATGTTAAGGTCAAGGAATGCAACCAAATAACAAATAAAATAACAATAGCAGAACTGTTTCATCTTACTGAAGGGGTGACAAAGTCTCAATCCCACACAATCTCAATAATTTGCTTAACCTTCTGCAATAGGTCCCCCAAATCATAGGCCAAGGAAACATCAGTATACATCTGTATATGGTTTAGTTGCTAAACAGACATCTGATAGTTTAGTAGGTGCATGTAATTAGGGGTATTTCTCTCCATTGAGAATAATATATATGGATTGACACAGCCAACCATGTGTTCATGAAGCATAAACAAAAATGAAGAATTCTTTATTGTCCTTTATAGTTTTTACAACAATTTTACTAACTAGAAGAAGCCTTAGCCAATTTGAGTTGAACGTGTAGATAGAAATAAATCTTAAAAGTTTACCCCACAAACCATCACTAGAAAGAAGTTTAAACTTCAAATCAACTGCAAATAAAGAGAAAAAGAACGCTTCAAGAGTTGCCAATTCAAAGAGTACCTTCAGAAACACATTGCATAGACATGTTCAGATAACCTGTTGCCATGCTAAACCTAATATAAGTAGGACATTATAGGAATTCCTCAGTGGCAGGATCTTATGGGCCAGAATTTGGTGGGACAAGCTTTACTGCCTTCCCACTTATGCTAAGCCTTAGAAAGATCATGTCCCTCAACTAATAAACATCATCTACATTATGTGCTAACAAAAATTATTAAATTCATATTGAGAATGTCAATAGCAGTCAGGCAGAGATAATTGTATGCTAGCTCAATTTACACAGAAATATTCCCTCTTACATAAAAACAAGACACTAAAAGAGCAAAAGAAGGATGAAAAGATGAATACCTGATACGCTTTAAGTGACTGATCCGCTACCTCTTTCTTTTTATCACCAGCTTTGAACTCCGCCAAATAGCGGTAATAATCTCCTTTCCTGCACCCAAGCCAAAATTTAACAATGGTATATGAGGCCACAATGAGATATGAAGAACAATAGTACTTAAACACCCAAAAGCATTAGGCAGGCAACAATATAAGACAACCAAACATACATCTTATAATAAAAAACAGTGGACTCAGCTATATTAGTTGATGGAATAAGATGCTCATCTAGTACTATCATAATGTCACCGCAAATGGTGGACAGCTCCGTCTCCACTTTCTGACGGTACTCCTTGATACGCTTAGCATTCAGGTCATTTCCTTTCGACTCCTCTTTCTGCTCTATGGATGACAAGATCCTCCATGATGCTCTCCGGGATCCAACCACATTTTTGTACCCAACGGAAAACAAATTCCTCTCTTCCACACTCAGTTCAACGTCCAGCTTTGCCACTTTTTTCATGGCATCCACCATTTCTGCGCAACAAATTAACTTACCACATCACTCCAGCAATGAAAAGCTTTTAATTAATAAGCCATTTAACAGTGTAGTGAAACTTGAATCAATTCCAAACCCAGTATAGAATTCACAACTACGATTCCACTGCAGTAAAACCACTTTGACCTTTGTTTGCCTTTTTGTGGGATTGCTTCACATGAGCAATTTAGATATGGGAATGTAAGAAGAATGTTACACACAAAAAAAGTGTAAAACTTCTTGGCAAAAGAGAAACCTTTGACATCAAATTGAAGAAAAAGAGTACGTGGGCAGTTGTATTAGCTACTGGAAAAGCAATTGAGAGTGGAATGAAGCTAAAACGAGGAAATGAAAGTTTAGAGTGAGGATCTAAGAGATGGAGACAGACCGTCGTAGCGCTCTGCTTGCTCGGCCAGCTTGGCGATGTAGACAAAATTCTCGCGGTCCTTGGAGGAGGCCATGGCTGATCAGAGCAGAACCAGCACTGGGCGTCTCTCTCCCTCGTCACAGTAGCGAAAGATGAAACGAAAGAGAGAAAAAGAAACCACAATGGTAAAGAAGGAAAGGCGAACACATTTTTGAGGTTAGCAAAATTTATAGGTGACCAGGTTTTGCCAGTGGAAGAGTAGCGGAGGCTGTAGAGATTGAGTGAGGGTTGGGACCTGCAGCCGGTGGTTCAGGTCACCCTGTAAGAACGGTAGCTGCATCATGTCCAATTAGCAAAAGCCACGTAAGGTGTCTGTGGCAATTCTTCAAAGGGAGGGTGATGCTTGAGATATTTAGAGTTGGATTTGGACTTGTTTCATGTTCTTTGGATTCCATTCTCAAATAGTGACATCTATTTGATTGCAATTATTTTTTCCAAAAAGGCGAACAATTTTATTTTTAAAAAATCTAAATAGAATGATTAATAACTAAATACACATCTAAAAAATAAAATAAAAGATTTATTTTTTTTATTTTATCTCTTCAAAGAATTTAGAAGAACAAATAAATTTATTAAAAAATTTAAATTATAATAATCAAATTATTCTTAATTTTTTTAATTTTAAAATTATCTTTATTTTCATAATTTAATAAATATATTTTTTAAAAAAATATAATAATATATTATTTTTTTAATTAAAATTTTTTTCTTTTCTAATCAAATAAGGTAAGAAAAATAACATTATTTTCTCTCTTCTCCCCTCCCCTTATATTAAACCAAATAAAAAAAAAATTTTCCTTTCCTCCCCTCTATTAAAATCTATTTCCTCCCCTTAGTTAAACCAAATAATCCATAATTATTTTTTTAATTATTTTTTGCTTACACGAGTTAAGTAGGAGATGATCTAAATTTAAGGAGAATTGTGAAGAGGGTAAAGTGAAAAAGAAACGAGTATTTCGAAATTTGACTTGCCAAAATTACCAAATTGATTCCCACCACAAATATACAAAACTTTTTTTTTTGAATTAAAAAAGCTCCAAATATATAAAACTTTTGTTTAATAATGTGGTAACATCTTTTATGATACATGTGTACTACCCATTTTACGGTATACACTTCCATGTGTGTAATATGGCCAAACCGCTTTACTGAAAGAAAAACTTGTGAAGTGTGGGATGCAAATTATCCATTTATTAGGGAAATTTTATTGTTAAATTTATTTAATAATATTTTTAAAAATTTAATTTTATGTAAAATTTTATAATACCATTTAATTCATATAATCAACTCATTTAATAAGATATAACTCTATTTGTTATTATTATTATTTGTTTAAAATACCTAATTCTTACAATCAAATATAAAATTTGATTAAAAAGGTGCATTTCAGCCAATCTTTTTATCTGGTCGCATGTCTAGCATATCTGCAAATATGTAAAACTATTATCGTTCCATTTTGTTATTGTTCTTTATAATTAGATTATAAGTGCATAGATATTCTGGGCAAGCTCAGTTCATAATTTAATAAATAATACTGAATTGGAATTTAAGTGAAAAAGACTAGCAAGCACACAATTTATTTTGAAGGTGCCTAGGACATCAATGACACAAAAATTGGTTTTTGAGTTATTGCATTCCATTTTTCTCTACTCTTCCTTTGTACACAGGTTAAATGCTTCCTGGAAGAAATACAAAGTAAAACATTATAGAACATAAAATATCAAAAAAACCAATTTGATTGAGTATGATAATCTCTTTATACTTTACCTTTCATATGTTGATATATCTTTCTCCATTGATTTTCACAGATCCCTTGTAAAATTTGACGTCTTAATTTAATTCTACTTTTGTGGGACAATTATGCTTTCATCAGAATAAAAAAAAAAACTAGTAAATATGCTCATTGAAAACTTTTTAATCAGTGGATGCAAATGCTGTTACACTACATAAGGTGAATCTGTCCATGAATGCAACACGGACTACTGGACTCCCCAAATCATTTGGGTATCCTTCTAAGCAGCTTATACATGCCAAAAACATTCTTCTCTTGCCACAGGTAAGGGATGAAAAAGGATCTATACATGGCCGGAGAAAGCTCCCTGTCCAGATAAGGCAACGCAGCTATAGCCTGAAGTACAAACATCACGCAATTAAATGAAGGAAAATGTGTTGAAAGATGAGGACTTGAAGAACAACTTTTTACCTCCCATGTTGACAAGTCACTTCCACGAGTTAAGTATGGTCGCTTTAGCTGCAGCTCGACGAGGAAAGTACAAGCATCAATATCATGGAGCTGCCACACGAATGGTAGTCAGTTTCCTTCTAACAAATAGGAAGACAACAATGCAAAGAACTGTCAACTACTTATGAACAGTTAAAGAGGACTTACATATTGCTCGTCTGATGCCTTGTTCTTATTGTTAAAATATGGCGGTGCTGCTGCAGTCCCACCCAGGGTAGAATTAAATGGGAAGGGAAGAAGACCTCGGAATCCATCATCAATCCATCGGACTTGTCCCACATAATCAGGGGTGAAAAATGATGATGGAAAACGATGCCATTCACTTCCAATACAAAGTACAGAACCTGCAACCCAAAGGAAGAACATCACAATAATTCACTGATGTTTTTCTCTCGGAATACCTTATAAATTTTGCCCTTCAAAACTATTTTATTATGTCTGTTTTTGTCTGGAAGTGTGGAAATATTACCAAAGTGCTCCCAAATTAAGGATTCCAATCCCATCCTTCGATGGACATTTGACACGAGCATTTGTAATACAGTAGAGAGCTTTTTTTTCCCAGGAGATAATGGCAAAACTATTCCGTTTCAACTTCACAAGCAAGAGAGAGAGAGAGAGAGAGAGAGAGAGAGAGAGAGAGAGAGAGAGAGAGAGAGAGAGAGAGAGAGAGAGAATGAAAGAATTATACATAATTAGAAGAAATGAGAACAAAAGAGTAACAAAATTTAGGTTCAGGGAATGAGATTTTGAGCAAAATGAGTACATTTTCAACCACAAGCACAAGAAATGAGCTCATAATACGTAACCAAAGGTTATGTTGCAAACTCAAGAACCAATTTGAATCCAATTAAATTACAATGTTTGGGTTGTATGAAAACAAATGAATAAATATTCCGCTTCAGGACATTTTAAACTTGTGACATTACCACAAGTGGGTTTGCAGATTCAAGCAAAAAGTAGTGTCAGTTTCTTAAAGTACTCCTGTGTTCTCCATAAACAAACCCTATTAAATTAAATAATTAACCTTACTATTAGAAGCTTTGAGTTGAACTAATAACCTATCATCATCAATCCATTAAATCATGAATGAAGAATATTTGTTTTTATGATAAAAAAAATAAAGAAATACAAGGTACCAAAGGATTGACCCTTACCCATTCCTGCATCTTCATGGTGCTCTAAAATCTTGTAAACCTCCAAGGGAGCAGCATAACCATGAATTAGAGAAAATGTACGAGCATGAGAGGCACACAAGATAAGACTAAGAACCACAGGTCTCAGCAATTTGGCTATCTGCATGTTATGCAAGAAGATTTAGAAAGAGCTAAAACCAAATATACGCTTTTGCTACAATCAGATGTCTTCAGATATATCTAAATTCTAAAAGTAGGACTATAAATTCACCTTCACAGTTAGAGAAATATCGTATGGATTATATTTGTCACGGAAAAGATCAGGAATACTCTCAATGACAGCTGAAGCAGCAACACAAATTAGTGTATAAATTGGATAAAGGAACCTGCATTTAAAGGCCAGCAAAAGAAAGGGAAAAATATGCATTACTGATATTTCAGTATCTATAGGTTTCATATTAATAAATCCAAATTAAAAAACCATAATTAATTCACCCAAATGCACAACCTGAAAGAATACAACCAAATGACAGTACCATATGTAATACTGATATCCATTCAGGCCAAAATTTATCTGAGTAGTTACTATTCCAATGACAATGACATTAACTCAAGATACTTAATTCCAAGTTCTAGCAACTTGTATACTGAATAACCAACTCATGCAAGCCAGACTAACAGGTGTGGAATTGATATTAGACAAATAACAAGGGTCAGATAAGCAATACCTAGAAAGTATTATAACTTGTAATGCATGAACTGCTAAACTCAAGTTTTATCCTTATTCCAAATTTCTTTTTGTAGGTTCTCAAAGCACAGAGTTTGGAAATACATTTGTAAAGACAGTCAAGATCATCTCAAATTTTGCCAGACCTTTCTTCTTTATGTGGCTGCAAAGACATAAAACCCAGCCAAATATATATAGGAGATACCACAATCAGCAGGTTTGGTGTGTATTTCTTCTTTGCAATAGGCAAAAATGCCAAGAACAGCAGAGCAAGAACAAAACAGAAGTTGAAATTGTTAAATCCATTCCTCAGATAATAAAGAGGTCCTTCAGTCCCATACAGATGGCTTTCACCACCTCCAGCTACATTGTATATCAAAAGGTTCAACACAGATGAAGTCCATCTTCCATAATAGTGGAAGTCAATAAGTATTGATGATGCCTGGAAAGATTTTTAAGATGTTACCACAGTAAAATAGATGGATACAAACAAATAATACGGTGAAAGCATACTAATTTATACGGCAAGAGACAGCATAGGCATATAATTTACAGGTCTGAGAAGATGAATGTGATTATAACTTTAATGATTAAGTTAACTTACAAGAAGAATAATTGACGTGACAGCCCCAGCAATAAATGCCTGTTTGAACCTTTTAGATAAAGAATAGATTGTCACTGGAAGGAAAGCCAAGATTGAGAATGGCCAGCCAAGTATAACCCCAATAGCAGAAACAGCAACTGCTGCAGCAGGTTTATCAAGAAGGAATAAACCTGATGCAAGAGAGATTGCATACATAGAGAACGAACTTGGCAAGAAACCTAGAAATGACAAAATGGAAGGAATGTTAACAAAAATGAGTCCCAATATCATTCTTATTATCTCCGTATGCCAATTCTTCAAATCATAATACTAGGTGAACATTTTTATTTGTCAGTTTGTTTCTTTGTTTCCAAAGTATTGTGTTTGTGTGACAGTTTGGATCATCACCAAAGACAGCAATGCACAATGACAAGATAATAAAAATGGTAAAATATTAAAGTTCAGAGTGAGCCAACTCACTTACTTGTGCTAGCAAAGAAACAGCCACTGGTTAAGCACAGCATAGCAAGAGTGTAAGAAGCAAGTCGTTTTCCATACTTTCTTGAAAGAGCTACCACAAGAACAGTTTCTGAGATAACAGAGAGAAGACCAAGAAAAAGCCTTACAGCATAGAATACTTTCACCTATAACAGGAAAAGACATTGGCGACAAGCATAAATAATAGTAAGCCGAAATATGCACTATATCAATGAAATATCAGCACTGCAAAGTCAGAAGCTCACTTTCTCCTCAGCAAACAACCAGCAAGCTGGTCGACCCACTATTTCATGAAATAAGAGGTACAAATATGATCTAAGAGCAAACTGTGAACTGCAACATACATAAAGATATTGTCAATATCATGAAGAAAAATGTATACAAGCTAATAAAATTTAATTTTTAAGAAATTTACTAACATACATAAAATTTCTTTTGTTTTCAACGCAAAACTGCATATATATGTATTACTAAAGTAGAGATTTTCTCTTCTCCCTTCCCCCATATTCTCAAGAATGACAGAAAAGCTTACCAACACAGCTACAATATAACCCATTATTTACTTCAATCCAAAGTCACCATCAACATTACCAAAATTTGAATCGACTTAAATCCAAGAAGAGAGAGAGTACCTGTATTCCCAGGTTTGGAACCCAGTTTTGTAGAGAAGGTAGTGAAGGGGCTCCCAGTAATTGTAGACCTCGTCGCAGTCGTGGATGATGTTTGAGGTGGCGCTCATGTATCTCAGCATTCCCAGAGCGAGAAATGGCAAGAACCACCCCAGCCCTTTGTCGACGTCTTCTCCGGCGTCCGATTTGGCGGGCTTATCAAGCTTTGTATACGATGATGAAGAAGACGACCGATCGGACGGTTGAGGGTGTCTCTGCCTCACTGCAAGGGCCATCGCGCTCGTCACACTCTTAGAAACTCTTTCCCTTGAGTCTGCGTTTGAAATCCTTGACTCTTCCTTCCTCCTAAAGAAATTTATTAGACACTTTCTCATTTCTCCTCTTTCACTTTATTTTTCTTGGGAACTGTTGCTGCGGGCACATTTGTCACTTTAAGTTTTTTATTTTATATATATAATTTTCCTTAGTATATCAATTTTTTTTTCAAACAGCGTAAATTACTTAATATTTTTTTTGTTTTGTTTCCAGGGCATAAATCTTCTCTTTATTTCAAAAATTGAATAAATATTTTTTTAATATTTTAAAAAACTTTCATAAATGTCTCTCATAGAAAATAATTTTTAGTTATTTTAGGTTAATATATTTTCTTATTCAAAACTAATAAAAATTAGCCTTTTAAATTAAATAAAACACTTTCTAGTCATATTAGATAAATAATGTATGCATTTGAGCTTTTATTGACTATTTTTATAAATTTTTATTAATTTTAGTTTTTTAATCAAAATTGACTATATTTTCATATATTAAGATTATACAACTTTTAGTAACTTGATATTACAATTCAGATTATAAAAATTAATTATATAAAAAATAATTATAATTTTTTCAAAGAAGGTTTATATAAATATTCCAAATGAAAAGTAATTTTATAATAATAAACAAAATATAAGAAATATGAAAGCAATTTAGGGTTAGATTAGGTAGTTTCTTTGGGAAAGCAAGAGGACAAACGCCCAAACCCAACGCAATAGGAAAAAACCATCATGGGACTTTCATCCCGTATCTATCCGCTTTTAACGCTAGTCCGACCCCAGCAGGAGCTTGATGAAAAATCATCATCCTGTCCTCAAGCCTCTTTGCTCTTCTAGCAAGCTTCTGAATTTGCCAGCCTTGATTCTTCCACCTTTTAATCCAGTTCACCAGACAGAAAGAATTATCATTAATCATTTCCCCAACATCTATTGAGTCACCCTTTATAGCAATCTTCTTCATACTCCAAGATTATGAGAGAAGCTAATTCTCGAAGTCATCTCTATAACTCCAACACGCCCTTCCACCCTTCCATCCTTCCATGGTCTCTTCCCACCCCACCTGCGTCATGAATTTCCTCGGAGCATGAACTGTGTCATTGTTGACTATCTCGACATGGTGAAAATCTTTACAAAGCCGCCAAACACGAGGAATTGGACTGACTGGCCTTTCGAAACCTTCCTCCAAACACTCCTCGTTTCTCCATTGCCAAGCCAGCCACCAGCCAATGAAGAAAACTGATTGGCAACCCCAATTCAAGTTTCTACCAGCCGCATTCTTCTTGTTCCACTCAATCCATGCAAACCCTTCGAATTTAAAGAAATCATCTTTATAATGGGGATAAACCAGCTCCTTCCACACCTGAGTCATCATCGGGCAATCACGAACGACGTGTATGATTGACTCCTTATTAGCCATGGGAATCAGGCATACAGAAGACCCGACACCCCACTTCACTTTCCTCCCATTAATCAGCAGCTTTTCATATAATTATTAATTATTATTATATTTTATTATTTATGATTTGATTTTGATCATATACATCTAATTTTATCAACAAACGCTTTACTACTGAATGAATTAAAGGACAACTTTGGAATGATAATCATTGTTGACATTAAGTATTATTCTCAGTGTTACATTAACATGGCAACATAGAAGCAGAACAGAGCTGAATAGAATTGATTGACCAATTGGTTTTACATTCAGTTTCATTGAATACCTTCTGCACACTTGCTCTTTTTCTAAAATCAGCTGCCATTTCATTGCACCACTCAGTTCGTTGTATAAATTTTGAAATCATCATTGCAGATCTGTTGGCTTGCACATTTTAGGAAGAAAAAGTAAAATTAATATGTAAATGACAGAAATAACTCGTACGTCCAAGATGGTCCAGTTTAAAATCAATATTCAAAGAGCATGTTGAGCAAGGATTTGCTTGCACCAGGTGATCCAAGATAACTCCAGAAGTGGGTTAAATCATGTTTTTGTATTGAAAGATACTCAGTTGCATTGACTCATTGTGCACAATGGCATGGTAGCAATAATAAACAGCTTGGCTGCCAGGCTCCAGTAGAATTCTAGGGCAGCAGACTAGATCTTAACAGCAAAGTGGGAAAACCCGATTTATACCTTAAGGTGGATATAGAAAAGGCACTCATTTTTGTTGCAATGCAACTAAATTTATGATTCAGGGGAAGACTTACTGAAGGAAAACAGCAAATACAAAGGGAACGAAAGAAAAAGATAAACTCAGATTTAACCAGTGTTTTGCAAGCCAGCAGCAATACCCTTCATGGTGAGAATGAGGGTGTCCTCTAAACCAGGAGCATATTCACTTGTTGGGTTCAGTCTTACAAGCTCATCAGCCGGTTTACTTATCTCCATAGACTCTTTTGAGATGTGTGGCCGTACCTTCACATTATAGTTTGGATCACGGATACGTTTTAAGGTGTAAGCTTGGCAAACATTTAGGGTAGTAATGTAAGAATCACGCAAGCGGAGTCTTTGCTTCAAGTATGGGTCTGCTTCAAGAAGATCCTTGTGTCCAGCCACCTAGCAGTACAACAGAAAAGAAAATTACATTGTGTTCTTTGGTGCTGATAGCTGGAAATTTATAAAAGGATTAACTGCTACTGCTTTGGTAAATTGAATGGCAATGAGAAACTGTTTGTAGGTCTTCATGGTGAGCAAAGCAACAGAAAAGAAAAATACATTGTGTTCTTTGGTGCTGATAGCTGGAAATTTATAAAAGGATTGACTGCTGCTACTTCGGTAAATTGAATGGCAATGAGAAACTGTTTATAGGTCTTCATGGTGAGCAAAGCAACAGAAACTTTGAAATAGTTTAGTACTATAAAAATGTTACACATGGTAAAAGTAGCATTACCTGGAGGAGGAGTTTCTTCGTTTCTTCATACTTGGCCCTCAACTGCTCCCCAAATGGCCACAGATCTGGTGAAACAAGGAGCCTGTCGTACAGAGTAGCTATCCCTGGGTTTCCCTTGGCAAACACCATTTCCACTAAATCAATGGTGACCCTAAAGAAAGGCCATTGATTGTACATTTCTCGCAGCATATGCAGGTTCTTGACATCCTTTGCAATAACATGTTTGAATGCTGCCCCAAACCCAAGCCATACTGGAAGATGAAACCTTGTTTGTGTCCAGGCGAATATCCAAGGTATTGCACGAAGTGTTTCAATACCCCCACTTGGCCTTCGTTTTGCTGGTCTACTTCCAATATTCATCCTTCCATACTCCAACTCTGGTGTTGCCTGCATTTCAGAAGGTTGTCGCAATATTTAATTAAAATGTTTGTTTGCTTAACAGATAGAGCTAGAAAAGAAAAAAGGTGATTTGATCAGTTGGTTGATATCTTACCAGGCGGAAATACTCAACAAATCGGGGTTCTTTGAACACAACAGAACGGTATTCCTCTGTAGCAATGACAGCCATCTGATCCATCAAAGCACGCCATTCTGGTTTTGGGGCAATCGGAGGGTTCATTCCATGTTCAAGAGTAGCAGCTGTGAAACGCTGAAGTGTTCTAAAACACAAGTGCTGCTCTCCAAATGATTGCTCAATAACTTCTCCTTGGACTGTTACACGAAGTGATCCGTGAATTGTTTCTGGAGGTTGAGACAGGATAGCAAGGTGGGTAGGCCCACCTCCCCTTCCAACTGTCCCACCACGACCATGGAACATGGTTAGCTTAACTCCATATTGCTTTGCTACCTTGATAAGTTCCTCTTGAGCCTTATATAGCTGCCATGCTGCAGAGAATCTTCCAGCATCTTTACCTGAATCTGAGTACCCAATCATGACTTCTTGCTTCCCATTGATCCGATTTCTGTACCAGTCTATTGAGAACAATCGAGCTAAGGCAGCAGGAGCAGCCTCCAGATCTGCAAGCTTTTCAAACAATGGAACAACTCTTAATGGATGCTTGACATGGCATTCCCGTTGCAGAAGTTCAACTGCAAGCACATCAGATGGCGCAGTTGCCATTGATATGATGTATGCTCCAAAGTTGTCTGGTGGTAGTTCTGCTATGACATGAAATGTGTCCAAAACATCTTTAATTTCTTCAGTTTGGGGAAGATCCGGTCCAAACAGTGGACGTCTGCCACTCAATTCAGACAAAAGCCACTCCTGCCGCTTTTCTTCAGACCATTCATGGTAGGAGCCAATGTCCAAATGTTTTGTAATGGCGTCCATCACATCGGTATGGCGGTCTGACTCTTGCCTGATATCAAGCCTTACTAGTGACATTCCAAAAGTGGAGACTTGCCTCAAGAAATCAAGTAGGCTCCCATCAGCAATTGCCCGATCACCACAAGCACAGAGTGATCTGTAACACAGTTCAAGAGGTTCCAAGAACTAGACAAAATTTCAACTTTAGTTAGCATCTGTCAGATAAACATAAATTAACATGGAAGAGAACAAGATATTACAGATAGCAAACATGATTTATTTGGCATCAGACTGAACAACACACCTGCTCAACATTGGTGAAAGTTGCATCCTCTGGAATGTCAGAGTACCCATGAGCAAGCAAATGGCGAGAACGCTCACGAGTCTGATATAGCCTATCCCTTACTTCACCCAGCACCACTCGATATGGTTCATTTGGAGGGATTTTTTTCCAAAACTCTGCATATATAAGTCAGTCATGAGTATTGCAAGAGTGAACTAAACAAAGTATTTTGCAATTTACACCGTTGTCTACCAGATCAGAATAACAATTAATAATTAGCAGACACCAGTTTGCTCCATTGTGATGCAACCTTTTGTTATGTGGATATCATGATGTGGAGGTTTACACCTGAAAAAAATGTGACACCCATCCCCCAGAGACAAAAGAAAGAATCAACAACTACCAATATAGTGTTTTGCAACTGCATCTTTCTTAGAAGAACTGTGAATTTCATCGGCACGAACACGAAGCTCATCATTGCAACGCCACATGGACAGCTACAGAAATAAAAAGAGAATTGTCATAATCATGCCAGAGTAATAAACCATGCACAACATTCATTTGAAATACTGTACTGTGCAGATGCCATCCAGTACCTCAAACATAAGGTCCTCTATCTGGGAATAATACAAATTAGCAGCCATCATTCTAGCCAATAAGCAAACATCTCTTGTCACTTCAGGAGTTACTCTCGGATTGCCTACAACATATTGGAAAGAGATAAGACACACAACTTTCAGCTTCTACGACTGCCATTAACTGAGATGCAGCATCATCTCAAGATTCAAAGATTGAACATAAACAATTTTTTGTAATTTTACTTCAAAATCTCCTTTCAGGGTTTTTCTTTTTATGTTTTATATTTTGATAAAACCTCTCATTAACTTCACTAAGAAGAATTCAAGTGTCCTCAGAAATCTCTCCATTTTGTACTACAAAGTGTTTGCCACGTAAAATAAACCTTTCAAGTGCAGGCAGTAATGATAGTTTGAGAATAACTTTTAAGCCAAATCAATTATATTCAAGATTATATGTCACCATGTCAATATATTTGAGAGCAAATTAGTTACAATTCCATGTACGTAGACAAGCAAAAATATACACATTTTCATGCTTATAATCCAATAAATTCTTGGATTGTCAGTAAGAAAATTTTCAGGGTAAGTTCCCATTTTCAATTTCTCACCCTAAATTAATTAACATCTGGTGTAAAAATTGGCTGCAGAGAAGCTTAACAGTATCATTACCAATATCCTGAATTAACTAAAAGATCTTACCGAAAGGCAACATGCAACAATGACAATTTTCATAATACCAAGCTTCATATTCCCCCTTATTATTCTTTTTCACTAAGCAAGTATTTTATTTTGAAATCACATGGATTTTTCATAGTTAATTTGCTGATCATTAAATTGTTCCTTATACTGAGAAAATCTTGATCAAGGTAAAAATCCTACCATCACGATCACCACCCATCCAAGAAGAAAATTGAATAACAGGAGCATTGTAAGGTACGCGTTCATTAATTCCAATATTCTTCAAAGCTGTATCAACACGGCGCAGAAATTTGGGGACACCCATCCAGATTGTCTCATGGAAGTAGCTCATTCCTGCTCTCATCTCATCTTGTGGTGTTGGAGGGGTCCTCCTGATTTCATCTGTACGGAAGGCAGCTTGAATCTACATGAACAGAAGTGATGAAAGAAAACTATTAAAAGAGCCAATAAGTTGAACTTTTTTTTCTTTTCCCTAATCTCTTCTTTCTGCAGAAAAACTTCCATACAAAGGGGTTGATGGAATAAAAACCCATATCTTAGGAAAAAAAAAACATTTCTCTTGCAAGGTAAGGAAGATTATTTTAAATTTAAGGATACAGAAGGATAATTTTCCTTTTCTCCCATGTTGAAAAGGGGCCAACCCCCATATCAGGGTAGGAAACTTAAAATGTCTGCCCATATGCCATTGAATATTCTAGCTTGAATGTCAATATTTAAAATTTGAAAGAATTTTTCCCATTGAAGGACCACAACTTTAAAAAAAAAATAAAAATTACAGAAGTTACACTACTATTGACCACTAAATTAATTATGTAATATGTAAGATACTGATGGCTTGTTAAAAATACTGGGAAAAGACAATTACAAATGCATTTTATGATAGGCATATGCAGTCATAACTAGAAGCGGATACCAAAAACTAGATCCTGGACATGTAACTTTTACAATTAGATTATCGAACAAATAATTTTTCCCATTATCATAGGATTGAATAGAATATAAATTTTCAGTTGAGGTTGCAAACTTAATTTCCATATCCGCAGATGCATGTGAGTCTGTGACACTAGTGGAAACATGCAAAGAAGATTGAGGCAACACTTGAACGACTTCTGACACACAGGAGAGGGACAGAACAATTATATCATGCATCTCTGTCTAGGGTTACTAATATCCCAATAAGTTCACATTGTTTTTCAACATCAGAGATCATCTTGGTTTTTAATCTGCCAACAACTGAACACAAGGAAATGCACTTACAACAAGAATAATGGTAAAATTATCACAACTTGGGAAAACTTTAAACAATTCCAAAGAGTTTTGATACTCACCTCCCTCTGTAGGGCCTCATCAAGTTCCTGCTTATCATCAGGAGTGATTTCTTTGGCATACAACTGAGTTAAATTATTCCGTATCCTGCAAAGCAGCGGCAGGCATGAAAGCTTAGCTTTTTTTAATATGCAGCAAAATTTTCAATTATAAAAAACGAAGGCCAAAATCGTGATACATCAGAACTAACCTTCCATGTTTCTGAAGCAATGATCTACGAACTGATTGAGTAGGATGAGCAGTAAGAACCAGGTCAACGGTCTGGTTTTTCAAAGCATCAAATACTTCTTGAGGGGACTTCTTCAAAACCACCACCAGTTTCTTGAGCGTTTCTTCAATGTCTGATTCAGTAGTTGCATTGTTCTCGTCAGACAAATCACCTTTTTTCAACTTGTTCCTTCTACGGTGAGCAATCTGGACCTCCTCAGCTAAGTTGGCCAAGTTAAGCATGTGGGAAAAGGACTTTGCAACAACGATAGAGTCCCCAGCATCCAAGCTAGTTATCACATTTCCAAGCTCCTCCAGTTTCTTAGGGTCATGCTTTCCTTCATACTCAGCAGAAAGCTCATATACTTCTTGAACCTATGCAATAACAAATTAACTGTCACTGTGACACAGTTTTCCAGTTCATGATGTTCTCCCAAGGGCAGAAGAATTAGAAAAAAAAAAATCTGACCATCTTTCCTTGTCAAAGAGAAACACAATAATATCTGGTACATTTAATCCACTCTTTCTTAAGGCAAACAATTTCAAGCAGCATTGACCACAGAACAGTAGTCTTCAAGTCCAAAACTGAATCAATTGGAAGTAAATAGCGAAGGATCACTTTATAGCCTATTTGGTTCACTTTCCACAAGGGAGCATATAGAACGGGAAAGCAAAACACATAAGGGTCAACAAGAGTAAAAAATGGGGTAGTAGATATAAGAATACTGAGACAGATGAGTAGATATACAAAAAAAGATATTCAGAATAATTCTATTTGAAAAAAAGTTACTATTGCGTCTATTGAGGAAAAACTAACAAAAACTCTATTACGGTAATTTGGACATGTGCGAAGAAAACAACTAAAGGCCTAAGCAAAAAATGTTTATCAAATATTTTATAGCCCAATGAAGAAGGGTAAAGGGAAACCAAAAAGGACACTTAAAGAAACAGTAAAAAGAAATCTTTTAATAAAAGGGATTTTTTAAAATTTGGTTTCTAATAAAATCTAATATTCTCATTTGATTCATGTGACTAGTCCCACCTAATGAGACAAGACTTTCTGTGTTGTGGTTGCTGCAATCAAACTGCGAATTTAGAAAGATAATAAAAGGAGAAACTTATTTATTGACAATCCACTTTTCTAATTTTTAAAGACAACTTCAGACTTTAAATTTCAACTAGCTTAGAAAACTTTGGTGGACTAGTTAATAGAACGTCTGGCTTTCTTTCTTTTCACTTATGATTTATTAATCTCCTACTGAACCTCCAAACATCAAGAAATATATTGGATTTCTTCTGTCCCCTGAAGAGGTAAACCAAACATTTAGTCAAGATATAATATAAAATACCTCATGAGACCATAAATGTTTTCCTTGCATATACCATTATGCAAAGGTCTTTCTGTCGGTTATTACAAACATACCAAAGGTTCGGTGTCCTTAACACTTTCCAATACCAATATACATAACCAAGCACCTAAAATCTTTAAAACAGATAAAGTTCAATGCTTTTTCACACCAAAACAATCATATCAACTTCGATAATCAATATGAGACATTTGAGAATCAATGGTAACAAAACAAATTTCGCTTGAGCATAAAAACATACAAAAGAAAAATCGAGAACTTCTAACTCAAAAATCTCACCGTTTCCTTCAGATGTTCCCCATGTAAATCCTGGAGAATATCAAGGAACCGATCCAGGAGTAGAGCATCATACTCAACCAGTTTGTCATCCTCACTCACTTTGGCTGGAACCAATTGCCGAAGCTGGGCATCAATGGATGCCATTTTTTCTACGTTGCGGGTAGCCATTGCTAGTAGCTGTCAGTTCCACACCTGCGATCATCAAAACCAAACAAAGGACCGCACCAAAACAGAAGCTCAAAAACCTAAAACCGCACAAAAATCGAACCTAAAATCACGGAGAGAATCAAAGCAATAACCATAAATTTTGATCAAAACCCAGTAAAATGGAAACGTTTGACTTAGCATTTGATGGGTGCAGGACACGTGTAAATAAAAATGGTTGTCTTTGCTACTCCTACACATCAATGATATGCCTAATGGAAATGGAGCATGTAGAAAAAGATTATGACTTTTGCATGAGCCAGAAGTAAATCAGCGATAGTAATCCATTTGTACCTGACTATGGACCAGTTAGACAAGAGAAGGAGGAAGGTGACGAGTGACGAGGATGGGATATATCAAAGAGAAAGAAAAAGAGTGTGAGATCCAAAGTGGCGCAGTGGGTGTATTTATATAGAAAGGAGGGAACATTGTAGCAAAAAACAAATTGGGTTCTCTGTTCCCTCTCTCATACGTCTAATTGGCCGCCTCTGCCTATGTCAATCTCAAGACTTCACCGCATTCTGCCTCCCTCACGCAAAGAGGCAAAACAGAATCGGTTGTTTGAGACAGACACTCTATTTGATTGTCACTATCCCATTCCATACGGGTGGTATATGCTTTCATTATTCAAAGATTCTCCTTTTCCAATTAGTCGGTAGTTTATGGTTCTCATGGTGAACCTGGCGGTGTTGCCCAACGCCACAGGGGCTACAGGGAATGGTTACTCTATCCACATTTTGTACACCTTTTTATATTTTTAATTTTTTTCTTAAATTTTATTTTTTTAATTTTTTTTTCTTTACATATATAATATGTGTGAATATTCTAATTGTGCAAGTATTTTTTTTTATAGACAAAGGGATTTTCTATTTTAAATTCTACCCTTAATAACAAGATGAAAAATTTCAACTCCATAAGATAAAATTGTAAACAGAGGGCTAAAATTAGGAACTCATTCAATGTTATATAAGCACTAGTCAAGGTGAATTTTTTTTATAATTATTTAACACAAGAGCAAAGTTTTAAATTTAAATTTTAAAAAATAAAATTTTAAATAACAATAAATATCACTCAATCATTAAGAAAGCACACTATCAAGATGAGGTTTGATGGTTGGTTTATGCAGATTGATCCAAAGTTGCAGCAGCACATTCTTTGTAAGGCAATGTTCTAAATTCAAAATCTGTTAAAATATATTAGAATTGTTCTCTTTTTTTCCTATTGGGTTTGTAATTGGAGTAAAGCTGAAGATCAAAAGATAAATTACAAGAAAGATCCAAAAATTTCCAATCCTTCTCAATAGAACTTCATATCTTCGCTAAAGACAAGTCATCCATTCAGCAATCAAATATTGCCGACTTTCTGGAGGCGCTTACAATGTTTGATTAACGGCTGTGCTTGAAATTTTGTCTGCTGCAGATTGTGCTTCAAATTTGGATGCCGGTGTTGGAGCTTTGCTTCCATTTGAATTCCACTCAAAACCAAAAGAAACGACGATTTCATCATTCAAATTTGCACTCCTTTGAACCCCAAACAGGAAACAATCTTTGTACCTTTCAGTATTATTTTATAAATTTTAAGTTGTGAAAATAAAATTACAATAACTTATTTGCTATGATATCATCGGAAGTGCTAAGGACGAAACATGTGAGGTCAGAGAAATTATAATTAATATAAGCATGATTAATGATCTAATCGACTTTCAACTTCTTATATTGACAATCTTGACGGCACATGCTTGCCGTTTAGGCATCTCATTTGAAAAGTAATAATATACGTATACATTACCTCTTATACAAACTATAAATATTCTTATACTCTCACCTTTATTTCTCTCTCATCTCAAAAAAACTTTCTGGTAACGTGAAGCTAGGACACTCCCTCACCTACTAATAATATTTTCCCATTTGGGAGGCTAGTGGTGCATTGCCATGTGGCCTTGGTTGAAATTTGTCTCTCGAAATTGAATTAGTTTTACTTCTTTTTCTAGTGAGAGAGACTATTAACTTATATTAAATCTTTTTAAATGAAAGAGAGTTATAACTTACAAGGGGACCAATTTTAATTTGGGACATGGTGAGGAGATTATGTTTGGTATACCTAAGATTTTTTTTTAAGTAGAATAAAATAATATTATTTTGGGTAATTATATTACTCGTCTTGATTCATTGAATTAAGACTGGCCCAAATAAAATTAACAGAATTAATAGTTTTGACTATTTTAGGTTAAGGGCCAAAACATTTCCTTTTCTACTTAAATAAAAAAAAATATATTTGTTCCCTTCCCTTTAGGTTGTCATATCAAATGCATGTGTAGCATGGATAAAATTGCTTAAAAAAATTATAAAAGATAATTGAATATAAGCAACTCAATGGCTTACCATTTTTTTCTATTTCTTTGATACTAATTAATTTATCTTTTTCTGCCTTCAAAAGGCCATTGGAATAATACTAAAATGAAAATTTACATAACCCACCAATATTGGGTAATGTATAAAAAGCCAAATCACATTTTTCTAAATTTATATATTACATCTTTTGGATTTCTAATCTTACGGTTGTCTATTCAATTATGTTTTTCACATTTGAGGCTTTCATTTTCAACCTTAGACTTTTGCTAGAACATCTTGCCTCATTGATTATAGACTCTCCCTTTTTCAAATCATACCCCACCAATAATGTCAAATAGAAAAAGGTTTTCTGCACAGCATAATTGACAATGAAATCTTTCCCTTTTTTAACATAGAGATGAAGCTTCTCCCTTCTTCTTTTTATCATTATTAATAAGAGTGAGGTGGCTTGTTTGGTTTTGTTACTCAACTTGAAAATTTGCAATTTTCATGCCCACCTTTTTTGTGTATATATAGTTAAAAATAAAAAATATTTAAAATGAAATAAATTAATTGCTTCCAGCAAAAGTCAAATTTAAATTTTTTTTTTGTATCAAAACATAAGTCTATTACAAAATGTATGGTTGCAGCATATATGCACATATCTTTTATAAATTAAGCTTGAAAGTTGACTTCCTTTGTGTTTATTTGCAGGAGTAGTTTTCAAACCTTTTGAATTTTGTGCTAAACTTTTCTTCCTTTCATGTGACTTATTCAACTCCCTCAGTCACTCCATTGTGTATGTGAGGGTCCATTCCAGAGGCGTGGAGGTTGATAAGTTATGAAAAGTATAAGATAATGGCCATGTCAACTATATGATTTCTTCTCAATAGCTTATCTGATAGGTTATATATTATTACTCTCTGTACCTACCACAATTATGGACACTATATTATATGATAATTTACAAAATCATTGCTAGGGGAGGCTCACAACGATGCAAACAAGTGAATAATTGTGTACTAATCTTAATTAATTTGTTTTCTTCTTTGTTTTTTAAATTTGATTGTTTTCACAATTTATTAATGATTTTTTAATTTTTACAACACAAAGTTTAAATAATTAAATTTATTATATTCATAAACTAAATTACAAAATTACCTACATAAAGAACGTATGAACATTCCATAAACAGAAAGTAGTGAGAATCCTTTCTTTTTTTTTAATGTTTTGTTTTATGTTATATAAAAATGTAAATATTAATTGAAGAAAAAATTATACGAATATCATTCATCATATGAATTTGTGGCTTCCGTGGAGGTGACCAAATGGGACCACTTGAGCCTTGAGGCATGAAGTCCTACATATGGGGCAGCATGCCATGTTAGACTTTGGGTCCAAGATCCAAAGTGTTTTATGTAGAAAAACCAAAAGAGGTACATTTCGCATGAGTTTAGCTTTGGCATATTCCATTTTGGTTTGCAAGATACTGAGAATGGAATTGGTTCTTTGAAATTTATACCCTGAAAATGCAAGAAAATAGAAGGATTGTGACTAAATAAAGATATATTTAACCGTAATAAGATCTATATAAAAAATAATAAATTAAATTATTTTTTATAATCAGGACAACATTTTTAAATCAAACTTGATCAAATGCAACCAGACTTGACTAAATCCAAAACCAAAAAGTGGGTTGCCAATATGGCAATTTCTTATTTTGCTGAGTAATTTTTATATAAGTTATTAGAAAAACACCTTTATCATTGACTTTAATATGAATTTCAATGATGCTGATAAGTTTGTTCACACATTTCTCCCATGTTGTATTGCTTTTTATGCAGATTATATTGATCATTTATATATATATATATATATATATATATTTCTTTCCTCCCAAACATAAAAGGTTCTCAAAAATACACTCACATGGCATGCTTGATGTAATATTTATTTTTTATAAGAGAAAAGTTTTGATCCATCGACACAAGTTGGTCCAAGTAAAAATTAACTATTTTTAACAAGTTATTTTAGATTTATTTCAAATATTGTATATAAAAAGAATTTATTTATGAGAGATTTATTTATTTTTACGTCTTAATATTTTAAGATGAATAATTTTTGCATACTAAATGAAAGATATTTTAAAAATTAAAAAAAGTTTGATCTAATTTTTTAAATAAAAAATTAAATTAATCATTTTATAATTATCCCCTCATGTATACCAAAAAACAATAAAAAAATTAAAATCTTCAAAACTTTATTTTAGTGTACTTGAAGAATCAAATATGATAGTCACACAGATTCCATGACACACCTTTGCCACAAAAACTTGCAATAACTATTGATCACGTGGGACCCACATGATCAACAACTATCACAAATCTCCATAATAATGGTGTGTTACGAATTCTATGAGTGTAGCAGCATTCTTGAAGAATTTGGGGTCAAATGGCAAGGAAAAATGCATTTAATGCAAATTTAAGGCCTTGATATTATGAGAAACTAATTAGGGGGTGGTTTATATTTTGTGATATAATTGATGTAGTATATTAATTAAATAATAAATTATTATTTATATTATTTTATTGATATAATTTTATAAATGATAAATATAAATAATTAAAATTATATAAATAATAATTTATTATTATATTAATATCACATCAATCATACTACATGACATAAGAAACTAACTAAATAATCTCTTTTACCTTACTATTTCAACAATGGCAAACTCATGTGCATGCTTATTTCATGACCATCTATATTTTCTGAATTTAAGGATGAAAAAAATAAATTCTGTCCGCTTATATCTATTTTCTGCATTATTATAAGCACAAATTGCAATTTTTTTTTTCTCTTGAGCTGTAAGTTTTGACCACGGCCAATTGGAAGCCCAATTCTAAAATAATGGGCAGCCCAATGTCACCCTATGAACAACTTATCTACGGTGTGATCTCTGGGTTCTTGCCCAAAATAAAAGCCTGTTGAAGTTAGAAACCGCCCTAATTTAAGAGGCCCACATCTTATGTTTAGGAAACACAGACGAGCCCAACCAACATATTTAATAAAGGCAATTTTTTTTATATATTATTAAATTAATTTAAGTTCTTTTGATTATAATATTTATAAGTGTACTTCTTATTTAATAATATAAAATATAAATTAAGCATGTAAATATATCATTACTCAATAAATAACTCATTTAAAAATATTAAATTTCATATTTACCTTAAAAAAATCCATCACCCAACAAAAACCAAAAAAGAAAAACGCTAATTTTTAATTTACAAATAACAAAAATTATAGAACCCACACACCACACACATATTAAACTTTCTTAAAAAATAAAAAGAAACTGACAAATGTATTTTTGCATGAATTTTACTTTTTTGCTGTAAATGAGAATAATTATTAAATAGTTATTAATGTGACTTTACTTTATAGAAAGTTATTTCTATATAAGTTCAATAATAATTATTCATTAATTGTATTTATTGTATTTGTCTCCTAGCAATCCATTTAATTGATATGGGGTTGCAAATTTTATTGCCTTCTTCCATATCTGTCTTGTGTATAGTTTTATAGCTAGTTATAGACAGCTTGCCCTTGTGAGTTCCTATCTTTCAGTTTGGCAGAGTGTCCCTCTCTACTCTCCTCATATAGATGTAATTGCACTTCTCCAACTGCGCAAGAAATGTTCATGGCTGTCCATTTGAAGAAACTTGATAGCAAAAAATTTCCAAAAATGAATTAATATCCATGAGGTGCAGACTGCAGATAATTATTCCCTCTTGTTTAGGGCATATATATATATATATATATATATATATATATATATATATATATTCTAACAAGGCAAACTAATTTCTAATATCTATTTCTTTGTTGAAATTTTTGAATTGATTGAGTATTTTTTGTGGAGTTCTCTCTCCATACTTATTTGATCTGTGTTGAGCAAAATGACAATTGAGAAGGAGAAAATTAAAGACAAACAACTTCTAGGAAAGATGAAATCAATTAAACCCATTATTCTTGCCTTTACCACAAATTAATTGAATTGAAGAATTTGGGTACTTTGTTGGTAGATTTCAAATGGCAATTTTTCTAGAAAATTATTAAACTTTTATATAAAAAAAATTAACCTATTGATTTTTTTATAAATTAAACTGTAATATTTACAAATTTAATAAATGAGTATTTAATATCGAAATTTAGTGGGTCTTTTATTTTTCTTCAAACGGAGCACTAATCAATAGACCTGAAGTAACCATTGCCTTCAAGGCTATGATTCCCTCAGAGAGTAACGGTCCAGTTAGAGACCTCAAAGCTTATATATGGCTATGAAGCTTTGTATATGCAGCTAATGCCGTGTCTCCATTTTTAGGCTCTCCTCAATTAGCAGCCAGTTTGTTAATAACATTGTCCTTTTGCCTCCCCTTCTTCCTTCTTACACTTTGAATAGACTTGTACTGATTACTAACAAATAGACTTCATACTTCTGACATTTGGGCTGAAATCGCTGACCCAAAAATGGTTGAAATCGCTGTTCTTCTTACTGATTACTTAAAAATAGACTTCATACTTCTGACATTTGGGCTGAAATGTTGACCCAAAAATGGTTGAAGTAGCTTTTCATCTTACTGATTGCCTATAAATAGAGCCCTACAAGCAGCGAAAAGTCACAAGACATCCCCAACAATGGCTTCTCTGCCTGCAACCGAAACCTCTTTTATTACCTTCTTTTTCTTCTTCTCATTCTTCACCTTCATTGCTCACGCTGTTGTTCCTCAAAACCAAACCTTTAGCTTCGTCAATTCGGGAGAGTTCGGGCCCTTCATCGTTGAGTATGGTGCTGATTACCGAATGATAAGCATCTTCAATTCCCCTTTCCAGGTTGGTTTCTACAACACTACCCCAAATGCCTTCACTCTTGCTCTGCGTATGGGACTTCAACGATCGGAGCAACTGTTCCGTTGGGTTTGGGAGGCAAACAGGAGCAACCCAGTCGGTGAAAATGCCACCTTTTCACTTGGGACTGATGGTAACCTTGTTTTGGCTGATGCTGATGGCAGAATTGCTTGGCAAAGCAACACCGCCAATAAGGGGGTTGTGGCCTTCAGATTGCTCCCAAATGGTAACATTGTGCTCCTTGATGCCCAAGGTAAGTTTGTTTGGCAAAGCTTCGATTACCCAACTGATACCCTCCTGGTGGGTCAGTATCTAAGAGCTGGAGGGCCATCCAAGCTTGTTAGTAGACTTTCAGAGAAAGAAAATGTAGATGGGCCTTACAGCTTGGTGTTGGAGCCTAGGGGGTTGGCTCTGTACTATAAGAGCAAGAATTCTCCAAGACCCGTTCTCTATTGGTTTTCATCTGACTGGTTTTCCATTCAGCAAGGCTCCATAGAAAATGTCACACTAACATCAGACCCAGAGAGCTTTGAAATTGGATTTGATTATTTTGTGGCCAATTCTTCCAATAATGGCAACAGAATCATAGGAAGGCCAGTGAACAATAGCACCTTAACACATCTTAGGCTTGGAATCGATGGTAATATTAGGTTTCACACTTACTTCCTTGATGTACGTGAAGGTGTTTGGCAAGTAACTTACACTCTCTTTGACAGAGACTCTGATGAGAGTGAGTGCCAATTGCCTGAGAGATGTGGGCAACTTGGGCTGTGTGAGGACAACCAATGTGTTGCTTGCCCATTGCCAAATGGGTTATTTGGGTGGAGCAAGAATTGCAGTTCTAAGGCTGTGACTTCATGTAGGGCAACTGACGTTCGCTACTACAAACTTGAAGGGGTTGAGCATTACATGAGCAAATATACTACAGGGGATAGAGTGAGTGAGAGCACCTGTGGAAACAAATGCACCAAAGTCTGCAAGTGTGTGGGCTATTTCTACCACACAGAGACCTCAAGGTGTTGGATTGCATATGATCTGCAAACCCTTACCAGAGTTGCAAATTCTATACATGTGAGTTATATTAAGGCGCCTAATAAGTAGTAGCAGAAACATTTGGAAGGTCTTGTACTGTATTCTGAATTAACATTATGGTTTTTTATTGTTCAAGTGCCCCAATTCTGCAGATTGCCAATAAACCAGTTGTTTGTTTCAGTTCCTCAATGAGGAGAACCATATGAATGTAAAATAAATTCTGTATCATGTTCGCAACAAAAGAAATTCATGTAGTGTGATATTCTTCTACCAGTTTCCTTTTAACTAGCCAGATCAATGCAAAACTCATTGATACCAAAAATAAGCTTTATGCATGCCGTGTAGAGGCATTTGCTCTTTTTACAATACTTCAATGGCTTAATATTTAATCTCGATCAAAATCATTCGACCAAAGTGAGGAAAGTCCATGCCCTCCTGGCATACTATAAATGGAAGCTTACCCAGCTCCCAAGAAGTGACAAGTAGAACAGAAGCACCTTCCTCACTGGCTTCTCTGCCTTCTACCAAAGTTTTCTTCTTTTGTTCTCTATCGTATTAAATTTAGGGGTATGTACGAGTTGGCTTTGCCTGAAATTTAAGGTAAATACTTGGTCAGCGAATCAAATGGAACTAAAGGATTAACAATCTTTAAAAGTGAAGAATGTATTGTATAAAATAAAATATAAATAAATAATTATTAACAAAAAAAATTATCATATAGATTATTTTAAATGTATAAATTATTATTTATTTATTTATATTTTATAATAGTTTTTATTATTAATTTTTAAATTAATAATTTATTTATTTATATTTTGTTTTGTAAAATATATTTATCTTTTTATAAAATTTAAATCCAACAAAGTAAAAGTTAATAGAGGCAATTATATATATATATATATATATTTTTGGTATTACATGAACCTAGATAGCTTTGGGAAGGTAGAAACTGGGAATCGAACTCACGATTGAGTTCGGGAAAGTCCAACGTTTGTGCCACCAGAGCTGATGCTCACGGGCCAATTATATATTTGAAAGTAATGGCACTTGTGTCTTAACATATAAAGTAACCTCATTCCCAAAAGTTGATGATTTAAAAGTACGAAATTAAAGAATATTGGTTGTCACTTGACAGATACTATTTAAATTTTAAAGAAATGGGGTCCATATATGCAATAAGGATTATAGGAAATTATTGGTGTATACAACAAATAAATATTCTTTAGATATAAGAAAAAAAAATAAAATATCGTTTTATTTTATATTATTTTTTATTTTAAAAATATTAATTTTTTGAAAATAAATTATATCACTCAAAAATTACGATACAGGACTTAGTCAAAATTAAAAAAACAAAGTCTTGCACTCAATGAAATCCGTTGTAGTGACCAAAATGCCCATACTCTTGATACAAATAACAATGTTATTTTTATATCCTTACACTTACAACTTTACTTACAATCATTATCTCTACCCTTTATTTTTCATTTCAAATTTTTACACTTCATTTTTTAATGGCTTTACCTTGGGCCACGTCTCAAGGCGTGCGGATACTGACGTATCCCCAGCATTTTCCTGATACAAATTGTGTAGTCTCCTATCTTAGATCACTCACAAGTGAAGCATATTTAAGGAGCTACTATTACAATGGTGTCCTTGAGTTTTGCTCTTGTTTCATTCTTGGCTCTCTTTGTGAGTCCTCAAGCTATCGTTCCTGAGAATGAAACCTTTACATTTGTTAATGAAGGAGAATTTGGGGACTTCCTTGTTGAGTATGATGCCAATTACCGAATGGAAATATCTTCAATACTCCTTTCGAAGTTAGTTTCTACTACACCACCCCAAATGCCTTCACTCTCGCTCTATTTACCCGTTCAGAGCACCTGTTCCGTTGGGTTTGGGAGGCAAACAGAGGCAACCCAGTCGGTGAAAATGCCACCTTTTCACTTGGGACTGACGGCAACCTTGTGTTGGCAGACGCTGAAGGCAGAATTGCTTGGCAAAGCAACACTGCCAATAAGGGTGTGGTGGCCTTCAGATTGCTACCAAATGGTAACATGGTGCTCCTTGATGCCCATGGTAAGTTTGTTGGGCAAAGCTTTGATTCCCCAACTGATACCCTCTTGGTGGGTCAGTATCTGAGAGCTGGAGGGCCATCCAAGCTTGTGAGTAGGCTTTCAGAGAAAGAAAATGCAGATGGGCCTTACAGCTTGGTGCTGGAGCCTAAAGAGTTGGCTCTGTACTACAAGAGCAATAACTCTCCAAGACCCGTTCTCAAATGGTTTTCATCTGATTGGCTTTTTTCCATTCAACTAGGCTCCTTAGAAAATGTCACACTAACATCAGACCCAGAGAGCTTTGAAATTGGACTTGAATTTGTGGCCAATCCTTCTAACAATGGCAACAGAATCATGGGATGGCCAGTGAACAATAGCACCTTAACATATGTTAGGCTTGGGATTGATGGCAATATTAAGCTTCACACTTATTTCCTTGATGTACGTCAAGGTGTTTGGCAAGTAACTTACACTCTTTTTGACAGAGATTCTGACGAGAGTGAGTGTCAATTTCCTGAGAGATGTGGGCAGTTTGGGCTCTGTGAGCACAATCAATGTGTTGCTTGCCCATTGTCAGATGGGTTGTTTGGGTGGAGCAAGGATTGCAAGGCCAAGGCAGTGACTTCTTGCAGGGCCAACAATTTTCACTACTGCAATCTTGAAGGAGTGGATCATTTCATGATCAAGTACAGCAGAGGAGACAGAAACAGTGATGAGAATTGTGGGAAGAAATGCAGCAGTGATTGCAAGTGTTTAGGGTATTTCTACCACAAGGATACCCTAAGGTGCTGGATCGCTTATGATCTGAAAATGCTTACCAAAGTGGCAAATTCAACGCTCGTGGCCTTCATTAAGGTACCCAACCACAGGCAATCAGTTGCCTGATGAGAGATAAGTCTTGACCCTTGAGAAGGTCTTCAATTTGTTGTTGTAATACTGATCTCTGATCACCAATAAATGGACTTGCTTTTATTCAGGAATTAATAAAATAAATAAATTAAATAAATGCAGGCATATCATGACTCAATAAATAACTGACTGAGAAATACAAAAGTTGGTATTTGACCCAAAAATTTCTCACCAAACAAAAAAGTAACAATAGGGCTTTAATGATAAAAAACGAACAATATATTATGGGTTAACTTTATTGTGGGTAAAATATCAATGCATTTAATCATTTAAGTGTTTATATTGTTGTCAACATTTAAAAATTTGGAGTAGGCTATTAGTTAATTTGTACGAATTGGATCACCTGCTACATTCAGGAGACAAATGAAAAAAATGAAGCAATAGTTTTTGATGCAATTAAATTAGAAAATCATAAAAGACAAAGATTAAGCTGGCTATAAACAAAAATCGACCAACAAAGTGTTGGCAAGTATTGATGTAATGGTAAGTTAGTTTTACTTCAATTTCAAGTTAAAGATTCAAGTTTGGAGTTGCACTTCTTTAAAGAGATTTAACCGTATAACTCTAGTAACAAACAAAAATTAATTTCTCACCCAATAGTAATAGGAGATATTTTAAAAGAAATTTCAACAAAAAAGGTGATGTGCATATAGGTGAATTAACAAGTTGGTTATGCTACAACCTAGTTTTACTCTAGAGAAGTATGTCATAATGATAATTACTCTTTTCATGATAATTTTTGGTAATATATTTTCATGATAATTAACGTTACATTTGTTATCTAGATTGTATTTGAGCAATTATATATTAATATTAATTTTTTAATTTTAATTGCAACTTTTCATATATATTTTCAGTATTCACCTTATGGTGTGGTAACCTTTTGATATATATATATATATATATATATATATATATATATAATATAGACTAGTGTCTAAAATAAAATAGACTCATTCACCTCAATTCCTAAAGTTGATTATTTAAAAATAGGAAATTAAGAGAATATAGGTAGTCATTACTTTTTCGTGTTGTTCCAATGAGTGGCAATTGAGTCCACCTATCCATTGAGAAGAGATATTACAAGGATAACAGAAAAAAATCTCATACAACTCTCCCCACAACACCTTTTTAATCATATTGTGAATGATAATGAAGATGATGGGATTCTGGTTTTACAAGTGTTTTCATATATTTTAGACGGTGGATGTGTCCTAGAAGAGACAAGAGACATGTCAATATGTTGAAGTTGAACAAAGTTGCGACTGTCAGGTATATTTTATTTATTGTGTAAATATTTTTATCAAGCTATTTTTTAATTTTATTTTATTTTTAAGCCCAAATGTATAGGCTCAACTAATTTACACTTGACCATATCATAGCCGTCCCGCCAGTCTCAATCTAGACCGTCCCCTTGTGCTTGCATATCAAGCAATTATAGAACTCACAAGAGAATTCTAGAAACTTGCCTTAAACCGTGGTTATTGATCAAAATTTGATCTAACAGCCATAATTCACCCTTCCCAAGTCTCATATAAAAAATTTTATTACTCTCCACTTCCTCTCATCTATATAATTACACCCTCCACTTATCGCAATTCACACATCCAAGACTCGGGGAGTTTTGATATAATTTTTTTTCTTATTCTTCTCTTACTCTTTTTAAGGAGTGTGGGTTTAAGAAAGAAATTTTCTCTTCTTATAAGAGTTGAGACATGGAGTAGCACCAGTCAAGGTAAGATCTCCCTCATTTTCTTTTAATTTCATGTTTATCCTATTTATAATCCTAATCTAGCTAATATCTTAGAAATCAGAATATTTGTTCTACATGTTCGTATATGGTTTCTTCTAAATTTGTGGTTTTAATTTTAGCTAGATAAAAGTCATGTAAATTTAAAAATTTTTAAATTTCTCACGATTAATGATCCTTGTGTTTCAAGTTTTATGCATGTTAAATTTTTGCGTTTGTGATTCTGCATTGAAATTCTACACATTAATATTAAATTATTTTTTAATTCTATTATAAAAATCTTCCATTGTTCCTAAAAAAAAAATTATTTCAAAAAATCTCAACTTGAAAGAAAAGTGATTATTTGAAATAAAAGAATTTCTAAATTCTCATTCTAGAAAGTGGTATTCTTTTTTCAAATCAAAATTATTTTTTAAAATCTCAATTTCGAAGGAAAGAAATTATTTTTAAATACTAAAATCTTTCTATTTTTTTTAAAAATAAAGTTTTTTAATCAATATAACCAAATCAAATTAATAACAAATAATTATACTACCATAATTAACTCTTAAACTAATTTTTTAAAATACAAATCACGTTATTTTTTATTTAAAAATCTATTTTTATTTTTTCAAAAAAAAAATCGTGGATTGCCTCTATGTGTTATGTTAAATTAGGTAAATTTTAATATTTGTTTTGCCTTGTTAAAATAAGTTATCATACTTTGTTAAAGTTCAGGTGAAATTAAGTATTGAAAGTTCTGAACCTATCAATCATGATGAATTGCTAAAAATAATGAAGATGCAATCAGTGGCAGCTACTATACGGTGAAGTGAAGAATTTAATGAATTGGTACAGGTTTTTCTTTTGTTTGTGTTTTTCTTTTTATCCTTCTTAACCATTTTTATTCTCTGCTTTAAAATGTTCTTTTTTTTTTATATATATTTGCAGGATATATAAATGAAACAAGACATGTAGTTTTTATTGTGGGTTTTGGAGAAATAAAAAAAGAGAATAAAGTAGAAGTTTAATATTAGATAGCAATAAACTCTCATGTTGAGAATTGAGGAAATTCGGGGTATTGAAAGATTAAAGGCAAGTGTAAATCAGCATGTATCGCTTAAAATGTAATATTTTTTAATTGGCTTGTACTTGTTTGGTAGAATTAGGTGCATTCATAAATTATTTTTTAAAAATGTTCCATGATTTTGGTATCTCAGTCACTCACAAAGAATCAGTGCTCCATGTCAAAGCCCATAACCATGCTTTACAATATCTGGTGTTGAGATTCCTCCACAAGAAAACATTGAAATTTCCCTTAATTTGCTTTTATCACATTCTTTGTCAAGATGCACGAAGAAGTTGCTTGATTAGAATTTACTAAAGTAGCAAAAATTTCATACTCTACCCCAACTTGATATTTTCTCAAATTTTGTCCAAAAGTAATTAGGGCCTGTTTGTATGAATTTATTTTTTAAAATAAGTCATTTTTATAAAAAAATAAAATGCTTTATTATATATATTTGTGTATTTGGATGGGCTCAAGTATGTCAAGAGTTCAAATTTGACTCTTTATTTAAAGTTAAATGTTTTGGCTTAAAGAAAAAGGAGATATTGTGGATGAGAAAATGTGTGACCTATAAGTATTAATGAAAATAATTTAGATAAAAATATTGTTACATTATTTTAATATAACACACATTACTCTCTTCTCCCTCATTAATTCTGTTCTTCCTTCTTCTTCGAAATTAAATCCTATTATTAGTTCCTTCACCTTTGTCTTCGGGCTTGTCAAATTTCATAATAGACTCCACCCTATTTCTAATTCCTTAGTGGCAATTTATTTTTTTTAATATTCGGGAATGGAGTTTGCTTATGGGTTATGCAATAGCAAGCTTCGATGATGGGAGAATATCTACATCACTGATCACCCCAGAATGATAAAACGCAGGAATAATAGGTATGAACCAAGATGGCTAATTCTACACATGTGGGTTATATTAAGGTGCCGAATATGTAGTAAATTAAATTAAGAATTTAAAATAATTGATAGATAATTAAATCTTTTAAATATATTATCTTGATTCATTTTAAGCAATGTGTATGAAAGACTTTGTTAGGAGAGATAAAATTTATTTTAACAATTTTTATACTGCGAAAGAAATTAGTTTCCAATTGTTAATTGAGAGATACCTTAGTTTACTCTAAAAAATTAAAAATTGCACAAGAAGTAGTTGACTTTATTTCTCTTTAAACAAATATTAATTTATGTTGATCTATATTTTTAATGGTATAATAGTACTCAATTATCTTAAAGTTTTTCTTTCAAAATTTAAAATTTTACATGTATAACATGTGACTTACTACTCATCAATTAAAAAATATGTTAAATTAAGTTGTGTTGCCACTATAGTGAGACATTTCTACTCTAATAATTTGCCCAACAAAGGGTGGTTCAGCAAATTCAGCGTCACCGATAGTACTATATTAGTCAAAATCATTGGCTTTGGTGTATCCTAGCCAGTAGTAGTATAAATATTAGGGATGTGCAAAAAAATTGTACCCAACCAACCTGTAATTCGCCAACACATATATCAATGTGAGTGACGGCGTTAGATTTTTAATAACCTGTCCAGTCACATAAAATATGTGTAACTCACTAATTCAATTAACACAAATTTAATTCATGTATATAAATATTCAAGTTTGGGTCAAAGTTTTCAAATCTATTTTAATCAGTGACCAAGTTTGTACATTAAATTTGACTTAAACTCAACTTATACATATTCCTAAATTTAGTTAGACAAAGAACACAAGAAGAGGGAAAAAAAAAAAGAAAACTTCGGTAGAAGGCAGAGAAGCCACTGAGGAAGGTGCTTCTGTTCCATTTGTCACTTCTTGGGAGCTGGGTGAGCCTCCATTTATAGTATGCCAGGAGGGTATGGACTTCCCTCACTTTGGTCGAATGATTTTGGTGGAGATCGAAAACTAAGCCATTAAAGAATTGCAAAAGGAGCAAATGCCGCTACACAACATGCATAAGGCTTATTTTTAGTATCAATATCAGATTTGCATTAATCTGATTAGTTAAAAGGAAACTGGCGGAAGAATAACACACTATATGAATTTCTATTTTAAAAATTTGCATATTAACAAAGTTAGAGAATCTCAACAATAGTGGATCCATTTCCCTTGAAGCACCTTTTTTATGGAAAAGTGTTGATATATCCACATTCTTTAAAAAGAACATTGGTGAAACACACCATTTCACTAATAAGTCGTGCCTGTGTATATGTAAAACATTCCTCCAAGAGACGTAAACATATCTTTTTACTTAATGGAAATAGTCAATGAAGTTGTGCATTTGTGTCCACAATCACTTTCCTTCACTATCCCCTACATTGTATTTGCTCATGTAATGCTCTACTTCCTCAAGCTTGTAATAGTGAAATTCGTGGGCTGCTTTGCAAGAAGTCACAACCCTAGGCGTCCAATTTTTGCTCCAACCCACTCAAGCCACGCACTGGTTGTCCTCAGAAAGCCCAAATTCTCCACCCTTCTCGGGCGATTGGCACTCACTCTCATCAGAACCTTTGTTGAACAGGGTACATGTCTGTTCCCGAGCACCTTGGTGCATGTTGACAAAATATGTGTTTAGTCCAATTAATAAGTAATTATTCTCTAACTTTTTTTTTTATTTTGATGGCTTTTGTATTTTTTATTTTACATAAATATTTAAGTTGTGATTTTTATTTTTTTTCTCAATAATATTTTATATCTTAATTTTATATTTATTTCTCACTTAAATCACCTTTAATTTTTAAAATTAAAAATTAAGAATCCAATCCCCTAATTAATATTACCATCAACTCTAAGTAAAATAAACATATTCTCACATTAGTTGTCATAAATTCGATTCAAATTTGTGTATAATAAAAACTTACTTAAAAAGAGTTTACTTATTTCGACGTTCTCAGTATCTTGAAAAAATTAATTTTTACTTATTAAGTGAATATTTAAGAGAGAATAAGAACAAAGATGTTCTTACATTTTTTATTTTCATAATAAATTTAATTTATAAAATTTAATAATAAAAATTATATGTTATGAAATTAAATAAAAATAAAGTTATTAAAATAAGAATACCGTTCTAAGCATAAGATATGTCAAGGGGATGTTGATCTTCGAAAGTCCAATTCGAGATCAAAAGTTTCAGGGTTGGATTCCATCGACCCTTGTTGAAGGGTGAACCATTAAAAGGAAAAATTAAAATATGGTACATTCACGATTATTTATCCACAATATGGATGCAATTTTACTCATATTGTTGCCATTTGAGAGCAATTTTCAGCCCACTACACCCTTATTAGCTGTGTTGGTTTGCCAAGCAATTCTACCGTCAGCATCAGCCAAGACAAGATTTTTATCAGTCCCAAATGTAAAGGTGGCGTTTTGACGAACTGGGTTGCCTTTTATTGGCCTCCCAACCCAACAAAACAGTTGCTCGGAACGTTTAAGACCCATACGCAGAGCAACAGTGAAGGCATTGAAGGTGGTGTTATAAAATGCAATCTGAAATGGAGAACTGAAGATGCTTCAACACTTTGTTTCAAAATCACCATCAAAAACAAAATTACAGGTTTGATTTTGATGGATTGCAGCTTGAGAAATGAAAGCATGAATTGAGAGAAAGAGGGTCAGCATTATTGAGATTTTGGTTGGAAGAAAACTAAGAAGCCGTAGTGCTTGTTTGTTAGATCGTTATGCTGTTGGTGATGATCATTATAGCTGAGGCAGATGATTACTATTTATAATTAGAAGGAGTGAGGGGAGCTGTTAAGTCATTTTAATAGGTTCAATGCATAAGTGGCAGAGAATGGTATATTGCACCGTGACCCAACAACAAGTGGGTGTCAATGGCCGGATCAACTTGAGAGTAATGCGGTCAAGGTGTTTGATGAAATGTGGAACCCAATGATCAGCCACCTCCAATGTCACTTACACGGTTTGTTGCACCAGAAATATTAGCACAAGAAAAGAATAATATCCTCAGTGCAATTAGTGATTGATTTTTAGGTTTTACAATTCTTATAATTTTATTTTTATTTAATTTTTATAATATAAAATTTAAATTATTAAATTTAATGAATCTTACATATTAAATTGTATAACTTATAAAAATAAATAATTTATAAATTATTATTACTCTTACAATCTCATAACAAATTGCATTTTGGTGGTTCGAAATGAAAAGATACTAATGTTGATGCGTGATCTTGCAGCATTATAATAAAGCAAAAAGTATGAGAATAAAAGGTTAATAATTTAAATAAAATAAAGGAAGAAAACACAGGTACATTTACGAGTTGGAAACCATTTAAGATTGTCCCTCCCCATGCTTATCAAAGATGATTATTGTCCTAGTCTGCAAATCCCAAATATCTTCTTGGATTGAGCTTTTTGGTTTATTATTCAATTTGGCCCATCCCAAAATCTCTTCTAGATATGGGTAATAAGGGTAAACCTGGTTTACCCTTCTTCCCTCCTATAAGCAGCAGTAAATTAATCTTTCCCTATCTTAAATAAAATGATTTATAATAAGTGTGATCGAAGATTCCTGGGTCATGATGTTGATATTTCTTTGTTTATATTCAGAAACATTATGTGGCATTTGTGCATTTAAATTAATTAGTAACCCAAAAGTCAACAAGCTTAAAGATGCAAAAAGAGTGTTGATATTATAAAAATACATTAATTTTAGATAAATTTTAGTTGTTAATGTGCAAGAGTTTGAATTCCAGAGAAGACTTAAGGAAAAAAAATTATCAATGTTTTAATTTTTAAATAATTGTCAATTTAATAACAATTGAGTTTATTAAAAAAGAAATAATGAATGCACATGTAAAGTTTACACAAAATTTACACAAATGTAATATCAAGATTTTTTTTTTTAAAATTTGAGTTGTAAGTGGGAAATGTTTTAATGGTAAAATGAAATCCACGTTACACTTGCGTAAACCTTGGGTTGATTTCACAGATGCATTTATCATTTCTCCCAAAAAGAAAGATGGCATGACTTTCTCTCAATTATTGACATAGCTAGTCTCGCTTCTTTAGTCTCTCTTCTCTCAATGACATAATAAGGGACAAGCAGTTGTGACAACGTATGAATATAATTACGTTTTCGGTAATCTCATAAGAATTTTATTAAGCTATAATTTAAAAATTTTAACTTATTAAATTTATAAAATCTTACAAACCAAACAATAACACTTATTAATCAAATAACTAAAAGACTTTTTGTGAAGAGTTTTGCTTTCATACATTTTTGTGGAAGCACGTAATTTATATTATTATATTAGTCCCTTTATTTTTGTGAAATAAATCTTACAAAAGTTTTATTTAAAAATAATATATACTATTAAATTTAGTAAAAATGTGCTTTATTAAAGAGATTTTTGCAACGTAATTATATGCAGTAATATTTAGTAATAGTGGTAGAGTAGCCATTCCACAAATGTTGTTGAATGCACCTCCTAAGTACTAACTCCCAAGGTGTGTCTATGATTTTCAGGCGTCTACTTTCTAGTGCCTTTGATGGCACTCATGATTTACAGTTGGTTAGCTAAAGATATGAACAAAAAGACCACCAGCTACCCAAAAAAGGGAATGCAGCAGACTGGTTTCATTTTCAGACCTAATGTTTCTGCATATAACAAGAAGTCTGAATCCAGAAAAAACACAGTTAAACTATGATAAAACACAAACCTACATGTGGTAGATATTGCCAAAGCATATTCCTACAGTCTCTGCCAGGTATTTTGGACAGCAAGAAATTAAGCAAGCAAGCTGAAAGATAACAATCAGTTATGTCAAAAAATTGTCCAAACTTCAGAGAAAAGTGGTATCACTTGGCAAAGAACCAAAAATTGTTCTTTTGATAATTCAGAGCCTTGTATCTTACTAAGGAAGAAACATCACCTTGTGTACTTCGTTCTGATTTGATGCTGAAGCAATATCTGCATGTTCCCAATAAAGAAGCAAATGGAACTTGCATCCATATAGTCAACTTCATCAGAGTTTGTTGTATCAGTTCTTGTATCAATGATGTTTTAATCCCTCCTTTTTGCGCTCAACCAATCTGTCTTTCTCTTGTTTGATTTCTTGCCTGAATTATGTTCTCCATTTCTTCATCTCTTTTCAAAGAAGTTGAAGTTACATTAATTCCTTCCCAAGCAACGATTTTCATCTGGTCTTCCCTTTTGCAGAAACAGTTTATCAAAAGCATTTTGTGCACTTCCTCTGGATGATTGCATCATACTTTGCTGCTTTAACCAGCCAATTATAGAATTCAACTTGAAATTTGTATAATACTAGTAAAGATATAAAATATAAAAATATTTTAGGATTATTATTTAACAGCTTAAACTTTTAAGATAACTAATTCTTTAATATGATATCAAAGTTTTTATGATCAATTAGTCAAAAATTTAATCTTTATCACTATTTAAAATAAAAAATTATTCATACTTAAAGTATGAAAAAAGACTTGTGTTTAAAAATAAAATATAAAACCATTCTTCAACTATTACCTAATAATATAAATTTGTAAGATAATTAATTCTTTCACAAATACCTTTACTTTGCTAGACTTCCAGAACCTATGCGGCTTGATTTCTGAATTGAGTTCAGGTATATGTCTTAATTAATTAGGGAAAATTGTTTAACATCTGTTTCATCATTGCTGTAAGCTTTGGAATGAGCTGTCTTTACTCTAGACTTGTGAAAAGTGAATTCCTGTTGATTGTGATTTACAGGGTTTACCTTTTTACACTTTTGCCTTTTTACTTGGGTTCTTAACTCTCTTGTTGGTGCAAGAATCGTGGTTATATTGATTTTGCTTAATTTTGAGAAACATCCATTAATTCATTGATTAATTAATATTGTAATTATCAAACACTAGCTAGCAAGTAAAGGATCAGTCTTTTTTGCAGTGTATGAAAACTGAAGTAGCTAAAGCCAAATCCTTTTGATTGATTTGGAACATTTGATGAATGTAAATTTCATATATCTATCTTCCTTTTCTATAAGAAAAGCTTCTGGTTATTTGAATTTGAATTTTTGTCTTTCTTTTTTTTTTTTTACTGAATTTAGTTATGTTTTTATTTGTTTATAATTTAATGTGTGTGACTTATTTTTTATTCGTTATTTTTTTCTCTTAATTCTTTATTTGTCTCTCTTTTACTGTATATATTAATTTCCTTCAAGCAATCAACACATTAAGAAAAAAATTCTCACTAAATGCATTATATTAAATACTCATGAAATTTAAAATAGATGGTTAAATCTATTGAGTTTATAATTTAATTTATAAAATTTAACAAACTTAATAATTTAATAAAATAAAATATTTAAAATAAATTTAATAAAATTAAATTATAAGAACAGCAGAAATAAACAGGTTAACAATTCTGCCGCAAAAATGCACTGTGCATTGGTATTTGCTTTTTTTATGAACAATAAACAAATCTTGGTTTCATTGTGTGCGGTCTAATCTGACTTATTTCGCCCAACATTTTGTGGTGACTTATATGACACCTAATTCTCACTTTCAAATCAAACGTAATATTAATGACAATTAGATGAGTATAAGAATGGACAGCCACAATGCAACCTTAATCATCTTTAACTAATTTTTTGTTAGCGAGTACTTTCAATTATTTCTGGACAAGATCATTTTTATATAAAACATAAGTGCTTGAATTATTTGGATCCGATAGATACTCTTAATGGTACTATAGTATTTAATTGATATTTTATACCTTTTTTCTTTTAGGTTTTTGAATTTAAATTCAGAATTTTATGCGTATTAAATTACTTATTATTTCTTCTATAAAAAAAAAAATCCCTCACTTAGGCATTCATAAAGTGATGTTCACTAAAATACAGCTAATTAAGTTGGCTCCTTTTGCAGGATGGGAAATTCATATATTCTATGGAGTTATTAGATTTTGATTATTTCATCTTGAGTATTAAGATTATTATAATTTTATATATTTTTTTAATAAAACACAAAATGCCGATAACTTTAACAGTTCAATGTCAAAAAATTTTAATCTAAAGTCACATCAACACCAAATTATAATTTTATCTAAGAAGAAATATTTGTTAATTTATAATTATATTATATTCACAAATTAAATTTTATTAAATATATATTTAAAATAATTTAAACTATTAAATTTATCAAATTTTATTAACTGAATTATGAGATTTAATAGATCTTACGATAAAGCTACTATTTATATAAATTTAATAGCTCACTTATTTGTAAAATTACACTTTTCATTAAATTATTGGTGATACAAGTAGAAATAGTTACTTGGGGGCCATTGATTCTTATAAGAAGCTTTACTTAAAGTCATATCTAAATGTACCTAGTATATATGTCTATTTTTTCCTTTAGGAAAGTAAAGAAAGAAAAAGTATCATATTGGCTACGTGATATTGAGACAAAAAAAATCTTATCGTCATCTTCATACATATAATGGGGTAGCTTTCTTCACTCCCTTATTCTAATCTATGATTCTGTATATGTTAAAGTCAAATTTGATGGCTTAAACTATATTCCCTAAGTTTACCTCTTTTATTTTTTTTTTTCTTTTCTCTGGGTTAATCAATGTTATGCTTGATGTGTTGGCCATCATAGCTTTCTGCCTCCAACTCCGAGGTTAGAAAGAGATTCCAGCTGCTTTTTTCTTGAGAGTAATTTTAATACCTTCCACTAATTTTACCACTCTGATACTCTTATTTATAATTGGTGAAGTATGGTTAGATCCCACACATCAATAGTTATGAATAAGAGTATGAAATTTCTATATCAAACTTAAAGTACAAAAATATCGATGCAATTATCTTAAAGATGGATGCCAAGTAAAAATTTTGAATAATGATAATAACATAATGATTATATACATCATAGTAAAACTCAATTTTTAATTTTAATTTATATTGTTAATCTCATAGACTCACTCATATTTGACAAGTTAATTGTAACTCACAATTTTAATGGTATATTTTGTTGGAAATAACTTGATGGAAAAGGCACACAATGGGTGAATTGTGTGAATTAAAGACTTAAAAGAGTTTTCAAAACAGAGTATATAAAAATTTTAGAGGTGCCTCAAAGTTGAATCTTTATTAATTTTTATTATTTTGGTTCATTTTTATTTTTTATTAAAATATATTTTACAGATTCTATTTTTTTATTAACATTTTTTATATCTTAATTATATATATATATATATATATATATTTCTCTCCTACTTCCTTTTACTTTTGGATCTCCTAAAGGTAAAGAATCCAACTCCCTCAAAGCTAGATTTAGTCACACCAAAGTAAATATTGTAAAATTTAAAAGAGTAAGAGTAAATACATATATTTAATTTAATTTAAGGAGATCTAGTCACACATACGTTAAATTCTCAAACAACTTGCTTGAATTTTATTATAAAAAGCCGTAGATTTTTTATCCAAGTTTCTCCATATTTATACACGAGTGTTCATTTTGAACGAGCCCCTCCAAGCTTTACAAAAGTCTTCTACTAAGGTAGATAAGAAAGTATGAAGGAGGTTCTATGCTCTCTAATGGAACTCAATACAACTTAGGATTTCCCTTTCTAAGAATATGATGGATGGTTTTTGGGTCATTTTTCTCTATCGTTGGTCTATAGTTTCTTTGTTCTTTTATACTTCATCTTCAACGATCATGAGTGGATCTTCTGTTTTGTGTTTCCATTAGCACGATTAATTCTTCAATCAGCTTTTAGGTCACAATCTTCTCTTTATTAGATTTCCATTTTTTTTTTCTGATTTGTGCTTTGCATTTCTTCAACGTGCTTTAATTTAGTTTTGATTAGCTGCAATCTTAGATTTCCATGATTGTCTCTTGCTTTGTTCAACCCAAAATACACTCCAATTCTTTCCTTGATTGATCACGATCTCTGCTTCTTTCTATTTTAAGTTCCTCGATCTCCAATTTCTGCTTCAACCAGTTTTTCTCTTCCTCCTTTTATAGGATTATGTAATCCTTTTCATTTTACAAGTTTGTTTCCCTCATTTTATAATTGATATTGCTATTCACACAAATTTATTTTTACTTAATTCTCATAATATAGAATTCAAACTATTAAATTTATTAAATTTTACAAAATAAACTATAAAACTCAACAAATTTAACAAATTAAATACATTGCATGACTCTTCCATGCAAAAACTTTCATGTGAATAGCTTTTTCTTTTTAAACTAATTTAAGGTAAAAGAGCCAGAAAAGGTTTTGTTTGTTTGTTTTTTCCTTTAATGGTTCAATCCATTACAACACTTAGGCTTTCAATTGTGTCGTTCTTTTCTTTCTTACCACACTTGAATTATGCCATTTCTGTCATCAGCTGCAATGAGAAAACTATATATATTGCTGCACTGTATGAAGCTTCCTCATCACAGGCAACTAGGACAGACAATTTGACTTGTTGCTAGAATTTTGAAAACAGGTTGCAAACTATATTTCCATTTATGCGTGGCGTACCCGTCTCCATGTGAAGTCCAAGAGTTAGGAAAGATACTGGAAACCTGACGGAAACAACAAGACAACCCATACATCACTGCAATTAAAAATAAAATAATAATACTTTTAGAACTATCTATTCACAATCTATATACAATTTTAGTTAAATGAATATATTTGTTTTTATTTTTCCCTTATTCCTTTCTCTTTCCAATTTTAACTATGGTTAAGTACATATTATAGACAAATAGTTATGAAAGTATATTTTTTTTTATGAGTATTGCTAGTCCCATGCTTTAATTTTGACCCAATTCTAATACTCTCATCCACAACTATGAAACAACGAGAATTCTGTGCCAAAATTAAGGTGTAACACCAGAATTACTTTTTTTTTTTATTTGGTATTGGAGAGATTTATTACATTGGTGAATTCACAATTTTGGTAGGTATGACTAATCATACTAAGAAAATGCCACAGTTAGGAACCATCCTTAAGAAACATGAAAGGACATTTTGGTAATAATGATGGTAGAGAGATATAGTTCATTAGTTTAAGTTATTGAATTGGACTTAAGCAGAGGTTAGTGGGCATTCAGAATTCTTAACTTTACTAAGCTTTTAATTGATGATTACATACAGCTTGCTTATTATAATTTATATTGTGGAAAAGCTTTCAGGGTCAGCTGGGTAATTTAATATATTTTTTATATATAAATATAATGTATTCATATCCTTTCTCCTGCAAGAGTCAAAATCAAATTATTCAAGTCCATGGAGTCTAATAGCTAGTATTAATTAATCATTGGCCTTATGAAAAACTTTCATGTTGATTAAGGTTTTATTCCTGTATTGGGGCCCCAGGTGACATATCCTAGTAGAAAATGAATATAATTATAATTCTAGAGCATTGATACATAACATAACTGTTTGTAGTTTTAATGATGCAATGATATATATATATATATATATATCTATATATATTATGTTTATTTAAAATTTTTTCTTTTAAAATTTTAAATTCAAACCTAAAACTTTATGTCTAATGTATTAAGTGTTTTGTCATTCTTTTGATTAAAAAAAAAATGCTACAGAAATTAATTGAGAGTAACAAGTTAGATTAGGAAATCAAGAATTTAGTTGATGAATTTACAATACAGTAGCTAGGGATCAAACTCTAATGTTAAAAAGAGAGTTACTTCCTATTATATTATATAACTTGATACACCAAAAATAAAAAAGAAAAAGAAAAATTATTTAGCTTGGCAATAGTTAATTATTTAGTTCTTATGAAGATGATATATATATATATATATATATATAAATAATTATACGCTCTGTGGGCCATCAAGTATATATAAAATGTTTCTGATAAGATACTTTATATACTAATTGTGCAAGTAACGGCCATTCTTCCATTTGAAATCATTCCTCACTTTTGAGTTGTTTTCAAGTGAATTATACAAGAAAATAGAAAGAATTGAACAGCTTAATTTCTGATTTATTTTTCCTTTTTTAGTATATATTTCATATCCAATTCCTTTTATTTGCAAAAGGTAAAAGGTAAGTATGATAACTAGATCATGTACATGACCATGTGAGAGAGATATAATACCAGGATTGGATAGGAAACCATTAATTAATTAAGTTCGTTCTAATTCCCAATTTGTTGTTTAAGTGGCAAATATAACCTTTTTTTTTTTAACAAAAGAAGCTTTAAACTATTTAATACACATTCAAAATCTTGAATTCAAACTTAAAAATTTAAAGACAAAACTCTAAGATAATAATTAAAAGTGACAGCAACAAGTATAACTTTAACCTATACGACTAGACTGTTATTAAATGGTCATTAGGGTATTAACCATAGTGCTAATTGGGCCAAGTTACCCAATATGATTGCTTGGATGATGGAAAGCACAATAATAAAAATAAGTATGGAATAAAAGGTATGGTTAATAAGGCTATTAGTACATTAAAGCAAGAAATAATGTAGGGGAGGAAGAAAAAGGAGAAGGCCAAAGGACTTTGATTGGTCCCATATCATGTCCCCTCACTACCCTTTGATGTGATCTCCTAAATATATATACATTTCTTTCTATTTTGTGCCACTGCCCTTGCGTTGTCTTCTTTCTCTTCCCCTCCAAAAAAAAACCTTCCCTTTCTCAATTCCTTGAGAAAAAGAGATCCTAAATGGTTTGTCAGTAACCGAGATATCATCAACATGTCCAGCAAAGGAAAAGACATAGCAGAAGGATCATCAAGATCCTCTGCTTCTGCTGTTGCTGCTGCTGATCATCACCACCATCAGCAGCAGCAGCAGCAGAACCTGCAGCAACAGCAGCAGTCGCAGCCGCAGCCGCTGAGCCGGTATGAGTCGCAAAAGAGGAGGGATTGGAACACTTTCGGACAGTACTTGAGGAATCAAAGGCCCCCGGTGGCGCTTTCCCAGTGCAATTCAAACCATGTGCTCGATTTTCTTCGGTACTTAGATCAGTTCGGGAAGACTAAGGTGCACTTTCAAGGTTGTCTGTTTTTCGGGCAAGCGGAGCCGCCTGGACCCTGCACTTGCCCGCTCAGACAAGCCTGGGGAAGCTTAGATGCTCTAATCGGCCGGCTTCGGGCTGCTTACGAAGAAAATGGAGGCTTGCCGGAGACAAATCCATTCGCCAGCGGCACCATACGAGTATATCTACGCGAGGTGAGGGACTCTCAATCTAAGGCAAGAGGAATCCCTTACAAGAAGAAAAAGAAGAAGAGGAATCTACTGAAGCCCAACGGGGACAGCTCAAACTTACCCATGCAGTAAAATTTAAGTTTTCCTTTTGGCTCTTCTTCAGGACTTATGGTAATTTTTTTCTCACTCACTGTCATAGATTTCCTGCAGTTTCTCAGAAGTTGGCATTAGAACGAAAAATGAAAGCATGCCCTTCGAATACATATCATTGTTTTGACATGAATTCATCAATTAACAAGCTCATTCATCTACCAACAAATTCTTTAGCTGAATGTTTGCTGGTTGAATTCCCAAAACCAAGATTGCTAAAAAAGGAAAGTTCATCAAATCCAACAGTAGAGTTCGTTTAAAAGTAGGTTCCTTTAACTAAGTGCATCTTCATTTATAGTAAACCCTAAAGCATGGGCTTCAAAACCCTAAATTGCATGTATATGCCATGACAACAGGTAATCATTCTACCTCAGTTATTACATTGTTAATGAGAACAGTAGGGATTTGCTAGGGAATTTACTCCCCCCATTTTCTGTCTTTCTCATTCAAGATGACAATTTCACCACAGTCTGCATACGGTAATTTATTATTTATTTTACATCATTACAATAATCTATATCTGCTTTTCCTCACAATCTTACTGCTTTTGGGATTCGCACTATATCTTATTGTATAGCTTCCACAAATGGGATTACCTATCTGATAACATATTATATTATATACATATAATGATTCTTATTAAGTTTAATATATACATATATAGTACATTCTTGCTGCTTATTTTTAAAAAGAAAAAAAAAAAAGAGGATTGATCAAGATCTCAGGTATAAGGGAAAACAATTTGCCGTTTTGAGCGTTTCTTGTCTGCTGTCGTATTTATGGCTATGCATAGTGTGTCTGCAGAATTCAAACTCAAGATCTCTGGTTTTCTTAGAGCCTTGTCTCATTCTAATAAATTTTGGTTTCTCTTCTCCTCCCTTTCCTATTGCCCATTATATGTATGTCCTTTTATTCCCTTGGTGCTGCTACATGTATGTCTGACTTCCGTACATGAATTACGCTGTCTTCCCCACTACCAAACACTCTGCAAAGGCATAATGACCATGCTATGATATTGCATAATTCTATGCTTTCTTTCATTTTCTGACCATCAAGGGAATTAAAGTTCTGTGTCTTTTATTCCACAAAGGAGTTGGCCATAGTCTGTGTTGTAGACTTGTAGTGTGGTAGTGCTCATCTACATATATAATCAATTTTTTATTTTCATATAATTTTTATTTTACATAATTTAAATTATTAAATTTATTAATTCCACAAACTTAACTATGAGATTTAATTAATCTAGTAATATTTATACTAAATATGAAAAATGCTCACACTTAATATAAAAACAGCTTTTCTCATATATCATATATAAATATAAGGAAAAAGGTTCTTCTATATTAATTATATGAATAAGTTTTTTCATAAAATTTTTAACTTTTTAAAACTATATATACACATTCAAATTGTACTCAATCTCAATAAAACTTCTATAATTAACATTAATCTATGAAAAAGTACGAGTGTTCAATTTGGTTTAAATATCACTTTATATGCATTTTCTTATTCCACAAAGAAGTTTAGTATATTTCACGCTATTTTATAGGATTTTAACCGACAATCCCCACATTTTAAAAATATCATTTTAAATTGTCTTTTACCATTTTGATCTTGGAATAATAATACATAAAAAAAAATGTATATTAGGACTTTTCCCTTAATTTGTATAGCTCATAAGAACTAGAGACATATATATTGATAACAATGTATAGCATGTTTAATTGCCTATCACTTGATTCCTATTTCACTATGATTCATAACAATTGGGGTTATTAGAATTAGAATAATGTGCTAAAACTTTTTTAACAAGAGGGAATGTACTTAGGTTACGTACAATGGATGATGCTGTATATGCAAGAGTAATTTTCGCTCATAAATATTACTTCTGTCATTATAATCCCACTAAAATGTCTCATACACTTCTTTTGGGTTACATCTTGTGATTGATTTCAGGTACCTAAAATAATGTCAAAATCCTGAATCTATTGCCAGGCGTTGGATGACTTAAATTTAGCTGCAAGCTCTGGGAATTGGCAGTAACTGTGTCAATGACTGTATTTGTTATTTGAATGGGAATCTAGAATGAAATTGAAGAACAATTTAGTTAAATATAGGTAAGTCCTTTTGCTGTATTCACCTTTATGAAGTTCTCTCAGTTTCCTTCGGCACAGTATATCAAGCCTAGTTTCGAAAGTGACCTTAAATTATCTCCCAAGTAATAGTTTGTTTGATCCCTAGTATCTTTTGGCTCTCATGGAATTGCAGTTTGCTGCTGCTATTTCAGAGATTATGCTAGTATTTGTTATGTACCCATACCTATAGAATGCCATGAGATTGTGTCAGCTTATTTTATACTACATGTTAGGACTAAGTTATGAAGAATAATTTTTCGCTTATGATACCAATGCTTTTTTGTTTTATGAATTTTTTTCCCATTGTACGTATGTTTAGATATATATATATACACACACACACATATACACATACCTACATATATAAATATATAGTGCATATGCACTTAAATGATTTAATAGCGTCTAATTGTTGTTTTGAAGCTTTTTCTTATTTCGGGGTTCAAATCTAGAATCTTATGTATGTGTATTAAATAATTTATCACTTCTCTTATTATATATATATATATATATATATATATATATATATATATAGCACTGCTATACATGTATGACATATACATTCGTTAGTCCTCATAGTAAATGAAATATTGATTGGAAAAGTAAATCAAGGTGGTTGAGACTTTGTTTTCCACTGAGAATTTCATGGTGTGGTATCCCCCACAAATATGCAAGAATATGCCCCACACATAAGTTCATAATGCAAGCCGATTATATTAAAAATCATTGGATTCCTCTGCAGTCTCTTCAATTTTAAATTTATATCTTTGACTATGATCTCCATTTTCTTGGCTTAACTCCATGATTTAGACCCTCCTTTCAATTATTATGATCGATCCAATCTAAATCCTGTCAGTCATTCAAACATAATGCTGCAGTGGGTTGCTTTTTCTTCTGTTGTTTTTTATTTTTGGGGTTGCGGGGGGGGAGGGGGAGGTTAACGATCAGTGGCTTTCAAGTTTTTAGATTTCACTCTATTCTCATAGAGAATTCTATTTGCTGCAGTGGCTTAACTCCATGGTTTAGACACTCCTTTCAATTATTATGATCGATCCGATTCTAAATCCTGTCAGTCACTCAAACATATTGCTGCAGTGGGTTGCTTTTTCTTCTGTTACTTTTTATTTTTGGGGTGGCGGTGGGGGAGAAGGAGGTTAACGATCAGTGGGTTTCAAGTTTTTAGATTTCATTCTATTCTCATAGAGAATTCTATTTTGCAAATTTCAACCATTTTATAAGGATTAAAGAACCAATCAATTTTACTTTATGGCTATTGACTGTTAAACTGGGCTTGAATGTTATGAAGAAGCATGCCCATTTGGTTTCTCTCATTGGAAGTGGAATGCCACTTATCTATATCTATAATAAAGCTTTAGACTCTTTCTCATCTAATCTTCTTGACCACTCTTTTAAATTTTTTTTAAAAAACTAACTGCTGCTGTTATTAAGAATGGATCCGTGCCTGTCTCCATGAGCGCTATCCAAACAGGTGTGCAGAGCCAAAAACCTAGTTAAAATAATTAATAAATAAAAGTCATATGCTATTTGAAAATATTTAGCTTAGATGAGGTTGGAGGTGTGGAGCTATGTATAGGGTGGGAGTCCTAAGTTTTATTCTTAGACAGACCAAAATATAAATGGTATATAATTTGCTTTATATTGATTAATTTTTCTTCGGATTGGTGCCTTTTGGAATCTTTTGGTCAGGATGCATGCTTTTAGTATATACGTTGTATTCAGAGATCGTAGATGCTAGACATTTAAGTCCATCTCCCTCATTTTCGCCTCTCCACCATACTGTATTAATCTCTTCACCATTTTCTCCTTTTAGGTGCTCTCTCTCACTTTGGTTGCTTTCCTCTATTCCTCTTATCTTCAGCTTTGTCCCTTTTGATGTTTAACCTCTTTACTGCAGTCTTGACATGGCATTGCTTCAGCCATGTATATATATGCAATGATGCTTTGGGAGATACTATTGCGAACCTAGTCAACTAAGAAGTTTGACTTCTGATCTTGGTTTCTGCACATAAAAACTGCATTTATATAACTTCTGGAGCAACTTACTGATTCATGTGTATGCAAGAAGTTTAGGAGGATAATTAAGGATGTTTTCTTTGGCAATGGTAGCAATCTGATGGGCCTCAAATTTGGAGTCCAGCAGATCCATCTCATGATCTAGGTTACACGAGTACGGGTATGTATCTTATATAAAAATGGGTATATATGTTAGTAATATAACTCGTTTTGTATCCAGAATGGATATTGGAACATGCTCGTATAAGTAGGCTACCTAAAGTAAAGTTTCAGTGCTTCATAGCCCATGACTAAGTGAATAGGTTGGCATATAATGAGTTGATGGTTTGAAGCATGACAAGCAATCAGATGGAATTTTTGTAAGTATGATTTGGAGTTTGTAAGGCCTATAGTGGTTTTCTAGAATTAGTTCTTCAATTTGTTGCAGAGGTTAGGGACTTAATGAACTAGTTTATATGTTTGATGATGATATGTCAGATGGAAAATGGAACAGATCAATTCTTATCTAACTGAGTATTGATCAAAGTGGTGCTATATGGTGATGTCTGATCTGTCCTTCAGTGTCAGTTAGTTGGACAAATGCCAATTCCGTGGAAATCATGAGTGAGACTGTAACAGTGTTTTGTTTATGAAAGAGGTTTAGAGAATTTCAACGACTTTCAATATCCTCAAGAGGGCTTTCTATTCCAGGAGCTTAATAGGGATATTTCTTAATATGTATTAGGTGCATACCGGTATAAATTAAGTAATTAAGCTTATTATAGAAACTTGAAAAAATTATATATGCATGTTAATATTTGTAGGAAAAATCTATTTTCGCTAATAAATGAATATTAAATATGTACAAAATTGCTCATAATTATTAAATTTAATAAATTTATTAATTTAAATTTTTTTAAGTAAAAATTTTATAAATTTCAAATAGAGAAATTGATATGTGGATAAGCTGTATGATCCGATGAGGTAGATAAGATATAACTTGAGAATGCTAATTGGTAAATGCATGCTAGCAGCTGCCTGCCAGTACTGCTTCCATTCCCTCAATCGGAATGCGGTGCGTATACAAACAAAGAAATACCTCATACTTTCTCCTTTCTATCTTTTCAAATTTGGTTTCTGTCAAATTCAAGATTGCTGCCGTACAGATACTCGCTGCGAAATACATGAACAAAACATTTAATGCTTAAAGCAATTGTGGGAAAATTGCTTGCATTCGCAGCAGCTGCTAAACTGCACTACAAAAATTGAAAATCCTATTTGCAGTAGTACAATTTTAAAATTGCATACAAGCTTATAGACAGGCACATTAAACGTAAATATGTTGAGTCACCTTAGTACTTGTGTCGTGTCAGGTTAGAGTAGAGACTTATGAACTCACCGAGGGTGGGCTATTAAAGAGGATTTTGAATAAGTTGGAAAAAATTATTGGTTTAAATACGACAATGCTATAAGATGAATTAGTGAAAGAAATCTTAAATTTATTAAAAAAAAAATTAACAATTTAAACTCTCATACTATATATATCTTTACGAGACTTTTATGATATATATATATATATTTATATATTTTTGATTAAGTTCAAATAATATAATTTATTTAGCAGTTCTCACTTAATTAAATAAATTTGTGAAAAGTATTTTTGACGTGATAAAAGTGCACGTATTGTGCACGTCTTTCCCATCACAATGACATTTACAAAATTTATGTTGAATGATGGGGTAAAATGTTTGTTGTTTTTGTGAGAAGATGTGCATAATACGTATATTCTCGTCTTGTGAAAATAGATTTATATATAAATTTAATGGATTTGGATATATAATAAAATTAGGAAAATTATGTTTCTATAACATAATTTTTGCAGAATTCTTACAAAAAAAAAAAGATAACTATTAAATTTAATAATTTAAATTTTATTAAAGTAAAACTCATATAAAAATAAATATATAAGAATTAAAGGATGGATAAGATTAAGCTCGTAAATGAAATTGATAATTTGATTCTCCCATCTTACACTTTATATAGAGTGTTGATATATTATGATTATTAAAAAAAATAATATTATAGATAATTAAAAATATAAATAAGTAAATAATAATTTATAAATTTAAAATAATTCATTTTCTTAATTTTATAGATGAGACGACTCAAATCATACACATAGGATAGATTTCATACATTTCATATTATTATGCTTAAAAGGGATAAGCCAATTTAGAGTTAGATAAAGGTTCATGACTTAATTTGTGATAGTAATTTTTTAATAAAATTATATAGAAAAAGAAAGAAAGAAGTGGATATTATAAATCTAGTTCACACGCACTCTTAAAAGTTTGAATCAGCTATGGGGAAAGAGAAGAGAAATTTGTTTTGGTACATTATGATATAGAGTTTAAATTTACAACCTCTTACAAATTAGTTAAACCTCTCACTATTGAACCAAAGAAAAATAATATTTTTATAATTGTTTATTCATAATTTACATACAATTTTAACTAAAATAAGAGAAAAAATAGTAAAATAAGAAAGTGGAAATAATTGATTTAATAAAATGAACTTGTTTGAATAAGATTAGTTGCAAGTTGTGAATAAATAATTTTGAAATTATTATAACTCTAAACTAAAATAGAGAAATAATTAAATATTATCCCATTTATGTAAATTTGCGTAGGAGAGTGAAAAATAAAAGGAATATAAATTTAGTGTTCATTATATTTTTTATCATTTGGATTTAAATAAATTATTTGCTCATCATAAACAAGTTAACCATATTTACATATAGTTTAATATTAGAAAAAAATAATAAATCACTTAATATATATAATTTTAAATTATGCAAAAAAAATTCCACGAAAGCAACGAGTGCCACATAAATAACAACTGCAATATGTCCTCACCTACTTGGACGGGATATCATCTATTAATGCAACTACCTATCCATATCTTATTGGAGAACAATTAATGGTTAAAAGAAAATATAATAAAAATTAACGAATTTTCATTTATTTGTGTTTATATATATAACTATGCAACAGGTTGATGAAAAGTTATGGAATAATTAATTATTCATAATATATAATGTTTTATTAATGTAAAACTATTTTCAGTACAGGTTTGTAAGGAAATAATATTAAACTAAAATATCTTTCTTATATTTGTATTTTTTTGAAATACCGCCCGAGATTTTTTTTTATAAGGATAACTTTCAAGATTCAAATAGACAATTAGCTTAAACTCTAACATAAGACATAACTAACTTTTATTACGGTAAAATTTTGTTGATTTTTATATTTATATTTAAAATAAGGAAAGGCATAATTGGTGATAACTTTGTTAAATACTATCTCTCTACCAAATTAATTAATTAAATTTGAATTAATTTGATAATACTTCATACCAAACTATAACAAATTGATTCATTGGTTCTTCTTTTTTTTTTTTTTTTAACAGTAAAGAGGGGAACTCTTATTGATTAAGAGCCAAAGAGGAATCTCTCTTAGCCAGTAGTGCAATAGTTGGTGGAAAATCGCCCAACCTAATAGACTCTGACTCAAAAACTAATGCCGCAAAGGTATGGACAACTGAATTACCAGATCTACAAATATATGAAAGGAAAAAGTCTAAAAACGAGCCAGCTTTCCACAATCTTTCACAGCAGCATCAAAGTATGAGGAATCCTTGATTGCGCCATGAAATGCTGAGACCAACTCAATGCAATCTACCTCAACAGAGATGCTCGTCATGTAGCCATACTGCATCGCCAACATCACATCGTGCCAGGGAGCCAAAGCCTCTGCAATCCGAATCGCACCACTTCCTTGAATTCTCTTGGAAGCTGCTATCATAATTTGACCTTCCCTATTTCTAGTTGACACTCCCAAGCTAAATTTGCCTCTATCATGAACTGCAGCATCAGTGTGGAGCTTAGAGAGCGCTCGGGAGCCATTTTCGTCTTCAAAGTGCCGTAATGGAAGAACATTACTTACACTCTACTACTGAGTAGTTATTTGTTGCCACCTTTCTGGCAACTACAAAAGCCAAATCCCTTTGGTTTTTTTTTTTCTTCTGCCATTACAAAAACTACATCTAAAGAACTTTAATCTTGTGTCTCTTTTTTATTGAAGAATATTGCTCATACACAAACAATAATATATAATTTTATATAAAGATAATGTAACAAAAAAAATAGAAGAAATTAACGTAACAAAAGAATATTTTTTATTTAATATGTTATCACAGCTAATGTGACAAAAAAAATGTTGTTTCTATTTAATGTGTTATCACGTGTTCTTCATATGAGAAACGTGTAATAATTTTATGTGGTAATAACACGATTTTTTTTATTTTGTCTATTAAATTTAAGATTTAAAGTTAACTACTTAAATTTACATAGCTAAGATTCTTTTCTATGAACTTTATTTACAGAATTATAATGCCTAAATAGAAAAATACCAAATAATAACAAAATTTAATTTACAAATCGCATTAACATTGGATCTCTTAGTATATTAAAATTTATGAGTTGTTAGTTTAGCATAATTTAAAGTGATACATTGTTGTTCATGAACATTCTGCAACCTTATACTATATCTTAATATTCTTAGAATAAATGCCCAAATCTATGTTAGGAACAGGAGTTTATTCTACATCTTTCAAGCTATTGCTTTTTGGCATCATATTCTATAGCTTTGACAGCTTCTCAGTTCTCATGGGCTTTCCATTCCTTTATCTTGAACCTATTCCATCAACATCAACTCCAGGAGATAAGCTGAGCCATCAGGAGATGATAACAAGTGAACTCCTAACTCCTCTTCGTGAGCTTTCTTGGATAACCAATCAGCAAGAGAATTGGCTTCTCTAAATATCCAGCCCACCGTTTTAAAACAAAAGAAATTCAGCAGAACAGCCTCAGTTGGATTCCCAGTTCCTGCGAAAGGAACCGATTCATACACCATTATAAATATAAATTCACCAGGTCAAATATGACTAAACAAGACTTGCTGTTTGGCCAAATCTTTTTCATCATTCACACACAGTCCAATATGCTAGTCAGAATAGGCATGAAATAATTACTATGTTTTCTCATACTCTTGTCTCACGAATTGAATTTAATGTTTTGTATCGTTATACCAAAATATTTTATATTAATTTTTTTATTATTATGTGACATTCCATAAATTGATTCAGGGTATCAAATATTATGATATGCAACCAACCTAATAACTATGGGTGTGAATAAGAGATTTTATTCATAAATAACTAATGTAAAAATCCAGTTTCCTGCTCCACAGACTATATACAAAATCTTGAATGAGCTTTACACAAGCTGCTAATGCGAAAATATTTGAATTTGACCAAAAAACTGATTGAGGAACATTTTTAGCACAACATTCTTTTCAACACAATAATCTATACATCTCTTTGTTCTTGCTCAAGGAAAATTTGGTTCATAGAATCATACTGTTATACAATTTTTCCATTTGGAAAAATGTATTCTTTTATATTACATAAGGTGATGTAATTTCAATCATCAGTCCATCTATTTTTACATATTTAATTTCACAAAAATATCACTTAAAAGTGTTTAGGCCATTAAGTTTAGTAAATGCCTAATTTATTGAATTTGGTAAAATTTTTGTAAATCTTTTTTAATGAGAACAACATTTCGCTATATCAATTGAACTACATGGATATCAGAAACATGAGGTAACTAGATTGCAGGTGCAAACATCAAATTACCAGGCAGATTTGATTGATGAGTTTAAGTGATAAGCCAAAGCTACTCAACTACTAAAAAAACAGAATTTGATTAATTTATTCTAAATTATGAGTACAAGTAAGGTGGATGACATCCAAATGAATCAATTGAAAGGAATTTCTCTATTCATTCAATATACTCAATTATAGAGACAGCAGAATGCAAAATCAAACACATCTAGAATCAGTTTGCTGGCACAACAATGTACAAATCCTCAGCCCTTTGAGCATGCCATAGCTACATGAGCATCCGGGAGACTAGGCATGTACTCTTCCAAAAAGAGGCTCTAAGTCTCAGGCAAAGAGGAAATTATAAAACACGTGGCACCACTGGCAACGCAATAGCAGCATTCAAATTACGAGTTTAGGTTCCTCCACAGCTTTATCTTGAAAATTTGTTTCAAACTCCGAGCTCCTTGCTACTTCAAAGAAATGTGCAACAGCTTCTTAAGGTGTGCCAACTAGAACACCATGCCCTGGATTGGAATGCGCCGCTAGGCCATGCACTCCTCACAACCCTGGAAAGCAATTCTCGCACATTTTGATCATCATATGATGAAGTCAACATAAATCTAGATCCATAACTATGGTTGTTATCTCTAGTCCAGTCATCTCTGATAATTCAATTGAATGCATGACCGTTAACATAATATGTAGTTACCATAATAAAAAAAGTGACCAAGTCCAAGATAACATTTTAGCCCCGATGAAAATTTCTCCCATTATTTGCTGGTTCCAGTTCTGTGATTCTTAATTAAAGAAATTATCAAGAGGGGGCACCATAGTTCAGTAAATAGATCATATATAAAGATTGCTTCCTGTCTGGGCTTGCCAAAGCTTATGCCTAGCTCTTTGTGAACTACCATATAGAATGACTTCAAGATTTCCAAAGATAAGAAATATTATGTCACCAACCTCTGAATTTCTTCAGTCAAGACATTGAAAGGGGAAAATAAGTAAGCAGGATCCACGTTTCCCTGCACACTAATATATCCACTGTCCGGTCTAGCCCAATGACATCAACTCCAGTTTCTTTTATGTGCTCAAGAAGGCCACCATTTCCACTTATATACAGAAGAAGTGGAGCTTTCGGGCAATTTTTCTTGACCAAATTCACAATCTGGAAGTTCAGATAGCAGTATATAAATAAAAAGAAAATAAGTGGAGAATGACAAATTGGTATCCAAACTTGCCAGTGCAAATTTTAATAAATTAAGAAAATAAGCAGACAAAACATTAACAGAAAAATTGATCACAATGAAATTTTAGATGTGAAGATGTACCTTCTGGTTTCAAACTTCAACCCCATATTTTAAAAATTAAGATAGACATTCAATGACCACATTCTTTATTAAGGTAATTGACCAAGAACAGCCACAGTGGATTGAAACTGTAAATTTAACATGAAACCAGTAAATATTGCTATAGTTTCTTTCTTCAAAAACACATAAGAAATGAAACTATTCAAACATAAGTAAGGCTCAGCATGACATGGAACCCAAATGGTGCGGAATGAAAATGAAGACTATTCAAAAAGGAAAGACAGGAATAGGGTTTCTTTTCTAAGTTACCTCTTTAATATAAGGCTTTGTCCAGCGTTCCCACATATCAGGGGGGAGTTGCCCACCCCATAAATCAAAAATTTGTATGCAATGAGCTCCAGACTGCACTTGGTAAATAATGTAATCAGTTATTGCCTGTGTCAAATGAGAGAGAAGAGTCCTCAATACATTTGGTGCTATATGGAACATGCTCTTAATGGTTAAATATGTGCAAGGTGTAACCCCTTCCACTATATATGTTGCTATTGTCCAAGGTGCTCCCACAAAACCCAAAATAGCAGCATGACTGCCAACCTAAATAGAAGGGAATAACTTACAAGAAAAACAGGCATGCTAAGATATAAATGAGGTGATGCAATTAAAGTTACCTCCTGGTGCAGAATTTTAAGTGATTCTCCAACAAAACTAAGCTTCTCCAAGTTAATTGGATACAAAGTCTGCAAGCCATCTTCAGAGCATATTGTGTGACAATATAATAGGTCCCCTTACTTCTTCTATGTCAAATGGGATGCCAAAAGCAGGTAGAGGTGTAAGTATGTCAGAGAAAATAATTACTCCATCGGGTCTGAAAGCTTTCCAAGGCTGCAAAGAAATTTCCACTATGAGATCAGTTGTCACTGACCTCTCTCGGAAGGATGGATATTTCTCAGCAAGCTTTCTGTAAACAGCCATGTACCTTCCTGCCTGGCGCATCATCCAAGCTGGAGGACGACTAACAGGATCTCCTCTAGCAGCCTTAACCAAGAGTGGATCTGAATAAAAATAAGTAAAAAGGGCACTGAGCATCCGAGTCAATTTCTCATGTCTATATGTTTGCAAGGACATGTACATGCTTGTCTCTGTGTAAGAGATAAAATGGGAAGAATCAACGATAGGAGAGCAATGTTCATAACATTATCTTCAATCAAATTGTTTGAAGGATAATATTCACTCTTCATGAACATGCAAATTGGAACCACATTGATAGTCTAAATGATGTAGCACAGCTACCAAATCAACAGTCAATTATCACAGACGGAGAGTCAGCTCAATCAAATTCATTCATTCAACAAAACTAATGGAAAAAGAACAAGAAGCTCTATTTAGAGAACGAAGAAGCCCTAGGGGCAAACAGTGCTAACTAAACACCAAAACTAAAACCAGGGATAGAGATATCCCAACCGAGATAGGAATAAACTAACTACAAAAATAAATCCCAAATCCTCCCAAAAATAAAATGGTCTAAGTCAAGCAACATAACCAAAACATAATGTGCATGCCACATCACAAAAACTAAGTTATATGGTTTCAAGATGCAGTCGTCTCACGGCAAACTACCAAAGATCATTTAAAAGAATCTTTTATTTATCAATGAGTTGAATAAAACCTCTGACGAATTCAATTTAAATCTGAACTACCGCTTCCTAGCATCACCAGTACTTTAAATAACGAACAAAGATAAAAGTAAGCAACTGGTGGCCAATATATGATCACTTGATCAGTGCTAACAAGCAGTATTGATCGGTGTATGTTATAACATTAATAAAGCAACTACCTTTCCACTTTGAAATAAGGAATTGCAAATTATATTGAGCACAATCAAAATAAAATACAAAATGCAGAGGAACCCAGTTCTTGATTGATGCTTAAAAAGTTTTAGCAAGTAAAAAAATGGAAATACCAGAGGAAGGCGAGGACTTGGAGCACGTTACAGAAAATTACCTGAGGCGTGATTTTGCTTTGAAAGGGACTGAAACTAAATTGACACCACTACAGTTGAGGCTTGATTGTACAAACAAACTGGAAGATTTCCACCCCAAAGAACTGCACAAACCAAATTCGAAAGTCATAACTGCAATCGGCGAAGTCGCCAACTGAAACTGAAAGGCACAGAGAGAGAGAAAAAAAAAAAGAGGGAGAGAAAGCTGGCCTGTTAATGGAAGTACTCATTTGGAGGGGGAAGAGAAGAAAGATAGATTTTTCCCCTTGTTTCTGGGAATTTTCTTTTCGCTCAGTTTCCTTATCCCCCTCGGTGAAGTTCTGAACTTCTTCCTCCGGCTCGGTACTGTACTCATAGTAGGACCTGGAAACGAAGGCTACAACCACGCGCCAAGAGCTGCAGGCTTCCGCAACCGCAACTATATTGGCCGCTCCAAGAACAATGGGGTTTTTTCCATTAAAAATTGGAAAAAACAGAGAACGACATTGTTTATATCAAAGAATGTAATATTACTACATTAAGGCATTCTCTGGTACTAAAATATAATTTTTAAAAAGCAATGGCATGAGTTACAACAAAGAAACGAGATACTCAAAAGTTCAGCCTTTTTGTTTTGGTGCTGCCGAAAAGTTTAGCCTTTTGACTCATTGAAACGTCGGGTAACATATTTTCCCACAAACCGTGAACAAAACAACATAAATTATATAATAGTATTCAAAGCAGAGGGTGCAGGCATTTTTATGGTTTTTAAACTTGATTATGCCTTAATGTATAGCATTTGGTCGGGGAAGAACATCTTGCATCACCGTTAATCAATCGTTATTAAGAGCCTTTGATCTCTTTCTGGATGTCCTTGTCTTCTTTTCCATAGTGATCGAAGACAAAGATATGCTGTTTTATACATATTTTTAGGTTAAAAAATATATAATTTCCATAACTTGTTATAAAATTATGAGGAGAACAACAGTCTCTAAGTTTTATAATAAAATTTAATTAATTTAATAATTTAAATTTTATATTATAAAAATAAAAAAGTAAAATTATAAAATTAACAATACTGTTCAAAGTATTATTGCATCTATTGTGTTGAACGCTTTGTGATCATGAGAATCCCTCCATCATCTCCCAGTGGCTGTGCCGTGTTCTCCATATCTAAAGAACTACATTTGAGTTCTCAGATATCTTGGAAAGCTTATCATGTGTTTCTTTCAGTCATTGAATCTACTTACTGTATCATCCTAAAAGAGCGATGCTGATAGGTTATATGCTTTCTAATGTAGTCTCATCAATCGACCGAGTCAACGTATATTTGTTTGACTATTTATATAACCAGTTGGCCAGAAAGTGGTTTCACATGTCAATAATCATGCCCACAATGCAAGACCCTGATACGGTACTTGGGGCCTTCTTTCTATTTAGGAAGGGCAATAGCCAAACGATGAGAAGTTCCTCCTTTTACAACAAAGGATTAAAGGCAAAAATCCCATGACAATAATATTTGGGAGTGTTGCGGAAAAAAGAAAATCACAAGATAGGAGAAACATGTTTAGTTCTTTTCAATACTAAAGCCCACAGAAGGCACTTCTTAAACGAGATCTGACGGACTTGTTTAGAACGATTCATCAGAAACTTTCCAGCACTTGCAAGCTATATGGAAATGCATCATGTTTGATTGAGCATTCCATCATCATTGGCAGATATGAGATCAGAATCAATCCAAATGCAGCAAAAAGCGATACAAATCAATACAGGAAAACTCATCAATCGCAAAGTGATTCAGAAATTATACAGTCACCTAAGGATCGATCCACTGGCTTGGAGCATCAAAGAGAAGGTTTTAAACAAAGGACTAGTACAATCAATAATATAGATCTACACCTTTTTGTTCTTATTTATGGATAAAGGCCTGTTGTTTAGAACGATTCATTAGAAACTTTCCAGCACTTGCAAGCTATATGGAAATGCATCATGTTTGATTGAGCATTCCATCATCATTGGCAGATATGAGATCAGAATCAATCCAAATGCAGCAAAAAGCGATACAAATCAATACAGGAAAACTCATCAATTGCAAAGTGATTCAGAAATTATACAGTCACCTAAGGATCGATCCACTGGCTTGGAGCATCAAAGAGAAGGTTTTAAACAAAGGACTAGTACAATCAATAATATAGATCTACACCTTTTTGTTCTTACTTATGGATAAAGGCCTGTAGAGCAGAGCGCAACCTTTTGCTAAATCCAAAGCCAAAACCAGGTTGAGAGGGGCTTCTTTTGTTGCATGAATTTCCAACTACATCATAGAGAATAGTGTAATTTGAGCTGCTCACATTCCTAAAATAGCAAAAGTCCTTGCTTGTATATTTGTAATCTTGTTGAGTACTACCTATTCCACTAACAACCAAGTGCTTTTTGACAACTATATTACCCTGGCCATTCTGCAAATTCTTGAGAAAGCTACTTAAGACTCCAAAATCTGCACTCTTTGACTTGTTTTCGTTGAATCCCAATGTCAGATTTGCAACAGACATATAGGTTCCATTTCCTTGATCCATATCAGTTGAGCACATGTATAGTGAAAATGTTTTGTCTGTTTCCTCAATAAACTGAGGCAAGGACTTAGGCAGATTAGCATAAACACTGTCATTAAAAAGAATAATTTGATTTACAATTTGCATACTCCCATTATTCCCCATTACCATTGAATTATTGTAATTGATGTTTTGAACAAAACTGGTTGTGATATTACCATGGGAGGATCTGACCGATCCAGTTGAGGAAATGGACCTCCTTACACTAGTCCAAAAAGTTCCATCTAAGCCTACAAAATCTGACACCAGGCTTTCAAATGGAGGCTTGTCAGTATAATTCAGAAGTTCTCCATATGTTCTACTGCTTTTGCTATCCAACCAAAGATGTAAATTTGCATCTATAAACCAGACATTCAAGGCATTTGTTACGCTAAACCCCAATGAATGGGTATTCCCATCCAATAACTTCCCCAAAAATGGCGTAACCTCAATATCGTACGAGGGTAGATCAAATGACCCGATGCCAGTAATGGGTCTCCACAAGAGGGGGTTAATCCCTCCTGTATAAATCACAGTAAAAGGCCAAATTGCACCAACAACAACATCATCAAGAGTAACCACAACCTCCCTAAATGGTCCATTTCCAGGAGTATCAGTAAGGTTGTTTGCAGCAATGTACTCATTCGGCAGATTAGAATACCAAAACTCATCATTCTCATGAAATGAAACATAGACCTCCAACACAGCCCTATATGCATTCTGGGGAATTTTGAATTCCTTTAATCCAGTATCTGTAGAATTTTCAATTTCAAACCACAAGCCATCATTCTGTGGATGATTTCTAGAAATGGGTATAACCAAATCCGCAGGGGCACCATACCCAAATGCTAAATTTTCAGACTTTGAAGCATGATCACTAAATGGGTAAAAGTGAAAGATGATATCTACATGGTACACCCCCGTATAAGTTCTGTCAACAAGATTGCCTAAATAAACAGCAAGAATTTGGTCCTTCATTAGCAAAGAATAGTACCTTGTAATGTCCTTTTCAACAGTCCAAACAATCCCAGTAGCCCTCGGCTCCGCTGTGCAGCTCCGGAGCAGCTCAACTCCACCAAGCCACACACCAAAAATGCGATCAAATTGCCTCCCTTTACAGGTTGCTTTCCACTCCAGGACAATTTTTGAGAAGTTGTCAGATGGGCAATGCGAAGGAGGGGCGTAATTAGCAAGAACAGGTGGTTTGCCATATGTATAGCCAAAATCATGATGGAGAATATGGTACGAGCAAGGCTTTGTGTTGGGAAGTTGAATGGGTTTGGTTACTTCGAAGAACAGAGTTGGTGGGGTGTCGTTAGAGGATGTGGATGGAAGAAGGAGCTCTGAATTAAGTTGCTTAATTTTATGGAGATTTGATGCAGAAATAGGATGTTGGAGAAGGAAGAGGAAGAGGACGAAGAAGGGGAAGAGAGAAGAATCCATATTAGGTATCGGCCTGAGTGACTGGGAAGAAGGCTCCACTACACAGAGAAACATCAATGGTTCCCCATGTTTTTTTTTAATAAAATTTTTTGTCTTCTAATGGGGCTGAAAGTTTAGGTGTTATAGCTTTTACTGCTCTTCAGCTAAAAAGGGATGGAATTGGGTGATTTTTTTATAGAAAGTTTGAATGTATAATAAAAAATAGAAATAAAATTACAAAAAAATAATGAAAATAAAATTAAGACTTATAAATTATAAAATAGAGATAAAAAATATTAAATTAAAAATATAAAAATTAACTTATCTAAATCTAGCAAAATGAAAGAATTACAGAAAAATTCAAAAAAAAAGTTTCCAATAATACATGATCAATCTCAAAATAGTTTTGCTGAATTCCAAGACACCTCGGACATTCGAAGTGATGATACAAAGAGTAGGGAGGTATTCAGCCAGAAGAGTAATTATATGTCTACGCTTTTAGACATATACCTCTTTTACGTAAATGAATATAAAAAAAATAGACAATGTGCAAGTCAGAAAGTGAAAGAGTAAAAATAATAATTTAAAATTAACCGCATCACACATGTAAAAAAAAAAATGAGAATAAGATAGTAACTTTAAATTTCTCTAGGTGATAGCTTTTTTTTCAAATTATATATATACACACTATTAATATAGAGGCAAATTATAAGCATGTTATAGGGCCACTTCCAATCTTTTACAATAATTATGAATAAGATAGAGCTCTTTTATTTGGTGATATAGTTTATACAGATGAGATTTTTGCTCAAAGCTTTCAAATCATTGGCTAACTTAAATAAATCTCCTAATATCTGTGTTCTTGGTAGGTAGAAGAATGGGAATTATTCATACCACCTAACAGTCCTTCATCTATTCTTACGTAATAAAACATAAGTAAATCGGACAAAATTTGATTTATTAATAAGACCCATATATATGAAAAAAAATTATATATACATAATTTTACACGTTATATATGTATGAATAAAAATAAATAAACAAAATAAACAAAATAAATATATAAAAAAATAAACAAAATTTATACCTCTAAAAATATCCACATAACAAAACTCTACAAAAAAACAATTTGTGCGTTTTATTACGTCCTATCAGCATTATTCAACTCGTGATGGTCCAAAATCATCTCACACGGGCAGCTTGTCTGTAAGGTTGTTGGAGAGAAAGCTAAAGAAGACTTGCAAGCCAAAAACATAGTATAATATAAAACTGGTTGTGACATGTGGCAATATCGCAGGAGGATCTCGTCAATCCAGTTGAAGAAACGCATCTTCAAGTGTTTCAAATAGCTTCATTCAGATCTTCAAACAAAACCAGAGGAGGCTTGTCAATGTGCTTCGGAAGTTCTCCTTCTGTACTTCTGCTACTTGCTTGCATTTTAAACCCATACGCATAGACTGGTATTAGCTCCATTCAGATATTCAAACGTTATGGCAATGTATTGGTAAGGTCACTTTCATTTTGTGTATTGGTATCCCAGCATTCATCATCCTCATGAAATGAAGCATTAGATTCCTTAACCTCTTATAAGGAGAATTATCAGTTTCAAACTACAACCCATCTTGACCCAAAAAAAAAAATCACATTTGTAGGGCACCAAATCATGCTTACATATCCCAGAACTTCCCCATTCCTCTCCAATGTGAAACTTTGACAGCTCCCTCACGCATTCTGGTGACACCCCATCACCGAGTGGGACCTCTACTCCATCTTGGGTGGAGTCCACTCCTTGCCTCCAAGGATGGTTCTCACAAAAGAATAGGAATTGGGTTGGTTCTGATACCACGTTGTCACAGCACCATTAACCTTTTTTCAAATGACTAGCCCGGTATAGCGTGCAGCCTACCATGCTTATATATCTAAAGACTTCCCTATTCACCTCCGATGTAGGACTCTCGCATATTGCCAAATGTGTAGATTTAACTCAATTAGAGACCTTCATTTTGATTGTTGGAAGATTCATGAAGATATAAGCATTCTCAACCTATAATTTTACCTGGGATATAGAACAGGCATATTAATTTGAGTCCCACGTCCATTCATTTAACAGTGAAACTGTAGAATGCAGGATTGCACATGGCCAAAGGCCATAGAGGAAGGAGTTTGGAAAAGGCTAGAATATTTTTTTGGTTGTGAATTTTTGAGATATGAAAGGAATGAGGTTATGTTACTTCGGTGATTTCAAGTGCAACCATGTTCTAAGCCATAATTAACATTTGTTTTGATACAGTTAGAATTCAATGGAAATGGCATTGACGGAGGACTAAATGAAAATTATCTTTGCCATATTGAAATTCAAGAATACATATATTTTGTGGTTTAACAGAAAAATAAAGAGGAGGGGAAAAATAGAATTAATCCTATCATAAATCCAAGGTTCGATTTAAAACTGATATCTGACCAGAGTCTCCATTCAACAGGAAGACTTCCAGAGGCACATAAGGAGAGGACATTGAAACGCCAAACCTAGAGGTGGGTTGCAACATTTTGCTACCTTTTGCACATGAAATGGTCCGCAGACGCGGTCCAGTTCTCATCTGCCAGATCTGCAGAGAATTGTCCAGCAAGGAAACGAATTAAAAGCCACTACAAATTTTAATACTGACAAAAGTCACACTAGAAACATAGGAACTGATTATCATTGTCTGTCCGTGCAATCATTATTCTCAAATTCCATGTATTAACCGAATGTTAGTGTTCGTTTTAATTTTTGCTATAAATATCTAAACTTCCTCACTTTGTGGTACTCGGGTTGATTCTATAACTTTCTAGTCCTTCAAAAGGAAAAGTATTCGGTAGAACTCGATGCAAACTAAATATCATTATTGTTACCAAGAAAAACATAACGCAACCAAAGACAAATGAATTTAATGCTGGCCACAAACAGTGGAAATGAAAAGCCATCCATCCATAACCATATCAACAAGAATGATTTGAATAAAATGGTAAAATACTCAACTTGAGCTTAGGAAATCACCAACAACAAAGTAATAAACCACAGTATTCAGCTCAGAATACAAGGCATTTTAAAGAGATAAATGTTACTGAACTTGGTTACTGTTAAATAAAGCATGTACCTCAATAATTCCTTTCCTGGGTGCATGAATAGCCAAACACAAACAGTAATCACTCTTTCTTGGTTCATAATGTGTAGAACTTGATGACGCAAGATCTTTATTGACCAACATCTCCATGAACAGACAGCTAGCATCCCGATATCCCTGCAAAAATATTATAATACATAGTAAGGAGAAAAAATAATTCACAAACTTCCAAATAATAATGATTACCTTAACATGGGTTTTTTTTTTTTTTTTGAGAGTGGGTGTGGGGGTTAAGAGAAAACCTTCCATAAGCGCACTACCACAAGTGCTTGAGTATCTAGCAACAATACACGACCCAGTGAATCTGTTATAGCAGCCAGTGTACCACTCGGTGATAAAATGAGCTTTTCACCCTTCCTAGGGTAATCCTTCAAACATGTCTGAGGTGAAGCTGCATTAAATGATAATGGCAAAAGTTATATAATACGATCCGGGTCAAGTAATGGTGTAGCAATATTAGATGACAAGAGCTTTATATTTTATCTATTGAGTCCAGCTATATTTTTCTTTGTTGGGTGTGTTTTCAACCATGTAATTCTTAATTATAATTTTATTAACTAACATACTCCTATTAAGGTTCTGGACAACGCATGACATTAAATTCACTCAATTGATGATGATAAGCAGAAGGACACCCCAAGGGTGGGATCTGAGAAATTATCATTCCGCAGAACTTTCCCTTCAAAGGCATCTAATTTTCTAGGCAACCGACACCCTTAATCACCCTCCCAAGAGCAAGCTCGAAAATGAAGGATAAGAAGCTTGCAAACAAATTGGGATCCGGAACAAAGGAATCTGAAGACCTCAGAGTAGCATTCTCTGCAATGTCAAGCTAGTCAAATGCTCAACATCATCTCGAGAGATATCTAGATCTTCAGAATAGGAAACCACATTAAATAATTTGACAGGAGAGAATCTAAATATTTTCTTTTGTTTCAAACTTATGTGTGATTAAAACCTTGGAAATCCTCAATACTATTCTGCCAATGCTTTTCTTCTGATCAAACATTGTAGACATATTAAGTCAGCATTTTTAAAATCATCTAAGGTTATCCAAATAAACAGGACTAAAATTCCCTTCATTTCTACTATATGCCCAATTTAATGAGGGTGCATGTGTGCTTATAACCACTAAAAGCAAGTACTATAATTTGTGTCACTCTAACCCTGAGCAAATGGTTGAGGCTTCTCCTCTGATTTCTTTGGAGATGTCTGTTCGCTCCGCCAAATCAATTTAGAAAAAGAAGCTATTGTAGAATATGTTGCGGGCACAACTGTAGACAAGATAGCTTCAACTAAAGACCTGCTTTTATCCTCAGAAAGCCTTCAATAAGATAAAACATAACTTGGTCAATCTAAAACTATGACAATCAATGGATTTCAAACGTGCCAAAGAATTCGCAATAATATAGAAGTAGGATTATTTGTATAATTATATAACATAATCCACTAAGTACCTGAATGCTGAAATCACAGCATCCTCCCCAACAGCCACTGCACAGTAATAGCACTGACTTGACTGCCCAATAATAAAAGCAGCTGAATTCAAATACCAGAAATAACTTCAGAAAGTTTCCATCATCTAGGGTTCAAAGTTCGAACAACCACAAGGATTGCCGTGAATCAAATCTACGGGATGACATTTACACTGAGATAAGAAAATATTTAAAAAAAAAAGAATCAGAAAATATGTAATCAGTTTTGAGTTTAGATAAGATAAGGTTATCCTAGTCAACAAAACTTGATGATCATTCAGCACATTTTTTTTAAAACAAACAAAATATGAGTCAATAAACACTAGAATGGTTACACGATTAAACATGAGAAACTCAGGAAAGTGACTTCAGATATCTTGCGCGATGAGAAGCAATACTACAAAATTTGATGAAAGTTTCCTCCAAGAACCTATATTTAATCAGTTGGATATCAACAAAAGGAATTCAAACAAATTTCATTAATGTAGTAGAAACAGAACACAATTATTGCAGAGATTTTACCTGCAGTTCCATCAGTGGTGGAGGCATTATTCCAGTGATTGCTACATCAGCACAAGTACCATACTTGCCAACATTCCACAACTGGTGAGGTAATTTTTCATAAGAATTTCCTATATCATCAGAATTTTGCCTTTGTGAATTTTGACCCCAAAATTGAGCATCTGTTTCTTCAAACCATTTTTGTAACACATTCTACATTTCAACCATGTGAAGCATACTATTAGACTTATAATTAGCTAATACAGTCCACAATTTAGATTGTTGAGCAGCTAAATAAATAGGAGAGTAACTAAAATACTGTCCCAAGTTTTGCATAGAAACCCAAAGGTTACATATCAAAAAAGTACTAGGACACAGAAAATGATGTTTACCTGAATATCAGAACCTTCAAAACGGGCGACTACACCTGGCATAACAACACAAAACTCTTCTGAGGAAGTATCTTGGATCAAATCTCTCTTGGTTCCACGGACTCTCAACTTTAAAACTCGTCCAGGATAAACCATCTATAGGGATGCAAACTGATATAAGACCCATAATTAACATGAAAAAATGTGCAACCAAACTTTGACATTGAAGCTTTATACCTTTTTTATTAATCTTACATTTCCACCAACAGTTTAATATTTTTATTTAAATTTTACTTCAGAAGAAGCATCAAATCAATTTGAACAAAAAGTAGCTTACAACAAGAAGCCTAGACATTATAGCTCCATACATTCAGAAGCAGTAGAAACGCTTCCTCAGATTTACAATAATACCAAACGTTATTGATTCTGTTTCTGGAGCAACAATAATCTTAAATTGGGATAACAAACTGCAAAAAACAAAAAATAAACCAGACAAAGAAATATTTGAACAATTTTCAGAAGAACAAACTTAATATCTGAGGAAATGCATTATAATTGACTATATCCTATTTTTAACTTGTTGAATGAAAGAAAAAACTACGTAAAACAATTGGTTTCCCGAAGTTTTCTGTTGCATTTATACTAACAGCAGGAAATTTATTTTACTTCAACATAACACTGTTTGATACGACTTGAGACTCGAATTTCCATCTTTCCTTAATCCACAGGTTTCAATTATATAGAACATTGAGTTATGAGTTAGTAAGTCCATTACCTGTTTATGAATCAAATCCCCTCTCAATGAATATATCAGCAAGTACCCACAAGATGTCCCAACCACAATCACTCGAGTTTCATCGAAAACCAACCACTCAATGGCGGAGATATACTCAGCCTCGATCGGGGATAACTCAGGCCGTATCTTGAGCCGGAAGTCATCGGAATCGGACCAGTCAAGGACAAGGATAGTGGATCGGTTGGCAAGCGCAAGAGAGTGAGTGTCGATGGCGCAGAGAATGTGGGGGTTGTCGACGAGCCAACCCACTTCACCAGCGCCGAGTTCAGTCAGCTGCTGGCGGGCTATGCAGCCCAACTCGGTCTTGTAGGATCGCCTCGCCATTGCCGCAAGCTAAGCCATTGAATCGAAACTAAAATCTGTGTAAAAGACAGAGTAGCGAACAATACAGCGAATGTTGCTCAAGCAAAGCAAGACCCCAACAACCAGAAAAAATAGCCTCCCACGATAGGTCACGCAACGCACTCCCCTTTCGTTTGGTTGGGAATTGCCGCGCCAAACTCGGATTGCTCCCAATGAATAGGCATAACCGTATAATTATGAGATTGGAAACGGTCTAGTTTGGCTAGTGCGTGTAAGTTATTAAATTGTAATTTATTTACATTTAAGTCGCTAAAAATGTATAATTATTCTTTAATTTTATAAAAATTACAAATTTAATATAATTTTTATAAACAAAATATTTATGCAAATTGCATTGCTCTTTCCTTTATGAGTTCCTTTATCAAATCACGCATTATGCCAAAACATAGAAATATAGTCGTAACTCTAGGTTAAATCAGCACACGACTGGCAGTCTTTTACATTACAATTATTAGTCCATCTACATTTACAACTGGAGGAGAGAAACATAGTTAACAAGGAAACTCACTGGATCTCTAACCAGTTAGCAGTGTAACTACCAAACAAGACAGCAATTCCTCCGTTTGATTAGCTAATAAAGAGATTACATCCTCATGCGCCAAAGTATTCTTCAGGGACATGAAATTTTAAACCAACGGCCTGCAACCATTTAAAGAGAAAAGTTCGGACAAAACTGGCAAAGAATGAGCTAGGCAGAGCTCTACCGAACATTGTTTGCAATTGCTACCCAATATTGCCAACAAACTATTCTTAGTAATTTCTATATCGAATAATTAAAGAAAAGTACTAAGAAGAATTTCTCCTTTTTATACATAAGATGAGAACTAATAACAAACTTCAATATTGAGAGTGAACATGCAACATAAGGGCGTAATATCTGTAACTGGATGACTTGTACACCTAAGAATTGCAATATGAATAATCATGATGGCTGAAACAGAAAGAAATACAGAGAGATGCTCTCATACTAGATCAAAAACTCCCTTGCATTAAACCATAACTTTAGAACAATCAGCGAGAACTGACCAATTTCCAGATAGTGATTAAATCCATCTTTATCAATGGTGCAACTAAAATTGTAATATGGGGTCATAAATAAGTAAATTATTTTAAATGTAGTGACAAAGGCAAACACAAATTACAGGAAAGCAAAAGACAACAAATAGATCGGACAGAAAACAAAACTGAGTAACTGAATCATGGTGATGATTATAAAGTTAGCAATGGAACATTACTACCTCAGCAAATTTGATATCAGCATCACTGTGATCTGATTGTCTCCCAGCTGCATCACCAACGTAAAAGGATCTACAACAGAATATAGCGTGCTTAAAAATCCCATCTCTTTCGTATGTCAAATTTCATAATTTTCTGAATTAAATTATTTTAGAAAGATGAAAAAATAGAATCCAGTGAGCAAATGATTAGAGGGAAAAATAACTGATCCATATCAATGGCAATGCCAGAGTTGAAGTGTTGCTCCATAAGATGCCACATTCCTGGTTTGGGTTTGCGAAACGGATCTTCTGCTTCTCTACCAGCTTTACCTGAATTCCCTATTCCACAAGCTATAAAAACCTGCACAGAAATAATATATTGTTACTCCCCAAGTATAAAACTTCTACCGGATGAGCTACCATAAACCTTTTTTTTTAAAAAATGGGCTATTCATAACTTTCCTTTTACATTTTTGTTTTACTTGATAAATGAAAGCTACAATTCCCGAGGTAAACTTTGATATACATTGTCAAAAATGGAGATAATCTTTAAGCAGCACTAAGGTGCTAAGAAATTAACTTCCAGTTTCAGGCTCTATGGCTATCACCAAACCCAAAGGGCCATTCAATCTCAAGCTGTTGTGAGTGCAAGTCAAAAGAAAATGCAAATCATTGACACACACTTGCATTCACCATGGGATTGACTGAGACTTATTCTGGATGAATTCTAAAGATGATCCTTGCAGAAAGAAAATCAGTTAGAGAGTGGCATTTAAAGTGCCACAAATGCCTATTTACTTCTTGACACCATTACAATGTGCTCAAACATTTTTAACCTTCATGAAAAAAAAAATGAGGTAAAAGGTTGTCACTTAATAGTTGCAGAAAGAGAAGAAAAAGAAGTTGCAGGCAAGATGGAGAGAACAAAATATAAAAGCAAGAATTACCTATGATAAACAACCCCATATAATATGGAACAAAACCTAATTAGAAGAGATTTAACAAAGAAATGAAAATGTAACAAATTAGCATTTCGCGGCAAGGACCAGCCTAATTTCTTCAAAAGCATCGACTTAATTACAAATGAAAGCAATGACGACAGCAAAGTAGTAAAATCATTTACAAAATGGAGACTAACCAATACAAATTAAGATTTTGAGTTAGCAACAAAAGTAGATTGCCTGAAAACTTTTCAAAAGTATAGTTCACTAAAGATATATGGAACAGTTTGAACTTTGAACAACTATCACCTTTCAAATAGTAGCGATTAGCCATTAACTTGATGGCCTATTTCTATCAGATGGAAAGAGAAAGGAGAAGAAAAAAGAAAATAACATTCAACCTATTGAATTCAAATGTAACCAGAATAGTTTTAGGGTAAGGACATTCTCAACCTAGCAGTCCTATCTCCCAAGATGATCAAAAACAATAGTAAAGAAGAAAATTAAAACATTTGTAACCTGTAAAACAAACAACCCATGTTTATGCACATTGCAAGACAAATGAGCAATGCCAACGAAATCACCTGAATTGGGACCTTCACTTTCTTAATAAAATTATTCAGGCGTCCAATTTTTGAGTCTACAGCAACCTGTCTCTTATTTTTCCAACGTTCTATATTGGATTCATTGGTAAAAATTACCTGTAAAGGACAACAACAGTAATAATGAAACATGTACCATCATAATCACTATGCTGGTAAGCAAAAGATTTAAAGGATCAGGTTCAAAATTCAGAGTAAACCTCAAATTACTTTACAGATAAAAGTAACAAACCAGCTTGTAGCCATCCCTGTATAGGCTTTGCAGTTTGTCAGGAATTGAAGAATACATGAGGGACCAAGCATCTGAACCCACTCTGCAAGCAAGAAAAAAATCAACAGAAAATTTCAATAAACCACAAGATTAAGATTTTGTACATTGCACATGTGGTAGTAATCAAGAGATTACACAATGAAGAGCTGTTTAGCCGCGCTGTTAGCAACACATAAACTTACCAAAAGCCTAAGTTAGTATCATTTAATCACTAACAAACATCACCAATTACCTTAGCATTGAAACTTTGGATCCAGACATACCTGTTCACAGCAGTCTTCGCAAGACATCCATCAAAATCAAATGCGGCAATCTTACTTGAAGCGTGAAGACCATCATCCTGCATATTACTCAAACTTATCGGTTGTCCAAGTCCAATCAAACTTTGTAGAAACAACAAGCATGATCATAAATCTTACCCCTTCAAGAAATATGACTGTTTGGAATGCCTTCCATTCTGGTAAAAGTGTTGCATCCTGAAGCAGGAATTATTTCATTGAATGTAACAATTTAAATAATAAAAAAGTATGGGTTGCATGTAACAACCCCTAATTTTCCCCTCCAATTACAGTCTCCACGCACATTTTTCCTTGATTGATCATGATCAATTCCATCCCCCAGCCCAAATTAGATGTTATCTCTAAAGATTGTTGGTAATGCATAGAGTCTAAGTGGCCCATATGAGTTTTTTTTTTTAATTAGAAAACATGAGGTCTTGATGACTTTTACTACACTCTCCTTTCAAAAAATACATATGCTTTGAATGTGATCATCAATCTGTTTGAAATAGGAACTAATTTGGATGGCAGGGTGTCTGAAGTGCAATGGATCATGATAAAACAAGAAACAATGTGATTAATTTTATAAATTGGGGCGGAGGACATTGCAATTGGAGGAGAAAAGTGCAGTTGACCCAAAAAGGTATTTATGAGTCATGCTAAAGTTTACAGAAATAGATTGTTATAGCAAGATCAACTTTCACAATCACACATTAAATCTATTAGTTATCTAATAAAAGCCAACAAAGGGCATGACTCACACCTTGTACTTGTTCTTGACATCAGTAACTGAAAAGTTGATATCCACTCTAACTTCAACATGAGATGTACATAACTGCAAGCAATAGTATAATAAATGTATACATAAAAATACAGAGTCAAGAAAACATGCATGTAAAAAGCATAGGTTAATAACTAAATTTGAAGTAAAATAAATGTTTGGAGAGAAAAATAAGCATAGTCAAGCAGTCTCAAGCTATACTCGGTGGACACTTATTCAACTGTTTGCAGCTTTTACAGAAGATGGTGATTGAATACCAAATAACACTTTTAGATGATAGTTCGTCTATAGAAAAATAATATCTATCCAACTTATTTCTTCTTCAAATCTGCAATTCCCAAATCCATCACTGTATTTTCATGCAAGAGAACTACAGAATGAAGTTGATTGACCACATTATTATATATTGTTCATTGACATTTAAATACAAGATACATATATCATCAATTATCAACAAGCATAGGAAAGCCAACTCAAAGATACTCAAATATAATCTAATATCTGTTACTTGATACTCCAAAAGCCATTCGCATGAATACCTCTCTTCGCTTTGGAACTCTTTCCTGTAGTTCATTTTGTATATCTTCAGTTGCTTTACGAACCTATCAATGTGTAGTGTAACACACAACCAGAGGGAACAAGTTATAAAACAGTTTCATAAAAAAACACGATTTGTTTAATCTTGTGTTACAGAACTCACTTTCTCTCCTTTGTTTTCACACTGATCTTCATCTGAATGCTGCAAGGGCAAAATTCAGACAAATTGGAACAAACTACATATAAAGAAACACATAAATCAAATAAGTAACACCATAACGCGTATATATATATATATATATATATATATATATATATATATATATATTTGGGTCAGAGATAACTGAGCTGACCTTCACTTGAGACTCGTCATCTCCAGCCAAGAACTTCTTGAGAGCTTCCTGATCACTACTCTAAACAAATTATAAATGAGTGATAAGCATTCACTTGGACAACACTTGAGAATGTATACATATTTGTTTGCAAAAAAAGTTTCTTCTTTTCAGCTTCCAATTAAAAGAAGGGGGAAAAAACCCTAAACTCAAAATACTCCTTCGCTACAATTTCACAACTAAACCGAAATGCCAAACCTTCAAAGACGAAAACCCTTTAATGGCCTCAGGCGAAACAGGAAACTCCGAGCCGGTAGGGAAGCAATCAAGGTGATGCCATTTGGTCATGTCGAACCCTCGCTGGTCTCTGGTCACCAAACCCACCCTCAGGGCCTTCGATTCAATTGTCTTAGAGCACTTCTTACACGAAGAACGATTCGATTTGGCATATTCAACCACGATTTGAGACGAAGAAGAAGTTGGGGGCATCGGTGGCTTTTCGAAGCGGGAACAACAGAAACTTTTCGACGAGTAGTAAGAGAAACGTGCTGGAAATGACAGCAAGGACTTGGAGAGTATGTAGGAGAAATTAGCGTTACGGGTTGCAACACAGAATCTAGGAATGGTTAGCATAAAAGGATTACTTTGAGAAGTGGTCCGGTACCACTTTTAGAGACTTTGAGGGTGATGTGAAGGGTGGCGAGAAAGTTATCAATTTGGCGCCATTTCGCGCCATCCCAACCCTAAAAAGATTACATAAGAGACACGTACTTAGATTCCATCTGGTGTGTAAAGTTAGAAAATGTTATGTTAAATTTACCTCGCTAAATTTATATATTTTTTTTGTATAATATATGATTTAACGTTGGTTTTAAACTGATTATAAAATTTTGCATAATAAAATATCAATTTAAATAATATATTATACAAAAAATATAAATTTAAAAACTTAAGTGTAATACTATTCTATAAAATTAGAACTTAATTGCATATAAAGTTTATGTAATTTTGTTAATGGCTCTCTTAGTTTTCAATCAAAATAATGTTAAAAAAATTGTTGTAATTGGGTCCACCATTAATGTTGTGTTATTAAAGTAAATGAAAAATGTTAATATAACTGTTAAGTATTGGCATCATTAGTTAAGTGTTAATATTAAGGGTGTGCAAATCATCTTGACCGAAGCAACATTAATTTGGATTAATCAGTTAAAACATAAATAAATTTGATTGAGACTTGATTAATTAAAGTTTAATTTGTATATATTTTTGGGATAAGTTCAAATAAAAAATTTTAAACTCAATTTTTTTAATCATTCGAACACAACCTGTCTATATTCTTAATTAACATGACACATTATAATTATTGTGATAAAATTTTGTTACTTGATGATATGATAAAATTATAATATTTAAATGAGTAAATTAAACTTTAATTTTTTTTAAATAACACTAAATTTTAATTTTTAATAGAAGTTATAATAAAAATTTTTAAAATCTTTTAACATAAACGAAGAAATTATTTGTGCATATATTTTCATTACACAATTTGTGCCAATGAGCATAAGAGGATCAATTTTCACCACTAAAAAATTTGAGGAGAAAGAAAGAAGGTAAAAGTATTAGAAAGTAAGCAAAGTATGAGTAGAGTTATTACATGCATATGTTAGTGCTTACATAAATATTAGTTACTTAGATTTTTATAATTATTTTTCTTATTTTTTAACTTTAATATTTAAATTATATGTAGATATAATAATAATAATAATAATAATAAATATAACTTTATCACATTGGTGGGTGTCAAACATTATTATTAAAATCTATCCAAAACAAAAATTTTTGAACTTCTATTTATATAAAAAAATTTTAATAATCTCTTTAAATATTTTTTATTTTTTTATATTTTTTTATCAAATTAAAACTTATTTAATTTATTTTTTTTATAAAGCCTCAACGGTCTTTTTTAAATATACTCAAGTTATTATAAATAAATTTTTCTTTTTTTTACTTAATAAATGAAATACAAATTTTTGAAAATAATTTTAAAAATATATAAATAGAATATCAAATTATTTAAAAATTGATATTTTGTTAAGATTATTAAATATAAGTTAATTAATATGATCATATTAAGACAAAATATAAGTTTTGAAAAATAAAAAGTTTAATGTGATTTAAAAAAATATTTTAAAATATGAAGTGTAATTTATATTATATTTAAATATAAAATAAAAATTATTAAAAATAAAAAATAATAAAAATAGGGTACAAGTCGAAGCGATCATACATTTATACTCAGAAATAAACGAAGGGAGACTCTCAATACTCGATCTTTTGTCTTTTCTGCTTCTGAATTCTGATGGATCCCTTTGATGAACAGAGACTGAGAGACGAAGTCATCTACCTTCACTCTTTCTGGCACCAAGGTCCTCCTCCACCTCGACAAAACCCTGACTTACGTCCTCTTGCTCGGCCTTATTCTGTATCAGTTCCATATCTCCCTCAGCCTTCTGCTCCCTACTTCCCCAGTTCTCGTTGGCATCATCAATATAGTATCAACAACCCAAGACCCACGTACCCAAGGGCTTTCCGACCCATCAATTCCGCCACATTCAAGAAGAAGAGGAGGCCGCAACAATCTGACCCACCTTCGGAGTCGGGTTCGGAGTGGCCGTGTCCGACGCCAGCTGATGAGTCCGTGAAATCAGAATCGGGATGGCCGGCGGCATGGAAGCCCCATTCTACTCCATCGACAAAATCAGTGTCTGCCCAAGAGCGAGAGAGGCTTGCGGCTGTGCGGGCGCAGTACAGGGCCTTTCAAGCTTGCCGTGAATTTTTGTTTAAAGGGGACAGTTTTGATGATGATGAAGGTAATCACATTGAAGACGACGATAACTCCGAGGAGGAGGAGGATGTGGGTGATTCTGGGTCGAAAGAGTTTGGGGAATTTGTTCTGAAAATTTTTACGGAGGATAGTGAATTGAGGAATTATTATGAGAAATGTTATGAAAGTGGGGACTTTTGTTGTTTTGTTTCTGGTGCGATTGGGAAGAAGAATTGTGGGAAGAAGTTTAGAGATTGTGTTGGTCTTGTTCAGCATTCAATGGCAATATCGAAGACGCAAAAGCAGCGGGCTCATAGAGCTTTTGGGCATGCTGTTTGCAAAGTTCTAGGTTGGGATATTAATCGTCTTCCAACTATAGTGATAAAGGGAGAGTCTCTTGGTTGCCCTGTGCAAATGAAGCCAGCTGAGTCAGAGGTAATGATCTTTTTGATGTCAATTGGCATCTATTTGTTGATGAATTTTGTGATCTTATAAGTTGGTGGTGTTAAAATCATTGCAGGCCGAGCCTTGGAAGAATGCTAATGATGCAAATGATGGTTCTGAATCTTCTGATGAATCAGATAATAAAGCTGTGTCTGTGGAGCATAGTGGTGATTCAGTTGAACAGGTTGCACAAGGGGTTAATCAAACTGTTGATAAAGTTAGTGAGATTAATAATTTATTAGTATCAATTTCAAATATTTGAAAAAGAAAAGAAAGAAAGAAGAAGTATTGGCACCGTGATGTAGATGGGTTATTTGAACATGGATGTGAATCTTTTGTTGTGTCTGCTGAATTTGGTGAAGGAAGATGATCTCAACAATAACGCCAAGGATCAAGGTGAGAAAATCTTGGATATGGCTCAGACAAGGCTGGCTTAATAGATGAGGTGAGACAATTCTTGTCTTTCTTGAATCACAAACGCAACTCACAGACGTATATGTTTACTTTTTTATCATTTTAAATTCCTCTAAAATATATGTTTCATGTTTGCACCATCGTTGTTTATGAAGCATTGCTGCTTCTGTTTCTTTTAAGAATTAATTGTTTTCTTTTATCGATAACCCAAGCAAAACTCAAGGTTCTCTTCCTTTGGACTCAAAGCAATCAATAAATTAAAGCTCAAAACTATGACGTTTTGAACAGAAGTGGATCAATCCCTTGCTATAGAGCTAGGACTAAGGTAATTTATGTTCTCTCAAATTTTATGAGATGCTGACAGACAGGAGCTTCCTCTTAATCTAAAAGCCATTTCACAACTACTAATTCTGCCAACATTGCTTAACCATGAATATCAACCACATTGCTACATCACATACTTACATGAGTAGTTTTGGAAAGCTTTTAAGAAATTGCTTTCTTCATTTCTCTGTACCTTACTGATGGATTTCCCACATGTTATAAGATGGCGATAATGCTGCTTTCATGCTTTGATGGGGTACCTATTGTGGGCTGCACTTCCTTCGGTGTATTTTAAATAGTAATGGAGAAGGGAGCAATTTTGCTGTTAGCAAATCCTATAGCTGTCAACTATATTTTACTTGTTACTAATGAAAAATTAATCTAGGTATCCCATGAGCCTCTGGTTTCTGGTGCTGAATGGGTCTGCAACACTCCCAACGATGATTCCTCATCAAATTCCCGGTGACCTGCCTTCAGCACTCAGTCATCTTCTCAAACTTCTTCTCTTTCAGCAGAAGAGCAAGCAAGGTTAGCAGTGCTGCATTTGCAGCACAAGGCATTGGAAAGTTGCTAAGAATTCTTAGTTGGCAATGTTGATTTGGACAATGATGATGGGGTTGAGTTGATGGATGACTATGATTCTGAAGATGGTGAGGAATTCAAGTTCTTTCTACGAGTAGACACAGAGGATAAAGACCTGGGGAGATATTACGAGAACTACCACAGAGAAGGGGATTTCTATTGTTTGGTTTGTGGGGGAATAGGGAAGAAGGTATGGACGAGGTTTAAGGATTGTATGGCGCTACTTCAGCATTCCACTGCCATACTAAGGACAAAAAGGAAGCGAGCTCGCAGTGCTTATGCACAGGTTATCTGTAAAGTTCTTGGTTGGGACATTGACCGATTGCCATCTATTGTGTTAAAGGATGAACCTCTTGCTTCTTCCTTGGTAGGTTTAGGAAAGGTATTTGATAGTCATTTACATGGTACACCTTTTTGCCCTCTATTATGTTTGAGATTATAGTTATCTTCTTAATGCTAACTTGGCTGAGTTGATCTCTACGGGTTGAACCCAAGAAACGTGTCGATACTCGTATTGATGATTCAAATGTAAGTTATAATACATGAGATAACTGTATGTCTATACTGTTAAATTTGAAATTGTAGTTACCTAAAGCATACGCTAACAAGGTTGAGTTGAATTTGGCAGGTTAAACCTGAGAAACCTGCTGATTGTCGTATTGATGATTCTTAGTTATTCAGTAAAGTACAGTCAAAGAGCATAGCATATTAGCATTTGTGATATAGTTTCTGGGCAGGCCCATGTTGTTTACCACAAGAACTCAGTTATTTCTACAGTAATTATTGTCACAATATTATCACGTATAATAAATAAAAATTAGTTTTTATTTTTTTTTATAATAATAAATAAAAATTAATTTTTATCATAAGAACTTAGTTATTTCTATTATAATTATTTTCACAATATTATCATGTATAATAAATAAAGATTAATTTTGATTTATATTTTTTTACAATAATTAATAAAAACTAATCTTTATTTACCATACATAACAATGTGAAAATGATTTTGTGGGAGTAACATACATATCAACTATGTTATGTGAGGGCAAATCCTGGCAAAAAAAATTACACGGGTATATTAACCAGAATAATAAAGTGCCTAGATGTGACACTACATTCATTCTTGATGTGTTATCGTAAACTATCTTTACCTGTTCTTTGCATGAACATAAGGTATATTACAGTCATATTACTGTTCATTACTTGATGACAAGGCACAGGTCGACCTCTCTTGCGTTCTCTCAAGATGGGTAAGCCTTCAGAGAGGGGGTTGCAAAGGGACCATATTGTGTTAGTTGCAAAAAATACACGACTGCTTGACTTCTCGGATGACAAAAGATCCAAGTTTGGGCCTTCGGAGAAAAACAACTACAGTCTACTGCTGCTGCATAGGCCATATCATTTTTTAGACTGAATTTTGCAAATGGGTCAGGAAACTAAGAAAATTTTGTTGGTACTATGTGGATTCAGAAACGTTCACAAAATATATGAGGAACCATTGATCAGTTCAGTCCGTGATACATTCATTCAAATAGAAGAAACCTTTTAAACTTTCTTTTGCAAAATTAAATAGTAGAAGATATTCAATTAGTTGTTACAACTGGTGTTGGAACAGTCATCCAGCTTGTATCTTTCATTTTAGAGGAGTTTAATTCTTTACAGGCCAGACTTGAATAATTGGTTTTGTGCTTTTTTTTTATGAGTTTGTTGTTTAACCAAAGCTTCTATGAATTAATTGAAGAAAAAAAAAATTGTTATGGTCTACATAAATTGTTCCTTGTAATGCTTGACAAGATTCAATTTTGGCTTTGAAATCACTGAAAAAAAAATGTTACTTATTATTGTTCTAACTTCTTTACATGATCGCCTTGATAATAAGTAATGATATCTTATTATATTTGGATAAAATAATTTTCTCTGAGACACTAATTCACTTTGTTGAGCTTTGTAGTTTGTGATGAGATATTTGGTGTCATTTTCCCACACATAATAATTCTTAGTCCCTCTATTCTTATTAACTAAATTTTAAATTTTATAAAAAAATTTTACTTAAAAAAATAAATAATTAAATTTAGTAGATTCACAATTTAATTTATATTATATTAGTGAAAATATCTTTTTTCAATAATTTTGGTAGTCAAAGAATAATATCTTATCTTATTGACTATATCTAAATTTGTGAGAGATTTATCCATTTTAATGCCTTTAATATTTCAAAAAATTAATTTTCGTCAATCAAATAAAAGATATTTTAAAGAAACTAAAAAGGAAATCTAACAAATTACAGATTTTGAATTCCAAATTTGATTAACTTAAGCACTGATGAGTATCAGCAACTTCATTACTCTCATACTATTTCATCCACACCATTTTGACACCTTTAAATAAGAGCTATTGAAAACTCATACCATCTAACAGTTTCCACTCAAAGGTATGAGAATAATATGAGTAAAAAGGTGTAAAAATATCTTTATTGATTTATTGGGTGGGCAATGGTACAGTTTGTCCATTAAACAAATTGGTGATACTCATTTTAAGTCCCTACTTATTGATCCCATATTCTGCCTTAAATCTTTGTTACATTTACCTAGAATCACTAAAAATCTGTTACAGTGCTTCAAAGTTTGCCCAAGATTACAGTAATTTTTTAATAGCATCCTAATCTCTGGTTTGTGAAAACTCAGAAGGGCAAGTAAATTATTTCTCGGGAAATATTAGAAATTTGTTTTATGCTTTGACACTTCCAATTGATCAAACCCCCATGAACGAGGTCAACTACAAAAGTCAAACACTCATCCAATAGTCTTCAGTTCAGAAAAGTCAAAGTTTCATTATTAAGACTTCCTGCACAAGTCTAGTGCCTCTTCTCATGAGAATTGTCACTGTAGATTAGGGCATTCTTACATCCTTCTAATCATGTAGAAAAGACTGTTGTTCAAACTTGTAATAGGAGAAAGAAACCTTAAAAATTTTAAATTATTAAATACTCATAAAGTATTAAATAATTTATTAAATTTATTGAATTTATAATCTAGTTTATAAAATTATTTAAATTTTTTAAATAGGTATTTAATAAAAGTTTAATGTATGAAAATAATTATAATATATTTATTTTTTTTTGGAAAGAGTAATATCATTATTTCTAATAAAATTAGTCTAATTCAATTTACTTGATTATGGCACAAATAACAAAGTTGCATGTCAAGTGAAAAATGATTATCACAATAAAGTTATGATATCTGCACAGGATACAAATCCCTCATCTCATTCATTTCTAACTCTTAATTTTTTTTTTTGGCCAAACACGGGACTAGCAGCTCTAAAAGAAGAAAACCTATGTAACTACAATCTTTCAACAATAAAAATTTCAAATCTTTCAGAGCCTGCACAATCACATCAGTTCTTAGAGAGGCCTGCATTTCTTTAGCTACTAACCAATCTGCATATTTATTTTGTTCTCTGTAAACATGTTGAAACACCACTTGTTCCACTCGAGTGATAGCAAGGTAGATAGCACAGACAATAGGATTAGAGTTCTTGACTCTTGGAGTGATCACCTTGATGACAACTTGAGAATTACTCTCGCTTGTAACTCTCTTGCATCCAATATGTTCAGTAAACTATAACCCAATCTAAATTTCCTAACATTCTGCTTGAAACACCATAATAGTCCCACAAAATCTATAAAAACCACCCATGAAGCAACCCAGCTGATTTCTTATAAGCCCTCCACAACCACTGAATTCATTTTGTTGTTTGGCCCCATCTGTATTAATTTTATAGCAGCCTGTAGGAGGACATTGCCAATGGAGGAGATGGACCTCTTTACTGTGAAGGGATCAGTGTGACACTGTTTGAAAGGACTGCTAAATTAAGTTAAAATGTTTGAGAATTACCTGCACTTCATTGGATGGCCAACAAAAATCAGGGTTATGATCGTATGGACCTCTCTCCTCAACTTTTACATATGAGGAGATTTGTATGTGCACATAATGACTTTTTATAAGGTGAGTATATAAAGACTTTCTATAAGGTCTTCACGTTTAGACATAACTCGTTACAAAAAACCATTGAAGGTTGAGAGCTATGAACCTTTGAAGAGTTCTATGCCCAGCTTGAAATGGTGGTCTGCTTTTTGGATGACCATGACATCAGATTTTCACCAAGAAATATGTACAATCATGTTATTTACCTTCTTTCATCTGGACCCAAATTTTAAAATATTCTTTTTTTTCTCAAATTTTAGTTTTCTCCAATATCTCATTAAAATTTAAGCTAAATTATAAAAAATTCTTTTTTTCTTAAGTCTCATTGCAAGTAATCTTGCAACAATTTATATTTTTATACTTTTACATTACAGCAATTCATGCCTTCTGTTATATGATGAAACTCCAAGTTTAGCTGTATTGAAATCTTCACCCACTGTAATATCATTGGCTCCACAATTTAGAACACCATTTGATAGACCTAATTGTGAACTCTTATTAATATTTTGGTTTTGAATAAAATGTCACGGAATATATCTGTGACAGGAATGGAGGCATCTGCAGTAACCACGGAATAGGCTTGATAACTGGAAGGAAGACGACTATATGATTTTGAAGATCAAGATGAAACTTGGGGTTCTTTTGTGTTTGCTTTTTAAATTGTAAAGATGAAACAGAAAGTAGAAGGGATTTTTGTAATCATGTGAGCATCACCTTTATATAAACTCGTGTGTTATTTTGTCAATAGATATTAAGGTGGACGAATTGCTACAATATAAAATAAAAGTGCAGAAAGAAGAATTGTTATAATTCAAACTATAAGAGGTTAATTGCAATGAGACCAAAGTAAGAGAAAATTTAGCCTAAAATTTATAAGCTAACAACATACCTAAATTAATAAAAAATAAAAATGTGTGATAGCAAATCTTTACAATTAAAAGTCTTGTATATCAAAGGATCACAAGCCTTACAATCCTCATGCGCTGTGCATTGATTAACAAGTAGGTAAAAAGGAAAAAGTTGTGCCATATAAATTGGTGCTTAATAATAATTACATCTACCTCCTGATCAAGAAGAGACCAATTATAATATTTCGGGGCTTTGATACTAAGGTGATATTATTTTTACAAAAAAAAATTAAATTAAATTATTAAATTTATTAAATTTTAAAATTAATAAATTAATATGTCATAAAAATATTTATAAATATTTTATAAAAAATTATAAAAATTAAATTTATTTTTTATATTAACGATTCTTTTTATGTAGTTGATTTTTTAATTTTATTTTATATTAATTTTAATAACTTTTTTTTATAATTTAATGTATTAATTTATTTTTTATTATATTGTCTCTTTTTTAATTTTATTCCTTTATCTCTCTTAAACTCCCTTGCAGAGCAATTACTGCAAGAGATTCATATCCTTCTTTTATGTTTGATTATTGATCTTACTTCTGCATACTTTCATCCAGATATTTTCTTTACTGATATAAGGTTGGTTTTCTTCGTCGCAGCACGAGTTTCAACAATTTGCATTTGAACACATTATGATCCTAGTTTAGTTGTGGCTGTTGTTAAATGATAATTATTATCATTATTATTTATAATATAAGAATGATTGATAATTATATCCAAATTCCAATAATATTGAGTTTAATAATTCACTATATTGTTCTGCCATGAGCCCACAACATCTTCCAATCAGGCAAATGATTGTATGTATCACTCTTGGTTGTTAACTCGCTTCAATACCATATTAAGTCAAAAGAAAATTAAAAAAAAATTAACTAGTTCAATAATCACCCTGATTAGTTCAATACACAATACAACTCAAGAATTTCCCAGCATGGAAGCTCGATAAAGAATGTATTATTTCACAGTTCAGATCAACATCCGCAGATTTCAGTAGCCCTTGTTTCCACGAATTCTTGCTCTCATGTCAACCTGATAAGAGGAAGATGGTTAGCTATTTGAATTTAATATCGGCAACATGTTTTTATGTATTAGTAAAGTGAATCTATCCACCATTTCCGACACCAACCACAAACATTAAACCATTGCTTTCTCAGCGAGAATTTGCTTCTTGGTTTTGATATTCTTACATACAGAATTTTACAAAACCTTCATTTAAATGAGACCCCTTACATCTAACAGCCCGTAAAAAATTCTGTGAGCATTGAGTTTCCCTTTATAATTTACACACGCATATGGCAGAAGTGGACAGTGCAAAAATCTGTCAGCTGTTATCACAAAACAACAATGTGAAGTACGAACCATAAGGGCCTCGATGTTAAACAGAAAGAAACTAAAACAGATAACCTGGATATCGTTCTACCTGCTAACAAAAAAAATTGTTTTTCTCAGAAAACACCCAGCTCAGACCTAAGTATTGAATCAGCATGATACCTGATTATAAGGTTCTATCCCTGCTAACTAAGTTCAATCCTTGAATGAACAAGAAGCATGCTTAACCAAGTAACAATCTTCAGGTAAGATCACAATCAACAACTTTTGAACATTGCAACACCTTCCTTTCATTTCAGACAAAAGATCAACTGTTTTACATATTGTTGACAAATTTCAAGTCAAAAACTCGAGCATATAGACCACCTTAAACAGTCAAACAATCGGAATACTTATCCAGAGTGGTAAATTTCAATGTCATAAATTGTAGTTGCTCAAAATATTCAAGTAACCGAAGCATGAATACAACAGAGATACAGAGAGAAACTATTCAGATTGTTTGTCACAGAGAACTTCAGCTAATTCTTTGTCTACCAGAGAGGAAGACATAGGGTTCGACCTTTTGTCAACCCAATATTGTCTGTCTGTACCTTAAAAAGATGAAGAAGAGTAGAACTTCAAATTATTGCACTATCTCTTACTTGCACCTAAATTCAGTTTATTCCATATTAAATCTTTGCACCTTGTAAACCGAAATAACTGCACGATCCCACTACCCTGAATAATCTTCCAAAATGTACTTGGATTACTCTCTATCTCAATCATTTCAACTCCATATATGCAACTAAATTTCATCTACTGAAATTACTGGGCATTCTTCTAACTTATGAGCCACAGGAAACCCAATAATTTGCATGAACTCAACTTACATGCCATAAGATACCAAATGATTTTCCCCAAAAGACATCAGACGACGGGATTAAAACTTTGTGTGGTCTGTGAATTTCCGTATTAGATGACAGAATAGCCATAATCAATCTTGAATGATTCTACATACAGCATTGACAATTTCTACCCATTTAAGTTGAAAGGTAAAAAAGTGCCACAAGAAAGCACCTCCACCGAAAATTAATAATTCAATATGCCAAAAGCAACTACAATTGAAATCAAATATACAATAGCATGATCGAGGAAGAAACTACAACAAACACTTGCCTGGCCTCTCTTGCAATTGAAATACGTTTCCCTCAGTCCCACACACTCACTGGGTATTGATGGACTCTTCTCTCCAGCACACTCCCTATAAGATCGATTCTCCACCTATTTTTCCATACATGTACATTCATTCAGTCTTTGTTAGAAATAAAAATATTCAAATTCAACATACAAACGTTTGTTTCAAATTCAACCATGTTATATCATCCAAACGAACCTTAACACAATCAGATTCGCTAAGACACTTGACTAGTTCCATTGCTAATCCCTTGCAAGACTTCGCCATTGTTACTCACCCATAAAAGCAAGACACCTATTAGATATCAAAATACCTCAAATTTCTTCAATCAATCGATAAAAAATATTGAATTTGGAGATGAAATTAAATAATGTTTGCACCTTGAAGTTGTTTCAAAAGAAAAGCAGATGAACTGAGACAACGAGAGAGTGGCAGCCCACGTTCGATTATGGGTTTAAGACTTTCAGTAGTCGTTAGTGTTCTCCGTAGCTGGTAGTGATGCCTCGCGGTGACTAGAGACTAGAGAGAGAGGCAGTTCAGGCAGAAAGGATGGGCGCAACGCAAGAGCTGAGGGCCTGAGAGCGAATCTGTTTAGGGCAAGGGCGAAGGAGAAATTCGAACTTCGAGGTCCAAGGAGGGGCATTTCCGTCCATGAGAACTGGCCCAAACCGAGTGGACCGGCCCAGACTGCCACTGTTGAGTCCTAATCCACAGCAAAAAAGGGAATGAGGAGGGCAAACTTCGATCATCGTCATCTTCATCATTATTTATCATCACGCACGCAGAGAGAACCAGGGAGAAGAAAATGTCGGGGGTGGGACCAATTACTCAGGACTGGGAGCCAGTGGTGATCAGAAAGAAGGCCCCCAATGCTGCGGCCAAGAAGGATGAGAAAGTTGTGAACGCCGCTCGTCGCTCCGGCGCCGAGATTGAGACTGTCAAGAAATGTAAATACGTGATTCGATGCGCACCTATGGGTTCTGAGAATTTGCGATTTGTCTATTTTCTGTATCATCTAAAAAGTATATTAGGATTGAATCGGGACTCTGAACAGAATAAATGAAAAATAAAAGATTTAATGGTCATTGCAGCTCTATGTTGAGCTCATTTTATTCCGATAACGAAAACTATGAACTTTGAACATTTCTGCTTGTTTTGAATTATTATCTTAATCTACGATGATCAAACAAACTGTGAGGTGTCTTTATTCGAAGGTTTGCTTATGTTAAAGGTTTGCAGAGGGGATACTTGAGACTACCTAAAAATGATGATTATTTCGTTTAGTGTTGGTCCGTGATGGGTATTTGCTGATTTGAGCATATCTTTGTGAATTGTCAGTTTACTACATGCTGATTTAGAAATGTAAACAAGGTGTCCGGTGTCTCCGTTTCTAGTTTATGATTTGGTGTGAAGTTTTGTTTTTTTTCTTTTGTGTTATCAATGAAAGGGTCTGTATGACTAAGATAGTGTATGCCCATCTTTTTGTTGTCTGATCTTCAGATTACAAGCATTATCTATATATGTTGTTATCTTGCTTGTATGAATCGGTTGGTCTACCCAACCAATTCAGGCAGTGTAAGCGTTTCATAAATGTTTTAGACTCCACGGATAGGAGATATCTTCATTGTTTCATGTTTGACAAATTCAATTAAGATGATGTATGGAATATGGATTCTATTAATTAACAATTTTATTCTTTTACAAAAAGGAAACGTGAGATGACTATTGTGACATATATTTCCATCATCATTGTTTAAACATATTGTGTGTTCTCTGCAGCAAAAGCCGGGACGAACAAAGCTGCTTCTAGCAGCACTTCTTTGAACACAAGGAAGCTTGATGAAGAAACTGAGAATCTTCACCGTAAGTAGTCACTTTTTTCTATGGTCCATTTTCCTCATCTTGCTTCGTCTTTAGCTGTAAACGAGTTGTAGATTGGTTTTTAAGAAGCAGCTGTTGGTTTTCTTTCTCTGCATTTCCAGTTAAACCAAGCAAGTATACTGGACACTTGTCTTAACTACTCGTGACACCTCTTTGCCATATTTCAAATTTATGATGACTTTCATGTTGACTATTTTTACATGGATGGAACTTCAGAAATGGTTAGTTGCCTAGTGTTCTAAGATGCATGTCCTGTGATATTGGTAACTACCATTCCATTACCAATGTTGCCTTGGGAACTTTAGGATACTGATTACATAGTATAATAGTTCATATAGTTCTAAACTGATAAAAGAAAATGTCAATTACGATGTACAAGATTGGTGATATCTTTTCTAGGCTCAGAAATTGAAGCTTTCTATTTCAGGTTCAAAACTGATAAAATTTTCTGGCGATGTTGATGTTAATATTTTAGAGTTAGAAGTGAAATGAATTGCTTCACCGATTTTGATTTGACCAGGCACTTCACTCATGATTTACGTACTTCTGTTATTCCACCACTACTAATTCAATCACATCAAAAAGATGTGAGTTGTTACTGTTCCTTGTTATCCTTCAATATTATTTAATTGCTATGTGTTAAAGATGTAAAATAAAAACCATTCCAGCCCTCCACCTTACAGCTTACACTTTTAGGATAGCTGATTTCTTAACATGTTTTAGAGCCTTTAAAACCAAGTAGCCAAGTTTGATCCTCACTGCCACATAATATAAATTGTCTATACTTAAAGCTCAAAAAGGGCCTCCATGTGAGAGGGCATATTAGAGATATAAAATAGAAACCATTTCAGCCCTCTACCTAGCAGATTAAGTTTTTGGGATGACTGGTTCGTTGACACTAAGACTCAATGGTGCAATGCTGACATTATCTACTGAAAATGTCCATTCTACTTTTGCTGAATAAGTTGTCAAACTTATTATTGCCATGGCTAATGACTTTTCAGGAGTAGATGGCAAGGAATGTGGTGAATTATGCCTCATTGATTAAGTGTACAGTTAGAGGACAAAGATTTTCATGTAAATTAGGATATTGTGTTTTGTTGAGAAATATAGTGATGTTCTGGACTAGTATAATAGTAATGGTACTCGATGTCCTACTCGTGCCTTCTCTTTAAGATTAAGGGTGAAGTGTGAGACCTCTGTCTGTGTGCTTTCTGGTATACTTATTAATTACCAATGAAATAAGGCTAAAGTACTAGTGTTAGAAGTATTTAATTTCATTGAATTGGATATTCCTCCACATCTTCTCTGACTTTGAGGTGTACATGTGCAATGTTGTAATGGTAATGGCACGCCACTATTATTATAGGAAGAAATGGCATGATTGAAAATGCAGTGCAAACTTAACCTATCATCTAGTGCTAGGGAAATAAGATGGAGGAAATGCAATTGAAAGAAGTGAGGAGATTGTTGGGTGAATAAAGCTATCAGGAGGACTCATAAGTTATCCAGATAATCTTTCTTAAACTAGGTCAAGTACACAAATTGTTTGAATGATTAAAGATTATTTATGCAATTAATGTTGAAATTTGACTGTTAACACTGTTAATAACAAATCGATTTATGCCGACATTCAGTGTTGAGAAGCAAATCAAGGATGTTATCTTTCCATATGAGCTTGTGAGTCTGCCTGTTTTGTGGATGAATTCCATGATGTGCTTCTGCCATAGTATATCAAATTTCATGCTTTTGCTTACTGCAAATTCTGTATGATACTCCTATATACTCTTGATAAGTGTTTTCTTCTTGCTACTGTAATTGGTGGTTGCTGATCTTAAATGGGTTTAGTTTCTCATAGTTTTCTTCTAAAAGCACTGTAAGTTCATATTCATCAAACAGAACATCATGGTCATTCTCCACTAGTGTACTCTATTTGTAGTATATAAGTATGCTGACTTAATCTTCAATTTCTTGCATTATGTCGATATATATAGTTCTTCTCTGTCATTATACATATACTTCAGCTGAAGAATGCTAGAGCATATCAAGTAACATTTGCTGGATTCCTTGTGAAGCAATTTATTTGTTCTCTTGGTTTGATGACTAGTGTTCGTTCTATCTTTTCAGTGAATTTTCTGAATGATTGGCACAATCTTGTTAGGAACCTAAAGATTTGGGACTCTTGTTATGAGATGTCTAACTGTACTTGCAGATGATCGGGTGCCAATTGAATTGAAGAAAGCCATCATGCAGGCTCGGATGGATAAAAAGCTTACACAGGCTCAACTGGCTCAGGTCTCTCTCTCTCTCTCTCTCCCTCTCTCTCTCACACACACACACACACATCTGAGGCTTTGTAATCTTCTTTAGTTCTACAATATTGACTCACTTTTTCCCTTGTCTAGATGATAAATGAGAAGCCCCAAATTATACAGGAGTATGAATCTGGTAAAGCCATTCCGAATCAACAAATAATTGGGAAACTGGAGAGAGCTCTCAGTACAAAACTCCGTGGGAAGAAATGAAATAAGATTATAGAGGTTGGCTTTGAATATCAATGTTTTGTGTTCAGTCAAGTCTTGCAACTGGTGTTGTACATGAACCTTTATCCTCTAGTCATGACTTTCTTGTAAGGACGAAATCTGTTACCGTTATAATCCTGTGACTTGGGTGTTGTGTGTATTCAAAGTCATCTTCGTAATTGTCATATAAATTTATTAAATTTGACAGTTTAAATTGAAATATTCAATAAATTTAATATTTCACAAAGTATGTGTGAATTTTATTGAGAATAATTTCTCTCATTAACTGGAACCTGCAATTGCGATTCACAAATCTAAAGTGATACTTAAGTCATGTACTGTGGAAAGATGCAATTCATGGTGCTAAAGGGTGTGCCAATGTCATCAATGAAACGAAAATGTATGAGGTATAACCATATCGTTGTTCCCTGCCAATCTATGACTGGCCAAAGGACTAGGAAAATAAAGCCTGCATACTGTCTGCCAGTAATAAAAGCCATCCAAATTCATATAGAATAGTAAAAAATTCTCAATAATTCAATAAAATTAGGTAATACTAAATATTATACTGAGTTAATTAATTTCACAATTTATCAACAGTTATTAAAGAATTTAGTTGCTAATAGGTGCATACATATTACGCTATACATACATTACCAAAATGTAACACAAAAAATACAATGTCAATTAATTTTAAGATCACATTACATTTGAGAGCAATATTTACAAAAATAACTCTATATACACTCATCAATTTTTTTTTAGCAAGGTAATTGCCCTTACATTATATAAAATGGATCCTTCCTTGTCATATTGCTCAAAATAAGCAGTGCTACTTGCATAATGATTTGCGCACAAAGTACTTTTTAAGTAGACTAAATGTAGCAAACAAATAACTAAAAATTTAAAAGACTTACACTTGACAATTGAATCCCTTTTATACATCGTTTGTGCACAAATCATTTTGCAAGCAGCATTACTCTGATACAACTATAAATTGAAAAGGATCAACATGAGAGCAGGCACTGACTATCGATTACAGAAGCTGTCAATTCTATTAATACAAGAACAACATTTACAACGAGCTCCTTCCAATCCAATTTTAGACTCAAAGTGAAAACTATGGGGAAGAAATAACTGACATAACTTTTCATGTAAACATCCACAGTATAAATATGCATAACGACACCAAAAATATATTCACTCACAAGCCAGTTTAGTGCCAAAGCTAGTCAGGCAAATGGCAAAGGCCTGGAAGGCAGATAAAGGCTGTCTATAATCCATGGTGAAAGTATCATCCCCTACTTTCCCAAACTGGAGAAGAACTATTTCCTCATCCCCTTTCCTTTCTGGTTGGCTTTGGTCCACGGTAGCAACCAGCTGAAAGTTCTTAACTGATGCTACTGTCACACGACCATGGAAATTCAAGCACCAGCATTGCAAATGTTCATGCCATCTTGGAGCTTTGTTTTTCAAGATTGAGTAGCCAGAAGCAGCAAGTTCACCATCATCCATCTTATGACCATCCAGAGATTTGCTATCTGAACTTTCTCCCGATGATGGCAAGGGGCACTTAATTGAGCAAATCATTCTCCTAGGCCCTCTTGATTTCAAAAGGTTGAACTTGTAAGATACATGGCCCACCTCAAAGTTACCTGCAGGAACTTGAGGACTTATCTGCTTGCTGGCAAAACGACGGCTGGCCCTGGTGCTTGAGGGCTTTGCCCCACTATAGGGTGGCTGGCTGTCATAGATTGTGAAGTTGGTGCCAAGAAAATCCGAGCTGTGAAGAGATTTAAAAAATTTGGTGTTAATACATGTGACAAAATATTGTCCAAATATTCACTTTAACTGTTTCTAAGTACAAATTAAGACAAAGAAAGTAAATTGCAAAGATATCAACCATTTTAATCAGTTCTTGATGTTAAATAATATACAGGACTACATGGATTTGTCTTACTGCGGCTACACGGAAAAAAAGGAAAAAAATTCCTATCTTAAGAAACCACGCATGAAGAATTCAAGGGCAGTTAAGCAATGGCTCAAAGCCTTGAACAGCAACTTGAGACCAATGTTACAACACCTTACATTTTTTCAAAATGATAAACTTTGGTCCTGATTCCAAATTTGGTGCAGTTTTGGTCTACTTGACAACACCAAGGTCCAAAACCAACCCATTTGCATCTTACCACAATTAGTGATGAATCACTAGTAAACATAGGCAAACAAATGGGGCCCCACTCTTATTCTGCTGAATGCACAATGCACAGTGTGATTAAAGAGGTGGTTTTTTTAGCATTCTCACCCAGCCAGGGGAAGCGGATCCAAAAGAGCAGACAAAGAAAAGCTCATATGACAACCTTTTCTTATACACTACAAGCACCCAGCAATAGGTTGATAATAGAAAATCACAAACTATAAGTTCAGCCACCCACGATTTCATAAATGAGCTGTGAAATTCTCTCCAGGCAGCTAACAAAAAGGAGAAAGGGAATACTTTTTTTTCTTGGTAAAAATGCTTTACCTTAACTTCCCAACATAAGCTTTGCTTCCTTGAGATAAGTCATCGGCATCAAGTGATATTATATACTCAGTATGAGCACCTCTTCTGTATCTCCTAGCTGCTAACAGAAACTTCCCTTTATCTGTGAATGCTAGCAAAGAAATGCAGAAACAAATTTTAAGCATGTAACTAACTAGGACTCCAAGCAATTCCTCTACAATACAATTTACATATATAGATATAATTTACATGTCCCATAATAATCCCATTTTAGTTATGACTTTATAATCTTACTTACAGCCCTTCTCAGCAGTTCATCATTAAACACCAACCAATTGATTGTTCAAATTTTCACCTCTAACAAACATAATTGCACAGTAAACAAACAGTCAACAGTCGGACATCAAGTAAATTATATTATAATATGATACCCCACAGACTGCTCTAAAGAATCATCCACTAAACTAAAGGCAAAGTCCAAGGTCAAAGGCACAACATACAGCTACCCAATTGTTCCTCTGCATCAACCGCATTCTGTATGCCTTCTCTCTGTTGGTCTACTAAAGCAATGTCACAATTGGGTCTGAAATATTTTTTGCAAAACTTCTGAACTGCTAACAATTTAGCTATTTATCAAATTACCCATAATAAGACCCATTTATTTTTTTAATTTTTCTCAGCAGCTAAGCCAACAAACTCCCTCACAAACTCTTAAAGTCTAAGATGCTGCAGGACAAAGGTGCTGGAATTAAGAAGCTATTAAGGCTATGCAACTTGACGAGTGAAGGCTCTGAGGATACCTTAACCTTTTCTCATGTTATCCCCTCTATTATATTGATAAAATTTATTCTTTTAATGTCAAAGGAAGAACTAGAAAAATGCAGATTTCACACATTTCACTTTGATAAGCAAGCCAACGCACATAAATTAAACGAGGAAGGTTCTATAAGTTGACTAAAGCAGGTCAACTCAGACTACGTCCAGTCAACTGCACAGGTCGAGTCACGTAGTTTGACAAATAAATTGTCACTTACATATATAAATATGAAACTCAACTCACAAAGTTTGGCAAAGTACACAATGCCCCTCAATTTTATTTTTATTTTTTTGTTAAACAAAAGGAAAAGCAAATCTGGTCAAATTATAATGGCTAGAGTCATGAGACTGACAAATGAAACCCCCCCCCCCCTGAGGGGGCCCTGCAGTTCTATCTTTCACATGTATATAAGACTTTATTCAGTCAAAACAATAGCCCAGAAGAAGAGCACAGGAGACGATTCAACTCCAACCAGAAGGCAATTCCATCCATCTTTATGGCAGGTAAAAGCCTTTTACCAATACTTACTTACATGGTGTAAGGGCAAGATATAGGTAAAACGTTGAGGTCTTCTTGTTCCGCTTTATAAGACATTGGTGGGGGGAATCACGAGTTCCGGGCTGCAAGACACAGAAAAGTAACAAGACTATCAACTGCAAGCCTCGTAAATTTAATATAATAATTCAACTAGGTGAATAAAAATATGGCATTAATCAAACAGAATGATCACCAAAATAATGAAGAATGCAAAATCATTAGAAAAATTAAACACTTATGACTATAAATAACCACCCTTGATCGAATCAAGCATCACCAGGACCTGACCGCAGAAACAAAATAAAATTCTTAAGAGTTGGGCAATGGTGATAAAGCTTAACATATATCATGGAAATGAGTGATCCACCACCACGTATGTGCAAAAATGACTATTCACATCTGAAAATTTTCATCATTTCTTAAGAGTTGACCGAATCAAGCATCATCATGACCCGACCGCAGAAACAAAATAAAATTCTTAACTTAAAAGTTGGCCAATGGTGATAAAGCATAACATATATCATACAAATGAGTGATCCACCACCACGTATGTGCAAACATGACTATTCACACCTGAAAATTCTCAGCACTAAATCCAGCATAAATCACACTTCCCAGTTCTTCCATCTATTCCTCTTCGAAGCTAAACTCTAATTTCCAATAGTCTGTATAAACTTGAAATTTCTTCCTTGATAACTAGAAAACTTTAGTGTCATTTGATACCCTTTTGCATCTACTACAGTTCCCCAGTACCAAGAGGGCGCCAATCTGATCCACAATAATGTAAGGTACGGCCACAATAATGTTATAGTCTAATCCACAGATCCAAAACTACAGCTGATCCTCGCAACAAAATGTAATTCACCAATGAATGCATTCACTTGACAGACTAATTTACTCTGTCCAATTATTATAAATTATGAAAATTGTAATTCAATAAATAACAAATGACTATTTATAGACATGCAAATATCAATCTAAATTATGATCAACATGAATTATCCAATAATAGGTAATTAAACATCAGAAAAATCTCGAATTTCTTATAAACTGAAACAAACTTAGGAGAACCACCACAGATTGAAGCGATGCAAATCGTTATTCAAAGTCCCAATAACCAATCAAAAAAGCCCAAAGCAAATTCCATGACTTCAGACACATACATCAAGAACGCTAAACCCGGAAATTTTAATACGGAGCAATGGAACCAGATTGATTATAAATAGGACCTGTTTAAGGCAAGAAGGGAAAGTAATTTTGCCGCTCTGGGAAGGGGACCGTACGATCTCTCGAGTCATGTGCCTCCACTGCTTGCATACGCAGGCACAGGCAACAACGTTTTGGCGGTGGGGCCACTGCTCCTCGCTGGCCTCCACCCGCTGTATGATCTCCCCGAGGAGCTCCGGCAGCATGCTGGACCACGCATTGCCGTATGCTGGGTCCTGGCCCGACTGGACCGAGGCGCCGACCGCGTCGCCGCCGACTCGGTTTTGCCGCTCATCTTCCTCGAGAGCTCTAATTTCCTTGAAGGATCTGGAGAATTTACGAGAACGAAAGACTTTCATTAGAGACATAGCTTAGGTCTCTGAACTCTCATGAGAGAGAGAAACACGGAAGGAGAGAGAGAGAGGGAGGGAAAGAAATACGGATGTTTTACAGAGAAAGTTAACGAGTGAAAGAACAGAGAGAGGAATAAGTTAAAGGTTGATGGGAAAAGGGGGCACGTCGGTGATACAGTGACGGGTTGGTGAGAAGGAAATAGGATTTCTAACGGGTCCTTTTGGTAATCGACGTTGGTGAGCACCGTATGACAGCACGTGACTTTAGCGATTCTTTGTGAAGTGTTGGGTTGTGCTATCATTTGACCTGGTCTTAGAGGATTAAAGTGGACATTAATCCACGCTGTGTGCTCCTTTTTCTTATTCTTTTTTTTCCTGTAGTTCTAAGCCTTTGTCGTCACACTGCTGTAGTTATAATACTTTTCTACAACCTAGAGGTTTGTAAAATTTTATGATAAATTATATTTTTAAAAATTTATAATTAAGAATAAAATTTTTATAATATATTTTTATTTATTTTATCAAATAAATATTAATAAATTTTTACAAAATTTTAAACATTAATATTTAAAAAATATTATACTTTTTTAAAAATATCATTAATCATAATAATTTTAATTTATATTTTTAATAAAATTCTAATTAAAGAACTTCTAATTTATTTTCATTATCACCAACATTGTTATTACTGATATGGTCACGTTTCCACTACCTCAATCACCATTATTAAACTATTAGAACTTTTGTTATTGGCACTACTAATGTTATCGTCAAATCTATTGTGCTTATCATTATCATTTTTAATTTATCACAACTATTGTTATTGTTAATTATCATTTTATAGGTAATACTATTATTATATTTATCATTGTCACAATCATTATTACTATTGTTATATTTGGCAAGCATGCAAACAATCCTTCTTACATGGGCACACAAGCAATGTCATGGCACCTCGAATAGGTATGCTAGCCATGTCTTGACACCTATCATGGGTGTGTTGGTGATGCCGCCAGTTGTCAGTAAGACTACTGTTATCATCATTATTATTGTCATTATTATTATAGTTAAATTATCACTATTAACACTACATCAAAATAGGCAAAGGAGTTAGGATGCTTCACTCACTTTTGAAGGCACAACTATTGCAATTGTTATTATTGTTGTCGCTATTAAAGTCAAACTATCACTATTGTTACTGTTATTATTATTATTATTATTATCACTATTATTGTTATTATTATTATCGCTATTATAACTATCACTATTGTTAAATCATTGAGAAAATAATCTTATTAAATGAGAGTTATATAGTCTTTTTAAATAATTTTTATATTTTCATGATATGAGAATTAAGAATATTCACCCATTTACGTTTGTTCTTGGAAAAGTTAAACTCTTATAAATTAATTTTTAAATCTTATACCAAATGTAAGAATTAAACACTCTATTCCTTAAAATTACTTAACGATCCACTTACCAAACGTAACCTTAGGTTGCGCACTACTGTAGCTATCATATTTTATGTGGATTATTTACAAAGTTAAATTTAGATGTAAAATTTGTTATATGTCATAATTTAATATGTAAAATTTAATAATTTTAATTTTTTAAACAAATATTTAAAATATTCAATTTGAAGACATAGCGAGCCTCATCTAAGACATGTTGACCAAAAACTATATGGAGCAATAATAGTATATAGTGCATTGTATAATAGTTTGGTGTACAATCTTTTTCCAGAAAAAATTATCATTTGAAATTTCCACAAAAAGTTATCATTTAGTGAAAGTTAAACAAGCTTTCAGAAACAGACTTTGAGTTTGTTTTACATAATTATTAATAGAAATAGTTTTAATAAAATTGAGTTAAAAATATTTAATATTCATTTTAAAATTAATTTGTGTACAAATATTTTGTTTTAAAATTTCTTTTACAAAAATTAATTATATTTATATAAAATTATTAAATTTGCTTTTAGATATAAAATTGAAAACATATTAATAGTAAAACTTATAAATTTCTACATTTTTTGTTTTTGAATAAAAGTAATTTCACTTAATATATATGAGAATACTAAATATTCACAAACAAAATAATTTATAAAATTCAATAAATTTTAATAATTTAAATTTTTAAATATATATTTATTAAATTCAATTTATAAAAATAACATTATCCTTCTTTTTCTCTCCCCCAAGACCCGATTTTGTTCACTCTCCCTCGTTGTTTCTTGTAGGCTTTCCCTTGTGTCACTCATTTTCGCTTTCAATTTTTGATTTCACTCCCTCTTGCACTCTCTTCTTTCCTTTCACAAATTGTCTTTCTTACTCTATTCAAGGGACTCTATTTGTGGGCAACGAGGCATGAAAGCATAGCAACTAGAAGCCATGAGCAGAGAGGTGTTGGTGTTGGAGGTTAAAACCATGGGCGGGGGAAGAAAAACACTGCTACAGGAGGCAAGAGAAAGTGATACTGTTTATGGGCCTCAAATCCAGTTACAAATTTTTGTCACTTATGGGCTAACAACTGCAGCTGGCAGTCCAATAATCAATGGACAAGGAAGTAAATTGGATTACACTGTACCAGTTTCAGTTGATTGGTAGTAGAATTAACATTGAACACAATTACTCAACATTATATACATAAATTAGGAGGGAGGAGATTTTTAGTCCTCAATTTTTTTTCAAACTACAATTTTATTTTATTTTTTAATTTATATAAATTTATCATATTAAAGGTTAAATTGACGTATAATAGTTCCTTATTCACTTAAAGTTTTCATTATTCATTTAAAAGATTGACAAATAAGACTATACAATATGCAAAGAGTTTTTTTACCATTTTATTCATCATGTAATAAATATGTATGTTAAATTTTATTTTATTTATTTTGCTCACTTTCTTTCATTATGTTGAAAAATAATCCACATATCTATTATAAATAAATAAAATAAAAAATTTTCATTAAATTAATGTTTAATCAAATAAAAATAAAAATTTAATGAGTTAAAAAATATTGTTTATTAATTACATTTTTAGATATATAGCTTTGTTCAAATTAAAATATGGGAGAGGAAATCACACATTTGCCAACAAGTTAAAAAAACTAAAAGCATTATTGCTCGATATAAAATACAAAATATGAAACATAAAAAATGATAAAAATATTTTAACAAAATAGTATCCTCTTTTGGAAATTTTTTGAGTGGCATACGCAGGTGTTGTTGGAGTTGTTATCCAAACAGCCATTCAAGTTACACAAACTTTGATAGTTACTTGTTAAAAAAAAGAAAGTGACGGTTCTGCTTTTGGCCGTAAATGTTCAACAGCTCTCGGGCGCAGAAGACACGTCAATCTGCAAAGTGTCAACGTGCATGCTGCATGAGTTTGTGGTAGAGACACGTACTCCGTTGTATTTCACCGAATGACCTAAAAGCCCTCGTGCTCGTTCCCCCTGGCGAAGCCAGGAGCCACCCGCCACCGCTGTGCACGAGACTAATATCCAACTCCCACGAACAAAATCCCTTCTCCTCGGTGTTCCGCTATTTCTTTCTCTTGTTGAACTTTCCCTTAATTATCCAAAGAAAAAAAATGATTTTCCATTGCTTTGCGCCTCGTCCATACTTTGTCGTTTTTAATTAAATTTATCACAAAGTTTAAGTTCGATTATAATATTTTTATTTTTTAAAACTAAAATGAGAGATAATTAAGCTATGATACTTTTCTTGGCAAAAGACATTACATATTTGACCATTTTCTTTTATAAAAATTCAAGTCTTCTATAATATTTTACCATTTTCTTTTCTTCTACAATAAATATTTAATGAACATAAGTATGTCATTATTTTAACTCCATACCTGAAAGTAAGAGACTAATGATTATATATAGGATTAAAGGGGAGATGAATGTTTTACATAAAAAGAAAGTGCAATATTCACAATAAAAAATTATAAAAAATAAACTATTCAAATGTGAAACAACGTCCATCTCACGTATCAATCCTCTACCTCAGTCAGAGTATATATAAAACTTATAATATACTCGTTCTTCCAAAGTTGAAGTTTTAATAATCTTACTTAATGGCAAGATCTAAATACCACACTTGTAACATACCAACTTTTAGGTTTAAAAAATAATAATAATAAAGAAGCAAGAACAATAGTTCAAATCCAAGTAATTTTATTCTCGTACTTTAACAACTGATACAATGATTCGGCTCTTACACATCTACTGAAATCAATTCAGCTGATTTAACCTACGTTCTTCGTAAAATCTCATGGACCGCCACTACCTTAGCCACTGAGTGAGAGAACAGCCGCCTGGTCGTCCAGTAATGTCACAATTTGGAACAATATAAAAAAACGGTGGTTGGTTGAACCGTCGCCGACCGATCATCGCCTAGTCAAAAAACGTCAAATCGTCATCAGAAGGCGTCGTTGTTAAATCTGCTATGTGGACGGTCGTGATTATTCCCCCACCCGCGGATCCCAAAGAGCAACTCTGATGAGGCGATCAGGAACTCCACTGCTTGCTGCGGCGTCAGCAGCCCCACCACGCTCCTCACCGTTCTCAGCCGAAGATCATCGGCTTTTCTTATAATGCTTACCAGTCGTCCGATCTTCTCCTCGATATTCGCGCTGGCATCCAGCAGCTCGCTCGCACTGTCTTGCCACTCTGATAGCTCGTCAACGATTGCATTCTCTTCCTTCACCTTCATAAAAACCAAAAAATTAAACTTCGATATATATTTATTTTAAAAAAAGTTTTTGCATGTTTAATGTAACAGAAATTTTAAAACTACTTCATGGTAATATAAATTCCCAAACAAATATTACAATATTTTTGACAAATCCGAGGTCTGTTTTGAAAGAAAAGTCGGAAATCTAAATGGGTTTTAATAGAGAAGAAAAATGAAAACGACGAAAAATAAGAGAGCAGAAATGGAATTACAGTGTCGCATTGTAGCTCGCTGACTCGGCGGAATTGAGTGGGGGAGAGATCACCGAGGTCGCCGGTGCGAACGCCACGGAGGATATCGATGATATGGGATTCAAATAGGACGGAGGACTCAGTATAGACGAGGTGGAAGGCGGTAGTGGGGCGCCAACCGGCGATCCAATGGAGGGATCGCTCGAGGGTGGTGGCCCATGGTGCTACGAGGACTTGGAGGGGATCGTTCTCGGCGGCGAGAGACTTGGTGCGGTAGTAGTCCTCGTAGTGGGAAACGACTCTGTTGGTGAGGCGGAGGAGGTTGTTGTTTTGCTCCGCGGTAAGCGGTGGCCTGGCAGCGGAGGAGAGCTGGTGAACCAGGTGGCACAGGTGGCCGAACCAAGAGTCGTAGAATTGGGCGAAACTGAAAGTGGTCATGCTCTTAGTGTTAGTGTGCGTCCACCGCAGTGTAGCACAGCGTGACAGAATAACGAGGGTCGTGGGCTTGCTTTGAGCAAAGGTTCCTGATATAGCAATCGAGTAAAGGGGCGAAGGAGAGTCTGGTGGAGGCGCGTGCTCCCCTTACGTGGAACGGTTAGGTTCAACTTGTTAGTAACTTTAAAAGGGCTAAAAGTCATAGCGGATACGGGATTTTTTGTTTGAATATTAATAAAAATATTATAAAATAAAATTTTTTATTATATTATAGCATATTATTTTAAATTATAATTTTATAATTAAAATTTTAATAAATAGTATTTATAATTATTGTCTTATTAGTCCTATTTTTTAAAATTATTATAAAACTTATTTAATTTTTTCATACATTATTTTTTATATAAATAACTAAGCACGCTATTTATATATAATTTAAGATCATAATTTTATTTTGATCACAAAATAATACTTGTTTAAGTAAAAGCTCTCATCTTTAATCTATCATCAACTGTAATTTATGTTTGGACTAATTAACTAATGATGAACATAGCATTCATTTTTATTTTGCTGTAATGTTTTAGATTATTCATTAATAACTCTTAGTATAATTTTTATCAAATACAAAGTAAATATAAACTCAATATTTCAGATATAGAATACAATAACTTACATGTTTCACCTATTGGTTTAATCTTCCTCAATAACAAAAAATTTTACTACTTGGGCATTTTAATTTTTTATGTGGGCACCTTTTTATTTATTATTCATATATTAAAAATTTTAAAATATTATATATACACTTGCTTACCTTAATTTATATGTAGATCTACTGGTGGTAAAAGTAGTCTACTTAAGAGCTTTATAATATTGCCACAAAATACTCTTGAGATTTGAGATAGGACGTAATTTAATTAAGGGTTTAAATTTTTTAAGTAAAATTTTTATAAAATTTTATTAAAAAATTTAGCAGGATCATTGTAAAAAGATTTCAGTTATGTTATTTTTATATATAAAATATAACTAAATATTTGTATAATAATTTAAATTAATAAATTTATTAAATTTCATAATTTAAATAAAAAAATTCAAAATTTTAAAAATTAAATAAATCTTTAAAAAGAATTTAAATCATCTAAAAGATCAAATAAGAGAAATATAAAATTAAAATTATGAAAAATAATAAAAAATAATTTATAGATTAAATTTAAATATAAAAATAATATTGCAGAGGTAGATGTTTAAAGACCAGTCAAAGATGAGAGACGGGACAAAACAATGGCCAGCAAGCCTAACGGGTTGCAAGAGAGGTCACTTTCAAGCTGCGAGAGTGGAGATAAAGAAAGAGCCAACTGTACTAATTATATATTATATATATTCAGTTCCCAGCTGTAGAGCCATGATGTGGAATTCTGTATTATATATACTCAGTTCCCAGCTGCAGAACCATGATGCGTCGTCATTTGCATGAAAAGGGTGGTCTCTGGGGGAGGCAGTGGAAAAGTGTTCATGGTTTTGCAATGAAAGAATGGTATGCTGGTATTTGTATGTGTCTAGGGGCGTAGACCATTTCAGTTATTTGCGAATCATTTTGATTCATTAAAGCTTGATTCATCTTCGCTGGATAAATGTAGGCCGATTCAATAGTCTAATTAAGGTTTAAAATAAAAATATTTTAATTTTTAATAGATAATTCATAAATATTTTTATAAATTTTTAACCTTAAAATGAGATATATTCTCCTCTTATTTTGAATTTTTAATAAAAATAAATTATTAAACTAATTAAATTTCATAAATTAATATATAAAATTCACTAATCTAACAATGAATGGTGGAAAGTTCTTGCAAAGCTCTCGTAGGGGTTCCGTTCCTGCATATGGGCATTCCATTGATTAATAATCTAATTAATTCGTCAAACAATAAGAAATTATTTGTTAGTATAATATAATAAAATTACAAAATATTAATATTAATCTTAAAATTTTTACAATTTTTAGTAGAATAAGGTGCTATTACAAATATTCTATTAATAATATATATACTCTAAAATCTAATGTCATTTTAATATTTTAGTTAATAAAAATAGTTAAATGAAGTAGAATGTAATTTATGATTGGAAATAAAATGAATTTTAATTTAATCTAATATTTATGAATATTCTATTAATATTAACATAAATTTTGTTAATTAAATTAACTCTTTGAGGTACAGTGTAATTTTAATAAAAATAAAGTGGAATATCACACTATATGAGTTAAATTTAAAATAATATAATTAAAAAATTAATTATTTATAAATTATACCACATTTTATTAATATATTATTAATTTTATCATTAATAATTATTAATATATATGATATGTCATAAAATATACTATTACATGATTACATCAAACCTTTCCTAAATGCTAAATCGTAGGAGGTTCAATACTAGGAGGTAAAATACCATGCCTTGGTCTCTTCGATGACGTGTATCTAATTAATATTTGGTTTGGGGATGGTGGGAATAGATCAATAGAGTGAGACTAGACTGCTATTTACTATTTTTACTGTGACCTGATTACGTTGACCAAAGCGACGACGCCGTTTTCGCTGTCAGCCCCACGAAGAAAAATACTAGCAAGACTCTAGTAATCTTTAATCTGTCTTTATATTAAACAATACACCGTGAATTTTCCCTCCGGCCGGCATCTTTTCAAGTTCTGGCGGCGGCCGCCGGCAATGTCCTCCGCCCACAATCCGAGTAGATGCGCAAACGACGGCGCTGCATCTACATAAAATTTTCTTCGTCACAGTTTTTCCCGGGGGGGGGGGGTGGTGCTGTTTTAATTTATGAACATGGCAAAAGCAAAGGCTCGAAGATGAACATCGCTATAATTCACCCAGATCTTGGCATTGGTAATTTAGCTGCGCACTTAATTACTTATGCCTTTCTGAAAAAGAAAGAAATTAATTGATAATGATCCGAACATTCTATTCGATTATAAGGGGTCAACAATATGGATGTTCCATTTAGTGATTATAAATGTGGTTGATGTTATAAAATTGGAGATTGCAAATGATTTTGATTGTAGACCTGCAGTTGGAAAAATCGGATTTGGTAACGAGGGACAGTTGGGTAACATTGATGTTGGCTGCAAGATTGTCTGTGATGGTGCTGGATAGGGTGGTAAAAACTGAAGTGTTGGTTACTGAAATGCCGACATGGTGTATTCAATTTGAAGTGTCTTGCTCTTATCGAGTTTTCATTTTCCTCCTCCCTCTGGAAAACTTACTTTTTGTGCTCTTTAAATTTATTTTTGTATTTATATTATATATAGAATTCCCTTTGAAATGTCAGTCTGTCTGTATGTCTCTCTCTCACACTCGGAGGTATACATTTCAATTACAAAATCAAGCGATTTGTTGGTTTCTATGCACATAAACATCATAAATGTTGTTTCCAAGTAAAAATATCCAGTCTTGTTCCTTAAAGCACATTACACAAGCTTTTGGGTGTTGCACTTTTTCGTTGTTAATAAATTATTGCAATCATTTACTTCCAATATTTCACACTGGTTGTATTTACCTATGTAGAGCTTCTTTACAGATAGCTTGCCATTTTTTTTGTAGGTGGAGCTGAAATACTAATCGTTGATGCAGCTGTTGAGCTTGTATCTGATGGTCCTAAAGTTCATATTTTTACTGCACATCATGACAAAACTAGATGCTTTGAGGAGACTACAGCTGGTGCACCCCTTTCTCTCTTTGTCTGTGTGTGTGGAGGCGCCACCTTACTATATTTTGTAAAGCTTCTGCATTGCCACAATTATTTGATCCAGTAGGATCCCTTAAATCCAGCAATCTATTGTGCTTGGTATTTTGTTTTTGTTGTCAAATACCTGATGAATTTGCTTTTGGTATGGTCTGATAAGCCAAAAGGAGCATGAATGCGAAGTTGGACTTTATTAACTTTATATTTTTATATGATAATGTGATCTTTAGGCTTTATTTATGTTTGGGTTTCTGACCTTCTACAGATATTTAATTAATGACAAAGTTTATTGTTTTGGCCACCTGCTGGAGAAAACTGCTAATTGTGTGTTGATTTTGATTTATATGCAAGTTACTAATAACGGGAGGAACAGTTTCATGATGCTTATCCAAAAGGAAAAAGCAGAAAATGAAGGAAAGAGTTTTAGCCTCATGTAGCAGTTGTTCTTCTGCAAGAAGCTGTAATTGTCTGTCAAAAGTTAAGGCAGGTAGTCCATGTTCTGACAGCATGTATGGCCCGTCTATAAGAATGATGAGAAGGTATCCTGGCTTAATTATACTTTTGTTCTTTCTAGTATTCAAATTGCTTCAATTTTATCCCTTTTATTCAAATTACGCCAAATCCCTCTAATATCCAAATTGATTCAATTTGACCTTTCTTATTTCAATTGTGCCAATTTAGTCTCTCTAATATCTAAATTACTTTAATTTGTCCATTTGTTTTATTTATACTAAATTAATTTTTAAATAATAAAAATTTGTAAGTTTGTAAATATTATTAAACCATAAACCTTAAAACCAAAACTTGAAATCCTAAACCATGAAATCTAAGTCCTAAAATGTTAAACTTTAAATTCTAAAATATTAAATTTATAAATTCTTAAATTCTAAAACTGTAAATTCCTAAATCTATAACTAGGGATTAGTATTCTTGGATTTAGGAGTTTAGGGTTAGGTTTTTAAGATTTAAGATTTGGGATATTGGGTTTAGGTTTTAAAATTAGGATTTTAGGTTTTTAGTAGTTTTGTATTTTGGGTTTTATAATTTAAGTTTTAGATTTTAATAATAATTATAGATTTTTCAAATTTAAAATTAAATTATTACTTGAACTTTAAATCAATATAATTAAAATAAAGGAATAAAATTCAAGTAATATAAATACGAGAGGGACTAAATTAACGCAATTAACACAAAAGAGATGAAATTGAATTAATTTAGATATTTAAAAGACTGAATTGGTGCAATTGAAATAAAGCAGATGAAATTGAAACTATTTAAATACTAGAGGGACCAAAGTATAACTAAGCCTATCCAATTCAACTATAATGCTAAACAGCTCTTTATTGCTCTTATTTATATAATGAATTTGCCATCATTTTTATCTGATTGGAAGGATAGAAATTAGTTCATTTATGAAGTATTTCATCATATATATATATTTTTTGTTTTGACCCTTGGACTTCCACTCTATCATGAATGCCTCAACTTTCAATCAGAAAGGATGAAAAATTGACATGACTATGGTCATGTCATCCTTTTTCTTTTTGACAACATATTTATTAACATTGAGGAAAGATAATGAAGTAGAAAAAGGGCTGTGCTAATTGTTTTCTTCTATGCATAATTTGTTTATTCCCTTTTTATGTAGCTCTAAGATGTCTCACATTCTTGTGAGACTGCAGACACTTCCCTCATGCTTCTTCCTTTGTGGGGTTTTCTTGTTTCCCCTTTTTTTACTGCAATTATTTGTGATGTATCATGTTCCACTCAAATAGGTTCATCTATACTTTTGAAGACATTTTATAAAAATTAATTCTGGACATTATTAACTGTCCTAAGCTTCAATTTCTTGTTTATTTACAACAACAAATTCCCTAATGTATTCTGTTAGAGTAAAGTTTAGATCATGCTACTCAGGACAGGAAATGAGGGGAATGGGTTGCAGTTGGATTTCCTTTATGTGTGGAGTCTGCATTCCTGTTATTTCTGTTACCCAACTGATTCCATGTTTTACGCTCTGCATTCCTGTTATTTCTTTTATTTGGTCGAAAATTACATCCGCTTTTATGAGGTTTAATCGATTTCTATACGTCCAGGTACCTTTCCATTTACTGTATATGGTTCCTTTCTTCCCCGGCACATGTTCTACCATCTTCATGCATTATGCGCATACATGCAGTGCCTATTTGTTGCTTTCTGTGTGCGTTTTTTTGTGGCCATCGTTTGATGTTATACTGGCAGATCAGGTCTCCGTAGTTATTCCAATCTTGAAACTTAAAAAGTCAATCAAGGTAATAAAACTTTTTTATGCATGAATTTTAAGTTTGGATATCATCATTGTTTTCATTTGTTGCATATTCTCGGTAGGTTGTGTTTTTTTTTTTTTTTTGGGTTGCTTTTCCCAAGCTTTGTATAGTCTGTTCTAATCCCTCTTCAAGCTTTTGATTTTTTGTTTTCTTTTCAATGCTTTTTCTTTCTTAAATCATAGTTTACTTTTCAGAAACTCTCATAAATATACTATAAACTCTTCTTCCTCTGTCTCCTGGTACCATTCTTTACTGCCAAGCTACTCATTTGCTCTCACACCTCAATGGTACAATCTTCTCTCCTTCTCTCTTTTACGCTTCCATAAAAATTCCTTTCTATAGTAGCAAGTAATTGTTAAATTATATACCAATCAGAAGTCATTGTTAAAGAATAACCAGTATAGCACACATCCAAAACAGCCTGATAGCATTTTTAGGAATTATCAATCAGTTCTGCTCAAGTACCAATGTCAGCAATCATACTAATTGGTACTTCTATCCATATAACAACACAAAAATCTATCTAAGCATACAACATTCATAATAAAGGTGTAAATTCAAAACACCACGAAGAGTTACCTTTCTGCCATCTTCCAACAGGGGCCTTAATACTATGACCAAGGTAGTTCTCCCGATGTTTATCAACTTTTACATCATTCCAACTGAATTGATCTCGACCGCCACGATTGCCACCTCTGGTCGGATGATACATGCTCTAACCCCTTTTTACATAGCATAGAGGCACACAGTTACTCCTCCTTTCGGAAGTTTGTTGTACGGCGATTCTAGCCTAGTAGGTAATTTTCTATTGTCATTTTCCTGACTTGTTACTGGCTTAACATTCTACTTTACTTAGGAGGATGTATAGGAAACCAATTGACTACATAGAAGAAAGAACAACTGGTTGGACTTCATATCCCTCACCTTTTATAGTTTGTCTTTACTTTTCTCATACAGTGAATCGTTAATCTTATTAAGCTACGCTAAATTGCAGGAATGGCTGATTTGATACTCGTTCACAGCAACGTCACTGCATCTACTTTTGCCAATACTTTCAAGCATCTTGATGCTCGAGGAATTCAACCACCCAACAATCAATGTGAATCAGTTCAATGAACCCCACTCCTATAAGTAAATAACATGTTTGTGAATCTGTCTTCCTTCTCATTATGCACATGCATTCTAAGATGTTAGGGACCAAGGGGGAAAAAAAGTCCCACATCCACTAGAAAGGGTAGATGTGAGCTGGTTATAAAGCTTAACACTCTCATCTCATGAGCTAGCTTTTGTAAATGAGTTCTATTAAGTCCAAGTAACTATCAATTGGTATTAGAGTGTGGATCCCTACTCTGACTTCTCGGGGATATGGGTAAGGGTGCCTTACCTATAGTCCACTCTCTGAGGTTTCTAAGGTGGTATGGGGTTGAAATTATGGTTGCCTGAGATTTGTTGCCAGGGTGTCGGCAAGTTAACCCTTTTGGGGGGGGCGCCGGGGGCGCAATGGGGAAAAGGAGTCCCACATCAACTAAAAATGATAAGTGTGAGCTGATTATAAAGGCATAGCACCTTCACCTCATGAACTAGCTTTTAAGAATGAGTTCTACGAAGCTCAAGTAACCTACTATAAAATCATGCATACGTGCCTATTTTTACCGCACTTCTTACAATCTCTAGTCTTATTTTTATATTCTTTTTTCTGTTGTAGGTTGAATTTTCTTTCCATTAACCGCTTTGAAAGAAAGAAGAACATAGAATTAGCTATATCAGCTTTTGCTATGATTCACATGCTTGAAGGAGATGTCGTTCAGCATCATGATATATCTAGTGCTTCGTTGACTGTGGCAGGTGATTATCTCCTGTGGCTTATATAAAATTGATAGATAGTATTGGTTTTTAGATGCCTCGTTATTTTAAAAAATATATAATTGCATTGGGAGTATCTGTACTTGCTAATATATATGCCTCCAACATGAGTTTGTTATTGTGATACTATAAACAAATTTTTGAAAATTTTCAAATTGAATTATTTTTTTGTGCTTGACAGTTCATTAGATTTAAATAAATTTATGTAAAACTGGGTTGGACCTGGAAGAAAGTGGAGACTGGGAAAATGATTATTTTCTGGTTCTGGACATGTTTGGTGTGTTAGGCTAATGGTAAAATTTGAGTTGTGTTTGAAGGGCATCTTATGCCACTTTGATTTATAACATATTTTCCTCGCAAAATAGCTATTAGCGGGGTCCTGAGTCTGAACCCATCCCAACAAACTTTTTGTTCACATCATTTTGAAGCATTTGTCTAAGTTGTGTGCAGCTTGAAGGTATGAAATCTATTGTCGTCTTAAATTGTTGCAGGGGGCTTTGATAAACGCTTAAAGGAGAATGTGGAGTACTTGGAAGAGCTAGAAAATTTGGCAGAAAGGGAAGGGGTGTCTAATCAGATAAGATTCATTACTTCTTGCTCTACAGCTGAAAGGAATGCTCTTCTTTCTGAATGCCTTGTCCTTTGCACTCCAAAGGTGTGTGAGACCTTATCAATGCTAAAATTGGTTGAACGTCCATTAAATGAATAAAGTTATACACGACGCTTCTTGACGCAGGATGAGTACTCTGGCATTGTTCCTTTGGAGGCAATGGCAGCTTATAAACCTGTTATTGCATGCAATAGTGGTGGCCCTGTTGAGTCAATCAAGAATGGTGTAACAGGGTTCCTTTGTCATCCTACGCCACAAGAGTTTTCTCTAGCAATGGCTAAACTCGTAAATCCCCAAAGGGCAAACAGAATGGGGTGAGAAGCGGAGGCATGTCACTGAGTGATTTTCAACGAAGGCATTTGGCCAGCGTTTGGATAGATATCTTGTTGACATCCACCGAGGAAAGGAGGATTGAGTGTAGAGACCACTGCACAGTCCAACTTAACAAAAAAAAAATCATAAAAATGTAGAACTATATCGGAGAGCTTGATTCCGCTCTGAATGAAAAACCCCTTAGTGCTGTTCTTGATCAAATTGGTAACTGGTTTTGGTCAACATTCAAGTTGCAGTTAGGATTTTGGTCTATTTAGTTTGAACTGTCTAAACATTGGTTTGTAAGATATTTTTGGTTTCATACTAGTTATTCTTGATTTGTCAGTGTTACTTATGACTTGTTGTAATTTGCACTTTTGGATAATCACTTATTAATATAAAGCCATTGCAAAGTTTATACAGAGATTAAACCTTTTTTTTTTTGGTGTGTTCTCAAGAACATATGGTAAATCATTCATTCTTTTGGGACGAAATTAGCTAAAGAAAATGAAACGTTGATACCAGAAAATATCCCTCTCGCTTTGATCTCTTTCTCCATGGGTGCTGACTGCTTTGTCTGCTGACTGTCGTAGGATTGTACCAGAGAAGGGCAAATACTACATTCTGATCTGTTATTCTAGTAGGTCTGCTTATAATCTGGAATGGTCCGAATGGATAAGAAAGGTAACTGCATATAATCGGGAAACTCTGTCATCTTATTCGGACATGGACCCCACTATAAGAAAACCATAACTGACGCGAGGTTGAAGGCTATGCAGAAGAAGATCACAATCGGCTTCCCTCTGAAACTTGCGGTGCCGTGGTGGCATAGTCCTTGGGACTTTTTTCTTATAGATAACCGACTCACAGCACCATAATCTGTCCAAACATGGCTGAAGAACGCGAACGAGGGTTGGTGGGGACAAGTACCGTGCAATTTTGCATGAAGAAACTGATTAACATCCACTGGAGGAATGATGCCCCTCCCATTTTTGATACTGTTAACAAGCTCTTCGAAGATGGTCGAACCAAGGTAATAAATGAAGTTCAATTTGCTTCCTCCGGTAGTTTATAGTTTCCGTCTGTGAGAGCTTAAATCTCTACTTTTGTATGTATTTGCAGGAATTGTAAACAGGGTCACTAGAAGAAGCAGTTCAAAATGCTGTCAAGTCGTGGGAATTGGAACTCTCTCACAGGACTCGTTTGCAGGACTTCAAGACCGTAAATCCAGACAAGTTTAAGCTTTGTGTGAATGGAAAAACTTTTTCAATATAATCCAAATAAGACTTACGTTGATATTAGAAGATGAATGGAATTTGAGGATTATATTTAAGTTTTCTATGGTTGTGACAAGAAAGGGAGGGAACGGATGTCAAGGGAAGCGACTCCGAAGCTTGGGAGCTACAATGCCCTTTGGAAGAGCTCTCTGCCAGAGGAGTTTCAATATTACAATGCAGATGAAGAGACATTTGAATCATCCCATGACGCTTTTCACTCGGCTTTCCCTCGTGGATTTGCATGGGAAGTCATAAGCGTTTATTCTGGACCTCCTGTGATTACCTACAAGTTCAGGCACTGGGGTTACTTTGAAGGACCTTTTAAAGGGTATGATCCTACTGGGGAGATGGTTGAGTTCTATGGAGTTGGAATTATGAAGGTATATCTGTTCTTGGTCTCTTTATCTGCCTTAGAATTGCGAAGCCTCTGCTTTGCCATTTTTGGAGTGCATGGCAAAGCTATGGAAGTTTTTGTTTATAATAGCAAAAAAAAAAAAGTAAACTTTGCCTTTACCTGATGTGTAGTTTACCCCCCAAGCTTTGGATCATGACAATTTATCCTAGTGCATATTGAGACTTCTGTCCCGAAGCCATTGATATTGATTTAAAAAAATTGTTATGATCAAAATCTTAAAAACAGATTGGGCATCCATTAAATTTAATTAAAGTGTCTTCTATAATTTGTCCAAAGATTAAGCAGTCAAAATATGATAACCATGGTGACCACTCTATGTTTAAGGTTGATGGGTCTTTGGGGGCTGAAGAAGTTGAAGTTTACTGTGACCCTGGGGTGATATTTGCAGGCATTCTCTAGCAAACAAAAAGCAGAGAAACAGGATACTGCAGATGCTTCAGATTCTTCACGACACACTCAGAACTGTCCCTTTGCTTACTAGAACACTTAACTTTACTTGGGTTAACAAATGATGGTGCCTCCTTGATTTTAGTTTGCAGTAGTCAAAATGTACAGAATGTTGCTGTAGATATTGACAAGATTACGCCAACACCCCTTGATCATCAGCTGCAATAGCCTATATTGTTCATAGAAATTAGTGGCTTTTTGCCTAGTTTATTAATGATTGTGCCTCCCTGATTTTATTTTGCTTCTGTGATTTCTGTTGCCTTTTGGACAGTCATAAACAGTCAGACGTTCTATACCTTGAGAACTAACTTCTGAAGGGACTACCGACAATATTTTTGGAAAGTAATTGTCATTAGTACCATAAGGTTTATTAGCAGCAACTGTTCCTACTGTATTGACTGAAATCCCAAACACTAAAGTCAAAGACTGCTAACATGGGGGACAAAGAGGTAAGGGATTGCATCTTTATTTTTATTTAATTTTAACTATAGAATCTAATTAAAAACCAGATAGAAATGGAAGAAAAAATAGAAATAGAACAGTACAAGAGACCCCTGAACTCTCAGCTCTGTCTCCTATACAAGTTCGCCCTAGCACTACCAATTCGAGGAGCCAGAGAACCTCCCACTGAATCTTTCACTACTCGCTGAACTTTTCCCATACCCGTCCTCCCCTCCCCCTTCTATTCTATTTATTCCCTCTAACAGATCACTAACAAAATCTACCCTTTATCCTTACTCTTTTGGCCACGTGGCCATTTTCCTTGCTAAATGAGTTTTTATCAAAATTTAAGTCATTAAATTTATTGGATTCGATTGAAGACCTAACACCTAATTATAAGGATTATGTCAAAAAGATAATGTGAAATTTTTTTTATTTTCTTTTGTGGCTCCAACATCATGTTTGAGACTAGTGCTGTTTCCCGTCTCCATCTCTCCTTGTCAACTAAGCTCAAAGTCAATGGCTTTCGGAACTACTCCAGCACAGGTGGCCCATAGACATCTCTTTCAGTTTTCTTTTGTAGAATTCGTCAGCTCTGTATTGCTTTTGTTTATATAATGAACTAGTCCACCATTTTTCTCAGAGTTTATGAGGAAGCAGGCCTGCATAACGCCGTGTAGACGTGTAGGGAAAATCAAACCCAGAAATGGTCAAAGACTTCTCTACTGTTGTTTCAAATAGTGAAGATATATTCCCAATATCGGTACACGTTAATCTGATGTGAAATCTCTCTATAAATTAGTGTACAACATAACTTGCAATCAAGAAGCAATGTCTTGCTTTGAATTTAATAATGAGAATTGTAATAATGATATGAACTAGACAACTACTATATTACCTACCAAACAACAGAAGATATATTGTTTTCATATCCTCAATTTTGTTGGATTTTAATTACAAAATTGATTAAAAATTTTTGTAAAATACAATAATCAATGATTGGCTTTTTGCAGCCGGAGACATTTTGATATAGAATTAATGTCTCTCCATGGCTTCATTGTCAACAAATGGTGCGGGCTTAAACTGCTAGAAACATATATAAAAGGGAGCTGTGAAGTGACTACTGACCCCTCGTACATTTCTTGAAGCTTTGGCTCTGTCGCAGATTCTTCTTTATCAGTATGTAAATATTTTAATACTAAGGTATCGATATTTTGTATAAATAAATTTTTTTGTATATTTTTATTTTTTTCCATTAAATTTTGTTTTTATATATGCAGATAACATGCATCTGTTATTTTATTTAATATTATATTGATAAAAGTAGGTTTTAATTTCTTAAATACTCTTTCTTTAACATTTTTTCATCATCAGATTGTGTGGGTTAAAAGGTGGCAAACTAAAATAAAAATATGTGTGATATTAATTTGTTTAAAAAATAAAACAAATTAGTCAAAATTTCCTTAATTTTTCTTTCAAATATTTTAATAATTTCTTCATAAATTAATTAGATTCATTTAAAGCAAGATTTTTTTTATAAGAAAAGTGATACAAAGTTTAAATTTTAAAAAAATAACAATTAAATATTATTATATCATTAAAATTGCAAAATGCAAAGCAATATTTTAAGTTAGCAAGAAATTAACCTTGCTTAATGACATAACATTCAATTTGTGTTGCCCACAAAACCTATGAAACCTACCATCCAACTAATGAAAGCATCTTGTGGCAAAGCACCCATTAATGAATGTTCTGGGTTCTTTATTGTGGAGCTACCAAACCAAACACCATTAAGCTTGAGGGTCTGAGTCAATTTCTTAGTTGAATTTTGTAGTGGTTATAAATAGGATTCATATATTATTTCTTTTCTAAATAAATGCAAATTAATAAAAGTAGGTTTTGGCTTCTTAATTACTCTTTCTTTAACATTTCGTTATCATCGATTGTGTGGGTTAGAAGTGTCAAACTAAAATAAAAATATGTGTGATATTAATTTGTTTAAAAAATAAAACAAATTAGTCAAAGATTCCTTAATTGTTCTTTTAAATATTTTAATAATTTATTTATAAATTAATTAGATTTATTTAAAGCAAGATTTTTTTTATTATAAAAGTGACACCAAGTTTAAAGTTAAAAAAAATAATTAAATATTACTGTATTATTAAAATTACAAATTACAAAACAATATTTTAAGTTAACAAAAAATTAACCTTCCTTAATAACATAACATTCAATTTATGTTGCTCACAAAACTTAAGAAACCTACCATCCAATTAATGAAAGCATCTTGTGGCAAACCACCCATTGATGAATGTTCTGGGTTCTTTATTGTGGAGCCACCAAACCAAACGCTGTCAATTTCTGAGTTGAATTTTATTGGGGTTATAAATAGGATTTATATATTATTTCTTTTCTAAATAAATGCAAATTACTAATATTTTGTCATAAATTACTAGTTTTATTTTGGAATTGAAGAAACTACTCAACTTTATGTATAGTACCGTTGATATAAAATTATGAATGGTTGTAGGAAGACGTGACAATGTGCCCATGTATTTAATGACAAGTAGAAATCCACTACCTGTTAGGTGCATAGTTGGTAAAGCTTTGATGATTTTCTATGGAAAAGAAAAAAAAAATTAGCTAATGGTTGTTGATTATCCAGTGATAATGGCCCTTAAGAACATCCAAGAAATATATATTGCTATAAGATTGTTGAAAAAATTGATGATTTGCCATATAAATTAAAATTTTAATGATCAAGATCAAATATTATCTGATAAAATGACATTTTCCATTAGCACATATAGTATAGTATTAAAATCTATGTAAAATAAAAAAGAATATACTAAATTTTAGCATAACAAATCTTGCAATGTCACAAAGAAAATTACAGGACAAATTTAAAAATATTTCATCAAATAATCAATTGTTTCTTATTTGATGAAATATTTCTTAATATATATTTTTTTACTTATACTCTGTAAAATTTACTAAGCTCTTTCTTTCTCTTATGATCAGAGACATTTTATTTCTTATCTTTCATTATAAATCATTTTCATTTTATTATTATCATAAATTAAATTTATAAAATATTTATTTATAAAATAAAAATAATTAAATTTTTTAATTTTATAAACTAAACTACAAAATCAATTCACGAAACTTTCTCAAATTTTTCTATAAACTTTCCTTAATTTTTTAAAATAAAAATCCATTTAATAATAAAAGTTCATGGCATTCTTTAAAAAAAATTATTTATATTATTAATAATATTATTTTTATATTTTTATTTATAACTACCATCTCCTGTATCTATTTTTTTTTATAATTTTTTATATTTATTTTTAACAGAAAAAGAGACGGGCCCCCTCTCTGCCGTTGCTGAGCGTGGCCTCGACAACGTAGGCGAGCATTATCTTTATTAAAAAAACAACGGAAGAATAACACCGTTGTATTGAAACCATTTACCGATCCATGCAATCAATGATGCACATCCTTGCTTTCAGCGATGTCTTTCAATAATACCTGTCTCCTTTTTTTTATCCTTTTATTTGATGCCTTTAACGTGGGCTGGACCCACAAATATACGATAATATGATTATAACATCATGAAATATATATCATTAATTTTATTATAAAGTACACTAAAAAAATTGACAAACCTATTCTTTTATCTTTTTATCAGAAATAAAAATATTATAAAATTAAGAATTATAGTATCTTGTACTGGTGTACATCTGTTCATATGCAGAAAAAATTTAAAATACAATAGAAATATTATAAATTAAAATTAGATACTTTATTAATTTAAAATTTAAATTAAAAATATTTTAAATACAAAATATAAATAAATACTAATAAAATTATGCATATATATTTATTTAAATAAAAATGTATGTACTATACTAATACTAAACATTTTTTTTCCAGTTAAATGAGTTGAAAATACTATTAACTGTTTTGTCTATGCATAATACACTTTTTTTAACACAGCACTCAGCACATTTAGTGTAAGATCCATACCAAATTTGATTTATGTGGGAGACAGTTGAATTATCATTTTTCTAATCATCCTCTCTTGTACCCTGACCCAAAAAAAAAAAAAAACACTTTCTTTATTAATTTCTTTGACCAAATATTATAATTTGAGGAAAATAAACAAAACCTTATCTTATAATTTTTCAAAATAGGGGGACCAAAGAAAGTTTATATAAACTGCCCATGCTGTGAATCATGATCACCATCTTCGTACAAAGAGTTTTTGATTCTCCTACTTGGTTTCTAAGGTCCTCTAATGGCCAGCGAAGAAGTAGCTTCTGCCAAAGTTGGAGGGGACAAGTACAGGTCTTTCATATATGATGAAACGGAGAATACCCACTGGAGACATGGTGGCCCTCCCACCTATGACAGTGTCAACCAGCTTTTTGAAGAAGGCAGAAGCAAGGTGCATAAGCATATTCATTCTCTCTATATCTTTCTTAACTTTCTTAATTTGGTCACTTACAGATTTGCATACTTGCAGGAATGGCCTGAAGGATCACTAGAGGAAACAGTGCAAAACGCTATAAAATCATGGGAGATGGAGCTCTCACACAAGACTCGCTTGCAGGACTTCAAGACCATCAACCCTGAAAAGTTCAAGCTCTTTGTTAATGGTAAAACTGAATATATAACAAAAAAGAAAAACATTTCAAATTTGATTTCTCTTTTTCTTTATATCAGAATCATTAGGGGCTCTGAAAGATAGTCTGCTGCAGTTGTTGTTGCTATTTTCTCCGCCCATTAAATTGACTGCTACTGACATAATCAACAGAGTGGCCACATATTCTCTTAACACTTTGTATTTTTTTCTTTTCATAAACTTCCCTGGTGAAGGTCCAGTTTGACCTTTTTCACCAGCTTTGGCCTTTAAAACACTTAAATGCTACCAAAAATATTCAAAGAATTTAATAATTTCTTTCAAGGAATCTTATGGACTGATTGCATTCATTATATCATATTAAAATAGGGTTCTGGATTCTAAAATTTTAGAATATGTAAAAGCTTATGAATATTTTAATCTTAGACAACCTTAACATTTTTCACTCAAGGAATTGAGATTTGCAGGTAGGGAGGGATTATCTGCAGACGAAACCCTTAGTATGGGAAGTTATAATGCTTTGTTGAAAAGTTCTCTGCCAGAAGAACTCAAGTATTACAAAGCAGATGAGGAGACCTTTGAATCTTCTCATGAAGCGTTTCAATCAGCTTTTCCTCGTGGGTTTGCATGGGAAGTGATCAAAGTTTTCACGGGGCCCCCAGAAATTGCCTTTAAGTTTAGGCACTGGGGCTTCTTTGAAGGACCTTACAAGGGTCATGCTCCTACAGGGAAAATGGTCCAATTCTATGGCTTGGGAACTCTCAAGGTATATGACTGGACAATTTCTACTCCATGTATGTTTTTATAAAGCTGAAATTACCACAAGCATCTATCAAAATATTTATAGATAAAACAAATTATCTATAACTTAAATTTTATTATGCTGAGAAAATTGTAGATGGATTTCAATAATGTATTTAGGCTCTATCATTGGGGAATGGAAAAAGTTGCTCCCACTTAAGTGAGAGCAATTTAAGTCTCACAGAGGTTGTTAAATTTGTAATTCTTATAATTTAGTTTATGATATATAATAAATTTAATAATTTAAATTATTTAAATAAAATTTTGTAAATTTTAATTTGTGAAAATAAAAAATTTATAACTTTGCTTCGCAGGTTGATAACACGCTGCGTGTAGAAGAGGCTGAGGTTTACTATGACCCAGCAGAGTTACTGGGGGGGCTTCTGTCAGGAAAGCACATAAATTCTCCCATGGACGATACCAGCAACACTTCAGCAACTTCTCAAGGATGTCCTTTCTCCAAATAATTTTATTATAGATTTTTAAGCAACATATTTCCTTTGATCTTCTTGTTCATTAAGAAACAGTGATACTTCAAATACATGGCCTAAAGGGGTCTAGTTCCCAAAAAGGGAGAAAGGTGTGTGTGCTTGTGGGTGGCATTGTCATTACTATTTGTCTGATAAACGTTATCTTGTGAATAATTTAGCACTGGTCCATTCTGCATACCACCTCTGCCTTTGGGTCAGCTTCGTGAGAAAATTATGGCGCATTACAATGTCTGATTTTTGCGTTTTTTTTTTTCTTCCCTGAACGCAGCGTGTCACCCACGATGATTGGTACATGTAATTATGGAAATGTTAGGTCCCCAAATACCTTTAACACACTCCTATTTCCCCCGAGTTGACGTGTACAGCACTTAGAGTCCAGTTGTGAGAATATACTTTTGCTACCTCCAATACCTGTAAAGAACTACACTACACTACATTGGCCTTGATGTAAAGTCTGAGAGTGACGCTATTCCCTCTCCTTTGGGGACACAGAATTTTTCCACTGGATCCCATTGGATTGATGTGATCCAATGGAGGACATGAAATTCCATGAGAATTCTGGGTTTCTAAAGAAGTGGGAGGAGAATTCCTCAAGAGCTGAACTCATCATGAGATGAAAATAGCTTTAGTCAACTCATAAAAAGTGATCATCCAGTTCTAACTCCAATTGACTTTGAAAGCCCTGATAAAGCGAACACCAAAGATATCAAGCAAATGACTTCAGCAGTAACTCGAAAGCTTATCCCATGTTAGCAGTAATCAGATAAATTCTAAATATAAAAACATTTAAAAGAATGTCAATCCAACTTAGACTGATTCAGACAATCAAATCAATCATCAATCGCAGAATATTTTTGCTTTTTCATCCAAAGTTGTATCCCATAATTCTAGATAGCACAAAAAAGAACAGACATTGCCCACACAGTAAACTGATATTTAAGCAATAACTAATAGCCAAATAAGATTTTATCTATTATCTGGCTCTAGTACTTCCAGTTCATCATCCATCAATTCTTCAGATTCTATGGGAGCTGGAGATTGTGTAAGCCAATCTTGCGCACAAATAAGGCCTTCAAGTATCTGTAGGTCGAAATGACTACGCCAATCATCAAGCATATGATTATCGTAATGTTAAAGGCTGACTGAGGTGGAAGAGTGCATACTGGAACGGCCAATAAATCCCATGCTATCTTGGAAAGGATCTTATATTTACATGAATTGCTCTTCCACCAAGGCAAGACGTCAAAGTTACCATACAGAGGATCCTCACAGCTGTCCTCTAAATACTTATGGATCTCTTGTTTACCAGCTATGGTACTTTTCAGTGTTGAATACTTCTTAAACCCAGAGATTAAGTCCAACTTAAATTCTTGTTCATCTTCATCCTTTGCGAGGTTTTGACTGTATCATTTTCTTTCCCTTTGCACTTGAGTCAAGTTTGCTGTAGTGATCCAAAAAATGAACCAGAGTCTCTTTCATACTTATTGCCATCTCATCAGCTGTTCCACTTTCATACAATACACTTACACAGAACTCCACAAATCTCAACTTGAATCGAGGATCATGAACAACTGCAACTAACAATAAACTGTTAATAATAGACTCAATGCTTCCACAATATTTGTTGTATTTTCTTCTAATACTTTCTGCCATTAAACTCAAGAGAGGGTTTTCACTTTTGCAACAAGAATTTAGCAAGCATTCAACAAAACAAAGTTCACCAAAATAAGAATTGGTTGTGACAGCCAAGGGATTGGAAAGTTTCAGTATCACCCCAAAGAAAACTTCTAGAAATTTTGTAAATACATGGGCATTATCCCAATCTTCATAATTAGGAGGTGCCACCCATTTGTCTCCATCAAATGCACGATTGTATTCTTCATCTTGCTCTCTTATCCTCTCAAAGGCCTTTTGGAACATATCAGCACTCTCAACATCTTAGAAGTACTGTTCCATCTACCACGCAAATCTCTGTACAAAGCAATGTTACTACAAATATTTTCCTGCTCTGCATAAGACAAACTTTTTTTGCATAGGAGAGTAACTCCTTACATTGTTTACTGTACAACGAATTTTATCAAAGGAATCATTGAGTTCATCCAGACCTTCAGTCACAATAAGTTTTACCATGCATGCCAAACATCTTCGATGCATCAGTTCAAACTTCAAGGTTCCAGCACTCCAGTTGTCAATTTTTTCACAAAACACAATGTCACCATCATTGGACCAACCATTATCCACTGTGATGGTGAGAATCTTATCAACACCCCACTCGAGCAGCCATTTCTCCACTTCCTGACCGATAGTTATGCTATGGAGATCAGCAACCTCACGAAAATTTATAACTTTCCTGTTCAGGTTCCAATTGCTATCAATGAAGTGAGCTGTCAGACGTATATAAGGCAACCCTTAAATTGAAATCCATGAATCTATAGAGAGGCAAAACCTTTCTGAAATTTCCTTTAAAATGGTTCTCAATTTTTCCTTCTCATTCAAATAAATTTGAAAGCATTCCTTACCAACTTCAAAGCTAGATGGGATGCAAAACTTAGGTCTAAGATATCTGTAAAGTTCTCGAAACTTGCCTCCAACTAAAGTATCAAAACGCATCCCATATATTATTACTACGCATATGGCGATTAATAATCTGGCATGAGCGAATATATTATCAGATTCAACACTCAAGTTTCCCATCACGTTCCTCCCCTTCTTCTTCCTTTACTTCTTTTCCTTCTCCTTCCATGGGTTGGAAGCAAACTTTCTTTTGTTCATCAGCTGCAAATCCATGTGGGGCAATCTTTGCATTGATAGGTTCTGCGAGCCATCATGTCATCAGTAGCGTTGTCCCGTAGTGGTTTTGCAAAAGTTATCCCCCAATAGTTACATATTGCCAGAGGATTCATAGGATTAATCTCATCCAATCTGAAGTCATCCCATAGCTGAAGATGTGGCCTCATCTTGCCCCTATTCGATCTGGATGTCTCTTTGGAGACAGTTGCATCAGTATTCTCAGCATGGTTTGCCCCATTTGCTTCAGTAGGCACCTTAACGTCTTCATTGTTAAGTATCTAGAAGAAATTAAAACATGGAGATCAAAAATCATGTGATTCACACAGCATATACATACATGTATATATATATATATATATTTAAAATTGATGGGAGGGGGATTGGGGGTGAGCAATTTTATAGATGATATAGATGGCAAGTTGTCGTGATGAACTCGATTTAGTCAAAGACCTAAAATTTGAAAAGTCCTAATGGATGACAGGAGAACTGGAGAAGAGTTCAGAATCAGTTCTCTTAACAAAACCCCTTTCAGAACAAGAGCTTTGATGAAGATACCAAGTTGACCCAGCTGAGTGGACTCAACCATTACAATAGTTGCTACTTCTACCAATATTGATTACAGAAAAAACCATAACAGACTCATGAAGCCTCATCAACTCAATGGCCATTTAGTCACTATTATCATCTAACTTCAGCGTCAATAAAACTTTGATTTAAAAAGAATAAGGAGACTCCAAAGGATCCTACCCAGAAACTTGAAGACAGAGCTTCTGAAATCATGCGATTGTGCCATGATTGAAATGGCTGTGACTCACCTTCACTTCAGACTTCAGGGGTAACTGAGCTTCCCTTTCACGGGTTCTCCCGCTCTCTATATTAGCAGTTCCCGCCAATTCCCGCACAGTGATATACTTCTTTACCATGTTGCCTCTGCCCTCCCTATTTTTCTACTCCCATATCACTTACAATATAAAGAAACTGCTACATACAATACACTAAATTACAAGCCACTACAGGCCAAATATAAACAGGATAAATATTGCCTAAACACTCACCAAGAAGACAAACCAGATTGCCTAAAAATCAGTAACTCGCAATACATAAATAAACAGTGCAATACATTAACTTGTAGTTAATGTACTCATTACATATATATTACAAGGGTGAAATGAATGTAGTTGCCCCTCAGCCAAATCACATTTCACTGGAATTCAACTTTGGGGTCAATGCCACATTGACTTTCATCTATTAGAGCCCAGCTTAACATCTCAGCGCAGAACTGGCATTTGGTTTCAGACACAGCGCCTGATTTTCAAGGAACAAAAAGATAACTACACTTAAAAGCAGTTAAAGCAGAACCTAACACATGGTCACACAAGAAGGATTCCCGTACTTATTCATCAACCTAGCAAATGACAGATGTATTCTGATGTTGACTGACAGTTACTGCATTTATGTACATCACATTTATTGTGTCTCTAAAAGTAGTGTGATCCAGGCCATATGGTTTTCCATACCAGGTGTAAGGTAAATATACAGTTCAACAAAAAGAGAGGTCTTCATGCTAAAGCAAGACCTCATGCACATTTCAGACAGAAATATTGCATCAAATAAAAAGCTAGATTGAATTAAAATCACTCACTTTGTGATAGTACGCAATTGCTATGGTGAAGTCATCCTGCAGAAATTACAACAACCAAAAGGTGAAGCCTTAGTCATAAAGTTACCAATGTAACTGGTAAAATTTGGAATATCTGTATCAAGATGAAGTTGAATAAATTTGATTTAAGAAAAAGGTAGAGATAAAAATAGATATAACTTTCATGCAAAAGTAGAGTCGGAATGCCAAGGATGTTTCTTCACTCATTAGAACCATAGTTCACTACAGAGGACGGAGGCACCATTACATTTAGAGCCAGAGCTCCATGCCTCAACACTAATGTCTTCCTCTTCACACACGTTACTGATTAGTTATTACTCTCCACCAGCCATAACTTCTTCCCACAAATATAGATATTATGCATGACTTGACCACTGTTTCTCATTTATCACTAGAAAAATTAATTATGGATTACTTTTAAAGGTCAATGCATTCAAAAATTTCAGCAGCTCAGACTAAGCGCTATGTTTCAAGGATCTAAACCAAAGGACTACCGGTAATGTGAACTTTATATTATAAAAAGAATTTCAATTTTCTACAATTTTTCAGCTAAAATCCATCCTTGTATTCCCCTACAATAATTCTACAAACCATGAAAGTAAGGAGCAATTATTCCCAGCAACACACTCCTATTGAATTCTGATAACTCACAAATTACCAAGGTAATACTCATACTATGAAAGCCAAAGATCCAAGAATGCAGGACATTCTCCAATCCCTGACACATTAGATCATTATACTGAGAAAAACACCAAAAAGAAAGTGAAAAAAGACACGAGTTTTAGAAACCTGCAAGTGGTAAGTGTATGCTAGACTGGCATAAGTGCTCACACTTCTTGTTGATAATGCAAGCGTTTTCTCATAGCATGAAATTGCATCAGAATACATCCTGTGACAGTTCAATTACACCATTAAGGGTAAAATGCAAAAGATTAAAGGAAACTACAGAAGATATATGTGCAGATTGACAGGGTTGATTGCCACCTCAATTAAAACATTCCCATAATAAGATCGGCCACCCAAAAGGTAATTCTTCAGTAATAATGATGACAAAAAAGATAAGATTTAAAATTCAAAACAAAATAATAGTTTGAAAGCTACACACTATCAAGTGTCCTCAGTTCTATGACAGCGGACAAGAAAAATTCAAGCAAAAAAGACCATAGAAACAAATTTACCTACTTACTTCAACTTTCTGTATGCATGAGCAAGATTAACTATGGTTGGTAACCACATTTCACTTAAAGAGGAAGGAATGAGGGCTAATGTTTTCTCAAACCACCACACTGCTTTGCTATACCTGAATCAGAAGTCACAACAATGCATGTCAAAATGACTTCACTTTGCTAACAAGAACAGAAACTGAAACATGGGCTGACAAGTAAAATATATCCAAAGTCCACCCCCCCCCCCCACAAAAAAAAACAAAAAAAAAAAACCCAATTTGTCTGGTAACACAAAAAGCACCAATCAAACACCCTAAAGCAATTGTATAGAGATCAGAATAGCCTTATTAGTAGTTCACATGGATTCTAGGAGAAAATTTATCTCCTGAACACCCATGCAAGCCCAAACTATGTGAATGAAAAAAGACCAGTCTTCAAATATTTTGGAAAAAAGAGATCAGAATATCTGATGATAAAATTTAAAAGGTGTCAAATTCTTCACAAAGGTAGAGGGATAAATTTTTTAGTAGAAAAGGAGACAGTAATTTGTTATTCTTTCAGATTCAACATGCCTCCCTATGAACATTCCATTAAATGAATTTTAAAATTATAATATATCAAAGCATGCAGATGTCCATACTCTTGCATATGATAGGCAACAACTACAAGTTCATTATACACAAGTGGCTCCGAGGGGCAAATTGCCTTAGCCTGCACCAAAAACTGAGGAAAAAACTAGCTCATTAAAATTTGAGCATGGCTGTGAAATTATACGAATGATGCATGATTTACAAAGCATGATTTACAAAAGAGGGCTCATCCATTAGGAAATCAGTCATGTCATGGATGTGCTGGTTTCTGATTTAGGTAAGAAAATTCCAAACTTCCAAAATTCAACAAGGAAACTATTCTGAGCAATATTCAAACAGTAGAATGGATTTCTAACAGAGTTAAGACAACGCCTGAACTCAGGATGGACTTCTACCTGCTCAGCAAGCTTATAGCTGTGGCTTCATATGCATTCCATTCCGATGTAAAGAGTTGGCAAATGACACCTGGAATGAGAGAATATCAAGATTTAACCTGTAAAAGAACAATTCATAAATAATAAGAGGATTTCATAATTAATTATGACAAACAAATGAAACACTTAGAGACATACATACATGTGAGTGAGCATTGAGTATATTAATCATATTCATAATTTTTGAGACCCCCCCTTTTTTCCTCCTCAAAAACACATACACTTAACATTATTTTTGGGCGACATTATACGGAGAGGAAGGCATTTTGCCACACCTGTGGTTTGAACCAAGAAATTGGGAACTCCCGTACCTAAAGGCACGGCACATGGCCATCATAAGGCCACAACACTAAGGCTGAGGGCCTTACCCATATTACAATACTAAAGCACTTGCCAACAAAAATGGGGTCCAATGGTTTGTACATTACAATTTTCAAGCATCATATTTTTTCAACATCAATAATATCCTTCTTGGCCTTACTCTTTTTATTCATTCTTATAATCTGGATAAGTTCCTTACAAAATGATACACTGAAAATGATCAAAGTATACAAGATAACATGCAAAATCCATCCATGCCATTGATGCCTTAGAAAATAGATCTCTATCATCTATTTACCTATGCTTTCGGATGGTCAGACAACTCAAGCAACTCACATTAACCGCACAGGAGAGCTAGTGAGCAGATATTCTTAAGTAACCCATGCAAAGAACACTTCTCAAAACAAAGATGGGAAACCAAGTTTATATGGAGAATGTTTTACACAATTCAAATAACATTTGTCCCTTAAATATTTTCCATTGTTCAAGAGCTTATCAAATGACTTCAAACTTTTTCTGCTAAGTAAGGTTACACATAAGACAAATAATAAACTTCCTTTATATTGTACCTTCAGTCAACAAAACCAAGTAACGGCAACTTAGGCTAATCTAACGTGAATGACCATGACAAAATCACAATATTAGTAAAAATATAGCAGAAATTTTGAGAGTGGAACTTTGGCTTTTTGCCATTTTGTCTAACATTTCCTTTTTAGGGACCCAAAACACATTTGAGAGACAAGTCTTAAATTTTCCAGAGATAAAGTAATTATGCCCTAATACTGCAGCAATGGGTGGAAACGTCTCAATTATAATTAAAAAAATGACAATTTAATAGGAAATCAATATGCTAACCAGGAAACAAACGAGCTGCAGTGCGATAAGCTGACCTGGCCTGGTCACCCTCTTCTTGAGCAGCATAAGCATTCCCATATCCTATCCATGCAGGAGGAAATGTTCCATCTATGGTAGACAATTCAATAAGAATAAGTTTCCGATTCATGGTGTTATAAAAGCAATAGGAAAAAAATGACTTATGATGCTAACAAAACAATCCAAATTTTGTGTAAAATGGATATGAAAAATTTTTATGATGACCTTGACATGAAGCATTGATGGAGAAACTGAATTCTCAAGCAATCTGATTCATGCTCAGAGATATATGATGGATTCCAACATAACATACCAAAAAGAAATTTTTACTGACCAACCAATTAAGCATGCTTTTATGTACACCCAGGTCAAACTATGCAAAGAAGCTTAACATATCTTCATAGCATGGGTTACATCAAGCATCCTAAGTTCTGCCTAAGCATGAAACTTAACAGGTGAAGAAACAAAATGGTAACAGCATGATGGAAATAACGGTGTGATTGGTCATAAAACATGCCACAAAAGCAAGGATTATTTTCGCAGAAGACAAATTACAGAAAGAGCTCAAACATTAGATGCTCCAAAATGGGTCTAATCTCATCTGGTGGAGTTATGTCTACCTGAAATAACGGCGTTGGTCATACTTCTTGATACAGTAATAGTAGCAACCAACAGCAAACCAAGATAAAGCCCCGAAATATCATCAATAGGTAATCATACAAATGCAATAAATAAGACATCCAAATTCTATTTAGAGTGTGAGGATTGTTTAACTAAGCAAAGCTATCTTCAGCAGTTAAATTCTGTTCTTATTTGGCACATCCATGCCTTCTCATGGTATTCCAAATTATTCAAAACTACATTGAAACAAACAATGCATGTCTTGATGCACAGTGTAGTAGTTGAGTTCATACAGATTGAAAAGCTATCTAAATGACACACAAACAAAAACATGCATGTCTGCACACACAAAAGAAATTTAAAAAAAAAAAGAAACCAAACCCTTTACAAAACATTATAAATTATGATTAATATGAATATGTGATATACTTTTGTGGATAATCCTTCACCAAATTGCAAGCCATCAGATAGAGCTCATTTGAATGTCCAAGCTCTGTAGCAGCAGCCAAATGTACTAAGGTACTCTTGAGATGGAAAGGATCCTTCTCAAGCAGACTGTAACAGAAGTACACATGGGCGGTTAGGAAAAAGAAAGGAAGGCAGTGAAAGAGGTAAAATTCATAGCTGTATCTCACTCTAGTCTCCACATCAGATCTCAACTTACAAAGATGTCAACTCAAAATATTTCTGATGTTCACCACACTGGTGGTAGTGTTCAGTTTTGCAGGCCAAAATACAGTGTTGGCTTTCAGTGTGTGCAAAAATGAAGGATTAGACTGGTCATTTTTACAGCTTTCATTCTCCACGTCTCTGAACTTGGCTTCTACAACATGTTCTTTCTCATACTGCATAAGCAAAAATCACTTATCAGTTGGCACACACTCAAGAAGTTATCATAATTAATTAGTATAACCAATAATAACTAACAAAAAAAGTACAATCTCTCCTGTTAGAATCCTTTGATAAGAGACACAATTGGATCAAAACAAATATCAATTGGCACATTCCATTACCTTCTTTATCAAACATGAATAAAATGATGAGAGCCATCCATCTTCACTACCAAATTGCAATGATGAGATCAAATTTTCTTTTGATCATAGTTGTTAATAGCAAATAACGCACTTATAACGTTTGAAACATTGCGACATAGTGCATAGTGTTACACACTGCGTACTGCTATTTGAACAACAGTACAATTATATATTATATATATATATATATAAATATATTTTTATATATGTATTATAACCTCAAATAACAACAACATATAAAAAATAACCTTAAAAAAATATGATAAAGGCAATAAAGGGAGAGGAGGAAAGTAAAATAAGAAAGATAGCATAGGCAAAAGAAGGTTTGGAGTGGAGAAATTGGGCTAAATGCTGATAGCGCAAATAGCGCACGCTATTTGTGTGCAATAGCGTAGAAATAGCGCAGCATAGCACAGTGCTATAGCAATCACTATAGCACATTATTAATAACTATGCTTTTGATAATTGCACATTAAAAAGGAAAATGAAAGAATGAGAGAAGTTAGGATTAATTTGTAAATAGATAACTAATCGATGTCTTACACCTATTCTTCCAAACAGAAATTGCAAAGAATGAAAATTTCAAAGGATCAGTTGAGAACTTTCACCTTCCTCACATGTAAGCATGTGATTCTCAATTAGACATTGCAAAGCCTGGCATGATCAATCAGGGAACAGGTGTGTATCTTGAGATAATATATGGACAAGAAAGATGGTAACATTGATGTTTTCACCCAGGAATGGATGAGCTTATTTAAAGAGGGCTGCAACTCTGCTAAAGTCCTAAATATTAAATTAATTTACTAATTTAGAGAAACTAACTATAAAATATTAAGTCCAGTTCCCCAGATATATCTGTTACAGAAGTCAAAGGAGGCTAGCTGTAGTATATACTCTAATCAAGTGTTAATCAATAAAAAAACAGTAAGGAGAAGGATAAGACATGCCTCATAGCATAAAGGACCAGCTTTTACAGCAGCTTTGTACCTTAAACAAAAGAAAACACAGCAAAGTAAACAGGGTTTGTAACCAGCACATTAATTCTATTAATAAAGTCGAACATATGGTACTTATACTATTTTTTCATACAAACAGAAGCTACACTTCCTCCTTCGGCTAAAAACAGAAACTCAATACAAGTAATAATTTTATCTGCTTTTTTTATGTTGGAGAACAATTGAGTTCAAAGGCCAACAAGAAATTTACCAAAGTCAAGCCTGGGCACAGTTTTCAAGGGCTTCATATGCTTTGCCTCTTAAGAAACATATTGCAGAAGATATCCGTTATAGCAAAGAAAAATGCATTAGTAGAAGCAAATACTTCCATTTCTTATGCACTCCAACTAGGTTCTTGAGATAAGCTTGAAATTTATCCTGATGCACTTGAAAATTATTGAATTTATGCTCATATTTCTTTTGAATTACAAAATTTTTAGCAATAAATTGCAGTACAGGGATTCAGAATTATTATTATACTTCCATAGCCATACTGATATCATACTGTGATGGTGCATCCTAGTGTATATTTTGTTTCTCTTACCATTGTGTGTATGCAAAAAATAAATAAATAAATGGTTATACCCAACACAAGAAAGGCTACAAATTCTTACAGATGCTTAGAATACAATTGCTACTGCACACAGAAAAGGATAAAGTACACAGCCAAACCTTTAAACTTACAAGGTAGAAGAAACCAAGAAAAAGGAACTCACATTGATTTCACGATCTTCACCATCTTTGTCCAAGTACATGGCATTAGAATCTTTTGTGTCGGAAACATTTCCATGTTCATCTACTTTAGCCTCACCCAGCATTGATAGACATTGATCCCATTCCTTCAGTTCCTCCTTTTAAGAAAATCAGTAAAAGCAATGTAGGTAGTCAGTGATATAGGTTGAAATTTGAATTAAAGTATATAAGATGTGCAAAAAAATTTGTATAGCTACTCTCTTTACTAAATTATTAAAGAGTATAAATTAAATGGTTTATATAGAGATTGAAATCATTTTCTTAAATGACAGTACCATTAAGATATGCTCTGAATCAACAAATCCTCAGTGCCACACGTGTTGTTTATCATTTGAAATTCACACCCACCAAATATAGCACAAGAATTTCATCAACTGAGGACTAAGATCGTGAAAACAAATTCCAAACATTTATAAAAAACAGTAATTTTTCGTTTATGTTTATCATATTTGATTCGGTGCTTAAAATTTTGAGCAAAAATTTTTCCTTCACTCTCCACCCCTCCATTTATAAATTTAAGGGCCATACACATATGTGCATATATTAAGCATGTGAGTTTATTCATTCACTCTCTCAATTAAAACTAGATATAATTACTAAAAAGGATATTCAAATCACCAAGTGATATTTCCAATTGATCAAAACACTAACTAAAAACAGCTAAGCAATTGGTTATCAAGCACCCTGTTTACAGAGATACAAATACTACCATTTGGAGCAGAGAGACTTACGAGACAATTGGCAGCAAGGCAGCGGAATCAAAGATCACGGAGAACAATCTTGGAGGCATTGAGCAGGTGAAAAGCGCGACGGTAATGGCGGCCAAGGAAGAGGGCCTGAGCCTGCATGTAGATACCGGTGGGGTCAATGGTAAAGGCAACAACTTTGTCGGCGAAGAAGATGGCAGAAGAATAGAAGTGTTTGCTCACGCAGTCCCTCACCACCCCTCGAAGCCTTTCGATCTCCTCCTCCCTCATTTTCCACGAATTCGATTAGGGTTTTCAGCGAGCTACTGAGAGTGATAGACAAAGGATTGAATTGTGAAGTTGTGGCACAGGGAAATTGAAATAGGCGGGAGAGGTTTTCTCAGCGAAGCTGGGCTCTACCGGAGCGTTAGAGAGCGCGGGCTTCAGAGGTATTAGAACTCGTACGTTATAAAGATTTGTTACACGCGGTTGTCAGCAATCCGTTGTAGTCTAGTTGGTTAGGATACTCGGCTCTCACCCGAGAGACCCGGGTTCGATTCCCGGCAACGGAATTTTTTTTGGTTTAGGCTCGCTTACACCCTTCTGATAGAAAAATGGAGGAGATCCCACCAGTGGCTCTCTTTCTATTTTGGAACTCAAATTGCTATGTTAAGTGGCAAATGGTGATGAGTCATTGACTACGATAGAATGAAACAAATATATATATATATCATTACTCACCATGTTAAACCCAAGTTTACCCCCAAATTTTATAAAAAAAAGTGTAATTTTATTAATAAATAAATTTTTAAATCATTATAAATAGTATCTTTGCTAGAGGTTATATTGAATTCAACAATTCTATTAATAAATTTAATAATTTAAAATTTTTTAAATAAATATTTGTTATAATTTGATTTATAAAAATAACATAATTAAAATTTTACAATACAACAAACAATAGATTCAATGAATTCCAAGCTTGAAATTCTGTAGTTGAAACAATTCAAAACAGACACTAATAAATAAGAATCAGCCGTGAAGCGACCAACTTGCTTCCTCAGCTCCAATTGAACACGAATGTCATGGTCTAAGGTTACAAAGCAAGTCTACTATACTATGAAAAATAAAATTCCATTTTCTCTAGTTCTATATTTCTCACAATCTTACACGTACTATAGCGCCGATAGCAACCAAGAGAATTGTGTTTTCCAATTCCTAGCTTGAGCAGCAACCAACTCTCTTCAAGGCGGACACATCATTTTTAATGTCTATTTTCTCTCCTTTAGCCGGCACAGATGCGGTTCCATTTTCTGCCCCCTCCACCGCCTTCTTGCTAACAATTCGGTAGATTTGAGTCAGCACTTCAGCAAATGCATTCTCCACATTGGTTGCCTCCAAAGCTGAGGTTTCCATGAAGTAAAGTGATTCCTTCTCGGCGTAAGACTTGCCATCCTCGGTTGATACAGCTACAAGGTGACGAAGATCTGATTTGTTTCCAACAAGCATCACAACAATACTAGAGTCTGTGTGGTTTCGTAATTCTTTCAGCCATCTGTCTACGTTCTCAAATGTTGCATGGCGAGTGACATCATAAACAAGAAGTGCACCTACTGCACCACGATAATAAGCACTGGTGATGGCTCGGTACCTACAAGAAGAAAAACAATAAAAGTAAATAAGGTTTAGTTTGGAGGGAATTTGAAATATAGATTGAAACTACAGGCTATTCACTAATAGTCTTGCTATTTTCACAAACAGAATTTTACTAATTTCTTAGTTAAAAGAATTTGAACCATTAAATTTGCTAAACCTATCAACTCAACTGTAAAATCCACATATTCAAACAGCCTGCAGGTTGTTAGTGAGAACTTAGTACTACTTCTGCCATTCACTAATCCACTAGGTTGGCTAGTTATACAAAATGATTCATAGCAACGATCAATTGTCCAAAAAACAATTCCAAAAATATGCTCAATTGCTCACTAAGCTAGTCACCAGATAAAAGAGATGGAAATGAAGATAGGATTAAACAGTCTTGGAGACACTCCATAAATAAGATTGCAATTCCATATCTAAGTTTTGTATGTCAGAGTACGTAATTGAAGGAAAAAAAAAATCTATGCAAAGATTTGAGTCATTTGTGAATTCACTAGGTCATATCAGAAAGACTGAAAATGCATAAGATATCTAATACAGATAAATTGCGTAGTCCACAATTGCTTCAAGCAAGAATCTTGCTCAAATCATGGTGTGTCATATCACCTTAATCTAATACAGCAATTGATAGTGAAATAAAAATGAAAGCGTCTTTTCCTTCTCTTCTTTTGGGAATATGATGAAGTTGAAACAATATGATGGCTTCTAATTTCAATCGATCCTACACCTGTTCCCAAAGGGGGGAGAGAATGATTCAGCCCAAACTTCATTGGCAAAATACAGGGCCTTATTAATACATCCAGAGAAGGTATACCTCATTGAGTGATATGTGAAGAAAAATATAAACCAACAAACTTGTCCAAAAAAATGTACAATATATGTCTGCCACATATCCTATGCAGCTATAGCTATGTGAGTAATGGGTTCTCAAGTTTCCAAGAGACACTTCCAATCAGATTGGCAACTCTCTAGTTCATCTCTCTGTAGTAAAATGTTAACAATAGTTTATTGTCACCAGAAAAATTCTTCAGACAAGGAATTTTCTAGACCAGATAGATGGCACTTCTTTCACTCTGAAAGATGCATTAAATTTACCGTAACCTATCTCGTGTACAGTGAAGTTACAAGGAGGACAATCCTTTGCATCTTCAAAAGTCAACAAAAAATTTAGACACTCTGATTAGATAGGTATAAAATCCCCACTTCTCAAAAAAAAAAAAAAAAAATCTTTCCTATGGTGCATTCTATTAAACTGAAACCATATTAAACAACTTCTGATTTAGGGGAATATTCTCAACCAAGGTTGATGCTTAAGTCTTAACTTACGTGGAAGCTGAATATGAACACAAACTATCAAAGCTCAAAATTACTTCAAGCAAATGCTTTCTAAAAGTATACTTGCCCAAAAGGTAGTGAGGTATGGAATCTGCAACTACATCCATCATCTACCAAAGTTTTCCTCCGGCTCACTCATCCTGAGAGGAGCCAAGAAGGACACTATTTTTCTCCCAGAGATATGCCTAAGACAAAGAACTTTCAAATCTTTTCTAGACTAAAATCCAGGCGACAAAACCATCCACCATTATCAATATTCCAAATCTTTAATGTAGATTTGCAAAAGGGACAATTCAAAATAGGGTTTAGGCTTGAATCTAAGCTCGGAAGCCACGTAAATTATGCTATAAACCTATGGTCAAAGACCCAAATCACAAAGAAGACAATATTTAAGTGGTAAGCTAATTGGATAAAAAGCCCAATGAAAATATCCTTCACAGATACATAAAGTAAACATATTTCCCAGTAAAGACAAAAAGATAAATATTTTATCAAATATATCATTCTAGAAAATGATACCTAACAGATAGAAATAATAATGAATTCAACAAAACTGCAACAAGAAAAAATATATGGTTCAGAATAAGACAACAAGGGTCTTTTGTTAGTTCTATGTTCTCTATTTCAAACTATTTATACTCTAAAAGCTTATGATACTGAATATATGTCAAAGATGTAAAATCTAAACATTTACAAAAGAGTATAGCTTATTTCATAGAAATAAATTCAGTGAGACCGACCATAGCTTGTTCATCATAAGCCATCGTAATAGTTGAATGTAACACAAACTTGTCTAAAGTTAAATGATACCTAAAAGTTGGGTTGACATCACCTGAACACTGTTTTAATTTTTACTACACTCATGATTGAGTTAGGTGTCCAAACTATTAGATGCATTTCTAAAATATAAAATGACGGTCGACCGCATGTCAATTTGAAGTTCTATGTACTTTTCTATATAATTTCACACAAGAGACCTAAGATTATATATAATTAAATAAATGATATAATTTAATGAAATAGTTTCAATTTAACAGCTGATCTTCAAAATCAAGCTCCAAATGATTGTAAGTCCTTAGATTGATTCCAAAACATTTAGCAATATATATTTCATCACCCCACAAGGAGGTGTGGAAATATATAAGTTTCAGCCAAGATAGAAGGTCTAAAATTGGCGACAAATACATTATTAAGGGACTGCAATTTAAAGCTACTACCATTCAAGGATCTCTAAAAACCCAAGTCCATTTTATCAAAAATAATTTTAGGACAAGAACAATAAGCTGTAGAAGCTTCATGAGACCATGATCTCCATGTTAAACTTCAAAAAGAAAACGACAAAGAGGAGATAAAAACAAAGATGACCTGCTCAACAAAATCTGAGTGATGTATCAGTAACTTGACATAAAAGGAAATTAGATCCTATGACCCATATTGACGTTCTAGAACACATATTTCCATTTTTCTTGGTTTAATTTTTATATGAAGCTCAACCGAAGACCGACCCAGCTACCCACTTGTCGCTTCAAACTTCAAAAGCCACGATCACTGTCATTCCAGCTAGTAAAGTAAAGAAATCAAACCAATTGTAGCGAAACAAGCAAGATTGGATTTAAAATTCACAAACTCAAGCAGACCCAAGCTGAATCCTGCTTATTTCAAATTAAATCAAGGAAAGTGAGAGAAACCCAGATGAGAAGAAGCAGAGTTGAAGAAGAAATACGACCTCTCCTGGCCCGCAGTGTCCCAGATCTGAGCTTTAACGACTTTGCCATCAACATTCAAGGTGCGAGTGGCGAACTCAACCCCAATGGTGGACTTGGACTCGAGATTGAACTCGTTCTTAGTGAACCTTGAGAGAAGATTCGACTTGCCCACGCCGGAATCCCCAATTAAGACCACCTTGAAGAGGTAATCGTAGTCGTCGTCTGCTCTATAGCCAGCCATTGTCTCAGAGTTTCTCGTTTTCTTCCACAGAGAGAGCAAGGAAAGGAAGAGATTTGCAGACGGTGGTTGTTTTCTGTAGAGTGCGAAGTGAAGTGGGAGTCTTGATAGTGTTTAAAAGAGCGCCAGAAATTATGTGAAAAAAAAAATACTTCAAAACATTTACCAAGAGTCTTTAAATATTTACAATAAATATTTTTATTTTTATTTTTTCTATTTACAATAATTTAATTTTTAAATATATACATTTAGTTATCAATAAGGCACAACACAACTTTAAACAGATTATTTTGAGTGAATTAATCTTCAATTATTAATTAAAAAATATATTATAATTTATCTAAAAATATATATTCATTTAATTTAATTATGTTGAAAAATTAAAAAAATATTCTCCAACATTTTTATCACTTTTCTGCCTTCCCATAATATTGTTCACCTGGCAAATAGAACATTAATTTTTTTTGAGATATTAAAAATATTAAAATAAATAAATATTATTTAAATATTTTTTATATATAACTTAATTTAAATTTAAAATAATTTATTTAAAATATCTAAACATTTATGATTTGTGTTAATATACAAATTTTTTTATAATTTTTTCTTTAAATATGTTATTTTTATATAAATATTTATTTAAAAATTAAAAATTTTATAATTAAATTATTATTTAAAAATTTTAAGTGCGATAAATTAAACCATAGAATCGACCCATTCCACAATCACTCCTTTATTTTGTAGCTATTTCCTCTCCACATTTAGGTGGGAAACTCTTTTCGGTGGAATGCACTTATAGTAGGGGGAAGCTACTCGAGCAGCGGAGTGAATGTCATGAGTGCATGCGACTCTGATCTCACATGTGTACTTTACAAAGTTACCCAAAGTTATAATGATAAACTTCTTTTACCCTAATCTTCTTTTTGAGCTATCTTACTTTATTTATTCTTATTAAATATTTAAATTATTAAAATTTTTAATATTCTAAAAATTAAAATGTGAAGCACAAAAATTTAATACCCCACCTCCTTTAATACATGGGACGTTAGTATAATCTCATTATATGGGATCTCGATTTTTTTATTTATCTATTCTATAACTTTAATATTTTTTTTATATATCTCTCCACATATATTTTTTTAAAATTTTATTTTTTACTAATTTTTTAACTCCCTAATTTTCTCTTTATCCTTAACTTGAAAAAAAATCAACAAAATATATTTCCACTGAGTTAGACTTTACTTTCTCATCTCTTTTAACTCTACATTAAATAACTACTCAAATATTTTGTACGTGATTTTAATAATATTATAATAAATTAAATTTTATTATATTTTTATTTATAAAATTTAAATCTTTAAATTTATTAAATTTTATAAATAAAATTATAAAACTTAATAAATTAATAATTCCTTTAAAATTTTATGAGAGTTTACCTTTTTCTTCCCATAACTCTTGCGCAAGCCTTTTTCTTATTTTATTTCTCACAATGAAATTTTGCTTTTTTAGGTCAGATTAATTTTTATTGAAGTTAAAATTATATAATATATCTCTCTCATCAAAAATAATTTTAAAATCAAACATAAATATATAATTTACATCAAAATGACCTAAGTCACAATTAACTGGCTGCATAGCCTTTTTGCACCATATGACATACCCATGCCTTTTCAGACCAATTCAAAATTCAAAATCAGTCGTTCTTGCTAACACAAACTAAAGCTCATCCAAAACTGGTTTAAATAGCCAAAAGTATACATAATTGATTACTTAGAATTTAGGTGGAGAGATTTAGCTGTTTCTGATTGTAGAAATCGAACTTAAGAATTTGAGCCTAAAACTATATGGGCATGTGTTTGCATAATTTTTTTTATATTTAGAGCTCTTTAAACTTTATTATTTTTTATTTTTTTATTGATATACAATCTTTATTTTACAAAATCTAAGTTATTTAATTTATTAAATATTACAAATTAAATTATAAAATTTAATTAATTTATTAATTCTCATATCACATGTGAGTATTTTGTTTCTTCTCATCACTTTTCTCTCACCATTTTACATGCATTTTTTTAACTGCACTGTTCTCAAGATATTACCATATACAATAAATAAAAACCCACCTTGATTATAATAACAAAGAGAGACGATCTCTATTCATACTGTGAAACCATGTGTTAAAAATAACTAAGTGGAGTATACTTTGTGATTTTTTTTTTATCATTTGCAAATGTAAAAGGTCCTCCGAAACACTCGCCAATACCTAGAAGGACCAGACACCAAATAAGAAACTCCAATCATAGTTCCCACCATGATTTGCTCATGTTCCCCTACTTCACCTCTTTATTCATCTCTCTGAGGAAGAAGCTTCTTCTTCTTCTTATTGTTATTATCACTAGAACCCGTGTGTCCAACTGTGTGTGTTCTTCTTTCCCTTTACACCACTCAATGTCTTTGTCTGAAGTCTCTTCTCCCTCGTCATCCCTGGAAGCTGCATTGTCCTCTTCAACACCAGGGAGCCCAAGTATTCAAATGGTTTCAAAAGCTGTCTCCGAAAGACTTCTGGGGAAATTCTTCGATGCCTCTCAGTTCGATTTCGATTATCAGCAGAGTAGCTTGTGGTCTCCTCCAATACGAAGAAGGGTGTTCTTGGCCTCACCTGGTAACATATGCTCTGAGGATGAGATGTTAAGAAAGCTCAAGAAGGCAACCAAGGCATGGAAGAAACGCATAGTTTGCTTCAATGTATGCACTTTAATATATCCTCTTTTGTTCCTTTCCCTCTTTCTTGATCAATTCCTCTAACTCATTGGTTTCTTGTTATGGTCCTTCTCTATATTATTTATGGAGAACATAACCATTAAGATATGCAATTCTGGCTCATTTGTAGGGCTTTTGGTGCTCCTGAAGTTGAAGAACAGCAGATTCAGGAGGTGCATCCGCCAGCCATAATCTTTTTTGATCAAATCATGGTTTCTTTGCAGTAGGCATGTGAGAACTGCTTTTCCAACTATGGGTTCCAAGAGGTCATATTTTAGGAGCCCCAAACAGAGATATTTTTTACAAATATTTGCAAATTTCCATTTTTTTCCTATGTATCCACTAACCCTGCAGTTTGATCATCTTTGTATGTACATCCCCAAAATTTTGTTTTGCTTTGGTGTTGTTTTTATAATATTGAAGTGAATACTAGTTATTTTTCATAGAATTAGAGATATTTAGAAAATAATATGATTCAACTGTCTTTAACAAAAATCAAATCTAAAGTCACCTTCTTTAAAGAATAGGCCAAACTTCAATTGAAATAAATACTAATTTATAGTGTTTAAATATATGCATATATATATATAAAATACATTAACACTTAACTATCTTGTTAATTGGAGTTTAATGATTATTAAGTTGCTTTCATAAGCTAATTTAAACAAACAAGAGGTCTTCATTAATTAAGGTATTTATGAATAAGCTTTTTTTGGTAGGATTTATGAATTAGCTTCTCTGAACTCAATAGGGTATGCAAAATACTCAAACTTAAGAGACCTGACACTCATACACTCATATATATGGATTGTTAACAGGTTATTATGATTGATCAAAAAATATATAAAAATTGTCATCTTAACTAACTCAAACCCAACTGTGCATACAATTAATCAAATATTTTAAACTAACACCCCAGTCAACCCACGCACCCTTCATATAACACCGGTCTATTTGTCCCCGCGTTTAAGCTTTATGCATTTCAAGATATGTGTGCTTAGTTGTGCGGTAGAATTTGAATGACTGTACAGTGACCTTTCAGCTAGACCTGCTTTGATACTGTCTGCATTATGCAGCAAAAGAGAGAGCAGGAAGAATATTCAGACTGGTGTCACACAGTGGTTCCTTTTGAGTCATTAGAATAGCAGACAACAGGATTCTTCATATAACCGTTGTTGCTTTAAACTTTGGTTTGCTTGCAAAGTTAAATTAGATTCTCTTCCCCCCTTTTTTGGGTAAAACCAAAGCACAAAGGAAAGACAGACTCTGACTGTGGGAAGGATAGAAAAAAGGAATAGCTTACACCTCACACGTTGATGTTGTGTAAGACTTAAGGAAGCTATATCAAAGATATGATTTGTGGTAAATTAGATTCCTTTCCCCAAATTTTGGTAATCTAAAGTTTGAATATTAGGGATTAAAGAGTAGTAACCAAGAGAAACAGCTTACATATCATGTGTTGTAGGACATGGCCTCGTTAATATAATTTATAATTTGATATTAATGTTAAATAAATTATAAAATTTAGTATAATAAAAATTAGTTTTAAATTACGTAAAAATATAAATATAAGTCCATAATTCTAATGTTATTTTTTACAAACAGTGAGGCTAAAAAGATTATAGACATATAATTCTATCATTTTTTTATTTATTTTCCATTAAATTTTTCAACACTCTCGTTAAGTCAGTAACCCTCTCCCTTAGCCATGCCTTTGCTCCCCAACGGCAGGGATCCGGATCCCAATTACGGTCTTCTGATTATCCAAATCCGTTTTCTGTTATCCTACGCGCTTTGTGTGCATCTTTGTCCCTTCGCAAACTGAAAATTGTGAGATGGCCGCAACAAAGGCCATATCTCCCTTTAGGCTCTCCTCCCTCCTCCGCATGCAGAAGGATCCAGCCCTTGCTTACCAACTCTTCTGGAATCCCAATCCTAATCCGAATCCCAAGAAGCCTTTCCGATACTCCCTCCTTTCCTACAATCTGATCATCACCAAGCTTGGTCGCGCCAAAATGTTCGATCAAATGGAACAAGTTCTCCACCAAATGAAGCAAGAGACGCGCTTCGTTGTTCCCGAAGAGCTCTTCTGCGAGGTCATCTCCTTTTATGGCCGGGCACGCCTCCCCGCCCGCGCTTTCCAGACATTTGAGTCCATTCCCAACTTTCAGTGCAAAAGGACCGTCAAGTCCTTGAATTCCCTTTTAAATGCGCTTTTAAACTGCAGAGAATATGAGAAAATGCGAGATATTTTTCTGGGCATCCGTGAATATGGGAGCCCTGATGCTTGTACCTATAATATTCTGATCAATGCTTGTTGTATAAAAGGGGATATGGAACTTGCATGGAATTTGTTTGATGAAATGTTGAGGAAAGGTATTCATCCGACTGTGGTCACTTTTGGGACTCTGATTAATGGCCTATGTTTGAATTCTCAGTTGCAAGAGGCTTTAAAGCTAAAAGAGGATATGATGAGAATTTTCATGTTAAGGCCCAATGCCTTTTTGTATACAACATTGCTTAAAGGGTTCTGTAAGGTTGGGGAGTTTGGTTGGGCCTTCAGAATCAAGGATGAGATGGTGAGAAATACAGTAAGATTAGATGCTGCTGTTTATAATACTCTGATTGCTGCACTTTTCCAGGTTGGGAGGAAGGAAGAAGCACAGGGTGTTTTGGAGGAAATGAAGAAGAGTGATTGCAAACCCGACTTAGTGACTTATAATGTGATGATTACCGAGTTTTGTAGGGAGAAAAATTTTGAAGAGGCTTATAAAGTTCTGGATGGGATGGGCGATTTTAAGCCAGATGTTGTAAGTTATAATGTCATTATTGGTTGGTTGTGTAAGGAGGGGAAATGGAGTGAAGCAAATGATCTGTTTCAAGACATGCCAAGACGTGGATATGCTCCTGATGTTGTGTCATACCGCACCCTTTTTGATGGGCTTTCTGATGGGATGCAACTCAAGGAAGCAGCTTTTGTTCTAGATGAGATGATATATAAGGGTCATGCTCCTCTTTGGAAAAGTGTAAATAAATTTGTAGATGGGCTGTGCCGGGAAGGGAAATTTAAGTTGCTATCAACAGTTTTGTGTAGTCTGGGCAGAGGAAATCTTCTTAAGGAGGATATATGGAAACTTGTGGTTTCCAAGGTTTGCAAAAAGGAGAAGCTGTTAGAGGCTTTTGAGCTTTTTGGTACTTTAATGGTGCCATAAATTACATTCTAGTCTAACATTAGTAGATTTGGTTTATTCGTCTTGTGTATAAATCTTGCTCACTGAAGAGTCATTCATTTGTCTGCGAAGTTGTTGTATTACTGCCTGCACAAGGGACAGTAACTAGTTCTAATTTTAAAGAGGAAAGGTGTATCCATGCAAAGATATAAGTTTGAAGGTCTTTCATGAAACTATTAAGAGTTATACTCCACAGACATGCTGCATTTGTTGTAATTTAGGCTTCTGCAGTTGTGCCAATTGCTTTCTATTTCCAGCTTTAATCTCCCATTTGACAGATGGTTGCTCTGCAATGAGATTTTGTTCAGCTTGATTTGAATTAAATTAGAGAAACGAGTCATTAATGTTTGCTTGCAAATTCCAACTATATTCTTTCTCCTCTAAAAAAATTAATGACGACAAGAGAAAATAACCTTTCAGCAGGATCTTGAACAATTAGATTGTTTTTAATATAAATTGAGATATGAACTCACTGTGTTATTAAATTTCTATTAATATAATTTTTAAATACAATCCAACAGATGTAGCATCAAAAACATTTTCTTTTTATCCACTTTTCTAGTAGGGATTTGGCTCTGACTTTGAAAATGCGTTCATTTTGATGATTTTAGGCAAAATAAAATATGTAGGAAATAATTTTTATTTGTAAAATTTATTTTTCTCTAAATTTTTAACTTTCTTAATTTTATTTCTTTTTCTCTTAGTATAACTTTTAACTTTGAATATCAAAATCAAGGTATCTAGATTTTCATAATAGACTCAGAAAGGGTGACCAATTTCCTCAAACAATTGGTTAAAGATCAAGTAAAAGTGGATCCAATTATTTCAACGGGTTTTCAAAGCATTAAAGAGACAGCTCTACTAATTGGGTCACCCATCATGCGTTTAACTGTTTAAGTCAAAGCAAGTCGACTAATGTGATCCATACACGTAACCAGATGTCTTGGTGTCGTCAGTGGCTCAATAGGACTAAGGTCATCATGAATAATCAGAGTGGAGGCCTTTATCTGAACTGGTAGCCAATGAAGAAAGAAAGAGTACTCTTTGTGAGTGCAAACATCCAATGCCAAGAGATTCAGTTGAAGAAGCAAACACCAAGCAATTTAGAGCCCCTAAGCAACACCAATACAGTCTCAAATCACACAGTGGCTGGAAACAAAGGTCAGCGTCTGAGTTCAAGTATACCTAACCCAACTGTAACAAGGAATTGCAAGGCACACTTATCACTTTTGCAGTGTCGCAAAGGAGTAATGCTACCAGCACAATCTGATTCGTGTAATGAATGCACTAAGTACATTAACTATATTAGGCTCACTTTTATTTTTCTAACTTCTATTACATTCTATTTCCATATTTTCCCATTAATAAATATATATTTAGGATATTCTTTGTGTAAATAACATTGTGTACGTCGTATTACTTTTTGTCATAGGGTTTATTCCTTTATGCAAATTTCAAACATGCAGAGCCATTTGGCCAATTAGCTTAACCCTCACGTCTCTCTTCCTCTTTCGAGGATAACTGCTATAAATAGCATACCCATATTGTCGTCTCTTAGGCATATATCACAAACACCCTACTTTCCCTGTTAGCATTCATTCTAGAATGGCTCGCTTGAGCTCTGTTTTGTTCATGACTCTGCTTTTGATTTGTTATTCCTCATTCTTAGATGCCCGGAAGATCATAAAAATGGAGACCCAAGAGTTGTCCTCTGTGCAGGGTGGTCTGGCTTTAGGCACCGTTGTGAATAAGGGTCCTAGCAGCCAATGTCCAAGTGAGACTAGTAATCCCAAGTGTAGCAGTGGAAGGCTCTTAACCCATCTTGCCAATAGCGAACGAGTTCTTCAGTCTGTTCCAAGTCCTGGTGCTGGTCACTAGTGATCTCTTTTGATACCCAACGTAGATCATTAAATGTGGCCCTATTCTATAATCTATATATATTACAATTTGTGATTTGAGTTTGGTTCCCATGTATCAAAAAAACCGAATGGTATTTTCACCAGTAGCGGTGAATTTCTGAATCCTCTGGGTACGAGGAGGCACAAACATGGTACATAACCTGTCGTACCCAGACATAGATTTAATACCGATACTTAACGATATCGTTAAATATGATTGACTTTTCATTATTTTCTACTTTGAAAAATCAAATCAAGAGAACTTTCTTAGGAACAAGAGGTTTTGGTTGTAACTGCACTCGTTGAGTTTGTGAGGAAGGATTGAAGTTTTACGATTTAACTGTCATACTCTGTTTAAAACTAAACAAGGCTCTTGATGTATCCGTGTCCTATTTCTTCTCTATTTTACTGTATCAGCATATCTATTTCCTAGATATAGTATGATTCACTAAAAAAAAATAGTAACCAGCTAACCACTCTCTGAATCCTTGGGCTTGTTTGCTATCAATGAAATCTGTCCCCATTAAGAATTGTGACCATGAGTTTGAGCAATTTCAGGGCCCATCTCAGTATGAATAAACCAGATCCAATAGGGAGCTACTGCTATATTTCTTCTTGGACTAACCCAAACATACAGGATGGTATTGTCTGGCGGCCCATAAAACTGTGAACCTAAAGGTGCCCATTGTCTTGATCCCAGAAAATTCATAAAACCGAAAACATGCCCATAGCAAGATCACTCGCAGTTCTGTTCTTCTTACTCAGTTGTCAGTTCATCAATCTCCATCGAAGCATCACTGCGAAGACAAAGAGCGTATATATTTTGAAAAGATAAACACCTCGTGGTAAGATCACTGCAGGAATACACTCAACTTTCAAGTGGTCCAAAACCAATTACAGTTGGGTATTAGCTCCTCACACCCTTTTTTTTTTTTTGGGTAACACCTTTTTCTTTCTTTGGTCTGATGCAAGCCAGTCGTATCTTTTATATGGTCCAAAGCTATAAACCAATGATTTCTTCTTCTCCTCCTTGAATCTCTATTTTCTTTAGCAATTATCAATTAGAGGCACATAACTAACCTGGAATAGTAACTGTGTTCCTCAAACCCTTTATCTCATAACTTTTTACTTTCACATATTAAGGATGTACAGCGGGTCAAGTTAGTTTTGAAAAAAAAAATTGAATTAAATTGGTTTTAAAAAATTTAATCTAAACTAATATATATACGGATTAAGTTCATTCATTTTGTTAGGGTTATGTATTTATTTTGTGCGAACAAATCAAGTTTAAGTCAAAATTAAAACAACCTAACACCAACCCATTATATACGCTAATAGGTGACAAGTTATTTTTGCCAGGTCAAGCCAGGCTCATTTGAACACCCCATCGCGTGGATTGAAGTTTGCTAATTTGACTTCCTCCCATAGAAGCCAAGAAAAAAAACTAGTTATGACTATATTGAGGTTGGCTTCTATGGATGACTTCCTCCCACAGAATGTAGCAAACCCCAATCCCTTTCACGAATGCATTGTTTTAACAAAGGGATCGTGGCAACTATGCAAACAAGTAGAATGTCTTTTTACAATGATGACTTCTGGTATCTGTTGGGATATGAAATGCGATATATTTGTTACGTGAGAGTAACATTCTTTCTATATCTTATTTTGTTAAGGATAATCTATCCCATAACTTTGGAGACCACATTGTTGTCATATAATGACCTGTAATATTAGATGTATGTAAAAAGATTAGACAATAAATATATAAGATTAAAAACGAATAATCACTATTTATATTTTATAAAACACTACATACTCTTTATGCAAAATATTACAGTCACATGAATCCATCATCACTCTACAATAACTGCCAACCTCATCAATATTTGTTTGAGTATGCAACACTTAGACTCATAATTAGTCACAATTTTATGGGGAATTTCATCTAAATGCAAAAGATCTCATTTAAAGTATTTTTCTTAATTTAAAATATTTTTAATGAATAGAAAAGATAACCCAAAATGGTACAATACATTCATAATATATTAACTTGACAAATTATTGTATGTGAATGCATTATATCATTTTGGGTTGTCTTTTCTATTCATTAAAAATATCAAAATAAAAATCTTTCCATTTTGTAAGTAGCATTATTCAAATGTTCAGAAAATAATTGCAGTTTGCAGGTCTCTATGTTTCACTATCTCAATATCTGCCTTTCTCATCTATGAGAGTGACGTTACAGCAAAATTATGTCCTGTCTGACTGAATTGAGCCCTCAATTTAATGTCCCCACCTGAGCAAATTTTTCCAGATCGTACACTCAAAAGAGAAAAGGAAAACACAGCTAAATACAGCAGAAGTTGAAAATAACCTAAATCTAACCGTTGCCATATGGCCTAAACATGATCAAAGAATCAAAATATTGGCCCACAATGGTTTTCTAGGAAAGATGACGTGTTTCTAAGAATTTAAAGACATCACTAGGGTTGAGCTTTCGGCTCAGTGATTGATTTGGGATTTAATTTCCCTCCTATTCCTCTTTGTACATATTAAAAAAAAAAAAATCACCGACCCAGATTTCTGTCTTGCTTTGCATCTGCACCTCTACCATATGAAGCAGACCAAAGTACTTCATCACTGGGCTTTAATAGATATTTGTAGGGAAGTGATCTGTTTGTGTGGAACAACCACTCCCCAGAGATAAAGATCATTTTAAAAAATAAATAAAATTATAAAACATATTATTTATATTTAAAATTTATGTGTACATTTTAAGGGGCACAAATCTATCATGAATCACACCGTCTTTCATTAGACTTGAAGGGTTTGCAAAAATTGTCTTCAGATACCCCACTGGCCACCAACCCCATTAATAAAGTGGACAGGTGGACAGTGCGTGGGACCTATTCGGCTTTCAATACATTGACAAACCCAATGTGCCTCATATGAAAGACTAGACTAACGATAAACAATCTTATTTTATTTTAATAAATTTAATAATTAAAATTATATTATAAAATTAAATAAAAAAATTATAAAAAACAATTTGACAAACCTTTGTTAAATAACAAATGGTTTTCAGATATACAGGGCAATATTGGCATTTGGCAACTTATATTTTTCTATTCATCAGCCAGTGCAAATTCCATAAGAGGAATGAAGAATGATACCTACTCTGACAGTACATCTACATAGATTTAGAGGCATCCAAGGCTGTATTGTATACTTGCCATTAAAATAAACCCAATGAATAAGGTCAGAGAGACTGAACAGAATAGAAATATAAATAATGAAAAGAGGATTAGAATATTCCCGCCTATATAACATTATGTACATATAATATCATGCAATGTCTGGTAAAGATGCATAACAGCTAGACAATCTCTGTCACTGGCCTAGTATCAACAAAATTTGGGGCATGTCTTTGATGATACCACATACGAAAAAAGATTCTAAAGTAAAGGGTTGTTCCCAATGAAACGGTCCACGCGCTTTTCTATTAAAAATGGCCAAAATACAAAAGGACATGATGCCCCATTGAACCTACCTAGCTAGCTGGCTAAGTGGTCAGTCCCCACAACATAATCAGCCATGCACTGGTGATGTCCTCCCTCCCTCCAAAAGTTTAACTCAGAAAAGAATGGCTTCCAGTTCAATTTATTACATTGTGGGGTCACAGCCTGACCAGCTGTTGCTACCTTTGCTTTGAGGTAGTGTACTTCTTTACCTTGGGTTGGAACTGTGTGAGGTAAACTTGGCACTGTATAACAGTTTTACCAATCCTGAACCCTGGAACTGCTGTGAAAGCCACTTGTGGGTCGGATTCCATAGTCTGATCTGAGGAGAGGAACATTTCATCATTTACACTTTCCATGTACACATCAGAGAACCTACATCCCTTCCTCACTTGAAAGATTGAAGCTTGAGGGTCAAAAGAGAAGGCTAAGCAATGTAGGAGCCATACCCGCTTAGCCATTTCAGCAAACGACGTGAAGAAGCTAGTGTCTGGAAATTCTCCAGCATTCAAAAGATTTCTCTGAGACAGGTTACCAAAAAATGATGATTCCATCTTCGGATGTACAAGCCTAAGGTACTTGATGCGGCAAAATTTAGCGAATGGTGATCTGGGATTTGCAGGGAGAAATTCCTTTGCTTTTATAGATTTCAGCTCCTTGAATCTCCCATAGAACAGTTGTTGCTGCTTATCTTTAGCTGGGAGAGACTCATTCGGAAGGGAGAAATTAGGAAAGTGGAAACAATCGAACATCTCCCTGCAAACAAAGGACTCAATTGCGAAACACTTGTGATCTTCTTTCACGTAAACCACATTTTGTTCAATAGCGTTGACAGCAGCATCAATGTTCCAACCAGCAGATCTCATCTCATCCACAACTAACCTCACAAAGCTTCGAATTGACCTTACCGTGTGACGAAGAACAGTAATGAAATGGCTAGGATTTAACCCAGAAATATGAAGATTATCAAGCACATACAATGGCCCACTTTGATTCAATCTCTTCTCAATTGACCTGTTCTGCATATTAGCTTCCTCCAATTTCTCTCTAAGAAAGATAATCTCAGATTCCTTGAGCCGCACCTGAGATTCTAACTTCTTCCTCATAATCTCGTAGGTTTTTATAACACTCTGCTGCTCCTTTAATTCAGCAGCAAGCATTGCTGACTCCGGTGAAGGATCGTATTGCTTTTTCAAGTAACACTGCTTTAGCTCAGACAAGCTCTTCAACTCAGAGACTACCAATTGATCAGCAGCTTGAATGCCATCAGGGTCATAAGGGGACTGAGCATACTGCAGCTGGGCATATGCAGCCTTGACAGATGACATGCTAGCAAACAGTTTTGCAAGCAAAGCTTGTGTGGCCACTCTTTCTTGAAGCTCTTCATCATCTTTGTCAAAAGGCTGAAACCAATTTGTTGTGCTCTTACCCATTTTTCCTTCATCCTTGAGGTTGGCATCAGATTTAACATTCTTCAGTCCATCAACCGGCGCAATCCCAGTCAGTGCTCTAAGATGGAGAACCTTAGCAAAAGTGCGAGCCAATTTACTCTTACTTGGTGTCACTGCCGATGGCTTAACCGATTCCATCTGCAGAGAAGTTACAAATTATGGAGATCAAGATGGGAATTGAGAAATATATTCAAGTTCCCATATTTAATAAGATTCACAAGGACAATAAAGTAAGAAGATGATGGTTATCATAATTATCATGTTCAAGAAAAGGAAAAAGCAACATGCTTTAACACTTAGATCGAGGCCATTGATGGAGGATGGAATTTCTTTTTGTTCTTCATCTATAAAAGTCTCTTGATTGCCTGCTTTCAAAAGTGTCATAAAGTTGGATCACGCAGTAAACTTAGAAGAAAAAGAACCCAAAGAATGGAGACTGGAGGACACGATCAAACATGCATTAAAAGTTCAAAGTCATGTTTATCATGTAATGCCAGGCATTTTACCTAAAATGGTGAATTTGCAGATCGTACACGAAAATTAGGGGCTGTTAAAATTCAATCAGAAGCAGAAAAGCAGCTTCAGTAACTGAATCAACTCAACAGTACCCACAAGGCATTCTTAAAAAAAGAAAATATTTGGCACTGTGAAAACACAACGTAACAATCCCTAATTGAACACCAACTCCCACACAAGAAGAAAGAACAATTACTATGTTCCTTATGCTGCTTTGACATGTTAGTCGGGCCTTGTTCCGTTCCCTGAAGTTTCGCTTCACAGATCAAAAGAACAAATGACCTATCAGTCAACTAATTAGACTTCTTTCTAATATGCAATCAGTCAGAAAACTAATTTTTTATCATGGTATAATGAGATAGCTTTCATCTTCCAATCTTTCTGAGCTAAGATTTATTTTTTTTTTACACAAAATTCTAAGCAACAGTAAATCCCCAAATAATATTCAGTAAACTACAACTTTTGTTGAATAATCATTCCATATCAAAATGAATCAGATTTGCATCACAATCACTATAATTTACAAGGTAAAATTCATTTCTTTATGGAAAAGGTTCTATTGGCCTGATTCATAACTCATAGGATTCCCTGAGGTCTGCATATTCAATGTCTGAAAGATCAGGCCACACGGTACTTGGCAGCTTGTGTACTCAACAGCACCCATAAAAGTGAAAACCGGACATGGAACCTTTTACTTCACCAGTTATGGTTCATAAATATCCTTCAATGGAACAATCAGAGACAAGAAGTTGGGCAAATAACGTTAAATGATCGTACTAAACACACAGACAATTTATCCTGTAAACATTGTAACCTTTCCCGTGACTAAGATCACCAACTCTTATAGCACCTAAGCCACCCGCAAATTTACCTGAATGGTAAACACTACTCACATAGGTTGTAGTCCTGTAGACCCTCCTATCACAATACCCCACGCCTCACATCATAGGTCTCTTGTAATCGAAAATCAAAAAATCACTTAATAGATCACATGTTTCCACAGTTACTGTCACTTCAGCATCCACTATGACAGACATTCACATGAATGTTGTCATAAGTCAATGACATATAAGATGAGATTCTTTGGTGCTTTCAAATCCCACCACTTCCAGGACTTGTTATTCTTTGGTGCTATCAAATCCCACCACTTCCAGGACTTGTTACCTTATAAAATAAAAACAATAATCGTTGGGGCCTCAAAGATACATTGCAGATTCCTACAAGTTTATTTCATCATAAAATGGAAATATCAACCTCCTTTTCAGTTCTCAGTACCCTATGGCCAAAAAGAGAAAAGTTGTTCCGCGGGACAAAACACTCACCTCTGGTGTAGGATAAGTTGTATCAACTGGTCCAGTAAATTTAATAATTTGTATTCTGTGCAAAGTGAGGAGTTTGTAAGAATAAAAGTGTGAGAATAAAAGTTCTGGACCCAAAAAAGACAACCTCTATCAATGTTCAAAACAATCTAATAACCATGATTAATGTTGCCAGAAATCACGTATTAACCAGCAGACAATGCAGACAGCTAATACCTATTATACGAAAGAACAGCAAAGAGAAGTATGTTTTATGCGCTTGATAATCACCATCAGTACAATATTATCCTCTGGTGGTTGCAACTAACATGTTCCCATTAGATCAGATACAAAGGACCTAAAGTAATTTCAAACAACAAAGTGAAAGTTGCCCAAAAATCATAAAACGGCAAACTTTTGACTTAACCATTAATTAATCCACTGAACATCGATTACCATGTGAAATAACCGTACCTTAAGTAATACCCTGACAAATCGGGCGTAAACGAAACCGTCAACTTCTTTTCATGGTGAAACGTAAATCTCAAGGAAACAGAGTCTCAACAATCGAACTCAAATATATTCTCTAACTGCGACCTTGAAATACCACCCTGCAACCAAACCCGTAATAGGAAAACATCAAGAACACTGACAAAAAAATATTACAAAAAACAAAGAATAGACTTCTTCCCAACCACAAAAACAACACAACGCCCGAAAGGCAAGCATCGAGTACTACCACCAACTCACAGAAACCGAGATGACAAACAGAAAGGGTAACGAAAAAAGTGTCTTGTGTAAGCAAAAATGAAGTGAAGTAAAGGAAATGATAACAAGTTTAAAGATGATAACTTCTCCTTTAGAAGATATCAAAACACCGACTTTTACCATAATCAAAGGCAAGAAAATAAAAAACTCTTCAGATTCTATTTCCTGATGGCAGTACCATATAATATGCATATAATATACTTGCAAAACTGGAAAACTTCCATAAATAAAAATACGGTGCTGTAATGAGGAAATAGAAGGAGAATGAATGGCACCAACAAAATAAAAATGGTAACGAAGTTTCGTACGAAGTTTCCTCTGCCAGCCTCAACAAAAATGAAACTTTCTTCGTGTAATGAATGGAAAAGTCAACCACTTTGACCCATTACTTCAATCTCTTCAATGCTTTCGAGTGCTATGACACTGTTTTTCCTTCTTTTTCAGCGTCTCTGAACTTGGAAAAACTGGCCCTCTAAAGCAGAGACTGATACGATTTTAGTTTTTACCCCTTCACAGAGACAGAGATACAACAGCTGGAGGGCAGAGAAAAAACAAATAGAAAGAACGGTTCTTAGAAAATGTGAGAGGGGAGAAATCAGAGCCCGAGGGAGGCAGGGGAGAGAGAAAAAAACAGAGCCATAGAGGAGAGAGAAAGTAACTAAAAAGACGAAAAAGGCCACGGTTTGAGAAGTGTCCGACCTGACTAGGCATTGGGAATTTAAAAGACCTCAGAGGCCGAGTCGCTTTCGACAAATTTCTTGATACGACTATGCCCTTGTTGCTTCGCGATATTACCTATCCGTTGCAGCTGAAGCACCGCGGAGATTTCTGATGTCAGAAATGGTATTATTGGAGTTCCGAACGGTCATCAGATATTAACGTAAATTCCCAGATCTCACATTGGATGCAATTGCCGTTTGGAAATCAACGGACGGAAATTGTCTTGCCTGTAAATATTAAGATTTTACATACGCAGAAATGGCTTCTTTGATCCACACGTGTAGCACGTCCTTTGGTTGGACCATTTTTTGATTGCCTAAATGATAATGGTCCTCAACATTTTTTCACCTCACGTTGCTGGCCACTGGCCAGATTTTTTATCCAATCTGCACCCCTTTTTTTCATGTAAGAAGCTGCTCAACATAAAGTTCATAAAAATTAATGTCATTTATTAAACTTTAATTATTTTATTTTTAGGTAATCTTTTTATAAAATTTAATTTATAAAAATAATAAAATTATTTTCTCAAATCCTCTTGTTCTTTTTGGTAACACTTCTTTTATTTTTTTTACTAAAAAAAAATTGTTCCCAAACCGATATTGATGTTTCCCTCATTATTCTATTATGTCTTAATTTATTTTTTAAAAAATTATCTATAAAACATCACATGTTTGATTCTTTTTTTAGAAAAACAACCTCAAATTGGATGAGTGCCAAAGCCAGCCCAATATTCAACTCTTTTAATAATCTTCTGATTTGTTTCTTAAAAAACAAGTTATGCTGCCAAAATAACATTTGTTTTTTAATCCATACTAAGTTCAGACACGAAATATATATTATATTTTGTATATATTTTAAAATTAAATAAAATTTATATCAATATACATTCTGTATTTATCTTTAAATTAAGTAAAATTCACATCGTATAATATAAATTTCAATTAATCTAAAAACAAATATAGAATGCAACCATTTCTATATCAAGAAACAACATTATATAACTTTTCTTTTTACTTTAACTGAAATTTTGTTGTCATATTATTCATATTTTTTTATTATTAAATCACAGAAAATGACTTAATGTTATATAATATTGTTTTATAGTGATTAGCTCATCTAAATTAAATAAGGCTTAAATAGTTTTTCTTTGACAGATTTGGCCAACTTGATAAGGAAAGCGTTTCCTCACTTGCTCACTCAAAACTGGGGCCTTTGCCAGATTCAACAATGGCAGCTAATTACAAAAGTGGGAGAATCGGTGATAAGTATTTGACGGAGCATAATGTTGCCGTCGCAATATTTGAATAGTCACGTAACGCATCCGTATGCATTACAACGCTATTAATTATATCTAATTAAATACAATCAGAATGCGTCTTTTCCATTGCACCAACTTTGCGTGCTTTGATGTAACCAAAAAAAAAAAAAAAAAGAAACTTTGCGTGCTTTGCCATTATTTGGCTTGTGAAAATCACAAACCAACTGCTCGTTATTGTCATCTTTTTGCATTTATTCTTGCAATGCGTCAGGCTTTACATCATAACATTTGTATATTTTTCATTTCATGTAAAAAACAGTGACTAATTAAAATTGTCAATTTTAATCCGTATCTCTAATCTAGTTTAAAATCAAATTAAAAAAAAAAAAGCTAAGGCCAAAAAAAATTTGACCTTTATTTGGCCCAAGCTATTTTGGCCCGAATTAGAATTAATATTAGCTTGAGATTGAATTGGCCTAAAATTGTATTTGGCTTGGACTATTTTAGTGCAGGATCACATAATTTTTTTATTTTTTTTTACTTATATCTAAAAAAATTTTAGATATTTAAATGGTGAATATATGCCTTAATATAATTTTATAGTATATAAATTTATATTTTATCAATGATTAAATGTATAATTTATTATAAATTTAAAATTAAGTTTAAGATCAACCCGTAAAATTAGTCCACAAAGCCATAACTCATTTAAATTTGCAACTTTTAGAGTTAAAATTAGGTTTACATTTTTTTAAACTAACTCATTTCACAGCTCTAAACTAATTATTGTATAAGAATAGTTTTTGTGTTATAATGATAAATTAAAATTTATAAAAAAAATTAATTTAAAATAATATAAATTATTAATTTTATTGAGTTTCATATATTTAATTTATAAAATCCCTATACTCTACAATCATTTTTGTGGATAACTTTAGTGAGAGTATCATTTTCTGTACATAAGTCAATATTAAAGTGGTATAAATTAAGGGAATAATAATGAATCAATCTTACTATTTTTATAAATAAAATTTTATAAAATTATTATTTAAAAAATTTAAATTAGTAAATTTAATAAAATTATAAACTAAATTATAAAACTTAATAAATTTATTAGTTATTTCTCTTTTTTGTACTAATTTCGTTAATGTCCATTCTTGAGAGTTGAGACTTTTAAAATTGAACAACATCTGATAAAATTTAAAGAATAAATTATTATTTAGCTAATTCTATGACATGAAAGCTCCTATAATATACATAGTAATGTGTTTAAATAAGAAGAATAAATAAATTTTCTAAACAATCTTATTCATTTATACAATTTTATGAATATCTATTGATTAAATAAAAATATGCTTTAATAAAATTTATTTATATGGATATATATTCTAAATTTGTGTCGTAACTGTCTCTAAATTTAAAAATTTTGCAAATTAGTTTGAGAACCATACAAGCTTTCTTATCATTTATATATTTATCTGAATAACAATTTATCTTGTTAAATTTTTTTTATAATAATGAACGTGCACTTGAAAATAATGAAATTCTGTTTCTTCAGCTTAGCTTTTATCATTCATTCAATTGTATCTTATGCATGAACAACTTGTAATTACATGGTGGTCCTTTTTTTCGGTTGGAGTTTAATAATGCATTTATGGAGAAGGAAAATATTGGAACCAAAAGTGCACTAGCTAGTCGTTAAAAGACCAACAAACTTGTGTCCTATTGAGTATTGCAATCAAATAGCATTTAATTAATAATGGGTAGCTGTCAGAATATTTCATTAATCAATTTTACAGGCAAGAAGCATGCCCTACATTTATGTTTGTAATGGCTCTCTCTGTTATAAAGTGGGCTTGAATTGTTTAAGTCGTATGGAGAAAAATTATTTGAAAAAAGATTATTTATTTCAACAATTTTTGTTTATCAAATAATTAATCTTTTAGTATTCGATTAGAATGATACTTTAAAGTAATTCAAAAAAAAATAGATTGTAAATTATTAAAATTTTAAATCTTTAATTTAATTTATGAGACTCTGAATTTGATAATATATATTTTTTAAAATAAATATTTAATAAAATTTAATTTATGATTATAAAAAAAATAAGCATAAAAACAAAATGGAAACTTGAAAATAAAAACTTAAGGAATGCGTGTTGACATCAACACGGAAAGCGTTCTTTTTCACATTGTAAAATAGGACATGTTGATAATTGATTATATTAATTACAAATAGCATGATGTGAAGTGGTTTAGCAGCAGGAAGGTGTATAGGACTTGCATGGCCTTTAGTTACAGGGAAGATGACAAATGCAGGTTTGATCCAGTCAAGGCAGAGTCAGCATGTGCGTAATGATAATATAAAAGGGCAAATCTAAGATCCAAATTGGTTTAGTTTATGATTCAAAAACATCAAAAGAAAGTTCTGTCTATCTGATGAGCTCATATCCCTTAGGATACGTGAAAAGCACATAAATCTATCTTCTTTTTGTTGGTTGGCTGCCATGTAATCAATCCACTTTGAGCATCTTGCCCCGGGATTTGGTCCCATGAGAAAAGGGTATGCTTTTTTAAAAGACGATATGTATAAAATTTTATTAATACTTTTAATTAGAGAATACTTGCTGATCTAAGTTTAATTTGGGAGGACAGAAAATATTTTCCTTACTCAGCTTAAAATTGAGGTGCCCAGATTTGTTTAGATAGTCTATCAAGCTCTCATGTGGTGTGAGATCATTTTCAATTTCTGTACTTTCATCTATTTGATTTCGAAGTTCAAAACCCCCAAGGGCCCCAAACACAAAGTATATTGGATTCTGCAACAAAAGAAAAAACTTTGGAGTCTTTTGCGAATTGCGATAGAAAAAGGTGCTCTCGTGACCCCAAAAAATAAATAAAAACGAAAGAAACGTGCTCTATTTTATAACTTTGAGAAATGGTTCAGGTGATAAAAGTTTCCCAGTGTTGGATTTATTAAATATAAAGTTATTTTTTACTCGTAAAAATAAAGAGACTTCACAGTTCGGGCCAGCCTAAATTGACACATTCCCGGTACACCCACCCCTCTTCCCCTACTCAAGCAGTATGGTTCTGCTTGGTGGGATAGCGATCCCTTTGAATGGAATAAGAATAAGAATTAAACAAGGAATAAAATGAAATGCTCATTTTGAATTGGTATGATTAAGAATGAAACGGTTTTGCCTTTTGCAAGTTAGAATGGACCGAAAAGAGAAGTGATAAATGATAAGTGACATCAATTTGTAATGGAATAATAAAATGGCAAACAAGTATGCTAATTAAATTCTCCAAAAAAAAATAATAATTTCAGAGGGTGGTAATACTAGTAGATGTGGTGGTGGCAGCAATGGTTGGTGGGTGGCGACCACGATGACAATTGGTGCGGCGGCGGTGTTTGAAGGAAGCTGATGTGGTTATAAGGGTTGTTGCGATGGCAATATTTTGCAGAAGTAGCAAATCCTTTCTTGTCTGAACCATGAGACTCGCATTAATTCTTCGTACATGACCTCGCAAAAGATGAAAACTAATTACTTTGACGGAGTAGCAAGACCTATTACTGCGCCTAGTGACTTGCCAAAATAACAATTCCTGATTTCATGGAATTATCACTACCTTGGGATGTGCTTTTACTAGGAAAATAAAACTCCCAAGGAATTGACTAAATTGTCACTAAATATAACCCATTAAAACTATATAATCAATAAAACTGTAAATTTTAATAAATTTAATATTTCATAAAATTGAATTCATGAAGATTACAGTACTCTTTTATATTCCCATGGCGCAATCAAAGATGGGAATCACCAATTCTCATCACTATTCCATTGTAAGTTTATAATCTGAGAAGTCAGACTTTAATAGATCCAATGATGACCGCAATTGTATTTAGAAGAACCAGCAAGGGCTGTAAAAAGAAGAAAAATGATTACAACGGCATACTTCGTACTTCCTTAGGTGTTAAAAAGTAACAACGAATTGCTCTACGTCCTTCCTTACAATGTTAAAATCACCTACAACAATTCCTCAGTAAACTAAAAACTGTGGGAGTTCATTGGCGCAGCCAACGGTACTTGCTAAAACGAGCTTAGAAACCGAAGAAGCCAAGCTCACTAGCCCTCTCCTTCTCAAATGTCTCAAAGTACTGATAGATGATTGTAACGGCAAGCAATATCCCCGTCCCTGAACCAATTGCCCCCATAAAATCCGCCAACACTGTCAGGGCACCAATACACATGCCTCCAAATGCAGCAGCAGTGGGAATGTATCGGTTGAGTTCTTTTTGCAGGTTTGATTCACGGTGCCCGGGCATAACCATTTGTTGTTCCTGCAAATTGGGTAAAAAGATGTCAGTTTAACATGACAGCAGACATTTAAACATCAACAAAATAAGACATTCAGTTCACAAATACGAAGTTGACTAGACAGATAAATTTCTGCATACAGAAAGAAAAAGCAAAAAGCTCATGACGATGAGCAGTTTCAAAACCAATCTGAACTTGAACCACAAAAGCAGCTAACACCACTTAACATTCAGCCAACAAGACAATTTTTTGTAGAAGCTGACCCCTCAAAGCAAGCATTCAGATGATTTTCGAGCTCCTAATCTAGGGGCATATTTTACCATCCGATGCACAAGAGGCTTCTCCAATCATTCGTCCTAACCCCAGACCCGGATGGTATACTTGATACAACAAGAACACAGAGCAGACAAAGAGACATAATTTCCTAACCATGTGGACAAGGATTTTCAGAACCAGTAATCAATTAGCACCTGGATATTCTTCTAAGAATAGAAAAATGCACTCATCAATATCTTGGGTTTCAGCTTCCAAATAACAGAAGGACCCTAATAAGATGTGGTATAGAAATTAATTAACAAATAACACAGTGATACGGACCGGGCCTATTCAGTGCCTATTCTAAACTCCTTATCATTTTATATGCTTCCTGAGTTGGAGCATATCGCATAACCATAAGGATAGCAGCAACTTCATTTAAGAACTTATAAACAAACTAAAATTCCACAATAGTTTACAGGATTAGCAGATCTTAAGAGCAACCAAATCACAACTATAGAACAGCACCGAATATATTTAGGGAATTTAATATTTTGTTCCATGTGCTTCAAGTGGAGACCACCAAGAATTAAATTCAATCAGGAAACAAGACTTTCAACAGCTCACCATATAGGCACATAATTCATCCTGCTTACCAAATACCTTCAATTATTAAGTCATTTAAAAATAAAACATCCAAACAGGATGACAACCAGCATTGGTGTATTCCATAGTTTCTAAAGTTACACACATAAAAGAAAATCATAAAGCTGGATTGAACAAACTGATATTAGTAAGTACCTTCAGCTGCTTGGCAACATCCTTCGCAGATGATCCAGAGACTTCAATCCAAGTTTTAGAGAATAAGGCACAGGCTGACAGCATAAAGACCAAATAGAAGAGTGCATGAAAAGGATTGGCTGCCATATCAGCTAAGCTGCAAAGTACAAAGAAAATCTTAGAAGGTTAGCATATTAATAAGAAAAATAGCAAACTTATAACTGATTAGAGCCTTTGGTCATATTATAATGACAGAAAAAGCACAGAACTCCAAAAGATTATAAACCACATGAAGGAAAGCACTCCTTTTACCTGGATGGTGCAGTGATGTAGTATGCAATACCACCAACGGGAATAGATTGACCACCTCCATATTCAGATTCTTTCCATTTGCCCAACAGATTTACAAAAAAGTTTCCGCTGTACTTACGGTGGAGCAGCTATAAAGATCCAGTAACTTGATATTGTCAAAACATTAAAACAGAAAGTCAAGTCCAAGTTGCAATGTAAAATTATTAAACTCCACTACCTGAGAGATAAAGTAGAGGTTGGAAACAAGGGCAGACTGAAGAATAATGGGCATGTTGGAGGTATAAAACAATTTGATTGGATAAGAACCCTGCTGTCCACGAGCATTCTTTGATCTTACCGGCAAAACCACACGAAAACCTTGGAAGTATATCACAATCAGGAAGATCAAGACAGTAGCAAGCAGATTTGTCACATTGGGAAGATTCTGCCGGTAAAATGCCTCACGAAGGGCACGAACTTTGTCTGTTCTAGTAATCAACAAATGGAAGAGAGCAATAACAGCACCCTCAAATTCAGCTCCACGTCCACTGTTAATGGTGGTGGGACTAAACGCCTTCCATATAATGTTTTCACTGCAACAAATTGAGAGAACTCTAAGTCTTCAATGAAAGGTCACATACTCTAAGTCTAGCTTAATGCTGAAAAAGAATAATAAGATGATACTATAAAATCTCACCAGATATTAGTTGCTATGAATAGGGAAATTCCAGACCCCAGACCATATCCTTTTTGAAGAAGCTCATCTAAACATATCACAATGATACCAGCAAAGCAGAGCTGAATAATGATGAGGATGGCATTTCCTACTCCAAGTTGGCCCACACTACCGTACATACCAGAAAGGACATAGGCAACTGCCTCTCCAACAGCAATCAATATGCCAAGCAGTTTCTGTGCTCCGTTTCTGGGCAAGAAAAGGAATTCATCTAAATACACTGCATATACCAATCTATTTTTGCCCACACTAAAGCCTTCCTAAACCTCATTCAAAAGTTATGATAAAAAAATGTTGAAGAATTGACAACCATAAGAGATAAAGCAGCACATGCAAAAAAAAAAAAAAAAACTTTACACTCGACAAATTGGCAATGACAAATGCCACAAGCTGAGATTACTCCCAAGGAGACAAGGAAAAACTATAAGATGAAGATAGAAAAATACTTACAGGAGAGCACGATCCTCACGTACATTGTTGTCTACTTCAATGATCTTAGACCCAGCCAAAAGTTGCATTACCAGTCCAGAAGTCACAATAGGGGTGATTCCAAGCTCCATAACAGTTCCACGGTTTGAAGCAAGGATAACACGCATCCAATAGAATGGATCCGCACCTGTTGTTGAGTGTATTCCATACAGAGGGAGCTGACTACAAACAAGGAAAATGAACAGAGAGATCACAGTATATATGACCTTCTCCCTAAACGGGACTTTCCTGTCAGCAGTCTGAACTTCAGGCAGAAATGAGAGAAATGGTCTAACTAGGTGAAGAACTCTAAATCCACCTCCCATCTTTATGAACTACACCAATCCAACCTGCGCCGGACATTTAACATACATAAGAGGACTCCCAGAAGAAAAGAAATATTTAACTTTTAAAGCACACCTCAGCATCCATATGACAATTGCATCAAATGAATGAAATCAAGGCTAGCTATAATAAACAAAATTACTGTTTATTATGTCCTTTCCTGTATCTTTTATTGGGTGAGGTTTTGGGAGCAAAAATGGCATAGGAAGCCTCATCCTAGACCTGGGATCTGAATACCAAAACCCCACAATAATGGGGATAGTTGCCAACTTGAGACGTTTATAGCAAAAATGCTGACCAATTTGCCAAAAAGCTCAGAAAAGAAACTTAATATATAGGCTGCTGAGATTATCTTGACTTCAAGTATCCAACAGGACAAAAAGAGCAAAGAATGACAATGATAACTTATCAACTCCCTCTTCCCCGACCAAAAAAAAGTTACAAGATCATCAAAAAATAGAAAGGAATGAGGATCATTTTCAGCTCTGAAGAATGTTCCTCTTCCTCAATAAAACAACTGTCATGTGTACTGGTAAATCATGCGCCTCTATAGACCAAAAATGTACAATTCTCGCTAATTCAAACTTTTCGGCGTGTAAGGTAATAGATATACGCATTAAGTGGTACAGACTACAGAGCATTGAAGGCACAAACTCATCCCAACAAAAGCGGATATAGCTAGATATGGCTCACGCATGCTATGCCAAACACAAAAACCATATCAATCTAAACCTGCAGCCATACACAAATTCAAAATCCGAACCCCACACCATACACATCCGTAATCCCCATATAATATGTACGCAAACAAACATGAATTTTTCAGGTGCACGATCAAGAGAATACATGCAGATAACGAGAGAAAAAAATATATATAAAGATCAGAAGAAAAAAAACCAGAAATTGAAGATAACAAACCAGATCTATAAAAACTTTCGAACTTGAATCAAAATCAATACGAAAGACAATTTACCGAAGCTAAAAGCGCGTATTCAAGATCTACAAACAAGCAGATATATAGAGAATCGAGGTGAAAGAGGTCGACTCCAATTCAGACCCTCGGACTCAGAGGCACATTTAATACCTAGGAAGGGAGCTGCTGGATCTGAAGAAGTTCAATTCTTTAGGAAGAAAGGGTTTGCAGGCTGGGGGGCTGTACGTGGAGTCAGCGAATTACTGTTGGACACGTATTAGATGGTGCTGACCTGGTGGAGAGTTGGCATTTTTGACCAGTTTTCCTGATTCTGTCAATACTTTCATACCAGGTCTCGGGACATATTGGGGAATCTACATGTTCAACAATGGGTTCTGGGTAATTTCCCCTTTTTTATTTTAAAACTCATATAAATCCAATACATGGATTTTTTTTGTGGCTCATATCAGAAAATAAAACATCAATCGATAAATTATCTTATAAAATCTCTTGTTTTGGGCCTTTGGCTGAAATTATAAAACTTTTTATCTATGGTTGTACATAATTATTTTATATTTATATAAATTATCCTAATTTTGTATATGATTTATCATTAATAACAAATAAGACATGTCCATGAGCTCTTTATATTTTAAAATGTCTAGCTGAGACAATAGAGACTTCCTTCCTTTGTAGTCTATTTTGGATCTTTTAAATAAAGTGTTCAAACACAAGCTTTTGTCTATTTGCATGATCAAGTATTTTACTAAGGAAAGGTACATATATATCTAAAGAGTAATAATTCTCTCACGCCATTTTAAAAGTAGAATTCTTACAAAATTCAGTGAAAGTTATTAGATGGAATGGATCTCACTGAATTTGTGAGAATTTTGTTTCCAACATTGAGTAAAAATTGCCCCATTCATATTTAATAGCCAATGAACTTGAGAAGCCTTTTTATGTAGTGTATTAAGGGTTTGGATTTTTGACTTTATTATTTTTTGATTTTATTTTTATTTCTCTTTATTTTGTAATATATGAGTTTCATTTTTTGTTTATCTTTTATTAATTTTATATTTATCTCTTTTTTATTACATGCTCTAACTTTCTTTAAAAAATCCTTATCCGGTATATTAGAACTAAAAATGCTAATAAATTACAAGCATTTTGTTTGACTAAAATTTCACCCTGCGTCCTTGCTTTACCTATGAAGTATGTTGCTTAGCACTTAACTTTCTATCAATTAGTAATGAGAAATAAGGTAAGCACTTTTATAAATTCTATTACACTTTATTGATATATCAAGTTTTATATGTTGCCATCTTCATTTAGGCTTTATGCATCAATGGATGTAGTTCATTAACTATTAGTAAGCAAGAATAGAAGAAAATAGTGAGCCCCTTAATGTTTGTAGAGTATGAACAAAGACTTTGAAAGTCACAACTGGCACTTTTAATATGTGCTTTTAAAATTGAGTTATTAAATGATGGAAGTCATTGGATCATTAATTTAATCGGTTTTTACAATATATATTTTATTAACACATATCTAATCACATAAAATTGATTTATACCAAGGATCATTCTTAAGTTTATACCTTTTTACTTTAGTAATAGATATATTTACTAAACACATCTAAATGTAGTTCCTAAATGTATACTTTTTACAAATAATATAATTGTAGTAAAAGAGTTAAGAAAAGAGGTTAATTATAAATTAGAGGTATGAAGAGAAGTCTTAAAATTAAAGAATTTCTGTTTAAATAGGAGTAAAATAGAGTATATGAAGTATAAATTTAGTAAGAGACGAGAAAATAATAATTTAAAGATAAAAATTGGAAAGCATAGTTATCACAAGTATTCAAGTTTTGTTATCTTAACTCAATTTTACAAAATAATGAAGAAATTAATAAAGATGTTACATATAGGATCCAAGTTAGGCGAATAAAATAGAGGAACACCTCAAGGGTTATTTGTGATAACAAAATATTTAACAAGCTTAAAGAAAAATTTTACCAAATTGCTATTAGATCAGCTATGTTTTATGGTAATAAATGCTAAACTCTGAAATATCAACATAAGCAAAAAATGAGTGGTAGAGATAATAATGTTGAGATAGATGAGTGAATATATAAGAAAAGACAAAGTTTAGAATAATATATTTGAGAAAAAGTTGATGTGGCACCTATTGAAAAAAAAATGAAAACTCGATTACAGTAATTTGGGCATATGCAAAGAAAATCGTAAGAGACTTTAGTGAGAATGTTGATAAAATAGTTTTTAACTCAATAAAGAGATATAGAATACCAAAAAAGACATTTAAAAAGGTTACTAAAAGAAACTTTTAATTAAATAATATTTTTGAACACTTAATTTTAGATAAAACTTTATAACTGCATTTAATCCATATAGTTAACTCTAGTTCATACAATAAAATTTTGTTTGTTATTGTTGTATATCTATATTTTATATAATTTTAAATTAAAACATATATTTTATCAACTAAAATTTTTGTATACTTAAAATAAATTATAATAAAAATTTTTAAATTTAAAAATAATATTAAATAAACACTTTTAATAGAACTTCTCCCTTCCTTTTTTCACTCTATTTCTTTTTTCGTCATTAACTCTTTACCCTTTTCAATAAAATAATAACATATTTATAAATAAAATTTACACATATTTTCACATCCATACCCTTCACTCTCCTCAAATTTTTATATATATTTTTATCCTTACAATATGCCACTCTCTCTTTCCCTCTCCTCTCTTCTTCTTCACACCCACCTCACAGTCCGCACCTACCATATCCTTCTCCATCCTTTTTCTCTTTTCTTTCCCTCTCTCCCTGACACACTCCCCCCTCACCCCGTACCCCCCATTGAACTAATATAGTCCCAAGACGATGGTGGAACTCAAATCCATTACTTTTTCTTCTTTTTATTATGAAAAATGGGCAACATGTTGGGTCGAGAAAAAAGTCAATTAAAATAGATGAAAAAAATTTGACCTGAACTTAATCTTTTAGACATATCAGCCAAGTTTTAATTTAGTTGGGTTTACAAGTTATATGTATTTTACAAAGATATATGACTTATCATCCACATGATAGTTGTACAACCGAGTTAGGGACTGAATTGATGTTGTGCGGGTTCAGGTTTAGATACTTTCTTAATTTTTCTTTTTTTGGTTTAGACATTATTTTTTGCACACCCCTACTCCTCACCATGTCTAAGAAGCCAACTTTTTTTGATATCAAGAGGTTGATTGGTTGTACATTCGGCGATGCCTCTGTTCAAAGTGACATTAAATTGTGGCCTTTCAAGGTCATTGCTGTGCGGTTAACTACATTGGCGAATACAAGCCATTTCCTGTGGAAGAAATCTCCATATTCTTTTGCAATTTTTGGATTCTCTTTCTAAACCAAACTGGGTCGAAAATTGGTCCGACTCACATCAATTTCTTGTGGTTAACTACAATGGTGAATACAGGCAATTTCTTGTGGTTGTGGCATTTGGTTTTCGCTTTGGGGCTTTATACTTTTAGATTCTTAGGTTTAAGTACAACATATTGTATATGTTATGTGGCTCAATAATTCTTATATCACAAATTAAAAAATCTCAAAAATGAAAAGAAAATATTTGTTCTACCCCTAAATATATAAGGGGATAATTAGGAAATAAATGACTAATTTATCTTTGGCAATAATTGAAAGACCTCATTCCATAAAAAATGTACCTTACAACCGAGGTATTGTATAATTTATTTAGAAAGCTTAACCGATTAGATATAATTTATGAATATTTCTTTTTGTCTCTAACGCAACCTTTACAAAAGATTCATGGGACTTAAAAGTAAACAAAGTACTAACTTAATCACATCAAAGAAAATTATAAAAATAAAAATAAACCATAATAATTCAATGTTATATATTGAATTTTTATATTTAAACAGTAAAAAATTTAGTAATAATTATTCTCATTTGAGTTATATTTTTTTTGAAAGAAAATTTGTGATATATATTTAAGCATAAAATATGTGTATCTAAACAGTTAAATATCATATTATTTTAGAATAGAATCTATTTAATAAATAAAAATTATTATTTTATGATATACAATTAAATATCTAAGTAAATGTCCTTTAAATAAATTTTTTTATATATAAAATTTGAATGAAATAAAGAGAATGCGATATACAGTTGAGCATAAGGTACGTGCATAAGCTAAAGACTAGAAAGCACTTACAGAGGAAGATCAACGCAATTTTCTCGAGCAATGAAAAAGTAACTCGAAGGGGGGCGTAGAGGGCGGTGAAAATAGTAATTTTCATTTTGTTATTTTTACATAAAAAATATGTATTAAAATTATAATTTTTAAAAATATTATAAAATATTTTATAAAATATGCAAAAGTACGCATTAGAGGGTACGCAGTTCTATCAGTTCCCTTATCATAACCCCTTTCTCTCCTCGAAATATTAACTTTCCGTGGAACGAGGAAAGTTAAAAACGAGGGAAAGGAAAACAGAACGAAAAATGAAAAGAAAAGCACTTTTTGAGAGAGAGAGAGGAGAGAGGCGGTGTACAGCATCAAACTTGGTTGTACAAGTGCCGAAGAAAGAAGTGCCCAGTTGTTAGTTTCCACTGCTTCCACAACCCAGATTGCGTGCTTCTCTTCTCTGCCACTGCTCACGCCAAATGTGTCACTTTATAACTGGCTTCTTCTTCTTTAGCTTCTTCCTGAAGTAAAAATTTATCTACTGGGCCTTTTCTCACTCTCTGCCTCTGCTTGGATCGCTGGGAGCACTATGAGAAATTATCTTCTGTTGTATGCTTTCGCAGCACTTACTGTCACTCACTTTCTTCACTTTCAGGCTCAGGCTGCTCCTGCTGGTGATTATTGCATCCCCATTTCTTCAACAATTTTGGATTTTTAATCGATTTGTGGAATGGGCATGCCTAATATCAATCATTTTTGGGCTTTGAAGTTTGAACCACCCTTATTGATAATTTCTGCTCGATTTACCTTTTGCATATGTTCCTTCCCTCTCAATATGTGGTGCTTGATGCTGCTAAATACCTAATTAATCACTCGTTTGCCCTCTCCCCCTTACAAAGAATAATAAATTTGTGTGAGCTTTTTACAAAGCGGGGATGCTTTCGTCCCTTTTTTCTTTGATAATTTTTTGTAATTGTTACTACTTTAATTGAGTTATTTTGATTATTCAGGACCACTGATTAAGCATCTTGCTTCACTTCTCAAATGGACAAGGTCTACTTCTAAGGCTCCTCAGTCAGGTTGGATGTTACCTCCTTATACTCAGAACTTGGCCATCCGCTTACTATATTTATTATATTCACAGTATGTATGTAATGCCATTATTGTATTTCAGATGGGAATTTTCTTCAATTTGAGAATGGTTATGTAGTTGAGACTGTTGTTGAGGGAAACGAGATTGGGGTCATTCCTTATAGGATCCGTGTCTCTGAGGATGGTGAACTCTTTGCTGTGGATGCTATCAATAGCAACATTGTTCGAATTACCCCACCATTGTCCCAATGTATGGTTGCTCCTGTCCACTTGCTTTTATAACTAGTATTAGATTTGGGCATAATATGTGAGAGCTTTGACATGAATTACTAGGCCGTTCCGATTTGACCATAGTATTCTGACATCGATTCTGTACTTTGCAGCCAAATGGTAAGAATTCTGACTGAAAAAAGAAAGTCGGGGATATACTCTTTTAACATAAAATTTAATTTAACTGGTCAATGTGGTCATTGGTAGAAATATATCGTTTATGACATTTTCAAAATTTAGCAGTCAAGAAAGCATAACAACTGACCAAATGAAGTTATATAGCAAGTGAATCAGATTTTTGAATTAGAATGATTTGATTTTAGTTCATAGGATTTGCATTTATTTCTTCTGTTTGTCTTATGTTACTGCAGATAGTAGAGGAAGATTGGTGGCTGGATCATTTCAGGGTTACACTGGACATGTGGATGGGAAACCAAGTGATGCTTGTTTTAATCATCCCAAAGGCATAACGATGGATGATAAAGGGAATGTTTATGTTGCTGATACTCAGAACCTGGCCATCAGAAAGATTGGAGATTCTGGTATGTGTTACGTAAGTTACAAGATTTCAGGAACTACTCCAGACTATCATGGCCTGGTCATTTCTGACGATATTATTCTTTCTACTATAAATGAATAGTTTGATTTTGAATTTCTGTGGTAGAAATATAAAATGGAACTCTTACACATATTTTGGGACTAAATTATGGAATTCCTATATATTAGAAGTTTTGAATCTTGCTAGAGATGATGTTTAGCATGAGAACTCTGAGGTCCATGTATTGCATGACACTTGTTTTCTTCACACATATGCTTAAGCCATATATTAGAAGTTTTGAATCTTGCTAGAGATGCTGTTCAGCATGAGAACTCTGAGGTCCATGTATTGCATGACACTTATTGTCTTCACACATATGCTTAATCCAGTAGGGTCTTGACATCTTTTTTGCATTTACAACTCAGGGCCTTTGCTACTTTACCACTAGCTGAATATTTGACTTCATGCTTACAACCACGATGAGTATGATGAAAGAAACAATGTTACTGATCCTTGTAAATATATTTAGGTGTGACAACCATTGCTGGGGGAAAGTCAAATGTCGCAGGCTACAGGGATGGCCCAAGTGAGGATGCTAAGTTCTCAAATGATTTCGATGTGGTATATGTTCGGCCAACCTGCTCCTTATTGGTCATTGATAGAGGAAATGCTGCTCTTCGACAAATCTCTCTTGACCCAGAGGATTGTGATTATCAAAACAGTTCAATTTCCAGCACAGGTTTAAGCTCGTACCATTTATTTCATGTGTTTAATTCTTATTGTAATTGACATCTCAGTTGATAGAAGATGATAATAATCTAGTGCTTTCTTTTTCACCTGCCAAATATGTGAGGACAATATGATTCTGATGCTTCAGTTGAGGTTTTGAATTTTGTTTAGCACCCAACCACAGACACAAACTAACCAAAAGAAAAAAAGAGGAAAGAAGAAATCAAGAAATAATGAAAGTAAAATGAAACTATGAAATCATCCAAAATTATTTATGAAGAAAGAGGAGCAAAAGTGAAAATCTCTACATGCTTTTTAAGCTTATAATGACTACAAAGCATCACTGCTGGCGATTTCTGCTGTGTAAGTTTACTTGCATCTCTCTTATGGTATATTTTAGACAAGCTGGGAGGATTAGCTTCATTGATGCATAGCTTTACTGGTCTGGTCCCAATCCCATCAAAAGTAAGGGATCATGTTTTGCCCTCCTGGATTCCTGGACTAGTCTTGTCAGGTAGATACATTAATTATGTTATTTTCTATATGTCATTTTTGCTGGTGCTGCTAATTGCTCAGTTCTGATCTTGACGTACTTGGGTGGGGTCCATAAATGGATTGCAATTTACAGTCAGAGAAGTGAACTTGTTAACTTTAGTATACAGCTCTTAGTTTGTGCGATTTATTCTCCTGAATCTGAACTTGAAGTGCCTTTTACATTATTGCTCTTGCTGGCTTTTTTCTGCAGATATCCTTACAGTTGTTGGTGCTGTCATAGTTGGATATGCTACGTGCATGCTTCAGCAGGGATTTGGATCCTCTTTCTTCTCAAAGATGGTATATCTCTTTCTGCTTCAAATGTTTTAGTATGAATAGAACATTTAGAGGTTTTAAAGTTTTGACTGTTGTAACAGCAAAAAGTCATTTTGCTTCGTCATGGAAATCCCTGCATGTTGATGAACAATTGCATGATTAAATGGAAACTGTGGTCATATATTTGAAAGTCAAAACTCCATAATTTTATTGCTTGTTAATTTTTTTGAACCTTTTTTGTTGTTCTTTTACTTGGGAGGGGTTGTGGGGTCAAAAGGTGGGAATTTCCCCCTGCCCCCCCATTTCCTTCCTTTTGCTGCCAAATCTTGTTGAAGTTTTCCTTGTCTTAACATGTCAAAACGAAGTATTTTTATTGTGTGCCATTTTTTTTGAAGTTGCTGCATCCTTGATGTTTGGCTAATTACACTGCATAAATGCTGCAGCAACTATCAGAGAGAGAATTTAAAGGCCAAGCAAACAATGAGAAACCTATACCCATCTTAGAGAGCAGTAAAGAGGAGCCAGGATGGCCATCTATTGGACGGCTGATTGTTGATATTTCTAAGATTTCCCTTGAAGGACTGGCTAGTTTGTTCTCTCAGTTTATTCCCTCACGTTTCAGATCTGATGGCCCCACGAGAGGGCTCACCCCATTGAAAGATCATCTTCGGATGCCCAAAGATGAAACTGAGCCCCCATTGGTTGAAAGGTCAAGTGCTCCAGCTCCTGTTACTGAAAATAGGCAGGTCCATACACCAAGCGCAGCTGAGAAATATGCAGAAATGAAGCCCCCAAAGATTAAATCTAGCAGTTTCAAGGACTCCTCTTTGTCAAGCAAGCACCGTTCATCAAAACGGCAGGAGTATGCTGAATTCTATGGTTCAAGTGAGATTCCACCCTACGGCAAATCTAAGAGCCAGAAAGAAAGGTCAAGACACCGGCAACGGGAAAAGAGTGGAGAAGTGGTTTTTAGTGCTGTTGGAGCAGAGCCAAAATCTGTTGATGTGAGGGCAGTCGGGTATGATAATCCAAAATTTGACCATTACAATATGAGGACTCAGTATGTATCTGAGGATTCCTTCCGTTTCAACTCTCAGTAACAGGCTTTATATAGTTTCTCTTTCACTGGTATTCTATTCTCCCTAACATTGAATATGTGCACCTGCAACTCCTTGGGTGTTAGTCTGTAATTGAATCTGTACTACAAACAGCAATTCTGCACTTGGTCAACCATTCAGGAATAGTTTGTGGTAGAACTAGCATGACCCACATACAATGCTGTTCTGCGTCAAGGAGAATACACTCTATCAGTTTGATTGAAGCATTAGACAAACTAATGGTTGAAGATGAGTCCGACTGTAATTTCCGTTTGGTTCAACTGTATGATGTAACAAAAACGTCAAGTTGTGTAAACCACACGCATTCCTTCTCTCGTCTTCTCCATCATCAAGCGCCCTTTACACCTTGTAAATGAACAAATTGACACGCTGCTAAACTACTAAGCCGAGCTTGTTTGGTTCTAACGTTTGACAACCACCAAAAAAAAAAAAAAACCATGTTAGCCTATAGTGACAATTTGTTGTCTCGTGTCAATTTCATGTGTAGATTAATTTACTTTCTGAATTTGGTGAAAAAAGAAGTAATTCACGTGAGATTTACAAGAAAATTTATTATAGTCTCACCTAAAAGAAATGGACAAATCTAGAAAGAAAAGTAAGAACTCAAATAAAGAATAACAAGTTGAATATGGTTGGTTGTGCAATGTTGTAATAAACTTACCATTTGTGTGTTGGGCTATACAGAAAGTTTCGTCCCACTTTATATTCGGGATAAAATTACAGTATGGTTGGTTGTGCACTGTTGAATCAACGGTGATTATGAAATGGCTTGTGGGATTTAATTAGTATAAGGACTTAAATTTTTTTAATTAAGAGTTTAGTAAAATTTTGTTTGTAAATATAATTGAACAAAAGTCTATAGACTTGTATATCTTATCTTATAAAATTATAACCATTATAGACAAGAAAAAGGTACTATTACGAAATGAGTATTATAAAATGTTTATAAAAAATTGTGAATTGTTAGATTAAATGAGCTTTATTTAATAAAATCTGATAAACTTGTTGCTTTGAATTTTTTTAGTAGAGTTTTGGCTATTGAAACAAGGGAGATAGATAGAGTAAAAAAAGAAAAGATAGAGATGGAGTCGTTGTTGTAGTGACATATTTGCTACCCTGTATTTGTCACAATGCGTTAGGTCTTTTTTCTGTGTCTCATTTAAAGGTTAGGTTGAGCTTTTCACCAGCACGAGCATCTTGCCAGATACAGCCACTTTGATTTACTAGGCGCAAATTGCCACCCTATTATTAGCTTCCCCCTGTCTCCTGCAATTCACTGGAAGAAAGCCCAACTCAATTCATGAATGCATTTGATAATTGCTTATTGCAAAAGGGAAAAAAAGTGACTTTGAGCATTACCCAAATAAAGAACAGTTCTTTTTTTTTTCCACAAATTTAATTTATTAAAATTATACAATTTCATATAATAAATTATAAGATCTAATAAATTAATACATTATAAAAATATTTATAAATATGGAATATAAAAAGTTTGTGTGGTTCAAATTTCAAATTAGGAATGGTAATTATCTCTCATATCTTCAACAAAGTTTGGAATTTTGTGTTTCTGCATTAGGAGGAGCCAAATTGAACAGCAAAAGTTAAATTTCTAAAAAAGAGAAAAAACAATTTTATGAAAAACTTATATGCACGATGACATGCATAAGGGAAATAATTACTTAAATTGGACTTGGCTGTATATGTTTTCTGCATCTGTATTTTAAGCTGTGACACTCAATTGATTCTTGATGATTCTGACTCATGTTTCTTCCATTTTTGCATATGTTAAAATTTCTGATGTTGAATATTATATTAATAAGTTTGTACTATATTCATAAAAAGGTTTATTCTGTAATTTCTATTCGGCAAGCCACATATTTGCTATCTTATGTTGAGACTAAAATATAGAGATAAGAGAAGAAATGAAGAACCCGAACTCAATAAAGTACTATCTTAATCGCTATCAACAAATACATTCTAGATGTAAAGAACAGTCTCATTTCCTTTTATTTGCCTTTTTTTTGGGTATATTTGAAAGAGAGAAATGAAACTTAGGGCTTTGGAGAGGAGAAAAACCTAACACCACTTGAGCTAGTCTCATGTGTCTGTCTCTTTTTAAATTGAAAAGAGGAAGCATGTCAGGCTGGCCGCAATTCATTCATTTCTCAGCCACACCATAGAATCTCTGCAATTTGCTACGCTCGGTAAAGAAAAAGTCCACAGCCCCCACCCACAATGCCACTTTGAACAAGGAACATTGACAGCCCCAACCCACCACTTTCCCACTCTTTCCCTCACTCTCTTTTTCTATGTATAATTCATATTATTGAGCAATTATTCCCCACTTTCCAGTGTCCACTAGGCATTTCCCCCTCTTTCAAATTATATTATTATTATAAGCAATGATACATGCTTGCAATAATTATATACATACTTTACATACTCTTTTATAGTTTTAATTTTTCTTAAATTTATTTATATCCATACATATAAACATTGTGTGATATCTACTCAAGTAAGTATTACATTCAATTATTGTTATTATAAATAAAAATTTATAAGCTTTTATTTAAAAATTTTATTTATTTAATTTATTAAATTATATAAATTAAATAATAAAATTCATTAAATGTAATATTGCATGAGAGCTTAATGCTCCATACAAGAGTAATTTTACTCCAAATAAAATGGGTACCACATATCCCTTCATATTGACCATAGTTAACTAGAGTTTACTATTGGATAAATAGTATTATCACAATATAAATCACAAAAAATTGGTGACTATTATTTTACCAACTTGACCTTTTTGAAGTGTAGGAGACCCAAATCAGCGGTTGCCAGAATATAAAAAAATACAAAGTTAGGTACGTGATGAACGGAAGACACGTCGTGCTTAATGCCACAGGCTGTTCCAGTCACCGGTTGGAAAACATCCGCGGCTAGTTGAACTCAGAAAGGAACGAACAGTACGTCATCGCCCAAATTAACTGTGTTTCCTCCTTGATTTGGCGTCTCTACGAAGCTTCGGAGTCTTCTCATTTTAGTTCTCTCCATCTTGTAGTGCTTTGCTCTGGTTATTCTACTTGTAGAGGCGTAATGGGTTGCGCTGGATCCTCACAAGCCAAAGCAGATGGTGAGCCTGCTATACCAACTCTCTCACTTTTTCTTGCTTTGATTTGTCTGCTCGGAGCTTTATCTTTGCATTGGGTTTTGAGAAAGCTGGAGAATTTCGGTATTGGGTTGCTGCAAAAACTGTTTTTTCTGGGATTTCTTTGTTATAAAATTGTTGATATTGATGATTGGAAAAGCCCAAGTGAAGCAGTAAAATAGTGATACTGGATTATTGGATAATCAGAGGGAAAATAACTTGTTTGTGTAGGGCACCGGCGAAACTATTTGATTTGTGAATATCTTCCACATTCTCTCTAAAGAAATGAAAATCCTATTCTGAGATAACCATATAGAGCGTTAATGTTTGTATTTTGTTTTCCGGGCAATTCTTGTTATACGATGATATTATTTTTATCTTCTTGATTGTTGCATAAAAAATGGCTGTCTTCACATTAGGAAGGTCTGCCAATCTTTTAAACTTTTCACGATGCTTGCTGAGAGTAGCTTTTTATTCAATTGCACGGCTTCGTTCGTCATTCTTTATTTGTAGTCTTGGAAATTCAGTCATTAATGGGGAGAACTTTAGTGAGTTTTCGTTGCTTATTATAATGCTAGTTTTAGATTATTTCTTGATGTCAGTTGGCATTCACGCTGATAATAATTGAAAACTTCTGACAGGGACGGTAAAAAAGATCCGTAAGCCTAAGCCTTGGAAGCATCCACAGCCAATAACAAAGACTCAGCTAATGCAGTTGCGAGATGAGTTTTGGGACACAGCTCCTCACTATGGTGGCCAGAAAGGTATCATCTTATTTCAATAAACAATACATTGGAACCTTCTAGTCCTATTGGAGGCTAGAATACCTTATTAGACATTATGAATTTATGGGAAAAGGATTTTTTGAATCGGTTGATTCACCATAGTTTGCTGAATTTCTTCAAACTATTTAAATGAGATTCTTTTTCTTGCTGCTTATATCCAAAGTTTGATGCGTTCCATAAGTTCTTCTTGTGTTGTTACTTTCAAAGGTGCTATTATCTTTAATGCTAGGATGTTGTACAGGAGGCTTGTAATCTATTGAAAATGTCAATGGACATTTTCATGCCCAAGTAAAAGGTCATTACATAAAATCCAAACCTGAACCTGTAATTCCATCAGGTTATATTTTGCTCAGAGAAGGCATAGGAAGCTGACCCTGAGTTACATGCTGGTATTTCACCAACAGGAAGAAATTTCTGAAATCATAATAAATTCACCGGTAGTCTTGAAAACATGGGCCCTCTTAATTAGAGAGTCTCTATTATTGTTTGTTCACACAATGGTGCCATGAATGTGGCAATGGAGTGTGTTTAACTGGCAAAAGAAGTCGGAGAGAAAGCTCCAACTTGAAAGGAATAACTGCCTCTTTGAGGTACTTGGAGATTGAGATTTATAAGTTGATATAAAGGCAATGCTTCATATTGGGTCATTGAAAGGAGCCTTAAAACAGATTTTCAATAATCTTTCTTTATGTGTGAGTTTCTTTGGCTTAGGACCACATACTTTCTTACCTGTTCTAGCCTTTATAACATATAAAGGCACTTTTATAGAATGACTTTTTTGTTTCTAAATTGATACTCGTTTATATAGGAAAGAGCTGAGTATTGAGTATCCAGAATCTGATAATGTTTAAATTCACAATGTTCAGAGTGAAGTTTATATTTTTCATTTTTTAATAGCATTTCATAGTGGTAAGCATGCTAGAGGTAGACAGGCCCTAACATGTAAAGATGCAATGGCCAAGAGCTACTTTTGGATGGATAATATAGTAATTTACTTCAAGGGAATATTTGAAATGCTGTGGTCCTGTAAGTTTTGCTTGACTGGATTTTCACTTGTGTTTATGTGAGATATAATTGCTTTAAGGACTTTCTTTCTTTATGTATGGAATGCTGAGCACCCAAAAAAATGTGAATGGATGTATACCAACTTAAATCAATTGTGATGTTTGATTGGCTAGATGAATGAGGTCAATTTGTCAAAAGTGTCCAATCTGGTAATAGTGCTTGGCATGAAGGAGATAAGAATGGACGATCAATATCAATTCTGATTTATTTAATGCAGGACTGATCAGTATGTTCACAGTTACTTTGTCGTTGTTGTTTGTTATTGAATACTGTTATTTTCATGTCAAGTAATAGAATCTTTAAATAGTGAAGTAGTAAGGCCAAGAATGAAATTGTGTTTAAACAATGCCATTTCACGTCTGGATCATCTAATTTTGTTGAGAGTAATTTGTTGTGATCAGTCACTCTGTTGAGTCTTATTTCTGTCACAATACATGTTATCTGTTTTGAATTACTTAGCTGAAGTGCACGTCATTTTCTGCATGCTAGAGATTTGGGATGCTCTTCGAGCTGCTGCTGAGGCTGATCTAAGTTTAGCACAAGCAATTGTAGAAAGTGCTGGAGTGATTGTCCAGAGTTCTGATTTGACAGTGTGCTATGATGAAAGAGGTAATGAATCCATGTTTCTTCCCTTTAGTTACTATTCCAAAACAAAACAAGAAGACAAAGTAAAGGGAAAAAGAAATCATTGGATATTATTTGATTTAGTTTCTATGGTCTGGATTAGTTTTCAATTTAGAGTTTAAAAATTGTATTGCTCCCATTACATTTGATTTGCATCATGAGATGTTAAGAAAGCTGAGAGATAAGGTGTTTCTTCTATCCTGATTATTATCAAGTGGCATGTTGGAAAATCCTGATATGTCTATATCAAAACAAAAAAAATAAAAAATCTAAGAATATTTTTGAATGTAAAAGTTCAAAAGAAATCCATCCAGAAGTTGTCCTGCTCTCTCTCCTAAGGATGTCTTGAGATATCTTGAGAAGCCGCTGGAGTGGAATTCTTGGTTGAAAATTAATGGCCATTAAAGAGTGAAAAGCAGAAAAGAGGTAGCTGTGGCAGATGGGAGGAAGAAACTTTTTCTTTTTAAAACAAGCATCTTGATTTTAGTATATATTTTCTTTCCTTTCTCTTCTCTCTTTACCATCCCTTTAATCCAGATATGTTTTATCTTTACTGATCCTTGCTACCACATTTCTGCAGGGGCAAAATATGAACTACCCAAGTATGTTTTGAGTGAGCCGACTAATCTGATTCCAGAAAGTCAATAGAAGAGAGGATAGATAATATCATTTGTGGGAAAGTGATTGTAAATCATGTATATTATTATCTTATTGATTGGTAACTTCCATAGGGTGGCAACTCTTTTGCTTGCTGTACGCACCCACTGTCATCTTCTACACTGTTTTCTCAATTAACGGTACAAAATTATAATATCTCCTGTGTTAGACACACATCTCGTTCAAATATACCTGTTGTTCTCTCTTTTGAGTACGAAGATACTTAGTCATCAATTTGTAATTCAAATTCCATTCTCTATTTTCCACTCAAATGTTGATGAGTAATGTGTCTCATTTGTCAAAAGCACAATTTTTAGATATATAGATATTAACCTCCTAATAGAAAACCTATTTTTATAAATTAAATTTTTATTTAAAAAGATATATCATTAAATTTATTTAAATTTATTAATTTTATAAATTCAACGATAAAAATAAAATTATAAAATAAGTTTTAGTAAATTGTTTTAAATAAAGTTATTAAAAAGCACTAAAAAGTATGTATATAAAATGAGAAACATTGGTCTCATAGTAAAATGCTCACAGTTAAATGTCACTGTGCATATGGGTGGTTATTTTTGTGGGTTTTATAATTTAGTTATAGGAAGAGTTAGTAGAATTGATGATTGATAGAATTATTAAAAGTATGTATATAAAATGAGATATATTGTTTCCCTACTAAAATGTTCACAACTAAATGTTATAACAGTTTATAGGTTGATTTTTATAAATTTTATAATTTAATTTGTGAAATTTAATAATATAAATTTTGTATTGTGAAAATAAAATTATAAAAATAATAAAATTAAAACTAATATAAAATGTGGACTTTATTTGATAAAAATAATGATAGAGATATTTTTTTTTAAAAAAATGGTGATTTTTTTTTTTTTTTGATTAGAATTGATAGCAAAAGTGATCATATACAATCTAAATGGGCACAATTTATTTATTTTTTTAAATTTACTTGACTAGTTAAAAAGGAAATTGAAATGCATGGGTACAAGAACAGCTTGAGGTTCTGAAGGTCCTTTCCTGAATAATCTTAAATAATTTCTAAGTCAAGTAAACCAAGGATATAAACGTGCCGAGTTGGATACTCGTTAGTTTAAGCTTTTTTAAGTTTGGCTCATTTACCATATGAGCCTTAACTTTTAATATTATTTTTGAAATTTACATAATTGAGTCTTAATCATAATGGAGTTGCCACACAGCCACACCCTCTTTTCTTCAATTTAGTTGCAATTTAGATTCTATTTTCCTTCTCCAACGCCAATTTGGTAAATCAAGTACTTATCTCTGTAGATTTAATTCGAGCTCCCATCCCTTGATTATAATCACGCCATCTTCTAAAACAGATATCTTCAAGCTTCAAACGCTTTCTCCGTATTCAAAATTTGAAGAATACCAACTCTTGGTAAGATATCTCAACCCTCAACCCATCAAACTAAAAGCTTTGGGTGGCCTATTATTTTGCATTGGTCATTATTTGAACAACTATGCTAAATCTAGGCAAGCGGGTTAGGTGCTCTATTAGCAATATTCAGAATGCTTAAGGAACAAATACACATTGACTTTACACTAAGATTAGAAAACAATAAGGTATTACAGCTATAATCTGCATTCCAGTTCCAGCAAAACAAATACTGAAATACTACCAAATTTACATAGTGCAAAACAGAAGTCATAAAGGGGGTTGCTTTGTAGAACGATCATGCTGCAACAATTGTCTCTTCAGCATGGAAATTCATTCTAAAGAGCTCAACCTCTCTTGAAGAATGAAAGAATGTTGCCTTGTTTGAGATCCTTCGAGTTTCCTGCTTTCTTACTTCCTCCTTTGCCAGAACTGGAAGTGGATTTTGCGATGGCTGCTGACTTCTTTGCTGCAGAAGCCCTGGAGCAACATACCCAATGAATAAACTTTGTCATGATGAACAAGCTTAAATATAGCAGCGAAGCAGTAAAGTTTGCGGACTAGAGTTCAAAAATCAAATGAACGTGAGCAATCTACTTTCTACAAGCTTTAAAACTCTAACATGTTAATGTCGGCCAAAAGGTGGTCAGTCAACAGGCAGCCATGAGGAGTACACTACTTGTATCTATAATTTTTCATTAATTTAAACTATAATATAAGTGGTTCTTCTTGAATATGTTCCATATTATTATATAAAAAAACTTCGTAAGTCATTACAGCCTGCTCTTTATAGAAATGAGACCAATAAAGATTTTTAAACCTTAAAAATCCTTGTGACTTGGCTCCACTAATTTTGACCCGCAAATCTCAGAAGTATTTCGCATCATCATAAATAAAGAGTGCACATTTCAATATCATGAAATCAAGAAAATTAAAAGAACCAAAAAAAAAGAAAACGCACCCTCCTTGTTCATCACGGGAAAGGGTGTCACCAGGCCAAGAACTTGTCCATTTCCTGTCAAATGAATAATCAAGATGTTTATTCACACACAATGCATCGAGAAAAGGAAAAAACAACACCAACCCGTTGACAGTCTCAGTAGCTGCTTGTCTGTCAGCTTTCTTTGCTTCCGTCTCCATCCCCTCCCAGACAACTTCAGTGACTGGATCAACAATCAATATGTAAACAAGAGACAGATACAAACACATACAAAAGAACTTATAATTGGAATTCACTGGAGACCCTGATATCCCAAAAGCATGCAAAAACATAGGCCGACATTTTTTTGTATTAGTAAAGAGCTAAAGTTTCCTGTATTGAATAAGTTCAAAATAGAAGTTCCCGAGTACTTTATTACATTTATTCAGAAATCTCGCCTGTATTCTTAGAGAGGATAGAGCAGCTTCCCAGTGAAAAGAATGCATTTAAGCATGTAAGTACCTTCTCTCCCACGTTCATCAATCCTTGTCTTCAACACTTTTCTCCTCTTAGGAGAACCTGGAGCAGCATTGTCTAGATTACTTCTTTCATTTACATGAATTTCAGGACCGCAACTATGAGAATTCTCGGTGGATAACTTCCCAGTGCTTGTGCACTTGTTGATAACAGAAAATCCTTCTGTTGGTGGTTGGTTAGTTTCTCTATCAGCTGCTCTCTCTTCCTTAACCTTTGAATTATCTGCTATCTTCAAGTCAAAGTTCGTAGTTACTTTTTCTGAAGAATTTTTATCATTCTTCCTGTCATCTTGAACTGACTGTCTATTTGGGAAATTAGGTGATGCTAAGTTGATGGCATCTTCAAATTCATCATCATCTGAGAAATCAAGGACAACCCTCCTTTTCCTGGAACGTTCACTATTCAATGATATCCTCAAAGTGACATCTTGACTATCATCATCACTGCTGCCACCCTCTCCAGCTTCACGAGCACATATTTGGGTATCTGCAGCAGCCACTGAAAAGTAAGAATTCAGTCATGGTGTCAATAAGATGCCTTGTATATACTTGCACTATCATAACCACCAAGAAAATTGAATATGAAATGATACAAAGGGAATGAACTGCAAAAAAAAAAAAAAAAAAAAAGCAGCAGCAGTACGATGTGAAACTACATTACTTTCTGTTGGCAGGGAGCAGGTCTTGGATTTTGCAGATGCATGACTCCAAAAATTTGCCAATGAACCTCCAGTAGCAGAACAGTTTTTATCAGCTTTCTTTTTGCTAGTGGACAAGGGAAGGACCTTTTGTTTATCTATAGGAGGTTTACTGACCTGGTCATGACTCATGAACTACTATACCATTTCTTTCACTTTTGACATCTTTCACCACATTTGGTGATTTAAGACTAACTTTGGAAATAGGTTCATGTGCTTTATTTTGCTGAGGTTGTGGGAGTACATTAATTGTGTTACTCTTTACTGGTCCAAGACCTGTAGAGTTTGTCCGAGGAGCTGCAGGAACCTTTGATGAGCAATCCAGATTCCGTTGAACAAAAGAATTAGAGACTCCACAGAACCTGACAAGAATTGTAGTTAGAACCAAGAGAACTGCAAACATGTCTCTACACATTAATATATACATCACATCTAATTTTAGGAATACAATATAACAAGCAAGGATGCACTGAGAGAATGATTGGGTAATTGGCGGAAAAAGAAATTTGTTATAGTCCTTCCATACCACAATCTTCACTAAAAGAGAATATTAGAAATTAATACTGTCCATATTAAGTACATAGTGTCACAATAGTAAAAAGGGGACCGCCAGTGGATTGGGATCTTTAATCAGGATAACTTGCTGCATATTTGATAAAATAAACATGTTAATGTCTAACAGTTCTCCAATTTTCATTCAATATTTACCTCTTCAAGTAGATCTGAAAGAAGTGAAATCTACAAAAATCTTTACCCCCAATTGTATAGCATCTTATTTTCTCTTGTGAGTGTCTCATGCTACTAAAACTAGTGCTAGTCAGATGCACGTAATTACCAGTTGGTGCTCCTTTGCAGTCGTTGAAGTTCAGGAGCCCATGACATGACATGCATTGTAGAGAGCACATTCCATGAATCCATAGCACAAGACAGGGAGAAACATATCCTAGTTTGGTCCCCATGAATTTTCTCTAATAGAAAAAATTCACTCTTAACTTTAGCATGAGAACAGTAGATGCAGTATGGGCACCCCTGGTGGGGAGCATTATTTGTGCTACTATGTCTCGCCATACATTTAATAAAAGGAATAAAGATTCACATTGAAATTATCCTAAATAAGTTTACAGACTTGCTGTACTCTTGTCATAATCCACAACACCCACTGAGGGTAAGTCATTCGTTTTTGGACAATGGTACTTAGCAAGGATTAATACAAATGAATGCTACAGATTTAGAGACTGCAAAAGGAACTTTCCCCTTATATGTGCACTACAGATGACACTAGATCTGAGAATGCTGTTAATTTATTTTTACATCGCCGAGCAGAAAGATAAATTGTCCCTTAGAGTTCAAAGATTGTTTATGCTGTGTTTGGAAGCATTTTATTGGAATGGTACATATGAGAAGGTATGGAATGGAAGGTGAAGTGATAAGATGAAATGGAACTATCTTTCACCTCATTTGGAAGTGGCACAAAAACAAATGCAATGGTTAGTGAAATTAATTTAAAATCTTGATAATCCAATATCATTAAGCAAATAATACAGCTATCAAGATTCAAACACTTAGAATAAAATGAGAAGGAAGGTAGCCTGTATCTAAACTAGAAGCTGATAAGTTCTTCAATAACCAGAGACAATGGCAGTTCTATAATGCTAGCACACAGCATACACAAGTTCCTTCTATTGACCAGGGCATGACACTGTACATATATAAATAAGTGAAAAAAATCAAAGTAATGAATTGTCACAAATGCACACCAAAATGAGAAGTAAACTCCAAAAATCTTAAGTTCCAACTTCTAAGAATCTACATTAATACTATCAAACTGTCTACTGTTATCACACCAAACTATATGCATGTACACATATTTAGCAGACAAGGCAACCACCTGTTATCTCTCAAGCAATTGTCAATGGCTTGAAGAGTTCCTCAGCTTGAATAAATTCTGCATTCCAAAGCACAGCTGGATCCTTTGGAATGCTAGCTTGCACACTATATACATGAACTGAGCAATGCCCATCAAATTCTAGTTGTGCTTCTGCACAATTCAAAAGAAATACGTTCATGTTAGGTTATTCCTACTTCCTAATGTTTGCAAACCATTTTATCAAAAAAATTGCAATAATATGTTCTATCCAATATTTTAGTTCTTCTGTACACTTCATACAACAACTGAAAGTGCTTCATAAGTATCTATTCCAACAAAACAGTGATTACACTAGACTAATGAATAATGGAAACATCAAATTAATTTAGGCCCTGTTAAATAAATTACTAAATGAAGGCCAGCAACTCATAAAAAGTGGACAACTACATAAACCAGAGTGCAGGGGAATCAGATAAAGAGAATGTCATAAAAATCAGACATGTTAATTTATACAACTTTCTTAGCAGATATATAAAAGAAAAAAATGGGTGAAAAAATGCCTTTCCTGACAACATTTCAGAATGATATTGCTTCCTTGAGTTCATCTCCAGATGATCGGTACAGTCTTATTAATAAAATAACCCAAGTTCATAGTAGGCATCATTCAGCTCTTCATGCATCATAGAAAAATGTTACCAAATATCAGAATAAATTTTCTATTCATTGTATGTGGGAACCTTATTGAATGTTTAGCACAAAGAATGCAGGAACTTTGTTGACCTGTCATATCATAAGTTTTTACAGGTGCACTGTTTAATGTTACAATTGGATACTTGAGAATTAGTTAGAAGTTGGTTACAAGGTAGTTAGTCAGTTAAGATAGTGTGTATATAAGGACAAAGAGAACTCAAAGATGTATCTGAATTTTCCTAGTAGAAAACTACTTTCTTCTTCATCTTGCTTTGCAACCATAACATGCACAAGGACCTCTCATTGCAGAATTGATGCATATTGTACCATGCCAGGGAAACTAGAGCATGTATAAGCATGAAAGGCGTGTTTTAAACAAATAAGTAGCCAGCTATGCCCCACATAATTTCGAGCCACAATATATGCTGAAAAGTATTAAAGTAAAGCCATAACTTTGGCTTTTCAATGACATGCCAACGTTGTCTTAAAAAAACAAAAGCAGTTTTTCAAAAATGGACAACTCTAATTAGTGCGGTGCTTCCTCAACTCAGAACAATATTCACTTACGATTTTTTCCATTTTGATCAAGAGAATGCATGCCTATAGTAAACTTTCGCGTATTTAGAACTTCAAGTCGTCTAAGCCTATAAATTAATCTCATTGCCCACAATTGATGTCACATCTCAGAAAACTAGCAAGCTCCCTTCATCCTCAGTTATCAAATCTCTGCGCCCAGGGCTATTAAATCGAAAGATATTAGGAAAAAAGAGGGAAATTGAACAAACCCTCCCAAATTCATAGCCTAACTTCAGAAGCATCAAGTCGAAGATAATCACATGAAATCGAGAGTGCGAAATTGGTGGAGAAGGTTAAAATCTTTGGGAATCCCCGCAAAAGGGGAAGTACCAGGAACAGAGAGAAAGAAAGGAGATTTACCACTTGAAGTTTAACGGAGACGAGGGATTCAATCTCTTCAACCATGCTAAGGGTTTCCGTCTGCGCCATACCGGTAAGACGAGGGTGACCAAAAATGATTAAAGCTTGGAGTTGTTCTTCAGGTCAACTGATATTAAAGACCTTTGTTTCCCTCCCAAAAATGGCCTCGTTTTCCCGCCAATCTCTGCTCTGTTTTTTCTTTTCCTTTTTTTCCCTGCAGTGAGTGTACATTGGCTAGGGACTCACAGCGCTTTGATTTCAGTTCACACTTCAAGGTTCTTGCCTAAAACAAAACTTACGGGAGTGTGATTTCAAATGGGTCCATAGTTGGGTAGTGTGGGAGACTGATCTAATTTTCATGAAATTAAATTTTATTTAAAATAATTAAAAGATTTAATTTATTAGATTTTATAATTTAAATTATAAATTTAATACTTTATATTAAATTTTGTAAATGTTTTATAACTTTTTTTTAGTATAAACAATATTTTGCTTTCCCTTGCACAAGTCCAAGTGTCATCCTAATTATACTAAATATAAATTGATATCTATTATTTTTATAAAAAAATGATAAATCATTATCATACATATTAAATTTGTGAGTTATAATTTGTGATTTTGAAGTAGGATGCTGAAAGACAACAAATGAATACTACTACATAATTAATGGCACTAGCAATTGAATGTCTTAAATCTTAAAATACATTTCTTATTTTAGAGGATTTAAATTTAAAATGAAGACAAGGGAGTCTTGCATATTTTCTACTCATTGCCTTTTCCTATATGCATCACTCTCATTTACATTCATTTGAGTGCTGTTATATATAAAGTATGTACAATGTATTATTTAATTTATTAAATTTTATAAATTAAAATATGATATGCAATTAAAAATGATGCATTGTATATAACTTGTGCACTCAACTTTTTCCCATTTATATCTTTTTTTATTGGTACAACTATTCATATCTTTTGGTTATCATCAAAAGCTGCTACATTAGTGTATTTCAAAATTCCCTTGGGCTAGGCGTGTATCTTACAATACTTAAAAGAATATACTGTCTTGTTCTTTCATTAATGTTCAAAGCTAATGAAAGTGTTCTGTTCTTTTGGAACAACAGAACTGTCTTTCAAGCATGTAACTTAACAAGTATCAATTATCAAAGGTCAGTACGAACAATGGGAGAACTCATCAGACAGAAACAGAACCATAAGAATCAGAGCTAATATGGTGATAGTGTTGATTATGTTTAGTTTTAGTCGGGTGCAAGCTAATGACTCTGTTTCTTCTCCTCTGTCTCCTATACAATCAACTCAGCTTCTTCCTTCATTTCACAGGATGAGGAAACCCAGTATGAAAGAAGATGCTAGAAGATGGGATTGCTTGGGATTCTGTCTTGACAGTTTCTGTAATGGTCACCAAGAATATGCCAAGTGCTTTAGGTGCATGCCATTGTGTTTGAAAGGGTGAATTAGATTACACGCTTGAAAAATGTTATTCTCACGGTACTTTCGTCACGCTTTCCCTATATTTTCACACAGATGAGGTGCTGCTATAGGGTCATCCTAAACAAGTTATTCGAGGGTTCTGTTTCTGAGTTTCTATGTGTTCTGTTTTGTGAATTACTTGCTGTTTGAATTGTCTTGTGTGCCTTCTTTTGCAAAATTTAGTAGGAGTTTTGGTTCCTGAATAATAGTGAACTAGTTTCTGGCTTAAAAAGGGAAAATTCAAGGTGCGGGCAGACAATTAATCATTTTTTCTATTTTGATCTTCTACAATAGTTGTAGTATTAAAAGTTACCCTTTCAAATGCTTGAATGAATGCTAAATTCCTTAATAATGCTGTCTTATGGGTGTCCTCTCTCTCCAAACCCTTCCTCTTTTGGATGCTGCATTAGAAGAGTTACAACATTGATATAGAAAGTGTTATTTTAGGTATATCAAAACAAAATATATACTCTATTAAATATTAGGTTTCTTTAATTTTTTGTATCTTGTATTTTTTATTTTTGTAATTTTTCTCACTTACAGTGTGTGTCAGATTGCAAATCATAAAGATACATGAAGAAAGTTATCAAAATTATAAAACAAGAAAGTTAAAATATTCAAATTGAGTATGCACCATAATAATAGGCCTTGTTCATATCATAGTATAAAAATTAGATATAAATCACAGTATTGATCAATATAATAATAGCAATTGACTGAAGCTACTTAATAAATGAGTCCATTAAATTTCATATAGAATTAAGTCTAACCTTTACAAACATATACACACTTCTTTATATCTTATTACCCAATCATAGTTATTTTGAAATATATTAAATTAATTTGAAAATTCGAAAAATCTAATTTGTATATGTATTTCGGTTATTTATTTCTTAAAACCAGCTCAAATATTAACCAAAATTCTAGTTTGTGCTACAAATCCTATATAAGGCATAGGGTTGTTGCAAGTGCTATATAATGAAGCACTAGACATAGTAAGCCTTTGTAAATCTGCCCATTATATACTTCCAAAGTTTCAAAATCGTATAGTTAGTGGCCACAGGATCATCTAAAAAGAAAAAAAAAATTATAAAAAAAAAAGTGGTCATCAGAAATGAACTAAGTATTAGCTATGCACTAAAAATACTTACCCCTAAACCATTACTTTTGGTCATCCATAAAATCTTGTTCCTTAATGAATTCTAATCTCTTTGGGCCGCTGATAGTTAAGTATTTAGGTTTGTTCCCTCAGTAATCTAGTTTAGCTTATGAATGACGGAGGGTGCGCCTGCGAGCATTTATAAGGAAAAAAAAGGTCTGAACTGAGAAAGAATTGCAATTGACGTGAAACAGAGCCATGAAAGCCAGAGTTGCTGCCGTGACAGTGATGTTTGCGTTAGTTTCAATGGTAGTGGAAGCTAACGGTTATGGTGGGGCTCCCCCTCTGCCTCCTCTGCTCTCAACTCTGTTTTCTCTTTCAGTTTCCAGAAAGCCCAATATGCAAAAGCACTAACAAGGTGGAATTGCGTTGAGTTTTGCCTTGAGGAATATTGCAAGGATGAGGAAGAATACACCAAATATTTTAAGAGATGTGTGCCATTATGCATGAAAGGGGAGATTAACTTCCATTCATGGTCTCCAATCTTTTCTGATGAGGTGATAGGGCCACCTTAAAGGAGCTATCCATGTGTTTTGTTTCTGGGTATTCATTCCTATGTTGTGCTTGCTCAGTTTATAACTGCTATTTGTATCTCTAGACAAAGGAAGCCTGTGTAAGAATGCGTTTGTCTCTCAAACATTGATCTTGTTCTTTTCTCTTTCTATATTCCCTTCATCAAATGCTTGCCTCTTCTCCAAGTATTAGGCTTTTGCGAACGCTATAATTGACCAACGTTATACTTTTATCACAACTAACAATGCAACATCTCCGCCAAATACAATCAAGGGACTAGTTGAGGGGGCATTAAAAAACAATGCAACGTCTTTGCTTATAAGACCATTCATGGCAAACAAAGGGGGAAAAACAGAAAATCCTTGATACACCACAGTCTCTATACTACTACAAAGTTATCACCCTTTGTGATCGGATATAGCATCATATCATATAATGTAGCAACAGATGAGCATATCAAAGAGCATAACTTTGCCAATTGCCAAACATCTTAAAATAATTATTGTACATAAAAATTATAATATTCCCTCATATAAAAGTCATCGTCTAAAATAATTTTCTAGAAGATGATAATATCTGTTGAATCCTCCAGCTTTTAGACTTGATTATGTGAAAATATAAACTTCATCATATCCTCCCCTACAAGTTCAACCACCACAAAACATGAACATCAGTAAATTTATGAGCAAGGCAGATCAATATCATTCTTGTTGAGAGATTATGGGCTTACCCAATCTTCCCACCATAAGTAGGACTATAATTGTAAATGAGATTGTCGAGCACTTCTTGAGCTGGTGGTCTGCTTGAAGATTTCCTAGCTTCACTGGACTCAAACCCATTAAAGCGAAAACATGTTAATTTGACTTCTAAGTACAATTTGGAGATCAAACAACAGTCTCTACAAATTAATTTCAGAACCTGACATGGACCATTTGGTACTCAACACCTGGTAGTAGTTTTAAATTTATTCTACTTTACCTTTTTTTTTTAAGGGGGAGAAGAGGAAAAGGGTGAGAGTGACAACTTTTATCCCATAATGTAATACTAGATAGTCAATATCTTTAACATCAGTGTAAAGAAAAAGCATACACACTCCTCAAATCTCGATGTCTGGCTATTACCCTATATATAAATTCATTGTACCAATTTATAGCCTGGTGACTTATGAGAATTATGGATCAGTTATATAGCACCAGTAAATGGGGTGCATGAAGACATTATCAAATTCTGAGTTCTAACCAAATCTCGAGAGGCAGATGGGAAGACATGAAGAGATAAAATGGAGTATAGTGTTTGGTATAGCCCTCCAGCAGATTTGGAAGAGAAGAATCAAGGTGGTGTTCCAAGGCAGAGACCCGAGGGACCAAGAATCAATATTTACTATATTAATCAAAGCTAAAGAGATAATGAAGACTCAGAGAGAAGCTCACCCTCTCTCACAGGGGAGGTTGTGTGAGGAGCAAAGAAAATGAGGGTGGTCTAAACCCCAACCAGGATGGTGGAAAATAAATGTGGATTGAGCTTGTAAGGGGATGTTCAGCAAGCTTCATGCGGGGGGCTGATCAGAGACGGTAAAGGAAGTTTCCTCGCAGGATTCAGTAAGGTGGTGGGAAGATGTTCAGCGTTAGAGGCTGAGTTATGGGCAATATTATTGGGTCTCCAACTTGCCTGGGACAAGGGCATCAGGAATGCATTGCTGAAATCTGATTCTTGCATGGCGCTGGGATTAATCACAGGAACTTATCGTGAAAACTTGCATGCTAAACAGCTGGTGGATTCCATTAAACACTGGCTGAGAAAAGATTGGAACATAAAAGTGCAACATATCAACCGAGAGGCAAATCAAACAGCGGATTATTTGGCTAAGAGATGCTATCATACTGGGTCTGCTATGATCTAATTTGATGTTACTCCTCAAGACCTGATCAGGTTTTGGAGCAGGATGGGGAGGGTCGAGTTGTATAGTCTAGTTGCTTACTTTTTGTTTTTTATTCCCTTGTACCAAAAAAATAAATAAATAAATTGGGTCCCAACCTGACTAAAAAGTTCGCAACATATTGCGTTACGCGGATGGCATCCTCTGTGTGTGGGATTTTTGAAGAACCCCATTCAAAGGCATTTTTCTGCAGCATACATTATAAAGGAGGTTATAAGGTTGAAGAAAGCCTATGCGAATGATCATAGTCCATAAGGAATTTAGTTATATGGTAATTAGCAATTGAAATTCACAATACAGCGAAAGACCATGCAAAGCACAATCATCAATCACCTCTGGATGCCATTGAAAGCCAGTCACAGGATAGTTTCGTGAATGTACTGTGGAAACATAAACCTAATACAGTAACAATAGTATTAGATTATCTAAGAAGGAAAGCTGATATCAGCAACAATTATGCCACTAACTCTGCGGTAGATTTGTAAATCAGCAAAAGATGACAACATTCAATACCTTATCATCTCTATCCGCACAAGTAGTCAAGATTTCAAAAAAACTAGATAACTTTTGATTTCCCTGAAGCCTTCTTGGGGAAATGCCATACTGTCATGTCCAAAATCAGATCAAAATTATTCAAAAATGTATATATGATGAATTGATTGAACTATAACTGATTTCAAAAGATTAATTTAATTATGATGACATAAAGAACCACATCAAGATAACTCTAAATGGTGGACATGCCATGAACTATCCTATCTCCAGAAGCCTCCACCTAATAAATCCAGTAAACCTTGTAATGCTGGTTCAAAATTTTCCATATACAGATGCAGATTATGAACAAGCGAATTTGGGGAAGCCATATAGAAGACAGGAACCTTTAAGAGTAGCGACTTGCATTATTTATTAACTGAGACATAGTGGATTGCTATGTATTATGTACTATATCACAACTCAAAATCAAAACGGGTACTTACCAAAAGCAAAGGGAAAATAACAAGAAGACAAATGAGGGTGACAAGTTCATTGTGATTTCTCAAAAACTAAGCACTTTGAATATTAGACAGAGTCAGTCAAGAAACTTAAGCCATATTTATGAACAGTAATACTAAATTTAAATCCCCATATATATGAAAGAAACTTCATAAACAGTATTAAAAATGTAAGTGAAAAGAACGAGTACACTGATATGGGAAAGCTCATGCTGAACCTAATACTCTGAATGGATATCCAATCAAACATCCAGTCAATTGTGAATTTCAGTAAAAGCTTCATGCGACACAACATGAAACTCACTCGATGGTTTTGCATGAGAAGACAATCTGCGCTCAACTTGCTTAACAAGTCTGGAGGAAATCTGCAGGAAAGAAAGAATTAAATATGAAATACCAACTTGTAAATCTCATTAGTAACTGAAATGATTATAGGGATCAGACACACAAATATTGGTAACTTAATCCCATGCTCTCCATAATGAAGGAAATGTAATAGTTATAGCCATAGAAATGCCAGGGCAATGTCAATCTAAGTTCAAAGCTTGGCTTCCAACATTATTAGCTGTCCCCTAAGGTATCAAATCCCAGCTACAGAAAAGTAATCAGACTTGCAAGCCATGAAACGAATTAAGCCAATTGACAGATCAAATGCATGATTTTGTAAATTAGTAGCTGGCACCTAATTTAGACATTCATAAATCCAAAGTGCTCCTCAGTGATTTCATGGGACCAGTCTATGACTATGCCATCTGTAGAACAGGTCAATTGCTATTATCCAAATAAAGAAGCAAAATTAAGATTGTCATCTAAGACAATATTTGCTTGTTAGAAAAGTGAAAATTTAAGAAATAACTATTATTGTTTCAACCAATTCATCAGATCACATTTGAGCCATACCATTCCTTAGAGCACAAGAAAGTCAAGCCCCATGAATTGTTGATGACAAAACGTGTGCAGAGTGCAAACTCTACTGGGGTGATTATAAAAATCAGAGTCATAACAACAGTATATACCAGACAGCTGCGCTTACTTTTAAATAAGTATAAAGAACAAAAACCAAAGTTGTCCACAGGGATTCATGCAATCCAGAGCCCTTATATTTTTATAAAAAGTATCGTACTTGAAATAATTGAATGATAGCAAATCAATAACTGTAATTTTGTCTATTTGAAGATTCTGTAGAAAACATGTAGCCTACTAGCCTGTTTGGCTGTCATATTACACGGCATAATAGCGTATTCTGGTATTTTTATGGTGATTGGCCTATAAACAAATGTAGAGAGTTTCAGCAGAAAGAAAACATATTCTTTTTCCCCAACACAGTGATTCTTGTGAAAGCACTTTTCATATGATTATTGTGACAACAGAGAATTTACAGCAAAGCCAGGCAGGCATTAAAATTTAAAACTATGATTGTTTTTTCTGTTTATAACATACCATGTTGCATTACATCAATCCTTCTCTGTTCCAAAACCAGTATCACATTCTCAATTCAAGTAATCCCAGATTAACTTATACTTTATAATTGTCATGTTTAAATATCCAGCCCCCAAATCTTCAAATATTTAGTTATGCAGACAAAGTGATAGCTAAACCCTCCTGCTCTTGGACATCTCTCAGTGCATATTATATTTTCTACTTCATTCGGAATTTGAGCTTATAATTTGGAGTCAATTTTGAGAAAAGATAACATGCACGTCAGTGACGTTCCATTACTTCATAATTGTGTAAATATAGGTGAGAAGGTTTAAAAAAGCACAAAATCCTCACTTTCCATTAAGCATCCAAACAAAGAGATACCTATGTTCCTGCTGATTATATTTATATAGGAAGTAGCATTATATTAGTAATTAAATTTCCTTATAATATATGGCTAAAGACGTGATATTCCAGTAGATAGCTTACCTTTGAAAAACAGTTCCTTCAATATTTGCATGTTCAACAAATTGAAGAGTACTTGCCTGATTTGTCGCAGCAAATTCTTCAAGAATATTTTTGTCCTATTATTAACAAAAAGAACAATCACTATTGCAAAAGTACAAAAGAGATACATTTCATATATATTATCAGATTTAAAACTCATCTCAACATTTGATGAGAACTGTTCAACTTGTTCAACATATGTGCAAAAGATAAACTTCACCAAGTTGACATAAAGATGAGAGCTAAATTTTTTTTTTTTTTTGAGAGCGAAATTTACTACTGTCACAGGTTTTAAATTTGTAATCAAGATATAGAATCAATATGAACAACAACGTCCACAGGGGAATATAAGTAAATAACATATAAACCGTATTCATTCTAAGAAAATTAACCAGAAAAGTATTCTATTGCTACAACACTGTCTTATTTGAATCATTCAATAAACTAAAGTACTATGGCTAGAAGCAGAGTATTGGCTTATCTGCACAGAGTTTCCCCATTTGGATAAATGATTTTTACGAAAATCATAAATGATAAAACCACAAGAAAGTGAACTTACCTTGCTTACAATCATTGTTAGAAGTTCAAAACCTAAGCAGACGGCATATAATGGGAAATGATCTCCAGCATCATTTTTCTCTAAAACTTTCTGCACAGATAAAGAAGACTTGAAGTAACCGCCTAACCGAAGTACCTATAAATTGCATAAACACATTTCCAGCTCTACAAATTTCAACTTCACACATGAGCAAAGAGACTTGCCAGCTAACGCAAATAAGTTACTAGCAATATTAATACAGTACGTCACTCCAAATGCATGCAAACTCAGTGAGTGTTGGAAAAGGATAGTCAGGCAGATACCTTAAAAATTCGTGCAACAGTTTTGTAATATAAACCATCATTAGCCCACCCACCGGTGAAGAGCACCCCATTGACTAAATCGAGCTTCTGCAATGAGTTCGAGAAAAAAGATAAGCATTACAATCATTTCTTCATCATATCACAAACAAAAGCCTCATCTGTAGTCACCTTATTCTCTCCTGCTCCTCACCTTTCGCTTATAAGCTCCAAGATAAAGTCTCAAATTTTCAACAAACTAGACTTAATACTTGGAAGTTTACTAGCAATTTTCATTTACTACTGTATCAAAATAACTTTTTTTTTAGTGGATGGGCTGATACCTTGAGAAGCTTCTCCGGTGGCTCATTATAGATAAGAGGGATAACTCGAGCGCCGGCGGATTCGGCGAATTTGACATACGAGGCACCAATGTGAGAGGCATTGGTGGCGTTACTGAGGCGTCCGGAAGCACTGTCTCCGGGGTGGCTGAGGATTCCGATGAGGGGCCGGTAGTAGAGGCTGGGGTTGGGCGCCGGGCAATTGGGCGGCAATTGAGGGAGTGAGTCATAAGGGAGTTGACTGGGCAGAAGAATGGTGGAATGGACCGCAGCAGAGGCGAAGCATTTGAAAAGGGCAATCAGCAGCAGAGCCCAAAGGTTGAAAACGGCGTGTTTGGGCATATCGGAGAAGGCCCTGGTAGCAGAGAAGAGTGGGAGTGGTCACCGATCAGGGAATAAGCCATCTCTATTTAGGGAGCGTCGCCTCTCTTGTCAAGTGGAGCAAATGCCCATCCCTGAATAACCGGATATAGGAGCATGCGATAAGATAAATAAACTGACAGTGGCACACCTTGGGACTCGGGACCAGAGACACGTCAGACCTGCGCGAAAACCAATAATCTTGTTTTATTGGGCTTTTGCAATTGCATCATTATGTTCGGATAATGTATGTACTGGGACTCAAGTCCAATTTTTTTAAAAAATATTGGGTTAATTTAATAGGTTATATATAATTTGTGTAGAATTAGTTTATATTAATAATAGGAAAAAGGATTTTTTTAATTTTTTTAAAAGTATAATTTAATTTTTTAATTTTTAAGTGAAATAAAATTAATTTTTTATAATTATAATTAAAATAATTTAGATTATTTATTAGTATATTTGAGATAATTTAATTTATTTATAAATATAATTTAAAATAATTTAATTTTTTATTTATTAAAATTTTTTTATTATGATATAATTAGTTATTAATGATTTAGACTTTAATTTTATTATAAAAATTTTAATACTCATATGTAAAGTTATTTAATTTTTTTATTAAATTTTAAGTTATAAATTTATGTATATTTATAATTTTTTTAATTAAAAAATTTTATATAACCGTTACATTATATTATGATAAAAAAAATTAATTTTAAATAAATCATATCATATAAAAAATAATAAAATAAAAAATTAAATTATTTTAATTATAATTATAAAAGAATTAAATTTATTTTATTTAAAGTTAAAAGATTAAATTATTCTTATAAAAAAATTGAGAGACAAAAATGTCCACCCTCTATGAACAATAGTACTCTTATGATTTTCTTATTTTTCGACTAGCTGCACATTTTTTTTATGTTTTGAAATATTTTAATAAATAGAAATTATTTTTTTTAAAATATTAAGGATACCAAATCAAATAATATTTTTTAGTAGAGCAAGTAAATGTTTTCAATTGAGTTTTGTACATACATAGGAATTGCACCATATATTATCAGCTAGTGGCACATTTTTTATTGTACAAGAATTGCAGCATATATTATTCATATATTATTAGGAATTGCTTTTGTTTTTGGCATGTATAGTATTTATGTAATCAATATTTTCTATTTAATTTTGTTAAAAGAGTATTATTACTTTTTTATATTTTTATTTTTAAATAATTTCACATTATAAATTTTAATTGTTAAGTTTACTAAAGTTTTTAAATTAATAAATCATTCCTAAACACATGCAATTAATTAAGGCATGCCCCAAGGGATAAAAACCCTTGGGGCTTTAATTAATCAACCAATTGCACGTGATATACAGTGAATTATAGGGTAGTGCTGTTAATTTTATGTGAAAATTACGTATCATAGTTATATTTTAAATTTATTATGTAATTTTTTTAAATTATTCTGTAACTGTATAATTCAACAATAAAAAGATGTATTTCGTTGCATAGCTTTATCATTAATTGTTATAGGAGTGTGCAAATAATCTATGACATGCTTGTTTTGAACTGTTTCAATAAAAACTACCTGATTAGTGATTCACTTGTGTATATATTGGATAAGTGTTGAATTATAACTTTGGATCCAAACCCAATTTGAAGTTTAAAATCTATAAATCTCCTACGCTTCTTCAAAAAATGATGCAACGTCCCGTTTCATTTCATTTATTTTTAACGGATGTAACCCTTGCATGTAAGTGTAAGGGCATAAGTCCAACATTTTGCTGAAAAAAACATGTAAATAACTTGTTAACTCAATCAATCTAATTGACCATACAAATGATGTTAACAACGCTTACATCGCAAATTGTAACTTACACTAAAAAATCAGCTCCTTTCACTGCAGGAATTGTTTTTTTCTTCATTGAAATTGTGTATATGTATATGTGAAAGAAAATTGATATTTTTACTTAATTTTTGTTGACATGGTGTATTATTTTTTAAAATTTAATAATTTAAATTTTATATTATGAAAATTAAATAAAAATAAAATTATAAAAGTAATAAGGTTTGTCCAAAGCTGTCTCTATCACTGCTACCTGTAATTTATATAGTAACATTGCAATTTTTTTTATTCTAATTTTTGTGGGTTTATTATTATTTTTTATTCAGAGTAGAGTGTTAATGTACTTTACATATTTCTGAACCGTTGCATAGCAAATATTTGTATATAATTCTGAAATAGACAAAGCACATGCTATTACATTGTTTTGTTCTATGTACCTTTCTATTCTATGGTAAATTAAGGGTGAGATTAAGGTAAGGGTATCGGTTCTTAAGTATTGTGACTTATATATTTTAAATTGTTCGTTTTGAAAGGTGCTATAAGCAATAAGCCATTAAAAAATTAGTTACTTATTGAATTAATTTGTACAAATTTAAGAAGTAAAGTGGAAGGGATGCATATTAAAATAAAAAGAAAATTCAAGAAATTATGTGAGATTAGGTGTCAAATTAGAAGAAAAAAAATGAGAATATATGTCAAGATAGAGATAAAAGTAAAGAAAAAAAAAAAGAAATTAGAAACACCTATTACATCGATGATTCAGGTTACCCCATGTGTCATAATATTATTAATTAACTTTATGAGTATCAATACGTTAAAACTGAAATAAGAATAGTATTACTCGGAATTAAACATGAAATTTGATCCGACATATATGTTGAAGCTTTGCGGGAAGCAACATTCCAAAGAATGACACGGAGCTATACCACTGCTTTACCCTCTTGTAACATTTGCATTAAGCACACTAGTAACTCATTTGTCTCCCACTCTTTCTGGCAATATAGGGAAAACACCAGCCTCACGTAAGAGTTTTTTATGCAAAGCTTACAAAAAGTTCAGGTGGGGGAGCCCATTTCCACAAACAACTTCAAAATTATTTGAAATGGTAATTCTATATAATGCAAACGCCATCTCCGTCACCTTGTTAAATAACCATGCAATCATCTAAAATAAGCAATTGTAATGACACTCAGTTATGGTTTTAAGGTTTTTTTCTTCAAGATTTTAAATATGAACTCAAGATTTTATGTATATTTCAAGTGTTTTACTACTCTAAACGAAAAAGAAAAGGTAAAGTTTACATTGATGGAGCTAACCCGTTCTTAACAAAAAACCCACAGATCAAAACATATAACTCCTTGGAATGCAAAGCGTTCAAAAGCATCATTTTGTCAGTAGATTCAAACATCATGACAGAAGAAATCAAACTGCTGACGAATGACCGTGAGCCATATAATATTGGGGAATCTCTCGCTTAATCTCCTTTTCAGGTGAAGAAAAAGATGATGGGATTAAAGGGTTGTCACATACTTGGTTTTGGAGGGTGTTATCAAAGCTAAGTAATACAGAGGAGTCTGAAAAAGGAGAATCACAATTTAATATGATTTCAGGGCTTAACAATCTTCTGCAAGTGTGGAGGTCATAATAGGTAGTCCTGTACAATGGAGGGTCCTCTTGAATTCTCTGCACCTGTTTTATTGCTTGGCAACCTTGATTATACTTGTGACTGCACCTGTAGTATTTCCTGCACAATGTTTCACCCTGATCATTCTAGCAGGTCTTACAATAAGAAGCATAGATATATACATATTTATTAGAACGGAAGGAAGACCTTAGGTATTTGGCATTCTGTGTCATTTTCTGTCCATACTTTCTCCACTCATGGCCGTCTTCAATCAAAGTCGAGGTGTGCTTCTCCCATGATTGTAAAGTTCCTCTGCAAATTAATCAAGAAGAAGTTGAACTTAAATATTATATTTTTCTCATTTCTTAACCATTTATTCATAATAATTATGAAATCTTTTTGCTAAAAGAATATGAAATAAGTTTGTTGGCGTCCTACTATCGTGACATTCATAGCAGTTTTGTTTCTAGTATCATGACAATCAGAGTACCTGCTCTTCCAGAAGATTCAAGCTATTTAACTTACTTATTATCTTGAATTTGAAATAAGTTTTCATCCTAACTTATGAAGGTCAATGTCATTGTTCTTATATTTTTATTCTTGTACAATCTTTATATCACAAATTAATTCAATTATTAAATTTATTATATCTTATAAATTAAAAGTATTCAACAAATTTAAAGGCTCACATCTATTGAATATGAGCATTAAGTAAAAAACAAAGTATAAGAATAAATTTTCCTTGTAAAATTTGTCATGTGCAATATAAAACCAAAATAACATACTATCATTCATTATACACAACAAAGTTACAAATTAAATGTCTATAATATAATTTATCATTCATAATATATAATAAAAATAACAGGCTGCCATTTATAATATAAGATAAAATTAACAGACTGTCATCTGTAATATAAGACAAAAATCACAAATTATCATTTTTAATATTAAACATAAATAATAGTTATCTTAATGTCATTTAATATAAGCTCACACACCTTTTCTACTCTCCCTTTCTCCTCTCTCCACTACCTTGGATCTCCATTTGTTTTTCAAAAAAATAAAAAAGAAAGAAGAAATTTCTCTTATTAGGAGGTAACATTTTGTTGCTTATTACTTTCTAAAAATTAACTAATTTTGCTATCAAGAAATGTTTAAAACATGCAAGTAAGTAGAGAAAGTTAAAAAAAGTTATTGTAAGAGCATTTCACTTTAATTTTGCAGAAGTATGTCCTATAATCATTACTTTTTGAAAACAAAAAGTAAAAATAGTTGTTTCTAGTAATACTAATTTATATATATGTAAAAGAAAATCACAATCAATAGCTATAGCTAAACACTTAAATTTAAAAGATCTATCTATAGTCTATATATATTATGCATTAAATGCATATATAGCTACTTCAATCTTGATTACCTTCTCTTGTAGCACCCTTTTCGAACTTCAATGGTGGAACTCTTCAAACTTTCATCCAAATCCTCTGACTTTGAAGCTTTCCAACTCGAAGAATCTCTCCCTTTCAATATTTCAGAGACCTCATAATCAGTGCTCAAGAAGAAAAGGACATTTGTAAATGATCTCAGTATCTTCTGCACTAGATCTGCGGCAACGGGTGCTGACCCTTCATTTCCAATCCCCTTTTTGAGAACCTCAAGAAGCTGATTTGCAGACTCATGGCCTCTGCTAAGCTCTTGAATGACTTTTTCAAGATCTGAAGGTTGATTCTTCATCCCATATACAGCTGCTAGCGGCTTTCAGTTTTTGGAGTCGACCTTGATTTTTGCTTCTATTCTTCAAGCCTAAGCGGGGAGGAAGGTAGGATAGGTAGAGGCTGAGGGGAGGCAACACAAACCAAAAATAGGGTTTTAAGGTTTTCTCTATATTATCTACTTATTTGTTTAGTGTATATTTTATTATTTATAGCAATATTATTGGAGTTCGAGAGATGGCTTTACTCTTCAGACAGAAAAAATGTGGAAAATTAAATAAAGGAAAATAATATATGCTATTTATTATATATTTATATATAAAAATAAATTAAAAAAATATGAAAATTATGAAAATGTATAAAATTTATTTCTATAAAAAGAATTAAAATTTTTTAAAATAAATTATATTTTATAATATAATAATATAAATAAATAATCATTAATAAAAAAATAATAATATAAATTATATTAAATTTATAAAATTTTATCTATTTATTTATATTTTTATAATAATTTTTATTTTTAAATTTTTAAATAATAATTATTTACTTACTCGTTCTATAAAATAAAATACACCACTCACTTTATAAAATTTAAATCTTTCTAAAAATATACTAGTTCAGTAAATAAATGTCCAAGAGTGAGGTCAGGAGGCTGACATCATACTGCGCTGGGAAACGTATCAAAGGACGGTTATACCCCTCGAGTTTGTATGGTGGAACTGGATGGCATTCTTTGTCGCCTTAAATATGAGAATGTATAAGGGTATTTCGGAAAAGAAAAAAAAGACAAGTGCTATAGGTTGATGTACACGATTTCTAGAGTGACCAGCCCTAAGTTTTATTAGAATAACGTTAATAGTATAAAGTTATTTTTTAAATTTTTTATATATTTTTTATTTTTAACTCTTTTTTAATTTAAATTATATTTTAAATTATTTTTCATATTATTATGATGCACAGAAAGTTTAGTATATTTTTTATTAATTTGTCATATATTTAAAGTAAATATGTTGAATTTATAACATATTTTATAATAGTAAGTAAATTTAAAGTAAATTCAATATAAAATAAAAATTAATAAAATTTTATTTATATAAATAACATTACAATATGATAATATAATATGAGGTCCCAAGCCTAACCGCGATTTTGAAGTAGCGTAAGTGACGAGGTCAATCACGGCGCCCGATGCATGCACGTTATTGCATGGCCCATCTCCCTCCAAGCAAAGGACAAACGGCTCGTGGGACAAAGTTGAAAAGAAATAGAATAAAATGAAAAAGAAAATTACAAGAATCCAATTCAAGATGCGTTAGCCACTAAGAATTTTGGACTTCCAACATAAATTCAAGACAATTAAATCTCATTAAATTTTTTTAATAAATTTCTGATTTTGCACAAATTTTATATATAATTATGCAAATTATTTTTTTATTATGTTAGAAGCTATAAATTATTAGTTGAACATAGGGGTATATTCGGTACACAATGCAATTATAACTCACGGGATTTAACAGCATTTTCTAGTTTCATCAATGTTTTAACATCATTTTTAAATATTATTGAAATTTTCTTTCAAAATTTATTGTAGCTATTTTTTAAATTTTAAACTTATTCTTTAATATAATTGAAATTAATCTTTTTCAGAAATTAACGTCAGTGCAATACAGCATCGATATACAGCACTGTTTGGCCTGTTTGTAGCTTGCAATTCATAGTTGCATATCTTAGTTGTGGCGTTTATCAAGCCCAGAGATTGATGTGTTGATATCTCATGGGATTGTGTATTTTTTGAAAATATTTATTAAAAAATTACATGATTAGTTTCTTTCATAAGGTAGTTCAGAAATATAATTCAAGTTCTTACTTTGGTTTCATATTCTGATTTTGGATTGATGAACAGTGTATAATTTGTGGTTTCTTTTAGGTGTAAATTTAATTAAATAAGAAAAATTTCTGATCACTAAAAGTATATAAATTTAGTAAAGTTAAAATTTAAAAATTGTTATTTATCAAGTACATGTAATGATTTAGCCTTAAAAAAATGTACATGTAATGAATTTAAAATTTCAAAATTATTGTTTATCAAGAACATGTAGTTATCAAAAATTCAAGGCCAAACAGTGGTATAATGGATACGATTAGCATTAATGATCAAACTATTATGTGGTGCTGTTTTCTATGGATGGTTTACAATTTCTTTCTGTAATTTTATGTAGATTGAACATATACTAAAAAATAGGATTAACATAATGTGAGATTCAACAAATTTTATAACTTACATCCATTGAGTGTGAGTATTAAGTGAAAAACAAGACGTGGGAATAGATTTTCTTTGTGAAATCTGTCATGTGTAGTATAAAACCAAAATAGCATACTATCATTTGTTATATACAACAAAATTACAAATTAAATGCATATATAATGTAATTCATCATTCATCATATATAAAAATAATAATAACCTGTCATTTATAATATAAGATAGAAGTGACAGACTGTTATAAGACAAAAATAAAAAATTTTATACCAAACAAAAACTATCATTTATAATATAAGACAAAAATAACAAATTGTCATTTGTAATATAAGAGAAAAATAACAAACTATGATATATAATATTGAACATAAACAATAGTTATCTTAATGTATAAGCTCACACGCTTTTTCTACTCTTCCTCCCACCATGGCCATGGAGGCTTGGATCTCCATTTGTTTTTTCAAAAAAGAGGGGAAAAAAAAAGAAAGAAGAAATTTCTCTTACTATTAGGAGGTAACATTATGTTAATCATTACTTTTATAAACTAACTAATTTTGCTATCAAGAAACGCTTAAATGGACATGCATGTAAATAGAGAAAGTTACACAAAAAATATATTAATGTAAGAGTATTTCATTAATTTTGTAAAAGCATGTACTATAATCATTACTTTTGAGAACAAAAAGTGAAAGTGGTTGTTTCTAGTAATATTACTAATTTACAGCATTTACATTTTTCTTAAAAGAAAATCACAATCAATAGCTAAACAATTAAATTTAAAAGATCTATCTATAATCTATATATATAGCTACTTCACTCTTGATTACCTTCTCTTTTAACACCCTCTTTGAACTCCAATGGAGGAATTCTTCAAACTTTCATCCAAATCCTGAGACAAACAATCTCTCCCCTTCAATATTTCAGAGACCTCATAATCAGTGTTCAAGAAGAAAAGGGCATTTGTAAATGATCTCAGTATCTTGTGAACTAGATCTGCAGCAACTGGTGCTGATTCTTCATTTCAATCCCCTTTTTAAGAACCTCAAGAAGCTGATTTGCAGACTCATGGCCTCTGCTAAGCTCTTGAATGACTTTTTCGAGATCTGAGGGTTGATTCTCCATCCCATATACAGCTGCTAGCACCTTTCAGCTTTTGGAGTTGACCTTGATTTTTGCGTTTACCCTTCAAGCCAAAAATAGGGTTTTAAGGTTTGCTTTTATTCCTAAGTGGGGACTAAGGTAGGATAGGGAGAGGCTGAGGGGAGGCAGCACAAACCAAAAATACGGTTTCAAGGTTTTCTTTATATTATCTACTTATTTGTTTAATGTATATTTTATTATTTTTAGCAATATTATCTGGAGTTCGAGAGATGGCTTGAGACAACAAAAAAATGTGCGTGTGTCCAAGACTAAGGTCACGAGGCTGACTTGATGCTGTGTTGGGAGCCGTATTAAAGGACGATTATACCCCTTTGTGTTTGTATGGTGGTGGTGGTGGAACTGGAAGGTAATCTTAATTTGTCGTCTTAAATATGAGAATGGGTGAGGGTATTTCGGAAAAGAAAAAAAGATAAGTGCCATCTGTTGATTAATTTGATATACACGTTCTCTAGAGTTTGATTTGAAATCTTGAAAGTCATTCTTATTAAAAAGTTAAGATTATTTAATTTTAAATTTTGACAAAAATGAAATCTTATAATGTTTCGAAAAAAAAGTTACTAACTCTTGAAGTATAAAAGTTTGGTCTACTTAAAAGTTTGTTATGAAATTATCATAAATTTAAAATAGATAAATTAAAATTTTAATTAAAAATATAATAAAATTTTATTTATATAAATAACATTACAATATGATATCGTAAGAAGTCTCCAACCCTAACCACAATTTCAAAAAAATAATGATATATGTTATTATAAATTTTATATATGCTTATATTTTTATTTTTTATTTTCTCTTTTATCTCAAATCTTTATCTCCCAAATCATTTTCCTTTTAAAGTTGTGTTAGTGACAAGGTCAATCACGGCGGCCCCTGCATGCATGGTCTGTCTCTTTGCAAGCAAAGGACAACGGCTTGTGGGACACAGTAGAAAAGAAATAGAATAAAAGCAAAATGGAAATTACAAGAATTCAATTCAAGGTGTGTTGGCCACTCAGAATTTTGGATTTCCAGATTAAATTCAAGACAATTAAATTTTACTAATAGTTTTCTGATTATGCACAAATTCTATATATAATTATGCAAATATTGTTGTTATTTTTTTATTATGTTGGAAGCTGCAATTTATTAGTTGGAAATAAGGGTAAATTCGGTACACACTGCTTCAAGCCTTCAAATGCCTAGCCAACGTATTGATGTTACTTTATTATTATTATTTTTTTCAATATACCACCCCAAGATTGATATTATATATATATATATATATATATTTGCTCAGGGATGTTTCTGAATTTTGTCACGTAGAGGAAAGGGATAATAACTTGTCATGCATATTGAACAAACAGATAAGAATGAGGGGTTAAATTAAACATTTCATGCAATTTACGTGACGTAAGTTGATAAGTGTGATAGATTAAATCAACATTTGGATTTCATGATTGTATTATATTTAAAGATATAGAAGACATTACGATTGTTTTGATTTTGTGGTTTTGTTTATTTTTCCTTCTAAACCCAACAAAATTTTCGTAACATTTTGTAGTCAACTAAACTTTAGAAAGATAATGAGATCTAGCCATGTTATCCATAAGTCATTGGTTAATATTTTATTTTTTATTTTTTATTAAAAATTTTACTTTCCTTTATGGTAAAGTGAATCTGTACAATCATTTTCTAGCTAGCTAATCATATTTTTTTTTTTTCTAGTTTCATAACTCATCTTATCTCAATGATCATCAAAAGTAACATTATCCAAGGAAAACTACCACTCGGATGAAAAAGAGCCCTTACCTCTTTTCCACTAAATTCGGTCAAAAGCAAACCACAGCATGTTGGCTCTATTTGCATCTCCAATAGGTCTTGATTTGATGATATTGTCATCTTGGATTCATTTGGTCAGACTATACCAAAAACAAAACTAAATTTAACCGATGCTCATCCTTAGTTAACTCCAATTACAATCTGTACATTTGCTAGTTTCATCAATGTTTTAACATCGTTTTCAAATATTATTGAATTTTTCTTCCAAGATTTACTGTAGAAGTTTTTTAAATTTCAAATTTATTCTTTAGTATTATTGACAATTAATCCTTTTTGTAGGAATTATTGCAAGACAGCCTCAATACACAGTATTATTGGGCCTATATGTAGCTTGCAATTTCATAGTTGTATATCCTAGTTGGTGCATTTGTCGAGCCTAGAGACTGATATTTCATGGGACTATGTATTCTTTGAAAATTTTAATAAAAAGTTACATGATTAGTTTCTTTCATAAGGTAGTTCTTACTTTGGTTTCATATTCTTATTTTGGATTGATAAATAGTGTATAATTTGTGGTTGGGTGTAAATTTAATAAGGTAAAAATATTTACAGACCACTAAAAGTATAAATTTGGTAAAGTTAAAATTTAAAAATTACTATTTATTAAGTACATGTAATGAATTAGCCTTGAAAAAAAAGCACAAGTAATGATTTTAAAATTTGAAAATTAGTTTATCAAGAACACGTCGTTATCACAGATTCAAAGCAAAACAGTGGTATAATGGATAAGATTAGCATTAATGATAAAACTATTATGTGGTGCTGTTTTCTACGGATGGTTTACAACCTCTTTCTATTATTTTTAAATACATTGAACATATACTAAAAAAAATAGTATTCACATAATTTGCGTACTAATTAATAATTATTATGTCCTCTATATATATATATATATGTCATAATCATTATATAGTGCATTGATACCATTACTGGCATGGAGGCATCTAGATCTTCCGGCCAGTAATTGTTGTTTATCTAAACAGAAAAATTAGTGTAACGTCTCCTAAAACTAGACCAGGATTGTTTTTTTTTTTTTGAAAAAATAAAATATATAGTAAAAGAGATAGATACAAAAATAAAAAAAAAAGTTATAAAAAAAAAGGTGGGACTTGCACATTATAAAATAGAGAAAAATAAAAAAGAAGTCATAAAAAAAAATCAGAAGATTCATTTTTTTTTAATATGCACTAATGTTTATTATATATATAATTTTTCATAACTCCCTTATTTAAAGAAAAATCATACCGTTAGATGTGAGGGTTCAATATGTTCTTTTGTTTCTACACTATTTACTTTTGTACAATTCTTGCTCAATAAAATTTTTTTAATATTACGAAATTGGATGTATTTTACATTGTACACATTTATTTTATATTTTGCAATATTTTATGTTATTTTGCCATAATTTAATCCTTAATTTAGTTTAATTTATAATCTATTTTAGATTATTAGTTTTAAAATTGTTTGTAATATTTATTCTAGTTAATTACATAATTACTGAACTTAATTATTTATTTTGTATTAATAATTTGATCATTTTATACTTATATTTGATTAATAATAATATTCGATTCATTTAACTACTCATAAAATTACCAACAAATATTTCCTGCATATAAATTAACTTATACAGAAATTGTGCCGGCTATATACATTACTGATAGATAACACTCAAAAAATCTCTCAAAATTGTGAAAATAATGAAGATATTTGCATACCGGCAGATTATTTAATATTGACAGAATACCCATAGGTAATTATTGATGAATTTTAACATTTTGTAGATAAATTTTATCAATAACGAGTGTACTGAGGGATGAAAATCTACCCATCTCGCTATGTTACCGACGAATTTATTTATTGATAATCCACGAATTTTTGGTAGTATAATTCCTTGCTCTCTCTTAATATTTTTAGGACGTACGTGAAATATATGACGACATAAAAATTTTAAATCCCTCGTTACCATACAACATTGTATATGTCTCCAAATTTCTCAGGCAATATTATAAAGTATAGGCCAATACAAACCTAGTCATAATCAAAATCCCAATAGCTCAAAACCATGCATCATTCAGTTCAATAGATTGAAACATGAGATAGGAAATCACATCCCCATGATCGGATTCCAAGGTTGAGGATAATAGGGTGACATGCCCGAATGAATCGGAAGTAAGCTCTTGGGAGAGTGGGCAATCAGTTGAGGAGAATTGGTTGTGAGCCATGTGATCATGATGATCAAGAACCCCTTCCTTAGGCTCCTCTTTTGTTAGTGCAAAAGATGCTGAGGAAAAGGGATTGCCTTGTTTGCCTGGAAAGGTGTTACTATCGAAGCTAAGAAATATGGAATTAGAGTGAGAAGGAGAAGCAGGTTCCCCGGTTATGTCATAAGGGTTTAGCAAGTTCTTGCAAGTGTGGTAGCCGTAATAGGTGGTCCTGTACTTGGGAGGGTCCCCTTGAATTCTCTGCACCTGCTTGAGTGCTTCGCAACCCTGGTCAGATTTGTGAGTGCACCTATAATAGTTCCTGCTCATATTGCCATTCCATCAAATTTATATTCACAAGAAAGAGAGAGAAACAAACACATTTTTATTAGGTTTTAATTATAAAGAGGTGGTGGAGATCAATAATTGAAAATGAAAAAAAATACCTTTGATATTTGGCATTGAGTGTCATTTTTTGTCCATACTTTCTCCATGCATGGCCATCATCAATCAGAGTTGCGCTGTCTTTCTCCAAGGTTGGTATGGTTCTTCTGCCGACCACAATTATTATATGCAATTATAAAATTTCTCACTCACATGTCTCTGATCAATTTTACTAATTATCATTAATGATTGATTGATTTGCTTAAGTATTCTATCCTTAAAAATTAATTTTACAGTGTATTAAAATATGATAATTGGTAAGCAAGTCCTTTCCCAATACTAGATAGGAACTAATCCGTTTAATAACTTAATATCAATGGCATTTAGATCTTGTTAATTAAAGTACAATTAATTTATACAAAGATTAGTTTCACATTTAATAATGATGTGAAATACTTTGTGAAAAAATAAAAAAATTATAAATTCAGTTCCTTTATGATTTCAACAAAAATGTTTTTTTGGGTAAGGTCAACAAAAATCCTTCCATTTGTTAGAAGGTTCAGTTATTATCATTCTTTCAATGATTTAGAGAAAGAGGAAAAAAAAAAAAAAGAAATTTTATACAAAAACCTTGGGGACGTGAATCCAAAAGAAAATTTTGAAAAAGATTGTTAAGACTATGAAGATGAGGACATGTTAAATTGAGAAGAATAACGAACATATAGAGAAATAAGTGAGCTATAGGCAGATATGCATATGGATATATGATTCTTACTTTCTCTTGTAGCACCCTCTTCGAGTTTTAGTGGTCAAACTCTTGCAAGTAGATTCATCCAAATCCTCAGTGTTCGGGAAAGTACTGATGTGAAGATGATCAGGATCATGCTTGTTATTGGTGTTCAAAAGCAGAAGGGTGTCTGTGAATGATCTCAGTATCTTCCTCAAAAGTTGTTCTGCTTCTGCAATGAATGATCCGTCATCTTCTTCATCCATATGCGAATTATGAACAAATTCAAGCAACTGGTTGGCCAAGTCTTGCCCTGTGATGAGCTCTTGTATTGCCTTTCTGTGATCTGAAGGCTGATTCTCCATCTTTGTTCTGGGTTAGTGGCGAAATGAATGAAGGAAAGGAAGCAGTTTTACAAGGTATGCAGTTGAGAGTTGAGACAGAGAGAGGCATTTTATGGGAAGAAGGCAACCCACTTGCAATTTTCAAATGCTTTCTTGAAAAGGATTAAATATTGCGTGATTAATTGATTGGTCAGTGAGGTCAGAGGGCTGATTTCATGGTCTAAAGTCATGCCATGTATATTCTTCACAACAATTATACCTTAATGCATGAACCGTGCGCCTAAACAATATCCGTTATTCTGTCCCTATAAATTGCATATTATAAAAATTTTATTTAAAATACTTCAAAATAATTAAATTTATAAATTTCATGAAATAAAGTGTAAAATTCACAAACTTAAAGACCCATAAGGCCATTTGTAAGGTTTACTTTCAAATTTTTTAAATACATTGCAACTTGTTCTAAACGATATACAACTACTTGTCCAATATGCGCGTTCTAATACAACTATTAAATAAGGAAAGATTATTTTTATTATTTTTATATATAACGAGCTTAATTTTTAGATAAGTTAAATTTTATAATATAAATTAATATGTAAAATTTAAAATATATAAAAATTAAATTTTATAATATAAAAATTATATAAACATAAATAATGTGAAAATAATGTGACTGATTATATAATTAATTATTGTCAATGGAAATGTATGAAGGCATTGATTACCATAAGCAAATTAAGTAAATATTAAATTAAAAGATTGAATAAATAGCATTTTTTTTTAAAAATTTTTTAGATTATCTTCTTACTTTTGAATAAAAGGTCAATTCTCTTATATACGAGAGTTGTAAATGAAAATTCTTTTCTTTTAATAAGTATGAATTTAAATTTAAATTTATATTAATAAATGGTCTCAAAATCCCTTAAGATATAATTAATTACCAAGGTGCTAATACCTTGTTAATTTAAATAAGTAGCATTAGTTAAGTATAAGGACATTTACAATTATGTATTAATTATACTGAGATAATTTCACAGGCAACAGGGATGCAAATAGGGACAAGAGTGAGGTAGGTTTATTTTTTTCTACTAAATAATATCATCTTCAAACTACGGCATGATTCTCTTTATCTTGCCGTTTTTCTGACCAATGAGAGCATAGTTTGAAATACGCACTCCATTTTACCTCAAAAGACTAAAGGCCTGTTTGAAATCTTTTCTGAAGAATAATTTTTTGTTTTCATAAACAAAAGAATAAAAAAAACGTGTTTGTTAACATCGTATTCTCTCCGTTTATTTTCAAAATAGTTTCCAAATATTTGTTTTAAGAGTAAGACATGGAGAACATCTCCAGCTTGTTTTTGTTTTTGAATGCCTTATTTTCACGGTGGTCTTATTGTAATTAGATGATTTCATTAATGGCAATATGGTAAATACACCAAACTTTCTCTTTCTCCATTTCATGGATGCCACCACTTCTCGCCACCTCCTTCGCTGCCGTGGTCGACCCAAGAAGCTCCACTTCTCATCACCTCCTCCGCTGCTGTGGTCAACCCAAGAAGCTCCCCAAGTACTTCGACAAGCCAGATAAACCCCCTGCCATTTCTGCAAAGCAGGGCAATTGCCCATACTGAGATTTGCAAGGAATACTGGAGAACAAAAAATAAGAAAAGGTGATGAAAAGTGAGTTACAATAAGTGGATTGAAAGTTTGCGGTGGAGATGGACACGGGGTGTTGATAGTTTGGAATGGAGGCTACGTTGAGCCACTAGAAAGAGAACGTCTAATATATAAAAGTTTGCCATAAGAATTGAGGCCTATTTTCAATGTAATATTTATCAAACAAGTTTTTTGTTTTTAAGGTATCAAAACTATTTTTAAAATAATTTTATTAAACAAATTTTTTATAATTTTATTTGGTGAAATAATTGTAAGAAATAAATTTATAAAATAATTTCTGAAAAAAAAAAACAAAAACAGAACCAAACAAACCCTAAGACTTTTTTTGTTCTTTTTCCTCTCATCTTTTATAGATCCATAAATTGAAGAGGCCAAGACAATAACCATATCTTACGTGATGGGTTTGCTGAGGTATCAAAAATCAAGATAATATTAATTATAATCTTGATCTCAACAGTTTGAATAGTTTAGAAGGGGTTGTTAATTTAAATCTTCATATCACAATGTGTATAAAACAACGGTAATGTTATCAAGTTATTATTTACAAAATTTAATTATTAAATTTATTTAATGGCATAAATTAAATTATGGACTTAATAAATTTATATAATAATTTAATAAAAAACTAAATTTTTTTATAAAACAAAAATTTCGTAATTATGTGCCTAGCAAGTACCTAATACTTTGCTAAAATATTTTTGTTTATTCCCTTCTCCGCCTTTGAAGAGAGAATCTTTCTTTTTTGTCCAAAACCGCCGTACTAAACCTTTTTTTTTTTTTTTGGAGATAAAAGGGGGGATCATTAGGGATAGAGAGATTTTTTTAGTGAAATTGACTTTATCCCATTTAAAATTTTTGATTTTCGTAGTTTTAGGTATTTTTAAAGATTAGTGATCCCGATCACTATTTATGATGCGACTTATTTTCTATCATTTGTTTTTTTAATTACTCAAAAATAGGGATGCCAATCCAAATTATTGCTGCATTGTTCCTAAATAACTAACGTTTTTGGATAGTTTTTTTTGTTCCACTTTAATTGTCATTTTTCTAAAATTGATGATTTACCAATTTTATTTTTAATTTTACCCTTATTTAACCCACTCCTCACTAAATGCTCAGCCAAAATATATTATCTCTCTTACTTTCCACTAAATGTCTAGCCAAAATAAATTTTTTTTTTCTTACCTACTCTTCACTAAATTCTCATCAAAATAAATTCTTTCTCAACTATCCCCCCTAAAGTATCTCTCAGCATTTAGCTTGTTGAGTTTTAGTGTATATGAGTTGTGTTATAAGAAAGATATTTTGGTCGAGATAGTAACTTGGTTTTACAATACTAAGATAATCTAACCATTTTCTTATTTCTTATACATCCTTTTTAAACCTTAATTATGCAACAGAAGAAATAATAATTTTTGACAGAAGAATCACACTCAGAATCTCCTTTTACAGAATATGAGTCTAACATCAAGTTTGCCGCGTGTGCATGTCTAACTTTTATATTAAAACCTTAAAAATAAAATTAATTTAAAACAACGTTGATAGATTCGTTCGAATGATGAAAGCATAGCCTGCTTGTACATTATATATAGAAGGGAAAAAGACAAGCATTTCTAACGAACACACATGTTGAAATGCCTATATTGTTAGGTAGACTGCTATAGGAACATATGTAGTTTAGCTTTAACAAAATCGACAGGAGAAAGTTACAGATGAAAGATTCGTTGAATACTGTCTGAATCATTTGATGATATATACTATTATTTCACATTAAGTAGGTTGTTGAAACATATATAACTAGGATTCAAATTTGGTGTACAACACAAGAATTTTCAGATGGGAACATAAGGAAACTGTCGTTATTCACCTCTGGCTTTACTAAAGAAGCCCTTTCCAGCAGGACTAGGGGACACGATGAGAATTACAGCTTGTCATAGCATAACTATTAATTACCATATATAGTTGAAAAAAACAATGATATTAAGAATTACATGAAATAATAATAATAACATATAAAATTTTATTTTATCAGGTGATATTAATAATTTTTTATAGTATTTTTTTCTTCTTTTGTGCTTTTTTATTAAATTTAAAATTATTCAATTAATTTCTTTATTAAAACTTTTAATGATTTTTTTATATATGTCTGAATTATAGTTAAATTTCTATCATTTTTTACATAATAATTAATTAAGTATAATGTTATTCTTTCAAATACAATTATTTCAAATTTTATCCTTTTCTATATATTTACTTATTTCTCTGCTTATATATAAGTTCATTCTCCGATGATGTACACGTTTTGGAAATATTGTAATTTTTTTGTGTTATTTTAGACGCTGCACATTATTAGTTGGAAGTGGGAGTAAATTAGGTATAACCTTGCTTCAAGCCCTCAAATGCCTAGCTATCTCATGGATTAATATTATTTGTTGAGAAAACTATAATTTTGGTTTTTAAAATATACCATTTATCAATTTTTTCCTCAACTTATTTTTCTCTGAATAAAAACCCTCTTTCCTATTCGTTCCTCCTTTAAAAAGCTCATCAAATTGCAAATGGAACCGTTGAGCTAGACCACCTGATCAAAATGGGACAGCCACATAGATATCTATTAGTCAATCTCAGTGATTCTTTTGTAATTTGAAAAACTTGTTAGAAGGAACAAAATTCTAAAGGAGTTTTTTATTTGAGGATAAAATTGAAAAAACGTTGATAATGAAATTGATAAATAATGTATTTTTTAAAAATTAAAATTGTAATTTTTCTAAAAAGTATATGTAAGGGAAAATGTGCAAACTATACATATTACTGAAGAATAATGTTCCAAAAATCCCTCAGAGATGTAAAAAATGATAATAATATTTGCTAAAACTGATCAAATATTACTGATAGATTTTTCTTCATACCAACAAAATATTCATCGATAATTATTGACATGTGTTAAGATACTAACGACAAGTTTACCGATAGATAAAAATTAAGTCTATAATATGTGAATTTCTAGTAATGCAACTCCTTGCCGTCTCTTAATATTTTAATGAAGTACATGATATATATGATGACACAAATTTTGAATCCCTTACTACTAAACTACACTTGTAATTTCTATGTCTCGCCCCCTTTTCCAGACAATATTATAAAGTATATATAGGCTAATACAAATCTAGTCATAATTAAAACTCCAATAGCTCAAAACCATGCATCATTTAGTTCAATAGATTGAAACATGAGATAGGAAAAAATCACATCCCCTTGATCAGATTCCAAGGTCGGGGATAATTGGGTGACATGCCTGAATGAATCGGAAGTAAGCTCTTGGGAGAGTAGGCAATGATCAGATGAGGAGAATTGGTTGTGAGCCATGTGGTCATGATGATCAAGAACCCCATCCTTAGGCTCCTCTTTTGTTAACGGAAAAGATGCTGAGGAAAAGGGATTGCCTTGTTTGCCTGGAAAGGTGTAATTATCGAAGCTAAGCAATATCGAATTAGGGTGAGAAGGAGAAGCAGGCTCCAACGTTATGTCATGAGGGTTTGGCAAGTTCTTGCAAGTGTGGTAGCCATAATAGGTGGTCCTGTACATGGGAGGGTCCCCTTCAATTCTCTGCACCTGCTTGAGTGCTTGGCAACCCTGATCAGACTTGTGAGTACACCTATAATAATTCCTGCTCATATTGCATATGCACCTTTCCATTAATTTTACATTAACAAGAAAGACGAAGAAACAGAAACATTTTTGGAAAATACTTCTACTACATGGTGAAAAAATTGAAAAATATATAAAGAGCACATGTTTTGTTACCATCAAATAATGAATGGTGGTGAGATATTCTTTTATGTTTTTGGTGTCTCCCATTATTGAGAATAAACGCACTTACATTTTTTTGCTTTAAATATGAAAGAGATAATGGAGAAATAATTGAAGGTGAAGAAATATACCTTTGGTATTTGGCATTCAGTGTCATTTTTTGTCCATACTTTCTCCACGCATGGCCATCGTCAGTCAGAGTTGGGCTGTCTTTCTCCCAGGTTGGTATGGTTCTTCTGTCGACAATTATATATTATTGAAATTATAAAATTTCCTAGTCACATGTCTCTGATCAATTTCAGTAGTTATCCACAAAACGACAATAATTACGAAATCATGCCAAAATCACGAAGGTTAGTAACTAGGAAAGAACTCTAATGATTGATTGAATTACTTGTGTTATATTCTTAATTTATTAAAATTAATATAATTATTGGTAAGCAAGTAATTTTTCCAATACTAGATGGGAATCCGTTTGATAAATGATTACAGAAACTTAATCTTGTTAATAAAAGTATAATTAAATTACAATTTTAGTCCCTTTAAACTTTCAACAAAAATCCTTTAATTTGTAAGAAGGTTATGTTATTTTCATTCTTTCAATGATTGAAATAGGGAGAGAAAAAAAGAAAAATTTATCTAAAAAGCTTGGAAACAAGAACCTGAAAGAAAAATAGTTTCTCCTTACAAAAATTTAAATTATTAAATTTTTAAATCTTACAATCTAAATTTTAAAATTTAACAGATGTAATAGTATACATTAATTTTATGAGAGAAATATGTAAAACTTTTATTATTCAAAATTGTTGAAAACGATTGTTAAGATTGACAAGATGAGAACGTGTTAGATTCAGAAGAGCAGATGATAATGAACATAAAGAGTAATGAGCTCTAGCCTATAGGCAGTATGTACGAATCTCACTTTCTCTTGTAGCACCCTCTTCGATTTTGGTGGTCAAACTCTTGCAACATTCATCCAAATCCTCAGTGTTTGGTGAAGTATTGATGTGAAGATGATCAGGATCATGCTTGATATTGGTGTTCAAGAGCAGAAGGGTGTCTGTGAATGATCTCAGTATCTTCCTCACCAGTTGTTCAGCTTCTGCAAGGAATGATCCTTCATCTTCTTCATCCCTATGTGAATTATGAACAAGTTCAAGCAACTGGTTGGCCAAGTGTTGCCCTGTGATGAGCTCTTGTATTGCCTTTCTGTGATCTGAAGGCTGATTCTCCATCTTTGTTCTGGGTTTAGTGGCGAATTATGAATGAAAGAAAGGAGGCGATTCACCAGCTGTGTTGCAATTCCACAAGGTATGCAGATGAGTCGAGACAGAGAGAGGCATTTTGTAGGAAGGAGCCAGCCAACTTGCAATTTACAAATGCTTTCTTGAAAAGGATTAAATATTGCATGATTAATTGATTGGTCAGTGAGGGCAGAGGGCTGATTTCATGGTCTGAAGTCATGCCATGCATATTCTTCACAACAATTATACCATAATATCTGAACGATGCGCCTAAACAATATCGGCTATTTTGTCCCTATTAATTGAATATTTTAAAAATTTAAATTATTAAATCATATAAAATAAATTGTGAAATTTATAAATTTAAGGACCCATCAAAGCCATTTATAAGTTTACATAGCAACTTTTTTTTTTCTTTCTTAAAATACGTTACAACTTTTTTTAAACAATATATAACTGTCCAATATATATATGTTCGAATACAGTTAATTTATAAAGAAATTTTTTTTAAATTATTTTCTTTTTACTTAATGGGTACTAACTTTTAAATTTATTGTGTTTTACAAATTAATTATAAAATTTTAAAAATATAATAATTAAATATTCATAAAAAATATAATAATTAATTTTATGATGCAAAAATATTGTGTGAGAATAAAGAAGTTAATTATATAATTAATTATTATTGTTGATGGATATGTACGGGGGCATTGATTATTATAAACAAATTTAAGAAAATGTTAAATCAATTAATATTGAATAAGTAGCATTAGTTAAGTGTAACGACATTTATAATTATGTATTAATTATACTGAGACAAGTAACAAGGCTGCTAACGGGGACAAGAGTGAGGTAGGTTTATTTATTTTTTTACAAAATAATCTCATCTTCGAACTATGGCATGATTCTCTTTATCTTACCCTTTTTCTGACCAATCAGAGCATGCTTTGAATACTCACGCCAGTTTATCATAATATAACAATTAACCATATGAAGTCGAAGAAAATCATGACAAAGTTGCTGTACGTAGTTGGTAAAATATTCTTTTTTAAATTGAAAGGTTGCTTGTTTGTTACTCAAGGACCGAAAAGAGCAGAGAAAGAGAACACCAGAAAAGAAAGAGTAAGAAAATTGTCGATTGCATGTGGTATTATCTGTAGAAGTTGGTTTTTTGATTTATGAAGCGTTCTTTGATGGCCATAAGTTGGTAGCTCTCTAAACTGAATTTGTATTTTTGTGTATGAACACTAAACTTCGGGAGAAATAGCATTAATTGTTTTCTGGGTTTCTAGAAGTATCTTCCTTTATTATCCAAGTCACATAGTGCGTGCTCTGACCACGCAGTCATCTGACATAACAATTCACTGGAATGCAAAGGCGTCAAAGGCATCATTTTGTTCAGCATATCCAAACATCATGATAGAGGAAATCTAACTGCTATACATGATTGTGAGCCATATAATATTGGGGAATCTCTGGCGTTATTCCCCTTTACTGGTGATGAAAAAGATGATGGGACTAAAGAGTGGTCACGTACTTGGTTTTGGAGGGTGTTATCAAATCTAAGTAATATAGAGGAGTCTGGAACTGAAGGAGAATCCCAAGTTAATAGAATTTCAGGGCTTAACGATGATCTTCTGCAAGTGTGGCGGTCATAATAGGTAGTCCTGTAAAATGGAGGCTGCTCTTGGATTCTCTGCAGCTGTTTAATTGCTTGGCAACCCTGCTGGAACTTACTACTACTGTAGTGTTTCCTGCATATGTTTGACCCTGATCATTCTGGTCTTACTATATATATATATATATATATATATATGTTAGAATGGAAGGAAGACCTTGGTGGTAATTGGCATTCTGTATTATTTTCTGTCCATACTTTCGCCATTCATGGCCGTCTCAATTAAAGCGAGCTGGTATGCTTCTCCCATGTTTGCCAAGTTCTTTGACGAATTAATCAATGGTACTTATAGAATATATACCGAGGAGAATGGTTGATAGAAAGATTTGAAGTTTGAACTTACAAGTAAAATATTTTGAGTATTACAACCGAACCAACTCTCATTAATATTATTTTAAGATTGAACATAAACAATAATTATGGTAATGTCATCTAATATATAGATATATATATATGCTCACAAATCTTCTATACTCTCCCTCTCCCCTCACCATGTCCTTGGATCTACATCTTTTTTCTTTTGTTTTGAAAAAGAAAATTCAATTACTAGGAACTCGTATTATGTTGCTTATTACTTTTAAAAACATAGATAAAACTTTTAAAAATTGTCTTGTGTAGTATAAAACCAAAATTCCATACTATCATTATATAGGACAAAATTACATATTAAGTGTGTTTATAGAGTAATTTATCATCAATAATATATATAAAAAATAACATATTATCATTTTTAATATAAGATAAAACTAACAGGTTGTCATCTATAACAAGGCAAAAATTACAGATCGATTATCATTTTTAATATTAAACATAAACAATAATCATCTTAAAGTCAACTAATATATGCTTATAAACCTTGTCTATTTCCCTCTCACCATGTCCTTGGATCTCCATTTTCTTTTTGAAAAAGAAAATTATCTTATTGTGAGCCAATATTATATCGCTTATTACTTTCAAAAACTATTAAAAACTAACTAATTTTGTTATCACGAAATGGACATGCATGTAAATATATATAGAAATTTACATGACAAAAATATTTTAAGAGCATTTCATTTATGTACTATAATAAAAGTTAATTAGTTTTGAAAACAAAAAATTAAAAATGATTCTAGTAATTAATATTAGCAATGTATAGCTAACAAATATTTATTTTTCTAAAAGAAAATCACAAACAATAGCAAAACACTTAAATTTAAAAGGTCTCTCTAATAATCTATATATCCATCACATGCATATCTATAGAATAAGTCACATACACAAAAACAATATGAAATTAGCCATTTATTGCTGCTTCAATATTAATTAATTACCTTCTCTTGTAACACCCTCTTCGATCTTTAGTGGTGGAACTCTACCAACTTTCATCTAAATCTTCAGACTTTGAAACTTTCCCAGACGGACAATCTCTCCCTTGTAATATTTCAGAGACCTCATCCACCTCGCAAACAGTGTTAAAAAAAAAAGGGCATTTGCAAATGATCTTAGTATCTTCTGCACAAGATCTGCAGCAACTAGTGTTGACCCTTCATCTCCATTCCTGTTTTGAACACCTCAAGTAGCTGATTTGCAGAATCATGGCCTCCGCTAAGCTCTTGAATCGCTTTTTTCGCGATCTGAAGGATGATTCTCCATCCAATATGTACTGTTGCCTTAAATATGAGAATTGGCGAGGGTAATTTGGAAAAGAAAATAATGACAAGTGCCATCAGTTGATTAGATTTACATTTCTTGAGCGACCAACCCTATTTATTGATGATACATAATAAGAGGTCCCTAACCTTACTGTGATTTCAAGTTGTGTAAGTGACGAGGTCAATCACTGAGCCCCGTGCATGCATGGTCTGTCTCTGTTTCTTTGCAAGAAAAGGCCAACGACTTGCGGTCCTAAGTGAAAAAGAATTTACATCAATTCAATTCAAGGTGTGTTAGCCACTCAGAATTTTAGATTTTCAGTTTAAAAGCAAAACAATTAAATCTGACTAGAACCCTTTTTAATAATTTTCAGATTATACACAAATTCTCTATATATATATATATTTATGCAATTATTATTCCTTTTTATTATTATAGAAGCTACATATTATTAGTTGGAAGTGGGGTTAAATTCGGCATAAACTTGCTTCCAGCCTTCAAATGCCTAGATGATGCATGGGTTAATGTAATTTTTTATTTCAATACGTTACCCCAAGATTGATATTATTTTTTAATTATCTGTTTGTTCATGGAAGTTTTGAATTTTGTCGCGTAGAAAGGAATAACAGCTTGTCATCATATTGAACAAGCCGATAACAATGAGGGGTTAATTTAAATTTCATGGATTCTCCATGAAGAGGTTAATAAGTGTGATAGTTTAAATCTACACTTGTATTTCATGATTGTATCATATATAAGATATGGAAGACAATACCGTGGTTTTTATTTTGTAGTTTTGTTTATTTCATTTACCTTAACTCAGTAATAGTTTTATGAGATATTGGAGTTAACTAAAGCTTAAATTTTTTAGTTTTTGTTATTCAAAGAAATTCTACTTACTTTTATATAAGAATAACATATCATGAGTTCTTTGCAAGATCTATTCATCCAAAAGTGATTATAAAGCGGTATGTTATGTATAGGAAGTTGGGGAGGTTTCTCAAATGCTTTGTCTAATAATGTGGCGAGTGGTTAGAAGTGTATGAATAGTGACAGTGGGAAGAGAAATAATGGATTTTTTGTGCATGAGTTTGAATCGGGATATGCTTAAAATCTGGATAAAAGGGTATGCCAAAGCCTTGAATACTTGCTCAGCTTTTAAGGTTGAGGCTTGAGAAATGCTAATTGATTTAAGGATAATGTGGGATTGATATTAAAATGGTAACAGTCGAGAGGTATTCCTTGCATTCATTCAAAGGCACCAAAATTGGAAGAGAAGCAAGAGGTGAAAGACTAAATTGTGGAGACCGTCTTGACTAAGATCAAGCGAGAGTGAGTTGTGCAAGTCATGTATGTATATTGAAAGCCAACAGGTGTTTCAACATTTTAGTTAAACATGAAATCACTCTCCCTTTCAATTCTGCTTTTGCAGGAGATGAGACTGCTCCTATTTGCTAATGCACTTGAGGTCTTGTTGACCCGTTCCATAGTTGATTTGTACTTTTCTTGTGTTATTGGGTGTCAGCCCTTGACATCACTAAAGATAATATGACTTGTTAAATAAAAAATCATAATAGAACTGTAATTTTTTAATGAGATTATAATAACAATAGAAATTAAACATATACTTAAAAATAGTATAAACATAATTTGCATACTAATTGATAATTACTGTCATGTATATCATAATCATAACTAGGCATGGTATATTTGTACCATTATTGACATGGAGGCATCTAAATCTTTTGGCAAATAACTTTTGTTTTTAAATTTTAAAATTAATCTAATATCTTGCAAATTCGTTTTGGTATAAAATTCAAAAACCTTTATTATAATTTCTTTTCATAAATCCCATATTTAAGAAAATTTTTATATAGCTGCTGCTACAGTATAAGATATTCTTATATTTTAGTCTTTCATATATTTATGTCTTTTGACACATTGAAGTTTGAACACAAATTTAAAGAAAATGATATGTGTACACAAATTTCTTATACAAAGTATGCACGTGTTGATATAAAAAAATAAAAAATATATATAAAATGTTTATATATATGTATATCATTGTTCAAAATTTAAATGGCCTCTTTGAAGATTGTACCAAAAGAAATATAGTGTATTTAAGAGTCATTTTCTTTGGACTCGGGTGAATTGAAGAAAATTTTGGCCTTGCAACGGTTTTAGTACTTTTTAAAACTGGGCCATATAATAACTGTGAAAGTATGTTTGAGAATGCTTCCCGAACATTATCCCAACCATAAGAGCCTCAGGTGAGAGCAAGGAGGCCTTTTCATGCCATCTGGCCCTTTATCCCCAATAAGACCAATGTGTCAGTATACATATTGACAATATATAATCCTATCCATATTATTATAAAACATATGGTTATTTTATTTGTACAAATTAAATTTACAAAATTTTATTGAATGAATTTAAATTAATAAAATTGTTTAATTTAATTAATTAACATCTCATAATTAATTTTGTAAAATATTTATAGTTAAAATTTGGTGTGATTAACAATTTTTTTATAACATACATCAACCTTACATTTTTTTATATAAAAAAGGTAGTTAGTAAAGAATAATAATAATAATAATAGTAGATAGTTGGTGCTATAATGATATAAACAAGTTTAGAATCTTGGTTGAATGAAAGAACAGTGATATGTATCATTTTATGAAGTATTAAATAAAAATTATGTGCATCACACTGTCGATATCGCGATGCGGGCGCGGCGACCGGAGAAGAGAAATAAGTGGGGGAAAATGATTTTTTTTGTGTGTTTTGGAAAATTTGAAAATTTTGGAGTCGCTACCGATCTAAGTTTAAATGGTGAGATCGGACACCGAAATTTAGGTCTGCATCACAGAAATCGTGTTCGGGGGTTGGTTACGTGTAGGGAAGGTATTAGCACCCCTACAACGCCCTTTCGGTACCACGTTGGTGTTTTGTTGCTTTTTAATTTCCAATTCATGCTTTGATTTTGGTTAAAACCTTTTATTTTGGGATTTCTAGAAAAAAGGGGATTGCGATATTTACATTGGAGGGATTTTGCCAATTTCTTCAACGTAATCCACAACGTAATTATCTTGGGAGATAACAAAAATGGCTACTTTCGTCAACCGTAAGCACTTTGTGAGAAATCAAGATTCTAAAAAAAAGGATTTAATTTTAAAATATGGGTGTTGGCTACGTTACACGAATTATATCAATTTCTTCAATATAATTCGTAACGTAATTCCCTCAAGATAGCTAATTGCAATCGTCTTCACCAATTGCATCAACAACCATCATTGGGATAATCAAGGGTTTAACAAAAGAGAATTAACTCAACAAAGAGTAAGAGATGTGCATACCTAGATGATAAAATCTCCACTCCTCTTCTTAGTGAGTGTAGACCTTGAATGTTACTTGAAAGAGCTCCTTTGGTTGATTTAAAAGGAAAAGAGCTACTTTGATGTAGCCTTACTCTCCTTCTTCTTCTACTTCTCCTTCTCTCCTTCTCTCTTCCTCTCCTTCTCTTGCTCTCTTCTTCTTGGTTTTTTGTTGTGTGTTTTAGTGCCCTCCTTAGGCCTCCTTATATAGCCATCTTATGCAACTAACTATCCTTCATGCATCTAACTTTTCTTCATGTATCTACCTCCCCTCATGCATTTAACCACCTTTCATGCATCCAACTCCCTTTCATGCATCTAACTCCCTTCATGTATCTAACTTTCTTTTATGCATCTAATTTTCCTTCATGCAACTAACTCTCCTTCATGCAACCAACTCTCCCTCATGCATCTAACTCTCCTTCATGCATCTACCTCTCCTTCATGCAACCAACTCTCCTTCATGCATCCACCTACCCTTTATTATTTTTTTTATTTTCTTCTTTTTATTTTTCTTTTTTTTAATTCTTTTTAATTTTTATTTTTTGATTTTCGAATTTATTTTATTTTTAATTTTCTTTTCTTTATTTTTTTATCTTTTAGGATTTGGACAAAATTAGGTGTCTACACACACGAGACAAATGAATCAGTGTGGATCATTGAATCTCATTTTTTGTTGAGTAAAAACAAAAAGCAAGCAAGTGCCACTTCAATTCATTATCAATTTATGGATATGTATCCCTAGAATTGTATACATTAGTTGTAATTGCTGCCAAGTAAACATTTAATTTATGCACTAAAGTTTGCATTTAACCTTGAGAAAATTGAAAAAAGAAATTCTCAATCTGTATTATTAAATGCTCATAAAATTTAAAGTAGATTATTAGATATAATAAATCTATAATTTAATTTGTAAAATTTAATAATTTAAATTTTTTAAATACATACCTAATAAAATTGAATTTATAAAAATAATATAACTGGATAAATTTTAGAGCACCTTGGTAGCTAGTCGCTACTCAACAGAGACAGCACCACACAGGTAGGGCTCCATCTAGATGATGGAAAAGGGGGCCACCACCTCAATTATTGTACAATTCAAAACGCTGGTCACAAAACGGATCATGAATCCACTTCCACATAAATTAGAAATAAAACTTTATAGAATTCATTACTTGCCTATAAATGTCCAACAGCCTTGCTCTCCCAATTACAATTCGCAGTCAGTAATAATCTTTGCTGAAAAGAAAGAAATAAGTTCTTCATTTTGCTCATCCTCATGGCTCTTCAACTGGGTGCCGTTGCCCCTTCAACCAATCGCTCCTAAGGAGCGATTGCAACTGCTCAAATCATGTATCCATCTAATGTGTGTCTGTCATTGTGTCTTGTGGGGTTGTCATGACGTGCTAGTCAGTGAAGTGCTCCTCCTTCACTTATTCAACGTAAACCGCAGTTAAATGATTGCAAATGTTATGTTCTCCTCAATATAAGGCGATACAAAAAAGTGCCAAGCTAATAAATATACACACCAAAACTCTAAGCTTAAACTCAAGATTTTAAAGGGAGAGATCACAACATAATAAATGAATGTCTCTACACTGTTAAAAATTAATTTATTATTTATTTTATATTAGTATAAAAAGGGTTATTAATAATTAATAATTAATATAAATTAATCTCACATTTAGTAATAGTGTAAAAAAATTTTTAAAAAATATATAAAATTAAATTTGACAAAGATTTTATATATATAATTAAAAAATAAATTGTTAAAATATATTTTAATTATAGAAGAGTTGGTCAAGATTTGACTTTTATGAGGTTCCAACCAATTAAATTGTTGCTCAGGAGGCATGATTAGAGCGTCTGTCTAATTAGTATAACCCACGTGGCTTAACCATTTCACTTTATATAATTGTGAAAATCAAAAGTGTTATATGGAACTTGTAAATATGTAATCAATAATTCAAACTAATGATAGGAAACAAATTTTGCTGACAACTTGTTACGTTCCTAATGGGTCTCTCACATTGATTAAACGGGATACTTAAATAGACTCATAAGACTTTGTGTTAGCTCTTCATCATCCATTACTGGCTTTTGACCAAGGTTGGTTCTCAGAAATTTCTTACAGCAATGATTATCAGCGACAAAGTCTTGTGAGTTGTAACCACAGCCACACTTCACTTTACACCAACAAACACTAATCTTCGATGTTGTTGTTAAAAGAAGTAAAATTTATTCTAATAATTTTCATACTTTAAATAAGATTTATTTTTAACTAAAAAATATATCAAATTAACCAAAAAAAACACTGGTCTAATTTTCATAAGAGGGAAACTTTCTCGGTTATTACACTCCACACTCCTCTTGTGGCCCTACCACGTGTTCATAGAATGTTTAATCTCAAAGACAATTTATTTTTAAACTGTCATAAATATAAAGTAAATTTATTGAATATATTATATACAGTTTAATTTAAAACACAATAATTTTAATAATTTAAAAATTTGTAAATGAATGTAATGATTTTTTTTATAAAAATAATAAGGTAAAAGTCAATAATACCCATGTCTTGAATTTATCTACTTTTGCAAAATGAGCTCAAAGCATCGTCTGTTGCCTTGCGTATTGGCAAGTTGTCTTTGCTGAAGGTACAGTCATGCATGTGGAAACGGAAATGCTGTTTTTACGTGGCTGTGCATATGTTTGGGTTACGTTATTGATGCGATCTAAATTTAAAATGTTAAAAATTAATATAAGAATATAAAAAAATTAAATATAAAATAAAAATTATAAATATAAATATAATATTATTAATATGAAAATGACGAGACAATTTCTTTATCCTCGCCTTGTCACGGCTTTTAATTTTGGAAAAATGTTGCAGGCAAACACGACGTGCGTACGCTGCAGATAGAGGGCCCGAGTACGGCTTTTACCTGACCGTATTGCAGCGTACGCCATATTCCGTGTAAAAAAGTCTGTAATTTTTTTTATTTTTAGATGTTAGTCGCACGCTCACAAGCGTACTCACGTCCACATAGCAACATTTTTTTTTAGTTCAGAATATTTCTCAGTTCAAATTGCAGACTAATTATGCTTAAAAATTTTAATTATATATTAACAGGACCATAACTTATTAGTAAAGCCACTGCTGCTCTTGAATGCCCCAGAACTGTACAATCTGCGGCGCCACAATGCCACAAAGCACTTTCTACACCCCTTCCAATATTAATTAGGAGGAGATAGCATCTTTTAACTTTACATTCGGGAATTCAGAATAATTTCTTTTTATATATTACTCTTTGTTTTAAAAAAATTATTTTTAATAAAAATTGTTTCCTTTCACGTGGTAAAGTATGAGAGAAAATCTTTCACATAATAAACTACGAAAAGAAATCACACTTTCTAAATGTAGACCCAGAATATCCGTATACACCCAAAGGACAAATGCAATACGCCAAAGTCTAGAAAAGAGAAAAGAAAAAGGTAGTGCAGTGTTTTGCTCTTTACTTTTTCTTTCTCGGCAAGTGCTCGAGTAGAAAAGACTGAAAGTCGGTAAGGCCTTCTAAAAGGAAAGAATGGAAGGAATTGAAGAGAAAAGTAAAGAAAAAAAAAAGGAAATGAAAACTTAAAATGAAATACTTTTTACCCTTGTGAAAATATCTCTTCCTTTCCATATCCTCCATTCGTATTCACCCTCAACATGTGTGGTGGCATTTAATCAAAGAAAAGTTTTTGCCCTTTCCAGTGAGCACCTGGCATCTTCCAAACCCAGTTATTTTAATGGTGGATTAAAATGGACAGGAGGAAGTCAGAAGGCAATTCATAAGAAATGACAAGGAAATTTCGCAAGTCATTATAAAATCCCTGTTGTGTGCTTGCAGTAGTCCAGATCCAAAGTGAGGAAATTCGATTACTCAATCTCTCTTTCGCTCCTTATGGCTCTCTCAAGTATCTTTAGTATGTCTGTTCAGCCCATTTTGCCAGTTGTAAGCAAGACTTTCAAATGCAGTCCAATTACTCTCAAACCCCATTTGCCCTCCATGATGTTAGTTTCTTTGTTTTCTATAACTTTTCCTCTACAAGAATTCAAGGATCTGTCTGTCTTCACCCAGGCAATTTTGATTAATTCATTTTTTTTTGGAATCAGAACCCAAGGCGGAGCAAAATGGGCAGACCTCATCCAGAGAAGGGCTAATGGCTTGCCGAGCATGAGTACTCTTGCGGCGAAGGCTCGTCTGTAAGATCATACTCTCTTGATTTTTAAGCATGTCAACTCTCTTTTTGGGTTTCTTTTCTCACATGGCCTTTAAACGCACCGAATGCATGAACTATAAATGAATAGTAACTTCTTCTGCCAGAGTCCATGACCATTAGTTGGAGCCTTATTATTTGTTTTTCAAAAGATATGAAGAAGGTGTTCCATACAGAGCTAGAGGAAGATTGAGCCAACCTAGAGACCCTTTAACATAATTTTTATGTGGATCTTTATAAATGATTTGCAAGCAATTTCTGCGGCGATTTGAACACAAAATTAACATTATTGATATTCTTTTTGCATATGAGAAGAGATGCTGCACAAGAAAAACCGAAGACGCCGCCGGATGAACCCCCTCATCATAATCACGAAGAGGAAGCAATGAAAACAGATCCCAAGATGCAGCAGACGATAAGAATGAGTACTCTAGCGGAGAAGGTTCCTACGTAAGATCACACTGCACCCCTCTCTTGATTTTTAAGCATGTGACTCTTTCTGGGTTTCTTTTCTCACATGTCTTTTGCATATGAGAAGAGATGCTGCGGAAGAAGATCAGACGAAACCGCGGGATGACCTTCCTCCCCATAATAGTGAAAAGGGACCAGATGGAACTGATCTTTTGGCCCAGAAGACAGATGCCCAGAACGAAAACGACTCAAAATCTGAGGTAAGACCTTGCTCCTTTTGTTTAATTTGAGTTTGTAACCCTCAATCTAATTCAATTATGCACAGGTACGGAAAATAAAACGTAAATTAATTAACTTTGTTGTTTTTGTGGATCAGAGCACTCAGTGAATTAAATGGGCTGGGCATGAGCCACGGAAGTGTAGAAGAAGATTAAATATTGTAGCAGAACTTCTAGCTGGACAACCTTAAATTATATGTGTGTGATACTATAAATAGTTTCGCCATTCTCTCGTAAAGAAGCTCACCAAATGTTTACAAGAGTAATTAGGGATCGCATAATAAAAAGTGCTCCGAACATGTCGTGAATATTTAGACTAGAATTTGGAAAGAACATGAACGGTGCTCACTTTTAGTTGTTGTATGGTAGTGATTTCCTTTTGTGATGGTCAGTGACTGTGATTGTACCTTCTTTTGAATAAATAGTAGTTAAGAGTTGACGCAGTTGTAGTAGATATTTACTCCAGTTTGTCAGAGTCCCTAGCATTTTCTTTCAAAATTCATTGTTACATATGCTGAGAATTTTGCTAAGATGAGTAGAGTTGACCCTACTGTTACGTCTCCTAATTCTAAAGATTGATCAGGACTTCTGTCCCTTACTTATTAGACCCTGGAAAACCAAATTTACTTTCATGCACATTAAATTAAAGTAATTAACCACTTATTCAGTTAATTAAACACTAATCATTTGAATTAAATTATTTACTACTTTTTTTTTAAGAGCTTAACATGAATCTGTATATAATTTTTTTAAAAATAGTATAATATAAAAAATTAAATTAAAAAAAATAAAATTTAATTTAATTACTTGAGACAAATTTAAGCCCCATCTTGTATATAGCTAAATAAACTTCAAGTTGACTTTAAATCAAAGGTGAATATACTTGGAGAGCATGGCGGCATTAATCAAACAAATCTTTTTGTCCTTTCCAGTGGGCAAATATTCTCGATCGGAAGGCCGCAGCCTTATTCACGTGGTTTCAAGGACATGTCGCCAGTCTCAAACATTGACCAGTCTCTAGACCAGAATATACGAAAAGGCCTGCCCTTTTCCTAGAAGCTCAGTAATGGTTTATTAAAATTGATAAAAATATCTTAATTATACAAAGTAACTATTTATAAAATATTCACGTACAGTAAAAAATTTGCTTGAAGAGAAAAATAATTAAAATCTAAAAAAGAGAAAGAAAGTTAAAATGTAAAAATATATTTAAAATAAGTATATAATTACTTTCATGCACATTAAATTAAAGTAATTAACCATTTATTCAGTTAATTAAACACTAATCATTTGAATTAAATTATTTACTATTTTTTTTCTAAGAATTTCACATGAATCTGTATATAATTTTTTTAAAATATTAAAAATATTATAACATAAAAATCAAGTTTAAAGAAAAAGAAAAATTAAATTAAATTTAACTGCTTGAATTAAACTTAAGTCCTAACTTGAATATAGCCAAATAAACTTCAAGTTGACTCAAGGTGAATATAATACAACTTGATGTATAGTACTAAAAAAAGTAGCTGATATTTACGTAAAAATTGAATTGCCTAAATTAAGAAAGAAAAAAAAAGCAGAGTTGTGGGGGTTAAAGAAAAAGAAAAGTGAGACTTGGTAACATTATGAATAATGAGGTTTGTGAGCTGAGAAAAATATGTTAAACATTGGGCAAAGTATAGGCCATATACCTATATTGAGATGAGTCAGTTGGGAAAGTATAAAGGTATCTATAATGTACTATTTCACAATGGCGTTATTATTATTATTATTATTATTTTGGTGAACAAGAAAGGCTAAACGCCCCAAAACAAAAAGAAAAACCAAACTAAACTGAAGGAACGGACCTCAGGGTGGAGATCTGCAGCATATCAGCTAGCCACACAGCATGCAGAGCCCGTGGCATTTACCATCCCTTCATCAGAAGCTACCCCTTGATTGGCCAAGAAATCAGCACATTTGTTTGCTTCCCTGTAAGCATGCACCACCCTCACTTCCCAACCCTTCAAGATCATATTCCTATGATAGTTTGTAGTTTGTAATTCAATATTTCATATGATAGTTTGTAGTTTGTGAATAAATTATGAATATTGTTATGTAAATATATCATTATTTAATTTTTAAAAAGAAAACTGATTTTTTTAAATGTTCTAAAATATGTAATTATAGATATGTTTGTTATTTGTTAAACCCACCCAATTCTATTTTAGAAACAAATATCATATAAAGCACATATAATTATTTGAATATTTACAAACCATTTATTATGTAGCTTTTAATAATAATGCCCACCAAGTCAACCATCCAAGTCTTCCCTCTACCCGTCACTACAACAGTACTTTTTGGTCCAAGTGTTGAATTGAGAAAAGGCAAAGGCAAGTACAAAATCGCTTACAAAATCACGGACACTCATTTCTGGGAAGAAAAGGGTGCCGCCGTGCCGTCACATGCCCCGCATCCCGTCAGTTTCCACCTTATTATGGGAAAAAAATTTACTTTTACAAACAACTTTTATTAAATTATCACTGACTTAAAATTAATTAAATAGATTTATATTTTAATTCATAAATTTTAATAAATTTAACAATTTAAATTATAATAAAAATATAATAAAATTTTATTTATAAAAATAACGTAATTTTTATTGTTAATTTACGGCCATAATGATATAGATTTTAATTAATTAATGTTGGATTCATTATTACTTTTTTGAAAGACACATCTTGCCATAGATTCGCACATTGAATAGAGTAACTATCACCAACAGAAACTTGCCAACATAATGGTCGTTGATTGTATACTAATTAATGCCACGATCATAATGATATAGATCATAATTAATATTAGATTTTTTTTTATTTATAGCAACTGTTATGTTGGATCGTGATAAGAGAATTGTAAATTGTGTGCTTTTTTTTTAAACGAATTGTAAAATTATATTACATCAGTCTTCTATCATCTATTTAAAATATTTTCATCCGAAGATAAGATATATACTGTATCTTGCATTAGTGCAACAAATTATTTTTTTTCTTCTCAAAATGTTTATTATTTGATAGATAAAAATTAATTTTTTTAAAATATTAAGATTGTTAAAGTAAATAGTTTTTTTTAAATAAATTTTTTTATACATAAAATTTAAATTAAATTAAATATAATTTATTTAAAATATTTAAATTCTTATTACTTAAATTAATTTATATTAATAGTGCAACAAACCACTTTGATGTACTACAAGTGAACCAATCTGTGTTAGAGAACGATATGGATCTATTGAGACACGCATCCTCTGCTCTAAAGTAGAAAAAGTAGGTGAGACGAGAGAGAAATAGAAAAAAAAATTTCTCTCACCTCAGCCCTCTTTCTCTCTGGCAGTCATTTGCAATTACTGCGAAGGACCTGTCTCCGGAACTATTGTGTAAAGGTCGGACATTGTAAGTAAAAAATTAAGTTAAAAAATAAAATTTATATATTAAATTTTATAAAAAATAAAAAATTAATCAAAACAAAAAATCCAAATAAAATGTTTTGTACAAGTCATTATTGAATTTTTTAAACACTATTTTCTAATCTACCCAGTATCCACGTTTTTGGCTGGTGAAGTTTTGCTGCTGTTCATTTCAAGTCAACAGCCCGAGTCTTCCTCCCGTGGTTGGGTATTCATTTTTTCACACTTTGAAGGAAAAAAAAAAAAAAAAGAAAAGAAGAAGATATCACTTTCAAGAACAGTGCCTTCTTAACAGAATGGTTTCCTTGTAGAGTACTAATAATTACCGTACTTTTTTTCCTTATTTAGAAAAAGAATTATCATATTCTTTTTGTTATTTTTTTTAGTTACATAGAGAACTTAATAACTTTGAAGAAAAAAAAAAAATAGGATCAAACCTGTAAATTTAAAAAAAAGGGAACACCAGGATGACCATTTAAACTGTATGTTTGGGTCATACCATATTCTTTTATTTATAGAGTAAAAGTACTCCTACTGAAAGTAAAAATATTTAAATGTTACAAATATATAAATTAGTGATAAATTTATTATATTTTATAATTTGATATAAAGATAATAAAATATATCATAAAAAGATTAATTTCTCACTACTAATTAAATGTTACAAATATTTATTGTATTTTATAAATTAATTTATAAGATTTAATAAATATAATAATTAAATATTTAAAAAAAATATAATAATTAAATTTTATGACTTAAGAATATTATGTGAGAATAAAAAAATTAATTATATAATTAATTATTATTATTCATGGGTATGTATGGAGGCATTGATTATTAGAAACAAATTTAAGTAAATGTTAAATTAATTAATATTGAATAAGTAGCATTAGTTAAGTGCAACGACATTTAGAATTATGTATTAATTATCCTAAGACAAGTAACAAGGCTGCAAATAGGGACAAGAGTGAGGTAGGTTTATTTATTTTTTAACGAAACAATCTCATAGCTGTTTTTCTGACCAATCAGAGCATGCTTTGAATACTCAACGCCATTTTATCTTAATATAACAATTAACCATATGAAGTTGAAGAAAATCACGACAAAGTTGCTGTAAGAAGCTGGCTTGATTTATGAAGCGTTTTTTGATGGCCATAAGTTGGTAGCTCTCTAAACTGAATTTGTATTTTTGTGTATGAACACTAAACTTCGGGAGAGATGGCATTAATTGTTTTCTGTGCTTCTAGAAGTATTTTCTTGTATCATCCAAGTCACATAGTGCGTGCTATTGCCACGCAGTCATCTGACATACCAATGCACTGGAATGCAAAGGTGTCAAACGCATCTTTTTGTTCAGCAGATCTAAACATCATGACAGAAGAAATCTAACTGCTATACATGATTGTGAGCCACATAATATTGGGGAATCTCTAGCGTTATTTCCCTTTGCTGGTGATGAAAAAGATGATGGGACTAAAGAGTGGTCACGTACTTGGTTTTGGAGGGTGTTATCAAATCTAAGTAATATAGAGGAGTCTGAAACTGAAGGAGAATCCCATGTTAATAGAATTTCAGGGCTTAACGATGATCTTCTGCAAGTGTGGCGGTCATAATAGGTAGTCCTGTAAAATGGAGGCTGCTCTTGGATTCTCTGCACCTGCTTAATTGCTTGGCAACCGTGTTCATACTTACTGCACCTGTAGTATTTCCTGCATATGTTTGACCCTGATCATTCTGGTCTTAATATATATATATATATATATATATATATATGTTAGAATGGAAGGAAGACCTTGGTATTAATTGGCATTGTGTATTATTTTGTGACCATACTTTCTCCATTCATGGCCGTCTCAATTAACGCGAGCTGGTATGCTTCTCCCATGTTTGCCAAGTTCTTTGGCTAATTAATCAGTGGTACTTATAGAATATCTACCGAGGAGAATGGTTGACAGAAAGATTTGAAGTTTGAACTTACAAGTAAAGTATTTTGAGTATTACCAACCGAACCAACTCTCATTAATATTATTTTAATATTGAACATAAACAATAATTATGGTAATGTCATCTAATATATATATATATATATATATATATATATATGCTCCAAATCTTCTATACTCTCCCTCTCCCATCACCATGACCTTGGATCTTCATCTTTTTTTTTTTTTGAAAAAGAAAATTCAATTACTAGGAACTGGTATTATGTTGCTCATTACTTTTAAAAACATAGATAAAACTTTTATAAATTGTCTTCTGTAGTATAAAACCAAAATACCATACTATCATTATATAGGACAAAATTACACATTAAGTGTGCTTATACAGTAATTTATCGTTAATAATATGTATAAAAAATAACATATTATCATTTTTAATATAAGATAGAATTAATAGATTGTCATCTATAATAAGGCAAAAATTACAGATCAATTGTCATTTTTAATATTAAACATAAACAATAATCATCTTAAAGTCACCTAATATATGCTCATAAACCTTGTCTATTTTCCCTCTCACCATGTTTTTGGATCTCCATTTTTTTTTTGAAAAAGAAAATTATCTTATTGTGAACCAATATTATATCGCTCATTACTTTCAAAAACATATAAAAACTAACTAATTTTGTTATCACGAAATGGACATGCATGTAAATATATATAGAAATTTACATGACAAAAATATTTTAAGAGCATTTCATTTTAATTTTGTAAAAGTATGTACTATAATAAAAGTTAATTAGTTTTGAAAACAAAAAATTAAAAATGATTCTAGTAATTAATATTAGCAATGTATAGCTAACAAATATTTATTTTTCTAAAAGAAAATCACAAACAATAGCAAAACACTTAAATTTAAAAGATCTATCTAATAATCTATATATCCATCACATGAGTATCTATAGAATAAGTCACATACACAAAAACAATATGAAATTAGCCATATATTGCTGCTTCAATATTAATTAATTACCTTCTCTTGTAACACCCTCTTCGAACTTTAGTGGTGGAACTCTACCAACTTTCATATAAATCCTCAGACTTTGAAACTTTTCCAGACGGAGAATCTCTCCCTTTTAATATTTCAGAGACCTCATCCACCTCGCAAACAGTGTTAAAAAAAAAAAAAAAAAGGGCATTTGAAAATGATCTTAGTATCTTCTGCACAAGATCTGCAGCAACTAGTGTTGACCCTTCATCTCCATTCCTGTTTTGAAGACCTCAAGTAGCTGATTTGCAGAATCATGGCCTCCGCTAAGCTCTTGAATCGCTTTTTTCGCGATCTGAAGGATTATTCTCTATCCCATATGTACAGTTGCCTTAAATATGAGAATTGGCGAGGGTAATTTGGAAAAGAAAATAATGACAAGTGCCATCAGTTGATTAGATGTACATTTCTTGAGCAACCAACCCTATTTATTGATGATATATAATAAGAGGTCCCTAACCTTACTGTGATTTCAAGTTGTGTAAGTGACGAGGTCAATCACAGACCCCGTGCATGCATGGTCTGTCTCTGTTTCTTTGCAAGAAAAGGCCAACGAATTGCGGTCCTAAGTGAAAAAGAATACAATGAAAAAGAATTTGCATCAATTCAATTCAAGGTGTGTTAGCCACTCAGAATTTTAGATTTTCAGTTTAAAAGCAAAACAATTAAATCTGACTAGAACCCTTTTTAATAATTTTCAGATTATACACAAATTCTGTACATATATATTTTTTATTTATTTATGCAATTATTAATCCTTTTTATTATTATAGAAGCTACATATTATTAGTTGGAAGTGGCGTTAAATTCGGCATAAACTTGCTTCCAGCCTTCAAATGCCTAGATGATGCATGGGCTAATGTAATTTTTTATTTCAATACGTTACCCCAAGATTGATGTTATTTTTTAATTATCTGTTTGTTCATGGAAGTTTTGAATTTTGTCGTGTAGAAAGGAATAACAACTTTTCATGCATATTGAACAAGCCGATAACAATGAGGGGTTAATTTAAATTTCATGGATTCTCCATGAAGAGGTTAATAAGTGTGATAGTTTAAATCTATACTTGTATTTCATGATTGTATCATATATAAGATATGGAAGACAATACCGTGGTTTTTATTTTGTAGTTTTGTTTATTTCATTTACCTTAACCCATTAATAGTTTTATGAGATATTGGAGTTAACTAAAGTTTAAATTTTTTAGTTTTTGTTATTCAAAGAAATTCTACTTAATTTTATATAAGAATAACATATCATGAGTTCTTTGCAAGATCTATTCATCCAAAAGTGATTATAAAGTGGTATGTTATGTATAGGAAGTTGGGGAGGTTTCCCAAATGCTTTGTCTAATAATGTGACGACTGGTTAGAAGTTTATGAATAGTGACAGTGGGACGAGAAATAATGGATTTTTTGTGCATGAGTTTGAATCGGTATATGCTTAAAATCTGGATAAAGGGGTATGCCAAAGTCTTGAATACTTGCTCAGCTTTTAAGGTTGAGGCTTGAGAAATGCTAATTGATTTAAGGATAATGTGGGATTGATTTTAAAATGGTAACAGTCGAGAGGTATTCCTTGCCTTCATTCATTGGAAGAGAAGTAAGAGGTGAAAGACTAAATTGTGGAGACCGTCTTGACTAAGATCAAGCAAGAGTGAGTTGTGCAAGTCATGTATGTATATTGGAAGCCAACAGGTGTTTCAACATTTTAGTTAAACATGAAATCACCCTCCCTTTCAATTCTGCTTTTGCAGGAGAGGAGACTGCTCCTATTTGCTAATTCACTTGAGGTCTGTTTGACCCGTTCCATAGTTGATTTGTACTTTTCTTGTGTTATTGGGTGTCAGCCCTTGACATCACTAAAGATAATATGATTTGTTAAATAAAAAATCATAATAGAATTATAATGTTTTAATGAGATTATAATAACAATGGAAATTAAACATATACTTAAAAATAGTATAAACATAATTTGCATACCAATTGATAATTACTGTCATGTATATCATAATCATAACTAGGTATGGTGCATTTGTACCATTATTGACATGGAGGCATCTAAATCTTTTGGCAAATAACTTTTGTTTTTAAATTTTAAAATTAATCTAATATCTTTTTGATATAAAAAATTCAAAAACTTTTATTATAATTTTTTTTTCATGAATCCCATATTTAAGAAAATTTTTATATAGCTGCTGCTACAGTATAAGATATTCTTGTATTTTAGAATTTCATATATTTGTGTCTTTTGACATACTGAAGTTTGAACGCAAATTTAAAGAAAATGATCCGTGTAGATGAATTTTTTATACAAAGTATGCACGCGTTGATATAGGAAAAAAAAATAAACAAGATTATAAAAATATATATATATATAAAATATTTATATATACGTATATCATTGTTCAAAATTTAAATGGCCTCTTTGAAGATTGTACCAAAAGAAACATAGTGTCTTTAAGAGCCATTTTCTTTGGACTCGGGTGGATTGAAGAATATTTTGGGCTTGCAACGGTGTTAGTACTTTTTAAAACTGGTACATATAATAACTGTGAAGTATGTTTGAGAATGCTTCCCAAACATAATTCCAGCGATAAGAGCCTCCAAGGAGGCCTTTTCATGCCATCTGGTCCATTATCCCCATTATCCCCAACAAGCCAATGTGTCAGTATACATATTGACAATATATAATCCTATCCATATTATTATAAAACATATGGTTATTTTATTTACACAGATTAAATTTACAAAATTTTATTGAATGAATTTAAATTAATAAAATTATTTAATTTAATAAATTTAATATCTCATAATTAATTTTATAAAATATTTATAGTTAAAATTTGGTGTGATTAACAATTTTTTTTAAAACATACATCAACCTTACATTTTTTTATATAAAAAAGGTGGTTAGTTAAGAAGAAGAATAATAATAGTAGATAGTTGGTGCTGTAATGATATAAACAAGTTTAGAATCTTGGTTGAATGGAAGTACAGTGATATGTATCATTTTATGAAGTATTAAATAAAAATCAAGTGCATCACACAAGAGACAAATGAATCAGTGTGGGCCCACCAAAAAAAAATAATGAATCAGTGTGGATCATTGAATCTCATTTTTTGTTGAGTAAAAACAAAAAGCAAGCAAGTGCCACTTCAATTCATTATCAATTTATGGATATGTATCCCTAGAATTGTATACATTAGTTGTAATTGCTGCCTAGTAAACATTTAATTTATGCACTAAAGTCTGCATTTAACCTTGAGAAAATTGAGAAAAGAAATTCTCAATCTATATTATTAAATGCTCATAAAATTTAAAGTAGATTATTAGATATAATAAATCTATAATTTAATTTATAAAATTTAATAATTTAAATTTTTTAAATACATACCTAATAAAATTGAATTTATAAAAATAATATAACTGGAGAAAATTTAGAGCACCTTGGTAGCTAGTCGCTACTCAACAGAGACAGCACCACACAGGTGGGGCTCTATCTAGACGATGGAAAAGGGGGTCACCACCTCAATTATTGTACAATTCAAAACGCTGGTCACAAAACCGATCATGAATCCACTTCCACATAAATTAGAAATAAAACTTTATAGAATTCATTACTTGCCTATAAATGTCCAACAACCTTTCTCTCCCTATTACAATTCGCAGTCAGTAATAATCTTTGCTGAGAAGAAAGAAATAAGTTCTTCATTTTGCTCATCCTCATGGCTCTTCAACTGGGTGCCTTTGCCCCTTCAACCAATCTGCAAGTTCCCAATTTCAAGCCTCAGCCACCAAAATCCTTGATCATGTTAGTTTCTTTCCTCCCATTTAATGATTATTTTTATTTGTTTCAACAGTTTCTTTATATATATATATATATATATATATATATATATATATATACATATCTTCTTCCTAAGTCCTCATCTTTCTTGGTAAACTATTAATTATGTTGTTTTTGAATCAGAGCACGTGGAAAATCGGACCTCAGCCAAGGAAGAGGTGGGCAAACCAATGGTGCAAGTACAAGGAGTCTTCAACTTGCAGAAAACCTGCAGGTTTCGAAGAGCAACCCAGAAAGTCAGAAAAATAAGGATGAAAGCAAAGCAAATGATGAGGATACAATCAAAGATAAGACGGGCAGGCAACATTAGTGTATGAAGACTGTGACTTGCATGCAACTGCTCAAATCATGTATCCATCTAATGTGTGTCTGTCATTGTGTATTGTGGGGTTGTCATGTCGTGCTACTCAATGAAGTACTCCTCCTTCACTTATTCAACGTAAACCGCAATTAAATGATTGCAAATGTTATGTTCTCCTCAATATAAGGCGATACAAAAGAGTGCCAAGCTAATAAATATACACACCAAAATTCTAAGCTTAAACTCAAGGTTTTAAGGGGAGAGATCACAACATAATAAATGAATGTGTCTGCACTGTTAAAAATTAATTTATTATTTATTTTATATTAGTATAGAAGGGGTTATGAATCACTAATAATAAATATGCATTAATTTCATATTTAGTAATAATATAAAAAAATTTAAAGAAAAATATATAAAATTAAATATGACAAAGATTTTATATATATAATTAAAAAATAAATTGTTAAAATATATTTTAATTATAGAAGAGTTGGTTTAAGATTTGACTTTTATGAGTTTCCAACCAATTATATTGTTGCTCAGGAGGCATGATTAGAGCGTCTGTCTAATTAGGAGTAATGCTATTTTTACGTCATTTTTTTGCTACGTTCGCTACGTCGCCGATGTGACGATGAAAAGCGGAAAATGGAGCAATGCCAAATTGAAAATTTAAGCGCAACGAAAGCGAAAATAAAACACTCAGCCTCTCTCACTCGCTTTCCCGCTCTCCGCTCTCGCTCTCCTGCTCTCTAGCTCTCGATCGCCGACGTCCTTTGTTGCTTGTTTTCCCTCGCACATCATCAGCTCAGCTTTCTCAGCTCAGCTTTCTCAGCTCTTTCGTCGCCGTTGCTGTCCAGTCAGTCCTCCTCCTATGAACTATTTCGTGGGGTAGGAAAAATTTTTAAAATAATGAACAGAGTGCAGCTTGAAAAAAAAGGAAAAACGACTCTTATTCATTTTTATTTCAAACCTCATCCTATAGTTTCTCTTTCGCTGGGGTTTTTGTGGCTCGCTTCTCACTAGCATTTCTGTTTGTATACTACTTATTCAGGTTAGAGGTTGTGCTTTTGTTCATAATATACCTTGTATATGGCTATAATGAAGGTGGAAGCCTCTTATACATTCTTTTCATAGGTAAAATATACCCACCATTCTGTCTTCTCTTTTTCTATTGTCATTTGTTTTCTGTCCATGCACAAAATGTTAAAGTGTAACACGGCCATAGCTAAAGTGTAACCTCACCATTGCTAAAGTGTAACTACCAGTAGATAAAGTGTAACTTTTAATGAAACGTTTACTTTGCCTAAAAAAATAGTATGATGCATTCGATAATGTTTTTCCTTCAAATAGAACATTTATTATGCATAAGGAAGTACTTTTGATCAATTAAATCTGAATTAAATCATGAAATTTCGTATGCAGAACATGGCCATAGCTAAAGTGTAACCTCGCCGTTGTTAAAGTGTAACTACCCGTAGCTAAAGTGTAACTTTTAATTAAACGTTTACTTTGCCTAAAAAAATAGTATGATGCATTAGATAAGGTTTTTCCTTCAAATAGAACATTTATTATGCATAAGGAAGTACTTTTGATTAATTAAATCTGAATTAAATCATGACATTTCGTATGCAGAACATGGCCATAGCTAAAGTGTAACCTCACCATTGCTAAAGTGTAACTACCCGTAGCTAAAGTGTAACTTTTAATAAAATATTTACTTTGCCTAAAAAAATAGTATGATGCATTAGATAAGGTTTTTCCTTCAAATAGAACATTTATTATGCATAAGGAAGTACTTTTGATCAATTAAATCTGAATTAAATCATGAAATTTCGTATGCGGAACATGGTCATAGCTAAAGTGTAACCTTGCCGTTGCTAAAGTGTAACTACCCGTAGCTAAAGTGTAACTACCCGTAACTAAAGTGTAACTTTTAATAAAACATTTACTTTGTCTAAAAAAATAGTATGATGCATTAGATAAGGTTTTTCCTTCAAATAGAACATTTATTATGCATAAGGAAGTACTTTTGATCAATTAAATCTGAATTAAATCATGAAATTTCGTATGCGGAACATGGCCATAGCTAAAGTGTAACCTCGCCATTGCTAAAGTGTAACTACCCGTAACTAAAGTGTAATTACCCGTAGCTAAAGTGTAACTTTTAATTAAACGTTTACTTTGCCTAAAAAAATAGTATAATGCATTAGATAAGGTTTTTCCTTCAAATAGAACATTTATTATGCATAAGGAAGTACTTTTGATTAATTAAATTGGAATTGAATCATGAAATTTTGTATGCGGAACATGGTCATAGTTAAAGTGTAACCTCGCCGTTGCTAAAGTGTAACTACCTGTAGCTAAAGTGTAACTACCCGTAGCTAAAGTGTAACTTTTAATGGAACATTTACTTTGCTTAAAAAAATAGTATGATGCATTAGATAAAGTTTTTCCTTCAAATAGAACATTTATTATGCATAAGGAAGTAGTTTTATATAGTACATCATACTATTTTCTTAGGCAAAGTAAACGTTCTATTAAAAGTTATACTTTAGCTACAGGTAGTTACATTTTTGTATGGTACGTTACACTTTAGTAACGGCAAGGTTACACTTTAGCTATGGCCATGTTCCACATACGAAATTTCATGATTCAATTCAGATTTAATTGATCAAAAGTACTTCCTTATGCATAATAAATATTCTATTTGAAGGAAAAACCTTATCTAATGCATTATACTATTTTTTTAGGCAAAGTAAACGTTTAATTAAAAGTTACACTTTAGCTACAGGTAGTTACACTTTAGCTACGAGTAGTTACACTTTAGCAACGCCGAGGTTACACTTTAGCTATGGCCATGTTCCGCATACGAAATTTTATGATTCAATTCAGATTTAATTGATCAAAAGTACTTCCTTATGCATAATAAATGTTCTATTTGAAGGAAAAACCTTATCTAATGCATCACACTATTTTTTTAGGCAAAGTAAACGTTTCATTAAAAGTTACACTTTAGCTACGGGTAGTTACACTTTAGCAACGGCGAGGTTACACTTTAGCTATGCCCGTGTTACACTTTAACATTTCGTGCATGGAAAGAAAACAAATGACGATAGAAAAAGAGAAGACAGAATGGTGGGTACATTTTACCTATGAAAAGAATGTATGAGAGGCTTCCACCTTCATTATAGCCATATACAAGATATATTATGAACAAAAGCACAACCTCTAACCTGAATAAGTAGTATACAAACAGAAATGCTAGTAAGAAGCGAGCCACAGAAACCCCAGCGAGAGAGAAACTATAAGATGAGGTTTGAAATGAAAATAAACAAAAGTCGTTTTTCCTTTTTTTTCAAGCTGCGCTTTGTTCATTATTTTAAAAATTTTTTCTACCCCACGAAATAGTTCACAGGAGGAGGACTGACTGGACAGCAACGGCAACGAAAGAGCCGGAAAAGCTGAGCTGATGATGTGCGAGGGAAAACGAGCAACAAAGGACGTCGGCGATCGAGAGCTAGAGAACGGGAGAGCGAGTGAGAGAGGCTGGGTGTTTTATTTTCGCTTTTGTCGCGCTTAAATTTTCAATTTGGCATTGTTCCATTTCCCGCTTTTCATTGCCACGTCAGCGATGTAGCGAACGTAGCAAAAAAACGACGTAGAAATAGCATTACTCGTCTAATTAGTATAACCCACGTGGCTTAATTATTTCACTTTATATAATTGTGAAAACCAAAAGTGTTATATGGAACTTGTAAATATGTAATCAATAATTCAAACTAATGATAGGAAACAAATTTTGCTGACAACTTGTTACGTTTCTATTGGGTCTCTTTTTTTTTTTTTTTTGGTACAGCGGAAAGAATAAAGACAAGCAAAGAAAACCAACAAGATTCTACTAGGTTAGTCTTCCCAAGCTCTCATGCACTAGTTGTGGAATGATGTCCGGTGGAGGCGAGTGAAAAGTCTGCATCAAACATGACGTAAACCCATATTTTTTAGTCAATTAGTTAGCTACCTGATTTCCTTGTCAGTAGATAAAGTGTAATTTCACCTCCCATTGCTGATTGAGCCAACTTTTGATCTGCTCCAGAAGCCCTTCCACTTGGCCCATTATATGCTCATGCCTGTGAAGTAGATTGATGGCTTGAAGAGAATCAGATTCTAAAATCAACTTCCGCACACCATAATCCCAAGCAATCCTTAAGCCATGAAGTAAGGCCCATAACTCAGCTTCCAAAGATGTGCAAAATTGGAGACCACCAGCAAATCCAACTAAATAATGTCCTGCTGCATCTCTTAAAACCCCCCCACAAGCTGCTTTGCCAACCTGTTGCGTGACAGCCCCATCTACATTGAATTTCAACCAATGGGGTGGAGGAGGTTCCCAGTTATTAGATTTGGAAGTCATGGCCACATTGTTGCTGTGTTGAAGAATCCAATCATGTTTTGCTGATTGAATGTTCTTGGCTTGAATCAAAATTCTCATGACAACCTCTTGTTCCCTAGGATCTTTATGATCAAATATGACTTCATTATGCAGATGCCAGAGAGTATAGACTGTTACTCCAAATAACACCTCCTAATTCAGACTCTGTTCCTTACCATAATGCTTTTTCATATTAGCAGCTATCCAATCAGACATTTGGGACGAAAAAAATTCCGTCCAAAATTTGGGATGTAACAATTGTTTCCATATATTCTGAACTTTGCTATAGTCCCGAAGAGCATGGAGAATTGTTTCACTTTCTTGAAGACAAACTGGGCAAGCATCTACATCTATAATCCCCATCTTCTTTCTCCGATTATTTGTAAGTAACTTTCCTTTAGCACACATCCATAAAAGAGTTTTAAATCGTTCTGGAAATTTAGCTTTCCAGATCAACTTCCAAAGATCCTATTTCTGATGCTCACCATGTCCACTCAACCAAGCATAATCCGATTGGACCGTTAGCTCTCCTTTAGGAGAAGGCTTCCATTTACAAATATCATCTCCACAAGATAGGTTCGGGGGGTTGGAACCCACAATAAGATCACAAATCTCCTTTGGAAGTAAAGTATGAATAAGTTGCCAATTCTAGTGGCCATTAAGGTCAAGAAACTCGATGAGTTTCTTCACTTTCTCAATAGAGGATAACGGAGATAGAGCATATCTATCTAGTGATTCTACACCAGGCAACCAGTTATCCTTCCAGAAGGTAATATCGAGACCACTGCCTATACTCTAGACAAGTCCCTTTTGCAAGTCTTGCCAGCTAGAGGAAAGACCATTCCAAAGATTTGAGACTCCTTTCTTTTTAGAGATTTGAGGAAAAGCACTGTGGTCACATTTATATTTGGACCTCAAAACTCTACTCCACAAAGCATCCTTATTTTTAATTAAACCCCATTCAACCTTCATGAGCAAAGCCTTATTAACATTCTGTAAATTTCTCAAGCCAAGTCCCCCTAAAGGCTTTGGTTAACAAACACTGTCCCAGTTCACTAAATGAGTCTTATTCTGCCCAGATGAGGATCCCCAAAGGACATTTCTACAATGTTTTTCAATTTTTTGACATGTTCCAGCTGACAACATTGAAGAATGCATGGGATACAAAGGTTTTTGCTCCAAAACCGATTTAGTGAGTACTAACCTGCCTGCCATAGATAAATGCTTTGCTTTCCAATGGGATAATCGAGCAACCACTTTTTCAACCACGTGCACATAAGTTCTTTTAGTCACCTTTGTATGATGTAAAGGCACACCAAGATATTTACCTAAATCTTGAGTGATACCATATCCCAGCTCATGAGCTATTTGAACTCTAACATTATGATGGACATTCTTTGAAAAATAAATTCTGGTCTTCTCTTTGTTAACTTTTTGGCCTGAAGCAGTACAGAATAATTCCAAACACTTGTTCACAATTGCAGCTTGAATCAAGAAGGCTTCTGTAAAAAGAATTATGTCATCAGCAAAAAATAAGTGAGATACCTGAGTTCCTTTTTTATCAAACATGAAAGGCTTCCATCTCTTCTGCTGAACTTCATGAAGAATTAAATGACCTAACTTTTCAATACATAACACAAAGAGATAGGGTGAAAGGGGGTCACCTTGTCGGATTCCTTTGGAAGGAAAAAACTCCACAGTTTTCTCACCATTCCACAAAACATTCATTGAGACAGTGGAAATGCAGTGCCAAATTAGATCAATAACATGATTACCAAGCCCCAATTCTGTGAGGATGCTTTTAAGGAAAGACCAACATAATCTATCATAAGCCTTTTCTAAATCAATTTTGATTGCCATATACCCCTTTCTTCCTTTAGCATTTTTCATGCTATGGATAATTTCTTGAGTAATTATAATATTATCTCTCCCTTGCCTCCCAGGAATAAAACTACATTGATATGGGGCTATCCATTTATCTAAATGGGATTTTAAACGATTGGCTAAAATTTTGATAACAATTTTATAGATCACATTGCATAAACTAATAGGCCGAAACTGAGTAATCCTCTCTGGTGTCTCTACTTTAAGAATTAAAACAAGAAGAGTTTGATTAAATTTTTGTACTTCTATTGGGTTGTCCCAAATCTGAGTAATTGCTGTACAAACTGAATCTTTGACTGTGGGTCTCTCACATCGAGTCAACGGGATACTTAAATAGACTCATAAAACTTTGTGCTAGCTCTTCATCATCCATTACTGGCTTTTAACTAAGGTAGGTTCTCAGAAATTTCTTACAGCAATGATTATCAGCGACACCGGTGGTGCTGCTGACTTCCCCAAAAGTCTTGTCAGTTGTAACCACAGCCACACTTCACTTTACAAGCAAAATTTATTTTAATAATTTTTATAATTTAAATAAAATTTATTTCTAACTGAAAAATATACCAAATCAGCCAAAAAAAACAAAAAACAAAAACTGGTCTAATTTTCATAAGAGGGAAACTTTCTCGATTATCACACTCCACACTTCTCTTGTGGCCGTACCAAGTCTTCATTGAAAGTTTAATCTCAAAGACAATTTATTTCTAAACTGTCATAAATATAAAGTAAATTTATTAAATTTATTATACACAGTTTAATGTATAACACAATAATTTTAATAATTCAAAAAATTTTAAATAAATATAATAAATTTTTTTATGAAAATAATAAGGCCAAAGTCAATAATACCCATGTCATGAATTTGTCTATTTTTGCAAAATGAGCTCAAAGCATTTTCTTTTGCCTTGCCTATTGGCAAGTTGTCTTTGCTGAAGGTACAGTCATGTATGTGGAAATTACAGCGAATTTCTTTGTCCTCGCCTCGTCACGGCTCTTAATTTAGGAAAAATATTGCAGGTAAACTCGATGTGGGTACGCTGCAGATAGTGGGATCGAGGACGCCTTTTACCTGAGCGTATTGCAACGTAAGCATATTCCGTGTAAAAAAGTCTCTGTTTTTTTTTAAAAAATGTTAGTCCCACGTCTCACAAGAGTACTCGCGTACAAGTAGCAATTTTTTTTTAATTTAAAATATTTCTCAGTTAAAATTGTAGACTAATTATACTTAAAAAATTTTAATTACATATTAACAGGACCATAACTTATTAGTAAAGCCAGTGCTGCTCTTGAATACCCCAAAACTGTACAATCCGCGTCGCCACAATGCCACACAGCACTTTCTACACCTCTTTCCATATTAATTAGGAGATAGGATCTTTGAACTTTACATTGGGGAATTCTGCGTAATTTCTTTTTATATATTACACTTTGTTTTAAAAGGATATTTTTAATATAAATTGTTTCCTTTCACATAGTAAAGTATGAGAGGAAATCTTTCCCATAATAAACTACGAAAAGAAATCACACTTTCTAAATGTAGACTCAGAATATCCTTATCTCAACACCCAAAGGACAAATGAATTACGGCAAAGTATAGAAAGGAGAAAAGAAAAAGGTAGTATAGTGTTTTGCTCTTTTTTTTTTTTTTTTTTGATAGTAGATGAGTCAAGAATAATTTTGTAGGGATAGTAGAAGTGGGAATCAAACTCAGAACGAAATTCGGGGAAGACAAGCACAAGTTCCACTGGAGCATCAGCTCACGGCTAGTGTTTTGCTCTTTACTTCTTCTTTGTCAGCAAGTGCTCGAGTCAGAAAAGACTGAAAGTCGGTCAGAGGCTTTCTAAAAGGAGAGAATGGATGGAATTGAAGAGAAAAGGGAAGAAAAAAAAAGAAAAGAAAGGAAATAAAAACTTAAAATGAAAAACTTTTTACCATTGTGAAAATATCTCTTCCTTTCCATGGCCCATCCTCCATTCATATTCACCCTCAACATGTGTGGTGGCATTTAATCAAAGAAATCTTTTTGCCCTTTCCAGTCAGCACCTGGCATCTTCCAAACCCAGTAAAGTAAATTCTCATCCTCAGTTTCTTTTATCATATTTGATTATCAGCGAAATCCTCAATTGGAATACCGCATCCTTTCCACGTGGCTTGAAAGACAAAGATCTCGCCGTAGACTCACATTGGTCAGTCTCTAAACCAGAACATACGAAAGGCAGTCCCGTTTCGCAGAAGCTCGTTAATGGTGGATTAAAATTGACAGGAGGAAGTCAGAAGGCAATTCATAAGAAATGACAAGGAAATTTCGCAGCTGCATTCATTCCATCTATAAATTCTTTTGTACTTGAAATAGACCAGATCCAAAGTGAGAAAATTCGATTACTCAATCTCTCTTTCGCTCCTTATGGCTCTCTCAAGTATCTTTAGTATGTCTGTTCAGCCCATTTTGCCAGTTGTAAGCAAGACTTTCAAATGCAGTCCAATTACTCTCAAACCCCACTTGCCCTCCATGATGTTAGTTTCTTTGTTTTCTATAACTTTTCCTCTACAAGAATTCAAGGATCTGTCTATCTTCACCCGGGCAATTTTGATTAATTCTTTTTTTTTTTTTGGAATCAGAACCCAAGGCGGAGCAAAATGGGCAGACCTCATCCAGAGAAGGGCCAATGGCTTGCCGAGCATGAGTACTCTTGCGGCGAAGGCTCGTCTGTAAGATCATACTCTCTTGATTTTTAAGCATGTCAACTCTCTTTTTGGGTTTCTTTTCTCACATGGCCTTTAAACTCACCGAATGCATGAACTATAAATGAATACTAACTTCTTCTGCCAGAGTCCATGACCATTAGTTGGAGCCTTATTATTTGTTTTTCAAAAGATATGAAGAAAGTGTTCCATACAGAGCTAGAGGAAGATTGAGCCAACCTAGAGACCCTTTAACATAATTTTTATGTGGATCTTTATAAATGATTTGCAAGCAATTTCTGCGGCGATTTGAACACAAAATTAACATTATTGTTATTCTTTTTGCATATGAGAAGAGATGCTGCACAAGAAAACCCGAAGAAGCCGCGGGATGATCCCCCTCAACATCATCGCGAAGAGGGAGCAATGAAAACAGATCCCAATATGCAGCAGACGATAAGAATGAGTACTCTAGCGGAGAAGGTTCCTACGTAAGATCATACTGCACCCCTCTCTTGATTTTTAAGCATGTGACTCTCTTTCTGGGTTTCTTTTCTCACATGTCTTTTGCATATGAGAAGAGATGCTGCGGAAGAAGATCAGACGAAACCGCGGGATGACGATCCTCCCCATCATAGTGAAAAGGGACCAAATGGAACTGATCTTTTGGCCCAGAAGACAGATGCCCAGAACGAAAACGACTCAAAATCTGAGGTAAGACCTTACTCCCTTTGTTTAATTTGAGTTTGTAACCCTCAATCTAATTCAATTATGCACAGGTACAGAAAAGAAAACGTAAATTAATTAACTTTGTTGTTTTTGTGGATCAGAGCACTCAGTGAATTACATGGGCTGGGCATGAGCTATGGAAGTGTGGAAGAAGTATTAAACATTGTAGCAGAACTTGTAGCTGGACAACCTTAAATTATATGTGTGTCATATTATAAATAGTTTCGCCATTCTCTGGTAAAGAAGCTCACCAAATAGAGTAATTAGTGATCGCATAATAAAAAGTACTCCCTAATTATTTTTGTGAACATGTCGTGAATATTTAGACTAGAATTTGGAAAGAATATGAACGGTGCTCACTTTTAGTTGTTGTATGGTAATGATTTCCTTTTGTGATGGTCAATGACCGTGATTGTACCTTCTTTTGAATAAATAGTAGTCAAGAGTTGACGCAGTTGTAGTAGACATTTACTCCGGTTTGTCACTCTCTAGCATTTTCGTTCAAAATTCGTTGTTACATATGCTGAGAGTTTTGCCAAGATGAGCAGAGTTGACCCTACTGTTATATCTCCTAATTCTAAATATTGATCAGGACTTCTGTCCCTTACTTATTAGACCCTGGAAAACCAAATTTACTTTCATGCACATTAAATTAAAGTAATTAACCACTTATTCAGTTAATTAAACACTAATCATTTGAATTAAATTATTTACTACTTTTTTTCTAAGAGCTTAACATGAATCTGTATATAATTTTTTTAAAATATTAAAAATATTATAATATAAAAATTAAATATAAAGAGAAAGAAGAATAAAACTAAATTTAATTGCTTGAGATAAATTCAAGTTCCATCTTAAATATAGCTAAATAAACTTCAAGTTGACTTAAGTCAAAGGTGAGTATCCTTATAAAGCACGGTGGCATTAATCAAAGAAATCTTTTTGTCCTTTCCAGTGGGCAAATGGCATATTCTCGGAAACGCAGAAAAGTGCAGTCTCGATTGGTAGGCCGCATCCTTTTTCCCGTGGTTTCAAGGGCATGTCACCAGACTCAAACATTGACCAGTCTCTAAACCAGAATATACGAAAAGGTTGCCCCCTTTTCCTAGAAGCTCATTAATGGTCTATTAAAATTGATAAAAATATCATAATTATACAAAGTAACTATTTATAAAATATTCATGTACAGTAAAAAAAAATTTTGAAGAAAAAATAGTTTAAATCTAAAAAAGAGAAGGAAAGTTAAAATGTAAAAATATATGTAAAATAAGTATATAATTACTTTCATGCACATTAAATTAAAGTAATTAACCACTTATTCAGTTAATTAAATACTAACAATTTGAATTAAATTATTTATTACTTTTTTTCTAAGAGCTTAACATGAATCTGTATATAGCTGTTTTTAAAATGTTAAAAATATTAAAATATAAAAATCCAATTTAAAAAAAAGAGAAATTAAATTAAATTTAACTACTTGAATTAAACTTAAGTCCTAACTTGAATAGAGCCAAATAAACTTCAAGTTGATTCAAGGTGAATATAATACAACTTGATGTATAGTACTAAAAAAAGTAGCTGATATTTATGTAAAAATTGAATTGCCTAAATTAAGAAAGAAAAAAAAAGCAGAGTTGTGGGGGTTAAAGAAAAAGAAAAGTGAGACTTGGTAACATTATGAATAATGAGGTTTGTGAGCTAAGAAAAATATGTTAAACATTGGGCAAAGTATAGGCCATATGCCTATATTGAGATGAGTCAGTTGGGAAAGCATAAAGGTATCTATAATGTACTATTTTACAATGGCGTTATTATTATTATTATTATTTTGGTGAACAAGAAAGGCTAAACGCCCCAAACAAAAAGAAAAACCAAACTAAAGGAACGGACCTCATGGTTGCAGCATATCAGCTAGCACACAGCATGCAGAGCCCGTGGCATTTCTTCCAAAACTACAATCCCTTCATCAGAAGCTACCCCTTGATTGGCCAAGAAATCAGCACATTTGTTTGCTTCCCTGTAAGCATGCACCACCCTCACTTCCCAATCCTTCAAGATCATATTCCTAGCATAACAAAGCAGCTGACCTTCCACGCAAGACTAAGTTGTTTCTTTCTTCAGAACCTGAACCAAAGCTCTAGAGTCAGTCTCCAAGATCGCTCTACGGTACCCCAGACGCCAAGCCAATGTCAACCCTTGCAAAGCTCCCCAGATTTCCGCCTTAAAAACAGAAGAACTGCCACAGTTTATATAAAACCCTAACAGCCAACGCCCATCATGGTCTCTGATCAGGCCACCACAACCCGCCAAGTCATGATCCTTCTTAGACCCATCCGTGTTGATCTTCACCCATCCCCTAGGAGGGGGACACCAAGCATAAAGGAATAAGAATGCATACATTAGAGTGATGCTATATACATAAACTTTTTTTCTTTTTCAAAATTTGTATAGTACCATCTGATAGTATCTAATTCAATATGTCACATAATAGTTTGTAGTTTGTGGATAAATTATGAATATTGTTATGTAAATATATCATTATTCAATTTTTAAAAAGAAAATCAATTTTTTTTAAATGTTCTAAAATATGTAATTATAGATATGTTTGTTATTTGTTAAACCCACCCAATTCTATTTTAGAAACAAATATCATATAAAGCACATGTAATTATTTGAATATTTACAACACTATTTATTATGTAGCTTTTAATAATAATGCCCACCAAGTCAACCATCCAAGTCTGCCCTCTATAAGTCACTGTAACATTACTTTTTCGTCTAAGTGTTGAATCGAAAAAAGGTGAAGGAAAGTACAAAGTCTCTTCCAAAACCACGGGTAGTCATTTCTGGGAAGAAAAGGGTGCCGCCGTGCCGTTCACATGCCTCGCATCCCATCAGTTTCCACCTTAATATCGGAAAAAGTTTACTTTTACAAACAACATTTATTAAATTATCACAGACTTAAAATTAATTAATTATATTTATATTTTAATTCTTAAATTTTGATGAATTTAATAATTTAAATTATAATAAAATATAATAACATTGTATTTATAAAAATAACAATTTTTATTGTTAATTTACGACCATAATGATATAGATTTTAATTAATTAATGTTGGATTCATTATTACTTTTTTGAAAGACACATCTTGCCATAGATTCGCACATTGAATAGAGTAACTATCACCAACAGAACCTTGTCAACATCATGCTCATTGATTGTATACAACTTAATGCCATGATCATAATGATATAGATCATAATTAATATCAGATTTTTTTATTTATAGCAACTGTTATGTTGGATCGTGATAAGAAAATTTTAAATTGTGATTTTTTTTTTACAAGAATTGTAAAATTATATTACATCAGTCTTCTATCATCTATTTAAAATATTTTTATCCGAAGATAAATATATATTGTATCTTGCATTAGTGCAACAAACTATTTTTTTTTTTCAAAATGTTAGATAAAAATTAATTTTTTAAAGTATTAAGATTGTTAAAGTAAATAAAATTTTTTAAATAAAATTTTATATATAAAATTTAAATTAAATTTAATATAATTTATTTAAAATATTTAAACTTTTATTACTTAATTTATATTGATAGTGCAACAAACTACTTTGATGTACTGCAAGTGAACCAGTCTATGTTATAGAAGGATATGGATCCATCGAGACACGCATCCTCTGCTCTAAAGTTAAAAAAGTAGGTGAGACGAGAGAGAAATAGAAAAAAATATTTCTCTCTCGCCTCACCCCTCTTTCTCTCTTGCAGTCATTTGCAATTACTGCGAAGGATCTGTCTCCGGAACTAATGTGTAGAGGTAGGGAATTGTAAGTGAAAAATTAAAAAAATTTAAGTAAAAAAGTAAAATTGATATATTAAATTTTAAAAAATAAAAAATTAATCAACACAAAAATCCAAATAAAAAATTTTGCACAAGTCATTATTGAATTTTTTAAGCACTATTTTCTAATCTATCCGGTATCCACGTTTTTGGTTGGTGAAGTTTTGCTGCTCTTCATTTCAAGTCAACAGCCTAAGTCTTCCTCCAGTGCTTGGGTATTCATTTTTTCACACTTTGAAGGAAGAAGATATCACTTTCAAGAACAGTGCCATCTTAACGGATTGGTTGCCCTTGTATGGTACTAATAATTACCACACTTTTTTTCCTTATTTAGAAAAAGAATTACCATATTCTTTTATTTATAGAGTAAAAGTACTCCTACTGATAGTAAAAATATTTAAATGTTACAAATATATAAATTAGTGATAAATTTATTATATTTTATAATTTGATATATAAAATTTAATAAATTTAATTATTTAAATTTTTAATAAAAATGTTATAAAATTATTTTTAAAAATAATATAAAGATAATAAAATATATCATAAAAAGATTAATTTCTCATTATTAATTAAATGTTACAAATATTTATTATATTTTATAAATTAATTTATGAAATTTAATAAATATAATAATTAAATATTCACAGAAAATATAATAGTTAAGTTTTATGACATAAGAATATTGTATGAGAATAAAGAGACTAATTATATAATTAATTAGTATTGTTCATGGATAGGTATGGAGGCATTGATTATTATAAACAAATTTAAGTAAATGTTAAATTAATAAATATTGAATAAGTAGCATTAGTTAAGTGTAACGACATTTACAATTATGCATTAATTATACTGAGACAAGTAACAAGGCTGCAAATAGGGACAAGGGTGAGGTAGGTTTATTTATTTTTTTTACCAAATAATCTCATAGCTGTTTTTCTGACCAATCAGAGCATGCTTTGAGTACTCACGCCATTTTATCATAATATAACAATTAACCATATGAAGTTGAAGAAAATCACGACAAAGTTGCTGTACGTCGTAGGTAAAATATTCTTTTTTAAATTGAAAGCTCGCTTGTTTGGTACTCAAGGACCGGAAAGAGCAGAGAAAGAGAAAACCAGAAAAGAAAGAGTAAGAAAATTGTCGATTGCATATTTGCACGTGGTATTATCTGTAGAAGCTGGTTTGATTTATGAAGGGTTCTTTGATGGCCATAAGTTGGCAGCTCTCTAAACTGAATTTGTATTTTTGTGTATGAACACTGAACTTCGGGAGAAATTGCATTAATTGTCTTGAAGTATTGTCTTTTATTATCTAAGTCACATAGTGGGGGCTCTGACCAGGCAGTCAAATCCCAAGTTAATAGAATTTCAGGGCTTAACTATAATCTTCTGCAAGTGTAGCGGTCATAATAGGTAGTCCCGTTAAATGGAGGCTACTCTTGGATTCTGTGCACCTGTTTAATTGGTTGGCAACCCTGCTCGTATTTACTGCATATGTTTGACCGTGATCATTCCGGTCTTACTTACTAAATATATATATATATATATATATATATATATATATGTTTGAATTGAAGGAAGACCTTGGTATTAATTGGCATTCTGTATTATTATTATTATTATTTTTTGGTACATTTCTGTATTATTTTCTTTCCATACTTTCTCCATTCATGGCCGTCTCAATTAACGCGAGCTGGCATGTATCTGCCATGTTTGCCAAGTTCTTTGGCGAATTAATCAATGGCACTTAGAGATTATCTACCTAGGAGAATGGTTGATAGAAAGATTTGAAGTTTGAACTTAACAAGTAAAATATTTTAGTATTACCAACCGAACCAGCTCTCAGTAATATTATTTTATTATTGAACATAAACAATAATTACGGTAATGCCATCTAATATATATATATATATGCTCACAAATCTTCTATACTCTCCCTCTCCCCTCACCATGTCCTTGGATCTCCATCTTTTTTTTTTTTCAAAAAGAAAATTCAATTACTAGGAACTGGTATTATGTTGCTTATTACTTTTAAAAACATAGATAAAACTTTTAAAAATTGACTTGTATAGTATAAAACTAAAATAACACATTCTATACGACAAAATTACATATTAAATGTGCTTATAGAATAATTTATTATCAATAATATGTATAAAAAAATATTATCATTTTTAATATAAGATAAAATCAACAGGTTGTCATTTATAATAAGACAAAAATAATAAATCAATTATCATTTCTAATATTAAATATCAACAATAGTCATCTTAAAGTCAACTAATATATGCTCACAAACCTTGTCTATTCTCCCTCTCACCATGTCCTTGGATTTCCATTTTCTTTAAAAAGAGAATTATCTTATTATGAGCCAATATCATGTTGCTTATTACTTTCAAAAACATATAAAAACTATTAAAAACTAATTAATTTTGTTATCACCAAAGGTTTAAATGGACATGCATGTAAATATATAGAGAAATTTACATGACAAAAATATTTTAAAAGCATTTCATTTTAATTTTGTAAAAGTATGTACTATAGAAAAAGTTAATTAGTTTTGAAAACAAAAAATTAAAAATGATTCTAGCAACTAATATTAGTAATGTATAGCTAACATATATTTATTTTTCTAAAAGAAAATCACAAACAATAGCAAAGCACTTAAATTTAAAAGATCTATCTAATAATCTATTTATCCATCACATGCATATCTGTAGAATAAGTCACATGCACAAAACAATATGAAATTAGCCATATATTGATGCTTCAATATTAATTAATTACCTTCTCTTGTAACAACCTCTTTGAACTTCAGTGGTGGAACTCTACCAACTTTCATCAAAATCCTCAGACTTTGAAACTTTCCCAGACGGAGAATCTCCCCCTTTTAATATTCAGAGACCTCATCCACCTCGCAAACAGTGTTCAAGAAAAAACGGGCATTTGCAAATCATCTGAGTATCTTCTGCGCAAGATCTGCTGCAAATGGTGTTGACCCTTCTTCTCCATTCCTGTTTTGAAGACCTCAAGTAGCTGATTTGCAGAATCATGGCCTCTGCCAAGCTCTTGAATCGCTTTTTTCGCCGTCTGAAGGATGATTCTCCATCCCATATGTACAGTTGCCTTAAACATGAGAATTGGCGAGGGTATTTTGGAAAAGAAAATAATGACAGGTGCCATCAGTTAATTAGATGTACATTTCTTGAGCAACCAACCCTATTTATTGATGATATATAATAAGAGGTCCCTAACCTTTACTGTGATTCCAAGTTGTGTAAGTGACGAGGTCAATCACAGAGCCCCGTGCATGCATGGTCTGTCTCTGTTTCTTTGCAAGCAAAGGCCAACGACTTGCGGTCCTAAGTGAAAAAGAATTTACATCAATTCAATTCAAGGTGTGTTAGCCACTCAGAATTTTAGGTTTTGAGTTTAAAAGCAAAAGAATTAGATCTGACTGGAACTCTTTTTAATAATTTTCAGATTATACACAAATTCTATATATATATATATATATATATATATATATATATTTCTGCAATTGTTATTCCTTTTTATTATTATAGAAGCTACATATTATTAGTTGGAAGTGGGGTTAAATTCGGCATAAACTTGCTTCCAGCCTTCAAATGCCTAGATGATGCATTGGTTAATGTAATTTTTTATTTCAATACATTACCCCAAGATTGATGTTATTTTTAAATTGTCTATTTGCTCATGGAGGTTTTGAATTTTGTCATGTAGAAAGGAATAACAGCTTGTCATGCATACTGAACAAGCCGATAACAATGAGGGGTTAATTTAAATTTCATGGATTCTACATAAAGAGGTTAATAAGTGTGATTATAATAACAATGGAAATTAAACATATATTTAACAAGAGTATAAACATAATTTGCATACTAATTGATAATTACTGTCATGTATATCATAATCATAACTAGGTATGGTGCATTTGTACCATTATTTACATGGAGGCATCTAGATCTTTTGGCAAATAACTTTTTTTTTTAAATTTTAAAATTAATCTAATATCTTGCAAAATTCTTTTTGATATAAAAATTCAAAATCCTTTATTATAATTTCTTTTCATAAATCCCATATTTAAGAAAATTTTTATATAGCTGCTGCTACAGTATAAGATATTCTTATATTTTAATCTTTTTTATATTTATGTGTCTTGAGATATGTTTAATTTTGAATACAAATTTAAGAAAAATGATATGTGTACATAAATTTTTTATACAAAGTATGCACATGTTGATATAGAAAAATAGAAAAGAGAAAATAAAGATACGAAGGAGTATACAAAGTATTTATATGTACGCATATCATTGTTCAAAATTTAAATGACCTCCTTCAGATTGTACCAAAAGAAATATAGTGTCTTTAAGAGCCATTTTGTTTGGACTCGGGTCGATTAAGAAAATTTTGGGCTTGCAACAGGTATTAGAACTTTTTAAAACTGGGCCATAAAACAACTGTGATCTATGTTTGAGATTGCTTCCCAAAGATAATGCTATTGCCATCTGGCCCATTATCCCCAATAAGCCCAATGTGAGTATACATATTGACAATATATAATCCTATCGATATTATTATAAAATATATGGTTATTTTATTTATACAAATTAAATTTACAAAATTTTATTGAATAAATTTAAATTAATAAAATTGTTTAATTTAATAAACTTAATATCTCATAAATTAATTTTGTAAAATATTTATAGGTAAAATTTGGTGTGATTAACAATTTTTTTTTATAACATATATCAACCTTACATTTTTTTTATATAAAAAAAAGGTAGTTAGTAAAGAAGAAGAATAATAATAATAATAGTAGATAGTTGGTGCTATAATGATATAAACAAGTTTAGAATCTTGGTTGAATGGAAGAACAGTGATATGTATCATTTTATGAAGTATTAAATAAAAATCATGTGCATCACACAAGAGACAAATGAATCAGTGTGGATCATTGAATCTCATTTTTTGTTGAGTAAAAACAAAAAGCAAGCAAGTGCCACTTCAATTTATTATCAATTTATGGATATGTATCCCCAGAATTGTGTACATTGGTTGTAATTGCTGCCAAGTAAACATTTAATTTATGTACTAAGGTCTGCATTTAACCTTGAGAAAACAGAAAATTTGAGGTAAGACCTTACTCCCTTTGTTTAATTTGAGTTTGTAACCCTCAATCTAATTCAATTATGCACAGGTACAGGAAATAAAACGCAAATTAATTAACTTTGTTGTTTTTGTGGATCAGAGCACTCGGTGAATTAAATGGGCTGGGCATGAGCTCTGGAAGTGTTGATGAAGCTATTAAATATTGTAGCAGAACTTCTAGCTGGACAACCTTAAATTATATATGTGTGATACTATAAATAAATGGTTTCGCCATTCTCACCAAATATTTACAAAATGTAATTAGGGATCGCACAGTAAAAAGTGATCCCTAATTATTTTTTTGAACGTATGGGGAATATTTAGACTGAAATTTGGAAAGAATATAAACGGTGCTCACTCTCAGTTGTCGTATGGTAGTGATTTCCTTTTGTGATGGTCAGTGACTGTGATTGTACCTTCTTTTGAATAAATAGTAGTTAAAAGTTGACACAGTTGTAGTAGACATTTACCCCAGTTTGTCACTCTGTAGGATTTTCGTTCAAAATTCCTTGTTACATATGCTGAGAATTTTGCTAAGATGAGTAGAGTTGACCCTACTGATATATGTCCTAATTGTAAATATTGGTCAGGACTTCAGTCCCCTATTAGACCCTTGAAAACCAAATTTACTATCATACACATTAAATTAAAGTAATTGACCACTTATTCAGTTAATTAAACACTAATCATTTGAATTAAATTATTTGTTACTTTTTTTCTAAGAACTTAACATGAATCTATATATAACTTTTTTTAAAATATTAAAAATATTACAATATAAAAATTAAATTTAAAAAAAATAAAATAAAATTTAACTAAATTTAAATCCTAACTTGAATATAACTAAAAAACTTCAAGATGACTCAAGGTGAATATAATACAACTTGATGTGTAGTACTTAAAAAAGTAGCTGATATTTGTGTAAAAATTGAATTGCCTAAATTAAGAAAGGAACAAAAAAGTAGAGTTGTGGGAGTTGAAGAAAAAGAAAAGAGAGACATGGTAACATTATGAATAGTGAGGTTTGTGAGCTGAGAAAAATATGTTAAACATTGGGCAAAATAGAGGGTATATACGTATCTTGAGATGAGTCACTTGGGAAAGTATAAAGGTATCTATAGTGTACTATTTTACAATGGCATTATTATTATTATTATTATTATTTTGGTGAACAAGAAAGGCTAAACGCCACAAAACAAAAAGAAAAACCAAACTAAACTGAAGGAACGGACCTCAGGGTGGAGATCTGCAGCATATCAAGCTAGCCACACAGCATGCAGAGCTCGTGGCATTTCTTCCAAAACTACCATCCCTTCGCGTTGGATTCATTATTACTGTTGATTTACGACCACAATGATATGGATTTTAATTAATTAATGTGGGATTGATTATTACTTTTTTGAAAGACACATCTTGCCATAGATTCGCACATTGAATAGATGTAACTATCACCAACAGAACCTTGTCAACATAATGGTCGTTGATTGTATACTAATTAATGCCACGATCATAATGATATAGATCATAATTTGTTAGGTCCACCCCATGTGTCTATGAAAACCAAGTGTGAATGAAGAAAAGAGGAGCCTCCAAAATTGAATAAGAAGGAGGCTAGTTGCAAAGGTGTGAAAGGGAGGTGTAGTTTGTCAACATTGCACCACTTCACTATTCCTTTTGCAACTCAAACTTTGCCTATAAATAGAAGGCTTCACCAAGCATCAAATGCACAAGCAGAGAGAAGAGAAGGAGAGCCAAAGAGAAAGGCTCAAGTCTCAAGTAGAGAGAATAAGGCTAAAGCCAAGTGTAAGTGGTAAGCCTTTGAGAGAAATTTTATTTCTCTAAGAGTGTGAGATAAAAGAGAGTCTGAGTAATTCCCAATAGAGTGTGGGTGTGGGTATACACCAGAAAATATTGGGTGTCATCTCTAGAGGGTCTCACTGAGTGCCACTATAATTTTAGTATCACTTGAAAGAAAGTAAAGTGTGTTGTAAGGATATTTGTAATTATCCTTATTATAGTGGAATATTTTCTCGGAGCTTGTCCCGTGGTTTTTTCCTCAATATTGGAGGGTTTTCCACGTTAAATATTTGTGCCTCTTGTATTTATTTTTCTGCTTAAATTTTGTTGTGCATAATTTATTTGCACAGTGGGAAAAAGTGATCTTGAGGTGCTTCCGCTGTTATCAAGCCTCTGATCTATTTTCCCAATAAGTGGTATCAGAGCCTCTGGTTATATTGCTGAAATTTATTTTGCAATTTATATTGGCTGGTTATACCGCCTCTGGTCTGGCTAAGCCGCCAAATTTGTTTTCTCTGTAATTGGCCGGTTTTACCGCCTAATTTATTTATTTCACTAATTGTTGGCTTATATCAGATGGAGGTTAATACAAGCAGAATGATTAGTTTGAACGGCACCAACTATCATATATGGAGGGGAAAAATGAAAGATCTCCTTTATGTGAAAAGTTAGCATTTACCAGTATTTGCTTCAGAAAAGCCTGAATCAAAAACCGATGATCAGTGGGCATTTGAAAATGTCCAGGTATGCAGCTTTATTCGGCAGTGGGTGGATGACAACGTGCTCAACCACATTAATGATGAAACAAATGCCAAGACGTTATGGGAGAAACTTGAATCTCTGTACGCTCGAAAGACCGGCAACAACAAGCTCTTCTTGATTAAGAAGATGATAAAGTTACACTACAAAGAAGATAGCTCTATCTCCGATCATTTAAATGAATTTCAAGGAGTCTTACAACAGTTATCTTCCATGGGTGTAAAGTTTGAAGATGAGATTCAAGCTCTTTGGCTGCTCGGTACTCTACCAGACTCTTGGGAGACATTCAGAATGTCACTTTGCAACTCCGCTCCTGATGGCGTAGTGACGATGGAACATGTTAAAAGTGCTGTCTTAAACGAAGAGATGAGAAAAAGATCTCAAGCTTCGTCTTCACAGCCTGATATTCTTGTCACTGATGATAGAGGGAGAAGCAATAGTAGAGGTCTGAAAGGCAGAGATAAAAGCCGGAGCAAATCCAAGCCCAGATCCAAAAATATGGAGTGTCACTATTGTGGCAAGTTGGGGCACTTTAAAAGGCAGTGTTTCAAATACAAGAAAGACAAGAAAAATGGCAACACTGAGGAAGAAAAGAAAGATCAGGTTGCCGCTGCCGAACTGGTCATTGTTTGTGACGAGGAGGTAATTAATTTTGCCTGTCATGAAACAAGTTGGGTCGTGGATAGTGGAGCTTCATTACATGTTACATCAAACAGGGAGCTCTTCTCATCTTATACACCCGGTAATTTTGGGGTGTTAAAGATGGGTAATAATGGTTTCTCAAATGTTGCCGGCATGGGAGATATCCACCTAGAGACCAACAGAGGAGCAAGGCTGATTCTCAAGGATGTTAGGCATGTGCCTGATATCCGCTTCAACTTGATCTCAGTAAAGAAGCTGGATGATGAAGGTTACTTCAACACCTTTGGTAATGGGCAATGGAAGCTTACTAAAGGTTCGTTGGTTGTGGCTCGAGGAGAGAAGAGTCCAAGCTTGTATTTAACACAAGCTAAAATTTCTGGTGACTTCATCAACACAATGGATGATGAAAAGACAGCTGAGATGTGGCACAGGAGACTTAGCCACATTAGTGAGAAGGGACTTAATTGCTTGGCCAGGAAAAACCTACTCCCAGGGATAAAGAGTACGAGCTTGAAGAAATGTGCTCATTGCATGGCCGGAAAGCAGAACAGGGTTGCTTTCAAGAGTCACTTTCCTTCAAGGCAATCGGATCTATTAGAATTGGTGCACTCCGATGTTTGCGGTCCCTTGAAGGTAAAGTCCTTTAGCGGTGGACTTTATTTTGTGACATTCATTGATGATCATTCAAGGAAACTTTGGGCTTATGTCTTAAAGACCAAAGATCAAGTCCTTGATATTTTCAAGCAATTTCATGCATCTGTTGAAAGGGAGACTGGAAAGAAGCTGAAGTGTATTCGCACTGATAATGGTGGCGAGTACTGTGGTCCTTTTGATGAATACTGCAGAAAGATGGGCATTAGGCATCAGAAAACGCCTCCAAAGACTCCACAATTAAATGGTCTAGCTGAAAGGATGAATCGGACCTTGCTAGAGAGAGTCAGATGTTTGCTTTCAGAAGCAAAATTGTCAAAATACTTTTGGGGGGAGGCTTTGCTCACAGCAGTATATGTTATCAATCTATCTCCAGCGGTTGCTCTAAATGGTGATGTACCAAACAAAGTTTGGTATGGCAGAGAAGTCTCTTATGATCACCTGCGAGTTTTCGGATGCAAGGCGTTTGTTCACATTCCGAAGGATGAAAGATCAAAGCTTGATGCTAAGACACGACAATGCATCTTTGTCGGTTATGGTCTTGATGAATTTGGCTACAGGTTATATGACCCGATTGAGAAGAAACTGATTCGAAGTCGGGATGTAGCATTTATTGAAGACCAAACCATTAATGATATAGAAAAAGCTGAAAAGAAAGTGTCTGGTGGCAGCGACGGCTTGGTTGATCTAAACCCAGTTCCTATGGTGAACTTGCCTGATCCAGTCGATAATGATACTCAAGGTGGGGAACAGATTAATGACCAACCAAAGACAGATAATGCTGGAGGTGATGATGAAGTTGTTGAGCAGGGGGAGCAACCCCCTCCACTGCCGCTCAGAAGAACAGAGAGAGAGCGGCGTCCATCAACTAGGTACCCGAGTTCTAAGTATATCCTCCTTACTAATGAGGGGAAGCCAGAAGGGTTTGAAGAGAAAGAAAAGCTTCAACTTTGTGCCAGGTTGGCTGGCATGAATTCTATTTGATGGTATTTAGGATTGTTCTCCTTTCTCATGGGGTGGAGGGGGAGAATTGTTAGGTCCACCCCATGTGTCCATGAAAACCAAGTGTGAATGAAGAAAAGAGGAGCCTCCAAAATTGAATAAGAAGGAGGCTAGTTGCAAAGGTGTGACAGGGAGGTGTAGTTTGTCAACATTGCACCACTTCACTATTCCTTTTGCAACTCAAACTTTGCCTATAAATAGAAGGCTTCACCAAGCATCAAATGCACAAGCAGAGAGAAGAGAAGGAGAGCCAAAGAGAAAGGCTCAAGTCTCAAGTAGAGAGAATAAGGCTAAAGCCAAGTGTAAGTGGTAAGCCTTTGAGAGAAATTTTATTTCTCTAAGAGTGTGAGATAAAAGAGAGTCTGAGTAATTCCCAATAGAGTGTGGGTGTGGGTATACACCAGAAAATATTGGGTGTCATCTCTAGAGGGTCTCACTGAGTGCCACTATAATTTTAGTATCACTTGAAAGAGAGTAAAGTGTGTTGTAAGGATATTTGTAATTATCCTTATTATAGTGGAATATTTTCTCGGAGCTTGTCCCGTGGTTTTTCCCTCAATATTGGAAGGTTTTCCACGTTAAATATTTGTACCTCTTGTATTTATTTTTCTGCTTAAATTTTGTTGTGCATAATTTATTTGCACAGTGGAAAAAAGTGATCTTGAGGTGCTTCCGCTGTTATCAAGCCTCTGATCTATTTTCCCAACATAATTAATATTAGATTTTTCTATTTATAGCAACTGTTATGTTGGATCGTGATAAGAGAATTGTAAATTGTGGTTTTTTTTTACAAGAATTGTAAAATTATATTACATCAGTCTTCTATCATCTATTTAAAATATTTTTATCCGAAGATAAGATATATATTGTATTTTGCATTAGTGCAACAAATTACTTTTTTTCTTCTCAAAATGTTTTTTGAGGTGTTGATATTGTTAAAACGAATAAATCTTTTTTTAAATAAATTTTTATATATAAAATTTAAATTAAATTTAACATAATTTATTTAAGATATTTGTCTCCTACTATTTAAATTAATTTTTATTGATCGTGGAACAAACTACTTTAATGTGCTGCAAGTGAATCTATGTTAGGGAAGGATATGTATCTATTGAGAGACGGATCTTCTGCTCTAGAGTAAAAAAAGTGGGTGAGATGAGAGGGAAATAGAAAAAAAATTTTCTCTCTCACCTCACTCCTCTCTCTCATTCTCAGTCATTTGCAATTACTGCGAAGGATCCGTCTCCGGAACTATTGTGTAAAGGTAGGAATATGTAAGTGAAAAATTAAAAAAAAATTAAGTAAGAAAATTTATTTTAAAAAAATAAAAATTAATCAAAACGAAAAATCCAAATTTTGTACTAGTCATTATTGAATTTGTAGAACACTATTTTCTAATCTATCCAGTATCCACGTTTTTGGTTGGTGAAGTTTTGCTGCTGTTCATTTCAAGTCAACAGCCTAAGTCTTCCTCCAGCGATCGGGTATTCATTTTTTCACACTTTGAAGGAAGAAGATATCACTTTCAAGAACAGTGCCTTCTTAACAGAATGGTTTCCCTTGTAGAGTACTAATAATTACCGTACTTTTTTTCCTTATTTAAAAAAAGAATTAATATATATTTTTTTATTATATAAGAAACTTAATAACTTTAACAGAGAAAAAAAAATGTGGAATCAAACTCGCAAATCTGAAAAAGGGCAATACTAGGATGACCATTGAACAGTATGTTCGGGCCATATTCTTGTATTCATAGAGTAGAAGTACTCTTACTGAAAGTAAAAATATTTAAATGATACAAATATATAAATTAGTGATAAATTTATTATATTTTATAATTTGATATATAAAATTCAATAAATTTAATTTTTTAAAATTTTTAATAAAAATTTTATAAAATTATTTTTAAAAATAATATAAAGATAATAAAATATATCATAAAAAGATTAATTTCTCGTTATTAATTAAATGTTACAAATATGTATTATATTTTATAAATTAATTTATAAAATATAATAAATATAATAATTAAATATTTATAAAAATATAATAATTAAATTTTATGGTATAAAAATATTATGTGAGAATAAAAAAATTAATTATATAATTAATTATTATTATTCATGGGTATGTATGGAGGCATTGATTATTTTAAACAAAATTTAAGTAAATGTTAAATTAATTAATATTGAATAAGTAGCATTAGTTAAGTGCAACGACATTTAGAATTATGTATTAATTATCCTAAGACAAGTAACAAGGCTGCATATAGGGACAAGAGTGAGGTAGGTTTATTTATTTATTTACTAAATAATCTCAAAGCTGTTTTTCTGACCAATCAGAGCATGCTTTGAATACTCAACGCCATTTTATCATAATATAACAATTAACCATATTAAGTTGAAGAAAATCACGACAAAGTTGCTGTAAGAAGCTGGTTTGATTTATGAAGCATTTTTTGATGGCCATAAGTTGGTAGCTCTCGAAACTGAATTTGTATTTTTGTGTATGAAAACTAAACTTCGGGAGAGATGGCATTAATTGTTTTCTGTGCTTCTAGAAGCATTTTCTTTTATCATCCAAGTCACATAGTGCGTGCTATTGCCACGCGGTCATCTGACATACCAATTCACTGGAATGCAAAGGCGTCAAACGCATCTTTTTGTTCAGCAGATCTAAACATCATGACAGAAGAAATCTAACTGCTATACATGATTGTGAGCCATATAATATTGGGGAATCTCTAGCGTTATTGCCCTTTGCTGGTGATGAAAAAATGATGGGACTAAAGAGTGGTCACGTACTTGGTTTTTGAGGGTGTTATCAAATCGAAGTAATATAGAGGAGTCTGGAGCTGAAGGAGAATCCCAAGTTAATAGAATTTCAGGGCTTAACGATGATCTTCTGCGAGTGTGGCGGTCATAATAGGTAGTCCTGTAAATTGGAGGCTGCTCTTGGATTCTCTGCACCTGTTTAATTGCTTGGCAACCCTGTTCATACTTACTGCACCTGTAGTATTTCCTGCATATGTTTGACCCTGATCATTCTGGTCTTACTATATATATATATATATATGTTAGAATGGCAGGAAGATCTTGGTATTAATTGGCATTCTGTATTATTTTCTGTCCATACTTTCTCCATTCATAGCCGTTTCAATTAACGCGAGCTGGTATGCTTCTCCCATGTTTGCCAAGTTCTTTGGCCAATTAATCAATGGTACTTATAGAATATCTACTGAGGAGAATGGTTGACAGAAAGAATTGAAGTTTGAACTTACAAGTAAAATATTTTGAGTATTACCAACCGAATCAATTGTCATTAATATTATTTTAATATTAAACATAAACAATAATTATGGTAATGTCATCTAATATATATATACATATATATATATATATGGTCACAAATCTTATATACTCTCCCTCTCCCATCACCATGACCTTGGATCTTCATCTTTTTTTGGAAAAGAAAATTCAATACTAGGAACTGGTATTATGTTGCTTATTACTTTTAAAAACATAGATAAAACTTTTCTAAATTGTCTTGTGTAGTATAAAACCAAAACAACATACTATCATTCATTTTATAGGACAAAATTACATATTAAATGTGCTTATACAGTAATTTATCATCAATAATAAGTGTAGAAAAATAACATATTGTCATTTTTAATATAAAATAGAACTAACAAGCTATCATCTATAATAAGACAAAAATAACAGATTGATTATTAATTTTAATATTAAACATAAACAATAGTCATCTTAAAATCACCTAATATATGCTCACATATGTTGTCTATTCTCCCTCTCACCATGTCCTTGGATCTCCATTTTTTTTGAAAAAGAAAATTATCTTATTATGAGCTAATATTATGTGGCCTATTACTTTCAAAAACATATAAAAACTAACTAATTTTGTTGATTTGTACTTTTCTTGTGTTACTGGGTCTCAGCCCTTGACATCACTAAAGATAATATGATTTTTTAAATAAACATCATAATAAAACTGTAATTTTTTTAATGAGATTATAATAACAATGAACATATACTTAAAAATAGTATAAACATAATTTGCATACTAATTGATAATTACCGTCATGTATATCATAATCATAACTAGGTATGGTGCATTTGTACCATTATTTACATGGAGGCATCTATCTTTTGGCAAATAACTTTTGTTTTTAAATTTTAAAATTAATCTAATATCTTGTAAAATTCTTTTTGATATAAAAACTTTCAAAACACTTATTATAATTTCTTTTCATAAATCCGATATTTTAGAAAATTTTTATATAGCTGCTGCTACAGTATAAGATATTCTTGTATTTTAGTCTTTCGTATATCTTGGGACCTGTTGAAGTTTGAACACAAATTTAAAGAAAATGATACATATACACAAGTTTTCTATACAAAGTATGCACATGTTGATATAAAAAAATTAAAAATATAAAAATATAAAAAATACATAAAATATTTATATATACATATATTGTTATTCAAAATTTAAACAGCCATTTTGAAGATTATATCAAAAGAAATATAGTGTCTTTAAGAGCCATTTTCTTTGGACTCGGGTGGATGGAAGAAAAATTTGGGCTTGCAAAAGGTACTAGTACTTTTTAAAACTGGGCCATAAAATAACCGTGAATGATGTTTGAGAATGCCTCCCAAACACAATCCTTATCTGGCCCGTTATCCCCCACAAGACCAATGTGTCAGTATACATATTGACAATATATGATCCTATCCATATTATTATAAAACATATGGTTATTTTATTTATACAAACTAAATTTAAAAAATGTTATTAAATAAATTTAAATTAATAAAATTGTTTAATTTAATAAATTTAATATCTCATAATTAATTTTGTAAAATATTTATAGGTAAAATTTGGTGTGATTAACAATTTTTCTATAACATACATCAACCTTACATTTTTTTTTTATATAAAAAAGGTAGTTAGTAAAGAAGAAGAATAATAATAATATTAGATAGTTGGTGCTATAATGATATAAACAAGTTTAGAATCTTGGTTGAATGGAAGAACAGTGATATGTATCATTTTATGAAGTATTAAATAAAAATCATGTGCATCACACGAGAGACAAATGAATCAGTGTGGGCTCACCAACAAAAAAAGAAAATGCATCAGTGTGGATCATTGAATCTCATTTTTTGTTGAGTAAAAACAAAAGGCAAGCAAGTGCCACTTCAATTCATTATCAATTTATGGATATGTATCCCGCTGCCAAGTAAACACTTAATTTATGTACCAAAGTCTGCATTTAACCTTGAGAAAATTGAAAAAAGAAATTCTCAATCTACATTATAAAATGCTCATAAAATTTAAAGTGGATTATTAGATATAATAAATTTATAATTTAATTTGTAAAATTTAATGATTTAAATTTTGTAAAATACATCTCTAATAAAATTAAATTTGTAAAAATAATATAACTGAAGAAAATTTAGAGCACCTTGGTGGCTAGTTGCTACGCAATAGAAACAGCACCACACAGGTAGGGCTCTATCTAGCTGATGGAAGAGGGAGTCACCACCTCAATTATTGTACAATTCAAAACGCTGGTTACAAAGTAGTAAAAAATAAACAATGCACTGTCGTTGCATCAATATTGATCATTACTCCACTTCCACATAAATTAGAAATAAAACTTTATAGAATTCATTACTTGCCTATAAATGTCCAACAGCCTTGCTCTCCCAATTACAATTCGCAGTCAGTAATAATCTTTGCTGAGAAGAAAGAAATAAGTTCTTTATTTTGCTCATCCTCATGGTTCTTCAACTGGGTGCCTTTGCCCCTTCAACCATTCTTCAAGTTCCCAATTTCAAGCCTCGGCCACCAAAATCCTTGATCATGTCAGTTTCTTTCCTCCCATTTAATTATTATTTTTATTTGTTTCAACAGTTTCTTTATATATATATATATATATATATATATATATATATATATGCACATATATCTTCTTCCTAAGTCTTCATCTTTCTTGGTAAACTATTACTTAAGTTGTTTTTGAATCAGAGCACAGTGGAAAATGGGACCTCAGCCAAGGAAGAGGTGGGCAAACCAATGGAGCAAGTACAAGGAGTCTTCAACTTGCAGAAAACCTGTAGGTTTCGAAGAGCGACCCAGAAAGTCAGAAAACTAAGGATGAAAGCAAAGCAAATGATGAGAATAATTATATGTAAACTTATTATTATAAAAGTTTTGGTCTGAATTAAAAGTGATTTAATTGTGTTTAATATTAAATGGGTTTAAGTAATATCATAAAGTATAAGTTCATATATGTAGATATTCTATTTGTAATTTCTAATTTTATGATGAGATAATTAGAAATAAGAAAAATATGCATAGTTATAAAAGAATTATGATCCTTAAATTATACGTATAATTTTTTTTTACATCTTATTATTAGAAAAGTAAGAATGCATTCTTTAAAAAATTATGTATACTAATTTAAAATATTTAAAACTGTTAAATTAAGGATTTTGATGATATTCATAAATTTAGATACACTTTTACATTTAATTTATTTTTTTTAATAATTTAATATGATAAATCTTGATTTGACGGTGATTTTCATCTAAATAAAAAATTTTCCCATCACGACTCGCATGCAACCGCTCAAATCATGTATCCATCTAATGTGGGTCTGTCATTGTGTCTTGTGGGGTTGTCATGTCGTGCTACTCAGCGAAGTATTCCTCCTTCACTTATTCAATGTAAACCGTAATTAAATGATTGCAAATGTTATGTTCTCCTCAATATAAGGCGATACAAAAGAGTGCCAAACTAATAAATATAGACACCGAAATTCTAAGATTAAACTCAAGATTTTAAAGGGAGAGATTACAAAATAATAAATGAGTGTCTCTGCACCAATAAAAATTAATTTATTATCATTTCTTTTATATTAGTATAGAAGGCATTATCAACAATCGATATTAAATATGAATTAATCTCATACTTAATAATAGTGTAAAAAATTTTAAAAAATATATAAAATTAAATGACAAAGATTTTATATATATAATCTAAAAACAAATTGTTAAAATATATTCTAATTAAGGAAGAGTTGGTCATGATTTGACTTTTATGAGGTTCCAACCAATTAAATTGTTGCTCAAGAGGCATGATTAGAGCATCTGTTTAATTAGTATAACCCATGTGGCTTAATCATTTCAATTTATATAAATGGGAAAATTAAAAGTGTTATACGGAACTTGTAAATATTACTATCACAAGAGGCATGATTAGAGCGTCTGTTTAATTAGCATAACCCATGTGGCTTAACCATTTCACTTTATATAATTGTGAAAATTAAAAGTGTTATACGGAACTAGTAAATATTATCATCAATAATTCAAGCTAATGATACGAAACAAATTTTGCTGACAATTTGTTACGTTTCTATTGGGTCTCTCACATTGAGTAAATGGGACATTTAAATAGACTCATAAAATTTTGTGCTAGCTCTTCATCATCCATTATTGGGTTTCGATCAAGGTAGGTTCTCAGAAATTCTTACAGCAATGATTATCAGCGACACGGGTGGTCCTGCTGACTTCTCCGAAAGTCTTGTGAGTTGTAACCACAACCGTTCTTCACTTTGCGCCAAACAATCACTAGTGTCCGATTTTATTAAAAAGGGTAAAATTTATTTTAATAATTTTTATATTTTAAAAAATTTTATTTCTAACTTTTAATCCAAAGATATGCTGAATTAACAAAAACAAAAAAAAAAAAACCAAACACTGGTCTAATTTTCATAAGAGGGAAACTTTCTCGCTTATCACAATCCACACTTCTCTTGCGGCCCTACCCAGCCTTCATAGAAAGTTTACTCTCAAAGACAATTTATTTTTAAACTGTCATAAATATAAAGTAAATTTATTGAATTTATTATATTTATAATATAATAATTTTAATAATTCAAAAACTTTTAAATAAATATAATAAATTTTTTATAAAATAATAACATCAAAGTCAATAATACCCATGTCATAAATTTATCTATTTTTGCAAAATGAGCTCAAATCATTGTCTGTTGCCCTGAGAATTGACAAGTTGTCTGTGGAAATGACAAGACAATTTCTTTGTCCTCGCTTTGTCACGGCTTTTAATTTTGGAAAAATGTTGCAGGCCAACGCGACATGCGTAAAGAGGGCCCGAGTGCGCCTTTTACCTGAGCGTATTGCAGCGTGCGCATATTCCGTCAAAAAAGTCAGTATTTTTTTTTTTTTCAAAAATATTAATCTCACGTTCTCACAAGCCTACTCACATATAAGCAGCGGCAATTTTTTTTAAAATCAAAATATCTCTCAGTTAAAATCGTAAATTAATTATATTTAAAAAATTTTAATTATTTATTAACAGGATCAGACCGTATTAGTAAAGCCAGTGCTTTTAATTCTGCTCTTGAATACCCCAGAACTGTTCAATCTGCGGCGCTAAAATGCCACAAAGCACTTCTACTCCTCTTTTAATTAGGAGAAAGTATCTTTTAACTGTACATTTGGGAATTCAAAGTAATTTCTTTTTATATATCACTCTGTTTTAAAAAAATATTTTTAATAAAAATTGTTTTCTTTCACGTAGTAAAGTATGAGAGAAAATCTTTCACACAATAAACTGCAAAAAGGCATCACACTTTCTAAATGTGAAGTCAGAATATCCTTATCTCAGCACCCAAAGGACGAATGAATTTCGGCGAAGTCTAGAAAGGTGGTGTAGTGTTTTGTTCTTTACTTACTCTTTCTCAGCAAGTGCTCGAGTCAGAAAAGACTGAAAGCCAGCAAGGCCTTTTAAAAAGAGAGAATGGAAGGAATTGAAAAGAAAAGGAAAGAAAAAAAAAAAGAAGGAAATAAAAACTTAAATGAAAAACTTTTTCATCTATAAAATTCCTTTTGTACTTGCAACGAAATTTCGCAACCTGCAGTCATTCCATCTATAAAATTCCTTTTGCACTTGCAATAGACCAGATCCCAAGTGAGAAAATTCGATTACTCAATTTCTCTTTCGCTCGTTATGGCTCTCTCAAGTATCTTTGGCAAGTCTGTTCAGTCCATTTTGCCAGTTGTAAGCAAGGCTTTCAAATGCAGTCCAATTACTCTCAAACCCCACTTGCCCTCCATGATGTTAGTTTCTTTGTTTTCTGTAACTTTTCCTCTACAAGAATTCAAGGATCTGTCTATGGCATTTTTGATTAATTCATTTTTTTTTTTTTTGAATCAGCACACAAGGCGAAGCAAAATGGGCAGACCTCATCCAGAGAAGGGCTAATGGCTTGCCGAGCATGAGTCCTCTTGCGGGGAAGGTTCTTCTGTAAGATCATACTTTCTTGATTTTTAAGCACGTCAACTCTCATTTTGGGTTTCTTTTCTCACATGGCCTTTAAACTCACCAAATGCATGAACTATAAATGAATGGTAACTTACTTCTGCCAGAGTCCATGACCATTAGTTGGAGCCTTATTATTTGGTTTTCAAAAGATATGAAGAAGGTGTTCCATACAGAGCCAGAGGAAGATTGAGCCAACGTAGAGACCATTTAATATAATTTTTATGTGGATCTTTATAAATGATTTGCAAGCAATTTCTGCGGCGATTTGAACACAAAATTAACATTATTAATATTCTTTTTGCATATGAGAAGAGATGCTGTAAAAGAAAACCCGAAGAAGCCGGGGGAGGATCTCCCTTCACATCATGATGAAGAGGGAGCAATGAAAACAGATCCCAAGATGCAGCAGACGACAGGAATGAGTACTCTTGCGGAGAAGGTTCCTACGTAAGATCACACTGCACCCCTCTCTTGATTTTTAAGCATGTGACTCTCTTTCTGGGTTTCTTTTCTCACATGTCTTTTGCATATGGGAAGAGACGCTGTAAAAGAAAACCCGAAGAAGGCGGGAGAGGATCCCCCATCACATCATGATGAAGAGGTTCCTACGTAAGATCACACTGCACCCCTCTCTTGATTTTTAAGCATGTGACTATCTTTCTGGGTTTCTTTTCTCACATGTCTTTTGCATATGGGAAGAGATGCTGTAAAAGAAAACCCGAAGAAGTCGGGGGAGGATCCCCCTTCACATCATGATGAAGAGGTTCCTACGTAAGATCACACTGCATCCCTCTCTTGATTTTTAAGCATGTGACTCTCTTTCTGGGTTTCTTTTCTCACGTCTTTTGCATATGAGAAGAGATGCTGCGGAAAAAGATCAGAAGAAACCGCGGGATGACCCACCTCCCCATAATCCAAATGGAACTGATCTTTTGGACCAGAAGACAGATGACCAGAACGAAAACGACTCAAAATGAATTTGAGGTAAGACCTTACTCCCTTTGTTTAATTTGAGTTTGTAACCCTCAATCTAATTCAATTATGCACAGGTACAGAAAATAAAACGTAAATTAATTAACTTTGTTGTTTTTGTGGATCAGAGCACTCGGTGAATTAAATGGGCTGGTCATGAGCCATGGAAGTGTACAAGAAGCTTTTAAATATTGTAGCAGAACTTCTAGCTGGACAACCTTAAATTATATGTGTGTGATACTATAAATAAACAGTTTCGCCATTCTCTCGTAAAGAAGCTCACCAAATGTTTACAAAGGGTAATTAGGGATTGCACAATAAAAGTGCTCCCTAATTATTTTTTTGAACATTTCGCGAGTATTTAGACTAGAATTTGGAAAGAATATAAATGGTGCTCACTCTTACTTGTTGTATGGTAGTGATTTCCTTTTGTGATGGTCAGTGATTGTGATTGTATCTTCTTTTGGATGAATAGTAGTTAAAAGTTGACACAGTTGTAGTAGACATTTACTCCAGTTTGTCACTCTGTAGCATTTTCTGTCAAAATTCATTGTTACGTATGCTGAGAATTTTGCTAAGATGAGTAGAGTTGTCCCTACTGTTATATCTCCTAATTCTAAAGATTGATCAGGACTTCTGTCCCTTGCTTATTAGACCCTGGAAAACCAAATTTACTTTCGTGCACATTAAATTAAAGTAACTAACCACTTATTTAGTTAATAAAACACTAATCATTTGAATTAAATTATTTACTACTTTTTTTTTCTAAGAGTTTAACATGCATTTGTATATAGCTTTTTTTTTAAAATATTGAAAATATTACAATATAAAAATTAAATTTAATAAAAAAGAAATAAGGTTAAATTTAACTATTTGAACCAAACTTAAGTCCTAATCTGTATATTAAAGAAAAAGAAAAGAAAGACTTGGTAATATTACGAATAATGAGGTTTGTGAGTTGAGAAAAATATGTTAACCATTGGGCAAAGTATAGGCCGTATACCTATAATGAGATAGTCACTTGGGAAAGTATACAGGTATCTATACTGTACTATTTTACAATGGCATTATTATTATTATTTTTTTTGGGTGAACAAGAAAGGCTAAACGCCCCAAAACAAAAAGAAAATCCCAACTAAACAAAAGGAATCGACCTCACAGTTGAGATCTGCAGCATATCAGCTAGCCACACAGCATGCAGAGCTCGTGGCATATTTCTTCCAAAACTACAATCCCTTCATCAGAAGCTACCCCTTGATTGGCCAAGAAATCAGCACATTTGTTTGCTTCCCTGTAAGCATGCACCACCCTCACTTCCCAATCCTTCAAGATCATATTCCTAACATAACAAAGCACTGACCTTCCACGCAAGACTAAGTTGTATCTTTCTTCAGAGCCTGAACCAAAGGTCTAGAGTCAGTCTCCAAGATCACTCTAGGGTACCGCAGACGCCAAGCCAATGTCAACCCTTGCAAAGCTCCCCAGATTTCCACCTTAAAAACAGAAGAACTGCCACAGTTTATTATAAAACCTAACTGCCAACGCCCATCATGGTCCCTGATCAGGTCACCACAACCCGCCAAGTCATGATCCTTCTTAGACCCATCCGTGTTGAACTTCACCCATCCCCTAGGAGTGGGGCACCAAGCATAAAGGAGTAGAATGCACATATTAGACTGATGCTATATACATAATTTTTCCTTTTTTTTTTTTACAAAACATTATAGCGCCATCCGATAGTATGTAAATCAATATGTCATATGATAATTTGTGGATAAATTATGAATATTGTTATGTAAATATATCATTATTCAATTTTTAAAAAGAAAACTGATTTTTTTTAAATGTTCTAAAATCTGTAATTATAGATATGTTTGTTATTTGTTAAACCCACCCAATTCTATTTCAGAAACAAATATCATATAAAGCACATATAATTATTTGAATATTTATAAAACTATTTATTATGCAGCTTTTAATAACAATGCCCACCAAGTCAACCATCCAAGTCTTCCCTCTATAAGTCACTATAACATTAGTTTTTGGTCCAAGTGTTGAATTGAGAAAAGGCAAAGACAAGTACAAAGTCTCTTCCAAAATCACGGGTACTCATTTTTGGGAAGAAAAGGTTGCCGCCATGCCGGCTTGCATGTCCACATGCCTTGCATCCCATCAGTTTCCACCTTAATGTGGGAACAAATTTACTTTTACAAACAACTTTTATTAAATTATCACTGACTTAAAATTAATTAATTAGATTTATATTTTAATTCATAAATTTTAATAAATATAATAATTTAAATTATAATAAAAATATAATAAAATTTTATTTATAAAAATAACATAATTTTTATTGTTAATTTACGACCATAATGTTATAGATTTTAATTAATTAATCTTGGATTGATTATAACTTTTTTGAAAGACACATCTTGCCATAGGTTCGCACATTGAATAGATGTTACTATCACCAACAGAACCTTGCCAACGTAATGCTTGTTGATTACATACTAATTAATACCACGACCATAATGATATAGATCATAATTAATATTAGATTTGTTTTTTTTATTTGTAGCAACTGTTATGTTGGATCGTGATAAGAGAATTGAAAATTGTGTTTTTTTACAAGAATTGTAAAATTTATTATGTCATTCTTTTATCATCTGTTTAAAATATTTTAATCCGAAGAAAGAAATATATTGTATCTTGCATTAGAGCAACAAATTACCTTTTCTTTTTTCAAAATATTCTTTATTTAATAAATAAAAACTAATTTTTTTAAAATATTAAGATAATTGAAGTGAATAAATCCCTTTCAAATAATTTTTTTATACATAAAATTTAAATTAAACTTAATATAATTTATTTAAATATTTAAACTCCTATTACTTAAATTAATATATATTGATAGTGCAACAAACTACCTTGATGTACTGCAAGAGAGACCAACCTATTATCTATCTTAGAGAACGATATGGGTCTATTGAGACACGGATCCTCTGCCTTCACAGCAGATGACCATGAAAGAAAGTAAAAAAAAGTAGGTGAGATGAGAGAGAAATAGGAAAAAATCTTTCTCTCTCACCACGCCTCTCTTGAAGAAGTCACTCCCTGAGCGCAGACGCGTCAAAGTCGTTGCGCGTTAGCGCAGGAGTTTTCTTGCTCCCTTTCCTTATTTTATTATATTTTTGGAGGGTCTTCTTCTCTGAAGTGGCAGAGTAACCAATTCCACCTTCAAGTCCAAGTTCGAATGGGGCATCTTCTTCCTCAAATCTTGTAAAAAAGTATGCTAAAACGCACTACAGTCTTTTGCAGTTACTGCAAAGGATCTGTCTCTGGAACTATTGTGTAAAGATAGGTGGAAATTGTATGTGATAATTTGAAAAAAAAATGAAGTAAAAAATAAAATTTATATATATTAAATTTTAAATAAATAAAAAATAATCAAAACAAAAAATCCAAATAAAAAATTTTGTACAAGCTATTATTGAATTTGTAGGACACTATTTTCTAATCTATCCAGTATCCACGTTTTTGGTTGGTGAAGTTTTGCTGCTGTTCATTTCAAGTCCACAGCCTAAGTCTTCCTCCAGTAGTTGGGTATTCATTTTTCACACTTTGAAGTAGAAGATATCACTTTCAAGAGCAGTGCCTTCATCATAAGAGAATAGTTACCCTTGTATAGTACTAATAATTACCACACTTTTTTTCCTTATTTAGAAAAATAATTACCACTTTTTATTTATAGAGTAAAAGTACTCCTACCGAAAGTAAAAGTATTTAAATGTTACAAATATATAAATTAGTGATAAATTTATTATATTGTATATATTAAATTATAATTATTATATAATTTAATATATAAAATTTAATAAATTTAATCATTTAAAATTTTTAATAAAAATTTTATAAAATTATTTTTAAAAATAATATAAAAATAATAAAATATATTATGAAAAGATTAATCTCTAATTATTAACTGAAAATATTATAATTTTACTAAAAAAGAAAAAGATTAGAAAAAGATGGACAAAAAAGCATTATTAATTAGTTATATATATATATATATATATATCAATAGATGGACTATATGTGGTTTAATTTTTTTATATCAAGTAGGACAATTATCATCATAATCAATTAAAACATTATAGGCATTCTGTTAATTTTGATGGCTGGATTTATAAGTAACAAAATGTAAATGCTTCTTTTGAAAGAATATAATAACACATTATTTTTTAATTAAAGTCTCTTTCTTTACTAACCAAATAAGGGAGGAAATTTTCCCTCCTCTTAAACTAAATTAAATAGGAAAATTATTTTTCTTCTCTTTCTCTCTTCTCCATTAAAATCTCTCACCTCCTTTGAACCAAAGAGTTTGTAAGTGAAACAGAATACGATGAAAAAGTTAAATTTTACTACAACTTATAATTTTCAGATTATGCACAAATTATATATATATTTATGCAAAATTGTTGTTTTTCTTTTTCAATTGTTTTAGAAGCTATATATTATTAGTTGGAGGAGGGGGTAAATTCGGTATAAAGTTGCTTTCATCCATCAAATGCCTAGATGATGGATTGATGTAATTTTTTGCTCCTTACTATAGTGTTTGCTCTTTACTTTTTCTTTCTCAGCAAGTGCTCCAGTCAGGAAGACTGAAAGTCGGCAAGACATTTTAGAAGGAGAGAATGGAAGAAATTGAAGAGAAAAGAAAAAGAATAAATGAAACCTAAAACGATGAACTTTTATTTTTTATTGTTTTGGAATTAAGGGGATACAAGCTAGAAAAACACTAAAAAGAGAGAATAAAACGAGAATAAGCAACACCCATCATATCCCAATAAAGGACGAGGCAACCATTTGGAGGAAGCAAGTAGAGTTGGATTCCTTGACCATGGAAGTGAGCGTGATTGGCTAGCCAATCTGCCACACAATTAGCTGTATGATAAATACGAGATAGTGCGACAGTTCAATCGCTGTTCACGAGACATCTAACATGGGCAACCAAGCTAAGATAAGGATGGGAATCCAGACAGTCCTTCCGGATAAGGTTGAGATAGTACGACAGTTCAATCTCTGCTCACGAGACATCTAATATGGGCAACCATGGTATGATAAGGATGGGAATCCGGACAGTCCTTCTAGAGGAGGTTGACAGCTAAGATAGAATCGATCACCCTCGACCAAGATGTGTTTTAACCCCTGATACCAGGCCATTTCTATGCCGAAAACAAACCCCCAAAGCTCTGCAACCAAAGCGGTTTCACTTCTAACATTATGCGAAAACCCCAAGAACCATTGTCTACTCGTGTCCCGGATAACTACTCCACAAGCTGCTACGCGGCCACTTCGAAGATTTGATTCATCCACATTTAACTTTGCCCAAAAAAGCAGGAGGAAAAGGCCAAGAAACAAGACATTCCGACCGGCGATGAACAGAAAAGTGTTTCCGATGGATGAACTTTTTTCCCTTGTAATCTCTTTCTTTCCATAGCCCATGCTCCATTCCAACTCACTCGGAAAAATGAAAGAGTTACATATACGAGATGCGTAATTTTATTACGTTTTTTCATGTAACTTTAAAAATATTAAGTAATATTTTCAAAATATTATATAATATTTTAAAAATTTATAATTTTAATTTATATAAAAAACATAAAAATAACATGAGGCATTAATCAAAGAAATCTTTTTGTCCTTTCCAGTGGGCAAATGGCATATTCTTGAAGAATATTCTCGATCGGAAGGCCGCGTTCTTTTTCACGTGGTTTCAAGGACATGTCGCCAGGCTCAAACATTGATTAGTCTCTAAACCAGAATATATACGAAAAGGCTGCCCTTTTCCTAGAAGCTCATTAATGGTCTATTAAAATGGGCCAAAATATCATAATTATACAAAGTAACTATTCATAAAATATTCACGTACAGTAAAAAAAAATTTTGAAGAAAAAATAATATAAATCTAAAAAAGAGAAGGAAAGTTAAAATGTAAAAATATATGTAAAATAAGTATATAATTACTTTAATTACTTAAAAAAAAAGGACATCACGCAGTCAGAATTTAGAAGGCAACTCATAAGAAATGACAAAGAAATGCCACCTGCAGTCATTGGCCTCCTATAAAATTCCCATTTCTACTTGCACTTGACGAGGTCCAAACTGAGAAAATTCGATTACTCAATCTCTCTTTCTCTCGTTATGGCTTTCCTTAGTTGCTTTCAATCTGTCAAGTCCATTTTGCCAGTTGTAAGCAGGGCTTTCAAATGCAGTCCAATTACTCTCAAACCCCAGTCGCCAGGATTCTCCATGATGTTAGTTTCTGTGTAACTTTCCCTCTACTAGAATTCAAGGAACTGTCTAGTTTCACAACATAAATTAATTTGTTTCATTAATTTATTCTTGTTTTGGATTAGAACACAACGCGGAGCACAATGGGCAGACCTCATCCAGAGAAGGGCAAATTGCTTGCCAAGTATGAGTACTCTTGCAGAGAAGGATCTTATGTAAGATTATACTCTTGATTTTAAGCATGTTAACTCTCCTTTTGGGTTTCTTTTCTCACATAGCTTTAAACTCACCAAATGCATGAGCCATAAACAAATAGTAACTTCTTCTGCCAGAGTCCATGACCATTAGGTGAAGCCATGTTATTTGTTTTTCAAAAGATATGAAGAAGGTGTTCTATAAAGACTCAGAGGAAGATTGAGCCAACGTAGAGACCATTTAACATAATTTTTATGTAGATCTTTATAAGTGATTTGCAAGCAATTTCCGCGACGATTTGAGCATAAAATTAACATTGTTAATATTCTTTTTGCCTATGAGAAGAGGTGGTGCAGAAGAAACCCTGAAGAACCCGCAGGATGACCCCCCTCCACATCATCATGAAGAAGGCCCAAACAAAACAGATCCCAATATGCAGCAGACGATAAGAATGAGTACTCTTGCGGAGAAGGTTCCTATGTAAGATCATATTGCACCACTCTCTTGATTTTTAAGCATGTAACTCTCTCTCTGGGTTTATTATTAATATTATTTTGCATATGAGAAGACATGCTGCAGAAACAATTTCGAAGCAAGTGAAGGATGACGATCCTCAACATCATTATGACCAGAACGAAAACGACTCAAAATGAATTTGAGGTAAGACCTTACTCACTTTGTTTAATTTGAGTTTGTAACCCTCAATCTAATTAAATTATGCAAACGTACAGAAAATAAAATGTAAACTCATTAACTTCGTTGTTTTTGTGGATCAGAGCACTCAGTGAATTAAATGGCCTGGCATGAACCATGGAAGCGGAGAAGAAGCTATTAAATGTTGCAGAACTTCTATCTGGACAGCCGTAAATCATATGTGATACTATGAATAAAGAGTGTCGCCATTCTTACGTAAGGATGCTCACCAAATGCGCACAAAGAGTAACTGGGAACGCTCAATAAAGAGTGATTGCTAATTACCTTTTATGAGTATGTCATGAGTATTCCTTTGTGAGACTGAATTCCCCATGAATAAAAGCCGCTCTTTCAGTTGTTTGCATGCCAGTGATTTCCTTTTGTAGTGGTCAGTGATTGTCATTGTTATTGTACTACGTTACTGGATAGGTTTGGTAGTTGTAATGGAAACTTACCTTCTGTTTCTCTGACATTTTCTGCCAAATTTTACTGTTGCATATGCTGAATATTTTGCTCAACTAGGGAAGAATTGACCCTACTCTGCAAGCTCAAGTGGTATCGATTTAACATTCCCCCTCTCTCATGTTCGATTGCCCCTCTCCATAAAAAAATAAAATAAAATCGACCCTACTCTTATGTCTCCAAATTCTAAAGATTGATGAGGACTTCTGTCTATTATCAATTAACCACATATCAAGTCAGTTAATTAAAGACTAATGATTTGAACTAAATTATTTGCTACTTTTTTCCAAGAGCTTAACATGACCCATATATAGCTTAATAAACGTGAAGTTAACTCAAGTCAAAAACTGAATATAATACAACTTATTGGTAACAGTATGAATAATGAGGTTTGTGAGTTGAGAAAATGTGTTAAACAGTGGGCAAAGAAAAGGCCAAATGCATATATTGAGATGAGTCACAATTAGGAAAGTATAAAAGGTATCTATAATCTATAATTTTAAAATAGCAGTATTTAATGCACTAGATTTATGCATTTAATTTGCTACTTATGAATATATTGTTATCAAATCAAGAATAAATAATAGAATAAATTACACAAAATTCTTTTACACTCAAATTTATGTGTAAATTACTACCTTTTATTTAACTGAATCAAATTATATCATTATATTTTTCAATTGTTGCAACATCTGCAATAAACTTCAATTCTTTCAAATGAAAAAATTATTGGTTATATATTTAATAATTATTATAATTATTAATTTTTTATTAATAATTATTTTTTATACTTTAATTTTTAAAAATAATGATTGATTTACACATTAATATTATATATTTTTATGCACTTATAAAAATTTTATAGAATATTAATATTTTATTGTGTAAAATTTTAAATTGTTAAAACACTAATATTTTATTGTTGTTATATATACAAAATATATAAAAATAAATACATTAATATAATAATATTTTTTGAAATATATCTTACACTTTAAAAATATTAATTCTCAAATTTAAATTTTTAAATTTTTTTAATTTTAATAACTTTTTTTTAATCTCTTTTTAAAATTTAATAAATAAAAAATTTATTATTATTTTTTTCTTAATTTTAAAATTCTCTACCTTTATTACAGAATATCTTAATTCCTAATTCTCCCACGATTCAATAATCCCGCGTCCAACTCTTAACCTTGACTCGGCTGAGTCCCATGACCCCTTTGGACGATTCGTCCGACCTGCTGCTCTTCATGCTTGTCTTCCTCCCAAATTACCAACTCCTAAATCCAGAACCCTACTGGTCGGACATACGAAGAAGAGGAGAAATTGTTAGCGAAGCTCAGGAGTACTGAAGTTTTTGAGCAAGAAGAAGCCCTCATTTCACTGAGAAATATCACGAGGACCAGGGAAGACACCAGAATTTCTGTGTGCACTCCTCGTTTCCTATCGTCCCTCCTTCCGATCGTTGGTCATCCCCTGGTTGTACGAAAGTGGAGTTCACACGCCGAAATTAGTAAATTGCTTCACACGGAGCTTTATATGCACCGCGCTCTTCAGCCTTAACAGGTACGGTGCAATCTTTTCTGTAATTCCAGTTGAATTTTTCCGTAGTGTAGAATCTACCAATCTGGCACTGGAAGGCTTTGTACTAACGGGAGCCAAAGTCATAGTTGTTTAGGTGATAAAGGAGATTGAGGAGATAGGAACAGAGAGGGCCAAAAAAGGGCTAGGAGAATATTGCACGTGAGAATCCCAACTTCATTCAGCTGTGATTTGGGGTGAATGTTAAGAATTGGACGGACGGATGGTTGCCCATTGTGATAATTAAGAAGTGTAATGGTACAATTTGATTTAATTGAAATCACAAAAGTGTAATTTGCACATGAACAGAGCTGTGTGCTTACGATTTAAAGGTAGATAAATATAGTAAGTTGAAATTTGGAAAGAAAGAATTGTAAGGGAAGGCAGGAGAGAAATGGGTGTACAAATTTGAGCTGAACAAAATAAGAGTTATTATGTGCTTACTAGATAGAAATTTGAGGGTAGATAAATTTAGCAAGTTCAAATTTGTTGCAAGTCAGATTAACTTTAAAATTGGAACGTTAGGGGATTCTTATCCCTCGCATTGCTAGAGCTCTGCGCTTCCAAGTTCCAAAGAATTTCCCACACTGAGACTGAATTTTGCGGATGCGCTCTGTCCATTTGCCATTTTCTGCAGAAAAACCAGGTTACTTGTTAGCATTTCTATGTCTATACGGCGCATTCTCTTGGTTATAATGTGTTTAATCGGTAATGCCTTATGAATTTTGTTGCTCTTAAAAGAAATGATAGTTGTTGGTGCGCTAAGCGCACATACAGAGATAAAAAATTTGAAGAAAAAGAAAATAGGAAAGAGAAAATGTAAAAATGCATATAGAAAATGTACAGAATCTACTTATACTAAAAATAGTATTCTACGCAAAAATACAAGGTAGGTGCAAGACCAAAAGCTTAAAGAAGGAGATAGTAGCTCGTGAGGTACCTGTTGTATCTCGTATACGAGTCTGGACTGAGATCGCCCATCAAGCTACTAGCCGTGATGCTGGTCTGCAGATTTACAGTTTCCTACCTGCAGAAGTAGTTAAACTATTTGAGAGGACCTTTCAGGGTCCGGCAGATGTAGATTTATTTCGGTTTCTTTGTGATCTTTCCTACATTGCACAACCAAAAAGAAAAAAAAAGGTCCATAGTCCTAGCATTGTCCTTCAAATCTTCTTTCATAACCTTGGTATGATTGTCTTGAAAGCAGTTCCTTTTTTTTTTTTTTTTTTTTTGTAAACAACGGGTGCTAGACCCAAGTCTTGAAAGCAGTTCGTATTTATGTGTATTTGAGTTCTCTCTAATTTTAATAACTTACTTACTATATTTATTTATTATTTAATATGTGAATTTTTTTTTTAATTTTATCTAAATTCCATTTCTGTTCATTTAAATCCAGCCATTGCATTTTCCTTCGGATTCTTACATACACAAAGCCAAATAACTTTGTTGAATAAACTTATATTAAACCAAATAATAACTTGTCGAAACTTCAGATTAATTAAAGGGAGATACTTATATTCAATAGTTGACATTCACTAGATTCACATACAATAAAACTTGTTTGCTCCCGGAAGGCAATAGATGAAACGGAGTGTGGCCATGTCAGAAGCTTAAATAGCTACTCATTTAGTATTATCAAATAAAGAGCAACTCCTCGGAAGTAAGCTTTATTGGTTTAGTCTCAGCAAACACAGAATATTCCCCTTTCCACATATATTTTACAGCCACAATGAGACTTTATTTAATAGTAATGAAAATTGAAGACTATATAGGTAATGAAAAAGTGATGGTCAGGGTGGGGTACTCAAGCTATTTCCACTTTTCAAGGAATTTGCATCTAGCAGCTGCTTGATGACGTCTCTCATTATGGGTCTGTTGCTTGGATCCTTTTCAGCACATCTCAGAGCCACCAAAAGCGTTTCAGCAACCAGTTCCTTCACATTTGAATCTATAAATTCCCCAGTTAATCCTGAATCAACAATCTTATCAATTTCTCCTGTTTCCTCCCAGACAGATTTAACCCACTCCACGATATCTGTTTCCCCTGAAAATGAAGGATCCACCACCTCCTTTCTGGTTATAAGCTCAAGCAAAACTACCCCATAACTATATACATCTGACTTCCTGCTCGTTGCTGCTGTGTATGCATGCATGTTCTGTCACAGCCCAAAGTAAACACATAAATGCTTTGAAGAACTATTACCACTTGTGCGATCAATTGCCCTTAAGTTGGAAATATTTTTACCAAGAATTCTAACAATTTACATAAACATAGTAAAATCATGTAACACTGCAATGAAAAATAAGAGTAGTATACTCACCTGGAGCAATATACCCAGTTGTACCAAGAACAGATAGAGACTGCACTGAATGAGTAGAGGACTGATCGAAAAGCATAGCAATACCAAAATCAGCAATATGAGGCTCCATGTCAGAATCAAGAAGTATATTCCTGGGCTTGATGTCTCGGTGCACTATGACAGGATCACAATCATAATGGAGATATGCAAGTCCATGTGCAATTCCAACTGCTATCTTGTAGCGGACACTCCATTCTAAGGGTGATGGTGGATTCCTTTCATGCAAAACATCATGAAGGCTTCCGTTTTGCATGTAGTTGTACAATATCAGACCATAACCCTTCCTCAGCCAGAAGTTCTCCAATCTCACCAGATTCCGATGCCGAATCTTCCCAAGGGTTTCAATTTCTCTGGTCATGCTTTTGTTCTGCCCTTTGCCGTCTGCAAATACAAGTTTCTTTAAAGCAAAAGCTTTGTTTGGACCAAGTGTGACTTTATAAACAACTCCATGAGCTCCCCTGCCAATAATGTACCTATCATTTAGGTTCTCTGTGGCCACCATAATTTTCTTGAGAAGCGAAGATGACCCATGCTCAATACAGATCTTGTTGACATCTTTTTCAGATCTCTTCCCAATGAGAAACATAGAAAAAAATCCAGCCAATGCAATTATAACAAATAATAAAGATCCAAATGCTATTACCAGAACTTTAATTTTACTTAAACCTTTGCCATGAGTTCTTGCATTGTCACAAGCCTTTAAAATGGCAATTTCGGAACAATTCAAGCCCTTTTCTAGCAAACAATTGACACATAATCCAGAATTTCCCATGAAGGATGACGGCCAACGGATGAGCAACTGCATCAGTTTCTCAGGTATAGGACCAGAAAAGGAATTGTACGATATATTGACTTCAACCAATGAAGGGAGATCCTCGAAAACTTTTATTGTTCCAGTCAAATTGTTGAGTGATAGATCCAGTTTTTCCAGCAAACTTAGCTTCCCAATATCTCGAGGAATTTCACCGGTCAACCTATTAGCACTAAGATTCAACCCATAGAGCAGATTCTGTAATGCTCCAATTGACCTGGGAATTCCACCTCCGAACAAATTTCCCCCGAGCTGTAGATCAGAAAGCTTTGCAAATTCTGCTAAGAAAACTGGAATACCCCCAGTAAAATGATTTTCTTGTAAATATAATGTGGATAGACCTTTCCAGCTCCTCAAACTTGATGGAATTGAATCCCACATCAAAGTTTTCAATTTTGTTACAATTTGACAGTTGGGGTGGCAAAGGACCTTCTAAGTTGTTATGAGCAAGAATCAACCTTACAAGATTCACAAGGTTTCCAAGGTCTGAGGGTATGTGCCCCGTAAATCTGTTATTGGAAAGATCAATATCAGTAAGATTTGTGCAGTTTCCCAAACTTGGTGGGATAGCTCCAATGATGTTGTTCTTACTTAAATTTAAGTATGAGAGATTGATGTTCCTTCCAAAATGAGGAAGAGCCCCTGTCAGGTTATATTCTCCGAGAATCAACCTTTCAAGAGTTGGACAGCTTCCTAACTCTGGAGGTATCCTACCTTGCAGTTCATTATTACCCAAAGTCAAGATCACCAGTTGTTTTCCAAAACAAAGATTTGGTGGAATGGGACCACTGAACATGTTATTTGTCAAGTCTAACTCAACTAACCTACTATTAATTCCTAAGCCTTGTGGTATAACTCCAGAGAACTGATTGTTGAACAATGTGATATTTTCTAGCCGCTTTAGCTCTGTCATTTCTAAAGGTAGTTCCCCATGAAGTCTATTATTATACAAATGGATGTACTTGAGACTATGAATTTTCCAGATGCTGACTGGCATTTCACCCATCAAATAATTGGAATACAACTGAAGATCTTGTAATTCAGTTAGCATTCCCAATTCACTAGGAATCCTTCCCTCAAGTTGATTGGAATGTAAATGAAGGACTTTCATAGATTTACAGTTCCCCAGTTCTTGGGGTATTGGTCCAGACAAATGGTTTCTTGAAAGGTAAAGACGAGAAAGCTCATGCAGTAGGCCTAAGGATGGAGGGATATTGCCTACTAAGTTTGAATGGGAAAAGGAAAGTACAGTTAACCCACTACAGTTCCCAACACTTGATGGAATAACACCACTAAATGCATTGTATGACAAATCCAAGTATTTTAAATTTTTGCAATAGCCCGAGCCTACAGGAATGGTACCCCAAAGAACATTGGAGTTGACATCTAAAGTAACAAGATTCTGGAGATTATTAAGACTCACGGGCAAAGTTCCCTGCAATTGGTTTTCAGAAAGGTCCAAGTGCTCAAGCAGAGTACAATTGCTCAAGCCATCTGGTATTTGTCCAGTAAAGAGGTTTACAGAAAGGTCTAAATGCCGAAGCATACTGCAGTTGCCTAACTCCGGGGGTATTCTCCCTGAGAGATGGTTAGAATTAAACACAATGGTCTGCAAGTGACTTAACTGTGCTATTTCAGGTCCTAATTGACCAGAAATAAAATAAGCTGTGAGGTTAAGGGAGACAACATTGCGGACATTGTCACACTGGACTCCTACCCATGAACATGGAGTGGAATTAGAGGCATTCCAGCTCAACTTTATAGGAGCAGGCACAAAGGTCCAATGCCTCATCAGTGATAGCAAATACATCCCATCAGTGCTCAGAGCAGAAACAACAACATGTAAGGAGGCAGAGATGCATAGCATCAACAAGAAGTGTCTCATACTGTGAAAGAATAACACTAACAAAGAGAAGGGAGAGGTACAAGGTTGGAAGACTTAAGAGGAAGAAAACACACTAACCTTGTAGCGGGTTATTTGAAAATTAAAGTTTTTTGGCCTTGGCAATCTGTCAAGAAGGTGAAAGCAGAATGGAATCCGAAGAAAGCTGGACGAAGAAAGTGTAATGCAAATAATAAGTGAAGCAACATAGACGCTGATGATATTGTAATTTCTTTGGGCACTGAAGTTGCAGGATTTGTTCATATTTATATTCTTGTTTTGATGTTGCAGCATTCATAAACTAACCTATACGTTCTATCAAGGAAAACTTTGTGCACTGAGGTCCAGATCTTTGTTAAATTATTTGGAAGGTGGCACAACTCAGGATATTCGTGTGGAATGTTTACAGTGAGCAATTAGCGAGCACTCTCTATTAATTGCTTATTGTGAGCATTCCATAACAATAAATGTTGAGAATAGTATCAACCAATATTGAGTTAAGTGGTAAGGGGTTTGATTTTTAATGTGACGAATCTTAATTCGAATCCTTACCAAAAATAAAATTTATTTTAAAGTACCTGATAATATTATGAAAAAAATTATTTTCTTAATTCAAAAAGTCAAAAGATATCATAAATTTATCCCAAAAAAAATGCTGAGAATAGTCACGTTGTACAATCAAACATAATATAAATAGGCAACAGTAGTGGCTGAAGACTGACTTGCAGCTACTCAAATTATATGTATGCACGTTATATGTGTCATTTTGCCTTGTGGGAGTGTGATGTCATGCTAGACTGCTAGTCAGTGAGTTGTATTCATCCTTCACTTATTCAATGAAACCGTAATCTCAGGTGATTGGAAATGTTATCTTCTCCTCAATATAATTTGTTTAGGGAAATGATAGGTTTACGCCAGAATTTTATCACGTTTCCTACGTTTTGATTATTTTATTATTTTTTTAAAAAAGCAACTTATGAACAGTAATTTTTACTGTTCATTCATTATGTTTTGAAAAAAAATAATAATATGCGTATATGGGAAATGCTGCTTAGAAATAGCAGCACTCTTTGTTTAAAGGGAAAAGAATAATAGAAAGAGAAAGGCAATAACCTCCTTTATAAAAGTATAGAAACATGAGACCACACATGACATTATCATTTGTTTTATATTAGTGTAGCACTAATATGTGAGAGCTTATATGTGTGTGTGTGTATATATACATATATATATATATATATATATATATATAATCAAACAACAAATTGTTAAAAAATTTTGATTATGGAAGAGTTGGTCAACATTTGACTTCTATGAGATTCCTACCAATTAATTTGTTGCTCAAGAGGCACAATTGGAGCCTCCATTTAATTAGTATAACCCACATAGCTTAACCTTATCACCTTATATAATTGTGAACATCTGAAAGTGTTATATAGAGTATGTAAGTATGTAATTAAGCAATAATTCAACCTACAATGGAATGATAGGTAACAAAACTTTACTAACAACTTGTCATGATCTTATATAGTCTCACGTTGTGTAATATGAGATGTTTGAACTAAGTTATAAGGCTATAAATTAACTTTTAAGGATGAGTTTTCCTAAAGTCTTTTATCAATATTATCAAAGCTTGCTACTATTAGAGCCCAGGCTGCGGAGCAACAAGCAAATTTCGGACACTAGTTTAATTTTCATAAGAAGGGAAATGTCTAGGTTTTGATCCAACTGAGTCAATAACAGCCATGTCATGAATAATTTATATTTGCAAAATAAGTAAGAAGCATACAAAATGAGTACAAAACATTTTTTCTTTCCCTTAAATATTGAAAAATTGACTTCAATTTGCTGATAGTAACAGGCAAGTATGAGGAAATTACAAGACTTCCTCGGCTTAGCTTTGTCTCAGCATTCCATTTTGCCTTTGAATACCAAACTGGACAATCTAGGGTGCCAGAGTGCAATAAAGCACCTTCACTGCGTCTTTCCATATCAACCATACATTAAGTAGTAGTTTAGTACCCTAAAGGACGAGAAAAGCAATTATTCTTCTCTTCGTTCAAACAAGAGACAGAGAGCGACCTCCACCTCCAGTCAGTCAATGAACTCAAGACAAAGTCTGGAAAGGACAAAAAACTTTTTGCTCTCCACCTTTTCCTTCTCACCAAGTGCTCAAGTCAAGAAACGTCGAAAGACTGAAAGTTTAGTCCGGAAGACAATTTTAGTGTCTGCAAACATCTGGGATCAAAATTCGTTTTCCTCGAAATGGAGAAAAATTTAACGAAAAAGATATTTTTTATTGTGAAATGAGAAAGATAAAGAACTTATTTTCAATTTATAAGGTTTTTTCAGAGTTGGAAAAAGGAGAGAATGGAAGAAATTGGAGAGGAAAGAAAAGGAAAAGAAGGAAAACTTAAATGCACTGAGGGCTTAGTCTTTGTTAAATTATTTGAAAGGTGGTGGGACACACTTGATAATTGTCTTGAGCAACAACAAGGCCATTTTCAGTAGACTCGAGCCTTTTTAAAGATGGTAAACCTGCAAACGCATTTAAATGCCAATTGCTAGTGTCACTTCCTTTCCATTCATTTTTCTATATCTTTTCAATCAAGGGGCCCCGGTCTAGGTACATATAAAAGTCAAGCCACTCACCACAAGTCCTTCTAAGCTGTGCCGCAAATTGTAGCCAGAAGTAAATTGCTCACTGACAGCGACAGGGATATGGCTATCATCACCATCAAGTTTTCAAAAGCAGAGCAATTGAAATGGTTAAAGGCAAGGGCATTTTCTAAACAAAACATATGAATGAGCACTCTGCTGTTTTACGTATGAATTAAGGTGGAAAAAGATCATATATGGAGTAAATCACAACTTCCTCTATTTCAGCAATACTAAAATGTTCAGTTTTATGAAATTAATATATCCTGAAGGGAAAGTCGTCGCCCACAACATTAAGTATTAGTAAAATTTATATTTAAATTATTTAACTTACCTTTTTGTTAATTTTATAACTTTTTTTATCTCTTTCTATATTTAAATTTATACATTTTAATTTTTTTATTAATTTTTTTTAATTCTATCTTTATTTCTCTCATATTGTATACTGTAACTTTTCAAATAAAAAGTCATTTAATCCTTATTCATAAAATTCAGACTAAAATTTTGTAAAAATAACGGCAATCTAAGTCTTAACATGAAAGCATATATAAAGGAACCTAAAGGATTGAAAGAAGAACCATTTACTTTTTAGTGCATTTGGTTAGCGGTGTCTAAAATTTCTATTTTAAATTATATTCAATACTAGGAATGTTTTCTTTTTCTCTTTGTTTTTTTTTTTATCTTGTTTTATCGCTGAAATATCAATGAGTATTAAGTTTAATATTCCCAGAAATAGTAGACTGTTTTTCAAAAACATCCTTAAACATGAGAATTTCTATTTACATTTTGAATGGTCCGTGCTCAATTCCTCAAACGTTGCCGCCGCTGTCGTTGACGGTGGTGCCGCTACTCTTGGACTCCCTGCCGAGGATCATGCCTCTTGCTGCGTCATTGGAGATCCATCGACTTATCCGTGGTTCGCTTCCTTTCTCTTTCCAATTTCTAACTCTGCCTCAATTGTCTGTTTCTTTAAATATTAGACGAAATGCATTAAATTTCTCAACACTATGTGCAAATTTTTTTTTTATAATAACACTTAAAATAAATCACCACCATTTATACTTTAAAATTTATAAAAATTATCTTCATATATTTTAAATTATTTTTAAATTATCTTTAATTTATTTTTAAATTATTATCAATTATCTTTAAATTATTCTCGTATAACTTAAATTATACGCTCTGTCCATTTGCCAGTGTCTAGAAAAAACCGGGCTTGTTTGATTTCCTTTTTAAGCATAGTTTCTTATTTTTAAAAATAAGAGATAAAAATTTTGTTTGATTATGTTATTTTTTTTAATTCTGAAATAATTTTGAATTTTTTTAAAAAAGAGAAAATTCAGTTTATTTTCATTTTTTATCATTTTGTTTTTATGGTCACAGAATTATAATTAGATAATTTTATTAATGATAATATAATAATAATAAAAAAAAAACTTTCTCCATCTCTTACCTTCCTCCCGTCACCACCGTTTTTCTGCAAGTCCCTTTACGTCAATTATCTTCTATGCTACTCTATGGTCATCTTTTAATCATCCTCTCAAAAATGGTAGTCCCAATGCAATATTCATAATTAGCCTCATCTAATTTTCTTGCTGTTTAAATGAAATTGCTCATAAGCTTTTTCCCTAACTCACGCACTACAATTTCATACAATAATTCTCATTTTTTGTGAAAGAAAAATAAGTTTCTCACATTAATCTGTGCAAGCTCGTCGATAAATCTTAAGCTTTTCTTGATTTTGGGTAAAAGAAAGTTGTGTTTTTAAATTCTGGGCTTTCTTGGATTCAAAAGAGGAAGGTGAGTGATTCGAAGAGGAATTTTCAGATATAGGCAATTAAGTATCAGGTGGTGTGGCGGTGATGGATCCGAAATACACCGACAAAACCCAAAAGATGATAGAGCAATCAACCTCTTATTTCGCAGAAGGATGATTAAATTTACTGGTAGTGGCATTTATGTGAGATGACTACAGTGAATTATGCCATAAAGAACCAGAAATTATGCCATTTGCCATTGTATGGAAAAACCAAGTAACCTGTTCGCATTTCTATGTCTATACGCGCATTCTCTTGGTCATAATGCGTTTAATTTTCGAATAGGTTGATATCAATGATTCTCATTTCCTTTATATGAATATGAAATTTTCATGGTTTATGAAAATGTTTTATTTTTATGTTATTATGTAGCATAATAATCAATTTAATATTTAATTATTCTAAACTCTAACTAGCTTTGGCATCCAATTTTTTTAAGGCAAAATACAAGTTATCTTCCTACAATTAGATCTATGCACAAAAAACTTTTTTATAATTTTAAATGAATCAATTAATATCATACACTTTTAAATTGATGCAATTTGTCACATTCCCTTAAATCCACTTCTAGTTTTTCTTTTAAATACTGGGACAATATGAGAATCAAATTCAAATAAGGGAGATAACAAAACGAGCTTCAGCCACTTAAAGTTAAGTTGCATGTCCACTTCTAGTTTCAAACATTGACTAGAATAATAAGCTGACCATTCTCATATGAAATTCCAAGTCACCAATCAACGAACTATAGCACAGATTTGAGGCAAGAAGCTTGCACCCAATCGTTTTGTCTGATCTGAACCGTTTCGTCCGCTGTCAATCAAAGAAATCGAAGCCACCCAAAAATTATTTGGTTCCCATCTGATTGGATGTGGATAGAACAATTGTTTGGATTGTATTAAATCCCGGCAAAAATTGGAGACTGAGTGACGTTCATGGAGGTTTCGCTTCTCTTCATCTTTGTTAAACGGGTGGATGGGGTTCCCAGGCAGAGAGTGCAGTCGACGGAAGACCAAATGGGTGTGTTGGAGTACATGTTGGTTTCATCATACTGTCAGTGGAGGAAGGACATTTTTAGTCTTACATCTTTTTTTTTTTAACAAAATAATTTAGTCATTTAATTTTTAGGTTAGATAATTTAATTCATCTATAATTATAATTAAAATAATTTAATCACTTATTCACTAAATTATCTTTTCTAGATATGATATAGTTTATCTATAATAATCTAAATTTAATTTTTTTTATTATAATAAAACATAAATGTTATGTATTTTTTTGATATTAAAAGAATTATAGATATACATAAAATTTAAACTTAAAACCAGTACAAAAGCAAATAACTTCACCTCAAATGATGGGTATTAAAATTTTTATAGCATAAATAACATTTAAGTTATTATTGACTAATTATATCATACTAAAAAAGTTAGATCTAATGAATAAATGATTAAATTATTTCAATTGATTTATAAAGAGATTAAATTATCTTAATTATATTTGTAAAGGGATTAAATTATCCCATATAATTGTAAAGAAATTAAATTTACTCAACTTAAAAGTTAAGAAACTAAATAGCCCTTTTGAAAAATTTAAAACACTAAAAGTGTCTTCCTCTTACAGTTTGTGGTTAGGTGTGGAGTAGAGTTGTAAATTTCGCAGACCAATTTACCTATTTATAACCACCCTTAAAAATCAAGGATTAAGTTAAAAAATTTTAACTCAAAAAAATTCAAACTTTTTTAACCCATCAAACGAAGAATTTTGGAAATGAAGAATAATAATTGTTGTATAATGTTAGAATTAAAATTAAAATAATTTAATGAAAAATATTATTCTTAATGAATAAAAAATGTTATAAGTTTATAATTATTTTAATATTTAAAATTTTTAAATATAAAATTTTTTATTAATTTATAATTTAAGTTTAAGTTTAAATTTAACTTTATTAAATTTTGGTTTAAGAGTAAATTTAAATTCAGATTCAGAATCAAATTTAAATTTAAGGTCAACTCATTTAATTATCAATTCTGCAGAAATAGAGTTAGGTTTAAACTTTTTTTATATGGATCGAACAGAGCCGAGACCAAACCTAGAGGATTTTGACCCTCCTCAAGTGGGTAAATTCAGGTGGTCGCTCATATCCAGCCAAAGTTCATCGAGCCATTTGTTCCTTTCTAGTCTTTTCTCTTTACACGCTCAATCAATGTTCTTCTTCAAATTTTCTTTTGTGTGCTTGACGTTCTTTCTCGATTTTTCTTCCATGTGTTTGACGTTCTTCATCAAGTCTTCTTGATGCTTTCCTCTCGAAAGCATCAAGCTGTTGGATTTGATAAAATAGAGACATTTTGAAACAGATATTTCATACAAAAGTCCCCCGCTATTTCAAATGGCTGAACAAAAGTTTAAAAATATGTATGTAAGGAAACATTTGCTTAGTACTCCTAATCAAGTGACAATACACCAATTGGTATCTTTTGAACTATAAATGAAACTTAGATAAAATAAGACATAATTCACAAAATTATTGGTGACACATAATTTTTACGAACCAATTATATATGTGTGTTTGGATTAGGTGTGAGTAAAATTTATTTTGAATAAAATTATTTTTGATAGAATTGTAGCTAGAAAATTAATTATGTAAGAAAACTTACATTTAGATATATTATTGTAATTAATGATAAGAATAAAGCTTTATACACGTGTATGGAATACACATGACACGTGATAATATTAATACTTATTAATACTAATTAAATCAATTTATGACTATAGATGTTCATGATATCTTGTGTAAACTTTCACATGTAAATAATGGTACTTTAATTTTAGAGTAAAGTCTTTTTATAAATTAGCGATCTCAATCATCATATTGCCCTAAAGTATCCCATTTGTCCAATAAGGGTCGTTCAGTGCATTTGAGGAGCATGGGTCTCAATGCAGCGCTAGGGCGATTCTCTCTGTTTATTTTGTTTAGTAATACAACGCACACAACAAACTACAACGCATGCACGTGATAAACAGTGAATAGTGGAGTGAAGCCTTTATTTTCACATGCAATTAATGGGCACGACAGATTGTCGCTTGTAGGTAGTCCCCCAAGGGACAACAAACCGAATTGTTCTTGGTGTTCGTGGTTCCGTTAGTTAGTATTTTAATTAATTAATTAACCAATAAATCTCATCTCACAATTGCTATTGTTATTAATTTTATTCTTGGTAAATTAAACATGAAATTTGATCCCACAAAAGATGATAAAAGTAATTTTCGATTCTTTTAATTCTAAAAGAGGGATATATATATATATATATAATTCAACTATTTTTTAATAAGATTGGAAAACATACTAAATATTAATTTTTGCCTTTTTTTAATATTGTTATGAATTACATGAAGACATAATGTTTTAAATATAAGAATTCTCTTACAAATTAATTAACTAAAGATTTTAAATTCCTTATGATAACAATATCATAAAGTACAGGGCAATACAAATCTAGTCATAATCAAAATCCAAATTGCTCAAAACCATCATCAAGTCCAATAGATTCAGATATGAGATAGGAAATCCCATCCCCATGATCAGATTCCAGGGTGACATGCCTAAATGAATCGGACGATTGGTTGTAAGCCGCCATATGATGATCATGATGATCAAGTACCTTTTCCTTAGGCTCCTCTTTCGTTAATGGGAAAGATGTTGACGGAATTGGGTGGCCTTGTTTGCCTGGGAAAGTAGTGTTATTATCGAAGTTAAGTAATGTGGAATTAGGATGCCAAGGAAAAGCAGGTTCCAATATTATGTCATGAGAGCTTAGCAAGTTTTTGCAAGTGTGATGGCCATAATAGGTGGTCCGGTACATGGGAGGGTCCCCTTGAATTCTCTGCTCCTGCTTGACTGCTTGGCAACCCTGATCATACTTGTGGGTGCACCTGTAATAGTTCCTGCTCATATTGCCATTCCATCAAATTTCTATTTACTAGGAAGAGGAAGAAACAAGCACATTTTTATTAGGGTTTAAATATAATCAGGTGATGAAAATCAATAAATGCAAATGGAAAAAATATACCTTTGATATTTGGCATTGAGTGTCATTTTTTGTCCATACTTTCTCCATGCATGGCCATCATCAATCAGAGTTGCGCTGTCTTTCTCCCAGGTTGGCATGGTTCTTCTGCCGACCACAATTATCATATGCAATTATAAAATTTCTTACTCATATCATATGCAATTATAAAATTTCTTACTCACATGTCTCTGATCAAATTTACTAATTATCATCAAAACTACAATTATTATGAAATCATTAATTCTCGGTCATGCCAAAGATAATAACTTGGAAAGACCTCTAGTGATTGATTGATTGATGTGCTTATGTATGTAAACATTAAATGTTAAATTATAATCTTAAAAATTAATTTTACTATGTATTAAAATATGAAAATAGGTAAGCAATTCATTGTTTTCAAAACCAGATAGGAATTAATTTTCCGTTTAATAAATATCCTTGGCATTTAAATCTTGTTAATTAAAGTATAATTAAATTACAAATTTAGTTCCTTTATACTTGCAATAAAACTTCTTTTGTTTCGAGTAAGGTCAACAAATATCCTTCAATTTGTAAGAGAATTCAGCTATTATCATTCTTTTAATGATTCAGACGGATAGAAAAAAAAAAAAAAAAACAGAAATTTTATCCAAAAACCTTGGGGACGAGAACCCGAAAGAAAAGTTTGAAAACAATTGTTAAGACTATGAAGATGAGGACATGTTAGATTCCGAAGAACATATAATAATGAAAATAATTAAAAGAGTAATTAGTGAGCTATAGGCAGATATGCATATGGATATATGATTCTTAGTTCTTACTTTCTCTTGTAGCACCCTCTTCGATTTTTAGTGGTCAAACTCTGGCAACTTTCATCCAAATCCTCAGTTCTTGGCGAAGTATTGATGCGAAGATGATGAGGCTCATGCTTGGTATTGGTGTTCACCAGCAGAAGGGTGTCTGTGAAAGATCTCAGTATCTTACTCACCAGTTGTTCAGCTTCTGCAATGAACGGTCCCTCTTCTTCTTCATCTCCGTGAGAATTATGAACAAGTTCAAATAACTTGTTCGCCAAGTCTTGCCCTCTGATGAGCTCTTGTATTGCCTTTCTGTAATCTGAAGGCTGATTCTCCATATTTTCTTTTTTGAGTACTTTGGGTTTGGTGGCCAAATGAATTAAGGCACTTCAATTCAACACTTAATTACTGCGATTTCTCAAATATGCAATTGAGAGTTGAGACAGAGAGAGGTTTTAATGGGAAGAAGGGAACCCAATTGCAATTTCCAGTTGCTTTCCTGAAAAGGATTGAATATTACTTTGATTAATTCATTGGTTAGTGAGGTCTAGGGCTTATTTCATGGGGGTGAACTTTGAAGTCATGCTATGAATCTTCTTCACAACAACTATATATTGTCTCAAAGATGGCCCTTTAACAATATAAAATTACTTGTCCATTCTATTCTAATATAACTTTTGTATGATTATGACAAAATATACAAAATGACTCATCAAAATTAAAGTCATGTTTAATTTAGTCCTTTAAAGATTTGCTTCAAGCAATTGGTTCTTAAAAATAAAAATAACTCAGTCCAAAATCTTAAACCATAACCTCTAATTACTAAATCTCTAAACTTTAAATCATATCATTTAAAACTAAACCCTAAAGCTCTAAAATCCTAAATCCTAACTCATAAAAACTAACTGCTAAAACCGTAAATATTTCAATCACAAAACGCAAATCCCAAATATAAACTCTAAAAGCTTAAATAATAAAACCCTACAACCTAAAGTCATAAATCTAAATGTTAGAGTTTTAGAGTTTATAGTTTATATGTTTACATTTTTAGGGTTTTTAGTCTAAGGTTTCAAATTTTAAGTTTATGATTTAAGGTGTAGGGTTTTAGGATTTTAATTAAGGTTTAGGGACTTAAAGTTTAGTATTTTACAATTATGGTTTAGGGTTAGTGGTTTAGTGATTAAGGTTTCATGATTTTAGAGATTGTATTCTAAATTTTAAACTTACTTTAATGGAGAGACCAAGTTGTAGGTAATTTTTATCTTTAGAAAATGGATTAATTAAATTAAATTTATAAAAGACTAAATTAAACATTATCCTATCTTTAATGAACTATTTTATATATGTTGTGTATAATTAATTATTATTGTCCATGCATGGATGTAACGATGCATTGCTTACCATAAAGACATTTAAGTACTATGTTATATTAAACTATTGACTTTGTAGCATTAATTAAATGTAATGACATTTACAACTATATGTTCGGTAGGAGTAAAACACCCTTATTATTTAGTATGTGTAAAATTATCTAGAGCGTTGTGATTTATTTTGAACCATCAGATTTGAATAGTGGAATGATAATTATCCAATTAAGAAATCAACTACTTATTGAATTGATTTAAACAAATTGGAGATAAAAAAGTGTAAAAGGCCATGGAGATGAATATCAAAATATAAAGAAAGAAAAAAAAATGAGGTATAATATATGTGTGAACTTAGAGAAAAAAAAATGAAAAAAAATATTGGAATAAACGTAAAAGTAGAGATAAAAGTAAAAAAAAAAAAAATGAGACGTAAGAATAAGTGTCAAACCGATGATTTAGGCTATTAGGTTCATACATGCCATTTGTTATAATGTTATTGCTTTGTTTCATAAGTATGGTACCTGAAACTAAAATAAGAGCAGGGGTGCATGGATTCGAAAATTCTGAGTAGTAGGTGCATTAAGTATATAATATTACATATATGCCAAAAACATAAAAAATAATGTAATTAAATTTTAATATAAAGTAACAAAAGATAATTAGGATTAATTTTTCTAAAAGAAATTAGAATAAGTCTTTATCTCACAATTCTCAACTACACCAAATTTTTAAATGATGTGGGGGCAATGAAAATGTTTAATGAAAGTAATAATATAAAAAAAAATCTAGTTATTAAAATTTAAAAAAGCAAGTGAGAGCATTTATCTTACAACTTACAACATAGATCAGCCCTGAATAAGAGCACTCTAGTGCAAACCTAATATTATTAATTATATTGAGATAATTTTACAAGTAACAAGAGGTCGCAAATAGGGACGAGGGAGAGGTACGTTTATTTTTTTTTCTACTAAATAATCTCATCTTTTGTCTTTGATATCTTAAAGTAATGGGTTTTGTCAGGTATCAATCAAAATCAAGCTAAGTCTATATATTCTTCTGTCAAATCATATGATTTCTTTTCCAATTTCGGATAAAGCTACCTTGTTTTGTTTGCCATTTAAATGTAATTTAGATTTTACATTTAATATAATTATAATCTTAATTTAGACAATTAATTTGAGAAGTTTAGAAGGGATTGTTAGTTTAGGATTGAACTTTTCTAAAATGTAGGGTATGCTTTACTATAAAAAATGTGTGCGAATCATCATTTGTCATAGATAAAGGGACAACAGATAACAGTTGAAGAAAACCATATCCATGACAAATTTGCAGTAGTTAGTGATGTTGTTTTCAATCGAAAGCTTGCTCGTATAACACTTTGAGGACTGAAAGAGCAAATTAAAGAAACAGAAAACCCCAAAAAAGGAGTAAGAAAACAGTGGCCTGCGTAGGTATCTGCCATCAGCAGAAGTTGCTTTAGGAACTTTCGTTGGGGACGCATGGCTGCATCTGGACAAATTGCATTGGTGTGTGCTTCTAGAAGTCTTTTATTTTATTCAATCAAATCCTTTTTTTTTTTTTTTGATACATTATTCAATCAAATCCTTACCACCTTTAAAATATGCCCTATTAATTCTTACTAAAAACTTCTTTTACTAGATTTCAGATTATTCATAAATTCTATTTATTATTAGGGATCATCGCTAAATGAAATAAAATTTTTTGATTTTTGATTTTTTAATTTTAATTACTTTTTTATTCTTTTTAAATTTAATATATAAATTTTTTATTACTTTTTTCTTTAATTTTATATCTTTCTCATTCTTAAAGTCTCCGTCGTGACAAAAAATTTAAATTTCTCCCTAAATAAACTTACATAATAGTTATATAGCTAACCCACATACAAATAACATTTTTCTTTTTTCAATACAGCACTCATTATCCCAAATACTATTTTTCTTAGTTATTTATGTTAAAGGATGTTTTTGAATATTTTTGAATTTGGATTTCTGAAAGGAATAAATACCTGTCATGCATATTAAACAAGCATATAGCAATAAGGGGAGAGCCTAGCATACAACAATGAGGGGTTAAATTAAAAATATGATGTATTCTAGATGAGAAGGTAAAGTGTGTTAGATTAAATCAGCAGCTGAATTTCATGATTGTATTATATATAACATGTAGACAATACAGTAGTTTGATATTTGATTATTATACCTTCTAAACACTTCAAAAGTTTTCAAATATATAAATTTTATTTGAAAATATTCAAAATTAAAAATTGGATTAAAATATTAGAGAACCAAAAATCCCCCCCATGCGACAAGTCATCAGTCCAAGTCTTATTGAATAACATTAATTGATTGTTTTCGAAGAATCTAGGGAGAACAAATATAAACTACTACATTTTCTGGTTAAAACATCTTCAAGATCCACCAAATTTCCATTACAAGTGAAATTTTTGTGTCATACACGTTTTTCACATAATAACCAGGCATTTTTGTGGGGCTGCGAGTCTTCCATCAAATCAACTGTCAAAGTCTGCTCTCATGATATTGATCCATCAAAGTCTAAAAATTAAATTGTTTATATAAGATTCATCTTCTTTGCACGGCTTCAAAGGTTGAATGTTTCTTCATCCGCCTGGCTGGCTGCAAATACTCGTCACTTGAAAAGACAGGTTAGCTCGTGCCTTACATTCAGACATTCCACACATCACTCTCAAGAAAATTCGTAAGGAGGCTGTTGTTATATATTCCCCTCTGGCTTTACTAAATAAGCCATTTCTAGCAAGACTAGGCGACACGATAAATAAATAAATAAAGGAACCAAATTTAAAATATTTAAGTATACAAAATTTAAAATTTTTATGATAAAAGGAATGATAAACTATTTAAGTATACAAAATTTTTTATTTAAATTTAAAATATTAAAAAGAGAAAGTTATAATACAACATCATGGGTGGGCTGCAAAACTCTTCTCTATTTAAAGAAAGTACACAAACCTTTGTTATAATTTTTTTCATAAATCTCACATTTAAGAAAAATTGTATTTTAGTCATTCATATATTTCTGTGTCTTGGAGATGCTGAAGTTTGAACAAAAATTAGAATGGTGTCTCCAAGAGCATTCTGACTCTGGTGAATTGAATGAAATTTTGGGCTTGCAATAGCTAATACTGCTTTCTAAAACTGGACCATAAAATTACTGTAATATATGCCCATGATTGACATCTGGCCCCTTATCCCCATTCTTTACTAACTACCCTTTTTATATACAAAAATGCAAGATTGATGCTCTGGCCCATTTTCCCCAGTACCACAAATGCGTCAGCATACACACATGGACCATATGTAATCCTATATTATATAAATATAAATGAAAACTTATAAAAGTTTTAAATAATTAATTTTATTAAGTTTCACAATTTAAATTTAATAAATCTAATACCTCAATATCAATTTTATAAAAAAAAAAAATTGTGAGGCTAGCCTTTCCATATATATAATATGCATCAAGCTTACATTTTTGTATATAAAAGGGCTAGTTAGTAAAGAATAACAATAAAATCAACCCAAAAAAAAAAATTACAATAACTTGAGTGGTTGGTACAGTAAAGTTTAAATTCTCTAAAAAAATATATTTTACAAAATAAAAAATATATAAAAATAATTATTAATAAAAAATTAATAATAAAAATTATTATTAAATATAAATAAATAAATAATTATTCATAAATTTAGGATGATGGAGGATGTCACCACCTCATTTACTTGCAGTCCAATTAGTCAGTTGAATCAAGACAAAGTCGGGAAAGGACAAAAGTGGAAGCTAATGGTTTTTGTCCTTTACTTTTCCAGAATGGAAGTACCACGTTAGCAGCAGTTTTACGGATGCGTCCAACATAGTTTTAATTTATAAAATTTAATAAATTTAATAATATAACATTTTTTAATAAAACCAACAACAACCGTTAGTACTTGCACATTTACAAACTGAAAATTTCTATTACTCTCTCTCTCTTTTGCTCATAATGGCTCTCCTTATCGACTTCGAATCTATCAAGTCCATTTTTCCAGTTGCAAGCAAGGCTATCAAATGCGGTCCAATTACTCTCAAACCCCACCTGCCAGCATCCTTGATGATGTTAGTTCTGATGTTCCTTATAACCTTTCCTCATCAAGAATTCAAGCATCTGTCCTATATATTTTCACACAGGCAATTTTAAACATGAATTAATTAGTTTGATTTATTATTGTTTTGGATCAGAACACAGCTTGGAGCGAAATGGCCGGACCTCATCCAGAGCAGGGGTAATGACTTGACAAGCACGAGCACTCCTGGGGAGAAGGCTCCTCCTACGTAAGATCATACTGCACTACTCTCTTTGATATTTGAGCGTGTAACTTTCTTTCTGGGTTTCTTTCTTCCCATCACCTTTGAACTCACCAAACTTCTGCCACAGTCCATCACAATTAGTTAGAGGTTAGAGCCCTTATTTTTGTTTTTTCAAAAGATATGAAGAAGGTGTTCTTGTAAGGACGCAGAGCTAATTAAATAGAGCCAACTTGGGGACCCTTAACATAATTTCTCTGTTGGTTTCTGTAAATGATCCGCAAGCATATATATAGATACCAATATCATGCGGCAGTTGGAATCTAATTAAAGTTGTTAATATTCTTTTACATATAAGAGATTCTGCAGAAAAAAAGCCAACGAAGCCGCGGGATGACGATCCTCCACATCATTCTAGAAAGGGACACAATGAAACTGATCTTAAGACCAAGAAGACAGATGATCAGAAAAAGAACGACTCAAAATAAAAGCTGCTCACTTTCTGTTGTATCGTAGTAATTTCCATACGCGGTAGTGATTAGTGGTTTTGATCATACTTCTTTAGGATGAATAATATTGAACATTTCGGAAACTCCACCAAATGTTCAAAGAGCATATGTCACAGATTTTTTGTTCCCCAGTTTCAAAACCAGTCATGATTTTTAAATTCAGCTATTACCTTTGTTCTTTGCAAGTATTTAGTAAAATTTTGGTGGCACTAGAGTTTCATAAAATTTGCTTGTTATTAGATAGTTTTAGTTTGACACAGTTGCAGCGGACACTTCCTCCAGGTTGTCACCGTAGCATTTTCTGTCAAAATTCATGGTTGCGTAGGCTGAATATTCTGCTCAACTGGGCAGAACTGACCCTGCTATTATATCTCCTAATTCTGAAGATTCATGAGGACTTCAGTCCATTTGGAAACCAAATTTACTTTCATGCATATTAAATTAAAGCAATTAACCACTTATCAATTCAGTTAAACACTAGTCATTTGAATTAAGTTATATGATACTTTTTCCAAGTTCTTAACGTCGACCCGAATACAGCTAAAAAAACTTGAATTCGACTTTTACCAAAATGAAAAAGCTTGAAGTTGACTCTTAATTCAGTTTCTTTTTTTCCTTGTGTAAATTTACTTTTAATCAATTGTTTAATTTCTTTCAGTTTGTTGATGCTGGTTATTGTGTAAGATGGGTTTTTACCGCAATGACTCCTAATTCTAATAGTATCCATGGCATTTGTACAAATTTGTTATGGAAACGCAAGCACAGAACAAATTTTATTCAGGACTACAAGTGAATTGAAGATCATAGATTCATAAGTAACACAACAATTATGGGCAGGATGGGGCACCCTAGTGGATTTCACTGCTCAGGGGATTTGCATCTAGCAGTTGCTTGACGGCGTCTCTCATTGTGGGTCTGTTACCTGGATATTGCACAGCACATCTCAAAGCCACCCAAAGCACTGCAGTAACTTGTTCCTTCACATCTGAATCCACAAATTCCACAGCAAGCCCTGAATCAACTACCTTATCAATGTCTCCTGTTTCTTTCCACACAGATTTAACCCATGACACGATATCTGTTTCCCCTGGAAATGAAGGATCCACCACCTTCTTTCTGGTTATTAGCTCAAGCAAAACGACCCCATAACTATACACATCAGACTTCCTGCTTATCACTGCCGTATATGCATGTTCTGTCACGGGCCGAAGCAAACACATTAATCCATTGAAAAGATATTACCATCTGCGTGCTTAGTTGTTCCTAAATCGAAATTATTTTTACCAGAATTCTAATAATTTAAAGAAGAATAGAAAAATCATGTAAGCTGAGATGAACAATAAGAGTAGGAGACTCACCTGGAGCTATATACCCAGTTGTACCAAGAACAGATACAGACTGCACTGAATGAGTAGAGGACTGATCAAAAAGCATGGCAATACCAAAATCAGCAATATGAGGCTCCATGTTAGAATCTAGAAGTATATTCTTTGACTTTATGTCTCGGTGCACTATGACAGGATTACAATCATAATGGAGATATGCAAGTCCATGTGCAATTCCAACAGCAATCTTATAGCGGACGCTCCACTTTAAGGGTGGTGGTGGACGTCTTTCATGCAAAACATCATGGAGGCTTCCATTTTGCATGTAGTTGTACAAGATTAGACCATAATCCTTCATCAACCAGAAGTTCTTCATTGTCACCAGATTCCTATGCCGAATCTTCCCAAGGGATTCAATTTCCCTGGTCATGATTTTGCTCTGCCCTTTGTGCTCTGCAATTGCAAGTTTCTTCACAGCAAAAACTCTGCCTGAACCTAGGGAGACTTTATAAACTACTCCATGGGCTCCTCTGCCAATAATATACCCATCATTTAGGTTCTCTGTTGCCTCCATCACTTCCTTGAATAAGTAATCAGGAAAGATCTCGAAATCCTTTTTGGATCTTTTGCAGAACAGACAAACATAAACAAATCCAGGCACAAGGAAAATAGAACATAATGAGGACACAAATGCTATCATAACAATTTTTGCTTTTGTCAAGCTTTTCCCATGAATTGATTTAAAATCACATGGCTTTAAATTGCTATGTTTGGAGCAATTCAAGCCATATAATGGTAAACAACTCAAACACAAGCTAGGATTGCCCAAGAATGATGTTGGAGAAGAAATGAGCAAGTTCATCAGTGTTTTTGGTATAGGACCAACAAAGGAATTGTATGATATGTTGATTTCAATCAATGAAAGGAGTTGCTCCAGAACTTCTATGCTCCCAGACAAATTGTTTTGAGAGAGATCCAATTCTAGTAGCATGTTTAGTTCCCCCATCTCTGAAGGAATCTCTCCTGTTAACCCATTAGCACTCAGATTCAACCCATAGCGCAAATTCTGCAATGCTCCAATTGACCTAGGAATTTCACCACCAAAAAAGTTTCCCCCAATTTGAAGCTCAGAAAGCTTCTCAAATTTTGATAAGAAAACAGGAATACCCCCTGTAAACAGATTCTCCCTTAAAATCAGGACAGATAGCACCGTCCAGTTCCTCAAACTTGATGGAATTGAAGCATTAAGGGAATTGAATCCCACATCAAAGTTTTCAATTTTGTTACAATTTGACAGTTGTGGTGGCAAAGGACCTTCTAAGTTGTTGTGAGCAAGAATCAACCTTACAAGATTCACAAGGTTTCCAAGCTCTGAGGGTATGTGCCCTGTAAATTTGTTATTGGAAAGATCAATATCAGTGAGATTTGTGCAGTTTCCCAAACTTGGTGGGATAGCTCCATTGATATTGTTCTTACTTAAATTTAAGTATGAGAGATTGATGTTCCTTCCAAAATTAGGAAGAGCCCCTGTCAGGTTATTTTCTCCGAGAATCAACCTTTCAAGTGCTGGACAGCTTCCTAACTCTGGAGGTATCCTACCTTGCAGTTGATTATTACCCAAAGTCAAGATTGCTAGTTGTTTTCCAAAACAAAGATTTGATGGAATGGGACCACTGAACATGTTATTTGTCAAGTCTAACTCAACTAAACTACCATTAAATCCGAAGCCTTGAGGTATAACTCCAGAGAACTGATTGTTGAACAATGTTATATTTTCTAGTTGCTTTAGTTCTGTCATTTCTAAAGGTAGTTCCCCATGAAGGCTATTATTAGACAAATGGATGTACTTGAGACTTTGAATTTTCCAGATGTTGACTGGCATTTCACCCTTCAAATAATTGGAATACAACTGAAGATCTTGTAATTCAGTTAGCATTCCCAATTCACTCGGAATCCTTCCCTCGAGTTGATTGGAATGTAAATGAAGGACTTTCATAGATTTACAATTCCCCAGTTCTTGGGGTATTGGTCCAGACAAATGGTTTCTTGAAAGGAAAAGACTAGAAAGCTCATGCAGTAGGCCTAAGGATGGAGGGATATTGCCCACTAAGTTTGAATGGGAAAAAGAAAGTACAGTTAACCCACTACAGTTCCCCAAACTTGATGGAATACCACCACCAAATGCATTGTATGACAAATCCAAGTAGTTTAACTTTTTGCAATAGCCCGAGCCTAAAGGAATGGTACCCCAAAGACCATTGTGGTTGACATCTAAAGTAACAAGATTCTGGAGATTATTAAGACTCACGGGCAAAGTTCCCTGCAATTGGTTTCCAGAAAGGTCCAAGTACTGAAGCATAGTACAATTGCTCAAGCCATCTGGTATCTGTCCGGTAAAGAAGTTTGCAGCAAGGTCTAAATGCTGAAGCGTACTGCAGTTGCCTAACTCCGGGGGTATTCTCCCTGAGAGGTTAGAATTAAACACAATGGTTTGCAAGTGACTCAACTGTGCTATTTCAGGTCCTAATTGGCCAGAAATAGAATAAGCTGTGAGGTTAAGGGAGACAACATTGTGAATATTGTCACATTGGACTCCTACCCACGAGCATGGAGTGGAATTAGAGGCATTCCAGCTCAACTTTATAGGAACAGGCACAAAGGTCCAATGGTTCATTAGCGATAGCAAATTCATCCCATCAGTGCTAAGAGCAGAAACAACACGTAAGAAGGAAGAGAAGTATAGTATCAACAAGAAGTGTCTCATACTGTGAAGGAATAACACACTAACAAAGAGAAGGGAGAAATGATAAAAGCTTGCAAGATTTAAGAGGAACAGGACTCACTAACCTTGTAGCAGTTTATTTGAAAATTAAAAGTTTTTCGCCTTGGCATTCCGTCAAGAAGGTGAAAGCAGAATGGAATCCAAAGAATGCTGGACAAAGAAAGTGTAATGCAAATAATAAGTTAAGCAACGTAGACACTGATGATATTGGAATTTCTTGGGGCACTGAAGTAGCATGATTTGTTCATATTTATATTCTAGTTTGATGTTGCAGCATTCATAAACTAACCTATGAGGAAGACCTTATGCACTGAGGTCTTGGTCTTTGTTAAATTATTTGGAAGGTGGCACAAATCAGGTTTTAGTCTTGTGCAACTATATGGTATTTATGTAACAAAAATGGCCATTTTCAGTAGACTCGAGCTTTATTTAAGATAATGAACCTGCAAACACATCTATCTGTCAATTGCTAGGGTCTCTTTCTTTCCTTTCATTTTCTATGTCATTTCAAATTTCAATCAAGGGCACCCCAGTCTAGGTGCAAATAAATTGCTATAAAATAAAAACAGGTAGATAACAATTTAAACCTTCATATCATAGACTGTATACAACAAAAGTTTCATACCAACCAACTGTTTAATGCTTTACGAAACATAATGAAAGCAAAGGTTTTGAAGAGCAACCCAAAAAAGTCTGAAAAATAAGAATGATAGCAAAGGAAAAGCGGATGCAATCAAGAAAAAAGATAACCCCTCGCACTTATTTCCACAGAATGCTCACAATGAGCAATTAGCAAGTGCTCTCTATTAATTGCTTATTGTGAGCATTCTGTAACAATAAGTGCGTGGGAAAAGCGACGTTGTACAATCAAACATAAAATAGTCAGGCAACAGTTGTTGCTGTAAACTGACTTGCAGATACTCAAATTATATGTATGCATGTTACGTCTTTCATTGTGTCTTGTGAGGTTGTGATGTCGTGCTCATCAGTGACTTGTGTTCATCGTTCACTTATTCAATGTAAACTGTAATCAAGTGACAGGAACTATTATATTTCCATCAATATAATTTGTTTAAAGAGAAAAGAATGATAGAAAAAAGAAAGGCAATAACCTCCTTTATAAAAGTATGGAAACATGACATTATCATTTGTTAAAAAACTTTAATTATGCAAGAGTTGGCCAAGATTTGACTTTTAATTATGAGATTCCTACCAATTAATTTGTTGCTCAAGAGGCATGATTAGAGCCTCTATTTAATTAGTATAACCCATGTAGCTTAAACTTATCACCTTATATAATTGTGAAAATTTGAAGTGTTATATGGAGTATGTAAATATGTAATTAACCAATAATTCAACCTGCAATGGAATGATAGGAAACAAAACTTTGCTAACAACTTGTTATGATCTTATATATTGAGTCTCATATCGAGTAATACAGGATGTTTGAACAAAGTTATAAGGTTATAAGTTGATTTTTGAGGATGAGTTCTCCTAAAGTCTTGTAATAATGTTATCAAAGCTTCCTACTATTGGGGCTCGGGCTGCCGAGCAGCAAGCAAATTATGCACGCTAGTTTGATTGTCATAAGAAGGGAAATTTCCAGGTTTTGGCCCAACTAAGTCACCAATAACCATGTCATGAATAATTTATTTTTGCAAAATAAGTAAGAAGCATGCAAAGTAAGCTAAAACATTTTTTCTTTGCCTTCCGTATTGACAGATTGACTTTGCTGAAGGTTACAGCCATGTCTGTGGAAATAACTAGACAATTTCTTTGTTCTTGCTTTGTCTCAGCTTTTCATTTTGCCTTTGAATGCTGACACCGGACAATCGAGGCTGCCGGAGTATAACAGCACCTTCAATACCTCTTTCCATGTTAACCTTACATTAATTAGTTAGTACCCTAAAGGACAAGAAAAGCAACCATTCTTCTTTTTGTTCAAACAAGAGACAGAAAGCTAGCCCGTTATTTACTCCCATTCCAATTAGTCCATAGACTCAATACAAAATCTGGAAAGGAGATAAAAAAGTATAGTAGTTTTTCTCTCTACTTTTTTTTCTTGCCCAATTCTCAAGTTAAGAAAGACTGAAAGACTAAAAGTTTGATGGTATGTTAAGGATACAATTATTTCAGAAATTTAAGTTGTTATGTGAAAATTTAATAATAATTTTTATTTCATATCTCTTGATAGAGTAAGACATTTTTAGTGTATACAAACATTCCGGGATCAAAATTCATTTTCATGTCTAAATGGAGAAAATTTTTTATTTTTCTAGTGGAATGAAAAAGATAAATAACTTTTTTTTTATATGAGAAAAGAAGAGAATGAAAGAAATTGTACAGCAAAGAAAAGGAAAGGAAGGAAAACTTTATACACTGAGGTCTTGGTCTTCGTAAATTATTTGAAAGGTAGGACAAACCTGTCTATAATATTGAGCAACTAAATGGTAGCTAAGGACCCAAAGGTCATTTTCAGTAGACTCGAGCTTTTTTAAAGATGGTAAACCTTCAAAAATATCTGTCTGCCAACTGCTACTGTCACCTCCTTTCCATTCATTTTCTATATCGCCTCAATCAAGGGGACCCCGGCCTAAGCGCACATAAAAGTCAAGTCACTCGCCACAATTCCAGATTCTAAGCTGTGTCACAAAGTGTGGCCAGAAGAAAATTGCTCACCAACAGCGACAGGGTAATGGCCATCATCACCATGAAGTTTACAAAAAGCTGAGCAATGGAAATTCAAGACCTTAGCATGTGGTAGGTAATACACTAGTCCAGAACACAAAAATAAAAAAGGCAAGGGCATTTTCTAAACAAAACATATGAATATGCACACTGCTGTATTAATCACAACTTCCTCTATTTGAGCAATACTAAATTTTTCAGTTTTATCAAACATACCCTAAGTCTTAAGGGAAAGTCGTCTAAATATACCCAATAAATGTCGTCAAAAGTCCAAGTCTTCCTTCATATTATGTGTGAAAACTAAGCGTGTCCAAGGATCTCTTTCCATTTGAGTCTGTTGGAATCATGGAAATATCTTCTTTTTTTTTTTAATTTAGTTATAAAAGTAGGGAATCTCTCATACGCACAAGGCCTGTGGCGGGAACAAATTTCTTGAATTGACCAAGTCAACAGTCCAAGTCTTCCTCCGTACCGTTTGTCTGGTTGTCCTGAAAGCAGTTCTCATTTCCGCTCAATTAAGTCCCGCCATTGCGTTTTACATACGACAGAAGTTCTGTCGGATTCATACATACGCAAAGCCAAATAACTTGCCAAACAGCTTTGTTAAATGGATTATACTTATATTACTAATAAATCATATAATAACTTGTCGGAACTTCAGATTAATTAAAGCATGATGCTTTAACAAAGGACTATGTTCAACAGTTGACCAAGACAAGATTCATATTCAACAACTTGTTTGCTTCCTGAAGGCAATAGATGATATGGAGTGTGGCCATGTCAGAAGCCTAAACAGATATATTCTTTTAGCATTACCAAATAAATAGCAATTGCTCAGAGGCAAGTTTAATTGATTTGGAAAAAGCTAGTTCTACAAAATTTTGCTTATAATATTTTATAAAACCAATGATAAAGTGTTAAATTTATTAAATTTTATAATTTTATAAAATTTTTTAAGTCAAATTTTGGTAAGTTTAAATTTGTTAAAAGGGAATAAAGGATAGAATATTTGACTCCCTATTGTAATATTCTCGTTTTCAGATATATTTTACTCCACGATGTGGTGTGGACTGTGGAGACGTGCTTGAACCTTCAGGCATCTACCACACAACAAGTAGAGTACCTTCAAATACAGATACGACTTTGTTTAAGAGTAAAGACGATAGGTAACGAACAAGTGATGGTCAGGGTGGGGCACCCTCGCTCTTTCCACTTTCCAAGGAAGCTGCATCTAGCAGCTGCTTGATCACGTCTCTCATTGTGGGTCTATTGCTTGAATCCTTTTCAGCACATCTCCAACCCACCAAAAGCATTTCAGTGACTTGTTCCTTCACATTTGAATCCATGAATTCCCAGCTAGGCCTGAATCAACTATCTTATCAATTTCTCCTGTTTCCTCCTAGACAGATTTCACTCACTCCACGATATCTGTTTCCCCTGGAAATGAAGGATCCATCACCTCCTTTCTGGTTATAAGCTCAAGCAAAACTACCCCATAACTATGTACATCTGACTTCCTGCTCATTACTGCTGTATATGCATGTTCTGTCACAGGCCAAAGTAAACACATAAATGCTTTGAAGAACTATTACCACTTGTGCGATCATTTGCCCCTAAGTTGGAAATATTTTTACAAGAATTCTAACAATTTACATAAACATAGTAAAATCATGTAAAACTGCAATGAAAAATAAGAGTAAGAGACTCACCTGGAGCTATATACCCAGTTGTACCAAGAACAAATGTAGACTGCACTGAATGAGTAGAGGACTGATCGAAAAGCATAGAAACACCAAAACCAGCAATATGAGGCTCGATGTCAGAATCTAGAAGTATATTCTTTGGCTTGATGTCTCGGTGCATTATGACAGGATCACAATCATAATGGAGATATGCAAGTCCATGTGCAATTCCAACTGCTATCTTGTAGCGGACACTCCACTCTAGAGTGGTGGTGGAATCCTTTCATGCAAAACATCATGAAGGCTTCTGTTTTGCATGTAGTTGTACAAGATCAGACCATAACCCTTCCTCTGCCAGAAGTTCTTCAACCTCACCAGGTTCCGATGCCGAATCTTCCCAATGGTTTCAATTTCTTTGGTCATGCTTTTGCTCTGCTCTTTGCAGTCTGCAAATACAAGTTTCTTTAAAGCAAAAACTCTGTTTGGACCAAGTGAGATTTTATAAACCACTCCATGGTCTCCTCCGCCAATGATGTACCTATCATTTAGGTTCTCTGCGGCCACCATCATTTTCTTGAGAAGTGAAGATGACCCATGTTCAGGATAGATCTTGTTGACATATTTTTCAGATCTCTTCCCAGTGAGAAACATATAAACAAATCCAACCAATGCAATAATAACAAATAATGAGAATCCAAATGCTATCACCACAACTTTAATTTTACTTAGACCTTTCCCATGAGTTGGGTCATTGTCACAAGGCTTTAAAATGGCAATGTCGGAGCAATTCAAGCTCTTTGATACTGAGCAATTGACACATAATCCAGGATTTCCCATGAGGATGACGGTGAAGAGATGAGCAACTTCATCAGTTTCTCAGGTATAGGACCATAAAAGGAATTGTATGATATATTGATTTCAACCAATGAAGGGAGATCCTCGAAAACTTTTATGGTTCCTGTCAAATGGTTGAGAGATAGATCCAGTTTTTGCAGCAAACTTAGCTTCCCAATCTCTTGAGGAATTTCACCGGTCAAACTATTAGCACTGAGATCCAACCCACAGAGCAGATTCTGTAATGCTCCAATTGACCTAGGAATTCCACCTCCGAACAAATTTCCCCCGAGCTGTAGATCAGAAAGCTTTGCAAATTCTTCTAAGAAAGCTGGGATACCACCAGTAAAATGATTTTCTCCTAAAAGTAATGTGGATAGACCTTTCCAGCTTCTCAAACTTGATGGAATTGAACCATTTAGGGAATTGAATCTCACATCAAAGTCCTGAATTTTGTTACAATTTGACAGTTGTGGCGGCAAAGGACCTACCAAGTTGTTGTGAGAAAGAATCAACCTCGAAAGATTCACAAGGTTTCCTAGTTGTGAGGGTACATGCCCTGTAAACTTGTTCTTGGAAAGATCAATAACAGTATGATTTGTGCAGTTTCCCAAACTTGGTGGGATGGGTCCACTAAAATTGTTCTTACTGAAGTTTATGTATGAGAGATTGGTGTTCCTTCCAAAATTAGGAAGTGCCCCAGTCAATTTATTTTCACTGAGAATCAACCTTTCAAGACCTGGACAGCTTCCTAGATCTGCAGGTATGCTACCTTGCAGTTGGTTATTAGCCATAGTCAAGATCACTAACTGTTTTCCATAACAAAGGTTCGGTGGGACGGGACCGGTGAAGTTATTATCTGTAACATCCAACAGCACCAAAATACTATTGATTCCCAAGTTCTGAGGCATGACTCCGGAGAATTGGTTGCTAAATATTGTAATATTTTTTAGTTCCTTGAGCTCTGTCATCTCCAAAGGCAGTTCCCCAGAAAGGCTATTGTTATAGGTCTATGTACTCAAGATTTGGAATCTTCCAAATGCTGAGTGGAATTTCCCCCTTCAAATGATTGGAAAACAATTTAAGGATCTGTAGCTCACTTAGCAAACCCAATTCACTAGGAATTTACCCCTCAAGTTGATTGGAATACAAATGCAACTCTTTCAAAGATTTGCGGTTATCTAATTCTGAAGGTATTTGGCCAGACAAATGATTCTCTCACCAAGGTGAAGAATAGAAAGCTCATTTAGTAGGCCTAAGGATGATGGAATATTGCCTACTAAGTTTGAGTGGACGATATCAAGCTGTGTTAGCGCACTACAATTCCCTAGGCTTGATGGAATACCTCCACTAAATGCATTGAATGAAAAATTCAAAAAGTTCAAATATTTGCAACTACCAGATACCGATGGAATGGAACCCCAAATACCATTATCGCTAACCGTTAGGTCAACAAGATTCTGGAGATTGTTAATAGTCTCAGGCCAAATTCCCTGCAATCGGTTTTCGTCCAAAGACAATACCCTTAATTTACTGCAGTTTTCAATGGATGAAGGGATTGTCCCAGACGGTTGATTTGTATACATATACAGCTCCAAAAGTTCAGTCCCGTTCCCAACATCAGTGGGGATGGGACCACTTAGACTATTGTTGCTCACCGACAAATATTTCAAGTGAGGAATTTCAAATAAGGACTGGGGAATTTCACCGCTCAGCAGGTTGCCATTGATGTATAAAGCCTGAAACTTGCGCAAGTTTTTCAAGCTATTTGGTATTTCTCCAGATAATTTGTTTATAGAAAGGACCAAGTACTCTAGCATAGTACAGTTGCTCAAGCCACCTGGTATTTGTCCGGTACTGAAGTTTTGAGAAAGATCCAAGTGTTGAAGCTTAAGGCAGTTGCCTATCTCCGGGGGTATTCCCCCTGAGAGATGGTTGGAATTAAACACAATGGTCTGCAAGTGACTCAACCGTGCTGTTTCAGGTCCTAATTGACCCGAAATTGAATAAGCAGTGAGGTTAAGGGGTACCACATTGCAGGCATTGTCACATTGGACTCCTACCCATGGGCATGGAGAAGAATTAGAGGCATTCCAGCTCAACTTTATGGGAGGAGGCACAAAGGTCCAATGACCAATGAGTGACAGCACAGTGATCCCATCAGAGCTTAAAGCAGAAACAACATGTAAGAAGGCATAGAAGCATACAATCAACGAGCAGTGTTACATACTGAGAAGGAATAGCACATCAACAATGAAGGGAACAATAATCTTATAATCTTGCGAGATTACCTCCTTGCAGATTATAAGAAGGTGAAAGAAGATTTGAATCTGCACAAAGCTGGGCAAAGAAACTGTAATGCGAATGAAAAATTAAGCTCGAGAGATACTGATGCCAGTGGTTTAACTACATTGGGATTTAAATGGCATGATTTATTCATTGTTAATCTTGTTTTGATGTCACGGCTTTCATATATTAAACTTAAGCATTCTATGAAAAAAGACTTTTCTGCAGCTAGGTTTTCAACCCTTGTTAAATAATTTGCATGATTGGTGTTGTAGGACAAATCAGATTCTAGTCTTGGGTTCTTCTTCTTTTAAAACTTGTGCTGGATATAAATTTGTGTACTACTGGACAGCAGCTAAGGTTGTTGTGAACCACCAAGAAAAAAATTTTAAAGTGGACTTCTGTTCTTTTATAATGATGGTAATTAAACTCCCGGGTTCAATCGTCTTCAGTATATTCCTCGCTGTATGCCAACCACTTTCTGTACTCTTGGCTGTACGCCAACTCGCCAACAAGTTCCATGTCCCATCTTCTACATATTAACATAGTTTTATAATTTTATATATCGATTCTAAAGCCTTCAATCTCGAATATGAGGATCATCAGACAGCTCATGGACTATTTCTTACAATGCTCTCAGCAACTTCAGACAAGTTACCAGTCCAAGTCTTCTTTAACAAGCCTTACTGACCATCCAATTGTCTTCAAGAATCTAAGAAAAGGACAAATACGAACTACAAGAGTTTCTGGTTAAAGAGTGTTCAAGATCGTCCAAATTTCTAAACCAAGTGAAATTGGTGTCATAGACACGTTTTCCATATAACTAGACATTTTTTCTGTACTTTTAAGATTAAACAACGTTAGTCAAACTTTGTCCAGGTTTTTTGTTGGTAAATAGGGAGTTTTTGAGGGTTGAGCGGCTCCGTGGCTGAATTCGGATTTGTTCCCCCTCTCTAGGTTCGATCCCTCTTCGTATAAGTAAAGAAGAAAGGTCTTTATCAAATCAAGTGTCGAAGTCTTCTTTCATACCATTGGTCCATCGAAGTTAGAAATCACAGAAAAAATTTTAATCAATCTTGATGATCCACGTCATCCTGGGAAAAGTCTTGCTCACCCGGCTTCCAAGGTTGAATATTTCTTCAACTACATACTTATCACTTGAAAGACGAAGGTGTTGCCGTACATTCTCACTTTCACACATCATTCCCATGTTGGGGTCTAAATTAGTCTAGCTGAATATAAACTACTTCAAATTGGTTAATTTATTATTTTTATATATTAATTTTCATATAATAGTGTAAATTTTTAGATCATTTGAACTCTAATTCAATAAATTTAAAGTTAAAAAAGTAAAAAAAAAATTCTCTTATAGTCTGATTTTAATTTATCCTCTTCTCCTTTCTCAATTTGTGCAGTGTAAACTCTTGCAATTTGAACTTTGGGCAATTCACTTCGTCACAATAAATAAGAATTCCAAAAAAAATGCAAGAGTCACAGTTACTGGAATTCAAAAAAAAAATGCAAGAAAGAATCAAGAAACATACTCTCTAGTTTAAGGTTTTATCTTTTTCTCTACTACATTTCTTTTTTTTTTTTTCCTCTATATCTTTCTCTAAAATCATTTCCTTTTAGTTGAAAATCAACTTTAGAATAACGGACAAAAGAGTAGAATTAAGGTACCAACTACCAAATAATTAAAGAATTCACATCTATCACAAGTGGAACTAGGATTTTTTTTTTTTTAGGAAGAGCTGGCTGAGACTATACAAGAGAAAGGAATGATTTTATTATTTTCAACAAAAATCGAACTTGGGACCTTCTACTATAGAGAATGGATATTTTACCCTAAATGTGTTGTGTGTGTTGTGAAAATCAGGGCATTTCAATTGCATAAATTTATATCAATACATTAATCTTCATTTTGTCATATGTATGTCATTTTAGACAAGTTATATATTTATTAGTAGTTTCTTCTTTTTGTTTTCTTGTTCTATGACAACTCAGTCCAGAGCCTGCAACAGGACAAGAAGATGGCGGGGAAGATGGACTTATGTCATAACAGCTCAATCATTTCCATATAAAAATGTTATGAACATGGAAATACTGCTCAAGTAAGTGTATATGAAAATTAATCATCCCAGAACTTACACAGAAGCCGGGGCTTTCATATATGGACCCAGCTGAACAAAAAGATGAGCGAATCAATCCCACTTAATCTTTGTCGGATATGGTAAATATAAATTATCAAATAACAACATGTCGAAACTGCAGATTAATTGGTTTAGTATTGGCAAACAGGGAACATTTGATAGTCTCCATAGTTATTCTCCTTTCCATATATATATATATATATATATATATATATATAGTATTTTACAGCCACGATGTGGTGTGGAGACATGCTTAAACCCTTCAAGCGTCTATCAACTAACAAGTGCAGTATTTTCAAACACAGATACGAATTTATTTAAGAGTAAAGAAAATGCAAAACTATGATATGGGTAACGAACGAAACAGTGATGGTCAGATTGGGGCACTCTAGCTTTTTCCTCTCTTCAAGGAATTGGCATATCTTGCAGCTGCTTGATGACGTCTCTCATTGTGGGTCTGTCGCTTGGATCCTCTTCAGCACATCTCAAAGCCACCAAAAGCGTTTCAGTAACCTGTTCCTTCACATTTGAATCCAAGAATTCCCCAGCTAGGCCTGGATCAACAATCTTATCAATTTTTCCTGTTTCCTCCCAGACAGATTTAACCCACTCCACCATATCTATTTCCCCTGGAAATGCAGGATCCACCACCTTCTTTCTGGTTATTAGCTCAAGCAACACTACCCCATAACTATATACATCAGACTTCCTGCTCATCACTGCTGTATATGCATGTTCTGTCACAGGCCAAAGTAAACACACATAAATCCATTAACAACTATTATCACTTGAGTGATTAATTGCTCCTAAACTTGAAATCTTTTCGCCAATAATTCTAACAATTTACTTAAAAACAGTTAACATATGCAAACTAGAGTAGGAGACTCACCTGGAGCTGTATACCCAGTTGTGCCAAGAACAGATATAGATTGCTCTGAATGCGTAGAGGACTGATCCAAAAGCATGGCAATGCCAAAATCAGCAATATGAGGCCCCATGTCAGAATCTAGAAGTATATTCTTTGGCTTGATGTCTCGGTGCACTATGACAGGAACACAGTCATGATGGAGATGTGAAAGCCCATGCGCAATTCCCACCGCTATCTTGTGGCGGACACTCCACTTTACGGATGGGGGTGGAATACTTTCATGCAAAACATCATGTAGGCTTCCATTTTGCATGTAGCTGTACAATATCAGACCATAACCCTTCCTCAGCCAGAAGTTCTGCAATCTCACCAGATTACGATGCCGAATCTTCCCAATGGTTTCAATTTCTCTGGTCATGCTTTTGCTCTGCCCTTTGCAGTCTGCAAATACAAGTTTCTTTACAGCAAAAACTTTGTTTGGACCAAGTGAGACTTTATAAACCACTCCATGGGCTCCCCTGCCAATGATGTATCTATCATTTAGGTTCTCTGTGGCCACCATCATTTTTTTGAGAGAGGAAGATGACCCCAATGCACTCACCACAACTTTTCTTTTACTGAGGCTTTTCCCATTTGTTGTTTCGTTGTCACATGGATTTAAAATGTCAATTTGGGAGCAATTAAAGCCCTGTGACAGCGAACAATTGTAACATAATCCAGAATTTTCAACAAAGGATGATGGTGAAGAGATAAGAAAGTGCATAAGACTCTTAGGCACAGGACCGGAAAAGGAGTTGTATGATACATTGATATTATCCAATAAAGAAAGATCATCAAAAACCTCTAAGTTCCCTGTCAAATTGTTGAGAGATAGATTAAGATGTACAAGATTTGCAGAGTTTCTCAAACTTTGTGGGATAGCTCCATTGATGTTGTTCTTACTGAAGTCTATGTGGGAGAGATTGGTGTTTCTTCCAAAATTAGGAAGAAACCCTGTCAAGTTATTTTCACTGAGAATCAACCTTTCAAGACTTGGACAGCTTCCTACATCTGCAGGTATGCTACCTTGAAGTTGGTTTTTACCCATAGTCAAGATCGCTAATTGTTTTCCACAACAAAGATTTGGTGGGATGGGACCGGTGAGGTTATTATCTGTAGCATCCAATAGCACTAAACTACTATTGATTCCCAAGTTCTGAGGTATGACTCCAGAGAATTGGTTGCTAAATATTGTAATGTTTTTTAGCTTCTTGAGCTCTGTCATATCTAAAGGCAGTTCCCCAGAAAGGCTATTGTTAGAAAGGTCTATGTACTCAAGATTTGGAATGTTCCAAATACTGAGTGGAATTTCACCCGTAAATTGATTGGAAAACAATTTAAGGCTCTGTAATTCACTTAGCAACCCCAATTCACTTGGAATTTTCCCCTCAAGTTGATTAGTATACAAATGCAACTCTTTCAAAGACTTGCAGTCACCTAATTCTGAAGGGATTTGTCCAGACAAATGATTCTCTTCAAGGTGAAGAACAGAAAGCTCTTTTAGTAGGCCTAAGGATGATGGAATATTGCCTTCTAAGTTTGAGTGGACGATTTCAAGCATTTTTAGAGCACTACAATTCCCCAAGCTTGACGGAATACCTCCACTAAATGCATTGAATGAAAAATCCAAGAAGTTCAAATTTTCGCAACTACCAGATACTGATGGAATAGAACCCCAAATACCATTATGGCTGACCGTCAGATTAACAAGATTCTGGAGATTGTTAAGACTCTCAGGCCAAATTCCCAGCAATTGGTTTTCGTCCAAAGACAACACCCTTAATTTACTGCAGTTTCCAATGGATGAAGGGATTGTCCCAGACAGCTTATTTGTATACATATACAGCTCCAGAAGTTCAGTCCCGTTCCCAACATCAGTAGGGATGGGACCACTTAGACTATTGTTGCTCACCGACAAATATTTCAAGTGAGGAATTTCAAATAAGGACTGTGGAATTCCACCGCTCAGCAGGTTGCCATTGATGTATAAAGCCTGTAACTTTTGCAAGTTTTTCAAGCTCTTTGGTATTTCCCCGGATAAGTTGTTTACAGAAAGGTCCAAGTACTTGAGCATAGTACAATTGCTCAAGCCATCTGGTATTTGTCCGGTGAAGTTGTTTTCAGAAAGTTCCAAGTGTTGAAGCTTAAGGCAGTTGCCTATCTCCGGAGGTATTCCCCCACAGAGATGGTTTGAATTAAACACAATGGTCTGCAAGTGCCTCAACCGTGCTATTTCAGGTCCTAATTGACCCGAAATTGAATAATCAGTGAGATTAAGGGAGACCACATTGCGGGCATTGTCGCATTGGACTCCTACCCATAAGCACGGAGAAGAGTTAGAGGCATTCCAGTTCAACTTTATGGGAGGAGGCACAGAGGTCCAATGCCCCATGAGTGACAGCAGGGTCATCCCATCGGAGCTTAAAGCAGAAACAACATGTAAGAAGGCACAGAAGCATACAATCAACGAGAAGTGTCTCATACTGAGAAGGAATAGCACATCAACAATGGAGGGAGAAAATATCTTATAATCTTGCAAGCTATAAGAGGAAGAGAAAGCACTTACCTCCTTGCAGATTATAAGAAGGCGAAAGCAGATTTGAATCTGCACAAAGCTGGGCAAAGAAACTGTAATGCAAATGAAAAGATAAGCTCGAGAGATACTGATGCCAGTGGTATAACCACGTTGGGGTTTAAATAACATGAGTTATTCACTGACCATCTTGTTTTGATGTCACAGCTTTCACATATGAAACCTAAGCATTCTATCAGGAAAGACTTTTCTGCAGCTACGTTGTCGTCCTTGGTTAAATTATTTGCATGATAGTTGTTGTAGGACAAATCAGGTTTTAGTCTTAGGTTGTTGTTCCGTTGATCTTATGCTGGATACAAATGTGTATTCCCACGACATTATTTTTACTTAATTTTTATAACACCAAATCGATCTATTCCTACGGCCTCGAAACTTTATTTCTCAAATGTGTATACTTCTTGACAGCAACTACGATTGTAGTTAACCATCAAAAAAAATATTTCTGCAGTGGACTTGGGGATTTTAATATTGATGGTACGCTTTCGAGTGCTGTCCTCCCAAGTAAACCTCGCTAAATGCCAACCACTTCAGTTATACTTCCTCGCTATATGCCAACAAAGTTGCAAATCCCAGCTTCTACAAATTGACAGTTTTTTGATTTGTTATGTTTAATTCTTGGCTATATAAATGACAGTCTAATATTTTACTTTTCTCCCAAATAACTTTGTATATTTTAATTATTATTTCCGAGATTGTCAAACATTGTCCACGTCTCTGGTAGGTAAACTTCTACCTTTCATCAAGTCAGCTGTACAAGTCTTCTTTCATAACATTGGTCGGTCAAAAGATTAAACAATTTTAGTTAGTAAAAAGAAAAGTATGCAACTTGGTTTACAAAGTAACAGTGACTGCGCATCTTATATTGTCACACATGGTCCAGGTTTTTTGTTGGTAGTGAATGGGGAGTCTTCTTTTATGCTGTTGGGAAATAGCAGAAGCATACCTTATTAAAATTAAATCCTAGATCTAACCAATGTTTGCTTTACGGATCTTATCAAGTACTTAAATGATCACAATCAAGGGGATCACACACGATTATGTTATGATCTAGCACATTGCGGATCATGAGCACAACAAGACCTCCTTGCAATTAATAATAACTAGTAGAACTACTCTTATTATATATACATTCTAAATTCCACAAGTATGATGGTGCCTCAAGGAGAATCAAGTGAGAAAAAATATTGTTAGGAAGAGAGTATGCACTGAATGTACATAAAATTCTTAGTAATTGAATTATTCATATGTATAGAGTCTACTTTATTTAATTGAGAGTTACTTAAACTTTTTACGAGTCATAGCTAACTATATATCCTATTAGTTATAGGATTATTGGCTATAGTATATTACTAGAAGTAGATAATTAATTAGGAACTTATCTGATTAAATTTAACTAATTAATTATTCACAATTATCTACTTTTAATTATTAGAACTAATCCAATAATAAATAGGATTTAATTAATTACAAAAATTAATTATCTTATATTGCATATTGCATGTATGTGAACACACCATCATGCAACATCTCCCACTCGTACACATATAGCATCAATATATTATATATCTTTCAATCAACATGTTTTCACCTTCATACAAGGAAATGAGATGTGTGACCATGCGAGAAAGGTACTGGTAAGTAATTATTATATCAAACTACCATCTAACCAATATAACACCACTCATATTCTTGATATACTCTAAATCATTTATAATCACACAAGATTTTGCAATCAGATTCCTCTAATTTTACTTAGAGCCATGCAAAATCCCTAAATGCATCTAAACTTATAGTTACCATTAACAACTAATGTCTATGTAACTGCTCAAGCTATGAGTTATAGATCATATGTGACAATAAAGGACTTTTCCTTGAATGCTCATGCCAATCCACTAAGTTTTAGCTGCTTTCCCAGTCATACTCAGTTGGACCGCATCATTCCTAACCCTTGGATAATATGCCAAAGTAGCAACACTAAAACTTAATTTCATGACATAGATTCAAGTCCCAAATAGTATAGGATTAGACTCTTGGTCCATAAGGCTCACAAGTAATGAAGAAGGGATCCATTCAGTCACTTCATTTATGGGTCAACTTATAGCACACATCGTATAATTTGTATGTTATGGTGGAGCTCCTGCTTAGTTTTGTCACACCCTCATTTACACCATATGGAACATGGTCTAATCACTCTACAAAGTGACTTATTTGAATCACTAAGATTCAAATTTGGCTATTTACAAGATATATGGAGTTAGAATTATCCAAGCATGTAGCTTAGGCGACATTTTAATATAGTCTTTATTGCTTCTCAAACCATATAGAGATAGCAATAAATGGTACTGCCGATACTTTAAATCTTGTCTTACTCACTATATCAGCGCCAAGGTGATTTCTCATATGAAAGAGATAATCTAAAACCTTGGTGACAAAGTTAGATATGTGCTAAGTATTTTACTATGCAAATTAACAAAGAAATCTCAATTTTATTACATATGTAAAAACCAATGTATAAGCATATTACATCCTTAGTAAATCTAAACCCCTAACATGCTTCTTAAAAGTATCTCTAGTGATGGGTTTGATAAACGGGTCAACAATCATATCACTAGTATGAATTTGCTTCAATACAACCAACCCTTGTGCAATGATGTCACCAATAAAGTGGCAGCAAGTATCAATATGCTTCGTCTTAGCAGCATTTTATCTTTGAAGGAATCTCTCCTGTCAACCCATTAGCACTCAGATTCAGATTCAACCCATAGCGCAAATTCTGCAATGCTCCAATGGACCTTGGAATTTTACCACCAAAAAAGTTTCCACCGAGTTGTAGCTCAAAAAGCTTCTCAGATTTTGATAAGATCACTAACTGTTTTCCAAAAAACAAAGATTTGGTGGGATGGGACCAGTGAAGCTATTATCTGTGAAATCCAATTCTTCTAAACTACTATTATTTCCCAAGTTCTGAAAAATGACTCCAGAGAATTGGTTGCCAAACCATGAAATTCTTTTAAGTTGCTTGAGCTCTTTCATCTCTGAAGGTAGTTCACCATAGAAGCTATTATTATACACAGTTATATGTTCAAGACTTGGAATCTTCCGAATGCTGACTGGAATTTCACCCCACAGATGATTGGAAAACAATTGAAACTTTTGTAATTCAGTTAGCATCCCCAATTCACTAGGAATCTCTCTCTCAAGTTGATTGAAATTTAAATGCAGCGCTTTTAGAGACTTGCAATGCCCCAATTCTTTAGGTATTTGTCCAGACAAATGGTTCTCCGGTAAGTAGAGAATAGAAAGCTCATGTAGTAGGCCTATGGATGGTGGGATACTGCCTTCTAAGTTTGAATGGGCTAAGCAAAGTACAGTTAACTCCAAACTTGATGGAACAACACCACTAAATGCATTGTATGACAAATCTTTTGCAATAGCCAGAACCTAAAGGAATGGTACCCCAAAGATCATTAGAGTTGACACTTAAAGTAACAAGATTCTGGAGATTATTAAGACTCTCGAGCGAATTGGTTCTCGTATAAAAACGGCTGCTTTAACATACTGCAGATTCCAATGGATGAAAGAAGCACCCCAGACAGTTGATAAGTATGCATATACAGCGACAGAAGTTCTGTAATGTTTCCAATATTTTTGTGGAAAGGACCACTTAGACGGCTCTGGCTCAGGGACAAAGATTTCAAGTGAGGAAGTTGGAAGAAGTATTCTGGAATTTCACCACTCAACCGATTGGAATAGATGATTAAAAACTGTCATTTTTGCAAGCTATTTGGTATTAGTCCAGTTAGGTTGTTTTCTGAAAGTTCACAGTGTTCGAGCATAGTACAATTGCTCAAGCCATCTGGTACTTGTCCGGTAAAGAAGTTTGCCGAAAGGTATAAATGCCGAAGCATACTGCAGTTGCCTAACTCTAGGGGTATTCTTCCAGAGAGATGGTTAGAATAAAACGCACTGGTATGCAAGTAACTCGGCTGTGCTATTTCAGGTGCTAATTGACCAGAAATAGAACAAGCAGTGAGGTTAAGGGAGATCAATTTTGGGCATTGTCACATTGGGCTCCTACCCATGAGCATGGAGTAGAATTAGAGGCATTCCATCTTGCGTTAATGGAAAGAGGCACAAAGGTCCAACGCCTCGTGAGCGACAGCTCAGGTGAGTCAGGTTCCCTCCAAAGTCAAGAATCAGCAGCCAGGGCTTTGATGTCTCTCCATAACAAATCATCCCACCCATATCTTCCTACAAGGACTTGGACCCAAATATCATATGGCCTAAAATAACACCCCATCCAAGCTTCAGCAAAAAGGCATAATTCATATTCTAACACTCTGAATCCCAACCGACCAGCCCGTGTTGGCAGTCAAATAACAAGCCAATGAATCAAGAGAGCTTTTCTGCCATTAGCTTTGTCTGCCCAAATTAAACCTCTGCGTAACTTTGCCAACTCATTGATAGTGCCCATGGGCAATCGTACATTCTGCATGTGAAAAAAAGGGAAAAAAAAAGAAAGAAAAGAGGCGTAGAACAATTAACTGATTGAGCTATGGTCATTCTTCCTACAAAGGAAAGGCAGTGGGACTTCCACCCGGCACTTGCTTGAACCCAGCTAACCACATGCTTTAAAAGAAGCTCAGTTTACCCTGTCATCGCAAATCCAAGTTCCCAAGTCCCTCCCATCTGCTTGAGAATGAGAGAACCCACTTCGCTGAATCATAGAGTTCCTCAATTCCTCCTCCAGAGGACTAACTTTTTGGCGGGACATATCACAGAAATTCTGAAGGCATTGAAGAATATCATCCAATTGTCCCACATCTGCTTCCTCTCAAAAGCCTGTTTGACACTGATTTTTTATCTATTTTTTTAGTGTATATTAAAATATATTTTATAAATTTTTAATTAATTTTTTCTTAATTATATATATATATATATATATATATATTACTTCAAAATTCTCGAAGGTAGAAAATGTTTATCGCATATGGGAGACCAAAGACTAGGCTGTTACTGCATCAACAACTGTAATATGTGAAAGTTCATCTACGCAAAGAACGAAAAGAAAATAAATGGTCCCTTCGGGGACATCTGATAAAATAGGAAAAGAAAATAAATGAAATTTTAAATAACCAGAAATACGATTTAGCTGAATTTAACAAATAAAATGGAAGATATTGTTTTTGGAAAGAAGTCAAAGAAATAAAAGAGGAGAATGGAATGACGTTAGGAGTGCGTGGGGAGCACTCGCCAGAAGTTGGCGTTTGTGTTCTATTCCTTGTCCGCCAGAGAGACCATGGAAAGAGAGAGGAGGGGGATAGTGAAGGAAAAAGCAGGTATCAATCACGCATCCAAACAAGCATTAGATAAACGCTGACCGGTCTTGCCCTCACTTTTGCACGTGCTTTGATTCTTTCTTCCCATTATGCTCGACTGAGCCACCGTCCTCGCGTGACATCACGTTCCCCTCCATTCTCTGCATCGGCCCATCATGCTCCACCATTATAATAATACCAACCAAAATATTATTTATGTCATTTGTTTTTTAATTTTTTATTAAAATACATGAACTTCTTATATTTTTATTTTATTATAAAAATCTTTTATATATTTAATTATAATAATATATATATTATATTTTAAAATTATAATAAATTATCATTTATATTAAAAAATTATTAAAATTTTAACAAAATCTATAATTCTTTGTTAAAAATTAAAAATTATTTCATAAAAATTTATTCTCATTAAGCAAAATTAAATATATTAATTTTTAAAAATATTTTCTTTGTAGATTATAAGCACCAAGATTATATAGTTATAGATAAAATTTTGTTATCAAAAATTTTTATTTAATTATTATTTTAACAAGTAATTACATAAAATTTTAGTTTATTAACAAAAATATATGATAAGAATTTTAATTTTTAATAAAAAATTATGTAATCGGTTAAAATTTAAATAATTTTTTAATAAAAGAGATAAATTATTATAATTTTAAAATATAAAATATTTATTATTATAATTAAAAATATAAAAAATTGTTATAATTAAATAAAAATATAAAAAATTTTCATATATTTTAACCAATTTCTTTTCTTATAACTATGACTTCAATTATGCATGTTTTCAAGTAATTCTAATTAATGTTCTTTATTACGGAGGAAAAAATGACCCTATAAATAAACAACATTTTATTATATAAAATATAAATAAAATAAATATTAATAAAAGACTTTAAAATTTTAAATTTATAAATTATTATTTATTTATATAAATAACATTATTTTTTGTATAATGTATCTGTCGCTATTCTGATGGTAGAAGTAACATCTCAAGTTTCAACAGAAAGTAGAACATGGGACCCATAAAAGTGGTGGTAAGGGGGGTGGGGTCACGTGAAAGTGGCAGCGGGGGGACTATCGTCAGCAGCCATCCCACCGGCAACCAACATCGCCGGACGCTGCCCCTGCAGCGCATGCAACGCCGCTTCTTGAGCGACACGCGCTCCGAACTTTGCCACGTGCACCTTGCCTCCTTCCTCCCCTTAAATGCCATTGGTAACCGACTCCTCTACAGAGGCAACGTGCCCCTATTATCTCGCTCACCAAGCTGGGCACCGCTCCCATTTGAAACCACGCTCTCAACTCAATGCAATGCCTTGGTTTCAGCCTTTCTAGTTCTTAAATACCCAGATTGCCTTGGCTCTTTATGTATATCCCTCCCCCTGACTTTGTGGAAAGTATCCCATCATTGAGCCGATTATGGAGCTTCAACTTGAAATTTCGCTTTCGGGTCAAATGAGCGTGGTTTGTAACAGTGCAAGGCTTCCCGTACCATCACGGGCACATGGATAGTTGGTCATTTACGTTTTTCACATTTTTAATTGATTTAATTACATATTTATCTTTTAACTTTATTAAATATAATAATAAAATTTAAAATTTTTAAAATTAAAATAATTAAATCTAAATTTTTAACAAACTGTTACTAGACGGTTACTTGTTGACACGATACTTTTTAAGTGAAGGGATAATATAGATATAAAAATTAATTTAATATATTATATAATATTATTAAATATTATATAATAATAATATTTTTTATTACTTATTACCGAAATAAAAGATAATATTATCTAAACTTAAATCACATACCTTATATCTAAATTTTAAAATAAAAAGATTTAATTACATATGAGTCTATTTACTTTTATAAATATATTAAGTTCTTTAATTTTCATAAACCCTAAAAAATTTTCATAAGTACTATCATGGTGATATTCTTAATTTTAATTTTAAAATCATAACATTTTAAAATTTTAAAATACAAAGTTTTAAATTTTAAAACAAAAAATTTCAAAATTGGATATGGCTAACATTAAGGGTTTAAAGTTTAAAATTTTAAATTTTAAAATTTAAGATTTTAGAGTTTGAAATTTAACATTTAAGGCTTTAGATTTAAAATTTAGAGTTTTATGATGGATTTTAAGGTTTAAGATTTAGAATTAAGATTTAAATTTTAAAATTTAAAATTTAAGATTTTAAAATTTTATAATTTTAACATTTTTTTTACCATATCAATAAATAAAAAAATATTATTATTATGTCAGTACTCCATAATATTATATAATGTGCCACATCAATTTCTATATTCACATATTACCACATTATTTAAAACGTGTCATTTCAACAAGCTTTCTTCCATGTCATGTAAAAAAAATGTGTCCATGTCTTGTTAAAGCTTGGACTCAATCACTCCGATTTCAAAAGTTTTAAACCTAATTGCTCTAGTTGATAATTTAAGAACTTAATTGTTATATTTATCAAAGTTAAAAGACTAAATATGTAAGTAAGCCTTTTTAATTTGGTGCAACTTATATAATTATTTTCAAAGTGAATGGTTTTTAGTAATTGTGTATTTATTTCTTTATTACTAATATAATATAATCACTTGTATAGTTCAAACTACTCATTATTTTTTATCCAATTATATTTAAATTTAAATGAGTATATTTAGATTCAGTTTTAATGGGCTTTGTTAAATATATAACAATTTATTGAGTTAATTATTTTAACTTCCTCACTTTTTTTTCCACTATTTTAAATATAATTGTGTACAAATTATAAATTAAGTTTTAAAAGTATTATACAAAAGAAAAGTTTAAACAATCAATTTACTTCAATGGAATTTATCTAATGGGAATTTTGCATGTGTTATACATAGTGAGTCTCAAGTCTAAATAAAAGAAAAAAGTTATATTAAGTAATCGATATGAATATATGAAGTTTGTATTTTTAAAATTTTAATTTTTGGTATAACTGAATAAATATATAATCAATCTTATCTAATAAAATAAAACTCTATATATTGTTATTGTTAAATTTATCTAATGATAAATATTTGATGTTCACTCTCGCATACATGATCTTGAATTACCGTTTGGTCTTTATATTTACATACACTACTATAATGTTAAAATATTTAATTCCTTCAAATAATACATTAGTATTTTAATATGCACTAAGATACTTATGAACTCATCTTTTAATCTTTTTATGCTGAACAATATTTTAAAAAGTTCTAGTAACATTCATTAATTATAATTAAAAAAGCAACCATAATTAATAATAACTTACTAAAATGAAGTTCACATAGTGGGAAGAGATCAAAGATTGGTGATTATTCCAAGCATGCTAAAGACATATGTAGGAAGCTAATTAGTTAGTTGACACGGCTGTCAAATACTCAAGCTCTTTAAGTTTGTTAGCATAAGTTTAATTCAAATTGTATGTATAAAAAAATTTATTTAAGAGATAATTGTCTATTTAATGATCTTTATACATTAGTTTCTCAGTTACTAATTAAAAAAATATCCTGAAATAATTTAAAAAAAAAAGAAGCTAAGTAGCTCCTAGTTTCCTAATTCTCAATGTGTCACACCATTCTCATCATAGAAGAAGCAAAAAAGGATTTCATCCTTTGAATTCTATATTTCTTAATTTTAATAGTTTTTTATTTTATATTTAAGATCGCACTTTTTCCAATAAAGAAAATTAGACGATCGTAATCATTGCACACATATCATTGCACCAAATTTGCAGAGGAAGGAGAAAAAAAAAAGCAATTTTGCAACTTCTTTGGGCCATAATTTATCAAACATTAATCAAAAAATAATGTCTCGCGTAGCTTCTTCTACATTTCATAACGTCTTTGTCACTATAAGAAAATTATTGATTACCAACAGCCTAAGCCGTCTATAATATTTTATTATTAATGAATTTTTTGGGCAATTATATTCTTGGTAACTCAATCATTAATAATATTTACTGATAAATTTTCATTGATAAAATAAGAAATATTTGTAGATAAATTAAATTTTCATCAATCATGAGTTTTTTTGTAGTTATTGACAAATTTTTCAATGATCGAGGCAAAAATTTCTTGATAAATAATTTTTTTCAAAAATTTATTGAGGATGTTATCCTTTGGCAAATAATAAATTTTTAATTAAAATTTTATCAAATAATAATAGCATATAATATATAAAGACAGGAATTAGTAATGTATTAGCATAATGATAAGTTAATTTTACTTTAATCTTAAGCCAAATATTTAAGTCTAAAATCTCTCTTATCGATAACTTTTACCTTAACCAGAAATTAATCTCTCCACAAGTTAAATTAAACAATGCATTTGATGATGATCTTAAACAAAGGAAAGATAAATCACATATTAAAACTTCTGCTAGATTTATTTGGCCAATCAATTCCTTACTAAATATGATTTCTAGGTTTGACCCAAAAGAGTAGTCCTTGATTCAGATGGACAAGGCATTAAACCTGCATTAATTTAGTGCAATTACTAAACATTCATTAAAACCCAAAAGCTGTACTAAATATTTCTTTTTATGGGTGTAATAATTCAAACGACCGAACTAATATAAAAAGTTTCAATATCACACAATCTTTATTTCATAATATTTAAATATTAAATTTATTAAATTTTATAAATTAAATTACAAAATTTAATAAATTTAAAAACTTACACTTATTACATGAAAACTTTATATTAAACTTTGTTAATGAGAATAAAATTTTCATAAATTAAGGATTTATTTAGGATGGTCTTTGTCACCCTAAAATTAAATTTTATAATGAAAAAAGTATAGATCCCATCATTTCTTTTAAACATATTTTTATTATTTATTCTATCAAATAAACCTCATATATGTCACACAAAAATTATGAATCCACGTATTGAAAGTATACTCTCATGGTACGTGTAGAAAAAATAAATTATAAAAAAAATGATATAATCAATATATATATTTACATATACATATTTCATTACATATTATATATATATATATATATACCTTTTAATAATTTTTTCAAAACAAATTATACTTAAAATATATCCCCTAAAGTCATTAATTGATTTGCAATGGGAGTCCCCTCCATTAATTTAGTCTATTTCATTCAATGCTTATTAACTTACCCTTTAAAAAAAAATCTCATGGGGGGTAAAGTTTCGGGCGGTCAACTTTTGCACGTAGTCCAGTCACGCACGTACGAACCACAATCCACTCACCGCTCAAATGGCATAATCGTGAATTCAGAACCAATTATGGCCAATTATGCTCCCTCGACATATTTAGTCTACCCTCTCTCTCCTAACTCCTTCCTCTTTTGTTCCCCCGTTCATGGTTTTTCTACTTCTCTTTTCACATTTCCCGGGTTTTCTCGTCAAAACCACTTCCGGTTTTCCGAGCAGTTTCTATGCAAGCATGCTTCTCCGATCTCTATGCACCGAGCTCCAAAGCTCACGCGCTTAGATCTGCTCAGATCACCTCCGATACCGGATCAACTCCGCTTGGAATTTCGCCATTTGACTGCTCCTACGATTTTGTCTCGCTTCGTTCCAGCGATCTATAGCTCCAATCTTCTCCCCGAGTACACCAAATTTGAACTGTTTTATTCTCAATCTGGAGTTGTTTTCATTCGATTTGCAGCTGCCTTATCTATACGGTTTCGGATTCATCTGCTCGGAGCTCTAAACTAGTTCTGTTTTCTCTGTGCTTTGCAACAAAATGATGTCGTTTTGAAGCGCTTTCCTTGAGATTAGCTGCGTTTGCCATTCGATCTTGAATTCATTGATCAAGCTTAGCTGTGTGAATTACTCCCCGAACCTTTTCCACTACCAATTTCATTCAGTTATCCCTTAAAGTTTCGCTCTCCAAGTTCATTTTCCAGTCACATTTAGTCTTCTGAGAGCATTTGGAGCTAAAGGAAGATGACGTCAGGGACGAGGCTACCAACATGGAAGGAGAGGGAGAACAACAAGAGAAGAGAGCGGAGGCGAAGAGCCATCGCAGCGAAGATCTTCGCTGGTCTGAGGATGTACGGTAACTACAAGCTCCCGAAGCACTGCGACAACAATGAGGTCCTGAAGGCTCTCTGTAACGAGGCTGGTTGGACTGTTGAACCAGACGGCACCACTTATCGAAAGGTACCTTTCATTTTATTCACATTAGCTCCTGCTATTGTTGTTGAATTCATATACATATAGCTTTAGGTTCTTCTTTGTTTATATCTTAAGCGGTGACATCGATTAACTGTGTTGCTGCTTAGCTGAAACTGTTCCGTTCTAGCATTGTTTTTATGTAGTTCATTTAGTATTATGGGCCAGTCTGCGCATTCCGTTCCTTCTTATCTGCCAGCATGTGGGAGCTTGCAGCAGCACATGCTAGCAATGATACTCGGAATCGAAGGACATGGATGGGGCAGACGGGCGACCTATAAGATCGTAAAAGCCGGTACATTCGGCTTGTGTTAGTGACTGTACTGGGGCTAGTAGATGCTCTTTGTTGCTGTATTTTATCTTTTGGTTTATGGCAATGTCTCATGGGTGGGGCTAGATTCTTTCCTTTCGCTGTTTTTTCCCGCTTATCGGTGTACGATAGATCTGGTCGGGGACTCGGGGCTGCCTCTTCTCGCTTTTATGCGTGAAGCACAAAAGATTCTCTATTTCTTTGGTCTTTGATGACTCACACTTCATGAGAAATCGATGGGCATTGATCTCGAGGAGACGAAAATACCGTTGTGATTTTATCAAGTGACTACCTGAAATTCCTACCAGGGCCTGAGAATTCGGGGAAATTCAGGGGTAATTTTGCCAATTTGGTTTTCCCCGGATATATTTAGTTTTTTTCTTTGCCGTGCTTGATGCAACATGGCAGAAGCTTTTACAGACATTGCATAGTACTCTGATTTGGAGACTCCTTTTCTTCCTTTCCCGTGATAGTTTCTTCTTTTGCTGGGTTACAGTTATATTTAAGAAGCACCTTTATTGGTGACGCTCCAAATGAAGTCCTACTATTACCGTCCGTCCATGGCCTCTAACATGGTGTGACTGAACTTAAAATTGACTCTCCCAGATTTTTTTTTTCTATGTTAAATAGGATTAGGACCTTCAAGATTTCTATTTTTTTCTTTCCCTTTTGGTTTTTCCTTTTGTGTGTCTTTCTTTTGGGAGAGAGAAGAGGAGGCACTCTGTATGGAAAGGGGCATTTTACTAATTTGGTGTATGGTTAGTTCAACAATGCCACCCTCACAAAAATATTTTCACTTGAATCTCATAAAACTCATCTCATTAAAGAGGTTGTGGGTCTATCTATAATTGTGTAGGACCCTTCACATCACATGGTGATTCATGCATTTTATGAGGTATTAGTAAAACACTTTTTGTGGGAGTAACATTACTCTAGTTAAATATGGATATTTTCGTCCCTATCTTTGTTAATACTGAAGAATCTTGCTCAAGTGAATAAAAACGAGATTGTCATGTGAGCCACATATAATACCCGCCAACATCTTATTTTCTATGTAATCGAAACTTACAAAATGGAGTTTGTTAATTCCGTTCCTTTAATTGTAGATGTTGATGAAATAATTGATGTCATATTCTGAGACTCTTTCATGTTGAAAATTACATTGCTAGCTATAACCAATAATTGTAAATGATCAATTGTTAGTAATCTCATCTATTCATGTAGGTGTTATCAATTAGGTTAGCTAATTACTACAGATTGTCTCTTTTATTACAGTCTAATTTTTTTGGGTACAAATGTGATAAAGAGGATTTGAACATAAGTCCTCCTTCAATACTACCCAAACCCCTCACCACTAAACCAGATCTAGTGGCTTTTACTGTCTACTTTATTTAACCAGCTAAATCCTCATTGATATTAATTATTGACATGTTGTGTAACTTGTCTTTATATCTAACTATTAACTTCGCACTAGTTTAAGTGTTCCCTTTATTTATTTATTCTTCTTCAACAACAATTTCATTGATGTATGTGAAGTAATGGTTCAATCATGGTTTAGAACTGTTAAGACTGTTAGTTAAACTTTCTAAGATGAATGACAGTTTAGCAGTTGATTATGTGTGAAGAAGGCAGTGGAAAAGCATTTTAGGTATCTTATGTTAAAAATTTGAAGATATTATATTATCTTTTAGGAGCACACTATTGCAGAATAGATTTACTTTTGGGCATTAACGCATAGGATTGATTTTACTAATATGAACTTATAATAGCTCTTTTCTCAAGAATTTTCTACTATTCTATGCTTGAGCCAGGTAAATGATGAAAGGGAAATAAATCTGCTGTGTATCATCTACAGTGACAGATAAATCTACAAACAATATGTTGCTACAAGGTCAAGTAGTAGACTGTTCTTTTCCACATTAGTCCCAGTAGTATGTTAATACTTGGGAGTGAGATAGATGGCCCACTTCAGAAGAATGGTTAATTTGTTGGTGCTCTTTGGATGTTATAAAAGGAAACAATTTGAAATAATTACGAACAAGAAAAGGAAGTCGTTATTCTCATAAGGAACATTTAGTGGCAAGATTGTTGTGGGTAAAGGCTAAAGCTAGAGATGAGAAAACAAGATATTCTAAATAATCATGCCTGCAGGACAGGCTTCTGCATGATGCTTGAGCAAAAGGTTACTTGAGTGAGAAAGAAATGTGTTTCTGGATCTTACATCACGTGTCTCTGAGGTAGAAATAGGGTTTGCGCTAATAGGGAAAGGGCATAACTTTTGTGCAAGTGTTTGGTTTGGGTATTATAAATGGCTCTAACATGGCCGAATTAATATACAGATGTGGTTAATTGTAACAAGATAAACATGCTAACAATGTCTTATGACCATGAAACTAAAATCCAGAAAAAAAAAATGTTGCATTGCATTGATTAGTTGAATTTTTCGGAGGCTACTGTTGATATGGAGTAGTTGAGTAACTTATCTTCAGAAGAGAGATTAAAACCAAGAGAAAATTATGTGTTCTATGTAGCATTGGTAACGATGCCATAAAGTAACCAGCACAGAAAAACAGTATCAGACTACCAAAGATAGATTTGCATCCTAGAATGGATGCTTTCAACTAAATAAATGAAATGATCATAGGGATTTTGCCCATTGTGAGATGAAGACACAATGATGTAAATCTTTTTTGGTAGTTTTGATTTGAAGCTAAGATAATATTAGATCCAAGATTTTGTTTGAGGTATACATATTATGTAATTAGAAAAAGAGGGTTGCTATGCTACCCTTCTTTACAATAACCTTCCTTGCATTCGGCCACAGCCTCTTGTAAAAGTGGATGACGTGGCTAAGTATAAGGCGGAGTATTGTAAAAGGGGATAATATAGCAAGACCCATTCGAAAAATCAAGCAAATAGACACATGTATTTATTTTATCTTTCGCTGATAATCCATCTAGGAGCTACAATATGCATCTTGCTTTTACAAGTATCAGGTGTGTTGGAGTTTGTTATAAAGTTACATGCTATTTTTATGATTATTTCATGAAAAGTAATTTGTACATTTAGGGATGCAAACCTGTTGGACGCATGGATGTGGTTGGTGGTTCTGCGGTGGCAAGCCCTTGTTCATCTTATCATCCAAGTCCTTGTGCTTCCTACAACCCAAGCCCTGGCTCTTCTTCCTTCCCTAGCCCACGCTCGTCCTCCTTTGCTACAAATCCTAATGCTGATGGCAATTCCCTTATTCCATGGCTCAAAAATCTTTCATCTGGATCATCATCAGCATCCTCTTCCAAGCTTCCTCATCTTTATATTCATAGTGGCTCCATCAGTGCTCCAGTCACTCCTCCACTAAGCTCTCCAACAGCCCGAACACCCCGAATTAAAGCTGACTGGGATGATCAGTCCACTCGTCCTGTGTGGGGTGGGCAGCAGTACTCTTTCTTGCCCTCTTCTACTCCTCCAAGCCCTGGTCGCCAGGTCCAAGTTGTTGACCCAGAATGGTTTGCTGCGATCAGGATTCCCCAGGGTGGGCCAAATTCTCCAACCTTCAGCCTGGTCTCTTCAAATCCATTTGGCTTCAAGGAAGAGCTTGTAGCTGCCAATGGTTCCCGCATGTGGACTCCTGGGCAAAGTGGGACGTGTTCTCCAGCTATAGCAGCAGGCTCTGATCATACTGCTGACATTCCAATGGCTGAAGTGGTTTCAGATGAGTTTGCCTTTGGGAGCAACACAGCTGGGTTAGTGAAGCCATGGGAAGGAGAGAGGATCCATGAAGATTGCGGATCAGATGATTTAGAGCTCACTCTTGGAAGCTCAAAGACGAGGTAGTACAAATAATTGATAAATTAATTATACGGCTGCTTTTTATGCTGTATAAAACAATTGCAGTATATTATCTAAAATTTGTTCTGTTGCAGGTAAAGTATTGCATAAAGGAAAGATCCGTGGTCCTTTGATATAAACTCCGACTCCGTTGGTTCTATTCTGTAGAAAGGGTAGAGGAGGAAATCAAGGTGAGCACAAGCAGTTGCTCTTTCATTTGATTTTATTCTTTTACTTTCTTAGGTCTTATTTGTTCTTAAGTTCTATATACAGCTTTAGTTAGGTGTGGGGGTGGTTTTGCAACCCTTTATTTTATCAGCATCTTGTTAAACCTTAATATTATTGAAAAGATCAGTATACCTGTATGGATTGGCTTGGTTTGCCTTGATGGTAAAGTTACTCGAAAATTCAACTGTACCTCAATGGCTTGAAGGGCCCAGCGTTGAAATGCAATATTGCTTGAGTTTTGTTATTCTCACTTAATTTTCATAATATATAGTTTAAATTATTAAATTTATTATATTTTACACCTAAAATTTAATGAATTAATACACCATATTATAATATAGAAGAAATTGTGATAAAAATATTGTGGGAATAGCATATTTCATATTGCTTATGTACACAAAAGCAGCAGCAAATTTGAAATGCGCCTAAGTGTCTGCATTTCAATGAAACCAGTCACATTTTACTGCAGACAGATAGGCGCAAGAATGCGAAATCGGTTGCATGTCAACTAGCCATATGTGCGTAAGTGTCTGCACCGAAGTGCAATTGGTTTCAATTATTTTTTTCATGTGTTAAATATGAACATTAAAATCAGTAGTAGCATTATTAGCTTCTGGGTTATAATTTTTGTGCTAGCATTGCTCAGTCCGTCATTCTCCTTTTTCTTTTTTCCTTTTAATTTTCATTTTCCTGATATGGGTAACAGATTTTATAGGTGTCCATCATTGTCTATGGATTTTTGAGATAGAAACAAAGTGAAGTCCTAGATATATGATCGAGAGGGGACCAGTGCACTACCGTTACTACCCTACTACTGGATTTCCTATAATGGATTGGTCTGGGATTTGCCTGTTTGATTGCGACCTTTTTACTTTATCTTGACCTAATTTCTAGCGCCGGCTGAGCCAAGGGGCCTCTATCCTATTCAATGTTTGCTGTAATGATGCCATTTGTGTGAGCGCCATCCACTGTTTTTCTATTAATCTTAGCATGATAATTCTTTCTTGCACGCAATACCTCCTCGGCTCTTACAAACTATTGAACTATCAAATTTCATTTAGTGGCTAAATGGGGAGACAGATGAGTCATTTTAGAGAGAAATTCATATATATATATATATACATATATAATAGCTTGAACTATTCTTTCACATAAATCTCGCTCCGACCCATTGTAAATTGTAATGTGATTTAATCAAGGATCTCTGGGACCCATTATGATGTGATTTAATGAAAGGACTTTTGGGATGAAATCCTTAATGTTCAATGTAGGGTGTAAAAAAAGAAAAAGTTGAGGTCCGAAGAATACGTAAAATTGTCTTTTAGCAATTTATTTGGGTTAATTATGATATTAGATTGCATTATGACGTAACTCTTGCTTTAAACACATGTAAGAAAAGTAAAAATATATGGATGAGATTGAAGTCTACAATTGAATTGAGATGGAAGGATAAATAAAGTAAAAATCTAGATATTTTTTAATACATCTGGACTTCATTTTAGTCTCCTTTTTTAGGGTAAAAATGAGTCAAGTGGAGTTGAGAAGGTTAGCCAAAAGTATGACTCAAACAAGTTTGGCTAAGTTCATATTTAAGGTGAGCTAGTTTTTTTTTTAAATCATATAAAATTGATGAGTAGCATGACTTGATTTGATAACTTATAAATGAGCTACAAAATTTAAATGAGTCAAAATATGATTTGATATAAGTTTAATTTTTTGAAAGCTCATCCAACGTGTAAACTTTACTTTAAAATACAATCTCATCATTTAATTTTATTATAAATTTCTTAAATATTAAAATACCTATGTGTTATATTTAACTTGCAATAATAATTTTATAATATATATCTTGAGTGAGTTTGTAAATTAAATAAGTCGGATATCCACTAACTTAAACTCAATTCATATTTTAAATGAGCACAAAATTCTAACTTATTAATTACTCTTTTGGTTCATAGATCTTATCAAATTAATTATTAAATCAAAAAGTGAATTGCTTGTAAATTAACTCAACTTATTTTTATCCTTACTCATTTTCATTCCAAATTAGGATAAAAATAATTTACAAAGAAATAAAGAAACAAACTAATTATAGTCATTTTAATTTTCATTCGGTTAATTGTTAAATCAAGTACTTAATTTTTTTAACAATTTTCATTCTTAGTTCAAATATGTTACATTTGAATCGCCCTTTCTTTAAGCCATGGCCCTAGCTTCTTCTTTTTGGTAATATGAATCGATAAGCAGGACTTTTAAATCCTTAGACATTACATCATACATGACCTAATTCCTTATATTGTAAGAAATATTGACACCCCGGTTTTTTTTTTTTTCTTTTCTTTTTGGATTTCCACCAGGGATATTCCTCTATGGTTAACTCTTAGTCTGACACCAGATATCTTAATTTTTTTCAACAGGAAATTAGGATTTATAGTAAAAGAAATATATTTAAAATTAAGAGGGAGAAAAAAAATAGATTTACATTAAATTATGAAAAATTTTAAAATTTATTAAAATTAATAAAAAAGAAATCAGATATTTAAATCCATCACACATAGTATAGCAGTAATATTAAAAATAATAAAAAAATTCAAAATGTTAAGCCAATTACTGATGCCCGCCAACTTGGAAGCAAGAATTTATCTCATTATCATGAATGAGTAGCCCAGTAGCAGAGAAACCAGCAGAAATTACTTGTGAAACAATTTACCCATGTTTTAGAGAAACAAGAAGACAAGAAAGGAAAAAGCAGAGAGGATTGTGAGCAGTAAAATAAATAAAAGTGGTGCATCATTTATTATTATAATGTTTCTTTTGTGAGACAATCTCATGGCAAATAGGAGAGAAATTATTCGGTCATATCATTTAATTATAAATAATTATTTGTATTTTTATTTATGTAATTGAGTAAATTATAAACATAAACAGTAAAAATCTTATGAATAATAATTTATCATTAAATTAATTTACCACGTTATGGCAACCCACTTAATAATCTTATAAAAAAGGTATAAGGGTGCACATTGATTAAATTAAAAAAATATCAATTAAGTTGAAATAAATTAAATTTAAATTTATTAAAAATCGAATTAATCAAATAAAAAATTTTATTATCAATCAAAAAATTGGAATTAGATATTCAAAAGTTTTCCACACTTAAAATTGAAAATAGAGTCCTTAAGTGAAACAGATCAACACATATGCCTTAATTAAAGCAGAATCTAAGACTGGGAACTTAAATGATATCATATTCCACAGCATTTGGGCTAAAATGATGGAATTACACATTACCTCTTTTGTCCTCGAGTGCTGCTTCTGCTTCTCTTTTTTGTCCTTGTCCCTGTAAAATGGATTTCGGGGCAATCATCAGGAACGGGGTCCACATGAAAGTGGCGGTTGGGACCCGTGGAGCCCACTTCCTCCCCACCAACTCCAACACTGTCAATAGCATCATCCGTATGTTGTCCTGCCTCCCACGCAACGCGGACAGGGGATGCTCTGCTTCTTACACGTGCACCGAACTTGACACGTGCGCCTTCCCTATTACTATACGGACACCGATATAGCCCGTTAGGATGCGTTTGTCTTAAGTTAGCCCTTCCTCTCCAACACTAATCATGCTTTATCTCTTCAAAACTTTACGTAAAAAAAAAAAATTTAATATATTAAATTTTATAATAAATTATCAAACTCAATACATTCAACTAAAAGTGTATATTGAGTGAAATTGATAAATTTTATATATATTTTATATTATCATTTATTAAAAAAAAAAAAAGAAAATTATCATTGAGAATGCATGTTCCATATTTTCTATTTCAAAAACTTTATACACTACATGCATAATATATGACTTTATAAAGGGCATAAAAATTAAATGACTATATCTATCTATTCTCTCTTTTTTTCTAACCTCATCGTAGACTTCTTTTTATTGCTTTTCTTTCAAGTAATATTCCCCCCATATGCCACATTGTCAAAGTTTATTGTTTCTTGGTCATCTTTTGAATTTGAAAGCAAGAGCACAGTTCTTTTAATCCAAGTGGAAAAAAGTTGCATTTATTTGAGCTAGTTACTTAACTTTGGTTAATATAAAACCCAAGGTAGCCCACTAGAAAAAGAAATTAGTGATAAAAAAAAAGGTTCTTTTGGCTTGGTCTTAAAGGAAGAAGTTCAAAAAACAGAGATCATGCTCTACACTTTTGAAAGCTAGAACAAGAACAAAAGTCCTTTATCCAGGCGGAAGGAAAAAAAGTTGGCCCATGCTCTGAAAATTACTCAACTTTCGTTAAACGCATATGACATCTTTGCCGAAAAATATTCTCTATTTGCAAACCCACCCCACCCCCCTAAAAAAAATAAAGGGAGAGAGAGAGAGAGAAAAGGAAATTGCACGGCATGCATGGTCCTAAATTCGTGGGAAATTAACCAATTCAGCCAAAAATGTAAAAAAGAAACTCATCATCATCGTCATGCTCCAAGTTTTGAGTTCTCATTACTACCAGAACAAAGAGACCAGGGGTGGCTTTGGCGACTCAAATGAATTGAAATCTTTTTAAAGTAACATATAAATAATTATTAATAAAAAAATTAATAATATAATTTATTTATTTATTTATTTATATATATTTTTATAATAATTTTTATTGATATATTTTTAATTAATAATCATCTATTTATCGTTCGTTCAATAATTCATACTTTAAAATATCCGAACCAGACGCAAATATCCTCAAGCTTTGCACGTAGGCAGCAAGTATTGCACACATGCACCAAATGCTTAGCGTCTCTCTCTCTCTCTCTAAAAGCCATAATGGTGAAATGTTCCGCAAATTTGGGTAATTAAGTCCTCCCAATCATTTAATGCTTTCTTCCACCCTGTTCCACCCCATCAGGAGACCTTCCGGTTTTTCGAGCTGTTGCTCGGCGTAGATTTCAAGATTATACTCCGGTGAACCCAGGCATTTAGCCCCACTTGGCTCCAATACACGCTCTCAAGGGCCTCTAGCTTGAGGACTACTTTCACTATTCATCAAATTAGCTAAATTTACCATTTTTACTAGCATTGGTTTTCCATTTTCCACTGTCCGTTCCACCAGCTTAGGGATAAAATACCAGCTTCAAAGTTTGCTACATTCTCCTAAACGGTCCTGTTTTCGTGCTGCTCCTGCAAAATATACGATCAGTTTTTTGTCCAGAGCTTTTTTCCCCTTTCAGTTTCTATTTCTCGTCGACGATCCACTATTTAATTCGCCAATTTCACTAGAATCTTCTTCCAAGTTCTCTTCTTCACGTCCTTTCCTCGTGACCCATTTTGTTTCAGTGCTTCCTCTGAGAGAGATGACTTCAGGGACGAGGCTACCCACATGGAAGGAGAGAGAGAACAACAAGAGGAGAGAAAGAAGGCGAAGAGCCATAGCAGCTAAGATCTTTGCCGGCCTGAGAATGTACGGCAGCTACAAGCTTCCAAAGCACTGCGACAACAATGAAGTCCTTAAGGCTCTCTGCAATGAAGCTGGTTGGACCGTCGAACCCGATGGCACCACTTACCGTAAGGTAAAATTCCATTTTCAGTCCCATAATTTGGCTTTAGCCTCCTTTATTTTAAGTGATTCTCGTTAAGCCAGTGGATGAAAAGAGCTTTTGATTAAGTGTTTCTCTAATGAAACAATGAAAGTTCATTTCTCAAACAGGAACCACTGTGTGCAAACGGTGGACAGCTTCTGTTTTACTGCTTTTGTTGCTTTTTGGCCGCCGGCCTACTGTACGTCTGGTCGGCATTGATTCTCGCATTTTAGCGGAAGCACCAGAGGTTTCTGTTGTGTGACGTAGACTCATGGTTCCCTGAGAAACCAGGCCTTTGTAGATCTCGAGGGGACGAAAATGCCCTTAATATCAATATGTACCTTAACCAATAAATGTTGCCTAAAACTAGTAGCTGGTCCTGGTAATTCAGGAAAATGTATGGTGTAATCTTGCCAGTTTGGGCTTTCCTGGGTGACTTTTAGTTGATCTGATTTTGCCTTCTAATCTGTGTTGAAAGAGTTAATGCATGGTCGCTTCCACAGTTCCACGAATTTTCTTTCACAAAAACTCACATGCCTTGTTTACCCAATCACCCAATTTGAAAAGACTCTTTTTTTATCTGCAACACGAATTAAGTCTAATTTTTTATGACAATACATTTGAAAAATATAAATCTACCCCTTAGGTGTTGTTTTCCTCACGTTTGTTGCAATGTAGCTGAAACTTTTTCAGACTGTCTAGGATTCCATTTTGGGGGTGTCTTGCGGTCTTTGCCTAAGCTCCAGCAGTTTTTACTTCTTCTGTGGGGTGGCTGTTCCTGTCATATCATTTATCACCGTTTATTTACGGTGCTCCAACTGAAAGTATGCAATATTGCCGTCAGTAAGGCTGGAGAAAAGCTACTGTGCAGGATTGGTTCCCTAGAATGAGAGAGAGATTGTTGTGGTCTAGAATCTAGATATTCTTGCCTTGAGTAGGGAGCCTTCTTTTTTCTTTTTTAAACTTTTGAGGATTATAGTTCTAGTATTACTGGCACTGGGCTGCCACTTACCTTAAGCACAGGCTCCCCACTTGGAATTAAAGTTACTGCATAGTACAAGCCTTTCTTGCTGGTTCAACTAGCATGTTGCCTTGTTTCATCAATGACTTGATTTCAGCCCTTTAAATACAACTTGCATGGTAAGCTCAGTTGTTAGTAGCAAAAGTTTATTATAAAGATGTAATTATAGATACAACAAGTAGTGTCTATATCATTTAATTTTTGTAGTGGCAACTGCCAAGAGCTTGTATTGTAACTGCTAATTTTTCTTGACGTCTTGTATCAGTGAACAAAGAAGCCAGACAAATGATTTGGTGCCCAAGCCAAAGAAAGTCTAAATCTTTGTGCAGTAAATTGATCACGCAATTACATATCTTCCAGCATTGTACTTGAATTTTCTTGTAGAAGCACAATTAGGAAACAGCCACATACTTCATGATATCATATTTGTTGCATTGGTTGGAGACTTTGCTTTGTACTTGTATTTATGCAACCTCAGAAAATCTGAAGGATAATTTAGCCACAATGTCAGACCAGCATGTGAGATTAAAATTGGTTGAAAGTCCTATGATGTTTTATCCTGATTACTCAGTTCTTTTAGAAATTTATAAATTGTGTCTACCATAGGCTTTGACCAATGATGCTAAGGTTAGGTCAATGATACTGAAAATATGTTAAGATGCAGTAGTTGAGTAACTGATATTTACGAGAATTCGTTGTTCTCTGCACTCTGCAGAACAGAGAATGGGTAATTAACACAAATGGGTAATTAACACATATCAGTTGGGCAGCACAAGGGAAAGTGCGTTACTTTGTTGGTAAATCTAGAAATGCATTACAATGATTAATAAGATAATATATGAAGATGTAAATATATCTAATTGTCTCATTAAATTGTCCGTAATGGAAATCCTTCCACAGATTTAGGTTATTTGTTTCAACATGCTACATTTTGATCATTCACTGAAACTGTTTTACACAAGCAGGGATGCAAGCCTTTAGAGCACATGGATATAATTGGTGGGTCTGCAACAGCAAGCCCTTGCTCATCTTACCATCCAAGTCCCTGTGCTTCCTACAACCCAAGCCCTGGCTCATCTTCCTTCCCAAGCCCATCCTCATCCCCCTATGCTGGAAAGGCTAATGCTGATGGCAATTCCCTAATTCCATGGCTCAAAAACCTCTCCACAGCATCATCTTCAGCATCTTCTCCCAAGCTTCCCCATCTCTACCTTCACAGTGGCTCCATTAGTGCTCCTGTCACTCCTCCACTGAGCTCTCCAGCAAGAACACCACGAATCAATACTGATTGGGATGATCAGTCTAACCGTCCTGGGTGGACCGGACAGCACTATTCCTTCATGCCCTCTTCCACTCCTCCAAGCCCTAGTCGCCAGATTGTTGACCCTGAATGGTTTGCTGGGATCAGACTTCCCCAGGGGAGCCCTAATTCCCCAACATTCAGCCTGGTTTCTTCAAACCCATTTGGATTCAAGGAAGAGACTTTTGGAGGCAGTGGATCTCGCATGTGGACTCCTGGGCAGAGTGGGACATGCTCTCCAGCTATTGCAGCAGGCTCTGATCACACTGCGGACATTCCAATGTCCGAAGCTGCTTCAGATGAATTTGCATTCGGAAGCAACACAACTGGGCTTGTGAAGCCATGGGAAGGAGAAAGGATCCATGAAGAATTTGGATCAGATGATCTTGAACTTACACTTGGTAGCTCAAGGACCAGGTATCTTAGTATTGTCATATATGATCACAGTGGATGTAAAATTTTGTTTTTTTTCCATTTTATTTATAAAGGTTGTTTCTTTTGCAGGTAAAGGACTCTATAAATAGATAAATCAGTGATTGAATGCGATAATCGACTTTCTTTGGTTTTCTTTTGAAATTTTAGAAGAGAGTATTTGAGGTGAGTGCAAGCAGCTGCTCTCTTTCATTGTATATTTTCCCCAGTTATCTACTGGTTTAGTTAGATCTGGGGTAGCAACCCATTCATTTCATGATTGTCTTGTTAAACCTTGATATTATTGAAAAGATCAGTAGACATTGTCTTGCTTGGCTTGGTTTGCTGCTAAAGTAACTGAATGACTAAACAGTCCAACTACAACTCAATGGCCAAATCCATTCCGGAAGTTCTTCATTATGCTTGGCCCTTGTTAACAAGTCTTCTATGAGTCCCACATTATCATAATTTTATTTTTATTTAATTCTTATAACATACAATCTATATCATTAATATTATGAGATTTATAAATTGAATTATAAAATTTAATAAATTTAAAAATATACATCAAAAGTTATGAATATAATGCAAGATTAAAAATGTAAAAGTACACTTTCTCATCTTCTATCGCTGTATTCCAGACCAGATATGGGTGACTTTCTTTGAACTTTGTTAAACAAAAAGAAAGTAGAGCCTGTTGTATTTGAATACAAGAAGCATGACAAGCAAGTCCAGCTTTAGATATTTGAAATTGGAAGGGGGTTACGTCCCTTTCAAGTCTCAGCTCTATCTTCCACTTTCAGTTGACCAGAGCTGCTGACTGGCCTTATCGTGGGTTGTGCGGCTTGTGTCTGCTTTGTCTAGTAAATGCTTGCTGTAATGATTACATTATGTCAGTGTAGCACCGACTGGTCCTCCATAGCCCGTTAGCCGTGGGTCACATGGTAAGAGCACTTTCTCTTTTTGGTACAAACATGGCAAGAGGCTTTTACAAAAACATGCTAAGGGCACTGAACAAACCCAGGTTCAAACGGGCTTAAATTTTTGTGTTGATTTGTTTTTGTTTTCTCCAAAAGCAATTGGGCCGGCGTCATCCCCATGTCATGGGTGAATACGGCCTGCAAACCCAACTTTTTTCGGGCTGGGAGTGAAACAGTATACTCTCTTCTCGCGGGGTTCATTCGGCGAACGAATCCATATCTGCCACTGGCTTCCATGTTGCCACCCCATATAGGTTTGGGCTTATATTTCTTTATTATCATAAAAATTTTAATCCTGTGTAAATATAGTGAAACTTCATTGCTAAACTAAAATAATCTCATTTGATGGCATAATTACCAAAGTTATAACTTCATTCTTGGATTTTTACCCGTTACTCCATAGTTACTAGATGACTCCAAATCAATTGGCAAGATGTCATATACAATGCAAAACTAATATATGGTATTTTGTTACAGCAAACTAGAATGCTGAACTTAGTTTTTGAGTCAATGGGATAGTAGCGAATGTGCTAATTTTGTGTCACTCGTATGATCTATACATAATGCAAAAGGGAACTAAGCACTATAACCACAAACTAGTACCATAACAAGATGGGTTATTTTTGATATAAAATAACAAGTAATTTTTTGGAGCAGAGCATAAAAAATATATTTTCTAACACATTATTGTCCTTTTTTAAATAATTGTATTTTGGAAAAAAAAAACATAAAAATTGAAAAAAATAATTAAATTATTTTGATAATAACAAATTTTCGATTCACCTACCAAAATATTGGAAAAATTTAAAGATTAAAGGTCAACAAGATCAAATAGTTTTATTTTTACTTAATAAAGAGATGATAGTTAGTTGAATATTCAGTAGTAATAAGTTAAATAGGGATAAAATTGATGAAATCTTAGTTTTTGAAAAGTGAATTAAACAGGAACAAAATTTTTATTCTAAAAATACAATTATTTAAAAATAAAGAGTACATAAAAAATACTTTTTACCAGTGCAGTGCATTAAAAGTATTTTTTTTCCCAAAGTAATGCATTGAAACCAATTTTTTCGATTGCATTTTTTAAAGTAATACATAAAATAAACACTTATTTCTAAAGCAATAAATAATAAACACTTTTTATTTTTTATAACACCTTGTTTTAAAGTAAATTTTTTTTTTCAAAACAATACATTTTAAAGCACTTTTTTTAAAAATATTGCATAAAAACGAACTTTTTCAAAGCAGTATGCAGCAGGCACTTTTTTTTTCTTTAACAAAATACTTTTTTTTTACACAAAATACATATTTTTTTCAAAGTGGCACATAGAATTTTTTTCAAAATAGTACATTAAAGATACTTTTTTCAAAACACTTTTTTAGCACAAAATTATTAGCGTTTTTATTTTTTCTCAGGGCACTTTTTTCGAACACAAAAAACCCATTTGGGTGGACATTTTTCTTTAATAAAGCACTTTTTCTTAAAGCAATATATTATACGTATTTTTTTGTTCAAAGCAATTTTTCCCAAAACACATAAAAAGTATTTTTGTTAAATTTATATAGAAAACACGTTTTAAAGTAGCAAATAAAAAATATTTTTTAGTGCAGTCTGTAATAAGTTTTTTTTTTTTAAATACAAAATAAGCTCTTTTTATCCAAGTACTTAACAAAAATCTTAAGCAAATGCCCACAACAATAACAGGTGGCCTTAACATTTTCATAATTCAAACCACACAAAAATCAACTTGTTGACCTGTTTATTAACATCTAATTTCTATACCCTTATTGTATTATCAATTCCTTCCTTGCTATGTTGGATTTCCATCCCTAGCTTGCATTCACCAATGGAAAAGAAGAATTAACTGTTTTTATTTTTAAAATGTAAAGTATTATTATTATTATTTTTTTGGATTAACAAAGAGCCATACTTTTTAGGGCTATATTAGGGGAAAGGGAATAAAGTAGAATCGAACCAGCCACTTGGTTCGAAAGTGAACGGCAGTAGTGACAACGAGCCAAAAGCTCACCGGCAATGTAAAGTATTGTTTGTCTCATGATATATGTGATCTGCTTGTTATAAAGTAAGTATATGAAATTCAAACCCTCAAGTACTAAATAATTCACAGCGATGGCAAGAATTAGTATCATAGTTGTGGCGATCATGGTCTTTTGCTTACTCTCCCTACTTCTTTTTTCCCATTTTTCTTATCGTGGTTAAAGGGGAGAGATTTTAATTAAAATGTTTTGTTTGATTTAAATTTTTAAAAAATAAAGAAGAAAAAATAAGAGATTTAAAATCTCTCACTTATCATTTTACTTCTCTTTTAAAAGTGAAAAAATTTAAAAAAAATAAAAAATTTATTAAAAATTTTAAATTGTAATAATTAAATTATTTTCAATTATCTTTTTTTAATTTTAAAATTACTCATCTAATTGCTATATTTATTTGAAAAAAACATAATAACATATTATTTTTTAATTTAAAATCTCTCTCATTTTTAATCAAAAAAAGAGAGGGGTCCCCTCCCCTCCCTTATATCAAATCAAATAAGGAAATGTTTTTCCTCTATCCTCTCCTTCCTTCCCCTCATTTGAATTAAACACTCCATATAAGCATATGTATAAATGATCAATCTGAGATTTTTCAACCAAAAGAATTGTATATGAGCATATGTTATACTAGAACAAATTTACATTATATTCATGAGAACTGCACCAGTTCTCTTTTAGACTATGCATCGTTGGAGGCAGAAATCCGTGGAATGAAAAACAAGGGAACAGTGTAGACTACATCCAATTTCATGTATATGTGATCTTTATGCAGTTGGATAAAAGGCTTGCATTGCTATGCCACGGAGACCCTCTTTTGCACTGATAACTCTTTGCATCCTGATGTATCCTTCTTCACCCCAGTTTGTGCCCCAAGAATTCTTAATCAGCCAGTATTTAGTCCCATCATCACTGACTCCATAACCAACAGCAGTGAACCCATGATCAAGCTCAGTACCACAGGGTCCATTACAGACACCACTTGAATAAAATTGGAGGTCAAATGCATCAATGGCTACTGAAACAGGTTGATTAGCCACAGCTTTTAGAAGTGCATCTTCACTAATTGCAGGAACATCTTCATAACCATTTATCTTGGCTGCAGAGTTGGCTTCTTCATTCGTATTGCAGGTTCCATCAATACCCTTGTAGGGGTAGTTGGCTTCTGCAGTAAGGCCAGCACTTTTTTGCATAAATTGGAAGGCATGATCCATCAAACCTCCTTCACATCCTTCATCCCATTATTAGTGTCACAATCAACCAACTCTTGTTCAGACAAAGAGATCAAATTACCAGTAGTTAGCTGAGTGATTGCTTCCACTACTGTAACTGCTGAAAATCCCAGCAACATCCTGTGTTTTGGATACAAGTGATTTAGATACTTAACTATTGTTAAGGATATAATTTTTATCGGGCTTGCACCTAGCAAATTAAGTTGCTAAGGGTAGGTCAGGTGCAGCCCCAAGAATCATTCTTTTTTTCTTTTTCAGAAAATTAGTACTAATTTTACGATAAAAATTTTATCAATCATTTTATTTCTACAAATAAATTAAAATATTAAATCTTATAAACTAAATTGTAAGACCCATTTAATCAAGCTTTTTGTGAGAATTGAATACTTTTGCTCAAATATTAGATAGTTACTACATTGGCCTTGGTCTTTGATGGGTGTGACTGCTCCTTTCTGTCTCCAATCCATGGAAACTGGAACAGCAGTTACATTTTCATATTTGAATGAAGTTGTCGTAGGGGAGCACATAAGCCCCTTGTTTCTACTTCTTTGTGCTTTGAACTCCTCATAGGTAAGATCTGCAAAATGATTGATGGCTAGCTTGTATGGTTTGTCCCCAGCATTGTTAAAGGCTTCAATGTGAGCTACGTTGTCCCTGAAGATCTTGAATCGCGTTTCCTTCTCATTAATATCCTTGTAAACTCGCCCATACTGCGCCATCCATAGCTCATGCCTCGCAGACATTGACATGTCTTGAAGGGTACGTGCTGAAGTTTGACAAGACCAAGCTCTCAGAACGAGCATTGAAATAAAGCACAGGCACCGACACTGGTTCATGGACGCCATGGTAGAAGCCAGAAAGGTAGCTAGGAATTAATTTTCTGAATATGGGAGCTGGGATGATAACTGCAATTTTGATCCAGAAACTTATATACACAGAATCCACCTTCATTTTCAGACAGTAAAATCAAAACCTGACATAGAAGGAGTCAAAATCGTGCCTGAGAAATCAATATGATTTGGACCCTTACAATAGTTGTAGGTAATTTGACTGCTAATATGATCTTGTATTGTTACTCATTCAACATGTCACTGTCTCATTCTCATCTAATGACCCGGGTGCCTTAATTTTCTTTAAAGTTGTTAAGGAGTATAGTAAAAAAGAGATAAATATAAAATTAAAAGAAAAAATTAATAAAAAATAAAATTTATATATTAAATTATAAAAAATTAATAAATTAATAAATCTTAAACCTTAAAAAATAAAAATTAATAAAAAATAAAACAATCAAAATCTTTATTTGAATCACACCATGCAGTAGCCGTGACGTTTTATTCATCTTGTGATTCTTGTGCGTTAGCTGCAAATGCTAGCTCAATAATCGATAACTAATCTTCCTAAGCAGCATAAAATTATTGGAAGTGATTTCTTAACATTTTTCTAATTGTTTAACGATATGTTTTATTCAAAAGATTCCTTTTAGTATTACTTTTTGTGAAAATTAATTTTGGTTTCAAGAGAACTTTTTTTAACACACGATATCGGATACCACTTCACATTAAATAAAAAATATATATTTTTTTAATTTTTTTGGTTATGGTTTATGCTTATCTTTTAAAATCTCAAGAAAAAACAAAACATAGAGAAAAGAAAATTTATTGCTATTTGGACCATATCCTTCTCATACATAGCATAAGCATTCTGGGTTATAAAATATAATCTCAATCCACTAGAAATGGATGAAAAGCAGGTAGTCATGAGTAACATTTATGTTTAATTGAAGTAGTCAATACTTAATTGGCATGAGTCTTAAAAAGTCTTATTATTTTTATATTTTTAATAAAATAATTAAGAGATAACTTAAGAAAAATATGATTTCATTTTTGCTTTTTTGACATGGATTTAGCTTTAAGACAAAATAAATACGTGTCATTGTGGTTTTGCACAAAGAGGAGACAAAGTTGGCAAGGAAATCTACGTGCCAGAATAAAGCAAAAAAAAAAAAACTCCATTTCTTTAGTGGTGAATCTGACGTGTCTGAAATTCTTGCATTCTTATTGGCTGTGATATTGATTCCATACCCGTCACGTGACTGATTCATTTCCCTCCAATACAATCTTTGTGCTTCTTAGCCACGAAACAATTTTCGGGTAACGTGGCATTTTGACTGAACTTGGTGCGCAGTGCACACCCTGCGCATTTTCTACGAAAGCTCATCCCCAACCTTCCGTTTCTGGATTTTCTCTCTCCTCCGAGTCCTTTGCCCTTCGTTTTGTTTCCAATCTCTCGAACATGGCCTTGTCTCAGCTGAGAGCTGCGTCTTCTCCTACACCTTCACGTCTCTGTCCCTCTTCTGTATTTGCTTCTGCTACTGGTTCCAGGTCTACCACAAACTTCAATTTCTTCTTCCTTGGTTGATTAAGAACTAGCTTTACTGATCTTCGAGTTGTCGATTTTTGTTCAACAAATCAAACTCTTTTCTGGGTTTGGAAATTAGCCACAGGTTTCATATAATTTGCTTCGAATTATTATGAAAAGGTTGTGACTTTCTTGGGGAAACCGAAATGTCCGTGGAAAGGTCGTTCGAGGCATGGGAAGAGGTGCAGCGGCATGGCCAGGACTTGGCCGACCGGCTTGCGCAGGGTTTTACTGGGCTGATTCAATCTCACATGAATCCTCCAACCTTCACGTGGCCTAACCCTCCGACATCGAAGTTGTTTGATCTTGAATTCTCTAGTCAGAATTTTGGGAAAAGGGATTTCGGACTGGCGACGGAGAGTTCTGGAATCAATGGGGTTTTGGCGATTTTTGATATCGGCAACAGGATTGGGCAAGCCGGAGCGGACTTTGGCGCGAGCTTGAATGGGTTAGTGCAGCAGTTTTTCAGGTCGTTGCCGATGCCATTTAAGCACGAAGATACAGTGATGGCTTCCGTCCGGATGGAAGGCGATAAGGGTGGCCAGAGAACTGATGTTGGGATTAGTATGCAGGAGGATTTGGGATCACTGAGTGAAAGGTTGAGAAATTATGGGTTCGCTGAAAACGATACTGGTGCTGGTGGATTGGTGGATAACGAAGTTGGTGGCTTTGACCTGAGTTCAGCAGGTCATCTGGGTAGAAGACAGGTAGATCGTTGTGTTGGTGTTATTTTCATATGCTGTAGCTCTACTTTTGACTTCCGCCTATTACTCAAATTAGAAGACAGTAGCACGTGCATTAGTACTTTAGGGAAAAAATAATGTAATTGTTAAAGTTTCAACTATTTTGGGGTTGATAGTTAAGTGATGGTGGACTCCCGACTATTTTTCCTCAAGTGAAAGTAAATTTCCTAGATTTAACATCTGAAGATGTGTGAGATGAACTAAGCAAAGACTGATAATATATTTTCCTTTTTCTTGGTCCTCAAATCTTTAACATATACTTAATAAATTTTTGATCTGATCCACCTGACCATAATATTCAGTATCCTTCTGGTAGTTTTTCCCATGGTGGAATGTACCCGACTAGCTTTTAAAATTCCTTTTTGTTTGGATAGAAGAGATGTCGTATGCTCGCATAGTTGTTTTAAAAATTTCGAAGGAAATGTGCAGACTCTGGAATATGTATTTTGTTGTACCACATTTTTCTTTTTTCTCTCACTTGGATCTTTCCTTTATTTGTCTAATCCATTTACTGGTCATTTCAAGTGCAGGGAATCGTAAATATTACATCAACTTATGATAGTAGAACCCAAGAGGTGGAAGGATCTTTGGTTGCAAGAGGAGATTTGTGGAGAGTAGAAGCATCGCACGGTGGTTTCACATCTGGAAATCAAAATTCATCTCTTTTCCTGGTCCAGCTTGGACCTCTTCTCTTTGTCCGTGATTCAACCCTTCTTTTGCCGGTCCATTTGTCAAAGCAACACTTACTTTGGTATGGCTATGATAGAAAGGTAAAGATCAGGAGTTTGCTATAAAATTGTTAATAAAGTTTAATTGTGGACGTAGTGTTAAAGTCTAGTTAGCAATCCTTGCATAACTTAACGAAAAAGAACACAGTGTCCCAATTTAGTTGATGAATTTTATGTCAAAAATATTGCTGAGTTAACTGCTAAATGAAATTTGTTTCCATCTTGCAAGTGCTAGAGTCTTCTACAGTGCATTTAAGGAGTAAGTTAAGCTTGGATTACAGCTCTGCCATGCTTAAATCTTAATCGCTTGCTTAATTATATGTTAAGGCTTCAAAAGAAATTGATTTCTTATGTATGTTGCTGGATCAAGTTCTATCGTACTCAGATTATCAACTCTTAAATTTTTAATATGTCTCAGTTTTCTTTGTCATATTCCATCTCAATCCTCTCCTTGTAGTTTTCCTTTCCTTTTTAATCTTACATGGTCAATTCTTTTGGTTATCAGAATGGAATGCATTCTCTTTGTCCAGCAGTGTGGTCAAAACACAGAAGATGGCTGCTTATGTCCATGCTTTGCCTCAATCCATTGGCTTGTGTAAGTTTGGTAGCATATGATGGCTCTAAAGCGCTGGCTCTGACAATTTATTTATACATAAATGTTGTATGCTGTGCCAATGGTATTACTCGTATATGTACTTAGGTTGCTTTTATTTGTTTGGCATCTCATTTCAAATTTGATATTTGTAAGACATTAATGATTATATCCGAAGACAAAATCCATTCTTTATAATTGCTGAAAATGAATCTGTTTATCCTAGTTCAGTTATGCAATGAGGTTTGGTTTGATTTATCAGACTAGTATTTTCTTATAGTGTAAATTTATTGTAAATGTTTGACTTGACAGACTATTAGGTTGTATTAACTATTTATCCAGGAGTACAAGTTTTAATTATAAAAAGGCTTGTCAGCATAGCTGGATAAGTGGGATGTGGTTCATTATATTTTCTATATCACAATGATTATAATCTTAGATCATTTTTATTGAGAAACACTATGGCAAGTCCTGTTAGATCTTAGTGTTCATGTGTAAAACATATTTGCAGATGACAATGACCATTAAATGGTGAACAAGTTAAGTTACCACTACTTGACATTTTCATGTAATTTTTAGATACTGAGCTTATAATTTGATGATTAGATGAAATATATTTTATTCTTGTGTCTGAGTAGTCTCTTGGTACAAGCCTTATTAGCCGACAAGACTTGTAAGTTATTTATTGTTTTATCTTCCTGAAATAAATCTCCTCTGTCTCTGTACCCAGTCATTTGTGGATCTACAATTTCCAAATGGGCAGTTGACCTATGTATCTGGTGAGGGTTTAACAACTAGTGCGTTCCTTCCTGTTTGTGGTGGTCTTCTACAAGTTCAGGGCCAATATCCGGGAGAAATGAGATTCAGCTTTTCATTGAAGGTTAGAATTGAAATTGGTGAAGTTGTTAAGGAATTATGTTATAAGCTCACACTATAGCCAACCAGGTGGAGAGCTTTTCATAATCTCAAACTAGTTTCCTCATGTGCGGGAGCTAATATTTGCTACTCTTGGTTTTTCTTAGAATAAGTGGGGAACAAGAATCACACCAATGATACAATGGCCCGATAAATCATTTTCCTTTGATCTTGCTCAAGCCTTGGCCTGGCAGAGATCTGGTCTCATCGTGAGGCCAACCGTTCAATTTAGGTAAAGATGTTATTCTCCATTTATTCATGCTTGATTTCTTGTTCTCTCCAGGTTGGTTTTGGGATTTTGCGGGACAGGGGGAGTACTGTTTTTTTTTTTTGCTTTTTATTTTTATCAAAGGGGTTGCATTTGTTATTTTAAAATATGGGCGTTAATGTGCTTTTTATAACTCCATAGAAGAGAAAATAATTACAACTCATGAGTGTCTTCAGACTAAGACCGACTTTCTATTTGGTTAAGATTCTCCACCACTTCCCCCCTTGCACATAGCAAGATTTTGTTTTAAAATTCAAATTACACAAACTACCTGAATCTTTTCCATGCTTCCAATATATGTCAAACAATTTACTTGCTACACTTCATTATTGACTCTAATTTTTCTTTCGACCTATAATTTCATTCGTTTATGTTTGAATAACTTTTTCATCTTCCATTTGTTCTCAGTGTGTGTCCCACTCTTGGTGGAAGCAACCCAGGCTTGCAGGCAGAGCTCATTCATTCGTTTAAAGAGGAACTTAGTCTAATTTGTGGATGTGCCTTCATGACGTATCCTTCTGCATTTGCATCAATATCTGTAAGTTGTTTATGATCCGGCTTTATTTGTTCTTCAGCTATTTTTAGTGGCGGAGCTTGAAAAAATCTTTGAGGGGGCCAAAAGGGTCCTCATTAATTAATTTATACTACATATAAAAGCATAGAAGGAAAAAACATTTAGTTGACTATTACACCATGTATAATTTGTTATTATAATATCTTTAATATATTGAAGCTAATACTCTCGCATATGTTATTTAATTTTAATGTCTAAAATACTTAAAATATTTTATTCATTTGTAAAATATATTTTAATTAAATAATGAAATAAAATCATGTGTAAATCTTGCGCAAAGTACACGCAAAGCATGCGCATATCCTGTGCAAAGTACTAGCAAATTCCATGCTAAAAACTAGTATGTGAAAAAATTTGTGATGATATATTAATTTCTGAAACATTCGAACTTACAAAAATACGTGTTAACAATTCTAATGCATAAATTAATGTACCTTTTTTCTGGTATGAATTTCATATCAATTGAAAAAAGAGAAAAAGACACCACGAATTGTAATTTTTACTCTTTCAGTTTAAATTGTTTATTATAACTTTTGTGAAGCTTTATCTCCAAAAACGCAGACATGTATTATTTCACAATTGCAGTTCAATAAACACAAAATTAGCTATTGCTCCTAGAATCCTCTTTAAATAGAAAAACCCTGAAACTAAATGCCAAAAAGAAATTAGTTTATTCCCAGATTTCAACTTCGATGAACCCATCCTCTATGGCACAACTCAATTGATACAAACTCATAACAGCAAAATCATAAATATACAAGAAAAATATAAGACATTCAAAGGCATACCTGGTAGTTAAATTAAAAACAGTGCTTTTTGTTTAAATCAAAGAATGTGGATTATTACACAATAAGAAGGAGATGTGACTTTGAGAAGCTAGGGTGAGACAAAGATGTTATGAATGACTGCTTGAAGCAAGAAGTTAGTATGAATTGTATTATTATGGGTTCAACATTTCAAAAATAGGTGTAAACCTTTAATTTTGATAATTTTGTGAACTAATTTTTAAAGCTCTATATTATTTTGTGGGTTATTTAATTATTATTGTTTGGGAGTTTCTTACAACAAGTGGTTGTTTCAAACAGTTATGAATATTTACTGATTTTGATTATAACAGTTTTTTTTTTGTGTGCAAGTGTATGTGGGTGTTGCGCCGGGAGGGTTGGGGGGTGTTAAAACATAGAAACTTTAAACATTACTGCACACTCAATCTCCATCTCAAAGCACAAACTGTGTCTGTTATTGTTATGATTAAGTATTATTTCCTGTGTACTCTCACATACTGATAACCATAAATTTAGAAATATTTGCTTCCATTCGAGATATTATGATCAAAGCTGAATGGTTTATGCATGATAAATCGTAATGTATTAAAATGAAAAAGGGGCTCTTGAATTATGAAAGTTTCAGGTCTAGTTGATGTCAACTTGATACACAGCAGCAGATTGTAGTAAATTCTGCTAGCTTTTTTCATTGAATTTTCTACCCGATATGACAATTGAAATTGAATATCTTCAAGGCCATGGTCCCAAAATCCTGGTTGAGTGAAGGTTGAATTCTGGTGTTAGATAACGTGCCCCTTGCTTTAAGGGTCCTATGCCTTAGTTGAAACTTTAGATGTTTAAATGGTTATCTTGGAATCTCCGCTACTTGGAGTTATCAGTGGTTGGCCTTTGATGTTATTGTACCATGGATAACCAACTATTTGGACGCAACTATATCTAACTCTTGTGGCTTTTTGACTCAGTTTTGTCTTGTTTATTCAGATTGGCAGATCGAAGTGGAATGGAAATGTTGGGAGCTCAGGTCTCGTTCTGAGAGTTGATGCCCCGCTCTCCAATGTTTCGCGACCGTCTTTCTCTGTTCAGATAAATAGTGGCATTGAGTTTTGATGGCTTTCCAGTGTTTGGCAGCATCTGTTCCATATTTTGTCAAAGAGAAGTGTATATAGGCTTTTGGTTTCTCGAGAAGTACATGCAAGGGAAAAAGTATATAGGCTTTTGGTTTCTTGAGTAGTACATGCAAGGAAAAAAGTAACACACAATAGAAGCTCCTGACAACGAAGCGTGTAATTTTAATGTGAATAGAAAATATTGTTCTAATGGTAAATTAATTTGGCTGTCTCTGACTTAAGTGCCTGGTGTACATGTTGAATTTTTTGCTCTAATTGAACAGCACAATGAGTTTTGGGAGCTGCGTTCATTGTTATTTTTCCTTAAATTGGTATTCCAAGGGTTTGAATGTAAGAACTTCCAATTGTGATGTTTTAGTTCATGGAAGCTGTATGTCAGTAGCCAACAAGAGGCAGCCGGGGACATTACAAGAGAGGGGAACGATAGTGTGGCTTTTAGCTCGCTCTCGTAATTCGCTGCATTTTCTTTTTCTGGGCTGCTAAAAGGTGCACTGCACACTTCGGATTGCGGGACGGCACCAACCACTAGAACATAACTTCTGGCAAATGATCCAACAGGGGGACCGGTTAATCCAAGCAAATATATGTTTGGGGCCTCAAGTTGTATTTTGCAGTTTCTCAGAGTACAAATTTGGTTGTGTCCAATTCCAGGCCTGACTGCGTAAAAATAGAGCTGTGTAAAAATTGGAGAACTGTGAAAGGCACACAACCATTAGAACTCGAAAGAAACATTTCTTATGGCATTTCCAAAATTAGCCATTTTACAGGGACTGGGGAGCTGCTATCACACAATTCATGGATCCAATCATCAAGCAACAGAAAACTACGCATGCATGTAATTACTTTCCGCGTAAAATCAGTATTTACTATTGCAATTGCGCTTTCCAAAATTCGGCGAGGCAGTAGTCTTGTATTTCATTTTATCCAACTTTATTGGCTTGTAAATTAAAGATAACAAACCAAACGAAGCCTCGTAGAGTGATGCACCCCTGGCGGCTCTAACTCTCGATTTTTCCCTAAATGCATATTCGGTGTTAATAAAACCTTTACCCAACAAGAATAATGAGAAAAGCATAATATGATTGGAAAAAAAAAAGAAAGGCATGAGCCAAAGCATGCTACATGTCACTAATGGCTAAGACATCAGCCAGTTAGAGCTCTAAAATCTAAATTGAGTGCTATCTTGATAAAATCAGCACATGATCCATTGAACCAAAATATAACAATAAGCACACACAAAATTCTTCTTTACACTGGGACTAGTGTATGACTGGAAGGCTTTTTTCTTTGACAGTATTTATTTACGATGTATCCTATGTCTGTACTTTAGTTCCTTTGCGAAAGAATTGGAATTTAGGGTCAAGTTTTGACCCCTTACTTCTGGACCAATTATAAATAATTTCAATCCGGAAGAAGTTTACTGGAAGAAGAATAATAGTCTATACTAGGGGTAGATATGGAGGAGTCAACCCATGGCACATCCATTGCTTTGCTCTGCTCCATACTTTCTTGTGAGAATGTAGAAGAAACGAGTGTTTGGTTGTCCTGTGATAGCATCTCAAAGGCTTTGAATCTTCCATCCTGGCTTTTCTCACTGCGGTTTATGATTGGCGCTTGGATTTGAGTTTTTCCTTCAAGCATGCTCACTACGAATGACAAGGAAGGCCTTAAGAGTGGGAGATGAGTTGGTGCATAAGAATGCAAATTCAGCATTATCATCGCCTCCTCAGGAGAGGAGCAATAGGTGGCTTATTGCTCGCTCTCGTGTTTCACTGGATATTCTTTTCTGGGGTTGAAAAAAGGTGCACTGCACAGTTCGGATTGGGTGATGGTTGAGGCACCAACCAATAGAACATTGACTTCTGGGAATTGATCTAACAAGGTGATGGATTAATCTGTAGAAACTTATACCAGGTGGCTCAAGTCAGGTAGTATTTGGCGGCTTCTCGCAGTTCAAATTTGGTTGTTTGTTATTTTTGTTCCAATTCCAGGCCTGACTGCGTAAGGACAGAGCCATGTGTAAAAATTTGGATTAATGTGAAAGGCACATTATTATTAGAACTTGAAAGAAACATTTCTTACAGCATTTAAAAACTTGACTATTTTACAAGGGTGGGGGAGCTGCTATCACACAACTGAGTGGGTCCAATCATCCACCTACAGAGAACTTCGCATGCTTGTAAATTACTAGTCACATAAAATCAGCATTCCAAAATTGAGCGAGGCAGTAGTCTGGTATTCCAACACATCCAACTTTCTTTGCTTGTAAATTAAAGATAAAACCAAATGAAACCTTAGAGTGAAGTACACCCTCAGCGGCTCTCACTCTCAAATTTTCCCTAAATTAATGCATATTCAGTGTTAACAAAACCTTACCCAAAAAGAATAATAATGGGAAAAACATAATAGCAATAAACACACAAAAAAATCTTCATTACACTTGAACCTGGTGCGTGACATTAAGACTTTTTTTCTTTGACAATATATATGTATCCTATAAATCTATACTTTAGTTCCCTTACAAAAGAATTGGAATTTAGTACCAAGCTTTTCCCCTCTTCTTCTGAACCAATCCTAAATCATTTCAATCACGAAGAAGCCTACTGGAAGAAGAATAATCGTCTCTACTAGGGATAGATATGGAGGAGTCAACCCATGGCCCATCCATTGATTCGCCTCTCTGCTCCATACTTTCTTGTGAGAATGTAGAAGAAACGAGTGTTTGGCTATCCTGTGATAGCATCTCAAAGGCTTTGAATCTTGCATCCTGGCTTTTCTCACCGCGCTTTATGATTGGGGCTTCTATTGGAGTTTTTCCTTCAAGCATGCTCACTACGGATGACATGGATGGCCTAAGAGTGGGAGATGGGTTGGTGCAAAAGAGTGCCAGGTTCAGCATTCTCATGGCCTCCTCAGGAGAGTAGCTTGAACCAAGACTAGGATCCACCAGTTCTAGAAGGTTTCCTTGCTCTTGGAGAACGTAGGCCTTCAATATCATGCAAAGACACAGTTAAATGAAATTTTACGAAATCATGTATATAAAGAGAGACAGGAAGGAAAGCACAATAACAAGAAAAAAGTGAATAAGTTAAAGCAAGAGATCCATTCTTTTATATGAACAAACTTAATTGATTTTAAAATGCTTTTTCATTGCCAGAAAAATACTTTAGCATAAGCGCTGTCTTACACTAACTGATAAAGACTTAGAAGATGCAAAGAGAAACAAACCTTTCGACCATATTGTATTCTATTTATGTTATGAAGATGACAATGTAAATAAGGTTTTCTGCACCCGATTGCTCCAAAGCAGCATTTCAGGTTCATTTAATATGAGTAGCCAGCCTATGGATCAGAACTTAGAGAACTGCAGAAATGAATGACTTACCCAATCAAGAAGATAAACAAACTCATCCTTCGGCCTGTAATTTGTGTTGCTCTTTCCACTGACAATCTCTAAAGCAACAACTCCAAAACTATAAACATCTGCTTTATCAGTCAAATAACCTCGCATAGCATATTCAGGAGCCATGTAACCTCTGATAAAAGAAAACGTACACAAAGTTGGAGGTCACAAAGTAAAATGACACCTACCAAATAGCTTCAAGATTATCTTAAATGATGGAATAATACCGAATCTGTGTGCATTAGCAATACAATGATGGTAACAACACAAGCAAATGGTAAATTATATGTACTAACATTTTACATGATAAATAATCCACACAGGATCTACCATTTCTAGGATTTAAATATGAAATGATGAGGCAGAATACTAACATTGTGCCTGCTATTCGTGTGCTGATATGGGTATTCTCTTCTTCATCAAGCTTGGCTAAACCAAAGTCAGAGATCTTGGCATTCAGATTCTTGTCAAGTAAGACGTTTGTTGCCTTGATGTCCCTGTGTACAATTTTCAACCTTGATTCCTCATGAAGATAAGCTAACCCCCTGGCTATCCCAAGACAAATCTTCATTCTGATGGGCCAGTCCAAGTGTAGTCTCTGTTCTTCAGGACCTAAGAACGGAAAATGCCCAGAATTTCAGTTGCATATTTACTTTCGGAATAGTACACACACAACTACAAGCTGTACATGAAGCATTTACCAAAAAGAGCACGAGCTAGGCTATTGTTCTCCATGTATTCATATATTAGCAACAGCTGATTTCCTTCAATACAGCAGCCATAAAGCTTCACTAGATGTGGGTGCTGGAGAGCAGATATCATTCCTATTTCAGTAACAAATTCACGGTTCCCTTGCTTTGATTTGGAGGACAGCTGCTTAACAGCAATCACAACACCATCTGACAGTACACCCTGTAATTAAGCCATGCCCTCGGTATCATATCATCCAACAATGCTACTCCCACCAAATCATAGTAGGTCTAGGAATTTTCATTATCATAAGCAAAGATACTGGGGAATGAGGATGAATGGCAGGCCCCAATGTTCCAGAATCTTAAGTAACTTAATTTATGATCCATTCAAAGTTACCTTGTATACTGGCCCAAAGCCTCCTTCACCTATCTTATTTGCTGGGTCAAAGTTATCAGTAGCAACTTTAATTTGTCTCAAACTGAAATAACCTGTTTTCAGATTCAGAAGTTCTGCAACAAGGAAGGTGTATAAAGAAAAGCAACAGACAAGAAAATAGAGGCTCAAAGAGAGAATCAAACAAAATTCCAGCAAAGAAATGTTTATTTGTTCAGTATTCTCCAAAAAAAAAATCTTTTTCCTTTTAACTTTTCTAATCATCCATCTAGGAATTTTCAGTACATATGATGTCTAATATAATATAAATATGTATACAAAAATTATGTTTGTTATTATATAATAGATATTATAAATTTTATTTTCATCCTGCTTGACTGCTAACTAATCTGAACCGTCTACCAGAGAAATATAAATCACAACAGCAGCAACTAAATGCTTTATTTTGGAATTCATTCATACCTTTGTCTGTTGGATCTTTCCCACCGAGAAAACCCTTCTTCCAGAGAACAAATAGTGTCAGCATCACGACCACACATGAAGCAGCCACAATTCCAACAATAGCTCCAGCAGATAGCCCGTTTGAAGGAATTTTAAAATCTATGGCAATGTAATAATATGCTTACAGTTCAATACAGAACACGTTAGTTGAAAGAAAGAGCAAAAATCAATAGTATGAAATAATAGTTACTTGGGGTCACTGTGATGGCAGATATAAGAGGTCCATATACACCTCTCTCAGGAATGGCGTTAGTTCCTTTCCCTGCCCAGTATAAAAAAACCTCCAAGGTGCTATCATTAACATCAACATCAAATTCTCTAGTGATTCCCTTGCCAACTCCACCAGCTTCGTCCATAATGTTAAAATCGCTCAAATATTTTTTACCCTGTAAAGATGCAGTACTAAAACATCTATCTTGAAAGTTTTCTTATTCTTAAAAACACAGATAAAGTAATATAATAAACATAAAGGATGCAAGAGAAACAATGTCAGAAAATATTAGGCTTTATTACTTACTTGAACTGAAACATCAAATACACGCACTCCAAGGCTGCTGTAGTTGTGGTCATTAGAGAACATTATCTCAGCAAAGTGGAGCTTCACTTTATAATTTCCCTGATGCATACAAAGGCCAAAGTACTTGAGTGACAGAGGGGAAAGACGGGCTGTGTGATAGTAGTCTGGGCCACTGATATTCAAAGAGAATTTATTTGTTGCTATGAAATCAGCTTTATCATTTCCTAGAAATACTCCCGTGCTGCTATAAGCCCATTTGTCTGTACTAACAAAGTTTGAAATGCCATTTCGGTTTAGGTCGTCTTCATATTCATTCCCCTCAAACTCCATCTTGGGTCCTCCACAGTTTATAAACAATGAATAATCTGCAGACATAATAAAGGTCTCATAATAAGTTCCTTCATGAAGTGACAACCATGACTTCACTTACAAAATTATTGCAGTGCTTAAAAAGTGAAAACATGTTTGATCTACCAAGTCTCAACACTCACGCTTCGGTTTTCCTTCACAAGGTAGGTCCTTCTTCAAACAACTAGCTCCTCTGCAAAATGAAGAGTTGGTGACAACATTTGATTCAAAATTGACACAGAATTCTAACATTAAACGTAAATCAGTCAGACAATAAGCAAGAACTTACAATGAAGATGACTGGCTTGAAGCCAAGTTCCTGCTCATCAATAATTGGTCAGTATTAAAACAGTCCTCTATTCCCACACAATCCTTATTTAATAAAATCCAAATCATTAATTATGGAACCCAGCTTATCCAATAGCTCACGCCATTAGAATGGGGTGAGCCTTTTGATGTGGAACATTTTCTTACGTAATAAAATGGGTGGTATGCTTATACAATTGCTAAACAAAGAGAAGCTTACACATTGGATTGCTGGCAAGTCATTGCGTCAGAATCTGTGAAATTGTTGTTAGATAAATCCCTGAAGAAGTACAAATTGTGAAAAAGATGTTAGTTTCTTTATAATTTAGTAACAGCTCAAGATTAATTACGAGATACAGGTTGTGGACTATAAGGAGTAATACCAATATGGTATGTGGTGTACTTGACTATAGGCTACATTTCAAGAGGTGACTCTAAACTGAGCAATTAATTTAAAAAAAATAAAGTTAAAGCACTAACAGATTTTTTTTGTTGTTCAGAACCCATTCAGGAATTGTTCCAGTCAGAAAATTGTTAGTCAGAAACCTGCATCCATGATGAAAATCCATCTCGTTTATGAAGAAACTTAAAGAAATTATGAAAAACCAATCAAATTCCAAGAAATTAATTTGCTAGCAGAAAATCCACATAGTAACTTTTGGTTAATCTTCTGGCCAACGGATACAAATCTTCACTTACATGTAATCTAGCGCATCCAAGCCCTGAATTGAATTTGGGATTGAACTAGTTAATCTATTGAAGCTCAGGTCTCTGCAAGAAAAAGAAGTTTTGTTTTCCTTTCTTAAGATAAAGAAAAGGAAGCTGAAACACATACCAGACAAACCAAATCCCAAACGTAGAATTTAATGAGAAGTAAATTCAAGTTTTGACAGATTTTGTCATTCTACTCTTTCAAACCCATTTAGAAACACCTAAATGCAGCATAATATTGCAGATAATTGTGCTTACTTAAAGGTGCGATGCCACCTTTATCAAAATAGTCCTCGGAACTTGTCCCCATTTGCAATGATTTTAGTTTAGTTTCATAATGTCAAAAACAACATTTCAAAATAAATCAACACCAACTATAGATACAGCAGTCACAACATTGATCAGAATCAAATGATATACCAATCCTATTAAGCAGTACATAAACTTACTCCAACAATAGATGAACCTTTTGAAATAACTGGGACAGAAAAGAAAAGGAGGGGGAAAAGGGGAATAGATATCATCTATGAAGAACAGTGGGTGTGCATTGATCTCTAAAACTCAGTCTACAACTAAACAATAGAATCAAAGAGAAAAAAAAGCCTACCATATAGCAGTTACAGTTATGCCTTTTGTCAGCAGTCTATCTTCAATTTCATACACTCAAATTTGGCATAGATCATAACTTTTCAAATACAAGTGAAAACCCATTGTCCTATTATTGGAGTGCGGAAAAAGAGGAGGAACACGTATATGATAAATAAAACACCCATTTAAGACAACTTACAGAGTAGTTAACTTCTTCATGTCGCCAATGTATTCTGGTATGGAACCGGTGATTGAGCAATTTCTCAACACCCTGAGTAACAGAAAGTATATAAAACACTTCATTAAATGCCCAAATTTATTATAAAAAACTTCACATGATAGGGGAAAAAGGAATTTCACTAACAAGTGTATCAAACTCTGCAGATGCTTCAAATCAGGAAATGTCATATTTGGTCCATTCAAATCAGATATTCTCCTGAAAGAACAGCATCTCATTAATGGAAGTGAAATCTACCTCTGGTTAAAACTACATTCCAAAACCATTGTGCAGTGTACAAACAAAAACTCACAATTGGGTCAAATTTTTCAACTCTGACATGGTGGGAGGAATTGGACCTGCCATGGCTGTTCCCTGCAAATCCCTAAAAACCAAAAGAAGCCAAAGATTCCTTAACAGAGAAAAACGAAATTAAGAACAAATATAAAAATAGTCTTCTCCAACGAGGAAAAGGTCAAGATGAAGTAGACTCACAGTCTGTCAAGCTTGGTCCAGTTCCCAATAAAACTGGGTATACTTCCTGATAATCTGCTCCCATCTATCCTACTACAGAACATGTTAAAGAGCAATTTCAGAATTTAACGTAGATTCAACAAAATAAAAATAACAAATGTATCGCATTATATCACTCACAAATCTTTTAAGTTCTTTAGCTTGCCAAATGTTTCTGGTATCGTCCCTGAAAAATTATTTCCAGAAAGAAGTCTGCAGAATTTTTAAAGAAAAAAAAAGTTAGTTATTCACAACAAAGCAATAAGTTGTTCATCTGTATAACAAAATAAGAAGACCAGATGAAAATTACTTAAAGAAAACAAAGAGTCTTACAATCTCCGTAACTGGCTCAAGCTCCCAAGCTTTGGGGGAAGATGTCCTCCGATCAAATTATCCTCTAAGACCCTGTGAGCATTAATATGAACATATTCAACTTCCAACATCAACCATTTTTGAATATGCAAAAAATCTTTTACACCCGGACTTACAGCTCCTGCAGAGTAGCAATGTCACCAATTTCCGCGGGTATTGAACCAGTTAGCCGATTTCCCCTAAGGGACCTGAAGCATAGTAACAATTAGACATTAATTTTTTATTTCATATATCAATATTTCATACAGAACGCCTAAGGGAAGGCCATTAGGGAAAAAATGGAAACCTGAAAGAATCTAAAGAAAAATATGCCCATACAATCTAACTCATCTTACAAAGGAGAACAAAAATAACACACAAATACAAAGGTAATTTTAACTTACAAATTGACAAGAGGAATCCTTCCAAAACTTGTTGGAATTGTGCCATTGAGGTAGTTGCGAGCGAGATCACTGCTCGACATAAAAGTCCAAATTAGTGATGACTTGAAGGCTGAACTACCTTGATTTTGGGAGTCTAAAATTGGTATGCAGCAAGGGGAATTAATACAGAATTAAGAAAAAAATTACTGAAAATATAAAGTAAAATTTACAAATTAAATTTAAATATAAAATAAAAAAATAAAGTGAAAATTATTTAAATTAAAGAAATAATAAACATAGAAAATTTATATATATATATATATATATATATAGGAACGCAAAAATTAAAGAAAGAAAGCAAATCACTTACAGTTCTTTCAGTTGAGAGAGATGTCCAAATTCACTGGGTAAAACTCCAAAAAGATTCAGACCCTTCAGCACACTATCATAGCCAAACTGTGTGTGTTAGTAACCATTCTATCCACCAAGATGTATCCTTTTGATTAAAAAAACTTTCATTTTTTTTTTTTTACTGCTATCGTTATTTTTTAGAAACGGGTGCCAGTAATCCAATTCAAATATCCTACAGTTGATTTTTTAACTTTAAAGTGTGACTTTAACAATAAATTAAAAATAAAAAATTTAGTAAACTAAAAATAAAGAGCATTCTTTTTTTTTTTTAATTTTTCTAGAATTAGCGAAGTCAGCAAATTTACAAAATCAGCCATCCGAATCCCGACAACTAAAGAGTTGCTTGGTCAAACTTGGACAGCGAAGGGGTCCAAAACTGTATTATTAAAAAGCGCAGAAAAAAGAGAGAGACGCACATGTTTGTGACGTGGCAGACGCTGCCGCTTTGAAAAGAGCAATCGCAAGTGACATTCCTTTCGACGTTAGCCGCCCATATAGTCTTGTTATGAAATCCTGCATCCCCGTTGCAGGAACTTTGGGTAACCTTCCAATTCAGGTTCTCTACTTTATCTGATATTGCTTGCAGAGCTTTCACTGCAACAGACACATGCATTTCAATGTTTTTGCTTCAGACAGATAAGGGAAATGGAATAGAAGTAAACTCCTTACCAATTCATCAATTATATCAATACCAAAAGATTAGAAGAATAGATATCAGTATTTAATTACGGGTTTGACATTTTTTCACTAAATTTTTACCAATTTTTTTTTTCTTTAATTATAATTTTTGACTTTTAAACTAAGCTACCAATTTAGCTTTTTACCTATGGTAATTTCTAGATATTGACCTGCCATGATTCAAAAACTGACATGAATATTTGAGCCATTTTTGCATTTATCATGTTCAAAAGCCAGCAATAAAAAAACAATTTCCAAGTCATATCTGGTTGGCCTTGTAATCGGAAGAACATGTGAACCTTCCTTGCTAATACTCCTATATGAAAGCTTTTTTAAACTTTACCTTTCCAAGTCTTATCACATTAAACTAGGTCACAAGCTTGCCCCATGGGATTATTGTCATTTTCACCTATGTGAAACCCCAAAAATAAACTATTGTCCATATAAAATTTTACAATAATCACATAATTACAAATAATAATAGAACAAATTTGGCATTAACCTACTTAATTCTGGATTTAAATTTTTTAATTTTATTGCTTTTGATTTTAATGACTTTTTTCTATATTCTTTTAATTTTACATCTGAGCCTACACTACCATAAAAAATATTATAAAAAATATAAAAAAATGACCAAAATTAATAAGGAGATTTCAATTCAATCAACCCATAATGGTTGATGGTTGCTGCAGCATGTAGCAGGTGACACAGCCATGCCTTTCCCCTAATAATTGGTAGCTCGTTGAATTATCCATCCAATTGTCAATTATTAATAAACGACAGATTCAACTTGGGCAAATTCTTTACACCAACTGAAAAGCAGAATGACAGATAAAGATAAGAGAGCAAAAACGGCAACTGATTTCCTTCCGGGAAAACTACTGCCAACCCTCAATACCCAGAAAAAGGAAACGGTGATCAGCCTCACACTGTTTAGTAGTTGCAGACATGAATACAAAAGTCACTTGCCCACCATGTTGCCAATTTGGCCTCGCTTTAAGTTTTTATAAACAAAGATTATTTTGGTGGTTGCTGCATAATTTTCACTCATCTTCTTGGCATTTTAGTCATGGAATGCTATATCCAACTTTAGTTCAGTCGTTTTATATATATCATCAGTCTGATGACCCAAGCATTGTTTTGGTTAGAATTATCGTTAAATACTTAATGTGTTCATAATGGAAGCAGTGGTCCACATTGGGGAGAGGCCCTCTCACATGGTATGGAACACAGCAGTGATCTTGAATTTATTGGATCAACAAAACCATTAAAATTGACAACAGAATATAATATAGCCAAGAACAAAAAGAACTCAGAAAAAAAGAAAGACAGAGAGGCTTCAATGTTGTAAATCAGAGCTTCTGCCATTGGAAGCAGATAAATGAATATTCAAGAAAAACGTAGAACTTTTGTAATGGGCATTCAGAATTCAGGGAGAAGGAAAGGAAAAATTAGATGATAGATGGAGTTCAAATTGATCTGGATACCAAAAAATGTAAAACACAGATGAAATCTCAACATAACATTCTATTCAATAAAAAGAAAACAGGGGAAAATGATGCGAAGGTGCAAACTTTCCATACTTTCTGGAAATCCAAATGGTCCCTCTTAAAAATCTGCATTTGGTGTATCTTCAATATCTGTTGTTTATGTGCTTTTATGTTTAAGTATGCAAGTGACAACGGACAAGAAAGTGGTTAAAGACAGTTTCTTTCAACGGGGTTCTGATTACTGAAATACAAAAACAAAACCCAGTTTCAGAAGATACAATAGTTCCTTTGTTTTGCAACAGTCATAGGTTTGAGCAATCAAAAAGAGCAATAAGAGCAACCAGCAGAGTGCAAAAAAATTTGAAAAGAGATCATATTTCCTGCCAAATTTCGCATGAGAGAGAGAGAGAGAGAGAGAGAGAACGGACATGAAAATCTGCCCAAGACATTAAAGTTAAAAAGACTGAGTTTTTGGAGGCAGAGTACCTTCATCTTCTGGTATAACTTTAGCGTTGGACCCAAACTCCGTGAAGCAATTCAAAGCCAGAAACCCCAAGACGAAAACACAAGCAAGTTTGGAGCTTGAAGTCACAAACCCCATTTCGGTCTGTCTCCGACCACCACCGTTGGTTCTGAGACAGAACCGTCCTTAATGTAATAAAACGACAAAGGAATCCAAGCCGAACTAAAGCAAAGGGGGAGAGAGAGAAAAGGGAGTTAGTGGGATTTGTGGGGAGAATGAGGAGGACAACAAAGATTTGAAGGTGATGTGGCAGAAATTATGACAACCACTAGAGAGCATAGAAATAGAAGAGAGTGAAAACTGGTGTTGATGAATGCTATTTCATTTTTGTATTAACTGCTACTTATTCAATTGGGTTCAAAGCCGTCGTCATTGACTGTGTACGGCCTCAACACCGAAGAGGCCGCGGCATTGGTTGGCCAATTAAATTAGATAAAATGCATTAAGTATCATGTATAAAAAATTTTTGTGTATCAATTGATCTCTTACACTTGAAAAGTGGTATGAATTGCATTCACATATTTTAAATTATTTTTAAATTAATTTTAATTATCTTAAATTATTCTTAAATAACATTCACATATCTTAAATTATTTTTAAATAATTCTTAAATTATGTGAAGATAATTTATACAATTTTTAAAATATAAAACATGATTTGTCTTAATTAATATTAAAATTTTTTTTTTCATATAACCTAAAATATAGAGTTTTGATGTATTTTGCCCAATTAAATTTAACCATTTTATTATTATTTTAATAATTTTTGTTTATTTTTAATTTACATTTAAATATATTTTATATATTTCACTCATTAATTAATTTTTTTCTCAATTTTAAAGTGAGTGTGGTTGCATTAAACTTCAAAGATAAAAAATATAATTTACTCTAATATTTTAAAATAAAAAAATTGACTCAACTGATTTTTACTCAAACTTAGCCTAAATACCCAAACAAAGGTTCACTATAGTCTAGACCGTACCCCTTTCAAGATTTTTCGGTGACCAACATATTCTGTATATGTGGAATAATGTAGCGCCTTGGTGTTCTATATATACAAAGGTAACCCCAATTCGTCAAGCGCTAATTTTATATTGGAGGCTGGATGCCTCTGTAAAAATAGATTGGGATTTTTTTAATTTTTAAAATTTAAAATTAAAAACTAACACAAGTTTATTCTAGTAAAAGAAATTTGAATATCTTAAATAAATTGTATTAAATTTAATTCAAATCTTATATATAAAAAAAATTCACTTAAAAAAATTATTTATTGTAGAAGATATTTCGAGTCATATAAAAAAAAAAACTAAAAGTGATTCAAGTGAGAGATACAAAATTAAAATTATAAAAAGTTAGTAAAAAAAGTAGATCTAACAACTTAAATATATATGTAAAATAAAAAGATAAAAAAAAGTTGTTAAAGTAAAAAAAAAAAAAAAAGTTAGATCCAATTTCCCGAAAACATGGTACTAAGACTTATTAACCTCTTTGCTACAATTAAAACTTAAATAATGGAATCACCAAAAGAAAAAAACTTAAATAATGGAAATGGCATGCAAAAATAAATAATAATGTGAATATGTAGATTACCCATTGAAATGTTCAAGGAAGGGGTTGCTCAGTTTAAGCTTAGCATTTTTCTAGCTTTTAATCAAACTGGGAAGATATCCAACTGGAGATGTGTGCAAATTGATCTAAAACCACCTAAAAAGTACAATCAAGGAAAAAAATAAAACAGCACATAAACCGTGTTAAGACTTTTTTTTTCTGATCAGAGATTCAACAAATTTAAATTTTTTTGCAAGTTGACTTTATTTCATTACAGCTGTGATGTACTCATATAGTACAAATGATACAAGTCCCTGTGCATTATGGGTGTGAAAGAGTCCACCTGCTTGATTCATCTTAATTTTTTTTGATAAATGATAAAAATATAAATTTATTCTGCCTCTATCAATGGAATAATTCATTTTTTTTACTTAAATATGTTAGTCGACTGCAACCCATTTAACCTATTTTAATATCCCTATTATACATTTTAGTTTTAGTGCTGCAAAAAAAAATATATATATATATATATATAGTGGTTACAACATAAAATATCTTTTTGTATTTTTCACCTTTTTTGTATAAAAATTGGATAAGTAAGAGTGGCACATCAACATACCAACTAGGGAATATTATGCCCATACCTAACCTAATTAGATACTAATTAGCTCACATCAAAGGAGTATATTTTATGTGTGGCCCGTAAGTCCAACTAGCATGTGAGAACTTTTTCAAGTAAGAAGGTGGTATGTATGTTTAATCCTATCTAATCTAAGTATCTATAAAAATTTGAACCTAAGGACTGATAACAAAGTATTTAAATGCTCCACTACTAGACCACAATATTTGATGGTCCCTTATACTTTCACTTTAAAGCAAAAGAAGCCTGCACTTGCAATTGAAATAATTTATACATTTATATTTTAAAATAAAAGTAATTTACCCTTTTTTTTATCTAAATATTCAAAATTTTAACTGAACTTCACCTCGCACGTGATTCTTACCTAAAACACTCTTCTTCCCCATTCATGCAATTAACTGTGAATTGCGGTGCATTAATTGGGTCTTCATGGTTCCATACTTTCCGCTTTTGAAAGGCCCCATTTTTGAGATTCAAATGGCGAATTCAAACTGGGGTTTGCGGGCAAAAAATCAGTTCTTGAATCTGAGCTTTGGGCAACAGTTCATGGCCTTCAACACGCATGGGAGGCTAGGGCTAGGAAAATCGTCATCGAATCTGATTCTTTAGATGCAGTGAAGCTGATTAACAGGAACATTAAAATGAATTTACATGTGAAACCATTGCTGAAAACTATCTGGTTCTGGTTAGCGAATCATGGGAAACTCAAGTAAAGCTTGTTGGGAGAGAAGTAACAGGGTGGCATATTTGTTGGCAAGAATGCAAGCCAAATGATACAAAGTGCTGCACATTCAGCGACCCGCCCATGCAGATTCAAGAGTTATTGCTGGAAGATGTTTGTGAAAGTTAGGTGTGAGTTTTTGTGTTCAGTATAGATCCGCTACTGAACCCAAAAAAAAAAAAAAAAAAATAGAAGAGGGTCATGTGTGAAGTAAAGTTTTGTTAAATTTTGGATATTTAACTAATAGAAAAAATAAATTATTTTAGTTTTAAATTGAAAATGTGTAAATTATTTTAATTTAAAATGTAAATATTTTTTACTTTAAAATAAAAGTATAAAAAAACATTTTATATTTTAATCATATATTTTCTTAAATTTTTTTAAAATATCATCTACTTAATAAATAAAGATTAATTATTATTCACACCTAATTGCCCTACTTTCAAATGAAAATTTTAGAAGATCAGAAACACAACGTAAATGTTATATACAAATGTCAATACAACAATGTATAACTTCCGTCAATCTATACACCAAAAATTCGTTAAGGCTAAAGTTGACGGAAAAGTCAATGAACATTGATTGTTCAGGGATAAAGTTTATTGAAAAGTCATGAACACTGCTCCTAGCTAGTTTCCAAAAATCAAGATTAGAAACATCCCTTTCAAAGAAGAAAGGTTAGAAACTTCCCTGCCGTGCCTCGATTGGTTGCACAGTACGTAACGAAGTAATGACCACGAAAAGTAAAAAAGAATAAGAACAAGAAAAATGCTCCAAAACATTGTACCTTGCCACTGGTAAAACCCCACGTGGTCCAAAAACTGTTTGGGTCTATTATTGGATACTGATTGCACATATTATAAGTTTAATGAACTCTTTGGCGATTGGATCTTTGCTTTATATTTTTCTTTTTTTTGTTACATAAGGAGGGATTGAACTCTGAGTTGGAGAAGGGAAATAAAAAATGAAGATAAGTGTCACTATTTATGCCAATCGTAATTGACTGCTTTATATTGATTTAGACTAGCGTTGAAATGATATTGATTAGACATTCGTTTCCATACGTGCATGCGTAAATATAAATATATATATATATATGTAAATCTGACTCATTGTTAATTTTTTTATATTAAATACTTATAAATATGAATATATTAATTTATTAAATTTTATAATATAATTAATAAAATTTAATAAATTTAATAATTAATATTTTTAAATAAATATTGAACAAAACTTAATTTATAAAAATAATTATACTAATATATATATAAGAATTATAGATATACTTTTTACGTTGTCCTTTCCTAAGGTTAGTGTGCAATAGATGGGAGGATTGTATTTATCGGAACCTCGAAATATCACAGTTGTCTGGTGTGCCGACAAAGGCTTAGGGACAAAAGAATGAATTCAACTTTGCATTCTCATTAATGATCTGTTTCTCCTAGTACCTTGCTACACATGCGTTCGTTTATGGATACTTCGTTTCTTTCTTCACGGCACATGATCTTTTTCTTTGGAGGAACGAAAACGGCACGTATTGTATTCGGAAACAATGATTATATTTTGGAAAAATTCTCTTTCCATTAAGCTGACGCATTAGAAACTCCTAAAAATAAAATTGGACAGCTTTACATCTTTAAACTAAATTAGTTTCACATTCAAAAAATGTAAGAATATCCATTACACAAACGCACAAAATAACTCATAAAAATAAATATAATCGTTAAATTTATTTTACTAAATTTTTTTATAAAATTTAATTTGTCAAAATAGATGAACTCTACATTTTATAAGAGGAGTTGGCACATGAGCATATATACTTGACAAATTGAGTTATTGCTTATTACTCAATAATACAAATTATTATTAGCTAAATTTAATTAATTAAACTTCAAAACATTTTTTGCTAAATAAAACTTGAAATATTCTTTACCGTATATAAAAACCGACACTATTTGTTAATTACACTCAACCTGTTTTCCACATCCTGATAATCATGACCCATTAACAACCAATCAACCTAAGTCACAACTCGTGCATATATTCATTTAGATTTAAGTTAAAATTTTTAAATTTAATTTAAGTCAATATGACCAAACTTTTTTTAAACTTAACTTTTAAAGTAAATAATATAGTGTTGATATAGTAATTATATATTTATATTTTAAGAGATTTAAAAGCAAAAATTTAAGTTTGAGCTTTTAAAAAGTCATACTTATAAAAAGAGACCGTTAATTATTAATCTTAAATGTAAATTAACCTTATACTCAATAATAATATTTAAAAAAAATGAAAATAAAAATAAAAATAAACCAAGTTGGCAAAATATCTTCCAGATTTGACTTCGTCTCTGCGCGTCCCGTTTAAGGTCCTCCTCATCCTCGCTCGCTTCTATTCCCTCTCTCTCTCTCTCCCCCCCCCCCCTCTCTCTCTCTGAGCTCTTTCTTTCTCTCTCTGTCAACCAATCCCTAAGTAATTCTGTCTTTCAGTTCCTATTATTGTTAATAATGGAAATGGAGTCCAAACTCTGATCATGTACATCCATCAACTCAACATGAACAGCTCAACTTTCCCTCGTCTTATCCTTTCTTTAGTCCTCGCTTCTTGCTCTGCGTCTTTCGCTTTTGGAGCCACTCTCTCACCAGATGAAGGTATATATACTATGATTAATGAATTTGAATCAGTTATAAATTTATAATTATGTATATATATATATATATATATGTTTATAATACTGTCATATTTGTAGTGCAAGCACTGAGAGATATTGCCAACACACTTGGGAAGGTGGATTGGGACTTTGGTTTGAATCCATGCACCGGATGGAATTTATCTCTTGCCAAAGGAAGCGAGAATTATGTCACCTGCAACTGCACTTTTGAAAGTGGCAACCTCTGCCATGTCACTCACATGTATGTCTCTCTCTCTATTAAGCTTTGACTGATTCTATACCTGCACCTTAATTTTTATATCCAATTCTCACAATTCTAAGTGTGTACTATTAGATTAGGTAAACCCCATGCCAGATGTAAGTTGACTTTGGGAAAACAAAGTGAGTTAGAGGAATATAGGAAAAATATAAGAGAGCTAAAATATCAGTGAAAGAAAAAGTGATATTTAAATAGAAAGAGAAAGACGCTAAAATTACTAAATAACAAGGTCAAATGATCCAAATTCTAAAATGATATTGTTGGCATAGTACTTTTTGCATATTATTTGCACATTTATATAAATGACAATGTATAAAGATCGAGTCTTGCTATTTATTCTTATTTTAAATAATTTATTAAATTTTTCATGCATAATAAATAAAAATTGATATCTAAAGTCTCTATTTATTGTGTGTGAAAATTTTATAAATTATTTTATATAAGAATATCTATTCCGTAAATCTTTTATTACCCTTAATTATATTATAAAGAATTTCACTATTTACACTTAATTTTTATAATATATAATTTATATTACTGAATTTTTAAAATTCTATTATAAAACTTAATAAATTTAAAAGACTATACTAAAAAATATAAGTTTTATATAAGATTAAAAGAATAAAAATAAAGTTTTCTCATAAAAATGGACATTTAGTGCTATTAATAGCGTGTCTATCTTCCCACTAAAATTAACTAGGCCGTAGGCTTTTAGGTTTTTGAATATGTCACATGATACTAATGGACCAATATTTGTCACAATTAGACCCCCACTTTTGATTTTGTAAAGACGTGAGGGATCAATATTCAAGGACATGAGTTTGGATTACTCCAATTAAAATATATCGACTACAAAGCTTATTTTCTAGAAGGATAAAGAAAGAAATACATTAATTAATAAAAGAAAAAATAAAAGTTTAAAATAGAGAATTTTTTTTAAGTTATTAAAATTAGAGAACTTTCAAGATTAAAAAATAAATTAAAAAAATACAAATTTGCATTTTAAGGTAGAAAATTAGTAAATTTGTATTTGAGGTGATATGTTTAGATAAGAGGAGCAAATAAACTTTTTAAACAATATTGTCTATTAATAAAATTTTATGAGCAAAAATAAATTTATTACTTATTAAATTAATTTATATAAACATATGTTCTAAATTTATGCCATAACATTTTAAAATTTAAATAATTTAAAAATTAATCTGAAAATCATAAAATCTTTCTTAATATAGAAGGTATTAAAACATGTGCCACAATTATTTTCTGTGCAAATAAAAATGAGAAAATCATGCATTTATGTATATATAAAATGGGAAATCTCTTTTCAAGAAGAGATTTTTTATGCATTTATGAAAGGTAAGATTTATTAAATTCAATAATAAAATTTAATTAATTTAATAATATTAAATATTAAATAAAAATTATAAAAAAATAAATGTAGAAAAAATAACCTGTATAAGATGTTAGTGAGAGGCCACAGGTTAGTTTTGCCAACAAAGCTAGTGTTGTCTGTTTTTGACTGACTCTCATTGGGATATAGCCATGCATATCCTTATCTTGTTTTCATCTGTCTCCGTTGTCTCCATCCATTACTGCCTGAGGCCTATGGTGACTCTTTTTCTCCCAGTGCGTGGCTTTCCCATGTGTCCTAAGGACCAAATATTTTTTTATTTTGTTTACTAAATTTTTTTTTATTTTTTATAAATCCTCTAAAAATTTTACTTAAAAATTTAAATTATTAAATATATTCAACCACTCAACTGTGAAACTTATCACATTTCAAAATTTGTAATAATTTTGTCCTTAAGAGATAAATAAAACTAAAAATTAAATTAAAAAAATTACAAAATTAAAAGAAAAAAATATAAAATATAAATTAAAAATAAACAAAAAATTATTAAAATTGAAAAAGAATAAAAATAAAGAATTCAAATCGATTGCAAAGAGAATGATAAATTACATTAACACAAGAATAAATAGTATATAATATATATCTCAAAAAAAAATCATTTAAAAAGTTTGGAGTTTTTAAAGGCCCAGCAGTAGTGAGAGAACAAAAGCCCATATTTAGGCCTGAAAACAGAGATTGTTCATTCTGCTACTAAGTCTCTTTTTTAAAAAAAAAAAAAAAACCCAAATGGTGTTTTTCTAATACTATTTCGCGGTTGAATGGACCTGCAGACTTTCGAAATCAACAAATTCGTCGGGCAAGCTACCGCCGGAACTGGTCAGGTTGCCTTACCTCCAAGAATTGTATGTGGACTTCTCAGTTACAGTCACCTTCAAAATTTCTTACAATGTATGAATTTTTACCTACATTTCTTTTTGTCCCTGGTACAGTGACGTCTCCCGCAACTACCTTAACGGTACTATTCCTAAAGAATGGGGCTCCATGAACCTTGTCGCTATGTATTCTCTCTCACCCTTTCTTGATTACTCTCTCAATTTTCTGTTCATTAATGTATAGCACAGATGAATCTGACAAATGGGTCTTGACATACATCTTAGTTTGTATTGATTTTCATGTAACATCAAGCTTCTGCTAATGCATATTTTTAATGGTAGTTCCCTTCTCGGAAATCGGCTTACGGGTCTAATTCCAGTAGAGCTAGCAAACATTACCACTCTCCAGAGTTTGTGAGTTTCTGATCATCAACCATAGCAAAAAGAATTTTCCCCATTTCAATTTTATCATAACTTGACTTGAAATGGATAGGGTCCTGGAGTTCAATCAGTTTTCTGGAAATCTTCCTCCAGAGCTTGGGAATCTTACCCAGATTCAAAGACTGTAAGCCCTTTAATTGTTTTGCCATTTATAGTTGCTATTTCCTGTGGATACATAAAATGTCAATGCTCATTCACTTTCTGATTGACTATTTAGTTTATATTCCAAGGCTTATAGTCATAACTTGTTGTAATAGACTTCTCACCTCCAACAATTTCACTGGAGAATTACCTGCAACATTTGCAAAGCTCACTACATTGCAGGATATGTATGTTTCCTTGTTTGCCTAATTTTATAACACTGATGACAGAACTATACTGTTATTTTTCAGTTCTGAAGTAATCGTAACTTTTCCTTGTTGCTTATCCTTACATGACGCAGTCGAATTGGTGACAATCAATTCTCTGGAAAGATACCTGATTTCATTCAGAATTGGACAGGTCTCCAGAAACTGTGAGCCTCTCCCCTTCCTTTTTTTATTTTCTTTTCTTGCAAATTGTAATTGTATTAGACAATACTATTTTTCTGAAGCAATGGTTTTTTATTATGACAGAGTAATTCAAGGGAGTGGTTTAAGCGGGCCAATTCCTTCTGGAATTTCACTTCTAAGCAGCTTAACTGATTTGTAAGTATGATGATTAGTAATATACTGTGGTTTCAAAACTATCTTTATTATTAAATATGTTTAGCTATGATTAAAATGTGATATGCAGGAGAATTAGTGACCTGAATGGATCTGAATATTCTCCTTTTCCACAACTTAAAAATGTGGCAAACTTTAAAGTATTGTGAGTTAATTGCTTCAATCATCATTTTACTTCTCTTTCTCACCTTGCTAGTCAGTTTCTCAATAAAGCAATGTTTTTAGGGATAGCAAATGAAAGGAAGAGGGACTTATTCCTTTTCGCTGTCTATCTGATTATTTCACAGGATACTGAGGAGTTGCAATATAAATGGAACAGTACCTCAATATCTTGGGACAATGACAGCCTTAAAGACCTTGTTAGTGTTGATTTATCTCTTTTCTAATTTGTTTGGTTGCTACGGATGAGGGAATTTTCATGTGTTGTTTGGATCTTCTTTTAGAATCTTATTATTCTTGCGTTTTGCACTCATTGCACTCATCAAATTTAAGAAGCTTGGTTTATATGTTTCCTTTCTTTAGCAATATATAAACTCATTCTTGATGTAATTTCTCTTTCAGAGATCTCAGCTTTAACAAATTAAGCGGACCAATTCCAAGCACCTTTGAAAGCATCAGAAAAGCGGACATGTAAGAAGTTTTCTTATACTTTCCACTATATTTAGTCCGGAAGAAGGGCAGACATTTCTGGTAGTTGGGTGGTGATGTTTAGTTTCATCGGGTGGCTGCCTTTCTAAAATGAGGAATATGCATGCCAGGAAACCACAAAAGCCACTTACCAATTATAAATAATCAAATGAATATAGGGTTATGATCTTGGAAGTGCTAATTACATATCTGTTTGTGTAAATCAGTTGATGACATCATGCTGGCTTTAAAACTGCTTCAATTTGGAGTCTGAAGTGGGATAGTTAGCCAAAGCTAACTAAATCCTTGAAGAGTAAGGTCAACTTAAATACATACAAAAATAAATGTCCTCTTGAAGCCTAAGTATTGCACGCCAAGGATGACACTGTGTTGGTAGGGTTATGAATAAGGCCTTGAAGAGTGATAAGGATACACGACATGCTAAACATAGGATTTTGGGGTATAGTATGTTGCTGGGATTTATACCATTGATATCTGTCTGTGTCTAAATTAAATCAAAACATCAATGCAGTCAAACCAGTTATGTTGATAGAAGTATCCCTGGAAACAATCTGAGTTAATCATATTCTGTATAGAGAAAATGAGAAGAAAAGAAAGATGTGATTAAGAATGACTAGCTTATTTAGCATCTTGCTCAGTTGTGGATAACCGATGTGTTGATACATTTATATTGTGATGTTTTTTAATGCAGATATTTAACTGGAAACCTTCTCACGGGAGCAGTGCCTGCATGGACAGAGAAAGCAAGCAGCATGTGAGTTCTCTTCTAAATTTTACTTACAGGACTCCTTGAATTGAGTAATTGATTTAGAACAAGTAGAGAGGAACCAAAGGGAATATTTCAAAACGCTCAAATTTGATAATACTCAATGTCAAATTCAAACTATTCAAAAAAAAACTATCGCATGAAGACTGATAAAATGCCTTATATAGGCAATTCAAAAATACTATAATCCTACTAGAATTGAATGAGAATCCTAAGGATAACTAAGATAAAAAATCAACCTAAGCCTGGTCCCATATAAGGATAAGATAACCTAAGACTCAAATAGATAAATGATAAATACCTTATTATAATAAAAATCTCTATTTACATATCCTAAAATCCCCAATTATAAAATATAAATAATACATGAAATATTATTTTTATTATCATCCTATTCTGCATCAGTAGTTCATATCTTTTGGAGTTGAAAGTACTAGAAATGTATTGTTTGATATTTTTCTTTGTCCTCGACAATTTGTGCTTAACCACCAACCATGGAATGTGACTATTATCAGAAGTAACATAAACCCCATAGACAGTCATTTGATATAAAATTCAGGGAGGCTTGTAAATGATGTGACATGAGCAATTTAGTGCCAGGGCCATAATTATTTTTAGCTTTCATTGCATATGGAAGAAATATAACAGATATCTAACAAGCATATTGAGGTCTTATATTAGAATCCTTGATGAACTCTTTTTTTGAAGGTTATTATAGCGTCCTGGACAGGTGAGATGACCAAAACCATGTTCAGGTTGGCTGTGTCCTAATTCTGCCTCCTGTCACTATTTTGCTTTTATTGTGCCTATTGTCTCAAGGCTCAACTGGGAAATGAAAACAGCCTTCTTATTTAGCTAATCATGCTTTTCTGTTCCGCTGTACCCTTCTGTTGAGGGGTGTGATTCACCCAGTCCAGTAGTTAATGAGCAGCTCACTCACCTACTTACAAGTAAAGAGAATTATATTGGAACTTTTTGGCATAGGAGTATGATCATACATTTATCCATTGGATTATTAAGCATAACAGTTTATGTACTTTGATCTTGATATTCCTAGGCTTCTTCAGAGCAACTAAGTGTTTCATTAAGTCTATTTGTTTTGCTTCGCACCTTCTTAAATTCTGACCAAAATTTTATAACTTGTTTATAGAGATCTATCATATAATAACTTCAGCACTGGAAATTCAGGGCAGCAGACATGTGATCAGGGGAATGTGTAAGAATTCTTGCATTTGTGTGCATTTGTTTTCAACTTTAAGAACCTATCTGAGCCTTAACGATCTCTTATATGCCACAGGAACTTGTTTGCAAGCTCTTCGATGGGTAATAACTCGTAAGTTTTATATCATACATACTAAAGTCATTTTAGTATACATATAAAGTGTATTCTTTTACTTCTTTATGTGAACCTTATAGTGTTTATGATATTCTACTGATTGTTCTGCCACTCTGTCATTCTCTCAGAGGAACGGTTTCATGTCCAAGAATCACAGTCTGTTCTAAAAGTAAGTATATATGTCATGTGTTTACTATAGACTGTTGAAATCTCCGGCAGAAGTGTCCTACCAAATAATTAGCATACTTGTATCAAGATTCAAGACCTTGTTCTAGTACTCCAAGATCTCACAATACTGAAGTTAACACTAATTTGCAAAATTTAAGGAACAAATTATCAGATAAGTGAGTTTGCTATGACAGCGTGAGACTGTTATAGTCATTTGAATTTTGATCCACCTAACATGTCCCAAAACTCACAAAAGTAAACCAATTATCAAGAATTTCTTTGGCTTGATTGGGGTCTTAACTGATCCTATGTTTGTAAAGAATTCTTCTATTTTATGCAATTATAGAACTCTGAAATTGTTAAATATTGTGAAAAGTTTCAATTGACCAATATACAATCCAAGAAAAGGTGTTTATGGAACACAACCCAAAGGGTTTTCTTTTTGTTCTTTTTTTTTTTTCTTTCAAGTGCATTAATCTATTGTCTCGTCATTAAATTCATGTAGAAGATTGTAGATGTTACAGCACAATAAGGCTTTTGGATAGTTGACCACTATTCTCGCTTGTTTATAAAGCTGGTGAAATTCTTTTAGTATTCTTTAATTAATATGTGCATGTTATACACAAGAAATTAGCAGTTTGCAGTGGGTAGACTAGTATAACTGAACTTGATTCCTCCTCTTCTCTTTCGTCCATAACAGAAAAGAAAAAAGAAGGGTCAGACAGAGAGAGAATGGAGCAGTAAAATTTGAAGGAATATATTAATATTTTCTGCTTGGCTTAGTTAATTTCTTACAGTGGTTACTCATCCTTTCTCCTTCTCACAGCCTTCTACTCTCTCCACATAAATTGTGGTGGAAAGCTGGTAACAATCAATGGAGGTGAAACATATGATGATGATTCAGATCAAGCGGGACCAGCTAGATTCCACCAGAGTGTAACAAACTGGGCATTTAGCACGACTGGCAACTTCATGGATAATGATACTCCAGACCACTATACCCAGTCCAATACATCTAGGCTCTCTATGACCAATGCTGAACTTTACATGAATGCACGAGTTTCTCCCATTTCTTTGACTTACTATGGATTTTGCCTGAAAAATGGAAACTACACAGTAAAGCTCCATTTTGCTGAGATAATATTCACTGATGATAATACATACAGCAGCCTGGGAAGGCGTGTATTTGATGTCTATATTCAGGTGTACAATTTCATCCTTTTTTTCTATCTTTGTTACTTAGATGTTTAAAACAGAAGGAAGGCCATGTGCCAAGTGTTCACTAATTCCTATGGGGACCTCATCAAACCAAGTTCACGTCCCTCCAGATAGTTTTTGATATGGTTTCAAGTTTTCTCATAACCAAATTTGACATTACATCTGCACAGTTTCCTCCACTCAGTAGTTCCATTTCGTGCATGAAATCATCTGCTATAATATTTTCAGCACAAATTCAAGGCTGCATGTATAAAATGTTTAGTTGGCATGAAGAATTACAATCTGGATTAAAATCTGCAGGGAGAGCGACAACTGAAGGATTTCAATATTGCAGAAGAAGCAGGAGGAGTTGGTAAGGCAGTCATAAAACCATTCACTGTTGTTGTGACTAGTAATACCTTGGAGATCCGCTTATATTGGGCGGGGAAAGGGACAATTGCTATCCCGTACAGATCAGTATATGGTCCTCTTATATCAGCTATATCTGTGGATGCCGGTAGGTTGCTCTTCAAGTTCTTAATCTTATGCCTCCCTATTGATGGTTCAATCTAATATGTAAAGCTCTTGCTTATCAATCAAGCAGATTTTCCAGTTCCCTCGGAAAATGGAAGTAGCATATCTGCGGGGGCTGTGGTTGGAATTGTGGTTGCAGGAGCCATAATTATCATCCTTATATTTGGTTTACTCTGGTGGAGCGGTTGTCTAGGACGGAAAAGTTCATTAGCAAATGGTAAGTAATTACTATTGTTATTATGATCACTAATAGTTTCACTTAGAAATTTTCTTGCAAAAAAGGGCTTCTATATACATGCAGCGGGAATTTGGGTAACGTATGCACAGGAATTGAGAGAGCCATTTATTTCACTTGATGCATGATCTTGCACTGTTATTGGCTGGGATTAAGGGTGTAACATTTGAGATGTCTTGTTTTATTTGCTTCTTCTCACAGATCTTAAGGGCTTAGAACTGCAAACTAGTTTATTTACCTTACGGCAAATCAAGGCAGCAACAAACAACTTTGATGTTGCAAATAAGATTGGAGAAGGAGGGTTTGGTCCTGTTTACAAGGTATTCTTCATAACTTCACATTTACTCTTCAGTTATCATAAATGGTCTGTTGTAACAATTGCTATATTGCTTGCTTGCTGAAAAATCCATTAATTTTCCCTCAACTTTCTAATCCAACATTCAGGGCATTCTGTCAGATGGCACAATAATTGCAGTGAAACAGCTATCTTCTAAATCAAGGCAAGGGAATCGTGAGTTCATAAACGAGATAGGCATGATTTCAGCTTTGCAACACCCTTATCTTGTTAAACTTTATGGCTGTTGCGTGGAGGGAGATCAGTTGTTGTTGATATATGAATACATGGAAAACAATAGCCTTGCTCGTGCTTTATTTGGTAAATTCATTCCTTCTATGCTCATAATTTTCTTCCTATTTTGTAATGATTTACAATCCTCTGCATGTAACATGCACATGACTATATGAATTATGATACTGTTGTCTAATTTCTATCTCATGCACAAATGAAGGCCCAGAAGAAAACCAGTTAAAATTGGATTGGCCAACAAGGCAAAAGATATGTGTTGGTATTGCTAGAGGTTTGGCTTACCTGCATGAAGAATCTAGACTGAAGATTGTTCACAGGGACATTAAGGCCACTAATGTGTTGCTTAGTAAAGATCTCAACCCAAAGATATCCGATTTTGGTGTAGCCAAGCTTGATGAAGAGGATAATACACACATAAGTACTCGAATAGCTGGGACTTAGTAAGTTCCAATGTTGAAATTTCTTTCATACTAATTTTGTAGATATATTTGATCATGAAGGAACAAAACTGTTTCATATGAAATCCTCCCTTTTAATTAAAGATTTTGTAGTATATCTAAGCATTATATTTCTACGGTTCTTGTAATGGATGTATCTTCATATATGCAGTGGATATATGGCTCCCGAATATGCAATGCATGGTTATTTGACTGACAAAGCAGATGTCTATAGTTTTGGAATTGTTGCCTTGGAGATTGTCAGTGGGAAGAGCAACACCATTAACTGGTCAAAGGAAAATGCTTTCAATCTTCTTGAATGGGTAATAAGTGTCATGCTTTCCTTCGTTCATGTCTATTTAAGGTTCTTGACAATATCTAACAAAATTGAGGTTTTGTAAAATTTAAATTACAAATAATGTCCCCCAATTTTCACCTGGGGGCACTCTGTGAAAATAAACTTTTCACATTTCCTATGAAAACTTCTGAAATTGCCCAACATGATGGTATTTTACTAAAACATCATCAGTCTCTTGTTTAATTTGTGTGCTGTTTTTTTCTCTCTCTCTAGATATGACCAATGCATTACAATGAAAAATCTTTATACTTGGAGCCTATTGTTTTAATTGCTTCTTACTCATACTAGAAAAGAGTGCTTCCCTTTGTATTTCTATTTTCTATATATTTATATGAGTTTTTGTCCCATAAGTTCTATCAATTTTTTGCTCAAACTCCGAATTGACTTTTTTGCTGTTTGGTTTTTATCTTATCAGGCGCAATTATTGAAAGAGAAAGGTAACCTAATGGAGCTAGTTGATCGAAGGTTGGGTTCGAACTTCAACAAAGAGGAGGCAATGGTGATGATCAGTGTGGCTCTTCTATGCACCAATCCCTCTGCAGCTCTTAGGCCTACCATGTCTTCAGTGGTAAGCATGCTTGAAGGCAGAACCGTAGTTCAGGAGGTGCTTTCAGAGCCAACTGAAGTATTGGAGGAGAAGAAGTTGGAGGCAATGCGGCAGTACTACCAACAGATAGAAGAAAATAATGGAAGTGAGATTCAGAAACAGAGCGTCTCAATAGACGGACAAGGGACTGCTTCATCTACATCGGAGGCAGATCTCTATCCTTTAGACCTGGATTCTTCTTACTGGGAGAAAAGAAACTAGAGAATCCGTAAAAATTGTACAAATTTGTATACAATATCTTGTCATGAGTTTGTGTATAATTAAGTTTTCTTAAAGTTTTTCCTTTAAATTCGTAGAAAAAACAAACTTATTTGTGATGTTACTGTGGTATATGTTGTCATGCCAAACAATATGGAATTTCTGGAAAAACATAAAATTAGTAGCACATGCACAATCAAGAGACACATGCTAGTTTATAACCTTGTGTATCTTTGCAAATGAACTTTCAAATTAGAACCGAACCTGCTCTGCTCAGGCCTTTGGTAGCAAACGTGTTATGAGAAAAGCATAAAGTCAGTGTGTGGTAGAACTTAGAACTGTGTTGGGTTGATACAAATCACTGCAGTTTACTGAATAGTAATAATGTTTAAACGTTAGACTTTATACTAGGTTTGCACAAGACATAAATAGATGTCAGTTATTAAATAAGTTGGCTACAATAGATTAATAGGTACCCGTATGTCCGTGCATTGTGCAAAAACTAGGAAGTGACGTTGTTCTGTGCTGAATGGCTATTTACCAAACTATGATTCTTCAGAATCTGAATCTAAAGTTCGAAGTGAAAGGAAAATGGCAATGAAAACAACGTTGGAAGGAAAATTTTCCCAAATCCTTAGCTGTAATCATACCATGGTATGCCGTGGCCACACAATTTTCTCTGTTCTCAGTGCCATCCTCAGAAGCATGTTCTACAAGCACCGCCATTGCAAGACCCAGGAAGGAAAAGATCGACGAATGTCTCTTCTTCTGAATCTTTGACCCTAGGCCGGGTATACGGTTCTGTTTTAAGACCCAATTCGACCCGATCAGGTCACAGTACGACGTAGCTGAGCGTGACTCTTCTTTGAAAGCGCCATTGATTTATACATGAATGAGTTAAACCTATTCTATTCACTTGATCTTTTTTTTTCTAACAATACATCATTGTTATTAGATTAATTATATTTTATAGTAACGAATGTTAAATTTTAAAAATTAATATAAATAAAAAATAAATAATAAAAATAAAAATATTAAGAAGAGTGAGTGAATATATAAAAAAAATATTTAAAAAAATTATATTTAAAAAAATATTAGTGTGACATTTATTAAAAAATTTATAAAAATTTAATTACAATAGTGTAGATCTGTACAAAAGAATTATAATAAATTTTAATAAAAAAATTGATTAAATAAATTTTAACTTAATGAAAGGACATAAAAAAAATTTTAAAAAATATTTAAAGAATTTATTAAAAAAATTATTTATTAAATAATATTTTTAAAAAATTAATTTTAAATAAAAATTTATAATATTATTTAATTTATATAATTAATTTTACTTAATGAAATAAATAATTGTATAATATATCATTGCTCAGGAAATTTTGCTCCCATTTTTTCTCTGAACTTAGCAGAAACGTCATCGAGCATTGCCTTTTACAAGCTGCTTCCAGTTAAAATCTGAAACTTTGATGCTCTGCCTAAACTGTCATTATATTTTTCAGAAATATATATATTAGAAAAAGCCAATCTAAAGAGAACTGGATCTTTCTAGTCTACATAGTAACGCTCTTTCGGTGTTGCTATTTTATATTTAAAATTTTCATATAATTTATACTTAATATTTATATTTTTTGTTTGGTCATATTTGATCAAAGATTATAGAAGTTTAATATATAAAATATGTAAAAATTTTAGGTGTAAAAGGTTTACTTGTTTTGACACTTTTAATATTTTAAAAAAAATTATTTTTTATGTATCAGATAAAAACTATTTTAAAAAAACCAAAAAAATTATTAAACGTAAAATCACCATGCACAAAATCTTTTACAGCTGCTCCAATTTGCTAGGGCATAGAATTTGGTCGAGCGCTGTTAATTTTAAGCATTATTTATGTATTACAGCTATATTTTATCAAAATGTTATATAAGTAAATATAAGAGGACATATTACAGTTAAAGTGTATCATTTTTCAATTTCGCCATGCTTCCATCTATCCCCAGCTCATGTTTATCCGACATTAACGATTTCTGAGAAAGCTATTTCTGCCAGCCTGTGTATCATGGAAAATAGAAGACACATTAAAATTAGATTACTAAATGCTCATTGAGTTAGATGTTGAGTCTTAAAAAGTAGATATTTATAACTTCATAAAATTAATAATTTAAATTTTTTCAATAAAATTTTATAGATTTTAATTTATAAAAAAAATTAATATAACATAAATTATAATTATGTATTTATTTAATCTATATTTTATTTTATTTATAAATTACAATGAAATAAATTTATTTATATTTTTATATATAAAAAATAAATTAATCTATAAATTAGTTAAGATAAAAATATATTTTTTTGCCATCCCACTTCATTTAATTACAGTCTCTCGAAGAATGTAAAGCCCACCTCGACAAGTTACACTTGCACACATATTCTCTCTTTTTTCTTTACCATGCATCATTGGGGTGGTGTTCCCAATGTCTTGGGGGTTAAAGTCATTGTCTTTCACCATGACTAATTAAATTTATAAGTAATATTTATAAATATATAAAATTTAATAAAATTAATAATATACATTTTTTAAATAAAATTTTATAAATTTTAATTTAAGCATTGGTCTTCAGTCTTCTTTCTCTTCTTTTCTGACCTAATATATTGGGGTATTATAGGTTAATATATAAAATTTAATAAAATTAAAAATTTAAATTTTTGAATAAAATTTTTTGCAAATATTAATTTGTAACAGCAGCTGGCACAGTTCTTTTTCTTTGTTTTTTCTCAATCTATGTTAACATGCATTAGGCTGGTCCTCACAAAAGTCTTCATATTTAGTTCAATTTTTCTTCCCCTTTCCGGCAAGTCTTGAGCCTCTTCCAGCTCCTAAACTCACGTTATAATAGACAGATTGAACAGTCTTCATATTTAGCTCAATTTTCTTCCCCTTTCCTGCAACTCATTAGCAGCAACACAGGCAAAGTGCAAGAACAAGGGCATGAAGATTATTTTGCTCATCTCCTTATGCTTACCCAGTTGTGCTTTCGGAGCCACTCTTTTGCCAGAAGTTGAAGGTGCAAAAAACATACTAACCTAGAGAGATATTATATTGACCATTAATCTCTCTCTCTCTCTCTCTCTGGGTCTCTCCCTAATTTGAATACAAAGCAGATCAGTTCATGTTTATGGATGTGGTGCAGTGCAAGCTTTGAAAGAGATAGCTAAGACAATGGGGAAGAAGGACTGGGACTTCACTGTTGATCAATGCGGCGGACTGAATAGATGGCGAACTGATGAAAAAGAAAACGTCACCTGTGACTGCTCTTTTGCAAACGCCACCGTCTGCCATGTTGTTTCCATGTACACCTCTCTCCGTCTCCTACTTGCACTTTTTTTTTTGGTGCAAGAAGTTACACTTTTTTTTTTTCATAAAATTGATTACTAATTTATATAAAAGTGATAAGTATTCTACAATTTATTGATTTTATATTTTTAAAAAAATTATAGAAATAAAAAATGTAAAATTGCTCATTAATTTTTATAAAAACTACTAATTAAATTTTATAAAGGTATAAAAATACAATATTTTTGTGTTAAAAAAAATGCAAAGCAGCATTACTCCTCTTACAATACCTTTGAACTGGGGACCGGACCGGGGCTTGTAGCCCTGGAGCAACACCTTTTTATTATTTATTTATAAAAAGATAAGAGGCATAATGGACTGGAGCGGCTAGTCACGAGAGTTATGTATCAAGCCAAAAAAGTTAGTCATGAAAGCTATAATAAGTATACTATCAACGTTAGGTTAAGTGATAAAAATTTTAATTTTTATTATAGTAAATTTAAATTTAAATTTTTGTGAGGAGTAAAATTTATTTTAAAATATTTAACAATATTACGAAATCGTCACCAGTATTATCAATAAGAATGTGCTAAAAAGGAAATTTAACTCAACTTTGGCTAACCTCAACAAAAATTAACTTGAGTTATAATTTGTCATGCTGGTGATAAGTCATATTTTTTGTAAAAATTGATTCAAATCCAACATCAAATTCAATCAACTTGTAAAAAATACACATCTAATCCGTTAATTTGTTTGAAATAAATTTATCGGGTATAATGCAGTCGGGTATCTTTTGTAGCACATTCTTATTAATAATACTGGAAAGATACCCCCATCATAATAATTTTTCCTTTGATGTTCCCCCATCATAATGCAGTCGAATCAATGACATTCAGTTGTCTGGAAAAATACCCGATTTCATTCAGGGGTGGAGGAGACTACAGATACTGTACGAGCTTTTATTTTAATTTTTATTTTTTTGAAGTTTTTTTTTACTATATTTATCTATGTATATGAATCATCTCCTCATTTCTAAACCACAATTTTGCAACAGTTCAATTCAAGGAAGTGGTTTGAGTGGGCCAATTCCAGCCGGGCTTTCTTTTTGGGAAAATTTAATAGATCTGTAAGTAAGATTTTCCATGCAAAGGATTTAGCTTTGCGTCAACTCTTATTTCTTTTTCTGTTTGTTCAAGTCATCTTTTAATATTGGTATGCAGGATTATCAGTGACTTAAATGGATCTGATTCCACCTTGCCACAACTTAAAAATTTGAGAAATTTAGTGACGCTGTGAGTTATGTTATTGTTGTTTGTTGATAATGTATCAATAAGGCAATATAACATTTGATAAGAGTTTTGGTTTGTATTTTTTCTTCACAGAATATTAAGGAGTGGCAATATTGTTGGTTCACTACCTGATTATGTTGGGGAAAACGACAAATTTGACAACTTTGTAAGTGCTTATTCATTGGTAAATCGGGCGTTTAATTTGGTCTCCACTTTGTAAATTGAATTATAAAATTCTGGTACTGCTTATTCATTAGTGTAATGGATGTAACTTTTAGTTTTACTTACTGCACAGCCTTTCCCTTGGAAAAACAAAGCTGCTTTTATGGAAGATATACTTTAAAAGCCAACATCTAATCCTTCTTAAAAATTATAGTTGGAATTTTCTTATTGGTATAGTTTATATCACTTTAAAAGAGCTTTTGGTGGATAATATTGTTCATGTTCTGAAGAAACAAGTAAATGAGCTTATTAAGGCATTAGCATTCAACTAAAAGGATGGAAAGAAACTGTTTATGGACCTTGACAGTTTCCAATATTCTCCTTATTTCTGATTTTCATGTAACTTGTGATGTGAAACTTCAGCATACTTTGTGTATACATGGTTTCTAGTAAATGTATCAGTATGCCTTATACAGCATTTATAGGTTTTGAATATAATTCACTTGCAGGGACCTCAGCTTTAACAAATTAAGTGGAGAAATTCCAACCAACTTCAACGGACCAAAATTGTCATATGTGCAAGCAGTTTTAATTATATTTGCAACTTCACCTAGATAGAATGATTCAGTAACTCATTTTACTGATGACTGTATGGTTTTGGAGGATATTCCGCTGAGGAAGTGAGGACTATAGGGCTGGACCACTGTGTGTATCAACACTTTTTAAATAATAATCATCCTTTTGTGAATAATGAAAACGAACGAACCCTAAAACTAACTGTTCCTTCCTTGGAGTTCATGTGCGTGAGAGGGAAGAACAAAAGGGAAAAAGAGAAAAAGGGAGAGGGAAAGCAGCAGAAGATAAGCATGTTACTTGTTCATGCTTTACGTGGAAATGGACCAGAATCTTGACACTAAGGGATGACTTATGTCAAATGTATTTGCTTTAGGGACGTGTGCAAGGTTTCCTCATATTCTCTATATGCAGATTTTGTCACTAAGACCAGCCTATATATATATATATATATCTCTTAAAGTAATGATGCTCCTCTGTCAAAGAATTATGCCTGTAAATTTAGAACTACATAATCTTCCTATAGTAGAGAATAGGAGGAGAGGAAAAGAAAAAAGGAATGGGGACAGAAAAGAAAATTTCTCTTATGTTACAAGTAGGACTCGCTGCTTGAGTAGACCATGGGCGTTACTAATAATGATCTCAAGGAAGGTCAAAACACTAGGTTGACACACAAAATTTTCAACAAATAATCCCGTTAGCTGCTGGTAGAGTTTGCTTGAACATGGAAACAAGGGGAATATTTCATATAGACAAAAAAATAATGATGGTATTAGGAATTAGAATTACTGAATCTATGACTCCATTTCATTTTGATGGGGCTAGTATATTGATTTGGCCATGTCATTCTTCTCACAATCTATTTCATCAATTGCAAGGGTTCATGACTCCGTGTATTAATTCTTTATATGCTTTTTATCTAGACACAGACCTACCGACTGGAAAAGTTCCAGATTGGATTTTGACAAATGAAATTGATGTGTGAGTAATTCTTATTCAAATTTTACTCTTCTTATATGATATTCTGAAGTAGTTTTTCTCTATCCATTAATAGAATGCCATCATGAACTCAATTTGTGTTCCATTTGTTTCTTTTTGTGGATTTATATGCAATTGTGTTATTATGTTTCTTGCTTCAGCAGCCTTTTGTCTTCTAAGATCTTATTTTATTAAGCAGTTGACCATAATTTGACAGAATTCTCAATGTTTGAGTGGTAATCAATTGAAAGTATATACATTTGCACAAAAACCACAGCACTAGAAATATTAATCCCTTGAATGGTAATGTGTAGAATGTTAATTGTCTTCCATATTTTGGGTCATGATCAATGAACTATCTCTAGGTTTACCCAATTGATTCTACAGTTGCAATTTCACTATCTGTTGCTCCAGAATTTGTAATAGTATGAGAACTTGATGGGAGGGGGAAAAAAGCTTTAGTCATTTAATGAGAACATAACCAAAATAATACTATGTCAGTGTAAATATACAATTGGGAGTGTGAAAATCTTTAAATAAGATCTCTTAGTAATGGGTGGTTAAGGAATTCAATTGATAAGCAGTTAGGATGGAGTGCAAATAGACAACTGGTAGAGCTAATAGTCTTCCTGATAAGAACCAAGATAACCAAACACAAATTAAAACAAAAAATGGAAGACAGATGTGGTGGTATATTCACTAAACGAAGGACAAAATCTGGAAAGATTACAAAGAGAAGGATAATTCTCCATTGAGAAATTTCTCTCAATTCCCCGATCTGTCACTCCAACCCTCACAGGGCAAATGCTCCTAACAATTTCCTAACAGAAAACTCGAATGAATCCCCACACTAACAGATGATACCCCTTTATTCCTAACCTCCCCTGCCATATCTTTTTTTTCCTTACTGTCCTCTACAGTCTCTCTGTGCCATACATCTTCCCTTGGAAATATACTTGCATAACACCTACATAATAGTTATGAAAGCAATTTGTTTTATGAATACAGAATGCAGTGTAGAATGTAGCTGTTTAATCCTACCAAAATATCAATACCAAGAAAGAAAGAGTTGTACAAAGTAATGAAATGAAAAGATCTATCAGAAGTGTGGTGAAAGAATTGAATCTGATACTAAAATAATTAGTCTGCATCGTACTCTAAAGCTTCATAATCGCTTTGTTGTATCAGAGAAGATTCTAAATTAAATTCCATTTGATCATCTGCAGGGACCTTTCATATAATGACTTCAGCCTGGGTCATTTAGTTTGTGAACAACAGAGAGTGTAATGCTTGCATTTATATGCATTTTTGTGTATCTGTTTATATTTATACTAAAGCTAGCTCAGTTCTCAACTTTGTCTTATATGCCACAGGAACTTGTTTGCAACCTCTTCAAAACACAATTACTCGTGAGTATTGGGATATTTTTCCACAATTTTGTTTATAATGTTTTACATTTAGCATTCTCATATCTTTATTGGACTGATTTTCAAGACATAAGCATTCCAAATGTTAACATAATTCAAGATTTAAAACTAGTTGATTTTAAAACTCATATATGAAAATAATGATATAAGTCACTTTGTTGTTAAAATGAAATGGTTTCCTAGTATAATCATGTCAAAATTTGGTTTTATGATCATCACGAAGGGTAATTAAAATTAATTATTGGAATTTGTGAATAATGAATTCCACACTACTTATTAAGGGGCGTCATTGAAATAGATATCTAATATCTTGATGTGTGTGATTTCTTATCAAAACTAGTTACCTTTATTTAAAATTTGTTTCTAGTTATGATGTTGAAATACTGGCTTATTTTGTGTCTTCCATTATCCTTTTGGCAGCATCATCCCATGTTTGAGTAGCTGTCCCAATAGTAAGTTTATATTGAATGGATATTTCCTTCTGCTGCATTTCTTGAACTTCTTTCTCTTTTGCTTTATCTTCTTCCCCACTTTTACATACACCTGCTGTCTTTTGGGGAGGTAGAAGATGGCTGTAACTTAGTCTGGAAAATAAGCTTCTTGTACAACTTTGATTGCAAATTTATAGTGTTTTAGTCAGAACTGTCAACTTAGACGGTATAAATGTTTCATTAAAGAAAAAAGAGCTCTTGTCAACTTGCAAGATTCAAAATCAAAGAACGTTTTTAAGTTTGGTTAATATTCAAATAATCAAATTGAAAATGCATGCATGCATACATACTTAGATACTTACATACATTAATGGAAAATATGTGCATGTATGTATACAACAACAACAACAATAAACAGAACCTTATTCTACTAGGTAGATGTGCATGTATTTATCTGAAAAAAAAATTTGGTAGAAGAGTGCAGTTGGTCTTTAATATCAGTTATCTCAAATTGATCACTGATACTGTTTTTGTTTAGCATCTGGCTCATCAGGCTGGTGTAATCAAGAAAAGGGGACTTTTGAAATGTTTTTCTCACACGTAAAAATTCCTTACACCTCTGCTAGCCAGAAAACCAAAGATATAATATTAGTTACTTAAAGGTTTTGTTGGCTCGTTCCTTATAATTGTCCATCTTACGTCTAATTTTTACTAATCCTTTCCTGTATTTGTCTCAGTTTGGTATTCATTCCATACAAATTGTGGTGAAAAGAAGTAAACATAACGGAAAACAACTCAAGTAAGATATATGATGGAGATAATGATTCTGGTGGACCAGCAAATTTTTTTCAAAGTGAAAGAACAAACTGGACATTTAGCAACACTGGTAACTTCATAAATGATAAGCGCAAGATAAAATCTTATATCTGGGAAAATAAATCAAGACTCTTTATGGCCAATTCTGAACTATACAGGAGTGCACGCCTTTCTTCTAATTCTCTGATTTATTATGGTTACTGCCTTGGAAATGGAAACTACACTGTCAATCTCCATTTTGCTGAGATTGTGTTTACTGATGATAAAACATATAGCAGCCTGGGAAGACGTGTATTTGATGTCTACATTCAGGTAGAGAATACATAACTTATATAATTTCATCAACCAAGTTATATATATCCAATTTTGTATGGAATACTTTGGAACAAACTAACAATTCTCAAAATTGAACATGCGCTGAATCTATTCTTAACAAGTGAACCTTTCAACTATTATGAGTTATCAGGGAAAATTGATGCTGTAGTTAACAGTAATGGCTTGGAGATCCGTTTATTTTGGGCTGGGAAAGGGACGGCCAGTATCCCATACAGAGGAGTATATGGTCCTCTTATATCAGCAATTTCTGTGGATCCTGGTGTGTCGTGATTCCTTTTTTGCTTCTATTTATATGTCAATCAGCTTAAAGTTTCATCTACTGCTAAACCCCTTTGCATGTTAATAATGCAAGTAGACTTTACACCCCCATTGGAAAGTGGAAGCCACCATACACCTGTAGGTGCTGTTGTTGCTGTTGTGGTTGTGGTGGGTGTACTTTGGTGGAGTTGCTGTAAAAGAAAGAGAAAGACACTTGAAAAAGGTATGTGTGAAGTGATTAATACTGGTCTTATGATTACTTATTAGCATAACATGTTCTTTGAAACACTCAGAAAAGTGTTGCACATGATGCATGCTTCAATGCTTAAAGCCTGGATTTGGCCGAGGAAATTAACATAAGATAGTAATACTCATAGTTTTTTACTAGTAGTGTTAGTTAGTGGTAGATGTAACAGATGATTAGTTTAGTATTGCTTAGTGATTAGTAGGCATTGGGGACTGAAAATATTTCTCAACTCTCAAATGCATTAATAAAGTTGAACTTTACGATAACAATATATCTTTTTATTAAATGTCCTTCTCTGACAGAACTTAAGGGTTTGGCCCTGCAAATTGGTTCTTTCACCCTGCATCAAATTACAGCAGCAACCAACAACTTCGACATTGCCAATAAGATTGGAAAGGGAGGTTTTGTCCTGTTTACAAGGGGTAAAGTTTGTTGGTATCTTTTGTAACAACATATTTCGGAATTTATTTTCTTGTTATGTTCTGTATATACTTGATAGTTATTACTATTTCTCAAATGTAGGGTTCTTATCAGATGGCACCATTATAGCAGTTAAACAGCCTTCTTCCCAATCAAGTCAAGGGAATCATAATTTTATAAATGAGATTCGCATGATTTCTGCTCTGCAGCATCCTTGTCTTGTTAAGCTCTATGGATGTTGTGTTGAAAGAAATCAGCTGATAGTAGTATATGAGTATATGGAAAACAATAGCCTTGCTCATGCTTTATTTGGTGAGCCATGGGTTTTATCTTCCACTTCAGTTGCTTGCTAATATTTATGCATGGTCTTCTGCTTGACACATGTTTGACTATCTATCTTGTTATATATTTCTTTAATTGCATTAATTTGGCAAACGAAGGCCAGACTAATGTCGTGTAAAGCTAGATTGGTACACAAGGAAAAAAATTTGTGTGGGTATAGCAAAAGTCTTGGCTTTTCTGCATGAAGAATCAAGACTGAAAATCGTTTATAGGGACATTAAGGCCACTAATGTGTTGCTTGATAAAGATCTTAATCCAAAGATATCTGATTTTCGTTTGGCCAAGCTTCATGAAGGGAACCAGATGCACATAAGCACCGGAGTAGCAGGAACTTGTGAGTTCTTATCTTCTAATTTTTTTTCTTAAAAGTTCATGAATTTTTTTCTATGCAAAGGAAAAACAGTAGTATGGGGCTTTCTTTACAAAATTCAAATTAATGAACCCTCCACCCTTCCTCCTTCCCGAAGAGAGAGAGAGAGAGAGAGAGAGAGAGAGAAGGAGAAGAACATGCAACCTAAAAGGTTGTGATAGCTTTGGCTTGGAAAATAACTCTTCACAGTTTTTATGACGCATGAATATGCCATTATGTAGTGGCTACATGGTTCCTGAATATGTAAAACATAGCTATTTGACAAAGAAAGCAGATGTCTATAGTTTTGAGATTGTTGCCTTGGATATCATTTGTGGCAGGACCAACACCACTCACCAGTTGGAGGAAGAATGCTTCTATTTGCGCACTTGGGCAACTTACATTTCGTGCTCTCTTACATCTACTTGAGTCTAGGTCTTTTATTAATATTATCAAACAGGGCTGTGCGTTTGGACCTTTTAGTTGGCAACAGGAAAATCCCATGTATATTCAATGAGTACCATCTTTAAGAAGCAGTAGGGCTTTATATTCTTCTAACGGGAAATGGTTATAATTATTCGACATGACAGTATCTGGCTATTGGCATCATTATTTTCTTCAGTATGTTTACTTAGTTGCGAGGCAGATATAGTTGACTTTGCCTTTGTGATTATTAAGTGCATCAAAGTATGAATGAGATCTTTGACTTATACAATATGCTGTGAACTATATTATTTTTGAATGTTACTTTTTTGTTAGAAATTAGGCCAGGCATTCAGGTTTTCCGTATTAATGTTGTAGGCAGATCAGTTGAAAGATGAAGGTCATCTGATGGAGCTCGTTGATCCAAGTTTGGGTACAGACTTTATCAAAGATGAGGTAATGATGATGATTAACGTAGCTCTCCTATGCACCAACAACTCTCCAACGCTTAGGCCTACTATGTCTTCAGTGGTATGCATACTTGAAGGCAGGCCTGCTGTTGAGGATGCTGTCTCAGATGAAAGTGAGACAATGGAAAAGAAGAATTTTGAAGCAATGAGGAATGAGTCTCAGACTCAGGCTAGAAATATGTTAAGCCGTATGCCTTCGACTACTTCATCTAGCTCTTTCTCAGATCTCTATCCGGTCAATCTGGATTCTTATGACTTGGAGAAAACGGACTATGAATTCTGGAAGTCGTCTCCTTATTCTCAATATTTCTAGCCATGGCTTGATATGTACTTTCTGTTAATCTGTCGCATACCCTTCTGTGATTCCTTCATGACATAGTTTTCTTGATCTTATAAGTATGAGGAATGCTGAGGCGTGGATAAATTATTTGGTTGGATTAGTATATCTCTGCTCCAGTAACATGACACTGAAGTATAGTAATGCAATAAATCATTCCTGCTATTACTCATCTCTTTTCAATACAATTCATGAATAATTATCATTTTCTTAGGCCACCCATTGGAAAGAACTGATGCAGGTTGAAAGAAGAGGCGTGTTTTTGATGTAGCATTATATCATTTCCATCTTTCTTGACATATACTAAAATTTGTTCTTTTTCAGATGATTCAGTAAGGATATGGCTGAAATGAATTTAGTGCCTCTTCTCATCCTTTGATGGGGGGAAACGGCAAAGGTGAAAAAAAAAAATTCATTTTATGAAGTTCGATGGTTTGTTTTTGGTGAAGTAGATATTGTTTTCAGGTTTTGACAGATGTATGCTACTGCACAAAAAAAAATGGAAATAGAAGCAAACAAATTCATGTATGTCAATGAATGATCCTATAATATAAACTGATTTTATCATCAGAATTCAGATCCAACGGCCCTTGTTTGTGTTTATAGAAACAAATAGTGAGAATCTTAAAGAAGTAATCAAGCAGTACTTGACTCAACATATACATATATATATATATATATATATATATTATTTCATTGATTTTAAAGTAAGTTGATATGAAAAAATTAAAGAATAGGAAAATAAAAGTTTTCTCTTTTTGTTTAATTTGTTTTCTGAACTACTTTCCACCAATTGTAACTCTTACAACAAAGAGGATACAGAGTTCCACTTCTCCCTATAAACAACACATGTAGAAATGGAGCTAGATTAGAATCTAATTAAAAAAAAACATGTCTCTTGCCATTACAATAAGGGCAGCCCACTAATTGTGTGCAACATGACATGAGCAACATAGTTAATATTTCCACTCAAATCCCTTTGTTTCTCTTCTTGAGAAAGTAATAACTCATCAAAGAAAAGTTGTAATCCCCTCCAAACTTGGTTGCCTTTCTTTTGTTTTTTTTTTTCCTTTTTTGGGAATTATAAGCATAATATAGAAAAATGAAAACTAGCCTTCCATCTTGGGACGAATCAAAGTATTGATTCTTAGATAAGGAACGTTGTGGCAAACGACAGTTACAGAGTTCGTTGAGAATATGATCACGCAACCCGATAAAGCAAGCAGCCATCCCATCAAAACAAAATTCGGTAAATTCGGTCCACCAGAATAGGGTCCACTGCATTGAAAGGCAACGTGACTGTTACACATATATTCTTATGCTCATTTATCTTTTATGAAGTATAATTCAAGATCGAATTTTTATTGTATAAAATTTTATGTTTAATTTAAGATTAATTTTGAATTAAAATGTATACAAAATATGTAAAAAAAAAAGTTTATGCACCAGCAACTCCTTGATAGTATACTTTCCTCTTAATTATGACCACAAATCAAGTAACACATCTTGACAATTAAATTTCACCTTATCCATCTACTTACTATTACATATCAATCTTTCAACTTTCAATCATTCCATACTCCCACAAAAGTGGAAAAATAAAATACTAATAAAATTATTATAAAATTTTATAACAATTAAATTTTATAGTTTAATTTTTAAATAGTATAAATATATAATTTTTTTAAATTTCATATGAATTGTCCCATATATTACCTATGGAATGTGAGAAGAAATAAAGCTTCATTTATAACCCGTGACCCATTATATTTATGAGATTTATTGCAATGAAATTTAATAAATTTATTAATTTAAATTATATTTAATTTATAAAAATAATAAATATGATTAATATTGTGAGGTCTCATTTGTCATTATAATTTATAAATAATTCATAAAAAATTAAAAATTTTATTATTAGTCTAATTTAATTTTTATAATTTAAAGTTTATATTATTAAATTTATTAACCTTTAAAGTTTTTACGACAAAACAATTATGAAAGTAATTTTTGCCTTGTTTACAGAGACATGCAGACAACCTTATAAAAATGAAACAGAGTTGAGTAACAAAGTGTAAAGAATGTAAGAACCGACACAATTTCGGAAGAGAGACAAACAGAGTCTCCTCCTTTCTGGTCGCTTTTCCTTATCAGACTCTCCCTCTCTATTCCTCTATTTCTCTCTCTTTCTCTCAAGCAGGATAGAGAGAGAGAGAGAGAGAGAGATTCAGAAAATGGGTGAATGCAGTTTCTGTTTTTCTCTGCACCGTTTCTTCTTCCCTAATCTCCTCCTCCTTATTCTGCTTGCGCTAAACGGCAAGGCTTCGGGCAAGTGCGATTTTTTCACAGGTAACTGGGTCTTTGATCGATCCTACCCGATTTACCGACCTTCCATGTGTCGGTTCATCGAGCACGAGTTCACCTGCCAAAAGAATGGCCGCCCGGATCTGATTTACACCCACTACAGATGGCAGCCCCGTGGCTGCAACTTACGCAGGTTAGCACCGTCCCACTACTCCTCCTTCCCTTATCTTCTTCAGATCAAAGCTTGAGCTTTTGCTATATCGCAGCCTGTAAATTTCCATTTTATTAAAAATTAAAACATAACAATAATTTGGCGGGAAATATTTGGTTCCCGAATGTTTTGCTTTTGGCCGAAACATACATTCTCTAAGCTGTTCGGCTGGATTGTTGGGGAACACAGAATTTCACGTGCACCCCATTGCTCTTAGCACTTTGTTCGGGATAAAGCGCTTTTCTAATTCTACGATTTCATATTCTCACTCACGGGCTTGTCGGTGACACCATGGGATGTCCTGTTTTTTGTTCCTTCCCTGTGTCCGCCCTTGGCATTTCATCTTATTCCCATTTAGTCCCCTTTATCATCGACTATGATATATGAAAATAAAACTATGCAAACTCTCTAACATTTTTACTTTTATCCTTCACTCTCATCTTAATTTTTTAGAAAATTTTTATAAAATATCTCACTTTTTAAGTGAAATTAATTTTGTCAGGGCTGAAGTTGTACAGTATACCTTTATTACCAAAGATAAAATTACTTAAAACACAATTAATTTTTATTGCGTCAATTACTTAGTAGTGTCTTTCTTTTTAAATTTTGTATCTGGATGTGAGCAGCTTGTAAAAGCTGTTCATATGCAAACATCATTCTCTTTATCATTATTGGATTTGGTTTTTAAGACGAATTTAGGTCTCATCCATGTTGGCGTATCTTTTTTTCTTTAGAGAACTGAGAAAGTGATCATATAAAAATCAAATTTAATCACCCCAGTCAAACTCAATTCCCCCATTTTGACTTGGAAAAGTTAATGAGATTTTCATGTAACTGTCATACAAATTTTATACCTAATAGAAATATCACCAATCTGGTATGGACACGGAGCTTAAAATTAAGTTTGGTGCTTCATAATCAGCTGCTGATAATATATATAAATAGCTCTTCTTTCTTTTTTGTTAAACAATCACAGATTTAATGGGCGATATTTGTTGGAGAGGATGAGGGGGAAGAGCATAATGTTTGTGGGGGATTCACTGAGCCGGAACCAATGGCAGTCGCTGACTTGCATGCTTCACTCAGCAGTGCCCACTTCCAATTACACTTTGACCAGAGTTGGGGATGTTTCCATTTTTACATTTACGGTATTAATTAACTAAACTTTGTTATTTTTTATATTAATGATTCCATCATCTCATGTGATCTTATATTGTTGCTGTTGCTGTTTTTGTTGACCATATTTGTCATGCTTCTTCATTAATAATTATTTTGTCCGACTTCTGCCTTAAAAAGGAATCTTTTCATCACCCAAAATAATTGTGCAAGACACTGTTTATAATGCTGCTATAAACCTATGAGAAAAAGATTGTACGAAAAAAAAAAAAAAAGACTGTGGGGGCGACAATGGTTGACGGTAGTGGTCTGGTCCCTTTTGCTTTTCCAGTTTTGCATTCGATCATGTGTCCATCTTATTGAGATTCCTACGTGGATAATCCACTAAATGTGTGCGCACTAGACCATGTTACGTCTTTGCAACCTCTTCTTCTTTTGTTAATAACTTATGACTTTAATATCTTTACTAAAAAGTACAGTAATTATAAGTGCATTACATTTTCTTATAACTGAGAGAAAATTTTTAGTGATTATTTTCTTTTATTATCTCTTTATGATAACATTTTTAATAATTTTTTTATATAAATACATGTTTTATTTAAATAAAGAAATAATGACCGCTTCTTAATTAAAAAAATTAATAAAAGTAAATATTTTACTTTATTTGAGTAGAAGCTATATGTGCACCTATACTATCAAAACGTTTTTCATCTCCACATACACGTATTGGTACAAACGTTATCACCGTCTTTTTTGTTGTCTCATCATTTTTTTTTGTAGATTATCAATATTTGATAATTACTTATTTTAAGATAGAAAAGTTTCTTCTATTTACGGTAAATTTTCATAAAATATATGATAAATTATAAATTTATTAAATTTTATAATTTAATATATAAAATTTAATAATTTAAATTATTTATATAAATATTTTATAAATTTTAATTAATAAAAATAGCATAACTGATGTTGCGAATCATCATAAATAATGCTAGAAATGTTATTCCAATTAATTAATTTGTAAGTAACTCTAAAAATGTAGAATAAGAAAATGAACGAAAGGTTATTTATCTCATGTAATTGATCTTATTTGATAAAATAAAAATTACTTTATCTATTTGTTGTAATGAGATTTAAACTTTAAAATAATAAATTTATAAAAGTGGGTATGTATATGCAGGAGTATAGGGTGAAAGTGATGCTAGATCGAAACGTGTATCTAGTCGATGTTGTTGGAGAGAAGATTGGGAGGGTGTTGAAGCTGGATTCAATAGAGGGAAGCAGGCTGTGGAAGGGGGTGGATCTGCTCATCTTCAACACATGGCACTGGTGGTACCGTAGAGGACCAACTCAACCGTATGTCTCTCTTCTTATTTACATGTAATACTATTCGAGACAAAATATAACATACACAAAACACATGGAAAATTAATTCTTATTTAATTTGCGTACGCTTTGTGTCATTTATTTTGTCCAATTTGCAATTTTCTATTTACATATATTTTCCATTTTTGGGGATCTAACTCTCAACATTCGAATATTTATAATGGTTATGTTGCTATGATGAATGGTTGCTCAGATGGGATTACATCAAAGTAGGGAACCAGATTTTGAAGGACATGGATCGGATGAAGGCCTTTGAGAAAGCACTCACAACATGGGCAACATGGGTGGACACTAACATCGACCCTGCCAAAGTCAAGGTTTTCTTTCAAGGCATTTCTCCATCCCATTACAAGTAAGCAATAATAAAACCATTCCTTCTATCAATCTACATCTTCACATGTAATACTACATATCAATAAATCTAGCTAGCTCTTAATTTCCACATCTATTTTTATACACTATTCTCATATTTATTTTACTACAGTTAGATGATTGTGTGAATCCTATCTACACAATCAATTAATGACAGTGATAAAATGGATGTGAGAATAATATATAAAAATAGGTGTGAACATAATTAAATTTTAATGCTATATACTAGGGTATGTGCAGCCTCATGCCCTGTGCAAGTAGCCCTAGCCCCGTGCACAAACGAGACCTAACATATATTCGGCGGGAAGTTAATTCAAGCTATCGCATCACAGTTTTATTAACCAACGTTTATATTAGTATTGATTATGGCTGTATATTTTTATAATTGTATTAAAATTAATTCTGATTTCAGTGGTAGCCTGTGGAATGAACCAAGTGCAAAGAGCTGTATCCGGCAGAAGGCACCGGTGGCTGGATCAACGTATCCAGGAGGGCTGCCACCGGCTGTGGCAGTGTTGAAGAGTGTACTGAGAAGGATGAAGAAACCAGTGACACTGCTGGACATCACAACCCTCTCGCTGCTACGGAAAGATGGACATCCTTCCATTTATGGACTTACCGGACGAGTGGATTGCAGCCATTGGTGCCTTGCTGGTGTTCCAGATACTTGGAACGAAATCCTTTACAACCTTATTCTTTGATAAAAAAAAAAAAGGGAAATTATTTGTATTGGGGGATTTAGCAGATTCCTACACAAAATTAGTGAACCAGAAAATTGGGGGTAAAATTTAAAAGAGGCCATTTTGAATGTAATTTGTCATGAGCTCTAATAACATATTCCATTTAATTTGAACAATAATAAAATTACTGAGGATCACATTGATTATAATGATCCTCCTTCTACTCTTCCTTCTTAATATTCTTCCCTCTATCTTACTCAGCCAAGGACATTAATTTCCAATTAGGATCTCATTACTTTGTTGAAAATGTCTCAGAACAACTCAACAATCCATCATTTTCAATTCATTGTTGAAAATGAAATGTTTCAACACTTGCATGATTGGGTGCCCAGAAAATTAATTGGACGACCAGATAAAGAGTATCTCAAATAAAGATGGAGCCCACTGCTTGTGAATTGTCTAAGGCACCCAACCCAATCACTTTTTATAACCATCTCGTATATATTTCTGTAGAATGATAATATTTCGAATACTTTTGTTTATAATATGTACATAACTTCACAAAAAATAAACAAAAGGAATAAGGTGAGAAAGTAAAATCAAATAATTAAACAAAATAAGCTTATTTAAAAAGGTTATATCACGGCTGTAAGTATTGATAATGATGTTTGCACAATGTTATCCATACAAAGAATTTATTAAAGCACATTAATTATATCTAACCTACTTTTATTTTTTAAAATTTTTATGCAATACTAAGAAAGTGTTAATGCAATGTTTATTGTCTATATCTTAAGTTCAGAGACCTGAAATCAAAAACTTTTAATCTAATTTTGAAGTTATACTTGTTAAAAGTGGTTATTAACAACTGACTTCGAATGTGAATTAGTTTTAAATCTAACAATAATATAGAGATATTGTTTAAAAAAATTCAAAAAAAAAATTTCAGCACCTAACTGTATCAATTCTACTAGTAAATATATTTTAATATATTCTTTATAAGAAAATGATTTGTATACACCAAGTTTTATACATAAAATATGTACATGCATTATATATACAAGAAAATAGAAGAAAGAGAATATAAAAAAGGTGTGTGCAAAGTCTGTGTATTGTTCGTCTTTGTATAAATAATATTATACAGACAGTATTACTCTTATAAATACATAATTACTTTTTCGTTATTCCAATTGTGTTCATGTGACTTGCTCCTAATTAGTTTACAACATGCAATCGCACAATTGGGAACTCATGTGTGTCAGCACTTAAGATTCTCCACATGATTATTTGTCTCTATTGTTTTGTCTTCATATTATTAACCAAAAAAAAAAAGGCGCCCAAAAATAATCATATATCTTTTTTTTTTTTTAAATGTGTTTCTCAATCATATAAATGGTATTATTGATGGTCCCAATAGCTAATAAATCATGGTAAGCATCAGATCCCCTGTCATTACACATCAATTCATTAATCAACAAAATACTAGTTTTGCAACCAACGGTTCCCCTTACTTGTCATAGATATTGACTTGAAAGGGAAGGTACAGCTGCACTAGAAAATAGCATGTCTAACTGATTGGAATTGATATGTGGAATAGAAATGTTGCTTTCATAATTCTATATTCCACACAAAATGGTCATAGTATGTGTTTTTGAATTAATTGGGTATTACAATATTCAATTTATAAAGTTCAGCAAGTATAATAATTTGAATAATTTTTAAGTGAGAATTGTGTATAAATAGAGAAATTGTCTGTGAAATCCAAGCAAAATAGTAAAAGAAAAAGATGAAAATGGCTTAGGCTATCTACAAACCATGGATCAAGATTGGGTAACTTTTACCTTAGAAATTATAGTATGCCATAAGAGAGAAAAAATTAAGGGATAGAAGAACTAGTGAGAAAAAAATTTGAGATTTACAAATTTAAATAATAAAATAGACTGAAAAAAAAGTCACGAAAATCAGAAAAAATAAAAATTAGCTTATTCAAATCCACAAACCATATATACTATGCGTGCAAATATTGTATATATATTCTATATAATATCATGGAAAGTGGGAAAAGAGTGTGATTTATCTTCAAGCCTACGTTCCCAAAAATGGACAACAATACCTAACCTAACAGATTCAAACTAATAACAGTCTTGCATTTCCTTTCGGAACTAACCAATTAACTTTAATATATAAAGGAGTGACTCATTCTGACCACAAGTTGTTATGCTTCAAAGAGAGTTCTTTAATTCTCTTTCTGTAATCAAAATGGGATGTGGATTGCGGAGCTTCTGCTCATTTGTTATACTCTATTTAGTGTGCATGCACAAATGCACAAATGCAAGGCAGTCAAATTTAGTGTGCATGCACAAATGCAAGGCAAGATCAGGATTGGGCAAGCGTGACTTGTATGATGGAAGCTGGGTTTATGATGATAGCTATCCACTTTACAACTCCTCTAGCTGCCCTTTCATTGAGGAACAATTTGACTGCCAGAAAAATGGACGCCCGGATAATCTTTATCTCAAATATAGATGGAACCCTAATGCTTGCACCCTCCCTAGGTAATAACATATTTGACTACACTTTCATCACAACATACATATATATATATATATATGTATATATATATATATATATGTATATATATATATATATATATATATGTATGTATGCATGGGCGGAGCCAAGTTTGTTTGTTTTTTTTTAAAGGTTCAATTAGTGCACGTGTAATTATATGTTCTTTCATATTAAAAAAAGGTGAAGTCATTTTTATAATTTTAAAATTATAGGTTACTCTAAGAATTAAAACAAATTTAGATAAAATATATAGAGAATTATTTTAGAATTTCTGAAATTATTAAAACTTATATATACCATTTTACAAAATTTAAGAAGATCAAATTAAAAATCTTTAAAATTTTTTATGTTATAAGTAAAATTTTTTAGATTAGGGATGCAAATTATCAACTTCTAAAATTTTTAATAGTATATATGAGATTTTTCAAATTTCAGCGGGGTAAGGCTCCCCTGGTTCTGCATATATATACATATATTATATAATTTTATTAATATTTTTTATAAAGTAAAATTTATAAAAATTTCACTTTAAAAATTTTAAATTATTAAATTTATTACACCTCATTACAAACAGAATTATAAAACACAATCAAATTAACCACTTGCAATAATTTTGTGAGTATTTTGTGATCTCACTTACTTAAGAGAGAAGCTTTTCCCTTTTATTAATTATATATCTTCTTTTAGGAAGTTGATATGGCTTTATAATCAAATGAACAAACTCTGAGTTAATCTCTTTTTCTTTTCATATTATTAATCGTAAAATAATAAGGAAGAATTGGCATTATTTTTAATGTTATAATAACACTTAATGTTGTTTTGTGATTTTGTTCCTTTAAAATCTTGGATAATTTAAATCTAATACTCTGTATATATATATTAAGTAGTTTGTCATATTCCTTCTTTCAAAAACAAAAAAGAAAGAAAAGATGAAAAATTTTGCTATTTTTTACCTTTTAATTTTTATTACCAAGATCTAACCAAAAACTAATGGTACAAAGATTGAGTATGGAAAATTCATTTAGTTTAATTAGTTTTTCATTTTATAAGCTTTCAAACTCCGACCCAACACACACCTAATCTCATTTTAGAACATTGTTTTGCAGCTGCTAGCCAATTAGTTAGAGCAATGGATTTGATATATGCCTTTATCTGAATAAATGAAAGTTGTGCTCTGGATTTGAATGGGATTGTTTTATAAATAGGGTTAACTAATTCTAGATACTAAAAATGTTGTGACGCAGATTTGATGGCCAAGATTTCTTAAGGAGATTCAAAGGCAAGAAAATATTATTCGTTGGGGACTCTATAGCCTCAATCAGTGGCAATCACTCACAAAATAAAATTTAAATTATTAAATTTATTAATTATTGCAGTTAAATTTATAAAATCTAATAAATTTAAAAATATAAAAATTTTTGTTAAAAAAGAATTGTAAATCTATCTTTTCCCTTTTCATAATGCATTCACTCATGAATCCATTTGTAAATATAATTTGGCAATAACATCTGTTTGATGCTAGACTTTTCCGTTGATGATTGATCTTGACACACATTTATCTAGTGCTGCCTTTTAGATCCATATATAATCACAGGCATTATGGGTTTAATTTGTTTAATCTAATTAATTTGCAGGAATATAGGATGTCAGTCATGTTCTGTCGCAATGCATATCTGGTGGATCTAGTGGAAGAAAAGATGGACACTGTTCTAAAGCTTGACTCCATTGAAAATGGCAATGCATGGAATGGATACGATATGGTCATCTTTAACACCTGGCACTGGTGGCTTCATAAAGGACCCAAACAGCCGTAAGATGCACCTAAGATATACACTAATACACATTATTAAACCCTTTATTCCTAAGCTGGCACCATTAATAAGAGCAGTGAGACCTGTTTGTTGTTTGAGGTTTCCTCATTTCACATTTCTGAATTTAAATCCGTATTTTATTTGATAAATTTCCACTTATCCTGTCCAAAAAAAAAAAACCTTGATACCTAACAAATGTTGTGCATTTCTTCAAATAGTTTTTTCTCTTAATAACACTGTTCTTCATATCAGATGGAAATATATTCGAAAGGGCAATGAGCTACAAAAGGATATGGATCGTTTGGCTGCTTTTAGGGCAGGACTAACAACATGGTCAAAATGGGTGGACTCTAATGTGAATCCCAACATCACCAAAGTACTCTTTCCCGACTCGCTACAACTAATTAATTCTTCTCTGCCATCTTTTCTGATTTTTCTAATTCGCATTTCTTCTATTTACAAATGAAATTTCTAAAATTTTAATTTTTATAAAATTCAATATTCGTCATTTAATATTTATAGTTATAATTTTTTAGTTTTGTAATGTAATATTTAATTAATAAATTGTTACATTTTATGTTATATAAAAGAGTAAATTACTTCAACCTTTCATCAATTTTGCATTTCTTACACAAAATTTATCTTTTTTTAAATCCTATACTAACCTCCCCCATATTTTATAAATATACTACATATATACCTAGTTTCCTTTGAATTCTTAGAAATACTTTTAGTTAAGTATATAAGTTTTCTTCTCTTAAACTCTACATTTGGTTGTTTGGCAAAAATAATTTTATGTAGATCCTTTTATAGTTTATAAATTTTTCAAAAAAATACTAAAAGTGTGTATGTAGTTTCATTTTTTTGTATTTTGTGTAAAATGTTAAAATGAAAACATGTTTTTAATTTTTTTTCTATGTTTTATGAAAAAAATCATAAATTATAAAAAGATCCACATAAGACTATTTTTACAGAGAGGATCAAACATAATTTTAAAAGGTAAAAATTTTACTACGATAATTAATAAAGATATTTTTGATAAGTCATATAATAAATTTATGATTCAACTAAGAGTATTTTGAAAAGTTCAGATTCAATTATGTGTAATGAATTTATAATATATACAAGAGAGATCACTGTAAGTTTTAAAAATAAAAAATTTTATATAAAAAGTATAAAATTAAAAATATGTTAGAATAATTTACTTTATTTAAAAAAAAAAAATTGATGGAACGGTGGTACAGAGTGGAATGGGGTAAAGTCAGACACATGCATGGGGCAAACTACACCCATCAGTGGTTCAACATATGCAGCAGGTGCACCAAGGCCAGCAGTAACTGTGAAGGAAGTGCTGGCTCATATGTCCAAACCTGTTATTCTGTTGGATATAACAACTTTATCACAGCTAAGGAAAGATGGACATCCCTCTCTCTATGGCATTCATGAAACAAAAGGAGATGCTTGCAGCCATTGGTGTCTTGCAGGTGTCCCTGATACTTGGAATCAACTCTTGTATGCTGTGCTTATTCAACAAGATACAAAAGTTTAAAATTTTTCATTCATTAATCTCTGAAGTGTGGTGGGGTGTAAAACTCTCAATTATATCAGTAATGTAAAATTGTTCTAAAATACAAGTGCTCAACAACTCTCAAGTTTCTTAATTTCCTTCTGTATTGCAAACTTAATTTGATTCTTTTAATGATTATTTTTTTAAAAAAATATATATATATTGAGTTGTTGTGAGCAGATTCAAATTTTTTAATTTAGAATAATTAAAGAATGAAAAAATTCAACTAACTTTAGTAAAAATATAAATTCAATACAATTATTTAGATGGTATACAATTTGATGGAAAAAAATTGGCCCCAACCCTACGGATTCTGGGTCTGACTGCTAGATTAAGTGTCACCCAATCCAACAGTTAAACACAAAATTTGTGGAGATTCCGTGTCAGTAAGGGTGAGACGGTAGACAAACTCCAATTTAGTTGCGACTATAAAAATGTTATTCAAGTTTAAACACAGATTGTGTGATCTTAAAATGCTAAAAATGCAAATAACTTCACTCAAACCAACCACCTTGTATTTTCCAAAATCCAATGTATTTAAATCGTATTAAATAAGAATCTATAATATAATTTAATAATGAATTCAAATAATTAAAAACTCTGAGTGAATTATATATATTTTAGTGCCAAAAGTTTTAAAACTTTTTTAATTAATAGGGCATTTAAACAACCACATGTCATAAAAGAATAACAAGAAAAAATTGTACCATACTACGGGAAATGTTGATTTCGTGCAAAACACAAATTTTGTACGAAATAATTATTCTCCACAGCATGACAATTATCTGTCTTTGTTTAAATCACACTTTAAAAATTGTCAAATCGAAGTATCTTAATATGGACTTTTAAATATTTAGCACCAATAAATAATTCTCCTCAAAGCTTACAATGCTTTGATCACTATCAAAACTGTACTTGAGGTTGAAGTGGATTCACAACTCAAATGTATTTATTAGAGAAGTTGGTCCCCAAATAGGTCCATGAAACCAATCCTTTTTTGCAATGATAAATAGACAAATGGGGATTATATTTATTGACATTGTTTTCTTTACAAAGTTTGGGAAAGATATGGCAAACCAGATCGTAATTGCAGGTTGTTTGATATAGTTAGGAGCAAACTTAATTTTAAAATAGTTAATGATAAAAACTTAATTCAAGAATAATTAATTTGTGTTTGAATATATTAATATAGAATTAATTTTATAAAAATTAATTATATTTGAGTAAAAAATAAAATTAATTTTATATGTGAAGTATGTATTTGACTACATAATTAATTTAGACCAAAATAAAAGTGAAACTTCCATCATAATTGATTTTAACCACATTATAATGGGGTTTGACCATGAAGGATTGAGTTCCCAACTTCTCCCATCCAAATCTACCTGCATAAGAAATATATTTATTTTTTGGTTGAACAATATATTAAAATATATTTATTAGTGGTGTAGGTGAGTTTGGATATAATAGAAGTTTAAAAATACAAATGTCAATCTAAAAAACAAATAAATAAAAATGAGGTAGGCGTATTTAATATATTTAAATATAGTTTATGTAAAAAAATATAAATTTAGATGTTTTAATTTTTTATTGACTTTAATAATTTTTTTATTATCTATTTCTTTAATTTAATATGTAAGTTTTAATTTTTTTTATTATCTGCTTTTTTCTAAATTTTATGCCTATTTTTTTTATTACACACCCTAATTTTCATTAAAAAAATTAAGAAATCTCATATCCTAAAAATTATTATACAATTCTGCCTGCATAAGAAATATATTAAGGTGTATTGAATAGTTGGGTAGGTGTGGCTAAATGTAGTAAATATATCAATACATTTTAGTATATTTTTTACATTAAGCAGTTATATAGGACCCACCCACTTGAACAACAGTTATCACAAATTTTGTAATAATAGTAAATGTAGCAAATATATTAATACATTTCAGTATATTTTTTATATTGAGAGGTTATATGAGTCCCATCCATTTGAATATCACAAATTTTATAATAATATTGTGTCATGAGATTTTATAACAACAGAATTTTCTTTGTACATTTATTAGAGGAGTAAGTGAAATTAAATATAATAAAAATTTGAAAAATAATATAAACGTATTTAATGTACTTTAATATTTTTTAAGTGAAAAAATTCCATTACAGTGGCAATATTGTTGTGTTTAAAATTTTTTATCTTTTTCTTATTTTGTTAACTATTTTTATAACTTAATATATAATTTTTTATGATTTTTTTATTTTATATTTATTTTCCTTTTATATTTTTTTACTTTAAAGCGGAAGTCTCCGATATGCATTGCTGGAAGCGGAGTTTAATTGGGATAAGCTCTGACACAAAGGTTATTGGGTAACGTGAGTGGACAGCGCAACATAGATAAAGCTGAAAAAGAGGAAAAAAGTTTGAAAAAAAAAAGAAAAAGAAGTTCTTAGTTGGCATTTGGCATGAAGTCAACTCTTTCTACCAATAGTTAACATTTTCCCAGTGGCATAATTCCCCGGTCTCAAACGGTTCAGCCAAATTTCAAATGGCATTCTGGTTAGGTCCTCTGGCACTGACCTCTGCTTTTCTGTGGGCAGTGGCACCTCCACCGTATCAAGTGCAGGGCAACCCTTTGCAGGACAACCAAGCAAACCCAACAGAGAAATGTGATTTTTCTCTAGGGAATTGGGTTATTGATGGCTCCTACCCTCTCTATGACGCATCAAACGACTGTCCATTCATCGGACAGGGATTTGATTGCCAGAGAAATGGTAGATCTGATATGGATTACCTCAAGTATAGATGGAAGCCCTCTGCTTGTGACCTTTCCAGGTACACATTCATTTAGACACTTCCACTTCCTTTTAAATCATGGCAATTTTTACTTGGGATTGAAAGCCTTCATTTTTTGAAAGCTCAAAATGCACCTGTTGAAGTTCAAAGCTGAGTTTTCCTTTTTCATTTTTCTTTTTTTTTTCAATGATATTGGTTAACAGGTTTGATGGTGGGAAATTCCTGGAGAGAAATAGAGGGAAGAAGATCATGTTTGTGGGGGACTCCCTAAGCAACAATATGTGGCAGTCACTTACTTGCATGCTTCACATTGCAGTCCCCAACTCAAATTATACCATTAGCAGTCAAGCAGAGCAGCTCTCTACAGCCGCATTTCCCGTACTCTTTAATTCCTCTCTTAAGAAAAGCTTGAGCCTTTAACACAGCTACTTGCTTGATTAGTTCAATAATTTGAGCCCTTCTTATCTTTCTCTTTTTTGAGTTTACAGGAATATGGAGCTTCAATTATGTTTCTGAAAAATGGGTTTCTGGTGGATTTGCTTCATGATAAAGAGAAAGGAAGAATTCTGAAATTAGACTCCATTAGTTCCGGGGACAGGTGGAAAGGGGTGGATGTTTTGATTTTCAACTCCTACCATTGGTGGATTCACAGAGGAAAATCTCAAGCGTATTAAAGCTTTTCTAACTACATTTTTGCAGAAATTAGTGCAGAATTTATATCTGAGAGGGCAGGTAGCTGATGCCAATTTATTTTTGTTATTGTTTCACAGATGGGATTATTTTCAAGTGGGTGATCAGATAATCAAGGACATGGATCACATGGAAGCTTACAAGATTGCATTGAAGACCTGGGCTAAATGGGTCGACTCTAACATTGATCCTTCAAAGACTAGGATTTTTTTCCAGGGAATTGCTGCTTCCCATGCTGAGTAAGTTTAGCTGCTCACCATACTTCCATTGAGGTTTTTGATTAAAGTACGTGACTTGCTCAAATAGTAATTTATATTAACAGAGAGGAGAGTAAGATCACCCAACAAAAGAACAAAACAAAGAAACTTATACGCATGAAATGTTGATCACACTGTATCGATGAACTTAGTCTTGTCTTTTCCTTTTTGTGAAAATATTAAAGTGGAAAAGGATGCCGAGGACAAACTCAACCGGAGCAAGGATCAAAGCCACCACCTTATCCCGGTGTGGATATCGTTAAGAGCGTTCTGAGCAACATGACAAAGCCTGTTGATTTGCTTGACATTACTATGCTCACACAGCTAAGGAAAGATGGCCACCCTTCTGTTTATGCAGGCAGAGGCACTTCATTTGTGGACTGCAGTCACTGGTGCCTAGCTGGTGCTCCAGATACTTGGAATGAAATCTTATCTGCCGCTCTGCTTGGAAATTAATATCTTAGTTTATCCCCCTTTTTCACCTCTAAAATATGTTCTTTATTAACTTTTTTCTATCTTTGTTTCCCATAAATTGCAACATAAATTTTTTTTAATTTAATCAAGAAATAAATAAGCCCCTTCCCCCCAAATAAAATTGTATGACGTCATGTTATCTTATTAATAATAATGTTGCAAATAAAATTGTATGATAACATGTTATCTTAATAATGTTGATATTATCATATGACAACTTATCATGACCAACTTTTCTCACACATTTCTTTCTATTTTTTTTAATAGAAACTGCCACCGCAGTCTTGCACGGCCCCTACTTCCCTAGTAGTTTTATAAAGCAAAAACATTTAAAAAAAAATAAAGAGCATCGTTTTTATACTTATGTCGTACAGCAAATTCACGCTATATATTTGCCTATTTATGGGTATAAATGTCTGCACAGCACCGTTTGGACAATTTTCCTTGCCAATCTGATATTCAACGCACTTTTTGGTAATCAAATCGCTTCTAACAGTCAGTGGCCTGTCATCTGGGTTGTTACTTGTTGGATGATCTGAAAATGGAGAAACTTAGCTCATCATGATCCACACTTCAAGTGGCCTGTTAATGGGGTGCACCTAATAAAAAAAGTATGTGAATCAGATTGTGGTAGCTACTAATGGCTGACAAAACAATGTCAGGCTGCACAAAATAATCTCTATGCTCTCCTGGCAACTCCCTCAACACTGTTGGTTCAAATTGAATACAGACGGAGCTGAGAAAGCTGACGGAAAAAGTGGATGTGGAGGTCTTCTCAGAGATGATGCTGGTCCATGGCTTATTGATTTTTACAGATCTTGTAGACGGGTCTCAGTCTTCGAGTCAGAATGTTAGAGAATGTTTCTGGGTCTTCAATTAGCTTTGGATAAAGGCTGCACTCATCTTGAAGTAGAGTCTGACTCTCAATTTCAAGTTCATGCAGTGAAAAACAAGGTTCTCTCTATTAACCCAGCACTTTGAGCCATTAAAACACTTCTCAACAAATTTTATCAATTTCGTCTTGCTCATATATATCGAGAACAGAATCACTGTGCAGATCATTTGGCAACAAAAGGAATTTCTGCTTCTCCGGAACACATTATCTTGTTTATCCCCCTTATGAGTTATTTCCTTGGTTGTTGGCAGACACCATACAGGTGTCTTACCCTAGAACCACAACTTTGTAATTTTTTTCTTTGGGGCTTAGCCCCCGTTTGTTACCAAAAAAAATAATCGCTTCTAACCGTGAGAAGACAAGCCATCAAATATAAGATAATTCAATTTAAGGTCCCAAGACAAAAAGGAAGATGGACAATAAAATATGAAGTTTAAAACCCCAATACATTTGTTAGTTTGTTATCCATCCGATAGTCAATGTTAACATTTTACTATTACATGAATCGCATCCATTGAAAATCAACAGAAAACAAAGTTGAGTTATTCTCATATCCTCTTTCAAAACTAAACCTTTCCCAGAAACTTGATGCTGTTAATTTTCTATGAACTCATACCTACAACATAAAATTATCATGAGGATTTAACAACGGGCATTAAATGATACAAGGAAAAAAATAATCAGATACCTCTGCAGAGTCAATACAGACATCAAATGGAAGACATCAGCAAGGTGGGAGCCAAAGCCAGAAACTCGATGCTGTTCGAAAACATAAGAAAATAATTTATGCTTGTCCTATCTTGTTCCATGTTCTCAGCACGCCTATCCCAGCTTCTGTATTCTTTTGTCCCTCATTGGCAACTCAACGGGCTTCTGGGCCTCATGGGGATGATCTGGCCCTTATAAACCTTCAGGTGATTGAATGGTTTTCTGCCAAGCTGCACATGCCAATACTTGATTATTGTGGATTCAACTAAGAGAGAACAATATTTATGTACACACCAAATATAGGTCCACAAAACATTTTATACTAAATGGACACCAACTTTAACTTGGGCTGCAGATTGTACAGTATAGATGAGCATGCATTATTGACATAATGCAATTAAATAAATTCAGACTACTATCCCAATTATGGAAATGGTGGGTTCAGAGCTCTGACTCCAGCAAAGTCCAATTCAAATACTTGTATATATGGATGTATACAAACATCACACATGCACACACCAAGGAACAAAAAGAGTACACTGCATCTCATAAAATGTTATAAATCCAGCCTGTGTAAGAAGTTCAAATTATATAATATAACCAGACAGAATATATTGTACTTTTCCCTCAACTATTTCAAATAGTAAGTTAAACCATTCTATGATATGCACCCAAAGGGGGTAGAACCAGAAATCCCTTTCTTGTCAACGATTAGCACAGAACCGAATCTATGATCTCAGCAGCATCCAGGCTCTTAAAGGGGAGGTGCAACTTTTTCTAGACATTATTGTCAACGAGTACTGTCCAGCACCCAACTACAAACAAACCTTCAAACGTAAAGCTCATATTTGTGTATCTAAATAAACTCATTCTTCTTTCCAAGTGAACTAAAACTATATAAATGCAGGTCAAGGAGTTATATCAAAGTGATACAGATCACAAAACCAGGATCAGTTTACTTCCATGCAATTGTCCTACAAACAGTTTATGGAGTTTTGATCAAAGCCAAGGAAAAGAGTGCCGTCCAGCCAGCCCACATGGTTCCATGAGCCTAGGTTTAGAGATCTTGAAAGGTCAATATGCAGTTAATCTTGCTTAAGCTGATTTAAAACTCTGGAGGATTTTTTTTTTCAGCCTTCCCCACCATAAACCAACATCAGTCACTACAAATAAATCTCACGTATGTCATGAAAATAATTTAATTTAGAAATATATAAAATTTCTTACAAGTGACCATCTAAATGCAGCATCAACAAATTATCTTGACATGTCAAATTCTAATATGTGTGTGTGTAGATGGGAACAAGAAACAGCTATCATTGAAATTATACATATTTTATATATCTGTAACTCACACTTCCTTTAGGAAGCATGCCACGAATGGCATGTTCAATAATTCTTTCTGGAATTCTCTGCTGCAGCTGGTAAAATGTCTCCACTTTCATAGCACCAGGTCGTCCAGAATGCCTCCTATAAAGCTTTTGGGTCCTCTTTCTCCCAGATACAGCAACTTTCTCGGCATTCACCTTTTGCACCCAAGTAGAAAAGAAATTTGAAGAGTTCATATAGTAATCAATTATGTTTTCTTATTTGAAAACATATTATAGGCCATCACTCTTCAGGTGACAAAATTTCCTAGCCCAAAATTTCAACAGAAGGCTCGGGAAATCTAAAACATAGACAATCAGGCTAAGAATTAGTGTCACAACAAATACAGAGTTTTTGCAGAAAGCAGATTTAGCAACAAGAAATAATTAAAACGGACAAATGATGAATATGCATTGAATTGTTCCGTATATGGTATAGCTGGTGACTTGAGCACTAAGGTCAACCTTGAGTTCTTTTCTAACTCATTTCTAAAAGGGATAAGAATGCGTACATTAATTAACCAAATCTAACAAATACTATATCACTGGCATAAATTTATAATTTACAGTTATTACATCAATCATCCTGCTCGAGAATAACTTCAGAATTCAGATTGAAAGTCCTTACCAGTCATCAATAATTCCATGATACCGAGTTCTGAAAATGGAAGTTTTTCTTATTTATAATACTCAAAATTACTATCACACAACCTGTTACTGAAATTAACACCCTTCATACCAGCCAAAAAAAGAACAGGTTCTGACTAAGCTTGATTTAATATTGAAGAATTCTTTATCATGGAAATTTGAAATTTTCCTTGGATCAGAAGTCCTTCTTGTGCCTTTAATGCACACTTCATATGCATAAAAATTTTCATTACAGTTTACAGCGACTAAAAATGTACAAGAGTCCTGTTCCTCAGAGTCATTCACATATTATGGATAAAGAAGAACCATATTGAATATTGCAGCAACCAAATATAATACAAGAAACTCAAACACAACTACACGCAGAACTTCATTAAACTAAAGTATACCCAAAACAAGACAATTTGACCATCCACTGACCACAGATTAAAAATTAACATTTTTAAAATGTGAAACACGATTCAATTAGGGTTACTTTTATCTAGCAGATGACTTGCTTAGGAGTAAAAGTAAGAAGAGTAATTATGCATTATGGAGTTTCTGTTTTATTTTCATGATAACTCAAGCATCAGATGTACTCTAGCATGATTAGCAAAGCATGAGAATTATATATCCACAGGACCATGACCAATAGCAAATCCAGAGTGCAGCTCTCATAAATGACTCAATAAATTTGGTACCATACAGGAGGAAAAAAAAAAAAAAAAGAAAAAGAAAGAAAGAAGGCCATGTAGAAATACATACGACATTTACAAAGGCACCCATGTCCACACTAGGAGTATAAGTTGCTAGATTTTTCCCCCGCATACAGATAGCAATTGTTGATGCTAGTCTTCCAAGTATTTTATCTGTAGCATCAACAATATACCATGGTTTATCTGTATTCTCATGACCTGCAGCTTTTGGATACCAAGTCTTGTTCCAGATGTCCTATATTTTTTTTTTGTGGGTATGGATAACTTTGTTAAAAGAGCATCTACAAAGTTTAAAACATTAAATCAAGAGAAAGCTTTCAGAAGAAAAAAAAAAAAAGGAGTACAGATGCATTTTCTAACTGAATTACTTATTGTGGAGCTAACAATAAGAACACTTTGGATGTAATGACTTTGTGTAGAGTTGACATTAAAGAAATCATGTATCTGAGATATTCACAAGCTGATTGGGCTATTGGGGGAAAATTATGGGCATACATTATGAAAACTTATGCAACTCTAGAAAACAAGTACGTTATCAGTTATCACTACATAAACTTAAGACCATATAAAATTAAGAGAAAATATGTAATTCACTTCAACTACCACAAGCTAAAACGAATTTACATAAATTCACCCAAGACACTAGATTGATAGGAAACTAGTAAAGAAAAATAATTACAATTTCATCTGGCTCTTTCATCCTATAATAAATATACCAAATTTGGATTAATCAACGGAGGGAAGAGGGTAGTCAATGAGCACTAAAGTTTAAAACTTCAAGTTACTTAGCATTTCTAGCTTTTCTATTCATCAAAATAAAGAATTGAGCTTTTCTACCTATCACTTCGTTCTTTTCTTTTTCTCAGTTCCCCAAGAACGGAATACCAAAAAATTTCAAAGAATTTTCCTTAACATTTTCTGGGAAAGCAGACAAAGCTAAATAACCGAAAAACAGAGAGCAGAGTTGTACTGGACCACTGGCTTCGGATTCTTCAAACATCCAGCGTTCATCTTTGGGGACGATGAAGAGGTCCTGGCAACGGACCTGAAAGCTTCTTCTGGAATTGACAGGGACATTAGCCCGAATAGAAGGCTTTGTTAATGCAAATTGGAACCCAACAAATGGGGTTTTGGCACTTCCATTCCTCAGAGAATCAGTGCAGGTTGAGCTGAAGATGATGAAGGGAATGTGACCGAAGTTGAGCCACAGTGTAGAGCCATTGCTGCTATGGCTCTTTCACTCTGTGCTATCCCTGTCTTGAGAGTTGGGACTGGGAATTTGGGAGGATAAAAATGAGATAACGGGAACTCTAGAACACCTCGCGGTCTGAGCTGCTTTATTTATTGATTTGTTTTTCTTCCTCTAACCCAGTAGTAACCAAAAACTGGTTTTTTTATAGGGTTATTTATTTTATAAATAAAAATTTATTAAATTTTTATTATTTAAATTATTTAAATTTTACAAACTAAATTATATAACATTAAATTTGACAGCAATGCTCTATTGTACGAGAGTTTAATACTCCTATATTAAATGAAAGAATTTTTACTCTTTTAAATAATGATGTTTGCTAATCTAAAATTGGGTAAAGCTAATTTTATTCGTTTATACATATATAAGGTTTGTGTACATTTTAAATTGTTCAAAATATTTATTAGGCCCAGATATTACATATTAGATTATCAAATTATTGCAAAAAAAAAATTGTGAAAATTTTATATGCATATATAACTAAACCCAAATACAAGTTTGGTAAGATCATTTGATTTCTTTAGTATTTAATAAAAATACTATTTAAAAATCATATTAAAAAAAGTTAATTGACCAGGGATAAGAAAAAGAATTTCATGTAAAAATGGCGAAAGTTTGTTATGGGGAGAATTTGAAATCATGGGGAATGAGAATGAGAATATATGAGAAAATAGCCTTTAGTCAACTCAGTAACGTAAATTAAATTTCTGCTTATGGAAAATTGTACATTTACCCACTCTGCAATTTCTTTTTTAACAAATTACAGCTTTATCTCAGTTAGCATGCTGCCATCTCTAGCTGGTAGCAACACCATAAAACCAATTGAAGATCCATTTCTACTTTATAAGGATGATGCACTCTTGAAGCTAATCCAAAACCATCAAAGGAACCATTGGAAAGGGACCCCTTAAGTTAAAATAAAAGACTTAGGGTATAAACAGTTCAAAATATGCAGGATTGGTAGCAAGTAACTTTAGTTGCTTACAAAAAGCAGAGCTTTGACTGACATATTCATGCTTGGTAGCTGGAATGACTAACTGAAATTTCTTTGATCTCCACACAGTGTCTGAATTCGTCTACTTCAATAATATAACGAAATTTAGATTAATATTACTTGTACAATGATATATTTGTGTACCAAAAAAATGTATAAATGCATTTATTAGACTTAGTTCATTTTTTATTTTCCTAACTTTTATTTTATTTACACTCTGATAGATGTATTTTAATGTGTTTTTTATGCACATATTATTATACAAACAATATTACTCCCAATTAACACTCTTTCCCTCTAGTACCCAATCCTTCGCTCTTTACTCAATATCATTTTTCCCTAACTTTCCATTCAATATATATTCCATGCGATATATGTTTAATCTTTCTGCCAAAGCTCTCATGAATTTTGGTGCAATATTAATTCATCGAAGCCCGGAGAAAACAAATAATTTAGATTTAGTCTTGTTAAGAGCGCTACTTGAATGAGCCGAAAGAGGGGGAAATTAAGAGCTTTATGAGGTGAGATTTTACATAGTGAGTTTTCTCACAAGGCATAATAGAAAACGTATGATTCAAATTTTGAAAAGTTTAGATTTATTATAGTTTAAGATTAGACAATTTCATTAAATTTATTAAACTTAAAAATCATATCCTAAATATAATACATAAGTATAGTTCTAGGGGTGAATTGCACATTTTGGGTGAGGTCAAATGCAAAAACTTAACTTGAATCCCTTCATTCATCTCTCAAGTCAATCCCATGCCCTTGATTCTTCTTTTGACGCAGGCTTCTTCCTTCCTTTTACTTCACATTCACGCGCGCGACTAATGTCAAAAGCATCGTAAGTTATGGCCTTTCCAACCATGTGCATTCCATTCCATTCCCTTCAACCCTTCTTACCCTTCAGCCCCATTCCTCCTTAATTCACACTTCGCTTTCTCTTCCCCAAAAACCCCCACTCCTCAACCGTGGCCTTCACTCTAATATTTACAGACTCCCAAAAATGAATTCCCATGTAAGCAGTGTTCAAGATGCTGTTGGAGGAGCAATGAGTCTAATCCAATCCTCTCCACCCACTTGGGCTTCCGCTTTTCTCAGCAATATTTTGATCTTTGTTGTGGGTTCTCCGATTTTGGTAACTGGGTTGTCTCTCTCTGGTATCGGTGCTGCTTTTTTGCTCGGAACACTCACTTGGCGCGCTTTTGGCCCTTCTGGTTTCCTTCTCGTTGCTACCTATTTCATCATTGTAAGCCAAAATTTCTTGCCTTTCTTCGCTAGCTTCTTTGAAAACATTAAATTCTGAGGTCTTTGTGAAAGAAAACTGGTACTTCATTGAGTTATATGCAATTCTGTTTATGGATGTGGAAGTTTATTGTTTTCCGTTTCTGGGGCATTGAGATTTTGTATATTAGAGTTAATTGTTCATGCTTTGTTAGGGTACAGCTGCAACAAAAGTCAAATTGGCGCAGAAAGAAGCTCAGGGGGTTGCTGAGAAAAGAAAAGGAAGAAGAGGTCCGGGTAGTGTTGTTGGATCTAGTGCGGCTGGTTGCGTTTGTGCTTACCTCTCAATTTTTGGAGTCGGGGGTGAGGCATTTTCTCGGCTTTGGCAACTTGGATTTGTTGCCAGTTTCTGCACTAAGTCGAGTGATACTGTTTCAAGTGAGATAGGGAAGGCATACGGCAAAACAACGTAAGTAGTGAACGCTGCTACAGACCTGGCTGTATTCTATTACTATCAGTATTTGCCTTCCTTATTTCTCACTTGGTGAAATTTTTAGTCTTTGGATTCTTGAAGGCCATTAGTTATTCTAATGGTTTTCGACACGTTGGATTTGCTTGAATTAATTGCCTTTCCTCCCTCCTCTGCTTTCCTTCTTTGAAGTGATTAAGCTTTTGTAAAAATAAAACATTAAATGGTTACATGCAACCGATGGAAGGCTAAGAAAACAGCTTATCCTGTATTGAAACCTATTAATTTTGAGACGGTTCAGGTACTAATTTCCAAACGGAGGAGACTCAGTACCTCTTCTTTTGCGGTAGTGCAATAATTGGCAATAGTTATTGGCTCGTTAATCCCTTGCATGTGGATGTCTTATCTAGCATACTGTATATTGAACTGAATGGCCAAAATAGTTTTAGGTCTTAATTTATTCTAGTGAAACTGATGAATTAATGGCAGCCCTGATAATATAAGGACTGTGTTCTACGAAGATAATACATTATTTTTTTATCTTATGTTTTCTTTCAACATCCCACTACTAAAGTGCCTCCTACATTATGTCTAGGTACCTAGTTACAACATTCAAGGTAGTTCCCAGAGGAACAGAAGGAGCTGTGAGTGTTGAAGGAACCTTTGCAGGAGTTTTAGCATCAATAATTCTGGCATTTGTTGGCTGTCTTGTGGGTCAGGTACTTTACTATTTTCTGGCCTTGCGCTTATGTTTATGGGGTGGTTTTTTTTATGGGAGATTGGGGTAAATATGCCTTCTCTTTTATTGCAGGAATAGATATATTCTTTTGGTATTCAACATTGTAGCCTTTTAGCTATAAATTATACTAATCCTTAGTCAGATTTGAGACATAATGATCACTCTGGGTTAGTATGTCAACTGCGGAAATCACTTTATGACCTGAAAAAATGAATTTTTCAGCTTAATTATTCCCTCAAGCTACATGGGAATTTATACTATGTCAAATGTACAAAAAAGGAAAGGAGTAATGAAGCTAATTTACAGCCTACAATATACAGATTCTACAGCTGTTATAATCACAAGAATCAAGACTATAATCTCTATAATTAAGCCTAAAATCAAGCCTATCATAACAATTACCACGTCACAAATTGTATTAGCATGGCCATCAACATATTAAATTTCTTTGTGTAACCCTCTACATTATGTATATTATCAGTAAAACTGGAACCTCCAAATTTTGATTGATCTGGGCCAGTCTTTTTTTGGGGCAGCAATGACTAAAGCATCAAGTGCGTTTGCAGAAAACAAATAGCAAAGTTGATTAAAAGATCTCATAATCATGAATGAATCGGATGATGGGAAGGTTATTTCTCTGTAATTTTGTCATTTAGAGATAGATTAGTTATTTATTCCCATGCAAGGCTAAAATGATTTTGAATATATGATTGAAAAAAATGAAAAATCCGAATAGGAGATTGCAGTGGATTGATTTTAGCCACAAACTCAGTCAGCAATGGCTCCACAATTTTGGATGGGTTGGAGTGGCTTTGTTAATGTTTTTTAATGTTATGCGCTAGCTAGAGACTAGAGTGTACAAGAATAACTGTCAATTTTTCTACAATGGTAGTTTTGAATTGTTCCTTCTACACAGGGATCTTTGGCTGGCGAAATTTAATTAGACTTTTTATTGGTGCTGAAGTATCTTTATCGGTGATTTCACCCACTGGCAAAATAATGGTGAGAACAAGTTGGGATTAAGATATGTTTGACAAGCTCCTTGTGGTGGCAGTTGGGATTTTGTGGGGTTGGGTGTGCATTCGTGTGGGCATGCATTTCTTACTTTTTGAAAGACATTCTATAATGCCAATGATTGGGTGTTGGTCTGTGTTTCTCTCCTTTTGGAAAAAATTTTCAATAATGCAAATGATTGGTATAGCATGCGACAAATGAGAAAAAGAGAAATGGAGACAACTCTGTGTGTGCACATACATACGTGCATGCGTTTCTTGTAGGACGGAGGGACATTTTTGGATTGTGTTAGGCATTAATGCTATGATTTTAGTTTAGCATGGGAGAATAAGAAAGGATACAACCAAAGCCGAATACTTCCAAATCCATATGAAGTTTCCTAGTTTATTAGTTGCTTGATTTATTATTTTGTTGAGCTTGTGTCCAACTTTAATTTGTTCCTAACTTGTTCTCCATGAATGGGATTGGATATATATATATATATATATATATATATATATATATATATGTGTGAATAATTTTCTAAAATCCTAAACGGGAAATTTTCATTGTTAAGTGTTGAAAATATAAGATCAGTTTCTTATTTTTGTTTTATTTTCTATTATTATCTTGTTTCTTATTGTTAGGCTTAGGACTGTAAACAGGCCCATCTATAGTTTCTTATATAAATAGGACCTAATGATGTGAGTCTTGTAGACACTTTTCAATATCTTAATACAATATTATAAGAGTTTTTCTCTCTCTTTCCTCTCAATTTCTCACATGTTGAAATTTGAAAATATAGGATTAATTTCCTACTGATGTCTTGTTTCTTATTATTAGGCTTAGAGTTGTAGACAGGCTCATGGTTTTTAGTTTTCTATATAAATAGGGCCTAGTGAAATGAGCCTTTTACACACTCTTAGTATCCAAATATAATACTCTAAAAATTTTCCTTTCTTTTCTCTCAATTTCTCACATGGTATCAAAGCTTGATGAGAGAAAAACTTAGCCGCCGTTGAGGAAAACCCTCACCATCGCTGGTGAGATGTAACTCTTACCAAAGGTGCCCAACCTTATTTATGCCCCTTTCTCTCTTTTCTACTATGTCTCTCTCCTATCCTATTGATGTCTGCCCCAGTTAGCACTATTTGAGCCTATCTTCGTTGGTTTATCTCAAATATGACTCGTAACCTCTAATCTGATACTTCAGGCCTTCTATCTGATATTCTTGGTTTCTCACTTAATTTCGACCTCAAATATGGTACATATATCCGAACTTAAATATGGATTCTCAAATTCAGATTGTATTCCGAACTTAAATCTGGTAAATCCAAACTCAAATTTGATATTCTCGGATGTTATTTTAAGACATCAAGACTCTACAAGCTATCATTGGAAGATCAATGATGCTCATGCCATTTGTTATCTCTGTTGTCTATGTGCTGCCATAGTTGTTCTAGGCTAATTATGTTTTTTAATGTGTTTTTCACTTCTATTTTCAATGTAACAAGCTCGAGCATTTATCATATATACTCTAACTTGAGGGGGTATTAAAAATATAGGAATTTGTTTAATTTTCTATTGATATCTTGTTTCTTATTATTACGTTTAGAGTTGTATACAGGTCCATGGTTCATAATTTCCTATACAAATAGAACCTAGTAGTATGAGTCTTTTATACACTCTCACTATGCCAATACAATATCAGAAGGGTTTTTCTCTCTTTCATCTCTCACATTTAGCCAATCAACTGGCTGGGAATTCAGCCTCTATGGGGCATATTTGCATATCATGACCCTGGTCAGAATGAGAGCAAAACTAAGCAGATGCTGTTTCTTTTATTAAATTTAAGGTAGGTCTTAGTAGACACCTGTTTGTTTCATGCATGTTAAGGACTAACATGTATAATATATTTATAGGTCTTTTTAGATCACATGACTGAAGTACAGTTGCTATATGCTTCTCATAATGGAGGCACATTAATTTTCAAAGAATGATATTGTAAGGTGTACAGTAGTTGCCTTTGCTTTTTGGTGATGCTCTAATTAAAAATGTATCTTGCATGATGAATCAGAAAATAAGATAATTCTTTTTTTGGACTTGGCTTTATGTTGCTGATTGAGATGGATAAGGTTTTTTAGGGTTTCCTTGCTCTTTTATTGCAGGAAAATATATCTTCTTTTGGCATTAAACATTGTAGTCTTTTGGCTATAAATTATAATAAGCTTTATTAATATTTTTTAATTTTATATGCCTGCTAGAGACTAGACTATACAAGAGTAACTGTCAGTTGTTCCACAATGGTAGCTTTGAATTGTTCCCTCAACTCAAGGATCTTTGGCTGGTGAAATTTAATTAGAACTTTTATCAGTGCTGAATTATCTTTATTGGCGATTTACTCACTGACAAAATAATGGTGAGAACAAATTGGGATTAGGAGAGGAGGAGATGCAGTTCTAGGTTTTACAAGGCCTGTTGTGGTGGCCTTTGGGATTTTTTGGGGTTGGCTATGTGTTCACGTGGGTGTGGGTGTGGGCGTGGGCGTGCATTTCTTACTTTTGGGAAGACATTCTACAATGCCAATGATTGGGTGTAGGTGTCTGTTTCTCACATTTTGGAAAGATGTTCAATAATGCTAATGTAGCATGTGACAAATGAGAGAAAGAGAAAGGAGACAACTACATGCGTGCACACACATGCATTTCTCACATGTTGGAGAGCCATTTTTGGAATGTGGTAGGCATTCATGCTGTGATTTCAGTTTAGCATGGGAGAATAAGAAAGGAGACAACCAAAGTCGAATATGTCCAGATCACATATGAAGTTTCCTAGTTTGTTAGTTGTCTGATTTATTATTTTGTTGATTTTCTATACCTCTGTTTGTGGAGCTGGTGTCCCATTTTAATTTGTTCCTAACTTATTGTTCTTCAGAGTATGGGATATATGTGAATGATTTTCTGGAGTCCTAAACAGGACATTTTCATTGTTAAGCCAATCAATTGGCCTGGAATTCAGCCTGGGTGGGGTATATTTGCATGTCATGACCCTGGTTAGAATGAGAGCAAAACTAAGCAGAAGCCGTTTCTCTTATTAAATGTAAGGTAGGTTTTAGCTGACACGTGTTTGTTTCATGCATGATGAGGGCTAACATGTATAATTTATTTAGAGGTGTTTTAAAATCACATGACTCAAATATAGTTGCTATATGCTTCTCGTAATGCAGGCACATTACTTTTCACAGAATGATATTGTAAAGGTATACATTAGTTGCCTGCTTTTTGGCAAGGCATTGATTAAAAATGTATCTGGCATGAAGAATCAGAAAATAAGGAGATTCTTAAATTTAGAGTTGGCACTATGTTGCCGGTTGACATGGATAAAATTTTGTAGGGTTTCCATGTTTCTGAGATCTTATGCTCTTAAGAAGGACTTCATCTGAAACGTATAATTTCAAGATGCTTAAGTTTGTTAGATATCAACCTGATCCCTCATTAATTCTCTAGATGTTTTCCATTAACGCCCATTAAATTGGAAAAGATCAATGGGGTTTTGCACACTAATGCTTTGTTTGGTTTTCTATGCAAGAGAATGAAAGGAACTGTATATAAGGGAAAGGAATGGGACGGAATTAATGAGTTTAGTTATATTCCTTTTCCATACTTTGTCCTTGTGAAGTAGAGAAAATAAATGATGTCCAATGGCATAGAATTATGTTAATCCCTTTTTGCATTAGGGAGTCGTTCTTGAAATAAACGTAAGGATAACGAATAAAATATGATAGAACTAGACACAGTTGGTCCTACAAGTTGAGGCAACCGAACTATTGACTTCCAAGTTCCAATTTCCCAATCCATGGGGAGATTAAGAATGCTAGGACCCTTGGACTATATATTAAACTGCTCCTCGTCTCTTCCTTTTGAGATTATGAAACCAATCAAGAATGACAGTGACAACCTACCACAACTGCTTTCATTTCTCTTACAAATTCCTTAACTGAAAAAGCAGTTAAGAAGTTTCCCTATGCATATTAGTTTTGTACTATCGTCACTTGCTGTTAATGGTTGAAGAACCCAAGATGTGCTAGTGATTTATTTCTTGATCTTTGTGAAACAGGTTGATGCCCATGGAGCAGTTATATGTGTGCTAGCTTCCCAGATTGCTAATCTTGGTGAGAGCATAATTGGTGCTGCACTTCAAGAGAAGGAAGGACTTCGATGGGTAAGTACACAAAGCATTGATGTTTTGTATCCAAACTATCGCACAGATCTGACTGTTTCTACCTATCAAGGTTATCTTTGATGTCTTTAAGATGGCCATCTAAAGTTATGGTTTGTAGAAGTAACAAAATAATTAAAACAACAACAATACAGAGTCTTATCCCACTAGGTGAAGTAACAAAATAGTTAAAGGCCAACATAATTAAAGTGATGTTTAAGCATATGCAAACTTCACGATACCAGTCTCCCTCTATAGATTTCTGAAGTGAAAATTTTGTTTTGTATATGTTTCCTTTTTCTGCACCATGATGAAACTGGAAACGGGTAGGGTTTCATTTTTGTTTCAACTCAATTAGTTCAGGACTCAATTTTTTTTTTTGGGTGAATGACGTGGGGACTCAGTCCCCAAAAGAAAAGAAAGACAACAAAGATTACACTGTAACGTCTCTAGGATGAGAGACCGCCATAGCATCTGCCATCAAGAAAATGAGCATTTCCTGTGTAGGAGAGGCCAGAAATGTGTTCCTGGGGTTGATGATACCCCCATCGAAGCCAAACGATCTGCACATTAATTCTGTTCTCTGAAAACATGTTTGATTTTGATATCCTGGAACTTCTTCATAATATTCTGAATTGCATTTAGTTCAGTTGTTTTATTTGATTTATCAGTTACATGTATATCTGGTTGTGGTATATACTTCATTCCCACAAGTTATTTATGATTACTCTGTCCTATTTTGCAGCTTAATAATGACGTAGTAAATATCATCAACATATCAATGGGCAGCATCATAGCAGGGGTCATGCAGCAAGCACTCCAGAACTGGCATACATAAATCTGCCTTTAGGTTTTCTTGGAGGCTAATCATCAAAATTTTATGGCCATCTTGCCAAGATGCTGATCTAGGTCATCACTATGCAGCGTTAGAACAGTGTTGATGAAAGCCCTTGCTGTCCAGAACTGAGATACAGATATATACTCATGGGAGTTCAAGTGTCTTGCATCTAGCAATCTTTCTAAACATGAAACTCATTTGCAAGTTTAACCAATGTGGAAGAATGCCCTCATTGCTGATGGATTACAAGGTGTATTACTGGTTTCAAGTCCCCGAGGATTGAGTGAGCTGCTTATTCTAAGGATGAATGTGGCAATCATAGCAACAAAACTCGATAATCTAAAAAATTATTAAATTCTCTTGCATTGGATTAGTGGTTTTCCCAGTTGTAGGTGCAACTTTTTTTTAGCTTATTGTCGATAATTATAGGCCGAGCAGTTATTTTGGGTATCCGTGTAGTTGTCATACATTCAATGTTTCTCTATGTATTCCTTGAAGTCAAAAAGGTAAGATGGTTATGGCCCAAAAAAGATAAGAACGGTGGGGTTTTTTTCTTTCTTTCATTGCCTTCATTGTTTCATCGCGTACCAATTTTCCGCGCGTAGATACGTTGAACTTGAAAGAATGGCGAAAGAAATTATGCATGTCAGACCTTCCTTTTTTAGAACTTTCTTTAGATAAGTATTTCACTACCAAGAAAGGAAACGAATTAGATACGCATCTGTATAATTCCTGTTCCAAGACCAGCGAGTACTGTAGCTTTTTTTCTCTTTTGGGACGCAAGAGTAGTTGGTGAACGTACATCCAGTTTCAGCAACGGAGACAAGAGTCAGCTTTATCCATTGTACTTAATTATAAGAAACATTTTCATTCATTCATTGTACCTAGAATTATACACTAGAATTTATCTTGATCCGCACCAGGTAAGCCTCTGACGGTATCTATTCTTAAAATTCAGGCGGAAAAGGGGGAGACTTTCACTGAGAATTGCCAGCAGACTCTTACTGAACTCTTTGCAAATGCAGCCACCGAAGCTCGCTGTTCTAAATGCGTGGGTTATGTTCCCTCCTTAAAAACTTCCAAAACTGATCTGCGAAAAATGCCAAAAGAAGTCAACTTTATTCAAAGGAAGCAAGAGTTATGACAGTTAAATGTCCGCAATACAACTGGATTGAAGTATCACTGTCCCACATGCCCGCTTGCCAACGAAGTTAACTTACGTCTGCAGGCCCGAGAAACCTGAGACGAGAACGCAGAGGTCAGCTACATCTGTTGCACTGCATGACTAGAGCGATTGGGTGAAGCCACCTTGGATATAAGCACCTTGTTTTCAACGCCGCAGAAACCATAAACACCATCCTTCCCTGTGCAAGCCGTACTCATTTTTCCTTCTCATCCTTCCTCTACCTCTTCCCTGACCAGACCAAAAATGTCTTCAACTTCCTCTCCTGAAATTGTCTTGACCAGCTCTCCTGATGGCCACATTTTCGCTTATGAAGCTTCCACTGGCGCCGGCGTTGCCCGCTTTACCACCAGCCGGTCACCCCGTGGAGGACTCACCCTCGTCGGCAAGGGTTTCATTGCTGCCTCTCATGTATCGTCTGTGGCAGCTGCTGGGTCAATTCACTTCTACAACTGGTTCTCTTCAGCTGTGTTCCACAACTTCCCTGTTCCTGAACCAGTTGCTCCGCTCGCTGCTACTCCTGACGGTGCCTTTCTCTTTGCGGGTGGCATATCAGGGAATATTCTTACTCTCTCACTCCCTTCTGGAAATGTCATCAAATCTTTTCCAGCTCACAGAAAAACCGTTACCAGTCTTGAACTTAGTGATGATGGTTCTCTAGTAATTTCAGGTGCTGATGATGGCAATATTGTTGTGATTCCCACCTTTAGACTTGTAGAGGCCTCACCAAATCAAGAAGACACACAAGGTTTAATCTTGTATAGGTTGAAGGCACATTCCGATACAGTGACTGCCATTAACACTGGAATTGGGGTATACAATTCTACTTTGGTTTCTTGCTCTCTGGACTGTACATGCAAGTTTTGGAGTCTAGGGACTGGAGCTCTTATGGGAAAAGTGTCATTCCCTAGTGGAATTTTTGAGGTTGCCATAAACAAATCAGAGACGGAATTGTATGCTGCTGGGGCTGATGGGTTGATTTATAAGGGGTCAATGAAGGTTGGGAAAGGAAAATCACTAAGAAGAGCCCACAAAGTCGTCAGTTGGTCTCAAAGCCATAATGGGCCAATTGTATCTATGGCTTTGGTCAATAAGGGGAGGAATTTGCTGACTGCTTCTGAAGAAGGGAGTGTTTGGCTGTGGGACGTAGAGAAAGGAGAAGTTTTCAAAGTTCTGGGGGGAGGCATGGGACGTATAAGTGATATGATAGTGACCAGTGGCAGCGTGTTTGGGATTAAAGGGTGTAGTAACAATGCTGGTCAAGCTAGTGCCATTGCTTCTTCTAAGCCACCTAGTGAAGAGATGCTTAGGTCCATAAGGGAAATCATGGAAGTTGGACAAGCCATGACTGGCGTGATTGATGATAGGAAAAAAGCCATGGATATGCTGGGAACTGCTATTGCATCGTATGAGAGGCTCCTGGAACTTATGACCAAGGAAGCTGAGAATGATACTCCGAGCGCTGGTGGAGCAGCAGTGGAAGAGGAGAAGGAAGAGGGAGAAAAGAGAGAGAAAGGTGACAAATAATCAGCTTCCATGCGTGATTAATCCATGATACCATCCTACAATGTAGTAAATCTTCATTTACCTAGAAATTAAGGGCATGGAACTGAGTATTAAGGTTAATTAGATATTATAGCATAGACTTGTTATGTTTGTGTGAGGCCAATTATGATCACATGGTGAATGTGATAGGCCATTTAATTATGAATTGCATAAATATTTTCTTTTATATAATTTTTAGTCTGAAATATTTAATTATATATATGAAAAATTAGAAGTATATGTACTCTTCAAGGAATATTCTAGTATGGATGTCACAATGGAATAAATGTTGAGACTTTGCATGTTTCAAAGCGAATTAGTTTTACTGGCACCAACAAAAAGAGAAAAGAGAAAAGGATAAGCAAATGAACGAATTTTCTGGAGTAATATAAACCTTAGTAGTTCGCTTGCTCATGAAATGAGGATTATCTTGCTCATGGATCCTGTGTAGTTCCTTCTTAGTCTGGGGTTGGACATCATTCTACTACAAAAATCTTAGACCTTGGATTTGTGTGAATCCATGGTGTGTGAGCATATCAATATATCAATTTTTAAATAAAATTTTTATATAATTTTTATGTGAGTTTCATATGCATACTCAATATAAAATATAATATAAATACATTGTTCAAAATGAGATTTCAGTGCTTTATAACTAGTGTGTGTAAAGTAAATTCAATTCAACATTGACCTGTACAGGAGAGAGATTCAAGAAACATGTTTGATACTCAAAGGAAATCAGAAGATTATAGAACTGGAAAGGGGATTCCAATTATATAGCTCCAACGAAGAGTGTTTAAAGGTTGATAATCTTTCAGGAAAACCAGCTGGTAAAGGAGAGGAGAGGTATTATTTTTGTATGCTACCCACTGTCCACTTCTTGCTTGTGTGTAATGGTTTAGGTAACCTCAAAACGTTAATTTCTCAACACATCCAAACATAAACCGCCTACTCATTTCCAAAGCAAGACCAGAAACTTTGAATAACGGAAAGAACAAATGATCAGAGCGGGGTAGTTAAAATGATTTAAAGGGATATTACTACAATATAAATATATATATATATATTTCCGAGTTAAATTATTTTTTATTTAAGCTAATGTATAAGGATTAAGAAAGTTATTAAATAGTTTTAAATAATTTTTCTTTTTTTAAATTACTTTTTTCTGACTCAAATTAATTGTTAAGAGTTTTTTATTTGGTTATTTTTATTTGTTACTTTTTTAAATATAATATTAATTACGTCTTTTTAATGTTATCTTAACAAAAAATAATATCTCTATTAAATGTTCAATTAATTTGTTTTTTCGTTTTTCATAAGAAGATAATTAGGAAGATAAGACATCATTTAAAATTATTTAATAATTTGTTATTCTTATATATTAACCTTAAAAAAATAAATCATTTGAATTGAAGGGAATAATCTCTTATGAAAAAACTCAAAAAAATAGAAAGGAATAAATTTAGTTGAGCAACCAATATAGATAGTGATTCTTGTGAAAGTAAAATTAGAAATAAGTAATTAATGTTGATTTGATTTTGAAAAAATAATCAATCAAGAAAGAAAAAAAAAATACTCTAAAGCAAAAATTAATTTGAAAAAAAAATATCTTGACATTGAAAATTAGTTAAGATAATGGAGACATTTGCCCCACAACGGACAATGTGGATCTGCCCTGCTCATTTTTAAGGATTAAAAACTTCAACCTTTAGAAATATTTGTAACCTTATGAAATTCAATCCTACAAGGATAAAGTATAAGAGAGGATATGGTATATATTTTAGAGAGTTAAAATATAAATTAAAAAAAATAATGAGTCCTGCTATTAAGGGGCACTTCTTAGTGTGTGTGAAATTTAATTACGGTCAAGAAAGTCAAAAGGCCCAACCGCAAAGATTCCAATCCCAAACCTTATAGTGTATGTAGATTTTTGCCATTTTACAATATTATTACTCATTAAATTTGCGAAAATCAGTCTTACCCTACCTGGATGTAAAAGAATAAATTATTATTAAAAAATGAAAAAATATATAAAAATTTTATATATAAATACTAGTATTGTTAGATACAAGTTATTTAAAATATTTTGTGACACAATCATAGCGCTCACGCTACTCTTACATTTAACGCTCCACAAAGCTCTATGGCATCCACCAACGTTTAATATGAAGCAGTTTAAACAAGACTATGCAAGCTCATTTCAAATCACTTACCCAATTCTGCAAAAGTTGCAAATACAGCAAGAACAGTATAAGTAACATTTTCAGAGGTGGAACTATGATTAAGGTATTAGGGGAAGAACTGAAAGTGATTTAGGATCTTCAAAAAAAAAAATTGAGAAAGCTAAACATATACATATATATGAGCAAAATATAAATGAAATTAAAATGTATTTATTTCTTAATGAAATCAGTTTTTTATTTTTATAAATTAAAATTTATAAAAATTTTACTTAAAAAACTAAATTATCAAAATTATTAAATTTTATAATCTAACTTAACATGTCTAATTCTCACAATTAATAGTATAAGATATTTATGTATATATTTAAAAAAATATCTTAAAATTAAATAACTCACAACCATAATTCAACTAGGTAAATGTTATTTTCATTAAAATATGTACATTTACTCTTATTTATGTTTATATTTTATGTACATATTTTAATGAAAATAATATTTACTTATTTGAATTATGACCATGGGTTCTTTAATTTTAAGGTAAATTTTTGTAAAGAAAGCTAGATTTTCATCCCATGGATAAGAGCGTCCATGGCATTCGTAAAGTCAATTCCTGATAGCCATTTGACAGAAGAGTTTCACAGAAATGGTTAAAAACAATGATGATTGCATGTGAAACTGGAGATGAAGCTGGCCAGATCGGCGCAAGCTAGATTCTAGAACTTGCATGCAGCTTTACGTCCATAAGCTAGAAACGCCATCACTCTTTTCCGAATAATGATAGTCTTATGTAGTTTTTTTTTATATTTTTTACATAAATTTATATTTTTTTTATAAATTTACTTTGTAAATAATAAAAATTATTATTTAAAAATAATAATTTTCACTGTTTACAAAATAAATTTACAAAAAAAATATGAATTCGCATAAGGAGCGTAACTAAAAAGTGCGTAAGCCTGGCATCACTCCTCTTTTCCAGGCAGAAACTGACCTTTTGGCGAGAATTTGTGTGACGTTTACATGATGATAGCTGCTTCAATCAGTATTCGGGCCCCACACAGTTGCACGGAACAGCTCAGAAATGACAACGACAGTCTGAGAACAGTGCCTGTCATGGTGTTTCATTCTCCATCGCTCCTTTCACAAGAATAAGAATTAATACACGAAAGAGATGTGGATATTCTGAGATTCACACGCTCCATGATTTTTTTTGGTTCAAAACAAGAAATTTTGAACAGAATACGAGGACTCACCCTGGACTTGTGCTGTTTTTTTTTTTTTCAATGTATTTTTAAAATATTATATAATATTTTAAAATAAATATATATTATATTTATGAATCGCAGCATTTTTATAATCAAAAGTGGGTATGTGTGCTCAGGAACAGGAAGCCACTCACTTGGTGAAGTGCAAGTCAAGTTCACGGCCACAGGCCCACAGCCCTTCATCTAAATTAAGGAATATCATCACGACAGAAAATTCACCAAGGCAAAGTGGTGCTCCCGCTTCCTTATGATTAGGCTGGGTCCGATGATTTTTATGAGCTGCACAAATTAATTTTATAATTTAATAATTTAAAATAAAAATAATATTATATAAATAATAAAAAATTTACTAAATTATTCACTATTATTATTGATATACCTAATTACTTTATCTTTATTATTTTTATTTAATTTTTATAACAAAATTTAAAATATTATATTTAGTAAATTTTATAAATTAAATTATAAAATTTAATAAATTAATTCACCACATCCTAATCATAAAAAATGTTATGACAAAAGTGTTATGGAATCAACTTTTTCTTTTCCAACTGCTTAGCAAATTTAACCAGCCTTTTCGAGTGTTGTAATAAGATTAGCACGGCTTTACAGTTTGAAAATTGGGAAGAGGAAGAGGAGAAGAAACCTTGTTTTGCTAGGAGTGTAGAACAAGGTTACTCAAGAATTTGACATTTACAAATTCCAAAACAAGCATTCTGTCAAATAAAATGAAAACAAGGTCTTTTCAGGTTTCAAATGAAATTACTTCCCCTCCTACGTACATACCATCCCATTTGGTTTCTTTCGCGGACCAATTCAAACATGTTACAACTCTGAACATAAGAATGTTCTGCCAGGGGTAAACCACTTCTGCATGCCCTATTTCCATGGAAGATTTTTTTTTTTTATTTGATAGATCAGAGATAAATTGAAACAAAGAACTAGAGCCTAAAAGAAAGAGGAAGTCTTGTTACACTTCTTGCTGCAATCACTAAACTAGGACTTTCTATGAGACACTCTCGTCTTCAATTTTATGTAGACAAGTACACTAAAACAACAAGCCAAAACGAAGATCTCAAAGACAACATATAGGCCTATCTAAATTGAATTCTTGAACTGAAGTGAAAATGCTGCTACTCCAAATTTAATTGAGAAGCCTCGTACGTTCTTGCTACTGATTGCTGCTTTGTTTGGCATATTTCAAGTGGAGAGTTCCTGATATACTCCCAAGAAGTAACTGTAAAATCCATGAATAGAAGTATGTAGCAATCAGCTTTAAATGCTTTAGAGAAGACGAGTACTTCAGAAACTCAAGACACCAGGCTACAGAGATATGAAGCATTCACCCCAGGATATTACTGGACAGAAATTACAACTGTCTTCGCCCTTTCGATGAAACATAATTATTCTGAGCATCGCGGACCCATTGCATGTGGGAAATACATATGTCAGGAACAAATAGAGCACAGTCAGATGAATATTGAGGGTCTTTTGGCCAATATAACCCTGAAGCTGTAGGAGGGGAAGGAATCTGAGGAACCGTCAAGGATGAATCTGGTACCCGCCCCAAGCACTCATCATCATCTATCTCCTCTTCACTGGATCTTAAAACAGGAGAACTAGAATCCCCTAGCTTGCCACTGTCAGCCTACAGGAACTCATCGGGAAAAGGCAACATAAGATGCAAAATCAAGGAACTTTAACGACTGTAGCACTAAGACCATAACTAGTCGCTTAAACAGAAACAAACGCAAAGCCCAATCTACATGGACAGTTAGTAAACATTCCTTTACAAGGTCCAAATATATTGAATAAATAAGCTGAAAAACTAATGTGCATGAAAATTTAGATGTAGATAAGATGTATACCTAGTGCCTGCCTAATTCAGCACATCGAAAGTGGATATGTAAATTGAGACAACAAATAACTGAATTAAAATACAGACACATGACAGGAAGAGTCTTAATAACCCACATATAGATTGAAATCCACCTATGACATGCCCATATCCCACGGTAAGTGAAAGAATACCTTCTAGCAGTCTCATCTAAAAGAATATCAAAACAACTTAAGTTCCTTCCTACTGATTTTAAGCCAATTTGATGGTATTAATCAATGGCTTTGCAGTAGGATTTCTTTTTATTAATCATGGATCTCAATCAAGAACAATAATTCCACAAGCCAAGCTCACAGTCTTCAAGCAATTTATTTTCTTATTAACATTTACAGCTTGCAGCGTTGAGTTCAGAAAAGAACATCCTTGTAAAGCTGACTGAGTAGTCAGTACTCTGCAAACACCTCTCAGATCTCAATGGCTACTCTTCAAAAGGATAACATACTGCAGTCTCAAATTCACTGGATAGTTTATAAGTTCGAATGCTCAAGCATTTTAGCGTAAACTGGACTTGTGGTCTTCTTAGAGTAAAGCTCAACAAAAGATACACACAAGCACAAGCACAAACACTTCAAAGCTCAATCAACCAATCAATAAACCCCAGTTCCTCACAGATCCTGTTAAATCCAGCATATATTAACTTTGTCTGCAAGATCAGTTCTGTAAAAATTAACCCATTGAATTGCGCTCAACAAGAACCAAATTAAAGATCTTTTCTGATGGAATTTCTCTACATTTCAATGGAACCTATCTTTGCCAGCTGTATGGTAACATAACCAACAAAACAACAGGGGGTTACCCTCAGAAAAAAGAATCAGGCTCGGCAAGGTTCCATCACCTTCTGAAGCAGTGGTGCTCATGTCCAACATTTTCATTTTATAACCAAGGATAACCTTTATGCAGCACATGAACACTGGCAACTGCTGCAGACTCGTGTGCCAAAGGTGCAGAGCAAATGCAAGGTCAATGCATGTTCACAAGTGCATGTGCCTAAATGTGTGTGCGAGTGAGAGGGAGGAAGAGATATAGAGTGAAAGGGTGTTCAGTTTTACAGGTTATTAACCTCTGACAAAAGATAAACCCAGAATACTGTCCTGGTTGTCAAATAAAAAAAATAGATAATTGAAAGATCAACAGTGAACAAGGAGAACCTAAGCAACAAAATGCAGTCTTGATTTGGACTGGAACTATTTAAGAGAATTTGTTTTTTTCCCACAAAAAAAAAAAAAAAAAAAAACCTATAAACTTACCTTGGATGATCCAATATCCATGTAATTATAATTCTGACTGAATTCAGTTAGGCCAAGAAACTCATCAATGGGCCAGTGTGACATGTTTCCCGCAGTTGAACCACCACCATAAGAGACGTTGGTCGGTGGAAACTCTCCAACTTCCCCAACTTGCATGGGTAACAGCTCGTTGTATTCAGATGAGTGGGGGAGTGAGGAAACCTTTCTAGAGACAGAAGAGGATTTTGTATCTGCAACTTTTTCTCCAGAACGAGACTTTGCAGAAGATAAGGAAGCACCAGGCTCAGTAACTTCAAGGCCCACTCTTACACCAGTAAGCAAAAACCTCTGGTGAGCAGAGACATAGGCATTTGCTGTGTGTATTGCCAAATCACATTTTCTGCAGAGTAAAGCCCGGTCCTCTAAACAGAAGAAATAGCCAACTGTTTCCTGTCAGCAGAAGTACACTCTACCATCACAAGCTGAGCCAATATGACAAATACTCCTGATTTATGTAAACTGAGCTAGAACAATAACAAACCAAGAAGGTTTTGACTCAACAACAATACCAACATTAAAGCCACTCTTAAAGCTGGTCCAGAATATATGGACACGTAAAGGCTTCCCTTTTCTCATTTCCTCAAAAGTGAAGCAGCAGGTTTTATTCAATAAATGTAGCTACTAGAAACTGTACCACATCCAATGGAAAGAATTCATCCTACAGTCTAGACAACAGCAACCAATGGAACACTGGAGAAGAATTATTTCAGGCCAAGAAAAAAAAAAAAAAAAAAAACTCTTTTTGAGACAAGATCTTCCATGAAGACTTAAGTTATATATATGAATGTTATTCAAAGAATTTTATTGGCACCAAATGTTATTTACCAATTCAATCAACACTGTATTTGTATCCAAAAACTGAGTACAAGTTGAAACCATTCTATAATTTCAAGAAGGATGTATTTCTCCCGAGATGCACAAGATTAAAAGCGCTCCCATGCAGAACATTAACAATTGAGTTTAGTTCGTAATTCTATCAGAGACTAAATTCTAGTAACATATAGTATAGCACTTAAACAGCAAGAAGTAAGGATTAGTACTACATAACAATAACACACTCTAATATAAAAGAATATACAATTAAAGAGTACTGGCACTGTTAAAATCTCACTCTGCGTTATACTGTCTATTGATCCCACCCAAAGTTATTCTCCATGGATTTATCAGAGTAAAGTGATTCTAACTAATAGTCGTTGAGAAAATCAATGACGTACACACACGCTCAAAACCAAATTCTTAAATTTATTGTAGAAAATTCCTAAGAAAACTCTCTCCACTGCAGCTCTCCATCAAATTAAATAACAAGCAAGAGTAACGTACCTGGCAAATATCACATTTGGGCATCTGAGAAGAAGAGGTGGAAAGAGGAACTCTCTGGTGCTTGCTGGCGAGCTTATTAGCAGCATGAACCTTCTCATCACACTCCCAACACAGCGCCGCCTCGTCCGCACAGCAGAGCACCTTCGCCTCCGCCGCCTCACACACGTTACACTGAATCTTCATCCCTTCCCTTAAACCCAATCCAAGTTTCTCTTTTTCCCACAACAATAAAGGTTAATCCTTTCTCTCCCACTTTCAAGAGCCAATCCCAGAAAGTTTCAAACTATATTCCCCGCCTCCAGAAAGAATCTTCAAAATTTTTAGAGAAAGGAGAATCCAGAAAACCCACTTGAATTGAGAGAAAAAGAAGAAAGAGAAAGAGAGGGAGTGGGAGGGGGAAGACCCAACCAATAGAAGAACAGGGTTTAAGAAGGGGCAAAGAAAACGGAGGATATTTTTTGAGGCTACCAAACACAGTGTCCACGTGGCATAAATGGGTAGTGTCATGGCAGAGGAGACCAGCTTGATGCTGTAAGCAACCACCAGTGTTAAACTTACACGTTGACAACAATGTTTATGCTATATTTAGTAATAAAAAAATTAAAATAAACTATTTAATTAATTATTTTTTTATTAAACGTGAAATATATCTTCCTTTAATAACGCATACCTATCATTTTTCATAAGCAAAATAAAATCAGAAAAAACAAAAATCTCAGCTGTTCACACGTGCACACCTGCTCGGTAGTACAAGAGTTTGGTGCAGCTCTTAGTGGAGAGAAAATTTGGGCTAGAAAAAATGGATAATTAACAAATTTTTTTTTTAATTTTTAGCTAAGTGATAACATATATTTGCATATATATATTAAAATATTTATTTTTATCTAAACAACATCAGAGACCACATTAAAAGGTTTAAGGATCCGAGAGTGTTGTATATTCTAGTTTTTCTCTTATTTAATTTTGATACTTTTTTATTTTTTTAAAATTTTAATAAATAAAATTATTATTATTATTATTATTTTATATTTATCTCTCTCAAAAATTTTTTTACTTTTACAAAAGAAACTCATCTGAATTGAATTATAATTTCCTGACATGAACTCAGGGCCATGGTTTAGGCGAAGGAGAGGGAAAAAGCAAAAGGAGTCCAATAAAAAAAGAAAAAGGAAGTCATAACTTAAATCTAATTGGTTATGTCAAGGCCTCATAGTGGAGAATGCCTCCTCATAGAGAGTGAAAGCACTATTGAGATATTGAAAATTCTGTTTTAGGAAACTAGCGTAGGGCAAGAAGGAAAGAAGTCCACTTAATTGTTAGATAAATTAAGCTATTTACTTGCTTTCCATTTTGGTGAAAAAGTCTAGAATATTATACTGAGAAAACAAAATCAAGGGCCGAAGTTAGTTCTTATTTCTGCTTTCCATTTTGAGCTTATCAAGCACCAGCTAAACCTAGCTCTTCCATACTGATCTCCTCTTAGCACCATTAGCCAGCTAGGTCATTCACAAGACTAATGGCTGACTTCCCCGTAATTTTGAAATTCTTGAGGTTACACATGCTGGGGATTCAATGAGTTTATGAAGGTGCCTACCTACTAGTGGCAGAAGTAAATATTGTAGCAGATCAATTGACATGGCTGTGGAGCCAATAAGATTCAAATTTAGATTGCTTATGTGATTTTTGTAACTTTAAACATTTTTTAAAGAATAATTGTTATGATCACTATTTATAGTGAAATTTATTTTCTCTTATTTATTTTCTTGACCACTCAAACATTTCTTTTTTCTCTTTCAAGTTACCCATTACAATTCAAGACAAATTATTGGGACACACATCTCATGTAATTTAGTCAAATCTACCGAAGTTACATATATGCCCCACAGTGTAGCCAAAGCATTAGAACTTTGAAACCAAATCACACAAGTTTTGAATAACCCTATCTACTATAGATCTTATCCCCTTGCAAATTCAATCCCTAGGTACTCCCTCCTACCTAATTCTTTAATGACTAAATATCACAGTTTACATAAAGGAAACAATTTTGGGTAGGGAGAGTTATTACTGTAAAAATTATGAAAGAAATCCTATAACTAACTTTAGATGTGATTTAGTTGTTGGGAAATTTCAGGCTGAGAGTTTTGCAAAAATGGTGCTTCTGCTATGTAATGGAAGAGATTCTTCCATCTGATCTTCTGATCAAGTTTATTTGGATCCAAGATATAAAGGAGATCAGAAGATCAATTGTCAAGACTTGAGGCATGGGGCAAAATCTTCTAAGCAATGAAGCAGGTAGTAGAAACCTAGGACATGCCTCATCCATAAGAGAGGTTTTAAAGGATGGCCAGACCATTAGAATGGCATATCTAAAGAAAAAAGTTTCACTTTATCATGGACTTTTGCTTTCCAAATCCAAGACAAATAAAAATCCAGATGTTGGGATTCCTGTTAATTTGCTGAAAATATGTCATAGGCTGAATTATAGAAGAAAAATAACAAGCAGAGGGAAAGTTAGTTCTTTAATTATGGAAAGTAGTTCTACTCTGAAATTTATAAACATAAATATTCTCTCATTTTATAATAGTATATTAACAGACAATTAATTTTATGTGAGTGATTTCACTTTTTGCTTAAAATAGGATTAAGAAAATTTCAAAATAATAATAATTTACTAATCACAATTCATGACTTGTATCTATATTGAGGATTCTCAATCACCAAGAAAAGAAAGACCTTTGTTCTTTCCTATAATAAAATAATATTCCCTTGCTTACACCCCCTTATTGCTCTTAAGAAACTAATATCTTTTAAAGAATTATGTAACCCACTATTTACATCAATTTTTCATTCTCAAGGAACTCATGTTTAATTTTATTTACAACTTAAAATTAAAAATGTTTTCAAAATTTAAAATTTAAAACAATATATTTATTATATGATGGAAAATACATACTTTCTATTAGTAATTAGAAAAGGCCAAACACCAAAATCATGTTCTTGACATTTTATACACTAAACATTAACAAAAATTTTGTTCCATAAAAAGTGAAATATTAAGCCCTTAAAAAATAAATAAGAAAAGTTGTATCTATTGAGTATCACAATTTAATTAATTCATTAAATTTAATATATAAATATTTTATATAAAATTTTATAAATTTTAATTTATAAAAATTTAAAAAAAAAAGATCAAGATTGTCCCAATATTTTTCCAATTTTAACCATTGTTTTTTAAAATGGTATTTGTGACAAACATGACTTGGGCCTTATTACAGGCCTTTTAAAGCCCACATATCACAACGTCTCGGCCCTTTTTTAGGCTTTGTATTTTGCCCCTTTGCCATTTTTACTTTGACCAACCGTATGTCTTGCCGCCGATTTTCTGATACGAATCGTAGCTCTCAGCAAAGGAAGTTTTCGCGCCAAAATCCATCGCCGAGTCCTAGTTTTTTGCTTCGCTCAATGTGTCTATAATCCCTATTCTTGGATTCATATTTCATTCACTCGAAGTGCCAGAGGAGCTCGAGTTTACGATCTTCTTTCTAATCTCTGTAAATTCGGCAAGGTATCGCGTCCCTTATCTACTGTTGCTCCCTAATTTCAACGTTTCGTCCCGCGATTCTTCCCTTTTAGGAAGTTTTGATATCACAGATGAAAAAAAATAGGAGAATTTCTAACCGTTGTTAGGTTCATTTGGTTTTTCATTATGATTGTAGAAGATTAATCATCCGAATTTTGCATATTTCTTAATGCTGGATGAAAATAATCTGGTGGCTTGTTTTTCTGTGTCAATTGTTAGAAATCAGTTTCAAGCAAGGCCATTGAAGTTTAGTGGAAACGAGAAAGGAAAAAAGCAGAAAAAAAGTTTCGGTAATTGTTCAGAGATGACCCTGCCGCTATTTGTGATGCTTGTTCTTGGTTAGAATGTAGAATAGGAAACATAAGATGGCTTGTTCAGAGCCATATATTGTCAGAGTTATCTGATCAGATGGTAAATTCTCAAGCTATTTAATTGGAGTTGTATGCCTTTGAATTTCCAAACGCCGGGGGTTATATAACTGAAAGCCTTCATTGTTACCATTCGTGAAATAAGGCTTTCTATGCATTAAATTTTGCACTAAACATGATGTATAACAGTATTAGTTGTTGACTTGATTGGAGTGTGGAGGCGTCAGTCCTAGATAACCCTTTCTAGTTTTCTGAAACTGCCTAATTAGGCTTGTAAAAAATCATTAAATTCTGCTTTCAACTTTGAATACTTGTGACCTCTTTCATGGGAATAAGTATGGATACATGATTTTTGAATGATACATAGGCAAAAGGATGCAACTTTGTTGCATTTTCCATTTTGTATTTCTTTTCTCCCTTTTGGTGGATAAGCATTATGACGTGCTCCTTTTTTGCTCTCCTTTCAAACTTTTTTAATGAAATGTAATGAATTAGCTCACGAGCTGCCCAAAAAATTTTTATAAGCTGAAGGTGTTGATTATAGAATAACAACATAATGCTGTGCGCTTTAGTGATGAAAAAGTGATAAAGTAACTAGCAGCTTTTAGCAACAAGAGTTGATGTGTCTCTCACAGAGAGAGGGAGGGGGTGAAGTTCAATGGATGTAGATCTATAAGGAGGGTATTCGTATATGTAAGTAATGCATCATTAGTACTATTTGCAAGAATAAAAGTGCATTTCTGCAATTTTGTACTAAGATTCCAATATTCCATGACAATCCTGTGTTTGTCAGATCTTAGATAAACATCAGTAATCTGACATCATTGCTAGAAAGTTTAGGCATTTTAGGCGTTGCTATCTTTAATTAATTTCTTCACTATTTTTGGTCAAAAGAATAAATAACTAGAAAGGAAAGGGATTCCTAGTCTCCTAGACAGAGGATAAGGCACGCTCTGAGAAGAAACCAACCAACTAAAGATACAAACATGTAGAAAAATCCAAAATCTTCAGATCGATTAGCTTTCCAATCCTAGGTTTATGTTCTCCAACCAACTAAACATCAATTATTTCTTCATTACTTTTAATATTTTCATATTGTAAAACATTTTATAGGTTTGTATTGACATTTGTTCATGCAGATGCTTTTCTTCATTTTCACTTAATGTAGCCCTGTTGCTTAGTAGAGCATTATATAAATTTATTAACTTTCTTTATTTTGTAATTCATGACAATCCCTGATATCCGATTGTGACTCACAGGTATTTTGATCCTCAGACATGTAAATTTAGTATTTGAGAGTTGAAATGAGATGTAATGCGTGCTGGCGAGAACTAGAAGGGCGAGCCATTTCTACAACATGTGGTCACCTTTTGTGTATCCATGGCCAAAACTTTGGTCTTGCATTCTTTATTCTTTCATCTGATCATTCCAGATTGGATTGTTTGTTCTTGTCTGTTTTGTTTATTGAGGTGATTACTTTATATAAAGTCCCTTAACATTGTAAATAGGCACAGATGATGCCAATAAGATATTAAGTAATGATGGAGCATGCCCCATATGTGATCAAGTGCTTTCAAAGAGGTATGAGACCGTTTGAGATCTGTAACTGATTTTCCAGAAAATTAAGAAGATACAATTTGTTATTGCACCTGAGATAATACTGATTAAAAGGTCATGGTGGTTGTGGCACTAATAGTCCCTCATCAATGAGTTGTCACAGTTTTGCTGCTATATGATGTTTCTTTCATCGGTACTAATGTTTTGTTTGTCAATTTTGAGCCTTGGAGCTCCTGTGTCTAAGACTGATTGAAGTGATCATTTAATGCCACTAATTGTAGCTCAAACAATAAGTACTTTTTAGTTTGTCAATTTTGAGCCCCATGGATTGCTAACACTTTTCTATGTTATATGTTTTTTTTTCCCTCATCAGTCTCATGAAACCTGTGGATATCAATCCTAATGATGAATGGATAAACGTAAGTAGCCTTCTCCTCAATATTGTTGACTATGTGCAGCTAGGATTTATATGTTCTGTAGTTCCATTATTTGATGAGTTCTATTCTTTGCTGCTCTTTATTTCCACTGGCTTTGCTGCTTATCCTTGTGATGTTTTCTTTGCAGATGGCCATGGCTGGAGTATCTCCACAGATATGTATCCTTTATACCCATTGATTTGGGGGAACCCAATAGAAATATATGAATCAAATGTTACGTTTTTTGTAACCCTGTATACCATCTGATGGTCTGAACGAAGTAAAGTGATTTCATCTTCTGAGAACTCGTTCCAAAAATTAAAAGGGTATGTTGGGCGAGTTGTTTTCCCTTGATCAAACATAGTGATGAAGAGTGCATACAGAAGTGTGACGTTCTACATTGGGCAAAAGGAACTGGAGATGCAGTTTAAAATGAACAGGATTGTAGCTCAATGCCGGCAGAAATGTGAGATGATGCAAGATAAGTTTACAGAGAAACTAGAGCAGGTGCATACTGCCTACCAAAAAATGGCCAAGAGGTGCCAGATAATGGAACAGGAAATTGAGAACTTGTCCAAGGACAAGCAAGAACTCCAGGAAAAATTTGCTGAAAAATCCAGGTCAGTGTCTATCCCTTTTCTCGCCTGTATGAATCATATTATTTGATTTTTGAAGTATACGATTTGTTTCTATTCCAGGCAGAAGAGAAAATTAGATGAAATGTATGACCAGTTGAGGAGTGAATATGAGTCAATGAAACGATCTGCCATACAGCCTGCAAGCAACTTTTATTCTAGAAGTGATCCTGATCTGTTTTCCAACCCACCTAACATGATGGATGAGAGAGACTCGGGGAGAAAAGGTAAATTTTTTCCTACGGTGAGAGGATACTACTTTTTGGGGTCAATTGAAAGTTTGTTATACTTAATTTTCAGATTGCTTTAGAACAAATTGAAGTATTTGTTTTGTAAGTGAAATAATAACTTAGTATACCATATGACATCTTTTTTGCTTAGATATTTCGAAAACTAGGTAACTTATTTGATGCAGGTCGGCCGGTTTTCACTCCTGACACTCCAGGACCAAGAGAGGACGTATGGCCAGCAAGACAGAATAGCAACAACTCCGGTCACTTTGATATCTCTGTTAGCTCACCAGCAAAACAAGCAGTCCTTGCGGGGGATCCAGGGAACAGAAGGATGGGTGTTCACCAAGTTTTTGGAGCCAGTGCTACTAGTAACCCATCAATGACTTTAAGGAACTTGATACTTTCTCCAATAAAACGGCCTCAGCTCTCACGTAACCGCACTCAAATATTCACGTAAGGAAGAAACTTAAGTCTGCTGATTTCACTCTGCTAACCTATTTTGAATCTTCATGACTTTTGGCATTTCAGGTTGTAGACTCAGAGGACGCTAACTATCTACCAAGTCAGTCGAGCTGGCTGGTTTTGTTCTGGTTTGAGTTCTTTTTTTTCCCCTTATCTTTTTCTTGCATTTTGAAATAGAGAAAAGATGTTGTGGATTACACCAATGAATTACTAGTCCTCGGAGTGTTCCATATTCTATAATGTACTTCGGTTTCCTTATCTGAAATCGAAACTTTTATAGGTGAAGAGCTGCAGACAGAAACTAGAAAGTGTAGATTATTATATTTCATGTATTGCATGGCTTCAATTGGTAGACAGATAATTCTTGTCTTGTGTATTATATGCTGAAAGTTGAAAATTGGATGAGCTAAAAACTCATCAAGTGCAGCCCCATTTTTGGTTTCTAATTCCTTGGAAGAAATACTGAAAGTAAATGTATTTAGATAGAAAAAATTTGGAAGGAATGCAATTTGAGTTTAAAAGAAAAATAGAGTTAAGAATATGAGATTATATGTAAAGAATGTGTATACTCACTTTGTACCACTATCATTATTCACTAGAAAAATACGTTCTCAATGATGCAATTTATCAATAAATAAATAAATAAATAAGGATGACAATTCATGTAAGTATTATTATGTTATTAATTATATAACAAGTACAATAAAAATCATATTTAATAAAACTTAACATATTAGAATTCTTTACCATAATTGTGAATTTTCTAAATTTCCACGATTTTTTGAACTTCTGAAAAATCCAGGTGTTATTATTTCAATAATACAAATTTTTGTAACCAAACCAGTTTTATTGATTTGGTGCAGTTTACTAATAACTGGTGAATCACCTAAATAGTTTGTAGACCAATTCACTGAATCGATTAGTTTAAGCCGAATTGAAGGGCTGGTTCAATTTCATTCGTTACAAACATGTAGTTTGATGCTTGTTCTACGGTGCACCCGGCCTAGTTTTGAAGGTGTGCTTGTTTGTTATGCTTTGTCCTTTTACATCTTCAATATTTCATTATAAATATGAACATAGTGTTTTTTAATTTTCTAACATCAATTATTACAATTTATTTACATTTCAAGTGAAAATTAGAATCGCCAAGCACATAACAATAGCTCCCGATGTGATTTATGCTGTGTTTTTGGAGCATCAAGAACATGAATTAGTGGTATTAGGACCAAGTAGAGGAAATCATCGTAAGATGTTCAAAATAATGTTTTTCCAAGAAGGCTTTTGTCTTAACTTTTTATAACCGGGAAATAGCAGAAGTCTTGATTCCTCCCAATAGACCCGTATGTCCTACCAATTGAAATAGGAAGGGGTACATCATTTGTTTCCAAAATGACATGGTTATCCAGGTAACAACAACCATTCGTATTGTGAAAATATTCTCTTAGAGAGCTTATAAGTGACATAATCATCCGAAATTTCATCCTCCTCAATCTTACAGTTGATTCTGCTTCATATTTAGGGTTTTGGTATGCAGATGATTTTCCAGCTTACTTGTAGCCTAACCCAGAAGAAGGAGTTAAACAATGCAAGCTCAATGCCATGTCAGCTCATGTTGAATAAATTTCTTTCTTGCATACACAAATCCTCTGACAAAAATTGTGAATTTTTCTGATAATTGTATCCCTGTCAAACTTTCTTCATTTATGTTCGAAGGACAACAACTGATTAGACAAGAAAACTTTTAGAATTGGTGCTTTGGAAGATATGTCAATGAGATCCCCGTCTTGGATGGCATAGCAAACATGAGAACCATCAATATATATTTCACCTTCTGGACTAGTCCACATAGTGTCCATCGTCTGGTCATGTTTCAATAATCCATGCATGAAGTTGGAGGCTGCCCCTGGGGTAATAGGCTCCCTTACCATATACTGGAGATCCTGAGATAAAATGGACATTTGAAATCCACCTGCAGAGTGCATTGCAGCTGTTGAACCAGCAGCTGTTGAGACTCTTAAACCACTTGATCGGCAATGAATTAGAGGTGAACATGGCTGATAATCCTTTCTGATTCTGCAAAAACATATGCCTAAGCAACCTCTTTTCCTCTATTCTTCTCTCTTTTGTCGTAGCACCATGTTTCTTTCTTTCTGTTATTTTGTTTTTTTTTTTTTTTTTTGGGGGGGGGGGGGGGGGGTGGGGTTTAATGTTTAGAGATGAAATTAAAAAACATAAATCATACATGAATAATACAAATCAATATCCATGTGGGAGCTCTTACCTGAAGGAGCACGTAGAAAGAGCAGCAGGGGATGGATGTGAAACTAAAATATCATTGAGAGCGTAAGTTGGCAACTGATGTGTGTTAACAGATATTGATATCCTTGTTAACTCGGATGCAATATTTTGACCCTCAAGTACGCTATCTAACACCTGAAAGAAAATGCTCTATGCAAATTTAGCCATGTATTTGGTTCATACAAAAATTAGAATTAAAAGCGAGAAACATGAGAGCTTCTACAAAGATCTCGTGCAGTTTGCCTATAGCTCAAAGTAAAGGATAAACGGTGACAAACAAGAGCAAGGTAGGGAAATCCATAATCCTTTTCATTGCTATCATAATTTAAAGGGAAGTAGTCAATAGCAGGAGAGCTTCCTCCACCTTTAGTTAAAGAGATGTTATAGCACTTGAAAATAATTGTATCAAAAATCAGCAAAAGACACTTCTTATTACCTATACTTTAACAAAGGCCTCTTAATTTTGTATTTTACTTCTATTATTTGATTCCCCATTTCCACCTTCAAATTTCCATCATAACTGAGGCAATTTTCTGACATAGAGCTTTCATGTCGAGAGCAACACTATATAATTGCTTGTAAGTACCAAAAACATACAGTATTGCCCTAGAACTGAACATTTGATGCTGCCTATCAGACAAATTTGAATAAAGTCACCAAAATAATAGAATAAATGAAACATGTCAACAATTGAATCTCATTTGGGGCAAAATCAAGTTGTTCAGTAGGGATAGCAACATAACTTTTATTTGATACATAGGCTTTCCTTGTAAAACAGATGATCACTTATGTCACAGGTATTTTACCTAATGACTTAATGCTATCAACTCAGCTTAAGGGAAACATTTTTTTTTTCGGTACTTAGTTTAAGCGACACATTAAAGCTTACATTAAAGTTGAAGGGCCAAGAATGAATTTTGACCCAAAATAAAGGTGGGGGGAGGAGGCTGGAAGCAAGTGTTGGTCACGTGTTTATATAGGCATTTCATATCACCTTTAGAAGTAAAATTTGAACCACATACCAGCCCTATCTCTATCCAATGCTAAAATTGAATTTGGAAGGTAAGTCAAGTAAGATAATTAATTGCCTTCTAAGGAGAAATTCCTACTACAACAAGCCCACACCATACTCACTGCTTCCCCCTCAGCGTAGCAAAGAAAAAAGAACAACATTATGTTAATATTTCCACTATTTAGCAAAGCGCTTATCTTACTTGCTCAAAGTTTTCTACGGTGGCAGCACAAAGATGGCCAGTGCTTCTGGTTGCATCAAACTCATTGCTGAACCGTTTCACCTATTGCAAAAGACATATGGCAACAAATTTTTACAAGTCAGGTTGGTTCTTTTGCCTAAAAGAAAACTGTAACTGGCATATTTCAAGAAAAGGACCAATAAAATATCTGAAGACAATGGCTGTACTCCTTTTTTCTTCATAAATACTTCTCTTATCAAAGGAAAAAAATGTTGAAGCCAATTTGTCCACATTAGAATCAAAACTGCATGGTATATGAACCTCATCAATCTGTGTAGGGTCAGAATTCACTCCAAGGACTGGAATCGTGTCATCCATAAAATGGCTGGTGTGCAAAAGAGTTCCGTCGCCACCAATTGTAACAACCAGATCCACATCATTGATGGGCTTTAACAAACTGTTACGTTGTATGGCTTTCCATTCAACTGGCTTCTGCCGTAGAATTGCCTGACAAAAGTTTATGGCCTCCTGGTGCACCTTATGCCTGCTGTCAGTGTAATGTAAGATCTGCAATGTCTCCAATAGAAACCAAATTACAAATGCTCAAGAAGTAACTTAAACGGAAAAGACATAATATATAAAATTTTAATGTTCATATGGAAGGAGGGCATTTATAATACTCCATCATGATTAAGTTGGCAACAAGAGAATTATCACTAAAGAGGATCTATAGTTTCTGTTGGTAGTTTGAGGAAACATATGTGAAGATATACTCCCGTACCAGACAATTCTAAAGTCCTCCAAATATTACACCCAATATAGTGCGTCCGTCTTGATCATTCTCCTCTCATTATTTTTCTAACAGTTTCAGTTCAGAAGTATATCCTTTCTCATCACATATGGATTCCAGTAGTTGAGTATCATAACTTATTGCATTCCTACAGATTTGAACACTTGCATTTCTTGTTTCCTGATTTTGGTGTCTTCCCTCTATCTTTCTATTTAACATTTAAATCTAATTTGTTAGTCTCACTTTTTCCGCTCACTAACTTACAACTTTCTAAAACAATGTTCCTATCTCTCACGTATGTTATACCCAGCGGTTTGGAACCCCAATCCCATTCTTACAGGGTCTGAAGATGATATTAATTCCTAGCATTAGTCTCCATCATGGGCCTGAACTAAGCAATGACAGAATAGAAGTTAACAACAATATGTTCTCACAGTGAGAATTCATGTTAGGGTGTCGTTCCTGAAGAAACATCTGCTGGGAGCAAAATTATGAACTGTCGCATTTATTTGTAAACAGTTACTACTTCTCGAGGAGGATATTACTTACCTCATCTTTGTGAAAGCCAGAAAAGGGCAAAAGCATTCAGCATATAACTAAAACGCCCCAGATTGGACATTTTATCAAGCAACATCGGTACCCATTGCAAATGCTGAACCGGACATTCAACCATCAACTCCCAGAAGACATTGTAACAGAAGCAACGTAGGAAGTAAATAAACCAAGCATGTTTAAGTGACCACACGGATGAAATGGAGAGGAACATTGTCCAGGAATCGTTGTCATGAAGGTGCAGACAAGGCTCCACGTTCTAGAGACCGCAGAACAAAATTCAGAGCAGAGAAAAGAAAAACGTTACCCGGGGACCGGTGATGTGTGATGCTGAATATACGCTGAACGGTTTTAACAGCACTAGGAGCCTCTTCATAGTCATCTCTCTCTTTCGCCGCAATGCCTTGCTTTGTTGCTTGTCTCTCGAACGTAGCAGAAAACAGGAGCAAAACGAGATACTGGAATGAAGCTTGCGTGCCCGCGCTTCGGAGGCCCACTCTCTCAATCTCTGCATATTGAATACTTCTTTCACGTGTAAACGAATTAAAAAATTAATAATTTGAAAGCTACATATTAATTTTATTTATTTTTATTAAATATAAAATATAAATTATATTGTAAAAAATAGAGTGCCGGGATATCAATAAAAAATAAGCAAACTATCCCAACTTGACTCGGTCCAGTTCCACATCCCCGTTCTGAACCCAACTAACCGCCTAAACCAGTGCCCACAACGGATCCAAGCGTGACCCGCCCGTGTATATCGACGCTCCTCGTTAAACTATCCAACCTTTGCGTTGACCCACCCATCTCTTTCCCAAACCAGTTTGGGTGTTACCTATCGGATCTAACCCAGATTCTCAGCAAAGCCGCATCGGGTTCAGTCTCTCTCCTGATTGCTAACAATCCAACCCTAATTCTGCCGGACCATCCGATCGGATTCTGCAGAATTCAAACGGCAGGAGAAGCTTCCCTCGTACTCTGTAAGATGCCTTTCAATTAAATTTCATTTTCTTCGAAATAATAACTGCTAGTCGCTGTAATTTGTGCATTGGATAAGTTTGTTTTCTCCATGATGTTCAAGAATTGGTTTAGTTATGTGGTGGGCTGGGATTGTTGCTCTAAAGGTGGAAATTTCATTATTTGATTGCTAAATTTCTCAGACTAAATTGTAAAATTTTTTGTCTTGTTGTTTCATAGTTTGATGATATAGCTTTAAGACCAGTTTGCTCTGAGTTGTGGTTTCTCTTTTTTAGAGGGGATTGTTCTAAATTGGTGGAAATGAAACTGATCTTAATAATTTTCTTTCATCCAATTTAGGCATACAAACTTTGTCCAAATTTAGTTGGGACCTTCAGTTTATTTGTAATGAGTGTGCTGAATAGTGATATTAAAGCCAAGTTTTAGTTGAAACTTTAAAATGAGCTTTTAGCAATTTATTTTCCTGCTTTCTGAAGTGTTCCTACAGCACTGTGAATAAGTTGTTTCTACTCAGTTACTTGGTACTTGACTCTTGAAGTGTAGGATGTGCCTGCCAGCCATCATATGTAACTGGATTGAACTACAGTTGTCAGCTATACACTTCTTGTCCTGATCCTTATAACTGATATCGAGTGTTTGTTCTTGCAATTTTATGGATTGCGTGAACTGTAGTTCCCCAAGGATGCCCTGAGCCTGAGGTGTAGCCCTTGGTATATTTGCTGGGTCTTGGCTTTTGTAAGGTTGACTTAGTTTGGTCAAGCTACGTCTAGGTACTGATCTGAACTCATAATGCTCGCTGTATGTACTTGCCGTAATCCTAAGCTTTAGCTAAATACTTGTCTTGCTGGTCTAATTTCTGTAGAATCCAACTGAATGAATTGTCCAAGTTAAGCTGTAGCCATTACATTGCAGTTTCATGGCAGGGGGTTTATATGAATGTTTTATCTTCCCATTCTTTCAATTCTTTACAGCTTGCTATTTTTTTTTTTTTTGGTGGGTGTGTTTACAGCTTTATGGCAGGGGTTTATATGCATGTTTTATCTTCCCGTTCTTTCAATTCTTTACAGCTTTACAGTTATTGAGCTTATTGTGTCCTCCCCCCCGCCCCTTGGTTTCTTTCTCTCACATAACAATTTTTAGTGGTTTTATATGTTTGTTTTAATCTCACTTTGTTGGCTTCGGTGACTTTGATCAATTACAAATGACATGCAGGTTGTTGGCAATCTCAAGCCTATGTGATGGAAGTATCAAATGATTCAGGCATTAAGAAACCCAAAAGGCTGACATCTGTTGTCTGGAATCACTTTGAAAGGGTTAGGAAGGCTGACACCTGTTACGCTATTTGTGTGCACTGCAACAAGAAACTTAGTGGATCAAGTAACAGTGGAACTACTCATCTGAGGAATCACTTGATGCGATGTTTGAAAAGATCAAACTTTGATGTGTCTCAACTACTTGCAGCAAAGAGAAGGAAAAAAGATAATACCATTAGCCTTGCAAATATTAATTTTGATGAAGGTCAGAGGAAAGAAGAATATATAAAGCCAACTATCATTAAATTTGAACAGGAGCACAAGAAAGACGAATTCATTAACTTTGGAAGTACTAAATTTGATCAGGAGCGCAGTCGATTTGATCTTGCTCGTATGATCATACTGCATGGATACCCATTGGCGATGGTTGAACATGTAGGATTCAAAGTCTTTGTGAAGAACCTTCAGCCTCTTTTTGAGTTTGTGCCAAGTAGTGGTGTGGATGTTTCCTGTATGGAAATCTACAGGCATGAGAAAGAGAAAGTGTATGAAATGATTGGCAAATTACATGGCAGAATTAATCTGTCTATTGAAGTGTGGTCTTCAACCGAAAATTGTGCATATTTATACTTAGCTGCTCATTATATTGATGAAGAATGGACACTACAGAAGAAGATTCTGAACTTTGTCACACTGGATTCTTCTCATACTGAAGACATGCTTCCAGAAGTGATTATCAAATGTCTCAATGAATGGGATATTGACTGTAAGTTGTTTGCATTAACACTTGATGATTGTTCAACTGATGATGACATAACTCTGAGAATTAGAGAGCGAATTTCTGAGAAAAGGCCATTTTTAAGTACTCGTCAATTACTTGACATACGCTCTGCAGCACATCTCATCAATTCCATTGTTCAAGATGTGATGGACACAGTGTGTGAGGTGATCCAAAAGATTCGAGAAAGCATCAAATACGTTAGAAGCTCAAGAGTTATACAAGGAAAGTTTAATGAGATTGCTCAACACGCTGAAAATAATTCTCAGAAGGCTTTGGTTCTTGATTGTCCAGCTCTTTGGAACTCAACTTATCTCATGCTTGAAACTGCAGTAGGATACAAGACAGCATTTTCTCTCTTCCAAGAGCATGATCCCTCCTACTTATCAGCTCTAACCGACGAAGAGTGGGAATGGGCAAGTTCTGTCACTGGTTATCTGAAACTTTTAGTTGAAATCACCAATGTCTTTACAAGCAACAGGTTTCCTACTGCAAATATATACTTCCCCGAGATTTGTGACATCCATATCCAGTTAATTGAATGGTGCAGAAGTTCAGATAGTTTTCTTAGTTCTATGGCTTCAAAGATGAAAGCCAAATTTGATAAGTACTGGAGCAAGTGCAGTTTGGCTCTAGCAGTAGCAGCTATCTTGGATCCCAGGTTTAAAATGAAATTGGTTGAATACTACTACTCCCAGATTTATGGCAGCACTGCTTTAGATCGTATCAAGGAAGTTTCTGATGGTGTCAAGGAACTTTTTAATGCATACTCTATTTGTTCAACAATGGTTGATCAAGGCTCTGCCTTGCCTGGCAGCAGTTTACCTAGTACAAGTAATGATACTAGGGATAGACTAAAAGGCTTTGACAAATTCCTTCATGAGACTTCACAGAGTCACAACGTAACATCCGACTTGGACAAGTATTTAGAGGAACCAATCTTTCCTCGTAACTCTGATTTTAACATATTGAATTGGTGGAAAGTCCACACGCCGAGGTACCCGATCTTGTCTATGATGGCACGTGATGTTCTTGGGACTCCCATGTCAACTGTGGCACCAGAATTGGCATTTGGCACTGGAGGGAGAGTGCTAGATCCTTCTCGTAGTTCACTAAACCCTGATACTCGACAGGCTTTAATCTGCACACAAGATTGGCTACGAAATGAGTCAGGAGGTAATTTTTTCTTCTTTCCCTTTCTCCTTATAAACATTACGATTGGTGGCTAATTTTTTATTACAATTCGATATCTGATCAGATTTCAGTCCATCCTCAAATCATTCTTCTCAACCCTTTCTCACTGAATCAAATTGAATATTTCAGGTATGCTTCTGTTAACTGTTTGTGTGTCATGTTTCCTATTTACCCCACATTCGATTGCTGAACATTTTTCTGTGTACTTCTCTATGGTTTTAATGTCCTTATGTTGTAAGGTTGATGGATCTGTCGGTGGCTCATTAGGCATCTTGCCCTTATATTTTACAATGCCAAGTCCTGTCGCAGAAGCTGACTTAGAGTTGCCAAGTGGGCCTTTGTTTCTCCTGCGTGTTCATTTGTTGCTGAGAAGCAGCCTAGCTTTCCAATATTCTATCAAAAATCAATGTATATCTTAGGACAAACGGGGTAGATCTGTGTATATGTTATACCTACATGAGCTTATGTCTATATTGCTGCCTGAACCGTCAGCCATTGTGATTGGACTTGTGATCTAGATGAATCTTAGCTTGTACAGGGGTTTTTCATGCCCTTTATGTCAAAATCTCCCTTGGAATGAACACGTTTCCTTTTGCTAGGTACAATGGGGTTACACATGGTGAAGGACCTACATGAACGAAGATCTTTCATGGCATCACAAATGGGGCAATTTAAACCTCATTTTTCAGCCCCAAACAATTTATCCAAACCTGTATAGAAACTGAGTCCATAAGGGCACAACATAAGAATTGTGGTGCTACAAATTTTTCCTCGAACTTTGCTTATCGAGCTGACCTGAACAATTACAATTTCTTATTCTTCCAGTTCTTCAAAATTAGTGGCAGCCATCTCGATGATCATATAAGGTAGTGTTATCGGTAACTGGGTAAGCTTGCGTTAAAAGTATGTACTTTCGTGCTAGTCTTTATCCCAAGTGTCTAAAATGGCTCGCTGTCAAAATCTCCTTGCTCCATAGTACTGCCTCATTTATACCTCAGGAGTCTCCCCAACACCAACGGAGGGGCATGTCCGTGGTTAGTTTGAATATTTTTATCGTTATTTTTTTTATTTTGATATATTTTAGTTTATATTAAAATAAATTTTATATTTATTTCTTTTTTATTAATCTTTAACTTTTAAAATAAACAAAAATAAAAATCTATGCCGCTCTGGGCCATGATGGAATCAAGATTCCCTTTCCATTGTGATTTTATGATAAAGGGAACACAAACTTTTGGAAAAGGAAAAATAGTAGATGAATTTGGATGTTTTGATTTTTTGATTTTAATAATTTTTTACTTTTTTAAAAATTTAAAATATAAAATTATTTTTTATAATTTTATAATTTTATATTTATATCACTCCAAAATTTTTCAACTTCTACAACAAAAAAATCCGATCCAACGGTAGATCCATGTGAGCATAATTACAAGGTCAGACAAACAATAGATTTAGGACAGGACCCCAGAGTACTTCAAATAAAGAATACACTTTTGCACAGGTTTTCACATCCAGAGATACTTTTTACACGGCACAAGCGTTTCATTAGTTGAACGGCTGTGATTAAATTTTTTTTCTTCTTAGCTTATGTTTTATTTCGTTTGAATAGACGAACTCTTCGTATCAACATTGGTAAATTAAAACAAAAATAGTTAAAACTAAGTCAATAACATGTTCTGCATGCACCTTTGTTGCAGAATAAAAGAAAAAATTATGCTTTTCAACCTTAAAATTCCGTTTCCATGCCAAACTCAAAACATGAGTTATCTCATTTTTCATGTTTAAAAGGCATATTTGAATTGATGTAATCAATATTCGACCATCGAATTGTCCTATTAGAAGAATATCAAATATTCCTAAGCTTTGAAAAATTGAGTGCTTAGCCTTAATTTCTCCTCAGTGTCTCTTCAAATGACAACGTTTCAGGCTTGTGTTTCAATTTCAGATGGGATTGCTGATTCATTTTGAACACCCTTGTTTTTCAGGCGTTTTTCTTATTTTAAGAATATATACAATTTCTTTGGTCACTAATGCAATTTTTGTTGATTTTTTGTGCTAATTAATAAAATGAGTTTTTTGCATTTTACTTCAACTGTTACTTTTCTTTTTGGGCCCCCTTGAATCCCATATTGGTATTCGCTCTACTTGCTAGGACATGTCACGTACTGGCAGATCTTCAAGAAAATTTTTGGGAAGTAAAGGGGTATTTATTAATTATTATATGAAAATTTATGATAATAGAATAAATTTTAAAATTTTTATAACTATGAAAATACGTATTAGAAATTTTAATGCATAAAATAAGATACATTCCTCTAAAATAAATGTCATATAAACTATAAGGGAGAGAAAGATATCATAAAGTTTCAAAACAATGTTTTTGTGCAATATATTAAAATATTCAAAGATAACAATGTGATTAGTAATATAAAATTCATCAAACATTTCACTATATAAAATAATCAAAAACTAAAAATTTACTTAAAGTAAGATTATTCATTCTTTCAATAACTTTAAATAATTAATTTTATTTTTAATATAAATTATTATGTTATCTACAAAAAATTATCATCTTTCTTGTTACGCAACCATGTTTTTAATTGTTTTTATTAATTTAAGTAGAATAGCAACATAATTCAAAAAAATATGAGTTTTTAATTTGATAATTTTATATATTAATTTTAAAATTTTACGTTAATATTTAGACAAAAATAATTGAGGAATCAACTTAAAATTTGTTTTTTATACCAAACTTAAAAACATTTTTTCTTAGAAGATCTGCCATTGATGCCACATGATATCATAAAGAATTAAAGAAAATAGGAGCTCCTCAGTAACATATCTATAGGTAACAAAACAAAAAGAAAAGCTACTCTTTTTTTGGTGCATTATTATTAATTGAATATTATTATTTCTATATCTTTATATTTATAATTTTATTTATAAATTTTATTTTTATCTTTTATTTTTTTAATATTTAAAATTAAACTATATTAAAAAAATATAACTCAATTATAAAACTACCAACTTAACCCTCAATTACCCTTATCAATTCAACTGGGCGTTGAGCCGTCCTGTGCTGTTTGGGCCACAACATGTACTTTAACCAGAATACCATTTAAATCGTCATGATGTCAGGAACTGTTTGCGCAGAGTAAGCAAACAAAGAATAGGGTCAGGGAGGTCACGTTTGGCTACATGACATGTAGTGTCCCCAAGAAGGAGTGACAAATTGAATGGAAGACAGGGTGTCCACTCTTCATAAAAATACAAACAAGGCATAATCGGGCAGACCCCATTTGCCTTAAAGTTTCGGGACATAGAAATCATATTCCCAAAGTTTGGGGCCACCCAAAAAAGAAAAATCCAACCACATGACCCGAACCCCATCCTTGTTTCCACAGCTGCTCTTACTTCAATTTTCTTCAGCATAATGTAGTTCAAATTATGAAAAAATTGATGTCTAATTTTTTATCAGAGATAAATTAGAAATTAATTATTATAACTGATGACTTCTCAAAAATGGAATTGTCTCTCATAAAAAAATTCTTACACCCAGTGTGGCGTGTCGGATAACAAACAAAATGTAAATTAAAAATATAAGAGTATCATAAAATTAGAACTTAAACTTAGTTCAAGTAACCAAGCGACTTTGTATTCTTCTCCCTTATAGTCAATTTTCATACAATAATATTTTCTATTTCTTAGAAAATAAAAATATCTTAATCCTTTAATTCGATGTCAAGAATCAAGCCTTATCCATCTTGGCTGACAAACGAGAACTATGAATTTGAAAGTTTTTCACAATTGAAATTTTATATTTAAATAAATTTATTGTGATATTGATTTTTAAATATTGTAAATTTTGTTCAGTGTCGGTAATATAACATTTGTATGGTTGAGAATTGACATTCTTTTTTTTTAATTTTTATGAAATATTTTTATTCTTTAGATAAAATTAATACTCATTTAAAATAAAAATTAAATAATAAATTTATTTTAATAAAAATAATTCTAAGATCGAATCCAAAGAAATTACATGCCTATGCCAATTATTTGTCCGTAAGAATTGGCACTCTGTATCTAACATGACGCAAACTAAATAAAAGGGAGGACGCGTGACACAAAATCACACGGTCGTGTATTATCTTTGTTTGTTGGTAGGGGACTATGAGCAGATGTTCGTGCAATGGTTCCGTCATTGCACTCTACGGGCAGGATAGCGCATCTTGGATGGAAATGGAAAATTTTATAAATTCTAAATCTTTATCTCTAAAAAAAAAATATAAAATCTATTTTGGACTAGTAAAAATGGAAGAGTAAAGGAATAAACGTGTAGATATGCAATTATAGTGTTTTTTTTAATATAATTAATGATTATTCAAACCCCTTATTATTAGCAGCCACTCCTAATTAATGACTTTGTGAGCCACAGTCTAAATGACAAGAAATGTACTGGTTAATTGAACGGACTGGTTAATTGAACGGTGTATTCCGTATAGTTTTAGTGAAGTTGGTCACACGGAATTTAATCGTCCACAAATGATTAGTCTAAAAGTAAATATTAGGTAAATGTTGATTGATTTTTGGTTCCCGTCATGTCTTGTCCTTATTTTCCCAATCGTCTGCTCTTCATATATAATTGCTTTAGTAACATGTTTTTGCGTCAAACTAAGTGCTCATGACACCGTGTTTACTTTGGTACGCTCCAGTACAAAGACAAAATTCAAGAGTCTAAAAAATCTCACAATAGAGATCTTATGGATTTGTTCATTAATTACTTCAACAAATTGGATTCAATTACCCACCAAATCACATATTTGCTGTGATAACCTGCCTGTCCACAATGATATTGTTACCCAATCCTATGCAACTTATTCGCACAAAACATATGGAACTAGACATGTATTTTGTTAGAAGTCTTATTTTGAAGCAAACCTCGCCTATGTTTTACATTGCCGATTTTCAAGCCCAAATAAAAGATAAGAATTGTGTTAGATAGTCAACAGCTAATTTAAACTTTGTTAAATCTCTTATGATATAAATAAACGAATTTATTGAGCTAATATTAAGTTGTTAACTAAAAGTAATATACTGTATGACTTGAGTGCAGTGTCAAATAAGTTAGAGTCATTGTATTATCACCTAGATGTAGTGTTAAGTAAGCAAAGGTCCTCACATTTTTTTAGACTAATGTAGATAGAAAAAAGTTAGTCTATATGAACAAAATCTATTTTGGCACTTGGAATATTAAAACTTTGGTAGGAAAATTTACGAAGGTAGTTGACATTATGATTTAAAGGAGGATTAACATTATGTATCTTCAAGAAATCAAATGAGTTGGAGAAAAGGTTAAAGAATTGGATACTTTAGGATTCAAACTTTAATACACAAGGAAGGTCAGAGCAAAGAATGGAGTTGGTATTATTGTGAATAAAACTTAAAAGAATAATGTGATGAGGTTAAAAGGAATGGCCATAAGATTTTATCCCTTAAAACAATAGTTGAATAGGAAACTTTTAGCATCATAAGTACTTATACACCATAAGAGGGGTTGAAGGAATATGAAAGTAAAGTTTGAAAAGATTTGGAAGGGCTAATGTAAGGAATTCCACAACTAGAAAAGATTGTCTTAAATAGGGATCTTAATGGTCATGTTAGAAAAGAAGCATGGCAATATGTAGGATTTCACAGTGATTTTGGTATTGAAGAACTCAATGAAGAGGGCAAATAAATTTTGAACTTTTTAATGGCTTAGAACTTTAAGATTGTGAATATTTGTTTTAAGAAGCAGAAGGAACAACTAATCACATACAAGAGTAAGGTCTCAAGCTTGCAAAGAAATTTTTTCTTGGTACAAAATACGAATAAAATGATCTATAAGGATTATAAAATTATATCAATTGAGAGTTTGACTACACAATATAAGGTTTCGGTCCTTGATATGCATGTGAAGAGTTGAAAACAGCAAATTCAAAAAGTTATAAACCTAAGGATTAGGTGGTGGCAGCTAAAGGGTAAAAAGCAATTGGTTTCTCAAAGAGAGTTTGGGAGACATATATGTGAGAAGAGATGACAAATAGTGTTCAAAAGTTAGCTAAAATAGTTTTGGCCGAATCAAAAGGATTTGGCCTTAAAGATAAAGAATTTTGGTTGTGAAATGAGAGTGTACAATAGAAGATTAAATATAAAAGAGAGTGTTTCAAAGCATTATATCTTGGTAACAATTCAAAAAATTAGGAAAAGTATTGATTAGCTAGAACTAAAATAAAAAAAGTAGTTATTGAGAAGAGATCAAAAGCATTTGAAGGATTTTATCGAGCATTACGAACAAAAAATAAAGAATGGCAAATATGCAAGCTTACTAAGGGAAGGGAAAGAAAAATAATAGATGTAAATAAAGTGAAATGCGCTAAGAATGAAGAAGAAAAAGTTTTAGTAGCAGAGAAAACTATTAAAGAAAGATGGAGGAGTTATTTTCATAAATTTTTTTAATAAGGAGCAGATAACAAAAATAGAAATGGAAGGTTTAATTACAAGAGAGAATGAACAAAATTTTGCTTTTTATCATATAATTCATAAAGTTGAGGTGAAAAAAGCACTTAAGAAGATGGATAATGATAAGACTATGGGTCTTGATAATATACCTATTCAGGTTTGAAGGTGTTTGGAAGAGAAATGTATTTTTGGTTTACCAAGTTATTTAATAAGATATTGAAGTCCAAGAGGATGTCAAATGAATAGAGAAAGAGTGCTTTGGTACCAATTTGTAAGAATAAGGGAGATATTCAGAATTGTAGAAACTATTAGGGGATCAAACTCATGAGTCATACTATGAAACTTTGAAAAAAAGCAATTAAGACAAATTAAGAAAAGAGACCCATATATCAAATAACTAATTTGGTTTTATACTAGGAAGATCAACCACTAACGCTATATATCTTTATCGGGTTTTAATGGAATAGTGTCAAAGTAAAGAGAGACTTGTGTATGATTTTCATTAACTTTAAAAAAGCTTATAATAAAATACCAGGAGAAGTCTTATGGAAGGCCTTGGAAATTAAAGGTGTTCGTATTACTTGTATTCACGCTATAAAATATATATGATAAGGCAACAATAAGTGTAAGGATGTTGCACCTATTGAGGATAAAATGATGAAAACTCAGTTATAGTGATTTAGATATGTGCAAAGAAGATCACTAAAAATTTTAGTGAAAAAAATTGATTAAATAATTTTTAATTTAATGAAAAGACATAAAAGAAGACAAAAATGGATACTTGAAAAGATGATTAAAAAAAATATTTAATTAAATGATATTTTTAAAAATTTAATTTTAAATGAAATTCAATGATGCCATTTAATCCATGTGGTCAACCTTACTAAATGAGATAAAGTTCTATTTGTTATTATTATAATATCCTATTTTGAAGAGGAGCATCTCTAAGAGACACATATCAATAAACGACCAAACTGCTAACATTCTCCCCAAACCACTTTCCCTCTATTTTATCGTCTTCGTTCAAAACTCACTGTTCAAAGGCTGGGGTAGTTTTGAAGGGGGGAAACTAGAAGAAAGGAACAAGGCGAGAAGACAGATTAGTTTATGGGGGAATACTGGGAGTAATCCGTTCTATCATAGCAATTCTGCTATAGTATTCTGTTACTGTTGGATTCAGTTAAAAGTGGTTGTGTTTGTCAATTGTAACTTGAAGAAAATATTCGTGTCAGCTTATTATAAGAAGTCCTTGTGTTTATAAAGTCTTTAGCCCCAGAGATCAGTTCAATGACAATCATTCAGAAGTTTCATTCAATTACTCTTTCTATTTTCGATGATACTGTATGATTACCAGCACAACGTGATGCTCAAGCGCTATGGTAAGATTGCCCACAACACCATCACTAACCTTATCTTCCACCATCACCACGGTGTAATTTTCTTCATTCAAAAAAGATGGAAAGGGAATGGAAAAAATACTTGTGTTTAGGTGGGAACAAATTTTTTACACTTTACGAATATTTGATTCCTAAAGAAAATTTAGATGCTTGTAAAATACTTTTATAATCTTGTATCATATATGATCAAATAATTTTTCTATCTACGTCTTCTTAAAAAACCTATTAAAAATTCTTCAAGTAAACGCATCCTTAGATGTTCATACTATTCTTACACAATTTAATTTTTCAATAAATCAGCACTTTAATTTAGAAAATATATAAATTTTATTTAATTAGACAACATTAATTTAGATAAACTCTCTAAATATATAAAGATATTGACGTGAAAACGACATTTTTCTTTCGGTAATGTGAAAACAACATTATTTCAAAGTTTATCTTATTTGGAACTGCGTAGAGAGCAGTGGGGTGGGGTTAGAAATAGCCATATAGGATAAGGTACGAAATTCTTTGATAGACAATGGAAAAGAAAAGACATTATGAGTAGTGATTCTCAATGATGGCGAGGATTATGGTAAATGTCTGCATCAATTGCATGCCTTCCCTGCAACGTCAGAGAATCCCTAACAAAGCTGATACCATCACTACGTGCATGGAATATGGAATATTATTTCAGCCTTTTATTTTTTTATATCTTATTTTTAAATAAATTTTTATTTTATAAAATTTAAATTCTTAAATTTTATAAATTAAATTATAAAATTAATAATTCACAAAATTATAAATATTTTATTGCTACGGCTTCCGTGAAAGCAACATTTCCGATATTATTTCATCATGTGCAACTACATTGCTTTCCATTTCCACAATATTCGTCTCCTCTTTTATCTTGTGCTAGACCCATTAGCCATGGACAGCCCTAGATGCCTATACTTTTAGTAACAACTCTGATCACACCTTTAAATTCAAGGGATGTCACAACTTTATACTCATGACATCCATAAAATTAATGGTTTATAAATATATTTTTTTAAATTTTATTATTTTATTTATGAAGATAAATTTTTTCACAAGTTGTTCATAAATTTATTTCATAAAATAATACATTTATATATTTATTTAAATAAATATTATTACTTCATATTTTATTGGTCATTGAAAACTACAACGCATCTTGCTAAGTTTATTTTAAAAATTATTTTACAAAATTCATATAATTATAATTACACTTTTATCTTTTTTTTTGAATTTTTTGAATAATTTTTGTTTAATAAAAAAAAATCTCTTTAAAATATTAATGACATCAGATAATTTTTTTAAAATAAATTTTTATTATATATAATAAAATTTATATTAAATTTAAAATATTTAAATTTTTATTATTTGAATTTTTTTATTTTTTGATCCATATACAGTAATGGCTTTTTTTTTTTTTGTCGCATAGAAATCGATATCTCTCCGTTGGCAGTTGGCCATTGGCAATTGGGAGTTAATGGCCAAAAAAGTCTGCTAGCCTGCTTTCGGGAAAGGAAGAAGCTAGAGCAGAGACAGCCCCTCCTTCATGTGAACGTACGTGAGTTACGGGCAAGAAACGGAGAATGAAACGGACAAAGGGAAAAGAAAAGAATGGGGGCGACCTCACGTGACTGACGGCCAAAACAAAAGGATGGGATGTAAAGTCGCAAAGAGGCCGTCACATCGCCCGGATCGCGTATCGCCCTGCATATATGCTGCTGCTAACAAGAAAGCTAACTCCACGAGACGCGCAGACAACTTTAAAGCAAAGGAAGGCACTTTCAGATAGCCGTGGGTTGAAAAAGATTCAGGAATCGATGTGGATACCAGACCAGAAAGTTACTGAAAGTTGCAAGCACCTCATCATCGCCCTGCGGAAATTCCCAAGGTAGACAGATTTCTGTGTCCGCGCACAACTTGCCAAAGCTTTTTTAATTGTGAAAAGTTTTAATGTGAGGATTATTGTATCAATTAAATCTTAGAATTTAGTTAATAAAATTAAATAAATTTAATTTTATTAACTAAATTTTACGTAAAAATAAATGTATAAAAATAAAAAAAATTATATTAACAGAAATGTACATCAAGTTAAATCATATCGGTGTTATGTAAAGAAAAAATTAGTTGAATTGAATAAATTGAATATGAAATTCGATTGTAAGTAAGTAAAGGTCAAATTTAAATTATTTGGGTTAATGAATTTTATGTGCATTTTAACCATTTATGTTGGGTTTGATAAAAAATATTTTGTCATTAACCAATATATATATATATATATATGAATATACACAAGTTAAGTTTAAATTGATTTGAGTCCATAGAACAGAGATATTTTGCAAATCCGCAGTTGTAATTTTCTTGCACCAACATTTTTACGAAAAAAGGTAATAAGCTCCACCCACATTTGTGAGTGGGAGGGATTTTTAAAAAGCAAAATAGGTAGACTACAAATATAAAAGATTGTGTAAAAAAGTATATAATTGAATTGTACGATTAACAGGCTTCATTTTTACTTTCTTTGCTCAAGTCTTCTTTTTGACCAAAAAAACTATTTTATGGTATAAAAAAGTTATCAAAAGTTCACAAAACACAATTATATTTGATTAAAATTCTTATGAAAAGATCCACTATTGGGATAAGAGAAAATTTTGAAATGATTAAAAAGAAATAAGAGAAACAAAATTTAATAACAATGAGTACTCACTATTTATTAATTTTTACCTAAAGAAGTTAAAGTTTTGTTTGCATGAATTTATATTTGCATTTTTAAATTTTAATAAATTTTTTATAAATTAATATATAAATTTCTTTGTTTTTTTCTCTTAATTTTGAATCATTTTTTCATTCACTGTTATAATAGAGAATCTCTGTCCACATGAATCCTGATCCCTTTGTATTTAGTTTTTTCATGGTATGAGTCTACTCTTCTAAAATCTATCCGTATAGTTATTGCCAATATTGTGAGAATGCGAGTAGCTGTTTCATTTTGACCACTTAAAAGTTACAACTTCTATTTTGAGATATTTTGAGAACCGTCTCCAACATGGCACTCGCATGGGTTGAAATTTTTCAAGGAGCCCACGACAACGCAGCCACTCATTGCCGTCAACATTTCCCATGTGTTATTCATTTGGAGCTCTGTTCCCTTTCCTGTCCTCATTCTCGACCACAGCAAACATCACTTATATGTATTCATAACCTTAGATAACCATCTTGAATACTAAATTTTGCATTATTTATTAAAATTAATTAATTACTTTTGATATGTACATTAACATAATATTTAAAATTTCAATGTCTCAAATGGTTATATTAGGTTAATGCTAATCTATTAATCTCTTTTTTTTTTTAATGAAATTTAAGGTATTTCTCAACTGAAATTGTAAAAAAAAAATTTATTATTTTCTTTAAAAATAGAAATGAAACCAAATACATTCTTTTAAATTTTAAAATGTTCGGTATAGAAAATATCAAAAGAAAACATTTTATACCCAAATTTCAATAAGTAATTATATGTACATATATAAATTTTACATAGACTTGACACACTTGATTTCTTATATTTTCACTTTTATTTTCGCTCTCTTTACAAAACTTGTCATAACATGGAGAGAGTGTATGTTTCCCCACATGCGACTACCATTTCCCAATTTCAATGGCTATTTATCTCTTTTTTTACTTGTTTTAAAGTAAAAATCATTCTATTTTGACTCACACTGTTATTAAATTATCAAATTATATGAAGCAAAATCAGATCTTAATAGAGCAATGCCTTATCAATATATACAGTTTTACTTTATTAAGATTAGATAAATAAATTAAATAATAATATTAAATTTTTTTATAAAATAAATTTTAAAACATATTATTTGTTCAAAAAAATTTTTAATAATTTTTTTACATGCCATTTTTTGTCATTTTTTAATTCTCTTTATTAAAATATAAATATTTTGATAATTTTTTTATTATAATCTTTGGCAGTATTCTTTTCATATACTCAATTCACGTAACTGAATTTTTTTATAAAGTAAAAGAATATTTTTAAAAAACATTTTACCTTCGAAGGAAATTTTATAGGATGAACTTTTAATCTTTTTATAAAAAAGTTGTAAAATTTTAGATGATCGTAGAGAATAAACTGAGTGGGAACGTGCTTTTTAAGCCACGGGTCCACGGCAATGCGTTAATTTAATAAAATTTTTTAAAAATTTAAAAATGAGTAAAAAGTTGGAACAAATTCCCTCCAAGCGATTGGGCACGACCAAAGCTGGGCGACTCAACTCCCCCTTCACCTCTGTGCCCCGCCAAAAAATGCGTGCGTGACGATACCATGTCTGCCAAATGCGCCCCCTGATTCCTTCCTATTTAAGCCTACACGATTCTCTCCCTCCTCCACAACCCCTCCCTCCCTCTGTCCATTTGCAGAACTGCTCTTGCTTCAGCGTCTCTCACTAGAATTCGACGTCGCGCAGAAGAAGCATTCCCGCTCCGCTGAACTTCACGTCGTTCAGGTTAGCTTTCTCTCCCTCGCTATGAATTCGAATTGGATTGTTCTGTAGTTCTAGTTCTTTTGAGAAGAATTTGAACCAGAGATTAAGATCTAGTGAAGCAGTTGATTGTTGCATTTTTTTCACTACGAGGAACTTGGTTTTGTGGTTTGTGATTTGTTTGGGATAGATTTTGATTTGTTTGTGAAGTGGAATAGAAAAAAATTCCTATTTGTATTGATCTTCGAAAAATTAACATGGAAAATGACGGTGTTTGTTTGCTTACTAGATCCCTGTTTCTGCTGATAAGTTTCTAAGCTTTCTGTTTCTTTGTTTGTTCTGGAAATTTTGACTGAAATTTGTAATTGCTATGCTATTTTGAATTTGTCCCGAATTCTAGGTTAGCTCCGATTGCGTTTTCTTGATGTGACTTGTAGCTAGGAGGAACTACCTGGACAAAAGTATTAGGTGATAAAGGAGGATGGTATACTACCCATGGAAAACCAGTAGTAACTGGTTAGAAACATTGTTCCATAAGGCATCACGTCTTCTTCTGAAGAAAAAACGGGGAAGTTTATAACTTAATTCTGGCCAAAATATGTTCAATTGATCATGTGAGTTTCTATAGGTAGATGTTGGTGACGTGACGCTAGTTGGTTTGCCGAAAAAATTTCCACCATAGTTGTTTGTTTCTTTGAAGTTTACAGGTGTAATTTCCATAATCTTCGTGACTACATCACCATGAGTATTAATTGGTCAAATGTATTCCTTAGCTTATAGGTCACTGATGTCCTCTGTCGGAGGGTGAGGGGATATGAAATAAAAAACTCACGTAATGAAGTAATGAGAAAGAGAAGTGGTACACCGCATGAATGAATTGGGCTATGGCTTGTATGGGTAGGCTTTTCAGTTGAGATGGTAGTTTAGTCGTCATTGTATAATCGTAGATCAAGCAACGCATGTGGCTCATATCGGCACCCACATGGTGAAGTTTGCGGAGCCCTTTAATGAAGAACGCTGAAAGAAAGTGGTGTTCTCAAGATTTCTCTTGTTGCCATCAGATCTGAAATATACTAGAAGTAGTTGTGACTTGTGAGTTGATTGGAGGAGTTCCACCTTGTGCCCAAGTCGAATTCCTTGTAATTATTTAATCTCCATTCATATCAGAAATGACGAAGTGGGAATTCTCTTCTAGAACATACGAATTAATTCAATTATTGGATTTCAACCCGATCATGTTGCCTTCAGTACAGTCAGTAGAACGAAAATTCAACAGTCAATATGGCATGAACGAGAACTAATTATGCACAAGATCTTTATAGTCTTTTCTTCTTTGCACCATTCCCCAACATTACATTGTCCAGATTTCAAACATAAGAATGGGTTTTAGGGTTTCCAACATTACACTGTCTCAGACATAAGAAATGAATCTTTATTAAGTGCCTCAAGTGTGCTTGGCGCGGAGGTATGGTTCTTCAGATTATGGGATGGACTCCCTGTCTCTTCTGACTCTGTTATCACATTTGCCTCTTCTGCCTGCTAATTGATTTTGAAGGAGAAATGCTAATGTCATGGGAATTTTAGACATTTAGTACTTTGTTTGATCCTAGATTTACTATGTTGGACACTTATAGTGAACCATGGCTGGAAAGATTATTAAACTAAAAGAAATTCATTAAAGTCATCTTTTAGACTAGTACCGACAGCAGAGATATAAGCAAATTGACTCACAGTAGGACAGAGGAAAAGTTTAGCTAACGAGGACAGTAGAACGGTTTCAGATATCCTGTGGATATTCTTTATCTCTTGCAATAGGAGCTGCAGGGCAAGGTGTACAATATAGACACATGAAAAGGACTTGAGCGTACCGACTGATATGTCTACTTGATCTAGTCTCTTAGCGAGGCTGATAGCTCATGAAATTGAATATCGCATCGAATTGCCGATTAATGAGGGTCATCCTATCCTTTTCATTTTTTGCACATCGATTGCGTGACCATCAATAATTGAGTTAACTTTGTCCTTAAACTATTTAACTTTTGGCTTAATGTTTTCCCTTCCCTTAAATGACTGCCGAATACTAATAGAATTCGTTTTAGCTGTGTGATAGTGGTTGGTATACATGGACCAGAGTTATGGGAGTTATAAACCAGGAGTACGTTCACAAATTCGTGATTTCTTTTTTTTTTGGTGTAGACAAATTTGTGATTTTGATACATACGTGACAGAATTTTCGTTAATTATATGGGATGGAAACATTGCGATGAACTACATAGTTGGGCGAGAATTTGCATTTATTTTAAAGAAGAAATTGAAAATTGGGAGATCATTGGAGGATCAAAATTTTTGAGCCTTTAAAAGTTATGTATGAAATGAAATGATACCATCACATCTTTCATGATGCGATAGGAATCCATGAAAGTAGCTACTTGGCAGTTGGCACGCTTAAACATGCCAACAGGCCGAATGCTGGCCATTGAAGAGATCTGTAAGCACTTTCTAATCACAATCATGAGTTTGAGAAATCTACTGAAACATTTTTTACTCTAGTTCTAAAAATGGTTTTGTCGTGCCACATGCCTTGATTGAATCAAACTACTGGTTGTTGGCATGTTTGTGTATTCATCTCGTCTAGTAGTTTGATGAAGTAGGATAGTATCATTAACTACGGGAAATGCTACTGACCAGCTTATCTATCAAATATATCGTCCCAAGGTTGCGTATAAAATATATGTATTTCTCCAAATTCAATGGTCAAGATCATGTCACTGAGTGATGTGGCCAGGACCATGCTATCTGCATGTCTTTCGTGACGGGCCCATAAAATTTGTGATACCCAACCTTCCTGCATGTGTGACAAATTTATGGTTTACTGGGATTTCCCTGGCCATCGTGTTGCCTTCGCGGGCCCTCCTACTTTACATGTAGAATCTTAGATCTCTTGGCGACAGCAATAATGCTAACTCCACTTGCCTTCGTTTGGCAGAGAAAACAACAAGACTGCATGCAAGTCTTTTCTGTTAATTACTACTTTTGTCGCTTTTCCATGGATCCGTTCCTCATTTAGTCACATGCTGTATGGTTGATTATCGCGATTTTGATATCCTTTACCTTCATATTATAAAAGGCTCCAATTTGTCATATCTCAAAATAGAATTCCACGTCTCTGTTTAATCCTTTTTTGAGGCCACAGGTTACACTATTCTTTCTTGAGGTTAGAGTTGTCATCTCCATGAAGCTATGTAAGTGATTAATTGATTATTAAATATACCTAGGTTAAAGTCGAGTTGCTTCATCAGCTCCTGTATACGTTGTTTCACTCACCGCCTTTTGTGGTCATCCTGCTATTATGCGCACTCATACTCCATGCGCATTTGTTCTCCTCTCCGTGGCGGTGTTTGCCCGCATTTGTTTTTGACAGATGTATTTGTTTCCTTGTAACCAAATTGTTTTGAATTCTCCACAGAAAAGGGCAGCATTGTATGAAGAATGTTTTGGCTAAATTATTAAAAGTTATAGCTACATACGCATGAATCAAATACTCTGGCATAAACCACTTTGCTTATGAAGTATATTTACAAATTTGTGCTTAAAGAATTGAAATATGCATTCTTATATTAATTGATTTCGAGTGTAACTATGTGAAAAAGGGCATATTGCCATTTTGAAAATCCTTGTGGTGTCAATGTCTTCCTAGTTGTCTACTTGTCTTCACACATAGTGGAGGAATTGGTAGCGAGTCCCTTTCTATTGAGCTCAGTGTGGTTTTGCTTATGATAAATTTCTATATATAGTCAGATCAGTGGCGGCTTTGAGAATCTATTGGGAATACTTGTTCACCCATCATTTGCTTAGCTGTAATTGTAATTTATCAGGAAAGGTTCAATGGTCAAATTTTTTAGGGAAGTTGAAAATGACAGTCACCATTACTGAACTATTTTTCCTCTATAACACTAAAACTAACTCTTAACAGATTAAAACACCCGTAGCTTCTACTCATTTCTAGACTCTTCTAAATGGCCCCCAAACACAAGGCGGCTGGGGATAGCACCTTGAGTTTGTCTCTAAGAAGTGTAAACCGAGCAACAGACACTGGTTTAGTCAATATGTCTGCAATTTGACCATAGGAAGGCAGGTATTTAACCAACCGTTGACCAGCTGCAACTCTTTCTTGAACAAAATAAAGGTCTAATTCTAGATGCTTAGTCCGACCATGCAATATAGGATTATGTCCCAAATGAATGGCACTCTGATTATCACAAAAAAGGAATGTTATAGTGTATCTCTAACAAAAAAGATTGAATCCAGACCATTTCAGCTACTGTGGAGGCTGGATATCGATATTCTGCCTTTGTGGAAGAAACGAGAGATTGTTTGCTACTCCTTTGAAGACTAGGAAACAAGGTTATTGCCAAGAAAATGGCATAACCAGAAATAGACTTTCGATCAATAGTTCACACCCCTAATTTGCATCACATTATTTAGTAAAAGTAATGTGCTCAGCTGTGATAAAGTGCAATCCATAATCTGCAGTACCAGACAAATATCTCAGAATTCACTTCACCAATTTCCAGTGATCTTGCAATAGTTACTGCATAAACTGAGATGCTTTATTAACAGAGAAAGCAATCTCAGGTTTGGTAATTGTAAGATATTGTAGTGCTCCCACCAAAGATCCATAAAGATAAGGATCAGGAACCGGATCACTACCATATAATCAAGTAAATGAGTAGAGGAAACCATAGGAGTACTCATTTTACACCCTGTCATTCTGGCTTTTGCTAAAAGATCTTGGTTATACTTTTGTGACAGAAGAAAGGAACCATCAGCTTGTTTCAACACAGGAATCCAAGAAAATAATTTACAGGACCTAGATCCTTTAAGGCAAAAGTATTGTGCAATTTCTGAATTAAGTCTTGAATATAACTTGAACAAGAATTAGTAATCAAGATGTCATCCATATAAACCATGACAAAAGTAGTGGCTTTGCCAGTAGCTCTTATGAAAAGTGAAGAGTCACACTTGGTAGAGATGAACCCAAATGAGAGAGAGCCTATGAAAGTTTGTGATGGGAAGCTCTTAGAGCTTGCTTAAGCCCATGAAGAGCTTTGTTAAGCTTGCAAACCAGAGTTGAATCCTCCTCCACAAGCCTTGAGGTTGGGTCATGTAGACTTCCTCAGTCAAATCACCATTCAAGAAGGCATTGTTTATATCAATTTGCTGATATTGTAATGCCAATGTTAAGATAACTCTTATGCTGGTAAGCTTAATAATTGGGCTAAAGACTCCATGACAGTCTTCCCCATGTTGTTGCAATAATCCTCTAGCCACTAATCTGGCTTTATGTTTCAGTATACTGCCATCTGAATGTTGTTTAGTCTTATAAACCCATTTACATGAGATGGCTTTTCTGTTTGGTGGTAAAGGAACCAATGTCCAGGTATTGTTCTTCTTCCAAGTTGTAAATTCCTCAATCATAGCTGCCCTCCAATTTGGATCAGACAAGGCTTGGTACACATTGGTAGGTTCACTAGTAACACTAAAAAGTTTGGGTTTATGGATCCCAGACTTACTCCTAGTAGTCATGGGGTGAGTGGAGACAATTGGTTGAGTGACAGTAGTGGATGAAGGGGGTACTGAAATAGGAATAATGATTTGGAAGTGGAACAGTTGCCACAGATGCTGGAACAGTATGTTGCTGACTAGATGAATTAATAACAGTGATGGGAACATTTAGTAATGAAGGGTTGGCAAAGGGAAAAGAGGTAGGAGGAGAGGATGGGTGAGGTAATGGCTGAATTGTTTGAAAAGGGAAGTGAGTCTCATCAAAAGAAAAATCTTGAGATATATAAATTCTGCCTGAGAAAGGATCAAGACATTTGAGTCCCTTCTGAAGGAGAGAAGGTCCAAAAACACACATTGTTTGGATCTAGGTTGAAACTTGTTAGAGTTGTAAGGCCTCAAGTAAGGATAGCAAGCACACCCAAAAAGTTCGAGACATGTATGCTGGTTTCTGTTGAAAGAGCACTTCCAAAGGGGATTAAGGTTCAACACTGGTGGTAATCTGCTTATCAGAAAGACTGATGTGGGACTGGTATGTTCCCAGTATTTTTGTGGAACTAAGGCTTGATTCAGCAAGTTAAGACTCATTTCAACAATGTGGAGATGTTTTCTTTTGGCTAATCCATTTTGTTGATGAGCATATGGGCAAGACAGCCTATGATGAATGCCCTAAGTCTCGAGGTATTTGGTAAAAGCCTTAAACTCTCCTCCACCATTAGTTTGGATAGCTTGGGTTTTTGCTTTAAACTAAAGTTCAACATGTGCTTTGAAATTAATAAAGGTAGGCAAGGCTTCAGATTTACTTTTAAGAAAGAAGATCTGTGTAAACCAACTAAATTCATCAATAAAGTGGATACAATATCTAAAGCCATTTACGGAGGTAATTGGGGCTGGTCCCCAAAGATCTGAGTGGATAACTTGTAAAGGAGTAGTACATTTAGACTCTGAAATGGGGTACAGGAGTCTATGAGACTTGCTAACTTTGCAAATAGCACATGAGGATCATGTTTTTTTATATATAGGTATATTATTGGAATCAAGTACAGATTTCCATACTAAGTCAAAACAATGACCTAGTTTTTGGTGCCATACATCAAGATTAACACTTGTAGATACAACTAACATAGAGTTAAACATTTTTTGAAGAAGGCAAGACTAGATGGATTGAATTGTGGCAACTGTGAGGTTGAACTGACTTTGGGATGCAGAGATTGTCAAAGACATAAGTCCTCTCCTAATCTTGCCTGTCAAAAGAACCTCTTTGGTGTCCTGAGTTTTCACAAAAACACATATCAGGGTAGAACTCAAAGTAGATAGAATTGTCTCTGGCAAATTGAGACACACTAAGAAGATTTTTTGTGATAGATGGCACATGAAGTAAGGATTTAAGGTAAAACGTTCAGTTGGAGTAAGGGGAAAGAATTTTAATGTTACCTATGTTGTTGATTGCCAGTATAAACTCTTTTGTCATTAAATTTGAAGCATCGGGTGTCACATGATTTGTGGCACCCGAATCTGGGTACCATGCTTAATCATAGTGCTCATTTGACATAGTAACCATAGCCTTGATAGGAGTGCAATTGGTGAAGCCACTGTATTTCGAATTGTGTGTTGGCATTGTATCTGGACCTTGATATTGGTCATTATAGCGATGATTACAATACCAGGCCATATGGCCGTACTTTCCACACACCTGGCACTAGCTAGTTGATCTTCCTCCATAAGAATTTCAACCTTGCCTTCCACCTCTGAAATTATTAAATTGATTTCTTCCACCATAAGCACCTCGAGTAAAACTTCTTCCTCTTCCTTGAAATTGACCAGCACCCTTGCATACTGATTATTGGTTCTTGAATTAAAATTCTTATAACGAGAATTCTGAGTTTGCATAACATTAGCATTGGCAGAGTCAAGTTCTTTGCTATACTTTTCAAGTCTTCTTTCATGTTCCAGCAACAAAGCTTCAATTTCACTGATTGAATAAGTGTTTGCCTAGAGAAAATTGCAATAACAAATACCTCATACTCTTAAGGTAATCCTTCTTGGATTACTTCTACATGATCACTTTCAGAAATTGGATGTCCAGTCAATGCTAGTGAATCTGCTGCACTTTTGATTTGCAGACGAAATTCATATATAGTAAGTGCACCTTTCCTTGTTGTATGAAGCTTCTGAACTACCGCACCTTAGGTTTCGTTTGAGAAGCAAAATAAACCTCAATCCCTTCCCATACTTGATGTGTAGTCTCTCATCCAACCATTCTATTAATCAAGGACTTAGAAACCGAAGAAAGAATCTAGGATAGCAAAAATTGATCCTGCTGTTCCCTATTTTGATAAGCTGGATTTGTAACTTTGTTTCGTGCGTAGAAGAGTCTAGAAAGGAGTAGAAGCTACGCTTGTGATAATCTATTAAGAGTTGGTTTCAGTGTTACCATTAGTTGTTACTGAGTCTGTTATGAAATGTCTATATAAAAACATCTATATTCTCGTAACTCAGTGGAATAATCAATGAGATCACACGTTTAGCATTTCTTTGATTCCTCTCCGAGCCTCTGACATGGTATCAAAGCAGCGATAGCGTCTTTTCAAAATTAAATGTTTTTATATAGACATTTTATAACAGACTCAGTAACAACTAACTGTAACACTGAAACTAACTCTTAGCAAATCATAACAACCGTAGCTTCTATTCCTTTCTAGACTCTTTTACAATTTGTATGCTTGTAGTTAGATAAAATGGGTACCTTCACAAGGTTAGCATGGGAAAAGAATGAAGGTGGAAATGACAGTCACCCTTACTGAACTATTTTTCCTCTATAAATGTGTGCTTCTAGTTGGATAAAATGGGCACCTTCGCAACAAGGCTAGCATGGGAAAAGAATGAAAGTGGAAATGGCAGTCCCAACGTGTTGCTTAAACTGTTAGCTAGTGTTAAAAAAAAATGGAAACACTTTCCTTTTTAAACTTACATTTATTCTACAATGTATTATTTAAAATCAGTTTTAAATTAAGTATAAAATTTTATATAATTTAAAATCGATCTCAAATTATATATTATAAATAAACGTAAACATTAAAAGATAGAAATGACAGTGCTGAAAAATATTAATATAAATAGTGAAATATGATATTTTTGGAGTTTTTGTTTCACAAAGCTGTGTTCAAAGTCAAACCCTTGCAGTTGCTTTTCCATGCGTGAGCCAGCCGGAGTTTGATAAAGCATACTTTCCATGCTTTTCGCTCCTGTGATTATGCAAAAATGTTTTCTCCTGAATAACATATTTGCTAGAACTCAGGATTTTTCTTGATTCCTTGAATTGTGCATTGTCTTCCTTGCTGGGTGGGTATAACAACCATAAATAAGAGGAGTCCAGCTACTCTCATTTCTCACAATTTTGTCCCACGCCATAAATAGAGATTGACTTTTATTTTTATTAGAATTTGATATATTTAGTCGTTGAGTAGTAGAATATTCTGCGTCATTGCCAAGTGCATCTAGCAATATTTTCCATTGGCACGTGACTCTTGGCTTAAGAAATTACTTTTTCACGAGTAATTAAGGATTAGAAATATTAAAATACTTATTAAAGTTATTGTCAATATTTGAAATGATTGGTTATACGAAAATTTTGTTTAACAGTCCCTCTATTTTTATTTTTTATTTTTATACAATTTTTTAACAAAATTTAAATTATTAAATTTTATATATTAAATTATAAAATTTAACTAATTTAATAATTACTAACTTTTATTATAAAATATCAAAAAGGTGTTTCAAAAATTATATGGGGAGACCAAATTTTCCATTATTTAAAGTGTTTCTTTAATGGTTTTCTTTTTTAATGTTTTTTCAAAGTAGTTAAAGATTTGATATAAAGAAACAATATTATATTTTATATTAGATGTTAATGGGTTGCCTTTTCCCTTTTTTGTACCCTAGGAACATAAAAGAAGTAAAAAGCCATTTAAAAAAATGTAAATGAAGTGAAATTAATTTCCTATGTCTTTCATTTCTTTGTAAATAAAAGAATTCATGCCTAATAATTGGAGCTATTTATCCCAGGAGATGGAATTTGAATCCTTGCCTTTTTTATTCTTAATTTTGTCAATTTTTTATATTTTTATTTTATATTTAAACTTAAACTATAAATTCTACTCATTTTTCTCATTAACTTTAAATTCTCATAAAATTCCTTTTTCATCTCTCTGAATGCATCCCAAAATCCATATCCTATGAGATTAGGTTCATACATTGGAACAAAAGATTGTCCTTCATCATGAATTTTAATTCAGAAAAGTATAAGAATACATATACACTTTTTCATTCTTTCGTTGAATTTGATTTTGTTTTTACACAAATTATTACTTTATATAATTTTTATTATTAAATTTATTAAATTTTATAAATTAATTTATAAAAAAATAACTGCCACATGTGACAAATATGAGCATCACGTGGAAGATAGCAGAAATAGCATTTCTTTTAATTTTATTCCTATATAAGTTCATACCACACTAACATAGATACCAAAAATTTCGAATTCATATTTTTTTATTATTATTTTTAATTTTAATATATTTATGTAATTTTTTAAATTTATATTAAAATCTATTTTTAAATTTTATTTTTTTATTTTTTTATTTTTCTTAAATTTATATTTATCTTTCTTATTTATTTAAATCTCAAAATGAAAGAGTCTATATTCATTTGATATCCTAATAGTCAGCAACGAAGCATCCCCTCCATCCTGAAAAAAAAAAAGAGGCATGCCTAGTATTGGCGGTTCTCTGCAAATCTCGCCCTCGAGAGTTATCTTTTCTCGTGAATAAGACGGGCAAAACAGAAAGTGAAAAGGACCACCGTGGCACGGGAATAAACTTCATTAGACTGTCCCGTAGCACCGTACAATAATAAATACTCCCACTTCCCACGGTGTTGGAAAAATCTGCGCCTCTAGTCTCTTGACATCGCCATCCAATGAATGTTAATTCTACCTATGACGTTGTTGCATTTCAACACAATTAGTTTTTGCAATTTAATTGACCTTTTATTATTATTTTTTAACTCAAATGTGACACACCAACGGTGATTGTTGCCTAAAAGGATGAACAGTTTGTAAATAATTTAAAAAATCTCAAAAATTTAAGCTTAAATTATGATTTAGGTCGTCAAGAATTTGCAAAAAATCTGATTTGTATAAATAACTCCGAACAATTTCGTGTCATGGCACGAGCCTTACGTGTGCTGTGGTTACAGAATATTCTTAACCTTTTATATGTATTTATTAAATTTTCTGCTAGGCAAAATACTTGCTTCCTGTTTTCCACAAAATCTTTGGTGTCACCTGCATGGCTCTGAGGCTATGTGTACCTTAAAAAGCTCACACGAGGATTCTCTTGTTTCATCTCTCTTATCTCAAACTTAATTCTCTGCCATTCAGATTCTGCGGATTTCCCACTCGCTCTCTACCTTTTCATCTGTCTAACCCTCTCCCGCCCTAACCCAGCTGTTCATTTGCTGCTGAAACTCTTCTCGGAGATTGACTTATTGAACCAGATTAAGCGATGACCTCAGTTTTTCCGGACAGAATTGTCTCTTGCTTTAAGGGTCCGCTGATTTGCTAGGTGAGTCCTGCGTTGGTGTTTGAACTAGTTTTTGTAATTGTTAGTGTTTCAGTAACTCTAGAGCATGATTAAAGGCGTTTGCATCCGTTGGGCAGTGTTCTTACTCCTGTTCTTCTTTCAATACTCTGTTTCATGTAATGTGTCTTTCAACTGAATGATATGCTTTTTATAACCGTTCACCGCGCCAAACACTCCGGTAGATTTTCGCTGTCTCGCTTACTCTGGTTTGTTTTTCTGTATTCGTGTCATCTACCGGGGAAGCTGATTCTTCCATATTTGGTTTTATGAAAGTGAAGTTTCTAACTCATTGGTCCAAGTAATGAGACAACAGCTGAGCCCATCCTGTCGCCGTTGTATTTCTGTGGCCTTTCTTATTCTGTCTTTTCCCAGGTCTATTTTTTTTTTCACCATATTTTTAGAGGTTTGTTATTTTTTCAGTGATTAGAAGATTTTCTTCACTGCCTGAGGAATATTCTGTCCTATTTATATGAATAATTATTTTGTTCTCTTTATTCTTTGAAAATTCTGCACTAATGTTAATTAAGATCCACTTCTATTATACTCTGTTTTATCAGCAACTGAATTGGGGATGTTTGAGAATTGTTTGCCTGTTGTATATTATGAAGAATTAATCTACCTGACAAAATGCAGGGGAGGAAGTTGCTCTGAGGACTTGGATACTTGTAAAAGTGATATTCAACGGTTAGCTTCCAGAGTGAGCGTATGCCTGGGAATAAGTATAACGGTAATTCTAATCATTTTCAAGTTCCAGGTCGTGTTGAACGACTTTTAAGAGAAAGAGAGCTAAGAAAAAGCAGCAGGGCTTCTCATTTGAATGAGTCAACTGATAATAATAGTACGGTTACTGAACCTTTTGAGCATGATCAGCGTTTAAGAGAAGATAATAACTCAGGTGCTTCCTATGTTGAACGGTTCCTGGAAGGGGCTAGTGACGGATGCGAAAGGCAAGATGGGAAGCCTTTTAGGCAACGGCTTTTGGTGGTGGCCAACAGGCTGCCAGTCTCTGCAGTTAGAAGAGGTGAAGACTCATGGTCTCTGGAGATAAGTGCTGGCGGTCTAGTGAGCGCCCTTTTAGGTAAGGGTTGATCAAGCTCTTCAATATTTTCCGTTTTTATCCTTGTAGTGTGACATCATTTTTCAAAGCGGGTTACATCTCTGAATCTAAGCTTGCTTATGATTTTACTTTTTCTTGTTTTCTTGTTCCAATTTCAAAAAATGGGGCTCCAAAGTTCAAGGTTGTTACGATTTGAACTGAACTTGGTTTCCTTATCTACATAGAGGTATCTAACATGACTGTTTTTTTTTAATAAAAAAGGTGTTAAGGAGTTCGAAGCAAGGTGGATAGGTTGGGCTGGTGTCAATGTGCCAGATGAGATTGGACAGAAGGCACTTACTAAAGCTTTGGCTGAAAAAGTACTAACCCTCTTTCTTTCTTTCTCTCTAAATTACTCCATCAATTGTTGATATGTCATGCATTCTCCTGCATTGTTTTATCAGTGGACTATATGTAATAAAAGATACATGGTAAAGATCTTACATATATTTGTTTCCTTCTATTGTTTGTTATTGGCATTGCAGAGGTGTATCCCTGTATTTCTTGATGAAGAGATTGTTCATCAATATTATAATGGCTACTGCAATAACATCTTGTGGCCCCTTTTTCATTACCTTGGACTGCCACAAGAAGACCGCCTTGCCACCACACGGAGTTTCCAGTCTCAGTTTGCAGCATATAAAAAAGCAAATCAAATGTTTGCTGATGTTGTCAACCAGCACTATGAAGAGGGTGATGTTGTTTGGTGCCATGATTACCATCTCATGTTTCTTCCAAAATGCTTAAAGGACTATAACAAATTAATGAAAGTTGGCTGGTTTCTTCACACACCTTTTCCTTCTTCTGAAATTCATAGGACACTGCCATCTCGGTCAGAGCTCCTTCATTCTGTTCTTGCTGCTGATTTAGTTGGGTCAGTTGCAATTTGCTCTTCCATTTGTTTATTTATTTATTCTTTCAGCATCTCTAATTCTGTTTGCCAGACTTTACTTAAACAAACTGAGTTTGATATGGGCATATGCAAACATGATTGGCTCATGAGACCCTTCGAGACTTTGTGAGATTATGCCATATCTTGGTCCATTATATTCTGCCTATTATATTAACAATGAATTTTACCAATGAGTTCACTGTTGGGTGAAGTCATAAACCACTAATTGAGCATATCATATGATCCACAATCATCTAACCTGAGCTTTAATTTGTCTGGCACTACTTCAGTGGACAGAAAATCTAGTCTCCCTATACTTTAGAGGCTTGTAAGCAAACTAAAAGTTATCTATACTATGCATCTGAAAAGAAAGAAGCTTTAAGTCTATTTTTTGACCCTTTGTCATACATATCATAAATAAGGTTCTTTGAATTTACATTGTTGAATATTTTGTAATTTAGTACATGTAAACTAAACATTTTGAAACAATTTATACTTACTAAGTTACTCTTACAGTCCTTCTCTTCAGCTAATTGATTATTTAATGTATTGTCATGATAACTGAAACATGATACTCCATGAGCCATTGACATATATTTAGGTCATAAAGCATGGTTAATGACCAATTTCCTTTCTGACTAGTAGATCAAACATATGAAAATTTAAGGGCTACGACCAGACTCTTGACCAACTAAATGGGGCTAAAATCTAATGACTACTGCAGTCCAAATGTTAATGGTTTTCCTGTGAGCTGGTAATCAAACTACAGGTCAAAGTGAAATGAAACAATTGACTGAAAACAGTTTGACTGCCCTAATTGGGTTCTAAACAAATGCATGTCACTGTGGATAAACTTGAGACATACTTGATAATGCCTAAACAAAAGTACATTTAAATGTCAATATATGATGCCTACTTAGTGTAAATGATTCTTTAGACTCAAATGCTTTTGTTTGTTTGTCATTCTCTCTCATTTCATTTTGTTTTCTTTATCTAGTGCACTTCCATCTGCAATCATAATCCAATTGTAATATTTCTAATAGGATCCCTGTTATTAACATAACAAAATAATACAAATTACACTGAATTATTGTAAACACTTACATACTCTTTACACAATCTATCCTATAATTTGGATAGCCCAATCTATTCTATGAACAGGATAGCCTACTCTGGTTTCGAGGACCAGAGACCTCCCAAGTTTCCACACAATTCCCTACTAGTCTATTCCTAAATTATTGTATTTATACCTAACAATTTCCTCCATTTATGCTATAATTGTCTTTCTTTGTTTTAGTAGTTTCGATTCCTATCATTGTCATTCCATTTGACTTGGATAAGTGTAATTTTTCTTGAACAGTTTTCACACCTATGATTATGCACGACATTTTGTTAGTGCTTGTACTCGCATACTTGGACTTGAGGGTACCCCTGATGGGGTTGAGGATCAAGGGAGGCTAACTCGAGTTGCTGCAGTATGTGCTCATAACATACGTCTATGAGATCACTCTTGGTCATTTTTATTTTAGTTTTTTTATTTTTGATTATTGAACCTTATGAACTTTTAAATGAAAATTATTTGTCTTTACCTTTGACAAAATAATATGATGAGTTTAAAATTACAGCCACTCATTATCTTCTTTCGCATTTCAATGTTAGTTTCCAATTGGTATAGACTCAGATCGATTCATACGTGCACTTGACCTTCCTCAAGTCCAGGAGCACATCAAAGAATTACAAGAAAGATTTAAAGGGAGAAAGGTAATCTTCTACTTTGTAATGGATGCTTTCCTTAATATTTTCTCGGGAATTGTACATTTTCATCTTGTTAAGTTTGAAATTATTTCAAATTTATTATGTTTACCTTTTCATTTTATAAATGATGGATTTTAGAGACATAGCAATGTTGAACATGTTAAAGGACTGCTAATAATTCAACATTAACTATTAGATGATGCATTTCATTAGAGTAAATTACATCTAGACTAAAAGAGGAGAAAGGCACAATCTCCACTTTTTCTCCCAAAAGTTGCAGAACAGTCCTTATCCAAATGTTATTAAAAAACTATAAAAGTTATTGGTTTACAAAAGTAAATAACAAACTAACATAATAAATTAATATCCTCATGTAGTTATGCACCCTTTTTGTTCTCCCCACTTCCCCTATTTAATATATCATTATTTCTATTATTTTTCTTCTAAACAACCTCTAGTATCTATTTTTTTATGTTTATCTTTTTAGATATAATCCTATGCACACACATCTATGAGACCTCCACTTTTTAGTTAGTAGTTAGGTAGAATGGGAAGAGAAAAAGGTCTAAAGGACATACCACCATCTTCCTTATAATCCATTGTCTTCAAAGTAGTGGGAAACTTTAGTATGTCCTTAGAATCTTGTGTCTCAAAACACCATAAGCCATAATTGTTCATCATTATTCAACTGTTTCATCACTTCCCTCAACTTCTGTTTCTTATTATAAATAGGTTCAAGATACAGCTTGTTTGATTAATTTTGGATCCTAAATTTGGACGTATCTGGATAGTTACTGCTGTTTAAATATAATTTGCTCTATTCAATATTTTGGCTGTCATCCCACTCAGTTTCTAGTTGTTCAGCTGAAGACTAGTTGCTTCTTCTCTTCTTTTTTCTATTGCTAAGCTATTAATATTAATCTGCAGGAAGTTTGTACTTGCACCACATTATCACCATGTGATACTCAATAAAGATTTTTTTTTTTCTTGGGGAAAATGTCTCTCTTCACTTTATTCTATTACTTTCTTCCAGTGATGGTGCACTATATTGTTTACTGTTTAGGAGTTTTTTTTTTGTTTGTAAAAGTATTGCTTTCACTATGTAAGTTGTATTTGCTTGGTATGAGATGTCAGGATATTCTTTTTTTGAGCAAAGAGAAAATTTGAGTTGGTTCTCTCACTTGAATTATCAAGTAACATATTTATGACATGACAGGTTATGTTAGGTGTTGACCGCCTTGATATGATTAAAGGTATTCCTCAGAAGATTCTAGCATTTGAAAAATTTCTGGAAGAAAATGCATATTGGCGTGATAAAGTGGTTTTGCTTCAAATTGCTGTGCCAACAAGGACAGATGTTCCTGAGTGTATGCTACTTTATTACTTTGTCTTGTTCATCTGTCTGTCTGAAATACGTTTCTCTTTTCACTTTTCCTGTTGTTTCCTCAAGATGGAAGATAAATTGTGTTTTCTTTAATAACATTATGAAAGCATGCTGTAACATTGGAACTAAATACTCATGCTTTTGGGAAAAGGTTGAATAAACAAAGTTCAAAATCAATACGTACTGAAATGAGTGCAATCCCATGGGTTGTCAACTCACTGTCAGGCATACACTAATGAATTTGGTCATGGCAAAGGATGTTCACTTGATTATAGTTCATTCATAATGGGACTTTTTTATATTTGTTGTTGCAGTGCATGCTACATACTTAACTTTGGATTCCTTTTCTAAACTTAGATGCATCACTTACATATCCATGCTATTGAAAGATTATAATTATTTAGCGGTTCTAAAAATAATATAAAGATGTTACAATTATGAAAAGATAAATAATTTACATGACCTCTTAGAATTTTATTTATTAACCTGGTAAGATGCCCATTGGAGCCTTGAGGAGTAGTAATCTCTCAATAAGAGGCATAATTATATGGATTATCAAACTGTTTCTCATGTTGGATATATCTTGAGCTTTAGAACTCTCTTAATTCACATCACCCTCATTCATAATATCATTGCTAGTACACTACTATATATTTTCTGGATAAAATCTTGGACTAAATTGAGTCTATTTGTAATTAAAAGGGGATTAAAGAAATAGAAACAAATAATTTTGGAGAGCTCTTCTTTTGTCATATGATATAGGCTAAGAGTTTGATTGTTTTTCAGATTCATGTATAAAGCTTTTCCTATTACTGAAAAAGAAATCACTCTTGATCCTTGTCTACTTGTCTGTGTTGCATATCTTGGGTTCTGTTCTACCTTTCTCTTTCAGTACCCTTCTTCTGGGTTGGTTTGCTTGAGATAGCAACTTTTTGGTAGCATGTTTAACTGGTCTTCAAGTGCTCACTTTTCTTCTTTCCATTTTGAAGTATGATTATATTTATGTCTTCTAGATCATGATTAGTCAACTTTATGTATTGCTTTTTCACAGATCAAAAGCTCACAAGCCAGGTTCATGAAATCGTTGGTCGCATTAATGGAAGATTCGGAACATTGACTGCTGTTCCAATACATCACCTGGTGCAGTTTTGACTCTTGACAGCAATTATCTGATAAACATCATATTAATGCTGACATGCCATCATATTCCAGATGTGAAGTTTATCAAAATTTTCATTAGATGACATGATTATTAGGACTGGTTGCATATGAATTTGCTAATTTATGTCTTGCTATTTATGTATTTTAGCACTTTATTGGGCATGGGTGAAATGGAGAGAATGAATTTGGGAGGATTACAAGTAAGAAGTGAAAGTAATATAATCTTGTTTACAAAACTGAGTCAATTGTGGGAGGAATGAAAATTAGGAAAGTATCTCACCTTAGTTCCACACAGTCAATCTCTCTACAAGTGGGAGGAAAGTTAAAACATACTTTAAAATTTAAATATTTTTGTAATTTTCTCTTCATTTTCACGTCCTTCATTTGCATAATGTCCTGAAGAAAGGAGAAAGTTATTTTCTATATCCTCATTATCTTCTACATCATATTCTTTCCTCCATTGTTCTCTTCCCAAGACAAAGGCTAAAGAAAATTTTGAAACATTAGCTGAATTGTGGGACCTTTCGTTCGTTTGGACACCAACCTGTTTGATGAATTAGGTGCAATTCAGTTAGTGTGAAATTGAAGCAAACCAACCTTGGTTAGATTTACATGAATTGCAGAGTAAACTAATTTTTATAATCAAAAAGACTGTGCAAATGAGTCAAGTTCAGTTTCTGGTTGGTGTGAAGGTGAAGATGTGTCAAATTATTTAACTTGAATCACTGAGGTTATTTATGCAGAACAAGTGGAATTGAATAAGTGACTTGATAGATGAAGCAGTATGAACTGAAACACAAAGCACTTATGAATAATAAGTATAGATGCACTAGTTGATTTGGAAGAACGAAAAAGGCCTTGTATATCCTAGATGAAACTCTAGGCACTATTTATAGGGCTTTAGTAAAATAATCCTATCAGCGTCTGTATCTTATTTATGTGAATGAAGCAGATTGGTTTAGTAGAACATTAAATAAGCCTACAAATCATATAGCACGGAGTTTCAGCTGCTTGTTTTCAGATTGTATAGGACAGCATCTGTTCAGATCCGAATGTGGTACAATTCACTCACTTTCAATTAATGTGGTGTCCAATATTGCTTGTTGTTTGGCATTAGACCAGATGTGGTAGGTTTCTGAGTTAAGAATGGCCAAGGATAGAGGCTTCATTGATACTGTGAGCTTCTTATGTTGGACCAGTAATGGTTGTAAATGGCATCAGACATTATTATTATTGTTAATCTTGAATTCATAGAAGACAATCCCAGATAATCTATTGCATTTGTTCTGTGTGCAGGATCGCTCTCTTGACTTTCATCAACTCTGTGCTTTGTATGCTGTAACTGGTACACTTATGCGCTTTCAGAATCTGTTCTCTTTTCAAATTGTCAATTAGCAGCATATGTGAATCATATATCAATGTTTATTTCTTCAACTAAAATGGAGAGTGCTCTTCCACAGCTTGCTATTGGACATGATTTTATGGCCCTTTACAATTTTTTGAAATTAAAGGGGACATTTGGTGTTTTGTCTTTTAAACATTGCTTAAGAATTAAAAAATAATGTATGAATTTTTTTTTTCCTTTTTCCCTTTCTGTATCCATTTTTCTGGTGTGCAAAATGTATGTAAAAGATGAGAAATTGCTTTGAGAAGTTACACTTTACATTAGTTTCTCTAGCACCTTGTTTGCAGCTTGTTATTAATTTAACCTTATTGCCCGAAAATCTGCGTGCCAAGCAAAGCTGCTCTTTTCATTTACTTACCCTAATCAAGGGCAATGTCCAGTTTATTATAAAATACTTTTTGTGGAGTTAATACTTTTTCTTGCTGATTTCCAGGTTTATTATTGTAAATTGTCTATTAAATTGCTACCCTTATTTATTACCCAGACGTAGCACTTGTTACTTCTCTGAGGGATGGAATGAATCTTGTCAGTTACGAATTTGTGGCCTGCCAGGAGAGAAAGAAAGGGGTTCTCATTCTCAGTGAAGTAATTACAGAAACTTATTAGTGTATATATATTTTTATTTTGAATTACCAATTCTGGTTATATATTGAGTTATTTTTTTTCAGAAAGTAGAATCAAAAGTTGGATCTTGCTGATATAACCAACTTAATACTCTAAAAAATTTTATAACTCCCTTCCCACCCCCTCCCTCAAAAAAAAGAAAAAAAAGGAACAAAAATGGAGCTAAATTTTGTTTATACATGAGTTGTTGCAAATGATGTTTTTAACTAGCAAGCACCATGATACAGCAAATAAAAAAGTCAAGCTATAATCTATTGTTTCATTCTTAAGCAACAACATGACTGTTTTAATCAGTAACCAAATAATCCCGAGAAACTTGACAGCAATGATCAAGTCTTGTGACATCCATTATTGTTTGGATAGATGCTGAATAGGAACATTGCATTACTCTTTGTTAATGCTATGATTCATATCTTTGTTGACATGAAGGTCTCATCTCTGGTCTGTCTTAGTTAACTTTTGCATACCCTTCCTTGTAATTACGTATATATCCTTTTGATCTGACAACTGAAACTTGCTATACTTCTTTTAGTTTGCTGGTGCTGCTCAGTCTCTAGGTGCTGGAGCCCTTCTAGTTAACCCATGGAACATCACAGAAGTTGCTGCTGCAATTGCCCAGGCTCTAAATATGCCATCTGGGGAAAGAGAGAAACGACATAGGCACAACTTTTTACATGTCACAAACCACACTGCTCAAGAATGGGCAGAAACTTTTGTAAGGTATATATATTAGACCATCTCAATTTTATACAATTTGATTCGTAAATCAGTCTGAAGTTCAGACTCTGAACCATAACTCTCCTACTCTTATTTCTGATGTCAACTGATTGGTTTATCCTTTAACCTACATCATAATGATAGACTGATTGTATCTTAAGGCTTCTGTTGCTAGTGACAAATCCATAAAGTTATGCAGAAAGGATCATACTAAAATATGATGGTTATTTCTCTGTGACTGTTGCATCTTTAGAAATAGAAGAAACAGATGCGGATAGGATTTCAAATCATCAACGGATATCTGTTTTTGAAGAATATATCTCTTGCTTGGATTCTTAGGATTGATTCACAATGCTGTTATAAGATTTTATCTTTTGATACTATGCAGTGAACTAAATGATACTGTTGTTGAGGCACAACTAAGGACACGACAGGTTCCGCCCCAACTTCCAACCAAGACTGCAGTTGAGCGTTTTCTGCAGTCAAACAATCGATTGCTTATTTTGGTATGCAGTCTCATCATGAAGCTTATGAACTATCCGACTACTGTTCTATTAGAAAACTTAATTAATTCTTTTATTTTTTTTGTTGTCTTAATGCCATTTATTAATATTTCCCTACTAGCCAGTGCTTGTGTTTTTCCTGGATATAGGGAAAGAGAGGGCTCGAGTTAGGTTGTTCTAGAAGGAAAGTGTCAGACTGGGGCCTAATCACATGTAGTGAGAAGTAGTGAAGGCCTGAATGGTGCTTACATCCAGATAAAAATGCAAGGATAGAGAAGCAGTCATGAATATATTATTAAGTAGCATCTTGACACGTGGAATTACTTACAGATAGTATAATCAAGCTAGTAATTCAACAGTCAGGCGTGCTACAAATTTGGCAAAGCTTAGTTGGTATTTTTTTTTTTTTCTGGTTTGGTTTGGAATTTCAAGTAAGCTAAGGATGCTTCTTCCTTCACCAAATTTTCCCTTGCTGTTTTAGTTATTTTAAGCTCTACCCTTTGATTTTAGGTATGCCTTTTTTACCCTCAGATTCTGCTTTGCATGTTCCACTATGCTGCTGTAACTTCAATTGGTTGATCAGTTCTCAAATTGTCATGTGGCAATTTACGAAATAAGCTAGCAGATTACTTAGTTGGAAACCTATTACACTACTATCTCATTCATGTTCAATAGCATTCATCTTCGTTTTTTCATGTGATAATTAAACCATTGTCCAAAACCAGATTGGATGACCTTTCACCAATTTTTGAATATTTAACTTAAAAATTATGTAATAAAACAATTAGATTTTATAAAGGAGTAACTGCATTGTCAATGTATGTCAAATATGGTCATTCCATTATTAGGAATTAGACTTTCTATTAGACAGCACAACCCCCCCCCCCCCCCCCTCCCAACACACAAAAAAAAAAAAAAAGTCCCCAAAAACAGGACATTCTAAAGTTCACCTAAATCTTGTGAAGGCTTTCTTAAGATTTGATCTATCAGCAATAAGTAGATTCAGCTATTACATGCAATGTAGAAGAGGTGATATAACTTAGGTGAAGGACAAGGAGAGTTCCAAAGATGGAAGAGTTAGGTGAGGCTATTGACGAAATTTGGAAGGGCATCATATTCTATTGAGTATTGAAGCATAGTTCTGTGACTTGCCCTTCTGGTCGAAGTTGGGAATTCTGAAGAACTTTAGCCAGCAGATATTTTATAACCTCAGCATATTGGCACATTGCTATTGAAGTTTTGACAATACTTGTGTGAGGTGGCTTTTCTTAAGCAAGAATGACCTGCCTATTGAGTGAGGAAGACTTGCAATTGCACCTCTGTTCATGAAGTCATGAACACAAACGCCATTCTATTTTCTGAAAATAGTCAAGCAATTAAACTGACTAGTCGTAAACTGAAACTTTGTTAAGACTGATTGAGCATGTTAAGACTAAAAATAGGAGTATTAGAGAATTAGCTTGTTTCTGTCATGGAAGCTATATTCTTGTTAAGATGTGATGTGAGTATTTATGGGTGTCTGTGTGTGTTTCTACTTTCTTGACTAATAGATGTTATAAGAAGACTTTCTTACTGAAGGCATTATCATAAAAAGAACTTAAGGTTTATAGTTTTTAGTCCTGGTTTACCATGTTTCACTACCAATAAATGATGAGCTCTATTATCCTTAAGGAATTGTTTTCATCTACAATTTCTATTAATTCTTATGATTCACACTACAGGGTTTCAATGCTACTTTAACTGAGCCAGTCGAGAAGAAAGGCGATCAAATTAAAGAAATGGAACTCAAGATGCATCCAGAATTGAAACAACCCTTGACAGTACTTTGCAGGGATCCAAAGACCACAATCGTTGTCCTTAGTGGAAGTGGTAGAAAAGCACTAGATGATGTAAATCTTCACACCATCCCTATTTTCTCTGTGAAGTACTTGATACAAATTTTAACTTACTACTATTACAGAACTTTAGGGAGTATGACATGTGGTTGGCAGCAGAGAATGGGATGTTTTTACACCCTACAAAGGGAAAATGGATGACAACAATGCCAGAGCATCTGAATATGGAATGGGTTGACAGTGTGAAGGTGCTCACATTGAAGTCTCAATTCTTTCAATTGTTCCTTTTCTTCATGCTTTCAACTTACAATGCTGACCCTATGTTTTCAGCATGTTTTTGAGTACTTTACAGAGAGAACACCTCGGTCACATTTTAAAGAACATGAAACTTCACTTGTATGGAATTACAAATATGCAGGTGCTCAAGTTATTCTTGTGGATTCTTTTTTCCCTTCTTTCTCCAGTTTCTTATCCTCTCATAACAATTGCAGATATTGAATTTGGAAGACTTCAAGCAAGGGACATGCTTCAGCATCTCTGGACAGGACCAATTTCTAATGCATCACTTGATGTTGTTCAAGGAAATCGATCTGTTGAGGTGCGAGCCGTTGGTGTTACGAAGGTGACTTCATTTTGCAGTTTTGTGTCACTTGAAATTTTCATACAGTGTTTTGATGTCTACTTCAACAAAGTCTTTATGTAATCAGGGAGCAGCTATTGACCGCATCTTGGGGGAGATAGTTCACAGTAAATCCATGACGACACCAATTGATTATGTCCTGTGTATAGGACATTTTCTGGGGAAGGTGAACTAGAATTTCGTACAGTATTATATCTGTTACAAATTAATTTATATGTCTGTCTCATATGAATAATTTTGTTTCTCTGTAAATTCTTTCACTCACATCATTTTTTTAACTGGGAACTGTCCCTATAAGCATGCAAGACTGTCTAGTGTCTAGCATCTGCTTGCAATGAAGATTAAAAAATCTTGCATCAGATTTTGAATTTTCAGAAAATTCTGAACTCCACTACTGATTTTTTTAAGTGCTACCTACCTCAGTCAGTTATTGTTTCTGTGGGGATAGAATTTTTCCTTCCTGCTGGTTTACTGGTTTGGCATCATTTATAATTGTAACATACTTTGATTGCTATAATGAAATAGTAATATTAGGTTATAGCAAAGTGGCCAAGTTAAAATCTTTTTTCATTACTATTAGTAATGCCTATTGATGTTGACAGATTTCACGTTTGATGTCATCCGCTTCTAGCTTATTCGTTCATATTCTGTTTGTAGTTGTATCTGTTAAAAGTTAAGGATAAAAGCATAGATAGAATTCACGGAGTATTACTTTTTTCATCATGGCATATTAGAAACAAGGTAATATTACATTTCCATCCACCCCAAGCACCAGACCTGACCCCAGGTGGAAAGTAGTATTACATTTAAATGCATTTACACTTTACAGTGCTGGTGTATTCACATGCTGCTCCCCCCCTCCCTCCCACCACTTCTTTTTTTTTCTTTTTCTGGTGAAATATATCTGCTTTCTTTCTTTCTTTGCAATTGGCTGATGAGCATTCGGAAGGAATCATGGAATTGAGAGTGAACATTTTTTTATTCAAATGATTTAAGATACTGTACATTTTTCTAAAATTGGGAAAAAGCAAAATTTGACTAGTTAATATCTCATATGTCGTATAGCTCGTTTAAGTGTTATATATTGTTGAATTTTTGTTCCTTTTTTTGACTAAATAGTAAATGCCATGGAGCATCCTGATTTTAGGTTACTGATTTGACAGGATGAAGATGTTTACACCTTTTTTGAACCAGAGCTTCCTTCCGTTGGTGTGAATCTTGCACGAAACAAAGTAACGGATGGAGTGAAGTTCCCTGGTGAGAGGAGATCGCCCATAAAGGTTCCTGCGAGTAAAAGTGGACTAAAGTCATCTCAAAGTAAAACTCAACGCCCTATGCAAAATTCTGAAAAGGAAACCACAAATCATATCTGTAGTTCACCAAGGCGGCCACCACCTGAAAAGATCTCATGGAATGTTCTCGACCTCAAGAAGGAGAATTACTTTTCATGCGCTGTTGGGCGAACTCGATCAAATGCTCGTTATATGCTTGGATCGTCAGATGATGTTGTAGCATTTCTGAAGGAACTGGCTGATGCAGCTTCTCCAAACTGTTTATCACCGAGTTAATAATCTCTTGCTGTTGCACGTTAGGATACTAATAGTTTTTAAATTTAAAAAATTCTGGTATCTTATTTCATAGAATGGGAAAGAAGTGGGGAATAGAAAAGATTCATGTTTTCCTATTGAAAGAGAAAGAATGTAGGTCTATTAGTATCACCTAATTGATCATTCCTTATATATATATTTTCGTTCTTCATGTGTTTCATAGCCTTTGTTTTCACTTTCTCTCGCAAGTGGCAATAAGGTTAATAATGATTTTTTATGTATTTTGCAGGGGAAAATGCTATGCTCATAATTTTTTTATGAAAAATTCAATGGTGTGGATAATTAAATTTGTAAAATATAATAAGTATAATAATTTAAATTATGAGTTTTTAAAATAAATGACAGTAAAATGCGAATAATAAAACTTATGAGTACTCTGATGCTAGAATTATTCTATTAAATTAGCCAAGTCATGGGTCGATTTTTGACAGGCTGGATCCTGTTCTTGAACAAATAATATCTTCAATTTAAATTTCTCAGTGTAGCTGTGATGTGGTTGTATAATTATGACCGTAGTTGACTTTAAATAAGGTTGCTTAAATTTGGCGACATCAGCCGGTTGCTTAAATTAAGCTTTCGCTGCATCAGCCAATTGACATTTGGATTATAAGCGTCATTTTTTTTTTGGTAGAATAATCGTAAGCTTCTTTGTTGACGTGGACATTGCTACCAATAGCATGGAAGTTAGTGGCATCACTGAAAGCTATCCTTCTTGTCACACTTTTGTTTTTTAAGTATTTTTTATCTAATAAATAAAAATTAACTGCCGCTGAAGACCTAGATTAGAGGTCAAGTCTGACCGAACGTGGTTTTCCTTACACAAATTTAAAATCAAATTTAAAATAATTTATTTAAAATATATAAATTCTTATCATTTAGAGTAACTTACATTGATTTCATACTTTTTATACTAAATTTTCTTTACAAATTTTTCTTGATTATTTTTTAAACTATTACATTTTATATTAAATATTAATTGATTTGAATAATAAAAGTATTCATATTTTGTATAATAATTATGCACGTATTATTTTTTAAATAAAATATGGTGTAATATTTCTCTGATGCCTCGGGCACTAGATCAGAGTTGTCTTCCCTCGCATATTTGGGAACGAAATAGCAGAATTCTATCATCTTTTCGTATGCTTTTCCTTCAACTTCAGTTCTGTCAGGACTTGCCTTTCCATAATAGTTTGTTACTTTGTGTTGACTTTGTGCCAAACAATTTATAAGCATATAATACCAGAACTTCTCTTTAATTTTAACAAATGATGAAACACATCCGTAAAAATAAGAACTCATTTATAATAAAAGCTTTCAACCTTTACCAATAACTGGTTGATACAATGCTAGTTTAATTTTGGAGATGCCTTTATTTGAAAGTTGATCGTTCACCTTTTATTTTAAATAAAAATTAATCTTATTTAAAAAATAGGAATATATTAAATATTTTTAAAAAAAAGCTTTCAACCTTTTTGCCCTTTATTTTTTAAAATAAAATAAAAATAAAATGCACTGTTTTTGTGCCAACTAAATGTAAAATCTCTTACAATAAGAGTTGCCTAAGACCTCTAACTTTTTATTTGTTTTATACTTTAGAAAATGCATTTCTTACATTAATTGTCTATGAACTTACTAATAAATATTATTATTTGGGGTTATGACTTTGTAAATAACATTAATCCTTACGCAAGCCCGAAACTCTCGGGTCATATGGTAATCACTACGGAGGATTAAGAAAACATCCATTTGCTCTAATTAATATAATTTCCTTTTTTTTTTTTTTAAAAAAAGTCAATGCATCTAACCTCACTAGCATGCGTAATACTGATATCAACTTTAGTTTTTTTTTTTTAAGCTATATTGAATTTTCTCACACTACTCATAAATGAGAGATTGAAACTTAAAGCAGTTTTATTTTTTAATAAAAATAACTTTTAAAATTGATTTAAATTTTAACTTAAAAGTACAGTTAACCTTTATGTTATTAATACTTTATTGATAATATTAATTTTTTTCATATACATAATTACTGTAAAAGAGATATATAGTTATAAAAATCAATAAAATCTAAGAACTTTCGGATAATAATTATAAAAAATTATAAAACAATATGTGTCGTTATTCCATTTTATAGACCGTTCGAAACCTCTAGAATTTTTTTAAAATTAAACTTTATTCTTTTATATTTTTACAAACTACAGTATTGCGGTTCCGATTGGTAGTCGTTGTCATTTGAAAGACAGACAGGGACTTCTTTTCGTACTAGAAAACTCTCCCACGGTAGTGAATACGATTGATAAAAAATTCAAATGGGAGCTATTAAGGTAGCCAGGGGTAGGTATTGCTCGCCTACTTTTCAATTTTATTTAATAAATTGATAAGATTATCGTAATAACAAATATAGATCGAATTATGCATTTCTTTTTATATTTTTTTATATAATAATTTATTTAAAATTAATTTTAAATAAATTATAAAATTTTATATAATAAAAAATTAATTTCATACATAACTTTTATATATATTCTACACATTTTTATATTTTCTATCTTTTTTATTTAATTTTTTTTACCTCACAACCAGCATACTGTATATGTACATCCATCCTTTCTTATTACAATTGTAGGATGATTCTATTACCAACATTCTTAAAATGCCGTTTTATATACCACCTTATAAAAAATTTGGTCAAAATGCTAGTTGACCAAATATTTTTTCCCTGACTAACGATGTACGATGCAAGCGTTTACTGGTGGAAATGAAACGAATATCCAAATTTTATCCATTTTACTGCATATACAATGCGAATACATTTATAACTGAGCATCAACAATAAAAGAATACACGGCTTACAGGATGCAAAAGTTGCTCATCACAAGTTGCAGATAACAAGAAGCTGTAGCCCTATCTAAGGCTGCCTGTAGTAGAGGACACTAAAAGCTACATCAAAGCTGATGAAACGAAAAGAAAAGAAACGTACCTAACACAGTTATGATATTTGTCGGACAATGGTAGTCTTACACAATTTTTTTTTTTTTTACATTTTTTATGTAAATTAATATTTTTTTTATAAATTTTAAAAATAAACAATAAAAATTACTCTTTTACATAAGAAATATAGCTAAAACGACGTAAGTATAACATCACTCTATTTGTCAGCCTCTAGACAGAAGAACTGGATGGAACTAACAATGATTAAATGAGTGAAATCTAAGTACTACATAGCCCGAGACAAATTGCAGACAAAATAACTGCTGTCTAAAACGTGAAACTGCTTACTTTTTACCGCTTTTCTTGTTTGGTTCAAAGACGTACTTGATCAGCGATTCCTTGATGGGAAGCAAATCTGGGAACTCTTTCTTCAATTTGGATGCATCCATCTCATTGTTGCTTCGCGGAGCAACTATGACCTTAGCTTGCTCTTCGAGGGTGAAGTTGACCCACTTAAAGTTGGGGTCGATGTAATCCCTGTACATCTCAAGGATCTCGTTATGGCTCACAACCCCTGGGTTTGTGAAGTTCCAGATGCCCCTCAAGTTTCGCTTTGCCATCTCAATTGAAATAGGGAGAAGTTCATCCAAAATAGTCATGCTGTTTGGTATGTTAACAACTTTGTTATAACGAGAAATCTTAGTAATGAAGTTGCGTGGGTTGTTCAGGTCAGATGAAATAGGCATGCGAACCCTGAGGGTGCAGACGTTGTCATATTCTTTCAAAAGCTCCTCAACCTGGTCAAAAGTCAGAGACAAGTTACTGTTAGGATTTCATAACGTGAAGAGAATAAAATCATATCGCGTACATTACCCAAAAAAAAAAAACGAAAAAAATCATATCGCGTAAGCAAACTTACCATAGCCTTAGTTTTGGAATAGAAAGAACCAATAAAATTGGGTTTGTCTTCCTCCTTAAAACCAATGCCAGAACCCTGTGGATGTGCTGCATCATACTCGAATATACAACCAGTAGCATAATTTAGCATCAAGAGCCCATTCTCTCCGCAGACATCAGCCAATGTCAAAGTACCAGCAACATTGGTGCGGATGGTTTCCGTTTTATGAGACTCACACCAGTCAACATTGGGCCTGCCAGTCACTCCTGCAGCATTAAAAACATGTGTTGGCTTCACACAATGAATATCTGCTGAGAGTGATGAGCGATCCTCTAGGCGCCCTTTTCCATATTCATATGGAATCCCTTGTTTCTCACACAATTTCCCCAGCAGACCCCCAATCCACCCTGTTCTACCATAGATCAAGAACTTAAAAGTATGCTTTTGCTGGGTTCCAGCATTCTTGGAGGAAGGAACTAACATTCGGGGATTAGTTGAGACATAGGATGCGGGTTTTTCCTCTTCAGATCCATCAAAGTGTCTCTCCATCCCACCAGGCATCATCAGCATCCTTGGATGAGGAAGCAATGCCCCAGTGACATCACCCCACCAATTAGGATTCTTAATATACCAATCCATGGTTTTCTTCAAACCCTCTTCCCAGGTGGTCCTCTCAGACCAACCCAAGTTCTTCAGCTTTTGATCATCGAGAAAGTATCTCTGATCATTAAATGGCCTGTTCTCTACAAATTTTATGCTAGTCTCTGGGTCCATTGAGAAAAGTCTGCATATATCTTTGGCTACATCAATAACTCTCCTTTCCTTCTTAGTCCCAATATTGTAAACATGACCTACTTCTCCTTTGTGAAGAATAACTTCAAAAGCCTCTGCAACATCTTCACAATATAGATAACTCCTCACATTAGAACCATCTCCATGAATAGGAAGAGGCTTGCCTTGCATAGCCAAGAGGATGAACTTCGGAATTAACTTCTCAGGGAACTGATTGGGCCCATAAACATTATTTCCTCGTGTTGTGATCACAGGTAACCCATATGACCTACCATATGCCATGACAAGCATTTCTGCTCCAGCTTTGGTTGCAGAGTATGGATTTGTGGGAAGAAGTTGAGAAGCCTCATGGTTTCCAACTACAGCATCCTCATCTGTCTCCCCATAGACCTCATCTGTGCTCACATGAATGAACCTTCTGATCTGACCAGTGACCTTGCAGGCTTCTAATAGGACATGAGTACCATATATGTTGTTCTTAGTGAACTCAAAGCTATTACCAAAAGAGTTGTCAACATGGGTCTGAGCAGCAAAGTGCATTATTGTGTCGATAGACTCAGTGATCAGAAGATAGTTGACAAGGTCAGCACTTCCAATATCCCCCTTTACAAACTTGAAATTGTGAGATGACTTTGAAGGATGGAGGTTCTTCAGATTAGAACAGTAATCAAGTTTGTCAAGCACAACAATTTTGTAATCAGGGTAGTTCCGGATAAGCCGGTTGGCAACATGAGACGCAATAAATCCAGCCGCCCCAGTGATGAGGATATTCTTTGGGGTATGTGTCGCCATGTCAAGCAACTTTTATATAAAAAAAATGGAAACAAATAACATATCAAATTTAGAATCACAAGTAGAAATGATCATTTCACCTAACAAAGACAAAGACATAACATAAAATAAAAACAAGGCAGTATATTATAGCCATAAGAACAGTTATAAACTTCATCTAAAAAGCACGAGGTCCTGCATTGAAGGAAACTAAAATCTGGAGAGAAAATTAATTAGACTGACACTATGAGGATATTGTCCATCTGCAGGTGATTGAACAATAGATCATCGCTCCACTATTCACTAGAAGTCCAAAGAAAAGAAAGGAAAGAGATTAAATCGAAATAACAATTTTCCTAATCCAATTCATACATATGATAAAAACGAATGGTTACATCCTTCTGCAGTGAATCGCTTTAAAAAGCCTACCCCTCCGGCCTCCACATCTACTAGAACAAACAACGGAATACGTAAAGCTTAAATTTTTCTCTCAACTTCCCTTTTTCCAAAGTAACGGCGAACCAAAAAAGAAAAGACAAATAATGAATCAGAAGTCAGATTCGTCACAAGCGCTGCAAAATGCGGCAAATTTTACATAACAAAACACGTTAACCAGATTTAGGCAAACGGAAATACGCAGAATTTCATATTCCGCCCAATTTAACAAACACACCCAGATCTGATTTTTCACTAGTTTCAGCTTAAAGGTTCATAAGCACCAAGAACAAAGTGGCACTGAGCAGCACAAAAACAAATCAAGGACAAAAGTATCAACCAACGATTATCACCTACACAATCATCACAGATCTAATAAAAAAGGGCAACACCCAGATCATAAATAGGACCCATTAGCGCAAATGTCAAACATTTTCCGAAAAAAAATTACGTAGGAAAACGAGCAATAGCCGGGTCACAAATAGAGGCCGTAAGTAGAGACAGTTTGGAAGACAGAGAAGTGGATCAACTTACAAATTGGTATTAGATCCACGCCGATCAGCCGAAGGAGAATCCGCAGACGAGAGAAGAAGAAAAACAAAGACAACAAAGAGACTTTCGTACAAATATGGAAGACGAGACCTTACAGACTTGGTCTCTTGAGCGAGGGAGACGGGAGGGGCCTTATATAGATACGCCTCTGTAAATCAGCCGAGACAGTTAAGGGGTGCCGTAGGACAGCACCAAATTACCCAAACGCCCTCGCTTGTTAACGAAATTACACGGTCACTGGGTTTGTAGGGGCCCACACCCTTTTTCCCAAATCGGCTAGAAATATAATTAGGGATTTAGGAGTCCGTTAAGCGCGCAATATATGGCTGGTTATCATGAATTTATGAGAATGAAAGTATGTAATCGTGTGAGGTCAAGATCACCTGGAACCCTACACCTTTAGTTTTGTTGGATCACCGACACAGTGAGGAACGTTGATAGTATGCAACTGTTGGATACCTAAAAAAATGGGAAATGATCGGTTTACGCCGATTTTTAATACGTTGGCTACGTTTTGATTTTTTTATTTTTTTTTAAAAAAAATAGAAGATGAACAGTAATTTTTACTGTTTATTCTTTGTGTTTTATAAAAAAATAATAATAAATATATGAGGCATATGGAAAATGGCACACAGAAATAACAGCGCTCAAAAAACATGGAATTGGACTGTGTCAGGTCTCCCTTTCCGTGGATAGCTTCGTCTTCGATTCACCAAAAAAAACATCGGTTGATGTTTTCTAACCTTTTTATCCTAATTTTTTTTACTTATCACGAAGTATTTTTATATTTTTAAAATTATAAGATTAATTTTTATTTATAAAATAATATTTATTATTAATTTTTGAATATTTAGATTTAAAAAAACTTTAAACGTATTATATTTTTTAAAAAAAATTAAAAAATAACTTAAATAATTGAACCATCTTTTAAATTTTTTTTTCCTTTAGCTATTAATTACAAGACCAGGAAGACATTATGGTATTTAAATTAAATTAATCCATTGATCTTTATTAATAAAATATAATATTGATGTAATAGTAAACTAGTCTCAACCGAAAGTTAGATTATAAAGTTATTCTTTTTATAAGAGATTAAATACTCTGCCTCAAACAAATTTAGAAATTAATAAATTAATAAATTAATTTAAACTGATATTTATTATTTGATGTAATTAATGAGGGTAGTATGGTTAATGACTATGCCAATGGGGAGATCTCTTTTTTCGCCTAGTGACATTACATCCTTCTGAAAGCAACGGCCTTTTTTCTCAGATAACATGTTATGGTAAAATATATCACCATTTCATAAAGCTATAGTGAGACACAAAATTTCAGCATCTCATAAAATATATTATTTTAAATAAAATTTTTATGAATTTTAATGTGTTAAAATAGAAAAATTGTTTCTCTATTAAATTCTTGATTCTGAATTTTTCAGACCTCTACTAATTATCTATTACGATAAAACATTGCTTAATAAATATATAAGACTAAATAATAAATGTTATTATTTGTATTTTATAGTATAGTAGAATCATTGCTCTTAAGATAGTTTTCCCTGAATAAAAACTAAATGCAAGAGAAAACATTTTTGAAAATATTAAAATGAATTTTTTTCATAATTTTTATATGATTTTATTTAACTAGATGTAAATAAAATCCTTTTAAAAAATATTATGGGTGATTATTTTATGTTCTTAACTTCTAAGACAATTAAATAAAATATTTACTAAATTAGTTGACACATGAAAGATATGTGTAGCTTTTAATTTTTTTTATATGAGTGATGATAGATAAACAATTTATAAATTCACATCTTTTTTTTAACTATGTGAATCATTAATATAAAAATCAATTTAATTAAATGCAAGATCTCATGGTTTTACCTTCACTTGCCCTTCAAGTACTTACCCTTCAAAGAACAAAGATACTCAACAACCAAACGAATCAACATCAATCTCAATAAAAAAAAAGAAGTTGCACCCTACTTACTTGGTTTGGTGGTTGTTGGAACGTGCAAGTTATGTTTACTCTGCTCATTTTAATTCATTTGTTTTAAATACTTAAATATACACATAAAATTCTAAATTTTGAGTTCAAGAATTTATCCTTTTGTCTTTCTATATACACAAGAAGGAATCAGCTTGCACCCTACTCTTAAATTTTGTCAAATTGACATATACCCACAATTTGAAAAGCTTAATATCACGTGACATTCAGATCAGTACTCATAGTGATATTTGTCAATGGCTGAAGTTTAATCTAGCTATAATTGTCCAATTCTAAGGCAAAAGAATATATGTTGAATTACTCATAACTCACACAATCACTCAATTAGAAAAGAACAATTTTATTTTGTAGACTACTTCATTTCTAAAGCATGCATCATTAAGTTCAGTCAAGTATAATAGCCTTATTATGTGTATATCTTTTTATTCACAATACAGTTAGTACAACTACAATATCTTGGAGTCCCATAATGTTTTTCTACCCTTCTATGATTCAAGCCTCTAAAGCATTTGACAAAGGTTAGTTGAAACTAATAGTCCAACTTGCATAGAGGTAATAAATTATAATTTAGTCCCAATATTTTCATATTTTATTTTTATATAATTTTTACTTTATATAATTTAATATTAAAATTTTTAAATTTTATAAATTAAACTATAAAACTACGAAATCAAATGACCCATGAATCATTGTGTAGCAACTTAATAACTCCAATTTACACTCTTTTTGAAAGCTTAATGTCACTTGACTTGGTTCAAACCAGTCTTCATGATAGTATTTGTCATGGTGAAAAAAAAGTTTAATGTAGCTGATTGTCCAATCCTAAGGGAAAAGAATGATGAATTACTCATCCCTCACACAATTACTCATTGAGAAAAGAACAATCTAGAAGAGATAGAGTTTCATTTGTTAAATTAATTCATCACACTTGATTAAGTTCTTTTAGTTAAGTATAAGAACCTTATTATATATATATATATATATATATATATTTTTTTTCTATTCACACTATAGTGAATACAACTTCAATATCTTGGAAGTCCTGTAATGTATTGCTACCCTTCTATGATTTAAATTGATGAAGGTTAGTTGAAACTAACACTCCTCAATTGTAGGGGTAGGCAAATCTTCAGTAAAACCAAGTGAAACTGACCTAACCCAGAAAAAATGAGGTAGAGGTGTGGTTCGGGTCGGGTGAATGTTAAAATATTGTAACAATTTGGCTTCTAATGGGTTTATTTAGTCAGATTTGGGTTTGGACATTTCAACCCGCGGTTTACTATGGCAACCTAGCACTTGTCTAAAAGTTTAGGTCAAAGTCGAACACCCCCCCAACCTTTCACCAACTCTCCCACGTGACTTCCCCCTACTTTTTTCCTTATCTCTTTCTTCTCTTTCCTTTTTAATTCTTATCCCTTTCTTCTAACAACTAACTCCTATTTTTTCTTGTTTATCTCTTTCTTCTCTCTTCTCCTTAATCTTACCTCTTTCATCTCTTTCTCCTTTCACTCTTTCTTTTACAGTTGTCTCGTCTCTTTCCCAATGGAGACCAAAGTTTGGCTCTTGTATCTCTCTCGATTGAGTTTGCCTCTCGCATCTCTCAATTAAGTATTCTCTCTCACTCGCACTACTCTCTTTTGTCTGTTTGCTGCAACAAGGATCTTTGGTTGCTGCTACCAAGATTAAAATCACATTTCTTTGGTTGCTACTACAAAGATATGCAGCAAAGGAGATAGCGCTACAGCTGAGGAAGGATGAAGGAGATGATGCTGTTGCTGAGGAAAATGGAACCCATTGTAACCCAATTGAAAAGCGACAACTTGTCAAACTTGTTGTATCTCAACTGCTTCTCTGTGTTGGTCAGCATTGGTTGCTGAACTTGTGTGTGTTGGGTTAATTTAGTTAAGTTGAATCACACCCAAACCTGACTGACTTGAACCGATGCTTAGCCTTACCTATTTGCGCACTCAACCTATGCTGGTAATGCACGACAAGGGTCAATTGCTTGGACAACAACATTAGTAAAGTTTAGGTGTGGGCCTGATTTTGGATTCTTCCTTCTTCTGTGGTGTTAGGTTTGATTTTGGATTCTGGCTTTCTTCCTTACAAGAATAGAAAGCAAAAGAAGAACTCTCGCTCTCGAAGGTCGAAGGCAACTCGACTACCCAACCAATTGAAGCTGCCTCGCCTCAAACTGAAAGACTTGGTTTGATATCCTCATTCAGCCAAAATTAGTCTAGCAAATGTGTGTGTCAGTTTGGCTCGATTTGGGCAAAATTTTCCCCAACCCAGCCTACCCCTACTAACCATTTTAAGGAGAGGTAATAAATTAAAACTCACTCCCATTATTTATGTACTTTTATTTATATATACTTTTTTATTCTTATATTTTTATTCTATTAAGTTTTGACATGTGAGTATTAAATTTATAAACATGAAATGAGAGAATCAATGTTTTAGAAATAGATGGAATGCTTGTTTTCGAAGGAGAAAGAGAAACTTAAGATTCAAATATGGAATAGCAGGAAAAGAATAGTTGTTGGCTTTTTTCAGTTGGAGACTTAGTTATACTTCTTGTTCTACACCTATGCTGAGATTAAGTGCTCATTTTATTGGCTTACAACGTCGGTTTAGAGCTTTAGATGTTTGAGTAATTTAATTCTCACATTCAAATTTTAAAATAAAATTTTTACACCTTTATTATAGTGGTTGATGTGTGAGCAACTCCCATACATTAATAACTGCAATGAGGATGTGAGAACTTCATACCAAATTTTAAGTTTAGAAATAGCATAGTTCCAAACTTTTACATTTACTGCCATTCTAGATTTTTTCACAACTTGCATTGACAATATCACTTAATTATTTTCCTTTTTCAACCATGCAGTTATGGGATGTTAGTAGACATAATACATTCATCTGCATCTATATGCTTGATCGGTGGAGTGCATTTTAGAAGTGAGGGAAGATTTTTTTCATTAATTTTTAATATTTTCTCATACAATTCTTTTATTTTTATATTTTTATTCTTATATAATTTTTATTTTATAGAATTAAATATTAAATTTATTAAATTTTACTAATTCAACAGTAATAATTGATTTAAAGACTCATACTCAATGATTGTGACATTAAGTGAAAATAGAATATTGGGAAGGAAAAAATGAACAACGTCTTTAATTATAAATCATTTACAAGTTCACTTTTCAATTATAACAATCAATAAATAAGTCTTTTTTAACTATTAAAATAATATAAATACACATCCTTAGTTTGCCTATCACTAAATATTAATAATCATATACTTTATACATAATTACTAATACATATAATATTTTTTTTTAGTATTCGTTTCTTTTAAGCTATGCACATAACATTCTTTTAATGAAACAAGAGTATGACATGGGAAGGAGTTAATGAACCTGAAACAACATAATTTCCAATTCTCACCCCAATTCCTCATTTTCAACATAATTTCTAGTACTGCTTTATCTCTTCATGATGTGTCTTTATTTTGATGTCACAGTGAATGTAATTCACTACATAAAATTAGCCAACAGATTTCTAACCTCAGCATAACAAAATTATCCCAAGTTAATTGTTGATATGCATGTAGGTTATAGGTGTGGAATAGTGTAATTACATTAATAAGCGGTTTATTAAATTGCTATAAATAATAATTTTATTGTAAGATGTACATATTAAGTCTTATAATTCAAGCAATAAATCTAATATATTTAATAATTTAAATTATTTTAAGTAAATATTTATTAGAATATAATTAATTTATAAGAATAACGTAATTGATAAGTATGTGAACTTTGTAACAAGTGAGGCTGCATGCATGCATGCATGTGATGTGTGATTCATCATTGAATTGAGATTTCATGCAATGGAGGAAACTAGTTACACTTTCTACAGTTAAGAGAGAGATGATGAGAAATAAAGAAACATGCAGGGTTTAGGTCTCGTCTCTGTTTTTGTGTAGCTTTTAGTATATTGCTTCTTCTCTGTCCGCCTCTCTCTCTCTCTCTCTCTCTCTCTCTCTCTCTCTGAGCAAGAAACACCATTTAATTTTTCTCAACCGCAACAAATCCCAAACTTTCATCATTCCGTGCTATAGTTGGTCTTCGGGAAACGCTTGTTTGACGTGGGTGGCGCTTAACGTTGTGAAATAGTGGTTTTTTAAAGAGAGAAACAGATAGAAACAAAGGATATAAAAAGTTAGAAAGCCGATAAATCCACAAACTTTTATTCATAATATACACATTTAATCCACAAACTTTTATTCGTAATATATACATTTGAGGATAGAGATAAGAGTAAAAAGTATAAGAGACAAAAATAAAGAGAATAATTTTATTGTTTAAAAATTTTAATTATAATAAAAAATAAAAAATAAAAATAAAATATATTAATTTTTAAAAAATTATATATTATTATATTATTTTTATATATACAAATAATCATATTTATTAATTTTTTATAATCATAGGATTATATTATTATTTATTTATATTAAATAAAATTTTATTATATATATTTTTAAAATATAAATTATATATTTTTTATAATTAATTTTTACTCATGTATATATATAATATATAATTATTTATATATATATGTATATATATATATATATATATAGATATATTTTTTTTTTTTGATAATAAGTGAGCTAAAGATGACTTTATAGGGATAGAAGAAGTGAGAATCAAACCCAAAACGAGATTCGTAAAAGACAAATACAAGTACCACTGAAGCATCAGTTCACGAGCTATGTATGTATCATTTCATTGTAAGGAATACGTAAAAGGTCTAAAAGGGACAAACGATACAATCTCACTCAATAATTTACAAGTCACATCACAATCAATCATCAGTAACATCACTTTCAATTTACGTTACTCATGTGCGCGCACATAAATTAAAGACCAGTTGCTAAGTAGATTAGTGATCCAAAAGCATTGCAAAAAGAAAAAGTGTTAATGCAGCAATGAAAAACCTAGGATGTGGTTTGGATTTCTAAACAGCCTATATAAATGAATTGAGTTTTACTAATTTTATAAATTTATTTTTATTTAATTTTTATAATTTAAAATTAATATTATTAAATTTATTAAATTACTTATATCTAATAATTTATACTATTAAATATTAATTTTTCTTTTTAATATTAAAATATTATAATATAAAAATTAAATTTTTAATAAAAATAATGAGACTGAACCTCTTATGACACAAGAGTTGTGTGATTATTATTAATTTTTTGGTAGAAAGTTGTGAGATTATTTTTTCAAAATGTGAGTTATTAAATTTGATAAATTTTATGGTTTAATGTAAAATTTAATAATTTATTTTTAAATTAATTTTTATAAAATTTAATTTATAAAAATAAAAAAATAAAATAAAACTAAAATGATTCAAATTACCTTCTCTCTTCCCTGCCCACAAAAACGGAAAAGGACCGAAGCGCCTAGTTCATATGGCCACAAATGATATTTCATTCTCGAATTTTTAAGTTCAATCTTATATCTTTTGATTTATATTTTAATCGTTCAGTTTATTGTATAACTAAAACAAAAAAAAGAAAGAAACTAGGCCCATAGCCCAATGCCTCGTTGCATGAACCCAAATCCCATTAGCCCGGTCATTGTTCAATTGAATTTGTTTATATAGAATAGAAGATGGATTGGCCCAACCTATTGAAACATTATATCTTTTTAATTTATACATACTTTTATTTCAAATAATAAATAAAATCACTGATAATATAATAAAATAAAAAGGCAATACTTTTAAAATTTTATTCAAATGAAATCATGCACAATTTATAGAACATATTATTTCTTCTTTTAAAAAGATAACCAACAAACAACAAACTCTAATTTTTTTTTCTTTTAAATTGAAGAAACAAGTCATTGCCAAAATAAAATAGTCAAATATGAAATATGTAGTGATTACATGAGAATATTGGACTAGAAAATATAAGAATTAAGTTATTAGTTAATCACCACTTTAATAATATAGGGAATTAAACAATAAACAGATGCAACATAGAATTTGGAAAACTACAAAGAATCTATAATAAGAGTAGGATTGGCTTGATTAAACTAACAGTGTGTTGCTATATTATTCATCAATGGGTTCCCTAAAATGTTAATTGCAGACAAAATTTTATAGTATGATTGAAGTATATAAGATTTAGTTTGTTTAAAATTTTAATTAAAAATATAAATAAAAATTGATAAAATTATATACATATTTTATATAAATAAAAGATATAACTATTATAATTATATTTAAAATGTTTTAATAAAAAAATTGCTAACGGATGTTTACCTAATTATTTGTTCGTTTATAATAATTATATGATATTTTTATTTTAAAAAAAGGATTGCTAACAAAATACTTTGAACTTACCAATCCCATGGACGGGAATGTTCAACTTCCCATGATCGGTCAATTGTTCTTCTGTTGTCTTATACCAAGTTGTATTTCGGCCTCATCCGGACAGCTCAGCAGGTGTTGGTTTGAGTAAGCTCCACCCCCATTCCCGCTCACTCCTGACTCCCCTTTGCGGCCTTTCGCAATTTGCAAACGGTCAATCTCGGAAAATAATTGCCATTTAGAAATGGTTTAGCTTTCGTTGGTGGGTCCAAAGCTTCCTAGGCCGTTCTTAGCCAGAGGTTCCGCAGGGAGCTCACAGCTGAACATTTATCAAAGCTCAAGCACTGATTTAGTGAGAGAGAGAGAGAGAGAAACGTTTTGAGCATGTTAGGAAACGTGGGGAATTTGTCATTTTAGTGAGAGACAGAAGATCTTAGTGAGAGAAAGCTTAGATTTTTCAGGTCGGTGGCGAAGAAGAACAGAGCGTTTGTCTTAAAGGAATAGAATTGCTGGTGGGCTTTGTTTGAAATTGGTGTTTGTAGATTGATGTCTCTTTCTGTTGTATCTTCTATCTATACAATTTGCAAGGATGCAGCTGGAGTCGCAGGTAGTTTCTTTCTCATTCAATCAGTTTACGGGAATATATTGATAAACCAAAATGAAACATCCCATTTTAACAAATATGCTGGGGATTACTCATGGGACCATCTTTTTTTTTTTTTCTTTTAATCTCGAACACAATTATTGCTTTCTTAATTGCAGGGAACATCTTTGCTTTTGGGTTATTTGTGTCGCCCATGTAAGTTTTTTCTCTATGACTTCTTTAAGTACACGAGCTCAGAAGAAATTGCTGTTTTTCTTTTCATTAACTCTTGTTTCGTTTTGATTATTTAGACCCACCTTTAGGAGAATTATCAGACATGGGTCAACGGAAATGTTCTCTGGGTTGCCATATATTTATGCTCTCTTGAATTGCTTGATCTGCTTGTGGTATGGCATGCCTCTCATATCTCCTGATAATTTGTTGGTCACTACGGTTAATTCACTCGGAGCTGTGTTTCAGTTTGTTTACATAATTCTCTTTTTGATATACGCCGAGAAAGCAAAAAAGGTTACTTTTCTGATCATGTTGGAAATCTTCTCTTATGATAAATGCCTGAAAGCCTTTATACCAATTCTGAGCTGTCATACTCTAAACTGCCATTTGATAGGTAAGAATGTTTGGATTGCTGCTGGCAGTTTTTGGCCTCTTTGCAATCATATTAGTTGGGAGCTTGCAAATAGACGACCATCCAATGCGCCGGATGTTTGTGGGATTTTTGAGTGGTGCTTCTCTCATTTCAATGTTTGCCTCTCCATTATTTATAATTGTAAGTTTGTTATTTCCTAGAAATCTAGCTAATGAGTGCCATGAATTTCTACATCAGTTAGCTTGGTGAACTGATTTATTCATTAACCACTATGTAATTCTCAGAAATTGGTTATTCGGACGAAGAGCGTTGAATTTATGCCATTTTATCTTTCGCTTTCCACATTCTTAATGAGTGCCTCTTTCTTTCTTTATGGATTGCTCAACTGTGATGCCTTCATTTATGTAAGGTTCCTTCCAGCTCTTTTGCTTTTCTTTTTCTTCTTTAATACTCTTTCTTGCTTAAATTTTTATTATGTTAGTCTACCTCTGTAATTTATGACATGTTCATACATCCGTGTTTAATTTTGTAGGTACCAAATGGGATAGGAACTATATTAGGAATGATACAGTTGATATTGTACTTCTATTACAAGAGTACATCCAGTGAAAGCTGCAGAGAACCCTTGATAGTGTTACATGCATAAACACTACAGTTCTTCTCGCAAAAAGAAAGTATGGGAAAATGCACAATGGTTGTAATTAAGATTTGTGGTCTATTACAGTTTAAGGTGGTTCTCTGAAAAAAGCCAGGGGGCATATTATCATGAAAATTCATGTTTTATTTAAATGGATGAGATAAATGTTCTGAGTGAATACATATATGGTTTTGATGAATGAAGTACTTCTGTTTCCAAATAAGAAAATCAGCAATGTGGCATTCTCTTTGGGGATAAGTGAGTACTTTCTTTTTCATGATCTTCTAAATTTTGGGATTGTCTTCTGTCTACTTGAATACAAGGTAAGAATGGATGCTATCATTAAATGAGTGGATGGAATCTTTGCAATCAGAAGATGATGTTAGTTTCTTCCTTGATACTTTGAAACTGAAGGAAACTATGTTCTTTTCCCCGTCAAAAGTGACAACTCCTAACCCATGTTTTCTATTTATTCTCTTCTGGTGCCATTATAGTTGAAATCTTTATTCTTTTGCTATTACATTTGCTTTATGAAGAACATATGATCTAACAATCTTAGTCTATCCACACTCAAGATAATTTAAAACATATATGGGTTGCCTTGTCTTTCTATTTTAGACTCTGATCTAGTATTGACCTCATAGATTCTGAATTAATTACTTACCTTTTGAATCATTGATTGGCAATCCTAGCAACCAGCCTCAGATATCCTAAGATTCTAATAGACATGTATAACAGACGATTTTCCTTTTCTGTATGTTTGGGATTTGGGACTAGAATTGGTTGTGAAATGGGCAACCTGTTATTCAGAAAGTGGCTACTGGCCATCTGATCTACTGCCTGGCTGATCCCTTGTTGGATAAAATTGCACTGAACTTAGACATATTAACAAACAATTCTAATTTGTTATTCATTGTCGAGATGCACGTGAGCATCAAGTGTACAATTAGAAAATTTTTGTAAAAATGAGCTTGGATGACTAGTGAGAGAGAATCATTAAATATTGTGGAGATCTTATAAGAATCATCAAAAAATGATTTCTGTTATTGTTTTAGGGGAAAGGGGGGGGGGGGGGGGGGCACTCCATGTATAATTAAGTTTTATTAATGATTTTCCATTTCTTGACATTCTAGTTGAATTGAATCCCTTTTTGTGTGTGTTTCTATGAATTTTGATCCTCTGACTTTCTTATTCTTTAACTTTGGTGACTTTCTCTTTATCTCTTTCTATTTTGCACTTAAATCTAAGCTGTAGGTCCCACTTTTTTCTCTCACTAATTCTTTTTCTTTCTTAATTTTGTTTCTATCTCTTACATACTGCACTCTGACTTTCCAAATTAGAGGATCCCTATCCATGGTTCTTTATATTCCAAGAGAGACTAAATTTTGCTATATTTTCTAATTCTTTTCCCCAGCCCCTCTGATTGGCTTCCCTTTCTGATTTTGCTGCTTTTTGGAAACTGAATTGATAAAAATGTGTCATTCAATGGGAAGGGAAAAAGAAAGGGCAGGGTTCTATCCAGTTGATGGGCTTAATTATTACTAATAAACTGGAAATACATGAGTGCAAGGACATTTAGCTACACATATTTGCAACTTCTTAGATTGATCATTACACATTAAACCATTTCGCATGCTCCTGCTGTAAAACCCCAATGTCTGTCTTACAACTTGCTAGAAAAAAGAAGAACCCTGTTACATGAATACTATAGTAAATCTCTTAGAGTAGTTCTCACCGTAACAGTTGCTTTTTCCTGCACAAAACAGATACGAAGTTAGCAATGAAATACAGTAGAAAATGTTATCCCAAAGTGGAGTTGGCAGTATTCCTAATTGATCCGATTTGGTGGAGCAGCAACTGTTACATCCTAGAGAGTGATGAGAAGCTGCAGATATGAATCAGTTCAAGTTGTCTATGTATGTATGTATTCATTTGCATGTTGCACCATTTGTGCAGCTGTTAATTGGTTCTGGCCTAGGTTAGCATTTCTTGCATTGAGACCATTGATAAGTTCATCAGATTTAGCGTGCAGATATGTTGACATCATTTGAGGGGCATTTTTTATTTATTAGATTATGATTTTCCATTTTTATCTCCATTTGACTGCCTATAGGCAACAAGTAATAAATAAGATCTGAATAAAGAGCATGAATTGGTTGACCCCACAATTGGCCTAGATTTTAGGATAAATATCAAGTATTCACTTTGACTGTCACTTGGTTGGCCACCAAATAGATTTTGATCCTTTTTTTTTTTTTACCATTATCCTTTTCTTAGAGTGCTTACTTCTTGAGCTTAAACTATTGGAGTCAATAGGAAGAAACAACTTTCTACAAAATTGCATCTCTCTATCCTATATAAGAATGCCAAGGCCAGAGCTGATTACCTGGTTTGAAGTTTCCTTGCAATTAGATTCCTTTTCAGAATCAGGAAGACGTCTTCCTTTTTCATCATAGAGAATAAGGCCACTAAACCTTGGTAGCTCGCACTTCTCCCCCCTCAGTATTGGTCTCTGCCACACCGGTGACAATGAGTTGTGGCTTTGCCATCCAGTTTCAAGACCATGCCTTTCTGAACCAAGCAATGGGGGTGCCCTCTCCCTCTGCCATCCAATCCTCTCCTCCAATTTGCTTGCCCTGCTCCACCTCATTGTTCCCATCAGCACCCTTTTTGCCGAAATCCAACCACAGCTTGGCACTGCCCACTCTGCCCGGGTGGTCACATTCTCATCTGTGTCAGCTTCTTGGTGTACAATTTTATTTTTCCTGGCATTCCTTTTAAGTATGGTCACGGTACAAAGGGCAACAAATGCAGAAGTTAAGGTGACACAGACTAGCAGCAGTATGGCTTCTGGGGTTGAAAGCTTCAATCTGTCTTCCAAATTCCACAAAGCTTCCATGAGTGGCTTTTCTACGAGTGTTAGTGAATTGAGAGAGAAAGATGAGTAAGTGAGTAGCGTACTTTGCTGAATATATTTGGTAAGATGGAATGAGAATGAGCATGACCATGTTGGGTTGGCAAGCTTCCCATGATGTCTACCGCTAATTGAAACTGGGGCTCCATCTGAAGTTTGCGGGGCTAACTTATGCCATAGCCGTTTGGGTGGAAAGGTATGTCACCGCTCAAAGCTAATAAAGGCGTCTCACGGGAACTGGGTGGTGGTAATGAAATTTGAGGAAAACAGAGCTTTTCGTATGGGAAATAGAAGCTGTCTCCGTTGTTAGTGTTTTGTAGGGAATAAATAGCTCTGTGGACCATCTTGTATATGGTTGGAAAATTGAATTTAAAACGGTGCTAAAGTTTGTAAGTTATTGGCAATTCTGTTATAATTCAATACTAAGTAAAGTTTTACCAAAAACTAATTTTGCTAACAGAAACTTCCTTCTACAACGAGGGGAATTTATTAGAAATGATTGGTACTTTTTTTTTTTTAAAAAAAAAATCCCACTAACCGCTTGTGTTGTCTATATACCGTATTCTCCTATATCCTATGTGATAAAATTGGATAGAAGGCTGTCATGTTGAGCTTCTTGATCAGTCTTACTCTCTCTCATGTTTTTTTTTTTTTTTTTTTTTTTTTGCTTTTTTTGATTTATTTTGCCGTTACACAAAACTGATGCATGTGGAATTTGCATTGTTGCCCAGGTTACTTTACATAGAACGTGGTTTTTGCTACTTAGTTAACTTTATTTGAGAGTATAAAATTGGGGTAATGCTAATGACCTCATTTGTCAATAAGCTGCACTATTTTTTTGAAAAAGCCATGCAGGAGGTTGAGTTCCTCTTGCATTATGCTATCTCTTTTTAAGTGGATAGTTAAGCATTGCATGTAAAATTAACCATCATGCATGCCATTGTATTTGGTAGATGAATTAGGAACAAATTCTTGTTAATTACCCGGTCTCTATTTTATTACATGGACATTGTTAAGCAAGCAAAAATTCTAATGATACAGAATGTTGGGACACGGGATCCCGTATTCATCATCAAATAGGGTGAATCCTACACGATTCTATATTCGTAGCGCCACTCAAGTTATAAATTCTTTGAGACAACTTCCAGAAAATATACCTGAAGTTGAACAACAGCTAAGCATCACCAAAAAAGAGAAAGTTGCACAACCAAGACCCTAATGACAATCAGAAATAACTGTGTAAGCAGCAGTTGTAAGCCAAGGAAAGGAAAGAACTGGTTATATTTTTCAAGTGACATGTAGAATGGCTTGTTTCATGAAGAACGTGATAAAGGGGGCAAGTAGCAACCACAGAGAGCAAGGAGGACTCTAACATCAGCACGGCACCAATCCCACCATATTAGCCAGCATGTGGCTTAAGAGCTTTACAAGAGTTGGGTTCTGCAAATGTTGATGCCACCATTCTCGGACTAGCCATGCAAATGGGTTCATCTTTGGCCAGAAAGAGTGAACTATGTTTTAAGGATAAGAATTTTGAATTAGCATCCTTTAAAATGTAATGTGCATTTTAAAAAATAAAATATAAATAAAATAATAAGTAATAAAAAAATTAATAATATAAATTATTTTATATTTATAAATTATGATTCATTTATAAATATAAAATAGATTATTATAAATTACAAATAAATGAATCATAATTTATAAATATAAAATAATTAATATTATTAATTTTTTTATTAATAATTATTTACTTATATTTTACTTTTTAAATTATATTATATATTTTAAAATATCCAAATTCATAAATTTTGATGTTTAAACTTGTTTTTTCAATTAAAAACCCATCATATAACTTATAAGTATTCATTATCAATTTTTCTAAATACTTATATGCTTAAACATGGTATGAAATAAAAAAAGAGAAAATAATAATATGATGGAAGAAAATAAGAATTCTTTAAATAATATTGTCTACCATATTTGAATAAAAAAAAGAAATTGAATAAAAAAAATATTGTCTACCATATAGAAAATATTGAAATATTGAACTAGTAGAATCGGTTAATTTTTTTACTGTAGATTTGAAAGAAGTGGGATTAGGCAAATTGAAATCATTTGACTTTGAAATATTTTATTTTAATAAATTTTAAAATTACCAATTAATGCCTATAATCAATAAAATACAGCCTCATTAACATACAATTAATAATGTTAAACTGCCAATTAGTTCATTATACTATCCCAACACTTCTCAATTTTTTCTGGAAAAACCTTCGATAATTTTGTACATTAAAAATTGAGTTACTTCAAAATCAATTTTTTGACATCAATAATTTTTTACTCAAAAAAAAAAAGAAAAGAAAAATTTGGTTCCAAAGAAAATATAAACATAAAAAATAAAAAAAAAACCTTTCCTGGTCTAGTTTGTCTCTCTCCTTTTTTGCCTTGCTGTTTTCTACCTGACTCCCTCGGCACCGTTTGGAGTAGGAACCGATCCGACTGAAGCAGTCCGGATCGTCTGTGCAAATTCCTATCCAGTTCACCGTTCGCCGCTAATCTTTGCATTCAATTCTTGCTCCCTTTGAAATCTTGCTTTTTGCGGGTTTGTTATTTCGTCCCTGCTAAATTTTGTACCCTAGAGACCAGGATTTTCATCGGAAAGAGCGTTTTCAGTAGGATGTTGGATGGCTTTCGATAATGTTTTGTTAGGGTCGTCACACATGATGACAGTGATACAGCACAAAATCTTAAAGGGCACATTTTTGTTGTTTCATTCATGGGTTTCATTTCTTGCATCTACAATTTCTCAGCACAGTACAGCATTTTTCTTTGATAATTTCATAGTTTCATATCCCTTCTGGTCCTGCATTTCACTTACGTTTTGGGCTGATTTTCTGTGAAGTTGATTGAATTTGATTTCAAGGCTTCATGTTTCAAAGTGGTTTTTTGGCTTGCTTTAAAGTTTCATAACTATTATATTTTGACTTTAAGTATCTGACTATCCTGCTGCTTTTGTTTTGGCTTTCAAGATATCAATGTTAACCTAAATTCATATGTTTGCTTTTATGGCAGACTCATCTTTCTGTAATTTAATCGAGATACAATGTCAGGAAGAAATCGCGGTCCGCCTGTTCCAATGAAAGGTGCTCCTCATGCTGGACTGCCTCTTCCTATTCATGAGCCTCCTTTGGGTGGCAGAGGCCTACGGCCGGTGGCCCTTCCAGGTCTATTAGAAGAAATGAGAGATTCGCAATTTGGGTTGGGCCCCGGACTCCTTCCCCCTCACCCCGCTCTCATAGAGGAGCGTCTTGGAGCTCAGCTTCAAGATATACAAGGTCTCTTGGTGGATAATCAGAGGCTGGCTGCAACCCATGTGGCCCTTAAGCAGGAATTGGAAGCTGCCCAGCATGAGTTGCAGAGGATGGCCAAATTTTCGGAGTCCTTGAGGGCGGAGAAGGATATGCAGATGAGAGAATTGTATGACAAGTCTATCAAGATGGAGGTGGATCTTCGAGGGTTGGAAGCCATGAGGGCTGAACTTCTTCAGGTTCATGCTGATATAAAAGAACTTACTGCTGTGAGGCAGGAATTGACTGGTCAGGTACAAGCAATGACACAAGATTTAGCCAGAATGATGGCAGATTTGCAACAGATGCCTGCTTTGAGGGCAGATATTGAGGCTATGAAGCAAGAGTTGCATCGTGCAAGGTAATAGCTCTCTCACTCAAATGAGTGAAACAAAAATATAGCTTTTATTAAATCTTTATTTGATTGGTGACATTTTCCTGTGCTTTCGGGCTCATAGAGCTGCCATTGAGTATGAAAAGAAAGGATATGCAGAAAATTATGAACATGGTCAAGTGATGGAGAAGAAATTGATCTCAATGGCACGGGAGCTGGAGAAGCTCCGTGCAGAGGTTGCTAATGCAGAGAAAAGAGCACGTGCTGCTGCAGCTGTTGGGAATCCAGGTATGCAATCTATTCTACATGTATATAGTTGTAATACAGCAATGTTATCTTAATGTTGGGAACCATGGTGTGTGATATCTTCTGTGTGAATGTAGTCGCATGGGGTGATGTATCCATTATGTATCATCTGATAATGGGTCAACTATAACCTTCATATTTGGGGAACTTTGCCGATTAATTCACCACAATTTTCTTTAGTTCTATGTAATTTAATCTTATTAAGGCTTTAACATTGTTTCCTTTTATTCTTCATTTTAATGTTATTTGCAGCACCAGGTTATAATGCAAATTATGGTAATGCTGAGGCTGGATATGCGGGAAACCCTTATCCCGCGAATTATGGCATGAATCCTGTAAGTTTTGCCATATTTGATATTTCAAATTTACAGTAGGCCTTAAAAGAGCGAGGCTAAGCCAAATGGTAATGAGCTTTGGCTTGTTCAATTAAAATGTACTAAACTTGAACTTGAACCCAAGGAGTAGAGCTATAAATCTTAAACTCAAGCTTGGCTTGTCCATGACATGAGCCATCAGAACTGTAAAATAAATTATATGCATTAGGTCTTTATGATAAATAATATGAATTAGAGCTGTATAGTTAATAATTTATGTTAGATTGTTAGGGCTGTTCAAATAAATAGGCATCAGGGTGAGCAGACTGAGCTGAAGGGTTTTGTTTGTTTGGTTTGACCGACTGAAGCAATTTAGACTGAATATACCTGACCCAACTGAATATTAGTATAATTTTGATTCCTTTAATTCTTAGTTCATTTATTTGTTTGCTGCTGTCCTATTAAGGTGTTCCCATCTTTTCATACCCCTCACTATTCCTTTATATTGACTGCTCTGTGGTTTCATAGTTCACTCTTTTCGGATCTATCTCACTTATCTTTCACAAAAGAAAGCACTAATGGCTTTTAAAAATTCAAGATAGGCAATTGACCTTCCACTGTAGCCATGTTGCAATTTCTCCTTCGAATATTCAAGCTTGTGATCTTTTAATGGTCCCCCCTTCTCTATCTGTGATATTTGATGCAGTTCCAATGAAATCTGTGCCTTTTCTATCCTCTTCTCCAGTAATGCTAGATCATAATTGGATCAACCGTCTTGAGCATTTGGAAGAGTGCAAATCTGAGCTATTTTGTCTTTTTTTCCCCTTGAATTTCATCTTCTGTGGAATTTTTATTGGATTTTGAGCTTTATTTTCTTATGTAAAAGCTGTTTGCAGCTTCAATTTTGTGTGGTTTGGTCCATTTGAGGTTGTTATTGAAGTTTTTCTACCTGAGAGACTTGCACACTTGATCTCTCTGTTTGGTTGCCATTTGTTCAGCTGCACGTGACAATCACCAACATAATTGTGGGTGGTTGGGTAGCAGAACAATTGCTGGAAGGCCCAGAACCTGAACAAAGCTGACTGATATGAACATACAATAACAACAACAAACAGAGACTTATCTCATTAGATGGGATTAGTTATATGAATTAAATGTCGCCGTAGAATTCTATCCGAAATAAAGATTTTAGAAATATCATTCAATCAAAGGTCTCTTTTAATAATCTCTTCAAGTGTTATTTTTGGTCTTTTTTAACTTCTCTTTATTGGGCTAAAAACTATTTGATCAACCTTTCTCACTGTAGCTTTTTGCGGTCTTCTTTGCATAGGCTCAAACCACCATAACCAAGTTTCCGTCATTTTCTCCTCAATAGATGTCACACCAACTCTTTCCCAAATACAATTGTTTCGAATTTTGTCGTTTCTTGTATGTCCACTCATTCATCTTAACATTCTCATTTTTGCCACTTTTATTTTTTACTCATATTGACTTTTCAGAGTCTAACATTCACTACTATAGAGTATAGTTGGTCTAATAGTAGTTTAGTAAAACTTTATTTTAAACTTGCTAGATATTTTGCGATTAATGTGTTGAACATACATGCAGATAAATTTATTATAATAAAAGTCATATTTCTTTAACTTTGGATCTCTAATTAGTATGTTATACCCAAAAGAATATTGGCACTGGTAACTAATATACATGTTTTTGATTCTTTGAAACCCTCCTCAGGTAGTGCTGTTTATCTACAGTGTTAAGTAAAATGATAACATGTAGATAAAGAAAATACGCAAATGATACAATTTATTGAGAGAGAATAATAACCAACTTACAGATGGACCTAACTTGTCTAGTATACTACTCAATCTTGTTTTTCTACTTAACAAGCCAAATGAAGCTTGTGTAGCTCACAAATATCTTAGTTTATTTACACCCTTAAATATATCTAGTTGTAAATCGATGGTTACTTTAATCTGTATGATAGATGGGTATTTTAATGCACATCTGTTGCCTCCTTTGGTTCAATTGGATATTATTTTTTGCTTGCAAATTTCAGGTACATCCTGGTATTGAGACTTTTCCTCAGTATGGACCTGGACCTGGTGCTTGGGGTGTATATGACATGCAGCGAGCTCAAGGACACAGATAGATTTTTCTGTCCTGCTAAGCAATCTTATAACTGGTATTGTGGGCTGCAACTTTCTAGGTGATTAGTTGAAGGTTTGAAGTGTTATCCATTTTATGATCATAGGGAAAATTTTTCCATTTGATCCTTGTTGAAGTTGTACTTTACTGAAAAATTTATATCAGAATCAGATTGATGTTGCAGTATATGATGTTTCCTTATGGTGTCAATTAATGGATATACTTTTTCCTCCCTCTTGAGGATCTGAAACTTATGCCAATCTTGCTATTATGTATTTGGCATGAGTTTTCCTCTTGTACTATGACTACTATCTCCTTGGAGAACGTAGATATGTTTTCTTAAAATCATTGTGGAAGCAAGGCTATTGTAAGACGAGGAAATGTGCCTTTTTTGCAAAGTATTTATGTTTGAAATTCAGTGCTCAAGGTTCTACTGGGGTATGTAGAATGAATCTCTTTGTAATGTGAATAATTGTCATTCACTGTTTGACTCCTTAACACATTTATGAGCTGTAACTTATTGCTTGTACGTATTCCTGGTTCCAATTGTTTGGCATTTCACATCATGTGTATAAGTTTTTCTGCCTGTCTTATTCAGTTCAGTTTGAAGGTTGTAGTTTACTTTCATGGCTTTTTGTGTGCCGTGAATAACTTAGAAGAACATTTTAGTTACTTAATAAAAGTTTACATCATGTAGGCAGCTCTTAAATATGGAACATCAGCCAATGTTCAGTTAGTATCAGAGGGAGGTAGTTTCTGGATTCCAAATTCGCCATGTAGAAAGTATGCCTAGTAATGACAGCCAAATGTAAAATCTTTACAATTCATTGGGGTATTGGATGGAAATCTTAAAAACAAGAAAAAAAAAAAAAAAAGATGACTTAGATAATGATGGTTTATAGGTTCTAGATTCTAGGTCTGCTGCATAGAGAGTATGTGTAGTAAAGACAGCAAAAAGTAACATCTTTCACTGTTCATAGGGTGTTTTGAAGAAAATTCTCAAAACAAGAGTGAAATAGAACAAAATGACTGTGATAATCATGGTGGCAACCTTTTTGGAGGTTTGAAGTGGTCAAATTGAATTTTAGTGTAGGATTAAAGGCCTTCTAGGAATGCCAACTATGAGGAAATCCTTACAGTAGATTGGAGGTTTCTCCTTTTCTTTTTTGAGGATGCTATGGTCATCTACTAATGTGGTTGTCATGGGGTTTATTTGACAAACATACTCGAATAGATTGGAGTGCTTTATTGTTTTGATGCACATTGTTCATGATTCATCTTATTTTTGCAATGTAATAGGAGGATATGACATTCTTAGCTCTATGGTTTGGCGACTTTTAATAAGATAACAATGTGATGTAAAGGAGAACAGTAGAATATTTCTTGGAATTGAGATGGTGAGTGGTGATTGCCTTCTAGTTGGAGAGAACATGTTAACCTAGCATTTATGGTCCATCCAACAGTTGATTTTCTCTTAAGGATAGGAGAATTTTCTTAACTGCTAATTTGCTTGTTGAGTTTGTGCATTGCAATTGTCTCTATTCCTTTTTATATTTTAAAAATGGTTTTAGAGGTATTGCGTGTGTCTACTACTCTAGGGAATTGATTTTCAATTTTTTGTTTTAAATGCTACTTGCATGCATGGGGTGTGTATGTGCATGTCTTAATCTATGTAGGATAGATAAGGAATCAAGATTTGGAAAATCTATGTGGGATAGATAAGAACTCAAGATTTGTAAACAATTTAAGAGTAGGGTTCTTTAAGTAAATAGACTTTAGAGGCAGTTATAAGTCATGATCACTCTTCTCTTGCTTCCTACTCCCTCACTCTGCTCTCACCATAATGGCTTTCTAATAAGCCATTGAAGATTTCTCCTCCCTAATGATGCCACATTCCTATCTTCCTTTTCTATAGTAACATGCAACTGTTAAAGCCCAGCACACACTCAGTAGAACACAAAAGGAGCCAACAAGAACTATTTAATCATAAAAATTATTTTGCTATGAGTTTTATTGTCAAATCCTGTTGCTCTTCTTTCTCTTTTAGTTCCTCCCCAATTATCCCATTAGATTTTGCAAAGACAAAAAAGGGAGATTTTATGATCATATGGATGAAAAGGAAAATGTTAAAAATCTAAAATGTTTTTGAATGAATGAATCAGGTAAATGCATCGTACTTGGAGAATTATGAAAAGATGGATTGACAATAACAACACATAAAGTCTTATCTCATTAGGTGAAGTCAGCTACATAAATCAAATAATGCTATTGAATTTTATTAGACACTAAGATTTTCAGAAATACCATTTATTGAAGATCCCTTTTAATAATCTCTCCAAGTGTCTTTTTTGGTTTTCTTCTATCTCTCTTTATTGGGTTAAAAACCATTTGATCAACTTTTCTTACTGGAGCTTCTAGTGGTCTTCTTTGCACATGCTTAAGCCACTGTAAATGAATTTTTGTCATTTTTTTCTTAATAGGTGCAACGCTAACTTTCTTTTGAATACAATTATTTTGAATCGTATCCTTTCTTTTATGTCCATTCATCAATCTCAACATTTTTACCTATGCTACTCGCAGATTTTGTTCTTGTTGACCCTTTAGAGCCTAACACTTATTACCATAGAACGTAATTGGTTTTATAGCAATTTAGTAAAACTTCCCTTTAAGCTTATTAAGTATTTTGTGATTACAAATGATTTCTTAGGCATTTCTCCATTTCAACCACCCAGTTTGTATATTGTAAATGAAATCCTATTAACCTCTCTATTACTTTGTAAAATCGATTAAGATGTTGAAACCTTAACACTTGTGGTATGATGTGCTCTCCAATTTTACTTCCAAATCATTACTAGCTCACCACTTACCAAATTTGCTCTCCATATACTTTGTCTTACTTTTGCATAAACAGAAACCCTTTGATTCCAATGCTTCTCTTCACATTTTTAGTTTAGAAGTAACATCATTACTTGATTCCTCTATTAAGACTATACTATCCATAAAAACATATTTCGGAATTACTTTTTGGATGTGCCACATCTAAAATTAAAGTGAAAAGTTATGGAATTGACGATGATCCTTTATGCAAGTTGATCTTTATGGAGAAGTCTTCTGTTAGGTCTTCCTGAATTCTGACACTTGTCATTGCCCCATAATACATATCTTTTATAACTTGTATATAAGTGATACAAGTACCTTTCTAAATATGTAGGTATATATTTTCTGAATAGTGTGTTATTATTTGGAAAATATGCCTTTTGATCGACAGTTTGTATGTCTAATGTCTAAGATATATCTGATTACGATATTCTTAAGAATGTAAACATTTTACAAAGCATTGAAGAGGTATAAATTCATTGAGTAAGCGATAAAAAGAATATAATGAGGGAGGACCAGGAAACTGCAAAAACAGATAAGAAAGTAACAAAGAAAGAAACAGTCTATAGCTTAAAAGGGCAAACCAGTCCTTTTGCATATCTGGCAAGGAAGCTTCCTTTAAAAAGCTGTGAGCTGAATCCCACAGAGAAGCTAAGAAAACAAGCGTTCCTTCCAAAAGATTAAGAGGACAGAATCTCTGGCTAATGTTTCTGGAGTTTTAACAATTTGTATTCCAAAGAGTACTGTTCAACCATGTTGGATGTCTAATGTGTTGAAGTTGTGTGATATGGGTTGGAAACAAACATGAATGTTTGCTTAACGTGTTGGTTGGTGCTTTTTCTGGCTTTGGGAAGAGCAAAGCAAAAAAGATTCTGTGAAGGTGCGATCTGGTTGCTGGTATTTGGAGTTTGTGGCTAGAGTGTAATGCCTTTCACATATTAGAAAGCTCTTTTTTTTTTTTTTTTTTTTTGGGGGGGGGGATTGCTTTATCTGTCTTGCATCGGGACTGGCTAACTCTTTATGAGTTGATACTTTTATTCTTCAGCATTTTTCTAGAGCTTTATTTCAATGATCTTGAATTCTTTCTTTGTGTTCTCTTTTTTCTTCCACTAAACTTTCCTCTTATCAAAATTTTCTGTGGAATTACCCTCTGCCTCCCCCTTTCTTCTTTATGGTCAAATTTGAAGAAAAATCTGCTTATTTTAAAAGTTATTCCCAATTTATGTGATCTCTGCTGGACCTGCTCATTAAGGCACCTTGTGATAAGTGTATGGTTCATATTAGGTTATTTCTTCAAATACTGAAGAATGGCTTATTACTTGTGCAGTGTTACTGTATATATCAATGAATTCCTCTTATATAATCCCTTATATCTATGAATTTCTGTGTAAGAAAGTGTTCTTTCGATTTATTTTTGCAATATGTGCTACTGCTGCCTTATATGTATGCCTTTTTTAGAGAAGTGGGCATCCTAAGGCTTTGATGGTTTTGCTCCTTGTTTTCTACTTTAGGTTGCTTTCTCTCTCCTCCATGTCCATTCAAATTCAGAAAGCACTAGTCATCTTTCAATAGCATGACTTGCGTGACCCTAAGAAATGAATTGTTCAGCACCAAGATTAAAGGATATAATTCAGTCTTCTTGAAAACTGTTCTATTTCACAATCTCAGGATTTCTCACGACTTTTGAAGAATTACTGGTTATAATTTGGCTATGGTTACTAGTCTCAAGACTCTCACCAACTTGCCTGAAGCATTTACTATCAATAAGCTTTTTTATTGAATTTATTATTTTTTAAGAAAAATGACGACATTGGAAAAATCCATATTTTTTCTCTATTCAGTGATCATGAAGCCCAATAAGGTATTTGTGGTTGCCCTAATCCCTAATTATTATGGCTATGTATAAAACATCATTCAGGCTATTTATTACCATTTGTACCGGGATATTGTCTCTGCTGAGTGCTGACATTGTGGCAATGCATGGGAACTAAAACTAACGCTGAGGAGTACAGTTCTCTCGAGTCAACGCTTCTATCTGTTGGTTTTTAGTTCTTGGATTTTGTGATGTTATAAAAATGATGGATGGTTTGGTAAGTTGGGTTCAATTTTTCCACTGAGGAAGTGCACACAAGTCATTTCTCCAAGAACATTGTCTCATTCTTTTTAGGAAGCGGAAAAAGTGCAGTTATTGTATACGTAAGGTTCTGTGCTTTTAGAAGTTGAGAAATTTATTATTGGTGCAAATGCAAATTTGTCCGTTTTTTAGCCCTCCTTTTTGTATTGTGTTTAATTCTCCCAAATCAGTTTGGGCAGTAGTTCTGCAGCCATATATGCTGATGCTTTGGGTCTAGACGCACTGGCAACAGGCAAGATGTTGATGTAAAGCAATAGGAGGAGAATTTCCTATGGCTGAGGCTTTTGTGTAAAATACAATTATCAATTTCTCCTTCACCAACTTGGTGTGTGAGGCTGCAATTAAGAAGTAACATTTCTATTGAGAAGTAGTTATTGTTCTATGAAGCAGCCAAACCTATGTATTGCATGATTTATGTTTCTCACTAGCAAGATACTTCCAACACTGGAGTAGCAGGATGAGAATTATAGTCGAGTAAGTTATGCAACATTCTGAATGGTAATCTTTTGTTTGTTTTCTGTTGCCATTCCGTCTTATTTGTGGCCATGTATGCAATAATCTCTTCCTTTTTTTTTTTCTCTTCCATCCAGGCAAATTGTGAATTTCAATGTTTCTTTGGTTGTAATGATGCTTGAGGTAGCAGTATGTGCTCATTTGTACCTTTTCTTGCTTGTTTTCTGATTGGGTCTGAAATCAACTCATTTCTGTTTATTGGTTTTATATGTTAATTGAGTTTATATTTCTTCTTGACTGCTTATTGGTTTATTCCACAATTGTTATAACGGAGCAATGTTGTGTGTATAATTTGCAAAACACTGGCCTTGAAACTGAAAGCAAGGTGTGATAAAGATTGGATGTTGGATTTGAATCATAAGCATCGATTACGTGATTGCAAGGGGTGTAATTGGGGCTGCTAAATTGGGGTATCTTAATGAGTGGGAGATCAATTGATGCATTGAAGGTGAGCTTTTCATAATGTGACTTTCAAACGATTGACGAAAAAGTTATTTTGTCCAATTTATGTAAGTTACTAGATTGTTTTAGAGAAGGTGAATGACATTTTGTCTCCATATTTTATATCTCTGTATTAAGCATTCTACACCCTCTTTTAAACAAATATATATAATATATATAAAAATTTTTTTAGTTAACCCCTTATTAATAGGTTTAGGAGCATTGGCTATCTTCTTAGCATGAGTATATACTGTAGAACATGTTGTTTGCTATTTATAAAGCTTTGCTACCAACCTCGACTATTTAGTTTTGCAACGTGTAAATATGCCATGGGAAAGTTCTTTCCACTTGTTATCTGCATAATTCTGTATAATCCAAAGATTCAGTTCTGATGCGGTAAATGATCCCTTGTCTGTCTATGTGGCTGCATGTTTGTTCGTTATATGTTAAAATATGATAACTACATATATATCATGGCGGCTTCACTGCCGATAGTAACATATTTCCCATGAAGTTCATTGTAATTTATTTTCAGTATCAGTGGCTTTGTTAGATGTAGTTTGATTTCCAATGTTGGCTAATATACATCATTACGGGACTTATCTGTACTTCTTGGCAATGAAAGTCCGTTGAACCTGCACTTGTATACTTGTATCATTGGTTTTATTATGGTTGCTGATTTTTTGATTGTGCTCTATAATAACGCACAAATCCTTTTAGGTTTGCTAAAGTTAGGCCTCAGCTTTCCGCAGCTGATTCCATCATTAACTTATGAAATTATGAGGTATGTATGCTGATTAAATTTCCATGTTTATTAGTTCTTATGTTTCTTGTTGTCTCTTTGGGATGCTATCTCTTACAAATATCTAGGGAGTGGCCACCATATGGCAGTTTTTGAAATACTGTAAAATTTGTTATATGGACATACCAGTAATATAAAAGGTAAATAAGAAGAATTGATATTTTATACCATGAAAAGTCTACACAAAACTGAAACATATTTTAGCTGGACCCAAAACCCCAATAACAATAACAACATACAGAGTTTTATTCTACTAAGTAAAGTTAGATACATGGATCAAGTAGCGATTATGAAGTTCTATAAAAAATTAACTGTAAATTTTAAAGGAAACAGAATCTTTAGAGAGTTCAAATTTTAAATCAACTGTAATCTGTCATTATTTTATGAATTATTTAAAGTTGTAAAGTTATTTTCACATACTACTTTGAAACTTTTATTGACTCTAGATGGCTAATATCTGTATCTGACATACATTCTGGATCTCATAATAATTTAGGTCTAAAATTGATGCCCGATGGAGTTGAGTTGGTTTTCTGTGTGAATGACATGTCAATGATAAAGTTTATGGTTTTGGATCAGGGACTAAATACTTTTCTTATCTGATTTACTAGGGAGACGGCTACGAAGAGTTTTCGTGAGAGTCCATGCTCGGCTTCAGGTGTTAGCTCCAAAATAGTATTTTCGAAAAGTTTAAAGGTAACACTGATTTTTTTAGCAGATTTGTTAGTTTCAAATTCTGGTCTATTTGTGTTGGTTTTTTTTTAAGGAAATTTAAAGTAGGGCGTGGAGTAAGGCTCTTTTGAGGATCAATTTCTTTATATCTTTGATTTTACAGATCAGAAAGCCCCAGTTTTGTGCTATCGAGCTTGTTAGAGGGAGTTCTTCACATCCAAGGTCTTAGGGGCTTGCCGTACGGAATGTCTTTATGTATTGCGTGGGCCAAGTGTCCTTACCAACAAAAAAAAAAATTCATTGACTATGAGCTTATGTATTTATCTTAATGATGTAAACATATATTCACCCGCAAAAATAGTTGAAATCTGTCAAACTTACAGCATTTTCACTAACAGAAGTTTATTAAATTTTTACATACAAAATTTGTAAATTTTATAAATTAAATTATAAAATTTAAAAATTTAATAAATTAAATTATAAAATTTAAAAATTTAAAGACTATATAAAGTTCGTAAGAAATGGGGCCAGCACCTGCACATTTCAACTTATATCCTGGGTATAAAAAAATTGAGAGAATCATATTTTAAATATGAAAAAAAAATGTTTTGGGGAGAGTTGAATTATTTTTGTTTAATTCAAGGGTACTATATTTTTTCTTCTTATTTGGTGTTAGATCAATGTTGTATTTGTATTAGGCATCTTTGGCGTTTGCAATGTATGTTTTTTTTTTTTTATTGGTTTTGGGACAATTATACGTGAATTGAATTTGACTTATTATTCAAATGAATTATGTTAATAACAAAAAAAAAAACCAAAAGGACAAAAGACCAATGCTCAGTGCCATTATTGCCATTGCCAGATAATGGGGTCTGACAAAGTGTCTCCCAAGTCCAGGTGAAGTTCTTCTGCCATAGCTAGAGTGGTTTTGTTTTTGTTTTGTGCAGATGCTCCAAAGATAACATACGGCAGGAGGTGAGAATGCAAGCATCAGTTGCACGCTCTCATCATGGAAATGGAGTTCTCTTTCCAGTAACTTCTCGCAGACCCAAGTCAATTTTGACTTTGGTTCCTCGAACCAAATCATCTATTCAACAATCCACACAAAGATGCAAATTTCACCTAGAACCGCCGTTAGATCCGTCTGCTTTGGTTCCTGCGACGAATCTAGTTCTGATATCAAAAGCCTCCAAGGCTTCATGGCGCAGCATTCCTCCACTTCGGTGCGGTATTTCATCGAACACCTACGGTGCCAATGGGGGTCGGAGCCTTCGGGATTGGATTGAGCTGGCTGGGGAGGCACTGTCAACGGCATTTCCCTTGTGGGTAACACTTGGGTGCGTGTTGGGGCTGGTGACACCGAATTCGTTTAACTGGGTCACCCCAAATTTGAGCATTATTGGTCTTACTATCATTATGCTCGGTATGGGTATGACACTCACTCTTGATGATATTCGCGGAGCCCTTGCTATGCCTAAGGAAGTAATCTCTGGTTTCGTGCTCCAATATTCGGTTAGTAGCTTTATTCAGTCCTTGCCGCTCTCTCCTAGTTGACTTCAATTGGTATTCCATTAATCTAATTGTCTTCTAAAGTGAGTTGTCCCTGTTATTTGTTTAATCGATCATGGGGTGAATAGAGGTTCTTTTCGGACAAGAACAAGCTGCTGAAAGAAAAGGCGCTTATTGTACAACTACTTATCCGTCGAAGCAATAGTTTTATGACTACTTGCTGTGTTGTTTCGGATTTGACGGGCAGCTATATCAACTGTATTGGATTTAAAGTCTTCTGTTCCTTCTAAAATCATTACAAGATATGGACTGACAGCTAATAAATCAACTGTATCAGATTTAGTTGCTTTGTTTGGGTTCCAATGAACTGTGAATTCTTTCCTGTCGAATTTGGTATGCTTAAATTTGAACTTTGAAGATGGTTACACTGAATGCTGGACTCCCTATTTGATTATCCACTTGGACATATGTTTCCCCTACTTTTCATGAATTGGTTGCAGAAGACACAAATTAAGTTTATAAAGAACTACATATTACTGTCCTTTTCGTTCTGGTCAGATAATCTTAATAGCAAAGAATCCAGTACAATGCTACTTCCAATCAAAAGTCATGGTGTTCACTCATAGCTTCCCAAGTTTTGTAGAAATAATTTAATAGCTTCATTAGTATATAATTTAGTATTTCTTAGCATTGGTCATGTACTGTGACTTTAGGGTTACAACTTTCTGGAAGTACAACTATTGCATTTGATTAACCTTGACCAAAGTTACTGGCAACATCTTAGCCATTTTCCAGATGGTACAGCAAAGAAGGTATCTAGCCAAGGGCCTGAGGGCAGGTATCTGCCTCTCTAAGAAGGCTTTCAAGAGGTTAATTCTCCCATTGGTTTTAACACAGAAGAAGATTATTTCTGTGATTCTATACCATGTAACCTATAATGGCCCTCGTTGCTCAATTAAGAGCCTTATATTTTGTCTGGACCATGATTTTATACTTTTTTTCTCCTTACCCTAAACCACTCCTCTTTACTAAATCCTATCTGCTACAATCTGTAAGTAATTTGTGTTGCATAGTTTCTTGCATCTGACCCCATAGAAATGAAGTTAATCACTTAAATATTGACATTTATCCATCCTAGAAATGGCAGTTATCTACCATCAAGTGCCTAGATGAAATTTATAGCCATTAGCTTCTATATGCATGTAAATATGCGTTTTAATTTTTTTGGGGGTCTCCTGTGTGTTAAAAGTAAATGCTATATAGGAGATGGCTATGATACCAAATATCATTTTCTTTCCCCAATTTATTGCAAACTATAACCATTGGTCTTGATGATGTATCCCTTGTGTCAAAATATTTCAGCTTGAATTTCAATTTCTTTTATTAGAATAAACTTTTTATTGACTTAGTGAATGTGGAAATTTTCAGGTGATGCCAATATCTGGATTTCTTGTAAGCAAACTTTTGAAGTTGCCATCACATTATGCAGCAGGTTTAATATTAGTGGGGTGTTGCCCAGGTGGTATGTATGCTATCCTGGTGATTTATACTTTCTACCTACTTCACCCTTCGCCTATTTCAAGTAGTCTTTCTCTGGTTGCAGGTACAGCAAGTAACATTGTTACATATCTTGCACGGTATTCATAGAATTTTTCTGCCAATTAATTCTTTTAGTGCATGCCAAGAGGTAGTACATTGATAACCTATTTGTTTTGCTAGTGGAAATGTGGCGCTTTCCGTGATAATGACAGCTGCGAGCACTTTATTAGCTGTGGTAGGAATACTATCATGTCTGTCTTAAGATTTGCTTCTCCCATCTGAAGGGGTATCATGGTAACTGATATGTAGTACTTTACATATAAAGACATTATAATCAAGTATAAATGGGATCATACAGACTTCCCAAGTTTGGTGTGAGATTGTATGATGAATTTTGTCTTTCTTCAATTAAAATTTGTGGTTAGAAGAAGAAATGTCGACAAGTTCAGAAGATCTTATTCTGTGGATTAAGATTTTACATGAAATGCATGCAGACCATTTTATGCTTGCTACCCATCACACAAACATCTGAAGTGCCACCTGAAATTATCTTTAATAAGTTAGCTATGCAACGCTGGGTAGAATGATCTTCAGAGATTAGGTAGCTATCATGTTATGTACAACTTCTAATCTTTTTGGGCTTCTTTATTTTCTCTATTTAAGGGTACATTTTAGATTGAGTTGTATTTTCTTAAAATGAAAAGTGAAGTTTGTGCATGCTGAAGATCTCCGTTAAAGCTTATTTCCTTTTTCTCACATATATGAATTGAGTATTTTCCTTCAATTTTGCAGGTCATGACCCCTTTTCTGACGGCCAAGCTTGCTGGTAAATATGTAGCTGTGGATGCCGCTGGCTTACTGATCTCAACTATGCAGGTAAGTTTTCTTCTGAAATTTTGACCCTGTTTCTGATTGGCTGTTAATGCCTTTATCATTATGATTCACTTTTCTCTCCTCAGGTTGTGCTTCTACCTGTGTTGACTGGTGCTTTTCTGAATCAGTATTTCCAAACTCTTGTTAAATTTGTCTCCCCATTGATGCCACTCATGGCTGTAGCAACTGTGGCAATTTTATGCGGAAATGCAATTGCCCAGAGTTCTTCAGCAATACTTACGTCTGGTGGACTAGTAATTCTAGCAAGCTGTCTTCTTCATGCTTCTGGATTTTTGTTTGGCTACGTTCTTGCAAGGATGCTCGGGATAGATATTTCATCATCACGGACCATCTCCATTGAGGTTGGCTTACAGGTAAAGATGGAAATCTATAAATGCAGCAAAGGCTGCTCGTTACAGTTTCTAGTGGCCATTAACTCAATTCCACGTCAACTTTTCTGTTTTTTTCACATCATATTTCAGAACTCAGCGCTTGGAGTTATTCTCGCTATTCAACACTTTGGAAATCCCCTGACTATGGTACCCTGTGCAGTTTCTTGTGTTTCTCAGTCTATCTTGGGGAGTGTCCTGGCAGGAATTTGGAGATGCTCTCCGCCTACTGAGACGAAGGACTGAAATATTTATATGAGAATAAGCTTTTGCATATAATTAGAGTTGAGTTATTCGTTGACTCAGTTTTCAGTCACCAACAGAAAATGCATCTTGATTATCAATGTCCAATTAATATTACAATCTCAAGAAAATGTTGAACTTAGTTTTCCTAACTCATCCCGATCTGAATGCGTTTTTCTTAACTGGGATTGTTTGATCTGGAATTTGGTTCTATGGCTAGAAGAGCCCGAACAATTAACATTTGGTAATCACATGTTGCAGTTCGTAAAGTTCTCTCTCTCAGGCTTCGATTTTTCATAACATAAACTTGATTCCGGTTAATGTTGCTTGCATTCTTTCTGGCCATTGCTTTCTTGGAAGGCTGAAAACTTTGGTCTGTGATAAGCTGATGACATTTATGACAAAATTAACACTCTTTTTCTCTTAAAAAACTAAATGTTCCTAGAATTCTGTACTTCTAAGATTTGGATTAAGAGAAGTTATATAAAGAAGAAAAAAAGTTGACAATTTGAAAGATAGAAAGAAAATTGAAGTTTTTGCTAAAAAGATAGACGAAATCCAAGACAAAGCTCTCCATTCTTACACAAGTGTAATAATTAAAAATTTAGTGAGTTGTTTAACTTGGTGAGTTTTCATGGTTAAATTTATAAAATTTAATAATTTAAATTATTTTAAATAAAATTAATAAAATTCGAATAACTGGTGGGAAAAGAAGGGTTGTAAAATCCTTGTGTCACAGGCGACTAGTTCACTTAATCGAAGCTTATCATATTAAAGATCTAAAAGCTATGTAATTACTACTTCAATCAAAGTTTGGCATAGGTGATAAGTAATTAAATTTTTTAAATAATTATTTAAATTTAATTTAAATCGTATGTATAACAAAATTTTTATTAAATAAGATTATATTTATTTTGATATTTTTTATTTAAAAAAAATTAATTTTTTAAGTTTGATATAGGCTATAAAAAAAATTTATTAAAAAAATTATACTTGTTTTGATAATTTTTTATTTTAAAAAAATTAATTTTTAATTATTAAATAAAATATACTTAAATTTTAATAAGAAAATAAATGCAGCTACTCCATCTATTGATACAACTTTCTCTTAATTATTAAGAGTAAGGTTATGCAGAATATTGTTATTTATATAAATTAAATAAATAACATATAATTTCTTATACTCTTAAAATCTATTTCACAACGTGGGCAGCTTCGCCTGAGAGAAAACAGTATTTTCCGGTAATTCATCACCCATCCACAGTTTATTCAATAACCAGAATTCTATGGCGACTTTTCCTATTACTCCGTATGGTAAAAGAGTTTTTGGTGTTCCCGCCTCATTAAAAACTCTGAGAGTGTTTTTCCCTCTTCCTTGTTTCCCGGTTCTCCCTCCATTTCATCGCGCTCTTCCCTCCGTTCAAATTCCAAAACCCACAAATTTTCGCTTGCTCAGCATTTTCAAAGTTTTTTCCTGTCAACTTTTCAATTTAGTTCTTCATCCCTTCCCTTTCTTCCGTCAAAGAGAAGAGACCCCAGAAATCAAAAATGGATTCTAGATTTCATGGCTTACCTCCCCTGAAGCGATTGAGACTCTTGCAACAACAAGAACTACAGCTAAAGTAGCAAGAAATAACGCAGGATGAAACTTCAATTGCCAGCTCATCCTGACAGGCAAAGAAGCGTAAGGAATCTCAGGACCCAGTATTTCTTCCAGATCCACCAGCTCTGGCCTCTGCCATTGCTTATCCATTACCAGCTAAGAAAAAGGTATGGGCGCTTCAAACCCATTTTGCTTCCAGTGTTGCTGTTTCTCCCTTTGACCTCAATGTGGAATACAAATTATCTGTTGAGGAAGAGATAAAAACAGTAGATGATGAACGTGAGATCCCAGTAGAAGCACATTGTGCTAATCAATCTATTGAAAAAGCCCCACATGAAGAGGAAGATGGTGGAGGTGGAGATGTTGATGGTGACCACGATGATGGAATTGTATGCGCTGTGTGTGAAAGCACAGATGGGGACCCCGCTGATCCCATTTTTCTGTGTGATGGGTGTGATTTAATGCTGCATGCCTCCTGCTATGGCAATCCCCTTATAAAGGGCGTACCAGAAGGTGATTGGCTTTGTGAACAGTGCTTGGTTTCTTTGTCTTCTTCTCAAACCGAGAAGAAGGATGAGAAGGGCTATTTTTGCTGCCTCTGTCCAACCAAGGAAGGGCCAATGAAGGCCACGACGGATCAACGGTGGGCGCATATTGTGTGCGCGCTTTTCGTCCCTGAGGTGCTTTTCGAAGACCCAGATGGCAGAGAGGGAATTGACTGTTCTAGGGTTCCCAAAAAGAGGTGGTTAGAGAAATGTTATATTTGCAATTCTTCAAATGCGCGTGCTATTGTGTGTTCTGAGCCCAAATGCCGCTTGGCTTTCCATGTTACTTGTGGGTTGAAAGAGGATCTTAGTATTGAGTACAAAGAAGGAAAGAAGAGTGCTACTGTTGTTACTGGTTTCTGCAAAAGCCACAGTGAACTCTGGATGAAGGTGAACTTTTTTTGGCAGATTGTTATTCAGTTTGTTGTTAGTGTATTTAATGGTGAATTCACGCTTTCTCAAATACATCCTGTTTTCTTGCAGCAACAGCGATCAGAGAAATACAAAATTGTTGCTAGAGAATAAATAGATAGGCTCATGGTGGTGACTTGCAAGTATAAGGGCATGACACTGATGGGAATTACGATAAGCTGGTGTCTAGAGACTTAACCCTGTTCTGTAATTGACCCTTCAAAAGGAGTTTGGGAGTTCAGTATTTTTGAAGTTCATATGAGTTTGGTTTTCAATCTTGTTGGTATACTTTATGCTTGTGATTAGAATCAGATGAAGAATGGCCAATAGTATGCAATTTCTGCTCTAATTAGAACAATAATAGTTGAATTGTAACCAAACCAACTTGAACTAGTAGAGAAAGAAACTAAAAAAGAGAAGGGAATGTTGTAAGGCAGTTGGTTTATAAGATTATGGAAGGTTTGAGAGAATTCTGCAATGGTTACCAGGTCACCTGCAGTCAATGTTGGTCCTTAAGCTAAACATTACGCAAGTTAAAATTCGTGGCAGCTATGCTAGACCAATACTATGCAAAGTCTCATTTTATAATTTAGGTCATCTGATTGATAGGTGTAATAAAATAGAGTGTGGTTTGTTTGAAGGAGGAGATAAACTGCTTTCTGAGCTTTGGTTAATACTAGGAACTTTGATGCTGGATGGTTTGTAACATACCTTGTTATATATTTTGCTGGGTGATAAGTGTTAACTATAAGAGATCTAACTGTTTTATGAGTTTTTATTTAACAGTTAAAAAATTTAGGATAATTAGTTCCTTGACATGATATTAGAGCCTCCCCTTCCAAGTGGTCAGCAGTTTGATTCTTAGCCCAAATGGCTTTCAGGTAAGAAGGCATGAAGAGATATAATCCGTTCTTGATCCTTCACTTATGGTGACTAGTTCCTTGATGGAAACAAAAAATAAATAATATAATGTTCAAATTATATCTAATGTCCTTTGGAATTCAGATTGCTGCAATATTTCAGTGAGGCTGATTCGAGTGGAAGGTGTGCTCCCATGCCTTCTTGCTGAAGTGTAGCTTTAGTTGAGTACTACATGCTAAAATTTTTTTGAAGTTGATTACTGATAAGTTCCTATTATCAAGAACTGTCCGTTGTTCATTTTACGACCAGGCATTTTGGATTAGATTTTTAAAATGTGATTGTGAATCATGATCAAACTTACATAATTGTATTGTTAAGCCTTCAATCAAAAGATGTGTCCACGATTAGAGAACTGAAGCTTGGACTTGTTTGAATTGGCCAAGTGCGCTTGCTCCAAAACCATTATATAATGTTGGTAAGAAAGGAATTTTCAATAGGAAGCTACTGGCACATAGATACTTATCTTGTGCTCATATGTTTTGGAATCTAGGGGAGAAATTGTCAAAATATTAGCCAAATATTATTTGGTAAAGATGCTAAAAATGAGCGAGTCATGATAGCATTTTATCCTTGGAGGGTGAAGGCTGTTGGCTAGTGCTACACACACTTCATGTGGCCTTCCAAGTTCTTAATTTTTAGCTGGGCACCATTTCAAACTGCGATTTCCTATTTGAGGATAATCTTGATTGGATTCCATAGTAAATTACTATAAAACTGATAATCTATTCAATATATATTATATTAAATAACCGGGAAGTCTCAGGAATGGAACCGATTTATACACAAGCTTTATGTAATTTTACGCGCATCAACTGAATATATTGGAGTGTTTGGAAGATTTTTGCACAAAACTGTCACAAAATGTGACAGCTGAATAATAATGTGGATCCCGTTACATTTTCTGTGATAGTTCCATGTAAAATTTGTGCGGAGCATTTCTCAATATATTGTGTTTTTTCCACGTCTAGTTTGTTGTAGGATCTAATCTACTGTGACGGGAGCCACAGATACGCCATGGTCAAATAACGAGCACCGAAGTTTGATAATGGACAAGAATTTTATTCAACTTCTATGCTGCTGGGACCAAAATAATAATGTATAATGTCCACATTATTCTCTCAATTTCTAGAAACTGAAGTCACTCGTTTGGATTGGAAATTTACAGTCCTCAAATGTTACTGTCTTTTCCTTCGCTTTGTAAGTCTAAGTTACATATTCACGACACAAATTTGTTTATTATGTGGAAAATTGTCTCCCTTTTTATTCAGCTCTAGAATATTCAGCCAAATAGAAGGCCAAAAATGAAGTACTATTGCTCAACCGCGTTCAACCAGCGCTCCAAATTCAAATTAAAATTGTATAGCCAACGGTAGATTTAGCAGTTCGAAAAGGAAGAAACAGCCAAATGGAGTTTACTGCACGGGGATAACGATCAGCTAACGTTGGGTTATAGAACTTGGTCTAACTTCTAATTAATCTAAGCCTTGCCTTTTAAATTTATGTATGGTTAGATTTTTGTCACGTATATAAAATTATTTTAAGAGCCCAAAGCTTTTCAGTGGCGTTTGCTACTATCCTTCTCCTCCTCCTTCCGACGGTATCTGAAAAGGTTCCTGCTGCTTTATATAATTCTCTTGCCAAGAAAGGCAGGCCGTCTGCCTTCCTTCTTGCTTCTCCTTTCAATGGCGCTGTTGCTCTTTCATTGTCTCTGTTATTTTCCGTTCCTATTTCTTCTAGTAAGTGGAGAGAAAGCCACCCAAGCCATTTCATGGTGGGAAGGAATCTTCTGGTCAGGTGGGGACTCATTCGCTGTGAAAACGCGACCCACAACGTTGGTGCGGGAAGCAGCACCGCCCGCTTAGGGAAGCTCCTCAACGTCGTTCAAGTTAGAGGCTGTCTTTACCTGAAAAACACGGCACCCGGTTCCAATAGCAATGATTCTAGAACTGGTTTCTTGGTTTTGATCGATTGTGTTAAATGGGTTAAAGAACCTTTGCAGATACCCTTTCGCCCCAGCCCTTTTCCTCTGAAGTTGAAACCGATGCTTGATGAAGTTTGGAAGAAGGAGGAGAAGGATACTGGCGAACAGCCGAACGCCACCGAAAAGCTTTTGGCTGTTACAAAAATTTTGTATACGTGGCAAAAATATAACCATATATAAATGTGAAGGGTTAAGATTTATTAGATGACCCGACGTTAGCCGATCCTTATCCACTGCAGGGCAACGACCACATGCATTACTTAAACAGGTTTTGGCAAGAAGAAAATTAAAGAAATTATTAAAATAGAGTGGAATCTTATTTGGCTGTCCTTTTCAAACTTTCAAAATGCAACTTTAGGAAATTACCCAGTGAAAGAGCAAAGCCATGGAACAAGTAGTGAATAATGGGAATTCTCTTCTTGTGCCATCAGTTCAAGAGTTGGCAAAGGAGAAGATAGTCTCCATTCCACCCAGATACATTCGTCCTCGTGATGATCTAGTCACCTTTGAATCTCATCATCTGCTCGAAATTCCAATTATTCATATGCAAAGCTTGCTTTCTGAGAAAGAATAAGGCAGTTCTGAATTAGCTAAGCTTCACCTTGCTTGCAAAGAATAGGGATTCTTCCACGTTACTTTTCTAATTCATCCTTCAGTTTCTTAAATTATAACACGAGATGAATGCCAAGCAGATAAAATAAGATTTAGAAGGGAATATGAGGATGGGGAAGTTTCTGTACATAAATATTTTTAAAACCAAGTATTGTATGCTAATTGAATATTTATGATTGACATACTAGTAGAATATTCTTGTAGCTCGTAAACCATGGAGTTAGCTCATCCTTGCTGGAAAAGGTAAAGGTGGAGACTCAGGATTTCTTCAATCTGCCAACGTCAGAGAAGAAAATGTTTAGCAGACTTCAGGAGATATGGAGGGATTTGGACAACACTTCGTTGTTTTTGAGGACGAGAAACTTGACTGGGCTGATGTTTTTGCTATGATCACCCATCCAGCATACATGAGGAGGCCCCATTTATTTCCAAAGCTCCCTCTTCCTTTCAGGTTCTCTCTTCTTATACCCTTAGAGCCTGAACACCAGGCTAGTCACCTACTTTATTGTCTACTTGAATCTTGTATTTCATGCAGAGAAACTCTAGAGCTGTACTCACTGCAGTTGAAAAATCTAGCCTGTGATTTATCAAAACATATGGGAAAAGCTGTAAAGATAGAGGACATGGAGATGAGAGGATTATTTGAAGATGGATTAAAATCAATGAGGATGAACTATTATCCTCCATGCCCTCAACCAGAAGAGGTCATTGGCCTCACAACTCATTCTGATGCAGTAGGTTTGACCATACTGCTACAAGTTAATGAAGTAGAAGGACTCCATATAAGAAAAGATGGCAAGTGGATTCCTGTGAATCCCCTTCCTAATGCCTTCATTCTCAACGTTGGTGACATAATGGAGGTAATATATCTGTTCATAGCAAAACTTCATAAACATCATCTGGGGAAAGATGCATGAAATTCTACTTGCATAATTTAAGAGCTATTTGACCAACAGATAAATTATTCTCACCACAATATTATTCCCACAAATGTTCACACTTAATGATATATAAAGGGTATCTACAGATCAGTTAATTTGTGAAAGTTAATAAATTAATAAATTAAATGATCAAAAATTCTTTTATCAAATTAGAAGGACTATTTGATCTAACTTCAATCTAACTAATCAAGCTCTATATTATTGCTTTCTTTTATTTCTAAAATTTTTAACGCTCAGACATAAATTTTACATGACAGATGATATCCAATAGAATATACCGTAGCATTGAGCATCGAGCAACAGTGAATTCTAAAAAGGAAAGGCTCTCAATTGCCACATTTTACAATCCCAAACATGGATGAGAGATAAGTCCATCACCCAGTTTAGTCAATAAACAAGCACCAGCAAAATTTAGAAGAATAGGAGTAGAGAAGTATTTCAAGGGCCTATTTTAATGGAAAATCGTACCTGCATGCCATGAGAATTGAGCATAACAATTGAAATCAAGCAGAAGTATTCTCGTACTCTCTCGGTGAAGTTGGGTTGTAGCCCTGGTGCACGCTATTAGAATAAAGACAGAATGAAGACTTGAATGTCTGAGAGTGCATGCTACTTAGTCTTATTGTATTAAGGTTACCAAAATCATAAATGAAGTATTTTTCTTAGAAGGAAAAATTGAACTATCTTTTACCTTTCGAAAAACATATTTAATTATTATATGAGCTCTGCTCAAGGGGCAATGTTAAATTATTTAATTTAATAGTATGTGCTATATCACATGAGGTAACATTTTCTTATCCTTGTAATGGATGTGAGATTTGATCACAAGTGTTTGCACTGTAATGATTTTGCTAAAAATAATAAAATTGTTCTATCTTTTCAAAAATATAAAATAATAATTCGAAATTTAAAGGTTATATATATATATATATATATATATATATATATACAGAACTAAAAATTAGATACAGAACATAAAGTTTAGAATATGAAACTGTATTTCCTTTTTAAATTAGATTAGATAACTCTCTTCATTTGTAACCGTTATTTTTTATAAATATAAACTGAAGCAAAAAAATAAAGTGACAAACGGATCATTCATTATAACTGTAAATAAGATTAATTCTAGCAAATATTGGTTGAGATTAATTGATATCAAAAAAATTTATAATTTTAGAATGGATTCATGTTTAAAGATATTATTTTAAAATTGACTGTATAAAAATTTTATTATGTCAATAAAAATTAATTTTAAATATAAGAAGACAGAAAAAGTCAATATCTCTCCTTCCTCTCCCCCCTAATCTCCTCAGCATCCAGCCTCTACCTCTGCTCCAAGCTTTCAATCCACCGCCGTACCTCAACAAAATCATCTCCCTCTTCCTCTCTCCCTCGTTCCTTTATTCCTTAACGAATTCATCTCCTTCTTTTCTGCCAGAGAATGGATCTAATGGACTTGGGAAAAGTACAAAACCTTTGGGGCAATGGCATATAGCAATAGAAGGGCTGGATGAATGGCAGGCTTGACTAACAGGCTTAACAGGCAATGGAACATTTCCTCTATAAATGTGACATTCAAACCACTGAGTCCTTCGTTCTCTAGCTACCTTCTCTTTAGTTTCTTTGATTATTGTCTTCTGCTTTCATCTCTAAGCTGTTGAGAACCTTAAATATTTTGAAAAAATATGAAGTTTCATCCTATTTTTCCCTTGATTTTTCATTCAGTACTTCTCAAACCTTCAACTTTGAGGTATCCAAAACAAATTATTTAAAGAAGTGCGAAGAGCCTGATATTAGAGGAGAGGAAAATTACTGTGCTAATTCATTGAAATCTATGGTTGATTTATACTACAACAACAAACTTGGTGTGAACAAAACAGGGTATATACAAGTGTGGAACAAAGCAGAGTATTTTTCTCAGGAATGTTTACATGATTATCCTCAAAAAGAAAATGGGAAATCGAAGCGTTCCTTGTCTTACATTGAGAAATGCATATGCTTCAGGTTTAGGCAGATAGCTTGATCCAGGATATGGATCCCCTGCAGTTACAGTAAGAAAGGGAAAGAAAGAAAATGAAAGAGAAAAAAATAATAAAAAAAGATGAGTATTACTTTTTAAATTTCAAAGAGAGATAGAAAAAAAGATTATAGTGTGCTTAGTTACACACATGGTTTGTTGTTGCAGGACAAATCAATCATGGATTCCAATGAAGTTGCACAGTATGGTCCCTCCCCTCTAATACTAGGGTCTTTGCACTCCTTTATGGTGACTTTTCTATAATTTCAGCATCCATGGTGTTGGGTTTGACAGAAAACTTGCATATTTTTGGCACCTTGTTTGATGCAAATGGTATGGTTTCAGCGACCTGGCGAGGCAAGAATGTGATTGTGCTTTTAGAGAAGTGTAAGTCTTTCTTTTTGCGCGGGGAAGTAAGTCCTCATCCGAGATGAATTCAGTGCCCTAGGAAGGCGCTGACGGCAGCAGAGTGAAAATTGTAGCTTGACATTTTCCTTTGATGTGCGTGGTTTAACTTGTACATTAATGTCTACATTTGAAGAACTGTTGTACACTTATGACTATATTACAGGCAGCCGACGGCTTTCAGTTTGTCTTCATAGCAGTACTACCCTCCTTGAGTACAAGTAAATGGTTAATAAGATAAGTCATGTGGACTTCTACTCACCATTACCAATCTACCATCCATTCATCATCTCCATGGCATACCGCATAGTCCACATCAAATCCTGGAACTAAATACCTTGCCACTGCTACAGCAAAAAATCGCATAGCTAAACATTGTTAACAAAACCCAGAAATCCTTTGTCAAATATTTGTTTCTTATATGAAAAAACTTTGTTGATGACATTAATTGGAAACCTTACCATTGTATGGCTTTTGATGGCAGTAACAGCATTAGCCCAATCTGATAATGCCTCTGTGCTTGGCACAAATGGCCTTCCCCTTGAGCGTGGCCAAGAGTAATACATTGAGCCTGCTATTACAGACAATGGTGGCCGTTTCACTTTGATCAACAGAAATGGATCATGCCCTGTCTATACGGAGGAGTTATGGAATAAAGATAAATAAGAATAGTATAACAATTCTAAATGAGTTTTTGTCTTATTCTAAATGATAGTGAAGATAATTATAAAATCTAATAGGACAATAATATAGAATAAATATATCTAATATTAAAATTTAACAAATATTGTAGTGGTTTTGCCCTACATTGTACAACATGGGTCTGCCCCTGATAGTCTGCCACTTGATTTCCTACATTATCTTTCATGCAGGAACACTTTAGAATTTTACTCTCTTAGAACTGAAAATTTTAGCCATGACTATCATTACACTTAGGGAAAAAGCCTTAAATATTGAGGCTACAAAAATGAGAGATTAATTTGAAGATGAGAGACAATCTATGAGGATGAGCTATTGACCTCCATGTCCTCAACCAGGGAAGGTTATGGGCCTTACTCCCCATTCAGATGGAACAGAACTCACTATCCTGCTACAAGTCAATGAAGAAGGGCGCTGCAGATATAAAAATATGGCATGTGGATTTCTGCCAGGCCCCTGGGCAATGCCTTCATTGTCAACATTGGGACTAACCTGAGATAATGTAGATATCCATTAATATCACAAATTCACACACTCTTTTTTATTTAAATTGGATGATTTATATCCTACTCACATTACTTAAGTTCCATTTGAATGCATTTAGAGGGTACCCAAAGTGTTCATATACAACTAACGCAAAGTAATCAAACGACAAAAAGAACTTCAGCTATTAAGTGAAAGCAAAAGAATAATTTTTAGTAATTTACATGGCATATTGTAACTAATGGGACATACCAGTATTTAGCATTGTACAATGGTTAACTCTGAAAGGGAAAGGATTTCAATTGCCACATTTTACAGCCCAAGACATGATAGTGAGATAAGTTCTGCACTGAAGAAACACTATTTCAATTCAGAAGAATAGCAGTAACAGAGTATTTTAGTGGTTTACTTTCTCATAAACTTGATAGAAAATGCTACTCAGATGCCATGAGAATAGAGTATGACAAATGAGAGTAGAAGAAAACATTAGTAATTGTGCCGTTCTTGCTAGATCACGTATCAGTACACAACTTTCCGGAAGAATACAAATTATGAGATCATGATAAAAGGTTCCAATCCTCCCAGTGGAGGAAATTTCTTCTGCTAGATGTTGACAATTAGTCCCTTATTAAGATAGATCAGCTAATTAATATTAGAAAAATGTCTTGATGAAAAACAATATCTTCATCCAACAAAAGCTATATGATTTCAACATTTAACCACTTAAGCTATGGTAAGATATGACAATAAGATGGGTCCTAGGTTAGGTTCAATTTGTATGCAAACCAAAGGAAGAAATTTCAATTTTTATTCAAAGGTTGAATATAATATGTATTCAAGGGTTTAGACTAGAAAAAGGGATATCCAGATAATGTTTTTTTTTTTTTTCTTCTTTTCTTTCTCTGGGGACTGAATTTTAAGATACCATATTTGTATTTATGTGTGAAAGTCTACCCTTGGTTGTGTAATTGCTTGTGGTTTGTCTAATAATAGGAAATTTTTATCAAAATATTCTCACAATCTACTTTTTATGATATCTTTTAAAATATTCTCGAGTAGTTTATTTTTATAAATTTCATAATTTAATTTAAAGATTTAAATTTTTTAATGTGAGAATTATATAATAATAAAAGTATAAAAATATAAGAATATAATTTTTATTAGCCTTAATTGGTAATTTGATTTCAATCATGTTTGAGAAGGTATGATTGTATAGTCTTTCGATTTTTATAAATGAAAATTTATAAACTTTTTATTTAAAAAATTTAAATTATTTAATTTATTAAGTTTCATAAACTAAATTACAAAATTTATCAAATCTAATGGTTACCATCATATTTGGTAAAGATTTTGTAATCTATATTAAGTGAAACTATATTTTCTCATAATTTTATATGGGATGTGATGTGTACACTCCTCATTGCTTCATTGTTACTTTAAGCCTTAAAAAATGATTACTCTCCAGATCAACTTTTGCAACAAATGCATTAAATGTGTACTTTAATTCTAAGAATCCACGGTAGGTAGAACAACTCCACTTGTGAAGAAATAGGCAAACAGGAGTTCATTACATGACAAAAACCACAGAATAGCCAGAAGAAAAGAAAATACTACTGGCTTATAATTGATATAAGATGTGACTAATAATGTACATGATAATTTAGGAGAAATAGGGTCGTAAGAAGAGTGGAGGTCTTTTTGGGCTGCTTTTTTCCATACTTACAAGATGCAACTTTAGGGGGTTACCTGGTGAAAGGGAACAAATTAAGACCAGTATCTAAAGAGAGAGCAAAGCCATGGAACAAGTACTATATCATCGGAGTTCTCTTCTTGTGCCATCAGTTCAAGAGTTGGCAAAGGAGAAGATAGCCCCCATTCCACCCAGATACATTCGTCTTCATCATGAAGATTTGGTCACCTCTGAATCTGATCATCTACGCGAAATTCCAGTCATTGATATGCAAAGCTTGCTATCTGCGAAAGAATCAGGGAGTTCTGAATTGGCTAAGCTTCACCTTGCTTGCAAAGAATGGGGATTCTTCCAGGTTACTTTTTTAATTTATCCTTCGATTTCTTAAATAATAACAAGAGCCATGTGGGTGACAAGCGCAAGCAAACAAATACAGTTTAGAAGGGAATATGAGGAGGGAGGAAACTCTGTACATAGATAAATTACATGCTTAATCCCACTTATTGTATGCTAAATGAATATTAACAATTGATTTAGTAGTATAATATTTGTAGCTCATAAATCATGGAGTTAGCTCATCCTTGCTGGAAAAGGTAAAGGGGGAGATTCAGGATTTCTTCAATCTTCCAATGTCAGAGAAAAAAAGGTTTTGGCAGAGTTCAGAAGATATAGAGGGATTTGGACAAGCTTTTGTTGTTAGTGAGGACCAGAAACTTGATTGGTCTGATATTTTCATAATTACCACCCTTCCAGCGCACATGAGGAAGCCCCATTTATATCCACATCTCCCTCTTCCTTTCAGGTTCTCCTTTACAATACACACACACACACACACACACACACACACACACACACACACACACACACACACATATATATATATATATATATAGCTTTCACACCTAGCTAGTTGCCAACTTTATCATCCGCTTGAATCTTTTTTTCCATGCAGAGTAACCCTAGAGCTTTACTCACTGCAATTGAAGAATCTAGCCTGTAATATTATTGAACATATGGGAAAAGCTTTAAAGATGGAAGACATGGAGTTGAGAGAGTTATTTGAAAATGGATCGCAATCGATGAGGATGAACTATTATCCTCCATGCCCTCAACCAGAAGCGGTTATTGGCCTTACACCCCATTCTGATGCAGTAGGATTGACCATACTGCTACAAGTCAATGAAGTAGAAGGACTCCAAATAAGAAAAGATGGAATGTGGATTCCTGTGGTGCCCCTTCCGAATGCCTTCATTGCCAACATTGGGGACATACTGGAGGTAACATATCTATTCACAACAAAACTCCATAAACACTATTTGGTGAAAAAGAATCATGAAATTCTAGTTCAATAACTTAAGAGTTATTTGACTAAGTCTCTCTACTCCCACCAAGTAAAATTCACAAAAACCTCATTTAAAAAAATCAAGAAAATTAATTTTATTGAATCCCACCGTTCAATCTATTGAATCCACCAAATTAAACAGCCAATATTAATGTTTGTGGGTTATTTGTATTCCCATTTCAGTGGGAATAGACTTTCCCTTTAAGTAAATAGCTTCAATTTAACTCATCATATCATAATGGGAATTGAACTCTTGATTATTGCTTAAAGTATCCTTGTCACTTTTTTTTATTAACTCGTAGATTCAAATATTTTACGTGGCAGATTGTAACTAATGGAATATATCGTAGCATTGAGCATCGAGCAACAGTAAACTCTAAAAAGGAAAGGCTTTCAATTGCAACATTTTACAGCCCCACATATGATGGAGAGATAGGTCCTTCACCCAGTTTGGTCGATGAACAAACTCCAGCAAAGTTTAAGAGAATAGGAATAAAGGAGTATTCTAGAGGCCTATTTGCACGGGAACTTAATGGAAAATCCTACCTTGATGCCATGAGAATAGAGCATTACAATTGAAATCAAGGAAAAACACTTATTGTACTCTCTCTTGGCAATGTTAGGATGTTGCCCAAGTGCATGCTACTCTTTGTTTCTTTGAAAGTGCTTTAGGCTTATTGCCCTGAGGATGCTAAAAAGCACAATTTCCATATCCAAATATTTGTTGAAGGGAACTATCTAAGTAGCTTTTGATGATAAAAATTTATTGGCCTTGCGCAATAGTCAAATGCTTGTGTTATCTTGCAAGTACACCAAAAGCAGCCTCTTGTGCAAGTTTGCACAGATGAAATCCTCCCCTGGCTATTTCGTTCGTGATTTCCTTTCAATTAGTTGCCATTTTATGTTTTGGAAGAGCTTACTATCAACAACTGATGGCTGTTTTTTTGGTGGAAGTAGTTTGCAACTTTATACAAAAAATTAATGAGATGGATCGCTGGGAAATAAGGGAAACAAGAAATAAGCAAAACATAAATAAATTACTCATGACACAAATAATACATTTGATGTTAAGTTTATATTTTATCAGAAAAAAAATTTATATATAATTCTTACAAGAGTAAAAGTAGTCCCATTAAACACGGGCTACTAATGCTCATTAAAAAGTTGTATATTTTCTGAGGATAATCTTGTAAGGGTTCCTAAGTAATCTGAGTTACTACAAAATTCATCATCTACCCCATATGTACTATATTAGATACTAGGCAGGTTAAGGCGGGGAGCTTGATCCAAATACAGATTTCATGTGTGTCTACTATGGATACTGTACTTATTCACACACATAGTTTGTTGTTGTGGGATAAATCAATCATGGATTCCAATGAAGTTGCACACTACTTTTCCTCCCCTCTAATACTAGGCTCTTTGCACTCCTTTATGGTGACTTTTATATAATTTCAGCCTCCATGGCGTTGGGTTTGGCAGAAAACTTGTCGTATATTTTTGGCACCTTGTTTGATGAAAATGCTATGGTTTGGTTTCAGCAACTTGGCGAGGTAAGAATGTAATTACATTTGTGCTCTTAGTGAAGTGCAAGTCTTCTTTTATTCACCAGGAAGTAAGTTGTTAGGACTCAAACTCAAAAAGAGAGCTCAACCCAAAAAACTGACCTGTTAGATAAAAGAGCCTCATTGAGAGTCCTAACATAAGTCCTCTTCTCAAATGAATTCAGTGTCCCTGGAAGATACTGATGGGAGCAGAGTGAAATTTGTAGCTTGACATTTTCGTTTGTTGTGCATGGTTTAACCTGTACATTAAAGTCTACAATTGAAGAACTGTTGTACAGTTATGACTATATTACAGGCAGCTGACGGCTTTCAATTTGTCTTAATAGCAGTACTACCTCCTTGAGTACAAGTAAATGGTTAATAAGATAAGTCATGTGGACTTCTACTCACCATTACCAATCTACCTTCCATTCATCATCTCCATGGCATACCACATAGTCCACATCAAATCCTGTAAATAAATACCTTGCCATTGCTACAGCAAAAAATCGCATAGCTAAACATTGTTAACAAAACCTTGAAATACTTTGTCAAATCTCTATTTCTTGTATGAAAATCCTTTGTTGATGACACTAATAGGAAGCCTGACCATTGTATGGTTTTTGATGGCAATAACAGCATTAACACAATCTGATAATGCTTCTGTGCTTGACACAAATGGCTGTCCCCTTGAGCGTGGCCAAGAGTACATTAAGCCTGCTATTACAGTCAACGGTGGCCGTTTCACTTTGATCAACAGAAATGGGTCATGCCCTTTCTAAGTTGGTCAAGGAAACAATGACTTGCCGGAGGGCTTACAGATTATCATCACTCCTTTTCCGGGGAGAGATAATGTTGGACAAGCTTTAGTTGTCAATGAGAACCAGAAACTTGATTTGGGTGACGTCTTCTTCATGACCACCCTTCCAACCCATATGAGAAGGCCTCATTTTCCAGAGCTACCCCTTCCTTCAGATACACTGTCTTTCTGTCTTTCTCTGGGTTTGCATGCATAGTCTGCTTCTTGATTTTCTACATTATTTTTCATGCAGGAACACCTTAGAATCTTACTCACTAGAACTGAAAAATTTAGCTATGACTATCGTTACACTTACGGAAAAAGGCTAAGTATTGAAGCCACAAAAATGAGAGATTACTTTGAAGATGAGAGACAATCTATCAGGATGAACTGTTGACCTCCATGTCCTCAACCAGAGGTTATTGGCCTCACACCCCATTCAGATGGAGCAGGACTCACTCCTGCCACAAGTCAACGAAGAAGAAAGGCTGCAGATATAAAAAGATGGAATGTGGGATTCTGTCAGGTCCCAGGGCAATGCCTTCATTGTCAACATTGAGACTTACCTGAGATAATGTATATATCCATTAATATCACAATTTCACACGTTCTTTTTATCCAAATGGATGATTTATATCCTACTCACATTACTTGTGTCCCATTTGAATGCATTTAGAGGATACCAAAAGTGGTTCATATACAATTAATGCAAAGCAACCAAAGAATAAAAAAAGTTTAAACTATTAAGTGAAAGTGAAAGAATGATTTTTAGTAATTTACATAGTCGATTGTACCATAGTATTAAGCACCATCAGGCAATGGTTAGCTCTAGAAAAAAAGTGGTTTCTATTACCATATTTGATAGTCCAAGACATGATAGTGAGATTGGTCTTGCACTCAACTTGGTAACTGAAAAAACACCAACTCAGTTCAGAAAAATAGCTGTAATAGAGTACGTCAGAGGTCTACTTTCTCATAAACTTGATGGAAAATGCTACTCAGATGCCATGAGATTAGAGTATGAAAAATGAGAGTAAAAGGAAACACTAGTAATTGTGTGGTTCTTGCTAGATCATGTATTAATACACTACAGTCTGGAAGAATACAAATTATGAGATCGCGATAAACAGTTCCAATCTTCTCCCATTTGAAGGAATTTCTTCTTCTAGATGTTGAATATTGGTTCCTTATTAAAATAGATTAGCTAATTAATGACAGAGAAAGGTCTTTATCATAAACAATATCTTCATCAAACAAAAGCTATATGATTTCAACATTTAACCACTAAAGCTATGGTAGGATATGACATTAGGATGGGTCTTTGGTTAGGTTCAATTTGTATGCAAACCAAACGAAGAAATTTCAATTTTTATTCAAAGGTTGAATATAATATGTATTCAAGGGTTTAGATTAGAAAAGGGATATTCAGATAATTATTTTTTTCTTTTCTTCCTCTGGGGACTGAATTTTGAAGACACTATATTTGTATTTATGTGTGTTAAGTCCACCCTTGAGTTGACATTAACACTGCCATAACAAAAGACACATGCAAACTTTAATTAGAACAGAACCCACGAATCCTTCAAGATGTTAAAGCCTTCCTTCTTAGTTGTGTGTGGCTGAGAACAGTCACAATGGTGTCTGGGTACTTGAAGGTAGCAATCTGAACTGCCACAACCTGCCAACAGTCAAGTATCAATATGTAGAGGCTGGTAACTTTCCGTTTTCATTTTTGTTTTCATTTTTTTTTTTGGGGTGTGGGTGGGGGGAGGGAGTGGTAAAGCCAAAACAGTGAGGATATCTGTCGTATTGATTTATTCACTGCTGTCCTAAGGGGGTGAGTCCTATTTGCAGATTTGACTGTGTTATTGCTAGTGGTTTGTCTAATAATAGGAAATTATTATCAAAATATTTCCACGACCTACTCCTCACGGTATCTTTTTGATTAGTTTATTTTTCTAGGTTCCGGAGTTGAATCTAGAGGATAAAATTTTGTAAAGTGAGAGTTGTGTAAAAATAAAAATATAAAAATATAGGAACTTAATTTTTATTAGCCTTAGATGGTAATGTGATCCCAAGTGTGTTTGAGAGGTTATGATTTTATAGTCCTTTGATTTTAACAAATTAAAATTTATAAAATTTTACTTAAAAATTTAAAATAATAAATTTATTTAATATTATAAATTAAATTATAAAATTTAATAAATTTAACTAGTACTCTCATATTTTGTGATGATTCTGTTGTTCACAACAAAACCATATTTTTTCATAATTTTATATAAACGTAACGTGTGAACACATCTCATTACTTCATTGCCACTTTAAACCATTAAAAATGATTACACTTCAAATCAACTTTAGCAACAAATCCATTAAACGTGTACTTTAATTCTGAGAATATCCACAGTAGGTAGAACAACTCCACTCACGAAGAAATAGCCAAACAGCAGTTCATTACATGACAAAAACCACGGCATAGCCAGAAGTAAAGAAAATACTTCTGGTTTATAATTGATATAAGATGTGACTAATAACGTGCATGATAATTTAAAAGAAGTTGGGTGGTAGGAAGAGTGGAGGTCTTTTTGGCTGTTTTTCATACTTAATTATAAGATGCAACATTAGGAGGTTACCTGGTGAAAGAGAAAAAAATAAGACCACCATCCAAAGAGAGAGCAAAGCCATGGAACAACTACTGTCTCGTCGGAGTTCTCTTCTTGTGCCATCAGTTCAAGAGTTGGCAAAGGAGAAGCTAGCCCCCATTCCGCCAAGATACATTCATCCTCATCATAAAGATTTGGTCGCCTCTGAATCTGACCATCAACTCGAAATTCCAGTCATTGACATACATAGCTTGCTTTCTGAGAAAGAATCAGAGAGTTCTGAATTGGCTAAGCTTCACCTTGCTTGCAAAGAATGGGGATTCTTCCAGGTTACTTTTTAATTTATCCCTCGATTTCTTGAATAATAACAAGAGCCATGTGGGTGACAAGCGCAAGCAAACAAAAATGACTTAGAAGGGAATATGAGGAGGGAGAAAACTCTGTACATAGACAAATTACAGCTTAATCCCACATAATGTATTCTAATTGAATATTAACAATTGATTTAGTAGTATAATATTTGCAGCTCGTAAACCATGGGGTTAGCTCATCCTTGCTGGAAAAGGTACAGGAGGAGATTCAGGATTTCTTCAATCTTCCAATGTCAGAGAAAAAAAGGTTTTGGCAGAGTTCAGAAGATATAGAGGGATTTGGACAAGCTTTTGTCCTTACTGAGGACCAGAAACTTGATTGGTCTGATATTTTCTTCCTTACCACCCTTCCAGTGCACGTGAGGAAGCCCCATTTATTTCCACATCTCCCTCTTCCTTTCAGGTTCTCTTCTTCTCTTTATATATATATATATATATATACACACACACACACATATATATAGCTTTCACACCTAGCTAGTTGCCAACTTTATCATCCGCTTGAATCTTGTTTTCCATGCAGAGTAACCCTAGAGCTTTACTCACAGCAATTGAAGAATCTAGCCTGTAATATTATTGAACATATGGGAAAAGCTTTAAAGATGGAAGACATGGAGATGAGAGAGTTATTTAAAGATGGATTGCAATCAATGAGGATGAACTATTATCCTCCATGCCCTCAACCAGAAGAGGTTATTGGCCTCACATCCCATTCTGATGCAGTAGGATTGACCATACTGCTACAAGTTAATGAAGTAGAAGGACTCCAAATAAGAAAAGATGGCATGTGGATTCCTGTGAAGCCCCTTCCAAATGCCTTCATTGTCAACATTGGGGACATACTGGAGGTAACATTATGTATTCGTAACAAACCTTCATATATAAACACCATTTGCTGAAAAAGATGAATGAAATTCTAGTTGAATAACTTAAGAGATATTTGACCAAGTCTCTCTCTTTCCACAAACTAAAATTTACCAAAACCCTCATTAACTTTACTAGATCTTACAATTTAATCTAATGGACCCACCAGATCTAAAGCCAATATTAATGTTCATGGATTGTTTGTGTTCCCATTGTAATGAGAATAGACTTTCCCTTTGAGTAAAAAGCTTCAATTTAACTCATCATACTATAATGAGAATTGAGCTCTTGATTATTGCTTAAAGTATCCTAGTCACTTTTTTGTATTAACTCGTAGATTCAAATATTTTACGTGGCAGATTATGACCAATGGAATGTATCGTAGTATTGAGCATCGAGCAACAGTGAACTCTCAAAAGGAAAGGCTTTCAATCGCAACATTTTACAGTCCCAGATATGATGGAGAGATAGGTCCGCTACCCAGTTTAATCGATGAACAAACACCAGCCAAGTTTAAGAGAATTGGAATGAAGGAGTATTTGACCGGCCGATATGCACAAGAACTTAATGGAAAATCTTACCTTCATGCCACGAGAATAGAGCATAACAACTGAAATAAAGTAAAAACACTTCTTGTACTCTCTTGGCAATATGTTGGGATGTTGCCCTCGTGCATTCTACTTCTTGTTTCTATGAAGGTGCTTTAGGCTTATTGCCCTCAGGCTACTAAAAATCACAAATTCTATATCCAAATATTTGTTGGAGGGAATTATTCAAGCAGCTTTGGATGATGAAAATTTATTGGCCTAGCGCAATCATCAAATGCTTGTGTTAGCTTGCAAGTACACCAATTATACTAAAAATTAATGAGATGGATCATAGATAGGAAATAAGGGATCAAACAATAAGCAAAACATAAATAAATTACTTATGACACAAATAATACATTTGATGTACCAACAAGTATTGGTGCAGTGGTAATTAATCGTGTCTCGGGTTACCTTGAGATAGGACATATGCTTGGATTAGTTTCATCCAAAGGGTGAGAATATCATGTAAAAATTTTTAAAAAAAAAAATTGATGTTAATTTTATAATTTATAAGAAAAAAGTTTTATATTTAATTCTTACAAGAGTAAAAGTAGTCACATCAAATGTAAGCTACTAAATACTTATTAAAATGTGAACTAATTCATTAAATTTGTTAGGTTTCGCAATTCAATATATAAAACTCAATAAATTTAATGGTCTGAATTTTATATAAAATTTTTTCAATTTTATTATATGGGAATAAAGTGAATGTTCTTACAAAGTAAAGTTGTTTTGTCCAATCTTACAGGTTAAATGATAATGACATAATTGTAGAACAACTTACTCTTTTAACTTTCAAATTAGGTAATTTAGTCTCTTTGTATGTAAAATTGAACAATTTAATTCCTCACTCATCATATTCATCTTCTCTAGTATAACATACTCACTAATGGTGATTTGAACAATTTTTTTTTTTATTATAATGAAAGAAATGGCTTGCCAATGCTAAAATTTGAAGAGTAAGGGAGCTTTGCTATTGGAAAGATTGCCCCTAATTCATGGTATTCTTTACTTGCAAAGTGTTGGTTGTTAGGGCTTCAAAATAACTAAGACGTCATCTTCTTTTCTAAACAAAAGGTAAAAGAGGAGCTCCAATATTCTAAAAATACAACTTAAGAGCATGAATGTACACATCGTGGAGAGAAACAAATTCTAGAAGATAGTTTTTTATATAGTACAAAATGAAGGTATGTTACTGTAGGAAATTAAACCTTGTAAGAGAATGAGAAAAATAAAGTCCAAGTCAATACCAACAAGCCACATCATATATTTGAGAAGAAAAATTTAGTGGGTATATTACTTTGCCTCAATTGTATATATAGGAGACTAAATTGTCTAACTTAAAAGTTAAAGATTAAATTTATTTTTTTAAATAGATAGACCAAAACTATCTTTACTCTAATAATCCTCTTTATTATTAAAATACAGGATTATGATCTAAAATTATTACACTAACAATGAAAGAGTGTCAAAAACAGTTATCCTATCTTACCTTAAAAGTACAATGAAAGAGTGGCTAAAACAGTCATCCTATTTTATCCAAAAGGTAGAAGATATTGAATTTGGTAGACTAGATTTGATGAATAAGACTTTGTTGAGTGAATAACTATTTAGGATATGTTTGAAACTTGGAACAAATGATGAAAGTAAAATGAAAGGAATAGAAATAAAAGAGATAAAAAGAAAATGAGTTATGTGCGTTTGTTTTGTAAAAACATTTTTTGGTTATGTTTGAATTTATTTTTATTGAAAATAATTTTTTTAAAAATAATAATGTATTTGGTTTGTATAAGTTAAATTTTGTTTTAAAAAAATAATAAAAATATATTTGATTTAAGGTTTAGGATTTAATTTTTAAAGTTTAAAGTTTGGGTTAAGGGTTTAGAGTCTAAGTTTTAAGATTTAAGGTTTAAAATTTAGAGTTTTGAATTTTGAGGTTTAAAATTAGATTTTAGATTTTAAAGATTTTAAATTTTAAAATTTAAAATTTTGAGATTTAAGAGTTTAGGGCTCTGGGATGTAGGATTTAAGATTTTGGAATTAAAGTTTTAGAATTTAAAATTTAGGGTTTAAACTTTTAAGATTCTTGATTATAGGATTTATAATTTTAGAATTATGGTTTGTCATTTTGGGATTTAAGTTTAGGGTTTAGAATTTAAAATTTTAAGATTTAAAATTTAAGATTTTGAGTTATGGATTATGAAATTTAAAGTTTAGAATTTAAGATTTAAAATTTTATGATTTAAGAATTTAAGATTTACATAATAATTTCAAAATTATAATTATATTTTCATTTTATATATTTTATTTTTAAAATTTTATATAAGAAATAGTAAAAATATCTTTTTATTATTTTCATAATTTGTTTATTAAAATTATTTTTTTATAAATAAACATATTTTTACTATTATTTTTTATTTTTATTAAAAATAAAATAGAAAATAAAAAATAATCGATGCAAACACAGTATAAAATTTATTTTTATTTAATTAATCACATTATATTACTAAATTAGTTTCTCCATTATAATTTTTATGGTCACCTCGTTCTTATATTTTAATTTTTATAAAATCTTATTTCATAAATATAAATTATCAACTTTATTAATTTTTATAAACTAAAATAAAATATAAACATTTTTTCCTACACCTAAAAATAAAAATTTAAGCTGAAAAACGCTTACCGGAAACCTCTCCACTCCCCTTGGTCAAAAGCGCTTCGGTCCGTCTCTTCTGCATTCTCTTATCCTGCATCCACCACATAGAAAACGAGTGAGATAAGATGTGGATTGCCATTTGGGAAGTTGGGTGTGGGTTTGCTGGTCGGAACCGGAAAGATGACTTTTTGGCGCAATTTGCCCTGTTATTGGAATTTGGGAAGGTGTGTGTGAATGGGCACTTCGGATTGAGCCAGAGAGAAGACAAAAAAACCATCTTAACTAAACCATGCAAGCTTCTTCTTTTCTTGTGTCGTCAGTTAAAGAGTTGACCAAGGAGAATGTGGTTCCACCCACATACGTTCGTTCTCATCCAGAAGATTTTGTCATCTCTGAAGCTGATGGCTTATCTGAAATTCCAGTAATTGACATGCAGAGCTTGCTTTCTGTGGAATCAGGGAATTTTGAATTGGATAAGCTTCACCTTGCTTGCAAAGAATGGGGTTTCTTCCAGGTTTTTCTCTAACGTCTGTGTAAATCATATGATATGGAAAACATTGGCATGGAAATCATTTTTATTAATATATGCTATTTCAAAAGCTTTGATGGTGTATATTGTTCTTGTAGCTAACAAACCATGGAGTTGGCTTAACCTTGTTGGAAAAAGTACAGTTGGGTATTCAGGCTTTCTTCAACCTTCCAATGTCAGAGAAGAAAAGGTTTTGGCAGAGTTCAGAAGACATAAAGGGATTTGGCCAACAATTTATTGTTACTGAGGATCAGAAACTTGACTGGCTGGAGGGTTTTGCTATGAAAGCCCCACTTATTTCCATCTCTCTTCCGTTTAGGTTCTTTCTCTAAATCTTGTGAAGTTTCTTTTGACAAAAGGGGGTGGCAAATACCAATACTTATTCACGATAAATAGAATAAAAAAAAAAAAACTAATTTTGTGGACTGCATTCGCAAATTGTCCCACAGAATCGATAACTGAGATGCATAGTAATATCATTTTGTGGATATGAAGTTGTGAGTACTCGTAGTCGGCTACGTCATTTTTAACTTTAATCTTCTTTTTTCATGCGGAGACACTCAGAACTTTACTCACAGGAGCTGAACTAGCTGTGACCATTATTGAACAGATTGGAAAATCTCTAGAGATAGAAGCCAGGGAAATGGCGGAGGTATTTGAAGATGAGTCACAAACTATGAGGATGAAACACTACCCTCCATGTCCTCAGACAGAGAAGGTTATTGTCCTCACACCCCATTCAGATGTTGCAGCTCTAATCATCCTGTTACAAGTCAGTGAAGTAGAAGGGCTCCAGATAAAGAAAGATGGCATGTGGATTTCGGTTAGGCCCCTGCCTGATGCATTCATTGTGAACATGGGAGACATTCTGAAGGTAATATAAATATTCATTACTGTCACTATTTCACAAACATTATACATTCTTTCGTTGATTCAGCATCTTGGTATTCTATCTATATAACTGCAGAGGTATTTGGAGCCAGGGAGACTACGTGAAAAGCTAAAGTCTGAAAAGCAACTTTTAGAAATAGGCTATAGCACATGCCAAAAAATGGTTAGCCGAAAGTTCCATGATAACCAACTGTTTATACTTATTTATCACCACCATTTAGATTTCTGTAAGTTTATTGCAGGACCTGGGATATGGCAAGTATATATTGTCATGAATATGTAAAAGAAACCTTTCAAGGAAACTGCTAAAACAGATCGCATGATTTTGGTTATTCAACAAATAACTATGCTGTTTAAAAGAATAGGAATGAAGGACTACCTCACGGACCTATTTGCTCGTGAACTCAATGGAAAATCTTACCTGGATACCATGAGAATAGAGCATAGCAATTGTAAGTTAAAACTATGATTACTCGCTGTTCCATTCATTTGCCATTCTAGTTCCTGTTTTTGTCAGTGGTAGAAGAGATAGAACTAGAATTGGTGTCAACATGAGCTACAACATTATAATGTGGGAGAAGCTTAAATAATGCTACGTGAATATAATTTTGGTTTTTCTACTGGGAAAAAAAATTCTCAAACCAGCATCATATCTCTCCCTACGTTGTCTCTCAGGTTATAAACGTTGGTGGCCTGGGAATATACCCTACCATATGCTAATCATAAAACGTTGAAAACAGAAGATGTTATCAATATTCAGTTGTGCATAAACTTGTCCTGCACTTCTTGTCTATACTATTCACATACAAGATTTCTTTTATCTCTGGAGACCAAGAGCTTAAGATATTGACTAGATTTGTATTTGTGTATCAAATCTTCACTTAACTTTAACATTGCCATAGAAAAAGGCACACATTACTTCAAACAGAACTCTGCAATCCTTAAGTTCTTATAGCCTTCTTTGTTGTGTGAGAGCTGAGAACAGTAAGCTCTAAAGATGGATGCCATGGAAATGATAGAATTGTTGTAGATGGGATACAATCAATGAGGATGGTCTATTATCCTCATGTCCTCAACTGAAAGAGGTTATTGGCCTCACAAATCCCCTTCAGATTCGGTTGGTTTGACCATACTTGCTACAACTCAATTTAGTAGAAAGACTCAAAACAAGGAAGGATGGCAAATGCCTTAACTCTCAGATGTAAGAAAATGATAAAGTATTACATTTTCTCTATTTTCACACCTTTATTCTCATACAATTTTTACTTCACAGAGATAATTCTTATCCAACAACTCACATTGTTATGAGTGAGGAAACAAAAAAAAAGAAGAAGAAGAAACATCTTTTTCCAAAGTATCATGCGTTTTTCAACGCTGCATGACATTTGTCTTTACATAGTTAAAGAAATAAACATAGAAAATAATACTAATATTTTAGCAAGCCATACATGGACAATAATTTAGGACCTTAGGTCTATAATAGAGATAGAATGTGGGTTGCGATATGGGAAGGTGGATGTGAATGTGTAGCAGAAAGTTCAAGACTTTTTGGGCCATTCGCCATATTATTGGTATTTGGGAAGAATAATTGACACATACTATGGTAGTTTCCATCTAGTATACGACAAGTCTCAATTTAAATACTTAAAGGTGGTTAGAAAGAAGCTAAGCAGTAAGCAGGAAGAAGGAGGAAGAATTGCCACCAGGGAAACTGCATATCACTGATATTATAGTCAGCCACAACCAGGACAAAATAAAATACTAACCATAATTAATATTAGATATGGCTGGGGTCAAAAATATTCTTCAATCAGCCAAATAATTATGTTGCAACAACAGGAAGAACCTTAAAGATTGAAATTTACAGAGAACATAAAATCACCATCTTAATTAGGTAGGCCCATGGAACAGATGATCAGGTATATGAAATCTCTTGTTATGCCATCAGTTCAAGGGTTCGTTAAAGGAGAAGATGTTTGCAGTTCTGCCTTGATACATTCATTCTAATGAAATTTGATCATCTTTGAAGCTGATGGCTAGGCTTACCTCAAATCCCATTTATTGATATGGAGAATTTCAAGAACCTATAATACCAAAAATTGAAGCTATTAGGTGAAGGTTCAAGAATAGTTTAATAAAAAATAAATGCACAAAGTTCATCAAACTTTGTGTGAAAAGGCCAATTAATTGTTGATAAATGTGGATATCAAGAGTGGAACTCTTAACTACTTGGTCATTGAGGTTCCAATACCATGTTGAGAACTAACTATCTTCAAAACTTAAACTATTAGGTGAAGATTCTAGAATGATTTTATTACTTCAATAGAAAGATTGCTTTCTGAACAACCTGGGGATTCTAAACTGGCCAAATTTCTCCTGGCTTGCAGAGAATGGGGATTCTTTGAGGTCTTACCATTTCTTTTTAAATTTATTAGATAACAGCAACCGGGTAGATGTCAAGGTTCTTCAATTCTTCGATCCCACCTGATCAACGATATCACAAATCATATAATGTTATTGCTGCCGGTAAACCATGGAGTCAACTCATTATTGCTGGAAAAATTAAAGATGGAGATTTTGGATTTCTTCAACATTCATATGGCAGAGAAGAAAAAGTTTTGGTAGAGTGCAGATGAAGTAGAAGGATTTGGACAAGCTTTAGCTGTCAATGAGGACCAGAAACTTGATTGGGGTGACCTCTTCTCCATGACCACCCTCCCAACCCATATGAGAAAGACCTCACGTTTTCCTGAGCTCCCCCCTCCTTCAGGTTCGCTGTCTTTTGGCTCTCAGTTTTCATGCGTAGTCTGCCAATTGATTTTCTACATTATCTTTCATGCAAGAACACTATAGAATTTTACTCACTAGAGCTGAAAAATTTAGCCACGATTATCATTACACTTATGGAAAAAGCCTTGAATATTGAAGCCACAGAAATGAGGGATTTACTTGAAGACGAGAGACAATCTATGAGGATGAACTATTGCCCTCCATGTCCTCAACCAGAGAAGTTTATTGGCCTCACACCCCATTCAGATGGCACAGGACTCACCATCCTACTACAAGTCAATGAAGAAGGGTAGCAGATAAAAAAAGATGGTATGTGGGTTTCTGTTAGGCCCCAGGCCAATGCCTTCATTGTCAACATTGGGACTGACTTGAGTTAATGTAAATATCCATTAATATCACAATTTCACATTCATTTGATCTAGATAGGATGATTTATATCCTACTTATATTACTTAAGTTCCAATGCATTTAAAGGGTGTCAAAGGTGGTTCATATACAATTAACGCAAAGTAACTGAACAACGAAAAAGTTTTAACTAGTAGATGAAAACAAAAGAATGATTTTTAGTAATTTACATCGCAGATTGTAACAAATGGAACATACCATAGTAGTAAACATCCACAACAGTTAACTTCGAAGAGGAAAGGGTTTCAAATGTCACATTGTACTGTCCAAGACATGATGGTAGGATAGGTCCTGCACCCAGCTTGGCCACTGAAGAAACACCAGCTCAGTTTAGAAGAATAACAGTAATAGAATACTTCAGGAGTCTACTTTCTCATAAACTTGATGAAAAATGCTAATCAAATAAATACCATGAGAATAAAGTATGACAAATGAGGGTAAAAGGAACTAATAGTAATTGTGCGGTTCTTGCTAGATCATGGACCAATCTGGAAGGATATTATAAGATCATGATACACAGTTCCAATCTTCTCCCATATGAGGGAATTTCTTCTTTTAGTTTTAAATCTTTGTAATTTGTTTTTCTTTTCTTCAAATATTGATCGACTCTCACTCGATGCACTTCCATTAATAGTTCTTTTGTCCAGCAGATGTTAGGTGAGATGCAACTTGCTGAATATGAGTCCCTTAGCTAATGACAGATAAAGGTCTAAATTAAAAACAATATCTTCGTCAAACAAAAGCTATATGATTTCAACATTTAATCACTTAAGCTATGGTGGGTCTTAGATTAGGTTGAATTTGTATGCAAAACAAAGAAGAAATCTCAACTTTTATTCAAAGGTTGAATATGTATTCAAAAGTTAGACTAGAAAAATGGATATTCAAACAAATTTTTTTTTCCCTTTTCTTCCTCTGGGGACTGAATTTTAAGACACAATGTTTGTATTTATTTGTGTAAGTCCACCCTTGAGTTGACATGAGCACCCCCTTAGCGAAAGACACATGCAGACATTAATTATAATAGAACCCTAGAATCCTTCAATATGTTAAAGCCTTCCTTGTTGTGTGTGGCTGAGAACAGTCATAATGGTGTCCGGGGACTTGAAGGTAGCAATCTGAGCTGCCACAACCTGCACACAATCAAAGTATCAATATGTGGAAGCTGGTTACTTCCGGTAGAGGGAGAGCCAAATCAGTACGGATATCTATTCTAATCAGCCATTCACAGGTGTCCTACTGAGGTGTGTCCTATTTGTAGATTTGATTGTGTCATTGCTGGTTGTTTTTCTGAGAATATCTGAGTAGGAAATTTTGATTGACTTTGGATGGTAATTTGCTTCCAGTTGTGTTTGAGAGGGCATGATTTTATATGGTGCGTGTGAATACACGCCTCATTGCTTCATTGTTATTTGAAGTCTTTAAAAGTGATTATTTTTCAAATGTAACTTTTTTTGTCTTTGTTCGGTAAGTTAAAGTTTAGGATAAGAGAAAGTTATCATATTTTAAGAGCGGAACATGTTACAGGTCTTAACAAGAGCTTATAATGATATTTGCAAATTATCTATTAAGAAAAACTACTAACAAAGAGATTCAAATTTAAACCTTATAAGTGAAATACTTCAAACTTAATCATTGAGCGTGTCTTTATTCTAAGAATAAACGGTGGGTAGAACAAATCCACTCATGAAGAAATAGCCAAACAGGAGTTCATTACATGACAAAAACCACACCAAACACGTTCTAGCCCGAAGAAAAGAAACAACTGCTTGCTTATAACTGATATAAAATGTGACTAACAACGTACATTATAAATTAGGAGTAGTGGGGTGGTATTAAGAGTGGGAGCCTTTTGAGTTGTCTTTTTTCATACATTTAAGATGCAACTTCAGGAGGTTACCTGGTGAAAGAGAAAAAATTAAGACCGGCATCCAAAGAGAGAACAAAGCCATGGAACAAGCAGTGAATTATGGGAGTTCTCTTCTTGTGCCATCAGTTCAAGAGTTGGCGAAGGAGATGGTCTCCATTCCACCCAAATACATTCGTCTTCAACATGAAGATTTGGTCACCTCTGAATCTGCTCCTCTACTCGAAATTCCAGTTATTGATATGCAAAGCTTGCTTTCTGAGGAAAAATCAGGGAGTTCTGAACTGGCTAAGCTTCACCTTGCTTGCAAAGAATGGGGATTCTTCCAGGTTACTTTTTTAATTCTTCATCCTTCAATTTCTTAAATAATAGCACAAAAGAAATGTGTGTGACAAGCCAAGCAAAACAAATAAGATTTAGAAGGGAATATGAGGAGGGAAAATTTTCTGTAGATATATACTTTAAATACCAATTATCGTATGCTAATTGAATATATAGTATTGACTTATTAGTATAATATTCTTGTAGCTTGTAAACCATGGAGTTAACTCATCCTTGCTGGAAAAGGTAAAGGTAGAGACTAAGGATTTCTTCAATCTTCCAATGTCAGAGAAGAAAAAGTTTTGGCAAAGTTCAGAAAATGTAGAAGGATTTGGACAAGCTTTTATTGTTAGTGAGGACCAGAAACTGGATTGGTCTGATCTTTTCTTCATGACCACCCTTCCTGCGCACATGAGGAAGCCCCATTTATTTCAACATCTCCCTCTTCCTTTCAGGTTCTCTTCTCTTATATCGACATATAGATATAGATATGCATATATGGACCCTTAGAGCTTTCACACCTAGCTAGTCGCCAGCTTTATAATCTGCTTGAATCTTGTTTTCCATGCAGAGAAACTCTAGAGCTTTACTCACAGCAATTGAAGAATCTAGCCTGTGATACTATTGAACATATGGGAAAAGCTTTGAAGATGGAAGACATGGAGATGAGAGAGTTATTTGAAGATGGAGTGCAGTCAATGAGGATGAACTATTATCCTCCTTGCCCTCAACCAGAAAAGGTTATTGGCCTCACACCCCATTCTGATGCGGTAGGTTTGACCATACTGCTACAAGTTAATGAAGTAGAAGGACTCCAGATAAGAAAAGATGGCATGTGGATTCCTGTGAAGCCCCTTCCAAATGCCTTCATTCTCAACATTGGGGACATAGTGGAGGTAATATATCTATTCATAACAGAACTTCAAAAACACCATTGGGTGAAGATGCATGAAACTCTACTTGCATAATTTAAGAGTTCTTTGACTAAATAGATTCAATTTAACACATACAATGATGGAAATTGAACTCTTAGATTATTGCTTAAGGAAAAAGATGTTCCTATCTCTTTTTCACACCTTGTGTGTGAACTTTTGGATCAGTTAGGTATTATAATTTAATTTATGGAGTTTAATAAAATTAATAATTTAAATTTTATAATATAAAAATTAAATAAAAATAAAATTATGAGAATAACAAAATTGAATGCTTAAACCCTTGTCATTTCCTTTTTTTTTTAATAAAAAAGTCAATTCATTGATACAAATATTTTACATGGCAGATTATAACCAACGGAATATATCGGAGCATTGAGCATCGAGCAACAGTGAACACTAAAAAAGAAAGGCTATCAATCGCTACGTTTTATAGCCCCAGACTGGACAGTGAGATAGGTCCTTCACCTAGCTTGATCAATGAACAAACACCGGCAAAATTCAAAAGAATAGGAGTAAAGGAGTATTTCAGGGGCCTATTTGCTCGTGAACTTGATGGAAAGTCTTACCTAGATGCCATGAGAATAGAGCGTAACAATTGAAATCAAGGAAAAGCACTTCTTGTACTCTCTCTCTCTCCTGAATTTGGTTCTGACTTTGTACTTTTCTAATTTTGATAATTTTGTTTTTATCTCTCTATTTTATAATTGGAATTGCAGACTACAAACACAAGAAAAGAGTTGCAAAATAATGAGAGGTAGAGAGAAATGTACAAAATAAGAAAAAAAACAGTCAAGGTGTATTAATCCAACTGCTGCCCTAGTGCATGCTATTCAGAATAGAGCCTTGTATGTCTATAAGGCCCATGTTTATATTTTCTCTTTGAAAGCGCTTTCGGCTTATTGCCATCACCTTACTAAAATCCCAAATTCTATTTCCAAATATTTGTTGGAGTGAATAATTTAAGTCCCTTTCGATGATGAAAATTGATTGGCCTAGCGCAATCTTCAAATGCTTGTTTTAGCTTGCAACAAGAAGAGGCAGCCTCCTGTGCAAGTTTGCACAGATGAAATCATACCCTATTTCTTTAGTGTTTTCCTTCCAACTAGGGGCCATTTTATGTTTTGGAAAAGCTTGGTATCAAAAACGGACCGCTTTTTCTTTTTTTTTTTTTTTTTTTTTCGGGTGGAATTAGTTTGCAATTTTATACTAAAAATTAATGAGATAGATCAGCTATCGAAAATAAGGGAACACACAATAAGTAAAACACAAATAAATTACTTATGACACAGTTTGACGTGAAGTTTATATTTCATAAGAAAAAGGCTTCTTATTAAATATTTATAAGGCTAAAAAACCTCTTATTCAACATTCAACGTAAGCTATTAAATATTTATAAAATACAATACAATTTAATAAATTAATTAGATTTCGTAAATTAAGATATAAAAAATAAAATAATTAAAAAAATAAAATTAAAAAATTATTAAAAAGAATAAGTAGTCATAATTTTTTAGAGTTTATTTTCACTTATTTATAAATAGTAATCACAGTATAATAATAATAATATAATAATTTTCTCTATTATAATTTTTACTATTCTTTTAATCTTATAAATTTTTCTTATATAATTTTATTTTATAAATTTAAATTATTAAATTTAATAAATTACATATATTAAATTATCAAACCTAATTAATGTATAGTGGGAGCAATTTAAGAAACATCTTTCCTCAAATTTTTAAGTTCGAGAAACGCTGAGGGGCGCGTTCTTTTTTTTCTTTTTATTTTTTTTGCGATTTGGAAATGTGGGTGTGGGTTTGCCGGTCCGAACTGGACAGGTGACTTTGTGGGGCAATTTGCCGTGTTCTCGCAAGTGGGCAACGTGGGTTTGAATGGTTACTTCAGATTGACTGTCTTCTGGCCTGTTTGGATGAATAGTCCGCCACATGATTTTCTACGTTATCTTTAATGCAGGGAGACTAGTATTTTACTCCCATGGACTGAAAAATTTAGCCGCCATGACTAAATCTATAGGGGTGGGCATTGGGTGGGGCGGTTTGAGTTGAGTAAAATTCTCTCAACCAAGTTAAACCCAATCTCTTATTAAGTTAGTCCAACTCCACCCAAAAAATTTTTCAAACCAATATTTTTGGGTTGGAATGGTTCGGTTTCACTTGGGTGGGTTAATTTGGGTTAGGATGGGGACGAACAAACGTGAGGTGAGCGGTGAAACGAGGATGAGGTTCGATCGACTATTGGGGACCCAAAGTGTCGAAGTGTGATGATTAGACAAGAGATGAGCCAAAATGAGAAGAGACGAGTCAAGACAAGGTAAGAGGAGGTAAGGGATTAGCGTTGACTATTGAAAACGACGAAACAACGAACGGGACTTGTAGCTCGTGAGAGAGGGAGTAGAGGGACCGAGGGTTCAAGACGAGAGAGGGAGGAGCGGTGTTGGTTTGCTGAAATTAAGCTGCCTCTTGCCTAGTTGTGCTTGTAGAAGTTTTAGGGCAAGTTAAAAAATAACATCATTTTATAAAACGACGCTATTTTATAATATCAGAATTTAGAAAATATATATATATATATAGCATAAGAATTGAAAATATATATATATATATATATATATTTTGTTGGATACGCGCGGCAACCCAATGGAGAGGAGACAAAAATTCAGTCCCACCCAATTTACCCCATCTTAAGCCAAAATATTACATAATATTTATTTTATCCCATTTTAACCCAGTCCAAATTTTTTTTTTAAGATTTGGGTCAAGTTAAAACGGTTTGATCCGGTCCAATGTCCATCCCTACTAAATCACACCAGAGAAGGCTATTGGCCTCACACCCCATTCAGATGTAACAGGATCCACTGTTCTGTTACAAGCCAATGAAGAAGAAGGGATGCAGATAATATAAAAAACAAGATGGCATGAGGATTTCTGTCATGGCCCAGGCCATTGCCTACATTGTTAACATTGGGACTGACTTGAGTTTATGTAAATACCCATGAATATCACAATTTCACACTCTTTATCTAAATCGAATGATTTATATCCTACTTAATTATATTACCTTAGTTTCATTTGAATGCATTTAGAAGGTACCAAAAGTGGTTCATATATAATTAACAAAAAACAAAAACGCTTAAAGTATTAAATGAAAGTAAAAAAAAATGGTTTTGAGTAATTTACATGGTAGATTGTAACCAATGGGACATACCATAGTAGTAAGCATCTGCATTAGTTAACTTGAAAAGGAAAGGATTTCAATTACCACGTCTTACAATCGAGGACATGATGAAGAGATAGGTTCTATACCCAATTTAGTTACTAAAAAAACAGCAGCTAAATTAAGAAAAATAGCAGTAAGAGTACTTCAGGAGTCAACTTTTTCATAAACTTGATGCAAAATGCTACTCCGATGCCATGGAAATGGAGAATGACAAATGAGAGTAAAAGGACCCCCTAGTAAATTTGCGTTTCTTGCTAGATCATGGACCAATACACTACTGTCCAGAAGAATATAACTTATGAGATCATGATACACAGTTCCAATCCTCTCCCATTTGAGAGAATTTTTTCTTCTTCTTCTTTTTCTAGTTTTAAATCTTTATAGTTTGTTTTTCTTTTCGTTAAGTATTGATTGAATCTCACTCGATGATCTACCACTTGTAGTTCTTTAGTCAAGCAGCTCTTGGATGACATTCAACTTGTTGAATATTAGTCGCTTAATAAAATAGAGTAGCTATGGACACATAGAGGTCTCAATCGAATTAAATAATATCTTAGTCAAACAATAGCTATATGATTTCGACATCTAGACCCTAAAATTATGACGGATCTGAGGCTTGATTCAATTTGTAAGCAAACCAATTATGTTCAAAGGTTGAATATAACATGTATACCTATGAAGGCAAGATATGTCAACTTTTTGGACCGTTTTTTTTCATGCTTATAAGATGCAACTCTAGGAGGTTACCTAGTGAACGAGAACAAATTAAGACCAGCATCTAAAGAGAGAGCAAAGCCATGGATAAAGTAACTTCCCTTCTTGTGCCTTCAGTTCAAGAGTTGGCAAAGGAGAAGATAGTCTCCGTTCCAACCAGATACATTCGTCCTCATCAAGAAGATTTGATCATCTCTAAAGTTGATGGCTTATCTGAAATTCCAGTAATTGACATGCAGAGCTTGCTTTCTGCGAAAACACGGGATTTTGAATTGGATAAGCTTCACCTTGCTTGCAAAGAATGGGGTTTCTTCCAGGTTTTCCTCTAGTCTCTGTAGAAATTATATGATACGGAAATCATTTTTTCTATTAATATTTACTATTTTAAGTTTTTAGGCTTTAATAATATATATTGTTCTTGTAGCTAACAAACCATGGTGTTGGCTCTACCTTGTTGGAAAAAGTAAAGTTGGGTGCTCAGGGTTTATTCAACCTTCCAACGTCAGAGAAGAAAAGATTTTGGCAGACTTCAGAAGATATCGATGGGTTTGGCCAACAATTTGTTGTTTCTGAGGATCAGAAACTTGACTGGGCTGATGTTTTTAATATAACGACCCTTCCAACCCATATGAGAAGACCCCACTTATTTCCAAATCTCCCTCTTCCATTCAGGTTCTCTCTCTCTCTCTCTCTCTCTTGTGAAGTTACATATGACAAAAGCGGGTGCCAATACTTTTTCACAAAAAAAAAAAAAAAAAACTATGTGGACCAAATTCACAAATTTTCCCACACATCAATAACTGAGATGCATAGTTCTATTTTTTTTGGTGGATATGAAGTTGTGATAAAAATACTACCAGTCGGCTAATCATTTTTTACTTCAATCTTTTTTGTCATGCAGAGACAGTTTAGAACTTTACTCACAGGAGCTGAACCGCCTGGCAATTACCATAATTGAACAGATTGGAAAATCTCTAAAGATAGAAGCCAGGGAAATGGCAGAGGTATTTGAAGGCGGGTCACAAACTATACGGACGAACTATTACCCTCCATGTCCTCAGCCAGAGAAGGTTATTGGTCTGACACCCCATTCAGATGGTTCAGCAATAACCATCCTCTTACAAGTCAACGAAGTAGAAGGGCTCCAGATAAAGAAAGATGGCATGTGGGTTCCCGTTAAGCCCCTGCCTGGTGCATTCATTGTCAACATAGGAGACATTCTGGAGGTAATATGATATTCATTAGTGTCACTACTTCATGAAAATCATATATTATTTGGTTGATTCGACATCTTGATATTCTTAATATTTACATGGCAGATTATGTCTAATGGAATATACCGTAGCATTGAACATCGAGCTACAGTGAACTCTGAAAAGGAAAGGATCTCAATTGCCACATTTGTCGGTCCCAGAGATAATGGTGAGATAGGTCCGGCACCCAGCTTGATCACTGAACAAACACCAGCGGTGTTTAAAAGAGTAGGAGTGGAAGAGTACTATAGGGGCCTATTTGCTCGCAAGCTCAATGGCAAATCCAACATAGATGAGATGAGAATAAAACATAGCAATTAACACTATTATTACTAGTTATGTCACACATTTGCCATTTTCAGTTTCTTTGTTTGTCAGTGGTAGAAGAGATATAAAACTAGAACTGGAGTCTCTTAGACACCAGTTGACAAGTCAAAATAATAAAGTTTGCATGGCAGACTTCGATTGGCTTAGATGTGATGTCAGTTACTGATAGTTTTAAGAAGTTACGTGTGTTATTAGTACTGTTTAAGACAGAATATTACCAAGAAATTCGGGAGGTATCTGGATCACGAATTTAGACTTGGGCTATCCTGTAATAAGGTAGACTTGGAGATCTTTATGTGATGTGATGTGTGTGAAAGGGGATTTTGGCACTGTGTGTAATATATGCTATGTAATTTTGTTATTTCAATAAGAAGATCCAACAGTGTAAACATGAAATACAACATTATTATGTGAGAGAATCTTGGTTAATGTTACGTGATTATGGTTCCAATTGTTTCTTTTTTTTTTTTCTCTACTAGGAAAAGAAATTCTCATACGCCAGCATCATATCTTTCCTTACCTGACCATTGCCTCTCAGGTCATGGACCCTGGTGGCTGGGAACATACCCGACTACAAACTAATCCTAAAACATTTAAAGCAGAAAATGAAATCAGTATTCACAGTCAATTGTACATAAACTTGTTCTTCACTTCTTGTCTGTCCTACTCACATATAAAATTTCTTTTATCTCTAGGGATTGAGAATTTAAGATATACACTATATTTATATTTAAGTGTACCAAATCTTCACTTAACATTAACATTGCTATAGAAAAAGGCACACATTAATTCAAATAGAACCAAGCAATACAAAAGTTGTTATTGCCTTCTTTGTTGTGTTAGAGCTAAGCTGTAAAGACGGATACCATAGAAATGAGAGAATTATTTGAAAATGGGATACAATCAATGATGATGATCTATTATCCTCATGTCCTCAATTGAACGAGGTTATTGGCCTCACATCCGCTTCAGATCACAGGTGAGCATAGCTTGAATAAATTGAATTGACCAGTTTAAAACGGAGTTAAAGTTTATGGGTTAATTTAGGTTATTAGACAAGTTAAAATGGATTATTGCAGTCACGTTATGTCATAAAATTTAAATAATTAAATTTATTAAATTTTACATGCTAAACTTAATTGATATAATAACTCACATTGTTAGACATGAAAAAGAGATAAGAACATTTTTTTCCAAAATATTATACATTTTGGAAGTAATGAGAAACTAAAATTCTAGTAATTGATATATAGAGGTTGCGTTTTTCAGAATTTGGGGGATTTTAGTTGGCTAAGTTTCACCTTGCTTGCAAAGAACGGAATTTCTTCCATGTTTTTCTCTATTAGCTGTGGGAATTATATAATATGGAAAGACTTGGCATGGATATAATTTATTAATAAGCTATAAAAAACTCATAATCTATAATTGATTCTTCTAACTAATAAACTATGAATTTGAAAAAATGATGAGAGTGCTGAAAACTTTTCGCTCAGTCTTCACATGCTCTCTCTCTCTCTCTCTCTCTCTCTCTCTCTCTCTCTCTCTCTCTCTCTCTCTCTCTCTCTCTCTCTCTCTCTCTCTCTCTCTCTCTCTCTCTCTCTCTCTCTCAATTTTTTATAAAAGCACCTAAAAACGTTTGAGGAGCCTTCAAGTGCTCCCATCATATTTCATGGGTTTGGCTCCAACTTATGGAAATAGTAAGGTTTTCAAACTTACCATTGAGTTTTCAAACTTCCAACGTCAGAGAAAATTTTCAGCCTTCCAACGTCAGAGAAGAGAAATTTTTGGCTGAGTTCAGAGGATATAGAGAGATTTTGACAACAATTTTTTTTAATCAGAAACTTTATTGGACCAATCGTTTTGTTACAGTCAACTTTCAACCATATGAGAAAGCCCCACTTATTTTTTAAATCTCCCTGCTGCATTTAGATTCTCTTGCATATGAAGTATGATTTGAGAAAAACTGGTGCCAGTACTTTGGGATGACCAAAAATAGAAGAAAAATGGTTCTCTGTAGTATGATATGAGAAAACCAGAGAGCATTGTTGCTTCTTTTTTTTTCCCCCCGAGTGGTTATGAAGCTCAGAGCATAGTACTCATAATCAGCTGCTCAGTTTTTACTTCAATGTTCTTTTCCAAGTAAAGAAACTCTATAACTTTACCGAAGGCAATTGAACTGAACAATTAAGTCATCCTGAATAACGTTTATATATTAAAAATTGAAGCTTAGGTCATGATTGAATTCAACCTTTTTTTTTTTATTTTCTAAGTTTAAATTTTTATATTATAACATTTTTTATATTTTAAAAAAATCATATGATACTTGCACAATGTGTAAATGAACTAATTATATTAATATATTAATTTTCATTTATGTATTATATAAATAATTTATAAATTTTCAACAAATAAAAGGCATTATTCAGCCATAGCCATCAATTTTACAGTGACCAAGGCAAAATAATGTTTGCCCACAGCCATTATTATTTCCTTCAAATATTAATTTCATAATGCATCAAATCAAGCGTATTATAAAACTTAGCCAAGAAAGTAAAGCCTCACATAATAAAACTTTATTACGTGAAGTTTTATTAACATACAAAATATTAAAAGTTTAAATTATATGACTTAATTTATAAGATTTAATAAAATTAATATTTTAAATAAATATTTAATAAAATTTAATTACAATATAAATTTCGGTGAACCAGGAGTAAACCTTACCCCATCACAGCTCTTAAAGCATATTCGGATTTTTAGTATTTATGTATACCAAAAAAAATAAAATTGAGTGCTCAGTAGGGAAAGTTATTTTAATGAGGATGTGACCGCGTGCAACAGTCAGGCTATCACAATTGACCTCAGACCGCAGCCTATTAATCAAACGCTATGATAAATTAAAGCCGACAATATTTAATCTTTCTTCCATAAAATAAAGATAATCCTTGAGAGCAACAATTAGTTTATATTAGTCAATTAAGTGATGTGCATATAATTTACAAGGAATGCAAAACCAAACCTAAAACCCTCAAAAAATTTAGTACATTTCACTCAAATCTAGACAACTATGACAATCCGCACTGACTGGCCCCAGAATGCATGTGAGCTGCAAAGGCTACGGCTGCGGCACCAACCGAATCAAATTGAGAATGTGCCTGCCGCAGTTTTGCGAATCAATTGGAAATGTTAAAAAGTACGTACTTACTCTCTCTACTCAGATTGGTAGTGTAAGCTGTTATAACACAGACTCGCATCAATTGTGATAAGGTCATCTAAGTGATTTATCTTGGTGCCAGAAATCTGCTGGCTCCAAGAAAATGGCATTAACAGACTCCAGATATTGAAAACAAACTCCAGAACTTTTTTTATTGACATTCAAAGACCTCTTTTAAAATTAATGCAATGCTCCTTATATAATAGCTTGTGGTAACTAACTCTAATAACCAACATGCTAACTCTCTTATTCGTATTCACATTTCTAAACCCTCACTTCACTCTCCCTAAAATCATCCTTCTCCTCAAGGATGACTAAAAAGAAGAAAAAAGTTGCAACAAAACCATTGAACAGTCCATATTACAGATTTGTGTGACTTCCTTTTCTTTGTATCTTTTGTTAGATTTACCGTGCTTATACTTTACACCCCATCCTTGTCCTTTCTATAGTTTCATCCTTCAAGGCACGGCCCATTGAAAAATCTTTGGACCACGTGTTTTGAGTAGTCTATGAAAAAAAAAAAAGTCCGTTTCCATCTCACACACCTTTTCTTGTCTTTTTCCTTTTCTATCTTTTAAGCCATGCTCCATTTGAAAGTCACCTTCACCTCCCAAGTCACAACCCCAGAGCTGGCAATTAGAAAGTTTGAGGCCCCCATCATCCCACACAAAAAGAAAAGCTATAGGAGCTACCAAATTGCTATGCCAAGAAAAAAAAAAATCATAGAAGAGATAAAGAAGGAAATGCAATTCAAAGGTAGGAACCCAATCTGTTCATGAGGTTGAGATGGATTTGTTCATCCTCTCCCATTACTCGATCGATAGGATGAAAGTTTTCTTCCTCTATGGATTGGCAAGATAGATTCCGTTCCTTCTTCGCTTTAGATCCACACCCATTTGCCCTAGTGCTTTCTAGTCAGAATAAAGCCTTGTATGTCGATAAGGCCCATGTTTGCATTTTATCTCTTTGATATCCTAGATTCTATATCCAAATATTTGTTGGGGTGAATTGTTTAAGTATCTTTTGATGATGAAAATTTATTGGCCTAGCGCAATCATCAAATGCTTGTGTTGGCTTGCAACACCAGGAGTCAGCCTCCTTTGCAAGTTTACACAGATGAAATCATCCCCTATTTCGTTAGTGTTTTCCTTTCAATTAGGTGCCATTTTATGTTTTGGAAGCGCATAGTATCAATAACTGATGGCTTTTTTTTTTTTGGAAGTAGTTTGCAATTCTATAATAAAAGTCAATGAGTTGGATAAGATAACAAAAAAATAAGCAAAATATAATAAAAAGAAAAAATAAGAGAAATAAAAGAGAAAAAAGGATTACTAAAAGAAAGAGAAAAAAAAAAGAAAATAAATTACTTCTTTTAGAGTTTATTTTTCACTTCTTTATAAGTAGTAATTCCATTATAATAATAACATTGTTGTGTGAGAGCGGAAAACAGTAAACTGTAGAGATAGATGCCATAAAAATGAGATAATTATTTGAGGATGAAATACAATCAATGATGATGGTCTATTATCCTTACGTCCTCAACTGAAAGAGGTTATTGGCCTCACATCCCCATCAGATTAGGTTGGTTTGACCATAATGCTAGTCGGCTACAACTAAAATTAAGTAGAGAAACCCAAAAACAAGGAAAGATGGCATGAAGGTTCCTGCGCAGCCCCTTTAAAATGCCTTAACTCTCATATGTAAGAAAATGATAAGGTACTATAGTTATTTTATTTTTATTTAATTTTTATATAATAAATTATTAAATTTATTAAATCTTAAATATTAAATTGTGAGACATGATCCAATAGTTCACATCCCTATGCAAGAAAAAAAAAAGATGAGAACATTTTTTTTTTTTTCAAAATATACATTTTGGAGCTGATGAGAAAATGAAATTTCAGTAAATTGACGTGCAGAACTTGTGTTCTGCAGCATTTGGGGGATTTTAATTGGTTAAGTTCCACCTTGCTTGCAAATAATGGTATTTCTTCTAGGTTTTTCTTTATTATCTGTGGGAATAATATAATATGGAAAGACTTGGCATGGAAATAATTTGTTGATAAGCTATAACAAATTCATAATCTATAATTGTTCCTTCTAGCTAATAAATCATGGGTTTGGAGAAATGATGGGAGCCCATGAAGATTTTTTATTTAGTCTTCACATATTCTCACAAGAAAATAGGCCTTGCTTTCAAACTCAACTCTTTTTCTTTCTCATAATTTTTTGTGAAAACAAATAAAAATTACAGGAAAATTCTTCACGTACTCCCCTCATTTCTTACAGGTTTGGCTTTGAAGATGGAAGACATGGAGATGAGAGAGTTATTTGAAGAGGGAGTGCAGTCAATGAGGATGAACTATTATCCTCCTTGCCCTCAACCAGAAAAGGTTATTGGCCTCACACCCCATTCTGATGCCGTAGGTTTGACCATATTGCTATAAGTTAATGAAGTAGAAGGACTCCAGATAAGAAAAGATGGCATGTGGATTCCTGTGAAGCCCCTTCCAAATGCCTTCATTCTCAACATCGGGGACCTAGCGGAGGTAATATATCAATTCATAACAGAACTTCAAAAACACCATTAGGTGAAGATGCATGAAATCCTACTTGCATAATTTAAGAGCTCTTTGACTAAATAGATTCAATTTAACTCATACAATGATGGGAATTGAACTCTTGATTATTGCTCCAAGAAAAAGATATTTTTATATCTTTTTCATACTTTGTGTGTGAACTTTTAGATTAGTTGAGTTTTATAGTTTAATTTGTGAAGTTTAATAAAATTATGAAAATAATAAAATTAATTAATTACACCCTTGTAACTTCTTTTTTTTCTTAATAAAAAGGTTAATTCATCGATACAAATATTTTACATGGCAGATTATAACCAATGGAATGTATCGGAGTATTGAGCATCGAACAACAGTGAACTCTAAAAAAGAAAGGTTATCAATCGTTACATTTTATAGCCCCAGACTGGATAATAAGATAGGTCCTTCACCTAGCCTGAAGAATGAACAAACACCGGCAAAATTCAAAAGAATAGGAGTAAAGGAGTATTTCAGGGGCCTATTTGCTCGTGAACTTGATGGAAAATCTTACCTAGATGCCATGAGAATAGAGCATAACAATTGAAATCAAGAAAAAGCACTTCTTGTACTCTCTCTCTCCTGAATTTGGTTCTTTGACATTGTACTTTTCTAATTTTGATAATTTTTTTTATCTCTCTATTTTATAATTAGAATTGCACACTGCAAACACAAGAAAAAAAGCTGCAAAATAATGAGAGGTAGAGAGAAATGTACAAAATAAGAAAAAAAAAACAGTCAAGGTTATCAATCTAACTGCTGCCCTAGTGCTTGCTATTCAGAATAAAGCCTTGTATGTCTATAAGGCCCATGTTTATATTTTCTCTTTGAAAGCGCTTTCGGCTTATTGCCATCACCTTACTAAAAATCCCAAATTCTATTTCCAAATATTTGTTGGAGTGAATAATTTAAGTCCCTTTTGATGATGAAAATTGATTGGCCTAGCGCAATCTTCAAATGCTTGTTTTAGCTTGCAACAAGAACAGGCAGCCTCCTGTGCAAGTTTGCACAGATGAAATCATACCCTATTTCTCTAGTGTTTTCCTTTCAACTAGGGGCCATTTTATGTTTTGGAAAAGCTTGGTATCAAAAACTGACCGCTTTTTTTTTTTTTTTTTTTTTTTCGGGTGGAATTAGTTTGCAATTTTATACTAAAAATTAATGAGATAGATCAGCTATCGAAAATAAGGGAACACACAATAAGTAAAACACAAATAAATTACTTATGACACAGTTTGACGTGAAGTTTATATTTCATAAGAAAAAGGCTTCTTATTAAATATTTATAAGGCTAAAAAACCTCTTATTCAACATTCAACGTAAGCTATTAAATATTTATAAAATACAATACAATTTATTAAATTAATTAGATTTCGTAAATTAAGATATAAAAAATAAAATAATTAAAAAAATAAAATTAAAAAAATTATTAAAAAGAATAAGTAGTCATAATTTTTTAGAGTTTATTTTCACTTATTTATAAATAGTAATCACAGTATAATAACAATAATATAATAATTTTCTCTATTATAATTTTTACTATTCTTTTAATCTTATAAATTTTTCTTATATAATTTTATTTTATAAATTTAAATTATTAAATTTAATAAATTACATATATTAAATTATCAAACCTAATTAATGTATAGTGGCAGCAATTTAAGAAACATCTTTCCTCAAATTTTTAAGTTCGAGAAACGCTGAGGGGCGCGTTCTTTTTTTTCTTTTTATTTTTTTTGCGATTTGGAAATGTGGGTGTGGGTTTGCCGGTCCGAACTGGACAGGTGACTTTGTGGGGCAATTTGCCGTGTTCTTGCAAGTGGGCAACGTGGGTTTGAATGGTTACTTCAGATTGACTGTCTTCTGGCCTGTTTGGATGAATAGTCCGCCACATGATTTTCTACGTTATCTTTAATGCAGGGAGACTAGTATTTTACTCCCATGGACTGAAAAATTTAGCCGCCATGACTAAATCACGCCAGAGAAGGCTATTGGCCTCACACCCCATTCAGATGTAACAGGACCCACTTTTCTGTTACAAGCCAATGAAGAAGAAGGGATGCAGATAATATATAAAACAAGATGGCATGAGGATTTCTGTCAGGGCCCAGGCCAATGCCTACATTGTTAACATTGGGACTGACTTGAGTTTATGTAAATACCCATGAATATCACAATTTCACATTCTTTATCTAAATCGAATGATTTATATCCTACTTAATTATATTACCTTAGTTTCATTTGAATGCATTTAGAAGGTATCAAAAGTGGTTCATATATAATTAACAAACAACAAAAAAGCTTAAACTATTAAATGAAAGTAAAAAAGAAATGGTTTTGAGTAATTTACATGATAGATTGTAACCAATGGGACATACCATAGTAGTAAGCATCTGCATTAGTTAACTTGAAAAGGAAAGGATTTCAATTACCACGTCTTACAATCGAGGACATGATGAAGAGATAGGTTCTATACCCAATTTAGTTACTAAAAAAACAGCAGCTAAATTAAGAAAAATAGTAGTAAGAGTACTTCAGGAGTCAACTTTTTCATAAACTTGATGCAAAATGCTACTCCGATGCCATGGAAATGGAGAATGACAAATGAGAGTAAAAGGACCCCCTAGTAAATTTGCGTTTCTTGCTAGATCATGGACCAATACACTACTGTCCAGAAGAATATAACTTATGAGATCATGATACACAGTTCCAATCCTCTCCCATTTGAGAGAATTTTTTCTTCTTCTTCTTTTTCTAGTTTTAAATCTTTATAGTTTGTTTTTCTTTTCGTTAAGTGTTGATTGAATCTCACTCGATGCTCTACCACTTGTAGTTCTTGAGTCAAGCAGCTGTTGGATGACATTCAACTTGTTGAATATTAGTCGCTTAATAAAATAGAGTAGCTATGGACACATAGAGGTCTCAATCGAATTAAATAATATCTTAGTCAAACAATAGCTATATGATTTCGACATCTAACCCCTAAAATTATGACGGATCTGAGGCTTGATTCATTTTGTAAGCAAACCAATTATGTTCAAAGGTTGAATATAACATGTATACCTATGAAGGCAAGAAATGTCAACTTTTTGGACCGTTTTTTTTCATGCTCATAAGATGCAACTCTAGGAGGTTACCTAGTGAACGAGAACAAATTAAGACCAGCATCTAAAGAGAGAGCAAAGCCATGGATAAAGTAACTTCCCTTCTTGTACCTTCAGTTCAAGAGTTGGCAAAAGAGAAGATAGTCTCCATTCCAACCAGATACATTCGTCCTCATCAAGAAGATTTGATCATCTCTAAAATTGATGGCTTATCTGAAATTCCAGTAATTGACATGCAGAGCTTGCTTTCTGCGAAAACACGGGATTTTGAATTGGATAAGCTTCACCTTGCTTGCAAAGAATGGGGTTTCTTCCAGGTTTTCCTCTAGTCTCTGTAGAAATTATATGATACGGAAATCATTTTTTTATTAATATTTACTATTTTAAGTTTTTAGGCTTTAATAACATATATTGTTCTTGTAGCTCACAAACCATGGTGTTGGCTCAACCTTGTTGGAGAAAGTAAAGTTGGGTACTCAGGATTTATTCAACCTTCCAATGTCAGAGAAGAAAAGATTTTGGCAGACTCCAGAAGATATCAGTGGATTTGGCCAACAATTTGTTCTTTCTGAGGATCAGAAACTTGAGTGGGCTGATCTTTTTAATATAGCGACCCTTCCAACCCATAGAAGATCCCACTTATTTCCAAATCTCCCTCTTCCGTTTAGGTTCTTTCTCTCTCTCTCTCTTGTGAAGTTACATATGACAAAAGCGGGTGCCAATACTTTTTCACCAAAAGAAAAAGAAATTATGTGGACCAAATTCACAAATTTTCCCTCTCATCAATAACTGAGATGCATAGTTCTATTTTTTTTTGGTGGATATGAAGTTGTGACAACAATACTACCCGTCGGCTAATCATTTTTTACTTCAATCTTTTTTGTCATGCAGAGACAGTTTAGAACTTTACTCACAGGAGCTGAACCGCCTAGCAATTACCATAATTGAACAGATTGGAAAATCTCTAAAGATAGAAGCCAGGGAAATGGCAGAGGTATTTGAAGGCGGGTCACAAACTATAAGGACGAACTATTACCCTCCATGTCCTCAGCCAGAGAAGGTTATTGGTCTGACACCCCATTCAGATGGTTCAGCAATAACCATCCTCTTACAAGTCAACGAAGTAGAAGGGCTCCAGATCAAGAAAGATGGCATGTGGGTTCCGGTTAAGCCCCTGCCTGGTGCATTCATTGTCAACATAGGAGACATTCTGGAGGTAATATGATATTCATTAGTGTCACTATTTCATGAAAATCATATATTATTTGGTTGATTCAACATCTTGATATTCTTAATATTTACATGGCAGATTATGTCTAATGGAATATACCGTAGCATTGAACATCGAGCTACAGTGAACTCTGAAAAGGAAAGGATCTCAATTGCCACATTTGTCGGTCCCAGAGACAATGGTGAGATAGGTCCTGCACCCAGCTTGATCACTGAACAAACACCAGCGGTGTTTAAAAGAGTAGGAGTGGAAGAGTACTATAGGGACCTATTTGCTCGCAAGCTCAATGGCAAATCCAACATAGATGAGATGAGAATAAAACATAGCAATTAACACTATGATTACTAGTTATGTCACACATTTGCCATTTTCAGTTTCTGTGTTTGTCAGTGGTAGAAGAGATATAAAACTAGAACTGGAGTCTCTTAGACACCAGTTGACAAGTCAAAAGAACAAAGTTTGCATGGCAGACTTCGATTGGCTTAGATGTGATGTCAGTTACTGATAGTTTTAAGAAGTTACGTGTGTTATTAATACTGTTTAAGACAGAATATTACCAAGAAATTCGGGAGGTATCTGGATCACGAATTTAGACTTGGGCTATCCTGTAATAAGGTAGACTTGGAGATCTTTATGTGATGTGATGTGTGTGAAAGGGGATTTTGGCACTGTGTGTAATATATGCTATGTAATTTTGTTATTTCAATAAGAAGATCCAACAGTGTAAACATGAAATACAACATTATCATGTGAGAGAATCTTGGTTAATGTAACGTGATTATGGTTCCAATTGTTTCTTTTTTTTTTTCTCTACTAGGAAAAGAAATTCTCATACGCCAGCATCATATCTTTCCTTACCTGACCATTGCCTCTCAGGTCATAGACCCTGGTGGCTGGGAACATACCCGACTACAAACTAATCCTAAAACATTTAAAGCAGAAAATGAAATCAGTATTCACAGTCAATTGTACATAAACTTGTTCTTCACTTCTTGTCTGTCCTACTCACATATAAAATTTCTTTTATCTCTAGGGATTGAGAATTTAAGATATATACTATATTTATATTTAAGTGTACCAAATCTTCACTTAACATTAACATTGCTATAAAAAAAGGCACACATTAATTCAAATAGAACCAAGCAATACAAAAGTTGTTATTGCCTTCTTTGTTGTGTTAGAGCTAAGCTGTAAAGACGGATACCATAGAAATGAGAGAATTATTTGAAAATGGGATACAATCAATGATGATGATCTATTATCCTCATGTCCTCAATTGAACGAGGTTATTGGCCTCACATCCGCTTCAGATTACAGGTGAGCATAGCTTGAATAAATTGAATTGACCAGTTTAGAGCGGGATTAAAGTTTTTGGGTTAATTTAAGTTATTAGACAAATTAAAATAGATTGTTTCAGTCACGTTATTTCATAAAATTTAAATAATTAAATTTATTAAATTTTACATGCTAAACTTAATTGATATAATAACTCACATTGTTAGACATGAAAAAGAGATAAGAACATTTTTTTCCAAAATATTATACATTTTGGAAGTGATGAGAAACTAAAATTCTAGTAATTGATATATAGAGGTTGCGTTTTTCAGAATTTGGGGGATTTTAGTTGGCTAAATTTCACCTTGCTTGCAAAGAACGGAATTTCTTCCATGTTTTTCTCTATTAGCTGTGGGAATTATATAATATGGAAAGACTTGGCATGGAAATAATTTATTAATAAGCTATAAAAAACTCATAATCTATAATCGATTCTTCTAACTAATAAACTATGGGTTTGAAAAAATGATGAGAGTGCTGAAAACTTTTCGCTCAGTCTTCACATGCTCTCTCTCTCTCTCTCTCTCTCTCTCTCTCTATCTCTCTCTCTCAATTTTTTATAAAAGCACCTAAAAACGTTTGAGGAGCCTTCAAGTGCTCCCATCATATTTCATGGGTTTGGCTCCAACTTATGGAAATAGTAAGGTTTTCAAACTTACCATTTCGCCAACCTGCCAATGTCATAGACGAGAGTTTTCAAACTTCCAACGTCAGAGAAAATTTTCAGCCTTCCAACGTCAGAGAAGAGAAATTTTTGGCTGAGTTCAGAGGATATAGAGAGATTTTAACAACAATTTTTTTTAATCAGAAACTTTATTGGACTAATCGTTTTGTTACAGTCAACTTTCAACCATATGAGAAAGCCCCACTTATTTTTTTAATCTCCCTGCTGCGTTTAGATTCTCTTGCATATGAAGTATGATTTGAGAAAAACTGGTGCCAGTACTTTCGGATGACCAAAAATAGAAGAAAAATGGTTCTCTGTAGTATGATATGAGAAAACCAGAGAGCATTGTTGCTTCTTCTTTTTTTCCACCGAGTGGCTATGAAGCTTAGAGCGCAGTATTCATAATCAACTGCGTAGTTTTTACTTCAATGTTCCTTTCCAAGTAAAGAAACTCTATAACTTTACCGAAGGCAATTGAACTGAACAATTAAGTCATCCTGAATAACGTTTATATATTAAAAATTGAAGCTTAGGTCATGATTGAATTCAACCTTTTTTTTTATTTTCTAAGTTTAAATTTTTATATTATAACATTTTTTATATTTTAAAAAAATCATATGATACTTGCACAATGTGTAAATGAACTAATTATATTAATATATTAATTTTTATTTATGTATTATATAAATAATATATAAATTTTCAACAAATAAAAGGCATTATTCAGCCATAGCCATCAATTTTACAGTGACCAAGGCAAAATAATGTTTGCCCACAGCCATTATTATTTCCTTCAAATATTAATTTCATAATGCATCAGATCAAGCGTATTATAATACTTAGCCAAGAAAGTAAAGCCTCACATAATAAAACTTTATTACGTGAAGTTTTATTAACATACAAAGTATTAAAAGTTTAGATTATATGACTTAATTTATAAGATTTAATAAAATTAATATTTTAAATAAATATTTAATAAAATTTAATTACAATATAAATTTCGGTGAACCAAGAGTAAACCTTACCCCATCACAGCTCTTAAAGCATATTCGGATTTTTAGTATTTATATATACCAAAAAAAATAAAATTGAGTGCTCAGTAGGGAAAGTTATTTTAATAGAGGATGTGACCGCGTGCAATAGTCAGGCTATCACAATTGACCTCAGACCGCAGCCTATTAATCAAACGCTATGATAAATTAAAGTCGGCAATATTTAATCTTTCTTCCATAAAATAAAGATAATCCTTGAGGGCAACAATTAGTTTATATTAGTCAATTAAGTGATGTGCATATAATTTACAAGCAATGCAAAACCAAACCTAAAACCCTCAAAAAATTTAGTACATTTCACTAAAATCTAGACAACTATGACAATCCGCAGTGACTGGCCCCAGAATGCATGTGAGCTGCAAAGGCTAGGGCTGCGGCACCAACCGATTCAAATTGAGATTGTGCCTGCCGCTGTTTTGCGAATCAATTGGAAATGTTAAAAAGTACGTACTTACTCTCTCTACTTATATTGGTAGTGTAAGCTGTTATAACACAGACTCGCATCAATTGTGATAAGGTCATCTAAGTGATTTATCTTGGTGCCAGAAATCTGCTGGCCCCAAGAAAATGGCATTAACAGACTCCAGACATTGAAAACAGACTCCAGAACTTTTTTTTATTGACATTCAAAGACCTCTTTTAAAATTAATGCAATGCTCCTTATATAATAGCTTGTGGTAACTAACTCTAATAACCAACATGCTAACTCTCTTATTCGTATTCACATTTCTGAACCCTCACTTCACTCTCCCTAAAATCATCCTTCTCCTCAAGGATGACTAAAAAGGAGAAAGAAGTTGCAACAAAACCATTGAACAGTCCATATTACAGATTTCCAGTGAGTTTTATGAATTATTTCTTGGGTAACTGCTGCAATATAGCCTACAAACATCATAAGCCCAAAATACAATTCTAGATGAGAAAAAAAAAAATTTACTTTGTGTGACTTCCTTTTCTTTGTACCTTTTGTTAGATTTACCATGCTTATACTTTACACCCCATACTCGTACCTTCTATAGTTTCATCCTTCAAGGCACGGCCCATTGAAAAATCTTTGGCCCACGTGTTTTGAGTAGTCTATGAAAACAAAAAAGTCCGTTTCCATCTCACACACCTTTTCTTGTCTTTTTCCTTTTCTATCTTTCAAGCCATGCTCCATTTGAAAGTCACCTTCACCTCCCAAGTCACAACCCCAGAGCTGGCAATTAGAAAGTTTGAGGGCCCCATCATCCCACACAGAAAGAAAAGCTATAGGAGCTACCAAATTGCTATGCCAAGAAAAAAAAAAAAATCATAGAAGAGATAAAGAAGGAAATGCAATTCAAAGGTAGGAACCCAATCTGTTCATGAGGTTGAGATGGATTTGTTCATCCTCTCCCATTACTCGATCGATAGGATGAAAGTTTTCTTCCTCTATGGATTGGCAAGATAGATTCCGTTCCTTCTTCGCTTTAGATCCACACCCATTTGCCCTAGTGCTTGCTAGTCAGAATAAAGCCTTGTATGTCGATAAGGCCCATGTTTGCATTTTATCTCTTTGATATCCTAGATTCTATATCCAAATATTTGTTGGGGTGAATTGTTTAAGTATCTTTTGATGATGAAAATTTATTGGCCTAGCGCAATCATCAAATGCTTGTGTTGGCTTGCAACACCAGGAGGCAGCCTCCTTTGCAAGTTTACACAGATGAAATCATCCCCTATTTCGTTAGTGTTTTCCTTTCAATTAGGTGCCATTTTATGTTTTGGAAGCGCATAGTATCAATAACTGATGGCTTTTTCTTTTTTTGGAAGTAGTTTGCAATTCTATACTAAAAGTCAATGAGTTGGATAAGGTAACAAAAAAATAAGCAAAATATAATAAAAAGAAAAAATAAGAGAAATAAAAGAGAAAAAAGGATTACTAAAAGAAAGAGAAAAAAAAAGAAAATAAATTACTTCTTTTAGAGTTTATTTTTCACTTCTTTATAAGTAGTAATTCCATTATAATAATAACATTGTTGTGTGAGAGCTGAAAACAGTAAACTGTAAAGATAGATGCCATAAAAATGAGATAATTATTTGAGGATGAAATACAATCAATGATGATGGTCTATTATCCTTACGTCCTCAACTGGAAGAGGTTATTGGCCTCACATCCCCATCAGATTAGGTTGGTTTGACCATAATGCTAGTCGGCTACAACTAAAATTAAGTAGAGAAACTCAAAAACAAGGAAAGATGGCACGAAGGTTCCTGCGCAGCCCCTTTAAAATGCCTTAACTCTCATATGTAAGAAAATGATAAGGTACTATAGTTATTTTATTTTTATTTAATTTTTATATAATAAATTATTAAATTTATTAAATCCTAAATATTAAATTGTGAGACATGATCCAATAGTTCACATCCCTATGCAAGAAAAAAAAAAGATGAGAACATTTTTTTTTTTCAAAATATACATTTTGGAGCTGATGAGAAAATGAAATTTCAGTAAATTGACGTGCAGAACTTGTGTTCTGCAGCATTTGGGGGATTTTAATTGGTTAAGTTCCACCTTGCTTGCAAATAATGGTATTTCTTCTAGGTTTTTCTTTATTAGCTGTGGGAATAATATAATATGGAAAGACTTGGCATGGAAATAATTTGTTGATAAGCTATAACAAATTCATAATCTATAATTGTTCCTTCTAGCTAATAAATCATGGGTTTGGAGAAATGATGGGAGCCCATGAAGATTTTTTATTTAGTCTTCACATATTCTCACAAGAAAATAGGCCTTGCTTTCAAACTCAACTCTTTTTCTTTCTCAAAATTTTTTGTGAAAACAAATAAAAATTACAGGAAAATTCTTCACGTACTCCCCTCATTTCTTACAGGTTTGGCTTTGAAGATGGAAGACGTGGAGATGAGAGAGTTATTTGAAGAGGGAGTGCAGTCAATGAGGATGAACTATTATCCTCCTTGCCCTCAACCAGAAAAGGTTATTGGCCTCACACCCCATTCTGATGCGGTAGGTTTGACCATACTGCTATAAGTTAATGAAGTAGAAGGACTCCAGATAAGAAAAGATGGCATGTGGATTCCTGTGAAGCCCCTTCCAAATGCCTTCATTCTCAACATTGGGGACATAGTGGAGGTAATATATCAATTCATAACAGAACTTCAAAAACACCATTAGGTGAAGATGCATGAAATCCTACTTGCATAATTTAAGAGCTCTTTGCCTAAATAGATTCAATTTAACTCATACAATGATGAGAATTGAACTCTTGATTATTGCTCCAAGAAAAAGATATTTTTATATCTTTTTCATACTTTGTGTGTTAACTTTTAGATTAGTTGAGTTTTATAGTTTAATTTGTGAAGTTTAATAAAATTATGAAAATAATAAAATTAATTAATTACACCCTTGTAACTTCTTTTTTTTCTTAATAAAAAGGTCAATTCATCGATACAAATATTTTACATGGCAGATTATAACCAATAGAATGTATCGGAGCATTGAGCATCGAGCAACAGTGAACTCTAAAAAAGAAAGGTTATCAATCGTTACATTTTATAGCCCCAGACTGGACAGTGAAATAGGTCCTTCACCTAGCCTGAAGAATGAACAAACACCGGCAAAATTCAAAAGAATAGGAGTAAAGGAGTATTTCAGGGGCCTATTTGCTCGTGAACTTGATGGAAAATCTTACCTAGATGCCATGAGAATAGAGCATAACAATTGAAATCAAGAAAAAGCACTTCTTGTACTCTCTCTCCTGAATTTGGTTCTTTGACATTGTACTTTTCTAATTTTGATAATTTTTTTTTATCTCTCTATTTTATAATTAGAATTGCACACTGCAAACACAAGAAAAAAAGCTGCAAAATAATGAGAGGTAGAGAGAAATGTACAAAATAAGAAAAAAAAACAGTCAAGGTTATCAATCCAACTGCTGCCCTAGTGCTTGCTATTCAGAATAAAGCCTTGTATGTCTATAAGGCCCATGTTTATATTTTCTCTTTGAAAGCGCTTTCGGCTTATTGCCATCACCTTACTAAAAATCCCAAATTCTATTTCCAAATATTTGTTGGAGTGAATAATTTAAGTCCTTTTTGATGATGAAAATTGATTGGCCTAGCGCAATCTTCAAATGCTTGTTTTAGCTTGCAACAAGAACAGGCAGCCTCCTGTGCAAGTTTGCACAGATGAAATCATACCCTATTTCTTTAGTGTTTTCCTTTCAACTAGGCGCCATTTTATGTTTTGGAAAAGCTTGGTATCAAAAACGGACGGCTTTTTTTTTTTTTTTTTTCGGGTGGAATTAGTTTGCAATTTTATACTAAAAATTAATGAGATAGATCAGCTATCGAAAATAAGGGAACACGCAGTAAGTAAAACACAAATAAATTACTTATGACACAGTTTGACGTGAAGTTTATATTTCATAAGAAAAAGGCTTCTTATTAAATATTTATAAGGCTAAAAAACCTCTTATTCAACATTCAACGTAAGCTATTAAATATTTATAAAATACAATACAATTTATTAAATTAATTAGATTTCGTAAATTAAGATATAAAAAATAAAATAATTAAAAAAATAAAATTAAAAAAATTATTAAAAAGAATAAGTAGTCATAATTTTTTAGAGTTTATTTTCACTTATTTATAAATAGTAATCACAGTATAATAACAATAATATAATAATTTTCTCTATTATAATTTTTACTATTCTTTTAATCTTATAAATTTTTCTTATATAATTTTATTTTATAAATTTAAATTATTAAATTTAATAAATTACATATATTAAATTATCAAACCTAATTAATGTATAGTGGCAGCAATTTAAGAAACATCTTTCCTCAAATTTTTAAGTTCGAGAAACGCTGAGGGGCGCGTTCTTTTTTTTCTTTTTATTTTTTTTGCGATTTGGAAATGTGGGTGTGGGTTTGCCGGTCCGAACTGGACAGGTGACTTTGTGGGGCAATTTGCCGTGTTCTTGCAAGTGGGCAACGTGGGTTTGAATGGTTACTTCAGATTGACTGTCTTCTGGCCTGTTTGGATGAATAGTCCGCCACATGATTTTCTACGTTATCTTTAATGCAGGGAGACTAGTATTTTACTCCCATGGACTGAAAAATTTAGCCGCCATGACTAAATCACGCCAGAGAAGGCTATTGGCCTCACACCCCATTCAGATGTAACAGGACCCACTTTTCTGTTACAAGCCAATGAAGAAGAAGGGATGCAGATAATATATAAAACAAGATGGCATGAGGATTTCTGTCAGGGCCCAGGCCAATGCCTACATTGTTAACATTGGGACTGACTTGAGTTTATGTAAATACCCATGAATATCACAATTTCACACTCTTTATCTAAATCGAATGATTTATATCCTACTTAATTATATTACCTTAGTTTCATTTGAATGCATTTAGAAGGTATCAAAAGTGGTTCATATATAATTAACAAACAACAAAAAAGCTTAAACTATTAAATGAAAGTAAAAAAGAAATGGTTTTGAGTAATTTACATGATAGATTGTAACCAATGGGACATACCATAGTAGTAAGCATCTGCATTAGTTAACTTGAAAAGGAAAGGATTTCAATTACCACGTCTTACAATCGAGGACATGATGAAGAGATAGGTTCTATACCCAATTTAGTTACTAAAAAAACAGCAGCTAAATTAAGAAAAATAGTAGTAAGAGTACTTCCGGAGTCAACTTTTTCATAAACTTGATGCAAAATGCTACTCCAATGCCATGGAAATGGAGAATGACAAATGAGAGTAAAAGGACCCCCTAGTAAATTTGCGTTTCTTGCTAGATCATGGACCAATACACTACTGTCCAGAAGAATATAACTTATGAGATCATGATACACAGTTCCAATCCTCTCCCATTTGAGAGAATTTTTTCTTCTTCTTCTTTTTCTAGTTTTAAATCTTTATAGTTTGTTTTTCTTTTCGTTAAGTATTGATTGAATCTCACTCGATGCTCTACCACTTCTTGTTCTTGAGTCAAGCAGCTGTTGGATGACATTCAACTTGTTGAATATTAGTCGCTTAATAAAATAGAGTAGCTATGGACACATAGAGGTCTCAATCGAATTAAATAATATCTTAGTCAAACAATAGCTATATGATTTCGACATCTAACCCTTAAAATTATGACGGATCTGAGACTTGATTCAATTTGTAAGCAAACCAATTATGTTCAAAGGTTGATTATAACATGTATACCTATGAAGGCAAGAAATGTCAACTTTTTGGACCTTTTTTTTTCATGCTTATAAGATGCAACTCTAGGAGGTTACCTAGTGAACGAGAACAAATTAAGACCAGCATCTAAAGAGAGAGCAAAGCCATGTATAAAGTAACTTCCCTTCTTGTACCTTCAGTTCAAGAGTTGGCAAAAGAGAAGATAGTCTCCATTCCAACCAGATACATTCGTCCTCATCAAGAAGATTTGATCATCTCTAAAATTGATGGCTTATCTGAAATTCCAGTAATTGACATGCAGAGCTTGCTTTCTGCGAAAACACGGGATTTTGAATTGGATAAGCTTCACCTTGCTTGCAAAGAATGGGGTTTCTTCCAGGTTTTCCTCTAGTCTCTGTAGAAATTATATGATACGGAAATCCTTTTTTTATTAATATTTACTATTTTAAGTTTTTAGGCTTTAATAACATATATTGTTCTTGTAGCTCACAAACCATGGTGTTGGCTCAACCTTGTTGGAGAAAGTAAAGTTGGATACTCAGGATTTATTCAACCTTCCAATGTCAGAGAAGAAAAGATTTTGGCAGACTCCAGAAGATATCAGTGGATTTGGCCAACAATTTGTTTTTTCTGAGGATCAGAAACTTGACTGGGCTGATGTTTTTAATATAGCGACCCTTCCAACCCATAGAAGATCCCACTTATTTCCAAATCTCCCTCTTCCGTTTAGGTTCTTTCTCTCTCTCTCTCTCTCTTGTGAAGTTACATATGACAAAAGCGGGTGCCAATACTTTTTCACCAAAAGAAAAAGAAATTATGTGGACCAAATTCACAAATTTTCCCTCTCATCAATAACTGAGATGCATAGTTCTATTTTTTTTTGGTGGATATGAAGTTGTGATAACAATACTACCAGTCGGCTAATCATTTTTTACTTCAATCTTTTTTGTCATGCAGAGACAGTTTAGAACTTTACTCACAGGAGCTGAACCGCCTAGCAATTACCATAATTGAACAGATTGGAAAATCTCTAAAGATAGAAGCCAGGGAAATGGCAGAGGTATTTGAAGGCGGGTCACAATATATAAGGACGAACTATTACCCTCCATGTCCTCAGCCAGAGAAGGTTATTGGTCTGACACCCCATTCAGATGGTTCAGCAATAACCATCCTCTTACAAGTCAACGAAGTAGAAGGGCTCCAGATCAAGAAAGATGGCATGTGGGTTCCGGTTGAGCCCCTGCCTGGTGCATTCATTGTCAACATAGGAGACATTCTGGAGGTAATATGATATTCATTAGTGTCACTATTTCATGAAAATCATATATTATTTGGTTGATTCAACATCTTGATATTCTTAATATTTACATGGCAGATTATGTCTAATGGAATATACCGTAGCATTGAACATCGAGCTACAGTGAACTCTGAAAAGGAAAGGATCTCAATTGCCACATTTGTCGGTCCCAGAGATAATGGTGAGATAGGTCCTGCACCCAGCTTGATCACTGAACAAACACCAGCGGTGTTTAAAAGAGTAGGAGTGGAAGAGTACTACAGGGACCTATTTGCTCGCAAGCTCAATGGCAAATCTAACATAGATGAGATGAGAATAAAACATAGCAATTAACACTATGATTACTAGTTATGTCACACATTTGCCATTTGCAGTTTCTGTGTTTGTCAGTGGTAGAAGAGATATAAAACTAGAACTGGAGTCTCTTAGACACCAGTTGACAAGTCAAAATAACAAGGTTTGCATGGCAGACTTCGATTGGCTTAGATGTGATGTCAGTTACTGATAGTTTTAAGAAGTTACGTGTGTTATTAATACTGTTTAAGACAGAATATTACCAAGAAATTCGGTAGGTATCTGGATCACGAATTCAGACTTGGGCTATCCTGTAATAAGGTAGACTTGGAGATCTTTATGTGATGTGATGTGTGTGAAAGGGGATTTTGGCACTGTGTGTAATTTATGCTATGTAATTTTGTTATTTCAATAAGAAGATCCAACAGTGTAAACATGAAATACAACATTATTATGTGAGAGAATCCTGGTTAATGTTACGTGATTATGGTTCCAATTGTTTCTTTTTTTTTTTCTCTACTAGGAAAAGAAATTCTCATACGCCAGCATCATATCTTTCCTTACCTGACCATTGCCTCTCAGGTCATAGACCCTGGTGGCTGGGAACATACCCGACTACAAACTAATCCTAAAACATTTAAAGCAGAAAATGAAATCAGTATTCACAGTCAATTGTACATAAACTTGTTCTTCACTTCTTGTCTATCCTACTCACATATAAAATTTCTTTTATCTCTAGGGATTGAGAATTTAAGATATATACTATATTTATATTTAAGTGTACCAAATCTTCACTTAACATTAACATTGCTATAGAAAAAGGCACACATTAATTCAAATAGAACCAAGCAATACTAAAGTTGTTATTGCCTTCTTTGTTGTGTTAGAGCTAAGCTGTAAAGATGGATACCATAGAAACGAGAGAATTATTTGAAAATGGGATACAATCAATGATGATGATCTATTATCCTCATGTCCTCAATTGAACGAGTTTATTGGCCTCACATCCACTTCAGATTACAGGTGAGCATAGCTTGATTAAATTGAATTGACCAGTTTAAAATGGGGTTAAGGTTTATGGGTTAATTTAGGTTATTAGGCAAGTTAAAATGGATAATTTCAGTTGTGTTATTTCATAAAATTTAAATAATTAAATTTATTAAATTTTACATGCTAAACCTAATTGATATAATAACTCACATTGTTGGACATGAAAAAAGAGATAAGAACATTTTTTTTCCAAAATATTATACATTTTGGAAGTGATGAGAAACTAAAATTCTAGTAATTGATATATAGAGGTTGCGTTTTTCAGAATTTGGGGGATTTTAGTTGGCTAAGTTTCACCTTGCTTGCAAAGAACGGAATTTCTTCCATGTTTTTCTCTATTAGCTGTGGGAATTATATAATATGGAAAGACTTGGCATGGAAATAATTTATTAATAAGCTATAAAAAACTCATAATCTATAATTGATTCTTCTAACTAATAAACTATGGGTTTGAAAAAATGATGAGAGCGCTGAAAACTTTTCGCTCAGTCTTCACATGCTCTCACTAAAAAATAGGTCTCTCTCTCTCTCTCTCTCTCTCTCTCTCTCTCTCTCTCTCTCTCTCAATTTTTTATACAAGCACCTAAAAACGTTTGAGGAGCCTTCAAGTGCTCCCATCATATTTCATGGGTTTGGCTCCAACTTATGGAAATAGTAAGGTTTTCAAACTTACCATTTCGCCAACCTGCCAATGTCATAGACGAGAGTTTTCAAACTTCCAACGTAAGAGAAAATTTTCAGCCTTCCAACGTCAGAGAAGAGAAATTTTTGGCTGAGTTCAGAGGATATAGAGAGATTTTGACAACAATTTTTTTTAATCAGAAACTTTATTGGACTAATCGTTTTGTTACAGTCAACTTTCAACCATATGAGAAAGCCCCACTTATTTTTTTAATCTCCCTGCTGCATTTAGATTCTCTTGCATATGAAGTATGATTTGAGAAAAACTGGTGCCAGTACTTTGGGATGACCAAAAATAGAAGAAAAATGGTTCTCTGTAGTATGATATGAGAAAACCAGAGAGCATTGTTGCTTCTTTTTTTTTCCCCCGAGTGGTTATGAAGCTCAGAGCACAGTACTCATAATCAGCTGCCCGGTTTTTACTTCAATGTTCTTTTCCAAGTAAAGAAGCTCTATAACTTTACCGAAGGCAATTGAACTGAACAATTAAGTCATCCTGAATAACGTTTATATATTAAAAATTGAAGCTTAGGTCATGATTGAATTCAACCTTTTTTTTTAATTTTCTAAGTTTAAATTTCTATATTATAACATTTTTTATATTTTAAAAAAAAATCATATGATACTTGCACAATGTGTAAATGAACTAATTATATTAATATATTAATTTTCATTTATGTATTATATAAATAATATATAAATTTTCAACAAATAAAAGGCATTATTCAGCCATAGCCATCAATTTTACAGTGACCAAGGCAAAATAATGTTTGCCCACAGCCATTATTATTTCCTTCAAATATTAATTTCATAATGCATCAGATCAAGCGTATTATAATACTTAGCCAAGAAAGTAAAGCCTCACATAATAAAACTTTATTACGTGAAGTTTTATTAACATACAAAGTATTAAAAGTTTAGATTATATGACTTAATTTATAAGATTTAATAAAATTAATATTTTAAATAAATATTTAATAAAATTTAATTACAATATAAATTTCGGTAAACCAGGAGTAAACCTTACCCCATCACAGCTCTTAAAGCATATTCAGATTGTTAGTATTTATGTATACCAAAAAAAATAAAATTGAGTGTTCAGTAGGGAAAGTTATTTTAATAGAGGACATGACCGCGTGCAATAGTCAGGCTATCACAATTGACCTCAGACCGCAGCCTATTAATCAAACGCTATGATAAATTAAAGTCGGCAATATTTAATCTTTCTTCCATAAAATAAAGATAATCCTTGAGAGCAACAATTAGTTTATATTAGTCAATTAAGTGATGTGCATATAATTTACAAGCAATGCAAAACCAAACCTAAAACCCTCAAAAAATTTAGTACATTTCACTCAAATCTAGACAACTATGACAATCCGCAGTGACTGGCCCCAGAATGCATGTGAGCTGCAAAGGCTAGGGCTGCGGCACCAACCGATTCAAATTGAGAATGTGCCTGCCGCAGTTTTGCGAATCAATTGGAAATGTTAAAAAGTACGTACTTACTCTCTCTACTCAGATTGGTAGTGTAAGCTGTTATAACACAGACTCGCATCAATTGTGATAAGGTCATCTAAGTGATTTATCTTGGTGCCAGAAATCTGCTGGTTCCAAGAAAATGGCATTAACAGACTCCAGATATTGAAAACAAACTCCAGAACTTTTTTTTATTGACATTCAAAGACCTCTTTTAAAATTAATGCAATGCTCCTTATATAATAGCTTGTGGTAACTAACTCTAATAACCAACATGCTAACTCTCTTATTCGTATTCACATTTCTAAATCCTCACTTCACTCTCCCTAAAATCATCCTTCTCCTCAAGGATGACTAAAAAGAAGAAAAAAGTTGCAACAAAACCATTGAACAGTCCATATTACAGATTTGTGTGACTTCCTTTTCTTTGTATCTTTTGTTAGATTTACCATGCTTATACTTTACACCCCATCCTTGTCCTTTCTATAGTTTCATCCTTCAAGGCACGGCCCATTGAAAAATCTTTGGCCCACGTGTTTTGAGTAGTCTATGAAAAAAAAAAAGTCCGTTTCCATCTCACACCCCTTTTCTTGTCTTTTTCCTTTTCTATCTTTCAAGCCATGCTCCATTTGAAAGTCACCTTCACCTCCCAAGTCACAACCCCAGAGCTGGCAATTAGAAAGTTTGAGGCCCCCATCATCCCACACAAAAAGAAAAGCTATAGGAGCTACCAAATTGCTATGCCAAGAAAAAAAAAATCATAGAAGAGATAAAGAAGGAAATGCAATTCAAAGGTAGGAACCCAATCTGTTCATAAGGTTGAGATGGATTTGTTCATCCTCTCCCATTACTCGATCGATAGGATGACAGTTTTCTTCCTCTATGGATTGGCAAGATAGATTCCGTTCCTTCTTCGCTTTAGATCCACACCCATTTGCCCTAGTGCTTGCTAGTCAGAATAAAGCCTTGTATGTCTATAAGGCCCATGTTTGCATTTTATCTCTTTGATATCCTAGATTCTATATCCAAATATTTGTTGGGGTGAATTGTTTAAGTAGCTTTTGATGATGAAAATGTATTCGCCTAGCGCAATCATCAAATGCTTGTGTTGGCTTGCAACACCAGGAGGCAGCCTCCTTTGCAAGTTTACACAGATGAAATCATCCCCCTTTTTCGTTAGTGTTTTCCTTTCAATTAGGTGCCATTTTATGTTTTGGAAGCGCATAGTATCAATAACTGATGGCTTTTTTTTTTTGGAAGTAGTTTGCAATTCTATACTAAAAGTCAATGAGATGGATAAGGTAACAAAAAAATAAGCAAAATATAATAAAAAGAAAAAATAAGAGAAATAAAAGAGAATAAAGGATTACTAAAAGAAAGAGAAAAAAAAAGAAAATAAATTACTTCTTTTAGAGTTTATTTTTCACTTCTTTATAAGTAGTAATTCCATTATAATAATAACATTGTTGTGTGAGAACTGAAAACTGTAAACTGTAAAGATAGATGCCATAAAAATGAGATAATTATTTGAGGATGAAATACAATCAATGATGATGGTCTATTATCCTTACGTCCTCAACTGGAAGAGGTTATTGGCCTCACATCCCCTTCAGATTAGGTTGGTTTGACCATAATGAAGATTTTTTATGTAGTCTTCACATATTCTCACAAGAAAATAGGCCTTGCTTCCAAACTCAACTCTTTTTCTTTCTCATAATTTTTTGTGAAAACAAATAAAAATTACAGGAAAAGTCTTCACGTACTCCCCTCATTTCTTACAGGTTTGGCTTTGAAGATGGAAGACATGGAGATGAGAGAGTTATTTGAAGAGGGAGTGCAGTCAATGAGGATGAACTATTATCCTCCTTGTCCTCAACCAGAAAAGGTTATTGGCCTCACACCCCATTCTGATGCAGTAGGTTTGACCATACTGCTACAAGTTAATGATGCAGAAGGACTCCAAATAAGAAAAGATGGCATATGGATTCCTGTGAATCCCCTTCCAAATGCCTTCATTCTCAACATTGGGGACATAGTGGAGGTAATATATCTATTCATAATAGAACTTCAAAAACACCATTAGGTGAAGATGCATGAAATCCTACTTGCATAATTTAAGAGCTCTTTGACTAAATAGATTCAATTCAACTCATACAATGATGGGAATTGAACTCTTGATTAGTGCTTCAAGAAAAAAAAAAAAAATTCATATCTTTCTCATACCTTGTGTGTGATTTTTTAAATTAGTTTAATCTTATAATTTAATTTGTGAAATTTAATAAAATTATGAAAATAATAAAATTAATTGCTTACACTCTTGTAACTTCTTTTTTTTCTTAATAAAAAAGTCAATTCATCGATACAAATATTTTACATGGCAGATTATAACCAATAGAATGTATCGGAGCATTGAGCATCGAGCAACAGTGAACTCTAAAAAAGAAAGGTTATCAATCATTACATTTTATAGCCCCAGATTGGACAGTGAGATAGGTCCTTCACCTAGCCTGAAGAATGAACAAACACCGGCAAAATTCAAAAGAATATGAGTAAAGGAGTATTTCAGGGGCCTATTTGCTCGTGAACTTGATGGAAAATCTTACCTAGATGCCATGAGAATAGAGCATAACAATTGAAATCAAGAAAAAGCACTTCTTGTACACTCTCTCCTGAATTGGTTCTTTGACATTGTATTTTTCTAATTTTGATAATTTTTTTTTATCTCTCTATTTTATAATTAGAATTGCACACTGCAAACACAAGAAAAAAAGCCGCAAAATAATGAGAGGTACAGAGAAATGTACAAAATAAGAAAAAAAACAGTCAAGGTGTATCAATCCAACTGCTGCCCTAGTGCTTGCTATTCAGAATAAAGCTTTGTATGTCTATAATGCCCGTGTTTATATTTTCTCTTTGAAAGCGCTTTCGGCTTATTGCCATCACCTTACTAAAAATCCCAAATTCTATTTCCAAATATTTGTTGGAGTGAATAATTTAAGTCCCTTTTGATGATGAAAATTGATTGGCCTAGCGCAATCTTCAAATGCTTGTTTTAGCTTGCAACAAGAAAAGGCAGCCTCCTGTGCAAGTTTGCACAGATGAAATCATACCCTATTTCTTTAGTGTTTTCCTTTCAATTAGGCCCCATTTTATGTTTTGGAAAAGCTTGGTATCAAAAACTGACGGCTTTTTTTTTTTTTGGTGGAATTAGTTTGCAATTTTATACTAAAAATTGATGAGACAGATCAGCTATCGAAAATAAGGGAACACACAATAAGTAAAACACAAATAAATTGCTTATGACACAGTCTGACGTGAAGTTTATTTCAGAAGAAAAAGGCTTCTTATTAAATATTTATAGGACTAAAAAACCTCTTATTTACCATTCAACGTAAGCTATTAAATATTTATAAAATATAATATAATTTATTAAATTCATTAGATTTTATAATTTAATATATAAAAAATAAAATAATTAAAAAAGAGAAATAAAATTTAAAAAAAATTATTAAAAAAGAATAAGTAGTCATAATTTTTTAGAATTTATTTTCACTTATTTATAAATAGTAATCACAGTATAATAATATAATAATTTTCTCTATTATAATTTTTACTATTCCTTTAATTTTATAAATTTTTCTTATATAATTTTATTTTATAAATTTAAATTATTAAATTTAATAAATTACATATATTAAATTATCAAACCTAATTAATGTAGGGTGGGAGCAATTTAAGAAACATCTTTCCTCAAATTTTTAAGTTCGAGAAACGCTGAGGGGCGCGTTCTTTTTCCTTTTTTTTTTTTTTTTTTTGCTTACCCCTTCTCTCCGTTGTCAAAGTCTTCCGTCCCTATCTTCCAGAATATGGAAAAAAAAGTAAGAAAAGATGTGGATAGCATAGCGATTTGGAAATGTGGTTGTGGGTTTGCCGGTCGGAACTGGACAGGTGGCTTTGTGAGGCAATATGCCGTGTTCTTGCAAGTGGGCAACGTGGGTTTGAATGGTTACTTCAGATTGACTGTCTTTTGCCCTGTTTGCGTGAATAGTCTGCCACATGATTTTCTACATTATCTTGAATGCAGGGAGAGTAGTATTTTACTCCCATGGACTAAAAAATTTAGCCGCCATGACTAAATCACACCAACTGGACTTTAGCTCTGGTAACATAGTTATTGGACTTTTCTGAACCAAATTACGAGTTATTTTTATCTTGTCAAAGTTATTTAGGCTTATATAATATTTAAAAAAAAAAATCACACCAGAAAAGGCTATTGGCCTCACACCCCATTCAGATGTAACAGGACCCACTATTCTGTCACAAGCCAACGAAGAAGAAGGGATGCAGATAATATAAAAAACAAGATGGTATGAGGATTTCTGTTAGGGCCCAGGCCAATGCCTACATTGTTAACATTGGGACTGACATGAGTTAATGTAAATACCCATGAATATCACAATTTCACACTCTATCTAAATCGAATGATTTACATCCTACTTAATTATATTACCTTAGTTTCATTTGAATGCATTTAGAAGGTACCAAAAGTGGTTCATATATAATTAACAAACAACAAAAAAGCTTAAAGTATTAAATGAAAGTAAAAAAAAATAGTTTTGAGTAATTTACATGGTAGATTGTAACCAATAGGACATACCATAGTAGTAAGCATCTGCATTAGTTAACTTGAAAAGAAAAGGATTTCAATTACCACGTCTTACAATCAAGGACATGATGAAGAGATAGGTTCTATACCCAATTTAGTCACTAAAAAAACAGCAGCTAAATTAAGAAAAATAGTAGTAAGAATACTTCAGGAGTCAACTTTTTCATAAACTTGATGCAAAATGCTACTCAGATGCCATGAAAATGGAGAATGACAAATGAGAGTAAAAGGAGCCACCAGTAATTATGTGTTTCTTGCTAGATCATGGACCAATACACTACTGTCCAGAAGAATATAACTTATGAGATCATGATACACAGTTCCAATCCTCTCCCATTTGAGAGAATTTCTTCCTCTTCTTCTAGTTTTAAATCTTTATATTTTGTTTTTCCGTTTCGTTAAGTATTGATTGAATCTTAATCGATACTCTACCACTTGTAGTTCTTTAGTCAAGCAGATGTTGGATGACATACAACTTGTTGAATATTAGTCCCTTAATAGAGTAGCTAAGGACACATAGAGGTCTTAATGGAATTAAATAATATCTTAGTCAAACAAAAGCTATATGATTTCGACATTTAACCCTAAAATTATGACGGATCTGAGGCTTGGTTCAATTTGTAAGCAAACCAATTATATTCAAAGGTTGCATATAACATGTATACGTGTTTAGGCAAGAAATGTCAACTTTTTGGGCTGTTTTTTTTTTCCTGCTTATAAGTCGCAACTCAAGGAGGCTATTTAGTGAACTAGAACAAATTAAGACCAGCATCTAAAGAGAGAACAAAGCCATGGAAAATGCAACTTCTCTTCTTGTGCCATCAGTTAAAGAGTTGGCAAAGGAGAAGCTAGTCTCCATACCAACCAGATACATTCATCCTCATCAAGAAGATTTGATCATCTCTAAAGTTGATGGCTTATCTGAAATTCCAGTAATTGACATGCAGAGCTTGCTTTCTGCAAAAACAGGGGATTTTGAATTGGATAAGCTTCACCTTGCTTGCAAAGAATGGGGTTTCTTCCAGGTTTTCCTCTAGTCTCTGTAGAAATTATATGATACGGAAATCATTTTTTTATTAATATTTACTATTTTAAGTTTTTAGGCTTTAATAACATATATTGTTCTTGTAGCTCACAAACCACGGTGTTGGCTCAACCTTGTTGGAGAAAGTAAAGTTGGGCACTCAGGATTTATTCAACCTTCCAATGTCAGAGAAGAAAAGATTTTGGCAGAGTTCAGAAGATATCAGTGGATTTGGCCAACAATTTGTTTTTTCTGAGGATCAGAAACTTGAGTGGGCTGATATTTTTAGTGTAGCGACCCTTCCAACCCATAGAAGATCCCACTTATTTCCAAATCTCCCTCTTCCGTTTAGGTTCTTTCTCTCTCTCTCTCTTGTGAAGTTACATATGACAAAAGCGGGTGCCAATACTTTTTCACCAAAAGAAAAAGAAATTATGTGGACCAAATTCACAAATTTTCCCTCTCATCAATAACTGAGATGCATAGTTCTATTTTTTTGTTTGGTGGATATGAAGTTGTGATAACAATACTACTAGTCGGCTAATCATTTTTTATTTCAATCTTTTTTGTCATGCAGAGACAGTTTAGAACTTTACTCACAGGAGATGAACCGCCTAGCAATTACCATAATTGAACAGATTGGAAAATCTCTAAAGATAGAAGCCAGGGAAATGGCAGAGCTATTTGAAGACGTGTCACAAGGTATAAGGATGAACTATTACCCTCCATGTCCTCAGCCAGAGAAGGTTATTGGTCTGGCATCCCATTCAGATGGTTCATTAATAACCATCCTCTTACAAGTCAATGAAGTAGAAGGGCTCCAGATAAAGAAAGATGGCATGTGGATTCCGGTTAAGCCCCTGCCTGGTGCATTCATTGTCAACATAGGAGACATTCTGGAGGTAATATAAATATTCATGACTGTCACTATTTCATAAACATCACACATTATTTGGTTAATTCGACACCTTGATATTCTTAAAATTTACATGACAGATTATGTCTAATGGAATATACCGTAGCATTGACCATCGAGCTACAGTGAACTCTGAAAAGGAAAGGATCTCAATTGCCACATTTGTCGGTCCCAGAGATAATGGTGAGATACGTCCTGCACTCAGCTTGATCACTGAACAAACACCAGCGATGTTTAAAAGCATAGGAGAGAAAGAGTACTTCAGGGACCTATTTGCTCGCAAGCTCAATGGAAAATGTCAATTGGATGAGATGAGAATAAAACATAGCAATTAACACTATGATTACTAGCTATTTAACACATTTGCCATTTTTAGTTTCTGTGTTTGTCAGTGGTAGAAGAGATATAAAACTAGAATTGGTGTCTGTTAGGACACCAGTTGACAAGTCAAAATAACAAGGTTTGCATGGCAAACTTTGATTGGCTCAAATATGATGTTAGTTGTTGATAGTTTTAGGAAGTGATGTGTGTTATTAATACTGTTTAAGACAGAATATTGTCAAAGAATTTGGGAGGTATCTGTATCTCGAATTCAAACTTGGACTATCCTGTATGTGATGTGATGTGTGTGTAAGGGGTGTTTTGGCACTGTGCGTGTAATATATACTATGTAATTGTGTTATATCAATAGGATCCATCAGTGTCAACATCGAGTACAACATTATTATGTGAGAGAATCTTGGTTAATGTTACGTGATTATAGTTCCAATTGCTTTTTTTTTTCTCTCTACTAGGAAAAAAAATTCCTATACGCCAGCATCATATCTTTACCTGACCATTGCCTCTCAGGTCATAGACCACTGATGGCTGGGAACATACCCGACTATGTACTAATCCTCAAACATTGAAAACAGAAAATGAAATCAATATTCACTGTCAATTGTACATAAACTTGTCCTTCACTTGTCTATTCTATTCACATACAAAATTTCTTTTATCTCTAGGGACTGAGAATTTAAGATATATACTCTATTTGTATTTAAGTGTACCAAATCTTCACTTGACATTAGCATTGCCATAGAAAAAGGCACACATTAATTCAAACAAAACCAAGCAATCCTTAAGTTGTTATTGCCTTCTTTGTTGTGTATGAGCTGAGAACAATGAGCTATAAAGATGGATGCCATAGAAATGAGAGAATTATTTAAAAATGGGATACAATCAATGACGATGATCTATTATCCTCATGTCTTCAACTGAACGAGGTTATTGGCCTCACATCCGCTTTAGATTGCAGGTGAATATAACTTGAATAAACCGAATTGACCAGTTTAAAATCAGGTTAAGGTTTATGGTTTAATTTGGCTTATTAGGCAAGTTAAAAAGGGTAATTTCAGTCGGGTTTGGATCGAGATTTCTGAACCCAGGATAACCCGAAGATAGAAATTTTTTTAAATACTTAATAGACAGAGACAACATCGTTTTGAGGTTTTGCATACTTGAGCTCTAACTTGACCTGGCCGAACTTGTGATAAGTCTTACATCAGTTTCAATTGCTTTGACCACATTGCAAGTTTGCTAAAAGTAAATTTTAATAGAAAGACCAAAACAAGGAAAGATGGCATGGGATTCCTTTAAAACCCCTTTAATATGCCGTAACTTATAGGAGAATAATATTGTATAACAGTTATTTTACTTTTACTTAATTTATATTTCTCAAAATTCAAATAATTAAATTTATTAATTTTTACATACTAAACTTAATTCATCTAACCACTCACATTGTTAGATATGAAAAAGAGATAAGAACATTTTTTTTCCACAATATTATACATTTTGGAACTGATGAGAAACTAAAATTCTAGTGATTGATATGTAGAGCTTGCTTTTTGCAGAATTTGGGAGATTTTAATTGGATAAGTTTCACCTTGCTTGCAAAGAACGGAATTTCTTCCATGTTTTTCTCTATTAGCTGTGGGAATTATATAATATAGAAAGACTTGGCATGGAAACAATTTGTTAATAAGCTATAAGAAATTCATAATCTATAATTGTTTCTTCTAGCTAATAAACCATGGGTTTGGAGAAATGATAGGAGCGCTAAACACTTTTCGCACAGTCTTCACATGCTCTCACTAGAAAACAGTTCTCTTTCTCCTCAAACTCAACTTTTCCTCACTCTCTCTCTTAATTTTTCATAAATGCACCCAAAAACGTTTGAAGAGCCATCAAGTGCTCCCATCATATTTAATGCGTTTGGCTCAAACTTATGGAAATCGTAAAGTTTTCAAACTTACTATTTCGCCAACCTGCCAATGCCATAGAATAGAGTTTTCAAACTTCCAACGTCAGAGCAAATTTTCAACCTTCCAACGTCAGAGAAGAGAAATTTTTGGCTGAGTTCAGAGGATATAGAGATATTTTGACAACCATTTTTTTTAAACAAAAACTTTATTGGACCAGTCGTTTTGTTACGGTCAACTTTCAACCATATGAGAAAACGCCACTTATTTTTTAAATCTCCATCCTGCATTTAGATTCTCTTGCATATGAAGTATGATATGAGAAAAACTGGCGCCAGTACTTTGTGATGACCAAAAATAGTAGAAAAAAAGGTTCTCTGACGTATGATATGAGAAAAACTGAGAAGCATTGTCGCTTTTTTTTTTCCTGGTTATGAAGCTCAGAGCACAGTACTCCTAATCAGCTGCCTAGTTTTTACTTCAATCTTCTTTTCCAAGTAAAAAAACTCTATAACTTTTACCGAAGGCAATTGAACTGAACAATTAAGTCATCTTGAATAACGTTTATATGTTAAAAATTGAAGCTTGACTTATGTGATTCAATTCAACCTTATTTTTTTACTTTTTAAGTTTAAATTTTTATATTATAACATTTTTAATATTTAAAAAAAATGTGATACTTGCACAATGTGTAAATGAACTAATTATATTAATATATTAATATATAATTTTCATTTATGTATTATATAAATATTATATAAAGTTTCAACAAATAAAAGGCATTATTCAGCCATAACCATCAATTTCACAGTGACCAAGGCAAAATAACGTTTGCCCACAGCCATTATTATTTCCTTCAAATATTAATTTCGTAATGCATCGGATCAAGTGTATTATAATACCCACCCGAGAAAGTAAAGTCTCACATAATAAAACTTTTATGGCGTGAAATTTTATTAACACATAAAGTATTAAATTTTTAGATTATATAACTTAATTTATAAAATTTAATAAAATGAATATTCTAAATAAATATTTAATAAAATTTAATTATAATATAAATTTCCGTGGGCCAGGACTCTGCGTAAACCTTACCCCATCACAGCCCTTAAAGCATATTCGAATTTTTAGTATTTATGTATACCTAAAAAAATAAAATTGAGTGCTCTAATAGAGGATATGACCACGTGCAATAGTCAGGCCATCACAATTGACCTCAGACCGCAGCCTATTATTCAAACGCTATGATAAATTAAAGCCGGTAATATTTAATCTTTCTTCCATAAAATAAAGATAATCCTTGAGGGTAACAATTAGTTTATATTAGTCAATTAAGTGATGTGCATATAATTTACAAGCAATGCAAAACCAAACCTAAAATCTTCAAAAAATTTAGTACATTTCACTAAAATCTAGACAACTATGACAATCCGTACTGACTGGCCCCAGAATGCATGTGAGCTGCAAAGGCTACGGCTGCGGCACCAACCAAATCTAATTGAGATTGTGCCTGCCGCAGTTTTGCGTATCAATCGGAAATGCTAAAAAGTACGTACCTACTCTGTCTTCTCATGCTGCTAGTGCAAGCTGTCAGTGCGTATAAATAACAGAGAGTCGCATCAATTGTGACAAGGTCATTTAAGTGATTTATCTTGGTGCCAGAAATCTACTGGCTCCAAGAAAATGGCGTTAACAGACTCAAGATATTGAAAACAAACTCGAGAACTTTTTTTTATTGACATTCGAAGACCTCTTTTAAAATTAATGCAATGCTCCTTATATAATAGCTTGTGGTAACTAACTCTAATAGCCAACATGCTAACTCTCTTATTCGTATTCACATTTCTAAACCCTCACTTTGCTCTCCCTAAAATGATCCTTGTCCTCAAGGATGACTAAAAAGAAGAAAAAATTGCAACAAAACCATTGAACAGTCCATAATACAGATTTCCAGTGAGTTCTATGAATTATTTCTTGGGTAACTACGACAATGTAGCCCACAAACTTCATAAGCCGAAAATACAATTCTAAATGAGGACAAAAAAAATTAGCTTTGTGTGACTTCCTTTTCTTTGTATCTTTTGTTAGATTTACCATGCTTATACTTTCCACCCCATACTTGTCCGTTCTATAATTTCATCGTTCAAGGCACGCCCATTGAAAAATCTTTGGCCCACCTGTTTGGAGTAGTCTATTAAAAAGAAAATGTCCTTTTCCATCTCACACACCTTTTCTTGTCTTTTTCCCTTTCTATCTTTCAAGCCATGCTCCATTTGAAAAGTCATCTTCACCTACCATGTCAGAACCCCAAAGCTGGCAATGAGAAAGTTTGAGGCCCCCATCATCCCACACAAAAAGAAAAGCTATAGGAGCTACCAAATTGCTATGCCAAGAAAAAAAAACCAAAAATCATAGAAGAGATAAAGAAGGAGATGCAATGCAAAGGTAAGAACCCAATCTGTTCATAAGGTTGAGATGGATCTGATCATCCTCTCCCATTACTCGATCGATAAGATGAAAGTTTTCTTACTCTTTGGATTGGCAAGATAGATTCCGTTCCTTCTTCACTTTAGATCCACACCCATTTGCCCTAGTGCTTGCTACTCAGAATAAAGTCTTGTATGTCTATAAGGCCCATGTTTACATTTTATGTCTTTGATATCCCAGATTCTATATCCAAATATTTGTTGGAGTGAATTGTTTAAGTAGCTTTTGATGATGAAAATGTATTGGCCTAGCGCAATCATCAAATGCTTGTGTTGGCTTGCAACACCAGGAGGCAGCCTCATGTGCAAGTTTACACAGATGAAATCATCCCCTATTTCGTTAGTGTTTTTCCTTTCAATTAGGTGCCATTTTATGTTTTGGAAGAGCTTAGTATCAATAACTGATTGCTTTTTTTTATTTGTGGAAGTAGTTTGCAATTCTATACTAAAAATCAATGAGATGGATAAGGTAACAAAAAAATAAGCAAAATATAATAAAAATAAAAAATAAGAGAAATAAAAGAGAAAAAAGGATTACTAAAAGGAAAAAAAAAAAAGAAACTAAGTTACTTCTTTTAGAGTTTATTTTTCACTTCTTTATAAGTAGTAATTACATTATAATAATAATTTAATTAGTTTCTCTATTATAATTTCTATCATCTTTTTAATCTTATAAAATTAATTTTTACGTGATGTCATTTTATAAGATTTAGATTAATAAATTTATTAAATTTTATATATATTAAATTATGAAATTTAACTGTTTATACACATTATAATATGAGCAATTTAAGAAACACCTTTCCTCAGTCAGCACATAGACAACGAGTGAGATAAGATGTGGTAGCGATTTGGGAATGTGGGTGTGGGTTTGCTGGTCCGAAATGGAAAGTTGACCTTTTGGGGCAATTTGCCTTGTTCTTGGAATTGGGGAAGGTGGGTTTGAATGGTTACTTCAGATTGACTGTCTTTTGACCTCACTGAATCTGCATGAATAGTCTGCCATCTGATTTTCTACATTATCTTTCATGCAGAAAGACTAACAGACTATAGAATTTTACTCACTTGGACTGAAAAATTTAGCCATGACTACATCACATTTGTGGAAAAAGCCTTAAGTATTGAATTGAAACCACATTATTGAGAGATTTATTTGAAGAAGAAAGACAATCTATGAGGTTGAACTATTGCCCTTCATGTCCTCCACCAGATAAGGTTATTGGCCCCACACCCCATTCAGATGGAACAGGACACCAATCCTGCTACAAGTCAAAGAAGGGTTGCTGATAAAAGACAAGATGGTAAGAAGGTTTCTGTTGGGCCCTAGGCCAATGCCCTCATTGTCAACATTGGGACTGACTTGAGTTAATGTAAACAGCCGTTAATATCACAATTCCACGCTCTTTTTATCTAAATAGGATGATTTATATCCTACTTTCGATTTGAATGCATTTAGAGAGTACCAAAAGTGGTTCACATACAATTAATTGAAACTAATTAAACACCAAAAAGCTTCGGCTATAAGGTGAAAGCAAAAAAATGATTTCAAGTAATTTACACGGCAGATCGTAATCAATGGAACATACCATAGTAGTAACCATCTGCAACAGTTATAACTTTGAAAAAGAAATGATTTCAATTGCCACATTTTACAGTTCAGGACATGATGGTGAGATAGTTTCTGCACCCAGTTTAATCACTAAACAAACACTAGCTCAGTTTAAGAGAATAGCAGTAAGAGTACTTTAGGAGTCTACTTTCTCATAAATTTGATGCAAAATGTTACTCAGATTCCATGAAAATAGAGAATGACAGATGAGAGTAAAAGGAACTCACTAGTAATCATGCGTTTCTCGCTTGATCGTGAACCAATACACTACAGTTTGGAAGAATATAAATTATAAGATCATGAATCATGATACAAAGTTCTAATCCTCTGCCGTTTGAGGGAATTCCTTCTTCTTCTACTCTTAATCTTTTCATTTGGTTTTTCTTTTCGTTAAGTGTTAATTGATTCTCACTCGATGCTCTGCCATTTCTTGTTCTTTTGTCCAGCAGATGTTGGATGACGTGCAACTTGTTGAATATTAGTCCCTTATTCAAATAGATTAGCTATTGACTGATAGAGGTCTTAATCATAAATAATATCTTCGTCAAACAGAAGCTATAAGATTTCAACATTAAACCACATGCTATGGTAAGATATGGAAATTATGATGGATCTTACGTTTGGTTCAATTTGTAAGCACACCAAAGTAGAAATTTCATCTTTGAAGGTTGAATATAGCATGCATACATATTTAGGCTAGAAATTTAAATTTTTTGGGCTGTTTTTTTCCTATTTATAAGACGCACCTTTAGGAGTTTAACTAGTGAAAGAGAACAAATTAAGACCAGCATCTAAGGAGAGAGCAAAGCCATGGAAAAAGCACAGTATAATCTGAGTTCTCTCCTTGTGCCATCAGTTCAAGAGTTGGCAAAGGAGAATATAGACTCCATTCCAACCAGATACATTCGTCCTCATCAAGAAGATTTGATCATCTCTGACGCTGATGGCTTATCTGAAATTCCAGTAATTGACATGCAGAACTTGTTTTCTGCTAAAACAGGGGAATTTGAATTGGATAAACTTCACCTTGCTTGCAAAGAATGGGGTTTCTTCCAGGTTTTTCTCTAGTATCTGTGGAAATTATATGATATGGAAAATATCAGCTAGGAAATCATTTTTGTTAATATATGCCTTTTCAAGCTTTTAAGCTTTAATAGTATTTATTGTTCTTGTAGATAACAAACCATGGAGTTGGCTCAACCTTGCTGGAAAAAGTAAAGTTGGGGATCCAGGATTTCTTCAAGCTTCCAATGTCAGAGAAGAAAAGGTTTTGGCAGATTCCAGGAGATATGGAGGGATTTGGCCAACAATTTATCGTTTCTGAGGATCAGAAACTTGACTGGGGTGATTGTTTTTCTATAATCACCCTTCCAACCCGTGTGAGAAAGCCCCACTTATTTCCAAATCTCCCTCTTCCATTCAGGTTCTCTCTCTCTCTCTCTCTCTCTCTCGAAGTTTCATATGACAAAACCGGGTGCCGATACGTTTTCATGATTTAAAAAAACTAATTTTGTGGGCCAAATTCACAAATTTTCCCACACATCAATAACTGAGATGCATAGTTGTATTTTTTTTTGGTGGACATGAAGTTGTGATAACAATTTTTGTAGTCGGCCAGTCATTTTTTACTTCAATCTTCCTTGTCATGCAGAGACACTCTAGAACTTTACTCACAGGAGCTGAACCGTCTAGCAATAACCATTCTTGAACAGATTGGAAAATCTCTAAAGATAGAAGCCAGGGAAATAGCTGAGGAATTTGAAGATGGGTCGCAATCTATGAGGATGAACTATTACCCTCCATGTCCTCAGCCAGAGAAGGTTATTGGCCTGACACCCCATTCAGATGGTTCAGGAATAACCATCCTCTTACAAGTGAGTGAAGTAGAAGGGCTCCAGATAAGGAAAGATGGCATATGGGTTCCGGTTAAGCCCCTGCCTGATGCATTCGTTGTCAACGTTGGAGACGTTCTGGAGGTTATATAAAAATTCATTACTGTCACTATTTTACAAACATCATACATTATTTGGTTGATTCTGCACGCTGATATTCTTACATTTTATATGACAGATCATGTCCAATGGAATATACCGGAGCATTGAACATCGAGCTACAGTGAACTCTGAAAAGGAAAGGATCTCAATTGCCACATTTGTCAACCCCAAAGGAAATGGTAAGATAGGTCCAGCACCCAGCTTAGTCAGTAAACAAACACCAGCACTATTTAAAACAATTGGAATGGAAGAGTACGTCAAGGGATTATTTGCTCGCGGGCTCAGTGGAAAATCTTACTTGGATGAGATGAGAATAGAACATGGCAATTAATACTTTGATTACTTACGGTCTCACACATTTGCCACAATGGTAGAACAGATATGGAACTAAACTTTGTGTCTGTTAGGACACCGGTTGACGAGTTAGAATAACAAGGTTTGCATGGCAGACTTTGATTGCTTAAAATGTAGAGTCAATTATTAATAATTTTATGTGTTATTAGTTCTGTTTAGAATAAAAAGTTGGAATTTGGGAGATATCTGAATCTCAAATTCGGAGGTGGGCTATACTATAATGGAGTAGATTTGGAGATCATCATGTGATATGATGTGTGCGTATTATATACTCTGTAATTGTGTTACTTCAATAAGAAGATCCATCACTGTCAACATGAACTACAACATTATCGTGTGGAAGAACCTTGAATAATGGTATGTGACCATAGTTCTGGATATCTTTTTGGTGGTATCATATCTTTCGAGTAATGATAATAGTAGAACTGTATTGAGTCGAAAAAAACTCAAATTTTTTGGGATAAAAAAATTTGAATTCAATCCTAACCCATTATTAAACGGCTAATTCTAAATTTAAATTTAAATTTAAACATAATCTTAAACCTAAATCTAACCTTAACTCTAAATTTAAATTTAAACTTAAATCTAAATTATAAAATAGTTATAAATTTATAAAATATGTTATTCATTAAGAATAATTTTTTTCATTTTGAGCTTAAAAAAAAAAGAAAAAAAGAGGCCGGCTAAATTGAACCAGGCCAAAAATATTTAAATTTTTTTGAATTGAATTTTTAATAACTTAATCTTTAATTTTGTAAATAATTTTAAACAAGTTAAGCGGTTTAAAACAAAATTTGACAACTCTAAATAATAGTACAAAGTAACTTTACACACACTCTCACATTTTTAACTCTCATTCTCTCTCTTAAATTCAAATGATTTTTTCTCCAAATTTTTTTTCTATTTAATTGTACTCATTTTGTACACTCCAACTTTAAACTATTATCATTACTCTATCTCTCTATCCAACCATTGCCTCTCAGGTCATAAACCTGTGGCCTATGAACATACCCTACTATATACTAATCCTAAAACATTGAAAAGAAAAAATGTTATCAATATCCAGAGTCAATTGTGCATAAACTTGTCTTTCACTCTTTGTCTATCCTATTCACATAAAAGATTAAATTATCTTTGGGGACTAAGAATTTAAGATATTTACTATATATTTATGTGTATCAAATCTTAACATTAACATTGCCATAGAAAAAGGCACACATTAATTCGAGTAGAACCCAGCAATCCTTAAATTATTATAACCTTCTTTGTTGTGTGAGAGCTGATAACAGTAATCTGTAAAGATAGATGCCATAAAAATGAGATAATTATTTGAGGATGAAATACAATCAATGATGATGATCTATTATCCTCAAATCCTCAACTGGAAGAGGTTATCGGCCTCACATCCCCTTCAGATTAGGTTGGTTTGACCATGCTGCTAGTCTTCTACAAATAAAATTTAGTATAAAGACTCAAAAACAAGGAAAGATGGCATGAGGGTTCCTGCGCAGGCCCTTTAAAATGCCGTAACTCTCATATGCAAGAGACTGATAAAGTATTATAGTTCTTTTATTTTTATCATTTAATTTTTATATAATAAATTATTAAATATATTAAACTCCAAATACTAAATTATAAAACCTATGATCCAACAATTCATACCGCAAAGAAAAAAAAAAGACGGAACATTTTTTTTTCAAAATATACATTTTGGAACTGATGAGAAAATGAAATTTCAGTAATTGATGTGCAGAACTTGTGTTCTGCAGCTTTTGTGGGATTTTAATCGGTTAAGTTCCACCTTGCTTGCAAATAATGGTATTTCTTCTACGTTTTTCTTTATTAGCGGTGGGAATAATATAATATGGAAAGACTTGGCATGGAAATAATTTGTTGATAAGCTATAAGAAATTCATAATCTATAATTGTTTCTTCTAGCTAATAAATCATGGGTTTGGAGAACTGATGGGAGCACATAAAGATTTCTTATACAGTCTTCACATACTTTCACAAGAAAATAGCCCTCTCTTCCATGCTCAACTCTTTTTCTTTCTCATAATTTTTTGTGAAAACAGATAAAAATTACTGAAAATTTCTTCCCGTGCTTCCCTCATTTCGTAAGGGTTTGGCTCAAATATATGGAAATAGTAAGGTTGGGTACTCAAGATTTCTTCAACTTTCCAATGTCATAAAGAGAAAATTTTCAGACTTCCAATGTCATGGAAGAGAAAATTTTGGCAGGCTTCAGAGGATATAGAGAGATTTAGACAAATTTTTTGGGATCAAAAACTTGATGGCTAATCTTTTTGTTACGGTCACCTTTCAACCATATGAGAAAGCTCCACTTATTTCTAATCTCCCTCACGCATTTAGGTTTTCTTGCAAATGAAGTATGACAAGAGAAAAACTGTTGCTATTTTTTTGTGATGACGAAAAATAGAAGAAAAAGAAATTTCTAATTTTGTGGATTAAATTCACAAATTGTCCCACAGATCAATAACTGAGAAGCATGATTGCATTATTATTATTTTTTTTTTTTGTATGCGTGTGTGTGGGTATGGAGCTGTGAGAACAGTACTCGTAATCAGCTGCCTCATTTTTTACTTCAATCTTCTTTTCCAAGCAAAGAAACTCTACAACTGAGTGATTCTCTTCCCACTCCTGGGAATTCCGTGTCCCCTAGTGGGAATAGCGTTGCTCCTAGAACTTTGTCGACCTCAATTGATCTGAACATTTTATTTTACCGACAGTACTTGAACTGAATAATTTCGTAATAAATAATGTTACTTGATATTAAAAATTTATATAATAATTGCACCATGCATTATTCAGCCGTAACCATCAAATTTGTAGTGACCAAGGCAAAATAATGTTCACATCTCCTTCAAATATTTTCATAATGCTTAAGATCAAGTGTATTATAATACATATTATAGAAAGTAAAATCTCACATAGTAAAACTATTATTTTGGACTTTACTAATATTAATGAAGGTGAAATGTTAAATTTTTATTTTATACAATATAATTTATAAAATTTAATAAATGTAATAATTACTGCAATATTCTTAAATAAAATTTTATCAAATAGAGGAATAGGATTGTGACCGACATGCTAGCCTTGGCTCATGGCTGACATGCTATCCTCTGCAATATTGGTAATTTTATTTGAGTGTTCAGTAGGGAAAGTTATTTTAATAGAGGATAGGATTGTGTGCAATAATCAAGCTATCACAACCTCAGACCGCAGTCTCAAGTCGGCAATATTTTATCTTTCTTCTACAAAGATAATCCTTGATTCAGTATGGAGGACTGGAGAGTAACAATTAAGTTTTATTAATCAATTAAATGATGTACATATAATTTGCAACGAATGCTAAACCAAACCCAAACCCCTCAAAAAAATAATAATAATTAACCTTCCCCCCAACTCCTGACACAATGACAAAGCATAGTACATTTCACTAAAATCTTGAGAACTATGACAATCCATACTGAATGGCCCCAGAATGCCTGTGATCTGCAAAGGCTACGGCTGCAGCACCAACCGGCCCAAACTGAGATTGTGCCTGCCGTAGTTTTGCATCATTTGTGACAGGGTCATTTAAGTGATTTACCTTTGCCTGTTGGCAGTACGGGTTGGTGTTGAGGTCAACAGGTGGTCTGGTTTGTACGCTACACGGGTGGGATTGGAGTTGAGGTTTGCCTTGTGAAAACTCCTCGTGCGTTTCTGATATAGTCTTCTCTGGGTTTGTGGGGTGAGCCCTTAAAAAACAGTGTGGAGAGACTGATTGAGGAAGCGCATTTTGGTGGAAGGTCCTTGGGTCATAAGTATTTATGTTTCTCCCATTCTCACAGGGTATAACTGGCCCCCCAACTCTCGAGCTGTGGGGTGACAGAAAAAAGAAGTTTATAATTATAGACAGAAAGGCTAAATGAGAAACATAACAGAATCAGCAAGTAATAACTTAAACTGAGCTTCACATTACAAAGTCATAACTCAGGTCAAGGCAATAGACCCAATTCTAGCACCGCACAAATTAACAGCACATAATTCCCAAATATAGACAAAATTAATAAAACGGAAATTTGGATACTTTAGGTTTAGGGCCTCATACATCCAAGTATCAATAATAATAATAATAATAATAATGTGTATCGACAGGTCGTTTGTCATGACACCACAAACAACTTCGAGCATGGTATAGTTTCCATCGCCTATAGTCCCCACAACCATTAAGCAGCACAAGAAATCCGAAGTTATCAAATATATAAATTTCCATAAAATTGTTGCAGCTTGCCATAATGAGGCAAAAGCCCGAGTTATCAACTTCTATTAGGACACCGGTACTCAATATATGAAGAGGCAACCCTATAAGGATATTTCCAATATTTGCGTGATGTGTTTTCAAAGTTATGAGAAAAGCAGTCAGCTTTTTTTTATTGATTCTCTTGGCAGTTTTAAGTTTGCCCCCCTTCGAAGTACTGACTTGCTTCACCAAATCACCCAAAGAATAAATTTATTTATTAAAAAAAAAAAAAAAAAGAGCCACATCAATTATAGATATCAAACCTGTAGGCACCCTTGGTGGAGGTCGTGAACCCCTTAACTGACTTCCAGAATTTGATTCTGCTGCTCTAAAATTCTTAGATGCCTCTTCTGCAATTCGTTTGTTCTCATAAGAAGCAAAATTAGGCGGTGCACTAGGAGAGATTGTACAAGAGTGAACAGTGGGCCTTCAAAGAAAAAGCCAGGTTATTCAATAGCGTCAATCAGAAAAACACTTAGTAAAACAATGCAACCAAACTTGACATGTGAAATACAGAAACCAGTAAGCCATGAGCCAAGGCTAGCATGTTAGTCACATAGTCTTACCTTGGAAGGGAGACATGCTTCCTTTCTGGAGGAATCACTGGACCACTTTTACCACTATTTTCCTCAAGATAAGCAAATTGCTTTCTGAATTGACCTGTTGCACTGAAAGAAGTCTATTTGCGTAAGTTATATGCAATGCAGATAACATACAGAATACATAATCTACAATTAATGAAATGGCAATGAGCTAAGCCATAGTTAGCAAAATATTTATTTTGAACCTTGGATAGAGGAAGTTTGTGCCCTCGTTTCCATTCATGTAATCTTTAAGCAGCTCAGGATGATATTCCAGTATTTCCCGATGTATTAGTTCCCTAATATCCTCCTTCATCACCCTTCGCCTCTCAAACTCAAATTCCAACTTTGAAATTGGCTGACATGCAGGTTCTCTCTCAACTTTAGCCAAGCCCTTGAAGTAAGGATCAGCCAGTGCCTGCGAACCACAGAGATCGTTGTTTCTTTGAGATTTTTATTTGGAATAAATATACAGTATATGTCACAAAGATCTAGTAATCATTCACAGGGCATAACGACTACATATGGCATAATAAATTAGTAAATACCTCTTCAGCAGTTGGCCGATCCTTTGGATCAAATGCCAGAAGCCTTTGCAATAGGCAAAGTGCCAATGGATCAGCATTTGGAAATTTCTGTTCAAATGGCACAGGCGATTTTTTCCTCATTGCCAACAGGTACTTCCTCGCCTTCTCATTCCGAACCTGCATTTTAGAATGAAATTATATGTCAAATTCACCTTAAATAGATTTACAGACAAGAAACAACATAAAATTAACAAACACTTGAGAAAAAGTGAAAGAGAGACACCAAAAGAAAGGAATAGAACCCATACTCCTGTAATAGTTTCTGGTGATGGTGTCCCAAGAAGACCAGTAATCAAATCTAATTGATGTACAACACTTTTACCAGGAAATAATGGCTTTCCCGTCAGCACCTCAGCAAAGATGCATCCAATGCTCCATATATCAATTGCTGGCGTATACTGCAAACAAAATGCCAACAAAATCAGGCTATCAAAAAGAAGAAATATTCACGTGGCAAACAAACCACTTCAAAGAAACAGATATAACCGGACACAATTACCTGGAGGACAGGCAATTCAACTTCCAGGAGAGATCAATAGTCCTCCCTGAACAAGAATTATTATAATCTAGGCATTACTATTTACTATAATACAGGACTCAGAAAGCATTGCATACAGAAATCAATGCAACTTGTTTACAAGTCAAGCTAACAAAAAGACATTTTAACAACTCTCTCTCCTTTCTGGGTCAAGTATTACTGTAAAGAAAATTAAAAACACCACAAATTACTAAAATCTACAGATTACTGTATTGTTACCCTAGCAATAGTCACACAATGCCAATTAAATTAGGAACATCAAGCAGACCCATTTGCACGAGTATTATTATGCCAGAGATCATTACTAAAAATAAACACAGCTGGCCAAATAACAGATAAGCCATCACAAACTACACAACCTTCTCATACACATAAATTCTAGCCACAGTATACCTTGGAAAAAAATGATCCACACAGCTCTGGGGCCCTGTACCATCTTGTAGCAACATAATCCTGCAAGATGTACCAGAAGAAAGCCATGGTAAACATCACTGCACCTAATTTAATATATAAAACAAGTATAACTTCCAACTCGCTCTATTTGTAGTTCAATAGTGAATCAAACTACATACCGTCCAAAATATTGTTGTTGGAGCATCACTGAATGCAACTCTTGCCAGTCCAAAATCACACACTTTCAGTTTGCAGTTTGCATTTGCCAATATATTCTTGGGCTTAAGGTCTCGGTGATACACATTTGCTGCAACAAAACATAAGCTCACTTAGAAGCACAATTCTTCAAGTTATTGCTGGCATATGTTAGGGAAAACATTAAAAAAAGAATTAGCAATAATAGCCATAAAGACCAAAAACAGAGAGAAGAAAGGCAAGATAAAGAAACAAATACCTGTATGCATATACTTCAATGCCCGTAGCATCTGATAAAGAAAGAACTGATGATGTTCATGGGTCAAGTCATCATTAGCTTTGATGACTTGATGGAGATCAGACTCCATGAGCTCAAAGACAACGTAAATATCTTTAAACTCCCTCTTTGAAGGTGGCAACATGATCCTCTTAATCTCAACAATATCAGGGTGTCGTAAAAGCCTTAGCAACTTGACTTCACGAAGGATTCTAATGGCATCGGAGATATGCTCAAATGCACCATGAATCTTCTTTATTGCAACTTTTTCCCCAGTATGTGTGTCAATTGCTGCACAAACAACTCCATAGCTACCTTTCCCAATAATTTCAAGAATCTTGTATCTATTGGCATCCCCATATTCAGTGAAAAAATCCAACTCTTTCATATCCTGCACATTATTGAATCAATATACGATTTTACGCACTACACAATTCATTTTTAATGGTAGACAGAAAACTTGAATCAAATAGAAAATTTGAGTACAAAAGACAACCTAACTATATCTGACCATCATCAAGCGTATGGTTTAACAAAATTTTCTAATTTTGCAAAGCTAAGCTGAAGCAGTCAACGATTATTAGTTGCAAGTCACCATTTCAAGATATAAATATGTCATAAACTTGAAAGCATAATAGTTAGCAAGTAATCCTTTTCAAAACAGAATCAAATAGACTCCAAAACGAGTAAAAATTTTAAAAACAAAGGTTGAACAGGAGAGTGTCGAACAATATCCTAAGAGACAAGAAAATTTAATTCGTCGGTTCAAGAAATCCCACATTGAAAAGCATAGAAACAAACAAAAATATTTTATTAAAAATTAAAAAGTGAATAAAAATGTAACTGAAGGAATCCCAACGAAACGGATTCTAGGAGCACCTAGAATAATCTACTGCAAGTCTGCAACCCATATATGATCATCAGCTAGACACTCCAAAAGAGAGCAGTACACGAGTTGAGAATTGAGATAATCAACTAGTCAATAATGGAAGAAAATAAATCAAACGCATAGAAAATATCAAGGTCAGATAGTCGCTTCTACTAAACAACATCTAGCCAGAATATCAGACGGCATTTTTCTTCTAAAAATTAATACTTAGGATAAAAATCATCACGAAAGCCATCAACAATGGAAAGTGGGCAGCATAAGATCCTCGAATGCAGATCCAGAAACTAAGATGAGAACAGAAAGGAGCAATTTTTACATCAAACGCCTTAACACCCCTTGTGGTTTTTTTTTTTTTTTTTCTTGCCACTTCAGGACCCAAATTGCCATTTCCTTTATTGCTTTCAGCCCTTTATCAGTTTGAACCACAATAAGATATTGCACAGACGGAAAGAGAGTCATAAACTGGAGAAAGAAACGACCTTCTTGGGCTGATCTAGCTGCATCTTGTCCTTTGTCTTTTCCTTGTTCTTAATACCCTTTTCTTCCGCCACCCCTTCTTTTTCTTCTTTCTGGATACAGATAAAACAAAAAGCAAAGATTTCAGAATACAACTAGTCACATTTACCCAAGTAGGCCTGCTGCGAATTACAAGCCCGGAATGGCACTTCGCTTGAAATCCTGGATAACAAACATACACCAAAACCAACAACCTCCTCTCTCATCCACTTCCTCACTCAAAGCTCAGATCGAAGATCAAACTCGAACTTCAACTTACCATGAATTCAGCATCGAATTGAGAAACAAAAAATATATATGAACAATTCCAAGCTAAAATACCTCAAAATTTGGGGTTTGAAACCCTAGAACGGGGAGAAGTTGAGGATGAAGGTGCAGCCGAAACCCTCCCACTTCAGAGGATCTAAGCGCAGCGGAGAGAAGAGGCGACAGATCCCAAGAACGAGAAAGCCGGAAATCTATGAAGACTGAGGTGCGAGAAATTTACTCGTTTATCTATCTATTAGTGTGACTTTGACTGCTTCTTTGTCCAAATAATGACGTACAAGATTTATTTGTATAAATATTAACATTGCAAGATTTATTTGTATAAATATTAACATTGAATGAAAAATTATAAATTATGATAAATGCTTTAATTTTTTTCGAAGTAAAATTTTTAGAATATAGATAAAGATCAAATGATCTACCAAAACAATCAAATAAAAGTAATATCTTTTCATTAATTTTCTATTTCTTATTATTTTAATTAAAATTAGAATTTCAATTTTAGTAAAGAAAATAAATATAAATTAAATTTTAATTTTAAAATATTATTTCAAGCATAATTCCAACAATCGAATGGATCCTTAGTATATAAGATATCATCCCACGCAATCTATTAAGCTAGTGCTCAAGCCTTCTTTGTTTTCTTGTCTAATAAATGTCATTATTTTACTTATGCAATTCAAATTAGAACAATGAGAGGAGATTAAAAATAATAATTATAAATAGATTTTTATTTTATTAAATAAAGTGAACTATATAAATTAAATAATATTATTAAATTTTATAAAAAATTAAAATTTTAAAATTATTATTTATTTAAAAAAATTTTATTTATTTATATCATATAAGATTTGATAAAATTTTGTATCAGTTATCAATTATATAATACAATTATCTTCTTTTTAGGTGAAATTAAAAAAAAATTAGAAAAGAGAAGAAAAAACAAAAGAGATTGTGATTCTTCATTTTCAATGAGATTGTTTTAGATGCTTGATATTTTTGTGATAGCTTGTGGTGATCCCATCATCCACCAGTCTTATTTATTCGATTGCAAATGTACAACTTCTGCCAACTCCCCTACCCAACTGATACAGAAATGTTAGAGCCACATCTTACAAGCTACACTATCTTCATACGTTTCTTATATGGCATGAAATGATGATAAGTAAGATGTTAAAAAAAAAATTTATGCGTTTAAAATGGTAACAAAAAAGATGTATGAAAAAATATAAAAAAAAAATACGTATAAATAATATTACTATAATTAAAAACTTATGGACTTGAAACTTAAAAGTATAAATAAATAAATAACATACATAAAAGAATTTTGCATTCAAGATCAGTCATGTATCTCCACAACCAATATGCAACTTTATTTACATAAGTATATTTTGCTGAATCAGCTTATTTTTATTTTTTCATTTTGCTTAATTCTTTTTTATTTTGAGAAAAATTATATACTAATTGTGTTTTTCAAAAAATAATATACTTTTTTTATTTTATTAATAATTACTCACTCTTATAAAATATGTTCTATTCTTTAAAGGAATCAAGTCCAATATAATAAATTTTTTTTTGAAATTTTAAAAAATATTTTTCTGTTTTTGAATATAAAAATTAATTATTTTTTAAATAAAAATTACAAATGATAAATTCTTCAATTTTAATATAATAAATTATAACAAAATAAATTAAGAATTTATGAGTCAAATTGATGTTTATTATAATATTTGTTAGGGTTTTCCCTTTGGTTGACGGCGGCTCGTGTCTAGAATGGTTGGTGGAGCATGAATGACATTACTTTAGCAGCTGGCCGGTACCTAATCCGTTGTTATCACTTCATATACTCAAAGGACAAATACGTAATTTCATAACCAACGTTCCATCAGATAAAAGTTTTCGACCTCAAGGAAATGGACCGTTACCTTTTTCTATTTTTTGTTATTTTTAAAAATGGGATGTGTTATTTGTGATAGGGTCTTTTTTATTTATATTTTTAATTGTATTAATCATTTTATCTTTTTCTCAAATTATATTATCAATTATTTATTTTTTTGAAAATTGGATAATTCGTGTTTATATTTTGAAATAATATTTTATAAAAATTAGGACTAATCCAATGTTATTTTGTCAAAATTGTTGTTATAATTTATTTTACATTTTTGGTTTCGAATACTTCTTTTGTGAGAATTATTTGATTGGATCTAATATTGCTATAGCACCTTTGATGACAATCTTCAATAATTAAAAATGATGCATGGGCTTTGAGTTTTTAGGCATGAATTTTACCAAGAAATGAAGTCAATACTTAAAATGTCTTTTTATTCTCATAATTTAAAATTTATAAAAAAATTAATATAAAAATTTAAATTACTAATTTTATTGTATGCTACAATTAAAATATGAATCCCATCAAATTTAACATCTAAAGTCTCTTACATGAGAATTTTGTAAATTGCTTTTATGAGAGAAGCTTTACTAAATAACTGGAGTATTTTATCCATATGTGACAAAAGAATAAAAAAGAAATTGAAAGGAAAACACTAATAATAAGTTTAGACAGTCATGAATCCTTGAGAAAAACAAATCCTTCATTTCTATATTTAGATTAAAAGAAAAGCTGAAGGAAGCAGATAGAGAAGCTTCTGCAAGTATTAAAAAAATAAAAAGTCTCATAAATTGTCCATTCCCTTAACTTGTGAAAAGAATTTTATTATGACTTGTAATGGTAGTTGGGTGGGAACAGTCACATATTTTATAGGAAATATAAGTAATTGAAATTAGTTAGTTATAAAATTAATTTAATTTAATAATTTATTCCAAAATAATATGTATGAAATGCATTAATATAATGTGCACCGAAAACTTCACGAAAAAAAAAAATTCTATTCATTAAATTTTTTGAATTATATTATTTATTTTGATCTGAATGTAATGTGTGTAGGTCTTGCATAGCATGCATGTATCTCACAAAGTTTGTGGAGTTGTAGTGTGTATCTCTCAACACCTCAGGTTGGGGCAAACAGACTCAGTTGCCTTGTGCACAGCTTTGCTGTTCACATCACAACCTCTTCTAAGCTCACAATAATATTACAAGGGATCATTTCTTGGACTCTTCTAAAGCACAGAATATATTTTGTTTTGTAAAATGCTTTCCACAAGTGTGACGTAGCCATGGCTAAATTCTTCAGTCCAAGTGAGTAAAATTTTATAGTCTTCCTGCATGAAAGAGAATGCGTAAAATCAGGTGGCAGACTATTCATGCAAACTCAGAGAGGCCAAAAGGCAGGCAATCTGAAGTAACAACCTTCCCCTATTCCAAGAACAAGGCAAATTGCCCCAAAAAGTCACCTTTCCAGTTCCAACCAGCAAACCCACATCCACATTCCCATATGGAATGGGTGCAGCAGGGGGCTCAACCCCAGCCAACCATACATGTTGAGGGATAGAGTGGATCCACAACATATGCCTCTTAACAAGGCCATTTCAGAAAGTTAAGTCATAGCCAGGGTAATCCATTAGGGGTCCAGAAATATTCTCATGACCCAAATCCTGGCTCATGGTGAGGATCAAGTTAGGTCCTTTATAATGACCAAAAAAACAAAAAAGTGCAATATAACATCCAAAAGAAAAGGCAAGAGAAAAGAAAAGAAAGAAAGAAAAAAATAGCAGCGTTGGGGAAGTCAAATGGCTTTATTTATAATGGGTAGTGTTATTTACATGCACTTTAATGATTGAAGATAAAATTAAAAGAATATAAAGCAACCTTATATACAAATTTTATTTTTTTTCTCACTAATTTATCAACTTTTTTTAAATTTATTCTGTCTCCCCCTTACTACAGTTGTAACTTTGGACGCCAAAATTAAAAAATCCATATTCTTATGTTTGTCTGAGCCAATATGTATTCAATTCCATCGGTGTTTAGTTTCTTATACATTCACATAACAATTCATGTCAAATATATATTAAAAAAGTGTTATTATGACTTGCACAGATCACCAATGACGCCTTGAATGCAAAGATTGCTGTTTCCAATAATGAGGATGATGATATTATTGTAAACATAAAGTTTGAAGTATATTAGAGACAGAGAGAAACATCCTTTAGACTTCTTTATAACAAAGTTTCTCGCTTTAGTTTAAAACAACGGTGGCTAACTTGTCAGCAAAAGATATTTTACATTAGATGAGAATGAATCTGGGCTAAATTTTCCCTAAGAAAAGTTTACTAGAGTGCAAGAATATGTTGGAACTTGAATGAAGTAAATGGCACATAGCCTTGATTGCAGAGTAAGCTGTAAACTGTGCCAAAAAGAGGCATTGGATAATGGTTATGAGAGTCGGCAATGTCATTCTAATCTTATCTCTACTGCTTGTGGTACTGCATGATTCTTTCTACCTGTCACTTAGCCACATTTCTTCCTTGGCTCTCCTTTCCAGCAATACAAAGAACTGAGATTATCTCTCTGCACTCTAGCCCACCCTCTTTCCAAAAGGCAACAGCAATGAACGAATGATCAGCTTTTTTTTTCCTCTCTTTAAAATAGTACAATTATGCTTTTCATGGTGTCCCTATTTTCTCCATTCTTTTTTACTTTTGGCAGATCATTGGACCAATGTAATCTTTCGTGAGGTACCATTTCGATGATATTTTAAAGAATTGCATAATAAATCACTGTCCATTTGCTTAATAGTTTGTAAGATGACAAGCATAGTATGTGATGTCAATTACAAGGAGAACAATCATAGCTTGATCTTTTAATATTTTTTCTTCTTTTCCTTTTTGGTTCTCCCATGTCATATCACTTTTTAGTCAACTCAGGGACATAGTTATCTTGTTTATAAATTTCATTTATGTTTCATCCAATCATGGAGTTTGTCTAGCCTTCAATATGAGTGAGAATTAAGAAAGAATAATGAAGAAAGAGGGTATCAAATTTGCATTAGAACTCTTCACTTGGTCATAAACATTGTGATTCAATATTAAAGAGTAAGTCAACCCAAAAACTTAAGTTGTTATGTAGAGCGTAATAATGATTTTTTATTTTATATACAGCAGCCAAGGATAAAACAAATTTATTTATCCAACTTCAATTCAAGGTAAGTAAAAGTAAACAACTATGAATTTTCAGTTACTTCTGGTTGGTTAATGATGAAATGAGTGGAAGGAAGTAAGAAAATAGACATTGTATCAAAGCATTGTAGTGTCCTCTAGTAAATGCATCTCGCATAGTCCATGGTATTCCAACTTTACAAGGCCTAGAAACCAATGCTAAACGACAATTTCACGTTGCTTTCGTTCTTGTGCAAGCAGTATTCTTGATAAGCCACAGAGCATAATGTGAAATGCTGTCTAGCATTGCAAAAAGCTAACATTTCAAATCAATATTACCTAAGGCAGATGACCTATCGAAAGGACTCAACATGCTACACACAAGTATGTATATAGGCTTACCAGAAAGTAAACCAAAAGGAAAAAAGTCTGCTGGCTATATAAGCAATTATTGAAGTTTTATAAGTCAATTATTCAACATAATTATGTATTCTTTATCTGCTACTGTTTTATGGTAATCACTTAGGTTGAGCTAAGTAGTAGCAGAGTGGAAGAAGTAGATGGAGAGGTGACAATTGACAAAGAATTAAATCATGCACTATGTCTACAAAATTTGCCAATTTTGAGGGTTGTCTACTGGAGTTGTGCATGTAGTTCAGGGATATTCATGCGAATTTCATGGGGTTTTGCAGTAAAATTGAGAACAAACGGAGTTGCCATGTAGTTCAGGGGTATTCATGCTAATTACATGGAGTTTTGCAGTAAAATTGAAAACAAACTGTAGATGGAGAGTCAGAAACCAACCCTCCTGTTTCTTCTATAGTAGGATCGAAGTTGCTGCTCCAATCGTCATCCGCAGGGTGAACTAAAATCACACTTGTATTACATTTTTTTACCAGATAACTGCAAAAAAGCATAAATATCAAGAATAAACACTAGTGGAAACTTCAAGTGAGCTATTTAAAGTTGATCTCAAAACCAAAACCCTTCATATGGATTCATTAATTAAATTTAACACAATAAACGGTATGACTTTCACTTATAATATCTTCATGTTTATGTACTTAACCATTTGCAATTTCTTCCAAAGGCCTGCTTAATATGATAAAGATCCTATCCAAGCAGATTTGAGTTGAATGAACTTAGAATACTCTCCATCAAGATGAATTTAAGCATGAATCTCAATCTTCTTATAGATTTTATTTAAACTAACAACGTTGAATGGATTATGGTATCACTTCGTGCATAAAGATTTGATAACCAAAACTGTATAGCTAGTAATGATTTTGATATTATATGCAAAGATAACCAGAGGAGGGCAAGTGATGATAATAGTATTTGATCCAGTCATCAAGTTGAGATTTAGTTTCACGTGGCAAATTGAAACCGCTAATCATATATGATTCCATAAACTGAATTATGAAGTCTGTGTAGACAATATGTTAAAGGGAAGAGAACAGAAAAAGATAAAATGAGAAGAGAGTTTACTGTAAAAAATAATTAACATGAAAAGGAAGACTTAAGTATTTCTTGGTATATATGATTTCCACTTTTTCTGTGGAATGGAATTACTGATAGGATTAGGTCCTGAGTGCACTTCATGCAATGCCTTCCTTTGTACATGATGCCTTTCAGCTCCTGACTGACATGAGAGAAAACGTAAATAAGAATGCCTAGTAAACAAAGCAGTGAATATATAGATGAAATCAAGGAAGTAAATACTGACCATCTCCTGATTATCAGTTGATGCTTCTGTGACCTTAATCTTAGTTTTCATGGCCAAGCTTGTATATGGGAGTAAATGAGATACCAGAAGAATGAGAAGAAAGCATAAAGAACAATTCATATTTTCTTTTGTTTCTGAAGGAGGTAGACTTGCACGCTTTTGTGAAAAGAATAAGCACCGCTTTTGTTAACTGATGGCAATTTAAACGCAAAAATGGGTTTAGAGGCAGACAAAAAGGACATGTTTTTAGATGGTGGGGACCAAGGGTGGATTTGGCTCCTTTTCATGTGCACAATGTAATTTGCAGAGTAAGATAAATACTTAAATAGTGCAGATTAATTATCATCCACAGATAAATAAATCAAGCAGTGAATTTTTATACCTATATATATTGTAATCTAATTACTTACAAAATATAAAAATTTAACATACCGATTTATCACATATATTATTTTTTGAAGTCTGCCTCCACTTTCAAATACCTTTTTCCTAGGATGACAAGTGTCATACGTCAGATAATGTAATTGAAGTTTCTGATGTTTCTTCATGAGCTAGTACTACTGCAATTTACTTTCTCTACATGGCTGAATCATTACTAAAGCTGAATGGGGTCAATCTCCAAGGTGTACGACATAGATATAAATGCAAAACTTGCCATACTTGCATAAAACGAGAATTGAACTCTGCCCAAAAGGAAATATGTTTTGTACCTTAACGCAAATTCTAACAAATCCTGTTCCTGACTGATAAGAGACCCAAAAACTGTCCCAATTAGATCTTTAAAACCTGAGAGAGATCTTACATATTGAGGTTAATGAGATATGCTTTATGAAAAGATTATGCTTTTGCGAGGAGAGATTATACAATTTGACCACTAATAAGTAAATCTTTCACACTGAGACTAAGTATGCCCACTATTATATCATCTTCTGCATTTACAATATTGCCTGAATCAGGAAAGATAATTCTGAAATCCAAAGATAAAGTCATGAATTATGCTAGTGGAAGGTTAGCGCCTAGTTTATTTATTAATAACGCCAAGAGACTAGGCTTGTTCGGCCAAAGACCACTAGCAAGTTAAAAAATTAAACAGTGAGGAAAGAAAGTCTCTGCCATCTCTTTCATGAATGGGACCCCGTTGATTTCCTTCATTGACTTAATTACCCCAGCTTCGTTATCTTTTCCCATCTAACTTGGCATTGGTTTCATGGTCTTTTAGTTCTCTTCTCATAAAGGATCAAAATTAAGCAGAGATATATGCGTTCTTTTTTTGCATCTGATCAGGTAAGATAATCAGCTGCCTCCAGCCACACAAGGTACGCATCCTGCTATATCATTCTTCAGCTTTATTCCTCTAGTTTACCTTTTCCTAATGTTCTTCAACACCACAATGATTCAGTATGTGCGGTTGTGACACAAGCCGATGTTAAGTGAAGCACGTATTCCTAGGAACACACAACACTAAAATTGGTGACAAGCAAATTTAGAAAATGCACAGAATAAATGAACAGCAAATTGAGAAAAACAGATTGAACAGGAAACATGGCTTGTGAGATTATATTTCTTACGTGTACAAGGGAGTTACACTGAAAAGAATAAAATAGTTACACTGAAACACTTTCAAAAGAAAAGATGTAGTATATGATTTGCTCACAATTTATATTATGTTATCTATATTTTCTTCTTAATAGCTCTTGTATCGTACACTATCTTTGTAATTTAGATTCTAGTTTTCATCTGATGCCACATACCTTATATCCCGAATCTTTATAAAGACAGACTTCATTGATGGAGATGATGAGCCCAATCCAAGAACTGTTGAAGCTGATATTGAGTCCCATTGGAAAGCATTTATAGCACCACAGAAGCCTGGACAAGAATATGGTGATTCTCCATAAAAAATGGCAAGCATTAACCAGCCGGAAGGAAGACATGGAATCAAGAATGAAGGCCTAGCTTTGTTCAGGAAAGGAATTAAAGAAAGCGGTTAAACTTTGGCTGCAAGAAGTACAAAGCGTAAATGGTGCTGTGGAAATCATTGACCACGAAGTAGAAGTTAAATTTTTCTCACGCGCACGACTGGGAAAACTTGTTGGGAAGAAGATTCAGGAAGTGGAAGAACTCTACCACAGGGGTAGCTTCCCCAACATTGTGGTAGTTGATGCACCTCTAAGCATTGAGACACTGCCCACAACAACAATCATTGGTGAGACTATGGCGAAGAGAAGCATGGAAGAAGTTTGGGCATGCTTGGTAGATGATAGCATTAGAAAGATTGTAGTTTATGGTATGGGTGGGTTGGGAAAACAACTACCATGAAAACAAATATATAATACACTTCTGACAGAGACTAATTTATTTGATCAAGTGGTTTGGGTCACTACATCAAAGGCAGCAGACATTTTTCAATTGCAAGATGACATTGCACGAGCATTTAAACTAATCAATTCCAGAAAATCAAGATGCAATGACGAGGGCAGAAAAGTTGTATTCCATGTTGAAAGCAAGGCAAAGGTATGTGTTAATCTTGGATGATTTGAGGGAAGAGTGTAATCTTGAAGATGTAGGGATCCCAGAGCCTACAAGGGATAACAAATGCAAGTTGGTATTAACAACTAGATTATCTGACATCTGCCTCAAAATGGAATGTACAAAGATAAAAGTGTCTCTACTTTCTGAGGAAGAAGGTTGGGAAGGAGATCATCACCTCAGATATAAAAGCAATTGCTGAGGATATTGCCGAAGAATGTGACACTTCAAATCACAAACATGAGATATCTAGTAAAGGCTGGCATATACCTGAGGGAGTTTCCAAGCATGGAAAAATGTACAGAAAATCTGGAGAAGGTCTCTACAATGCAGAACTTCCTATCAGAAATCCCTTCCAGCGTATCACCAAGGTGCCACAGGCTCTCTACCCTGTTACTCTCTTTGACTCATCTGACAGTGATTCCAAATTCTTTTTTCCTCCACATTTGTGCTCTCCAGGTTTTTGATCTCTCTGACACCAACATTGAAAATCTACCTAATTCCTCATCTGCTTTGGAAAATCTTACCACATTATTGCTTAGAGGCTGTACAAGACTAAAGCACATACCCTCACTGGCAAAGCTTGTGTCATTGAAGAAGTTGGACCTGAATCATACTGGAATCAAAGAAGTGCCTGCAGGAATGGAAAAGCTAAAAAATCTCAAATATCTATATCTTTAAATCTTGCCTAAACTATCCAATCTTCAATTCCTCATTGTTTATGGGGGATCAGAAACCCTGAAACTAAAAGAAGAGGAAGTGGCCTGCTTGAGGAAGTTGGAAACTTTTGCAGGCCAGTTTTACACTCTGAACAATTTTAATATACATGTCAAATCTACAAAAGAAGAGCCACCAAAGAGTTACTTTATTCAGGTGGGAACAAGTTTAGTGACAAGTGCAGAAGAAAAGGAATGTTTTGGAAAGTTTGTGAATTTTATGAACTGTTTCATGGACACAGAGGATATGGTCATGCTACCCAGTGATACTCAAACCCTGAAGATTGATGAATGTCATAATACGATCAGCTTAAACTATATGTCACACTGGAAATCTACCAGTAACTTGAAGCCTAGTACAATTTCAAATTGCAATGGAATCGAGTAAATGATTTTATCCTCCTCCTTCACCCAATTTGAAAGCCTTGAATCTCTATAACTCAACCTTCTGGACAGTTTAGAAGCTTTCTTCAAGGAAAGAGCTACAACTCTGGCACCTGGTACCTTCTCTGTTCTAAAAACACTTTGCATTTATGGATGTCCTAATATCAAAAAGCTGTTTTTGGAAACCCAGCTGTTGCAGTTGACAAAGCTGAACAAACTGAAAGTCTCAAGATGCCATCAAATGGAGGAGATAATAGCAACAGAAGTAGAAGTGGGTGAAAGAAGCAGCAATTATACTATTAACGAAACTACATTCTCGCCACCAATGCTGAAGCGTTTAAGCTTTCATGGACTACCTAAACTGAAGAGCATCTATAAAAAGGTACTCCCCCATCTTGTTCTCTACAAGCGATCAAAGAACATGATTGTCCAAAATTAAAGAGGACTCCTTTTCATCTACCACAGCCAAGTGGAGATCCATCCCCTCGCCCAGCACTGCAAAGAATTTCAACAAGCAAAGAATGGTGGGAAGCACTGGAATGGGACCAACTTGGGGCCAAGAGTGTTCTACAACCCTTTCTTCAGTTTCAGCAAACATGTTTCTAATGTGAAGGCAATTATTATTTTTTCATTTCTGAATGTGCTAGTCTCAACAAAAATGCTTTGCAGTTTGTATACTTCTAAAAAGTTCTTCTCTCCACAACCAATCCACAAAACTCCAAAAATAAGATGACTCTGATTAATATATACTATTACTCGTTGGAATTGCTCTGGTTTCTAGCTGTCTAAATTAAGAGAAGCTGGGAACAAAGTTGTCATGATTTGTGGAGTGATTTAGTTGGACAACTATCAAAATTCAAAACTCAAAGGTAACTAGAAAGCTTCTTCCCTAGTGAGCCTTTTTCTGTTCCTTGATTGCAGCTAGCGCAACTTACTAAGCAAAAGGAAGTTCCTTTTTCTTGTCAGTAAGCTTTTTCAGTTATACACCGGTCTGAATTTTTTTTATGTAGTACTTTACGGTAGAGATGCAGCCCAATATCAAAACAACTTTCCTCTATTCTTTTTGGAGCATGCCAAAATGGGGTTGTTTCTAATCAAATTGAATCCAGAAGGTCATAAGCAACCAATAAATACCTAAAGTAGACGACCCAAATCCACATTCTACAAGATTTCCAAGAGTTCGTGATTTTCTTCCTTCTGATATAGCAATTAGTGCACTGAGAACTCTTGGGTCCATCTATTTTAATATCTAAAATTAGGAAGCACCACATAATAATGGCTTCAACAGTATTTGATATTTGATATTTGCATGCAAATCTGATAAAAAAAAATTATAAATGGTGATTATATACCACAAAATGGAAGATAAAAATGAAAGCATTGCATCTTATGGAAAGAAAAAGGCTAGGCATGAAACAAGATAGCATTCTGCTAGGTAAATGACAGACATTTGTGGCAACTATTATTAAACTTTAAGGAACAAATTAAAATTTCCTACGTTCATAAGTTCCTGGCGTTCATTGTTTAATGTCTGGTACCTCTGCCACGAGCCAAGATGATTATTGGAAGACACACACAATATAGTAAAAACTATAAGAGGCCAACAGCAAGTCAATCAACAAGTCACTTGGTCTTTCCTCAAAAATACAATTTCTGGTTGACTAATACATTTCACCGCGAGCAATTAGGCAAACACAACTTGATTATCAATAAGAAGAAAATAATCTAACAAAAGAAGACAAATATGACCACCAACATTTCCAGAAGTCAATCACCGCGTAAGCACAAGAAAAGAAATAAAGAAAAAATAAAAATAAGGACGGTATCATTACAAGATTGACCTCTAAGGCTCTAACCACCTTGCAGGTATTCTCAAAGAGATTGAAGAAGATCTAGAACAGATTTCCGATCAGGCATGCTTGGAATAGCTCCCTTCACTTGAACACAGAGAAGCTGCCGCAGCTGTTAGGGGAGAAAACAATGGCCAAGAACATTAAAGATATTCACTTTGATGAGCATATTCCTGAGACAACAGGGAAAGCTTGTTGCCATACATACCAGCAAATCTCAAGCATTCTTTTCTGGACTTCCCCTCCACTAAAGCCACAGCAGATGCAGCAGTAAAAGTGTCACCAGCTCCAGTAGTATCAAGAACTCTTTCAACTGAAATTGCAGATTGTTTAATCGGTTCTTCCCCTTCTACAAAAAGAGCAGATCCCTTGGCTCCAAGTTTAACAAGCACTTGCTTTACTGCCTGAAAAGTAAAGATTCAAAACAGGAATAGTCACATTACAATTAGAATTCCCAAGTTCTCTCATTGCTAATGCTTGGCAAAAGGGCATTTTTCAGTCATTTTCCCTCCCAAATTAGGAATATGTTGCAGAGTAGTTCTAGCATCACCTCTGTGTGTGTTGGGGGGGGGGGGGGGGGGTTGCTGAGGAATTCAATGCTTTATTAATCATTATTTGTATCTTGCTTTTTTTTTATCATTTTCTTCATTTATTTTTATTCCGTTTCCAAGGAGGCATCTATAGCACATTGAATGAAGTTTATTACACACCAAAGTAAGAACTTCCCACATAATCTTAAATCACAATCTATTAATTATCACACATTTTCTAGGACTTCATTCAGATAACTTTGTGGCGAGTTCAGAAACTTCCCAGGCACATCTGGACAAACCATGGATAATGATGCAGGACAACACACAATTTCATTTCTTTATCACAGCTATGAATGACCATCAAACAGGACACTGAGAAACCCACCAGTTTATGGCATTTTACAGCAGCCTGAGTAATCTCATCGAAACTGTCAGTTGGCAATCCAGTCAAACGACCAAGTTCACTTTCATTCGGGCTTAAAACATCAACAAAACTCAGTAATTCTCATGGCATTGGAGAATCTACACCTCCAACATCCAGTATGACTGGGACACCAGCACTCCTTGCAGCCTGTAATTTTAACAGCATAACAAATTATGCACTCAATTATTAAAGTAAAGAAAACTAAGCTTCATAAAATCTACCAAAAAGAACTGAAGAAATGAAGAATACAGTTAAGAGAAAGATCTGGTTTGAATTTCACTACTGAAGAATCCCACGACTGGAAACAGTTAATAATATCATAGAATGTTCATAAGAATGCATGCCAACCATGTCACATAATAAAGGACCTTAACAGTTGAGTGCGTGTTACACTGCTGAGCAGTCATACGAAAATTATCAGCCTTCCAATTCCCAAAATGGACAGTCAAAGCTGTCACAAAAGAATTAATAGTCTTGGTCCAAGGGCTATCACTTACTACTATTTAAATTTTCAATTTTTAAGAAGCAGGAGTAGCAAAAAGAAAATAATCATTGAAGAAGAAGAAGATGATGATAATGATTCAGCTACACAAGGATGCTTGTTGCCTGAAGCAACAATTTTATGATATAAAAACACCACTTTCCAATGACGTGTAATCAAATTCCCCCAAGTGTCCCCACGCCCAAGCATTATTATCAGTAAAATCAGCGACAATGATCTAAAAATAAATAACTACTGTCATATCTCAAAACAACCAAAAAAGTTCCAAGAGTTGGTTAGTAATTTAGGTATTTACAAACTTGCCTTTTAAGAAATACAAGCTACATTGCTAGTAGTTTCACTTTAACCACATAAAAACATAGAAATTCACCAAAGCACTTGGCCAAGAAGGCAAGAACAGATGTTGAAACTTGAAAACAAATCAACTATTGTCAAAACGTAATAATGAGAAGACCACGCAAGTTTTGTATCCAAGGTACTTAACCACATTTATGAATTTCCTTTTCACCAAAAAAAAAAAAAACTTTTTCGAACATTTTCACCCCAATGCTTAAAGGGTAAACCGCGGAAGAAAATAAAAGTGAACACACTTAAAGCCCCAACCTTTGCCACTTGAATATTAACAGAATCTGGGATTTCTCTCTGGAGCAAAACAGTCCCTGCATTCCTGACAATCTCCAAATTTTCATCAGAGAGAGTTACAGGCTAACAACTCATGTTGGCACCCCCAACAATGATAATAGAATTCTGCCCATCAGACTGGAGCATTACCACAGCATGGCCAGTTGGAGCAGATCCAAAATTAGTCAAATGATCAAGGCGAACCCCACCATTTTCCAAAGATTCAGTGATCAGTTTCCCATGAGCATCTTCACCCAACTGACCCACAAAGTATGTTGGATACGACAGCTTCCCACCGCACGCAGCCTGGTTGTCTCCCTTGCCACCAGCAAGAGTTTGACCAGTTTTGGCTGAAATGGTCTCACCCTCTTTGGGCAACCTGTTGATTTCCACATTGATGTCTGCATTGGCCGAACCCACCACCACAAGGGGTGGACTTGCGGTGCTTGTAATTGGAGTTGGTGTATTTGGAGTTTGGGAAGGATTTGCCGAGAAACAAAGAAGCGGGAGCCTATTGTATCGTTGATTGTTGCTGAATCGAAGGAATTGATTTGGGTTGATTGCACTGTGAGATTGATTCGTGGGGATATTTGGCGTTATGGGTTGCCATTGTTTTGGTGGTGAAAGCGTTATTCCGTTCATCTTTCTCCCTCGTCACTGACTCACGGGTCCCAGAAATTATAGGTCCAAATCCGAGGACAAGAAAGTATACTTTTTTGGACCACTTTCTGGGAGACTCGTTCAGGGTACCTAAAGAGCAGAACTGAGAACTTTGCCACCGTAGTTTTTGGTTACCTATCACCCGAAGATGACCCTCACAAATCATAAAGTGATTGAGCTATATTGCTACCAAAAAAAAATTAAAAAGGAGTAAATCTCATTGAAGTTTGAACTATATGATCCTTATCACTGTCATATCAGAGAGTTAAGTTCTAAAACTGAAGATGACCCTCAAAAGAGTACTTGGGTTTTCCTTCCTTTCAACACAAATAAGGAGATATTTGTTGATGAATGGGAAGGAGTAACTACCACCTTCAGGTGTTAAAATTTTCAAAAGGGCTGTAGTTTCAGCTACGCTTTTTATGATCCATTCAGAAATTATTTTAAAATTCCTTGAGCAAGCTGGTCTAAATTGTATAGCCTAAAGAATCGACCTTAAAATCAAAGATCTTAAAGCCTCAAATCTAGTGTTGTTTGCAAAACAAAGGGAGGAAACTCTCACGAACACTTCTCTTCCGCATATCCTTCTTTGGCTTGCAGAAGTAGACCAGAAGCTTGGATTTACAGGGCTAGGAAGATTTGGATTTTTATATTTTTTATTTCAATAAATTTTTTATTTATAAATTTTATTTTTTATTAAATTTGTTCTCACTCTCTCACTTGCGGTATTTTAACTTTAAATCAAACTATATATAATTAAAATCAAATACTTTATTTTTATATTTTTATATTAATAATTTCTTATTTATTTCTTTCTAAATTTATATATATTTTATAAATTTTATATTTTATATTTTATAATTTTATATTTATTTCTCTTTTCCCTTTAAATTTCTAAAACTAAAAGATCCGAATCAAGGATTTGCAAGAATGGTCTCAACTTATTGCATTCACATGCCATCAAATTTGCTTTCTATCTCTGTCCTCTTGTGTCTTTCATCAAGGAGCTTGAGAATATCTCACTCATCTTTTTCTAGTTTAAAAACTTCTATGAAATTCTAAATCAAGATAAAATTCAAGTACAGTGTTTTTTCTCATATAAAAATCTGGTCATTATGAGCTAAACATGATTTTTTAGTTCTTAGCAATTGGTCTTATCTATTCTGCTTCCCGGCGGGGAAGAGAACATGTTGACTTAGCTTTCATTTTTCTCTAATAAATCAACTTTTATTCTGTTAAACTATTATTTTTTAAATTTAAGATATTCTTCTGTCACTAATTAATAATTAATTCTTTTTAAAATAAAAAATTATCAAAACAAATATAAATTTTTTTAATAAATTTTTTTATATATATAATTTATATCAAATATAAAGTAACGTATTTAAATAACTCAACTCTTTAATTTTTTTAAGTTGATATTTGATCTTTTCTTTTAATTAACATAATTTATTTACCAATAATATTAAATGTATAAAAAATTATATATAATAAATACATGAAATTAAATAATAAACACTTATTATTTATATTTTATGACATATCATATAATTCTTGGTCAATATAATTACGTGCATGAATCATTAGTTTCATTAAGATAAGGTAGAAAGTATGAGTGTGCCTTAAAGAAAATTTAATTTAAGATTTTTACTTAAATCCAACACAAAATATATGTGATCAGCTTGAATAGATTAACAAATTGTATACTATTTTTGGTCTTAAATAATTATTAATTTAAAGTTCTTTTTCATCCCTTTTATTTGTCACATTTTTAAAATTAAAGTAATATTAATTATGTTTTATATTTTATTTTTATTAGAATCATTATCTCTATTAAATGATCAATTAAATTTATTTCTCTCTTATCTTTTAAATTTTTTTTATAAGAGAGTAACTTAAAAAAATCAAAAGATATTTAAGGTTATTTAATAATTTCTTTAGTTTTTGTGAATTAACGACAAAAAATATGAAAAAAATATGTTTTAGTTAGTCGATACGAATATAAATCAAAACAAAAAAATGTAATTTATTATCAAACAAAATACAAGTTTGCATGTCACAGGTGGAATCCATATGCTTCAAATGGAGTTCTGCTGATTTGAACACTCCAAGTAGAAAGTCGGAAATGACCTGGCTGCGGCCAGTAGTTCTAGACTACACCAGCATTACACTGGCGTCAAAATGTACACGTGGCTAATTCATAGCCGGTTCTAATCAGCCTCTCTTTAGATGCCAGTTGGCCCCAAGAAAAGCTGGCGTGTTCTCAACAACTCTCAGGTGTCCTCATCCAATTTTTCCTCTTATGTTCGATTATATCAGTTCACAATCGAAACCTTAAATCTACGGTTCTAAATAAAAGATATTACGTTAAATTATTATTATTTTTTTATTTTGCGAAGGCATTTCTCTGTTTAGAGGGCAGGCTGGCGTTCTGGGCAATGACTACTCGTGGTTTAGGCTTACCAACACAGCATATTCCTTCAAGAGACTGATTTCCCTGCTTGAGTTTGATATTAATACGAAGATTTTCGTGTGCCCATCTCGAGCTCTTAGCACACCCAGAGAAATTTGGTCTTCAATTTGGGCAATGGGGTCCTCGGCTTCTTCCCAGCAGCAACAGCAAGCAGACAGCGTTGCAGGTTCTGATAAAACTGGGTTCTGTCCGTTATCTTTATTATTTGTTGTTATCAATTGATTATGTTCAATTTAGTGGAAGGATATCTTCAACATGTTAAAAGTTAATTAATTGGTTAATGGTAATCTTTAATGATGAAGAAATTAAAAGGGCAATTCAGGTCCTGATTGCATGAAAGGGTAAACAGTCTCTTGGAGCCACTGGAAGAACACTATTCTTGGGTGCTTTTTTCATGGATTGGGGCTAGAAATTTTCAGCAATTGCTTTATTATTGCAGCTGATGTAGTACTTGCTAATTGCTGTGTGGGATCAACCGCAAGGTTTTGATACCATACCGTTATTTATTGAAGTGGAACTTAGACGGCCATAACACTAAAGCAAAATTGAATTGCCTGTTTAGACCACCCCTTCTTGCACATGGTTATGCCCGCTATTACCCAACAATATACTTTCTACAGTTTATGTGTACAATCATACCCGCTATTTCCCACATGATTATTCTTGGTACTTGTAATTACTCTCTCTCTCTCCTTGTCTTTTAATGGTTATACCAGTTATTGAGAGTTTGACTTATAATTGGGCACTCAAACTGTCTTTTTCACTGGCACGCAGGGGCTGGCCCTGTCGATTATAAATCATTGAGTGACGAAGCATGGCAGAAGCGGCTGACAAACGAACAATTTTACATTACTCGTCAAAAAGGGACTGAGATGGCTTTCACTGGGTATGTTGTTGAATGGCATTCTAGTTTTTTCACTTTAGGCTTTCTTTCATGCTCGATTCCTTAATCTGGCTTTCAACATTTTTTTCCCATCTTTGCTTGTTTCCAAAGATTAACTCACAGACATTGCAATGGGTTTGTGATTTGCGTGTCATATCGTAAAGCCTTTACCTTTAATGACTAGAGCTTCTTCTTGATTGTGATGATGCCTGTGAACTCAATTAAAATGGTTTAGTCGCCCGGTGGTAACAGGAAAGATCATAATATTGCTAAATGACTTAAAAATCTTGCTAAGGTTTATTTCAAATTGAAGGTGAGCACATTCAAACATTGTTTATGGTAAATTTAGGTGGACTTAATTACTTTGTTGTAGTGAGTGAATAGAGTTATAGATGAAAGAAATTTAGATGAACAGCATTGAGCAGCACATATATAAACTTTTTCTAGCTACTCATAAATTGCACAAGATGGGTACTGAATTTGTGAAATGAGCCAAAATTTAAAAGAGGATAGTTGAGCAGATTTTTCAATACTGTAACTGTGGTGCTGAGCCACTTGGAGCCAATGAGCTTCGGTGCTTAATTGGGTTCAACGTCTGTTGATCCTGTTTATGCCAAGGTAATGATGCAATTGACTGCATTTAATGTAAACTTCTAAATCTGTTCCTTGATGATTTTAACTGAAGGAAAGAAGATGGATCTGATTTTGATAATTCTGACCATCTCTAAAAGTTTGGGTGCGTGAGGAGGCCAGCAGGAGAATTTTTTTTTTTTTTGGGTGACTTTATGTGAAATTGTAAATTCAGGATTTATTGTTATTGGGGCTGATTCTAATCTTAAACTTGAAAACATGTATTAATGACATTAAATTAAAAACTATACATTTTGATCATCATTGAAAGGTTTCTGCTTAGGCATGAGTAAATGAGGAACTATTGCTGTTGACTTGTGCAATTTTATTCTTATGCCATCTTTGTATTCATCAACTTTCTTTTTCCGTTAATTTCAGGAAGTACTGGAATACCAAGACCCAAGGAACTTACAATTGCATATGTTGTGACACACCTCTATTTGAGTAAGTACTCTACCTGTATGTGCATTTTCAAATGCCTTCCTTTACCTTGGCCTTGTTTCTTTGGAACTGGTGCACTTGTTTTCTCTTTTCAGATCATCAACTAAGTTTGACAGTGGAACTGGTTGGCCATCTTATTACCAGCCCATCGGGAACAATGTGAAGTCAAAGTTAGATTTGTCAATTATCTTTATGCCTCGCCAGGAAGTTCTTTGTGCAATTTGTGATGCTCATCTTGGCCATGTGTTTGACGATGGTCCTGCACCCACTGGAAAACGTTTTTGTATCAATAGGTATACAATCAATTGCATTGGGCCTGCTTATTAATCATACATGCATTCTTATCCTTGCTTTGAAGTTAATATTTGATGTGGAAATTCCTGCAGTGCTGCTCTTAAGCTCAAACCAAGGCAGTAGACAACGGCCTTTTCTCTGCCAGAAGCTGATGGTCTATCAGAGATGGTGAGAAGATTGTACATGATAAACTGTGTGAACTCTTAACAAAATGTCCGCAAGCAGATGATAACTAGAGGGAAATTGAAGCTATGATATAATGAACATGAGTATTGATTCCTCAGTTGCTGTAAGCATTCTCAATAGTCAATTCCTTCAAATGTTACAATTTTTAACAAAAACCGGCAGCTGGTTTAGTCTGTGTTTGAGTTTGTAGATTTGGATGTACTGTTTTTTGAATTCTCTTATAAAAGAAGCTCACCACGCCGTGCCACCTTAGGAAGCTGTAGATCCATTCGAGACTTGCTTTAAGATGAGAGATTCTTTTGGTTATGGTGAAGTAGCTGGTTTTTATGGTTCATTGTAGAAGAACAGAGGTTTTTTTTTTTTTTTTTAAATTTTTTTTCCATCCTTAAGAAATTGATTTTGTTGTTAGACGTTCTAATTTCTTCTCGCTTTTTTTTTTCTTCAAATTTTCAATCTGAGATTAAGACCCAAATTTGTTGTAACATTGAGTAGATGCTTTAACTCGATCAACCCGCAATGCATCGGTTGGAGATGTTTGTTCGGTTGGTTTCAGTTCTTGATACAATACTCTTAGTTTCCTTCAATTTTACATATTTACACCTGATTTGACTGGACTCATGATCAGCCCTAAATGAAATGAATCTCTATGCAAATCTCATGTCAAATTTGGATCCTCTAGATTTTGATAATTATTTATTTATTTATTTTAAATCATATTAGAATATATTTTATAAATTTATTTTTTTCTATCTTAATTTTCTATCTATTTTTTTATTTTTCTTTGCCTTTAAGAAATTTAAGGCAGAGCATCCTTATCCATCTCATATCATTGCATGCAAACATTATACAGAAACCCAAAGAGATTGTGAAAGGGGGACAAATCTAGATGGTTCTTCTTTTTACATAACAAAATCAAATGCTACATATAACATACTATCACACGACAAAATGAACCTTACGTTCTGCTACCATATATGGTTCAGACTCTTAAGAGATAAAGAAAGTTGAGATCCAGATTCCCGAAAAAAAAAAAAAAGGGAAGACTGCTACAGTTATGAAATAACATTAGGCAAATTCTATGAAAGCTTTATTGGAGAACTTGTGAAATGACAATAACTGCTCTCTAACTCGTTGCATTGCACCTTTCAAACGGCGCAGCCTACGGCTAGGGAACAAACTCATCGCTCCAAGACCACAGCGTTTTCCATCAGATGTTTAGTCAGACAAAGCTCGGACTTATGACTAGAGCTGTTAAATTGGTTGGCCGGACTTTGATTGAGCTTGGGCCAATTCGGTCCGGATAGAAGACGGTGCGATGTTTTTTGGAGAGAAAAAAATTGAATTTAACCCTATAAATAAATTAGTTTTGAATTTAAATCTAAATTTTAACTTAAATTTAAATTTAAATTATAAATTAACATAAATATTTTATAAATTTAATTTTATTAAATATTTATTTTTTAAAAAAATTATATTATTAAATTTATTTAATTTATTATATAAATCTTAAACATTAAATTATTTTTAAATTATTTATAAAAATTTCACTATATAATTCATGAATAAATAAAAAAAAATTGGGTCATGGCCCGTGATGAGCAAGAAGGAGTTGGATTATGGTATAAGGATAGATTAAATTTGAAAATAAAAAGTAAAAAAAAAAAAAACCATTAAAAAAAAGGAGCTGCCTAAGACTGGCCAAACTAGCGCCACTCGGTCTCGGACTAATGCAGACTAGGCCAAAAATGGCCTAGTTTTTTTGAGCTGAATTGTTACAAACTTAATCTTTGATTTTTTTGAGTGATTTCAAGTTGACCACAAAGTGTATTAAATTTTACCACTTTCAGGCTAAACAGAAATCAATTGGGCACACTTGCAGAATCCAACACCTCTCTGTCAAATTCAGATACTCCCCGATCAGTCATCAATCATTGATAGCTTTGTTCACACAGCAAGGAACAATTTAAAGATAGATACATAAGTACAAAAAGCTCCAAATAAATTACTAACCCATTGAACAAGAATATTGAGAATTGGTGACTCTTGAAGCAAGCCCAACATAATTTCACCTGATACCTTGTCCGTCAACTCCAAATGGCGCAACATTCTGAACTCAGGTAGAATTGCAAACGAATGTTTTGCCTCCGCACTAACCTAGATGGGAAAGAAAAAAGAAAAAAGAAAACATAGCTCGTTTTATGAGTCATGACATAGTGACTCAAAGCCGACTATAAACATGATATAATTCTATTCATTTCAAGCAAAGGGGTGAGGGAAGAAAACACCACACAACAGCCATACGTCATAGAAGTGGCCAGAGGTCGGATTTCTGCTGCATGCAGTTGAACCTTTCCATCCTTAATAACCCACTTCCACCTCTACAAAATCGAAAGGGTAAGGGAAGGAAGCATACCCGGATTCCCCGAAGGCAGAGGTACTCCACTTGCTTAAGCTGTTTGACATGCAGCTTGCCCTGTTTTTTGCCCACTTTCCAACTCGGATATGTCGACGGTAGCAATAAGAGCTAATGATGGGTCTGATAGGATGATGTCCCGTGATAGAACACCACGATATTTGAATTTTGTAAGGCACGAAGCCCGAATGTTTAGTGAGACTATTTCTCAACTACGTGAATCTGTCAGTGAAACTATTTCAAGTAAGGGCACTTGTAAAATAACATTTTGTACATCTAACGAGTTGCGACGTCGGACTTCAACCTCCTTGAGGAATGGGTAGCTAAGATTCAGCTCTTTCGAATTACTAGAGGAATCACCCATAAATGTAATTCCAGATAATGTGAGAAACTGGAGATTTGGAACACATACAGACACGGGAACTCCAAGGATACAATTTAGGTACAGCTCCAGTTCTACTAGATACTTGCAGTCAGGAAGGAAATGAGAAGGGATGATGAATTTTTTTAGTAGGGCGGTGATGAATACAAAGCTTTTATACCTTTCTACTTAAGATAGCAGAGATCCACGCATTAATATGAGCTGGGTCGTACATGATACCATCCTTGATAAACAAGGAGAAACTCTGCATGCTTGAATTGCTAAGATGAAAAAGCACTTTGTACACGAAGTTTATAAACCATTCTTTTCCTGGGTTCTTATCGCCAGAATAGAGTATAGCATGATCATCAAAGTGTAGGCGGGTGATAAGTGTTCAAGTATAAACCCACCTTTGGAATAGTACACAAGTTCGAACTGCATCTCTAGTTGGAAGAAATGAGATTGTGACCAAGGATGCTTTCAGGTAATTTGCTTATTCTGTCTTCACCTTCTCTTCCCTTTCGCCTCATATAACCCTTCTCAGGTCTGGCATTCTGAGTCACGGCCACAGAACTTGAAGCCATGGCAGAAGGAAGGGTTCCTATAAATTGTTAAGGGCAGTAGTAATGTCGGGTTTTCTCCGGCGTTTTCGGACCGAACCCACTGGTTCGAATTTATATCGAATCGGATATGCAATCAAAACAGTGAGAAAGGATCAGAACCGATCGAAATACCCGCTCGACCGAGCAGAAAAAGAAAGATGAAAAGACAGAAATGGTAGAGGAAAACTATACGGAAAATGACAAAAATTTCAAATGCTGAAAAAGTTTGGAAATGCCCTCACTGTTATTCCATCGATTACTTGCTTGTCGTCAGGAACCCTATCAAGAGTCGAAGGATCTGCAAATACCACGAACCCAAAACAGACCCGTGATTGAGGAGGGGATGAAGGAGATACGTACATTTTTTCTGTTTATTATTATTTTTCTCTAGCAGAGCAGCTACTGGAAGGGACGCAACAGGGTGGCTGCTTCCGTGATTCTCGACCGCTTGGCCCCTTGCAGATTTCAAATGAGATTTCAGAGGAGGAGGTAGCTGTAGAAGAGACTCAAGACAGAAGCTACAAAGTAGAGAAGAAGATAGAGCCGAAGATGTGAAATTCAAAGAGTGATGAAGACTCACCCAAAAGCCTCAAATTGGAGCTGGCAGCTCTGAAGTCCTAAGGCTTTGAGGCAGAGGTTTATGGTTGCTCGTGGAGAGAACAGTGAACATGAGCTTACAAGTTGTTATTGGGTTGTTTGGATGCAATTAGGAATCAATGTGAGGAACTTATTTCCTCTGCTGGGGGTTTGGGTTTTCCCTTTTGGACTTTCAAGACCCAATTTTGCTTTTCCTCCAAAGCAGTTTACATGGCTTGGGGAATTGAACAGTTAGATTTCCATTTAGTTTTTAGGGAATCGAAACTACATATGATTTTTCACTTAAAAACTCACAAAGCATCTAACGTCAGTTCCATCAATCTATAGATAAATTATCACCTTATTTGATGGTGATACACAAGTTTTAATCTATAGATAAACTATCACCTTATTTGATGGTGATAAACAAGTTTTGTAAATTTTAAGTGAACCTTGAGGGTAAGAATATACTTATTGAAGGACGAATCTTCAAGGAATGAATTTTGTATAATGTATCTACGCGTGAAAGTTGGATAATTTTTTAGTGAAGGTACATGGAAAGTGACATTGTGCATACTAAAGCAAGAGCAATCTCAAGCATGCAACTCTTTTAAGGACTGGGAAGCCACTAGCCATCTCTCTTAGAACAACTTTGTACATCCATTCCTCTTAAACATAATTCCTGATAACTTGAGCATGAAACTATGTAAGTTTTAGAGCATGTTTGAATAGTACCCCAAAAGTACCTTGTGCACTGTTAAAATTACATCTGGTTTACTTTTTTGAGATGTTTGGCTGCCACAGCCAAAGTTCTCTTTGGACTTAAATTTCTCTGAGAAGAATGCACTCTTCCACTTTTACACATGATTTTGCAAATTTGTCCTCAGTTATCATTTGTTAGCTTCTTATGTGGAGCGCAAAGTTTCTACGCCTCCCAAGTGCTGCCTTCCTGCATTTGATGAAAAGGAAAGTGAGAGATTTGTTGAGGAATTGTATGATATATATGCCTCTGTGTGTGCGTGTGTGCACATGTGTAATTTTGACGGAAGAGTAAATTTCAGATCAAAGACAGATAGAAAGATGGTGATATTTAAATTTGTGGTGGGTTGCCCTTTGATCAACAAGGCAGTGTCACGAGAATTTTTGTATTAGATAGAATGCACGAAGGTCCCAGAAAAAGATAGCTAGATTAGGTACAATACGAGGAGCACTCCCATAAGACTAGTCCTGCACAAGCAGTGGGTACGAAACAAAATATTTTGTGTGTCTTCATCAGTGTTCCATATTATATAACAATAAGTCACTATTGTTGGCGAAGGAGGGGCAGAGGCAGGTAATTCTATGGAATGACACTGACAAGTTGCAAAAGCCAACAAGCAACAGAAACATTTTTTTTAACTACCAGTACACAAAAAGCAATTGCAATTTGTGATAAGAAATGTTATTATTGGCATCCCCCCCCCCCCTCCCCCAAATGCATGTAAAATTTTTCTTTCCTAATTAATGATAGATAGATCATTAATAGGATACCACAAAAAGACGGTAAGAGGAAAGAGCGATGTCATGCAAACTCTAACATCAGAAACCTTTTACATTGCTAAAGTAGGTAAAATCATAAAGAGATATCCTATAAGCATACTTACAATTACTTCACAAATATTCAGTGGGCCTCTTCAAGATATTCAGGAATCATCGATATCAGAAATTTCTATCAAGGTACAACTTGAACACTTAGTAAATGACAGCAGCTGTTCCTTAAATTTCTCCATATCAATTCCGGAATATCGCAACCAAAAAGCTCTGGATATAGTCAACCGCTCCAAGTTTATCGCATTTGCCATCACATATTTTGCTAGAGAAAGCTCATGCTCATGCAAATTGAATCCTCCAAATTGAAAAACTTTGAGGCTAGACATAAAGCACTGAGGCACTGATGCAGATGTCAAGAGTTCTTTACCAAATTTTGGTACTCCCTGAAAATATTGTCGTTGGTGAGTCATACATCATTGATTATATCTTCAAAAATACATATAAACAAAGCTTTTAAACTAAAGTAAGCAAGGGTCTCCAAACTTACATGAAGTAAAACAAGAGTCTTAAGAATTGGTGACTTGTGGAGTAAGTTTAATAGGCCTTCACCAGTAACCTCATTTAGTTGCAAATAAGTCAATCTTCTAAGTGTAGGCAGGCTAGAGAAAATTTCATGATCATGCATAAGAACCTGTATGACAAGAAAGAATCTTAATTATATACTAATACTCAAGTATGCTTGTCTTTTCCTTTTTACAGGCAAAATAATTAAAGCCAATAAAGTGATCTATTAAGAGTAGGCAGGATAGATGTCCTGTTAGAAAAATATCCAATGGCAAAGTTTAATTATTTAGAAAATTATCATTATCACTCTTGTGTGAAAGCAATGTATGAAACACCTATATGCTAGAATTTGGTTGTTATCATCTGTTCCACTATCATTTACATGTTGTTTCTTATTTATGTTTATATGCAAAAAATTTAGTTTCAAACGGTCAAACCAATTTGATAGTTTTATTTCCATAAAACAAGTGTCTATGGCATGAAACTACAGGCAAACATGCTTTTCGAGACATCTTTCAGCAAAATTGTTATTCCATGACATGAAAAGGAAGCATACCTTGTAAAACCACAATTTCAAACATTCCACTTCTTGAATTTGTCTAAGAAGCATTTGTGATCGAAGACCCATTTCTTGCATTCTGTCCTTTTGGTCTTCATCCATAACAATTACAATGGAAGCATTAAGAATTGATGATGGATCTAAGAGAATGATGTCTTGTTCTAAATCACCCTCATAAGAGAAATTTCTCAGATGTGGAGCATGAATCTTGACAGCAGATTTACAAGAATCATTGGATAGGGATTTCCAGAGTGCTATGGAGAAGCTTTCAAGCAGAGGCACTTGTAAACAAACATCCTGAGCAGTTGACCATTCACATCCTCTAGATTCAAATACTTTGAGGACTGGGAAGCTAAGAATTAGATCTTTCGAATAAGTAGAGGAATCACTGACTAATCTAATTCCAGAAAGCCTAAGGTATTTAAGGTTTGGGAGACAAACAGAGATAGGAACACTAAGAGTACATCTCATTTGAAGCACCAATTGCACCAGTGAGCTGCAGTCAAAAAGGGAATGGGAAGGGAAGAGGACTTTATCAGAATACTGAATATGAAGCTTCTGAACTCTCCTTCCTAAGATAGAAGAGATCCATGCAGTAACCTGAGACGGATCATACTGGTAACATGATAAGTTGAGAGAGAAGCTTTGAACACTTGAATTAGCAAGGTGAAGAAGCACTCTGTTCACGAAGTTCACAAAGTGTTCCTTTTGCATCCTTTTTCCAGAACTAAGATAACTATCATCAAACTGTAAACCAGTGATGGATGTCCAAACGTGAATCCACTTTTGAGATAGTACACTCGTACGCACAGCATCTATAGTTGGAAGGAAAGACAAAATGTGACCAAGAATGTCTTCATGTAAATTGCTTAGTATGTCATTCTCATCAACCACCATTTTCCTAGTAGAAAGCTTCTCCATTTTAGCATTCTGAGTGACAGCACTTGAATCCATGACTACAGGAAGTGCCTAATACATGACGCGCAAGAATATCATCTTAAATCAACAAATAAGAATTGTAAAACCGATCTATTTCATGATATTATAAAAAACATCAACCACTTCAGAGCAAATCAGTGAGAAGTAAAGATTCACTCAAGGTCCTAAATGCCAGTATGCATAAATTATGTGCCTGACAGAGCTTCACTGTTTTAAAATTGAGGTTTTATATCTGCAGAAATTAAAGATTCAAAATTTTCTAAGTTAGGCTGTATGGAATTAATGGCTGGCAGATCCCACAGGGGCTCCTATCCAGTGGAACTAATTTGTATATCACATACGCTCATATTGATGTCGTTTCAACTTTCCAACAATATGTGACTATCCTATGTTTAATAAACTGTTCAGTGTCATCTATTATTCAGAAATTTGTTTGGTAAAAATCAAAAGTTATTAATCTCTTCTAGCAAGCCCTTGAAATCAAGTCACACAAATTACTTCCAGGAAAGCATTTAAGCCTAAGTGAGATTTATTCTAAAAGGTGAAAGTAAAATGCTAGTAAAAGGATTTTCTATCTCAACGGTAAGATGCATTTTGGGTTATCATTTACAGATTCAGTGAATGGCCAAGATGCAAAATGGGCCTGATACTGATAACAAAAGATTACAACTTTCATATCAGATTGGATCAATTATACCCAACAGCTCAACATTACTGCCTTGTACTAAAACTTGAAAAAACTTAACGATGGCGTTGGCAGACGAATATGCAATCGGAAGTAGATGGAAAGACGAAGAAATGACTCACCCAGAAGCCCCAAATGCAGAAAGGCGAGACCTTTACAGATAGTTCATATTTGGGTCGAGGCTTTCAGCAGGATGGAGACAGAACCAGAGACAGAGAAATTGAAAATGTATTTTTGAGATTGGCTCCATGGAATTGGCAATTGGGATATGGGGCTCTTATAAGTTGAAGCAGAACCCAAAACTCTGCAATTGTTGAGAGTTAGATCGCATCTAATGCCTACGCATGAAAGTCTCGTTGACTATGGGTTGCCACCACTTGTCTTGGGGACCACTTGCCATTTTTGGATAGTAATTTCGGTAGCTTACGACACGACAACGATGGTCGGAAAAATAAGAAAAACTTCAATTACATTTGGTCCAATATCACCGGAATTTCTGACTTTCTTAATGAAAGTTTAAGTGTCCAATATAGATAAATAAATAATTAAAAAATATATAAATTTACATAATAAATTATAATAAAATACAGATAAAGTTATTAAAATTAATAAAGAAAGTCAAAAACTTTAAATTCGGATTGAATATAAGTTGAACGCTAATGCTATAATTATGAAATATTAAATTTAATTGTATAAATTAAACTATAATTTAATAAATTTTATAATTTTAATATATTTTGTGAGATTATCTCTCACACAGTGAGAGACAACTTTTTCTAAGTTTATTCTGCCATGGATTGAATTTTTTTAAGAAAAATGAGGAATAAATGTCATTTATGATTTATGATAAATTATAAAAAAAATTAGGAAATAAAGAGTAAAGCCTTTTGTTTTGTAATTCTTCTATTGCGGAAAATGTGGTCATGTATTCACACAATTTTATATTCAAAATGTTATGATGTTTACCTCTTCATTATTTTATAATTAGATCTAAGTTAGTATTACATTTTAATTTTTTCTTAAATGCATATACACTCTAACAATTTTATGTACATATACTAATTAATACCATGCATCATGTAGAAAAAGCAACAATTGCACTGAAAATTTGTAAGATAATCTAAGCTAATATTAGTTTAACCACATAAATAATTTAAATATCTTAGGCTAATGTATTTCAATATTTTACTATGAACGCCCTTTTAATCAAAATGAGCAAATATCAAGTTTTAAATTTGAGTTTTTGATGAATTCCCCATCTTTTAAATTAGATACATATTCAATAACTTTGGTTCCACTTAGCATTTTAATACAAAGCTTAGAATTATTAAAAAGTATGTATAAAAAATGAGTAATGATGCTGTCTCAGATTCTGTGACAACTATTAATTACTTGGGTCTTACATAATAAAACTTACCCTTAAACATTTTACTATTAAAATTGATTTTATCCTACCTTCACAATTTATAAATAAAAACGGTAAGACTAACTTGAACCAAATGAGATGGCTATCTGCCTTTATTATTATTTTTTTATAATATAAATAACAAGTTATCTAATGCAAACCCTTAAGTTTGAATTTAAAATTTTTATTAAAAAAAAGTCCTAAAACAATAGCAAATGCCACTATCCAAGCTTACCAAAGTTTCTTGTGTGTAGTATTCTGACTCTAAGCATCTGAAACTACATATGACTACTACAAGTTTCCTATATAGGTCTACTTTCATCCATCATCCCAAATTATTGAAAAACAAATAGTATTAAGTCTCATGTAAGAATCCCATCAAGTCATGCAAATTAAAAGAAAAACAGTGGAGCCCAACGAAGAAGAATGATCTTAAAATTGAGAGAGGCAAATTGGATTTCTAATCACATCCAAGCAGAACCCAGACACAGATTTTCATAGCAAAACACGCAACTATGATGTAAGGCCACTGATGATTGCATTGACAGAAGATATATGCATGGAATTGGAAGCAGATGAAGATCAATTGAAGAGGAAGTAATGACGATCACTCACTCAAATGGCCCGAAAGTGATTCTTGGTTGATTCTTTCGACTGCGGTAACCGAAACGGAGATAGAGACAGGGACACAACCAGATTGAATTTGAAAGAGTACAGTTTTTCTGGTTTGGCTGTTTTGAATTTGAAAGAAAAAATGGGAGGAGCTTATGGTTTGATGGAGAAGAGCCAATGCCACCGTTCAGTTGCTTCTATTGGCTGAAATCTAATCTTCCAAGTAGATATGCATGTGCCATGGACTTTCAGTTGGCAATTTAGAAAAAAATAAAATAAATTAAAAGAGAACCACTTAGCCAAGAAATTGACTGTTGTACAAACAAATTGTGAATCTTGTTTCGGATACAATAACTAATGCAAAGCTATCTGAGTATTTTCTTTCTAAAAATTTTAATTAATTATGTAAATATCTATTGAAATGGTATGATTATGTTTTAACTTGATATCTAAAAGCTTGTTGAAACTTGAAATCCGGCCGCCATAAAAGTGCAATGTGTCTTATTGTCAATGATAAGAAACTAATTTTTTAATCTTAACACAGATAAGAAACATGAAGATAACATCCTCATTGTTTTTCTAATTTTGTTAAAAGATAATATTAATTTTAGCAGTTTTTTTATTTTTATAAATTTAATTTTATAAAAATTTCATTTAAAAATTAATCATTAAATTTCTAGATCTTAAAAATAAAGTAAAATTCAATAATTTACTACTTAAACATACTTTTTATAAAAATTTATTAATGAGAATATTTTTTTTATTTTAATTCTAACTTCTATCTCTAATGATCTATTGCCTTTGACTGGTTTAGCATATAATTATTAAAGATATAAATCTCCATAATCTACATATGTTTGAAAGCTGATTCAAAATTATTATTGTTAATTGCTGTTCATTGTCTCGTGCCAAAATTCTCTTCTGATCAACGTACGAACATGTTAACTATACACGTTGGGAGTGTATGTTTCTTGTACGTATAGAAACAATAAATATTAAAGTAAAAAAAGAATAAATAATAAAAATATGAAAAAATATATAAAATTAATTATTCTTAATATATCACATTTTATTTAGATTTTTCTGGACACACGGGTCTCCATATTTTAATTATGTACTCACTCTAATCTAAATAATTATGTTTGCAACCTTTTTTTAATCATTTTAATTGTTATTTTCTTAAACTTAAAAGAATATTAATTATTTTTTAAAATTTATTCTTATCATAATCAATATTTTTATTGAATGTTTAATTGAATTTATTTATTTATTTTAAATAATTTTAGAAAAATATAATTATAAAAATAAAAAATATTTAAAATTATTTGATAATTTTTTTAATTTTTATATATTAAGTGATAAAAATTTTAGACAAATATTATGTAATACAACAATTAATTGAATTAGTACAAACCCAGCAACACGTCATCATCGCGTTCCTGTGTGTAAGTAAACTTTTTTGTATCATCCTCCTTTTCCCCTAAAGAATATTCCCTCTTTTAGGTATCAAGGAAAGAATATTCTTCTCCCTCAATGTGTAAAATGTATACAGATGAAATTGTGAAGGAATAAATTTATACATAGTTAATTAGCTCATTTTAATAAAATTTTAATATATAAAAATAATATAACTGAAGCGGATAAATCTTGTTTAATTTTGAGTTAGTTGAGAGTAAAGAATGACTAATACAAAACATATCCCACAATAAATAAGTTTAGAGAGATAAATTAAGTAAACCTTTGGATCGGAATTTTTTAACGTGCATAGTAAATTTTAAAAAATAAAATATAAATAAACTATTACTAATAAAAAATTAATACATGATATATAAATTATTTTAAATTTATAAATTATGATAATGTTACTTACAATATATAATCCAATTCTAAATTCTTAGCTTGATGGGAACAGAAAGAAGGAGACCAAGAGTCCTTTTCAGGGTGAGCTCAGAGTTTGAAATTAGCAGCGGAGGGTTATTGATAACGTTTCCTATTCAGCAGGAGAAAGTAAAACAAAAGATTCAAAGTAATGAAGGTCCACGGCCATCATCCGGCTGCTTGCTTCCATTGCTCTCTATTCCTCTCTCACTTCTTCTATAATTGGCATCTTTTCATGAAAAAACAAACACAGAAAGGTTCACCAAAAAAGTAATAATAATAAAAAAAACTAGGACACAGTCAAAAGCCAAACTTTTTTTCCGTTCTAAATGGCTTACGTACATATATTCTGAATCACTTTCAATTCCATAAAGCTCCACAAACCCAGACAAAACTTGGATCATCAATTTTAGGTTACCATGTGCAACTCTTCTTCCTTTTTTTTTTTTTTAAAGACAAATTTAAAGGTTTTTCTGGTTGGTAGGGAAACCACGTTGTGTTCTAACTAAAAAAGTAGGTGAAAATAGTGGTGATTGCGGATCTAAATTCTCCATTTTTAAAATTTAAAGATAGAGAATGTATTATGACATCATAAAAATATAAAATTAAGAAAAAAGAAATAAAATAAATTTATATAAAATATTTAAATGTAAATTAAAAATAATTAATTAATTATTAAAATTAAAGAATAATAAAGGTAAAAGTTTAAATCCTTGTGACTTCATGTATAGTTTTTGTTCTTATTGTTTGATTTTCGCCTTCACTAGATGAACTTGTATAGTTGTCGCCCAACAAGAAATTAAAGGTAGCATAGCTTCTAAGATATATATATATATATATATATATATATATATATATATATATATATATAGAACTATGGTATTATGAAGTGTAGTTAGAATATTAGTATTATGATAAAGTATTTTAAATAGGTATCACCGAAATATTTGAAAAGTATTTAAATATAAGATATTAAAATTCAAACACCTCGTCAGAGTGTGACTATTCTGATCATATTTCAAAATATGATATTCAGACCCTTTTAATTTATATATCAAACTTGCATCCGTTCAAACATGCATGCCATTCAATCATATATATATGATCGGTGGCAACAATAATTCAAATTTAGAGACTTGATTGACCAAGGCCTATGACTTAGTGCATGATCCTCAATTGCGGTATTATTTCTTGACTCTTTTTTTTTTTTTAATTGTTTACTTGTATGACTTAATGAGGTGTATGTTATACTTCTCAAAAGGGTGGATAATATAGTTTATGATAAATTTTTATCTCAAAACGACGACGGATCATTTAAATATATAAATTGGTAATTAATAGGCTCAGATTAAATAAAATAAAAATCTGGCTATAAGTTCATCAGTTTGAAAGTTATTATTATTAATAATTAATTAATTAATTAATTAATTAAAAAGAGAACACCAATTGATGGAGAGGACGAGATTATTTTATATGGAATTAACCCAAGTGTATTTATTATTTATTATTTTATATTAAAGCATCCTTTTGATATATATTATTCGTTGATTCATTCCCAATTGATAGGCATGAATAATATTAAACTACGTACCTGTCGTTTTCCCAGATCACCATAGTAAGCTTTGAATCATTCATGTGCTTCATTAATTCGTTTGAAATAATGATCAGATTTGTTAGAGTCAAAGTGTTTGATCATTTTTGTTGTAGACTTATAAATCCATCTTTTCAAGAATATATCTTCACTAAAAATTTCAAGACCACCGAAATAATGTCAGTTTTGTTTTATTTTTTATTTAAGTAATTATGCATATAATTTATCACAAAAATTTAGAGAGACGTGGCTCCTCTCACAATAAGATTTTCCATGGCTTCTTCTTGATATGATTTTCTATAAAAAAAATTAAAAGAAAGAGAAAGAGAAAAATTTTCTATAAATTTATTAAGATGCAATAACAAAGTGTTGATTTAGTAAAAGTATGTTAATCTGAATAAAGTTTTAAGTTTGAATCTTAAAATCAAAATTTATTAAGACAATCATTAATACTCTAATTCGTGATTACCCACCACCCATCATTTACCTTATAAAAAAAGGATGCAATAGCATATATGCATTCATCTCAGGTACCATGCCTTCTATTAATTAAGGCAGCAAAGCAAAAATGCTATTCTATGTTTGTCTTGAAGTTATAGATCTTCCCTAGTGAATACAAACGCATAGAAACCTTAATTGAGACAAAACAAAACACTTTGGACATGAAAGTAGCTTCTCCTCAATTTCGTCGAACTAAGTATCCAATGAGTTCTTGTCTCTGCTTCAACAATTAAACCCATCTGCTCCAACACTGCTGCATTTCGCAACACAAATTCAAGGAAATTTTTATTTATTTGATAAATATCATGTTGGCCCTCATAAGATATTTCAAACTGAACAGCTTTGAGACTAGATTTTAAACAATGAGGCGCCTTCGAGCAAGTCCAGAGATTCTTGTCAAAGTTTGATACTTCCTGCAGAAATTTTTGGTTTTTGTCAGTCCATCGTTCATTGGCTAGCTGTTCATCGCTAAACAGAAACGGATCAGTCATCATTTATGACACTAAACTTACACACGAAAGAAGATAATTCAGATTTGGTGACTTATGGAGGAAGTCCATAAGGGTTTCACAAGGAATTTAGCTGTCTGTTTCCAGTTTCGTCAACCTTTCAAATGCAGGTAGGCTTGCGTAAACACCTTTTGCTTGTAGATAAACCTGAAAAGCGTTTCCAACTCTATTACAATGGTTATTGTTATTATGGATTATAGATAAGCCGTAAGATAACCGAGATAAATATAAGAGAATACAATATATATATATATATATATATATATATATATATATATAATGAGCAGCACTTCTGCTAATAATAAATAAAGGCTGAAGACTCTTTACAGCGAAGAGATGCTTAAGGGAAAATGGCTTGAGGAAGCCTTACAACAGAAGTTTTAGAATGCCTTAGAAAACTAGTGAGTATCTCTTGGATCGATTATCTCAAGCATTGTTAACATGATGGTGAACAGTTACGTACTCCAACAATCCTCTCCAAGCACATGCCGTGCATCAATTTTTGGAAATCAAACCCATGATTCATGACTCTGATACTGGATTGGATGCTATCACTAGATCAAAAACTATGACGATTAGTTAGGATGCAACATTTTTCTACTTATGTGTATCTGCCTACTTAACGCTCCATAAGCTAATATGACTTGGATTCATTATCCGCACCATTTACATTCTCCAATACATTCTTGGTGACAGAATGACATGTATAGATTCTAGTTGTGACTCAAGAACCGTATAAAGCAAGAGATTATAGAGAAGATTATATGTGGTAAACATTTCTGGAAGCTAAGGCACATGGTCTTTGGGCATACCTTAGTAAGAGTCTATAATGGGTCCATCAAATTCCTGTGGGCTAATTTTCAACCTCAAATGTTTGGAGGGGTGAGATGGGCTAACTAATCTAACAGATTAATGCATTTTTTTTCTTGAAATATGTCAGTTTCCTTTGATTCTCCTTGACTAGTTTTGACTTATTGGTTAAGACTGAGCAGGTTAAAAAACTTACAAACTGGTCACAAAAATGCAGACTCAAACCTTTGAGTTTGGATATCAACTTGACAAGCTTAACCCATTGTGATATTTCTGTATATTTATTCCTAGTGCAACATAAGTATATATTAGGACATTAATTTTATTGATATAATAAAAAAAAAGACATCAACTTTGTTGATACAAACAACAAAAACCATCTTTTTAGAAATGAAAGTTAACCCAATCGACTAAGAGTTTTCACTTTCCACGTCCATCAGTTTTCCGTATTATACTGATATTAGAAGTTAACCAAGCTAACTATTCTACTTTCATTGTACAAACACAATCGTATTTCATAAAGGAAAATTTGCAGGCCTCTGAAAATATAGGAAAATGTTAACGACACAAGTTCCTGGATTATATATGGATGTAATGTTACCTTGCGAAACATAAATGCAATTCAATAATGTAAAAGTTGTAGCCTTAAAAAGGACTGTTTCATATATTGGCATGCAAACTAGGAGCAGGTATATATGCACGCATCTTTCCAGAAAAGGAAGATTCCCCGTCAAAATATAGTCCTAGACGTTCGGTTCCACTCCATAGAATTGTCGGGGTAGTATGGCTGCTTCATGATGACCTCTTTCTACTCCAATACTATCTATTGTGTGTTCGTTTATGTGCAGAGCAAACTCAAGGTAAGCAACAAAAGCAGGTGATGGTTCGGATAGAAAGAAGTTCTCTGCTAGTAGGTCCCCACGGTTCGAAATTCGTTAGATGCGGAGCACTAATCTTGAAGGTACATTTACTTGGCTCAATACTAGCAAAAGGTGATTCAAAGTAAAGAAATGCATGTTGAGATAAAGCTTTCAAGTAATGGTGCGCACAGCATCTTTAGTTGAAGGATAGGATCTGACCAAGAATGCTTTCTGGTAGATGGCTGATTTTGTCTTCTTTATCAGATACTCTTTACCTCTTCGTAACTGCATGAACTGCATTATTTTCTACAGTAAGGATTTTATATATCCATCATATAAATAAGTAAATAAAGGAAAGAATACATCCAATTCTATTAAGCGGAATTTTTCATAAAAGATAGGACAATTCTATCTACTTCCTTATTCCATGACCTAAAAGCATTATGCCGAACTTGTTTTGGGAGGACTCTCCTTTTAAAGTAAAAGAGTCCAAACTATCATTGGTTTTCATAGTTTAATTTATAAGATTCAACAAATCTAACACTAAACCTCCTATATTCTGTGTCCTTGTAGGATTATCATTTCCAAGTTTAAAATCACATGAACTGTCAGTAACCATCATTTAACATTGATTGGGACTCAATGAACTGCTACTAGTCTGGAAATTAATTAATGCATGAAGAACTAGATGAATAGGTATTATGAACTCAACCAATAAGGCCTTAGATCCAAGAATGCATGAAGAAATATAATCTGAAGAGAGCTTTTGGTTTATGATCAATTGAAGCCTTCCATTTTGTTTCTTAATCTGGAGATAAGAGAGAGAGAACTAAAGAATTTCTGCTAAGTCACTTAGGTTGTTTTGGACTTTCCAAGGCGTAAGCAAGCTCCCAAACCGAAATTGAGAATAATAACAAGCATATCTTTTAAATCAAATGGAATGGATTCTATCTAACAAAAGTGACATGGTGAGGTGACGCACATTATTGGATAAGTATCAGCCTCATACAATGGAACAATAGATTATTTTGGAATAATGATACATCTACGATTGTACTCTGCACACACACTCACATTTTCACTATCATCTTTTCTTACATACATCTATCACTGTATCTGAAACTTAAGCTCCGGGCGGCCAGCCACGTACATTTGACATTACGCTTATTTTATGGGGCACATCATTGATATGTTTCATGCAACTGTATTATTCACAAAGAGATCTTTAAGCCGTGTTTGGTTATCCTTTTTTCATAATGGAGGCAATCTCGAGCATCACAGATATATGGTCATCCTATATATAATTACCTTAAAATCTATCTATATCCATATGACAAAAACTAGGGGTCCGTGTATGGGTTCTCTTCCTGTGTAAACCATATCCTAACAAGCAGAAGATAAGTTTAAACTTTTTTAAACATTATTTCACTACTCTTTGAAATTAAAAAGCTGGAAGGGATTGTAATGTTTGATTTCATAAGTTGAGAGAGCAATTCTTGATAGTTGTTGTGTCAAGTGTCAAGGTGGAAAAGCACTCTCTTCACAAATGTGACAAACTTGTCCATGTTTGCCTTCTCTCTCATCTTCCCATGTTTGTGTTAGTAGAGCAAAGAATTATCAAAGTCTGTTGTTGACTGCTTGCCAAAAATAAATTTACCATGTAGATAACACGCAAGTCTTCACGGCATCTTTTGTAGGTGGAAGAACAGGATGTGAGACGACAGAACATTTCCAGGTAGATTACTTATCCTGTCTTCACCTACAGGTCCTCTTTGCCTCCCTTGACATCGATCTATTCGTCGGAATAACATCCATTGAATCCATGGAAACAGCAATTCCCTAAAACATCAATTGCTTTAGTGCCCAGTTTCATTAGTAATATAGAAATCAACAAAAACAGAATAAAAATAAATCGATTTTATTATTTTCTTAAATAAAATTTTATTAAATTCTCATTTAAAAGTTATTAATTATTAAATTTAATTAATTACAAAGACTCAGATTGAACTATAGACTTGATATATCTAATAAATTTACTTTAAGCATGTAACAATTTTGTAAACTAGTGTTATTGGGACTAAACCTTTTTATAATAAGCATACCCCTTTCAAGATCCCTTCTTATTAGTCAAACCCTAAATATACAGACACAAGAAGAAAAGAGCATATATGAGATCTAAGCAATAATTAATATAGATAAGTATATATGATCTGAACATCAACAATTTGTGAAACAAATCTAAGGTGTATTTCTTAAGTGTTTAACATGTTTAAAGAGATACAAATGTCAAAAATGTTTAATTTATATATATATATATATATATATTTGTTGCCAGTAGCATTATACTTAGCTTCATCGGAGCCAAGTTCAATAGATCCTCAAAACATCCAAACCAAAGCTTCATTGGCATTTAAGTAATTAGTGGTGTGATAATTTTAAAACAAAATGGGTTAGATCTAAATAGAAATTTTTTTTTTTAGGAGTAATAGGACAAGTATAATATGAGAAATAAAAGAAAACGGTTGAATTTAACTACTTAAATCAAGCACAAGTCGCCTAAAAATGAAGATTTTGCTCCATGTATCTATTCATAGAATTTATATGAAATTTACGTTGAAATGAATGAACTCAAACAGAGAATCAAACAAGAAATTAAAAATTATACAGACATAAAGACTTCAACTTTTAAACAAGATTTAACCCAATAGTACATAAAAATACAGCTCATTCAACACCAAGACTGCAAGTCTCTGCAAATTTCATACGATATCCAAAAGAAAATGGTCAAAAAAAAAGAAAAGAAAAGAGAGAGAGAGAGCAACATGAAGACATGCAACAAGACAGAGACTTTTATACGATATTCAAGTAAGCTTATCCAGTAGACAAAAATGAAAGACCTAGATGTGAACCCTAATAGATCTAGGTAGCTAGCTACCTAACGCAGATTGTTTGAAGCAGATCGATGAGAAGGGAGTAGCGAGTTACCCAAAGTCTGAGAAGCTACAGGAAGGACGCAGAGATATAAGCTTGACTGAAATCCTAGCTATAGGTTCAGGAATGAAGCTTGCAGTTGCAGAGAAAGAGAGATAGAGAGGTAAATAGCGTTGCAATGAAACCAAAGTAAGCTTTATAATAAAGCAGGTTCAACCTTGGACGCCACCTTTGATCATCAGTTTCGCGTTGCCGCCACTAGATCCTATCCGAGCATTGGTAAACCACATTGCTTCCTGTCAACATTTTTTCTATCCCACTGGAAATCAGTAGGAGTGAACGTTATTCAAATCTAGAGAGAGAAAGTTAGAATGAGGAGGGAATTTTAAAAAATTTTAATTTTTGGGTTAGTATTATTTTACACATTTTCCCAAAAAATTTATTATTTTGAGTTACAGACTTACAGGATAATAAAATTAATTAATTAATTACTTCTTTGTTATATCTTTCAAATTGACTTAAAGGTAAGTATATACTACCTTCCATTTATTTTATCTTTGATTTAATTTAATTTTTATTCTGGTAGATATGCGAGAATGAAAGTTTCATTTTTGATCAAAGATTTGTTTAGAAACAAACTCTCTGTTTTAACAATATTTGTTTATTGAAGAATTAGTTTTTTAACTTCTGGTGTAAAAGATACCTTGAAGCAATTAAAAAAAAAATGTTCCATTCTTAGTTGACTGTATAATTTAGAAATTTATGGTAAATCTAATAAAAAATATTCTAAGTATGGCCGAACGGTAAATTTAAAAAGTTTTGGCACAAATCTTATGGAAGTGAGATTACCTTTTTTGTGTTGTAATCTCACCGGCTGCATTTTACTGTGAGAAGAGAAGTATTGCTTTTTGAAGTTGAGAAACAATATCCGTTGAGGATTAAAACATTATAAAAAGGACAGATCTCTTTTGTAAGGAAAAAAGAACAGATCTCTTGCTTGTGTAACAAAGTTGATCAGAGCCTCTCGACTTCAGAGACTTAGTGAGAGCTCATATCGTAAGGCAGCTTGTGTTTAGTTGTCCGTGTTCTTTCTGTTTGTTTGGGCTCCTTGCCCCTTAACAGTACCAAAAAAATGTTAATTTATCCAAGGTCAATAACGATAGAACAAAAAGAAAATGATAGATGTATGCGCTAAAGAAGAGTAAGAATATAAAAAAATTTACAAACTATATACTAAATTTATGTATTACTCGAAACATAATTATGTTTCTCTCGTTTAGGTAATAAAAGGTCTGAATAGCTATAGCATTACGTACGAATAAGAGAACCAAAACCTTGAAGTTTGACAATTTTTTTTTCAAAATTTCATGGTTTTAGTAATTTGACAATAATTATTTAATATTTCCTCTCCTTTTAAGGAAACGTAAATACTTTTTACCTTAAACAAAATTATTAGAGATAGTCTGACACAACAACTGAATTCGTCGCCAAGTTACAGAGACATATATAAGAGAGAGTTTTAAAAATTCATAATTTATAGAGAAGCACATTAATAATAATTTTAAACTTAAGGCACAACTAGATTTAGCAAGCAAAGCATGCTGAAGCTGAAAGGCTGAAGTTGAATGGCTGACGAATTAGTGGACCGCGGGTTATGGACTAACGAGGTTGGTAACATCTGAAGTGCTTATAGTTGTATGATCTCGAAGGTATCACGAACTCAGGCAAATCATCATCAAATTCTATTGAAGCGACGCGGGAAGCCTTCGGAAAAGACAGCAGCAGCTCTTTGATCTTTTCCTGCAGCTGCCCACATGTGTGGATAGTCATTCGCTCCAAAACTGCTGCATTTTCTATCAGAAATTTAAGAAGACGAGCATGAAACGATTCAAATGGTCCATATACTGCAACACGAACAACCTTGAGGCTAGACATAAAACAAGGAGGCACCGTAGCAGCAGTCGAGAGATCTTGATCAAATTCATAGATACCCTGAAAATTTTTTATTATCCAAACCATCAATATTTGTAAGCAAACTGAAATTGGAGACCACACGAACTTCAAATTAAACTTACTTCATTCAGAACCTGAGTCTCAAGCGATGATGTCTTATAGGTCAAGTCCAACAGTGTTTCGACGTGGCAAACTTCCAGTTCCAGATGAACCAACCCTCCAAGGACAGTCAGATGAGCAAACATAACTCTGACATCTCTGAGAAGCTGGATAACAAAGATAACTAGTTAGCATAAAGATCTAATACCAAGAGTAATTAACATTTCCTAATCATTCTAACATACAAAATTAAGGAACATAAACAGGAGAAGCGTACCCCCGTAATTGCTGCTTTCAGACATCCCAATTCACGGAATTGTTCGAGGAGCGCACATGCTCGACGGCATGTCTCTTCAACCCTGTCCTCTTTACTTTCAGCAAAGCGGATTTCAGCGGTAGCATTGAGAGCTGATGACGGGTATATTAGTAAGATGTCTTGCAATGGATGTCCATAATATTCAAATCTTGCAAAACGCGAAGCCCGAATCTCGATTGCAGAATTTCGCAGCATGCGTAAATCATTTTGCGGCATTTCAGAGAAAGAGTCAGTTAATGTGAAGGAAATGGTTTCAAGTAGCGGTGCATGTATGCTTATGTTACCCCATACGCAGTAGCATGCTAGAAAATCTTTGAGCACTGGGAAGTTGAGAACTATCCCATCTGCACCTGCAAAGTTATAACTGACAAATCTAACACCATAAAGCCTAAGGATCTTAAGGTTGGGAAGACAATAAAAGGGAGGAAGTTTAATGGTGCAACTCATGTTAAGCACCAACTGCTGAAGAGAATCGCAGTCAGCAAGTTCACGTGACGAGATAAAGACATCTCCTGCAGTTGTGACCCGGAGGTTTTGTACCTTTCGTCTTAAGACTGCAGAAATCCATGCAGCAATTTGAGATCGATCGTACACTTGATTTTGTAAAACAAGAGAGAAACGTTCGATCCTTGAAATAGCAAGGTGAAGAAGCACCCTGGTCCCGGAGTTTGCGAAGTTATCAAAGTTCTTCTGTGTCGGCCTGGGATGCAGCCAGTCAGCTTCGTTGAAGTGCAGCTTGGTGATCAATGGCTAAATGTCAATCCATCGTTTCGATAACACGCTTGTACGGACAGCATATTTAACTGGAAGAAATGAGACAATGTGACCAAGAATGCCTTCGGGTAGATTACTGATTCTGTCTACCCCATTCACATTCACATCTCTTGAAGTTGAACCCATTACTCCACCCATTCCCTAACGCAAGATTAGCTAAAATATCAAGTTTCGTCAGTAATCCATAGCCTAAAATAAGATGAAATTTACAAAACGTTAAACCCTTTCATAAGAATCCCTTCAAAAGCAAAGCAGGAAATTATTTAAGCTCGAGACAGGTTGATCGGAGAAAAGTTACCACTTTTCCTGAAGGGGATTTATCTCTGATCTGCTTTCTCCCTTCTTCCATTACACAAATGAATTAGCTAAATCAGATCAAGTAAAAAAGAAAAAGTCTGCAGATATCAAAGATCAGAATTTTCTGCATAGGATCTGAAAGAAAAAAGCTTCGCAGCTAAAACCTAGGGCATTTCACCCCAAACATGCATGACAGCATGTCAACCAAGAGTAACATACAAATGGAAAATAGAAATAGGAATGGGGGACTAACCGAATGCTCGAGTACAAGTGATAGAAGCTGAGAGAAAATTAAGGGTTCAATTGTAGGGAGAGAGAATCTAGGTGAGGGAGGCAAAGCAGCTTCTAGATCTGGTGTACTCAGCAGCGGCGCTGTCTCGTTGTGAGGACCTAGTTGTCTATTTAAGGGAGCCCAAGGTAAATCTTTCTTTTTCTGTCATTTTTTTTAACAATATTCCTATTTTTTTTCTTTCACATCATTGGCAACTTGAAGAATTTTATAGATATACCAATTGTATTAATTCATAAAAATTCTTTAAGACATTTTAAAACTATGCCTTCTATATGTATTTTGACAATAAATTCCTTCAACACACCAATATAATTTTGTCTATTTTGCATAACTTTTTATAACATTAGTTTTGTGTAAAATTACGTTAGAACATGATATTGACACAATTATTTTTATTAAATTAACTTACATTTAAATGATGTTTTAAAATTAATTTTACAGGAATTAATCATATTAAATAAAATGACCGAAGTCACTTTCAAATTATAGAATGGTAATTCCAAAAAAAAAATATAGAATGGTGAAAATGTTTGAAAATAAATTAATTATATTGATTGAATCTTTTTAAATTAAATAAAAGTAAATCAGTAAACTCACATTTATGTATGTAAATTTTATTTTATTTTTATCAAAAAGGCCCTAAAATTTATTTCGAATATAGGGTTCTCATGACAATGTCCAAATTGATTCTCTCCTTATTAACCATTATCTCTAAACAACGTCAATTGTCGTGCAAATTGAAACCCAAGTATAGAATCCTCAAAGAGAGTGCTAAACCCATTACAGACCCTTTAACTACTATTGTTGTGGATCTATGCATAAGCTTTCACGTAATCAACTTCCATAAATTCTACGGGTTTGAAATGAGAACCACATTTAGGAGTTTAGAATTGATCATCTACAAAACTTCCAAACATTCCTAAATTAGGAAATGCTAAACACTATATATACTAACACACAAGTAAAAAAGATAAATAAAATAAACCATTCTGTTTGTCATAATCAGCATTTATCGCAAAATGATTCAGAAGCTCAATGGAACCTGAAGTTTGCCTGCTTCATAAGTTTCATATCCATTATAAATTCTACTTTTAAAAAGCCTAAATAGTTTGCTTTTACTTGTGCCTGTAGAAAGGCATGGATATGCTATTGCAAACTTCAGTATGTAAATTCTACTGAAGCTTTTACGCTGGGAGAGTCTGCAAAGGACAATATCTCTTCTTTAATTGCCTTTTGAATGGCTGACCTCATCATCCAAGATGGAGTGATGATCATTTCCTTCAAAACTTTAGCTTGAACCAAAAGATACTTTGTCAAAAACAACTCATGCTCTTCACCTCTGAATTCTATAATCCTGACAACTTTCAGGGTTGATAGCAAACATTGAGGAACAGTTGCACCGATCAGGCGATCTATGTCGAGGGGAAGTTCTACCTGAAATGGTCGATCAGTTAGCCATTGATGAGTTATTAACAGATTGCAAAAGGGAAACAGCCAAAACCCCGAATTGAGTAACTTACCGTGTGTAAAACAAGAGTCTCCACAAGTGGACACTTATGAAGCATGGCTAACATAGTTTCAGTATCAAAATTTTCCAGCTGCAGTTCAACCAGCAATGCAAATGCAGGTACTATTTTCCAGTGAATCTTTTCCGCAGCAAGAATCTAAATGACCATTGATAAGGAAAAACAATTGTTAATATCAAGATACTAGAAGATAAATTCTATCTTTCTTCTTCAGTGTTAGTCATTGCAATTTTATTTTTCATTTTTTTAAAAAATACATCACAGTCCTTATTCAACTTGTTGATACCAACAAATGTTTCATGTTATAGCCAAACAAAAAGGAAACAAATATTTCTTTTTTTTTTTTAACATGTAAAAAGTAATATATATCCACCCGTGGAAACAAATTTATAAATGGAAATGTTAAGTTGCCTAAATTATGTAATTAAAACCTTCAATCTCTCTGAATATCTTATGCGCATATTACATTTTGTACTGTACCACTTTCTATTCACAACATCTATGATCACCATAATTGATTAACGTATTTTAGGATAACTAAGCTGTCTAATCATTTATAAAATAAAAAATGTTGTATCCACGTAAAAGTGTGTACACAAATTTCTAAAAAAGGTGACAACCTTAAGTCATCTTAAGAAATTGTTGTAGCTACATTTGTAACTTTACGTCTTTAATCACGTCTTTAACGTGGTTAAAGAAATATATGTTAAAAAAATAAAAAATTAAATTGAATAGAAGATATGAGAGTTGTAAGTATAAATGTGTAAAAATAAAAGTATTCAACATCTTATATCATACTAGGATAAAGATTTTTTCACCGTTGATTCATGAAGTCAAAGTGACTTTCTTTCCCAGATCACTCTGAGAGAAAGCAATTTTTATATGAGGTAAATTTTTAAAACATATAGTGATGTATGAGAGAAAGTCACATATAGTGATATGTGAGAGGATGTCACTCTAATTTCAATAATTGAAAGTTAAAGGATTCCAATTCTACCACGCTACCTTTACAAAATCCATTCTGAGACTGCTACTTTATTTGTTGAGAGGTTTGTGAATATACTTTTGTGTGCAAACAACATTTTTCAAATCAAATTGAAGCTTGTGATGAATAGTAGATACCATATTGTGTTATTTGCATTCTATTTTCTGCTTATTACTTGCACAGTTAGATGTGTAAAAAATTTAACTTTAATTAGATTCACCTAAATTTTAACTAAACACACTTAAATTTTATTTTAATTTTTGAAAAAAAAAATGAAACATGTCATAATATGCTTTGTTTAATAGACTTATAAAAGTAACACAACACATATATAGATGCAGCAAGCATAGGCTAATCCACTTACTAATCTAGACATGATTTTCTCATTCTTCAGGGTTGTAATGTATAAAATACCAAAACTTTATTAATTTTGGACAAAAAACTATATTGAAAATTTATATGAGAATTACATAAGAATTTTATTACAAAATTAATATATGAATGTACCTGTATCCATATATATATATATATATATATATATATATATATATATATATATATATATATATCAAATATGTACTCATTCCCATACAACCCTGCAATGATTGGATTAGCAAAACAATGACAGCGTACCTTCATGGTGTCAAAGCCTAGTCTCATATACCGCACTCCACGAAACTGTTCGAGAAACTTGCATGTTTGGAGAGTCACTGGTTCCGCTTTAAATTGCGTGTCTTCGAGTATAGAAATATCAGCCCAACAACTATGAAGGGAGGAAGAATCTGATAGAATGTAGTCATGCAGTATTAGGTCACCATATAAAGTGAGTCTCTGAAGCCTGGAAGTGCAAATCTTGATCGTGGAAGTGCATGCAGCATAGGATTTCCTCCTAGAGTTCACTGACACCATGCAGAACCTTTCAAGCTGAGGTGCTTGTATAATAACATTCTTCATAGTCAGCCATGCAGATTCTCCAGCTTCAAACACTTTGAGGAGAGGGAAGCTAAATGTGATGTCTTCTGACTGAGTAGAGGAAGCACCCACAAACAAAACTCCACACATCCTAAGGGATTCAAGCTTTGGAAGACGGATGAAGGCAGGAACTGCGACTGTGCAGAAGTTCGTCTCAAGCACTATGTGTACCAGAGTGTTGCTATTGAAGAGAGGACAGGAGGTGGAAAAGGAGCCTCCAAAATATTCAATGTGAAGATTTTGAATGTGCCTTCTGGCGATATTGGATATCCATGCATCAACTTCAGATGGCTCAAACTTGTTGTGGTATCCTGCACGGAGGACCAAGCTTCGCATTCTTGAGTTGACATGGCGGCCAAGCACACTGCTCACAATGTTGGCGAAGTCTACTTCTCCGAAGTTGTCCAAGGGCAACTGGGAATTCAGCAGTCCCTGATCCAAGAATATTCTGGAAGTCAATGTCCAAACATATCTCCACTTCTTGGATAATACACAAGTGCGGACAGCTTCTTTTGCGTTAAGAAAGGAGACAATGTGGGCCAGAATGCCTTCTGGCATTTGGCTGATTCTGTCTGTATCATCAACAGCCCTCAATTCAATTTTTGGACGCTTCCCTTTGGTGGCTCTTGCATCCATGGCCAAAGCAAGTACCTAATACGCGATCTGCCATCCAGTATCAGTAATTGTCATCATCAGTCATCCCAAAATCAATAAAACCATGAAGAAACAAAAGTGCTACCGCTCCCAAGAACTTATTCCCACGAAGAGTAATGTAGTTAGGGTCCGCAGCTCTCTGTGGATTCAAGTTTGCGGGAGTATATTAATCTAAAAAACAATTTACATCAAATTTCTTTATTCCCTTCAAACTAAGTCAAAAATTCATTTCTGAAAATCTTTCTCCTTGTTTTAGCATGGTCAATTTAGCCGCAAAAAATGTTACGTGACACTTCAGTAATCTCTTATTCTTAACCATCCTCAACATTAGGGAATCTGAATCTATATCATTCTTTTATAAAACATGAAAAATACAATATATAAACAAAAATATTGATACTCAATATACACTTAAAAATGAATTAAATTTTTATAGTAGGGTTAATTTCAAAAGGATTTACATATATATATATATGTGCTACAACCAAACTTGGGCATCACTTATTCTACAAAAATTTGAATTCTTATAGATCTGATACCTAGATATCCGATACAAATGGATATCCAATTAAAATTCCCCCTAGATGCCAAATGCTTCCTAGAATTAAGCGGAAAAAAATCTCGTTCCTTCTACGTGAAAATTTGTAGCCAAAAATGCTAATCAACAGAAAAGGGACGACAGTTGAAATAAACAGTGTATATACTGATAAATGTAACATAAGAAATAGATCAAAGAGTTCCATCGGCAAACTAACACAAAAGTTGAAGCAGGTGAATAAAAGGTGGAGGGTGAAGACTCACACAACCTCAGATGCTTTGATGCAAGGATTAGACAACAAAAATCTCTCTCTTTCTCTCTCTTTATATATATATATATATATAACCTGGGAACAGAGATCTTCACTGAGTCTGAGTCTCTTATTTGCAGATAAAAAAGAGCCTTTTTGGTATCAGAACAGTATAATGGTTTGGAATCGGTGCCTAGCCCTTGCAACAGGTTCACTCGAGTTGTGTAGACTACTCAAGTTTTAGAATTATTGTGGAGATACAGGCATTGGGTAATTGTTGTTGCGGAGAAGAAGCATCCTCTCTGGTTTGGTGGCATACATTTGTATCTATGTATCAAAAAAACAGTAGTCAAAACATCTCAACAGGGGTGCTCTCCACGAGATCAAAAGCATAGGAAAGTGTCACCAGCTTCTCAGTGGAATCATTTTGTCATTGGAGGGAGGATTGTCTTTTGTAATAATATTAAAATTGGCATCTGTATAACTCTCGTGAGTCAAAATAGGTATGAGTTTTTTCCTTAATGACAGGGTTTAATAACGTACATACACACACATATTATATATATATATATATATATATATATGAATTCAAAAAAATTAATTGTATTATAACATACATTTTTATAGAATATTATTTAATATTATATTAAATATTTAATAAAAAATTAAATATGAAAAATTATAAAAAAATAAAATTTAATTTGTAGAGTTTAAATTTTAATAAAATATTTCTAATAAATTCCTTTTTAGAAAAGATAATTAATATTATATTAAATATCTAATATTTTTAATAAGGCATAATAATGAGAATTAAAATAGTCATTTATGAAAATTGAATTTTCTTTTTAAACAAAATGTGTTTTTAAATTTTAAGATAATCTCAATTTATAATGAAATATTATTTTAATAAATAAAATTTTGATTATACGAGAGATTGTATCTAGCTTATATATATTTATATCACACAAATATTCAATTAGTATGTACATATTTATAATATTGAATTAAATCAGATGTGACTATTGAATTCAGAAAAGTAGGTAGAGAAAGCCATTCAGGCAATACATTGTTAGCACCCCAAATAATCATAATTTTATTTATATTTAATCTAATTATATATTTAATTTTATGAAATCTAATAAATTAATATATTATACTATTTAATTATAAAAAATGTATAAAATTGAGAAGTGGGAATTATATTTTTCATTGATACTTGTATATATATATAGAGGAGGACAATGACTGTCCATTAATGGAACCGTTTTCATTTGATTTGCTTAAAATGGGGGCTGTGCCATATGGTCAGATCATTCGATAATATCTATATGAAGTTGTCAATAATTATTTGTTGGTCTAATGGTATCTTATATGTACTATACATAGGGAATGATAAAATAGGGATTCAATTTCATTTTCCCTTCCACAATATTCTTAATTATCAACACTGTGCTCTTACACGCATGTAACAGGAAAAAAAAAAAAAAGTGAAGTAATCTGTTTTAGAAAACAGATTATAACTTTTAGAAAATGTTTGGATTTCATTTAAGCATTTGAGATTTATTAACCAGTTTCTTGAATACTTGAATTAGGTATTTGTAATTAGAAAAATGATATATAATTACAATATGAAATTGTTCAAAAAAAGATGAGATGGACCCAACAAAATTTAATGTCTTACGAAGTATAGTTGGGAAAAGTTTGTAAAAATAATTGTGTATATATCATTAGTTTTTATTTAATAAAAATATATCTTAAATACTACAGTCATTCAAAAGAGTAACCTTATATACATAATTTATGCACTAATAAACTTATAAAAGACATATAATTACAAATTTATTGATCTATGTCAGCAAGTTTATACAATGCAATTAACCATTTTTGAGTTTTGTTACTTTCATACCTCATTTCTTAAAGAAAACTCACTTCTAGCTCTCAGCCATTGATTAGCTATGTGGATTTTACTCTAAGGGCTGAAAGTTTAGGGGGGTGTATTTAAAGTAATTGAGAACACATACATGCAATAATTTAAATTTCTGCGAAGTGTAATTTTATAAAAGTTATATGATTTCATAGAAAATCAGCACAGCTAATTGCTTACATTTGAGCTCTACAGGCAACATTGAAGTGTGATTAGTTTAAAGAAAATTGTGATATAATTTGAATTGAGTAATGCTACTTGTATAATTATAAATGTAAAAAAAAATGTATTAAAATACATTTATTATAACTGATTTATTTTTATTTTTCAAACCTTTATTATAGTTATTTATTAAAAAAATGCATTTTAAGATATTTTTTATGTACATACCACTATATAGGCTGCTTTACTCATTTTAAGTCTATCATTACAGCTTCACTTCATAGACATGCCAAAATTTTTAATTTTATTTAAAAATTTCATATTCTTTATACAAAATATTGGTAAAATAGTTACGTCTCATATAAAAGTGGATTAGTGAGGTGAAAGACCCTTAAACAATGATGAGTGAGTTAAAAAAGCTCGAGTCATTGTACCCCTATAAATTAAAATTCATTAAAGTCTTATTTAAAAAATTTAAATTATTAAATTTATTAAAACTTAATACATCCCATATGAATTATTTGATCCCACTTCTAGTGAAACATCATTTCTGTAAAGCTAAAGGTGCATTTGATTCATAGTATTTAAGATTCTTATACCAAACTATATTCATAAGAATATTATAACTAAGAATAAGATTCTCAAAAACATACATATTTTTTGTTTTATTATTATGATAATATTAATGATTATTTCATGAATTTAAGACTCGTATGTTTGGTTTGAATATTAAGAAGGGATATCTGTATTATAAATTCTTTACTTGAGCCTGACCTTCTAACCTGAAATAGGCTGAATTTTAAGATTAACTTAGCCTGTTTTAAAATTTGAAAAACTTCCCCTCTTGAAGCAAACTTGTCCGAAAGTTTCGTATAGTAACTTACCAACGGAAATTTAGGATTTGGTAATTTTCATAATTGATATGTGATCTACAATAATTGATGTTATAAAAAAAAGTAATTTTTATTTTTTGTGAGAACCAAAATGCCATGAAATATGATTTTTACATTCAATTATATAGTAATCGGAAGTCATTCATAAGCAAAGCTACAAGTCAACGAAAAGGACGGAGGTAGTTTACCCATTAAACTTCGATGAGGGGAAAACCAGAGATGGAGGCGTTGTTAGCTTGGAAAGCAGCGATGGTTAATTTCAAGGAGGCCAAGGTTCCGGAGGGAGTTTCTCAGGGAGACATTAGTGAGCAAGAGAAGTGGCCGACGGAGCCTAGCTCAGTTGAATCCAATGTACGTACTTGATTCCCTTGGAAATCACATCCGCAATTTCTGACCCAACAGAAATTATGGATCTAAGACGTTATTATGCTGTTTTTTAAAGTAAATTTAAGATATTTTTTATTCAAAAATTAGAGAATAAATTTTTTTAAAATATAAAAATTATTAAAACAAATTTTATATCTCTCAATAAAGATTTTTCACACACACACACACACAGACAGATATAAAACACACACACACACACACACACACACATATATATATCAAACCTAAAACAGTAAACAGACCTAACTATTTATTAATTATACTAAATTTTATTTTCTTTTTATTATTCAAACATTACCATGCTATTGAGACGTAACCAGAAGGGATATGTTTCATTTATGTTGGAGTATAAGACACTTTTTTACCTTTTCTCACAAAGTCTATAATATTTTATCCTCATACCTAAATAAAAATTACCATGATTCTATAACAAGATGTAACCAAAGATTGGCATGCTCCTTGGTAAGTATATCATTTCTCTAGCCAAAAATTGTATCGTTTGCCATAGGTCGAGGAGATAGAATGATCAACAAAACTTGTCTTATTCTTTGCAATCAAGGTCGTCATAATCGATACACTCCATGTATTATAACTTGACCTATGAAACTTATAAGAAACAAGAACCATGCCAGAGTGATATTGTTATGAAATTAGAAAGGGCTTGAAGTGTCTTCCATGGGCAGTGAACTGTGACGGACTGGACACGACATGGTTGCACCCGCAAGTCGTGGCAGAATAAAGAAGACGGTGAACAAAGAGTCCTGAGCGATGAGCAGATTGCTCTAATACCATTTCACGAATTGAGTATGAATGGGAAAAAAGAAAAATTCTCATTGATTGATTCAGAGGAACAATACTTGAATAAAATTTATGAATAATCAAATGATTAAATAATTCTTAAACATCATTTATATTATACTATATAGAAATTATTTATATAATTATTTATCAAACAAGCCGATCTTTTAAGTTAATAAGCTAGGCTTTGTACATATAGGCCTCGCCCTATTTGTTAAATAGGCTTTTTCTAAAAGCTTGGGCTTAGCCTAAACATTTTCTTAATATTATGGGCTCACCCTAAATTATACTATAGGAAGAGATAGCCTATCATGTTTCTATCCCTAAACATCAATATTCACAGGAGTATTGCACTGTTTTTAAAAAATACCTATAAGCATAAAAGATTCAATTTAAATTTTTCAATAAAATTTTAATTTAAAATTTTTCTATAAAAAATAAAAATAGAAGTATAATAATAATAATAATAGTGACAATAGCAACAATATAGTGACAATGACATTTGTAATGATACTAGTGTTAGCAATGATGGTAATAGTCTTATAATAGTAGCAGTTGCAACAATAATAATAATAGTCAAATAATGATGATAGTGAGACATGACAATTATAGTTCTAGTAATAACAGTAGTAATAGTTTAACAATAATAACAATGATAGCAACAAGGGTAATGATGACCATGACAATGGTAGTTTGATAATGGTGACCGTGATGGTGATTTGACATTGGTGTTGGTGATAGTGATGGTGATAATAATGTCGGTGACAATAACAATGACAATGATGACAAATAACAACTATAGCAGTGGCAATATCAATATTAATAGTAATGATAATAATGATGATATTAATGATAATGGTGCTAGCAGTCCAATAATGATGATAGTGATAATAATAATGATAATAGTAATGATAATGATGACATTCATGGTGTTGGTGACAATAATCATGGTAGTGGTTTAACAATGGTGTTGATGATAACAATGACAATAACGGTGAGAATAATATTGATGATAGTAATAATATAGGTAGGAATCAATTTTTTAATAGATAAAGATAATATAATCTTTTGAAATAATTCTTACATTCCATAAGGTGAGAACAAAATATTCCTACTTATTTCATGGATATCAAATTTTTATATTTTAAGGGAATTCTTTATTTTTAAAAAAGTTAAATTCTTGTGAATCAATTTTAAAACATATACTAAATTTTGGATTAAACATTCCAACTCAACATTCTAAAAATCTCTTAAAATTTTGTAAATCAAACACATCTCCCTAATTAGTATCTCATGTGTAGTTACAAATTTTTTATGAAAAAAACTACTTGTTATTGTAAAAATTAAGGGCTACTCCCCAATTTTTTTTCATTTTATTAAATTATTAATTGTAAAGATGAAAAGTATGGATAAGACATATATATATATATATATATGTATATATATTGGATGAATCAGGAGATATCCTCATTCGAAGCATGAATTCTTTAGAATTCTCAGCTCCAACAGGCCTAATCTTCTTAGAGATGAGTGGTGTTATAAATCTTTGACTTCAAAGATCTCTTCGAGAGTCAAATTTGTAATTGTTAGGTGACAGTAGAATATTCATACTTACTGTACCAATCCCTTAAAGTTAGGATAAAAGATATGTTAGTCTTGAACTGTGGAGATATAATAATAGTGCATCCTACATCCTCGGCTAAAGATTTCTTCATTTATTTGTTTTTGATATGACCCTGGATTTGTTAGTTGACATTTGAAGGGTACAAAAACAATTGTTGTTTGTGTGTTATTTTGGGTTGGATTTATGTTGTATATATGAAAAAAATTTTATTAAAAAAAATAAAATTTATTTTAATGATTTTTATATTTTAAAAAAAATTAATTTTTAACTTTTAATTAAAAATATTCTAGGTTTGTCTAAAAAAAATTATTGCTTTGATAAATAATTATATTTTAACAAATAGTTATATTTATTAAATATGTTACTTTAAGTTTAATTCAAGTTATATATATAAAAAATTTATTTAAAAAAATTTACTTTAATAATTTTTATACTTAAGATTAATCTCTAATTTTTAACCAAAATATACTGACTTTAAAAACAACAATTGCTGCTCGAACCTCTGGTTTCTCATGGGCTATGACTATGGCCACGTCGTACAAGATTAAGGACCCGCCGTTTACGGTCTGTCTTCCTGTTTTCCTCAATAATTGGTCGGTGTAAGGTTTTTCCACATAGCTCGAAGCAGTAGATAACTACCTGTTCAAGTAGAAACCGGAAACGCACGACCAAACCGTTAGTTTAACAGCCGTCGGGAGGAACCACGTTCCTGAGACAGCGAGGTTCTGAAAATTGATAGATTTCGTGAATGTCTTTGTAAATTTAGGAGAGAAAAAGGTTTCAGCTTTTTAAGGTTTCTGAAGAGTTTGACAAAAAGTGGAAAAGCCGTCTTCAGGTTGTGTTTGGAGGGCTAGAATTATGTGTACTGATACAATAGGAAGCGAAGAGTACTCACTGCTGAAGGAATTGAGATTGGAAATTGAAGGGAAAGACGGCACTTTCTCTCTCTGCTTTTGGGTTTATTTGATGAGCTCCACTACATTTCCTGCTACGATTATCCAGCAGGTCTCATATGGGCTGTGGCTTTTCCTAACTTCTCTTGCCAACCCAGCTTTTGTATTATGAAGAGTGTTAAAAATCTCGATTTTGTGTGCTTTTCATTTGATGAATTAGTGTGTTTGTGTGTTCTTTTCCAAAATGGCGATCGCCCTGCGTTTAAGTGTTGTGTGATTTTTTTTGTTATGAAAGTGGGTTAATTAACTTGATTTAGCATTTAGTCACTAATGCAGGTTGAAACTCAAATCATTAGCTCGAACACATAAACGATTTTTCTCATATATAGTTTTACAACTTGTTATATCACATTATGTTCTATGAATCAGGTGTAGGAAGCTTGTGAATTTACAGTTTGATATGTATTTGACTGTACGTGTAAATCGTTATGGCAGTTAATCTACTTCAATGATCAGTTAGTTTTAGATAATTAATGTTTTCCTTCCAAAGTCCACGGTTTTTGGTCTTGTGTTGTTGAGATAAGATGTAAAAATAAGGGAAACAAGCATTTTTTTGGCCCTTACTCTTTGGCATGTAAATGTATTTGAACTCTGAATTTCTCTGCGGTACGTATTGTTCTATTCTGTGTATAACAATAATTCATAGTGTTCTATTCAGTTTATAAGTTGTAGTGTTCTATCCTTTGTATAAACCTCACGGATGTTTTTTAATTCTGTGCTTTGGAGTTACCACTTACCATTAGCAGTCATCTTTCTCAGTGATGGTCTTTACTTATTTATCTACTCTATTTCTGGTCTTGGTATGCTTTTTCTCTTTTATGGTTCTTTTTTTTTTCGCTGCTTTCTATACTATTGTTTTTCCCTCGTTGCTTTCTATAGTATTGTTTTTTTCTGGTTTGTTATGGCAGATTGATTGCCATGTTAGTTTAGGTTATATGCATCCCATCTACCCACTATTCTACTTCCAATTCTAACTGAAATTCTTGTCTTCTTTGTGTCTTTGGGCAAGATCATTGCAATTTCATAGGCCATCTGATGATCACATTTTGTGATAGAGACTGATAAAACTTCACAAGCCCACTTGTCCATAACACCTCTCTTGTGTTACCTATAAACATTTCATGACTAATGTTAATGTAATTAACTCCATGGGTGAAATTTCATGTCATAATTTCTACCTGTGGTAATTCTTTTATGGTGCATTATATGATTTTGTAGTTAAATGCATATTATATATTTTATTTAATTCATCCAATATAAAGCTAAATAAAATTAACTGTTTATACAGGTGCCCTCTGATATCTCAGAAACTGCTCCTTTTCTTGTTATTAATGACAATAAGAGAATCAAAATTTTCCCCGTTCTTCTTTTACATGAAGAAGCTCCTCTTGCTGGCAATATCAATTCCTTGACAGAAGTTCCACATGCAACTGTAAATTTCGAGTTTCCCTTGGAAACATGGGTCCATGTCGGATGCGAGGTATCTTCTATGATTAGTTAACTATATGCTTTAGAGGTGTTATCCATAGTCAATTCTTAATCACATAAATTTTATATGATAGGATAAGGCATTGACACAGATTTATCAGTATTCTGCTATTTACTTAGGTGTTTCGTACCTACTCTGTGGCATTTAAGAAAGTAGGAAAGAGAAAAAATACAGAAAGACAAGGCGTGTAATGCGCCCTTAGGTTGTGCCTTTCTGAATGCACTTCACTTACAAATTATGAAGCACTTTGATTGCCACTAAATGATTATGTTGAACAGACTGAGTTCTTTTTCTTTTTTCGCTTTTAGTATAATGGGAATATATGAGATGCCCATTCTCTTGTGTATAACAGGTTTGTCCAGATCATATCCAGATTTGGATTAATGGAGAGCATGTAGGTGAAAGGCCTCTGTCTTCTTTATTAAACAAGGAAGGCAATTTAAGTATTCCGAAGAAGATAAATTTGGCCAATGTTGGTAGAGATGGCAATAATGTACAGGGATATGTGCACAATTTGGAAGTCTTCCCTCTAGTTTCATCTTTTAAGGATCACCATTTAAAGGTGATTGTAGTTTTGGTTATTGAAATTCCATGGTTGTTCCTATTTACGTGTACAGTTTCTTAGCCTCAATTTGGTTAGTTCCTTTTTTTGACAACTATATATTATGTGACGTCAGAACCCTCCTCTGAAGCTATCTATTGATGAATCATCTGCCTCTGAGATTGAAGAAGAAAGTGATGGTGTTTGGAGCATTGTTGGTGGCAAGGTTAGTAAGATTTTTTGTACTACATATCCTGTTAGTGTATTTTATGTGTTCAAATGTTCAATTTCATGTATGGCAAAGTTATGTTTGGAGTAAGACTTCATTTTCTATTGGAGCTTAACTTATGAAATATGTAGTAAAATTTATGTATATTTTTGAGGTGCTTGTATTCTCCATTGTCTTTTCAAAGCCTCAAAATTGTGTTCCAGATGTTTTAACAGTAAATTTCCTATGTCCATTGCTTCTTTGCATGTAATTCTAAGGCTTCAAACAGAAAAAGAAACCTCTATCGTGCATTTATTGAGATGGGATGAGCCTTTTTATGGATAACTCTTCAATGTCAAAACTTGAGATCAATTATTAGTTGCAATGAAAATTTTGAAAGAAAGATAAGTGATCATGGCTTGGGGAATTGATCCCTTTGCAGAAATACTGGAGTCATTTTAGATTTAATCACCTTAGCTTGAGTTTTTGATTTGGTAACTTGATCAGTCTAAGGTGAAAAACTCTTATGTTTTATGCTTGTTTAAGAAATATGACAATATTAGTTGAAATAAATTGAGATTTTTAAGATCCTAGCATTGTTTTGAGGCTCTTATTTATGTTTGAACAATAATATGAATTTTTTCCCCTGAAATAAATAAAATAGATATTCATTATTTATGAGACAATTAGAGGGTTGTGCAGCTTTGTCGCAGTCCATGCTTGTTGCCTAGTACTAGCATATATATGGTTCTACGTTTGAATGCAATATACTTTACACCTCCTCACCCTCTCTTCTTATTATGATCCAATGCTGAACAATTTATTCTGGTATCAACATTCCTCTTATGGGGAAGAATCCTGATGTCACCTTTGCCTTTGTAAAATACGGCGCAGGCATCTTGTCGAAGGAACTTCTCTTTGGACGTTGTTCTGTCGGATGCCCTTGGTCAGCCTGTAAACAAGGAGAATGAGGTTTATAATCCTGGCCATCAATGCTGATCAATATAATGTTGTCTAGTTGGAAGTGTTGGTAGGACTTGTAGTAGTTTTATTTCTCATTGCTAATTTCAGCAGGTTTTTGCTTCACTTTTGTATGCTGACACGGGGGCACCAGTGGAGAATACAACTGATGCAGAGGCACCTCTTTTGGCTAGCTTTGATGGGATTGAATTCTCTGCTTGTGAAAGGCCAAGTAAACTTTTGCAGGGACGTGCATCATTTAAGCTCAAGATATCTCAGGTAAATATATGATGTCTGAAATGTTGGCTTTATGCTATTTCTTCTGATAAAATATGTTGAAATTAACATTGGCTAACAACTTTGCCTTGTTACAAATAGATAATTCCAGGAGGAGGAGTATATTCTAGTTGGAAAGTAACATGATAAACTGTATACTAGTGTTGGATAAGCATTCTTACTGATATTATATGCCATATCTTCATTTACTGATGTCTTTATATTTATTTTCATGGTCTGTAAAACATAGATAGGACACATGGGTAACTTACAAAAACAATAATATCCTAAAATATGAAGTATAATGGCTGTCAATTAGTTAGAACCATCAGATAGATATTCAAGTCAACTGCCTTATCATTTTAGAGCCCCATATAATACAGCAGGAACGCCCATTGTTTACACCTGATGCCATAATTCGACAAGAAATAAGGTTTTATTCTAAGTGCCAAGATACAAAGACCCACCCCTCCACTTCTCCCAATCTTTAACTCTGCCATACTCAGCTGCTTTATTGCTGAGTCCTAATTACAAATACTAGCAGCAACCTAATTTAAGATAACTATTACACCACCCTAGTTAGCCATAATGACATGCATAAGATCTTCTTGGCCTATTGGGTCATGTTGCAAGTTGGCCCTGCCACTTAGGTGAGACTCTTGTCCTCAAGGTTCACGAAGGGTCATAGTTTTTCCATGGTGCACTTTCCTCCCATGGTGCTGCTAACCATCCCACTTAGCTTCTGCATCAACCACTTGACTTCACCCTGGATGGACCTATGGTGATGGAATCGCTTCGTCCACAAATACATAGGACTCCTGACACTGAAAATGTCCTTCTGGCCTATTTTTTCGAGTTACAACACTCTCATGTCTTAAAACTATCACAAGGCACCTTTTTGCAAATAGAAGGGCACAAAAACATAATCTACATTCTATGATGTGGAAAAAAATATGAAATATCTATATGACCGATGTTTGTGTTATATGGTTGATCTGATGGTATGTGCGGTGACACAGCCCTCAAGTATTGGAGCTACTTTGGTTTTATATGTGTGCTTTATTGTAAGATCCTTTATGCCGATTTTTTGTAGTTTCCACCATTATAAACTAGTCTATTTTTGGTGGAGACTTCAAAGATATTTATAGAAAGATATTCAATTAATCTTTTCACTCTCCCATCTATGGTCTACCTTGAAATTTAAGATGAACTCTGGACTGCTTTGACTAAGTGATGAACTGACTATGGGTTGATATGTTAGACTGACTATGGTTATCTAGTCATATAATATCACCGATAGTGTCATAATACAAATACATCTTGTCTCAAATTCATGTTGAAGTATTATGTTTGAGCTTTATCTGCTTTTTTAGTCTGTAACCAATGTGTATGTAATTTGGTTCCACATATTTTCTTAACATTATCTTTCCATTTCATTTCAGCTTTCATCCAAGTGTGATAACAGGTTGTTCCGCATCAGATTTTGTGTGCCGAAATTAGGAAATTACCCTTTCCTTGAGACATCCTCCCGTCCAATTCGATGTATCTCTAGAAGCCGCAACACACGATTATCAACTCTTGTGTGGAAAAGATCAACTTCTGCTCTTCATCGTCTTAGTTTATCTCAATCATCAGCAATGGATGATGGGTCGATGGAACTTCAGCATCCTGTTCATGAAGCAAAAGCCAGTCCAATCATGAAGCGGTTTAGACTTGGACATGATAAAATATCTGTGTCTGTGAAGGCTGACCCCTCTGTAGAGCAACCTGATGAGGAATGCAATTCTCATGCTTGGACTGCCAATCAGGTAGTTACTTGTATTTTGTCTGTCATTATGATTCAACTTTAAGCACCTATGAATGATATCTATAAACAAATACACAACTACAAATGGTACTTGGCATGTGTATGATTGGCCAGCCCAAATACATTATAGATTTTGAATGCTGTTATGAAAAAGTTGCTACAACAGTTGCCAAAGTGAGAGGCTAGTATGCTCAACATGGTTAAACCAAAAAAGATAGATATGTTCTCTTGTTAAAAGCTTTTTCAGTATCTACATGTTCAATTATTATTCTTGGACTATAATAAGTATGCTTATTGGGTGTGCATAGTTTAAATCAACAATAATATTTTGGGGTTAATATCTGACCTATTTCCCGTACCTTCTAGTAGACCTGGCATAGGAATTTTGTAGTGAATCATCACAGGAGGATACATGGCCTTTGTTTTACTGGAATCCTGAAATAAGTAAAATTAGAATAAATCATGAACCCATCTGGTCTATTTTTAATTGTCAGAACCAACTCCCCTAAAAACTGAAGCTATCAAGAGAAGGCACAAGCATGGTTTTGATTTATATATAATACACCCCATCATGCGAATGCCCTTTGTGCTTGGAGTGAAGACAAAGCACCAGCACACCCACATCTTGTGCTTAAATTTATTTTAATTAGGAGAGTACAGGGTGTCAAAGATTTAGCTATTGACCACTTGGTTGAAGAGGCTAACACTATGCTGGGGAAGCTACTTGCTTAAAAGTTTGAGGTGTTAGGAGAATGCCCATAAATGGTTTTGATTTATATTGTTTTTTAGCACGGTAATGTTCTCTCTTTAATGATGAGATCGTAAGTTTGATTTTCAATATGACCTTGAAGATTATTAAACCAGCCTAAAGTGCTAAGTTTTCCAACATTAAGCATTTTATGTGAGAGGTATTACTAAGATTTTAGTATTCTAACTTTTTGTTGCACATAGGTTTGCTTTTCATTCTCTTTTATACTACCATTGAGTTGTCACTGCAAAGTCATTGTAAATTAGGTTGAGAATGGGGTTGCAACGAGCTTAGAAGGCAGACCTGAAAACTTCAATGAGGCAGATGACTCTTCATCTGATTCAGAGAGTACAGGGGAGAGAAATTCACCTTCCAAGAGTATGGCAAGTAGAGAAAATCAAATTTCTGATATGACCATTTTCAAGTACTGCCTGGCAGGCTTGGTTGAAAGGTCTCTGATGCTCAAGGAAATTGCTACCTTTGCCTCTGACAAAGAAATTTCAGAATTGGCACATCAGGTTTCACACTATTCAGGATGTTCACATCACGGGTAAGCAATCTTGCCTGCTCTGATTATGATTAGATTTATATTATTGATTCCACTCTTGGTTGTCATTTCAGTAGTTACAAAATCATATTAGTAGCCCATATAATTGGACGTAAATGTTTTTAACCTGAAAGGTTGTGCTGAGAATCTGAGATTGTTATTAAAAATATTCTTCAGATATTTTACATCTCTAACAATCCCCAGGTTTAGCTGCTCGTGATTTTTAGCTTCAGATAAAACATTCATCGTTACTATTTATCCGCTGGGGCATGACATTGGTGCTTATTATAACTACTAGCTACTGGACATAGCTGTGTGAATAAAAGTTGATTGTCATTCTATAAAAGAGAAAGTTTTGTCTGGATGCATTGCTATTAGTTTTGTCAACTCAGCTAACCACCTAGTAGATATATTTACTAAGTCCCTCCAAGGCCCTCAAATTAGTTACATCTGTAACAAGTTTGTTGCATATGACATATATCATCTAGCTTGAGGAGGAGTTTTGAAATGGTGTACATAGTAATGGTCTTGTATTTCTTCTTATTTGTACTACACTTGTACCAACTGTACTACACGCATGTTTCATCATCTAGTTGTGTTTGTTTACTAAGTCTCTCAATTCTTTCTCTTTTCACTATAGTATTTATTCTTAATTGAGGAAGCTGTCCTGCTTGCGAATACACTACGTTCTTGCATCCTTTTATTCCTTATTACATGCTCTTTCAATAGAATGTATTATAAGAATTTTCTTATGAGAGTTTATTAATATGGTCATTTGTGTTTAGCACTTATTTCCTTTTCTTGAACTTCTGGTTCTGTTTCAATCAGAAACCAAATACTAATTGCTAAGAGATTGATAGAAGAAGGAACTAAACTTTGGAAGACGATGTCTCAAAATAACCACAACATGCGTTGGGAGAGTGCAGTTTATGAGATTGAAGAGCAATTCATGAAGATTGCTTGTTGCAGTCCAAGATCTCTTACACGCCAGGTCCTTTTATTTTGTTTAACTGTTTGTGAAAAAATTATGGCAGGCATCTTACTACTGGTGTTGAATCACAATTTTCATTGAAAATGAGATTATGGAATATTTTGTGAGGTCCTAGAATTACAGTTAAACTCTTGTTGGATGAGAAATCCAATCATGAAATTGAAGATACAACTTATAAAATGAAAAATGCTAGTTGCACATACTTTTTGCAAAAATTAAGTTTTTATAAAACATGCGAGTAACTTTGAAAAAGCATAATATAAACGTTTGTAAAATATGTGGAGGAAATTAATTTTACCATGTTGCCTGAAAGCTACTTTTGTCTGTAAGTTACCAGTGTGTCCTTATTAGTTGTGTAACTTACGTCACTCAGAGACTTATACATCAATTTCTGGTTACTGAAATGATGATATGCTATTGGCATATCATCATTTGATATTAGAGTTGTTCCTTGTCATGCCTACTGGCATTATTTCAGTTAATGGGGTTATATTGTCTAGATGGTTTAAATCTACATTCAGAGCTAGTCCTTTCCATTAATTTCATGTTCAGAGAGTGCATAATGACCATTTGAGGAAATTTGTTGTCATTGGATATTTTAGGTAGGAAAAAGAACAGAAAGAAATGCAGGTTATATTGGTCTTTTGCTTGGTTGACTATCAAAACCCTAGAAACAATGGCCTGCAATTTATCCGTCTTTTTTTTATATGTTTCAGGATCTTGAGCTTCTGCAAAGAATTGGTGGATGTCAAGAGTATTTGACCCAAGAGAACTTTGAGAAGATGTGGTGCTGGTTATATCCAATAGCGTTTACAATATCAAGGGACTGGATGAATCCAATATGGAATTCCACATCACCTAAGTGGATAGAAGGATTCATAACTAAGGAGGAAGCAGAAGCTTCACTACAAGGTCCGAGGGGACTTCAGGAACCTGGGACATTTATACTCCGATTCCCAACCTCAAGAAGCTGGCCCCATCCAGATGCTGGCAGCCTAATTGTGACTTATGTTGGCAAGGACTACAAACTGCATCACAGGCTACTTTCCATTGATCATATATATGGGTTAGCTTTCTTAACTCTTTTTAAGTTTCAGGATTTGCTGAATATTATATACTTTATTAAAATGTTCTTAACACTTTTTAAGAAAAATAATAGTATTGGAAGTGGTGTTCTGAATTACAAATTGCATAATCTATTTTGACCACAACATTGCTGTTGCGGGAGGTTCCAGAATCACATCACACTGCAGACATGGTCCACAATGGCCATACGTCTCTGCATTTTCCAATAATTACACAGCAACTGTAACTTTAATTTGAAACCTTGAATTGAGGGCAAGAGGACTTCACGAATTTCATAAAGGAGGGGAAGCTAAGGATCTGACCTTAAGACTAAAGTACATCTCATGCGTTTTTTATGATCTGTCGAAGACGGAATGTTGGGGAATCAAGTGATGAGGTCCAAATAGTGGGTTATAAAACTGTAGATGAATAATTGTGCCCCTATTCCCTTTTGCCAATTTACAACTGGAAGATGATTCCTTTACAGAGTGTGAGGAAGAGAACACCCTGTCATCTGCTATTGAGCTGACTTGTAAATCTGTCGGAAAGGCTTATCAGTCCTCCTCAATTTGGTGAGGCTAATCTGTCTAATGATATCTTTCCGCTGAAAATGAGTGGAGTGGGTACAATTTTAACACAACTGTTGGTCAAAGAATGAATTTATATCTTGAATTTTTTTTTTTTTTGGTTTTCCAGTTACCTCCATGCAAAAGCATTGAAGTTTTGCTCAGGATTGTTGATTCTACCAATTTATAGGTTCTAATGTTTTATAGTAAGAGGCCATAGAGTGTATGTAGAAACAGAAGATGATTAGACAGTGTAACCTATTTTGAGTTTCTGACACATTTTGTTCTCTCTCTCTATGTAGAGATTACCAGAACATAAATGATTGAAATATCAGCAGTTGTTTATATAAGACTTTCTGAAGCTTTCCTTGCCTTCCTTATTATATAATATATATTTTGATTTGATAAGACAGTAAAGTTCTGTTTTCCACGAACTGAAATAGCAATCACTTGGATGTAGTTCTTATAGCTCTGGAATTAAAGGAATCGAAGTGAAGCCTCTACAAGATTTGCTACTGTCAGAACCTGAGCTGTCTCGGTTGGGAAGGCCAGATCTAATGACGCTATCTTTTCTTGCTTATAGACTGAATGTTTCACATGTGTCAATATTAACTGTATGCAAATCTCTTGCAACTTTTCAGGATAAAAAGAAGTCACTAAGCATACCAGAGTTGTAGCAGAATATGATTCAATTTCCAGTTAAAGTTGCCAATTTGATGGTCAGTTTTCACAAGTGTGACTGAAAAGGAGGACAGGGAGAGTTGGGGTGGAGCTGAAATACATTCATTCCCTAATATCCCTCCATCATGTATATCAATATAAATGAAGATTTTAGGGGTGATGTCTTTAACATTAGCACCTGAGGATTATTATAAGTCTGCTTATTCATTCAAATGTAATTGCTGCCATTTAAGGCATGTCAATTTTTTAATTTATCAATGAAAAGATAATTTGGTTGCACCGTTTAATGAACCATTTTAATAGTCCTACAAGCATTTTAATAAACTATCAAAAAATGCCAAGTTTACTGTGGATTTTTTATGTTTCCACCAAAATAATTTGGTTACCTATAATTTTTAATGTTTTCACAAAAAAAAAAAAAATGTTCCTTTTGCACTTTGAGGATAGAATAACTATCAGATAGTGGATTTAGTAGTTACCAAAATACATGTTACCAAAGAAGAACATATTTGGAGTATGACCAGGATCACAAAGCATTAGCATCGCAGTGTTGCAGGTTAGGAAATTGGATAGCTTGAATTGTTATGTGGAAGGATATAAGTTTCAGACCTACCTAAATTTCAGTCAACCTTACCATTTGAGTTAAATGCAAAATAACACAATCTTTGTTGCTTTCTTGTGATGATGAGTCTGTATGTAATAACACTTAGGCTCTGTTTGAGAACGCTAAATCAAGCATAAAACATACTTCACATAATAGAAGCAATAAAATCAACTGGTTAGCCAAAGAAGCAGCAAGGGGCGATCGGAGCTTTGAATTTATCACTGACCTTCCCGCCGATCTTTCTTCACTATTTTTTGCTGATCTTATGGGAGTTCAAAGGTGCATATTATTTTGTAGTAGTTAGTCTTCTGTAGGGCTGTTAGCCCCTTTCTAATACCAAAAAAAGAAAAATAAATTTGCATAAATGATCATTTCCCATGTGATTCTAAAGCATTAACGTCACATTATAAATAGCTATATAAATTCAATGGTTTTATCATTTTCATAAACTAAAACTTTATTAAATATTTATTTAAAAGAATTTAAATTATTAAATTTTATAAACTGGTGAGATTAAAACTTTAAAAAAAAAATCAACGGGCCTCGTGAGAGTTAATAATTTTTTCACTCCAATACAGACCTGAAAGTAAGAACGCAGAAATAGTCCAATATTTGGGAGTCTTGTTTGGAGCATATAAGAACCATGTTGCTCAATAGAGCAGTTTTTTTTTAGGTGATATCTCAATAGAGCAGTTTTAATCATGGGCATATCGGTTATGCTGCTTACGCTTGCTCTTGATGGTTTGTGCTACTATGCTCGAAGATCAAAACAGAAAAATATAAATAAACAGTAGAACTGCTATTCATTTGCATACCTTTTATATTTTCTCTTTAAGCGAAATAAGCAAGTGAGTTTTTTTTTAATTCTTCATGGTTTAATTGTTCCTCTTACTTCTTCTATGTTGATTCAGTGATTGATTTATTCCTCTCACCAATGCCAGGTATATAGGTTCAGACCTTCACCATCACGGACTTCTAGGTACGTGCTTTAATTTTTTATTCTCTTCTTTCATCCTCTCCATCTTTAATTTTCTTTAGGTACTCTTTCTCTTGTTTATGTAGAAGGAAACACCGAACCGCCTGAAAGAAGAAAGAGGAAGAAACCAACCCAGAAAGAGGAATTGACCGTACAGACATTGACCTTGGTATAGCCACGTAGAAATAATGCTCCTACATGAATAAGTTACAAAATTTCAGCATATTTTTGGATAATAAATAAGGGTATTTATCATATCTTGATCTTAATACTTGGCTAATCCAACTTAAATTAAGTATATTTTGATGATTCGGATCAAATAATCGAGTTTAATTGGATAAAAAAGTTTCTAATTCAATCAGGATGATTTGGATAATGAGTTTAAAAATTCTAACTTGATTAAATTTAAATTAATTATTTTCTTTTTTTGTTATTATATGTATACTTAAAATGTTTAAACTTTTATATTATAAATCGAAGTCAAATTTTTTTATTATCCATGTTCTTTTATTAATCCAAATAATATATGTAATTCTTCATAATAATTAAGGAAGGAGACCCCACAATCTATGTAGGCCATTTCTTTATGTCTGTCTTTCGCCAAATATACCTTTGTACAATTCCGTTTGAAATTGTAAGAGATCCAAAAACATGATGAAGCTGGTAAGGTTTCATAACATTCAAGTTTACACAACAGTGAAGCAATTTTTGGGAAAACTAAGTGTGAGATTTAATTCCAATAATCGAAACTGTCCAAAAGGAAGAAACGTTTTGCCGCCATGACGGGAAAGATACAAACGTTACATTCCATTATGACACAGAACTGACATAACTATGCTTCCATAAAGTATAGATAAGTTAACACACAAGCAAGAAATTACAATTTAGCAATAAATGCCTCGTGGGCCTTTCTGTCAGATATAGAAGATCGTTTCAGTCCTCATTTCCAATTAAATGCTCAAAATATTGTAATCCATAAATATTTATTTGAATGGCTGATGATGAAGTTGAAGCTTCTCCACGCCACCTTCCAGGTCTCTCCTCTGCCTCACACACACATTAGCACATGCAAATACACTTCCGTAGTTTCGTTCGGTCTTGTTGCATCTTGCAAAAGAAAAGTTTTCTCAGTTAAGATATCACAAGCTTCTTTTGAGAAATGATCTGTGCACACAGTTATTGCATAATATGTGCATGTGAGCATAGGTGGATCAATTTCCACCACTCAAAAAGATTGAAGAGAGAGAAGAGAGGTGAGTATGAGAGTATATAGAATGTGTGCAGAGTTTTGTGAATATCGCTGCTCTTCTTTTACATTTTAATTCCCTTTTTTCCTTATTTTATTATTTTTTTCATTTTAGTCTTACACCTTCAAGATTTGCTCTAATTAAATCAGACATTATATGAAGCAAGAACTAAGGTTTGGTTCTCTAGCAAATATGAAAGAAATTATTCAATTCAGTTTGTCTAATAATTTAAAATCTGTATCCAATAAGTGGATATTACAGGTGATATACACAACATTATTACAGATATTACCCAAGAATCAATTACTAATCTACCAGGTACTGTTCTTGCTTGACCGCTGGAAATGGTGGATTTTGGTGGCAGTCAACACTGTCCTGCTCTTGACTGGCCAATCTGGTGCAGTTATTCTGGGTAGATTTTACTTTGATCATGGTGAAGAAAGTGTATGGATGGCAACACTTGTCCAAACTGTGGCTTTCCCTATGCTTGTCCTCCCACTGCTTCTCTTTCCTCACTTCAAAGCTCTACCAAATACTGATGGCCTCACCATGCGTCCTCTATTCACACTCTCACCATAGTTTACTTCTCCTTGGGTATTTTACTAGTTGCAGATAACGTGATGCAAACTATAGGGCTTATATATCTTCCTCTATCTACATACTCCCTTATTTGTGCTTCCCAACTTGCTTTCAATGCTATCTTTTCCTTCTTAATCAATTCTCAAAAGCTCACAATTTTAACACTAAATTCTGTGATCCTTCTCACAATTTCAGCATCACTTATTGCAGTTCATTCTGATTCCTCAGAGGATCAAGCCGGAAAGGTTTCAAAGAAAGAACACGTTGTTGGTTTTCTTTGTACTCTGGGGGCTGGCCTTTTGCTTTTTCTCATGCGGCTATCATTTGAAAAAGTCTTAAAGAAGGAAACATTTGTGGTGGTACTAGAAATGCAAATTTGGACACAACTTGTTGCTTCGGTTGTTTGCATAGTCGGCTTAATTGCTAGTGAGGAAGGAAAGGGCATGAAGGATGAAATGAAGGAATTCAAAGCAGGAAGAGTGGGTTACATATTGACCTTGATTGGGACAACTTTGGCTTGGCAGGTTTCTTCCGTTGGAGTTGTGGGATTAATCTATGTGGTCTCTTCCCTCTTCTCCAATGTTATTAGTATGCTGAGTTTGCCACTTGTTCCAGTGGCTGCAGTGCTTTTTTACCATGAAAAAATGGATGGAGTGAGGGTTATTGCCATGTTGCTGGCCATCGTGGGTTTCAGCTTTTATATCCACCAAAATTATCTTGATGATAACAAGCTGAAAGCAACAGAAATTCATTCTAGTGCAGTCTCAGATACCTCTGATTCTGGATAAAGATGAGAAATCTCTAATTCTTTACTACAAATAGAAAATAAGTGGCTGACAAGAAAGTTTGTATCCTTAATTACATTGGATGTAGATTTAGTGGCATTTAGTTGTCAACTTATGGCTGATTATCTTGTTAGTGGTTACCACTAAGTATGTTGTATAAAGCTGTATAATCGGATTGATTTACCCAGTATATACAATTACTGCTAGCCAATTAAAAACATAACGGAAATGTTGCTCCCATGACATGGGGAACAACAATTTCCTCACAACAGATATTGGGCCATTGATTTTATGAATTTCGTAGTTAATTTTATGGAATGTGGTCTGAATTATGTACACTGAAAATTGTGTAAAAATAGAGAAATTAAAAATATAAAAAAAATAATAGAGATAAAAGAATTTTTTATTATTAACGAACATGTGACTAAATTAGGCAAAATCTTAGTTTAAGATGCACTAGTAATTGATATTGGTGACCAATTAATAAATTGCCACGCTTTTTAGATGTTTTGATCGATATATGCTCGCAATTTTAGCATGAGGTTATATTTGATTAGTTGTGGTTAGCAACTTGAGAGGATCATATTTGGTGCATGACTAGGATGAAGGAAAAATTTGATTGTGGGTTGGGGACTTATTTTTTGTCTTTTAAAAGTGGGAATTGCTATAGGGAAATTTTAACATTTAAACCTACCCACAATCCATTGATCATCTTACCACCATTAATTTTTTACTTTTTCCAATGGAGAACTTGGAAAATATGAATTAAAGATAATCATCAAGACAGACATTAAAGGGGCAAAGGTTAAGCAATTTGATGTAGGGTTAATGGCTCAGCTAAACACTGGCTTTGTTAGCCACTCAAGTTGTTAATGAGTGGTTAACATCTTCAATTTGCTAGATATTTTGCCTTGGATTTCCTTTTTCTTAGACTAGGGAAGTGGGGCCATTCTTTGTGCCGGTCCTATCCCCGCAGTTATTGCAGCATCAATGGTAACATATTTTATAAGAAAAAAAGAAAGGAAAGACAATGATTGAACAGCTTCTCATGATTAGTATTATTATTAATAAGATTATAACTTAGAAAAAATTAAATGAAAGGTTTTAAATTTGAAACACAATAAAAATCAACTCAACCAGAACATTTCAATTCATGTAAAATAATTACTTATTCTTAGAGACACTTAATCCTAAGATTTGCTACATAATTTGGTGATAACATTTGCCGCCAAAGATAGAAGTTATCCGCTTAATAGTCAAAAAGCACTAACATACAGCGCAATCGCTGTACTCCAAGACACGCTCTCGCATACTGCGTTGAAAGGACATGACAAGGATCTGATTGGATCCATTCACATTGATGACCAATATTAATGTTATTGACTTGATGAGTGTATGATAATTATACCACAGACGGTGTAGCGATTTCGCAGAGTGCTGTTTTTGCCGGCCATATTTGACAGATGTTGCCCATTCCCCAACCCATCATGGCTCAATAGGTCCTCAAGGTCAAGTTAAAGTGTACCCCACAAAATGCATTCATATAGCCCGACCTTCTTTTAGCCTAAACATCAAACATCAGTGTTTAAATGCATATAAAACACTATGATGTTTAGGCAAAAGAAGGCCGGCCTTCTCGCTTTCATGATAGAAAGTGCCTTATTTTCAACGAGTTAGGTGTGCATCATCGAATTGTCTTCTCATCACCATCCATCCTCTTCTGTTCTCTTTCTTAATGGTCAAAAATTTAGGCTCCATTCATTCAGGAATGTAGTGGGGGATCCACGTGAGAAAATAAATCTTTGAACTGTGCAAGGCTTGTTAGTATGGGTAAGTTACATCAGCAATTTATGTATTTTTTAAATCAAACTCCTTTCCTAAATGTACTTAAAAGTCAAACTCTGAACTGTCACACTAAAACTAGAATTTTATTCTTTCTTTTCCTGTATCATATTCAATGCGTGAAGATGCCAGCTATCCATCTTCAAGTCCTAGACAACAGAAATGTAAAGCATCTGAAGTGATTTGTTCTTAGAATTCAGGTTTTGGTAAAGCACTCCTCATACTCACTGTCAGATTCCCCTCTTCTTTCTTTATATGTTTGACATTTGTTTCAGTCTGAAGGAAAAAGAGAACAAATTTAAAAATAAGAGAGGAGAAAAAAAAGAACTACACTGCTCATTTTATCGGACTTAATCTTTTTTTTTTTTGGTGAATTATCTGACTTAATCTTTGAGCATTCTAGATATTGCAATTTGCAGGTTTAGATCAACAGAAGTTCAGAGCTGATGCACAGTTATTCACTAACTTTTCCATGTTACTTAAATTCAGTCTGACTTTCAACAACAACTTGTACCAATAAATGAGCAAGTCTCTGGTTTTAGCATTTTACATCACCATATGCTGCCTTGCTTTTGTTATATCCAAGATTATCATCTCATTCCTCCTCTACAACAGATGGAAAAGAAAGAACCTGATTTATGAAGAAGGCTATTCAGGTATAGCGGGAAAGTATGTCTTCAACTTCAGCAGTTACAGAAAGAAGAAAAAACATACTAACATACTGTGATGAGGTGATACAGGTGGGAAGATGGTGCTATTCAGGTCCTCAGTGCTTCAATATCTTACATCTGATGTGGTCTTAAAGAAGACACTGAAACTGAGCTCCCAGGACATCATCGGCGCTGGTGGTCATGGGACAGTTTATAAACTGAAGATAGATGTCTCTACAGCTTTTGCTGTGAAAAGACTAAACAGAGGAACTGCAGATAGAGACAGAGGTTTTGAGAGAGAATTGGAAGCAATGGCAGACATAAAACACCGCAATATTGTCACACTTCATGGATATTACACTGCTCCACATTACAATCTTCTCATATATGAGCTAATGCCCAATGGAAGTTTGGATTCCTTCTTGCATGGTATGCATCTCTTATTTTTAAGAAAGAGTAAAAAACTCTGATTGATAGGAGGCAAAAGAGAAACAAATGGAAGGAATATGTGAACATGCACAACGTATCTATCGTGATTGCTTATGTTTCACTGCACAACTCAGTTTTCATCCTAGGCTATGATTTCTTCCGGTTGAAACTCTTACCTAAGTAGGGAAATGTTGCTCCTACTACTTTTGAGCAACATCTTCCTTACAACGAGGTCCGTGACCCAATGATTTTTATGAATTTTAAAGTTTAATTTGTAATAATTAATTTAATAATATAAATTTTATATTGTAAAAGTTAAATAAAAATAATATTATCAAAATAATAAGACTGTATCAAGTATAGGTATTATTAAATTTAAAATTTTGATAAAATGACCCACTTTTTTCTTACATTTCAAATTCTTGGAAGTCAGTCAATTGATCAAAAATTTTGATTTTTCTAATTGCAAAGTAGAATGTGATGCAGGAAGATCAGCAGACAAACAGATTTTGAACTGGCAATCCAGATTCAAAATAGCTATTGGTGCTGCTAGAGGTATATCATATCTCCACCATGATTGCATCCCTCACATAATTCATAGAGATATCAAGTCAAGCAATATATTGCTAGATGAAAACATGGAGGCTCGAGTTTCTGATTTTGGACTCGCGACACTGATGGAACCAAATAAAACTCATGTTTCAACAGTAGTGGCTGGAACTTTTGGATACTTAGCCCCTGGTAAAGATACAGCCCGACTAACCTCAATTCTTTTTCCTTCACACTCCAAGTCATGTTGAAAACAGATGAGCTCTTTTATGCAGAATATTTTGATACTGGAAGAGCAACAGTCAAAGGGGATGTTTACAGCTTTGGAGTTGTGCTACTGGAGCTTTTAACAGGGAGAAAACCCAGTGATGAAGCATTTATGGATGAGGGAACCAAGATTGTCACATGGGTAAGACAGACGAATTCTTGTAGAATACCTTCTACGATACTATTCTGCAGACTCAAATGATCTTATTTACTTTGAAATCTAGCATAAGAGAATACACTCCGACTGGCATTGTTTGAACAACATAAAAAAGTAAACCGTTCTGTGGGTATAAAAGTTTCAAAAACCAGAGGAAATTCTCTAAAAGATTAATTGGTTTGAGTCATTTGACGTTTATGAACATAAAAATATAGCACCTACAGAGCTGAATCGGCAAAGCGATATATTGCTTGCTTCGTACAAAACATCATGCCTATAGAATAATGAAGTTGCTTAAATTCTGGATACATCTTTGGAATGAAGAATTTCTAGCAAATTATTCTGTTATTACTGGAGCAGGTTAAGGCTGTTGTTCGAGAAAAGAAGCAGGAGCTAGTTCTCGACAGTAGATTAGGGTCCTGTCCAATGCAAGAAGTTAACAACGTGTTCAACATTGCAATGATGTGTCTGGAGTCAGATCCCTTCAAGAGGCCAACTATGGCTGAGGTTGCGAACATGCTCGACCAAACAAAATCATACAAGCTAGTTTTATGACTATTTGTTAGAATTTTGGCTCGTGTCAATTAAAATTCGCTGTAAGAATTTTTTTTATGTTATTAACTTTTATTTATTTATTTTCTTGATGATTAAGTTGGCTTAATTAATAAGTTTTTTAAGACAGATTATTTTGAGAGAATATGTACAAAAAAAATTTGAGATTCATTTTGATAACAAACTCACCCATACTTTTCTTGTGTTGATTATTACTAATTATAAGATAATTTTCTTTTAGGTGGTCAATAGAAATAATAATAATGTTACTTGCACGTACGTAATATATTACGCAATGATTGCTTAATATACAACTAAATACCTATTGCTAATGGAATTTGCTACAATACACCAAGGGAAAAATTTGTCCAACTCTTTTGCTATAAAAATTTACGCTTATTAGTTGCGTAAAATTTTATGAATTTAATGATATAAATTTTAAATTATAAATATTAAATAAATAAAATTATTAAAATAATAAAACGCATACATTAATAGAAACTAATATCCGTTTATATATTATACAGTTACTATAAAATGTTTACTCAGGCATAAATTGGTCAAACCACATCAATTATGTCATCTTGGGAGTGCTACCTGCTACAAATGTCTAACTTTTCCCGACACTTTGGTCATTAACTTAGGCAAATGCAGCCAACCATCCACAACGAGATTTATTCTCTAATTATACGGAACTTCAGACATCAAAATACACTATGATATGATTATATCCCAATCAGTCAAGTTGGATAGTCACTGCTAGGACAAGATGGATATAGCCATTACCAGAGGAGTGAAGCATGAAATAGCAAAGGTTTTCCTCAAAAAATTTATCACCAAAAGCATACTATTACCAATCTCTAAAAGTGTTAATTTGACAGTTGCCAATTCCGCTTATCTTTGTAGAAATATGCCTCAATGTTCCTGCGGAGCCCAAGTAGACACCAAGAGAAAAAGAGCAGCCCCTCAAGACATCCGCTGAATGTACCAGCAATTTTGAAAACACTAGATGCAATAACATGTCTGAAGAGACAGCATATTGTCTCCTACTTGAGTACTCTTGACAAGCCTTCAGCCACTGAAGCTTTTAAGGAGGGAGAAACGGGTCTATCTCCAAGAAATACATCAAAAAGAGCAGAAGCCACATTTGCAGATTCTATTGTAGCATCCACGGCTGATGGAAGCCCGTGTGAAGAGACAGAAACCTGATTGACATTATATCCAATTGGATTATTATCTTAAAAATACAGAAGTAAAGGTAATGAGGGAGAAAAGATAGATAACAAATATTGATAAAAACATCTTAATATTAAAAATGCAGACAAATTCTGCAACAAATTTCTATAGGTTATCTAAACAGCATGCATATTTACCAGTAATCTGGAGGCGTTTGACCAAGTCAAAAATATGAAAGTGCCTTTCTTAAGAGGTCTATTTAGGAAGACACCACGGAATGTGGATAAGGCAGTTTCATCTACAGTTGTGGGTGCTTCAATTCTTGGTGAGATGGCTTCATCTAAGGCATCCCAGAAAGTTTTACCATCAACATCTCTAACAAGAATAATTTGCAATGATTTGTCAAGGGGAGCTGCAATCAAAATAAAGGCATATCTATTAACCTTATTCTCCAACTCTACATATGCGTCTCTGTATGTGAGAGCATTGTGAGAAAGAAAGAGGTGATCAACTTATGATGTCCTTACATTGGAAAATGGTCTTGAACAAGGAAAAGTTCCCTTGAATTACATCTGCTGATTGCCCTTTCCAAGCCTTTAACTCACTTGTGATAGATTGACTTAGATACAGCCCTGCTGCATAGACCTTTACACCAATGATTGCAAAAACTTTCTCTCTGTATCCTAAAGTTGCTAAATTTCATCAAAATTTATTATAGTAGAAAAAAATAACATTATTTTACTGAAAATCACTGTAAATTACAGGTATATCACTGAATTCAAATTATTTATAAGTTTGTGATTGTACAAAGTTTGATTGCCTCATCCAAATATGTAAACATATACCTCAATGATATATCTGAATCTATGCATTGGCTACCGAAGAAGTTAGTGCCTTGGTTTCTTGAAGTAGGGTTTTGGTGCTAGTTTCCTGACATACATGGAATTATTCAATGATAAAGCCACTTCACTTTGCACAGTGGTTTTCATACGTGTTTTGCATTTTGCCACAACGTTATAAACATGTCAAAATGCCACAGTCGATGACATGAAATTTCTTTGTAAGAGGTAAATAAGAGCACAATTAAAAGGTATTACTAAGAAAGTAAGTTCAACATGACATCAAACCATTTATGTTACAATTACAATAGTAACATTGTCCTGAAGAAAGTGTCTGCTGCACACCATACAAATTATTTAATATTAACAGCATGAGTTATCATTGTAGGCATGTTAATCTATTTCACATGCATAGAGGAATGGCTGTTTTCTTTTGATTTTGAAAATTATATGTAACTAGCAACTAACCAGTTCCAAACAAAGTTAAAGAATCTGAGTAACCCGGCAAGTTCAAAGACGTCAGAAATTTCACATTTGTTGCTGGTTCCTCCACATATTCTGCACTTGCGGCTGCAGTGATCAATTACAAGCACAACAGATGTCAACCTTCAAGGTGCAACATAATATGAGAAATATTTAATTTTTTAATTTGTGCAATCTAAGAATCTCATTGAAGTCTTCAGATTTGCCGAATATATACCAACCATTAAAGATTCGTCATGTTCCGTGCATATCTTAAGTAACATATAACTTGGCAAATTCTGCAGAACAATTTGCTAGTTCTTCTCATTGCTTCACCCAAGATGCCACGTGAAGTAAAAGGTATTTTGAGTGTAAAGCTCAGAAAAGCAAAAGTAACTTTAACAGCCTTGCCCCTTCACATCACATGCCTTCCTTGATTAGGGTAACAAACCCCATTAAAGGGAACATCTCACATTTCCAATACACAGCTTTAGAACTTGCATTAACTTTTTAGTGAATATGCACTTGTGTAAAAGAAAGTGAAGAGAGAGAGTATCTTCATTACTTTTCCCTTCATATGTTACCCTTTTTGGGGCAAATTTCGGTTATATAAGTTATAAGAAGCAAATAAAAGATTGCACTAAGTCTCAAAAATCAGTCGAACTGTGATTACGTTAAACCCCTGATTGTCATATAAAAGGACCATTCTTTATAGAAACCAGTCACTACGGCTAAATTAGCTGTCGATCCTTTCTATATTAAGAATTTTAAGACTCTCTTCTTTTAATATCACCCCAAAAAATAAAAGTTTAGACATTATTCTATGCAGATCCTAGTCTGATATTTCCTGGTATATTTAAGTTCAATTAAGAAAAAATAAGTTTCCATATTAGCAGATAACTTTCATAAACGTAGCATTTTTTGCAATGTTATAGAATTCAAGACAAAAAGGGGTTCGCACAGAAAATTAGTAACTTCTCCCTGGCAAGTGCATTCCAAGAAGGCAAGCAGCAATTGAAGAAATCAAGTAAAAATGCACAAAATTGGAAGCCAGAAGTGAAGAGTAAATGAGAACACAGAGGAAACTTAGAACTAAAGATTATACTCAGAAATTTACCAGAAGATGAAGATGAAGCAGCTTCTGGAGATAATTGAGTACGTCTTCCAGTGCCTTTGGAGGAAGAGAAATGCAGAGGGGAGGCGGATACATAAGAAAAATAGTGGGTATGGTTCAATGCCTGAAAAGTAGAAATTTTTCTCGGGAAAGCAATTCTGGAGTGAAAATTGCAGTTGCTAGGGTGGATGGGCGGCGAATGCCACAGTGTAGCAGAAGTTGTTCCAGCTCCAAGCATCTTAAGTGGGATTCTGAATGTTGAAGAAACCTTCTTAAGGTCCTTCTCATTAAGGAATCCACTGAGCCACTCGTCTTTTCTCGCTTTGGTCTCTCAGCCTGTTTCTCTTAACGTAATCTAACGATCATCTCCTGGGGATAATGTTTATCAAGGCTAAAATCTTTGTTGAATTTTTTTTTTAAAAAAAATGCAAATTTACTTAGAAATTATTAAACGAAACAAAACAAACTCGGTTTGAACCAATGGTCACTTCTTATTCCGAATGACACAAACATTCAACAATTTAACACATGAAAATACAGGCTTACTTTGCTTTTTGAAATTAGTATTGTGATTTAGAATTATGTTATAATTTAACTTTGGATTAAATATTACGAATTTAGAGATTTGATGGCCGAGTTGATGGTAACAAGAATATTGTCTATTGTATTGAAAGATAGCTGTGACAGTTTTTTAAATTTCGTAATTAAAATGAATTTAACTTTTGAAATTGAAATGCTCAATTCTAAGTTCAGAATCTAATTTCAAGCTTAATTCCAACTGCACATTGCACATATTTAATAATTTGATCATGTCTTCTTTACGTGACAACTCTAGAATGATTGTGTGACTGCAATTGTTCAGCATAATACCATTTCTTCAAGCTTGAAAAAACCCTTTTGATTTCTCACATTTGATAACTTACTAACATTAATCTCGTAGTTTTGGAAAGCAAAATTCGTAACACCACAATAATCATGAAGGAAATTAATTCAGAAGCAATAACAATAAAGAAAGCTTCCTTGGGTTTAGCTTCTCTGTAATTTTAAAGGATAGAGAATTGAGAAAACATATAATTTATAGGGGGAGAATTGAGAAAACATGTAATTTGATAGAAGTAATTATGGAGTTTGGATTCTCCCACATTTTATTTTATGGATTTAATAATTTTTTATTTTTTTATAATTTAATATATAAATTCTTTTAATATTTTTTATAAATATATAAATTAATTTTATATTCAAATTACATAATTTTTTTCCTCTTTAAATTATTACCTCTCACCACTCACAAAACATTTACCAAATTTTAAAGTGCAGAATTGACGGCAGAACTGGGCCTCGCACTTGTACTTCATTCGATAGTGGGACCATCCTCCATATATGCCGTAGATGGGAATAGATGGGGTCACGGCTGTCCTGTGTGGCCCCACATCGTTTCCCGTTCCAACAACAATTTGGAGTCTATCCAAAGAATAACCCAATGGAGAAGCGAGAAGCCAAACGGCACTGCCACTCGCGTTGGCTACAGTTACGAATCGCATCACGTGCGCGTCCCCACTGAGCGCCTTTTCACCATCACCTTTTGCCCTCTTGACATTCCCCCATTAACCTATGTTAATCAAATTTCATTAAATTTTCATTTAAAAAATTTTAAAATACTATATTTACAATATCTTTATAAATTATAAGATTTAATATATTAATTCGTATTTTAAGATTATATCACCCCGTGAGGCCTGTAACGTCTCTGTGATTCCTATTCGCTGTTAATGTAACCGTTATTCTGACTTTGCTGCCACTCCGTCACTTTAAAAAGGTCCCTCCTTTCTACTTTTCCAACTCATTTACTTTCACCCATTCTCTCTTTCTTCATCATTCTGCTTTAATCATATTCGCAGCTGCGGTCAGTAGTCAGTAGCTCAGTAGTACTTACACAGTTATAGTAGCTGGAGGCTGGAGCAGATCGTAACAATGGCTAAAGCGGCTTCTCTGCTTTTCCTTCTGCTATTATCCCTCACATCAGGTAGTGTCTCGTATGCTATGTTTCAGTCACTCTTCAAGTACGCTTTTTTACACTTTGGTCAAAACCTAGTTTTTTTTTTTCTCCTCAAATTATCATGAATCAATTTGGTCTCAAAATGTAGCTGGTTTGATTACGAGAATCTGTTTGAAATTTGACATAATTGGATCTGTTTCCTCCATAATGTTGATTTATTTATCCATTTTTTTTTCATTTAGCTTTGTAGAGCCATGTATATTAAACTGTTGCAGCTCTCAATGGCAAAGCTTCCTTGCTCAGAAGTGTGTAAATTAAGGAGTTCCTCACCCTAGCTTTCAGATCCATACTCAACAATTCTGATATTCAATTATCGAAACTGAATTTTGTTCCTAGAATCCAAGCTTTCAGAGCCACGCATTTGTAAACATATATATGAAGTATTGCGCTGTGCCTTCTGAGTTTGGCTGAGCTAAATCCTGTGCTTGCGCATAAATGATCTCAAGCTAAGTTATATTAATATGGATATGTATCTGATTTGTTAACGGATTACATTAGTACGGGTATCTATCTGATACGAATATGTTATCCAAAATAAAGTTTTAAGACTCAAATATCAAGACACAGAATCACTACTTGTGTTACATTTCTTTCTTTTTGACATCTGCAGGGTGGAATCTGATTCTGGTAAATGGACAGGTAACCTATTATCAAATTCCTCAGATGCCTTTAAAGAAATCTGACGGTGCATATGCCTTTAAAGAAATCTGATGACGTTCCAAGTTCTTACTGATATTGGCATATTTATCTGATGGAATTTACAGAGAACATGGTGCGTCGCTAAGCCTTCATCAGATCAGGCTACCCTTTTGGCTAACATCAATTATGCCTGCTCTCAAGTTGATTGCAGAATTCTACAGAGAGGGTGCCCCTGCTTCTCCCCTGATAATTTGCCGAACCATGCCTCCATAGCAATGAATCTCTACTATCAGTCCAAGGGAAGGAACCACTGGAATTGTGATTTCAGGGGCTCTGCCCTCATTGTTGTCACCGATCCTAGTAAGTCAAATCAACTCATTTTGTGTTCTAAAATACTTGGCTGGGAATATGAGTTGAAAGTTTAAACTAATGTATCGCTTTTTTATGACTTTGTGCTGAAAGGATCTTTTTCATTTTGATTTTCAGGCTATGGCAACTGCATTTATGCATGAAATTGGCTTTGGAGGCAAGATTTGGAGGTGCATTTTGCTTGTTCATTGTTACTGTCATTTACTGGCAAATGTACTTGTATTTGATTTGGTTGTAATTCACTACCTATGGCATTAGACATTTGCATACCAAAGAAATCAAATCTTGCCCACAGAAGTTTTAACCAAGATGCATATTCACTTAATAGATTAAGCTTTCAGAATATTTTATCATTAAATAATTAAGAGTCTAATCTTTAAAATTCTCATTGACAATCTTTACTTAAAGACTTACTTTTTTAAAATAATCAATTCTTGACCTTGTATATATAAAAAAAAAAAAAAATCAACAAATTGTTACCAACTTACCGAAGGATTGCAAGTTTTTCAAAATATAATTATAATGTCATTAGATGCTTCTGAGTGGGAAATGCAGATGATGCAACAAATAAAAATTGCAAAAAAGAACAAGAAAAAGATTGTGATCATGGTTTCTAACAATCTGTCCATAAAAGGATACAAGGCAGTTTGAGTGCCAGGCACATTGCCTTTTTACTCTTCAATTGACAATCAAGCCAAAGCTAATTCTGCAATGTTTCCATCTAACAATAACCTTTCCTGATAGACAAAAAAAATGAACTATTCTTCCATGTTCCTCATTTTTCCTTTGCGGAAGAGATCTGGACCAGCTTTGGTGGTGTGACAACCAGGCTAATGCTCCTTTACCTTTCTATGTCCTTTTTCGTCATCAGCGTACTCTTTCTCCACTCATCATAGCTGGTCCTTTTATACTTATTATCCTCATTCTTCTCATGGACTTCTTTTTCTGTCGAAAAAGTAAAAGGAGTTTCTGATTGGATTTTGGAAAAATGAAAAGATGTGTAAAAGTAACAATAAACATATGTGATTAACAAAAAATGATAAATGTATGTCATTTTTGTATGAGTAAAGTTAAATTTATAATTTTACACTCATTTTTTTTGCATATCTAATGCGACCAAATTTAATTCACATGTTTTTACTCTTTTATTTCTCCAATTTCATATTATTTGTGCTCTCTAACTCACCTGCATAACAAAAACATAAAAATAAAAATATTGAAATATCATTACTCTTATTATATGTGTTAACAGTACAACTAATTTTTTCTCACCATTTTTCATGTGAGACAGCATAGTGCCAGTGTACTTCATTTTTGAATACATCTATCCCTCCTACTCCATGATTAATTGATGATTCCGGCTACAAAACAATGACAAGAAAAAAAAAAATCCAAGTTTCTCTGCCAATACTTTTTCAAGTTACACTAGCTAAATAACACTCATTTACATAAATACAAATGCTTGAAGGACTTTAGCATAGACTTTATATTTTCTCATATTTTACAAATTACCAACAATTTTTACATGAAATACTCCTAAGCACCAACAATTTAGTAGATGGAAATTTGAAGGGATCAATTGCTTAAAACATATGTTATGTGTAGTCTTATTTTGTATTTATTGGTTTTGGATTGGTTGATTAAGCTCCACAACTTGCTGATTGAACAAATTTTTTTTTTATAGAACAATACTTTTTTTTTGGTGAACTCTTTGTTTTGTTTGATAAATACCTTGCATGTGGATAATGAATAGTAGTGTACTATTCCTATCCATACTCTGATGTCTTATTGTCAAACTCATAATAATTGTGACATGCAGCCATATTGTAGTAAGTATAGCCAGTAATGTCTCCCATCTTTAGACAACATCTTGAATATTATAACCAAGTATCTTCCAGATGGGTTCTGTCCATTATTGAGATATAAATTTGTTTTTGAAGTTTGAGTTTTCATGAATAAGTAGAGCAATGATCTCCTTTTGTATATCTTCGTGGTGGGGATAGGGGTTCTTAACTTTTTACTTTTGAAAGTTAGGGATAAAATAAGTAAAAGATAAAAATAAAAATAAAATAAAATAATTAATAAAAAAGATAGAATCTGTAACTTAAATTTTATCAAATTACAAATAAGAAAATTAAAAATTATTCGAATCCTCATTACTCATTAATGAAATGCAATTTCACTTTTTTTCAATTGCATGTGATTTAAGTTTCAATTAGTTATCATGCTATTTCTATGAGTTTGGATCTAAGTAAACGTAACATAAGTGAAAATAAAACAAACTGTATACGCATCAATTTATATTTCTATGCGAAGAAAATTAAAGTTATATTCAGAATATTTCACCACTATTCCAAGGTTGCCCAACAAGCAATGGCATGGCCGCATTGCTGCCACTGCAAAACTATCAAGTAGTTTTAGATTCGTGTTGAGATGGATTAGAACAATCCATCGGCTACCCAACAAGCAATGGCATGACTGTATTGCTGCAAGCCTGCAACTGCAAAACCATTAAGTAATCTCAGATTTTTGTTGAGATCGATCAAAAGGTAACAAATGACTAATTTCTAGTAGTCTTTTTTTTTTTTTTTTAAAGTAATCCTCATTATACAATATTTTATGCATAAAAATTATTAAAATAGTAAGTAAAAATTTAAAACTTTTTTGTGCATAAAATATTATAACAAACATTTTTTATAAAAATTAATTTAACTGAAAAATTTTGAAATAATTTATTGATAAAATTTTAGTTTAAATTTCTCTTATTAATTATCTTTCTCAGTAAACAAAAAAATTATAAATCATTACAAATATTTGTTAAAGTTTATGATATATCTAATTTTAAAGTAGGATAACTGTTCCTTTATCTTAATTTTTTAAAAAAAAACTCACTATAGTCGTTTATTTTGATCTGTGGTTAACAAATGTGGTTCCTCACAGAGTCACATGGAAAGGCAAAACAAGTATAATCCCTGATTATTAGATTCTTACAAACAAAAAATCGTCTTAGTTGTCATAAAATCTTTGCTTTTGCCTATGACAGATTGCCTTGATATTCATACCAATTGTAATTAGATATAAGGATATTTTGGATAATATCTTATCCTTCGACACAGATCACACTCGTGTCAGAATTCTGAAACCCAAATGTAGTGTTGGATAAGATTAGTACTAGTTTTCTTGGCTCTTGTTTGAGATAACCAACTGCTATGGGCCAAAGACACAGATTTGACCCACCGAAGAAGCCGTTTAGTTCTAATTTTCTGATGAAAGCCGCATTCGGCGGTTCATGCGATGAACCATGGGTCACAGACTCACAGGTATCGCTCTCACACACTCTCTCCAACTGACAAAAACCAAGAAATCCTAGGTGGTCTCTCTTGATCCACACAATTAACGCACCCTTTTGTTTGTTTCTTTAAAGTGGGAAAAACTTGAGCCAGAAAGAAAATAACCTTTCTGGTTTTATTTTCAGTTGTTTTTCTATCAACAATAGGAACTATACTCTATTTTCTCCAATGGCAGCTCCTCACTGGGTCTTCGTTTAATACGAAATTGGGTTCATAATCCATCTGGGTTTTTGATTTGGACGTGGAACTTGCTGGTTTTCGCTTCTGGGGCTGGCTCAAAATGATGTCAGTAACAACCCAAAGCCTTGATTTTCCTGGGAAAAATTTGGTTGCTTGTGGGTGCTCTTCCAATACTTCATTTGAACGGTACGCAGTGAGAAATTATGCAAAGGTGAATCCTAAAGGTTGGAGCAGAGGCTATGCGGTTCGTAAATCGGTTTGCTGTAAGCGGGGCACCATCCAATGTCGGGTTTCTTCGATGAACACTGCAGAGACCACAATAATTGGTATTAGATTAACCATTGAAGTATGTTACTAGAGTTTGTTTAGATGAGTAGTTTGAGTAAATAGACTAAGCAAGTTTTGGATTTTACAAATTGCATCTGCACAGGGGGAACTCAAGGAAAACAAGGCCTCCCGACAGGATTGGATTGGAAGAATTATTCAAAAATCCCCATTTCGCCTGCGAAATTGTTTGAAGTGGTTGCAGATGACTTACAGCTGCTTAACAAAAATCTTCAGTCGGTAAGTAATGCTTGTGGGATTTCTGCTATATGCTGTTATAGTAACTGTTACTGCTTTCTTCTAGACCAGAAAAAAATTGAACTTTGAACAGATGGAACATGTGGCATGGGTAGAAAAAAGTATTCCCTCGTTCATAAGCACTTGAATGATATTCCTGTGTTCGCTGATTCAAATCATGCCTTTTTAAGCTAATTGATATGCTGATTAACTTTCATTCGATATGTTGAAATCATAGAAGTTAAAACCTTTCTGTCCCTTTCATTGAGTATATTGTTAAATCATCACCATGAATCTTGTTCTTCTAATTCTAGTCTACAATTACAAATTTCAAACTTCAATTTCTTTACATTGAATATTACTTTTAATGAGATTGGATCATCTTCTAATTTGTGGTATTGATGGAACTGAAGTCACCAGACTCACCACGAACTTATTAATCAGACAATATTGAACAGCATACCTATTTGTATTCTTTGCTTCTAGTTTTGTGCTGTAGACCTTTTTATGAGGTAGGTGGTGCAGTGAAAAGGTGCCAAGACCTGATCATCCTCAATACCTGCTTGTTTTTAATTTTCCATTTTAATTTATGAACAGTATCTTTATAGACTTTGTGTCTAATTTTTCCTGTATCTGATGAAGATGCTGTGTAGATTGTTGGCGCAGAAAATCCAGTTTTAATGTCTGCTGCAGGGCAAATCTTTAGTGCTGGTGGGAAGAGGATGAGACCAGCTCTGGTGTTCTTGGTGTCAAGGGCGACAGCAGAGCTAGTTGGATTGAAGTAAGTATGGATTATTGGTTTCCTCTCTCTCTCTCTCTTTCGGGCACTTGTTTTCCTGTCCTCAAAGTCCTTTGCACTATATGATGATAAAAGTAGAAAGCTTATTTTATAATCCTTGACACCAGGGAACTTACCATAAAGCATAGACGTTTAGCAGAGATAATTGAAATGATTCATACTGCAAGTTTGATACACGATGATGTATTAGATGAAAGCAACCTGCGAAGAGGTAGGCCCCCTTCTATTGAAATATGCACATCCTATCACTGATTTCACTTGAGATGTACATTATTGGACAAGCTGAATGATGTGAAGCAGTTCTACTGAATCTACTCATATCTTAGGCTTGTTTTGATATTTAACTGGCTGCAACCATGTTGCGGTTAATTTGATCAGGATGCTTGGGTCTTTGGTTGTGTTAGGTTCTTGTTTCAGGAAATGTCTATGTTCTGGTCCAGAGTATTGTAACTGTAAAATTGATAAATTTATTTCTCATATCTTAATAGCATGTCTGCATTCCAATTCTGACATCGCCCTTAAAAGTGGGAGAATAAGAAAAGGGAAAACATAAGAGAAAAGTGTACTAAATTCAGATACTGGAAGTGGCAAAAGTGTACCATTAGTGGCCTTCTGTTTTCGTGAAACCTTGCAAAGGACTTCCTAGCTATACATATTAAAGGAGAGTAAACACAATTCCATATGTGTCAGACTGTCACTCTCGATTTCTATCATTTGATAAGCTAATTCCTGCTCGAGTCCCTTCCACTACTTCAAAACAAAGTAAAACAAAACAAAAGAAAAAATAAAAAATAAAATGTACTGTGGTACACTGTGTAACCTGTCTTCAGCACTTCATTGTTATTGATAACACATGGTGTATTTTAGCTAATGCAACTATAGCTGACCTGTATGGCATAGTGGAAAGCGAGGTCTAATGTTCTGCTGGTTTCATTTTCTCCTCCATTTGAGCTTGATGTTGATACTGGGTAATTTTAGGAAAGGAAACTGTTCATCAACTGTTTGGAACAAGAGTGGCAGTGTTGGCTGGGGACTTCATGTTTGCACAGTCGTCATGGTATCTTGCCAATCTTGAAAATCTTGAAGTCATCAAACTTATCAGCCAAGTGAGTTGCATTATCATACCTGTCCAAATTGTCTTCACCTTTTAATTGCATGCTGAACATCATTATTCCATATGTGATTAATGAAGTCAGCAATTTAATGGAGGGTGTAAGGAGCTACATTATTTCAATTTCCAATGGTTAAGCTTATGTCCGTCTGAAAAACATGCAATAACATTTTGCAAACTTCTTTGGTGCTGCGACAGGTGATTAAAGATTTTGCTAGTGGTGAAATAAAGCAGGCTTCTAGCTTGTTCGATTGTGATGTTCAACTTGAGGAGTATCTAATTAAGAGCTACTATAAAACAGCTTCTTTGATTGCTGCCAGCACAAAAGGAGCTGCAATTTTTAGTGGCCCTGATAGCAGCATCACGGAGAAAATGTATGAATATGGTAAGAATCTTGGTTTATCTTTTCAAGTTGTGGATGACATATTGGATTTCACACAGTCAGCAGAGCAGCTGGGAAAGCCTGCTGGCAGTGACCTTGCGAAAGGTAACCTGACTGCACCAGTTATTTTTGCATTGGAAAAAGAACCGAAATTAAGAGATATCATTGAGTCTGAATTTAGTGAGACTGGTTCCCTCAGCGAGGCCATTGAATTGGTTAAAAGTTGTGGAGGCATAGAAAGAGCGCAGGAGTTGGCAAAAGAGAAAGCTGATCTTGCAATCGAAAATCTCCAATGCCTTCCCCAGAGTGCATTTCGTTTCGCGCTAGAGCATGTGGTGGCATATAATCTTCAAAGGATTTCATGAGCATGTGCACGCCAAGGCCTTGCCATTGAAAGGAATTCTTTTTTCAAAATATAAGGATGAAATTGTCATCCATTTCAAAAATTTGCAGAAAATCTATGAAATGCTTACTGATAGACAGCTACTTGTGGCTGGTATATGGACATTGAAGAACAAAGCAACCGTACCTCCTGCTCATATTATATATATGCAGCTTCCTCTACGTTAACTTACAAGGAAGATAATATATCCAATTGTTGTATCATAATAACACATCTGCAGTATATTCTTTTCCCCACTTACAAAAAAAAAAAAAAAAAAAAAAGAAGAAAGAAAAATTGCTTAATGAATAATATTATTCTCTTTTCATTTCCTTCCATATTTTCTGAATATATGATTACTGGAACTGGAAGATATTGCTACAATTGAGCTTGTTTACTCAACATATCTGCTTGTTCAATATAGTAGTCTGCTATGCTTAAATCAGCAGAGGGATGACAGAAAACTCTGGTTAGCACACATAACAGATTTATATTTCAAAATGAATGTCTTGTTCATCACTGGCACTTCTGAACTTGCATTATTTGTCCTAATGAGAGGGAATAGATCCCCCCACTTCCTCAGTGCTGGGTGTGTGCGAGAGCTCCTTGGAAATTCTTAGCATTATTCTTCACATCTTCCATTATATCTCTCACCCTCTTTGGAATTTGCTTGAATTTATTTCTACTTCCGTTCCTTCTCATGAAGGGTCTGCTCTGCGTGATCATGCTTTGGCTAGTATCTGACTGTAGTGATGCCTGATGACTGATGGGTCAGTACCCTATTCACGAGAGTACTATTCCTTTCAAAGCAATTGTAGGCCGTTGTCATCCACCCAAAATATAATAAAACTGAGGAGTCACACTTCTCAGTAATTGATGGAACAACGGATCCACATGTTAGAGTGGCAGTGTTTAGAGGTGGCACTGCACTCATAAGCACTAATGATATTCGCAGGCATAACGTGTTTATGCTCCCCACACGTTTTGATACAGAAAAAGAGTGGAAAAAAAATAAATTCAATTAAAGAGAGAATAAGAGAGTTAAAATTGTAAATCAATATGAAGAGTATGTGCATAGTTACCTTGTTCAACTATCATTTCTCTTTCACAGGTGACAAAATCCTAACAATGAATTTAAAGGGGTTTTCTAAGTGACATAATCCTAATAACAGATTAAAGGAGTCTTTATATTTAGGTTTAGAGTTGTCTTTGTTAAAAAAAATTTAATTAAATAACTTTTGTTTTGAATAAATATTAATTTTTATCTAGCAATGATGAGGGACATTTTGAGAGAAATTAAAAAAAGAAGAGTTTTCAAGTTTATTTACTTATTTGTTATTATATTATTTTTCTTAATTAAAAGCATACTAACAAAAATCACCATATGTCTTGATTTGGTTAAAAAAGTATAAACAGCTAGAGTATTTGAATTTTTTTAATACAAGAGGAAGAGAAGAGAAGGGGAGGGTAAAATAGACATTTAACGCAGACCTAACCATTTTTTGTCTACAAATGTCGACAAAATGCAACCCGCTGCATTTCATGTGCCTTTGAGAGAACCGGGCAGGCCGCTCCGTGGTGTCTGAGTTCCGTTGCGGGCATAGATGAAACCCTAATTCCTTTCTCCATATCTGCGTTTAGATTTTTCTATTTCTATTTTGCAAAAGGGTAGAAAGGATTTGAACATAGCATTTGTGTTCCCGCCATTATTCTCCCTCCCCCGTCTCTCGTGCTTTTGAAAATGTGTTTCTTTTGGCCGTTCCAATGGGCTCTCAGCTGAATAATCAAAGTATTTGAGAGCTCAATTTCACCCGGCCAATATTTCATTTTGGGGCAGCCTCAAGGTTTTACATGTTCTCTCTCATGTTTTAATTCAGGGAACTGCCCTAAATTTTGTTTGTCTTCCAATTTTTCAGATAGGGATTCATTTGAATCAAAAGCAGTTTCATATGATTTTAAGTTATCTACATTGGTTTCTTCCAATTGTCAGATAATATGTTTCAAGTTAACATTTTTCTTATGCTGCTTGATTTGTGTCCTATTGCTTTGAAGAGAAGAACTCTCCCAGCTAAAGTAAATAACTTTTACTAGTGTAAGGAAATCAATTCTTAACATTCATGATTTTAAGTCATTAAAAAGGAGAGTAAAGTTATAAAAGTGCGCGTTGTTTAGATCTTACCTGTTTTCTTCTTTTGGGCCTCCCATAACGTTCCTGGCTGCGTGTTGACTCTATCAAGAAGCCATCATTTTGGAATGCATGCAATGTTGCTTTTACATTCACATCGGGACAGTTTAATGAATGCACCACAATCTTCCTCAACAATCAATCTTCAAACTTAATAAATTGTTATGATTCTGCCATGGAGAAAATAAAAGCTAAAATAACTTAAAACTATGAACCTGTAACCCTGCTGGTTTCCTTGCTTGTTCTTTGTTTGCAGAACCCCATTGAATTGGAGCAACTTTGGTTTAGTTTCTAGGTAGCACAAAATTGTCCCGTCTAGCGCGGCGAATCATTTGATCACGGACAAAATCTGATTTTCTAACTTGCAAGTTGTATCCCTGTCAAGTGGATTGTCGGTTGTATGCAAATAATGATTGATGTGCATTTCCAGAGTTCATAGTGTTTACCATGTTATGCAAGAGATGCTGGTATGCTTAATCTTTGACCTGTGCTAACAAGCTTCCAAGTTCAGAGCTGGTAGTGAGCAACAATACCATGCATACGCCATGAAATGCATTAAACTATTGCGGTGATTACTAAATGCGACAGAGTTTTTGAGGTTTCGGATATAGAATTGTTTGCTAATTACTTGCATGACCTCTCTCATGCTTGTGATTGCCAATTGAGATAGATGCCTACTATGTATTATAGTCTAAGCAATTATGACTTTCTTCTTTGCCCTGCAAAAGTGAACTAGCCTGCATTTGTTCGATTGCATATTTTCTGTTCATTCCAATTTCTGTGTCATTTCAATATTCTTACTTTTCTTCTTAATGCTTGACTTTTTATACTGCAGGAATGAAATGAAACTGTTGCTCATTGATCCTGCTTTGAATTTGACCATTGAAGCTGTTCTTATAGTAACAGGTTAATGAAATACGATCATCTTTTGAGGGGTCTTGACTCCGATGTGAAGAGCCTCCAGAGCTTTTGGCACAATTCAGACTCTCTGTTTTTTTTTTATTTTTTATTGGTAAATACAATTCAAACTTTCTTTAATCAGGGGCCTCCAATGTCTTTGACTAGCTTCCACTTACTTTATGTATCTCTTTCTAATTCTTGTTTAAAGAAGTCAAAAATGAAGATATTCAAAGCATTACTTTTGTGTTATGGAGGCAAGTCTGAAGGCTTTTCATCAATTCAATTCACTTTTCTTCAAAGAGTGGAGGGGTTACAAATCATTATCATGATCTAATTCAGTTCAGTTAGTTGGTTTGTTACCATCAAAATTAGTGGACTAGGTAGTGAAACCTAGGGGCTAACAGCCACTCCACGGCACGCAGAACTATATAAATTAAGACAGAATTGCTTACGAAACATCCTATATAGATATTATTTTGGATTAAAACACCTTGCGATTATTTACAAACTAAAGCTTATGCAAGATAATATGAGTGCCGAACTGAGGCTGAAGAGTTAAAACTATAGTAGGAGCATGAGCATAAGATGGGGACAGCTCAAAGCAAAAATTCTGCAGAATCAGGGATAAAGCCATTTTTGCTTCAAGCAAAGCAAAGTTTTGGGCTACGCAGATTCGTGGACCCCATCCGAATGGAATAAAGGAAACTTGACCCTTGGTTGCCTTCAAGACTCCTTCAGAAAATCTCTCTGGTTTGAACTCCTTGGCATCAGTTCCCCAGAGTTCTTCATCACGGTGTATTAGGATTGTTGGCACGGTAGCATTTGTCCCTGCAGGTAATGTCAAATTTCCAAGTTTGGTTTCCTTTTCTATAGCTCTTCTAAGAATTGGAGCTGGTGGGTACAGTCTGAGAGCCTCGTTCAAAATCATGGTTATCTATGACAGTACCATATATGTGCAACAATTACAAAAGCTCAGTTGGGGATTAATTCAAACTTATAATTCATCAAAAAATACATTAACGTTAACAATAAACATAGGTCGACAAAATTTAACTTAGGTTGTGCATTTGTTAAGTTTTATGATTCAGTTTATAAGATTAAATAAATTTATTGGTATAAATTTTTTAAATAATTAGTTAATAAGATTCAACTTATAAAAATAATAGAATTGAAATATTAATACTTAGAGAACACTTCTACTAACAAAAATCTATATAATCATCGGAACAAGTCATAAGTCATGTGAAGTGTTAGATTTATGGAGTGTCACTAATTAACAAACTTCATAAATATAATTGTCTAAATTTTATAAAATAAAGATTATATAAAAATAGAAGTACTGATAATACTCACAACTTTAAGTCGATTTAGACCATCATGGTCTGGTTTCTTAGAGCCAAATATCTGCATGACCTCTTCTCTTGCTTGTGTTTGCCAGTAGGGAAACTTACTTAATAACACAGTTGTCCAATTAATCAAGGCTGAGGTTGTCTCTTGCCCTGCAAAGTAAAATATTTTGCATTCGTTTATAACATCCTCAGTGCTCAATCCAACATTTGTGTAGTTCTCGTGTTCTCTGATTTCTCTGTAGTTAGATTCCAAAAGTAGACCCAATAGGTCATCGTTTGGGGCTTCCCCTGCCTCCATAGCCTTCTCCCTCTCGCGAATAACTCCCCTGAGAAGGACTTTCATTTCTTTATCAATTTCCGTCAGCCTCTTGTTCATCTTTGTCGGTACAAACCTTCATACAAAAGTGCTCATCATGAAGAGAATTGCATAAAATTTATTCATTACAAAAAATTTATCTACTACCTCATTTTTACATAAAGCATACATTTAATGGATGTGAGCTTTATATTTGTTGGATCCATAGTGGAGTTGATAGGACTTAAAAAATTTAATTGTTAGATTTTGTGAAGTGATGATTGTGTATGAATAAATGTGCCTAGGAACAGTAAGATTCTTCTTTATTACCTCCACCCTGGAACATAAACAGAACGTATGGCTATTCCTGTAAGATCAGCTTGTTCTTTTTGGAGTTGGAATACTTTTCTGCATTCTTCATAGCTACTACCAAACGCTGTCCATGAAATTATATCACCTGTCAAGCTTTCAAAAAAAGGCCACACGTCTAACTCGCATGAACCCTTTTCAGATACTAAAGTTCTCCACTGATTTATCATTTGCTCACAACAGTGATAGATTGCAGGCAACACATTCTGCAGTAAAAATAACATAAAAGGGGCTCTATTTAAAGAAAAGTGTTGGGAATCAATGAGGTTTTCAAGATCAAAGGGAAGAGGAAAACAGATTCACATGAATCGGGAAAATGTTAGAACCTTTAACTTCTCTAGTTGAAAGGCAGGGTTGATAATCTTTCTGTGTTTTCTCCATTGGTCACCCTGTTGAGCTGTGAGTCCAGTTAAAAGTAACCTAACAAGTGGACTATTGGTGGGCTTTGGAAAATCATCCATCTTGTTGAGAAGATCTTTTATTTCTTCTGGGTTCATGATATTCACAGTCAGCGTTGGACCAAACCATGCGAAAGAATTCTTACCTGCAAAAAAGTAGGTATTTAGTAAGATTGGAAATAACAGCACCGAGATAAGAAAATTAAAGGCATACCATAATTTTTGACTGTATGATGATGAAACGGCACAACACGTGTTGCAATATCATCATTGAAGTTTATAGGTTTAGATTTCGCTTCCTTTTGCATCATTGAGAGAGTTTTCAAGTCTCCAAACAAAAGGTTGTAAGGGTTTCCCTTAAGGCCTTGATCTCTCAGGCATCTCTCTACCCTTCTCGGTCTCAGCCACACCCAGTTCAGTGCTCTCCATAACTGTACGATGCAAAAACCAACGCAAATTCCAAAAGGCACAAGTAATACTGCAGTCTCCATTCGAATAGCAAGCTAGAGCAGCTATAATTGGCAGTGCAAGTGTAAATATGACATATTTATATAAGAGGTCTTTGCCCTGTTAACACCAACAAAAAGAAGAAATTAAAAAACATGCTGATACTATCAAGAAATGTGTATAGTGAGAATGCTGAATAATCTCTCCATACTATCTAAATATAAAAGAAATGTTGCCGCCCGGTGCATATATAAATATATGTTTTGTTTCTGTTGTCATTTGAAAGAGGCTTGTTGGGGACCGTTATGGACATGAACCAAGGACCTGCCGCTGTTGTCCTGTTGCGAATCATGTACCAAGCAGTTATTCAAGGCCAGACAATTTTAATACTACAAGTTTCAATCACTGAGTCGTCATTTGGACAATAGATAATGTTAATTAGTGTACGTACGTACTTAATGAATTTTAAATGACAAAACCTTAAGTGGTTGAGTGTGATCATTAATTTGGAAGCCAATGATGCACCAGTATTAATTAAGCTAGAGATGTGAAAGGTGAATAAGTTTCAAATTAAGAGTAACTAAATTTAATTGGATTTAGACTTTTTTGTATTTTGTATTTTTTAACTTTTGCTTTGTCAACGTCTCTATTTTATATTCAAACTTGAATCATATTTTTTTTACTTACTTTACAATTTTCTAAAAGATATTTCTATCTTTCACTAACTTCACCTTAGTGTTAGAAATTAACAGTAAGTAAGCTTGATTTATTTTTATTTAATTTTTATAATATAAAATATAGATAATTAAATTCATCGAATTTTAAATATTAATTATGAAATATAATTAATAAAAAAACTCAAGCTATATGCTCTTTTGCAAAAAGGAGATTTTGTAAAGAGTTTCTTGCCCAAATTTATAGGCATAATATCCTACAATATCAGTAACTCATACAATTGGTTAGGCTGATGAAAATAACAGCACAAATTGCTATAAAATGAAATTAAGTAAATAATAATGCATGAATTAAATTTTTCATAAATGATTATCTAATTATATTTTATACTGTATATAATATATAGGCAAACCTTTAGTTAATTTCTTCTTCAAAAGATAAGTAGGAGAAATCTAGTTCAAAAAATGGTGGTATTGAGTTCCAACATAGAGCTTATGTAAGATGACATGGATGCCAAACTGAGGTTGAACAGTTAAAACAATATAAGGAGGAGGAGTGTAAGATGGGGAAAGCTCAAAGGAGAAGTTGAGTAGAATCAAGGACAAAGCCATTTTCGCTTCAAGCAAAGCAAAGTTTAGGGCAATGCAAATTCTTGGACCCCATCCGAAGGGGATAAACGAAACTTGGCCCTTGGTCGCCTTTGTGACTGCTTCAGAGAATCTCTCTGGTTTGAACTCTTTCGCATCATCGCCCCACAGCTCACAATCACGATGGACCTGCATTATTGGTACGGTCATTATTGTTCCAGCTGGTGATGACATATTTCCAACTCTGGTTTCCTTTCTTACATCTCTAGAAATCATAGCAACTGGTGGATATAGTCTAAGAACCTTGTACAAAATCATAGTTACCTGTGACAGCATCATAATGCAACCATTACGGAAGCTGACTTTTCTTTCTTAATACATAATTGTGAAATCTTAACACTTACAACTTTTAGGCGATTAAGCCCATCATATTCTGGTTCGTTGGATCCAAATAATTCTGTGACCTCTTCTCTTGCCTTTGTTTGCCAGTGGGGAAACTTGCTTAATAGCACAATTGTCCAATTAAGCAAACAAGAGGTTGTCTCTTGTCCCGCGAAGGTAAACAATTCACATTCGTTAATTACATCCTTAATGCTTATTCCAACGTTCTTGTTGTTCCCATCTTCTCTAATTTCTTTACAGTTAGATTCCAAAAGTGAACTCAATAGGTCATTTTTTGTGGTTTCACCGGCCTCCATAGCCTTCTCCTTTTTGTGAATAATTCCCTTGAGTAGGACTTGTACTCCATTCTCAATTTCTTTCGTCCTTCTGTTCACCTTGGTTGGTACGAATCTTCACACAGAAAACAAAAAGGGGGTCTCAGTTTAAATATGTAGACCAATTACTACATTATCCTTAAATACATAACTGCAGTCATTTTACTACTTAACAATATCCCTCTATTCTTATAAAAAGAAATTCATAAGAACCTCAATAAAAAAATTTAAATTAACAAATCTATTGGTCTCCTAGTCTAAACTATAAGATTCATTTGATCTAACATTTCACTTTATTTAGGAATATATAAACCATTTGAATTAACTCAACCTGTTATTTGCACACCTATAGTATAATCAATAATAAGCTATATTTTTCTTTCAAACTCAACTTGATCTAACTAATCAAAATGTGCATGAAACCCACCCGCTCAACCAACTCAAACACAACCTACACATATTTTCGATTGGATTCAGGTAAATTTCAAGCTCTATTCTCTTCAGCTCTACCTCAGCACACTCTTACTTTTATTTCACTTGTGGAACATCTTTTCTCTCACTCAAAAGCTAAGCTAAAACGCATGGTACATCGTTCCTATGTGAGAAAACTAGCACAAGACTATAATTATAGCACTAAAGTATAACTACCCACTAATAATCAGTAAAATGCTAAAATATATATTGTTTTCATGAGAAATCTCAAGTGCAGCAACAATTCCATAATAGTATAACTAAGTTGAAAGTCTGATAAGATGTCAAAGAACTAAGGATTCATTTATTTTAAAAACTTAAGTGTTATGATGAACTCTCACAAATGAGTTTTTTTTTTTTATGTTATTAAGGATATGAACTTTATACATGTCAAAGATAAAAAGTGAAACAACATAAATTTTAGAAGTCAGTTTACCTCCTCCCCGGAACCTAAACAGAACGTAAGACCTTTGCTGTAAGCTCAGCTTGTTCTTTTAGGAATTTAAATACTTTTCATCCTTCTTCATAGCTACTCCCAAATGTGGTCCAAGATATCACATCACCTGACAAGCTATTAAAGAAAGGCCAGGCATCTAACTCGCATGATCCCTTATCATCCTTTTCCAATTGTTCATTTACAGCAATGATACATTGCAGGTAACACAAGCTGCAATTTATTATTATAAGACGATAAAAACAAAAATATTAGGTCCATATGATCCAGTAGAATCCAATTCCCATGAAATTCAAGTTAAATAAATGGGTCCTCAAGATCAAAAGGATAAAGATAAAACATGAGGGGGGAAATAAACTATAACCTTTAGCTTCTCCAGATAAAATGCAGGGTTGATAATCTTTGTGTTTGGCCCATTTTTCACCCTCATAGTCAAAAATTCCACATAATAGAAACCTGGAAAGCGGGTTATGGGGCGGCTTTGGAAAATCATAATTCTTGTTCAGAACATCTTTTATGCTTTCAGGATTAATGAGAGTCAGGTGAGGCGCGGGGCCAAACCATATGAAAGAGTCCTTGCCTGCATAATTGGTTTTTACACGTACAGTACGAGTTCATCATCATGATGAAAAGAAAGGGATGCTGTTAATAAGAATTTTCTTCTAGTTATACTTTTCTCACTCTCACGATAAATCATAAGATTATATTGTTATGGAATTAATCATTTTAAAAGTTTAGTTATTAAGTTAAGTTTAAAATTGATTTCATATATTTAACACGTCTTTTTATATGAAAGGCCTTAAACTTTAAAGGATGAACAAATCATGTATAAACTTAACATACCTTATGTTAAAATTTAGTTTTAATTTTTTATAGAATAAAGTGATAAGAATCAAACTTTTAACTAGTTGATGGTAAAGATTTAGATACTATGTCAAAGAATTAATCATTTTAAAAATTTAAGTTATTAAATAAAAGATCAAGAATAATTTTATATCTCTAATATTTATACGAGGTTTGGCTACTTTTGTGAAAATAACAATTAAGCTAGCGCGGTGGAAAATATGTTTTCCGAAGAACAGTTTTGGTTTCCATTATCTGATACAAGCAGGGAATATTTGCATGTGAAATAATTACAGGGTTACCATAATTTTTCACCAGTTGGTGATGAAATGGAAGGACACGTTGCACAATATCATCATTCAAGTTGATAGGTTTAGATGTTGCTTCCTGAATCATCATGGAGAACTCTTTCAAGTCTCCAAATAAGAGGTTGTAAGAGTTCCCCTTGAGGCCTTTTTCTCTCAGGCATCTCTCCAGTATTTTGGCTTCAGCCACACCCAATTCAGCCTCCTTTATAACAGTATAATACCTAAAGCAAAACAAATATTTCCCACACACGCCAATATTACTTCAATGTTCGTCTTCGCCCAATAGCAGCAGAGACTAGACTAGCTGTAGTTATGGGTGAAATCGATCAGTTACACACACACACACACACACACACACATATATATATATATGTATGTATATATATAGAATATACGAGGTCTCGCCCTCCTTCAAGCTACTTGATCAACAAGAAAGATAAGAAAGCAATCTCAATAAAATGTTTCACGGAGCATTGATATATTTGTTTCTTTCTGTTGTTGCTTTTAGAAAGCATCCGCTCTAATGGAGAAGAAAATTAAGGACGATAAAGAACATCCACCGTCCTCACCTCCTAACGGTGAATCTACCAAGGATTCATTCAATGTCAAAAGGTTTTAAACGTGGTTGGCTCAACTGAGAAAATTCAGATACTAATAAGGTTTCGGCTCAAATCTGATGCTAGAAATCCTTTTTGGTAAGTCATCTATAAACTATTGTAAATTTTATTTTACTAAAAAAATAATTTTAGAAGAAACAATAGAGTCAAGTTTTAATCGTGAGAATTAAGAAGTTATTGCACTTAAAATTCATTACCACATTTTTGTGAAAACTGCATAGTCACAATTTTATAAAAATAATTAATCACCACATATATATAATAAATTAGCCACTGATTAAATTAAAATAGAATACATTACTTTATATTAGTCAAAGCTGGTTGTATTTTTCTAAAAATTTAAACGGATAAAACTTTGGTAGCTTATTGATTAATTTGGACAACAATGGTGCACATCACAATGCTTATACTTTATTCTGCATAATATACAGCCAAACCTTTAGTTTCTTCTTCAAAGGATAAGTAAGAGAAATCTAGTTCAGAAAATGATGGTATTGAGTTACAACCTAAAGCTTATGCAAGATGACATGGGTGCCAAACTGAGGTTGAACAGTTAAAACACTACAAGGAGCATGAGTGTACGATGGGGAGAGCTCAAAGGAGAAGTTGAGTAGAATCAAGGACAAAGCCATTTTCGCTTCAAGTAAAGCAAAGTTTTGGCCAATGCAAGTTCTTGGACCCCATCCGAAGGGGATAAATGAAACTTGGCCCTTTGTTGCCTTTGTGATTCCTTCGGAGAACCTCTCTGGTTTGAACTCTTTCGCATCATCGCCCCACAGCTCACAGTCACGATGGACCTGCATTATTGGTACGATCATTCTTGTTCCAGCTGGTAATGTCAAATGTCCAACTCTGGTTTCCTTTCTTACTTCTCTAAAGATCGCAGCAACTGGTGGATATAGTCTAAGAACCTCGTACAAAATCATAGTTACCTGTGACAGTATCGTAATGCAACCATTACAGAAGCTGTTATTTTTTTTCTTCCTTAATACATATTATGATGTCATCTAAAATCTAATGATTTATACATGAAACTCATTGAGTCATATCATCTTTTGGATTCTGAATGTATTTATATAATAATGACCACATAGTGAATGCTTTTAAGCAGTTATGGTCATGTTATTCATAACTTACATGTAACTTATTTGAGAAAGTGGGGACAATTAACTTAGTAAAATCACCTTATTTAGGTAAACATTATGTGTAGGTTATAAATGATCGATCAGATTACCAAAAAATAAATAATCAATCATAATGTATTGTAACTGTTTTTTTGTGATATTTCATTCTTTTTTTTTTCTCTACAATAGTTTGAAGTTTAGCTTATTTTCAAAGGGTGTCTACATTTGAAATTATAACATTACTATTGGTTTTAAGCCACGCCCTGCACAAATAATCTTGTGTAGGTGCGAGCTCCATCTCTACATATTGCATGCAGTTTTATTAATAAAAAGACCAGCTTATATGTATTTATATAATGGAGACTACATTTGTTTCCAATATATATATATATATATATGTATATATTTATATAATATAGACTATATTTGTTTACAGTATATTATAATTGAACAAATAAATCTTAATACTTACAACTTTTAGACGATTAAGCCCATCATAGTCTGGTTTGTTGGATCCAAATAATTCCATGACCTCCTCTCTTGCCTTTGTTTGCCAGTAGGGAAACTTGCTTAACAGTACAATTGTCCAATTAAGCAAACAAGAGGTTGTCTCTTGTCCCGCGAAGTAAAACAATTTACATTCTTTGATTACTTCCTTAATGCTCATTCCATCGTTCTTGTTGTTCCCATGATCTTTAATTTCTTTGTAGTTAGATTCCAAAAGTAAACTCAATAGGTCATCATTTGGGGTTTCACCGGCCTCCATGGCCTTCTCCCTTTTGTGAATAATTCCTTTGAGTAGGACTTGTACTTCATTCTCAATTTCTTTCATCCTTCTGTTCACCTTTGTTGGTACAAACCTTCACATAGAAAACAAAAAGGGGGACTCAGTTTAAATATGTAGACCAATTACTACATCATCTTTAAATGCATAACTACAATCATTGTCACTACTTAAACAGTATCCCTCTATCTCTACAAATGGAAATTTACAGAAATTTTATCAACAAAATTTAAATTATTAAATTTATTGATCTTCTAATTTAAATTATGAGATTCTTTTAAATAAACACCACGCAATTTTTTTGGTGAGCCTTCTGTTTAGGGGTGTGCAAATTACTTGAATCTGACTCAAAGCAAATTAAACTTGACTTGTTACCAGTACCCCTATATTATAGCCGATAATGGGTTATGATTTTTTTTTTTTTTTAAAATCAAACCCTACCCCACCAATCAAAATATGAACTTTATATATGCCAAAGATAAAAAGTGAAACAATATGAATTTTATTTAGTTTAATTACCTCCACCCTGGAATATAAATAGAACGAAAGACCTTTGCTGTAAGCCCGGCTTGTTCTTTTAAGAGTTGAAATACTCTTCCTCCTTCTTCATAGCTACTCCCAAATGCCGTCCAAGAAATCACATCACCTGACAAGCTAGTAAAGAAAGGCCAGGCATCTAACTCGCATGATCCCTTTTCATCCGCTAAACTTTTCCAATTGTTTATCATTTGATTACAGCAATGATACATTGCAGGTAACACAAGCTGCAATTTATTAATATAAGACGATGAAGACAAAATTATTAGGTCCATATGATCCAGCAGAATCCAATTCCCATGAAATTCGAGTTAAATAAAGGGCCCTCGAGATCAAAAAGATAAAGACAAAACATGTAGAGACAAATTAACTATAACCTTTAGCTTCTCCAGATGAAATGCAGGGTTGATAATCTTTCTGTGTTTGGCCCATTTTTCACCCTCATATTCTACAAGTCCAGATAACAGAAACCTGGCAAGTGGGTTATAGGTCTGCTTCGGAAAATCATAATTCTTGTTGAGAACATCTTTTATGCTTTCAGGATTCATGATAGTCAGGAGTGGCTTTGGGCCGAGCCATATGAAGGAATCCTTACCTGCATCAATGTTTTTTACACCGTCAGTAAGACTTCATCGTCATGTTGAAAAGAAAGGGTTGCTGTTACCAAAATTCTATTTGTACTTTTCTCACTCTCAAGATAAATCATATGCTATTATGCTATGTATAAGATGCTTTGGCTACTTCTGCAAGAAAAACAAGTGCGGTAGAAAATATGTAACTTTGGTTTCAATTATCTATTAACCAGAGAATATTCTTTTTGGTGACCCAGAATTGATTGGCTCCTCAATCGTTGGGTACGAATAAGACACAAAGTAATTATAACTATGAAAGCCATCCTCATTCTAAGAATTTCTCCGCTGAGATACTCACTATTATCAGTGAGAGCACCTGAGTGAGATGGCGATTGGGTGAGGGATGAGTCCAATAAGACTCAAATATTAAAGATGGTGTAAGAGAGGTCGAACCCCCACCTTCATCATCAATGAGACACCAACCATGAGCTAAGTAAAGAATGGTTACATGTAAGATAATTAAAGGCAAACCATAATTTTGGACCGTCTGATGACGAAAGGGTAGGACACGCTGCACAATATCATCGTTGAAGTTGATAGGTTTAGATGTTGCTTCCTGCACCATCATGGAGAACGCTTTCATGTCTCCAAATAAAAGCTTGTAAGAGTTCCCCTTGAGGCCTTGTTTTCTGAGGCATCTCTCCACTCGTTTTGGCTTCAGCCACACCCAATTCAGCACTCTCCCTAACAGTATAATAACTAAAGCAATACAAATATTTCCCACACACGCCAATATTGCATCAATGTTCATCTTCGCCCGATAGAAGCAGAGACTAGAGTGGCTGTAGTTATGGTGGAAATAGATCAGTTACGTATATACATAGAATATAGGAGGTCGCTCTCCCAGTAGCTACTTGATCAACCAGAAGATAAGAAAGCGATCTCAAGCAATGATATATTTGCTACGTTCTGTTGTTACTAAAAGAAAGCATCCACTCTAATGGATAAGAAAACTAAGGACGACAAAGAACATCCACTGTGCTCACCTGAAAACGGTGAATCTACCAAGGGTTTACTCAATGTCAATAGCTTTTAAAGGAAGCCAACGGAATTGGCTCAGCTAAGAAAATTTAAAGCACTGGTAAGACTTTTGATCGAATCTGCTGCTAGAAGTTTCTTTGAATCGGTCATTTATAAATCACCATAAACTTTATTTTACAAAAAAGTTTTAGAAGAAATAATAGAGTCAGGTTTGAATCGTGGGAACTGAGAAGGTGTTGCACTTAAAATTCATCACAACATTTTGTGGAAATTGTATAGTCACAATTTTATAAAATAATCAATCAGCACATACATGTAATAGATTAGCCATTGATTAAATTAAAATAGGTAACATTATATTTGATAAGTCAAAGCTGGTTGTCCTTTTCCAAAACTTAAACGGACAAAACTTTGGTAGCTTATTGATTAATTTGGACAACAATGGTGCCCAACATAGTGATTGGCCCAAGTGAATGAGAATTCAAATAGGCTACCATAAGTAGAAGATAATTATATATAAGTAGGGGAATTAATCTTATTTAATTTTAAGCTTGTGCCATAAGAATCAGTAGAGTTGAAAATTGCTATTGAAGATGACATAACTTATTGCAGTTGCATAACTTGTTCATGTTTCGATGTTGATATCTTAAATTTTGTTTGTATTAAATATAAAAGAAATGTTGCCGCCCGGTGCATATATAAATATATGTTTTGTTTCTGTTGTCATTTGAAAGAGGCTAGTTGGGGACCGTTATGGACATGGACCAAGGACCTGCCGCTGTTGTCCTGCTGCGAATCATGTACCAAGCAGTTATTCAAGGCCAGACAATTTTAATACTACAAGTTTCAATCACTGAGTCGTCATATGGACAATAGATAATGTTAATTAGTGTGCGTACGCACTTAATGAATTTTAAATGACAAAACCTTAAGTGGTTGAGTGTGATCATTAATTTGGAAGCCAATGATGCACCAGTATTAATTAAGCTAGAGATGTGAAAGGTGAATAAGTTTCAAATTAAGAGTAACTTAATTTAATTGGATTTAGACTTTTTTGTATTTTGTATTTTTTAACTTTTGCTTTGTCAACGTCTCTATTTTATATTCAAACTTGAATCATATTTTTTTTACTTACTTTACAATTTTCTAAAGGATATTCCTATCTTTCACTAACTTCACCTTAGTGTTAGAAATTAACAGTAGGTAAGCTTGATTTATTTTTATTTAATTTTTATAATATAAAATATAGATAATTAAATTCATCGAATTTTACATATTAATTATGAAATATAATTAATAAAAAAACTCAAGCTACATGCTCTTTTGCAAAAAGGAGATTTTGTAAAGAGTTTCTTGCCCAAATTTATAGGCATAATATCCTACAATATCAGTAACTCATACAATTGGTTAGGCTGATGAAAATAACAGCACAAATTGCTATAAAATGAAATTAAGTAAATAATAATGCATGAATTAAATTTTTCATAAATGATTATCTAATTATATTTTATACTGTATATAATATATAGGCAAACCTTTAGTTAATTTCTTCTTCAAAAGATAAGTAGGAGAAATCTAGTTCAAAAAATGGTGGTATTGAGTTCCAACATAGAGCTTATGTAAGATGACATGGATGCCAAACTGAGGTTGAACAGTTAAAACAATATAAGGAGGAGGAGTGTAAGATGGGGAAAGCTCAAAGGAGAAGTTGAGTAGAATCAAGGACAAAGCCATTTTCGCTTCAAGCAAAGCAAAGTTTAGGGCAATGCAAATTCTTGGACCCCATCCGAAGGGGATAAACGAAACTTGGCCCTTGGTCGCCTTTGTGACTGCTTCAGAGAATCTCTCTGGTTTGAACTCTTTCGCATCATCGCCCCACAGCTCACAATCACGATGGACCTGCATTATTGGTACGGTCATTATTGTTCCAGCTGGTGATGACATATTTCCAACTCTGGTTTCCTTTCTTACATCTCTAGAAATCATAGCAACTGGTGGATATAGTCTAAGAACCTTGTACAAAATCATAGTTACCTGTGACAGCATCATAATGCAACCATTACGGAAGCTGACTTTTCTTTCTTAATACATAATTGTGAAATCTTAACACTTACAACTTTTAGGCGATTAAGCCCATCATATTCTGGTTCGTTGGATCCAAATAATTCTGTGACCTCTTCTCTTGCCTTTGTTTGCCAGTGGGGAAACTTGCTTAATAGCACAATTGTCCAATTAAGCAAACAAGAGGTTGTCTCTTGTCCCGCGAAGGTAAACAATTCACATTCGTTAATTACATCCTTAATGCTTATTCCAACGTTCTTGTTGTTCCCATCTTCTCTAATTTCTTTACAGTTAGATTCCAAAAGTGAACTCAATAGGTCATTTTTTGTGGTTTCACCGGCCTCCATAGCCTTCTCCTTTTTGTGAATAATTCCCTTGAGTAGGACTTGTACTCCATTCTCAATTTCTTTCGTCCTTCTGTTCACCTTGGTTGGTACGAATCTTCACACAGAAAACAAAAAGGGGGTCTCAGTTTAAATATGTAGACCAATTACTACATTATCCTTAAATACATAACTGCAGTCATTTTACTACTTAACAATATCCCTCTATTCTTATAAAAAGAAATTCATAAGAACCTCAATAAAAAAATTTAAATTAACAAATCTATTGGTCTCCTAGTCTAAACTATAAGATTCATTTGATCTAACATTTCACTTTATTTAGGAATATATAAACCATTTGAATTAACTCAACCTGTTATTTGCACACCTATAGTATAATCAATAATAAGCTATATTTTTCTTTCAAACTCAACTTGATCTAACTAATCAAAATGTGCATGAAACCCACCCGCTCAACCAACTCAAACACAACCTACACATATTTTCGATTGGATTCAGGTAAATTTCAAGCTCTATTCTCTTCAGCTCTACCTCAGCACACTCTTACTTTTATTTCACTTGTGGAACATCTTTTCTCTCACTCAAAAGCTAAGCTAAAACGCATGGTACATCGTTCCTATGTGAGAAAACTAGCACAAGACTATAATTATAGCACTAAAGTATAACTACCCACTAATAATCAGTAAAATGCTAAAATATATATTGTTTTCATGAGAAATCTCAAGTGCAGCAACAATTCCATAATAGTATAACTAAGTTGAAAGTCTGATAAGATGTCAAAGAACTAAGGATTCATTTATTTTAAAAACTTAAGTGTTATGATGAACTCTCACAAATGAGTTTTTTTTTTTTATGTTATTAAGGATATGAACTTTATACATGTCAAAGATAAAAAGTGAAACAACATAAATTTTAGAAGTCAGTTTACCTCCTCCCCGGAACCTAAACAGAACGTAAGACCTTTGCTGTAAGCTCAGCTTGTTCTTTTAGGAATTTAAATACTTTTCATCCTTCTTCATAGCTACTCCCAAATGTGGTCCAAGATATCACATCACCTGACAAGCTATTAAAGAAAGGCCAGGCATCTAACTCGCATGATCCCTTATCATCCTTTTCCAATTGTTCATTTACAGCAATGATACATTGCAGGTAACACAAGCTGCAATTTATTATTATAAGACGATAAAAACAAAAATATTAGGTCCATATGATCCAGTAGAATCCAATTCCCATGAAATTCAAGTTAAATAAATGGGTCCTCAAGATCAAAAGGATAAAGATAAAACATGAGGGGGGAAATAAACTATAACCTTTAGCTTCTCCAGATAAAATGCAGGGTTGATAATCTTTGTGTTTGGCCCATTTTTCACCCTCATAGTCAAAAATTCCACATAATAGAAACCTGGAAAGCGGGTTATGGGGCGGCTTTGGAAAATCATAATTCTTGTTCAGAACATCTTTTATGCTTTCAGGATTAATGAGAGTCAGGTGAGGCGCGGGGCCAAACCATATGAAAGAGTCCTTGCCTGCATAATTGGTTTTTACACGTACAGTACGAGTTCATCATCATGATGAAAAGAAAGGGATGCTGTTAATAAGAATTTTCTTCTAGTTATACTTTTCTCACTCTCACGATAAATCATAAGATTATATTGTTATGGAATTAATCATTTTAAAAGTTTAGTTATTAAGTTAAGTTTAAAATTGATTTCATATATTTAACACGTCTTTTTATATGAAAGGCCTTAAACTTTAAAGGATGAACAAATCATGTATAAACTTAACATACCTTATGTTAAAATTTAGTTTTAATTTTTTATAGAATAAAGTGATAAGAATCAAACTTTTAACTAGTTGATGGTAAAGATTTAGATACTATGTCAAAGAATTAATCATTTTAAAAATTTAAGTTATTAAATAAAAGATCAAGAATAATTTTATATCTCTAATATTTATACGAGGTTTGGCTACTTTTGTGAAAATAACAATTAAGCTAGCGCGGTGGAAAATATGTTTTCCGAAGAACAGTTTTGGTTTCCATTATCTGATACAAGCAGGGAATATTTGCATGTGAAATAATTACAGGGTTACCATAATTTTTCACCAGTTGGTGATGAAATGGAAGGACACGTTGCACAATATCATCATTCAAGTTGATAGGTTTAGATGTTGCTTCCTGAATCATCATGGAGAACTCTTTCAAGTCTCCAAATAAGAGGTTGTAAGAGTTCCCCTTGAGGCCTTTTTCTCTCAGGCATCTCTCCAGTATTTTGGCTTCAGCCACACCCAATTCAGCCTCCTTTATAACAGTATAATACCTAAAGCAAAACAAATATTTCCCACACACGCCAATATTACTTCAATGTTCGTCTTCGCCCAATAGCAGCAGAGACTAGACTAGCTGTAGTTATGGTGGAAATCGATCAGTTACACACACACACACACATATATATATATGTATGTATATATATATATAGAATATACGAGGTCTCGCCCTCCTTCAAGCTACTTGATCAACAAGAAAGATAAGAAAGCAATCTCAATAAAATGTTTCACGGAGCATTGATATATTTGTTTCTTTCTGTTGTTGCTTTTAGAAAGCATCCCCTCTAATGGAGAAGAAAATTAAGGACGATAAAGAACATCCACCGTCCTCACCTCCTAACGGTGAATCTACCAAGGATTCATTCAATGTCAAAAGGTTTTAAACGTGGTTGGCTCAACTGAGAAAATTCAGATACTAATAAGGTTTCGGCTCAAATCTGATGCTAGAAATCTTTTTTGGTAAGTCATCTATAAACTATTGTAAATTTTATTTTACTAAAAAAATAATTTTAGAAGAAACAATAGAGTCAAGTTTTAATCGTGAGAATTAAGAAGTTATTGCACTTAAAATTCATTACCACATTTTTGTGAAAACTGCATAGTCACAATTTCATAAAAATAATTAATCACCACATATATATAATAAATTAGCCACTGATTAAATTAAAATAGAATACATTACTTTATATTAGTCAAAGCTGGTTGTATTTTTCTAAAAATTTAAACGGATAAAACTTTGGTAGCTTATTGATTAATTTGGACAACAATGGTGCACATCACAATGCTTATACTTTATTCTGCATAATATACAGCCAAACCTTTAGTTTCTTCTTCAAAGGATAAGTAAGAGAAATCTAGTTCAGAAAATGATGGTATTGAGTTACAACCTAAAGCTTATGTAAGATGACATGGGTGCCAAACTGAGGTTGAACAGTTAAAACACTATAAGGAGCATGAGTGTACGATGGGGAGAGCTCAAAGGAGAAGTTGAGTAGAATCAAGGACAAAGCCATTTTCGCTTCAAGTAAAGCAAAGTTTTGGCCAATGCAAGTTCTTGGACCCCATCCGAAGGGGATAAATGAAACTTGGCCCTTTGTTGCCTTCGTGATTCCTTCGGAGAACCTCTCTGGTTTGAACTCTTTCGCATCATCGCCCCACAGGTCACAGTCACGATGGACCTGCATTATTGGTACGATCATTCTTGTTCCAGCTGGTAATGTCAAATGTCCAACTCTGGTTTCCTTTCTTACTTCTCTAAAGATCGCAGCAACTGGTGGATATAGTCTAAGAACCTCGTACAAAATCATAGTTACCTGTGACAGTATCATAATGCAACCATTACAGAAGCTGTTATTTTTTTTCTTCCTTAATACATATTATGATGTCATCTAAAATCTAATGATTTATACATGAAACTCATTGAGTCATATCATCTTTTGGATTCTGAATGTATTTATATAATAATGACCACATAGTGAATGCTTTTAAGCAGTTATGGTCATGTTATTCATAACTTACATGTAACTTATTTGAGAAAGTGGGGACAATTAACTTAGTAAAATCACCTTATTTAGGTAAACATTATGTGTAGGTTATAAATGATCGATCAGATTACCAAAAAATAAATAATCAATCATAATGTATTGTAACTGTTTTTTTGTGATATTTCATTCTTTTTTTTTTCTCTACAATAGTTTGAAGTTTAGCTTATTTTCAAAGGGTGTCTACATTTGAAATTATAACATTACTATTGGTTTTAAGCCACGCCCTGCACAAATAATCTTGTGTAGGTGCGAGCTCCATCTCTACATATTGCATGCAGTTTTATTAATAAAAAGACCAGCTTATATGTATTTATATAATGTAGACTACATTTGTTTCCAATATATATATATATATATATATATGTATATATTTATATAATATAGACTATATTTGTTTACAGTATATTATAATTGAACAAATAAATCTTAATACTTACAACTTTTAGACGATTAAGCCCATCATAGTCTGGTTTGTTGGATCCAAATAATTCCATGACCTCCTCTCTTGCCTTTGTTTGCCAGTAGGGAAACTTGCTTAACAGTACAATTGTCCAATTAAGCAAACAAGAGGTTGTCTCTTGTCCCGCGAAGTAAAACAATTTACATTCTTTGATTACTTCCTTAATGCTCATTCCATCGTTCTTGTTGTTCCCATGATCTTTAATTTCTTTGTAGTTAGATTCCAAAAGTAAACTCAATAGGTCATCATTTGGGGTTTCACCGGCCTCCATGGCCTTCTCCCTTTTGTGAATAATTCCTTTGAGTAGGACTTGTACTTCATTCTCAATTTCTTTCATCCTTCTGTTCACCTTTGTTGGTACAAACCTTCACATAGAAAACAAAAAGGGGGACTCAGTTTAAATATGTAGACCAATTACTACATCATCTTTAAATGCATAACTACAATCATTGTCACTACTTAAACAGTATCCCTCTATCTCTACAAATGGAAATTTACAGAAATTTTATCAACAAAATTTAAATTATTAAATTTATTGATCTTCTAATTTAAATTATGAGATTCTTTTAAATAAACACCACGCAATTTTTTTTGTGAGCCTTCTGTTTAGGGGTGTGCAAATTACTTGAATCTGACTCAAAGCAAATTAAACTTGACTTGTTACCAGTACCCCTATATTATAGCCGATAATGGGTTATGATTTTATTTTTTTTTTAAAATCAAACCCTACCCCACCAATCAAAATATGAACTTTATATATGCCAAAGATAAAAAGTGAAACAATATGAATTTTATTTAGTTTAATTACCTCCACCCTGGAATATAAATAGAACGAAAGACCTTTGCTGTAAGCCCGGCTTGTTCTTTTAAGAGTTGAAATACTCTTCCTCCTTCTTCATAGCTACTCCCAAATGCCGTCCAAGAAATCACATCACCTGACAAGCTAGTAAAGAAAGGCCAGGCATCTAACTCGCATGATCCCTTTTCATCCGCTAAACTTTTCCAATTGTTTATCATTTGATTACAGCAATGATACATTGCAGGTAACACAAGCTGCAATTTATTAATATAAGACGATGAAGACAAAATTATTAGGTCCATATGATCCAGCAGAATCCAATTCCCATGAAATTCGAGTTAAATAAAGGGCCCTCGAGATCAAAAAGATAAAGACAAAACATGTAGAGACAAATTAACTATAACCTTTAGCTTCTCCAGATGAAATGCAGGGTTGATAATCTTTCTGTGTTTGGCCCATTTTTCACCCTCATATTCTACAAGTCCAGATAACAGAAACCTGGCAAGTGGGTTATAGGTCTGCTTCGGAAAATCATAATTCTTGTTGAGAACATCTTTTATGCTTTCAGGATTCATGATAGTCAGGAGTGGCTTTGGGCCGAGCCATATGAAGGAATCCTTACCTGCATCAATGTTTTTTACACCGTCAGTAAGACTTCATCGTCATGTTGAAAAGAAAGGGTTGCTGTTACCAAAATTCTATTTGTACTTTTCTCACTCTCAAGATAAATCATATGCTATTATGCTATGTATAAGATGCTTTGGCTACTTCTGCAAGAAAAACAAGTGCCGTAGAAAATATGTAACTTTGGTTTCAATTATCTATTAACCAGAGAATATTCTTTTTGGTGACCCAGAATTGATTGGCTCCTCAATCGTTGGGTACGAATAAGACACAAAGTAATTATAACTATGAAAGCCATCCTCATTCTAAGAATTTCTCCGCTGAGATACTCACTATTATCAGTGAGAGCACCTGAGTGAGATGGCGATTGGGTGAGGGATGAGTCCAATAAGACTCAAATATTAAAGATGGTGTAAGAGAGGTCGAACCCCCACCTTCATCATCAATGAGACACCAACCATGAGCTAAGTAAAGAATGGTTACATGTAAGATAATTAAAGGCAAACCATAATTTTGGACCGTCTGATGACGAAAGGGTAGGACACGCTGCACAATATCATCGTTGAAGTTGATAGGTTTAGATGTTGCTTCCTGCACCATCATGGAGAACGCTTTCATGTCTCCAAATAAAAGCTTGTAAGAGTTCCCCTTGAGGCCTTGTTTTCTGAGGCATCTCTCCACTCGTTTTGGCTTCAGCCACACCCAATTCAGCACTCTCCCTAACAGTATAATAACTAAAGCAATACAAATATTTCCCACACACGCCAATATTGCATCAATGTTCATCTTCGCCCGATAGAAGCAGAGACTAGAGTGGCTATAGTTATGGTGGAAATAGATCAGTTACGTATATACATAGAATATAGGAGGTCGCTCTCCCAGTAGCTACTTGATCAACCAGAAGATAAGAAAGCGATCTCAAGCAATGATATATTTGCTACGTTCTGTTGTTACTAAAAGAAAGCATCCACTCTAATGGATAAGAAAACTAAGGACGACAAAGAACATCCACTGTGCTCACCTGAAAACGGTGAATCTACCAAGGGTTTACTCAATGTCAATAGCTTTTAAAGGAAGCCAACGGAATTGGCTCAGCTAAGAAAATTTAAAGCACTGTTAAGACTTTTGATCGAATCTGCTGCTAGAAGTTTCTTTGAATCGGTCATTTATAAATCACCATAAACTTTATTTTACAAAAAAGTTTTAGAAGAAATAATAGAGTCAGGTTTGAATCGTGGGAACTGAGAAGGTGTTGCACTTAAAATTCATCACAACATTTTGTGGAAATTGTATAGTCACAATTATATAAAATAATCAATCAGCACATACATGTAATAGATTAGCCATTGATTAAATTAAAATAGGTAACATTATATTTGATAAGTCAAAGCTGGTTGTCCTTTTCCAAAACTTAAACGGACAAAACTTTGGTAGCTTATTGATTAATTTGGACAACAATGGTGCCCAACATAGTGATTGGCCCAAGTGAATGAGAATTCAAATAGGCTACCATAAGTAGAAGATAATTATATATAAGTAGGGGAATTAATCTTATTTAATTTTAAGCTTGTGCCATAAGAATCAGTAGAGTTGAAAATTGCTATTGAAGATGACATAACTTATTGCAGTTGCATAACTTGTTCATGTTTCGATGTTGATATCTTAAATTTTGTTTGTATTATTGCTCAAATGAAGTGTATGGCTATCTATAATTTTAAGTAAAAGATTAGGTGAGTTTAATTATGACAAGTTAGTTGTTACTTAGAAGCAATTTCATAACTGTTTATAGTATCTAAGAATTAGATCACAAATGAAATACTTGAATTCCTATTTCCATTCCTGTTTCTCTTCTTCTCTCCAAAACGAACAATTACACTGTAGTGATTTAGAGCTTGTGTAGGATGATATGGGTACCATACTGAGGCTGAATAGTAAAAACCAAAAAAGGAGCGTGAGTATAAGATGGGGAAAGCTCAAACGAGAAGTTCTGCAGAATCAAGGAAAAAGCCATTTTTGCTTCCTGCAAAGCAAAGTTCTGCCCAATGCATATCCGAGGACCACAACTAAAGGGAATATATTGTAATTTACCCTTCGTTGCCTTCAAGACTCCTTCCGCAAATCTGTCTGGTTTGAACTCCTTTGCATCATCTCCCCACAATTCTTGATCATGGTGCAACAGAATTATAGGTAACCAAATTCGTGTTCCAGCTGGTATAGTCAGATTTCCAAGTTGAGTTTCCTTTCTTGCCTCTCTTCTCATCATAGGAGCTGGTGGGTACAGCCTAAGAACCTCGCATAAAATCATTGTCACCTGTTGCAGTCATACATAAACGATTAAATCATCTCAGTTTTCTTTCACACAAGTAAATTTAATGTACTTATAATATGTAGATAGTTATGAATATCGATCGAAATTTCATATTGGACAACGAACTGTACCTATTTAAGATAAAAAAACTCAAATAAAAATTATAAAAAAAATTTATTACAAAATTAATGTATCTACATACTCATGTCTGTGTCAGATAAATATCTATACTTGTACATGTACAACGTAGCTAGTAACTTATGACAGAATGAATTAATTTCTTCATATTTATATGGTGGTGACAGTTAGCATAATTTCAACAGATCAGGGCTAGATGAAGATGGAGATCTAGAAAATGACCCTAATCACTTACGACTTTTAAGTGATTTAAACCATCGTAGTCTGGTTTTTCAGTGCCAAACACTCTGATGACCTCTTCTCTTGCTCGTGCTTGCCATTCAGGAAACCTGCTCAACAAAACCATTGTCCAGTTAAGCAGAATTGAAACTGTCTCTTGCCCCGTGAGGTAAAACACTTTGCATTCATTGATAACATCTTCAGTACTCATTCCAGCCTCTTCGTTGTTCCTATGTTGTCTGATTTCTTTGTAGTTTGACTCTAAAAGTAAACCTAATAGGTCATCATTTGAGGCTTCGCCCGCCCTCATAGCTTTCTCTCTTTTGAGAATGATTTCCCTTAGTACCACTTGTACTTCATTATCTATTTCCTTCATTCTCTTGTTCACCTTTGTTGGTACAAACCTCCACATAGAAAAAGGAAATAATGGGGCGTTAAGTATAATAATCAACTTATATCCAATGTTTAAAAAACTAGATTAAATTGGTGGCTGTCACAATTCTGATCTGATTTGGTACTTTAAACTATTGACTGATTGAATTGGTTGGACTAGTCAAAATTGGTGAACTGGCTCCGATTTTATCAAACCGGCCAATTCACCAAAACCTAAAAAGATTCTTATATAATTACAAATTTCATGATTTCAATCACACAGCCTTTAAATTGGTAGGAAAAAGAAAAGAAAATTAAAGATAACACTGAGAATAGTCATAAAATTGATAACTTTTGTAAAATATATATTTGTTTGATTATTAAAATTCACGCTAGTTTAATAAGAATAAATAAATAAATACTTTAATAATATTTTAGCAACCAATTAAATATTATTTTATAAAAATTTATTTATATCATCGTTCAATTTTACCATTGGTCCACCCACCCTTCAAAATGATTTGTTAACCAGTTCAGTTTTTAAATCAAAACACATATGTATATTTATTTGGACATATATCCAAGGATACATTTTATAAATCAATAAAAATTTAGAGCGTTGATGTAAATTAAATCATTTAATTTATCAAGTACCCCTAATTAGATAATAATTATAAATTCAAGAGATATGTTTTTTAATTTTGTAATTTAAAAGAGTTAAATTCCCGATAAATTATAATTAGTTAAATCTAGCATTACTAAAATTATTAAACTTTTCGAAGAATTTTTGTGGGAATGGAAGAGCCTCTTGACCTTGATTAACATATATAAGCAGCAAGATGGAGTTTTAAAATCTAAATCACAACATGAAAATATCAAATTTACCTCCACCCTGGAACATAAATGGAACGTCGAACCCTGACTGTATAGCTTGTTCCTTTTGGAGTTGAAACACCCTTCTTCCTTCTTCATAGCTACTTCCAAAAGCCGTCTTAGAAATCACATCACCAGACAGGCTATCAAGGAAAGGCCACACGTCTAACTCACGAGACCCCTTTTCAGAGACTAAAGCTTTCCATTTGCCTATCATCTCATTGCAACACTCATAAAGTGCAGGCAACACAAGCTGCAATGAGTTCATCAAGACATGAAACAGAAAAGGAAAGAAAACGACATTTAGTTAAACCCTTCAAATGCAGAACCAAAATAGGTGGTAATTAACAGAAATATAGCCAGATTAATTACATATAAAAAGAAAAGGGAAACTGCTATGAAGAGAAGAACTAACCTTTAGCTTCTCAACATGAAAGGCAGGGTTGATGATCTTTCTGTGTTTTGCCCACTTATCACCCTCATGGCTAGCAAGTCCAGTTGCTACAAATTTGGTAAGTGGCGATTCGACCGGCTTTGGAAAGTCATTTATCTTAGTCAGAATATCCTTTATTTCTTCAGGTTTTACAATATTCACCGTAGGCGTAGGGCCAAACCACATGATAGATTTCTCACCTGCAATTGCAAAGTTATTTATTCAACAAACCTAATTAATAAGAGTTCACGATAGGGTGATGATCTAAGACAAGTACAAATAGATTGTTCAAAATGAAGTTTCCAGATAATGGTAGTACGAGATATTAGTTTCAACAATTAGAAAAGTTCCAATATTAATTATGACTTATTCATTGTGATTATCAAATATGAAGAGAATTGGAGCTAAGATGATGAACGTCGTACCATATTTTTTGACCGTCTGATAATGAATTGGGATGACTCGTGGCACAATATCATCCGTGATGTTTATGGGTTTAGATGTTGCTTCTTGTAAAATCTTTGGAAATGATTTCAAGTCTCCGAACAAAAGCTTGTAAGAATTTCCACCAAAGCCTTGTTTTCTCAGGAATCTCTCTACCCTTCTGGGTCTGAGCCACACCCAATTCAGTACTCTCCAAAAGAGTATGATGACAAAAGCAATGCAAAATCCAAAACATGCCAGTGATACTGCAGTGCTCATCTTTGTTGAATACCAAGCTATGGCAACTGTAGTTGGTCCTGCACTGATAGTTCATGTAAATATAATAAATACCAATTGACAGGATCATTCGTTCAGAAACAAACAAAAAGCATCTACCCTAATGGAGACTACTATGGGCAAGAAGAATCTTGCCATCCCAAGTCTAAAATTAATTAACAGTTTCAAAGAAATGTGATAATTTTTTAGTACATGATAATGTTAGTGTTTTCATACTCAAATGGCTGTTCATTAATATGCGAGCAAAGTATAATTAACCTAATGAAAAGCAATATAAGAAGACCAAAATCATAATTATAATATATACAGCAGAAAAAATGACTTCATCAATATCATTTTGTCATATTGATTTTCAAGAGATAATCCCTTTTCACATGTAAAATCCAACAGCTTCTTAGGGCACCGGTGCAAGAATCCAATACTTAAGAGATTAAAGTAGATGCTTCAGTAATGAATTCTGCAATTGGCCATTTCGGATCCAAAAGTGGAAGAGCTCTTTGGCAGCGTTTAATATATCCATGATCCATCGCTCAGAAAGGACTTTGAATGCACGTGACTTTCTAGTGCATATTGGTTTTTTTTTTTTTTTTTTGCTTTGAAGTTATTAAGGCTTCCGACCTTCCCTATCAATTAAAGCAAAGATCCAACTATAACATTATACAGATTTTCTTCACAAAAGTGACTGGGTTTAATGAGAATATATGAATGAATTAATTAAATTTCAATCAAGTAATTAAGAAAAATGTTATATATATCATAAAACTCCGTGTGATGTGGACATAATAAATGGGTGGTTGATATGTAAAAAAATAATATACTGATTTAATGAATTTCTAACATGTATAACTAAACTACGAATTTCTTGTATGGAATTTCATTGTATGTACAACATTGCTAGTGATTAAAATTCATAGAAATAATAGGTTTTTAGTCAAATAAATTTCTTTTAAGTAATATACAGAAATTAAAAGAAATTCTATATTTGAGGAATAGCAAAACTACCATCAAAACTTAAAATGAATCAAAGTATATATATACATACATACAAACATACATACATACATACATATATATATATATATATATATATAATGAAGGTTGTATATGAAAACATAAAAAATCTTAGAGGGGCTAAATATGTGTATTATAAAAGAAAGTTGAAAATTGTTAGAATTTAAGTCCAAGAAAATAGTTTCATATGAAGGACTGACGGCCTATTAAAAGAGGGCCTCAGATTTAAGCTCTATTTCATAATTATTTGTGAAAAAAATGTGAAACTCATAAGATTATCCATATTTTGATAAACTTTTCTCGGTATTAGATAACTTTTTTTCATTTGATCAATTTCACTTTAAATGTTATTAAGCATATAACATTTTTTTATGTTATACAAACTCTTAATAAAAATACTAATGTTAGGTTTATCTTATAAATTAATAAATCAGCTGTCAATAATTTAATTTCTAGAAAATACAACTTTTTATAATTTACAAAGTCAAATCAAAATAAGTATTAATTTGATTAAAATAAACTTCTTAATATTAAATTAAAAATAAATTTTATAAAAAATTCAGATTGAATTGGCATATACCAAATTAATCTGAGTAAAAAACTTGAATTTTCAAGGCTTTAAAAAATTTGAAGGCTTTAATCTTTAAAAATAATGTTCCATCTTGGGCCAACCCAATAAATTGGGTCAAAACAACAACTATAAATGCAACAAACAAACTATTACCACGTGCCTGAAGCCTCCTGGCCCAATGGCATCAAAGCCTGCTTCTCTCTTAGGAGAAGTAGGTTCGAATCTAGGGTTGCCTATTCTCTTCCCTTAATTCATATCCCCTTCCCCTATGTAAGGGCTTTAGCCCTCCCACTGTTATAAAAAAAAAAAAAAACTATTAGCACGTGGCTTTTGATAACAAAATTACATTACTTCTTCATGCTTCTACGCCAATCCCAAAAGCACTTTTATGCCAATAAGTGACTTTCTTTGTGGATAGGGATGGCCAATGGTCCATCCAAAATCTAGCATCTTGGATGGACCATTGGGTCCCAGGCCTTGAACCATTACTTCTTCATGTTACGGGTGAAGCACTTTTATGCCAACAAGTGGCTTTCTTTATGGATAGCAATGGTCAATGGTGATGGCCTCTCTTTGAACACCTTCTTCCAATGCTAGTTTTAATTCAAATAGCATCAATCATTCCTCTTTATAGTGATGTAGGTGATGATCAGATTTCTTATATCCCTTCTTTTGATGATACTTTCTCAGTTAAATCTGAATACGTTTGGATTCATAGAAACTGCATTGTAGAAGGAAATAACTAGAAAACTATCTAGCCATGACAAGGGCCAAAAAATTTGAAAATTTTTTTGTGGCTTTTAAAAGGTAATTATCTTCTCACAAATGCTCGTAGATAGGAAAGAAATATTTTCACTTTTAGCCAAAGTCCTTGTTGCTCTTGTAATTAGGAAGATAATTTATGTATGATTAGAGATTGCCCATCATCCCTTATGGTTTGCTCTCATCTTATCAACCCAACACAATGGCACAAGTTCCTTTCTATGAACTTAAGTGATTGATTGATTTGTAACTTAAAGAAAAGCTTAAATGGCAGCCATGCTTATGACTAGCACATGATATTTGGAGTAACATGTTGGCTCATATGGCTCCATTGCAATGAAGTTGTGTATGGGCAAACTCACGGTAATGCTAATGATATTATTAAACAATTCATGTGCATGCTTCACAATATCCAAGTGGCTCATGCCCTGCTTAATCAACGGCTTTCAAATGTAGTTTAGGCAAGAGATGTTAATTTCATGGTGTTTTCCCCTTATTCATTGGTTTAAGCTAAACACAGATGGTTCTAGTAAAAATAGAAGTACTAGAGTAGCATATTGAGGTCTTATAAGAGATTCTTTTAAAAGATGGATTGTTGGTTTCAATCACAATATTGGACCAAGCATGCCATTAGTAGTTAAACTTTGGGGCTTGCCTATTGGTCTCAAATTGGCATGACATAATGGAGTTAGAAGGTTGATGGTAGAATGTGATCCGATGATTACAGTTCGCCTCATCACTTAAGATTGTTTTGAAAACCATTCATATTCTAATTTAATCAAATATATCAACTTGATGTAACAACATAGTTGAAATGTGATTATTCAACAAGTGTTTCAAGAAACAAATGGTATGATTGATTGGTTAGCATCAAAAGGCCATGAGCACACTAATGGCACTAAGATCTTTGTCCAACTCCCTAATGAAAGTGACCAAATGCTTATTAGAGATATAGTTAGAATTGCTTATAGTAGACATATTAAAATGTAACTTTTTTTAGTCTGTTTCTTTTGTTTGCACCTTTCCATGTAATATTCAAAAAAAAGAAAAGATTTATCACACTTTCTCCCTTTCGATTATATAATCTACCTGCCACACTGGCTGTCTACGTGGCCGACCAAAACTTCCCCTAGAAGACTCTGGCTCATCCTTGTCAGCTGGCCCCATATCAAAAACTTTCAGATATGAAGAAATATTCGTAATTTGATAATTCTGTGGAGGCCATTGGCGACTAGAAGCATTACTATTTCTTAATTTAGATATAGAAACTGGACAGAGATGACCCATTTTTTCAATTAGTATTAAATATGTCAAATGACTTGAACTTTAACTCTGTTACTGTATTTTTATTTTATTACATATCTGATGTAATTTCAGGAATAAAATTTTATAAAACCAAATTATAAAAAACTTGGCTGGTTTCTGTTTCGATGGTTAGTGCATTATTGGTGTGGATCCAATCATGCAGACACTTGAGTGGCTTAGGGATAAGTCTGAGCCTCTCAACTTGGGTTTTTCACCCCTTCTTCCCCAAGTTTAATCCCCTCCTCCACCCAAATGTATTTAAAAAAAAAAAAAAAGTCTGAACCTTCCAACTACAAACTTAATTGGGTGGGTTTCTAGGAGTGTTTTCTTAATGTACTTTCTTTTCTTCTACAGCTGTGTAAGCTTCGGCTTCTTCGTTGTCGCCATCACCATTTATTTTTTGGTGAGCTTACAACTAAGGGTGTAAATAGGCCAAATCAGGTCCGACTGCAGACCCTTAACAAGCAGCCTAGCCTATTTACACCCCTGGATACAGCTCAATCTTGTTTGGCTTCCATCATCTTGAAGAGCAAATAGCAAACATATTATAACAATGAGGTATTACGTTACAGAATACAATAACAAAGAAAGACTTCAAATTAATTTAAGAATCTCAACTTAGAAGCAATATATATCTATGGATAATAATATAAATTCACATGCACCGACATGTTCAAAAACTAGTTTAAATAAATATCTTCAAAGCTCATAAGATTTGGCTGCACCGACATCTTAGGTAAGAAAATGGCCCTCCTCATTATCAAGACAGACAGTGACCACAGACCACCTTGAAACTTATCAACCACTACGGATGGCATCGGCCGCGGTTCTTAACGAATAATGGCTAAAGTAAATTGAATCCAAATCTAACTTACAAGCAGCCGATACACTTAATCACACCCATGTAGCAGCCTGTACAACCCTTTATATGAGTATCATCAGTCATCTACTCCCTTTGTCACACCCAAAATAACCGCAATTGTAGCAAGAACAGCCTGCAAAAGCAGTCTCGCAAGGTAAGTCACATACAAGTACACAACACAAACGAGAAACTTCTTATGAAGTATTGAACAATTTGATAGATAAAACCATTACTCCAGTTCAATTATACATAAAAAGCTGATATTAAGTATCAGCAGCGCTGAGAGTATAAACACGACAAAAACTTGGCGATGAGAAGATTTAATGATCTACCAAAAGGTTAGTGCCTCTCATGGCACACCCAGGTAACTTCAGAACACATCAATAGAATAGTACATTATCATAATACTTCCCTTAGGGGACACCTGATAAAATGGGAATAAGATGAACTTACAAAATTATGTACAGAACTTCTGAAAACATGCCTCAAGTCAATATAAAAGATGAAAGAATTACTTACAGCAACTGTACAAGCAATATATCCAGGTTTCTCTCTGTAGTCTATTCTGGAACAAAGAAGAATTACTGCCCCAACATACCACGGGATAGCCGCAAGGAAGAAACCTATTATAAATCTTCACAAGAGCAGAATTTTTTTGAAATCAACAACCTGATATGAACCATTAAAAAGTGGCTGGTATGACCAGACCAGACAAGGAAAAGGAAGGGAGAAGAACAGATGTCTATATATGATAAAATAAAGAGACAACAACTTATATGGTGTTGCAGCATGTTTATTCATGTTAAAAAAACAAGAAAGATAAAATCAAAGCTTGAAAGAACTATTTCCATCATGCTTGCATAATCAGGTAACTGTGACTCAAGCCATTCTACCTGGTTCAAGTTACTTAGCAGTAGCACTATATAGAGGAAAAAATCTCCATCCAGCGCAGAAATAATACTTTCTACGAGATGTTACTATCTGCAGTTAATTTTGAACTGAAGTAATGTCCACACAAAAACAAAGAAGGTAGTCAATCAAGTCAACAGTTTAGTTGTTCGGTATTGGGAACCATGGATACAGATACAGCATTTGAATTAATACCGACTTTGCTGTACTGGTAAGCTGCCCTGATCATACACTGGTCAATAATAAATAGTGTAGGCACCAACAGACGCAAGTTGCTGAATACTGAACAGTCAGGGCAGATTGCCTAGAAGTTGACTATTCTCACAATCATAATAATTATGTTTGAGAAAGGTATCATGAAATGGCCAAATCTTGTGCCATTTCCCTCTTCTACCCCCCTCACAAATCATAATTAGTCCTGGCAGTCCGATCCTTAAAAAGAAAGCATAATAAGAAAATTGCGATGACACAGGTTGGCAAATTTGCTGGTGGTGATCCATCAGAAACAAGCTTAGGTCAGTTAGATTCTCAGCTCAATCTAATTACGTACTCCCACTTTGCAATTTAAAACAAGAATGCCATTCAATTCACCGTTCTCTTGGTGCGTAGCCTCAGTGCCTCACAGAACAAGATCATATGTTAAATAATTTAACAGCAAAAATCAAACAGAGTAGTTTCCTCATAAAAAAATAGTAAAATTGAGATTTGAGTTTATCCCAAAACACAAAAATTAATTAATTGAAAATGTCAATGTGATAGAAGATTAATATAATTTGAGGCAATAATGCACAGCATAATAGAGGTTAAGCAGTCAATATATATGGTGGCCTAAAGTACCGAAAACTGACCTCACAAATAGAGATTAAAATTTATATAAATTTGTAACAATAAAACATTATAAGACAAGCCAACCTCATATGTCTGCAAGTTAATGGTGTGAAGTTACCAGTCAAGACAATGATAAAATAAAAATATTACTTACAGGCACCAGCCACAACCAAGACCACAGCAAGGAAGGCGACGTTCTCTAATGGGTGTTCCTTCAGCAACTGCATAACCTGAAACAATAATAGTAGCACAAAGGAAATTGCATTTAACTAACCATAAAATAATTAGATTCAAACGTTTGATACAAACTGCTTTGCTTTTATTACTCCTTCAAGAGGAGTCATTCTCAAAGACGAGATTGAACATTCTAAAACTAAACTACGCTTAATGAATAACTACCCTGAGACACGGAAGTGAAACTCCACCATTCCAAACAAGCCCCTCCAAGACCAAATCACCACTTGAGTATGGGGAAATCCAAAGTTATAATGCTTCGGGTTAAAGAAGACAACAAACAAAAGACTCAGCTAACATGAGTTGCACACCACTTGAATTGAAGTGTTAAGAAAATCAACTTGGGCCAAACAAGTCCCAATGTGTAAAATTCTTAAGATATAAATTATTAACCCAAAAAAAAGGTCCACAAGCGACAGAGCTCGTAAGCATACCAGTGATAACATTATTGTTAAATTCTATAATGTTAATAAGAATCACATGAATATACAAAGCAGCATCAATTGAATACAAAAAGCTCCTATCTTTAATCTGAATCATCAAATGAATAATTGATTTCAGCATTAGAGCAATGAAATTCCAAATAAAAATCAATAACTCAGTATTTCTAAGTTCGAATCAAAACTCAAGAAAAGAAAGTCACGAAATCAGGTAAAAAGGAAAAGGGGTAGACACCCACAGTCGTACCCTGAACGGCTTGGTACCCATGAGCGTAATACTGAGGGGGAGGAGGAAGAGGAGGTGCAGAGGGGTCCGTGGCGCCTGGAGGCGGGACAGGATGAGGAAAGCCTATCGCCGGCTGAGAGTCAGGCGGAGGATAGTTGGAGACACCTTCGAAGGTGCCATACTGAGGAGGAGGAGGAGGATATGGCTGCAGGGGTGGATGGTGATGCTGTTCACCAGAGAGAGCTCTGGTTTTGTCTTCTTCGCTCATCTTCTTTCGCGTCTGCTGTGACTTCGACTGATAAGTGAAACTTCTGAATTTGTTTTTTTGGTTGGAGAAATGGATGCATATTGGTGTTGGAGGAGCTGACTTGACTTCATAGGTGGCAAGGTACCGTGTGTGCCGTTGATAATAGAATCAGGCAGCGGCAGAGCCAGAGCACGTGACTGGGTGATATTTGTGTTTTTCGCTTTCAGGTTTTTAAAGCTTCTACTTTCTATCACCAAAAAAAAAAAAAACTTCTACTTTCATCTGTTTTTCTTTTAGGAGAGACAAGAAAAATGCAAGAAGGCAAAGCTAACACTAAAGCACAAAACAACTTTTATAATTTTTGGATAGAGATTAGTCTTCTGTGTGGGCTCCACATAATTATGAGGTCTTTGTGTAACAACTAAGTAACTGAAACTAATTTTAATACATAGATTAATGTGACGTAAAGATAGTGTAAAAAACAATGTCATAATAACATTTGTTTTGACAGATTTTTATAATTTTTTTATTTATATCTTAAATTTTTGTTATAACAAAATATTATAACATCATTAATTAAACATATATGTAATACATTAAATATCAACTAAATTGCCAACCAAGCAACACATGATAAAATGTTGTTGACATAGCTTGAACCATCCTCCCCATCATCTAAAGCCCTCTCCCTCTCCTATCATGGTTGCCTCTTCAATACACTCGTGTATGCACGAAGAAACAGTCAATCAAGGATCAAAGCCCTTTCTTTGTTTAGGATGCAAGCTGTTGACAAGGTAAAGGCTAACCTGAACTGTAGTAGAGGCCAAGCCAACCTCCTCATCTATCATTAATAGATTGATCTTTCCGTTCTATCTACAAGGAAAGTAACTTTCAGTAAACACATATGGTATTGTACTGTACTTAAACTGATTTGTGCTCAACATGCATGTTTATCGCTAAAGGTGTATTCTTTTTTTTTCTTTTGGGAAGTAAAATGAGAGGTAATTAAATTATGTCACTATTTCTAACAAGAAACATTACGTCGGATTTCACCACTTAATCAGAGACGATCCACATCCATAACTACCTGAGCCAACCCCAGTTTCTATTAGTGTGCTGAGCTCTTAAATATGCAAAATTCATGGACATTACCTCGTCCCTTGCTAGGCGTGGATTGTATAGCGTCTCCTCTCCTTAAGTGTTTACCTGAAATCAGTAGTTTGTATTTTGTACAAGCAACTTTGTGCAAATTACGCAAGCAAAAGGATCAAGTGTATGCTTACAGTGAATCCTTTGTAGTCATGAGCTGGGTAGTTTTATGTATCCTTGGGCAATGTAAAAATCTGGCTCCAAAACGATGAGAATGTGATTATACAAAAATTTAACAAGCTACAAAATTACAAATACCATAGCTCTTACAGTTTTTTTTTTGGCGACTCTTAATTTCTGTCTAACACATTAATTACAGTCAAGTTCTCGCCTGTGAATGCACTGACTTTTATGACTGCTCTGAACTTCCACCCTTCAAAACTATAGGAAATCCAGAATGCTGCATTGCATCTAGAATAGAAACTGAAGTCATTCTCAATTGGGTCTTCTGTTTCTCTGCGGGATTTGACAGCAGTAGAGAGCTTGCTCTCACAATGTTACAATTAAATTTAGATAAGACTGCGACTGAGAAACCACCATTCATATCTGCCAGACCAATCATAGTTGTTAATATCTTGAATTCTGGATTACTGCTAGAAATATCTTACATGATGTCATAATCCTAAAAGCACATGGTAAATTGTTTACAGCATAACGAAGCATTTGATCAGGTAGGAGCTCTTTCTTCTGAAAACAAGACGTTTTAGACTGACTGTTGGAATGAATCAAACATCAAAGAGAGCTGGATGGTCCAAGCAGCAGGTTTTAAGCCATTTATTCATTCATCTTAAATCAAATACTTGTTGTGCGTGATATCTGCCGTTGGGAAACATCTCTTTCCACGAAGCAATTTACAACGGCAAATATCAGACCTTACAACTGCTTCTGTGTTTACATAATTCGCAGTATTAGGTGAAAGTGCTAAACTACGCATGAGGCTGTAGACCCTACCTCCAGAAATGGATCTCCAAACTAGACTTTTATCACTGGGCTCTACATAAAGATCAGCTGTTGCGCCACTTGCTTTTGAAATAATATATTCCACACCCGGGACTTAGCTTTGTCGGCAACAATTATCTACAAACTTATTTTATCAACTCATGAAATTAAAATGGCAAAAGTTTGACTATGGTGATCATAGACGCAAAATTAGGGTCGATTTACACTCATGACTACTAACCCCTTACCTTTTTATATGTAATTAAAGCGGTGATATATCTACATACATCGAGAGGAGATTGGACTCCTCATAAAAAAAAGAAAGTGACACAATAAAATATTACAAATCTCTTTTCACTATTTTATCAATTGGGTCAATCAACTGAATTATTGAAAAATTTCCATGAATCAACAGAGCGTTATAAGGAATCATTCAGCTAATATAGAAAATTTGGCCAATTCCCCCTTAGCTGCATACTTAAGTATAGCAACCTTTTGTACAATATATACAAAAATTATAAATTTACTTTACCTTTTAAATCGGGATAAGGGAAGTTAACTTGATAAGCCATACTCATTTTAACATTTCTATTGAAATTTGAAATAAGCAAAAGAAAAGAAAGTATTAGTTAGATGTATGAACATAATAAAAATTTATTTTACCCAAAAAAAATGATAAAGATTTATAAACGAAACTTTGAACAGTACCATATTAAAAAAACAAAGAAAATGTACTCTGCTTTACCATTATTTATTTTGGCAGTTATTTATCCTGCCAATCAGGGAACAACAAATAACCAAATGATCAAATGTGGCTTCTGACACTCAAACTTCAGCTTAAAAAATTCTCAAATAATTAGCATTGATTAAGTGTACAAAATATAATTTGATTTTTAATGCATTTGCTGCTTTGACCATCTAGTTTTACGATCTGAATTCGTATCATTGACTCATTGGCAATCAACGACCCAAGGGTGTGATGAGCAAGAGTGAAACATCTTTAAAAAAAGATTATAAAATTAACATGAAAAATAACAACATCTATTTTCTTATAAAAAAAAATGACAATGTATGACAACTAAAATTAAAACATTAAGAATTTTTCTTACTTCAATCATTTTTTCTTTAGATTCAAATCCTTCCTAACTAGATTTTTTTTTTTTTAGTTACATGAGAAAGGTTTAAATCCTTAGATGGGAGTGGGGAATGAAAAATGGGAAAGAGATTTCACCCGTTATGCCAACCGAAGTTGGCCTTCCCAACTAGATTTATTATTAAGGATTCTTTAATCTCTGATAGATATCTCTGATATGGATAATCCCCATCCCTGACAACGGATATCCCAAAGTTAGAAAATTTTAAATATTATTTCTTTTGAATAGGATCGTCACCGTCTTGCTCTTACCGCTGCAAAGTGCAAAGGAAAGGTCCAAATTTTTTTTATATTTATTTATTTAGTCTCCATCTAACTTCCGTAGAAGTAAAACGACCCTGACTTCCCACTTTTACATCTTCCTCCTCTAACTTATTATGTAGATTGCCGGGTGATGGGCCATTTATGTCAATACATCAGGCATATTCCCTTTCCATCACTCAATGTATGAGGCCCCACTTATTGTATTCATCCAACCAACTGTTATACGTGTCTCGTTCCTTCGTGCTTTGTTCAAATGAATGACCTTGATGCATCAACCTTCCACAACTAAAATAATTGATTTTATTTATCCTATTATTTTTTAAGTTATATCATAAGTTATATATTTTTATATTTTTACTTACTCTTTCTCTCTTCTTTCTAATTTTTTCCCTCACATGATACCCACAAATCGTGTAGAGTAAGATTTTCTATTTTTTTACATTCTACATCTTCTAAAATATAATAACATTTTATAAAGTAAAATAAAATAAATTATAATATAAATTATTATATTTTGAATCTCGAATTTGCATCACATATCTCATTAAACGTGGCAAAACCCTAAAAAGAGGGGAACGCGAATATTTCTTTTATTTGGCTCGTTTGAAAATCCCGCAGTCAGAGACAGATTCCCAAGCAATTTGAAAGCGAAAATGTTGGCACTGCACGCTTCACTCATATTAGTAGATAGGACTGAAACAATAATTATTAAAAATAAAATAAAATAATTAATAAATAAAATAAAATTATAAATATAATCATATTTGTATAACAGTGCAGATTTAAAAGTGATGGCATTTTGATAGCAAAATTCACGTGGCTATGGCACGTGATCCGATCTCGCAGTAATCATAAATATCCGCCCTTGAACATCATCAGTGTATATTCGTCCACAATATTAATTCCCTATGCCCTTGCGCATCTGATCATATACCCTCGCCGGCCTCCGACACAACCCATTCCGATACAAATGCAGGCCACTTCAATTCTAGTATCTTTTCGCCGCGGACAAGTATTGTTTATGACACGGACTGGACGCTTCTTTGACACGTGGAGTTCCACTAATATTCTAACTTACCATGCACCCCCTTACGCATTGCTTTTCTCCCTCCCCTTCTTCTGTGCGACCAGTTCCGCTCCTCGTCGCCGGTTACTTTGCCTCTACGTCACCGTTTTGCCATTTCGGAGAGTCTTCGGACTCTCTACCCTTAACTGGGACCGACACCCATTTTAGTGGTCCTTCGCTTGTCATTGTTTTTCCTTTTCGGTAATTTTACCTTTGGATAATCGCTTTTTGATGGTTGCGATCTAGGATTCGGTATTCAGTGTGTGAGACTCGTGATCCTTTATTGGATTGATGTGTATCTTTAAAGTTGAATCTTTTTGGAATAAGTAGTAGTTTCTTGAAACGGGGTTTTAAATTTGGGGAAGAAGAAGAGTAAAGTTGGATGGATATAACTGAAGTTTCAATCTTGCATCATGTGGGCATAGTGCTGCTGGGACTTTGGTTGCTTTCTGCATACAATTGGTGCCACGCAATTGCTTATTTTGTAGCTCTGATCTATCTCTATCTGGTGCGAATCAAAATTCTCTGCTCTGCCTGATTTCTATACTCAATTTGCAAATCTTTAATTTTTCATTGTTTATCTGTTAGATTTTATTTTTGAATATTGATTGATTAATTGTAAAGGGAAAAGTAATGGGCCCTTCGAGATGCCGGCAACTATATTTTGTATTTTATCTGATTTTGTGTTTGTCTTAAGGATAACGAAAAGTATGTTGATTTGTTGCTGACTGTGATTTTTTCTTTTCTTTCAAAAAGGTTCATGAGCGCTATGTTACTAAACTGCGGAGGAAATTACAGTTTGAGGAGAGGAAACAAGCTAATCAAAGAAGGGTAATTCTGCTGTTTTTATCATTGTTGATGCGGTTATCTGATTGTCATCGCACTTGCTGTTCTTCTGAATTCATGAGATTTGAGGGGAAATAATAATAAGTTACAAGTAAATATATAGAAGTGGAAAAATGCAAAAGAAACTTTGCAGTACGGATCTCAATTTAAGCCATTCCTTAAACCCCCACAAGAGATTCAGAAGCAGATAGTAGGACTCCAAGTTAAAATGTAAAGACCAACTCTGAGTTCCGTCGCTCATTTGGTTCATTTTAATGGATTGTTGCTGATCAAAAACTGTTCTCTCGGATGAAAATTTAAGATTTATGTTTTCTTTTTTTTTTTTTTCTTAAAAAAGTTCTCATCAAAACAATTGGAGAAACATTTATAAAGTTTAATGACTGTAAAGTTGGAACGACTGAAATTATGAAATAAGTATCTTAGATTTTTTATTGTTATACTTTTTCTAAATCTGTTCTTTGTGGATTACTATCTGGTTTGACCAATTTTCATGTAGCAGGTTTGAAATATTAGTTGAGATGTAGCATTCTACTCGTAAGAGAGTGTGATTTTGTCATAATTTGCATTATGGCCTTTCTTTTACTTCAGGTGCTTTCTGATTCTGAAACAGTCCGGTGGTTGAACCATACAGTGGAAAACATTTGGCCCATATGTATGGAACAAATTGTCTCTCAGAAGATTTTGTTCCCTATCATACCTTGGTTCTTAGAGAAGTACAAACCTTGGACAGCTGTACGACTCTTACTTCATAGCTATAAAGCTTAATTATGCTTGATCTGTCAATTTGAAGTATAGCGTGTTTTCCTGGATATGTAAAGTGTTAATATTTATGAATTTCAGATTGTTATCTATTTACACTTTTAGCCTGAGATATCTGAAATTTATTCTTCTCCCCTCTCTTATTTTGTTAATTTTTATGTCGGTGTTTAAATTTAAAATTGTTCACTTGACTTGTGGTGTTTATCAGATGTTGATGACTATATAATTTGCAGAAAAAGGCCGTAGTTCAGCACCTGTATATGGGAAGAAATCCTCCTTTGTTTACTGAAATGAGGGTGCTTCGCCAGAGTAATGATGACCACTTGGTATGTGGTAATTTAAAGCGTCCTATCATACCAATATCTTGTTCAGCATTTGCAGCTGAAGACTTTCTTCAATTTGATTTAGATTTCACAGTGTGATCAATGCAGGTTCTGGAGCTAGGAATGAATTTTCTCACGGCTGATGATATGAGTGCAATACTTGCTGTGAAACTAAGGAAAAGATTGGGCGGGATGTTGGCAAAGCTGCACATAACAGGCATGCATGTTGAAGGGAAGGTAGGGGCCTAAAATTAGAATTAATGGTAACCTATTTTGGTTAAATGGTAATTTTTCCCAGATAATTTATGCAATAAACTAAAATGAATTTAAGAATGCTAAATAAAGGGGCCTGCATGTTGTCTGTAAATTCTTTTCACGAAACAAAATATTGTCATGTTGCTATTCATTTAATCCAGAGTGTCCATTTATTGAAGAAAATGGAGACAATGGTGTAGTGGAAATGGGTGATGCTGATGTGAAGTTTTTAATTTAAAATTAGGTAATTTAATAATTTCTTTCAAAGAAAAGATACAGGAGATAATGCGGTGGTTGAAAGAGTTAATTAGTTTTCTGTCTAGCTACATACATTACCATTCTTTTTAAGTAGTAGAACAAATTATAAAATATAGTTATACTTTTCAGTTAGATATATTATGCATTTTTTCTGTTCACTTTCATCTTATCATTCTTCAGTGAGAATAGAAATATATGAAGAAAATATTTAGTGCTCAAATCATTATGAGATAAAAGCCCAATAAAAAAATTATTAATATATTTTTCATATGATTTTGAGCTAAGATTTTACAACTTGAAATGCAGATGTTAGAAGTATCATTTTAGGAATTTAGAGGAGAAAAGGAAATAAAGTGAATTTTGTTTTTTGTTTTTTTGCTTTTTTAATCCCATTCTCTTTTGTAGGTCTTGGTTGGGATAAAGTTTCTTCGGGAATGGCCTTTCCTAGGCCGTTTGCGGGTATGCTTTGTTGAACCACCATATTTTCAAATGACTGTCAAACCTATATTTAATCACGGGCTTGATGTTACAGAACTTCCAGGAATTGCTGGGTGGCTAGTAAGCGGACTTTGGTTTTTTGTGGAATAATTATTTTTCTTTTCATTTTCCTTCTTCTTCTCTTCCCCTCTTCCCCTACTTTGCTGCTTTCTTGCCTTCTTTTATGTGCTTATTCTGCGAAGTTAATGTTTCTTCTTATCAGGATAAGCTTCTATCTATTGCTTTTGAGCAGACGCTTGTTGAGGTAAAGTTTGTTCTCCATCATCTTGTTATTTTTGTTGTATATTTGCAATTTTTGGGTGATGTTAGATCATTTCTATCATTTCAGTTTTGTATTTACATGTGCACAAATTTTTCAGCCCAATATGTTGGTCGTTGATGTCGAGAAATTTGCTTCACCAGAGTCAGGTAAATTAGCTATACTTAGTTTAATTTTCAAAGTCGGCACTGGAGTCAAGTTTTTTCTTATGAATATTGTGGTTGCTGGGTTGGCTATGGTTTCATTAAATGAGTAGCTGAAATGATGTTGGAGAACTGTGTTATCGTCATCTAAGTTGTTGACCTTTTTCTCATCACATTCATTTTTTTAAAAATATGAATCGAACATTTTCATATGCCTCTCCAGAACCCCTTTATCATGTAAATCTTTTAGTTGTTAACTGCCGAAGGATACAAACATTTGCATTATGAAATACTGAAGGATCCACAAATCTTAATTTTATAGGGTCTTGGTTCTCTGTGGATGAGAAGGAGCCTGTTGCTTATGCCATAGTAGAAGTTCTTGAAGCATCTGACATGAAGCCATCTGATTTGAATGGTTGGTCCTTTATCTGTCAGGATTCCTGTCATCCATTTTTCTTATCATTTCTTTTGCATCACAGTTTATGGTTTATTTCAGGATTAGCAGATCCATATGTTAAAGGTCATTTGGGTGGCTACAGATTTAGGACAAAGACACAGAGGAAAACACTTAATCCAAAATGGCATGAGGAGTTCAAAATTCCCATCATAACATGGGAGTCTCCCAATGTGCTAGCAGTTGAAGTTGGAGACAAGGACCATTTCTATGATGATAACCTCGGGTTTGTTTCTTTTTCTGAACCTTGTAATATAGTGTGTGTTTTGGGACACGGCAACTTCAGTTTAATTCTTCCTCAAGAGTCAACTTCGTTTTTGCTTGTTTTATGCAGCAAATTTTGATATTGACGCTTACTAACTTTGAGTTTATTTTTTTCTACAGATATGTCCACTTCCAGATTGACATGTGGATGTTTATTTATTTTATTGACTTTTGTGTTTGATTCCTTGATTTTTGAATTATTTGGTATGTGATGAAATTTATATTGTGTTATAATTTGAGAGGGAGACATTTGGCCCTTTCCAGTATTTTTTGCTATTAATTTCTAGACTTGCTGTGTGCCCTGAATTTCTGAAATTAATCAATGGTCAAGACGCACTACTGGGGAGTCTTTATGAGAGTTACGACGTATTATCTAGCTTCTAATGACTGATTTACTGAATCGTAATCATGAATGTTGAATGATTCGATCACCCATATATGTTCATTGTTATACTTCTCTTTACTTACATCTCTTTTCCACCACGTTTTTTCTTTATTTAAATATTTTTCCCTTGATTTTCCTGTCAGATCATCACTCTGTATTCTTGTTACACTAATTGGATTTTGTACCATTTCCAGAGACTGTTCTGTGAACATCAGTGATTTTAGGGACGGTCAAAGACATGATATGTGGCTGGCACTTCAGAACATTAAAACAGGGAGGCTGCATCTCGCCATAACTGTTCTCGAAGCTAATGGAAAGGTATCTTTCTCTCATTTATACTTGTTGTGATAACTTCTGTAATTTCAAACAAAGAAGCAGCTTTCTTTTAAAAAAAAAAAAAGGCGGAATAAAGATGATGGTAATAACCATTTTTATCTCTATGAAATCAACTAGTTACTCCCATGTGTTTTTAACTGTGTTGGTGTTTGATTTAATTTGTGTTTTAATCTGCACAGGGGGTTGATAATACATATGACCAGGAAAAAGTGGACATTGAAGAGAGAGGAAAATCTTTCGCAAATGAGACTGTCAATAAAAGTTCTTTCTCATCTGATTGGTCAGAAAATTCCCAGAAAGTTGCAGATAACTATGAGCCTATAGATATTGAAGGGCAAAAGGAGACTGGAATTTGGGTTCATCACCCAGGAAGTGAAATTTACCAAACTTGGGAGCCTAGAAAAGGGAAGAGTCGTCGCCTTGATACTGAAATTCATAGCGAGCATAACGATTCATTTGGCAGTTACAATCCTGCGGTTTCTGGATCCTTGAACAATGACAGCAGTTCTGAAGATAATCCCGAGGATAAGCATAGAATGGGAACTGTTAGGAGGGGTTTGCGTAAGATTCGTTCAGTATTTCGGAGGAGTCCAAAAAGGGAGGATGAGTCAATGGGTTATCAAGAGGCCGTTCAGTCTCCACACGCTAACATTAAGGCAGTCAATGAGAAGGAGATTGGTGTGAAGTTTGTAATGGAGGACAGCATTGCTGGGTTTCCCTCTGGTAAACTTCAGAAAGAAGGGACATCAACTGATGGGAGTGGTCCGGAGAGCCCAAGCAAGGGAAATGTCAAGGATAGGGGAAAGAATATTTTGAAACATGTGGAAAAATCAGCTCGTGGCCTGAAGCATGTCCTTTCCTGCAAATCAAGAAAATCTAAAGTTGATCCACCAGTGATTGAAGAAAGGGAAGCGTTAGATGAATCTGAGTCTTCAGATGATGAATCTCTTTCAGTTCAATCGCCCAGGGATGAAAGAACTCCAGTTGTTTTGCAGGCCAAACCCTCATTTAGAAATGATTCCTCCCCTTCCAGGGAGAATGAGGTTCAGACAAGTTTATCTGACCCCATTGTGGACAATGAAGGCCCAATGAAGAAGGCAAGTTTTGAAGAAGACCCTGAAAATGTACACTGCCCTGACGTGTGTTCTGAAGGCTTTGTTAAATCTGTCGAACCAAAGTATGATAAAGAGCAAAGGGTAGGAGATAAAACTGATGATATCAGTCTGCCAAATTGAAGAGTTTCTCTTCTTGAGAGTATCTTTCTTGCCCAAATTTGCATAATCTCTTTGGATTTGTTGATTCTCTTGTTTGTACAGCCATCCAAGCGGATGCTTGTACCGGCCAGATTTTAGTCGTGTTTGTAATTATTTACCACCATAGTAATTAATTGTATGTTTGGTGATTGTGATTATTCTTGTATGTTGTTTGTAATGAGTGTGCTGGAAAAAAACAAAATTGTGAAGTAGGGAAGCATGTAAAGAACTCCATAGAAATTAAGTACAGATTTATTCACTGATTTTGCCCCTTCTAAACCATGACACAAACAGATATGAATAATTATTTTGGAAGGTCCAGTGGCTGCTTCTGGACTGTTCCAAAATTATCCATCAATAGCAGTTTCTGTTGCAGTATATACTCTCAAATCTGAGGTGTATCACCTGTGATTATTATACTACCAAATCTCAAGTCTTTTGTATGAATAAAGATTCAAAAATTATTTTATAATTTAGATATACTTCTTCACATATTCATTAAATCTTGCAATGAAATTTAAATTAATTATTGATATAATAAGACGTTAAGAATTAAATTTTTAATCACTCATCATAAAAATGTTGATATTATGTGAAGAATAAGTAATTTTAAAAACTTGACTATAAGATAAAAAATTAAGAAGAATTTTATAATTCTAACAACGAAATTCATGTTGCCTCTTTAGTTTACTGGAATTTAACAAAGTCAACAAGACAGCAGCCATCACACCAAAAGATAAAATTGTCAAGTTCTTTGACTTCAGAATATAATTCACAACTTCTAAATTACACACAGAATGATGGTCGATGAAAGAATGAATGCTAAAGGAAAATAAAAACAATAGCAGCACAACTCATAGAACTCACGTATGTTGCAGCACTAACATCACAACAAAGCCATCATAATTCGGTAACATGCCTTACCATCAAGATCAGTACCAGAAAAAAAAATCAATACAGCCGGTCGATGGCCAAGTGCCAATTGCTTGATTGAAAACCGTAACAATCCTTTTTAATTTCTTAATGTTTTTTGTATTCAAAAGTATACTTTCAAGTTTCAAAATTATACTTAAGAGAAGTTTGAATCTGTGCACATCGTTGTTCAAGTGTTCCTATCATTTTAAACTAACTAGTCCTTTCATCCATGATAATAAATATACAAATAATAAAAATGCATCAATGACAGTAAGAAAGGAGAACTATGAGTAGATCCAGCATACAGCTTACATGACAATATGAAGAGAATTTCACAAGGCTTCTGGCCTTCAAGAGAAAAGATATTTCCCATACATGTTCCTATAGGGAATGCTCACAATGAGCAACTAGTGTGTGGTAGTTATTGGGGTTGAACTTTCGGCTCAGAGATTGACTTAATATTTGTCCTCTTTTTCCTTCAAAGTTTGATTCCTCTTCATACATGTATTTAAAAAAAGTGTGTAATAACTATTTATTCATTATTAGCATGTTGTGCGAATAAGTAGGAAGGGATGACTTGCATTGTTAATAAAAAGGAAATATATAAACGTATTATTTTAGTTTTGAGTTTTTTTAAGAACATTTTCTTAAATTATAAAATTTGATAAGTGCATTTATGTAATTGTTTAAAAAAATTAAATTGCACTCCATCAATTATATATAAAATTTAGATATAAAAAATTATATAAAAAATTTGATGAGGCCAACCTGTTAACTACTTAAAAAAATTGAATCACACTCTTTCCATATTATACAAATTTTTTGAAAAGATGAAAAGTGAGAGGTAATTTAGAAAAGTAAGAAAACATATGAAAGTGTTTAAATGTATTGAGTCAATTACACTCATTTTCTTGAAATATTTAAATATAATTCTCTATCTTATTTTGTTTACAAATTGAACTCTGCGGCAATGGTATAGTTAACTAAATATATGTAAATGCGGTTGAAAAATTCAGTAGATCACAATAACCACAAATTTAGTTATAGGTCGCACAAATTTTGGTAATATAGCAAATTTGAAATTTTATTTTATCATGACATAATTATTAAACTAAATTAATTTTTTTTATTCTTATACTTAACTCTAGTAAAGTTGTATTAATCTTCTAATACCAAATAAAAATCATCTAATGCAAATGTTGTCAAAGTAATTTTTTTATACGACATAACATTTATAATGAGATATATCATAGAAATAATCATTCGTAATCACTAAAAAAAATTAGTCATTTGTGAAAATCATGTAATTATGGATAAAATATTATATTTTAATTTAGGATAAACAATCATGTGGAAATGTCTTAAGAATGTTTACATGCTAGGATGGAGTTACTTTTTAAACTTCCTTTCATGTAAGGATTGAACATATCTAAAATAAATAATATGGACCAACAAGCATATGTTATAGTGATAGTTGATTGTATTTCAAAATATTTATCTTAAACGTTAAGTACTTGGTTCGAACCTAGAGAAAGCCTTGTTAGGAGAAACAAAATCAGACAGCTCTATGCCTTAAAACAAAATTAGTGTCACATTCGAAAGGTGTGAGGATACTCGGTGAAAACCAATAAAAATAAAATAGATGATATGGAGAGGTTAATCCCTATTGAAACCATCATCAATACTGGTATATTAGGTATTTAATATAATATTAAGAATTAAGATCCTTTAAAATGTAAGGTATACTTTAAAGAGTAAAGTATAGATAAATAATTATTAATTAAAAAAATAATGATCATGATTGATATTAAATATAAGTAAGTAGATCGAAATTTATGAATTTGAGATAATCATAGCTGTTTATTTTTTAATCAATGGTTATTTAGCTATACTTTAGAAGATTTAAATCCTAATATTAATCATCTTCATTTGGAAAGAAGTTTATAGAAAAAAAATATATTTGCAGTCATTATTACATATCAAAACTCCTAAACTCATGCAAAGATATTTGCAGATATCAACGTATTTTCTAAGAGGATTGCTAAAATAAAACGAACATGCAAATCACAAGGAATCAGGCTATAATCAAATGACATTTGTTAGATATCTACCTTATAAATCCAAGAATCTTTTTGAAGTAATAATTTATAATCGTTCCATTTTTTGCAAGCAAATCTATATATATGTATCGTATTCTTCAAAAACAAAATATCAAGATTTTTTTTTGGTATCATAGAAAGACACAAAATACACCGAGTGCAATCTTTTTTTTTTTTTTTTTTGTGGTAGATGAAGAAAGACTTTAAAATACGACCCAAAATACTCGCAATCACACAGGCACAGGATTTGTTCTTTTTCTTTTTGGTCTCTTAAAGCCTACTCTGAGACAGAATGAAGACAGAGAAGACACAAAGAAGTTTGAAAATAATATGTGAAGAAGGATTTAAAAATAGGAAGCAGAATAGGGGAAGCGGCAGCAGCAAAGAATTGCGGTAACAGACGAAATGAAGAACAGAGAAGACGAGAATTGAAAGGGAAGCAGTTTGATCGATGCTGATGACTCTCAACAAGTAAGAAGTAGAAGCACAATTACGTAGCAAAACTTGATCTTTGCCTATGTAAACTTTATCAACTCTATCACATGAAGTCAAACAGTTCAACTCGCAATTTGGTATACACTAAAAACTAATAAAGAAAAAAAAAAGGGTAAGGAAAGCGTGCATAAACTAAAAGAAAAGGTAAATGGGACTTACTTAATTTTGAAGGCAATAGTGACTCTGAAGATAAAATTTCTCTTTCCAACCAATCACGGTTCTTTTTTACTCTTCTCCTTCTCTTATTTTGAGTATTTTCTTCCCCTGTCCCAAAAAAAAAAAAAAAACAATTAAAGAAAAATCATACAAACCGATGAAAAAATATTGGAATTGTATACTTCTATAAGTTTTTTCTCTCCTCATGTTTGATGTATCTGCGAGTATAATTAACATTTAACAGGTTGAGGCATCATACCTTTAAAAGCAACAGTCTCTTTTATAGAATACGAGACTTCAAAATCCGACTTAGAATACGAGAAGCACAATCGCCCCCAAACAAAACTAAGAAGTGAAAGCTGCAATTTTTTAAATTCAAAAAATAACAAATTGCTGTAACACCACGGTACACTGAATTGCTCTCTCTTTTTTTGTTTCTTTTTTTCAGGAAGAAAGAGTTCAAAATCAAATTCAAAATACAAGAAACACTATCTTCTACAAAGGAGGTAGACACTTCGAAGCAAAAGCTGCAGAACACGCTGCAATATTTGAAGTTTGAAAGATAACGAATTGCAATAACAACACACACTAAATTACTTTTTTTTTTTTTTTCTTTTTTCCAAGAAGATAGAGTTCAAAATCAGACTCAAAATACAAGAAACATGTTCTTCTACAAGCAAAAGCTGCTACTTCTGAAATTTGAGAGACAACAACGAATTGCAATAACACCACACCCAATTTTTTTCTTTTTTTTTTTGGGTTTTTAAACTACCTATGAGACAGAATGGAGAGAAGACGTGAACAAGTTTGAAAATAATAATTGAAAAAAGGTTTTGAAATAAATATCAGAAGAGAGAAAGCAGTAGCACAATAGTTCACCAACACGTGAAGAAGTAGATCGAAGTGGGAAGCAACGAAGAAGTGGAATAACGGACGAAAGGAAGAGAAAACAGAAGAGAAATGAAAGGGAAGCAGTCTGATGCTGTTCGCACGCAACCACAAAGCGCAAGTATCAAAACTTAGAGTATGTATCACAGACTTACATTATAAAACTAAGTAATAATGATTCATATTCAATTGGAAATACTGAACACCTTTGCCGCTTAGTTTCTTCTTTTCTTATGTTTTGTAGCCATCCAAAGCTTTATTTAATGTTTTTACCATCATCTGATCAATTATCAAGGAGCGACTTGGAGTAAAGTGGGTGATAGTCAATTGAAATGTAAAGTCTTGGTCTTCTTTTTATATAATGGCAACAGTTTGGCTTACTCTCATCATTTCCATAAACCGTGTGATTTTTCCTTTTAAAAAATACAGTAGATAGGATTTGAATTTAAATCCTCTAGTAATGTTACTTAAATTGCTTGATTGAAAACCCTAGCAATCCTTTTTTCTTAATAATTTTTTATTTAAAATTATACTTTCAAAGTTTGAATCTTTGTACATTGCTGGTGAAGTATTCATATAATAATGTTGCTAATTAAACCTTGAAACTCCAATCGAGGATATTATTCAGCCAGAGGCCAAGTTGCAATTGTTTTATGGAGTGTGCCTACCAATTCTACCCTCTCTTATTCTCTCAATCCTTTTCTTAATCAAGGATATTATTCTTGACACTGGAATATTCCTATTTATTTATTCAAAATTATACTTAGAAGTTTGAATTTGTGCACACAATAAATATTCATGTCATAAAAATGCATCAATGACAATAAAAAAGGAGAACAATGAGTAGATCCTGCATACATGACAATATGAAAAGATTTTCACAGAGAAAAGGTATTTCCAGTACCTGCTTTTTTAATGAAGAAAGATTCAAAATCAGACTTAGAATACGAGAAGCACAATTGCTCACTTAGAAGTAAAAGCTGCAATTTTTGAAATTTGAAAGATAACGAATTGCAGTAACACCACACACTGAATTGCTCTTTTTTTGTTTTTGTTCAAGAAGAAAGAGTTCAAAATCAGAGACTCAGAATACACGAACTACAAAGGAGGAAGACACTTAGACGGAAGCAAGTTGCAATAAGATGGAGCTTGTGGGAGTGAGCAAGAGAGGGAAGGGGGTGAGGAGTCAGATCTATCGATCTTGGCATAGCCAGAAGAAGCTCGTGCTGCAGGAAAAAGGGGTGTTTAAAAACTCTGCTAGAAGAATCAATAAGCTTCACGCCCCTGTTGGACTGAAGGTGAGGGTAGGGTTGGGACGGGTTGCACAAAGATAAAGACGAAAAGAAAAATAATGAAGGATAATTGTGCTGGGTTGAAATATAGAAAAACAAATCAGAAGAATGAATGAAAAAAAAAAAAAAAGTTAAGAGAAAGTAGAAATTAATGAGGGGTTGTGTGTCGGTTGTTTGATGGGTGGAAAAAAAGACAAAAAAGAAAAGAGTGAAAAGGAGAAAAAAGGAAAAAGAGATTAGAAAAAAAGTATATTTATAAAATATTTATATATTATATAATTTTTATGTATTATTTATTAATTTATTAGTTAAATTAGTGATCTAATAATTCAATAATTGATTCGATTTTAAAATTATGTTAAATTGGTAGAGTTTAGGTACTTTTTGTTAAAACATTAGAATGTAATGTAAGAAAAATAAATATAAAATTAAAGAGATAAAAATTAATTAAAAAATAAGTCATAAATAAAAAATGATGATTTTTTTATAATTATTAATATTCGCAAAAGAATTTTCTTTTCTAGCTGATAAGACTGATGCGCGGTTGTGGCTTTGTTTTGAGATGGCCTCCCAAGAAAAGTAAGAAGCCGGTGGGGCGGGCACATTTAAGGAGCACAGAAGTTGACCCAAAGACCTCTCGCTCTCTTAATCTTATTGAAGATCTCTTACATTGCAAATCTTATCTCTCTCGCCGTCAAGAAGCAATCAATCTATAGCTGTGGATGGGCCAAGTAAAATTCTTGGTTGGTGGACCCATAGCTCACAAGGAAGGCAATCGATGAATGAGATGGTGCGCTGGAGACCATTAAATTGAAAAGTCTACCCAGACTTGTACTACTAATACTTGGACTGTTTTCATTGCACGACTGTATACAGCAAATGTAATTCCCCATTTTGTTAACAATTGACAAATGTAATTCCCGATTTGTGTAATTCTTCTGATGTATTGGTGGACAAAGAAGTAGTCCCACACGGTTTGCTTCTTTGTCCACCAATTCTTATATATGATAAATAGAATAAGCAAACCGTGTGGGACTACTTCTTTTCCAATATTGAAAAGTGCAATCAACTTTTGAGGAGGGAACCACTTCTTTGGTGGATGCATAGCCAATGGTCTAAGTGATGAATTATTTGCCTTTGAATAAGTTGGTAACAGAGTTGTTATAATGTCTTTATGCGGTTTAAAACCTTTAAGAACAATTAGCTCCACAGTTTCTTTAAAATTTTGTTTATGGGATTGTCCGATTGTAACTTGTCCATCATATATACTCCCTTCTTTCATGGGTTGTATGACCATCAATGATAAACAATCACATTATAAAGAATTGGCAATATGCATACTTATATTTCAATATTGTAAAGTAAAATAATGAATTTAGTTGGGAAGAAACTTATATTTAAAAAGAAAAATCAGAAATCAATCACCATATTTTAAACTTAATTTTCCTAAATGTCCACCTAAAAAATAAAATTATTTTTATTTTTAAATTCATTGGTATCTTTGGTATTTAATATAATATTAATTATTGTTATCAAGAAAGAATTTTATAAAAAATATTAGAAATTAAACTTTACTAATCAAACTTGTTTTTATAACTTTTTAGTATATTTTTATCAAATCTTTTATTTTATTAATTAATTCTTTTTACAAATTTATGATTTTATAATTGATTAAATTTATTCCCACTTAATCATCATAATACAAAATCCAAATTCTTGGTTCTCAATAAATGTGTATACCATATTACTCAATTGTTAAAAAAAAGTGATAAAAATAACATTATCTTTCTCAATATATTTTTCCGCAGCTACATGGCTATGACTATAGTGTACACTGTATTTTTTTTTTTTTTTGCATTATGTCAAATATATATGTTAATGGTGATGACATCCAGTTATAGAAGTAAAGTATCGATGCCATTGCCACAGAGCACAGCAAAACATTTGGTGAAGGAAGAGAGTACAAAATCAGCCAAGCAAAAGAAAGGTACCAAAGTGGAAGGTCTAACTTATAACAACTTGCTAGTGAGCCCTCGAACAGTTTTAGAATTTGGAAAATTTAACTCTTACAAACTCTTTTGTATTAAATATTCACAAATCTTTATGATACATTAATTTATTAGGTCCCTTAATCAATTTGTAAAACCTAATAAAATTTTTTTAAATAAGTTTAGCTTGTTAATTAGTATAAAGATACCAAAGGGCTATTGGAACACGACGAAGAACGAGAGTGCTGCGGAAATGAAGTCAGCTGAACTTTAGGTTACAGCTGAAGAGGATATTCTGAGCTTAACAAGGGAAGTCCGCCATTAATAAACTTAAGAAGTTGCCTCTTCTCTTAGAAGTAGATTCTCATCCGCCATCATTAATTGGACGCATTGTTTTTCATAGCATTGCACCTTCACGAATCTGCTATGCTTTTTCTACGTTCTATAGAATATATTTATGCCCACAACTTGGTACTTCACCATTGATAGAGATAAGAGGGCAAACCTTTCTTAGTTAGAAGCTGTTCACACCTAATCAATACACTAAAATCCACAATAGCTATCAAAGAGGGTTATTAATTATAAAGTTCATAAGGACCGAGGTTTGCCTACAAATTTTTACAAAAGTGGCACTCCTCCTCTATTTCAACCATATTCTGCTAAAAATAGAGTCAGTCATGCACACAGCTTTTACAATGCATGCAATCTAGTCATTACATTATTACAAAATACTGATTAACGATCAGACTCAATCCCACATCATATTGGCAACTCTCTTTCCAAAAGGAAATGATGGATAAATATCTTCTGATTTTGATTATGGGAGTGCTGAAAATCTTGGCACTGGTGCTATATATCTAAGATTATGGGCATCTTTCACAACGTGTTAATGCAGCTGGGTGTTCATAATGGATAGATGTGTATATGATGTTTTTAGATATCACAATTTGGGGAAATTGCATAGTCAACTAGTGACTTTTCAGATTCTCTGCGATTATATTAGGTCAAATCAAATTTACTGGTCAAAAATTATACGCATACCTTGACTCTCAAATCTAAAGTCTTATGTATTACCTGTGATTATTTGGAGGACTTTGGTGGTTTACGAGGTTCATGGTGCGTCTTTTGTTTACTGGAATTTGACAAAGTTAACTCGTGAATTTTATGAAGCCTCTTTTGTTTACTGGAATTTGACAAAGTTAAGTCATGAATTTTATGGATTGTATTTGTTGTCTTAACTTTTTGTCACAAAACCTTGCTGCACCATCTGCTTCAGAACTACAATTAATGGTTGTATAAGTGTTTGCCAACTGAAGAAGAGGCAGAACTTTAGATTCTTTTTTCCTATAACGTACTTCAATTTTCTTTTACGTCCAAAAATATGGCTATCCAAAGCCAAAATATCAGTACAGGAAAATCAGTTTAGTAGCTTCCTCAACCAACACAACCAAAAAGAAAAACAAGCGAAAACCTCAAAAAACTTTTAAAAGAAGTTGAGTTGCCGGCGCCTTCAATTAATACATCTGTAACATACTCCTTGCTTACAAACCCACCAAAACTTCAAAACCTTAACTACAAACTCTGTCGAATTTACAGTTTTCTCTCATGAATTTTGTTTCAGAATTTCCTCCATAAAGCAAATTTGCTTGATTATTAGTTCTCGTGTAGACCCATCAATGAGCCAACGATCACATCGGTGCAAGAGAACCTCTGTTTAATTGACGAAGAATTGGTATTTAATGGCAAAGGAAGAAAAATTTGGAGAATTCCAATTTGAGTTGGAATTCTTTTATAAGTGAAAAGAATCAACAATGAAGCTATTCCTTGCTGTGTTAGCACTGAAAACCTTAGCAATCTTCCTTTCTCACAATTTGTTCAATGACTCAATTATTTCAAAAAGTTTAAGTTATTAAGTGTATACTAACAAATGGTTATATGTTAAATATCCTTCATATAAAAATCTCTTTTAAACTTGAAGTGAAGATGAAGACTTCGATACTATGTAATTCAAAAAACTTAAACAGTTATTTTATTTTTATATCTTTAACAGTAAAAAATTGAAAAGTTCTTATATTATTGTCAAATGAGAGAGATTCAATCCGAAATAGTAATTTGAGAATAGTGCACAAACCATCTTAACTAATAAGAATTTAATTTGACTAAAGCAATCATAGTTTTGGCATGAGAAATCTAAATAAAGGCATTAACCAAAACAGGTAATGAAAAATCAAAGAAAGAACAAGAAGGGAACAAGACTGATGCAAAAATCCTCAAATTTAACACTAATAGCATGTAATGTGGAAATCTGGGGAAAATGGGCGACCACTATGCACACTTTAATGGTTTAGTTAACCCTCACGACCAAAACTAATGGTATCATATATTATAAAAATATATATAGAATAAATGGAAACCAATATGCTGCAGGAAAAAGCTGAATATGAATCTCTGACATCAAGAAAAGCTAGCCATGTCCAACTGTGAACAATCGGAACATTTTTTGGTCTGGAGAGCTTTGACGAACTGTTTTGCTCATACATTTATTTCATAATCACCATAATGCATGTGGAACTGCAATCTGTCAAAGTAAAAGAGAATCAATAGAAATAAAACATATCAAAATCACACTAATAACAAATTGCTTGAGAAACTGGTTCGAATAGCAATGATTCCCTAACCAGCCTTGCCATCAAGAACAAATCCATCTTTAGTGATTTGAAACCCAACCGGCAAAGGATCGGCAACATGTGGCTCCGATCTCGTAGACAAACTCATTCTATCACGGAATGCTGGATACATCACAACAAACACAGAAGGAGTTCAGGTGTAAGAATGTATAACACATTAATTTGTAGGAATTACAGGTGGAGATCATTAAATTTTTGGTTGACGTATGCATTACCTTTTCGCTGAAAATTGTTCTAATTGTTGTATTAATGTCACCTTCCCAACGATATTCACCTGCTACTTTTGGATTCACACGTACTCCTCTGAGATTTGGTGCACTTATGAAACCCCGCGAGAAAGTCTCCATCATGGGACATCCTGCCACAAACAATAACTCCAATGATGGAAACTTGAATCTGTAGTTTCCCTTGCAGAAGCATGCGAGCCCTGGTAAATTCCACAGTTGCAAGCGCTCCAATTTCATCAGAGCCATCTCACCTACATCATTATCTTCACTAGCCACAACTTCCTCTATCATTTCACAATCTTGGATCATTAAATTTCTAAGGTTCAGGAAGCTTCTGGCTGTTGACGATGTTATTACAGCAACCAATTGAGGACAATTGTACACCCATAAAGTATTTAAATTATGAAATACCGTTGATGATGGAACAATATTCTCCAAACTTTTACAATTCAGTACTTCCAAAGTTTCAAGATTTTGAAGAATTGGTTGCACTGCAAAATCTTCTTTGCATATATATTTCATTTTCCTTAATCCATTAAACTTTATACTTTTCAACTTCATGATCACCTCATTATATTCATCGTGGGTTGTTTCATTTGAGAAAATCTCTTCAAAGGCACTGCAAGCCACTACAAGCGTTTCAAGATTGCGGAATTTTAGGAGGAATTCCCAGGAAAGTTTTTCTGACTCATCATGGAAGCATTGCAGGGCAAGACCTTTGACATTGTACAAATCATCATCACAATTTTTATTTTCACTGATTATTTTGACGTCCCTGCTGCTTAGAGACAATGACTCTGTTGGGGTCGGGAAAACCTACACAAGCACACATGCAAGTGAGATCTAAGATAAGCCTAATTTCTAATAACTGTTTAATGTTCAAATAGTAACTTTTAGAGAGTAGTACAGTTACGAATAAAAAAAGAATGAGTTCTTCCAATTCTGTATTTTAATTCATTAGTTTAAACACCTGAATTGTATGTGAAGTTTAAAAGACTAATTATGGAATAAGATATATTTTTGAAAAAGTTTTATGTTAAATGCCTTAATATTACAAATTTTATAAAAGATTTATAGAAATAAAAAAAACAAGTACAGATAAAAATTTAGAATGGCAAACTTTAATTTTTAATTAAAATACATATTAGACTTTAAATAACTCAAATTTATAATAAAATAATATTTGAGTACATGTTATAAATTTTAGACAAAAATTTTGAAGTGGACTCTTTCTCTAATATGACATAAAAGGAAAATTTATAACAGCAATTTAAAAAATTAAAATAAAATTTATAAATTTTTTCTATATTTTAAATTAATAAATATTTATAATAAAATAATCATGTCAAATAAATTTGTAAAAAATAAAATTATAGTTTAATCTTGAATAAAATATAAAATAAAATCTATATAATAAATAAAGACAACAGTTTAGATAAAGATTTTAATTTGAAATAAAAATATATAAAAATAATATTTTTGTAAATATGAATTTTGAAAAAGTATTGTAGCCAACAAAAAACTGAATCCTCAAATCTCATATTTTTAACGTTGAAGAACTTTTCATCATATCCACCAATGAAACTACATCTTTAGATGGGAATAACTATGAAAATAAAAATTGAGATGCATTCCTTGGTTAATGTGTACCTTTTTATAGGAGACTAGATGCTGTCCTTCAACTGGAATATTCTCTTGGCAACTTGAAGACTTTGGTCTAAATAATTGCAGCTTATCACAATGATACACATCTAACTCTCTCAAAATGGGACAATCTAAGGTGTGTATTTCAGGGTAAAAGCTTCTTAAATTTGACAAATTCCATAATGTCAATGATGTTAATTGTGGGAAAACTAGTGTTGGAGCTGCTTCAGCCATTTCAGGATCCTTTGCAACAATATTCTCTACCCCACAGCGTCTTACATCAAGCACTTGGAGTTGTAGAAGCTCCGAAGCCACAAAGAGAGGAAACACATGATTCAACTTTGGTAGACCATCCAAAGTGAGAGTCCTCAATTGACAACCACCACCTGAGTTAAATCCTTGTAATTGAAGCACACCTTCTAGTGCTATGCAATCCTCTACAATCATTATCTCCACCCTTTGAAATATATTTAGCAAGTGAAATGGAAATACATACGACACTTCGTTGCAGAATTTGATTTCCACCTTTTTGACTTTGCAAAGGGAATTTGTTGGCAGATGATTAGGCCATACTGACTCCAAGCTATCCATGTGAGAGATAATCAATGTCTCCAAGTTGGGGAATATAGCCTGCAGTCAAAAGGTTTTTTTTTATATTTTTTAATTTCCTTTCAAAAATCAGTACACAACTAATTAGAAATAAATTAAAAAAAATGGAACTGTACGTAGTTACAGTACTGAAGAAAGTACTCACCTCTTCACTTGAAAGTGATTCCATAACTGAAGATTCCCCTGGCACAAATATCTCCTCCATCATTTGGCAGTTACTAATCTCAAGATAATTGAGTTTGACAAGTTCTCTAGCCACCGAGAATGGGAACAAATATGTTATACTTCCACAACTCTCTATGGTCAAATTTCTCAATTTCCGAACGTCAGAATGGGTTAATAGTTTCTCATCCAGTATCTTTTGTGTACTGATCAATGATAGTTTCATGGTTTCCAGGTTGGATAATGCTACCTGTTGCCAATACACAATATTCTTGTCAGTACCTTGTCACATATTACAGATAGATAAGAAAGACCAAGAAAAAGAAAGAAGAATTGTGAAGCTCAATATCTTATTTTAAGATAATTAGCTAAGTTAAAGCAATGTAATTATTATTTTTTAATTCTTCAGCAATACATAGACTCAAATTACCAAGCTACAACTGCAGACATATTAGTTTTCTCGTCTTCAATAATTCTCTCCGGGTCTGCTGGAATTAGTTAACACTTCTCTTATCAAAAGAACTTCTTAATTTGTAAATTATATATATATATATATATATATATAGTCCATGCCATCCGAAGCTAAAATTAAGTTAATGTATACGTTACCCTTTGGCTGAAAATTGTTGTTATTGTTGTATTAAGGTCACCTTCCCAACACCATTCACCTCCTGCTTGTGGCTCTACGCGTACTCTTCTGAGGCTTGGTGCGCTTATGAAACCCCGAGAAAAAGTCTCCATCATGGGACATCCTGTCACAAATAATACTTCCAATAATGGAAACTTAAAGTTGTAGTTTCCCTTGCAAAACCTTGCCAGCCTTGATAAATCCACCAATTCCAAGCGCTTCAATTTCATCAAAGTGATCTCACCTGCATCATCATCCTCACAAGCCACAATTTCCTCTGTCATTTCACAATTTTGGATGATTAATTTTCTAAGATTTACGAAACTTTTGGCTGTTGATGATGTTATAATAGTAACTAATCCAGCACACCGATACACCCATAAAGTATTTAAATTCTGAAATACCACATATGATGGAACAATACTCTTCAAACTATCACAATGGCATACTTCTAAAGTTTCAAGATTTTGAAGAATTGGCTGCATCTTAGGTTCTTCTTTGCAGATGTACTTCATTTTGCTTAATCCATTAAACTTTAGACTTCTCAATTTCATGATCACCTCATTATATTCATCATCAGAAGTTTCATTTGAGAAAATCTCGACAAAGGAACTGCAACCCACTGTAAGCTGTTCAAGATTGACAAATTTTTGGAGGAAACCCCAGGGAACTTTCTCCAACACATCATGAAAGCATCTTAGGTTAAGACTTTTGACTGCGTATAGATCATCATCACAATGTTGACTTTCACATAACATTGTGACATCCATGCTGCTTAGAGACAATAACTCTGTTGGGGTTGGAAAAACCTATGAAACCAATCAAATACAAGTGAGATTAAAGCGAAGCCTAATTTCTTTTCATACTCATTACTTTCAGAATTTTATTTTATTTAATCCTCACAACATACAATTTCAACTAATAAATTTTTTATATAAAAAAGTTTTTAAAAAATAAGATAATTTGAATATAATAAAATAATATTTTTGTAAGTATGACTTTTAAATAGAGTATTATATGCAACAAGAATTTTTTTGCGCTTTTTAATATACATACACACGTATATATATATATATATATATATATATATATATATATATATATATATATATATATATATATATATATATATATATACACTATGCATAAGCAACACAACTTAATTCCTGAATCTCATATTTTTAATGTTTGAAGTACTTTTCATCCATTAACAAAACTACATCTTTCAATACTATGAATGAAAATCGAGATGCATTCCTTAATTAATGTGTACCTTTTCAAATGAGACTGGATGTTGTACTTCAACTGAGATGTCCTCTTGGCAACTTTGAGACCTTGACGTGAACAATTTGAACTTATCACAATGAAATATATCTAACTCTCTCAAGATGGGACAATCCAAGGTATGTTTTCCAGGATGAAAGCTGCTTAAATCTGTCAATCTCCTTAATATCAATGATGTTAATTGTGGGAAAACTAGTATTGGAGTTGCTTCAACCATTTCATCCTTTGCAACAATATTCTCTACCCCACAGCCTCTTACATCAAGTACTTGGAGTTGCAAAAGCTCCGTAGCCACAAAGAGAGGAAACACATGATTCAACTTTGGTAGACCATTTAAAGTGAGAGTCCTCAGTTGCATTATCTGTCTACCGTGCCTACCACCACCTGAGTTTAATCCTTGTATTTGAAATACAACTTCTAGTGCTTGGCAATCCTCTACAATCATCGTCTCCACACTGCGGAATATATTTCGCAGGTGAGATGGAAACACATACAACAATTTGTTGCAAAATTTGATTTCCACCTTTTTGACTTTGCCAAAGGAATTTGTGGCCAGATGATTGTGCCATACAGATTTCAAGCTATCCATGTGAGAGATGATCAATGTCTCTAACTTGGGGAACAGAGCCTACAGTGAAGATGTATACGCAACTAAGTAACAAATCAAAAAGAAAAAATGGAGCTGTAGTCACAGTGAAGGAAGTACTCACCTCTTCAGTTGAAAGTGATTCCATAACTGAAGGAATGTTTCCCTCTTGCTCAAATATCTCCTCCATCATTTGACAGTTACTAATCTCAAGGTAGTTCAGTTTTACAAGTCCTCTAGCCACTGACGATGGGAACAAATATTTTATGCATCTACAACTGTCTATGTTCAGACATGTCAAGTTTCGAACGTCAAATTGGGTTAATAGTTGTTCATCCCATATCTTCTGTGCATTGATCAATGATAGCTTCATTGTTTCCAGATTGGGAAATGCAACCTTTTGACAATAAACAATATTGTCAGTTTATTATTACATATCACAGAGAGAGAAAAAAAGACCAAGAAAAAGAAAGGAGATTGTGAAGTTCAACATCTTTTTTTTTTTTTTAAGATAATAGCTAAGCTAGCAAACAATCTAGTTAATTAACACTTCTCGGTCAATAGTCCAGGCCATCCAAACCTAAAATAAGTTGCTTACTTACATCCAAATTAACTAAAGACAACGTACGTATTCCATTGAGGGTAGGTGTCTTAGGTGCTCTCGCCAGCAAGTAAAATTGGAAATTAGATTGATAGAGTGGAAACTGAAATTTTTGTAAGAAAGTTACATTAAGTCCGACGTGGTTGATACTAAAAGATTTTAACTGAATTAATTTTCTATTGCTTTCAAAGAGAAAAGTAATATAGAAGTATTTTTAAAAGATAATTTTACCTTTTCATCAATTATTGCCACGGAAGCAGATTGTCTATCCCTGGACTCAGTAGCGCAGTTTGTGTTGTCTGCATCCAATTTCAATGGCTTGGAACAGAAACTGACAAGCATAGGCAAGCATTCTAGTGTAAGAGAATGCAATTTAGTGAAGATAATCTGGTTAAATTCATCATTTCCGGATCTTGAGCCAACTATGATCTCTGTCATCGATTTGCATTCAGAAATTTCAATATTCAGAAGTTGAGAAAGGTTTTCAACCAAGGAATATGAGAAAAGGTGTTTCAACTCATCACAACCTCTGACTTTGATAACTTTTAAATTGGTAAAAGAGTGTATAGAAAGAGCGTCAGGACATATTTTCTTCATCCTGTTAAGATTTTCAAGAACCAAAGTCTCGAGGACCGGGAGCACCTTTTGGGAATCAACCCATTCTGCTGAGTCAACAATGTACTCAATATCAACGCTATTTTGAATATCGAGATGTTTCAATTGGAGAAATCCTTCTCTATTTAATTGGTGAAGGACATTTCTGTGACCCTTTATGTTGGCCAAATACAGCTCCTCAACAGTATTCAACAATGATCTTATGCTGTGATGCGAATGAATAATATCTGCACTCACACCCTGGTAATTGAGTTTCAGTGTTCTTGTAGTTTGGTAATGCTTGTAACCATTCCAAGTCCATTTCCAACCATCCCCAATCAAAATTTTGTAGCACTCTAGCGTCCTAAGGACAAGCAAGTTTCTAGGCAAAATGGCAAAGTCCCGAATTTGCAAATTCAAGGCGTTTAGGCGACGTAAATACCTTAGTTCACCAAGACTTGCATTACTGCTTTCCTTTTTGCGTACCTCGTTCTCCCATTGAATAAAACAGTTCCCCATATAAAGCTCTTCCAGGCATATGAATCTTGATATAAGATTGGTAGGAATTACTGTCAACCCTAAACAATCACTCAAATCCAATGATCGTAGATGGGTTAGTTGTCCTATTTCTATGGGAAGTTCTTTAATCTCAGATCTTTCAAGGCTAAGAATTTCTAAACTTGTGAGTTTAGCAACTATAGAAATGTCTTCCAGCATGCACTGACACAGATATAATGCTTTAAGGTTTGTCAAGTGACTGAGACAAGGAGGTGGGGACGGACAAAAATTCAATCCTCCGAAATCCAAAACCTTAAGTTCTCGCATCCCTTCAAGAAAGTTGTTTGGCATTTTCAAATGCTCCTTTATGTTGTTGAGGACAAGAATCTTTAGCTTAGGACACTCCAAATGCTCTGGCAGTTCCTGGATAAAACAAATTGGCAGAAGAATACGATGGCACCATTGAAGAGAATCCGGCCATTTTTTTAATTCACTAAACCATTGCACAGCAAAGAAGGGCTCAACTTTCGAAGCGATTGAGGAAGCTACATCATAAATGACGTCATGCATTTCTATCAAATCCCTATCTCCATCAAGTAACAAACAAGAATTTCTAAGGGCCTTTATTAATCTGTAAACCCGATTTCTCGTGTGTGCCAATGTATCGACACCTTTATACAAACCCAAACCCCAACCGTATGATATCAAATCTCTGACGGCATGGACTTTCCCAAATGAACCAATAAACAAGAAGAATGATTTCAATTCGTCACTTCGTAGATGATTGTAACTCAGCTCTACGACAGAGTAAACTTGGGATTCCGATCCTTCACGGTCAACCTTAGCCAACGTCATTAATGCATCCTTCCAGATGGACGAGTCTTCGTCTTTCAATGTCCTTGCCATCATCAAAATCAAAAGGGGCAAACCAGCACATCTGTTGGCAACTTCAATGGCTATGGGCTTTAAATTGGTATCTTCAACAGCAGCACCAACTTTTTTCTCAAACAAGCTCCAACTCTCTTCTTGAGATAAAACTTCAAGTTTGAAATTTTTCTCAGTACCCATTTCAGACTTTAACACGTTAAGATCTCTGGATGTTAACAATAGCTTACATCCTCTGTGCTGATCACCAAAAGGAATTCCAACTTCTGTCAACTCAAGTTTTCCCCATATATCATCCAGTATCACAAGAATACTTTTCTCCTTTTTTATCCTCTCACATAATCGTGCTGCCCGTCCCTGTTGTGACTCCTCATCAAATTTCAGACCCAAAGCATCAGAAATTTCACCTTGAATCTTTTTCACATCTGGGGAATTGGTAACAGTGGCCACAGTCACCGCACCAAAAGTCTTATCGTGCTCTGCTTGCCATGCTAATTCTCTGACTAGTGCGGTTTTACCCACTCCACCCATCCCATACACCCCAATTTTGTGCGTGTTAGCATCCTTGAATGCCTCCATAACGTCATGCAAGATTGAAGTTCTAGACTGTAGCGCCTCATATTCTCTAGCAGGTGCTGGGACGCTCACTGATAATGTTGGCCTGAAAGAAATTTTTTCGAATTTTCCATCTGCTATCGTTTCAGAAATGCCTTGTGTCATCTTTTTGGCTTTCTTGCTCAACTGGTGTCTTGTCCATAAATTTGGAATGGACCCATTAGAACATCCAACTCTTGTATGGCCCTCATTGTTAGAGAACCTGTTTACATTTGCAACAGTGTCACCCACCTTGATCAACCAGCTGTTGACATGAGCGAAAATCTCTTCCCCATTCCTTTCAGCATCCTCAACAGAGTGTTGCAACACATCTTTGGCCGCCTGTAGCTTGTGTAGCTCCCTTTCAAGGTTATCAACATTTTTATTGTAGGAGAGTACATAACCAAATTGACGTCCAACAGGTGCAAAAGTGTACTGGGCAATTGTTGCAGCAATCGAACTCAGAATCTGCATGCCTGGAATCATTGTTATTTGCTCTGCTCTGTCGTAGTAACAAAGAATAGGCAAAATCATTTCAGACTGCATTACCAAATATACATATCCAAATGCAGGTATAATGTAATCAAAGAATATAGAATTTTAGAATTGCCTTTTTGCAGTTTATTTATTTATTTATTTTACATTCTGAGTAACTATTCTATGTTTGCTCCATAATTATCTCAATAATATTTTTTTTGCAGTAAACTTACGGCAATACCTGATCAAGCCAAGGATGTAATGATGCAACTAATTAACTGGCGATATTCATATTCAATTCTTAAACTAAAAAGCCATAATTTGAACAACCACACATTAATGACACATATAGTACTTAAAAATGTGGACATTTAGCTTAAAAATGTAATTCTCATGTAGCCATGTCTATCAGATAAAACCAGGCTTTATATTCAATTCTCATGTGTATCATGTAGCCATTTGTACTGTCTTTTTGTCCATTAGAAAAGTTCAGCTCTTGTACATTAATTAACTTTTGTGGAACTATTTAACTCTTGTTTTATATTTACGTTATTCTTTTAGTTTTATAATTTTTGGCAGTGATGTGTGATATATAAAAGTAGTATATGCTGCAATTTTTTTATTTTTCAAAACATTTTGGCTTTTGCTTTACTTTATTTATATACTAGCCTTTACATGCATGTGTTGTAGATGAATTTAAAAAAAAAACTAATAATAAGATAGCATAAAGTATTTTCTACAAAAACGATTATTCGTATATCTAATATTTAATAAAAAGAGTAAATATTAGATTTTTATCTGTGTAGTTTAATTTTAATAGAAATATTTTGCAAAATTTTTTAGTGAAGATAATTAATATTTTTTAAACACCTAATAAAGTAGTAATTTTGGGTAAAATAATTTTGAAATTTTAAGATGATTTGAATTTGTAATATATAAGAGTAAATACTAAAATAATTATAAAATCATGTGCATATATTTTTTAAATAAAAACATATTTTATCTGACTTCTAAATAAACCAATGCAATACATATATATTAATAAAAATAATAATATAAGTTATTACAAAATATGCCATCTACTCAATGAAATATCATAAATTTCAAGAGGATTTGGTTTTTTCAATATTTTTAATCTATATTTATACTTGAGTAAAAGTACTTCCAAGCAAAGTAAGGGTACCTAATTCTTGCCAAAAAGCAAATTCACCTTCAAATTCAATGTGTCCTGTAATTTAATTTATAAAATTTAATTATAAAAGTTAAAATATTATTAAGTAAGAATTTACAGTATAAGGTGTTCACAAAAAGAAATGTCATAAAAGGTAAAAGCACTAGATTTTTGGAGAAAGATTAGAGTGAGCTATGTTGATGTGTGGGTTGAGCAGTCAAAAGGACACAAATATTAGATAGGGAGTTTAGTAAAAGGCATACCTGTTTGGGGTGGGTACGTACAGCTTCACTGATATTACTATCTTCTTCCCGCCCCGAAGTGTGAGTCAGCACAGCACCAGAAAACAAACAGTTGCAGACACCTCAACCTAATTGAAGCAGCAGCCAGAAACCCAGAAACTGATGAAGAATGATTCAAGTGATGACCAAACTCAGAAGAAATACTCGCCGCTAATCATGATGGGTCAAGAGAAGAAACAAACTCGTCAATTGCTTAAACCACCATGCACATGGCAACCACTGGGGATCGGAGCTCAAGTTTTTCAACGCCAATTTAAAATTCTTGTACCAGAAATTTACAATAATTATACTTTCAAAGTTTGAATCTTTGCACATTGCTGGTCAAGTGTTCATATAATGATGCTGCTAATTCAAACTTGAAACTTCAATCACGGAGATAAACGTGCAGCCACTGGCCAAGTTGCAATTATTTTATTGATTAATCATTGCAATTCCACCCTGTCTTATTCTCTCAATCCTTTTCTTAATTAAGGATATTATTCTTGACGCCCCTTCCCATTAATTTATTCAAAATTGTACTTAAAAAATCTGTGCACGTTCCAGCATACATGACATTATCAAAGGAATTTTACAAGGCTTTAGATTTTTAAGAGAAAAGATATTTTTTAATATTTATTCTTCTCGGATGCTCACAATAAGCAATTAGTGCGTGATCGCCATTAACTCATTGTCAATATTTTGTAAAAATAAAAAAATAACCGTATTATTAAATAAAAAAATAATATATAGGCACACTATTTTAATTTTGAGTCTTTTTTTAATACATTTTTTCAAAGTATGAAATTTTAAAAGTGCCCTCATTTAAAAAATTAAATCGCACACATAAAATTTGATAAGGCTAACCTGCTAACTATTTAAAAAATTGAATCACATGCCCCTTCAATATTATATTAATTTTAAACAAAGATGAAAAAGTGAGAGGTAAAAAAAAATAAGGAGATATATTAAAGTTTGTCTAAATATATTGAGTAAATTATACTCATTTTCTGAAAATATTTTAATATAATATCTTATTTCATTTTATTCACAAGATATAACAATAACCAAATTTAGTTATAGGTCACACAAATTTTGGTAAGATAACAAATTTGAAATTTTATTTTATCATGATATGATTATTAAACTAAATTAATTTTTATTCTTATACTTAACTCTAGCTCTAGTAAGTTGTATTAATCATCTAATGCCAAAAAAAAAAAAATGAACTAATACAAATGTTGTCAAACTAACTGTCCTAACTAAGTATGCATAAGGGTCTAAACATTTTTCATCTTGGGTTCAAATTGTGTACAATTTCAAAGCAGTCGGCAGATAAGAATTACTAGCTAGCACAATGTAATATACATTGGTGTATATTGATTTTAGTCAAGCATAATTCTCCATTTTGGGTTGAGCCAAATTGAAGATTCGTTGAGTCCCATTATAAAACAGGAGATTTCAAATTCAAACTGAGGGGTTTCGTTGTTTGCATCGTCAATCAAATTATACAGCTCTTCTGTTAAATTCTATTATTTTCTCCTGTTTCTTATTTTCTTTTCAACATTTAGTGTGACAACCTATGTTCCTATTGAAATTACCGTTTGAGTTGGACTTCCTTTACAAGTGAAAAGAAGAATGAAGCTATTCCTAGCTGTTAGCACTTAGAACCTTAACCATTTCCTTTTTCCTCTCGGCAAGAAACCGAAGAGCTCTAATACTGCTGCTGTGATATGAGAGAGATTCAATCAGAAAGAGTAATTTAAAGAAAGTGCCCAAACCATCTTGACTAATAAGTATTTAATTTGACTAAAACAATCAGACTTTTGACATAAGAATTCTAAATTACGGTATTAACCAAAACAGAAGGGAACCAGACTGATGCAGAAAGACTCAAATTTAAAAGTAATAACATGTAAAGTGGAAATCAGGGGAAAATGGGCGGCCACTATGCACTGCACACCTTCATGGTTTATTGGTTAAACAACATTACACCCACAACTCATAGTATTATATCATTCTAAAATTACATACAGAACAAATGGAAACCAATATATATGCTGCAGAAGAAGAAGCAATATGAATCTCTGACATCAGAAAAGCTAGCCATGTCCAACTTTGAAGAATCACAACATTTTATTCTGGAGAGCTTTGACAAATTGTTTTGCACGTAAAGTTGTTTCATATCCACCATAATGCATGTGGAACTGCAATCCATTGAAGTAAAAGAAGAACAATACAAGTGCAACTTTTTAGAATCACATTTTCAGCAAATAACAAATTGCTTGAAAAATCATTCGTATCCTGCCTCACCATCAATAGCAGACCCACCTTTCAGAGCGCCTATCAAAAGCAACAGAGGACTCTTCCGAGGGTCTTCAGTAATTTTAAACCCAACCTAGGCTCTGGCAAAGGATTGGCAACATGGGCGCTCGGATTTTGTAGACGAACTCATTCTAACTTGGAATCCTGGATACATCACAACAAAGACATAAGACAATTAAATCCAAAATCCTAAACCTTTTTAACCCACTATATGTTAGATGGGATTTAGATATACAAGTTTTTAACAAGTGTGTCGCACGCGATCTTTTTAATTAATTTATAGAAATAAATATAAAAAAATTACTTTTTCTCTAATATCAGCTCTGCCCTTTTTCCGAATCCCAGGATTCAGGATATTGAACATAATCATGTCTGGAGAAATTCCATCTCTTTCCATTCTATCCAGCAACCAAATGCATCCTGCACCTTCCTGTTCTTACACGAAATCATGCATAAGCGTCCAAAAAGTTTTCACGTTGTGTTCAAATTGTGTGCAATTTCAGTGGCATGAAAGCGGCCTACAGATTGGAATTACTAGCACAACGCTTTGCAGCGCACTTTATCGCCTCAATGGAAAGCTGAATGCGTGCTTTTGCTTCTGATTCTGGAGATGATTTTGTTTTTGGTTTCTTTGTCTCTTAAGGTCTCCGGCATTTAAAAAAAAAAAGAAATGAAAAGGAAATGTGATAGAGTGAGACTAAAAGCAGAGTGACTCGGTCCTCTGAATGTGCAATTGGCGATATTGTTAATAACATGAAAAATCTAAATAAAGGTTTTAACCAAAACACGTAATGAAACATTTAAAAAAGAAAAAAAAAAAGGGAACCAGAATCATGCAGAAAATCTCAAATTTAAAAGTAATAACACGTGAAATGAGAAACAGAGGAAAATGGCCGGCCACTATGCACACCTTCATGGTTTATTGGTTAAACAACATTACATATAATGCATGTGGAACTACAATTTATTAAATTAAAGTACACCTAATGATGATTGACCAAAAAAAGAAATGTATAGGAAGAAGGAAAAAAAAGAAGCACAAGTACAACTGACAAAAATCATGGATGTTGCGGAAATAACGATGTGCTTGCGAAACTAGTCGTTGTAGCCATAGTTCCCTCACCTGTCTTACCATGAAGAACAAATCCATCTTTCAGGGCGCCAATCAAAAGAAACAGAGAACTCGAGGATCTTTCCAATTTTGTTGACAAACGTACTCATTCTAACATGGGATGCTGCATAGGTCAATTAATTCAGGGGTAAGAATGTATAACACATCATTTTGTAGCAATCACAATTGCATATAATTATATTTTGGTTGAGGTATGCATTACCCTTTTGTTGAAAATTGTTGTTATTGTTGTATTAAGGTCACCTTCCCAACGCCATTCACCTCCTGCTTCTGGCCCTACCCATACTCTTCTGAGACTTGGTGCACTTGTGAAACCCCGAGAGAAAGTCTCCATCATGGGACATTCTTTCACAATTAATGTTTCCAATAATGGAAACTTGAAGCTGTAGTTTCCCTTGCAAAAGCTTGCTAGCCTTGATAAATTCACCAATTCCAACTTCTCCAATTTCATCAATGTGATCGGACTTGCATCATCATCCTTGCTAGCCACAATTTCCTCTATCATTTTACAATCTTCAATGATTAAAGTTCTAAGGTTTACGAGGCTTCTGGCAGTTGATGATGTTATAACAGTAACCAATTCATTGCACCAGTACACCCATAAAGTATTTAAATTTTGAAATACCACAGATGATGAAACAATACTCTTCAAACTATAACAATAACATACTTCCAAATATTCAAGATTTTGAAGAATTGGTTGCATCGCAGAGTCTTCTCTGCATATATACTTCAGGTTCCGTAAAAGATCCAACCTTAGATTTCTCAATTTCATGATCACCTTAGCATAATCATTGTCAAAAGATTCACTTGAGAAAATCTCTACGAAGGAACTGCACTGTACTGCAAGCTCTTCAAGATTGGCAAATTTTTGAATGAAACCCCAAGGAAGTTTCTCTGACTCATTATGGAAGCATCTCAGGTTAAGACATTTGACATTGTACAAATTATCATCATCATATTGACTTTCGCTGATCACTTTGACGTCCTTACTATTTAGAGACAATACCTCTGTTGGGGTTGGAAAAACCTAAAGAATTAATCAAATGCAAATGAGATCTAAGACAAGCCTAATTTTTGATAAATGTTTACAAAATAATAGAGACTGGTAGATTTAGGAATAAAATAAAAATTAGTTCTTCCGATTCTGCTTTTAGTGGATTAGTTTTAAACATAGTCATTGTACATATGTGAAGTTTAAAAAATTAATTACGGAATAAATGAGATTCTTTAAATAAAAAAGTTTATATTCAACACCTCAACGTTGCGAACTTTATAAAAATTAAAAAATAGGATAATACGAAAACAAAATAGTTTAAGAGAGTAGATTTCAATTTTAAAGAAGAAAACATATTAAATTGCATTAATTACAATTTTTAATAATATTTTATTTTGTAAATGTTAGAAACCTTAAAATTATAAATAGAATTTTATTTCTACCATAATATGAAAATAAAATTGATAATGAGTAAAGACAGCAATTTCCAAAATTTGACTTTAATTTTTAATAAGAATATTTGTTCATTTAAAATACTTTGAATTTATAATAAAAGAATTTTTTATTTTCAAACAAAAATTACAGAAAAGAGTTTAATTTGAATTTGTAATGGCTGCAACAACATTTCAGAAAGCATGCTTTAATTTATAATAATATATGTATTTATTAAGTTTTTAACTAAGACTTTTAAAAAGAATATTATAATCAATATAACAATTTTCTTTTTTGATTTTAACATATAATATATAAGCAACACAACTTAATTCTTAAATATCTTTTTCTTTTAATGTTGGAGGAATTTGGGATGCATACATCAGTAAAACTACAGTTTATTTCTAACATAACATGAAAATAAAATTGATAATAAGTAAAGACAGCAATTTTGAAAATTTGACTTTAATTTTTAATAAGAATATTTGTTCATTTAAAATACTTTGAATTTGGGATGCATGCGTCCATAAAAATACATTTGGATTTCGATGTCAATACACTATATCATAATCCAAAAAATTAAAAATTGAGATGCATTCAGTTATTAATACGTACCTTTTCAAAGGAGATTATATGTTGTCGTTCAACTGGAATGTCCTCTTGGCAACTTGGAGATTTTGACGTAAATAATTGCAGCTTATCACAATGATACACATCTAACTCTCTTAAGATGGGACAATCCAAGATGTGTATTCCAGGATACAAGCTTCTTAAATTTATCAATCTCCACAATTTCAATGATGTTAATTGTGGAAAACGCAATGTTGGAGCTGCCTTAGCCACTTCGTCCTTTGCAACTATATTCTCTACCCCACACTTTCTTACATCAAGCACTTGGAGTTGCAGAAGATCCGTAGCCACAGAGAGCGGAAACACATAACTCAGCATTGGTAGACCTTTCAAAATCAGAGTCCTCAATTGAATTACTTGTCTGCTTTGATTATCACCACTTGAGTTCATCCCCATTGTTTCAAATATAGCTTCTAGTGCTTCGCAATTGGTTACAATCATTGTCTCCACATTTTGGAATATATTTAGCAGGTGAGATGGAAAAACATACTGCAATTTGTTGCAGAATTTGATTTCCACCTTTTTGACATTGCAAAAGGAATTTGGAGGCAGATCATTGTGCCATACTGACTTCAAGTTATCCATTTGAGAGACAACCAATGCCTCCAAGTTTGGGAAAATAGCCTACAGTCAAAAATTTTTTTTTTAATTTTTTTTCTTTCCAAAATGAATACAAAACTAAGTAATAAATCTCAAAAGAAAATGGAACTATAGTTACAGTAACAGAAGGAAGTGCTCACCTCTTCATGTGAAAGTGGTACTGAAGGAAGTTCACCCTCTAGAACATATATTTCCTCCATCGTTTGACAGTTACTAATCTCAAGATAATTCAAATTTGCAAGTTCTTTGGCCACTGACGATGGGAACAAATATTTTATGCTTCCACAACTATCTATGGTCAAATTTGTCAAGTTTTGAATGCCAGACTGGGTTAATACTTTCTCATCCCATATCTTCTGCGTATTGATCAATGACAGCTTCATGCTTTTCAAGTTGGGAAATGCTACCTTTTTGACAATACGTACAATATCTTGTCAGTACATATTATTACATATTAATGATAAGGAGAAAAGAAACCTAGAAAAGAAAAGGAGATTGTGGTGTTCAATATCTTATTTTAAAGATAACTAGCTAAGCTAAAGCAAGTTGTTATTTATGTCCAAATCAACTTAAGTCAGCGTATACCATTTTGTGCAGGTGCCTTGGGTGCCATTGTCAACAAGTAAAATTGGAAATTAAATTGATAGAGACTAGAAATATTGTCATATTTCTGTGAGAAAGTTGTGTTAAATCCAACTTTGTTCAGAAAGTGATTTGGATTTGATTAATTTTATATGTTGTTTTAAAACAAAAAAGTAATGTAGAAGCATTATCTTTAAAAAATAACTTTACCTTTTCATCAATTATTGCTAGAGGAGCATATTGCTTATCCTTGGACTCAGAAACACAACTTGTATACTCCATATCAGCTTTCAGCGGCATCAAACAAAAACTAACAAGCACTGGCAAGCATTTTAGTGTGAGAGAATACAATTGTGGGAAGATAATCTGTTCAACTTCATCTTTCTCGACTCTTGAGTCAACTATGACCTCTGTCATTGACTTGCATTTAGAAATTTCAATTTCAAGAATTTGAGAAAGGTTTTTAATCAAGGAATATGAGAAAAGGTTTTTCAACTCATCACAACCTCCGACTTTGATAACTTTCAAATTGGCAAACGATTGTATAGAAAGTGGGCCCCGGCACATTTGCTTCATCCCACTGAGATTTTGAAGAATCAAAGTCTTTAAGTTGGGGAACACCTTATGGGAACCAATCCATTCTATTGAGTCAACAATGTACTGAATTTCAGCACTATTTTGAATATCAAGGTACTTCAATTGGAGAAATCCTTCTGTATTCAACTGGTAAAGGACATTTTTAACACCCTTAAAGTTGGCTAAGTACAATTCCTCAACAGTATTCAACAATGATCTAATCCCATGATCCAATTGAATATTTATTCTCGTGCCTTGGTTGAGCTTAAGTGTTCTTGTACTATCGTAATGCCTATAATTATCCCTGGCCCATTTCCAACCATCCCCAATCACAATTTTGTAGTACTCTAGCGTTCTGAAGACAGGCAAGTCCCTCGGCAAAACTGAAGAATCCTGAATTTGTAAATTCAAAGTGTTTAGGCGACGCAAATGCCTCAGTTCACCAAGACATGCATTATTGGTTTCCTTATTGCTTCCCTCTGCCTCCCACTGAATAAAGCAGTTCCCCATATAGAGCTCTTCCATGCATGTAAATCTTGATATAAGATTGGCAGGAATTACTCTCAGCCCTATACAATCACTCAAATCCAACAACCGTAGATGAGTCAGTTGTTCTAATTCTACGGGGAGCTCCTTAATCTCAGATCTGTCCAGGCTAAGAATTTCTAAACTTGTGAGTTTAGCAACTACAGAAATGTCTTCCAGCATGCACTCACACAAATATAATGCTTTAAGGATTGTCAAGTGACTAAGGGACACAGGTGGGGACGGACAAAAGTTCAGTCCTCCCAAATCCAAAACCTTTAGTTCCCCCAACCCTTTAAGATAGTTGTCAGGTACTTCTAAATAATTTTTTTGGATATTGAGTACAAGTATCTTCAACTTTGGGCAATCCAAATGCTCTGGCAATTCCTTGATATAACAGTGTGGAAGGAGAATACGATGGCACCTTTGAAGCAAATCCATCTCTGGCCATGTTTTTAATTCATCATAACTTTGCACGGCAAAGAAGGGTTCAACTTTGGAAGCAATTGAGGAAGCTACATCGCGAATGACATCATGCATTTTTATCCAATCCCTTTCTCCATCAAGTAACAAACAACAGGCTCTAAGATCATTTATCAATCTGTAAACTCGATTTCTGGCATCTGCCAATGTATCGACATCTTTATACAAACCCAAACCCCAACCATATATTACCAAATCCCTAGTGCCAAGGTCATTTCCATCTGAACCAATAAACAAGAAGAATGATTTCAATTCCTCACTTTCTAGATGATTGTAACTAAGCTCTACGGCAGAGTAAATTTTGGATCCCAATCCTTCACGGTCAACCTTAGCCAATGTCTTCAATGTATCCTTCCAGATGGACGAGTCTTTGTTCTTCAATGCGGCTGCCACCGTAACAATCAAAAGGGGCAAACCAACACATCTGTTGGCTATTTGAATGGCAGTATGCGTTAAATTGGTATCTTTCACAGTATAGCCAACCGTCTTCTCAAACAAGCTCCAACTCTCTTCTTGAGATAAAACTTCAAGTTTGAAATCTTTCTGGATACCCATTTCAGAGTTCAACACGTTAAGATCTCTGGATGTTAGCAATAACTTACATCCTCTATGTTCATCACCGAAAGGAACCCCAACTTCTGTCAAATCAAGTTTTCTCCAAATATCATCCAGTATCACAAGAATCCTCTTCTCCTTTTTTATCCTCTCACGTAATTGTGCTGCTCGTCCCACTTGTGTGTCCGTATCAAATTCCAAACCCAAAACATAAGAAATTTCACTTTGAATCATTTTTACATCTGGGGAATTGGTTACAGTAGTCAAAACCACTGCACCAAAAGTCTTATCACGCTCTGCTTGCCATGCTAATTCTCTGACTAGTGTGGTTTTACCCACTCCACCCATCCCATACACTCCAATCTTGTACATGTTAGCATCCTTGAATGCCTTCATAATGTCATTCAAGATTGAAGTTCTGGACTGCAGCGCCTCATATTCTCTAGCAGATGCTGGGACTGTCACTGGCAACCGTGGCCTGAATGAAATTGTTTCGAATTTTCCTAGTGGTATCTTTTCAGAAATGCCTTGTGCCATCTTTTTGGCTTTCCTGCTCAGCTGGTGTCTCATCCACAAATTTGGAATGGATCCATTGGAACATCCAACTCTTGCATGGCCTTCATTGTTATGGAAGCTGCCTGCCTCTGCAATAGTGTCATCCACCTCATCTAACCAGTGCTTTACATTAGCTTCAATCTCTTCACCATTCCTTTCAGCAGCCTCAACAGAGTGTTGCAATACAGCTTTGGCCTCCTGCAGCTCCTGTAGCTTCCTTTTGAGGTTGTCAACATTTCTGTTGTAGAAGACTACATAACCAAATTGACGTCCAACAGGTGCAACAGTGAATTCGGCAATTTTTGCAGCAATCGAAATCAGAATCTGCATCCCTTGCACCCGTTATTCGCTCTGCTCTACTGTAGTAAGTATGGCAAAAGCAAAATCATATTAGAAGCCATTACCTTTTATATCCAAATGCAATTGTACTCTGATTAGAGAATATTTATGTATCTCAGTCTACCTTTTTATTGTTCACAATTTTGCTGCATGGTCAGTAATTAAAACGATACTCAAAGAACAGTTGAGATTGAAGTTCGAAGGAGCCATGTAGAAAGAACAGTAGCAGTCCAAATATACATATATAGCAGCACCATCAAAGCAAATAATTGAAGCAAGGTGAAGAAAGTGATTAGTGGCAATTACTGACTTCAAAAACGGAATAAAAAGCAATATGTGCTTGGATGTGTATAATTTCAATGTTTGCAATCTTTCTGTTTAGCCCATCAACTTGTACTTTTTCGGATTATTACTCTGTACCAAAATAACATTATTACTTTGTCTTTTGAATTTTTACATACTGGAGATCATCGATAAAGAATATGTCATGTCATATCATAAATATTTTTTCTGAATGTCCTTTTCAGTTTGCTACATAATTATTTCAAAAATACTTTTTCCTAGCGGACTTGAACAAGGATTTAAAAATAGGAAGCAGAATAGGGGAAGCAGCAGCAACAAAGAATTACATTAACAGACGAAATGAAGAACGGAGAAGACGGGAATTGAAAGGGAAGCAGTTTGATCGATGCTGATGACTCTCAACCAGTAAGAAGTAGAAGCACAACTACGTAGCAAAACTTGATCTTTGCCAATACAACCTTTATCAACTCTATCATATGAAGTCAAACACTTCAACCCACAATAACAACTACAACAACAACAACAACAATAATAATAACAATAATAATAATGTTTAGGTTGCCTTTTCAAGTATGCATGACAACGGTGCCCATGTTAATGTGTAAAGAATTTAAAAACTATTTTAAATGTTAGATTCAATAATAACAAATATTTTTAAAAGTTTTATTACAAATTCTTCTCATACCTCATTTTCCTTTAAATTTTCTAGTCAAATTATAACCCTATTTGTTAAAATAACATAATGATAAAGATAATATTAAAAAGCTTTACAAGAGGTAAAATAGTTCTCTAAATATTTTTCACTTTACATATTAATCGGAACGTAAATTCAAAAATCTGTTAAAAAAAGTTTATTTTCAAATATGACATAATATACATAATAAGAATAAATACAATAATTTTGAGTTTGATTTTTAATAAAGATTTAAAATTTTAAGATAATGTGAATTTATGATGTTTTGATAAAGAGTTTGGAAATGATGTTTTGGGTACAAAATATATTTCTGCCATCTACACTTTTATATATAACTAGTCTTTACATATATGTGTTGTATGTGATTTTCAAAAAACTAATAATAAAATAACATGAATTTTCATTTTTAGAAAAAGCAATTATAATCATATATCAAATATTAAATAAAAAATTAAATACCAAAAATTATAAGATAGTGTTTGATTTGTAAAGTTTAATTTTAATAAAACACTTTGACAAAATTTGTTAGGAAGAGAATTAGTATGTTATACTCAATAAAAAAAGTATTGAAAATATAAAAGTCTAGTTATTTTTTATAGGACATAGAATTTTTTGTGGGAATAAATACAATCATTTATGAAAATTGAGTAAATTTTAACAAAAATATTTTTTCAAATTATAAGATAATTTATTTGTTATAATAAAATATTATTTCGGTAAATAAAACTTTTAAAATAATTTTTTTGACAAAAATGCTTTTCAGTTCTACAAATTTATATAACAAAAAATGAAAAACAGAATTAATTCTAAGACCCATGAAACATTTTGCCCTGTTGTGCAAGGTATTAAAATCTCACTTCATCGTACTTTAAGCCATTATATTTTTAGCACGTGCTTTACAATTAATTTTATTTCATTATTTAACAACATCTATTTCACAAAATAACATTTTGATGAAAACATGGATAGATTATATATAACATATTTTCTAATAGAACATATCATTTACAATAAAAATAAAGGCAATAATTTTAAATTAATTTATAATAAAATATTATTTAATATTATGATAATGTGAATTTATGATAAATAATGTTTCAGTCAATAAGATTTTCAAAAATAATATTTTACTCCAAAAATATTTTGTCTTTTACATTTTTGTATCTTATAGATATAAATCTATATATATCTATGCTGTATATAAAAGTGTACAAGTAAGAAACATTTTTTTAACTATTATATGCTTTTTAAGTTTTTAAATTTCACATTTGTCTTTTTAATTTTTAAAAAATTTATTCAAAAACATTTGCATTAAATAATAAAATAAAATAAAGTATGTCTATGGTATACGCTAAAAACTAAATAAAATAAAAAAGGCAAGAAAAACATGCATAGACTAAAAGTGTGAAGGTAAATGGGACTTACTTAATTTTAAAAGCAATAATGACTCTGAAGATAAAATTTCTCTTTCCAAGCGAATCACGGTTCTTTTCTACTCTTGCTCCTTCTCTTATTTTGAGTATTTTCTTTCCTTGTCCAAAAAAAAAAAAACAATTGAAGAAAAATCATGCCAACCGGTGAAAAAAATATTGGAATTGATGCATTGCATACTTCTATAAGTTTTTTCTCTCCCCAAGTTTGATGTATCTGAGACTATAATTAACGTGTTACAGGTTGAGCCATCATACCTTTAAAAGTATCAGTGTTTTGAATATGAAATTTTTTTTAAAATGAAGAAAGACCTCAAAATCAGACTTAAAATACGAGAAGCACAATCATCTCCAAACAAAACTAAGAAGTAAAAGCTGCAATTTTTTAAAATTTGAAAAATAACGAATTGCAGTAACACCACGGTACACCAAATTGCTCTCCCTTTTTTTGTTTCTTTTTTTTTCAAGAAGAAAGAGTTCAAAATCAGATTCAAAATACAAGAAACGCGTTCTTCTACAAAGGAGGAAGATACTTCAAAGCACAAGCTGCAATAACACGCTGCATTATTTGAAATTTGAAAGATAACGAATTGCAATAACAACACACACTAAATTACTTTCTTTTTTTTTTTCTTTTTTTTCAAGAAGAATGAGATCAAAATCAGACTCGAAATACAAGAAACATGTTCTTCTAAAGCGAAAGCCGCTGCTTCTGAAATTTGAGAGACAACAACGAATTGGAATAACACCACACCCTTTTTTTTTTTTTTTTGGGTTTTTAAACTACATATGAGACAGAATGGAGAGAAGACGCAAACAAGTTTGAAAATAATAATGGAAAAAGAGTTTTGAAATAAATATCAAAAGAGAGAAAGCAGTAGCACAATAGTTCACCAACACATGAAGAAGTAGATCGAAGTGGGAAGCAACGAGGAAGTGGAATAACGGACGAAAGGAAGAGAAAACAGAAGAGAAATGAAAGGGAAGCAGTCTGATGCTGTTCACACGCAACCACAAAGAAGCAGAAGCGCAAGTACCAAAACTTATTCTTGACACCGGAATATTCCTATTAATTTATTCAAAATTATACTTAGAAGTTTGAATTTGTGCAGACAATAAATATTCCCATCATAAGAATGCAGCAATGACAATAAACAAGGAGAACAATGAGTAGATCCTGCATACATGACAATATGAAAAGATTTTCACAGAGAAAAGATATTTCCAGCACCTGTTTTTTTAATGAAGCTTCAAAATCAGACTTAGAATACGAGAAGCACAATTGTTCACTAAGAAATAAAAGCTGCAATTTTGAAATTTGAAAGATAACGAATTGCAATAACACCACACACTGAATCGCTCTTTTTTTGTTTTATGTTCTAGAAGAAAGAGTTCAAAATCAGAGACTCAGAATGCACGAAGCACGATCTTCTACAAAGAAGGAAGAAGCAAGTTGCAATGAGATGGAGCTTGTGGGAGTGAGCAAGAGAGGGAAGGGGGTGACGAGTCAGATCTATCGATCTTGGCACAGCCAGAAGAAGCTCGTCCTGCAGGAAAAAGGGGTGTTTAAAAACTTTGCCAGAAGAATCAAAAAGCTTGACGCCCCTATTGGACTGAAGGTGACGGTAGGGTTGGGATGGGTTGCACAAAGATAAACACGAAAAGAGAAATAATGAAGGATAATTGTGCTGGGGTGAAATATAGAAAAACAAATCAGAAGAAGGAATGAAAAAAAAAAGTGAGAGAAAGTAGAAATTAACGAGGACTTGTGTGTCGGTAATTTGGTGAGTGGAGAAAAAATAAAAAGAAAAAGAAAAGAGTGAAAAAGAAACAAAAAATAGATTAAAAAAAGTATAGTTATAAAATATTTATATATTATATAATTTTTGTATCTTAATTATTAATTTATTAGTTAAATTAGTGGTTTAATAATTCAATAATTGATTCAATTTTAAAATCATGTTAAATGGTAGAGTTTAGGTATCTTTTGTGAAAAAAATAGAATGTAAAATAAGGAAAATGAATATAAAATTAAAGAGATAAAAATTAATTAAAAAATTAAGTCATAAATAAAAGATGATAATTTTTTATAATTATTAATATTCGTAAAAGAATTTTCTTTTCCAGCTGATAAGACCGATGTGCGGTTGTGGCTTTGTTTTGCATGGCCCCCCAACAAAAGTAAGATGTCGGTACGGCGGGCACATTTAGGGAGCAGAGAAGTTGACCAAAGACCTCTCGCTCTCGTAATGTTATTGAAGATCCTTTGGCCTAATAAAATTGGTTGGTAGACCCATAGCTCACATGGAAGGCAATCAATGAATGAGATGATGCGCAGGAGACCATTAAATTGAAAAGTCTACCCATACTCGTACTACTAATACTTGGACTGTTTTCATTGCATGACTGTATAAAGCAATTGTAATTCCCCGTTTTGTTAACAATTGACAAATGTAATTCCCGATTTATGTAATTCTTCTGATATATAATAATTGGTGGACAAATAAGTAGTCCCACACGGTTTGCTTCGTTGTCCACCAATTCGTATATATGATAAATAGATTGAAAAGTGCAACCAAACTTTTCGGGAGAGAGCCACTTCTTGGGTGGATGGATAGCCAATGGTCTTAGTGATGAATTATTTGCCTTTGAATAAGTTGTCAACAGAGTTGTTTTAATGTCTTTATGTGGTTTAAAACCTTTGAATAACAATTAGATCCACAGTTTCTTTAAAATATTGTTCATGGGATTGTCTGATTGTAATTGGTCTGTCATATATACTCCCTTCTTTCATGGGTTGCATGACCATCAATGATAAACAATCACATTATAAAGAATTGGCAATATGCATACTTTTATTTCAATATTGTAAAGTAAATTAATGAATTTAGTTGGGAAGAAACTTATATTTTAAAAAGAAAAATCAGAAATCAATCACCATATTTTAAACTTAATTTTCCTAAATGTCCAACTAAAAAATTAAATTATTTTTATTTTTAAATTCATTGCTATATTAGGTACTTAATATAATATTAATTATTTTCATCAAGAAAGAATTTTATAAAAAAATATTATAAATTAAATTTTATAAACCAAACTCGTTTTTATAACTTTTTAGTATTTTATTTTTTTATAAAATATTTTATTAATTAATTCTTTTTAAAAATTTATGATTTTATGATTAATTTTTCAAATTCACATACAATGCGTGTATTAAAAGACTAATATTATAAAGTGAAAGCATAGGTCTTGCTTTATTTATTTATTTCTTGTGGATATTTTACTTTGTCCAAATTTTTTAAGAGAATTTAAAAATTAATAATGAAGTTAATTAATAGAGAATTGAAGAATAGAAAATAATTTGAAGAAAAAGTATAATCAAAAAGAAGAAAGAAAAATAAAAATTTGATCAAGTGATTTCGTATTATGATAACTTCATAATTCAATCATGACACATAACATATGGCATGGAATGAGTTGGATGTGTCTAGAGCAAACAGGATATCAAAAGTAAGAAAGGAAAGAAGCAACCAGGAAAATGATACGAAAGGTTTAAAGTAGGAAAATAACAAAGAAGTTCATGTGTCACCTGGCCCTAGCTTAGAGCTTCACCCAGTCCACACCTCTGTTTGTTCTCACTTCGACCGCGTACACCTAATTTCTCAAATTCCACAGCATTCCCCAGATTTCCGCACCCGCACTTCCCAACTCGAGCCACACCTCTTCAATATCATATTAATTTTTAGGAAAGAAGCAAAAGTGAGATGCAAGAAAAGTAAGAAGACACATCAAAGTGTCTAAATTTATTGAATAAATTATATTAATTTTTTCAAAATAATTAATATAATACTCTATTTCATTTTGTCTATAAATTAAACTCTGCTGCAATGTTATAGTGTAACTAATATATGCAGATGTGGATGAAAAATTCACAAGATCACAATAACCACAAATTTAATTATAGGTCACAAATTTTGGTAATATAACAAACTCGAAAATTTATTTTTTTCTTGATAAAATTATTAAAATAAAATGTGTTATTCTTATGCTTAACTGGTTGTATTAATCATCTAATACCAAATAAAAAAATCATCTAATAAAAATGTTTACAAGGTACAATTTTAATTGGTAAAATGAAACTTCAAATATTGAATAAAATTAAACATATTGAACATTATTCATAGACCGTCTCTTTACTTTTTACATTGACTAAAAGATTGTCGTCTTTTACGATTTGTAGCTTAGCAACAAGAAAAGGAAGAAACACAATTGATTTTTCTTTTCGTTGAACAATCTCGTATTTCTTCTTTTCCTTGTTCCTAAACACGAGAGAATTTTCTAAGATTCTTTGTAAAATAGCAAAATAATTGTGGTAATTTTTAATTTTATAAAAATTAAATAAACCCTTCAACTATAAAATTTGATAAGTATAACCCATCAATGGGATGTGATTCAATAAAGGGAATTTGAAAGATGCAGTTTCCCTTACAGAAGCTTGAAATGCCTTGGTAAATTTCATAATTCCAAGTGCTTCAATTTCATCAAAGCGATCTTGCCTTTATTAATTATTCTCTCTAGCCATAATTTTCTCCATCATTATAAAACCTATGATGATGAGTATATTTTTAAGCTTTAGGCTGTTTGACGATGTATTACTTTTGAGATATAAATTAGTATGTTTAGAAACTAGTAGATATAGGAATAACAATAGAATCCAATTCTATTTCTAGTTAATTACTATTAAACATAGTCTTTGTCTGTATAAGTTTAAAAAATTAAATATGAAATAACACTTATGTTCAAAAAAATGTTTATTAAATAACTGAATATTATAAATTTTAAATGTATATATATAAATAGAATAAAGGATAACCTCAAAAATCAAAAAATGATTTTGTTTTTAATAAAAATTTGTTATCAAATAATATTGTAAATGTTATAAAATTAGCCAACTCAAAAATTTTTAACTTTGTTGCTTGCCAATTCTCATCCCCAGTAATAATTTGATTTTGCTGGTCTTCATTGTTTCAGTTCCAAATGTACTCCTCATCAAACTCTACATCTTTTGACATCAGAATTTTCTTTGTAAGCGGGTTATACAACTCCTAACCGCTATCATTTTTATCATAGTTAATTAGAATGCCCTTTTGGCTCGTGTATACTTGCTTTGTTTTCTTTTTCTTTAGAATTTTAGTATATACTACGCTTCTAAAAATTCTTAAGTCATCAACTCAAGGTGTTTACTGATTCCATACCCTTTTTGATATAATATTTCTAATTCTTTCTGTCAAAAATCTATTTAGCAAATAGGTTGCACAAGCAACAACTTCATCCAAAATTTCTTTTGGCATATTTTTTTCTCATAACGTACTGTACTAGGGACCTACATAGCTTTATCATCTTCCCATAAAAAGAGTTGGACACATAAGCTTTTTGAATAAAACCAACACTGCTTCCTCTTTTCATAAAGCAACACATGCTTTTAATTACCAAAAAAATGAAAAAGTAACACATGCTTTTCTCTGAATAAGTATGAAACAGAGGACCGCCACTATAAAGCAAAGCATCGTGTGTCCACCAAACATCTGATCACTGCTCTAATTTGTGATTTGAGCCTTAAAAGTTAAGATTCCTTTTACAATTATTTACTTCAATTATTGGTGTCTGTCGTTATGCAAGGCAGTAGAAAAATTTGAAAATGTTTTCAATGTCTTATCTAAATAACAATTTTTTAATCATTTACGATCATAGTACCAAAATTTACAATAGTAATTGCATAATTCTTTAAAAAAAAAAAAACTCAGAATAAAATGAGATCAATAAGATTCTGTATAATATCAAACACTCTTATTTTCTTGTGTATCAAATCTTACTAATTTATTATTCCCTATAATATTTATCGTATTGATATAAGATCCTGTACTTGATCACTGTTCTTTTGCAAGTAACTTGCTTTTTTTTTTTTTTTCCTTTTCTGACTAAACTTGGTCAAGAGAAAAAAAAATAATATTATAAGAAATCAACAACAATAACATTTAAAATAAAATGTGCAGAACTGGATAATTACTATTAAAAAATTAGTTAAATCGGAATGACAAGTAAAAGTGTTATAGCAATTAATAGTACAAATTAAATTATATGGTAGGATAAATTATAATCGGTTGATATTGATTTTTATATTATCTAAGCAGCAAAAGACGATAGTACTTGAAAATGGAGAGGACATAATAAAACTACAAGACATGGAATATGACGCAAGAAATCAAATAATTTAATTGGATAATGGGATAACTCAAGAATAATCACAATCACAACTTTTTTTTTTTTTGGCCAAGACAAATGTAACAAGGATAGAAGAAAAATAAGTCATCTTCCACTTACGAATGGTTTGCTGTTTCCAAAACTCAAAATACCTGAAATATGTAAGTATGACAAAATATATAAGCAGTTTATTCTTTGGATCATTGTCACCAAAACTCAAAATACCTGAAATATGTAACTATGACAAAATATGTAACTATGTCTTTCGATGGCAACGTTGATGCGCATTCCTTAATTAATATATACCTTTTCAAACAAGATTAGATGTTGTCGTTCAACTGAGATGTCCTCTTTGCCACTCGGAGACTTTGCCTAAATAACTGCAACTTATCACAATATGTTAGAACTTTTTGTGAACTAACAGCATATATCAGTAACAATTTTATTAAAATCTCAAATTAGCATATTACTTAACTTTGTGAGACTTGTATTGAGCTCAATTGTGTGATTATTATATCACGAGTTGTTATCTATTGTGGATTCCTTTAATTGTTGGGTTTTATGTAAATTAACTTATAATGTGTTAGATTAACTATAAATCTTACTAACACGGGTAGGAGTTCTATGGGATGACGGTTCCATTGTCGTATTATATTCAACACCTTATGTTTTGCACAGTAAATCAAAAGAGGAGTTCAACTCTAGTGACTAAGCATGCAGATGCTTCGACAAAGTGTTCGAAGGCATGAAAGCGGCCTGCAGATTAGAATTACAAGCAAGGACAATGTAATATACACTAGTGTATATTGATTCTAGTCAACTATAAATCTCAATTTTGGGCTAAGCCAAATTGAGATAAGTATTTAGTTTGAAGAAAGTGCCCAATCCACCTTTACTTACAAGTAGTATTTAATTTGACTAAAACAATCATACTTTTGACATAAGAAATCCAAAATCCTAAACCTTTTTTAATCCATTACATGTTAGGTGGGATTTAGATATACAAGTTTTTAACAAGTGTGTTGCACGTGATTTTTTTCATTAATTTATAGAAATAAATGGCAAAAAAATTACTGTTTCTCTAATATCAACTCTGCCCTGTTTCCGAATCCCAGGATTCAGGATATTGAACATAATAGTGTCTGCAGAAGTTATATCTCTTTCCATTCGTTCCTGCAACCAAATGCATCCTGCACCTTCCTTTTCTTACACAAAATCATGCATAAGCGTCCAAAAAGATTTCGCGTTGGGTTCAAATTTTGTGCAATTTCAAAGGCATGACAGCGGCCTACAGATTAGAATTACAATCATAATGCTTTATAGTGTACTTTGTGGCCTCAATGGAAAGCTGAATCCGTGCTTTTGCTTTCGATTCTGGAGATGTTTTTGTTTTTACTTTCTTCGTCTCTGAAGGTCTCCGGCATTTAAAAAAAAAAAAAGAACAGAAAAGGGAATGTGAGAGAGTGAGACGCAAAGCAGAGTGACTCCGTCTTCTGAATGTGCAAGACGCGATATTGTTAACAACATGAGAAATCTAAATAAAGGTATTAACCAAAACAGGTAATGAAACATTAAAAAAAAAAAAAAAAAGGAACCAGAATAATGTAGAAAGACTAAAATTTAAAAGTAATAACTGTAAACATCCAATTTGGACCGACCAAACTCAGTCAAAAAAATTAATTAATTAATTAATTAATAATTAAATAAGTAAAAAGAAAGTGAATAAAGAAAACAATAACAATAATAAGATAACACATAAAAACAAATAAGCATCAAAGTAAAAAAGGCAAGTAAAAAAGTGAAAAGAAGAAAAAGAAAGTAATATAAAAGAAAATGAAAATAAAAAATACAAAAAGAAAGAATTAAAAATATAAAATAGAAAAGAAAAATATAACAATACAAAAATATAAAAGTATAAAGTAAAATAGATAAATAAAAAATAAAAATGAGAAAATGAAGCAAGAGACATGGCTAATTATAGAGAAGAAACCGCCGGGGGGGGGGGGGGGGGGGGATAGCAAATAAACAGAAAAGGAGGTCAGCAACAATAGAAAAAGAAAAAGAAAGAAGAGAAGGAAGAAACATCTTGAGAGGGGTGGGAACTGAAGAGGCGTGAAGAGAGGAAAAGAAGAAGGAACAGGAAGTTGATTCTGCAGAAAAGAGATAGAGAGAGAGAGAGAGAGAGAGAGAGAGAGAGATAGAGGCGTGAAGAGAAGAAGAAGAGGGGGAGGGAAGAGTGACGGGGAAGAGAAGAGGAGAAAAAGGAGAAAGAAGCTTTGATGTGAAATAACATTTAGAATGAAGGTGAAGAGAGCATGTATAATTTTTTTATTAAGATAATTAAAGTTATATTAAATACTTTAAGTTTTCATTGAGTGAAACAAGATATCCCAAATCTATAAGTTTTCATAATAAGATTAATAGATTCATAAAAAAAGTGATTCACGTGAGGACCAAACTCAGTAGAAAAACTCGATCGCCGCGAATTATGGGTCGAGTGTAGAAACAAACTCATCAATTGCTTAAACCACCTCGCAGCAGATGGCCAAGTTGCAATTGATAGGTTGAGAACCCCAAGAGTCCTTTTTCTCAATGATTTTTTATTCAAAATTATACGTTCAGAGTTTGAATCTTTGCACGTTGCTGGTGACGTGTTCATATAATAATGCTACTAGTTAGACCTTGAAACTTCAATCACGACGATAAACGTGAAGCCAGTGGCCAAATTGTTTTATTGATTAAGCCTAGCAATTCATTCCTTGTCTTTGTCTCTAAATCCTTTCCTTAATTAAGGATATTATTCTTGACACCCCGTTCCTACTAATTTGTTCAAAATTCTACTTAGAAGTTTGAATTTATGCACATTCTTATTCAAGTGTTCCTTCCTATCATATTTTTAAAAAACTAAACCTTTTGATAACCCGAAAAAAAATTCGATCTTTTATCCATGACAATAAATATTTACATAATAAAATGCCTCAATGACATAAAGAGGAGAACAATGAATAGATTTAGCATACGTAACAATATCAAGGGAAAAGTCTACCTATTTAAGTATTTTTAATATCTCAAAAATATAATTTTTGTTTACTTGGTAAAAAATGCTCCGAAATAACTAAAAAAAAGCATATATAACCATATGAACAGAGTCTCACAAGGCTTTAGGTCTTTGAGAAACAAAATATTTTCACCTATATGTTATTGAATGCTCACAATAAAAATTAAATTGCACCATATCAACTATTTATAAAATTTGATGAGTCCAACCTGTTAACTATTTAAAAAACTGAATTACACCCCTTCAATATTATATTAATTTTTAGAACAGATGAAAAAGTGAGAGGTAAGAAAAGTAAGAAGACATATTAAAGTGTCTAAATATATTGAGTAAATTACACTCATTTTTCTAAAAATATTTGAATCACTCTATCTCATTTTGTTTACAAATTGAAGTCTACTACCATGGTATAGTCTAACTTAATATATGTAAATGTGGATATGAAACAACCACAAATTGATTTTTTCATGATTTGTAGGTTAGGAACAAGAAAAAGAAGAAACATGAGATTTGTTTTGGGTGGGAAAAAAAAATTCTCATGTTTCTTTTTCTTCTTGTTCCTAAACACGGAGATTTTTCTATCTTAGATTCGTTGTAAAATAGCAGGATAATTATGGTTTTTTTTAATATTCAAATGCTATTGACGCACACTTAACTTCCTTATAATTTAAAATGTAACAATGTATCCCCTTTTACTTGTACTAGAGTATAAATAAACCCTTCTGTTACACTGTTAACTTTTTAACAATCACATCTATCATCTTATCACCCAACAGTTACACTCTCTTGCTTCCTTTCTGATTTCCCTCATTTGAATAGCCTCAATTTGTTGAACTTGTCCTCCGGGAATTTCACGGTCTTAGCATTCGTTCGCTTAGATAAATACAAGAAATTTGGCATATCAACGTACAGGCAGGCTGGGAAAATCGGATTCCCAAACCCACCTAAACGGATTAGATAGCCGAGACTATAGACAGCATACTATCAAAACTGTTTTGTGTCTGTTGTATACTGTCTACATTTCGTTTTTTTCTCCATCAGATTACTTACATAGTTCAACACTCACTGTTGTCGGTTCTCAGTTGTATTTGACTGTCATTCATCGCCATTTCTTGTAGTTATAAATGTTAGAGTATAGCGTACCAATGATTTTGCGGCAGAAATCAGTTGATTCAGTTCGTTCAGCTTCTATGTTAAATGAAAGATTGAAAATAATCATGTTCAATTCATGAAGAAAATACAACAGAGGCAGGCACCAATTATAGTTTTTGGCAGCAAGTCCTGGCCCAAAATGATTTTTACTGAATACGTTCTAAATTCTACACTAATAAAAGCATGAATTGCAGATGCAAGTAGAGTATCTGCATTGTCGTGAATTGGAAACACAAGCATGTTTTCATTCTGGGTTTGATCTACACTTGATAGCCCTTACTTGCGTACCCTCCGATGGGGAGCACTGAGAGAGGAAAATTGAAGAGAGGAAAAATCGCAAACAAAAAAGTTTGAAAACATAAATGTCAATTAGTTAATGAAATTGATCAAACCACAAACGTTTTCTGTTGTTTTATTGGTACAGGGGAAGAAGTATTATGCTTCCTTCCTTGTACGTATTCTACTTTGAGGAAGACATGGTGTTATTTCACGTCCTTACAATCATAGCAAGAGACTATACCAGCCAAATTACATAACTAATGAAAAAATTTGCAAGGTGCACCCTTTTCTATAAGCACTAATCAAATCAACAAATCAAAGGTAAGAAAATAGAAAAGCACACAAAAGTAAGCTGGCACAGAGCACCAAGGTAAATTTAGTCATGATGATGATTCATAGTTCGACCCTTCATGCAAAGGGAGCAAAGCCTTTCCTCAAAGTTTGAATGGTGGGAACATCAGTCTTGAATGCCAAGGCCATTTAGCTATTGTGAACCTTCGATTATTGGGTCAAATGTAAATTAACTTATGATAGCTAGGTTAACTAAATTCTAGTGGCACAAATAGAGATCCTCAAATATTGCTGCCCCATTGAAGATTACATTTAACACCTTTTGTTTGGTATAGTGGGTAAGAGAGGAGTTCCATGCGTATGTGTCCGAAAGTTTTTCACATTGGGTTCAAATTCTATGCAGTTTCAAAGGCTTGAAAGCGTTCTGCAGATTAGAATTACTAGCCCAATGTAATATACACTACTGTGTATTGATTTTAGTCAACTACAAATCTCAAATTGTTTTTTTGGTAAATAACTACAAATCTCAATTTTGGGTTAATTCAAATTCAAAGTGAGAGGTTTCGTTGTTTGCATCATCAATAAAGTTATACAGCTCTTCTGTTACATTTCATTTTTTTTCTCTTCTTTCTTATTTCCTTTTCAACATTTAGTTTGACAACCTTTGTTCCTAATGAAATTACAATTTGAGTTGGACTTCTTTTAAACGTGAAAAGAAGAACGAAGCCATTCTTAGCTGTTAGCCCTAAGAACTTCAACAATTTCCTTCTTTCTCTAAGATTTGTTAGCAAGAAACTGAAGAGCTCTAATATTACTGTAAGATGAGAGAGATTCAATCAGAAATAGTAATTTGAAGAAAGTGCCCAAACCACCTTTACTCATAAGTATCTACTTTGACTAAAACAATTATACTATTGACATAAGAAATCTAAATGACGGTATTAACCAAAACAGAAGGGAACCAGACTGATGCAGAAGGACTCAAAAGTTGAAAGTAATAACATGTAAAGTGGAAATCATGGGGAAATGGAAGGCCACACCATCATGGTTTGTTGGTTCAGCAACATTACAACCACAACTCATAGTATCATATCATTCTAAAAATACATACAGAATAAATGGAAATCAATATATACGCTGCAGACGAAGGAGAATATGAATCTGTAACATCAGAAAAGCTAGCCATGTCCAACTTTGAAGAATCAGAACATTTTATTCTGGAGAGCTTTGACAAATTGCTTTGCACGTAATGTTGTTTCATATCCACCATAATGCATGTGGAACCGCAATCCATTAAAGTAAAAGAAGAACAATACAAGTGCAACTTTTTAGAATCATATTTTAAGCAAATAACAAGCTGCTTGAGAAATCATATGTATCCTGCCTATCAAAAGCAACAGAGGAGGACTCTTCTGAGGGTCAACAGTAATTTTAAATCCAAACTGGGTTCTGGCAAATGATTGGCAACTTGGGCGCTCGGACTTTGTGGACAAACTCATTCTGACATGGAATCCTGGATACATTACAACAAACACATAGGACAATTAAAACCAAAATCCTAAACCTTTTTTAACAAGAGCTTAACCCACTACATGTTTGCTGGGATTCAGATATGCAAGTTTTTACCAAGTGTGCTGCACGTGATCGTTTTAATTAATTTATAGAAATAAATGGCAGAAAAATTATTGTTTCTCTAACATGCACAGTTAAACCTGGGACACATGCCCTCCAAAACCATCCTTTTAGTGAGATGTTATGCTCCAACAAAACTCTCGGTATCAAGTAACCCATACAAAACCTCTTGATATGAACTTACTTAGGGATAACACTCTTTAAGCTGCATTCTTTGGAACAGCTCGTTCCCCTCCTCAACTCCGCCCTGTTACCGAATCCCTGGATTCAGGATATTGAACATAATCGTATCTGGAGAAATTCCATCTCTTTACATTCTATGCAGCAACCAAATGCATCCTGCACCTTCCTTTTCTTACACAAAGCATGCATAAGCGTCCCAAAGTTTTCACGTTGGGTTCATATTGTGTGAAATTTCAAAGGCATGAGAGCGGCCAACAGATTGGAATTACTAGCACAATGCTTTACAATGTACTTTATGGCCTCAGTGGAAAGCTGAATGCGTGCTTTTGCTTCTGATTCTGGAGATGTTTTTGTTTTGGGTTTCTTTGTCTCGCAAGGTCTCCGGCAAAAAAAAAAAGAAAGAGAAATGTGAGAGAGACTAAAAGCAGAGTGACTCTGTCTTCTGAATGTGCAATAGGCGATATTGCTAATAACATGAGAAATCTAAATAAAGGTATTGACCAAACAGGTAATGAAACATTTAAATAAGAAAAAAAAAAAAGGAATCAGAATCATGCAAAAAATCTCAAATTTGAAAGTAATAACATGTGAAGTGAGAAACAGGGGAAAATGGGCGGCCATTATGCATGCCTTCATGGTTTATTGGTTAAACTACATTACATATAATGCACGTGGAACTACAATATATTAAATTAAAGTACCCCTAATGATGATTGACCAAAAAATGAATAGTATAGGAAGAGGGAAAAAAAAAAGAAGTGGAAGTACAACTGACAAAAATCTTGGATGTTGCGGAAATAACGATGTGCTTGCGAAACTAGTGCTTATAGCCATAATTCCCTCACCTGTCTTACCATGGAGGAGAAATCCATCTTTCAGAGCGCCAATCAAAAGAAACAAAGAATTCGAGGATCTTTCCAATTTTGTTGACAAACGTACTCATTCTAACATGGGATGCTGCACAGGGCAATTAAGTCAGGTGTAAGAATGTATAACACATCATTCTGTAGCAATCACAAATGCTTATAATTATATTTTGGTTGAGGTATGCATTACCCTTTTGTTGAAAATTGTTGTTATTGTTGTATTAAGGTCACCTTCCCAACGCCATTCACCTTCTGCTAGTGGCTCCACCCATACTTCTCTGAGACTTGGTGCACTTATGAAACCCCGAGAGAAAGTCTCCATCATGGGACATTCGTTCACAATTAATGATTCCAATAATGGAAACTTGAAGCTGTAGTTTCCCTTGCAAAAGCTCGCTAGCCTTGATAAATTCACCAATTCCAAATACTCCAATTTCATCAATGTGATCTCTATTGCATCATCATCCTTGCTAGCCACAATTTCCTCTATTATTTTGCAATCTTCAATGATTAAAGTTCCAAGGTTTATGAGGCTTCTGGCAGTTGATGATGTTATAACAGTAACCAATTCATTGCACTGGAACACCCATAAAGTATTTAAATTTTCAAATACCATAGATGATGAAACAATACGCTTCAAACTATCACAATTCCATACTTCCAACTTTTCAAGATTTTGAAGAATTGGTTGCATCGCAGAGTCTTCTCTGCATATATACATTAGGTTTTGTAAACTTTGAAACCTTAGATTTCTCAATTTCATGATCACCTTAGTATAATCATTGTCAAAAGATTCACTTGAGAAAATCTCTATGAAGGAACTGCAACCTACTGTAAGCTCTTCAAGATTGGCAAATTTTTGAATGAAACTCCAAGGAAGTTTTTCTGACTCATTATGGAAGCATCTCAAGTTAAGACATTTGACATTGTACAAATTATCATCACCATATTCACTTTCGCTTATCACTTTGACGTCCTTACCATTTAGAGATAATACCTCTGTTGGAGTTAGAAAAACCTAAAGAATTAATCAAACGCAAATGAGATCTAACACAAGCATAATTTCTGATAAATGTTTGCAAAATAACAAACTGTTTAGAGGCTGGTAGATTTAGGAATAAAATAAAAATTATTTCTTCCAATTGTGCTGTTAGTTGATTAGTTTTAAACACAGTCACTGTATATATATGTGAAGTTTAAAAATTAATTACGGAATAAACCAGATTTTTTAAATAAAAAAGTTTATATTCAATACCTTAACGTTACAAACTTTATAAAAATTAAAAAAATAGGATAATAAGTAAACAAAATAGTTTAAGGAAGTAGATTTCAATTTTAAAGAAGAAAACATATTAAATTGTGTTAATTAACATTTTTAATAATATTATATTTTGTAAATGTTAGAAATCTTAAAATTATAAATAGAATTTTTATTTCTAACATAACATGAAAATAAAATTAATAATGAGTAAAGACAGCAATTTTTAAAATTAGACTTTCATTTTTAATAAGAATATTTGTTCATTTAAAACTACACTTGGATTTCGATGTCAATACACTATATCATAATCCAAAAAATTAAAGATTGAGACACATTCAGTTATTAATACGTACCTTTTCAAGGGAGATTATATGTTGTCGTTCAACTGGAATGTCCTCTTGGCAAGTTGGAGATTCTGACGTAGATAATTGCAGCTTATCACAATGATACACATCTAACTCTCTTAAGATGGGACAATCCAAGATGTGTATTCCAGGATAAAAGCTTCTTAAATTTATCAATCTCCACAATGTCAATGATTTTAATTGTGGAAAACGCAAAGTTGGAGCTGCCTTAGCCATTTCATCCTTTGCAACAATATTCTCTACCCCACAGTCTCTTACATCAAGCACTTGGAGTTGCAGAAGATCCGTAGCCACAGAGAGAGGAAACACATAACTCAGCATTGGTAGATCATCCAAAGTCAGAGTCCTCAGTTGAATTACCTGTCTGCTTTGATTACCACCACTTGAGTTTATCCCCATTGTTTCAAATATAACTTCTAGTGCTTCGCAATTGGTTACAATCATTATCTCCACATTTTGGAATAGGTGCGATGGAAACACATACTGCAATTTGTTGCAGAATGTGATTTCCACCTCTTTGACATTGCAAAAGGAGTTTGGAGGCAGATCATTGTGCCATACTGACTTCAAGTTATCCATGTGAGAGATAACCAATGCCTCCAAGTTGGGGAATATAGCCTACAGTCAAAATGTTTTTTTTTTTTAATTTTTTTCTTTCAAAAATGAATACAACACTAAGTAATAAATCTCAAAAGAAAATGGAACTACAGTTACGGTACTGATGGAAGTACTCACCTCTTCACTTGAAAGTGGTACTGAAGGAAGTTCACCCTCTAGAACGCATATTTCCTCCATCGTTTGACAGTTACTAATCTCAAGATAATTCAGATTTGCAAGTTCCTTGGCCACTGACGATGGAAACAAATATTTTATGCTTCCACAACTATCTATGATCAAATTTGTCAAGTTTTGAATGCCAGACTGGGTTAATATTTTCTCATTCCATATCTTCTGTGTATTGATCAATGACAGCACCATGCTCTTCAAGTTGAGAAATGCTACCTTTTTGACAATACATACAATGTCTTGTGAGTACATATTATTACATATTACTTGATAGGGAGAAAAGAAACCAAGAAAAGGAAAGGAGATTGTGATGTTCAATATCTTATTTTAAAGATAACTAGCTAAGCTAAAGCATTCTAATTAATTAACACTTCAGCTATAGAATAGCCCATGCCACCCAAAGCTAAAGCAAGTTGTTTATTTATGTCCAAATCAACTAAAGTCAACGTATACCGTTGTGTGCAGGTGCCTTGGGTGCTGTTGTCAACAAGTAAAATTGGAAATTAAATTGATAGAGACTAGAAATGTTGACATATTTCTGCAAGAAAGTTGTGTTCAATCCAACTTTGTTCAGAAAGTGATTTGCATTTGATTAATTTTATATGTTGTTTTAAAACAAAAAAGTAATATAGAAGCATTATTTTTAAAAGACAACTTTACCTTTTCATCAATTATTGCTACAGGAGCATATTGCTTATCCTTGGACTCAGAAACACAATTTGTATACTCCATATCAGCTTTCAACGGCATCGAACAAAAACTTACAAGCACTGGTAAGCATTCTAGTTTGAGAGAATACAATCGTGGGAAGATAATCTGTTCAATTTCATCTTTCTCGAGTCTTGAATCAACTATGATCTCTGTCATTGACTTGCATTCAAAAATTTCAATTTCATGAATTTGGGAAAGGTTTTTAACCAAGGAATATGAGAAAAGGTTTTTCAACTCATCACAACGCCCAACTTTGATAACTTTCAAATTGGCAAACGATTGTATAGAAAGTGGTCCCCGGAACATTTGCTTCAACCCACTGAGATTTTGAAGAATCAGAGTCTTTAAGTTGGGGAACACCTTATGGGAATCAATCCATTCTATTGAGTCAACAATGTACTGAATTTCAGCACTATTTCGAATACCAAGGTACTTCAATTGGAGAAATCCTTCTCTATTTAATTGGTAAAGGACATTTTCAATACCCTTTAAGTTGGCTAAGTACAATTCCTCAACTGTATTCAACAATGATCTAATCCCATAATCCAAATGAATATTTATTCTCGTGCCTTGGTTGAGCTTAAGTGTTCTTGTACTTTCATAATGCCTATCATAATCCCAAGTCCATTTCCAACCATCCCCAATCAAAATTTTGTAGTACTCTAGCGTTCGGAAGACAAGCAAGTCCCTAGGCAAAACTGAAGAATCCTGAATTTGTAAATTCAAAGTGTTTAGGCGACGCAAATGCCTCAGTTCACCAAGACTTGCATTATTGGTTTCCTTATTGCTTCCCTCAGCCTCCCACTGAATAAAGCAGTTCCCTATATAGAGCTCTTCCATGCATGTAAATCTTGATATAAGATTGATAGGAATTACTCTCAGCCCTATACAATCACTCAAATCCAACCACCGTAGATGAGTCAATCGTTCTAATTCTACGGGGAGCTCCTTAATCTCAGATCTGTCCAGGCCAAGAATTTCTAAACTTGTGAGTTTAGCAACTACAGAAATGTCATCCAACATACACTCACACAAATATAATGCTTTAAGGATTGTCAAGTGACTAAGGGACACAGGTGGGGATGGACAAAAGTTCAGTCCTCCCAAATCCAAAACCTTTAGTTCCCCCATCCCTTCAAGAAAGTTGTCAGGTACTTTCAAATAATTTTTTTCGCTATTGAGTACAAGTATCTTCAACTTTGGGCACTCCAAATGTGGCAATTCCTTGATATAACATTGTGGAAGGAGAATACGATGGCACCTTTGAAGCAAATCCATCTCTGGCCATGTTTTAAATTCATCATTCCTTTGCACGGCAAAGAAGGGTTCAACTTTGGAAGCAATTGAGGAAGCTACATCGTGAATGACATCATGCATTTCTATCCAATACCTTTCTCCATCAAGCAACAAACAACAGGCTCTAAGATCATTTATCAATCTGTAAACTCGATTTCTGGCATCTGCCAATGTATTGACATCTTTATACAAACCCAAACCCCAACCTTGTATTACCAAATCCATGGTGCCAACGCCATTTGCAAATGAACCAAGATACAAGAAGAATGATTTCAATTCGTCACTTTCTAGATGATTGTAACTAAGCTCTACGGCAGAGTAAATTTTGGATCCCAGTCCTTCACGGTCAACCTTAGCCAATGTCTTCAATGTATCCTTCCAGATGGACGAGTCTTTGTTCTTCAATGCGGCTGCCACCGTAACAATCAAAAGGGGCAAACCAACACATCTGTTGGCTATTTGAATGGCAGTATGCGTTAAATTGGTATCTTTCACAGTATAGCCAACCGTATTCTCAAGCAAGCTCCAACTCTCTTCTTCAGATAAAACTTCAAGTTTGAAATCTTTCTGGATACCCATTTCAGAGTTCAACACGTTAAGATCTCTGGATGTTAGCAATAACTTACATCCTCTATGTTCATCACCGAAAGGAATCCCAACCTCTGTCAAATCAAGTTTTCTCCAAATATCATCCAGTATCACAAGAATACTCTTTTCCTTTTTTATCCGCTCACGTAATTGTGCTGCTCTTCCCACTTGTGTGTCCTTAGCAAATTTCAAACCCAAAGCATCAGAAATTTCACTTTGAATCTTTTTTACATCTGGGGAATTGGTTACAGTAGTCAAAACCACTGCACCAAAAGTCTTATCACGCTCTGCTTGCCATGCTAATTCTTTGACTAGTGTGGTTTTACCCACTCCACCCATCCCATACATCCCAATCTTGTACATGTTAGCATCCTTGAACGCCTTCATAATGTCATTCAAGATTGAAGTTCTCGACTGTAGCGCCTCATATCCTCTGGCAGACGGTGGGACTGTCACTGGCAACTGTGGCAGGAATGAAATTCTTTCGAATTTTCCCAGTGCTATCATTTCAGAAATGCCTTGTGCCATCATTTTGGCTTTCCTGCTCAGCTGGTGTCTCATCCACAAATTTGGAATGGATCCATTGGAACATCCAGCTCTTGCATGGCCTTCATTGTCATGGAACCTGCTTGCCTCAGCAATAGTGTCATCCACCTTATTCAACCAGTTCTGTACATTAGCTTCAATCTCTTCACCATTCCTTTCAGCAGCCTCAACAGAGTGTTGCAAAACAGCTTTGGCCTCCTGCAGCTCCTGTAGCTTACTTTTGAGGTTGTCAACATTTCTGTTGTAGAAGACTACATAACCAAATTGACGTCCAACGGGCGCAACAGTGTATTCGACAATTTTTGCAGCAATCGAAATCAGAATCTCCATCCCCTGCACCTGTTATTCGCTCTGCTCTATTATAGTACCTATGGCAAAAGCAAAATCATTTTAGAATCCATTACCTTTTATATCCAAATGCAATTGTACTGTGATTAGAGAATATTCATGTATCTCAGTCTACCCTTTTATTGTTCACAATTTTGCTGCATGGTCAGTAATTAAAACGATACTCAAAGAACAGTTCAGATTGAAGTTCGAAGGTGCTATGTGGAAAGAACAGTAGCAGTCCAAATATACATATATAGCAGCACCATCAAAGCAAATAATTGAAGCAAGGCGAAGAAAATGATTAGGGGCAATTACTGACTTCAAAAATGGAATAAAGAGGAATATGTGCTTGGATGCGTATAATTTCAATGTTTGCTACCTTTCTGTTTAGCCCATCAACTTGTACTCTTTCGTATTATTACTTTGTACCAAACTAACATTATTATTTTGTTTTTTTGAATTTTTACACACTGGAGATCATCGATGAAGAATACGTCATGTCATATCATAAATATTTTTTCTGAATATCCTTTTCTGTTTGCTATATAATTATTTGAAAAATACTTTTTTCTAGCAGCCTTATAGTAACACATCGCACACATGGATGTCCTAATCCAAAATTTGAACAATCACACAATGATCCAAAATTTTTGTGCAGTATTAATTATTCAAAACTGTGGATAAAGGTGCAAACCGATTTCCCAAAAAAAAAAAAAAAAACAAAACAAAAGATACAAACCAAGTTTTAGATTGTACCGTACTACTGGCCTTCTTGTCTGGATGCTTTTTAAATATCTAATATCAACTTTCGCACTAACTTATGTACTAATTTATTGGTGTACATTTATTTTACTGAAATCATTTGCGTACTTTTTTGTTTTAGATTAAAATAAATGTATCTTATGTTACTTTTCAAATACGAATGCAAATATATATATATATTCTGAAATTACTGGAAAATGTAATGCTATTATGCCATTTCTATCTTTTTTAAATTCTATCTTTTCCATTACGTTATTTTAAGACAAATGAATTTTTCTTTTCATTAGTTTTATCATTCTAATAGAATTAGTTTTTGTTGTTATAATTAGTTTTTATTTCTGACAGAATTACTCTTCTTAATTAAAAAAATATGAAACAATATTTTATGTCACAATATTAATGCAACTAATTTCTCTTTTTTAGTTTCCTAATTCATTAGAATTAATTCCAATTAGAGTTAATTTTTTAATTCTATTGGAATTATATTCCCCACTTACAATTTACTTTATTGTTTCTTCTTTCTAATAAAGGCTGTTTCGTTTCTTAATTCTTGTAAATTAATTAACCTAATTCCAATTAAAATTTTCCAAGTCATTGCTTCTTCTCTTAAACACAAAAAAATTAATCAGCATATATGTAATCCTTTAGGCTGAGATTCTATGTTTTGATGACTTTAGATGGTGTCTGTTTTTGGTAGTTGATGGTATACAACCTCAAAAGCACCTCAGGTAACACATCAGGTCTTAAGGCAATCTTTACTCCCCTTCAACTCTTTCGTCTAAAGATTTTTTATGATCTTTTCCTTAAATTCTTATTTTACGATTTTTTTAATTAAGGAGTATTAATGCTTATTATAAGAATGAGCAATTTTTAAATAAAATAAAGATAAAGCACAAGAAATTGATATCTGATGGCTATAGATTTAACAAAAAAGATGAAGATAGAAGCCTTTGTAGCAAGAATATTGTATCATTTTTTTAATTATAATGTATCAAATTCTAATATAAATTCCTCATGCTATTCTTTCAATTAATGAATTATACTCATTCAATTGATAACAATATCCACAATACATTTTTAATAACATTATATCAGTGTAAAGGACACAAGGAAATTAGATGAGTTTAGAAATAGGCGTACCCGTTTTGGCTGGGTGTCCAGAATATATGAGAGCTTCACAGATATGACTGTAGATGCTGTTGCGGCCCTCAACTGTTACTGAAGAAACAACATATGTTGAAACCTGAAACTGATTCAAAAAGCCAGAAACTCAGAAACTGAACAACAATTCATGTGATGACCAAACAGATGAAAAGCTCACCGCTAATTATGGTGGGTCAGTTAAGTACATTCAAATGAAATTAATCTCTCAAAGAAAGAAGAAGATTACATTATAATTTATAAGTAACATGCATCTTGAAACCGGATCAGTATAATTTGACTGTGAACTTTAGAAATTAAGGGAAAGCCATTTTAACACAGACCCAAGTGACATAAACAATATAATATATAGATATAAGCATGATTGCATAAATTTATGGATCTGAAGAGCGCACCTGTTTAAGTTGTAGCGGTTGAAATGAAGAGCAGCTTACAGTGTTGAGTTATGCAGCAGCAGAAGGTAGCATTCATGTACTTTCTAAAACGAAATCAAAGTCATATGCATGCAGCGGATGAGGAATATGAAGCAAAGGCCTTATCGAAGTGGAAAGTAGGTAAATATGATTGATAGAAGCAAGGTATCAATTCCAGAGAAACCAGCAGGGACTCCAACAACACTAAAAGAAAAGGGATTGGGATCCGTAACTATCATGTTTGGAAAATGGTGTTGAAATAAGTAGTAAAAAATATAATTAAAAAATAAAAAAGTAACAGAAAAAAATTTATAATTTAAATTTTAATATAAATTAAAAAATAAATAAATAATTACTAAAATTAAATGATAAAGGAGTTAGACTTCCAAATCATAAGAGAAGATAGGTATCTGATTTTTGTTATTAGTATAACCTTATTTCAAATAAATCATTATAATAAAAAATTTAAATTATCAAATTATTAATTCTAAATAGATAGACACACCATGTTATTTTTTTTTCTATGAACCCAATATATCTTTAGTCAAAAATTAAAGATTAATATTTTTTAAATTATAAAAATCATTAAAATAAATTTTATCTTTTTTAATAAAACTTTCTTCGTATATACAATACATCATATTATTTATTTGTAAAAAAAATATTATAAAAATAAAATAAAAATAACATTTTTCATTATCAATATATTTTTTTTCCTATTTTAGCTCCATGGTTATGGCTATGGGGGACAGTGTATTCATTCTTTTTTTTTTTTTTTGGATTATATCAAATATATATGTATATATATTAATTAGGGGTGGACATTGGACCGGGTCAAACTGTTTCAACCCGGCCCAAATCGTAAAAAAAAAATTTGAATTAGGTTAAAATGGGGTGAAATAAATATTATGTAATATTTTGGCTTAAGATGGGGTAAATTGGGTGAGGCTGAATTTTTGTCCACTGTTCATTGGGTTGTCGCGGTTACCCAACAAAATTTACATATATATATATATATTTTTTTTTTCAATTCTTATGCTATATATATATATATATTTTTTTTTGTTTGAATTCTGATATTATAAAATAGCGTCGTTTTACAAAATGATGTCATTTTCTAGCTTGTCCTAAAACTTCTGTAAGCACAAGCAGGCAAGAGGCAGCTCAACTTCAGCAAACCAACATTACTCCTCCCTCCCTCATCTCGAACCCTCGGTCCCTCGACTCCCTCTCTTACGAGTTACAAGTCTCGTTCATTGTCTCGTCATTTCCAACAGTCAACACTAATCCCTTACCTTCTCCTAACTTATCTTGACTCGCCTCTTCTTATTTTGGCTCATTTCTTATTTAATCATCACACTTCGATACTTTGGATCCTCGATAGTCAATCGAACCTCATCACCGTACCACCGCTCGCCTCACGTTTGTTTGTCCCCATCCTAACCCAAACTAACCCACCCAAGTGAAACCGAACCATTCTAACCCAAAAATGCTGGTTTGAAGAATTTTTTGGCTGGAGTTGAACTAACTTAATAAAAGATTGGGTTTAACTCGGTTAAGAGAATTTTGCCCCAACTCAAACCACCCCACCGAATGCCCACCCCTATTAATGGTGATGACATCGGGTTGTAGAAGTAAGGTATTGATGCCATTGCCACATAGCAGAGCAAAGCACATTTGCTGAAGGAAGAGAGCACAAAGTGTTCATCCCTTGGCATTTAAGCAAAAGAAAGGAACCAAATTGAGGATTCAACGATACGTCTTTCGGAGTTATCTTGGTATAACTAGTGGGTTAGCCCTTGAACAGTTTAAGAATTTGGAAAATCTAACTCTCACAAACACTTTTATATTAAACACGCACAAATCTTTGTAATATATTAAGTTGATGAATTTTACAGTTTATATGTGAAATTTAATAAATTTTTTCGAATAATTATAACTTATTAATTAATATGAAGATACCTAAGCGTTATTGGAACATTATGAAGAAGAAGAATGCTGCAGAAATTAATAGTTGGCTGAACTTGAGGTCACAGCTGAAGATGATATTCTGACTTAACAAGGAAGTCCGCCATTAATAAACTTAAGTTGCCTGTAGCAGTAGATTCTCATACGACATCATTTATTGCGCCCATTGTTTTTCATAACATTGCACCTTCACGAATGTGCTATGCTTTTTCTACGTTCTATGGCATATATCTACGCCCACAACTTTGTACTTCACCATTGAAAGAGATAAGAGAGCATACCTTTCTGAGTTAGAAGCCATTCACACCTCATCAATACACTAAAATCCATAATATTATTTCATAGAGGGTTATTAATTATAAAGTTCATAAGGACAGATGTTTGCCTACAAATTTTTACGAGAGTGGCAGTCCTCTGTTTCAACCATGTTCTAAAAATATATGCTCACTTTCATGGTTTGGTTACAAATTTTTTTACAAAGTGACGGGGAAAATGGCATACCCAAAACCAACAGTATCATATACCGAAACCAATATGCTGCAGAAAAAAGCTGAATATGAATCTCTGACATCAAGAAAAGCTAGCCCTGTCCAACTTCAAACAATCGGAACATTTTTTATTCTGGAGAGCTTTGACAAATTGTTTTTCTCATGCAGTGGTTTCATAATCACCATAACGCATGTGGAACCGCAATCTATCAAAGCAAAAGAGAATCAATAGAAGTAAAACTTATCAAAATCACACTAATAACAGATTGCTTGAGAGACTGGTTTAAATAGCCATGATTCCCTAACTTGCCTTGCCATCAAGAACAAATCCATCTTTAGTAATTCGTACCCCAACTGGCAAAGGATCGGCAGCATGGTCGCTCGGATTTCGTAGACAAAGTCATTCTATCATGGAATGCTGGATACATCACAACAAACACAGAGGGAAATTCAGGTGTAAGAAAGTAGAACAGAAATGTAGGAATCACTACGGAGAGCATTAAATTTTGGTTGAGATATGCATTACCCTTTCGCTGAAGATTGTTGTTATTGTTGTATTAAGGTCACCTTCCCAACGACGTTCACCTACTACTTTTGGATTCACGCGTACTCCTCTGAGACTTGGTACACTTACAAAACCACGAGAGAAAGTCTTCATCATGGGACATCCTGTCACAAATAATAATTCCAATTCTGGAAAACTGAAGCTGTAGTTTCCCTTGCAGAAACATGTGAGCCTTGGTAAATTCCACAATTGCAAGCGCTCCAATTTCATCCAAGCCATCTCACCTACCTCATCATCCTCACTGGCCACAATTTCCTCTATCATTTCACAATCTTGGATCATTAATTTTCTAAGATTTACAAAGTTTCTAGCTGTTGATGATGTTATTACATTCACCAACTGAGGACAATTGTACAGCCATAAAGTATCTAAATTATGAAATACTGCAGATGTTGGAACAATATTCTTCAAATTATCACAATTCCATACTTCCAAAGTTACAAGATTTTGAAGAATTGACTGCATCGCAAAGTCTTCTTTGCATATATACTTCATTTTGCTTAGTCCATTGAACTTTAGACTTTTCAGCTTCAGGATCACCTCACTATATTCATCGTTGGCTGTTTCATTTGAGAAAATCCCTACAAAGGCACTGCAAGACAATGTAAGCGTTTCAAGCTTGTCAAATTTTTGTAGGAAAGCCCAGGGCAATTTTTCTGACTCATCATGGAAGCATTGCAAGGTAAGATGTTTGACTTTGTACAAATCATTATTACAATGTTGGCTTTCGCTGATCGCTCTGACATCCCTACTGCTTAGAGACAATAACTCTGTTGGGGTCGGAAAAACCTACAGAATCATACATGCAAGTGAGATCTAAGACAAGCCTAACTTCAAATAACTGTTTAATTTCCAAATAGTAACTTTTTAGAGACTAGTACATTTACGAATAAAAAAATAATGAGTTCTTCCAATTCTGTTTTTTTAGTTCATTAGTTTTAAACACCTGAATTGTGTGTGAGGTTTAAAAAACCTAATTATGGAATAAGACATTTTTCAAAATTTTATGTTAAATACCTTAATATTACAAAATTTATAAAACATTTATAGAAATAAAATAACAAATGCAGATAAAAATTTAGAATAGCAAACTGTAATTTTTACTTGAAAAACATGTTAGACTTTAAATAACTCAAATTTATAATAAAATAATATTTGAGTATGTTATAAATTTTTGAAATAAAAATTTGAAATAGACTCTTTCTCTAATATGACATAAAAATAAAATATATATAAAAAAAATTTAGAAAATTAAAATTTAATTTATAATAAAAATACTTTATATTTTGAATTAAATTATATTTACAATAAAATAGTAATGTTAATTAAATTTAAAAATATAAAAATATAGTTTAATTTCAAATAAGATATAAAAATAAATTTTATATAATAAATAGAGACAACAGTTTAAAAAATAGCTTTTAATTTGTCATAAAAATATATTAAAATAATATTTTTGTAAATATGAATTTTGATAAAGTATTACAGCCAACATAAAACTGAATTCTCAAATCTCATATTTTTAACGTTGAAGGAACTTTTCCATCGTATCCACCATTAAAACTACATCTTTAGATGGGAACAACTTTGAAACTAAATAAAAATTCAGATGCATTCCTTGATTAATGTGTACCTTTTCCAAGGAGACTACATGTTGTCCTTCAACTGGGATGTCCTCTTGGCAATTACTTGGAGACTTTGACGTAAATAATTGCAGCTGATTACAATGGTAGACATCTAACTCTCTCAAAGGACAATTCAAGGTGTGTGTTCCCGGATAAAAGCTTCTTAAATTTATCAATTCCCATAATGTCAACGATGTTAACTGTGGGAAAACCAGTGTTGGAGCTGCTTCAGCCATTTCCTGATCCTTTGCAACAATATTCTCTACCCCACAGCGTCTTACATCAAGCACTTGGAGTTGCGGAAGCTCCGTAGCCACAAAGAGAGGAAACACATGATTCAACTTTGGTAGACCATCCAAAGTGAGAGTCCTCAATTGACTACCACCACCTGAGTTTAATCCTTGTATTTGAAGGACAGCTTCTAGTGCTTCGCAATCTTCTACGATCATTGTCTCCACCCTTTGGAATACATTTAGCAGGTGAGATGGAAATACATATGACAATTTGTTGCAGAATTTGATTTCCACCTTTTTGACTTTGCAAAGGGAATTTGTTGGCAGATGATTGAGCCATATTGACTCCAAGCTATCCATGTGAGAAATGATCAATGTCTCCAAATTGGGGAATATAGCCTAAAGTTAAAACGTTTGTTTTTTTAATTGTTTTCTTACAAAAAGTAGTACACAACTAATTAGAAATAAATCAAAAAGAAAAAATGGAACTGTAGTTACAGTACTGAAGGAAGCAGCACTGACCTCTTGACTTGAAAGTGATTCCATAACCGAAAATTCCTGTGTCACAAATATCTCCTCCATCATTTGGCAGTTATTAATCTCAAGATAATTGAGTTTGACAAGTTCTCTAGCCACCGAGGATGGGAACAAATATTTTATGCCTCCACAACTTTCAATGGTCAATTTTCTCAATTTCCCAATTTCAGAATAGGTTAATAATTTCTCATCCAATATCGTCTGTGTATTGATCAATGATAGCTTCATGGTTTCCAGGTTGGATAATGCTACCTTTTGCCAAAACACTATATTCTTGTCAGTAGATAATTACAGATTACAGATAGGAAGAAAAAGACCAAGAAAAAGAAACAAGATTGTGAAGCTCAATATCTTATTTTAAGATAATTAGCTAAGTTCAAGCAATCTAATTATTTTTTTCTTTTTATTCTTCAGCAATACATACACTCAAATTACAAAGCTACAACTGCAGACATTAGTTTTCCCGACTTCAATAATTCTCTCCAGATCTGCTGGACTTAATTAACACTTCTCTTATCAAAAAAACTTTTTAATTTGTCAACTATATATATATATATATATATATATATATATATATATATATATAGTCCATGCCATCCGAAGATAAAATTAAGTTAATGTATACGTTACCCTTTGGCTGAAAATTGTTCTTATTGTTGTATTAAGGTCACCTTCCCAACACCATTCACCTCCTGCTTGTGGCTCTACGCGTACTCTTCTGAGGCTTGGTGCACTTATGAAACCCCGAGAAAAAGTCTCCATCATGGGACATCCTGTCACAAATAATATTTCCAATAATGGAAACTTAAAGTTGTAGTTTCCCTTGCAAAACCTTGCAAGCCTTGATAAATCCACCAATTCCAAGCGCTCCAATTTCATCAAAGTGATCTCACCTGCATCATCATCCTCACTAGCCACAATTTCCTCTATCATTTCACAATTTTGGATGATTAATTTTCTAAGGTTTACCAAACTTTTGGCTGTTGATGATGTTATAATAGTAACTAATCCAGCACACTGATACACCCATAAAGTATTTAAATTCTGAAATACCACATATGATGGAACAATACTCTTCAAACTATCACAATGGCATACTTCTAAAGTTTCAAGATTTTGAAGAATTGGATGCATCTCAGTTTCTTCTTTGCAGATATACTTCATTTTGCTTAATCCATTAAACTTTAGACTTCTCAATTTCATGATCACCTGATTATATTCATCATCAGAAGTTTCATTTGAGAAAATCTCGACAAAGGAACTGCAACCCACTGTAAGCTGTTCAAGATTGACAAATTTTTGGAGGAAACCCCAGGGAACTTTCTCCGACACATCGTGAAAGCATCTTAGGTTAAGACTTTTGACTGCGTATAGATCATAATCACAATGTTGACTTTCACATAACACTGTGACATCCATGCTGCTCAGAGACAATAACTCTGTTGGGGTTGGAAAAACCTATAAAACCAATCAAATACAAGTGACATTAAAGACAAGCCTAATTTAATTCAGTCTCATTACTTTCAGAATTTTATTTTATTTAATCTTCACAACACAGAATTTAAATTAATAAATTTTTTATATAAAAAAGTTTTTAAAAAATAAGATAATCTGAATATAATAAAATAATATTTTTGTAAGTATGACTTTTAAAAGGAGTATTATATGCAATAAGAATTTTTTTATGCTTTTTAATATACATACATACATACATACATACATACATACATATATATATATATATATATATATATATTATGCATAAGCAACACAACTTAATCCTTGAATCTCATATTTTTAATGTTTGAAGTAACTTTTCATCCATTAACAAATCTACATCTTTCAATACTATGAATGAAAATCGAGATGCGTTCCTTAATTAATGTGTACCTTTTCAAACGAGACTGGATGTTGTACTTTAACTGAGATGTCCTCTTGGCAACTTTGAGACCTAGACGTGAACAATTTGAACTTATCACAATGAAATATATCTAACTCTCTCAAGATGGGACAATCCAATGTATGTATTCCAGGATAAAAACTGCTTAAATCTGTCAATCTCCTTAATATCAATGATGTTAATTGTGGGAAAACTAGTGTTGGAGTTGCTTCAGCCATTTCATCCTTTGCAACAATATTCTCTACCCCACAGCCTCTTACATCAAGTACTTGGAGTTGCAAAAGCTCCGTAGCCACAAAGAGAGGAAACACATGATTCAACTTTGGTACACCATTTAAAGTGAGAGTCCTCAGTTGCATTATCTGTCTACCATGACTACCACCGCCTGAGTTTAATCCTTGTATTTGAAATACAACTTCTAGTGCTTTGCAATCCTCTACAATCATTGTCTCAACACTTCGGAATATATTTCGCAGGTGAGATGGAAACACATACAACAATTTGTTGCAAAATTTGATTTCCACCTTTTTGACTTTGCCAAAAGAATTTGTGGCCAGATGATTGTGCCATACAGATTTCAAGTTATCCATGTGAGAGATAACCAATGTCTCCAACTTGGGGAATAGAGCCTACAGTGGAGATGTATACACAAGTAAGAAACAAATCAAAAAGAAAAAATGGAGCTGTAGTCACAGTGAAGGAAGTACTCACCTCTTCAGTTGAAAGTGATTCCATAACTGAAGGAGTGTTTCCCTCTAGCACAAATATCTCCTCTATCATTTGACAGTTGCTGATCTCAAGGTAGTTCAGTTTTACAAGTCCTCTAGCCAATGACGATGGGAACAAATATTTTATGCTTCCACAACTGTCTATGTTCAAACATGTCAAGTTTCGAATGTCAAATTGGGTTAATAGTTGTTCATCCCATATCTTCTGTGCATTGATCGATGATAGCTTCATTGTTTTCAGATTGGGAAATGCAACCTTTTGACAATAAACAATATTGTCAGTATATTTATACATATCACAGAGAGAGAAAAAAAGACCAAGAAAAAGAAAGGAGATTGTGAAGTTCAATGTCTTTTTTTAAGATAATAGCTAAGCTATCAAACAATCTAATTAATTAACACTTCTGGGTCAATAGTCCATGCCATCCAAACCTAAAATAAGTTGCTCACTTACATCCAAATTACTTAAAGACATGTATTCCATTCAGGGTAGGTATCTTAGGTGCTCTTGTCAGCAAGTAAAATTGGAAATTAGATTGATAGAGTAGAAACTGAAATTTTTGCAAGAAAGTTACATTAAGTCTGACGTGGTTGATACTAAAAGATTTTAATTCAATTAATTTTCTATGTTGCTTTCAAAGAGAAAAGTAATATAGAAGCATTTTTAAAAGATAATTTTACCTTTTCATCAATTATTGCCACAGGAGCAGATTGTCTATCCCTGGACTCAGTAACGCAGTTTGTGTTTTCTGCATCCAGTTTCAATGGCTTGGAACAGAAACTGACAAGCATAGGCAAGCATTCTAGTGTGAGAGAATGCAATTTAGGGAAGATAATCTGGTTAAATTCATCATTTTTGGGTCTTGAACCAACTATGATCTCTGTCATCGATTTGCATTTAGAAATTTCAATATTAAGAAGTTGAGAAAGGTTTTCAACCAAGGAATATGAGAAAAGGTGTTTCAATTCATCACAATGGCTGACTTTGATAACTTTTAAGTTGGTAAAAGACTGTCTAGAAAGAGGGTCATGACATATTTTCTTCATCCTGCTAAGATTTTCAAGAACCAAAGTCTCTAGGACCGGAAGCACCTTTTGGGAATCGACCCATTCTGCTGAGTCAACAATGTACTCAATATCAATGCTACTTTGAATATGGAGATGCTTCAATTGAAGAAATCCTTCTCTATTTCACTGGTAAAGGACATTTCTATGACCCTTTATGTTGGCCAAGTACAACTCCTCAACAGCATTCAACAATGATCTTATGCTGTTATGCGAATGAATAATATCTGCACTCACACCCTGGTAATTGAGCTTCAGTGTTCTTGTAGTTTGGTAATGCCTGTAACCATCCCAAGTCCATTTCCATCCGTCCCCAATCAAAATTTTGTAGCACTCTAGCGTCCTAAGGACAAGCAAGTTTCTAGGCAAAATGGCAAAGTCCCGAATTTGTAAATTCAAAGTGCTTAGGCGACGTAAATACCTTAGTTCACCAAGACTTGCATTATTGCTTTTCTGTTTGCTTCCCTCGTTCTCCCATTAAATAAAACAGTTCCCCATATAAAGCTCTTCCAGGCATATGAATCTTGATATAAGATTGGTAGGAATTACTGTCAACCCTAAACAATCACTCAAATCCAATGATCGTAGATGTGTTAGTTGTCCTATCTCTACGGGAAGCTCTTTAATCTCAGATCCTTCAAGGCTAAGAATTTCTAAACTTGTGAGTTTAGCAACTATAGAAATGTCTTCCAGCATGCACTGACACAGATATAATGCTTTAAGGTTTGTCAAGTGACCGAGACAAGGAGGTGGGGATGGACAAAAATTCAATCCTCCCAAGTCCAAAACCTTAAGTTCTCGCATCCCTTCAAGAAAGTTGTTTGGCATTTTCAAATACTCCTTTTTGTTGTTGAGTACAAGAATCTTTAGCTTAGGACACTCCAAATGCTCTGGCAGTTCCTGGATAAAACAAATTGGCAGAAGAATACGATGGCACCATTGAAGAGAATCCGGCCATTTCTTTAATTCACTAAACCATTGCACAGCAAAGAAGGGTTCAACTTTCGAAGCGATTGAGGAAGCTACATCATAAATGACGTCATGCATTTCTATTAAATCCCTTTCTCCATCAAGTAACAAACAAGAATTTCTAAGGGCCTTTATTAATCTGTAAACCCGATTTCTCGTGTGTGCCAATGTATCGACACCTTTATACAAACCCAAACCCCAACCATATGATATCAAATCTCTGACAGCATGGACTTTCCCAAATGAACCAATAAACAAGAAGAATGATTTCAATTCGTCACTTCGTAGATGATTGTAACTCAGCTCTACGACAGAGTAAACTTGGGATTCCGATCCTTCACGGTCAACCTTAGCCAACGTTATCAATGCATCCTTCCAGATGGACGAGTCTTCGTCTTTCAATGTCCTTGCCACCATCAAAATCAAAAGGGGCAAGCCAGCACATCTGTTGGCAACTTCAATGGCTATAGGCTTTAAATTGGTATCTTCAACAGCAGCACCAACCTTTTTCTCAAACAAGCTCCAACTCTCTTCTTGAGATAGAACTTCAAGTTTGAAATTTTTCTCAGTACCCATTTCAGACTTTAACACGTTAAGATCTCTGGATGTTAAAAATAGCTTACATCCTCTGTGCTGATCACCAAAAGGAATTCCAACTTCTGTCAGCTCAAGTTTTCCCCATATATCATCCAGTATCACAAGAATACTTTTCTCCATTTTTATCCTCTCACATAATCGTGCTGCCCGTCCCTGTTGTGACTCCTCATCAAATTTCAGACCCAAAGCATCAGAAATTTCACCTTGAATCTTTTTCACATCTGGGGAATTGGTAACAGTAGCCACAATCACCGCACCAAAAGTCTTATCGTGCTCTGCTTGCCATGCTAATTCTCTGACTAGGGCGGTTTTACCCACTCCACCCATCCCATACACCCCAATCTTGTGCGTGTTAGCATCCTTGAATGCCTCCATAATGTCATTCAAGACTGAAGTTCTAGACTGTAGCGCCTCATATTCTCTAGCAGATGCAGGGACGGTCACTGATAATGGTGGCGTGAAAGAAATTTTTTCGAATTTTCCATCTGCTATCGTTTCAGAAATGCCTTGTGCCATCTTTTTGGCTTTCTTGCTCAACTGGTGTCTTGTCCACAAATTTGGAATGGACCCATTGGAACATCCAACTCTTGCATGGCCCTCATTGTTAGAGAACCTGTTTACATTTGCAACAGTGTCACCCACCTTAAACAACCAGTTCTTGACATGAGCGAAAATCTCTTCCCCATTCCTTTCAGCAGCGTCAACAGAGTGTTGCAACACATCTTTGGCCGCCTGTAGCTTGTGTAGCTCCATTTCAAGGTTGTCAACATTTTTATTGTAGGAGAGTACATAACCAAATTGACGTCCAACAGGTGCAAAAGTGTATTGGGCAATTGTTGCAGCAATCGAACTCAGAATCTGCATGCCTGGAATCATTGTTATTTGCTCTGCTCTGTCGTAGTAACAATGAATAAGCAAAATCATTTCAGAATGCATTACCAAATATACATATCCGAATGCAGCTGTAATGTAATTAAAAAATATAAAATTTTAGAATTGTGTTTTTGTAGTTTTTGTTTTTTTACATTCAACAACTATTCTATGTTTGCTCCATAATTATCTCAATAATATTTTTTGTAGTATACTTTATGGTAATACCACATCAAGTCAATAATATATTTGGTAGTATACTTTGCGGTAATACTTTATGATGCAACTAATTATGGCATGATATTCGTATTCAATTCTTAAACTAAAAAGCCATAATTTGAACAACCACACGTAAACAACATATAGTACTTACTCAAAAATGTAATTCTCATGTAGCCATGTGTACCAGCTTAAACCAAGTTTTATATTCAATTCTCATCTGTATCATGGAGCCATGTGTACTGTCTTTTTGTCAGTTAAATTAATTAATTTTGTTTGAACTATTTTAACTTTTGTTTTATATTTACGATATGCTTTTTAGTTTTGTGTGTGGTATAATTTTTGGGAGTGATGTGTGATATTTACAAGTATTTTATGCTGCAAGTTTTTTATTTTTTGAAAATTTTGGCTTTTACTTTACCTTGTTTATATACTAGCCCTTACATCCATGTGTTGCATGTGATTTTGAAAAAGTCAATCCTAAAATAACATAAACTATTTCCTTAAAAGACGAATTATTCTTTTACCATATATTTAATGAAAAGATTAAATGTTAAAATCTATAAAATAGATTTTTATCTGTATAATTTAATTTTAATAGAAATATTTTTTACAAACTTTTTTAGTACAGATAATTAATGTTATATTAGACACCTAATCAAGTAGTAAACATTAAAATAATATAAAATTTGAGATTATTTTTTTGTACCAGATAACACTTATAATGAGAATAGAAATAATTATTTGTAATAACCAAAAACAAAAATTAGTCATTTGTGAAAGCTGAGTAATTTAGGACAAGATATTTTTAGAATTTAAGATAGTTTGAATACTAAAATAATTATATAAAAAGATTAATTTTTACTAATGATGGGTCAAGAGAAGAAACAAACTCATCAATTGCTTAAACCACCATGCACATGGCAGCCATTGGGGATCGGAGCTCAGGTTTTTCAACGCCAATTTAATATTCTTGTGCCAGAAAAAATAATCGACGCAGGCATGGCCAAGTTGCAATTGCTTGGTTGAAAACCCTAACAACACTTTCTCTTCATGATTTTTTTACTCAAAATTATACTGTCAAAGTTTGAATCTTTGCACATTGCTGGTCAAGTGTTCATATAATTATGTTGCTAATTAAACCTTGAAACTTCAATCAAGGCGATAAACGGGCAGCCAGCGGCCGAGTTGCAATTGTGTTAATGATTAAGCCAACCAATAAGTTTGAATTTGTGCACAGTGTTGTTCAAGTGTCCCTAACACGTTGTTAAATAACTAGACCTTTCGTCCACGACAACAAATACACACGTAATAAAAATAATGCATCAGCGATGACTAAAAAGAAGAACAATGAGCAGATCCAGCATACATGACAAAATGAAGACAATTTCACAAGGCTTCAGCTCTTCAAAAAGATATATTTCCAGTACTTGTTCCTACGGAAAGCTCACGATGAGCAATTAATGTGATCGTTATTTAGTTATTGTCAGTATTCTGTGAGAATAAGTGAATGAAGAATAACCTTGCTGTTAATTAAAAGAAAATATATAAACGATGCGCCATTTCAGTTTTGAGTCTTTTTTAAGTATATTTTTTAAATTATAAAATTTGTTAAGTGGACCCATTTAATTATTTAAAAAATTAAATCGTACCCATCGAACTATATACAAAATTTCATCAGGCCAACCTGTTAAATATTTAAAAAAAAAAATTGAATCACACCCCTTTTATATTATATTAATTTTTAGAAAAGATGACAAGGTGAGAGGTAAGCAAAGTAAGAAGACATATCAAAGTGTAAATTATATTTATTTTCTTAAAATATTTGAATATAATACTCTACATCATTTTGTTTACAAATTGAACTCTAACTAACTTAATATATGTAATGTGGGTGAAAATTTTACATGATCACAATGACTACAAATTTAGTTATAGGTCACACAAATGTTGGTAATATCATAAATTTGAAATTTTATTTATTTTATCATGATATATTTATTAAAATAGAATAATTATTTGTTCTTATGATTAGCTCTAGTAAGGTTGTCTCAATCATCTACCAAAACAAAAAAAAAAAAAAAAAAAAAACAATCATCTAGTAGACAAATCAAATTTTCTTCATCCAAAGTACAATTTTGGTTGGTAAAATGAAGCTGCAAATATTGATTTAAAAATAAACATATTGAAGATTTGAAATTGTTAAATGTATCAAGAAGGATAATACACTTAGACTACAACCTCTTAGAACTGAATGGTAATGTTGTAATTTTAATTATATTGAGGTCGAAATTTAAATCTTCCCGTGAGAGTATGTTCAACAACGCTCTTGAAGATTTTCCACAGAGCCTATCTTTACATTTTTTTTTTTTGGGGGGGGGGGGGGGGTCAAAATCTCTCTTTACATTTATATTGACTAAAAGATTATCTTGTTTATGAATTTTGGTAGAGAAAGAAGAAACACAACAGATTTTCAAATATATATATATATATATATATATATATATATATTCTCTCGTGTTTCTTCTTTTTTCTTGTTCCTAAACACAAGGGATTATTCTAGTTAAGATTCTTCGTAAAATAGCAAATTGATTATGGTAGTCTTTTCTATAAACATTAAATATATCCCTTTAATTTTGAGTTATTTATAAATAAATTCCTCAACCATAAAATTTTACAAGTGTATCGCAATGTGATTCAATACTGAAAACTTGAAAGCTGCAGTTTCCCTTTCTGAAGCTTGCATGGATCGGTAAAACCCACAATTCCTAGTGCTCCAATATCATTATCCTCTCTGGTCACAATTTTCTCTATCATTTCACAATTCATGATGAGTAATTTTCTAAGTTTTAGGAAACTTCTTGCTATTTGACAATGTATTACTTTTGAGATCGAAGAAGTTAGTATTTTTAGAAACTAGTAGGTATAGGAATAAAAATAGAATGAGTTCTTTCAATTCTGTTTTTAGTTTATTACTTTTAACGATAGTCATTGTATATTATGTTTTAAAAAATTAATTATTGAATAACACATATTTTCAAAAAAAATGTTTGATAAATTTTAAATATATATATATATGTATATAAATAGGACAAAGAATAAACTCAAATACTAATTATGGAATAACACAATTTTATTCAATTCTCATGTGTCATGGGGCCATGCGTACTACCTTTTTGTCGATTAGAAGTTCAGCTCTTGTACATTAACTAATTTTGGTCCAACTATTTTAGCTTTTGTTCGATATTTACGTTACTCTGTTGAGTTTTTTGTGTGGTATAATTCTTTGGAGTGACGTGTGACATTAAGAGCTACTGTATTTGGCTTTTGCTTTACCTTATTTATATACTAGTCTTCATAAGCATGTGACGCGTGTAAATTTCAAAAAATTAATTATAAAATAATATAAATTCTTTTCTTAAAAAAATTATTATTCTTTTATATATAGTAAAAAATATTAAAATTTGTAAAATAAATTTTTATCTGTACATTTTGATTTTTAATAAAAGCATTTTTTTACAAATTTTTCAAAGAAGATAAATAATATTGTGTTAAACGCTTTGTAAAGTAATAAATATTAAAAAAATTGAGATTGATAATAGAAATAATCATTTGTTATCACCCAAAAAAAAGTAGTCATTATTGAAAATTGAATAATTTTAGATAAAATATTTTTTCAAATTTTAAGATGGTTAGAATTTATAATAAAAAGAGTCAATAATAAAATGATTATCAAATAAAGATTAATTTTTAATAAAAAACTAACGAGCAAATTAAGAGTGTAGATAATGTGTTAAAAATGTAAAACTTTTTCGAGATTTAAATGTTAAAAATTTTTATAAAATTCAAATTTGTTTTCTAATAAGATCTACGGTTATGAGTGTTATACTTTAAAATGTCAATAAGAGCGAAAAGTGAAAATGTATGAAATGAACATATTGATATAGATAAATAGATATATAAAAAAAGATAATATTTAAAATAATTATACTTGAAAGAGCATTGGTGCAACATCTATCTAAGAAAAAATGACAAAAATTCATTTAACGTGATTTGGACATATCCACAAAAAATTACTAAAGACTCTAATGAACAAGGTAAATCAAATGAATTTAATGCAATGAAGAAAGATTGAGAAAGACTAAAAAAAATATTTAAAAAAATTGTTAAAAATGATTTTTATTAAACAATATTTTTAAAAACTTAATTTTAGATAAAGTACAATGAGGTTATTTAATGCATGTAGTTGACCTCACCAAAGCTTTATTATTGTTATTGTTGTATATCATTTATAATGTGGATAAAAACAATAATTTTAAACCTAATTTTTTATATAAATATTATTTAAATTTTCAGATAATAGAAATTTATTATAAAAGATAGTTTGATCAATTAAACTTTTTAAAATAATATTTTAGTCTAAAAATATCTCTGCCTTTTTAGTTTTTATATAGTATCGTAATAGATCTAGATTAATGTTAATTTTAAAAGTACATTTAATTTTCCATGGGGAATTTATTTTTAAAAAAAAAACTTGTTTTAAAAAGTATATTTTACTAAAATGACGCGCATATATTTTTTTAAATATATTTTATTTGACTTCCTAAATAAAATCTATATTAATAAAAAATAATAATATAAATTATTAAAAATATGCAATCAACTCAACGAAAAATCATAAATTTACTATAAAAGATTTCAATATTATTAAGAGATAAGTCATTTGATAAAAAGAAAAGAAAAGAAAAAACCTTTCCGTAATTCCTTCATCAAAATTTTATCGACAGATTAGTAGTTTTTACATAAATATTTGTCTTTCCATAACACTAAAATTTCTTATAGTGATTTTAAGAGACTTTGGTTTCTTAATTTTTTTTCATCTATATTTACACTTGAGTAAAAGGCGTTAACTTTTACGTAACCTGAGAGTGCTTAATCCTTATCAACAACAAATTCATTATCAAATTCAGTGTCCTATGGCTTAATTCATAAATTCTAAAAGATATAATGATTCAAATTTTTTAATTAAAATTTAATAAAATGTTATTTATAAGAACGACAGCACCACCGTTTACACTTTATTATTCTTTCATTTAATGTCATAATGTGCTCACACACAAAAATTTGTAAAGGAAAAACGCTAGATTTTGTGAAGTAACGTTAGAGTGAGCTATCTTGATGTGTGTGGCTTGAGCAGTCAAAAGGACAAAAATATTAGATAGTCAGATTAGTAAGAGGCGTACCTGTTTGGGGTGGGTACGTACAGCTTCACAGATATTACTATCTTGTTCCAGCCCTCAAGTGTGCGTCAGAACAGCGCCAGAGAACAAACAGTTGCAGACACCTCAACCTACTTGAAGCAGCAGCCAGAAGCTCAGAAATTGATGATCGATGAAGAATGATTCAAGCGATGACCAAACTCAGAAGGAAAACTCGATCGCCCCTAATTATGGGTCAAGCTAAGAAACAAACTCATCTATTGCTTAAACCACCACGCACATGGCAACCATTGGGGATCCGATCGAGCTCAAGTTTTTCGACGCCAATTTAAACTTCTACCAGAAAAAAAATAATCAATGCAGCCAATGGCCAAGTTGCAATCGCTTGGTTGAAAACCCAAACAATCCTTTTAATAATTTTTTTAGTCAAAATTACACTTTCAAAGTTTGAATCTTTGCACATTGCTCGTCAAGTGTTCATATAATGATGTCGCTAGGTCAACCTTGAAACTACAATCACAGCGATAACGTGCAGCCAGTGGCCAAGTTGCTATTGTTTTATTGATTAAGCCTACCAATTCCCCTCTGTCTCATTCTCTAAATCCTTTTCTTTATTAAAGATATTATTCTTGACACCCCATTCCTATTAATTTACTCAAAACTCTACTTTGAAGTTTGAATCTGCGAACATTGTTGTTCAAGTACTCCTATCATGTTGTTAATTGACTATAACTTTCATCCATGACAAAAGATATACACATAATAAAAATGCATCAATGACAATAAAAAGGGAGAACAGTGAGTAGACCCAGCATACATGACAATAAGAAGAGAATTTCATAAGGCTTTTAAGTCTTTAAGAGAAAAGATATTTCCAGTACTTGTTTATATGAAATGTTCACAATGAGCAATTAGCATGTGGTCGTGACTTACTCATTGTCAATATTTGGTGAGAATAAATAGGTAAGGAATAACTGCATTGTTAACAAAAGGGAAATATATAAACATCCAATTTCAGTTTTGACTCTTTTTTAAGTATATTTTTTAAATATAAAATTTGATAAATATACTCATTTAATTATTTAAAAAATTAAATCACACCCATCAACTATATATAAAATTTGATGGGGCCAACTAACTATTTTAAATATTGAACCACAACACTTCGATATTATATTAATTTTTAGAAAAGATGAAAAAGTGAGAGATCAAAAAAGTAAGAAGGCAAACCAATGCAAGTTAACTTAAGTAGTAAAAGTTTAGGTTCCTGTCATGGGTTCTATTCAAATCTTATGTATAAAAGAAAATTCGTTTAAGAGAGATTTATCCACTTTAGTGTCCTTAATACCTTAAGAAAATTAATCTTCACCTACTGGACGAATGATAATCTGGAGAGACCAAAAAAACAAAGTACGAAGACATATCAAAGTGTCTAAATATATTAAGTAAATTACACTCATTTTCTTAATATATTTGAATATAAATACCCTATCTCATTTTGTTTGCAAATTGAACTCTACCGCAATGGTATAGTCTAACTAAATATATGTAGATGTGAATGAAAAATCCACAAAATCACAATAAACACAAATTTAGTTATCAGCCCCACAAAGTTTGGCAATATAATATTAAAATAAAATAAAATTTTCTTCTTAGTAAGGTTGTATTAATCATCTAGTACCAAATAAAAAAATATCTAATACAATTATCGACTGTTGACATTGCGACTCAGCAATTAAAAAAACAAAACGTGTTTTGGAAAAGGTTTTGAAAAAATATGATAAATTTAGATTCAACACCAATTTAAATTGAAATAATAAAATTGAACACCAAAAAATATGATTTGCATTATTAAAATCAAGTTCGATAATTAGTTACGTGTAAGAAATGTGTCAACACCCTACAACACTTTTTTGACACTACATTGACCTTTTATTATTTTTTATTTCAAAACTGTTTCATATCTTGCTTATGGTAAAATTTTGATGTTCTGAGGAAGTGGTAATTTTCAAAAATTGATATAGTTGCAAAACGCCAATGAACTTGGTAAAAGCATCACTTTTGCTTTAAATCAGACCTGCATGAGTATCTTTCCTCAAAATCCCAGGGAAATGACTCCACATTTTGATCCATTCTTCGCCGTCAGAAAACTCATGGTATTTTTTTTTTTTTTTTAACAAAATGTAAGGAACAATTTCTTTTGGGAAGAGGAGGAAAAACCAATAAACTTTGGTAAGAGTATCAAGTAAACCTTTTCCCTCTAGATTGGGCCCACTAAAATACTCTCCGTAAAAATTACAAAGGAGTGACACCACACCCCATTTCATTACTCATCATCATAAAGTTTATCGCTTTACTATCTTGGTTTAAAACAAGAATTCAAAAAACGAGGGAAAATGCCAATGGACATAATAGAGATACTGAATGGACCTTTTCCCTCTAGATTAGATCCACTCAAGCACCTCCCACCAAAATCATAGAAGAACAACTCCACGCTCAACCTATAATTCACCATAGGAAACCCATTGAGTTTTGCTTTGTTTTCCAAAAGTTTGGATTTTTGAAAAAAGGGTTGCAGGTCCTTTCCCTCAAGATCAGGCCTAGCCCATTACCTTCCCCCAAAATCATGGGTAAGTAACTCCGCACTCAATCTCATAATTCATCATAAAAAACCTATTGCTTCGTTTGAGACAAATGTAAGACAAGGGATGAAAGACAAGGGATGAGGCAAGTTTATTTAAAAAGACGAAGGAAGTAGTGAAAGTTCTTTACCAATCTCATAACCCACAAACCCTCTTCAAGGCCAAATAACGGTATTCAAAATGGGAACATTCAAGTTTGCACTTCTGAAACGCTACACCACTACTAAAGTAAAGGTAAGATTAAGTTTCTTATAAGCACTTAAAACATGACATGCAAGAATCAAGAAACGCTACTATGTCCCCCATTAAGTAGGCCCATCATTAAGGACAGCATATAGAACAAACCAGCACACGTGAATAGAATCATTCTTAAACTGTGTCATGCCATGATCCTGAATAATATCCATGCAAATGCATATAGCCATTAAGAAAAAGAAAGTCCCAATTCTCTACATATGAGAAACAATCATAATGAAACGTATAAAAGGAAGGACAAAATAGAAACTCCAGCACATTTTGGCCACTAGATCATTCAGCACATTAGCATAACTGGAAAGTAAATTGATCAAGTGGGATTGGTGACAAGGACTAACTGATAGTTCGATACAGAGGGAGGCAAAAAAAGGCAAGATTCAGGAGGCAAGGCAAAAGGAAAACGAGGTCTTAAACCGGGTTTATGGAGAAACTAAACACATCGTAAGAACCACAATAATATCAGTAAATAAGACAAATAAGAATAATATTACTTGTTGAAAGGGGATAGGACCAGAGGAAGGGGCATGTAGTAAAGGGGATCTCCGCAAAAAAAAACAATCAAAGAAAATGAAGGACCATGACAAGTGCAAGTAGATTAACAACCAAACACTTTGAATGCCAAGAGCATAGGTTCTGTTGTTACCTATGCAAGCCAAATTTTAATCAAATGGCGGGTAAAACAATGTCACATTAAACAAATAAGAGAAGAACCCAAATAGAATTTCACCATTAATACATACTCCAAACAACATATGAATAACCAACAAAAACCAAGGGTAACAAATCCACCCAATAATCTTAAACAAATTCCAAAAATACCTCGCGGTCATCATTCACCAAGTACCGTCATCCCTATTTTTAAGAGAGTTCAAAACAAAAATGAAATGACACAGAACTCATAGTGCAAAACGCTGGCAGCAGAGACCAAAGCACAGGGGACTGAAATTTTTTAAAGAAAACCAAGGGCAGGGAAGCATCATCAGAACGAAAACAAGACACACCAATTCAAGGCAATATAATACTCTAAACCCTGGTCAAAATTCCGAAAAATAAACACAGAAGAGTAATCAATGTACGAGAGAAACTCTGACCATTGTTTCAACTCAAATAGTCACTCTACTAACTAAAAAGACACTGAGATGGTAGCAAGCAAGGGAGAGAAAGCTAACAGCAAAGCAAGGAGCATATTTACTCTATGAAAGGGGAATGAACCAGAAAATGGGATAAGAAGAGGGGAGAAAGACATATCACCAGCAAATAAATCGCAGATAAAATACATTCAAGCCGCCACCTCTTTGAAAGGGATCACAACAGTCACGTGGCAAGCAAAGCGATACAGCAGTAGCTAAAGGCAACGATTCAGGTTCAACATCGTCACACACTATAGCATACCCCATAGCTCAGGAACGAGAAATAACAATGGAGCTCCCTCGAGAAAAGTTACCTGAGTGTATGAGCTTCAACAGGGTGGCTCCTCTTCACGGTGAATCCCGAATCGAGCCTGAGAGTGGGTACATCACTTCGAGCTGTCGCGAGGATGGGTCTGAGAACGAGAGCTAAGGAAGTCCCTACGATTTTCTTCTGTGTGCCTATCTTCCCTTTCTGTCCATGACCGCTGCTCTGCGTGTGAAGATTTTCGAGCGTTTTTCCGAGTGTGTGAGTGGGTGTTTTTCCAGAATTCTCTTCTCCTAAGCTCAACCTTTTTCAGCGTTGGTGACCCATCCACAAGGAAACAACTCTCCCCTCTTCCCTCCGGTGCATACCGATTCCCGTCAACGTGTATGCGTGCGTTTTTCTCCATCTTTTCTTCTTCGTGCGTGGCCTCCTGAAGAAATCGCCTTGCCTGCCCTTGCTGTGGTCCCCCTGCATTTTTCACTCTCATTCCCGTGCCCTGACCAAATTCTCCTGAAAAAATCCAGAGGGGCCGGTTTTTTTTTTTTTTTCCAGCGTGGTCCTCCGTTTCCATTTGTTAGGGGCCTTTTTTTCTTGTCTAACCGTCTTTTTTAATTTTCATGCGAGTTTCTTTTATTTTTAGAAAACAATGAAAATTTTTTTAAAAACAAAAACACTTAGTAAAAAAACTAGCCCTAAATCCTTTTATCTTATTAATTTTAATCATTAAAATTTTTTAATCAAATAAAAAATTTTTGAATTTAGTTATGAATTTATTTTTAATTTTAAGGGTTCAAAGTACAATTTTAATTGGTAAAATGAACCTCAAATATTAAATAAAAATAAGCAAGATTTTTCATAAACCTCTCTTTACTTCTTACATTGACCACAAGATTATTTTACATTGACCACAAGATTATTTTTTTATGTATTGTAAGTTAGAAACAAGAAAAAGAAGAATCACAACAGATTTCTCTATCTAAGATTCTTTGTAAGACTGAGAATATATATAGTTGCTGTATAAATTTTAGTAAAGAAAATGTTGTGTGTATAATTTTATATTATATATATGTAAAAATAAATTAAAAATAAAAATATCTAAAATTTATATTTTTAAAAATATATACAGAAATTGTAATAGCTTCCATATCATTTCCAGATGGGCTCCATGCATTATTTCCTCAAACTGCAAGTTAGAACCAACTTCCAGTTCCATGTGAACCCAGCTGTAGTCGACATCACTGACTGATGTGGAGCGAGCCTGACCATCCCCGTATCCTATGCTGTAGCATTGACCTAAGGTGGCTGGGCTCTGCCTGCGACGATTGAATCACATATACTAACAAGCCTGTCATCGCCATAGCACTCCTCGTCCTCATCATCCTGTGAGTTTCTTCCATCAAAGACATGCGAAGGACATTGTTGGCCTCGGAGAACGCAATCTCTCCAAAGACACTCTCAGACAACGACGAAGCCATATTCTCAGCGTGAAGCGAAAAAGACCATTTATTAAAATAATGGGCGCCATGGCTGGAAACCGGTTGAAATTTTCTGTTGTGAAGGTAAAACATTTTAGAAAAAATTATATATAAAATTTTTAAAATAATAAAATTTAGTAATTAAATTATAAAAAGAGATATAAAAATAATCACTAAAATTAATAAAAAAAAAGCCAAAAACTTCATTTCCATTGAAAACCAGATACTGTGACAATGTAAGACAGAAAAAGGTGAGATGACTCGAAAAATTCAATTCTAAACAATTCCCTGTTGAAGATATAAATATATATAGATGTGTATATACGGGTAGTGCTTTTATGATTGTAAAAGTCTCGCAGGATGTCCAACGGTTTAGAAAGATGGCAGCAGATTAAGAAAATTGGTGGGGGTGCCCAAATCTCTACTCAAAGGCCAAGCTTCTTAGAGATGACCTTCAACTTGCACTTCAGCACAACCTCCTTCCCTTAAAAAAATTGTGGGAGCAACATAAATTTCATTAACGTACGGTAGATGGGCAATTAGATACTTGAATTTTAAAATTTTATATCTAAAAATTAATAAATTTAATCATAAAATTTTAAGCCATAATTTTATAAACTTTTTTATAAAAATGGGAAAATGGTTAACTTAATAGTTAATAGGAAAAATGGATGCCAGCTATTATTACTTAGCATGGTCTCAAGGAGTATCAGTGTTTATATGTCAAAAGAATGACTTTTTAACCAAGACGTGATATTTTGTACTGAAAAAAAGATCGTGACATTTATATGTTGAAATAAAATTTTCTTAAAAAATTAATTTTACAAAATCAAGTGAGACATAAAATAAAATAGAGGAATTAGTTATGAAGAATATATTAGGTTATATATTTTGTGTAATATGTGAGTGATTTAGATCATTTAAATTAGTGTTTTAATAACGAACTAACAGGTTCTACTAATAATTAGTTAATAATCCTGTTTGATTTGATACTTATAATTAATATTAGTTAAAATTAACTTAAACTTGTGAATCAGTTGATTCATCAAAATTATAAAAAAAATTTATTATTATAAATTTTATTATTCTTGTCACACATATACTTTTTAAATTGATAAAAAGAAAAAATAATTATTAAAATAACTATAAGAATCACATCCTTTATTTAATTAAGATTTATTAATTTAATAAGTATAAATAAATAGTACTCTTATGATATTGTTTCAACTGTTTTATTAATAAGTAAATATCATTTATATAAAATTATATTTACAATGTTTACTAATTGGATCATTGATTCAATTAATGGAATCAGTCTGATGTGATTTGTGACTTATTTTTTTAAAAGGATTTGCTAATTGATTCAACTTTTATAGCATTTATTTAAATTGTAAAATTTATAGATTCAATCTAAATCTAGTAATTGATTATAATAGTAAAAAAATGTGTTACTCTATTAGTAATTGAAAAAATATTATTTATTATTTGATTATATGAAAATTCATATTTCAAATGCTAATAAGATTACTATTTCATCCATTTATAGATTCAAATGACATAACATAAACTCATAATTTAAAAAACTAAAAATTTTTTCAGAAGATAAAAAACACTATTTTGATTTTTGATTGAATGAAAAATTCAAAAGAAGGAAGAAAAAAAAAAAAAAGAATGTCCTTTACAAACTGTTGAGTAAATTTCCGCTCCGCCGCTGGCCGTTCCTACTGTCGCTCCAGCCATGGGGTCCTCGCTCCGCGTGTGGTCCTTCCACTAAACCATGCTAGGGAAAGCAGCTGGCATCCGCATTTCCGAACAAGTTTCTAATTCAAAGCATGCAATTTCCAAGGTTTTCCGTACATGCTATTCCGCTCAGACGTCCTCGAAATCTGGTCATCACTCTGCAAAATCTGGTAAAGGCAGCAAATTTCTCAGACACTGTAATGCTCAGATCACAAAAAATGGAAGAAACGGTAATATTAAAGAGGCAGAAGCAGTGTTCCGTCGGATGCCCAGAAAGGATACTGTCTCTTACACTGCCATGCTCACTGCTTATGCTGAAAATGGTAAAATCGCAAAAGCCCGTAAGGTGTTTGACGAAATGCCTGATCGGACGACCGTGTCCTATAACGCAATGATTACTGCTTACATACGTAATGGTTGTAATGTAGACGAAGCTTATAAATTGTTTTCTATGTTGCATGAACGCAATGCCGTGTCATATTGTGCTATGATGACAGGCTTCATGCGGGCAGGGATGTTCAATCAAGCTGAGACATTGTACTCTCAGACCCCCATTGAGTTCCGGGATCCAGCTTGTTCTAGTGCACTGATAAATGGATATTTGAGGATAGATAAAATTAATGAGGCCTTACGGGTCTTCCAGAGCATGGTTGAAAGAGATGTCGTTTCATGGACTTCTATGATTGATGGTTTCTGTAGAGATGGAAAGGTAGCTGGTGCTAGAAAGTTGTTTGACAAAATGCCTGAGAGAAATGTGGTTTCCTGGAGTACAATGATAGATGGATATATGGAAAATGGTTTCTTTGAAGATGGGTTTGATTTATTTTTGAATATGAGAAGAGAGAATCTGGTAGAAGTTAATTCCACTACCATGGCTATAATGATCAAAGCTTGTGGAAATTGTGGTAGGATATTAGAGGGCATGGAGATACATGGGTTGGTTGAACGCATGGGATTTGCATTTGATACTGTTTTGAGTAATTCTATTATTACCATGTATTGCTTATTCGGATGTACAGACAAAGCGAACAAAATATTTACTTCCATGAGCAATAGAGATATGGTTTCTTGGAATTCTTTAATTTCTGGATATATTCACAACAACGAAGTAGAAGCTGCTTACAGGCTCTTTGAGAAGATGCCAGAGAAAAACTTGATTTCTTGGACGTCTATGATCACTGGATTCTCTAAGAATGGTAGAGTTGGAAAGGCCATAGAGCTATTTGGTATGTTGCCAGAGAAAGATGATTTTGTTTGGACTGCTACCATTTCTGGGTTTGTGAACAATGGGGAATATGAGGAGGCTTTGCGCTGGTATATTCAGATGTGTCAAGAAGGATGCAGACCTAATGCGGTAACTTTCAGCAGTGTTCTTGCAGCTTCAGCTGGTATGGCAACATTGAATCAAGGAATACAGATCCATACTTCTGTTTTGAAGATGAACCTAGAAAATGATCTGTCTGTACAAAATTCTCTGGTATCAATGTACTCTAAGTGTGGAAATGTTATTGATGCCTACAGGATTTTCACAGATATCATTGAACCAAATCTCATCTCTTTTAACTCAATTATTACTGGGTTTGCACAAAATGGATTTGGTGAAGAAGCTCTCAGTGTCTATAAGAAAATGCAGAATGAGGGCTATGAACCCAACCACATTACTTTCCTTGCTGTTCTTTCAGCATGTGCTCATGCTGGACTAGTAGAAGATGGATGGAATTTCTTCAACTCTATGAAGTCTCAATATGGAATTGAGCCTGGAGATGATCACTTTGCTTGCATGGTTGATATCCTTGGCCGTGCTGGGTTGTTAGATGAAGCAGTTGATTTAATTCGTTCAAAGGCATTAAAGCCCCATTCTGGGGTTTGGGGGGCTATTCTTGGTGCAAGCAACACCCACCTACGTCTTGACCTTGCCAGGCTTGCAGCTCAACATCTAACTGAGTTGGAGCCTGCAAATGCTACTCCTTATGTGGTATTGTCTAACTTGTATTCTGCTACTGGGAAAAAGATTGAGGGGGACCTAGTAAGGATGACCAAGGATTTAAGAGGAATAAAAAAGAATCCAGGTTGCAGTTGGATTACCACAAAAGACAAGGTTCATCTGTTTATTGTGGGTGATCAGTCTCATGGGGACTTTGAAGAGATAAAAGCTACAATATTGACTATGGAGAAGGAGATGCAGTAGGGATACAATTTTGAATACTGAATGGCGTTCTTTTCTCTCTTCTTTCTCGCAAGTATACCCTCTCAACTGCCAAGTCTCTTTCATCATTGCCTGTGCAAGTGGGCTTTAACAGAAGTTCTTACTAACCACTACCTATGATTTCATGAAGGTAAATTCTATTTTTCCTTCCTGGAAATTTGTTATAAATCTTATGATTTTAAATTGATTCTAATTAAAACTACAGATTTTTTTCAGTGGTCCAGCTTTGAGTTATAAGTTTTAGAATCTGCATATTATTGATTGATTGAGTTTCCCATTGTCTTCATACTGATGATGTTTATCAAATGTGTACGAAATGAAGTTTATCCTATTAAAATGATAAAAGTTTTGGTCCTTGCAGATGAATTAATGTACCTTTGGCTTATGACATGAAGAAATTTGTTAGCCTGTGAGCTACAGAAGGCGATGAATTAGGACCCTAGTGACTTGGAAGGAACAATTAGAAGGCTCCAGTCTGAAGCTGGAGCATATTCACAGACAAGGTAGTCCCCTAGTCAAAGCAGTAGATAAAGTTCATCAGAAGCTGAAAACACATCTGCTGTGCCTCAAATGGATGATGGCAATACTGATTATCTAGGGTCCTGCGTTCGTCCAGTCCATTCGTCTAGGGTCCCATTAGCAGATTACTGGTAGTCTTGTCAGTATTTCAGTTATTTCATCAAATCATTTTTCTGTGGAATTTTGTAACTCTAGAGAGCGTAGGGATCCACCATGGAATCAGTTATGGAAAAGCACTCATCAATCATTTGGTGAACTGCAGCTTATGTTATCATTTCTCCTTCAGAATATTTATCTTCAATTATATTATCATGGAAAATTTTATTTAAAAAACAAAGAAATATAATATGCATTAAGATACTTAGAATTAACGGTCATTTGTCATGCGGAAATTCAAAAAATAATACGACGGCCCAGAATTTGATCGAAATAAGTTAGCAAATGAATAACATACACATGAATGATTATGCTTGGAGAATTTCTTCGCAGCCTTCGCTTATCGCCTAAAACCCAGCACAGATGTGAGATCCATTATCATACCCTACTGTCTAAACGCAAGACTGAAGTTATTCTTGCTACAAACAGAGCTTTACTTTGCAACAAAAAATGCAGAGCTTAATCTTGATCACCTTTCTCATTACAGATTTAAGATCATATAGTATCTTAAGCGAGACAACTTTCAATCCCAAGAATAGGTGACCATTGATGCTGTTGGCTAGAATGGTATGTTAAATAAGTAATTAAGCGACACTTAAAAATCGTTTTTCCATAACCCATGGACGTACCTGCTCATCAATTAAGTATTGTGATCCTGTAAAAGCAACCAAATTGAGAAGTTCGATCAGCTTAACTTATATGGAGAATGAACACTATAATCCCGGTAAGCAAAAGCCAATTTGCTCAGAAGTGCATGGTTTTGCCCCACAAATGACAATGCTGCTTGTTCAGTCATGATTTTATCAGAGACCTTCTGCATACAGTTATAACGTAAATAATGTTGCAATTGACAGATCAAGAAGCCTTTCCCTGACTCAATAAGATGTCCAAAATTTAGAGATCTCCTGAGTAATTCTAATTTGCCACCTGAATCCAACTACTACCACGCTGCTTGTTAACATTCACATCTATCATTTTGTTTCTTAACTCCATGGAATTTTTCCACATTGAAGCTGATGCATATATGTTGGACAGTAGAACATGGGTTGAGGGTTCATTCAATTCAATATCAGCAATCATCTTTGATATTCGCTCTCCTATTTCAGCATTCTCATGTTTACTACAGGCACCTAGCAATGTTTTCCATAGGAGAGATTTTGAATAAAATGGAGATTTCATTATTAAAGACTCCGCTTCTTCCAATTCTCCTGCTCGACCAAAAAGATCAACCATGCAGGCATAATGATTTATTGTTACTTCCCACTTGTATTTGCTTCTCATGTACTCAAAAAGCTCCCAACCTTCCTTCACCAGTCCAGCATGACTACAAGCAGTTAAAACCCCAGTGAAGGCAACACCATCAAGTTTTAACCCATCTTCTGTGGCCTCGTTAAACAGGTCAATAGCTTCTTTACCAAGTCCATTATAAGCATATCCATATATCATAGCTGTCCAAGATACTATATTATGGTCACTGATAGCATCAAAAAACTGGCGAGCATCTTTAATATCTCCACATTTACTATACATGTCTATAATAGAAGAAGCCACGTGAAGATCATTTTCAAAGCCAAGTCTAATAACCCAAGAATGGAAACATCTGCCTATTTCTGATGCTGCTAAGCCAGCAACAGCTGAGACACAGCTGGATAAAATAGACTCATCAACATGAAAAATGGGAACAGTTTGAAATACAGCAAAATGCTTCAGAGCTTCTTCATGATAACCATTTTGAACCCATGTAGTTAACATGACACTCCAAGAGATAAGATCTAGCTCTTTCATGGACAAGAAAACCAGATAAGCATTCAAAGTTTCTTGTTTAAATGCTGCATACATGTTAATCAGGGCACTTCCAACATAGGGATAATATTCAAATCCTCCTTTTATGATATAAGAATGGACTTGCTTTCCTAAATCAAGTGCCTCCATTTCTGCACAAGCTTGAATAACAATAACAAGAGTGAATTGACTAGGTTTCGTAGATACAGAATAAAGAAGCATATTGCGGAAGAGCCCCAAAGCTTCTGCAAATTGACCTGATTCACTGCATCCAGACATGACAGTAGTCCAGGAAAACTCATTCCGATATTGCATCTCTTTAAAAACCAATTTTGAATCATCAACAACTCCACATCTAGCATACATATCAAGAAGAGCATTTTCTAAGCCCAACTTGGAGTCATTGTCACAAGGGCTTTTAATTATGTAACAATGAAAAGATCTTCCTTCTTTAACCATATAAAGGTTCCCACAAGCTCTTAGAACATAGCTGATTGTAGAATTGCTTGGTAGAATACCAACATCCCTCATCCAACAAAACAGCTCCAAAGCTTTTACATCATTTGAATTCAAAACTAAATTATTGATCATGGCGCTAACGCATATCTCATTCTTACAACCAACCTCATGAAAACATTTATAAGCATCAGAAATCATCCCAAAACTTCCATACATATTGATAAAGGCACTACCAAGATATGAATCCATCACAAAACCAAGTTTGATGAAATTGCAGTGAATTTGGGTACCAACAAGCTCTGTCTCCAAATTTGAACATAAGCTACCAACACTGGCACAAGTAAATGGGTCTGGTCTACTACCTTCATTAAGAAAATCAGCATAAAATGTAACGCCTTCTTTGAATTCTCCAGTCTGATTAAACCCAGCCAATAATGCACATAATGCCACATTGTCCTTTCCTTCAAGAATCTGAAACACTTTGCAAGCGTCATCTAAGAGTCCCAGTCTCGCATAGGTGTCAACAAGAGCTCCACCCACCACAACATCGTTTTCAGTTCCAATCTTCACAGTTTGGCCATGAATACACCTTCCAAGTTCAAAATCTAACACATCAGCACAGAGTTTGATAAGCATTGTGTAAGTCAAACAATTAGGCAATACTGCAGAGTGTTCCATCTCATGAAACAACTGCAGAGCTCCCTTTACATCTGACATGTGCACATAAGCATTCAGCAAAGAATTCCAAATAGCCTCAGACCTTTCTCCCAAAGAAACCCCATCAAAGAACTTTCTTGAATTCTCAATATCTCCACATTCAGCATACATGTGAAGAATTGAAGCACTACAAAAGCTATTCTTTTCAAACCCACTTTTAAGTATTAAACAATGAGTGAGTCTACCCATTAGAGTATCTTGCATCACCCTACAAGCCTTGAGCGCCACAGACAAACCAAACTCATTTGGCCGCAATCCAGACTGACACAAAAGAGAAAACAAATGCAGACCCATTTCATGCTGCCCATCATGGATGTAAGAAGAGATCAAGCTTGTCCAAGAAATTAGACTCGGTTCAGGAATTTCATCAAACAGGTTATGAGCATGTTCCAACTCACCCAATCCCCCGTAAAACCTAATCATATTGTTCTGTACAAAGACATCTCTATCAAAGCCACTTTTAATAAAGAAAGAATGAAGTGATCGACCAAAATTTACGTCATTATGATCCCTCAGATGTTGCAGAAGGAAGACACAGTCTTGGAAGCAAAACCCATCATTTTTGTGGCGTTGTAAGGAGCTTTCCATGTGGACTGATCTCACTAGCATTCCTTTTTGGATTAAATTGTTCAAATGCGTTCTGCAAATTGGGGATTTGGACAAACATATCCTTTGAATGGAATTGAACAAGCAGTGATTTAAGACTATCATCTTCTATACCAATCATCTGTAACATCTAGTAAGATATTCTTTCAAGAGATCCAATTTGGTTCAACCTCCCTCAATGGACAGTTAAATTCTGTTTCCAATTTTAGTCATCACTTTCTGATAACTTTTGATTCTATGAGAATTGGAAATCACCAGCCATTTTGATATGATATTCTTGACCATTTGATCAACAATTGAATTTGAAAAACAACAGTCATCAGAAAAAGGGAAATAACGTTGCTTAAGTTAAAGAAAGAAAAATAAAGGAGTGAGATAATTGAATTTCCAAATTTATTATTCATTAAAAATAACAAGGAATTTAAGAGATAAATAAACTTACTCAAATATTAGTTTGAAGTGGTACTCTCGGAACGGCCGTGTTGGCTTGCTGTTAATTAGAGCAGAGCAAACCAACTTGTATTTTTTTCAAGAAAAACTATTATATCTCAAATAATAATTAAAAAATAAATTTTAATATAAATCATAAAAACAAGAGCTATCATATGCAATATTTTATATTTTAACAGAGACTCCTGAGAGTGACTTTATGAAATTGATAACTTTATTAATTTAAAGATGACGGATTAAAATTCGAGACTCGGCTGGATCCTAAACTCAGTTTAATCCACTGGTCAAGCAATACTAATCAATTCATTCCCATTTTAATAAATTATAATATATATATATATATATGTATCTATCCACCCTACATTTTACCAGCTCTGGTTTAAAGAAACAGGTTGTTATATCACTTATACATAATACACCATAACTACCGCGTGATTACTTACAATAATCTATTCCAAGATCTTTACCTAAACGTAACATAATTCCAACATTCCAGATTTGTTTATTGCAGCATCATCATTATAAAAGACAGAATGATTAATTAGGTACCTTAAGATGAAACTCTATGAGAGATGCAATCTACATTGTATGGTAACATGGTTTGCTAATGTATAAATAATACTATAATAATTTAGTATAGAAAATATAAAAATATTAGACTTATGTTTTTATACCTATGTTTTGTCTACAATATACTATTTGAGACCAATATCAAATCATGTAATGTCTCAAATTGAGTTTAAAGTTTTACACAATTTAAAATTGATTTCGAATAATGCATTCAAAGCAAAATGTAAATATAATAACATAGGAATAATAAGAGTCTAAAAAATATGGATTAAAAAATGTTAGAGTTATGGATCCAAGATCGCAAATAAAGTAAGAAAGATAAAAATATAATTAAAAAAAATTAATGAGAGAAAATATGACTTATAAATTAAATTTAAAAATAAATCTGAAATAGATAAAATAAAAACTATCAAAATTAAATATAAGCAAAAGTTTGAGTTTAGAATCACTCTTATTGTAAGGAACTTATTATTAAATAACTCCTATATAAAAGACAATTAATTTTTTTAAAAAAATAAGAACATATTCTTGACAAAATTCAAAAAAAAAAAAATAACAGAACCAACACAAAGAAAAGACAGGAGAGACCTCAAAAAATGTATATGTCATTGCATAAGGGGGCTGTCATATGGCCAAGTTGAAAGCATAACAAGATGATAATGAATTTAGCAGCATAATTTATACAACCAACCAAGAGCAGGTATCCTATATGTCCAAAGACAAGACAAAACAAACTCAATCATGCTAATTTAGTAACTCTTTGGTGTTGCATTAGATACCTAATATACAATGATGTCCAATAGGAAGGTTTTGTCGGGTGGATAAATTCTATTCTTGGTTGCGAAACTTCAAGTTGAAGATTAGTATATTAGGAACTCAAGTTTTCTTTATCAAGTCAATGCAACATTGTTTATTGTACTGTTACAATAGATCCCTCTTATTCTAATCATTAGAGGAGTGGATCTCAATTCTGACTTCGCTTACTGCATCAATTTCCACACACTGAAAATAGAAAAGTCTGAAGAAGGCAGCATCTCTGCATCTCTGGTAATGATGCAAACCCCATATTCTCTAATCGAAAGTGTAATTTTTTAAGCTGCCTAAAAAAGAGTTTTACTACAAAGTCACAGAAAAAGTGGTATTTATCATGTCTATCAATTTTTATAAATTAAAATTTTATTTATGATAATTTAAATTATAAAATTTAATTCACCTAAAATAATAAATAAAAATTATTAAAATTAATAAAAATAAAATAATATTTACATCCAGACGGTAAATATATATATAATTGTTTTGAATAATTTGTTTAATTTAAAATTTCTTTCCAGTGACAATGAGACGACGGGAGGGACTAAGAAGTGTCACGGGCTCTCACATGTCTCTGATAAAAAAGTAGAATATTATATGTTTTTATGACAATCTCAAAATCCCTGGCCTGACCAACAATTATACTCCTATTAATGCATCACCCGTACACGTGGCACTCGCTGGACATTATTGGGAACATCATCCTTTGGGCCCACACACATAGGTTTACATAACATTGGCCCCGTTTTTTTCTGACTGCCCTGGACGTCACATGAGCAACGATACACAGTAGCACGGTGCTCCTACTTCATCAGATCGGACGGTGTGCATCGATTCCAATGGCCTTTCGCTTCAAGCAGACTGAAAAGAGCAAGTGGGACCAACCCATGGTCACTTCCCAACGAGTAACGCTATGCCACGCATACGACCGACGATTGAGTGCACCTTTTTTTGGTATCAGCGGTCGGACTCTAACATTCCCAAATGTTAAAAGTACGGCGTGGGAAGTCTGAAATAGAAACGGAAGCTGCAGGGAGGAAACCGTTTCGGGAAGAAGTCTGGCTTAGTAGTCAAAGAATCTTTTGGAGAAGAAGAAGAAGGAGGAGAGTAGAGAGGTGAAGTGTTGGTGGGTTTTCTTACAGATTTCTTTGGTAGGTATAAGGCATGTTGAAAGTTCTCAACTTGCATTGCTTTGCTTTATCCTCCTGTACGTTCTTGTACTTGAATCTCAGATTGAAAATGCTTTAACTTTTCTAGGTTTCTCTCATTCATTTCGAAAATTTTTGTGGTTTTCTTGCTGCTTTGTTGAATCAGAGAGAAGTTTTTCCTGCTGAATTTGTTCTGTAGGGGAAATTCTGGAGTGTTTTGCTGGTTTCTTTCAGTAAAAGCTTCTTTAGGTAGAGTACTTTATCACATTCTCTGCAGAATTGTGAAAATTGGGTGCTTCTCATCAATGGGTGCTTTGCTAAATTTAAAAGATGATTATGGGTATATTAATAGCTGAGATTTCTTATATGCTTGTTACTTTTTTATAAAGAATCATTGGTGTTTGACTGTTCACATCATGTCTGTATATTTGAATGGTATTTGATAGGAGCATTTGTTTACCTTGTATAGTTGCAATGGTGAATAATCAAGATAGTTATGTCAATGGCAGAATTCTCTCATCAAACTGGATTGCAATTATCACATATTTGTTCATGGAATTGGGAACTACTTATCCTCTGCTTGCATTAAACTTTATGGGACAATCATGCTGGCATTGATATTGTAAAGTGTTGAAGCATCCTTTCTGTTTTTGTTTTCCTTTGATAAATGATTGATTTTTGTTTTGTGAGAGAGTTAGCAAGCCTGTAATTCTTTCAGGATATACAAGGTAAGTGATTAGGGTAATTGAAGTACTGGTTGGATGTATCTGCCCTGTCCTTTTTTGTTAAAAAAAAAAATAGTCTTACATTTAATTCAAAAATATTCCTTCTATGTTTTACAAAAAATAAATTTTAAATTTGATGCCTTAATTTCGTTCTTCCATTCCAGTTATTGAAAGGAATGAAATACAATTGTCTTAATTTTGAAAACAAAATGTCATTGTTGCCATTATAATTACGTAAATGGAAAGTTGATAGATCAAGTAATTGTTTTATTTTTGGCCAACTTTAGTCCATGAAGTTCAAGGTGCAGAAACTTGACAGGTTTGAATAGTAGGCCATGACTCTTGTTGCACTAGAAGTTGCAGGTCACCCAGATGCCATTTACTTGGACTCTTAGGTGATCAGATTCTAATTAGTGATTTGGGAAGAAACTGGATATGAGTATGCTGGTGGGGACATGCTTGAACCGCGTGCATCTGATATTCCTGCCCTTTTTCTGGTCCTGGTTGTACTTCCTTTGATCACATACATTTTACTTGGAAAATGGAGTGAAGCTGCACAGAAAAGACATAAGATAACTTTGCTTGCCCAACTGGCTGCTGAAGAAGCTCTGAGAGCAGAAGAAAAAGTTATTGCTGATGTTATTACTCCTATGCCTTCTTTGAAGGTTGGAGTTCATATGTGTGCTAGGTGCTCGGCTCCAGCAAGAACCCGTTGCTCTAGATGCAAATCTGTTAGATATTGGTAATTCTCTAAAATGATTTTGGTTTCAGGATCTGTATTTTTTCATCCATGTATAAGTCTGTTGTTTTTAGAAATTAGCAATAAATATTTTCCTGAGGATAATTCTCTGGAAACTAGATTGGAACTTTGATACTCCACTATGAGAAATGTTGCTACGCTAGGAAAATTGAGCTCAATTAGTTCTGAAATGATTTATAGCTGCGCAGTTCTGCTAATGGGTTTATATCCACTGTCACAAAACTTGCCACTAAACTAGGAACCTGTGCTCAATAATTCTCAGATAGTTTGTTCCATTTTGTTTTTCTGATGCTACTGGGGAATCTATTTAGGTTTTTACTTGACATTATTCAGAACTTTGACCTTTTTCTGTGCGATTCACTGGTGGAAATACAATGGAACTTGGAACTTTGTTGTTTTGATGGTTTTCCTTTTACTACATCTGTCTTTTGTGTTACTTCAAAGGGTATATATCAAGCTTTTAAAAGTAACTCCTCTTTTGTTCATTAAAAAAAAGGGAACTTTTTCCCATTAAGTTAAAAAATGTTCAATCTTTCATTTGGTGACCATTAGTCAAATTTCCATGTAGGGGCATGAGTAGCAATTGATATTTAGTATTTCCAGTCTCATAATTAAATAAAATAGTTGTGAATGAGAAAAGTTCTATTTCTGTTCTTATTTCTTCAAACTTAAACTGTAAGTGGCTTGCAGCTCTGGGAATTGTCAAATAATACATTGGAGACAAATTCACAAGCAAGAATGCCAGCTGTTGGAAACACATAAATCAAACTCATCTCCTCAGGCTTTTTCGGTTGATGAATCCAGTCTTGGGAGTGGTTTACTTTACGAAAATATGAACTCTCAGTTTGTTGCTCACAGTTTTAAGCGGTCTATAAATGAGAAAGCACCTTTGGATAGTTTAATTCACCCTCCAATAGGCACTGTTGCTTCTGCTACATCTGACTGTGCCATGTTTAATAACTCTCAAGTCTCCATCCCTGAGAGAAGACCCTCCCATAAATCTAGCCAAGAACCATTGGGAAGAGATGGTGGAAATATATATGATTCTCCTATTGAATCGTCTGGATATAAGGCTGGCAATTCTCCCTCCTCAAATGTTGTATCAAAGGACGCGTTTATAAAACATAAGGTTTACATGTTTAACTTTGATATCCAACTGGTATAATATTCTTAACTAATGATAATTTAATTACTAAATTGTATGCTAAACTGTTGCTGCAGTCAAGAAGTAACGGCTATGCTGTATTGGAAGATGAAACTTATAAGCTTAATGCTAGTGGCTCTGGGGATTATGTTTATGGACAAGATGCCTCAGCAAGCACAGTGCTTGAGGATGATAACTACCATGGTCAACATGGAAATGCATTTGTCCCAAGAAACGACTATGGATGCTCAAATTTGTCAAATGCAGAAAGTAGTGGTCAAATTGTAGATGAATTTGAAACAGTCACCATTACCAGAGCAGAAAACGTATTTCAGGGAGGCAGTTGTCCTAATGGTGAAGCAACAGAAATCAATTGCACTTCTGGAATGACAAATGAGGGAACTGTGAAGGCTAAAAAGATATCACGACCTCCCAAAACCAAATGTTCTAAATCACAAAAGTCGGTATTGAAGGCATCAGAAGACTTATGTTGCCCAGAAATAGAGAAAAAAGGGCAAATTGCTGATGAACCAAGTCAGTGCAGAAGATCACTATATTTTTTTTTCTTATATTAATGTCATCTAAAATTGTTACTATTGCGATGAGTAGTTTGTAAAGGTAATCTCCTTTTGGTGTCTTTTAATGCATTAGAACACATCTGACAAAACAATTCTGCATTCACCATGCAGTACTTGCTATTAGCAGAGATACTATTCCTTCCGAGGGTAGCAATGGGGGTGCAAGCATTGCAATAACGAAAATGATGCATTTGAGGAAGTCAGAAAAACTTACTGGGCTGGCCGCCTCAGAAGGTAGTGGAGATAGGAGCAAAAAGGTGAAGGTAAGGATTTATGTAGATGCGTAGAAATATTAATTCCTGTTAGTTTTCCTGCTTGAGAACATTTATTACTGGGGCCTTGAGCTGGAAATTGAAGCTTGTATTAACTATTTGAAATCTTGATGTCTCAGATGTTGTTTCCTTATGAGGAATTTGTAAAGTGTTTTCAGAGCCAAGTCTCTGGCGTATTCCCCCGGGGACTTTTAAATTGTGGAAACAGGTATTACTAGCATAATTTTAAAGATTTTTCAAAAATCTTTCAAGCTAAGAAAGAATCAATATTATTATTATTATCACGTTCTGCTACAACTCAAACAACTGTCGGCATTTTATGTTTGGTTATTGTTGTTTGTGAATGTCTCACTTTTTCTCTTTCTTGCCATTTTTAAGAAATATGTAACCATTGAAGATGAAACAAGAGATTAAATCTTAAGAATGAATTCTCTCAGTGGTGTTATAGGGTTTTGAACTTTTCACCTGAGCTGATACTTTGGCACTTCTAAATGTTGTTTTTGCTTTTGCAATATAACTAAAAATAACCAGATGTTGTTGAGAATCAGATGTAATCTAGAAAATTTACCTTTCCTGCCTTTTCAGTGTCATCCATATTGTCATGGAAACACCAGAAAACAGCACAAAGCAGATCCTTTTGTAGACTGTAATTCTATACTTAAAAGTATTCAACAATAACAACAAATAAAATTTTGTTCGAGTAGGTGGGATCGGTTATATAGATTAAACGGCACTATTGAATTCTATTTGAAACCAAATTTTTAGAAATACTATTTAACCAAAGATCCCTTTTAATAACTTCGTAGAGTGTCTTCTTTGGTCTTCTTCTACCTTTCTTTATTAGACTAAAAATTATTTGATCAATTTTTTTTTCTAGAGTCTGTAGCGGTCTTCTTTACACATGACTAAATCACTGCAACTGAGTTTTCATCATTTTCTCTTCAATATGTGCAACACCAACTCTATTCCGAATATAATCATTTCAAATTTTGTCTTTTCTTGTATGTTCATTAATTCATTTTAACATTTTCATCTCTACTATCCTCATTTTTTGCTTTTATTGACCTTTTAAAACTCAACACTTATTACTATAGAGTATAGCTGATTTTATAACAGTTTAATAAAACTTTCTTTTAAGCTTGTTAGATATTTTATTATCACAAATGACCCTCAAGGCGTTTCTTCATTTTATTCATCTAACTTGAATCTTATGTGTGACATTCCCATTAATTTTTCTATTATTTTGTAAAATTGATTCAAGATGCTGAAACCTTGACATCCGTTGTATACTATGCTTCCTAATTTTTATTTCTAAATCATTATTTGTTTATCTCTTGCTAAATTTGCACTCTAAATATTCTATCTTACTCCTACCTAAACGAAAACTTATTAATTCCAAGGCTTCTTTTCACGCTTTCAATTTACAATTAACCTTCTCTCTTAACTCTTTATTAGGGCTATATGCAAAAAGCATACATTTCAAAATTGTATCTTGAATGTGTTGAGTAAGTATGTCCATCATGGAAGTGATAAATTATGAACTTTAGGATGACCCTTGATACAAACCGATTTTTATGGGCAAGTCTGCTGTCATCTCTCCCTGAGTTCTCACATGTATTGTTGTCTCATTATATATATCTTTTATAACATGAATATAAGTAATACAAACATCCTTCTTTTCCAATGCCTTCCATAAGACTTTCTTTGACACTTTATCATAAGTTTTTTCTAAGTCAATAAAATTATATGCAAGTCTCTTTCTCTACTTTGGTACCTTTTCATTAAACCTTGTAAAATATATATAGTCTCTGTGATTAATCTTCTTGGTATAAAATCAAATTTGTCATTATAAATACTTAAAATATTCATAATGACAAACTTAATATAAGGAATGACTTGTACTTTCTGTTAATATAAGTGGGCAAGCTATTATAAGTTGTCATTAATTTTAATTATTTGTGGTTGTGAGCATGAATGTTTGGAAGGATTTGCTTATTTGAATTGGCAAAATGGGCTCTATTTTTGCATGGAGAATATTTAATGAGAAACATTTAGTGATCCTTTTGAAGTATATTGTCAATCTTATTAGTTTTCTTATATTTCTGTTTTGCAGTTGCTATGCAAATGCTGTCTTGCAGTGCTTAACATGCACAAAGCCTCTAGTTATCTATTTGCTTTGCAGATCGCATTCAAAAGCCTGTATTGCTATTCTCTCTATTTTTTATGTTATATACTACAAAAACAAGGAAGTCAATTGCTTTAAAGATAGTTTTATTTTGAACTTCTCTTTTTTATTATCGAATGCCAGGTTGTGCTAAAGATTGGTGTCTCATGTGTGAGCTTGAGCTACACATAATGATGTTGAGAGAGAATGGGGGACCTTTATCTCCTAGCAGGATACTTTGGCACATGCGGAGCATTAATTGCCAAATGGGTGATGGAAGTCAGGAAGATGCCCATGAATTTTTAAGGTCTTGGATTGATGTGGGCTGTTTATCTTTTAGAAATTTGTTTTCTTAGGAAAACCAGTTTTCTACTCAAGACATCTCTTATCATTACAGTAATCTTACTTATATTCAGTTTCTGAAATATAATAATGCTTGTTACAATTTATGCTCAGTTAGCGTATAACTGAAAGCGATGTTAATATAGGCTTCTGATTGCATCAATGCAATCCATATGCTTGGAGGGACTTGGTGGTGAGAAAAAGGTTGACTCTAGACTGCAAGAGACAACTTTTGTACAACATACTTTTGGTGGCCGTCTTCGGTCCAAGGTATTCATCTCATGTTTTCTTTCCTTATCTATTTTTACCCCTTATGATTGTAAGTCCTTGATGGTAGCACCATTCTTCTTCATTTTTGAACTTTGCATTTGTTTGATGGCACACTTAAACTCATCTCTACAGGTTAAGTGTCTGAAATGTAATCACGAGTCAGAACGGTTTGAGAACATTATGGATCTAACATTAGAGATATTGGGCTGGGTTGAGTCATTGGAAGATGCACTGACTCAATTTACATCCCCTGAAGATTTGGATGGAGAAAATATGTACAGATGTGGAAGGTTTGTTGATCACAGTTTTTTATTTACTATTGCAATTGCATTGTGGCATAGCTGGTACAGTTTGGTGATAAAAGAAAGATACTAGGAAAGGAGGAAAAAAAAAAGAAATAACAGATGAGATTGTTAGGTTTATCACATCCAATTTTTAGAGACTGACCTTTCTTCATTCCTTTTGAACAAGGTGTGCTGAATATGTTCAAGCTAGAAAGCAACTGAGCATACATGAGGCCCCTAACATTCTCACAATTGTCTTGAAGAGATTTCAGGTATGACGTAGCTCTTGTAATTTTTTTATTTTGTATGTTGCTTTGTATTCCCCATCATTAATAACCTACACTTTAAAAGATACTATATATTCCTTGAAGTTCTCTGAACTTAATTTTGTTATTTGTCCTGAAAGCTGCTTTTATTGTGAGTTATTCAAGGATTGGCATTACAATTGGTGGTGGAAGGTCTGAATCGAGTTGTGGAAGTATACCCAAATGTTGATATGGTGCATGGTATTGCCATTGCATGTAGTAATGCTCTTATTTGTTATTCCATGATCAAAACATCTTCTGAAGCAAAAATGTTTTTCCCACGTGTTGCTTAGTGTTGAGATCAGTTTTGATTACAAGATCTTTGGATATTCTTAGTTTGTGAAATCTATAGTTTGTTTATGCCCTTTTCATTTATTTATTTATTTATTTTTTTGGTTCCTGGGTTGTGAGTTTTATGCATACCTTGCACCCTGGGGTTAGGTCCCTTCCGGCATTTGCCATTAATTTATAGTAGTAAAAAATTTGTGGTGATTAAAACATCAAATTTTACCTGGCGATCATCAATATATTGTACAACTTAGCTTGGTTTCTGAAATTCATTGTCAAGTTCCTTCAAACTCGAGACCCTGATTGTCACATATTTTTAGTTGTGCCCTTTTGATATTTTATCATGTTCAGATTGTATCTTATTAGATAATTCAAATTCTGTGTTTTCCATATATTGAACCATTGCATATTTTGTTTTTGGTTCCTACATAATCAGGAAGGAAGATATGGCAAAATTAATAAGTGTATAAGTTTTCCTGAAATGCTGGATATGATTCCTTTTATGACTGGGACGGGTGATGTTCCTCCACTTTACATGCTTTATGCTGTTGTTGTGCACCTGGACACCCTAAATGCATCTTTCTCTGGACATTATGTTGCGTATGTGAAAGATCTGCAAGGCAATTGGTTCAGGATAGATGATACTGAGGTACATCTGTTGTTATTTGCACTATTAGCATGTAATTGATGATCTACCATGCGTTTAACTCTTTTTTGTTGTTGGCATAACAAGTTTCTCCCTCCAAAGTTTTTTCCCTGCTCTTCATTTCATCTTTGTTTGGCAAAGGAAAGGGTCATGATAATCAAATTCTTGGTTTAATGTAGTTTATATGAATGAACTTTAATTTTTGTGTTATAAATTTTGTAAAGATTAGAGAATTTGGATAGGATTTCTTGAGATTAAATGGACTTAAGAAAATAAAGTCCCAGTGAAGCAGTTTGGGTAACTGTTACCTTTTTTTTGGTGTCAAAATGTCCATTCTGGCCACTATTAAAACTGTCTAGAGTTTCAGTTCACTAAAGCCTCCTGATTTTTCAATTAGAAATTACAAATCATGTGTCGTGTTTCTGTGGTAAACCAAAATCCTAAGCTGCTTAATTGATTTCCTCTATTTTAACTTTCAATTAGAACCTTAGAGTAAACATGTTCTGGACCATGTTAATGGATTCAAATGAGATGGAATTTGTGTAGAAAGAACTGGGATACTTGAATTTTCTTAACCTTAAAATTAATGGTTATTTGAATTTGTGGTATATATCATTTATAGATGAGAAGATACTTTTTTAATATAAAGTAGAGATGCTACAGTTATGTTGCAATGTATATGCTTGGTAACACAATGCTATTGAACCGTGTCTATCTTGATCCAGAGGTAGGAATGACATGATTTGTGTAGCCATTTTGAAATTATATTGTTTTAATTTTTATCTTTTAAATAGAAAGTGTTCATTGATAAGTTACATGTGGTGCCCTTAATTGGAACGTGAGGTTTACACTATCATTGCAAGATTATCACATTTAATGAAGGGTTGCTTTTCCAACTGTATGCAGTACAAGATTATGGATTAGAAAGATGTCCTTGAGTTGGGAATGATTAAATGAAGTACCACATATTCTTTAAAAGATTCGACTGTTGTTTCTTGGGGGTAATGGAAGATTCAATACTACCTATACATGTGGCAGAGTTTGAAGAACAGATTTCTTTGACTTTATGAAGATTTTCACTTTTGACATGATAAATATGTTGCATGATGTGGACAAACTTATGAAAATGTGACCTATCTTGGTTAGGCATAGTTTGGATGTAATAATGGTTGAAGTTGTAATAGTAATCAGATGCGTTACTGATGTGACTGACTTCCTGCATACATTTGTCTCAATACTAGAATTACAACTATATTGTTCACCGAGTGAATCTTGCACTTATTTGATACTTGCATAATAGTTCTCTCTGATTCTTTTCTGTTATACTCTCCTAATATGTGCTAGTTAATATGGCTTTCATCTTTAGGGACATGGAGAAACAACAGACGGTTTTTATTTACAAAATTGAGACCAATAATTTTCTAGAATTTTTAGTGTTTACTTGGGTTGTAAGTCCTCAAATTTTCTCTATTAACAGGTTCAGCCAGTGCTGATGAGTCAGGTGATGTCAGAAGGAGCATATATCTTATTCTACAAGCGGTGAGATTTAATTGCTGTTTCAGTTGCTTACTATTCTATTGTGCATAATGTACTCATCATCTTATGCCGGGTTGTTTACTACATTTGTATAATTCTTTCAACCAAATCAGCCTCTCTATCCATTTAAGTTTTTAACACACTGTCTTTCCAAATTATAAAGTTAGAAAGTGCTATGGTTTACAGTATACTGACTATCCCGTTGTCAATCTATTACATTGCTTTTGCCATATCCATCTAGATGACTGTATTGACTAAAAGCTGCTCTACTAAAATGGGGTGCTTAAAAAATAAAAATTTGACTGGCCAAATTTTTAGCAATCTCGTTTTGTCTTTGATAGGTAGATACTATTCAGTCTTTATGTGAGAATTGTTCGAAGTTCTCGTGAGAACATTTTACTGTTCGAGGTGTTCTTTATAGAGTTCTTCTTATGTGAAATTCAATTTTTTTAGTATCTCCATTAGACATACTGTAATCTTCTGCTCTTCTTTAATGTTGTCAGTTTGCCATTATAATATTGAATTCTCTACACATGCTTCCTTCAGGCCTCAACTGTTCAATTTTTTGTAGGTCTTGCCCCCGACCTCAAGTAGCATTTACTCGAAAAGTGAAGCAACAAGTTCCCAACTCTTCAAAGCGCTATCCAACTAAAAAGCCTTCTAAATCCATACATAAACGACATGGCTCTCAGTTTGTTGTTCGTGAACCTTCACCTGTTGCAAAACTAGAAAGTGCTACTCAATACATTGACATGTCTAATGGCATCCATAGAAGAAGCTCCAACAGAAATGTCTTTCCAGAGACAGAAACTTGCGCTGAAAACATCAGCAGAGAATTTTCAGATGCCGCATCAAGTGATTGGTCCCTTTTTACAAGCTCAGACGAGGCCTCTTTCACAACTGAGAGTACTAGGGACTCCTTCAGTACTGTAGATTATGGCGACTCATGCAATATGGATCCAGTTTCATCTATCTTCAATTATGCTCCAGAAAAGTCTAGAAATTCTGTTTGCTACAGAAAGTTTTCACACAGTAGGCCACTTACCAGGTTCTTTCCCGAGAACGGCCATATGTTTGACTCCTCCTCGTCTAACCATCCTCTTCAAAGAGTACAAAAAACTGATCAGTTAAAAAAGGTCAGCCATTCTTCAGTTGAACCTCCTGCAAATGGTAACTGTGGCATGTATGTATATTATGGAAGTAATCCTGTGACATTGCCCGGACTTCCAGTTGATGTGAACTCTAGTTCTTGGGAATTTTAGTTAATTGAATGGATGATTTAGATGGAGTAGGTGGTATGCCTCAAAAGTTTTTCAATATTCAGTTGATTGAGGCATGTAGCTCTTTTAAGCACGTATATCTTTTCATTTTTCTTTTGTTGAAAATTGTAAAGATGACAGCGAATATTCCTTAAGCTTAATCTATTTTGATGAGTCTTTTAACATTACGTATTGCATTTTCGGTCCCAGTGCTGGGATGTTGTTTGTTACCATGGCTCGTTACTTACGAGGCATGTGTGAAACCAAATCATATTGGTGATTTTTTTTTTGGAACTACAATTATATTTGTGATTACCCTCACTAGCAAGTCTCTAGTTGCATTATGAAATTTTTGAAGTCTAAAATAAACAATTAAACAAGCCAGCTTGAAAATTCATTATGGCAATCAAATTCATTTTCAGCTATCAATGTTCAAAATTACCTTTACTGAGCGATGATATTGATGATCCAAATAGAAGTGAATTCATTAGCAATTCTCTAGCAAAATGTGAAACTCTTTTTTCGTACATATAAGGTACCATGATATTTTGGCCCTGCTCTGCTTCTTGCCTTCTTATTGAGAGCTTACATACTTTCAAAAACTGCTAAATGGTTAGCCTTCCCCCATATTTCATTTACATTGCGTGCCGTCCAATTTCCAATGGCACAAGACCAATCAGTGCCAGCAACACTAGCCTGCAAGGCAGCAGCTTCCACCCCAACATTTGAATCAGTCACGAACCCACCAAACTGTCTAACTGCTACATACATAACTGCCTTTTCTGAGGGGATGAATTACCATCACTTCCAGATTTTAATGAAAAACTATAACATTCCAATATATTCCACTGCGGCAAACAAATGGTCCTTGGGCTACTTAGGGTGTGACGGACTGTTAAGACTACGAATGAGAGAATCTCAGTCATTGATAAAGAGATTTGTTCTGTCTATGCCGCATATCGAGTTGAGTAACATGATGTCAATGGCATCATCGACACACTTTATTTGAAAACTAGTGCAGCACATTGAAAGCCCTATTGCAACCTTGGGGAATTTCATAATTGAAATGTTATCAAATGAGATTCATGTTTGGTGAGTAGAATAGTAATGTCAAAATTAATGCAGAGAAACCTTGCCCAAATAGTATTACCTTTAAATTCTGCCCATGCTTGGATTGGTGTCTGGGTTCTCCCGTTTCTAAGTAGGTCAAGAAAGTTGTGATCGACGAGGTAGTGAATGGGTGGGTTTGCTTGGACTCATACAAGGATCATATTAATGATATATTACTGGAATAGATCCATCAACTTAATAGGGCAAAGTTCTTCCCATCTAAAGTGATAATAAAATACTTTCACAATTACTGAAAACTATTAAATTTGTTAAGATATATAATTTATTTTATAAAATATAATAAATTTAATATTGTAATAATAATGACAATAATAATATAATAATATTTGTATAATTTTAATTACAAAGAATTATAAAATAAAAATTTTCTTTTCTTTTCTTTTTTTGGGGGATTGATGGAAAACTAAGAGTTAAACCGTTTAAATTAATGTTTAATATAATCAAATAATGAGGTAGCCCATTTATTAGAGAGCCTAAACAACCGAGTGGGGTAACAATGGCCAACCCTAGCTTATCGGTTTTGGGTGACAATTGCCAACCCTAGCCAAGGTGCAATCCCTGGGCAGATATTGCATGTCTGCTTGTCTCGTTCTCCAACTGTCACCATTAGCATCTAGAACTCGAAGAAAAATGCTACTTTCACTTCATCTTTTTTATATTTTTTTTTCTAATAATCGATTGTTAAGACGTATTAATTTATTAATGTGGTCCCTTAGTTGGTACTGTTACCCTTTAATATAACATTGGAATGGCATGACTTGATCTCTCTCAACTAAAAATATAAGTAAAACATTTTTCAGAGGAAAATGACAAACACATACAATAATTTTACACAAGAATAATATTATACTTAATGTATACGTTCTCAACGTAAGAATAATTGTACTTTTACACAAATTTTATATGCTGTGTCACATTTTTCTAATATATTCATTTCTCTCTCTTTCTTATATGCGATACAACATAGCCATTTTCTATTGACAGTAAACGTAGGTAGGTTCACCATTTCCGTTTTTCATATGTGAGGTGGAAGAATGATGGAAAATAGCATTGCATTTATAGACATAATGCATGCTTTAATATATTACTTATTATTACTCTTTCCTTATGGTTCTCACCACCAAATGAATGGAAATTAACAAACTAATATTTTTATTCTTATATTTTATTTATGTATAATTTTTGTTAATATAAATTATTAATTTTATTAAATTATAAGATTCAATTAATTAAACTGATTTCAACAGTAAACAGGAGACGCACGATCGAACAACTTTTCTTTCTTTATCAAAGATATATAAAAAAATGGATTGTGAGCAATGATTAGTAATTCCAGCTTTGGTTGGATAGCCGCTTTGGAATGAGAACAGCCGAGACCCAAAACCGCAAACATGCCGGTTCATATGTGAGGTGAAGCTTCGGACTGTCTAGGGTTTCTTTCCTTCTTCCAGTTTCAGCCACCCATTCATTCGCGCTTCCTCTTGACCATATTCTCTTTCCTATGATCTTTACACCTCTTAAATTCTTTTGCTTCTTCTGTTATGTAAATAGAAACAAAGATGGAATAATTTTAAAAAAATATATTTGTATTTTGAAACATATGAATATATATTGTTCTTAAAGTGATTGTTATTTTTGCTAAATTATTACATGATTTAATACAATACAATTTTAAAATACAAGAAGATCTTCTAAAAAATTATTGTCAGTAAAAATTAAAATTTTTTCTTTAAAATTACCCCCTCTGGTCTTATACAATTATTATTTTAGAGTCTTTTCAAATCTTTTTTATTTGTCATTTTCCTACACAATTAAAGTGGTATTAATTCTTTTTTAATTTTATCTTCACCAGAATCATTATCTTTATTAAATACTTAATTAAAATTTTTTTAATTTTTTCATAGGAGTATAATTTAAGAAAATAAGAAAGTATTTAAATTATTTAGTAACTTACTTAATTCTAATATATTAACCTTAAATGGTAAATAATATGGATCAAAGGCAATGATATAATTTGATTTTGGGAGAATAAAAATGCAGAAAGATATAGATTTAGTATTGATTTTGTTGTAAATAAATTTTACTTTTACATCATAAATATTTATAAATATGAAAAGATATTTGATTAACATGTAAAATTATTTTTTTGATAAAATTTTTTAATTTAAATGAATAAACATTATGATTTATATTTAATAATCATAATTTTTTATATTTAATAGATATAATTTTTTATATCTAATAAATATAACTTTTTATATGATTTTTTATATTTAATAGATATAATTTTTTATATTTAATAAATTAACTTTTCACATAATCTAATAAACATATTTTTTTATATTTACTTGATATAACTTTTAATATTTAAAAAATATAATTTATTTTAAAAAAATAACTTTTTTTTTTAATATAAAAGAGACATGACTATTGAAAAGATAACTTTTTAGTCTACAATAAACATGTCTGTTTACATTCAATTTAAATACATCTATCGTTTGAAAAGTTCTAATTGTGCAAAATAACTTCGCCCCATTTCCCTCTTCGTCAACTTAAAAGAGTTACAATTTAACTTACAGGTTCAACGGTGTTTTCCTCCAGCCTCCACCATCTTCTCCTTTGCCAACATTCGTTCACAACAATCTGCTATCTCCCTCGATTGTCTCCGCCAAACGCCACCATGGATGCCCTGCCACATTCGGAGCAGCCGCCCACCTCTTCCGCTAGAAGCTACTGGCGCTCGAGCAAGCAAGACTTTTTCCCGGAGGACTCCTTTCAGAGCTTCAAATCCTACCGAAACGCACTGTCGCATATTTGCCCCCGCCTCAAGGACCGCCTCTTCAACCGCTCCACCGACGCCTAAGAGCTCGTCGAGCTACGGAAGGCGAGTGAGAACGAAATGCACAAATGCCTCACCTGGTGGGACCTCATTTGGCTCAGCTTCGGTTCTGTCGTTGGCTCTGGGATTTTTGTCATCACTGGCCAAGAGGCCCGTGACGATGCTGGTCCGGCAATTGTTCTCTCCTACGTTGTTTCTGGACTCTCTGCATTGCTCTCGGTTTTCTGCTACACCGAATTCGCCGTCGAAATTCCGGTTGCCGGAGGTTCATTTTCTTTCCTTCGGATTGAATTGGGTGACTTAGTTGCCTTTATTGCTGCTGGGAATATTCTCTTGGAGGATATCGTTGGTTCAGCCGGACTTGGTCGTTCTTGGTCATCCTATTTTGCGAGTATCATCAAGAACGACCCTGATTTCTGGCGAATTCATGTTAGTTCTTTCAAGGAAGGGTTTAATATGTTAGACCCAGTTGCTGTTTTGGTGCTTCTGGTTGCTAATGGTATCGCCATAAGTGGAACAAGAAGGACATCGATATTGAATTGGCTTAGTTCTATTGCCAGTACAATTGTGATTGTGTTTATAATTGTGGTTGGGTTTATCCATGCCAGGACTTCAAACTTAGTGCCCTTTTTCCCATTTGGGGTAAAGGAGGCTTTCCGGGCTGCAGCTGTTGTGTATTGGTCCTACAGTGGTTTTGACGTGGTAGCAACCATGGCCGAAGAAACAAAGAGGCCCTCGAGGGATATACCAGTGGGTCTGGTTGGTTCAATGACTATGATTACTGTGATTTATTGCTTGATGGCATTGGCACTCACTATGATGCTGAAATACACTCAGATTGATAGGGATGCTGCCTATTCAGTTGCCTTTGTACATGTTGGTATGAATTGGGCTAAGTACCTCGTGAGTATATGTGCATTGAAGGGAATGACTACAAGTTTGCTGGTTGGATCTCTTGGGCAAGCTAGATACATGACTCAGATTGCAAGATCCCACATGATCCCTCCCTTCTTCGCTCTAGTTCACCCCAAGACTGGAACCCCTATCAATGCCACTCTATTGGTTACTATAAGCAGTGCAGTTGTTGCCCTTTTCTCTGGTTTGGACGTCTTGTCTAGTGTTTTTTCTTGTAGCACCCTATTCATATTTATGCTTATGGCTGTTGCACTACTGGTGAGGCGATATTATGTCAGCGAGGCCACATCAAAGAACGATTTGATCAAAGTTATTGCATGCTTATTTCTTATTGTTGGTTCTTGCGCCGTAGGAACAGCACTTTGGATATCCGGTAGGCCAGGATGGATTGGCTATACGTTGGCTGCTTTCGTCTGGTTTTTGGCGACACTGGGAATAGCTTTCCTTCCAAAGCAGCGAACTCCAAAGGTTTGGGGTGTTCCTCTTGTTCCATGGCTACCTTCATTATCTATTTTAATGAACCTTTTTCTCATGGGATCGTTGGGTTCTGAGGCTTTCTGGAGGTTCCTAATTTGCGCTGTTGTAATGCTTTTGTATTATCTATTTGTTGGTGTCCATGCAACTTATGATGTGGCGCATCAGAATGGACAAGAATAAAGATATGCGCAAGGAAAGGAAGATGCCAACTACTTTGGGAACTTGGGGGTCTAACGACTCGTTTCAAATTAGGACACCTAGAACACAGTAGGATTTTTGTTTATTGGAAAAAAAAAAAAAAACAGTATAGTTGAAGTCGCTATGCTCAACTATTTTATGAGTTTCTTGATTCAGAATAACATCTATGTCCTTTAGTTTAAAACCTTGAAATTGATGCTTCTGAAGTACAGAGAGTCTATTATTGTCAGAATGATCAGTGGTTCAAAACTCTGCAGGATCCTTGCCAAGTTCACTTAGGATTCTTTTTTGTTTATACTAAATGAAGTAGAATTTTTAGTGTATTAGTGTTTAATACTGCTTTTTCAGCATCAACTTTGTTTGCCTATGTAAAACCAGCCTGCAAACAGAGAAGACACCAAATTCAGTCACAGGCATGTGATAAACCCTCGTATATTGATCAACAGTCATCAAAACCCTCCAAATAACAAAAAATGCTGCAAATTGGAACAGAGAATCACTAAAGAAAATTCGACCTTACAAACAGGAAAATGATGAGAAAAACAATGGTGAAATGATTTTAATGTTTATATTGCTGAGTTGAGATAATTATTCCAACCACTTCTACTTAATTTTAAGCTTACTGAGATCTTGGTTTCCTTTACTGTATATATGATAGCCCTGTTCTAATTTCTGAACAATGCCTCCTTGCCCGTCAATCCTTTCTGTTGATATGGCATAGCACACTCCACTTCGTATTTCTTCGATTCTAACCATAATGTAACATGTCGTGGCTTATGAAGCCCTATCCATCATGCTCTGCAACAATTATCTGCATAGCGTTGACAATAGCCTTTTGATGACATATAAAGGGTTGCCGGACTTAAGATACTCATATTTGTCCATCTGCTTTGATGCATAATGGGATTGTCATTTGTTAAAATTGGTGGAGCTCTTCATACACTTGGGTTAGCAGCAACTTGACCCAAAATGCAAGTCATGGGTCAGAAGTCCACTCAAATATATATGCTATATTATTTCTTCATTCTTAGCAAATATGACTTGAGAGTTTACTATCTTCCATACCTATCATCCTCATACATTCACCGGTGAGTAGTGCTCACACAATAATCATCGATGAGAAATAATAAGGAAAAGGCATGCCTAATCCAATGAAAAATGTTAATTTCATAAAATGGGATTTATTAAAACTTTAAAAATATAATATGTTAAATTTATTGAATTCTTTAATTTAAACTTTAAAATTTAATAACCTAATTCTTTTAAATGAGATTTTTTTTTAACATTCGGTTTATAAGAACAAAAAGATTGTAATCCAACTAGTTATGTTCAATAGAGGCTCTTGAAGCTTAGCCTTACAATGCATTCTACTTGAGCTAACAATAGGCCTACCAGCTCCTCATTTCAGGTAGGAGTGCATGATTTAGATTCAAGTTCCCAACACGACTAGATGTTTCTCGCGCTGACTAGCAAACCCACTATTGTATCTTGTTTTTAAGTTCCAAAATCAATTAAATGGTTATGGAATTTCTCATTGATTCCGAGTAGATAGTAATCCTAAACTTTTGGGTTTGGCAATTGCTTTGAGGATCAGAAGAACTCTCGAGTCATGTCAACGTGATGCAAATATGAGCATGGGTGTTGAGGAGCCACTTGATGTGCACGTGGCATATTTAAACCAAACTTCAATTTAGGTTAGATATTTGACATCAATTCATAGTTGCGTCAAGTTTGTTATGATTAAGCCGTTTAAGCATTGCCATGTCCTAATCTTCTTTTGATAGTGCTTGCTGTTGTGACTGCATGATTGAGACTGCTATCGGCTACTAGGTCTTGACAAATATTGCAGATCTTTGGCATGCCAGTGAAATCTTCATATATCTGCTGCAATTTTTGATAGATCTTGTCTTTGATACCTCCAGTACCGGCAGTGTCACAACTCAGGAGCCCCTCTCTAGCAAACGGACACCTCAAAGACTCACGTGTCTTGTTTGGCCTATAAAGTTAGACACCTTCCCCTATCCATGTTAAAATCGAAGCAGGAAGATTGGAATTGATAAATGAATAAAATTTGGGTGGCTATTTGTTAGTGTTATGCCTTTTATTTTATCATTTTTAAATATAAAATCAAGCATGAGATAATAAAAAATTATAAGCCATATAATTTTCAACCCTGCTATTTTAATCACCAATAGCAATAAGCTGTTGCATTTTGCCAAACAGGATTTATAAAACAATAATTGATGTCATTTAAATACTATTTTTAAACACAAAATCTATATAAAAAACTAAAAAGTAAAAGGAATTATTCTATATTATTAGCCGATCTGTATACATTATTATAAATTTTTATTGAGATTTATTATATAATTTTATTTTAAGATAAAATATGAATCTATTTTTATTCTAAATTATTTATTAAAAAATTGTACATGTGATGAAATGAATAGCAATTTTCTTATGGAAGCCAAAAGCCCTGTTTGCATTTTATGTTATCAGTCATGCTGTTTGATGAGGGGTGGGGGGGACACAGTATAAAGAAAGTGGGTCATCTTGATGATCCTTTTCACGCTTTTGATTGCCTATTGAAAGGGATAAACATAGAACGCCTGCCTCAGAGTTGAACAGGTTGAAGGGAAAAACAATTGAGTCTTCCATTGATCAGCTAGAAACATGGCATGCAGATGGGGCCATTTTATCGGCTAGCAGCATGAGTGGAGCTATCTAGCGCATGGACTCTGAAATGATGACAGGCTTTGAACATGGAAGAAGAAGAAAAAGCAAACGAATCCTGTTTGCGATGACCTCGCCTGGAGTGAGCGACTTGGGCTGATGTGACGGATTCATTCCGGCATAAAAACAGATGTCAACTTTTTGAGTTTTTTAAAGTTCGGTTTTACAAACGTGACATATTTAATTGAGTGGTGCATATTTGAAGCCACACTTTTGGTCCCGCCGCCATGACGCCAGTTTTCAATTCAATGTTATCTCATTCTACATTCCCATGTGACTATTGAGTTTGACTACAGATGTAATTCTCAACCTTTCCACTTTGAAGATAATCATCCAACATAAATTATAATCATAGGGGTAATAATATATATATATAAATTTTGTAATTTTCATTTATTTTTTTTCTCTTTTTAATAAGTTTTCTTTCTCAATATAAAGGTAAAGTACGTTTTTCCTATGTACCTTAACATTTTTCTAATTATATAACCCAATTTAAAAAGTAAAAAAAGTGAGAAAAATGTGCAAAATATGTGTAAATATAAGCAATCTACACTTATTATCATAACTACCAGATATTATCGTCGGTAGCTATATATAATGCTCCACCGCGCATCAAGCACCCCACCACCGCCCAGAAAACAAATCTGGTTAGTGTTAGATTTCTGCTGTTTCTAATATGCAATCACTGTAATATTAATTAATTAATTAATCAGTTTTAGAAATTCTAAAACTAGAATTAGAGCTGTAAATTATAATTTTTATTTTGATGACCCAAATGTATGCTCCTAATATGTGTCAAAGTGAATTATACCAAAAGAACATATACCAATGAAACATTCAGAGATCCTCTCCCTGCCTCCATGAGATTTTTGAAAGAGACAAGTTGTGTTTTATAGCATAGTACCTTTTTAATTATTAAATAGAAAATGAAGGTAAAGCCTTATGGAGGAGAGGGAAAGAGAAAAGCATTATATATAAATTATGATAAACTCACCTTTCAAAAAGATATTAATTTTGTACGTTTAGATTGACAAAAAAAAAAATAAATCGTTTATTTTAATTTATTTTTACATAACCTAAATTGGTAAGCTTTGTACTCCATAATATGTATATTTATTATTTTCCTTATATATATTTATCGTTATTAATTATCAAATCATTTTTAAATATAGAAAAAAGAAAAAATTATAATAAAATTTAAAAAATATTTTAGATAATATATAAACAATATTAACTATGTATAAATAAAAAGTATAATTTTATTAAGTGAATCTGTCAAGCCTTCTAATGCAATAAAAAATATATAAGTTTAAAAATTTAATTTTTCAAACAAATATTAACAAATTTCAAAGTTTTTTTTTTTTAAATATTTGACACCTAGAACGGATAAATCATGGACCTACGCTGCACCAAAAAGAAATGACACCTCGCTTAGTTTATGCGTCAACCACACATTTCATTCATACATCATGTCCACCTCATAAACATGAATGCAGGTCACAGGTAGTCTATTATAAGGCAAGCATGCAAGCTTTTAATAATGTTGACTGCAAATGTGTTTCGGACCCCTCCAAGATCTCAATTCACTTTTCAAAGGATCCCCTCGTGACTCCCATATTTGGTTGCCTTCAGGCGAGGACTGACTTTCTCTCTGCAATGTACAATATCTGTGTCGCCTTCAACTCTCTGTGCAAGGCTTTCCAAGTGTTGCTTCCTATGTGGGACTTGTACCTATGGAGACTCTAGAGTGCCCTTATTTCAATTTTAGGGTATTGATATCTATGAAATTGGTTACTAATATTATGATGCATGTCATATGTTTGATTTAATTATTTGAATGATTTGTTTGACACACATTTTCATTTTTTTTACACTTTTTTTCATCAATTTTGACACACATTCTGATTCTTTTCACTTTTTTCTCTTTAATTTGACACATATCTTAATGTATTATTTTATTTACTTTTTTTTTTTATTTTAACACATATTTTCATGTTCTTTATTCGCTTTTCTCTCTCTAGGTTGATACATCTCTCCTTATCTTTTTACCTTTTGACTTTCTTTTGTTTATTTTGCCACATATTCTCATATTATTTTTATTTTTTTCTTTTTAATTTAACATGTATCTTTGTCTTATTTTTATTTTTTTTTTCTATTAACACATACGCTTGTGTCCTTTCTATCTTTTCTCTCTTTGTATTGTAAAAAGTGATTTAATTAGAGATTAATTTTTTAATTAAACAATTATTATTACACCTTTCAAATCAAATGACTCAAAATAAATCACAATGTCTTAGGTACTAATATCCTTACTAAATAGTGAAGGTACCTTAGTCTCATCTTTCTTTTTAATTTCTCAATACATAGAGTGCTACAAACTGTTAGTATCATTTGAGAAGTCCGAGAAGAGCTACATGTTGATGTTAGGGTTCATGTCCAAAGTTACAATCTAATAAGGTAATTATAAAATGTATAAGTAATGTATGAGTATGATAGCTTAAAATATAATTAGCTAGGTTATCCATACTTTGATAAGGTTTTAAAAATTATATCATAATTTTTTAAATATATCTCAAATATTTTAATACTAAAAATTGAGATAATAGATTATCAAAATATTAATGCTCAAACTATATTTTAGAATACCATAATTGTATCCAAAATAGTAAACAAAGCTCTAGCGACCTCATAATAAACAGATTAAGTTTTATACATAACTTTTCATTAAAAAATTTCTTTTTATTTTCTTTAGCTAAAGCTTGATAGATGTGGGACTCTAGCTATCTCAAATCCTTGAGTTGTGAATTGGCTGTTTATGTAATGACATAATAGATAAGATTGAATCCTGCCCCTCTCAATCCTGCATGTGTAAAAAAGAAAGCTTTGCCGTAACCAATAGTTAATGTCAAGTTTATACGCATTAGAATTGTTTCTGATGTAATTTCTTGTTGATTTGTGTGAGTGCGCCATTAATGGCAGGATCATAGGCAAAGCTTGGCAGAATCTAAGTGCCAAGTATATTTGGGTGCTAATACAAGTGCAAAGTATAAATTCTACATACTCTCTTATATTCTTTCTCTTTTTTTCTCACTCATCAATTATTTTATTCCTGCACGTTACGCTTCTACATGAAGCTTTAGGATTTTCCGTATATTTTCACGCTAACAGAGAAAAAGATTGCCATAACTGGCTAGTGATTCGAATTAAGACAATCACCCCAATGAGTGCATGTGACAAATATGAGACAATTCGTACACTTGCAGCTAGGATTATATATGTGGAATATATATTGGGACCGTGCCAAACTTCTTCCTCCCTTTTAGCATCATATTTTGAGGAAGAAAAATCCTAAACTTAGTAGAATAAGCTTCACATCAAAGTTGAAACCAATAATGCAACCAACTAGTTACATGGTTCATAAGGACCCTAATTATTGAGTAGTTGTGTTATTCTCATATTATATTTGTATAAATTAAATTATACAACTCAAACATTCAATGATTATAAACTCATATTATGATCTATCAATAGTCCCACTTAGGTAGAACTACTTATACTCATTATTGAGATGGGTGAAGGCATGTATTTTTCAAAAAGATTCTGATATTTTTCTCTTGACATCACCATCTTTTTTTTTTTTTTTTTCATTCTTCCTAAAATAATTGTATTATTTTCCTAACACATATTTTTAAATTTTGTGAGAAATTAAAGAAAGAATTAAGACATATTCCAGTTATGACAAGGATTGCACAAAATGGGCTCAATATATGATTGAAATGAGTTATATAATTAAGTCCAGCGCAGTGTGATGTTACATTATATCTGCTCTATCTCTCCCATTTATAATGAAGCTATGGGTCTATAAATCTGTGGGCACCATCCCTAACCAGATTTGACCACCACAAATGCATTTGATGCAAATGCACAAAAGTGATCCACATCTTGAAGGGGACTACTTCTTATACATTTCTGGTTTTATTGTATAATTTACAGCATTACTTCTTTTTTTATATATATATATACAAAGACAGCTAGGTACGTAATTATTCTATCAGGAATATTGTGCCTCGTTCTCGTCACTTTCTTTTGTTAGTGGAGTCGAATCTCTTACAATGTATACTTCGAAGGACATAGATGTGTTATTCTTGCAAGTCTATTAGGTGATGTCACTGTGGTGAAGGAAGACTCAAGCCCTGCTTTAGTCAAATTTGAGTTGCTCCCAACAACCACTTAACCAACAGCTTGAGGATTAATTTACAACATTACTAAATATGGAAGTATGCAATCTTAATAAAAGATTTTGATTTAAAAGTCAAAAAAAAAAAAAAGTGTGCGCACACAAGCACACACACATATATATGAGCATAATTAGAAAAGAAATGATGTAATCATAGAAATACTAAATATTCATAAATCAAAAGAATGTTGTCATATTCATTGTATCTTATAATTTAATTTATGAAATTTAATAAATTTAATAATTTATATTTTTAAGTAAAATTTGATAAAATATTATTTGAGGAAATAGCAAAATTTATCATATGTATTATGTGAACAATAATACATATCTTTCTTGCAAAATAAACAAAGAATAAACATAATATTACTATATATAAATATATTGGCATTAAGGTAAGTGTATGTATCATATATTGACGTTTAATTTATATAATTGATTTTACTTAACAAAATAAAATATTGTTTGTTGTTGTTATTATAAAATAGGAGTATGTAGGATATAAATTTAAATTACCTTTTTTCTATTGACTTTAAAATACCTTGAAATTACTTATAATTGGTGCATATCAGTACATAGATAATTAAAGAATATTTATCAAAACGGTAGCTAGACAATAAAAAGGGCGATGCTCTCAGCTGACTGGCGACCAACCTGCCGTATGACAAGAAACTATCTGGGCCATAATATTCCATAAAAAATTGAGAAGGTCTTCAATTGGTAATTGTATACAAATGTCATCATACAAAAAGCATAATGTAAATTTCGATTTTTTATAATGAATATGCAAATATAAATATCCAATTATCTCTTCCTTTGACATAGATATATATACAACATGCCAAAAAATCGATAATAATAAGATTTGACTCATATATTTTAAAATGTAAAACATATTTTATGAGATACAGTATAAATGAATAGTTATTAAGAAAATTAAAAAATAAGTTATTTAAAATCTGAAATTCATTTTTTATATTTAATTATATATAAAAAGTTAAATATCCTGTCCAAAGTAGAAAATACTTTTCAAATAGTTCAAAAAAAAGGAGAAATGCGAGTTTTACGCATTAAGAGTGCACACTCTTAATAAAAAGGACACATCAATTTAATAAGAATAGAGAAAGTAAAATAAAAATATAAAAATATATAGAATTTATACAAAATTTTTATGTACACCTATATATCATTACCGAAAATACAGCTACAAATAGAAGAAAGCCACATCATTAATGCTCAAATTTTTGTCAAAGCCCATTAGCCAACTATTCATTTGCAGGCCTTCATGCTGCCCTTTCATGACATAGCAACTATTTTTTATCCTAGTTATCTTTGGCTTGAGGAATTAGCGAGTAGTTTCAGTCCTTTCAAGAAAAAAAAAATTACTTTTGCAGAAAAGTTGCGCCCGCAAAATATTGGAAGGAGCGAACTTCTCAGTGCCCACAGTTTTGACTAGCTGATATAAGGAAGGAAAGAGACTCCCATTATGCCTTTAAAGAGCATTAAACCACAGCTTTAGGGCGAGTGCAGGTAAACTCGAACGCCCCAGTGATGGGAATGGGCGTGATTGATCAGTTTATCTGCCACAAAGTTAACTTCCCTGTAGATATGAGTAGAAGGACCTCCCAATTTCTGTTGAGGATATCTCTAGCATGGGCAATGAGGATAGAGTAAGGATGCGATTGGGGACAACCATTCTGGATTAAGTGAACAGCTAAGAGTGAGTCACCCTCGATGATAAGTTTTTGGAATCCCAGATGGCAGGGGGCCAATTTCATGTCGATGACAAATCCCATAATTTTACAACCAAAGCAGTCCCACTACCAATATTGTGCGTAAAACCCACAAGTCATTGGCCACTAGAGCCTCGGATTAAACCTCCACAAGTGGCAGTGAAAAGTTGAATGAACATCATGATTAATTAGATAATTAGAAAAAAGATATTTCCCCATTTAAATATTTATATCATTTCCGTATTTAATAGTACAAATTATTAAATTAATTAAGTTTATAATTTAATCTTTAAAATTTAATAAATTTAACACAAAAATAGTAGCTAGGTTAATTTGAGGGGTGATGCAGTAACATTTTGGCCTCGGCCCCATACACTGCTCCTCCCCCATGAGTGTCGAAAGAGAAGTGCATAATTAGTCTCTCTCACTCTCAACCTCATCCAAGTGCCCCACCATTTGTTTTAAACCCATTTGACATTGACTCTCTTTTCATGACCTTTTTTTTTCCTTTTCCAATAATTTTATTATGTGTACGCATTCAATATATAAAGCTTAGTTTTACGCACAAAATTAATAAATAGAATTAACAATATATTACTTAATTATGGGTCATATCTAATTAATTGACACTTTTGCTTGGCAGGTTAATTGTTTTATTCAAACGTGCAAACCTAGTAATTCCCACTGAATGAAAATTAACATGGAACAAGGAATCTAATAATTGTGACTCAAGCAAAAATAGATTGACATTAATAATTTTGATAAATAGTTGAATTAAATAATAATAATAATAATAATGGTCCCTCATTGAAACTATGGGAGAGAGACAGATGGGGATTGGAGAATGTCTTCTAGATATTCATAAAGCAAGTCAAGGTAGAATTAGACTGCATGAGAAAAAAAGAAAATTTGCAATTATAAGTTGGAAAAATGGTCCCCCTCTGGTCCTCCGACCCCCCTAATTAAAGAGAAAATCTTGTATATATTGACCCATCACACCGCTAGTCATAGCCATCCTTTTCTAATTCACTATCAAGCTTGACTCAATTTTTGGTTAATGAGATGGTGTTTTATTGGTGCTAGTTATTAATTGATAGCCATATATAAAAGATAGGGTTCAAATTTTGGAATTTTTTATTTATATTATTTTAATATTTAAATTTTTATTAGGCTCATCTTCCGCCGTCATTTAATCGTTCTTCCATTAATAATAGTCAGTATCTTTGATAATTCTCCACTTAAAAAATAATGGGATCTTCATACTATAGATATAAACTTTCAAATTGGGTTATATGTATATCAGATACTTTGGGTAGTAGTTTAATATAAGTTGCTCAATAATGCGATCATCTTGAAATTTTAAGTAATTACATTTTTAATTGTTTTAATATATACGATGCTAATATATATATTGCAATTAATTTTATTTCCATAGCTAGTTATGTAGAGTTTACTTAATTCAAATTGTAGTGTTAGAGTTAATAAAATGGAAAATCTCACCCCAAAAAGAAATGGAGAATTCGTAAGCATCTTTTCTACTACCCATCTATGCAACCTACCTATTTTCATTTTCTATTTTGAGAATATTCTCAGTCTACAAATATTTATGTATATATAGATCATTAACCTACCAATCTCAAGTATGGAATTGCACTCCTTGGAAGTGCTTTTACACCAAGTCGTAGTATAAAGGATTAAACAAATAATATATTTATGTGAAATGGAATCATGGATATGACTTGCAGTATAAACATGATTAGTAGATGATGAAGAAATGAAGTTAACATGATCAACACATGTATAGTTTGCAGCATAGAGCATCCCACTTATTTGAACTTTGAAGATGGGGATCCCATCCAGCCAACTTTCACATAAAAGGATATCAACCTTAAAGAAAATATATATAAAAGAAAAGAGAAAACATAAAAGTTTTGCCCATTAAATTGCATTGTCAATGGCTCATAAAAAATTAGGCAGGTTGTTAAATTTTTTAACTTTATTGTTTAATTTATAAAATTAATAAATTTAATGATTAAAATTTTGTAAATAAAATTTTTGTACTGCTAATTTGTAATATTACAACAAATGATAAAGGAAATTAATGATGGGTAAAAAATGCTGTAAATCACCCAGTAGTTTCATATCGATGCTTACAAATTGCAATATATATATATATATCAATTTGGAGATGATGTCCTAGTCAGTTTGTACGTAATTTGACTCAATTATCTCTAAATTTAATGATTGGTGTTGATATTAATACCAATTAAAATTATATAAATTTTATATAATCTCTTTTTTTATTCTCTAAAATATATTTTAAATTATACTTTATTTATATATCAATTTTATATATTATTAATATTATCCACTTAGACTAATTATTTGGGACTGGAGTAGGAAGGTGGAATTATTATTGCAATGAATACGAGAAGATTTTCTTACACGCAGCCACGTGGTGTTCACAGATAATTTTCGTACGAGGATCAAAATTAGTACTTTCTGAAATTTCTACGGTACCAAAAAAATCAAACTGCTGCCAGCTGATTGTTTAGTACATCTTACTGTTAATAGTCAACTGTATGCACTAAATTATGAGACTGAATCTTTCTGTTTGGAAGAAAAGAAAGAAAGAGAAAGAAAATTTTATTTTTATATTTTTATGTTTATAATTTTTATTTTTTTATTTAATTTATTTTTATATTTTTTAATAAATTTTTCTGTAATTACATAAAAAACGTGAATAAAAATATAAGATTATAAATATACTCCTATCATTCTTCGAAAAAGAGCATATAGAGTGTTAGGAGGGTTGAGAAACAAAATTTATTAAATATTTTCATATTGAATACAAAATTCATTAAATATTATATTTTGTTATGAAATATTTGTAAAATTTAAAATAAAAGTATTAGATTTGTTAAACATATAGGTTTATATATAAAATTTAATAATTTAAATTTAAAATAAATATTTAATAAAATTTAATTTATATGAATATAAAAATATGCAAAATAAATTAGTAAAAGCTGGTTGAATGGCTGTACAAAATCCTAGTGAACCAAAAAAAAGAAAAAAGAAAAGATGCACTAAACAAATCTAGCATAGTGCCGTGAGAAACCAAGCCATGTTTTGATTTTTGATAAGGTGGAATCTGATAGATTGGATGAATGATATGGGGCAACATGGCTAAAAGATGATTCCATTTGAAGACTATAGGACTGTCCTTTCTATTACTGCAATTAGCAAGGTATCCATGTAATAGTAATGTTTTCTGCACTTCACATATGTACAGAAAGAAAGATTTTGATAAAAAAATATATAAAAAATTATACATTATTTATACTATTTTAATTTATTCGAATATTAATACCCTTCATATAATATGGGTTTGGCTCAACTCTATAATGTAAACACACTAAATTGCTTAACAAATCAATAAATGACTGCAAATTTTTCCTCTGCTTTATTATTTTACCTCTCCTTATGTCGGTAGTTATCACAAACAGATGCCACTTATACTCTATAATCTATATGAATCTCTTAATTTTAGTGGCTAAAGTCCATAATTATAGTGGTTCTTCTGTTTTGTCTGAAATTAATAAAATAAATAAATGTAAACACAGAAATCGAAATCTCACCTGCACTGTTTTAGATAAGCATCCGGTGTGGTAAAAGAATTCTTTAAAATGAATGGGTTTTTTATAATAAAAAAATCCCATAAGGTGAAATGATACAGTAAAAACAATATTAAAAAAGAAAAATGAAAAACATAGTGGACACCTATCAAAGGAATCTCATTGATGTGACAAATTCCTTTGAAGGTGAGAAGGTTGCATGCATATGTTAGTGGAAGGAAATCTATGCCATCAATCCTAAGGTAGGTGATGACTGTACTGTTTTTCTCAAGGATTGTGATGGCCATACTATTTTCTTAAAATAAAATGTTGGTAAAATTAAAAAAGAGAAGCTACCGCGAACAAGTCTTCTATTTTATATATTAAAAATATAAAATCAGTTTTATTTGAATATTACACACTGGATCATCCAGTTTCTCTCCATCTTCCCCAGCCCCACCAGTTTTTGGGTATAAATAGCCAAGAACCCAACGTTTCTCTCAAGCATCCTCTGAATAAAGCCTCATCAGTTCTGCTTCCTCATTCATTGAGTCTCTGAAAATTCTCTAAGCTTCTTCTCTCGTTCTCTCCGTCCCGTTTTCATTCACTTCAAGCATACCCATCCCGAAACAGAGCATCAAAAGGAAAACAAAAAAAATGGTGGTGCTGGCCAAATCAACAACAGAGCAGTACTCCTATGTTAGGAACTGCAAGCCTACCACATTTTTCTCTGGAATTCCTCTGATAGACCTCGCGAAACCCGAGGCTAAGAACCTCATAGTGAAGGCTTGTGAGGAGTTTGGATTCTTCAAGGTCATCAATCATGGAGTTCCAGGGGAAGCCATCTCCAACTTGGAGTCTGAAGCTATCAAATTCTTCTCTCTGCCACTCTCAGAGAAAGAAAAAGCAGGCCCCCCCAATCCATTTGGGTATGGCAACAAATTTATTGGACCAAACGGTGATGTCGGTTGGGTCGAATACCTACTTCTCACTAACAATCAAGAATACAATTCTCTGAGGCTTTCCTCTGTTTTTGGAAAAACCCCAGATAATATCCGGTATGAAATTTAATCACAATCAATCTGATCTTGGAGATTTGATCTTAAAATTCTGGGTTCTTCTTCATTTCATCATTATCAAAATTGTTTCTTATTCAATCATTACTTACGATGCAGGTGCGCCTTGAATGATTATATGTCAGCAGTGAGAAAGATGGCTTGTGAGGTTCTTGATTTAATGGCTGAAGGGTTGAGGATTCAGCCTAAGAATGTGTTTAGCAAGCTTTTAATGGACAAACAGAGTGACTCTGTTTTCAGACTCAACCATTACCCACCTTGCCCTGAGCTCCAAGCAAAGAATGGTGAGAATATGATTGGATTTGGTGAGCACACAGACCCACAAATCATTTCTCTACTAAGATCAAACAATACTTCAGGCCTCCAAATATCTCTCAGAGATGGGAGTTGGATTTCAGTGCCACCTGATCACGGTTCCTTCTTCATCAATGTTGGTGACTCTCTGCAGGTAGAGATCGAGACTCTGTTCTAAAAATACAAAACATGCGATTGCTAAATGATTACCAAAAGCGGAACAAAAATTCAAACAATCCCATTTCCCTATCAATTTCCTGTTTCTATGGATAAGATGTAAAAACAGTTTGACATCTAGATATACTTCACCTTTTTAGCTTTTTAAATGCATCTGTCCAAAATCTGGTTGACTTGGTAATTATTTCTATGGGCCATTTCAACCCCCTGCCAGTTGCCACTCAAAACTCAATTCAAAAATTGTATGAACTTATAACAAAAAGTATTAAATAAAAATCTTTGGCTTCCACGTTCTGTCAGTGTGCTGAATATTATATTCAAAAGGGGCTTGCCTTGTAACCTTAACGTGAATAATTATCTTTGCTCTTCTTTTGACTCGCACTCTAACGTGATTCCCTGTTTTTCTTGGTTTGGTCGGTGCAGGTTATGACCAATGGGCGGTTCCGCAGTGTGAAGCACAGGGTTTTGGCAAATGGGTTCAAATCCAGGCTCTCAATGATCTACTTTGGTGGTCCACCTCTGAGTGAGAAAATAGCTCCATTGCCTTCTCTAATGAAAGGGAAGGAAAGCTTATACAAAGAGTTTACATGGTTTGAGTACAAGAGATCAGCCTATGGTTCAAGATTGGCTGATAATAGGCTTGGCCACTTTGAGAAGATTGCAGCCTCATAATGCAAGAGGGAATCAGGGGTCTGCACCTGTCAATACGTCAAATGGGTTATCCTTATTATCTTTCTTTAGGTGCTTACTTTGAAGTTACTTATAGATCAGAAGTGGTAATAGATAGGACAGTGTTTCTCTTTATTTCCTTTCCCTTTGCTTCATACTCATGTAAGTACCATATTCAGTAAATGACACATCTGTTCTGGTTGTTAAAAATGGGGTGACACTTCAACATCATTTTTTTAATTAGGGACTGACTGCCTCTTCAATCGTTTGATTCTCTTTGACGAACAGGAATCAGATAGAAAATCATCCTAAACTTAGAAAAAATCATTCGAAAAGTCTTTCTGTGCAATCCTTCAAAGTTACTTATGGTATAGAATTGTGAAAAGCATAGGAAATACTAACAACTATATAATCCGTAGAGGGAAAGAGAGAATGAGAATTGAAGACATTGAAGGAAGACAGCACATGGCATTGATCAGAATATCTCGTGGGCTTACCTGTTCTAGGGACCATCCTTTGGTCCTAAGAAACCGGCGTGTAGAAACCATGGTCTTGTGTGGCACAAGGCCCAAAAGCAAACCGCGTAGGAAGAGAGGGACTTCACATAACCATTCAAAAGTGGACACTTCAAGCTCCCTGGCAACACAAATATTGAAATACACACTTGGCTGGACGAGAGACGGGTGCTGTGGTGAATATTGATAGGACCTCAACCTCTGTTCTCCTTGAACAAACCAAACTCTCGGTGACAGCTTTTTCCTAGTCCATGGACATGTACCTTTTTTAAGAGGATTGATCCCGATTCTTAATAATCGCAATCTTGTTAAAGTTTTTGGGGTTTAATCAATGACCTTTTTTCTGTCAAATTTGATTAGAAAAAAGTTAAATTTATTAAATTGGATTTATATAAAGTATTAAATTTGTTTATGTAATTATAAAACCTAATTTTTTATAATATTATTAACTGTTCACTTATATGAGTTACCCATGTATTTGAACTTTGACTATCTTAAAAACCCAACCGACAACAAAGTAGAATAATAGTTTCTTTCTCCTGACTCCATTCTCTGCTATCTTATTTAATATCTGTTAGCTCCCTCTTGTCCTACATCAAGACTGTTTAGCTACTCACGATAGCAAAGTGTATCAGCTATTCATGCTGACAGGTTTGCCCTGACTGCTTTCTCTGCTCTCTTATTTATATGTTCTATAGTATCTTAACAGAAGATATCAAACTTTAAAGTCAAGTTGGTCTGATAAATCAATCTATTTTACGTGTATAGGGAATAGAGCTGTGATATTTTTACCCAAATCTCACCCACCCCACTAGTAAACCAATTATATAGAAGACAAGTTTGCAGCTGCAGATATGGTTACTTGGAGCTCAAAGTTCTCCCTTATCCATTCCACCCAAGTTGGCCCATTCTTCACATCTTGAAGATTATTGACCAATTTCTACTTTGGGCACATGTAAACGGTGCTAAGCTTTCAGAAGATAAGGACTGTTCAATGTCTTTTTGTCTCTGTCTCTATTCAAAACGCATGTATATAATGGATAAGAAGCCATATTTAGCCTGCATTTTTCCTCAATGATGAAACCCCTATAGAATAAACATGTCAGCTGTCTTGCAATAGGAAGAGCGCATATTATCCTTTGTTGAGATTCGATATAATTAAAAATCACTAGAGGTAACCTCCAAAGAAAAAAAGTCACTAAATACGATTTAATGATAAAAAATTTTGATAATATTACAGGAAAATTTAGATTTGAATATTTTCTGCAGTATTTGTTTAAAAAAAAAACTCAACATAATTACAAAGGAAATAATTCTAAAAAAAATCTCAAGATAATAATTGGTGCTGGCCGTTTTTCAATATGCTTCAGAGTGCAGCAACATTATTTGATTGTCTGCATATCTGGGTAATATGAAATGACCCTTAATGGGTATATGCCAATTCTCTGTTTGTTAGGGAATGAACTATTTAGGGAACCTGGAATTTGATAATTTGATTGGTAATTGTCAAAAAACTAACTATTTTTTTTTTTAAATTATTGGATGAAAGCGGATTGATTTTATATTTTTTCTTTTTAATATACCTATTAATTATTTTAAAATTTTAAATTATTAGACAGAATCTTATAATTAGTTTTATATTTTCTCTCTTTGCTGTTAAAGCTGTTAAAAGAACTAAGAGAACATCAGTAATGTTATTTTTATGCTTTTATTTTTATATTTTTATCTATAATTATCATTTTTTTCATCTATTTTTCTTTTAATTTTTATATTTATTTTCAATAAAAATGAATGGCCCATCACGTAGCTCTACCGAAGTAGAGCTACCATTACCTAGAGAACACAGTATGCTGGACCTTATACTTTAGACTTCACCACTGCCATCAGTTGCCTACACTGCATTTCGGTTTATGTGAGCTTGAATTATTATATTAATCAATTGTTAGAGTTTCATGTCTAGGAATTCAAATATTCAGGTTTTACTTTATAGCATTAAATGCTCGGGTGAGCTTTGGATGGAAAGAGACCCTCTGAATTCGGATTATGTGGTTGAATATGGTGCAACCTTGCAACTCACAAACTTTGAAATTCGGCGTGCAGAGACAGAGGAAGCAGAAAAAAATGAAACAGAAAAGGGAAGCTGAAGAGACGGGAGATTCCTAAGAAGTATTTGGAATTGGGGCTAAAGCTATAAGTCTTACAGTGAAGTTTATACAAGAAGGAAAGATACAAGCAACCAAAAAAAAATAGAAATATGACTAATTTTTATAAGGCTTGAGGGAGAGCAGTATGATTACCTCTGCTATTTTTTTCCGTAGTTTGATTAAATACTATTTGCTGGGCAGTGTAACATATGCTATTTGATGGTTCTTCAGAAAACTCTATTGGTTCTGGGACTGCCGCAGGTGGAAAGCTTTTCTGGTTCTATAGTTAGGATTTCTGTTCTTAGGTAATCAGAGAGCTCTAATACTAAAATCCCTGCAGAACCAGAACAGAAGAAAAAAGAGGAGGAAAACAAAACCAAAACAATTGATGGACTACAATCATTGAATGCGATGAGGCTGAGCAGTAACTAGTAAAACATTGCACAACAATTTTTTTCTTAATTATTTTACCTTCTTCATACTTCATTTCAACACTGCACAGAACTCACGAGACAGCACTGGCACAAAATTTTAAACTCAGTGAACCCAAAAAGACTCATGTTGTACAACAAATTACTGCATAGTAGTGAATAATTTGCTTACAGAACAGGCCTTCCAACAAAATGTCCCCTCAGGTAAAGGGAAACCCAGTACCTTATCATCCGTAGAAGCTTCAGATCACTAGCTTGCACAGACCGTGCAATTCTAACTCCATGCAAAGTGGATCTAATAATCTTAGACTAGGACTAAACCAAAATACCAGGAAAATGCAGAAGTAAGCAACTGTTATTGCAACTTTTGGTACCACTAGAACAAAGACCATTATGAGAGGAAAACTTATCCCCCATGAAACACAGGAACAAACTCACTTTTGGCCTTTCTTCCTCCATAGGTCACCAAACATTCTTATTCCAGAACCCTTCCTCTTTCCACTTCCAAAGCCATCATCCAGGTCATCAGCCATACCAGGAGACCCAACAAATCCATTGCAACCACCAGCTGGCGTCTCGAACACCCCACCGAAGTGCTTATCCATGGAGCCGCACCTTTCTGAAATCCTGCCATTCATGTCAACACCACCAGCAAGCACTGCAGCTGCAGCATCTGCTGCTTTTCTCCATTGTTCTGTCTGCACCCTTAGCTTCTTCATCTCTGACTCCAATGCCTCCTTTTCTGCTTCCACAGATCTCAACTTCTCATTCAACTTATCTGCATTTACTTTACTTGCCTCCAATTCTTCTCCCAGTTGGTTCAACCTCAATGTCATTCCTTCTTCCTTAGTTAGCGCAGCAGATACTTTTGAGATTGTTTCATTCAATTGATTCTTCAAATTCTCATTTTCATTGCTCATAGACTCCAGCTCCTTCTCTTTCTCTTCCAACTTGGACTTCAACACTATTATCTCATCATTCTTTAGACTGAGTTCATCCACAGAGGGTTTCTCTGGCTCTGAGAATGCTGGTAGAGTTGAGTTGTCACATAATTTAGTTTCTTTTTCTACCAGATCAGCGGGCTGGTGGAATTCAATTGCCACCTTCTCAACTGGAACTTCAAAAACATCAGTCTCTTGTTGGTTGTCGTCTGGCACAATGTCTTGGAGCCTACTTTCAGTTTTATCAGACGCTGGAGCATTCTCAGGAGGGATCTTCTCTTGGAATTTCTCTACCTCTGGAACAACTAATTTCTTAGCTTTCTTCTCTAACTCTTCTTGAGCTTCCTTTTTTGCAGCTTCAGCTGAAGCAAGCTGGTCCTTTAGAATCTTCAGCTCTTCTTGTGCTTGCCCAAGTTGAGATTCCAAATCTGCAATGCGGGTGCCTAGCTTCTTCTGATTTACTGGGTCAGATTGAGTACCTCTAGGGGAACGCCGGTCTCCTAGCTTTGGACTTCGATCAGCAACTGGTCGATGATGCACTGGATCTGAGTCAGAACTTGATGTCCGAAGCTGATGTGGACCTCGTGGAGACTGCCTTTGAGGCATATCAGATCCTCTGTTTAAAAACAAACATAAAAGAAGCTTCATAATTAAATCTACAAATATTGGATATGCATTAGGCCCTTCTCAACATTAGACACAGCCTAGTAACTCACATTTTCCAAATTTAGTTTGTGCTATGATAAGCGGATATTTTCAGTACACTGGCAATCCATAACATAATAACTAGCATGGAGATAAAATATCAAACATTGGATACAGAAGTTGGACGTGCATGGAATTTTCAGGTGAAGACTTTGCATCTTAATCTCTCCTTGACACAATAATCCAAAGAAAGCACCAGATATTTTAAGGAATGAAACATAAACCAGGTCTGAATCCATTATAGTTTTCTATTCCATATCTGCAGCATTGTTGACGGCAATCCTCCCTTTGGTTAGTGACTAGGTCAACTAGGAGCTACCAAGGTCTAAAAAGGAAGGGCTAAAACTAGGAAATGGAGATCAATTGATAGCATTGGCACAAGAAGGAATTTAAATCTGAATTTGCACAATTGCCATATAAATTGAAAAGGAAAAAATTCAAACCAACGTGCATAGATTTAATTAAAGGGAAATACAACTCCTGGAACCACTGACAAATGCACCAATTACGAACTCAGATGGGTACCCGTAAGCAGCATTTAGTGATGACATGCATTGTCTTGTTGATGAAGAATGAACTCAGAAAAAGGAAATAAAATTAACATTGTCAGCAATCAGACCATTCAGAGAAACTAGGACATGGAAGCAAAATCCAGGGATCAAGAAAGAAATCAAAGTGAGCTTCAACCTACTGATGCATAGATAATATAATTTTTACCTTGATCTTGGCATTTGATATGCTTGGCGGCAAATCACAGAACAGCACTCGAAGGATTTGTCCACTAAAAGCTTCTCTCCTGCTCAAAGATAAAGATATGACTATAGAGATTAAGTCTAACTGAAGAAGATGAATGATCAAGTAATTCATGATATGCACATTTATAAGCAATGAAGATAAATATACTTTAACAACTTTACAGCTCTTTCACCGAAGCTGCATTATTTAGATCACACAAATGGCATAAAAAAAATCATACGCGCAACTTAAAAAATTTTTTGTGCACCAGATATTTTTGAAAAATGGAAGAAAAAAAATACAAAAGAGAAGTAGAGTTAGTAAGAAAACTTTCTTAGAGGTGTATTTACCATTCTTGAAGCCAACAAGCCACTACAACCATTAAACCAATGGAAAATTTTGATGTTAATGGTGTTTAGCCTTTTGTACTCCGCCTGAAAGACTAACCTCTCTCAAACTATAATCAAGTAGAAGGTATAGGGACAAGGGGGAACACCAATGACCAGTATATTTATGGCCTCAAACCCAAAAGGTCATAAGGAAGCAAACTCACCACAACAGTGACCATCAAACTAATAGCAAATTGATTTGAACACAAGATATCAAAAATTATCCTCAACTATAAAGTAAATCACCCTTTTTCCAAAAAAAAAAAAAAAGAAAAGAAAAGAAATGAATAAAGCAGCCCCACATCTCAGTGGTCCTATGTTTCAACAACGACATGCAAAAAGTATGCCTTTAATATCATCCCAGGAGCAGAGCATGCAGGTCCAGCGCCTACTTTATTCAGTACGTTTTTCTGAGTTTAAATGCAAGTAAGAGCTGTAAATGTTGCCATTTTAGCTTTTAGACACAGGTTGGCCCATCAGGAGTAAAATTGCAAATCAAGCATAAGATGTACAATGTCCAATAGTTTAAATAACCCAGTCAATGCAAATTAGTCCTCCCCTCCCAAAAAAAAAAAAAAAAAAGATAATAACTACAAGTAGTACATCTATACACAGAGAGCGACCCCTGCATATGAGCAACCTGATACTGCTAGCAAAAAGGTAATTCTTTCTCTTTCTCATTAAAAGCATTAGGCCCACTATACTTCCATTTAATCCCCTATCTTTCCAGCAGATTGCATCATGGAGGAGACAAAGGAACAATTCCAATGGTAGGCAAATCAAATCAAGGCCTCTTACCTTGCTTTCTGGGTTGTAGTCTAAAGCAGTTTGTTCAAATGCCTCTTTTGACTCAGGAGTTAAGCATTAATACACCTAAAAGCAGCACAAACGTTAGTTCCCTTCAAAAACATCAGAAGGAAACAAAAATAACTCAACTAAACAACCTAATAAGGAAAATTACTAGTTGGAGACGTTACTCAGTGCATGTAACTTATTAATGAAAGTGTTGGTGAGGGGCAAGTGGATTGGAGTAGGTAAAACAATTATTGTAGGATTGCATTATCAAAATTCTTTGTCAATTTGAAAAATTGTGGGGACTGACCATCACGGATCAGAAGGAAAAGTAACATTGGAGCCCACAGTCATTAGGTAAATGTATGGCTTCTATTCCTTTCTCTTTCTTTAGTTGCTTTAAATGACCATTGATGCAAGTTAGAAATGATCATCAGATGGTAGTACATCCTTTCCCTCTTAAACTGTCTCTCCCTTTTAGGAAACCAATCCCACCATGACCTCCCATTACCAAAAGGAGAGGTACTACTAGCCAATGGCTAAAGATACATATGAAGATAGGATCAAATTCCTGTTGCACAGCAGTGAATTCACACCGAAACCGCAGGCATATTTATTACCCAGTGCAAATGTGAATGGCTACAACTCTCCACAACTCAGGCAGTAAAAAATATTGGGAAAAATAGGCCAGTTGAAAAAGAATGAAACTGTAAATAATAAGGCTCACAACTGGCCAGATTTGCATATTTGTGTGTATTTAAGTTCCAAAGAAAGAGTTTAAGTGGTTTACATTCGGGTATATGTGCAGTTAAGCCTTAGATTTTCGTAGGTGGCGTTACTTTACAAGTTGAAGGAACAGTGAAAATGACTAATATGTAGAATAGCTCCACACACTCGTTGCCGATTTCAGTAGGGTACAGATAATCAATCATGTTAAAGTGAGTTTGATTTGGAGGTCTAATCTTGCCCAAATTATGCATGAAAACTAATATCCCGAGAAGATATTCAAACATAGACCCAAAATAAGATAAAGATAGCAACAAAACATTAATCATGAGTGTAGTTTATAGTAAAGATCTTTCATCAAAGGATGGGAAATTATTAGAAGGAACCTGAGCCTAATAATACTTAAAGAATAACCAACTCATTACAGGATCAAGCACACTTATGATTAATCAAATACTTTTTCATAAATTTCACAAAATGGGAGTGAATCCCCTCCCCCAGAAAATGTAAGCTCTTTTCCTTTTTATAAATTGGTGAAGAAATATAAGCTCATTTTCTACCCCCTTTTAACCTAGAAAGATTTGTTTTTGGACTCAAATATCCGAAAATAAATCAGACTTTTGGTTGAAAGTGCACTAATCTAAAAGTTGGCTTAAAAAAAATTTGATAAAAAATCTTAGTGAAGAAAGAACTATTGATGTATAGGAATTTGCATTGAGATGTGGGGGATCCAGATATCAATGTCCCTAACAAAGCAGAGGAGAATAAAGTAAGAAACGCAGTTGCGCATGCATGTGCTTGAAGACGTTAAAAGTAGAACCCATACAAGAAAAAATCACGCGCTGGCATGCGCGTCACAGGTAAAGTCAAGAAAAAACAAAAGAAGATTGATAATATTTAGCTCTCCAGCGTCGGGTTCGGAGTTTCAAAAGAATCTGCGGTACATAAATGCACCAAAAGATCCACAAAATCTGTAAGGAAAAAAAGGTTAAAAGTATATATTTTAATAAAATATAAATTGAAAAATTTTTTAAAATTAATTACACGATGAAAAACGATATTCAGAACCTGTGGACCAAATAAAAATTTCAAAAGTATTTATAAATGAATGGACTTTATCAATAAAAACAGAAAATTTAGATAAAGGCATTTCAAAGACAAGAGTCAACACTCAACAGCGCAGATCTTGACATGACAATGGTTGGCCGAATGTGTCTTCATCTGGGTGTTTGGTTGGCGAGAAAAAGTGAAAGAAAATCACAGAATGAAAGTATAGAGTTATGGATGTTTTACAACTTGAAAGGGATAAAAGAAAGAAGAGTGGCTTTTTTCCTTGTCAAAAAACAAGTAGACTTTTCTCTTCAAGAGAAAAGTTTCAACAGAAAACAAATGAGGAATTTAACTGGATTGACGAAGAGCAAACAGGAACGAATGTTACGAAAAGTTACATGCTTGAGATTTGAAAAGCACTAAGAAATTTGATATGATAAGAAGAAAGCAAATATCAGCAAAGTACGGAGTAAAGCTCTCACCTTGATGACACTATTTGCATAAGCAAAGCAATGGTGAGAATCAGATAGCAGCGTTAAAGGATCCAAAAGCACCCCACACGAGATTGAGGAATTTCCCTGCAAATGTAAGCAGCAAAAGAGAGAAAGAGAGACAAAGGGAGCTGAGACAGCGCTGTGAGAGTTATATCAAGCTGAAACCTACGTAGCAATAGACAGAGAAACTGTCTTACAAAGAGAGAGAGAGAGAGAGAGATTCAAAGTTTGAAACTTTGAAATAAAGCTGTTGTAGTGTTGTGTGCGGTGACACTCCTATGGTAGTGCGTATTAATGAGCTTCTGGCACTGTGGGGAGGAGGAGGACAGAAGGGTAATTTTGAGAAAAAGGGCCCCCAATAATTTTATACACAAGTTTTGCCCTCTTGGAAATCCAACCTGTATCCTGCTCTAGAGTTCTTGTCTAGTTGCCTTTTTGTCAGTTTTCACCATTCAAAACCTTTCCCTGCTTTTATCATTTTCCTCTTTGTTTTATTCTAACAGTTCGTGCGCCAAACTTTGCATTTGAGAAATGATGAAATGCACCTAAAAAAAACAAAAATGGTGGAACGCATAATAGTAATATGATATACAGAAATACGATATTTTAACATAAAAATATATTTTATTTTATAAAATATAAATAAATAATTAATAATAAAAATTTAATTCATAAAAATAATTATAAAATATAAATAAATATATAATAATTTATAACTATAAAATAATTTATATAATTAATTTTTTATTAATAATTATTTATTTATTTTTTATAAAATAAAATACATCCTTTGCTTAATAAAATCTTAATCCATACTAATTAATATACATTCTTAACTGATAGAATTTAATCATTAAAATTTATTAAATTTTATAAATTAAATTATAAAATTTAACTCTCACTTAAACTTATGCTCAAATCCTGTCTCCCTTTGGTAGAAGAGACAAATGCCAAGTTTTTTTTAAATGTGAGGCGTGTAGATTTTTCACTAATAATACAAAGCTTCGAATGTTGAAAATAGAAAAATGTTGCAGCCCAAGAAGGGATTCTTTAGCTTGTCCATTCTGGTGAAGGGATTGATCATCGGTCAAAAATGTCCACGTGCCTGACATCAGAACCATCTATTAAGAGCGACAACAAAATATGATTAATTAGCAAAGCACGCCCAAAATCATGTGATTCCCATTATTTAATTATGGCATAAAACATTCAGAACAATTTTTTATTTAAATATTAAAAATATTATAATATAATATAATCAAATATAAAAAAGTTAAAATCAAATATAACTAGTTAAATTTCCATCGCTACAACTTTAGGAACACAAGGTTTTGCTCCTCATGCGCATAATAAATGTTAGCGGGTAAGAAATATGTACAGATTAAGAAAATAATTAAATTATTTTAATATTAAAAATTTTGCTTCTTTTACTAAATCCTCTTCACATAGAATAACTCATACTAAAAGTCAACAAAATAAAGTAGTTGTGTTTGCTTCAAGGAAATGTGATGGTTGGTTGAGTATTTCACGGGGAGTGAGTGAGTCAAGTAGAAGTAAAATTAATAAAGAAAAAAAAGTATTAATAGAATTTTGATTTTAGGAAAGTAATAATTAAAAAAGAATAAAAATTTTCTAAAAAGACAGTAATCCATTTGTTTTCAAATATTTGTCGTCTTAGAAAGTTTTTCTTGTTTCATTTTAATTGTCATTGATCTCTTAAAATCAAGGCTTCATTAATCTTTTTTTCTTTCAACTTTACTCTTAGTTGATCACTCACTACTAAATACTTAGCCAAAAAAGTTATCTTTCTTACCTCAAATATACCAAAGGACTCTCACATGGCTCACCTTGTTCTAATTTATGTTGTTGATTTATGGTATTTGATTTCTTCTATAAGAAAGTTATTTTGGTAAAATAAGTAAATTTTTTGAAAGTAATTTAATTTAACAATTTTCTTAACTTTTGCACATCTTCCTTAAAAATTAATTATTTAAAAATAAATGGAACATGATATAAATATATATATATATATATGCATATATTTGGATATGCTTCCAATGATATTTGGATTGGTTAATGTTTTGAGTGCTTCTACACATACAATGAGACACACTTTAAGCACACAAAGATTAATTATAATCATTGATTGTGGTTGAATCTTGTGTACTTTAAATACTTTTTTCTGTTTCAAAATAAATGTCTTTTAAGCAATATGTGCATAAATTAAAAAAAAAATTATCTTGATATTAAAATTTGACTTTGTTTGCCAAAATACCCTTCTCATATCAACTTAAATACCCCAGGTCAACAAAATAAATTAGGACAAATGTGAAAGAGGTGAGATTCCTTTGGCATATTTAAGGTAAGAGAAAGAATATTTTTGATTGAGCATTTAGTAGAAAGCAGGTCAGTTAAAGATAAATTTTAAAAAAGTTAATAAAATCTTAATTTTAGAAAAGTAGCAATTATAATGAAACAAGAAAAAAATTTCTAAGACAATAATTATTTGAAAATAGAGAAAGGATACATTACTTAGTGTTAATATACATTTCTTAATATTTTGAGTGTTGTCTCTCCTTCGGGTGTTGTAAGTTTTGTGTAACTAATATTATATGGACGAAATATTTCTTTTCTTTTCAATGTTAATTAAATCTTGGCTCTAATATTTCGTTAAACCATTTACACATTAACTTATATCGTCTGTTTTGTGGAATTATGGACTTGAGTTGTTTCATAAATGACTTAATAAATGATTCCAAAAAATAATAAATAAATGACTTAATAATTGACACATGATATATATATATATATATCTTTTTTATGATCAAAACATGTAAGATTTGAACATTTTAAACTATGTTTATTTTTTTGCCATTGAAAAATCCTATGAATAACAACGCAAATTACAAGATACTTAGATTTGAATTCCACACATGTGGGCATTATACATAATATATAAATATGAAAATATAATATAATGCGAGAAACATCAAATCTTGAAGATCTTGCAAAGTCGAAATGCCTTTATGATCGCTATCTATTGGAACATGACAAGTGACAACATCTGGGCAATACAACACGCCACTTCATTCATGTCTCAATACTTATTTATTATGTATATCTAGTAGAGAATTCATTTGGGACTTCTATATATATTAATTGACTTCACCCGCCCACTTGATACTTCAATTATGTTAATTAGCATATATGTTTATATTAATTTCAACCCAAGGAACTGAATAGAATTTTCAATCTGCATTTGATCCATTCATTCTTGCAACATAGTTTAACAGAAACCACATGCGAGACAGATTTCACATAAAATTTGATGGATTCCACTAAGTCAAATGCTCAACATGAATTTTGTATAAAATTTATATCCATTTTAAGCTTGTCTCTAGCGAGACTCAGTTTAATGGTACAATTAATAAAAAATTTGGAAACACCATTTTTTCTATATATAACTTATGAATATGCTCAATTAATTTGTGATCAATAAATTTTGAGAAAAAGCCAAGCACATATATGCTGATACTCACTCTTTGATGACAATCTTAACATGGGATGTTAGATTCATGTTTGCTAGGGCAGAAGTAGAACCCTACATTGTATAAATAAGTGCTCTCAAACCAATGGTACAGGAGCCAGCATCCGGGCCACAGTTTTCAAGTACAATTAAGAAACACTCACAGCACATCACACTATGCATCAAACCAAATTCTAAGTCTCATTTGTATAAGTAATAATAAATAATGGGACAGTCTGGTTTTTATGTTGTCTCTTGCTAAGATGTTACCGTCATTGGAGGGTTGAAAGTGGAAATCAAGGAAATGGTGGAATAAGGATCCCCTCATGTTGAAATTCTTGACTATGAAAATTTTAGATAAATTCAGAGATTAGAAATCACTCCTTAATTAGAGGTATTATTATTTGCTCTCATTAATTTTTTAAATTTTTAAAATTGTCTCTTTCCCACACTATCAGTACTCTCTGACCCCAATGTCACATGATCCAAATTCAGAAATGGTGGTAGAAAATTGTAGATTCATTTTGATTTCCTTTTTATGTGCAAGAAAGAAACTCTTATTTCATAATCCTGCATGTGAATAGGAAAGGGAGTGGATGAGATTTCTTACGCCTTTTTGTTGAAAAATTGAGACAATACATGTGAAGCATAAATGATTATAATATCTCTTCAACTACTCCATGGCCCAACCTCATTATTGGTTGACCCCTTGGCCATACCCACGATTGATCAAACTAGTGACCACCATAATTGGATTAATCATAGTATAAATGAGATCTTTGAAATTTACTTTGGTCTACCATAGCATGAAGCACAATGAATGGATCCAAATCTTTGCACTAAGTTGAATTATAAAGGTAGCATAGTGTTAAATCATTATACGCATAATTTTGCAATGATGATGGATATTTTTTTTTTTTTGGATATATTAGAGGGTTCGAATCCTTGGGAGGAAGGATGAGGGATGGGGGACGGGCTAAATCACTTGTACTAACCTTAGTAGGCAGGATAATAACATTTTTTCGGTGAGGATGATGATGGACTATTTGATATTTATTTTTACATAATGATACATGCAAGCTTATACTTAAATTTAGACTTTTTACAAACTATTCAAATCTTCTACTATACTATATACTTACCAAAAATAAAAAATAAAAACTTCTACTATACTATTTGGAGATACATTTGGTATCAAACCCATTCTCCATAAGAGAAGGTTTGACAGTTGAGTCATCCTGTCCTAATTATCCCTTCTAGATTAAGAAAAGGAAAAAAAAAAAAACCCTAGAACTTTTGGTGACTTAAATTTTCATCAAGTCATTGGCATTTCTCCACTTTATCATACATTTAGTAAGAATAAAATCATAAATCCAAGACCTTCATGTTCAAATCACATATATTATAAAATACATATTATGGACTAACAATGTCCTCTCGTTATTTTCACTCTTACCAAATAAAAAATTGAAACTGATAAAAAAAATCTAATAAATAATCTTTTTAAAACTTGATTTATGATAAAACTCAATAATATCATTAAATCAATGCAGGTAACTCACCTAATTAGATAACATTTTGTGTGTATAGGATTTGGTTGAGCTGGAATTTCCAATCTTGTGACCCAAAGGAACCTAATTGAGTTAAAAAAATTTTTACCCAATCAAACACAATTACCTAACCCGACTCACCATAACGTATCCGGTTTATGTTGGATTGGTAGGGTTCGCTGGTCAATTCAACCTAGGCATGACACAAAAAATCATCATTGTGACAATGATATTTGATGCTCAGCCAATACCAGAAATTAAACTAATATCAGTTGCTTGCCAAAATAATTTCATACATGAGCAGTATAATAAACCCAGATCAAGTAAGTCGCACACAATTCTCCAAATTGGACAGTTTTACACGAGAGTGAGAATTGGAGAGGGAGCAGATGCACACAGAAGCGACACAGCTTTGCATCAACTATACTCATTAGAAGCTCAATGAGAAGTAAAGCTACAGATGCATTGACCTACATGATGTCGAAGGAAAGGAAGAGAATTTTCTTTGGGGGGAGGGGCTACTCGATTGAGAAACCTGATTTTAAATTCACTTACTCTCTTCCTAGTTGCAAACAGCTACTAAATTCACCCATGCATGGAGCACAATACAACATGAAATTCAACCGAGTCAGAACGCATTTTCAACATCTCGAACAGTGTTACTCTCCAGAGCTTTACCACTTACGACAATTTCTGTATGGTTATCAGATTTTTTTAGCGCTACTCCCGACAAGCATAACTTTAGTCCACTCAGATTTGAACGGTTGGAACAAGAGACAGAATTCTAGCATGGCAATAAATATCCTTTCTTGTTTAGTGTATGTCCAAAATGCGCAATTTATTACTATGAGAATGAAAAGACATCTATTGGGGGCAATTTGAAACTTTGAAACACTATGTACAGAAAACCAATGAAAGGGGCACGGAGAGGACATCAAACAAAGAAGGTAATAAGCAGCAACTTTCCACCATCTAGAATTATCTGTTTCCTTTTGACATCTGTATATAGAGAATATGTGTGAGAAGAGAATCAATCACTACCTGATCCTTGAACAAAATTGCACACAAGGCGTGAACTTTGCTCAAACTCCCAACCCAAGACTCAGCTGGCCAAACAACCATGGCAAGCACATCAATTTCGAGAACTACACCAGTACCTTTACCAAAACTACTGCCAAGAAGCACCCTGTCCCCCTGACATGGCTCTAGCCTCGGCTAAAGAGACAGCCATAGCTAACATCATCTGCTCCTCAAAACTCTCGGGGATGATGGGGTCTGTAGAACTTTCAAGGCTGCCGTCAATTTCATCAGACCGGGGTAATGAAGATAGTCTGCCACCGTCTTCTACTGCAACAGAGTTTGCGTAGCTGGTTGCTGCTTCTGCCACATGTGGTCTGTGGTCCATGTCCCAATCACCATGACCCCTAGCCATGGCCACTGTGTCACCTGGTGGCACCTCGTTTATGTCATCTGTAGGTGGATAACTAACTGAGTCTCTAGTTGGTCTGTTATAAAACCTGCTGGCACTTGGTGGCATGTTAAACGATGAAATATTTCCATCAGAGGAGCTCATAGATGATTCTCCCCCCATTTGCTGACGCTCTGCAAGAGCAGCAATTGCACAAGCGAGGCCACCAGATGGGGATGATGATGATGCAGTCTGTGGAGCCATAACAGATGAAACATAGCGATCATCAGTTACGTATTGTCCAGAAGCAGCATCAGGATAAGGTAAATTTCTCTGCCTTTCCTGAAATGTAATGTGCATAATTTTTTGGTCAATCAGAATCATGAAATAAACTGCATTATATAAGGATTATTTTTAAAAAAATCAGAAATAGAATAAAAATCATGAAGCTGCAGGGTTGCATGATAGCCTTCACCCAACTGATCTAAAGGTTACCCAAAATAATACTATAATAGAAGATGGGCCTTTTGAGTCATGTTGCAACCAGACAAGATGCTGACTTCAGTTCAAACTAGGATGGATAAGGTCTCAGTATTATTAAATTAACTGACTTAGAAAAGTGACCATGGTACCTTGGTAAATATAGACATCAGATGTGTGTGCATTGTTGATCATTCAGGCATATAAGCCTAGGGTTTACATTAATGATAAATGACTAATTCAGAAAATCAAACATTGATTTTAATTAATGTGTTAGTTACAAGCTAGGAAGCAGACAGAGACAAGGGGTACAACAGGACATGAACACGGCAAAACAACAGAAGCAATAATATAAGGACACAACACAGCACACAAGAAATATGTAAATACCTGATATATATGTAATATATGAAGGCACCAAAACAGTATGTGTCATACTGCCTAAAATCTCATATATTAACAACTCTACATAACCTTACAGTGGGTCTATCTGAAATGAACAAAGAGAAAATGCAGTCACCTGAACTCAAATGGAGCCTCTGTACATTTGTTTAGAGTTGTACAGGTAGCATTACTTAGAAAGTATATCAAAATAAACCTAACATATGCCTAGTACGTGTTAAAACAAGTTTAATATATATCTATATAATGTGTCAAATATTAAAATTTGATATGTTTTGTCATAAAAGTAATAGAATACTTAAACTGTCCTGATGAGTATCAGTTTGTCCAGTGTGTCAGTGTCAAAGTTTCCTATATGTGTTGGACACTGACATGGCTGCTTTCTTTAAGTATTGGTGCTTCATAACTTTACAAATTTATACTTGTTTCTCTTCTACAGAACAAGCGGAGGATTACATGCATGTACTTGCGATTTTACACCCAGATCTACAGAAACAGGCCAAGTACCTTTGGGCCCAGTTCTTCCTCTAGATGTAGGCATCAGATCCATATACACAATAAAATAATTGGACCATAGTAGCATACAATAGTGACACATACACTGTTTTTACTTCATACCCATACGACATACTTCCAACCAACTTCTTATCATTGGATAAGATTATAATAACGTGAAGAGCATATTACACTGACCTCCCCTAAAGAAGATCAGTGTAAGTTACTCCAACATAAGTCTCTAGACCTGCTAACTAATGCTAGAGCTTTTCTTATATTTAAAAAAGAAATAAATAACTAAATCAAGCTAGATATAGACTAGAGTAGAACCTAAACCCAATAATATTGGGAAAAAATGGATAGAAAAGAATGGCAATATGGAAAACAAACTTGGAAGTATTTAAAAACTAAGTGTTCACAGATCGGCATTCAAAAAAGACTTGAGTGGTAATGAAATTAAAATGTAAAGGCATCTATTCTTCTGTTATTGAGGAGTCACCATTCATACTTAACACTCAAACACAATCCTGAATATTTATATACAATTTTTACACCATAATCACATTTTGAATCAGAAAATAAGAAACAATTAGATGCACCAAATACTAAACAAAATATTACATTCCTTTGGAAGCATATATGTGTTCTTGATTCTCATTATTGTCTTAAGAGTACTTGAGCAGGACAACAGATAAAGAACAAGTTAAAATTTTAGTAGCAATTAGTAACCACATAATAAAATCATAGAACAAGTTTGAAAGTTCCTTTACAGGGGAAAAATATAGTCGCATATGAGTTTTTGGCAGAGGAATCATAACATTCAATTTTAACAATTGATGTCTTGATAAGTAATCATATTCAAACATAAGTCCTCACCTGGATGGAAAGCCAGATTGCTTCCATGACCATAATGTCCTCTAAATCAAGGTCAAATTCATCATCCCTGCAATTTCCAACGTTTAGAAAAACAGTAAGTCATAAAATTCAAGCTTCCTGAATAAGATGCATTCATGCACATATATCCATGACCAGCACAAGCATTTGTTTCCCAAAACACCTTAACCTAAATGGCAAAAGAAAAGAAGGATGGGCTTCACATGTCACCAGTGTTAATGACATAGTCAGCATACAGACTTCGAAGATAAAAATACTCCCATACAAATCCAAATTGTATACCTTCTGCCATCTATTCTACTTATGATCTACCATAAGATAGTAACAGATATATACATGGTGCAAATTAAAAGTCAGCAAAGAAAAAGGTTACTGATTGCATATAACTGAAACATACTGAAAAACTCATCCCACTGTTCCCCCCATTTGTAACTGACATTAATCTCTTTATATATATATACTAGGTGAAATCTATGCGAGTGCATTCACAAATGAAAGAATTATTGCAAGTTTATCAAGTCATGATCTGAAAGAACAATTCCTTGTATTGGCCATATATCGGCTTGCCTCTTGAATCCTCCTTTTCCTAAAACTTGTCACCGGTACTTTTTTGCATCTATGAAAACTCATCCTTTTCTATTATTACTATCCATATCTGTCCAAATAAATAAAACATCAAAACAAGTATTCACTCAAGATGAGCTACTAAACTTAATCAAAAAATCAATATGATGAATAGTTTTTAAATCAAATACACTCTTTAACTGCCAACGACTGTTGGCTCAATTGGAAAGAGAATGAGTCACTTCTCATATGGTCATGTGTTTGATTCCCTCTACTAGTGTGAGAACAGTGTTGGCAGGTAATCTATAAGAACCCTTGTAAATGCCCGTTGAATTTGGGGGCATGCCTTACCCTTAGTGGTGAACTAGAGTCAAAGCCACCTAAACTTTAATCTCATAAAAAAAATAAAAAAAAACTCTTTTAACTACTAGTGTAGGTAACCAAATATAATTCTTTGCTTTTTCTGTTCTTGTTGTGGCTCAACAATGAAAGACTAACTGCTTTTCTTATTTCAAGGACTATGCCCTTAAAATTGCCGGAATATAACTTCAGGTTAGAGGCAATGAGAGAGGAAACTCTGCTTATTTTTATTAAAATAGGAATTACATAGCCACAGCCCAGAAATGGAGCAGAATGGAAAAGAAACAAGAACAACCCTGACTATTTGAGGTAGTCAGCCCCTCTCCACACTCTGCACTGAATTCTTGCCCACCTCACTCATGCTCTCCCACCCCCTACAAATAACCCCACCCCAAAAAACCTCTAACGGAATCATACCTCCCCCCCACTCTTAACCTTCCATGTGCCCTATCTTGGATATCATTCCAGAATCAGCTTGATGACTCATGAGTAATGTAAGCCTCTCCCTCATGTGGGCATGTCTACAACTCCTAACATAGACCCTCCAAATTGGGGTTGGTGGTCTAACACAATGCAACTAGGTAAAAAAACCATACATCCCTTGCAATGGCATGGATTGGATAGCTTCCCTAATTGATAAGCCAAACTCAATGCTTGCATGAGACAGTTTAACAAATCAGTTGATAACTCAGCTTATGTTCCCAAATCACCATCTTCTTAGAATTTCAACGCAAGCAACCTCATATTTATTGCCATAAGTCATAGATTAATCAAGCATCTCCTGAAATATTATACCTCTATGGTAGTTATCTAAATATTTAAATTGAAAATTAAAATTACAGCTAGGAAAGTTTTGAAAGAATGACAAAACAAGTACATGTCATGTCCCATATCATTTTGAACTTTTAAGTTCCAATTTTTAGTCAAATTCTGAGAATTTATATGAATATCACATTTCAACATATCTTGAGGCACAAGTTCACACAGCTTGCACTCTTACACCGTACTCCATGAACAAGCTTAAACAAGCCTAGCCACAAATGCAGCTTGGCTGAGTTCATACTCCCAATGAACAACCATCAAGAACGAACCTAATTACAAATGCAGCTCACAAAATTGCCTGGACCCACCAATTTTTTAAGGAGAGATTTTGTATTTAATATGAATGATAGCCAAGAATACCAAAGCTTACTTAAAGTCATCCACTAATTTACAGTTTGATGCCCTTTAGACCAAACCAATTCTTGAAAGTATATATAGACTTGATGCCCTCCACCTATTCAAATTTAGTCAACTTGTGAAGATCTCAGTGGAGCATAGAATAAGCATGCAACTCATAACCCTGATTGAAAGCACCATTCAACCTGAGGCTCAAATTATTGACTCAAGCACAGTACTCAAATCAGATCAAGAAGTATTGTATGTCCCATTTAATAATGGACTCAATAATTGATGATGTCGTAGATTTGGAATAATCTAACAGTTTGAATATTACTGAGCCAATGTAGCACATGAAAGCCTCAGGAAGCAATGTTAAGTCCGCATACACGTTTTCATTTATTACATATATCAATCATTTTACTCCCTTCCTTGATGTCTTAATACATTACACATTAACGTATGTCAGAACAGATTGAAAACAGAGTTACAGAGATATCAAGTGATACATTGATAAAAGAATGAAAGATCCAGGAAAAATAAAATAGGAAAAAAGAAGCTATGAAGACTAGCATACCTAGTAGTCCTAGTGGCTGGGGGTGGTCTAACCATTGGGGTGGCACGTGATTCTTGAGAAGAAACAATTTCCTCACCTCCAACAACAGATATTGAAGATGCAGCCACTACAAAATTGAAACAAAAGAACAATTACACAACTAGAGCTTATTACATACAGATGACACTCATAACTGTCAAGAAACACTACCTGCAGTTGAGATGAATTCAACATCTGCTGCTGCCACACTCCCATTCGAAGAATTTATTTCTTGTCTTTTATGCATTCTTTCCTCTTCATCCTGAAGTTCCTGCCGCCGCATCCTAATTTTTGCTTCTATCACACGCTGTTCTTCCTGAATAATTGTGAGCATGTAAGTAAAACATAATTTTAAATGCCTATACTTCAGCAAATACATTCCTATAAACAACAATTGTGGCAGATAACATCTTACAATCTGCTCTAATCCCTTTTCTTCCTTTGATTTCACACCGCGATACTCCACGGCATAATTTACTGTTTTGCAGAAAGGACATCTCACATTGTTAAGGGAAGAAATATCACAAAATTGAAGTAAATCAACAAAAAATAACTTTGTCTTCATTAAAGGCAAAATGCTAGTGATGCAGGATACTGGGTAGGCCGAGTTGAATTTGGAACTTTCATCTGCAAAAAGCACTCTGATAAATGGAAAGGAATCAGGTTGCATGCAAATGCCAATAAAAGGATATATCATAATGTTACTAGCTAAGATAAGCAAATAACTACCTGTACAAATGCTCTTCATGCAGCATCTCGATCGATTTAGACTTGGATAATACTAAAGAAGGAAAAAAATGAAAGAGAATTATCAGAAAAGTTTATAAACAGTTTGCAATTTTGAATGTACTTTGGGAAAGAAATTTAGGCAGTCGGTTAGAGTTCCTTGCAAATAGATTGAAAAATGTTCAGAAGTTAAATTTAAGAAAAACTTGAGATGTTACATGCTCTCCATCATTTTGCTTCCAAAAACACACCAAAGAATTTAACCATAGAAATGGGGTCTACAGGTTAAATTTTTAGTTGGAAATTGCTCATTTAAAATGACTTATTTGCCGGTTCATGAAAAAATAAATTGAAGTTATAGGATAGAAATCAGACCAGAAAGCAAATAGGGCACTCTTCAAGATCACAGGTGCATTCTTCATCTCCAGGATAGCAGGGTGCAAGCTTTGATTCAAGTATTAGCTTTCTCAGCTTCTTATGATCCACATCTTTATGATTATACAGCCCCTGTGGCCTTGTATATTTTTCATCTACCACTTGTTTCCTCCTCCCGAGTTTATTACCCATCCAACAAAATTCGTCTCTTCTTCTTTGTTGACTATTTATGATTTCTTCAACAATATAAAACACAACAACAATAAAAAAAACAAACCATTCTCTCACAAATTATTCACTGCTACATATAACAAGAGTATCCGGGAACAAACTAGTTTGTATTGACAACATACTCAACAAATAATAATCGAACAATATTGTGGAGAATCTAATCCTTGATATACAATACAATCAACAGACCAAGAATGAGTCTTTCAGTTCAGTTCACTTAGATTGCCGCAGAAACACACCTCGGCAGTCCTGCAATTCATGAAGGATGTATATACCAATAAGGAAAATGCCCAATATGCACAAGCAAGCATCAGATAATAAAGAAATAACCGTACCATCCACGTAGCAACAATTGTCAAGAAACATTGCTTTCATGGAGCCAAACAAACAGAAGAAAAAATAAAGCCTGGAATTCATAATTAGCTTTTGATAATATATGTCGTAGAGAATTACGGATACAACAAGCGGATCATTCCACGCAAATTTCATCCCCCAAACCATGACATGATATAATAATGAGTAAAAGTGACAACAGCAAGAACCCTAATTTGAGCCCTGCAGCTCTCTAAGCTTCAACAAGGCGCAATTGGCAAAGTATACACATTGCCAAACTCAAAGAAGTATCAAGGAATGCAATTGAAACAAACAAAAACGAAAATTTGACCCTAATTTCACGGTGAACACTATCATGGCAAGTAAACTATGCAAAAATTGAAAAGCGCACAGTTATACATACTATAGCAGTAGTCTGAGACTCTGAGGAGGAAGAAGAAAGAGAAATGTTCTGAAAACGTAAACAAACATTGAAATAGAGGAAGATTGGGATTCGGAAAGGAACCTGAAATCGTCAGCGCGATTGCACCGAGAGAAAGGAACTCTCTGAAGATGGAAACGGAGACCGAGAGATTTGATCATACGAAGAGGAACACGATCAGGAACAGAAGCTCTCTCAGAGACTCTTTCTTTCTTTGCTTTTCTATGGTTTTCTATTTTATAATTTTGGGTTTATTCCTTTCGGCCAGTGCGCTCTATTCGACGGAAACTTTTAGAGAGAGAGAGAGAGAGAGAGAGTGACGAGAGAGAAGGATATTAGAGTAATGTCATGTAAAGAGAAGCAAGGCACGGAGATGGAGTGGTGGACGAGGAAAGAATCATCCAGGATTAAAGAAGACGCTCCCAGTGACCCCTTTCCACGCGCTCTTCCTTCGCGTGACTTATTGCCGGTTCCTTTGTCTTTTTCTTTCCTTTTTTTAGATTAACTTTCTTTTTCTGTGAACCAATTACTGACTGAATAGAAGTTGGTCAAAATATAATAATATTTAATAAATGTAATTAATTAAGTAATTAAACATTTTAAAAATTATTAATAATTTAATGTAAAATAACATTTAAACATCTTCATGAAATATTTTGAAATTAATCAAAATTAAAAGGAAATAATTAAATTTTTGAATAATGTTGGTAAAAAATATAAAATTAGAATGATTTACCATTTAATGTTTCATAATTAATAAAAAATTTATAATATTATTTTAGTTTGTTAAAATTATAGAATTAATGTAGAAAGTTAACTAACTGAGAATTTGAATTTAAAACTTCATTCTATTATGGCTAAAACCATGATTTTAAAATAAATAATGAGACAAATATTAATTAATTACTAAAAGAAAGGATATTAGCTGTAACAAAAAAAAAAAGAAATGATATTAGTAATTGCTAAAATAATAAAAATAAAATCTAAAACATTTATAGTGTACACACGATGATTGATGACTTGCTATGTTCTTATTGAATTGAAATTAAGGAGTGGAGACAAACGCAAATGAGTTAGTTTAGTTGGCTTGAAGTATTTTATTTGTAATATTTATATTTAAATTTCTCTGTTAATAATGTTTTTGATAAATAATTTATAAGTTCCCTTCTATATATAATACTTTAAGCCTTTATTAATAACTTCTATAAATATGCTTATTAATTTGACATGTAAAAATTATTAATAATATGTAAACTACAAATCATTATTAATTGTCAATATATCTATCCTTAATTTATCGATTGTGAATATGTTTATAGTCTACTATGGTCATTATATATGGATTAAGATTTTTTATTTTATAATATCAACATTACAATAATTTTATGTTTTTTTAACTCTTCTTTAACAAATTTTATTACAAAGGCCATTTAAAACAATAAAGAGAAACAGACACAATATTTAAATTAAATTTTGTTGTTAATCATATAAGAATTAGAGTTTAATTACTTGATTGTATTTTACTCTTCAAAGCAACATATTTTGTCCCTCAAGTCTTTTTGTTTTTTTGCTCATTATTAGTATGTCTAGATGGTTAGCTCAAGGCTAGCCACCTTTTTTATTTTGATGAGCTACTCGATCCATAATTTGTATTGTTATAGGCTAAACTCTTAAATGAGCATACTAGGGCTTTAGTTACAGCAAGCGCATGGTTTCTGGTCCACATTGTTAGATTCTCATTTTACTTCTTATATGTCTTGTCAAAAACATTTAATGCAAAGAGGCATTTATTTAATGAAGGGAGAAAGCCTTAAATGCGAAGTTAGGCGTGTTGTTGAAGTATTATTTATAGTCCGCAGCAAAAGGTAAAAAATGGAGACACGGGGCAAGTGTTAAAATATTAATGAGCATAAGACAAATTCAATCTATTCTTATAGTAACTTATTTTTTTAATATTTTCAAAAAAAATGACAAAGCATGTATAAGATAACAGAAGAAAATTAGACAAAGAAGAATGAAAGAGTTCATTGCTCAAAGACTCACTCAGTTTGACGCTTTACGAAGAAGGACGAACTTAGAAACACTAGCCTACGCTCTCCGAGCCAACATATTTTAGTTTTTGAATTCTCGTTGAATATAAACGTGATATGCACATTATTACTATTTATTATGTTATAAAAAATGGATGGAAAGCTGAAATTGATTCATGTTGTGGCGTTCTTAATTTGTGGGCACAAATATGGGGGACGCATGTTTGTAGGGAGCGCAAATTGCCAACGCGCCAACAAAATTGAGTGGCCACCTTCTTGTAATCTCTCATTTTCCGAAAGCAAGTGGGCATGCAAACGTGGCCCATGCATCGTTTCCTTTTTGTCGAAATCTGCAATTATATCAGACCGTTAAAATGGTTGACCAGAAACACACTGTTCAAAATCATGGGCCATGACTCCTGTCCTATCCTTAACTTTCTTTACTGCCAACACAAGTACTACGTACTAGAATTATAGGGAATTATTAATTATTTATTAATTACAAAGAATTTAATAAAGTTAATAATTTATATTTTTATGTAATACTTAATAAAATACATGATAATAGAATTGTAATTCATGAGGCATATGGTGCCTTGCAAGAAAATTTAAATTTTTTAATAAAATATTGATATATTCATAAATTAATTTTATTTTAATTTTAAATTTAAAATTTAAAAAGTTAACTACATAGATTTTGTATTAAATAAAATTAATCTCCTATTTATTAATTCTAACTTAATAATAATAAAAAATATTTCAAAAAAAATAAAAAAAAAAGTCAAAACCACCTACTTACTTATCAACCATAACTTATACTACGAAATCAGCCGAAGTTTCTCTTATAATATACGCAACACATTATACACTACACCAAGGTCAAATTTAAATATTTTAAGAGAAATAAATGTAATTTATTTTATCTTTATTTTCTTTTGTAATGAAAAAACAAATTTCCTATAAGGTTCTTTATTCGTAGGGTTGTATTTTATTTTTGTGTTATCGGTTAAGTGAAGAATTGTTTAGAGGAGAGGGTGGTGGTGTTTTGTTGACCAGATTTGAGCTTATATTAGGTCAGGGAGGGTGTAACCATGGTTTTGTAGGTATCCTGCCCTCTTAGTCGTCTCGCTTGCCTCATGAAAACCTAATCAAAACAATAATTAATCATGACTTCGTTGGTGGGCGCTATTTCCTATGTAATTTACGTAAGCTTGCAGCAAAATGCTATTATTTCTTATAATTATTTTTTATTATGACAATGAAATGAGGATTAACCTTTGGGCCAGTCGTAGCCAATTGATACCAACCCAGCCAAGCTATGGTACTTTCGCCCTCCCTGCCCTTTGCGAGGGACACTCCTATACAGAGGGTGAACTTTCATCGCCTTATACCGACTTATTCACGCTTTGTCTTTATAGTTTACGGATTGAATTGTGAATTATGACAAGTTATGTTATAAAAATGAAGAAAAGAATCATATGTTTCCTTTTTTTTTTTTTTTTACATAAATTTTATACGATATCCTTATTCATTCTTAATTCTTATATCTCTTTGTTAAATTTTCTAATATGCTATTCAAGTTGTCACAATGACAAGATGAATGAAATTGAAATATATATACATATATATATATATATATATATATATAGCCTGCTTAACTAGCAAGGCTAGAGGAATGAAGTAAATAAATTGAGTAAGAACTTTTATTGGCATATTGATAAGTTAAACCCATGGAGAAATTCTTCCTCTTTTTTGTGTTTTGTAGTTATTACATAATTTTTTCCTAAAAATCTAGACAAATCTCTATTAAAAAGGAATGACTTATAATTACTTTAATATAGGTAATTTCTTTTTATATGAATCATAATATCAAATTATTAAAGATTTTGTGATCCTAATATATAAAAAATATATAAGAATTTTATTTGAACAATTAAAATCAAATTTATGATACTAAAGTACCAATAAAAAACTTAACTATATATATTATTTGTCTATATATGAATGAAGCATGATTCATTCAACTGAAGAAATTTAATTTTATTAATGTAAAGAAATAAAAATATATTAATCTAATAATGACCAAGAATTAGTTTGCATAAGGGGGTTTATAAGAGTATTAAAAAAATCAAAGGAGGTTTGTAGGTTTTTAATATTCTTTAGGGGAAGTTTATGTAATAAAAGTAAAACACACAGACATTAAAGTAATTTCCTCGTTCTTATATAATATGAAAACATTTTCATTTATTAACCATTTACATATTTCGTTAATCTTATATAGTTAAAAATTCTAAAAATTAGGTTAAATTATTTTTTTTAATTTTTAAAAATAAATCTAAATTAATTTTAGAAGTTATTATCTAGAGAATTTTCTTCAATAATATTGCACAATATTGGCAGTGAAATGTCCATCAATAAATATAGGAACATATTTAAAATTATGTTCATTATTTTTTATAGAAGTCAGTCAATAAAAAATAATATACAGGCAAAATTTTTACCAATATAATTCATTATTTAATCAAAATAATAAAAATAACTAGTAAATTGTTTGTTTATCGACAATTCTTTTTTTACTGACAATATTCTTTCAATAAATTTATTAAAAATAACTTTCATCAAATTATTTTTGTTAATAATGTAATTATCGATGCTCATGAGTTGATAATTCAAGTGGTACAAATAATTCTTTTCTTAAATTCGTGTCGTGGTTTGATCCTTATTTTCATTCTCACTCTTATAAACATTAGTACGACTCCTTTGTAATAAAAAAAATAATGTAATTATCAATTAGCATGTGTCCATCAATTATTTATCTGTAAAATTACTTTGGCGACAAAATTTTCATTTCCCATTAATAATTTCCAAATGTCTTGTAATTAAACTTATCTTTCTTCTTGATGACGTCCTTGAGTCCTTTTCCAACCCCTTCCACATGCGAGCAGAAGCTCTGAAATATCCCACAAAGTCCTCCTCGTTTCCAAACGAGTGAACTTCAAGGTTCTTTTTCTCTTCCCCTTGAGTGAGGTTCTCAACCCCCAGTTACTGGTCCAAAAGTCCCAAATTTGTGTACAATGATCTGCTAAAAATCCTGCAGAGACAGGCCCAACTTCTTCCCAAAAACCGCCCCATTTCATTGGGTGCTTTCTTCAAAATCCAAATTTATTTTCACCTTGGCTAGTGGCTTGCAAACCCATTTAAATGACGCGGCAACTATATTAATGATACGGCAAGCCTTCGCACACATCAAAGCAGAACTTCAAGACATGACTAATATCTTGGTTATTTTTCATTGAAAAACTCAAATTATTTCATATTTTCACATACAAGTATAATATATAAACCACTTTGTGTAATATATGATCAAAATATGGCATAGAATAAGTCTAATTAAATCATAGCAATTGACTTAAGAATCACTAAGTACAAGAGTACCCCCCAAAAAAATTGAACATGAAATTGATTTAATAGAAGGTTCATGAGGAAATTTTTAGTAAGACAAAATATTTGGGCGCTTGTAATAGCATTTTTACTTTTTAGAGGTACTCTTTTATAATAACTAACAAGTAGGTGAATCTTTTGTTTCTTTTTATTATTTTTATTATCTTGACTATTCTTTTTATCCTAAATATATATATTATTGATTCTATGATAAGTAACCCTAAGAATTGTTGTATATTGAAATGTTTATTTCCAGGTTATGGTGATCACATATCAATTTAACCATCTCATTGATGTTAACAACTATAAATTTTGATTTTTTTATACCTTCTTTGCTTTTTAATTGAATAAACTTTGGTTAAATATCATAGCATTTATACTCATTAGGGATGGGCATAAATTGCCCATCCAAAATCAAACCGACTGAAACCACAATTAAAAAAAAACAAAGAATTGAATGAGTAAGGTCAGTTAAGTGGACCAAGTTGGTGGGCAAATGGAAGCAAATGGATTACTATGGTGGTGATGGGTGGATTGGCTAAGTCTACGATGGAGCTCTTGAGTCCCTTGATGGCAACTCCAACCCGATTTAACCCACCCAAACATTTCTTTGACCAATTCAATTTGACAACTTTAGTTCTAGCAAATCTTACAGGCTAAAAGGGTTAGAAATCATTCATCCTTGGGATTCATTTTTTTTTTTGGCAACCCAAACCTAAATTTACCCGTAATATGTCCACCCTTAATACTCATCTTGGTACTTCAATTTAACAAATATCAACAACATAAAATTTTTAAACAATTGTATTATTTAATTTATTTCAATTTCGTTTATAAGTACTAATTAACTAGCCACAAATATTTGGAAGGAAAAACATATCGAGTCAACGAAGTGATGTCAAATGTAAATAACGTTTTTATTCACATGGCAAGTAATTACATTGATTTTAGCTGACGACATTTTTGGAAAATTAGTAATGACAATTGCTAATTTGGTGATGTGCAAATTTGACTTCCATTTTCGCATTTATTTTTTGCCTTTGAATTACAAAAGGGGAACGAATAAATCTGTGCCATTGTCATTACAATTAATTGCCACTAGCAGACCAACTGTGTGGTCCATGACCATTATAGAAGTGTCTACACCTAAGTGTCAAAACATTTGCCTTCAAAAGTCAGAATACAGAAACATGAAAACTCAAACCATGTCTTGTTTTCTCATCGCTGTGCTCCTTCTCTGCATTGGTTCTGGTATTTACTATTTACTACTTCTTTTATTTTGCTTATTTTGTTCACGTTGATACACCACATGGGCATTTTGGTGTTATTTTCGAATTTGATGGATGCGAGGTAGTGGGAGAATTTACAGGGAAAGTGTGTTGGCCGGAGCCGCCATTTAGAATAGAAGGCTGTACGGATAAGGCATGCGACAAGTATTGCAAGCCAAAGTGGTCTAAAATTTACCCTCATATTTCTGGCAAGTGTTTGGCCTTCATCAACGGGTGTTACTGCCTCCACTCTTGTTAGCTGCCTGCAAATGCCTATGTACTAATTAACTTGTACATGCTTCAATCTTTAGCAGCCAGAATGATATATGAATCAAGAAGGAAGCCACAATCAATTGGAATGATCACTTCTAATTTGTAAAGAGGAATATACTAAAATAATAGTCATGAGTGAACAGAGCGTACAGTACTCGAAAAATATATGTGTGCAAGTGCAATCACAACTTTGAATTGACAAAAATCTGATAAAAACAAAGTCAGCTTATATTTGCATAAGACAAAATTTTTAGCATTAAAAAAGATTTTGACTACTATGGGTTGGGATTAATGAGTAATTTTTATCTTAAAAAGTATAGTATATACTAAAAGGGAGATAAAGATAGAATTAAAAGAAAAACAATTAATAACAAAAAATTGAGACTCACAAATTTAAATGTAGAAAAAGATAAAGAAAAATTATTGATATAAAAAATTGAAAGTTATATACTTAATCTAAATCCAACTACCATTGTACCTTAAAGTGAAATTTTGTCAATTTCTTAATGCTAAAAGAGCTTTATTGCTTGTTAATTGAGCATCTTTTAAATGAATAATGTTATTTGTACATTACTTTAATTGATTGGACTCATCAAAACTTTAATTAATCCCACTTAAATTTTATTTTTAAGGTTCAAATATTATAAGTGCAAACCATCTGTCTGATATGTAAGAAGCATTTTCCATCTTGAAGATACAGTGATTCCCTTGATCATTTGGAGGTTGTCTATGTATATGATAATGAAGAAAATACCCATATCCAGAGCAAATTAGAATAATGAAAAACATAGATTGAAGTTTAACTATATGTATGAAGACAAAGCAATAAAGTCAATGTGGAAAGCCTCATTTATGACAAAGGATGGATCCTTGCATTACAGTTTGGCTTCGGCTTCTAATTTACCGCATTAAAGGAGGGCTATTGTGGAGAACTCATCTCCTTTATAGACGTAGTGCAAATGAAAATATATGTATGCTGATTATATTTAGTCTAGCTTACTATATTCATACTTATTTTAACATATCATTCTCACACCTATTTTATTAAAATTATTAATTGATCATGCAGATGGAACGTAGACAATCAATTGATGGTTATAATAGAATGAATATAAGAATAATGTGTTAAAATGGATGTGAGAGTAAATTTATTTTATTTAATCATACAATATATATATATATATATAAGTGATGGCCTCATATTGGATTATTGTTAAAAGCAGTTAAATCATTTTTTTCTCATTTATACCCCAATCCATCTTTAGAAAAAAAGAGTAAGTATGTTTAGTTTTTAAAATTTTTCGCTTGAATAATACTAAAGTTAATACCCAAACTTTCATTAAGAAAAGTACCCGCAATCTATATAGGATTGCTTTGTTTTTTGGTACAGAATCTATCTAGAAAATTTTTAACCGTAAAATCTATCCAGGATTTGGTAATCCATCAGTCAAATATTTTAAAAGTGGATTGTTTGGAGGTATATATTTACTACAGATTTTGAAACATCCGATAAAAGGAATGGCAAAATCAGAGCATGGGATCTTAGCTTGGTGATTATCACGATTTTAGGTGCAGAAAAAGGGAAAAAGAGTAGTTGATTTAATTATTAGTAAGATTATGCCTTGTTATTACAAAATCATATAGAAAATCAAGGGAGTTTTATTGAGGGGTGTCTTTATCTGTCCTACACCCAGCATCATCTAGCTATAAATATCAGTTGCGCACAGTCAGTCCTACGGTTTCATGCACCATTAATTCCACCGACAAAGGCACCAAAGATCTCAGAAAGATGAATTCCATGAAGAGCACCACCATCTTCGTCATCCTTGTGCTTTTGTTCTTCACTATTGGTAAAGTTCTTTCTCCTTTTCTGTAAAACAAAAAATGGATAGGGTTTGTCGCATTTTGTGGTGAATTAATGAAAACTTATGCACTGCAGGTAGTGAGGTAGAGGCAGATGTGGGTCGTGTTTGTATGAAGGTAGAGGCCATTGCTGACTGCACGGATGCCAACTGCAATGCCTTGTGTGTGCAGAAGTACGCACCAATTAGTAGAACTAAATCAGCACGTGGATACTGTAGTGAGGGTAGCTGCGCCTGTTTTTACCCTTGTGCCTAGTTCCCTTGCAGAACTTCAGCAAAGAAGGATACTTGTATGATAACAATACAAACAGATATTAATGAATAATGATTAAGTTTCCAAAATGCCCACTCTCGCCATGCCTATATGCTGCCTTTTGTCAAATGAGCTTGAGTATCTAGAAAATAATTAGCTAATACCAACAAGTGTGGTATTGTTGGCTGCCTCGTATCAGAACATCTTGAACTAAGTCATATATTTAAAATTATATTTTAAAGTTATTTTTATTAAAAAAATTTCGTTTAATTTCTATTTTAAATGATGATTAGTCCTAGTTAAAGAGTAAAAATATTTTGTATAAATAAAAGAAAATAATTTGTTAATTATCTATACTAGGGTTGAATCTTGCAACTTGTTGAAATTGACTCATTTAAGAACTTTTAAAATTCAAAATCGCAGATATGTCGGGGTAGTCCCCATAGAACTATTGTTGTATAGTGTCTTGTTTTATTTCCTTTACACTTCCAAAAGAAAATTCAAAATTGCAATTTTATCCACTGTAATTAAAATATTTTATACACAAGAAAATCACTATGTAATTATTTTCCATTTCATGATATTATAATATAGTCCTACTTTTTTACAAATTAAATCCTATTAAATATTTATTTAAAAAATTTAAATCATTAAATTTATTTTTTAATACAAAATCATTAATTGTATTTATCACTTTGAAACTCAACAAATTAATCATTCTTATTATTTTAAGTAATAATTTAATAAACTTCCTTGTTATTAAGAGTTTCATTTTCCATAATACCACTGCCTGAATTTATCGTCCATCCGCATAAATGAACAGCTTCTAAAATTGGACAACCTAAATTTTATATATATGAGGCAAGCCTGTAAACTTAATTAATTTATCAATCTCTTTATTCTAACCAATTAAAACTTACAACAAACTTATTTTAAAAAATTTAAATTATTAAATTTATTAAATTTAATAATTCAAGCATTAAAATTTAACGTATCCAACAGTATAAATTTGTTTTTATACGTATTTAATAAATATTTTTTTTGTGAAAGTAGTTTTTTTATTAATTTCTATAGGTTGATTGAGAAAGAAGGATTTGATTTTTCAAAGTGCATATTAATTGCATTCTCTCATGGCTAAGATTACGGTTAAATAGACTTCTCCATTTTCAACCCACTTCTACGAAATTAATCAAAGATGTAGATTTTGTAGATTGTAATTGCATACAAATACTAAAGAAGAAGGATAACAAGAGGACAAGCAAAGGTCCTATCTTCACAATCACGGAACATAGAAACTTTTCTGAACTCTTTTTGCTAACATGGAAAGGATAGTCTGTAAGTATGGGGCTAATACTGCTTTTTGGCACAAATAATCTCTTATATGTCATGTTGTTAATAAGGTACGTTACGTTGTGTAGATGTGAAAACGAGTCGTAGTTTTTTTTTTTTTTTTTTTCTGTAAGTAACAATATATGCTTGGTCCTTTTAAAATTAACTATTCTGCTCATAAATATGCAAATGATTGTATGATAACATATAATTTGTCACAACACGAAATGCTGGTTCACATGAACTCTTTCTTTCTTTTTTTTTAATAAAGGAAAAATAATTTTTTTAAATAAAAATAGAATCGTCATTAATTTTATTTTTAAAGATGAAATCAAATAACCTATAATATAAAAGAACTTCTAAAAATGATAGGCGAATGAATGACATAAAAGAAGAAAGAAAAAAGAAAAACGATGAGAAAGAAGATAAGGATGCATGGATGAGAAAACTTTATATGTATATGAATTGAAATGCTTAAGAAATGGGCGAGAATTGAATCTAAAGTTTTCAAAGAGTTAGAACCCAATACTCAACCTAATTAATTAAGCCCAAAAACAAGTGGTTGAAACTTGAAAGGCAAAAAGAGTTACTATCCAGCACAGCACAATGGTAGGCAACCTCCCAATTGACAGCATATTAAACACGTTCATGTTGACAAAGTTTATACTATTACTTTGAAAGATAGATTGAGGATAATTACATAATAGAATAAATAGATAGTCAAAATTAAATTTGAAACCACTATTATATTATGTGACAATTAATTATGGTTTCAAAACTTTGATAAATAGTGAATGCAAAAGAGAAAATATACATTAATTTCTATCCAAATGATAACCTTGAGAGTCGTTTGTTCTTATAAAATTCATGCAAAAATAAATAAAAATATCCATTGCATAGATTTTTTTTTTTTTTTAATAAAGGGCCGATGACAGGTATTTAGCAAAAGACAAAATTGGAAGTACCAAACATTTTGTGGAGTGCAGTTGCAAAGAAAAGTCAAGCCTTCAAAGAATGAAGCACCAAGTCAAGAGTGCAAGGTCCAAACAATTGAAGGGGCCAGAGCCGGCAATTGGCGGGGAGGCGGAGAGGGGTGCGGCTTATTAAACGGTTCACTCTTTAATTGGTCGGCCAAAATACTTTTGTGGTAGTATTCTTCCCGGAATGGCAGAAGATCCGGAGATCCTCCCTGCGTTTTTCAATATATATTTGCTTTCCACTCTACTATTTTATAACAAATTCAAAATCATCTTTGAAATTCTTTACCACTATTCACTTTGATATTTGCTTTATATATATATATATATATATAGATAAAGCTATCATATATACTATGATGAATATTACTGTTTACTAAAGATAACATTGATGTTTTTAAAAAATGTTAAAATGTTCTTTATTTAGATTAAATAGTTAACATTCAATTTTTTGTGTTTTGAATAATATCAATTTTTCGTTAAAGACTGCACCAAATGACTTTCTTTGGTGAAAATAAACTTTAGGGTGAGGAAAGATATCTCATTTTAAGGTTTAGATATGTTGAATAGGTCAAAGTCAAATATATTTTTTTTATGAATTCAAAAATTTGATAAATAGTGAATGCAAAATATAAGATATACGTTAATTTCTATGCAAATGATAACCTTGGGAGTCGTTTGTTCTCATAAAATTCATGCAAGAATAAATAAAAATATCGATTGCATAGCTTTTTTTTTTTTTTTAATAAAGGGCCGATGTCAGGCATTTAGCAAAAGACAAAATTGGAAGTGCCAAACATTTTGTGGGGTGCAGTTGCAAAGAAAAGTCAAGCCTTCAAAGAATGAAGTACCAAGTCAAAAGTGCAAGGTCCAAACAATTGAAGGGGCCAGAGCCGGCAATTGGTGTGGAGGCGGAGCGGGTGCGGCTCAACAAAATATAGAAACTAGACGGTTCACTCTTTAATTGGTGGGCCAAAATACTTTTGTTGTACTATTCTTCCTGGAATGGCAGAGGATCCTCCCTGCCTGTTTCAATTATATTTGCTTTCCACTCTACTATTTTATAACAAATTCAAAATCATCTTTGAAATTCTTTACCACTATTCACTTTGATATTTGATTCATATATATATATATATATATGTAGATAAAGCTATCATATATGCTATAATGAATAGTACTGTTTACTAACGATAACATTGATGTTTTTAAAAAATGTTAATATGTTCTTTATTTAGATTAAATAATTAACATTCAATTTTTTGTGTTTTGAATAGTATCAATTTTTCATTAAAGACTGCACCAAATGACTTTTTCTGGTGAAAATAAACTTTAGGATGAGGAAAGATATCTCAATTTAAGGTTTAGATATGTTATAAGTTTCAATGAAAACTTATAATGAAATTTAGTAATTATTTACTAAAGGAAACTATTTACAGAAAAATTTAAACCTAAACCTTATAAGCTAAATACTTTAAACATTATTAACTAAATTAACTCCCGTTAGAGCTAACGGCTTTTGATATACGTCAATATATATACCAAAAAAGTATTTGTTTAAATAGGTCAAAGTCAAATAATTTTTTTTAGTGAATTCAAGGTATCATTTAATTAAAAGTTAGAGATTAATCTCTTACAATATATCTTTTTTATATATACAACTTAAACTGAATTCAGGACATCATATTTAAAGAACTTAATTATTTATCAACTATGCTAAATTTTGTTGGTAAATAATTTTTTAAATTATACTTTTTATAAAGAAATTTTAATCCATACAATTTTAAATCTACCAAAAAAGAAAAATCAGTTGAAAATTGAAGGAACATGATAATTACAATTCAAAAGCATATATAAAACTTTCAAAGAAATTAAACATTTTCACGTTGTAAGTAGTTTAATTATCTTTTGCAATTTATGATCCTAGCGAGGAAAATTTAGAGTTGTATGCATGTTGTTACAATGCATACAACTGTATATCTTCATTTAATTCATTACGCTCAAAATAAGGCATATCTAGGATTATAGTTAATAATTTTTTGTATGATTTGCAACATTTTTTTTTTCTGTAACATGTATAACTTGTGGCAGTATTTGAACTACTTAAAATCACTTTTAATGCGGTTATTAATAGTTAAATTCAAATATTTCCATATGACAGGTTGTGTACTAGTTATGAAAAAAGTTGTGTACATTTGTCATCATTAATTTTTACTAAATGCTCCTTTTTCAGCAAATAATAATTAATATTTATAAGTATTTTTTTAAGTACTGAATGTTATAATATAATAATCAAATTTAGAAGAAAGAAAAATAAGATTGGATTCGATGACTTGAGCCAAGCTAAGTCCCATATTTAAAAGCATTAAAAAAAGGGAGTAAGACTGTAAAAGGGACAAATATATGTGTTATTGAAATTGTTAGAGTAATGCAGAATTAATGGATAGTCAAATAAGCATGAGACATATCGCCCTCAACCACAAATCCTACATGTATGTCATATACAAGCCCTTGAAACTACAACAAAATCACCACATTTACCTGTCGTATACCGTGAACTTGAATTAATCCAATGAAATACCAACAAGTGTTTGTATAGGTACATATGGAAATGAAATTGAAGTTAATCAGACCAAAGGTCGTTTATCGGTGGCATTTCTCTGAGCAACCTATCAAACTCCTTGAACGATAAGTCTCTCATCAAAAACGAACTCACAGCTCCATTACTTTTGTTTACAATATTGTTCCTCTGATGATCTTTTCTCTGAAAATTAGCTTTTCCAGCTGCTGCTGCTACATCAGAATCCTTCCCAGTCAGCTTCTGCACCACTGACTTGAAGCTCGTAGCATCCGTTTCCACATACTGTGTATTGATTATCACAACCTTCACTGGATCCCGCACACCGTAGCTACCGCCCGCCATTAAAATTTACTGAAAAAGCAATTTCTAAATTCTCAAACTGAACAAATAGAAAAAGCAGATTTGCCCCAAAAGCGCTTTTCCGAAAAAGCAAAAATCTTTGCTCTGTAACTTTGGTTCTTCTGGATAGAGTTTATGGGGTTGGCTTTAGTTTGTGTATACATCTATCTACATATATATACAGAGAAGAGAGAGAAAACGATGGAGACAAGTTTAGAAAGATAAAGCTTGTACGTTGCGGTGGTGGGTTTGACAGTTACAGATGAAATAAGTTGACCGTTGCTGCTTCATGTGAACTGGGAAGCAGCCCAGAATGCTCAGTCAGCTAATTAACAAAGAAAAACGAGATTGGGTCAAGCCACGCAATTAAGGGTAGGCTCATGCTCCATGCACGTGATTAGGAAATTGCAGATGATGATGATAAGACACTTATTCTTGAGAGGCACTCAACCTCGAAAGGCCCAAAGAGGATGAACATGAAATGAAGAGAAAGTCAGAATAGTAGAAAGAATCAAGGGAAACAGGGAAATGAGAAGGGAATATGAGGTTAGAAATATGGCACGCGTTGCATTAATGGGTTCAGATAAGTTGCTTGGTTAATGGCTCCAAATTCTGTGGTCAGAAATTCAGAATTGACCATGTGTTGGGTTAATCATTGATCATCAAATAACCCCTCATAGCCAATGGGGTTTGTGTCAATAATGGATGGTTGAAAACTTTAGGGTTAGTGTTAATACTTGATTAAACCCTAAATGACAAAAGGGCATGTCAATAATAGGAGGTGGAAAGTAACGTTTAGGGCCGATTATTATTGATTAACCCGTTCAAATTTAATGGGCTGGTAGGAATTAATGTTTATAATGCACGTGTTGTAAATTGTGAAGTTCATGAACAAACCTTCACGCACAATTTGGGTCAATTTTACGTAGGTAACACAAGTTTTCTCCCTCTATCTAAAAAGTTAGGTTTATATCCAACAAGGGCTGGCTATACATGAATTTCATCTTCTAGGGTCAACATTAATTTTTAAAATATAGAGCTTCAAAAATTCCTCCTTTTATTTAGTTCTATTAATTTATATAAGAGCTTGTCTAATTAAATCATTTATCCACATCATCACGATTTAATTATAAGTAAGATTGTTTGACTGCTAAACCAAACATTGTCTAAATAATTTACTCTTGTTTGAATAATTTCGGAGCATTACAGATTTTGATATTGGTGAATAATTATTTAAATGATCAGTCATTTATTGTCGTGGATTTGAATTTCTTAATTTTTTATTTAATTTTTGATAATTTTCTTTTTGTATCTTTATTTCATAATGAAATTTGTGTTATAAATAAAAGAAGAAATATTATAAAAATAGAGAAATATAAAAAATTTACTAAAAATAAGAAATAAGAAATAAAAAATAAAGGGATCTCAATCCACTTAAAACCAAGTTAAGAAGAAAAGCCAGCAAACAAATAAATAAATAAATAAAAGAAAACAGAGCTCACCCATTTAATTTTACTAATTTTTGTTCTCGCTTTTAGGTGCTCAAGGCTATTGCTTCTAGATATCCACAAGGTTGGGTAAGCACAAGCGTAAAACCTATGTCACACTGATATTTACATATATTATTGGTCAAAATTTTCGTCTTGTGTATCAATACAGTGACAAAGAAAATAAAAATCACATAAGGAAGTGTCTTTGTGTATAGCTCCATATTTCCATATACAAATTCAGCCTTATTAATTTCTGTGGGTGCCAACCTTGACTTCATCATAGCTTTGCTTAGTTCCTGCCAGCCAGCCAGCCAGCCACAGCTTTGACTTAAGAAATCAAATTAATTATTTGCGGTGGTGGACTCAACCATATATAAATAAGTATATTAATTTAAAAAAGGAAAATGATAGAATAAGCCATTGCTGTTTCAAACTGAAAATGAAATTCTTAACACAAAGGTAGAATAAATCTCAATGTAAGTAGTTATCAGAAGTGACATTTATAATTTATTTTAAGGCTTAAAACATAACAAAACCAGAAACCTACAAACTAGTACTTAACGGAGCTTACACTTTATATGAAATATTATATATATATATATATATATATATGGTTCTTTTATTGTGTATAATGTATTTTTAATTTATATTATTTGATTAAAAAATTATTAATTAATTAAATTTTAAATTTTAAAGAGTTCATTTTATCTGAATTTATATTGACTACCATTTTAATGAAATTATTAATAAATATTGGAGAATAAAAGAAAGAGAGATTTTTAGCACATAAAAAGTTTAGAAAATTTATTTTCCCAGCATTATTCTCACAAAATACTTATATCTTATAATATGAGTATCAGTTGAATATTATAATTTGAACATAAAATTTAATAAATTTAATTGTTTATATTTAATTAAATAAGAATTATATGAAAAAAATGCATGCAAGCAAAAAGATTGTAAAATATTTAACCTTTTACCAACATTACAAAACAGTACCAATGAAGAAAATTAAAAAAAAGAAAAACCGGTGCCAATGATTTAGAATTGCAAGATTGTGTTTTTATCCTACACTGAGAGCTATGTAAGTTTTGTTTTGGCTCGGGGGAGAGTACAAGTAGGGCAGGTCATTAATCTAGAGCCTCCTAGAACATATTGCATACTAAAACATTTTTTTATTTGACTAATTAACGTGTTGATTTCTTAATGTAGAAGGTAAAGAAAATAAATGTTTTCGCCATATATATATATATATATATATATATATATATATATGTAAATAGATGGTGGAATGGCAGTAGAGTCATTCATCTGGCGAAAAGATCATAAAGTCTTCTAGATCACTATATGACGAAACTTCCATTTATCATCCAAATCTGATTATAAAAAACAGAAAAACTTTCAGTTGTAGACCACATTTATGAGATAATGATAATGCCAATGATTTGAAATCATGAAAGAATGCAACTAATACGATGTTTGTTTATTTATTTATTTTTTATACTATTAAAAAAATCCTTCTGCTGCATATCAGTATCAAACGCATGTCAGAAGACAGTTTGGGCAAGCAAATTGAAAAACATGACTAGCTTCGCGTGTGCACGTGCCTTGACAATCTTAATGAGTGTGGGAGAAAGATCAACGAACCGTATGGAGGACCTCGTAGTACCGGGAAAAACACAGAAAATTCTGGTTTTCATACCCATCGTATGCAGCCTATGAGATCTGTAACATGTAAAGAGAAAAACTGTTCTCAAAATCACATGTACGAAAAAAATGTTTATATTTAATGTGAAAATCATTAGATTGGTTAAGTTGTATAATTTTGTTTATAAAATTTAATAAATTTAATAATTTATATTATTTAAAATGAAGATTATATATAAGAATAAAAATATCAAAATAGTTGAATTAATTAAATAATTTAATTTAATTTATAAAATTTAATTAATTTAATAATTTAAATAATAAATTATATAAAATAAAAATTATATAAAAATAAAATGACTGATTAGTATATATGTATATGGTTGGCTAGATTCAGAACAAGTTAAATGAAAATATATACATGTATAGGAGAGACCAATATACAAGTGCGTTGAACTGAAATAAAAGAATTTGGCATTTCCAAAGTTTATTTCGCAATAAAATGCATCTTCTACAATTTAGATGATCATTCTTCAAAATGATTAATGATAAATGATCACTTTAGAAAAGCTGAATTTAACCCAAAAAACCATTTTTGTGCCTAGCAAAATTGATACGCTGCAAAATAATGAAAGAAATAGAAACATTTGATATGCTAGCTACAAAAACTGGCATCCTTTAGCTAACTAAATATAAAACCTGAGTTATGGAACTCCACAATGCCCATTATGTCTAGCTGCACATATCAAGATATGGGAAAATTAGGTTCTGAACAATGATAGAAATTAATTTCAGAAGTCTTTCATTTGGGATTTTTCTTTCGATAAGCTATGGATTTTAATATTTCAAAGCAAAGGAGTAATTTGATTTTGCGGATTCCATGATTCAAGAAATGGCGTCAGGCTAAAAACACGGGCTTCTCCTTGTAAAGGGAACGTATCCAATTTGGTTTATGAAGACAATTGTCATGAATCATGTGCAAAATCACATAACCATTGTTCATTGACCAAAACTACTGCCCATATGATGATTGCGACCATGAGGTGCTTACATTCAATGCCTTATGTTTTATTTTTAAATTATTAAATCTTATAAACTAAATTACAAAATTATAAAATTTTACAGTCTCCATTTGTTACATAAGGATTCAAGACTCCCACTTCACGTGGAAGCTCCTTTCCCGTACTTTTTAAGCATGTTCAAGCTTATAATAAACATAGTTTAGATAGGATTTGGATATTTTAAAACAATGAGTCTATTTCACTTTATAAAATATAAGTAAATAATTATTAATAATAAATTAATAATAAATATTGTTATAAAATACAAACATATGAATAACAATTCATAAATATATAATAATTTACACTATTAATTTTTTATTAATAATTATACATTTACACTATACTTTATAAAATATACTCATCATTGTAAAAGATCTCGATGCTTTTAGATATGCTTCTTTACCTTTGTTAATGTTTGTGTGCATGTGTAATTATATTGCAATTTGCAAATATAATCTTTATTGTTACAAGTTCTTTTTTTTTTTTAAAAAAAAGAGTAAAACCCTATTTTGGTCCCTCAAAGATGAATAAACTTCTATTTTAGTCCCTTACTATTAAATTTTTCTATTTTAGTCCTCCAGAGATCAATTAACTTCTATTTTAGTCCCTCACTGTTAAATTTTTCTATTTTGGTCCTCCAGAGATTAAAATTGATATCAATCAAGTCCCTCAATTAGGATGATGGCTAACAAGGTCAAAATTGCTGACGTGTCATGCTGATGTGGCAAAACTGGTTGACGTGGCTGCTGACATCAGCATGCCACGTCAGCATGACACGTCAGCTAATACACTGCCACGTCAGCAATTTTTGCCTAGTCAGCATGCCACGTCATCATGACACGTCAGCAATTTTGACTTTGTTAGCAATCATCCTAATTGAGTGATTTGATTGATATCAATTTCAATCTCTGAAAGACCAAAATAGAAAAATTTAACAGTGAAGGACTAAAATAGAAGTTAATTGATCTCTGTAGGACCAAAATAGAAAAATTTAATAGTGAGGGACTAAAATAGAAGTTTATTCATCTTTGAGGGACCAAAATAGGGTTTTAGTCAAAAAAAAATTTGTTTGTTGTAGGCTTCTTCCCATGTGCAAATCATCAATGTGGTGTTGAAGAATATGAGGGGCACATCGAATTCAGTATATGCAGTGACACTGAAATGTAGCCAGGCCAGACCGTGCAAAACTCTGAGAGTGGAGGACATTAATTTGCAGTACAAAAGGCTAGAAAGCGCAGTGTGGTCCTGCTGCTCTTATGCCCAGAGGTGTCGCCCACCGCCTGCGGAGGCCTCCCTCTTGCTGGTGGTGCTGCTGCCGCTGTCGGTTAAGATGTTGGGGTTCTTCTGTGTTCTGCTTTTGTGGTCCTAGTTGCTGTGTCTTTTTTCATTGGTCACGAATGAAATTTTTTTAATTATAAATTTATTCTCACAACTAAAATTTACAAAAAATTTACTAAAAAAGTTGACCATTATACTTATTATATTTTACGTACTGAAATGATTTAACACTTAACGTGATGTTTGAGTTTTTCATAGCCTATGTTTCATAGGCTAATTTTTTTTAATTTTAACGTGATAATGCCTTATGGTTAGACCTTTTGGATGGAAGCTTTGATTGACATCCTTTGATGCGTTTCACCCACATAAGAAAGAAGTAATAAGCATTATCATCAATTTCTTAAACATAAAAAGCTTTTAACTTTCCTCTCTGAATGCTTCTATGTGCTGTACTAGACTAATTAGTTATGTCGTCAGATTAGAAATTCATGGATTCACACAGGCACACAGCTGCCGCCCAAAGTTGAAGCAGCAATGGTTGGTTAATCCCAGCACACTTGAGTCTATTAGCATCTTGCCATTTCTAGGGAGCATCTGAAAATGAGAATCGATTCCACTTTAGTGGGAATCGATGATAAAAGCCACCCTCCCGAAAGAACCAAATGGGGAATGATATTACTAAAGCATTAATCCTTCCCATCTTACAATATAAACTAAGAGGAAAAAGGTGTCTCTTGGATATTAAAATAATGGTAGTAAATCAAGTGTTCATATAACAATAATATTCTTTATATATATATATATATATATATACGTATTATATTAATCTCTACAAGATACACCTTGGGTATATGTAAGTCCTTGAAAGATATTACAAGCTAATGTAGCTGCCATGCGACCTATGCCATGGAAAAATTTGGCGGTATTCATAGACTATTTAAGGTTATATCTATCAAAGACTAAATTGTTGGTTTACTCTAAAAATAACTAGTATATATTCCCATCGAAGAGTAGGTTTTTATAATATTAGTGGGGACATTTGCCCTGTGGATCCGTCCCTGATTATATGACCTTAATGGCGTATTCAAGCTAAGTGAAGAAGTATGATCAATGCTTGCTCATAATCACGAAACAACATAAACAGTTAAACTAGCCCACTTCGATAAAAGACCAGGTCAATTGTATAAGATCAAGACTGGTCCCTAGAAAGTTTGAGAGCACAAAATGGCATGATCTGGCACCAGAAAGGAACTGCTGCGATAGAAAAGATGGAAGGAAATAATGAAACAAAGTGAAGTTTCACCACCCCTTCCACACAAGTCTCCACTGGAAAGTATCCCAAATTGCCTCTGAATGTCTTCGACTATGTAGACCGGTTAATGTGATGTTGGACGAGTGACCCTTGGCCTCACAGGCGTCTTTGAAGGACTTACCCTGCAGAATAGGAGGATATCAAATGTAATCAAATTGAATTTAATCAATTTACTTTACAATACCTAAAAACATGTAATTCTCCTGTACAGGGGACCAAACCTGATAGGCTGAGTTCCTAAGAGCATTCCACTACAACTTAGTGCAATTATGGCACTTTCAGCCTGCTCAAGCAGAAAGAAATATGCAGTAAGATAATGGTTCCTCTGTGAAAAGGGGCGGAAGAAAGTCAGTAATAGAATCATAAGAAAGTATTTGTCTTTACTGGTGATTATGTAAACATTCCTGCATTTTGGTTGATATAAACAATAGATCACCAAATCTTTATGATTCCATATGGTCAACAAACTATTCGTCCATTACAACAAAATAACTGAGTTTGATTCATGCCCTATTTGAGCTTTATCAAGACCCTCACGATTTGTTATAAGGATGAGAGAGATAAACAACAGCTCATGAAGACAAGGAACAGGCCAGGAAATCTATGAACTCAAAGCCACCTCCACCTCACTTAAGGAACATGAAACCATAAACAATGCAACACCTAGTAGATAACTAAATACTTAAATGGGAAGTAATATCTTCTAGTGACTAACTTTTTAACATTCCTTTAAATACAGATGGAAATCAAAGCTTGCTTTCAGATTTAAATCAAAGGTTGTGAACATTCCTTTAAATACAGATGCAAATCAAAGCTCACTTTCAGATGTCCAATGAAATTTGGTTAGGGAATATTAATTTATGATTAAAAAAATGCAAATAACCTCAATGTTATCTGCCCCCTGTACATTCTAAAGCCTGTTACTCAATAAATCATTTTTTTTTTAAATGTATCAATCTAAATAGGAGATAACTTATATCAACTTCAACCCTTTAAGGTAATGAGCACTTTAGCACTAATATGCACACTATAAAATAGAATTATCTACTCTGCACGAATCAGATGGGGGACCCAAAAACTTAAAAGGTATAGGAGGAGAAAAAGTTCAACAACTTTTTAATTCCAGCATTAAAATGGTGGGTAAGAGAACAGAAGTCACAGTTGCAAAGGAGGACTAATGCATATAGAAGCACATCAAATACATAAGTTAATTAATTTGTCCAGGGTTCATTTATTCTAATAAATTAAGAACTGTAAACAGTAATACCAAAGACTTTACCATTGCAAATTCCACAAAAGCAATTCGCGTTGAATGCACATGATCCCCTAAAAGCCTCAAGCGCATAACCTGTGAAATAGAAAGCTAATGTCAACCAACATCAACACAATTAACCTTTTAAATCATTGTTTTCTAGCCAATAAGATATAGTTGTCCCGGTCTGACCTCACCACAAGCTGTTTCAAAGAAATTCTTCACTTCCGCTTGAGAAACCTGCACTCAAACATTTAACGGTAATTTAACAAGATGTCAAGAGATTCAACCCTGGTGTCAATGTATGCAAAACATAGCTACATTATGATTATCCTGGTAAGCAAATTACACCAGAAAATGAATATAAAAAATGGCCTCAGTTCGTTATGCCAAGACAGCAAAGTCATGATTACCTTTTTATCAATATTTGTACAATAGACTGTCCTGGTACACATTTCCCGCTCATCATCTGACTGCATGTTACAAAGGAAATAAATTATATTAATAGACTGAAAAGCTGTTGAACTGTAACTTAACTGTCAAAGTAGAAAATATGTGCAATGCAAAGCACAGTTACCAATAAAGAAGGATAATAGATTCCCCACCCCACCCCCCATGAAAAAGTTTTCATGAAGTGAGGAAAAATGTAGTTCAGAAAGGGAGGAATAAGAGGAAAATGGAAAACATAAATAATTACAAAGCTCCTTTCAACCATGCCGAACATCAGAAGATGCAACCACTCAGAGAGTCCCAGAGCTAAACACAACAGATAAGCCAAATGGACTATATTATCTCACAGCAAAGTAAAATGTGAGCTACAACTCCAAAATTCTGGCATTCCTTTCAATCCAATGCACTAAAGTATAGAAAGGACCAGAGATTTATTCATACCCTAGGGAGGAATGTAGGATTCACAGGAAGGATAGCAGTTTTTGAAGGAAGGACCCTGACTGGATAGTATCCAAGCACGGTGCCACCAAGGTTCAAAGCTGCTCTTGCACCTTCTGTTGACACAAATTCCATAAAAACTTGGTATGGATTGAACAATGGATTTTTTTTTTTTTTTTTTTTTTTGGGGGGGGGGGGGGGGGGGGGGTGTGAGTGTGTGCTCACGTCTTTTTGAGGAGAAGGAGAGATCTTTGGTTTTTTAGGCCAAAAACTTACGCTCATCTGCAAACTCCACAAATGCAAAACGAAGGATTGAATGTGGATCACCACAAATTCGGCAATCAATTACCTTCAAAAGTTTAAAAATATTAAATAATATCATAATCACAACAGTTATTTATTCAAATCCTAAATATTAACTGAAATGGTAGTCAGCAATGTAGTACAAAAGTGCATTATATTATAAGTCAGTAATTTCATCCAGAGTTCTCATAAGTACTGAAATGTGAATACCTCTATTAGTGAAATCTTTGCAATGTCAAACAAAGTTCTGTTTACAAATATATATTAGAAAAGTTTGATAAGCCATGCAAATATACAGACAAGATGAACCCATTTAATTGATGACCAAAGGATACAGTTTACACAACCAAATAAAAAGAAAAAAAAAAAAGACATATGGGTTGAACCAAAAATGAAATGAAGAGTTCAGTTGCTTAAAAGAGAACAAGTCAACAAATTCTTCAGTAATGGTTAGAGGTCCGTAGCAAATATCATAACTTTATTATACATATTTTGCAGGCATAAATATCTATTACATTTATTACTGTTGGTTTTATTAAGAATTACATCTTGATGTCAAGATACATGTTTCACTTAATGAAATTTTCTGAGAAAGATTAATGTGGAAAACAACCCAGATGCACCATGAAAAGGAAAAATCTAGCATCATATCAGTTCCATAACGCAGCTACATCAGGTTCATATGAATTCAACTGGTGGTAAGTGAGAAAAAACACAGATATACCAGCATCCAACCCATCCAGCTAACCCCAAATGTGCTCAGTTAAAAACAAGCATAAATTGAAATAAAAGCGGAGAGCAAGGCATTTTATGTTCTGCTTAGTTGACTAAAGATAATGATAACAATAATCATGCATGTGCTGGAGCAAAGAGTTCAAGTAACTGATAGGGCACAATACAGCCGATGACAGAAAGTTGGTAAAAGTCAAAGTTTCACTATGGAAAGTTGTCAAACTAATGAGTTTATGTAAACTCATGGAGGGCATGGAAACTCGACTGTGAGTTTAATTATGTTTATACTTTATAAATAGCTAAGAAAACTCGTTAGAATGGTTAAGCCTTGAAATTTAAACCCCAATTTCACTCAAGAAAAGCCAAAATTAATAGTTAATCATTTTTAAAATATTTAAAAACTAAAATTGCATAGGATTAAAAACAATTTTCTATTTCTTATTTAGGTTTTGATTTATAAAAAGTAAAAACCTAAAGGAACCATACGTTAATGGAGACTTAAGAAGTCAAACCCATTTTGTCTCATATGAATAACAGGAAAGAATAAATCCAACAATCCAACATTAATTAAAGTCCAAAAACTGGGAGACCTAATCCATTAATGCCAAACCTAGTTTAATCCGCTTTCATATTTACAAGCAAAGTTTTATTTGAAAAAAGATAAAGAAAACATTACAGCTCTGAATATTCAACTTTCTACAGATTTCTTCCCTTTCTCACTCTTCCTTGTCAATCTACATACACACTCACATAGACAGTCCCCTTTCTCCCTTCTTCCCCTAGATTCTTCTGTAAGTCAATCTCTAGACCTTCAATTCTCATCAACTTGCCCTTCTCACTCTCCCTCTCATCTCTTTCTTAATCTTTCACCTTTTTTATTTTTCTCTCAATGCCCTTCTATGAGAACAGAATGCTATTTTGCCTTGACTAGCCCAATGAAGATGGAAAAGAGGCAGAGTAACATGCATCACATTAGATGAACCAGCATGTAATTAAACTTTCAAACTCTCCTGCAGACTCGCAAGTTTCAGATGTTAGACCACCAGTTTCATGAAGCAACAAGTATAATGCAAATGAGATCAACTGGGTGAAGTATAGTGTCCAAGTTTACAAGACTACTTTAGAGTTTGACAACCATGAAGGGGATTATTAGAATATGGAGAGATCTACATGATGCTTAGCACATGGGACACTCAGAAAAAAATTACACCACTTCAGCCACATACCATTCACAAAATGAAAAAAGCAAATGTTGATAAAGCTAGGCAATTCTAGGAAAGAAGAAGAAACAGCAACGCAGTATGAGTTACTGATACCACAAGGTTTTAATAACATTCACATAATCATAACTAAAAAAATGGTTGATCCAGTTATCAATTAAGACTAGTAACTTACTTGTCCACAACTGCTAAATAAGGCAGCAAGCCGCTCCTCAGTAACCTGTATCAAGACAAGAGATTGTTTAAACAATACAATTTTTTCCATAACAACAATCGAAGACTAAACAAACTATATTTTAAACCTAAGTCATTATTCCAGCCAATTGCACTTACATGCTGATCGATATCAGAAACATATACTGTTCTTCTAATGCTATCTTCTCTCTGAGCCTTAAGCGCTCTTCCATTCAACCTTCTCTTTCCCTGATTATAATTATTTCTTCTCTGCAAAACGACAAAAGCACAATTCCAGTAAATACAAAAAGAATAATTACATCAGGATTAACTTCTATTTAAAAGTGTTACCTCAATGATACCATCACTATCTTTTCAACAGGAAATGCAATCCTTTTATATTATAGTTCTATCGGAAATATGCCTATACTTTTCAATAGGAAATGCAATCCTTGCGTGGTAACTCCTATGTATATTCAGTTCATCATGCCATATGCAGACAGATAGACTAATTCGCCATTAACTACACCAAATCTTAGAAAAATTCGTCCTCTAAGGAGAGAGAAACTCCCACAAAAAAACTTAAGTTAGCTCATGAAAGCAGATAACTAGAAATATTGATAAGAAATTCTAAGATATAACATGAAAAAGCACAAGCCAAACATGACACAAACAAGTATGAACAAAGACCGCAGAGAATCAATTCAATTCATGTTACTACAAAATTGATACAGGGTTGAAAACTTACACAGACCAAAATTCGAAGGAGCAAATATTTTCATACTCAAAATGCATTATATAAATAACAAAGGAAGAGATCGACAAATAAGGAAAAACAGTCACTAACTACTAGAACTACATTCAGCCATACATACTTGATTAAGTAAAAATAAAATTGATGCGGAGTAAAAAAAAAAAAATCCCATTTCCAGCCGCACAAACATAATTCAGGTTGATAGAACTAAGCAGCACCTATTACTCCAACGAGCAGGAAGAAATGAGAAAAACAAGAGCCAAGAAATTAAAAATCCGGGAAAACTAAAAAAAGAGTCTTCAAAGAGAAATGATTATACCCTTCGGTTGTTCGGGTAATTGTCATTAGCTGAGGGCTTATTGCTGACCAGAAAACTGTTGGGTGAGAACTGATTATAGCTCTGATGACGATGATCATGATGGGAGTAAGACGAAGGGAAGAATTCCTTCGCCAAAGGATTCAACTTTGTGAACATGTCAACGAGCTTCTGCACGTTGAATTCGGACTCGGCCTTTGGTTTTGAGTCCAATTTGTTGGCAGCTGTTGCATCACCGGAAATCTCAGCAACCGCAGCCATAGAATCAAAACCCAGAAGCCGCAACAATTCACACTATCTAAACTTTTAAACCAGGAAAAAAGAATAAATCCAACAAATTTAACCGATTTTTTCTTATTCAGAAACTCTTCCGAAAGAGATTCCACAATTTGCAGAAGCAGAATAATATTATCAGATTAGAATCCCGTTCAGAGAAACAAAATGTCTATAAATAAATACCCATTTGATCGATGCTCAAAAATGGGGAAAATGCATAGACAGACTCAGAGAAGGAAAAGAGAATTAGGGTTTTGGGACGAATTATCAGACAGCCAAAGACGAGAGAGAAGAAAGAGAGGAGCTGCTCAAGTAGTAGAGGTGGTGTTTGGAATAGCACACAGTTGGCTTTGGCTTTGGCCTTAATAGCTACCCACCCTTCTTAGTATTTTGGCTTGGAAAATGTTTTTTTTTTTTTTTTTTATGATTGTTTGAAAAAATGTTTGTATCAGTGGCTTTGAGAATGCTAGAATTGTATAAGTTAATTAGATATGTCCTATAAGTTTTATAATTTAAATTTTTAATAAATTTTTTATAAAATTTATTAATTTAAATATTTTAAATTAAATTTTATAAAATTTAATTTATTTGTCAGACAAATTTTTTTTAACTTTTTGTAATAAATCTTAATTCTCAATATCCAAATTAAAAAGAGTGAAAAGGGACAACAAATTTGGTAGAGGGGCAGGGCAAGGATTACTTGAGACCAAACTTTTGTTCCTTTCTCATTTTCTGTGTTTTCTGTGTCCCAATTGATTGGATGTGTCTTTCCAACAACTATTTTAGATTTGTTGGGATTCTCAAATTCATTTTATCCTCATTTTATTTTTATTTATAATAAATTTTTAGTTTGTGAAAATTTTTTGGTTCATTTGTGAAATTTTTTTCTTTTATTTTTTAATTTTACTTTATTTCTATTAAGAATATTAAATTTCAATGTTTGAGAATTTGAGTAAAAATTTTGGCAGCCTTAACTGTTGTTGAAGGAAGGCAAGAGTAAACAAATGATTGTGGGGTAAGGGTTGGTTGTCCTCATGTATAGTTTCTTAAGTGCACATGTTTGATTCTGTCACTATCAATAGTAAAATCCTCTGCACTCTATGTTTGCTGCTATGGTCAAGCATTTCAATTCCTAACATTTTATTAATTTCTTCAATAGTTATGTAACTTTTAAAAAATTTAACATTATTTGAGGCCTCTTTGTGTTACTTTGGTAGGTTATGATCTTTCCTTTTTAGTGACATGACCGCAATCATTGTTACCTGCAAATGATCACTAGACTTTGGAGTTGCATAGATATGAGTTGGGAAAAAATATAATTTTTATGATAAAAAATATTTAAATTTAAATTTTTGTCTAATAGAATTTAAATTTTTTATTATTAAATTATATTTAATGGTTTAGATATAATTTTCTTAATTCCTATCCTAATATTAATGACACTAGAGAAAAATACTAAAGTTGAAACGGTATAATTATTGTTTTTACATTTTTTCATATAATCTTCAAAGTTTATGCATAAAATTATCAAGTCACATTGATTTAAATTTGAGAGATTTTGATATATACATGCATCATCATGTAATTTTCCTTTCTTGTGCTAACATGGACTGCCAATATGTCTCTATTTTCTTTTACACCATTTTAATTAGTTTTAAGAGGATTAACATGCATTGTGTCATAAATATAAAAAAATAAATAAATAGTAAAGATCAAATGTATGATATTAAACTTTTAACTCCTAAGTTTTTTTTGTTAAAAAAAACAATGTGACTAAAACCACTAGTCATTGGTAAAGATCAAACTTGGATTAAAATTCTTCTTCTAATTAAAAATCGTGCAAATACTATACAATTATAAGTATATTTTGTCTTTGAGTAACTAGCCAATTGAGATCTCACAGATTTTTTCTTAAATTAATTGTATTTTCACCTTATTATATAGGATGAATATTTACAGTGTTTCCTTTATTACTTTTTTTTTTACAAAAAAAAGAACAAAGGAAATCCCACTTAATCTACCCATCATTGGCACCACTCCAATTCACTTCCAGCAAATTTTTTTTTTTTTTTTATCTCTTCACTTCTAGCAATTTAGTTGTATAACTTCAAATTTATTTTTATTATTAGTAATATTTTGTTAAATGAAAAGTCCTAAGATTTTCCTTAAAAAAAATAAATTGTTTGTCACGTTTTGTATAACTTGTATACATTATTAGCAACTAGGCCCAATGGCATGAGATAACGAGAGAATTATATTATTTTTTTAACCAATTAAAAATGTTACTATTAAAACAGAATAGGCTACAAGCACAATGTTGGACTTTCAGTGTAGCCAGATGTAATAATGAGGGAATTGCCTGACAAAGAGAACCTTGCTGGATTTTCATATTTTAAAAGCTTTGCTTTAACTTTTTCTTTTTCTTACTCTTTGGTCTTTGCTATAACTTTCGGTCATAATTTTTTTTGTTTTTTAATTTATTTTTAACTATTATTATTTCAGCCAGTCTATAAATATGTCTGAAGTATGAAATTAATATTGTAGCCCAACATTTTCCTTGTATGATTACATTGATTAGCACAATATATTATATTTTATTATTTCTTTTTTTATAACCTATTTAAATTAAAAAGTATAACCTATAGAATATGTTTGATTGGCCAATCATATATATATATACACACACACACACACACATCAAAGTGTTAAATATGACTCTATTTAATATGGTTATAATATTTAATACAAAAGTAAACAATGTAACTTTAGTAAAATATTAAATTGTCATAAGCCGTGAGCAATAGAAGGAATCTAATTTGAACTGTTATTCAAGATAAATATATATTAAGAGAAAAATAAATATAAAATTAAAAAATAAAAAAGTAAAAAAAATAAGATTTATATATTAAATTATAAAAAAAATAAAAATTTGATTAAAATAAGTAAAAAAGGAAAGTTAAAGAAGAGGTTATATCACAAAATTCAGATTCCTATATATTCATTCATGTATAATAAATGCAGTATCTTCATATTTATAAATTAAGTTTTGCAACAATTTTAGTAAAAATAATTTAAATTATTAAATTTATTATATCTTATAAATCAATAAATTTAATAAATTTATGTAAAAATCCATTAGTGAGAGTATAATTACTCTATTAAATGTGGACATGTTGTTCAAAAACCACTAAGAAGATTGAGAATACTGAATAGCTAAATAAAGATGTTTGCATACCAAACACTTTCTACTCACTTGTACTTATTTTGATAATATTCTCCTTCTTCTCCCACAAAATGTTGTGTTTTAGATGTGACTTACTCTCTGAGACCATGAAAATTGAAACACTGAAGAATTTTGCAAAGAGAAACATCAAAAGAAGAAAAATGAATTTGGATTGCTTTGTTTAACGGAATTAGTCTTTCCTCTGTTGGATGATTCTGCTGTCCACCACCGAGTTCAACATGTGCCCTTCAATTTGCTGTGCTCACTTCCTGATTCTGATCTTTTCTTGCATTCTGTTTGGGTAAGAAGAACTTGTGCCGTCATTAAGTTTACTGATTTTACCGCATTGAACCCAATGTTCTACATATTGTTATATAATATTTTTTGGCACAAACAAATAAAATAGAAAAATACATGATTAAATTGTTTTGGGTAAAAATTGAATCCCAGACATTTGTTTTTAAAATAGAAGGTAGACCTTACACTAGATATATTATGTGAACATTTTGTATTATTTTCCTACCAAATTTATCAACTAATATGTTTGTTTATGTTTTGAGCATTTGTTCATACTTTTGGAGGAATATATGGTGACGAATCATGTTTAATGGTTGAAATTAGGGGTGGGCATTAGGTGGGGCGGTTTGGGTTGGGGCAAAATTCCCTCAACCTAGTTGAACCCAATCTCTTATTAAGTTAGTCCAACTCCAGTCAAAAAATTCTTCAAACCAACATTTTTGGGTTGGAATGGTTCGGTTTCACTTGGGTGGGTTAGTCTAGGTTAGGATTGGGACGAACGAATGTGAGGCGAGCGATGGAACGGGGATGAGGTTTAATCGACTATGGATGACCCAAAGTGTCGAAGTATGATGATTCGACAAGAGATGAGCCAAAATGAGAAGAGGCAAGTCAAGACAAGATGGGAGGAGGTAAGGGATTAGCATTGACTGTTGGAAACGACGAGACAACGAACGAGACTTATAACTCGTGAGAGAAGAAGTCGAGGGACCGAAGGTTCGAGACGAGGAAGGGAGGAGTGGTGTTGGTTTGTTGAAGTTGAGCTGCCTCTTGCCTGCTTGTGCTTGCAGAAGTTTTAAGTAAGGGTGGGCATTAAGTGGGGCAGTTTGGGTTGGGGCAAAATTTTTTTAATCTGTTTGAATCCAATCCCTCATTTAATTAGTCCAACCCTAACCAAAATAATCCTTCAAAATAAGATTTTTGGGCTGGAATAACTCAGTTTCATTTTGGTGGATTAGTTTGGGTTAGGATGGGTCGAAGAGTGAAGGCTTAGGGACGGCCGAACCTGAGGCAAGCGGGGGCGAGTCAGCAAGGTTCAGTCGACTATTGAGGACTCAAAGTCTCGAAGTGTGATGACTAGACAAGAGAGGGACCGAGATGGCTCAAACGAGGTAGGGTGGTCAGCATCGACTATCAGAGACGATGAGATAATGGACAAAACTCGTCGCTCGCGAGAGAGGGAGTTGAGGGACAAGAGAGGACCGGGAAGTGGCATTGGCGTCGTAGAGTTACTTGAGAAAGATATAGGGTAAGCTACGAAACAACGTCATTTTGTAGTAGTAGAAAATATATATATATGTAATTTTTGTTGGGTTGCCACAGCAATCCAATGAAGAGAGAGCAAAAATTCGTCCTCATCCAATTTATCCCATCTTAAACTAAAATATTATATTATATTATATTTATTTTACCCCATCTTAACTTAGTCTAAATTTTTTTTTTTATAATTTGAAGTGGGTTAAAACGATTTGACCCGAACTGATGCCCACCCCTAGTTTTAGGACAAGTTAGAAAATGACATCATTTTGCAAAGCGATGCTATTTTATAATATCAGAATTGAGAATATATATATATATATATATAGCATAAGAATTAAAAATATATATATATATATAAATTTTGTTGGGTACCCGCGGCAACCCAATGGAGAGGGGACCAAAATCCAACCCCACCCGATTTACTCCATCTTAAGCCAAAATATTACATAATATTTGTTTTACCCCATTTTAACCCGGTCCAAATTTTTTTTTTACGATTTGAGGCAGGTTGAAACGGTTCGACCCGGTCCAATGCCCCACCCCTAGTTGAAATTGACCTTCATTAAGAGCATGTTGTCCTCTATTTTTTAGGTTACAGCTTGAGTTCAGAGTTTAATAAGAAAAATCCCAATGCTGTCCTCTTTTGCCTTCCGCTAAAACGCCATCAAATAATGCTCTGTACTTGCATCAAAGCTCAATGCTAAGTAGAGGAGTAGGTCTATTCGTTTAATGCTGCATTATGGATTGGAACTTAGCTGTTAAAAAGCAAAGCATCCATAATGGGAGCACCCCTAATCATGGCTAGCTGTTGGAGCTCATTCTGAGCGCCGTTTAGAAGTAGGTCCAGAAATTCTTGGGCTGAATGGAATCAGGGAATGAACCAAGTTTAGGGTTGAATTTTAAATCTTAAAGCACAAAATCATATATTTCTTCAAAGGAAATGCTCTATGTATGTTGGGGAGTGTACTCTCCCTCCATGTACAAAAAGAAACAATTTTGATGAGAGAGAAAAGTTAGAAAAAAAACTATGAGAGATTGTATAATCAGAGTAGAGAGTGTATTTAAACTATTAACATTACTCCTCCGCAAATCACTGCTTCGAAAGCAAATCCTGATTCAGTGCACTGCAAGCCATGCCACAGTCAAAACAAAACCACCCCATTAATATTTCTGCAATTCTCTTTTTTCTTAGAAGTCATAACTCGTTTGGTTCTGTAATCTAGATGTCATCCAACGATCGTATGGCCTGAGTAATTGCATCCCTAATGTCCTCCTTATTCTTTAAAGAATTCCGCATGTACTTGTAAGCATAATTCTCCAATGCATTCTTTGCTTCCACCTTCTTCTTGTACTCCTCATCTTCAGTCTTGTATTTCTCAGCTGCCTCAATCATCCTCCCTATTTCTTTCTTTGACAATCTTTCTTTGTCATTGGTTATAATAACCTCCCTTTTGTTGCCACTAGACTTCTCCTCAGCAGAAACAGTTAATATACCATTAGCATCGATATCAAAGCAAATCATGATTTTAGGAACTCCCCGCAGGGCTGGAGGAATGCCTGAAAGCTGGAACATTCCCAGCAAGTTGTTATCTCTACCTCTTGTTCTCTCACTCTCATATACCATGATGGGTACACTGGACTGGTTATCCTTACCTGTAGTGTATTGACGTTTTATCTTACAAGGAATGGGAGTATTCCCGGGAATTACAACGCTCATGATATCTCCTTCGATGTCAGTACCCAGAGAAAGCGGAGTAAGATCCCACAGCAACAAGTTTTGAACCTTGTCATCACCTTCACCAATCAAAGCAGCTGCCTGAACAGCAGCACCATGCGCAACAGCCTCATCAGGGTTGATGCTCTTGCAGAGATCTTTCCCAATAACGCTGTCCTGCATCAGCTTCAGCACTTTTGGAATCCTAGTGGAGCCACCAACAAGTGCAACATCATCAATGCTGATCTTGTCCATCTTAGCATCACTAAGACACTTATGCACAGTCTACAAACACTTCTGAAAGAGATCCACGTTGATTTCATCAAACCTAGCACGAGTAATTGATGAACAGAAATCAATCCCCTCATATAAAGCATCAATCTCAACCGTTGTCTCAGTGGCAAAAGAAAGTGTCCTCCTTGCCCTCTCACAAGCAGTTTTCAACCTCCTAAGTGCTCTTGGGTTACCACTGATGTCCTTCTTATGCTTCCTCTTGAACTCCATCACAAGGTGATTCATCATTCTGTTGTCAAAGTCCTCGCCTCCAAGGTGAGTGTCCCCGGCAGCGGCCTTAACTTCGAAGACATTATCCTCCTTCATTTTTACAAGAGAAACATCAAAAGTACCACCGCCAAGATCAAAGACAAAGATGTTTGACTCTCGCACACCATTACCTGCTTTCTTGTCAAGGCCATATGCAATGGCTGCAGCAGTGGGAAAACGGAATAGGAACAGACAGGTGAGGAAATACGAACTCTGTTTACTTCGGGGAGCATGCTGAGAGTTTTGAAAGACCAACATCCTCAAAGTAACATTAAAGTAACATTACAGAGAAAATTAAAGGTTAATAAACTTTCTAGTATGTGAAGTTGTCAACAACCTTCCTCCGAGGTCCTAACCAAGAATGGCAACTTTTCTTTGCAAATTTCTTTTATGTGAAGTGCATCAATTACCATGGCCTTAACAATGTCTGTCAACAGTTTTCATCACATTCCTTTTGAAATCGAGTATTTGATACATCTATCAAAGTGCAAGAAATTAACTCAACAATTCATGTACCCACTTTCTTTTTCATCGATTTTTCGTTTTACACTTTCGGTTACTCTAGCAGAGACACGCAGCTCGAGTCAACTCTCAAGACAGACAAATTCTTTAAATAGATATTAGCTTCTCAAGAGGTTAGAACCACTTATAAACTAGGGCGATCCACGGAAAACGCTAAGCTTATTGAAATGAACCACAGTAAAAGAAGATTCAGTTTTGCAATTAAGCTTTCCATCATGCAACAACACACAGAATGAGCATGAAAAATGCTCAGACGATAATTCATACTGATATGGGACGATTTTTGAATGCAAGACAAAACAGAGAAACTTGCATTGATAGTTCAAATACGCACAAAATCTTTTCATTTCCTTGTTTTAATTTCAACAGAGACTCGGATACATACGAAGGGCAGATAGATTAGGGACAATGCAGAGAATGGCTCCTACCTCAAGCACCAATACTCCGAAAAAGAGAGAGGACTTCCACCGGTGGACGGCACCGAACAATGCGGAATCAGAGATAGAGGGGAGTTCCGTTGCAGTTGAAGGGGGAAAGAGAGGGAGATGTTGGAGTTGGGGATTCGCGGGGGAGAGAGGGAGGTGTACGACCAAAAGAAAGGGCAGTAGGGGACAAAGGGTTGGAGCCGGGAATTTGGTAACGCTGAAAACGTGACCTGAGTTTAAAAAAAAAAAAAAACCTTAGTTGGCATCTTACGTGGCCACTTTTACCTTGAAGAAAATAATTTTAAAATTACCTCATAAAAAAAAAAACTTTTTCATGTTAAATTGAGATTGAAATTTTTTAATTTTTAATTTTAAAAATTAAAGATAACTTAAGTGAGGGATACAGACAAAATTAATATAAAAAAGATAATAAAAAAATGAGATTGATAACATAAATATTTGTGCAAAATAAAGTAAGATAAAAAAATATCAAAATTACCAAATAAAAAAAAATTAGAAATCCAATTTCATTAAACTGCCCGTTGCTACACATCATATGATTAGCATAATGATGTATAATATTTTATCATTGCCTTTTTTTTATAGCACTATTTAAATTAAAAGTATAAACTATAGAATATTTATGATTGGCTAATCATATAAAAATATTATATATCAAATTGTTAATATGATTCTACTTAATATGGGTATAATATTTAAATTCAAAGCAAACAATGTAACATTTTGTAAAATAATTATATAGTCATAAGCCAAGAGCAAAGTAAGGAATCTGTTTTGAACTGTTCTTCATAGAGGTTATGTGACAAAAATCACAATCCTATTAATTTCATATATGTATATAAACATGTTGGACATGTTGTCCAAAACTTACCAATGAAGAAGATTGAGAATATTGAAGGCCTGAATAAAGATATTTGCATACCAAACAGTTTCTCTTTTTTTTTTTTTTTTATACATCATACCAAACAGTTTCTAGTCACTTATAATTGACCTTAATTGAGCCCAAGTTGCCCTTTATTGTTGAAGTCAAAGGTTGAGTTGATCAGAGTTTAGTAAGAAAAATCCCAATGACGCACTCTTTTTCTTTTTCTTTTTTTTTTGGTGAATAAAGGGGGCCTAAGCCTTGCTCTCTTTTTCTTTGCCTTCCACCAAAATACAATCAAATAGTGCTCTATTCTTGTAGCAAAAGTAAATGCTAAGTTGTGGAGTAGAATGGTAGAAAATCATAAAATTAGATTCAAGTGCATAAATGAATGATGACAAGAAGTAGATCTATTGGTTTCATGATGCATTATGGATTGGAACTTGAGCTGTTAAGAAGCAATGAATGGGAGCAGCCCTAAACATATGACTAGCTGTAGGGGCTCATTCTCAGATACCAGCCCTGTTTAGAATTTGGTCCAAAAGTTTTTTAAGAATATTAAAATTTTTATTTATTTAAACAAAATTATCCTCAAATCAATAAAAACAATAACCCTTTTATTGTTTAGACATAAAAAGAGTGAAAAAGATGTTACCACTAAGAAGAAGTTTGTGCAGAATCGTCGCACTGTTTCTGTGTCACCCATAGAATCTCAATAAAATTGCAGCTACAGTATTTGTTCTCAAAACTAAGGATGAAGGTCTCTTTTTCCGTCGACATTTTCATTCTTTCTGTTAGTCATTGTAAATATCGCTTTCTACAAATTCAAGAAATATTTTTTTTTTCTTTGCTTTTCCTGAGTTTGAATGCAGTTCTGAAAAAAAGAGAGGATGGAATGTGGTACAGGGAATGGAGTATCAGTAACAGACACGGGCCATCTGCAACAGGTTTTGCACCAGTTTTTACACATTTTACCACTTTATCCATCATGTTCCTTCTTTGGAATTGCAGTACTGGATTTTAAAGAACTGCAGATATTGTCACCCTGTGTTGCTCTGATTTTTTATTCATTTCTGATTCTCATGCACAGACCTATTACGAATCCTCGGCAATACACAAGAACGCAAGAACAATTGTGCCAAAATTGGAATGGCTCATAATAAAGTTACATATTTTGGGTGGAGATTGTCAAATCATGTAGCATATCACGATACACTAGGAATATTAGGAAAAGGAATACACGACCCCCTAAGCATAGCAGATCCTGATCAGTCTGAACTAACAACAACGATATACAGAAAAGGCTGCAGAGTGTCCACCTGAGATTTTTCAAATTTTACAGTTTCAAAAGTTTCAGAAGTCATGACTCGTTTGGTTCTGCAATCTAGATGTCATCCAACCATCCTATGGCCTGATTAACTGCATCCTCAATGTCCTCCTTATTCTTTAAAGCGTTCCGCATGTGCCTGTAAGCATAATTCTCCAATGCATTCTTTGCTTCCACCTTCGTCTTGTACTCCTCATCTTCAGCCTTGTATTTCTCAGCTTCCTCAATCATCCTCTTTATTTCTTTCTTTGACAACCTTTCTTTGTCATTGCTTATAGTAACCTCCCTTTTTTTCCCACTAGACTTCTCCTTAGCAGAAACAGTTAACATACCGTTAGCATCAATTTCAAAGTGAACAATAATTTTAGGAACTCCCCGCGGAGCTTTAGGAATGCCTGAAAGCCGGAACATTCCCAGCAAGTTGTTATCACTACCCCTTGTTCTCTCACCCTCATATACCATGATCTGTACACTGGTCTGGTTATCCTCAATTGTAGTGTATTGACTTTTTATCTTACAAGGAATGGGAGTATTCCTGGGAATTATAACACTCATGAGATCTCCTTCGATGTCAGTACCAAGTGAAAGTGGAGTAACATCCCTCAGCACCAAGTCTTGAACTTGGTCATCACCTTCACCAATCAAAGCAGCTGCCTGGACAGCAGCACCATACGCAACGGCCTCATCAGGGTTGATGCTCTTGCAGAGATCTTTCCCAATAAAGAAGTCCTGCATCAGCTTCTGCACTTTTGGAATCCTAGTGGAGCCACCAACAAGTACAACATCATCAACGCTGATCTTGTCCATCTTAGCATCACTAAGACACTTATCCACAGTTGCCAAACACTTCTGAAAGAGATCCACGTTGATTTCATCAAACCTAGCACGAGTAAATGATGAACAGAAATCAATTCCCTCGTACAACGCATCAATATCAACCGTTGTCTCAGTGGCAAAAGAGAGCATCCTCTTTGCTCTCTCACAAGCAGTTTTCAACCTCCTGAGTGCTCTGGGGTTACCACTGATGTCCTTCTTGTGCTTCCTCTTGAACTCCATCACAAGGTGATTCATCATTCTGTTGTCAAAGTCCTCGCCTCCAAGGTGAGTGTCCCCGGCAGTGGCCTTCACTTCAAAGACATTATCCTCCTTCATTGTTACAAGAGAAACATCAAAAGTACCACCGCCAAGATCAAAGACCAAGATGTTTGACTCTCGGACACCATTACCTACTTTCTTGTCAAGGCCATATGCTATGGCTGCAGCAGTGGGCTCGTTAATAATGCGCATAACATTGAGGCCAGCTATAAGACCAGCATCTTTGGTGGCTTTACGCTGAGAGTCATTGAAATATGCGGGTACAGTGATAACTGCATTCTTGACAGGTGATTCAAGGTAAGCCTCCGCAATCTCACGCATGTTTGTTAAAATCATGGCTGATATTTCCTCAGCAGCAAAGAGCTTTTCCTTGCCATTTTGCGTAACAGCAATCATAGGCTTGTTATCAGTACCCGCTCTTACCTCAAATGGCCAAAGAACCATATCTTTCTGAACAAGCGGATCGTCGAATTTCCTCCCAATTAACCTCTTTGCATCTACAAAAAAAAGTTTTAACAGTTAATGAAGTATTTGTTCCAAAAGTACAGAAGCCAAAACAAGAATATATACACATCACACAATCTCGGTTAGCAACATTGTTTGCACCTTTCATATACGCTTTCTTGGAAAACTTTCGTGAAAACATTGCGTAAGTTAGGTGCTTCAACTTTACTGATGTAGTACTAGTATATATAATAATCTCCAAAGGGTTTGGAATATAGATACGTTACCAAAAATGGTGTTAGTTGGGTTCATTGCAGCCTGGTTCTTAGCAGCATCGCCTATCAACCTTCGGTTGTCTGTGAAAGCAACACAGGAAGGCGTCGTTCGGTTGCCTTGGTCGTTGTGGATGATCTCGACACGACCATGCTGCTGCCGCCATACTGCAACGCACGAGTACGTTGTGCCAAGATCAATTCCGATAGCCGGCCCCTTCTCCACCATTCTGTTTTATCAGTGATGAAATATGGAATTGAAGCAACTGGACGGCGGAGATATATAGATAATAGATACGATAGGACTTTCTGATTCATTCCTAAAATTATATGTTATCTGCATAAGACAACCTTCCTTCTTTTCATCTATTTTTCCTTTTCTACTTTCGGTTTCTCTTGCAAAGGCTCCAGCTAGTGCCAACTCTCAGATAAGTAAGACAGGCAAATTCTTTAAATAGTTGAAATCAAATTAGCTTCCGAAGAAGTTAGAACCACTTATAAACCAGGGCAATCCATCGAAAACACTATGATGAAATCTAAGCTTATTGAAATGAACTACAGTAAAAGAAATTCACTTTTGCAATTAAGCTTTCCAGTTTCCATCATGGAACAAAACACCATATGAGCATCAAAATGCTCACCCTATAATTCATACTGATGTGAGGCAATTTCTGAACAGAAGACAAAACAGAGAAAGTTTCATTTATAGTTCCAATACACGCGCAGAAGCTTTTCATTTTCTTTTTTTGATATCAACAGAGACTCAGATACACATGCACAGGCAAATAGATTAGGGACAATGCAGAGAATGGCTCCTACCTCAATCACCGATACTCTGAAGGAGAGAGAGGACTTCCACACGAGGATGGCACCGAACAATGGGGAATCAGAGATAGAGGGGAGTTCCGTTGCAGTTGAAGGGGAAAGAAAGGGAGATGTTGTAGTTAGAGATTCGGGGGAAGAGAGGAGACGTTGGACTGAAGATCACATTCCAATTGATTTCGTATATGTATATAACATGTTGGACATGTTGCCCAAATATCATAAAGAAGATTGAGAATATTGAATGCCTGAATGAAAGATCTAAAATGCTCTTATTTTTATTTTTATTTTCACATAATTTTTATTTAATAAAATTTAAATTATTAAATTTATAAAATTTTACAAATTAAACTATAATATTCAATTAATTGAATTGAAAGACTTTTCTCTTTTATCATAAACATTTCGTAAAAAACTAATAATGGAAGTGAATTTTCTTAAAGAAATTTCCATACCAAAACTCTATAGTCACTTATTTTAATAACAATATTCTCTTCTTAGTGAGAAAAACATTTTCAAAATATTTGTATATCAAACACTTTCTAATCACTTATACTTATTTTAATATAATTTTATTATTCTCAAAAATTAAATCCCTTATTATACATTTATTTAAAAAATTTATATTATTAAATTTATTAAATTTTACTAAGTAAAAAGTCAATTTAAAAATTTTAACATTTTATTTTAAATTTTGTAGTTGTTAAATTACACCTATTTTATAGGAAAATCTTTTTTCATTTTAATAAAATTCTCTTAGTGAGAAAGGAATTTTCGTAGAGATATTTGCATACCAAACACTTTCTAGTCACTTATGCTTACTTAAAAAACATTCTCCTTCTTCTCCACACAAAATGTTTTGTTGTAGACTGTGAAAATGGAAACACCGAATAATTTTGCAAAGAGAAACTTCAATAAGGAAAAAGGAATTTGGACAGCATTGTGAACGGAATTAGTCTGTTCTCTATTGGATGATTCTGTTTGTGATGTCAAGTCTAGATATCTCTCTTTTATTTTTACCCTATCTTTAAATCCCTAAAGGTTTTAGTATCCCAATTCTCATAGACTTGATTTGAAAGTGCAAAGCGTAAGTCTTAAGGGCTGCGAGGTAATTATATGAAAATGTACCAAAAAAAGGTTATTATATGAAAAGAAAAATAAAGATAGTGAAGTGATGTGGCAACCAAGACTTAGGCTTGAAGGCAGCACGTCTTATTCTTAAAAGCAAAACCCTAATTATTGAGAAAAAGATAAAAAGGGAGCAACATGAGAAAAAAGATAGAAAAGATAAGTGAGCCGTAGGTATTGTGTAAACAAAGAAAAAAAAAAAAAAAGGAATGAGGGTACCTAGTGAGCACTAGAACCAAAGCAAAATTTTTTATAATAACTTTTTTTAATAAGTATAATTTTAAAGTTTGGACTTATTCTTTAATTTTAAATTTATTAATTTAAAATATAAATAATAATTATTACATTAATATTTTATTAGTTATTGCTAGCGATTTTGCTTAAGGAGTAACTAGTCTCGTAAGCATGTATGCATTAGTTTTTATGAGTCTTTAAAAGTAGGGTATTAACAAACTTTGTGTTTAGCATTTGTGGGTAACGCTCTTGGTAAACTCTATAGAGCAAAACTTCTCCGCTAAGGACACGTAGGGGTTTAGAGGCTTGTTACATATGCTATCGTGAGTCCTACGAAAGTGATTTAAGGGTATTGTTTTGTTATTCTTTCTTGCTCTTTATAGTTTATTGAATTTTGTGCGAGGACTAACAAAATGTAGGTTTGAGGGTATTTGATAATATTATATTTATAATATTATTTATATTGAAATTCATGTACTTTAGACTATATGTTTGTATAAAATTGGTCATTTAATATGTTTAGTGAGACTTTCTTTAGCAAAGCAATCTTGGAAATTTTATATGGAGAAATTACGGGAAGTTGGGAAAGAAAAGGAAGAGGAAAGGCAGTTAACCAATCCCTAGCAGCTGCACACATGAGAAGATGTATACAAGAGGTGCCCAATTGAGAAAGGGGTCATGAACCATTAGATGAGAGATCAAAGGCTGTGATTTAATCTATTAATGGCCCAAGACTCCTTGCAGACGTGGAAGCAGCACATATGAATAATAAGAGCAATGATACGGTTATATTTTTAAGTATTCGTAAATTTTATATATAAAAATAAAAAATAATTTAAAACATATTGTTTTATTATTTTTCCTTTTTTTTACGAACAAAACATGAAAAGATAAGAGTATGTAATATTCATTACGACGAATAATTATTTGGTAAATAGCAAGAGAATGTGTGCTAATTAGGACGAGGTACACCTTGTGTAAATTGGGAATCATGGACTTAATTTGGAAGTGCATAGCGTAAGTCTTTGAGGACTACAAGGTAATTATTTTAAAAAGAGGAAGAAAAAAAAGTGACGTGACGTGGCAACCAAGTCTTAGACTTGAAGGTAGCACGTTTGATTCTTAAAAGCCAAAACCTAATTATTGAGAGAAAAGATACCAAAAAAAAAAAAAAACAGGAACAACATGAGATAAAAGAAAAGAAGACGGTGGCACATGTGATGGTTCCTTTCGAATTGTGTACCAGTTCGATTCCTTACTTTCTGCAAAAAGCTTATATAAGGCTTTCCTACTTACTAAAAAAAAAAAAAGACTGTGCTAGAGAGAGGGGGCGTGGTGATCTCAAGTGGCCAAAGAGGATTTCTTGTTCTCTTTATCTTTAAGGATAATTTTTAAGGCTTTCTCAACCTTTTGCATTTCGTTGTTTTTACGGTCAACTAATTTTCTTCATCTAAAAATTTTATATAGTCTAATATTGATATTATATGCCTTAGAGTAATATTTGTTTTATTAATTTAAATTATTTAATTCCATTTATATATGGTACTTCATAAAATTTGGGATTGATAACCAACTTTAACAGAACTTCTTGATTATATCACGTACAGTAATAATAGCAACCATATACTCGGCTATCGTTAGCTCTCTCGAATAAAAAGGGTGTATCAATGTAGTCTCTAGACGCCATGCTAGCTCTCTTGAATAGACTCAGTAATAATGGACACTGTATCTCGACTGTCATTGGCTCTCTTGAATAGAAAAAGTGTATCAATGTAGACACCATGCTAGGACACTCTTCGGTTATGAATATTGTCCTCTTGAGATTGGAGCAAGGATACTTTTACTTTTTTATATTTTTAAAAGAATAATTTAATTCTTTAATTTTTAAATTAAATAATTTAATTTTTTATTTATTAAATTTTTTGTAATATAATATAACTCATTGAATGTGACTTGAATTTAATTTTTTAATTATAATGTGATATAGCTGTTATATAAACTTATGTTTGAATAAAAAACTTTGGGACTTGATTAAAAAAAATATAATTTTATATTAAAGAAAGAATGTTAAATTTTTAGAATAAATATACAATTTAGATCATAACTAGCTAACTATATCATCTTAAAAAAAGAAATTTGATAAATAAAAAATTAAATTACTTTAATTTTATTTATGAAAGAATTAAATTATTTTAATTATAGGATTAAATTCTTCAATTTAAAATTTTAGAAACTAAATTACTCTTTTAAAAAAATAAAGAGACAAAAAATGCCCTTACTCCTTTTGAGAATCATGGGTTCTAAATGGTAATTAGTCAACACTATAGTTAATTATATGATTAAGAATATCAAATTAAATCTGGACATCTAATGGTAAGTCACAATAGTGAGAACAAATTCTAATTTGGAATATCATTGCTTCTAATAATTATTCTTATTTTGCATAGTTAGTATTTAATTGTATAAATTTAAGAGATCAACTCTCGTAATTATGCACTATATTATTGTACAATTCACATCCTTGTGAGATATAAATTTTTGTTTATCAATCAATGAGCTACACACTTGCCCTTCAATCTTCCGTGGGCACTTTCTGATTCTGATATTTTTTTGCATTCTGTTTGGCCAAGAAGCGCTTACAAAATCATTGGGCTTACTCTATCCACATTGAACCCAATCTTTCTACCGGATGTATACTTTTTTTTAAGCCGAGAGAATAATCGAGTAAGGATAATTCAGCTGATTTGAGTAAGAAATATTGAATTTAGAATCTCCTAACCTTACATTAAATATATTTGTGTATACTTCTATATCCTTTTCATACAAATTCATTAACAAATATATTTGTTTACGTCTTGAGCATTTCTTCATATAATTTGTTCATTATTTTTATATTTGTAATTATTATAATTTTGAGTAAATTAACTAACTTTCCTTGAGGTATTTGATTATGACACTCCACCTCATTCTTACTTAAATATGACACTTAACCCCATTTATTCAAATATTAATTAAAAAAATATACTTAATATTAATAAAATATTTAAAAAAGAATATTAAATCAATATTTTAATTTAATTTTATTTAAAAATTATACTTTAATTTAATTAATCATTTTAAATAATTAATATTTTGATAAATTATATTTTTTAATTAAATAATTATATTTATGACAAAGTATAAATTTAACAATATGTATGATTATGAAAAAAATTTAATACAAATTTAAAGACATCTTAAGGTAAGTTTAGTTAGTAAAAAGTAATATCAATTATGCTTTATATTTTTTTCTTAACTAAACTCGCTTCCAAGATGCCTCTATATTTGTACTAAATTTTTTTTCATAATCATACATATTGTTAAATTTATACTTTATAATAAATATAATTATTTGATTAAAAAAATATAATTTATCAAAATATTAATTATTTAAAGTGATTAATTAAGTCAAAATATAATTTTAAATAAAATTAGAGTAAATTTAATTTAATATTCTTTTTATGAATATTTTATTAATATTTAAATATATTCTTTAAATTAATATTTAAGTAAATGAAGTGAAGTGTCATATTTAAATAAAAATAAAGTAAAATATCATAATCAAATATTAACTCTATAATTTTTTATTTTACTTTGAATGCACAAAAGAAAAAATTTGTGCAGAATCGTCGCACTCTTTCTGCCACCCACAGAATCTCAGAATAAAAAATTGCAGCTACATTATCTGTTCTCAAAACTAAGGGTGAAGACCCTCTCTTTTTCCGTCGCCATGCTCCTCCTTTCTGTGAGTCATTGTAACTATCGCTTTCTACAAATTCAAGAAATATTATTTTTTTTTCTTTTCTTTTTCCTGGTTTTGAATGCTTTAAGTTTTCTAAAAAGAGGGGATGGTATAGGTACAGGGAATAGAGTATCGGCAACAGAGACCGCGCAACTGCAACAGGTTCTGCACCTGTTTCTACCCATTTGAACACTTTATCCACCATGTTCTCTCCTTTGGAATTGCAGTACTGGATTTTAATGAACTGCAGATATTGTCACTCTGTGTTGCTCTGATTCTTTTATTATTTCTGATTCTCATACACGGACCTATCACGAATCGCCGGCGGAAAATTATTTTCCCACAATGGATCGCTTACGTTGATGTAATTAAAAACTGAATCATTCATTATCTCTTAAATTTAAAAAAAAAATTAAGTTAATCACGTCAATAACATAACCCAAAAGTGTTGATGTTACGATGTAGGAATAAAACCATTCATCCCTGGCAATACACAAGAACGCAAGAACAATTTTGCCAAAGCTGGAATGACTTATATAAAGTTGCATATTCTGGGTGGGGATTGTATAATCATTTGACATATCACATCATATCATAACAAATTTCGAATATTACGAAAAGGAATACACGTAAACCCCCAATCATAGCAAATCCTGATCAATCTGAGCCAACATCAACGATATACAGAAAAGCCTGCAGAGTGTCCACCTGAGATTTTTCAAATTTCACTGTTTCAAAATTTTCAAAAGTCAGAACTCGTTTGTTCTGCAATCTAGATGTGATTCAACCGTCCTATAGCCCGATTAATTGCATCCTTAATGTCCTCCTTGTTCTTTAAACCATTCCGCACTAGTTTATAAGCATAATCCTCCAATGCATTATTTGCTTCCACCTTCTTCTTGTACTACTAATCTTTAGCCTTGTACATCTCAGTCTCCTCAATCATCCTCTATTTCTTTCTTGGACAATCTTTCTATGTCATTGCTTATAGTAACCTCCCTTTTTTTCCCACTAGACTTCTTCTTAGCAGAAGTTAGCATCAATTTCAAAGCGAACCATGATTATAGGAACTCCCCGTGGAGCTGAAGAAATTCTGAAAGCACGAAAACTCCCAGCAAGTTCTTATCGCTACCCCTTCTTCTCTCCCCCTCATATACCATGTTCTCTACACTGGTCTGGTTATCCTCACATGTAGTGTATGGATGTTTTTCCTTACAAGGAATGGCCGTGTTCCCGGGAATTACTACACTTATGAGATCTCCTTTGATTTCTATACCAACTGAAAGCGGAGTAACATCCCTCAGCACCAAGTCTTGAACCTGGTCATCACCTCACCAATCAAGGCAGCAGCCTGGACAGCAGCACCATACGCAACAGCCTCATCAGGGTTGATGCTTTTGCAGAGATTTTTCCCGATAAAGTCCTGCAGCAGCTTCTGCACTTTTGGAATCCTAGTAGAGCCACCACAAGAACAACATTATCAAAGCTGATCTTGTCGCATCATGAAGGCACTTATCCACCGTCTCCAAACACTTCTTAAAGAGATCCATGTTGATTTCTTCAAACCTAGCACGAGTAATTGATGAACAGAAACCATTTCCCTCATACAACGCATCAACCTCAACTGTGGCCTCAGTAGCAAAAGAGAGTATCTCTTTGGCCCCTCACAACCCGTTCTCAACCTCCAAAGTGCTCTTGGGCAACCACTTATGTCCTTCTTATGCTTCCTCTTGAACTCCATTACAAAGCGATTCATCATTCTGTTATCAAAGTTCTCACCTCCGAGGTGAGTGTCCCCTGCGGTGGCTTTAACTTCGAAGAAATTATCTTCCTTCGTTTTTTACAGGAGAAACATCAAAAGTACCACCGCCAAGATCAAAGACGAATATGTTCTCTCGAGCACCAATACCAACTCTTTTGTGAAGGCCACATGCAATGGCTGCAGCAGTTGGCTCGTTCATAATGCGCATCACATTGAGGCCAGCATCTTTGGTGGCTTGACGCTGAGAGTCATTGAAATATGCAGGTACAGTAATAACTTCATTCTTGACAGGGGATCAAAGGTTAGCCTCCGCGATCTCACGCAACTTTGCTAAAATCATAGATTGGATCTCCTCAGCAGCAAAGTGCTTTTCCTTGCCATTGTACATAACAACAATCATAGGCCTGTCATCAACACACGATCTGACCTTAAATGGCCACAGCATCATCTTTCTGAAAGAACCAATCGTTGAATTTCCTCCCAATTAACCTCTTTGCATCTATAAAAAAGTTAAAACAGTTAATGAAGCATTTATTCTAGAAGTAAAAAAGCCAACAAGCAATATATACTCATCAAACAGTCTGGCTACCAAATATTGTCTGCGCCGTTACGTACTTACGGAAAATTTCTGTAAGAAAATTGCCTATACTAAGCCCTTCAACTTTACCCGTGCGGTATAATTATTCCCAAGGGGTTTAAATAACAGATACGCTACCAAAAATGGTGTTAGTCGGGTTCATTGCAGCCTGGCTCTTAGCAGCATCACCTATCAACCTTTGGGTGCCTGTGAAAGCAATGCAAGAAGGCGTCGTGCGGTTGCCTTGGTCGTTGTGGATGATATCGACGGAAGCATGCTGCTGCCGCCATACTGCCACGCACGAGCACGTTGTGCCAAGATCAATTCCGATCGCTGGTCCCTTCTCCGCCATTCTATCTTATTTCAGTGATGAAATATAGAATAGATGCGATACAACTCTGGTTCCTTCCTAAAATTAAATGAATCCGTACAAAAATTTGTTCTTGAGGCTCTTCATATATATGCCCTTTTCCCTGTTTTCAGAATGTGCTTTTATTGGGCACACATTTCATGCAGCATTCAACGTCTTTTCGCATGGATCCATTTACAACTTAGCGACTTTTCATTCTAAAGCTCTCTTCTTATAATCTACCCAGTTTTTTTTTTTTTTGTTTCCTTCATAAATGCATACTTTTGGGACTTTGGACCATTTGAAAACAGAGAAACAGAATCGTGCATGCATGTTAATAAATGAATAAAATGCCCTTCCTTTTATATGGTCGAAATAAATAATCTCTGATCATTGTCTTTGGTGCAACCTTCTTACCAGAACAGATGACGAATCAAAGCATGTTCTGGGTTCCTATCTTGGATTGATAGCTGAAGACTGCAAGGCTCTTGCTTTGGATTTCAATTCATGTTCCTTCGTCCATGTAAATTAGGAAGTAAATGGAACAGCTCACTATTTAGCTCATTTGGCTTTTTAGTTATCCAGATTCTTTCTGGTTTGAAGAAGTTTCTTTTCAGATTGTAAACTTAATTTCCCAGGATGCTGGGTAGTTTATCTTCTTGAGATGATAGTTGATTTGGTCCATCTCTGAATTTTGGGCTAATTATAGGCCGAAATTGATACAGGCCCGAATGAACTTAATCGGGTCCAATTACTACTATTTAACATAGAAAATGTGGTCACGAGCTGAGGATGATCTGTTCATAACTACAACTAAGAATGGCCATGGACAGGGCGGGGAGCGATTTCTCAGAGAAAAGTTTTCCCCCATCCCCATCTTGAATCTTGAGATTGAAGAGAATTTTTTCTCCAATCTCCTCATGGGATCCAAAATTTTTGAAATAAAACTTTTTAATATAAATCGATTAAGTTTTTTTTGTTTATTAATCATATATATAATTATTAATTTATCCTTTACATCATGCATTATTTAATTATTATACAGAATTATTATAAGAAATTTTTATTTCAAGGTTTCCATGATTTGTCCCCAAAACTATGACAGGGAAAATTTTTTCTCTGCCCCATCCATCCCCGTAAAAAGAAAACTCTCCATATTCACCCACCAAAATCAAGAATTTCCCATAAATTCTCGTCCATCCAAGAAAAAATTGCCATATCTAACTTCAACCAACATGACAAAGAGCGGCGCTATCCGTGTCCTGGGAAGTGGGAGGAGAATTATTCCTTAGGTAAAACTAAGGCCCATCATTCATGATTTCCACTTTCTTTTTCATTAAAATGTGAGATACTCTTTTTTTGGGATGTATTAACTTGTCACTTTTGGGCTCCTTATGGGCCATAATTCATGGAGGCCCTAATGAACTCAGTTGGGCCCAAATATTTTTAAGGCAGAAAAATGGGTCAAAAGCTGAGGATGATCTCTTCATAATTATAGCTAAAACCAGGGCCCATTATTCATGTCTTTGGAGTTTTTTAACATCTCCTCCCTTTCTAATATGTTCTTTTTGTTTTTGTTTTTGTTCTATTTCTAATATGTTCTTTTTCTCTGAAAGGAATGACATGTTTCATGGAAAATCAGATTGCCCATCAAAGGACGCCAATGAAATTACAGAATGTGGCATTCAGAAGACTTTGTAGCTTCACTAAAATAGATTCATCCATAGTCGTGTAGAATTTTCCATTACTAGTGTTCTAAATTGATAGTGAATATCGCGTGGAAGATTCACAAACATGGACAAAGACAAGAGAAGTAAGGTAAAAAAAAATGTTGTTAATAATAATGGTAAGGACCACCATTCCCCGCAGGAGAAATTCAATTTCGCCAATTCAACCCACATATTTCTTTTGCCTTTTGGTTTCTTCCAATAAGTTTCCAAAAAGAAAGCTTCCCAAATTTTTGCTCATCACCCAACATAGCACTAAGAAAACTTGGCTTGAGTCGATATTAATGATTTACTAGCATTTAATTATTGTCTACAGACTTTCATCTATAGTAAAATTTAGAATTCAATTAATGTGAGTTGGTTTGAATAGAAAAGGATTGAATACCTTAAATAAATTGTCTTATATTCAATCTAGATTTATGTGCAAAAAAGAATAACGTAGGAGACGCCCTATTTAAGTTTTGGACCATATATAAACAAAATTAATTTCTGTCTACCATATAAAAGACATTTTTAAAAAATAGGGTTCAAACTCAAAAATAACTTATCATTTTTTTTTATCAAAAAAAAAAAAAAGAAGCTTAACTTAGAAATCAAAATCTAATTTCAGGTAAGATAGTCATAAAGCAATATTCTAAAAAACAAAAGGAATAGCAACTTTATAAATTAAATTTTATACATAAGAGCCTTCCACTTGACCATTTTGAGGACGAAAAACGTTGGTCCAATTCCATAATGCTGCTTCTAAGAAAATTCCCCATAATGTCCAATGTTTTTCCATGCATCAACGAATCGACAATGAACAAGCATGAATCGAGGTAGGTAAGGTCACCGAAAAAATCTTAGGACACGCAGCATTGATTCATGTATCTCTCTTTTCCAAGAACAAAAACGTGTTGGCACTACGTTCATGCCGGGTCAACATCTCATCGTGCCGTCGTTTCTAGCACGAAAGGCAGGGTGGGTTCACCTTTTTGACTGTCGTTGGAGAGTCGGTTAGTCTTGTCGGGTACACGTGACCCGAAACAGACGGTGGGTGACAACAATGTACGACACGGTTTTATGAAGAGAGATGCTATTGGGCAACGTGGTGGGAACCTAACGGCCTTGAATCCTTTGGAGGCAGTTTCAAAGCCGTTGGCATGTCACGTTTGGCGGCAGATTGCGATTTGTCTTTTGCGTGTTGGTCTCAAGAATGTCCACTTTTTTTACCTTGGACTGGGACGTAGACGGCCATGATTTGCCATCTTCCCATCGGGCCAGTTGCCTTTTATTCACCATATGATTGGACTTCACCCCCATCAACACGAGAAAATAACTGTTATACATAGTAAACGGATGCATTAGTTTATAAATAAACTGATACATATCAATGGATGGATGAAACCTTGATTGCATTTTAAATTGAAATTTAAGCTAAATATGAATATTTAAATTTTGAATCTCTTTTATTGAGAGAAATAAAATTATTTAATTTTAAATTTTAATATTAATATTTAAATTAATTTACTTAATCTAAATTTTAAAGGATTAGTTAAATTTAAACACCCTTGTATGTTAGTGGCATACAAATTGTGAAGAAAATATATATCTATATATTATTCTTCAATTAATGAATCACGATTTCTCACTCTCAATCTTTTTATTAAAAAGATAGAATTTTGAATCAAGTGTTAGAAACTCAGTTATCTCCAATAGCTTATACACCAGGATTTGGCTTCTCAAATTATTTTACATGATAAAGTGTATTAATTTTATTCTTGAAAATAATTAAGGACTTAGATCAATACGTCTAGTTTAATGAAATTATGTTACCCTTTTGACATAATACATTACTTATAACATGATATTATAATTTTTTATATGATTTTAATTGTTAAGCTTTTGAAATTTTAGGATTTAGGCTTTTAGATTTTTAAGATTTAGATGTTAGAACCAGTTGGGCATTTAGGGTTTAAAAATATCAAAGTTATAAGATTTTAAGATTTAAGATTTTAAAAATTTAGCATTTAAAATTTTATATTTTAAAATTTAAGAATTTTATGATTTTAAAATTTAAGGTATAAGGCTTAGGATATTTTATTTTAATATGTTGATATATTGTTTAGTAATATGTAATAAATAATATATCGCATCAAAAGTTAACATAATTTAATTAATTGAATGATGTGTATTAATTTCAACTCTTAATTATTTTAAATAATAAGATTAATACATGTAAAATATTTTAAAGTAGCTTAATCCTATACACAAAAGACAATTTTATTGTGCTTTCGCACAAGTTCCCTCCAAAAAAAAAAAAAAAAATTGACCTTGTTGAGAAGTGTTTTGACGTAAAAGATTTTGGTCAGCGAGGGTGAGAGGAGTGAGAAATACTGGTGGTCATTTTCATGGAATGTCTTTATAAAAGATAGCGGTGAAGTTGCCATGTTATTGTCGTTTGAGGACAGAAAAGTAGACAAGGCGTTAACGGTGGCATTTGCATGGATCCATTTGATCATTCTGATTGGTTAAGTTTTTGTGATTTTCTTTCTCTTGTGATGGGTCCCTTTGTGGACACTAAACCGTCGTACAAACCCTTTGCCTTGGATTCCAAAATTAAAATACATAATACAAATATAATAGCATGTTTTAGGTTAGAGTTGACAATGTTGTAAAGGGCAAAGAATTACCGGGTCTATTAGTGGAGTATTTGGATATTTAAGTTTGAATTTTTAGGTGTCTTGTGAGGCTAAATGTATGGATTACCTTTTTGGGTAAAGTATAAAAGTTTCAATATGTTAACTGAGCCTACAAATCATACACAAAATATGTTTTTCTAATGTTAGTACTGGCCAAATTTAATATAAGCGTAATATTTTTGGGCAGGTCTATTAGGATATCACTCTTGTTTACCTATTTTGTTAAAAGAAAAAAAAAATCAAACTTCACTAAATTATACTTATAAATATTTTATAAATTAATTATAAAGTGTTAATTAAACTTATATTTATATCTAAATTTTTTTGAATAAGGTTTTTGAATTCTTTCAAATACTTAAACTGGCTGTGTAACCTGAGAAGCTAAACATACACTGAGGACCAAAACAGACAGGGAAAATGACAGAGCAGGCACTGTAAACCTGATGGTTTTGGACGAGGGAGTGCAGGTCATCGCATATATCAGAAGCCCAATCTGTAGATGTAATTAATGGAACATTTTCTTTTTTTTTTTTATCATTTTACATCTGCTTGGTTGCATCTCTTTAACTGTGTGTGTTGTTTGTTGCTCATATTTATATGCCGACATGACACCCCAATGATTGACACTTGGCAACTATAATTTTAAAGAATTATTGGTACATAAATTGTGCCAAAGCTGTTCATAAGTTGAGTAGTCTTAAAAAAATTTGAGATTAATTTATTTTATATACTTTTTAGAAAAGTGCATGACAATTTCCTATAGAATATATCTCTTTGAGCAACATTGAAAGCAGGTGAAGTAATCCAAATTCTAGTTAGAAGTTTTAGACAATAAAATATGTCATGCTTGCATATGATATGTTAAAGTATTAATAATTAGTTAGAGTAAGATAAGCTTTATATGACATATTAAAAATTAGTAAAACTTTTTATAAGACTCGAGGTTATTTCATTTCTTTTAGTAGATTTTTTTTTTGGCCCATTTTATTTTTTCAGAAAAATTTATAACAAAATATGTGAGCTAAAATTGTTACAAAATTAAAGCTTGATTGTGAATTTATTAGATTTTATAGTTTAACATGTAAAATTTTATAAATTTAATAATTTATATTTTTTAAATGAATATTTAATAAAATTTAATTTATAAAAATAATAAAACTGTCATACTTAAGCTAATTTGACCCAATACACACGGTGTAATTAAAATATCCTAAAATATATTCAAGATGTAGTATCATAATGAGGTGTTTAAATTTAATCATCAAAATATTTGAAGAATATATGAACAAAAATTTAATAATTTAAATTTCAATATTTAGTTAATTATATGAATCATAATACATTAGCGACGTTTGGGAGTGTTATATGTAAACATACCCTTTATAAACATACCATCTTGCAAAACCTGGGTGGGTGTAATTTCCTTGCCATGCCTCCATCTGTGCAGTCAATACAAGCCTAACATGAAATAATTGATGAGAAACGGAGCACCATATCGCTATAGCTTTAACTAATTAAATTATATGCAATTAGAGCATTTAAATCCATTGACAGTACAAAAACTTTGATATCAGACAATAAAATAACACTTTACTATTTTTATTCTTGTTATTTTTATATATCAAAAAATTTAACTATTTCAAAAATTTAAACTATTGAATAAAAATTTAAGAATAATTTTATATTTTTCTCTCTAACACCTCTCTCACAAAAAAACCTTTTTGGGCATAAAGTGTAAACAATTTTTCTATGTTTTGAAATTTCTTTTGAACATGAAGTATAAATAATTTTTTCTTATTTTTTAGATGGTGGTAAGGATTAAACCCTTAACCAAAGCTCTGACACCATGTCAAGAAATTAACTATCTTAAAAGTTTAAGTTATAAGGTAGAAGCTTAGGAATGGTTTTATATTTCTCTCTCTATCACTACATTCTTATATTTATTTTTTTTTGGTTGAGCTACATTCTTATATTTGTATTTTGTCTACAATGTACAATTTGATATTAGTCTCAAATCATGCAGAATTTTATGTTCAATTTAAAATTAATCTCAAATAGTACGTTGTAAATAAAACATAAATATAAGCATGTAAGTATAATATTTTCTCTGTTTTTATATAAACATGAATTTCAGAATTATAACTGAGAATATATATGAATGGCATATAATCGAGAGAAGTGCATGCATCCATCAATGAGATGTTACAAATGAAAAATATGCAATGTATTCTTCATATATATGATGAACACGTTGTTCTTTTCATTCTTCCCATAAAATTACTGACATCAAGAATCAAGATTCACGTGTGAGCATGATATTTGGATCGTGCTGCCTCCTTTTAGAGCAGAAAAACTCATGTGACAAAAGGAAACTTGTCTGTGCTTATGCTTCCACAAAGTGGGCTCCAATGATAGCATAGTTCCAACTTCATTTCATTAGTAATTTAGTATATTATATCTAATTATTTCCTGTAATCTTTTCCAATCTACTTATTTAAAGTTTTTACAATGTGTGATATATACTTACTATATATTTATTAGAAAAAGTGAGTTTAAGAGAATCAAACCAAGATTACAAGATAAGATTAGGTTACTATTTTAGGTAATATGTTAAACAGAAAAACCAAATAAGGGTGTTTGGGCAGGGTTTTGTGTTCCTTAAATGAAGTAATCATATTGTTAGGTATAAAGGAAGATCAAAACGCAATGCTAGCTTCAAAAGATAATGGGCAGTGATTTTAATATCAAATATAGAATTATTAAGGCCTACATCTCTGTACAACAAACAAAAAGCATTATGATGTGAAGAGCTATTCTTTTGTAGATTTCAAGCCAGATTCATTTCTTCTTCTCCCCAATCTTATTTTGTTTTAGATGTAGATCCCAAAATTTTGAGATATGTTAGGTATTTAAGCATATTTTATACACGTTTGATTTGCACTTCATATGCTTTTCATTATTTTGTTAATTGTTAGTAGTCTTCTTTGATTATTGTAAAGCAATAAATGTTTTCTGCTGGTATAAGATTCTAAGAGGAATTATTGACTGAAACATATAGATTATTATCCAAACTAGGTACCAGACAAGTTAGACTCTGCTTCCTTCTGAGTTTTAGGTCTAGAAGCCAACCCAGATTCCATGAATTAATGGAGATTAGATAACTCTTTAGTGGTCAAAACATGCTTTCTTATTGATGGGCTGGTTTAATTGGCAATGTTGAAAATCATCAATATTTTTTATAGGTAATTTGTAATTAAATATTATTGTAAACTTTTATTGAAATTTAGACATGCTTTAGATTTCTAATGGGTAAACTTTTCTAAACTTTTTGACACCAAAATGAAATAGTTGCACTCCTATAAAATTGTAGGAGCATGAATGCTTATGGATGGCACGAGGATGTTTAATTTTTGGATTTCACAATTTACACTATGAAATGAAATAAATTTAATAATTAATTTTTTTAAAAAAATAAAAATTTATATGAAAATAGCATGATTAAAAAAAAATACTTTCTTTTCTGAACTTTTCTATTCAATCACTGCAGCTAAGCCATTGGTGGGAAGGAAAGAGGAGAAAGGGTAGGGGATAGGAGGTTGGAGGAGAGAAGCAAGTGATTGACTGACACAGTGTGAAAGCTTGGTTGAGCCATGTGTGTGCATGCATGAAGGTAGCCCCACAAAGACAGGATATAAAGGGATTGGTGCTGGGTATGTCTGCACTAAAAGTTGACGCTAGAAGACACAACGCTCCAAGTGACTACCATCCAGGGTGCTTCTGTGCGTTGATTGGAATGGCATCCTTAGGATACACTTGGCCATCCACTTAGCAATATGCTGCTAGCTTGGCTCTTCTCTCCTTTTTATCTACTCTTATTGGATAGAGAGGGTGGGCAACATGGTCACTCTTTTCCCTCTCTGTTTCCTTAAAGGCCAAACTTTCTCTCCTCTCTTTCGGTTAATGGATACCCATTAGAGTTGAAAGTTGAAATGATGTGGAAGCAACACAAATCCCTCTTTCAGTAAAGCCTTATCTTGATGTCTAGCTAATGAAATAGGAGTCAGATCAGGTTGGTGTTTGGCACTTTCGGTTTTTACCCTAACTCTCTCTGAGTTACAACCATAGTCATTTTGTGTTTGATTAAGTCTCCGGTCTACTGCAGATAATCCATTCATTGACGGTTTGACCCAAATAACGGAAAAAGAAAACTATGGAGTTTTCAGTCTTGACGAAATCTGCATTTAGAGTGTTCAAGAACCAGACGAAAACTCTTGTTCGGTTTTGTAAAGGGACAATCAGGTGATTTAACGAAAATAAAATTGTTGAAGAGAGTTTAATAATCTGAGAATCTGGCATCTGTCAATCATTGGAGAACTTGGGAAGATTATTTTATGTTAGCAATTGAGAGTAAATGTTATAGATATAAAATCATTTGTCTTACCAATAAGATGTAGTATAGTTAGTATATAATTAAGTGTTTTAAATATAGCATCTTGGATTGATTTAGACCGTTCTCAAAAGGGAATCATTTATTATTTTTTTTATTATTTCAAAAAGAATGATTTATTTTTTTAATATGATATAAGAACTTTTATTATCAAATAATTAAGAATTTAATTTTTATTATTATTTAAAATTAAAAATTATTCTTACTTTAAGTTTAAAAAATCTTTTAAATATAAAAAAATATTAAAATTATAAAATAAAAACTATTTTAAATTTACATTTTCCGGTTTAAACTTTTAAAAGACAAAATGGGCTACTCTACGTTACATGTTTCATGAAAGAGACTTCAATATTCTAAAGGGAACAGAGTGGATACTTCACTTTGCAAGAGAAATGTCAAGAAGGAACCCTTCAGAAAAGTACCTACCCTATGCCTATGCCCTAAAATGCCCAACAAGCATTGGCCCTTTGGTTCAATTGATTTCTAGGTGTAAATTTTGGTTTTTTGGGATTATTTGTAATTAGTTTTGTTATTTTTATAAATAAAATTTAAATTTAATAAAATTTAAACAATTACATTTATTAAATTTCATATACTAAAATTTCAAACCCTATCCATCCCACCACCGCCTTTCTTTTGTGATGATTTCACCACTTTTACAATGGAGACTCGTCCATTTGCAGTTCTGAATTTGGTTGAGTGGTATCACAGCAAAGCAAAGACTTCGGGAGGGTCAGCGCACATCATCCCGGACCCAACTTCTGCAGATAAAAGAAACGTGGGCCCTCGACATAAAAGCCACCGGCAAATGGACCCACATGGTCAAGCCCACTTGGCCTTCAGATCATCCTCCTCTTGCGCCCGATTATGTGGGAGCAAAATCATTTTCTCTTTTTTATCTTCAATTTAATAATAATTAGGTTTCCCCTTCGTATGGTCAACCCTCTTTCAGAACAAAAATTGCAACAAAAAAATAGATGGAAATTCAGTGCAACAATTTAATTCTTTTTTTTTTAAAACTAAAGAAATATGAACAAATCAATACTTAGCAAATGCAGCGTAGTTTAAAGCCATTTTCCCACTCCCCATCTCCAGATTGTGGTGAACTGAAAAAGATGAAGATGATGATGGTGAATAGCAGTGCCATGAATGTAGACTGCTTCTTGTGTCTTGCTTGGGCATCTTTTCAACTTGCAATGTGTCTGAACTTGGTATTATTCCAAATAGTCCACCTCAGTATGTTAGCCATTTGAGATTGCCCCTCAATCTCCCAACCAAGCTATCGCATCATTCATACAAGTTTTTGATATTTTCTTTCAGTGATTGGCATTGACACGTGGCTTACACTTATGGACCATGAACGGTCTATATTCACCCAATTGAGCCTTATTAAGCCTATCAAACAAAAAACTACATAAAAGCTACTTTCACAGGTTTCACGCAAAAATTATGCGTACATCACGGCTGTTATTTCGGTTTTTTGAGAGTTTTGCGTAAAGTCTGTTTTCTGAAAATAGTTTTTCTGCAAAGATTAAGAGGGAATAAGAAGGAGAAGCAAAACGCTGAACCAAAAGCTTTGCATGTACAACAACATCAGTTGTTGCTTGCTTCTTTTGCCTTCCTGTTAGGTGTTGTATTCAATGACATAAAAAGTAGTCTAATTTGTAGCAAGAGTGCCCTCCATGTGCCTCACCCCAAGACACACTCCCTTCTAAAGGGTCATGAATGTAGGGGACCCCTTCTTTAAAGCTTAAACCATCACATAGAATTTCTCTCTTTCTCCACACAGAACCTATCCCTTTGTCTGCTACTCTATTTTGCTCTAATGGGTCATGTATGTTGCGCATCATTCCTCCTTATTTCTGGAATTGTTGGGTTCCTAACTGTTCATGAAAATGCCTGAACAAGATCAAGTAATAGGGGTACCTTTGCTTTTCTTGAAGCTTGCAGCTTGCATGAGGTGTAGGCTTAGAAACAAGCATAATTGGTAAAATTTATAGTAATCCAAGTGGGTGTGTCCCAAATATGTTAGTTGGTCATGGCAGTTATAGCGTAGTTTGTTCTGGTAAAGTCGGTTGGCTTGGACCACAGATTCCTCAATTATTTTTTTTAAGGATGCTTTTGCATTACAAGTGGAAGCACAGAGTATTCGTGCTATCTCGTTTAAACATTGGAATATTTTATAAAGACAATAATTAACATGATGCATGATGGCAATAATCAAATCTTGGAAAGCACTTTGCATTAATACTTTATAGTCAGTGCATGAATAGTTTAAGTGCTCAAATGTGACCCAAGCATGTGTAGCCTTTGTCTTTTTTTTTATTTTTATTGATTAGCATGACTGTGGAGCAGCAGCTAGTGTGGAGTGAATAAGGTAGCAAAAATCACTAATAAAACAAGATAATAGAGTACATCATAGTTTGCACTCTTTTTATTTTGCTCTCATTTTACCTATTTTTCTTTACCATTTTAAAAATCTACACAAATCTCTTTCAATTACTTAGTTTTTACAAATATCATTTATTCAAGTTAAATCTTTATTACCATTAGATTAAAAAGATTTCCTTATTCTAAAATGGTTAATAATAATTCAGAGAGATTAGTGCAGTGAAAGTGAATTATGTCATAAGTTATTTTAAAGCACACTATAAACTTAGATTTCAATCTTGGAATCACTCATTTAGTCAAAGGCAAAACCATCTTGAATGGACATTAGTTTTACCTAAAAAATAAGGACACCTCGTAAGTAACAAAAAAAGGGTTATTAATAAAGTGTTTTAATTAAGTCTTTCTGACATCTTTTTACTATAAAATTTAAACTTCTTAATTATGTAGACAAAATTGACTTCCACAAAGCGTACAAGTCACAAAATCTTTGATTATATGATTAATATTGATAACGAACATTATGAATCTTCCTTACTTAAAAGAAGTTTGTGTAAAAATAAAGTTACAAATAAAAAAAGAAAGAACAAATCAGAATAATTTACTGAAAATAAAATTTAAAATTTGGGGAGCATAGTTTGAAGAATATTTGGTGATGCGGATCCCAACTACCATAGTTTGGTTGGAGATGATCCCATGATTAGATTAGCCTAATCCTCACCTGAAGAGCATAATGGCATTATATAATTAAACATTCTATTGGATGATTAACTAAGCAGTTGTTACTTTCAGATAAATTATTATGCACAAATATTCCCCCCCCCCCCCCCGCAATTATGCACAGTTGTTCCACAATGGGTGCGGGCTGCGTTGTGTTAATTTTAAAAAGGAGGGGACAATGACAAGTCTTTTTAGTTTTTAACCCAAAAAGCACCAGTATGCTACTGAAATTGCATAAATATAGCTCCCACGAAATTGTGGAAGTATAAATTCTTACAAATGATTTGGTTCGGTGTTTCTCACAATTTAATGTATAAAATTTAGTAAATTTAATAATTAAAATTTTTTATAAGTGGGAATTTAGTAAAAATCCGTTTGTAGTTTGTAGTGGAATAACAGAATTTTATGCAAATAAAACTAGTGTTTGACACATTTCTTTATACGAAATTATTACAAATTTAATTCTTGCCAAAAGGTAATTGATTCATTTCATTCCTAATTAAATGACTTTAAATACAAGTTCACCTTAATTAACTTGTTCAAGAACTCCATAGTAATTTATGGAAGATCTAATATCTATAACATGTGCAACCAAATATATTATAATAATTTTCACTATAGGAGGAGGAAGTCTCAAAACAAGGCTAAACTTTAAGCACCTAGCTAGCTAGGGTTAAAATGTCAAGAATGAGATTATGGTAAATTGAAATTTAAGGAAACAGTCTTTTTCATTAAAAATTTGTTTTAAGCAGTTAGTGCCATTAATTTCTCCTTACACTGAGTTTACTTTATTTTGCCAATGATTCTAGTTTCATACGTATGTGTGTATATTATAATATATATATATATATATATATATATATATATATAGACAGTGGCAGGACTTTTCTAAGTTCTATTGTTAGATATATATTTTTCACATTATTGGCTCTATATATTAGGTATTTTTAATTATTTTTATTGTTATTAAACTAAGTGTAATTGAAAATTTTGAGATAAAAACTTATTTTAATATTATTTTTGTATAAAAATTGCTTATCTTTTGTTACTTTATTTTGAAATCTAATTAAATTATATTTGTATTCTTTATGTGTATGCATAGTGTATTATATATTTATCATCTCACTATTTAGAATTCATTAGCATGCCCCTATATATAGGATCATACTATAATACCCTTACTTCAGTTTTAAGGTGCCGACACTCATGATGTCAACCAATAATGTTGTGAAATGTAACATGAATTAATCTGAAACCTAAATTGTTTAATCTGATACCATTTGTATGTTTCAAAATGTTTGCTTTTTCCTTATTTTGACATGTATCCTTATGTCTTTTTTTTTTTTTTTTTACTTTTCTCTCTCTATTTTGATATGTACAATCGAGTCATTTTTTATTTTTTTTTCTATCTTGAGATACATCATTCTTTTTTCATCTTTCCTCTTTTTAATTTGTACAAACCATTTCATTAAATAGCTCCATTTTTAATTGTATAGTATTATACATTGCAGTTTTTAAATTGCACAGCTCCAAATAAACCATCATACCTAGATATTGGTAACCTTGCCAAATAGGAGAAACACCTTAGTCCACCCATATGTATATTATATGACTATAATATATAAGAGTTGAATGCTGGTGAAAGATGAAGCGTTGAGCATGTTCCAGCGCATGTGCACACATGAAAGATTTATGTTAGGTCAATTATAGAGCCTAAATGATTAACTGTTGATGGTGCCTCCCTCACTATCTCCCTATCTCCCATGTGTTAGTCAATTATATATCATACCACAATGCCATTCATGTTCCTTTGATGCCATCACACATTTAATACCCTTCAACTCAACTTGACACATGGCAACCCCTTTGATCTTCATCAATCATGGATCTCTCTTTCCATCCCACAACTTCTTCCAAACATGGATTCTTCCACCTCTTCAACCATATCCCTTCTCACTTTTCATTTCCCTTATGCCTCTCTACTTGTCTTCATGTGCAGCCTACCCTTCCATTTATCATTTATATTATCAAAACTTACACTGAATTGATTATATATATATTGATTGTGTGGTTTCCTAATTATCTAACAAATCTGATAGGTTCCTAATCACGTGAATTTCCCCATCTCGTGGGTCTAATACACTTCTGCTGCATGCCAAACACCTTGACATATCTTCTGCTGTTGTTCTTAGAGACTTATGATTCGATCTGAACATGTCAACGGTTTTAAAGTTAAAGGTTTGATGCTGATCCGATGAGGTGTTTTAATATATTGACACTTTATTAATATGTTGATATTTTAATCTTAAGGATATGGCGTAGAAGAAGCAAATTGCATACTAAGTTCTTTTGAGATAAATTAGATGTTTAGGGTTTAATTTTAAAATTATTTTTTAAAGTCAGAGATACTTAAATCAATAACCACTTTATATTTCAGATGAAGATTAGTCTTATCTAAAAATTAAAAGTACCTCATAATATAAATAAAAAAAGTAACGATATTCTAACTATTGTTTAAAATAGTATTATCATACCTATAGTGTTTTGGTGAGTACGTAAGAAGAGCATTTTGAAAAGAGGGTTAGACGCGTTTGAGTAATTTGAAGAATTATTATGGGAAGCCATTGAGAGAGGCTGACCTTGTCACATGCTATGTGGACAGAGACACGTTAGAGATTGTGTATGGTGCAACTCTGCTAATTGTCTGTTTATGATTTAATTAATTATTATTGTTATTGACCATCTAATCTTGGATTAATTATTTAATAACTAAACCTGCCGACCCTCCTTTGGTTTCCCACTTCCATAGTTAAACACATCTCTGATTTGGTAAAACCAAGGTTCCTAGGCTACTAATTATTTTATAATCAAGCCTACAAAAAGCTCGAAAAATGTAGAATATTATAAAGTTTTGAAATAAAAAATTGCAGACAAAATATGATGGTAGTTATTAACCCCAAACTGCCTTCTCCATTCACATTATTAAAATAATATATAAGTCACGGATAAAAAGATTATAAAAACAAAAAGCATTAATTAGGTCAGGGAATGCGTAAGCAGGACACGTTGAAAGCCTATGAATGTTGTTTTTCTGCATGATTATTATTATTATTATATATGAATAAAATATTTAAAATTTATTCAGTATTTTTATTTTTGTAAGTTTGATTTTTTTAAAAAATTTAATTTTAAATATTATAATATTAACTTTTTATGTTTATAAATAAATTATAAAATTTAATTAAATGAATATTTGTAAATTTTTTTTGTAAAAATTTTGTAAAATTGTGTTAGAACAATATTTTCTCAAATTTATTATATGCGTGTATACATTTTATATTGGGCAAAGAGCCATTTTTAATGTATGGGATTTAGTGTTTTGATGGTTGTTGATAAGGCCAAAACCAGTTATTAGACAGCACCTAAAGAAGGAGGAGGACAAATACAATGTCTTTCTTCAAAGCAGTTAGAAAGATAATTAGTATTATAATGTGTGTTAACAGGAGCAACATCTTTCTCCAGCAGATTTGCTCATTTTCAAAAGTAACGGTAGGGCACCGAGCTATCATTTGTCTCCCAAATAAGGTCTAAAGTACCATTCATTTAGGGCATCTACAGTGATTAAGTAATGTTATTTATATAAATTATTTTTATACTTTACGTATTTTCATAATTTCTTATTATATTTTTTTTCTTTTAAAAAAATTCTATTAGTATGCTTCACGTATCAACACGAAGCATACATAATCATTTTCCTAATAATTATTAGTATCTCACCTTGTTATCAGTAAAAGTATAATAAAAAATGTAATTTTATTAAATGTGGAATTACAACATGTTTATAAATTTATTATAATTATTAAATTTTTATTTTCAAAAACTGACTAAATTTATCAAATATTATGTTTTAATTTAAATTTTAAGAAATTTAATAATTTAAATTTGCAAATCATAATTTAATAATTTTTTTAGTGTTTAATTTAATAAACTTTTTAGTTTATAAGAATAGAATAACTGTTTTTCACTATATAAATATATATACTATTTCTCTCAGAAACTTTTCGACACAAAACTGGCATTACAAACTGATGGAGTCTACTAGGTGTAAATATATTTTCATTGGGGTATAGATAAATTATTTACAAATAGAGCAGTGGTTATCTAGATTTGTTATATTTTATTAATTTAATTTATAAAATTTAATAAATTTAAAGTTTAATAAAATTTTATTTATTAAAATAGTAAAATTAATCTCACAACATAATTATTACGAAATGCTCATATGTTCAGTATAAGCATCAAATTTATTACGTTTTAATTTTATTTTTTACGATTTAATAAATTTAATAATATTTAAATTATTAAATAAAAATTATATAAAAGTAATAAAATTGGTATGCCAATATCTACTGTACGGTGATGTGTTTTCTTTGGATTTGAATCCTTATCTTTATTATTTTTTGATTTTAATAATTTTTTGTCTATCTTCCTGATTTATATTAAAATATAATTTTAATTTTTACTTTCTTTTCATTAATTATATATATATATATATATTTTTATCTTCAGAAGCAAAGAATCTTTGTCCCTTTTCTTATTGGCCGTTAGATTTATATAAAGAATGAAAATGATTAATTCACAAAACATGAATTAATAAAGTGTGTTAAATTTATTGGGACTTATTTTTAATTTTTTAAATTTAATAAATTTAATAATTTAAGAATTTTTAAATAAAATATTTTGAAAATTTTCATTTATGAGATAAAGAAATCTAAAAAAGAAAACAAATTATCACGTTTTGAAATGGTGCACGGATTCAATTTGCATCATGCATTACATCATTTTGGTTTAATGCCCTTTAAATAGTAACTTTGAATTAAGTGAGGTTTTAATGTTGGCGTATTAATCGGGATGAAGCAAAACATCGTCATCATCATCCGACATCAAAATTACCTTTGATTCATTACTTCCATGAAGACCATGGCTTGAGCGTGGCGTATTTTCAGACGATATATAGCTTACACGTAGCATCCAGTCAATTTTAATCAGCATATGTCCTGCTACGTAACCCCACACCATTTGTTCCCATCCAACTTCCATAAGTTTGGTCTTTAACAGCAATGCATACATTTCTTGCATTTCTATTTTCACTTGGAAAATATTAATTTCAAGCAACATTTTTATATGCAGGGTGCATATTATGAAGGAAAAAAATAAAAAATAAAACACACCGTTTTACTTTATTTCATTTTTTACTCTTTTATAATCTATACTTTGCGTATAAAAATTTAACAAAGCAAATCTATCAAAACTTAATTCAAATTTTTCATTCTCATCTCATCTCTTTATCTCACATTTTTTATCACCAAAATAGATTAAGTGTTTTCTCTATTACAATAATATATAATCATTTTTCCCTACAAATTTTTGTTTGTAAATGAGTTGAAATCTCTTTTAAAATCTTATCATATAAAGTATGAGTTCAATAATAACTATATTGTGTATATAGTTATTAATAAGTAGTCATGTAATTAATAAAAAGGGATAAACATATTATTTATCTATTCAATTTAATAATTGAAATTTACAAAAAGAAAAAAGAAATGACTTTTAGTTAGATTCTTCAATAAATAGAAAAGTTGCAAAAGAAAAATAAATTTTTAGAGTAATACTATTTACATGTTAAGATTTTATATAAAGTATGTTAGAAATAAAAATTTGTCACTAATTGAATTGATTATAATGTATTAGTAAGAAATAATTTTTATTTAGGTATGATACAAAATTTATATAAAATCTTAATATATAATCAGCGTTATTCTGAATTCTATTACTTTTAATAAGGTAGAATTTTAATTCATTAATAATAAAAATAATAAAGTGAAAAAGAGGCCGAAGAAAGGACAAGGGAGGGGAAGTGCACAACGTGCGGCAAGCGTGTGGGGCAATTGATGTGACCAAGATTTCACGCTGAAAAGTTGGCACCAAGAGAATTGGCCACGTGTATAGGGAGTGACACTCTCCTCTCATAGAGGCAGAAACGCGGGGTTACACGTGTGCATGTGCACTGTGCAGGGAATGAATGGCCTCCCCACCCAACCAAACCACCCCAACGCAAAGAGCCACAACGCAACAGCAGAGCCCAACCCTCTCCCTGCTCGCCTCATCCTTCCGCCCAACCCCTTTTCCTTCTTCTGACAGCGTAATGGGCCAATAGAGAACCATCATCCAACCCCTCTTCTATATTTTCACTTTTCATTGTCTTTCCCCTTTCTATTCAACCCTGTATTGTTTTCTTGTCATCAACCGTCATGTGTGATTGCTCTCAATTTAAGGAACTTTCCCTCTTAAATAATCCTTTTCTCTGTTATCATTCTTGTTCTCATTATAGTATTCAAGGCAGCTTTTTCTTATTCTAGAGAGAGAAAGTGATAGTGTGGTCGTGGCATTTTATCATGCAGTTATGTCCCACATACAGCCCCACAGTTTTGATCTCTCATTAGCAATCCTACCTTTTCTTTTAGTCCCTATTTTACTAATCCTACACGTGGTCTCTTCCTACATGTCTGAGTTCAACCTCCACACCCTCTCCGCTCCACTATATATACCCCTGCCCACACTCTCCAATCTCTGCAATTCTCTCTCAAACTCAATCTCCTACAGTCACGCTTTCAAAGGGATTTGCGACAGCTCTCACATCCCACCAGAAAAGGCAACTACACTTTCAAAGGATTTGGAACAGCTGATTCCTTTCAGAAACCAACCAAATCCCATTCTGTTCTGCTATTTGCTACTTCAGCCACAAGTGCCACTTCTACTACCATGGCATCGTCTGCAGCAGCTGCATCTACAAACACATGTATAAATACTAAACTTCCATATTCATACTCTTCACCATTCAAGGACTTGGGCTTCAATTCAACCTCAGTCACTGTAAAGAGGTCCACTAGAAAACCCAACATATCTTGCTCCCTCCAAACACTCCATTTTCCCAAGCAGTATCAACCTTCTAAAAGAACTGCCACTCCCACAAAGGAAAAGTCTCACACAGCTTTACCCCTGCCTTCTTCTCCTCCTGCTGATAATAAAGCTGTCCCTCAAAGGTGGAACCTTTTACAGAAAGCTGCAGCCATGGCGTTAGATGCAGTGGAGACAGCCCTGGTTGCCCATGAGCGCCAACACCCGCTCCCTAAAACCGCCGACCCAAGAGTCCAAATAGCCGGTAATTTCGCCCCAGTGCCGGAGCGGCCCGTTCAGCACTCACTACCGGTCACCGGAAAAATCCCCAAATGCATTCAGGGTGCCTATGTTCGAAATGGAGCCAACCCACTTTACGAGCCCGTCGCTGGCCATCACTTCTTCGACGGCGACGGCATGGTCCATGCGGTTCAATTCAAAGATGGGTCTGCGAGCTATGCCTGCAGATTCACAGAGACTCATCGTCTGGTTCAAGAACGATCTCTGGGTCGCCCTGTTTTTCCCAAAGCAATTGGTGAGCTTCATGGTCACTCTGGCATAGCCAGGCTCCTCCTTTTCTACGCGCGTGGACTATTCAGCCTCGTTGATGGAAGCCATGGAATGGGTGTGGCCAACGCAGGTCTAGTTTACTTCAACAACCGTCTTCTCGCCATGTCTGAAGATGATTTACCTTACCATGTCAGAATCACACCCAGTGGGGACTTAAAGACCGTCGGTCGCTACGATTTCAATGGCCAACTCAAATCAACGATGATTGCTCACCCAAAAGTTGATCCTGTTTCTGGGGAGCTTTTTGCTTTGAGCTACGATGTTGTGCAAAAACCATACTTGAAGTACTTTCATGTTGCCCCGGATGGGAAGAAGTCACCCGATGTTGAAATTCCTGTCTCAGAGCCCACTATGATGCATGACTTTGCAATTACAGAGAGGTTTGTGGTGATCCCAGATCAACAAGTGGTGTTCAAGCTCTCTGAGATGATTCGGGGTGGCTCTCCGGTTATCTATGATAAGAACAAGATGTCTCGATTTGGAATTCTGGACAAGAATGCCAGTGATGCTTTGGGTATTAAATGGATTGAAGCCCCTGATTGCTTCTGTTTTCATCTATGGAATGCTTGGGAAGAACCAGAGACTGACGAGGTTGTGGTGATTGGGTCTTGCATGACACCAGCAGATTCCATTTTCAATGAATGTGATGAAAGTTTGAAGAGTGTTCTTTCTGAAATTCGCCTCAATTTGAAGACTGGAAAATCCACGCGCAGACCCATTATTTCTGAGGCGGAGCAAGTGAATTTGGAGGCCGGAATGGTGAACAGGAACAAACTTGGGAGGAAGACTCGGTTTGCTTATTTGGCACTTGCAGAGCCATGGCCTAAAGTTTCAGGCTTCGCCAAAGTAGAGCTCTCTACTGGGGAGGTGAAGAAGTACATCTATGGAGATGAAAGGTTTGGTGGGGAGCCTCTGTTTCTTCCAAGAGGCCCCAGTTCAGAAAGCGAAGATGATGGGTATATCCTAGCATTTGTGCATGACGAGAAGGAATGGAAATCAGAGCTGCAAATTGTGAATGCCATGAATTTGAAGTTAGAAGCTTCCATTCAGCTTCCTTCAAGGGTGCCATATGGTTTCCATGGAACCTTCATACATTCAAAGGATTTAAGGAAGCAGGCGTGAGCGTAGCAAGAAGGTCTTCATGTGGCTGTGCATTCCTTCTTTCTCTACCTTAGGTACTTGAGAGGGGGAGAATTACCTGAGGGATGCTTGCAGATTCGTCCCCGGAATCCCCTCCTCTGTTTATAGCCGCTGAATCTTTTCCTTCTTTTTCTTCGTCTTTCTGTTTTGGGGTTAATTCTAAGCGAGAGGTTTTGGGGGACCAGCTTGTAGCTTTTCGATGTATTTAGCAATGGAGCTCAGCTGGTCTCTGCTTATTCTTTCCCTTTCATGTGCATGAAAGTATTTTAAAAAGTTACGATATAGAATGTGATATACTATGTGTTTACACAGTGGTCTCTGTAAAGATCTGTTTGACACAGTTCTCTGTTGTAAATACAAGAATTAATACTTGTTTCATTATCCCTCCTCTTTATCAGTGTCTGAATATTTTTCTCCAAATTCATGTCTCTTTAGTCTTCATTGTGTGGACTGGTGTATTAATCGTTCCCTTTGAAACCCAAGAAGAACGTGAATGCAGTCCGTTTGAACAGCCTGAAGAGAAATGCATAAATACTGCCCTAAGAGGACCATCCTAGAGTAAAATATTAATGGGAGTGGGTAAATTCTCTGATGAGTACTGAATACTCTGTCTTCATGAACAGAACCTTAAAATATGTTAGATTATGATCGTTTCGGTGGCATCTTTCTTCTGTTTTTCTTCCTCTTTGTCTTACGTAGCTGCAGCAAAAGATGATAGCAACATGGGAGATTTACGCGTAGGTGTGAAGTAGAAATATTATTTAGAAAGTTATAAAGTTAGTGAAAAAAATAATATGAATTATATATTAAATATTAAATATAAATATAAAATAAATAAATAAGAAGAAAATTATTAAAATTAAAAAAATAAGAAATGTTAAAACTACAAATCCTGGAATCGTGGATATCCAATCACAGAAAACCACCTAAGCAAGAGCCGCCAAGGCCCCCATTAGTAAGATATTTCAATTTTCACATGGCAATTTGTTGTCAAATCACAACCAGAGTATGATTAAGTGCTAGTCAACTTCGCAAATGCTGCAACTTGGAAGTTTCCAGCTAGAATTTTAACGAGCAGATGTAATTTTTTGCTTGTCTTTTGCAGCTTTATCTATTTTAAATGGATTGTTGATATGAAAAAAGAGTCTAAAAACGTGATGGAAAAATTGTGAAGAGTTTTATTGGCAGATTGTGGGGATAACAGGTTGACGCAAGTATAGCAAATAAAACAGTGACATTAGTTGACAGCAGTCAGACTTCACTTTCAAATTGCTATTATCCATGAGCCTCAATTATTGAGGAGAAGGCTCTTCCCATGGCAAAATGCATAGGTGCTTGGAGGGTCCAACACATGCAAATTTTCATAAAAGGTGAAGCTTTTCATCATGTCAACCATTTTGTCACATGAAAGTCTCTCTAATTAGTCACTATGAGATTATGGGCAACTCTGTTAGCTTAATTTGTAGAGTGTGGTTCAGTGTGTAGGGCATGTCTGGTTTGTTCAATGGTTTTGCAAGTTGCATTGGGCTTCTCGTTTCCTTCACTCATAGTGCAGGCTCGGTTATGGTCTTTTTTTGTATTTATATTGAGAACCAATGCCCATTGTGCTCAGTGATGCTTAAGCCAACTAGAGCTTTTAGTCACAGTCCATGAGGCGCTTATGCATAATTGACTTTTATATCATAGGCGACACTCACCTCAGTTTTGCTTGATAAAATTTGGGCAGTGTTATATTCCATTTTCAATATAAATACTTGCTGAATTTCTTTCTCATCGTTAATAGTGGCTGATGATTAATCGTTTATTGTATAGTTGTCTTGGCATTGAAGACACATGAAGTACAGAAGAAGAATGCAATTAAGAGTGTATATATATACACACACACACACACATACAAAAGATGAAGCCACTTCATGTTTGCTTGATTTGCCAACTGAAATTCTGGCTGGGTATTGAAGAGTCAGTTGAAAGCCGGACAATTTATGTTAATATCTTACAGCAATATAGGTCTAGTCAATGAATAGGTTGAATTAGTAAAGCTTAAAGCATTTTACTTGAAAGATTTAGATTTAAATTTTTGTGCAAACAATCTCTTTTAGTAGATGACTAATAAATATTACTGTAAATTTTTATTAAAGCCTATGGCATGCTATGGTCTTAGAATTGGATAGCCTTTCCTTCCCTTACCTTAACTTTTTTTTGTAAAAAAATATCTAGTAAAGATCTAGCCCGACTATAAAAGAATAGCATCTTTCTTCAAACTCAAAAGTTTCTAAAATATGCTCAAAGGCCTCAAATTGTTGAGACTAAGTGGTTGTAAAACCTTAGAATGTGAAGTTTGTTAACTATGTTTAGTGAAAGTAGTAGACACAGTTTGTTAAGATCATGGAATATCATAGTTCTTCTGTTCAACACATCATTACATGGACATCATAGAAATGGAAACCATACTAATCAACAAAGAAGACATTGGGACTAAAGGTTGAGGCTAATGAATAAGCATTACAGTAATGCTGCTCACAGCACCCACAGCTCATATACCCAAAGAAGAAACAAGACAATGGGCTTTCCAAGCTGTTGATCAGTTGATTGCTTGTTGCATAAACAGGCTACAGAGTCAGTTGTTATTTTTCAACAAATTTTAGTTGGGGTAAATATTGTTGCTCTTGTTCTTGATAGGCAAAGAACTTTGACCCTATGTACCAAAAAAAACAAAACCTTGACCTTGGGTGGATAATTAAGATATGTATTGTGGAAGGCAAGGGAGCCAATTATCAATATCCTTTCCTTAAAGTAGATTCGTGTTCAACACTTGACAGCTTCCTATTTATCCATGTGGAGGTTTGTTTGCTGTCCATTTCTGTTTGTCAAGACAGCACTTTGTTTTAAAAGAATATTTTTACTGTTGATATATGTATATAATATTCTTATACATATTTTTATAGATTTTTCATATTTTTATTTATTTCTATATGCTCGTATATTGAATATGCAGTTTAACAAAAATTGAAATTTTTTAAAATATATAGTGTATTTTAGAGAATAAAGTATATATAGATTATTGATAAAAAATTAATAATTATAATTATTATTAAATATAAATAAAGAAATTATAATTATAAATTTAAGATAATTATGATCATTAATCTTTTATTAATAATTATTCACTTATACTTTATTTTATAAAATATATCTTACACTATTAAAAATCTAAATCTATCTACTAACAATCAAATACCTTTTCTCTTATAAGCTAATGTTTAAACATAAAAAGAATGCAATTTATACTTTAAAACTTTATATTAAATTTGCATAATAGATACCAGTTTCTATAAATTTACTATAACTAATTTGTCTAATAATCAACTTTTATTTACATATTGGGCAGACCTTATATAAAATCTTAATATATAACCAGCCTTACTCTAAGCATAAAGTGTCTAAAATTTTCTCTCTCATATTTTTTATTTAACTAGTTTTGTGGAGAGAGGAAAGGGGTGCTGATAAAGTGAGTAGGAGCAAGATATAAATATCTTCATGGTGGCTATAAATTATAACACTGTTAAATCATGACATCAATTAGTTTCCTTAGACTGCCTTCTTCATTCTGGTTTCTTTAGCCATATTTTACTTATTATTTCAAAGAAGTATTGAATTCAATTCTATTCATATGAATCTTGACAAAAGATTCTGCTTTCATTCCTCAACAAGAGAGTTCTAATATGATGAGTTACACTCTCTTATTAATCAAAAGACCACTTAGGTAGTGAAGTGACAAATCATAGATATGTATTTGACTGAAATTCTAGATTTACAATTCAAATTTGATAAGCAACCATTTCATAATCTTATAACTTGGCATTGTACATGAATGTAGTACATGATTATACAATACATAAATAAAAATTAATTGTGAACAAAATTTATTATAATATATTAATAAAATTGAATATTTTTTATATACTTATTATATAATATATTAACCTGTAAATAATATTATATATTACAAAATGATGAATTGTGGAGTTTTAAAAGCAACTTTTAGACAGTTAAAAAGTAAATTAGCGTTGATATGTATCAGAGTAGTGAAATTAGAGATTTACAGTTTCAATTCAACAAGTAACCATTTCATAAAGTAAGTTAGCTTCCAAGCTTAGACAAGTTAAAATGTTATTTTATTTGAATTTCCTCAAATTCAGTGGACAAAGCTGCTTTTCCTCTTTTCCACATGGAAAATTTGTGCTAGGATAGGCAGCCAAAGTTCCCACTTCCCTATCCCCTAGCGTACCCAAACTAAATAGTCTATAGCCATTCAAGTAAATTTGACACTTAAAGAAAGATTTTTGCAGCCATTCAACTTCAACTATATTGAATATAATTTTTTAATGCCAAATAAATTAAAAAATGCAACACAATTCCTAATGTGTCCTGAAAACCACATAGCCTGATTTCATTGCTATTCTGTGCCTGGCTGTGCTTGAATCCCACTGTCAAATGTACGCAACTTCTGTGGCTATGGTTCAATATCAGCATCATCAGCTTCCTCGAAAATAGAAGTTATTTATTAGCTGCTCAATCTCTCACGAGCAGCACTAAGACCACCAATTCATGCAGCTTTATGAACAAAAAATCAGCAAACATTAACCGCAAAAGGTATGATTTAGAGGTTTCTACAGAGTGAACAGATAAGGAATGCAAAACAATAGGATACAGAGCATCTAAAATGGCGTCAGCTCTGATGCACATTAGCAGGTGACGACGGCTTAGACTACAATTTTGAGCCACACACATACAATAAATCTTTCTGGTTACTGATAAGGTTATCAGAGATGTTTCAGTTCTGCAATCAAACCACTGTGTGTGATCAAGGTTGGTGGCCAAGAATGCCCAATTTGGCTTAGCACAGCAGACAAGAAAAACAACTCAATCAGAGTATCTAGAATAAGTTGCGCAAAAAGTCACAAGGCTTGTAAATTTTGCAGGGAAGTTACTGGGATTGTGATCCAACAAATAAATTGTTTTTAGTCTCTTTTGGAATTAAGTTGCTGACCAATGGAGCACCAGAAGGACAAGTTTTCCAGAAAGTGCAGTAAACTGATCAATGTAGCATTGACGATAGTGAATGATGCCACATGTCATAGGTTACAGCCCTTTTGTTTACATCAGAAGAACCATTATTGGGAGAGGCACTTCTAACAAATCGGGGCTTTGGCATTGCTTGATAAGATAGGTTCCCCTGTTCTTTTCTTGTCGAAAAGAACATCTTTTACTGTTGGGAGTTGAGAGTGAAATGACACTTCTAATCTGGGGCATTGCATTTATAGCAAATGGTAGTGCCTCAAAAGCCATTAAAAAACTATTCCCACATTTTTTATATTTATTTAATACTCTTTTTTTTTTTTTTTGGTCTAAATTCTCATTATCACCGATAACAGAGTAAAAAGAAGCCAAGCAACTAAAATTGATTTAAAGAATGCCAGATGCAAATTGCACATATGGCACAATTTGTGCTGATGCATAATGCTGCTATGTGCAGTCAAAAGTAAGACATTAATCCTACATTTCTGAAGGTGTCACAGCCACAAGTTAAAACAATCTACGGTAACCACAGGGGCTTTCAAACAGAGTAATCAGAAAATTACTTATTTAAACACATTTTCCATTTTTTCTATTATATTTTTTCTCATCCATTATATTTAAGAAATTATAAATTTTTATATAAAAAATATATATAACTCTATCATTTTTCCTTCAAATACGCCTTTCTATATAAACCCCAAAATCCTTATTGTCACTGACAGAGTTGACCATGTGCCTGGCCTGGCCTGGCCTGACCTACACCGAGAACGCCGCTTTCTAGCCGAAAACGTCTGAAAGCTTCACCCTCTCCCCGCAGATGCACAGGCGAGTGTTACAGTAGACCCCCACTGACCCCTACGTGCCAGCAGAATGCTAATTACATGTTAAATTTTTACATAATATTTATAGAAAAATAGTGCTAATACGAGTGTATGCTCTTTTATGTTCAGAAACAGAAAAAAATTTGAGACAAAACAAAATAAAATAAAATATATAAATTATGTATAAAATTTATATATGTATGTATCAATATTCTATTTATATAATGTAAAAATAAAAATTAATCTATATTAATGTCTTGTAATTAATTCATTTAGTAACGTATAAGCATTATGTAAAGATAACAACACTATTAGCCAAAAAGTTCAAAAGAAATTCTTATAAAATATATTTTATTAAATTCTCATTAAATTTAAAATAAATTATTAAATTTATAAGATTTAATAAATTTTGTAATTCAAATTTTTAATTAAATTTTTAATAAAATCAATTTTGAAAAAAAATAACAAACTGAACTATAATTAAATTTTATAATGATGGGAACTCTGCCTTTTTTCTAACAAAAACACTCTGCCTCTGGTCATCTGCCCTTCTATAAATTCTTCCATTCCCATCCGCCTCAAAGTTTTTGTGCAGCATGTTACAACTGTGTCATGCATGGAACGTAAGATGCAATTTGCTTTACTCGTTTTTCATTTTTATTTTTAGTAAAAATAAAAAAAGTAATAAAAATATATTTGTTTATAAAAAAATGAAAATACTTTTAAAATAAAGTAAATGTTGAAAATAATAAAAAAGTATTTTTAGTATTTTTTATATAAAATTTTGAAAATAGAAAATATAAATTAAAAATATTATATAAATTTTAAATCCTAAATTTTAAAATTCTAAATCTTAAATCTTAAATTTCTAAATTTTAAAATCTCAAATTTAAAATTTTTAAACTTTAAATCTTAAATTTTAAATTCTAAACCCTAGAGCTCTAACCTTTAACCCCTACATCTTAAATCCCCAAAATTTAAAACCTAAAACCTAAATCCCAAAATTTTAAACCATAACCTTAAAATCTTAGAATTCTAAAAGTCTCAACCCTAAACTTTTAAACTCAAATCCTAAATCTTAAAATCCTAAGCCTCAAAATCCAAAATTCAAAAATTTTAAACCCTTCATCCTAAACTCTAAATCCAAAACTTTAAACCCAAAACCTTCAAAATCTAAAACCCTAGATACCAACCCCAAAATTTTCAATTTCAAACCCCAAAATATCAAATGTCAGATCTTAAATTCTAAACCCTAAAATTCTTATCTTAAACCTTCAACCCAAATTTTAAACTTTAAAATTTAAATTTTAAATTAAATATATTTTATTATTTTTATTTTTTAAAAATAAAATTTAACTTATACAAACTAAATATATATTTTTTAAAAAAAGTTATTTTTAATAAAAATAAATCTAAAATGAAAATAAAAAATATTTTCACAATCAAATACATTTTAAATTTCTAAGCAAATGTTTAAAAGAAGAGAAACCCAGAGAAGATAAGTGAAATAGTATGAAATTCTGTGCCTCTTTCTGGCGTCTCGGTTTCTGGGTTTCCATTCTTAGGAATCGGTCTGGTGATCGGTTCAGAAAAATGTCAGCTTCTGTGTGAGTGGCCATTTGACAAAGGAAGTAAGTGGAACAAATTAAAGCGTTTAAAATTGCAAGTAAATGTACCCAAAAAAAAAAAATGGCAAGTAAATGGAAAACTTTGTTTATCTTGTAGTGAAATTGGAGAGTGCCGTAGGAGTATAAAAATGTGACAAAAAGTGAAACTTGAATTTCTTAAATCTCCTAAACAGCCCCACTTTCCAGAATTAGTATGAGGACTTCACAAAATAGTGTCGTGTCATTTGAGATGCTGAAATTGCTATTACACAATAAAAAAACACCATTAAGTTAAGTTGGAGGATTTGTTCAGAATTGCTAAAGCATTATTGTATATGATAGAAACTGTGATAAACAGGTCATGTGTTAAGTTTATAACCCACCAAAACATCTCATACTACTTTGATGTGGAACTCAATTGGATCAACTGATTATGCCAACAACACTATCCGTGCCGCCCGAATGAAACTAAGAGATGTAGTGGGAGACTCTAATACCAATTGTTACAAACTTTTAAGATAGTCCACCCCCAAAAAGCTAGCAGTTTAATGAGTAGAGACTATAAAGCCTAAAACTTTGTAAGTTACCCAAGTATCCGATTCTGTTTGATGTGGAGCTCAATGAATCATGACAGTATGCCCAAAAATTCAAGGGAACTTTCTAACCTTCATTCAACATCTTTGATTGGTTCCCTAATGCTTAATCTTACCCACAAAGATAATATACAATAATGTAAGTACCAAAAGATGTTCTGCACGTGATCTTTTCTTAATCATTATTTTCTTTTCCGGATTAACGAATGATTTTAATCCAAAACACAACCAACTGGGAGAGCCTCACTTTACATCAGCATCACCCTTAAACTGTGGCCTAAGTATACTGGTTACAACAAATTTCAAGTGTCAATGCAGATAACTGCCGAAGTCACCAGGCTTACTATCCATGACATCATCTCTTTTTCGATGACCTTCTACGCCTACTTTCATCCACCGCTGCTAAATTTGGCCCGTGGTTTCCAGAATATCATATAAAACTAGAGTTTTCACAATCAAATTCATGAACGTACGGAAAGGTGGCCGCTGGAAATTTAGAGAAAATGCATCAGCAGTGCTTATCTAAGCGTGAATGTTCTCCTTGCAATTTGCAGAATGCATAAACATTACATCAGCCGTCATTACCAAACACTCACGTTCAACTACCGTAAATGCTTGCAAATTGTGGGCTATGTAAAGTCACAGTTGCTCTCGTCTCCAGAATCTAACCATTAGAATTTAAAGGGCGAAAGAAAGTTCCAAGGAGGGTGAGGTTTATTAATTCAATGGATCCAGAACAATTAAACTCCACTTCATATTTTGCAGTATAAAATATGTTTGAGATGATAGCCTTTGGCGCAAGCAACAGTGGGTGGCCTCTGAAACTTACCCAAAAATCCTTGCGGGAGACTATAAATTATAGCTAAAGAATAGGGGTGCGGCTGTTGGTGAAGGCTGAACCATGTGGCTCTCCCCGTGAAAGTATGTGTTTGTGTTCCAAACTATACCAAATATATTAATGGGCGCAAGCCAACAGCACAACTTTGAACAATGTATATCTATCTGTATAGAAGCTATCTGCTGTGGTTCTAAATATCGCACAGAAATTTGGAGATAAGATTAACATAAATTGCCCATACATGCAACATAAGCAAACTTCTAACCGTCATGGCAAATGCTGTTATATCTTCAATTGGTAAATGACCATTAACTTTGTGTACAGAAATGGGGGCGCATCTTCCTCTCACTCAACACGATCAAAAAACATTAAGAACTCCATTGCTTGTGAACTTTCCATCCAGCACACCTTTCTACTCCATCCTCAATGAGGCTTCTGTGCAATAGTCAAATTCATTATGCGATAAACAATCTCATGCTTCTCTTGTAATGCTCAAGCAATCCCCTACAATTCAATTTGTAGCTATCTCTTCTAAGAGTCCATGCTCAATACGTCAGTCAATTTCACACCACCATACATTTCCTTCTCAGCTGGAAAGAATTTACATTCCTCACATAAAATTTATTGAAACAGTAAATGAAAACAATACCAAAAGACATGAACTTGTGCAGCCAAAAAAAAAAAAATGGAATTTTAGGTAAACTTAATTCAACATTGTTTACATCTGATTGAGGTAATTCAGAAACTACAAAGAATTTATGTAAACCAGTTCTTTGGTTCCCTGATGGAAAAATATTATTTAAAAAATAATCATAGTGATATGACAATACATCATTTCTTCATAACAATCCAGCGAAAAATTAATTTACATTCCCAGCGCAGGAAAACACTATATCCTCACATGCCTCTGATTAACTACACATTACTGCCTCAGTGACACAACTAGATTCCCACAGCTCATAGATGACTGTAGATCCATAGATTTTCTCCAAAGGACAACCTGCTGAAATGCCTGCAATGAAGACCTAGACTTCATTACTCAGAAAAGCATGCAAAACTGATTGGAATCAGGATCTTCACATAGACATTATGGAAAAATCTGATGCACCGCAAACAAAGCTAAAACACCTTTCCTATACCTAAGAGGACTCTATAGAAATCAAACAAGATACGATCATAGTTGTTAATAGCAAATAGCGCATTTATAGTGCTTGGAGTCGTAGCAACATAGCACATAGTGTATTGCTATTTGAACTATAGCACATTTATATTACATATATATATATGTAATATAATCTCAAATAACAAGAATATATAAAAAATAGCCTTAAAAATACGACAAACATTAAAAAAAATTAAGCATAACAAGTTTAAAATTCATCCTCACCATAATAAACAACATTTTCATCACAATACGGAGCATCATCATGGAGGAACAAAATGACAGTTTGAGAGATAGTCAATGGGGAGAAGGGAATATTAATAGAAACTGACAGAGGTATGGGAAGGATAAAGTGACAACTAGTGGGAGGACAATTAGTGAGGAAAAGGGAATGTTAGCAACTAATAAGGGTGTGTGCGTTATGGGAAAGACAGAGTAGCAATTAGTGGGGTGATAGTTAATGGAGAAAAAGGAATGTTAGCAACTAATAGTGGGGAGGTGCATTAGGAAGGAGAAGGTCAAGATGTTAGACATTGGGTATTGGGTACTGAGGGAATGAGAGCTGAGGCTTGGGGTTGGGATTTTCTCAGCAAGAGGCGATAGTTCTAGGGAGTTCTAATTTCTAGTCATCTATTTTTTGGTGTAGCTCTCATTGAATCTTAAATAAATTCCCTTCTTTATACTGTTTGCACTCTTAACTTTGATAAATATAGTTAAAGTTAGTTGTAACCAAACAGTATTTGAAAAGAAGAAATCATTGCTAGAAGCTGTCATCCAAAAATATAATGAAATAGGAGCACTGAGCAAAAAACTGAAAACATGTTGTAAATAAGTTAGGCCCTATAATACCTTCACATTTTACCGTAAAGTCCCATGACAGCCCAAAAAAAATGTCCCATGGCTCCTAAAATAAAAAAATCCCATGGTTGCGCTCTAGCATGCGTTATAGATCGCTATAGTGCATCAATAGCACAGCATAGTGTGCGCTATGGAGATTGCGCTACACTATGGCCCATAGTGTAGCGCTATGAGCCATAGCGATACACTATGTGCTATAGTGAGTGCTATTTTGTGTTATTAATAACTATGGCTAAGATAACATGCCAACAAGAGAAAGATCCTGGCCATTCAGAACTGGTTGTCAGTGACCCATCTTTTACCATGTCAAATGTTCAATAAGAATTCAGACTTCCAGCCAAAGAAGAGATTGCTTAGGTAACAAAAAGGTTTCATCTCATATCAGTGAAGGTCAGATAACATGCCTGAGACCCAAACAGTTATATGCAATTTCAATATTCATTGACAAGTTTAACTTCCTTAATCAATTTTTATGCCCTTTGGATCAGTATCCATAATTAATGGCCGTCCACAGCTATTAAACTCTCCACCCATGTAGGAATAATCAGAAATGACTATACCAATCATATATGCCCATACAAATTCACAGATGCATACACAGAAGTGTAATGTTAAATGAGAGTAACACCATGTAACAAGTCACACATGCAGACAGAACAATAAGATTAAAAAACAAAAGACTAAAGCAAGATCAGAAACATACCAAAAAATGAACTAGTCCTCCTCCATTGGTACATCTGGAATGTCAAATCTATCTTCTTCAATAGTTTTATTTATCACAGATACAGGGGATGGTATTGGGATGTCAAGGACACAGCATCGACTTGAATCCAAGGGCAGAGAAATTTATCAACCAAGCACAACTTTAAAACTACTACCCAAAGATATGAATAAATCATTCCTGGTTGAATTTGTGGGCCAAATACCAACATGTGCATCGTCATATTTATTCATATCTTAGTAATTTAATGATGATGTAAATGACAAAGTATGTAATCTAGATTCCCAATTTTGTGGGCACTCATTGTTTCAAATTAAAGTTTTAACCACGAATTATCATATGCTTTCCCTCATGTTATAATGCACAGTACAGCATACATGCTAAGCCATATGTATCAAACTGAGGAAAGAAAAGTACATCAAAGCACACACAGGGGCAGACCTAGGAATTTAGGTAGTGGGGGCAACAAATATACAATATAATATATAATATAGCTAAATTTTAATATAAAATTAATATTTATGAGTAACAAAGGATAAACAATTCTTTCTATTTAAACAATTATTATAAATTTTTATTTCACCAAATTTTCAATTATACATAGTTTTTATCACACATATTAAAGAATTATATTGTCACAATCAATATGTTTAAATTACAATTATTTTTTTAGCATTTCGCATTTTAATAATATTACATAAAATTTTATTTTTAACACTATTAATCAAAGATATCTTAACATGTGAGAAGTATCCTTCATTAAAAGAGAAGTGCATAACAAATAGTAAAATAAAAATATAGAAACTTGTTGTAAGGAGAGAGACATTTCAAAAAATGGCATGGGGGCAGTTAAAGGGTGTAATGGGGGCAAAAATTTGTAAGGGGTGTAAAATACATATACACTATTAAAACTCTAAGAATGTTGCCCCCACAAGCCTTAACATAGGTCCGCCATTAAGCACACAGCATGAAAGAAATCTGATTGTTGACAGAGGTTCAAAAAGAGGAAACAAGATCCATCAAAGAAACTAAAGGATATATAATGACATAACAGCATCCTCCTTTTCACCTCGATTGCGGCTGTTATTTAGCTCTCGGCTAATTTCGGGAGTAACCTGCAGCAGAGAAAATCAAAATTAAATACAGCCAAAAACTTGAAACATAAACTTAAAACTTAAGGGAAGCAGCCATATCAGGGACAGAGCTCTCACCAATTTATGCTTTTGATTTTCCAGTAGAACCCTTATGTTATCCTTATCTTCCTTCTGCAGTTCATTCTTGTACCTGAAACAAATATAAAATATAAATAGCCCATGATTCAAAAGCCTACAGGGGAATTAACTAATCCAACAAAGAGGGAAAGTATAGGACAACATCAAATGAAAGATACATCCAGAATGCGTTAGACCAGCTTACATACACTATAACACCATGCATAGCAGACTGTGAGTGAAAGTAGAGAATCACTCAAAAATATTAACAGGATTGGTGAACATAACACTGTGTAAATCCAAATATAGAATAAATTGGGAAGACACTTATTATGTTGTTAATGCTCCATAAATAAAATCATGCAAGGAATGTCACATAAATCAATCATAAAGTTCAAGAAAATGAAGCATTACTTACCTCTGCACAAAAGCAAGAAGTGACTGATGCCATATAACAGGCATTATCCGAGTTTCATCAAGAAATCTCATAAAATGTGCGACAACAGCATCAACCACGCGATATGGCAAGGCATATTTTTTCTCCAAAAGAAGCTTAATGAAATAGCTGCAGTACTTCAAAATGACAACATTAGGAAGTAGCTTCCACGACACATTTTGAGAAGGGAGAGAGTATGGGCCTCATTCTGGAGATTAATTTTATACTCATAAAATGCTTACTCAATGCAATAATAATTTAGTAATGAAACAAATTCATCAACATAAAGATAAAGGCTCAAGGCAAAACTGACTTAAAACAGTATCAACCCTTTTTACATTTCTAACCATTCCCGGTTCATCCATTCTCTGTGTCCAGTTCTTCCCTACCATAGGTAGTTAAACTTCCCCAATTAACTAAACTGAAATAAAATCCATTACTAAACAAATAGTGCTCAGTGGTAGCAACAAGAATCCTAAATAAATTAACTGCAAAACAGAACATTGTTAATTTCATGTGACCACCCAGTTCCTTCGAGTAGTTTTATTTTTTGCCATTTTATTCACTGATACATCTTGGTCTTCATCTCTTTTCAATCTGGATCATCTCAGCACTCCATGCCAGTGCATTCATATATTTCCTTGTACATCATTAGACCATCTTTACTATATTGCCTACATCATGCCTTCATTGTACACATTTAGACTTCACATACAATTCCTTCTCCGCTCAAATAATATAAATCCCTGAGTATACTAACAACTCAGTCCTTCAAATACACAGCCCAAGTGGACTCAGACCTGGAGGAAAACTTGAGTGTACAATTCAATGTCCAATTTGACACTTGCAATGGTTTAATATATCTAACTAGGCTGCCAAGATTTTATGACTTTATTGATCTCAGGCTGATTCGGCATTTCAATTGAAGTGGTGAACTGTTTAAAACTTATAAGGATGGCGGCAATGTTAAAAATAGGAATGTGTATCATAAACTGGAAGCCCCTGCATTTTCGTTTTGTATCATAATACCAGAAGCCACTATATTTGATGCTCAAACAACACAGTTCAATAACAAATGATAATCTTTAACTTCACTGCCCTCAACAGCTATTTATGTTCAACGTATCACATGTAATGTTATATTAGCATCAAATCAGCAATTCCATCAAACCTGAGCAGCCTAGGGAGACAAGAGTTAACTGGTAGCAAGTTTCGAACAATAAGGGACTAGCTCATGCATCAAAATTGTTCCAAGGACTAAATCTACTTAAATATTATATTCCAGTGACCAAATTGTCAGTTAGGTCCACATCCATTACATATGTACCTAGAAAAATGATGGTTCTAATAACAAGTACACTTTTTCCAACTTTAAAGGTGAATTCTATCAGCATACAAACACTAAATAAACTTGTTTCTTAAATTTTTCAACCAGACCTTTAGAGGGCAGATAGACAAACATTATCATTTTACAAGTCAAGTAGTTCAAATAAATGAACTCAACAATTTTTATATTTTTCAGAGTCATATGCATGAAAGACTCAAATCAATTTCAGATAAACAAACTGAACCTTTTATTATCATTTTCTTTAAACAAAGTAATGGTTACAGAGACACATACCTTGTAGTGCCACAATATTCCATCTCTGCAAGCTTCATCAGCGCAACACTGGACGCCATCCAGAAGTTTAGGTCAGATGTTGCAATAGCATGTATTAATTTAAATCAACAAATCATTTCACTTCCAATTGCCACATGGGCATGCGCGCAATTAGTATTTACCTCAAACCATAGCCCAATCTTTAAAATTTGAGCAACAAAAACAAATGCAAACAGGTAGACTTGCCACTATTAATCAACATCTAAGTTTCAGAAAATGAAAACTTCACAATCCAAAGCTGTCTAAAATATATACCAACATTCTAAACAAATTGGAGTTAATTAAACATGCACTGTTTATGAACCAAAGTCTTGCATTAGACATTCTTTATAGATAGTAGTTCAACTTCAAAGTACCTTAACATAAAAAGTAAGCAAAACCTATTTATGTTGATAGAAAGTAAAGTTCCAGTCACAATAACAAATTACAAAATGCTGCATTCAGAATGCCAGATTTAGCTTTGATACAAGGTTCAGCAGATTAGGGCAAAGAGATGACATATTTCATAACAGGCTTGGTGAAAGCTCCAATAGTAATCTAATTGTTCATCAAGAGGAGAAGCAATGTAAACTATCATCAGCATGCCAGATTTAACTTTAATGGGTCCTCCTTATAAGAAATACAAATTCCTTTTATTTGACCAATTTTAACAATTGAAAGTTGTGATAGACAATCTTGAGATACCTTGAATGAAGTGGAGGAATCGAAACCTTCTGTATAATGCTCCCAATAATCACTGCTTCCCTGAGAGAGCATGTCTGAGACTATACATGAAGAAGATAGTCAAAACATGCAAAAACAATAAGAAAAATGACACAAAAGACCAGAATTTCACCTGACTCATGGACCTAATTAAGTAATTAAAAATAACCAAGATTGACAGATCATAATACATCAGTTTTTTAAAGAACTCAACACAATAATTGGAAGTTTTGGAAACCAATGCAACAAAACTACTAGAAATTATTTGTAGAAATAATTCCTTTCAAATGAATAATTTAACACTTAACTCCCCTGAGGATGATTAAAATCAGAAAATCCTCTCTGAATCTCCTTTTTGTTTCATACATTAAAAAAATCTACCTTATTTTAATTTTTTCAGGACAAATAACCCCTTTTGTTAAGTTCCCTTAAAATGAATATGCCAATATAAGCTCTTATATTTTAAAACAAATTACATTGACCTCTTGTTATGGTAAGGACAACCATTCTTCTTGTTTCAAATATAAGACTGATGGCATCAAAATTATAGGTCAAAGAAAAACAATTTAGAATACCCACTTGCTTGTATTTCTCTTTCTTAATAGGGTATAGTTTAGAATCAAATATCTAAATATCATATCTCTGCTGGTAACCTACCATTCTCTGTTAGAAGATTAAGTGAGAGATAAAATATAAATGAAGATGTGGACTTATAGGTTTCATTTATGGTGTATACCACATGGTTTGTATCAAACATTAAAAGTGCATTGATCTTGCTCAAAAAATAAAATATCAAATTTCTTCACTAAAACAGGATGCATTTGTAATTCCACTTACACTAAAAGGAGACAGATGATATTTATTCTTAAGAAAATTACAGCTAAAGCTAGCACTTCACTAGCAATTTTAGCCACTCAACTGCAAAGACAACAGCAACAACCACAAGGAAAAATCCTTACAATCTGCACAATCAGAACAAATAATCTCTATACCTCAGAGTAGTACCCTTTTATTTGTCAATTACTATGGCAATAGTCCTTCATAGTCATTATACTTGTATACATGATCAAGATCTCGTACAGTTCCCTTACTAGTCTAGTGTGTTGTCCCATCTTTTCAAAACAGACTCATGGCTAAAATTGTTTTCATCTTTAATAGCAAAATTTAATGTGAAACTTCAAAAACTAAAAAATCAATTAATAAATGATTACATACCTCACAAAGAGGAAACAGTATTCCTTTAAAGAATGCAGCAGGCTTGTACAATGACTTTTTCAGAGCTTGATATAAAGCAAAATGCAGTTGTTTGTTCTTTCTTATATCCTCTCTCACTCTTGGAAGCAACACAAGCTTGTAGAAGCGTTCTGCCTTTTTCGCACCCAAATTAGAAGAAAATATTCTAGTGGCTTGATAGATAGCATTTGGTGACCAATTCTCAGGTTCAGTTATATACAGGGCCTCCTCCCAAAGTCGTAGGGAAGGGATATGTTTGAAAGCCTTTGGTATTTTTCCTGCTGTATATCTGCTAAGATGCATCCCAACCCTGCAGTATAAGATATATCAAAAGCCATGAGACTTCAGAAGAAAAAGAAATGTTTAACAGCTGCATCGCTGAAAAAAAAAAATAGAACTTGTTCCTGCAATATACATAATGATAAAATCGTTTGAATTGAATATTGAAAATACCCCTTGTATATGTCTATTATGGATTTATCCAATTTGGGCACTGGTCGCTTTTCTGCACAAAGAACAAAATAATAAATAATAAATAATAAAAAAGAATAAACGAGAATAAAGTAAATTACTCCTAACCCCCTTGCATTTTGCCTCTATTGTACAAAACTCTTCAATTTTTCTAAAAATTCTCACAAACCTCCCTCATTGAGATTAATTCTTTGTTGCTATTGGATTAATATATTTTTCTTGCTCTACATGAATGGAATTCAGTCTCCTAAGTTCAATGGAACATGTTTTAGTTATATATAAGTAAATAATGAATATATTTGAGCCTTTTATTGGTATGTTGGTAACTTGATATTATTGATTTAGACTAAAAAAAATCACTAATGTCAAGAGCAATTATAAATCTTTCCTATTCAAGGAAGATTTGTGTAGTTTTTCAAAATAGATGGGAGGTTTGTGTAATAAAGGCAAAACACAAGGGATGCCTTATTTACTGACATAAATAATAACTTGAAAACTATATATCCCCTGAAAAATGACAGAGGCTGAGTATATACTCAAAACACTTGAATCAGGGGATATAAATAAGTAAAGAGTCCAGTATGATCTCACCTGAAGCAACATTTGCATCCTTTTCTTTTATTCTTTCAACAATAAGGTCTGCAAGTGTCCGCTGCCGACCATGGTCCTTTGATAAAAATGCGTCTAGCAGTTTCTCGTCCTCCTCATTGATCTCCTCCTGAATTTCGAAGATGGAACAACCAACATTTAAAAACAGGATCATAGAGAAGAGGAAAGAGCCAAAATCCGATTTTGAGCTCAATTTGGTTACTAAGGAACATGAGGATCTTCTGAAACTCACTAAATTAATGACAAAGTGAACAAAAAATAATCATTTGTTGATTTTTTGATAAAATGAATAAATAACAAGTAAAAAGCTGTAAATTAAAGTAGTCCTTTAGCTTTGATCCTCAAACTTCTCTCTCATGTCACATGAGACATTTCCTAATCCCTTAAATTTCCAATTTTGCATTTGGGTCCAACAAAAAGCTCAGCGACCAGACAGTAGTAAAGGCTCACATCGAAATTAACTTACTTCGTATTCGCCGAATTGACTCTGGGTCTCAGAGAACCCAGTAAATTCATCAATATCATCATCTTCTTCAACCTTGGGTGGTTCCTCAACTCCAAAGTAGGCATTATTGGTGTTCTCTTTAGCCTCAGCTTCCTCCTGCATCTCTTTCTGCTGAATCAAAGCTTCCTTCATGATTTTCGAACTCATGTTCGAAGATATCAGCTTTTCTTGCATTTGGTGCTGTTTGGGAGGCTTGGAGCGCTTCTTTGACTTGACAGACTCGTTGCCGTCCGGAAGAAAAGGTTCCGGATTCTGATGCCTATCCTTTCTCTTCGCCATTGATGGATTCAGAAGGTCTTCGTTTTCTCCACCAAAACCCTCACTTTTTCCTTTTCCAAAACCCTTCAGACGCAGAGCAAGCGGCAGAATCCCAACACACAGACAACGGGAAAAAAAGGGGGGTGTGGGGCGGGGGTTGTTTGGAGACTCTCAGTCTGAGGAGTTGTGGAGCAACCGGTTTTCCACGCGAAAAAGTTTGTTGGGCCTACCCATGGGTTGGGTTAAATTTAGATCCAAATCATGGCCCAATTCAAAGTCCAACAACAATGCACGTACAAGATTGTTATTATTATTATATAAAAATTAGATTGTTGTTGAGATTATAAAAATAAAAAAAGAAAGTGTTGTCCAACCATAATACTCCTTGATTTGTGATTTCTGTATTTGTCTAAACCCTAAGGGTTGCTTTAATTCATAATATATGGTTATTCACAAAATCAAATCATATTATTATTTATATGTGTCTTGCCTTGTATAAGAGGTATGATGAGTGTGTATTTTTTTAACGTACAAAAAATATAATTTATTTTATCTAATTTAAGTTATCAATCATAGTAAAACAAGTTAATTTGTATTTTTATATGTAAAAAATGCATTAACGTGCTAGTTGGCCCTAAGACTGCTTTTTGGAGACTGATACTGATACTCATTATTTCTTGAAGGACAGATAAAGATCCTGAATGCAGACACCCTCCCAAACGTGGCACAGGTGTGAAAATTCTCGGGCAGGGAATCTGAAAATGAGAAAGGTACCAAATATCGGTCATAAATAGAAATTAACATATAAAGGATTTGACATTGAATGTAATAAAACTTGTGATAGCAGAGTATCGACAAAATAAATGCAATATCAGTATTGGAGGATTCTAATTCACAACATATTTATTCTGTTGCGATTTTGGAAATAAAATACTAACGCGTGGTGGAGTGAATGCCAGTCTTTATGGCCAAGCTTCCCCACCTTACAAGAAAATGCCTATAAAAGGAACCTCTTCTGCACACAAAGTGGCCTGGACAAAGCCACAAAACAAATTGTCACAATCTGATCGTGTTCATGGCAGATAATCAATTCAGCAAAGCTCTTCTCGTTTTGATTATCTGCCATGAACAACGACAAGTTTGTGTGGAATTTCATTAATACTCAATGTACTTGAGGATTGTCTCATAGACAAAAAACACTACAAATTGACTAACAAAATATTAGCGCAGTAAAAACTACTTGTATCTTGCGTAGTAAACGTTAATTGTGTTCCAAAAATCTTGATGTAGTTTGTTAATATGAATTTGATCTTGGAATCATTATTGTTGAAAGAAATTTATCATTAACAACTCTTGCCTCAAAAGAAATTAGTTTTCTATTTAAATGGTAAAGGATATCTAGGGAATTATCAAAAGAAAAAAAAAAAACTGCAAATTGGTCCTGTTCCGGACTTATCAGATATTAATCCAAGTATAAGATTGATTGATGATATGCCATGAATAACGACCAGTTTGTGTTTAAGTTTTTGCAGATTGCAGTTTGATTTTTCTAACATAAAGCACTACAAACCGTCTGTTCTCATGGCTTATCATATGTTAACCTCTTATTTGGCATCAAGTCCACCTGTGAATATAATATGCCATGAACAACGGCCAGTTTGTAGCAAGTTTTAGCATTCAGATGGGAGACAATTGTAAGGAACAATTCCCCTTTGGTGGCTTCGTTGATCCTATGCTTCTTTTCGTTTAGGCACATATTTACTTTGTATTTGGGTTCAAATCGCATGTTATGTAAAAATTTAGCCCTTGCATTCCCTGCTATCAGCTAGGCTAGGAAAGCTCGACCTTCTCTGCTTGTAAAGAGGATTGCTTGGTTTCTCATAAAAGAGATAATAGCATTTAAATTTTGTTTTCTTAACATGAATATCTCTGTCTTATAGGTCTCTACCATTTATCTAATGTCTATGATGGTTTGAGCTGTTCAGAGTTCAGACTCAGCTTTTCTGTACTAGCCTCTCTTTTCTCGTTCTTAGATGCAGACAAGAGAGAGCACCACGAAGGCATTGTTCACCTAACAATCTTTCCAACGGCAGAAATAAAGGAAAATGGATCTGTGTATAACAGAGTGGAGACCGATTCAGATGTTCGCAGCAGAAACTGAGCCTTCAATACTTGAGGACTACCAGAAGAAGTAACTAAATGAAAATAGTGTCCACGTGCATACTGAAAAGGTATGTGATGCAAGCAAAGCATAAGCAAACTTTCTTCTCCACCAAAAGATGAAACAAAAGAGGCCCAAGATAGGACACTCCGATCACCATGGGAAGATGCATGGGTCGAGCTTTATCTATCACAATTTAATTGATAAAATACTACCAATAGCTTCCAGTCATGTCTGACTGATTAGATAGCTAAGTGTTCTGAAACTCACTTTTAATAACATGAATAACTCCCTCAATTGAAGAGCCAAGCACACAGCATTAAACTGAGACTCAGGCACTCGATAGGATCTTTTCAGAAATTCAACTGAGGCAGCGTTGCACTCAAAATAAAAGGGAAAAATAAATTCTGATAGTCTAATGCTAATTATTCTTCGATCAGTTCAGATTCACTGTTCTGTCTTAGTCATGTTAATTATGAAAATATAAGAGAACAAGCATGGATACACTTGTGCCCACAAGAGCATATGATGCCATGCGTTGTGAATATGTCAAACAGAATGATGATAAGAGCTCACACAATTAAGGTGTAACCTTGCTAGCTGCCACTTAAACTGAATCGAGAATCATAAGTAAGAGTTTTAAGTGACTTGAAAGGAGTCCTCTCTGTCCATTATGTTGGTGCAGACATATGTTTAAAGCATGACTTGCCACCAACACTGACCATTGCAGTGTTGCTGATAGTGAAGAGTACAACTAGCTATCCTTGGTACATACCACTCCTTCCTGCAATCTGTGCCTTACGAAGGGCAGTGTTATTTCTCAACAGTAGCAATATATAACTTGGGTCAAAAGAATATACAGAGAAGGCAGCAGTAGCCACAAAAATATCATATTCCTTACAGGAAGCATGTAGTTGTCCAAAATATAGGACTATTTAATTAAAAAAAAACCTGTAAATGAGTTCTCGTAAAAAAGAAAAGCAAGGAAAACAACAGGTTCTTGAGACACAACCGTTTCCCCTTGTAACTGCATCACATTGCACTTTGTGGTCATCCGGGGAAATTTTTTTCATAATCTAGGCAATGCGCGAGGATGGGTGCGAGGGCTGTCCCAGTCTGTCACAATGTGGTCACGGGTAATCTCCTTGAGTGAGGTACAACCACTTAAGGCCATGGTTAGCTCAAACTCATCACGCAGCATCTGCAGTACTTTTCTCACACCAGCCTCTCCCTCAGCAGCCAATGAGAATACCACAGGGCGTCCAATCTGACATAGCAATGTTTGGTTAACCAACAAGAAAATCAGTACTGCTAAAGGCTATCTTAATTTTAAAAAGAAAAAATCTTTCGGTCTTGGAAGAGGCTATGATGTACTCACAAATATGCCAGAGGCTCCTAATGCCAATGCTTTGAAGACATCTGTTCCACGGCGCACACCTCCATCCAAAAATACAGGAACTCTACCATGAGCAGCTTTAACAACCTAGTTTTCAGGAGAGATAAATGTAAAGATCCCCAAAGTGGGCGTAAAGAAGTTTCAAGTTGATTGAGATAGAAAGTTGATGTACCTCCTCTAGGGCCATTATAGTGGCAGGGACGTAATCGAGTTGTCTAGCACCATGATTGGACACTATTATTCCAGCTGCTCCAGCTTGTATTGCTAGCCTTGCTGCAAATTTACTGAACAGAATTAGACAAATATTCATAGAGGCAGAGCAGATTAAATAGGCTTATGTTTTCCTTACTATCCTCCGCAGTCAGTACTCCCTTCACCAGAATTGGCAGCTGGGTGATTGTCTGAAGCCACTTCACGTCCTACACAATTCACAGACTATTTAGATGGTAGAATCTATTTAGTGGAACCTTCAAATGTACATAGATATACAAATAATGATGAAAGCTACACACGCATATTCAGATTATTTCTACTGAACTTATTACTCCACACTTATCTGAGGGATTCAGGAATATTAGCATGTCTGAAACTTATGAATCAACTTAATGAATTGAAACTGTTACTTGAATCTAATTATTGCCTCTTATAGCCATTGGAGCGATACAGAACAAAAAAAAAAAAAAAATTGATGATCTGACATACCTTCCAGCTTAGAGTCCGATCAATTTGACCAGCAACATATGAAGCAAGTCCAGAGTCATCAGCCTACGGGGACCCAAATTGCAATTAAAGATACCGGCAAGAACATCAATCTACAGATATAATGTTGTTACTATTGATACTCACTTTGTCCATCTTGCCAAGGTCCAAACCTTCAAAGTTCTTCAATGTCAAAAATGGTGGCAAAGTGAATCTGCAGGAGACCATGTAATAATATTTTTAGTTTTAACATTTGAACTTGCAAAACTCCAACTCTAAGAATAGCTGACTGATCAGTTTGGAAGCAACCATATTATATAATATGCACTGCACAAGTGGTAACAGGGTTGAAGAGCTTTACCTGTTCTTAATGTCAGCTTCTCTGCGACCCAGCCGTGGGGTATCAACAGTAAGGGCAATAGCTTTGAATCCAGCCCTTTCAGCTCTTCTCACAAGCTGAGCAACTACATGCCTGTCCTTGTACACCTAGGAAAATGACAAAACAAGAATTGATAATTTAAACCAACATAATTCTAGGATGGAAGATTCAAATAAAGAAAAGGAACTGAAAGAAAGTATTTCAAGCTCACATAAAGTTGGAAAAAGCGGATGCCAGGTCCTGTTGAAGCCACCTCTTCAACACTTGAAGTAGCCCACGAGGACAAAGTCTGAAAGAACCAGAAAGCTTCTCATAAAAGATGTACATACCCTAACATTTCATTGCCCATTGGGCATGAAAAAGATAAATCCCACAAATGAATTAAGAAGTATCTTTTTTAAAATTGGTTGGGTAATCATGAATGAGAATCAGCCGCATGTAATAAGGTATTATCAGAAAGGTACTTAGTGATGAATCCTCAGTGCAAATCTCCCAAAAGCAAGTTGCACTTATCTATATTGATAAAGAAGGCCTGCTGCTCCTTTCAGGTGCAATTTTTCAAAATATGGTCAACAATCAAGTGAAATGCTATATTCCTGTTTAAGTGGGTAGACATGAAAAAGAATTACCATGATTGTTCCAGCTGCTGATGCAGCTCTTGCTGTGGCGTATTCTCCTGCACAAATACAAATTATTATTTCACAGAAAACCATACTCTTGGTAGTTGGTTTCAACAGGTGATAATCAAAAGGGTCTGCAGTATAAACTATAGCATACAGAAGGTCAAAAGTTTTAGACTTTCATATTAAGTTGCCACAAAGTAAATAGTCACTGTAAGAACTCCACACGTATTTTGTTTCCATCCATCTATCAGCAGTATTTGAAAAGAAAACATTCAGAATTACTAATCATATTTGACTCCTTTTACAAACTCCTAATTAAATAGTGAAGAGTCACATAATAGAACTAAAAGAGAAGCTATAGTTATCAAAGCACTGATTGATGCCACCACGTCTTATTTGTGTAAATTCATTTGCAGGGATTTATCATGCTCAAGCTGATATAATAGAAGTGATACAATAAATCAACTTGATATTAAAACTGCTGCTTTCTCATGTCTCAGTCCCACTTTCCCTTTTGATGCCAATCCCCTTAGAAATTCTCAATTTCAATTGCTGTTCTGTACTATAATTTTAACTGGCATTTCACCATTTATGAAAAGCATCATACATCACATTTAGCATCTAAACACTAAGCAATTATGTTGACTACAGAATCACCAGTCCAACAAAAAAAAAAGGAATATTAAGGGGAAATAATTGTATACCCTCAGGATGAGCCATTTTCTGCATGGCTGTTGGGGCAATCATGATTGGCATGGATATTTTGAAGCCCAAGACAGTAGTTGTCATGTCTATCTTGCTGACATCAATAAGAATACGTGGCCGAAACCTGTAATTTTTCTCAAGCAATTTTCAAGGCATTAATATTTATGTTCATAAAGGTGTGCAGAATAACGAACGATCACAATGAATTAATATGGTAGGAAATCACTGAGAACTGCAAGAATATAGATTGCAAAATCTTACAGGATTCTGGAGAAGGCAAATCTGTTTTCGTGCAGAGTCCACTGGTCCTCGGCTCCAGATGCATAGTAGTCATACACCATCTTTGGCAGTTTCTGCTTTGCAATAGCATCATACTCACTGACATTGGTTATCTCCATTTTTACGGCTGACCGTTAATGCTGGCCTTTAGGAATCCTACAGGTTATCAATGTACAAACAGAGCAAGGATTTTCAGCCATTAGTTCTTCCATTATGAACGGCAGCAATGAAAGGTGAAGTTTTGCCAATAAACCACCAAGTGATGCAATAGGAAAATTCCAAACAAACAAAAGAATTGTCAAATTCTCTGAAGCAGATATAAGGCTGTATTTCGTTATGGAAAGTTTCCTGAAAGATAGATGGATATGGAAAATTTTCTGAAATTTCTTATAATAAATACAAATTTCTTTATCAATTAAGTCAGTATCAATAAAAGATTTAGATAATATTATAAGAGGATTTAAGTTGTACAAAAAAATTCGTCAATTTAGAAATCAAAGAGAAAACCAAACAATTTAATTATAGCAATGTCGAAGGTTAAATAAAATTTAAAGAAAAAAAAGTAGCTGTATAAGTGGAAAGAATTAGATAGAAAAATGCTGCTAGGGTGACAAATAGATTTCTAATTTAAATAAATTTAAAAAATTAAGGCTGTACTATGCTGCAGAAATGCTCTGTATAGTGTTCCTACCATAATTTCTACGCTCAATTCTTCTTAAAATCCATACAAAACAAGCCAAGCCATTAAGGTAAATTCACCAACGTCTCAAAGTAAATGTCCTCAATATTCTGAACCATGAAGGTTGCAAGGAAGAAGGAGAAACTTGCTATTCAATCACAAAGCTAATTCAAAAATGAAAGTGAGCAATTCTGAACCCCATACACAAAAACAATTGAGCATATACGACTAGGTTTGAAATCCATGCACACTCACAAACACCACCCTTCGTTAATCTTCATTTGTGATAGAGTCTGTCTAAAGACATACCCAAAAACATGATTTTTAGAGACCACAGAAGGTATATATATAAAATATGGAAGTAAACTGCAAAATACTGATGGGAAAACAGTATCATACCTTGGGCTGCAAAACTATGCAACAGTGTGCATGCAGAGGAACCAGTGGAGAGGAGCAAGCTCCTAGTGAGAAAGAGAATTACAGGACGAAGTGAAAAAGAGCAAGAGCTTATAAATAGCAATAAAATAAAGACAAAATGGGGTGGGGCAATTATTTGATATAATGTGCATATAAGGGCAAGAGAATTACAGTTTTAAGTGGATGAGCATTTGGAGGTGAGCATTTCTTGAGCCAAATCTCATCAGGAAAGTCAGGTGGCTCTCAGCCACAAACACCTTGTGTGTTTCACAGCTTTCTTTTCTTCATTATCATCCTCATTCCAAAAATTGAACCAAATAACAAAAGATAAAAGGGGAAATAGACAGACTGTTTCTCCCTCTTCTTTCCCTGTTTCTCCCTCTTCCTTCCCTTCACGTCTCAAGTCTCAACTTTGAACACAGGAGTACTTCTCAATTGCAATTGGTATGATGGAGCGAACAAAGTGGGTCGGGCAATGGATTTAACCCGGCCATAGATTTAAATAATTCTTTTTATTAAAATTTCTATACATTCTATGTATATAATTAAAGAATGATTTATGTCGAAGTAACTGGTTAGAAGGCAACAAATGACTATTAGATCTTAGCCACAGAACTGGAATGCATAGGACAAAAGCCTTCTATGCATAAGTCAACTTGAGATGCCAAAAAATTGAAGTATATGTTTGGTCATCAAGGAAGAGATCGTGTAGCCCAAAAAGTAATGGTAAAATGTTCTTTTCAACTAAAATTCTCATAAAATTTTAGTAAACCATCAAAATTTTAGATTATAAAATTTTAAAATATAAAATTTAATAAATTTTATAATTTAGATTTTTTAATAAATATTAATTATAACACTATTTTTTAAAAGAATTTTAGTCCAAACAACCGAAAGCCTCAAAAAAAAAAATGGGAAATTTAGAGCTTGGGCACCGAGCACGTAAACTTCGTCTATTTTTCTGCATCTTCAGGCATTCTGTAGTCCACGTCCTATCCACATGTGATCGGTTTTCGCAAATGGGGTATTCGGGTCATAGATGCAGATTTGAAGAGCATGTACACGTAAAGTCACCGAACCTGAAACCAATATCCAACATCGCACCTCGCCGCAACAATGGCGGATCAAAAGAAGGAAGGAATCGTTACCTATTGTTCCCTTCTTCTCTACATTGCTCTCTCCAGCGGCCAAATCTTCTTCAACAAGGTTCTCTTTCAACCATCTCTTGTGCCTGTCTTATAGCACATCTTCATAAACTCCTGTAGTTTTAGTTTCCCGGAAAATGCAGGAAAATTTTTCGAGAGATCTCGTTTATCTGTTTTTTAAGTCATTTCATTTTCTGGTTGATTATCTGGAACTGTGTGATAAGGTTAATACTTGGAACCAGCGCTTACGATAATTCTATGGGTTATTTCAGGAAAGCGTGGATAAAATTTGATAGTATAGCTTCAAAGATAAAATTTGAAGCTCTGTTTCTCCATTATTCGAATTTCCTATTTGTTTTCTGTTTCTTTGGCAATTCATTGGACTTGGAGATAGTTGAATTTGAGGACTTTGTAATTAATTGGATTAGCAAATTAGGGGATTTGATTGGCTAGACGTAACTCGAACTTGAAGACTAGCTCAACCTCTAGCGAAAAAGTTTTATTGTCTTCTTCTGTGAAGGCATGATTGAAAATGAATGGGGGCATATTTTGAAAAGTTCGCAAACCTATTTATCCCGAATTTTTGGTTGCCTATCTCATCGGAGTGTTGGTAGTAATGTTTTCTTACGTCAGCTTGTTATTTGGATATGATTTTTGTTCTTATTTGAAAGAATGGTGATGCCATTTTTCTCCCTGGATTTATTAAATTTTCACTTGTAGCTGTTTACATTTGGCTTTAACATGGGTACTTGATTTGATGAAAAGACTCATTAACGATTTATAGACATAACACAATCTTATGTAGCTGACATATATTTCTTTTCAAATTATCTATTGCAGTGGGTTTTGTCTTCAAAGGAAATAAACTTCCCTTATCCACTGGGGTTGACTCTATTACACATGATGTTCTCCTCTGTTCTATGTTTTGTACTAACCAAAATTCTAAAGGTAGGTGTGTAAATTGGGTGTTGATGTTTTTAATTAAATTTATCCAATTTGGAGTATTAATTTGTTTCTTACAGGTTATGAAGGTTGAGGAGGGAATGACTCCTGAAATGTGAGTAAAGAAATACATTCTCCTAGCAGATGTATGAGTTGTTAAACATTTAGATTTTTTTTCCTGATCTGGTGGTGACTGAATATTGTGTGAGATTCACTTTTGAAATAATGAGACAGTTAGCGATTGAGAAGAATATAAACTATTTGTTATATTAATAAGGAAGAAGAAAACATTTGGATGTATGTCCTTCAGCTTTGATCAAGTTTCTAAATTAGAAAACAAATTTAGGAAGAAGTGATATAACTGTTTGGAATTCAGGGTACAAACCCTCGTAAGGTATCCTGGCTTTGCAAATCAGATTGATGTAAATCAGTGATAGAGACAATTATATTGACATTGTCATATCTGTAACTTTGGTATACTTGACATTGTCTTTGCCATTGGTCCAAGGAATTTTTATATTCTTTTCATATATGACATTATCCCTAGTCCTAAGTGGATACATAATAATGGGAGTAGATTAGCTGTAGATGGTCTCTGCGTTGTTAATTTTGTTGATTGGCAGGCAAACACGTTGTGCATGAAGATAATACTGGAGAATTGCTATTCATGAGAAGTCTATTCAAGGGCAAAATGTAAAAGATATTGAAGACATGTCCTATTAAGAAGCAAACCTGATGGTTTGTAGTAAATCCATGAAGGATAACAAGTTTTAGATATCATTAAAACCACCCTTTTTTTTTTAAAATTATCTTGCTTCTTTTTCTAGCTTAATTCTGTGCTCTGCTGCTGAATCCTAATTGGTCAACATCTACCTTGTTTCCTTCCAGTCTCCTGCAACTCCTATCTACCAATTTTGAACCATTTATTCTCCACATCATTTATATAAATCCATAACCTACTCTTGCATGTTAGTAATGAAATTCCTTGATTTGAAGCCAACCAGGTGAGGAGTTCTTCACAAAAGTTCAAGGTTACCCTACATAAGAAAAATAGGGCTTAAGCATGATATAATTCTCTATTATTCTTCAATACTGTGCTAGCTTCCTCCCTTTCATTTGAGCTCTTCAATCTCAATGCTCAAAGCTTTTTGTTGAGGGGCCATCATCTATGTCATTATACGTGTCACTATGTTCTTGGGATAAAATGATAGTGATTTTGGAATTTACCAATGGGATGATTATTATTTCAGAGGTGGAATTTAGTAGAGATTAGGATCTAGCAACAGTCTTCAGTATGATGTATCATGTAATGGCTATATCAGATGTGAGCCATTTCTTTCATTAGGGTTCTACAATTGAATTTTTACAATTTGGAAGTTGAACTGGTAACTTTTGATTGGAAATCCTCCATTAATGTTCATCAAGTTCCAAAAATAACGGCCTTCAGCAATTTCTGATTTTTCATAACTCGTTGGTTAGGCTCTTTGGAGTTCTTTATATTGTTATAAAATAATATTTTCTTGTATGCTTAGTTTGTTTAGGTTCGGGCTGGATGATTTGTTTGTGTGTAGAATATGCAGTGTGTGGTTCATTAAGATTATTAATATTGATGATAAGTGTGTTAAGATTTAATTTATCAGAGGTTTGTTTGATGTTTCCTGCAAATCGTAATGAGATCTATGATTATTTCAGATATGCTACGTCAGTTGTCCCAATTGGGGCTATGTTTGCAATGACTCTTTGGCTGGGAAATACTGCTTACCTGTATATTTCTGTTGCATTTGCGCAAATGTTGAAGGCAATTAGTAAGTTGGTAGTGAGTAGTTATTATGTTAATTACTTACAATAGTTACATATCTTCAGGCATTTATGGTTTCTATGGATGGAAAATATTTTGGGTATATTTGTACATTGAGATGCTCCAAATTATCAATTTTGTTGGTCAGTTAACTAGTCATATGTGTACAGTTGTGGTTATTGATTATTGTAAAAAAATTTTGTTCCTTCACAATAGTGACTAATTGTATAATAAGTTAAAAACTTGCTCTCCTAATGTTAATTACAGTGCCTGTAGCTGTCTTTGTGCTTGGAGTAGCTTGCGGACTTGAGGTAATGAGCTGCAGATTGCTTTTAATCATGTCAATGATAAGTTTTGGTGTTCTAGTAGCATCTTATGGAGAGATCAATATAAGCTGGATTGGAGTAGTTTACCAAATGGGTGGTGTTGTTGGTGAAGCTCTAAGACTTATCTTCATGGAGATTTTTGTTAAGAAGAATGGTCTCAAGTTGAATCCTATGTCTGTGATGTATTACGTTAGTCCCTGCAGGCATGTAATATGCTTCTAAACTAAACAAATTTCTTTTTCAATTTTATTTTTTGAGAAATGATGAATGTGAAAGTAGTTGTTCTGCAGTGCTCTTTGTTTACTTATTCCATGGATTTTTCTGGAGAAACCAAAGATGGATGAACATGGGCCATGGAACTTCCCACCGCATCTGCTAATCCTCAATTGTCTTTGTACGTTTGCCCTCAACTTATCAGTTTTCCTGGTGATTACACACACAAGTGCTTTGACGATTCGAGTTGCTGGAGTTGTTAAGGATTGGGTGGTTGTCTTACTGTCTGCTGTTCTGTTTGCGGATACAAAGTTGACCATCATAAATTTGTTTGGTTACGGAATTGGTAAGTATCTCATCATATTTAGCTTCCTACTTTTTCCTGTCTTGTCCGATATGAACCATGGGCATTTTACATCGCATCTCTTGTAAATGCCTTAATGCTTCCTCATACTCCATAAAGTTAGGGCAGCCTTATGTGCTCACTGAAGCCTTTGTAAATATATGGCTTTCCTAAACCCAACAAGCAAGTAATTGGACTTCTTTTCAAAACAAGCTGTGAGCTAATTTAACATCAATCGTTAATAAAATAGTAGTATTGTTTACTTCCCAATGTTTTAGGAGACCAAGAATTATCTAGATCAAGTAGTTAATTGTATCCTTTTCCCTCTCTATATATTCAATTGTGGCAGAGTGTGAAGGGTGATATATCTAATTCTATATTTTTATTCTGATTATTTTAGTTTGAAATTTATACTCGATTGATATACTCGTTTGGAGTTTGCACACACGTAGTTGGTTGACCTACCAGGTGATATCATTGATATGTGACGGAATATTTTTTGGATAACTATGAAGGTTTTACTAAAATTGAGAGTCAAATGATAAAATTTTGAAAATTATAATAAATCAAGGCTGGGAGATGACGAATTCTCACCTTTATAAATGCGAATGAAAAGCAAAGCTTTTGTTACCAGAATTGTAATTTTTTTTTCATGCAGCCATTGCAGGTGTTGCAGCATATAATAATCAAAAGTTAAGAAAGGAAGCTTCCGCGGACAGTTCAAATGCTTCTGAACATCCTAAATCTTCCCAAGGGCAACATTCTCATCATGCAACAAGTAGATGAGTAGCAGTTGTTTGAGTTACTCTAAGGGTGTGTATATGATGCATTCAAAATATCTCTTTTTTCTTACCACTTATGTTCCCCTATTAAGAGAGTTTCATTTTCCTCTGTTACCGTTGTTCATTCCCTTTTCAGAACCTTACTGTCTCACAAGAGGGCGTTTTGTCCAAACAAGCATAATGGTGGAATTTTCTCTATCTTCTATAGACTGTTGAAGCTGATTCTAGACGAGGGAAAGTAATGGGCAGATCAAATGTAATATATGAAGATGTGATACACTAACTTTACCATGAAAAGAAGAGGTGCTTGATGATGGGCGGGAATGGATCCACTATATGTGGGCCAAAATTTTCAGATGTACATACAAGTTGTTCTTATCTCCCACATGATATAAATGAATTTGTCCTACAAAAGTTAGTTAACTACCTGAAGGTCGAGCTACCACACGCTATCTATTAAAATTAATATTGAATAATACATCTATTTATACTATGAGAAAGACAGAAATTTACAAAGACTATTTTTCCTTTTTAATTTTATATTATTTGTTTTATGTTATCTTATCATCTATAGACATAGAAGACATCAAATCCTATTTAAATTGTATTCTTTATTATCTATGATAAACTCATGAAAGACAGATAAGGGTGAGTGGGTAGAGTTGGGATGAGAACCAACTCTTGAGTTACCTACGGAAGGCTGGAAGGAGAGACCCACAGTGAGGTACGGAGAGAGATGGAAGGAGTTTGGAGGGGAAAAAGAGAGTAATCCTAAAGCAAATGGATCCACCTGAGACAAATTTCAAAGCCAATAAGAAGTGGTATCGTTTATTTTGCATAAATATTTTATATATAAAAATTATATCTAGTTTAAATTAATTAGTAGTGATATAAGTTGTAAAATTAAAAATATGAAATTATTTATTAAAGTACAAATCAAACATAATTTTTGTGTATAAAATTTTTATGCAAGTATTCTTTGTTGTTAATTAACAAAATCCCCCTCGGACACAGAAATGGAAGAAAGAAATGAATGGCATGGAAACAAGAAGTCCTCTCAAGTGGAGAATGGAACCTTGCCGATTTCAAAGGTAGAGGGAGGAACATAAAAATGAGATAAATATAAAATTAAGATAAAAAAATTAATAATAAAAAGATAAAATTTATAAAATATATATTAAGAAAAATTAAAAAAATTTATTAAATTAAAAAAATTTTAAATCCTCTCAAATCAGAGGGATTAGGAAGTGGTGGAACAGTGGTTGTAGACATGTGGCAGGGACTTTTTTCGGGGGTTGGTGATGGTGGGGCTCCCACCTCGACCCTCTCTCACTGTCACATTTTCTTCGTCAACATTTTTGTCCCTGCTCAGACATCCATTCCCGAGCATTCAAAAACCCCTTTACTCAAAAAATACAAATTCTCCATTAATACATCACAAAACTCCATTGTAACTTTCATTTATTAATTTTTCCAAATTTTTTGACATTTATTCCTTTTATGTAATCACTATTACTTCATACTACTTCTACTTGTACTAACTTGTTTGATTATTTGTTTATTTTGTTGCCATTTTACTCTTTTCTTCTCTCGAAGAAGGCGCTAGATACAGAAAGAGAGGGAAATAGGGCTAGAGAGAAAGCGATGCGATTGCGGTGGTCGCCGTGGCGGTGCTGTTGCCTAGGGTTTAGCTATCCAACGACTCCGTCCAATGCACCGGAGCACGCGGCGGGAGGTCGTCGTCTTTGATGGCCTTGCAATTGCAGATGACTTGGCAGCCGAATCTACCCTGTCTGAAGCGCAAGACTCCTCTAGGCCTCAGGAACCTCGGCAACTCTTGCTACCTCAACAGCGTCCTCCAGTGCCTCACCTACACTCCCCCTCTGGCCAATTTCTGCCTTCGGTTCCAGCACTCCTCCTTCTGTGCGTGTTCCCCAGATAGTCACTTCCAGCTTCAATTTATTGTTTTCTCTTTCTGGGGTTGTTCAATTTGTGCCCTAATTCCCTTCTGTTTATGGTTTCAGGCGATTCTGCGTCGGAGGGCAGGAAGCGGGACTGTCCTTTTTGTCTACTAGAAAAGCGGATTGCTCGTTCTCTGAAAACAGATCACGCCCAAGACGCGCCTACACAGATCCAGAATTGTCTTAGGATTTTTGCCGAACACTTTCGCTGCGGGCGCCAGGAGGACGCCCACGAATTCCTAAGGTACGTCATCGATGCCTGCCACAATACCTGTCTTCGCCTCAAGAAACTGAAGCGCAAGGGGGCCGATGCTGCCGGCAATGGAAGCGGCAACACTGTGTTCAAGGAGATATTTGGGGGAGCCTTGCAGAGCCAGGTGAAGTGTCTGTCTTGTGGCTATGAGTCCAATAAGGTTGATGAGATAATGGATATTAGTCTTGATGTTTTGCATAGTAATTCGCTCAAAGACGCTATGCAAAAGTTCTTTCAGCCTGAGGTTTTAGATGGCAACAACAAGTACAAATGTGACAAGTAAGTGTGCTGCTAATAATCGTTTCCCATGGTATTTATTTAGTTTTAAACTGGTTTGAGTAATAGACTTGTGGTTGTCTAGTTGTAAGAGATTGGTGGCGGCAAAGAAGCAAATGTCTGTGCTTCAAGCACCTAATGTTCTCGTAATACAACTTAAGGTTGGTTATTGTAGTGTAATTTGTCTCCTATTGTTTAAATTTGAAGTGACTACACTTTTGAATGTTGTTGAATTTGGTTTCCAGAGATTTGAGGGCATATTGGGTGGCAAGGTTGATAAGGCTGTTGCATTTGATGAGTTTTTGGTGCTTTCTAGCTTCATGTGCAAAGCAAGTCAGGTATGCCTGGTGTTCATTCTAAATTAATTAGTCGCAAGCATTGACATGAAACATAACTGCGTGATTGTACTGAGTAGATAATTGTGAGTTGTAATCAGTTTCCTCCTTTACACTCTTGAGCCTTTATGTATTGTTTGGGGAAAAAATTTGGGAGGGAACAAAAACGATAGGAATGAAAATTCACAATGAATCCAGACATAAGATATGTATTTATTCATTGCTAATTTTATTCCTCCCATATCATCGCTCCACATGTTTTCTTCTCAAACAAACCATTAGTCCATTAGTCTCCCAAAGTATGGTTTTCGTATTCCTCACTTAAAAAATGACCCAAAAATCCAAGGGGGAGGTCTAGAGCATGCTTCTCTGGTTGGTCTAAGCTTTTCAAGTACTTCTTATGTTTATGCGTACAAAATTGCTTTTGCTTTAAGCATGCATTTTTAAGTTTAGCAAAGCAATTAACAGGTGGAATTTTTAGTTGCTTGCCAAACGATTTTTGCTTTTCCATATTAGATATAATCATATAAAAGGTTTGGGCTGTAAAGAAGCCTATCAGCTTTGATAAGGTAATCTCTCAGGCAACTTATATGTTGCTTGACATTTGGGCCCCTGAAAGTTAAGCTCTCAGTTCTTACAGTTTTATAATTTTTACTGGAGGGTGCCATACTGGGTGGTATTTGAGAGGTTGCTGAGGTTGAAGGGGGAATATTCTGGGGTAAATTGTGGTCTTTCTTGAGACTCTAGTCTGAAATTTTACTTATTTATTTATTTGATGGCTGCAAGGTTGCAAATCATTATAAGTAATTTGATGTAGCAAGGTTTGCTGGCCATCTTCTGGGGCTTGGGGGATAATGGTGTATACTGTATAAGTCTGTATATGTGGTTTTACTATGTACAAAGGTGTTTTCTTTGGCATGGCAATCTTGTGCTGACAATTAGAACAATCAAATTCTTTTTCGGTGTGTGAATAGTTATCTGGAAAAATAAGCTATATGGTTGTGAAGGTATGTCATCTTGAAGATTTAGTAGATGGAAGGATGATTCAAGGTTTTAAACTTTGTAGTTTGTAGATTGAGTCTTGAATCTTGTGTGGTAGACTGTTTGCAGGTGAGAAAAAAATCTGATCATTGAATGTTTCTATGTTTATATTTGTGTTGGTGTGCTATGTATGCTGTTATTGGGTTTATTTGGGGTGTAGGACACTTCAGTTTCAAAGAGAAACCTCTATCCTTAGGTCTGTTCTGGGAATGGGTTGCTTCTATTTCTTTTGTTTGGTGTTTAGCTCATGGCTTTTTTCAGGTGCTTATATCAACCTGTGTGAAAGATTTGGGATGAATTATTGCATGGGCGAGACTAATATGATCTTTTTTTCTCCTCAATCTCTTCTTTCCACTGATAAAACTTCTTTCTTCGCCTCCAGAAACAGTTTTTGAACAATAGCTTTTCTCATTGAAATTGGCGAAAGTTGACTTTTTTAAGGGTTTTCACATGCTGAAAAATGAATATTGATATAAAAAACATATCTGGGATTAGACTGCTCAACTGGTAATCACTTTTGGAATAGGTTTTTTTAATGTGTTTGGTGACACTTGGGCATGCCCTCAAAGCTTGGATCTCTCTTAATTAGTTCAGGAGTTTCCATTGAACAATGATGGCAAAGTGTTGTGGCAGTGTGATGTTTACACTGTTCTTTAGTGTCTCCGGCCTGGATCAGATTGCCAAGAAACTTAAGGGAATATATTATTTCCTTAAGCTTGCTTTGGGATATGATTTTTTTCACATCTCTTTGATGTTTAGCAAATGGCTTCTGAGAGAGAGTCTCTCTGATGTATGCAGAGGCATTGGAGAGCTTTTTATCTATATTAAATTTTACTAGCTTTCTTTAAGGGGACACCTTGTTCTCCTTTTCTTTGTGATGAATTCATTTTTCTAGTATTTCTTCTTCTATCCAAAGATTCCGAACACACACACACACACACAAAAAGGTTGTGTTTCTTGTATGCATCTTCTATTGAAAAATGATTATTCTAATGGTTGGAGAATTATTATTTGAATGAAATATTACTTTTTCCTTTTTTATAATAAAACCTAAAGGTTTACTAATTTGATCTGGGTTTATCTTATACGACTTCTGTTGAGTTTATCAGCATCATAGAACTACTATTTGAAAATTTGAAGTGCATGATAATAACTGCTGTCAGTGTCTTTGAAATGGAAAAGGTTGACTGCACACTCCACTTTCCTGGTTGAATGCTCTCTGTTGACCATTTTCAAGAATACGAGTTTTTACACACGAGTTGCCTGTGAATTTAAATAATAAATAAATAATAAAATAACAAATTCTGTTTTAGAAAACTAATTATTGTTTTATCAAATTCAAATATTTAATAAAAAGAGTGAATACTACAAATTTAATTTGTAGAGTTTAGCTTTTAATAAAAATATTTTTTCAAATTTTTAGTGAAGATAATTAATGTTATATTAAATACTTAATAGAATAGTAAAAATTAAAAATATAAACATTTTAATTTTTAATGTAAAATATGAAATAACATATAGATGAGTGTGAAGAGAGAATGTTAAAAGAATAGAGCTTTTCAAAAAAATATTTGTTATAATCTTTTTAGTTAAGATAATTGATGTTATATTTAATACTTAAAAAAATGTATAAAATTCAAATTTATTTTCTAATAGGAGATATCATTTATAATTATAATAAGGATAAATAAGATAATTTTGAGTTTAATTTTAGCATTTATAATTCCAAACATTAATTTAAAAAATTTTAGAAGGATAAATTAGTCCATACATTTATTTAAGAAAAATAATATAGTCCAAAAATGTTTCTGCGACATTTTGACTTTTATATATGGTATAGATATTGAAGTATTTGAATAGCCTCTGGTTACTGGACCTTGCGTTATACAGAACTTAAGTGAAATTTATTTAAAATGTTTCTGCCACTTATCCCTGTAAAATTTATTAACATAATCTTGGGCATATTTTTTCAGAGTTTTCTATTATTTAGTATACAGGGAGTATCACACCACTAACATTTTTCACAAAAATATAACATATTAATGGTAGAAGTTTGAAATCTATTTTAAAGTTGAAGTGGCCTTTTGTAACCCCTATGCATGTTAGAATTTGTGTATAATAGAAAGTGAAACTGTAGGTGGTGAGTGCTAAAGAGCTAGTCAGTCAAGGAAATTGATACTTCACGGGCCATATTATCCGTGGCCATCTCATTATATTCTGCTTTCCTTTTTCGAATGTTATGTGCATATCATATTCAGCTTCTTTTTATACTATAACTGTCATGTTGATGCAGGATCCACTACCAGAATATAAGCTTTTTGGAACCATTGTGCATTCTGGCTACTCCCCAGAATCTGGCCATTATTATGCATATATAAAGGTTTATAATTTAATCTTTCACATTTACACATAACGTGTGGTCAATACATTGTTTTCTGAATTGACTTCTAATTATGGCAAGAACCTATTTATCTACTTTGGCACAGGATGCCTTGGGCCGGTGGTATTGCTGCAATGATTCTTCTGTTTCACTTGCAACCCTGCAAGAAGTTTTGTCAGAAAAGGTTTATATTCTTTTTTTCACTCGTACTAACCAAAGACCAGTGTCAATTAGTAATGCTCGCACTTCAAATGGTGTAAAGTCTCATCATTGCAATGGGAGTCAATCTGAATGCCCAAAGATTGATTTGCCACTGAAAGCAGTGGGTGCAAAATTAAATTTTGAGCAGTCTTCTCGGAAGGATATGCCTACCGCATCTAAGATGGGTAAAGCGCCTTCTAGCCCACGAGTGAAGTTTAACATTAATGGAAATTCCACTTCCAAAAATTTTTCTTCAAGCGTCAATGGGAAAGTTGATATTTCAAAGAACCTGGCTGTAGTAGTAAATGGGCATGTGAAAATCTCAGTTTCTTTGGAGAATTGTGAGAAAGATCCTCTGTCATTACCAAATAGGAATGGTTTGGTAAACAATAAACTCGATTCTGTTGACAACTCAAAAAGGAAGGACACAGTGTTAGCAAATGGAAACACTGACATTCAGAGTGTTTGTATACATTCTATAAACTCTGATCATAAGGAAGATATTGGTAGAAGCAGGATGATGACAGGTAGAGGGCTTGAATACCATAAACTAGAAAGCAATGGTATCAACAAGAAACCTGAAATATATAGGAATAAGAGGAAGGCACAGGAGGTTCCTTGCATTTTGCTCGCACATGACGGTCATTCCCGGGAAAGAGTTCAAGAACTGAAAGACATGTATGATTTATTGGAACTCAATATTCTCTGAACTGTCGTTGCTGATTTGAATTATAAACTTTCTGATGAGCCCTTGCTATGTTGTTATATATACATGAGGATTTATAACATCATATTGTTGACTTATTTCATAGCAGTGACTGAGGGTTTGGTAGTTGAGCCTAGACTCATTACATTCATTGGAGTTTGACACAGTATTGTTAAAGTCGTAGTTCAGTTAACATTTCATATAATTAGCTTTTATTGTTTTGATGTTTTTATTGATGAGCAATATGGAGAAATATCATTTTGTGATGCATGTAGACTGGTCTCCCGTCTCCAAGTTACCATTTCTAATCTGAACTACAAATGTTGCTTTTATGTCCGTGCTTGTCTCACTATCCTTTTTTCTCCATAATCTCATAGTCTCTCTAACACAAACGCAGACACAGACACAGACACACAAAACACCCTTTTGATATGTCTCAGGAATTAAAATAATTTGGTGATGTTATATTGACATCTTTGTTATGTGGATTTATGCTATAGCAAAATCATCACACATGTTATCATCTCTTTTCTTTACATGATTCCTCCACATTTGTTCAAGTATGTTTATTTATTTTTTCCCTTTTATAATTAGTTGAGAGAGATTTTTCTGTACGCATTGTGTTTATTCATTTTGTGTACTAGACCAATAGAAATGAATAGTTAGTTTGACAAATACTACACAATTGGACCTAGTGTAGAAAATATTATAACAGTTACTAATTGTAATTGGTCTAGTGCACAAACCGCACGTGTACCTTAGAATTTGCCCTTAGTTGTGTATATTTGCCTTCTCAATTGTTTATTATATGCTGATTATGATACAATGTTTTCACAAAATTATTCAGTCTTCAGAAAGAGGCCATTTCAGTTTTGAGATCATGTGGCTGGACAGATAAGGTCTATGGCTTCATGTGTTCCAGAAAGAGATTACGTGCACAAGAAGCAGGAAATTCATCAAATGTAGATGACATAAAGTAAGTTTGAACAGATTCTTTATTTCTTTATGTACTTATGCTACTCAGAAAACATACTTGTAACATATTTCTATGGAGACCCTTGTATACCGTCTTCAGTAGTAATTTTTTAAAAAGTATATGACCTGTAGATTTCAAAATATGACTGCATATGTGAGATGGAGAGCAACAGGCTTCCGAAGTCACGCTTGCATGTGCTATAGTCAAACTTTGGAGAAGATTTACTTTGCAGCAGATGATGGAGGAAGCAAGTGTCTAGAATAATAAAAATGGTTTCATGCATAGTTATAAACTGTGGATTCTTTGAGGAGACTTATAAAATAGGTGCAGAAAGAATTTAAAAGAACCTCATGTGGCGATTAATTTTAAATCAAATTGTTAAAATCTTCATGAAAGGTTCCTATGGACATAATCTGGTGTGGGTTAATTTAGATATATGGAGTTATGTTCTGGGGGTGAGGAGCTTTTGATCGAATAGGACTGATATTAATGTAGAAAGTCAAAACTAGGAGATCACAGAATGAAACTTATAATATCTTGGATCATTAGTTGTATTTAAGATGAAATTTGGGTAATATGTAAAGCGATGATAATTATTCAGGGGCTCATTATTATCTTCAGTGAACTGTTTAGGCTTGTAACTCTGTAGGCTGAGGTTTGTAATTAATTACCCTTTTTCTTATTTGCCTGTCTGTTCATGGTCATGTGGTGCAATGTGATTGTGTAGATAGTTCGATACATGACTTTACCTTGACCCAGATTTTGTCATGTTGCGTATAATTGCTTTTTTCAATTAAAGAAAATTTGACAAATTAAGGTTGGCTCAAATGGCTACTTTCTTTGAACAAGCTAAATAACTGTTTCAATCATGCTTGCAGTATGACTTTACAAATCTGATTCTGACCACTAACCAAAACAGTGTGATTTTCTGAATGTAAATAAATATAGATGATTTAACAAAAGGTTTCGTAAACTTCTTAGTACACACGGATGTGCCAAATACGTTAGTTCTGATTGTGGTGGATGGAACCCAAGAGACATTAAGTTATATAATACAATGTAGGTTTGCTTCTGTAGAACCATGCATGATGATCACATCATGAGAGGAGTACTTTAACTACAAGTGGTGCCTGGTGGTAATGGGCTTTCTCCTACTAAGTCAAACATAAAACATGATAGGTTGGTTGTGATGTTTGGTATTCTGTTATGAAGTTAGGGTGCTACTGTGTGGCTAACAATGTAATTGCAAACTTGTATATGGGTATGGTCTATGGCATATCCATTTTATTGAATATGCTTAGGCTAAAGATGCATATAGACAGCATCATTGTGATGGCAATACAGCATGTCATTTTAGACTCATAATTGAAACTTTAATAGATAAACCACAACTTAGAATTGAAGATTTAGATTGCAATTTACCATGTGTTATCATAATCTTAATTCTGAAACTTACAATATTGGAAAAAGAATCACATATCTCTTGAAATCTCTTTTGTTTTTTTATTTTATAATTTGATTTTGGTTTCTTAGAGTATGAGAACACTTTTAAAACAAAAATTAAGGGATCTGTTTTTTTTTCTTTGCTTTTATTTGTTGCTTTGTCTAATGAGACTATCTTGTCCTTGTCTCAAACCTATAAGAATTTTTTAACCTAATATGTGGTAGTTTTGGTTGGCTTGCGCTGGTGTCAAACTTACTTGGATGTGTGGGGTGCTACTACAATGCAGGAAGTCATTAATAGCAGATGCCAAGGGAATTTTCACATCACAGATACCTGAGTTATTGAAAGAGGATCTGATTGGAAGACTCCGATCATTTAGCCAAGAAAAAGTACAATTTACTGGACCTTGATCAGAACATGGTATAAAGATATCAATGCCTTTGAGCTGTGTTTTAGCAGTGATATAAGCCCCTTAGTTCAATTTTGGACTTGATAATTTTTAATTATTTAAAAAATGTCGCAGCTTGTTGATGTTTCTTGCTCGCGGGGCTTGGTGTGTATAGTCTGTTAAACTAATTGCTTTAGTGACGGTGGTACCCTCCCTGGGATGCTAAGTGGGGGTATGTTATATACTGACAATTTGAGCTAGCGCTGGCGACGGCAGGAGAATGTGGAGAAGTTTTGCGTTTTAGTCTTCCTTGAGAGTGACATGACTATGGTTCTAGTTGACTCATCCATGTTAAAGTAGAAGTTCAGACTCATTTTTGCCATCAGTTTTCTTTCTCCATGGAGGATGTGCAGCGTTGTTGATTCTTGCAGAAAGTATGTCAAGATTATTCATTTGTACAAATATCCATTTTAGTTATATATTAGCGCGAAATTCTTCTTTTTTTCTTAAAGAAATTGAGTGACAACAAAATGTCCATAAAAAATGAGACTGTGTACGACTTGTGGATATATGCTGTTTACCATATTATTCTACACTCGACGGTAAGAGACGAAATCTTTTGCATTGAAAATTTGAAATGGTGGTCCCAAAAGTTCTATTCCTCCCAAGGTTTTAGAAGAATAATAAGAGTTATATATATATATATATATATATTTATATATTTTATATAAATTACTATTTGATATTAGTGTTTTATGGGTTTTAAAATTTTACATTATTTAACATTAGTATTTTATAAATATTTGTACAAAATATAAGTCTAACATTATTTAGAGCGAGTGTGATCATTGTAACAATTTTTTCCTAGCCAAATAATCTGCACAGGAGTACAAACATGGAGACCACTTGATGTTATGCGCTCTACATACTTTGTGCATTGTTAGCCATTGCTTTTCGATCTAACGGTTCTGACTTTTGGGTGCTCTGTTCTGATACCACGGTATCTTTAGACCACTCAACCCTGAAATTAGTTAAAATATCAACTCAACCAGTAAGTTTCAACCCTTTATTCTCTTCTGAAATATCCCTTTTCCTTTTCATGACTAAAGTAAAAATGTAGAAATTCAATTTGGCGGGATGGGATGTCTAATAGTACGCTTGTCCCCTTTTACGTCACTTACATCCATTCTCATCCAAATTTTATTTAAAAAAATTTAAATTATTAAATTTATAAAATTTTATAAACTAAAATATAATATTTATAATTTTAATAGCTTACGCTACAAGTGTATAAAGATTTTCTTTTGATAGTTCAGTAATTGCACAAATTTAATATTATTAAATATTTATTTAAAAATTTAAATTATTTAAATTATTAAATTTTATAAATAAAATTATAAACTTGACAAATTTAATAAATATTTAATAAAATGTATTTTATGAGAATTTCTTTCTCCTTTAAAAAATAGGCACATAAGATGTGTATGAAATTGGAGATGGTAGTATACCAAAAATATTTGGAGAAGGAATAGTGACTGCATTTTAAAAAAGGCTATATTGAATTTTTTTTATTATTATATTTAATTTCAATTCAGTAATTATGTTAGAAGCAAAATAAGAAGTTCAATATTTACGGTTAATTTACTAAATCAGTTTAATCAAAAAAAATTTTAATGCTAACAACAATATAAAAAATGCAACACACATAGCATATTTGATAGGAAATTGTTAAATTTACATACTTAATTTTATGTATGTTTTATGCACTTATAAAATGTTGATAGAACATTAATATTCTATGTCATAGAATATCAATATTTTATTGTAATAAATACATAAATATAATATAACTCTATTTAATATAAGAGTTTTGAGCGAGCAAAGTTAGTGGATTCTCCCTTTTTTTCTTACCCTACTTTTTTTATTTTCACTCTTAAGCTTTATCTCTATTTTAAAAATTAAAATTATTTATTTTTAATTAAAAGAGAAATTTAATGTGAAATTTAAAAAGTGTGACTGATACATGCACAAGAAAAAATATGGAGAAAAAATTTTGTATTAGCTTTTACAAATATGTAGTATGTAAATTTAATAATTTAATAATAAAATAAATTATTCTGTTTAAAAATAACAATTGTTATATTAAATATTTTATAGATTAAATAAATATTAAAAATTTGTATAATAGAGTGAGAATGAAAAAAAAAAACGTGATAAAGAAGTAACAATTTTTCTGAAATTACTAATTACAATTTTCTAGTTATGAAATTGATATTATGTTTAATATTTATATGAAAATATTATATGTTAAAAATTTACAAACTCAAATTTATTTTTAATAGAATACATCATTTATATTAAAGCTAAAAATAATAATTTTGAGTTCATTTATAATAATGATATTACTTAATTTTAAGATAATCTGAATTTATAATTATAATGTGTTTAAGAATATAGAATTTTAAAAAGATATATTAGTCCAAATTTGTTTCTGCCCATTTTTGTTTTGATATATAATAAATTTGTCAAATTTAAATTTGTATTCTAATAAATCACATCATCTATAATAAAGATAAAGATAATAATTTAAAAATCATTTTATAGAAAATAATATTTTAATTTTATGATAATGATAATTTATTATCAAATAGTATTTTAATGAATAAGACATTTGAAAAAAAATAATTTAGTTAAAATTTTTTTTACTCGTTTTCACTTTTATAAATAATATAAAAAGTTATAATGTAAATTTGTAAAAATCAAGTTTTTATTTTAATAAGATACATCATCATATATTTGCAATGAGATGACGACAATAATTTTGAATTTTTAATAAAAAATTATTTAAATTATAAAATAATATGAGCTTATAATAAAATAATGTTTTAATAGATAAAACTTTTAAGAAAGATATTTTAGTCTAAATTTGTTTTTACATATTTTCACTTTATATATAATATAAATTTGTATATAATATAAATAAATATAAATATAAAATAAATGGTTAGATTGGGATTTGTTAAAAGAGATTCTTCTAATTTATAATCAACAACCAAATAATAGATAAAAATTTCAAGAGTGTAAAGTAAGAAAAAAAATAATCTCCTCAGTCGGTAAGATAAGATAATAAAGAAATAGTGAAGGGTTTTTTTAAAAAAAAATAGAATTCGGGTCCCCTTTTGTACTTGAAATAGAGGCGGTTTTCTCCGTTAGGGTTTGTGAAGGCGCCGAAGGCGATGTCACTGGCAACAAGACTTGGGATATATACACCTTACATTCTGTTGTTGCTGTTTTCTGATATTTTCTCACTCTCTCCTACGAATAGTAGCAGAAAGAGCAGAGCTTGGCTTGGCTTCGCTGTGAGTTACACTTTCTCCTGGATTTCTTCACTATACTTCTCTGTTGTTCGGTTCTATTTTGCTTCTTCTCGTAGTTGTATGCAAGGCTAATTTATTAAGATTATGGTTTTTATTTATATTTTTTTTACTGTTTTTGAATTAATTAGGTTTTGTTTGTGATATCTTTCAAAATCCAAGGATGGCGCATCTGGGTGGTGGTGCGGAGGCACACGCCCGATTCAAGCAATATGAGTATCGAGCGAACTCTAGTCTTGTTCTGACCACCGACTCTCGCCCTCGTGACACTCACGAGCCCACCGGTGAGCCTGAGTCGTTGTGGGGCAAGATTGACCCTAAATCTTTCGGTGATAGAGCTTACCGTGGCCGGCCTCCGGAGTTAGATGAGAAGCTTGAGAAAGCCAGGAAGAAGAAGAAAGAGCGTCAACGCGACCGTGATTCTCTGGCAGTTGCAGCAGAACCCCCAAGTAAGAGACGCAGGCGGGTTCCTCAAGAAGAAAGTGTTCTTACTTCTACTGAGGAAGGTGTTTATCAACCTAAGACAAAGGAAACAAGGGCTGCCTATGAAGCTTTGCTTAGTGTTATTCAACAGCAGCTGGGTGGTCAGCCATTGAGCATAGTAAGCGGTGCGGCGGATGAAATTTTGGCTGTCCTTAAGAACGACACCGTTAAAAACCCTGAAAAGAAGAAGGAGATTGAGAAACTTTTGAATCCTATACCTAACCATGTATTTGATCAGCTTGTCTCCATTGGGAAGCTGATTACGGATTTTCAAGAGGGAGGGGATGCTGCTGGTTCTGCAGTGGCGAATGGTGATGATGCCCTTGATGATGACGTTGGTGTTGCGGTTGAGTTTGAAGAGAATGAGGAAGACGACGAGGAGAGTGACCTGGATATGGTACAGGAGGAAGAGGAGGACGAAGATGATGATGTTGTGGAGCCAAATGGCACTGCAGCTATGCAAATGGGTGGTGGTATAGATGATGATGATATGCAAGATGCAAATGAGGGGTTGAACCTCAATGTCCAGGATATTGATGCTTATTGGCTTCAAAGGAAAATTTCTCAAGCTTATGAGCAGCAAATTGATCCACAGCAGTGCCAGACACTTGCAGAAGAAGTGCTAAAGATATTGGCTGAAGGTGATGACAGGGAAGTTGAGAACAATCTGATACTCCATCTCCAGTTCGACAAATTCAGCCTCATCAAGTTCCTTTTACGGAACCGGCTGAAGATTGTGTGGTGTACTCGATTGGCTAGGGCAGAAGATCAAGTTGAGAGGAATAGAATTGAAGAGGAAATGATGGGATTAGGTCCAAATTTGGCATCAATTTTGGAGCAGTTGCATGCTACAAGGGCCACTGCAAAGGAGAGGCAAAAGAACTTAGAGAAAAGTATTAGGGAAGAGGCTCGTCGATTGAAGGATGAGAGCACTGGAGATGGGGACAGGGGCAGAAGGGGGCTTGTGGACAGAGATGCAGAGAGTGGTTGGTTGAAAGGTCAGCGCCAATTGCTTGATCTTGATAACCTTGCTTTTGAGCAAGGTGTTTTTTTCATGGCGAAAAAGAAGTGTGACCTTCCAGATGGGTCTTACAGGCATCCTAGCAAGGGATATGAGGAAATTCATGTACCAGCATTGAAGGCTAAACCGCTTGATCCCAATGAAAAACTGATAAAAATATCAGCCATGCCTGAGTGGGCTCAACCAGCATTTAAAGGAATGACCCAGCTGAACAGGGTTCAGAGCAAGGTTTATGACACTGCGCTCTTTAACGCAGACAATATTCTCCTTTGTGCGCCAACTGGGGCTGGAAAAACTAATGTTGCTGTACTCACAATACTTCAGCAGATTGCTCTGCACAGAAATTCTGATGGTTCCTTCAATCATAACGCATATAAAATTGTGTATGTTGCACCAATGAAAGCTCTTGTTGCTGAGGTTGTTGGGAATCTGTCAAACCGTTTACAGGATTTTGGTGTTAAAGTCAGAGAGCTCAGTGGGGACCAGTCATTGACCCGCCAACAGATAGATGAAACTCAAATCATTGTCACAACTCCTGAGAAGTGGGATATAATCACTCGAAAGTCAGGAGATCGCACGTATACACAGCTTGTAAAACTTCTTATCATTGATGAGATTCATCTTCTTCATGATAATCGAGGACCTGTCCTTGAAAGCATTGTTGCTAGAACTGTAAGGCAAATTGAAGCCACAAAGGAGCATATTCGGTTGGTGGGCTTGTCTGCTACTCTCCCTAATTATGAAGATGTGGCATTGTTTTTGCGTGTTGATCTGAAGAAGGGTCTGTTTTATTTTGACAATAGTTATAGACCTGTTCCCCTTTCACAACAGTATATTGGAATCAATGTAAAGAAGCCACTTCAGAGATTTCAATTGATGAATGATATCTGTTATGAGAAAGTAATGGCTGTAGCTGGAAAGCATCAAGTTCTTATCTTTGTCCACTCAAGGAAAGAAACTGCCAAGACAGCCCGGGCTATTCGAGATTCTGCACTTGCTAATGATACACTTGGTAGGTTCCTCAAAGAAGATAGTGCAAGCCGTGAGATTCTCCATGCTCAGACTGATCTTCTGAAGAGCAATGATCTTAAAGATCTTCTCCCTTATGGTTTTGCAATTCATCATGCTGGTATGACTAGGGGTGACCGCCAGCTTGTTGAGGAACTTTTTGCTGACGGACATGTACAAGTTTTAGTTTCAACTGCAACTCTTGCCTGGGGTGTGAATCTCCCGGCCCATACTGTGATTATTAAAGGAACACAGATTTACAATCCAGAAAAGGGAGCCTGGACTGAACTCAGTCCTCTTGATGTGATGCAGATGCTGGGTCGTGCTGGAAGGCCCCAGTATGACTCATACGGGGAGGGAATAATTATTACTGGCCACAGCGAACTGCAATATTACCTCTCTCTTATGAACCAGCAACTTCCTATTGAGAGCCAGTTTGTGTCCAAGTTGGCTGATCAATTAAATGCAGAAATTGTTCTTGGAACTGTCCAAAATGCTAGAGAAGCATGTAATTGGATTGGATACACATACTTGTATGTTCGGATGCTACGAAACCCATCGCTTTATGGCTTAGCACCTGATGTTCTCACAAGAGATATAACATTGGAGGACAGGAGGGCTGATTTGGTAAGTATCAAAACTTTCTAGTTTACCTATTATTACTTTGGTCAAACAAATTGGTTTTTATTTATTTATTTATATATCTTGTGACTAACTATCAACAAATTTGATCATCCTTGTTTGGTTTGAATATCAGGTCTTTTTTTGGTAGGATATGTGCATGTTCTCTTGTCTTCATATCTCCGTATATGTTATGTGTTGGTGTAATTTTGCCTTTTGGCTTATGGTTTGACAATATATGTATTGCTGCTCTTTTGTCTCCATAAACAAATAAAGTGGTGATAGAGGTAGTGTACGTAAGTTGCCTGGGTGTGTTGATTGAAAATGACACTTGCTGATTTTGTGATAACCTTTCCGCCCTTTTTTTTTTTTTGTAACTTTGGTTTTGTATAGTATTATGGTATTTTCTATATACGTAATGATCTTTTTACCTTTATTTTTTCCCTATAGATTAACTGGAGAATATTTTTTATGGTGTATGTTTCTTTTTTAAATTTTGGTAGCTTCCCTCTTTTTGCTATTTACAATGGTTAAATGTTAGGCAAAATCGAAAAAAGAGAACAGAAAATCTAATATGAGAGTTTAAAAGATATGAAGAGCAAAAGGGTATATGAAAGAGCAATTGCTTTATCATAGAAGCAGCCCATGTTTTCTCTTATTTATTGCTATTTTACTGTGCCTTGATTATTCTTTTCATTCTTCTACTTTCCTTGGTAAAATAAATCTTACTTGATAAGGTAAAAAAGATTTTTTTTTTCAACTTTTGAACTTTATTTAATAACTATAGAATGCCAAAACTGTTCTCTCCTTTTAAAAAAAATGAGTACTAATCTTTAAATGTTAATTTCCCTTCTTTTTTACTTTTTTTTTAACTGAATTCTTTCTTTGTAGTAATGAATGAATCAATTGTGTGATACTAATGTCCTATAATTTGTGTTTCTACTCATCTTTTATATTTGTGTTGAAAAAGTTCATAGTAATGTACATAAGATATAATATCTTTTATATGATATGATTTTAATTCTAAAATAAGACAACAACGTCAACAGACTCATTTGGATTAGCTGAGTAGAATTGATTGTGAGTAAAATTGATTTTGAGAGAATTGATACTGAAAAAATTTAATTCTGTAAAAAATTGATTTGTGTTTGGATGTGTTCACTGCTAATTGGTTTCAGAAGAATTGATATGTTTGGATAGAATAAATAAAACCACTTTTGAAGTTTATAGTGACCAGAACACTCACGTCTTCTCACCTCTATCCCTTCTTTCTTGGGATTTTTTTTTTCATTTTTTTCCACTCTTCCGGTGTATCCTCTCTCTCGGATCCTTTTATCTTTTCCCTCTCTCTCTCTCTCTCTCTCACACACACACACACACACACACACACTTCCATCTCAAATCTTAATAGAGAAACATGGAAGTCCTTTTGATCATTTGAAGGCTTAATGCATTGGGTCACTTTGCCTAACAGAGCGACCTAACAAATTGCAAATTGAATTGGGTCTTTCCAACCTATTTTTCTTTAGAGCTCTGTATTCTATTTTTGACCCAAATGTCGGATTTCTTCTTCTAGGTTTTATTCAAAATTTTCAATGTGTGAAATGGCTCCTCAAATCTTATTCTATTTGTTTTCTTTTTGCATTTAGTGTTGGTTTTGGTTTTGGCTAAGGAGTAGGAAGAGAAATGAGAGTAGCAATGGTGCTGGGACTATGAAATGAGAGTCGTAAATAGTAAATGGGAGGTGCTGACTGTTGAAGTAATAACTTAAGGGCAAAATAGTAAATGCCTATATATTGTACCCCAGAATTTATTCACCTATAAGTTGAGATCACTTTACCCAAAATCACGTTAAGGTCTGTGGGTAGAAGTGAAATTGAAAGTGAGAATTGGGATTCCACATTGAAGCCAAACATCATAGGTTACTGTGGGAATTAACACTGGCCTTCAGAATCAATTCTTGAAGCGAATCCAAACACACACAACATAATTAACACTACAATTGTGTTTGGTAAGAGTTAAATGGAATAAGTAGAAAAAAGATAAACAAAAATAAAAAATAATCCAAAATGAGATATTTATATGCTATGGGATAGAATAAACCCACAATGAAGTGTGGGGAATGCACTGTTAGTGAAATTTAGCTGATGAATGGTTGTTTAGTTCAATGAGAAGTTGCTTGATTTTTACCTTGTCATTAATATTCTCCAGTTTAGTATTTTCAATTTGACATCATCAAGCAAAGATGCCTATGCCCTCAGAACTTATGCATCAGAGTTGAACCTTTTAACTTAGAAAACTTTTTTCAATGGTAAGGCTTTAAGCTGATATTTTAGAATGGGTAATCATGGTCATTTGTAAACAACACTTTTGTTATTATTTGACATTTAACACCATACCTACGGACAAGTGAGAAATGTCTGCATGTGTAGAGACTTGCAAATTTTTTACTTATCTACTATCATATGTTGATTTTTTATCTCAATGAGGACTGATATAATCTATTCATTCAATTCTATTTTGCAGATTCATACGGCGGCAACCATCTTAGACAAAAATAATTTGGTTAAGTATGATAGAAAAAGTGGGTATTTTCAGGTCACAGACTTGGGTCGCATTGCTAGCTACTATTACATAACTCATGGAACAATATCCACATATAATGAGCATTTGAAGCCTACGATGGGAGATATAGAGCTATGTCGTTTGTTCTCCTTGAGTGAAGAATTTAAGTATGTGACTGTTAGGCAGGATGAGAAGATGGAACTGGCAAAACTTTTGGACCGTGTTCCCATTCCCATCAAGGAAAGCCTAGAGGAGCCTAGCGCCAAGATTAATGTGTTGCTGCAAGCATACATTTCACAATTAAAGCTTGAAGGACTCTCATTGACATCTGATATGGTTTTCATAACCCAGGTTAAATTCTATAACTTTGTTGATGAGTTAAATTTGGAAATGTTGGCTGCTGTAACTTCTCTCTCCCTCTTTCCCTTAATTAACTCTCTCTCTCAGCTCTCATTTTATTTGTTAGCTATCCTGTTTGTCTTTGTTAATTCCTTTGTGTTGTTTTCTTTCTTTCAGAGTGCTGGCCGTCTTTTGCGAGCACTTTTTGAGATTGTTTTGAAACGTGGCTGGGCACAGTTAGCTGAGAAGGCATTGAACTTATGCAAGATGGTAAACAAAAGGATGTGGAGTGTCCAAACACCACTTCGACAATTCAATGGAATCCCAAATGACATATTAACAAAGTTGGAGAAGAAGGATTTGGCCTGGGAAAGGTATTATGACCTGTCATCACAGGAGATAGGTGAACTCATTCGTGCACCAAAGATGGGAAGGGCACTTCATAAATTTATCCATCAGTTCCCTAAGCTAAACCTTGCAGCACATGTGCAGCCAATTACTCGCACTGTTTTGAGGGTTGAACTTACAATAACTCCAGATTTCCTGTGGGAGGAAAAAATTCATGGATTTGTTGAGCCATTCTGGGTGATTGTGGAGGATAATGATGGTGAATATATACTTCATCATGAGTATTTTGTGCTGAAGAAACAGTACATCGATGAGGATCACACTCTGAATTTCACAGTGCCAATTTATGAGCCACTTCCTCCTCAGTATTTTATTCGTGTTGTGTCCGATAGATGGCTTGGTTCACAAACTGTCCTACCTGTTTCTTTCAGGCACCTCATCTTACCTGAAAAGTATCCACCGCCAACTGAATTACTGGATCTGCAACCACTGCCTGTAACTGCCTTAAGAAATCCATCATATGAAGCTCTCTATCAGGATTTCAAGCATTTCAATCCTGTTCAGACACAAGTCTTTACAGTTTTGTATAATTCTGATGACAATGTCTTAGTTGCTGCTCCAACAGGGAGTGGGAAGACTATATGTGCGGAATTTGCTATTTTAAGGAATCATCAAAAAGGTCCTGATAGTGTCATGCGTGTTGTTTATATTGCACCCGTTGAAGCTCTTGCCAAGGAACGTTATCGTGATTGGGAGAGTAAATTTGGGGGTGGTCTTAAATTGCGAATAGTTGAATTGACTGGAGAAACAACAACCGACTTAAAGCTACTAGAGAAAGGTCAGATAATTATTAGTACTCCAGATAGGTGGGATGCTTTATCTCGTCGTTGGAAACAGAGGAAGCATGTCCAGCAAGTTAGTCTTTTCATCATTGATGAGCTCCACTTAATTGGGGGTCAAGGAGGTCCTGTCTTGGAGGTGATTGTTTCCAGGATGAGATATATTGCCAGTCAGGTTGAAAACAAGATTCGTATTGTGGCTTTGTCTACCTCTCTTGCGAATGCAAAGGATCTTGGAGAATGGATTGGAGCTACCTCTCATGGCCTTTTCAATTTTCCCCCTGGTGTTCGTCCTGTGCCATTGGAAATACACATTCAGGGGGTAGATATAGCCAATTTTGAGGCAAGGATGCAGGCAATGACAAAACCAACTTACACTGCTATTGTTCAACATGCTAAGATTGGGAAACCTGCTCTTGTATTTGTACCTACAAGGAAACACGTGCGGCTCACAGCTGTGGATCTGATGACTTACTCAAATGCAGATGGTGGTGAGAGTCGTTTCTTATTGAGGTCCCAGGAAGAGCTTGAACCTTTTCTTGCCAAGATTAATGATGAAATGTTGAGAGCCACTTTACGCAAAGGAGTGGGATACTTGCATGAGGGCTTAAACAGTTTTGATCATGAAGTCGTGGCTCAGTTATTTGAAGCTGGGTGGATTCAGGTGTGTGTTTTGAGCAGTTCAATGTGTTGGGGAGTGACATTGTCAGCACATTTGGTAGTTGTAATGGGTACACAGTACTATGATGGACAGGAAAATGCACAGACAGATTATCCAGTTACTGATCTTCTGCAGATGATGGGTCATGCCAGCCGACCACTGGTAGATAATGCTGGAAAATGTGTCATTTTGTGTCATGCACCTCGCAAGGAGTATTACAAGAAGTTTCTGTATGAAGCATTCCCCGTTGAAAGCCATCTTCATCACTTCTTACACGATAACTTAAATGCTGAAGTTGTTGCTGGGATTATTGAGAACAAGCAAGATGCTGTTGATTATCTTACATGGACATTCATGTACAGGAGGCTAGCACAAAATCCCAACTATTACAATTTACAAGGAGTTAGTCACAGACATCTTTCTGATTACCTCTCAGAACTTGTGGAAAATACATTGAGTGATTTAGAAGCGAGCAAGTGTGTTGCTATAGAGGATGACATGGACCTTTCTCCTCTCAATCTTGGTATGATAGCATCATACTATTACATCAGTTACACGACTATTGAACGGTTTTCTTCATCTTTGGCTTCAAAAACAAAAATGAAGGGTCTACTGGAGGTTCTGTCTTCAGCCTCAGAGTATGCTCAGCTCCCAATACGACCTGGTGAGGAAGAGGTGCTCCTTAAGCTAATTAAACACCAAAGGTTTCCCTATGAAAATCCCAAAGTTACAGACCCACATGTCAAGGCTTTTGCTTTGCTTCAGGCCCACTTCTCAAGGCAACATGTTAGTGGGAACCTTGCATTGGACCAACGAGAGTTGCTTCTCTCCGCAAATAGACTGCTCCAGGCGATGGTTGATGTAATATCAAGCAATGGTTGGCTGAGCCTGGCTCTTCTTGCTATGGAAGTTAGTCAAATGGTGACACAGGGAATGTGGGAACGTGACTCCATGCTTCTTCAGCTTCCTCACTTCACAAAGGATCTGGCTAAGAAATGTCAGGAGAACCCTGGGAAGAGTATAGAAACTGTGTTTGATTTAGTGGAGATGGAGGATGATGAGAGGCATGAACTATTGCAGATGTCAGATTTGGAGTTGTTGGATATTGCGCGATTTTGTAACCGTTTCCCTAACATTGATCTGTCTTTTGAGCTGTTAGATGGTGAAAATGTGCGGGCTGGGGAGGACATTGTGTTACAAGTTACTCTTGAGCGGGATCTTGAAGGGAAGACGGAGGTAGGACCCGTTGATGCTCCCAGGTATCCAAAAGCCAAGGAGGAAGGATGGTGGCTTGTTGTTGGTGATACCAAAAACAACTCGTTGCTTGCCATTAAACGTGTTTCCCTGCAACGAAAGTTAAAAGCCAAACTGGAGTTTGCTGCTCCTGCAGAAACCGGAAAGAAATCCTATGCTCTCTATTTCATGTGTGATTCATACCTGGGTTGTGATCAGGAATATGGCTTCACTGTTGATGTCAAGGAAGCAGGCGCTGAAGAAGATAGCGGCAGGGAATGAAAGGTGGTTTTCTAATGTCGTATTTGGCTTTTCATTATAATTTGCATAATAAATGTAACTTGTTAGTCTCGTATTTGTAGTCATCTTATGTAATAGGCTGGCAGGGGCGGATCTGCCATGTAAGGACCAGAGTAGCCATGAGAATACTTTCATTCTAACGTCTGACCTACAGCATCGTATTACATTTGTGCTATTCCATATCCATGAGAAGTGTTCTACTGATTGCCCAAAATTCTCTAGTTGTACACTTACCAACACTAAGGTCTGAGGTATGTACAATATCTATCAAACTCAGGAAACAGAAACAAGGGTTCACTTTCGACATTATTCGATTGGGAACCCTAAGAGCATGCAAAGTTATTTAATATACTCACAAAAAGGAAGTTAATCAAATTTGAAGTTGTCAAATCTTGTAGATAGTTGTAAAAAGGAAAAAATTGGAATGGTTACTTTACAGACTCGTTGTACTATTGTCGTTGAGTTTTTGGGCTGAGTAGAATTTGAAAGTTTAATTTATAAAATTTAATAATTTAAATTTTATTCAGTAAAAATTGTGTAATAATAAAAATAAAAAAATAAAAAATTTGTTTTATTTAATATTTTTTAAATAAAAAAGTCAGTTTTACTTAAGGTGGATTATCCATTTATAAAATATATAGAAATGATTAGATTTGTTGGAACATAAAATTTAATTTATGAAATGTAATAATTTAAATATAAAGGTCTTCTGAGTTTTAACAAGAAAATAGATACACTGTTTTTAATTTTTTGCTGGGGTATCTGCGGCCCTTATGGTACTTCTTTGTTCAGTTCTTTATCAATTGTATTATACATAAATAACAAGACAAACATAACATCATTATTTTAATTACTTATAAGATTGCTATTTAATAAATGATTATTATTTGTCTTTGAACAATATAAAATTATGACGTACAATTTATGAAATTAAATTGTATTTTCTTTTAAGATTAAGAACTCAATTAATACTTGTTTGTGCTCCAACTTCACTTCTGAGCTTTTGACAACTAAAGCATCGTAGAAACTTTTACTGATACATATCATCTTAATCACACTTTCAAGCAAGAGCAATTAAGCACTATGGAGTTGTAACCAAAAAAAAATTAAGCACTATGGAACATTGAGCACCCAACATAACTAAGCTGAATAGCATAGAAAAGAAAAACCCCACTCCAAGGAAGGAGAAAAGGAAGATAGGATAGAAATCTAATAGCCCTTAACATCAAGAAGAACCTCTGCCTCTTTTGAAGTTGGGCTTGCGTACCAGAATAACAGAGTTGACTACATCGTTGGTTGGGTGAAAGATTGAGAGCAACTCAAATCCCTTCAAGTCCTCCTTCTCAACAACAGGGTACAAGAATGCTCTAGCCCCTTTTGCACTTCTCACAAGTACAACACTTTCATCCTTCATGTACTTTCTTATATGTCCCAAAATCTTCACTTTTGCCTCTTTGCTCATACCCACAAGAGCTGCTAAAAAGATGCACTCATACTGCCCCAGCTTCTCTCTCACTTCCATGATATCTGTTGTCTCGAACTTCATCCTCTTGGCGAGCTCAGTATCCGAAGCAACAATTTTGCGAGCTACCTCATTCGCCTTCTCATCTATATCAAAGTTATCAAAGTGTGTGGATTGCATGTGATGCGTGGCCATTACAAGGGAAGTGAGTGGCATTGGACCAGACCCAACAAAAGCTACCTTCTTGGGGTGCACGACTCCATTTTCCTGGAGAATTCTATTCTCCAAGTTTGCTAATTTGACATAGTTCCCATAGTAGGGGAAGAGAATGAGATTGTTCAAGGGTTGAAGTACTTGGCTAAGGAAAGTGGAGAATTCAAGCTCCAAAAGGCCCTCAGCAGTGCCACAAAGGTTAATGAGACTCTCACGAATGTTCTGCACTTCTTGGGCCAAGGCCTTAATGTCTATGGAAGAAGGGAGGGTGCACAATGTCACCAGGTGAGTGAAAAGGCTATTGACTTGCTTAGAAGGGCTAAGGGATTCAAGCTTGGATATGCTAGCATGAAGTTGGATGACCTGAGCTACAAGGAGGTCATCTAGAATTTGGGTTTCAAAGTTGAAGTTCTGGAAAGAAGCCATGAGTTGGAGTGAGTTGACGAGTAGAGCACAAACTAACCAAAAACTAAAGCTTTTTGTACTCGCCCTGTGGCAGCAGCAAGGGAACTTGTGAGTATTTGTAGTTGCATGAACTTGGACTTAATTAATAATTATTAGTTACCTGCAATTATTAGAGCACATTATATTTAATCAATGTTAACAGTCAGAAATCTTCACTTGTCAAATGAGGAGTGGTGTTTTGGTTACAAGTTACCAGTCTAATCTTCTATCTATCTATCTATATATATATATATATATATATATATATATATATATAGATATATATAATATTCTATATATTTTTTATATAAATAATAAAGTTAATTACAAAACTCTCTCATAATAATTTTATAACCAATCTTATTTTCATCTTCTTTTTCTTTTATCCATTTTCTACATTTTTTTATTTTTTTACTATGTGAGATTGCATTGTTAAATAAGTTACGATCTCATTGACTAATTAGAATTAATATCTTTTAAAGTGTAATATGTACTTTAAAAAATAAAGTATAAATAAATGATTATTGATTCTTTTATTAATAATTATTTACTTATATTTTATTCTTCAAAATACATCCAACATTTAAAAGATTTAAATCTAACTAATTAATATAAAAAATTAATATAGTTAGATTTTCAAGTTTATATTTTTTATATAATTATTTATTTGAGACTGACCTTTAATAGATTATAAAATTTTGTACAATTTAAAATCGGTTTTAAATTATAAATTGTACAATAACGTAAACCTAAGTGTGTATAACAGCCCTCAATTATATAAAGGAAAGGGAAAGCAGATCTGTCGTTATGCAGAATCTGTGGCACAACTGTGATAAAAAATTAGAGCATGTGATCAGAGTTTGCCTATTTTGTCTCCCCAAGTTCAATTAGAATGTGAAGCTGAAAGCATATCTCTAGATGTTGCAAGTTCACACTAAGAAAAGGAATATTGAGTTCAAAGTCCGACCGCGGCATGGAACTTGCCTTTGCTCCTCAACATCAGAGCCTTTTGCCTTTTGGAAACACAAGTTATTTTATTTAGATACTTAAGCTTTTTTACTCTAATTTTAATTACTTTTCAGGTACAAAATATCAATAGGAAACAATTCACAAATTCTTCTGTTCTCTGTCTACGTTTAGTCTTACAACAATCTTTGCTAATATATTATAGTCTTTAGGCGTCAGCCTTAGAAAGGCATGTAATATATACATTGAGTTCAAAATCCCACCGCGGCATGGAACTTGCCTGTCAACATTGAAGCCTTTTGGAACACAAGTTATTTTATTTACATACGTAAGATTTTTTAATTTAGTTTTAATTTCTTTTCAGGGTACCAAATCTCAAGAGGAAACAATTTACAATTTCTTCTGTTCTCTGTCCAGATTTAGTCTTACAACAATCTTTGCTAATATATTAGGAAGGCATGTAATATATATAGCTTTTGTGTATTTTCTAATTTGAGCTTTTGGTGTTGGAATGAGGAAAAATAAAAATTAGGTTTGAAAGTAGGTTCACAATTCATTCTTTTGGTTTTCCTATATTTTTGTTATGCTCTATGCTTCTACCTCTATTTATTTAGTTCTATTTCCTTTTTGTCAATTTTCATTTGGAGATCACTTGAATGGCTCATGGCCATAATATGGTGCGGCTATGGTTCTCTTACCGAGTAAGTTTTATATATTATTGAAGGGCCAAAAAGAATAAGCTATCAAAGTGACATGAAAATATTAAGAGGGATGAGAGAATATATATGAAAGAATAAAATTTAAAATAATTATATTTAAAAAAATTAATATTTTACATATTAAAGAAAAAATTATAAAAATTCAGTTATGATAAGTTATATATATATAAAAAGTGCTATTAAAGATTACGGTAAAAATAGTATATCAAATAATTTTTAATCTAATAAAAGAGAGTGAAAAAAAATAAAAAAAATATTTAAAAAAATTAATAAAAAAAAAACTTATAATAAAAGGTCCTACTATATTCTCATTTAATCTTTATAACTCATTATTTAAATTATTCAATTTATTAAATTTTTCAAATCCAACCATCTGTATCATTAGGTGTGAGGTTTTGGTGACAAAAACGGTGTGAATGTAGCATTTATATAATAAATTTTAAAAATTAAATTTTTAATAAAATTTAACAATATCATTTAATTTATATAATTAACTTTATTTAATAAAATAAAATTTTTTGTATTATTATTATTGTAGGCTTATGAACATTTTATTTTTCATTACTTAGAGTTTTATTTTTTCAAAATTAGAGTTTCATATATCTCTTACTTATAAGAATTTAAACAATTAAATTTAATAAATCTTACCAACAAACCCACACATTTTGATAGTAATATACTTCTTATGAGAGTTTAGTACTCTACATATTAGTTACTCCTACAACTACTAAAAAGGAACTCTCACTTAATGAAAATTATTAAATATTTATAAAACAACTTATAAATTATTAGATTTGTGAATACCATACTTCAATCTATAAAACTCTATAAATTTGGTCATTTAAATTATTTCAAATAATTAATTAATAAATTTCAGTTTACCACGATAACAACCGTAAAACTAGCATGACCAAACGAACAAGGACAACAGTGTAACACACTGCCACGAAAATTAACAGGAAAAAGAAGGAAAAAACGGTGACACCATGGAAGAGAAAGGTGAGGTCCATTCCAAACTTTCTACTCTGTCGAGAAGTCTCCGTTTCATATTTTTACGTAAGAAATGACAATCGAATTTATAGAACCAGTCCACTACAAACTAGAACCCCCTAGAATATACACCTTCTCTCTTTAATTCTGCAGATAACCGTGGCTTGCTTTGCTTCTGACATCTGTGGAAGCAAATGCATAAAAAACACCCACCTTGGAGCTTCAGAAAACAGAGGTTTTTCTTTTGAAACCAATCTACCAGAGCTCCAACTATGGCAGATGAAGTGGTTCTACAGGATTTTTGGCCTAGCCCATTTGGCATGAGGGGTCGAATTGCCTTGGCGGAGAAGAACATACCAACAAGAGCCCTCTGCTGCTGAAGATGAACCCTGTTCATAAGCAAATTCCTGTTTTAATTCACAAGGGAAAACCCATCTGCGAATCACTCGTAATTGTTCTGTACATTGTCGAGGTTTGGAATCACAAGTCTCCCTTTTTACCCTCTGATCCTTACCAGCGAGCCAATGCCAGGTTCTGGGCTGATTATATCGACAAGAAGGTTGGTACATGGCAATACTAAAATTCTTCCCTTTCTTGAATTTATTTTCCCAAATTCATAGATGGGATTCTAGAAAAATTCAAGCTTTTGTTTTGTGATAAAAAGATTGGTGTGGGGAACAACAGGAGAAGTGCAAGAAAGAGCAAAGAATGAACTAAGGCAGTGCTTTAAACTGTTAGAAGGAGAGATAGGAGACAAGACTTATTTTGGTGGTGACAAGTTTGGGCTGGTGGATGTGGCTTTGATTCCTTTCTATAGCTGGTTCTATACTCCGGAGACCACTGGGAACTTCAGCATTACTGAGGAGTTTCCAAGGCTTGTGGCTTGGGCCAAGAGGTGCATGCAGAGGGAGAGTGTATCCAAGTCTGTTTCTGACCAGTACAAAATTTATGACTTCCTTTTGAAACTCAAGAAGAAGCTGCAGCTTTTCCAGCAGTGATTCAGAAACTTTCCTGGGAGACATAAGCTACATAACTAAATGACATAAGCTACAGCAAGGTGGACAGCAGAATGCAGACTATTCTTTTCAATTCTCTTTCTGGTAGTAAATCACTTTCTTCTGCCTTGTTATGTTGTCTTTTAGTTACATGTTGTGGGAAAAGTATACTTTCACCAATCTAATAAATAGAGATTGAATTTTGATTGTTCTTTTTCACAATAGTAAATAGAATCAAGTCTGTATTTATTGTGTGTGAGGATTTTATGAGTTGATATTTGTTGTATGAGAAGATTTATAGGTTATTTTAAATGTGAATAGCAAGTTGCGCGTTATAAAGATCCAAACGGAGCCTAGAAGAGAAAAATCGCATGATCCGAAGGTCGAAAAAGAAAGAAAATTTAGAAAAAAAAAAAGGGAAGAAAACAGATTCAAAGAATTATCCGATAGAGGAAAGGAGAAATACTATGAGATAGACGTGAAAATGTCAGGGTAAATACGCAATGGACAGGGTAGCCAGTGAGAGCCTTATCAATGTATCTGCCTTATTTTGGCCCTCAATAAAACATGCATGGAACCCAACATTACTGGCTAAGTTTGTTCCATAGAGTCCTTAATTTCATGTATTTCCTCATTATGAGTCACCAATGATTTCCTGGGGCATTTATCCCTCATCTAAGATTCTTCTTGTGCAATCAGAAACTTAGCAGAAAGATTAAAGAAGTTTCAGCGGAGCAAGATTTACCTAACCCCATGACTATCCAAAGGATATCTATCTTTTCTAAAGGGATAAATAATGATTAAGTTCTAAGCATGTTGCTGAGTCTTTATCATCTTTTCTTCTTGTTTGTGAAAAAAGTGTGTAATGCATTAATCTTTTAACATATAACATATCACATGATAATTTCAATTTTATTTAAATTCCCTTGTAAACATTAGACCTTGGCTTAATTATACTATGACAAGTTGCTTAACGCACATAAAAACTTCTGGGTTTAAACCCAAAATCTTGAAGAAAGAAAACCTCAGACAACAATGGTAATCTTCTATTGAAGTTAAATGTAGGTCAAAAGCATAATAATACAAACATTGAATACAGAGGAAGTTTGCCAATACATAGACTAGCAATATATGGCTTAGCATAAAATAACATCGCAGACATTTTATTTTGACCTTACTTGCTCCCACATGGCCATTTACACAGCTAATGATTCACATCATCCTGTCCCACAGGGATTCATCTCTGCTACAGCTTAAAAGCCAAGAATGGCTACAAAATAAGCTTTTATTTGGGAGGACACTACTATTCAAACTAACAACACCAAACAGCATGAAACTCCTATAGAAGTTTCTTGAGAGAAAAAAGAAAAACAACAAGAATGTTTAAGATCGTTGAGAAAAAACAACACATTGTGATAAAACCAAGTGGTGTTCATCCCCTGCCTATCTTATCCTGCCGTTGAGTCATGGCCACAGCAAGCCGTGCCTCTTTTATTCTTCTCAATACTCCAGCAATGCTAATAATACATCGTTATGTGGAACAACTTGGTAAAAAATTATTCATTACAACCTGTATACTACGTGATATGATTGATGTGGTATACTAACTCAATAATAAATTACTACTTGCGTTGATATGCTGAAGTTGTAACAGAACTGGCTTCTCTGCAAGATCCATAGGGGAAGAGCCACAAGTTGTTGAAGAGAAGCATTTGTCAGCACCAAAATCATTCTCTTCCTCAACAATAGTACTCAACATTTTCTTCAACCGGGGCCGGGTCACCGTGATAAATCTTGGTGGAGCAACCTCTGTGATGACCCTTGGAACTTGCAGCTTGGCCATTTCCCTCAACTTTAGAAGACTAATGTGTGAAATGAAGAAAACAAGTAAATAGGTAAAATGAAAGCAGAGCAGTCTCTGCTTTCTAATAAGAGAAGGGAAAGGAATAGGTGGAGATGAAGGCAAAAGAGATGAGCCACACTGCAAATTCAATTTCTGGTGCACCTTCATTTATAGGGCTGATCCATGACGCTTGTGGCGCACCGTTTCTGAGTTGGGATTGGGGTAGCCATCCATGATCGGTCAGTGTCACTATCTGGGACTACACCTTACACCTATGAAATAGTGTCATTCCTCTGCATGCCCTTTTTAAGTGTTTTACAATTATTGAGGCCGAAGGGCACGGACAATAGCAGTAGCATGTGACATCAATGTGTGTGTGTGTATATATATATATATATATATAAATTTTATATATAATTTATATATTTTTTTATATTTTCACTCATTTTTTTCTCTTTTTTGATAAAATTATTTAATTGTATAGAATGAAATTCTACCATATATTATTATTATTATCTTCCCTATTTTTAGGCAGCACAAAATTTTATCGCCCTTGGTATTATTATTATTATTATTCTCCTATCTTTTAGGTAACACAAAATTCTCTCATTAACTATTGAGAAAAACTAAACTCATGCATGCTAAATATCGCAAAGTGCCGTCTAAGGTGAATCTCTAAATGAAATAGTAATTAAAATATATTTTTAGTATATATTTTACAAAGTTGTGCACGTAACTGTCACAATCAAGATAAGTATTTTTTTTATCTTAAATTAGTTGATTTTATTATTTTTTAATAAAATTTTATAAATTTTTTATTAAAAAAATTTAGACATTAAATTTTGCTATTAAATGAAGCTACTTTTTTTCCTAAATAAGCATAATGAAAGAGAGTTATGCTACTCTACTTTCTATATCACCATACGTCCCCTAAATCACTCCAAATTACAGAGTTTCATTTTTATTTGTTTTGAGAGAATTATGCTAGCTGTATGAGGCTATTTCAGAGAGGAAGCCCAAATATGGGGAATGGAACTTTTATTTTGAGCCAACATTATAAAACATACTTTACTGATAGGTTAATAGTCACTTACAAGTGTATATGGAGAGCTCCCTTGTGTTCAGAAAGTGGGGTAAACAAACATAAACAGCTTTTTGTGCGAACGCTCTGCATTGATTACTAAAAGTGGCTGACTGTGCAATTTGAGTATTCACTTAAATGAAGGGACCATTAGGGTGTGGTTTGAAGCCAAATAGCATCATCCACACGGCGTTGGTTGTGAACGTCCGATGCTGACTTGCCACCGGCTGCCATCTTCTGTTGAAGTACTTGGTTGTTTGTTTTCTGCAGAAGAAAAAGATGGTTCACATGGGCAACCCATTGTTCATTTCATTCCAAATTGAGGGATATGCAAAAATAGGAGGCAGAGAACATTTCATATAACAATTAAGTAAGTCAGTAAGAAATTGCTTAGTTCCTCTAAAACAGCATAAGATTGTTGAATTGAGCCGTATTATTTTTTGGGACAGAAAGAAATGGTAAATCACTCAATCTAAACGCAAAGTTATATATTTAAACTCAAATATCAAAGGAGAAAAAGATTTATACAATATCTAAATGTTATTGTATCATTAAGTGTGTTGACTTCACATATATATTTCTTTAGTGTACTATACTTTGCTATTAAATATCATTTGTCTATAGTGAGTAGGATAAATGTAAAAATGATTTAAGGCCAAAGGTGTGTTTGTTGTTATAGAAAATATATTTTGATGTTTAACTTAGGAAAATAATATCAAATGAAAAATAACATTAAATCAATAAAAAATTATGTCTGCCAAGGTGAAAAACAACTTTAACTTTAACATGGTGGAAGTTGATTTTTCAATATCTTTCAAGTATGCTGCTTAATCATATTAGCATAGGATTATACTATCTTATAATAAAGTATATGATTTTTTATTTTTATTTTGAATTTCATGAATACATGTTACCGTCTTTTAATTTAATAATAGCAACAACATTTTTATTATATTTTTGGGCATAAATATTTTTTAAAAATTATTTTCTTCCAAAACAAATATACCATAAGTGTGCAAATAGCATCATTCTACAAAGAATATTATTAGGTTCAAAAGAATCAAATTTGATCCATAGAAAGGAAAAAAGAAAAAAGGATATGTAAAGAAAGATAATGTCCATAACCTACATATCACCTCAATAAGAATTGACATAACAAAACAGAAGGCCGTCAAGGTTATTCACAGATAAGGATTTTTTTGTCTTATCAAAAGAAAAGGCAGAAACCTTTCTTTTATAGAAGGTCTAAAAGAACTCAGTAAAAGCAACATAAAAACAAAATTTGTCTTTCTTTCACTTTTATGAAAGGAAAGCTCTCCATCTCTCCTTTAAAAAAGAGAGAGAATCCCCATCGAGTTCGTCACAAACACAAGTACCTTGTATAGGGATCAATAGATTGTTGCAATTGGGTCATGGATGATACAACATACCATTCTGTCAAATGAAGATCCATAGCAGAATTGGGCTTTATTCAGGCTTGAGCTCAAACTAAAAGAAACAACAAATACTCAAGGAATCTGATCCAAAACATAAAATCACTGAAAAATATTACTCACAACTAAAATTCTTGCATAATTTATGCACTAAACACTTATAGCTCTATTATATTAACACTTGTGAGTGTTTGATATATAATAGATTATGTAAGTATATTAAGTGTGAGAATAACACAACTTTTACATAGTATATCATATATTGACAACAAAAGCTACACATAATTCTTTCTTCTAAAAAAGTTATACATAATTCTGAAATAACATATTATAGCAATTCAGTTTAGAAAACACATTGATAGTTTATGTCTCTGACAACAATATTAACAAGTAATATAGTGCTTAATGTTACTACCTTAGCTATTTCTTGTTCATTTTTAGTGTCAAATGATTGGAGGAGTCCCATTAAAATAACTTAACCTTTAATTTATTGAACGAATATTATTTTTTTTAATGAAAAACTAAATTGATACAAAACTGTATGAATGACAAAAATGAAGTTATATTCTGTAAAAATATTAACCACATGAATGATATGTTTAACGGTTCTATATTCTTATAAATAATTTTATAGAATTTTTAATTAAAAAATTTAAATTATTGCATTTATGAAATTTTATAAATTAAATTATAAAATTTAATATATTTAATAACTAACTCATAATTTATGAGTATTTAATAAACTCATATTTAGTGAAACTATTTTTACTCTATATTTAAATGTTACTGGATTCAACTTTAGATAGTAAGATGATTTATATTTACTTTTGTTAATAAGGAAATTCAGTGCAAATTGTCATTTTTTCTTAAAAAAATATGACATTGAATATTACAGTAATGATTCACAAAAATAATTATAAAAATATAATTATAAAAAATGTTATTTATACGTAAATTGGGTATACAAGAATTGAAACAAGCGATCCTTAAATAATGTATTACATCGTCGTTGTGTTACTTGTGTAGCAAGAAGACGTGCAATTACCGCACTCCAACCACCACACAGCCTTTTTAAAAGCAATGGTGATGTAAGTGATTGCATACATACACCGATTGAAATTATTAGAATGCCAGCAAAGTCAAAACAACTTACTAGATTTGATTGAGAAGGGAAGTCTAATTTTATGGAAGAAAAAGAAAAAGAGAGAATTGAAAAAACCAAAAAAGGGCACAAACTAGATTTGCTGATCAAAGCCATGACATATGGTTTACCTTGGAGAACACACTCGCCCTTTCGTTTTGGAAGGTCCTAGAAACATGTTCACCGACAGTAAACCAAAATCTTTTTGTCAAAGGAAAATCCCGGAACATGCCACAGAGGGTCCCGCAGCCTGTGCAAGATTGTGCCGATTATTGGCAGCGGTTCACTGCTTGTCTGAATTGTTTGACTCACAAGGCAAAATTTCGCATCCGAACTGTTCCAAATTTCTCTATAAATTGAGTCTCCGAAAGCCTTTGCTACTCACCTTTTATTCTACTTTCTGCTACACACATTTTGTTAATTCAACTCTCTCTGATTCCTTTAGCACTTAGCAATGGCGGATGAGGTGGTTCTGCTCGATTTCTGGCCAAGCCCTTTTGGGATGAGGGTCAGAATAGCTCTAGCCGAAAAGGGAATCAAGTATGAGTATAAAGATGAGGACTTGAGGAACAAGAGCCCTCTGCTCCTTCAGATGAATCCGGTTCACAAGAAAATCCCGGTTCTCATTCACGATGGTAAACCCATTTGTGAGTCCCTCATTGCTGTTCAGTACATTGATGAGGTCTGGAAGGATAGATCTCCATTGTTGCCCTCTGACCCTTTCCAGAGAGCCCAGGCAAGATTCTGGGCTGATTATGTTGACAAGAAGGTACCATTCTGCGCTTTATTTCTGGCCATATTCTCTGGTGTGAACGTGAACATCAAATAGAATGTTATTTCTTAAAGGGAAAAATCCTTCATTTAATATTAATCAGTATCTGTGTTTCTGTCATTTAGTACTTTGGGCAATAATTTGGTGTTAATGTGATATAGATATATGATGCTGGAAGGAAAGTGTGGACAACCAAAGGCGAAGAGCAAGAAGCTGGTAAGAAGGAATTCGTTGAGTACCTTAAACTGTTGGAGGAGCAGCTTGGAGATAAGCCTTATTTTGGTGGAAACAACCTTGGCTATGTGGATGTGGCACTTGTTCCATTTTACAGTTGGTTTCAAGCCTATGAAACCTTTGGCAACTTCAAGATAGAGCCTGAGTGCCCAAAGTTCATTGCTTGGGCCAAGAGGTGCATGCAGAAAGAGAGCGTATACAAGTCTCTCCCTGACCAGCAGAAGGTCTATGAATTGGTTGCCCAGATGAGAAAGAAGTTTGGCCTTGAGTAGGTTGAAGCTGAATGGCCGCATGAATAATTTTAATAATAAAATGGCACTTTTTTTTTTTTTTGGTAATTAATAAAATGGCACTTTGATATGCCTAACTTACATGCTTTGCAATAGGGAATCGATCTGTAGCTTTTGGATAACTTTGGTGGATTTGATGTTCTTAACTTTTTTTCTGTAATTTTGGAGACTTTTTGTTTGTGTCTGTAATACACGTGTCAGAATCTCAATGTTGGCCATCTAATCAAGTATTATTGAAAATTTTACCTCTTCCTGCTAGCTTTTTATGTCATTGTTGTAATTGGGTCATGGGTGACACAACATCTGTTGTAGGTGGGTCATGGGTATTGCAACTACATTCTAATTACGAGAATGTTATATTTGCACTATTTTTATTATAAAAAACATATTTAATGATGTAAGTTGTTAGATTTAATTCAATAAGTTTAACTCAATGAATTTAAAGCTTGTAACATATAATTATCTATGATTAAAAATCGAAGATACGCTACAACATGAGATAGTGTTTGTCTTGGACTTTTATTTATAGTCATTACAAAACATACAACCAAAGAGAATTTCTTCCCTTTAAATTTTATAGGCAATGAATTCACAAAAGGACTCAGACAGTGTGGGGATTTGAATAGTTTCACATATATTGTTTCTTGAAAAAAATTTTCTTTAATAATATGTTTACCCAATCTGATAGTGAGCAACCTTGGTCCATTACATAATTAATTTCATTGATCAATATTCATCAATAGTATCACTGGAACACCAACCTTAAAAAGTTATTCAAAATTATAGGAAGAAAGGAGTCTTCTTCCATTTTAGCATTCATTTCTTCCTTGCGAATGCTATTTGAACTAAGACAAGTTGTCTCCTTGCTTGGAATCAATGACATCAACATCTACAAGTGTAGGAGTAAGAATAGCGCCTTCTTGATGAAACCTTCTTGATGAAAAATATGATCATTCATGTTTTCTAACAGATTTGGATATACAAATTGCACTAATTCAGAAATAGGATCATCTAAATCTTTGATCAACATTTAATCTAGCATTTGTATAGAGGAATATCCATCGAAATTGTCACCAATATCACTATTACTGATTTTCAATAGCCATTCAAAACACACTTTCAACTCTGTTGAATGTTGGCAGAACTTCTGGATCAAAGCATAATATTTTTCTGTTCAGGTTAATACCTTATAGTAATGTCAAAGATGAGAAGAGCTTATAGTTGAATGCATAACATCTTGTCTACTTCCATTAAGAATAACTGACAAGACTTGTCTAAAGTCATCTTCAAGAACAATAACTTTACTTCCAAATAGTTGATCAAAGCTTTTCGGATTTAAAAATTTTAGAATGTCTCCTGGGATTCTGTGCAATGTTTCAAAACAAAATTTTTGTATCATTGGAGCTTTATACCAAATAATCAGCTTTGTTAAAAATTCTACTTTTTGTTATAAGTAGAATATTCATTGTTATGTTTTTGGGTGTGACCCAAATTCTAAAAATAAAAGAGTTGCAGTTTCAGATGGAAGCTGTAACTAAGCGTTGCAGTCACTGCAAAACAGTTGCAGATAGAGTTGCAGTTTTAGAAGGAAACAGCACATAACAGTTTCAACTGCAAAATATATATGCAGAATACAGCAGCTGCGTGAACAGTGCAGAGGATGCACCAACCCGTGAACAGGACCCGCGGTGTGAACAGTAGCGTGAACAGTACATCATGAACAGTGCCGCATGAATAGTACTTGTTTTGGGTTTGTTACTGTAAAACAGCAATACAGAAGAGTGCAGATTTTTTGTATTTTGGATACAGCAGTTGTTTGGGTCATTTTGGGGTGCTGCTGTTTGGGGTTAATTGTTTAGCCCAAATTTCAGCCTTGTAACTGAATTCTACATAGTGAAATTCTCTTCTTCTGCCCGTGGTTTTTTCCCTCATTGGGTTTTTCCACGTTAAACATTTGTGTGCTTTCTCTTCTCCTTCTCCAATTTATATTCCGCAATTTTATTATTATTGGCCATTGTCATAACATTCATTAATTTTAAGTGGAATAAAAAAATTTAAAATGAGCAGTTCTCACTTCGAAAAAGTAATAAAGATGCAATTCTATTGAAAGCAACATTGAGAATGTGTTGTTAACAAATAATTAATATGTTGTGCTAGTTTAGCTTTTAACAAGTCAATTTAATCATTAAGAGATTGATTTAACAATATTTCGTTTTTAATATTCTAGCAGTCGTTAACAAATCACTAATATGTTGTGTTAGATCCCAATGTTGGAGCACTGATACAAGACGAAACAAAGTATATTTTATGATTGTTTTGTAGATCATATGTTAACAAAAGTTAAAATAATTCTGAAATAATATTTTTTAACAATTTTGTCCAAAAGACACATTGATAGTTTGTGTTTGTGAGCTCTCCGACGACAATATTAACATTGACGTATATATGGTGCTTAGTGTAACCGCCTTAGCAATTTCTTATTGATTTTAGTGTCAAACGACTAGACGAGTCATACACTACGATAAGTTAACCTTTTGTTTGTTAAACGAATATAATTTTTTATGAAAAACTAAATTGACACAAAACTGTATGAATCACTGAAATGAAGTTATATTCTATAAAAATATTAATATGTAAATGATATGTTTGATTGTTTTGTTATTTTTATTGAGTTAAATTTAAATTAGGTTAAAATATACAAAATTTTTTAAATTTTAAATTGATTTTAAATAAATTTCTAAAATTTTTAAAGTTTATAATTAATTTTCTTAAATTATAAAAAATATATAAAAAAATATTTTATTAGATTTTTTTATTAGGATATGGACGAAAATCTTTTTTCTTTGGCCAAACCACAAATTGACCAAAGCTAAAAGATGAAAATAACCCTAATGAAAATGAAAAAAACTTACCCACCCAAAATAGAAGATTCAAACAGTACCCGTCAACCAAGAACAAAGTTAGCAGCATGCTTGCCTGCTTGAACGCATTCGACCCTAGATGTAGAGGCCTAAACCTTTCCCAAGCAGAACCCTCCACTTTGCCAGAGACTCATGCCTCTCCACCCTAGCCCATCCCTCAAAGCACAACACGTCGCATATCTCCTTCTGAATGTATATCTCGGCCAAGGCTTTATCAAGCTGCCGTGGGCATGCCTCCTACACCTCGAACATAGTTGAGTAATAATATAGAGCTTTTGTGAACCAATCCAAGAAGCTGGGTTGGTTGTGATTTGCTTTTTGCTCCACTACTATCATGATTTTCGGGTTCAGGCTCTGGATCCAACCCAGCACCATTTCCATGGCTGATTCCCCCGTTGGGTCAGACCCAAGAAGATGGTGAAGCTGCATGACGGAGTTCACTACTACCGCTTCTTTGGGGCTCACCTGCAACATCCACGGCTTCGCCCCCTGTAGTCTCGAAGCTGCCACTCCACGAAATGCAAATTAGACATTGACTGAACCAGCAACTGCCAGCTTGCCACTTTGCAGAGAATCCGCACATGTCATCAATATGTGGACCATCCTTATTCCGGAGTCCTCTTCCATCGACGATACCACTGTTAATTGTTGCTGAGCCTAGCTGTGTTGCTGTTGACAAATTTTTTTCATTCACCCAGTGACTATCGAGTGCTTAACAGAGAAGGTCATCCCAGTGTTTGGGCATTCCAGCATTTAGATCTTCTATTTTGGGTGGGTGGTAATTTTTCATTTATATTAGGGTCATTTTTATCTTTTTTTTCTTTAGTCAATTTAGATTATGAGAAAGGGAAAGACTTTTCGTCTGTACCTAATAAAAAATTTAATATAAATTTTTTACTATATTTTTTATAATTTAAAAAGATTAATTATAAAATTTTAAAATTTAAGAAAATTATTTAAAATTTAAAAAATTATATATTTTTTAATCTTTAAATTATATTAAATTTATAAAATTTTATTAATTAAATCATAAAATTTAACAATTAATTTATAATTTTTGAATATTTAATAAATTAACATCGTTTAATCTATATAAAATTATTTTTATTTTATAGGATAAGATTTTATTTATTATTATTTAATAATTTACTACTTTTACTGTATATTAAATGTTATTAGAGTGTAAGAAAATCTATATTTATTTTGGCAATATAAGGAAATTCATTGCAAATTACCTTTCAAAAAAACATTGAAGACTACAATAATAAGTCACAAAAATAATGATAAAAAAAATGTGATTATCAAGAAAATATTAGCTTTTTTTAGTGGAATTATCAAGAAAATTCTAGTTGCATATGACATTGGTTATACAAAAAAGTAGAATCTCAATTAGAGAGCGATACTTAATAATGGATTGTAAAAACAGCGTAACTCCTCCAATTACCATACTGACTTTTTAGCCGCAATGATGTAGTTAATTGTATACACCGATTAAATAAATAATAATATTCGTATAAACTAATTTTATATATTTTTTATATACCTACCTTATCTTTTTTCTCCTTTTATCAAATCTATTCCTTACGTAAAGGGAACATGAATTTCCTCGTGCGTGCTAAAAACATTTTTCCATTAAATTGTTAGAATCTTTACAAAGTCAAAATAACTTACCAAAGTCTGGTTTTATGGCACGAGAGAATTGAACGAACCGAAAGGGGACCAAACTGGATTCGCTTATCAAAGCCATGACGTATGGTTTACCAGGGACAACACGGACAATTGGGTACCCGGGTTTTGCTCGGGTTCTATTTTTTAATAAAGATATATAAAAGTTTATTTTATTTTATGTCAAAAAATAAAATACGTTTGAATTGTGTATTTAGATACTTGAATCTAATTTAATAAATTTTTTATTTATCGGCATATCATCTTTTAATAAAAAGATTAGAATTGGTCTTCTTATCTTGTACATATTTATTCTACTTGTACCATATAAAATATTAAAAAATATAATAAAAATGAATTATGTAGTCAACAAAGTAAAATGAAATTTTTTAATTTAACTAATGAAAAAATAGCTAAAAAATAACCATAGCAACATTTGATATTGCAATGATGAATGTAATAGATTCACACTAACATTAACCTTATAAAAAATGACAAATATGCTAGTGAATCGCATAATATTTTATCATCTTTTTTCTAAATCTCATTATATGTTTAATCCTTTTCATATTTTTTCTCTCTCCTAAACCAATATAACTTATTATTGAAAAAAAATAACAAATGTCAATTTTGGTTAAGCGTTTAAACACAACAATAACGCTCAAATCTTAGAAAACAAAAGGTCAAAGATGCACCTTACACTATATACAAAAACTTTATTCAAACAAAAGATTGACCCTACCCCTTAGAAAAAGAGAGAATTGAGAAAAACAAGAATGGGAACAATACTGGGTTTGCTGATGAAAGCCATGACACATGGTTTATCAGGGAGAACACAGATGGTCCCGTAACGTGTGCAAGATTGTGCCCATTATCGGCGGCGGTTCCCCCTTTGATTCACAACACAAAATTTCGCTTCCCAACTATTCCAATTTTCTCTATAAATTGACTCTCCCAAGCCCTTTGCTACTCACGCCTTATTCTACTTTCTGCTGCACAACTTTTGTTTATTCAACTTTCTCTGACTCCTTTAGCACTTAGCAATGGCGGATGAGGTGGTTCTGCTGGATTTCTGGCCCAGTCCTTTTGGGATAAGGGTCAGAATAGCTCTAGCCGAAAAGGGCATCAAGTATGAGTATAAAGATGAGGACTTGAGGAACAAGAGCCCTCTGCTCCTTCAGATGAACCCGGTTCACAAGAAAATACCGGTTCTCATTCACAATGGTAAACCCATTTGTGAGTCCCTCATTGCTGTTCAGTACATTGATGAGGTCTGGAAGGATAAATCTCCATTGTTGCCCTCTGACCCTTACCAGAGAGCCCAGGCTAGATTCTGGGCTGATTATGTTGACAAGAAGGTACCTTTCTGTGCTTCATTTCTGGGCTGATTCTCACTTCTGTTTTTCTCATACTCAGTTATTTTTATTGTCTCTTCTCTGTTATATTGTATTTCGATTTGCCATGGAAACAAGAAGCAAAACAAATAATGAGAAAGTTGAATCCGATTATTTTGCTGTTTCTTAAAGGGAAAAATCCTGTTTTTAACATTCAGTATATATGTTTCTGTTATTTAACATTCCTTCCCCTGTTTCTTCCATTTGAAAACTGCTTGATCTAATATTTTGGTTAAAATTGTTACTGTGATATAGATATTTCATGCTGGAAGGAAAGTGTGGGCAACCAAAGGGGAAGAGCTAGATGCAGCGAAGAAGGAATTCATTGAGTGCCTTCAACTGTTAGAGGAACAACTTGGAGATAAGCCTTATTTTGGTGGAGACAACCTTGGCTATGTGGATGTGGCACTTGTTCCATTCTACAGTTGGTTTCAAGCCTATGAAACTTATGGCAACTTCAAGGTAGAGCCTGAGTGCCCAAAGTTCATTGCTTGGGCCAAGAGGTGCATGCAGAAAGAGAGCGTATCCAAGTCTCTCCCTGACCAGCAGAAGGTCTATGACTTCGTCGGTCAGTTGAGAAAGAAGTATGGCCTTGAGTAGGTTGAAGTTGGAATGGCTGCATGAGAGTACCTGTTCTTAAGTATTGATCATCTGCTTTATCATTTGAATAATTGTAATAATAAAATGGTACTTTGGTGTGCCTTACTCCGTGCTTTGTAATAGGCAATCTTTAGCTTTTGGATCTCCTTCTTTGAGATGTGGATTTCTTAACTTCATGCTTTGCAATAGGCAATCTGTAGCTTTTGTATCTCTTATTTTGTCATAAAACTTATATTATAAGTAAAATAAAAATATTATAAAAATAATGAAATACAAAAAAAAAAAAGTTATCAAACATAAGTTAGGAATCTCAATCATTTTCTTTGTATCTGTAATATATATATGATAGCCAAGTAATATTGAAAAATTTACCTTCTCCTGATGGCTTTTTGTGTCATGAGTAATAGGTGATACAACATTTTATTTTGTCAAATAAAAAAGAAAAAGAGGTTAGTATAATAATTTAATTTGTACAATTTAATAAGTATAATAGCTTAGTTTATATGATTCAATAAAAATAATACTATAAATTTTTTTAAGTGAATATTTAATAAAATTTAATTTGTAAAAATAATGAAATTCAATTAAAGTCAAAAGCATAATATTTTGTATGAACACATTACTCAAGTATGTACCATGCAGTCTAGAGTAAAATCCTATTTTGTTCCATTCAGAATCCCTTATATTCTAATTTTGCTTTTAACAAGTCAATTTAATAGCTCAAAGATCAATTTAATAATATCTTGTTTTTAAAACTCTAAAAGTTGTTAACTAATTACTAACATGTTGTGTTAGATCCCAGTTTTGGAGCACTGTGATATAAAGACTAAATACCAAATAATGTTTTATAATTTTGTTTTGTAGATCTTATGTTAACAATTATATTGCTTAGTATATCATATCTTAACAACAAAAGTTACACATAATTATGAAATAACATATTTTAACAATTTAGTTCATAAGACAGATTGATAATTTCTCAGTGATTTTTAGATTAGAAGAATCATATTAATTACAATACTTTAACCTTCAATTTATTAAATTAATGCATTAGTTTATCAAAAACTAAATTGATACAAAACTATGAATGACTAAAATAAAGTCATATTCTATAAAAATAATAACCACATGAATGATATGTTTGAATGCTGTTATTGGAGTCAATTCTACATCGTGAGAAAAATCTATATTTATTTGCTTTTGGTAATGAGAAAATTCATTGCAAGTTAAGTCTTTTTTTCTTCTCTTAAGAAAAAAGACATTGAATATTGCAATAATGTGTCACAGGAATAATAAAGAAAAATGGCAACTATTTCAAACTGGGTTTTAAGCTGCAATGATGATGTAATTGATTGCATACAACGATTGAAGGATTGGAATCCTTGCAAAGTTATCCATGTGGCGTTATGAAAATGAGTGGTGTCTTTCAAAGTGAGGATGTGTATTTGATTCTTGGGTAAATCTTGTGAGGAGAGAACCATGTCGTTTTGCTCTCAACCCGAAAGAAGTTGGGTTTGTAGGCCGTGCTCGCCCATAGCATAGATCTGATACCGGCCTAATTCCTCTTGTAAAGAAATGAGCTCAAAAAAGAGAATGCTTACAAAGTCAGAATAACTACCTAGATTTGACAAAGAAGGGAAGTCAAATGTTATGGCAGAAGAAGAGAGTTAAAAGGACCAAGAAGGGAACAAACTGTCGCCTTCGCATATGGTTTATTGGGTTGGGGAGAATATGAATTTGCATCCTATCACGTCCTTATTTTTTTACTGATGGTTTTTTGTTTTATATTTAAATTTAATTTATGAGTCTTGTTTTATTTATCAAAATTCTCCTCTTGTAGAAGAAACTCATATATACTAATAGTCAATAGAATAAATACTGATTAATTGTGCATTTAATAGAGATAAAAGATAAAATTGAAAGGAAAAATAATGAAATCTTAATTTTAGAAAGGTAACACTTAAAATGGAACAAGAAAAAATTTTAAAACCACTCTGATATAGAAACAGAGGGAGTGTTACACTTGGCCCACAAGTAAATGCATACGTACATAAAGAATACATTAAAGTATATTTATAAAAAATTTTAGTGTTACTCTTCTATTCAAAATGAAGACATTTGTTTATTTTATCAATTTTTTTTTAATTTGCGAGTGATCACTACTTGAAAAGGTAAAACACATATCTTGATTTAAGATGCAAGGAACACTTGTGTGATATTCATGCATTTAATACATCTAGCTTGCTTTTACTTTATAAGTTTCCACTATATTTGTCTTATTAGTAAATACACTTTAATATATATATATATATATAAAGAATGTATTAAAGTATATTTATTGTATTTGCTTCACTTTATTTTTAAATTTTTACTGGCTTACTAATAAATGGAGTAAATATATTTTTTATTTTTTTATTTTTTTAAAAGAATAATTTAATTCCTTATATTTTAAGTTAGGCAATTTAGTTCATTTATAATTGTAATTAAGGTAATTTAATTTTTCATCCACTAAATCCTTTTTTTTCGATAGTATATGGTTCATCGATATTACCTGAACTTTATTTTAAATTATAATATAACATAATTATTATATAAATTTATTTTTTAATTAAAAAATTATTAAGATGCATAAAATTAAGGCTTAAGACTTGACCAAAAAGCAAATAACTTAATGTTAGATAAAAAATGTTAAACTTTTTTAAGCAAAATAAAGTTTAGGTTACCATTAACTAACCATGTTATGTTGGAAAGAAAAAATTTGATAAGTAAGAGATAAATTTACTTGAATTGTATGTATAAATGGATTAAATTACCTCAATAGTATTTATACAGGAACTAAATTGCTCTAATCACAATTGTAAAAGGACAATTTGTTAAACTTAAAAGTTAATAAATTAAATTACTCTTTTAAAAAAATAAAAAGACTAAAAATATACTTACTTTTTCTAATAAGTATACTTTAATGCAAATTGAGATCCTCTATCTTTCTTTTAGGAAAGACAAAGGGCCTTCTTCTCACAAAAGTGAGAGGAAGGCAATTTTTTTTAATGTTGTTTTTCTAACTTTTTCCTAAGAGAAAAACCCTCAACTTTTTTTAAAAAAAAAGCAAAAGATCTCGATCTATTTTAATGCATGCATGCTCATATCTAAAATGCATTAAGTACATTCACTATATTTGTTATACTTTCATTTCATAAGCTTTTATTATGCCTTACCCACGACTAATTATGCGCTTTAATGTATATGTGCATAAAGAATACATTTAAAAATACATTTATTACATTTAGCTTACTTTTATTTCTTGAGTTTTTATAAAACCTAGCTTATTGATAAATGCACTATAATGCATATATACATAAAGAATGTTCTAAGGTATATTTATTCTATCTTATTTTTTTTTATTTTTCAAGTTTTCTATATTTAATCTACTAATAAATACGCTTTAATATATTTTTATGGAAATACCATTATCTCGAGAGCATTACACCGTAAAGTATGCAAGATTTTGTCTATTATTGGCAGCGGTTCGCCCATTGTGGCTTGTCTGGATTGGTTGACTCACACAGTCACACTAAATTTTCGCTTCTTAGCCGTTTTAATGTTGTCTATAAATTGACTCCCCTGCAGCATTTGATAATCACTCTACTTTGTGCTATACACCTTTTGTTTAATCAACTTTCTCTGACTCCTTTAGTAATGGCAGATGAGGTGGTTCTGCTCGATTTCTGGCCAAGCCCTTTTGGGATGAGAGTCAGAATAGCTCTAGCCGAGAAGGGTATCAATTATGAGTACAAAGATGAGGACCCGATGAACAAGAGCCCTCTGCTCCTAGAAATGAAGCACAGAAAGGTACCTTCTTGTAAACATAATCAGCCCAGAATCTAGCTTGGGCTCTTTGGTAACGGTCAGAAGGCAACAATGGAGATTTATCCTTCCAGACCTCATCAATGTACTGAACAGCAACGAGGGACTCACAAATGGGTTTCCCATTGTGAATGAGAACCGGGATTTTTTTGTGAACCGGGTTCATCTGAAGGAGCAGAGGGCTCTTGTTCATCAGGTCCTCATCTTTGTACTCATAATTGATACCCTTCTCGGCTAGAGCTATTCTGACTCTCATCCCAAAAGGGCTTGGCCAGAAATCGAGCAGAACCACCTCATCCGCCATTGCTAAAGGAGTCAGAGAAAGTTGATTAAACAAAAGTTTTATAGCAGAAAGTAGAGTGAGTATCAAATGCTGCAGGGGAGTCAATTTATAGACAACATTAAACGGTTTAGAAGCGAAAATTTATAGTGTGATTGTGTGAGTCAACCAATCCAGACAAGCCAAAATGGGCGAACCGCTGCCAATAATAGGCACAATCTTGCATACTTCACGGAGTAATGCTCTCCAGATAATGGTATTTACATAAAAATATATTAAAACGTATTTATTAGTAGATTAGATATAGAAAGATTGAGAAATAAAAGCAGGTAAAATGGAGTAAATTTACCTTAGTGCATTTTTTCTCTACACATGCATTGTAGTGCATTTATCAATAGGCGAGGTTTAATAAAAACTCAAGAACTAAAAGTAATAAATGTATTTTTAATGTGTTCTTTATGCACATATACATTAAAGTGTGTAATTATTAGTGGGAAAGGCATAATAAAAGCTTATGAAATAAAAGTATAATAGATGCACTGAATGAACTTAATGTATTTTAGATACGTGCATGCATGCATTAAAGACGGCTGGGATCTTTTGCTTTTTTCAAAGGTATAGCAAAGTGTCTTTTTCTTCTAGAAAGTTAATAAAAAGCTATGAAAAATAATATAAAAAAATTAGTTTTTTTTTTTACTTTTATGAGAAGAAGGTCTTATGCCTTTCCCAAAGAAAGGCAGAGGATTTCAGTCTGCATTAAATTATATTTATTAATAGAGTAACGATATTTTTGATATTTTATTTTTTTAAAAAAATAATTTAATTTTTAATTTTTAAGTTTAGTAATGTAATTCTTTTACAATTATGATTGAGATAATTTAATTTATTTATACATGTAATTCAAGTAAAATTATCATTTATTTATCAGATTTTTTTTAATATGATATAATTAGTTAATAATAATTTAAATTTTATTTTTTTAAAAAAAATTTTAACATCTCTTATCTAACGTGAAGTTATTTATGTTTTTGTCAAGCCATAAACTCTAATTTTATGTAATTCAATAGCTCTTTTAATTAAGAGATAAATTTATATAAAAATCATGTTATATTTAATAAAAAAATAAAATTTAAGTAACTATTGGTAAGTTATATATTATCAAAAAAAGAAAATTCGATAAATAAGAGATTAAATTATTTTAATTATAATTATAAATAAATTAAAATTTTTAACTTGAAATATAAAAAATTAAATTATTTTTTTTAAAAAATAGAGAAATAAAAAATGTATTTACTCAATTTATTAGTAGGCTAGTAAAAATTTTAAAAATAAAGTAAACTAAATATAATAAATATATTTTAATATATTCTTTATACATATATATATATATTAAAGTGCATTTATTAATGAGACAAGTATAATGAAAACTTATAAAATAAAAGCAGGTCAAATGTATTAAATGCATGAATATCACAACAGTAAGTGCTCCTTGCATCTTAAATAAAGATCGGTGTTTTACCTTTTCATTTAACGATTATTCACGAATTAAAAAAATTGATAAAATGAACATATGTCTTTATTTTGATTAGAAGAGTAACACTAAAATTTTTTATAAATGTATTTTAATATATTCTTTATGTATAAATACATGTACTTGTGGGCCAAGTGTAATACTCCCTCTCCCTCTATGTCAGTGGTTTTAAAATTCTTTCTTGTTCCATTTTAAGTGTTACCTTTCTAAAATTAAGATTTCATTATTTTTTTCTTTCAAGTTTATCTTTTATCTCTATTAAATGCACAATTAATCAGTATTTATCCTATTGATTATTAGTCTATTTGAGTTCTTCTACCAGAGGAGAATTTTGATAAATAAAATGTAACTCAAATTAAATTTAAATATAAAACAAAAAACTATCAGCAAAAAAATGATGCAAATCCATATTCTTCCCAAACCAATAAACCATATGCGATGGCGATCAGCAAACTAGGTTGTTATTCTGACTTTGTAAGCATTCTCTTCGTAAGCATTATTTTGGCGGAAAGTGTGGACAACCAATGGCGAAAAGCAAGATGGTGCCAAAAAGGAATTCATTAAGTGCCCTAACCTGTTAGAGGAACAGCTTGGAGATAAGCCTTATTTTGGCGGAGACAACCTTGGCTTTGTGGATGTGGCACTTGTTCCATTCCACAGTTTCCTTCAAACCTTTGAAACCTACGGCAACTTCAAGATAGAGCCTGAGTGCCCAAAGTTCATTGCTTGGGCCAAGAGGTGCATGCGGAAAGAGAGCGTATCCAAGTCTCTCCCTGATCAGCAAAGGCCCTATGACTTCGTTGCCCAGATAAGAAAGAAGTAGGGCCTTGAGTAAGTTGAAATTGGAATGGCCCCATGGAAGTACCTGCCCTTCAATATTTATCATCTGCTTTATCTTTCGAATAATTTTAATAATAAAATGGCACTTTGATGTGCCTAACTTCATGCGTTGTTATTGGGAATTTGTAATCACTTTCTTTGTATCTGTGACGTATATGTTGGCCATTTAATGTGAGTATTATTGCGATATTTACCTTTTCCCGCTGGCTTTTTCTGCAATGTTCAAGTGAAATTCCATATCCAATGACATGAAATTCTGACTTCCTTTCTGTTAGAAATCAAGGAATCTTGAAAGCATCTGAATATGTCACAAACTCATATTTGAAGAATTAAATCTTGTTCAGAGATCCTAATAAGAGAACCACTCCAAGATCAACTTGAACTATTAAATTACATTTACTTATATGACACAGAATCAGAATTAAATCTTGTTCTAAGCACCTAATATTTACTCTTTGCCTGTCATGTTATTTTACAAAAGTGGATCGGGATCCCTGACTGTCTATGCAGATTGCAGGGGTAACTTTAGACTAAGATAGGGAAAGTTTTAATGATTGAAAAAATAAGTAAAAACAAGTCAGTCCCACTACAAATAACAATCTTATATACTTTAGGACTTCCCCCATTCCTTCCAAAGTGGGACTGTGACAGCTCCCACACCCATTCCGGGGATGCTCCTGTCACTGGTTGGGGCCCTTCTCCATTTCAGGTGGAGTCCACTTCTTACCTCTAAGGGTGGGTCCTACAACAAAACAGGATTTAAGTTGGCTCTGACATCACTTATCACGACACCATTACCCTCTTTTTAAAAAAGCTAGCAACATATGCAGCGTGCCATACTTATATACCTTAAGACTTTCCCATTCCTTCCAACGTGTGACTGTAACATCTAGCTCAAGACAAACTCGTAGGTTTCATCATTAGCAATACGTTTGAATACACATTCTCTCAGCACGCATCTCCGATCCCATTGAGTGAGCTTAGGATACTCCGCCTACACTTTGGAGATGACAGACTGTAGTGCTGGTTAATTAAACCAATTTACACGGCACACATGCTCGACTTTTTCTTTTAAGAAGCAAAGTTTACTTCCTTTTGGTGGCTGCCATTGTTGAATAGGACACAAGACTGCTGACTGAACGTTCCAAAAGGCGCTTGTAGCGTAACGCAAATTATTTCCTGGGTTTTTGGTAGATGTCATTGCTTTCGTCAACCTGGTAACTTATCCAAAGTAACTCTAGCAGTTTTAGCTTTTGTCGTATGTGTTTATGTAAGATTCGTATCCCCTAGCATCCTTTTTTTTACATTTTTTATGGTTTGTTTATACATCCTACTTTTTTTTTTTTTTAATTTTTTAACTCATATTTTCTTTGTCTCTCTAACTGTATCAGTGACTTTAAATTTCAAAGTTAGAGTATCCTAATTCCTTTTCAAGTCATTTCAAACTAGAAATTAAAAATATGGGAGTTACAAGCGATCCAAAACCTTACTCTAATTGGGTATTAGGTAATAAAGAAAAGAATCTGTTAAGATATAGAAGTTGTGCATATCTGTTAAGAAAAAAGTAATAATTTAAATTGTTATAAAATACAAATAAACATATAAATTTGAATTTAAAATAATCTACTTTCTTAATTTTTTGTAATAATTATTTATTTGTATTTCATCATATATCCTTAATATTGAAGTTCCTGTAATACCTCTGTTTTACTATTATATCATGTTTTTATTAACTTTCTTATAAAAATAATGAGGTAATTAAAAAAAATAACATAACAATACTCCTTGAACAAATATATGAACCAAATCTTAATTTGGAAGCTGTGAAATTTTATATTTTTTTTGAGAAAAAGGTGAATAATTGATTGTTTTGCCAACTAGGATTGAAGAAATCTTTTGAGACAGGACAACGCTCCCGTTTATTACAAAGGCCTAATGTCTTGCTGTCACACACAAATCACGAAGACTAAGTCTCCAATTCTCATTTGAAAAACCAACAGAGACAATCCAAGCTCGACTTAAGTACTACATTTCAAATCATACGAATTCCAAATGTTATCTTATTTTGATCAGAAATTTAACATTTTATTCTCAACTGGCCCTTTAGTCCAACTCAGAAGTCTTCCTGTATCCCACAACAAACTCGTAGACCACCTTCTCGTCAGCAAGAGATTTTGAAACGCTCTCTCTCTGCTTGCATCTTTTAGCCCAAGCAATCAGTTTAGGACACTCTGCCTCCACTTTGAAGTTGCCTAGCTCCTCATAAGTATAAAACCAACTATAGAATGAGATCAGAGCAATGTCAACAAATCCAAATGTGTCACCCCCAAAATAGGACTTGTCCCCAAGGGCCTCCTCCAATTGCTTCAGGCCCTCTATTAACTGCATCTTTGCCACCTCCACCTCATCTCGCTTGCCAGCCCATATCATCCCCCCAACATCACCCACCTGCAATTTTTAGCACAAGAAATAGTATCAAAGAAAACAATTTATTTACTGAATCTTATAAACTAAATTGTATAACCTTAAATTTTAACTGCCTAGATTGGGCTTTGTGACAATTTAATCCAAGAGGGACGTTTTCCCAAAGAAAATCATCCTTGGACATAAATATAACTTTTATTCTTTATGTACAACTGAACATCTTAATGGATGAATACTAAGTATTTTAATCAAAGTCGTTGAATTGGGAGCCAATAATTGGCATTTACCTTCTTGTTGACAAAATCAGCCCAGAACCGGGCTTGAGCTCTCTGATAAGGTTCAGAGGGTAACAGCAATGGAGCATTGTCCTTCCAAACCTCGTCAATATACTCAACAATTACGAGAGATTCACAAATGGGTTTTCCATTATGGATGAGAACAGGGATCTTCTTGTGAATTGGGTTCATTTGCAGAAGCAGAGGGCTTTTGTTCATTAGATCCTCTTCCCTGTACTCATATTTGATACCCTTCTCAGCCAGTGCTATCCTAGCTCTCATCCCAAACATGCTGAGCCATTCGTCCAACAGGATCAACTCTTCCGCCATTCTCAGAGACTATTGCTTAGCTAGGAGAGGCAACTGGTGAACAAGACTCAGAGAAGAGAAATGTAATTCTGAAGGCAGGCTGACAATGACTAGATCTGAATATATAGGTAATTTTTTTTTTAATAAAAAGAGAAGCAGCTGTCACTCTGTTTCTTCTTTTTCATTTGTGTGGCCTCTAATATTCCTTGGTGAGATTCCTCTGAATTAATCAATGGTTCCAGCTCATTTGGGTTCATCTTCTGAGCTTTAATTAAGATATAAAGTATATCACTACAATTGAGGTAATGATTGATGACAAATGGCAATTATTGATTCCTCAAATCATGAGGGAATTTGGGGTCACTGTTTGAAAGTGGCTGACTTTCATGGCATGAATTATTTTTTTATTGGGATTTTATATATATACATAAACTTTATATATTAATTATATAATTTTTTACATTTTTTTTCAATCATCTAAAAAAATTTGTTCCTTCACGAATAGCTTTTTCCTTTCTATTGATTGATTATTGAGGGGAAGAATTTTTTACTTGTTGACTGGGGACAGAGCATATGTCACATTGGATTGTTTTACAAGATTAAAATTATCATGAACAAATTTTTTCTTAAAAAAAAATCAAACCAAACAATTTTATGTGTTTTTACTTTTAAAATTTATTCTCAAAATAAAATTTCTTTAATAAATTTTATTATACTTTCATTTTTAAAATTACTTTTAAAATAATTTTACCAAATAAATTTTATTATATTTTTATTTTCAATAACAATTCTAAAAATTTTTCTCAAAATAAATTTAAAAAAAAATATTTCCAAACACACCCTTCATCACACATTCCCAGCTCCCCAGTTTCATTGGTTGAGCCAAGGATTTATTCAAAAGAAAAGTGTTTCCAAGTCTCTTCCTAAGGACAAGGTCCAGGGGCTTATATTGCAGAAGAGAGGAGATGGGCACTGGGTAGATAGGAAGCAGAGAACCCATAGTAAAGTATTTACCTTTAATTTATATGTCTGCTTGATCTTTAACAGCATAATAAAATGCCTCTTAATCTTAGGTACGCCCTTTGTTTCGTTAAGATTTTTAGTTTAGCAAGATTCGTCAAAGTTATTGAAGTTCATGTTATACAGTATACACAGATGAAGAATATAATCTGCAGCCACAATACAATCTGTGCAAAATCTTATTTGGATCTTGAATCCTGCATCAACGAACCCACAATGGAAAATCTACATAATAGGACTTTGGAACGAATTCAGAAGCCTTCAAGACAGAACAAGTTTCTGCATGCGAGATATAATCTTTCTTCATCTAAACTCTTGATCTTCACTTCCTTGCTATATTCTGTTTCCTTAGTCCAACCCAAATTCCTTCTTGTAGGCCAAAACAGATTTGTATACCTCCCTCTCATCACCCAGAGATTTTGACACACTTTCCCTCTTCATGCATCTCTTAGCCCATCCTATTAGCCTAGGACACTCTGCCTCTATTTTAAAGTTGCCAAACGTTTCATAAGTGTGAAACCAACAATAGAAAGGTATGAGAGCAACATCAACGTACCCAAATGAGTCCCCCGCAAAATAAAGTTTGTCTCCAAGAGCCACCTCCTCCAATTGCTTTAAGCTCTCAATGAACTCGTTCTTTGCTGACTCTTGCTCATCTCCCTTTGAAGCCCATATCATCCTTGAAACCCCGTACACCTGCAATTTAGGGCATCTTTCATATTAATATCCGCTTGCTTAAGACTTTAATAATAGAGCACAAAAAGATTGGACTTACTTTCTGATCAACAAAATTAGCCCAGAATCTGGCTTGAGCTCTCTGATAAGGGTCAGAGGGTAGCAGTGGAGCTTTGTCGTTCCAGCTTTCATCGATGTACTGAACAATAATCAGCGACTCACAGATGGGTTTCCCTTTGTGGATGAGAACTGGGATTTTCTTGTGAATGGGGTTTATTTGGAGAAGCAGAGGGCTCTTGTTCATCAGATCCTGTTCCCTGTATTCATATTTGATTCCTTTCTCTACTAATGCTATCCTAGCCCTCATTCCAAACATGCTGAACCGTGAGTCCAAGAGAACCACCTCCACCTCGTCCACCATTGTCAGAGGCAACCACCGTGCTGAGAAAGTGAAGCAGCAAAGAAAACCAAAATAATTTGAGAGCCTTTTGTGTGTGTGTGTGTGTGTGTGTGTGTGTGTGGTGTAGAATACAGAGTTCTGAATTCATAGGCAAATTGCAAGTTTGCGAGCTCAGCAGAGGCGGCTTGGTTGCATAAGAAGACACAGCCAGTTTTGACTTTTAAGTTTTTGAAAAGTAAACTGAAATTGCGAGTGGAGAAAACAGTGCATCTAGTGTATGTTATTGATTGAATATAGTTAGAATATAAGTGAGATTGGATCTTTTAAAATGTATAATATATTTTAAAAATAAAGTATAAATAAATAATTATTAATAAAAAAATAATTATTTTAAATTTATAAATTATGATATATTTATTTATATTTTATAATAATATATATTATATAATTTTTATTAATAAATATTTATTTACATTTTACCATTTAAAAATATACTTTACACTTTAAAAAATTTAAATTTATCCATATCATGGCCTAATCCATAGTTCAGAGCAAACGATAAGATGTCACCGGTGGAGGTTCTTTTAAGTCTGTGCATGCCATGTCTTACGTAATACAGGAAGGGCACTTGAAGTGAACTCTTCAAGACACTTATCCCCACAGGATAAGTGCCGAATTCATGGCTATGAAGCACAGACATCTCAAAAAGTTGAGTCGTGTTTACGTCAAACACACCTTAGACAGTTGTATCAGACACGATACCTCAAAACATATGTGGGTACTTCGTTGTGTGACAGCGTTCTTGTCACGTCCCATGCCCTATGTCAATGTCTGTGCTTCTCAGTTCATGAGCAAAACATAGTTCGTCCTTGAATGGTCCTATTATATTGAGCTGTTACTTTAAGTTCTCCTTTAATTCCCACAATCTTACTTCAGCAAGCTCTTATGTTATGACTGGAGCAGAAACCTTCACTGATCAGTGCTTCCTATGAAGACCACTGATATACTTCATTTGCACATGGATTATGAAAATCTAAAGGAAAGAGCTCCAAGAGTAGTGTTCAATTTCAAGCCCTTCACAGAGGTCACGTGAAGAATGCCATTGACTAATTACTCACCAATCTACTGCCCCCTTTCCTGCTATTGCAAAGTAAAATTATATTGCTGAAGTTTCATTAGAGGCAAATTATCAATATGCCCTAAAAAAAAGGTTCCTTCCACACACAAACACCACAGATTAATTTTTGGGTTGTTATAATTTTGAATTTTATAATTTAATTTGTTGAATTTAATAAATTTATTAGATCAAATATTTTTTAAGTGAGATTCAACAAAAATTTTAAATAACTCAGGTTATATTTTGCATTCTCAGATTTAATAAATATAATAAAATATTTTTTAAATAAATATTTAATAAAAATTAAATTTATAAAAATAATGAAATTGTGTCTTATTGACTTAGTTGATTAAATGAACTATTAATCATTGCAGCTGCTGCTTGAAAAACAGAGAAAAAGGAACAAATGACTCCTTATATGAAAAAATAACATAAAAATAATATGAAATTACACAACCCAAACCTATTTAATGCATACGAATTCTCTACCTTTTCCTTAGAAAGACAGAAGACCTTTCTTTCACATTTATGAGAGAAAAACTAAATTATTTTAAGTTATTTTTCTGGGTTTTTCTTAACTTTTCTTTCGTAGAAGAAGGTTTTCTATCTTTCTAAAATGAAAAGCAGAGAATTCTCATCTCCTAATTAACATAATGTACAATGCTTATTCGAGGAACCAGCAATCCAAAGCTCAACTTACACTACTGATCTCATAGACACAACCGAGTATCAAACCAGTTTAAGGCCTCTTATTTATTGATATCCTTCAGTAGTTGAGTTCCTTTTGTTGCTTCATTCTATCCCCCATGCCTTCCTCAGTAACAAAACGAACTCGTAGACTTCTTTCTCATCAACTAGAGATTTGGCCACGCTCTCTCTTTGCATGCATCTTTTAGCCCAAGCAATGAATTTAGGACACTCTGGCTCTACTTTGAAGTTACCTATTGTCTCAAGAGTATAAAACCAGCTATAGAAAGGGATCAAAGCAAGATCAGTAAACCCAAATGTGTCACCCCCAAAAAAAGCCTTGCCTCCAAGTGCCTCTTCCAATTGCTTCAAGATCTCTATAAAGTCCTTCTTTGCCACCTCAGCTTCATTTCCTTTGCCAGCCCATATCTTCCTAGTAGTACCATAAACCTGCAAAGTTTAGTACATGTATTGGCATTAATATTTCTCGTAAAATACTGCTTCTCCAATTCTAAATTAACAGAAGACTCATATGTAATGGTGTAATTCTTTAAATTTGGTTAGGTTCATATAGCTCAGTTTGTGAAAAGATTAGTGGATATTGAACAATATTATTAAGGGGCTAAAGTTTAATTCAATACATGAGAAAAATATTTAAATAGATCTTATAATTTTTTCAAACTAAATATATAAGTGATTGAAATACTTTGGGAGAGCTATGGCTCCTTCTACTCTTGTGAGGATTTATCATGTGAATTTAATAAATTTAATTATTTAAATTTTATATTATAAAAATTAAATAAGAATACAATTATAAAAATACCAGAACTCATATTTCTCATGGTCATAGATTCTATAAATTCATCACCCACTGAAAAGGAATGTTAGACTTCTCCTTGAGCAAAGATGCACTAACAAAAGAGAATGTAGAACTCTGGAACTACACATCTATTTAAGTCACAACTGTGATCAACTGCACACATGGCTCTATGTAAGTTTGACAGTACTTCTTTACTTGAGCTGCTACGAATTGATTCAAAAGTGGTTGTCTAAATAGCATTAATTAGAGAAAATTGGTACTTACCTTCTTATCGACAAAATCAGCCCAGAACCTGGCTTGAGCTCTCTCATAAGGATCAGAGGGTAGCAATGGAGCTTTGCCATTCCAAACCTCATCAATATACTGAACAATAATAAGGGATTCACAAATGGGTTTCCCGTTATGAATAAGAACTGGGACCTTTTTGTGAACTGGGTTCATTTGCAGAAGCAGAGGACCCTTGTTGAGCAGATCCTGTTCCTTGGACTCATATTTGATTCCTTTTTCGGCCAATGCAATCCTGGCCCTCATCCCAAACATGCTGATCCCGGTGTCCAACAGAACAACCTTATCCTCCATGGTCAAAGTTTCCAAGACAATCACTCACCTGATAAAGAGAAAAAATGAACAAAACATGCGAAGCAAAAAATAGAACAGACACTTCTTAGAGATTGAATAGCCCTGCAAGTTATATAAACGAAATGTTTGTGCTAAGACTAATACGATGTCAAACGTTAATTATTTTACAACGTTGTCAGTTTTGAGAAAACTTTCGTCCCGGCAGAGTAAATCCACAGGTTTCGTTGATAATCCAATAATCTTTCTCATTATGTCATCACTTTCGTCGATCAGATATTGACTTCTTAACGTTAACCTACCTTAACTGCTAATGCTCTCTTGGTAGGGAGAGCTGGTTTCTGCAACTTACCCGATTTCTAACACTTTCTGATATCAAATCCTGTCACTTGAGCATGCACCTTGACGATGAAATTTAATGGTTCAATTTCCTAATATCTCAGACCTTCGGCAAAAAGAAGAAGATCAGAGAGAGGAAAAGAAAAGAGGAAAGAGAGAGAGGCGGAAAGTGAGAAGGAGATAGAGGAGCAGATCATATATGTGTGGTGACTGAGGAGTTACAGCCGAGTCATGCTATTTGCTATTTACACGAGTCCTGTGTAGGATCTGTACACACTGACTGATCCCTACTAATATTTTTTGTGTTTTAGTGCATTAAAGCGGCAAAGGCCCGGAGACACAAAGAAAAAAGAACTACAAAAGTTCTAATAATATTTTTTTTTATAAAGCACTAATAGTATATTATACATATTTTATGTAATAAATTTAGAATAATTATATATTAACGTTCTTATAATTTTTTTATGTAACAAAATTAGTCTTAAATTAATAATTATATGAAAATATAAATATTAAAATTAACATACTTTAAATTCACGTAGTAACATTATTCTGGATTGCGTGCGGCCCAGTACTTATTTTTGTCACTTTTAATTTTAAAATAATATATTTGTCTTGTTTCCTGTTTCTTCTGTATGGATGATCATTCAATTAAGTAATGCTTCCACATGGGCATTGTCCATGATATATTTGTCTTGTTTTCCTATTTTCTGGTTTTACAATCTCTATTTTACAAAGAACAATGACACCACATATATGGATTGTACAATTGTACATAAAAACTGATTCTAAATATATGTTATACCATATTAATAAATATCCATTTAAATGTATAAAAATTGCATTATCTATACATGTATATATAACTTTTGTTTTATAAAATACTTTACCATTAAGTGTGAATCTTTAAACAAGAAATTGAATTTTAAACATGGTGTCTACTACAAAAATAGCCACTAAATCCCAAAGGAACCAAACATTTGATTTGATTTGAAAGGTTTAAAGTATCAAATTGATCGGAGAGTTATTTTATTTCAATCTCATTGCTTGCATTTCCAACTTTTTTTTTAAGCCAGCAGCTAATCAAGCCCCCTGATGGACTTGGGGCATTCCAAATTAGGGTAAGTTAAGAACCGCTTTCAGAAGGGGAAGTGAGGATTTTTTGTCTCCCAGTAGTTTGCCACGGATGCCCTGGTTAGCGTTGGGGAGGCTGAGGACAGAGACTAGTTCAATTTGGAATGACTGGTTCTTGGACTTCAGGAGCTCAACTTACAAATCTCCTGGAGATTTTTATCTTTCCTTTCCCAAATAGAGTAGTTCTTTTATTTCCATTGAGTCATTTCAAGAAGCTCTTAACGAACATGTAAATTGAAACATTGATGCATGATAAGGTGGACAACCAAATAATAATAATAATAATAATATTAGCTCAGGAGCACTGACTTCTTTCTGAATTTGATAACTGCGTACATTATTTTTAGAGAAAAAAGCAACCTCCTTGCAGGACAGGCTGAGGATTATGTCATAGCTCAAAACCATCTGCACAAGTTATGACAGCCCAATTAGCTTTCTGAAGCACCAAGCAAAGCAATTAATCATAAGCAAGATTTTGCAATAGAATTCCAAAGATATATAAAAATTCAACTCCAAGGGCAGATATATAACATGAAGTTGGCTTTGCAACTTGCAGTTTTAAAGTGGGATCCGGATTCTTTCTCCTCAAAACAACACCGTAATTTTACAAAGAGGAAGAAACAATTGGAATGGTTAAGAAAACAAGTGAGCAAAAGTGAGCTCTACCAGAATTAGCATCAGGGGATGTTATTCGTTTAAAGTAGCAAAACATCACCAAAGTCACATATTTCAAACAGTTGAGGATCCATTTCCCTTAAACTATTGTTTGTTTAGACAAGAGACTAAGCATGGGAATGAAATCAAAAGGATTTTAATTTCACTAATTTAGCTAGTGCTGAAAATATGCGTGACCTACACTATTTAGTATTCCTCATGGGACAGTGGCAGGCATCATAAAGGACATCAGATTGATATATTCATTAACATTATCTGAATTGAAAGGGATAATTGAGAGAGGAACAAGACATGCTTATCTCATTAGGAAAATGATTCAGCTAATTTATCTCATGGAAGCTTTAAAGATCCTCTTTATCAAAAGGGACTTTTATTTTTAGGGGGGGACCCCCCGGGGGGGGGGGGGGGGTGTGTGGGGGGGAGAGGAGCCGTAGCTCACATGGTCCGCCGGGGTTTCCACCCCCCTCCCCAACCAGGTTCGATCCTACTCCACCCCACATATACCCAAAAAAGGGACTTTTAATGAGAAGTGAAATAAAAAAGGAAGTACAAAGAGTCACTGTTGCCTTCTATTTGGTATTTCTTATACATAATTGATAGTTGATACATAAAATTGCTTCCACATTTGCTTTCATATATTGTTTGGTAAGGGGTTACGGGGCCACAAATAGATAATATTAGACATGATCAACATATCCTAGTGAAGTACCGCTTCAAGCCATCAATGTGAAGTAGTAGTTTACTAGATCATGAGCAGTAGAGTACCATCATGGAAACTGAAATTAGAAATGAAACCATTGAACATAAATTTCACTACTAACTCACCAATTATGTCAAAATGAATGAGGCAAATTCGTTGTCAATGAAACCCAGCCCACAAAATATTTAGTACTAATTAATATGGAGAGATAGCTGTACTAGGATAAATGACGAAAAACAACTATGAAAAATAGAATCAAGCTTTCTGACCTTTGGAAGAGGCATTTTCATCTAGTGGGGATTCTGATGTAGGAGATGATGGAGAATTGCTGACATACTCCCGAGCATCAATCAACATTGCTATGACCTCTCTCATTGTTGGCCTATTAAGTGGAGAGGTACTGGTACAAAACAAAGCAATTTTGAGAACAAGAGACATCTCCTCAATTGTTTTTTGTGCACTCAGATCCAGTCGCTTATCAAATAGATCAGATGTAGGAACTGCTGCTTGAATTGCTCTTCTCACCCAAGTTACTAGATCACCACCCTGTTCCAAAGGCTGAACAGGCATCCGCCCAGTTACTAGTTCCAGCAATACAACCCCAAAGCTATAAATGTCACATTTCTCTGTCACTTTCATGGTGTAAGCATATTCTGAAAAGATAATCAAGCAACCATAAGAAGAACATAACGATCACCGCTACTACAAGTTTGCCAGGGAAACATTATCTTCTTAGCATACAACTAATATGGACTTTTGACAACATTCCTCCAACTTCAGGGATTGGTAGCTTTGTTTGCACAAAGCATCTCTTACATATGCTTTCTAGTTAACCTTTCCCAAAAGCATTAGCTCATCTTAAAAAAAATATGTAAAGTAAGGTACCACAAGTAGTTTGAATTGGATAAACTAATCAGTAAAACTAGAATTGCCAATTTGCCACATATATGTAGTAATAGAGCATGAGACAGACAGATCACTTGCACATGCAACCTATAGCATGTTAAGGAGGCGGCATTAGATAATATAAATGATTTTTTACTTGTATCTTCTCACAATGTGCCTGACTGAGGGAATAACAAATAGAGGAATATGAATAAGCCATCTAATGATGAATGTGACATCCTAAATTTCTTAAAAGTTCACATGTTATTATGGAATTAAATCAGACTCACAATCAAAATTAACAATGACAAGAACACCACCAAAAGGTAATTTTGTAAAGTAATGCAGTGTAACAGAAGTATACTGGTAATGCCTACTAGGACTGACTTAGTAAAGAATAACTAAATCAATTTCAAAACACAGTTTCCACATAATTACTAGTACTTTCACTTGGAAAAATTCAGGGAAAGAACAAACAGAAAGCCAGTGATATTTTCAAAAAGGCACAGATCTGAAGAGAGTTAGTGTTGTTGAGATAAAAATTTGGAAAAAGAAATTTTTGTTAGAACCATTGAAGAATGATGAAATAGGAAAAATGGAAGTCCAATAAAATGACTTGTGAAAAAGAAAAGGACCCGAGCTGGTGAAATCATAATTATCGCAGCATATAAAATTAAAATAAGTAAAAACTAAAGAGAAATTCCCAATCAATTACACTTACCTGGGGCAATGTAGCCATACGAACCAGCCACAGAAGACATGGATTTTGAGTAGGAAACGTCAATCAACTTTGCCAAGCCAAAGTCTCCAACGTGAGCTTGAAACACTTCATCGAGTAATATGTTGTTTGACTTTATATCCCGGTGGATGATTTGAGGTTTACAATCATAATGAAGATAGCACAAGCCTTCTGCAGCTCCAAGAGCAATTTTATATCGACTGCTCCAATCCAGTGAACATGTGTTTGCATGAAGTTGTTCCCCAAGGCTGCCATTTTCCATGAATTCATATAAGAGCAAATTAGAATCCTCATGATAACAAAATCCGTACAGCTTCACAATATTTCTGTGTCTGATCTTTCCAAGGGTTGAAATCTCTGCAAGGAAGCTTCTGTCAACATTTGCTGCTTCTCCACGAGAATTTAGCTTTTTCACAGCAATCACCTCACCATTAGCCAGAAGAGCCTTGTAGACAGTGCCACATGCGCCTCTTCCTATAACTGCAGCTTCTGAAAAATTCCCCGTGGCTTCTAAGAGAGCCTGGTATGTGAAACCTTCTTTAGGAAAGTAATAGTTATCTAGGACCTGAGGCTTTGTTTGCCCTTCGAGTGAGACAATATTAACAGGGCTATGGCGCTTCATTGCCCAACATATACAGACTATGAAAATAAGAGAAACTAATCCAACTACCCCAGAAACCATGCTAATTATCTTTTCCTTTGACCAACCACCTCTGATCCAGCTTGGTTTTGGAGTATGAGAAGGCAATAAAGATGGATAACAATGATATGAACCTATTCGGCACAACCCATTGTTTCCAGCAAAATTTGTGAAATCCATCCTTCGAAATGCAGGGGTATCTGGAACAGTACCCACCAGGTTATTGTTAGAAACATTGCATACCAAAAGGCTGGGCAAGTTACCAATTGATGCAGGAATATCACCAACAAGTTGATTGTCATTTAAATAAAGAGATTCCAACATTTGTAAGTTCCCCAAGCTGTCAGGAATTGCCCCAGAAAGATTGTTATGGCTCATATTAAGGGCAATTTGAAGAGCAGCGAGTTGTCCTAGATGAGAAGGGATGCTACCTGACAATAAGTTACCGCCAAGTTCTAGCTCTGTGAGACGAGTAAGATCCCCTAAAGTGCTTGGTACTGCTCCAGAGAACCTATTATCAGAAAGTTTCAACAGCTCAAGATTCACCAACTTGCCAATTTCATCTGGAAGGTCACCAGTAAACCAATTCCTACTAAGATCAAGCCTCTGTAGTTTTACACAGCTTCCCAACTCATGTGGAATATTTCCACTGAGGTGATTAGAGGAAACATTGAATGAGACAAGCTGCGTTAAATTTCCTATCTCTGGAGGGAGATACCCAATTAAATGATTATCTGACAAGAGAAGCCTCTCTAAATTCTGTAGTTGACCAACCCGTGGGTCTATTAGCCCAGAAAACCGATTTTGATACAGTTCAAGTGCAGTAAGATTATGAAGTTCATATAATTCAACAGGGAGGCTTCCTGTCAGTTGGTTGTCCCCCAGCATTAGTTGCACAAGAGAGCTGCACGTTTTCAGGCTGTACGGAATATTTCCAAATAACATGTTTGACCCAAGGCTAAGAAATTGCAATTTCTGATATTCACAAAGATGGACAGGTATCATACCAACAAGATTATTTGCGGATATATCAAGAATAGTGAGGTTGCTATTAGCTCCAAGATGAGAAGGAATCTTACCCTCAAGTTGATTGTCAAATAGCTGCAAATCCTCCATGTATGTAAGATTTTGAAACTCTGGCGGAATTGTGCCCGTTAAGTTATTCATTGACAAGTCTAATTTCTTTAGCAGTTTTAACTGCCCCAGCTCCTGAGGGATCTCTCCCTGCAGGAGGTTTTCAAATAGATGAAGCAAGCGAAGATTTGAGATCTGCCCCAACTCTCTGGGAATAACCCCACTCAAACGATTTTCAGATAGATCTATCTCAGTAGCACTTGTGCAGTTCCCCAGCTCCACTGGAATTGTTCCATTCAGCCGGTTGGTGTATATGTACAATCTCTGCAATCGGGATAACTTTCCCAGCTCCTTAGGGACAGCACCACTAAGTAAATTTTGATGCAAGGCAAGCAATTCCAGGCTACTGATATTTCCAATCTCAGGAGGAATCACACCAGATAAAGAGTTTTGCAACAGAATCAAATTGGTAAGGTTCTGAAGCTTTTGCAGCTCCCTTGGAATGGAACCTTCGAGCTGATTCTGGGTCAATCCTAATATCTCCAAGCTTTCACACTCACTAATTTCTGCAGGGATTGGACCTGAGAGGCCATTCAGGCCAGCCCTGATAATTTTGAGCTGCTTCAACTTACTGATTGAAGTAGGAATTCTTCCAGTTAGATTATTGCTATAAATGACAAGCTCTTCAAGTGAAGTTAAATTCCCAATCTCGTCTGGTACTTCACCATGCATATAATTTTCACAAAGGTAAAGCTTTCTAAGAGTGTTAATTTTCCAAATAGGGATCAGAAGTTCCCCATGAAACCTATTTGTACAAAGGTCTAATATCTCTAAACTACGACAGTCAACAAAATCCACAGGAATGGGACCAGAAATGAAATTTTTTGACAGGTTCAACTCAACTAGTCGAGGAAGATTACAGATGCTAGGAGATAAAACACCAGACAGATTAAGGCGATAAAGATTTACAGAAGTTACCATAGAATCAGTGCAATGCACACCAGTCCAATTGCAAGGATTCAAATCAGAAGAATTCCAGTTATGGAGATTGTTTTGTGGGTCAAAAAGGGATCCTTTAAACTCCAAAAGACTTGAACCCTCTTCATTAATCGATCTTACTAGGACGAGAACCAAACAAAATACTTGCATCAAGTAAAACCCTTTTTGGAATTGGAAATTCCACTCCATTTTTCTCGCACAAAGCAACAAGCATCTAGGGGTGGTTATACTGGAAAGTATAGAATAGCGGTAAATTGCTTTAGTATCTCTTGATCAGAGCACATATATTAAACGGAAAATTGCAATCAGAAACGCCCCTGACCGAGCCGTTAGAAAATGATAATATAGGAATTTCCAGAGAACCAGAATTTTAAATGTGAACACAAGACATTGGGGGCAAAACAAGAAAGCTCCGAGTACAAGACAAAGCAGAATAAGACACAGAAAGCACAGAATCCCGTAATGTGAAAGAAAGGAGTAGTCTGGGCGGTGAAGACAACTGAACAAAGCACAACCCAATTGAGTATTATTTGATTAATCTTTTTGATTGGAGAGAAAATTAAATAGAACCACAAAAGCATTCAATACGAAACGCAGGGATAAGGGGGAGAGAAACACGCATACATACACAGTTACACACGGTGACAGAGACCTGCCTTTTCCATGAGGAAATAGAGGCAGATAACGAGGAGAGAGAAAGGAAAAGCCACAACATTGATTGAAAACATGAAAGTGAAGCTGGCCCGTGAAAACCTCGATGTGGAGGGGATTGAAACGTTGGGTCAACGCTGTGTTGGCACTTTACAGCGAAGTGACGAAACTAGGTGCTCTGTTTCTGTTTCATGTTCTTCTTCCTCTTGCTCTTTTTGCTTCCTCTTCTGGCAATCCACCACCTTGTTTTGTTCGGTTGAAGCACTGTTACTATGATATGGGTTTTGACAGACTGACTTGACGAGTAAACAATAAACGGTGTAGATTCACAGAGACGAGACGTGGAAGATACATAGATGACAATCTCCACCATTGTTGCTGGGCCTGCCAATATGGAATTTTTATGAAATTTTTGCTCCGTTTCTAGTCAAGTCTCAAGTGTAATCATTTTCTCTAAGACCTCTACAGGCTCAGTGCCACAGTGCCATAGTGCCTTTGAGTTCAATTTCCAACCTTTCCTTTGGTGAGAGGGACATTTGGGTTTATGCTATTTTCACACGCTGGTGAGCATAAAAGCTCTGCTTCGTTTCAACCAAAAAAAAAAAAATCTCTGCTTTATTTTACGACTAAAAAAGATGAACAGTGGACAAAGATGGAAACAACCAATCAAACTTAATATAATTCGTAGATAATTAAATTTTTTAAATATATTATTTTGAATTTAATTTTAAATTTAAAAAAACACAAGCAATAAAATCTTATTTTTTAACCTAAAGTTGGTTAAGTGAAAAATTATTTAAAAATTAAAGTATAAACATTTTATTTTTACTTTTAACTTTTATACATTGACAATTAAAGATCAGTATATTTTCATTAGACCACCACCTGATTTAATTTTTAGTGTATAACTTTTACTTTTGTGTTATTTAAACATGTAATTAATCCCCAAGCTATAGCTGTTTTACCTGTAAAATTCTGCTGTCAAAGAAAATATTTTGTATAATTTGAAATTAAAGAGGATCAAGACATTTTTTTGTTTTGGTGATAAGGACGTATTTAAATTTGCTGAGGATATGTGTTGTTCTTACATAAAATTCCAATATGTTTATTATGCTTGTTGAATGATTATGTATTTTAAAACAAAAATAAAATCTCATTTTCTTTATGTTTTTATATATCATAGAAAATCATAGCTTAACCAAGTAATAAAGAATTTGATATTTAGATTAACTGATAGTAGGTTCAATTCTCCCTACCCAGCATGAACCGACTGAATAAGAAGTGACATCACATCAACTAATACAATGAAGTCATGCAGTAGAGGCTATCACAGAATACAAACTAACTGGTTAGCCTGGACAAAGCTTTGTCCCCATAACCACGAGGTGGGTTTGGGGTTCCAGCACATTCAGCATTTCAATGACGCTATGCTTGGAAAGCAGAGCTGCGAAACTGATTCAGAATCAGTCATGTTTACTGCTCAGATTATTTAAAACTTGATACGGTGCAAGAGGGGATTTCTTGGGAGCAAAAGTGGGCCACCAAGCAAGTTTCACGAATGGATAGGTGTTGTGGGAAAGAGTTCAGGGCGTTTTACTGGGGATGGCTAGTCTGTGAAAATATGGAAGGATAACTGGATACCAACTCAGCCAGGGTTCAAGCCGTGGAGTCCTTGCTCCATTTTAGATAATGATGCTACTGTTAGCTCTCTTATTGACTCCAATCATAGATGTTGAGTTAGGGCCGTCAGGCTTTGATTGACCAAATTTTCATGGTTCTTGAGGCTGAGCAGATGAACAAGCATTCCCTTTAGATCCCTACATAACTTGTTTGGCATTGGTTGCGCTCTGGTGACTATTTGGTGAAATCAGCCTATAATGGTATTAAGTTGAACCGTCCCCTGAAAGAGAGAAGTTTCATATGAAGACTCTTTCATCGTATCTTGTCAACCTGAATTGCCCTGAAACGTAGGGGAGTCCAATTTCCTTCTGTACGTGAGATTTGTGTGGGAAGTGACGAATCGGTTGAACATCTTTTCTCTTCCCTGCTCCTGGCCCATGTAAGTGTGATGAATCGGGGGCTTTGTTTCCAATCTTCACCGGTGGATTTTGATCATATATGGTTGAGAGGGATGCTAGCTGGATAAATCTGAGAACTGTTCTATGGAGCTGTCCTTTATGACTTTTTGGATCCTTTGGAAACACAGGAATGCTATTTTTACTGACATCAGAACCGACATGATCCCCTAGAAACACCATACATAAGTGGCATGCTCTTAGCGCAAGAGTTTGCAGAATCTGATTGCCTGCAAGTACGAATAGCTTTATTCATTGCTGTGGAATTTCCTATTTTAATCTAGTTCTGCAAGATTATTTGTCACTTGCCTTGGTAAATTTTCATTGTGACATGTAAAATGAGAGGGTACCCTGCTCACCTCCTAGCCTCTCTGGCAAAGTTGTATTCTGACTATATATGCTATTGGAGGATTCCCCAGCTAAGGTGCTCCTTGCAGCCAAAGTGGATTTTCCCTGTTGTTAGTGCATTCTTATTTGATCTTACATGATCAGTAAGGTCAAACAGAATGCCAATACCGCCTATAACTAACCTCAATTATATCTCAAAATCCCCAATAATTTAGGTACATTCCAACATATATATATTAACAAAGATTGAAGTCATTACTGCTATTATTGTCGACAAGAAGTAATGTTGCTTTTGATAATAGCATAGTCAATATGGTATTCTCCATCTTTTGTTTGTGCCTGCCGCTAGTAGAACAACTGTAAACGCCAGATATTCCTCATTGGATGCTTTGTATTCTTTCCCATGAAGTTGTTTTGGGATTGTATTCATCATTTTTCTTTTTATTTTAGTGTTTTTTTCTATATTTTTCTATTCTGTACAAATATTTAAATTGTATATCTCACTTTTTTTCATTAACATTTTTTCTATCTTAATTTTATTTTGCCTTTTACATTAGTTATCTTAACTTTTAATTATGAAAGTTAAGATATCGAACTAGTTGTTTTTATTTTGTCATATCACAATTCACATCATCTTCTTCATTTGCTTTACCAATCTGGATTTCTTGTGGTGATGAATTAAGGGTCATACATAATTAGAAAAATGCCAAGAGTACAATCTTAGAGGCTCATTTCACCTTCTACCCTCTCTCACATTATACCCACCAGGGTACCTCCAAGATTGTACCAATAGCAGGGCTCATATGATCAATGCCAACCATAGTTTTGTTTCAATGTTCAGACATATAAATGCCATGATTCATTCATTGATTTGGTACCATTAACATCATTCATCTTAATTGGTATAAGGAATGTGTAAACATCCTTCCATAACTTGGCATCAAGATATTCATTTTTTGTTTTTTGTATTCATAGAATAACTATTGAATTGAGGGGGTAAATTAATGTTATGATTGTGATTCAGATATAGATGTCAAAATCAGATATATTAACTTTAAATTAGAACTTTTTTTCCCAAAAATAAATTAGGGGATAGTTAGGAAATAAGATGACCAATTAAACATAGACCACCTCTTATAAAACAAACAGGCCAAATACCAATTATACTATGTGCATACTATATGGTTTGACATCTAATTATGAAACAAAAGAAGAAATTGAGTAGAATACTTACGAGGGCTGGTTTCCTCAAGCACAGCCCAATTAATAGAAATTGCTGGTTGCTTTATCCATGCCACCAATAACTCGACCAATTAAGATAAGGGCTACCTGTATGATGAGTAGTAGTCAACTATGGAGGTGCACTTTGTGATTCATTAAGGCCATTGGCCCAAATAAGTAAAAGGCAAGCTGAAATTAGCTAGCAAACCGATCAATGTATCTGTTTGCCTCTCTAGTAACCATGATGGGAAGCCACTTCCCAGCTTTTCTACTTCCAATTTTTCTGATTGTGTGTGATGTACTGAACGTGTCGAACTGGTTGAAACACTCTCCCTCTTGAGTAGATCAGCAATATTATAGTCTGAATCTAGTTGCTTTCCACAACCAATCTTCCATAACCCACTATCTCTATACCAATTTGGATGCCCCAATATGTTCCCTTCTGAAAGAATGCAGATTCATGTTCAAACTTGAAAATGAAATTGATAAGGGAAGGAAAGGTTCTAATTGTTATTTACCACAAAATGTAGAATCTTTAACGTGAGAAGAATATATAAATAAATTTGAAATAAAAGATGCTTAATAATGCCCACTTTAAAGTTCTCATTAATTGGTATATAAAAACTGAGTTAATAAACTTCATAGTAGTGAAAATAAATAATAATTATTCCATTTTCACTCCTCTTCAATGTTACTCTCTTAATTTTTACTAATTTGGTTCCCCTTCTGTGGCCAACCTTACTAAATTAACCAGGACCTTGAGTGATAATAACATGGGACCTCTACGATATCAATGGTTATTATAAACTTTTGTGATAACAATGTAATACCGTGGCAGCAATTTTTTCTTTAAAAAAAATTTAAAACAATTTAATTAATCTTAATGTATCTGTATCACTTTGATTTAAACACCCAAAATTTAAAAATATGGTCTCCTGATCCTATGATTTTAATATGTAATATACCAACTCCAGGCTCAATCTCAATCCACCCAAGAAGGTAAAAAGGGTATAAAAAGGCCTGTAAAAAGGGCTAGTAAATTCACCCACATTTCCTAACTTTATTAATGTGAACATAGTGATAGTAATTACTATTACTATGATTGGATGATATTAAGTTGTATTTAGCTCCCTTGCTTCTCCTGAAATAATCAAGTCCCTTCCACCACCATCGCCTTCTCTTATGGGACACTGCCGCGTTCACGTGACTCACGTGCGATCTTCCCCTTTTCAAAAGCCCGCGAATCTCCGGTGGCCGGTAGGTCCGGATCAGCGGCCACTTGATCCCATTAAAAAATGGGTGTCGTTTGATGTCGGTCGCACCCCGGGCGCACCCTAGCCTCCTCCTTGGGTCCTTCGCCAGCAGCTTCTCTATCAAATCTCTTGCCTCCGCCATTCCCTCCTCCTCCCTCACCTCTACGTGGAACCTCACATCCCTGGTCGATGCTATATTTCGCAGAGTGCTCTCTTTGCTTCTTCCTTTAAACGGTGTCGTCCCGTACAACAACTCGTAAATGAACACGCCGAACGCCCACCAATCTACGCCGTTTCCGTGCCCATTACCGGAGACCAGCTCCGGCGCCAGGTACTCGTGGGTCCCAACACACGACCTCGAAAACGCCGCCGTTGGCTCTGCGACGAACTCTGCCTCCACCACTTGCTTCAAGTATTTCGCTCCCCTACAGTTAACCCTACCGAGACAATTGCACCCGCGCTTCTTAGCGGGCCCCAAGTTGTGCTGGACCCTGCACTCGAACGTGGGAACCACATCGGCCTTGAAGCACAAATCGAAGTCGGACAGCATGACGTGGCCGTCTTCGCGTAGCAGAACGTTCTCCGGTTTCAGATCCCTATAAACCACTCCAAGCGCATGTAAATATTCCAGCGCCACGAGAACCTCGGCGGCGAAGAACCGAACCACCTGAACGGACAGGCGGTTACCGGGCTGTTTGCGCAGGAGGGAGTGGAGGTCCCCAAGTGGGCAGTAATCGATCAAGAGGCACGTATAATGCGAGACCTCGATGTGAGCGTAGAGTGTAGGGAGGAAAGGGTGGTCAAGCATGGACAGAATCTCGGCCTCCATTTGCACGTGAGAGAGCTTCTTGCTGCTGATCAAGTCCTTGTCAACCACCTTGAGAGCAAAACTGGCGTGATCGTTATCGCGGAGACGGCACAGAAACACGCGGCCGAGATTACCGGCGCCGAGCTGGCGGAGGAGCTTGAGGTGGCGGAGGTGGAGACGGCCGTCGGAGGAGAGATTTGTGGCGGCTTTAATAGCAGACCAGTGGGCGTCCGCCTCACGATGGGAACGGCAGAAGACGGTGGAAGACGATGTTGTGGTGGTGGCGGCGGAGGCGGTGGAGAGTCGTTCGTTGAAGCTGAGAGTCAAGCTGCTGCGAGCTAAGCTGCTACGCGCGCTGGAAGAAGTGAAGGTGCGGTCGGTGGCAGCGGAGGTGAAGCTGTTGAAGCTGAGGTCGAGATCCATTTCAGCAGGGAAGAAGGTATCGTCGTCCATGATATGGTTAGACCGTACACGTTCAGTAAGGACTACAAGGTAGCACGCTGGTTTCAATGGCAAATTTGATAATGAAAGGTGAAAACTTTGAAGGGTTAGGTTTTGTATATAAAGAACCAAGAGAGAGTGAGAGCTAGAGAAAGTGGGGCCCGTGAAAATGAAGAGAGATGAAATATAATTCTCGTTGACCCAACGGGAGCAAGAAGGGAAGGATAGGGACAGGTGGAGGCGTTAGGTTGACCAAATAGAGCATCGGCATGTTAAATAAAGGAAGCTGCGCCAGCCACGGCTGGCATAACTGGTGACACTTATCTCCGTTTTTTATTCCCACTCTTAGTCCAGGGTTTAATCCCTCCTTATGTAACTTAAAAAAAAAAAAAAACCACGCTTAGATAAATGCCTGCCGCATTGGAAGCTGTGAAAAGCTTAGAGAAGTGGCATACTGGCATTGCAGTAATAATAGTGATGTGATTGAAGACGATGAATTTAGGGAGAGCGAGGAAAGAAACAACGGCTAAGTCGGCTGTATTAGTTTTGGCGGTATGCACATGCAAGCATATGTTCGTACTTATTAATGGGGTTGATGATGGCTTTATTTCTAAGTCTTTGTTATATATTTATTTTTTAATTTGATCTCTTAATTATTTTTTATTAGGTCTTTTTTATTATTATTAGTGAAATATTAAGATTTTATTTGAGGAGAAAGTTATAAATAATTTTTTATAATGAATTTTTTTTTTAAATTTGAATATATTAAATAGTTTATAAATAAAAAAATTTACATTAAAAAAAATTAAAATATTAAAAATTATATGAATAATAATAAATAATTAAAATTAAATTTTAATATACAAGTCATCATTTATAATATAATTTAAATTAAATTATTAAATTAAAAATTTTGAATAAAATTTGAGACATTTAAAACTGAGTTAAAAAAATAAATAAAATTAATTTTTAATTTTATTATCATATTTTAAAAATAATTATTATAATAAATAATTATATTTATTAAAAATATATAATTATATCTATTAAAAATAAAAAATTATATTTATTATAAATAAATAAAAATATTTATTAAAATTTGATAAACAAAATTATTCATCTATCAAGATCTGATGCAGGCCATTTGGACAACCAAGACTGCGAGCAGAAAACAGGGAAGCTTTTTGTTCCAGTAGTATCGGCGATAGTAGCTCTAGCTCTCATCAGAGAGCAGAAAAGGATTTAGTACAACGTTGGAGTTTGTTTCAGTTTTTAGCTGGGAAAATTATGTTCATTTTAGGAAACTTTTTTTTTTTTTTGGTACCATACCGGATATTTTAATTTTAAAGGATGGAATTAATTTTGTTTGGGAAGTGTGAAACTGTAAAAGAATTTCATTTTTTTATTAAAAATAATTTTAAAATTAAATTTTAAATATATAATTTATTATAAATAACTTAAAATATAATTAATTATTATTATATTAATTACGTAGGTGATGGAAAACTTTGATACTATATAGGTAACTTTTTTTTTTGGTTCTATAAAATTTACAATACTTACCAAAATATTGACTAGCTAAAAAATTGACAACTTTTTTAATTTCTTTCAAAAAAAAGTAATGCTAAAGTTTTAAATTTAAATTAAAAATTTTAATCTTTAAATTATAATCTTGAATTTAAGTTGGATTCCACTTTAAATAAGGGAATTTTACGAAAATTCAAGGAAATCCTAGGAATCATTTGAGCACCATGTGAGAGATATAAAAAAAAAAAAAAATCAATGGAACTTTCCATATGAATCATGAAAATCAACATTTTACAAAAGGGGTAATGCGAAATTAATGAGGAAAATGGGTTGGGTGGGTGGCGATTGTCCCATGTGATAGGCCAATACAGAAGCCGTTGAGCGCCGAATGGGCTGGGACCCACGTGGGAGTGAGGGGAATACCAGATGCTGTCTGCCACGTGGTCAACACTGGCCCTACTATGTCGCATATAGAATTAATAATTCCATATCGTTTTATGACTGTTGATTGCCGCTTCTAATATAAAATTGCTTTGGCAATTTAAAATTAATATTTCATAAATTACAATAATTATAATATCTATAAAGTGAAATAAGATAAGATATTAAAATTTCTTCAGCAAAATAATTTTTTACATTCTTTGTAAATTATTGGCTAACAAATTAGGCCTTAACTAATTTTTTCAAACACTTTATATCATACACAGTCCCAACATAGTTTATACAATATTGGTATACCACTATTATTGTTCAATTCAGTCTATTATTAATGGGTTTCATCTTCCTACCTATTGTTATTTAGTGCTGCTAGTAATAATGCAGGCAAGCTCGTGATCAAGAAGTGCAAGTGTTCCTTCTTAATTGATAAAATTGAGAAATTTCAACATCTTATTAGTATTCAATTAAAAAATTATCATTTAAGTCAAAAGATATAAAATTAAAAATTTAAATTTAAATTTTGAAATTATCTTTATTAAAAAGAGACTTAAAGCGACTCTCTTACTAAATCAAATTATATAAAATTTATTATAAAATACATGCAAATTGCACAAATTTTATTACAATCATTTACTAATAAAAAGTGTAAATAAAAATTAATTTTTATCTAACCTACATTTTGCATATGTTATATATTAATTACAAGTATTCTATCTTTATAAATTAATTCTTACTTAATATTTATTTAATTTAAATTATTAAATTTATTACATCTCATAAATTAAATTATTTAACCTAAAATTATTTTCAAACTCAACTAACCAACCTAACCCAAATAACTTACTAAAAGCTTGGCTCTTTTACAATTTATGACTACAAGGCTCTAGCTTGACTCAAGTTCAGCTGACCCTTCCCAGTGTGGATGCATTCAATTCTTTTTCGACATGGCACGCAATATGTCCGCAGCACCCACATGAGAGCTTGGATAATGTCTTTATAGACATCGTAGAAAATAGAAATCTCATGGCCCACTTTAGAAAAATGAATCAACAAAGAGAAGATAGCAATGGCATAAAATAGACGCAACTGATTCAGATTTGGCCTGTCCTACACAGATGTATCTGTTCTAACTCCGTTTCATGGTTCTTTCGATATGATCATTTCTCTTGTTGTTCATGTTTAGCTGCACTTGCTCCTTAACTACAGTTTAAGACCTATCATGTTCACTGTAAGAATACTTAGTTTTCTACTTATTCAATGGAAATAGAATTTATAGTTCTCTTTTTCGAACCGAGATTAATCTCATATTTAATATATAGTGATATAAGGATATATCATACAAAAATAAAAAAAATATAATAAAAAATTTCTTTTCACAAATATTTTTACACCATTGAATCTTTTAGGTTCTAGATCGACTTATAAGCCTTAATAAATATAATGATTTAAAAAAATCTCTTATTAAAAAGATTTTCACACCTTTGAATTCAGCTAGGTTCTAAATCAGTAATGATATGAGAACACCTCATAGAAGGCAAAAAAAATGATGAAAAATCTTTTTTCACAAAAATTTTCACACTTTCGAATTTATTAAGTTTTATATTAATTTATAAAATTTAATAAATTTAATAATTTAAATTATGTGAAGTCAGAATGGCACAATAATAAAAGTGTGCAAATGATGGGACTAATTAATTTTGTATACTCTCCCGCCCTCAAATATTGTTTACTAAAAATGAGAAAAGCCAGTGAGCAAAATTAGTTCTTAAATTAATAGACCTCTAGTATTTACATCATGAATATACAAATTCTACAAATTATTTAAGGAATATATATGCATACATAATTTGAACTGTTCAAAACAAATTAAATGAAATATGCTCCATTGTCTTTGTGCGAACTTTTAAAATTTTAATAAATGACCCATATGATGCTGCATTTATTAAAAAATGTTATTATTTAATTTGAAGAAATGCAGGTTCAGTTCATTGATTTAAAAAATTATATATTCCCATTATTGACTAAGAATTTTGTGGGCCCCCTTGACCCCATCATTTTACATGATATAAGATCTTATAATAGTTACCTATAATTTGTGAAAACCAACTACATAAATTAAAGTCTGCAGCCAAAAGAGGAGAAATAAAAGAGGAACAGGGGAAAAGTCAAGAAAATAAGATTATGAAGTAGTGGTAAACTAATAATCAAGTTTTACATTAGGTGTATGTAGTCAAGGAGAAGTACAACCTAAGACAGACATCCTCCCCTGCCTTTCTATTACTTTAGGAGTGATACATGGTATTTAGCTATACTTCTGGAATTCTAATCATGGTTGTTTGTTCATGATTCTTAGCAGCTTTTTAATCTTTTTCAATGTCGCCTTTTCTCCACACAGTCACATGCATCAACTTCCATTGTCTCCTACCCTTAGAAGCTCTCAATCATTAACTTAGATATATAACTGTATATATTACTAAAATAAGTAGTTCTTAAACATATGAGAGAGAGAGAGAGAGAGAGAGAGAGAGAGAGAGAGAGAGAGAGAGAGAGAGAGAGAGAGAGAGAGAGAGCTCAATCATGGCCCTCAACTAAAAGATACCAATCTGAAACTGATTTAAGAATGCCGTGACCATAAAATTCGTTTCTGTCACAGTTGGCTAACGGCTCCTCTTGTCTGCTGAACCCATATTTCATCCCTACACAGTTGGTGTTATCATTATATGCAGAGGAAAATGGAAATCATTGGCAGGAGATGCTTAAAGGATTCAAAGTGAATACGCAAGATAATTCCATAGGTTCTGCAGAACCTGATACCAAAAGTTGCTTGTAGTTATTTCAGTTAGAAACCACCTGTTTCTTGTCATGATATAGAGTTTTGGATATGCTGATAATTATTACTGAAGGAAATGTCAAAGGGAAACATTGATAACTGATATGATTGAGAATTAGTGAAGTGGATCTGGAATTGATGGAAGAATTAATAGTGGTGTATGAATTAACAACGATTATCAAAAGTGAGTTTTGACTGAAATGTTGGAAGGCTTGTAAAAGCAAAACATAAATAGTTATGCTGATATAAACTAAATTCTACTCAATATTAATTTAAAAAAATTTAAATAATTTAATTTATTAAATTTAATAAATTAAACTTTAAAATTTACATATCTAACAACTTAGTTTGTGAACTATTAGTTACCGCAATTTAGTAGAAACTTCTTTTCCCAAACATAAAAACTCGAGATTACAAACTATATCAAATAGGGAAATGTTACTTGCACTAAGAAGGTTTTAACAAAAATTTCATAAAATTTATGTATAATCATTAAATCTGTTAAGTTTGATAATTTATAAGTTTAATAATTTAAAATTTTTAAAGTATTTTTTGTAAAACTTAATTTGTGAAAACAAAGAAACGGTATTGAATATATTTTAAATAACTATGATATATAGTTCATAGATTAATATTATAGCTCAAAATTAAGTATTTAAGTAAGTGATTTCTAGTACTAAAAATATAATTAGCTTTAAAAGTCATACCAGGTATCCTTAAGCAAGGTTTACAACAAGGTGAAATTTGAAGTGTAGAACATAAACAAGGCAACAAATTGAGTTATTAGAACTATCATTAAACAATCGCACATTATGCTTAAATAAAGGACAAGGTGAATGCTTCTAGGCTTAGCGGCCCAAGACATATACTTGGACAGCATCTTGTTGGACTGTTAGGAGCCCAATTTATTAAATTTTATTAATTAAATTGATAAACTTAAATAATTTAAAAATTTATATTAAAATATGGGTATTGTATAACTGAATTTTTTTTGAAGTCTTTATTTCTGAAAAAATTAACAATTATAATTGTTATTAAATATAAATAAATAAATTAAAATTTATAAATTTTAAATAATTATCATTATAAATTTTTTATTAATAATTATTTATTTGCGCTTATACCTATACGATTCAATGTTTTTTTTTTTTTGAAATTTACCATCGTTGTTAAGGGCCTCTTCGTATAATCGAGAAACATTTTGCTCTTCAAATTTTCGGTCCGGTGAGGTTCGGGTCGGATCGGGTCAAACCATATATCCTCCAGCGGTTGGCCTCCGCAGCTGGAAAACTTATCGCTGCCACGAGTTCTGTTCCTATTGGTCACAACACATCATCGGAGCAACAAATCAAATGCCTTAAATTGATTATTATTATCTTTCCAAGCTCATGCATAAACTACACGCGTCACCAAAGCAGTTCGAACCCACACGCTCAGTGAGAAATCCAAGTGCCACACATGTGAACTGTGATTGGCCCGTGACTCAACGTCCATTAACTGCTAGTGACAGTAGCATTTTCGACCTCTCCCGGACTTTTCAAACGAAGGCGCGTAGGTTCTTCATTCTTGTTGTGTTTCCCTGTGTCTGCCGTTGTCCAATATTGAATTGATCCTTGAACCTTCGCGCTGTCTAAAATCAAAATCACAACTTTTATTTTTTCATTTTTTTATTGTGATGTAAAATGGGATTTAACACCCAAATACATTTTTAGCCTGTGTAAGATTTTTTTCCTAATGGGATTTTGGCATCGGAGATGGTGAAGGCAGAGATCGTGCAGGAGAAAGAGAAAGAGAAAGAGAAAGAAAATGGGCGGCAAAAAAGAGGGCAGAGGAGTAAATGGGCGGTAGTGGGAGCTCTGATCACTGTAATAATAGCTGCGGCTCTCACCTTTAATGGAGGTTCTTCTCACGTTTCTCTCTTCTTTAAGGACCCCACGTCCTGCAACTGCCCTAAGGTATAATCTTCACACCTATCAATTTATGCATTGTGCAGTTAAATGAAAGGCATTTGTAAAAGATTGTGATTTTACTGCTTTTGAGCTGATTAACATTTCTGAGCGAATTTCGGGTATTGTGGGTGAAGAATGACGATTCTGCCTCTAAGTAGGATATGATTTGTCATGTGTGTATGTATATAAAAGTTGTTTCAAAGAGAATTTTTGTATTGTAAATGAAGATTCTGTCTTTATGTAGGACGTCATATAAGCCATAAATGACTTAGTTTTTCAAAAAGGTTGCAATAGCTTTCAATAAATTTGAAAGAAGAGAAATAACATGTTAAAGTGACAAGAAAGGTATGAAATAGGCCATTAATTGTTCTATCAAAAGAGTTATTTAATTAAAAAAATCTTTTTATGATCAATAGAGTTTGAATTATCACGTTTGAATAAGGTTTGTCTTGCAGAAAGGCTTAATTAAGCTGTCGAAAATTCAATTCCAGAAGAATGCTCTTGTGTATTAATATTGGTATCATCATTTGATTAGTCGTTTCATACTAATTTCTTTCATTGTATTATTTAGAAATCTAGGGAGCAATTGATGTGCATTAACGGAGGGATGAGATTTTCGCCTACTCTTCTCTTTGCAGGTATCACAAAAATACACTGGAATTGTGGAGGATTGTTGTTGTGGTTATGAGACTGTAGATAGTATCAATGGTGGAGTTCTGCATCCTTTGTTGCAAGAGCTCGTTACAACCCCCTTTTTTCGATATTTCAAGGTTTGTTACTACTGCCTTTGTGTCGCTTGAAGACTTTAAGAAAATATAACAGACATTGGACAGTGTCTACTAGGTTGACAGGTTGTAAAACAGCTATTGCTTTACCGTTCAAATAACACAAGATCTGGAAGATTAGCAACCCTCTTTCAAGTAACCTATACATGAAGTAAGGATAGAAACGTTGATAGCTGATACCAAAAATGTGCTTCTGCGCCTGTTTGGGAGAAGGAGAAAAAGGGGAGGTAGAAATGCCTTTTGCCTCTTTTCCCCATCTCCCAATCAAACCCTTAGATGTTTGCTTCTATTTCTTTCATTACTTTCTAGAGGTATGGAAGGGGAAGACTAGATGTTGATTTCTAAAAAGCCCTTCTTTTGGGGAAAAGAAGTTAGAAGGAAAAAAAATTAAAAGGAAACATAAAGGAAGTTAGTTCTCGTCTTGAAAGTTAACAAGTGTTTTAAACACGAGAGCCAGCTGTAATTTGTAAACAAGCAGAGGCATGATCATGTTATGACCACCCATTTGAGAACTGAAATGAATGTCTAGAGTAGACATCATGTAGATATTCTTTCCAATCAAATATAGACTCAATCATATTATCCACTTCACTGCATATTTGTTAACTACTTCAAATCATGACATTATAAGTGTCTCTATCTTGTTTCAGTTTTGTGTCCAAACTATTAACTGGATCTATGCTTTTAGGATGTATCAGCCTTACGTAATAACGACACTCTCAGTTCTATGAACTACTGATAAAAAATCAGGTTTCAGAGACAATGGTTATATTTTCTTTGTGCTGAACTCCTGACTGCTGCTGTGCTTATCCTTCAGTTACTTTCCCACATATCCATTTTAACATGCTAATGTTCTTGTTCATTCAGGTCAAGCTGTGGTGTGACTGTCCTTTTTGGCCTGATGATGGTATGTGCCGCTTGCGGGATTGCAGTGTCTGTGAATGTCCGGAAAATGAATTTCCTGAACCATTCAAGAAGAAATTCCATTATAGTCTTCCCTCTAATGATTTTATGTGTCAAGAAGTTAAGTCGCAGGATAGTGTTGATCGCACTTTGGATAATAGAGCTTTTAGAGGCTGGATTGAAACAGACAACCCTTGGACAAATGATGATGAGACTGATAATGGTAAGTACTTCTGTTTTTGTGCATATTTTATGTGTATTTAAATCTGTAAACTAATTCTATAAAATTTTGTTTTTGTAAGCTCAAGTTGATTTTGTATATTATAATAACCGGAGCACATATAGTATGAGTGAGGTATTGACTACAGATATGGAACACGAGAACCAGATTCAAAACTCTTTTTCTTTGTGGATATACTTCAATGATAACTAATAAGGAGATCTACATATATAATTATTATTCTGAAGAGACTGACTGAGAAGTACTGGACTGCAGATGAGATGACATATGTAAATCTTCAACTAAACCCTGAACGCTATACTGGCTATTCTGGCCCATCAGCCAGAAGGATATGGAAAGCTATTTATTCGGAAAATTGTCCAAAATGTGAGTGACCATTTGCTTTAACTTTTTAAGTGCATCTGTTCTTGATTTCAGTCTACATGCATGGATGTCACTGAATAAGTAGAGGAGGAAATAACAAGATTAAGATTAGCCAACTAACTTAATGTTTAGTATAGACAAAATTTGGCTGCATGGATATGTGCCTGAAAAAGCAATTCGTTGGCTCTGCTGAAGGCTGCTCATTTACATTTCTCCATTGCTTGTGTTCTTTTCATCTAACAAAAACAATGGCATTGACTTCTGTTGTTTTTTTTGCTGTTTTCTTTTTATACGCAGTTCTAAGCACACTCTGTGTAAGGCTATATGTATTGTGTTTTGTATTAATATTTGATACTTATTATATTTAGTGTTCTTCATACTTTTTTCTATATTTTATCTTGCATTTGACATGATGCCTTTGTATAATTGACTAGTGAGAAGGCTATCAACTTTAAAGTTACTTTTGAAGTCATTAAAGCAAAAGAGAAAATCACAACTGCACTCTTTATCTTGGCTTTGATTGGTTGCATCATGAACTAGTTGAAGTTATCGGGCAAGTGTTAGGACTTCTAGATCTAGGGAAGACTTAGTATGAAGAAATGTTATAACGGTGAGATTACTAGGAATAAGGAACTTAGAGAAAACAATGAGTGACGGCCAAACAGTCCAGTAAACAAAAGGGATAAGAAGGTTACAAAGTATTGTAAATGATTAGCTCATAATACATTAATGGTTTTTTAAGCATGCTAAAACTAGCATCTATGATACAACAACAACAACAAACAGAATTTTATTCCATTAGATGAGGTTGGCTGTATGGATTAAATGCTGCCATAGTGTTTTATCTGAAATCAAGTGTTCGAAAATATCATTCAATCACAAATCTTTTTTAATAACCCTTCAAAGTGTTCTTTTTAATCTTTCTCTACGTTTCTTTATTGGGTTAAAAATTATTTGATTAACTTTTCTCACTGAAGTCTCTTGCGGTCTTTTTTGCACATGCTCAAACTACCGTAATCGAATTTTTGTCATTTTCTCTTCAATAGGTGTCATACCAACTCTCTCTAAATATAATCATTCCAATTTTATCTTTTCTTATATGTACACTCATTATTTTCAACATTTTCATCTCTACTACCCCGTTTTTTACTTGTGTTGACATTTTAGAGCGCAACACTCACTATCATAGGGCATAACTGGTCTAATAATAGTTCGATAAAACTTTCCTTTAAGCTTTTAAGATATTTTGTGATCATAAATGACCCTCGAAGCATTTCTTCATTTCATCCATTCAGCTTGCATCCTGTGTGTGATATCCCCATCAATTTCTCAATTACTTTGTAAATCAATTCAAAATACTGAAACTTAAACACTTGTGGTATACTATGCTTTCCAATTTTTATCTCCAAATCATTATTTGTTTACTTTTTGCTAAATTTATACTTTATATACCCTATTTTTCTTTCGCTTAAATAGAAACCCTTTGATTCCAAAGCTTTTCTTCATATCTCCAATTTACAAATAACCTCCTCTCTTGATTTCTCTCTTAAGATTATATCATCTGTAAAAAGTATACATTTTGGGACCGTATCTTGGAAGTGTTCAATAAGTACATTTATTACTAAAGTGAAAAGATATGGACTTAAGAATAACCCTTGGTGCAAACTAATCTTTATAGGGAAACCCCTCCTTGAATCCTTACACTTATTGTAACCCCATCACTAAATCTGGCATCTGTGATAACCATCTAAAACTGCTTAGGGCCAGTCAGACAAGTGTGGAATGATGGAGTAAACAAGCAATTAGGGACCCTGCAGTCTATCCCTGTGGAGTGGTAAAAGGAGAGCCATTTAGAAAAAGAAATATCTGCATATCCTCTGAATTATCTCGCCCTTGGAAGAAGTATAAAACTGATAATTGTAGTGATAATATAGTCCAGGGTATTGTGTGCTATTGCAGGTTATATCTATCTATTCTGTTTTTATTATAGTATGATCTTTAGTTTTCCTTTGATATCAAGATTTTATTTTTCATTTTCTTTTCCATTACATCCAGATCCAGCAGGAGAAATTTTTCAGGAGAAAAAAGTGCTATACAAGTTAATATCTGGTCTTCACTCCTCAATCTCTATCCACATAGCTGCTGCTTATCTTCTTGATGAAGTTAACAATCAGGTTCTTTTTCTGCCCCTATCACGCATTTACCTTTCAGTTGATTTTGGTCTTTTTCTTGGGTGTTATACAGCTGATGAATACAAAGAAGAAAGCAAATGCTTTGGTAATGCTTTTCATTTAAATTCTTTTTCCTGATGACCAAGGCTTTGGAAGATCTCCATTTTCTTCTTCTTTTCCCTCTATTTTTGGTGAAGGAATCCTTTTGCATCAATTATAATAATCAAACTGGTGTAGCTCTAAGTTTATATGTATGAACGAAACAAATAGATCATGCTCTCTATATAAATAAGTCAGAGATTTGACATTTTTTTTTTCAATTTCAGTGGGGTCAAAATCCAGAATTGATGTTTGATCGTGTATTGAAACATCCAGATCGTGTCCAAAACTTGTACTTCACATTTCTCTTTGTTCTACGAGCAGTGATGAAAGTGAGTACTTCCAAGCTTTGAAACATCCATAACCCCCTCCCCTCCAGTCTCCATCACGAAGTGCCAGCATTTTGAAATATTGTGTATTTATTCCTTCCATAAACATATTCTAGGCGGCAAATTATTTGGAGCAGGCTGAATATAAGACTGGCAATAATGAGGAGGACCTGAAATCGCAGTCTCTGATAAGGCAGCTAGTACACAATCCTAAACTTCAAGCCGCATGCCCACTTCCATTCGACGAAGCTAGGCTGTGGCAGGGTCAAAGTGGTCCTGAACTGAAGCAAAATATTCAGAAGCAATTTAAAAATATTAGGTTTCTTTCAGAAACTTTCCTTCATAGAAAAATTAATTTATTCTGCAACAATAATAACAAACATACTAACCTAATTTTTAGCATGGATATATTTGTATGAATTTAATCAAAATCTTTTTTTTTCTTTACATGTTAAATATAATTGAACCTGGTTGCCTGACTACCTGTTTTTCTCTAATATTATTGTGTCCAAGTGAGGATTTAGGTGTTGATTATGTCTACATATTGCAGTGCCTTGATGGATTGTGTAGGCTGTGAGAAATGTCGGCTGTGGGGAAAACTTCAGATACTTGGGCTGGGTACTGCTTTAAAGATCTTATTTTCTGTTGATTATAAGAACTACCCAGGACAACTTGTGAGTTTTTGTAGTCTCTCTTGCAGTCTTGAAATTTGTTCTGTTACAATATTATTTATGGAAACTTATTCCTATATATGGGTGCATTTTGAATCTCAGTGTTTATGTCTCATACATGCTTCTCTGGGTATATAGTTGCAGCTGCAACGAAATGAAGTGATTGCATTGATAAATCTTCTCAATCGGCTCTCTGAATCTGTCAAGCTGGTTCATGAAAAGGCAAATATGATTGAGAATATCGTAGGCAGACAGATTGTTGAACCTGCTTCTGGTGAAATCAGTATATGGCAAGGAATATGTAAATTAGTAGAGAGAAATAGGTACTTTCCTCCATTTCCTTACCATCCAGAGTATCTTCATTTATTCTGTAGCAAAAGGAATTGACTGCCAACAAAAACTTTGTTAAATGGTTTTTGCAGGTTAGGAAAATCCCTGTGACAGTGCATCTCTAGAAGTTCATGCCAATACTGAGGCTATATGAAATATCAATACATACAGAGTTCACACCACTGAAGATCATGATCAAAATTCTTGAGAACACAATTTTGAAGATATGTATTCAACGTACACTTGTTCAAGAGGTAAGGATCTTAAGATTAAATTAAAACACAAGCCCATGTCCTTGTACACACATACTGGTAGTTTTTAGATAAAATGAATGGAACTCAACACTGAAAAATAGATCTTCGATGACTAAATTTATTGTATATGAATTTCTGATGCTTAGTGCCCTTTTACTTAAATGATAAAGTTCAATATTATTACTTGGATGTGCTTGGCATATTCACTGACATAATTTCTTGAGTTAGGAATCTACAATATGTTTTCTTCAGAAAATCAAAGCACAGGCTTAATTTTTCTTCAATTTCCCTTAAATTTTTCGTTATGTCACTTATATTATATAATATACACGTTTCAAAAGTTCCATCTATAGTTAATCGTACACTGCTAGACATCCTCTCAGCAGAGCTGCAGAGATCATCAAAGCCTTGCATTCCTTCCAATTGCAGCTGTTCACTTTTATGAAGAGGAATCATTTCCAGTCATATATTATTTATTCATTTGGTGAAGCAAATAGGTCTCCTTTGTCAACAAAATCACTTCTTCCTGTGTATACTTTAAGAGCTTTTTAGAGCAATACATGCCTGTGGGCTGTATCTATGATATATACACCTTAAAGTAATGAGTAAAGAAAACAAAGGAGGTTAGAGGCTTGCCAAGTTGTCGAAGCATTTTAGTTTTGCTAGAAACAAAGGCATTGAGAAATGATGCCAATTGTAAGTATATTTCGTAAGAGCGATGATAGTGTCACAGAATTTTGTGATATTACTTTTTCTTATATCTTAAACATAGAATTAAGAATAAAATTACTCTTACTGAAAGAATATTTATCAAATAATTGAAATTCTTATAAATTGATCACATTATATATTTTCTTACTTTATCAAATAATTGAGTAATCGTTAAAGGAGCCTCAATCATCTCTTGTTGTGTATAAAATTGGACTAATTGTCTCTTTTTACTCTAAAATACATTCCCACATCGACCAAAATGCTATGGATGCTCAATATGATTTAACAAAAGAGATTTATCCATTGTTAACAAGAGAAATAAAATAATTACAATTTAAATGTTTTCAAGTGTCTGCTTGCATGGATATATCATTCTCTTGTGACTAAGATCATTTGTAATGTTGTCGAAATAATTTTACAAGAATTGAAGATTCATGCCAATGACGTAGCATTAGAGATACGTTTAGTCATTTATCACACTCACAAATGAAAAATGCCACATACAAAAGAAGAAAAATAAATAAAAAATTACAATTCTTTATCACTCTAAGCATATGAAAAATTAACAGTCAATGTGTGGTTTGTTTCGATCATAATTTTAATATTCTATGAATTATATAAATGTTAAATAATTAGAAATATAAAAGTAAAATTGAAAATGGTGGCGAAAAACTTCAAAATAATTTATTTATAAAAATTAAAAATAAAATTTTCTTATCTATTTCATTCTGTTTGTCATAATTTATTATTGCTTGAATATATGTTTCAGTACAGTAACTATAATGACCAATAATAATCTTATAAGCAAACCACATAATTTTGTATTAGTGTCTTAACTCATCAGAAATCTATTTTTCATGTTTTGCTACCTTATTGAATTTAATAAGTAATTTTTTTTTGTGATAACAGTAATTATACATTGGCTGAGTAAGAAAAAGAGACGGGAAACTATTAAATCCATGATTGAATTTTAGGATACAGGCAATTATGCTAGCTGAACTAATGTTCATCGGCAAAAAATTTATTTCATCATAAAAATCATTACATAATTATTTATGCAACCTTTAAATATATTGTTGTATGCGAATTTGATAAAATTAATTATAAAATAACTTGAATTTTCTTAAAAAATTAATTGATGTTATATTAAATATTTAATAAAAAAAGTAATGCTTAAAGGTTATAAAATAGAATTTAATTTGTAGAGTTTAATTTCTAATATAAATACCCTTTTACAGTTTTTTTTTTTTTGAGGTAAAACAATGTTTCTAACTTTTATGTAGTTAAATATAGAATAGATATGTAATTGATTGAAAAGAAAATTTTGAAAAAAAAGAAAAAGAAAAAGTAGCACATAAACAGAATACAACATTACATAAGAAATAAATATAACACCACAACTGATTTTAATATCAATCGTAAAACTTACAATCCAATTAGTCAACTTACTTTTGTAGGAGCAAATATGTTAAGTCATGGGACTACAAATAATTGTATATACAATCATTGAAAGAATTTTTTGTTAGTAGGGGCATTACACAAGGTGGATCCGTCCCAACCCCTTTCCTTATCCTTTTGATTATTCTTTTGCTGGATATCTTTATTTCGTTTGCCATTCCCCGGCAGCATCCTGCGTGCCATTCTCCCTCTGCTTCCAATGGAGATTCTAACTTTCTCCATCCCAACATTTACACCAACCCTTCTCACGTGTTGCTGCAATGGAGAGTTTATCTGAATTTTCTTTTGAATGCTTCTTCTTAGTATGCTGCCTATCTTCTTGCCTCCACTTCTTATTCCTTTGGGACTCTCACAATGTGTTTGTGAAAGTAAAGAGTTGGTTTCTATGTCACAAATGATGACTTCTTTCTGTTCAGCTTGATTTGTAATTGGCAGTGTTACTAATGGTGACTGGAACTGAGATAAACTAGGCATACTTGGAAGTGGTATCAGAGAATTGCGCCTCGAAGCAGTGGCTGAAGGAATACGTGGTGTCACTGGGCAGAGAGAAGCTCTTCCAGTCCTTTTTGGCAGTTCAGGTTGCTTTTCAGCCATCTCAGGATTATTTTCCTTTTCAGTGTGATCAATGTACTTGATAGAGGTATCCTTTGGAGGAAAGAGCAGTGTAGGTTTTAAGCTGATGTTCTCTGTGAATGGTCCAGCTGTGTTTGATTGGTCATTAAAATTCTTGTTCTCCATAAGTGGCCTAGCTGAATTTAATGGTCGATTTGCAAGTTCTGGTTTCACAGCCCTACTGTCTTGCTCCTCTTGAAGTTTCATTTGTGAATGCTGGTCAGCTATCTTTGAGTCTACATGTTGACGTGCTAGCTTTCTCTCGGTCAGGACTAGTGATTCCAATTCCTTGACCTTCAAAATGAATACAGGTAATGCCCAGAGACATTCAGAAGTATTATCCACAAAATATCACTTTCTTCTGGAGGAGAGAGAGAGGAGGGGAGGGGTGGCGGCTACTATTTATGAGGATATGATGTAAAGTTAGATTTTCCAATATGATACCTTGTCTTGAAGATTTTTGGTTTTAACATCTCTTTCCTTTATCTTTGACTCTAGTCCATTGATTGTTTCTTCCATCTTCTTAATTTGGAAATCCTTAAACTTTCCCTCTTGTCTAGTTCTCTCAGCCTGACAAAAGAGAGGAAAACATATTCAAAATATAACATAGACGACCAATATCACAGTGAAGCAGTGAACAGGATAATAATATTCCAAATTAGGTGGCATAAAAAAGGTTGATACTACGACAGCATTCATAATTTCATACCATCTGTTTGTATCTCAGAAGTTCAGTAGAGTCCAGTTGCCTCCTTGCAGGACCCAATTCTATTCCTCGCACTCTACTAGCAAAGTTCAAAGAGCACATTGTCTCACTCAAATCGCTTTCATTAGGACTGATCTGTACAACCATGAGTGTCTTCGAATCTCCTCCTAAGAAAACAATTTGTTTATCAAGTTTGTAATCATATTTAGATACATAGAGAGGATAGCGCTATGGCATACTTGCAAAACCAGCAAGTCCAAACGAATTTTCACTAGGGAACCTGGAGAAAGAAGTACCTAAGGAGTCTTGCAGCAAGTGTGTAAGCTTGGAGTTTCTGAACCACGAAGAACAATAGAAACTTCAATACTGACAGTCCGAGAAATAGGTGGTTTGTTTAAGCATTTGCATTGAAAAAAAGGGTCAAATATAAATCAACGACCTGAAAGGGATGTGTGAACTTTTTGTTGCAAGGGATGATATGACATCTCCAAGTGCAGACAGTGACCTGTTTATATTCTGGGTCTCCTTTAATCGCTCTCCTTGTACTTCTGTCTTTGCCACTCGTTCACTGCCAGCCAGGTCCACCAACCATAACTTGCTCCTTGTGCATTCCCCGTTCAACAAATTCTCCCCCTTCACCATAACACAGTGAATGCTGTATAGACAGAAAAAGAACAACCCATCGTAAGTACTCTTCCACCAAACCGACCTATATATCTATACTTTTAAGACTCCAAAAGATGAAGCTGACCAGTGGGATCTGCTGCTGTGCTCATTGGCATTGGTTGAGCTAACAGCCCTTGCATTAGTACCAGCTTGTAGGACTTCCCAGACATCAGTAATATTGTTCACATATGCCTCAACCAATCCTGGAACGTGATGCATTCCTTCACCTGCTTGCCTTATTTCAAGCCTAATATCAGCCACATTTTTTTTTTATAAATATATCAGTTACTATTCTAAAAATCCATCTGAAAAAGCTAAAGCATAGTTTCACTTGAATTTTCTTGTCTAATTTGACTGGAAAGTGCCAATGGGGTGAAATAACAAAAAATGGCCAAGTGTTTAAGTCTACCTTCTAGCAGCTACTCCCGGCTCATTTCCTGACACCAACAAATCTCTTATTTGCTCATTATAGACTTCTAATACACTTACAGAGACATCATAACGATAGAGGTTCCGTCTCTCCTCAATAATGTCAAAGATTTTCTCAAGAGTCCTGAAATTAACTCCACGAGCCTCTTCTGTGCCCTCCATTGTGAAGGTCTTTCCAGTTCCAGTCTGACCATAAGCAAATATGCATACATTGTACCCATCTAGAACAGAGGTTGCAAATGGCGCCGTATCTTCAAAAACATCGCCTATATGTTCAAGAGCGGAAATCAATAAAAGCACTTAAAATGAGCATTTGTTTTCGATAATAGAACACCGACTCATGGAATGAATTCATATGTACCTTGACCAGCTTGGGGGCCAAAAACAGCATCAAACTTGAAAGTCTTTCTAGGAGCCCCTTTTGACATCACGGTAAGCTCCCCTTCTTTAGCAGATTCAAAATCTATGGCCATTACAGCTCCTGCTGTTATCTCTTTGGCATTGAGAGGCCTACACCGGCAAAAGACCCTTATGTTTCCTGTGACGAAGAATAGTCAGCGAAACATTCTATATCTTGTCCCATCTGAGTCTCTGGAAACAAGATCTAGATGCACGGCTTACCTTTCAACTCCAAAACCTTATTGTAAAGTTCTTTTCGTTCTTTAGCCCCTTCAATATATTTGGACTTGAGATCCTCATGTGAATCCAGTTGCTCATTCACTATAAAAGAGACGAGTAAGAATCGTGTTAAAAATGTGAAAGGGCAGTAAATTAAGATACAAGAAAATATATTCATTTCTACTTACTCTTGGACTTGATTGTCAGCCCCATTTCAGTCATATCTAAAAGATACTTCTTATATGCCTCCACTTCCTTTGATAGCTTGATGTGCTCCATTTTCATAATCTGTTCAATAAAAATGCTTAACGAATTGTAATTATGTCTTTCCCCCCTCTAATTCGTCAATCAGCTATGTTACAGTACCTTCACTTTCCTCATCAAGTCTCTCAGGGACGAAAACCACACGCTTTTCTCTTTAACTTGCCCCTCGATGGCAAATGCTGCAGAGAGATAGAATTGAGCTCCGATAATTGATAACTTAAATGCTTAAATATAAGAACTTCATAATGTTACATGCTTACCCAAAGATCCTACGTGCATGGACTTGCGCATAAGCTCATTCTGAAGCTCTTTCAAGGACTTCCAAGCTTCTTCGCATTCTTTACTCTTCTGTTGATATTCCCTCTTTAGCTCCTCCAACACCCTCCTTGTTTCAGCCAACTCCTTTTTCTGACGCTCAAAATCTTTTTTCAGCTTATGATATTCCCCTTCCTCCCCACTATCCTACAATAACATCATATATGAACATTGAATTACTCTAATTTTCCTTTCCAGGATAAGAAGTTGATCACAGTTTAATAGTAGCATACTTTTGACGGCTCCAGTACAGCTCCTTGAGAACCTTCTATAAGTTCCTGTAATTCATTTTTACCTGAATTTGATGCAAAACTTTGGTGATACATAAATTTAGACTTAAAATTAGCAACAACTCATCACATCATACTATATTCTGGACCGTAGTCCGCAATAGAAAAAGCATTCATTACACTCACCAGAATGGTAATGTTGGGGTGACTCATCCTTCATTGCTGGGGGTGGAAGAAGCTCAAAGGATGATTCAGGGGACACTTCTACCGCGAAAGTTTGGCACAAATCAGAGAATTTAACAGTTGGGGTCTTCTGGGTATATTCTATTTCAGACCCATTGATTCCGTTCTCTAAAGAAAGTTCTATAGAAGACTCCATGTTCTGGCGAGATTTGCTCTCCATCAAGTCAGGGGAATCACCACAGCTGTTTCTGGTATATTTTTGGGAGCCAGCACAGATGACCAGATCAGGGGACGTCAAAGAATAACCCAACATGGATCGGCCTGAAAATTCACCCCAGATTCTTTCAGATTACCGGGAAACCATATTTGAAAAATCTCACATCTCTTGTCGACTAAATTTTGCAGAAGAGTTAAAAAAATGGGGTCTCTTACAGTCAATTTCAGTATTCGCAACGGGGTCACCGAATTTATCACTATTTTCTTCAAAGCGTCTTTTTTTCCGAGAGAATTCTACAGCAAGAAACCAAAACCTTGCCAAATCATAATAATCTCAAAATGGGGTTTTTTGAAAACAAGAAAAGATTCTATTTTTGGGAAAATTCCAGTATTACCGTCACTTCGGCTGCCATGAGGTTCGGAATCTGCCATCAATGTACTTCGAGAGCTCAGCGATGTTCGTACAATGTCTGCGAAATTATCAAGAAATTGACTGATAAACTAAAAGGGCCCATCCATGGATGAAGTGGGAATTCAGATCATAGAGCTAATTCCAAAAGAGAAAACTGAAAGGAAACAAAGGGAACAGAAATGTTACATTTGGAGTAAGTGGACGAGCTTTCTTGTTGCAGAGAGACGTCTGTGAGAAGAAGTGGGTCATAGAGATGCCATTGATTATCCTCCATTGATAACGTAACATGAATTTGAACTTTGAATTCAGTAATAATAATCAAAGCGAAAAAGAAAGAGCGAAAAGGATCGCTTTTTGCCTAGTTTATGAAGAGGGATGAATTATGAATAGATGAAAAAGCAAGTTTTCTGAGATGCGTTCATTTTGCTATTGTGTTATCTGCAGATTGAATTTGCCTAAATGCAAAGTTTTGACCGTTGGATTTTGAATTTTGAAATCTCTTCCGCGGTTAATGATCTGACGGAGTAAAGCCTTACAATAGAACAACACTTTATTCTCAATTAATTTTTATAATTTAAAATTGATTTAAATTTTAATAAAATTTAATGAATTTGAAAGTCACAAATTATATAAAAGAAGCGGCGTGAAAATTAATTTTCCTAAGATACCCCATGCTTTGGAATGCATTGTGTAAGGCTCACCCAGGAGGTGCTCTTCCAAATTTCTTAGGAGTTTTCAATTTGAAAAATACTAAGTTTACTATAAAGTACTTAGAAAAATTTTACAAAATTTATCTTAAAGTGTTAAATTTTATTATTTAAATTCTAAGATTAAATAATTTTAATAATTTAAATTACTTAAATAAAATTTTTATGAGATTTAATTTATGATAATAGAATGACTTTTCTAATTTCATAATAAAATATAGAAAATTAGAAATATATGTAATATTACATAATCTAATCTATACTTCTAGTATGTAAAATAACTAATTATTTAATTATTTCACTAATTTAATAGAATTATATATAAGCAGAATTACATGTATCATATTAAATATAATTAAATATAACAAGTGTCCTATTTATCAAAACTTCATAAATAGTAATGTTATAAAAATTTCATGGTAACTTTGTTGAAATAATTTATATTACTATAAAAATTTAGTAATAACTTTAATTTTTTGGTGAATTGCAATAACTTTATATATTTATATAAATTATGTGCTACGAGGAGTAAATGAGTCAAATGATAAAAAGCAGAAAACAAAACCTAAATCATATAATGTGTGAATATTAACAAAAATATAACGGAGTCAGCCTCAAAAGCCGAGTACAGTTCGATCAATTCAGCATCGGTTTAAGTATTATAGTGATTATAATTTAAATAAAAATTGTTAATTATTTATCACCACATATATTTAATAATTTTTTAAATTCATATTTAAACTGAATTTAATTATATTATATAAATCTCACTTCTTAAGAATTGTTTAATCATATAACTATTATTATTCATAAAAAATGTTAATTATTATATACAAAATAATGCTAATAAATATTTATGTAAATGTCTGATGTATAGCAAAGTGCCCGGAGGATCCCAAACTTTGTTGGCAAAATCTTGTTCACAGAAGCTTTCAGAAAAACCGTAGCAAGAAAACTGCTAGAGGCAATTTCTTCACTTCTTGAAATCTACAAACCATTTGAAAATCGAACACAACCCATTTCCACCAAGAAGAGGGATGATCATCAGGTTCCTGAAATGGAAAGACTAGCCATGCCTCGGCTCCTCTGGGGCACTCCCCCAACAAGTGCAATGAAGTCTCTGAATAGATATAAACCAATGTAATGGATTTGTTCAAGATCAACCACCATGCTTCAAATCCCATTTACGGAACCTTTTTTTTTGGGGGGTGGGGGGGGGGGGGGGGGGGGGGGGGAGGGGGAAGGGCGGAGGACTAAAAACATGTACTCGTCGTTCTGAATATGCATAGATCAACAAACTATGTTTCGTACTGACAAAAAAAATACAATTTCCACCAAATCTAGGGGTAGATGATGCATCTAGTTTAGAGCATCATAAAAATCCAACAAAATATTGGAATTTATCCTCAGCCTATATGTGATTGTTACAGGTATCTCAGGAGTCCAACCAATGAAACTTTTGAGTTGAAGATTTGTTCCCTCTTTACATAAAGAAGCTAAAATCTAATATGTTATATACACTGTTATAGCATACAACAATGGAACAAATCACAGTGAGATCAAGATCTTCAGCCGCCCACGTGCAATATTAAGTGTTTGGATGTGGGAACTGTTACCTGTTGACCAATGTCAAACTGTCAATTGGAGAGTCATAAACTGCTCCAGTCGAAGGCCGAATGCATTTCGACTCCATGAAAAACACTACATGAGCAATTCTCATTGTAGTCTACAATTCAACTCCTACTCCTTCCACTGCTGCTGCCATTGATGCTGATGCTTCTTCAAGGGTCCGCCTCTTCTGAACTGTGTTGAAGGCCTCCAGAATATCTCCTTCCTCCCAATCGTCATAATCTTCTAACCCAATTCCACACTCTAGACCAGCATTTACCTGTCCAGAAGGAAGTAAAAGTGCTTGTGTATTCAGGTGGTAACAAAATAGAGGAACAAACAAACTAACAATTCAACAAGGCAAAAACAACATCCCCTTAGAAAATATAAATACGATGGCAAACAGTTGGCTCAATTGTGTTTTAAATTTGGATAAGAGAAGCTACTACAAGGACGATATCTAACAAGAAGCTGGGGCAGAAAAACATTTCATGACATAAAAATTCCTCAGTTGTTTGATATTCAGACCATAGAACAACAAAAGAACTGCATAAAAGCACAGAGGTGAGCATATTAGTGAACAAGTTAAATGTGACATTCATCATTGAACATCACAGATTCAGTCACAAGTAAGACAATTTGGATCACAGAATTGGGTAAAGCACAAGTCTTGACCCTATCATATCTTATTCCTACTCTAAAGAAAGTAAGGATCATATGCCACGAGGAATTACTGAAAGCAACTGCAGATGGACGAAGAATAATTGTCTTCACATATGGTAAGTGCTTATATCTTAGAAAGAATGGTTGCCTAAACTTTTCCTGCTAGACCATCTGAGCTTGGAAACAGACAAAATTTTACAAATAAATCTGGGTAGAGGTTTTCCAAATGTTAATGGCTTCCAGTGGGTGCCTTGACGTAAGTTTCTATAAATAAGCTAGGCTACAGATGAACTGGCCAAGCTTAGCTCAATAACAAAGAGGCATATATGCACCAGCCAGCCAGGCAACTATTACTACAGCGATGCTCTTATATTTCAATTGAGAAAATGGGAAGTCATACTGGATGCGGAACCATACCTCTTTCACAATCTCCTTCACCCGTCTCAATGAATCAAGAATACCAACATGAACAACTTTTCCCTTCCGCATGACCCGAATGCCACAGCCTTTTAGTACCTTTCCCTCTGTAATCATGCATCCAGCAACACGAGCACTGCCACTGCTGAATGTGGCCCGTACTTCTGCTGAGCCAATTGTTTCTTGTTCCTGCCAAAAGACATTAGTTAGTCTTGCTGCAGAACCTTACAGTAACTTCTAAGTTCAGAATAAAGTACTAACAGTTAGAAGATCAGAGCATGCCCAAGTATTTATCAACTCTAATTAAAAATCCCTGAACCATAAATGTGGAGGGAGGCACACTTGACTTCTAAAGCAGTTAGTCTTACTGTTAGTACATATAGTGCACTAAGTGTGTTGAATACTATATAACAGGAACACAAGTTTATATCAAATGCTACAGCCCATCAGCTAGGCGTATTATGCTTTAAAAAGGAAATCAATCTCACTGAGATGTTTTCTTTGCAAGTATACTGTACATAAATGTCAGAAAACAACCACTGTGTATAGTAAAAAGCACGCAGGAGCATAATCTACACTTTGTGCTTCGAAATTTGAGGATACGTTGATTTACCTCAACAGACTCCAGGAGTCCTTCCATTGCGTTCCTCATGTCATCAATTAGTTCATAAATAACTCTATATAATCTAATCTCAACAGCTTTATTCTCTGCATAGCTTTTCACCGAACCTGGTGCTCGGATGTTAAATCCCAAAATTATAGCTTTGCTTGCAACTGCGAGGTCAACATCACTGGTGCTCACATCGCCTGTTGCTTCCAATAGAAACTTCAATGTGACATTATCTTGAGGTAGCACCTGCAGGGCTTGTCTGACAGCTTCAATGGATCCCTAGTCATGATAAAAAAATTACATTTAGTTGCAGGTGAAGCAATAACCACCTTGATTATCCTGGGAAATGGAACATATCAAGGTAGCCTTTCAGTACAAGTCAGAAAATAAACTAAATTGCAAGTTCAATCAACTGTTAGAGTAATACTACTTACACGATAGTACGACAATGTCTGTACAATACACAAATAGATATCAGTCCTTATTAGTGTATTGTAGCAAACCCCATTAACGACTGTTCCCTATTTGTGTATGGTGCAGACATTGTGTTATGCACTCACGTGCAAGTAGTATTATTCCAACTGTTAAATATTAGGTATATAACGCATGCACATATATAATTTAATAGAATGCACACCAAATATTATGCTCGTATATGTTTAGAAGTGAAATTTCTTCTCACATAGGCTGTAACACACACACACATATATGTCAAACTATCTTAAATTATATATATAAACAAATATGTCTTAGTGGATACATTTTTTTGGTATGTCTGTGGCAAATATCTGGCACCATTCTGCCCAATTTCACTGTAGATAGTGAATCAACTGAACTAGGTTGGAACAATTCAAGACTATCGCTGACTAATTATCAGTCTACTACCTATTGGCATCAATTTCTTGTCTGCAAAGACAAGTGTTTGCTGCCCGTTTGTGGTTTTAGGGACAAGAATGACAAGTCCATACAAAAAACATTCAAGGTACTTTCATAAGAAACATTAATTAAGTTCTTATTACAACAGTTCTATGTGATTTAAAATCAATGCATGATATGAGAGACAAATCATCTATAAGTTCATTTAGGTAAGTGGTTTACATATTTGCAACATGAACAAAATACTATTCTCCAAATTTTAGTAACACTTGGTGGCAAATGGCAACACATACCTGAAGATCAACCTTCAAGATTATATTTAGCTGGTGCAAGTCTAGCCCAGAAAGCTTTCCTGCTGACACTGCAGAAGCTAAAGAAGAAAGGGTGACCTTTCCATCTCCGGCCTTTGCTGAAATACGCTCACTTCGCAATGACTCAGCCCGGGACTCTGCCTTTTCACGTGCAGCATCAAGGGAGTCAACAACCTCAAATTCATCACCAGCAATTGGAACATTATTCAATCCAATAACCTGTAAAGATACACAGAAGACAGATCTTAAGAAAAGTTGAATTAGGCTTACTTTTGGCATCTATTCAGAACCTCTTAATGTGCATAGCTCCTAGAAAGTAACTACACATGGTAGCTAGGATATTTCCAGGGTCCATCATTGTAAGCCTTTTGTCTATGCTACTAAATGCAAAGCCACCACAAGACTTTTCTGCTTTTCATTCTTTAACATGGAGTTCCTTTCTTAAAAATCGCTAATTTCAGGCAACAGGAGAAATCAATCTTTGCAAAAGTCCAACTTAAACAGTAAAAAGCAAAGGCAACCAGCCAAGTTTCAGCTAGTAGTACCTTTCACCCAAGAAAGGAAAAGTAAAGAAATAGAAAATAAGGAAGATGAAGATGAAGAAAAGGTAGTTCAAAGTCTCATACAATTCAAACACGTTCTGATTTGTTTAGTTTTATACAATCTCTTAAAATGATGAGAATAAAGAATTGTCAAACAGACTTTATTTTAACTACTACTGCCACTACATATGGCTCTACTTATTTTTCCTCCACCCCCTCTTTTACAAATTAAAGAACACAAGATTCACCCTGGATGAAATAACATCAGTTATATAAACAAACTGACATTTAAAACATTATGTACAGCAAATGCATACATAAATTACAAAGGATCTTTTACGTGCATGCTTCAATACATCACAAACCAGACAGAAAAGTTGCCCAAGACTTGGATTGAAATAGGAGAAATTATCCTTGACTACTTCTAGAACTTGTAATTGCTTCATTATTTCAGTATGTTTGCATGTACGCTGCTCAATATATAATCAGATAGTTCCCAATACCAACACTTTCTAGTCTTATATGTCATGATCTCAAATCCTCTATTTGTCCATGATCTAAGTTTTGAATCTCCATTTCAAGCGATTACTAATCCATGTTTAATTGCATATTGTTGCTCAGGTTAATTTTAGCATATGAAGCAAAGAGCTAGATGTCATCCTAAGAAAAGATATTGCAGCTTAACTCTGAGACCATTTTGAGGAAAATAAAAGAAAAGAAGGAAGAATAGCAAACAGCAAATATGGAAGAATGATGAAAATGAAATAAGCAGCAGCTCAATGACAGATATATGAAGGAGGTAGAAACAAGATGTACTTCTAAGCCTATTATCAGGCTCTCAACAAGAGATAGTTATTGATTGTGAACTTCCAAAACGATTTAGACTTTATAAGGGCTCATAAATTCATATTGGGATAAAGAGCTATTTGTTTCATGATATTGGAAATGGAAATAAAGCACTACATAAGCAGAATGGCTTGCAAAACAGGCTGATATAGAAGGGACAAGGGAATTACCAATAGATAAGTGAAGGAAAAAGAAAAAAAAATGCAGATAAGTAGAGAAAGCCTCAATTTTATGGATGTGCAGAGAAGTGAGCATGTAGCAGGAAAATGTCCATAGAAGATAGACTCAATATGCATTTTTAGGTAAAACAAACACTATCTTCTCTCCACACAAATTTTCTGTGGAAAGCACGCATATTCAAATAAATATAACAGATATGTTTATTTATATGGATGGACTTGCAAGTATGAACAAGAGAAATGTCATATAATCTAGTATGCTATCAATTATTCACATATAAGACTGAATGAAGATGAGTAACTTTATGACTTCAATCAGTTGAGTAGATTAATGTATACAAGGTACATATGGTGATTCAGTCAGGGCAAACCACAAAATCATAAATCAGAGTCATACAATTTAAGAAGTTGCAACATTGATTTAGCAGACAAGTTGTCTAATTGAGCTGAGGAAGACTAGTGTGAGACGACATGCTCTCTTCCCAACCCCCAGGGGGGCCCACGTCCCTTGTACTATGCTTTGCTAATCAGTTTTTTAGCAGGTTACCTTACGCAGAAAAAACCAAATTTTTTGGAAAAACAACTGACATTAAAGTGAGACCACAAACATCAATGCACAAAAATTAACTTTCAACAAGTAAACTTAATGGTAACTTTTTTTATGAGTAATCCACACCCTAACATGGTCAAAGATAATGTCCTCCACTAGCTGATAAGAAGAACAAGAAAAGATGTTGCATTGACAAACCTGTACAGGTATAGAAGGTGTAGCCAAATCAACACGCTTTCCACCATCATCAAATAAAGCCCGCACCTGATAAGGGTCATGGCAAATAAAAGATGTTTACTAATGTGGGGTAAGCAAACAGATTACCAGTATTTAATGATAAAAAATTAAGATCATGACAACAACTGATGTAATTTAAGTTTACATGTATACTAACCTTTCCAAAAGCTTCTCCACAAACTGCTATATGTCCCCTTCTAAGGGTGCCATTCTGCACAATAAATGTAGCAAATGGTCCTTTTGATTTATCTAGACCTGCCTCAATGACTGTGCCCTTTGCGCTTCTATCTGGATTAGCTTTCAACTCTTGCAACTAAATCATTGATGCTTAGGTCAGAATGAATACTAGGCATATAGAAAATAAAAGCCAAAAAATGTGCAAATTTTAACTGAAAGCAGTGTCAACCAGTCAACAGGCTTTTCACTCGAACAAAAGCAACAAAATATCAAGGTGTCTACAACATGGAAGAGAGAATCAGAAAGACAAGGACAGCTTCAATTTAATATGTCTTCCTTTTCTTTTTCCACATACAATATGAACCAATGAGGGTCTTTTAACAAGAAATATGAAGAGAAGTTTTGATGTTTTAAATTGCTAGGAATCTTGTAGACATGGGAGAGTGCAAGGGTCAAAATCCATGCGCCTTTGTAGAACAGTACATTTAAAAAGTGATGTTCTGATATGAGTAAAATTACTCATCTACGAGTTCATTTCTAGCTATTGAGCAAAGAATTTGTACTATTCGTGAGATTTTCTATCAACATATTGTAAAGTGAGAACATTATAATTGTAAATCAGCTAAGACAATAGAAGGGTTGGAATCTTAGCGACATAAACCAGTTCTAAGCCCCAAAAAAGCAACCCACCTCAGCAACAAGCATAACAGTTTCCAAAAGATCATCTACATTCTGCCCTTTCAGAGCACTTATCTGTTGACAAAACATACAGGGTATTAATCAGTAAATTTCATAAAAGATAAACAAAAGATGAGAGCAATGACAGCAAATGAAAAATACAAACCTGAACCATTGGGATGTCACCACCCCAGTCTTCCGGCATCAAACCAATTGAAGAAAGTTCTTGCATGACTCGATCTGGATTTGCTCCATCTTTATCTATCTGGTTCAAAAATAAACATCATAATGAGTCAGCAAGTCCTCAAGCCATAACAAAATACAGCATAAGAATGAGAGATTAATTTTTTCTTTATCTTCTTTGTATAATGGAGACACATCACGTTGCCATGCCTTGTTTATAGCAATAATTATAGGTACTCCTGCTGCTTTGGCATGAGCTATGGCTTCATTTGTTTGAGGACGAATTCCATCATCAGCAGCTACAACAATGATGGCAATGTCTGTTACACTAGCTCCACGTGCTCTCATTGCCCCAAATGCCTACAGGAGCGTATATAATAGATATCATCTAGAGGCAAGAAAAGTACAAAGAACGTTATAGTTGATGATCAAGTAAAAAGACCACACTAAAAAAAGTTAGCAAGTCATTACATGGATTACAGACCCAAACATGATCCAGCTGAAGAACATGTAAAAGCAGACCGGCACATGTGGACAATAAAGTTGGGAGGTAAAAGGGTTCTAATTGACAATTGAGTAATACCTCATGTCCAGGAGTGTCAAGGAAAACACAAGGCAGCAGTTTGCCATCTACAGGTACTTGCACTTTATAAGCTCCAATTCCTTGTGTAATCCCACCTGCTTCTGAAGTGGCTACCTATTTAAATTGCATGTGCATGTAACATGAGCATCAGTAGTTGAATATCCAGCAAGATAGATCCACCATATAAAAACAGAAAGAAAAAGCCTGGACAAAATCATGGGCACAACACAGCCATACCAGCATAGCAAAATCCAGAAAAAACTGGAAGGGGACATAACATGGCATGGACACACATATAGCAAATATAAATTTATAAATAAAAGATAAGCGAGCACGAATTATAAAGTACATGCCATTGTCGTACCAATAAAACTAGACATTAGATTCAAACTACATTCACAAAAATTTGAAAATAGAAGATTGCATTAGCGACTTACATGCATGTACATTTATATAAATTATATAAATCATACAACCAAATGTTCTTTATAACTTCAATGTACAACAAAGCAAAGATAGCAATCCTATCATTTGTAATGACCAAGTAACTACTTCAGCAAAACTATACAACCTAAATTGGGTTTCACACTAACTATTATTAATTATTGGTAAAAAAAATGTGACTATCTCTTAGAATATCTTAAATCTAGAATTTTTTTTTTTTGGGCTTTTCACAGTTCAGTATTTATTTTCTGAAAGACCTTCAACTCCTAGAATTTTCAAAGTTATGCCAATTCCTGATCCCCTTTACTAAATCCTTAGATTGTATCCACACATGTCTAAGCCATATATAACACATTTAGGGCCCTGATCAGCCTGGGGAAGCTTAAGATTGTCTTATAAAGGGCACAATTGTGTTATAGGTGAGATACATAAACACAAGAAAATATGTTTATATGAACATGAAATCTAGCAATTTGTATGCTAACTTAATATCCAAATACTACATAAAAAATTGTCTCAAAAGATGGAAACAATTACTCACAAAGAAACAATCTACCTGACCTTTGTTTGTCCATGTTCTAAACAAAAAAGAAGAAAAATAAACTATAAGGAGCATAAAGGTTTTCTTACAAAATTATAGCCATACCTTGGTCTTCCGAATATAATCCAGAAGAGTTGTCTGCAAATTGATAACACCAACAAATATCACAAGCCAAAAAATTTGGCCGGAAAAAAAATCAGAGATAAGGGAAGAATACAGAGCAATGTTACCTTGCCATGATCCACATGGCCCATTATAGTAATAACTGGAGGCCTATCTTTGAGTTTGCCAAGGTCATCTTCATCAAGAATTTCCCTTTTCTTCACCAAATCTTCAACTTTAAAAGGATCAGCATCTATGACTTCCACATCATACTCTTTACAAATCATTTTCACCATATCGTTGTCTAGAGTTTGCACCCCATCTGGCTTAATCCCCTTGGAGTATAAATAACCCAGGATTTCACCTTCACTGATTGCCAACTTGTAGGCTAACTCCTCTATCAGCATGCCTTTATCACTGACTTCTAGAATTTCTACTTTGACAGGAGCTGCCTCCTTGGCAGCCTGGAGTCTTGCTGCCTTTCGACTTGCTTTACTCCATTTCCTCCCTTTCCTTCCTGTTGCAGCACCAGGAATGGAGACATTGAGTTCTGATGTGTCCTCATCAGCAATTTCAACATCATCCTCTACCAACCGTCTCCTTGGTAGAGCACCTTTCTTTCGATGCTCATCTTTAAACTTTCCTGGGGGAGGGCCCTTTCCCGGTTTCGTAGGGGCTAGAACTGCTTGAGCAATTAGAGGATCAACTACTGGTTTCTTGGAAGCAAACTTATCAATCAAGATTGGCTTCCTCTCTTTAGCTTTAACATCAGCCGCTCCCTTATCCTTCAGTACAACAGGTTTTTTTATGGGTTGGGAAGCGATAGAAGGTTTAGCTTGCAACAGTGGTTGTGGTGTTGAAAGTGGCAGAGGAGCTCTAAGAGGAGCACGGGATTGAGATGTTACCTTTTCCCCTCCCCCTTCTTGAGATATCTCTCCTTCATTCTTATTATTAGATTTGGGTGCTTCCTTTACAACCTTCTGCATAGTTGCAATGGTGTCCCCTTTACGCCATACACTTTTCATGGGTTTAGATTTCCGGTTTGTTGCAGAATTTACAGATCTATTAGTTCTAGGATTAGTAGTGGTATTAGATATTGCTGGTTTATTTACAAACCCATTATTACTTTGACCATCCAACTCTGAATTTTCCAGTTTTTCAGCCTTCTCCAACACCTCTCCAAGCGACTTAATCACATTGGTCCCCACTTCTTCTTCATCTATATCATCAGATTCCTCAGTTATTCTTGAGGCGGCCCAAACTTTGGAATTTACACCTAAAATTGGGTCACCCTTGGTGTCCGAGGACTTCAATACTGGCTTTGGAGGAGGCTTTAGGATAAAACCAGCATTATCATCACCACCCTTACTTTCTCTATTGCTGTTAGAGTCAAGGGACGCTGCATTGCCTTGGTCAGCAATGAAATCTGTTGTAGTCACTGAATATCTACAAACGGACAAGGAGACAAAATGCCATCTCTTTTGGCCCTTGAAGTTTCCTCTCGAAACAGAAACTCTCCTCACGACAGCATGGGACCTTCCAGACGAACTCACACCAACAAGACTTCCCAAACTCACTGAGGAAGCCATAGAAGTCATTGCTCCTTGAACGTTGCTTACTGATATAAGCATTGAGCCCTCACTCAAGAAAAAGCTCCAAATATCCTATTTAACCTAACAATTCCTCATCATACACTCCTTACAATCCGCCGTAAATTGAAAACCAGAATCTCACTTAAGAATTCAAGCCACCCAGAAACAAAATTCTCCAGATAACAGACAAATTACGATAAATATACTCCTTTACCAAATAAAATAAGAAGAATATGGTACCTCGAATTCAAAGACTGAAACTTTGTAGCGTTTCTGAGTATTGCCCAATAACTCCACAGTTACAGAAGGAATAGCGTGCCCATTTGAGAGAGAAACAAAAAGAAATAGAGGAAGTGACTTTGTGGCTGTGGAGTTGGGGATGATATGGCATGGACAGCAAGAGCTAAAAGCCTGAAACAATTGGAGCGTGTGTAGTTCTCTGCCTGTCAAATTTTTCATAATGTGATAAGGCTTTTTTCGTGGCTTTTGATGCACATTTTCTTCTGTCTCATGTAAGGCAACTAGGATTATTTTGGCACCCACCTCGGCCACTTGAGCACGCTGACATGACCGCCGTAAAATATTTGTGTTGGGATTCTTTTTGGAGAAATTAATATAATACAACCAAAAATGATAATTTTATACATTTTTTTACCTACATTATAACCTACGTCTTATTTAAGAAAATAAAAATAAAACAGATCTTTTTATTATTTTATTAAAGAATATTTGACATGCATAAATATAAGTGTAACTTTAACACCGCTCAATATAACCTTATATCATTGCGTCAAGCTGCGAGTTCAAAAGCTATTTTACTCATGTACCCAAAAATTAAGCTATTTTACTCTTGTTTTTTAAAAAATAAATTATATGCTATCCCCTCTTGTGAATATGTCTATAAATTAAATTTTATGAAATTTTTATTTAAAATTTTTATTTATTAAATTTTATAAATTAAATTAAAAAACTTAAACTTCTAACAATTCAAAAGTTGTTAATAGCATTTATTAGCAACTATTTTTTTAAATTTAAGTAAATTTAAAGGGTAATAAATAAAAAATAATATTTTATAACTCCTCTTTTACTTAATATTTACACTTCTTTTTGTAATTTTATGTGAGCTTTTGAAATTTTTTAAGTTTTTAAAAAATAATAAATTTAGTGATATAAATTTTATTATAAAAATTAAATTAAAATAAAATTATAAAATAGTAATATTAATTGAGAAAGGCTAAACAAATCAAAGTACCTATCTTTTTTCAAGATCAGCATTTCAATTAAAATATGTAGAAGCATTTATAGATAAATAAAAAAAAGTTCAGAATTGCAAAGCTTACATGCATATATAATATGCAAATTTACCTAAATACTTTTGTCTATCTAAATATAAACCATTCCTTCATAAGTATTTTGGGACTTTTTTGTTAATCATAGAATGTATTTTTTATACTTAAAATATAGTCTCATGAATTAATTCTCACTAACATCTCATTTATTACATATAGAGATTAATTTTTATTTATTATTTTGAAAAACAAAATAGAAACCAATTTTTTTACATAATGGGTAAAATGTTAAGAAAATCATTTGTGAGAATAGAATGGTTCTTAATAAAATGAAAAAGTTCAATATGAACTGCCAGCCATGCATGCCCACATATATAAAGACATATACATCCAGAAAACTTGTAAGATTTTGAAAGATAATTAGCGATTAGCAACTTTAGTATAAGGCAAATAGGAAGAAGGCACGGCGATATGGGAGGAAATGGCATTAAAGGAATTATAGGAATGCTGATGTTGTTGGTTGTGGTTGCATGCACAGCTGAGAGGGAATTTGTAGATGGCGCAGCTACATTACCTCTGCCAATGGTTGCAGTTATAAGAGCAAACATAGAAAGACACTGCAGAGATTTCTGCGATGGAAGGACCATTAAATTACCATTTCTTACGTGACTTTGCACGTAGTCCATCTGTTCATGCTTCATGTTTCGATCATTGCAAGAAACGGGAAACATTGAAGTTTTGTAAAGAACACTGCACCAAAGATATTGATGGATCAAGTGATCTGCACCAACTGGAAGGGCAAGGGAAGACTTTCGATAACCGTGTACATGCATTATGCACTTTTGAATTTTTATAATACTGTATACTATACTATACTATGCTACTATCTATAATGTATTCGAAGAGTGGATGGCATAGTATATAGTATACATTATTGATAATGTAGTATAAAATAACATATCTTTTTATATCCTAAAGATAAATTGAACGATAATTAAAGAATGAAATGATTCAATTATTTTTAGCAAAAATTTAATTCCCCCTTCTATGAAAATGGGCCGATCACATATTATATGCATTATTGGATTTATAATACAGTAAAAAAATATTAGATATTCTATAAAAATTTTAAATTATAATGATTTAGTTTAGCATTATGGCAAACTGTCTGCTTTGGTTGTTCACAGTTGCAGAACACGCATATTTTGACCAAAGCTTCGTAACATTAACCCTTACAACATTTTCAGAAAGGCCAGTACCCTTTTCTATATAATAAAAACCAGCATTATTTGGGAACATTCATATGTTTGACCTTCTCCTGTTATTTTGATTTATTTTTTCATTCTTGAAACTGTAGAGAAGATATACGCAAGCCATTATCAAAGTCCAGAGTATAACTTCTCTTGCCACTTACGGATGCATTCAGCATGTTTACTTGGCAACGCCGGATTCTTGCTTCTCCCGAAGCATGCTTGGCACCATTCCCTGCATAGCATTTCTATTTCTTCTGCCTTACAAACCTTCAAGCATGCAGGGTGATAAATTTTGATTACAACCGCTTGTGGGTGCAACCTCTCTACTGCCTTATCACAATAACGATGACATTTTTCATTAATTTCTCCCTGCTTAACTCTGGAAAAAAGGGCATCAGCTCCCACATTAGCTGCCAACAGAAGTGCAATCAAAGACGCCATCTCTGCTACTAGCCTTTCCTCCAATGGATTGCCTTATTTTCTTTAATAAAAAATATTTCTAGGAAGTGATCACAGTTTCTAGTTAGTTTACGAGTTGGGCATCTACATTTGTAATATATATATAACTTTACTGACAATATAATAGACATTCTCTGACTCTTCCCAAGCTTAAAAAGATACAAGGCTGACCTTGATTATAGATATCTTTTAGGTCAATTAATTAGGACATGTTATCCAAAATGAGAAATTATTTATTATTCATAGAAAATTACTTTTATTTAAAAAACTTTTTCATGCTTTATTCTCATATCATTATTAGATGTGAGACTGTTTTATATTTGAAGTTAATTATTGATTATCTCTTCAATAAATGCGATTGTAAGGTTTGAATTTAAATTTTTAATTTTAGATCTCTTAACTTAGAACATAAATAATGAATATTACGATAATACCTTATTAATTATTCATAGAAAACTACTTTAAGCCTATTAAATTTGCCTTGTTTTTAGAAGGTAGAAAGAGCAATATCATAGAAAATATATAACTAGTTGAAGTTATTTACATAGAGGCTTGGAAAAAGCCCTCTTTTCATTATGCACATTACCATGAACAATGCTACTCACACGAAATATACTTTGCCTGTACATTTAAGTGTAAAAACTCAAATGATTGAAAAAAAAAAAAAAGGAAAAAGAAACTGACAGCAACTAATTCGGTATTCAAGTGAGGTCAACTCATATTTTCGTCGTTAAAGTTGAAGATTATTATTGTTATTTAATTTTAATCAAGTTCTGCACCTAGAAACAGTCTTTTATGTAAAACAAAACTTCTTTAAGCAATTACCGGTCTTTCGATCCCACATAATCAAAAGCATGATGCCGGAGAGAAAGGGAAGAAAAAGAATCAACCTCTTAGATGGCTTAAATTGGTGAAGTTTAAGAGTCAGAGAGATTATTTTGCCTGCTCATTGGGATGAATAGCACGTTCATTCAAGTTAAAAACCACCAATGGCTGTCTAGGGATTTAAACTCTAACGCATCTGAGAGGGTGTATATAACTCTTTCAGGTAGCTAGGCGGCAGGTTTCTTTCAATTATGGGAAAATTGCCTCCGGCACGCAGCTTAAAATTTTATTGGTTTTATTGGTAAGGGGTGTGCATTGGGTGAAATTTGTGTAAAAGGTTAGTTGGATATAGATAAAATTTGGTTTTAAAATTCTAACCTGAATTCCAATTGCTTTCTATCCACAGCTTGAGTCAGTCTAGTTTGACAAAAAAATGTGACTCAACCAAAATATATGTGTACAGGTTTGAATCTTTTACACAACCTTATGAGTGATTTTGCTTTTTGTTTATAAAACCTTTTGTGTACAACATTTGTATACAAGGTAGAAAGAAGGGAGAAATTATGGGAAGAAAGGACATGATAAGAATAAGAAATGATTGTCTTACGTCTTTAAAGTTATGTAAGGTTATATTTTTTAAATTTTATATATTGTTATTTTTATTATATTTATTTTTTTTATTATTATAAACGAATTTATTATATCAAAAATAAAAATTATAAAAGAAATGTGGTTCAACAAACGTAAGAGTAACACGGCTCATAAGAACAGCTGCAATAGTGATGTTATTTGTGCTTGTTACCACAGCTGAAGTTCAAGTTCATGGTCATGACTCTTCTACAATACCTCACTCTTGTGATCATCTGGCTATTCTAAGACACATGAAAGAACTTTGCAAAGTCCATTGTGATGGATGGGTGAGACGATTTCCAGTTCTTCCTCACCTTGCACGTCAATCTCTGCTCACTGGTTGCTTTGATCTGTGTAAGATACAGAGAATGTATGATTATTGCAAAGAACATTGCACCTTAAAAACTGGGGCAATACCTCGTCATCAATACCATCAACTGCGAGAGTCATAATATAAATGTGTGCTTGCATGTCTAGAAGAGATGCACTTTTTTGAATGTGTTAGCTAGTTATGCTTGGAACAATCTAGTCTCAATTTCATGATTATAGGCTATCTATTTATTTAAACTTCTCATCGTTCACAATGCGAAATTGTTAGTTTTCTTCATCTTTCATCTTTTGGCAACACTATGGTCGATGTAAACGCTGCAATTTGCTTCACAATCAAATGCCTTTCTTCCAAGGGTTATTAATGTTACAGAATACATATAATTATAGAATGAGGATACCATATTTGCAGCCTTTGGAGGTTGCGTTTTTGTGGGTTTGTCTTGTAACGTTTTGTTTCGTTTTTATGAAGTAAAGTGGTGTTGTTGAATTAAAAATGCCGGTCTTACGAAAGTAGTCACAAAATTGTCACTGAAAGTATCGACTTATGCTAAATAAATATATTTTTATGTTGATAACATTCCTTTTACTTCAGCATAGATTGATACATATACATTCTTTCGTGTTGACAATATTCTTTTTACCTTGGGCTAAGTTGACATTTTCACATTTTGTGAGTGTTTCATAAAGTAATGTACGTAACCATAACCGAATTGTCGTTGAATATAGAATAGTAAAATAAAAGGACGTGATCTTTTGTAGCGTAGAAGACTTGTATGTGATTGATACTATTTTCTTTCCAGTTCTATATAAGCTTTTTTCTCTTTACCTGCATGTGTGTGCTGTCTAATTCTATGCAAAGGAGAGACTCATTGGAAGCTCGCTTCTACACTGCTACTGGAGATCGAAAATTTTGACGCTGTGGGTATTGAAAAAGTGCGTGTCTTCTTGGCATGCAAGCACACATTTATAATTCAGTGCTTAGAATGCTTTCAAGTGATACAAATTCATTTTGTACTGAAACTTTTCAAACGCTTGATAATCCAATATTGAAGGAAACACGAAATGTGGGACTCAAACCCATATATAAGACGCAGTTGTTCAATTCTTATAAATTGAAATGTATATAAATTTTATTTAAAATAATTTAAATTATTACATTTTATATTTAAATTATAAGGCCCATTAAATTAGTGACTCACATTTAATTTAATGAACTTTTTGTGAATAATCTGGCATTCACAAACTAAATTTAATCAAATGCTTATTTAGAATTTATATTATTAAATTTATTAAATTTTATCATTTAAATTATAAAATTTAATAAATTTACATATCATAAATATTTAATATAAAAAATTGTGTAAATTAGATTTAATGAGAATTTGTTTTCTCTCAAAAGAAGCCATCAAAATCTCAACCCAAATTATCACTAAATTCTTACAAAGCTTTACAGCTTCGCATATATTAATGAAAAGAGTCCTAACTATTCTCACATCAAAAAATTTTTCACTTGTTTGTGACACACCACAGACAGATACCAATTTTTAATTCTTGTCATTCGCAAAATTACGACAAAATAAATGAGAGTATCTTTTCCCTTACTAGAAAACATATTTGATTTAAAATAATTAACTAATTGGGTCATCAACTGAAAATTTGGATATCATATAAACCACTTTGCAAATGGTGTTGGCCATTAATATGTGTAGCCCATCTATTCTGAATTGTCCGAAAGTTTATCAAAATGTTGTATAACATAAAACTCTCGATGTGAACGTCTTCAGAATAAATCATTTGATTTGAGTTATCGCTATGTACAAGCATAATCTCAAACCAAAAAATCTCAATGAGGAGTCAAATGGAACTAAAACCAAAACTACATTAGTAAAAGAAAATAAAATTCATGAAACTGTATCTTCCGCTTCTTGTTGGGAAGTGATAGCACAAGCACCAACCACTGAAAAGGTGGAAGGGGAGGCAGGGAGTCACAGATCCGAAATGAATCAAGGTAAAACATTGAGAAGCCCTCATCTAGTCCAATCAAAGCATATCCATCACAATAAGTACTTCTCGGTAACAGTCCGGCCAAACTTTTCTTGGACATCCCTTGGTGTTTCAATCTGAGATAAATAAGAATTGTCACAAAACATCATCACACAGCCAAATTCTATGGAATTCTCGCAATATCAGCAAGATGAGTAACTAACCGCATTAAGGGCTTTGAAGAGAGCTTTAACTGTATTGTGGGGGTTTCTGGAGCCAACAACCTATCAAGGTATATGTAATTAGAGAAAACTCTAAAATTGGATAACCATATTTAATACATGGATTGAACTTGGAAGTCAGCTACCTTAGACTTGACATTTTTAAACCCAGCTAAATAAAGTATAGTTTGGACTATTCTGCCGGCTGACATGCCAGACCTAGTGGGAGCAGGCCAGAGATACACCTATTGAGAAATAATGCAGATGCATGAAATATTATAGAAGGAAAGGACGGGTAAGATAAACTGAATCATTACTCGTAATAGACAAGTCAAGAAGTACACTCAATCACGGCCAACCTTGGTCTTTTTGTAACTTGTTTGTACTGCATGTGCAATTGTATGTTCCTCATGCCGTTCCACATAGTGTAGATTCTGAAAGCATTTCTCATATGCCTGGTAGTTGTCAAAACATTCAATTTATTATTCAATTATGCCAAAGAAACATAAAACTAAATTAAACAAAAATAATCTGTATTAAGCTGATATTTTGTATTTTCTAACCTTGTTTTAAAAGATATTTGAGAAAGCCAAATGTCAACACAAGACGCAAAGCATAATTTGAAATCAGATTTCAGTGTATAGCAAGTGATTTAACAAGTATTTATTATAATGGGCACATCACCCTCAACAACACTAACTGCTTCATGTCATTCCAATCATCAGCAACCGTAGCTGAAAGAATTTAATTTGAACTAATAAATATAAATTAGGATTTTCCCTCTTAATAATGAGTTTTAATCATGCTTTCCACTGTCCACGAGAAAAAGCTCATTATTTGACTCACACAAAACATCCATATTTGAAACTTAAAAGTCTATCTTTTCAGAATGAACCTATTCCACCCAGAACAACATTTTGGAATAATCAAGATCAGTGAACTGCAAATTTGCAGCATCCACACCACCCTCGACAATGATGCCAACAGTTATTATTAGCACTGGCCCTTGAATTTGGTTGTGTGCATCAGGTGAAATAGACACTTATCTTTTCTTTTTTTTTTAAATAGGTTAAAAGGATGAAAATTAAGAACAAGAAAATAATATAGTTATATTCATTCCGTGACCTCATTAGCATCCATCCACAGCATTCACATCAATCTAAGTGGTGCATAATCACCAAATTCAGTTATACAATCATTCATCCTTTACAAGAGGACGATTTATCTTCCACAGAGGCACAACTAGAAACTAACAAGAACTAAAACCTCTCAAATGTTTTCAAATCAAGTAGCTTTCAAATTGTACACTTCACGAATTTATCCCTTTCTCTTTCTAATTTAGTGTTCTAGATTTTGCTCATCAAATAAATATTAGACTTCAAGTGAAAAGGAAACTGAAGAAGAAACATAGTTTGAAAATCTACCAAAGAGTTACCAATAAACAAGTGAAAAGAGAACTGAAGAAGAAAGAAGGAAATGACCATGCGATTGTGTAGCTAAAAAGGCAAGAAGATAAGAACAGAATCGTAGCAGATTTAGACAAGCTAACAGCCAATAGATAGAGAGATAAAGTTTTGACATTTGTTTCAAGAAATCCCATAATCCTTATAGGTACTGAAAGATGATGAGAAATGAGAGACAAAAATATTCTCTAAAAACTAAAGGCAGCTCAATTTGATCTGAGATGACAGACAATATTAAAAGTAGTAGGTTATGGACATAGCACCGAAGCAAATGACCTCAGGTCCCCAGGACAGACCAAAAAGAGAAGAAAAGAAAAGAAAATTCAAAGAGGAATAAAGGGGCATTAAGATTGACATACACAGAACTCATGATTAGAAATTTTTTTTTTTAAAAAAATATATTCGATAAATAAAGACGATTGAAGATCTTGTTGCCAGTCACCAGATAATTTAAAACTCAAAAGTAAATTCCCCAAATAGGATTGAACTGGCAAGTGACACAATTGATACATGGGGCTTTATTAAGTTCTATTTGGATTATATATAGAAAACAAACATAAACAAATATAAGAAATAACTCATCAACTTTGATGTCAAGGACAACGCATTAAACTACAAGTATAGAGAATTAAATAGAGCAAAATGGGCGAGACAATCATCTCTTTGAAAAGACACTAAAAGAATGCAATTAAAAGCAACGTCAAGTTCTACAATCATGAGAATTTAGCAATTCAATAAACTCAATCTAACAAAGTTATTAATCAAAACATATGGAGAAAAATTGAATTCTAATTTTACCATAATTTAGTTTCAACCTCACATAACCAGGACTTTCCACAAATTCTACAAAATTCTTTTTCCAAAGGAAAAATCTTTTTTTTTTTTTTCTTTTGGGTGAAGAGTAAATTCAAATCATGAAACAGTCACCGAAAAGTATCTAAAATGTTGATTGCATAAATAGTTGCAATCCACAGTTCACATGGTATCTTGGAAATGGAAGAGCTAATAAAGAATCCAAAGTCAGTTAACATAGTATTTTCAATTCAAGAATAATGACCAATGATAAGCAAAAATCATCCAATGCAACTATTATACACTATCCATATATAAGTATAGACCCCACCATTGGAACTAGGAAGCAATTCTGGGCTATATTTTAGTGGGTTTGTGAGGCAGACATTTTTCCTGACCATTTCCAATGGTAGAAGAGTAGGAACCACCAATCCAGTCCCTCCTACCAAATATAAACCCAATAACTAATGATTAACCATGATTGGTGGTAATTAAGCATCAGAAAAATTGGCACAAATCAATGTCCACCATAATTGCTGACAAAACAAATCTCTCAACAGGCAAAATTAAAACATGTGGAGGCCATGCTCTATCAGGAACTAAACTAAAGTGTACCTATATGGTTGCATATAAAAGTTAGGCGTGAAAGCCCACACTTCCAAGCACATGCAACTTGCACTGGGATGGAGGGTGTAGGGTGTAAAGAAATCATGAAACTCTTGAACTTAGACCACAGAACAATTGGAAACAATCAACTGCTAAACCACTTTAAGTAGAACTTGATAGATTGCCTAGTAACACAGATCAACAAGATACCTTCTGAATAGCAACTGGTATTTTGGGGCCCTTGGCTTTTGCAAAACCAACAACACCTTGGTAATTGCCACAGGCTAATATAGCACTGTACTTAACAACTTGTCCGCCCTACAAGAAATTAGGTTAGACACAAACCAAAGCCATACGTGAGAGGGGTATGGAAGGAAAAGAGTTCTGTGAATACCTTGGTGACTTTACAAGTTCGGTTCACATCAATCATTTTTACATCAAAACCCTGGCACCACATACACAAACCAAGATAAAATCAAAATAGTAAACAATAATTCTTTGTGAAAGACATATAGCTAATTGAAAGCACAAATACTAATTCCAGGCAAAATAACAGAATATACCGAAGCAAGAAGTGTTATGACCAGCACAAGATTAGGATCAATTTGAATATTGTGAAGATTTGATGAAACTTTGTAAATTTGATAAATAAGACAAATTTCAATTTGAATAACCAAAGGAGATATATGTGGGACCAAAAGGGAAACAAAAAATCAATATGATTTGGGAAACTAAATGAAAAAATAATAAACATGTTAAACATCCAAGAAAATTAGCAATGTAGAACTTTCATGATTTGCAGAAGATACTCTCAGGGAAAAAAAGGCTGGGTAGGACATTTAGTGAGGAGAAATCATTCCACACATCCTATCCATGAGTTAGTTTACAAGAAAGAGGTTCAGCGTGGAAAACTAGGCGGCTAGGGAACAAAAGAGCCCATTCTTTAAGCCTTAAAGATAAACGTAAATATAGTTAGAGTTTGTCAAAGCCTACAGCAAAGTGACAGCATAGTGACAGGAATAAATACTAAAATATTAGGTAAATGCACCACCAGGGAATGATGGCAGCTACTTTACCCTAGCAGTTGTCGACTACACACAAAATGTGCCTACCTATACAGTGATAGGAATTTCAGAATCAGAGCAATGTCCCAGTAAAATGGGAAGACTTTTTTTCAACTCATGAAAACACTCATGGTTATCAGGTCACTTGATATGTTATAAAGACGAACAAAAAATAGAAGAAATAAATACATGATGCCTCAAACCAGTTGAACTATAGACTTTTCACATTCAGGAGGTGCTTATATGACTTCAAAATTCAGCTTTTTTTCTTTTTCTTTTTTGTATTTTTTGGTTTTATTATTGATGTTGTTACTTGTTACTTGTTCAACTTAGGCTCTTCATTCAATTTGTTCAAATATGAATACTATTTGTTTTTTATCGTAGAATTCGAAAAGTTGAGGTGAAAGAGACACTTAAGAAGATGGACAATGGTAAAGTTATGGGTCCTGATAACATATTTATTAAGCTTTGGAGGTGTTTGGGAGAGAAAGGTATTTTTTGACTTACTAAGTTGTTTAATGAGATATTGAGGTCCAAGAGGATGCTAGATGAATAGAGGAAGAGTACATTGATACCCATTTACAAGAATAAGGGAGATATTCAAAATTATGAAAACTACCAAAGGATTAAACTCATAAGTCATACTATGAAACTTTGAAAAAGAGTGATTGAACACAGATTAAAAAAAGAGACTCATATAGCAGAGAAATAATTTGGTTTTATGCTAGGAAGATCAACTATAGAAGTTATATATCTTTTATGGGATTTAATGGAACAACATCGAAGTAGAGAGAAAAACTTACATATGATTTTCATTAACTTAGACAAAGCTTTTGATAGAATGTCAAGAAAAGTCCTATGGAAGGCATTGGAAAATAAGAGTGTTTGTATTGGTTATATTCTCATTATAAATAATATATATGATGGGATTACAACAAATATAAGGACTCAGGGAAGGATGACAGAAGATTTTCTCATAAAGATTGATTTGCATCAAGGGTCATCCTCTAGTCTATACATTCTCACTTTATTTATGAAGGTACTTATTAAACACATCTAAGACGTAATATCGAAATGTATACCTTTTTACAGATGATATAGTCCTAGTTGAGGAGTCAAGAAAGGATGGAGAGAAGCCTTGAAATCAAAGGGTTTTTGTTTAAGAAGGAGTAAAACAAAGTATATAGAGTATAAATTTAGTAAGAGGCAAGTAAATAATGACTTGGATAAAAATTGGAGAGTATAATATACCACAAGTGTTTAGGTTTTGATATCTTGAATCGATTTTACAAAGTAATGAAGAAATTGATAGGGATATCACACATAGGATTCAAGCTGGGTGGATGAAATGGAGAAACGCCTCAAGAGTCATTTGTGATTGCAAAATATTTAACAAGTTTAAAAGAAAGTTTTACCGAACTGCTATTAGACCAATTACGCTTTATGATAGTGCGTGTTGGGCTTTGAAAGGTCAACACAAGCAAAAAATGGGAGCGACAAAAATGAGAATGTTGAGATGGATGAGTGAAAAAAAAATCAAAATGATTGTATTCGGGAGAGAGTTGGTGTGACACCTATTTAGGAAAAAATAACGGAAACTTGATTACAATAGTTTAAGTACATGCAAAGAAGACCGCAAGAGGCTCCAATAAGAAAAGTTGATAAAATGATTTTTAATCCCATGAAGAGATATAAAAAAAGACCAAAAAGGACACTTGAAAAGGTTATTAAAAGAGACTTTTGGTTGAATGATATTTCCTTAAACTTGATTTTGGATAGAACTCTATAGCGTCATTTAATTCATGTAGCTGACCCCATCTAGTGGAATAAAACTCTAATTGTTGATGTTGTTTATTATATGAATACTGTGATGAAAGCTATTAGTAGTAGCCTTTAAAGACTTATAAAAGACGTGAAAAACCAGTCCAAACATTAATTTGGCACATGCCCAAAGAGGGAGATCCATTTTGGGAGTTTAATTAAGAGTTAATAATTATTAGGGGTATTTTAGTAATTTTGGCAGTAATTTTTTTAGAATTTTCGTAGCTTATTTTATGTATTTTGATAGTAGTAGACTTTTAGTCTATTTGGGTTTGTTTTTAGGTATTTTAATACTTATAGGATTTATATATGGTGTCTAATCTTTGTCCATATAAGATTAGGATTATTATGTGAGTTCTAATCCTTATCCATATAAGATTAGGATTCCTTTTCTTTTGAGATAAGTTGTAGGAGGCTTATTTAAACACTTGTGTATTCCTTTTTAAATCAGAGTTTATGTTTATGAGAATTATTCAGAATTTTGCCTTAATTGTATGATGCGATCAAACCCGAGGTGTGATACCTTGGGACCCTAGGTGTGACTCCTAGGTTTCTTCTTCTTATTCTCTTAATTTCCCTCACTCTTTCTTACACCAAAATCCTAATCTCGCAGCCCCTTTCACAGCCACAAACACCAGTCCAATTAATCCTAATAACCCATCTTACTGCCATTAAAGAACCCATTCCTTCATAAATTGACCTTAGCCTACCAAGTTCCTATCTTTTCTATTCTTCCATAGCCCCTAAACCCTGTTTACAGCAAAGCCCCTGCTGTCCTACATCATGCTGTTTGTTCTCCTTTTAGTTCAAACCATCATATTCCTTCCTAGTAATGATCCCAAAATAAAATTGACCACAAAAGTTTGTCCACACTCTACCTGCTTTTTCTTCTAGATCCTGTATCAATATCAATGTCAACTAGTTTGTTCCAAAGCCCAAAGTACTTCTCTTCACTCTTCAAAGGGGTAGAGTAGGGAAGTGATTCATAGGTCTTCATTTCATAATATCACCAGACAGAGACAGACACATAAGCATCTGAAGACACACAGGCTTTCTTTTCTTTTCTTTCTAATTCTTCACCCTCTATTTGAATGTTCACAAACAGGTAGAATTAGAAGAGTAGCCAATAAGTATAATGAGGGAAGGAAGTTTTGCATTGAGAATTGGTAGGAAATTTAGGCATATTATACAATGATACATATGAACAATGCCATGGTCCAAAACAACAAGAAAGAAAGCCAAACTAAGAAGGTCTGTTCAATTATTGTCTTTGAGCCCATTCATTCATTAGATAATAAAGTGTCTCGAGTTCAATCACACATTTAAAGTAGAAGCAGGAATAAGTTAATAACCAAAATAGTTAATTAAGTAATATTAAAATCCTTCAACACAAAAATTAAGTTACAACCACCCATCTGGTCAGCAAGAATATTAGTTTATTCCCTTTCTTATATAAATTACTTTGAAATTTAAAAAAAAAAGAAAAATGTCAACTAGTCAACAACCATGGAGAGAAAACAATGAAACTGAGGCAGAAGATTATCAAAGAAAATAACTTTCCTCAAGATGTCAAGCAAATCTTAAGCTAAACTAATACTAACCACCAACCAAAAATTAGGATGGTCAATAAGCAATGAAAATTGAAAAATAATGCATGTAACTACCATTCGGTAATAAGGCCTTCTTTTCTTCTCTGTTAAAGCATTTCTCTCCTCTGCAAGATCCCTGATCTCTCCCTCTAGAACTTTACCCTTCTTTCCAAACGTATAATCAAGTTCTGCTAGCTTCTCTTCAAGTTTCTTGTCAATAGCATCAAGTTTATGCAGTAGTATGGTATCCTTCTCTTTCATGTCATCAAATTCTTCGTCTTCATCATCTTCTTGTATAGCTTGCTTCTGCTTTTCATATCCAGCATCCTCCAAAACATCCTCTTGTGCATGCCGAAAAACTGCATAATTGGCAGGATTATGAGGATCAAAAGCTTCTTTCCACTGCATTAATCTCATGGCCCTATTTAGCTTAAGCTGTAGAATGAATTTATCTTTTCCATCAGCTGCTTTCAGCCTATTCATTAATTCTCCAATAACCCTGTATTCAGGACGAAGCTTGAAATGCTTTTCCTCAAACTTGTCAATTTTATCCATCCACTTGAATGCATCATCAAGTGTCTCTGTAAGTAAATATTGAAACAAAAGGATATAAGTAGTTTCAAGATATCTAGGAGTTTTATATTGAACCATAATCATTATATATGCATACCACAATTGCACAGAAAAACTAGTAGACATGCATCTGGGTGAAAACTACAACTGATTTAACAAAAGTAAGAATCCACTGGAAATACTTTTATAAAGCAAAAAATATTCAGAACTTTCCGTCGAAACTTACAGTCAGAAGTACATTTGATGATCAAACAATCTAAACAACTAGGTATGCAATAATTTAGCTAAAAAGAAATTGCATATAAAGAAAGTTAGTTAAATTTGTAACCAATACAAGGTACAGAAGGGGTGGTTCATTGGATTGCTGTACTATTTATAGCAAGCAAACACTCTGACATTCAGTAATTTTCAAGAGCAAAACAGCTTTTCTCACTTTGAAGTTGAACAAGTAACAGTCTTTCATAAATTCACTGTTTTTATCTCATGCTCTATGGATCAAATGGTCACTTAAACGACCAAGAAAGCAAACCAGGCAGCATCAATAAGTAAAAAGCAAGAAGCATCAGATACCGGCTTCGGTGAAGTTTTTAATAAACTCTTCATGTTTCTTACACTTCCTCTCAAACAATTCAAAACTCTTCTCGACAGCCTCAGTGTTAACATCATCATCACTATCGGAGTCTGTAGGCTCATCTTCCCCGACCAAGAATCCCATATCCTTCTTTTCCTTCTTTTCAAGCTTCTCTATCAGAGGCGTAACACCCATGAAATCCTCCTCATATTCGGCATCAATATCTTTGGTATCCAAACCAGCCTTTATTCTTTGCTCTCTTTCTCTTTGTCTATCCCTCTCTACTCGATCCAGAAGGTCATCCACTAGTCTCTCTGGGGGTTCAAATGATGAAGTGCGGTAATGGGCTTTCCCTAAAAAATTGAATTTTGATGACGTCCGAGCAATAAGGGATGGCGAAATGGTGATTTCCCTGGAAAATTGAAACTGGGACTTGACGGATTCTCTGACGACTTGGTTGTAGAGAAGGCGTGCCCATGAAAACGCTCGTGATTTCGCATTCATTGTCGAACTTAATCCAATTGATATAATAGAAGCTTCTTAGCAGTGAATCAGGTTAGTCAGACCGAACTGGAACTTAGTGGCCATGAATTGAATAAGCTCATGGGGGAAAGGGATAAAAAGGTGAAAGTCGAATTTGGAGAATGGTTAAGTGGGTGATGGAGCCTGAGAATGCTTGGTTATAGACAGAAGGAATAAATCTTTGGGAGCCTCCAAAGGCAAAACCCAATGTGTAGAGAAGGGAAGAAGATCAGGAAGAGAGGAGGTACAGTAGGAGTGGTGGCCACTGAAGAGTGGAGCTAAGCGCGCTGGTGCTCGGACTCGGGGTCTTAGGAAGAAGAAGATGCGATTTTTTTCTGGGCGTAAATTTCCCGTTTTTAATTTAATTCCACATCAACAAAATAAAGAAAGGGTTTAGGGTTTTTCAGAATCAAGATTGGGCTGGGCTCTTTTGCTTGGATTTACTTTTCCAGGGCTTTTTCCTGTTTTGGGTTTTCATCAAGGGGACTCACAAAAACAGTTGAGGATGATATTGGGCCGGAGCTCTCTTGGTTTGATTAATTTACAGTGAACTTATGTTGTCTCAGAGGTGTGAAAATTACTTTGGCACTTTGCTTTATTTTTTCTCATTATTGTTTATTGATAATGAATTAAATTTAAATTTTATTTTTTATATTTCTCTACAATGTTTTTTTTTTTATATTTCTCTACAATGTATCCCTACAATATTATTAAATACAGACTAATTCTCGCTTGGAGAAATTAAGTTGTAGATAATAATAAGAATTTCTTTAAAATTTGACATTGACACCAAGTTCTTTTAAGTCACATCTACCTTTCACTTATTTAACTTTTTATATCACATCATTTAGTAACCCAATTACTGTATAAAGTATAAAAAAAAACTATTGATTTCAAAAATATGTTTCATATAATTAAACCAGAAGCCCCAGATAACATTGGCCAATCCAATTCAAACGATTATACAATACAAAACAATCATAGAATTTAAGAAAATCCCATTTAATCCAAGCATATCATTTACCATTATATATATTTCCTCCAAGAAAATTATAGTATCATATGCAGCAGTGAAGAAAACCTCAATATATAGCACTTATAGTTCATCCAGCAAGTAATCAATGCAGCTTAATGATCAAAGTGCATCTCTGCATGGCACTCTTTCATGCATGCATCATAAGCCTCGTCGAATTGGTCAGGATCTGGACGATGTGCCATTGCATATTTTAAGCAAAACTTCCCGCAATGTGCTTCTATTTCTTTTGTTCTGCATATTGTGATGCATGCAGTATGAAAAGGTTGCCGCAAAGCGTGAGGAAGATGTATATATCTTCGGTTTGCCATGCTGCAATAGTTGTCACAGTATTCAACTATTTCTGCTTGCTTTGCTTCGCGTAAACCGGTTGATATCAACGGTGGATCGCCCTTTTCTAGGTGCACTTTTTCATCAGCTTCGCATACATGTACAAGCTGCAGTAACACCATCAGTGCCAGTGCTGCAACTTGCTTCAAAATATCACTCTTTTCTTCCATGGGAAACTTTGTCAAATTAGAGAAACGAAATTAAAAATGGGTATGGGACTGTGTGTTAAAATAGAAAAAAATAAAAAATGAAACATGAAATTAAATACTAAACTATTGATTCAGATTATCAGATTGATACAAATCACTTATCATAATGTTATTAACTAATTTCAAGAGTACTGAAACCCTGAGACTAAAGTAAAGGCACTCAATTTGGCATAACCTTTCAAATAATGCACTCTGATCCCATTCGAAGATATTTTTTGAACCAGATCAGGATATCTCAAGTCCTATTTTCTTTTGGCACATATCAGAAGTCATTACTTTAGATGACTACTCATCAATCTTACAATCTCCCAGTTTTCTCTGTTAGGCTTGCCTAGATAATGCTCAAATTAATTCTAAACAACGGCCAAGTCTACCCATTTGTATGCATGCTGCAAGATTTCACACACGTACCTTTTACATTTTAAAGTTCAGGTACAGTTATGAAAGTGCTGTTTTTTTTTTTTTCATTTCTTTAAAGTATTTTTTATTCGGTTAGCAAAAATTAATCATTTTGATGTGCGATCAAATATTTAAGCAGAGATTTTTAAATAAGTAATTTTTATACACAAAACCTGATTCGAACCTATAAAATTAATTGACATTAATAAAAATTAAAAGAGATTGGAATGGGGTGTAAATATAAAAGCACATGAAATTATTGATTTCTTAAACTCAGAATTTTTGTTTTCTTTTGATAAAAATTTTAAATTCTAACTCAGAGTTTTAAAAGGAAAACATCCTAATACAACAAACGCAGTCCCTTAAAGCAGGAATTTTACATACGATCCCAATAGTAGATATTGTCTTATATAAGATATCTATAAAGTTCATATCTCATACTTGGCGGCGGCGATGGGCTCTCTTCCAACAAAGACTCATGCATGCCTTATAACGAAAAAGATAATCAAATCTACCAAGATCCGGAAATGCACGAGTGATTTTGGCGCAATAATCAGGTCACTCGTCCTCCAATGCCAAATTGGCTTTGTGAGAGAACAGAAACACATTGCCAGACAACAGCTGAGCAGGTTCAACAAAACCAGTGAGACCCTCATCAACCTGTGCTTCACCATACATAAAGAAGCTGATAATCAAACCCAATATTGTTGCAGCAATTATTGATCTGAGCTTAACGTCTTTGGAATCCTTCTTGTATGCCAGTGTTCTTTATATTTTTTTTTAAGTGAGAAAGGGCCATACATAAGACATATTTGGGATAGGGAAAGTTGAACTCACAGCCAGATGCTTTGGGGATGGGCAGTATGCTAGTGGAGCCAAAGGTTCACCGACAATGTTCTTCATATTTTGTTTCTCGTGAGATGTGAATACGAACAACCCAAAACCCTAGTTTATATAGCAGTAACTTTTTTGTTTGGGTTTCATCAAAGGGACTCAAAGTACAACCTTTGCAAGGGTATCTATCTAAAAAAAACTTATATTATTATTTAACTAATTCCATGTAGCCTCAGACACAATATTAAGTACTAAAAAAAAGGTATAAATTACACCAATGTGAGTTGATTTATGCGAAAGAGGTTCGATCAAACTATTACGAATTCAATTTAACTTTGTATACGTAAAAAATTTACTTGAAAAAGATTCTTGTATAGACACTTGATTGTATTATGAAAATATCAATCTTTACTTATTAGATAAAAGATGCTTCAAAAAAAAAAAGAAGGTGAAAGTCACTTGTTAAACGGAGATTAATTAAAGAGATAAGTGTTTTCAAGTTTATATGTTGTAATCAGGAATAAAAATAGATGGTAACTAAGCTATGCACTTTATATAATATCAAAAAGATGGGTGATAACCAAACACTATCATATATACGTTACTAATTAACCAAAGGTTTTCTTTTGGAAAGAGCATTTTTTACCCTTATTTATACCTATGACTATGTGAAACATAAATTTAATGCTTAAAGAATACTATGTGCTTGAAAACTTCCTTCAAAAAAGCTTATATTTCATTTTTTTTGGTTATATTAACGCAGTAGAAAAGATTTAAACTTAAATTTTTTATAGTACTATCTAAATTTTTTTTTATTAAATCACATCTAGCAACTTTTTTTTTTTTAATTCTTGGGTAATACTACTTTGAACCAAACACACTTAATATATAAAAATATCAAAACAAAAGGGGGAGATATTAACTGAACTCCTTTATTACTTACGTAGTACATATAGAAGCCTACCTGATCATAATCATGGACAGATTGCCGAAGCTAAATGATTAACAAAATTTCTCAGATAAAATTTCATATATATTTGGATCTTTTCTTAATATTTTGATGAATCTAATAATTCACTAGAGCCTATTCCTTAAAATTGAAAAACTCATCCCACCACTTGAAGTCACAAAATTTGTACTAAGTAAAAAAAATTGTAACAGCGGATAGAAGATTTCATAAGGCAATTTTCTTAATATTTCACCCAAAAAAAACTATGGATTTACATATAATACAATTTATATTTTTGTCTCAATGTGTTTTGTAGTTGCCGATGAATTTATAATTTTTATATGAATATTTATCTCTCAATAATATTAAAATTTTTTATAAATAATTCGAATTAAGAAAAATGTGAAAAAAGTAAAGTGAAAATAATATTTTTCATCCAAGAAATAGCTACTGGCTGAGTTAGCAGCATCCTGCTAAAAGCCAAAACTCTTATTGCTTAAACGTATCAATACATATAAAATTTTATATTATAAATTTAAAGCATTAATTATGAGATGCTTAATTTTAAGTAGAGACAACATAATCAAATCTTTACCTTACAAGGATATGTAAAAATCTTTTCATTGAAGTGAAAAGTTGGCTTTCACAGTAATGTTGGGTGATCAATAGCATTTTAGCGTTTATCAATTATTTTTCCCTTTCAGTTTAATTATTATGTTTGTGAAACTTGATCATTCAATAAAAAATATCTTGGAAGAACACTGGTACTCCATACAAAACTTAGGTTTGTAACTTTTATACTGGTGTTCTTGTTTGGCATTTGTTTGGTGATTTTTTCAAGCCATAGGCATAAGATTGCACTTAAAGAGGAATTTTTGCAATTATTGTAGTGGCTTTATATATAAAAGAGAACAAAATGCTCACATCTTATATAAAAACTATTGAATGATTAGTTGGGTTTCAGAGACTAAAATATAAAATTTAATAAATTTAATAGTTTAAATTTTGTAAAATAAAAATTATGTGAGAATAAAGATGTAGAAACAAAAATACAGTATATACAATATAAATTCCTTAAAGTATGAGATCTATGAGTTCTGCACTTAAGTTCTAAACATTATCATATCCTAACTTGAAATAGTTTTAGTTATTAGCTTCATGATATCAACTTTTAAAGTTTAGATAACCACAGGTAATTAATCTATAACAATTATAGTGACTGCATACAATATGAGTTCCTTATTGCTCATTAAATTTTGAAAAATCATAATATTCTCAACAGTTGGAAGGCAATGGCTGTGGTTCACAAGAATTTCAGCGAGCTTTATATGTTTATAGTGCAGAGGACTCAGAATCAGAAATGTGTATATGGAAGATTCTTTCCTGGTTATTTTCCAGTTTATTGATTTGAGCTGATTTATATTAATGGTAGTCAACAAAAGCCTGCAGGTTCTCTGTCTTCTCGAGATTTTTCTTTTCGATTTGTTGGCGTCAACTTTAACAACAGAATATGAAGGCATCAAAGGCTGCATTTTAAAGCAGTTAAGCAAACTAAATCTTAGCAGTAGGTGGGGCAATTTTTTTTTTTTTTGAAAAAAAAAAAGAACTACTAACTTGATTTAGCTCTTAAGTAGCAAAAAATATGAATTAACTGAAGTATATATTTAAGAAGGCACAAACTGAGATGTAAGGAAAAAAAAAAAAAAAGAGTTATTAGACTTTGGGAGAATTCATTCCCAAAAGTTAAAAGTTGATGAGAAACAGTTTAAAAATTTATAATTCAGTCAAACATCCTATGATATTTGAGGTGATATTCAATAAATCGTAATATAGTTTCTTACCTGTGTAGTTACACTATAAGTCTATAACTAAGGGCATGGACAAATATATGAGCAAAATAACGAAATTGTTTTTCCAAAGTGATACTTTTAATGTTAATAAAAATTAAAACATCTGACTTATAGATGAGTAGAATTGAAATTGTATGGAACGGAACTTTTGATATATAATCACTTTTCTTCGGTTTGTGCATCCAGCCTTGCTTTCAGGAGTATGCCGTACAAAGAAAGAGCCAATTCCATTAACACAGATCCGAATTTCTTACAGTTCAAGATGGATTATAGAAAAATAACTTTACGGAGAAAAAAAGAAAATTTAAGTAGTTAAAAAAATTTTAAAAAATGATCAGTTGAAGAATCAAGATTGTTTTTCTTTTAAAAATACTTAAAGTCACAGACTTCGAACCCTAAAGGATCCAAATTCATTGGGACACAAACAAGGATATTGTCACATAAGGTGCCTCTTCAAACAATCATCTATACACGTTGTTAGATAATACCAATAATATATTATATTATATCATATCATATATACTTAATATTCTAATTCTCTTTTATATATATATATACATATGTACATACACACACATATATATTTTAGATATTTTTTATAAATAAGTATAAATTACTCTGATTAATGTTAGAGAAAAATATAAGAAGATATAACATAAAAATGCATGTTAACATAGAGGGAAACGTGACAAAAATAAAATATAAAGATGCATGCCAAACTTGTAATTTAAGTTATCAAATTAAAAAATGTCATGTGTTGAACTTTGATTATATGACATATATATATATATATATATATTAATACCCTAAACATAATCTAATATTACCATAAAATGACCATTTATCTGAGCTACTGTGCAAAACAGGATGATGGAACTGTTGGAACAATTAAAATAATGTTATGAGGACATAATGGCAGATAGTTAAGTTAGATTAATTAAAAATTGGTCGAATTGCAGGCACAAAGAGAGACGTAAATCTACTCCTTGAAGTTTGAAGATTAGTATATACAGATACAACCAATAATTCCTCTTTTTAGCTGTGTCTTTATAAGTGTCAATATAGTTGTTTAAAAGAATATATATAAATATATCTCTTTAATTTCAGCTTTTCGTAAATATATACTCTTAACTTTGTATCACATTCTCAACTGTTTGAAAAATTAAATCACTCTTTCTCAAATATACTATCCGACAAGTACATTCTCTAAGCTATTTAAAAATTTGGATTATGATTATTCAATTGTGTTAATTTTTACCAAATAAAAGAAAACTGAATAGTTTTATTATTCTTATAAACTAAATTTTTAATAATTATTTATTAAAATTTTTAAGTCTTATAACTCAATTTATAAAAATTCTTCCCTTTCACATTACATTTTCCAAAAGTAAGAGGTAAAAAAATGCAAAACAAGAGAACACATTAACATTTCTAAAAAAATAACTTAATTAAATATATTTACTTCTCTTGAGATATGTAAATATAACATTCACTTATATTTTACATCATTTACAAGTATCCATATAGACTATAAAACTCAGTTAATACACCCCATTGAGAAGTTGTTATTCAATTCTTCAAATAGCCAAATAAAGTTTATGTACCAAATTTCATAGTTGAGGGATAGTCCAAATTTATGTAATTTAATTTTTTACAAGTAGTTAAGGAAATGTGTTTGCCAGATTTATAGTTACTTACAAATCACTTAAATTAGAAGGGTAAATTAATGTTTTTTAAAATAAAAACGGTAAGCAGTATGTGACAAAGAATTTTTGTTCATGAAATGGTGTTTTGGTCACAATTTTGTCCATTTTAAGCCAGACATTTCCTTCCTCTCGCACATCAATCCTTTTTTCTTTTTTTTTTCTATTTTGTAATTTTTTAAATCTGAATATAGAGATTAATTAATACTAATATAAATTAAACTTAAATGTACCCCAATTAACAATTTTTTTAAAAATATCATTTAACAATATAAAGTCAGTACAAGAGCGTGGATGGGTCCGAAAACTCAATCATGAATTTGAGTAGTTCGAAAGAATTAATAAGTTGAAATTCTATACTATCATGTTAAGGAACAATTTATCTTTTAGAAATTTTAATAAAAAAAAGTAAAAATAAAAAAAACTCTGGATAAAAATAAGTAGATTAATTATAATGTATATACAGTATGTTAGCTTAAATAATTGCTTTGAGCGGTAATGATTACTTTACAAGAAATAATACTTTTATTAAAAACTTTGGTTTTAAAATTTATCCATTTTCTATGAGAAATGATTTTTTTCCTTTTTAATTCTAATGATATATTACTTGAATTGTTAATGCTTCGCGCAATTATGTTTTGTAAATTGAAGAAAAAAAGAAGTCATGAAGCCTAATTTCGAATAATAAACACTAAGAAATTGAAAAACCTTTAATTTCATTCAATAATAATATAATTTTCCATATATAATAGACTATACAATAATTTTTTTACTATCTTAATTTTTAAAAAGGCAAAAAACAAGAATTTTTTTTAATTTAAGACTAATAAGGTTAAGATAGTTAAGTTTTTTAACATGTTACCTTGACTTTAATTTAAATTATATATATGAAAAAAATTTTATTAAAAAAAATAAAATTCATTTCGATAATCTTTTATTTACAGAAAAAAATAAAAAATCTTGTTGCCTGCATACTGAACTAACAATACAATCAGGTAATTAACTAGGTTTAGGTACAACATTCATATGCCTTTCCATGTATTTCCTTTTACAGCTTTTAAGACGAGATAGATATATTTCAAAAGGAAGATCCCTGTATCTGCGACAACGGAGGCTGCAGTGACTCTCGCAAAGCTGCCGAAACATAATTTCATTCGTATTGTTCGAAGAGAAGTGGGAAAGAAGGGGAGTAGGAAATGGTGATTAATAAGCTGCATGGGGAAGAGGATGGCCACTATTTGCTTCGACCTGGCTCTGTAAAAACACTATAAGCACAAAAACCTTCAATGCAAATATTCTCATCTTCCCTAATTTCCCTGGCACGCCTTGTGTTGTTGTTGAGAAAGTTGAAATCCTAATCTGTATTTAAAGCTACACATATGTGTGTGTAGCATGCGTGGGCCATTATAAATAGTTCTATTAATTAAACAGAACTAGTATTCTGTTAAAAAACAATACATCACTTCTGGGTTGTGCAAATGTTAACTTAAGCCAAGAGTTAGTAGTATGAATAGCTGCTTCAAGGGCTACTTTTATGATTAAACAATACATCACTTCTAGGTTGTGCAAATGGTTGGTTCTATTTAACTGGTCCTATCAAAAAACTTATATTTGCAGTGACCATTAATTGGCTTCAATCAATGTCCTCCATATCTCATCGTCCAGTCATCCCTCTTATTTGCATATAAAAATCAATTAAGTTAAATTTGGTATTTTCCCTCACAAGAAATGCTTGATGGCGCTAAATTAGCATAAAAAAAGCTCAGATTGTTACTGAACGGAAGAGATTTGCTGTCACAGTTCAATGATTTCCTAATTGAAACCCTCCAATAACTTGCAAACAGTACAATTAAATAGCCCTTAAATCCTAGGGGCAAGTTTTAAAAGCATTTAAATGGAAGGTAGTAAGAAGTTAGAATTGTGCTTGGGGCTCCAGTGACATGGCCGTAAAACAGATGGAAGCTGATAGAATTATTGTAGCAAATTTAGAGCAGGTAAAAAAAAGGGTTAAAGTGAGATTTTAACTGCGAACTTTGCCCTCTGCTCAGAGTAATAACAATCCTACGAGATACAAGAGTATAATGACGAGAGCGGGCAGTACTGATATTGAAACTTAAGCAGTAAGGTAGTAACTAGTATAAGTAGACTGTCAGCTAACGTAGTAGCTGTATCTGTATATCAGGCAACCATCTAAGTAAAAAATGACGAGAAGTTAATGAAACTTTTCAATGATAATAGAAGAGACAAGACTAGAAGAATGAGCATTTGACTTGAAAATATGCAGGTGTCTCTCCGGGTGTTCCGCTTGCCTGCATTTTACTTTGTATTCATCCTATCAATATGATGATACACAGCCAAAATGCACCTTTATCTCACAGCTCGTCTCAACAATAGAGCGGATTGGATAATAGTTTTGCATCCTAATAGCAACATCAAAGTGATGAACCAATCATAAGCATTCTAAAATAGCAGGCCCAAATATAATCATTAATAATATACTGCTTCTTTCTTATGAGAACAGTAGAGGCCTGCTTCTAATATTTCCCCAATATCAGTACCCCTTGTATATAAATGATTAAACAAGCAGATAGAAATTTAAGGAGAGAATAGAAGAGAGATGTGCACAAAATGAGGAGCACAACACAAACATACCAAATTCAAATCGTTAAAGTAGGCATGCTTCAGAGCAGCTTCCGCTGAAATCCTTCTGTTTGGGTCCAAGCAAAGCATTCTCTGCCAAGAAAATGTTAAAAAACAAAATGGGCTCCCACAAAACAAAGTTCAGAAATATAGCTCTAGCAAGCAGTTCTCTTTCCTCTCACTTCTTTATATTATATCGATATCTCTAGATCTTGTAAGACTATGTGCCTCGGATGAAAAAATTTACGCTCTCAGGGATCATAAAATAATTACTTGTATCTTAAATAAAAGAGACAAATTGAGTTGTATTCTACAACCTTACCATAGTTAAAGGAGACAGCGGGGCATATCATGTCTCACATAGAATACTATGGCAATTATTTTACAGTAAAGGGGAAAATGAAGCTTACATAGAGAAGACTAAGGCCATCTGGTTCAAGACTAGAGAATACTTGTGCCAGGTCCTGCACAGAAGCAGAAGCACCATAAAAATGCAGAGCTTCCTAAGATGCGGCTGGATAACAAATGGGAAAAAAATTTAAAGTTCAGTACCGTTGGCCTAAATTCTGTAAAGGTATGAAGGTAAGTACAAAGTTCAGTCACTCCAGGCCAAGTTTGTTCATCTGGGGTACCTAACACGCTTTTTAGAAGAAAATCCTTCTTACTTGGATTGCATTCTTAAGCACCAATGAAGCAAAAATCTGGTTTATGTTTCTGAAGTTACCTGAAAATCGCCTCTAATTCGTCCTTGTAGTTAGTAGCTTGGAATACACACTTTCCCATTACCATTTCACCAAATATACAGCCCACAGACCACAAATCAACTGGAGTTGAATATTGACGGGAACCAAACAAGACTTCAGGAGCCCTATACCAGCGAGTTGCAATCTGAAAAAGTTAAGTATAAATGAATGAGATGTCTCTCGTAGTTTGAATAGAATATGCACTAAGTGTCCACCATTATTAAGACCTTCATCTCCTTCCTTCCAACTCGTATACGTACATACATATATTCTGCACAAGCATATATCCAAATAATAATTCCAGTAGAACTTTCAATAAAAGAATGATAACAGTAGTCATGGTTGGGTATGCTTTAAGGGTTCCTGCCACCAGTGATCATATTTTTGACAAAACAGTATCATTTAATATGAACATATGATGTTTCTACCTTTGTTTAATTGAATATATAATCTAACCCTAAAGTGTATCTTAGACTATATAATGAGACTTGTATATATCAAGGGAAGATTAATGACTAGGGAGAAGGTACTTGATCAGTATAAAACGTGTCACGATCTCCAAATTCTCTAGCCAAACCAAAGTCAGCCAGCTTGATTATCTTCTTGGAGTTATCGATGAGCAGATTACTTGGTTTCAAGTCTCTGTGCAAAATCTTATGAGAATGGCAATATGCCACAGCATTGAGTATCTGATACAGAAAGCTCTGCAAGGACAGGAAGAAAAATGAATTTTGTAAATTCAAAAATTATTAACCCATGGGAATGGATTGTAACTATTTGCCTTATGTCATGAGATAGACAACTTAGCTGCCTTGGGAATTAAATCAAAAACCATGTCTCTATATAATCTGAAATGTTCTCTTTAGATACAAATTCCATGTTTATTGTGTATGACACTGGAAGAAGAAGGAAAAAAAAAACCAAACATGTAGAGACAATTCTGTTTAAAGATGTATTGAAACCAAAACAACCAAGAAAATAATGAAATGTGCAGAATTCTCTTACACCTCGCTCAGCATATGTTGTAATTTACTATACATCATTAAGTGAACAAAAAAAAAAAGAAAAGATCCAACTAGACCTAAGACATCATATGAAAAAGTATCGCCGTACAAAGCACTGGCTAACAGAATTCTAGCATGGGATTCTGAAGAAAAAATGCACCTACTTTTCTTATCTGGGAATCCTTAGTGTACTGTTGATCAGTAATGCAATGATGCAGATCAAAGTCAAGATGCTCGAAAACGAGATTCACATAATTTTCCCCGTTCGTTACATCCAGCAACCTGTTACAAAGCATGAATACTTCGATTAAAAACCTGGTAATAATTACACAGTAAGGTTATGATGTTAACTATAAACCGCTTAAAACAGGCAGTAAGTAATAACTAAATAAGAAGTTAAGAAATCCACACAGCAACTATTAGAATCAAAACATCAAGATCAGGAAATCAAATCATCTAAATATAAATTATAGCAGCACGGAAGTGTATAACTAATCAGCCATGCGTTCTGCTAGCGTAGGAGTTATACAAACTAGATATCTACTAGACTAAATTCTTCTATTTTTGTATGAATGAGTATTGCCTAAGTCCCTAAGAAAAGACACATGTGAGTTTTGCTTAAGAGTAACTGCTGCAGGTGCCCAGGAATTCTAACAACGAGAACAACACTAACAAAGGTTCAATATAACTACAACCTACGTGATTTTTCCAAATGACATGACCCTCAAATCATACGAGATTATTTACAATGATGTTAGATTCAATATGAAAGTACCAAACAAAACAGATTAAAGAATATCACAATTTTACGTTCCCTTATGACCCTCTAACAAAGCTCAGAAAACCCCTTTCCCTTCTCCAAGATACCAATAACTAAAGCAAGAGTAACAAAAAGAACCTACTTGACAACGTTTACATGGTCCAACTCTTTAAGAAGCGAGACTTCTCTTATGATCTGACCGGGAACAGCTTGATCAACTCCGAGAATGAGAATCTGCTTAATGGCCACCATCTGGCCAGTGTTAACGTCACGGCACCGGAAAACTCTGCCATACCCGCCTTCTCCGATCTGTTCAAGAATTTCGTAGTTGGGGCCCTCTAATTTGAACTCTGGTTTACGCTTACGACCCCAGAGTCTGCATTCAATGACACGTAACAATCTGCCCAGAAAACTTCGATCAGCACACACAACAGCAGCCCTTTGCGGATCTAAAAACTTGTCTTATTTAAATCCAGTTTTCTATGCAAAGAAAAGAAAATTATGTTGACTTTCCGGGAAAAAGAGGCTAAAGATTTAAAGTGAGTTTCAATTCACAGCAAAAATTAGATGTAATGCATGAACAGTGACTAAACCAAGAGAATAGACTAACATTGATATCAGAACTTAAAAATTCTCCTAAGAAAGATTAAGCCAAAAATGAAAAAGAAAACCTAAAATTCAGAAAGCAAGAACGTGATTATATGCCAAAATGGATCGAAACCGAAGCAATTGAAGAGAACTTACAGTGAGTTAGATTCATTCGACGCCATGCTGAAGTCAAAGAAGGGACATAAAAGATCAGAGTCGAGAGAGGTAACGAAAGAGAGAGGTAGGGAAGGACGAGAAGGAGAGCTAGAGGAAGAAAGTGAGAAACAGGGAAGCGGATACGTAAAACGCATTTACCCGCCAAAACCGACTACGAAAGGGTGCGAGCCTGCGCCAACTAACAGAACGGCACCTTCTTTTTGTTGGGAATTGCCATGCTATCTTATTATTCTCTATTTTACTATCTTTTTGTATATTTAATGCTATCTTATTCTTCTTTATTTTATTATTTTTTATATATTTAACCACATTTTCTTATAAAAATAAAAGTCATAGCCATACTCCATTATAAAAAAACTTATTTTTTATAAGTTTTATCTTCTAATATATATTCTATATAATATATTTATATTTATTAATTTATTATATATAAAAACGATCTATTGAATTGTTATGTTATACTTTTTAATAGACCAACTTTTCCACAATTTATGCCTCCTCGGTTTTTCTTACAATGTTTATATATATATATATATATATATGTATAAATTATATTTATGTTCTTAAAATTATATATTAAATTACGTATAATAAAAAATAAATAATTTTATTAATAATTTTATAATTTTATTTAAATTTAAAAATAAATATTATATATTTTATAAAATAACAATAATAATATATATTATTTTAACATAAATATATTATTTTTCTCTTTATATATATAAATAATAGAAAGAAACAATGATATTATAAAAATACATTAAGTACTCATTAAATATGTATATAATATGTTTAAAATATAATATACTGTTTCTAGTAATCTTTTTCTTTATTAATTTTTTCTTTTCTGTTTCTATTGTCATCAACAAAAATCTCAAACAACAACTTTTAACTGGACTGTAATGTATCTTTTAGCATTATCAAGTAACAATGTACATGTTTTTTTGGCAGAAATATATGGAACAATAACTTTTTTTTTTTGGTAAATAAAGGGGGCTTAAAGCCCCAACAAAAGAACAAATTACACTGCTATATTTCTGGGATAAGACACTCCAGAGGTGTCAGCCATCATCTGAAGCTCTTATCTAGGAGGAGAGTTGAGTCATTGGGTACCAGGCGAAACCAAGACTCCCTTTCCAGCCAGCCAATCTGCACAGGTGTTTTGTTCCCTGTATATGCGCCTCAATTTATACTCCTAGAGTTTATTCAGCTCAAATAAAATAGCATTGATAATAGGAGGCATTTCAGAATCACCATTTTGGAGAGCAAGTATGAGAGCCTTGGAGTCCGACTCCACTTCAAGTTTCGAAACCCCTTTCATCAAAGCTAATTTTATTCCCAGTAACAGACGCCAGCGTTCAGCAAGGAAAACTGAAGCCGAACCACATGAGCGAATAAAACCAGCTATCCAGGGGCCATTCTCATCTCTTATAATGCCACCGCATCCACTCTCTCCCTCATTGTTTTTTGCCCCATCAGAATTCAACTTATACCATGTTGCTGGAGGGGGATTACCAGTGAAACAGCTGGAGCTCTTTTCATGATATTTTCTCTATGCTCTTTTGATTCACTGCTTCCTCAATTTGTTGGACATAATGAAGGATCACCTCCACTGTATTACAGGGCCAAATAAAATTTGGATCATGAATTGCGCTAATGCACCGCCTCCAAATCCACCAACAGGAAACAGCCCATAAAGTGGACCAAGTGCCATCTTTTTCTCTTCCTAAGTCTTGCATGATGTTCGTACTGATCCATTCCAGAAGATTCCCTCCATCAAAATTCGTTAGACTACTTGGATGCGTTATTTTTCTCCATATTTGTTGAGCTCAGTGGCAGTTTCTTAACACATGAATATTATCTTTTTCAACATTAGGACACCACAGACAAGTTGGGTCACCATCATTCCAACGGCTTGTGAAGTTCTTTGTTAACAACCTCCCATGAGCTACTTGCCCAAGGAAGGTGCAAATTCTATTTGGAATTTTGAGTCTCCACAATCGTTTCCACAACAGGTGGTAGGCATCTCATGTGGGTTCAGCCATATGAATATAAGTGCTACATACTAAAAAATCTCCTTCTTTACTTGGGCTCCACCTCAGCCGATCCTTTCCAAGCTCGGGGAATTAAACTTTTAAAAATTGAGACTTGTTGTCCGGGAATAAAGAGCATATTTTTCCCCAATCCCAATCAGAGTTGTGCGTCACCCATTGACTCACTTTCATATTTATCATACTATCATCCACAGGTATTCTAACCTTTTGAAGAAGAGATCCTTCTTGCGGGACCCACTTATCAGTGAAAAAAATTAACAGTGTGCCCATTACAAACTTCCCACCTAATATTTTCATTTAGCAGCTCCACAAATTAGAGCTCTTTGGATTATAAGGCCAAGGAGAACGCTGTCCATATTTGCCATGCAGCACTTGAATCCACAAGGAACTTTCATCATTCCGAATTTGTCAAGCAAGTTTGAGGATACAGGCTTTATTCATTAATTCCAATCTTCTCATTCCAATCCTTGAAAAGTTTTGCCCAGGATATAGGATGAGCTGCCCTTTGGTCATAATTATGACCCCATATAAATGCCCGCTGGATTCTCTCAATCTCTTTGCAAATAATTTTTGGAAACTGTTCTACATGCACGTGATATAATGGCATTGATGCCAGGACTGACTGAGCTAATGTGATTCTGCCAGCAAGTGATAGACTACGAGCTTTCCAACCGGCCAATCGGGATCGAAACCTTTCTAAAATTGGATTGAAAAATTTTTTGCCCCTCTCTATTGGTGCCGGGTGTATCCCCAGATATTTTCCTATGTTGTCCGTGAGCTGGAATCCTGGTGCTTTAGCTATGTCCTCCGCTAGGTTGTTAGGCACATTTTTGAGAAGAAAATTCTAGTTTTTTGTTTGTTGATTGTTAAGCCTGGTGACTCACTGAATTCCTGCAAGATTTTGATATCACTTCCATTTGTTTAATAGAATTGGGCCATTCCTGCCTACTGAGAAAGCTTTCCACTTTTTACTATCCATAGCGTCCTGTATAAGATGATCAAGTTTTTCCATACAGATCACATACAGATACGGAGAGATCGAATCACCTGGCTTATACCATGTGCGGGTTTAAACCTACCCGTCTTATTTCCTTGCTACAGTATATCCATTGATTCTGAAGTGATACAATTCATGATTGCCTGCCTTAGCTGAAAAGGAATACCCATCTCTATCAGAATATGATTTAGAAATCTCCAATCAAGTTTATGAAAGGATTTCTCTAAATCAATTTTTATAGCCATCACCCCTTTTCCACCTTTTTTTTTTCCTCATGGAATGAATCAACTCTCCAGCAATGATAATATTATCATGGATTAACTGCCCGGAATAAAGCTTACTGGGGAAATCATATAGTGAAGAATTTTCTTAAGCCTGCTTGCAATCACCTTTGTTATACATTTATAAATGACATCGCAAAGCGAAATTGGCCGAAATTGATGAGGAAATTCTGGCTTTGAGACCTTTGGAATGAGAGTGATGAGTGTATGGTTGATACTGGCAACATTTACCTTGTCTGCAAGAACTTGTTTCACAAAATGGGAGAAGTTCTCACCCACGCAGTCCCAGTTTTTTTGAAAGAAAATAGCTGGGAGGCTGTCATTTCCTGGAGCCTTTGTAGGCCTCATTCCTAAAATCGCCTGTTGGATTTCTATATTAGTCACCATTCGAGCAAGATGTCTAATATCCTTATCTCTTATCTGGGGAAATGAAGTGATCGTTTGAAGGTGCCCCTTACGAACAACATTTTCTATGAAAAGAAATTTGAAATACTCTACAACAGTCTCGCGAACTGTCTGTTCCTCAATCACCCAATTGCCATTCGCATCTCAAATCATATCAACCCGACTCGCTCTCTTCCTAACAATTGCTTTAGTGTGTTTGAAATGAGTGTTCCTATCTCCATCTCTAATCCATTCTATTCGCGATTTCTGGTGCCAAAGAATCTCTTCTTGCTTAAGAATTGTATTCAATTCATTCTGCAGTTGGCGTTCTAGTCGGTCCAGGAAGGGATTCCAATTCTTCTCCAATGCCAGTTGAGCTTCTCCAACTTTTAACTGGAATGTAATGCATCTTTTAGCATTATCAAGTAACAATGTACATTTTTTTTTTTTTTTGCAGAAATATATGGGGATAATTGGGAAAGAGACAATTCAACTATCTTTTGACACAAATGAAACTTTGAGACCTCAATCTAATGAAAAATTGAGTCTTAATATATATATATATATATATATATATATATATAGCTTTAATATACACGAATTTGAATTTTTAAATTATTTTTATTAAAAAAAATTTAAAATTATTTGACTCTGTCTCAAACAAGTAAAACATCTTAAAAAAATATATAGTCTATATAGAAGAAATTAACAATATATATAAAGCTAAAATGTACAGAATTCACCTAAACTTTAGGTCGATTTTAAAAAACTCTCTTGAACTTTAAAAAGTTTCAAATGATCCTCTTGAACTATGAAACATTTACAAAATACCCTCTTCTGTCAAGTTTGCCGTTAAAATTTATATGTTTTTTGGTCAACTTCCACTTTGACCTGATAAAAAGACAAAAATACTCTTCAAATGCACATAAATTTTCAAATCTGTCATAAATGTAAAAAAAAAATTTAATGTAAATTTGTAATTTAGGGTTTAGGGTTTAGGAATTTAGGGGTTAGGGTTTAGGATTTACGATTTATGGATTTAGGGTTTAGGGTTTAGGATTTAAGATTTAAGATTTAGGGCTTAGGGTTTAAGATTTACAGTTTAGGGCTTAGGGTTTAGGATTTAGAGTTTAGGGTTTAAAGTTTTAGGATTTAGGATTTAGAGTTTTAGGGTTTAGGGTTTAGAGTTTTAAGATTTTAGGGTCTAGGATTTAGGATTTTAGGGTTAGGATTTAGAATTTAGGGTTTAGGCTTTAGGGTTAAGGTTCAATGTTAAAACTCTAAAATTTTACTATTCACAGCCTTCAATTTCTTAACTTTACAATAAAGGTCATTTTCGTCATTTTTTTAAATTTTGACGGAAAACTTGACGGAAGAGATTTCTTGCAAATGTTTCATAGTTTAAGAGGGTTATTTGAAACTTTTTAAAGTTCAAGAGGATTTTTTAAAATCGACCTAAAGTTCAGGGGAGTTCTATGCATTTTAGCCTATATATAATTATAATTATTGACAAAAAACACATGATTACTATAAATTTGAAACTACAATATAGTTACCACTGTAGTTTATCATAATATATTGGTTACAACTACAATTAACTTTATGGTGACCACCATAGGAAAAACGAAAAAATTCTTTATGGTGACCAACCATATTGACGTCAAAAAAATATCATCACCAACCAAATTAGCTTAATAACTAACTTTACTTGCTTGAAGCCTTTCAGTGAGGACAAGGCCTCAAGAAGCTTGCACAGCAGGGAGGTACTATGCAACAGGATGACCAAGCAATTCCATATGGCGTTTCCTGTTACAGATATCATTACTCACACGAGAACGATCATCTGAACGGTTCTTAAATCGTTGCAAGCAAAATATTCGGCAATGTGCCTCTACCTGTTCCGCTGTGCACACTGTGAAGCAAGCACTGCGGAAAGGTTGACTAATATGGCGAGGAAGATGTCTGTGTCTTCGGGTGGTTGCCGTGCAATAGCTGATGCTGTGTTTCGCAATTTCGTCTCTCGGAGCTTGACGCCGAGTGGGAGGCATAATGGGAGTGGGAGACTTGTCCACCGCTTGCACCGTTTGAGCTTGAGAAGTTATTTCATTAATCAGCAACACCATCAATATTGTGAATGCTGCAATTTGACTCATTGACATTTTCTTTCATCCATGGATAACTAATTTGTCAATGATGCACGTTTTAAATTGTGGATTCTAAACTTAAAGCATGTATTTATATAATATGTACGTTAGCAAATATTTAATATGACAAGCAGCATTTGGATGCCGTTATTGGTTAGATATGGAAAGGTAAAATTAGTTCTTTGGCATATGCATAAGACTTTCTGTTGCTTATAAGACAAAGATAATTTTTTTTTAGTTCTCCTTTTTCCCCTTTATTTTTATGAATATGTTATCTTCTAAGCTAATCATGATCAATTGTTCAAAAAATAAAAAATAAAAAACACGTCGTACAAGAAGGCAGCATATGATGATCTTGTGTTTACGTGAGTCCAATTGTCAGAAAGACACTTACAGTATATATATTATACAATGCATCAAAAGCTAAAGAAGTTCAAGCACCATCCTGCACAGCCATACTAGTAGCTCTAATTTCTGCTCAAATGAAAACTATGTATTCCTTTTCTTCCGCGAGATGAACGATAAAGTGATTAAGCTGCCTTGATTTGAAGCAGTTGGCTTCGGCAATTAACATAATCATAGTACCACTTTTTTTGCAATAACTGCACAGAGTTGATGACGGATTTTCTGCTATTTCTCTACATCAATGCACCTTGTGAATGCATACAGACATCGAAATTAAAGGGGAAAGCATTTTTTCCTACCTAACCATAGTATGTTACAATTAGTGAAAGTGCGAAACCACATATCTATTTGAGAAACTAACATCTCATGTACCTTTAAAATCACAGAAAGAAACAGACAAAATGAGAAGCTGAACATGAAGAGTCCTATTTCAAATCTTTGAAGTATGGATGACTAAGAGCACCTTCAGCTGAAATCCTTTGATTCGGATTCAGGCAAAGCATTTTCTGACAGGCATTAGATTTGTCAATTAGCCAAAGGAATAAAAGAAAATTTTCCAGATATGATAGTATTCTTTCCCAAACCAATACTGAAACAATCCATGTTCTCTACGGATCAAAAAAATCAATTGTATATAGGTCTGCATGCAATTATTAATCAAGACTTTTAATCAGACAACCTAACCCCTAGATAAGGCAACTGATGAATCCTAATGACAAGGCCATCAACAACTCCCCATCAAACCTTCAAAGATATAGTTAGCTAAAAACTCAGATGGTCGGCTGTTCTAGCACCAGACAAGGCAGGTATCTTGTACAGGAAGTGTGTACCCTATGGCATGGCAAACTATAGCTATGTTTTATACAATGAAGGGAGAAAATTAAACTTACTGAAAGAAGATCGCAGCCATCTGGCTCCAGACCAGGGAATTTTCTTGCCAGATCCTGCACAGTACCAGTGGCAAGGTAAAAACCATTGGTTTCTCTTAACAGAATATAGTGATGCACGAAACTGTATTTTGACATTCAATACCATTGATTCAAATTTGTTGGAGGAAAAAGAACTACATAATTCTGACACTCCAGGCCAGGTTTCCTCAGTTGGGGTACCTAATACACTTCATATGGAAATTTCCTTGTTATTATAGTTGTCCTATTAAGCACCAAACTGAGACAATATTTCTGAAGTAGAAGTTACCAAAAAATTGCTTTCAATTGATCCTTCGGGCTTTTGCATCTGAATACAGCCTCTCCTGTTACCATTTCACCAAATATACAACCCACAGACCACACATCAACCGCAGTAGAATATTGACGGAAGCCAAGCAAGAGTTCAGGTGCACTGTACCAGGGGGTTGCTATCTGGCAAGAGTACATATGAACAGAAACAAATGAGAAGTCCAGCGCTGCAATATTAGATAAAACATACTGTAATGGCTTTATAAGGAGCTTTATCTCTTACTTACTAACTTACAATAATACCACTTTCAGACATCTTTATACTAGTTAATAAAAAGGAGTTTAAGTCAATAACTTTTAAAAAGACCGGATGATCACTACTTTGCCGATGAATTCTAATGAACTGTGATGATCACTTATACTATCGACAAAGAATGTCATGAGTTACCAGTAAGCATAAAGTAATTTTTAAAAAATAAAGTTTTGAAAAAAAGAGAGGTGTGTAATTTTCCACCATGTCAATTACAACATACATTCACATAGACATAGGTTATATCTAGTTAACGATTCAAGGACATTTTTCAGGAGAGAGAAAAAGAATGATGAGTGCAGTCAAACGGTTCCTGCAACAACTGATCATGCGGTAAGAAGATAGTAACAATTTCATGGCAAAGAAGATAGTAACAATTTCATGGCAACAAATTTTCCCCAATACAAATAGCTGCTTATGCAGTTCTTATAAAGAAAATTTCACTTTGACGTAGGCAATCTTGAATAATTAAATAAATACAAAAATACCCCAAGTCAGTCTTAGACAACCTTATGAGTAATAATGAATGCAGATAAGTAGAAAAGGAGGTTAACCAGCATACCATGTAGCACTTTTCTTGATCTCCAAATGCTCTGGTCAAATTGAAGTCGGCTACCTTGACTATATTGTTAACGAAATCAAGGAGTAGATTTTCAGGTTTCAAATCTCTGTGGATAATTCCAAGAGAATGATAATATGCTACGGCAGAGAGTATTTGATACAGATAGTTCTGCTAGGACAACGGGAAAAATTGTATATTCAGTAATCATTTATCGGCATGGATAATAAAACTTATTGCATAATAAGACATCACAATGGAATTTGTTGCCTAATAACTGAAACAAGTCTTGTGGGGAATATGGAAATGTCTTGTTTTAGACACTACTACCAAATCTGTTATATATGTCAGGGGAAAGGAAAAAAGACCAAATACATGTTGCATTGCCCCTAACTCTGTTTTCACTTTTTCGTTATGGCAGTCATTTCAATCAAAATTGTTCTTACCGTAATGTCTCAAGGCAAATGTGTTTGTAGAAGCTTATTTAGAGAAGCCAAAGCCTATGAAACTAAATCTATAATCAGAGGGCAATTTGTCGAACCGTCAGACTCCTCCCACAGAATAAATAAGATAGGATGTAATTACAAACTTTACGCATTCGAATGAAATAAAAGATAAAAAACTCTGTAGGGAATTGGGTTATAACAGAATAAAGCCTCTTTGCATAATGCATATGCTTATGAAATTCTGGAAGATGATACTACAGAAAGATTTCACATACTTTTGTTAGCAATGGAGCCTTAGTGAAATTTGGTTGCCTAATGTAATAAAGGAGATCAAGGTCTAGATACTCGAAAACAAGATACAAATAGTTTCCTCTGTTCAATAAGTCCAGCAACCTGTTAAAAACAAGAACACAATTAATTTCGTCATACAAATAGTTTCCCCTGTTCAATAAGTCCAGCAACCTGATAAAAACAAGAACACAACTAATTTCGTCAAACATTTGGTAGATCGCTGAACAAAATGCTGATTATGCTTCTTATCTGAAGGAATTCTGAGGCAAGTTTCCCATAATTCATACACTCAGTAAAATAATCAACTAAAGCCCTTTGAAGAATTGCTACATTCGGTAATAGTAACTCTAACAGAAGCTATCAAACCCATACAATTATTATTAAATTATGAAGACATCAATATGCTTTCTACCTTGTAATCAAATGAGCAGCAGTGAATTGTTTAAACCTCAAAGCAGGGACAATACACATGCAATTTACAATGCTAATGAGATGGATGATTATAAAGCCCAATGTGTTCTGGTTCCATGCAAACATATAAATTAGATTACCAAGTACTCGACTAAATGCTTCTAATGTTGTGTTGAATTGTAAACAAGGTCTTAATTTCTCATAACAGAATATTGAGATCAAAAGGAAACATCCCATGACTTTCAAATTAGCTGAGAATAATCAAATGATGACAAATTGAAATTGGAAAGACCTCGTTTGTGTGTGTGCGTCTAGCATTAATCATCACTATTTTATCCTACAATAAAACATTATTTGCTGACATAATGAGTTCAGTTACTACAGTAAGATTAAGGTAGCAGAAACTACCTGACAATATTGACATGGTGCAATTCTTTAAAATAGGATATTTCTCTGATCATGGAGCCTGGAACAGCTTCACATTTGTCACTAATGGCAATCTCCTTTATGGCCACTTTCCGGCCAGTTAGACGTTCATTGCAACGGTAAACCATGCTAAAGGCGCGGTCTTCCACCCGGTCAATAAAATCGTAGTTGAATTCCAAAAACTTCAGCGCCGGTTTGCTCCAATAATCCCATACTCTGCACTCCAAACAGCGTATCAATCTGCCCGAAAACCTTCGATCAGCACACTCAATAATAGATTTCAAAATACATGTTCAGCAGTAACCAAGATAAAAAATAGCAAAAAAAAAAGCAATGAACGATCATTTCCAGTTCTGAATAAATTACTCCAGTCAAATCCAATCGTGTTCAGGAAAATCAGATAATTTTCCCAGAAAAATGATGTAATCAGGTGTAACTTGCGAATGCACGGACAGAGTATCGGAAAATTCGAAAAGATTGACCAGAACTCAAAAAAATTGACCAAGACTAATAAAAACGATCAAGATCCTAGAAACCATTCCAAGAATAAAGATTGTAAAATGGCTGGTCCATGATCTAAACTCAAGAAGTTGAGAATCGAAGATTCAAATACTTAACAGAGATTCAGAGGAATATGAATCGAAATTGCTCAGCGGCATTGCGAATAGAAAGTAGAGAGAGAATGAAAGAGCAACTTCAAGAACGAGAGAGAAGAGGGAAGCCTCAGAGAGAGAATGGAAGTGTTCGATCAGAGAAAGGGAAAGAGCAGTTCAGGAAGAGCGCAGGATTTGGTTGTAAGCTCAGCAAGCGGCACTTGCCCGCCAAAAGTTAAATAACAAACTACAAACTACCTGCCACTGGGCCGTCCACGTCAGCAGCCAGCAGCAACAACCAATCTAAAATGAAATTATGATTTTAAATTATATAATTCCGTCTTAAATAACTTACAAAGTAACGAAAAATCAACATACAATAAAATGGTTAGAGATAATTTAGGAAAATCTAAAAAAAAAATACATTTTATTTTTCTTATAATTTTAGTTTTAAATTCTTACAAGAAGAAATTTTGACTATCAATTTTTCAAACTTCATAAACTTAATTATAAAAGTCCACGGATTTAAAAATCCACACTAAAATATGTGATCATTGCATAAGGTTGAAAATGTGAAAAAGACTTTCCAAAAGAGTGAGAATAGATTTAGATATAAATTTATTATAAAACTGTTTAACTTATCATTGTCATGAGCCCTTTTTTTTTTTCTTACTTGATATCTTCATTTTTTTAGGTGAAATTAATTCTTTTTGAGGTTTGAATTAAATAGTATACTTTTATTAATAAAGACAATTTTATAATTAAATTTTAAAGATATAACTTGCTTCAAAATTATTTAAAACATAATTAACTTTCATTACATCAACCACTTTAATAGTACCATAGCTTTAGAACAACAGCTTTCCGCAAGAAGAGTATGGCGCATTGTCAGCTGCCAATCTCTGACCAGCAGCAGCATACTGACATTACTCGAGATTTTGATGGCAATTTGTAGAAGAATTATAAGTCGTTATTAGATGTAAAGGTTATGGACAAGCAGTCTCTCACAAGAATTTGAAGATTTGATTTCAAGGGTTAAATTCTTGACCAACAAATATCGAATACTGTAAGGAGTCGAATTAGTCATTCATACACGAGCTGAGATTATCGTTGAATCGCGTTTTCCTTCAATTACACACAAACCATATGTGAATTTCTCTCTCTCTCCTCTCGCGAACACTTCCTACATTTACTGTTGAACAAAACAAAACACTTGGTCCGTTTTATACTAGCACCCTTCCAAAGGACAGAGGTGCGTAAAAGCCAGATTATGTGAACATGAAAACCCCCGAGTTTGGGACTCTATAATGACTAACTCAACTTGCAGAACCGCCAACAAAGCTGGGCAGTCCCAACGGGTAATGATACAGCTGCGCTTTTTAGCTCACACTTCAATTACACATCTGATGTGGCAAAGTTAAAAACTAACACAAATTTCATTTCGTTTCGGTGTCAAGTTGAAGTGAAAATCTACAAAAAAAAAAATTAAGACGTAACAAAACGTAAGGAAAATATACGTAAGTATAAAAGCACGCTTCTCAACCCAGATTCAAAACCTCATCCTCGGCAATTGAGTCTATTTTGTGAGAAAGTTTTGTCCACTTTTTAAAGCGTGACAAAACACTCACTATCCTTAAATTGATTTAAAATTTAATACTTTAAATTTTTTACATAAATATTTAATAAAATTTTGTTTATAAATATAACAAAGCTACTATTCTGTATGATAAAATCTTCTCCTACCAAATAAAAACTCACAACATTTACAAAAACAATAAATATGGTTATATCAGTCTAATAATTTAAATTATAAAATTTAATAATTTAAATTTATTTTTAAATAAAATTTTTACAAAATTTAATTTTTAAAAATAAAAATTATTTTATATTTATCGATCATAATTTTTTTATTTTTATAACTTTATTTTTACTTAATTTTTTTAACATATAATTTAAATTATCAAATTTATTAAATATCAAATTAAACCATAAAATCTAATAAATCTAACAACTCATACCATTAAATATATACTTTTTATTAAAAAGGCATAAAAAAACATTTTCCTATCCTTTATTAGCAACTTAATGTCTACTCTTTCCATTCAGAATTTCCTCATATGTAAATATAAATATACAATTACAAACTAATATATCCTATAGGTGACCAAAATAAGGTGAACCACACAATTTTGAATCACTTGTCATAAGACAACTTTTCAGGTGTTCATTTAATTTCTTATTGCCTTTTTCAAAACTGTCAGAGAAAACGGTAGAAAAGAAAAGTTAAACAACAAAATCATAGTCTCATTAAGTTTCAACAGCAAGGCAGCAGGTCAAATTCAACTTGTCTTCAGCCAATAAGAATACATATTCCTCTTTCATTTATTGTTGAAATCAACCAAAAAAAGTTATACCTACTCAGGTATCAGAACAATAGTCAGCAAATCATCAAAAGACCTGCTGCCTCTTACTCATTGGAAGGTGCATCCTCAGATTGAACACTTCCTCGTTCTACAGAAAGAGAAAATAAATGAGAATTCTATTCAGTGTCTCTGAAGAAGCCAAAAAAATATCAGAGAATAAAGAAATCAAGTAGCAATACAATCTTCAAAGAACACGGTAAGCCATCTAAACACAACATACCTTCTTCTGAAGGAGCATAAGGAGACTTCCGGTAACGCGTTTGCTGCTGTGTTGGCTGAAACACAGAAGTACTACAGATAAAATTTTGCCATGCACATCATATGGAAAGGGAAGGCAGGATCAGATTTAGTTTGTATGAAAGGTGGATGATTTCTGCTTTGTTTTGTAAACAACATGAGCCACCCACGGTGTCTTTGCTTTAGCCTTTTGTTAATTTTTTTATTTTATTTATTTTGGATGCAGGGCTACAGAGAATCATCCCTTGTGACAGTCAACAGTAAATAAATTAGAAAGTACCTCCTCCATCCCATAGACTTTGTAGTGTTAAATATTTGAGATTTACCCATTCAATTGATTAGCAAAGAGCAGTAGTTAGTAAAGCTTAGTAAGTAGCCTACATAATTGGTAGCACAGCAAGTGTGGGACTAAATAAATCTCCTAATTAAAAAGTTAAAAAAAAGAAAAAAATCCATCCAATGAATTTCATCAGTTGAACATAATGCATACAAATTTCAGATATCTAGAAAGTTCCCAATTAATTTGTCGTACAGGCATACAAAAATTTTGCATGACACATAAATAGAGGTCTTTTAATCCACAATGTCCCAAACATTATGTCATAAGTCACAAATCCTACAAAAGTAGCCTTCTATTAGCTTCCTTTATGGCTAATCTAGCACTAGCTGCAAGTTAAATTGTCTCATTACTTTGTTTTATGCGGTTAGCATAGAAGAAACCAAGCCTTTGTATGCAATTGTCAATTCAACAGAATACCAATTTCACCAAGGTCAAAGAACATTAGATAGCATACCATTCACACAACAGAAGAACAAAATGAAGATAAATACTTTCTCAGAAAGCTTTAGAAAGCAGCATTTTTATCTATACATTCAGGTATAAGAATATTGGTTAATAACCTGCAATTTAGGCCGCAGAGCCTCCAGTGGTCCCTTGGGCTTTTCACCACCTTGCTGAAACATGTGAAGGCACAGAAAAGTGTGAGAAAATTCAATATATGCATATTCTGTTACAATGCAATCACATAAAGAGATGTGTTTTCCAAATGTACCTTTCCAAGTGCCCAATCGGCAGAATCAAAATAAGCACGTTCATGGTCCTGGTATAAAGAAAACGAAGTTTTAAACAAAGAATATCAGGAGCACATGGCATCAAATATGCTTGGCCATTGACCATGTTAAACTCAAACTGAATTTAAAGACACCCACACACATATACCTTGGATATGAGTGGTTGCTTTTTGGGCAAAAGTCCTCCATATTTTTTCTTTATAGCTTCCTCCTACAAGATCACGATTTCAATAAGCCAGAGTAAAATTTTTTTTGTGAGGGTAGAAAAAAACCCTTTCAGTAAAGAGATTATCCCATCCATGGTCTTTTCTAACTTTAATTTCAACACGCAGGAAGACAAGATTTGAATACAACCTGCTCCTGGGATGATGGCATGGAACTAACTGTCTCATCAGATGTATTCACATCCTTTAGTCCTTGTTCTTTGTTATCCTCTACACTAGACATAAGTCTCTTTTGTGAGTAAACTATGGCTGCAATAACAGAGGCTGCTTTAGTACATTACTATCAACTGCATGAGACTCCATAGTTGTATAAAAGAGTCTGACTCTAGCAATAATAAGCAATTTCTTTCAAAGTTAAAAGGTATCAGCAAATACTAATTTCCTTGGAGAGAGGAATTAAACCAACTGTAAAACATGCAATGAAGAATTATCAAACTCACTTCATGACTAAGTGGTGGAAAACAGATATAAAAACAATTTAAGAAACAAGTGTGGGCAGCTCCCACCGAACCTACCCTAGGAGGCATAGGCTGTACCAATGCTCTTATGTCGTTCAAGATGAGCAAACCACACATCTCAACAAAAAGAAATATGGCGGAATATATGGTGTCATGGGTAATATGTGTGTGTGTGAGCAGAAAAGACAGCATACAATCATCTAGTTCACACCAATTCAATACAAACCAAACAACCTAATCGCTAAGACCAGTTATGATATGGAATTTCTCCTCTAAAACAATTCAATCCCCAGAAAAGAAAACATCCAATTATAAACTTCAAGAGGAGGGCCCATTAGCCGAAAAATTCATTAATCTGTTGCGTAAGTGCTATTACATGGTAACAGAAGAAGAAGAAGTTGAAGTTTACACACAAACTATAACAATATACAACTTTAGCAAGTCAGATTTAATTCCAGTACTTAAGCTTATGTTTTAAATTGAATTCAATTTAAATTTACTTCTCCATTTTAGAAATCACACTGCAACAGTAGAAAATGAAAGTACAACTCTACTCAAAACCAAAACTCTCCAATGAACAAAGCTTCCTCGACAAAATGCTATCTATCTTACAATTGAGCAGATAACATTGTAAATACAGTTATATCATTTATAAAGCAAAGCGGACAAAAACCAGACTGTATGTTCTCCCCAGAATCCAAAAGCTAAATGGGCATGACCAAAATAGAAAAATAATCCCATTATGACAAAGCTATAAAACTCATGTAACCCGCTTACAAGTATGGACTACCAAAGCCATCAAATTCTCAAGTATCCCTTTTTTTTTTCAGGCATATAACCACAAAGTTTAGCGCTAACATATTGGTGTAGGAGCTGAACAACCCCGAACAAAAAAATTTTCAGGCTTCTACCCCAGAAAGCACGAAAGGTTAAAATTATTGAAGCTAAACGTCAAATTAGCGTAGTTTTTCAAGAAAAGTAGCTTCAAGATGATGAGAAACAAATGCACCACCTTTCAAAGGGCAAAATATCAGAAAAATAAACCAAAGCAAGAATATGAATCGTCAGGCAAAGGATTTTAAGATTCAAAGGAAACAGTAGATCCAAGCATCAAGCGCGTACCGGGGGGGACCACAACCGTAATCAGCGGAGCGCCGAACGACAGTCAATGTTCCGGTGTTCACGTCTATCTCTCCTCTCTTTATCTGCAGTACTCTTCCTTCTCCCTGTTTTCATAGATCCATGGATCTTGTTTTCCTTTTTTTTTTTTTAATTGGCTTTCATATAAAAATTGATTAGGCTTTTTATCGGTAAAAAGATTGTGATATGGAGGGCCATCATGGATTTGGGGCTTTTTACAAGTTAACAGTATATTTTAAGTGTAACATTAAAATTATTTTTTATTTAACATTATAAAAATATAGATAGAAACATATATTTATTTAATTTATAAAAAATAATATGTGCATGTAAATTTTGTACATAAAATATATATATGTAAACAAAAAATAAAAAAATAAATATATAAAATAATATCAAAAATTATATAAAATATATATAAATTTTATGTATACATATATTATTGTTATAATTTATATACATTTTATATTTATTAGATTTCATTAGACTATAATTTTTTTATGCAGTACTGACATAAATATTTTGAAAAGTTGTAGCCCTCAAATTCAATAAGCAAGTATTACTCTTAAAAGGTATTAAAATTAAAACTATCACCAAAAGCCTCATGTTTTTCACCAAAAGAAAAATGTCTCATGCTTAAAAAATTTGAAATAAATAGTTGGATCTTTTAGACTCATAATTTAATTTATAAAATTTAATAAATTTAATTATTTAAATTTTAAATAAAAATTTAATAAAATTAAATCTATAAAAATAATAAAATTAAAAAAGCATTACCGCTAAAAGGTGCTGTTTTGCATCAAAAAATAAAACCAAAGCATCTTTTCTGGTATTTGTTAGTTACCAGGCCAAAGCATGTTAAGTAAACAAAAATCCAACATCTTAAATCACCCAACCAAAAAACATCCAACAATTTATACTTCAAATTCGATTAGACCTAAGACAACTAAAAGCAACGTTTACTTTCCACTTGCATACTGTCTTTTAACTATTACGAGTTTACTAATGAGTATTAATATTCTCACCTTCTAATTTTGACACAAAATTCTTTCATTTATATATATATATACATATGTAAAATCCAACCACATAAATAATTGTGAATATAATTACAAGAATTCTGTATCAAAATTACTATATAAAACTATAATAATCCTAAATACTTTGGTCAAATATTTGTGGCGTCCTTCGTATAGGCAGCTCATATGAACGTGTCAAGATCATCTGTCAAACAAAATTTCCCTTCATTCTAGACGCTTTTCCTTCCTTTCCTTCATCCATCACAACCCAAATCCAAGTACATTCTCCCAAAGCCTACGGAGGGAAATCAACGACAAGAAGTAACAATGCAAAGAATATTTGAGTGATATCTAATAAGCTATAAAATGAATGATAATAGTAACAGTAATTAAGTCAGAAAGCAAATGAAAAATTTTGTTAGCAAGTATGTCCAGGGGATCACAAGAAATCCCTGGTTACCCTCCCAAAAACTACCTTCTAAAATGAAAAACAAAGCATCCCCACGCCAGAGATCAATGTGGACAAGCAAGTCCTCTGATTTTGTGAACCTAAGGGACCAATGCGTAATGAGGGCAACGACTAAAAACCAGGGCTCTTGTGCTTTAATGCCTTGCAGTATAGAGTGGGAAGTGGTTAGAGCTACTTGTCAACCCAGAATCTTGAGAGTTAACCCACCAGTCTCATCTTTCTTAGACAATAGAAGGCACCTTGGTTGATTGTTGCACTAATCAATGCTTGACTTGATCTCAGCATATCCAGGGTGCTTTCCTCCGCAAGATAGTTACTCCATCAATCCCTGAAGGATGAGCAAAACGAACTATTGTATTTTCTATAAAAAATTTAGCATGATGTTCTTCGCCGTTGCTTCTTCTCTTTTTTTAGATGCCATTTAAATGGACTCCAGCTCTTCCTACGCTTTGAGGTCTCGCAAAAGAGACCAGAGGCCAGCGCCTGCTGGAGCCATACCTTGAATACCTCTTCATCGTCATCAAGCATCATTTCAGCGTACAAATCCCATGGGAATCTACTTGAGTTACAACATTGACTTTTCTCCAAGCCAACCATGTTCACACGGAAGCTTGGTCGATGGGTATTAGGCCTACAAGCCATTCCCTGCATGCAACAAAAGCAAGCTGTCAGACACAAAAACCAGCCATTAAAGTTCAGAATTCTTTTTCAACACTCATCTTCAATCCCAGACAAGAACCCAAGGGAAAGCAACAAGTATATATTGCCTCAAGGGCAACCATGGTTCGACAGAGAACCACTGACCTAAATAAAGCATTTTTTATGTTGCAATAAGAGTAAATTCTTAAGTTTAACATGTGTTCAGATAAAATGGAATTCTTTCATTTTGCACCGTCCTCATCAACCAACAACCGAGTTGCTACAATGCAACTCCAATCAGTTGTAATGCACCAAGAAATACATTTTGCAATTGGTTATCACCTAGAAGTATTGTTTGAAGCTAGGAATTTATAAAAATTGGTTTACAATTCCCCCACACTAACCCCAAAAAACAAGAAAAGAAATTTAATTCAATTAATCCCCTTGATTTAAATTCATTCTTATACAATTTGGGATAGAAAAGAATTTACAAAGAATGAACAACAAATGGTGGCCCACTGCATTTTCATTCCATCCTTTTCTCTTACAAATAATTTCACTTCTCATTTTCTTTGTTACAACACAAAACCTGCAAGTTCATATTCTTCCATTGTTATTCCTAGATAAATTTTTTCCTTACAGAGGAAGATATCAGAGAAAGGTGGAGAAGTTATTTTCACAAGCTTTTCAATGAGGGCAGTCAACAAATATAGACATGGAAAGTTTAAGTTCTCGGGAGGAGGATCAAAACTTTGCTTTTTATCGTAGAATTCGAGAAGTGGAGATGAAGGAGGCACTTAAGAAGATGGGTAATGGTAAGGCTTTGGGTCCTGATAACATACTTATTGAGGTTTGGAGGTGTTTGGGAGAGAGAAGTATTTCTTGGCTTACCAAGTTATTGAATGAGATACTAAGGTCCAAGAGGATGCCAGATGAATGGAGGAAGAGTACGTTGATACCCATTTACAAGAATAAAGGAGATATTCAAAATTGTGGGAACTACAGGGGGATTAAACTCATGAGCCATACTATTAAACTTTGGGAAAGAGTGAGTGAACAGAGATTAAGAAAAAAGACTCATATATCAGAGAACCAATTTGGTTTTATGCCAGGAAGATCCACCACAGAAGCTATTTATCTTTTACAAAGTTTGATGGAACGGTATCGAAGTAGAGGAAAAAATTTGCATATGGTCTTCATTGATTTGGAAAAAGCTTATGACAGAGTGCCAAGGGAAGTCCTATGGAAAGCATTAGAAAAGAAGGGTGTTCGTATTGCTCATATTCGTGCGATAAGGGATATGTATGATGGAGTTACAACAAATGTGCGAACTCAAGGAGGGGTAACAGAAGATTTTCCCATAAGGATCGGTCTGCATCAAGGGTCATCCCTAAGTCCATACCTTTTCACTTTAGTAATAGATGTACTTACTGGACACATCCAAGATGCAGTCCCGAAATGTATGCTGTTTGCTGATGACATAGTCCTAGTAGGGGAAACAAGAGAGGGGGTGAATTGTAAAGTGGAAATGTGAAGAGAAGCCTTAGAATCAAAGGGTTTTCGTTTAAGTCGGAATAAAACAGAGTATATGGAGCGTAAATTTAGCAAGAGAGGGGGTGAATTGTAAAGTGGAAATGTGGAGAGAAGTCTTGGAATCAAAGGGTTTTCGTTTAAGTCGGAATAAAACAGAGTATATGGAGTGTAAATTTAGCAAGAGGCGAGAAAACAGCGATTTGAAAATAAAAATTGGGGAGCAGAGCATACTGCAGGTGTCCAAGTTTCGGTACATTGGGTCGATTTTACAAAGTAATGGAGAGATTGATGGGGATGTCTCACACAGGATCCAAGCTAGATGGATGAAATGGAGAAACGCATCGGGAGTTATTTGTGATCTCAAAATATCTACCAAGCTAAAAGGGAAGTTTTATCGAACTGCTATTAGACCAACTATGCTTTATGGTAGTGAGTGCTGGGCGTTGAAAGGTCAACAAGAGCAAAAAATGGTGGTAACAGAAATGAGAATGTTGAGATGGATGAGTGGACATACAAGAAAAGACAAAATTCGAAATGACTATATTTGGAAGAGAGTTGGGGTGGCGCCTATTGAGGAGAAAATGACAGAAACCCGATTACGGTGGTTTAGGCATGTACAAAGAAGACCGAGAGAGGCACCAGTGCGAAAGGTTGACCAACTGGTATTTAGTCCTGTGAGGAGATGTAGAGGAAGACTAAAAAGGACACTTGGAAAGGTGATTAAAAGAGATCTGTGGTTAAATGGTATATCCAAAAATTTGGTTTTGGATAGAAGTTTATGGCGTCGTTTGATCCATGTAGCCGACCCCACCTAGTGGGAAAAGGCTCGGTTTGTTGTTGTTGTTGTATTCTTGATCAAGTACCAAATCAGACAAATGCGTATATATTAAGAACAAAAAATTCCATATGCACAGACCACAGACCTGACAGATGGCCCATTCTGACACATCAAAAATTTTGCTCTCTGCGCAAACAAAAGCACTTGGAATCTCCATCTAAAAGAGAAGAAACAAGGCTCAGCCAAATGGCACACAACCTAAATAAAATGAAGTGTCGAAATTTATTTGCTGTTAATAGATTACCTTTTGAGGCTGGTCAAAAACCAAAGATCCTCTGGACTCAACCCATCCATCTCCATCTTTGGCCTGATGATACTGGCAGCAGTCCTGCTTTTAGAGGAGTTGTGAAAACTTAGCTAAAAAAAATTGAACAAGCATGCAAGAGAGATTGAGGGAAGGCATTTAATAATCAGAATGTAAAATTAAAAAAGCCTGACCTGACACCATCTTGCATTGACTTTACTCCTATTAGTGCATACCCATATATGTGAATTGCCACATTTGGTGCACTGTATACGCCTGGATTCTTCAGAACGATAATCAGGATTATCCTGCAGAGAATAGGAGTACAATCACTACTTTTCTAATAGAGGTTACTACTCAGTAAAATAACTCATTAGCCTAAGTACACTAATGGAAGCAACTATGTTGGCTTTATCTTTCCAATCATACTCTTACCCCAGTACCCCAGCATGTATTTCATTCAAAGTTAAAACATGGTGAATTAAACAACCATTACATGGTTCTTATTCTAATTATGGTCAGAAAAAAAAAAAAATTGCACAGTTCTCAAATCCCAAGTAAAAGTCACCATATTATCTGTTCCAGTGTAATTGTTATTTTTCCATTCTATCATTTTGTATCATGGAATATGTCAACAAATCCTGTTGTCTGTATGCTCTAACTTAAAAAATTAGCAGCAAAGAAAATCAATGAATTTTCAAATTGAAAAGAAAGATTGAGATAATTAGTATCCATGGTCACCAACATTAATGAAACAATAGCTGGAAACCAGGTGCAGGTAGCCTACAGCAGGATTCAGAATAATATCTAGAAAAGAAATTCAGAAAAATATGATTTTAAGCCTTAAGGGTGACTAGGTAGAGAATCTTGAATAGAAATACAAATCCTAGTCACCAGTCACAAGCATAGGGCCATTCGGTTGGTGCAGCTTTCAGTATTTTACAGTTCTAAGGATAAAAATCAATGGATCCAATAGCGCTTTCAGTCTTTCATAAACCCACCATGCTTGTGTATACACAAAGGACTTAAAAATCAAAAGTAACCAATGATAAAGAAATAAGAGCTAAATACTCTAATGAAAAAGTAAACAAAATTTTCTTCCATGGTTCTGTTGATCACTGAAAGGAAAATTGTTTTGCGTTAGAATGAACAAATATTGTGAGATTACTGTCGGAAAAAATAAGGTAAGTGATCAACTACCAGGCATTACATCAAGAAACAGTTCTTGGGACTTGTAACTGCTGTCCATATGGTAAAAACTACCAAAAACACAGTTCCTACAGTGAATCTTGGGTCATGTGTCGCTCAAGTTCAGAGAAAACCGATAGATGTGAGGTGTTGCTCAAATTCAGAAATATAAGATTTCTATTTATGCTATCCAGAGGCCAACCTTTAGAGTAGGCTTTTTGGTATGTTTGGTGAATCTTGCAAGTGCCCCCACAGTTTAGAGTGGTTTTCATTCATTAAATTTAAAGGTTTTGGGGCTGGTGTAGTAGCAAGGGAGGTAAAGTTTGACTGCAGTGTTCTAGGTATGCTCTCATTTGGTATCTTTAGCGGAAGCTGAAAGCTCAGAACCATAGAATTGTTACAGGATAAAATTGTTTTAAGGCCTCTCCTCAGTGCTCAGTGTTATTAATATAACCATTCCTGAGCCTTCTCTTAACAGCACTTTTGGATAGTTCTTAGTTAATTCCTTGACAAGAAATTAGAATCTCAGACATGTGGTCAATAGTTTGATCCTTTCTGCTCCCATTTTTATAAATTAAAATTAAATTTTCATGTGGGCCGCATGCCAGCACTTTGCATACACTTTAGTCCCGAGGGCCTTCACATGTGAGTCATGTTAGAGATATTAAGAAAAAACATTACTAGACCTAGTCCTAACAACTCATGCTTTTAATATCTCTAACTGGTTTTTCCATGGAGTTTCTTTGGTGGAAATGCAGAGGGATTGGGAAGCTCATGCTTTAAAGTTTTAGTCTGACTTTCCTTTTGCTGATTGGTTTAAAAAGGATATCTTATCCTCCTTTTCTTCGGATACATTCTTTCATTCAACTAGAATTTCTTCTTTTATCAAGAAATATAATATAACCTTGACTTCTAAAATCAAAACTAGAATAAAGTCAGAAGTTTTGGACAACAATAATTCACACAAGTCAAAGATGGTGTTTCAATATCATGCACATGAAAATCATCAGATCTACCTGACGTGAAGTGCCATGGGATTTCTGGCAAACACTTTTAGCCATGGATTCTTCTTTCCGCAGTTGCTCATCATAGTCTCTCTTCTTCATGGAATCAGCAAGAACCTGAAATTTTCATATACCTTCTGTCTGAATGGTGGAACCCAGCATGACAGAAAATTGTTTATGTCCTAAAACCTATATAACAGATACGCAAAAATGCCTATCTAGCAGTGCTAAGAGTAACAAAGACGCAGCTTATGCATAGAACTTTACCTCATATGCACATTGAAGCTTCTTAAATGACTCACTTGCCAGTGGACTGCCCATATTTTTATCAGGATGGACTAGCATGGCCTACACCACACAATAAAGAACAATTCAAAATGAAATACTATATATAAAAGATCAGTATATATGCAGGTTTATAAATTAAAATGTAATTCCACCAACCTCAATATTCATACTACTTAAAACACAAGCTTCAGAATTAAAAGAACATTCTGAGAATGTAGAGAGCCTTAGAGAAAATTAGACAGAGAGAAAGCAAAAACAAAATAAACACACCTTTTTTCGGTACTCCTTTTTCAAAGTTGCTGCATCAATCTTCTTGTGCCGGGGAAATCCAAGTGCTTCATAATGATCCAGACTATTGAATATCCTTCTCATTTCATCAACCGGATATGGTTGTTCTTTAACAACTTTGCTAACAGAAAATTCCTTCTGCTTATCAGCAACTGATGTGGTAACAGCAGGTTTGCTGGATGATTTACATGAATGCAAATTCTCAGATTCATCAGTAGGAATAGAATAATCACACTGTCTGGGAAAGTCGTCTTCCAAAACTCTTTCTGATTGTTTCTGATCTTCAGAATGCAAGCTCTCACTAACATTATCAAGCCACTGGAGAAGAAAATTCAAAATGTCATTAGAGAAGAATGCCAGGTGTATAGAGAGAAATACACCTGACCATCCAACTCGAACTTTGACACAGTACATAGCATATATTGCTGCCATTAATACCACCAAGCGTGCATGATTTAAGGAGAATAAGTAACCTGCAGTTGTATAATAAGCAAACAAAAGTCATGATTTAAAAATTAGATTCAACTAAGCATAAACTACAAAAAATAAAATAAAGAAAGCCCATCATTGTCCTTGTAGAACATCATACAAATTCAGTTTCATACAAATGACAGCCAAAAACACATTTCAGAAACATGTACACAGTCAAAAAAGAAATTTGAGCAAAATCCACTCTTGATATAGGGGAAAGAACAGTCAAATCAAGAAATGCCAACAAGCAACAGGATGGTTTGTAAACACGCTCACAACTGAAAAATGTAGCCAAATATATGAACAAATAAACTAAGATGAATCCATTATATAAGGCCATAGAATAATAGACATGACTTCTCTCCATTCCTGGTTATTAGGAAAAAAATATCTCAAAGTCCAAAGAAAAAGGAAGAATACCATACCTCCAACAATGAGCAATATTCCTGTCATCCAGAAGTTACCATACATCCACAAAAGGAGGATAGCAAAAATCCCTACAATAGAAAGCCCAGGAGTATAGCCCAAGTACTGGACAGCAGCTCCAGCAATGCCCTGAAGCATTCAAGTGAATTATGAGTTGCAACATAAAATTTCCTCCACAAAAATTTAAGTCATTGAATTGAATTGACATATCCCAATATGGCACATTTAAAAATAAGTCCCCACTCAAGCTAGCAGACATAAAAATGTTGCAGTGCAACCTATCTCTTAGATTTATAGCAATGTCAACAGAACCTAGAAGCTGAAGAATGTAATCCCATTTAAATGGTGAAAACCCCAGTGTTGTATAATAAAATAAGGCTATATATTTTATAAGAAGGATCTCACTAAAAGGTAGAAATAATTGGTAAATAGGGAAAATGATATTTTGGATGAAATCAATAAATGTCCAGCAGGTTCAGCTTGTTACAGTAAACTTCCAGCACCTTGTATGTAAGCAGTAGAGTAAACTTAATTCTCTGTCCTTAAATGCAAGTCTGAGGAACTAGAGTCTAGCATTAAAACTTTCCACCATGGATACACCTCATTTGTAAATATAAATAAGCCACTAAAACAACATTAAGAACCAAATATAAAGAGCCAGCTAATTGAAGGTTACAAGTAGACTTCCCAACAAACCATAGAGTTTTTTGCAAAGAGAAGGGACAAAAGGGACTGAATTCAAGCCATATTCAAAAAGGAAATAAAAAGGCATCACATCAGTGTAGATGAAGATCATCACATTTTATTTTCACATAGTGGACAGGCTATAAACAAACTTTGATCCTTCAAGCCTGGAAAGGGAAAATTTTAATACCAAAGATTAATGGCATCTATGGGCTCTTGACAAGTAGACCAAATGCATAAATTCCAAAAATAATTCTATGATAATGTTTAAGACTTATTTAAGGAAATATTTAATTAAATATGACTCCAACATAAGACATAAGTAAATAATCTAAGGGGCACAACACTGCTGGAAACAGAATAGAAAAAATTTAACAAAACAGGACAAAGGGTAAAAGAAGAAAGCCCCAAGCCACACAAACTCATCCATATTCCCAGAAGAGCAATTTAATCAAATAATTAATTCTTTCTAATAATTTAATGTCTTTAAGATTTACACAACAACCTGAAGTTAATTTTGTTGGGTACTGTACTAGTTGTCAGGCCCACATCTGGTACACCCTTATTAAAGTTTTCCAATCTCCTAATTATTGTAAAATCAAACTCCCATTTTTGTAAATTAAAACATCATTCTTCAAAATTTATCACCACCATAAATTTCTTACAGAGCAGTCAGCAGTCCAATAGCACCATTAAAACCTAACAGCGTGCTTTTTGCATTAACCTAATGTTTGCACGACTGATAAGTCAATTGTAAAATCCACTACCCCGGTGAAATATAAGCTAACAGTAACTATTCCAAAACTGCCGGTGCCATTAAATTGAACTGTTCATGAATATAATAGTGACTCAAAGATATGCTTAAAAAAAGTAATCAAATGATAAAATCAGAACCCAGAAATGCTAGATTTAGATAGATTGACATGAATACATACCATACTAATAAGTACGTAAACCAGGCAATACATCGAAGTCAAACTAAGAAAGCAACTCCATATAATAAGGAGAAGCACAGCTGAGCCCAACCTAATGAAAGACTGAAAACCCCTAAGAACACAGTCTTTCCAATAAAGCAATAACAATTGCAGCAACCTGCCCAATCTGAACCACACACTGCACACCATCGGCCAATGCTGCTCTATAAACATAGCAGTCTTGTCTCTGCAACAACTCACTGCAGTTCCTGCCCGCCAGCAAGCATCCTTCTGCGACCGAAGCCATTGCCATCCTTGCTTGAACAACCGTATATCCTTCATCAGTGAAGCTCACCTCAGATTCCCAGAACCTTGGCACCGTCTAAAAATGGCAGTGAAATCTCATCCCGGAGACACTGCTATTGATACCCATCAACATGAATTTGACACCCCGTATATCTCAATGATTGTGATGCTAAATCATCAATGCTACCCATTAAATAAACCAAACTTGATCGGCTAAATTCACTCTCACCACAAGAAAAATATATGCATTTGAGATTTATAATTAAATAAATAAACCGTGTTACTCCAACCCCTGTAAAAGACCCAATTCACGGGTTTCTCCAGAAAATAAGCTTCCAATTCATAAAGAGAAAACTCACTCTTGACGGGATCAAACTGGATTAGTCTTTGAGTTGAATTGAACTAAATACAATCACGTTCGTTCAAAGCCAAATTGCTTCGGAAATAAGCTTCCAAAAAGCAGCCACTGTTCATAAAAGCCCAAAACACAAAGCAATAAATAAGCAACTAGATAAAATCCCCCTTTTTGACGACAATGTATTCTTTTTTTGTGAGCCAGTGGCATCTCAGGAGAGGCCTTGCAAACTCGACCCTTTACTGAAACAGTTCCAACCCAGCACTGCAAAAGAGTTTAACCCACTAAAAGAACAAACTTGAAGATGACCCATTAGTCATGGAAACCCTAAACAGCAAGTCGCAAAAGTAGAGAGAAAGAGAGATTGGGAAGTTGGGCAAGAAGATGAGGGTTGAAACTTGAAGCACAGACAGATGAGTTGTTTCGTGAGAGCAAACGGTAAACGTGCTTAAAGGGATTCCAAAGGCGGAAAATCCTGGCTTTGGTTCGGGAGAAACCCTGGCTTTTTTAAGGGATTGCTCGTGAAAGAGAGAATGAGTTTGTAGAGCTTCAAAAAGTTTTACAAAGGATGGAGTGAGAGGGGGATTGAAGGCTTATTGAAGTTGAGAAGCAAAGAGAAAGAGAGACGAAATTTGATATCATTATTAATATTTTCTTTTGCTTTGTGGATTAGGGCTGTAGAGTTGTCTAATATAATAATGCAGTGGGACCCTAGACCCAACATTGATTTTTTTAATTTACATAAATTTATTTTGTTTATTTTAGGTAAAAAATTTTTAAAAATATAAAACCGACTACTCTAGCAGTATTTAATTAATTTTTAATTTGAATTGTTAGTTTTTAATCTATTTAGTATTACATAATTATTGTTTCGTTAATTTTTTGGGTGTAAATATTTACTCTTGTTATTTTATAAATTTAATTTTATTACATATTTTTAAAATTTATGTTATTAAATTTATTAATTTAATTATAAAACTCATTAATTAAACGAATAAATGGCCATTGACCATATATATGTATTGTTTCACTAGGAAAAAAATATGGCTTTTGTTGTAGTTAAAAAAAAAATGGCTTCTAAGTGCAAATTCAACTTAAATTTTTTAAAAGGCAATTGACCATCAAATAATATATGTCAAATGGACATTTTGTATATCCTCTATGTTAAGTAATAGTTGGAATTTGTACTAAAGCTTGTTTAAATTCAACAATCAATGTAGTATAATTTTTATAATTTTTTTATAACTTTAATTTTATATTATTAAATTTATTAATTTTATAAATTTAACGGTCTACATTTATGAGCTTTTGATAACAAAATAATTATAAAACTAGTTTTTCCCATGAACTAGAGATGCCACAAGGAAAAAATGTGCGTTAATATATTTTCAAATTAAACTTACATACATTTCTAATGTATAAAATATTTTTCTATAAAGGCTCACATCTTAAGAGGAATGTATGTGAACGTTTTTATTAGTTGAAATTTATAATCTAATTTGTAAGATTTTATGGATTTAATAATATAAATTTTATTAAAAGAAAGTTAAATAAAAAATTAAATAAAAAATAAAAGTGTATTATATTTCTGTTTCTTGTGTATGAAATTTGGTTTTATTTGAGATGTAGTTCAATGCCCGTATTTGGAATCTGATGCCCCATTAGCCTCTTCTACATATGAGCACATGTCCATACCCCACTGAATACATTGGAGAATGAATCAGATGCCCTTCCCATGCGGGCAACATGATAGAAAACGTTTTAACATTTTCTAGTTTCTTATGTGATTTACAAATATATACTGTGCTCTGCGGAAAAAAAAAAATTTATGGAAAGTTGTTACTATGTTTAGTAGTGCTCATCAAGAAATCCCAAAATCTCAATATTGTTTTATATTCATAATTTAATTTCACAAAAGTTTTGTTTAAATTTTAAATTTATTAAAATTTATAATTTGAACTATAAATCTAATAAATTTAATACTTCTTTAAAGTTGGTAAGAATTTCATTAATCCAATTTAGTGGATTATTTTCCAAATTTCAATGTTATTTTGTACCCAATGATACCAAAAAGCTTCTAGACCAACTAAATCTTTTGAGAAAAATTTTATAGAACCTATTTATTGTAATTAGATATGAAAGTGTTTGTCAAAAAATGTATTAAATTTATTGTATTTAACAATAACAAATTGAATTTGTAAAGTTTTAGTAAAAAATTGTTAGTGAAAATAGTGTTGTTGATGATGCCTAAGGATTAAAAAAAGAAAAATATAATCCTACTTACTCAGTTCGCTTTAAATTTATTATATTTTATAATTTAATTTATAAAATATATTTAATTTAATAATTTTAAACTTTTTAAAGAAAATTTTGTAAACGTAAATTTGTACGAACAGATAGAACTCGTATTAAAAACATTGGTTGTAAGTTGTAATTAATCCCAGAATAGGTGGAGGAATTTATTTTCTTGTTGTTTTATCCGCATTCCCTATTGGAACTCAGAGCTTGAGTCCTTGTCACCCATGTGAACGCAGGTCATTTCATGCACAGACCTCACCACCTTCTTCGGCTAGGTTTTTGGTTTATATTCTAGCTGGCTTAATTCAATAAAAACCTAAATAAGGTTAAACAGATCTAGCAAACAGCAGTCCCTTTTATTCTGTGTCTTTCCCCATACAGTCCCAAAAACAAGGAACTCGAAATAGAAAGAATGCTTCAATAAGCTCATTGAGGGGCTGATAATCCATGTTTCATCCCCTGCTAACATAGAGCTAACCAAGCAAGGGTGGTGCTCTGAAGAGTGAAGACCCAGTTTTGGAGTAAATGAGGGATCTTTGAGGAGCTGAACCAAATTATTTGGCATCATAAATTATGACAGTCTCTGCAATGAATATGAATCATTAGTGCGAATTATCCTCCATAAAGGCACTTCTAATTTGAGTTCATACTATATGAGTTATTCTCTACATTGAAAGTCATAATGAACTTATCAAACTCGTGTGCTATGGTAGAAGAAATTTAACAACTCATAAATATTTAAGTCCCCACAACAACACCAAGCCCTTGCCTCAGAATTTATAAGGGGGAACGTGTCCCCATTAAGAAAGGTACGCAGGACATGTAATAAGTCCGCTCAACTACTGTTACAAGCATCTTCAAGAGGAAGTTGACGGGAAGTTCCACCCAACAGTTGCTCAGGTTAATTAAATTGCTAACAAGAGTCCCGTGTTCTTCCTGGTATAGATTGATAAGGGAATTCATTAACTGCAGTTGATGTTTGAATATTCACCATTCTCAAGACAATTTACCCAGTACCTTGATATAATTTTACTATTTTTACAAACAAAATTTTATTATAATCATATAATAAAATCCAAATCATTAAAATTATTAAATTCTACAAACTAAATTATAATAAATCAACAACTCCAAACTTGTTAGTAACAGTTTAATAACTTCTATTTTATGAGACTGCCTTTTTCCTGCATCAATATGGAACTACTAGGCCTTGAAGTCCCATTTCTCTTTCCTTGTAAAACAAAAGACATAGGCACCCTGGGAAATAGAGCAGCAACACGGAGGACTGTTACAAAATTCCCAGCAAAGAAATTTCACGACAATTATATGAAATCTTGTAGGGGGTGCTTGCAATCTTTTGGGTAACTAATAAATTTCCAAGCGTTTTGAAGAGTGGCAAATACACAAACAGACAGACAGACGCAGAATACACTAGAAAAAGGGAATGGGACCTTCAAGTTATTATTTGAGTACAACACTGGTCCATATGTACAAGAAACTATGTTTGGCAAAACTTCCGAGTCTTGGGCATTGGCCCCCAAAAAAAATTACTCAGAAAGCAATGAAAGGTTGCAAATTTACATGAGATAACAAGCCTTAAAAAATGAAAAAACATACAAATTTTCTTTTGGACAAAATCATTAAGGACTGATGTTTACATGCTTCGATCATATTGTGCAGTGAAGGTTGTGGTTGCAGCAGTTGAAGTAACGGATGAAATTGTAGTATCCTGGTTGTCTGAGCCAGAAGATGGATTGTATGAAGGTGAAGTCTTCATATCCATATTACTTCCTTGCTTTCCCCTTACTTTAAGGTCCATAAAGTCAGAAATCAGACCTGGTTTTGTTATCTTACTGGCATCTACATCCATTTCACCAGTGAGCATCTTTACCACAGTAGACATAGATGGCCGGAGCCTTGGAGCATCCTGAGTGCAAAGAAGGCCAATCTTCAGAAACTTACAAGCCTCCTCAGCATCGAATTCTCCATTTAAATTGAAGTCGACCAGCCCTACCAATTCCCTTCGCTCATAAAGCTCCCATGTCTGTAACAACAGAAGCTAATCTAAGAGCAAGTCCTGAATCTCATATGGTGCAGTAGAATTTGATTACAATCACAGACACAATGAAATGCCTAGCCATTCCCTTTCTGAATTGCGTCTTTTATATGATTCAAATTAATATGTAACATATTCTATAAGAGAACAGAGCCTTTCTTCCAAAACAAAAAATCGGCCCTTAAGATTGGAAAGACTGATAGTCAAAGAAAAAATATAAGGATTATGTATCAAAATTAGGAATAAGTAACAACAAAGACTTTCTTCCTGAGAAAATTGGAATAAATGCAGTCATTTAACATTTCTATAAGATTCATTTCATTGACAATTTTACCAACAATATGGTTCATTCTCTACAATTAAGAATGGAAGTAGGCTCAGACCACTGATGTCTTACAACGCTTAAATGTTCACCATTCATAAGTCTACAACACTTTGGGTTTTTCCTTTCTTTGCAAGGAATGAATGAACTTACTAATGTCGGCTGGGATGGAGTCCCTATTGGCATATGCCTTAGTAAATATTGTACTATACGTTCAAACCAAAGAGGAAGTTAAACTTTCTTTGGATAATGTGTACAGACATTTTAATACAAGGGTTTTCAGGTAAAGTTTAGAAAAATGAATATATTGAATGGCAGTTTAGTTAAGATAGAAGATCAAAGAAACATTGTCGTTAGAATTTATGGATAAACAATAATAAGACCATAAGCTCCACGAATGGGCTTAACAGACATGTTTAACGTAAGTATAAGATATATGAAAATTTTCAGGTGATTGACAAGTTGACAACTAAAACAAGAAAGATAAGAATGAAAACGTGTCCAAACTCGTATGTATTAGCTCGCTTTATGATGACTCCAGAGAGTATCAACTGAGTGCTTTTGATTGTAAAATAAACAGACAAGAGAGAAGAAAATTTAGGTAGGAAACTTGAAAGAGGATAACAAAAAGACTTCAAATGGCAAGATTACATGCAAGGTGACATGGTTAAGAACATATGGTTGCAAGTAGATTAGTGGAGAATATAACATATGACAGGCTTAAATGACAAATGAAGATTCAATTGGGCCACGCCTATCAGATTAATACATATAGCTTAGTCTAATTTTACTGATCAACGCTTCTATTCATATCGTTTGTAAAGACAACTTCTTCCACAGACAAACTCAAACACATCAAACCCGGACAAAGAGCTTTAATTTGACTGTTGACTAGCAATTCAAATGCATACGAAGTTATGAACCATATTTGTCTATTCCAGGAGAAAAAATCTGTGATTTTCATAGCCACAAGCAAAAACAAAGACAAGAAAGCTAGGGGTGACTACAATCCTTAGACTTGAAAAATTCCACATCTGTTTTGATACAACTTGAAGCATAGGAGAGAAGTAACATAACATAACATTTCCTGCAATTCAAGTCTGAAAACTTATGCTTTTTATCAGTGAAATAGGCAAAAGAAATTATTTTATTCTATTCACCTGTTAGCTATGTGCTATTCATCAGTAAAAAGAATTGCCAATAGGACTGGAAATGTGAAAGATCCATACCCTTTCTAGAAGGTACTGTTCTTCTATTGGTAAACGTGTATTTGTGTTACATCTTCCACTGACTATCTCCACAAGGAGCACACCAAAACTGTAAATGTCTGCTTTCCGAGTCAGCTGCCCCCTTATAGCATACTCTGGTGCCAAATAACCTCTGAAATAAAACATATAGGAGTAAATTCCTGATATAGAATAATTGTCTTAGTAAAACAATAAAGGGGACAAAACAAGCACATGTTAGCAGAGAAAGAGAAGCTTTCCTCTCCATCAGGTAAGGAGTAAAAGGTGATGATTAAATGTACTACGTATATCATTACATCCATGAGCAAACAGACATGCTCGCATAAACACATATGTGCAGCTTAGTAGTGCTGTCAATGATCTCATTGTGTTAGTTGACACCACGAGAGTTGCATTTTTGGGACCATAAAGCCATGCACATTACTGGCTTCACCAAAGTAAGCTCTTATATCAATGCTAAAACGTTATTATAATAGATGCCTACAAAAACATGAACATAAACCTAAAGTCATCATTGATACATAAGACAAAAGAGTCAATAATTTCTTTTTACGATCTTCAACTGTAAGATTGTATAACTAACATTCTGCTGTCAACTGGAAACTGATTTTCCAGTATATTAAAATGTATTTCTGCCCAGTCAGCACATGCTACAGCATTGTGTACACCCATGAAAAAGTGAGAGATCTTAAGGTTAAAATTGGGAAACAAAGGTGGAGGGATATAATGAACAAAATAAAATAAAACCAACAGCTTCCAATTTTGCACAGAATGTAAACTAGAGAACAATATATCATGGGAAAAACTAGTCCCACAATTTTTTTGCTACAAAAAGCTCACACCTAAAGGTATGAATTATTAGATTTGTGGGACCCAATAAATTTAATACTGTAGATTTTGAGTTGTAAGGATTAAATGAGAACAAAATTGTTGAAATAGTAGGACTCATATATCATACAAAATGGACTTACATTGTTCCTGCCACACGTGTGCTAACATGAGTCATGTTTGGTGGAATAAGCTTAGCAAGCCCAAAGTCAGAAATCTTAGGAATAAGGTTTTTGTCAAGGAGAATGTTGCTTGCTTTTATATCCCTATGAACAATATGTGGTCTGACTTCCTCATGAAGAAAGGCAAGCCCACGTGCAATCCCAACACAAATTCTAGATCGTGTTTGCCAATTGAAGTGGATATTACTGTGCCCTCCACCTGGAAGTAAAGAGGATAAAGCAATTGATTTCAAATAGAATTGGTACAAGGTTGAGAGTAAAAGACTACTTGATAAAACACATCTATGCTGTTCTAAACTGTCAGAAATACAGATCACTCTTCTCATATTTGAACAGAATGGTTTGGCAAAAACCTATGTCTCAAGTCCAGTATTAACAGATAAAACACAAAGTCATGCAGATAAAAATAAAACAACGCCATTTACCAATAAGGGTTTGTGCCAGGCTGTTATTTTCAAGATAATTGTAGACTAATATTCTGTGATGTTCTTCCACGCAACAGCCATATAGCTCAACTAAATTTTCATGCTTTATTTCAGAGATAACATTAATCTCTGTCAAAAACTCCCGTGCCCCTTGTCTTGATTCAGCTGAAAGAACTTTAATAGCAGCAACTTTTCCATCTTTTAGCCGTCCCTGACCATCATCCGCAGCAAAACTTTTAAGAATTAGTATAATAAGAAAAGGAAGGAGAAGGAAATGATTCTGCCAATTGCAATGATGCAAGCAATACTTCAGGTGAGTGTTTAGAAAGCAGTGCAGTTACCTTATAGACAGAACCAAAACCGCCCTCCCCAATTTTATTGGCTGGACTAAAATCCTCAGTGGCTAGTTTAAGGTCCTTGTAGGAATAACGTCTAACATGAATGCCTGAAAATTCTGTTCAGAAGCATATCCAATTAAATTCTAGCATTGGAGGTAGCGCTTTGTTCAATGTGTTATGCCACAAATATGATTCAAGCATACAACCATATAACTAGAAAACTAATCAAATCTAACAAAGAATGAAAATTCCATTTTGATATTATCTATTTTCAAATGTTGCAACAATCATTTCAATTACCTTCATCGATGTCTGGATTTCGTCTTGCTGAAGAACGAGCCTTTGTACTAAATAAGAAAGGAAAACAAGTCATCACTAAATTAGGTACCAGTAAGCAGCTTTCAAACAATTGCTTCAAATGAAACCACTTGCAAGACCACCTGATTGAACCATCAAAACAAGTGTCAACATCTCCGAGAATAATCAATTGCAGACACAGACGTGTATAAGTTAAAGATAAATTCCAAGTCTGACAAAAGCTGAACAAAATTACATGAAGTCCAAGGTCTATACAACAGATTTGACATACTAAAAGCAATAGGTCATATCGTAGCTTCAATTTCCCACCACTATTCCAAGCATTTCTTTTGGTCATCTATTCCAATAATATCGAAACCGGGTTTGTGGGTTGCCATTTCAAGGTGACCAGGCAAGAAGTTTATTGATTGTTCCCAACCCAATGCGACAAGACCAAAGGCATCATTAGCATTTCCGCTCTCGTTCAGTCACCAATTCAATCCATCTCATCTTTCCACGCTCTTTCAATTCCTTTTCACCATCTTCCCAGAATTATTCATTTTCTTCAGAACCAATCATTCACGGAATTTTACAAATATTTTCCTTTAAAAGAGCGTGAAATCAAACGCATACCACGGTAAAATATATTTTTTTGAACTTCACTATCTCCAAGCGCCATGGTTTGTATCAACCAATGATTAGGCGTTAAATGTTTTCTGACCAATTATTTGTACAGTTTTTAATAGCTCAAAGAAGATTAAGTCTGAAAATTTGAATTAATCATCCCAGGTGCTATGATCAGAGGGAAAAATAAAATGCCCACTACAAGATCTAGAACACAAGGAAAAATTAAAATAACTTAAGAAAAAGAAACGAGAAATTGTACAGAGCTAGAGAAGAACAGAACCCACCACCTATCCCAGAAACCAAAAACCAAACAATTTGAAAACTTCCCAAGAAAAAAAGAGAAATGGAAACAGAACATAAACCCATAAATGATAGGTAACATAAATGAAAAACAAAACAACATGAGACTGAAACTAACCTCAGAAGCTGGTGGAAACAAGCAGAGTACAACTTTGACAAAGTTGATGGGAAGAAAGGAGAGGACAAAGGTAGAAACTTGAGAGATGGGTTGGTCAAGAGAACTTTTTAAGAGACTGCAAAGAAAGAGTAGTGTGATGGGGTTGGGTTTTTGCAGTCCGCTGCTGATGCGTTGATCAATGATACCTGCAAGGTCCTTAAGGGAACGCGGACGTACTTTGAATCTTCTCTGCCCGAAATCGCCAGTGTCGTTTTCGTGATAGACTAAACACGAATAGTAGACTACTTGTTTTATTTAGAACCAACCCATCTGCCATTTGCGGTTAAAGCTAGAACGCTAGAATGAGCAAAATCCCAACACCGGTATTCTCTCTGACTTAATAAATACTGAAGAAGAAGACAAAGCTTAGTGTACAATTCACGGATAAATTTAATACCCAATTGTTTCATTCTCTAATGGAAAAAATAAAAATCTTTATTATAATTAAATTAAAAAAATGGAATTTAGGCCTTTTACGTAATTTCAATCCCTATCCAATTATTCAACCAAACTTATATGGCTACACATTTAAAAAGTATGTATATATATATATATATATGGAAGCCAGCTGTTTTCACAAAAAAATTTCAACATGTACCAAAAAAAAAAAATTTCAACATGAATTCTCATACATAATAAATAAAAATTAACTTTTACTTATTAATATTTTCTATATACATCCATAATAGAGAAATAAAAATCACTTACTACATATAAATAAAATTTTTATTTAAATTTAAAAAAATTCAAAACATTAACCAATATTTTTGCATTGTTAAAAATATTAATTTATATATATAAATTTTAGTATTTTATAATTTTATTTTGATTTATTTATATAATTTAAATATTATATTATTCAATTTATAAAATTTTATAACTTAAATTATAAAATTTTATAAATTTAACAATTTTTATAAAAAAATTTACTAAAATCAAAATCCAATGGATTATGTTAATATAATTATTAAGAGGGATTAGATTATATATTTGTACCAAGTCATGGGCTCATCCCTTACGTCTGAACCGAAAGTCATGGCTACTTCTTTCGCATCAGAACAAAAAAAAAAAACGATGTCGAGGCTCGTAAATGTTGACCAAGTCAACCCCATCAGGCCACCCAAACAGAACCGCGTGCGAAACTGCTAATGAACGCCGAACGGCCAGCTGGAGGCATTGATCTTGTCGTTTTCATCAAGTTGACCCGTAACGCTTTGTCGTCCGCATTTAATTGTTGCTTACCAATTTCCCAATTCCTGGAACCTGCGTCTCTGCCGGCTATCCTTGATTGCTTAGTTATATTTACTATATTTTTTACTTTTTAAATTTGGATTTTTTTTTTGGTACTAATTTTCATAACTTCATGACTTCCCCAGGTTTTCCTTTTCTTTCCTCTTTTACAATCCACCCATTTACCGTTGACATAATTTTGGGTTGATTTTAGAATGGCAACAAAATCAAAGAAAGTCTGCCCAGTAATGTGTAGATAGTGTGAACATAAATTACATGTGCTTGGACTGTACATTCAACTCCAAAAGTTTAATGACTAAAAAAAGTGTTGAAATTGAAGAAACTTGTTTCCATTTTGTTCACATTAGGCCAGCTTTTGACACTATCAAAAACCAACAACTTTATCAAATCATTGTTACAGATAAATAATGTGAATGTTACAGGTCAAGCCGTAGTTGATGCAGTATCTGATTATCAAATTTGTGTGTTTCAAGAGTCTAATAATAAAATTAACAAGATATTGGTTCAATAATAATTGATTATGATTTAAAAAATTTTAATGTTAATATGTACAATTTAAAGTTTTGAAGAGAGTTCTATTAAAAGAAAAATATTATTTAAAATTTTTTTAAATAATAATTAATTTTATATCTAATAATAATATAAAAATCTCTAAAAAAAAAGTCAAGCAACAAAAGTACAATATGAATTGAGTTAGAGTAAAAAATTGATTTAGGCGTAGAAGGTGTCAAAACAAATACCTCTATTTTCTTACAGTTAGAGGGGTTGGTGGGAAAAGGAAACATCGTCTGAGAATTTTCATCACATTGAAGTTGATAAAGTTGTAATTAAGAGTGCGCCGTCCCAATTAGTATGATTTGAAAAGTTAATAAATATAGTTAAATTTAAGTTATTGGTCAATTTTTCCCAAGAAAATATAAATTGCATAAAACCAAATCAATCAATCATTTTTGACACATAAGACTTTTGTTACATAAAAGTTTAGAAGGTAAACAACTTATTCCACATCAAAGTAGGGTGCACCATGATTAATGAATATCTACTAATAAGACATCACCAGCAAAAGTTGTGTTGAAATATTATTAGTCATAAAATTATCTGTTATTATTATAAAACTTTTGTATGTTTTTCACTTTGTCAATCTTGAATTCTAATTCTACTTCTCTTGCAATTCCACTGCTCTCATGCACATTGTTTCACAAAATACAAATGTACTCATCCACATTAGAGTAGACAAATGATGTCCACAATGAAAGATGTGTTTCTTTTAATAGTGTGTACTTATTAGTGAGCATTCTGTAAACATCTTTTTGGGAGACCAACATTTTTTATTCTTTTAATTAAGTTTTTTTATAATACAAACAGTAGCAAATCATTAAACATCAAAATTTTAAGTTAAATTGTAAAATTTTGAAAAAAAAAATTATAAGATAACAATAAATGCCATTGCACCATTAAAAAATGACCCCATAACTAAATTTTTCATGCCAATGGTGTCTCATATGAACAAAGATCACAATGAAGATACAAAAATGATTGTGCAAGGACACTAGACATTGGTTCCGGTATGTCATGCAGAAATTGTGTGCATTATTAATAACATAATTATTAATTGCAAATAGCAAATTTATTGTGCTTGGGTCAATACTTTAGTCAAGCCGGCGTACTCATTGATTAGGTTTTTGTCATACTTCAATTTATGATTTTCACGTGCACATAGATTGGTATCATTATATATGACCTCAATTCAGTGGCTTTCCATAGCACATTTCCAATGTAAGTTTTGTGGTTCCTGCTAGGGGTGTGAATGGTTTGTTTTAGATCGGTTGTACTCGTTGGTCCAACCAAAATGATTTGATCGGTTCATCAAGAAAACAATCTAAATTCAAGTAATCAATTTAATCAAAATCGAATACATTCACATCATAGGGGATCGGTTAAATTGGTTTTCACAATAAACTTTTTTTTTTTAGTTTTTTCTCACTTATATATTTAAATAAAAAATAATTGAATTTTAAAACATCTTCTCACATGTCTTTCAAAATATTATGTAATATTTTTAAAAAGTTACATAATATTTTAACGATTTATATCTTTTAACACGCATAAGGTGCGTAAGAATAATAGAAATTTATTTAAAATTGTATTTCTATACTAAAATATTTATTTACTTAATAAACTAAAATATTATCTAACCTTGGAATCTAAAAAGCTAAAGCTTCCCCTTGAAGCAAGAGAGTAAGGATGGAAGAGTGAGAGAGGGAAAAAAGAAAAAAAAACAAGAGAAGAATCTATAAGAAATTTGAAGAACAAAAGCTTCCCCCTACATAGATTCTTTCTCATGTTCTTTCAGGGTCTCTGCAATTACAACCCAAAACTATTTTTTGCCCCCACACAAGAGTGACCTAGCGACGATTCTCAGAACCATCGGAGATCATTGTTAGGCAAGGTTGTTGTTCCTATGGTCTTGGCGGTGGAGGTGGGGCCATGGTATGTTTTGGGGTTACCAGCAATCCTCACCCCAAATCTTTAAAAATGTCTAGTGCTAATGCCTCTTATGTCACATAGGGTATTCTATGGAATAAAATTGTATTACATAATTCTGGGTGGGCTTTTCCATCAATTTTTTAGGGTTCCGTACAGATTTATATAAAATTGATAACGGTTCAGAATGGTGAGGGCTCAATTGAAAAGCATCAAATTTATAAGAATTCGATTAAAAAGTGGTACAAATGTTAGAGGTGAACAATATATTTTAGTATATTCAGATTGATGTTTGTATACAATGATTCACACACTTTGCACAATGCATGGTCCATTTCATGTTTACGATATCCACAAAAGTTAATTCTTTAAAATGTATATATTTTGTTTGATAATTTCGTAGTGGGAAAATCCACGTGTCATGCATGAAGATGGGGTTCAGGATTTTTTATGCACGTATGTTTCAGAACAACTGGTGACACAAGTTTGATCTCATTTCGATAATGTTCTGTAATATCATATCCTGAACTCTCCCACAAATTCCCGCCACGTGTCACCTTAGCAAGGACAACTCTCCAGTCACTATTTTTATCAGGGGCCTTTGCTGCCCATGCCACAGAAGCAGAGAAGCAGCAGCAGCAGCAGCTACAAGTCTGATTCAATGGCATCCTCAGTCATGGCTTCAGTGGGTCTAAAGCCAGGTGCTTTCCCTGTGGAGAAATCAGCAGCGAGAGGGGTTCCGTCTCTTGCAAGGACTTCTTCCTTCAAAGTTGTGGCCGGTGCCGTCAAGAAGAAGCTCAAAACTGACAAGCCTTACGGTTAGAAACTGCTTATATGGAATTTATATTTAGCATTCAAAATACAGCTGGCAAGCATCCCTTCAAATTTTCCTTTCTGGGGGAATTTCTATTGCAGGAGTTAACGGTGGCATGAACTTGAGGGATGGGCTTGATGCATCTGGCAGGAAAGGAAAGGTTTGTGCTTTGTGTCTTGCACTTAAGTTGTCTATAAAAATTGCCAGACTAAGCTCAAATAGAAAAGAAAAAAAAAAAGATAATATTTTGTACAAAACATTTAGGCTAAAATTATATATTTGAATTGACCATTTCAGCTAATTGAAATCATTTAACAACATCTGAACTTCAATTCAGGGAAAGGGTGTTTACCAATTTGTTGACAAATACGGTGCTAATGTGGATGGGTACAGGTAAGATAAAGCTCTCAAATTTTTGGTCCAATAATCTTTTTCTTCTATTCAAATATTTTGCCTTAGAAAACAACTCAAAATTTCTTGTAAGTATTAAAGCATTAGTGTGCATAAGTTAATTACGTTATGAGAAAGTATAATCTCATCATTTTTAACTTATAAAACTTTTACAAAATATAAATGTCTCTATTTATTATTACAAAAAATATAAATAAAAATCAATTACAATTTATGTTTCAATAATTAAAATTTATGAGAATACTCAGACTCCTAAATCGTTATCCATTTGATAATAAAGCCCACTAATTGATGTTGCATTTTCTTGGTGTTATTATACAGTCCCATCTACGACACTAACGATTGGTCTCCAAGTGGTGATGTCTACGTTGGAGGTAAGAAATCAATTCCCTTAAAGCTCGAATAGTAAAAATTAGTTTCTCTTTTATTTAGCCTAATTTAAGAATACTCAACTCCCTAAGAAAGTTTTGATGTTAAGTGCATTGCATGGGGGAAATTCTGAAATTGCAGGGACAACAGGTTTGGCTATCTGGGCTGTCACACTGCTTGGCCTTCTTGCTGGAGGTGCACTCCTTGTTTACAACACAAGTGCTTTGGTACAATAAACTTTGTCATAGTCAGATGAAGTTATAGTTTATTACATGCATGCAACTGTCTGAAAATGAAGAAATATTGATCAAGTACTTCGTGGTACCTTGTACTAAATACGTTACTGGGTGAATTCATATGTCAATGCATGTAGTTACTCTGTAATGTACATCTTTTTGTTTGTGTTACTATAAATCCGAGCTCGCTTGTATGCATTGTGTTCTTCCTTGGCACTCATGGAGTTGCTGGATTTTTTCCCCCTAGGGGCTAAGGGTACCGTTACGTTACTTAGGTTATGGAAATATGCTGTCTTCTACGGGCAATACCCGTAGCTATGCTCATTGGTAGAGAAGTAGAAAAATGAAGTGCATACAGCAAGATAAACGATTTGAAGAAGGTTTCCGTTTTTGCTCTAGTGGGTGGCCAAAATTGCATCAAGTACAGAAGTGGTCTAGGGCAGGACCTGCACACAATTCATGAAATTCCATTTTCTGCAATCTTGATTTCTAATATAGCTTATGTTTCTTTCATCCCTAGACTAATTTGGACAAAATACTAACAGTCTAATGCAAATGGAAACAATTATAGCAACAGCAATAGATGAGGAAACAAATATGACAGAATAATGACCACGAATGGCATCAGTATTCATTAAGCATGTTTTGAGTTGAAAATACAATGAGCCCTGCTTCTTTCACTTTTGCTGCTTGGCCCTTTCTCCCCGGCTGTTTTTTCTCATGCTTCTCTAAAACCATGAGAATACAAGCCAATTTACATCCCCTTTGTGTTGCATTAACACTGCCAATTTAGATCCCCTTTCTAATGAACCAAAAGACGCATCAAATCTACCTACACTTCCATAGTTCCATTTGACATGAAAGAGCCTTTGTTTCTTGCTTTACCAATTTGCAATTTATCTCCCACCTTTATCTGTAATAAGAGAAGAATTTGCTCTTCCATGACTTTCCTCCAATATATCTTCATCTTGGTGGGGCAATTGTGTGCTATTCATATAAGCAAAGCCTGTTTGGCCACGTCCATCAATCAACGAAGACAGAACAACCTGCAAGTTATTCCATTATAGTTCTTCGCAACTTTCATGATGTATCAGACATATCTTGAACACAAGGCAAGTGGATTTTATAACAGATATTTATGCCCACAAACAATCACACTGATATAATTACTAGTATAACAAAGTTATACTCCATGTTAATGCTAACTTCTGAAATGTGGCGTTGCATATGGCATTATGTTGATGCAAGTTGCCTGATATCTAGATGCCAAGGATATAACTAATCTAATATTTAATACAGACTAATTCACTATGATAACTTCTGTTTCTAACTCACTTCAATCCAAAACCATAAGTATCTAATAATATGAAACCAAAACCAGGCAACACAAATTTCAACTTTATTCACCTAGACCAGATAACAATCTTGCTCAGTACTGGAGTTTCTATGGCCTCTAAGAATAAATCATTAACACTGTGCACTGGTCATTCTTTGAAGTTCGAAACCAGAAAGAAAGTCTAACAAGCATAAGAAAAGCATCATTAGCAATTGACGGATTTTGCTATAACCTAATCCAATAGCATGCTTGCCAAAACTCATACAAAGAGAAGTTGGATACTCAAACATAAACGCAAAATTTGCCAGGTGAAATCATTTGGTATTCCAATTCGTAAATAGAAAATGAAATAAGTATAAATGCTAAAACCAAGCAGCGAGAGAGCAGTCACATCAATGATTCAAAACAGAGAAAGAGCATAAGATCTACTTTATTATTCAGTCATGTAGCAGGTTACAGAGCACCTTTCAATTTCTTCTAAAAGAAGAGAATTCTCCTTCAAATACTGTATTGCTTTGTCCCTTACCTCTCCTAACCTGTTTCAAGATAAAAGCATTAGAGGATTAACATTAAGCCATAAAACTTCTTGTGTATAATAGACAAGACCTGCCATTGGGGAAGAAGGAGAAAGGGAAAGAAAAGGAAAAGTAAGGACAAGATGATGACAGAAAATAGTATCTGAACTCAGTGAAAACAAGGCTCCAGGAGAAATTGTTTTAACAAAAACATGTCATGCATCACAGAATAGCATCAAATCACTTATCCAATGGGAAGCTATATGGAAACACAGCAGGAGATTAGTCTTTCTGGATGCCAAAAATCTGATCCTGTTCCTCTCATTATATCTCTTCCTCGCCAAATGGCCCATACCTATCCCTCAATCAATTGTTTTTCTTTCTCCAATTGATAACTGTATTTCATTCTATGTTCTTCATCACTTTTAAATCAAACCAAAAGGGTAATAAAAGAACAGCAAAATTCGAATTGTCTTCTTTATTAGTTTCTCATTGAACTGGACTAAAAGCACCAAGTGAAAATTCTTCCTATGCAATTAAGAATACACATGCTATGTCACTCACTGGAAATAAACAAAGTAACATGAAAGAGGGCTTCCTACAAAGTATAAAAACTAAGCTGCAGAAAGAAATTTGCAGTCATACCGATGGTCCCTATAGCTATGCCAAGAACCCTTCTTTAAGACAACATCTAAAATTTCTGCACAATCTAAAATGCAACCCTGCATTAAGATGCAAAGTCAAAAAAGTGATACACGCTTTTTAATGATGAAAAATGCCTTCATGCTGCAACACTCACCAGTTTACTAACACCCTTTCCAAATGTAATCTCAAATTCAGCGTGCTTGTATGACCTTGATACCTGTAACTACTTATTAGTATTAAGTTAAAAATCTCCAGAAAGATGAGTGAAGTAAGTGAAAAATGCAGCAATAAAGTACATGAAAAGATTTTCAACATAGATACAGCTTGAAAAGATCAGAACGACCATTATATCAATGAAGAGGAATTGGAGTTAAACAAAGTCTTCATACAACTGAATCAAGTCAACAATGTTAGAATATTGCTGTGAGATGGCCTTGAATATTTCATTTCAAGTGTTTGTCTTCTCTAAGAAAGGTAATACAAGAAGAATGGCTGTGGTCTGATATAGAACTTTTTTAACTGGGTAGTGATTGAAAAAAGGCTCAGAAGAAGAGTAAGAATGCTTTTACTGCAAGGCTTGTGCTGAAAAAAAAAAGTGTCAACAGTCTAGCTCTAAAAAAGAAAGAGAATAAAAGAAAATGAAGATTGAAGAGAATTGACTTATTTGGAAACTGTTCAAACAACAATTTAAAGTTTAAAAAAAATAAACTATTTTCAGAAGACCAAGGACATTCTTGGAGATGCTTTCTGAGAACAGAAAAGTAATATACAGCTGAAAGCCAAGGATTTTATTCATTTCACCAAGCATATTCCATTCAAATGAAAAAGGTTGTAACAATTGAAAATAAAGGCCAAAGAAGAAAAGAGAGAACAACTTTAAAACCGTGGAGAACAATGTTTTCTATTCCATCTATTACAAGCCAAAAGTCCCTTCATCAACTGAGAAGGCCTTTCCAAATTCCTTCCTTTCCCTCTTTGAGATCGGCTAGTATTCAATCTAATCACTTGTGTTCTTCAAGGCACATCACATTTGCAATGACGAGGTCTGTCTTTTATCAAGCTGAATTGTTCCATGTAGATAGTTGAAGATTTAATTACCGTTGCCTAGTAATGGTAGTACACAATCTACGTGAAGAAATCTTAGGATTTCTAGTAGTTATTTGCTGGTACACCTAAATAGTTCATCTATTTTTGTTTCTATGTACTTATTCAATTCAGCAATACATCCTCTACTGTTCTTTCGTTCTTCATCCAAGCTCGCTCTCTAATTAGTTGAATCAACTAACATTCAGCAAATATCAAAATTTGAATTTCATACCAGGAGAGTAATTTTTGTCCCAAGCCCATGTTCACTGGCAATACGCAGTAAGGATATTGCCAGCAGCAATACAAATCCTTAAAATCCAAGCCTCAGCATATTCTTGAGGTAAGAATAAGAAATTTAGAATTTTAGATTATGAATTAATCATATTTGATCAATGTCTTATGCAGCTGTCACATTGTCCAACATAGATCTATACATCAAAACTGGTGTAAATCCAGGCAGGAACTTAAAATGTACACTACAGACAGACAAGTGAAAGTGAAGTAAAAAGTCAAAATTGTTGTTTTCAAGAATTAACTAGAAATGCCAAGCTTCAAGTGATTATATTAAGCAACATTACAGAAACGAAGTGAAAATTTCCAAAATGTAAAAAACGGGCATATAGTCCTAATATCCTAACTTACCTTACTCTTTTGCACTCTTACATAAACCCTAAGGCCAATTTATTCATTGCCTTTAGCCTAAAAGGAAATGGAAACACACATGATAGTACTTCACATAAATGAATTCGGACATAATAATCAAAAGATATATCAGAGCAGCCAGTTTGTCTTGTGCCTTATTAGTTAAGGAGTCTTACTTCTAACCAAAAAGCCAAGGCTCAAACCGGCACCCAAAAAGGAAAGAACCAGAAAAGATATATCAGAGCAATTCAAGACAGAGTTGTCATGGTTACAGACTTTATCTTCCCCGTGGGACATACTTCAAACCGAACTGAGGCAAAAAATTTCAATGTGTTTCCCCCACTTGTCACTTCTGGATTCCCATAATAGACGCCAGTCTACAGAAGTAAACAAGAAGTTTATCAATGTTAGCAAAATCTTTAAGTGCAATAAAGCATGACATATATTATTAGTTTTATTATTATTATTATCATCAAAAGAAGGCATAGAAGATTACGCAAGCAGTATTGAAATTACAGTGTCTCATCATAATCAAAGTATGCATTTTCTGGAAAAAAAAAAAAAAAAGTTAGACCTAAGCGATTAGAAGCACCTTATATCTCATTTGATTTAAAAATATAAGAGTGCAACCAGCTTTAGAGGCATTTTCAGACATCTTACACAAAGCCTGACTCATAAGACGAGTTTGCAATCCCATTTGCTGCATACCAATCTCACCCTGTGTGTTTATATACAAAGTTAGAAATGTCATGCAATCCCCTAAATTATAAAGTAAAAATGCCCCAAACATTAAAATCGTTTACTTCAATTTCTGCTCATGGGGTGAGAGCTGAGACAGAATCCACACAAAAAAGATCTATGGCACCAGATCTACACATACGGTCTGCGACTATAATAGTGAAAGCCCAGTCAATTCAAAGACACTAAAAAACCTTGCTATTGCAATATAGAAATGGCAAAATTCTCATATCTAGTACAACAAAACCATGAGCAAATATAATATTACCCTCAAGAGCTATCTCGCCATGATTAGGTTGGCACACTATCAAATTTTCCACATCCACTCCAAATGCTTTAGAATATGCTGGATCCGAAGCATGCTCTGCATCAACAAGCATTGCATTTCCTCCTAACTTCTGCACATTATAATCAAAATATTGCAAATTGGTTGGTCCCCTAGACATATTTTACAACAAATGAGCCTTCATAGTGAGGAATCAATGATTGGGGAAATATCCAAATAAATAACATACCCGCACTTCTGCAATAGCATGAAGCGCCAGGGTGGTCTTCCAACTACTTTCTGGTCCATATATCTGGAAATAGATAAGGCAATCAATGTCAGCTTGTCCATGAGGCCAAATTTGTTCAGTCAAATGTTAAAAGAATCAACATTTCCGTTTAATCGTCAATGCAATAATGAGCTTGTTCCAATGGTTCATTTTATAATTCTCAAGAAGCAACATAGCATACTTACATATAACTCAAACCTCTTATACGCAAAATTCAAATAATGTAGATAAGATAAGAAAAAGAAAGAAATAATTAAAAAAAAAAAAAAGAACAAAGACATAGTGTTGACACTTACCTCTACAATTCTTCCTTTTGGAAGGCCACCACCTAAAACACAATCTAATGTCAAACAGCCACTGGGAGAAGTTTCACTGCAATGTATGAGGTGATTGAGACTTAGTCATGTATCATCAGATCTAATCGCAGAAGATAGAGACGATGCATGATTTAACAATTTTCAAAAATTCATTACAATTAGATGAAGGTGATAAGTCAGACAGGTGACAGAGTATGTAAAGAAGATACATACACCAAAGTTCCACAAGCACTTCCCAATCGAGTAATACTTCCCTTTCCAAATGAGTTATTTATATCATTCATCGCTGCTTCCAATGCTTTTTGCTAGAACATGAATTTCATTGTCAGGTTGAGCATACTTTTAATTAGATTTGAATGAACATCACAACATCCAATAATAATGTCCCACCAACAAAATATTAACCATTAAGCCAAACCTAATATCTTAATCAACCTAAGAACTCTTGAGTTCTCCTCTCTTGTGTGAAGCAATAATATCAAAACAAACTATGGTGCACTCATAGTTTGTGACTTTGTGGCAATGCTAACTCAGTAGCTTTGAAAACTATACAATGCACTTAAGAGCCCAAAACAATTCCTACATGGATCATATCATATGATAAAGTAAGCACTAAACAGCACCGGTTTCTAAAATGAAATGTCCTAAAGAGCCTAGCTTCTGCAAATTTAATGTCAATATTGTGTTAAACATCCACTGCATACCCAACAAAAAAACAAAAGTTGAGGTTTGCAATGCAACACTGGTTTGGAACAACTGTGTACTGACCAAAAATATGTTTTGTTTAAAAATGCATACTTTACAAAGAGATAAATAATAATATTACTTACTGCACCAAAAGACAGTGTTGCAACAGCTGGTCAAATGCTGCAATTCACTTCATCAAAAGTAAGAGAATTTAGCAAAATTGACAACTTCATTTATCGAATTTCGCCAAAACCCGGAAAAGCACAATGGGTCATAACCATAATATACCAACAAACAGATAAGCAAAAGACTCGTACCCGGTCAAGGAAGCGGGGGTCAGAGTCACCGGAAAGAGCACTATTCACTTTCCCTTCCAACTCGCACTGAATCCTAACCCGCTTGGAAGTTGATTGAGGAAGGAAACGGGGGCAAAAAAACTGGAACTTCCCAGGAAAAGGGAGGAAGAGGGACTAGGGTGCTTTGAGGTAGACATTGTGGGGTTTGAGAGGGAAAACTGTATCCATTACAATATGATAAAGTTGCCACTAAGAGAATAAGAAGAGAGAAGAGAGACATGTACTAAGAAACGAGCGCGGGTTTCTGATACAATGAAATATCTCATGCGTTATTCTACTTCAGGTCAGATGCTAGAAAAACCTTTACAAGTTAGTAATGGGCCTATTCGGGTCGGGTCGGTTTTCAAATACTTGGGCTTTGTTAATGGAAACTGCAATAGTCATTTCTTTTTTCTCCCAATAAGATTCATCTTTTAAATTAATCTTTTTAAAATGTTATATGGATATTAAAATAAATAGATTATTTTTAAGTGATTTTTTATATATAAAATTTAATTAAATTTAAAATAATTTATTTAAAGAATATATAAAATTTAATTAAATTTAAAATAATTTATTTAAAGTACTTAAACTTGTATCACTTAAATTAACTCATGGAGCAATGGTCTTTTTTTTTTGTATAGAAAGTACTTTTGAATGTAAAAATACATTTTTTAAAAATAAAACTTTTGGTACAAATATTTTCTTCATATATATAGAAAATGAAAATAATCTTTGTCAGTTTTTTAGTGTTTGATAGAGAATGAATTAGACCCAATATTCTAAAAGGAAAATTCATTTTAATTTCTGAATATGTTCTACTCCTTAATTACAGGTTTTTTGTTTCACAAAATGAAATATATATTAGCATAAGGCTAAAATATTTTACCAAAAAAAATGTTAAAATATCTGTTTTTAGATATAAGATATTCTCTAATCGATTATAAAAAATTAATCTTTTTCGAAATAAAGAAATTATTAAAACAAACTAAAATATATTTTTAATTCTTGAAATTTTTATTATTTTTAATTAAATTTTTATATATTAATTTTTTTCAATTGAATCCTTTCGTATTATTTACCCTTATCAATTATAGCAGATTTTGCAAGTAGCCATGACCCCAAAGAAAAAAAAAATCTAACGTGGCAAAGGAAACATATGATCTAGACCATATAATACAATTTCGCTTCATGCAAATGCTCGGAATGCTCCACGTGCATTACTAATTCCACGAGTTAGAGGATTCCTCTTCTTTGCCATAACAAAGTTTAGATCTAATGATTTTTAATAATTTCAAATTTAATTTGATAGTGCAAGTTGGTCAGAGACTACAAGTTCAGATTGCATACATTGTTGAGGCTCTGATTAATTTCAGATTTAAGAGACTCCAATGAGAATTTGCGCTCACCAATGGGGAAACCTTTTTAGCAAGGCGTGCACTTTCATCTGTCTCGAACTTGGTTCCTCCACTGCTACTACTGCTGTTTCTTCCTCTTCTTCTAGTTCCGGATTAGTTGCTTCTTCCACCATGGATGACCTCAAAATCCTCAAAACCAAGCTCTACATCATCGGGAGTGGCGAGCTCATGGACAATTGTCGTGCCCAGTCCCAACGCATTGGCACCGATGTCTTCGCCGAGATTGAGTAAATGTCAAAAGAGGATGGACTTGTTGGCCAGTTCCTCTAAAAAAGGGGATAGATTTGTATTTGTTAACTTGGGAAATCATTCTATTTAATTTATAAGTAATTATGGGATGGAGATGAGATGGAATAAATTAATATATTTATATACAAAAATATATTAATTTATTAGACCGATCTCTCTTGCTGCACTTAAAAATTATGTTAAATTAATATTCTTTTTATTAGTCAGAATTAAAAATTCACTTGCCCCACTCCCATTTAATCATAGATCAAAATGAATTAAGGTAAACTGACCTGTTTGAACACATCAAGTTGCGTCAAAGGTAAAGTTTTTAAGAGACCCTTTAAAATTTTTGCAGATTCCAAGACCCATTTTTTCTAGGAGACTTGCAAGCAAAATATTCCTCAATTTAATTGTTGTATAGCTTCTGCACCATTTAATAATGGGAAAAACCCCATTCAAAGACTTGAAACACCATTTCATTTCTTGATACTGTGAGCTGGTCTTTTTCACGGAACCCACGAACCTTTGCCACAAACTTTGGGGTTCCGTACTGTCTACCACCCACTCATACTTGTCCTTAGGTTCATGAGCGCGCTTCTCAGTGTCTACCAGTGCATCCCTAAATTTTGCAAGGGTCAATGGCTGAAGAAGCCATATTCGATCGAGGCCTTTGGGAGAACTTCTTTCAATCGGGTTTTAATTCAACAGAAATTATACTTGATATATATAGGCTCCATTCCTCTACTTATATATCAATTTCATACAATCTTTTTTTCTTTTTTAATTGTCATTTATAAGTAAAGATGTCAAAATAAATCTAACCTGTTAGGCCAACCCACCTTGCTTCGTATAATGGTTTAATTGAGTTACTATATAGTAAATTCATTTATTTATGGGCAAATTAACTTGCGGATTTTTGACCTACATAATACTGAAGTTAAAACTACATCGTTTTGCCCTTAAACCTAAATGCACGACCCTTTTTCTAGTTTTTCTCCTATTTATGGTAGTTATTATATTGATATTATATTTTAATTATTATATTAATGTGTATATATAATTTGATGGTGTAGATAAATCTAATTGATAAGAGTTAAAAGCTAATTGTGGACTATTATTAATATTATGGAATTAGAATTTGATTTTGAAACTAAATATTTTAATGATAGTTTGTAATTTATAATTTAATTTGAGACTTAATTAAAATTTGAATTGCTAATTTTAATTTAAAATATTATGTTTGGATTGTAATTTTATTTAATAAAATATTTTATTTAAAATTTAACTATTTTTTTAATTATTGATAAATTGACGGTTTAACTGCACTTACCATGAGAAGGTTAGGTTAAAATTTTTTAACTCGCTAATTATACAAGTCAATTTGTTCTGCTTCGTTTAAATGCAGGCCTATATGGATCAAGGCAGGCCTAGATGAACTAGCTAATTTTAACAATCCTATTTATGAGCCTAGTGGGATATAAAAACTGTAATGAGGGTATATTTACAAAATCTGATCTAGAATCTTTAAGAAGACAATTTATTTTCAAAATCACATGTTAAAATTCCATTATTGATATAGTAAATATATAGGATGCTTCATTAGCAAAGGAGAAAAACATTAAGTAAAAAAATTCATAAAAACTTCACATATAACTTCCAAATTCCTTTGGATTTAAAGGTGTAATCTCTTAAATTTTATATAGCATAATTTAGAGGCAGGTTTAGAAATTTTGGGTAGTAAGAATAAGAAATATATAATATGTTAAGAAAAAAGTAATGAGAAGAAAAAAAAATTATGTTAGAGAATCCTTATTTTTTCTATCCTTATTGTTTATAGAATATTCTTTATATTTAAGTACAAACTACATAATCATGTCATTTATATTTACAAATGAATATAACCGAATACATGGAGTAGTAAAAATAAAAGAAAATAACAGATAGTATAATAATTTTTAATGAGTTTTTATTTAATTCTAAATAGTAATAAAGACAATTATAAAATTTACTAAAGACAATAATATAGAATAAATATATCTATAATTAAAATTTAATAAAAGTTGTAGAGACATTTGCTTCCATATTATTTGTATGTAGGTCTGCCCTGGTATAATCTGATTAAGTTAGTAAATTTTTTTGCAAATAGTTTATGGATGGGGTCCAAAATTGGGGTTAGGTAAAAAGTTGTTTTCAAGAATCCCTTCACATGGAAATAAGAAAGCAGAGATTCTAGTTAGACTTTGAGCTCCAAGTACCAAACCTATTCTTTACTTTCAACACTATCTTACTACTGCTAATAGCATGCATGCATGCAATGACATATTTGCTGTTGTTTTGCTCTTGTTTACGTCAAAAGGTTTCAAATCAATAGCGACCACTATGCGTGTGGATTGAAATGGAAACTTACCCAAATATAACCTCATTTGTCAAAAGAGTCGAAGCACTTCACACTAATCTTTCAATAAGGCCACTTTCCTTTTCACTGTTTTAGGAATTGGAAAACACCCTGGATTAGGTTCTGTTTGTATCAGGGCAGCTCATGTCCTCATGATCATACTTGTTGGATATTTAAGATTTTAAAATTTAATATTTTAAAAATTAAAATTTAGAATTTTATATTTAAAATTTAAGATTATAGAATATATTTACAAATTAAGATTTAATATTTAAAATTTAAAAATATTGAGTTTTAGAATTTAATTTTTAAAAAATTTAATGTTAAATTGTATTAAAATCTTTTTTCAAGTCACAATTTTAATATGATTTTAACTAGTAGGATTTTAATTTGCTGACTAAAACAAAATGTGCTGTGGTGGCAACATTCGATCCCATCAAGTAATTAAGTTATTGTCAAGTGGGCCCTCGAGTAATTTCTTATTTGCTTTGCCCTTGAGAAGTGAAAATGGCTCATCATCTTGTCTCGGTCAATCATTGACTAAGTGCTTCAAGTGTGGAATTGAGCAAAGAGCCCACAAGGAGGCTCCATTCATAAAAGATAACAAACAATAACAGCTTTAAGTGGCTTAAATAGTTGAACCTTATTATTTTTATTTCAACTCATTTAATTCAAAATTATACTAGTTAATTCTCATATGACATTAAATAAAAATTAGTTCCACAAAGTGATTAAAATTATCAATCTCTTAACCCAAAAGCCTCTAATATAGTGTGGCCATTGGACATTAAGAGTGTACACAAGTCGAATCTGAATTAAATTGATGGTTAAAAGTCGATTAGATTAAGTAAATTCGAGTTTAAAAATATTATCTTAAACTCAACTAATTATATGCAGGGATTAATTTTAGTTATAATGATTCATAAATTACACATATATCAGATGGAGTCAAGTTTAATATATAGTCATTTATTATTGATAATAACCACAGTTAAACTCTATACACTTAATTTTAGAGGATCTTTTTTCTCAATGTATATCTTAATCTAATTATTTATACGTATAATCTCTTGATTTTCTCACTAGTTTAATCTAACTAAGTTTACACTTAATTTTATTGCAAATAGTTAATGGATTGGGGTCCAACTATGGAGTTAGGTAGAAAGTTGCTCTCAAGAATCCCTTGCAGCAATAATGTCATATAGAAATCAGAAAGCAGAGGCTTTAGTTAGACTTTGAGCTCCAAATACCACACCTAATCATCTTTACTTTCAACAATCCACGTTGTGTCACTAGTGCTTGCAGGCAGCATGCATGGTACATCTGTTGTTGTTTTGCTCCTTGTTTGTGTTATAAAGTTTCAAATCAATAGCGACCACCGTACGTGTGCATTGAAAAGGAAACTTACCCAAATAATTAACCTTATTTGTCAAAAGAGCCGAAGCACTTCACACTAATCTGTCAACACGGCCACCTTCCTTTTCACTGTTTTAGGAATTGAAAACACCGATGTATTCCTTCTTTACGTTCAAAAGTTTCAATAACAGCCTGTAGTGCAATAATGTATATTGTTATTTTAAGATTTTTTTAAATTTTAAATTTAAATTTAATATCTTTTATATATATATATATATATATTAAATAACTTGCTATTTTTTAATCACAGAAAATTAAAAAAAAAAAGAATAATAAGCTTCAATAGCAGCCATGCATAGAAACTTGTTTGAATAAGTATTGTTTGTAAATAAATATTTTTGAAAATGAAAATGTTGTTGTTGTAGGTACACATACTGAGCATACTTATAGCATATGTTGTGAGAAAAAGAAAAGCAAAGGGAAGTAGGATTTAGTAAACAGTAACCCAGTAGAAGGAGGAAAACCAAACGCTGCCTTAGGCCTTAAGTCAGCGAATCCTTAAGGGGAGATCATATGGATTTAGTCTCTTCTTATAGCAGTTGTCTCTTCCTACATTAGTTATCCAAATGAAAGTGACAGTCATAATTTAGACAATGAAATGCAAACACCCAATTGCTGGCTTCAACAGAATCAACACCCAATTTTTTGCTTTGTTCTCTTGTGTTTGATGCTATGCTACCATTGACCTGATGAAAATCTTCTGCTACGCTACCGCTGCCTAACAATTGAAAGAAAATATTAACATTACTGTGTAACAAAAATGACATATATTATTTAAGGGTAAAGAATCTCCGCAATTATTTATTTACAATCTGTACATAAACTTACTTAAATAAAAAAAAAAAAAAAAAACTGTTTTAACAAAGTGAGGATCATACAATTGACTCAATATAGATTTATTTAGATAAAGTTGTGTATAGGTTATAAATAAATGATCATAAAAGTATAATTTATTATTTAATGTGCATTTAAATTAAGCGTAATATAACATAGATTGGCCCATTGTGTTGAAGAAATTAATAACTTGTTTAAAATAATGTTATGTAATGTCACAAGTTTTTGTAATCTTTACACTAATTTATATATATTACATACTTGAAATTAACTAATTTCACTATAATGATTAGTTAAATTCAAGTAATTAACACTACTCATTGTAACACTCAAATTAATTATAAAAGTCAAGATTTCCAAATCTGCTACATGGTTTTCACTACTGTTACAAATAAGAAAAAAAATTACATAAGCTATTTACATCATCTACAAAAACCAAACATTAGGTAGATACTCTATTGATTTTGGTGTTAAATTTTACAGAAAAAAAAATAATAAGCTTAGTGTCCGATAATGCTGTCCAATCATTAATTAGAACTCTATTATTTAAGACACACTTTTATGACTAAGTCTAAACTTCTTCATGGTATATATCTCTTTTAATATTTGGTATGATTCCCATAAATTAGTAATATAGATTTGAATTTGGATAATCTAGAGACACTCTTTAATTCTTGAAGGCTAGATAGAGTTGATAAATTAATAGAGCTGGATTAGATATCACATTATCATCAAATTCAGCAACACAAACAAATTCATCCACGGACTAAAACTTAACTAAATAAATAAGATTTAATATAATTACAAGTCCCATTTGCTAATATATTGGGACATATCATGGATGTGGGTAGTAATATCTAACATAATCGTATAAATATATAACTAGTATTGCTCCTTTTTAACTATTTTACCTTATATTCAGTCATATTGTAAAGAAAAGTGATGGGTCACTTTTATAAGAATATGTGACTGAATAGAAGGGAAATAAGTAGAAAAGGGAAGGCAGTATAGCAACACTTAAATATAAATACTCAACATTCCTCAAAGCAATGGTTCTTTTTTTTCCCCCTCTTCCCCTCTTTAACTTTTTTTTTTTTTTGACGTTTACTTTTTTTAGTTGAGGGGAAGGGGCCATAATTTGGGGGAAACCACACCAACATTTGAAATCTGGTAACTGAAGCATCAAATCATCAATAGTTGTTCCACAAGTTGGGCATGCCCACTTCAGATAAGTAACTCTCTGAACTTCCTTCTCCCAAGCTTGTCGGTGACCCTTTTAGACTTGGGTTTTGTGGGTTCCTTTCCATCAGCTGACTCAAAACAGCTTTTAATACCTTTCTATCAGAGGAAAAAGGATCTAAGCAAGAACCCAAATTGGGCGTTCCTCCATACGTAGGTGCATTCTTGGCAGGTAATAAGTTTGGCTCCATAGTGGTCATGTGGTTGAAAATAGGGTTGGTTTGGTTTTGAGAGAAAATGGAGAAGCAGGGCACTTGCTCATATTCTTCTACATGGGTTTGATGAGCTTGGTCAAAACTGATGTAAGAATCCATTAATGCAGGAAGAGATGAAGAGCCAGTGTCATCATAGCAGCCTCCCATGCTGGTTTTGGTAATAACTTCTCTGCTTTTGTAAAACAACCTACACAAAACCCAATCTTCCTGTTTGCAACAAAAAAAAGAGTGCAAACTCTATGTTAGAGGAAGCAAGGTAGGGTTTAATTTCAATCAAATGAAGGAAGCAAAATTAGGTAAGAAAATGAGGGAAATAGAATGATGATTACTTCTAATTAAATTTTTTTTTTTTTTGGCTGCTCTCACTTTCTTTACAGCTAAGACAATTTGGGTACCTACATAGGCTTACATAAGATGTTTGATTATTTGATTAAAAAAAATCAAAGAGGATCTTCTGATTAGGTCAGCTACCCAATATCTTTTTGAAGTCACATTTTAGCCAATGGTCACAAGTGAGACAAATTTGGTTTCGTGAAGAGCAAAACATATTCTAAAAAGTCAAAATCTTTAGCATGTTCTTATGAGCAATTTTGCATTCACAACTTGCTTCATGATTCCTGAAAAAGAAAAGAAAATAAAAAATAAAGAAATAAAGTACAAAGCTATTTAAAAAGAAAAAAAAAAAGGAATATGCTATCAAGATTCAAAATGATTAATTGTAAAAGCTTGACCATTTCTTATAAATGGAAAAGAAAAAGGTTCCCAATTTAACTCCATTTTTTTAATTTCTAGTGCAAATTATGAAGAAAATTATGTAAACACAAAATCACTATTTCTTTAATAAAAAGAAAGATAGAATACCTTGATAGAAGAGATTTTAGAATGGCCAAGAGGACCTTCAAGGCGAAACTCATGCATGACCCAGTCAGTCTTTCTCCCTTTGGGTGCCCTTCCTTGGTAGAACACCAAAGTCTTTCTCATTCCAACAAGACTGCCTTTACGAAGGATTGGCTTATCCTTCCCTGTGGCCTTCCAATACCCTGATGCTGTGGCTCGATTCGTTCGCACACCCGTTGCATACTTGCGGTCTCGCTGTGTGTAGAAGTACCATTCCTTCCCTCCCACACATGCTGTTTCTGCATATCAAACCGCCATTCATTATTCACCATAATAAACACCAAATTTACTACTTCAATTTTTTTTTTTTTGTATGACAAAAGACGTGTTAAGTCACTTAACATATATACAATATCTTGAATTTGAATTCAAAATTTTATAAGGCAAAAGTCCCAAAACAACAATTAGGTATCACTACATTATTAAAAGTACCAACTAATATATTATTCAATTCATGTTTTGAGCCTATCAAATAGGATAAGGTTTTTTCTTTTTACATAAGGGAAAAAAAGAAATTTTAGGCTACAAGGTCAACAGGTGTGAACGAGTTTGCATTTCCAAGTCAAGTATGAGGGATAAGAAAATGTGATTAATTAAAAATATTATCTCCAGTTTTAATGAACCATTGAATTTAAATGCCCACTTTGTCTTTATTAAGAATTGATGATATTGACTGTCGCAGATTAGGGAGAAATTAAGCAACGGTGTTTGTTTGGAAGCAATTATTGAACATATCCATCAATACAAATAATTCTTAACTACTAACAATATACATAGGCCCCTCTATGTAAATAATTGAAGCTTCTTCCATTAATTGTCTTTGTTTCTTCTTGCCTATCCTTATTGGTTTCTTTCCTAACGTGGCCTTATGTTTATAAAATGCAAAACTAATTATCACCAAAAAATAATAGAAAACAAATAATTATGGGGATTTCATTGGTGATATTATCAGAAAATTATGTAAACTGTCCCAATACACCAAAAAGAGGTTAAAAAAAGTATATCTATCTGTAATTGAATTAATGCTGCGTATTTACCAAAATACCCATTTCAACATTGGTGTAATAAAGAAAAATAGTAATTAAAAATATGAAAAAAAACGAATATTTAAATGTTTCTATATAATTTGAGGGATGAGAAATTTTAATCCTCTCTTATGATCTGTCCTTATGATATGAAGTGCAATGTTTGATGGAGAAATAAGGGATGAAGACTTGATTGGATACAGCAAAGAATAAATATGCGAGTTGGAGGATCAAGTTCATTTAATATGAAATGTACATGTAGGTTAACCAGGTTCATACATTGTAGTTGCAATGAAACTATGTTTTGCATAGTTATGCAAAATCACTCTCAAATTGACACTTTATAAACGGACAAGTTCAATATATCCAAAAAGCTTTGAAGGTGATGTCAATTTGTGAAATCATCTTAAAACTGCTTGCAAAAAATTGCAGTATAACCCTCTCCTTAAAAAAAAGGTTAAATAGCTTTCACTTCATAGAAGTTAAATTGACTCTACCATTGCTGGGAAGAAAAACTACCAAAGGTGTTTGTCTATGGATATATTTGGAGAAATTCCTTTCATATTTCCCCATGAACATTTTATAATAATTTTAACAACAGAAATATATAATTGAAAATCATGAAAAATTAAATAATGTGTAGATGAAATGAGTATTTTTTTTTAAGAAATTAAAGTTAGATTTGCTAATGTGTTTTTTTATCATTACTACTGGATGTAAGACTACTCCACAGTACCTTATTGGTTTAGACTTGCCAATGCTGATTATAAAGACTTGAGGTATTGGGTATTTTACACTATAAGTGCAAGTGTCAATAAATTATCAGCTTATTGATTTGATCTAGAAAAGAAAAGATGATAGTATATATAAGATTCTGGTAAAGATGAAACTTCTTGGGTACTAAATTATGACAAACAAGGACTCTCTTGCTTATTGTTTTCTAGCTATGACATTTCTCATGAGCATCTGGAAATGAAATTATACACAACCTCTCCAATGTTAAGTAGGCCTTGTTTTCTCAATTGAACGATTAATGAAAAGTTTTATATAGTAAATTGTGCTTTGTCTCATTATTCACACGCTCGGCAGTTATATATCATTTCCCTATCATAAGCAAGCACAATACACAGAAGAGCAGCAGTATAGAATGGACTCTATTATAGCCATTCCAGTTGCTGTCATCTCCTAACCCACAACACACATCCTACCTATTAGAAACTAGAAAAGATAAAGGATGACACTTTCCTCTTGTCACATTTTGAAAACGCAAACAATATTACAAAATAGCCGAAAGTAACATCTCCATTTTGGATTATCTTTGAAAATATTTTATTTAATTTCACACTTTTTCTTAAAATTTAGTTTCAGTCCATACAAAAATCGAACATGACACCACTTCTATTTTATCTCGGGCTATGTCTAGATGACAAGCTACATGAATATAACGAAGTTATGTAAAAAGTTTTAGATGTGTAGGTGGGTAATGTGTCAAAAAATGAAGGATGAATTGGATAATCTTTGAAAGCATGTTATTTAATTCTACACTTTTCGTAAAAATTATTTTCAAACTAGACAGGAATTAAACCTGAAACCTCTATTTTATCTTGCAATTATATGAATACACAGAAATTATGTAAAAAATTTTAGAATTTTAGGTTTGAATATAATGTTTGTATCTTTGTGGTAGCAAGAGAGGGAGATAAAAGAAGAGGTTGAATGATGAACATAAAGAATGATATGTAAGAGAGGGAACTAAAGGAAGATAATAATGAGGAAATAGTAAGAGAGAACTCACGGGGAATATCCCAGGGTTCACACTTGTTGAGGTCAACGTCGATCATGAGAGGGGAGTCACAGTGTGTCACCTTCTTCATCAAATAATCACAGACGAGTTCTTCATCTCTGGGATGAAACCTGAACCCTGGTGGCAGCTTTGCCTCCACCATGCTTATGTTGCTCATCTTTCTTCCAACGAGGAGGGCGAGAAAGAGCGAGAAAGGGAGAGAAAGTTGCAGAGAAAACTCAGGAGCTCAGGTGGGAAATGGGAGAGATCTCGGAAGAAGGAGGGAAGGCGAGGTGTATATATAAATAGAGAGCAGAGGAACTCATGGCGGGTAAGTCAACTGGTAATTACGTGCAAGGTGAGAGGAAGAGAGAGAGATTGCCTGTGTGATGATGACGTGGACGAACCAATCACTGCCAAATTGATGACGTGTATGTTGAGTCTTGGAGTCGTTGCTTCTTTCCATCTGTAAAGAATTTGTGGGCATTAGATTTATTGGGGATTGGATGAGAGAGAGAGAGAGAGAAATGATAAATAATTAGAGAGAAGTTGTCACAAAGAATCAGCCAATTCCAAAATAGAGGGCTTACTGGATGATGACATAAGTATTTTTGAGTTACACAATTTTAATAAATTTATTTTTATTTACTTTTTATATTACATAAGTTATATAATTAAATTTATTAAATTTTATAAATTAAATTATAAAATCATAAATTTAACAACTACATAAAAAAATGAAAATTAAAAAAATTTAAAATTATGTGAGTTTCATTCTCCTAATCTTCTTTAGTTTTGTCCATTTCTTCTTGGCCTCAATATTGATTCATTTGGCTGCTTTCTCCCTTCTATTAATTTAATTAGACAAAATTACACTAATTTTTCTTTTATTTTCATTTATATATATATCTCATTTATTTTCAAAATTTACACAAAATTTAATTGTCTCTTCTCTATTCAAAAATCAGAATAATTAGTCTCTCCGTTTTGATAAAGCATTTTATAAAATTAATATAAAATATTATATTTATTGAATTTCATAATTTAATTTATAAAATTTAATAAATTTAATAATTTGAATTCTTTTAAATAAGAATTATGAGTTTGATTTATGAACAAAAATAAAAATTTTTAAAAATATTCCATTTATACAAAAAAAAAAAAACCAAAACACACTTAGTTTAATTGTTGTGCTGACTCTAAGAATCCAGCAGCATAAGCTTATCTCTATTTTGTGTGACATTTTTTAATATAATTTATTGAGCTCTCTATCTGCTTTGGCCCAAAACAAGTAAATAATGCTACAACTAATATTCTTTGCCATTAAAGTTGGTTGTAGGTAAGCTGGCATCACAGGAATTTTATGAATGGCCTTTAGAAAAAGCTATAAGTTTTTTTCTTTTTGGGGTTTATAATGAATAATCTAGATGTAATGAAGACAAATTAGGGAAAGACATAGGCTAAGAGTCTTTTGTGCTAAAATTTGATAGGAAGGCAGAGGAGTTTAGATGTTGAAAGCTAATAAAGGGTAAGTACAGAAAATGGGTTTAATTAATAAATTTTTAACCACTATTAACTAGCAACATATAAAAGAAATCACCCTATTAACCCAACAGTTTAAAAAAGGGTTAGTGGTCCAAATTATTTTTTATGCAATGATTACAAAACCCCTCAGTTTGTAAATTTTGATAGGAAATACTGATATACTATCCCCTTATGACACACAAACCACCATCTTGAACAACTCTTGAAATGAGAGAGAAAGCAAAAGCAACTAATTATTATGCTTGGTTGTTTTTTGCTTTAACTTTTCCATGACCTCATCGACCTTTTGGTTGAACAGAAAACCTTTCGTTTCCGTTAAAAATTTACTAGGATTAGGTATGACTTGAAGATTTACTCAATGCATCTTTTGCTCATGCAATTATTTAATTTCAGATATTTTATGGGTACACACATGAGGAAAATGAATTTGAATACCCAAGTTTTTTTTTTTATTTTTTCATTTTAATAACTTGGGTTCTCGCTATTAGAGACCCATAGCAAAAAATAACTCTAAATAAAGATAAATTTTAATTAATTAAAAAAATAACTGAAATAAAGTAAATCTCGTCACGAGTAAGGACTATTCTTAAAAAATTACAATAAGTTACATATATTAGAGTTTTGGACAAAAAGAATTCATTTTCTGATTTGAATAAAATAAAAAGAATAGAGTTATTCTTATTTTTTTAGCCTTACTTTTTCCTTTAATTATTTTTTAATTTTATTTATATTTTTCTTTTACTATAATCCCTACATTTAAACACTAAAAATTAAAGAATTCGAATCCGGAATAAAACACGGTAGCAAATAGCTTTACCTTGACCTTGACCTTTACAACACATATTGGGTACCTCGCTCCATGTATTGGCAGTGGGTACATTTGTGATTTACAAAAGAATTTACACAAACTTGTTGGTGGGTGAGTTCCACTTCCCTAATTTACGATTGTCATGCGCATTTTTATCTGCATAAGAAATAGGACAAATGATGAGCATGAAACTGTTAGGAGTGACGTATTAGCAATCAGCAATTAGGTGGATCCAGATGACAGTCGATTCTGCTGCCCAATTAACATATTTGACATAAAATTGTGCTCAACATATTGGGCAGGTGGATGAGGCCGCACGTGAATGTGGGTGTCAATGCAGCTTTTATTGTCTTTTGTCCCAGCTCCCCTAAGTCAACTTGATTGGCAACTTTTTGATAACTATGATTTCAGTTTCAAATCTTAAGCAGAGAGAAATGGGAATTGTGTATATGTATTTATGTAAGTCCTCAAGAAAATAGGGACATTGATAGGTTTGAAAGAGGCACGTCTCATTTATGAGGTTGAGTGCTATTGCGTAGAATAGTGCTATGGACATCGTAGAAAAACAATAAATAGGGGGGATTTAGGGGATTTGATGACAGGTTAGGCAGGCCAGACTAGTGGCGGCAAATTTGACCATTCCATGTTTTCCGGTTAGGTTAGCAGAGTTTCCCCATTTTTAGGTATTAAATTTCGGTGGGGGTCACGTGCGCGCCCAAGAGGGTGATCATAGATAGGGGACTATGGGGGTGTGTTTTCCTTGAGCCAACATAACAGATCTAATACTCATAATACTTTTTGAGAGTTTTATAAAAATCTCAAAAAAAGAAAAAAAAACCGATAAAGGGTACACTTTTTCCCTTTCTTGAGTAGCTTGATGTTTGTGGGAGGATTTTGTAGCCATCGAGTGGAAGACCGAAGTTGTTTGAGCAGTCTTAACTCAATGTCCAAATATTTAGAATGGTCGTAATAGTGATCATAAATTGTTGTGCTACAACAAGAGTAGGATAAGCGAAAATACATTCAAAAAAATTGATGTATGCTTTGATATATTATCATCTTGGAGAGCTAAAGTACAGTGTTCTCTCTTTGATTGATGAGGACTAGAACTCCAAACAGTCACTTGTTTCCTAGTTATATTGTTATACATAGTAATACTTTGTTGATAGCTCAGTTGGGGCAACAGATCGACTTTAGAACATTGACTTTAATAATGATAAGTTTGCATGCACTACATGAGTCGGAATCATCTTGAATTGCATGAAATGAAAACCTTATCCTTCATCTGGGTTGGACACCACCTATTAGTAGTTGGCACCAACCAGAGGCACAAACTCAACATTAGTGGCTTTGCCTAGGGTATTCCAGGCCTAATAGTAGCATGAGGGTATCATCAAGATCGATTGGATTGCGGGAATTTAATAACTTTAGGCAAATATCAATAAATAGTGATTACCCACTATTTATAAAATTGAGATCAGTTGACTTTTGTTAAAAAAAAAAAAAAAGTCCTTTTTTTTTTTACACAAGTTAATTCTTATCCCCCATAAGCATTTTTCTTAAAAAAAATGATAGAAATGAGAATAAACTTTTGTGAGAAAAAATCAGATTAATTTTCTCTCACAGAAATCAACTGATTTCAGTCCCTCTATATGAATCCTATCATATTTTTTCATTAAATTTTCAATACTCTCAAAATTCTTTCTATATCTCACTAAAAGTATCTCTACAGTTAATTCCCAATTATAAAGAATCCGGATACGAGCAAAATGTGAGGAACTTAGGTTCTTGGTTTGTCAAAAAAAAAGTAGGCCGTGGCTTTCATTATTTGGTAATATGGCTTTGAAATTAAGGCAAGAACTTCAGCTGACAGCCTGTGACGCGAAAATTACCAATTTAGATTCTTTCATGTGAGCTTCTCATATTATGATGTCATTTCAAGAGTAGATAAAAGTAATTATCTGGCAGGGAAATCCAAACTCCTTATGAAGTCTTTTTATTTTATACAGGATTATTGTGTCTATCTCTCTCTTAAAAGCTCAAATTAAAGAATCTAAATATGAAAATTTCAATGAGACATTGAGATATGTACAGCCAAATTTTAGCCTGTACAAGACCTACTTCATTTTGGTTCAACATGTGGTTATTGGCTGTAAAATTAGTTAGTTAGTTATTATTATTATTATTATTTAAAATATAGCAACATAACCAAATGAAATAGGTTTAAGAAATGCAGATTCAAAAATATTTTTATCATAACGTATCAGAAATTTGAAACCGACTCCCTCACTGTGATAATGTTAGTGAAAGATTGCCCTATATTTGAAGGGTACCTTGCCCTAATCTGAAAAGCAAGTGCCACATAAACCACCATAGAATAGGAACAACACAAACGGGGAAAGACAGAGGAACCCACTAGGTGACTCAAATGGGTACATTCTTATTCCAACACGACTCTTATTTCAAGGTAACCCCCACAGGGGTCGAGTGACCTTGGTCAAAATCGAAACGAAAATAGTCCAGAAATAAAGAGTGTGGGCGAATCATACATGAACATCTAATACGAAAGCATCATGGTTCTGAGATAAAAGAATCTCAGTTTATGCCTGGTCTAGAATGCGGCCAAGGCAACAAAAAGAGGCAACTAAACTGCTCTGATGATTCCATTCAGAGTAATCTTGAGTCAATGCATTATTTATGAGGCCAACCAGGAATAATAATCATTAAAGGTTGCGAAATAAAGTCCTATTTTGGACAGTGATGGTGCACAATTATCTTGAAGCTCAAAAAGAACATGGTCCAGTATCTTAGTATTCCTATTATTTTGAAAAGTCTAGTGCACTTAGTGCACCTCTAGATCCTTTTTCAGTAAAATACAAATACGGCTAACTTCCATTCAAATCGAAATAATTAAATTTGGACTGATTCATGACTCATGACAGTGATTTTGTGCATATCTGAAACCACTGAAGAGAGAGTAGCTCTATATAGGATGTATCATACAGTTAGATTCAGCCATTCCCACTTTTTAGTGAAGACAACCTTTTGTGTCATCTTTCTCAGGATCAACATCTAAGGGAAGGAAGAACATTCAGTTAAGTCTAAAAGGACAAAATTCTTTCAACCAAGAACAGGGGGCCTGCCTCAAGGGGCTGCCATCTGTAGCCAAGCCACCAACCACAGCCCAAACGACTACACAGGTTAATGTCATCGACACAGACGTCTAAACTTTAAATTTGGTGCAAAGCCAAAACGCAGACTTTCTTCACCTTTTGTCTTCATTCTTGAGTTGCCTTTCAAACTGAATAAACTCTTTACAAAGAGACCACCTCTGCAATTACCACTTTTGATAAAGAACTTAGACCCCAAGAAAACCGAAATGGATAATAGAATAATTATTTCTTAAATTTGTTCGATCATTTAGGCACACAAAAATATCCAGCAACTGGTTACTGGTCAAAGATGGGTAACTAACAAATGATCAGGAACAAATTTTTCTATCTATTCCAGCGTCCTGAAAGATTGAGTAAACTGCTTGATTCACCTGATGGGGAAATGGTGATCACATACTTAAAGCTTCCTTGCCAGCTTACCGTATCAGCATAAGAGATAAGATCTAAAAGGAATATACCCCATGGCATATGGCAACCCGGCTCAGAATATACACCAATTGAGAGTACTAAAGCCACTGGATCACGTCTTATTATGTCATGTAACTCATAATAACGTCATTACATGATGAAAACGTTGACATTTCCACATGTTCTCCAAATATCTTATTTTAAGTTATTATATTCGGTGAATAATTGAACTTCTTTCTCAGAACATAATTCTTGTTTGATATGTTACAGTAATTATTAGTTCAAGGGAATATCTACTTAACTCCGAGTTAATTTTCAAGTACCTAACTAGCATCCCAGCCAATCTCTAAATACAGAACATATGCCTAATCCTTCTGTTTTTCGTAACGAATCTAGATAAACTGGTAACCTCAAAATTTTAGACATCACTTATAAGAGAGAAATAATAAAAGTATTTAGTTAAACAACAGCACCATTATTGAATATTATAAGAATTGTTAGACACTGTTGCATTATTATTTAGTAGGCAACATGTATTCACTGAAAAATAATAAAAGAAAAAGGAGAAAAGAGAATGAGACGAAGACAGTACAAAAAAGTTTCAGGAGACATCTGATAATTCCGAAATCACAACCCAAAGCAAAACATTCACCATTGGCATTGCAACGATTACGTAATTTCTTTCACTCACTTTCTGTGAGATAAATCCCTTTCACCAACTTCATGTACTGTGAATTGTGAACTTTTCTTGGACCAACTTTATAGAGTAACTTCATTTAAAATCGGACACTTATGTCGGATGAAAGAGTCAAATCAACTTTCACTACCGTGATGCCCACCATCTTCAAAGCTGCAAGTTGCCAGGTGCAGTCACTTTCCACTAAGTTTAAGAGAAAGTGGAAGACTAAGACAAATCTGGAAGCATAGATGTGAAGTTGGAAGAAGGTAACAAAGGAGACTTTAGAGATGAAGTAGGTTCATGTGTTCACCATATTTGGCATGGTAATTAACTTCCCACTGCACTAGGTAATAAACCAAATAATAATCTCATTCACACAGAGTACAAATGTATCATATATGCCATCTTAGAATATAGGGGAATTGGGGCCAAAGTTCCAGCTTTTCAATGAATTACAATATCCTTCGATCACTATCTCAAAAAAGATGATCCATAATTAAATACCTAATATTCAAATAACTTAAGATGTGAGGTTAATTTCAGCTCTAAACATCACATGCAGACTAGAAACATGAACCTTAGTATCCTAAATCATTTGGCGTAATCATGACCAGCTAGCTATTTGAGGCATCACGGATAAAATCCAAATAGCACCTCTCATGATGTGGGGTCACCAGAACCCATCTATACATACTCAAGAACATCCTTGATCCGACAAGGAGAGAGGTAAGCGGTGGATTGGATGACGACAAAAGCATAGTGGACTTGCCATACTGAGTTTGACCCGCTTCACCTAAAGGAGGATCCAGAAAATCCAGTAGACCATATGGTGATGGATTGTGAGGTATTATGATTGATATCCATTATAACTACCAAGAAAACCTAGGTCTACACAAGCAATACCACCACCTATAGTTAAACCAAATCAATAATAACAAGATATGAAAGATAAAATTCAAACAGAAACAGAAGGGATCAAAAAGAAACTCCCACTCCAAAAATTATTTTGATAGAACATTCTGATGTTCAGCCAGTTAAGCTTGAAGATAGGCTACGATAAAACCTGCTAAAGAAAAAGACAGCCAAAAGATAAAATTAAAGGATATTTGAGAAACTGTGATTGGATAACAAAAGTAAATTGCAAAGAGATACACATACACACATGGAGAGAGACTATTACCTTTTGGTAAATCTAGGATCACAAGTAAGGGTCAATCTTTTTTTGCAATTATAGCCACATTCCTTGGAGATAAATTTGGGTCAAAAATTGGTAACAAGTAAGCTTCAAATGCACTACCTTGCTCTTGAAGAAACAATAATCTATCAAGCAGAATAATAGTTTCCAAAAGCGGCCCCAAAGCAGCTCTGAGAGACCAATAAGGCCCTATAAGGTCCTGCACATAATTGTTGCACTAATTAGTGTTTTGTCATCTTTTTTGCTAGGATAACAGCATAAAATTATACAGACCTTCACAGGCAATTAAAAAAAATATTTTTTCTACAGGAAATCAAGTAAAATTTTCTTGGTTGCAACCTAAACCCAAATTTAAATTGAAACTTTTTAATTTATGAGAAAATTATAATAATGCCAAGCAACAGCAACCTATGTTTAGAACTTTTTTTTTTCTAAAAAAGATACAACTTAGACAATCTACATTCCAGTATTAAACAGGTTTCCCATCATTACACTTGTGACATTTACTCAGCGAAACCATTCAATGTCGCCACAAGTTCAGCTATGAGAACACATAGGTATATAGAGATACAAACAAAGAAAGCAACGAGCAAAGAATTTGGCCCTTCAAATACTCCATCAAAAGACAAAAAAGCTCTTATGTTGAATTTCTCAGATCAACTTAACTCCCATACTGACTCATGAACACCATCTCCCCATAACACTGTTTGTTGAGTTTGAAAGAGTTTATCATACGATTTGATTCCCCAATACAGGTTGACAACAGCCTGCCTTGAAGACGACATGCAGGACATACTTCTTCCATCCAGCACCATTACTTTTTCAATTGTAACAGCTTATGATTCCTGAACATGCATGTAATCCAACTACTGCCAGTATTGTCCCCTTCATCATTGCCTTCCTCCATGAATTATTTCTTCCAAAAATAAACCCCCAATCCCACTTCTTCAACAAATGCCTCTACGTAAGAGCTTTGAGGCTTTTAAGTTCCTACCCATGCATTTTGTTACATTGTAGTTACTACATCCAATGGGAAGCTTATACAGACACAGAAAAACCAGCAAAACAACTAAACAGTTCACCAAATCAGAGTTGAATTCTTATGTCCTTAGTCCTTACCATCTCAAAGGAAATTCCTTTGGAGCTTCAAGAACCTGATTAACACTCTCAAAATATGTAGTTTGCATAAAATAAGTCATCAACCACAATAATGTACTATTCATAATTCTTGCCTCCCATCGAAAGATAAAAACATTTGTGAAAATTCCTAATAACCACTCGGAGTGGTTATTGATCCTTTCTGAATATTATTTCGGAATTCCTTTTGTAGAGTTCTCCAAGAACATTACTAAACATGCAATCCAAATTCTTTCACCCAATAGGATCTTATTCAGCCTCTGAATTTAGATCCTACCTACTATATTAAATAATATTTGCAAACATGCATATAATAGTTTAAAGTTTAAATAAAAAAAGTATATAAGAAAAGTATCAAAAAATGCTACTAACGAGGGAAATAAAGTCTTAGACAAAGTATAAATAAACCCCAAGTACATATTAATGACATTAGTAAAATATAATAGAAGAACTTCAGCCTAAATTGACATACAATAAATGGCTCAACTTCCGTCCATATCCCTCGTAAGTTTAGAACATGTGAAGGTATAATCCCAAGGTGGCATAATCCAGATTGGCAAAAAGTATCAAAGAGTGAATATTTGTCATCAGTAGTCCCTTCACACCCAGCTCCTTCATTAGAAGGAATTTCACAACGTAATGCCTGTTTTTCCAATGTTGAGCCCAAATTTCCATCTGCGACAAATTTAAAAAGGTATTTTCAGTGATTCAAATGCTCTTACACAACATCAGACTTCAGAGAAAGTACAAGTTACATTAATGAGCATGTACATTAATGCCCTGTGGCACAGAGAGAACTACTATCAAGTTTTGAAGTTCCTACTATTATTAGAACTCTGCTGGAGAAAGGCTTTACCAAGCCATTTCAATTCCAGATCATCTCTCTCCCTCGAAGATTTTTCGTTTGTTCCACCCCCTTTTAGTTGTTGGATGGAAATTAGGCAAAAAAAATGGATTGCCAGTAATAATGAAAACCATAACCTCTCAAAAAACAATAATTCAACATACCGGTTTCTGATTCTGCAGGTTCGACAGAATTGCAACTTCGTCTCATATGGGAAAGCTCCATAGGCAATGATGAATAAGAATTTTCTTTAACATGCACCTTAGACTCTACAGATCTCCTTTGATGTTGACGACGTAGAGCCTTCCCTTTACGCCCAATTGAAGGAGTATTCATCATAACTTCTGGATAATGTTTGGAAAGAACCTTCAGAAGCAAACAAGAAATATATGATTTAAATTTATAATAGTAGGGATAAGAAATAGAAACAAGAGATATTCATAACGAACCATCAAAGAAGGAAGTGTCATAGTCATCAGCAGGGAGTCAGGGACTAGAAGAAATTGCAAGAGTAATATGAACAACCCTATAAATAAATGTTCTATGCTGGTCCAATCATGGCATCTCTCTAGTCTAAGAGGCAAGATGGCATCACCACCAAAAGCTTTTCCACAATAGAAAATACCTCGTGATCAGGAATGGATATTAAGCATAATGCATCAGTAAAGGAAGAATCCTAGCAAGTAACATAATATTAAATATTCTTTCTCCAGATATCATCAAATTCATATTCTGTCTGAACGTTTTCCTTTTGTCAAGTTCATTAATTCATTCAACAACATGATATCCTCCATTCAAATAAGACAGCAAATATTATACATGCTCTTTCCCCTGAGAAATGAAAAATATGAAGGGAAAAACATAAACAACATTATGATGAACTAGCAAATATCACCAATTATTTATGCATTTTTTGGTGAGTTTGTGTATGAACTTACAAAACCCAACTTGTATTGCCATCAAGGCATTAATGATATTGCAGACAACCTACTGAAACCCATCTAAGACAGCAACAAAAACATATTTCAAAAAAATTAAAAAATGAATTCTTAAGCAAAATCTGGATGAAATATCCACCACGTACTTCAAAATAGATTCAAGGGTGAGATAGTAAATTTAGGAACACAAGTTTCAGTGTTCACACATCGTCATTCTTCACCTGTGTATATTAAGTAGAAAGTTTCACTTATCTAAAATATATAATTAATCTTCCAGTAAAGGAAATAATGATGGAGAGTCGGTTTCACACTTGTCCAGCATATGCCATCGACAATTTAGGATTTACAAGAAGTTAGATCTCATATTCTCATATACCAAGTTCGTGGGAAAAATTACTAGCTAAAGATGAAAAGCAACTATAAGTCAGCCAATCTACCATGTTCTTTAATTTCAATGCTAAGGGCAAGATAGGAAGGGGCAAAATCAAGGGAGCTACAAAAAGTAGGCAACAGAAGTAGTCTAAATTCTGTACCATTTGAAAAGCAGCACGAAATGCATGTAACTCAAAGTTATGAATGCCTGCATGCAATTCCAGGCTTCTCCATCTCTCTGCACTCTAATAAATTAAAACATGATCAATGAAAGTATAGATAGCAGGTCACCGCAGAATACTTATAAAAGCACTAAAAACAAAACTTGCCACAAAATGTACTTCGATGACTTTTATTATGTCAACAAAAACTGAATAAACTCCAATAGAAATTAAATTGCAGATAAACTTGGGATCACTAGCTTTTTTTCTCAATTATGTAGAAAACACCCATCTGACTTTGGACAAGTTACAATGGCATTACGTCACTCTTCAGACCTACGATGTAAAAGAGGTAACACTGGGTACTTTTACTGCATTGCCTTACTACAGTAGATAAAGCCTTTTCTTTTTTTGGTGGGGGGTTACCTGACAAGCCAGATCACGTGCACTTTTCTCAAGTGAGAAGGCCATGGATTTTATGGCATGACTCATTGGAAATCCAGACTGAGATCCAGCAACTCCACTGCTTTCTTCAGACAGTAAATTATAACAGCAACCAACACTAACAACAGCTTTAACCTCTTTGCACTCTAAGAAGGTCCTAATGGAAAAAGACTTGAAAGATTTACATTTCTGTATATCATATATGAAAATTGAAATGATAGAGATATTACAGAACAAGTTGGTCATTATTGCTACATAGAGTGGAAACAAATGTTAAATTTTATTTTAATAAAAAACAAATGTTAAAGATGAGTGACAAGTACACACAAAAGAAAACCTGACACTCAACTCAAATAAGTAACAGTCTAAATTTGTCAAATATTAATAAAAAAGAAATCCTATAACATTTTGCCGGCAGGTCCTTTAATACTTCTTTTATTTTAATAGACAAAAGAAATTGATATCTGAATCAAATATGGTTAAATGAATATTTCTTCTTTATAATATCTGCCACCATAATAGAAATGAACATGCTTTGAACCATGTTATGGCACTCACCTCAGCATAGTTACTGAAAGGTCTCCACAGGCATGAAGCCCAGCAAGAACTGATGAAGCTTTTTTGTTTGCATCACTGGGACAATGGATTTTTTCCTGTTCTGCATGATCTTCTCCCTTACATTTGAAGTGCTCAACACCATCTATTTGCAAAGACATTTCAGTCAAGTTTTTTAAAATGTCAATGGACAACACATGACTTGTGATTGTCTTTGGCCCATACAAACTCCGTATACCTGATCTAGAACAAATGAATTTTCAAACAAACACAAATCAATTCACATAGTTATTAATAATTGTATCAGAAGCAACATGAGGTCAGCTTTGAACAAAAACTAGAAGGGTGCAGTATGGTGCTATAAATGCAATTGCCAACACATATTAGCTACATTTTACTAATTGCAACCTAAAGCTCTGAAGCTATCACTAGGATATGGAACTACCTTCATGTCAAGTTGAAAAGAGACAAATAAAATATTCCACTAATATAACTTGACATATTCACTAGGATTTCCTTACATCCAAAATGCTCCTTACCTTTATCACCTAACTATAAGTCTTACTATACATCTTTAAGAAAACACCTAGTGCTTTCTAACATGAGAGAATATAGAAGGAAATTAGTAAGAAGGAACATCATACCCAGATTTTCCCATCTGAGCTGCATAATGCTTTTTTATTCGTTCTGCTCGTGCATTAGTAACACTCCCATGATGAGAGCATGCATCAATTGCAATGACAGAATGCTGGTATTGAAATGAAAGTACTTGTGCAAGATAACCCTAAAGAAGAGTAACCAAACAAGATGCAGAACAATTACTAACAGGACCAGAAAAAGAAAATTACTTGTTTCAATCAAATGCAACAACAGTGCCATGAATGCACACACCAACACTCAATGGAATCACAATCCTTGTTCAACCAGCATACAGAGTTTCATTTTCTTTATTGTGGGATTCACCGCTCCACTCTAGGCTACCAGAGTAGACAAATACTTCTAACCATGCAATGTCTCTTATATCAGCTTGCCAAGCAGTCTTAGGTTCAGTACCTAGCCTACAAAAATTTAAGCAAACATTTTAAGCTAAGAGAATGAAGCCACACCTGACCAGCACCAACATCAACAATGGTATGAGCTCTCACACTGTCTGCAATTGAGGAAACAACAGCAGAAAGAACTTCTACCTGCATACACTTATTTTTCTCATTAACATTTAAGACCACTAAATTTATTGCTCAATAAGAAAAAAATATAGGACCTTGGGATTTCTTGTGTAAATCCCATAACCAAAAGAACGTCTAAAATAAAAATGAAGACAACTTTTGATATGAATGAGTCAGTAACCTACTTCATGTCGTTTCTTTAAATTCATGCCCTGAGCAAGAACCGAGCTGAGTGAAGTCATCTGCACACCAGGTAATATCTGCAACAAATTATATGCTATAAATTAAGAATACACAATCCAAAACCCTCACAAGCACAATTTAAAACAAGAATAATGAGAAAAAAAATAAGAGTTTATGTAGTTTTCAAATTGCCTTTCTAATTATCAAACGTAGAAATCATTCAGATATTTTTTTTTCCTTTAAAAGAGAACTCCATAACGATTTTGAGCCCACATAAATTGTCAAGCTATAAAAAAAATCCAATCTTACCATATTATTATTACAATTATCATGCTTGTATAAAAAAATCTCACCATATGAATTGACCCGAAAAAAAAAAAAAAGAAATCTATATGGATGATTGCTTGTTTTGATTAAGAAATCATGTCATAAGATATTAAGGCTTCTTGTTCTTAGCTTAAAAAATGGCAAGGCATGAGCATCTTCAATTTGAAATATTCTATTTGAGATTGTTTGACATTCAAAGCTGACCAAGACAGTAGTTTCTATATTTAAAAAGAATGCAGTATCACATATATGCCAATGCTCACTGTTGGATTTATCAGTACGTGAACTTGATGAGGAATTACCACACAGAATGTTTATGCCTTGCTCATATAGGCTGCCACAGTTATCTACAGCTCCTTTACGATCTCCATTAAAATTCAATCAATAAATCTTTACCCAATAAGGGGTAAACAACCAGGTGAAAATTATATACCTTCTGTATATGTGCTTGATCTCGATGAAGCACCATGGACCTCAATTTTTGGATGAAATCCTTTAACGAATTTGGCCAGTGGTCCTGCCATCATAAAATTAAAAATTAAAAAATACAGGAAATGTTATTGATGAAAATAACAGAAGCAATAAAAATCATAGGATAAAGTGTACTCCTCAATAAGAAAAAATAAGACATAGGACAATGACAGAGGAAATAGATTTCCATATAAAGAAAACCCTTGAAATAACCATTGAACAAGCACCATAAAAGGGATCTAGCATTCTATCCCACAAAAGTAGCTTAAGTAAGAACTTCAATAAAGAATCTGTACCATTATACTCTCAAACCAAACATATCAGATGGCAACAACCCAAACATAATGGGACATGGCCTTTCCCTCCCACTACTCCCATAACCTCAATAATGAATAACTAAAAATTGTACTAAGCTTGTAGAAAACATTCAAGGCTCACAGAAACTGCCAGAAGCTTTACATCAAATGTATTAAGCAACTGAGCAATTCTAAAGAAAAACAACTACTGAAAACATAAAGTACAATTAATAAGTAAGTTAGTCCAATCAAGTAACATGTATGATGTACCTTTACCAAATAGAGTCAGTGAGAGGCAATTTATCCGTATATAGAGATTTGGAACTGTAAGAAAATTTTGAAAGATTGAACACTAAAAGAATACCAATTTCAAACCTCTTGATCCACACTGAATCAAAATTGAAACTGAACAGAGACTAGCAATTTACCAATGCCAGAAACTCATGAGGAAATGCATTACAAATTCTATGCTATGCTACTATAAATTAAGACGAGCAACAATTAGAGGAATTCCTCCATATGTTAAATGAGAATCACTAGGCTGTCACTCAAAACTTGAGATACTCTAAATCCTATAAAATGGTACACATTAGCTCGCATGTTAATTTCACATTCATTAAGAGTGTTCAAGTAACAGCTAAGATAAATAAAAAATTCAAAAGTTGTTTATCAAAGCTAGCAAATACAAGGTAATAATAACTGCATATTAATTCCATTGAGCTATGGTAGACCAAACATCCTACAATCAGAAACCACAAATTAATTTGAAATGGGAGAAACTTCAGGGAATGCCAATTTCGAAGAATTGAAAGCTACAAAATAAAATAAGTAACTAAAATAACCTGTACTACTCCAGAAGGAATTAGGAGAAGATTTTGAGTAGGTTCTCGGCGAAGACAATCAATCCATTCCTTGTCAACATTCTCCCATAGTCTATCCTGGAAAAGAAAATAATATATATATCTAAAGCATTATGAGAAAAGGACTGCGCTGTTTTCAATTAATTTTAAAACAATGGTAGCTGTTACTTTGTCCTTAATTAATCTACCTTCCATTCAAAGTCTGGAGTTTTACAATCAATTTAGCAAAATTAACGCAGACAGCTTGGTTGCCGAAGACTCTATTCTACAATATAGTGGAAAACAACTATTCATGTTCAAGAATCCAATGTTGAATCAGTTTCCTATACTTTCTCAGCATCTAAACAGAAGATTGGTATAGAAGAAGGGAACAGTGATACGAACCCTGAAGAAATTGACGACATGAGCATTGATTAAGAAGGTGTAAGGTGTGAGGAAGTCGATGATGGCGTTGATCCATGCACGGGTGTCGGCAGCAGTCTGGCACGAATACATGCACTCCCCAGCCATCTCCACGGGCTTCGCTATGGGCGCGAACGGAAGGTAGCTACTTCTGCTAGGGCGCGTTTGGATCAGCACCAGATTCAGAACTCAGAAGGGAAAGCGAAGCGAGGCCGACACAAGACACGAATAAACCATACTGTAGCCGAAATAGTATGTTCAATAGATCTTTTGTTTGTCACCGAGAAATAGATCGTACATTTAATTATTATTAGTGTTAGTATTATTGTATTAAAAATATTATTTTATTATAAATTTGAATTATCTTAAAAATTAAAATATAATTTTTTAAAAAATAAATTTAAATTATTGACTCTATTCTGATTATAAATATTATGTCTTATTAAAAGAGTTTTAATTTTTACAATTCTTAAAAAAACGAATAATTAGTTGGGTGTTTAATATAATATCAATTAAATTCTACTTTTTAATGTACTATTTTTATTCTCACTATAAATGTTATATTCTATTAAAATCCTGTTTATTTTAACTTTTTAATATTTAATTTTTATTAATTATTTTATATAACATCATTTAAATACATTTTTACTTTCATTATAAATTTAAATTAGGCTAAAATACATAAAATTTTTCTAAATTTTAGTTCGATTTTAAAAAATACTCCTAAACTTTAAAATTTTTCAAATAACCCTCCTCAATTATGAAAAACATGTAAAAAAACATATTTCGTCAAATTTTTCATCAAAATTTGAATATTCTATCAGTTTGACTAAATAAAAAGACTAAAATATCCTTGAAATACACTTAAATTTTTATAATCTACCACAATTTATCAAAAGGTAAAATTTATAAGTAACACAGCTTACCATGAGGTAGATCTAGTTTAATGCAAAAAATCCAACATGGGCTTAATCATGGGTTCAACCAATTTAATTTATAAACTATTTATTTTAAAAATTTTTCCTTTTGACAAATTGTGGTGCATTATGAAAATTTAAGTATATTTCAAGGGTATTTTAGTCTTTTTATTTGATCAAACTGACAGAATATTCAAATTTTGATAAAAAATTTGACGGAATGAGTTTTTTGCACGTTTTTCATAGTTGATAGGGGTTATTTGAAAAATTTTAAAGTTTATAAGAATTTTTTAAAATCAACCTAAAGTTTAGGGGGGCATTTTAGCCTTTAAATTATGTTTGAGTTTGAAATATAGTTTTATTAAGAATGAACTTAAAAATTATTTTTATAATTTTGAAAATTTTAATTTTAATTAGGTGTTTAACATAACATCAATTATCATTAAAAATTAAACTCTATTTTCTAAATGTACTAATTTTACTCTTATTATAAATGTTATATCTTATTAAACTCAAATTTATTTTAGATTTTTTTAATATTTAAATTTTTAAATAAAAATTTATGTTACTTTATAATTTTTTAAAAGTTTTACATGCAATGCATGTGCAAAAGATTAATTAAATTTAAAATTTTATAATTAGTATTACTTCGTTTATTTGTATTAAAAATATTTTAAAACACTAATATTATTATAATTTATATTAGCTCATTTTAACATGCATGTTTTATTTTAAAATGGATAAAAATTAATATATATTCAAACACACGATTTATATTTAATCTCAAATATTGATTTATTGTGACTTTTAATTTTGTCGGAACTAAAGTTGGAATCCAAAATTGAGTTTATATCTAACAACTCACCTTAATTTAATGGGCATTTTGTATCACTTATGTAGATGGGAGATGCTTTTATGTAATATTTATAATCTAAAGAACTGTTTGATGATTAGGTTATTGTTTTGAGCTTTATTTTATTATATATATGTATATATTGGGTTATTTATATTTAATTAAAAATAAATAAATAAATATTTGATGATTTTATTATCTCTCCTGAATTCATGTCTGTTTGCCCCATTTTTATGATAAGGAAAATATTATATGCAAGTGAAAAATGTACGCTTTTCTATATTAAAAACGAAAAGATTTTGAAAAAGAAGTGAAAGAAGAATCAAGATATAAATATGTGTATAATTCTTATATAAAATTTATATGCATCTATTTCATTACAAAATTATCATACTCTCAAAGAAATATGTAATAATTTTAGAATTCTGTTAAACCTACTCTATTAGAACTACAAATTTTTTACGTTTTAAAGTAACTCGCACTTAAAACAGTGTCTCCAACAACGTAAGTGCATATTTGAAATGCACTATTTTAAGTGTGGATTGTTTTAAAACATAAAAAATTTATAACTCCAGCAGCATAAGTGTATATTTACTCATAGTTTTAATAGCTTGTTTATAGTCTTTTCAAGAATCAGTGTCGTTTGGCTTAAAGTATAGCCTGTCCTCTGAAGTCAATTATGATGGGTTGGTCTTTCTGGCTGGTTGGCAAGGAACTGTAGAGCAATGATAAGGCCACACTCGTAAAGTTACAAAATTTTTACACTTTCTCACTATAATATACAACGCATCCTTTTTTTTTAATTTATTTAAATCTTTGCATATAAATACAAGGGTATAAGTACAACATTTTTTGAAATTATAATATAATTTATTGATCAAAAGAAGTATCCAAGTCTGTGAATTCTAGGCCACATTGGAGAAATGCAAAGTCCAACAATGTTACACTTACAAACTTAATCTATACTTTTCTTATACTTTCTTCATCTTATTTGTTCATATTTTTTATTTATTTATTTATTTTATTTTTTCATTCTCATATCAAATGCCACATAAGAAGCGTAGCCCAAATGTAGCTGTATAATGTGTCGGCCGAACATTTCCGTGCGAAGTCTCAACTAGGAGACAAGAGGTTGATGTGGCTTGCCTTCTGTTGCAATTTACGTCTAGTACTGTAGGATGTTTAAGTTACAAGGATTTAGGTTCTTTTCTCTCAATGGCTAGTTTTTGACGGTAGAAGCTCCTAAACATTTATAACAATTGATATCAAAACTTGCTGCTACGTTTCTCAAGTGCAAAACTCAGATTCCTCCTGGAATTGCTGTCTGTGTTGCTCTGACAGGAAAACTGCTGTGGCTTCTAGGGTGATGGCATAGTAATGCGGTTTGAGAGATGGTTTGAAGCTTCTTCCTATTCAACATATTTAACTTTCTCCCTTTCGTCATTGAAATGGACGGTCAAGCCTCAATCTGATATCCACAGAGATATGTAAACCAGTGACAATATGAACCTTCTGTTGTCTGAATCAATAATGGGTTGCATGCGTTTGCTTCAAAAAGTGGAGAATGAGCAGAAACGCCGTGTTTTAAGAGAGGCCAGTAGCTAGCTACGCTAGCAGATGACCTGGCAAAGGAGGCTTTGCCGGTGCCAGCCATGATTCTACCTGTTGGAGCTTCTATCAGTCTATGTTCTTCAATGCTTAGCTTCCTTTATTGAATTCACTTTTCAACCAAAAGTAAAAGGGGTCAAAACTTGTCTGAAATAATGAAAACTGACTGGTCAACAAATGCCTAATCCTGAGAATGAAGGCTTTTGAACATATTCAACGTGTTAGAGAAGGCTATGGGTGGAATGGCAGCCTGGGCTAGGAGCTCTAGCCCATATTGCAAGCATAATAATGGCTTTCATTCATTGAGCTGGCGTTGCAGACAAGTAGGACTGGGAATTCATCTTTAGGCCAAAAGCTATAATTATTAATTAAGGTATAAGATTTTGTACTTAAGTAAGTTAAGTTTGTTATTAATTCATTGAACTCACTATCATCTAATTTAATTTAGGTACAAATATTCTTGTAAATTAAAATAATATAAATTTCATATAAATTTTTATATTCTTTTTCTTTTATTTCTTTTTTCTAAAAAATTATTTCAATTTATATCTTTTTTATATATTACTTTTATGTACAAATAATATTATCCTTTAACTTTAATCTATTATATATCAAATCTGACCAATTAAAATGTTGGCTTGACCAACCAAAGCTGAAAAAAATAAGTTAAAAAAACCTTAAATCATAGTAATTAAAAAAAATGCTCAAATGAAATAAAAATTTTGCTTAAGTTACATAAAATAGGCTACACAAAACCCACAAATAATATAATGAGTGTAAGTGTGTTGAAATAGGCCCAACTACATTTTGCATTTTTTTATATTATTTATGTATCTCACTTTACCATGAGTTAAACAAAATTCATGATAAAAACAACAATATTTAGAATTAAAAAAAAAAAAGCGTTAAGATTGCAATAGTATCATAACTTGGTATATTTTTGTTCTTTTTTTCTTTAGTCCCACTTTCAATCAATTTATGTCAAAGTTTATAATATATATATATATATATATATATATATATATGGAATTTGATAATTTTATGTGAGGGGAGCTTATGTCCTGACTTAGTACATTTTTAGAAAGAAAAAATAAAAAATGAAAATATAGCACAGTGGGCTGGAATCATGCAAAGTTTATCTATATCTATCATTACTATATATATATATTGATAGTCTCTTAATTTCGTCCACTTATTTAGTGATAAATCTCTCAAAAAATCTCTAGTCCATTCTTGCTTAGTTGCTTGATTGGTGTTTTCATTCCTCGGCACCTGAAACGAATATCTCTTCTCCCAACATACGTGGAACAGAAGAGAATGCAAAATCACAAACCCATGTTGAAAAGACAAGAGAATTCAAGTATCAAGGTTTTATTCATCGAAAAGGAACCATCAGGCTTTGTGCCTATTTTCATTTCCACTTTTGCTATAATCATGCGATAAATGCCATTTTTTTAATGCATAAATTTAAATTTAAATTTCTCTGTGATAATTGAAATTTCTTATCATTAAATCATATTTAATGATTTAGAAATGTTACTTTCATCCACTAAGAATAAATAAAAATAATTTAATTAAAAGAAAAATGACAATTTTTATTAATGTAAAATTTTTATAAATTTAATTCGTGGGGTGACTTTTCTCTGCGGTAACTTATGTTTATGTTGAGATTAAATTTCAAATAGTAATTAAAATGCAATCATTTTGATGGAATGAAAAAGAAAATCAATTAATATAAGCAAAAACACCAACACAGCCTTTACCTATCTATGTAGTCACATACATTTCTGTCGGAATTTTGTCTGCCTAAAGTTCATCACAAGGCATTAACATATTCAATTATAACTGTTTCCTTTGTCGCCTTTACACGCATCATTATTTATGACGATGTGATGTTCTATGGATAGATCATAAACCTGCAACTTCTCATCAACTTTATACAACTTTGATGTTCTTTGGATAGATCATAGTCACATTAAATTTGTTCATAATATTCATTTTTCCCAAAATTTTTCATTGATATTTATGGCTCAATTAAGGATTTTTTCCTCATAATATTTTTAATGTATACATATTGACTAACTAAAAAAAGGTTTAGGTTAATGTTGTGTGATCTATTTGTAGTTTCATCACTCTTATCCTTGTTTATCTAACGCATTTTCTTAATGTCTGTACTACATAGTATGGTGTAGAAATACAGATATAAATATAGACATTTGTCATTTTATTCTTTATATTAAATTAAAAAAATAATATAATATATAGTTTTACTATTTACACTCACAAAAAATACATCTCTTACTTTTTTTCATTTAAATTTATTATGTGAATGTTACAATTACACTTTTTTCATATAAAAACACGTGTTCAATCTTTTTGGAACAGTTCATGTGTTCATTTTTTTAAACAAGAGAAGTGATAGGTTATTGTTATACATAGATAACATCTAAAGTTTGAATCTATAAATTTAAAATAAGAAAGTATCAAGGTAACAACTGTGTTTAGAGATGTCATGGTAGGTTAGCTGATACCAAATTGTCTTTATTCATAACAACTTTCAATTGAATTGAACGAGGTGGGTTGCAATTTTGATGGGTTGAAAAAAAATCATTTAATTTATTTTTTAAATGGGATAAATATGTTAATTTAATAAATTAATATATTTTTATATATAATTATATTATTTTATTTGTTTTGTCATAACACTTAAATTAAATTAAATAAAATAAATTAATATTTTTTCTAAATCTAAATATACAAACTCATTTTGCCTCTTAGATGGAATGGACAGCCTAATAAACTCAATACATTTTGACACTTATGCAACAAATGTGCATTTATCTTCTCATTATTTAACATAATCAAATTTTAATTAAATAAGTTGGCTTTTTTAATAGTGTTGTAGCTCTCCCTCGTTGCTTTAAATTTTTTTCTTAAAATTTTAAGTTTGAAGCAAGGACTTTGTGTAGGTATTAAGAGAATTGTCATTTTTCATATAAAAATTTTTTAATTTAATTAGACAACTCAATTAAAAATATTTTTTCCTAAAATTGGTGTAAAATAAAAGAAAAAAATATTTATGAAAAAAGGGAAGAGAAACTCAAGAAGAAAGTGTGTCAAGCGAGCCATCTTCCGTACCCAAAAAAAAAAAAAAAGGCGAGCTATCTGACCCTAATTTCTCGGTAGCTGCCCTACTGTTATATATGTACCCTCTTGTGTTCCATAGCATGGCACTGCGCAGCAGCTAACGAACGATATAGGCTTCCAACAAACAAGCCCTACCAATCCAAAACCGAAAGCCCCACTCTCTTTCACCTTCCAACCAAATACTCCCTTTGCCGCCATTTTCTGCTTCCGTTTCGGTGGAGACTTGTTCTTCTTCAGAGTGCTCAAGCTCCGGTTGTTTTTGTACATGATCCACGGCAATGGCTTCGGCTTGTGTCAACAACATTGGAATGTCGACGGAGAACTTCCTTGACTGTCCTCCGGCCACGTACCCGTCATACGGATGGTTGAGCCCTCGAATCTCATTCAGCCGAGAGTTGCCCCCCGACGATGACTCATTGAAGCTTCCCGGAGCCAAACCGCTTTCGGCTGAGAAGGCTTCGGATCCTTCGGATAAACCAGATCCGGAACCCTCAGCCGGCGATTTTGAGTTCCGTCTCGAATTAGATCCAGTCACCATGCTCCCGGCCGATGAGCTGTTCTCCGATGGGAAGCTCGTGCCGCTTCAACTTTCTTCGGTCAAGCCTTCGTCTATCAATGGGGTGACTTCGCCGGAGATAAGGTCGCCAGAGACAGCGAAGGCTGGTCGTAGAACTGAAATTTCTAGTACGGACCCGTGCTTGTTCTCCCCGAAGGCGCCCAGGTGTTCGAGTCGCTGGAAGGAGCTATTGGGACTGAAGAAGTTGTATCAAAGCTCTAACGCCGCCAAGAGTGATGCGCAGAAAACGATGTCGTCCTCTAACACTAACAAATCGTTGAAGCATTTTCTTCACCGGAGCTCGAAATCATCTTCTTCCTCCTCATCCGACGCTTCCCTGAGTCTCCCATTGTTGAAGGATTCAGACTGCGAATCCGTTTCAATATCTTCGCGTCTCTCTCTTTCGTCCTCGTCCTCCAGTCACGAACACGATGATCTTCCCAGGCTATCGCTCGATTCGGACAAGCCCAACCCGAATCCAAACTCGATTTCCCTCCATCGCAACCCGAATCCAGCTCCGAGGATGAGATTGGTGAAGCCACGAGCAGGGTCATCTGATAACAATCAAAGATCGCTGATGGATCATCCCACGGGTACTCGGGTCGGAAGGAGTACAATCCGCAGAGCTCCTGGGGATGTCCGTGGGGCTGGCAGCAGGGGAGTGTCTGTAGACAGCCCCCGAATGAACTCTTCTGGGAAAATAGTGTTTCAGAGCTTGGAACGAAGCTCAAGTAGCCCCAGTAGCTTCAATGGCGGACCCAGGTTCAAGCACAGAGGAATGGAACGATCGTACTCTGCCAACGTTAGGGTAACTCCAGTTCTCAATGTTCCAGTTTGTTCACTGAGGGGATCTTCGAAATCCGTTTCCGTGTTCGGGTTCGGGCAATTCTTCTCCTCCCCACAGAAGAAAGAAAGCGCAGGTAATGGTGGAAGCAACAAAGGTCACCAACACAGCAACGGTAGGCACCGTTGCGATCGGAATTAACTCTAAAACAGCGTTCTCAGCGAGGGTAACACCTGGGCTGTTTTTCTTCTTTTCCCCTTACAAAATTTATGTTCATGTTTCTAATATTGGAATGAAACTACTGGAGGACATTGTTGATTGGGATTAATTCACTCTTTGCTTAACAAGTCTTTAAGATAATGTACATATACGGGTGGGGTTATTCTTCTTCTTCATGATTCAGTTTTTGTTTCTAACTTAGCTGAGCTTCTTTGCTGTTTGTTATTATCTGACCAAAAAGATATTGGAATCTCTTAAACTTTGCTCCCTTTCAGCTTTCTCTATTTATTAATACTAAAATTTTCAGCATCATGTTGAGCTTATCTACTCTGTCTGCTTCTCAATATTTTATATTTATTTTATTGATTTACAATTTGTTGTTTCCTGTGAATTTGGGAAATGATGCTAAGATTCAAACAGGAATCAGAGGCGCCACCAGCGCTGCTGAATTATTTTTTGCACGTCAGTCTGATCCCAAACTTGATGTGTACTAGTAGTATTTTATTTGCTCTCTTTTTGGATTTAAAATTATTTTATTTAGCTACATGACAAATTATTTTTTCTAATTCATATTCTTTGGGACGTTAATGGGGGCATTGCTCTGCCTGGGGGGTCGGTGGTCCACCCCTACTGACCCTTATTGTGACCTTTACAGAGATTTCAATTGGGTGGGACAAGCTTCTTGTAATCAAAATGTGTACTTCGATGGAGTACATGTCGTAAGTCCCATAACGGATTACCACCCCAATAATGAAAAGATTAACATGATTTCACTGTTTCTTTCCCCTTTCTATGGGTCCAAGATTTTGATCCATGGGTGCAAGAATTTCAACAATTATGGCCATGTTTGTGGTCACATTTTGTTGTAATTATTTGTTCATTCTATTCAAGTGAAAGGGGCAAGGACAAGAGTATCCACAGTTTCAATATGGGTCCATTATTACTGATTAGACAGAATGGTCAATTTCTTGTTTGTGGCAAGCAATTTGATATTTGCTTCTCAATTCTATAATTGATGCGGAAATGGTCAAAATCACTTTGGACCTTCTCCCTTATTTCCATTGAGATAGAAATGGTTATAGTTCCGTGGTACCACGGGCAGGCTGGAGTCCTATAAAAATAGTACATTTGGATTCAATTAAGCTTGTGCGCATGCGTCATTCCAAACCAGGTGGGAAATTTGAACCCTTCTAAGTTTTCCACCCTCTACACTAAACAGGTCACACTACTAAGCAGCAAATCAAACAACCCAAAAGAATAAGGTTCAGATGCTGGGAAATGGTTATATGATTAGGGCTGAAAGTTCTTCACTTTCAGGTTTGAATTTTTTTACTAATAGTCTCTCTTAGTAGCATCAATATACTCTCTACACTAAAGTAGTCTTATGTGCCCTAAACATTACAAACAAGAAAAGAAGAAGGAAAGCAAACCAACTAAGGAAATGGGCATCATTCTAAAAGAATCCAGATGTTTTTACGCATTTTATGTGTATTAAAGTTATAAAAGAATATATGGAAATTTACATATTTTATGCGTATTAAAATTATAATTTTTAAAATATTATATAATATTTTAAAAAATATGCGAAAGAAATTCTATCGTTTCTTTTAAAAGGACCAGCTTGATCTAGAAAGATGCTATAGCCACGTTGCTAACCTGTAGCTATACTCAGATGCTAGCATCATAAAGCTTAGCCAACCCATGTGAGAAAGCGGGGGTGAATGAGGAATCTCGTGTTTGGATCAGTGTAAAGCGAGGGAAAAGGGAAAGGAGTTTGGGGAGAGTAAAAAGAGGACGACATAGCAGGTTAATTTTTGTTCCCACTGTTTCGTAACTAGTCAACACACAGAAGATGTCTTCATTTTTCATTTTCCTAATTTCTGAAGTAGTGAACAAAACGACATGTTTGCCAACAGTCGTTTAAAATGAAAGGCAATTTTATCTAAGAGGGATGATATTTTTAATTTTTTAAATTTTTTAAAAAATAATTTATATTTTTAATTTTTAAATTAAATAATTTAATTTTTTATTTATTAAAATTTTTTTGATATGAAATGAATTATTCTAATGATTTAAATTTAATTTTTTTAAATATGATGTAATTATTATATAATTTTTAATTAAAAATAATATATAAATATATAAAATTAAAGTTTAAAATATATGTTATAATTTTTTTTTCAAAAAAAAGTTTAGGTGATTATTTTTTTAATTATATTATGTTAAAAAGGGATAGTATAATAAATAAGAGATTAAATTATTTTAATTATATTTATAAAAAAATTAAATTTATTTAATTTAAAAATTAAATAAAGAAATTATTATTAAAAAACAAAGTTAAGAAGTAAAATTATTCTTCCCCTGTTTGATTTTAGTATGGTGGTAGACACGTGAGTTCGTTTTGGGCAAAACTTCAGTTGTCATTATCTGGCAGGGTACCGGGTTTTGTCCAGCGGATTCCCGTCCCATCCCATTTCCTTGCGCATGCTTTTATGGTATTTCCTCAGTGTCTATCCTATCGGCTGCTAGTGATTTGATGTTGGGGCGGTCGCTCATGGCTTGGCTCGGACTTAGAATCTTCGTGTTGGGGTGGTCACCCTTATATAATAAAGGCACTTTTTCCAGCCTATTATTGTACTCAAGGCAGCGCCACTTGAACCTTCCCCAACCTAACCTTCCCGGCAGCATTGCTGTAACGCCATTGCACACATCTAAAGGTCCCGATTTAAATATATTAAATTTATAATTTAATTTAAATTATAAATTATATATTTTAATTTATAAAATTTAATATATTTAATTATTTAAATAAAAAATATATTAAAATTTAAAAATAATGATAAACACACAGAAGGGAGTACATGTACATTCATTATTTTTAAAATAAAATTATTATTTAAATGTTAGAAATTATATTGTGATTTTGTAAAATTTTTATGTACTAATAATAATATTGAATTTTTTAATAACATTTAGAGTTTGAAAGAATAAATGAATTGTTATTTTTTTTAGTAATAGAACTTGTGATGTGAAAATATTAATCGTGGTTACTGTTAAATTTAGGAATTTAAATTTTTTGTTTTTTATAAATTAATAAATAAATTTTATTTTTATTATATTTTTAATTTTATATTTATTTTTTTACTTTAACAGCGAAGAATCATATCTTAAATTTAATAAGTTGCGTAACTTAATTTTTAAAATTTAATAATTTAATTTTTTTAAATAAAATTTTGTAAAAATTTATTTACAAAAGTAGGAAGCACCGTATTTTATTTCAAAAGAAAAATTGATTTTCACGCTCAGACTTTGAGGTATGATGTGGGTGTTTGACCAGTCTGAGGGATCTTCCTTTGGCACCTGCTCAAATTTGTCCCATTAGAGTTTTGGCATTGAGACAACATGAAAATGGAAGCAATCCCCCAACTCCCCTCGCCCACCTGGCTTTGGATAACTGTGCTGTCATTCGTTGTGCCCCAGACCAGCAGCACAAGGGCAATGCCGTCCTTTCACCAACTCAGCCACAAATGGGGTGCAGGATAGGTCACTCACCCCCAATGATTCCTGAAATCCAGTTAAAATCCCGGATTCTTGCATGTTTGGCCCCTGAAATTCATTTCTTAATACATGGGAAGCCTTGAACTGGATAGCGATGTGACCTATAATAGTTAGGTTGTTTTAAAGTTCGTCAGCTCAACTTCTCTCATCTGCTTTACTCACAGGTTGAGGATACGTGCAATCATGTCTATCTTGCGAGGTAAATCAGCTGAAAAGCAACCCCAGCTTAATTAATTGAAGCCAACAAAGTCATAACCAGCCGCAGGGGCCCTCTTAAATAAACTGGGGCTATTTAAAGCAGAGTAATTTTTTATGGGTGAATAGAGTAATTTTACTCTGATACTTAATGTCTAACACAAAATTTTTATATTTATATTTATAATTATTAATATATAAATAAATTTAATACATTAATAATTATAAATATGAGTATAAAAAATTTATTCAAAGATTTGAGTGAAAAAATAAAATGATTTTTTTAAGCATGATCTTTCTCTGATTTTCTGTGTCATGTCAAAAAAATACTGAATTGAATAATTAGAAACCATGCAAAAGGCTGTATGGGTTTTGTTGGGGCATCGAAGTAGGAACGTGCTCATGGACAGTTGGGTGTCTGCATAGATTCTCTATCCTCCAATCCCTTGATCCCTATCATATGCAGCACTGCTCTCTTTCTCTCTCTCTTTGGAATATGCGAGTGGAGTGCAGGACAGGGAGCGGGAAGGGAGGGTGGGAAGGACTAAGGAAGGACAATAAACTTTGTACATACAAATTTTAGGCTTAAATATAATTTTAATCCCTCTTAAATTTAAAATTGACCAATTTTAACCCTTTATTTTAAATTTAAACGTTTAAATTCCTCTCCTTTCCAAATTCAAACCATGTAACCCAATTAGTAACTGCATTCCTTTAGATTCAAGGGAGAGGTTTATGTGGCATTCACATATCGTCTCCATTCTCCATCCAAACCACTTTTAATTTGCTTCTGGTTGCAGAACTTATGGGTGCCGCCGATCACAACTTGGGGGCGCACCCATCGCTGCTGCCACGGCTCCTAAACAGAGAACAAAACCCATTGCCCAAGCCATCATAATCACTCCAAATGTAAGATGCATCCTGTTCATAAAATCCCAAGTATATTTACAAATTGAATTTTAAACAGATGCCCACGTTATTGAGTTCTTGAATGAAATACGATAAATAATTCCCAGCTAGCTTTGTGTTTAACCCAGCAAGGACACCCAAGCTCTCATCTTTATTCGGCTTTGATTTTCCATGCCAGGAACCTGTTAAAATTAATGTAAAAAAATCTCCTCCATATTTCTAGAAATGTCTACCACCATGAAAAGTATCTGTGCAAGCCAAAAGAATCTGCAAACTGGAGTGATGAAGTTAAATAATTATGCTGTCCAATTTGAACAATAGTATAGAAGACTCTAGGTAAAGCATAGTCAGGGATTTAAACGACTTGAAATTCCTATAAAAGGCGCGGACTACATCGTATGGGTGTGGGCAGCTAAACAAATTGGACACAAGAAAAGGCAAGGTATCATATCAGCCCAATTCTCTCTCCCACTTTCATATTGTCTTTCATTCTGTAAGCCATCTCATTACTATTCCCACAATTTTACTCAATCAACATTCACACATTAATACCCACACACCAAAATCCTAATAGAACCTGTGCCAAAAGGTATTGGAGTTGCAGATATCGCATGTGAAGAGGGAAGAAAATGCCATTGCTAACTGGTTAGCGAGACAGGCACGATCATTCATTGGGGAATAAGTCTTTCTCCAGCCTGCCAACGGTTATGCACCTATTATAATGAGACACTTGGCAGGGATTGCCTTTATGAGATGTAGTGTTTTCTGCAGTTTATTCTGTTTGTTGTTGTGTTTTCCCTTTCACATCCAAGAAAAAAAAAGAGGTAGGGTTTCTAGCTTCCTGTACTCTGGGGTAGGGATGGGTTCTGTTCTTTGTTTAGGAGCTGCGATAGCAGTGATGGGTGCGCATCCAAGTTGCGGTAGGCGGCATCTTTGTAAGTAGCAGCAAATAAGAAATTAATTGAAAAATGGAGATGATATATAAATGACAGATAAACGATTCCCTTAAATCCAAACAGCTGCTGTTAGTGATTGGGCTATATAGTTTGAATTTAGAAACAAGAGGGATTCAAATGTTAAATTTAACTTAAGAGAGTTAAAATTATTCGATTTTCAATTTGAGAGGAACTCAAAATGTATTTAAGCCTACATTTTACGTGCAGATTAAAGACACTCATAATTTCATTTCTCTCTCTTATTCATTGTTCTTTCTCTGTCATCCCAAAATTTTCCTCTCTCTGTATGGGGGTACTGCCTAAAGTTTCCACCTAAGAAATGGCTGAGGTTGGGGTTGGGGATGGAGGTGAGTGGCCTGGAGGGCCAAATCAAAATGTGAATGGGTGGCTGAATTGGGAAAATATTCCTGTCCTTATCTTCTTCAACCACGGCTCCCTTGTAAGATTTAAAGTCACGAGCATGGATGGAGATTTTAAGATCATAACTTTAAGGTACGGTAATAGTACTATATTGTGGGGCATGTGAACTGCTTCAGGTCACATCACCGAATCTATACAAGCTGGACGGGAAGGATAATATGCCGTGGTATATTATTAAGGAATGAAAGTTATGATAACCAAAAGGAATGAAAGTTAAAAATGTATTTTATAATGTAAAATATAAATAAATAGATATTAATAAAAAATTAATTATATAAATTATTTTATATTTATAAATTATTATTTATTTACATTTTGTTTTATAAAATATATTTTTACTTTAAAAGATTCAAATTTTATTTTTATATATATAAATTTTATACACTTTTATATTTTTTCACGTTTTCATTCTTTATCTTTTTTTAATATTTTTTTTACATGTATGTATGGTACACTAAAATAACTACACATATTATTTTTTTCATTTATGTATATATAGTTATATTGGTATATATATTTTTTATTTTACACTTTTTATTCAAATTTTTTATTTTTAAAATTGACACTAATCTCTTTTATATTTTATAAATATATTACACAAATTTAAATTATAAAAATACTTTTAAATAAGTAATACGTTTATTATCACTTGTTAAAAATACTCTTATTAATTAAGTAAAAAATTCTTTTCTTTTAAAATTCATATTTTGTTATATTTGCAATAATGAGTTCTTGAATTTTTTTTTATAATTTATGGAATTTTTTACAATATACAAAAAATACTAAATATATTTTTTGAACATTTTGCACAAAATATAAAGATAACATTATAAACATGTTTTTAATTTTAATTGTATTTGTGAAGAAATTCATAAACTATAAAAAAAATTCACAAGAATTCATTTCTATAGAAGAAACTAAACATGGAATTTAAAAGAAAATAAATTGGGTTTATGTACATTTATAAAATATAAGAAGGTTAATAAAAGTTTTCAAAATAAATGAGGATTTCTATAAAAAGTGCAAAATAGAAGAAAAGAGTAATTTAATTTTAAATTTATTGAACCTCACAAAAATAATCATGTAATTCAACCAACCTAAAAACTCACACTATAAAATCTAAGTATTTTGTTAAAATAGGGTAGTAATAACAACTTTTCTGTAATTATATATTGCAGAAAAAGCATAATATACAAGGAGTAAGTGTGTACACAATACACAATGATCATCCGGATTTCACTACATAATATATAAAATTTAATAAATTTATTAATGTATTATACATACTCGTGCAATAACTCTACCCCAGTTGTAATAAACATTAGACAGTGATGGGTTTTGGAGTTTAGTGTTCCAGCACGCTGCATCCCCACCCCAATTGTAATATACAGTTATGCGTTTTAGAGTTTAGTGCTCCTTAGACAATATCTTTCACCGCTTTATTGTAGCTCAATCGGCAAAGAGCCCTACTATTTCTACTTACACTAACTGTCACGGATTTTCTGAGAAATTCGTGACAATCTATTCTCTGTGGGAGCCGATTTACTGATCAGGCAAATATTGGAATGCAGATGAAAGTCTTCCTTTTTTTCTGCAACAAAACGACAATAAGAAGCCAAGGCATGGTGATTCAGAGGCCAATTGCTTTTGAGTAATGATTTTGTAATGTTTGGGTAAATTTGCATGTCACCAAATCGCTAAAGTTTTTGGCGTTTGCATGCATTGCCTTCACATATAATTTACATCACCATCTGGCAGGTAGGACCCAAGACTATCAATGGAACTGGCTCCAGGGTGGCCGCTGTGGAGCGTGGGCTGCACACTTCTTTGGATTTGGGGAATTTTATTAGATGGGCTAACTTGCCACCAGCTCACGAAGCATACTTCTTTAGATGGGCACTTGCTTGTTGCTACATTTAGAGAATTAGAGGAACTGTATAGGGGGTCCATGTGGAAATAGTGCTAATAATGTGTTACAAACTTACAAGCACAACTGGGTCCTTCCAAGTTGTTAAGATATTTTCGACAAAATGGAAAGATATGCTGAGAGCCCAAAGATGATTGTGAGATTTTTACCACATGAAAACAAATTAGAACCGTTGATCCTTCCTAACCATCCCAAGATGGCAGATTTGGATCCTCTCATCTTATTTTCTAACTTTGAGTTCTACTTTTTTCTAATTAATTTTTTTTAATTTTATTTCTTTCTCTCTCTTACCATATCCTTACCTTTTGACCCAAAAATCACTTGGATTTGGATCGCAAGATGACCACTCTACAGAACTTTGGTTTCCTGTGAATCTTCTTTTCGGATTGATCGCAATGCCTAAAACTGTATATAGAGCCTAACTGCATGACAAAAGGCAGATGGAGACCTGCGGCTGGGTGTTAGCCTGGGTCATGCTCATAGAAATAATAGAACATTCAAGTAGCTTAAGTTGCTCATATCCAACAACATAAGATCAAGCCAACATGCGAATAAATAAAACTTTAAGGTAGATTATCTATGTTAGCCTTGACGGCTTCTTGTCCTTCTACCACGTTGTACTTTCCAGACATCAATCTTAATTTTAATTCATTGAGTGAAAAAATTCAAGCAGGCATCTCTTCTACAAAAATATGGATTTATTCCCACGGAGGTCTGTTCAGCTGAAACATTAGCATTCAATTTAGCAGGTTCAGTTGGGGACAAAGAAAGTTAAATACAAGTAAACTTAGCTGATAGCTGATGTCAATTCATCCAGAACCTTCAGTGGTTGTCTTCTCTGCATAATTGCATAAAAACCAGCGAGAATGTGGATTTAAAAAAGAATGATAACAAGAATGTAAATAAGATTCTAATTAAAGGCCTCAGATGATAGTCCATAATTGTATGTCATTGATGTAGCACATGCTAAACAACTAAGAAAAAAACAAGTTACGACACCATCACCTTATCTTTGGGTTTGAAAATATCTAATGAATGTAAATGAATTGTCCTGTCATCTACATAGGTATAATTCACTAAAATCGGAACTCTCAAATAGAAACGCCATATATACATGTTCTAGCCGAGCCTTCACCTTAGTTGAGTTAACAATAATCTAAATTAGATCGCTAGATGCTTGAACTTTTGATCTGTTTGTCTACTAGCAAATTATAATCACTTCAAGGTGCTTTACTTTTTCTTTTTCCAAGTCTTTGGGGCCTAGCTAGGATTATATATTAGTCACTATCACAATTAGGACCGTCAATATCTTCAGTGGTCCTAGCTGTAGATTTAAACATAAGATGATTTCAGACCAACTGTCCATATCGAACCAGAACAGCCAAGAGGCTTCTAGGCTTTCAGACAAGTTAACTCTTATGATAAAGAGATGCTGATCTGCATTCCATCTAGAGTGATTAATTCCATTATTCCAGTGGTTTACCCACTGCAAGCGCATGTGATTCCAAATTTTTCTTTAAAAGACAGAACTCAGAAATATATTAATACGAATAGTAGCCAAGGAACTTTCTGGTCACACCACCACCCAGTCAATTCTGTTTTGCAAAATCCCTATTTCATGGGGTTGGCTGTGAGCATTGTTGAACAATAAATAACTCTAGATACTACTAAAATATAACTTTTATGTGGGCATTTATATTCCAAGGGAGTATTTATTAATTCAATAGATGGAGAACAAAATTCATAGTCTGAAGTTCAAACTGAGTTGACAAGAATCAAGTTTGGTGGCCACCATTCATAAGCAAGTAGACTAAAATTATTAATTAGTGGACAATTTGGTACTAAAACACAAGTACTGGAGTGAAAGTTTGTCGAGATGATGCAAGCAAAGGGTAAAAGTAAGAACACATAAAATGGTGCCATACAAGAAATGAGCAAACATGATATTGCTAGTGACGTAGCCAAAATGTAAAATTATTTGATCAGTGCCACCTGGTTTACATTTTGGGGGGAAGAAGGAGAGAACGGAGAAAACTATTCAACACTCATTTATTTTGTTACCGAGGATCTGTCAGTAAGCCATTTTTTACATTTTGCTAAGCTGGAACATTTATCAGTGACTAGTGAAACAATCTGGAAGAATTTAGGAAGAATACCATCTACAAACTTGTGGCACAGCTAAAATCACTTTATATTTTATTTGCATTTTGCACTGAGCAAACAAATTGTAGTGATTACAAAGAGACATGTGAGAGAGTACAGGGGGAAAAAAGGATTACTGCTACTACCAATTATTCATTATTATAAAATAAGAAAATAATTAAATTAGAAACTCAAGCCTCTGAAAAACATAAACTTACCATGTATGGTGCCCATAGATAGCATGCGGTCTATATTATCAATCCTCCCTTGTATGGATTTTAGAAGTAAATTCAGTGATGAAACTCTTTTCCTAACATTAGAAATTTTGGTAGCATGCTGCATAATGAATGGCAAAGGTGCATCTTCCAGTAATTGATCAAGTTCTGCAAGATGAAAAGATAAATTACAGGGCAGCAACCTAGAGCCTTGCAACAAGAAATTACTCAAATGCTAGAGCAAAAGGAGAAGTCTCAACAGAAACAATAATGGAACCATACCACACTGACTGAGTTGGGATGAATCAATCGTCTAGATTTATTTTTCTAAACAGTAAAACTGGTTTGAATGGAAACAAACAGAGAGGATTGTTCACAAATGTTTGTTTGGTGTTGCTTTATAAGTTGATATAGCAGTTCACAACAATAATATTAAGCATAAACAAATTCACAGCACGTCAACAATTACAACCAAAAGCAGGATGCTACACAACATGTTTCAATGCCAATGTAGACTTCATCAAGAGCAGATTGACAGGGGCAAGGATTTCAATATCAAGCAGACAACTAGATAACTTAGTGTCTTAGAGTGAATGCAGTTTCTTTTAAAAAAACAGATTTCCGGTTCACCTCACAGCTGGAGTGTTTTGAGCACTTTTAATAATGTGGAATACTTAACTGTCTTTCTGGAGCACTAAGCTTCTGGTTCTGTTAGTAATCCTATGGATTATTCAAACTTCGTAGTAGAACTATCTCCTAGTGTGGAGGCTGAAAAATGCATCTGTCATAGAATTTGCTCAAGTAGACCATATACTTGCCAATGTAGCTTCCTTACCGCACTGAGATGTAAAGGAATGTTATACCAAATCAATAACAGAATGCCTCAATCACAAAGGTGCTTTCTCTCCCCACTCAAGACTTGGGTTTAGGTATTTTCCAAGGCAATTGACGGGCCAATACCTAGGTACTGCTTGCATAGTAATGGTGTGACTGTATATCCACAGGGCTCATAGCTACTGCTTGTATTGTTATAGAAATAATGTTGTCTTTTACTCTGTTAGGCCAATAGTGTATGTTCCTTTGCTTCAGTAGTAAGTGGAACAGCCAATTGCGTTAAGTACAAATGCCACTTGATGGAACTATGAAGCACCACCCGTGTTTACTCATTTTAAGGTAACAAGAGAAAAACAGCTCTGAAAGACTTCTTTCTTGTCTAAGCAAATGCAAATTCATATTAGACAGAGGTGTCCGTATACTATTTGACATTGAACTAAAGTGACAATTCCTAAAAATGGGTTCTCTAAATTTCTTTTTCAAACTAACATATATTCACTATCAAGCTTTGTCAAATTTCAGAAACCATAACTACTAATATAAATCCAGTTCCTATGAAAATGTACTTGGAACAAGCGATATAGATTGAGCCTAAATTAGTTACTTCAAATTTCCAATTTTGTTTTGTTCAAAACTAGCATACCGTTCTACAATGTTTACAGCAAATCATTAAGCATAACAGCAATGCTCATAAAGCGCAATCCTAAGAAAAATAAATGAAGAAACGAATTGTGGAAAATAACCTCGTGTGAGACGATCGATCGCGGAAGTGAGTTGGTCCTGGCTTTTGAGAGTTTCTTGAGCTCTGCAATCGAAATCCCTAATGATGGTGGAGAGCATCGAAGACAACCCTTTGGCCAAAACATCAGAGCTTTTATCCATGGAATCAGAGTCTGCTTCAGACTCATTATTGATGTGGGAGTTTGAAGATACGGAAGGCTCCGTTCGAACCGCAGCAACACTCTCATCTGCTTTAGTGAAATCGCCGTGACTATTCGAAGCTTCCATCTCGACTAAAGACAAAATCACCAAATGTTTGATCGATTCTGGTAGTACTCGCTATTTTGTCTACTTCACACACATTCACAACAAATGCTTCATCGTAAGAATTGGCTGTTGGTTACCCATGGAACGTAAAACACGGCGATGGCGAAGAAGAGAGTTTGATTACTGCCGCTGGAGCGATGAAAGTTTTCGTTTTGACAAGGTTTTCAGAGAGGCAGCTCAGATCGAATGTGAAATTGCGGCAGTGTTCGGTGGCGGTAGCAAGAATAATCCGCTTGGCGGGGCAGGAGCTGGTGAATGAAGTGGGCTTTGAACATAGCTGGACAGTGTTGTCGGCGTGATTCTGGAAATGGTTGGAAACCAGCCGGGGTAATTTCGTGTCCGTAACGAACTACTCTCAATTATTTCAAATTGCAATTTCAGCCCAAAAAAAAGCATATTTCAGAAAATAGTCAAAATATAATTTGGTTGGAGTTTGGGCTCTATAACAATTATTATAAAGTTATCATAAATTACATAAATATTTTGAAGCCAATTGCTTCATAGTTTGCAGAAACAAATTGGTATTTTATTAAAACCAAACTCTGAATGATCAAATAAAGGCTAAAATATATAACACTAAGATGCATTTTTATTTTGTTATAAAAAATTTGTATAATTTAAATTATAATAATAAATATATTATACTTTAAAATTATAATAATTTATTTTTTATTAAAAAATTATTCAAATCTTAAAAAAATACATAACTCTTTATTAAAAATTAAAATCCATCCTATCTATTTTTTTAATAAAATAAAATTGTATGAGATCACTAATCAAAATAGTAAAAATTTTTGACAATAAAATTTTATCTACAATTGTATAGTTTGATCGTTTATAATTTTTTTAAAAAAATTATTTTTGAAACTAATATGTCTAGTTTTGTTTAATAAAAAAGATTTTCATGAGAAGGGTTCTAATTTTTAATAAACAATCATGTATTTAGATAATTCTTTAACAAAAGAGGTAAATTACTATAATTTTAAAGTATAATATATTTATTATTATAATTAAAAGTATAGAGAATTTTTTATAACAAGATGAAATTATAATAGGGTTTCATATATTTTACCCTTAAATAAAATTATGATTAGATCATCAACTTCTTTATAAAAATTTTGAAATATTTAGTCAAATATCATTTGTAATAAAATGCTTATGAAGTGTTAAATTGTCATAACTTTTAACATAAATCTTCTTTAAAAAGTAATTTGTTAGTAGTTATTTATGTTCATAGTTAGTTGTATTTTCCTTTTGCTAGTTTTTTTCGCCTATTTATACTTAGGACTTTTTTTGTATTCAATCCAATTCAAGTGTTTTTATTTAATAATGCTTATAAAAAATGCAAGTGAGGGGTAAATTTCTCTGTTGTTGTTTTTGTTTTGGATTTGAAAATTTTTATTGGAATTAATTATTTTTTATCTACCTAATATGTCTCCATAATTCTTTCTTTCAATTTTTTTAAAAAAGAAAAGTTAAAATGTTCTAATGTTACAAAACAACCTACAAAATAAGTATGAATTATTAAGTTTGGTGAAACTTATAATTTAATATGAAAAAATTAATAAAATTTATATTTTAAAATAATATTATTTATAAATTTGTAGGAACAAAAGAGATGGCCTCTTTAATTGTATCCACAATTCTTTTTTCACTTTATAGAAGTTAAAAAGTTCCTCCTCTCGCATAACCCGATTTAGCCGACCCATATAAGGATTAGGGTTCAGAAGCTACAGAACTATATATACGTAAGTAGGGTTTCGACCCGTTCCGCTGATACAATCAAACCTTATCAGATTCATCACTACTTCAGCTGCAGAAATTTGCCATTGTTGTGAGAAGCGTGAGAGCGATCGTCAACAAAGATGAGAGCTAAGGTAATTTTCTATGGCTTCAATCATTCATAGATTATTATTCTTATATGCATCGGGAAAAATTATATTGTCGTATTTGCTGTAGATTATTGGCCTCGCTTTAGCTTTGCGTGGAGGGTTTCAGAATTAGATATGGAGTTGTCAGTTCTTCGTATGCGTGTTTTTCATTTCTTTTGTAAATCTTAATTTTTTCAGCTATTTAAATTTTTAGGGCTGGAGGACATCTACATATGGGTCTAGGTCTTCAGGATTGATCTTAATTTATGGCATTTAAAATGAAAATATGCTGTTCTTTTGTTTTAATATTGTGTTGTAGAACTGATCATGTGCATTTGCTCATATATTCAGGGTAAACGGTGTTCTGAGTGAATGTTATCAAATGTGCTGTAGTTAGTTGTATTTTCTTTCCCTTGATGCTTTGGGTGCCCCATTTGTTTGTAAGTATTAAAAGGGAAATGTTGATTGTTATTGTGGTAATTGATATTTCTGGCGAGGAAATTAGATAGCTGAAGTTATTGGCGTAATCATTGATCAGATGCAATTGAATATGGTTTACGGATACCTATGAATGAAATAGATTTGTAATTAACATTTTAGCTTCATTGTATGAATAGATTCTGTTGAAATGCAGTTTCCCTTGAGAAACTGTGTTAATGCTTATTCTACCAGTATTGGTCCACGAACAAGCATTTCGACAGGCAGTTCTTGAACAATAATATTCAGGATAAGCTTTTTATTTTAACCGGAGTTGGTTGATTGTTTGCCTTGATACAATTAACATGCACATATAATCTGCAACCGTGCGATGATCACAAAGGGTGTCATGTATGAGTTTTTTATGGTGTTAGTCTTTGACATCTGTGGGCTGATGTGATTTTTCTAGGCATTTCGCAATATGAAACTACATGTTGATGAAATTAGAATGGCCTTCTAAGTTTGTGATGTAAGGCCTGTAAGTATTACTTCATCATCAGCGTGTGAATTTTGTACGAAATATTTCTTACTGAGCTTGAGACTTGATATTTATTGCCTATCACTGTTGTAAGTAGTTTCTGTTTGGCCTTTTTTCTTGTAAAACTAATATCTTTTTGTTATCAGTGGAAGAAGAAGCGCATGAGGAGGTTGAAGAGAAAGCGCCGAAAGATGAGACAAAGATCTAAGTAGGTGCATGACCAGAATCGGGATGAGCATTTTCTCCTAATGTTCTACCAACTTCACGACCATTAGACAACTACGATCTTCTGATCTTGAACTCTAGTCATTAGAGGAGGGCCCTCTAAGACAGTAGTGAGTGCTAATTAGCAGTAATGTTGAGCGTTTTGTGGTTTTAAAACGTGTACTGGTTTTATTATTAAATATTAGTATCTGAATGGCAATTAACCATTCAATATTTATATGAAAATTTGATCTTGGATGCTTGAGATGCCTCTGAATTATCTGCATATTCAATCAGCTGTTATTACATGATTATGTTATATTATTCGTGCTAATGATGTTGCAGTTTGGTTGGCTCTTAGCGCAGAGACCAGATTATTGTTTGCTTTTCTGGGGTTCGACACCGTGTGGGCTGTTGAATATTGCTAACAACTATGCTTTCTAGTCTGATTTAGAATGTATTGTACAAGTGCGTCCAATCCCATGTATGTATAGATTTAAGAGTAATAAAAGTGTGACAGCCAACTGTGTCTCGCGAAAGTTTACACCCCGTTGAATTTGGCATAATTAGAACACGAGATTGTACTCACTGAATACACTTACAATGCCGATCGAAGGATTTAGCTGCATCAAGAGGTGCAAATGGCATCCATCTTATTATTTAGTTAATGGTCAAAGTTGAGAGTGAGCATTAAGCAGTAGGTTCCCATTAGCCACTGTTTTATCAGTATCAATTCAAACATTCAGTTCTATAATTTTGAAGGGAAAACAAATTGAAGTTACTTTTTGATTGTCAGCCCGGCCTAATCCGTGTACTGTTCATGCTGCAACCAAAATAAAGTACATGGGAGATTGTAATTTAGAAGTGAAGTACATGAAAACTTGTAATTTTGCAATTTCATGAGACGTAATCATTCAGTAGCTGACTTGACAGATCTCAGTCAACTGATGCCCCACTTCAACGGCTTTAGATTTCAGTTTAGCGCGTCAAGTTCTACAATTTAATATCTGCAATGAGTGTTGTTCTATTTGCAACTTTCCTAATGATGAATAGAATCAAAATAATGTTTGCATAGTATGCATTTGATCAACAATTAATCATTTAATAGCTTGTAGACTGAGGAATGTTAGCATTACATCCTCGCAAAATAGTCGATTGAGTTGTGAGCGACCATGTAATAGACATCTCATACAATTTCACATAAAAAAGGAAAGTTATATTATTTACCTAAATACAATTTTATCAAATTTTTATTTAAAAAATTAATCATTAAATTTTATAAATTAAATTATAAAATCATAAGATTAAAAGAATTTAACTATTAAATTTTATATATTAAATTGTAAAACCACAAAATCACACAGCCTGTGAGTTAATTTGTGGCAACTTAGTAGGACCTACGTACTTTTCTCGGATGGAAATACTGCCTGGCGATCTCTGTTTTTGTCAAGTTTATAACTTAAAACCTTGGACCTGTCTGTACTTGATTTATCATTCCCAAAGCTCAAATAAAATCTGTGACATCCATTGGACAACTGAAATTTTGGCGCATACATATCTACAGATCAAACGCCTATCTATATCACCACCAAAATTAGTTGCCGTCCTCTACTAAGAATATTGACCTTTTCGTTGCAGGTATCAGTGTCATAGCAGCTACTGTTGTGATCGTTTGACATCTGCTTCACTCAATCACAAACAGCCCTGCTTCTCACGCGGTGCCATCAAAATGGAAATACAATTCTAACTCTGCCACTCATAGCAAAAGAGAAAGCTGAATTGCAGTTCAAATTTGAGTGACATGCAAAGTCAAGGTGAGTAGAAAGTTACCACAGGAAGGGCAAATATATAACAGCGCCGTATCATCTAAGGAGTATTTTAGGATACCTCAAAAGCACTAAAGGAGTCTAGGACAATAATCTGTCAAGCTTTGAGCATTTATCATAGCAGTAAATGAGAAGGTTTAACTTGAAAGGCAAATAACATATGTTCACATGATCATGATATTGCTATGCACTAATGAATCAGTTCCAGTTACAAGAAGCTCATCAGTCATCATACCGGTTGTTACAGTTGAAGCATGAGATCACAATACAAATTAGTTCTTTAGAGAAGTAAAATGGCACAATCAACAAATTTAGTGTTATAATTGAAAAGCATGGGATAGAATGTAGATAGCATTAAATTCTCTGCTTGAACCTTTGACTTTGCTCATCATCTCTAAAAATCTAAGCAAAATTTCAAATATAAGCAAACTGTTTCACTGGCCATACAACAAACTATGGATAATCAAGCACTCGAGCTGAGAATAATCAAAATTTTTTCCGGTTCACTTATAGCTGCCAACAGTCATGACCTTGTTTATTTTCTGTTGTATACTTTAAGAGCATATGTCTCTACTCTGTTAATTCCTTTAGGTCATACTGCATAACAAGTCTTTCGACGGTACTTTGGCTCACAACCTGTTTCAGATATAACTCTTTCACAAGCTGGGCTGCCAAATCCATTTCTTCTTCAAAAGCAAGTCCTTCAACAAGAATGGTATATGTTATCTCATTAGGCATGCATCCTTTATCAATCATCATCTGAACTATCTCCATTGATAAATCTGTTCTTCGAGCTTTGCAAAATCCAAGCATAAGTGCATTGTAGTTGTCAGTGTCAGGCCTGTACTCATTTTCTTCCAAAATCCTGAATATCTCAGTAGCCTCATCTAACATTCCCTCCCTACACATTCCTCTTATCAAAGATGAATAAGTATAAGATTCAGGAGTAAATCCATACTTGGTCATTTCATATAATAGCTGAAAGGCTGGATAAGTGTTCCCTTTCCTACATAAGCTCGAAATCACACTTTTGTAGAAATCATGCATAGAGGAGTTTTGTTTGTTACCCAAGCTTTGGATTATAAAGAATGCCTCTTGCACTTTTCCCTCCTCACAAAGCATAGCAATAGCATTGTATGTTCCTTCATTAGGACTACAACGCCGATAAATCATTTGGTCTAGACACTGAACTACAAGATCCACCTTCCCTTCCTTGCAGAGACGTGCAATAATTGGATTATAGCTAGTGGCCGTCGCCTTAAATCCACTCTTTGTCATTTCTTCTAAAACCTTAAAGGCATGGTCAGTTCTTCCATGGAGCGAAAGAGAAGTAATTAATATATTGTAGGTAACTACAGAAGGAGACCGATCCTCTCCATCCATCTCTGCTAAAAGCTCATTTGCCTCCTCCCACCGGCCTTCATAGCACAAACTCCTCAGCAGAATGTTATAACTCACAACACTAGGATTGAACCCCTTTGTAGGCAATTCCCTAAAAAGCCGATAAGCTTCTTCAGTCCTACCTTCCTTGCACAAACCAGTTAACAAAACATTGTAACTAACTAAATTAAGCTCCCCATCCTTAGCAATTATCTCATCTAGAAGTTTCATAGCTTCATCTACTCCCCTTTCCTTATAAGCAGCCTCGAGTAAGGAAGAATATGTGAATGCATTTGGGACCAAACCCTTCTTCGTTAATCGATCTAAAAGTTGCAGGCTCTGGTTTAAATTCCCATGCATGCAAAGCCCTTTAACTAGAGCATTATAGGTAACAGTGTTAGCTGCAAAGCCATGTTCCTCCATCTTTTCAATCAATTGCATTGCATACCCAATATTGCCTCTCTTGCACAAATAATTGACTAAGAAAGTCGTGGAAGCTGCATCAGGTATAATACCTGAACCCACCATCAGTTCCATCACTCTAACAGCTTTCCTCGTTTTATTTGACTTGCAAAGGTCATACAAAAGCTGAGTTGCTTGAGTTACATCAGGCTTGTGGCCTTTACCTACCTTATACTCTAAATGAAGAAATGCATCAATAAGTCTTAGCTCCTTACTTTTTGTGTCACTCTTCCCGATCCTCCAGTTGGGTAGGGTAAAAACTGCATCTTTAGGAGAAATGGCAATCTGGGTAGAAGCCAAAACTCTAGAAAAACCCTTGTTGAGGGAATAGGTATGAATATTTGGAATCTGGGAATACAAGCTACAACCTTTCCGTTTTGTTTTCGCCGACAGATTTGCAGCTGGAGACACCGTATTCAGCAGTGCTGCCATAGTTCATGTATCCTGTACTGATACTGAATCCTAGATAATCTTAGCATATAGAACAAAAAACATGCATTATAGGTTGGGTCTGCTGAGCAAAATTACAAAAACCTCACGATGAAGCCAGTTTTGAAAAACTAAAGTAGGCTAGAAAGCGAAGGAGTGGATAAAATTATAAAAAAAGTACTTTCACTGGTTCAATTCAATGGTTACGCAATATTTTCTTCACAAGAACGAGAGGGATTTGAGAGAAATACCGGTGAGCATATTTCAATATGCCACAGTTGCAAGGGACTTGGCTTTCAGTGATCTGTTTATTCGGCTCTAGCTCTGTCCCGACCACAGCCTCCTTTTGTTATCCGAATTGGTTCCACGCGCCACTGATAAGCATTTTATTGTTCTTCAGATCAAAAGCATTGGCTGGGCCCAACGCTCGCGCCGAGATTAGAGATGCACTACTAAAAATGCATAACTTTCCATCCAAAAAGAAAAATTTCATAACTTAATTTTAGAAAGAAATAAAAATGGGTTAATATTAATTTAAATATTTACTTACTTGGTGCTTCTACAATAACTTTTTTCCTTAATTCATTAATTGATTATGGAGTTTTTAATTATATAATTTTAAAATTATAAATTTAATTAAAATTATTTAAATGATATATAATTTTTGATATATTTTACTTTTTTAACTTTTATTTTCTAATTACAATTATTTTTTAATGTAGTAACCTGTATAAATATTTGTTATAGTAATCAATACTGAAATAATACTACAAAACTTTCTTTTTAACATATATTAGATGTGTCAATATTTATTGTAGTAATTAATACTTTTAGTTATCAATATATAATTTTGTTTCACTATTAATTCTAATATAAAAAATTTATTATAAAATTAATAACTTTTTTAAGTCTCCATTAGTTACAGAACATTTAATAAATCTTTAAATATAAAATTTCAAAATCCTAAATCTAAATTTGAAATTCTAGAATCTAAAAACTCAAATTCAAATTCTAAACCCTAAAAACAAAATAACAAACCCTAAATTTTCATTCATAAAAGTTTAAAATCTTAAAATTTTAAGTTTTTATGATTTTAGAGTTTAAGATTAAGTTCTAAGTTTTAGAGATTTAGTATTTAGGGTTTCAGAATTTTTCATGTTTTAGAATTATTGTTTTACGATTTCATGGTTTAAAATATTTTAAGATTTAAAATTTAAATATTTAAAATTTAAGATTTAAGAATTAGTATTTATAATTTTAGGGTTTCATGTATAATATTTAGAGATTTATGGCTTTAGGTTTGGTATTTTAAGGTTTTGTAATTTTGGGATTTGACTATAATTTTTAGGATTTTAAGCTTTAAGTATTAGATTTTAAGGTTTATGCTTCTTTATAAGTACAACCTTTAACTTTGAGTTATTTACAATATATCCCATTAACTTACAAAATGTGAGAATTTTTCTTATAAATTTAAATTGTAAAAAAAAATAACATGGGTATAAATAATTATGTGAAGTCACAAAATTATTAGTCATTTAACAAAAAATGACAGAGGTGGTGCATTTATATTTTTTTGATAATTAAAAAGGTGTATTTGTCAAGTTTTATAATTGAAGGGATGTTCTTCCAATTTATTTAGAATTTAAAGGATGTGCTTACATTTTTTTTCTTAATTTGATATATTTAACTAACATTATTCAAATTTAAATTGTTACCTTTTTGGCTTTTTGTTTATTTAAAAATATTTAGTGTCAATAAATTTTAATTAATTTATTTAAAGTTTTAATATATTTTATTTATTTAACTTTTTTTAATTATATTTTTTTGTGTAGTCACGTGTGTTAATATTTGGTACAATAACAAATGTTCAGAAAATGATTAAGGAGTCTCTTTTTAAAATATATAGATACTCAAAGAATGCTTAATGAATATGTTTTTAATATATATATATATATATATATATATTATAGATTCAGCCAACATTATTCAATTTGAATTGATTGCTTTTTTAGTTTTATTTTTGAAAGAATTTAGTGTTAATAGATTCTAATTTTATTTTCTAATTATTATTTGTGGTAGTGACATATGTTAATTTTTTTACAATAATAAATACTTACAAGATGATTAAATATTTTTTCTAATATATATTACAGTTTTTATTGAAGTGTTAATATTTTTTAACAATCAATCAATAATTTTGTTTGACTATTAATTTTAATATAATAAATCTGATTTATAAAATCAATAACTTTCAATAAATATTTAATAATAAAATTTTAAATTTGTGTATTTAGATAACATTATTCAAATTGAGATTATTCTTTGACATACTTTATTCATTTAACTTTTAATTTTAATTTTAATTTTATTATATTATATATGGTTGTAGAATGTTTAATTTTTCTATTTTCCATATATTACAATTTTTTTGTAATAAGTTAATGTGTTAAGATTTATTGTAGTAATTGATACTTTTAGCAGTTAATGACTTATGTTATTTTGATTGTAAATTATAATTAATAAATTTGATTTATAAAATCAATACAATTTTTTTAATTCGGTATTAGTTAAGGAGTAATTAATAATAAAAGTTTTATTTAAAACTTTATTAACAAAATTCAAAGTCAAGTTGTTTTACTTTTTGCTTTACTTCAACACTTTCAAAATATATTGCTTTATTTATTTTTGCCCTTAATACATTTTATTTATTTATATTTTATTAATTTAATTTTAATTTTTTATGCTATTTATATATATGACAATAAATGTTGTAAAAATGTTGCAAGGTTCTCTTTTTAATCTATATATATATATATATATATATATATATATAAATCAAATTCAATCATACAAGATTGAAGCATGAGGCAATAATTGATCCTTATTATTTTTATGTTTAAATTTGTTATTTATTTCTTTCTTTAAATATAATTTTTATGATGATAACACGTAGTAAAATGCATTACAGCATTAAATTATGAAAGAATGTTTAAGTTTCTGTTTTTTTTTTAATAAACAGTTGATGCTTTTGTTAAATTAAAGTGATGAAGATATTGATAACACATTCTTCTGCAGGGCCATAAGGCTATTACATCAATTTAGGTTACTATTTTACTGATAATATGATGTGACACATCATTGCAATCCTGACGTATGAATAAATTTTTCTAATCACCAAAAAAATGCTTTTTGTTGTAATAAACAAAATCAGCGCTATTCATACCATAAAGTGAAGTTCAGGTGCCGCATGTTTTACTTATTTTTTATTTTTATTTTCAGTAAAAGTAGATAATATAGTAAAAATATATTTATTTATTAATTTTTAAAAAAATTTTAAAATAAAAAATTTTAAAAATAATAAAAATATATTTTAAATATTTTTTATATAAAATTTTAAACATAAAAAATATAAATGAAGAGTATAGTGATAAATTTAAAATTATTATATAAATTTTAAATTTTAAAATTTTAAATCATAAACTATATAATTTAAAGTTTTAATATTTTAAACTTTAAATATTAAACTAAAAATTTTAGATCCTAAATTTTACACATTTAAAATTTTAAATTGTAACTCTAAAATTATAAATTTTAAAAATATAAATTTTTAATTTTTAATCTCAAATTTTAAATTTTAAGACTTTAAATTTTAAAATTTAAAATTCTTAAATTTTAAAATCTTAAACTTTGTATCCTAAATTTAAAATTTAAAATTTAAACTTAAAATCCTTAAAATTTAAATTTTAAATTTCAAAATTTAAAACTCGAAGTCTCAAATTTTAAACTCTAAATTTTTAATTTCAAACTCTAAAATTTTAAATCTTAAATCTTAAATTTTAAATTTTATAATCTAAATTCTTAACTCAAATTTTAATTTCTAAAACATAAATCTTAAATTTTAAATTATATGTATTTTTATTTTTTAAAACTAAAATTTGTATGATATAAACAAAATATATTATTATTTTTAATAAAAAAATTTAAATGAATATAAAAAATATTTTTATAAATAAAATGTACTCTAAAGATTTATACTTTTTTTTACCTAAAACTAGAAGATGAAATTTTATTTTCTTATTTTTAATTTTTTTAATTTTAATATTTTTTTATAATTTAATATATAAATTTCATTTATTTCTCTTACTATTTTTCTCTCATAATTTTCTATTTCCCTCTCTCCTATCCTATTCTTCCCTTCCTTGCCCATCCCTAAAAGATTGTAACCTGGATTGAAAAATACAAATTTCATCAATTTTCCAAAATATATACTTAGTGTGATTCATAACTTGTAGCGTCTTTATTCTCTACTCGCAGGTCCTGCAACTCGCTCAGTGGCTTGCTCAAATTGTTCCCCTTCACCAGGTTAGGAAATTGGCCGACTCAGTTACTCAGCGGCATTCGCTGCCTCTTCCTGGGACTTTCACTCCACCCCAGCGACGAGACTTGCAGAGCTCTTGAGCTAATCGGAAATCCTTTAAGTGTGAGACAGGCTAACGCTGATGAACACACCGAATCTCGTGATTCATCGGACTTGTGTGCTGTGGTGGCACAGGAGATTAATGCCGAGATATGAATAAGAAAGAATAGAAAGTGTGTGATGGATTTGCATTTTGTGAAAGAGCTCAGTTTTGGACTCTCTAGAATTACTTTTATATAGGCAGGTAGCTTTAGCACTGAAGAAAAGGTGGCTCCATCTGTGCCCACTAAGATCCCATCTCACCTAGGTCTCAGGCTTGTTAATGCTGCCTTAAATGTCGGCAATTTCGGGCGTGCCCGTCAACTGTTTGATAATATTTCCCAACCAGACCCCACCACTTGTGCCATATTGATTTCGGCTTTCACTAAATATGGACTTCCGAACGAGTCCATTAAGCTCTACACATTACTGCGAACACGAGGAATCAAACTTGATAAAGTTGTGTTCTTGGCAGTTATTAAGGCTTGTGCTGTTTCGGGGGATGTTTCAAGAGCCAAAGAGATTCATGATCGTGTGATTCAGTGTGGATTTCAATCTGATATTTTGTTGGGTAATGCATTAATACATGCCTATGCGAAATGTAGATGTGTTGAGGGTGCAAGACGTGTTTTTGATGAATTGTCTACCAGAGATGTAGTTACTTGGACCTCATTGTCCTCCTGCTATGTTAATTGTGGATTGCCTAGACAAGGTTTGGCGGTTTTTCGGGAAATGGGTTTGAATGGGGTGAAACCCAATTCGATGTCTGTGTCTACCATTTTGCCTGCGTGCTCGGATTTGAAAGATTTAAAATCAGGAAGAACAATTCATGGATTTGCTGTAAGACATGGAATAGAAGACAATGTGTTTATTTGCAGTGCACTTGTAAGCTTGTATGCAAAATGTTCAAGTGTAAAGCAAGCTCGATTGGTATTTGATAGGATGTCGTACCGAGATGTTGTGTCTTGGAATGTAGTTTTAACGGCATACTTCATGAACAAAGAATATGAGCAGGGTCTTGCTTTGTTTTTCCAGATGAGAAAAGAAGCAACCAAAGCGGATGAAGCTACATGGAACGCTGTTATTGCTGGATGCATGGAAAATGCGCGGATAGACATGGCATTGGAGATGCTTAGGCAGATGCAAAATATGGGGTTTAAACCCAATCAGATAACAATTAGTACTATCTTACCAGCTTGCTCGATTTCAGAAAGCTTGAGGATGGGCAAGGAGGTCCACTGCTATGTGTTTAGGCATTGGCTAATTGGGGACTTGACAAGCACAACTGCTCTTGTTCATATGTATGCTAAATGCGGTGATTTGAATCTTTCACGGAGTGTGTTTGATATGATGCCTGAAAAGGATGTTGTTGCTTGGAACACGATCATCATTGCAAATGCAATGCATGGGAATGGAGAAGGTGTACTGTTGCTCTTTGAACAGATGCTACAGTCAGGGGTCAAACCCAATTCTGTTACTTTTACTGGTGTTCTGTCTGGTTGTAGCCACTCAAGGCTAGTAAAGGATGGCCTCCGGATCTTTAATTCAATGGGCAGAGATCACTTGGTTGAACCTGATGCTAATCACTTTTCATGCATGGTAGATGTCTATAGTCGTGCCGGTCGCCTTGAAGAAGCGTACGAGTTTATACAGAGAATGCCTGTGGAACCAACTGCTAGCGCTTGGGGAGCACTTCTTGGTGCGTGTAGAGTTTTTAAGAATGTGGAGTTGGCAAGAATTTCTGCCAAGCAACTGTTTGAGATTGAGCCAAACAACCCTGGTAATTATGTTCTGTTTTTCAACATCCTGGTTACTGCCAAGTTGTGGAGTGAAGCTTCGGAAACTCGAACATTAATGAAAGAGAGAGGAATTACCAAAGCACCGGGTTGTAGCTGGCTTCAAGTGGGAAATAGAGTTCACACTTTCGTTGTGGGAGACAAAAGTGGTATGCAGAGTGATAAAATTTACAAATTTTTGGATGAGTTAGGTGAGAAAATGAGATTGGCCGGGTATATGCCTGACACTGATTATGTTTTGCAAGATGTTGATCAAGAAGAGAAAGTAGATAGTCTATGCAACCACAGTGAGAAGCTTGCTGTTGCATTTGGAATACTAAATTTGAATGGACAGTCATCAATACGAGTTTTTAAGAATTTGAGAATATGTGGCGACTGCCATAATGCCATTAAGTATATGTCTAAGATCGTTGGTGTGACAGTAATAGTCAGAGACTCTTTGAGGTTTCACCACTTCAAGGATGGAAATTGTTCTTGTCATGACTTATGGTGATTATCTGAATGCAACTTATTAAGAACATAATCAGTTTGAATCCATCTCAGCCAAGCTTGAGTAGGCTGTCTAATTTCATAGAACCATTTGTATGTTGCTATTACTGCAGGTTTGTGTGAGTTGGAGATATTAGCGCTGCTGGATATGAGATTCATGAGTTTGTAGTCTTTTGGTCCTATGCCACAGAAATGCAGCTCTCAAAGGATGAAAGACAAATTCTAATAAAGCAATAAATGCAGATTATGGCTACAGTTGCTTCCATTATTGCAGGATGCTTATGCAACTTACTATTGTCACCAGAATCATAATATTGCAGCTACTATTGACACTTCTCATAGGACCAGAGCAAGGAAATTTGCTAGAAGGGTGGGTTATCCTTTTAGAAAATAAAACTGTGTCAATCATATTTTTAATACAGGCTTTCATTTTTTTTTTAAAAAAAGTACAAGCATAACTTTACGTGAATATTACCCACATCCAAAACTATTTCTTATTATAAAACAATCTTAGTAGAACATTGCAAAATTTTGAAATATGTATATAACAATTGAATAAACTAATGATAAAATAACAAATATTTATAAACTTGTAAAATAAAAAAATTTGTCCCATAAATAAAAATTAAGACAATTTATATAAAGCGAGATGGTCCTAAAATAATATCATACCAAGTGTATCATATAATAATAGGAAGTAGGTTTAATATCATTTTTGACATTCTATGAATTACATAGGTGTTATATGATTATTTTGTATAAAATCTATTGATCACTTGTAAGCTTTGGTAGTTTAAAATTCAGCTAGTCAACTTTCATGAGGACAAATATGTTTACATAATAAAGAAAATAGATTTCTCATGTATAAATACTCGCTGAAACCTTATTTTCGGTTAGAGGTGGGCATTTGCCCCTACATTACACAAGATAGATTCGTCTTCGAATTTTTTTTTGTTTTTTTACTAGCAATGATATGCACCCATCATCCCTTTAGCTGCCTCTGAAAAAACTTGCAAAAGGGACGCATCTCCAGCAATTATTAAGACTTCTTCATTGGGATAAAACTTCACGAGTTTTCAGTATTACTCTGCTAGTAGCAACGCTTTCCACCCTCATTGTCTCACAGATAATTACTGAGGTCAAATTCATTGAGTACCTCTGAGGTCATATTGAGTGCCTCCTACGACTTTTCACTAACTCAGCTTCATCTCGTCTGGAACTCATATGTATTATTGCAATGTTCCTTGCCCGCCAAAATCAACAGAGTCAATCGAGAACTTTAATGACAGTTCCATGACATCTTTCTTGCTCTGGCTCATATTCAACCATTCCTGCAAGATCTCCGTTAGTGATAGATCACTTTGAGATATAAAATGTGGTCAGCAAAGGACCTACGAACTTTGTTAACTGTCCCAAAACATAAGAACCTTAGTTGCTGTGAACTAGGACGATTAATATCTAGAATGACTTTGCCATAGTAAAATTTGCTTTAAGACTCGTCTCCACAGATAGGATGACTTTGTCAGAGTCTGTGCTACAAAAACAACATAGAATAAGATAGTTTATAAGCTTTGCTGGCTGCTTAACATTCAAAATGAGCATTCAACATTCAGATATGCAGAGATCCAACATCTAATATACAAAAAACTGTACAGTTCATTGCTTAAATAGCATCCCAAAGACGATATATTGTCATAGGAAAGTGATTCTCTAAGTGGTGGTTTTTTTTTTTTTTTCTCTTTCTCTCTTTGACAGAAGTGATTCTCTTCTCTGTGGTTGCAGCGCTAATTACAGGTTGAATTGGCAGAAAATCTCTCACTTATGGAACTTTATAAAGCTTTCCAATCAATTTAATAAAAGGCCTGTCATCCTGGGAAAATTATATTTATGACATGTTCTTGTTCAACTGACAATTATAGTAAAAATTAATACGAATTTTAAGAAAAAAATAAAAATGCAATACTTGACCATTTTGACGAAACAATAATCCATCTTGCGATATAGTGCTTGATTTTTTTGTGCCCACCAAAAATACATAAGATTAAAAAAATGGGAGTATATATTTTTAAGATTGTCAACATAAAACAGAAAGAGTCTTACTACCTGCGTCAATATAGGATCAAGTACTTCTTTGCTTCAAAGTTGTTGCAGTATCATCTTTAGAAATCAATGAAATATCTGAGACAACTGGTGGTGCTTCAATCCGTCTAGAACATGTTTCTTTACGACGTTGCTCAACTTTTAAGTCATTAATCCATTTCATCACTTTCATGAAATCAAAATCAACATACTTTCATAATAACCACGGCACTTAAAAAAATAGTTTTCTAATTCTGAAAATCCAGACGGTTTTCTTTGCTAAAATTTTTGTTTATGGGCAAAATGTGAGGGAGTAGTTTGCCCCACCGGAGCAAGTGAAAGTCCTTGTTTTATCACCATAGGCATAGCTGTAAGTTTGGGAGCATTAATCCTTAAAGATCATTGAATAAATGGTTGGTGTGCACCAGTAAGGTGTATCAAAGTCACCAGTGCAACAATACTCTGGCATGTTCAAGGCCAAATATGTATCTATAAAGCATAAATAGAAGATATGATATTATGACCATATGACACAAATACAAAACTAGTTATGTTGCACCCCTTCGGAGCTAGCGTTTTTGAGACTGATAAGTTGAAGCCATCTACATGACTAACATCATAGAAATCTTAGCCACCCTTGGCAGCCAAGGTGAACTAAATTAGTTTAGGTGCCTCATTTAAATGAATTGTAACTGTTAGCCAATGTAGTTACCTTAATTTAGTATTATTGACTACGCATACTCTTTATTGATATTAAGATTGAATCCTTTATCTAATATTATTGATCAAATAATATTACTTTCATGCAATTTGATGCATAATTATTACATAGTCAATTAGGATTTGCTTCCTATTAACATGAAGCATAAACATTGTGTAATTTTTGTGCACGCAAATCAAGTGCAAAAAATATTATTCTTATTGACCTTATCTTTTTTTTAAAAGTGAATTGAACATGAGCCATAAACTATTAACATATATTGAACAAATTACTATTTTGAGAACATATATCCCAAAAATTAAAAACTTGTCCATGCACCATGCATCAATTACTACTTTTTCAGATTTTGTCTCTGTTTATTTCTCTTGAGAACAAACTCAATGGTTTTGGGATCTTCTACTTGTAAGTTGTGACACATCAAACCCAAATGAACCACTTCTCGCCAATAAGAACATCTTCAACACTGCCAATACACACATGTCACCAATTTACCAAATGGTACAAGAAACCAGCTACCCATAACACCTTTTGGCCAATTGATCCACCCCTTTTTAGCTGCTGCTTCAATCTTCCCTTACGCTAACAGACAGAGGGTGACATTGATTGTAGCCACAACAATGGCGAACAGTAAAGGTAGCATAAACTATATAACTTCCCAATCAAAAGTACCAGGGAATGAAGCAGTGCAGGAAACCTACAAGCATGGCCTGCCACTTAGGGGGGGGGGGGTGATATTGCACACTCTGAACCGGTTAATATGTTCTCTGGTGCTGATAATAATAATATTTCTAAAAAGCCAAACCACAGATTCTAACACTGATCAGTCTCAGCTGCCCGTGACCAGGCAGAGAATGGGGGAGGAGGTTGTACAGACTTCACTACGAGTGCTCCTACCTTGCCTAAAGAAGGGCTAGCCCCATCAATGACTTATCCCTTGAAATATTTTTTGTGCTTCAGTCTCTCGCCTAATAAAGTAGAATTTCCTAGTAAGGAACGAAGTAGAAAGTTTTTTACTGTTATCCAATGTTCCACTATTGTAAAGATTGTTGGATTGCTGATATAGAAGGGAATTTTATAGTTTGGGCTCCAATCCTACAATATCTGAGGTTGTCAGAGGCTAGGCAATTGATGTTTGTTCTATTGTTTTCTTTCGGGTGAGGACTGAGAAGCCGATTGTTTTCCCATTCATGCCAATGTTTTTCCATGTCTTTATTACGCTTTTAGGGCTGAAAATAGCGAAGAAATTAAAACAGGATGCTTTTGTTTCATCTGAAATTAGTCTTGATTTTCGTCGGGTATATGTTGAACAGGGTCTCAGCTGAAATATTTGGCAACTTACATCTATTGCTATAGATTTTGACAGTTATACATATTATAATGGGGTGTGTTCAATGTTAGTATACCAATTCAAAAACAAAAATGGATTCTTATTACCAAAGCTACCCAGAATTGTCACTTCTTAACCATTAATAATGAGAGTTTGAGTATGCTATTCATTAGCCAACTAAAAAGAACTTGAGTGTGCTATTAATTTTTCAAACATGCTGCTGTTTATTTTTAGTTTCTTGATAAAACTTAAGTTGCTGCTATAGCAGAATCCAGAAAGAAAACCAGCCAAATTCTGGTTCAAGCATAACGCTACACGATAGAAAACTTAGTATAACAGTGACAAATCATATTCTATTTTGTGCTCCTTCCAGCCTTTTGCAATGAACATTTTTTCCCCACAGAAGAGAGCTTTAATCATGAATTGCAAGCGGATTAGTCCACCCCAGTCCCCTGCATTATGAGAAAAACATGCCTTTTACTTTATCCCGAGAAATCCATATCCAAATTCGTTTCATAGGAAAAAAGCAAAATGAAATCTCAAACAACAGTGCAGCCAGCAGATAACATTATAGAAGCAAGCTGTTCTATGATTCCCAAACAGAAGTAGTTACAAAATTTGTTGATTCAGTCATTTCATAATCCAACATGTAGAAGTAGATCATGAACTACACGAAATAACTCACGCAAGAGAGTCTGGACAAGCTAACATTAAGAGTCGACGGAATAAGAATACTTGAAATATTGTTTTGTCAGCATATTCTTACACATCCCTTTTACAGGTTACTGTTGTATATGGTGTAGCAATGCTCCAAAACTCAAACGCCAATCCTTTTCACCAAACAGGCATGTGTCCCCTAACAACTTCCACAGCATTGTAATTCAGTGGATGACCGGCTTTAAGGGATGAGCTCTAAGCTTTGACAAATCCAACCTCGAATCCAGCTCTTCATCTAGTTCACCTACAACACTTCTGCAAAGTCCAAAGGGAAACCACACTATTTTAGAGAAATATATATTATATGAAGAGTGAAATGGACAGTGCAAAGTCTTTATAATAGAAAGGATTAAAAAACTAGGGAGGAAAAGGACATACATGTTGTCACCCCTAATGATGTACAAGCCTAGAACAAGTTGCTGGACACCTTCCTGTCATTAAAAACGATAATAAGGCTGATATAAGGAATACTAAAAGAAAAAAAGGAGTAAAGGCCTAAAAAGTTGAGCTTTCCACAGATAATCCTCAGCTACTAGAAAAGTGTAAATTGGGCAAAGATTCAGAGAGGGTTGTGGAGGAGGGGGCACAGAACAGGTAGAAGTTAGTCCCAAAAATTTGCCATATATCAATACAGGTGACAAAAAGCATGATCACTTCCATGACCCTAGATGTGCAAAGAGAAAAAGAAAAGAAAAGAAAAGAAAAAACCTTAAGTAGCCATAAGCCACTGATACCAGTGGTAGCAAATGCAGCAGCAAGTCTGTATAACAATTAATTGCTTTTCAACAGCATATTCTTATTCAACCATGATATAGTAGAAAGCAAATAGCTGGAAGGCAAAAGTTCATAGTTTTACAAGTTAACTGTCTGTGCCAAAGGAAAGATAACTAAGAAAACCTGACTCAAAAGCGGCCTGATCCAAGAGTAGAACCTTGTCCTTTAAGCTACGTAACAACAAATTATAGCCCGGGAAGTGTAGAGAAATGCAGATGACTCAAATGAGTTGCAGAGACATGCCTTTTAGAACAGCATTGGTTGCCACTTGCCAGGGGCCTGGCATATTCTTACATCATAAACCTCAATCGTGGCTTTGAAGACTTGTAAACTAATAATTTGTTCATAGTTCCCGATGATCAAAAAGTAAGCAATTAAGGCATGGGAAACAGTAAACTCACAAACTTGGGTTTACAAAAATCTCACAAAAATTAATATGGTGTGTTAAATCTGTTAGATTCCATAATTCAAACTATGAGATCCAATAAATTTTTTTAAGTAAGGTTTTTGTAAAGGAATAGAGGGACTATAAAATCAAAGCAAGCTCATGATGGGAATGTTAAATATTATGTAATTTCTGATACCCCATCCTAGTAATCATATATGAATAACACCCTAATTTGTTCTTTTCTAATTAGAACTATAGTTATAGGTAATCACTACATGCTCATAATGGGGTGATAGGACTCAAGAACAAATAGAGAGATTTTGTATTAAACTAATCAAAAGAGCAATGGAGATCAGGAACAGTCCTCCCAATATCTCCAAGAAAGAAAACAAGGACAAGACAAGCTAAAAGTCTAAGAAGGAAAATGGTTCCCCCCTAAGCCTGTTCCCAGGGAAATTCCCCTTGCTGAAGTTTCCCTCAGCCCCAGAGCTACTGCTCCTAACCCAAAAGTTTTACTAAAATCTCGCCTACCTCTCCTCCAAGGTTCACTACCCCTAAATACAATTCTTACTAACTATTGCCAGCTGTCCTTCCACTGGCCTGGGTTGATTCTGAGGCCCTTTGGGCTTTTGGCCCACATTACCAGCTCTTTTAGCCCTTAGGTTCCTAACATGGGCTAGAATGTAAGATTAATTCAGTATCAGGCAGCTCTGACAGTACAACATTATTTTCATTTGACAAGCTACTAAACTATATTATATATATCTTTCAAATACAACAGCCAAGACCTAAGATAGTTGTGAAACTTAATTCTTTGAATCACTTGACTTTCAGCAGATATATCTTGCTCAACCATATGATATTGGCCGCACTAATCACTTCTTTAAAAATGAATAATAATCTCTGGCACAACAATCTCCCAGTCCAAAGCTCATCTTTCAAAGTTGACAGATAACAATCTTCAGGGGTGACTTTTTTCCCCTAAATTTGTTACGCAACAACTGGACAACTCTGCAACATTCTTGAATCTTGATTTTCTTTAGTTCTTTGTCATCTACTTTCATGGTTTTGGAGGGTATCTTACCCTCAGCTAATTGTATCATCCCCCTTTTTCTCTCTAATACTTTTCATATCAAAAGAAAGAAAAAAACAAAAAAGAAGATTGCAATTCTTGAAAGATGTCATCTTCACAGTTCAAAGCTGTATCCTAAAGAAAACATCATGTTTGCTTCTGTCTTAGACCCCCTCCTTATAATGAGATTTTGAAAACATACAAACATTATAGGTACATCACTGTAGTCATGATTAATTGATCTCAAATTGAATTCCACAGGATCTCATGCATACCTTTGTAGAAAAAACTCGTTCGTGGGATTCATCGAGGATTATGTTTGTTGCCTGGTCAAAACCCTTAAGGACTCCCTGAACAGGAAATCTTTGTAATTAGAACAATGATAGATATTTAAACACTGTCAATTATCAAGAGTTAATATTCCAAAAAATAATACAGCTCACCACTATATTCCGTCCGTCATTTGTAATGACTGAAATTGTCTCTGCCAACAACTTAGGCTTCAGTAATAAGTAAAGCGAACAGCAAGGCATAAAATAAATTTCAAAGAAAATCAGTTTCATTAACAGTAATGGTCTCCTGTAATAAGCATATCAAATGATCTTCAACACATTGAAAATACCTAACATAAAACTAAAAGACAATAAAATACAGGTGGCTTACGATCAACAAGAGACTCAAGTCCAGGCCCAGTTGACATCTTGCAAACTTAGTTTTCACCTAAGTTTGTAGCCGCTGTCAGACCTATAAAAGGTTTAGTATCAATTATCAAACATTGATTAATACAATGTAAATGGAATTTGAGCCACCTATAAATGAGCAGAGCAGAAATATAAAGCCAAAAATCAATCAATGATTAATCGCAGGTTTACTACTTTATAGTTATCTTCAGATTTGGATGAATAAATATGACCACTGGTTGGGGATTGCAGCCACAGGCAGAGTGCTTTAAGAAAACTATTGCCTTACAAGATCTTGTATGTGAATACGCGCAGATAGATATTGGCCAAAACATGTACACAGATAGCAATACAAGCTAATTATGTGGTTTATGTCAAGTTATCATTCATATGGGATTTCAAAACTTCAGGTGCAGCACAAAATTGTGGCATGCAGGGAAACTATGGCAAACTCGAAAGCTCATATACCAATAAGATTTATGTACAACATAAACAGCATGTGGATTGTCATCTAAATGAAGTACGGCAGGAACAGAACCCATGTCCTTTACCTAGTTCGGAATGTGAAACCATGGGATTATAACACGATTTATCTCTTAAGAAACACGAAATCTTCAATAATATGACTTTGTTTATCCTAAAAGCTACTAGTGTCAGTGTTTCAATAATTCCTTATACGCAGCCAAAAAATTTAAAAAAACCTAGCCTTCTCAGAGTAAATAGAGAGCATAGAGGGATTAACTCGGTAGGAAGATTCATGGGGCCAAAGCAGTGCCGCTAGAAACTAGGGGCAGGAACCGGCAGCGGAGACACCGGTACCTCCTAATAAAGAAATGAACCAGATGTTTGAAAAAAGACCAAAAGAACAGCGGAACTCACCTGTAGTAAACACCAGAGAAATGGCTGGCAAGAGAGAGGACCGTTGCTGAAATCGCCGGCAACAGAGAGCAAATAGAGGCCTCCACACACTGGCGCATATACGGGTGAGAGTGGGGGAATTGGGGTATTTGCGAAATTTGGAAAAAGTCGTAACTTTTTTTTTTTTAATTAAAAAGTTTAAAAAATTGAACAATCTGATATTGTATTTTTTTGGGTGAAAAATATAAGAGCGGAATGACGAGGTCCATCAGAAGACTAGATTAGAAGTTCAAGCTAGGGGACCCTTTCAATGATCAGAAATTAGCTTTTGGGTCATTGAGTCTGAGGCCCAATCATCATAAAATAAACAGGAGCTTGGAATAGTCCAAAAGTGGAAAAACGCACCGTTCTATCACACAAACCCATGCTCCACGCCAACGTCGTCGGTTAGAATAGCGAGTTCACTGAATCACTGAAATTTGAAATAAAAGATCAATTTCGTAATGCTGTTATTCTTGGTACATCTTTGTAATGCTTTTTTTACTATCAAAATCAGAGAGTTGGAAAATTGCTTTTCTTATTGTCATTGCTCGATGAATTTCTCAGTGCTGCACGCGTTGATTTCTTTATATATATAGCACAATTCTTAGAAAATGGCATCTTATATATAAAAGTGTCAAAATATGGGGTGAATTTATTGGATAGACTTATTTTATTTTATTTGATTTATAGGTTATAGTAGATAACGGTGGAACAAACTAATTCACGTTTTTATGTGTAATAAATATCTTGAATTGAGATCATTTCACCTCACCTAAAATAAGTTGGAGCCATGGTACAGCTACATTGAGTGTAGCTACGATTTGGCCACGTCATTAGGCGTGGCCAAACTTAACATTATTGAAAAATTTTTATTTGAAAAAAAAACAAAAATTAGCCATGCCATTAGATGTAACTGATTTGTAGCTACAATAAAGTAACTTTATCATTTCTCAATAAGTTAGGTTAATATTTTATTAGTTTGTTAAAATTATAAAATAACCTGTCCTACTTGTTCATGCGTGAATGATAATGGGGAATAAAACTCTTGTATATTTAATTTCATTTAATACTTTACACTTTTTGACATAAATTTTAATATTTATTAAATTTCAAAAATTGTTTTATAAAATTTAATAAATTATATATTATAAAAATTAAATAAAATAAATTCATAATTAATCCAATAAATTTTAACAAAAAATATTGTGTTATAAAAATTAAATAAGAATAAATCTATAATTCAATTGATAAAATTAAATATACTTAATAATATAAAATTTATATTATAAAATTAAATAAAAATAAAATCATAAATCTCAATGATAATTTATCCTCCATATAATTAGATTGCCTCTTGGCCAATGTTCTATTATTATCTGATATATTAAAGGCGAAAGGTCTGCCGTGCGCATACTATTGATTATGCATCACCCTAGGCCAGTACGGAGCTTAGTTTCAGAGTTTAGCACATTATCGCATATGGTACGATGTCTGAACAGTGATGCATTAACGATGTTCATGTTGAAAGGATCAAATTTACCAATATACTCTTATTTTATGGTTTGTGCCGCTTACTGAATTGATATCAATTTTTTTGGTTTTTTTTTTTTTGAAATAGAAAACTCCGAGTTGATAGCATGTTGCAAATATAAAACTATCTATAAGTATATTTGCGCTCCAGCTCTCGGTACCGAATAATATTGACTAGGTATTATTAGGCTGTTCGCTTGGCTATAAGCTCGAGTAATATGAAGAAGGAAAACTCTCTGCCCACGAATATGCAGATATGAAAATGGCACAGAATTAAAGAAGATAGACAGATCTGTTGAGTTTTATCGATTACCGTGTAACCCAATTTTTTAAAGTGCGAGTTTTAGGAAGTTTTGTTTGTTAATCAAAACTGTTGACCATCTCAAGTTGGCTGATTACAAGCCGCCTACGTAGCATTGTGTAACACATCAGAGATGCCAGTAGACCAGAAGCCAAATCCCAGAAACCACAAAAAACTCAGCTGAACCAGAAGTTGTGAAATTATTCAATCTTTGACAATTCTTGCTAAATCAGTGGTGCCAAGATACAATTTGCTAGCGAGACTACTTAGACCTCGATATGTCTGTCCCCCATAAAAGTATGGGAAATAATTGGTTTACGGAATTTTTGTGAAACAGAATTGTCATAAAATTTTTATGGGAATAGCAGAGTTCTAAAAGTATTTACACAAATTTGGGAAAAAAAAATTTACGTGTAAGATATTGAAGTTTGAAACGAACAAAATGATCATATTAATAAGCAACATCTTGAGTCTTGGCAATATGACTACATTCAAGTATGCCAGGACTACCAAATAACTGAGGTCCTGGATACCAAGTGAAGCATTTGTCTAGCAAAAATTAGTAATATATACGTAATAACATTGACATAACTTAACCCAAATAAAAAAGTAATCAAACACACTAAAATTTTGGTAAAAGCCAACGTAAATTTATGTCTTCCTGAGAAAATTTGAAAGCACTGCACTCGTTTCTAAAAAAGAAAAAAGCTTTTGGCGACATAATTTCACTTATAAAACTTCAGCGTAGCAGCAAGTAGAACCAATCATTTAATTTGGCACATTGGAAAACTGAGATTACTAACTTAGTAAAATAAACATGGCACTAAGATCCTGCTGTGAGCATCTGACAGAACAGATTAAAAGTAGAACACAGCCAACCGGTTAACTGCCTAGAGATGCCGGCATCACATAAAAGATATACCACTGCTGGCTGGAATGAAAGGATGGTTTACTTATGCCAGTTGAATCAATCATATTTAGTTTTTCAAAACTTGGGGCCAAGAGGCATATCACTAAACGGAAATCGGCAAAAACAAATGATTACCATTATTATATATTTTTTTTCCTATTACTCCTATTACCTCTGAAGGGAATTTACTGTAATTTACTCAGCTCATACAGTAAATGGAGGCAAACTCAGAGGGAAGAAATAAACTGAAAAGAGACATCCATAGGATTTTGAATTTATCATGTGCATTAAAAAATTAAATAAATTGAATCTTTATCAACATTAATGTTGTCAAACACCAAAATCCTGAAGGTTATAAACAATGATTCAAAGATACAGGCAACAATAGCAAAAACAAGAAACAAAGTGAACAGCTTGAAAAAAGGTAACAATCAAACAATAAAGACAAACTATGAATGAATATAAAAACACAACTGAAAGTTCTAAACATGAATAAAGTCGTTAGAGAGTTAATACCGTGGTGTGCCAGGGAACGGTGAGATATCTCCGTTCTGATTCGTTCGGTTCAATCCAATTTCTTTCCCATTGTACGTCTAAGCGTAGGAATAGAAACGTAGGACTACTTTTACTAGTGCTAGGTAGGTTTCATCCTGCAGAACTGGACCTGGGGTGTCGCGTCGTTCCGTCTCGGGTGCCACACTTTCGCCTGGAACGTACGAGTACCCATGTTGGGAGAGGAGGCCGCCGAATCTTTCGCTTCAAAGGTGATGAAATATATGAGCCCATTAACAACCTGACGATTGAACTTGACTATCTCCCAAACTCAAACTTTTGAGTCCTAAATAGCATGTAAGGTAGCATTAAACAGACAACAGGGATCAAAAATTAATAGAAGACAAAAGGGCTTTGAGTTAAGAACAAGAAATTTCGTATTTGTTTCTAAACCTTATTTTCAGCATTGTAAATCTGAAACGCGCAATTGCAGCAGTCCATAACATACGGGCGCTCCTTGTCTGTTAGTTTCCCAGGTAGAACAGCGCCAATATTATTCACGTTGCAACGAGAGATACCAATACTGAAGCCCTGCAATGCCAGTCAAACCCTAGTTAAGCCTAATCCTTTACAATCATTACATGTCATGAAATAACAAAACAACACGAGTTCATATATGCGTGAATACCTTCCAAGACAAAGCATCCTCCTGCTCCTTCTGAAGCAGAACAATTTCATCGCGGTTCAGTTCCGACAGGAATCTTGGCTCTCTTACAGAGTCGCTAATTTCATCGACAAGCAATTTATCTTTTCGGCTGCCTTCGGTATCAGATATCTCAGTCCTTAACCGCTTCGCTGGTAGCGGCGGCGGCGGCGATTTTTGGACAGTAGGCATTTGATTTTTACGAAGCAAAGGACAGAAAAGGGGCACACAAAATGAAACCTAAAACGACCCTTGCTTTCTGAATTGTGAATTTTTATGGCTTGGGATTTATATTCGTTTTTGTTTTATCGGAGTAGCCATCCCATTTCCATCTTGTTAGCTATTGATGTACCACTAATTTTATAAAGACAAAAAGAGAGAGAATGTGCAGGAAAAAAAAAAATCAATCAGATTGTGACGCTGTAACATCTCGCTTATATACATAGGATATAGATTACATGGAAGTTATGCACAATACACACACACACACACACATGTATATATATATATATATATATATATATATATATAGGATATAGATTACATGCAAGTTATGCACAATACAAATTTGAGAAAAAAGAGAAATAAAAAGGTGAGAGAATAAGAGAATATGCAGAGTGTGTATAAAATTAGTATTTATGAATATCAGCAATCTTAAGGTTGGATTGATACACTTACTTGTGAGTTGAAAATCTACAAAAGAAATTAAAAGTCAATAAACAAATAATTGACTAAGATTAAAAAAAAAAAAAACAAATTGTGATCACTTGCAAATGGAAATATCTGACTTTCTTCAATTTCGTTCAATTTCACACGTTAACGCATGCGTTTTAATAATGGAACCCACAATCTTATTTCATTATTTTTCAAACGTATCATTCATTCCTTTGTTTTAACCCCACAGTTGAATGACTAACAGTAAAGAATCCTAATTAGATAGAAATTAGCTTTTTGATGAGCTGGATTCAATTGAGCATTCTATAGATGGTTTATCAAAGTTTCATGGAATTGGAGATGTATACAAATTTCTTGAGACTTCAATTATGTGTTAGCCACCTCTGCCCTCATATAGAGCTTTAAGACCCATGCTCCCACAAAATGAAGTAGTATTAATACTTCTACGCGAAGCCAAAGAAACAACAAATGTGTCAATCCAATCACACATGACTTGTTCACTTCATCTAATTCATCAAGAAGGAGAGGAGAAAATTTTAATTAAGAAAAGGGCGTCAAAAGTTGTAACTTTATTCGCTGGTCATATAACTCTTTGTTTTAATTAACTAAACCTCCGTGGCTGTGGAAATGGAAGTAGATCAGAACTCTTTGGTCATAATACGTAAAGGTTTGTTGGTGAAATTGGATTTCTCTAAAATGTATAGTGCATTTTATAAGATAATATATAGATTAAATTGTTGTTCGAAAATAGTAATAGTGTAAATTATTATTATAAGCAAGTAGGTGGGAGACTTTATAAATTTGAATAATCTATTGTCTTGATTTTCTTATCGATTATTACTCACATTTATTCTCTTCAAATGCATGATATCCTAGTTGATGAAAGGTTTGGTAGACATATAGATCTTGACCTTTGCAGCAGCATTGTCAAATATGCTGCTTTAGTAATCATCCTGCATCAAACTGTTTTTATTATTATTCTTAAAAGGGGAGTCACGATGAGTATGTATCTTTTAGTCACTCAATGAATCTAATAATATCTAATTCCTCTAATGCAAGACGGATTGTAGACTTTAGTGAAACTACTCATGTGACAAAAGATTAAGATATATATGCTTGCTAATTATACTCATTATTTTAGGAAGAATAGAATTATTATAGGCAATAGTTGTGCTTTGGCTAACATGCATACAAGTGATATATAATTGAACTCTGAAGTTACATTAAGCAATATTTATTTATTAAAATTAATAATCACAATCAGTAAAAATGATATTATTCTATTAAAATCTATTAATTTTTTACGAACAAAATATTCATTAAAATATTAATAAACATAAAGTACAATTTTTAGGTTTAACGACAATATTACATATTAAAGTGCAGTAGGTACGATCTGACTCTTTATAAGTTGATACTGGTTAAATTTTTTGGTAGCTTAAATTGAAGCTCAATCAGTTAACAAACTCAACGAATCTCTAGTAGACTACCTTGCGTCAGAGATTGAAATGGTATGGTATCAATTTTCGTTGTGATTTTGGCTTTTATGGTTTCCAAAAAGAACTAATGAAAAGAAATGGAAGATCTAAAAGGGGGAAAAAATATATGGATATGCAACTTATTTGCATAGGTATATCATACTTTTTGCATACGCATTCTTGATAGTATATGATCATCATTGAGTCTATTAGACCATATTGAACTAAAGGCCAATGTGTGTACACATCATCACATGCCAACATCTTACGATAATTAAACCAAATAGTGTAAAACATCACCACATTGCAGGATCCGGTTTTAACAGAACCTATATAAAACATTTACTAAATTGTATACGAGGCCTATTATTTGGACACTAACTGTGCAGTCAGTATCTTTCTTACATATGTATATTACCAACCATGATCTCATATTTCAATCCAAAAGTAAACACAGACAAAGTATTGACAATATTCCCTTATGCCCGTATCCTACGTAAGAATTTCCCTCTTACGGGAGACATAGCAAAAAATAGAAAACTTCAAAATGGTAGCATGTTGCAGACATACTTTATACTAATTTTCTATAAATAAATTTGTCCTCCATCTTGCAGCAGTGTAATATTAGCAAGGTATTAGGTTGTTCACTTAGTTATAAGCTTGAGTAATATTAAGAAACGCAAGTTTAAATCCCAAAATGTTCCACTAAACAATACAACCACCAGCTAATTAAAAGAGCATATTATGTTCATCACAATATAATGCTATATATGACATAGTTCAGTCAGCTAAGTAAAATGTTTAAAGCTTCAAAAAACCCAGAAAGGCTTCCTGCTTTCGATGTCCCCGTGCATCCGGTAGAAACCAAGACCAAGTTCTTAATAATGCAGTTCCTGCATAAGAAATTAAGGAAGAGAACTGGTGATGTTGTGATCCATAATTTAGAATAATAATTTTTAACCATCTCAAGTTAATTGGCAGGTGATCACAAGCCTAGTTACCATTATGTAATGTAATGCATCAGATTCAAGATTTAATGTCATTAGTACCGTCACACATCAGAAGCCAAATCCCAGAAACCACAAAAAGCTCAGCATTATTTATGTCATTAGTACTGTCACAAATCAGCTGATCATTTAATTTGAAATATCGGAAAAATGAGATTACTAACTTAGTAAAATAAAGTTGGTGCTAAGATCCTGCTGTGAGCATCTAATAAAACGGATTAAAAGTAGAACACATCCAACAGGTTAACTGCTTAGTGGTGCCAGTATCACTTAAGGGAAATACAGCTGCTGGTGGGAATGAAAGGGTTGTTTACGCATACCAGTTGAATCAATCGTATCCAGTATTTCAAAACTTACGTTACCATTACTATATTTTTTCCTACTAGGACTTGAAGGGATTTTACTGTAATTTACCTAGCTCATGGATAAGGGATGACAAACTCAGAGAAGGCAGCAATAAACTCAAAAAAGACACTCATAGGATTTTGAATTTATCATGTGTAATTGTGTACGTAAAATTTAAATGAATTGAATCCTTATCAACATTATCCTTTTTAATGTTGTCAAAAAAGAAAAGCCCGAAGGTTATACATACAAATAATTCAAAGATACAGGCAGCAATACGTATAAATTACAACCATCAAGAAAGTAAAACTTAAAAGCATCAGCAGCACATAAATGAAACAAAATGAAAGTTCGCAAACAAGGGCAAAAATCACCTAATAAAGACATACTATAAAACAATATAAAACCACTAAATTGAAAGCTCTAAACATTGATGAAGTTGAGATAGAACTAATAGTATAATACCGTGGTGTGCTAGGTAGGTTTCATCCTACAGAACTGGACCTGGGGTGTCGCGTTGTTCCGTCTCAGGTGCCACACTTTCGCCTGGAACGTACGAGTACCCATGTTGGGAGAAGCAGTCGCATCTTTCGCTTCAAAGGTGATGAAATACATGAGCCCATTAACAATCTGAAAATTGAATTTGACTATCTCCTCAAACTCAAACTTTGAGTCCTACATAGCAAATAAGGTAGCATTAAACAGACAATAATGATCAAATATTAATAATAGACTACAGGGCTATGAGTTAAGAACAAGAAATCTCGTTTTGGTTTTCAAACCTTATTTTCAGCATTGTAAATCTGCAACGCGCAATTGCAGCAGTCCGTAACAATTGGGCGCTCCTTGTCTGTTAAATTCCCTGGTCGAATTAATCCAATTCCCTTGGCGTCGCTACGAGAGACACCAACATCGAAGCCCTGCCATGCCGGTAAAACCCTAGTTAAGCTAAATCCTTTACAATCATTATATGTCATGACATAACAAAACAACACGAGTTTATGTATGCGTGAATACCCTGATCTCGTCGACCTGCTGAGAAGACAAAGCATACGCCTGCTGCTGCTTCTGAAGCGGATCAATTTCATCGTGGTTCGGCTCCGACACGAATCTTGCTTCTCTTACAGAGTCGCTATTTCCATAAACAAGCAAATTATCTTTACGGCTGCCTTCGGTATTAGATAACTCCGTTCTAAACCGCTTCGCCGGTGGCGGCGACGGCGACCTTAGGACAGTAGCCATTCGATTTTCGCAAAAGGAAGGCACAGAAGAGGGGCACACAAAACGAAACCAAAAACGACCCTTGCCCTCTGAATGGTGAATTCTAATGGCTTGGGAATTGGGATTGATATCTTGTCTTATAGGAGTAGCTCTCCGTGCCCATATGCATAATTTGGGCTGCTTTTATTTGGGCATCTGACGCGCGGGCAGTTTTAAGAGTCCGAATCGGCCTCAAATTGAACCAATGTTTTTAAGTCACCCAAAAATTCCTCCAAAACTATGCCGTTCCAAATGGGCGCATGAACCAAACAATTTAAGACAGATAAATACATAAATCAATCATCCTTCACATGTTAAATTACACAGTAAAATGTTAGTTGAAATGAACTATATTGATATATATATATATATATATATATATATGAATAAGAATATATGTACCAGCACCAAGGGGGGCCAAGCTAGTATTTTTTTTTTGAGAGAGCTGATAATACACGTGTCATCATGTTATTTATTAATTGGTTACATAGTAAAAGGATAATATTATTAAAACGTTATTTTAAGAATTTAAAAAATTTAATTAATATATATAAAAAATCACTTAAAAACTTCTTAAAATTATTATAGGTTATACATAATATTTTACAACTTTAGGAGAATTAAACTAAAAGTTCTTAAAATTTTTATGAAGATTATTAAAAATTCTTGGAAATTAAGGAATATTTCATAAAATTTACGAGGGCTAAACTAAAAATTTTTAAAATTTTTTGTTATGTACATATAAATGTTACAGTTAGGGGACAGATAGGGCCACCCTTCACCCTCATGTAGCTCCACTACTGCCGGCCCCATGATAGTACAATTGCACCCGATCGATATTATCTTTGAGTTTGCTCCCTATCAGCATGACCCAAGCACTCTCAAAAATATGATTGGGAATTTTTATAAAAAGCTCTTTGTTGAGGAGGTGGACAATGCTTCGGACATTCATAACTGAGGTACATTCCCTATCCTGCCGCATCATGATATTGCTATTGTCTGTCGACCTTTTGAGGATGATGACATTAGGAATGATTTCTTCTTTATGGGTGCATTTAAAGCATACGGTCCAAATGGCCTTCATGCCATGTTTTGTCAGCGTAAATGGGATATTGTGAAGAAGTCTATTTATCGTACCTTTAGGCACATATACGAATAACTTTCGACCATCAAGAAATTTAATGAAACTTTTCTTAGGTTAATTCCTAAAATTGATGTTCCGGAGAATTTAACTCAGTTTCACCCTATTAGCTTGTGCATTGTCATTTATAAAGTGCTTACCAAAGTCATTGCTAATTGCCTCAAAGAAATTATGCCTAAGCTAGTATCCCCCTATCAAGGGGTGTTTGTTACTAGTAGACAAGGAAGAGAAAATATCATTGTGGCCCAAGAGCTCATTCACTTAATGCGTACTAGGAAAGGTAAAAAGGGGTTTATGGCTATAAAAATTGATCTAGAAAAGACGTATGACAATCTCAAATGAGGTTTCTTACGGGAGGTCTTAACTGAAATTGGTTTATCTTGCACATGGCGAGTCTAATTTATGAATGAGTATCATCTTCATCTATGAGTATTCTTTAGAATGAAAAACTAATAGCTTTGTGCTTATGGGGGAACCCTCTTTTCCCCTATCTCTTTGTTTTATGCATGGAGCATTGTCTCAGATAATTCAAAATGCAGTGGAGGAAGGTAAGTGGAGATTAACTAAAATTGGGAGAAATGGACCTTTTGTTTCGCACATCTTTTTTGCACATGATTTGATGATATTTATTGAAGCAAACATATCCCAGGTAGAAGTGATAAAAAGGAGAATGAATTCTTTTGGGATATGTGTGACAAAAAGGTTAATGAAAATAAGATAGATTTTTTTCTCTTGGAATATAAATCATAATGTAACCACCCAAATTTATTCTAGTTTTGGCTTTAGGCTGACGTCAAACCTCGACAAGTATCTTGGCATCCCTCTCTATCATGGTTGAGTAAAGAAAAACAATTTTGATCACATTGTTGACAAGGTCTTGAAAAGACTCCCCTCTTGGAAAGCTAGTAGTCTATCCCTTAAAGGACTTAAAACATCAAGCTTCCATTGCCCATGACCATCCACCAAGTTAATAATGTGGCTATTGATGATATTTTGGGGAATAACACCAATTGATTTAGTTGCTTGAGGACCCAAATCAGGGACTCACATATTAGACTAGAAAAGATCCATTGTCCCATCACCCAATTTCCAACATAAATTACCAGGAAGAGTAGGCCATGGTATGCAAATATGTCTCCACAGTTAAGAATCATTGCAAAATGCTGCATAGTGAAGATCAATTTTTTGCTCATACATATCATGCATAACTTGAACCCATAAAGCTATTGGATTAAAGAGAATACCCCAAGTAATTTTTATAAGAAATGCATCATTCAAGATGTGAAATACTCTAAGAACTAGTCCCCCTACTTCCTTTGGACTACACATAATGTCCCATGAAACCAGATGAGCATCCCTAAAACCATTCGTATCGCCCCAAAGAAATTGACATTGCATCTTAGAGATTTCATACAAATAGTGGCTGGAAGTTTATTATTTTGCATTTGAAATCTAGGAATGGCAAATAAAACATATTAGGTCAAGGTTAATCGCCCCAGAAAAGACTAGCAATGAGATTTCCAACCACATAAATGTGATTGATCCCTGTGAACTAGCTGTGAGTACAAACTTTTGGTAGCTCTATCATGCTGCATAAATGACTCTAAATTATTCACCCATTTAAAACTGTTGCACTACAAAATAGCCCAAGCAATCGAATTATCAACATTTCTGGAGAAAAAAATGCTAGCTTTGCAATACTAACCTTTTGACCAGACATTTGACCAAAAGTGTTAAGACATTGCAGAATGGTTTCAATTTAGTCTATTATAGCTTTAGGAAAAGGCATGAGGTCATCAGCAACCATTCAATATGAAACTTTGAGTCCTCTGCCAACAGTAATGGGCTTCCACTTTTGATTTTGGGTAGCCTCACCAATAAGATGGGATAATTTCTCCATACAAAGCACCAAAATATATGGGGAAAGGTGATCCCCTAGTCTGATGCCACGACTAAGCTTAGAAGGCTCCATTTTAGCCACATTCCATAGGGCATTAATTGAGGTAGACGAAATAGCTTACATGCTATTTTCTTGCAGATCTAAGGGAGACCAATTTCAACTAATTTTTTTCCTTGAAAAATCCTAGTTAATATGATCATAAGCTTTCTCAAGGTCAACCTTGATAGCCATAAATGCCTTTTGACCGTACATTTTTCTCATGGAATGAACAAGTTCTTGAGCTATGATGATGTTATTTTCAATTTGCCTCTTGGGATAACTTGAAATGGGGAAACTAGATGATCCATAATAGGATTGAATCAGTTAACAAGCACCTTATTATATGCTTCATAAAAAATGCTACACAAAGAAATAACTGGAAATTAGGGCATTCTTTTAGGCAAATTTATTTTGGGAATAAGAACAAGTAAAATACTATTCACCTGCTGCAAAAGGACAACAATGCACCATAGTTGTTTCATATCTCTACAAACCTGAGAACCAAGCAAATCCCAAATTTTTTGAAGAAAACCATAGGGAACCCATAATTACTAGGTGCCTCGAAGGCCTTCATGTCAGAAAAAGCTTGTTGCACCTCTTGATCAGAGAAATCTTTTGTTAATGTGTTGAGCATGGCATCACTCAGAGTGGGCCAATTAATAGTTGATCTCCACTAAGGCCTTTGATAGATTTCTTCTTGAAAAAGGCATTTTAAATAGCAACAAACCATAGATTGGAGAGTGGCAAGATCAGTTACCCATTGATTAGCATCATTCTTAAGCTGAAGAATTTTGTTCTTCCAACGTCTAATAATAGTGGTAGCATGATAGAATCTTGTGTTGTAATCTCCATTAACTATCGACTTGGTTCTAGATTTTTGAAACCAAACAGATTCTTCTTAGGCAAAAACTACATTTAATTCATGAAGAAGTCGAGCTTATATTGCCTCCAATGTGCTACACCCATGATCAACCATGTACTGCTATAACTCAATAATTCTAGCCATAAAGTCATTTTTTCTTCTAAATATATCCCTAAACACCTCTTTATTCCATTGACAAAGAGGGGCCATAATATTTATAAGCATTAAGAAAACATCACAGGTTATGTCCCATTCAAGGTTAAGAAAATCTTTAAAACTGTCAAGCTGCTATCAAGCAGCTAAAAAAAAGAATGATTTACTAGTCTTGTCATGATTCTGCACATCTGATAAGAGGAGTAAAGGACTATGATCAGAATTAATATGAGGAAGTACTTTTGCAATTGCTTATCAAATTAAGTATGCCATTTAATATTAGCATAGACTTTGTCCAATCTTTCAAAGACCTTGTTTAAGTGTGACCATTTAAGCCCTTGCCATGTGAAACGGCTTCCTACCAAAATCCATAACACAGCATTCATCAATAATAGTAGCGAATCTATGACATCAACCAGGGACCTACCTCTTTTTTCAGTGGCAGATGTAGTGCTAGCAACATTGATAAGTTTAGCCCAAAGAGATTGTCTCTCTACCTCTTGAGGACTAGAATACACCACAGTACAAAGAAACTATAAATTATCGAGCAACTTGATCTAAAAATGAATAAACTATTTCCCTTTCTATGGAAGAGTCACATCTCCTATTTCTGGTAACCAAAGAAGCCATATGCCACTTGAGAAAACATATGCTTCCTCAATAATAAAGTTTTGAAACCCAAACCGCTTAATTACCTTTTGAGCTTTACTGCCATTAAGTTTTGGTCAAAAAGAGCAACAAGTTGAACCTTATGCTTCTAAACAAAAGATCTGAGGGTGCTATTGAAATTCTTTTTAATAGCCCATCTGTAATTCCAAAAGATGAATTTTATTAAAAAAGATGATGAAAAGGGAACGGGCATTAAAACCCGTTAGGGATATCTCTATTTATCTCATGATGTTGAGGTACTTCAACCTCCTTTCCTGTAGATATGTCATCAACTAATCGTCTCTCCCCATGGTTACCACTGTTCAGCTTGTCAGGAGGCTCTCTATTCCCGATGTTAAAACAATGATGGCTTGATTGTTGAGCATGAGCAAGTTGGCCTATACCATGCACGTGGCGATTTGCATGAGTTATTATGTGGGTAAAACCCACGTCCCCAAGACGTCATGGTAGGAGAGATATGGTTGGATGAATGCACCCATTCAGTTGTTTCCACATGTAAGATGAAGGAATGGGCATAGTCTTACGTGGGCCTGCTTGTCACCTTATTAAACTCTCATTATTGTTGGGCTCCAGAGAGGAATAAAGACGCTGCCCTGCAAAGATTCCCATGTAATGTCATAGTGAGATTCAACTTCCAATAAAACCTATTTACTTTTTCCCGTTTATCCATATTTGATTAATGTTGACTCCCCTGACTAGCATTCACTTCCATCACCCTTTGCATCAACTCCAATCTATTATTCTTCGCATTAAAATTCATGCACCAAACCGAGATTACTGCCCAACATGTTTCGAAACAATCTCCTTGTATTTCGACCTGTTCTCCTCATTCCCAAGAGTTTCGATTTCCCCTATCTCCCTCATAACCCTTCGGGGCCTAGGCATCAGTATCCATGGCCCTAGACAGCCACTACCACCCAACTTTTGCAAATCTCTTACCATTTCACCACCCTGCTGAGGCTCCTTTTGCTGCACAACAACTAGAGAGACGTAATTTTTTTTAGTATGGTCATACATACCATATTGAAAGTAGATAGAATAGAGGCTCTCATACTCTACTTTTTTTAGTTTACCTTCTAGTTTATATTCCTCATTCAAAGGCACACCCAGATCAAGCTCCACACAGATCCTAGCAAACCATCCTCTGGCCAAACTATTTGTAGTTTTATCTATCTTCGACAACTTTCCCAACCAATTATCAATATTTGTCAACAAAGATTACCACAAATTTTCCATAGGAATGTCAGGACAATATTTGTATGGTATGGATCAAAATTAGGTTCCCACGAGCGCATAGACAGGTAATGGTCAAGAATGACCCATGGCCCCTCAGTAAGTGCAAAATTCCAGTCAACTTGATCATCAAATTTGACAACGTAGAAATCATTGCCAATATTATCCACAGTGATCAGTGTTGATCGCACCCACAGTAGTTCAAGCTTCTTTTTCATGAAGTTATACATCACTTCACGGCCTAGTAGTTTTACAACAACTTGTTTACATGGTTTTCGAATCTTTTCCTTCACTTTGTCCATAAAAACAAAGTTAGGAACATCATTCTCTTCCAAAACTGTAGTAATCCCCAAACTCTCCTCCTCATCCTCAGTGGGCTCCACTTTGTGTTCTTCCTTCGACATAACCTCATCATCATCATTAGGCAGCCCCCCGTTATGTTGCGTTAAAGCATCTTGGAAACTTAAGTGACGCTCACCACCCTCCTCTCTCATCCATGGCTCCTCCTGTGGTATCCTACTAACGCTTTCAAAATAGCCTATGTGCCCTGCCTTGTGCTTTTTGGTGCTCCGTTAGAGCATATCAGTTTCTTCCAATGTTAGCGGTGGTGGTGGCTGAGCTTTGTCATTTTTCCTCCATTTTCATGAAATAAAGTATTTATTATAGTCAGTTTTTAATTGCAAAAGAATTACATTTTCAAAGCGTCATTGATTTCTTAAAGTTTTTCTATTAAAGACAAAAAAATTAGTTATGCTTGAAAAAAATTTATAATCGCCACATTAATTCTAATTAATTTTGTTAACTCTATTACATTTTTAAGAAGACTTTTAGCAAAATATTAAAGAGATTTTTCAAAGTTAATTCATACTTAATAAAATACAAGAAGAAATATACACAAGAAAAAAAATACCAAACTAATACGTGCTATTACCACCGAAGGGTTATAATTAATATTGGATAACAATCTACATCTTTGTATTTTTTTTTTTATCTTTTTCTTAACTTTCGTGTTTGCTATTTTGTCCAAGGAGTGTTTGTTTATTATATGAATGAACAAGTAACATAAAAAACTTGATATATGATATCTACAAAATTCAGTAAATAACACAAAGATCTAAGCTTTCGTAATATTCTAATGTTTAATTATATTTTATCATCTTTTTTGATTAATGAACTATTCATTAAATCTTTAATATTTTGAGACCAAAAGCTACAAAAATTATTCATATTTTAATCCTTAATATACAGAGATTTTTAGTTATTTATAGAAATATTTATTTAATTAATAAAATAAAATTCTGTATAAAGTGCATACTAACAATTAGAATATCAAAAGAGAATTTAGAACATTACTTTTAGAGTGTTTTTGTTGTGCCGAATAATTTTTTTAAAAAATATTTTTCTAACAAAAAATATAATGAGAATGTTGTTCAATTATTTTCAAATTAAAAGAAGACGGCATATATTTACGAAATTCAAAACATAAATAGAAAAACTATATACATTGTTATAAGATGGTGTAATCTCATGCCAACATAGTTAAGCGGCATACTTGGAAGGCGTTGAAAAATAACTTAGCCCATGTCAAAGGGGAAGTTGGTTTCCATCTTGACAAGCATCATTTATTGTTGATTTAAATTTTTTTAATGAAACTCCCAAAAGCATTTTTCACAAACTATGATAAATTTGAACATATGTTATTCACAAAAACAAATATAATTAAAATTTACATATAATTGAAAATTAAAAATAAATTCAAAACAATAAAAATATAATAGTTTATTTAAAATTTCTATTAATTACATTTCTTAAAATGTCTGATAGGTTTGATCTGCTGTAAGAATTATATGCCAAGTCATATAATAACATAATTATTTGTATTTAGACCGAATTATTTGTTTCATAATGGTAATTACCACAATTTTCCGTCTTAAATTGAAAAACTTACTTCTTTCTTATATTCTTTTAACTTTATAAGTAGTGTATTATACATATATATATATATATATATATATATATATCCAATACCGGTGCTTGTAAATATATACCTGCCTTATATAGGATTGATATCCTTTAAAGGATTGCATTTTACAATATAAAGTATAAATGTATTTTATAATAATTTTAATCATTAATTTTTCAATCAATGACATTTACTTGTATTTAATAAAATAAAGTACACTTCTCACTTAAAAAAATCAAAATCCTTTTATATATACCATACAATAAATAACTCCGGTTAATCCCTCACTTACTCGGCTAATTAATACTTTTCAAAAAAATGTAAGTGATACTCTTGCTGGAGAAAATTCGTCTACTGCTAGTTTTAATGTCACCAAAAATATTGATAGATACCTTGGCAAGCGGCTCATGCCCCAAGGCAGAGTTGGTAAAATATTTGATACTGTTCAGTAAAGAGTCCGTGAGAAGCTCTCGGGTTGCAAGGCACAAGCCTTGTCCATGGCTGGTCGGGCTACGATGGCCACGACTGTTATATCATCTATTTTTATACATACTATGCAGGTTGCCAAGATCCCAAGGTCAGTTTGCCTTGAAATGAAGAGAATGCAGTGGAACTTTATATGGGGACACAATTCTGACACCCGAAAAGCTCATCCAATTAACTGGAATGTTGTCTATCAGCCAAAGAGATTCGGTGGCTTCGGACTGAGAAATCTTCAGCTAGTGAATGACGCATGCCTTCTGAAGTTGGGATGGAAGCTGTTTACACAGGAAAACTCGCTCTGGGTGGATGTAATGCGCAGTAAATATGGTAATAGGGAGTGTTGGCCGCTGCGTGTCCGAAGTCAATCCTGTGATTCTAATATGTGGAAAATTCTGGTGCACTTATGGGATAAGATGAAAAGTCAAAAGCTCTCTGGGAGCTTAGAGATGAAGAGAAGGTTGGCTTCTGGACCGATTGCTGGGTCGAACTGAGTGCAGCATGCAACAGTATTCTACCCGACAGCTACATGAGGATGGGCTTAAGATGATTGTAGCTTCTGTAGTGATAGAAGGGAAGGACTGGTATTGGGCTTTCTTGCAGAACGTTCTCCCTGCGGCAACCGTGGAAATTATCAGAGGCATCCGAGCTCCAAGAAGGAATAGTGGGGTTGATAAGCTGATCTGGTCACCTTCAAGGACTGGTAATTTTACTATAAAGTCTGCTTATAATTATCTTGCCTCAGGAAACGGGCGTGACTTTTATCCGATTTGGACCAAGATTTGGAAAGTTAAAGTGCCACAGAGAATTCAACCCTTCCTTTGGCAAGCTACTCATATGACTCGGGCCCACATAAGTAGTTGGAATAATTCCCCGGGGCTCTGCCCAGCCTGTGCGCTGGAGCAAGAAATAGTCCTCCACGTTGTAAGGGACTGTGATATGCTAGGCGCATCTGGTGCAGGTTAATTCGGCCTGACAACAGTGCAGATTTCTGGAACCTTGATCACTTAGATTGGTTCCGTTCGAATATTGCAGAGGAATTGGGTTGGCAGCAGGCAAAATGGGCGGTCACTGAGGGGTGGCTACTTGGTTTTTGTGGAAATGGAAGAATCAGGCTGTTCACAATGAAGAATTTACTAAACCGGAGAAAGGTGAGGAGACAATAGCTAATTATATTAAACAAGTGGAGATGGCGTATAGAGGGAAGACCCACTACTCTAGTGCCCAAAGGAGAATTACGGAGATCAACTCGCAACCTCCAGATGAAAGGTGGATCAAATGTAACACAGACGGACCTAAGCGTGGTGATGAATGGGCTAGTTGGGGACCCTCCTAATGATCTTCAACTGGTTCCTCTTCTGAGAGATAAATTGCCACGTAATTTCTTTCGTTTTTTGGGTTTTAGCCCCTTCTTTCTACCCAAAAACAAGGATAAGCATTTAAAATAAATATTTTTTTTATTCTAGTGTGATCTTTACTATTTTCTATTTTCAATAAATTGAATAGTAATAATATGAAAATAACATTAAATTGATTATGAATAGAAATTTAATTTTAAGAATTTACTAAAAATTAGGATTGTACTAGTTACATTCTCATTGTATAAGAATACACTCGCATATTTATTGTGTGACACATATCAAGTACATATATTTAAACACCAAAATTCATGACATCATCCCTGTTCTTCAAAAGTAGTACTCCACCAAAAAATAAAAAAAAAGTAGTACTTCTCTTGCTCAAAAATCTTTTTGATGGGAGAAAATGCTGGAGACATGTACTATTTCAGCTTATGGGAATGATATACATGCACTTGATTCTACCAAAAATGTACAAGTTAATCAAAAACTATTACATTCTTTGCAATACATGCTGATTCAATCAAATAAGTACCATTACACTTGCCTCTATTAATCTTGCAATACCCTGAATTTCCCCATTCCTCACCATATGAGTTTTTTGCTATCCAATATTCATCTTTTACTTTATTTCCTTTTCTTATCTCTCCAAAGCCCACAATAAGAATTCCATGTCTCTCATCATATGGATATATTCCATTTACAGGTCCTGAATATATTTGATCCTGTAAATATATAAAAAAAAAATTAAAGCAAAGAATTATAATGGTTCAAAAAGATTAAAAAAAATGAAAAACCTGTTTTAAATCATTGAATTCTTTGGTCCAACGTATAGTAGCTGCAACTGGTTGCACCTTCACTGTATTTAGCAATTCCTCATGCCTGACAGGTTGAAAACTCCCTATACTTATTTTCACCCGAATTTTGACAAAGTTAGTACGATAACCTATTTTCATAAGGCCAAACAACTATTTAAAAATGACCTAATATATCCTAATGGATGCAATATACCTGACAGTCACAACTTTGTTTAACTCCAACATATGGACATGTCTCTTCCAAGACACATCCATGACCTAAAATCCATGAAAATGTCTCTATAACCGGCATCCCATCATCTTCGTTATCAATCGCAATATGGTTGATAAGGTGTTGTGGAGAGAGTTGTATGAGATTTTTTTCTGGATTATCCCTGTGATATCCCATCTCAATGTGATAAATGGACTCAATTTCTGCACATGCAACAAAGGCCCAACAAGTAGCTGAAAAAATAAAATTAGTTACTAAGTTTCTGTTAATTTTAACAATTTAATAGTTATAAAAAATTTAATATGGAATATAAAAACTTACGTGTGGTGCCTTGATTTCTGATTGGATTCAAAATATAACAATCTCTCCAGTCACATATAATGTGATCCACCTAACCATTTTAATAAAGAAATTATAATTATGAAACACTACTAGAAAATAACTAATATACTAGAAGAGAGATATATTATAATGGAACTTTCTATGTGGATGAGCACAGTTTACAATTTATATAGCAGCAAATCAGTGATAACCAATGAATAGGGAAGAACCTAAAGAGTAGCACTTAAGTAGATTGCAATTTATACTAGAAGAGAGATATATTTGGTTCCAACTATATTTTTTTATTTTTCTAAAATAATTTTTTTTAATTTATTTTTGTACAGTGAATTATAAGGTGCATGTGTGATGACCCTTTTCCTTAATTTCCTCTAGCACATAAGTGCCGGAGGGAAGTTGTAACAGCTCCTACCCTAGCCATAAGCTAGGGCTGCCCGTCCCAGCAGTGGCATACGCCACCGTGGACCATCTTTGGCACGTCGACCATGGTTGCACCAATCCCCACAGTCTTGAGAAATGCCTTTCCTTCTCTCATCTCTATTCTTTTTCCTTTTTATAGTCTCTCATTCCTCGCTGCTGCTCGTACATGAATCAGAGTCTCTGTGGCCTTGCTGAGTGGAATTGAAGAGTCAGTGTGTTGTAGACTGAGAGTGAGTGCCGGAGGTGGTGTGAAATGAGTGGGAAAAAGAAAGAGTTCGCACAGTCCTTCAGGCAGCCCAGCCCCAGCGTGCCTCAATGGTCCCCTCTTTCTCTTGCCATGCATCTTTTATCTTTGAGTGTTTTACTGTTTGTTTTTTTTTTAATGATATATATTTCAGGAAATGACTTGTGTTTTGTCCCGAAGAAACCAATATAATTGTAAAAAAGTTATAATTATAATTATAAAAAAAAAAGAGAATTAAAAATTGTTAAGACAATTAGTTGGTGTAAGAAGTCTGTTGAGGAATAGCCGAATAAAAATAGGACACATGTACATCTAAACAAACTTAATGGAAATCAAATACATTTCAAAATCAGAGTGAAATTCGAGGGGAAAAAAAGTATAAGGCTAAATTAGAAAAAAAAAAAAAAAGGCCATGTGCCCATAAAATGAGTATAATGGGACTAAAAACAATAATATTTATATTATTTTATAATTTAAATCATACTAAATACTTATTTAAAAATATATATCATTAAATTTATTAAATTTAAATGATATTATGAGACTTCATAAATTTTATAATAAAATTACTATTTATAATAAGTTAATTCATTTATTAATGAAAACACTTCTTTAAACTATACACGAGACGTTCACGAAGAGGCCTGTCAAACTTGATTTAATATTAGTACAATTCGTAATGCAATATATATTTTTTGATACTTGTAATGCAATATTTTTTTAGCATAAAGAAGAATCAAATGGAATCATATAATTCTTTAATATTTGATATACACATTTCATATCCTAACATTATATGATATAAGCAATTGCGTAGTGTAGTCCGCCTCCTAAAACTTTTTTATGGTAATTTGATTAAAAAAATGGATCAACCTAATCTCTAGCAAATGATTGAAGTTAAGTTTTTTTTTTTTTTTTTTTTTTTGGGTTTTCCGTTGTAAACATTCTTAGTTTGACATTTTTATGTTGTAAGCATAACATCAGTTATTTAAATATTAAATTTGAAAATAAGATGATGCGCTTGTAATTCTTTTTTTAACTCTAAAGATAAATATTTAGTATAATTTAGTATCCGATTTATTTGAGACAATGTCACGGACCATAATTTAATTTACTTTTTAATCTGTTGGAAGAATAATCATTTAGTACTTGGGTTTTGCACAAATAGTACATATCAATACAGAAAAATAAAAACACACACTTCATAGGTCTGATCACTAAAACAATTGAATTCTGAGTTTTAATGAAATACACAACATGCTGATTGGTTGCCATTGGTATGTTGGCATTTTGGTTCATGTAAAAAAAAAACTGATGCTGGGTGACGAGTATCTTCTACTGTCTTGAAATGTAAATGGGCTGTATAGGCGAAAGCTTCTTAAATTGGTATTTTCGTCACCGACTGATTTGCAGTAGTTCTCCAAGGGCTGGGTTTAAGGTGTTTAAGCTGTTAATTGCATGATTAAGGGCCTGAATGATCAATCATGCATCAAGAACGAATTTGTACGATTAGTGACTTGATGAAACCTTTTCTAAATTTCTAAAACTTGATCGCTATCACATCTGTATCGGCCGCCACTATTTTGAACACATTTGAGCTATAGAGGCATAAGAAATTGAAAACACAAGGGTTTGGGGGGATAGAGTTAAGGGTTTAGTTTAGGGCTTAGAGGTTGGGATTTAGGTTTGGAAGTTAGATTTTAGAATTTAGAGTTTTTGGGTGTTAGGGTTTTGAGTTTAGAGTTTTAGGGGTTTTGAGTTTTGGGAACTAGCTTATCCTTTGTATAATTTAAGGTTTAGGGTTCAAGGTTCAGGTTTGATTTTGGGGTTTTATGTTTAGGGCTCAGGGGTTTCTAGTTTGGGGTTTTAGGATTGGAGTTTTAACTTTAGGGTTTCAAGTTTCGGATTAAGGGTTTAGCATTTTGCATTTTTAGGGCTTAGAGCTTAGAGTTTTAGGATTTAGGCTTTAGAGTTAACGATTTAAGGTTTTGGGATTTTAAGGTTTAGGATTTGGAATTTAGGGCTTTGGAGTTTAGGATTTTAGGATTTATGGTTTAGGATTTAGGGTTTAAGATTTTAAGGTTTTAAGATTTTAGAATTTAGAGTTTAGGGTTTTAGGATTTAAAGTTTAAGGTTTTAGGTTTAAGGTTTAGGATTAAAGGCTTTAGGGTTTAGAGTTTTATGGTTTAAGATTTGGGGTTTGAGGTTTAGGATATTGAATTTTAAGTTTTAGGATTTTAGGGTTTAGGATTTTTAAGTTTTAGGGTTTAAAATTTTAGGGTTTAAGGGTTGAGAGTTTAGGGTTTTAAGGATTTTTGGCTTAGGGTTTTGAATTTTGGTATTTTTAAGGTTTTAGGGTTTTGGAGTTCAGGATTTTGAAATTTAGGGTTTTATGGTTTAAAATTTATGGTTTTGAGTTTTAATTTAGGGTTTAGAGCTTAGGGTTTTGAATTTTGAATTTAAGATTTAGGGTTTAAGACTTAGGACTTTAAAGTTTAGGTTTTAGAGTTTAGAACTTTGAAATTTTGGTGTTTAAATGTTTTAACATTTTGAATTTTAGAGTTTTAAAGTTTAGGATTTTTAGATTTTAAAGTTTAAAAGTCTAGTGTTTTGGGGTTTAGAGTTTTAAGATTGTTAGGGTTTAGGGTTGAGAGTTTTAGGGCTTTGAGTTTCGGGTTTAGAGCAATGGTTGAAGTATTGAAGTTCAATAAGTACAATCTGACTCTTTGCAAATTGATACTGGTTGAATTTTCCAGTGGCTTAAATTGAAGCTCAATTAGTTAACAAACTCAACAAATCTCTAGTAGACTACCTTGCATCATAGATTGAAATGGTACGGTATCAATTTTCTTTGTGATTTTAGCTTTTATGGTTTCCAAAAAGAACTAATGAAAAGAAATGGAAAATCTAAAAGGGAGAAACAATATATGGATATGCAACTTATTTGCACAGGTATATCATACTTTCTGCATATGCATTCTTGATGGTATATGACCATCACTGAGCCTATTAGACCATATTGAACCAAAGGCCAATGTGTATACACATCATCACATGCCAGCATCTTTCGATAATTAAACCAAATAGCGTAAAACATCCACATTGCAGGAGCCGATTTGAACAGAACCTACATAAAACATTTACTAAATTGTATACGAGGCCTATTATTTGGACACTAACTGTGCAGTCAGTATCTTTCTTGCATATGTATATCACCAACCATATCTCATATTTCAATCCAAAAGTAAACACACAGACAAAGTATTGACAATATTCCCTAATGCCTGCACCCTACTTAAGAAATTCCCTCTTACGGGAGACATAATGAGCGAAACAAAAAATAGAAAACTCCAAAATGGTAGCATGTTGCAGACATACTTTATACCAATTTTCTATGAAAACATTTGTGCTCCATCTTGCAGCAGTGTAATATTAGCAAGGTATTAGGTCGTTCACCTAGTTATAAGCTTGAGTAATATTAAGAAACGCAAGTTTAAATCCCAAAATGTTCCACTAAACAATACAACCACCAGCTAATTAAAAGAGCATATTATGTTCATCACAATATAATGCTATATATGACATAGTTCAGCCAGCTAAGTAAACTGTTTAAAGCTTCAAAAACACCCAGAAAGGCTTCCTGCTTTCAATGTCACCGTGCATCTAGTAGAAACCAGGACCAAGTTCTTAACAATGCAGTTGCAACTTACCAGATTTCCTGCATAAGAAATTAAGGAAGAGAACTGGTGATGTTGTGATCCATTAGTTTAGAAGAATAATTTTTAACCATCTCAAGTTAATTGGCAGGTGATCACAAAACTTGTTACAATTATGTAATGTAATACATCAGATTCAAGCATTTAATGTCATTAGTACTGTCACACATCAGAAGCCAAATCCCAGAAACCACAATAAGCTCAGCATTATTTATGTCATTAGTACTGTCACAAATCAGCTGATCATTTAATTTGAAGTATTGGAAAACTGAGATTACTACAACAACAACAACAACAAACCGAGCCTTTTCCCACTAGGTGGGGTCGGCTATATGGATCAAACGACGCCATAAACTTCTATCCAAAACCAAATTTTTGGATATACCATTTAACTCCACCTGTGTTTTTCATAGCCGGTCCCAAGCCCGGATAAAGGAGGAGGGTTGTGTTAGGTAGTCGACAACCAACATAAAACTGCGTCGAATCTTTATGACATGGACAAACGAAAACTGAGATTACTAACTTAGTAAAATAAACTTGGTGCTAAGATCCTGCTGTGAGCATCTAATAAAACGGATTAAAAGTAGAACACATCCAACAGGTTAACTACTTAGTGGTGCCAGTATCACTTAAGGGAAATACAACTGCTGATGGGAATGAAAGGGTTGTTTACGCATACCAGTTGAATCAATCGTATCCAGTATTTCAAAACTTACGCTACCATTACTATATTTTTTCCTACTAGGACTTGAAGGGATTTTACTGTAATTTACCTAGCTCATGGATAAGGGATGACAAACTCAGAGAAGGCAGCAATAAACTCAAAAAAGACACTCATAGGATTTTGAATTTATCATGTGTAATTGTGTATGTAAAATTTAAATGAATTGAATCCTTATCAACATTATCCTTTTTAATGTTGTCAAAAACGAAAAGCCCTAAGGTTATATATACAAATAATTCAAAGATACAGGCAGCAATACGTATAAATTACAACCATCAAGAAAGTAAAACTTAAAAGCATCAGCAGCACATAAATGAAACAAAGTGAAAGCTCGCAAACAAGGGCAAAAATCACCCAATAAAGACATACTATAAAACAATATAAAACCACTAAATTGAAAGCTCTAAACATTGATGAAGTTGAGATAGAACTAATAGTATAATACCGTGGTGTGCTAGGTAGGTTTCATCCTACAGAACTGGACCTGGGGTGTCGCGTTGTTCCGTCTCAGGTGCCACACTTTCGCCTGGAACGTACGAGTACCCATGTTGGGAGAAGCAGTCGCATCTTTCGCTTCAAAGGTGATGAAATACATGAGCCCATTAACAACCTGAAAATTGAATTTGACTATCTCCTCAAACTCAAACTTTGAGTCCTACATAGCAAATAAGGTAGCATTAAACAGACAATAATGATCAAATATTAATAATAGACTACAGGGCTATGAGTTAAGAACAAGAAATCTCGTTTTGGTTTTTAAACCTTATTTTCAGCATTGTAAATCTGCAACGCGCAATTGCAGCAGTCCGTAACAATTGGGCGCTCCTCCTTGTCTATTAAATGCCCTGGTCGAATTAATCCGGTTCCCACGGCGTCGCTACGAGAGACACCAACATCGAAGCCCTGCCATGCCGGTAAAACCCTAGTTAAGCTAAATCCTTTACAATCATTATATGTCATGACATAACAAAACAACACGAGTTTATGTATGTGTGAATACCCTGATCTCGTCGACCTGCTGAGAAGACAAAGCATACGCCTGCTGCTGCTTCTGAAGCGGATCAATTTCATCGCGGTTCGGCTCCGACACGAATCTTGCTTCTCTTACAGAGTCGCTATTTCCATAAACAAGAAAATTATCTTTACGGCTGCCTTCGGTATTAGATAACTCCGTTCCTAACCGCTTCGCCGGTGGCGGCGACGGCGACGGCGACCTTTGGACAGTAGCCATTCGATTTTCGTAAAAGGAAGGCACAGAAGAGGGGCACACAAAACGAAACCAAAAACGACCCTTGCCCTCTGAATGGTGAATTCTAATGGCTTGGGAATTGGGATTGATATCTTGTTTTATAGGAGTAGCTCTCCGTGCCCATATGCATAATTTGGGCTGCTTTTATTTGGGTATCTGACGCGCGGGCAGTTTTAAGAGTCCGAATCGGCCTCAAATTGAACCAATGTTTTTAAGTCACCCAAAAATTCCTCCAAAACTATGCCGTTCCAAATGGGCGCATGAACCAAACAATTTAAGACAGATAAATACATAAATCAATCATCCTTCACATGTTAAATTACACAGTAAAATGTTAGTTGAAATGAACTATATTGATATATATATATATATATATATATATATATGAATAAGAATATATGTACCAACACCAAGGGAGGCCAAGCTAATATTTTTTTTTTTTGAGAGAGCTGATAATACACATGTCATCATATGTTATTTATTAATTGGTTGCATAGTAAAAAGACAATATTATTAAAAAATTTACTTTAAGAATTTAAAAAATTTAATTAATATATATAAAAAATCACTTAAAAACTTCTTAGAATTATTATAGGTTATACATAATATTTTACAACTTTAGGAGAATCAAACTAAAAGTTCTTAAAATTTTTTTGAAGATTATTAAAAATTCATGGAAATTAAGGAATATTTCATAAAATTTACGAGGGCTAAACTAAAAATTTTAAAAAATTTTTTGTTATGTACATATAAATGTTATAGTTGGGGGACAGATAGGGCCACCCTTTGCCTTCATGTAGCTCCACTACTGCCAGCCCCATGATAGTGCAATTGCACCCGATCGATATTATCTTTGAGTTTGCTCCCTATCAGCATGACCCAAGCACTCTTAACAATATGATTGGGAATTTTTATAAAAACCTCTTTTTTTGAGGATGTGGACAATGCTTTGGACATTCATAACCGAGGTACATTCCCTATCCTGCCTCATCATGATATTGCTGTTGTTTGTCGACCTTTTGAGGATGATGACATTAGGAACGATTTCTTCTTTATAGGTGCATTTAAAGCATATGGTCCAAATGGCCTTCATGCCATATTTTTTCAGCGTTAATGGGATATTGTGAAGAAGTCTATTTATTGCACCTTTAGGCACATATATGAATAACTTTTGACCATCAAGAAATTTAATGAAACTTTTCTTGTGTTAATTCCTAAAATTGATGTTCTGGAGAATTTAACTCAGTTTCACCCTATTGGCTTGTGCATTGCCATTTATAAAGTGCTTACCAAAGTCATTGCTAATTGCCTCAAAGAAATTATGCCCAATCTGGTATCCCTCTATCAAGGGGCGTTTGTTTCTAGTAAACAAGGAAGAGAAAATATCATTGTGGCCTAAGAGCTCATTCACTCAATGCATACCAAGAAAGGTAAAAAGGGGTTTATGGCTATAAAAATTGATCTAGAAAAGACGTATGACAGTCTCAAATGAGTTTTTTATGGGAGGTCTTAACTGAAATTGGTTTATCTTGCACATGGCGAGTCTAATTTACGAATGAGTGTCATCTTCATCTATGAGTATTCTTTAGAATGAAAAACTAATAGGTTTGTGCTTGTGGGGAACCCTCTTTTCCACTATCTCTTTGTTTTATGCATGGAGCATTGTCTCAGATAATTCAAAATGCAGTGGAGGAAGGTAAGTAGAGATTAACTAAAATTGGGAGAAGTGGACCTTTTGTTTCGAACATCTTTTTTGCACATGATTTGATGATATTTATTGAAGCAAACATATCCCAGGCAGAAGTGATAAAAAGGAGCATGAATTCTTTTAGGATATGTCTGACAAAAAGGTTAATGAAAATAAGACAAAGATTTTTTTCTCTTGGAATATAAATCACAATGTAACCAACCAAATTTGTTCTAATTTTGGCTTTAGGCCGATGTCAAACCTCGATAAGTATCTTGGTATCCCTCTCTATCATGGTCGAGTAAAGAAAAACAATTTTGATCAGATTGTTAACAAGGTCTTGAAAAGACTCCTGTCTTGGAAAGCTAGTAGCCTATCCCTTAAAGGACTTAAAACATCAAGCTTCCATTGCCTATGACCATCCACCAAGTTAATAATGTGGCTATTGATGATATTTTAGGGAATAACACCAATTGCTTTAGCTGCTTGAGGACTCAAATCAGAGACTCACATATTAGACTAGAAAAGATCCATTGTCCCATCACCCAATTCCCAACATAAATTACCAAGAAGAATAGGCCATGGTATGCAAATATGTCTCCATAGTTGAGAATTAGTGCACAATGTTGCATAGTGAAGATCAATTTTTTGCTCATACATATCATGCATAACTTGAATCCATAAAGCTATTGGATTAAAGAGAATACCCCAAGAAATTTTTATAAGAAATGCATCATTCATGATGTGAAATACTCTAAGAGCTAGTCCCCCTACTTCCTTTGGACTAAACATAATGTCCCATGAAACCAGATGAGCATGCCTAAAACCATTCGTATCGCCCCAACGAAATTGACATTGCATCTTAGAGATTTCATACAAATAGTAGCTGGAAGTTTATTATTTTGCATTTGGAATCTAGGAATGGCAAATAAAACAAATTAGGTCAAGGTTAATCGCCCCAGAAAGGCTAGCAATGAGATTTCCAACCACATAAATGTGATTGAGACCTGTGAACTAGCTGTGAGTACAAACTTTTGGTAGCTCTATCATGCTGCATAAATGACTCTAAATTATTCACCCGTTTAAAACTATTGTACTACCAAATAGCCCAAGTAATCGAATTATCAACATTTCTGGAGAAAAAAATGCTAGCTTTTGTAATACTAACCTTTTAACTAGACATTTGACCAAAAGTGTTAAGACATTGCAGAATGGTTTCAATTTAGTCTGTTATAGCTTTAGGAAAAATCATGAGGCCATTAGCAAACATTAAATATGAAACTTTGGGTCCTCTGCCAGCTATAATGAGCTTCCACTTTTGATTTTGGGTAGCCTCGCCAATAAGATGGGATAATTTCTCCATACAAAGCACCAAAATATATGGGGAGAGGTGATCCCCTAGTATGATGCCACGACTGAGCTTAAAAGGCTCCATTTTAGTCACATTCCATAGGGCATTAATTGAGGTAGACGAAATAGCTTACATGCTATTTTCTTGTAGGCACTGAGGGAGACCAATTTCAGCCAATTTTTTTCCTTGAAAAATCCTAGTTAATATGATCATAAGCTTTCTCAAGGTCAACCTTGATGGCCATAAACGCCTTTTGGCTGTACATTTTTCTCATGGAATGAACAAGTTCTTGAGCTATGATGATGTTATCTTCAATTTGCTTCTTAGGATAACTTGAAATGGGGAAACTAGATGATCCATAATAGGATTGAATCAGTTAACAAGCACCTTATTATATGCTTCATATAAAATTCTACACAAAGAAATAACTCAGAATTAGGGCATTCTTTTAGGCGAATTTATTTTGGGAATAAGAACAAGTAAAATACTATTCACCTGCTGCAAAATGACAACAGTGCACCACAGCTGTTTCATATCTCTACAAACCTGAGAACCAAGAAAATCCCAATTTTTTTGAAGAAAACCATAGGGAACCCATAATTACTAGGTGCCTCGAAGGCCTTCATGTCAAAAAAAGCTTGTTGCACCTCTTGATGAGAGAAATCTTTTGCTAATGTGTTGAGCATGGCGTCACTTAGAGTGGGTCAATTAATAGTTGATCTCCACCAAGGCCTTTGATAGATTTCTTCTTGAAAATGGCATTTTAAATAGCAACAAGCCATAGATTGGAGAGTGGCAAGATTAGTTACCCATTGATTAGCATCATTCTTAAGCTAAAGAATTTTGTTCTTCCAATGTCTAATAATAGTGGTAGCATGATAGAATCTTGTGTTGTAATCTTCATTAACTATCAACTTGGTTCTAGATTTTTGGAACCAAACAGATTCTTCTTAGACAAAAACTACATTTAATTCATGAAGAAGTTGAGCTTATACTGCCTCTAATGTGCTACACCCATGATCAACCATGTACTACTATAACTCAATAATTCTAGCCATAAAGTCATTTTTTCTTCTAAATATATCCCCAAACACCTCTTTATTCCATTGACAAAGAGGGGCCATAATATTTATAAGCATTGAGAAAACATCACAAGTCATGTCTCATTCAAGTTTAAGAAAATCTTTGAAACTATCAAGCAGCTAAAAGAAAGAATGATTTACTAGTCTTGTCATGATTCTGAACATCTGATAAGAGAAGCAAAGGACTATGATCAGAATTAATATGAGGAAGTACCTTTGCAATTGCTTCATCAAATTGAGTACGCCATTTAATATTAGCATAGACTTTGTCTAATCTTTCAAAGACCTTGTTTAAGTGTGACCATTTAAGCCCTTGCCATGTGAAACAGCTTCCTATACCACCAAAATCCATAACACAGCATTCATCAATAATAGTAGCGAATCTATGACATCGATTGACATCAACTAGGGACCTACCTCTTTTTTCAATGGTAGATGTAGTGCTAGCAACGCTGATAAGTTTGGCCCAAAGAAATTGTCTCTCTACCTCTTGAGGACTAGCACACACCGTAGTATAAAGAAACTATAAATTATCGAGCAACTTGATCTAAAAATGAATAAACTATTTCCCTTTCTATGGAAGAGTCACATGTCCTATTTCTGGTAACCAAAGAAGCCATATGCCACCTGAGAAAACATATGCTTCCTCAATAATAAAATTCTGAAACCCAAACTGCCAAATTGCCTTTTGAGCTTTCCTGCCACTAAGTCTTGGTCAAAAAGAGCAACAAGTTGAACCTTATGCTTCTAAACAAAAGATCTGAGGGTGCTATTGAAATTCTTTTTAGCAGCCCATCTATAATTCCAAAAGATGAATTTTATTAAAAAAGATGATGAAAAGGGAACGTGCATTAAAACCCATTAGGGATATCTCTATTTATCTCATGATGTTGAGGTACTTCAACCTCCTTTCTTGTAGATATGTCATCAGCTAATCGTCTCTTCCCATGGGTGCCACTGTTCAGCTTGTCAGGAGGCTCTCTATTCCCGGTGTTAAAACAATGATGGCTTGATTGTTGAGCATGAGCAGGGTGGCCCATACCATGCACGTGGTGATTTGCATGAGTTATTATGTGGGTAAAACCCACGTCCCCAAGACGTCATGGTAAGAGAGGTATGGTTGGGTGAATGCACTCGTTCAGTTGTTTCCACATGTAAGATGGAAGAATGGACATAGTCTTATGTGGGCCTGCTTGTCGCCTTGTTAAACTCTCATTATTGTTGGCCTCCAGTGAGGATTAAAGACGCTGCCCCTGTAAAGATTCCCATGTAATGTCATAGTGAGATTCAACTTCCAATAAAATTGATTTACTTTTGCCCATTTATCCATATTTGATTAATGTTGACTCCCCTGACTAGCATTCACTTCCATCACCCTTTGCATCAACTCCAATCTATTATTCTTCGCATTAAAACTAATGCACCAAACTGAGATTACTGCCCAACACGTTTCAAAACAATCTCCTTGTATTTCGACCTGTTCTCCTTATTCCCAAGAGTTTTGATTTCCCCTATGACCGTCCTAACCCTCCAGGGCCTAGGCATCAGTATCCATGGCCCTAAACAGCCACTACCGCCTGACTTTTGCAAATCTCTTACCATCTCACCACCCTGCTGAGGCTCCTTTTGCTGCACAACAACTGGAGAGACGCAATTTTTTTCAGTATGGCCATACATACCATATTGAAAGCAGATAGAATAGAGGCTCTCATACTCTACTTTTTTTAGTTTACCTTCTGGTTTATATTCCCCATTCAAAGGCACACCCAGATCAAGCTCTACATGGATCCTACCAAACCGTCCTCTGGCCAAACTATTTGTAGTTTTATCTATCTTCGACAACTTTCCCAACCAATTATCAATATTTGTCAACAAAGATGACCACAAATTTTCCATAGGAATGTCAGGACAATATTTGTATGGTATGGATCAAAATCAGGTTCCCACGAGTGCACAGATAGGTAATGGTCAAGAATGACCCATAGCCCCTCAGTAAGTGCAAAATTCTAGTCAACTTGATCATGAAATTTGACAACGTAGAAATCATTGCCAATATTATCCACAGTGATCAATGTTGATCGTACCCACAGTAGTTCAAGCTCCTTTTTCATAAAGTTATACATCACTTCACGGCCTAGTAGTTTTACAACAACTTGTTTCCATGGTTTTCGAATCTTTTCCTTCACTTTGTCCATAAAAACAAAGTTAGGAACATCATTCTCTTCCAAAACTGCAATAATCCCTGAACTCTCCTCCTCATCCCTAGTGGGCTCCACTTTGTGTTCTTCCTCCGACATAACCTCATCATCATCATTAGGCAGCCCCCCCATTATGTTGCGTTAAAGCATCTTGGAAACTTAAGTGACACTCACCACCCTCCTCTCTCATCCATGGCTCCTCCTGTGGTATCCTACTAACGTTTTCAAAATAGCCTACATCCCCTACCTTGTGCTTTTTGGTGCTCCGTCAGAGCATATCAGTTTCTTTCGATGTTAGCGGTGGTGGTGGTGGCTGAGCTTTGTCATTTTTTCTCCATTTTCATGAAATAAAGTGTTTATTATAGTCAGTTTTTAATTGTAAAAGAATTACATTTTCAAAGTGTCATTGATTTCTTAAAGTTTTTCTATTAAAGACAAAAAAATTAGTTATGCTTGAAAAAAATTTATAATTGCCACATTAATTCTAATTAATTTTGTTAACTCTATTACATTTTTAAGAAGACTTTTAGCAAAATATTAAAGAGATGTTTCAAAGTTAATTCATACTTAATAAAATACAAGAAGCAATATACATTAGAAAAAAACATACCAAACTAATACGTGCTATTACCACCGAAGGGTTATAATTAATATTGGATAACAATCTACATCTTTGTATTTTTTTTTTTAATCTTTTTCTTAACTTTCGTGTTTGCTATTTTGTCCAAGGAGTATTTGTTTATTATATGAATGAACAAGTAACATAAAAAACTTGATATATGATATCTACAAAATTCAGTAAATAACACAAAGATCAAAGCTTTCGTAATATTCTAATGTTTAATTATATTTTATCATCCTTTTTTGATTAATGAACTATTCATTAAATTTAAACAATCTTTAATATTTTGAGACCAAAATCTTCAAAAATTATTCATATTTTAATCCTTAATATACAGAGCTTTTTAGTTATTTATAGAAATATTTATTTAATTAATAAAATAAAATTCTGTATAAAGTGCATACTAACAATTAGTATATCAAAAGAGAATTTAGAACATTACTTTTAGAGTGTTTTTGTTGTGCTGAATAATTTTTTTAAAAAATATTTTTCTAACAAAAAATATAATGAGAATGTTGTTCAATTATTTTTAAATTAAAAGAAGACGGCATATATTTATGAAATTCAAAACATAAATAGAAAAACTATATACATTGTTATAAGATGGTGTAATCTCATGCCAACATAGTTAAGCGGCATACTTGGAAGGCATTGAAAAATAACTTAGCACATGTCAAAGGGGAAGTTGTTTTCCATCTTGACAAGGATCATTTATTGTTGATTTAAATTTTTTTAATGAAACTCCCAAAAGCATTTTTCACAAACTATAATAAATTTGAACATATGTTATTCACACAAACAAATATAATTAAAATTTACATATAATTGAAAATTAAAAATAAATTCAAAACAATAAAAATATAATAATTTATTTAAAATTTCTATTAATTACATTTCTTAAAATGTCTGATAGGTTTGATCTGCTGTAAGAATTATATGCCAAGTCATATAATAACATAATTATTTGTATTTAGACCGAATTATTTGTTTCATAATGGTAATTACCACAATTTTCCGTCTTAAATTGAAAAACTTACTTCTTTCTTATATTCTTTTACCTTTATAAGTAGTGTATTATACATACATATATATATATATATATATATATATATATATCCAATACCGGTGCTTGTAAATATATACCTGCCTTATATAGGATTGATATCCTTTAAAGGATTGCATTTTACAATATAAAGTATAAATGTATTTTATAATAGTTTTAATCATTAATTTTTTAATCAATGACATTTACTTGTATTTAATAAAATAAAGTACACTTCTCACTTAAAAAAATCAAAATCCTTTTATATATACCATACAATAAATAACTCCGGTTAATCCCTCACTAACTCGGCTAATTAATACTTTTCAAAAAAATGTAAGTGATACTCTTGCTTGAGAAAATTCGTCTACTGCTAGTTTTAATGTCACCAAAAATATTGATAGATACCTTGGCAAGCGGCTCATGCCCCAAGACAGAGGTGGTAAAATATTTGATACTGTTCAGTAAAGAGTCCGTGAGAAGCTCTCGGGTTGCAAGGCACAAGCCTTGTCCATGGCTGGTCGGGCTACGATGGCCACGACTGTTATATCATCTATTTTTATACATACTATGCAGGTTGCCAAGATCCCAAGGTCAGTTTGCCTTGAAATGAAGAGAATGCAGTGGAACTTTATATGGGGACACAATTCTGACACCCGAAAAGCTCATCCAATTAACTGGAATGTTGTCTATCAGCCAAAGAGATTCGGTGGCTTCGGACTGAGAAATCTTCAGCTAGTGAATGACGCATGCCTTCTGAAGTTGTGATGGAAGCTGTTTACACAGGAAAACTCGCTCTGGGTGGATGTAATGCGCAGTAAATATGGTAATAGGGAGTGTTGGCCGCTGCGTGTCCGAAGTCAATCCTGTGATTCTAATATGTGGAAAATTCTGGTGCACTTATGGGATAAGATGAAAAGTCAAAAGCTCTCTGGGAGCTTAGAGATGAAGAGAAGGTTGGCTTCTGGACCGATTGCTGGGTCGAACTGAGTGCAGCATGCAACAGTATTCTACCCGACAGCTACATGAGGATGGGCTTAAGATGATTGTAGCTTCTGTAGTGATAGAAGGGAAGGACTGGTATTGGGCTTTCTTGCAGAACGTTCTCCCTGCGGCAACCGTGGAAATTATCAGAGGCATCCGAGCTCCAAGAAGGAATAGTGGGGTTGATAAGCTGATCTGGTCACCTTCAAGGACTGGTAATTTTACTATAAAGTCTGCTTATAATTATCTTGCCTCAGGAAACGGGCGTGACTTTTATCCGATTTGGACCAAGATTTGGAAAGTTAAAGTGCCACAGAGAATTCAACCCTTCCTTTGGCAAGCTACTCATATGACTCGGGCCCACATAAGTAGTTGGAATAATTCCCCGGGGCTCTGCCCAGCCTGTGCGCTGGAGCAAGAAATAGTCCTCCACGTTGTAAGGGACTGTGATATGCTAGGCGCATCTGGTGCAGGTTAATTCGGCCTGACAACAGTGCAGATTTCTGGAACCTTGATCACTTAGATTGGTTCCGTTCGAATATTGCAGAGGAATTGGGTTGGCAGCAGGCAAAATGGGCGGTCACTGAGGGGTGGCTACTTGGTTTTTGTGGAAATGGAAGAATCAGGCTGTTCACAATGAAGAATTTACTAAACCGGAGAAAGGTGAGGAGACAATAGCTAATTATATTAAACAAGTGGAGATGGCGTATAGAGGGAAGACCCACTACTCTAGTGCCCAAAGGAGAATTACGGAGATCAACTCGCAACCTCCAGATGAAAGGTGGATCAAATGTAACACAGACGGACCTAAGCGTGGTGATGAATGGGCTAGTTGGGGACCCTCCTAATGATCTTCAACTGGTTCCTCTTCTGAGAGATAAATTGCCACGTAATTTCTTTCGTTTTTTGGGTTTTAGCCCCTTCTTTCTACCCAAAAAAGGATAAGCATTTAAATAAATATTTTTTTATTCTAGGGTGATCTTTACTATTTTCTATTTTCAATAAATTGAATAGTAATAATATGAAAATAACATTAAATTGATTATGAATAGAAATTTAATTCTAAGAATTTACTAAAAGTTAGGATTTTACTAGTTACATTCTCATTGTATAAGAATACACTAGCATATTTATTGTATGACACATATCAAGTACATATATTTAAACATCAAAATTCATGACATCATCCCTGTTCTTCAAAATTAGTACTCCACCAAAAAATAAAAAAAGTTGTACTTCTCTTGCTCAAAAATCTTTTTGATGGGAGAAAATGCTGGAGACATGTACTATTTCAGCTTGTGGGAATGATATACATGCACTTAATTATACCAAAAATGAACAAGTTAATCAAAAACTATTACATTCTTTGCAATGCATGCTGATTCAATCAAATAAGTGCCACTACACATGCCTCTATTAATCTTGCAATACCCTGAATCTCCCCATTCCTCACCATATGAGTTTTTTGCTATCCAATATTCAACTTCTACTTTATTTCCTTTTCTTATCTCTCCAAAGCCCACAATAAGAATTCCATGGCTCTCATCATATGGATATATTCCATTTACAGGTCCTGAATATATTTGATCCTGTAAATATATAAAAAAAAAATTAAAGCAAAGAATTAGAATGGTTCAAAAAGATTAAAAAAAATGAAAAACCTGTTTTAAATCACTGAATTCTTCGGTCCAACGTATAGTAGCTGCAACTGGTTGCACCTTCACTGTATTTAGCAATTCCTCATGCCTGACAGGTTGAAAACTCCCTATACTTATTTTCACCTGAATTTTAACAAAGTTAGTACGATAACCTATTTTCATAAGGCCAAACAACTATTTAAAAATGACCTAATATAACCTAATGGATGCAATATACCTGACAGTCACAACTTTGTTTAACTCCAACATATGGACATGTCTCTTCCAAGACACATCCATGACCTAAAATCCATGAAAATGCCTCTATAACCGGCATCCCACCATCTTCGTTATCAATCGCAATATGGTTGATAAGGTGTTGTGGAGAGAGTTGTATGAGATTTTTTTCTGGATTATCCCTGTGATATCCCTTCTCAATGTGATAAATGGACTCAATTGCTGCACATGCAACAAAGGCCCAACAAGTAGCTGAAAAAATAAAATTAGTAACTAAGTTTCTGTTAATTTTAACAATTTAATAGTTATAAAAAATTTAATATGGAATATAAAAACTTACGTGCGGTGCCTTGATTTCTGATTGGATTCAAAATATAACAATCTCTCCAGTCACATATAATGTGATCCACCTAACCATTTTAAAAAAGAAATTATAATTATGAAACACTACTAGAAAATAACTAATATACTAGAAGAGAGATATATTATAATGGAACTTTCTATGTGGATGAGCACAGTTTACAATTTATATAGCAGCAAATCAGTGATAACCAATGAATAGGGAAGAACCTAAAGAGTAGGACTTAAGTAGATTACAATTTATACTAGAAGAGAGATATATTTGGTTCCAACTATATTTTTTTATTTTTCTAAAATGAATTTTTATTTATTTATTTTTGTACAGTGAATTATAAGGTGCATCACATCCCATGAAGGGTGTGATGACCCTTTTCCTTCATTTCCTCTAGCACATAAGTGCCGGAGGAAAGTTCTAACAGCTCCTACCCTAGCCATAAGCTAGGGCTGCCCGTCCCAGCAGTGGCATACGCCACCGTGGACCATCTTTGGCACGTCGACCATGGTTACACCAATCCCCACAATCTTGAGAAATGCCTTTCCTTCTCTCATCTCTATTCTTTTTCCTTTTTATAGTCTCTCATTGACTTATCCATGCTTAGCAAAGACAAACACCATTACATTAATCCAAGGAAAAGATTCATGAGCTAGGGAAAAGATGCAAGCAGATGAGCGGGGTACTTTGCTTTAACAAAGAGAGAAGAGCATGCTTTTTAGGAAGAGAGAGAGAGAAAGAGCAAAACCCATGCAAGAAAACAAATCATGTCTTCATGGTCGTATGTGTGATAGTCACTCTCATCCTAACAATGCATTCAAACACCTAAAGGAAGTGAGAAAATTCAGAGAGTATAGAAATTACCTGCACAAACCTTGCCTAACACCCAGTTGCGCCATCCTATTCTCCTAGTTTTTCCCTTGTTTCTTTTCTAGTACCTATGTGGGCTCTCTTCACGAGTGTTATGCCCTAGTTCTTGTATTCCCAGTAAGAAGTGTTTCTTATGCTCTCCTTCACTCTTATTTGCTCTACCTAATCCTCCTTTCTCTCTTTGGTTGACTCTCCCCTCTCCAAAACAAAATGAGAAGCCCCTTAAATAGAGCTCTCGATTCGTTCTCTTCATTCCTGCCCTTTTCACTTCTGCTGAAAAATATTTCCAACACCTATCATTGTGTTTTCTTTGAGCTTTGGATGCATTAAATAAAGTTGACATGATTGGATTTTGACAGGCTCATTGTCCCCTTACTCTGCTTCATCCAACCTCTCCATTCACAGTGCACTCTAGGGACTTTAAATTGAAGCAAAAAAGCCAGTGTTGGTTTAGGCTTTTGGCTCATACTGAGACCAAAGCAAATTTTTTTATTAAAAATTTTATTATTATTCTATTATGATTTAATGATTAAAAATGCCTTTAAAAAAAAAGAAAACCTTTTCACCCTGATTTATTTTAACCCCAAAAGTTTTTCAACTTTAAGCAAAATTTTATTTTTTATTTTATTTTTTAAAAAAATACATATTCATTTTATTTTTGAGATCCAAATAATATTAGAAATTTATAATATTGAGCGTTCCAATATCCTATCATCAAATCTAAAATAAAGCTCAACCTTCAATATATTTCAATCACACCCTATCAGAAACAATAGAAAGTAATTATGAAAGTTACATTGTAATCCGTAAAAGCATAAGACATGCCTGAAAGGTAAAACTAATTAACATTCCGTTTTTACTTGTTAGCAACTCTATGTTCATATTCATATGAGTAATAGAAGCAGAATATACCAGTGGCAAATTTTTGTCCCTTCGACTTCGACCCATCAGAAACTTAAATGCCCTGAAACATAGCATAAACTTGAGTTTAGAGCTTTCGTCCAAACAAAAGAACTATAAGTATGTGGAATATAAAAAGCTTTTCTATAAAAATTTCATGGTGAACAAAATTAATTGTTCTCAACTAAAATTTCCGTATATAAGTAACTGAACATTTTCTGTTTCAGTTGGATGTGTTTGGAACAAATTCCATACAAAAATTCGATTGAACACTTCGATGATATATTCAATTAGTTTTCATTAAGGGTCCTATCCTCAATTATACACCAATATTATTTCTGGCAAGCCAAAAAAAATAAAGTTGATTGAATGCAATGCATGTGGGCAAAATAAGTAACGGTGGAATGAAACAAACAAACCAAATTTGGATGGCTCAAACTCTAATTCACTCTCTGACCATGGCTTGTCGTGCATTGACAAGGCAGCTCATTCTCATCTAATCATGATATTTTATTTAATTTGTCAGAAATTTTAATTTATAATTAATCCGGAGATGAAACAGAACCACAATAATGACTTCATACAAACACTAAAATTCTTCAAGCAAAGCATGCCCACGACTGAATAAATCCTGTAATAAAATTACTATTTATAGCAAGTTAATAATCCACTTATTAATGAAAGCACTTTTTAGTATACTTCTGCTTAAAATTATTTGACATTCAACAACTATTTAACATTCAATAATTAATGGTCCTAAATATGCATTAATAAGCTCCGGAGGAAAAAGTACTACTTCTAATGCAAAATACTCACAAAGCAACATATAAGAGGTATCGCACAGAAATGCGCGTTTTTTTTTTTAATGCATTGGTTTACATGGATTCCAACTCTGAAGAGCAAATAGTCAGTTAGACTTGGAGACACGTCAAATCTCATACAAGTCCAAAATGTAAACTATGTGGACATCACAAATAATAACCTTGTGAAAGATCAACTGACAAAATATCACATATAGCATAACTTATGTGCCATTCTACACCATTAAAATCAAATGTCAACATTTTACTGCAATTTGTCTGACCTTATTCTCTAATTTTATCATCTCTCTTCTTTTTTTTTAAACTTTTTTTCCTTCTTTTTTGATAGAGGGATTGTAAAAAACCGTCTCGCACTAGTAGCATCAACTCCCATCCCCCTCTCCAATCACTAAAAACAGTCGAGTGCGTGTGATCAAAAGTTCCAATTCTATCTCTGTACCCAGAAGTTGGTAGTACCAAATGCACGTGCATGTTTACAATTAAAACTTTCAGAATGCAGTTGCATAGACATCACACCAGTTCACAACAGAGTTATACCATAATGAGTGTAAACAAATCATCGCAATAGTAAAGAAGAAATTATAACTACGTAATTTTTCTTGGATTATGAAAAATATATTCTCAAGCATCTGGCATCAGCAATGCAACCTCAATTTTACCATATCGGATCTGATTGGGCAGGGCATCATCAAGAAAGGGGACATGGAGACAAATTCAGAACTCAAACAACTAGACTATTTCTCACAACCTTTTAGTTTTCTACACATCCACTACATGCACACCATCATAAACAAGTTAGAGTGCACATGACCATCCTCTCTACGTGCTATTAATGTTAATTTTCTTTTATGCAGGGCAGTATTAACATTAAGAATTTTCCGTACAGGTCATGAATAAAAATTAAGATAAGAACCTTAAGAAAGTAAAGTAAATTCCAGAACTGGCCTCTTTATTTGCAGTAAGTGATCCCCGTTTTTTTCTTACAATACATCAGCGAACTTACTCTTCGACACCAAACCATTACTGTTCTCAGTTGCAGTTGAAAGCCGCAAAACACAACTAGTTAGCGCAAGGGCACTGTGCTTTCAGAAATGGAGACGAGAGTATGTTTTCCGTGTGTTCGAAGGCATGAAATCGAGGTGAAAACGGAGGAGATGGAATTGAAAGGAGTGTTAGTATCAGCTGAAAAAGAAAGAAGACGAGGGGTCGTTTCGCGGATCACGATGAACCAAAGCGTAAAACGGTGTCGTTCCCATTAAAATTCTGTTAAGACAATTAGTTAGCGCTAGAAGTCTGTTAAGAATAGGCGAATAAAAATAGGACACGTGTACTAGCTACTGTTATGAATAACCGTTCCTCACTTTAAACGAACTGGATGGAAATCAAATGCATTTAACAATCAGAGTGAAATTCTATGGAAAAAAAAAAATAAGACAAAATAAAAAAAAAGGTCAGGAATAATATGGGATTTGATAAAAAAAAAAGTATAAATAATATTAAATATTTACTTAAAAAATTTATAACAAAAGATGAAAAAAAAAACGGAAGTGAAATGGGGCTCGATTTGGGCCCAACCATGGCCCAGACCGAGCCTCAAATGGTGCCCCTTTCTGTAATAAATTTTTAATTCTTTTTTTTTTTTTCTTACAAAAGTTACTAATCCAGTGCATGGCGCCTCTACACGGCGAACGCATCTTCGTCCTCCACTGACAATCGTGGCCAACATTCCCCAGCACCACTTCAGGAAAACCCGGCCCCAAAACGCAAGACTAAATAGGTAATGTAAATGTACCAGGGAAAGAGAGCATGCAGATGTGGAAATTACATCAGACCGAAAAACTTAAACAATCAAAGAGAAAAAATAAACAGCAAAAGAACAAACTCATAGCCATTATCAGAGAAGGGGTAGCCCACAAAAATGGGGTCATACACAGAAATGAGGAAAGAAATTCAACAGAAGCCAAAACAGAGCATGTTATCTTCTTCAAAGCAAACCATCAGATAATGTACGAGGGAATGAGAGCATACAGATGTGGGAATTACATCAAGCCAAAAAACTTAAAACAATCAAATAGATAGAATAAAAAGAACAAACTCATAGCCATTACCAGAGGAGGGGTAGCTCACAAGATTTAGGGTCATGCAAAGCAATGGGGAACCAAATTTAACAGAAGCCAAACGAAATCCAAACGGGCAGGGCAAGGGTGATTCCTCCGAAATTGGTAGGAGATAATCAACTAGGACCCCGTCTCTCTCAAAGCTTCCATCGGGTCTTTCTACTCTGCACAAGAAGGATGTTCAGCTCTCTCTCGCCTCTCATCAAGCATTCTTCGCATTCCAAAATGGGTAGCTCTTTTGCTCTGTATCTGGGTCAGTGTATAAAACAAAATAGTGTTGCTCTCTTTCCTTCTTCTCTTTTTTTTGGCGTCGCTATGTGCCTTCCGTGCAGTGAGTTACCTCACCTCATTCCTTGCTGCTGCGAATGCATGAATCAGAGTCTGTGTGGCCTTGCTGAGTGAAATTGAAGAGTCAGTGTGTAGCAGACTGAGAGTGAGCGGCGGAGGTGGTCTGAAATGAGTGGGAAAAAGAAAGAGTTCGTACAGTCCTTCAGGCTGCCCAGCCCCAGCGTATCTCAATGGTCCCCGCTTCCTCTTGCCATGCATCTTTTATCTTTTGAGTTTTTTACTCTTTATTTTTTTAATGATATATATTTCAGGAAATGACTTGTGTTGTGTGCCGAAGAAACCAATATAATTGTAAAAAATTAAAACTATAATTATAAAAAAAAGAGAATTAAAAATTGTTAAGACAATTAGTTGGTGTAAGAAGTCTGCTGAGGAATAGCCGAATAAAAATAGGACACATGCACATCTAAACGAACTTAATGGAAATCAAATACATTTCAAAATCAGAGCGAAGTTCTTAGGGAAAAAAAAAGTATAAGACTAAATTAGAAAAAAACCAAAAAAAGGCCATGTGCCCATAAAATGAGTATAATGGGACTAAAAACAATAATATATTTATATTATTTTATGATTTAAATTATACTAAATATTTATTTAAAAATATATATCATTAAATTTATTAAATTTAAGTGATATTATGAGACTTCATAAATTTTATAATAAAATTATTATTTATAATAAGTTAATTCATTTATTAATGAAACCACTATTTTAAACAATATACATGAGACCTTCACGAAGAGGCTTGTCAAACTTGATTTAATATTAGCACAATTCGTAATGCAATATATATTTTTTGATACTTGTAATGCGATATTTTTTTATCATAAAAAAGCATCAAATGGAATCATATAATTCTATAATATTTTATATACGCATTTCATATCCTAACATTATATGATATAAGCTATTGCGTAGTGTAGTCCGCCTGCTAAAACTTTTTTATGGTAATTTGATTAAAAAAATGGATCAACCTAATCTCTAGCAAATGATTGAAGTTAAGTTTTTTTTTTTTTTGGGTTTTCCGTTGTAAACTAACATCAGTTATTTAAATATTAAATTTGAAAATAAGATGATGCGCTTATAATTCTTTTTTTAACTCTAAAGATAAATATTTAGTATAATTACTATCCGATTTATTTGAGACAATGTCACGGACCATAATTTAATTTACTTTTTAATCTGTTGGAAGAATAATCATTTAGTACTTGGGTTTTGCACAAATAGTACATATCAATACAGAAAAATAAAAACACACACTTCATAGGTCTGATCACTAAAACAATTGAATTCTGAGTTTTAATGAAATAGACAGCATGCTGATTGGTTGCCATTGGTCTGTTGGCATTTTGGTTCATGTAAAAAAAAACTGATGCTGGGTGACGAGTATCTTCTACTGTCTTGAAATATAAATGGGCTGTATAGGCGAGAGCTTCTTAAATTGGTGTTTTCGTCATCGACTGATTTGCAGTAGTTCTCCAAGGGCTGGGTTTAAGGTGCTTAAGCTGTTAATTGCATGATTAAGTGCCTGAATGATCAATCGCGCATCAAGAAGGAATTTGTATGATTAGTGACTTGATGAAACCTTTTCTAAATTCCTAAAACTTGCTCGCTATCACATCTCTAGCAGCTGCCATGTTTTGAACACATTTGAGCTGTAGAGGCACAAGAAACTAAAAACACAAGGGTTTGTGGGGATAGGGTTTAGGGTTTAATTTAGGGTTTAGGGGTTCAAATTTTAGGGCTTTTGTGTTTTAGTGGTTTAGGAGTTGGGTTTAAGGGTTTAAGGTTTTAGGGGTTTTAGGTTTTGGGAACTAGCCTATTTTCTATAGAGTTTAGGATTTAAGATTTAAAATTTAAGGTTTCAGAGTTCAAGTTCAATTTCAGGGTTTTGAGTTTGGGGTTTTGAAATTTCAAGTTTGAGGTTCAGGGGCTTTGAGTTTAGGGTTTCAAGTTTGAGGTTTCGAGTTAAGGGTTGAAAGTTTTGATTTTAGGGTTAACTGTTTAGGATTTTAGGGTCTTGAATTTTTGGGCTTTGGGTTTTAGGACTTAGGACTTAGGATTTTAGGGTTTAAGGCTTTAGAGTTTTGGGCTTAGGGTTTAGGATTTAAAGTTTTGGAGTTTTAGGATTTTAGGGTTTTAAGATTTAAAATTTAGGGTTTTAAGATTTATGATTTAGAATTTAAGATTTAGGGTTTAAAGTTTTGGGCTTAAGGTTTAGAGCTTTGGGGTTTTAGGATTTTGGGTTTAAGATATGGAATTTAGGATTTAGAGCTTTTGGGTTTAAGGGTTTAGGGTTTAAGATTGAGGGTTTATAGTTTATGGTTTTAGAGTTGAGGGTTTTAGGGCTTAGAGCTTAAGATTTAGGGTTTTGGGGTTTTAAAGTTTTGAGATTTTAAGGTTTTAAGATTTAGGGTTTCGAGTTTATGATTTTAAATTTAAGATTCAGGATTTAAGATTTTAGAGTTTAAGGTTTAAGATTTAGAATTTGAGTTTAAGATTTAACGTTTAGGATTTTGGTATTTAGAGTTTAAGATTTAAAATTTAGGAATTTAGGAATTTAGGGTTTAGGGTTTTGAATTTAGGGTTTAGGGCTTAGGGTTTTAAGTTTAGGATTTAGGGTTTAGGTTTAGGATTTTAAGGTTTAGGATTTTAGGGTTTTGGGGTTTTAGAATTTAAGATTTAGGATTTAGGGTTTAGGATTTTAGTGTTTAGGGTTTTGGAATTTAGGGTTAAGGGTTTTGGGTTTTAAGGCATTGAGTTTTAGGGCTTAGGGCTTAGGGTTTAGGGTTTTAAGGATTTAAGGTTTATGGCTTTAGGGTTTTAGGATTTAGGGTTTGAGGTTATGGGTTTTGGGGTTTAGGATTTAAGGATTTAGGGCTTAGGGTTTAGGGTTGTAAGATTTTAAGGTTTCGGGCTTAGGATTTAGGGTTTAAAGTTTTAAGGTTTTAAGGTTTTAGGGTTTTGGGTTTAGGGTTAGTTGTATTGGTTTCTAGACCCTAAACCCTAAATCCCAAAATCAAAAACGCTTAACCCTAAACCCTAAGCCCTATACCCTAAACCCTAAATCCAAAGCCCTAACCCTAAAACCCTAAGCCCTAAATCCTAAATCCTAAAATCTTAAACCTTAAACCCTAAAACCTGAACCCTAAACCCTAAACCCAAAATCCAAAACCTAAACTCCTAAATCCAAAAACCCTAAACCTTAAACTTTAAATCCTAAAATCCTAAAACTTTAAACCCTAAACCAAAAATCCATAACCCCAAAATCCCAAAACCCTAAATCCTAAAATCCCAAAACCCTAAATCCTAAATCCTAAAACCCTAAGCCCTAAACCCTAAAACCCTAACCCAAAATCCATAACCCCAAAACCCTAAACCCTAAAACCCAAAACTCCTAAACCTTAAACCCTAAACCCTAAATCTTAAATCCTAAAACCCCAAAACCCTAAACCCTAAACCCAAAACCCAAAACCCAAAACCCTAAATCCTAAGCCCTAAAACCTAAAATTCTAAACCCTAAAATCCTAAACTCTAAAACCTTAAAATCTTAAAACCCTAAAACTTTAAACCCTAAACCCTAAGCTCAAAACCCTAAAATCCTAAACCCTAAATATAGAGATGGAACAAGAGCCGAAGTTAACCTCAACATTTTCCCTCACAATCTCAATGCAAAGCCAATATAGAGACGTATGCGTAACAGTCAATATAGAGACGTATGCATAACAGTCTAACGAGAAAATATCTACTACTTGAAAACTCAGTAAAGTGAATAGATAATTTTTGCAGCGAGGTCAATATAATTTATTCTAGACTACAAAGTTCCTTTGTATTTCAGCAACGCTCATCACCTTAACCCGATTCCCAATAATGTTTGTGCACCCCAGAAGCCATTTCCAGTAGACTGGTTTACCTATCACAGCCACAGGCAGGTATGAATACAACCCACCCGACGCCTTGTACATTAACTGCAAGGGAACATGGGAATCGAATTTGCACCTAAACCTGTACATACTATCTATTACAGTTTCCGACCCACCACACGGAGTAACAAAGGAAGCTCCCCTGTCAACAGAAAAAGAAAAGACAAGAGGAACAAATCAAGCCTGAGTCTATCATAATACACGAAGGGCCTGATTGCAAATTTATCACAATGCTGCAAACTGTATTTGCGTTATGACATGTAACGATTGAAGGCGAGGCATAAACCCTGTCATAAAAGCAACAGGTGCTTCCACTTCAGATTGCTGCACATGTAGCAGATGCAAGACAGTCCTGATAAGATATGACTTTCAACCCGAATATCATGATCATTACGCGTACTTCTCATCGAGTTATCAATCAACTCAGTACAGTCTCTGAGTTCACATGACTACCACCGCCTCCAGCATTACTGTTTAGTCCAACCACAGGCACAGAGCGCTGAGCAAAATCCAGTAATAACTTTCTTTGTCCATCATCAGTGTGAGGAAGACATGCGCGTAAGAGCTCAACCGGCATTTCCCTACTAATAGATTTGGCAGCTTCAGATCCAATGGCAGCTATATTTGGTGTGCCTTGCATAAGCAAGGATTGCATGATACTATGATATTTATTCATGCAGTACTTAGTCAGAAGGCCAAAAAATTCATCAAATGAGGCCTGCCAAAATGATCGATTAGCAATATTATAGTTGCAAGCAGCATGAGGATCAGTTAGAAGTTCACTTGCCCTCTCAAGAACAGATACTAAAATAAGAGAAGCACCATCTCCAGCAGTGCTTCCAACGGGGCGTAGAGGGGGCTGCTCTGAGGAACAAACCACTGCTGCAAGACAAGCACTAAGGGCACCAAGGTCCATTCCTTGGACGCACTGGGACACAACTTTAGCAAGGTTACTTGTAGTCTCTGCAGCTGCCGTATCAGAGGGAAGGCCACCAAATAAGAATCGTAAATGACAGAAGATGGCCATGCAGACTATTCGCATAAGCTCACTACCAGGAACAAGCAACAGAAGATACCTCGCAAGAAGCTTACGTCCTTTGGGAAGAGAAACCAACCGTAGGAAAACTAGGTCATCTTTGGCAGCAAGCCCAACTTTGTGTCCATTCTTTCCCAGTGGATCAACAAGTTGGAGTGAAGTGGCTAGTCCTTCCAACAAGACTTGCCGTCTTCGTCTTAACTGGGTTCCACCATCTTGCAGCTGATTAAACTGCAAGAAACGATCAATATCATCAACATCAAGAAGAAGACAAAGACCATCTTCAATTGTAACCCTTGCTGCAAACATAGGCTCCTGTTCAAGGGGCTTCTCTGAAATGTTCTGATCAGAGCCACCATTAACAGTAGCGTTTGGAGGATCAACTTCAAGAAGAGGACGAGGCCGGCGAATAGATGAGAATGAAACTCTCCCTAAAGCATCAACTTGAAGAAATGCATGTGGCTCAGAATTAGAACGGGATCGAGGAGGAAGTTCCCTTATTTGGGATGGGCAAAATGAATGTGTCAACTTAGCCCCAGAAGATTTTCTTGCAAGACAAGCTTGGTGATAATAATCATCTACATATGAGTCATTACTATGCGTCACGGCAAGCTGCATTCTGAGAATACTCTCAATTTCATCACTTGTCATATACTTGGACCTAAACTGTAATGACCCACAATCACTCTTGTGGCTACTGGCATCAGAACCCTGTTGGAAGAAACGATTTTGCCTACCTTTTTGAGTTGATTTTGGTCTATGATCTCTAATATCAGCGAGGCCAAGCATATGATCATACTTGCTAATTACAGATGAGCCAGAAGAAAGATGAGGATTAAATAAATGGGACTGAAAACCTGATAAATAGCCTGCTGATTGCTGAACAGGAAGATGCATTCTATGATGCTGTTGCTGCAACTGAGTTATTAAGTGAGGAGAAACTGGTCCATTGTGGAGGTGTAATTGTTGCTGCAACATATTACTTAAGAGGTTTGGATGATCTCCAGGATATAACCCTGGCTGGTTGACCCATTGATTCTGCATACGGTAATTAAGAGGAGAACCACTAGTAAATTGACGCATGTTTCCACCAAAATGGGACCCATAGTTTAATCCAGCCAATTGATGTGCGGAATTAGAGAAATGAGAACGACTTTGTGAAGATAATGCCATCTGAGATCCCCCAGCATGATAAGGATTTTTCAAGTGGCCTGTACTATGATTTGGTGAAGCCTGCTGGGACCTGCTACCACCAGGGGGAGGATAAGAGGTAAAAGAAGACTTCGGTACCAAAATTGGTTCACTGGAGAAATGAGGAAGCTGTTGACACTGATCAGGATATGAAGATGTTCTATACAAAGGCTTTGATTCTTGTAAGTGTGCAATGGAGGAATGTGGCTGTGATGACCATCGTTTGCCATCCTGAGCAGTTTCAGTATCATATATATGCTGATCAAACCAGTTGGGAACTGGTTCACTAGAGCAATGCTGGAGGTGGTGGTGGTGTTGCTGCTGCCGTTGCTGATCAGGATATGAAGATGTTCTGTACAAGGGCCTTGATTCTTGTAAATAAGCAAGAGAAGAATGGGGCTGTGATGACCATCTTTTGCCATCCTGAGCACCTTCACTATCATAAAAATGCTGGTCAAGCCAGTTGGGAACATCATCCCTTTGTGCCCACTCAGAAGCAGATGAGCCTGAAAAAATTACAGAAACAAAAACAATCCAATCAATTCTAACAAGACTGTGTCAGAGAAAAAGGAGGAACAAAGATTCCATACTGTGAACAGCAAATAGTCACTTAGGCCTAGATACACCTCAAATCTCATACAAGTTTAAAATGTAAACTACGACATAATTTGCAATTGCCCCAGCAGGTATATTTATTCAGCGTTCAGAAAATATAGATTCCAAATTTCCACAAATAATGACCTTTTGAAATATCAAAATAAATCTGACAATATTGCATATGGCGTAACTTATGTGCCATTCCTACACCATTAAACCACTAGTAAATGCCAACATACTACTGAAATTGTTTGACCTTATTCTCTCATTTTATCTTTTCTTTTCTTTTACCTTATTTTCTTATTAGGGGAGGTGTAAAAAACCAGCTCGCACTAGCAGCATCAACTCCCAACCCCTCTCCAATCACCAAAAACAGTCGGGTGCATGTGATCAAAAGTTCCATATCTATCTCTGTACTCAGAAGCTGGTGGTTCCAAATGCATGTGCATGTTTACAATTAAAACTTTCAGAATGCAGATGCATAGACATCACACCAGTTCACAACACAGGCATAATAAAATGAGTGTACACAAATCATAGCAGTAATAAAAAAGACACTGTAATTACATAATTTTTCTTGAATTATGAAAAAAATGTTTTCGAGCATCTGGCAGCAGTAATGCAACCCAAACTCTCAATTTTACCATATCTGATGGGGCAGGGCATCATCAAGAAAAGGGGCATGGAGGCAAAGAACTCAAACAACTAGACTACTTCTTACAACTTTTTAGTTTTCTATGTACCACTAAATGCAAACCATCATAAATAAGTTATTATACATATGACAATCTTCTTAATGTGCTATTATTATACATATGACAATCTTCTTAATGTGCTATAAATGTCAATTTTCCTTCCTTCATCCTGATTTATGTAGGGCAGTATTAAAAATTTACCATACAGTTCAAGAATAAAAATTAAGATAAGAACCTTAAATGTAAAATAAATTCCAGAACTAGCCTCTTTATTTACAGTAAGTGATCCCCATTTCATTCTTTTAATATAACACCCTTCCATCAGCCAGCTTACTCTTTGACACTACACCATAACTGTTCTCAGTTGCAGTTGACAGCCGCAAACAGAACTAGTTTTTCTTGTTTCAAATACATAAATCCCACCCTACACACCTAATAGTGTACAGACCTTAACAAATTTATCAAACAGACCTCAACCCCCATACAGTCAGTTTGGGAGTCCTCCATCATATTTAGCATGCATATTCATCAATGCACAGCCTTTATGGTAAAGATATGTCACTTGCTTTGATAGAACATGAGACAATATTTAAATATATATAAATGAAATATAGTAAGTATATTTCCTCCTGAAATTATTTGACATTCAATCACTATTTAACATTTAATAACTAATGGTACTAAAGATGCATTAATAAGTTTCGGAGGAAAAAGTACTGCTTCTAATGCAGAATACTCACAAGGCAACATATAAGAAGTATCACACAGTAATACGCTTCTTTCCAATGCATTGGTTTACATGGAGCAGAACTTTCACAAGAAACAATCTGACAAGAGCATCAATCTCGGCATTTTCCTTACAGCATTTTGATTATGAATTATATCCTCTTTGCGTTAAGTTTTTCAACAATGTTGTCCAGCAACATCTGGAAACTTGCTATGTTCACCTAATTGGAAAATAACCCACAATTGTGTTTGTTTGCATGCCACACTTAAAACTAGAACTTATATCACAAAACATATAACCACAAATACTGCCTTTACCAATGCAATTCCCACAATAAAATGAAGATGTCTTTGCTTACAAGCACCAAAATAATGTTAAAAATAACATTTTTAAGGAAGATCAGAGCAGAAAGATGAAGTTTTATCCTAATAAAAGAATAGACAAATTACAGTTTTGTGATTTGGAGAATTTGTATTTTTTATGGTTTCCCAACTTACTTTCTCTTGATCCCCGATCACCAATAACTCCTGCACTTCTTGGCCCACTAACAACCTTGTTCAACTGAAATAAAACAAGAATGTAGTCTTTATATCAATCAACATAGTGCAGATCATATTCACTATTTAGAGAGACCAACTCAGCAGGAACAAATGTTAAGAAAAAGCAGATATCTTTTAAATTTACATAAATCTTGTTAACTGCTTCCAAGACATTCATGCAAGTTTTAAAATGCCAAGGAACCATGCTCATCAGATTTTCCATTCCTTTTTACTAATTCTCCCCCTTATTCTTCCTTTCATTTCTTTTTCTTTCTTATGAACGGGATGGCTGGACCAGTATTAAAATCAATGGACATAACAACCAAAGAGAGGAAGCTACCCGAAAGGCTAAAAAAGAAATAGGAATACACAAAGTATGCACAATTGCACACTACACTGAGGAAGATTATTTGCTCATAATTTTAGCAGCAACACGATATTATCTTGAAAGGCCATTCTTTAATATGCTGCCATAAGCTCCATTGATGAGCATCTGAGCAACAATTTTCAGAACCAAAAGTTCTAATAATCTAGTATTCCAGGCTTTAGGAGTAGCATTTCAAATTTTCCTCCCACATTTTATAATAATCAGCAACATATTGATCTCCTTGATTTACATTGAATACAAATAGTACATCGATGAGCAGCCATTAAACCCCACAGAAAGTCTAATTTTGGAAGTATGAAATGCTAATATAGCCTGCCCAATCTAAGAAAGTTACACCAGAAGAAGAAAATAGATTCCCAAATTTGTACAAATATTCTAGCAGATTGTAAAGACTGAAGTAGTCCAAAGTTTTTTGACTAATAGAAATAACAAAGGAAATAATATTTTCATCACAAGACTCACTCACCTACCCCATATAATGATTTAATTTCCATCTCCCTCTTTCTGTTTTCACTTACCAGCTAGCAGATATGGCAAGAATGCATAAAAATGATTTACTGCTTTGCCAAAACTATACAAAACTACATATTAATCATTTGCCATTCCCCTTGCATAAACAAAACCATTTAGTGCATAAGAAAAATCTGCTATCTGTATATCCACTACTTCTGTCAAGTATCTCCACATAGACAAGGCCTTAACTACATATATTGCCAATATCTAATCAAAGTAATGGAGACTTTTAAAATTACGTTTTGGTCTCATTTAAGAAAAAAAAGAAGCTGCATAACTTGCTATTCAAGGTGCATGACCTACAAGATAAGTCCATTTCAATATAAGAAAATAAGCTATAAATTTTAAACTACAGTTTTCCCTTGTCAAACTTAGGAGTTACGAATCTCAGGCATAATAACCATATATGCATATAGTGAGAAAGATTTACATTAGGAAAATAAATAAGCAACCAGATGCTTGACTTCACTTTGATAAATGGGCAAAAACTAAAATAATCAAAAAAAAATTTAAAAAATTCAGCAATATTAGCTGTTAGGTACCCTTTTACACTTTCTCCAATCTTATCTCTCAACTTATCAAAATAAAGCATTACAGGCAGATCATCTATGTTACAGAAACACATTTGATCAGAAAATATTACTTTTCCACTAACTGATAAACGCATCCAACTTAAGAATTTACCATCAATACCTTACCAGGTCAATCATCTAATAAAAATCTCGAGCATGAAAGCATGATATACAATAGTTCAACAACCTTACCTTTAAAAAGGTAGTAGTGAGATCATCAATATCTGAAAGAGATCTTATATCCTCAGCCTGCAATGTGAAAGGAAGACTTATTTGGTACAGCATTATAGCATCAGGTCTGTAAAATTTAAATGACTAGTAAAGGTAAAAAATTAATGAGTGCGGGTGAGAGAGAGAGAGAAACAGCACTCTGAGTTTCTCATCAAAGCTGACAATAAACATACTTCTCTATCAATTTTGAGGACCCACCAGTACCAAGAATTTCATGGATGACAATCAAATAAGACTAAAATATTCTAGCAAAGACTAAATGGTTAAAGTGACCCACCATTACTGACACAAATCATTCCATTGACAAAAAGGATATGGATTAAAGATTCATAAAAATAGCAACAAGCCTACAAATGAGTGGTAAATGCATAAAGAACTACAAAATACTTAAGTTAACCACAATTCATGCCCTAGAAAGCTTCATGGGACAAAGATGCCAAAGTATGAGAAGGACCTCAGCCTAACCAGAAATTATCTATTACCCATGACAAGTTACTCTGCCTTATAATCTGAACATTGTCTACAACTTTTATTTTCAACAAGAGCCACATCTAATATTTGCTAACCTTACCTTCTATTAAAGCACGTAAAGGATTAAAAGTAGCTTCACACAATTAATTCAACCCAACCTCTTGGATAGCCAAAATCTTAAACTTATGAACAAGCCAATGAGCCTAGCATCCACAGCTTCAGAAGAAATACCCTTGGTCCAGTCCAGGTTGTCATTTGGACCAAAAATGCATAGAACTGATAAAACTCGGCATGAATTGGTCAGGTTTTGATGAACCCATTGACTCGGACAGGTTTGGACAAACATGCCAGGTGAAGATTTTGCAGCTTTTCCACTGATTTCGCACTGTTTCAAACTCTTAACAGAAAACCTCACATGATTTCAGCTTCAAATTCAAGTTCTCAGGAGAAGGAGAGAAAGGAACCAGCAGGACACTTGGGAATAAACCCATTTGGGTAGTGCTTGAAGGTTCTCACAGCAGAATTTTCTCTAAACTCTGCAATCACAGCCTCTATGGTACTGGTTTCAGGTGTTGGTCAACAAATTGGGACTAGAAATCAGAGAAACCACTCCTTTGACATGCACTTCAAGCTACGAGTGAAAGAAAGAGAGAGATAGAGGGGGTGGGGAATCTAGGGATGAGGTGGAGTGGGGGAGGGAGATTGTACAGAGAGAGAGGTTGTGGAAAGGTGTGAAACATCCAAGAAGTGAAGGAGAAAGGGTGAAAGATAGAAAAGAAAAGTAGGAGGTAGAATTAGAAACAAAGAAAGATAAAGACAGAGATACAGAAAACAAGAATTAAAAGAGTGCAAAAGAGTGAAAAAAGAGAGGAAGAAAACAATATTTATATAAAGCTGACTGACAAAGGGTGCCTTGCACGGCACCCTCCATGTCTTTTCCACGGTCATATTTGACCACTTCACATGTGTGTATGATTTTTTATATTTTTATTTAATATTTAAAATTTAAATTCTAAATATATAATATATTATAATATTTATAAATTATTTAATTTTTATACAGTTCGACCAATGACCTAGTGACTTTACCAGTTTGATGACGAGTTTGGTTTTAAAAACACTGCTCACTTTGACTAGCCTAACCCAGAGTTTCATCCCCATTCGTTTACAAATGTGTTACCAGAGCTTCGCCAACCTCTTGTCCATGCGCTCACCCACCACCATGGTTCTCTAGAGACCTTTTTCCACCTATTTTCAGCTCCCCTCAGCCCATATCTCTCTGTTATTGAGTTTTGAGAGCCTCCTATCCAAACATGTCAAGCCCTAGTTCATCTATCAGTTTGGGCTCTCTATAAGATTTGACTTCTTGAATTTGTCACACCACCTTGTTGATCGTGATCCAATTATTCTCAATGGTCAATTGCCGATCTAAAAGTTTGGACAAGTCTCCATTCTAAAACTCTCAGGAAGCCTCCGATCTAAAACTCCTGGCCAACCTCTTGTCTGAAACTCTTGGCATAAATTTGAGCCAAACTTAGGCTACGACCTCTGAGTCAAACTCAAATCAAGCTCTTCTTGCACAAATAGTGCCACCACATTCATCCTAGGCTGGTTCATATTGTCCTTTTCACTTTTATTATCAGTGTAACAAGCTTGAACATCTATCATATATGCTATGCTCCAACTTGAAGAAGTATATTGAAAAAAAACTAGTTATTGTCTTATTTATCTTTACTTTCTTATGATTAGTTTATTTTCCTGTTTAGACTGTACTAGGATTTACAAGGTAGGTAAACCCATGGCCCATAGTTTCCTATATGAAAAGGACCAAGTGGTATTAGTCTACCACACACTCTTAATATCTCATTACAGTGCAATTTCACCCAATAAGGGTCTCTCTCTCTCTCTCTATTCTCCCAATTTCTCACACCTCCCATAGATAATTAAGAACAATTCTACTAGGAAAAGACGCAGTTGAAAATTGCACAAAATTGCAATCACAATTATGTATTGTGCATCACAATAGGGCATTGCGATGTGATGTTAAGATTGCAACAAATTGTGATAGCACTGATGCACAATTGTGCAAAATTGCAATCATATTGCACATGCAATTTACGCAATCTTGTAAAAAATGTATTTTAATAGAGAAGCCTTAAATTATCATATTCTATGACTTTTTGACAGCATTAGTTTCATGCATTTTGTGATTCTATTATTATGTTCAGTAAATTTTTAAGATTACCCCTTTTGTAAGTTTCATAGCATTAATTTTTAAGGCTATTTTTATGTATTTTGTTATTTGAGGTTATATTGCATATATAAAAATATCTTCAAGATAATGTGCACCAATTGTAGTGTGCAGCACAAAGCACACTGGTGCACAATTCACAATTAACAACCACGGGAAAAAATAAAGCTACTCACTATGACAACCCCCATCAACAACAGAACAAGGATGTTTCATACTAACTCAGACATCTACAAATCTATTTTCACCTCTTTAGTTAAAACTTCCCTTCTCCTTTATTCGTATTAAAAGGAACCAAAACTACAATTTGAGTCAACCTCTCGAATTCAAGACAGAAAAGTCAAAAGAATGACCACCTCATGAAGGGAGAGACTAGCTATCAGAATGTGCCATCGTATTTGGAAAAGACTATATATTTAAATGCAACAGATATAAAAAATAAAACTGATAAGCTTAATTTTTAAAAATTTATCTTCAGGAAAATAAGAAAAGGATGTAGTTTTCATTTTTTGCGGGTTTGGAAAAAGTAGCTGAATTACTATAAGTACTAGATTTTTTTTTGGTGGGGGGGGGGGGGGGGTGGACAAAAGCGCTAGCCAAGAAGCAAGTAAAACAATGGGGAAAGGGAGGAGATCAACATGCCATAGAAAAATGGAAGGATGAATAAGTAAACCACCACTAAGCTGCCACTGCTTGTCGTATGAAAATAATTATATCTATAGTTCTAGCCCTAGGATTTTCTCTCTCATCATTAACCTAACAAAGAGGCAAATCAAAAAGAATTATGTTATCAATCACATGATTGGCTCTTCACTCTCATCACAGCTTTCAATCTAAATAACAAAGCACCGATTATGAACTTAATATGAATAAAATTGCTTAATTTGAAAAGATAATACGGTTGCTTATGGCATATAAATGGCCGAAGTGCCCAAGATAATGTAATCAATAATGTTCTTAGATTGACATAAGCATTTTAAAATTTCATAAAAAGAAATTATTAAATAATCCATCAGATAAACATATTTAAAACTCTTCTTATATCAAACAATTCACTTGAAATCTTAGAATCAGCCTTCAGCTAAGGGATGTGAAAAGGTAAAAAGACTAGCAGTTTAACAAGAAAGCAAATAAAATCTTTTAATATCTGCCATAAAAAGAGAGAATGAAATAATATGCCCCACTTTACTGGTGAAATAAACTCAATATGAGCTGCTGTACTAAAAAGAAAAGCTCAACATGTTTATATATTTTAAAAATATTCTAGCCACAAAATAAATAAATAAATAAATTGTCTGGCAAAAGGACTAAAAGGTAACCTCTTCTTTATTGAAAAAGAACTCCTCCTCATTAAAGTCAACAGCAGGTATAGTATCACCTTGTTCGTCTAGCCCCCCCAACTCAACTTCCTCAACAACATCTTTACCAAAGAATGCATACTGTGAGGCATCAAAAACTGCACCTTCTGCATAACAAGAGAACTTTTTGTCATAGTCCTTCCACCAATTTTTTATAACTGCTTGACATGAATAGTACAGGTTACACAGAAAACACTAATCCTCATGAGCCAGAGCCCCTCACAAACCCCCTCCCCCATAAAAAAAAAGAAAAAAGAAAAAAAACACCAATTCTAAACAAAATTATAGACAATGATGGATCACATTATAATCACTTAGACAAGAAAACCAGAATGAAGTTTAAATTTGAAAGTCAAGCAAATCAAAACAGATTCCAACAATTTCCAATGTGTCAAAAATGAATAAGATATTTAAGTAACTAATATTCTCCAATCTACGATAAAGCAGTACTATTCAGAGAGATTGCCATATCAAAAAACAGATTAATCAAATTCTGCATTGGCCTTGTGGCACATCTAAAGGCCTGCATGATCACCAGAGTGAAGAAGCTCATTATGCTATATATATGTTTAAAGAAGGAGACCAAAATGTGTACGCAGTCAAGAACTTCTATGGTGATTCACTAAAGCAGCCAACGATTGCACATACCAATGACAACAACGAAAGTCCAGAAAAATATTTAAATTCGGTCGTTATATTATTCAGCACTCAACACAGTGAACTTTTTAGGATTCACAAAACTGCCAATTCTTACTCAGATTTTGGTTCAATTACTCACGCCATAGAAGAAACCATGATACATGATTGTTCGTTGTGATACTGTGAAATCAAATAAACTTAAAAAAAGGCCTTCAAATGCATCAATTAACAATTGCAGACTGAATTTTGCTTCCACTTTCCTATAATTCAAATTAGTAGCTAGCTTGAACCAGATCTATATGAATAAGTTTAATCAAAGAAAGCCCAACAAGAAGAAAGTAAAGGCAGGAAGGCAGGAACGCCCAGTAAAAGAAAATCCAAGAAAGTGGAACAAACCTGTGGGAACATCTCCCGATTGCTTAAAATCCTCGGTGTTGGAAGCCCCTTGAATATCACCCCCAGCACCCAACCCATCCATATCTACAAACACTATACCATAGAAAGAAAGATGGAAGAAAACCAAGAAAAAGAAAAACGCAAAGGATCAAAAAGAACTGAAAACTAAATGTGAAAAATCGAAAACCTGAAACACTGCAATCTGAATTTTCTCAGAGTGTTTCAGCTAAAACGGGAACGAAGGAAGGGGGGAAAAAGATCTGTACAAAGAAACGAGTACATTTAGTTCATGGCAGAGATGTGTCCCACCGGAAGAATTAGAGAATGGCTTGGATTTGGAGCGCAGAGGAGGTGGACGAACCCTACGAAGGGGATGTGGAGCGTAATTTATTATAGAGGCTGAGTTATGGGGGAGGTCGCGTACCTAACTTAATTTACCTCAGCAGGAATTTGGACATTATTTACGCAAAAACCAAACGAGACAATTTTTGTTCCGCACTTGCACCGGAGACCGCTGGAATGACCGATTTGACCTTCTGCCGCCTCATTTCCCGCTCCCTGGCATATTCTTCCTCCCCCGCCGTTTTCTCCCCAATAAATTATTGCAAATTTTTTATTTTTATTATATTAAATTTTATTACATTCTAAGCCATTGCTCCAAACTGTTGTCAATGAAGTAGTAATCTTTTTACTTTTAATGTGCAATCTCATTTAAGCTTCAATAAGTCCGTTTGTTTTTGAGTATAATTGATTTTGGATATAATTATTAAGAAATTTATGAATATTTTTTAAAAATCATTGTTAAAATTAATTGTATAATTGATTTTGATGAATCCAAACAAAGACATTATTTCTATGTACTATACTATTGTGTCAAAGAATTTGGACTGAGTTAGAGATTGAATTTGTATTTTTTATACAAATGCAACTGAAAAATTTAAACTTAAATTCTCCAATAATACTATTCAAAAATTCATCACCACTAAATCTCACATAATAACTAATATTTAATTGGCTTTCTCAATTGACAATATGAATGAAGAAAAATAATAGACATGAAAATTTGTGCCAAGCCCCACATGATTCCATATGCAAAAGTTATATATGTCTCCCAACTTAGTTACACCTATAATTGAATAAGGATGATTGTGAAAAGTCAAATCTACTAGCCCTATGTTAGTTCAAAGTCTCTTTATTGTCATTGTCAACTTAACAAAATCATAAATATTTTTATCTTGACAACTGAAGGTGAGAAACAAACTTTCTTAAAATATGATCCCTTATTCATTTTTGTGCACGCCAATTTGTAAGCTAGTATGTGTAGTCCTTGTGGTGAGGTGTTTTAGATAATCTTGCAAGAGATTATTGGTTCAAGTCTACTAGTTGGTGTGTGAAAAAAATGCATGCTGATTTGTATCTTTTTTGTTGATATGTCACCGTTTAAAAGGAAAAATTATTATGTTATTTTTTTTGTTCTACATTTTGTTGAGATAAAAAACTCAAGTGATATAATTATTTCTTCTTCTAAACTTATGTTATGATTCGATTCTTATCTCTTCTCTCCTTCTTGTAAGTCATATTATGACTCTTTTGTAACCGAAAAAAAAAGCTTTGAAAACAAAAAAAATAAATGATGTTACATGGCTCCTTGTTGCATTATGATCAAATTTAAGTAGTAAGAAAAATATAAATGATTATGAATAGAGTTTTGAGAATACTACATCAATTAGAAGAAACAAATCAAACAAGTAAATAAAAGAAATTAACACATACATGTTATGTGATTCAATTTTTTGGATAAACGTTTACCCTTCACATATCCATCTATATATCCATCACCAGCTCCATTAGCAGTATAATCACTAATAAGTATAAACTCTCCCAAGTCCAAAATCAAAGGGTAACGCACAGTAAACGTAATATTTGGTATGCTACATGTATAGTGTGAAAAAAGAAAAAGGCAAATGAAATGCACAGTTTCATTTCTTTTTTCTCTCACATTGTATGCTCAACGAACCAAAATTGTTTTTTTCTCACCAAATGGTCATGTAACACACCATAAGTGTCTTTTGCACTTACAAGAGCGACCTTGCTAATTATATGACACCAAATTTAAGCCGCCAACTCATATACATATTAAAGAGTTACACTTTCTTTTTCCTACTCTTGAGACTTCTTACAAAAAAATCCCAATATAAATCAGGGATGAAGTATCCAATTGTCCCGCTCAAATGCATGTTCTATATTTTTAGTCTTGATTCATCATATCCATATAATCTTTTGCTTGTGCAACGTTTACCATAAGTGTATAAACAATTAGAATATTTATATTTAATTTTTTTTAGTCTTTTTGGAGTATAGTTTACTTAATAGACTAAAAATAACAAAATAGGTAAGCTTTTTTTAAATAAATTTTTTTGTATATATAAAATTTAAATTCAACTTAAAATAATTTAATTAACGTATTCACACTTCTACTACTTAAATCAATTTTTGTAGGTAGAATATTTATATTTATTTTATAAATATGTTAGGACCACTATCTCATTAACATTTTTATTAAGTTAATCGCTAAAAATAATTGTTTATCTTCCTAGGAAGTCCTTTTTAACTTAGATAGTTATATGTTTGATCGTGAAGGCCAACTGAACCTCTTTCTTTCAAAAAACCAAGAAGCAGAAAGATTTGTCTTAGCTTGAGAAATCAATAGTAACCAAAAAAAAAAAAAAAAATACCATGCCCAAGTCTCCATACATTAAAATTCAATCTATGCCCAAGTCTAAGAAATGTTATAAAGATTTAGCTTGTCAATATTTCATAAAATGTCATGAATTATTTTCAAATCTAGTGGGAGTTTGACAAGTTAAGATTTAAGAAGCAGAATTAAACGTAGTTTTCGTGCTCGACATAAACCTATCTTGGTTTCCGAATCATACGTAGCATTACAAACCTTGAACTAGTTTCATGCCAAATATTATTTGGTTAACTAAGGTAAATGGTTCTTGAAATTTTCACAAGGTGAAGTACACCGACGATTGTGCAAAAGTGCGACTTTGCAACAAGTTTTAACACTACCGTTTTTCACTTGTTCTTTATACAAGACAAGGTTGAACTAGCAATTGATATCAGCTTGAAGATGCCAAAAATGGCTAAGGCAGGAAAGCCAGCAGGTTCGTGACCTTCCACAACGTTAGCATAATTTGGCAGTGGCACCTAGATTCTCTACACCGGAACATTTTCAAAAACACAATGAATGACTTCAACATGCGGGACCGGTTCCTTTGCCCTAATGGCTGAGAAATTTTAGAGAAATAAATATAAATTAAAAAATAATAATAAAAAAATAATATAACTCACACATTAAATTATAAAAAAAGATAAAAAATGATTAGAGTAAAATAAAAAAAAGTTTGAGAACCTAAATCCAAATACCCCATCTTCCATGTATATCTCATCGCTAATAACAGCAGCAACTAGCAAGTACAACAGCAATTAACCATATACCTGGAAGATCAAGACAAACCAACGTTGAGACAGCAGGGTAGACTAAAATAGTTCATCAACTGAAGGTGAACGGAAGGTGCCACATATCTACACATGTGGATTATTTAGTAGAGGATCTAAGTTCATAATATAATGAACCAAGGTCAACATCATTTATACTTCATTACAGCATTCATATGCAGTTCAGAAAAGCTTAAAATGCCGACCTGTCATCTGGTTAAACTTGAGCGCCCCCAATGCTACTTCAATAAAAGAAGGGTAGCCTACACACTCAGATATGGCCGCAACCAATCCCATGTCTTTGTATGATAATAGTGAAGGAACATGGGAATCCAATCTAAACCTAAACCTGTACATATTAGTTACTACTATGCTCTAGCAACCACAAACAGTAACAAAATAAGCTCCCCCGTCAAAAGAAAAAAAAGACGAGGTACATATCAAGGCAAGTTTATCATGATACACAGATGGGCCTGATTGCAAATTTTTTCACAATGCTTGGAATTAGGGCATTATAACAAAAAAAAAATTGAGGCTTAAATTCCATGGTAGACGCACCAAACACTTCCACATCAGGCTGTCCCCGTAGTACTTAGACACGATGTTGTCCCCATATGTCATTTACTGTCATCCAACTTTAGAATCTAGCTCCCTCACTGAATGTCCAGCTATCTAACTCAGCACTGACTCCGAGTTCACATGGCCCCCCACTACCCCCAGAGTTACTATTAAATCCAGCAACAGGCACAGAGCGTTGAGCAAATTCAAGTAATAGCTTTTTTTGGTGATCGTCCGTGTGAGGAAGACTTGCACGTAAGAGCTCAACCGGCATTTCTCTACTAATGGCTCGGGCAGCATCTGACCCAATAGCGGCCAAATTTGGTGTCCCTTGCATAAGTAGTGATTGCACGATACTATCATATTTATTCACACAATACTTGGTAAGAAGACCAAAGAATTCATCAAATGAGGCCTGCCAAAGTGAACGATTTGCTATATTATAATTGCTAGCAGCTTGAGGATCAGTTAAAAGTTCAGTTGCCCTCTCCAGCAAAGATACTAAAATAAGGGAGGCCCCATCCCCAGCAGAGTTTCCAAGGGGACGCAAAGGGGGTTGCTCTGAGGAACATACAACAGCTGCAAGACAAGCACTTAGTGCACCAAGATCCATTCCACAGACACACTTTGAAGCAACCTTTGCAAGGTTACTTACAGTTTCTGCTGCAGTTGGATCAGACGGAAGGCCACCAAATAAAAACCTTAGATGACGAAAGATTGCCATGCAGACTATGCGCATAAGCTCACCACCTGGGAAAAGCAACTGAAGGTACCTTGCAAGGAGCTTCCGTCCCTTAGGTAGAGAAACTATTCTTAAGAAAACAAGGTCATCTTTTGCAGCAAGCCCATCTGCATGTCCATTCTTTCCCAGTGGGTCAACTAGTTGAAGTGACGCAGCAAGTCCTTCTAACAGACCCTGCCGCCTCCGTAGTAATTGATTCCCACCATCTTGGAGCTGATTAAACTGTAGAAAACGATCAATATCATCTACATCAAGAAGGAGACAAAGACCATCCTCAATTGTCACCCTTACCGCAAGCATAGGCTCCTGTTCAAGGGGCTTCTCAGAAACATTTTGCTCAGTGCTACCAGCAGGAGAGGAATTTGGAGGATCAACTTCCAGCAGAGGACGGGGCCTGCGAATTGATGAGAATGGAACTCTCCCAAGAGCATCAACCTGAAGAAAAGGATGTGGCTCAGTATTAGCACGGGCTCGTGGAGGGAGTTCCCGTATTTGAGTTGGACAAAAGTGATGCTTTAATTTAGCACTGGAAGTTTTTTTTGCAAGACAAGCTTGGTGATAATAATCATCTACATATGGGTCATTGCTATGAGTCGCTGCAAGCTGCATCCTAAGAATATTCTCAATCTCCTCAGTTGTCATATACTTAGACCTAAACTGTGGCCATCCACTATCAATCTTCTGGCTAATCATATCAAAATTCTGCGGGGGAAACCGAAAATTCTGTCTACCTCTCTGAGCTGATTTTGATCTTTGATCTCTCATATCCATCAGCCCAAGCATCTGTTCATATTTGCTAATCATGGGTGAACCTGAAGAAATATTGGGATTAAATAAATGGGATTGGAAACCAGATAAATAGCCTGGGGAAGGCTGAAGAGAATGGTGCATTCTCGGCTGCTGTTGCTGCAATTGAGTCACTAATTGTGAAGGTATTGATCCATTATGAAGGGGGGATTGTTGCTGCAATAAATTGTTCATACCTTTGGGATAATCACCAGGATATAAACCCATTTGGTTGGCCCAATGGCTTCTATTATTAACGGGGGAACCACCTGCAAACTGATGCATATTCCCACCAAAATGGGACCCATGGCTTAAGCCAGTCAATTGAATCTGAGAATTGGAAGAGTGAGAATGATTAGGTGAAGATAATGGCACCTGGGATCCACTAGCATGGTATGGGATATTCAGATGGCTCTGATTTGGAGAATCCTGCTGGGGCCAGCCACTAAATTGAGGATAAGAAGTAAAAGAAGATTTAGGCACCGTAATCGGTTCACTAGAAAAATGTTGATGTTGATGGTGTTGCAGTTGTTGTTGCTGCTCAGGGTAAGAAGATGTTCTATATAAGCCCTTTGACTCTTGCAACTGAGCCAATGAATGATATGGTTGTGATGACCATCTTTTGCCATCCTGAGCACTTTCGCTGTCATAATCATGTTGTTCAAACCAATTGGAAACATTGTCCCTTTGTAACCATTCAGCGGCAAATGAATCTGCAAAAATATTCAATAAAGTAATATAAGGAACTCAGGCAATTAAGACAATTACAGAGTAACAGGAATGAAGCAGCTGCCATATGGTTTTTCAAAACATGACCAACAAAAAAAGAAGTATTATATAGATCTCACTAACTCATATAAGCCTGAAGTTTTAAGTAAAACTCTTTGGACCTAATGTATTTCCTCATCAATAATCAGTGATCAGAAGAGATTAATTTACATATAAGATACCACTTAAAAAGAAAAATAGAACAAGTTGTAAAACCTACAACAATCAATGTCTTCAACAAGAAATCATCATATATAACATAACAATTATCTTTTGTGAACCCCTGGTGCAGATGCTACCCCTATTTTGTAGCATAAAATATGCTAAAACACAAAAAATTGAATACCACTAAAGGTGAGTGATGCATATCTCAAAATAATTAGTGGGAGTCCGGGACTAGAAGATTATGAGTTGTTAGTTCACAGGAATCCTGTTCCTGCATTTTATACTAAGTTCTCTTTGGTTAACAAGGTAATGGCTCATTAAACTTTCTTTTTATTTAATATTAAAAAGCAATGAATTTTCTTTATTTATTTATTTATCTTTTTTGCCTTTACAATGAACTTTCGTTCAATTGCATTTGACTAACATGGATATTTTTAGGGTGAAATCAAACTACTTGCCATGCTTTTTCCCTTTAAACCCATCTAGTTGTTAACACCTTCCTCCTTTTGAGATTTACAGAAAACAAGCATTGGGATAAGCACTTTCAAATCTAGTTGTCCTTTCACATAGTGATCCCCCCATCAGCTAGTTTCCTTACTTTCTGAACTCCAAGATCATTGTTTTCGGTTGGCATTTACAGCCACAAAACAGAATAACTTTTTCCCCCAACTATCACAATCAAATTCTCCAACCTAAGCCCATTAGTTATGAACTTATACCACAAGGACTCAAATTCAATTCACAAAATATCTCAACTCACCATGCACCTAATACCAAAATCCAGATACTTAAATTGCCTTGCCCAACATTAGATTCAAACACGTACATTCACATAGCAGTCCTACATTATTGCACAAAATTAGAACATAAAATGAACATTACATAGAAAACCTAAAACAATATGTTGATTACTTACTCAATGAGTATTACTATTACATATTAAGTTTTATAAGGACATCAGGTCCAATTTTGAAAATTAAATGCACAAACAGATGCAAATGAGAAGACTGGCATAATAATGCATTTGTTTTCTATGTGCACTGACACTGACCGAGAGGGAACAACACACTCACAAGTCATGACATATAATTGCGTCAATTTGAGCTATCTTGTCCCATACATTGTGGGCATCTACCACATTTTGTATTCATGCTGTCAAATTATTATAAAAAAAAAAAAACTCACATGAAGAACATAAAAAATGGGGCAGGCATATCAATGCAAGATACTAAAAAGTATAGCCAGAGATGCATAATACAGCACCAAGCCACCATCAACATACACCATTGAGACAAAGCCCGGTATTGAAGGTGCTAGATGCCAAATAATAGCACTATACTCAACATCAGGAGAGATACCTGTTCTTCATATAAATCAGTAACAGGGGACAAAAAAGAGTTCTTCACAGTTCACATGTCTTAAATTCTAAAATTATTACTCACTTTCTCTTGATCCTTGTTCACCAATAAATCCCATGCTTGCTGGTCCATTAACAACCTTGTTCAACTGAAATCACAGAAGAATCATAATATTTAATATCAAAAAACATAAGGTAAAAAAAATTCAGCTGTTCAAAATAAGCCAATTTTATCATCAGCTAACAGAGAAGTACAATATTATAAAGATGAAACACATGCATATGTCCAAAAGAGGACCAAGAAATATTATCTTCACAAAAGCAGCAGCTTCAAATGACATTATAGCCTATAATGTCAAGGAAGCTTGCCAGTCAGAATATCTCTTCCCTCCATTAAATCTTCAAATTCTGTATTTATTCCTTTTTATTTTCTTTTCTTCTTTTTTCTAACAAGTTATAGGTCAATTGTAAAAATATGTACAAGTAAGATGCAGGAAGAAGACACAATAAAAAGGATGAAATAAACAAGCAGACAAGGAAAAAACTATAGTATATTACACAGCATGCATGACAATCATCTTGAAATACTATTCATCATTTTACTGCATATTAAGCACCATATCTGAAGCTTAAAATATCTTCTGCTATGGCCAAAAAGAAAAGGAAAAATATCTTTCACTGACCAATATCTTAGATTAGGTCCATTAGGAAATAAAGCCTTATGACTAAGTATGCTAGAAAGAGAGATGCATCTTGTAATTTTCTCACACATTCTCTCATAAATGATGCTCACAATCCACACATAATCTCCAAAGAGAGAGATAAACACAAAAAAAACACTTAAAAGGGTAAACCCCACCAAATGTTTAATTTTGAATGTAATGCCAACCGTGAAACAGTTTTCCCCAATAGGGTTCTTAAAAAGACACCATCAGCTTAGGCTTGCTATGAAACACTTTACACGTATAGCCCTCTAAATAGACACCACCTACTTAGCAGTGGGGAAAACCTCATTAGCTTCCCACATTTCTCTAAGATTGCACTCACCAGAATTTTATATTGTCAGGTATCATGACTCTCGATTAAAATGAACAACAAAGCATATTGTTTGAATATCACAGAAACATCTCATCAGGTGAGGACAGAATACCAGCTCTCAAAACTTGACTAACTGAAACTGCCACAGACCATGCCCCCTAAGTTTAGAATACTTGCAACTTCTAATTTATTTATTTATAAGGGGAAGGGGAGCAGAATTCATATAATTTATAACATAAAAACACACATAGGTTGTAAAAGTTCCTTTTATCGGTTTTGCTTGTTGTTTAATCCATATAGATTGAGATCAGTGTCAAACACCAATTTCTGAGCCCCCTCATGTAACAGAAATATTCAGCATCCATAATAGCATCATATCCAAATGTTGAATTTAACTATCTAACCTTTGAAAAAGTGGTAGTGAGATCATCAACATCTGAAATAGATCTTATATCTTCACCCTGCAATGAGACAAAGAGAGTTAATTACAGAAAAATGAAACTCTTAAACCATATATGTGACAGATTAATTCAAGATCATATTGTTTTATTTAATTATTTATTTACCAGACAGAACTTAACAAAAGTCACATACCTAGGTGCTTAGCAAAGTGCCCCTACACATTGCTTACTTAAATTCATAGAAATAGCTAATAATAACAACAAACAGAGCCTTATCCTGTTAGGTGTAGCAATAGCCAAAAAAGAGAAAAATTAAAAAGCCTCAAAATATGATCCAAAATATCACTTGATGTATCAAGTATCTACACAATGCCATGGATCAATAGCAATGGAATGGGATTGATTTCTCATCAGGAAGTAACAAGTGACATGATTTAGCGTCAAAGAAGATGGACATCCTAAATTGTATGACATAGCTACTACAAAAATCCTCAAAATAACATATCTTGGATTCTAATAATTCACTTAAAGAAAAGGAAGCAAATGAAGAGTGGAAAAAAAACTAAAAAATTAGCAAGAAAACATGAGGCAGAAACTGACTACTGACATGATTTGGACAACTCATGCAATTAAAAAAACACATGTAAAATCCTTTAACCAAAATGGAAATGATGTCATGACCCATTTTTACTTTCCAAACATTTATTTTTTAAATGAAACATCACAAACGGATCAAACCATTTTTTATAATGGATGGATTTCTGGTAGAAATAAATAAACAAGGAGTGACCTGTTCTCTGTTGAAAAAAATCTCCCCTGCCTCCTCATCAAATTCAACAGGAGGCAATTCTTCTTCTTCATCTTCTAAGCCCCCCAACTCAACTTCATCAAGAACATCTTTCCCAAAGAAGGCATACTGTGATGCATCAAATACTGCATCTTCTGCGTAACAGAAATTGAGTCAAAAGCCTCTAAAGTCTCATAACTGTTCATATGAACCATGTACAGCATTGCATCTACGAAAAAATTCAGATACATTCAAAGGCAAGAAAATAAAGGAAATAAAAGGTATATGATGACGTATTAATTTCAATCAAAAGCAATCAAAACACAAAGCAAGCTCATAAAGTAGCTGCAAATAATACTTCTTGAGATTAGAGATGTCAACTATTGAAAGTCAAGCACACCCATTACTAATAGGTAAGAAAAACTTTTCTGGCGAGGTTATACATCTCGCAAATCTTTTTTCGCCGCCAACAAATAGTGTAGAAATAATTCAATGGTTGTCTAATAACAATAGACTGCCCAAATTACTCCTTGCTCCATACATCGTGTCACACTGCATGCTCCTTCATGATCAACCAGAACCACAGAGAATTAGAAAGCTATGAAATCCAGAAACACTTTGGGCATTACTTAGAGTTGCGTGTCTCTTCTTATAGCAGCCAATGATGACATATGAAAACCAATAAAATCATTTCAATTTTAGACATTATAAACAAAAGCAAACCTTTTTAAGAACCACAAATTTTGGTTCCGACTTGTCATATACTGCACAATGAACATGTCACGTGAACTTCACTACATTTTTCCATTATGCGCCTATTAAAATATTGATCACAGCAACAAATTTACGTATGATTTACAATTGCACATCAATTCTATTCTTTCATAATCCAGAACACTAAGAAGCTTAAAACCAGATCTAATTAACCAAACAAATAGGAGCAAACCTGTGGGAATCTCTCCCAATAGCTTAAGATTCTGTGGGTTGGGAGCCTCATGAATATTACCCCCACCACCAAAACCATCCATATCTACAAATTCTATATCGTGGAAGACCGATTGCCAAAACCCAGAAAACAAAAACGGAAGAGATGAAAGAAAAAACTCTAAATCTCAAGGTGGGACAATACGGGAAAAACAATTAAACCGGAATTCGCAAGGTTTGTGCTAAAACGGTATCGAAGGAGGGGAAAGAATCTGCACAACAACTTGAGTATATCAGTTCATGGAAGGATTTGTTCCCCAGGAGAGATTCAAAAATGAGTTGGATTCGGGGCAGAGAGATGCAGAAAGGAACCCTAGGAAGGAAGGAGATGACGATTATGATTGGCCATATAAGATAACAATCGAGAGAAGTGTTATGAGAGAGGAGGGATGACTATTTTGTCAAAGCAGTTAAGATGCAGTCCATAATGCTCTTAGCTAGTAGTTTGTGTCTGCTGTTGCCCTCACTTTACCGAAGGTGGGCGAACGAGGTGGTTTTGCCTTTTGTGCTAAGGGAAAAGGGGAATTTGAATTTTTATTTTTATTTATTGTAGTTTTTTATAATTTAGTGTATTTTTTTATTTTTTCTTTTAATTTTATTTCTTTCCCTTATATTATACACTTTACTTTTCTTAAACAAAGTTAGAAAATCTTTGTCCAAAAAAAGTTTAAAAAACTGAAAGAAAAAAGAGGTATCTATCTATTTCTTTTGTTTTCAAATGTTTATTATATGACTTTCCCAATTTTTCTTTTAGGGTTTATACATGAGATGTACTAAGGAAAGGACCCACCACAGGAATAAAAGGCATTTGATGAAGGAGAAGATGATGCAGATAGGTTTTCTATGATGTTAGTTGTTCCCTTAACATGCAGGGAGAATGGCATATGCTTTTGGATATTTTGTTTATGGACACATAAATATTTGTCATAACTAAATTGTATGAAGAATAATCAATCAATAGAAACGACTCCAACAAATCATCACCTTTGTTGGATCCTTTAAGTCAACACACATATCGCTTTTGGAGGGATGATTGTATGGCCTATGAATTGAACCTTTCTTCATTTGAAATATGTATGATGACAACTCTAATATTTATAAATTATTAACAATAATTTCAGTTAATTCCTTTAAAAAACTAATTATAATTAATTAAAAGATGAAAGAATTTATTTTTATTAGAAAAATGACTGATCACTTAATATACATGCAAATTCTTACATTAAAACTCAAAAATTTAAAGGAAAAAGATTTAATCATTAAAGATGTCAATGAAAATCTTCTTCAAGCCAATAAATATATCATGAAGGCTTTAAAAGCAAAATTATTACTTTCTTTGCAATGTATTAAAAGTAATATTTTAAAAACTGGATTGATTAATGAATTATTTTGAAAGATAGGTCAAGATCATACAAAATCAATCAATTAGATCGACTCAAATGATATTATAATTTTTGTATAATAATATTTACAAAGCTTTTAAATTAATTTTAAAAGATGAAATTAAAGTATTAGAGTATGATCTATATTCATGCATATCTTTTTCTTACAATTAAATAAACAGACAAAGATAAAAGATTTTATACAACAAGCATGAGAACTTGCATATTGGTAATAATGGATAAATAAGGGAATGGAAGATATTTAGAGAATAAAAGAATACAAAAAGCACTACCACCTTTTGTGTGGTGATGATAAAGTATTCTTTTTCATTGATAAAATGATAAAAAAACATAAATCAAAATAATTGATTGTGAAATGAAAAATATAGTAGAGAAAACAAAAACCATCAAAATAAAAAAAAGTAGAGCAATAAAAAAGAAATAAAGAGAATTTTCTTCATTTATCATGCTAGCATTAAGTGGTGAATCTACGCATAAAGGTGAATAGGTAAGTGCCCATGTAATATTTCAAAATTTTAATATTTTATATGTAAAAAATAAATAAGTGCTTATATAAAAAAAATTAAAGTGTCCACATAGTAAAATTTTATTATTGAGAAAGATAGAACAAAGAATGATCAAAGAGGTTAAGCAAGTATTTTGCTACATTTTATCTAATGTTTTTAGCTTGTATTCACCTTGAATTTAATTAAAACCATATTATGAATTACTAATGAATAGTTTAAAGTACTACAATAAAGTGATTATTAAGACATTGCAAATACTATGTCATTAATTAATATGTAAAAAAATTATTACAATTGATAAGAGATGAAGGATGATAGATTTTACTTGGTAAAGTTTCATTATTTTATGATAAAAATAAAACGTTTGTCTCAAATATAAATGGTTTATTTGTAACTTATAGCTTATCAAGATTGAAAGTTCAATAAATTTTAAATTTATATGATTTATATTATCAAGTTACTAATAGAAAATTTTAAGAGTTAAATAATCATTTCAATGAGGTCAAGATTGTGCTACTTTTTTTATGTGATATGCTTAAATATAAGAAATTTATTTATTACTTTCAATAAGTAAAAGCTTTATGGTTGCTTAATTTTATCTAAATAACTTATTTATAATTGAATTTTTTACATTTGATAGTTAACTTAAAAATTATATTTTAGATATACACTTAGATGAAAGATTTTTAAAATTAAAAGAAATCGGTGATCTCTCTAAAAATTTGATTGAGATAAAGATATATATTATAAATTTATTAGTGTATTTGCTTATCAAATTAGCATTGATAATTTTTTATTGTAATTGCACCTATTAAAAAAACTTTATTTGTAATAAATGTTATAAAAAGTGAAATTTACAATTATATGAAAAATAAATGATTAGATGATTGCTTAATCATCTTTGTAAAAAATGAAATATTTAATAATATAGAGATGAACAAATTTTATAACAATTATAAAATATGAGACCAAATATACAATAATTATAAATATTATTTATTTTATGAAATTATAATTTAAAATAATAATTATTATAATATAATAAAAAAATTATTTTAAGTTCATTTTTATTAGTGCCTGACACTGAAAAAAATTTGGATGCGCCCATTCTAGCATCTGCACTCCAAGCATCCGCATGAGATAAGAAATTTTGTCATTGGAATTTACCTATCAAATGCTAGTTGGCCACAAAAGGCCAAAATACTATATTTATATTGGAAACAATAAACACTCAAAAGTTTATTTATAAGATAATTGTCTATTAAGGAACGTCAGCATGGCAGGTCGATACAGAGACAGCCCTTCGCTCTTCAGTCGGCAAAAATTCTTCCTTCAATGCTTTTACATTTACAATTGTTAACCCACAACTTTTATAGTAACCCAAATCTTATTCATCCATTTTTTTATTTTACTTTTCTATCTCACATTTATATGATCATTCCTTTTATCACCTTATAAACATAAATCAAATTATAAATTTAAAAATATAAATGAAACATTTTCTTTCTTTCTCACATTCCAATTTTGTGGATAGCAAAAATATTTCTTTATTCTCAATTTTTGCAAGATTTAAAAATTTTTAAATTATTTTTTGTGTGAGTAAATTAAAATATTTTATTATTTATTTGTTAATTATATATAATTATGAATTTATCTTATTTAATTAGCATATAAAGAATATTCTAGTAAATTTATCAAAAATATTACAAATTTATCCTATTTGAGTATTTTTTTAAAAAAAAACAGAAACAGGATGGGAATTCTCAAACAAGTTTTATTATTATCGTATTTATTTTAGAACAGAAAAATGTTTCTAAATGCAACAATCTCCAATTTTTTTATTTTTTACTTTTTACCACAAAAGCAAAAATCCAAAAATATCAGGCCAATATATTGAAAAAATGTAATGAAAGAGGCGGGGGGAAGTCCGCCCACTACAGAAAGTGTGCAAGCGGGTTCCTTCTTCTTTTCCCCCGAAGATAAGTGTCTCCATTCTCGCGCCCCTACTCCTTGCGTGCATCGGGTTTTACTAGCAATGGCGAGAGTAGCTTGCAATAACCTTATTCCCAGTATAGTTCATCCATTGAAGTCAACATTTTGCAGAAATCACGCTCTTTTCTCCGGCAGCTCTCACCTTATCGGTGTTTACGGGATACGGCGGCGATTTTCTTCGTCATCCAGGATAAGCATGAGCTTAAGAGCTGGGATCGTTGGCCTTCCTAATGTTGGAAAATCCACTCTCTTCAACGCCGTTGTAAGCCATCCATTTCTTTCTCACACTCCCTTCCCGTGTGTGTGTGCTGTGTTGTATAAAACGAGAAGAAACTGAGAAAGCTCTTATTGGGGCGGTTGTTCTATTTGTCTGAATCTTTGTGCTTTCATTCAAACGGAATGTTGTACTTAGAGTGTTTTGAATAGGATTCATAAACTGTGTTTTCTTTATTAGGTATTCAGTTGTGAACAAAGTAAGTGTCCAATATATCACGAGTGTTATATCTATTGAAGAAGAAGGTATTTTATATACAAAGAAAGGAAGAATTTTTAACTGAAATGGATGAGGAGTCCTCAATTTTTTAAAAATAAGAGCTTTCCATGTCTTTTGGACATGCATATTTACTAAGTAAAAATAAAGCACTTGCATTGGTTAGTATTGTGACATGAATTCATTGCGTATGATTCTTTGACATTAGTATGTATTACACAAATCCCTTCCAGCTATAACATAGGAAATTGCATCCATACTTTTTGTTTAAGTTCTTTCTATATTTAAGTCCTGTAGAGTTTCAAAGTAATGAATGTATGTCAAGGAATCCTATAAGCAATGCAAACAAAATGTTACACTTCTGAATATCCCTATAGTTTTGTGTGCAAGTGCGTCCCATGAGAGAATTAAAATTCTTGCTTGGTGTGTGCTTCGGTAATTTCAGATGCCTAAAAAAATTGTGAAGAATCATGTGCAAAAGGCTCCAACTTCTATTCTTTAACTTCCAAATTAGGTGTTCTTATTTGTGAGGGAGTGATATCATGTGTCACTTACTTAAAAATACCAAAAAGGAATGCATATGCGTTTTAGGATGTGAAATATTTTATGTTTGTCATGTGACTAAGTTGGATTTGTTATTCTTGGTATATGGTTAATTTGCTCTAAAATAACTTTCTCTAAGAATTAGCTGAGAACCTAAAATTAATACCTAAATGGCTAGTTTTCAGATTTCATTGGAATATCTCTTTGTATAAACAACTAGCTGACAAAATATTGTAATGAGTTTTAATTTTAAGCCAGAAAGTTCTCCAATTGATGGAAACTGTATTGGCTTATTGTTGTCTTGGTGTACTGTGTATATATCTCCCTCTGGTTCTTACTGCTATCAAAATATGTCAAATCTTGATATATAGTGATCTTATATGTCTAGGTTGAAAATGGAAAGGCTCAAGCAGCTAATTTTCCTTTTTGTACAATAGAGCCAAATGTAGGGATTGTTGCTGTTCCTGATCCTCGACTCCATGTGCTTTCTAATCTCAGCAAATCTCAACGAGTGGTCCCGGCATCCATAGAATTTTTAGATATTGCTGGGCTTGTCAAGGGTGCAAGTCAAGGAGAGGTATTCTTTCCCTTTTCCTTCTGTTGTTTTGATGTTATCAAGTTCGTAATTTAGATAAAGTTTTCCATGATTGCTCTTGGATTTTGTTGCAGAAAATTTCGTTTGAACTTTTATGTAATTTCAACTGTTGCAGGGTCTGGGTAATAAGTTTTTGTCACATATTCGTGAGGTGGACTCTATACTACAGGTGTTTATCTATTATTGTTTCCTTCTCATTGTCATCATCATCATCATGATTAATACTATTCTTCTTGTTGTGTATCTTCCCTTTCTAGGTGAATCAATCGATCAGCCATCTACACATTGCTAATAAAAGTTCTTTTATATGCTTGTTAAGTGCTTTTAACAAACACCCCCCCCCCCCCTTTCATCTGATTTTATTTTGTCATTGATTTATTGATTACTGCAATAGGTTGTGCGCTGTTTTGAAGACAATGACATTGTTCATGTGAATGGAAAAGTTGATCCCAAGTCTGATATTGATGTTATCAACTTGGAACTTGTTTTCTCAGATTTGGACCAGGTCAGCCTACTAAATCTCATTTTTCACTTTTTTACTACCTTTATTATGGGATCCTTTCTGAAAGGCTAAAACATGGTGGTGGCAGTGTCTCATTAACTTAAGTCATATTTATCTTGACTGTATTACGTACCTTCCACTTTGTTGGTATCAATTGTTTTGTGATTTTTGACAGTCTATCTATTTGCATATGCACACACACATATTATAGTTTGCTATGATGAAATCTACTGATAGAACTAAATATGCCTCTTCCCAAGAAATGCAGATTGAAAAAAGATTGGAGAAACTGAAGAAAGGCAAGGCAAAGGATTCACAATCTAAACTCAAGGTACCAATCTTATATTGCTACCATCTCTCATCACCTCTCCTGTCCTTGAAGTTGATGAGATTGAATCATATTACTAGAGCTAATTTTAAAATCCTTAATTTTAGGAAGAGGCAGAAAAGTCTGCATTGGAAAAGATTCGTGAAGCACTCATGGATGGAAAACCTGCCCGATCTGTGACCTTAACAGATTTTGAAAAGGATTCTGTAAAGCATCTTTGTTTGCTCACCATGAAACCTGTCATATACGTTGCTAATGTTGCAGAATCTGATCTAGCTGATCCTGAAAACAATAATCATGTCAATGATGTCATGAATCTTGCTTCTGAGTTGCGGTCAGGAATTGTGACGATTTCAGCACAGGTACACGATTAGTAAGGCAACTATGTAAATTTTAATACTGTTTGGAGAACATTTAATGTGAGTCCTTCCATGGGTATGAAGGTATGCTGGGGAATTTATGCAAAATACCTGAAGATAAAAAAAAATTACATTGTTTTTAATACCTCAAACTAGCAATCAAAGATAGGGTTATTTGTCCTTGTAGGTTGAGGCAGAGCTGACTGAACTACCAATAGAAGAAAGACAAGAATATTTGAAGTCTCTTGGTGTTGGTGAAAGTGGTCTTGGGAATCTAATTAGGGCAACCTATGGCCTTTTGGGACTTCGAACTTACTTTACTTCCGGTGAAAAGGTGAGAAAAAATATCGATTTTTTTTATATTACATGATTTTGCCTCTAAAACATTTTTTTAATGTGTACACAGGAAACAAAGGCATGGACAATACTTGCAGGTTAGTTTTACTTGGCTTTGAGCACATTGCATCGAGCATGACAGTACAAAATTTCCATAACTGGACTTCAGCCTTATGTGAACTCCTTAGGCCTATATAATTTAAATAGCTTGTTAAATTGAAATTTGTTTGATCCATAAATGGGCAATGAAGAGATTTTATATAGTGCTCTGTCCTTGACTAATTGTTTTGTTTACATGGCCTATTCTTGGCAAAGATAGATGTCCCTTTTATGTTATGGTGTAAACTGATATGGACTAAAGGGCATTATTAATAATGTAAATATGCTACTTAAATTGGATTGCTGCCTTTCTGATTTCTAAGCCACTGTTGTGATAGGAATGACCGCACCTCAAGCTGCTGGAGTCATTCACTCTGACTTTGAGAAGGGATTCATTCGAGCAGAGACAGTAAGTATCAAGGATATAATTTTGATCTCATGTTGCTCACTAAATATAGTTCTTGGAATTTGATTACCTTTCAGTGGTATTGCTTGGATGCTCACTTATTCTAGCAGTCGATAGCAGTTTAAGAACCAATTTGCATTAGAATATCAAGAACCAATATGAGTGTGTTTATCCAGAGCACATATCAAGGCTTTAAGAAATGAAACCTTTTTCCATTGCTTTATAGTAATGCTACATTAACACATTTTCCATTATTTTAAATTAGGTGTCGTATGATGACTTTGTTGCAGCTGGTTCACTTGCTGCAGCAAGAGAGAAAGGACTAGTAAGTTGTTTTTCCAAGTTTTTCCCAATAAACTAGATTTAATTCTACATGCATGGAGATAACTAATGCCTAATGTATTAATTTTTGTTTGGATCCCATAAGCAGCGTTATAAGATATTAAGATGTGATTTGTGATTTCTTATCTCACTATTAGTTTAATATGTCCTAAATCCACTGGTTTAATCTATTAATTATGCTACATTTGTCTACTCCCCTTTTTTTCTTGTCTTTAAGAGATTACCCGAACTGGTCCATAGCTGGCATTTAAACCGGTTGGGTAATGTCAATCCTTAGTATTTCATCCTTGCTTCAAAACACGGGGCCATGTACTAAGTTGTTTGTGTCATAAAGATGAAACTTTAGCGGACCATATGGCTGCCACTATTGATGCTTATATGTGCATAAGAAATTGTGGGCTTGGAAGGGCAGGTCTTTTCAAATTATCTCTATATAGTATAATTGTATTTCAGCCCTTGAAGCTTTCAGCACAATGCAAGAATCATTAGTTTCCTCTCTCCTGATCTCCTGGAATTTTGTTCTGAATTACCTGAATTTGTTGTTTGCAGTTGAGATCTGAGGGTAAAGACTATATTGTACAGGAAGGAGATGTCATGTTGTTTCGTTTCAATGTTTGATGTCACGTACTAGCCTGGGAGTCAGTGGAGAAGTTGAGATATGCTTTATGACTGTGACTACGGATCAGAAATTTTTCAGCCAATTGCTGCGTATAGTTTGGATAAACATTCTTTTGTTGTATTATGGCAAAGTTCTGAAAATTTTCGTGTAAGGCTAGATTAGCAGTGGAATACATTAATAGAATTGCCTTTATATATTTGATAGTACAGATGATCAATAGTAATAAAAAGTCTCCGTCCTTTCATACCTGTTGACCAACAATAAAAACCATGCAAGATAGAAATGCCCTGGCCTTATGCATCTGACTCCAGGTGATTTCATGAGATTTAAGAAAGTTTCTGAATTCGTGGGCCAAGATGAGAACAAAGGGAGGAAATTTGCAAAAATTTGATAAAGAAAATTTCTAATGCAAAAGTTCCTTGCTGGAGCTCATAGAGGTTCCTTACTCAATTTATTTGGTCCATGCTCCACGGTGATAAATGAATGACTTGTCCTTTACTTTTCACATTTCTTATTTCACCATATAGCCAGAGGCTAAATAGAACAATCTTCATGGTTCCAAAAAAGGAAGGATTCGAATTCAGGCTTCTTTGCCTTAAATGCAATGACACATGGCTACAAAGCTATTTGGTGTAGAACCAATGATGTATATTTAATATTCATAAAAAGGGGATAGAGCACATGTTTACATGATGTGCTAGATATTATTAAAGATGAGGTGTACTTCCAGATTGAAAAAGTTATGTGGTAGCAGGGTTATGAATTTTATAATTTAATTTATAAAATTAAATAAATTTAATAAATAATTATTGAATTTTATTTACAACAATTATTTCTAGATTGCAGGGTATTGAGGGACTTGTGCTGATGCCTCAATTATTTCTAACAAAGAAAATCATTTTTCTTATAACTGTATTGATAGATTATACTTATATCTTTATACAGTCCCTTTTTTTTTTTTAACTTTTGATTTACACATGATCATATAAACTATTTTTTTCATATATCGAACAAGTATGCACATACGGAAAAAAAGTGGGAGCATATACTTCTGCTCCTTCCCTTGCAAGATCCTCCTCACTAATGTAATGTGCACTTGCTCTTGCTTCTAAGAAAAGGAAAATCGTGCCTGTTCTTTCCATAACCCCATCATTTCTTTTGGCTTTCTGTGTGAAATTTCCTCATTTTATGAGTTCTATAAGCTGGAGTGGAGTTTTATGGTGTCTTATGTGCTTAAGCAGGATTATTAGCTGGTGGCTGGTCCTATCTACTTGTCAATGATTCTGCGAGTCCTGCTTGACTTTTAATACAACTTCTGCATATCGTTAGGAATGATATCACAGTTCAAACTTCAATCTTATTAACCATGAAGTCCCTTCAATTTCAGTCAATATGTAGTTAACCCCTAGAGATTTCGATTTTAACATCTTATACCCTCACTCTTGTTAGAATTGACCTTCTAAATAGTGATGTAGAACAATAAGGATCAACGGTTCACCTATGACGTTTGGATGAAGCGAAGAACTATGGGGAATCAGAGAGAAGAAGGAAAAGGACATCTGAATACAGTAAGAGAAGGGGAAAGGCGGGTAGCACTTTAATTTTTTTTAAGAAAAGAAAAGATGAAATTTCTTTTTCTCATAAAAAATTCTCACACTATTACAAGATGCGAAATTAATTTTCATTTAGAGAGAGAAGGTTATAGATAGTATTTTTCTTCTAACAAAGGTCTTTTTAAATCTTGAACATGTATACATTGATACTAAATCTTTTAAGACACAACTAGAAAATAATGTCCTTTTAACTAAAGCTATCAAAATAGATATTGATTTTTATGTATTATACTTGAAGATTGTATGAGTTATTTTAAGTGAGAATAACGGGGTTACAATATAATCCATATTGTTACCTGTCCTTATTTTGTCCCCTCTAACCTTTACAAACGTTAATAAGTGTGAAATGCACAATATGTTCTGTGTGATGTTTAATTCATTACAGGTATTCAAATCATATACACACCAGCATATTAGACATCAATGAGTTTGGTGCGTGAGAAAAGGGGGCAAGGTACTCACGTGCAGAAGGGTTTTGCCTATTTGTAACATGAGATCATTCATGTTCCCTCACGTAATGACAGCATTGATTAGGATAATGACTGGTTATTGCCATGCCTTAATCATGGCCTGCTGCCAAGTTTAATTAAGCAACTGCATACATTTGGTGGTAATCAAACAGAAATAATGTGTCTGGTTTGATAAAGACCAGTAGGGCTTTCACATGGTGTCTTGAAAATAACATGTCACCGGCAGTTACTGCACTACAATACGTTCTGTTATATGGAGACCTTTTAGGAAAACGTTCCTCCTATGGAAAGTGGAAGAATTAAATCCTGGCAAATCAAATTTAGCTTATTAAAAATTTAAACACCATGATTTAATTTATAAAATTTAATAAATTTTAAAATTTTTAAATAAATATTTCATAAAATTTAATTTATAAGAATAATGATTTTATAAAATTTTACTCTAATTATTGAAGCAAAGTACATTTGATATTTCTGTTTTTTGCGTTGGAAGCATTATGTTATTGTCATGCCATTAGTTAATCAAAAAGAATTAATTGAACACAAAAGATGAGAAATGTTATTCTTACTAAAATAAACACACAGTGAGTTTTATAATATTATTTATGATATTTAATAAATTTAATAAAAATATTTTTAAATAAAATTTTTATCAATATTAACTAAGACACCAAATATGAAAACTTTGGGCTTTTCATATGGGCGCTAACATTTGGTGGCAAACAAAGCCTTCTCACTTGTACGTGTCCCCCACATGAATTCATTAAAACCATGACTTGCCTTTGTCATCTAAAAACTGAAACCATAACTAATCAAGCATCTATGCAGGCAACTACTAACCCTCACAATCTTCCTAAGAGTATATATTATTCATGTGATGTGCTTCATCATGTTTGTTAGGTCTCCTTCATTTGTCAGTTACTGCCAAAACTAAAAATGCCTTCTTTTATGCCCCTAATCAAATTTTTGAAGTGTTATGCATTGGTATCTCCCAATTGATCCACTATTTGGCATTATATACGCATATACAATAGAAAATGTTAATTGAATCAAATCAATTTGTCATTAACAAATGAAATCATATTTGTAAGGAGCACAAAGGGAGTGATTGGCACTTATTTGGTGGCATTTATTCACTTCAGACAAAGTTCAGGCAGAAGGAGGAGCCATTAGAAAAAGGGAATCAGACGTGGAGGGGAAATTGATTTTTCTTCACAATCTCTAAAGGGTTTACAAAGCAATCAATTAATCCAGATGGGGCTGATAAATTCAAATTCATATTTTACTTTGTTGCATGTGAGCCCCTACCTAATCATACTTAAATTCAATTCTGATAGCAGCAGTTGAATTTAAATAATACTTTAATAACTTGTTTATAAATTGGAAATAAGAATGGTATATATATATATATATATATATATATATATAATTATAATTACTCTATGTATTTTATCTATGCTTTAAACTACAATTAAGCAGAAATATGTTAGGGATACAAATCACTTCCAAAGTACTTTGATTCAAACAACATAATCATCAGAAAATCCGAGTTATCATGTGAGGTCTTGTGCTATGTTGGGTTTATATTTGTTCACAATGCAAATATGTATACAATTGCTTGCCCCACAAGCGGTTGCTCATTTTGGCTAGAAAAAGTGACATGATTCTAATTGGGAGCAAAAACACAGAAGACACCCACGTTAGAAGGAACAAACTGGGATGGTTTTGGGACAATTTGTTAGGTGCAAATTTCCCAGCATCAACCACATAACTTATTCGAGCTTCCTTCCATACCTGTGGGACATCATCTTTATGGCAAACTTGGTGCAAATGAGTGGCACCTTTTCCAATTTTTGACAAGAATTACGTTATAGGCACAACTTACACACAGTTATGAAAAAAAAAAAATTACACCTTTTATTTCTACAAGTAATATTTTCTGCAAACATTCACATACCATCTAACAGTTTTGTAGACAAAAAATGCACAACTTTATGTATATACAATATACTTCTTTTAATCAAATCATCTAAAGATATGTTTATAAAGCAACCCGCTTTGCATAAAAATATGTTAGAATATAACATATTTTCTTATCTTAAACCTTATTTTGATTTTATAATAAAAAGAGCAACAAATCAATTTACATATATACCATTTTAGGTTTAAATCCAATAATTTGAAGAGAAAAAGTCCGAAATGTATTAGGACGTTATCAAGCATACCAGCCACCTTATCTTGATTTTGTAAGGCCTTGTCATGCAAGAGTCTTGTTAGTTTGTACATAGCAGAAATAAAGTCAACTATGTGAGTGACAAGAGCTTAATCAATGACTAGGTTCCAATAATAGAGTCACAAGGTTGTTTGGCAAATGTTTGCAAAAGCATAGTCATGCATAGAAAATTGAAAAGACACTGCCTCAATGTTCAACTTTTTACATTGGAGTTTGCAGTTCTCTGTGCCTCTGTTTGAAAACTACAATTCTAGATTCCAAAATGAGTCCAATATCAGTTGAAATTTCCCTAAGCAAATCATTTAACCCAAGTGCTTTATATTGTAGAAAAAACCCAAATTTTATCATGTCCGTTAATTTCAGTTTTACCTACTACATTAGTAAGTTAAGGGTTGCTTCCACTTACTTGTAACAACACAATACTCACAATGATTTTATAGGTCATTGATTTTTATGGATATCAAAATTTAATCTGTAAATTTTAATAAATTTAATAATTTAAATCTTGTAAAGTGAGAGTTTGGTGAAAATAAAAGGTATTATATGTTTGTACTCAGTTTTTGTACACCAATGGGAACTGCAATTTGTATTAAGCATATATCTTTTCCTTGTTCTGCTTTCCTTGAAGGCAACTTTACCTGACAACTGACAAGTAGGACTCAATATTTCCTAGGGCGCCCTTCCCTATTTTGGGGCATTAAATTGTGGGACACAGTTTTAGTAGGCAAATGGAGACTCATCTTTGGCCAGTTGGCTGCAAAGAAACAATGGGCTCTCGACCATGGGTGCCTTGATCAGAGACAACAGCTTCGGTTGTGTCTCTCTGTCTGTTGTGCTCGTAAGTTAAAACTCTTATCATCATTCAATTTATGAAAAAGATGACTTGTTTATGTCACTGGAAATGTTTGGTTGCAAATTGACCCCACACTTCTAGCACCAGAAAACAGTGACTTTACACCCACCTCTCTCCCCCTCTTTAAAAGTACCATTCCCTTTTTGTGAGTGTATTTTAAGCCTCTTTTGTCCCATTTTCATTTTGTTCATTCACTGGTTCCTCCCCTCTATTTTCCTCTTTCTGAATCTTAATTGAACGCAGAAAAGGATGAAGAAGATCAATCAAATACTAAGGAAGTGCAAGAGCTTATCAAGGCAACTAGGGAGATCTTCCTCATATAGCAGCCTAAGGTCCAAATCTATCAAGGAAGACATTTGGGCAGGGCATCATCACCTGCAGGGAGATGAACAATGTGAAACTATATTTGTTGGCAGCACACGGAAACGGTATGTGATCAGCTCCAAGTACCTGAACCATCCTCTTCTTAATGCTCTCATTGACAAGTCCAAGCAAAATGCTGGTGAAGAAAATGTTTTGGTGGTCAACTGTGAGGTGGTTCTCTTTGATCATCTATTGTGGATGCTAGAAAATGCAGACCCTAATTTTAACTCTGACTCTTTGGAGGAATTGGCTGAGCTCTATGTGTTTTGAGCATAGTTACCAGCTTAACTCAAATCTTCTCATCTCATAAACTGAGTTTGGCATTTTGGATCACGATACGGAAGTACTATGTATTAGTTCTTGGGTTATTAGGTAACATTTCTCAAATCGATTTAGCATTTCACAATGGTGGTACACAGTAAACCTGATAATTATGATTTTGAGAGATGTTAGCACAGAAGTGTAATATATTTATGTTAGATGTATCTTGCAACTTGTAATGGTTGAGTCCCTTTTTGTTATAATACTATTTCTTCGTCTCTATTTAGGCATTGAATGGTTCTACATATAACTAACTGAGTTCTGTTCTAACTCATTGGGTTTTCCAACAGCCATGTCCTCATTGAATGCCATGAAATTGCTGGTGTGGGCGTTGGGTAAAGCTTCTGTTGGAGTTTTTGTTCTGTAACTTGTTTCTATTTTAACTTTTTTTTTTTTTTGTGATTCTCATTGATTGTTCTTTTGTTTAGTAAATCAGTTGCATGTGTACAGAACTGCATGAAATTTCATTTAAGATATTGAGCAGATGAACCTTAAAAGCTGTCTTTTAATACCTACGTACCGTTCAATTCTTCAGAAATACTTCATAATCTAGAATATCTTTATCTCAACAAAGGCATGAGATTAAATTATCAATTCTCTGTTTTTATAAATTAAATTTCATAAAAATTTTATTTAAAACAATATAGATTAGTAAATTCCCTAAATTTTAGATTTCAATTATTTACTTGAAAGATTTTTGTAAATCCTCTTAGTGAAAATAACATTTCTCTTAAATTATCTATTGAAAATAACTTTAATAAATTATTTCATATTTTCAATAAACTTATCATTTATTTTATTATTAATGGTTATGATACTTTTAATATTGGGTCTAATTATAATATTTAAATTAATTATTTATTCTTATTGATGAAGTATACACAATAAATATACCATATGCATACAAAAATCTTTGAAAAACAAAAAGAATGTGTTCTCTAAGATAACAAAACTATAAATAATGATAATCATAGAAAATTATATAAATGACTATGTACGGATTCAAAAGTTAATTGAGATAGAATGTGATACCTAATGACTTATGAAAAGACATTACACAAAACATATTCACATGCATTATTATCTAAAAAAGGACTCAAAGTATGGCAATGTTAATATTGTCATTGTCTTGAATGAAAATATAAAATAATGTAATAAAAGAGAGACAAAAATAAAATTAACATAAAATAGGAATTATAAATTAAATTTAAATATAGAATAAAAGTAAAATTATTAAATTAAAAATATAAAATTAATAAATTTTATAAAATGAGAATTATATAAATACAAAAATGTTGAATAAAAAAATTACTTAGATAGATATGCTTTGAAAATGTTTTCAAATTATGTAATGTTTTAATTTTGTGAAAAAATGAAAATGTAAATAGTTTCTATCCAATAACAATTCAAAGTCCTAAACATTTATATTACAAATAGTTTACAAATAAGAGGCTTCAGTCCAGCAGAGATTCTTTTTGTTGGGTACATTTCTCCCAGAGCTGTTAATTGGATTTGTCCGCATTATATTAATCTTTCCACCAACTTCTTTGACCCTGGTCAATGTGAAAAAACCTCGTTTTTATATGCACGAAACCCAACATTTTTACAGCACAGACACACTGCCTACTTTACCACGTTTTATGCAGCTTGGCCATTCATGGGATTAAATTGCAATCACCCATTAGCCCCATACGACGCAAGCTCCCAATTTTGCAACTTTTCTGCATATTCTCACGCCAACCATCTTCTCCGGTGCCGATCAGAGACACTGTGAGTGTTATTCTTTGTTTATACTCCTCTTGCTTACTTTTTTTTAACTCTTCCATGAAATTGTCGTCTTTAGTGCTACTGGGACATGCGAATAAGCTTTCTGTTTTCTGGGTTTGCTTTTTGTTGCTGTGTTTGATGTTTTGAGTCGCTGCTTGTTTTCTGCCAACGCTTGCTAATTAGTATATATTTGTTTTATGGCGTTCACTTGTTAGACTAAGATTACCCATATTCAGAATTTCGGAGAGTAACTCATACTTACATGAAGGGAATACTTTCACTACTCTAATGACCTTTATTTTTCTGTAAGAGGCATTCAGATTTTTCCAGTTCATTTATGAATGAAATATTCTGAACTCGAGTCTTGTTCATGGGTGTGTATCAGTTGCTTTTCTTACTCTGTCATCGACGTGTATGGTAGCTTTTAAAATGAAAGTTATGTGTAAGATGCCCGAAGCTTAGCTTATGATAATTACTAATGTTCATGATATTTAGCTGAATTTGAAACTTTCCATTGCTTGAATCTGGGATTTGGATTTTGGAAGTCAGAAAGTATAGATGTAAGGCTGTGTTTCCATCCTATTCTTACTTTTATTGGGCGACCACATGTGAGGGGGAATTACATTTTTTAATCTTATCATGCCTCTACTGGGCCCCAAATGTTTCCATCTTGGACTTTTTTATTGGTAAAAATTGTTTCTGCACAAAGTCATGCTTAAAAGAATGTGATTTTATTTAATGAGTGGGAAACATCATAATTATACTCTTAGTAAGTTAAAAGTGTATTGTTCCTGCTGTTGATGTACTATGTTACTTTTGAACCATTGTATATGCTGTTATGTGCTATTCATTCAGGGCATTATACTGTTGTCACAATCACTTGTTATGATTCTTTGATGTTCAATTTTGTCCACTGTAGATTGGATTTTGTACACTGAACAAAACATCACTAGAGCATGTTCTTATTTGTAACTAAACATATTGTAATAGTTCATAGGTGCTAAAGCTTCCTTTCCACTTTAATTTTTTTTGGTTTTTCCATTAATCTGATTTAAAATTGCTTTTTCTACCTTTTCCTTTCTTTTATTGTTCTAAAACTAAGATATATTGAACATCAATTTATTAAATATTTTAATTTGATTTACTTCTTATACATGTCATGTTGTTGATTTGTGAGAGTTGCATCCTCCCTTGTTTCAAGCAACTTTAATGTAAAAATAGGAAATGTAGGGACGTAGGGATAGGTGCTGAATCTCCCCCATCTACGTTCCCTTTTAAGTAAGTAATCTTTTAAGTTTTAAGTAATTTATGGGTAAGTTTAAGTTCTTCTGTCCTAAAAACAATCCCAATTCTCTGTGCATTTGAAGCTTGAACCAAGCTAAAGATCCTATTTTCCCTGGTGTTGTTTGTCCTAAAAATAAGCTATATCTATTTAGGTTGAGAAAAAGATGGAGCGTGCCAGGCTTAACACAATGATCCGTTGCTCTGGTTCAACTCCTTCAGAAGAATCAGCTTTGGATCTGGAAAGAAACTGTTGCAGTCATTCAAATCTGCCTTCACTAAGTCCTCCAACACTTCAACCCTTTGCTTCAGCTGGACAACACTGTGAGAGCAACACTGCTTACTTCTCCTGGCCAACCTCTAGCCGCCTGAGTTGTGCTGCTGAAGAGAGGGCAAACTATTTCATAAATCTACAAAAGGGAGTGCTACCTGAAACCCTTGGCCGGTTGCCAAAGGGGCAGCAGGCGACCACATTGCTTGAACTAATGACAATAAGGGCATTTCACAGCAAGATACTTCGGTGTTATAGCCTTGGGACAGCTATTGGTTTTCGCATTAGGCAGGGTGTATTAACAGATATTCCTGCTATACTAGTGTTTGTTTCAAGGAAAGTTCACAAGCAGTGGCTCAGCCCAATCCAGTGCCTGCCCACTGCTCTAGAGGTTCTCATAAAAGTTCATTCTGGACCTCTATAATTCAATTGTTTTACTTTAATGTCTTTTTCCATTGTTAGTTGGTAATTAGGTGTTTTCTAGTCCCTATTTTATTGCTTGTACTTAGTGCTGCAATTATAATAGATCTTTCATATGTCAAATCAGGGACCTGGAGGAGTATGGTGTGATGTAGATGTGGTTGAATTCTCATATTTTGGTGCACCTGAGCCAGCTCCCAAAGAACAGCTTTATACGGAGATTGTAGATGACTTGCGTGGGGGTGATCCATGCATTGGTTCAGGTTCCCAGGTAATTCCTAAGTTCCTTGAATTATTAATAAGATTTTCCAGATTACATGTGGAAATGTTAGCTTTTGATTGAAAACAGGTGATGACAAAAGAATCTTATTAGCTTGATAATTGGCAACCTGTTACCTCTAGCACACATATTGTCCTTTTATTTGATCTAGTGTCCTATTCTTTTGCCATGATGCTGTTCAATTTATTGCTTCTGAACAAGATAGAAATTCCCTCATGAGAACAGCTAATAAACTTAATAGTGTGGTTTCAATTTCCTCTCTGATTTTCTTTTCTGGCATTCTCACAGTTAGTTAACTAGTACTCTATTAAAACTTAAACCTTAAATCTGGTTATCTATGTCTTTGCTTTGACAATCGCATTATTGGGGTATCACTGGCAATATTTTTATGGTTACGAGCTTCTACTTATATGTTCCTTCAACTAAATCTATCTAGCCTATATTTTCGGGATGCTTAGCACTCTATTTGCCTCTTCTGGTCTGAATTAGTTCTTGTTTTAGTAAGAATAGAATTACAGCTGATGTGATATTGTTGGTCTAGTGAAAGGCAGTGCTTTGAGATATTTGAAGAGTGAGACTGTAAGGAATTTAAAGTAAACTTCGATAGTTGTTCACAACCACATATTATTGCTTCTTGCTTTCTACACTTGTGGATTGTCAGTGGCCAGTAGGCAGGGTAAATAGTTGCATAGCCCATACATACCATCTAAAATATAATGTGTGATTAATTTAATGTTCTGTGCTGAGGATCATCAACCTTTTAAAGTTACATTTAAGGAGATTTTGATTTGCCTACATAGATAATAGATTTCATCTTCTTGTTAATGAGTTTCGAGCAGTAATTACTCGGATCCCAGTAGGCAGAACATAAAGTGGTCCTGTCAAGTTCATTAACTTAAGCATCAACTATTATGTTGTTGACCCGAGAACTATAAAGCAGCAATTAAACCTCTACTAGATAATTCACAATTTTTCGGGCATTTTAAACTATATATTGGACAATGATGACAATCTTATATAAAGGGTATGAGAAAGGAAAACATTGGTAGTTCTAGTAAACTTGCAAAAATAGTTTCAAGGTAATCTCAGTACTGTGTCTTCATTCAGTTTTACTTTCATTTGGATGATCTAGAGATAATTTGAAGACTTCTGCCACTTGGAGTCATATTGGCCCTGGTGTTTGAATTTGTTTTGCAATGAACATGCAGTTAAGTGTCTAATCCAAGATAGGAAAAAGTAAAATTTTATGCTATTTTGGACTAGTTGCTTGTCCAAGACTGCAAGTTTCCAAGTGGTGCCTGCCTTGAATGATAGCTCCTATTGAGAATTGTGTTTCCATGAACAATATTTAATACCTTAGAAAAATTATCTAGACTGCCATAATCTAGTCACTTGCTTTGAAGCTGGGCAACTGTAGCTTGTAATTTGAACTGTTAGAGTTGGTGACCCCCCCTTTTTTTTTTTTTTTGAATATGATATCAGGCCTGTGGTTACAAACATAATAGTGACGTTTAAATGGATCATGAGGCTCTTGATAACCTACCAATAAAAAAATGATAAGTTCCTCTATGAGTTTAATCTAATATTCTTGAGTAAGCTGAATGACAAAATATTAAGTAATCCATAATTCCTTTATTATAGAATATCAATCTTGTCACAAAAGAACATTTAACTTACTAGTTTCAAAACAATGTGGTTCATACTTCATAAAAACATCTGTAGTACCAGATTCCGGTAGTGCTCTGTTTGATGAATGTTAGGAGGTTATAATTAGTGGGCTGGGCTGTCTGTGAGTGAGAACTTACGTGTTATTGTGTCATACCTCTTGTACTGTTTTGATTATAAATAGAGGTGCTGGCCACCCTTGGGTACAGCTCACACAAATACTTTTCTTATTCTTTCTGTGATGAATATATTGGATAACTAACCACTAACTTCCCTTCAATCAGGTGGCTAGCCAGGAGACTTATGGGACTTTGGGTGCCATTGTGAGGAGCCAAACAGGTAATCGGCAAATTGGCTTTCTCACAAATCGGCATGTTGCAGTTGACCTAGATTACCCAAATCAAAAGATGTTTCATCCTCTGCCACCTACACTGGGCCCAGGGGTTTATCTTGGTGCAGTAGAGAGAGCAACTTCATTCATAACAGATGAGCTTTGGTATGGCATATTTGCTGGGATAAACCCAGGTAACACAGTTGTAGGAGCCTGATTGAAGCTACTTACGTTTTGCTCTCCAAACTTACTCATTATTATGTGGTTTCTCTGCAGAGACCTTTGTGAGAGCCGATGGGGCATTCATTCCTTTTGCTGATGACTTTGACATGTCCACTATTACTACTTCTGTGAAAGGTGTTGGAGATATAGGTGATGTGAAAATTATTGACTTGCAGTCTCCAATTAGTAGCCTTATTGGAAAACAAGTCATGAAGGTCGGAAGAAGTTCTGGCTTGACTACAGGAACTGTTTTGGCATATGCCCTAGAGTACAATGATGAGAAAGGAATATGCTTTTTAACTGATTTTCTTGTTGTGGGTGAGAACCAACAAACTTTTGACCTTGAGGGAGACAGTGGAAGCCTCATCATGTTAAAAGGTGATAATGGTGAAAAGCCAAGGCCAATTGGGATCATATGGGGAGGAACTGCTAACAGGGGCCGCCTTAAGCTGAAAGTTGGGCAACCTCCTGAGAATTGGACTAGTGGGGTTGATCTGGGGCGTCTTCTTAATTTCCTTGAACTTGATTTGATAACGACAGAGGAAGGACTTCAAGGTTTGTCAAATGTGCAACAGATGCCTCATTTTCTTCGTTCTTTTATTAATTAATTAATTTTTATCACATTCTCCATCTGTGGAATTAAGGCTTGTATGTTTCAAGGCAGATGGGGATGTGATGGGTAATTGTGCCTTTGAATATGTAATGATCTAGTAGTAGGGTTGGTTTGTTCATTTGCTGATCCAAAATAAAACTGGCATAACATCATTTTCTTGAAATTTATTATGATAATGATTAAAAATTTTCGTTTACAATGAAGATTTTGTTAAAATCTGGTCCAAATTCCCATGGTAATGTGACAAAATGGTGAAAAATTAGAAAAGATGGTTCCTTGCATCGATGAGGATGATATATAAAAATTGAAAGGCAAGGTTAATTTCTGCAATTCTAAGTTATAGAACCTGATTCTCTTCTTGCGCCTGTTGTATGCAGTGGCTGTCCAAGAACAAAGAGCTGCCTCAGCTACGGCAATTGGCTCTATTGTTGGGGATTCCTCAACTCCTGATGGTATGCTTACAAGGGATAAAGCTGAAGATAAATTTGAGCCACTTGGTCTTCAGATTCAGCCCATTCCTATAAAAGTTGAACCCAGCAGTCCAGAAATGAAACCATCAATTGTGGAGACTGACTTTCAAGTAGAAGATGGAATTAAGGTAGGTCCTAGTATAGAACACCAGTTTATCCCAAGTTTCACGGGTCGTTCTCCATTGCACAAAAACAGCCTGCAGGATAGAGTTGCCACAGAAAATTTATCTTCATTGAGGAGTGGCTGCGAAGAAGATTTATGCGTTTCACTGCAGCTGGGTGATAATGAAGCCAAGAGAAGGCGTTCTGAAGCTTCAACTAGTACAGAGGAACCTCAATGAATGGGATTATTAGCCTTAGCAGGAGGGACTGGCCTGTTAGTCAAATAAATTTAATCATGCCGAGACCTTTTACCCTTGAATTGTACTTACATATTTGAGTTATCATTTGTCAGCTCTCACGGTGGGTAGTGATCGCAAAACTGAGGGGAGCTCACCTTGCTGATGAAACTCACTGAATTTGTGGGATATAGAAAGAAAAAAGTTCAAAAAAAATTGAAAAAGGAGTCTGTTTTTGACGGTGTCATTCAATTCCTATCAAGCCTGTGAATTTTGAATTGGAAGTGTTCTATTTGTAAATTTTTGTTACGCTCACTTGTCTACAAGATAGCATGAATTTAATTGGATTCACGGGTAACTGTCCTAAACTAAAATCAACTGTTTCTGTTTAAACGTATCCTGTAAGGCATCGATCAGCTAGTATGCACTAAGCGTCACGCTAAGAAGAATTTTTTTTGGCCAATCTCATACAATTAGAAAGTTTCGGATTTTGTGGCATTTTCTGAGATGAAAAGGTTTAAAAGAACCGTATTCCTCAGATCCTTTCTTTAACATGTAAACATTTTTTACTTCTTATCTTTTAAAATGCAATATCAAATCTAAAAGGAAAAGGAAAAGGGAACCAAATCAATTGAGATTTTTTTTTTTTTTTAAATTTCGGTGTTTATTCTACTCTTGTTGGTAGTTTATATTAAAAATCTTAGTTTTCTAACTTCGCTTCATCTTCCCTAAATAAATTCAGCACAAATCGATATTTTTTTTTCTATTTATTCTTCATATTCTTATAAGAATTACTAAAACTAATTACTGACGAGACTGAAATTAAATTATAGCTTTGCTAAAATTTTGTGGTAGTTTTATTAAATGTAGGTGATAATTTATTTTAATTTTTTAATATTACTTAACTGTAACTATTAGCTGGAGAGAATTAAAAAAAAATCGTGACTTAGGATTATACCAATTTCATTATTTTGAAACTAGCAAAGAGGAGAAGTAAATATATTTTTTTAAAATAAAAAAGTAGATGAAAGAAAAAGAACCCAAAAAACCAATGGATTGCAGACCGAGACCGACCACGCAAGTTTGATAACCCGATTTAGCCGTTAGAAACGGGCTCCCCAACGGTGAATCAGTACAGTGATATCTCTTATACTTCACTGTTCACCTACGGGTCAGTCCTCATATCGGTTACTAGGGTTTATCGAAGGTTTCGCTTCCCTCTCTCTGTGTTCTAACAATGGCGAAACCTGGGCGAGGTCGTCGCTCACCACCTTCTGCTTCCGTTTCGGGCTCGTCCTCTCGCTCTAGGTCCATCTCTGGTTCCGATTCGCGGTCTAGCTCTCGCTCTCGTTCCCCTTCTCGCTCCCGCTCCGCTTCGCGCTCTCCGTCTCGCTCCAGATCTTTGTCTTCGTCGTCCTCTCCCTCCCGCAGTGTCAGTTCCCGAAGCCGAAGCCCCCCTCCTCAGAGGAAAAGAAGGTACCTATCAATGTCTGCAATTTTGAACTTTGATAGGAAGGATTTGGGTGTGTCGTTTTGGTGATGGTTGAAGCTTGAAACTAGAGTTGAAACTGTACTAAAATGAGAGCATGTATCAAACTTGGTATTCTATAATTTAACTCTCGGATGAATTGAATTATTTCAAAATGCATGGAGCTAAGCGTATCTGATTGTGATTTCGTACTCTGTTTTCCTTCATTTTTCTCTGGAATGAAAAGGATTTCAGCTGTTGGTTCTGAGAAAGTCAAGTATGATATTAATGACGTAAAGGATTTAGAAGCGGCCTTCTTTTGGTGTCATTACATGGCATCATTCTTCTATTGCTACTTTCAAATTTTCCATCTGTTTTGGTGCTTCCAGTTGGTAACCCTAATGACAGGGAGACAACTCATTTCACCACTTTGCTGGGTCTTCTTCATTTATTTCATTGAGATTCTCTTGGTTGTCCCACTAATTACCATTAGATTTGCGGATGGATAATGAAACTCCTGTGAGCAGATTTTTTTTGTCATGTTGATTTGTCATTTTGGAAACTATCTTGTCTTGTAATTCTGTACTTTGCTTTCTTTCAGTCAATGAATTTTTTAAAAATATAAAATACAGGAGGTGATATCTGGTACCAGTACCATCTATCGCTCTTCATTAAAATTATACGGTTATTACTTTTGTTTATGCCATGACAAAGTCACAAATAAAAAATTTCAGCGGCCAATTGATACTGCAGCTGAGAATCTGGGGAGCAGATTTAGATATTTGTATAGGATTTCCTTTTGTCTTGATTGCTGAAAAAAAGTGAGGGTGGACTATGTTCTACCTGCAGTGTTTGAGTGAGGTTCAGAATTTTCAACAAAATGACAATGCGACATGTACAAGCAACTTTCAGTTCCAACTTGCAAATAGTGGAGACTGACGTTCTCTTGAGAATAGTGCCATTTTCACAGGCCAACTACTTTTTTAGTTTTCTGTTGATAAATTTCCCTTGTATAATTAAGACATAATGCAAATGAACATCACCCTTTCCTTGATGTATTTGTCACAAAACGTAATGCTTGATTAGATTAAACATTCTTTAACGTGTATCAGTTGCGAAAAAGCTCAGTACAGTCTAGGAATCTTGTTATTATTATTTTTTTTTCTTCTTGACCCCTGAGACCTGTTGTTCTTTTGCATTGATTAGATATTTAATATTTTTGTCATTGTGACCACCACTTAAATACAACTCCCATAAGTTAAATCTTCTATATCTTTTTATGTTTCTATTCAAATTTGGAACTAGAACCCAGGAATACTAAATTATTAGTGGTTTTAAAAGGATTGACTTCCCTTGTTAATGGTCTGCTGGGGGCTGTTTGTAGTTGACGATATGTGAGTTTTAATCCTATGACTAAGTAGAAGTAGGTTTGCAACTAATTTTAATCATAACTGAATGAAGCATGCCATCTAAATGCATTGATGCTTCTTTTATCTCCTAGTTTATTGTGTTTCTAGAATGAGGAATTTTAAGTCTACTGGTAGAAAACAAATGTTGGGGTCTGGAAAGAGCATCTTGTTACTTTTAAGAGTGTAAAGAATTCAATGTGAAGTTCAGCCAAGGTAGACAGGGAAGAATTTCTTTTTTGCTTTTCTTACTGTCCTTCACTTCCTAGTATATTTTATTGCCACTGTAGTATCTTGTGGAGCATATTGAGTTATATTATATTTACATGTTATATCTTGTAGTCCTGCTGAACCAGCTAGGCGAGGTCGATCTCCTCCACCCCAGTCTAAAAGGATTTCTCCACCCCCAAGGTAAAGGAACTTTCATTTTGATATGTTGATTTAATTTTATGTGATATTAAGATTTTGCTATTCTTGAATGTCTTGTCACTGAGACTTGAAATATTTCTGCTAATGCTCTTCTGTTTTCTGTATGGGATGGTTGCTGACTTTGTTAAAACAATACCAGAATACCTTATTGTTACATGACATATATTGCAAGTAAATTACATGAAAACTAGTCATATAAAATGATAGTGATAACTAATGGTGGAAGTACACTGCAGTTGATGGAGATTCCTACATGGCTTAATGGGGGTTAAGTTAACTGTTTATTTAAATGTTGAAAATTTAAATACTTTGATTTGAATTTTTGATCCCAGCTGCTTTACTGACTTATAGTAATTAATGGAAGATGATCGGTGGTATGTCCCTATCAAGGATTTATGGTTTGTTGTTGTAAGTGTTTTGTTAGTTGCATTTGTTTGATTTGAGATTCCATTTTATTTAATGGATTTACATCCTCCAAAATCTTGTCATATTTATTTTATAAATTTGATATTTTGCTTTACATAGATTTTAAATGCAATCCATCATCCTCCTGACTTGATGCTTTGAAGTTCCATAATTGATTCCTCTTCTGTTGTGTTTCTTATATCTTTTGCTCAAATATTCACTTCTTATGTTTGATCTCAGGAAACCGTCTCCTGTCCGTGAATCGCTTGTTCTTCACATAGATAAACTCACCAGGAATGTCAATGAAGGCCATTTGAAAGAAATATTCAGTATGCTCAATCCTCTTTAACTTTTGTTGAGGTTCTATGTTGATCCCCTCATGGTTCCCCAATAATTGGATCAATTTTTAGTTGAAGAATTCATACTGAATTGGCCTAGTTAAATGATAGTGTATGCAATATTTTATGGTAGTGCAATGAGCATCCAGGAAGTTAACCCAATACAACTTCTCTTTTGTTCCTTTTTTGGTTCTGTTTTCACATCATTAAACTGTTGCTTTTCATCCTTTGAGATTGCAATACAAGTATTCTTCATTGATAACACAATTTTTTTTTACTGCATGCCTGAATCTCGGTCATTGAAGTAAACTGTTTGCTTCTAGTATAATCTGTCTATGTTCTAATGGTTTATAAATTTCAACTTTTCAGGTAACTTTGGTGAGGTTGTAAATGTGGAGTTGGCAATGGATCGAACTGTAAGTGCACTAAATATGGCATCAAAGTTTTAGAGTAACTTATTTTTCTGTTGCATTTCCAACTTATTTCTCATTTGCAGGTTAACCTTCCAAAAGGATATGGTTATGTGGAATTCAAGCTGAGAGGGGATGCTGAAAAAGCTTTATTATACATGGATGGTGTAGGTTATATGGAATGAGTTGGGCTAGTTTCTGTGGTGAAGCTTTGCTGCAATTGAAAATTGATGTTGTCAAATTTCGTATTGCAGGCCCAAATAGACGGGAATGTCATCAAAGCAAGATTTACTCTACCCCCAAGACAGAAAGTTTCACCACCCCCAAAGGCTTCTGCCATGGCTCCAAAGAGAGAAGCCCCTAGAACTGATAATGCTAGTGCAGATGTTGAAAAAGATGGGTCAAAGCGGCAAAGAGAATGTAAACACCTGATTCATTAGTGCAGTGTTTATATTTAAATTCATATTGTTACTATCTCAATGATATTTGAATTGGAATTTGATGATACCAGCTTCTCCTCGGAGAAAACCTCCCTCACCACGAAGGAGATCTTCTATGCCTCGAAGAGTTGGATCTCCAAGACGACCAGATTCTCCTCGCCGCCGTGCAGATTCTCCTGTTCGTCGTCGATTGGACTCTCCATATCGTCGTGGTGATACACCTCCTAGGAGGAGGCCGGTGTCTCCTGCACGAGGTCGTTCTCCATCTCCACCAAGGCGCCTTAGATCCCCTGCAAGGTTGGCTTGTGATTTATAGATGCTTTTTTACCACTGTCATTGGTTTTCTCTTAATTTTATTTAATTCCCATACTGATAGGTTGTCACCAAGACGATTGCGAGGAAGTCCTGGTCGCAGACGTTCTCCTCCTCCTCCTCCTCCTCCTCCTCCAAGGCGCCGGTAACGAAATATATTGATCATTTTCCTTGTGTTAAAGTGAAACCCCATGAAGGATTAGATGATGATAAGTGCAAGCTTGCAGTTTCTGCTGTGTTTCTTAATCTTTTCCAATCAATTATATTGAATGGTGCATTTAGTTAAAATTTTAGGTTAAAAGTAATGTTACTGCATCTCTCTTCCTTATCCTTGCTTAGGGAATCTAGTGAACATGGCAAAATTTTCAAGATGTCTGAACTCAAAATACATAATTGTAAGGAATCAATCAGTTTGGAACACTGAGGTGTACTAAAGATGACAATTTTACTTAATGTGAGTTGTAAGCAAATTTGTTGACGTGGGGCACTTGCTTTGGGTCATGGTGTGCTAGTGTATATTTACCTTAGTTTAATACATAATGCGATCTGTGCTAGTATATTTTTCTTTTGCAAAATGATTGGAGTTAATTCTGTAACATTTATGTTTTCTATAGCTCATGTGTTTGTAAAATCTATAATTACAATGGATTATGTTTGTTGATTGTCTGCCTGGTAACATGTAATATCAATCACCATTAGTTATGGTCTATTTATTTAATGGGCAATATCGCTTGCTAGTATTTCAAAAAAATAAATAAATTATGCACTTACTTGGATATCTAGAAAAGGGAAGACATCATTATATAGTGTTTGAATTCCTTCAACTTGTTGTCATTGTGTAAGATTGTTAACTTTTGTTCTAGTAGATGCAAACAACTACTTTGCATTTTGCTATAGCACCATACATTCTATTGCCCATTGAAGGAACTGTTTTACTACAGTTCACCACCTAGACGAGCTCGTAGTCCCCCTAGAAGGTCTCCAATTGGTCGTAGACGCAGTCGCTCTCCAATACGTAGATCAGCTCGCTCACGTTCAAGATCCTTCACACCACGAAGGTAATTTTACTGTATATTTATGATTTTGTGTCTCACTTCATATAATGAGCTGCTGTTCATTTTTGTTCCCAAATTACATCACACAACTGCCAAGTGTCATATGCTTTTGATGCATGAGAATATTCTGATAGAAGCCAATAAAATGTGGGGCACCTATGAGCATGTGAATGTATGTCACTTGGACATGTTGGAGCTCCATCAAGTCCTTTCAAAATGATCATATATACGGACCTGATTGGAGTTCACATGAACCTTCAAACTAGTATTTAGAAAATAAATTAATAAATAAATAAATTTTAATACAAGATATATGGCTGTCGACATTCAACATAAAACTGTGTCGAATTTATGTGACATGGACAGGATATATGGCTGTGGAAGGGAATTGGCTTTCGTAAACAGTGGGAAAGAGTCCTGCTTCTGGGATATAAATAATTAATTGACAAAATCATTTACCGTATTCTCTGATGTTTTACACCACCACTTGTATGCATATGCATCTTAACAAACATGAGAACTTTTAATACTTTTACTCCTGGAGTGCTAGTTATTCTCAAACTAACGAGCAAGATAGAATACGACCATGCATATACTTTTTGCAAGTTTTTAAATAATTTACATGATATGCCTCTCGTGACAGAGGCCGACCACCTGTGAGACGTGGAAGGTCATCATCCTACTCTGATTCCCCAAGTCCGCGCAAGGTATGTCTATTTTTTTATAAGAAAAAAGGAAATTTGTGAATTTTATTTTTTGTTAGAATTTTTTAAGGCTTTCAATCCTCCATAATTTTGACAGGTATCTCGGAGATCAAGGAGTCGCAGTCCAAGAAGGTGATGTATATGTCTTTCATGCTTAATATTAAGTATAATTGTTTAAGGTCTTGTTACGCTACCTTCCTCCCCCTTCATTACCTCACCTTGCATTCAATCAAATAGATGTTAGTCACATCATCCACATTTACATGAGGTGTGGCTAAATATAAGGAGGGTTAGTGGAATGGGGAGGGTAGCATATCATTTCCCATTCTTTTAATGGTTTGAGTTTTCATCTAATTCCTTTTCTTCTCGAACACTTACAGGTTTTATTTCAGTATTTCAGTTTGAAAAAAAAAAAAAAAAAAAAAAGGCACAGTAATGTGGATTTTTATCTGTTAGCTATTTCACAATGTAAATTTTTTTCAGTTGAAAGTATGTGTGTGCTTGTGTGTGTGTATTTTTGTAATCAGTTCAGTGAATGTGGATTTTCCTTTGCCTATCAAGGATACTTGTATCAGTAATGAAGCTTTAGCTTTAAATTTGAAAATCTGCATAAGCTTTTGTTTTCTAAGAAAATCTGCATATTTTCTTAATGTATTATTGATGCTGTTTATACATATGTACAACTAAGATGTATTTACATTCAGTTCTCTGTTATGCTTAATATTCTTCTTGTGTATAGGCCTTTGAGAGGAAGGGGCGGTAGCAACAGCAGCAGCAGCAGTTCCCCACCCCCAACTCGCAAGCCGTAGTTAACTGCTGTACATCTGTTGTGTCTATCTCTTCCTGATTTATTCAAGATTCTACTGGTTATGAGATTACGTTCTGGCTGTTATGTGCACGGGGATGTATGTTGTCTTTTTTAAACGCCATTTTCTTAATAGCTAACAAGTTCTGGAAAGTTACTGATCAAATAGTTTACCTATGCGGATAATGTCTCTTGCTTTCAGTAATTATGTATCCTGACCATGTTCACCAAGTTTATAAAACCTCGATAACTCCTAAGTTGGACAAGGCAGGTTTACATGTAAGATTAGAGACTTTCAAGGTTGGATCCTTGTGGATGAAAATCTAGGGCCTCAAGGAAGTTGTTATTTATCCTCCTTACTCTATCACGCAACTGCAGGTTATGTTCCGTAACCTTCAGCTCATGGCAAGATCCATAACAAGGTTTTACTGATGGAATTGCTAGATAATCTTGATTAACGACGACAATAATAATAATAATAAATAAAATTTTATCTTAATAAATAAAGTTCATTATATAAATTAAATGATGTTATAAAATTTTATTTAAAATTAAAATTAGAAAAATATTATTTAAACAAAAATTTTTTAAATAATTTTTTATTAAATTAAAAATTATATGATTAATTTTTTATTAGAATCTTTTACAGTTTTTTTTGTGCATATTCAAATGATCGTAAATGAATATTTATCTTTTTTTTTCAATAAATGTCATATTAATTTTTTTAAACATAATTATTTTAAATTTTAATTATTTATATATTTATTTATTTATTTATTTCAATGTTTTTATCTTCGTTATTCTAATTGATTTTTCATATTAACTGTTCAGAGTTTAACACTCATGGTCATAATCTTGGTTACCAAATATTTAAAAATTTTAAACTTTTGAATGATTCTTTTTTCTTTTTTTTTTTGCTGTTGAGAGCATAATGGACACTCAAACTTGTGAAAATGTGCTTAACTAAGATATAAACTTGTGAAAGTAAGTCAATTAAATTTTCTAATTCCCTTATACTTTTTGTACAAAGGGTTTAAATTTGTAATTGAACTAAAGGGAAAAAAACTGTCAGCACCTAAACTGTGATAAAGCCATAGGTATGACTTTAAGCATCGCGTGCATATGACACATGATATAACTAACCATAGAAACGATAAATAGAAAAGAAAAAAAAAATGTAATTTTATTCAGTTATTAAATTGTTATAAACTGAGATTTTATTGTAAATTTAAATAGTTTCAATTTTTTATATGAATATTCCCAAATTTTGAAGACAAGCAAATTACTGCAGATTACCGTAGAAATTTGTTGAGAATATATAGTCCGAATTGAGTTATACATTTGCTGCAGATTACTGCAGAAATTGGATCATGCAGAAAGAACACGCTTTGTGCAAATGGAATGAAGACAGACAAACCAGCGGCAGAAAACTACAAAATTTGATCTCCCTTCAAAGTTCGTCTATTTCCAAATATTGCATCTCTGTGACGCATAACCTTCGGTATTGATTTTTGGTTCAAACTCTCATTCCCATATAAGCTGGTGTTTTCAGTGTAGTTAAAACGCATTATCAATCAGCAAATGAAGGTGCCATTGGCTTGCTTTAAAATCGAAATGAGAAGAAGAATGTCTGTTTGAGAAGACGAAGGTTCCCTCGGATGAAAACGGTAGTACGGGTTGACGAAGAAGATTTAATTGAGTACCTAGTCCCAAATCCAATTGGGTAAATGAAGCTGAAAAAATTTTTGACTCCATGCCAGCGTGTAAAAAAAATTTCAGTCTTCAAGTTTGGTCAGCAGTACCATATTAGCATTTAAGGAGACAAGTCATTAATTTTGTTAACCCCTTGTTGGATTGGAGAGGGGGTAATTAAAATATTTTGTTTAGTTCAAATATTTAGAGAGAAAAAAAAATAATTTTAATTTTTTTATTTTGTCTTGCTTAAAAAAATGAGAGAATTTGAATATTAAAATTATTAAAAATTTTAAATTATAATAATTAAGTTATTTTTATTTTTTTTAAATTTAAAATTATGTATATCTTTATAACCTAGTAATCATATTTTTTTAAAAAGATATAATAATCTATTATTTTTTAAATAAAATCTCTTTTCTTACTGACTAAATAAAGAAAAATTTTTTTTTATCTTTTTCTCTTCTTTGCCAAACTAAATAAAAAATTATTTTTTTCTTCTTCTCCTCTACTCTTTATTAAAATCCTTTTCTTTTTTTTTTTCTTTTGAACTAAACACTTGAAGAGTTGACAGCAAATGAATGAAGGCATTAAAATGAGAAAATAATCTAAATTTTGGAGGATTAAAAGTTTGAAATTTCTTATTCAGGAATCAATTTATTTCAAACACATTTGTAAAAAATTAAAATAGGACTTTTGTCAAAAAGAAAGTATTTTTATCCAATTGAAAAAAAAAATTATACTTATCTTACTTGAAATGTTCAAATAATATACTTTACTTTATTTTTATTCCAAAATAACACCCCATCCCTCGACTTAATTAATAACATATACTTAGAAACTAATAAAATAATTAAATATTTATACATTCAATTATAATTTGCACAAATTTTAAGATTAAAATTACTTTTTAAATTTTATTGTCTTATACTAATTATAATAGTAAAACTAATCCTTTTATTTTTACACTTAATTTTAATAAAATTATTGTATAATTTAATACTAATATTAGTGTTAAATACAGATTTAATTATTAAAAAAAGTTTCAAATTAAAATAGAATAGAAAAACTTATTAAACATTTTCACAGAACATAAAATAAGATAAGATTTTTTCATAATTACACACATTATTAAACATATATTTTGTCATAAATATAATTATTTAATTAAAGTATAATATATTATTATTTTAGTTATTTAAAATAATTAATTAAGTTAAATTGTAATTATTGACTAATGTTACAATAAAAATTTATTTAATATTTTTTGGATATTCTGTTAATATATTTTTATTAATTAAGTTAAATTATTAAGATAAAATGTAATATTTAATTAAAACTAAAATGGTGTATCATATTTACGAATTTTCGAACGAAGTAAATATAATTTACTGGAATTCTCCGCTTTAAGATTGAGGGGTGTTGATTGGCTCGAGTTGATGCACCGATGAACCCGACCATTTTCACTTTCAGAACAGGTCACCTTCTTCCCTAGCCCTAACCAGTAACCAGATTCACTCTCGGGTCGGCTGCCTTGCTCCCTTCATGCCTCTCTAGTCTCACGGTAACGCCGGCGTCACCACCATCCAGCATGACCACGACGAGCACCGCACCCCTCGAGCAATAATTCAACGACGATTTCTGAGCTTCTTGAAACCCAAAATCGCAGGTGAGCGGCGTTGTCACTCTCTGTCATTCTCAGCTTTTCTCTTCCTTTGTTTTCTAAGTTTTCTTTCTATATATCTTGTACTATTTGACCCCTTCTCTTTGCCAGTTCGCCATCCATATCCCTCTCTTCGCAAGCCTATAACGTTGAGAATATATAGTCCGCATTGAGTTATACATTGCAAAACAGTGCACAGAGGATATGAAAAGAGAGGTCTTACATAAATTCGAGAGGATATGAGACTAGTTACGCTCGAAGTAAAATGAATAGTAGAGGATAAGTTGAAATTTTTGTTTGTGTTTAAGAAGAAAGCAGGATTCATCAAGGAAGTTGCTATTTGCAGAGCCAAACTGTATGTAGAAAAGCATTAGAATTTTCTGTCATTCCCATTTTTATTGATTATTCTACTTTTACTGACCCTCAAACTAATCTAGTTACTATTTCGACCTTGACAAGGGAAGTTAACTACATTAATTTTCTATATCTAAATATGTCACTGTCTCAATTTATTTTCATGTGCAGCATTGCTGCCGAAAGTCTGAAATACATTGATGGATTCTATAAGAGAGACTATTAATAATAATATTAATACTGAATAGGAAAGAAATTAATGTCCCTGTGTGCTTTGTACCAATGGCAGTACACTTTGTTAATTGCCATATGCTAAGAAATAGTGCTCTTGTTTGTGTCTATTACTAGCTAATTACATATGATTATGTTTTATGACGGTTTTCATAAGAAGACTTTGTTTGGTAGAGATTAGAAAATTGCTAAAGTACTTGTTGGTTCACCTCTCAGCATATATGTATTACATGTGGGTTAAAATTGCACATTTGTCCTTAAAAACATATCCTGCAATAGTGAAGGTAGCTTTTTCTGGTTGTGGTACTTCTAGATCAGGAGCATTTAAGGACTTGTATTGTTTGGGTTTGCAATGCAATAGTCAGTGGTGGTTGCAGCTACAACCTGCCAATGATGGCTGTTAGTGATAGTTTTGTGAGTAGCATATGACAATGATATAGTACTTTGCAACCTTAGTGCAAGCGCAACATGAGTTTGATGGAATATAGGTGGCTCTTTATTGTATCAATAGTGTGTCTGATCTTTCTTTTTATCCATATAACATTTACAGGATATATATTTGTGCTGATTCCTGAACTGAGATTTCTTATTGGATAAAAAATAACAAGCCATACATATTGATTTTTCTAATTTTTTAAGGACATGTGTGTGAGTAAGCTTTTGTTTTGCAGAAAAATAATTGCATATAATTAAAGAATTTATGACTATCTTTTGGTATTAAAGCTTATGCAGAAAAAGAAAGAATAGCAAGGATTTTGTATCGAACCAGTAGGATAAGTCAAGAGGACAACTTGACTATATTAGGCAGAAGATGCATAAGTTTTCCTAAAAAATAAAGACTCTGTGGAATCCCCAATTTAATAACTATATCCTTCCTGTAATCTGCTCTTATTGGTCAGTTGATGATTTGTTATCTTAATCTTGTAATCTTAAGCTTCCCACCTCAATTTTTAGCTTTCCTATGATGCATCATTCAAGAGTTTCTGATCTGAGATTTATGTCAATTTTTCTGTGCTGACAGTTTGGAATGTTTTACCTATCTAAGCTAAAGTAGCAGGCAGACTAAGGGATTTCATGGCAGGCAGTGGCCTGCCATCTTTGGGTCGTGTGAAGCTCACTGATCTAGTTCCTTCTGAAGGGTTACCATCTGATTCCTATAAAATATCTGTTACTACTCTGTCACAATCATTGGCTCAATTTTCAGCTGCCATCATCCAGTTTCCAGCAAGCGAAGGGGCTCTTTTAAGATCTGGTTTAGAATCTGCTCGTCTCTATTTTCATCAGAGAGCATCGTACCCTCCTGCTGATATAATCCATACCAGTGACTCTCGTGAGTGGTGCAAGACAACTGGTTATTATGCAGATCCTCATTTGTGGCAAGAAACTTATGATTATAGACCAGGCTTAACTCCTTCAGAACCAAACAACTCAATTGAGTTTCCCCCAGCAGGTTTACCTGATATATTTGCTTTATTTGGAAAAGCAGCAAGGGATATTCTGGATGCCATTAGCTTCCATTTGAATTTGCGCAGCTCTCCATTCACTGAAATACTGGATAATGTACCCCTTAGAAATAGAGAAGTATCATCTTCAGTTTTGTCTGTTTGCTGCCATGCAAGGCCATCATTTCAGGGTGCACAACACCATAATATAGCTACTCAAGAGGATGGCCAGTTGGTTATGTATCCTGACCATGATCACCAAGTTGATAAAAGCTTGATATCTCTTGTTAAGTCAGACAAGGCAGGTTTACATGTAAGAGACTTTCAAGGTCGTTGGATTCTTGTGGATGGAGATCTGGGGCCTCAAGAAGCTGTTATTTATCCTGGGCTTGCTCTCTATCAAGCAACTGCAGGCTATGTGAACCCTGCATTACACAAAACTGATATTAATATGGAGGGTAATATGTATGGACGATGTTCCTTAACTTTCAAACTCATGCCTAAATCCATGACCAGTCTTAATTGTTCAGAGATGAGAGCTGCAGGTCATGGAGTTGAAGCTCAGTTCCAGCTTCCTGTTCCAGTGGATGACTTCATGCAAAGATCTCATCCAACTGATCATCTCTTTAACAGGCCTGGTTTCCAGTGCTTCAATTTTCCTCCAGCCCAAGATGGTATGCAGTATTCTAATTAAATTTGGAACTAGGTTTCTTACATTGGTTATATTGAAAGCTGAATCTATTCATCTGTTAAATTTTTTAAAATTTTCATTTGATAATGCCTGTGGTGATATTTCTTTTTATAGGACTGCTTATGAATAATGATTTGAAGGAGTGCCAATCCAAACTAGTTTAAATTATATTTTTCTGCCTGTGAAATTGTGTGAAAGCACATTTATTACATTGCCTTAAGCATGGGCAGAACCAGAAAACATTGTTTTAAAAACTAGATCAATTAATGAACCATTTTGAAGGATGGGTCACAGTTGGACTGGTCTGATTGGTCAGACCAGAGGTCAAACTGGATGACCTCATACTTATATTTTTATATAATTTATTTATTTAGTTAAACATCACAAAAATTACCTGTATGAAAATCATATATGTAAGTCATATATATAGTAAATACCTATTAGGCAGCAGTTGAAAGAGCTGCTCGATATAATTTATTCTTTTAATAAAAAGAAATAGAAGGTAATCTAAAATTTTAAGCTCTTGAATGAAAATTCAAATAATGAACTTCTGATTTTATTTCCAAGATAATCATCCTTTAATAATGGTAATAATTTTTTTTATCTGGTATTGCACATAAAGACTTAGAGAAAAACACTTCTTTATTAGTTTGTGTTGGGTGGGCAAGGTATCCAGCAGGTGTTGAGGCTTGCTAAACGCACCAAATATTGTATTTTGGCTGCTATGGTGATGTGGAACATACAGAAAATAAGACACACAAAAGTCTATTCTTTGAATAATATCAAAATTCAATATTTAAGTCTAATTATTGGGGATGGAATTAATGCCTCAAATAGACACTAAATCTTAATCCTACTGAAATTGAAATACAACTGAATGGAAATCCTAAACTAAATAAAATCTTATCCCTTATAGGAAAAGGATAACCTAAAATCAAATAAATAATAATATACTCTTAAAATGATAAATCCCTAATTAAATTCCCAAATTCCAAATTACAAAATAACTAAATATTACATAAAACATAATTAAATTTATCCTATTCTGCATCGTGTGGCAAGATTTTGTATAGTTCCAGAATAAATGTTAAAAATAAGAGTGGTACTGCAAATTACCTTGAATCTTTTCCATTATCCACCTCCCCATTCCTATACGACAGAGCCTCTCTCTTCCTACATTTCTCTCTGTACATCTATGGCTCTTCCAATTCTCTCTGTACATCCATGGGTCTTCCTTAGCACCAGTTCCAACAACACCATCAATCCAAAATCTTCAGGTAATTATTGCCTTAATAGTAATTGAAATTTCCTAAATGCCTAAAATTCCCTTTTCTTTCAGCCGTTCAATATAGCAAAAAATTATTTCTAAATTCCTACGCTGCGAATTACTCAATTCAAATTTCAACAATCAACAGCCCTCCGACCCCTCATTTTAGCTCTGTAATCGTCTGTGCTGCTTTAATCTGTGAAGAGTTGACATACTTCTCACTCCCAACAATTGGTTCCTCCCTCCTTTCAGAAATGGAAAGAAAGGCACACAAGCAGAGGATGCCGAGGCTGCAGAGCAGCTTGGTGATGTAGGTTGAGGGTTTTCTTCAGATGTTGGTGCTGGTGGGTTCTTATCAATGTTTCTAGCAATTTTTTTTTTTTTTCAATTTTAAGGGCCATCCGGCTTTGTCAAACCAGTTGCAGTTTGCCAGTTCTCATTCAGTGGACGGTTTTTACCAGTCCAAACAGTAAACTGAGTAATGGGGTTCAACTAAACCATTACCATTCAGCTGGTCTGGTCCAATTTTTACAACACTGCCAGAAAAAGGAAAATGAAAGGCCAACAGTGAAAGACTTACTATCTTTTGAGTGGGCCTAGGTTATATATCATAAAAATATTTTATCTAAATATATAATTTTGGGCTTTCAAAGTGGTTCAGCATGTCCTATAGCCAATTTGGGCCTTTCTTATATCCATGAGTAGGACGGCTAGGAGAATTGTTTTTGGCTGCTAGATGATTACGCATAGTGTTGAACCTTCAGTTGTTTTTTGATAAATATTTATTCACATCAAGGATCTAGGTACCCTATATGTCAACTTGAGGTTTTCTCTATAATGTTTTCTTCAATAAAACCAATATTCTCTGTCTTTAACGAATAACAGAGAGAACATATATATATATATATATATATATATATATATATATTCTGTCTTTAACGAATAACAGAGAGAATATATATATATATATATATAAAGTTCTGGTATGGTTTGCTCTTCATATCATATTTTGAAGCTCAGTTTTTTAAATGTGAGTCATGTGACTAAACTTCACACTGTTGCCCCTTAACTTTGAAACTAAGGTTGTCCATGAACAATAGATGAACGTGATTGAACATATTTAAGTTGCAAAATGAGCTCCATGTCTCTTTTGATCAACTGTTTATTTGTTATTTTCTGAAACCATGATGTCTCTCATTCCCTATATTTAGACTCTATTATGTCATTCTTCTTAATGTGTTTGGTTTCCAGTTTTGAATAGATAGATTTTTCTCCTCCCATTATCTAATTTTTTTTTTTTGGGTTACTTTATCCATTCCCCTGGAATAGTATAGATGCTTTAGGTAAGCTCCTAACTGAAGATATTGAAGTTATAGCAGAAAATCATAATTGTAGTTCTCTGTAGTTTAGGATCAAAGTTATCAGCTTAAGAGTCACCCCTTTGAGGTCTAAGGCTTTCAGTTTAATGTTTTAAAAATCCCTTGGATATGATATCTTATTTGAAGCTAGCTCGTTTCATTTTTTAGGGGAAGCTCTTAGCTTAAATAAATGAGCGAATGAAACACTTGCTGACATGCTTTCTGCTTAAATAAGAGGAATAAACCAAAGTCAAGAAATCATAAATGTTCCATATCTTTGTTCATTATGATTTTACATATCATTTTATGAGTTGGATTCTGGTGGTGTTGAACTAGTGTTGCTTATGCTATGAGAGTAGTCCTTAGCGATAAGTTTTTAACAGCAGGTCCTTGGATCGATGAAATGCTGGTACAGGATCTATGAAGACCTTGATGCGGAGGAGGAAGCAAAATTCAAAAAGCAAACCTCTGCCACCTTCCAAAAGGTTAAGGCTTGAAGCACAAAGAGTTTTGAAAGAAAGGGTTCAGGACATTGCAGATAAGAAGGGCATCAAACTGCGGTTCTGCAATCTGAAGGAATGTGAAAGTCACATTCATACCCTGGATAGCCCATGTGCCAATATACGAATGGAGATCGGGTGGCCACCTGGAGTGCCATTTGTTCATCCCCATGATCTACCTAATAAGGCAAAGCTTGGTTTCCTTGAGGCCTATGAACCTGGTTGGACAGCAGCCCATCAAAACTTGGACAGGCTAGTCAACACTCAAGCTAATTTTGACTGTAACTTATTTTGCAAATTACCTATCCATATGACCATGAATATTAAATGGTTGTTCGCTATGTACTTTTGCATGCATGCATATATACTACATTAATGGTTTACTTTCTTTGGCCGGAATGAATTTCTTGTATTATCAGTTGACTCATTCTGTCAAGCTAAATAGCTGTATAGTGTTTAAAGCTGGAGATTTGTATCTAGGGTAATGAAAAGATTTTGGAAATGTGCAACTTAACATATATATTTAGATATCTTAAAACATTTAGTGAGATCTGTACCCAAAAAAAAAAAAATTCTAGAGAGAACAATGACTTAGGAAAAGGCAGGGAGTTGAAGAAATGGAAAAACAAATTAAAACAATAGACTTTTGCCCCGTTTCTTGATTTATATATGGGATTCAATACACCTGAAAAAAAAAAAAATTGCTGATATGTTGTGCTTTCTGTTTAGTGTTTGCTCACTAAAGACTGAACAATTGACATTGTCCTGGAAATCCTATTTTCATTTTGACCTTGGATGAACCACATGGGAGGAGTTCCGCGTATATCTTTTGTTAATGAAACTAGAAAGACCAAGAGCTTGGGCTTTGTAAAGCAAAATATTAGTAATAAGAAGCAGAAGCCTGCTGATGGGCACCTACTATTCAGTTATCTAATGATCAGTGATGATAGAAGAACCAGACCATTTTTTTTTGGAATTTAGCTATGATATACATAGAATAATATGGTGGACTATTAAGTGAAGGCACAATAATTAGAATCAGAGATAACTCAGAATTCTCTATTAGGGACCTGGCTTATAACACTTTCTTGAGTTGGATAGATTAGTAAACTTGTAATGCATTCAGTTTCCGTTTAAGTTCTACTAAATATCTGAGAAGTACGTAATATATGTTGTGTTGTGAATATTAACAAATTATGGATATGTTGTGGTGTGGTGTCTGCAGAAATCAGTCTCCCTGATTTGCAACATGTGTTCACAGCTTTGATCAGGTTGTGAAGGTCTTATGAGGACAGGCTTGTTTTTCCCAGTGCCAGTGGACCTCTGGACCTTTTTGTGACTGGTTATTTTGAATCTTGTGACTGCTTATTTTGGATGTTGTCTTCCTACTCTTGTGTGGTTTTTGCAGTGATGAAAAGAAAGGCCCATGCTGCATTGAAGTTTCAAGATATGTTATCATACCTCTCTATCCGGCTGATTGGAAAGTGAGTGACACCAATTTAATTAAAAGGAAGAGTATATCTGGGGTTGAATGCTCAACTTATGAAGTCTTATACGCTGGTATCTAGCATTTAAATGCCTAAAGGGAAGACAGCAGTCTACAGAACAAGCTTCTCTCAAACTGTATATTGCCTCAGCAAGCCATGCACCAACCATTTATTTTTATTTAGAGAAATGCAGGACTTTTAACTGGTCTGTGACAACTTTTGTTGTATTCTATATCAAGCTGAAAGAAAAATAAGTAAACCTGTGTTTATAGAAAAAAATACAGTAACAATTTGTGGTGAAAAAGAAAATGCAGCCTTCCCTTTTAGTGTAGGTCTGCAATTTGACTTGTTACTTATACTTTTTCGTAATTTTAGATATCAAATCGGAGGCAGTCCCTGCATCAGACCATCTTTGATGGTACTTATCTTTCCTAAGAAAGGGGCCCTGGGCTCTAATGCCTTATGATCTCCGCCCCTCCTGGAATCACTTCCTAAATTATTACATGAGTTACGATTAACGATCATTGATATGGCAGAACTTCCTAGTTGTACCAACAGACTGATTAGTGAGAACTGAGAAGCACTGGAGTTGTGTAACATTAACAAGACAAAGGATTGAATTTGTTTTATTTTTTTAATAATTTAATGTGTAAATTTTATTTTTCTCTCTTAGTAAAATTTTTTTTCTTTTTTACAGTCCGCTGCGTTACAGCAGAGGATCTTAATATTTACATGGATACTAGCATCCGGCACTTGGCTTTCGAGTTATGTGAAAGAGCCAACAGCATTATGCAGGAGACATAATGAGATAGCAATGCATAGTTCATATCTTTTTCTAGTAGATCAACTTGTGTTTTTCCTTCATCAATTGTAATATTGCATCATTTTTGGCCGTTGAATCAATTTTGATGAAGGCGCGAGGGACTAAAGTAAGTGTAGCTGTTCACACAATTATGATGCAGATGGATATGAAGCTCATTGTATGGATACAATGTTCACCTGAAAAAATTTGCTTAGTCATCAAAGCTCCTTACCTAATTTCTATTTAATCGCCTAAAAATTTTCACTGAATTATGGTGACAATAATATCCTCAAAATGTTACTTCTGGTAAATGCCATAGGAACTCAGTGGTAGACAAACCATGGAGCCAATCCTTTGGGTTATTTTACTATCACCTTTCACCCTATAGGTTTCATGTATCCAAATACAATCATCATATGCAAAATTCAAAGGATTATGAACTCAACAAACACAAGCAAATAACCTACATGAAATCATCATACATGATAGTATAACCTACATTCACTACTAGAAAAATTAAATATTTAGAAGATATTTTTGACAGTATAAAAATCAGTAAGAAATAACAAAAAAAAAATAATTGAACAAGTGACATCTTCGGTGGATACGCACAAAGATTTTACCCACAAAAGGACAATAGCAAAGTCGTCCAAAATTTTTTCTTATTAATTTTATCAAACAATAAAACTACCGGTAAAATTATGAATTATTTTATTCATAATTATCTTGCTGGTAAAAATAAAATGATGTTAACTGATGATAACCTCACTGATAGTGATTCCTTTTTACTAGCAACAAATGCTCCTTGATAACATAAGTCACAATAACTGATATATTGAGGTCATATCAGGATAGCCAATCAGTTTTGATTCTTTTTTATCAATAGTTAGCCGCTAGTATTATTGAATTCATACATGAATCACTAGGACCAATTCTTCAGCCACAGCCAACCAAATTATTTTACCAACAGCATTACTACTGATAATAATAGAACCATACATGAATGCTTTCACATTAGGACAACTAACTAGTTGCGATTTCTTTTTTGTCAATAGTTTTACTGCCGGTAATAATATAATATATACACAAATCCATACAATTGATGCATTAAAATAAGCAACCATTTACTTTTACTGACAGTATTACCGTTCGGTAATATTATTATGATTGCTCATGAATTACAATGCTCAATGTATCAATGCAACCAACAAGTAGTATCAAATTATTTGTACAGCATCAATGTTTAGGGATTTTTCAACGTGATTCGTTACATAAATTTTCTTGAAAACCTTTTAATACACTTTTCTAATAGTAATCAGCGCTCAACAAGCAAGGTCAAAAGCTTCCCGATGCATAAAAATTGCATCTTGCCCCGCCACATGATTTCCACTTACAGCGCAAGTCAGCCCCAATGACGCACTAAATTGTTTACATCATACTAATGTAAACAAATCAAAATTGGCGAAGATTATTGTCTTGAAGCTAGCCATTGACTGTATACATCACCTTGTATTTCTTATATTCTTCTGGCAAATCAGATTCCCCCTGACTGCCTCCTCAACTGCGAAATGGTGGTTGATTTTCAAAAGGCAGCTCAACAGGTGTTGCATTACCATAAAACTCTTCCAAATTGTAAAAAGCTCTTTGTGGGGGAAGAAAGATGTGGACAACAACATCACCTGTGACCGAGAGACAAGAATGCCAACTTAGATCAGACAGTTCAAAACATGGCTACCATATATTCTGGATGTCAGTGAACCTAATGCAGCAGTAGCAGGGCCATCATTTCCCTTAATCGGCTGAGTTACATCCATTTGAAACTAAGTGCAAACAAATGTAAATACATTGAAGATTGGAACCCGAAACTAAATTAGTTGCAAATAACCTCCAAATATTTGTCACTCCAATAGCAATAAAACTTCCAAACTTGTAATTGCTGGTTGCACCAAAAGTCACATCTCTCAAACTAATCAAGAGTTGTTGATTGAAACAGACGAGTGTCAATGAGCAATCATTCAGCATATATCAAGGATCAAATTGGAATAGGGTCAGTTGGCATCAAAGTAACTGTTGGCAGCCATGAAGGACCATACAAAGCACTTTCTCCAGATATTTGTGTATTTTGTGTCCCAACTATTTGGAAACTGCTGTACAATAATGTTTACATTTTTCTGCAGCTTTTGAAAATATTGGAAATCTTGGGTTTGTCTTTGGAAGAACAATTTTTGTTGATTGGCTGGTAAGGTTTTCGTACGAGGGGCCAAAAGCTTGTTGAGGCATGCAATATTGATGCTGCTAATTGGTTCATCTGTTTGAGCTCAATGCGCAGCTTTAAGAAGTTTCTATCTTTGCCCTTACAATAGGATGGAGCTGTTTACTTGACTTAAATTTGGTGCTGAGCCCAAGAATACGTTTAAGGGGTTTCTCTGCTAGAAATACAGAGGAATTAAAGGGCGTCATTGTATGTGTTACTCGTGATATTTTTGACTTATTGTTTGAAGCTCTCTGAGGACATCTTATTTTCAAGGATGTACTTTCTTCCTCTCAGTCACAGTAATAATATTTGCTTCAAACACAAGAAGTATCCTAAGAAAGTTTAGGTCAAGTTAGTTGATGGTGTCACATGACACTCATGGAGCATGAAATTAGATTGGGAAGTGATCGCACCTTAATCTTTAGTTTAAATTAAAGTGACTTCAAAATGGCCGTGTAAAACTCAAGCTATTTTGAGGCAAAATTTCTTACCAAAGTCCAATAGGGTCCATGAGTTGGGCTTTGAGTCTCCAGATGGTATTTTTCCATATTTCTTCTCAGCTAGGTCTCTAATTTTGGAACTACAATGCAACAAAAGCAAATATATATACTTTTGGCATAGCAAAGAAGTAATCTACAGTAAAGCCAGACAATCATAAGTAGATGAATAACCAAGCTCATACCCAATAGCATCAATCTGGGGGCGAGAAAATGCTGTAGCTATGATGAAAAACCGAGTCCAGTAAACTAGTGGCTTCACAAACAAGACCTTTATATCTGCTGCCTTTACCTCACTTACAACCCTGGCCATTTCAATAGCAACTACATATACAAAAGCTGACAAGTAAATGCTACTTGATTCAAAGCAGTTTTACTAACTCTTTAGAGTGGGTTCATGCAAACATGGAGAAACTAAACAAAATGTCATAAGCATGTGCCAGAGTACTTAAATGCTGAACAAATACACCATTATAGATTTTATGGACAACAACGGCAGAATATAGATAGAATTGTTCTTTTTCCAGATTAAAAAATAAGATCTTATTGGAAGGATTATGCTGCATTGAATATTCAGGTAGTAGAGAAATTGAACACACAAAAATTCAGAATAAATAATACAGCATCTCAACACAGAAGACTAATATTAAAGTATAAAATTCTTTTTCAGCTTGGAGAATATTCTGCCATCTTATTAAAAAGCTCCACATATATGCTCTTTGATTCCCTACTATAAATGCACTTCAATTGTTATTCAAAAAAGAAATTACCAATTTGAAAGTTTACGTACGCTATTCCAGAACAATTTTCAAAATCCTATTCTCCACCTCGTTTAGGAGTTTTCCAGATTCTTGTTTATTATTTTAACAAGCATGCTTTAGTTTGATTGATGTTCAGAAAATCATCCAACGAGAAGAGGAGGTATTATGTGCAACAAAGATGCAAATGGCAGCAACCAGAATTTCATCAACGAATTCTTAAGGCAATTAGCAAGACTTGACATTGATTGGACTTATATGAAGTGACACCCCAACATGAATTTTGGATAGGCAGGCTTGTCTAGTTGATAATCAGATTGTATGACGCTGGGAAAAATCACATTACTTAAATACTGAAGATAATATCCAGCTATAATACTTTTGCTATGACACAATGCTGTTAATTTTTTTTGTTATGATGTTTGAAAACCTTCCCCTTTTCTGAAAGTGCAAGTTTAAACAAGAAGGCATTACTACCTTTTGGACCCCTGTTTATAAGTGATTATGATTCAATTGAATATTAATTATCAATGTCACCAAGAATATCCAGCTAGTACCCTTTCCGCTTGATGTTTGCATGCAATTGAGCTCTAGGCCTGATATAGTGATGTTAAGTAATCGAAATCTGATATGTAAAAGTGTATTATTCTGTTCTTTCTCCATAATAATTTCTACAAGTAAATTCCTAAATGGTCAAGCCACAGCATTGCCAACATCTCTTAAGTTCAATCACCCCTTTGAAGATCATATCTTCAGAAGCCTAAGCTTCATCTCAAATCAAAAACTCCTAATCCACTCAGGGCTCAGGTTGCAATTCACAGGACACTGTTAACATGTCTGAATCAAGTCCAAATTTGAGTTTCAAAGTTGAGCTTCAAGCTTGGCTCATTTGTAATCAACTAAATTTCTAGCTTGTGCTAAAAAAGCACAAAAATTGTTTTCAGTTTTTTAAAATAGGATTAATACACTGACATATATGACTTGTGTTTAACAAAGAACAATGCTACTTACACAACTGCAGTCCCGCTTATATTCATCTAAGTTCAAATTTTTACAAATATTATAATAACTACAACTACAATTATTAGTAATAAATCATACTTTAATATCCTTACATATAATGTTAAAATACAATAAAATCAAAAAGTTGACAAGCTTAGGAGCAAAGTTACAGAGCTGGAGCTTAGCATGCTTAAACAAGGCTCCAACTCAGCTCAATATGGTGCCAAAGCCCTCCCTAAGTTGCAGCTTAGACCATTTACACCCATCCATTCACCCTCACAGCCTAGAGAAGTAATTCCCTCTTCACTGCCTCACCAATCTTCCTAACCTGAATTTACCAACACAAATCTTCCTGAAAATTAAATAAAAGAATAGTCTTCTCATCATTTTCATTCTTTAACTTAGCTCAGCAGCTTGGCCCTCTAACTCTTTCTTTTTCCTTCTCTATAACATAAATCTACCCAAAAGATATATATGCCAATAGTTTTTGAATAATTTTTGTTTTATCTGTGTCTAACTATGTTTCATAAGTACCTACTGCTTGAAAAATGTGTACTTGAGTTTTTCTATAGAAACTACTGAGTAGACTGCTCCAAAACACATATGCACAGATTGGAGATTTATAAAAGAATAGCAGTAGCTTAAAAGAAATAACAATTTTATATAGTGAGATTATAATCATCTACAGGTGACATGATATACTCCTTTCACAATAACTTGGGAAGCAAACTAGTGATTCAAGTTGGATAGAGTTTCTTTGTACTAACTTAATTCCCTATGAAGTGACTTGTATATGTAATCTATTCTATCCTCCTTCAGAAAATTTAACAATGATTCTTCTTGATCTCAAGAAAATTTTATATAAGCCACAAGAACTTATAAAGAACAATTACACCAAAAATGTAATGATGGTGCACATATATTATACTGTGAGCAAATTGTTTCAAATAATTGCTGATCAGCTTACATGATAGACTTTCAGAATCATCATCAACTTCTGCACTAGCAGGCTTTTGGTCTTTTCTACTAAAGACCACTTTTCCATACTTATTAAGTAAGTCATCGTACATGTCATCAGTATCTTCACTTACATCCTGCAAATTATATGGATCATGTAACTTTTGTGCCCTTAACGGGGATCCTCAATCATATGACACAACTTAAAAAAAAGTCTAGTTTTAGTTTTTTAATATATATATATATATAGCAGAAATATGCATCACTTGAAATTTAACTCAATCACAGTGCATATTACTATCACTGCAATTATACCTTTATCAGACACGCAAAAGAAAAATAAGGAAAAGTCCCATGGAAAGAGTATCATGCCACTAGAAACCAATTTCTCAATATGGTTATTTATTATCCAGGTAGGAGCATAATATACTGATGTACATGATCTTGAACACCAGAATATAATGAACACTGTTTGAGTCAATATTGCCAAAGGAAATAAGACAAGGATGACAAAAGAATGAAATTTCGGCCATTCACCTTAAATCCTGAAACATCCCACTCTAAATCAACCCACACATGATAAACAAGTGAAATTTCTAGCCAGTAACCTGAAGCATTGCTAAATCTGTATGCTCTGTCAAAAGTATGGTTTAAAAATAGCTGTAATGTAATGTTATCAACTTTGCCTGGGTCGTGTTCCAACTTACTTAATGGAGAAAGTAATTAAGCTGCAGAGTTGTTTTTGTTTCAAATTTCACAATATTCACAAGAGTTAAAGTTGACAGTAGCACTTCAAAATTAGTCGATAAACAAGCATCAAATTTAGAAAGAAAACACAGTAGCATACCGACAAAAAGCTGTCCTCTGCTCCTTTACCAAATGCAAATCTCAAAAGGCAGTTTTTCGTTGTCAAATTCAAATAATTAATGCTGGGAATTCTCCAAATACACTCGTGTTGTTGTAAAGGAAACCCTTTCATGCATGAGCAGCTGATAAGCTTCCTGGGTTTTTGAGAAGATGTGGGTACAGCATGACCCAGTTGCCGAAGTTCGCCGCAGAACCTCAGGGCAACGCCGGCGTCGACACCGGCGAGTGAGAGCGAAATAGATGTTAGCATTTGTGCCGATGGCGAAAAAGCGCCAAGCTTCAACAGGTATTTATGAAACGAGGATTGGCGGATTACAGGATTATCATGTCAATTGTTACAGCGGATAACGTCCTCTTTGGCAAATATTCTACCCTTATTTTCTTTGTTTTATGAATTTACTTTTTTATTAACATTTTTATTTTTAATTTTATGTTTACCTCTTTTTTACTTTCTTTTACCTTTAAATCTTTAAAAAAAACAAAGAATCCGCGTGTCTCCCATGAATAACAACTGAACAGGTGTAGTTGTGTCAAGTAAAATAAAATAAAATAAACCTATAAAATAATTGAGCTATTGAAAATTAATTTATTAAATTTTATAATTTAATTTATAAAATTAAATAAATTAAATTTTGTAAAAAATTATCAAAACTAAATAATCTCAACATAAAAAAAATTCCAAGTCCTTTTTAATTGATGACAGTGTACATTAATTATTTCATTTAAACAGATTTTTTCTAATTCTAGAATTAAGATATTTCTTTTGTAAAATACAAAAGAGAATAATTTTAGATGAGATGATTCAAGTATTTTGATCTTGAATAAAACTAGGGCTTCCTTCTATAAAATACAACTTTAACACTATATTTACTGTATTAGACATTCTATGTTTATTGTTACTTTCTTATACAAATGTTTTTAACTTCTAGGCTCTTGTTATAGTAATATTTGATAATCAAACTCACATATTATTCTAATGGTAATGTGACAAAATTTTTTATTATAGTAAAAAAGTTTAAGTGAATTCAATTAGATATTGAAATTATTATTATACAAATAAGTGTAAATGGTGTGAAAAATAATGTAAAAATTAATAAGTCTTAGCATGACACATTATTAAAACAAAGAGTAGATCACCCTAATCTTGTACTTCTTACACAAATTTTATTTTAAGTTAAAATGTATAAAATTTCATTGAATTAAGAGTCGATTTTAAAAAAAAATTAATTTTAAAAGTTTATATAAAATTCTCTTCAACTAACTAAATAATATACAGGACCCATTCTATTAGTTTTTTTATATATTATAAATGAAATCCTAAATGATAAAGGAAAAAAAGATTAAAATAATCTAAAAAAATTTAAACCCTAATTGCATTGCCCTTCACCCAACCTTAATTCCTTTTATCGTTGCTAAATTACTTTGCCAACGCTCCATACTAATTTCCTTTTACACACACTAGCAACATTATAATTTTCTCTACCACCTCAAAACCTCAATTAAAAAGCTTTAAGAAAGCTTTGGATAATGGCCCCAAAAGTGTAAGACGAGTTGATAACTGGAGAAAGTTATGAGGCTCTAGCGTAACTGCCCCATTACAATTGATAATTAGAGAAAGCTACGCCGCTGCACTTTTAGCCTTAATTTGTACTGGCTATGAGACTCTAACATAATGGCCGTACAAGTTGGCCACCGCCTGCATTGGCCCCATAAGAAAGCTTTAAGAAACCAAAATTTTCTAATCACCAAGAAATTTTTGTAAAGAAATTTGAGCTGGTTCAGTAGAGTTTTTCTGTACTTGCAAATCTTCTCCGCCATTTGCTTCACATCAGATCAAGCATCTCTAAATCTTTCAAGCATGAATCTTCGGGACCACATTTGGAGCTGTGAGCATCTTTATGGTTAATTCCCAACATTTCTCATAGTAATTGAACTACTTTATTAAAAGGGATTAGAGTTGAGATTGGGGTGAAGGGCATTGCAATTGAGGTTCAAATTTCTTAGGTTATTTTAGTCTTTTTCCTTTAAGTATTTAGGGTTTTGTTTATAATTTAACTATAAAACTAATAGAGGGGTTCTTTTGCATGATTTAGTCAATTGAAAAAATTGTGTAAAATTTTAAAATTTAAAATATTTTTTAAGATCAATCTTTAATTTAAGAAGATTCTTTATATCTTAACCTTTATTTAATTTTTAAAATCTATACTAACTTCTATTTTACTATATAATTGCTTTACAAATAAATCTAAATTATCAAAAATACTTTTAGTTAAATAATAAATTTATTACAACTTATAAAAAATGCCCTTATTCATTGAACAACAAATTTTTTTCATCTTAAATATCATATTTGATTTTCTCTACAAAAATAATCTCATGTAAATCCTTTTATAGTGTATGCATTTTTCACAAAGTACAGAATAAAACTAAAACATATATTTTTTTAATGTTTTGTTCAAAATACAGAAAAGAATACTATAAACATGTTGTTAATACTTTTTATTTTGTTAAAAAATTTACAAATTATAAAAGACTCATATGAAAAGATTTCTACAAGAGGAATCAATTAGAGTTTAAAAAAATTTAACACTTAACTAAAAGTATTTTTGATCATTCATAACTATTGAATTTATGTATAGTACATTTACAAAATATAACAAAAGTTTAATGTATGTTTTAAAAATAAAGGATGTTTATGTAAGATATACAAAATAAAAAATAGTTGAAAAAATTTACTCAAAAAACAAAGAAACCAAGTTTTTTCACAATTTTTTTGATAAATTTGTTTAACTAATTGTTTTATGAAAAAGTTTAGTCCATATGTTTTATTAAGCTGTAACAAATTAATTCACTGAATTTTTGAATTCACAATTTAATTAATGAAATTTAGTATATTTAATGATTTAAACAACACTTTAACAAGACTATTATTTTATATATTTTACCTTAGCTTTTTTTTTTTATCTGTCTTCTCTATAGTTGAAATAATTTTAAAAAATTTTCATAAAAAAGTTAAATTTTGAGTTTTATTAATTAGAAATGAGAGTAGGAAAAATTAAACGACGACGTTGGGTGATTTGACATGGCCTTTATGTACAAACGCTAGGCGCCAAAACCCTAGACGTTCATTTCAGCGGCTTTAGCTTCGCCCCAAGTTGCGTGAGGAAAGCCAAAGTAGCTGAAGAAGGCGAAGGAGATGGTGAAGTTCCTCAAACCGAACAAGGCAGTGATCGTCTTGCAGGGGCGTTTCGCCGGTCGTAAAGCTGTCATCGTCCGCACCTTCGACGACCGAACACGCGACCGCCCCTATGGCCACTGCCTCGTTGCCGGCATCGCCAAGTATCCTCAGAAGGTGATTCGCAAGGACACGGCGAAGAAGACCGCGAAGAAGTCCCGGGTGAAGGCCTTCGTAAAAATGGTGAACTATAGCCACGTGATGCCCACTAGGTACACTCTGGACGTGGATCTGAAGGACGTGGTCACCATCGATGCTCTTCAGTCCCGGGACAAAAAGGTTGCGGCTGCCAAGGAGATCAAGAAGAGGTTCGAGGAGAGGTTCAAGACTGGGAAGAACAGATGGTTCTTTTCCAAGCTCAGGTTTTAGATTAGGATCAAAATGCAGTTCCTGTAATTGCTGATTTGATAACTTTTGATTGAAATTACACTAGTTTGGTTTTCAAAATTTCTGAATTTCAATTTTGTTGCTTAATATGCCATTATTGCTTCATCTATTAGAATTATAAATTTATTATTTTGTAACATTGTTTCAATTTTTTAGCCGCCATTGATTGTCGAATATAGCTATGGCGGGGGTTTGTTTTTAGCAACCCCTTGCATTTTGTTCTGTTTGTGAGCTATTTGCATTTGTGACTGCCTTCAACTTCTATGCCATATTGCCATTCTAAGCTCTGGTTTTAGTTCTGGATGAATGCTCAGTTAGTCAGTTCTCATGCAATTGCTGAATTTGTAACCTTTGCTTGAATTGCAACTAGTTTCGTTTATTCTTAGATGAGTTTTGCTGCTTTTTGCGGAACCTGCTGTTTTTCTAATGTGTTTAGTTACTTCTCCACAAAAGACTTATAAAGTGATGTTTTTGAGGGAGGAAGACAATCAGTCAAAGTTGCAGCCTACATTCAGAAGATAGTTCAAAGCAATGTTGGGTTACTTTTTACAGTTTACCATTGTTGTAATACTCGATACAAAATGTTTAAATATCTGCACTTATTGACCGACTTCAACTATGGGAGCGCTTTTTTTTCTACATTAGACAAGGCTGTGAACAACAAAATTTGAGGATAGGAGGCAATATATGCTGTGATTCAACATAGCAACAATCCAAAAAACAGCAGCAACATATAGTAGCACAACTGCAAGAAATGGAAGAGACGACAAAATTCAGAGTTCTGAGAAAGCAATGGGAGAAATCCGATGAAAAGGTGTGATTTTGGCAAAGCGCTCACCATCCCTTCCAGAAGCCATCACCACTGCTGGTGGTTTGCTCTGAAACACTTTGCTGGGGATACCAGGGACCATCCTTGGTGGGATAATCCATGGTTGGTGGGGTAGTAACAAATGGACCTGGAGGATTAAGCAAGTCGATTGTCATTTGTGTCAATTGGGACTAATAATAATTCCGCCTATGAAAACAGTTTGTTGAACTTGAAAGACTTGGGAAAACTCACCAGGTGTTTGTTGATTATTATTGTGACGCATGGTTATGAATTTGCCCTTTTCTACAATGACAGAGTGGCAGAGATAAGAGAGCAGGAACGAAAGAGGGGCGCGGGAAACATGGTCATGGAACCAAATACATATAGATTCAAGGGTCGTTCAGCTGAATCTCCATTATGGAATGATTCAAACTTGACGTGCGCAATGGTAACGCGTTGCAGACCAGTTGGGAAGGGAAAAGTCACCCTGGTGAGCTGCTGAAACTGTATTATAAACCACGTGTATCCAAGAATTTTTCGTCATACATTTAGACCACGCTATCCAACTTATATCCGACCAGATATTCTTTCTTCACTTTGGAGCACTCCTGAGTCGTGAATAGAAGTTGAATGACCAGCCTAAATTGACAGGGATGGAGTTGAATATTGTTAGGGGATTGTTCGGTGGCTACAACAGGATAAAAGTATGAAATTGTTCGAGTCTAATAAGCTTATATCCTATCCTATGTTTGATATCCTGCATTCCGCAATCCTCATACTTGCGGGTTTGATTCCCATAATCTCTTTTCTCTTATCAAAAAAACCACTAAGCTCCCTTTGTAATAAAAAAAAAAAAAGGGCATAAGATACTAATTTGTCATTTAGGCAATGCAACACGTGCACACGAATAAAACACCCCATAAATAGCATATTGCGTGGGCACACCAACTGTTATGAGAGTCTTGAATGAACTTCTATTGTAGTAGATAAGACATAGTATGAAAAGGGTTCTGTTATATTTATATTTTTAAAATTACACATTAAGTTATATATAATAAAAAATAAATAAATTTTATTAATAATTTTATAATTTTATTCTAATTTAAAAGATAAATATTATATATTTTATAAAATAACATAAAAAATATATATTATCTTCAAATGTAAATATATCATTTATCTTATCACAATCATATTAGAACACTGCCATTGCACCCATTATGGGCGGCAGCCCCAAACAAATCTCTTGTAAGTAACGCAGAAGATAATACAAATTATAATACTTATGTAATATTTAAATAATTTATAATTGAAGATTTATTGGTTATAATTTAGGGACATTTCCATGTTCTTTTCTTCATTCTTGAGATTCTGTCGGTGGCTAGTTGGTCTCATAGTGCTTGGCACAAGAAGCGTGCCGAAAATTGAAGAGGGAAGACCACTGCCTTGGGCGGTCTTGAAACACCAACTTCTAGATGGTTTTTGAAGACATGTGCCACAAACTTGCTTAAGGCACTCAGGAACCAAGAGATCGCTGTCATCTGGCACTATCACGCAGCACCACATGTAGCACATGCACCTGAAATAACTCACCTAAAATCAGTCGCGCCACGTCATCGAAGAATAAAGGATATGATTTAGGAATTGCAATTATCTTGAAGAGGCTAAGGACCTGGGAAACTTAAAATCATCTATCCTCCTTCTACCCTAGGGATAAATATTGGGATGAAGAATCAAATTCCATGAGTGAAGATTTGGTGTTTCTGTTGAACTCAGCAATCCTGAAATTACTGATGTTCCAATTGAAAGTGCTGATACTCATACCAATATCGTTATTTTGTTGTAAATCAATTTCAGTGTTTGAGTCTCCCATATAAGATAATGTTGCTAACTCTTGATAATCAATTTATAGATAAATTATTTTGATATTAAACTTGTTAAGCAATCTCCCAAATTAACAGAAAAGTGCATGCAGACAATACGCCATATAATTGAAAAAAAAATTTAGGTGAAGTGTAATAATTTTACTATCTTATTCTATTGATTATTTAATTGTTAATTGGATAAAATTAGTCGATTGAATAAGCTTATTATGTTTCATTGACTTATATTAAAGTAGGATGGAATTAAGGTAGAGATGGATACATATTTATTTTTCTTTCATAACCTTACATTTCTTTAGGGGTAAGGGAGAGGGGGTTTGATCCTACCATTTCTTTTGTGTGACGCTTGTTCTGCGCAAGTAGTATCGATACCAATGTTCATATTGTAAAAGATTATACAAATAGAGGACAAATTTATCATGGAAAATTCCATATAGAAGGGAAAGGAACAAGTTCTACCCCATGCCGTCCAAGAGGATGTATAAAATCCTCATTCTACAAAGTGCAAAGAATACAATGGCAAAGGGGAAAAACTAAATTTAAAAAATTAAACTGAGAACAAGCACAATTATAAGCTGTGATCCATGTGATTTAATCAGAGGCAGCAATCCAGGGCACAACAGCAACAGATAGCGGCACAACTGCAAGAAAAAAAAATGTGAAAAAAACATGGTTAGATGTAGTTTCTGAAAAGCCATATATAGGAATTGATAATATAAACATGAAGATTATAATAAAAGAGGTTTTGGGACATGATCTATGCTTACCATCCCTCCCAGAAGCCCTCACCCCTGGTGGTAGTTTGCACTGGAGCACTTTGTTGTGGGTACCCAGAACCATCCTTGGTCGGATAACCCATCGGAGGCGACGCGGCGACGTTTGAATCGGCCGGAGGATAGGCCTGACCTGGTGGTGGATATGAAACCACCGGTGGGGGATATGATACTGCTACATCACATATATCATTAAACCCACATAAGCTTCTATTGATATTTTTAAAAATTAAATTTTATCCTAAAATAATTTAAATTATTAAATTTATGATATTTTGAGAAATTATATTTTTCCACGGCGAAGGAGCTAAATATAACAGATGAAATACTTACCAGGTGCTTGTTGTGGATTGTAGCGACTCATGGTTTGTGAAGAAGAAGCTTGCTGATGAATTAATGGATGTGATGGAAAAGGAGGAAGAAGGAGTTTGTGTACTATTATTGAGGGAGAACAATGGAGGCTCAGCCAGTTATATAGGTTCGCTGGCTGCTAAAGGTTGCTTAACGCATGATGACATGAATGACGCGCGGAGCGCGGAGGGTAAAGGGGGGAACTGGGAAGAGGGAAACTGAAAGTCGTCGCACGGCATCGACGACGGCGTAACGCGGGAAGGTAGTATCTGTGCAAGCTCCTTTGTTTTATTCTTCGCAACCATTTATTTCCAATTATATAATTTGACCGATTTGGTTACTTTTCTTGCTACAGGAAATTTACATTTTTATCTTATCAATAATGAATTATGCCTTTTAGATATTTAGGAAAAAATATATAAAAATAAATGTATTATTTTAAAATGGAAAACTCCAGGGAAAACAGAACAGAAAGCCATATCTGCTTCCATAAATGATTAAAAACTGCTTAGATTTATTTGGTTGGACTGAAGACGTGTGCTACTGGTTCGTAAAATAAATGGTTGAAAATTTAGCATGAATTGAATGTCACTTTGCACTTGTTTCATTGATGAAAAGAAAATGTCAAATTTTCAAAAATTACAAAAAGTAAAAGTTGTCAAATTTCACTCTAAATTTACAAATTTCTAATTATCTCTTCTCCCATAATGTAAAAGTATTTATTTATACATTCGCTACTTTTCGTTGTTATCAATTGTATTAAATTTTATATTATGTCACATAAGTCTTAGAAGGTGCGCTATATGTACATAGAAACGGATAACATTAGGTGAAAGAGGCAATGACTGACAGGGACAACATCATGCGTGTAGTGGGTCCAAGGTAAATTAATATTTTGTGCAATATCAAGGTTGAACTAAAATAAGGTCAATATGGTTTGGTATATGGGAGCAATAATGGAGCTAGCTAGAACAAAAGTGATAGAGTAAGAGAGGTAAGGGGTGGAATCAATCTAGCTACTTCTCATCTATTCATCTTAGCAAAGTCTCCTTGCTCTCCCCAATTCCTGCTTTTGTAAGAAACCCTATGATTTATCTTGGAAATTGTGTTTAACCTCAAATTCTTGGCTAATTTATTGGGTTTGAATGCTCTCATATTTTAATATTTATATAATGTCTACGGCCATACTTCAAAAGGTTATAGTTTTTTTTTTAATTTTTTAAAAGTATCTCTTATTTTATGAATAAGAGATTAATTTTTTTTAAATAAAAATTATAATTAAAAAATAGGACAACTTTAACTTCAAATTTATATTAATAAATTATTTTATTTTTTAAAACATATCGAAATATTATTATGTTAATATTTTATTAATAAAATTATAATTTTTAAATCATAAAAATGATATAGCTAGCGCTCCATGTGAAATAATTTTCACTTTTTTGCTAAGATCTATATGTAATCATTCATAACTTCGTTATCACATTCGATTCCCTTCATTTCCATCACTCCTGGAAAGTCTCGCGGAGGTAAGGGGAATGACAAATAGCTAACAAAATATTTAATTAAAAATAAAAGGGCTATAATTTTTAATTACAAATATATTAAAAAATTTAATTCTGAGGTAAGTGCAGTGACGAAGTTGTAAGGTAAATTACTATTTTATGCAGTATCAAGGTTGAAGACAGCTTTAGGTCGCTCAAAGAGGTGAATTCTACAACCGTAAAATTATTTAATTAAAAACAAAAAAGCTACAATTTTTAATAAAGGGAAATCATTATTTCTCCTGTTCTTCAACAGCCACAACAAAATTCCACGACCCAGCAGCAACATAGCGCAGCAACACTGCAAATGATCAAAAATCAAAACACTTGATAATAATTTGCTTTTAAAATAAATACACCTTTTATTCTTGAATTTTAATTTCTCAATTTAAATTTTTAAAAATAAACAGTTGTTCCTTGACACACTCCAGAAGAGTTTGATATTATATATAAAAAAAATTAATTCGTCATCCTAAAAATTTAAGTTATTTTTAAATAAAAATTTATAAATAATTTATATTTTAATAAATTTAATTTTTTTTAAATTAAAAATTATTTATTGAACTACACATAATTATTTTTTTAAATAACAGAAGAGTCTTAATTAGGCTTTAGTAGGGAAGCGGGATGGAATTCAAATCTAGTCACAAGTTCAGAAAAGTCCATTATATATGCTAGGTGAGCTGAAGCTTACCGGTGAGCTGAAGCTTACCGGTAAGCTACATACAGATTGATTGTGTAAGAATGTTAAATGAATAAATATTATAAAAGAAAGGCAAAAATAGAACCTACCATCCTTTCCAGAACTCTTCACCCCTGATTTTGGTCTCTAACTGTGATGATTTTGGGGGATCACCTGCAACTTCCAGGGTGGGATATCCAGCTGGGGGTGGTGGTGCAACAAAAGCTGGAGCCTGGTGTGAATAAGCCTGACCCGGAGGAGGATAAGCCATAACTGGTGGAGGATAAGCTTCTGCATATGCACCATATGCTATGAATCAGATCAAATTTAGCATAGAACTCAATCCTGAGGCCCCATAGAAGAAATATGAAGTGGGTTTGCTATATATTGTTCATTTATTGATAAAAAAAAAAAAAACCATCCACTGTAGATTCACCCTTCCCTAAGAACAAGCAAATTAGCTAGCTAGCAACATGATGACCCTTTTAGTACTCAAACACATGCTAGTTAATACTTTTTGAGTATCCATATGAAATCAAAATGAAACAAGTAACTAAGTTCAAAATTTGTATGCCAAGGGATTCACGGAAACCTGGAGCTTCATGCTGCCTGTATTCACTCATCGCTCTAACTCACTGATCACACTACACAGAGAAAGGGGTATGGGTATTATATAGTGTCTGAATATATTGACATGAAGGATAAGCCAATATAAGATCAAACTAACTTCAAAGATTTATTTACTTTTTAATCCTATTTTGTTCTCATCTTTATTTTTATATAATTTTTACTTTACATAATCTAACTATTAAATTTATTAGATTGTAAGATTTAATAGATTTAAAAATTTATATTAATTAAGTGTGAGTTTTATATAAAAATGAGATAGTGAAAACAAATTTTTTCCTTTAATTTTTTGTTTTTGTAATTTCTAATAGTTAATGTCTATGGAGGGTCCCACATGGGTCACTGGTGAGGAATTTGAGGCTTGCAAAATTGGCCACAACCCATAACCGTGTTGGCCCCTGGCCGGTGCCAAGAAAAATTCCAGAAATGGACGGCAAGGATGTGAGGCAGGGGAAGGCAACAAGACAGAAAAAAAAAACACCACGAGAAGGATATGATGGTGATGGCCACTAACCGGCAGATGTAACCTATATGCCACAAGACGGAAAATTTTGTAGGAAGGAAAATGACCTTTTTATTTCCTGCACAAGGCTTGATTTGTGGGTCAATGAATCTTTTTACACTCTACTATGTTGATTTTGTGAGGTTGTCCCTGTGGCACTTGGAGGGAGGATATTGACTGCATTACAGTGAAGGGCTTTAATCAAAGAAAAATGATTGGCGTGTATAGGAGGGGCGTATAATCCCTTATGCTTAGATTAAAAAAAATATTAAAGAAAAAGAAAAGAAGAATGAGAATGTGTGAAAGTACGTAAATTATATACAAAATTTATGTCTATATACATCATTACTCTTAATTAATCAAAACTACTGACTCCACCTTTGAGGATGGTGTTGTCTGTTTCTCCCCGTATGACCCAAATTGCCAACTTGACTACGATATTCAATTCATTTTTGTCAGAAGACTTGAACATGATTGATGTCAATATCCCTTTTATTGGTGGCTGCACCACATTCCTCACCAAAACAGGGTCCACTCGTCTTTTTTTATGGCGGACATAATTGATTTGGTGATCATTTTCGTACTTCTATTTATTTCATTGGTCATCAGTCTTGTAGGATACGTGGGATATAAGCAGCCCTTAGGAGGCGTTCAGTTGGGAGGTTCAAGTTTTCCTGTGTTTGGTACAAAATTTTAGATAAAATTTATTGGATATCTAAATTTCCCTCTCCGTTTAATTACCCAAAAAACATGGTTAACTTATTCCCAACTAAACACAAAAAGCGATAAAACCTATGAGGAATGACAAAAGCTTCTTGATCTGCAATAGATTTTCTGAAGCTCAAAGAATGCTCCATGGCCTGCCACAAGCTTCTTGGAAGAGCATAGATGATCAACGGGGAGGACTTGCGATGAAAGTTTCCATTGCACAAGAGAAAGCCTCTCTAATGGAGGTTTGTGATGAACACTAGAAAATCAGAAAAAAAAAAATAAAAAGGACTCCTCGCTCGTCTCTGATACTCTCAAATTGCAATGGTGGCCTCCGCCGAAGCATGCCCAGAAAACTCCCAAGCCTGCCCAATAAAGAAAAAAAGAGAGATACACAAGAACAACTACCAACAATCACATTTGCATTGCTTTTTCCAATGTTATAACAAACAGATAATTACTAGGATATTTGATGTCTAGGATTAAGTTATCTGGGTAATTGATTCTGGATAATAAATTATACCAAACCAAACGCCTCCTTAAAAAAGATTGCATGGTTAGTCTTGAACTTACTTTTCATCATATTTTTTGGATTTCAGTTAAATAAACAATTCATTATATATCTTTTATGAGCTTACGGCAAAGGTTGCCCACAAGTAATCAGAAAAAGAACCTTTCAAGGATTTAGATGAATTGGCAGTCATATAGATTGGAAACCAATTTTACTTATTAGATCATTTTCTAGAAATTGCAGAATTCCCTTCTACAGTTCAAAACAGAAACAAAAAAAAAGTCAAAGTTCTTTCCCAAACTTAGGTCATCAAGGGTTTTTTTCATGGAATGTTCAATATGGTTACCATTAGAGACGAATGTGGGTTTTTTTTTTTTTACACCTTATGCATTTAGTTAGAGTAATGCTAATACAACACTTGTGTTATTCACATCTACATATTGAAATGGACAAGTGACTTATTTGTATTCAATGGTCTCCAATTTTTTATTTTTTATTTTTGGGTTAAGCCCATAGGTAGCCGTTTATGTACTTGTTCTGCGTTACTAGTGTTTAATGGGCACAAAGTACAGAAAGCTATTGAACTTAAATGGGACCAAGTTTTCCCTTTTTTTTTGGGTGAAATGGCACTAAGTTTCATGTCTAAAGAAAAAAGAAATAAGATGACCTCAAAATCATGACCCTTATATTTCAGGGCCAATGTCTTAATAACGCAACTTAGCGCTGTAGATTGTCACGATCATCTTGAGGTTGACTGATGGCTCATTGAGCATGCCCACTTCTTCATTTTGGGCTTAGGCCAGAGGAAAATGAATATCCACCACCAGAACTCCCTTTCCAACATAAGATGTGAGGTTGTAGCCCAACACCACTAATAGATATCATCGAGCCTTCTATCCCTCGCTGGTTGGAGTCACTAAACAGCAAAGGTGCTGATCCTTGAATACCAATGTGAACAGTCACAACTATCAACAAAAAGTGCAAGGAGAGTCCAATTTGTTGTTCAATCTCATTATCTTCAGGTAAATTTATTTATAAAGCTCTTATAAAAAATAAATAAAAATCGATTTCTAATTATAGGGCCCTACAAGTTTTTAATTTGCCTTACCATAATTGCCATTTTAACTTCTCAAAAATTTTTCGTGAGTACAAGTAGCCTTTTTGTTTGTTTAGAGGCTCACAAGAACGTGTGTATAAATGGTGAACATTGAACATAACTGAAGAATAGCACCTTTACTATTATCTGGTATGAGGGTTAATGGGTTATGCTTGATAGAGGATTAGAGATAAAAATAAAGATTGATTCACATGTGCTATAATAGCTAGTGTTTATGTGTATAGAAAGAACAAATAATGGAACTTGGATCCCTTTTTTTAATTGCATTTTGCTTTCTCAATTGTTCTCTCATAACAATACAAATAAAGTAAAAATTCAAAACATTTATAATTATAAACAAATTGAATCAACATATCTTCTTCTGATTTAACACTTTAATCCGAATAGGGTATACAGGGTGTCATAGTAATTAGAAAGATCTATGCTTTTCCAAGTGGAGGGAGATAATGAAAACCTATATTCCCAGTACTTCAACCAATCTACTCAAAACATGAACTGAACAGCTTTTAACCCAAGCTCTTGTCAACTCACCCACCCAACTTAATTAACCCAACTACTTGAGACTTTTGCATCACATGCATTCTTTCCCTTGATCTGGTCCATCCTTATCTGTCTCATTTTTTGTTTCAGTGTCATTTAAAGGTGGGTGTTTCCCAGGGAATCCCTAAAGCATATCAGCAAACAAAAGCATTAAAGAGCACAGTAGAAACCAGTCAACAAAACTGGTATAGACAAACCCCCAACTTGCAAACTGCAAACTCATTATTCTAACCAGCAAATGTTGGTTGCTCTAGATTAAGCATCTGTATTTTTTTTTTTGGAAAGAGCATCTGTACTTTGAATACAATGTGAGAAATGAATGTGAAATGACCTGCCCTATTGTGGGGGAGAGGAACCATATTAATGCACATGGAATTATGAAACCTGCAGCCCCAAAAAATATAGAGTATGTATTGGGAAATGTATTCTTCACTTCAGAGAAAGTAATATCCCAAGTATTCCATGTGCACCTTCACAATTTAGAATTTTGTATTTCCTTATTCAAAATTAGGAGATACAATAAGAGAAAAACAATGATTAGTTAAAAATTAGTAAATAAAAAAGATACATAAATTAAACTTAATTAAAAATAAAAATATAAAACGAAAATTACTAAAATTTAAAAAAAAAATTCAGGGATCAAATCCCAATAATCGATTTCCCAAAATCTCCCACTTTCCCTTTCACTTACACATCACTGATACCCCATTCAATTTTGGTAGTTATTTTTCATTTCATGGGAATTGAATTCTGATAGTGAAGTTGCATGTTGTTTGGATGGGGAAGCACTAAAGATAAAAATGGAAGATCTGGAAGCTACATGTATAAATATGCCTATCAGTAAAGATAGAAGAAGAATCATGACTCTAGCTTTATTGAAAGGGTCCCACGCAGACCCCATGAATGAATGCATATTTCTCTGAAACCCATTCTCCAAGTGAACCTAACGGTCAAATTCTTTTGTTAGCCATGGATAATAGATACAGAGCTACCCTCTTTTCAAGTATGCTGAGCACAAGTAAGGTATGTTTCCAATACAAGAAATAATGACAGCTCAATTTTCACAGCCCCATTTCTGAAGAAAACCACCACCCTTAAGTTTGTCATCACACTGTTAAAAACTTTGGAAAAAGCCAACAAAAAGGAAAGAAAGAGTTCTTTCAAGCTTCACTTTGTTGCTGTTGTCAAAGAACCTCATTCATTAATGATCACAACCTAGCTCTTTTTTCTCTCTCACACTCACTGACAGAGGAAGAGAGAGAGATAGGGGCTTGACATATTCAAAGGTTAGTTTTATATGCTTGCATTGTGTAGGTGATGAATGAGATTCCCAACAAAGTGACACAGCCACAGAGAGAGAGAGAGAGAGAGAGAGAGAGAGAGAGAGAGAGGAGGAGGAGATTCTCATAATGTGCAAGTTATGAGGGTGGAGATCACATGTAGAATACAAAGACTTTAAAAGTTGAAATGGAAAGAAGAAAACAGAAAAAGATGTAGTATAAAGAAACTATTTACCCAAGAAGAATGGCAAGCACAAACACTCATGATCCCCCTAATATTCATTTTCCACTAAAGTAATTAATCAAAAATGTATTAGTTATGTGACCCATTACCTCTCATCCCTCATCCTTTTCGTTTGTTCCTCCTCTTTTTTTGAAACTTTTGTTTACTTTTCTTTATTTCCTTCTTCCTTTTTCTATTCATTTGGGTGGTGGTTAAACTAAAGTAAGGTCAATATGGTTGGGTATATATGAGCAATAATGGAGCCAGAACGAAAGTGAAAGGCCAAGATAGTTAAGGGGTGGAATCAATCTAGCTACTTCTCATCTACTCATCTTAGCAAAAGACTCCTTTCTCTCTTCAATTCCCACTTTTATAAGAAATCCCATGATTAGCTTGGCAATTGAGTTTAACCTCAAATTCTTGGCTATTTTATTTGGTTTGAATGCTCTCATATTTCTATATTTATTTAATGTCTAGGGCCATACTTCAAAAGGTCATACTTTTTAAATCATGGAAAAAGAAATAGATAGCCCTCCATGTCTAATAATTTTCTCTTTTTCTTTTAGGATCTATACATAATAATTCATAACTCCATTATCACGTTCAATTCATTTGCTTTCGTCACTCATAATATATGGGAAAATTTTGTTTAAGATAAATGAAATGATAAATAGCGCACATAATAATTGTGAGCTGTTAAATTTAATGAATTTAATATTTTGGTAATTTATGGAATTTAATAAAACTAATAATCTAAATGCCTATCAAAAAAATTTAATAATCAAAACTTTTTTAAATAAAAGTTTTAGTATTATAAAACAGAAAGGCCTTAATATATACACAGTTAACTTGAAGTCCAATAAAATTAATAATATAATTTATATTTTAAATAAAATTTTTATAATTTTCAAAAAAAACCCTGATATATATATATAACCAAATTAATACCCACAACTTTTAGCAAGCACTATTTTCTTTTCTCTAAAATTTTTTTATATTATATTTCTACATCATTACTAAATGCACAAAACTACGTTTAGAGTTGAACACCCATTTTCTAATTTGTCTGATTTGACATTAATGCCAAATTTGAAGTCAACATTAAGACATTGGGAATATCGAGGAAGTAAGAAAAATCAAGCCATTTGCTATGCATTAACGTCTTAGCACTCTGTATGTACGCCCTGCCTGCCTCATGCATGCTGCTAATTCATGCATCGAATCTTGCCCTTAAGCCCTATAAAATATTATAAGACTAAGCCTCCTTAATCGATCCGCAGATGCTGGTTAATTTGTTCGGAAGAACCTAACTTGGAGAATCCTTTATCAATTAGTTTGGCACTGCCCATAGGGAACTCATCTATTTGTCATTTTGTTTCCTTAAAGCAAGCCAACATGTCCAGACTTACATACCCAAACAAATGCAAAAAATGCTAAAGAAGGAACCAAAAAAAAATCTGCAACAACATCATCGCTTGGTCTTGTTTTTGGTGGAGCTCAGAGTGGAATGAGCAGTAGAATTGAATTATATATACTTGCAGCCCTCCCTGTCCTTGTGTCTCCCATAATTACAATGATAATAAACAGCATATGAGATCAACTTTCTGAGAAAGCTACATCTCCTTGGCTCCTTGTAATGATAATGTCTAAGCAATGGGAAAACCCAATTGAGGAGGGATTTAATTGCTAAAACAGCACCAACATATGTGCATAATTGAGATTGTACATTCAGACTTGATGCAAGTTTTGAATCTGGGTATCTACTTTTTTGGGACCATTATTATCTCTTGCGGAAATTCTTTTCCTATGAAGAGATTTTTACGGATTAATTTACTAAATTTTACATTAAAAAATAATTATTTCATCTGTTTAAAAACCAACAAAGAAATGTTTTAATATGGCCTGTACCAATATTGGGTGATTTTTGGATATTCTCACATCAAAAGTTATCTTATAAGAAAGAGTTTTTTTAATATATTAATAATAAATTAATACTATTTGATGTGAGATTAATATATATTTGAGATGAATTATTTAAAATTTTTCTTAATAAAAATTACTTCAAAGTTTAAATTTAATTCTTTAACATTCAACTCTTTTAATTGATGTAAGAAATCTCTACACTATTAACAGCATTTGCATACTATATTTACGTCTACAATGTGATATTTAAACTTTTAGGTTATTTACAATGTCTGCTCTTTTTTTTCAGAAATTCAAGTTTTGAGTTTGTGATCTATGAGATATTTTTGAAAATGCCTTATGTGTTGTATATCTAAATGATTTGTTTCGATAAACCTTAGCGGCTAAGATTTGTTGTAAGTGGTGAACCACATCCACTCCATAACTGGGCTTTGCCTTTTTTTTGTGAGGCAGGTCTCGACCATGCGTACACGGCAGAACAGATATAAACTGAGCAGCAGCTTTTATGGAAAAGTGGTAAGCATGTCCAAATTAATTACCGTGAATTTTCTCTATTATTGCCTAACAAAACCAATAACGGGATTCAACGTATCCATGCATGTCTATCCATAGCTTGAGATTTTTCTTTTCTTTTTCTTTAGGTCGATGTTGACAAAGTATGTGTGGGCTTTAGGCTGTAATTGTTAATAAATATAAATTATTAATAGTTTTATATTTAAAAAAAATTAAAATTCACTAAACTTATGTGATGCGTAAATTTCACCAACGAGAACGTGGTAAATTGGCCGGCTGTACTTATTCTAGGACGTAATTCTAGCGTAACGGGTGTGGGCCAGCTAACAGCCGGTTCCCCATGCCAACTAATGCCACGTGTCAAAGAATAGTCGAAGACACAAGCAACGTTTCCCATGCTCCCAGCATGACTCAACCTGTTGCTCAAAAGTAATGAAACTGCCAAAAAGAAGAGACCCAGCCCTGGTAAACCGTACCCTCTCTCTCAGTCCCACTCGCCGGGTCCCACACCTGGTTCCACGTTGGCAGTTCGCACGTGCTCACAGAGGCATCTTTTCTGTTCCCCGCCCCAAAGCCCTGTCACACGCGTGTTTCCTCCAGGGGTCCCCCCATCATCACGTTGTTCTTGGACCAGAGATAACCCAAGAAACAATAGAGAAAAAACGGAACTGTTCTTAGAAAAAAGAACGGAGAGGAGACGAGATAGCCGTGTAAAGCGGGTTGGATTAGGTGGTTTTTTTATTTTTTTAGTTATAGTATATAATAAAAGGGAAGTGGAGATAAAATTTTAAAAAATCAAGTGATATATTTAAATAAAAAATAATTAAAAATAAACAAGAAAAAATTAACTGGTTTAAAACTGTGCAAAGCATAGCAATGTTGGACTCTAGCCCCCTTACGTGGCACCTCCAGTCAGCAGCTGTTACGTGGCAGCAGATATCTGACCTGTCAGTGTATAGACCTAACCTCTACAAACTCTCTATTTTGATAAAATGCAGTGAGTTGTTAAATTGTTATAAATCATAATGTTGTGTTTGATCAGTAGATTTGATAATTTAATTGATAGAATTTAATAATTTAATTTTTTAAAGTAAATATATAATAAAATTTAATTAATAAAAATATTTTGAAATAAATATTTAACATGATTAATTTATTTTTAGATTTTTTTAATTATTTTAAACGAGGTTTAAATGAGAAAATAAAAAAAGCCAGGGCGTGATCAAATCTGGGTGGGTTACGGAAATAAAGTCAAGTGGGAAGAGGGGTTTTTCTGGTAACCGAATCCATAAATAGACAAAATCAATCTCATTCTTCCACACACACTCTCTCCTGCTTAGCATTTATTAATATATATTGTTTTAAATATTTAATTGAATATTTATTTAGTATTTAAGAAAGGAAACCGAACCAAACCCTAAATAAACCTCACCCTACAGCCTTGTCGCCCCTATTGCATGCTCTTTGTTCATTTGCTTCGTTGGCTTCCCTCATATTTCTTAGAGACTGAGAGTGCCCTTCAAACCACCGAAGATTCTAAATAAGAACCACACTAAAAGCGCAGAGAGAGATAGAGTCAGATAAAGCAGCGCAAGAATCGCCGAAGAAGAAAACCGGTTCCTTTAATCTCTCTTCTTCTGTTCTTCATGGCTGTTGAAGCTCGGCACCACAATATTTTCCCCCCTCAGCTCATTAGCAACCGGTACGTGCGTTTCCTTCCCTCTCTGTTTCATCATCTTTTCTTCTCTTTTTCTTTTTGCCTTTTCCGTTCTCGGATTCTCACTTCGGGGGATTGGGTTGAATTTGCAGAGAAATTATGAATCCCATTGAAGCAAATATCAATCTCTACAACACCCAGATGGGCTATTCAGCAGTACTCCCGTTATCGGGCACTACCACAACCACAGATACTATGCTTTTGGCGCCTTACAATTCTTTGATCGCCGATTCGGTTCCTCAGAAATGCGCTTTGAAATCTGACAGTGGCCTCACCTGCAACGTCCCCATTCCAAAAAAGCGTTCCAGGGATTCAATCAACCCTTTTCTCTCTTACCCACCCACTCTATCTCACAAGAATTGTGGGTCATTCTCGTTTCTTGGCGAAGACATTTCCCTCCAGATCCAGCAGCAACAACTCGATATCGATCGTCTCATTGCCCAGCATGTAAGTTTATTCACCCATTATTTAATTAGTACCCATTAATTCAAATTCGCAGACTCCTCTGTTATTCTCTGAGTTTTTCGAATTCGGTTCTGATCATCTTGTTGTTTTTTGTATGTGATATAATTACAGATGGAAAAGATGAGGATTGAATTAGAAGAAAAGCGCAAGAGGCAGGCGAGGAGGATAATCGAGGCAATCGAAGTGGGGATGATGAAGAGACTTAAAGCCAAGGAAGAAGAAATAGTGAAGATTGGGAAATTAAATTGGGCTTTGGAAGAGAGAGTGAAGTCCCTTTGCATAGAGAACCAAATATGGCGCGATTTGGCACAGACCAACGAGGCCACAGCCAATGCTCTTCGCACAAACCTCGAGCAAGTGTTGGCCCAAGTGAAGGACGACCGTACACGCTGCGGCGCCGGGTTGGATGACGACGCTACCACCGTGGCCCCAGCAGGAGCAGCGGCACTAATGGACGATGCCCAGTCTTGCTGCGGTAGCACCGGCGGCGACGATGAAAAGAGAGAAAACACGGGGGAGGGGTGGCGCACGTTAGCGGGGGATCGAGGGAGTGCAAAGGATAAGGAAGACGAAGGTACAAGCAAAGCAATCAGAAGCATCAGCAATAGCAATCACAACAGATTGTGCAGGAACTGTGGGAAAGAAGAATCATGCGTGCTGATTCTGCCTTGCAGGCACCTCTGCCTCTGTACTGTTTGTGGTTCTACCCTCCACACTTGTCCCATCTGTAAATCCGTCAAGAATGCCAGTGTCCATGTTAACATGACCTAAAAATAGAAATCTTACCCAAAAATTTTCAGGAAAGTAAAAAAATTGTTTCTTTTTTTCCTAATTTTTTAATTCCTTAATTTTCTGTCCATTTCCATTCTCTTTGGCTGGCTTTGCATGTTCTTCTATAAACGTACGAAGCAGATTCTTTAAATTGTAGTTGAATGGTAGACAATGCTCTGCATTTGTCAAGCAGAGGGGATAGGCAAAATCGCTTCATTTTGCATTTGGCAATTTCCGGGTTGATATTTTCTTTCTCTAATTCTGGGCATGATTATGATTTAGATAAGGTGCTGGATTTGGTCCCGCGCATGATAACAAGGGGTGGACTCGCGGGCGGCCCGTTTTTGGCGCGGTGGTTCTGAGTTGTGGGTAAAAGAGGGTGGTGGGTGCCGGAACGCATCCATGGGACAGCTAGTAGTACTATTCCCCACTAGAGAAACTAGGTGGGAAGTTGAAGAGATAGGCGTGGGGAGCGTGACCGATACGGCGAGCGAGTACGCGTGGAGTCAACGAGTACCAGAAATGGACAGGTGTGCGGCAAAAGCTGACACGTCCGACGCGCGCAAATGTCGCTGTTGCTGAAGAGTGCCTGTAACTGCAATGGCCATCCCTCAATCTCTCTCTCTCTCTTCTTTTATGCGCTACTGTGGCGCACGGCTTAAGAGCTCAGCCTTTGGACCAAAATCCAAAGCAGAAACCGACACGACAAGTCGACAACCGGTGGTTGGGAACACTCCGCCAGAAAAAAAAAAGAAAATAATAATAATAATAAATTAAAAAAATACTTCAACTAAAGTTATTGTAAATTACGCATAAATATAATGTAATTTCAAAATAATATATTCTTTTTTATTATTAATTATGATATATAAAGACAAATGATTTTGCGTTGGAGGTCAGGGAAGGAACAGCTTTTGGAGGCGAGAAATCTTGCGGCAGTTATTTAAATTAAAATATTTTGAAGGGGTAAAAGTTAAAAAAGGTGATAAATAAGTGTAAACGCGAAGGGTGGCATGGTACGGCACTGTCAGTTCTTTGACTAATAATTGAGCGGTACGACAAGATCCTGTCAGTTGAGATTTCACGGCACGCGGTTAAAAAAAGTACTGTAGGGTCTGGACGCCAGTGATTTTATTTTACTATTCTGTCCTCTTTCCTGACTGAATAAGGTATGGCACTATTTTCGTGATCGTAGAAACCGTAAAATAATCTCGGCAGAGAGTCGCATGTGAGGGGCACGTGAGCGGTCACTCTTTTATGTTACCGGTGATCGTCTTTTGTTTTGTTCCCATGATATGTAACCACTCAACAAAGTCAATCATCGGCAGGAGAGGGCGAGGATCTGGGAGCATGCGCTTGCCTTTTATGGAAATCCAAATTTCAAATTTCAGATTTTTTTAAAAAAATGCAGATCCACTGTTTTTATATTAAACCAATTAAAAAATGGTTTAAAAAAAATTTGAGTGATTGAGAGAGAACAAAGGAGCGCTTTCATGGCAGCAGCCTCAGCAATATAAAAATCATGTCAAATTAGAGCATGCCATGTATGCCTTCCTTACGAATAATTATTATTTTAAAAAATAAATATCTAGCTGCATGCACGACATTCATCACTTACCTACTGAGCGTTGTTTAAGCTAGGTATATAATTCTTTTATGTTTTATAAATTTATTTTAAAAACATATTATTAAATTCATTAAATTATATAAATAAGATTATAAGAATAAAATAATTTAATCATTTCTATATTTAGAATAAACATTTTATTGTGACATTTAGTATAAAATAATTTAAATAAATTACTAATTTGATTTTTGAAAAATTTTGATAAAAATTATTTAGTTTCTAAACTATGGGCTTAATTAATTTAATTTTTAAATTGGTGGAACTCGTTTCATTTTAATTTCTCCATTAAATATGTTTAGAAACTAAAATAAAATGAGTTTTGTAGATTTAGAAATTAAACTAAGTTAATATATAATTTAGGAACTAAAACTGTTGCCACCAAAACTTTTTAGAGTCTAAATCAGTAATTTTTTCAAAATAATTTTTTTCAGGTACATGGGGCAAGTTAAGTATTTTTTTAATATGTGAAATTATGTATTCTTGTAATGTAGTTCATTGAAAAATACTTTAATAATGGGGATGATGTTTCTTCTTCAATATGGTTAACAATAATACAATTTAATAATTATTTGTTCTGTGAAAAATTGGTCAGGCATACAAGATGATGAAAATGATAGATAAATAGATATTCTAGTTTGAGTGATTGGAAGAGGTGGGAGGCGTGCAAGTTTGGGTGGCAAAGAACGAAGTCAATTTAGCACTGAGTTGCTAATGACATAAATTTGACTTGTAAGATGGTTATGAGTAAACTATACAAGCCAAATGTCAATTTGAATCATAACCCCAATTGAAAAACAATTTAATATACTGGTTTTAGTATAATACTCTTCTTTTTCAATTCTAAAACTCTTGAGCATACATGTTTGAAACAGATTTGAACACTTCGTTTTTTTTCTCTAATTTTGATAATTTTTTTATTTTTTATAATTTAATATATAAATTTTATTTTTTTATTATTTTTCTCACTAAATTTTTTTTTCTCTCTTTCACTTAAGGTCCTCTACCTTATAGGAGAAGACCCTTATTCGGGTTGAAATATATCAACAAACAAAAATAGTACAAAAAAATAAACTAACCCTTATTCTTTGTCTTTTTTTTAGAAAAGCAAAGGGCCTTCTTCTTACAAAATTGAGAGAAAGATAAAAAAGGCACTGCAAGAATAACAAAAAAATTTTGGTTTAATTTATCTTTTCTATCACTTTTTATGAAATAAAAGTTTTCTGCCTTTCTTAAAAATTTATCTTTTCTCTTATTTTTTATGAGATAAAGGTTCTCTACCTTTTTCAAAAGAAAGGCAAAAAATCTTGGTCTAATTGATTATTGACTTCTAATTGATAACCTTTTTTCTTCAAAATAACTATAAATAAAATTAGTATCTATACTTTTATAAATCAAATCTCATAAAACTTTAACTAAAAAACTATATATTAATTTTTTAATAATCTTAATTTAAATTATAAAATTTAATACTATATATTTATTTTTAGGAGAATTTTATAACTAAATATAATAACTTTAATTTTTTCTAAAAAGTAATAGCATCAAACTTCAAAGGAAAAGGAAAAAGTAATTGCAAATCTAAGAATCAGCAAACCAGGATTTCAAAGGGACAATTTCCAAAGTACTGTATAAATCACATTGGAATCACCTCCAATAATCTTTGGTCACCGTCATGTTTGAGTATATTTCAGAGTAGATCCAATAAAATTAGAAAAAGAAAATAGTCCCACCCACCATTTCAAAAAGGGGTAACAAGCAACTTGCTAGCAGGCACCTTCCACCCATGTACATGAGCCTAAGCTTTCCAATTAATCGCCAACTATTTATTTAATTTTGTTATTTTTATAATTTTAATTTTATTAAATATCTATTTAAAAATATTAAAAATATTAAATTAATTAAATTTTATAAACTATATTATAAATTTAATAATTTATTTTAGACATTATAAACATTTGGTATGGGACATTCTTTCTCCCTAATTACTGCTAATTGGCCAAAACGATTCATGTTTCCAGACGGAAAAAGCAAGCATGTTTTGATTCACTTGGGGGACAAAACCCCCCTGGGGCTGGGTCCCACCAAGGGCAGGTACAAACGCCAGAGGTAGCATTTAATAAGGATCAAACAAGGACAACACAAAAAAAATGGGGAGATTTTGTTTTTGTAGGCTAGGATCTTCGGGCCTCCAGTGGGCCCCCCCCGATCAGGACCATCTGTCACCTTTATGAACGGCATGCCCTCCAAAACACGTGAATCTGACTTCTCTTTCTTTTTTTTTTTTAAATTATTTAATTATTAACATTATCCACATCATAAGTCTGATTAATTAAGTTAACCAACTAATTAAGTTTGATTAACTACATAATTATTCGCCCTTAATAAGACTAAAATAACATTATGAAATTGAGCATTTTCTGTCCTCTAGTATATCACAAACAGTGCATATAAAATATTTTTTATTAATTAATTATCATAGTCGTCGAGTGGGATTGGACTTACCACCTGAATATATAAAAATAATAAAATAAATCTAAAATATGTTTTAGGCATCTCAGCAAAGATAAGTGATATGCTATTTCAAGGACTGACATGCAAAGTTAATTGTGTTTTAAATTATTTTGAAACATATTATAAGTTTATAATTGGATTTTAAGGTTATAGGATGAAATTATTATACTTTGAATTTGAGCTGTAATTAATCTTATATAAAAAGTAAAAATATCTTATAAAAGTAAAAAATAAAAATATTTTTTTGACATGTTAAATGATTTAATAATATTTAATATTTTACATTTAAATTTATGAATTAAGTGAAATGTTATTTTTTTTATTAAAAAAAATTACGAAACATTTTACCTAAAAAGAAATTATTCTTTTAGTATGCTTTTATAAAATAATGTATTTGATTTATGTTTAAAAATCATGTGTGGCTTATTGTAGGCTTCACAATTCAGACACCATGATAGATTTGTAGACTAAAGGACATAGTGTTGGATGTGGAAATATCGCCGTTTATTCCTCTTCGGCTTGCGTTTGATTGCATTTTGGACCATTCAATTGGTAGCCCAATATATTATTCGTTTTCTAGCATTTATTGTAAAGCTTTTGTTCCATTGCCAAATTGAATAGACGTCCATATCATTGTCAACAGTAACATTTTCCTCTTACAAGTTGTCCGTGGCACCCACCTCTATAAGGATCATACTCCCTTTCATGAAATTGACTAAAATATTTTTGCAATTATAGGTGGTGGAAGCATTCATATGGGTCACCTCTACCCTATGCTTAGGCCAAAAATTTGACAAGTTATTTAATTTATTTTATCTAATTCTTTGCATTTGTATGATCTACAATTTTCTATTTTCCATCAATACGCCGTGTGGAATTGTGATTGCCCATGAAGAATCTTATAATATTGATATTTTACTTTTTTAGAAATTGAGAGGTCTTTGTCACACTATGTCACATGCTTGTCTTCTAATTGCTTAGATATGAATATATGCCAAAGTCAAGCATATTAAAAGAGAAAATTTATTGATGTGATCCGAGTGGGTGTGCATAATATATAACTAGTAAGAAAAATTGAGCAAAACAGTGTGCTTTACTTAATTCTTTTTACTAATGATATACTATGCGTGCCCACTTAAAGCGTACGAACATCAATATTCTATCAAAACAATGCTCTCATATAATTTGAACCTTTATGCTATTGATTAAATTTAAAAGAAGTTTCATTTTGTAATGAATAATTTGATGGGAAGAATTGAAATGTAAATTGTAGTTGAGAAGGAGGGTTGGGTTGCACTAATTAATTGAGCATAATCACATAATTTAGTGCATCCATGGTGATGGATGAGTGGATCCCCTTTATATACTGTCATTTGATTAAATTGATGCTGATGGTGCAACATCTGATTAGCTCAACACATAAAGTATACATTATATGTTGATTTAGGAAAGAGCAATGATAGGCATGTATAAAAATTTTGTACACACTATCACATTTTTATTTCATTTTTTCTTTTTTCGATTAAATTGATGTGTCTTTTTGTACTAGAAGTACACTCCTAGCATGTTAGATTAGCCTTTCCCTTTAGGAAAATGGTATTGTAGCTTTCTTAAAAGTGGTGTCGTTGAAGATAATTGGGATTAATGTCAAAGGAATTGGTCTTAACTTTTAAGTACTAAGTTTGTCAAATGACACATCTCATGAAGGTGGTTTGGTTGAGTGGTGCATTGCACATTGGGATCCCCAAAATTTTCAAAGGTTTTGAACATGGCTCCACGCAACTTCATCAACATCAACCAAACAAACACACCCACACACACCCATATGAATATTATTGGCAAAGGGAAAGGCAAACCAACACTAGCCCACAGTGCTCCATGTCTCTCTTTTGAGAAAAAGACGTTTGAATAAACTAACCCACTTTCATTGCTTTGGTCCCTTTTCTCTATAGAATCACACATCTATTTCATGTGGGGTCATCACCTTTCCTCCCACCTTCCCCATCATCTTCTTCTCCCAATCGTATTCATTTGGGCAAGAAATTTAATTTGCTTATCAAACATCTTTAACTATCCACATTGATATAGTCAATTAAATTGACAAAATCAAGGGCTCAAAAATCCATCATCCCGTACACACTACGCACCTGACTTCCAATTAGGAAAATAACGAAATTAGATAATCTGATTTTAAAAATTTTTAATTTTAATTTTTTTAATTTTCGTTTTTTTTTAATTTTTCTTTAAAATCTGAAAATTCACACCAGGACAATGACGCTTAACCCAATGGACAATTTTTTCTAGAGGAGATAAAGGGAAAGCCTTCTAAGTATCTAGACCCATGCTTGTTGCTTTCTTTTCTTTTTGGTTCAAGGGCGTGTTTAGACTTGGTGTGAAGGGTTAGAAATGGGTGTCACTTAAGTTGTCCATATCTGTGATACACATATTCCAAAATTTATAGTTGGGGCATTGGGGTGGGGCAGCTCAAAGTATTGTGATAGTACAACGCATGTAATATGGATCTAAATAAAGAAGGCATGGGGGCCACGATGGGGACCCCAACTTTCTTCCCTTGTGAAAGGGGGCACTCATGTACAAGCCCATTGTCTTAGAATTGATTTTGTTGCTTCCTTATGTTCTATCCTAGCACATATTTTTCTTCTTTAAAGAGGAGGGCCCCACTGCTCTTCCATATCACAAGTCACTTGAGAAAAACTGACTAGACCTAAGGTAGATAGAATTCAAATGAAGCTGGTCCTCAAAGTAGCATCTCCATAATAAATGTGAATCACAAAGTCTAAAGGTTCCACAGTGAAAAGGCATTCCCAAATTCAAAGAATTCTAATTTTCAATCGCAATGACATGTATTGCTATTTGAGCTTTGCCTAACCTTCAATCCCATTTCTTTCTAAAATTAATGCGGACGGTTATATGTTTTATCTTGAGGTTCCTTTTCTTTCATGGTAAGCTAACCTGGTCATTATTTGTACACTTTTATTTTATTTTCATATTGCTTTTGTTTTATATAATTTAGATTATTAAATTTAATAAATTTAAAAATTTATACAAATAATATCTACCAAGCTTAAAGGAAAGTTTTATCGAACTGCTATTAGACCAGCTATGCTTTATGGAAGTGAGTGTTGGGCTTTGAAAGGTCAACAAGAGCAAAAAATGGGGGTGGCAGAAATGAGAATGTTAAGATGGATGAGTGGACATACAAGAAAAGACAAAATTCGAAATGATTATATTCGGGAGAGAGTTGGGGTGGCACCTATTGAGGAGAAAATGACAGAAATCCGATTACGGTGGTTTGGACATGTACAAAGAAGACCGCGAGAGGCACCAGTGAGAAAGGTTGACCAAATGGTGTTTAGTCCTGTGAGGAGATGTAGAGGAAGACCAAAAAGGACACTTGGAGAGGTGATTAAAAGAGATCTTTGGTTAAATGGTATATCCGAAAATTTGGTTTTGGATAAAAGTTTATGGCGTCGTTTGATCCATGTAGCCGACCCCACCTAGTGGGAAAAGGCTTGATTTGTTTGTTTGTTTGTTTGTTTAAAAATTTATACAAATGTTTTAGGAAAAATTTCTTCGTCTATATTTAAAATAGTACTAATATCAAGAGGGGAAAAAAAAAGCTTGACCCAACAAGATTGTCAATTTCTTTTATTTATGTACTTTATTTATTTGTAATTTTCACTCTAAGATTAAGCATTACATAGGGACGATGCAACCTTAGCTATATTTTTTGGCAAGAGCCTTGCTGGCGTCTATCTCTCCTTTCTCTCAATCTTTGATTGTCGTTTTACTTTGTAAGGATAATGGGAGATAAGTTTGTTTTTAAGAAAAGGCATGGTGGGTCAAGATAAGAATCCAAAACCTCCCAAACAAAAAAGAGGGCATGAACCATTCACATAGAAATCATATCTCACACAATGAAATTTGCTTTACGGGCGAATTTCAATGACCTGCCATGATCCTACTTTACAAGGATGGATGGATTTGTTGTGATGGGTGGAGTAAGGCTAAAGATAGGGACATTATTTATTGCATTTTTGAATGCAAAACCCCCCACTATGGATGAAACATGGAAAAGAGAAACTAAAGAAACACAAAAGGGTGAAAAGATGGAACATTTGTAACTATTCTGTTTTCTCTCTAGCCTTTGGACACTTTGGTGTGTGCAAGTGTAAACATCAGCTTCCCCCACTAACATAATATCCATGTGCTAAGAACACTTTGGTGTGTTCTTGGAGATTGTGGTTGCCAAATGCAAACCCAACTCCCCCATCTTGGGTAAAATGATTATGCCTTTGTCATCCCCCTTCTCTTTCTTTCTTATCAGTGGGGACTTTGTCTAAAAGTGTTTTAATAGTTCCTTCTTGTCTACATTAGGCACTACTACAAAAGCTAACTGCTAAACCCATTGATGCTTTTTGGTTGAGCTAAGTGGGCACTCATGAGTGTCATATAGATAGGATTTTTTATGTATATGGGTGGTATGTAAAAGAATAAGATTGGAGGCATAAAAAAAATTGTAATCCCACTAACAAATAGTTATTAAATAGGCACAAATAATAATTTTATTAAATGATTTGTTAGGTCTCATAATTTATTTAATAAAAGTTTAATACATTTAATAATTTAAAATTTTTAAATAAATATTTAATAGAATTCAATTTATAAAATTATTATAACTGATAAAAAATTTTCAAGATATTCTACTAAATGATCTCCAATCAAGAGCAAAGTTGACATAAATGTACTATATAACCTTCCCTTCCCACTGAAAACTTAAAGAGCAAATAAAAAGTGGAAAAGTTCCCTTATTCCCCCTTTTGAAAGTTGCACCATTCTAACTGTGAGTCATGAATTAGTTTGAGAGTGACATTACAGGGAATCAGCCATCACTTTGAACAGAATATATGGAAATATATATTATATATATATATATATATATATATGCACATTTGGTATTATCATCAATATGGGAGTGCATTATATTGTGCTGTCCACAACTCATGTTGTGAATGAGGAAGATCAGGCCCACTGATAATGGACCATAAATTTTTGTTGAAAATAAATCTCCAATTTGATGAGTATGGCTCTGCTACCTTCCCTTCGTGGCTTTACTACAATCACTCAACTTTCTGTTTTTGTTTTTTTATTTCTTTCGCTATTTTCTCATAGGGATAGATATAATGGAAGAAGTTGAAGCCATGAGGCAAAAGTTTTACCAAATTGTTCTTGTCAGAAAGATGTGCACCGCCCTTTTTTTCCTCATGTTTTTAGAGGGCTTGCAGTAGTTTTACACTTCTATAAGACTTGTCTACTCAATGCTTTTTCCACTATTAGCATGTCCAATCAATTTATAATTTAATTTTTAGTGGAGGATCAATGGAAAGATCAAAAGATTACATCAAATGTATATAATGGTCATTTTATTCAATTTGGACTTGGATGGTAGATACCATATGAGCATGTGTGATTTCACTTTTTTTTTGCCTTTTTCTGCAAGCATACTTTTTTAAGGCCAACAAACTAAAGTTGTAACAAAATGTTACATGCTTCTATTCTCTATTTATTAATTTTGTTAATCATAATATATTTTTTTTCTTACGAGTTGGGCCTAATGGGCTGCCCTACTATAGGGATAGTATATCACAATTATAGTAATAACTTAAAAAAGGGAAAAAGTCGCCCCATAAGTGAAATAACAAAATTTTTATAAATAATTATGTAAACAATTAAATTTATGAATTTTACACTTTAATATATAAGATGAAATAAGTTTAATTATTTTAAATAATATTTTTATAAAATATAATTTATACAAATGAAAAAAAAAATAATCTTTGAATTTCGGCATTACATCTTTGCTCAACATACATTTTAATTTTTTAAAAAATTTTATAGACCTATAATTGTGGTCTAGCAACTTCCCACTTGCCCCTTCATACTTCTAATGATATTGCGACAACCTCGAAAAGCTAGCTTGTGTACTTCCATCCCAAGCCCTTTAAATGTGACAACACAAATAGGGCCACAATGAAAAAACAAGGCAGGTGTGATTTGATGTGTTGTGCCAGAGGGACAATACGATCCACTTGGTTGGCAATACCCATCTGACATATTTGATCAAGCATTGTCTCTGCTTAAATAAGATCTGACCCTCTTTGGCTTATAATGGAATAATAGATAGTGACTGCACAGCTTAGACTTGTCCCTACCTGGCCTTGACATCACAGAATGTGTAATATGATGCTTACCCTCTCCACGTGCTTATCATTCATTGATGTTACAAGGGTGATATCCAGCAATTAATATTCACACATTTAATTGTATGAAGATACAGGTAATTGTTGGTTTCCTCCTCTTAGACCAATTTATCGTCACAAATTGACAATACAAAGTATAAAAGCAGGACATTTTTATTTAATATAAATTATAAAAGAAGACTATTTTTTATATGTGTAAAAAAAATTCTATCCAAACCAGACCCTCAACTTGTTTATGTTTATATTAATAGGTGGTGAATTTTTTTTTATTAAACTTAATTTAATTGAATAAAATACACATGTAATACATTTATTCGATCAATTTTAATTGACTTAACCTTGATACATATATATAATAATCTGAGTTTAAGTTAAGATTTTGAAATTTGATTGTATTGAATTAGACTAATTTTTTATCCAAAATCTATCTAAATTCAACTGTTACATACCCTTACTTCTACTACTCTCAATACAACTTAATTGAACAAAATATACTTGTAATATGTCTATACAATTAATTTCAATTGACTTAAACCCTACACATGTATCTAATAAGTCGGGTTTAGGTCAAGATTTTGAAACTCAATTTTGCTCAATCGGGCAACTTTTTTACCTTAAATTTATCTAAACTCAGCCGTTACACACCTGAACTTCTACTACTCTCAATACAACTATTAGGTGCCAGCCAGGAACATAAGAAGGATAAGAAAATAATATAAAAGAAAGAAAAACAATGTGAGTTGGTGTACGTATTTCCTCCCAAGCAGCTGTAATGAGAAAAGGAGAAAAGATTTAGTTGGGCATAGATTGTCTATGGTGCTGTGACGGAAGGCATTTTGTCTTTCTCTCACAATATGAAAATCTATATAAGAATTTAAAAAAAAAAATTGATTAAGAGTACATGAATCTCCAGACTGTGAAAAGAAGGCAAAATGCCTTACTTCATAGCACATCAAAGAATGTAAGTCTAGATTTAGTTGGATTATAATTGCCAAATATGATTCTTCTGTATTGTAAATTGAATGGGAGGAGTGACAGTAATTTGTTCTTAGAACATCTTAAGGGAAGGGCAGTTGGCCTTGCTCCACCATGAAAGTAAGTAAGATGAAAATCTCTCCCGTAACTCATCCAATATGATCACAAATCTTGAATTAATGCTAAACACTGTATAATTCAACTAGAGTCTGAAGGCTTTTAATGACCAAATTGATACCTCAAACAATAATTATCCAAATTTTAAATACAAAGTTGGTGTTCAATTAGTGATGCAAATGCTATCACACAAGGATGCCGACATAGACCCCATTGATTAATTGTGCCAAACTGCCAACTATAAAACCAAAACATTGATATGCATGTGAAACAGAAATGAGGCTCTTTATTTTTAATTATATTTTTAATATAAAAATTTATGTCAAAGCCCTACAACAATACAGAGTACCTACGTCAGTTCCGACAGATTTTGAGATAACCTCCAAATGGGACTTTTGGTTACTCATAATTAGTGATTCTTACATGCTTTGAAACTTGAAAGTGACATTTATGAAAAAAAAAAAAAAATCTTTGCAATTTTTATTAATTTTTTATTTTATGACTCTTTTATTTATAATTTATAATTAAATATAATTTATAAATTTCATTTTTAATATTATTTTTATCTCTTTTATTGTGCCTACAATTTTAAAAATTAAAGTACTAACAATCCTTATCCCAAAACTCATAGCATTAGTAGATAATAATATAATATATATTACTCAAAGAATAATGAAGTTGGTTTGCTACTTTAATTTTATTTTTACGTTTAATTAGTATTTTAGATAAGGAAAAACTATTTTCATAAATGTCTACTTATAATTATTTTATAAAATTAATTATAAGATGTTAAATTTATTAAATTTTATACTTTAAATTATTTTAAATAAATTTTTTATAAATTTCAATAGATAAGAACATAGCGGGTGTTCCAGATAATTAATCAAAACAGATACCCAAGTGTTAGCAAAATCTCCAAGAAACACCGGCTTGCAATGTATATGGGATTTGAGCATAGACAGAAGACACTTAGGGTTAATAATAATTGTGCAGAGAGTTTGATTGAGGGGAAGCAAAGCCCTAAAGTGTGTTCTGACCAACCAGAATTAATAGGATTTTGATTGAACAACATTAAATTTGGGGCCACTGATGTGCGTGCCAGAAAAGTAATGGAAGAAAGAAAAGAAAAGAACCACTTGGGTTTATTTTTAGCAAATCAAAGAGTGAACTGGAAGCTTGTTTTTTGTCTTTTATAATGGCCTTGAAAGCATTTCCTGCATGGCTACCAACCCCACCTTAGTTATCATAGCCCCACAGAAGTTCATACTGCTCCCAGCTCTTTCAATTTTCCACCACCCCAATCAGAGCTTTTAATGTTTTTTAATTATGGGTATTTCTTAAATGAGTAAAGATATGTTTACGATTATGGGGATTTATTTTTATTATATTTTTTTCATAAAATAAAAAGAGAGAAAATAAGTAAAAAAAAGAAGAAAGAAAGAGACGTAGCACAAACATAAATACAGAAATCTAAATTTAACAAAACCCTTCTTAAACTGTTCAATTGAATTCATCTGCTATTTCTCAAAACTCGTCTGCCGAATGATCTCAAGAGACAAGTCATAGCTTCCCTGCTAGATTTGCCGTCCAGGCTAGGTGTTGTTGAACATATGCACTTCATCAAATATCTTACCTATATGGATGGCTAAAAATTTGGCATCCAAATTTATTGGATGCTCCCCTCTGTATTGAAAGGTCAATTCATCAATGAAATTAGGTGCATTCACTATTTTTTGAAGTGAGAGTCAGTCAAATATTAACAAACACTACGGACAAGAAATGCAGATTTGGAGATACAAATATATTATTATTATAAATTAAATTTTATTAAATATTTATTTAAAAATTTTGAATAATTAAATTTTATATATTAAATTATTAGATTCAATAGATTTATAATTTAGATTAAATTTTCTATTTCTTTAGTGTACAAAATTTAATGAGATATTTATTCTTCTGAAAGATATGTGCACCATAGTTTTCTTTTTAGAAAAGGAATTATAGAAGGAAAAGGAAAATCAATTCCCATATTGTCCGAAATATCATATCAGGATATGAAGTGGAGGAATAAAAGAAACCACAAATCCACAGAAAGAACATGTGGGAGTCTTTAATTTAAAGACAATTCATAAAACCCAGATTCCCAAAGCTAGCTAGCAGCTTCTCAAACAATGTTCTACAAGAATAATAGTCCATGTGGAACCTCATATTCTTAGACCTTCTTTAGGTTGATATGCCTCATTCTATCATTCAAGCAACAATCCCATTATTCCAACATAACACAGCTCAGGAATTTTTTTTTTTAAAAAAATAGAGATTATTATATATTTAATAGAAATTGATATTTAATTTTTTTTAATGAAATTTTGACAGATGTGTTACGTGAGAATGTGGTTTTTCTTTTTATGTAATAATCCCTCATCCAATTTATACCAACGAGACAAGAACTTTTTTGTAAAAAAAAGAAAAAGAAAGACAAGAAAGGCTTTGGTTTCAACTACGATGAGGTATTGGCCATATTTCTCAAATATTTACAAAAGTGGGAAATTATTAGCCTCAACTATTCTGTAACAGCGTCAGCTTAGAAAGAATATGCTAATGACTGCTTATTCATGTGATGGTACAGGATTCCTGCAAAAATCAAAGATGGTGTGGTCTTGTCTGCCTTTACTAGTCAGAGATGGTGTTCTTGAATTTCAGTCATTCAATGAGATTTAATAAAATATCAGCTCTTACTTCTCAGGCATATGACCATACGCTATGCATATGTCAGCAGGTCTTTGATTTGCCCCTGGAATGGTTTGGCCAACCTGCCATTTTCAACTTTGCCTTTCTTCTAAATTTCTTATCTTCTCACCTTGTCTCAGTGGTTACCTTTTTATTAGAAAATATTATGCATTTAGCTCTTCTAACATGCTGGACATCTTTGTGACGTAGAAGACAAATATAAGGAAAATGTTACCCTCCTTGCTAATTTAAAATTTTTATGTTTAAATTTTTAATTATCAAAACAATAAGGCTAAAATGCACAAAATTCTCATAAACTTTAGGTCGATTTTAAAAAATCTTTCTAAATTTTAAAATTTTTCAAATGACCCTCTTGAACTATAAAACGTTTGCAAAACACCCAATTCCGTCAAGTTTTCTGTTAAAATTTGGATGTGTTTTGGTCAACTTCCACTTTGATCCGATAAAAAGACAAAAATACCCTTCAAATGCACATAAATTTATAAATCTACCATAAATGTAAAAAAAAAACCTTAATGTAAATTTATAATTTAGGATTTAGGATTTAGGAATTTAAGGTTTAGGGTTTAGGATTTAGAGTTTAGGATTTAGGGTTTAGGGCTTAGGGTTTAAGATTTAGGATTTAGGGTTTAAGGTTTAGGATTTAGGATTTAGGGTTTAAGATTTTAGAGTTTAGGGTTTAGGGTTTTAGGATTTAGGGTTTAGGGTTTAAAATTTTAGGGTTTTAGGGTTAGGATTTAGAATTTAGGGTTTAGGCTTTAGGGTTTAAGGTTAAGGTTCAATGTTAAAACTCCAAAATTTTACTGTTCACAACCTTCAATTTTTTAACTTTACAATGAAGGTCATTTTCGTCATTTTCTTAAATTTTGACAGAAAACTTGACGGAAAGGGTTATTTGCAAATGTTTCATAGTTCAAGAGGGTCATTTAAAAACTTTTAAAGTTTAAGAAAATTTTTTAAAATCAACCTAAAGTTCAAAAAAGTTCTATACATTTTAGCCAAACAATAATAAGTGATAGGGCTTTTGTGAGGAGAAATAATTCGTACACGCATTATTATTATATAATGTATACACACAGTTAAGTCATGGTGAGGAGATTTTAAATGGTGGAGATTGATCCACGTTTGCTCATGTACACAGATTATTTCTTTACTTTATCTAAGACACATTTAATTTTATTAGTAATTTTTTAATTAAGAAGTGATCACTATTCTTTTATTTGATTGGGAGGTATACTTACACAGGGAGTATTGACAATTTTTTCTCTACCGAGTGGAACAAGAGATTTCAGGTTCATGTGTTGGAAACCAAGATCAATATTTTAACAGTAGGCAACCCTAGTACATGGATTATTGTTGGCCACTGGCTCCCCACTTGAGTGAATGGTCAAAGTATAAAGACTCATACAATCACAGCACATGATATTATGCATGTGCACATTGAGCAACTCCTCCAAAATGAGAGTAGATGGTGCAATAATGCCATCCAAAATATGCATGAAGAAGTGGTTGAGTTATTTGACAAATTTATAATGGTACAATCTGCTACAGAAGTACATGACTAAGAGCCAAAGTGGAAAGTCAGAATTCTGAATTTCAAGTGAAATACTTGAATGATACTCCACAGCATGTGACTGGGCCAATAAAGCAGAGACAACAATCATGATGCGCAAGCCTTTTACATTGTCCATCCACAAGACATATCACAACTCTTCCCCCTCATTCACATGTTCATATCAAACCAAAAAGTGAGCAACTTCACATATCACATCACTTTGGAAGAGTTGAATGCAGGAACCCATAGTGCTCTCCATATCATGGCTATTTTAAGATTCCGGAGATTGAGAACATGGCCCTCCAACCACTCGCCCCGAACAATGACAGCTGCTTTTGTAAATGGGGTAGTGATGAGATAAGGAAACAGATAACCCCATGTTTCTGCATAATGGAAAATACAGCTAGAATGTTACAATGTAAACAATTGTCATGGGAACATTGACAAGCACACAAACATAAATTGACATTAACAGCCATTCATTTTTCAATTCTTCAACTTTATCCGATTTATCTTTCTTTTTTTTTTTTTTCTTTTCTTTTGGGTGTGTATGGTGGGGTGAAGGGAAGGGGATCATATTGTTAATGTGTTAATGGAAAAGCAAGACCTAATGTGACTGACATCTATGTCTTTGATTGGATCCCAACTTTCTTGTTTTGTAATTTAGTTTTTTCTCTTTATCTCTCTATTTTGCAATAAAACCCATACTATAAGTGAGAAAAAATGCTATAAAAATAGAGATACAAATAAAAAATCACCAAAATGAAAAAAATATAAATATCAATAAATCTCAATCCATGTCTTTCAGGTGCTAACAAATCAGTGAAAAATAATGGAAGGCAAAGCGAAAAAGGAAACGATACTTGAGAATAGTCAAAGTTTTCCATCCCAGCAGAAGAGCTGCCTATTGAATGTTGATGTTAGCTTGCTTGAATATTATCCAACTAAAATTACATCTTGCAGAGTTTCAGTGGTATCAGGGTCATCATAAGGATTGCATCATGTAGCTGGTATGTAAGCTTGCCATTCCAAGATACTTAATATATTAACTGCCGTCTCAGAAGCTTGGATGATATCTTTACACATTTTACAAATATTCTCATCTAAAAAATGTAATATGGCATTAATACAAGTATGGCATAAATCAAGCATTCCCTGGACGGATAGTATTTTTATATATAAATGTATAAACCTCTCTAATCCTAGTATAACTGATTAATGCAATCACTTCTGTGTGGTTAGTTTTTTCCGGCTATGACATGTACATTGAATTGTTTGTTCACCGAGCTAGTTCATGAAATGATTTTATAATAATTTCATGAGAAAATGAAATGAGGTATAGGTGTTCAACATCATCACAGCTGCAGGACCATGAACACCAATTTCAAGCCAGGACGTGAGAAATCAACATACTTGTTCGTGTTCTGAAACCATGTGGTTCGACCTCAGTATTAACCTGCAGTTCAAAAGGCCAGATGGTAAAGTAAAACGCAAATATGCAACACCAATAACTATTTGAAGTATGAATCTGACAAACTTTACATTGCAATAAATTTTCTTACTTATATGCAATTTAAGTTTTAACTTAATTTCATGATCTAGAATAGCCTCGTTAATTTTCCATTTGAAAAATTTCACTCATGTAAGCTGCACCAGTATTATTAATATTCACCATAATGATGATTTAGCCATGCCCTAGGGAAAAATATTACCCTCCAACTTGAGTGATCCGAAGGCATGTCCCTTATCAAGCCTCAACAATAAATGAACTATTTCAACTCTATTGTCAAAAAGAAATATAAAAAACAGCTAGTATCTATGCATGATATACTAGAATACAAAGAGAGGGAATACAAATTTTTGATTTTTTTTTTTGGGGGGGGAGGGGTGAGAGCTTCAGTGCATATCACAAAATGCTATCATGATTCATGAATGCTGTTCCTCCAGACTTCTCCTTCTCGAATAATTTAATGATCTAATTAAACAAAAGTGTTAATATCTAAATTCCTGAAAAATGCATAGACCTTTTCCACATTGATGAAAGAGGTATCCTTTATAACTATCAAGTGAGTATGATAATGATTTATTGAAAAATGTTGTGAGGGGAAACTGACAATGATGGCTAAGACAGCATGATAATCATTTATTCAAGCATGAGGGGAAATTTAAAGCACTTGAACAATTACTCGACCAAAACTCTTGTGGTTACATGTTTCTAAATTGCCAGCCACATAAATTTCAACTTCAATCCTAGAAAGACACAAATACCATACTCACATAGAAGGGAGAATTGTTGTGTCAAGAAGACGATCACATGCAGGATAATACCACACTAAGAACATGTTAACACTGTATGGGTGCAAATTGCGTTGAAGAACTCATACAGAGATTGACATATTATATCACCCCAAAATGCCGTAAATAGCTTTTGATTTTTTTCCACTTGATTCCTGAAAAAGGCATGAATGCAACACATACATGTAAGAGAAACATATGCAAGATTAGACCTCGCAAAAGGTAATCTCTACATCCATGGCCAAAGTCTCTGTCCAAGCACCTCCACTTTAAGGCAAATGCCATTAAGCAACTCACACTTGAGTGTAGAAAGCATACAGTTAGCCTGAATCTCCTCCCTCCTTTCCTCATAGACCCTAAATGCCATTAGACGATTTTTAAAAAATAGAATCTGAGAGATGGATGCGATTATTGAAGAGCACATATACTGGATTGGCCATGCAAATCGCCATAAAATGTACCAAGACTCTTGTACAGGTCAAATATTGGCATGATAAACTGTCCTATACCACTTTGTTTTTGATACACGCCCAGTGCAAACAATAGAAATAACTGATGTAAGAAAGTGTGACAGTTCTATTTACTTTCTGATCAAGAGAGGTTATTCTGGTTGTCCGATACTATTGATAACTAGATTTATGCAAAACTATCAAGAGGATGTGCTGCCATGGTTTGCCCTAGTGCCACAAATTATTCTAGGTTAAGTTTCCTAATCTGATGTATGAAAGTGTGACAGTTCTATTTACTTTCTGATCAAGAGAGGTTTTTCTGGTTGTATGATACTATTGATAACTAGATTTATGTAAAACCATCAAGAGGATGTGCTGCCATGGTTTGACCAAGTGCCACATATTATTCTAGGTTAAGTTTCCTAATCCTTTTCAAATGGGTAGAGATGCAGTACCTGTGGTCCTGTAAAGAATTCAACTTCTACGCAACTGCCTGTAAAGAATTCTTGCTTTCACACTGATTAATATTTCCTCTTCCACTAAGTGCCACAAACTTATCAGTAAATTGCAACAAAGGACACTTATCTATTAATTTGGAACTAAGGTAGGCTTCTTTAAGGAAAATGTACTTCTTACACCTTTATTTGTGAGGTAAAATATCCCATGATGCTTTATCAAGCAAAGCGGTAATTTAGAAGGTAAGAGATACTCAGCATGAAATGCATCTAGTTGTGCAGATGTCATCCTCTTTTCCGTGGTCAAGCTCAGGAGTTCATGAAGCACTGCCACTGCTCGTTTGCGAGCGTTTGGATCTGCAGCTTCAAATCTCCTTGCATTCAAATAGGGAGAAGGAAACTCCATTTTCTGCCACCTTTCAAGTTGCTCCAGATAACTAGTGTTCGGTCTAAAACCAGCCGGAAAATTCATTTTAAATCCATATGGACCCAGAAAGTTCCCATCTTTTGATATCTTAACCTTCCTTTCACATCCAGCAGGCCCCAGAATTCCTTCTTGTGCTAACCTAGTCTCCCGAGCAGCGATAGCCAATGAAGAATCCCAACTTTCCAATTGAAGACAAGCTCTCCCATTGACATCATTTACTGAAAAGAATCGAGGGTACTTGGGAATCAATGAAGTCTCAAAATCATCTGGCAAACCCAATTCAGATTCGACATATTCAATCGTTTCAAGTGGAATACAGCAATCAACAGACAACATCAACAGCTTCCTTAAATTGTTAACCAAAATGGGTTCCATCAATCTCCTAGCCTCAGCTTCTTCACTAGCAATCTTTCTGACCTTTTCAGTGAGGCACACAAAAGCGGGTGCTTTGTTGCGACCACCCACATGGAAAATTGAAGGGTATCTCTCTATAACAGCCATGAAATTCCATTTCTGCACAAACCCAACATGTTTTTCAAGGTCTCGGAGAAGGACAGATTGGTCCTCTTGGGATGAGATAATGGATTTGAGCAAGGATGGCTTCTTCTGTAACTCCATGACTCTATCAAGTTCAGGCATTCTCTGGTAGATTTTCTTCTTGCGTCTTCTTCCCCCACCTGATTTCTGGCTAATTGCCATCCATATAAAACCTGGATTGTGAATAGGAACCAATCCCGGTTGCAGATGACAGCGCATTACTGTATATATAGTTCCTTTGCACGTACAGAACTTGGAGATAAATATGTCTCCGTGGATAGCTAAAAATAAAATCTTTTGTAATTTTCTAGAGGTAAAACGAAGTTGCACTGGAACCGGCAATTGTAGTGGTTTGAGCTTATAGAATCAAAGGTTAAAATATCAGAAGCTTCGAACTACGAAGCTTGTCCTCCGAGATCAATGGTCAGTTGCAGCAAACGGAAGAGACGAAATTTCACTCACTGCTGCCCTCGTGCCCGAATTCCACAACACTCGGACCGTGCTGGCTAACCGGCCAGAGGCAGAAGAGTCGGACGAGGATATTTTTCTGCTAAAATACCCGATTTAATTAATCACTATTTTCTTTGTTTCCTAAAAACGATTTAGCCATTTTTAATAAATTTAATCGGTTGTGGTAATTATTCAAAATTCTCATTGTTTATTACAAATTTTCAAACCATTTAAGAATATTTTTAATTGCAGAAATGATACAATTATTTAAATAAATGGTTTTTTAAATTTTAAATTCGCATAAAATATTATTTGATTATATTAAAAAGATTATTTGATAAAGTTTAATATAATAAAAAATTTTGTTAGTAAAATAAAATAAAATTAATGAAAAATTTTAAAATATATAATAAACATTTAATAAGAAGATAATTAAACAAAACATTATTATTGCACCATGATAGCTATTATATAATTAAAAATAAAATGAATGATATGATAAACATACATAATATTCATCATAGATGGTGTGCTTGAGATATGATTCATACTTTAGTGTTTGAGTGGCATGGTTTACAAGTTCATAATCAAAAATAATTTCAGCAAAACTAAATTTTAATGTTAACAAATAAAATTTTATAAATTAAATTAAACTATAAAATTCACTAAATATAACAATAATTAACTCTTTTGTAAAAATTAAGTAATCCCAGGTATTTTTGCTCAAAAAATTAAGACCACTAAATCTAAAGACATAATACTCCGAAAACAACCAGATCAATATATATGAGGCTCGATGCCATCTGCGAAGATGTATCTCTTCGCTGAGTACAAGTGTATCTATCTACTTGGATTTGGATGCTTGATTTGGTACGATCTTTTTATCTTTTTTTATAATTTAATACATGAGACTCAATTTTTTCTTCCATTAATTTTTTTTCCTCTTAATTTTGTATTGGACTCTCTCAAAAGTTGCTCTGCCTACCAGATCCCTATCTACTTACATCAGCAACTGTGCCCGGTAGTGGGGAAACGAAGGCAAGAGAATTGCAACTTGGCTCAGAAGCCTAGATAAGTTATTAGATCACCATGTCACTAAGAGGAACAAACGGCACGACATTCCATTTCAGACAACAGTGAAATGGCTTACCAATTTTGTTCATTCGATTCTTTGGCCAACAATTGCTCAACTAATTATTTCACCCAGCCCAGGTGACTCAACCTATTGTCATCTCACTTATTATTTGCAATAAGCCATTGTATATGACAGTCACAGTCACGCGGAAAAATCTATTGCATACTTCAATGCTTCACTATATTTTTTTAAATTTCTAAACCACATAATCCTTCATTTCCTAGGTCTACCAAAGCCAATCAACTACAACCCCCCTAATCTTTTACTTTCATAAAAATAATACATATAAACTGTTGAGTTCCATCATAAAACCCCCAAAATATCTCATAGAAACTATAAATTAGTAGATAGTTGAAAAGAGGGCAGAACATTTCAGTAAAAAAGTATGCTAGTTATCTAATCAGAATCAAGGCATATTCACTGCAGAAGAGCATTAAGACACTTAAAATAACACGCCTACCTTCTCATTGTATGTGTTTATGTATGCACTGTAGTATTAATCTCCCATTTCAAAGTAATTCTGATAAATCTGGATGTTTATAACTGCAAACATAGAGGTTCACTACTCGTTGACTTTATAGGAGTTATAGGTGGGGGCTGTTGCCACTGCTTTGTGTCACTTGAGATCCATAACTCTGCATCCTTGTTTGTACAAACCTCAGGAAGTGATCGGAAATAAGCAGTAATCTCCCACCTGCAATCTGTTTGGAGACGAAAAAACAGTTTAGAACTGGGTTCCATTCTCTGTACACCAAAGAACAAAACATGTTCACAAATGCAGCAGAGACGGAAACATCAAAATACTTGATTCAAATATACCATCAACACAAGATGAAAACTAATGGATGACGGGATGATATGCGGGTCAGGCTTGGATGTGTATTATGTGTATAATAAAGTGAGTGAGTCAGAAAGAGAGAAAGGAGACCTGATAAAGTCAAAAAGAAAAAGAAGCAAGTACTGCCAGACTATACTCGCATTTACCTCCATAGTAAGAGATTCTGAGACTTAAAATTTAATCAGGAATAATCTGAGAGTAGACTCCAGGTCAGACTCTTCCACCTTTGAGCCAGTATGCCAGTCCAGGGCAAGCTTCAAGACAAATTTCTCGAGTGGAACATCGTTGGTGTTGATGAATATAACTGTTACTCCCTTTACCATTCCCTATTAAAAGGTAGTTGAGGGGGGAATGGAAAGTGTTAGTCATAAAGGGTTTTCATGCAAGGTAGAGGACCTACAGTCATCTTTTGAATTATTTAGATTCTCTGCAAATAAATTAGTCTATATCACAGATCTCTAAGAAATATCACAATGAAAAATGTTTACCGGAGCCCTTCATTCTATGGAAAAAGGTCATATTATCTTCTAAGAAGTCTTACGGAAGATGAAATAGAGATATATAAACAGTATAAACACTCCATAGACAAAAATCTAGTATACTGCACAAGAAATTTCAATGATGACAATAAGGAACACGAGAAATCTAGTATACTGCTAGCTTCAGTTGTTTGTCATAAAAATATGCACGTTGATTATCTACTCATCGTGAACATAAATTGAAATGAAATGCAAAGTCTCCGAAGCCTGAAAGTGAAAATATTCATGGCGCTAGTAATGGAATGGTTTCATTATCTAAAATGAAGAACATTTCCCACCTAAGAATCAGTCCAATAATACCACTCACTGGTAAATAGCGCAATACTTCTTCATGAATCTCCGCTATTTGAATATGGAACATCATAACAACGAATAGAAGTGAAATGGCTATAGCTCCTATATGAACTACTGGGAAGGTCATAGTGGAGAAGTCGAGACCTAACAAAAGAAGTAAACCTGAAGTGTTGCGAAAGACTAGGAAAAGTAAAAATATATTACATGTAAACAGATAATTCTAAATCACATTGTCATAAGTTTAGTAGCAAAAGCAAAGGAAATGTCTTGATTGAACCAAAGGTTGTTACTTCGTACTTTACAAATTCAATATCCAGGTAGTTTACCACAACATAGATAACCAAAGAATCAATTGGTGCAATTACTTCCTAGGCAAAGTTTGTACCTTTAACACAACAAAAACAACCAAATCCATGGCACTGTTTTAAGTACAACAAGAAAATGCTCATCCACATATCTTAAATATTAATCATCAATATTTGAATTCCATCCCAATAACACTAATCTTTTCCATTCCCATACTACTGGTTCCTAGTTGGGTATGGTCTACCCAATTTGAAACAAAACCAGCATATGTTATTACCACTTCTTGCTTGTTGACTTTTCATAAAATTAACCTTTATTGTGAAAGTACTTATCTAGAATGTGGCCAAGTTGACGCGAGAAAGAAAAGACGAGGGGAAAAAAGAAGAAGAGATAAGGCTTGGAGCATACAGATTAGATGGTGGACCAGCCTCCAAAGATATTCAATAAGGTAATTTTTCTTAGCCCATCGCTGCAGTAGCAGGAAGGTTAACGTGCTGAACAATTCTAAATTGACGGGTAAATGAATTGAGGAAAAGAGAAGCTTGAACTTCAAAGCTCAGGATTACCAAGAAGTTAGAAGCTACTTCGTGTCCTAAAATCTTGTAATGGACAGTGACATGTCATCAAACACTACCATATGACCAAATATGTACAAGGTGTACTCGTTTGTATTTTACTTCTTAATTTTACCAGACAACTAGAGCGTTTGATTACAACATAATCAACTAGGAACAATTTATCTTCGTTGTATTGCCTACATAAGATTAAGAAACGAACATTACTAACTTAGACCAAAGCCAGACTTTTGTATTTTCTCAGCATTCGAACAGTGAAAATGGGTTGAAAAATGTTGTGGGTATGCAAGAATCAACCAGCCCCTTTGGAAAAAAAAGAAGAAGCGGTAATTGCCCAAAAAACCCGAGTTGTTTGGCCTGAAAATTTTCAGAGAGAATTATCATAACTGTATAAACAAAAACCAAAACCTTATTTGGTTTAATTCTAACCTTGTGGCGATTGATTCTCTCTGCGGTCCATCATCTCCCAATTCTCAGAGCAATTACCTCTGAAAGTGATTCTACTGGGAAATTGTTGGGCTGGCTTCTCTCTCTATTATACGGAGTGGCCATGAAATTCACTAAATTTACAAATATGCCGCCACCCCGGCCCGAACCAAATCCAAGTTGGATAATTTGATTGATATCCCCAACAACCGATCCATTTTATTCACTTCCGGGTCGGGTGCGAAATTCAAGCTTTAGTACCGGCTGGGTCTACCAACTTGACAAACATCAATACCAACCACTCTGCAAGAGCTTGAGAAATTTGATTTCAGTGATCCGCAAAATGGCAGGTAAAATTATTCCCTTCTTTTCAAGTTCCCGATGATGTGGATTGGAAATATTAACTTTGATGAATTTCCCTCTGAAATTTGGCTATGAACAAATGGAATTGAAGGAAAAAACAAAGAAAAGAAGGGGAGAAGAGGAAGGGCATGCGTGGTCGTTTTAGGCGACATAGGCCGCAGCCCTCGAATGCAGTACCACGCTCTTTCACTCGCCGATCAGGTATTTTTCCAGTTTCATGAATTTATATAAAAGTTTGATTTGTTTTGTATTTCGATTTTCTTTCCTTAAATCAATGTAAAACACACCGAGTTAGTTGTAATTTTGCCAGCAGCTGGATTATATTAAAATTAGTTCTTTATATAGTTCTACCCAAAATTTTGAAATTTCTAAAATTTTTCTTAATAATTATGGTAGAAAGTTATATAATTGACTGACAATCAATGGCTGCTGATTCTTATGTTCTTCAAGCAAGCTAGTATTAGTTACAATTTCAGGAAGCTTTAACAGTTGTAGATTAAAATCCATTAAATGGCTTTTTTTTAATTTTTTGTGGTTATTGGCTCTTTAAATTCTATCAGGTTTAACGATTAGTTTGTGAAGTCTGTTCGACTTACATATATTTTTGTTTGCAAGTTTCTGAGCTTGACATAACTTTTATTCTAACATCCTCACTACTTCCCTTAGGCCATTTGTTATCCCCATTTATTTTTCAACTTAAATATTCATTATTTCGCATGCAGGCGTCACAGGGTATGTTTCGGAGTCCTGCTTTATTTGTTCCCATATGATGTTCAAATATGTCATTCTTTTAAAATAGTCTTGTTGGTTGATCTACTAGCTTTGCATTTGACAATGCAGGCATGCCTCGAGGTAGACATTGTTGCATATGGAGGTACTTGTTCTGATTTCAAAATCATTAATATGAAAAACTAGAGTAACTTCCAATTAGTATGGTAATTTGTAATGATAATATTGTTTGCCTAACTTTGTTTTCACAGGTTCTGAGCCCCACACTGCAGTTCTTGCCAACCAATCTATTTGTATTCACACAATGGTATGAATGTGGACAAACCTCCTTCTAATAAGTTATCCTCATATTGGTACTTAATTTAGTGTTGGAACTTTCTCAAATTTTCAGCAACAGTGGCCTACAGCCCGTCAAAGCTTTCCAAAGATACTTCAACCCATAATGCTTTTGTTGAAGCCATTGGTTCAATTTTTTACACTTCTGTGGTTTCTTTGTGTAAAAATACCATCTCCTGATATCTTTTTAGTCCAGGTGAGACTCTCCCCCACCCCTAAACCCCCCCTCCAACCACGCACATGCGCACCCCCTTCGCTCATTTTTTCATTCTATTTTAGGGGTATTAAATGTGTAGACTTGTGTGACTCGATGGTATCTTGTGTTACTTAATCTTTGATAATTTAGTGGTTATTTTGGATTTGTGTGCTTTACTTGGGAAACATTGCTTAGAAAAGCGTACTTTACAATACAATGCAATTGCGAAGAAGTTTGTGTTAGATCTGTTTTGACTATTGCAAGAGGAATTCTATGTTGTTCAAGAACAATGGTACCCAATTTATGAATCTTGCAAATAAGTCATTAGATGCCCTACTCTCTGAAGTATAAGTCATTGACAAATAAAGTGGAAAAAGGCCAAATATGGCAGGGAGTTTGATGTTATACTCTCTGCAAAGATTCAAATACAATATTATGCATAGTGTAATTTGATGAAAATGATTTTCTAATGGTTAGTATTCACATAAATTCTAGATTGTGCTCAGGTTGGCAGTTTTGTGTGGTTTACTTTGTTGGACAAGGGGATTATCTCCAATCATCTGGATATAGAACTGTTAGACATTGCTTTGCATTTAGTAAGATATTATTATGTCAGTGACTCACTTGTGATGATACCTGCTTAAATAAGTGAGTATAATATTAAAACATTGTAGTAAGTCATGGACAAGAGAATATGAAGCCCATCATATATAGATATAGTCATATAGATGTTCCACTTACCTCCCTTCTTTTCAGATAAGATATTTTCATCTTCGAGTTTCCTTAATGGTGTCATTTGCTTATGGAGAATTTCCATACTTTGTAGCGTTGCTGGTTAGCATTTAATACACCATTCTCTTGCTTCATTTCTTATGCTTCTCTGTTTTTACAGAATCCTCCTTCAGTTCCAACCCTGGTGGCAGTGAAATGGGCCAGCTGGTTGAGGCATTCTTCATTTGTCATAGATTGGCATAATTTTGGATATACTCTACTTGGTTTGTCACTTGGGAGAAATAGTTGTTTTGTATCTGTATATAAATGGTACTAGTTTAGCTTCTTCTTATTTCGTATTTGCTGGTGTGGACTTGTTTTTCTGGTCCATAATGACTTTGCTTTCTTGGAGTAGCTGCTGATGTGTTTATTGGGTTTTTTTTTTCTTCATTCCATGTAGGTTTGAGAAGCATTACGGAAAAATGGCAGATGCTTCTTTATGTGTAACAAGGGCAATGCAACATGAATTGGCTCAAAACTGGGGAATTAAGTAAGAGGGTCCACTGAAAGTTCAAAGATAATGTCTATGACATGTAAAATTGTTTTTGCAAGTTGTCATGTAGTCTAATCTAATGTTCATTTCTATTTGCATTTGTAGAGCTACAGTTTTGTATGATCAGCCTCCTGACTTTTTTCATCCTGCTTCACTTGAGGAGAGGCACAAGGTAAAGGAGTTGTTTATCTAGTAACTTCAGTTGTCATTACTTGTTAAGCATTCTTAAAGAGACCAATACATAATGTGGATGGGTTGTAGTTGTTTTGTAGATTAAATGAAGACCTTTGTCAGCCTCCTGGTCTTAAAGATTGTGTTAGTAGTGGTAAGATTGGTCTTACTGCTCTGATCTATGTTGATTTTTGACGTCTATTATAAGCCCTCTATTTGTAAATTTATTGCTTCTTACAGGAATTTTGATGGGTAACCAATGCCAAAATGAGACTCTTTTTACAACTGAGGTTGGTTCAAATATATATTTGAAGCCATACCGACCAGCACTTGTTGTAAGCAGCACAAGCTGGTAAGTTTTTCCAATCATATCTGGCTTCATTGGAATCATAAAAAAAGTAGGTTTTATATTATTATTTTCGTTGGTTTCTTTTCTTTTTTATTATAAATTTACAGTTTCAACATCAATGTGAGATAAATTTAAATTTAACTTAGTACATTAAATGTCTACTTTTCCCCTTAGAATTTAATGTGGCTACCTCCCTTTTTTTCTGTATAATTGAAAGTTAGTGAGTAGGATCTTCTATGGAAAAATGAATTTTTTTTGGTGCAAAGAGACAAATCCTTTTATTGACGAGGTTAATCTTAATACATAATCAGCTGCTTGTTCAGACTAGAGATATCTGTTTCTGTGCTTGATGCTACTTTCAGGACTCCTGATGAAGATTTTGGCATTCTGTTAGAAGCTGCTGTAATGTATGACAGACGTGTTGCTGCCATGTTAAGTGAGGATGATTCAATTGATGAGGAGGTCATCTGGAAAGATATATCCAATGGGAAGCAATGTTTATATCCTAGATTGTTATTCATCATTACTGGTAAAATTTGTTCATTTCCTTCTGAAGTTTTTGCATTTATGTGGAATTTACTAACAAGGGATCGTCAATGATAAAGGTAAAGGTCCTGAAAAAGAGAAGTATGAAGAGAAAATAAAGAGATTGCATCTTAAACGTGTAGCATTTCGTACCATGTGGCTGTCTGCTGAAGATTATCCATTACTGCTAGGTACAGTGGTTTTTTCTTGTTTTTAAAAAATTGTCTTTTTATTTGGTGAATGGCTTGATATCCACATCTATGGGAAATTTCAGGATCAGCAGATCTGGGTGTTTGTCTGCATACATCATCATCAGGATTGGACCTACCCATGAAGGTATCTATTGTTATTATGTCAATGAATAGATAAAGATGCATTGCTGGTGAATTGCTTATTCTTGCAATTTCTTTTTGGTAGCTAAATGTGTGCAGTCTGTTCTTTTCTATCATTTTGTTGCATTGCGAGCACAAGCTTTATAGGCACCTAGCTGTAACAAATATTACATTCAGTAAGCATGTGTACCTTTATTAGAAACCTTCTAAAGATTGGATATCGCTACTATCTTCTAATTTCCTTTCTTTATTCTGAAATTGTGCCTTTTTATTGATTGAATGCAATTCATATTTCTCACATTACTTCTTTTTATTATTTAAAACACAGCCCACAGCTAATATGACATGCGTTCATAATATTTTTGTGATAGTCAGGTTTGTGAAAATTGGTTCCATTTTTCCTAACATTTTTGAATATATCTGCTTTGGTTGTATTAGGTTGTTGATATGTTTGGTTGTGGACTTCCTGTTTGTGCTGTTTCCTACTCTTGGTAAGTTATCTGTCTGTCTGAAATTTCTTGTCTTCATTCTGTTTCTTGTTTGTTCATACAGATGTTCTTTTCATTTATTAGTCAAAACTTCTATTTTTTTTAAAGCATTAAGGAACTGGTTAGAGTTGACGAAAATGGTCTTCTCTTCTCTTCATCATCTGAACTAGCTGATGAACTTCTGGTGAGTTTGTTAATGATTTCTTCTATATATTATTACATTCCGGATATTGCAGTATCTCCTTTTAGCTTGAGACACATTGATTTAAGCAGACTTACTTGTGTAAAGATGTCTTTGTAAGGACTTTCTTTCAAACAGTCATCAAAATGAAACATCTGGATGGATTCTGCTTGCTTAATATGTGTTGTTTACTTTGTGAATTAGTCTATCTAAAAATGGCTATCACATGGTTATAACATCTAAAATTTGGTTATATCTCCCAATTTCATAGTAAGCTTGTACACTCGCTTGTTAATTACTATGTGAATGATTTGCTTCTTTTGTTTTTGGTGACATCTCCCAATCTTCATAATAAGCTTGTGTCTAGGCACTTCCTTGTTGATTGCTAATTCATCGATTTGCTTGTTTTGTTTTACATGTGTTACTATATGTGCCTGTTCTGTCATTAGCTTAATGAGCAAGATTTGAACCTCAGACAAACAGCAACTTACTGAATGACTTAATTGTAACAAAAAGTTTGTGAATCATAAGCCTTGTGATCTTCTTTTAGTTTTGAAAACCTGATATATCAGGTTTAATGCATCTGTATTTTATGTGATGATAAAAAAAGTTTGTGTTTCAGTCACTAAGAGGTTTGAGAGGATATTGTGGGTATTGTTATTTGTCAAGTATGGCGATTGATTCTATTTGACTGTTTTTTGGGGTGTTTATAGCCATAACCATTCAAGTTCTTTTATTTTCTGAATGCTGCTGGATGGAAGAGAGATTTGTGTTGTGAGGTATCGAATGTGACAATGTGACAGCAAGTGCATGTGAGCCTTACTGTGAAGAAGATATATAAAATACAATAAAATGGTTACTCTTGGTCGTCCTCTTGCAATGGTATTCTCCATCCCTGTGACCCTCTGGTATTTGCATTTGTTGGCAACGAGATTCTAGATGCAGATTGGCATTACATCTTAATCTCCATTATTGGACATTATGTGATCCTCTGAAATTAAGTCATCCTTGGAGATTGTTTTAAGTCCTAGATGTAAGGATTAAACAATATAAATCAAAATGCTTGATTTATGTTGTACGCCCTTTGCTATTGCTTTTGCCTAGCATGCTAAGTTCCTGTCTTGCTGAATCTGCCCAGATGCTCTTCAAGGGATTTCCTGAGGAATGTGACACTTTGAAGGTCCTAAGAAAGGGTACAGTAGAAATGAGTTCTTCACGAAGGTGGGCTATTGAATGGGAAGAACATGCAAAGCCATTAATAACTGAGGCAAGTTTCATATCTATGATTCATTGGCGATCCCAATTTCATCATTGTTTCTCTTTTGTTTTAAAAATGCCACTTCTTCCCATAGGATGTTTCCTGTAAACTAAATCAGGCATTTTGATGTGCAGGTTATATCGAGATTGTGATTTTGTTTTTGATTCTCAGAAGACGCCTTCAGGTTCTGTAACAGGAACTCAGGTCAATTACTTGTGGACTTGGTTGAAGGTTGTCCATTGTCATGCTGATTGCTTTCAGATTCCATGATATTTGGAACTTTCGAAAGCTCTATCCTGCCAAATTGGAAAGGGAGAAGTTGCAGGGAAGCTACCAATTGCTGACATTCTGACTGCAAAACTTAGGAGGGATTTTGTTCTGTGAAAAACTGGCTTTATGTGATTGAGGATATAAATTTCCTTTGCATTGTCTTGATGGTTTAGATTATATTTACGAGTAAAAGCAAGGCACAACATTAGAGCTTGAGTAAAAAAGAAAAGGTATTAGAGCTTCAATATTAAAATTAGCTTGGTTGTTTTCTGGTGAACTTGAGTCCTTTTTGCCACTTTGATGAGGAACTTGTCTTCATCGATGGTTTGTAGAATTAAGGTACAGAGATTCCTAGTCCAGAAAAGGACTGGAGGCATAGACAACTTTTTTGTTGAAGTTATCAATCAGACACTTGAGAAAATGGATGAGAGCAATCAATCTCCGTCTGAGAAAACCCCCAAATTTAATTATATATGAAAGGACCAAAACCCTTATATAAATAAACAAATGAGATGATTTTATTATTCTTATAAATTAAATTTTATTAAATATTTACTCAAAAAAACAAGAATTATGAAATTTATTAAATTTTACAATCTACATCAAAAAAATCATTAACTAAACGGTTGCCCCATGATTTAGTGTGAATATCATTCTCACTATTTCGTGGAACAAATGTTTTCCTAAGTTAAATGCTGTTATGCCTATGCTTCTTGAAAATATAAGGCTTTATTTGGTTTACAAAATTATATTTTATTTTTATTTGAATTTGTTTTTATTGAAAATAATTTTTTTAAAAATAAAAATATGATTAGTTTGCATTAATCAAATTTTACTTTCAAAAAATAAAAATAATGAAAATATATTTAGTTTAAGATTTAAAATTTAAGTTTAGGGTTTAAATTTTGGGTTAAGAGTTAAGGGTTTAGGTTTTAGGGATTAGAATTTAAAATTTAAAATTTGGGGTTTAGAGTTTAGATTTTGAAGGTTTTAAGTTTGGGGTTTTAGAATTTGAAATTTAAGATTTAGGGTTTTGAGTTTTAGGAGTTTATGCTTTAAGGTTTAGGATGTAAGGTTTGAGATTTTGAGGTATAAGATTCTTTGGTTTTGAGTTTTAGGACTTAGAGTTTGAGGTTGAAGGTTTAAGGTTTTGGCTGTTAGAATTTTAGGGTTATAGTGTTTATAGTTTTAAGGTTATAATTTAAGGTTTAAGGGTTTAGGATCTATGACTTTTGGTTTTGGGTTTTAGAATTTAAGGTTGAGTTTTAGGGTTTGAGGTTTGGGATTTAAAATTTAAGATTTTAGAGTTTAAAAATTTAAGATTTAGGATTTTGTGATTTAGAGATTTAGGATTTTAAAATTTAAGGTTTTGAGTTTATGTAATAATTTTAAAATTATCACTATATTTTTAATTTATATTTTTTATTTTTAAAATTTTACATAAGAAACACTAAAAGTATTTTTTTATTATTTTCAAACTTTGTCTTGTATTAAAAAATGTTTTCAGTGAAAATATTTTTAAATTTTATAAATAAATATATTTTTACTATCATTTTTTATTTTCACTAAAAATGAAAACAAAATGCAGTTAAAGCAAATGCAGCCCAAGATTCTCAAATTTATCCGCATTGCTAGCTGAGTTGAGCTTAGTTCAGATTTGCTCAATCAAAATTAATTCTGCTCATGATTCGATTCATATTCAATGCGAGCAAATTCTTTTTAACTCAAGTATGACTTTAATAGAACTCATGAGCAGCTCTACTAGAGTCGTATACATAGTTTATCTTAAAATTAGTCCAATAAACTTTAAAACTAAGTAATCTCATAAAGTAAATTACAGTGAAAATTTTCAATATTAAAGTTTTTATATTTTTATGATTAATTCATAATAAACATTATCATATATATCAAGCGGACCAATAAATCAAATGAATTGTACATCACTTTTTTTTTATATAGAATATAGTCTATTTGTTTCATGAGTTTAATATATTAAACCAATTATTACGTGAAATTGTCACTCATTTCTATTCCTATTTATTAAATTAAAAAGAAATTGTTCAATTTCAGTTAAAAATTAATTTTAAAATAACAATAGGACTTAGGAGGGAAGGGCTTTGGGCGGGGTTGTTGGAACACTCAGACATAATGCTGCTTTATAGACCCCATAGTTCGGTGAAGTTGGAGGTGCCACCAAAAACAGTCGAGAAAATATATCATACTTTATCTGACAAAGGTTGAAAATTGAAATAACTTTTGATGTGCTCATCTCATTTAGTAGATTTTAATAAATATTTGGATGAATATTTTTTAACATTTTACGTAAACTCAATTTCATGACAATCATTGCCTCCTAAATTGGTAAGACATTACATACTATGAAAAAAGCTGTAAGAATGTAGGAGGCCAGATGGGCTGCCATGCTTTTCAAAAAATTTAAAACATGACTGTAAAAAATAATGAAAAAAATACATGAAAAACCTTTACCCAGATGATGAAACTTCAGAAACCCAACTTTCATATATATAGAATAGAATATAGAAGATTACAATATTTTAGTGCATATATTAGTTCTGGACAGTTTCTTGGAGAGATAAGCAACAAAAGAAAAAGTTGTTTTCAAACATACATAAAATAGAACAATAACACAATGAAGTGCCTAAATGCATCAACACGTGCTAATGGTAAACTTAGGTCTTATGCCAAAAGATCAAAAACATGCATCATCAAATGACATTACACTCGTAAACATAATGAACAGAAAAAGCAACGTACAATTATTGGAAACAGTACCTTATTACTAAAATTTCCATAAATAGTAAGATAAAATCGATGTTGTGCAATGGCACAAAAACATCGATGTACTTAAGTTACACATTCTACAACATCCAAAACTACGGGGATAACTCCCAATTGAACACAACTACGGGGCAAGGCAACATGACCTATGTAGTACAACAATAGACAATACTACAATAGAGACGGAACTCAAGATTCATAACTTTGAAAAAACAGTAATAAAGTCTCAAAAAAACATAAGCTCAGCAAGACTCGTAAAGGGCAGTCCAAATAATTATAGCCTGTCCTCGTACTCTGAAAGTGGAGTCATCTGCTCCTTTAAGCCCTTTCTCTTTCTAATGTCTGCAACAAGCTGAGCAGCTTGTGATCCAGCCTCCAATGGGTCAGACGACATCATATCCCAGTGATCAAAGACAGACTGAGGGAAAGCTTGTCCTGATGTTGCAGCCCTCAATGTGCTTGAAAACCCAAAGGACTCAATGACAGGGAGGTATGCTTTTATATTGTAAAGTGGGGTACCAGGCCTCTGCAACTCCTCAAACACATGTCCACGTTTCTGGTTAAGAACACTGTAGATGCCACCAAGAGCCTGCTCCGGAGCCTGAATTTCCACAAGGTAAACAGGCTCAAGCAGCCTGGGTTTTGCAGTCAACTGGGAAGCATAGAAGACTCTCCTAGCAGTAGGAATGATCTGACCACCACCTCTGTGGATAGCATCAGCATGAAGAACCACATCGCAGACTTCAAAACAGATGGCCCTCATGTTTTCTTCAGCCAATGCACCTTCCTTTGACGCCCACTGAAACCCGGCAACAACAGAGTCCTTAATTTCATTCAGGTACTGAACTCCCTTACACATATCAACAACCATGTTTGGTCCAGTTGTCTCAGGGCCAAAACACCAGATTTTCTTTGCAAGATCCTTGTCCCAACCAAACTCTTCAGACAGGATTTTAGAGCGAGCTTTAGGGTCATCCCTTGGTCCAATACGTCCGTCATCAATAGCCTCTGGTAGCCCTTCCTCCAGGGGCCTCGCTTCCATGTACAGACGGTTGTGCTTGTTGGGTGACTTGCTCATCACAGTGCGGCAAGATCTCTCTAGGACAGTCTCACGGAATGAAACAACAGGGTCAGATTTAATAATCTCAGCTCCACCCATGAAATCTTCTTGCAAGTCCTTCAAACAGATCTCAAGGTGAAGTTCTCCTGCACCAGCAACAATGTGTTCTCCAGACTCTTCAATAGTACAAACAACCATAGGATCTGACTTGGCCAACCGCTTCAGACCTTCAACCAGCTTAGGCAGATCTGATGCTACCTTGCACTGAACCGCAACGCGAACCACAGGAGAGACAGAAAATTTCATAGCTCGGATAGGGTGGGCATCAACTTCCTTCTCGTTTGTTAATGTAGCATTCTTGGTAATATATTGATCCAAACCAACCATGGCAACTGTGTTACCACAAGGAACATCCTCGACTGTTTCCTGCCTCTTTCCCATCCAAATCACAGTTCTTTGCACACTCTTCACATACAAGTCTTTCTTTTCTCCAGGCACATAATTTGGTCCCATAATTCTGACCTTCAAACCAGTCGATACCTTACCAGAGAAGACACGGCCGAAAGCAAAGAACCTACCCTTGTCAGATGCAGGAATCATCTTTGACACATACAGCATTAGTGGCCCTTCTGGATCACAATTCCTGATAGCAGTTGCATACATATCATCAAGAGGACCCTCATACAAGTTCTCAACACGATACTTTTGGGCCTTTGCTGGGGAGGGAAGATGGAATATCATCATTTCAAGAAGTGCATTACTGGCTGGGAGCCACGTTTGCATGACACGTTTCATCAAAGCTTTACCCATCAGGTCCTTTTCTTCAGATTTCATGGTCACTCCAAGCTTTTGCAACATTGGCCACAGCTTATCCTTCTGATCATTCATACAAGTTGCAATAATCTGCTTGATAGGCTCATAACAGAACTGAACAAACCCACGCTTGCAGGTAGGAGAACCAGTATTCTTGTTGGTCCATTTCTTGGTGGCTGGGTCAAAGAAGTTCTCCCCCCACAATCGTTCCATCATCTTAGACTCATCAACTCCAAATTTTGAGGCATACATTTTAGCAAAGTTGGTCAGAGTGAAAGCCCAACCGTGCAAACCAGCTGAAAAAGCAACTGTTCCTTTCTCTGGGTACACTTGAACATCACCAAGAAGGGGATCTTCGTATGTAGCCATTATTACATTAGCATTCTCAATAACCCTTTGAAATGTCTGGTAGGCCTCCTCTCCATCCACCTGGAGCTCAAGGAAGCACCTGTCCATCTTGTTCACAGTAAGAACAGGCCTGATCCTTTCTCCAAGGGCCTGTCGCAGCACAGTTTCTGTTTGGACGCAGACACCTTCAACACAATCCACCACCACTAGAGCTCCATCAGTAATACGAAGTGCAGCAGTCACCTCAGATGAGAAGTCCACGTGCCCAGGAGAGTCAATGAGATTAATGAGGTACTCATTCCCTTGGCGCTCTCCCTTGTAACTCTTAAGAGCATCCTCAGTCATCTCATAGTAGAGTGAGATACCAGTAGACTTGATTGTGATACCACGCTCAGCTTCATCCTGGCGTGTGTCGGTCATCCGGACATCACCTGCCACTTCTTGTGCAATAATCCCAGCAGCAGCCACAAGAGAATCAGTAAGGGTTGATTTTCCTGCAATTTTAAAGCCATACAATTGAGTTTCATTCAGCCAAAAAGCCAGAGATATAACATGGAACATCATTGTAACAGCGATATGACAAACAGCAAAACATGTGTTAAAGACGACTGTTGATTCCATCAGTATGAAACTATGAATACGAAATAAACACAAGGAGCATACAGATATCAAAACAAATGCTTATGAACTTTTGTTTCACAATCAAATATCTTGAACTTTCAATAGACAACTGTTCAAACTCAAAGGGTTCACAGTTAAGCATGCACCAAACACTTTATCACAACCCAAAAGAGCAGAACGAATAAAAGCAGCGCCACGTAATCAGTACCATGATCAACATGCGCAATAACAGACATATTACGAATGTTGTGTTTAATGTCCATAATGCGACGGAGCTCCTCAGCTGTGAACTTCACCTGCACATATTGACACAAATCTCAATTCAGATGATGTACTATTAAATCAATTTAACCAACTCAAAAGAATTGAAGTAAAGTTCATCATCTTACCATCTTGAATTGTCTTTATTTTCCACAAAAGAATTGGTCTGTTGGAGCTGAACTGATATGATATACGAGACTGCAAAAGATATAAAAACAATAAATAATGAAATAAGATAGCCCAAATACAGAAAGAAAATGTTATGGAGATAGCTCTTTTTAATATAAAACACATTTCCATAAAAAAAAATTATCAAAATGATTATCACTGTTTCATTACTTATTACATCCAGCAAATAAAACATCAAGGTGACTGAATTAATCAAACTCCATTCCAAGGACACAAACTTTGAGCAATTTAAACTCTACGCTTTTCAATCCTCAATTCACAAACATAATCATTTCAACAGATAAGTGATCTACTTCATCTAGAATACTTGTCCAAAGCTTGCACATCTATGATATATGTGACCATGGTAGATCATTACCTATTTCAAACGTACATCGATTAATTTCTTATAAGTAGAGATTGGCATTCAGACATTTACAGTTGACCAAATCAGTAAAGCCAGTAAAAAAAATCATCTAATCTTTAATACAATCAAAAGCTAAAATCATATGTAGGCATCATAGTTATCAAATAGCAAAATCCTGTTCAGTACCAGGTACTGGAAAAATATGTTAGATTCCAAGTGAGAATCCAGCTGACCATTTATACATGGAAGACAGATAACTAGCAAATGAACAAAGCTACAACTATTGACTACAAAATCTCTCTATACTGAAAGATATTCAACCAAAAAGGTATCAAATTTGAAACAAAGCAAGGTATTTCAAAATAATATCAAACTATTGAACCAAAGCAAGGAAATTCAGCAAATTCAGCTCAATAGTAAAGAGAAACAAGCACGGATCTGTTAGGAAACAGTGAAATGATCGGTGATGAAGAAAGCAGATAGATAATGGACAATTTTTACTGAGAACAGACCTGTGACACAGAGAGAGAGAGAGAGAGAGAGAGAGAGAGATAGAGAACGAAGCGGCGGCGAGGGATATGCAGCAGCCTCTCCCAGTCTCCCTAGTGCGTTTATAGGGAAAGTCGTAAAGAGATAAGAACCAGAGGTGAAAGATCAACACTCAGAAAACCTCCAAAAGTGGTTCCTGCGTTGTACAGCGCCTGGCTCAAATTGGGTACGAACTTTATAAAGGCAGAACAACAATTCCGTAGTAATCTAAAAGTTCGGGCTTTGCTAAGCCCATTTGAGTCATTTGCTATTATTTATAGGATTTTGCTATTCTAGCCTTCTTATTATTTTACTCTACCTTACAATATTCACATTATAAGATAAATTTTAACCAGGTCGCTCATTTTTACAAGGAAACATGGTGGAATACAAAGAGAAGTAATGAAATAAAAGAAAATAAGGGATAACATAGTAATTTCATTACAAGATGACATCAAAGTAGAAAAGAAGATATGAGATCAAAGGATTTGAATCTTTTAAAGTGTAATGTATATTTTAAAGAATAAAATATATTTTATTAATTATTGATAAAAAAATTAATAATATAAATTATTATAAAATATATGTAAGTAAATCATCATTTATAAAGTTTAAGATAATTTATAATATTAATTTTTTTATTAATAATTAATAAAGTGCTCTTAAACTTTAGAATATTCTAATTTTTTATAAAAAGAGTAAGATAGGAAGTCCTTATAAGTGTAAACATGCTCGGACAAAAGGACCAATACTAAATGCCCCTTGACTTTGGGTTGTAGTTAGAATTAAGTAAGGATGGTAGCATTTTTATCTCTTTATTTACATTCACCTCTCATTAATTAGTTATAATTATAACTTTATAATTTTTATATTAAATAATTGTATTTGAACAAAAGATAAAATCCTCTTTTTTATTTTCTTATTTTATATACTATCCACACTCTCAACTATTTTTCTATTTTTTTTACAGTTCTAATTATTTAATTTATCATCATTATTATTACTTTAATTTGGTAAGTTTTTAAGTCAGTTGAATTAAATTTATTATTATTGTTCTTGTTGGTTAAACATCTAAAAAGGTGTTAGGGCTTGATTTGTTTGCAGTTGATCTAACATAATTGCAAACAATTTCAAATTCAATAGGTGCCAATGTGAGCAACTATAAACTAATATTTTCTATCTTCTATATTAGTATGTCAAAATGCATGTGAGATTTGGTGTTTGACTTATATATATTACATAAATCAAGTCTTAATAAATTGTGATTAGTTAATTAATAGTCATTAAAATTTTAGGTCCTTTTTTTTTCTCTTTTAATTCTCAAAATAAAAAGCAACATAAGAAAGTATATTAATATGTTAGTGTGCGGCAAGATTCCATCTTTCATCCATTTTATTATCTTGTTTCTTTTTTCTTCTCTTCCTTAAAATTATGTCATGTGTACATCGTTATTTCTTATATGAGATAGGAAAAACTTGCAGACACACTAAAATTTGTACAAAAGAACAAACTTTTCAATGGATTCTGCGTATAGGATGATTTAAGCGATTCTATTGGCTGATATTGCTTTTGCCTAGCATGCTAAGTTCCTCAATTTCCTGCTGAATCTGCACAGATGTTCTCCGAGGAATATCCTGGGGAATGTAACGCTTTAAGGGTCCTAATAATGATACAACAGAAATGAGTTCGTTAGGAAGGCTGGCTACCGCATGGGAAGAACATACGAAGCCATTGATAACTATACTGTGTTGTCTATGATTCAAGGTTGATCACATTTCACCTGTGTATTGTTTTTTCCTTTTTCAATGTTGCTTCTTCTAATGGAAGTTTTTCTCTTTTCACCTGAATTTGAGATTCCAAGTCAAGAAAAGAACTGAAGGCATGGACATGCTTTGTTTTTAGAGTTAACAATCACATGCTCAAGAAAATTGAGGAGAGTAATCAATTTGAATATAACAATACCCTCAATTTTATGCTACATGAAATGTTGTTGCAAAAGCAGCACTTGGGGACACATGTTAATATTTGATATAACTGTGGTTCTTGAAAATATAAGATCTTAAATTGGTCTGAAATTATTAAGAAACTCTCCAGTTTCAGTGATCTAAAGGCAGGAGAGGGTAGGGGCTTGAAATCTTGGCTTGATCAGTTGCCAAAAATCAATGCCGTATTTTTCGGCCCCTGCTGCATACAGCTTTATCATTGCAAGAAAACGTGGAAGGTGAGAGTGACATCCAATCATGCCTCCAGAGAGAAGAATGGCTGCTTTGGCAACTTGCAGTGATTGCTCGCCCAATGAACTTAACCTCATAAGATTCTGGCACGCGAAGTTAATGATTTCATGAGCAATGTTGAAAGTCAAACTGGGGTTCCACTGTATACCATACATACTAGAGATCACGGAAAATTAAAAAGCCCAAATGCTTTAGCACAAGTTTAATAAATAAAATTCAGGTAGAAAAAGATGAATATGCAATCGTATGAAATACTACATTGGTTAAAAACAGGACAGAAGCAAAACTTAATATTATTGGAAATACTACATTATAACCAAGATTCTCATAAATAGTATGATCTACATCGATATAATGCCACGGAACAAAAACATCGATGCAGTGAAGCTACACATCTATAACATCCAAAAGTAAATGGGGAGAACTTCCCAATTGGACACAACTAAGCAACATATGCCATCTAGTACAACAATAAAGAAAAGTACAATAGAGACAACTCAAGAAAACACAGCAACAAGGTTTCAGCCAAACAAAACTCGGCAAGACTCAAAGGGTTGCAAGATAATTATAGCTTGTCCTCGTACTCTGAAAGTGGAGTCATCTGCTCCTTCAAGCCCTTCCTCTTTCTAATATCCGCAACAAGCTGAGCAGCTTGTGATCCAGCCTCCAATGGGTCAGATGACATCATATCCCAGTGATCAAAGACACACTGAGGGAAAGCCTGCCCGGATGTTGCAGCCCTCAATGTGCTTGAGAACCCAAAGGACTCGATGACAGGGAGGTATGCCTTGATATTGTACAGTGGGGTACCAGGCCTCTGCAACTCCTCAAACACATGTCCACGTTTCTGGTTAAGAACACTGTAAATGCCACCAAGAGCCTGCTCCGGAGCCTGAATTTCCACAAGGTAAACAGGCTCAAGCAGCCTGGGTTTTGCAGTCAACTGGGAAGCATAAAAGACTCTCCTAGCAGTAGGAATGATCTGACCACCACCTCTGTGGATAGCATCAGCGTGAAGAACCACATCGCAGACTTCAAAACAGATGGCCCTCATGTTTTCTTCAGCCAATGCACCTTCCTTTGATGCCCACTGAAACCCGGCAACAACAGAGTCCTTAATTTCATTCAGGTACTGAACTCCCTTACACATATCAACAACCATGTTGGGTCCAGTTGTCTCAGGACCAAAACACCAAATTTTCTTTGCAAGATCCTTGTCCCAACCAAACTCTTCAGACAGGATTTTAGAGCGAGCTTTAGGGTCATCCCTTGGTCCAATGCGTCCATCATCAATAGCCTCTGGTAGCCCTTCCTCCAGGGGCCTCGCTTCCATGTACAGACGGTTGTGCTTGTTGGGTGACTTGCTCATCACAGTGCGGCAAGATCTCTCTAGGACAGTCTCACGGAATGAAACAACAGGGTCAGATTTAATAATCTCAGCTCCACCCATGAAATCGTCTTGCAAGTCCTTCAAACAGATCTCAAGGTGAAGTTCTCCTGCACCAGCAACAATGTGTTCTCCAGACTCTTCAATAGTACAAACAACCATAGGATCTGACTTCGCCAACCGCTTCAGACCTTCAACCAGCTTAGGCAGATCTGATGCTACCTTGCACTGAACCGCAACGCGAACCACAGGAGAGACAGAAAATTTCATAGCTCGGATAGGGTGGGCATCAACTTCCTTCTCGTTTGTTAATGTAGCATTCTTGGTAATATATTGATCCAAACCAACCATGGCAACTGTGTTACCACAAGGAACATCCTCGACTGTTTCCTGCCTCTTTCCCATCCAAATCACAGTTCTTTGCACACTCTTCACATACAAGTCTTTCTTTTCTCCAGGCACATAATTTGGTCCCATAATTCTGACCTTCAAACCAGTCGATACCTTACCAGAGAAGACACGGCCGAAAGCAAAGAACCTACCCTTGTCAGATGCAGGAATCATCTTTGACACATACAGCATTAGTGGCCCTTCTGGATCACAATTCCTGATAGCAGTTGCATAAACGTCATCAAGAGGACCCTCATACAAGTTCTCAACACGATACTTTTGGGCCTTAGCAGGGGAGGGAAGATGGAATATCATCATTTCAAGAAGTGCACTACTGGCTGGGAGCCACGTTTGCATGACTCGTTTCATCAAAGCTTTACCCATCAGGTCCTTTTCTTCAGATTTCATGGTTACTCCAAGCTTTTGCAACATTGGCCACAGCTTATCCTTCTGATCATTCATACAAGTTGCAATAATCTGCTTGATAGGCTCATAACAGAACTGAACAAACCCACGCTTGCAGGTAGGAGAACCAGTATTCTTGTTGGTCCATTTCTTGGTGGCTGGGTCAAAGAAGTTCTCCCCCCACAATCGTTCCATCATCTTAGACTCATCAACTCCAAATTTTGAGGCATACATTTTAGCAAAGTTGGTCAGAGTGAAAGCCCAACCGTGCAAACCAGCTGAAAAAGCAACTGTTCCTTTCTCTGGGTACACTTGAACATCACCAAGAAGGGGATCTTCGTATGTAGCCATGATTACATTAGCATTCTCAATAACCCTTTGAAATGTCTGGTAGGCCTCCTCTCCATCCACCTGGAGCTCAAGGAAGCACCTGTCCATCTTGTTCACAGTAAGAACAGGCCTGATCCTTTCTCCAAGGGCCTGTCGCAGCACAGTTTCTGTTTGGACGCAGACACCCTCAACACAATCCACCACCACTAGAGCTCCATCAGTAATACGAAGTGCAGCAGTCACCTCAGATGAAAAGTCCACGTGCCCAGGAGAGTCAATGAGATTTATGAGGTACTCATTCCCTTGGCGCTCTCCCTTGTAACTCTTAAGAGCATCCTCAGTCATCTCATAGTAGAGTGAGATACCAGTAGATTTGATTGTGATACCACGCTCAGCTTCATCCTGGCGTGTGTCGGTCATCCGGACATCACCTGCCACTTCTTGTGCAATAATTCCGGCAGCAGCCACAAGAGAATCAGTAAGGGTTGATTTTCCTGCAATTTTAAGTCCAAGCAATTGAGTGTCATTCAGCCAAGCAAAATGGGGTAAACATAAGTAGCATGAAACATTACTGCATCAACAATATGACATAAAGAATAGTTGTATTAAAAACCACTATTGATGCAATCATTATAACTTTGAAAATACAGGAGTATAAAGACATTGAGACAGTTCATTTAAATATTTGTTTCAAAGTCAAATATCATATGACCTTGCAAAAGGCAAATGTATTGAGTTATCACTCTAACAGTTTACTGTTCAGATACACCAATCATAATTATATGTTTCCTTCAACAACGATATCAACCTCTGTTTCAAAATTAAATATCAAATGAAACATTAAAATACAGATGCACTGTGCTATAACCCTAATGGTTTACCGTTAGCACACAGCAAAACAAAATATAATTGCCCTTCACAAAAGATAAGAAGAAGGAACATGACACTGTATGACAGAATAAGTGAAACGCAAAAGAAATAAAGCTGTTTCAGTCAAATCATACCGTGATCAACATGTGCAATAACAGACATATTACGAATATTATGCTTGTAGTCCATGATACGACGGAGCTCCTCAGCTGTGAACTTCACCTGCAGATAATGACACAGTTCTCAATTCAGACGATTCACAATCAATGCAATTTAAAATTCTCAAAAGAACTGAAGTAGCGTTCATTATCTCACCATCTTGGCTTGTCTTTATTTTTCCTCAAAAAAAAAAAGAAATTCGGTCTGTTTTGAGTTGAATTAAATATGAGACTGTAAAAGACATGAAAACAAGCAAAATTAGAAATATAATAAGATGGCCCAAATGCATAGAAAGAGAAAAAAAAAATGAAGATAACTGTTCTCAATATAAAACACACTCCCAAAAAAATTACCAAAAAATATTATCATAGTCTCAATACCAATTACATCTAACAAATGCAACATCATCAAGTTTATCAGGCTGACCAGATTCCACTCCAAAGAGAAAAACTAAGAGCAATTCACTCTCCATTAAAAAGCGCAAAACCATCAAACTTTAATATCATGCTGTAGGCATCTTAAATATCAGATTGAAATCATGTTCAATGCCAGGTGCTGGAAAGAATATGTCGGTCGCCAAATAAGAATGGTGCTGACCAGTTTAAATATTACAGACAGATAATTAGCAAATCAACAAAGCTACATCTTTTATTACAACATCTGTCTATTGTAAAAGATGTTTGACGAAAAAGGAACTAAAGAAGCAAGGTTTTCCAGTATGATATCAAATTACTTAATTAAAGCATAGATCTTTAACAAAAGTCAAGAGTTAAGAAAAATAAACACCGATCTGTTCTGTAACAGAGAAATAATCGGAAAGCAAAACATAGAAATATCAGAAAGAAACTAGTCAATCTCTACTGAGAACATACCTGTGGGAACGAAAGAGAGACAAAAAGGAAGATGCGGCAAGGGAAATGCTGCAGCCACTCTCAGTCTCCCTACCTAGTCTGTATATAAGCGGACAGACGAGAATGAGATTAGTAAGGGGCAAAAGAATATACCGAGGAATCCTGTCAAGTAGGGTTTTCGGTTTCCTGTTGCAGTGGGCCGGGCTTAATATGGGCTTACATCAGCACTGATGTTAGGGCTTCATTTACTTTTAAGGTGCTTTAATTTGCATTTTTTTTAATTTTCAATGGCAATAAAAAATAATAGTAAAATGTGTTTATTTATAAAAAAGTAAAAATATTTTTAAAATAAGATAAATTTTTAAAATAATTTTATTATTTTTAGTATAAAATTTTGAAAATAAAAAATAAAATTAAAAATACAATAACAATTTTAAAATTATTATGTAAACTCTAAACTCAAATCTTAATTTCTAAACTCCAAAATCCTAACTATAAATTCTTAAATTCTAAATTTTAAACTCTAAACCCCACAACCCAAAACCTCAAACTATAACCATAAAACTTTAGAATCCTAAAAGTTTAAACCTTAAATTCTAAACCTTCAATCCCAAATCTACATATAAAATCTTAAATTTTAAACCCAAAACCCTCAAAATCTAAACATTAATCTCCAAAATCCTTAATTCCAAACCTTAAAACCCTTAATTTTAAATCTCAAAATCCTAAATCTTAAATCCTTAACCCAAGCTTTAAACCTTAAAATCTAAATCTTAAATCTCAAACCTTAAAGCATAAATCTAAAATACTCAAAATCTAAACTCTAATATCTAAAACCCTAAATCTCAAACGTCAAAATTCTTAATTTTAAATCTTAAAATTTCAAACCGTAAATCTTAAATTTCAAACCTTAAAACTCAAACCCTCAACCCAATTTTTTAAATTATAAAACTTAAATCTTAAACCTTAAACTAAATACATTTTTATTATTTTCATTTTTCAAAAGCAGAATTTGATTGATGCAAATCTAACATATTTTTATAATTGAAAATTTTTTTAAAAAAATTTGTTTCCAATAAAACTAAATTCAAATCAAAACAAAAAGTATTTTTGTAAACCAATCGCATCCTTAATGTCTTTCTTCTTGTATCTTAGATTTTCTACCACTAATAAAATAAAAATTTAAATCTTCTAACTTTTTTTTTATCTAATTTTAATAATTTTTTTATCTTTTTATAAAATTTAATAAGTAAAACTTATTTATTTCTCTTATCATTTTTTCTTTCAAATAATTTTGTGTTTATCTTTTTCTAAAATTCTTTTATTTTAACGGCAGAAGAACCCGAACCAATAGAGTAAAATAAAATAGCATTTGATACAACCTTGAAAAAGTTTGTAATAAGCGGGATCTAAATTCACTACATTTGGTTTTCAACTGCAAAGCGTGACTTTGGCAGAAAAAAATGAAACAAAAAAAATAGAGAAGAAAAAAAAAAATAAGACCTTTAATTGGGAAGCACTTTTCCTTTTTCTATTTATCCCTGCTAAAAGCATCAAAGTAAAGATTCTCAGAATAGAATATCTAAGTCTGTAATTAGCCCATAGATAGTACACAGACATGCAAATAAAGCATTAATACGATAGTTGGCACAGAACTAAATACAACCCGCTAAGTTATGTTTCCAATTGTTTGAATAGCATTTCTCTATAGAATATAACCTAATTGGAATTACATCAATAATCCACCAATTTTCGGTGTCATATGCATTTGATTAAGCTGAAGACTTAAGCCGTTGAAGAGATCAGTCAAGAAGGATACATTGATCATTCACCCAAGAAAGAAAAAAAAATTCTGGGTATCCAAAAAAATGACTAAATTCTAATACACTTCCAAGTACATAATCAAATACTAATTTGTTTTGCAGGCATACCCCTCATCGTTACCAATAATGAAGATAAAAAGAGGGGTAAAAAAGAAAAAGAGAGAGCAAGAGAGAGAGAGAGAGAGAGAGAGAGACTGGGGGTCAGCCTTAGCTGTGGGAAAAGCATCTTAATTCAGATGCGCATGTATGTGGAAAACAAGCTACTTCAACTTGGCCTTCTTCACAAGATTAGAGGTTCGAAATTCAGCGTCATCCCGAATGAAACTCCACCAAATGTAGGTTAAAGGTATAGTTGTGGCATGCCAAATCGCATGTGCATCAAGAAGTCCTTCGTATGGAGGGAAATCATATATTTCTAGAAGCATTGCAAGACCACCTGCAAGAACAACCAGCCAAAGTTTCCATCGTGAAGGATGACGAGTGACACCAGCCCAAACTGCCCAAATAGTAAGTTGTGCCACAGCCATCAATACACAGACTTTCATATTCCATCCTGCAAAGTTAGATTGAGATTACCCTAACAATCATCTCAAAATGGCAGGAATAAATAAGAACAAGAACGGAAAATGAAGATATACATCCAAGAAAAAGGACTAGCTATTCAAACCCCAAAGAAAGTCACACTACCACCATATTAAATTTATATAAACACACTTAAGCCAAAAGAGTGGGTTGGAAGAAGTTTGCCATGTTAGGACTTTTGTCAATAATCTCAATGGAGAGAAGTACAGGTGTGGTGAACTGCAAAGATAATTAACACACAGTTCAAGGTAAAATAATATCAGAGAGAGAAAACAGAGAATATAGGTTGTTCATTTAACTCAACTTCAAAATTGGTAATATGGAAAGGTACAAGATGGGACATACCATAGTCCAGCTTATAGAAGTTAAGGTACAATATGTGAGTGGTCACGAAAGCAATCAGTGGAGCAGAAACCATAACTCTGGTAGCTTCATCCCTCACATTGAAAGACCGTAATATGGCCAAAATGAGGGAGTAACCAAGAAGAGCCACTGCAGATGAGTAGTCTAGTTTTTCTGTCAGATCAACATCTCTGCATTCCAATGAACAATGGAAACTATGATGATTCATGCTACAGAGAATAGAAAAAGAGAATGCATAAACCAAAATTTATGTTTCTCTATTCACTTGGTAAGAAGATAGACTATTTATAGTCTTTCTCACTGTTTAAGAGGGGATTGGATGATGGAGGGACAGTTTCTTTAAGGACTATAGGGGCATCAACATTCAATCAGAACATGAAACCCAACTGTATATTTAAATAAACAGCAAAAAAAAAAAAAAAAAAAAAAAGGAAAATGTTTGAGTGAGGTTTGGACAATATAAAGAAAACACCACCTGGAATAAGTTTTACTGTCTGAAAAACAGCAAGCTACATATTTTTACCAAGGATTCGGGCAGAAGTTATAAATATATACACAACCACATCAGTTTTTCATAAGAACTAGCAGATTGTGCATTCTTAGAATAACCAAAGTGGAAAGATATTTTGAAATGTACATCTGCATCAGTAACTTACCGACTATGGAAAATGGCACTCCAAAACCAGGAGTTCAGCGATAAGAGCCCGTATATATGCCACAAGCCAACATACTCATAGTATGCCTTCTTACCTTCTTTTAAAGGCATCTTATAGTACAGAAGAATAAAGAAGGATATCCAGCCATGAAAATGCATTGCAAGATTGAGAGCAGAGAAAGCCACAGAAGCAGGCTCCTGAATAAGTGAAAGGAATGTAAAATTTGAAGACATAAAAACTTTGACGTCAATTGGACACCATCTCCAGATGAAAGCATAAGGTATCTAGCTTCTTAATAACAAACCTGCATCCCAAAGATACGCCTGAAGGGCCATTTACCATGATATTTGACTGGACCATCATTAAGTGTTTCCCTTTTTTTCTCTGTATCAAGCATGCAGTAGTACCGACAATCACTTTGGCAATCCCATTTCTTCCATTGTAAGTAAAGTGGCTCTTGCATGTACCATGGACGATCAATGAGGACGCCATCTGAAGAAAATTTACAGTTTGGAAAGCATCTTTGCCCAACACATCCACTTTCCTCACACTTTCTCACACAATCCCTGATATACAAAACAAAACAAAACAAAAAATAATTAGGGCGTAGTAACTTAGCCAAGTATATGTAAATGCAGACACCTTCTGAACAAAATCAGAAAAACTCCATCAATAAAAAAGGGAGCAGAAGATGAAAGGCATTCACACATTTATGAAATTTGAAAACATACCCTCTACCCAATATTGATGAACTCAACAACTGTCAAATCAATTTACTTCAGTACCTTTCATTCCAAAATAATTACGTAACTGTCCTTTCAACAAAGAAGTATTTCAAACCCCAATTGCGAATCACCCAATGAACCCCAAAACTGGCAAAAGCCAAGTGTAAAAGGACTAGTGCCATTGCTTACTTTTAAAGGTATTTTTACAAAATCTTTGAAGAATATAGTGTTTTGTAATTGATTTAGGGATGGTAGAATAATCAAAGTCAACATAGTCAGTGACATAAGAGAGAAAAAAATATAAGGCAGAGGTGGTTTCATTAAACAAATAGCAACAGCCATTAACTTCAGCAGGTTATATGATCATTAAAAATTTTGGACAGTTTGGAGATTAATCCTTTTGCTTACCATTTATGTAGACTTTAAAGGGTGTAAAAGAAAGAAGATGATGAAGAAGCACAAATATATGAATCAAAGCAGAAAGCTTGTGAATCTGCTGATAGAATACTGAATATGTCCAAGCAAAATTGAAACTGTTATAGACTATTGAACTCTTCCTTGTAAGACTCCCAGGATAACTGTTTCCTATTTCCGAGTATAAATTAAATAAAATAAGTTTCACAGGTTACTCCATAACAAGTTCAAGCAAAACTGTGTAACACTGAGCTAAAGAAGCCAAAACATATTCTGCAGGCGTTCTTTAGAAAATTATAACTCTGCCACTGGTAATGCATCTCTTGATTCTAAACAACATTAGCCACAATCAATTATATGTTACGAGTGAAGTTGATGCAGTAAAGCCCTGAAATTCCTAAACCATAACATGACAAACCAAAGCTGTAGCCTTCTAGCAAACAATCTTCACCAGATCAGTAGGTTGTAAGCACCAATGCGCATTAAGCATGATTTGAAAGCTGAGCCACACTATTTAATTAACCAATGAGTGAATTACCATGCATTAAGATGAAAAGTCAAAACCAGAGGTCACTTGAATTGTCTTTTACATATTCATGAGAATCATGATTTATTATATATTACCTGATTTATATATATTCACTGGTGAGAAATATTAGCGATGAAAGTCACTGAAATATTGAAGCTTTTCAGTGCAACCAAATAATCCTGCCTAGCCTACGGTAAAATGACTCAGTTACTTTTCTTGGAGGAACGAAAAGCATGCAGAAAAGTACAAGTATACAAGTGAGTCGACACAAGAATATATCAACTTTTTCATGAAATGGGTATTTGGGGCTGGATGCATCTCTCATAATTTATTTCTGTGTAAGGCATATTCTAAATAGAATCAATGGTTGATTTGGACACCATCCAAAGAAAGACTAGGGAAAGATTGAAGCTAAAGTACCTATAATGTGGATCAGCATCACCAGCACTGGCGTCTAATACTGCAACAAGTGTTGAAAGCACGAAAAGGAGAGCAACCAAATAACGATCTAACATCTGATTACAAAAGATTTAAAACTAAAAGGTTACAGCTAGCTTAGTAAAATTGTAAAAGGCTAGTGACGTGACACAAGTACAACTTCCAATCAAGCATAACTCCGTGCCATACCAAAAGGCCATAAATCTAAAAAATTCAATGTCAAAGTCCCCAGAGTTTCAATTCTTAAAATTCAGATATAAAGAGTTTCAATTCTTAAAAAAATAAATAAATAAATGATTGATCCCTTCGGCCCTATCAACGTTTAGGCAGGCAAAAGAAAAGAAAAGAAAAGAAAAAAAACTTCCACAGCTATGAAGGATTTTAACTAAGAAACCATTATTTCAGCATTGCCCATTGTTCTCATCTACCTACAGAACTGAATACCCAAATCGCCTAACAGAAAGAGCGTTTACCATTTTGATTGATCCATAATTCAGCAAAAGAACCACCACTAATAACTAGCTCGTCCAACTTAACAGTTATGCAACTAACATAAGGCCTGTGATTACAGGATCCCAATAAAGTAACAGATTCACTAAGATTCTATTTTTACATAAAAACTAAAAAATTACACATACAATATCATAAAAGAAAATACAGATTGCAGTTCCGTAGCTTCTTCAGGTTACAGAAAGAAATTTTCAAAAACAATTTGAAAGAAAATTAAAAGATTAGATGCAACAGTTTCTATACTTCGCAAGAAAAAATGCAAATGCCCTTGAAAGAAAGGAAACAAATCCAGCAGAGAATAAGGCATTACGTTTGTGTTCTTGAGATTTTCGTGCGGAGAAGAGATACAGCGAGGAGTTTGGAAGTAACAGAGAGACAAAGAAAGGCTGCTTGAACTAAAAACCTCGCAGGTTGGGTTCATGACCGTGAAGTCCAGTTACGAGTCACGTTTAGTTGGGCCTTTGTGGGCTATTGGGCCTTTGTTTGCTCTAAAGAGTAGACAAAAACAACGTCGTTTCAAGATTTCCAGTATCACAAACGAAAGCAAAGTCGTTTTATTCAGATTTATCAGAAATCCAAATACCGCAGGCTGTATCTTTTTCCGATCCGGGATCCTTTCACCCTTCATCGTCCGAACGGAAGGAACAAGCCGAAGACTACGAATTCGATGGACCTTCTGAAGCAAGAGCTTCTGAAGAAGCGCCAGTCTCTGGCCGAAGACACCGGCGGCAAGAGAGTTTTCAAGCGCTCCGAGATCGAACAGAAACAAATACAAAAGCTCCGGGAGCAAGAAAAGCGCGAAATAGAAGCCAAGCTTCACCGCCACACCGACTCCTCCAACGTTGCTGCAGCCGCACCCGCCTCCACTTCGAAGCCGGCTAACTCTGTCGGCTCCAACGCCACCGCATCTGCTTCCTCCACTTTCAAATCCCTAGCTTCCGACGAGCAGAACATCGATAACCTCGTTCTTCCCAAACAAGAGGTTATTCGCCGCCTCCGCTTCCTGAAACAACCCGTCACTCTCTTCGGCGAAGACGACGATGCCCGGCTTGATCGGTTGAAGTATGTGCTCAAAGCTGGATTATTTGAAGTAGATAGTGATATGACCGAGGGGCAGACCAACGATTTCTTGCGCGATATAGCTGAGTTGAGGAAGCGGCAGAAGACTGGGATTCTAAGCGAGAGGAAGCGGCAAAAGACCGACGATGGGGCAGCGGAGGATGGAGAAGTTGGGGCAGGCGAAGAGGATTTGAGCGCTGATGGTGGGTCTAGTGGTGTTGATGCTGATAAGGATATAAAGCGAATGAAGGCAAATTTTGAGGAATTGTGTGATGAGGATAAAATTCTCGTCTTTTTCAAGAAGCTATTGAACGAGTGGAATCAGGAATTGGACGAGATGCCGGAGTCGGAGAAGCGAACAGCTAAAGGGAAGTCAATGGTTGCCACGTTCAAGCAGTGCGCGCGTTACTTGAACCCGCTTTTCAAATTTTGCAGGAAGAAGGTAAGTTACCCCTCGATTCTTGGGTCTTATTCTTTCCTTCAATTGATATGGTACTGCATTGCTTTTGATCTTGTGTGGCGTATGTGAATTTCAGCATACAGTCCTGAAATTTCAATTGCAAGTATATTTAGGCAGTTAATCTCATTATTCCTTTGGATATGTCTGAAGTCATACTAGATTTATTTTTAGAGCAGCATCAGTATAGCCTTTTAGAGGGGTAACCTGTAATGCTACGGGCCTAGCCTCTCTGCGTTATTATTTTCTGAAGATAGATAGAGATAGAATCCATTCATAACATATGACTAAATATGCTGTTAATCAAGGATGACACTCGTGACAGCGTGAAGTTGGTCTCCAACCTCTGTCACTGAACCTGATTCAGATCCTAGTTCACATGTTGAAGTTGATCCAGAATTTGGGTTATCTTTCATGCTCGGCTTTTCCAAAGATTTCTTGTCATAAAAATGACAAGAAGCAGAAAACAAGTTACTTTAACAATTAACACATGTATATGCATAATAAGATTTTACAAATTTACCCAAAATATAATTGTTAGAGTTGTCACTTGTCACCTTTCTCATTGGTTTCCTATAGGTCACCATCCTTGACAAGCTCTTCATCATCAATGTGGAATTGTGGATTCCCTTTCCACATGAACAACTTTGAGCTCATAATCGGAGCCTCTATGATTTTAGAAGCTAGTGAACTCCGAAATGGCTTAAATACACAGGCACCTGTGCCAAAAGCTGAATTTGATATCATGGTAGATAACAGTATAGCTGAGATATAATTTGCAATTTGAGAGAAAGCTCTGTATTTGTCAGAATTCAACTTCCATTAACTCAATAATTCAAAGCCTTCCCGATCTTGGATACAATTTTCTGCAAAGTATGCTTCAATTTCTGGTGGATTTTCCATAATATACTTGGATTAAATTTACTTGTGCTTACTCTCTATAATTGAATGGAAATTTTTCTTTTAATTCTCTTTCATATTGGGGAAGACAGTCTCACCTTTTGTGTTTGTCCCCTATTGGACTCCACGCATGCTTTCTTGTCTTGTAACAATTGCATCAAATCATTCTTTACCTTTTCAGATTTAGCAGCAAGTATTGTAATATATATCCTCAAAAGTCCAATAAAGGAAGTCAGTTTATAATGAGGATCGAGAACTATTGCTATGAACATCAATGAATTGATCTGGTTTACCCCACTATTTGCTATTAATTGATTTCTTTCAACGTCATGGATTTCAAAAGATGGTCTTAGGGGATGTTTGGACTATGAAAATTTATGTTGGATACTATCACCCCACCAATCAAATTCAAAGACGTGGTAAAATTGAAGCGTGAGAACATTTATCCTCAACTATATATAACTAGCAGAAGTCCTAAACCACTCATTTGGCATGCTCAAACTTTGCGCAGGTAATGATTTGGGGTCATATGCATAAAAGTTTTAATCACGCAATGATTTACATGGGGAATAGTGGGGTCTTCTGTTCCACAGTGTTCTTCCGGAGGATGGTGGATGGGCCACGACATGAGAAATAGAAATTTTACTTGATATACTTATAATCGATGAATATTAGGATACATTTTATGAATGAATTTCATTTTTGAGTTTAGGCCAACAATTGTTCCTAATCAATTGTACGATGTGTGCTTTGTGTTGAATGTTTTCTGCAAGCATTCAACTCATGGATCATGATACATGTTATTTGCAGGTTCTTCCTGATGATATCAAACAGGCACTCATGATCGTGGTTGAATGCTGTATGAAGCGAGATTATCTGGCTGCAATGGACCATTATATTAAACTGGCCATTGGAAATGCACCCTGGCCAATTGGTGTCACTATGGTTGGTATTCATGAAAGATCTGCCCGTGAAAAGATCTACACCAATAGTGTAGCTCATATAATGAATGATGAGACAACCCGCAAGTACCTACAATCGGTGAAGAGGTTAATGACTTTCTGCCAACGCCGATACCCAACCTTGCCATCTAAAGCAGTCGAGTTTAATAGCTTGGCAAATGGTAGTGATTTGCAGTCACTTCTAGCAGAAGAGAGGTTTAGTGGGGTTAATCATGGATCTGAGGAGAGGCTTAAGTTGATGCCTGCTCCAAGAGAGAGCTAGCTATTAGAAGTGTTCGTAGATTGGGTTGGGTTGGGTGCTTTATGATCCAATCCGAGCAACTATTGGCGAGTGGGGCTTGCCAGGTTTGCCATTTCTTTTTGTGTTGTATGTGTTAAGTTTAATACACTATCTGTAGCTTTTACGTATATAACTTTTATGTCACTTTAAAGACAAACGGGTTTTCGTTTGAAGATAACCAAGAACATGTAATTTATCTCTTGACAGAAGCCATGGCAGCTTTTATATGTGTCTATATATATGCCCTTTCATTTAAGGTAACTAAGAGCATTTAATCTTATATGATAGATATAAGTGGCGCCTCTCTAACCCCTTTTGAATTTCATTTTTAATTTAAAAATTATGTGTATGAAAAATTACGAAGTTGTTAATTGTGTTTATATCCACTATGGCTCTTGAATTGCAATTAAATATTTGACCATGCTTCTCCTGAAATTCCTCGTGGTAGCTAGAGTAAGAAAACAAATTAGAGAATATAATAGCAGAGGCTTGTCTGATTCTTTGGCAGATCAGCTTCCATCACTCCCTCATCTTCTGCGTCCATCTTTGCACTTTGCAGGTTGCAATGAAATATGTAAGGTTCAGAAATTAAAGCCTTTGTGTAAAAAGTCATTCTATCCAAGAATTGGAGTAATTTATAGGTAGTCACTATCAGCATCTATGACAAGAAGCCTTTAATAATTGTCAGCTTCCATGTCAGAAGCAGTGCCACTTTTTGATATGGCATTGTCTACAACAACTCTAGCCAGTGTTATTGTATATACAGATAGTTTAAGAGATTCTAGTTCTAAACAATAAATTGATTCTGCATGAAAGGTACAATTTTCATTTGTTCCTCGAATAATTTTTTTCTTACATCCTAATTTTTATTTGTAATTCTCACCTTATATTCTGTAACCTTTGATTGAATGTGTGTGAGATCTATACATTCAATCAAGGATTATCAAATATAAAATATAAAATATAAATTTTACAAAAAAATAAAGTGTGAAAGTAGCAAAACTTTTGTCCCTGCCTCATTTATCAATCTATGCACATTAGTGTTTTTGAAGGGAAATGTCCCATTAAAATAAGCTTATAAAATTTGAAATGAATTATTAAATTTATTAAATTTTATAAATTAAATGGTAGGTTAGATAATTTTAGTGATTAAAATTTTATACATATATTTTCATAAAAAAAGAGGGACATTTATTGAATGGCGTAAGACATTTAGAATACTTAATCTATGTGAGAGAAAATGAGCCAGAGAAAGAGTGGAATTCAGAGTATGTCATTAACTGCTTCTACATGTGGAGAGTACTTTACAAAAGAACACCTATTTCTATAGAATTTTTGTAGCACGGATGTATCAATAAAATTTTATAAGCCGTTTAATAAGGTGGGGCTCACGTGTGTTTGAGTGAATCTAAGCCATCTAGCGAATTATAAAATTTCTGTAATATTTTTATGCCACAAAAATTCTATGCCCAAATCTTTTTCTATAAATGTTTGCTTGCTTTGTCAGTCTAAGGGAAATGGCCAATTGCAGTTTAAAATACTTTATTTGTAATTTTTATAATTTAAAAAATAATAACTTTTATCATTATTTATAATAAAATCTACTTTCTTTTATTTATTTTCTTAATCATTCCTACTTTCTCCTTGTAATTCATATACAAATTGTAGAGGATCCCATACTTGGTGTTCCTATTTTCAGATTTTTTGATTCGATCTCATACTTTTTTTTCTTCATCATAGTCTTTAAGCTCGTTATGTAATAAAAAAAATATGGTAGAGGATCTTAGGTTAAGGTTTACCTTTGATTTTGCAATCTTTTATGCTTTATGCCATGAAAATTGTTCTTTTTCTTTATAATAATCAATATATATTTATAAAATAGCTTGACTTTGGTCTCTAAAATTGTTTGAGCTGTAATATTTTAAGTTTTCACATCGTTTAAATTTGTTATTTTTATATATTAAAAACAAATCAAATCAATTATCTTTTAATTTGAAAAGCACGTCGGATAAAAACCATCAACAAAACTAAAGAAGTGGAAAAGGAAGTTTTACACTATTACATGAAAACTTCAGACAGTTACTAAAATTAACATATGAATATTTTCTTTTGGCTGTGTGGACACTTTTAATATGTGGGCAATTTTAATTTTTTTTATTGTGTAGGCACATTTTTATTTTTTATCTTTATATATTAGAAATTTAAGAGCATTACCCGGGTACTTGCTTACCTAAGGTTGAACATAGATCCGCCAGTGCCTGCAAATATCCTGTAGCCCCTTGGAAGAGAGAAATTATTTAGTCATTTTAGCATATCACGCAAAATGCATGATATGGTATATATAATTTAATAATAAATCATCTTTTTGCATTGTTATGCGAATGTAATTTGTAAATAACAATCGTAATCAATACAAATGATGCAAACGATAGCTTATTGATAATCAAGTATATCACATTAATTATGTCATGTGATATACCGAAATTACATACTGAATAATATCTTCAATTATATCTTCTTCGGAGGAACGTTCTGTATAGTTTTTCTGTGTTATTGGATGACTTTTTCAAGTGAAAAATCACAGAAAAAGTGATAAAACTAAAACTCAATTAAATAAACTAAAAGTTCTTAATCTGAATAAGAGTTTTTGCAAATAGAAGTTGAAGAAGAAAAATAAAGCTAACATGCTCAATCTTCTAAGGGTTGATGATACACCAAGCAACAAATTCACACCAAAGTAGTCTGCTCAAAATGATACGTTCAACAATGTCACTCTCGTTTACTATAATGGTATTTCTCTGGAGAGGTACAACTATCAAGAGGTTAAGTTATTTCGCCTTAAAACTTAACTCTAAAGATCAGTTTTACCTCTCCGTTGAAAAATCATACAACAAATCCACTCCCCATGATATATTCTGGTCTAACTACTGAACTCAACTAATTAACTAAGACTACATGGTTCTTTACATGATAGGCGAGTCAAGAGCAAACTTCACAACTGATCCAAGCTCATCCCAGTTCTCAAATGCGAGGAGGTCACTGGCAGCTGGGTTAATCCACAAGTTTGAAGACGGTGCAGCTGGTAATTGAGGTTGTGCCATTGGAGAACATAACTGGCCAACGTGAAACTGATTCCTTTGATCATTATTTGCGTAGTTAATGATGGGTTTCTGGTCATTTTCATAATGCCCAAAGCTTTCCCCAAAATTGATGTATGCTTCTTGATCAGTGTTAGACTCCAAACTGCTGATTCTGGTGCTCTGATCAAGAGAATGCCGCTTTGCAGCTAATTGTCTCCAGTCGGGTGCGTACTTTCTTTTTGACAGATTTCGCTTAAAAATTCGACACAATGTCCAAACCTCCTGCACATAAAATAGAATACAAAGTAATTAGTACCGATTTGATTAACCAAAAGTTAAGAAAAAGGAAAGAGATGGTTGTTAGATATGTTTATCTTATAATTTAATTTATGAAAATTTTTTTAAGTAAGTATTCAGTAAAATTTAATTTTTATGAAAATTTGATTATGATTGTGCTTTAAAAATGAGTAAAAATAAGTTTCTTACTGCCTCTGGGGCAATAGCTGTGTTGTTCTTGGAGTTGGTGAGGTTGGTGTTAGTGTCATTATTTGAGGGGAGGCGAAACTCATGCATCATCCAGTCAGTTTTGGTGCCTTTGCCAGCACTGCCGCGGTAGTACACCAGAGTTTTCTTGAGTCCAATGCAGTCATTGCCTGCTCCTCCAAGTGAATACACTGGCTTGTCTATGCCAGTTGCTTTCCAGAAGCCAGAGCCAGTGACTCTATTAGGCCTTATACTGTTCCTGTACTTCCTCCCTCTTTTGCAAAAGAAGTACCCCTCCTTCTCCCCACCTGTGCTACTGGCTTCTGCACGGAGATATAAACAAACAGTTGCAACTTGATGAGATAGAGAACCTAAGATTGCCATCAGTTTAGACAAAGAAGGAAGGGAAGAGAACTATCAAATTGAATTTGCACGAACAACAGTTGGTTATAATCATGGAAAGTTATCTGTTACTTCTAAGATTTTGAGCTTTTGGTGATAGCTCCAGAGCCCACATCACACTGAAGCCATTTTCAGTACTAATTAAGCTCACCATTTATGTCATAACTGAAAATAGGTAAGTATTGCTACTCCCATAATTTTTTTTGACTAAAAACTCGCATAATGATGTGGTTATTAAATTTGTAAAATTTAATAAATTTAATGATATAAATTTTAAATTATATAAATTATATGAAAGAATTATAAAAATAGTAAAACTTTAAACTTGTTAACGATATAAAATATATAACCATTAATGAACTGTATCCGCTTAACTACTTAAATTTTTAGAAAAACTGATTGTTTGGCATGGTTTGAGAGCCTAGACCATATTTTCTTTTCCCTCCCATGCTCTCCAGCATCAAATATAATATATATGAATAATGAGCTTAGTAGCTAAAACAGTGCAAAGCAACAGACATACTTGGAAGATCCCAAGGGTCGTATTTGTAAATATCAATCTGCTTGATGAGTTCGACACAAATGGGTTTCTTTGCGAGCTTCCGACGGAGATAGAAACCCACGAGTTCTTCGTCTGTAGGATGGAAGCGAAACCCAGGAAGTGGAACTTCATCATCATCCATGTATTCATCCCTTCTGAAGTCTTCGCTACCCATAACAGCTCTTTTCTTCTTCTTCTGGTTTCTGATGTTTGCTTTCTCTCTCTACTTTGTTTCTCTCGAGAAAAAGAGGAAGATAGGAGCTGGGAGAAAGTCGTAGAACAATTTCAACAAAGTGGAGAACTTTTCTTCTATTATGATGACGAGAGTCATGTGATCCGGCTGGCTATATATTCAGCAAGGTCAAGTCATGAGCTCTGACCTTGTGGCCTTATGAGTATACTTTGCTCAGCGACTGGTTCTATTTTAGTTTAAAGTCACCATTTAGGACTTAAATATTCATCAATAATAAATAATAGGGTGGAACAGAACTGTTGCTTGCGAATACTTTTCTACCTAAATTCATTCAAAAGCTGCCAATAATTGCTCCAACATGGTGGGTTAAACCATAGTGCATAGAGAACTGTGTTCTTTGACATTAATGTTGGCACTGCAACGGGACAAGTCATGTTCAAACAAATAAATGATTGAAAACAAGAGCATATATTGATCTTCATACCTAGCCCAACCGTGTACTAAATATTTTGCTTGATGAAAGAGCCATGCACATGTATGTGACATGCGTGCTTAGCTATTGACTTTTCTAGTTCACAACAGGAACATTAATGGAGGCCTTTTCTAGGAGTAATATCACCAGCCAACAATGTTTAACTAATTATTATTGTTAATTTTTATAGTCTTACTATTTCATAATTAAAATTTATAAGATTTTTATAAAAAAATTTAGATAATTAAATTTATTAAATTTTATAAATTAAACTGTAAATTTTGATATCTATTTTGAGCATTATATTGCTCCCTCACTTGTTTAAATTTTAAGATATTTGTGATGCCTTCAAGTTATTAGTGTTTTGAGTGCTTTATTTATGTAATTTTTTTGTATTCTTATAAATTTTGACTATTATTTTCTCCCATAGAAAACAACACCAAAAAAAAAAAAAAAACTTCTTTCATTTTAGCACAAAAATAAATTTCATGCAATTGAGTTTTGCAAGTGTTGCGTGAATGGATAATAAACATTTGTAACATCACCACCTAACAGAATGTTTAGTTATATAAACAGCTTCAATAAACATGTTCGTTATTTTCTCTAAGACATTTCTTTTTGCATTTAGTATCCCTTTCTCTCATAGGACACACTTTAAGTGGTCTTTATGCATCATCACTTCTGCTAGCTAGGGATCTGGCCATGAGAAGCGGAAAATGCTTATATCTCTTTAATATATTCAGTTATTTTTATGCTTTCTCCGAATAAAGTTGTGGTGACTATGGATGAAAGCAAAAACAATGGAATGCCTTTGACGAGGAAGAAAGTGGCCATTAATTAGCACGTTGATCATGTCTATATGTAATTCAAAGCTTTCCATGGCTGCATGCGGACTTTCAAGAAGTCATCGTATTGCCAAAAACTGCTATAGAAAATTTTTCTGTTTCTCTCCGCCTTTGTTTTCAATTAACTAAGGTCTCTAGAATAGTCTATGTAAAATTTATTTACAAACTTGGGAAAATGAGAGAGATGGAATAATTAAGTATTATTGTATCATTAGCCCATGCTTAATTTTGGGGTCACAAATTAGGAAGACAGATCCTTTTTTTGGATAAAAAATAAAAGGCAATTAAGTTACATTATCACTTTTAACAAAAAAAATATTGCGACTCATTTTTATCATTTTTTTTTTTAAATGACAGGAGTCAAATCTTTTATAATGAGTACTTTTGAAGGCATAAAAGTACCATATATATATATATATGTATAACAACACTAAGAAACTATGGTTAAGTAAAGACTCCAATCTTGGCTCGGTCAAAGTCAAATCACTCCACTGGACCACTTAGGCAAGCCCTTGTGGGCTAAGAAGACATGTTCAAACTACAAAGAAATGTCACTTAAATATGTCCTTATGTGGTTCAATCTCTGCAGTTTGCGTGGGAAAAGCTAATAGTATGTGGGCACGTTTTTGAGTGTGAGATCTTTTTAGAGAGAAATAAAAAGAAAAAGAATTAGAAAGATTGTATAGAAAAAATACAGAATTGAATTATACAAATAATACTATTTGCGCGTTAGCTTCTTGCTTATTGTGCTTCTCTAACAGTAAAATTGCTACTATTAAATATTTCCAAAAACGTTGAAATCAATTTCTTAAAAAGATTAGTCTTATATTTTCGAAACTTTTGGTACGCAGCTACGAGAGAAGTAGCACAAGATTTGTTTGGTGGCAAAAGCTGATCAAACTTTATGATCTTAAGAAGCTTCCTGTGGTCCTGATTTTATGCCCTCGTTCATACTTTTAGGAGCACTCTTGACTATGCTTTCTTATACATTGTTGACCATAAAAATTTATAGTTTTGAAATTATTAATATTTTCAAATTTTAATTATATATTGTCCAGTACTAATTAATTCAAATAATATTTGTTTAGGTAAATATGATAATTATATATGCATTAGATACTTAAGGTTTTAATTAAAAATTTTAAACTGAGATAATATTTTATAGAGTAATTTATAAAATGTGACTCCTATTTTATATAAATCACAGAATTTTGAATTTGTCATGAGAAGTTTGCTCATATATTTTTTTAAGTATTAAAAAAATTATAATATAAAAATTAAATTTAAAAATAAAATAATAAAATTCAATTTAATTACTTAAACTAAACTTAAATCTTACTCATATAATTTCTCTTTCTTTTAACTTTATATACTCACAACCCAAAATCTTAAATGCTGTTTGAATATGGTGTCGTTGAAATTAATGTTTGTCTTCCAGAGAAGGAAAAGGTACAAGTGGTTTGGTCACAGCAGGACAACGAGGAATTCAAAAAAAAAAATTGATGACACAAAAGTAATTTTCAAAAAATATAATAAATTATTTTACACAGAATTTAAAATTTAATTTAAAATTTTTTTAAAAGATTTAAAATAATAATTAAATATTATTATATTATTTACAATATCAACTAATAATATAAAAATTATATATTATAAACTCTAACATCAGCCCCAAATTATTGTCCGTTTATTTTTTTATGAGATTTATAAAAAATATTTAAATAATGCAGAAAAACCAAAAGCAGAATCTATACTTCTAGATTAATGTGTAGACTTGGCCTGTCATATTCATTGCCAAGTCTAGAAGGATCAGCCATCAACTATTCTGGTCAAATGGTACTTTCCTTCCCATCCATTTTTTGTTATTAATTAACCCCTTCCGGTCAGAAACCCCGGCTGCTTGTACATGTCCGAAAGTGCAAATTCCTCTTCTCTTTTGATTTTGGTTCCTTTTTTTAAATTATTATTTTTATATGAAGACATTTCACAATATCTATTATAGAGGTCACAAAAACAATTAAATCTAAAAAAAAAAAATTAAGAATACCAGAAAATGTGTAGGTATGTGAAAAATCTTTACTTGAAACTAACAACACTCTATATTTTTTATAGGGAAGTTAATTATATGTTTATTATCATTTATTTATAATTTATATAATTATATTTAATAATAATATATTATTTTATTTTATTAAATAAAATTAATTACATAAATTAAATATTATTATTAAATTTTATTAAAAATTATATTTTTAATAAATACTATTTTCTTCATAAAATATATACATGTTACAATTTCAGAGATTAATCTATTTTTAAGATGGTTAAATTTTTAAATAATAATTTAAATTTTAGAATAAATGATTTTTCTTTTACATAACACTAAAACACTATTCACCATATTAATTGTGTTGTTGACTGGTACCAGAGTTTTATTGTTTCAATAAAAAAAGCACCAAGCACAAAAGTCTCACCACATGTTTGGAGGAAACATTAATGCTCTTGCAATAAGGCAGCCATATATTAAATAGATAAATAGATAAGCATGCTATAAAACGATCACACTTCATCTCAATGATTGCTCGCCTGCCTCTCTCCTCCTATAATACAATTAATCCTCTTTCAAAGGGAAGAGAAGAAAATCAAATTTAGGACGAGAATCTATGTTGCCCATTAAGTCTTTGGCAGCACAAATGGGGAATATGCAGGGCAATTTTTTAATTGATAATAAATCAAATTGTTTTTTTTAATTTTTTGGCCATTCAGAGACTCAGAAATCAAGGTGGTTAGTCAAAGACCCGCTTGGGAGAAGACTTCAAAATGCGCCAAAGTATGAAGGAGATGAGAAGAAGAAGTCGAAGTCCCCAGTCAAATTGTGTGGGTGAATTGAAGATAGCTTTGGAAGCTTCTGCTTCTAAGGAGGGGATAATTCTTTTGCTGCTTAAAATGCTTCCCAGAGGCCGGCTAGATGTTGCATGCCTCCATTTCTCTACAAGCCAAAATGGCAATTTTTCTAATACATTTTATATTTTAAAAAAATTCCAATCCAAAATATTTATTAACTAGTAGCAACAAGACAAAGCAAGGGAATGATTTCGGGTCCCTAATGCCTGCTGACATAAGTTATAATGTTCATTTAGTCCTTAGAGTGCTAAAAGTCAATGACATAAAGAAGCTTGTCCTTGAGACAAGTAGAATACAATTAATGTTTGTACTGTAGATAAGGGCTGAGCCTCATTGTGTATATATATATATATATACATACACACACATTATACACATACACAAAAGTTTTAATTTTAGCTTAAAAAATTTAAAACAATAATCAAATATCATTATATTATTAAAAATTATATAATTTATTATATTTTTTAAAAAAATAGTGTTACTTACAATATTTTTTCTATAAATTATTTACTACAATTTACACAAGGTTTTATTATAAGTAAATAATTAAAATATTGCACCATCCATATGTATTTTTTAAACAAAAATTATTTTCAGTAGTACAAGTCTTGCGACTCTGGGTAGATAGGAGTGGAGAGAAAAAGCTAAAATCAGTTGTCAGCTTCCTGGAAAACTTCAATTTTTTGGAAAAGAAAATCTAATTCTTGTGTTGATCACCTAAAGTTTCTTGGGTATGAAAGTTTCTTATCTAGAAGGATTCCACTCCAATTTCTCCTCTAATGACTTTAAACAACCCAGATGATCAAAATCCCCTAACGTTTTCTTAATCTGAAAATGTCAACAGAAAATATGTAACTTTCCAAGTACAATTGTCACAAGCTAGCTCTATCAGGGTGGGTTAAATTTGGTTCAGCTTCCAGAGGGAACTAAGTATAACTTTGTCAATTAAAAAAAAAAAATTAGTGCCCTCACTTGTCAATTCACCTCTTTTTTAAGAAAAAAGAACAAAAAGGTTTCAAAGATAAACCATTCACTAACTACATCCAAGTTGGAATCTTGGCATTATATACTTGTAATAAAGATAAAAAAATGGACAAAGCAAAAGAAGATATGACATTTTGATTATGCCTATTGAAATTTTTTTTAACACATAGGTATAGTCATATTCTAAATTTTAAAAAATAAATTTAAAAATAATTGAGTACCATAGTATTATTAAAGATATTGACATATAAACAATATTTAATCACATGAAATTTAAAATAAAATATGCAATAATTTTAATCAAATATACGTACATTTTTTATGTTAAAATAACCAGACTCTTGAATTAGTTGGTAGCAGATAGCCATGACACCCACCAAAAGTTTGAATTCCTCTAATACTTAGAAAAAAAAAAAAAAAACCTGGTCCACCTTTTTTTTTTACAGTTTGAATATTTACTTTTAACTTTCCCAACAATTTTGTTCAAGGACTGCATAAAAAATAAAAAATGCATTCAAAACATACCCAAGTGACCTGACAAAAAATTCAAACAAATTAGCTTCCACATTAATCAGACTGTATAACCCTTTACCTTTAATTTGTCCCCTATGTTTCAATAGTCTAGGTTAGCTTGTATTTAATTTGTCCACATTGTTTCAAGAGTCCAGGTTACCCTGTATTCCAAAGTTCTTATCCTCAGACTTTCTGGAAGGATTTAATGCTAGTTTAATGTATCCATTTTTTTTTTTAAAAAGAAAAACTTGTCCAATAAATTTCTTGCATGTGTTTTAAACTTAAAATGGGTCAAGATCAAGATCATGATCTCTACAAGATACGAGCTATAATATAAAATTTAAAAAGAAAAAAATTAGTAAAAAAATATAAATTATAAATTATATTGTAATATAAATTAAAAAATAAATAAAATTATTAAAATTATTAAATAATAAAGATAAGAAATTTAAACCCAAGTATAATAGTGGTGTTAAAAATGTTATAGTCCTCTATTTGCAGTTAGGTCCTGTGCTTATATCAGATATTTAAGCTCTGAAACTTGCGTGGAGTACCGACTAGAAAATTCCTTATATTACAATTACCCCCTCCAGGTTTTAAGGGTTGATAAAGTAAAGATGAACTCTTGATGATTAATTTAGTTAAATTAATTTAATTAATTTGATAGGTAAATAAATTAACCAAAATTATTTTAATTGGACTCAAAGGTTTAAAGATTTCTTTTTTTTTTAAGTGAAACTCGAGTTATCTTTTAATTGATAATTAGAATTGAGAATAACATATTTAAAAAATTTAATTATTTATCAATTAGAACGAATTTTATGAGTAAATATTTTTATTTTTTTATAATATATTTTTATATTATTATTAGATGTGAGATAAGTCTTTATTAAAAAAAATTATAAATAATATATGTTTTTTTAATAAGATTCTCATAGGTTCAAAGATTCAAGATAGAGATTCGTAGCCAACCATATAAGATCAGGAGCATCGTGTCAAAATGGCATGCCTAATTTTCCGTTCAATTGACTCAGTTTTTTCCACTCTTACCGGGACATAGGAGTTCTAAGCACCGAACAATTTGGAGGACTTTGAGCAATCTGTTCATAGCATCGGCTGTGAATAAAGGTCCGTTCAATGAAACGACCATTCTAGCTATCACCATTAGAGGAAAAGCTTCGCATTATAGACAACAATGAAAGGCCAGTCTTCATGATCTAATTCATTGAGAACCGCAGACCAATCTAAACAAGGAGTCAAGGACCACACCAGCAATAGAGTGACTTGGCTGTAAGGCCCCGCTGCCATATGTTTCGTAGGGGTAACTTTAGCGAGTGTGAGAAATTATTGAGAATGTTAGATCATTAGTGAGAGAAAGTGCTAGGTGAGACTTGCAAATTGCGAGTGGGTGCACACAATTTTCTAAAATTTATCTAATGTTACTAAAGTTAAAGATCCTAACATTAAGAGAAATTATTTAATACTCTTGTTATATTGTTATATTATGTGACATAGTTAATATGTTATACTAATCTAATAACAAATTACTTGTAAAAAAAAATCTAATAACAAGCTATCCTTTACATTATTTTACTGATGTAATCTTATACATGACAATCTTACTATAAAAAAATTATACAAATAATAATTGATTAAAAGCTAATAGGGGTGTACATATTGAACCGACTTGACACGATCCAGACTAACATGAAACAACTCAAACTCAACCCATGACACATGACACCATATTTTGGTTAGTAATAAGTTTTTTTTGGTCAAACTTGATTTGGGTTGATTGGTCAAATCACACATAAACCTGATCAAGATACACCAATACATATTTTCAGTTAGATTTGGGTCAAAAAATCTAAACCCAAAATTTCTCCAACCTGATTGAATCGTTTCTTCAACCCAACCTAAACCTACACACACCCTAATGCTATGTATATTAGATCAACTATTCCATGTGGGAGTATTGGATCCCAATCCATTTATCTCTGTTTCCTTTGTTTTTTAAATCTGGTTTGATTTAAATTTTTAACGCCTTGGAAAAGTGAACAGAAAAATTAAAAAGAATTAACCCATACACATATTATGTGATGTATAAGGCAAGAGAATTTCTTCTACATAACATCGTTTGACTATATCAGCTTTCAATTGAATAGAAAATAGGAGTCCAGGCTTGTTAGGAACTATTATTCTCAATTAAAATTTTAAATTGATAAATTTATTCAAATTAAAAGATGAAAGATAAATAGTTGAGGGACTAAGCGCCATTGCTACTATCGTTAATCAATTTATATGTGGCTGAAATTTGGGCTTTTTTCAACAGACCCACCATTTGGATGAAGTTGTTGAAGTGGAAATTTAAGCCAAGGTTCGAGCCCACCTGAAAGGATTTCCATCATCTCTTCCACCCGGAACAAATGGGAAGTGGAATTTGACAAGATTTTGGGCCGAGCTGTTACATAGTACAAACTGCCCCCTAATGCCAGTAGAATAAGGAATATATAATAAAAATAATTAATTAATTATTAATAAAACTAAGAAATAAATTATTTAAAGATTTTAATGATCACATTATTTATATATTTATATTTATAATAATTTATGCTTTTTTATTTATATTGATTCATATCTCATTTAACATGTAAAATGCATATTACAGTTTAAAGAAGCCCAATCCTATTGAGGAATTTCCTTGTACATCATAATTATTACAGAAAAGTTATTTCTACAGTTTTATATTCATAAAATATTTACCTCAGTTAAATTATATGTGAGATTTAATAAATTTAATAATTTAAATTTTATTAAATAAAAATTATATAAAAATAAAATTGCAATTATATATTAATATAATATGACCAAACAGAAAATTTAATAGAAAAACAAAAGTGAGTAGACAAAAACTGTAGATGGTCACAATTTCATATATTCACTAATAACCAACAAAATTGATATTAGATTGATAAAAGTTGAATCTAACAAATTCACTCAGAATTCCATGTAGCTTTTGGATGCCAGGAAAATAAAAAGGGAAAAAAAAAAACAATAACAGGAACAAGAACTGTAAGGCAGATAAGAGAATCAATAAATGGAAGACTCATGTTGAGAAGCACCAGCCTAAAAATTTGCTGCAAGTGAATGCTTCTTTATTGATTACACAAACGAATGGCCTCTAATAAACAATTTAATTCAATCACCAAAGTATGTTATGACCAATTAATTAAGAAGGAAATTTCAAATCTTTTACCATTTTAAGATATGACCAATTATTAGTGCTACTGTTATATAATATAAATAATACTGAATTTTCTTGTATATTTATTTAAAAATTTAAAATATTATTATATTATTAAATTTATATATTAAATTATGAAACTCGAAAATTTTGATAATAATTTATTTTAAAATTAATTAACATTTAACATCCAGTATGCAGTGAGAACATATTTTGCCATCCATTATACCCACAATTAGCAATTAAAGTGCAAGACTAACAAACATGAATAGCTTGTCTTTCTATGTAGCTTTTTCTGGAAATTGCAGAAACACTTTTCTTATTTGAACTTTGACATGTGTACATTTTTATTTTACTAGAGACAAATATAGAGACAAATATATACAAAGTATCAAAGAACGTATCCCTTAAGAAAAGATTTTCTAGTCCTATCCATTAATTCTGGCTTTTATGTTTTCCCATCTATCCTCAACATGTCTAGCCTCTAGGACAATCAAATTGACGACACCAAATCCTGAGTAATACTATTTACACAATAATTTTACACATAGAAATTATACATAATTATTATTTTAACAAAATTGATGAATAATTAATTTTATAAAATTTTCGATTAATTAGTACTGATATAAATAATGTAATTACATGCTATATCCTTTACGTCATCAACTACTCAAGTGCTACATTCTCATCTCTTATTGCATTCTTTATAATAGCAACTATTAAACTACTACTAAATTAATCAGCTTCTTCAAGCTGATAACTGTTTTTACTATATAAACAAAATTTTGAAACGAAAATGATATGTCTATATTCTTATTTCCACACTTTAGCTATAATTAAAGTTTTCAAACAATAAAATTAAGGTTCTTTGCTTTTGTCTTTTATGCCTTTTATTCTCGTCTCTCTCCTTATGTAAATGTGTTGTCAATGGAAGTTTGTGGATTTAATGGTGCCCTTTAGAAATGGGCCAATTGCAAATGTTGCTTTTGGAATTGTAGCAGAATGTGGCTTGTATACTCTCGTACACTCAATGTGAACATGCATTTGTCCTGATCTCCTCAAGGCTTTGCTTTGAGGGTTGAGGAAAACACAAACCTAAGCGGGTGTGAACAAAACCCCGTATTATATGACCCTTTGAAGAAAAAGACATACCCCAATTACGACTTTTAATTCATATATGAATATGACATTACTATATATATATATGTCGTATTCAGGTTGAGGTCCCCTCCTTGGAAATTTCAATTCCATCATCATTAATTCTCACCCACAGAAATATTTATCTTGATAGCTACCCTTATTTGTTCCCCTTGTCATGTGTATTAAAGAGAATGCATGAAAAGAAATCAGTATTTCAAGTTTTAGAAAATTTTTGTCAAAAGAGAAATATTATTTATAACTTTTTTTAAATAAAAATTAATTTTATATTTAATAATAATATAAAGATATCTCATGTCAACCTAAAAAAATATTAATATTTTAAAAATTTTTAATAAGAAAATTATGACAATTTTTTTTCTAAATATATATTAATTTCTTGCTCCTGCTCATTGTATAATGTATCAAATATTAAAGAATAAAGAGAATATTATATTAACTTCAATTCTAATAAAAAAAAAAAAGTTAGGTTTCCAATCTGAAAAAGAGATATGTACTTGGGTGGGAGCAAAAATAACGACTAAAGTTAATCTAATTTGTCCTAGCCCTAGTTTGTTTGATCTTAGTAGAGGGGGCAGCCCTAAGTGCATCTTTTTCTCAAATCAGAAACACTGATTTTGCAAAGAAGGATGAATTTTCAATGAATTTGATCTTTGTGTTTGTACAAAAGCTTTCGGTGGATAAGGACAGCCCAACTGACCATTGTAACCTAGAGACAACCCCTGCCATGGAAGTGATTATGGTCTTGTTTTCTATCCCCTCTTTATAGTCTATTCTATGGCATAGGTCAAATAAACCAGTGACATAAGTTGTTTCAATATAGAATCAATGTATATTATCAACAGCATGAAAGATTATTGTCAATTATTTTTTATTTAGTAAAAAAAAGTTATTCTCTATTATTTTGTAAACTTTTTAAAAAAAAGTTACTATTTATATAAAATCTTTCTTTATAAATATTATACATAAGTTATAATTTTAAAAATAAATAAATTTAATAATTTATATTCTATTAAGAAAATATTATATAAGAACAAAGGTATATGAACTGAGGATTGTAATTGATTTCGTCAAACAAGAGTGATTTGATGAGACTTGTGTGGATTATCTCTAGCCTCCGATTTGTTACTGCTTTGCTTTTGGTGGTGGAATAAACATCCGATTATGGTTGGGCAATGGAAGCCTTTGAAACTCAAGAGATCGAGCCCTCAAGAAATGAAAATGATAGATAGATACTCTTGCACTTACATGAAGAGATACAATTATTAAAAAAATTGAGATAAAATGATTCGTTTTAACATTTTCAAAATAGCGTACAATATGCATCAGTAGAAAGGTGTGACCCTAGCACTGCTATTCAAGAAAAGGGCCATGGTAGGTTGGAAAAAATGATCATCTCTAAAGTCTAACCTCATGGGTATGGATTCCTAGCCAGATCAGAAATTTCCAACAACTCATAACCATAAGCATGTCGTCGAAACAAAGTGTCTCCTCTAATTGAGTTTACCTCGTGACTTTAGTCTCTCTAATCATCAAACTAATGCCTGGCTATCACTAGTTGAACTAATTAGCTGCCAAGCTCCTTTGTTTAGAAAAGACTTCTAATAAAAAAAGAATAGTAATATTATTAACAATAATTAAATGAATAACATGCATGCATTATTGTTGTTGAAAAATGGTCAGATCAATGCTCCTATCTTACTTGCCTTCATTTGTTCAATCACATCGAAGCAGGCCAGCAAAATGTCCTTAACCAATAACCATATACTAATCAAGGATTTTCAAGAAATCCAAGGAAACCCAGCTGGGAGGATAAAAAGTTTCCAATGATTTACAAGCACCGACAAATGAAGATAAGCATATGTATCAAAAAATCAAATCCATCAACTTCTATGATAAATGCCCAAGTAAGTAGCCACCAGAAGAGCATAAAAGAGTGGTTGAACTTGAAACTGATAATTAAGATTCTCGTTACTGCCATTACATGATAATTGAACTATTTGTACGTAAATTATTTGTGATATAAACAGTTATCTATATTGTCGGTTTCAATCAGTTCAAACACTAAATATTCCTATCACATGAGCCCTTAAGCGGAAAAATTTTTTAGTATGATACATATATTTTTCATTTAAATAAAGATATATGCATAATTTTTTTATATTTATATCTATTTTTGAATTGAAAAGTGTTTCTAATTCAAATTTTAAACTAAAGAAGTATTTAATTTTTAATACCTCTATTAACCCGTAAATTTTCTCCAATAAGTGTAAGTGTGTCACATTATTGCTTGTATGCAGCATTCTTCTCCGTGAGTTATATGTATGATTTTTTTTTCTTTCTGAACATATTTTGAATGCACACACAAGAGTGTACATATAACACTGTTCTTTCAAAAAATAGTCAAACCCTTAATAAATTCACTAACGTATTCATGGTCATTGCTCATACTTAGTAGCTTTAAATAAAAATTAATACTTTCACAATCATTTATTAATTTATTATTTGCAAATAAGATTATCTAAATAAAGTCATTTTTTATTTATAGCTAAATATACTCATTTTGTTAAAGTTTAACTATTCCCACTTTCTTTACTTCAAAGAATTAGCTAATCTTTTCTATCCTTCATTTGTGTCAGGTTGCATATAGTTTTTTTTTTTTGAAAATAGAATTTAGGATAATTAAAAAATATGATGATTTAACTGCTTTTAGCAAAAATAAAATTCTAGGCTCTAAAATGAGCCAAACAACAATAATCTCGAAAATAAATTGTATCTAAATTGTGGATAAATATTTGGAGAGATGTCATCACCGGCCTAAAATATACATACTACTCATTTATATATGCTCCAAGTGTTACAACTTTCGCCGTGGCTCAGTGAGCTTCACTAAATAATGATGGTAAATTGGATCATTTTTATTTGTGACTGTTTTGTGTCAAGTATTCTCTTAAACCCTCGTCATATATAAATCAACCCTAGTAGCCATATATGGCTTGCATAGCGTGTCTGTATGAGTTCACTTGCACGTGCAAACCACAAGCCAAAAGATCATTTTATTGGGCATTAGTATAAAAATTGGGAAACTCCCGCGAAGCTTTGGCTAATAAAGTCAACAAAAACTAGCTTATCTCATCGTGGGCTGCCACTCACTGATGACAACTTTGCTTAAACTTTCATTTCACCTTAAGATTTTCAACGGCCTTCTAATTAAAAATATGGGAAGATATTTGGTGATAATGTAATTACTTTAACTGTGATATCATCTATCTATAAATATATATATATATATATATATATATATAGAGAGAGAGAGAGAGAGAGAGAGGAGCAGTACATATTAGCATACTAAACTTTGTCCTAACATGGTTTTCTCAATACTAATTGTGTATGTTAAAAGAATCAGTTATTTCAAAATTTAAAATGTAAAGTGAAGGTTTATAAATATTTTTTATTTTAAATCTTTTACACAGTCTTTTGTACGAAAACATGTTTTTAGTCTTGAAATGTGAATAAAGTTTTAATTATGGGACAACAATGATAAGTTTTTAAGTATTTGATCATATAAACTTTAATATAATGTTAAAAAACTTGTCATTCCACATTTGAAACTATTAGATGGATGTCTATAAATAATTTTTATTTTAAATCTCTAATAGTGTCTAACAATTATTGACCAATATCAGAAAGCAATCAGGGAGGCCCTTCAATATAACTTGGTAGTGGATGATGGCGTCGGACTTGAATTATATATTAAACACTCAGTCGCGATGATGCTACTTGCCTCCAAAAGCAAGTTCTATCAATTAGATCGCCAAGCATAATTACCTTTTGCAAAATTTTCCTCTCATCGTGGTTTAGTGCATGTCTAACGCCTGCAAAGTTTGATTCTCTTCTTGTCACTTGAAATTTAGTGTATATTAGGTTTCACTTTCCTTTTAATTTGTTGTGACAGAAAATCTTATGTCGCCCTACATGTAAAGCTTGTGTCTAAGCCAACTACTAGAAAAATTTTAAGCACATAACTTAGTAGGGTTTGTTTATATGTACGTAATAAACGCACACAAATCGCATGACATTTCATTACAACTGCTCACTAGTAGTAATACGTGCAAATAAAGAATGATCTACATTTTTGCATTTTACGGTTACCATATTTCATCTCAATAGCCTTTTTCGAAACAATAACATAGTTAAGGGGACTCAGATCCTTTTCTTTTTCTTAAAAAGGACAGAGAGTATATTAAGAAAGAGATAAATATAAAAATAAAAAAAAGTTCATAAAAGAAAAAAATAAAGCTTACATATTATAAAAATAAAAAAATAAAAAGAAAATCATTAAAATTAGAAAAAAAAATTAGATAATCCAGTTTCATAAGTAAAGACATGACTATTATGTCTTAAAATATAGTTATGGATGGGTATTCTGAATAATAGTTTGAATTTACACTATCAAAATGTTGTAAGGATATTTGAATACAAAAAAATTAAGGTTCATCAAAGTATTTATACCCTAATTGTATTTTAGGGTACTATAACCTTGCTCCATATATAATTATATAATTGGCAAAATAAAGTTGCTTAATCTAATCAAGTTAGGCAACAAAAAAAGCAAGACAAATTTTTTTTTTTAAAAAAAAAGATAATATTAAGACAGTATTGTTGTTTCACCCATCTTAATCGCTTATTAGAGGAGATGTATAAGAAAGGGCAAAAGATATTTTAGGTTAAATTATTAAAATCTTATGTAGCCGTCATCTTGCCTCAAAATTAAATGGTTGAGATTATAAGATGCATGGTCATGGATCTTTGTTTTCTTCTGTAAGCTTAGTTATAACGTTCTAATCTGTCTATATCATATGAGCAATTATGTATCACGTTCAGTACCCTACTTGCTAACCACAAAATATTTGGCATGTCTAGATGAAGTTTATATAATGGCCTTGATTCAGTGCAATGTACCTCGCTTTTTCTTTCTTTGTTGTTTTCTTATAGCCTCCTTAGTCCTTCATTCCCCCACCATATATTCTGCAATGCGAAAGGGACCTAAGGATATGGTTAAATGGATTGAAGAAAAATTGCATATTCTACTATTGGAGGAAGGAGTAAAGGGACCCTTAAACCCTGGAGTTTTGGAACTAGGAATGGGAAAAAAATTTTAATTTTCTAGAATGTCAAAGACTCAATCATCTCTTAGTTTAAAATTTATCTATTTTTAAATTAATGATTATTTGTTAATTCAAAAATACTAATAAAATTAAATATATATATTATTATTTGAGTGGAAGGAGTACTGTTCTGAGAGGATTGAAAATTTATTCTAAGAATGGATTCAATTTTCTTACATTTAAAATTGGATAATGACTCTTTCACCCCTTTCTCCCATTTCTTCCTTCATTGAACTATTTTGAACTACAAAGATGAGCTGCTAATAAAATCTAACACGAACTAAACCAAGTGAGATGATTAAACCAAGCACCCAAAGGGTCAAAGCAGCGAAACCCGATCTTTTGCAATGCAGGGTAAGTGATGCCCACCGTTGGTCATATGGCGCCAAAGTGAAAAAAAAAAATTTCAGTTCTACAAGAATATTTATTTATAAAAATTAACATAAAAATATGTCTATTATTTTGATTTAGTAATTATATATTGATTAAAATTATTGACAAAGTACACACATATTTTCATTTTAAATGACAAAAATAAATACTCTTATAAGACTGATTTTCTTTTTTTTTTTTTTTTGTTGCCAGAGAGGCTATTTGTGGCACCATAGTCCATGGCTTGGGGGTTCCATTCCCCAACCTCTCACCGATTCTTGCCATATTAATTGTTCCTTCACAGATCATGTCTCCTCTATGCCGTCATCAAAACTTCAAACTTGAGTTACGGTAAAAGTCTTGACGAGTAGTTGAGTGAATTTATTAGAGCTAATGTAAGTGGTTATTTTTTCTCAAGGACAAAGCAGTTATTCAATGGTAAGCATTAAACTGATAATCACTTCAAATAGTCAATTTTTTTCATATCAAAATAACAGTAATAAATCATTCCCCTGTTCTAAATTTTCCAAAATTCATACACATTAATCATCTCAAATATTGTTCTGTTGTCGTTCATGTAACTGATGCCAATAATGTGGGCTTTATTATTTTATGCCTAGTAATCGGAAGGAATTTGATGTATAATTATGCCATAATTAAATTTATCAAATAGAAAAATTGTAGGTAGATGCAATTTTAATTATGTTTGCTATCATAATTAAGTTTATGAGAAATGCTTCTCAATCAAAGCGTTCGGGATCAAGTAAGAGAGAGGAGTGCCATCAGTGGGAAGCAGACAGAAATATGAAAGGGAAAAACTCATCACACAAATTAGAGTTAACAAAAGTTTCAAAATTGTTAAATTAATTAAATTTTAATAATTTAATAAATTTAATAACTTAAAATTTTTATATCCATCCCCGCATGTTCCCTGGGCATGTGTACTCTCGTCTCAAAGTCCTTTATCCATTCAGCTCTTTTCTAGTTCTTCTTGGATCTTCACTAACTTCGGTTATAATGGAGATTTTTATAAAATTTAATATGTAAGAATAAAAAGTTTAATTAAAAAATTAAAAAATAATTGGGCATAAAAAATTTACAATGAATGAAAAATTGAACCTAGACTCTAGAGTCTAGACTAGCATATGAACCCACCTGGTTGTGTCCTATTTAAGCATGTTTTGACATTAGAAAACAATATCTACTATTTGTGGTTGACCCCTGTAATTATGCATCATCTCCACTAACATTCTGCAGTGTTTTCACTTTTCAATTCACTAATAATTGTACTATTATATTTTATGATGAATCACACATTTGTTTTCTTCTTGATCCCTTCCGTTAGGTTCTCTAGTGCCTACTACTACCGACCAGTGATATGTTTCAAACCAGTGAAGGTGCTGAAAACGGGAAAATTAATGGAAATATATATAGAAATAGATAGATAAATTGATAAATAAATAAATAGATAGAGACAGAGAGAGACAGATGTTACTTTTTGATTCAAAAGAAAAAGCACCAAACGCGAAGCCAATAAGAAACACTGACCAAGTGACCATTGTACTTTTTTATTGAAGAAAACACAGTACTATAAGGTAGTAGCTAACATTACCATTGCTCTCAATAATTGGGCTTAAACAGACAGAAGAAGTTGAATATTGATTTCTGTGGAAGAAGTATCAAGTGTGGAGCTATGAAAGTTCATAGCAGGCCATTGGAAGAAAGAATAAGAAACGTGAGACAAAAAATAATATGCAGGTGGGCCAAAAAGATCTTATCAAACACGATGTTTTTGTCAGCAAAATCTAGGGGCTCCTCTTTTGTGGGACCCTTCAAAGATTTGTTGTCCAATACTCCTCTATATAACATCACCCCTGCTACTCCCTAGAGACCTCCTTCCCTCTTCTCCTCTCCAAACTTTTCTTTTTTCCTTTTCCTTTCTTGTTTTTATATTCCCACATTTGAAGACCTTCCTGCTCTTCTTCTTCTTCCATTTTTCTCTGGGTTTAGTCAAGCAAATCCACCATCAGCTCAAAGTGCTCAACATATTGAAGTATTGAACCATTCTTGAAGTTAGAAGCATGAAGGAGAGTGGCAGGAAGCAAGGTGCAATGTCGCCATGCGCCGCGTGCAAGCTTCTTCGAAGAAGATGCGCGCAGGACTGCGTGTTTGCTCCTTATTTTCCTGCAGATGAACCCCAGAAGTTTGCCAGTGTTCACAAGGTGTTTGGGGCCAGCAATGTCAGCAAGATGTTACAGGTTCAGTTCTCATGCATCTTTCGTCTCATCCTATCCCTCTCATGTGCACGCGTGACAATTTTGTCTTTTCCATGAAATTATTTAGTATAAATACTATCTTATGCTGAAGTCATTTTTACAGAAAAAGAGGCAGTGCTTTTGGATATCTATGAATCTTCTTACAATCCTCTAAACTTTGGTTGGGTAAATAGAACATGGTAATGTTATTTTTATATAATTAGTATAATATAAAATTAAATTTATTAAATTTTACTTACTAAACTATTATGGGATTTTGATTATGTTTTGATAGAAAACTCAATAATTAAACCAGACTTATATATATATACATATATATGGGTAAAATAGAATTTTTTAGGTATATGAAATGGAAAAGATTGAAAAAAGGCTTCTGCTTATTTTACTTCTTGAGCTGTATAATGAATCTGGATTTTACTAATAATTTTACCGTTGCAACTGACCTCGAGGAACACATTTATCTGTGTTGGTAGGGACTGTGTATGAATAGGCTCTTTAGATATATTTACCATCTACACATCAATACGGTTTTACAGAGTTACTGTTATGCAACGGAAAAAGTAAGACTGACTCTTTCATATCATATGATCATGTTGTCTGTCATGTATATAGAGCATGCAGTGAATAGTAATTTTGCTAATTATGTGTGTAGCATGCATTGCTATTTCACCACCTCCTTCTGGCAGTAGGATTTTCAGGAAATACCTTCAGAAGAAAAAGAGAAATCTGATATACTACTTTTTCATGTACCATTCTAAAAGTTCTTCTAACTAAACTGAGATAATTCTTAATGGGTGCTGCTATTGATACTTGACAAAATGTACCAATCCCACCTTGAAAGTAATATGGAATTGGCCTTCTCTTGAGAATACTTTAATTATAATTTTATTTTTATTTAATTTTCATATTTAATAGAATTTAAATTATTTAATTTATTAAATTATAAAATTAAACAAATTTAAAGATTCATGCAATTAGATATAAACATTAAGTAAAAATTAAGATATGAGAATAACTTTTTTGATCTCTTCTAAACCTTTGAAAAGTTGATTAGCTAGCTTGTACAAGATTCTACCTATAATAGTTTAGCTGATTCCAATCCGCCAGCTATTAGTTGGCCCTGCATAGGTTGTTATTCTATTTTGAGAAGAAAATGGCTAGTCATCTAAACAGGAACTAAATGGCAGTAGGATTTTCAGGAAATAACTTCAGAAGAAAAAAAAGAAATCTGATATACTACTTTTTCATGTGCCCTTCTAAAAGTTCTTCTAACAAAACTGAGATAATTCTTATTGGGTGCTGCTATTGATACTTGACAAAATGTACCAATCCCACCTTGAAAGTAATATCGAATTAACCTTCTCTTGAGAATACTTTAATTTTTATAATTTTATTTTTATTTAATTTTCATATTTAATAGAATTTAAATTATTTAATTTATTAATTCTTATTTATTAAATTATAAAATTAAATAAATTTAAAGATTCATACAATTAAATATAAATATTAAGTAAGAATTAAGATATGAGAATAACTTTTCTGATCTCTTCTAAACCTTTGAAAAGTTGATTAGCTAGCTTATACAAGGTTCTACCTATAATAGTTTAGGTGATTCCAATCCGCCAGCTATTAGTTGGCCCTGTATAAGTTGTTATTCTATTTTGAGAAGAAAATGGCTAGTCATCTAAGAAATATAAAAAGAGCATATCTTTTTCTTCTTTCCTACCTTTACATCCGTTAGTGGTTATTGACAGTTGAAGGCCCCACAATCCCCACCCTTAATCAACAACCAATTCTCATTCTTCTTTATTAAAGTAAGGCAATAGCAGTACACCAAAAGATTCCTTAGCAAAAACATAAAGAGAATAAAGGATCAGGTGTGGATGTAAATTAGCTTTACTACTTCTTGAAGCCATGCTCAGTGTGAAGAGGATAAAGTAAATGGTTATTATTGGTTATACATATTCTCCACTTTGTTCTACTTCTACCGCTTTATGACCATCACTGAACTTTCGGTCTTGGAATCCCACTATTTTCCAATTTTATTTCAGAAAAAAGAGTGATATTGGTGCATGTCCATCTTTTCTTTTTCTGTCTTTAAAATCATGGCCATTGATAAAGATTGCTTGTAATTTGCCCAGAAGTGACGTTGATTAATCCCCAGATGAAGATACTTTATCTTTTAAATTTGATTTATTCTGTAAGCATGACACCTTAGCATCCATCTGTTTATCTCTTTTCTACCATATAGTTCAGTTTCAGGACAATGACCCAGAAATTACTCTGAACTTCAGTTCAGTACGCAACCAAGAAAAATAATTGTAGGGTTACCATCGCTGCAACAGTCGAATCAAGCTTTAAAAGGCCTGCTGAATTTTCAAACGCTATGATGTATGCTGTCCCATTCCATTGCACCATTTTTCAAAGCAAGCCAAGCTTGTATTATGATTTTGATAGTATTAAATATATTGTTTTCTTTACCCTCCCAAGAACTGACAAATTTACAGCATCTCATGAAATATGGAGCTCCTTCTTGACCAAGCATGGGGATCTGTTTGATACCCAAAACAACCTATTTATTTACTTGATTTCCGACTTTTAAAATTTTTTTATACTGATCCTTTTAGTAAAATAAAAATAATGGAGAATAGTTTGTAGTTATGGATTTTATTTTTATTAATTAATGTATTTTCTTAGTCAACAAAGTCATCAACACCTAAATTTGTCAGATAAGGATCGTCTACAATTAGAAGTTCCATCCAATTGATAATTTTAATGAATTTTTTATATAAATTTTATTATTTTTTTTATTTTATAACTCTCAAATTTCTCTTTTATCTCTTTCCTATGTGCGGGCCCAGTTTTCTCATAATAGCACTCTCTAGAAATTCAAAAAGCTTTAGGTTATGCATGTAGGTCAACAATATAGAGCATAGCCTCCAACTGATAACCTGCTGTTTTGACTCGAATCTAAAACTTCTATCCAATCAAACTAAATGCATGTAATTAGGGACTCTTAATCTATGAGTTCCAAATAGAATTAGTGTAATTAGCTTAAGTAGGTTAAATTATCCCAGATCTTATATGGATTATATTGTGCTTACAATGGACAGGAGCTTCCAGAGCACCAACGCAGTGACGCAGTTAGTTCAATGGTATATGAAGCGAATGCAAGGGTAAGGGACCCTGTGTATGGGTGTGTGGGAGCCATATCTTCCCTGCAGCAACAAGTGGACGTGCTGCAGACCCAATTGGCTCTGGCACGGGCAGAGGTTGTGCACATGAGAATGCGCCAGTTCACGTCAACATCAGACCACCAGAACCCATCATCATCATCATCAATGCCTGCAGCCCGCAATTCATCATCAGAGAACTTATCCCCATCAAGCAGCAGGCTCATGTCTTCTCCACAGATCACCAAGTCCCTTTTTGCTATGGACATGGTCGTTGATCAGGCCAACATGGGGCAGTCCCTCTGGTCATGCTAGCTAGCTTACCTTGGAGGAGTGCATACATGGGCATGCCTCCCCTCACTTTACTTATTTTCTTATCATTATTTCTATCACGGGCTTGCTTTATTGTCTGCCTCATTGGAACCTTTTTGCTTTTTATCCCTCACTTTTGTTTTTTTAATTTTTATGACTTTAAAGTTTAAAGGACATCTCTCTACATTACCAAGAGATGATGATTAGTTAGCCTTAATGTAAATGTCTAAACTTGTAATTATGAGTAATCATATCATTAGTTATATATTAAGTTGATGACCACCTTCTTCTCTTCACGTAATACATGTGGGAATCAAATCATATAAACAAAAGTGAGAAAGAAATAAGAGAAAGAAAGACTAATTAAGACTTGACAATTGCAAATAACAAATTAATGTCCAAGTGGTTATGAGCATTATCACATTAAATTTGTATTTCTTTTAGGATGAAAAATTGTATATAAAATTTCCCCAAAGTAATTGCCTATTAACTTTCATCCTCCCCTTATAGCCTTCTACTGTAACACTCATGGGGATCTATGGTCACATTTCAAATAAAATGAACATTAATTTCAGCGAATTCAAAAAATCATGCATGTATGGCAACATCTAATAAAGAAAAGAATATCAAGGTATGCTTATATATGAGTAAAAATAAAGGAATGGGAAAGAAATTATCGAAAGTGTTGGCAAATTACCAAGATATATACATCAAGCACGTTTGTAGAAGTGTTGATTTATTAGCTTCAAAATGCAAAATATATCCTGCCGTTAACTACATCCTCTCTTATATTCTTTCATTTTTGTTTCCTTCTTAATAAAAGCATGCTATCTGCTACAAAAATTGAAAAAAAAAAAAATAGCATATATTTTGTTAGTTGTGAACAGTTAATTTTGTACTTAATATATGGTTCAAGAACATAATTGATTTCATACCCCTATTTATCTTGCAATTGAGGGTTAATTACATGAATAAAAAGAATAGTAATTACAATCTTCTCTAATTGCTTATAGATTGGGGTTGATATGGTAATTTTGGAGTTACTAGTACTTATAATCCTTTTCTATGACAAGAACTTCTTAGCAGGCAAATGGTTGTCCCACTTGACAAGGTTGTAAGCCAACTCCATCATTGTGCACACAATCTGTAAAATTAGTGATATTTGCATCATTGGGTGTAAAAGCAACAAGAGCAAAAGTATGATTAATTATACTAATTAATTAAGTAGGCCAACATGAAGTCCCACTACTTAAAGATCATGATATAGTTTTCCTTAATTTCTAAGAATGGGTGCATACTTAATTATGACTTATGATTGATTCTTTAGAAGTGTATCATCATTGGAAGCACTAATTAATTAAACCCTCATATATATTTGTTTCCATGAGCTCCACTGCTCAGGCCCATTTCTAGAGATATAGCTAGATGTACAAATAATATTTTACCAATTAATTAATTAATTACATATAAAACAAATTAATCAACTTAGAAAAAAAATAAAATATATCCTGAAGAATCAATATTGGGAAAAAAATTAAGAATACCATGCATGACTTTCTTATCAAAAAGAAAAAAATTGGAATATTCAAATACCTTATTTATCATATATGCATGATGTCAAAGGTGTTTCTATGTCTTCACATACTTTTTAATTTTTGGTTAAATGAATCTTTGTTATGTTCTCTTTCTCTATTTCTCTGATTTTGGATTATATATATATATATATATATATATATATATATATAATATTTTTCAGCTTTTTCGTTTGAAAAGAAATGCTTTTATGAAAGGAAAGAGTGCAAATTAAATTAGTAATATATTAATACATGAAATTGTAGTGATAATTCTTATTCTCTGTTTTTTTTTTTTGCCAAATAATTTTCATTTAATTCGATCACTTTGAATGATAAACAACAGCGACACTGAAGGGTAAGTCACCACGCTTCTACCTTTCTTTTTGAATCTTGTATATGTGATATGTATAATTTGATCAACAAAGATATTTGTCCTTGTTAAAGTTTCAAAAAACAAATCATCAACCCAAAAAGAAGAAGCACTAGCTAGCACATTATTGAGAGCACAATGTGCATAATTTTATTTTATGCATGCTTATTTAATTCTCGGTTCAATCTTAAAAGAAAAATTAGAAGAAACAAAATATTTATAATAACTTAATATGATTGTTCTATTAAAAATATAGATTAACAATTTACTTTTGATAATATATTTAAATACCTCATTATTGTGGTATTCTAACTATATTTCAAAGGTTTTGACATTACCTTATAAATTTTGGGATAGGTATGCGATATCTTGAAATGAAATATATCATACAATAATGTTACTTGAGCGCTCCACAATTAATTATAATTGCTTTTTATTATTTTATATGCATTTAAGGTGTTATAATAATATTCAATTAATACTCACGAAACGTATACAACTAAAATATCTATTTTTAATATTCCAAGCTTAAGGTAGTTAAACCACCCATCTCAATTGTGTCCCACTTCTGATATTTTCCATCAAAAGTTGACAAGGATGTCACAACTATCTAAATCTAAGGCTACCAGCTCAGAACCCATACAATATATTTTTTTTAGAAAAAATGTTACGCGGGGAAGTCTAATCCTTTGGGGTAAGTCGCACAAAGAAAAATCTTTTTTAAGATAGTGTCTTCAGTAAAATTTAATCGTTTGATTTGCCATAAATTACTTAACCATTTGACCCACCTTCATAATATTAAAAACTATAATCTGATAAGAAATGTCTTATTTCTCAACAAAAATCGAAAGTTGGTAACATTATGGCCGTGTACAAAGCCCAACACAAAATCGAACCCAATTAAGGTTCAACATCAGAAGCACCATTTGTCCAACCAGGAAACCAAAAACCCAGATAGCCCAAAGAGGCATAAGGGATGGATCAAATTTAGAGCCCTCTGTTCTCAGCTTGAAGATCACTGGTTTGGAGCATAAAATGGAAAGAAACGGGACTGAATTAGAGTTCTTTCAGAAAGAAAAGAATGCCTAAATTACGGCCCAAACAACTATTGCTACTTACCATTTGATTTTTACAAATTGTGCAGAAAATTGCTGATGTAGTCATAAATCAGTTTAGCAAAGCAGGATTGTACCTAAGGAGCATTGCTCATTTTTGTTTTGATAATTAAGAGTTCTCATTTCTAATTCTGGAAAATTTTTAGTTATTTTTCTGTTTTTTTTTCCCCAGACAACAAACAGGAAATATAATTAAAAACGAGACTTGACCTTATATTTTGTATTTTCCAATAAAATACAATAGTGCTGCTACTGCTGTGGAAGTGTAGGCTGACTCAGACCCAGAAAAGTTGCAAGGTCCTAATTCATCAGTCATTTATATCCATCTAAATCAGTGCTCAGCTTTTGTTTCCCTTTCATATCTTTGAACTTAAAATTTATGATGTTGAAGGATTTTCATTTGGGCCTTTAAATTTCTTTAGTCTCTGTGAACTTTCTAGCTCTCCTGTGGGAGTATCACAGCATCAACTGCCTATCGCAATTTGCTGTGTTTTGCAGCAAAATTCCCAAAACGACAGGGAAACCCACTATAGAGACCCAACCTAGCATGTGTGTCTATTTTGGAACAAAGTCTTGACTGTCTTGTTGCTTGGAGACGTCACTCACAAAACGCACGTATTGACCAAAGTTTCATAAGACTATATTTATAAGGTCTTTACCAAAGTCACTTGAATTTTTCTACTTCCAAATATCAAATTAGGTCGTCACACCACATTATATCAATACTTCAACTAACCAAGTCTGCAGTTCATAAATATAAAAAAAGAGACCCCTCTTGCCTCAACAGTAGAAGAAAATTGAAGAGAAGAACCAATTAGACAAACTCGGTATAGTTCAGAAAAATGCTTACTAGAAAGAATCTTTGCGTTGTCCATTCCTGTCAATTTGCAGTTGCTTTATTATCTTCTTTTTCTTTGTGTAGTGCTAGACTTTTTGGTTCCATACGAATTGGTATCATTGCAACACTGATATGCTACCATATCCTAAAACCCGGATGAGTAGAGAAGCATAAAGTACAGTGCTCAATTATACATACGCATCTAGAGTCACCAAAAGAAAGCAATCCTCATTCAGCCAAAACTTTCATGATTTGGTTCCAAAATGCCTGATAGAAATGTCGTCCTCATATTGAGTTTGAGTAGTTAAAGAAACAAGAAGAATGAGTCAACCAATATATACTTTCTCTTGTAAATCCAATGGGACCAGAGTTTGTGGCACTCTTTTCTTCTCAGATCTCTGAAGGACATAAACGGCAGGCATGATAAGACCATTGTCGCCGACAAATCTTTCTTGATAATTTTGATTAAAATTTGTGTCTGCTTTTAGCCTGAAACATACATTGGCAGCAACAGTTGAAATGTTTTCAAATTCATCTAAGCGTCCTCTATGCCTTCATATCCCACTACACAATTTACCTCTCCCTTGCCTTAAAGGGACGCTGAACTTTAGATAAAGTACCTATTTGCATCGCTTTAAGGACCTCACCACTCTGGGTAGCTGCAAATTGAAATTCTGCAGAATAATACTAATCTATATCAATGCAAGTTGAACTAATCTCTATCTAGCAGCAATTTTGTGACGGCTATAATTTGGAACCGCAAGAAATCAGCTTTGAGCAAAATAAGCTCACAACGAAAATGGAGAAATCCAAGTTCCACATTGAAAAAGGATGTACTTGGCGATGAAGGCTATGTAGACTTGTAAAGTTTTGGTTAAGATAAATGTTTTAAGATTCACATCTCAAAGCGACAAAACGGTAAATCTTTAAATGGAAAATTTGTATTGATGTTAAGCTCATACCACTCTTAGTGTATGTAACATCACAAAGCAGCCAGGTATTTACAAATTTATCTATTTCTACCCAAAAATCTTCCCAAAGGGTAATTTGTTTCTTATGGCTTATAGCTGTCAGGCTTGACAGTTACAACTTATACCAGATTTTCTTCCTATAGATTTTTTCTCACATTCTTAGTGGAAGCAACATCTCAAAGCAGCCGGCTATTTACAAATTTAATCTATTTCTACCCAAAAATCTTCCCTCTATTTTTCAAAATATAATTATTGTCTATAGCTGTAAGGCTTGACAGTTACAACTTATGCCAGTTTTTTTTTTTTTTTTTTTTTCTATAGAATTTTCCTTATTGCTTGTACGTTAAGATAAATTGCAACCGCAATACAACCCAAATCCTGAATCTGTGTCACTCTGATGGAAAACCATTATAAATCATGTGTGATGGGGTCAACTTGTGGAATGAAAATGCTTTGGTCACTATAGCCTAGTAGTGCTTTCTTACGACCGTAAGAATGCTTGCTTGTGACACCCATTTTCTTCTTTCCCTTTCTTTTTTAGTTTTTTCCCCTATATCCAGACTCTTTGTAGCAGTAAAAAATTACGGACATATCAAGAAACTATTAAGGATGCATGTTTTTACACACTGTACGTAGGCCTTAATTGTAGGTGAAACCCATGTAAGGAAATTTAATGCATAATTAAATAGCCCATATAAATAGGCAAGCATGGAGCAGACAAGATCAAGAAGAACTTGACAACGAAGATCCTGAAGGAACAAGAGTAATTATAGGTAGAATCTGAATGTCTCAAATCATAAGATGTAGGCTTAGTTTTTATTCAGTGGTTGACAGAAAAAAAATGTGTAAAAAGAGCGTGAATAAGATTTTTCCTCTTCGCATAATAAAGTGCACTATATAAAACTATAATATCAAGGATGTATTTCATAGTTTAGTAATCAATCTATCTTTGACTGGGAAGCTTTTGATATAGCAGTAGAAACAAGTTGGATTTACTCTAATAAAACTTTTTTCACACAAATCTTACAACATGTCACCCCGTAAGTCTTTTCTTCCTAGCCGTTCATCCCCATCCATAGTGTCCTTTCAATGTGTATCACTCACGTGGGGAGTTCATGACTATGCTTTCGTGAGAACAGAATTTTTTTTTTTCCAATAATTTTGAGATTACCTCATCAAATTGAAGTCACAAAAGCTGAGAGGCAACTCTTTGAGAGAATAATTGAGGGATCTTCTCCTAAGTCAATGAAATATGGAGCCCATTTAGGATAATCTCTTCAGACTATGGCCAGCAACACCAAATCTACAAGGTGATTATGCCATATATATTATAACTCTAATAACTTGCTTGTCTCTAATTAATTCGTTGCGGGTAGACTGTTACAGAAATTGAAAGGATAGATAACCTATTAGTTACACAATGAGCTTGAAAATGTTGCTCTCACCATACAAAAGATATGACTATGATTGATTTGTATGGCTTAAAAGTCTTGATCAATCATCATGACTCTGAGTGGGGAAGATAACTATGAAAATGACACCACTATTAACAAGCACATATTTATGAAGTTGATAGTTTTGAGAAAAAGCTAGCAATATGATATATGCCAAGAATACAAAAGTTATTCCCAGCTTTAAGTGGAAACAAAATATTCACTTAAATAATTAGACTATTGAATCTATTAGGTCTTATGAAATTTAATAAATGTATATAATATAAATATTTTTAAATAAAATTTTTATAAAATTTAATTTGTAAAAATAAAAAACTACACCAAAAAATTAGCTAGCCAATCTAGAAGGATGAAAGGAGCATGGGCATTTGGACGAGTAGGGGCCGGGGTAGCTCCATTTCTGGAACAGTCAGAAGCTATTTATGTGACCTGCTTAAGGCACATAAGGAGCAGAATTATGATCTTGTACAATAGATCCAAATTAAGGAAAATGGTGCTTGGAATAAATTGTTGGCAACAGTGTTTATCATGAAAATGACAAATCTTAGTTGGTTTTTCAATATTAATGATAATTATATTTGTGCCAAATCAAATTGTAGCTAGCGATTCAAATTGTCCATATATTCTTGAATTTTAACAAGGATAGGAACCATTTGTAAGATGCCTCTAAGTTCAGATAAGGATGTCGTTGGCATGGCATGGCACTATGGAATTAGAATTGAATTCTATAATCCTTAAGGCTCTAGAAGAAAAACCATTACTATTCTTGTACATTTCATGAATAAAAGCCAATAGATGATTCCTGCGGATTTAGAAGGATATTGCAAGAACTTTCTTGCACCTATCCGAAATCAGATTGTCTGAAAAATTTTGACCCACCATACGTAAGCTGGGGACAATCAAGCAAGTTACTCTTCAAGCTTGTTAAGCAATTCTAATGTCCACGAAGTTGAAGCAAATTGAAAGGTCATATCAAATTCACGACATTTTTTCCACTTATAATTGGTTGTTTCCTCTTGATCATAGCAGTCAGCTGTGCAAATCAAATCTTATCAGAAGCAATTGGCTTGCTGCTACGGTCTATTGAGATTTAGCTTTCATTATTTTGATTCATCTCTTCATAAAAATTCATCAGAAAAAATCTTAGAAGCGGCTGCCATTAATATATTTATAAAATAATATAAGCATGACATTGAAAAATGAAAGGTGACTAGTCAGAGATCACCATGTGTTTTTCCCCTTATTTGAACTAAGTTACGTTTGTTAATTAAACTGGAGAAAACTTCAACCGAATTAAAATCGAAGAATAACCCAGATTCTCTGGTTAATTTGTTTATTTTATTAACAGCAGGGAAGGAAAACTTAATTAATATTAAAGAAAATGTTGAAGCCCTTACACTTTTTACCTTTTGGACTTTATCTTAAAATATCAAGAACAATTTTAGGTTCTTTTAAAAAGTGGAGGAACTGCAAAAGGATTCGAAAGACAAGGAATTGAATTCTAAATATGATATTTTTTTTGTCAAGTAATACAGAGTAAGGAATGTCTATCTATATTCTCTCTCTCTCTCTCTCTCTCAATATTTTACATCTCTATTAACGATCAAATGAAGAATAATTTTTCTTCAGGGTGCCGGTTGGCAACATTTAAAAAAAATTTGTAAAAAATAAAATATAAGAGGCATCATAGGCCGAAAAGTTAGTTTATAAAAATTTGTTATTCGATAATTTTATGGACCAATATATATATATATATAAATTAATCTGAGAACTTTTTTTTTTTTTCTAAGATACCCTTTGAGAATTCACTATGCTCTGTAAATTTAAAACCGTAGGCATCTGTATCCACCACAATATGATGCTGCTAGAATATATGAGAAATAGAAATTTTGATTAGTGGGTTTCAATAATGATCACTATGAGTGAATTACATCAATAGCCAGATTGACTCCAAATACAGTGACTGTGATATGTGACTTACAAGCTAGGTCTATGGGAATATTTCTGTCTTCTCAAACATAAAGCCTCATCTGTGGAATATTATATCTTTCAATCAACCCAAGTATCCAGTCAAACTAGGCCCATCCAATTCCTTAACAAAGATGCCTAAAATGTAATATCAAAATAATGTACAGCAACTGGTAACACCGCCATGCAATTAAGGTTTACATCTACGTGCTTAATTAGCACAGAGAAGCATATTAGCAAGCAATTAACTAGTCAAATCTCTTCCTAGCAATATTAAGTGTGCACTAATTTCAACCCAATATCTGAAGAGCCCATGTCTGCTGTGTCAGGAGCCAGCCATGTTGGTGCTAATTAATTGAGCTATATGTCATCTGGTGAAGAATGAGATAGGTACACAAGACTTGCCATGGCCTCTTGCAGCCAGTCTTCCTCATCGTTTCTTAGCTGGAAAAGATTATTCAAGAAAATTAATAAAGAAATTACCAGGGTCACAATCACTATTGCATTTAGGCATGCATGGAAGATAGAAGTAGAATATTTGTTTAGGGAAAGAGGGAGAAATTCCGTAAGTTCAAAAACTCGGTTGTAAAAAATTAAGGTTATCTCCTTTGATAAAAATTTGTATATAGAGGTGACTGATAGGTAGGTTTTTTTAACCCATAACACCTTAATTCTCTAATTAAGACGAGTTGAGGGGAACTGACATATTTAAATGTTAGTTCAAATATATTGACACATATTATCTCACTCTGCCTATATATTGGTGGACCATGATAAATCATATAAATAATTTTATTTTGACAATTCTTTATGTGTGCATATATATCGAGATTAACAGCACGAGGAAAATTACCTGAAATTGGATAGAATCAGCACCACACAAGTCCTCTTTGTGAGGATTCTCATTCTTTTTCATAGCTTCATCCTCACACAATTCATTGTTTCTTGCAAACCTTCCTCGAACTCTGACCCTTCGATCAGCTAGGGTTTTTCGACATGCATACTGTGCAGATTTAAAGATCAATGTGAGAGTGTTATCATATTTATAATAAAGGACAACAGATGTTGAATAAAAGGGTTTTGTCTGGTGAGAAAGAAGAGGGGAGAAGGGCCAATACCTTTATTGTTTTGTTGAAGTTTCTTTGGTTTCTCTTCTTCAAATACCGGAGAATCCTTTCCTTCCTTTCTTCTTCTGAGTACCTTCCTACCTTTATGTTGGGTTCTTCAACTGCTGGCGTTTGATTACCTTGCAATCCCTATTGCAGATTTCAAAGATAACATTTAGTAAACTACAGAGAGAAAAAAGAAAACTCAAATCCTCTACTTCACATTCATGGAAAAATCTTTTATTGAGGGAGGAGAGAGACGGACGCGTCCATGGCATGAACGCAGTGTCAAGTTTTGGTGTTGGTGGCTATTGCAAAGTAACTCAAAGTTCATTATTAAAGACCAATATGCTTCAGAAAAAGAAAAACTGAAGAGCATTGCTTCCACAAATCTGTTTTTCATTTTCCTATTCCTTGTCGGGAGAGAATAAAACAATGAGAATCAAAAAAAAAATGCAGTGCATAACATCATAGTATGCAGTATGCACATACAGTGCCTTTTAATGAAAAACAAGAAGCTAGATCACAATAACCATACCCAGTTTTCTCTGGCAGAATTAGGATAAGCCGGTGGCTTAATATCCTCCACAAACCCACAACATTCCTCCCCAAACTCACCAATATGTTGTTGGTATCCGGCGCCGATGTTCTGAAACCCGCCGGAAATGCCACCATAGAAGCCCATTTTGCGGTCTGAAATTGCCGGCAAGGTGGCCAAGTCCGAAATGCTCCCAAGCTTCTCAGAAAAAGTTGGCATCCAAGCCGAAGACATGGTGTCGCAATCCAATGACACAACGTGATCAAGTGCACCATTATCAAGCACAGAAACGAAGTTATCATGGCCCCACATTGTGTTCTCTAAGAATGAGGTATTGCCATTGGCTGCAGCCACACTAGAAGTGGGAAACTCTGTGAAATCACTGGGGAAGGTGTAGCTTGAATAGAATTGAGGAATAGAAGCCATGGAAGAGGGAGAGAGGGGCATGGTAATGGCTGAAGAATATTTTGGTTGTGGCTGTGTCTGTTGGTTTTGGCCTTGTTCTGTGAGGGTTGAATAAATATATAGCACATTGTGATCAACAGCAAGTGGATATGGGCAAGTTGTTAGAGGCAGGGCAAGGGCAGAACCGGCAAGTGACCCAAGTGGCTGAGGCAAAAATAGCAAATCAGGCTGGGAAACATAACAAGCTAAACTGTCACTTTTTTAAATGTTCTCTTCTAATCACTGTTGGGTGAAGCTGTAAACGCGTAAACAAGCAAACTGCATTAGCTGTGATACTCAAACATGCCGCCTTTCAAAATCTATGAGGAAAAACAACTTTTGATTTTTCTAATAAATAAATTAGGGCAACTTAAATAACCATTATATTTTCTATCTTTTCACACAATTCTCATTTAATAAAATTTAAAACATTAAATTTATTAAATTTTATATATTAAACTGTGATATAAGTAGATCAAAATTAAAAGATCAAATACCATTAGGCTGTGAGTATTTATAGACATAATGTAATGAAACTGTTTTTTTATGTAACTATTATTGTTGCGTAGAGATAATATGATTGTTAATCTGCACTCTTATAAATAAATTGAAAAACCATTAACAATTTTGTGCTTCCAAGTTCTACACTGTAGAAAGATATCGAATGTCGCATTCTCATGTAAAGTGACCAAATAAAGTCAAAAAGTTACCATTTTTTTATTCATATAAATTAAAATTTACCAAAATTTAATTTAAAAATAATCTAAATCATTATATTAGTTTACTTTTCTAAATTAAACAGTAAAATATGACTGATTTAATCAGTCCTCTTACATTGAATTAGCATTTTTCAAAAAAGTTAATTATGCTATTTCTCCGAGAATAAGAGGTCAAATTGAGAAGTGAGATATGGTAGTTTTCAACTATATATCTTGACTGCTTTAGTAAGATTTGAATGACAACCATGATTTGGATGGTTTAAAGTTTCATGTGAGACAGCATTAATTTCTCATCCTCAAACTCTTCTTATCTCTCTTAATGCCATTTAATTTAGATCCTTACCACTCTCACAAAATTCCTGTTACATAATTAAAATATTACAACTCTACAATATTCAATAATTATTTGTGTAGGACTCAAATTACTGAGTCTCACATTAACAATTAATGATTATAGAATTGTAAAGTGGCAATTCTACAACAAAAATTCTGTAAAAGGAATTATCCTTAATTTCATCCATTAACTTTTAGAGCTATATAATTACAACATAAGAGTCAATCACAAAAACTCATCACAACCATTGGCTGTAATCTTTGTGGCATTTTCATGAGTGGGCTTGCCTTGGAATAAAATTTCTGTTACTTTTATATACAAACCCTAAATAATTTGCAACAAACAAAGTAAAATATATGCTCCGTTACTGATATATAATTCAGCTAAAAAAAACACTTTTTTGGCATGACTCTTTAGATTGAACTTATTAACAAAATTTTCTGTTTGGTTCATAACTATATATGTAAAAGATTTAGCTATAATTTATTATTGTTGTTTAACTACAATTTGTAACAATCTAACATCTTTCATGAGTGTAAAATTTTTTTATAATTTGTTTTCGTCCTATATGTCCTTGAAGAACCTAGTTTCAACTTTCAATTAATGCTAAGAATATGGAAAATTAATCAAGATCCAATTAGAGTACAAAGTCTTAGAGTTTTAGTGAGAGAATTTGCAAGGATTTTGTATATTGCCGATCATTATGTTCAAAGCTTAAAATTTTATCAGTACTTCTATTTTCATAAATTAAAATTTATTCAGATTTTATTTTAAAAACTTTAATTCACTAAATTTATTAAATTTTACAAATTAATCTATAATATCCACTTAATCTAAGGTTCAACTGATGTGAGATTCTGTCAATCCCTCTTCATGTTACATTTACCCAAACTTTAAAGTAATTTACAAGTTGATGCACATCGAATACAATAGGAATTCAATATTAGGCAACTTAGAGCCAACAAGAAAGGGAATTTCAGCAACTAAGAAGAAAAAGCTGAGGCGACCTGACAAAGTGGAATAGAGAGGGCCTATGTGCATTCTATTCTTATACTCTTTTAAAGCTGTACCAACCATAAGTACTACTAAAGATGTAACCTACTTATAGACTAAGAATCTTACACATGGGTTTGTTAGATTTTTGGTAAACAAATCAAGTACAAGATATATCCCTCTCTACCCAAATTGTTATAAAATTCTTCTCTTGCCCTAATACCCATCATTTATATCCAAACATAAGTACAGGGTCCTGAGGTTTATTAACAAATTACCCTTGCTAGAATACGATTTATGGGTCACTTGTATGTAGGCGAAAGTGCCCTCTTGATATGATGGGCTCTTAACTTTGTAGTTGAATGGGACATATTATTGTGATTATATAACTAAGAAGCCTCTTTTGGTTTTTCATGTGCTCAAACATAAATTCTGAGTTCATTTCGTAGTAATTGCTGTCACTTTAGAACTTCATAAATAATTATTTAATATGAGCAAACTCTATACCCACCTTAATCTTTTGTTTTTTACCACTTTTTTTCAATCATATTATTTTTATAAATAAAATTTTATAAAACTTATTTAAAAATATTTATATTATTAAATTTATTGAATACCACAAATAAAATTGTAAGATTTACTGACCAATTATCTTACTCTTTGTGGGGGTACTTTTGTTTTCTTTTTTTTTTGGGGTAAATAACCATACTTACCTCAAAAAGTGGGAGCACAATAACAATTTTGATGCTTATTAATTATCAAGAGGGGTAGAAATATGAGGTGAGTTAATTTATAAGTAGCTCATAATTGAACTTGATAAATAGTTTAATATGTCAAGCTCATAAACTAAATGAATGATATATGAACCAAAATTTTTAGCTCATTTAAAATATAAATGGAGCTTGAGCTAGTATGTGACGATCATAATCTAGCATCAATAAGATATCAACTTTAGAGGAAAATAAGCTAAAAGCGCTATTAGTAAAAGTGGGAAATCCAAATCCAACATCGAAAAGGGATGTACTTAGTGATGGCTTTATATGTGTAAACTTGTGAAGCTTTAGTTAAGAAGTGCATTTTGGGAATAATATCTCAAAGAGACAAAATTGTCACTCATTTGGTTTATGAATTAACTTGTGCATGTGAGCTATCAAGGCGAGTCAAATTACTTGTGAGCTCTATATGAGTCGAACTTGAGCTAAGAAAATTGGATTACATCAAATATGAGCTGAGCCATATATAAGCTAAATCAATTTTGAATATGAAATTAATTACATTTCATTCTGGATGAAACATAAAATAGTAGGAAGTAATACTTACATATTATTTAGGAGAATAATGGATATGTATAAAGTAAAACTAGTAACACAACACTATAATCACAAAAATAAAAAAGTAACTTTTTTGGGTACGAAGATTACATGTGACTTATACTTTCATAAAATTTATAAACAACTTTCATATAATATAAACAATAAAACCATATTTTGGTCCCTCAAAGATGAACAAACTTTTATTATAATCCCTCACTATTAAATTCTTCTATTTTGATCCTTCAGAGATTAATTAACTTCTATTTTAGTCCTTCATTATCAAATATTTCTAATTAAATCCTCCAAAAATTGAAATTGATATCAATCAAGTCTCTCAATTAAGATGGTTGCTGATGTGGCAAAAAGTGGTTGATGTGGCATGCTGATGTCAGCATGCCACGTCAGCCAAATTCTGCCACATCATCATGGCACGTCAGCCAATACCTTGCCACGTTAGCAAATTTAGTCTTGTCAGCATGACACGTCATCCAAATTCTGCCACATCAGCATGACACGTCAGCAATTTTTGACACGTCATCATGACATATCAACAAATTTGACCTTATTAGCAATCATCTTAATTGAAAAACTTGATTGATATCAATTTTAATTTTTGGAGGACTTAATTAGAAGTTTTTAATAATGAAGGACTAAAATAGAAGTTAATTGATCTCTGGAGGACTAAATAGAAAGATTTAATAGTGAAGGACTAAACTAAAAATTTGTTCATCTTTGAGGGACTAAAATAGGGTTTTACTCAAACATAAATAAATACTAGCGACATAAGTTATAGAATTAAAAAATATGAAGTTACTCATCAATTTTATAAAAGTAATAAGTCACATGTAAGCATTACTCATATTAAATTACTAGAAGTTTAATTTGGTATAATGATGAATTAAGGATTCACAAACTTATAAATCCCTTCGAACTCATGTTTACATAAGTTTATTTCATATAAGTACTATCCTTCTAAATCCTAATCTACTGTGAGATATCACTTAATTAATTTATGCACTACATGATTAAAAGGATAAAAGAAACTTTGCATCATAGAGCATACTCTTGAGTTTGTGGGGTTATTGATTTGTTCTGGCAACCGCATGCCAAAAGCACTGTTCAGAAAAGGGTTCACCCTGTTGACTATCCAGAAGGGAGGAACCAGCACATATCTATGAGTACAATCTTTTTCACATGCTCAAGCTCTATCCACAGCACAGCCTATTTCCCTCATGGAATACATGTCAAGTGGCAAACTCCTTCCCAGATATATACTGTTATTAAGTATATTAACAAGATGCTAAATCATGATTTTGTCTAGAAGTCTGAGTGCAGACCTGACCATTATTCTATGTTATATAAAATAGTTTACATTCACCAGCAGAGGGGAGCATTGTTTACCCAGGTTCGCGTTCTCTATAAAGCATAAAATAGAAGACGTGAATTCGCAAAGATATTTTCTCTTGACACTTTATACTATTTTTGATCAAGAGGTATCTGGTTCAAAACCATTTTCGAAAAAGGTCTATATTCATTTGCGCGATCTTTTGTTATCTGCAAAAGATTCCTGGCCTCCTACCTTACCAACTTAGTATCAGCCGTCGCAAAGGCAAAGGGGGCCAACATGGTAACATGCATTTTACAAACAATAAGAGAAGGGCAAAAAGCTTGGGTGGGTGCCTAGCTTCTCGTTCAACTTTCATTTTTCTCTCACGCTATTTGCCACAAAAAGAGAATGCTTTTACTATTTTTATAAATTAAATCTTATTATATATTTATTTAAAAAATTTAATATTAAATTTATTAAATTTTATAAATTAAATTATAAAAATTCAACAGATTAATAGACCATTTTAAATTTTGCGAATATTTAATATGAGCTACTTGGTGGAAGTTTGTTTTCCAAAAGAAAAGTAACAGATAGAATTGGAGATTATCTTCGTGACAGTACGTAGTATCAGGTGCCTCTATTTGCTGCTCTTTCCATCCGCATCACACAACTCAGCCAGCTAACCCCGACTCCCTAGTCCCACTTGCATGTGTTAAAACTCCAAAATGTTTCCAACATTGGTAACAAGTATTTCTATCCCAATGCCCTCTTATGCTAAAAGATCTTCTTGACAAAAACAAGGTAGAGAATTATCTATCAATGTTGATTGGGGAATTTGCTTTGTAGCTTAATCTGTTTTGATAATGTCAAAATGTTGGGTTAGCTAATGAAGTAGCAAAAGTGCATGATAGACAGGTCTTAACCTTTTTTGACCGAATCATCTGAAACTGACAGATTCTGCTTGGATGCTTTATCTTTCATTAAGTTCATCTCATGCCCACCAATTGATGATGAGTGTGGATCCTCAGAGCCAAATTTTTGGACTGATGCATTATCATCAAACGATATTAATCTTGTACTTGCTTTGAAACCAAGCAACTCTTTGTTCTCTGGGTCAGAAGATGTTCTTGGGTTCAGCTAACTCTCACCACCTTATCTCTGAAAAAATCCACATGATTACCGGTTATCCTAAAGTTTAAATAACATTATATTCAAAACCCAAATCCCAAATTAAGCAAAAATTTAAGAGGAACATAAGAAATCACTTCTTCAATCAGGTGACATATATTTGTCTTTCACATTCCCCTTTATCATCCCAAGTGGTTGAGGACCCAACAAGCTCATGTTGGTGCAATGGTGGATGTTGCACGGAAGTGAATCTAGAGCTGATTTTGAAGCATAAGATCACTACGGCACTTTTCCCTGTTTTCCATCATTTACCAATCCAAAGTTATTCTGTTCCATAGTACACTTATTTATATCCCTTTGTGAACAGAGATCCTTCGCTTCAAGATTTGTCATGCTTTTCATTTACAAGATCAATTTTGCAGAAGCAATTTAGGTCAAGCAAGAGACCTTTGTCTAAACGCTATCAGACTACTTTTATTGTTCCCACTCTTTTGAATGATACTTACAAGAGAAGAAAAGTTAGAAGAATCACAATCAGCAGCAAGCACCTATGGGTAGGGAGTCTCCAGTGAGTTACGTATTATGCAAGCTCTAATATGGAACCCCAATTTCCCAGCCATCAGGAATTTCTTTTGTCTGTTTCTCAACGAAATTGTTTTAGCCAGCAAAAAGGGACCATAAAACTTTCATGAGTGGGTATCACAACGCTTTCTCTGCCACTTGATATTACTGGTATTTATATCCTTCACAATACCTAAGCTACTAATGTGAAGGCCAGCCTGCAACCCCAAGCCCCTGAAGTAATGTTTAGTTTTTATCATTAAACCAACATGTGAGATATAAGGAAGTACTCATTTCCTGTTGAATAAAAAGAGTTTTCATTGCAGTATTTACAGATCTAAATTAGAACTACTAACATCTTACCAATTATTTTATTTGTCATTAAATTTGTTGAATTTTTAGTTCATTCAATTAAACTCAATAAATTTAATAATTTAAGTTTTTAAATATATAATAAAATTTAATTTATAAAAATAATAAAATCATATAAAAATTTATGCACAAAAAGTGAAATACTCAATTTTTACAAAACCAATAACAAGTGTTAAATTTATTAAATTTCACAATTTAATTTATAAAATTTAATTATTTTCATGATTTAAATTTTTTTAAGTAAAATTTTTATAAATTTTAGTTTATGAAAATAAAGAGAATAAAAGATCTAACGTGACCAATGCCCCTGTGATGCATGGACAGCTTGTTCACTGTAGTATAAGAGTAACACCTCTATGCAGATTAGCAAACAATTTTGAGTGTATCATTTTTATAGTTGTCAATTACAAAGCCCAAAATCAGTAACAGTTAAGGCCAGAACCTTTGAGTGGTATGTAATACTACTGTATAATCAAACTCAGCCATGGCATAGAAGACAACAATCTCAGCATTTGCACATTTAGAGAGAAACCGAGTTGGCAGATTCATCTACAAGAGTTTCACGTCACATTATGTGAGTCAATATCTTGCAAAATTCAACTAGCACTTTACCTAGCTGAGCCGGTCATATAGAAAATCAGAGCATCCTAATTACCTAGCGTACAATGGGAATAATCAACAATGAAGCCTACATGAAACCAGTATTCATCCTTGAACTCAATAACTCCGGTTATTGTGTGATTGGATTTTGAATCATTGGATGCCTGTGCCAAAGAGGGGTATGACATAGGAAGTTCACCCATAGAAGCTGAGTTTGACCCATAACCTATGAAACAATAAGTCGATTAGGGAAACAATTATTCACTACAGTTGGAAAATTATGCAAAATGTACTTAGTGGTGGATTATCTAGAGTGCTTAGCATTGACCATTAACGAAATGGAACTGGAGAATTGACTTAGTAAAATTTAAGGTATAAAATCATATCACTGGAATATTTCCCCCCTTTATTTATTGCGCTTTTTCTCTTCACTCTTTTTTCCCCGTCAATTGTGTTCTTCACTTCATCTGACAAGAGGCTTCAGACCCTGGGTCTCAAGCCAGATTTAAAAAGCTTTACATTGCTCAATGAATCACTTGCTAATTGCAAATGATGCAAGGTAAATTTTTTCTTTAAATACACTCTTTATTGGGCATTACTAACAATTTATTATAAAAATCCTAAAGGCCACTAGGCCCACAAAAAGATACCCAGTCCCCACTTTCCCCTATATGACCAATAAGCATGCACCAGTGGTCCAATACGGCAGCAGAGTGCTACCTATTAACCCTCAACGAAATTGTGTGGGTGAAGTGATTATGTGGAAATATTGATTAGGACTATTTGCATGAAACCCTCATGATGAGAAGCTGCATATAGCAGACAAGCTAATAATTTGGTGCCAGAGGTTTTTTGCTGGCAACTAAATGCTAGCTTTCAGCAAGTTCATCCACATGCAAACAAGTGCACACGCACACACATGGATGGTGATTAAGGATTGGCATATCAACTAATATAAAGAATTCCAGGGAATGCTGTTTTCAGTACTAGTGCACATTGCGATTTAGCAATCCTTGAAAAGATAGATAAAGATCTTTGTTATCTGTCCCAAATATCTCTTCTGCTTTCCTTAAGGTTTCCTGGAACAGCATAAAACAGGATTAACAACCATTAACTACTTATAAACAAATAAACAATCGTAGTTTCATCTTTGACAGGTAACAATGTAATATTCAATTACCTCCCGTGTTTGCTTCTGAGCATTTAATTCTTTTATGTTAGCCAGGAATGCACTGAATTGCTCATATGAAAGGCGACTCCTGAACAAGTTATGTGTTTAATCAATTGTCAGCTTCTCAGAAAATGCAGTAATTAGTCATTGATAATAACAGGGAGATAAGTTTTCACCTGGCTTGACGAAAGAACTCCTTTCCATCAATCCTTGGAGTACGTCCTGGAAAAATTTTTTATTTTAAAAATCACCAGATATGAACATCTGAAAAGGTCTATATAACACAGCGGAATAAAGAGGCTCCCCTACTTGCCAACCCCCGGGGATCTTTCCTTTTCCAAGTTAAAGAGCAATAAAGTGATATCATTTTCCAGTAAAAAAAAACAAAAAAAATTATAAAGCACCAACTTTAGTGCTCTCCATGTACACAAAATGGGAAAAATTTTAAGGGTGATCATATTTCCATGAACAGAGTCGTGTTATCCCTTCAATAAACACCAGAAATGGCTCCCCTGAAGGAGGGCTGTGCAGTACCAGTATCTAAACAATCTTCACAATATACTTAATTGGATTATAAGAGAGCAAAGCAACATAACAAATTCAACATGCATTTCAACTGATTAGGCATATCTCATTCAGTGTCTCCAGCATCTTTACTGATGTCATCTCTCAAAGTGATAGATGAACGATGTCCTAGCCTTACGTGAATAACATTTGAATGAATCCAACCTATAATATATTATCAGCACAAGGACTAACCAGCTTAAAACACATTGAGGACAATCTTACAGTAAATTACCAAAGAATATTCCAAACCTGGAAGTGTTCGCCCCCGGGGTGGAGAGTTTGCTGCTGATGACTGCTGACTTGATGGATACCATGCAGAAAGTGATGAACGTCCTTCATATGGAAGTTTTGTGGGAGACGTGGCACCAGAAGACTTTTTAGGAGATCCAGCTGCAGAATATCCCCTAGGAGACCCAGTAGTTGAAATCACCTTAGGAGTTCCAGTTGGAGTAAGACGTGGTGTAATATAGGGAGTTATTGAAAACTTGTGCGCACCATACCTTGAGGCTGTAGACCAACAAAATAAGAAACTCATAAGCATGTCACATCAGACTTAAAGGACCAATCCTATTTATAGACAATTCCAGCTATAATTTTTCCATATTTGACACATTTTTCCAGTCCACTTTAATCATTTTAACAATAGAAACTTCCATTGCATTTTTACATTCCAGTACAGTACAATGCCCTAGTTCCCTCATCTTTTAACCTCATAAAAATAATACTTATTGTATTCACACTACATGAAGACCAAAAAGGACACTTGGAGAGGTGATTAAAAGAGATCTTTGGTTAAATGGTATATCCGAAAATTTGGTTTTGGATAGAAGTTTATGGCGTCGTTTGATCCATGTAGCCGACCCCACCTAGTGGGAAAAGGCTTGGTTTGTTGTTATTGTTGTTGTATTCACACTACATGCATAACAATTTTATATAACCAAAAGATGATTAATTATGCCAGCGGGAGATGTAACAGAATGGCCAAGAAGTAAATTATCGGTTGCTTTCTATAAGAATTTATTTCTTATGCATGATACGACTTATATCCAGAAATATAGTTGACTACAAAATGACCAATAGTACCAGCATGAAAATGATAAAACTAAAAACTCCATCCACCTTCATTAACTGTGTTACCCACATCTGCAGAGTATGAATGAGGTGCCACGTAGGTTCCTTCATCATCTGTAAGCAATACACAAGTAGATGCTTATAAACAGAAAATTTAATACCCTTAAAAAAATATAAACAGTGTTATGCAAGGTCAATTCACTGGAAAAATATATGAATGAACAATCAACAATATGGAAAGTACCCTTATCAGGATATGCCTTTGGAACTGCTTGATCACAGGTTCCAATATCAATAGTTTCAACTTGCTGTCCCAGAAGCGAGAAGAAAAAGAAAAGGAAGGAAAAAAACAGAAATCCTTTAGGAGAATAATAATGGTTATTCTCAGCAGGAAACTCAAATGTAAGAACCAATAACTATGATGAAGATAACAGTGTCTTACCGGTGAATTGTCATCATTCAGGGACTGCATTAGTTGCCTCTTAAATGTCTCCAACTATCAAATAGATAAAAGACAATAAGCATTCATATCTAAAGTAAAAAAACAATAGTAAAAAAAGAGGCAGCATTTCACAATCTAATTACACAACAATTTATGCATGTGTACAAAATCAGGTTGTATGTAAGACATAATTTAACTGATAAGTCCAAAAGATGCCCATATTTCAAATTGAGATAACAAAGAAAGGCTATCATATAGGTCAGATATATTTCATAGCAGGAGAAGAAATACAAACACATCATGCATATAGGAATATTTATATTTATGGTCATGAACATAACCAAGCAGCTCCCACAGCACATTACTCTTGCATGCGAAGTTTATGTAAGCTACAGCCCCTTTATCCCAGATCATGTGTGCAGAAAAACAAGTCATATCTTAACAGGAATGAAATTGAAGCAGAGAATTAGGTACTTCTAACTTCCTTTGAAGTTACCTCACATTCATACCATGCCTGCAAATTAGTGAACAAAACCACTAAATCAAAATACACCAACATCCATTGTTCTGCTTTATTTTACATTTCAAATATTCAAACAAAGAATGGAAGGTGAAGGAAAATAACAACTTTTATAAGAAAAAGGGGAAAAGGAATGAACTCTATTTCAGCTAAGCATTATACATAGTACTTTAAACCAATTTGTCCTGAGTTTATTTTAGTAACAACTTCATGGTTTTCACGACTACAGATTGAACCTAGTTTAAAATTTAGCCAGCATATGTGGCTAGATTTTTTGATAATCACCATCACTATATGATGCTGATCCTGCAAACCAGAAGAATTCAGTTTTATAACTCTTGTCCGCAGCCACGGGAGATTACAAGTGATGCAAACTTTTTTGTTTCATAGGCAAGTAAATTGGTATCTCCCAAACAGCATTTTAGTATTTCAAAACTAATGACCAATATCTTCTACAACCACAATGCCATGCTCAAGCATTTTAAAGTAATTGCTGCTTTGGTCCTTGATTACCAATGACAAAAGCAGATACTAGGCTGTGCTTTCCATCAGAATCTATCACATTTAAGATATATGCAGTAAGCCAACGGAAAGATGAAATACAAGGGTCAAAATCATCTTCACTGACTTAGAGAACAAAAGCCATTCTCATTTTCTCTATCATATCATAATACCCTATCAATTTGATCACCTAATAACACATTTGGCCTCAGTGACTTGCCTTCTGACACCAACCCATCTAATGTTTTAATAGGTGACTGGCAAAGAGAAGGATGAAATTACAAGAACTTTCAAGTTTCAACACATCAGATGTGTTCTCCAATAGGTCTGTTATTATTGATGAATTTCAGATTTATTAGCATCAACACATTAACTTTCTTAAAAAATAAATAAATAGGGATCTATTTCACTCAAGGTAAACCAATGGACTTCCTAATCACTTTTAAACACCAATGATTAAATTCAGAACAAACAAAGGCATTTTATAGAACTATTAGTTTTACAAACCATGAGTCCATGACAAGATGTGGCGGAAAAAAGGAGGCTGCTACTAGCTAGTTATGGCCACAAAAGGAACTTCCTTATACCAAATGTAACATTTTTCTTATTTTTTAGTATCAAAGGCTATAGGCTGTACCAATAGTTTGTTTATCTGAAAACTAAAACAGACAATGGTATGGTTATGTGAGCATAATATATTTTACTTCAACAACCAACCTATCTTTAAGGCTCTATAATAATAATATAGAAAGGTACAAAAATTGAACTTTATAAAATGAAAATATAGCCTATAAGGAAGTCCATAATTAGTTTTATTAACACCTGTAAGTCAAACAATACAAAGTCGAAGCTAAAAATGATACAAAAGTAGAGATTGTGTTCTAAGACATACACCTAGCAGTAACACATTTGGAAAAACCAATGAGCATCTCACTAGAATTAAAGCAATAGGAAGCAGGTAAAAACTGGATACAACTCTGGCATCAAAATATGCAGCAGACAAATTTTAAAGACACACACACATGTCAAAAACATGTATAAAAGCGCAAAGTGAATAAAATTCTCATTTTTTTTACCTTTGCCAAGTCTCGATTGAGCTTCTTTGCTGTCATTGATAAATGATCCCTCTCCTTTGAAAGCTTCATCTACAATCAGAACGTAGAAAAGATAGCATCTACCATCAACTCTAAATGTTCCCATGATTCACAACATATTGCGGACAATGTTTTTCCACATAAACACACAGACACAGACAAGACAAAAATGGCGGGCTGCTCGTTCTTATATTTCCTTCCACCTAGTTTAGTTCCTCATACGAGTATCTTGATGTTGCACCTCTAATGATTTCACAGTATAGTAGAAAATTTTTTTTGCCTCCAAGATTGGAAACCGTGAGTGTCCGATGATGGGATAGAAATTGCTCAGTTACACTTCTACTCCATTTCCTTTGTTTTTATTTAACTAAAACAACTGAGAACATATTTGAAAGAGTACTTCTTTGGACTGAACACAGCATCCCAATTGTTAATACGATCATCTGCTAAGAAGGGTATAACGAATGAACATAACAGCAGCAGCAGCAAAGCATGATAAGAATACCAGAAGATTGAAATTTATTTAAAACGTTCAAAATGTTCGAGGAAAAACCCAGTTTCACATAACAAGAGCAGCAAAAGAACATAAAAGGTAAAAAGATTTTAAAGAACCAAAACCTTTGAGATAAACCCACTTACAATTTCATCCAGAGCGCCCTTCAACCTGGACTCGGCTTCCTGGCACGCATGACTAAGACCAGATACCTTCTCTTCAAGCTCGTATATTATATGGTCCTTCTCATACAGCTTCTGCCTCATGCGACCCATTTCCGACTCGAGCTTGAAAACCCGCGAGGCTATCGCCATGGACGTAATCTTGCGAGCCAGATCGAGCTGCTCATATGGGTCAGTTGGTATCACCGAAAGTATCTCGTCCGGTAGATGAAAATCGGGACTGGATGCACTGCCGTGCCCACTACCCTGCGACATACCTGATAATTCCTCTCTCCTCCACTACCCCAAACGAAATGGCAGCAGCTTTCAGAGAGGTGGTAATTTAGGTTTGGCGATGAATACAATGAGGGAGAGGATAGTTGCAGGGTAGGAGCTGCAGAGGAAGAAGGAGAGGAATGGCGTCAAGGCTTCAGGCAAGGCATTAGAAAATTTAAAATTATTGGTAATTAATTAATTTCGAATAATTGCACCCTCCCTCTCTCTCTCTCTCTCTCTGAACTTCGCTGGCTCTTTTTTTTTTTTTTTTTGGAAATATTTTCCTTTTTAATTAAAATTTTAAAAATGTAGAACTTTTTGCAGGTTCTTGCATATGTTTGAAACTGCATTTGTTTCCCTCCAAATGGCCACTACTTTTCATATCTTTTTGTCTTTGACTACATCTTTTATTTTTATCCTCAATATTTAATAAAGTAAATTTTATATAAAAATTTAAATTATTAAATTTAACTGTTATATAAATCAAATACTTATGCACAAATTTTATGAAGTTTTTGTTTTAAAAGAGTAATATTTTCCAAATTTTAAATTGCTACAACCTAATAAATTATGATAGATAATAGGTTAAAAGATTAAAAAGTAAAGTAAAAATTTCAAGATCTTTTAAAACACTTGTCATATTTGTTACAACTTATAATAGCTTTACTCATTTTTGGTGATATTCTTTCATAATAGTGCTACTCATATTTTTTTAGGTTTTATCACTTTATGTTTGAAGTCTGTGTTAGTTTGAAAAAACATATTTGTTAGTCGACTTAATGCAAAAGACTTTTTGTAGCTTACAACTTACAATAAACACAAATTTTAATAATATTGTTAATTTTTTTTTAAAAAAAAAGTTACTAACTTACAAGAAACAAAATTCTCCAACGAAAGCACAAACATACAAAGATAAATATAAAATAATTGTTAATAGTATTAATAAGCTGGTGGCACAAATTATTATAAACATGTACAACTTTAAAAAATGGTAGATTTATAAAATATACGGTATTAATTTTTCACAAAAAAGTATAAAAGCAAGACCTAATTCCACCTGTGCAACTACAGAATCCATTTATACAAGTGCAGAGTGTTAATATAATATACTCAAATTTAATTGTTTACATTTTTTTGAGTAGTAGTTTATGTGACTAGTTGTTATGGCAGATTAACCCTATCCATAGAATTCATGGAAAAATATTACCAAATTTAAATACTCTGAAATCACATTAGGCAAACTACGTGTAGTATAGGATTTTTTAAAATTGAATAGGTCAACAAATTATTTTAGTTTAATAAAATATATGATTCACAAAAATTATAAATTTTATGATTATGTCAATATTTATTTTTTTTATATTAATTCAAAGATTATACGTGTAATTGAGACAACAAAATTTATAATTATAATTTTTTTAAGAATTTGTTATAGTTGAACTAATTTCATTGATCTAATCGATTGAACCGGTTCACCAATTTTGGCTAAGTGGATTAGTTCCACAATTTTAACTGATTTTGCCAATTCTAATCAATTTTTGATTAAGTTTAATTAATTTTTATCAGTATCAAATATGAATGTCAAAACAAACCAATTTACTCATCGATCACTGGCCTTGAGTTTCAAAACATTGCATCTTCAGAAATGTAAATTCAAATTCAACATGCTTCATCAAAATAATTAAACGATAATTTCAATTTTGGACATGTAATTTAATTTTGAATCACTTCCTCCTCTCATTGGCTTGAGGAAAACATCAGCCCAAGGCAAAGACAACGTCAAGGGGCAAAGAGCCACTAAATCAGCAAATCGTGTTTTCTGCCATATGCATTATTCATTAACCGTATTGAAAAGGGTTGCTACGCTGGCCTACTCCACCCCTTTTCTAATAACTTGAAAATCTTGTTTTTATTATCATCATCATCACCATCCTAGTCACTATTATTACATTACACATGGATAGTAATCCAAAACATCGACCATGTCAAAAGAACATGGACCTTCAATTACATGTCCATCTTCGAACTATATCTTACCTCACTTTCTATCATACATATTTTCCCATCTACCCATAAACTGAGGGAAAAGAAAAATTAATATTAACAAGGGAAATGTTGGTCCAACCAACCAAGTTGAAGGAGTTTCCATGTCATCTCCAATCTAGTAGACTCTTATGAAGTGGATTCAACAACAACTTAGGTAGAGCATCACAACGGATTTAGGAGCATTGCAGGATCCTTGCAACCGAGAGTCTGAAACATACTAAGAAACAGTAAACACGGCCTCAAACGTGGTTTTCCTGTACATGCCTTTTGCTGTCCCTCTCAGTATGACCAAGTCGGTTGACCTTGTTTCGATCTTCAATATCAAAACGATTATGATGGTGAGGTCCAGGTACATAATTATGTCGTCTCCCCTCCGCTACCCTATCTCTATCAGGTGAGCTCCCAGCTTTTCTCTTGCGGTTACTTGACTTGGGTGACTGATGTCCAGGGGCGATGTCATCTAGTACAGATACCTCACCTTCTTCAACAGTACTTAAATCTGGTTCATATGATGGCAGACCTTTAATCCCATGATGATGCACATCTGCATGATCTTGATGCCTTCCATGCAGCATATTCTCATGATCGGATCTATCTGAGGGCTTCGACCAACTTTGCCTCCTATCCTGCTTGTTCTTCTCACTCTGAGTAACCAGTTCAATTCCATCTTCCAATTCCCTCTCAATCAGATCATCATCATCCATATACTCTGCTTTTTTGGCTACATGACCAGATTCTTTCCTTCGTTTCTCTAGTGCAGCCTTGACCTTGTCTCTATCTACCTTTTTTAAAGCCTCTTGAGGTGGCCGCCCAGATGTACCATCTCTGTGATCTAGGTTTCTATTAGCGTGTTTGTCTTTCAACTCAGAAGTTTCCTTTATTTCACTTCTACCAACATTTTTGCTTTCTTGCTCTTCGCCATAACCAGATCGAGACCTCGCCATGTCTTGAGCTTCATGCAAGTTATCCTTGCATGGTAGAGGTTCCCGCTCAGGATGTTGATTACCTTTGGCTTCATCACTACTCCTACCATGGTTTAATACTAGGCGCCCACCATGGTTAGCAGCAGATGGCTCAAATGCTGACTTAGTAGATGAAGGCTTTGCAGTTTCAAGCCTTGAACTTGTGGCTCCAGTCTGGGAATTACTGTTTGTAGTTGCAGTTTCGTCAATGCTAGTTGGAGCTTTTGCAAAGGCCCGGTTAGTAGTCCCGCCTGCAGCAGCTCCTTCAACATCATTGGATAGTGGCACTCGGTTCTGCTCATACAGCTCCAACATTTGATTACTAACTTCTGCAGAAAGTAAACAAGCATAATAAGGTCTTTCATGATATATTATTAAAAAAATTCAAGATATTGATGGGTAGATGGATTGCACCCGTCAAAATAGATCTTACTAAGCACTCAAGTTCTTAATCAATTAGAAAAATAATTCATCCTCAACTCAAACACCACCAGACTCATAAGAAAAGGAAGTTTTTTTTTTCTTTTTTTTTTTAACATGGATAAGAAAGGAAAGGTTAAAGCAACAAGAGTAAAAGAAGAGACAGGAGAAAAGAGAAGTGACAAAGAGATAGTATTTTTGCTTCTCCATTCTTTATACCACTAGTACTGAAAATAAAAGGGAGACCAACCCTCCAATTGGCGTGGGGTGACATCAAACTCTTGCCACCAAACCTTATCCCCATCTGATGGGAGCTTCACCTTAAGAAACTTGGCCGCAAGGAAAATGGCACCAGCTGCAATATGATGAGGCTTAAATTGCAAGCAAAGAGATGTCCGAAGTCTGCATACCACATCCTAATTTCAGGAAAGGAAAATGAAAGGTTTGGCAAAGCAACAATGATGTAATCTTCATACCCATCATTAACAAAATTCCATGCAACTTGTGCAAGGGCATTTTGAGCAACTTTGAATTTCTTGATTGCCTCAACAAGAGGTTTATAAGGATGGTGCACATTAAGATCAAAACCAAGAGTTGCAAGAACAACCCTCTCTCCAAGTAAGATTAATTCTTTCTGCTGCTCATACACCTCCTGTGCCAAAATTGCAAGAAAAAAAATGAGTGCATTAGGAAATAATCATGGTAGAAAATAGAGCTATATTGCTGGGACAAAATGAAAAACTTATAAGAAATTTGAAGAGGTCAGAGAATTAAATAGTTAACTAAATATTGGAAAACAAAAATAAAATTTAGTCCACAAGTTTAATTTCAGATACAACTTGCAACTCAAAATTGTTACATGAATGACTGGAGGGATTGATCTGTTCCATGGTATTGATGAAGAACTCTTATCGAAATCAATAAAAATATAGATTACAAATAATATACACTGATCGGATCACAATCCAACCATACACTCACACTGTAATTCACATAGAATTACACAAATCTGCCCACTTGGACAGCCCACTAGCTTCGAGGCACCAGAAACCTCCCCATACACATTTGAGATAATTCCTACCTTTTCCTACAGCCTACAACCTATATAATACAAGCCTAATACCAGTAACTGCTCATGATAAATACCAGTAACTGCTCATGATAACTACCCGTAACTGATTCATACCAGTAACTGCCCATAATAACTACCCCTAACTGATTTCGTATTTGCAGCATTCAAGGCCGGCCATGTGTACCAAGCCCTCCCACTGTTGGTTTAACAGGTATAAACACAAGAGAAATGATATATTTACGTTAAGGATAGTATACGGTTTTTACATCACCTTGTAAAGCACATATATTTGTCCTTAAACTTGAATAAAATTACAACACTGTCAGTGAAATTATTTACTTCTTGCTGTACCTAGCCTAATGCGTAAGTTTAAGAATGTAGATATAACAGAGCTCTAAACATAACTATGACCCTCAAATGAAAGTAGAGGTTAAAGATAACAGATAGTTCAGCAGTAGAAGCAGAGGTTTCCTGTTAGAAAAGCACAAGAGCGTGAGGGACATAAAATCTACCTTTTGTTTGATTTTCTGAACCGCTGCAGGATCCTTCTTATGTATAATTTCATATGAAACAAGAATTACATCTTTTAGAGGGCGAGGATTTTCTTCAACCTTCCCAGCAAGAAACATGCACACTGTTGCAATGGTCTGCAAAACATGTTAATTTACTAAATATTATCATTGTCTAAGACTCTAATATAATATTTTACCCCATGTATAATACACGATGTATAAAAATCAAACCATAATTATGAGTGACCTTATATTCATAAATTTTCCAGAAGGATTAAAAATACCACAAACTATAACAAAAGGTTAATTCTTTCAACTGAGAAAACAAAATATCAATTCATACAAAACAGAACTTGAAATATAATGCCCCAAGTGTAAGCTAATAAGAGTTTAAAAAAAAGCAAGGCCAGAATCTGCTGGTCTAACAGAAAGATGATTGATAGTCCTCATCATCCAGCAATCTACTAAATATATTAGCAAGGCATAAATGAAAATATTATTACATATTTATAATTACCAGACCAAGGTAGAAATTTAATAAGCTAACGAGACCATTTTTTCCCTTTCTTTTCCAATAATCACTTAGGGAGGTGGAATGTTTTGAATTTATGAAAGACTTGGAGTTTCAATCCACAAGGTGGAGAATAACAAGTCTTGAAAGTTGTTGAATATAACCATCAGGCAAGGTCAAAACTACCCAGTAAAAAAATTATGAAGAAAGAAAACACAAAATTCTCTCAACATTGTCTAAAGAATCTTATGCACACTCCCTGCATTTTGAGTACAAGAAAGATCCAATTTAAGTCCCACTCTGATCTCAAATACAAGCTAAGCAACAACCAAGTAACAGGGGAACTCACTTAACAGCCATTTCCAAACCCTGAAAACACAACCAATAGATGTAATAAACTCCTTTAACAACATTATGCTAACCACTAAATATCACAACTTGTTCTGCAATTTGACAATTTGACATGCTTTTTTCTTTTCCCACAAGGACAATCACCTGTTGCCTCTACCTGGTTGAGGGGTTCCCATCACAAATTCAAGTTTAAATCCCAACTCCTTACGCCTTACATCTAATTCTTAAGAAAAAATTTATGATTGTCAACCTCAATATTCCCTTCGCAATTCAGCTCTACTGCACCAAGCTTTAATGTTATATCATCATCGACTTATGTGTCACCTATAAAGTAGTAGAACATGATTGGATGAGGACAAAAATTCATGTGGAGTCAATTTTGACCTAGATTAAACAAGATTCCCATCAGACTCTGACCATCTTTCTTACACATCACTGATGGCACATGATAAGTTATCTCAAGCAACCTTCCCTCTAGTGGCTGCTGGCACTCAGTTGTTGAATGAACATAAAATAAAGCTGCCTGCACTTTTATAATTTCCATGCATCTACCATAGAATTCTCTAGTGTGCAACTATAACATGTAATTACAGGATAGCATCTGCATCAAAAAAGTGCAGGGGACCAGCCTGTGGATACTGTACTTTGAAAAGTATAAGCAGACAAAGTGAGCAAATCTTGAACAATCAGACCAAATGGCTTGACAAATTAGATCTACAAATAAATTGTTTTTCTTTTCTTTTATCTGGAGATGTTCAAAAGCAACAATTAATGCATTCAATAATGCCCACTGCATCTCTTACCCTACTGAACCCAAATTAGAGTTATAACTAGAACAGAAATCCTGAACTCACCAAGGGCATTTGCAAGTTTTCTCTACAAAAGTTAAAGTTTTAATTCAGCATTTCTGGATTGCCATTGTGAAATCCTAATCAAAATTGACTCTGCATGAATTCTTCATCCTCATTCAATCATGTTCCACTATTCTCTTCATATAGTCTCTATGGTGACTTCAATCCCTAATCTTCCAACAGACAAAATATATACTTGGATCTTTTATGCCTTCTTTTTGTGTTATTCTTGTAAGTTTGTAAGTCAAGATCCTCTAGCAATGAACCAAGGAAGTGCTACATGTGCATAGTATGAAAGTTTGAAAACTACAGATCTAGAAGTGAATCTAACTAAATGACGCATTCAAAGAAAAGAAAAAAAAGTATTCATCAACAAGATCAATTGATAAGATAGAAAATGGAAAAGATGTAAGAGAATGCAATCAGAAAAGTAGTTTCTGCAAGTTCTGTTCATTTATGTATATGCAGATTCTTCTCACATCTGGCTAACATTAGTTAGCCTTGGACAATTTACAGAGGATCAATTTCACTTAATTAGATATTGATCCCAGAATATTTCCCTTTTCAAGCATGCCATTGAGAATAGACTAGTTACAATGAATGATTATATAGTCAAAACAGAATGTTCTAAATGGAATGCCCACGATTTTGATGAGGAGTCAATGTATGACAGAAACCAGCAAATAAATAAATCTGCTACCATTGTTTATTTAACTAAACAAAAAGCACAGATGTATTTACAGTCCACAGAGAAGGATTATCCAACAATGACAATGTCCAGCTTTGAAAATAGACTACAGACTTACCCTCCTATCATTTTTTGCAAGGGATTGACGAAGGAAGAATCGATGACAAAAAATTATCGCAGTGGCAATGGTTACCTGAGGCCTGCATTGAAAAATATAAAGACCAACATCATGTGGAATTACATAACACATCTTCATTGCTGTTTATTAGTATTTGATAAACATAATTATTACTTAAATTGTCAGCAACAAAGAAAATGTTTGGATATTCCTAAAGTGCTCCCACAGAAAAACAAATTCCTGCTAGCACAACCTTACCTTATGTATAATTCAAATAAAGACTGCCACCAGACACTAAGTAAAATCATTTGAGCAAAGGAATAAAAAAAGGAAAAGCATATAAAATGTCACAATTCTTAAACTAACTAAACACAAATGCAATTGAGATAGAAAGGTAATCAGGGAAACTCACACTTTAAGTCTCATCCCTAAATCTTGCAGAAATGTACAGTATGATTTACGAAGATAAGTCTCTTTCTTCAAATCTATGCCATCTCGTTTGGATGGCGAATTGTCCTCAATCTCCTTCCTAGAAAAGTACCAACGAGAACCATCATCCTGCTTCTCTTGTGAGTATTTTTGAGAGTCACTTTGACATGTCCCATGATGAGAGACATCACCCGGCAACAATCCAGCCATTACGTTGACAGATGACTATATATAGTTCAGACTAATGTGTAAGTATATAAAGTCAAACCTTGATATCGAGGCACCAAAATCTAGTTGTTCCCTGTCAATTAATTACAAGTGTACAATAATGAGAAACAAAGATATAATAAGAAACATTTAAAAACAATAATTTTAATGGTGTCAAACCAAAATGCTAGAAAATAATCCCTCAAACTGTTTACTTTATTTTTATTAGTAGATTAGTAGACAACCTAATATAAATAACTGTGACACAGGACAAACTACCATCAAGGAAGCACAAGCTTAAAGATCAAATAATCAAAGCATTTTTTTTTTTTTATTTTGGGGCTAATTGTAATATTTTATTGGATTTGCAATATCAGAATTTGTTAGTATTATAGAATCAGTAAACTGCTACTCTGGGTAAATCTATATTTTAGGTGTATTTTAATAATTTTTACAGTTTCTGGGCCTTAGGGCTTAGTCTTTATTGGACTGGGGTTTATAATATTGGATCTTATGTTAATGTCTTTGCTTTCCATTTGGGTTTCATAGTAGTGGAGAGTGTCAATACTAATAGGATATTAGCATTGGTATTCTGATGGTGATAATAATTCTTGTAGGACAAGTTATAAGACATGTATCTCAACAGTTGCAATGCTTTCTCTTGGAAGATGATCAGTTTTATAAATCATAGCAGCAAATTGCACTCTTCTTGGTTGTGTGAAGCAATCAAAGCAGAGGTGTGATACGGACCAAGTGTGATGCCCAATTTTCTTTTCTTCTTTTTATCATCTTCTATCGTATTTCTTTAATTTCATCAACTGTATGGACCTTATTTCTTTGGCATACATCATTACAAATTCATACCATCAAAACTTGTTCCTTTCTTAAATTTTCCATGAACATCAAACCCAAACCATATTCATGTAGGGACTGATCATAGCACTCAAACACCCACCAATTTGAAACCCTTAAAAACCTTCCCATGGCTTCCAAATTCCCCCTACCCTAACAAACAACCAGTGAAGCTTCAAATTTTTGGATAGAGTCAATCAACCTATGTTCTACCATTAAGTCGTCCAAGAAAACCATAAATTTCAACCTACTAAATCCTAACCTTTTTGCTGTTCAACATCCAACTGACTTCAAGAATTTTCTTAAAATTGATGACTCAATGGCTTCCATAAAACAAAAGAGAATCTGAGAATGGGAGGGAAATTAAAGGAAAGAACCAGTTAATTCCTTGTTTGGGTGCATTACAAGAAGGACGGAAAGTAAGCCAACATGATAAGGTATACCCAAGAAAAAATTTTTACCTTAACATTTTATTTCTCCAGAAGCAGGTATGCAAATGAAGGAATAAAAATTAAATTTTTATGAACTTCTAATTATATCCACTGACAATAAAAAGGATGCAAGTTAGAAATTGATTCAAATTGTAAAACTTCATTAGAAAACCCTTTCCTTTCCTTGGCATTCCATTGTGCTCCCAGACATGTGTACCTATATTATTTTTTCTTTGCCTACTGTGTACTGTCCAAACAGAGGAAAGATCATCAGTATCCTTTCCATTCATTAATGGCAACTTTAATCCTTTCCAAACCCTCCATTCGTCCAAACTGATTGCAAGCTTTTGAGGTCAATTAAAACATGCCAAGTTCATATTAGGTTAATCCTTGGGCAGCCAATTTTGGGATGAGAGAATGATAAGACCATTAAGAAATGTCAACATCAAAATTTTTCTACTTTAATATATATACAAGTATAACACATATGGAAATTTCGCAGCAACAACAGCAGTTGATCATCATTTGATCCCAGATAGATTAATAATATTACTATGATTCCATATGCAACTGCTCAAATTATCTATCATAAAATTAAAATTTTTATGCACCTCAAGCGTCCAAATCCTACACATGCTACAACTAGTTTCCCCTTTCAAACTAACATGTAATTTGCTTTAGCTTAATGACAATGGAACAAGACAAGGATTTGTTTGTTCTAAATGTTGACAATGAGTTTATATAACAACAAGGAATATGAAATATTAAATATTGATTCTCTCACAAACTTTTCTTACTAGTAATGTAAGTTCTGCCTACAAAAATTTTTCTCTCTTTAGGTTTCCCTTTCTTCTGGATTATATAACTTCATGACACCACGCCACAACATTAGCATACCAGACAAAATCTTGAAAGATAAAGAAAGTTTAGTAAAGAAATAAGGGAAAGTAAGGGATAGGAATGGCAAACTATGAAATATACCATCAAATAAAATATTTCTTTTTAAAAAGTGAATAAAAATAAAGTTTCTTTTGACCCATAATGTTCCTCTGCTTCAAATAATAAATAAAAGATTAAAGGAAACAACAAAGAAAGCATTAAATAGAAAAATCAACTTCTTCCATCCATAATAAAATTTAATACAGTTTGCATTGCGAACCAGCACCTCCTAACTCAATAATGTAAACAGAAGATTTTGGCCAAGTCATACTCGCAAGACATGAAAGTTCCACTGTAAAGATGTACACGTTTTTTATAACATGGAGTCAAGTATCATTATGATATTTATTGATTAATTACGAAAATAGACAACACTTTGTAGTTATCCCCCATTTCACTGATTATATCAGCTAATAATAACTGAGGACTTCATCAACAACCATAGATTAGAAAAACGAGATAAAATTGAATCTAACTGCATACTTCACTTGTCGAATTGTCTATTGCAGGGTTCAAACACCAAAAAACATGTACAATTTAGATTTTTAACAATTATAGACATTTTCTATTTCAGCCACTGGTTACATGGTACTAATATAATCAATATAGAAAGTACTATTTTTGTGATCACATATTATCAATCACTTCAAGAACTCATTGTTTAAAGTTTCATCAGGTCCCTCTTCTCACACATACTTAAATCCTTTCCTATGAAATCTCTTCAATCACATTAGACACGTAAATCGCATGTGAATATTAATTTATCTTTCTCTACAATAGCCAATTGACAAGTACACGGAAAAGGGTGAAAGCTACCCATGATAGAAAGTAAACAACTGATCATCTGAACAGACAAGGGAAAATTTTCATTTCGAAAATCCATTCGTTCAGATAAAACCAGAGCATGATAGCAACTTGACCAGGAACCTAATTCTTAAAAATTATTAGGGAAAAAAAAAAGACTTTTCCAGATGAGAATTCCAGACACTAAAACCGTCTTGCTGTGCCTTGAATCCTAATTACATTACACTACTATTCAGCTCATGGGCACCCCAAAGACTACATATTCAACCGTTAACGAAAACCCCGTTTCCCAAATCCAAAAAAAATACCGCTACTGCAATAGCGAAACTGAAGTTTAAGCGCGTAAAATGATAATGCATGAACCAGAAAACATTACCTTTCGGTGTCAGTGAAGAATTCGACGAGTGCGATGCAAAATTTCTCTGCAAGCACTGAACTGAAAACCAAAGCCAGAGCTCTCAGCGTCCCCGTGTAGGCTAAGTGTGGGGTTGAGAGGGGTTGCTACTCTTGATAAGAAAAAGAACAGAGGATTAGAAGGATTCTTGGTTTCAGTTTAGGGCTTACAGTGGAGAGAGGGGCAAGGAAGGGGAAACAGTATAGGCCGTATAGTTGCCAACCCCAACGCTGATGTTTCTTCTTTCCGTTTTTCCTTTTTAAGCTTTATTATTTACCTTTCCTTTTTTTTCTTTTAAATTTAAATAATATTATTTTATTTTTTTTCTTGATAAAAGATGAAGGCGAAAGTTTAAAAAAAGAAAGATTACGTAACTATATTTTTAGAGTAAGACACTTGTATGGTGTCAGTTAACAACTAAGGAAATAACTTATGAGAAGGGGAAATAAGATAATAAATTTTTAAAGGTATAGAAATTTGTTTTGATGTTAATTTATTTGTACAATAATTTTGCTCTTAGTAAAAATGAGAAAGACGAACACTGTAAAAATTTGTTAGAGAAGTTTTAATAACTTGAAGTACTAGAATGGTGATATGAACTTCATTTTGCACTGCATGGACTAGAGCTTGAGAGTCAAACTCATAGTATTACTTTGTTGATCTTGATCAATTGGAAAAGCAAAAATTGATCTCTTTTAAAACAGCCAAAATTTGTCCATTAAAAAAAGCTTAACATTTTAGAAAATAATAATTTGTTAGATGGATCATATAAAGTTGCAGGCCAAAAATATTAGATACGAATACATTAGAGAATGTTAGAATCTTAACTAATTTATTCATTGTTTTCTAAAAAGGTTCTATTTACATATTATTTTTTTTATTTATATAGAAATGTTTAATTTCAGCAAGACATGTGTGTAAATTTTAATTGAGCCGATTCAAATTTAAATTAAAAATGTAAATAACCTACATAATATGTGTAAATAACATTTTTATTTTATATTCAAAATAAGTATAAATTAAATACTCACTCAATTAATCTTATAATAAGTAATATTTTTATAATTTTATGACATGATTATTACCTATCTATAATTAATTTTTCAATTTTGTATAATATTTATTCATCTATCATTGAATAAATTTTTATTTAAGTATAATAATTTTTTTTGAAATAAGAAAATTTTTATTTTCTTTACTTAAGAATTTAATTTTTTAACTTTTAAATTGAATAATTTAATTATTATATAATTATTATTAAGACAATTTAATTATTTTATAAATATAATTAAAATAATTTAATTTCTTTATAAATATAACTAAAATAATTTAATTTCTTTATAAATATAATTAAAATAATTTAATTTTTTATTTATAAATTTTTTTTAACATGATATAGTTAGTTAGCAATTATTTAATTTTATTTTTATTATAAAAATTTCAATACATTTCCTTGATGTAAAATTATCTATTTTTTTTTAAGTTTTAATCTTTAATTTTATGTATCTTTATAATTTTTTTATAAAAGAATTATATAATAATCATGTTAAATTTTAATAAAAAAATAAAATTTAAGTTAATATTAATAATTTATATCATATTTAAAAAATTAATAGATAAAAGATTAAATTATTTTAATTATAATTATAAAAAAATTAAATTATTAAATTTATAAGTTGAGAGATTAAATAATATATTTTTAAAAAGTAGAGAAATTTTTTTGAGTGTAATATGATAATTTTTTAATATAATAGTTTTATATTATAAAATCTGGCAAATTAGCTCTATCCAAATAACCGTGCATAAATCTAACAAATCTCGTGTTAACAGAACGGTGTATATACCGTATTATTTACTTTAATTATCAATAATATGTGCCTGTTTAGAGTGACTGTGAGTATTAATTTGGGATAAAATTAATTTTAAGAGAATTAATGTTGAGAAAAATAATTTTGTAAAATATAAATTTGTATTTTAATATTTTATTACAAAATAAATTTTAGACTAAGTGACTATGCTTTTATAAAAGTTATCATAATTACTTTTGAATATAAAATAAATGAGTTTGCAAAAACTACAGAATTAATAAGGGTAAAAATACAAATACATAATTACAGCATATCCCAAATCAATTACATGTGAAGTGAGAGTAGCTCTTCCTTCAATTACAATAAAATCACATTGGGACACTAGGGATTGATTTTGATTGATTAATACTTGGGTTGCCAAGTAGGAGACAACATTTGTGTTGAGATTAATTTTAAATAGAATTAATTTTGCAAGAATAAAACTTGATTTTATAAGAATTTAAATTTGTGTTAAAGATGTATTTGAACAAAAGAGCTTAAATTAGCTCTCTTTATAAAATGTGAATTTGATTATTAAAATTAATTTTGATCAATGGAAAAGAATTAATTTATCAAATGAGATAAAATTGTATTTATTGTTATTATTGTAATATAAAAGAATCAATTTTGACTAACCCAAGATTAAGTTTGACGATGACAATTGAAGCACTTAAACATCTTGCTAGCTCCATTTAACAATCCAAAATATATTTTTGGTGTGGCAAATACCAACCACACTATTAGTTAGCACTTGAAATAAATTGAACCTTTTATAAAAGTAATTTTATTATTCTTATAAATGAAATTTTATTAAATATATATTTAAAATTTTAAAATATTAAATTTTATTAATTAAATTGTAAAATTTATAAATTTAATAAATCAAAAAATTATAAGCGACAATTTAATTTCTTTTTTCCTTACAAATATATTTTTACAACGTTAAAGATTAACTTTACTTAATCCATGCAAAACTCACAAAGAGTTTATGCGATATGTGATTGTGAGAGTTACAAATAAAAACATTTTTAAAAGCTTAGGTGACAATTGTAGGCAAATATATTTTTAGATAATTTTTAAATTGTGCATGAAAATAGGTTGCCACTAAAGTTTTTTTTTTTTTGGGGGCGGGGGGGGGGGGGGGAGTAAAAGCTCTCGTGTGCCACTGGTGTTGTCCATAATGTAATCCGTATCTAAAGTATCCTTTTTTAAATCACCCTACCTAAAGTATCTTACTTTAACAATAAATATATTTTACATTTGGATTAGTTTTATGGTAATAAAATTTATAAAAAATTTAATATTCTTATTCATTAATATTGATAATATAAAACTAACAAAATTTAAACTTTTTTAGATAATTAAAATTTAAACTTTTTTATACAAAAAAGTTACGTTTTATAATTTATATTCTTACACATTATCCTTTAAATAATATTATAAAAAATTTAAAAGTTAAAATATACAAAATTTTTTTAAATTAATAATCAATTTTAATTTTTTTTTTTAATTTTAAAAATTTTCACAAAATCCTCTTGAATGATGACAAACATACAAAAGAACTCCTTCTATTAATTTTTTTGTGAAATTATAAACGAAATCCTAATTTATTATGATAAAAGGAACAAAATGACCCTGTTATTCAAAGCTCCTCTCTTACTCAGTTGTGATGCTTTCTGGGACTTCGGCTCCACTGTTCACGTAACTGGAAGTGGATTTCGGTGCCATTGCTCAACGGCATGTTTGCTTGTATATACCGAACATGTACCAGCCTACCTCACGCTAAATTTGTCACTGAACCGGTTCCTCCCCACCTCACTGTAAGTGGACAGAGGACATCTTGAAAGAGAACCCCAACATTTGCCCTTATATGGCTCCTGCTCTGGACACTCGTCAAGATATAGTGGTTGTGGAAGTGCCAAAACTTGGAAAAGAAGTTGCAACAAAGGCGATTAAAGAATGGGGTCAACCCAAATCCAAAATTACTCACCTTGTTTTCTGGGAAGGATTGATGGACAAAACAATAACCACAGCACATCTTCACCTCCAAGAAAGTGGCAGAAGGCTCCATCAATGCACTGTGAAAGGAGTGCCTTTGCACTGGATCAGCTATTCTCTGGGACCCCTGCGTTCTTTCTTCTTCAAAACAGAGTTACCTGGCTACAACTTTAGAAGAGATGCATCCCATGGTAAGTGGCTCAGACACACCTGACAAAAGGAACAAAGAGAGAAGCAGCAAGAATTGTATCAATGACAAGGCATATGATGCAGAGCGTGAAAACTAGGATTTAAAATTTTTAGTCAAATTCCTAGGCAACATGGCATCTGGGGTGTGGTGGCGGCATAAATGGATTCATGGAAGTTGAGCTTTTTGAGTACAATGAGAAGCAAAACTAGTTGAAGCAGGAAACTCTTACTAGTAATTGATGCCAAAATTCAATTCCACACTTGCGGAAGATGCAGAACAGGGATTTTAAAGGATTTTGGAGTATAGACCTCAAATACAAAATAATAGAATACTTCAATGAACTCTGGAAACAAATGCCCAGAGATGAATCTGAAACAGCGAAACATAACTCTTCAGTTAAGAGTAAGAAGAATAGAAAAACCTAAACGAAAGGGAAGAAGAACAAGAAATAGCAGATAACAGAGAAGAACGTAGGGATATTTTGGTCTTTTATTAAACATTTAATAAAAATTTTAACAGAAATACTTTTTTACATATTTTTTATAATTAAAGAAGATTTTATAGAAATTTTAAAATTTAAAAAAATTTTTAAAATTAACCTTTAATTAAAAAATATTTTATATATTTTAATCAAGTTTAAATTCAATTATTTTCTATTTAATTTATACAAAAAATATTTTATACTCATCAATAATGTAAAACTAACAAAATTAAAACTTTTTTATTCCCAAACAAAATTACACTTTATATTTTTACACAGTGGCGCTTATAACTCCAAATGATTGGCACGCGCCGCGCACAATCCAACCACATTTCCCTCGCTTCTTCAAAATTTAAAACGTCACATTTTTTTTTGTTTTATTTTAAGAAAAGAAAAATCCATTTCATTTTTATTTCCATTTCATAAAAAATAAAAAATTGGCAGAAAATAATGCGCTTCCCTGTGATTGCTCCAAAGCGCTTGTGGTTGCAGTCCCGTCTTTTTCCTCCTCTCGCTGTCTCCGTCTCCTCTTTGTGTATTTGTCAGCCGAGCAGTGGATCTTCGGGATGTGAAATCGAATTTCTGTTACTGCCTTTCGTGATTTGAGAGTTTGGATGAATTTGATCGATATTTGGATCAAAAGGTCATGGCAGCTTCACCTTTGAACAAGATCGAACGCGCCCACCAGATGTACCGTGACGGGCGGTACGGGGAAGCGTTGGGTTCTTACACGGAAGCAATTGGGATGGCTAAGACCAAGGCTCAGAAGATCGCTTTGCATAGCAATCGAGCTGCTTGCTACCTAAAGCTTCTCGATTTCAAGAAGGTTTGCGTTTTCCTCTTTTTATTTTATTATTATCTGATGTGAAATTGCTGACTGTTTGATGGCTTTTTCATTTCCTTTTCAAGTTCGTGTTTTTTGGTTATTGGTGTTAAGTTGGATGATACTGTTTAGGTGGATTCTGGGTAACAACTAGAGATGAATGTGTAATATTGTAATTGTAAAAATGGTATTAATTTGAAAGGTAAGAGTCTTTGGATTGATGAATGATAATTAGTTTATTTTCTGACAAATATTTGTGTTCATGTTCTTCAATTGTGCAAAAATAGGATATTGTAAACTGCAAAAATAATGATAGACTTCAGTGTCCTCACAGCTCCATTGTTTAGTATTCTGACTTTCTGATTCCTTATTAAAGTGTAAGTAATTTGCTAGTATTATTTGTTTTTTCTGTTAGATCCTTGTCGTCTTCGGCAGAATTTGAAGTTTTTGGTGCTGGGAATTTCTTTTTTCTTTATCTTTCCTACCATGTACTGCTTCTTTTTCTCAGAAAGTTGTTGCCTACGTTCATGGGACTCTTGCTGTGCTGATTTTCTTTTGAGTTATATATAGAGACAAGACAACTATAGATTGGACAAAATTCTTTAGAATTTTATGTTTTCTTTTTTTTCTTGTCATCTGTTGGGCTACTAGCATCAGAGGCCTTAATGTGTGTAAAAAAACTATTTGCATATTTTGTCTATGTTTTTTTCACTTGTTTGAAAATTTGTACGCTGTTTTTTGCGATTCTGACACTCGAGTGTGAGGATCAGTCAGCGGTTTGCCAAGGATGAAACCCTGTAAAAAACTTTCGAATTTATATGAAGAGCAATTTTATGGTAATTCTAGTTAGATACCCACTTTCACGGAACCATTGCAATCTGGACTATCCTTGTTTTATAAGAGTGGCTGTGGTTCCCTTCCCCATTTCCTTCAACGTTCAAGTTTTTAGGCATTTTGAAGTAGCTACAGAAACAGTGTAGCACCTTAAAAAGAAACTTGATTTGGATCGGCTGGCAAACTTTCATGCGCTTATATGGAGGCCTAAAATAAATATCTGCATCTATATGTGAATTTGGAACTGCGTCAAGGGCCAATATCTGCATTTATATGCGAATTATGGAATTGCATCAAGTGAAATATCTGCATCTAGGAAGGGTACCATGCCCTTACTGTAATCTGTAGGTACAAATTTGCTTCCATCTTTTGGGTTGTGAGGGAAAAAACTTTAGCTGGTTGATTTCACTTCCTTCTGCCACACGTATATCCAGAGACCTGTTATTTGTAAGTTCTAGCAAAGACTAACAATAACATGCAGGCTGATCTATTGATGTTGAATTATAAGTCTTATAATTCTTGAATGTTGTAGACTCAGCTCAAGATGCCAAGTTATTATTCTTGATATAAGTGCTGTGGCACATTGGTTGGAATTTTTATTTTCTCATCTTTTACAATGTCTTTGACTCCGTGCTTCTCATCTCTCTCATTTATCCTAGTTTTCTTCCCCCCTCCTCACTGTTGATCTGTCTTATTGCAAGCTTTTGCTTTAATATATCCAATCAAATTTGTTTGTTTGATATAATTATGTATTGTCACCACCGTCTCAGGCAGCAGAGGAATGCACCTCAGTGCTTGAGCTTGATCACAATCACAGTGGAGCTCTTATGTTGCGGGCACAAACACTAGTCACCCTCAAGGAGTACCATTCAGCACTTTTTGATGTTAACAGACTCTTGGAATTGAATCCTTCCTCAGAGATTTATCAAAATCTTCAAGCTCGCTTGAGGACACAATTGGTAGGTGTTATCTCTTCTGCACTATTTTTTAATTGCTGTCGCTTGTATTGCTCAGTTGATAATTGAGTTTGAAAGTACGGAGGGGAAGCATCATGTGTTTCCTTTAGAGTTTAGACTACATATCTTGCAGTGGGCCCATGGCTCTAATTGAACTGTTATTATGATTTTTTTTTTCTGTATTCCTTAGATATAGGATGAATTGGATAGTCCTTTCATAGTTGGGCTATGATCTTAGTTTTACCTTCCCTTTATTTCTGATGCTATATGATCACTTCCACTTTTAATGATTGTTCTCCTTGTCTTTCTACCTGCGATCCTTTGTTTAGAAGCCTCTTCTGATATAGGTGTATATATCACCAAGTTTTGTTTCAGTATGGTCTAAATTTCATTAAAACATTGGTTGCATGAGAAACTCTATTTGGTTTGAATGCCTTCAGTGTTTTATGGTAGTGTTAAACTTTTGGGTTGATGACTGTCAATTGAAGCACATGAGATGTGAGGGAAAATTCATCTACCTCTGCATTTCTCCAAAGTGCAGAGCCAACACTATGAAGTTTTCCTCATAATCTAGTTTGGCCTGGAATGAATGTATGTGAAATGAGCTACTTTCTCAGCTGAGTAAGAAATGGTGTTTTTTTTTTTTTTTTGCTGATCAAGGAAAGTCACTTGATTCAATACCAGAGTCAGAAGAGGAGTTAGAAGGAGATGACAAAGATGAGGTCATACTAAAAGGAAATAATGAAATGGAAGAAACTGGAGAGCTGGAAGCGGCGACTTCTAATACTGTGAGAGATCAGAAGGATGGGCTTGGCAAGGCTACTGTGAGTGCTGCATTTAATGCCACTGAAATTGATGCCAAGTTATCATCTGAACAAGGAAGGGAACAAAACTATGGGCCTCATAAGTCCAGAGTAGAAGCCATTGCCTCCAAAGCAACAAACAAGGAATCATCTGAGCAAGGATCCAAAGGATGGCAATCAATTCCAAAACCAAAGGGACATTCAGCTCTAGACTATGCTCGGTGGGACAGTGTTGAAGATGATTCTAGTGAAGAGAACGAAGACGATGATGAAGAATCTCTGCCCCAGTATCGGTTTCGTGTGAGAACCGTTGGTGTACGCCCGGTGAAGTGAAAAGAGCCAAGGATCTAGGATCTATAAGTGGCTGTTCTAACCCCAATAGTGCACAGAGAAGTGAGTTCTCAAATGTTATAAGGGGCTGGTTGGAATAGTTCATTGTCATGAAGATCTGAGTCCTTGGGAGCTACCAGCTTTTTACTGGTCTTTGTGGTTGTTAAAAAACCAATTGGCAGATGAGAGCTACCTGAAGTTCACATGGACTTCCTTTGAAGCTAACTTCCTGAATCCTGATGTCCAAGTCCTTTTCCATCTGTTGTGACGTTATACGAATTAAAATGGTTCATGCTTCCATATACGATCACGTAAAGGGGGTCTTTGAGCAGTAAACATTCGTACTGCATAACCATTGCACCAGGGGCGAGGAGATAATTTTCCTGGGTACAACAGTTCCCAACGTGAATATTTCTTATTCTTAATATTGCCCTAAATGTTTACTGGCAGAACTGTTGCGCTGTCATTGTGGTTAGCTAAGATGGCAGCTGCAATAGGCCATTGCGTTACTCTCTCCATCATCGTAAATCTAGCCATTGTGTTACTCTCTCCATCAACGAAATAACTTGTCCGTTTATATTTTTATATCTATTTGGGTGGGTGGGTTATGCCCACACTTAACCACAGATCTGCTTTGGCAAGTGTATTAAATTAATGAGTTAATTATTTTAACACTCTTTCTATTTTACGTTTCTTGTTCAAAGCTTTCTTCATTTTTAAAATTTATTATAACTTTTCTTATATTATGTAAATACCTATAATATAAATTTAATTTGTTCTATACAAACTTTTCTTTATTTTAAAATTTATTATAATTTTTCTTATATTTTGATAAATACGAAATATATAAGTTTAATTTATTATGAATTATTTAAAAATTTTTAATTAAATAATAAATTTGTTATGATTTAATGAAAATATTTTTATTAATTCATTAATAAAATTTTTCTGTTCAAATTCATATTTGATTTCCTATAAAACATAATTTCATGTGATATTTTCATAATTTATGAATTTTTTATAAAATAAAAAATATAAAAAATATATTTTGTTTCAAATGGGTCGCAAGTAATATAGAAAAAAATATAAATATATTTTTAATTTTTTAAATTTTATAAAAAATATTCATAAATTATAAAAATATTCACATGACATTATTTTTGTAAAAGAGACTAAAAATATATTTTATGTAAAAAAGTTTTATTATTTAATTAATATTGATACTTTTAATAAGTTATAATAAATTTATTATTTAATTAAAAATATTTTTTATTATTTTATAATAAATTAAATTTATGTGTAATATAATTATAAAATATAAAAAATTATTATATATTTTGAAAATACTTTCACTTGCTTATAATATTCTTGCTCAAGAAATATGTATAAAAAATAAAAAAATTTATTAAATAATTTTAAGAATAATAAAATATTTATTATTTTTTAAAATATCCTTTGATCAAATACTCAATTAGTTAAGTATTCAATAGAAAAGGTAATTTTGATAAAAATAAAATTTGTAAAACATAATTTATATTATATTAATTTTATGAAAATGATAATTAAAAATATTTAAAAAAGATTATATAATTATAATTATTATGAAAAAATAAATTGAAATTTATATAAAAAGACGTAAAATAAAAAATAATTTACTTTAAATTAATTTTTATGAATAGTTATAAATGCATCACCTGCCATTGATTGGTAACCATTAGCTGAAAGTCACAAAGCAAAAGCGGTGATAAAATCTCGCAGCATTAGTTAGAGAGATACTGGGGATGCGACTATGCGTAAAGCTAGCCAATAAAAATAGAAGTTGCTTGCGGTGTGCGCAACTCTACAAACAGTTGTGAGCTATGGCATTAAAATAGCTAGACAGCAGTATTAAATTTTGTGTCACCGACTTAAGTATGACAGCCCATATCCCATTATAAACATGGGTGTCTACTATTGGTTTGTCATCTATCCCACTAGAAATCAATTTCTGACATTAAGTCAAGTGAGCTTAGGAGTACGGTAAAAATAGCCAAATTTTAAAAAAATAAATATAAAATTAAAAAAAATTATTTATTAAATTATAAGAAAAAGCTATTAAAATTAAAAAAAAAAAAGTGAATCCAAATCGATGAAGACGGATCCTCTGCTTTTAATGAATTCAAAAACAATAAATATAAAAAAAAATAAATATAAAATTAGGAGAAAAAATTTATAAAAATATATTTTTAATATAAATTAAAAAAAGATAAGTAAAAAAATATTAAAATCAAAAAAATAATAAAGTCATAAAATTGAATCGTGCAAGGTTTGTGTTTCTTCTATACTGTTCACTTTTGATTCAGCCATAGCCTCCTCCCGCTAACCCTTTCACACTTAAAAGTGGAAAATGCTGTTCGGCATATAGAACAAATATTTGGCTTCCTTTTTTTGTTCTTTTTTTATATCCTTTTGTGGAATGCAATAGTGATCTTTATATTACTAAATCTCGTACATCATTCTACATAGGATGTGAAGTTTTACCAAAGGAATCAAAAGGGGATGTTTAGGTTATTTAAATTAATATAAGATATTATATGAGAAATATGCAGAGGCAGAGAAGTATGAGCATTGGTTGACTAAATAAACATGAAGAACTTAAGCATCAATGGTTCGTCAAATTACAAAACTTCCTCCCGGAAATAGACCCAGAAGTTCAGTTGAAGTGGGATAGCTCTTAGGGGCCGTTAGAGTCAAAATTACATTGAATATGGGATACATTTATTTTCTGCGTGCCATTATTACTCGTCAAGTGTTTTGATATAGGAAGGAAACTAAAGAAAGATGTATGTAGAGAAACAAGTTCATATATTGGTTTCAGTGGCACACCCTGAATACATAGGTTGTCCTACTATATTAAATATAGATTCAACAATCATTTTAAAAATATAATTGACTATTTTTTATTTTTGTAAAAATTTTTCTAATAGATTTACTTTTTTTTAGAATTTTCTTAACAATATTCGTAGTTTGGTCATAAATGCAGTTGTTAGATTACTGAGGATGATTAAATTTATGTGATTCAACTCTATTATACTATGTTTAGAGTTAAATAAGGTACTTGATAATATTTTCTATATATATATATGCTATATTGATATTCTATTTTTTTTATATTTAACCTTATCATTGCACTTGTATTATATTATATTAGTATTTCGTATTTTATATTTGTCTTCCAAAACCAAAGGATACTCATCAACTAATATTTAGTTCCATCATGGTAGCTACATCATCAATTTTTACAAAGGAAAGTGATTAAATGCATGAAAGATTGCGTAACTAGTTGAAAAGAACAAAATAAGAAGTTACATAACAATTTGTCCCAATGAAAGTTTGCTATTAATTGATTTTATTATTTTTATAAATAAAATTATAAAATATTCACTTAATAAATTTTAATGAATACATTTATTAAATTTTAAAAATTAAATATTAAAACTCACACACACGTAATAGTCCGTTGAAAATTTTATTAACATTGAGTTTAAGACCAGTAAATGGTAATGCTAACACCAGCAAATGCAGAATATCAAGTTTATCCTTGGAGCAGGCAATTAAGATACAAAATCAGAGTTCATCTTCAGAGCCTTTCAATAATTGTTCTTGTAGCATCTGAGAGCTCTTCATAGAGAACCATATTAGAGGATGTGCAATGTAGCAATTCTGGCACTGAGCTTGAAGTTTTCTGTGTCATGTACCCTTCGACAGCCTTATGACAAGAGGAGTGAAACATGAGAGCTGCTCTCAAACTGCTTAAAACTTGATCAATCTTGCTGCTATCTAGCAAATCAAGCTTAGCGAATAGCAGTTCCAATCGTACAGAGACATACTGTTGGGTGCAGTTTTGGGATATCGCCTTCAATGGTGGGTCTGTTGCAGTAGAGGCCAATTGTGTCATGTTGGCTCCTAATTCCTCAACTTGGTGGATGAGACAGCTGATGAGAATGACGGCTAGGCCTTTCCGATCAGCGCTTCCGGCGGCCTCATCGGACTTCAGGCATTGGATGCAAACATTGGCGTTGTGGCATTCATTTTGAATGAAGCTTTCATCAGCTGAAACGAGGTTATGGGAATAGGACAGAGCGAGAAGCAGAAGATGAAGAAGAGTAGCAGCTTCCATGGGAGCCATTATGACAGTTTTGAAGAGGCTGAAAACTAGGAGGTCTTTGCTGGCTTTTATGCTTCGGATCCCATGGATACCATCTGCATTTATAAGGCTTTTTCTAGGTTTCGTGTTGGCAATTTCACATTGGAAAAAATATAGTTAAAAAATAAACTAAATGAAAATTAAAAATAAATTAAATTAAATTTATTGACATTAAATATTTTAAAGTAAAGAAAACAAATCAATAAATTTGAATAATGATAGCAAGATTTATAAAATAAAAACTATTTATTGTTAGATGCCCAATTAATAACAATGGACAAACAAAAAAGTTACTAATTTTTTAAACCAAAGTTATTACTCCATCGAGTTTAGAATATCTCTCCCTTAAAGAAGATAGACATGAATTAAGAAAATTATTAGATAGTATTAGAACTAAAAACCTAAACAATTAGAAAAAAATTTATGAATAATTTTATATCTTCAACACACTCACTCATATAAAAAATTTAAGTTTTCAGACTCTAATATCATATTAAAAATTAAATATAAACTTAAACTATTGTCAAATTTTAAGAGTGGTTTTATTTTACACCTTCAACATAAATAGCATTGCTTTTCCAAAATGATATGATTCTTCCAGATATCAAGCAAACATATCACAGCTTACGGACATTTTCAATATTTATGTTAAGAACACTTTATACTCTGAGCTTAATTCAAATAGTATGATTCAACTTTATTGACCTTCTTTTTTGGAAGTCGATTTTGATATTATAACTTTCTTAATATTTAAAAAAAAAATATCATACTCGTGGACTTTGCATAGAAATGCTGTTCATGAATACTATGTTCTGTTTGATTGGTAATTTTGTTGGTGATAATGCTCACACCAACTTGGCGTCCTAAAAGTGACGATGTTGGAATTGAAAACTGATTGAAAAAAAAAAAAAAAAAAATCCAATGGAGGGTCGAATATAAATTCATCAACCTTGTTGAATAATTTCTCTTGACAGACAAGCTTATATATCTGTATATATCATATTGCTAAGCCTGTTAGTCTAAAACATAATTTCTGTAGTAGCTGCTGAGAAATCCACGCCATAACTTTAAACCATGGCAATCGTTGAAGCCTTTCAGTTATTCTACAAGTAGCCTCAGTGAGCTCCTTGTAAACTCTCATGTGGCAAGCAACACCAGTTGGGACTCGGCCATGTTGAAACTGCATGGAGGATTGGCATCCAACCTCAAGCTGTTGAGCTTGAACCACAGACGCTTCGGCATTGTCATCCTTGTGGTTGTTCTGCAAGGCTTGCTTTGCTAATGAATCCAGCTTAGTCTTGGCACTGGAGTACCCAGCTGAACAGTTTCTGTCAATGTTCTTCGTTTCTGGGTCCTTTTCATCAGAAGCCAACCTTTGTCACGTTGGATGCGGTTCACAACAATGGCGGCTATGCCTAATCTGTCATTTGGGCAATGTATTTCCGGAATTAAATTGATAGTTTACGCTATTTTTAATGTAATAATGACTTGCGGTGGGCAGAGCATTCGTGGAAATTTAACCAATTCGACCGTTTCAATGATTCAATTCATGGGACCATTCGAAAATCCTCTTCTCCCTGTCTCTCTGTCTATATTAACTAGCAAAGTAAGACAGAAGAAGATCAGAGCTGAATATCACAATCAGCCATGGAGTTGCTGCACACGGCCACGAACAAGCTTCAACTCAAGCACTGGCTCTGGGAAGAGGAGCTCCCCCTTGGAAACCGCATCGCACTCAAAGAAAACCAGATATCCTCTTTTCGGAAACACATCAATCTACTATACATCTCGCTTTTCCACTCCACAGCTTTGATAGTTTTCCTGAATCTGAATGCATCTTCATCATCTCCTTTCCAGGACGCCTCTTGCCTTCGTTTCTCCTCTGTATTCTCTTGGCAACATCTTGGCTATTCGCTACGAGGGCAATCTCGAATTCGATGCAGAGAAGGAACTGGAGAGGGACATGGAGGACAAGATACAGGTGGCAAGTGTATCGAGAATTCGAAGAAAAATGGGTTGGAATTTGATCTGATAAAAGAGGTTGATGCGCTGAGGAGGGCTAAGAGTCTGCGTGTTGAGGCAAAAGAGGTTCGCAGATGGCCTATGAGAGGCAGTCTTTGTTGTGTCTTGCTTATCTCTTGCTATCACCGTTTTAACTCGTGTAATTAAAGCACCAAACTTCATTTTGTATAACGCATCGTACCCATGTTGAATATAAAACTTATATACAAATTATATAAAAATCTCATTATATAAAAGTTTTATTATAAAATTGATGTAGCCGTAGAAAATGGAGTCAGAGAATAGGTATAAGATACAAATGGGTAATTGAGAAGTGAATTAGGTTCTAACATTTCATTAGCGTTTGTATTTTTGGGTTAGCAGAATATTTTGGTAACTAGGGAGGCAGATGCAGAAAATGTTGTTCTGCATATTGTAATCTGAAAATTCTGAGCGAAATTATGATCATATTGTCCAATTGCTCATGTTTATAATGATTTGGTTTTGATTCCCTCTACCTTCTTGCCTCTAAGCTGGATTTGAATTATTGAATTCAGATGAATTGAGCAGATGTGAGAACAAGTAAGTCTGAATTGATAATCGATCATAAGAAAATAACTCTTCTTTCTGATAATTTTTTTGTAGTGTGTTGTTTTTGTATGCTCTAAACAACCAATTGCAGAGATAAGTTGGGCTGGGTCCTGCTGATGCTGGTTTTGGCCATGGCCTGACTCACATCTTTGAGGCCCCGGCATTTGGATTCCGACCGTATTTTACAAGTTTTAAGAATTCAAACTGAGCTAAGCAAGGAAGGAAAGTGTCACAGTGCATATTTAAGATATGATTCCTACTGATTAAGAACATGAAAATTAGCTTCCCTTGTGGTAATGGACAGTGAGGAGCCATTGTGCCTAGTGTATCCCCTATGATTAATTATTTGCACAAGAAATTGTACTTTGTCTTTTTTGTTGTTATGATATAATTTGTGCCAATCTCTCAAAGTTAGAATCAACTCAGAATTCATAATTGTACACATATTATCATTTCAAAATATTAAATTAATTTGTGAAATATCATCTGATAACAAAAAATAATATAAAATACTTTAACATTGCCATTCAAAATGTCAAACTCAATTGATGAAATATAATAGGATTTAAATCCTCTGATTTTTTTTTTTTAAATTTAACATATATAAGAATTTTTTTTTTTTTCTCTTTCTCTCTTTCACTTTCCCCGGGATCCGAATCCAACATAATGATGTAATCGCAGGTTGATCCTAAGCAAGCTGGCTCATTTCTGTATGTGTTGGTTATTTACCAATACTACCCAATTTAAGGTTGGTACTTGGTAAGTTAAAGAAACCAACTCATATGAAAGTATGACCAAAGAAAAAGTTTGCATGAAAAATATTTTAAAAGTTGCTAAACTTTTTTGCTATTCTACATAGTGCTACTATTATCTTAGCGACATACTAATTAGGCCCAAAAAAAACCCACAAAAAAGCTCCTTCTAAAAAATAAATATGACTACAAAGATTATGCAAACAGCAATGTTTTATTGATCATCATGTAAATTTTGTTTGATGCTCCTCCATTAAAAAATTATAGTATGCTATTTTGCTAGTGATACCCTTGAGAGGCAAAAAATACACAATGTAAAATGTTTGTGATTTTTTGCATGCGAAGAGAATCTATGTATATGCCTTCCATATTAGTATTACTAATTAATTGTAGAATAATAGTGATACTTGATCAATTTCCTTTTATTTTTTAATTAAATTTTTGTTTTTCATTTAGTATAATTATGAATAAAATTAATTTAACTGAGTCAAAATAAATTCAAAAATTTTAAAAAATATATATTTAAATATTTTATTTTAAAATTAATTCAGAAAAGTGAAGGAGATCCACAATAAAAAAATTGATATTTTAAAAATTAATTTTATTTTTATCAAATTTTATTCTAGAATCAAATTTCTCTAGAACAGGAATAATAATAAAGCACTGTCATTTCATTTCATATTTCCTCCTAGCCGTTAAGGTCGTGCACCTTGCCGGCGCTGACGCTCCGGGATTCAATGACCAAAAGAGAAAGAAGGGGCAGTCCTGGAAATTCAACCCAATTAGACCGTTACAAATATTCAAAACCACACGGCCGTTTAAAACTCCTTCCCTTGTTTCCTCCCACTGTTCCTCTGTAATTCAATAGCTATTTGCTTCTCCCTCTATTAATTTGGAAGTAAATTCATGGCTGACGCTGACCAGAGCACAAGATCATCGATCATGGAGTGGAAGCACCTCCACCCACTTCACCAAATTGCAGAGACTCCCACCCATAAGCTTCTCCTCAAGCAATGGCTCAAGGAAGAGGAACTCATCCTTCGCCGCATCGCACTCAAAGAAAGCCAAATAGACGCTGTTCGCAAAGAGATCACAGTGCTCTACATCTTCTTCTTTCTCTTTCATTCCACAGCTCTGATGCTCCTTTTCAATGCATCCTCAAAATCCGACATCAAGAATTCCTGCCACAGGTCATGGATCCCATCACTCTGTTCTCTCTTGTTCTCTCTGGGCATCATCTGGGCTGTTCGGTACAAGAGCGATGTCGAGGTTCACATGGAGAAGCTGCTGGATAGGGAGAAAGAGGATGGGAGGCTATTGGTCAAGTGTGTGGAGGAGTTGAAGAAAAAGGGGCTGGAATTTGATCTGTTGAAAGAAGTTGATGCGCTGAGGAAAGCCAAGAGTTTGCGGGTTGAGGCGAAAGAGGTTCGCAAATGGTCTGCCAGAGACTTTGTTTCACTGTTCTTCTTCTCAATGTCTTGCATATCTCTTGCGATCACAAGAGTTATCTTGTGTAGTTAGGATTGGTTTCCTCAAAAGGCTGAATTTTTGAGATGGAAATGGGGTACAGGGCTGAGGGTATAATTTGATGGAAATGGGTAATTGTAGTATGAATTGGGTTCTTAGTCATAGTGTTTTGCTTTTCTGGACAAGCAGAAGAGTTTGGTATCCGTCAATTAGATTGCCAGAGTCATTGGAAGGGAGGCAGGTGCAGAATATACTGTTCTGCTTTTTGTAATTTGAGAATATCAAGCCATGGTCATGAAATAAAATTAAAATTGTTTAATTGCTGTTCTGCATCTGCCTTCTTGTCTGGGCTTGTTTTTCTCCAAATCCATATTGTTTCTAACATGAAGTTTTTACCGTTTTATTGTTTTCGCTTATTGTATGGAAGATAGTAATTTAGTTATGTAACTTGGTAAAAAGAATCACTTCAAACTTGATATCTGATTGCAAAATTTTCTCTTCTGTGCTCCAATTTTCCATAAAAACTAATAGCTAAGCTGAAGTATACTTCTGATACTGGTTCCGGCAGTGGCCCCACATCTGAGGCTCCAACAGCTGGGATCTGACCAGCCGACAAAGTTGAGGATTAGTACCATCTTCGCTACATTAAAATTTTCTTCACTAAAAAAATATTAGAAAATTAATCGGGCTTTATGATTAGCATATAAACATGCATCTTAGAGACTGATATTCTGATTTGAAGATCGTTATTGATGGTGGAGCAGCTCGCTTGAGTTTGACAGTTTGTGTAAGAATGGTGAAGAAAATTACCTGGATCTTCTGCTTTTATTATTCTGTATTCTATTTATCTTTTTAATTTATATTAAAATATAATTTCTAAGTTTTATTATTTTTTTTAGTAATTTTTTAATTTTATATTTATTTTTTTCTTATATTTCTCTTTTTTTTTTTTTTAAATTCCGTAAAGGTATAAGATTCATTCTCATGAAGAAGGTTACTTCTCAGAATGAATTGACACCCACTGAATTTAGTCTTTCTTGAGCACTGGACAGGATCCCCTAACTTTGGTCTGAGTGCAATTAATGAGAGATGGAGAAAAATGTGAGAGAAATGAAAAAAATAGTGAAAGAAAGAAACGAAACCTAAAATTAAAGATCACTCTTCAATGTCTCAGTTTTGTCTCAAGTTACCAAAATAAAACATCCAAAAGACATTGATCCATTTCCTGGAACCATATGCCAAACTCTGTTGAATAATCTAAATTCCTTGTGTTCCTATATTCCTATTTGTGGTAGCGCATAGTTTAGCTAGGCTAGCTACATTTTGAATAGAGGATGTCCATTAGAGCCTTGATACAGTTTGGTGTAACCAGCTCTAATTGATGTGCTTTCTAGAGGCAACTGATGTGAAGCTTACTCATCGAGGGGTTTTGGTTTTACTCTGCTCCTAGACAACGTATTAATTAGCATCCCAAGGGCAACAAAGAGCAAACAAAGGAAGAAAGAAAACCAGCATTAGCTACAAAAATACTAAAAGACTTTTATGAACAGACATTCATTCTGGCACATACGTTAGTCTGTTGGACTGAATTGTTATAGTTCATGGTAGGTGTGGGGGCAAATGCTTGAGTAAAGATCTTATGCATAAAAATTTTACATGATTTGTAATTTTCATAAAACATATGAGTAGCTTTAATTTTTTTAATTTTACAATTTATAAATACTATGAAAATATTTTATTAGTTTACGAAAATATAAATTACATATAATCTTTGTACACAAAACTTTTGTATAAGTAACATTATTCCAAATGCTGCCAATAACCCACAAAGTGTTGCATAGAAGGGTACATATGCTAATTCTTTTGCTTCACGTCTAACTTAGATTTCACCCAAAATATTTTTTATGAAAAGATGATAAAAAAGGGAATTTACTATAACTTTGGTTTAACTACACTAACGGGTCCTTTAATATCAATTTGAGCAATTTTTTAAAAATATTTAACTTGAGCAATTTAAATGGCTTCTAACTAGTTGATATAATTAATGTAATGCAATTATAGAGCCACATTCTGAAAATTATTCAAGTGGCAACTCACATAATCTTTCGCAAATTAAATAGAATGTACATAATTAAGTGAATAGTGTAATCAATGCATTTTTTAGTCTTCGTGAATATTGATAAGTTGAGTGGCAGCAAAAGTAGTCTGCACAATTCTCACTTTTTGCAAACAAAAGATTTTACCTTTTTCAGGCCGCAAGGATGCATTGCCCAAAGCCCCAAAATTCATCTTCTACCATACAACCAAAAAGATAGAATATTCATATGAAAAAAAAGGAGGAGTCACTTTTATAGTAGAATTGAACAAATCATTTTTATGCACATAGCCTAGTGAGCACAAAGAGGTTTGACGTTGCTCGAATAATAATGAAATCAACAGGTTAAAACCTTACAAACATTTGATGATTTTATTTTCTCATTAGAACAAACAAGCCATTCAAACTCTCTTAAGGGCAAAGGTTTACTTAATTTTTTAAAAAAATGTAAATAAAAAAAGTAATCCAGCTAACGGATCTCCCACTTACCAACTTGAAAGAGTAGGCCTACTCTCATGTAAGAAAGTTCACAAAAGTTCTTGTAAAGACAAATGGCAGCTTGGAATCTTCGTTCACAAGAGAAAACTTACTTTCAATACAAATAAATGCAGTATTTTAAAAATTAAACTAATCAGCAAACCGTTTTGTTGATGAAACATGGTTAGACGAGTTTGGTCAATTGAATCAAATGATATCATAATATACTTTTTATATAAATAATATTTATTTATTAATAAAAGATCCTCAAAATATATTATATAAGTATTTATATATTTATTCTAATTAAATAAATGTGAGTTTTAATTCAACAATGTATGTAGTTGGCAAATTATGAATTTTATAATCAAACTAATAATTTTTTTCCTTTTTATCCATTCAAATGCTATATGTGTGACCAAGATAATAAAATTTATAATTATAAATAATTTTTATAAATTTTTTTAAGTTTTGTTGAATCAATCGATTTGACTAGTACACATTGAATTTGAACAAATTTGATCATACATTAGTTTAAGTATTAAACTAAACCACGTTATTGGTCAATCGCTAATTGAGCTATCAAAATATGTCTAATTCGTGTGCAGAGTAGGTTCATATATATATGTTCACATAAAATATGGATAAATTAGCTTGTTTCATTTAACTTATAAGTCAATATAAGAGAGGATAGATGTCAACCAACCTACATTTTAACATGTAAAAATACATTAACTCGTGAGTCAATATGCCTCATCAGGATAGGTTAAATTAATATTTTCTTGACCCGCCTCATCCCTTCGTTTAATTGTGGGCTTTTGCATGGCAAAGCGGACAATTTGCTTTACCACCTCTTGTCGCTAGTTTAGTAACCAATTCGATCTAATTTTTAAAACTCAGCTTAAATTTCAATGTTAATTTTCTTTCATAAAGTTTTTGTAAATGTCTTTATATAGAAGTATCTTTACTCGACTTGAAAACACGAGGACTGAGGAGCGTTATTGGGAAGTAAAGTGGGGAGATATGAAAGTTTCGAGATTCAAAAGGGAGATCTACATGATCCATCCATTTAAGAGTAGAAGACCTGAAGGCTGAAGGCAGTTCATTTATTTTAAAGATCTGATCTTCACGTTTATGTCAGACACCCTCTTGAATGGCCATGACATGCTTTTCAATTTACTGCCTGCCCCGTGAACTCCCTTCAATTTCAATGGCCATCAGCTGCTTTTCAATTTTGTGTTTATGATTTGGACAGCAATACCAGCCTCAAATGTTACTCTCGTCAACCATTTCTTGGAGTATGAATTTCATATATTTTTAATAATAGAAATTACATTAAAATATAAAACAATCTGAATTATTGAAAATACGTAAGATTCATACTCCCAAAGCAAGTCTCTTGTTCTTACACATTCAAAAGTAACGCTACTTCATACCAAAAGAAAAAAAAAAAGTAATGCTGCTTATATAATGGATTTATGCATAAGGATTATACATTATTTGAAGTTTCATAAAATTAGTGAATAATTTTATAATTTTTAATTTTATAACTTATTAACTTTATAATTTTATAAAAATTATCAATTTACAAAATAAGTATAATTTTATTGTGGAAATGGTATTAGCATTTTTCCCCTTTTCACTTTTCAAATATGTTTCAATTAATGCCCCATTCAGCCAACCTTTTCTCGCCCTCGTCCTTGAATGTACTTTCTTTTGGCCTGATACGTGAGACCGTGTGAGTGTCAGGTCACTTACCAATCTGTTTGGCCCAAGATGCGTTTCAGTACAAGTATTAAAGAAAGCTGGAAATTAGTGTTGATTTGAAATTCATAAATGTCCTTTGTTCTTGTATAGTTTTTTAAAATTTAGTTTATTTTGGGTGACTCACCAAGACTTGTGAAGCTTTCAAAAGAAGGTCGTGGATCATGTGAAATGCAGCAGATGTACCTCTTTGCTCATTTTTAAAAGGACCCCTTCAAACCTTCACCTGTATATAATCCTTCCTAGTCATCAGCTAATTCTCCCCAAAGTACACCTGCCTTTGTCTTCATGCTTCTTGCTTGCCAGTTTCACTTCCAGTTCTAATGAGAACTGATCTCAAGTTACTTGAGCTTTTATAGTTGCCAAACATGAGGATTTTCTCACTTGGAATTCAGGAGTTTTATCTGCTTGCCTTTTTCTTCATGGTTTTTTCTAGGACTTGGACCCTCAGGGTTGTCCCTAATCGCGTGTTTACTGCTTCAATGTTGTTATTGTTGTTGCAAAGATTAATGGCCTAACATCCATGAAGTACCAAAATTTTATTTTGGTATCGTATTCCTCTGGAATGAGAACTCATACCCACATCGAATATGGAATAGGTATGAGAGTCACAGAAAAATTTTATTACAAAATTGATATATCAACATAGTCATTCTTATTTCAGATATGTATCCATAACCATATCCTTGAAACTTGGCCTATCACCATATTCAATTCAAAATTTTTGTATAACAACCATTACTAAACATAAGTGGCCAGTATTCATATATGCTTTTTTTTCCCGTTTGCCAGATAAGTTGGTGAGCTTGCAAGAAGAGAAAGCTGCAACTGAAGACAAAGAGGTTTGTCTCCAACAATTTCATCAATTATTCAACTGCATCTCAACTCATTTGTCTACTTCTGAATGAAGGACTCAGTTCCAGAGTACTGTTTAACAACACGCTGCTATATATGAATAAACTAGACAATTACCATCATGGTTCTAAGATTCATTAAGAGTTTACCTATTTGAAATTTTTAGGATGGAGCAAAGGAAGACCTGGGAATGAAACCCTACCCCACTGGTTCGACCTTGCCGGATTGTTCCCACGCATGTGGGCTATGCTTTCCGTGCAAGAGGGTGATGTTGAGCTTCGAGTGCTCCCTTGCAGAGTCTTGCCCTCTTGTTTACAGGTGCATGTGTAGAGGGAAATACTACCATGTACCCTCCAATTGATCACTGCCGATTATGATTTGCGATTCCAAGGCTAGGATTGTTGTTGTAACTCTCAAGATGAAGATGAAGAGTGGACATTTTACCTTTTGAGCTGCATAGTTTTGCCAAATATGAATTTTGTATATCTTCCATCTCATAATGTACATTGTTTTATTATTTTTAAAAATAAATTTTAATAAAATTAACACCTAAAATAATTTAAATTATTAAATCTATTAAATTCTATGTATTAAACAATAAAATTTTATAAATTTTATAATTAGTTTTGTGACACTTTTGTTAATGTTAGGAGCATGTAAAACAGTAAATAGTAGTCGGAAAAAAAAAAATTTTATAGTATGTAGGATGAATTTTTTGCTGCAAGAAGCGGGTTCGCCCTCTCTCGACACAAAGTGCCATTGCAGAGCATCATTGCTGACTCTTCAGCACATGCTTCCGCATTTTGTGTTGACACTAATAACTTTACATTCAGGAACCTTAGTCTTAAAAATAAGAGAGGCAGAACTTTCGGTTCAGAGAAGCATTTGCAAGATTTTAGGAGTAATGAGGAAAACAAGGAAGCAGGTATGACATGGACAAACAAGTGAACGACTCTGAACTATGTTCTCATATAAGACTGGGAGTGGAAAAACATGCAAGTTTCAAATGTCCTCAGCTACTTCCAGAGTAACTTGCATAATTGCGTTGAACATAAGCCACGATCAGAAGGCAGTAAACTCAAAGCTGATGTATAAAACAAAACAGAAAAACAACCACACGCTCCCACACACACAAAATCTCTAAACCCAATTAGTAAGAAGAAAGACAATGGACAATAATTATTAGTCTGATGAAGCATGGTTGGTTGTAACCATGCATTAGAGGTAGCAGGTATCACACCCCCATGCTGGTGTTTGCTGATGTATATTGACTTGAATCTGCTCCCTTAATTTCAATATTATTCATCAAGCTATTTTCATCATCAAAGTTCAAGTAAGTCAAGTATGCAGGCCTTGAAGTTATACCCGCTCACTTCAATAACTCCAGAAAGCATTGCCACAATACGGGACATTGATGGTCGTAACACAGGTGATGCTTGTGTGCACAAAAGAGAAATCTGTACAACTCGTTTAACTTCTATCTCATCAAACACTGACAATTTACAATCCACCAACTCAATTTCACGGTTTTGTTCATACAGTTTCCAAGCCTAAGAACCTAAGAAACCAATTATCAATCATAGGTATCACTATAAATTGAGTGTCTAAAAATGATTTATCATAAAAACTAAATGAATCAACATTGTTCTGCAGAGGATGCAGATAATATCACTTTATCTATCTACCCATGAACTTACAGAGGACAAAGGAGAGAAAGGAAAAAAAAGAACAGGGCTTGATCTTATAGATAAAATCACTTATCTGTGCACCCGCACAGAAACAAATGCATCAATTCCATACCAAACAGTGATTGGTCAAGACTCCTATTTTCTAAATACTCAAACAAGAAGTCGTTTGCCTCCTTCAATACAGCATCCATACAACTTAATGAGGTTACGGTGTTGCACAGCTGATAGAGTGGCAATCTCGGTTATGAACTGGAAGTTTCCTTCATGAGATATTGTTGACAGTTGCTTCACAGCAATCACCCTTCCGTCATTAAGCGTTCCCTGTTGAGTACACAATGAGAAACTATCAGCAGTTAGAAAAAAGGACCTTCTAATTTCAAATGTATTATTAGTTCCACCTTCTACTCAAAATGCATTTCTAATTTTTTTCATCCGGCGGCCTTCTGCTCAGCATCCTTATCGGGTGGAAGGGAATCACCTATTGTTTTCAGATCTCGTTCAACAATCAAATGCTTTCTTAACACATCACATAGTCTAGAGAAGTGTCATGTGCAACTATTCTGACATGCAATGTTAGCCAGAAGAGTTAAAAAAAAAAAAAAAATTATCCCTGCTGGAGTAACACTAATACGATTATATATATATAAAGAAAAAAATATCCATAATTGCTCATTATGGATATTGCGTGAATATCCCTTCATGAAAGTAGAATTTCTGTTTAGTTAATGAAGAAATGTAGGATGACAAACATAATTCAAAATATGTTGATTTGTCTCACTTATTTCTTTGTTCTGGTTACAAAGAAAGCAAGTTTGTGCATACTCGAAACAGGAACAGCATACCTTCAGCAGGATCAGTGGCAGCTTTGTCTTTATCTTGTGGTAAGGTAACCAGGCTTAGAAGACAAACAGCATAGATAGCATGCAAAATCCAAAACCGGCAGAGACAGTTCCATCATAAGCGTCGTCTCTCTCACAGACTCACTCAGAGAATTTGATAGTTAGCAGAAAAATTGGAATTCCAGAATGCAACGATGGCACGTGTTATGCATAAAATAGATAGCACACTGAAATAGATAGGACCACAATGCCCATAGGAATGGTCAACTAAGTTCCCATTTACCCTGTGCTCGAAGTCAAGTCATCAACTTGGGAGTCATTCCCTGCAGGCTGCAGCTAGAGAGGACCGCTAGTCGTCCTCAACGTTTTAGCAAGTTAAATCAACCAAAGACGAGCAGTCATCTATTTACACACCGAAAAAAAAAAAAATAGATATCTTAATGAACCTTTTATTTCTCATCTCGATTGTTTGTCTTTTAATTGAATAGTCAAAATGTCAGCAAGTTAGACAAAGACTAATGAGCGTACAGTTGGTTGTTGATCTGAAAACCAGTTATATGAACTGTAGCACTTTTTGGACCATTTCCCTAACACGTAAAACAAAAAAAGATTAAAATTTTCAACCTTTTGGCCTTTTAGGTTGACAGTAGTTAAAGAAGCCATTAAATTTTTGGTAACAAGTAATTGGTGATGCCTCTCCGGATGTCCGTAACAATTCATTGGTTGGTTGTAATGTAGATTGTAATGACTATCTAGAATCCTCTAATAGTTGATAACAATTAATGTTGTTATCATAGTCCATATTTGGCTTAATATGGATATTGTCAATATAGTTAACATACTCTGGTGTTCATACCAACGTTAAAGTGCAAATATATCTATACTCAGGTATTTTAATCCAAGTTTATTTTCAACTTTGTACATAGTCCACGCAACTTTGTACAGTAAATTGCAAAGTGACTTTCAAGGTCATTTATGGTACAAAGTGGACTAACCTTTATATTAGAGCAAACAAAACTGGAAACAACATTTCAGGAGCAATGTCATTCTGATGGTTATAGACACACGACCAGGAACCAAAATGAACATACCAATTCTTACCTACCCTCACTAAGACTGTGTTGAAGGATAGGATGAGCAGCATTCACAGGTGAATGATCTGCACCACCCACCATGCTAGTACTTGCCGATGAGATGTATTGACTTGTATCTGATCCTTTAGTAGCAATGCCTGTCATAAGGCTGGTCACATCATCAAATTTCCAATCAGTGAGGTATCCAGGCCTTGAAGTTACCGCACTCACTTCAATATCTCCTGAAAGCATTGCCACCACGCGAGACATTGATGGCCGTAACATTGGTGATGTTTGAGTGCACAAAAGAGATATCCCAACAATTCGTTTAACTTCTTCCTCCTTGAACTCTGATAGCCTACGATCTACCAGCTCAATTACACAGTTGTTTTCATGCAGTTGCCAAGCCTAAGACATCATAAACGAATAAAATTAATCAATTTAAGTCCCAAGGATAAATATACATAATATGCATCAAGCTTAATGTCCAAAATACTTATTGAAGGAGTTAAAAATTGAAAGAATCTTAACTTACTTTTCAAAGAAATAATCTATATCAACTGTTATCTAGCATCAAAAGTTTCCCCTTTTTAATAAATTTCAGAAGTAAAAGGCAAAACACTGGCCATATTTCCTTAACAAATCATCCTATATCATGGAAAAAAAATGTATTTCAAATGAATCATACCGATATGAGAATCACGAATATATATATATATATATATATATATATATATATATATATATATACATATATATACATGCCAAATTTTACATCCATACGAGATACAGACCATTTACTAATTAGGCAAAGATCAGTAGAGAGAACAAGGGCATCTTTACCATAGCCATTACATGATGGTCATGGCGTCAAAAGTACCACATCTTAACAACTATTCTAGTGTCCACATGACTTTTAAGTGATGTTTTGATCTTGGTTACCATAAACTTTATCTCCTCATCACTCAGTATAAATAATACTCTCACATGCTTTCCATATTATCTTTATTATTTTTATAATAATAATTATTATCAGTAGAAGTATGATATCATCAATATTATCATGATTGAGTAGGTCAGATTGCCATGTATTTTGACAAATGGAAAAGAATAAAACAAACATGCCTTTTCTACAGAATTTGGTAAATGGATGATGACAAGGACTAGAAATATTCATATCATACTAATATATGCAGATAGGTCCATATGCCACATATTTGTGAACAAGAAAAAAACAAAGACGGACATGCGTCTCATCTACCCACAAGGAATTGGTAGTGAAAGAGACTCATTCCATATCCCAATAAATAGAACATAAATATTTTTATAAGGGGACACATAATTATAAACATTTGCTTATTTTTTTAAAACAAAAAGGTGAATTTATGATTCCACCTTATTGGTTACAAACTCCCAATACCAAAGTATTCAACCTTGAATGATAAGTCTACGTATCTATTATAGGGATGTCATGATTGAACCTACCCTAGGTACATTTTAGTTGACCTATGCTCATTCAACTCTTTAGAAAATTAACGATTTAAGGCCACAGCTGCACATAAATAGTATTCATACCCATTCTAGGAGATACATCTTCTCTCCATCCAAGCTAGAATCAGAATTTGGCCTTCCACTAATTATCTCTAGAGCCACAACACCAAAGGAAAACACATCCGCTTTCTCTGTAAGGTGTCCACGCATGGCATACTCCGGTGCAAGATACCCACTTTATCAAGAAAAATTGAACATATTTACAATAGTATTAATCAGACAAAAATATTTAAGCATTAGCATAAAAAAAAAAAGGAAGCATTTTAAATAATGTAAAAAGAAAGATGATATAGTGACAGTCTTAATGACTTACATTGTCCCAGCCACACGAGTGCTTATATGGGTCTTTTTATCATCATATAATTTGGCTAGACCAAAATCAGATATTTTAGGGACAAGCTCATGATCAAGCAGAATATTACTAGCCTTCACATCGCGGTGAACAATACGTTGCCGTGACTCTTCATGAAGATAAGTTAAACCTCTCGCAATACCTAAGCAGATATCATAGCGTGTAGGCCACTCGAGTGTTAAACAATTCCCTGCCCCATATACATCTTCTTAGGTATAATTAAGGAAAGAAAGACAAAGACAGATAAATATTCACACATGCATATGCATACAAAGTTGACAAGATCCCATCCTCATACCAAATAATGCTTGATCAAGACTCTTGTTTTCTAGATACTCATAGACAAGAAGTCTTTTATCTCCTTCAATGCAACACCCATATAATTTAACAAGATTACGATGTTGCACAGCAGATATAGTAGCAATCTCTGTTATGAACTGGCTCTTTCCTTGATGAGATCCTGCAGATAGTTGTTTCACAGCAACAACTCTTCCATCATTAAGCGTCCCCTAGAGAGTACAAAAAACTGTTAGCATGTTACTTAAAGAAAGGATTTACTATTGATTGTGTTTTTAATTGTTAATAAAAGTATAATTAAACACCTGAAAATCCCCATTAGTATAATTAAACACAAGATAAAGGAGGGTTGTGTTAAGTATTTGACAGCTAATGTAAAACTTTGTCAAATCTCTTATAACATGGATCAATGAAGTTATCATATTAATGTTAAGTCGTTACTCGAAAATAACACATTGTACATCTTGAGTATAGTGTTAAATGAGTTAGAGTTACTGCATCAGTACTTGGATATAGTGTTAAATAAGTAAGGATCCTCACATTTTTCTGGATAGATATAGGTAAAGAAGTTAGTATACGTGAATGAGATCTATCTTGGCACGAAATCTATGGAGCTATTTGACACTGTAGTACGAAGAAGAATTAACATTATGTGTTTTCAAGAAACCAAATGGGTTGGAGAAAAGGCTAAGGAACTAGACACTTTAGGATTCCAACTTTAGTACATAAGGAAGGTCAAAGCAAAGAATGGAGTTAATATTATTTTAGACAAAACTTGGAAAAACAATGTAGTGGAGGTAAAAAGGATTGGTAATAGAATCTTTTCCCTAAACATGGTCATTGAATAGGAATCTTTTAGCATAATAAGTGCTAATCCACCACAAGTGGGATTGGAGGAACACAAAACAGTAGAGTTTTGGGAAGGTTTAGTATAGGAAATTACATAGGAAGAAAAGATTATCCTTGGTGGGAATCTTAATCGTCATGTTCGAAAAAAAGCAAGTTGGTAAGCAAGATTTCATTGAGGTCTTCGTATTGGAGAACTAAATGAAGAGAGAAAATCAATTCTTGAAAAATTCTTGACTTTTCAATGGCTTATGACTTTAAGATTACAAATACTTATTCTAAGAAGTGGTAGGAGTATCTAATTAATATAAGAGTGTAATCTCAGGCTCGCAAATAGATTTCTTTTTGATAAGGAATTCAAATAAAAGGACCTATAAGAATTGCAAAGTTATACCAAGTGAGAGTTTGACCATGGAGCATAGGATTTTAGTCCTTCATGTCCACGTCAAGAGTTGGAAACAAAGGATCTATAAGACTTGCATATGGTCTTCATTAACTTAGAAAAAGCTTATGATAAAGTGACAAAGAAAGTTCTATAGAAGGCATTGAAAAAGAAATGTGTTAGTATCACTTATTTTCAAGCTATAAAGGATAAGTACGATGGGGCAATGACAAGTGTAAGAACTCATGGAGGCATAATAGTAAATTCTTCAATAAAGATCGGCTTACATCAAAGGTCATTTTTAAGTCCATACCTTTTCACTTTATTTTTGGACGTACTTATTAAGCACATCTAAGAAGCAATTCTAAAATGTATGCTTTTTACGGATGATATAATCCTAGTAGAGGAGTTAAGAGAAGATGTTAATTTTAAATTGAAAGTGTAGAAAGAGGCCTTAAAATCAAAGGATTTCTATTTAAGGAGGAGCAAGACAGTATATGGAGTGTACGTTCAACAAGAAGTGAACTAGTAATGATTTGAATGTAAAAATAGGGAAGCACATCATACAAGTGTCCAAGTTTTGATATCTTGAATCAATTTTACAAAGTGATGAAGAGATTGATAATGATATCATATATAAGATATAAGTTAGGTGATTGAAATAGAGAAATACTTCAAGAGTTATTTATAATCACAAAATACCTAGCAAGCTGAAAGGAAAGTTTTGCTATCATAAGACCAGCTATACTTTATGATAGTAAGTGTTAAGCTTTGAAGAGCTACTAAGAGCAAAAAATGAGGGTAGCAGAAATAAAAATGTTGAGATGGATGAGTAAACATATGAGAAGAGATAAGATTCGGAATGTTGCATTTGGGAGAAAGTTGGTACTATACCTATTGAGAAGAAAATGATGAAAACTCAATTATAATGGTTTAGGCATATGTAAAGAAAATCGCTAGAGATTCCAATGAGAAAGATTGATCAAATAGTTTTTAGCCAAATAAAGAGAGATAGAGAAAGAGTAAAAATGACACTTGGATATATTGTTAAAAGAGATTGTTTGAATTTGATAAAAGGTATTTCTAAAAATTTGATTTCTAATAGAATCCAATGTCATCATTTGATTCATATATCTGACTTTACCTAATAAGATAAGATAAAATGGTAGTGGTGTCCACCATTGTCTTTTACTCTTATTCATTGACAGATTAATTTACCTTATAAACTGGTCCAAAACCCCCTTCTCCAAGCTTGTTGCCAAGATTAAAGTCATCTGTAGCATTCTTTAACTCAGAATAGCTGAAAGTGTATGGTTTTGCATCAATACCTAAAAGCTCTGCAAATTCAACATAAACAATGTTATGCTTTGTATCAATAAATCATGTTTTCTTTTTCTAGCTTTTGGTAAAGTTACAAAAACCAATGGATAAAAGATAAGAGGGACTAATTGTAAACACACACAAATAAGGCATGTCCCATTTGATTTTAATAAATTGCACCACCCAGAGGCACTGATTTATTTTGGAATGACAATTATGAATATATAAGAATCAGATAATAATATTACAAAGTATATGAAGTACAAACAGCAATTTTTCTTTACCTTCAGTATCATCTCCACGATGCTTTCTTCTCTGAATGACACAGAAAACCACAAGAACAACAAGAAGGCTTACAACTCCAACACCAACAACGATTCCCACAATCAGACCAGTTCTATTCTTTTTACTGGTTGGAGGTTTGTTACTAACAGTGGGTATGAAATCTAAACAAGACATAAGAAGACAATATCAAGATAGATTGTGAAAAATCAGCCCATAAACTTCTGAAGTGCCTAAATATTCTCAAAGTTTTACCTGGTGTAGCACTAATAGCTGAAACGAGAGGACCATAAGTGCCTTGAGTTGGTGTGCAGCAAGTCCCTTTGCCAGCCCAAAAGAGGTGGATCTCAAGATAGTTTTCTGACACTTGAACTCTAAAGTCCTTTTGGACAGCTTTAGAAGAGGACCCCCCAGCTTCCCTTTGTATGTCAAAATCCTTCAGAACACGATTTCCCTGGAATGGGTAGAAGAAGAAGTAGGCTACAATAAGATGAAAAAGTCAAGAAAGCTTCAAATAGTAACTATACTAAATGTTTGTCATGTTCGCCGCCAGTCCATAATATTGCCACATTTTGGATTTAAAATATTTGACTCCAACAATCATTTGGTTTTTGGCAAATCATTTGGACAATACACAAATTATAGAAATGGGGGATCCAAGGCCAAGAAATAATTAATAAAAAATTAAAAGGAAAAAGTTAGGCCAAAGTTTACATCCAGTCAATTCTCACCAACTTATAGCAGAAATTCAAGTGTTTAATAATGTATAAAAAGTGGTGATCTGGTCCTAAATCCTATTTGCCCACTTTTGGAGATATTTTCCGATTCTGCTGTGCGCCTGAGGAAACCAGTATATAGGCCAAAACCTTCTCAAGTCATTATGAGCATTAGCAAGTCACGCAACTTTTAATTCTTTCCTCACATCTTTAAACTTAGATATACAAAGCAGCATTTTCTCATCTGCCTAACTTCAAAAAAAAAAAAAAGAAAAAAAAGTTTCAAAGACACTCTATGAATACTTGCTCTTTCATGGTGTTGGATTAAAACTTGCCTCTAGAGCTTAGTCTAAGTGAAAATAATTCGAACTGTAAGTATAACAATCATAAAACAATAGTGTGATATACATTAGAAATCACACATCATTTTGAATTCAATTAGTTGAGTAATTAAATTATTAGAACTATCACATTGGAAGTGATCTGAAAATTTTATCAATGACAGTTGTAATTATAGTGAATTTATGTTGCAATATTATAAGTGAAGACAGACAAAAAGAATAAGATTAACATTTATTTAATGGTAAACTATTACGCTGCCATATAATAGAGTTGTCCTACCTCCTCCTCAAGGATGGGGGAACAATCTTACTTAAGCAAATCTAATATAAATAGCATCAAAATTTAAAATATTGTGAAATTAGCCTGAGTGTGTAACAAAGTAATACCATTATGACACCAAGTAAAGGCTTTTGATAAAATCACATGTACCTGGATGTAAATATCAAAGACGCGTCTCCCAAGACTTTTCCATGTGGTCGTATCTAGAATAGCTGTTTCTGCAAATTGGAGGGTGACATTGTAATTACCATTTTCAAGCCCCAGCCCAAAATATCTTAACGATGAAGCAGAGAGCCGTGCAGTCTGGAAGAGCTCTGAATCCACAGTACCAGTGAACTGGTTAGACACAAAACTTTTGTACTGAGGATTGCTGCTCCCCGTAAATAATCCAACATTACTAACGCTCCATCTTTCTGTATCAGTAACAAAATAATTGGCAGGACCAAGTGTCTCATTATCTCTTTCATATACTACTCCATTTGAGGATGTAATTTGAGGGCCACCACACTTGATTGCAAAGTTGAAATCTGCTTAGAAACAAAGAAGAGCAATTAAACAAAATGAGTAAGAACAACATGACTTGGTTAAAATATGTAAGGAGAATAACCAAAAAAGAATAATTACTGATAAAGGTATTTACTAGTTTAAGAACAATTAACCAAAAAGATAAAAAATTAAGCCAACATATGGTTAGCACATCAACCAAAAGTATTCCCTTTATCATAACTATCCTAAAAATTATTTTCATATAGGGATTGAAGCTTTTGTGCGTGTTATGCAAAAGAGAAGCAAGAGTTTCGTAAGTAATTATAGGTTTAATAGTCTGTGAAGCTGAATTGGTACCAGATACAAAGAATTTAGTTGACCACTAAACTGAAATTATCTTCACCTATAACCTTCATTGTAAACAATATATCTCACGGGACCCAAGAGTGAAGTTCCAGAAGTCTTCCAGAGATCATATTATTCCAAAATTAAGAATTTATGTGAGTCTTTCTAAACATAGCCACTCGATTTCTCCCATGTAAAGTCATTAATCAAGACATTGCAATCTCAATTTAAATTCATAGCAGATCTGAATCCAAGAGAAGTTTTAAGAGAATTGTTTTGTAAAGATCTAAGAAGCTTGTTCCAACAAGTCCATTAATGTCCAGAATGGAGTTGGGAAAGCAAAACCTGATGGTGATAGAGGTACAGATCAACCCCCATAGATTCAAGTGCCTTAATGAATCTTGTAGCAAGAATGAAAAAGATAGAGTTAAATCCCTTGGAAAGTGATAATTTTATGGTATTCATCAAGAGGTTTGTAATAATAGCAGAAATTAACGAAAGCTTCTTCGTCACATTCTAGCCTACCACAGATTTGAGTTATAAACACTAATACATACACACATACACAAAAGAAAGGAATGAGAAACGAAAACAAAACAGAAGAAAAAGAATGTTTTGTTTGTCATTTGCCATAGAATTGTGAACTATTGATTTGATTATAATGTGACAGGCTTATAGCAATCTTGTAAGTTCAGTGTGAGTCTGAGGTACTAATGCTTAGGACCCCAGTGAGATATATGCAGAGGTTTCAGGTCAATTAATGGAAGTGAATAAAAAGTTTGCCTCATCAGAGTTTCAAAGGTAAACAATTGATAACATCAATAATAATATTCATAATAGTATTTCATAAAAGAATGTGAGATCATTTTTCGTCTTTACAGTTTTGTTGTCAACCTGACAAAGTAAAGCTTAAAGTCATACTTACATCTTCCAGTACCGCGATTGCAAGGAAAATTTCTCTGGAGACAGTTGAGTCCAGAAGGCAAGCCACTGAAAAGAAAGGGGGTTAAGCATCAGACCAGAAAAATACATATCCTTTTAATAAAATATGGCTAGTTATAATAGCATTTATTCAATATCTGCAATCAATAAATAAACTATAGATTCCTCTAAAAGCAATAAGTTGTTAGAGAAAAAGAAGCAACCATAGCATAAGTGATACAGTTCAAGTAGTAATCCCATTAAAAAAAATGCTATGCCAATGAATTCTTATAGCAATAAAAAGAGATCAAAGTTTTAAGAGATTATTTTAAGTATAAACCAAAATTTAGAAATTGTCCAATTAACCATCAGAGTGGCTAATCACAATGTGGAGTGGTTTAATTTTTAAACTACTTTAGAACATAATTCACCACTCCAGTGATTAATTGCTAATATTACAACAGATTGGTCCTTTTAACTATAACTATCCCAAACTTTAATTTCATAAAGAACATTTGATGGCAAAGGATTTTACTTCTATTCACGAGATCCAATGAGAAATTAACTCAAGTCTTTCAAAATACCTCATTCAATCCCCAAGAGTCCTTTAGATATGGAACTGGGACTGATACAATCATTAAAGGCTTGAAGACATATTAAAAACTGTCAACTTAAGACTACAACCTTGCTTCAGACATGCAAACTGTAAGAAGCACTTCAAGTTGAAAATTTTTATACAATTTTTCTTCACTCTTAGCAGCAAGTGATAGCAAATGCATTTGTCATATCTAATTTGACAAGCCAAGTGCATGAAATTTTCTTGCCTCACATTCACTCCCATATATTCCTATTACATAGCCTATTCAATAAAGGAATTAAGGGTATTCATCAAATAAGAACTTGGTATATTAAGATATATCATTATAAAGATATGTAACCAGGGAAAAGCAGAGCAGAAATTGTTAGAGAAGCCACTGTCAAATACAATGACACAAGTAGTAAGATCCATTATTACATAATTTATATTAGTGACAGCAAAATATTGCCTGAAAAAAGGTGATACCAGATAAGATACAATAATTTTATGCTCAAAGAGAATAGTGAAGATCTTAAAATGAGACATCCAAATTGCAACTTGTAACTCTTGATTGACAACCATCAAATGTTAGATCAAAATCTGATCAATAATCACATGTTTGCAAAAGTACTGATATCCAGAATGTTCCAAGGGGACCATTAAAAGTACCATCATTAAAATTGATAAAAATACCTGCTATTAGAACTTCCAACGGTCAAGTTGTTGGCAACTAAATTGCTGCAGATTATATGCCATAATTTACAGTTAATTCACCTTAAAAAGATATCTATATATATGTAGAGAGAAAGAGAGAGAAAGCAAGCAGATATAATTGAAAGTATTCTGTATGATTGAAATTATGAACATCATTTTAGCTGGCTATCAAGAAGAGAAAGATATATGAATGACTTTATTGTATCAGCAAAAAGTATTGCGAGAATGAAAGTTACTATAACCATATCATCAATTAACCTATGTACTTAAGAGATGAGATGATACTAATTACATGGATTGCTGACCACTTCTTATGTCTTTGAAATTTCAGATCTCTTCTGCGAGCATTTTTGTCGCAATAATCAGTTTTACATTTGCTTTGCAAATCTCTTGCATTCATCTCATCAATGCTTGAAATTGTGTTTTGCTAAATTTTAGGAATTTATAATAATGAAATTTAACAGACAGTAGGATCAAATATATTCTAATTATATTATAAAATAGCTAATCAGAATATTACAGAAAAAGCAAATAAAAATTGAAGAATTATCATAAAAATAATTTAAATTTCGAGTTTATCATAATTGATATAAACAGAATAGCTCTAATTTATAATTTTCAAAGAACAAAATTTTAAATAATATTATATATAATCTTAGAATAAGTAAAACATCCTGTGCTTTGTACTGGTTTTATCATAATGAAAATCAAAGCTAGAAACTCAGAAAGGTGAAGAAAGAAAATATAACCACATTACTTACACTTGTAAATTTTGTTCATTTACCCAAGAAGGGAGATTCCCTGATAGATTGTTGTATGACAAGTCACTGCAAGCATTCATTACAAGCAAGTACACATCAAATCCATAATAAAATGATGAAGAATGAAGGTTCTAATAAAATTTAGTATAGCACCAAAAGCCTGAGTTTGGTACAAATATCAATCAGATGTATCCGTCTGTGTAGAAACAAATCATCCTTTATGCACTACTATGCTGCATAATTCAAATCAGTCGAGCATACTCACATATTGAGAAGGGACGCACTTTTCTGGGTAGGGAGAGTACCACTAAGTTGGTTATTTCCCAGAAACCTGAAATCAGAGAAGCACATTTCATGATTTAATCCATTTATGAATGTAAGCTAGGAAAGCTGTGACATATTTACTCAGGCATGGCATATTACAAATAAGCAAGTGAACTCAATCCGAAAAGCGAGCTTGGTATTTGCCCCGTGATATTGTTGAAGCTTAAATCTCTGCAAGAACCAAGATAAAATTGTAATCATCTGGGTTTTGGACATGAATGCAACATAAAACTTTGGTAATTGTTTTATAGAAAGGACCAACTATCTGTATGAACATAAGCTGAAAAGCTGACTGCAACCATCCTCCCACAGAAAAACCAGAAAATATCAAAAGCAAAAATGGTGAGTTCTGAACTGATTGCTTCTTCGCATACAAATTTAAATTAAAGATGAAAAGAGGAAAACAAGAAAACTAGCTTCTTAAGAAGCATACAGAAGTATTATCAGCAAGACAAAAAAAATCAACTCAGAGGAGGGAACTGCCTTTGGAAATCCATATCACTCCTGGCTCCTGGCTTAGCCATATAATTCACAAATTGGGGCTGATGAAGTATGCACATGGACATTGAACATGAAACACAACACAGCACAGACAATGCGTGTAACAACTCCAACTGGCCAAAGATAACTTGAGTGGTAGGCTACAAAATGGCTAGCCCAACTTGTCATGCAATGAGTACTTCATGCTTATGTACACCACCATCTGAGCATTTACAATCAATGTGAGCTAGGGGTATATTGAACTTGTGAATATTGATTCAGGTCTGGACAAGTAGGTGAAGCCCTTGACTGGGCCAGACTGTGATTTTCCAAGCCCCTACATCAATAGAATATATAGCTTACAATGTGTCTACAGAAGCAACAAATACCCATCTACAGGACAGCTCAAGCTCCCCCTTTTGGGCCACATGATTTGACCCATCCCTAAAGTTGTCTTTGGCCAGTTGATCTACTTGGAGTGTCTCACACACACACACACACACATGTGCAACAGTTACATAGATAAGTAGATTTCAATATGGATGAGAATAAAAACATGAAGTACACAAAAATATACCTGTATTATGCCAAGTAGGTGCAAACATGTTAAGGTATCTAACGGGTGTCAAATTTTAAAATTCACTATTTTTTTTCCTGGGTATAGAGGTGTTGGAGTGTTTACACAAGTATCAAGAATGTAAGTGTCCAATACATGTTGTACATGAAAAATTATGAAATCAGAAAGAAAACCCATTTTGGTTAAAATGATATGTTATTGATCTTACTGACTGAGCCCTACACGTACAGACAGTTAAGAGTGCAGTACAAGTGTAGTGCATTCAGTACACCTAACTACTATATACACTATTCCAACAGATATGATTTCCATTTTGGAGTATATGTGCCTCATTGTTCTGAAGAGTAATATAAACAGGTGATACTCACAGCTGGGTTAAATTTTGAAATTCACCAATATTGGATGGAATCGAATCAGAAATATTGTTATTCCTCAGCACTCTGCAAACTTGCAACCAACTTGTTATATTACATTCTAAAAATTATGTATAATAAAGAATTATATCTACTTGGCAGAAAGTAAATCATTAGCAGAGCAGATGCCTTACAAGATAGTCAAAGACTTCATATTCCTTATAAATGCCAGTGAGGAGCTCCCATTGGATAACTCACTTATTCTCCTGCATTTGTACCACACAAGAAACAGTTAACTTTAATGCATTAGCAGTTTTTTATGAGTAACGTGACAGCACTCACAACTCCGTCAGAGAAGTCAAATTGGAAAATGACGATGGAATTGGGCCTTCAAATGAGTTACCCTGAAACCTCCTATCAAAAATTTATAGCAAAGAGAAAACTGTTAGTACAAACTTCCAGAATATTGGAACGTACACATAAGCATCACAAGGACTATCCAGGTTCCCATAGACTTCAAGTTGCCCAAATTATAATAAAAGTATAAAACCAAAAAGTTTCAACTGTTCTGTGAACAAAGTTTGATTCAGGCGTACAGAAATGAACATATAATGTTATCTTACAAGGTTTTAAGCTTAGACCAACTCCCTATGAAGTCAGGAATCTTGCCTGTAAGTTCCGTGTCAGAAGCCCATCTGAAACAAACAAAACATACTTTTTTATAAGTCTGCTTTTTTTATTTTCCCTGTAATCACATGAGCAGGAAAAAAGAGCAATATCTTACAGAGTGTTCAGGTTCTTTAAGTTTGCAAATGCTGAGGGAATTATACCACTGATTCCTGAACTATCAAAGTAGCTGCAGAAAAATGTTCTTTAAAATTAATAACTTCTACTTACAAACAATGGATAACCCTGTTTATTATAAATTTAGTTTTCATAAGATTAACCCTTGGCACAAGCCAGAATCAACTCAAGATTTACAACTGGGTAGGTATCTAAGAAGCTGCGCTATGCTATGTATGTGTTATAAAAAGGAGCCTGTAAATTAGGATTGGCCAGAGTATGAGCAGTAATAAAGTACTGTTCTGTTACATGTCTTTGAGCAATTGAAATTCTGTATCTCCTATGACCCCTCTAGTTACTTACAACCACTGAGCATACTTTTGGGTATGGAATATGGCCATATATTAAGGAGTACCTATTCAACTGAAAGATTTATGTCAAAGTACATAAATGATAGACAAATACCAAAACAAAAGATTTATGCCAACTTGCTTTACCACAACCTCCAAGTCTCACATATTATACCTTTGTTAATATCCATGTCCAGATAATTTACCAGCAATCTACTAATTGGGCATGACTATCTGTTGAATAATGTTATACTAATGATAAATTAAAAGTACACCCACATGATCAGAATCTATGGAGCTTAAACAATATCTCATTGCCAATTGAAATTCTCCAAGAGGTGCACAAAATAGATACCAAAGGGAAGGCAAAGCCACAGTCCCACAGACAAAAGGAAGAAAAAGCTAAGCCCTATGTAGCATGACAAATGCCCCATATAATCAAACAATAGATTGGTTCCAGAACTTAAATGGTCAAACTAAAAATATGGGAGAAGAAGCAGGAGAAAGGTAAATAGAAAGCAATCAACACCCACTTCACAAGTTATATTTTGAATGCATTAGCTTCATTTGCAAATTAAAGGAATATTACTCATAAATCTTACCTTGCAAATACTGTCCAACTATTTTTGAGTTTGCTTCTTATTTGATTCCAAAGTACTAGTCATAGCCTCAACTTATTTGAAGTTTTATTGAAAGCATTTCCGAAAGAAAGAAAGAAAGTAAAAATTGGACCCAAAACAAAGAAACTAAAACTACAGCTTTATTCTCCCAGATGGAGCATTTAAAAAATTCAAACTTATGCCGAAAACATATAGAGCCAGATACCGAGGCAGAACTCACAGTTGTTCTAAATGTGTTAGATTCCCAAGTTCAGATGGCAGAGAACCAGAGAAGTTGTTTGACCCAAAACCGCTGCAAAATTAACAGACAATTGTGTTCTGAACGGAATAATATCAGAAGATAATACTAACACGTATCATGCATATGAAACATGATAATCTCTAATAAAGAAGCATTATTTTTTATATGACACTTTCTGAAACTAAATTATATTGATTGGACATTAATGAAGCGATTTGAAAGAGAAAAAGAACAGAAAAATATTATTAATGAACAATTTCAAGTTGCCTTTCCAAATACCTAGCTGGAAAAAATAAAAAGGCCCCTTTTAAGTGGATAACTTACAATGCTTTCAACTCAGTAAGATTTCCTAGTTCCTTTGGAAGCTCCCCTGATAAAGAATTGATGCCAACGCTCCTAATTAAGATTCATTAAACATTTTAAATTGAGTATGTGTTGTAAGGTTAGAATGTTAGATACCTCAATTCAAATCCTATTTATTTCAGTCAAAAGACCTTACATGTATTGCATGCGAGTTAGATTTCCAATGGCTGGAGGTAGAGAGCCCGTCAAGTAATTCTGAGCAAGATTCCTAATTGTAATACGAGAAAACTCAGCATACCAAAGAGATGGCAGGTTCAATTTCGTTGACATCAAAACTCATTCCGGGTTTCTGATGTAAAACACTAACATGAAAAGATACGAAAAGAAAGCGTACAAATTGGTGAGGTAAGTCAGAGTCCATAGCTCTTCTGGGATTTCACCATCTACATCCAATGAAAAAACCTTCCTGCCATGAACATCCCAGAAACAAGTTGGCATTAAATGGGATAAAGTAAGTTCCCAAATTAAATATGACAGCAAATTGCCCAGTTACAGAAACTATAGAATAAGTTAAATTTCAGTCTAAAAAATTAACAATGTAAGACGAATCAAATCAGGGAAGAGAGGAAGAGAGAGAGAGTACATACAGTGCCGTAATGTGGCAAATAGTGCCATTGGCATCGGAACAATCGCATTTGATAAATGGGTCGTAAGCTTGATCATCAATTACGGTGTCGTCGATGGCTCTTCCAGTGCATAGTTCACCGCTTATATTCCATTGATTTGGTGATGCCGATATCCCCCATTTGTTGAAGATTGAATTCAAAGCTCTCGCTACGTAGAAGTTTACATTTTGAAGGAGTCAGGCTTAAAGTTTAACAAAGAATTACACATACAAGGTCCTTCTTTTACAAAAATTCCAGCCATTGGCGTGCTGAAACCAGAGCAATGGTACCATAGCACCTCACATTTTGCTTGTAATTTGAAGAGTGATTCTTTCACCATTATTAAATAATCCCATAGCAATTACCAAAAAAAAATAATAATAATAATCCCATAACTTGCAACCAATAACTCTTGATTGACCTAGCATAAAAAAAAATTAAAAAAAAAACTCTTGATTGAAGAACTTGACTTGAATTATTATTATTTTCAATTATATATAAAGTTGTTCAATTTAAAAGCACAATTATTTGTATAATTATTATTTTAGAAATAAAGTATCCTATTACTTTTAACAATTTAATTTAATTTTTTGAGTATTTTAGCTTTTTGTACTCTTTAGAAATCAAATAGATGCTTACTTTTCCTAGCTAGATGCTATAACCTGCAGGAAATGCACACCAAGATTAAGTATGTTTACAAAAGAAATTGGAGTGAGTGTTAGGCTTTGAAAGGTCAACAAGAGCAAAAAATAAGGGTGGTAGAAATGAGAATGTTGAAATGGATGAGTGGACATACAAGAAAAGACAAAATTCAAAATGATTATATTCGGGAAAGAGTTGGGGTGGCACCTATTGAGAAGAAAATGACGAAAACCCGGTTACGGTGGTTTGGGCATGTACAAAGAAGACCGCGAGAGGCACCAGTGAGAAAGGTTGATCAAATGGTGTTTAGTCCTGTGAGGAGATGTAGAGGAAGAGACACTTGAAGAGGTGATCAAAAGAGATCTTTGGTTAAATGGTATATCTGAAAATTTGGTTTTGGATAGAAGTTTATAGCGTCGTTTGATCCATGTAGCCGACCCCACCTAATGGGAAAAGGCTTGGTTTATTGTTGTTGTACAAAAGAAATTGGAATCGGATACCCCATACACATTTACTTTGTACACATTTACTATAATATAAAAAGGTAAAACCTATGGTAATAAAGTATATACTAGTTTAATAAAAATTAATTATATTTTAAGTTAAAATTTAGATTAAATATTTAGATTTAAATCTTAAAAGTTATTCTTATTAAAAAAATTAAACCATTCTATTTATGATGAAATTATTCTCTCACCTAATGTTACTTATTGTACACTTTGGACATAGAAAGAAAAGAATAAGAAGGGAGTGAAACAAAAGTGCCCGTGTGCACATGGAAAAATGATAAAGTTAATACTTTCTCACACATTCTTTTTGTAGTATTTTAAAAATTTGTAACTCTAATATATATGAAGAATATAGAAATAACAATACTCATACATATGTTAGATTTAAATGTATAATAAGGATTAAGATCTGTTAGAGTTTATGGGATATAAAGTAATATGAGAGGGGTGGAGATAATATTACAAGAAAAAAGTAGTAAGAGAAAAATATAAAATTAAATTTAAAGACAAAATAAAAAGATAAAAATCATCATCAAAATTAAAAAAATTTAACTCTAAGAAATCTAAATTTATAAATTAGAATAATAGAAAAAATTATTGAAATTAAAAAAAATGAAAAAATCTAAATCCATATCAGAGAGGGTTTCTCTTTTTCATTTTTTGGTGACTACATAGAACGCCAAGAGGTTAAGAAAGTTGAAAAAGGAGAAAACAGAAAATTGTTTCTTACCCCCTCTTCTGATACATGAAATGAGGCAGAATAAGAATTTAGAAATGGAAGAGAGTGTAGCCGTGTCTAATCATAATACAGCACCATGAAGTAGGAAGAAGACAGCAACTCTCATCTTAATTATGCCAAGAAGCTCAAGTTCCGCTCATGATTTATTGGACCAATGTTATATCAAAGGTTCAAAAACACAAAGATTTATGATCTGCTAATCTGTATACCATTGTTTATTCCAGAAATATACAAACTGAGGAAGTTCACAGTGAGTTAGAACCTTCTCCCGCTGGTAGAAAGACTCACATGGGAACACACAGTGATTCTCAGAGAGAAAGGGAGGATCAAGAGAGAGAGAGAAACACACCTTCAGAAGGATCTGTGGTGGTGTTTGCTGCTTGAGCTTGTGCTATGCTAACCAAGCAGCTGAAGACACAAACAACTGTAGCAAGTGCAAAGGCCATAGCTGTGGTACACCAACCCATGGTGCACATGATCAAACTCTCTCACACAGACGCAGTGGTTGATGAAGCATCAAAATCAGAGCAAAATTGAGCCCTGAAGATAGTTTATAAGAATGAAGAGAGCCACCAGCTTAAGAGCAGACCAGAGAAGGTGTCTCTGACCAAATCCGGCATGGCAAAAGCAATCAGAATATTGAACAATATTTATGCAGACGTGTAACAATATGCAATCCTGTATTTTTTAAATCCATGCCAAAAGAAAAATTGTCCTCCTCTCCTCATTTCACAAAACTTCATTTAAAATAATTTAAATTATTAAATTTATTATATCCCACAAAATAAAATATAAAATTTAATAAATTTAATTATTTATATTTATTTTATAAAAATTTAATATAAAAAAATTTGAAGAATAAGTATTTGTCAAAGACAAAAGTTAATGAATTTACTAATTTTTCATAAATTAAGAGGATTTTAAATTTATTTAATTATATAATTTATTCTATAAAATGTAATACAAATTTTAATTTACAAAAATAAATATATTGCTGTGAAAAAGCTAATTTGGTGAGGCTCTTAATTGTCCCGCCACGTGAGGCTCGTTTTTGTCAAATTATTAATCAAGAAGCGAACGGAAATATTGAAAAGTTTCCCTGTGCTGCTCCAAAGCCTTTCACATTTCATGGATTCAAGACGATGTGTTGCCCCACGCATGCCATGTCATGGTAAGTTCTGAGCAATGTTACACTTACAAAGTTAATCTACATTTTTTTAATATTTCTTTCATTTTATCTGTTTATATTTTTTATCTATTTTATTATTTTATTTTTCTACTCCCATCCCAAGTGCCACATAATGAACATAGCCTATGTTGTAGCTCAAAGGTGCGTAGCCCTAGCATTTCCGGTAAGTTATATCCTTCGCTTACATAAGCACACTCGGATAGTCGGCGCATGCTTACGTGGGTTCCATGGACAAGATAGTTCAAGATATGAAACAATAATCTGAACACATCAAAATTCTAAGCATATTACCAATGTATCCTCAAGTGTTTCACCAGAGAAAGGCCGCAGAAATGGAGCCAAATCCGAAAAACGCGAAGGACTAAAAGGACAAAAGATGCATATAATTAATATGTGTAGACAAACGGGCAGTTGGTTCTAAGTAAAGATTTGAATATTTTAAATAAATTATTTTATATTTAATTTAATATTTATGTATACAAAAATTTATCTATTTTGATTTTTTTAATATTTAAAAAAATAATTTTTATTTATCAAACATAAATATTTTGAAAAAAATTATATACATGAGGCTTTTGACTGCTTTTTTTTTTTCAAATTTTTTATTTTATTCATTTGATATCAGAATTGGATTTTATAGTCAACGTTCTAAAAAGTCAAATTAAGGAAGTCTGCAAAAAGGTCGTTGCACCTACCAGATGTTATGAACCGAAGCGTGATGGCATTGCTAGGGCTCGCGTGTCAACGCCGGACAGACATTTAAGACTGAAAAACTGATCCATGCAGAGGTGTATTCTTGGCAAGAATCTTCTCTACCCAGGAAACAAAAATATTGGAATGCCAAAATTCGAAGATAGATAGAATAGCTAATCAATATTATTGTAAGGACATAAGAGTGACAAGACAAATTATCAATTTTTGTGAATTTATGTAATTTAATTTATAAAATTGTATATATTTAATAATTTAAATAATATATTATGAAAATTAGGTAAAATTAAAATTTTCAGAATGATAAAATCAAAATGGTTAATAGGCATTAGGATAGCTCCTTGTTTAACTTTTTTATACGAAAACAAAATAGTTTTACAAGTGAGATTGTTAAACTCTCATGGAATATGTGATAATTATAAAATTTTATTAAATCTTATAAATTAATTTAAAAACTTTAATTATTTATATATTTTAAATGAGATTTTTTAAATTTTAATTTATGTTTTTACACTTGTATCTTTTGTTTATTTTTGTCTAAAAGCCAATTGTAGATAGCAATTATTGGTCCTTTGTCTGCACTTAAAATATGTCCCCACTCATTGAAAACTTGAAAGTCGAGGCACTTAAAATATCTCAAAATGGAATTGAAGTTGATGTTGATGTATCAAAATATTATGGTATTTGCATGCATCCCGCCAATGAGCTGTGGCCATCAACTTTGTTTGCTTCAACAGCAAGAGATGGAATTCATCTTGAGATTTTGACTTAATTGGATTTAATTAGATAGGCAATTTTCATCAACTATGATGTGCTTTTTTTTTTTTTTTGGTACAAAAAAATTTATGTGTCTTTAAATTTTACAACTAGGGTCAAGATATATCTCCAGTCCCAAATGGCCCTTATAAGAATTTTTACAAATTGATCCACTAACACTATCCTCATATCAATATGAAGAATCGAACACACAATCATACGGGAATTGGTTCGTTCTCTTATAATATGGCAATTTGTGTTGCAGAGCATCATTGCTGACTCTTCAGCACATGTTTCCGCATTTTGTGTTGCCACTAATAACTTTACATTCAGGAACCTTGGTCTTAAAAATAAGAGAGGCAGAACTTTCGGTCCAGAGAAGCATTTGCAAGATTTTAGGAGTAATGAGTAAAACAAGGAAGCAGGTATAACATGGACAAACAAGTGAACGACTCTGAATTATGTGTTCTCATATAAGACTAGGAGTGAAAAACCATGCAAATTTCAAATGTCCACAACTACTTGCAGAGTAACTTGCATAATTGCGTTGAACATAAGGCCAAGATCAGAAGGCGGCAAACTCGAGTTAATGTATAAAACAAAAGACAAAAACAACCACACACTCCCACACACACAAAATCTCTAAACCCAATTAGTAAGAAGAAGGACAATGGACAATAATTATTAGTCTGACGAAGCATGGTTGGTTGTAACCATGCATTAGAGGTAGCAGGTATCACCCCCCCATGCTGGTGTTTGCTGATGTATATTGACTTGAATCTGCTCCCTTAATTTCAATATTATTCATCAAGCTATTTTCATCATCAAAGTTCAAGCAAGTCAAGTATGCAGGCCTTGAAGTTATACCGGCTCACTTCTATATCGCCAGAAAGCATTGCCACAATACGGGACATTGATGGTCGTAACACAGGTGATGCTTGTGCGCACAAAAGAGGAATCCGTACAACTCGTTTAACTTCTATCTCATCAAAACCTGACAATTTAGAATCCACCAACTCAATTTCACGGTTTTGTTCATACAGTTTCCAAGCCTAAGAAGCCAATGATCAATCATAGGTGTCACTATAAATTATCTAAAAATGATTTATCATAAAAACTAGATGAATCAACATTGTTCTGCAGAGGATGCAGATAATATCACTTTATCTATCTACCCAAGAAGTTACAGAAGACAAAGGAAAGGAAGGAAAAAAAAAAAGAACAGGGCTTGATCTAATAGATAAAATCACTTTATCTGTGCACCCGCACAGAAACAAATGCACCAATTCCATACCAAACAGTGATTGATCAAGACTCCTATTTTCTAAATACTCAAACAAGAAGTCGTTTACCTCCTTCAATACAGCATCCATAAAACTTAATGAGGTTATGGTGTTGCACAGCTGATATAGTGGCAATCTCGGTTATGAACTGGAAGTTTCCTTCATGAGATATTGTAGGCAGTTGCTTCACAGCAATCACCCTTCCGTCATTAAGCGTTCCCTGTTGAGTACACAATGAGAAACCATCAGCAGTTGGAAAAAAGGACCTTCTAATTTCAAATGTATTATTAGTTCCCCCTTCTACTCAAAACGCATTTCTAATTTTTTTCATCCAGCGGTCTTCTGCTCAGCATCCTCATCGGGTGGAAGGGAATCACCTATGGTTTTCAGATCTCGTTCAACAATCAAATACTTTCTTAACACATCACGTAGTCTAGAGAAGTGTCATGTGCAACTATTCTGACATGCAATATTAGCCAGAAGAGTAAAAAAAAGGAAATTATCCCTGCTGGAGTAACACTAATACGATTATATATATATATATATATATATATATATATATATATATATATAAAGAAAAAACATCCATTATTGCTCATCATGGATATTTCGTGAATATCCCTTCATGAAAGTAGAATTTCTGTTTAGTTAATGAATAAATACAAGATGACAAACATAATTCAAAATATGTTGATTTGTCTCGCTTATTTCTTTGTTCTGGTTACAAAGAAAGCAAGTTTGTGCATACTCGAAACAGGAACAGCATACCTTCAGCAGGATCAGTGGCAGCTTTGTCTTCATCTTGTGGTAAGGTAACCAGGCTTAGAAGACAAACAGCATAGATAGCATGCAAAATCCAAAACCGGTAGAGACAGTTCCATCATAAGCGTCGTCTCTCTCACAGACTCACTCAGAGAATTTGATAGTTAGCAGAAAAATTGGAATTCCAGAATACAACGATGGCACGTGTTATACATAAAATAGATAGCACACTGAAATAGATAGGACTACAATGCCTATAGGAATGGTCAACTAAGTTCCCTTTTACCCTGTGCTCGAAGTCAAGTCATCAACTTGGGAGTCATTCCCCGCAGGCTGCAGCTGGAGAGGACCGCTAGTCTTCCTCAACGTTTTAGCAAGTTAAATCAACCAAAGACGAGCAATCATCTATTTACACACCGAAAAAAAAAAAAATATATATATATATATATATATATATCTTAATGAACCTTTTATTTCTTATCTCGATTGTTTGTCTTTTACTTGAATAGTCAAAATGTAAGCAAGTTAGACAAAGACTAAAGAGCGTACAGTTGGTTGTCGATCTGAAAACCAGTTATATGAACTGTAGCACTTTTTGGACCATTTCCCTAACACGTAAAACAAAAAAAGATTAAAATTTTCAACCTTTTGGCCTTTTAGGTTTACAGTAGTTAAAGAAGCCATTAAATTTTTGGTAACAAGTAATTGGTGATACCTCTCCGGATTTCCGTAACAATTCATTGGTTCGTTGTAATGTAGATTGTAATGACTATCTAGAATCCTCTAATAGTTGATAACAATTAATGTTGTTATCACAGTCCATATTTGGACTAATATGGATATTGTCAATATAGTTAACATACTCTGCTGTTCGTACCAACGTTAAAGTGCAAATATATCTATACTCAGGTATTTTAATCCAAGTTTATTTTCAACTTGGTAGATAGTCCACGCAACTTTGTACAGTAAATTGCAAAGTGACTTTCAAGGTCATTTATGGTACAAAGTGAACTAACCTTCATATTACAGCAAACAAAACTGGAAACAACATTTCAGGAGCAATGTCATTCTGATGGTTATAGACACACGACCAGGAACCAAAATGAACATAACAATTCTTACCTACCCTCACTAAGACTGTGTTGAAGGACAGGATGAGCAGCATTCACAGGTGAATGATCTGCACCACCCACCATGCTAGTACTTGCCGATGAGATGTATTGACTTGTATCTGATCCTTTAGTAGCAATGCCTGTCATAAGGCTGGTCACATCATCAAATTTCCAATCAGTGAGGTATCCAGGCCTTGAAGTTACGGCACTCACTTCAATATCTCCTGAAAGCATTGCCACCACGCGAGACATTGATGGCCGTAACATTGGTGATGTTTGAGTGCACAAAAGAGATATCCCTACAATTCGTTTAACTTCTTCCTCCTTGAACTCTGATAGCCTACGATCTACCAGCTCAATTACACAGTTGTTTTCATGCAGTTGCCAAGCCTAAGACATCATAAACGAATAAAATTAATCAATTTAAGTCCCAAGGATAAATATACATAATACGCATCAAGCTTAATGTCCAAAATACTTATTGAAGGAGTTAAAAATGGAAAGAATCTTAATTTACTTTTCAAAGAAATAATCTATATCAACTGTTATCAAAGTTTCCCCTTTTTAATAAATTTCAGAAGTAAAAGGCATAACACTGGCCATATTTCCTTAACAAATCATCCTATATCATGGAAAAAAAATGTATTTCAAATTAATCATACTGATATGAGAATCACGAATATATATATACACACCAAATTTTACATCCATACGAGATACAGACCATTTACTAATTAAGCAAAGATCAGTGGAGAGAACAAGGCATCTTTACTATAGCAATTACATGATGGTCATGGCGTAAAAAGAACCACATCTTAACAACTCTTCTAGTGTCCACATGACTTTTAAGTGATGTTTTGATCTTGGTTAGCATGAACTTTATCTCCTCATCACTCAGTTTAAATAACTCACATGTTTTCCATATTATCATTATTATTTTTATAATAATAATTATTATCAGTAGAAGTATGATATCATCAATATTATCATGATTGAATAGGTCAGATTGCCATGTATTTTGACAAATGGAAAAGAATAAAACAAACATGCCTTTTCTACAGAATTTGGTAAATGGATGATGACAAGGAATAGAAATATTCATATCATACTAATATATGCAGATAGGTCCATATGCCACATATTTGTGAACAAGAAAAAAACAAAGACAGACATACGTTTCATCTACACACAAGGAATTGGTAGTGAAAGAGACTCATTCCATATCCCAATAAATAGAACATAAATATTTTTATAAGGGGACACATAATCATAAATATTTGTTTATTTTTTTAAAACAAAAAGGTGAATTTATGATTCCACCTTGTTGGTTACAAACTCCCAATACCAAAGTATTCAACCTTGAATGATAAGTCTACGTATCTATTATAGGGATGTCATGATTGAACCTAGCCTAGGTACATTTTAGTTGACCTATGTTCATTCAACTCTTTCGAAAATTAATGATCTAAGGCCATAGCGGCACATAAATAATATTCATACCCATTCTAGGAGATACATCTTCTCTCCATCCAAGCTAGAATCAGAATTTGGCCTTCCACTAATTATCTCTAGAGCCACAACACCAAAGGAAAACACATCTGCTTTCTCTGTAAGGTGTCCACGCATGGCATACTCCGGTGCAAGATACCCACTTTATCAAGAAAAATTGAACATATTTACAATAGTATTAATCAAACAAAAATATTTAAGCATTAGCATAAAAAAAAGAAGCATTTTAAATAATGTAAAAAGAAAGATGATATAGTGACAGTCTTAATGACTTACATTGTCCCAGCCACACGAGTGCTTATATGGGTCTTTTTATCATCATATAATTTGGCCAGACCAAAATCAGATATTTTAGGAACAAGCTCATGATCAAGCAGAATATTACTAGCCTTCACATCGCGGTGTACAATACGTTGTCGTGACTCTTCATGAAGGTAAGTTAAACCTCTCGCAATGCCCAAGCAGATATCATAGCGTGTAGGCCACTCGAGTGTTAAACAATTCCCTGCCCCATATACATCTTCTTAGGTATAATTAAGGAAAGAAAGACAAAGGCAGATAAATATTCACACATGTATACGCATACAAAGTTGAGAAGATCCCATCCTCATACCAAATAATGCTTGATCAAGACTCTTGTTTTCTAGATACTCATAGACAAGAAGTCTTTTATTTCCTTCAATGCAACACCCATATAATTTAACAAGATTACGATGTTGCACAGCAGATATAGTAGCAATCTCTGTTATGAACTGGCTCTTTCCTTGATGAGATCCTGCAGATAGTTGTTTCACAGCAACAACCCTTCCATCATTAAGTGTCCCCTATAGAGTACCAAAAACTGTTAGCATGTTACTTAAAGAAAGGATTTACTATTGATTGTGTTTTTAATTGTTAATAAAAGTATAATTAAACACCTGATAGTTCCCATTAGTATAATTAAACACTAGATAAAGGAGGGTTGTGTTAGGTAGTTGATGGCTAATGTAAAACTTTATCGAATCTCTTATAACATGGATCAATGAAGTTATCATGTTAATGCTAAGTCATTACTCGGAAGTAACACATTATACAGCTCGAGTATAGTGTTAAATGAGCTAGAGTTGCTGTATCAGTACTCAGATGTGGTGTTAAATAAATAAGGATCCTCACATTTTTCTGGATAGATATAGGTAAAGAAGTTAGTGTACGTGAACAAGATCTATTTTGGCATGAAATCTATGGAGCTATTTGACACTATAGTACGAAGAAGGATTAACATTATGTGTTTTCAAAAAACCAAATAGATTGGAGAAAAAGCTAAGGAACTAGACACTTTAGGATTCCAACTTTAGTACATAAGGAAGGTGAGAGCAAATAATGGACTTAATATTATTTTAGACAAAACTTGAAAAAACAATGTAGTGGAGTTAAAAAGGATTGATAATCGGATCTTTTCCCTAAACATGGTCATTGAATAGGAATCTTTTAGCATACTAAATCCACCACAAGTGAGATTAGAGGAACACAAAAAAATAAAGCTTTGGGAAGGTTTAGTATAGGAAATTCCATAGGAAGAAAAGATTATCCTAGGTGGGAATCTTAATTGTCATGTTGGAAAAAAAGCAAGTCGGTAAGCAAGATTTCATGGAGCTTTTCATATTGGAGAACTAAATGAAGAGAGAAAATCAATTCCACTTTTCAATGGCTTATGACTTTAAGATTACAAATACTTATTCTAAGAAGCGGTAGGGCATCTAATTAATAAAAGAGTGGAATCTCAGGTTCGTAAATAGATTTCTTTTTGATAAGGAATTCAAATAAAAAGACCTATAAGAATTGCGAAGTTATACCAAGTGAGAGTTTGACCATGGAGCATAGGATTTTGGTCCTTCATGTCCACGTCAAGAGTTGGAAACAAAGGATCTATAAGACTTGCATATGGTCTTTATTAACTTAGAAAAAACTTATGATAAAGTGTCAAAAAAAGTTCTATGGAAGGCATTGAAAAAGAAATGTGTTAGTATCACTTATTTTCAAGCTATAAAGGATAAGTATGATGGGGCAATGACAAGTGTAAGAACTCACGGGGGCATAATAGTAAATTTTTCAATAAAGATCGGCTTACATCAAAGGTCATTCTTAAGTTCATACCTTTTCACTTTATTTTTGGATGTACTTATTGAGCACATTTAAGAAGTAATTCTAAAATGTAAGCTTTTTACGGATGATATAATCCTAATAGAAGAGTTAAGAGAAGATGTTAATTTTAAACTAAAAGTGCACAAAGAGGCCTTAAAATCAAAGAATTTCTATTTAAGTAGGAGCAAGACAGTATATGGAGTGCACGTTCAACAAGAAGTGAGCTAATAATGATTTGAATGTAAAAATAGGGGAGCACATCATACAAGTGTCCAAGTTTTGATATCTTAAATCGATTTTACAAAGTGATGAAGAGATTGATAATGATGTCATATATAAGATACAAGTTAGGTGATTGAAATAGAGAAACACTTCGAGAGTTATTTGTAATCGCAAAATACCTAGCAAGTTGAAAGGGAAGTTTTACTGCTATAAGATCAGCTGTACTTTATGGTAGTGAGTGTTAGGCTTTGAAGGGCCACTAAGAGAAAAAATGAGGATAACAGAAATAAAAATGTTGAGATAGATGAGAAAACATACAAGAAGGGATAAGATTCGTAATGTTGCATTTGGGAGAAAGCTGATACTATACCTATTGAGAAGAAAATGATGAAAACTCAATTATAGTGGTTTAGACATATGTAAAGAAAATCGCTAGAGGTTTCAGTGAGAAAGATTGATCAAATAATTTTTAGCCAAATGAGGTGAGATAGAGAAAGAGTAAAAATGACACTTGGATATATTGTTAAAAGAGATTGTTTGAATTTGATAAAAGGTATTTCTGAAAACTTGATTTCTGATAAAACCCAATGTCATCATTTGATTCATGTATCTGACTTCACCTAATAAGATAAGACTTTCTATATTGTTGTATTGATAATGATAAAATGGCAGTGGGGTGCCATCATTGTCTTTTACTCTTATTCATTGACAGATTAATTTACCTTATAAACCGGTCCAAAACCCCCTTCTCCAAGCTTGTTGCCAAGATTAAAGTCATCTGTAGCATTCTTTAACTCAGAATAGCTGAAAGTGTATGGTTTTGCATCAATACCTAAAAGCTCTGCAAATTCAACATAAACAATGTTATGCTTTGTATCAATAAATCATGTTTTCTTTTTCTAGCTTTTGGTAAAGTTACAAAAACCAATGCATAAAAGATAAGAGGGACTGACTGTAAGCACACACAAATAAGGCATGCCCCATTTGATTTTAATAAATTGCAGCACCCAGAGGCACTGATTTATTTTGGAATGACAATTATGAATATATAAGAATCAGATAATAATATTAAAAAGTATATGAAGTACAAACAGCAGTTTTTCTTTACCTTCAGTATCATCTCCACGATGTTTTCTTCTCTGAATGACACAGAAAACCACAAGAACAACAAGAAGGCTTACAACTCCAACACCAACAACGATTCCCACAATCAGACCAGTTCTATTCTTTTTACTGGTTGGAGGTTTGTTACTAACAGTGGGTATGAAATCTAAACAAGACATAAGAAGACAATATCAAGATAGATTGTGAAAAATCAGCATATAAACTTCTGAAGTGCCTAAACATTCTCAAAGTTTTACCTGGTGTAGCACTAATGGCTGAAACCAGAGGACCATAAGTGCCTTGAGTTGGTATGCAGCAAGTCCCTTTGCCAGCCCAAAAGAGGTGGATCTCAAGATAGTTTTCTGACACTTGAACTCTAAAGTCCTTTTGGACAGCTTTATAAGAGGACCCCCCAGCTTGCCTTTGTATGTCAAAATCCTTCAGAACACGATTTCCCTGGAATGGGTAGAAGAAGAAGGAGGCTACAATAAGATGAAAAAGTCAAGAAAGCTTCAAATAGTAACTATACTAAATGTTTGTCATGTTCACCGCCAGTCCATAATATTGCCACATTTTGGATTTAAAATATTTGACTCCAACGATCATTTGGTTTTTGGCAAATCATTTGGACAATACACAAATTATAGAAATGGGGGATCCAAGGCCAAGAAATAATTAATAAAAAATTAAAAGGAAAAAGTTAGGCCAAAGTTTACATCCAGTCAATTCCCACCAACTTATAGCAGAAATTCAAGTGTTTAATAATGTATAAAAAGTGGTGATCTGGTCCTAAATCCTATTTGCCCACTTTTGGAGATATTTTCCTATTCTGCTGTGAGCCTGAGGAAACCAGCATATAGGCCAAAACCTTCTCAAGTCATTATGAGCATTAGCAAGTCACGCAACTTTTAATTCTTTCCTCACATCTTTAAACTTAGATATACAAAGCAGCATTTTCTCATCTGCCTAACTTCGAAAAAACAAAAAAGAAAAAAAAGTTTCAAAGACACCATGAATACTTGCTCCTTCATGGTGTTGGATTAAAACTTGTCTCTAGAGCTTAGTCTAAGTGAAAATAATTCGAACTGTAAGTATAACAATCATAAAACAATAGTGTGATATAAATTAGAAATCACACATCATTTTGAATTCAATTAGTTGAGTAATTAAATTATTAGAACTATCACATTGGAAGTGATCTGAAAATTTTATCAATGACAATTGTAATTATAGTGAATTTGTGTTGCAATATTATAAGTGAAGACAGACAAAAAGAATAAGATTAACATTTATTTAATGGTAAACTATTACGTTGCTATATAATAGAGTTGTCCTACCTCCTCCTCAAGGATGGGGGAACAATCCTACTTAAGCAAATCTAATATAAATGGCGTCAAGATTTAAAATATTGTGAAATCAGCCAGAGTGTGTAACAAAGTAATACCATTATGACACCAAGTAAAGGCTTTTGAAAAAATCACATGTACCTGGATATAAATATCAAAGACGCGTCTCCCAAGACTTTTCCATGTGGTCGTATCTAGAATAGCTGTTTCTGCAAATTGGAGGGTGACATTGTAATTACCATTTTCAAGCCCCAGCCCAAAATATCTTAACGATGAAGCAGAGAGCCGTGCAGTCTGGAAGAGCTCTGAATCCACAGTACCAGTGAACTGGTTAGACACAAAACTTTTGTACTGAGGATTGCTGCTCCCCGTAAATAATCCAACATTACTAACGCTCCATCTTTCTGTATCAGTAACAAAATAATTGGCAGGACCAAGTGTCTCATTATCTCTTTCATATACTACTCCATTTGAGGATGTAATTTGAGGGCCACCACACTTGATTGCAAAGTTAAAATCTGCTTAGAAACAAATAAGAGCAATTAAACAAAATGAGTAAAAACAACATGACTTGGTTAAAATATGTAAGGAGAATAACCAAAAAAGAATAATTACTGATAAAGGTATTTACTAGTTTAAGAACAATTAACCAAAAGATGGTTGATTAAGCCAACATATGGTTAGCACATCAACCAAAAGTATTCCCTTTATCATAACTATCCTAAAAATGATCTTCAGATAGGGATTGAAGCTTTTGTGCATGTTATGCAAAAGAGAAGCAAGAGTTTCGTAAGTAATTATAGGTTTAATAGTCTGTGAAGCTGAATTGGTACCAGATACAAAGAATTTAGTTGACCACTAAACTGAAATTATCTTCACCTATAACCTTCAATGTCAACAATATATCTCACGTGACCCAAGAGTGAAGTTCCAGAAGTCTTCCAGGGATCATATTATTCCAAAATTAAGAATTTATGTGAGTCTTTCTAAACATAGCCACTCGATTTCTCCCACGTAAAGTCATTAATCAAGACATTGCAATCTCATTTCAAATTCATAGCAGATCTGAATCCAAGAGAAGTTTTAAGAGAATTGTTTTGTAAAGATCTAAGAAGCTTGTTCCAACAACTCCATGAATGTCCAGAATGGAATCAGGAAAGCAAAACCTGATGGTGATAGAGGTACAGATCAACCCCCATAGATTCAAGTGCCTTAATGAATCTTGTAGCAAGAATGAAAAAGATAGAGTTAAATCCCTTGGAAAGTGATAATTTGATGGTATTCATCAAGAGGCTTTTGCAAGAGGTTTGTAATAATAGCAGAAATTAACGAAAGCTTCTTCTCCACATTCTAGCAGACCACATATTTGAGTTATAAACACTAATACATATACACATACAACAAAAGAAAGGAATGAGAAACGAAAACAAAAAAGAAGAAAAAGAAACTTTTGTTTGTCATTTTCCATAGAATTATGAACTGTTGATCTGATTACAATGTGACAGGCTCATAGCAATCTTGTAAGTTGAGCGTAAGACTGAGGTACTAATGCTTAGGACCCCAATGAGATATATGCAGAGGTTTCAGGTTAATTAATGGAAGTGAATAAAAAGTTTGCCTCATCAGAGTTTCAAAGGTAAACAATTGATAACATCAATAATAATATTCATAATAGTATTTCATAAAAGAATGCGAGATCATTTTTCTTCTTTACAGTTTTGTTGTCAACCTGACAAAGTAAAGCTTAAAGTCATACTTACATCTTCCAGTACCGCGATTGCAAGGAAATTTTCTCTGGAGACAGTTGAGTCCAGAAGGCAAGCCACTGAAAAGAAAGGGGGTTAAGCATCAACCAGAAAAATACATATCATTTTAATAAAATATGGCTAGTTATAATAGCATTTATTCAATATCTGCAATCAATAAATAAACTATAGATTCCTCTAAAAGCAATAAGTTGTTAGAGAAAAAGAAGCAACCATAGCATAAGTGATACAGTTCGAGTAGTAATCCCATTAAAAAAAATGCTATGCCAATGAATTCTTATAGCAATAAAAAGAGATCAAAGTTTTAAGAGATTGTTTTAAGTATAAACCAAAATTTAGAAATTGTCCAATTAACCATCAGAGTGGCTAATCACAATGTGGAGTGGTTTAATTTTTAAATTACTTTAGAACATAATTCACTACTCCAGTGATTAATTGCCAATATTACAACAGATTGGTCCTTTTAACTATAACTATCCCAAACTTTAATTTCATAAAGAACATTTATCGCAAAGGATTTTACTTCTATTCACGAGATCCAATAAGAAATTAACTCAAGTCTTTCAAAATACCTCATTCAATCCCCAAGAGTCCTTTAGATATGGAACTGGGACTGATACAATCATTAAAGGCTTGAAGACATATTAAAAACTGTCAACTTAAGACTACAACCTTGCTTCAGACATGCAAACTGTAAGAAGCACTTCAAGCTGAAAATTTTTATACAATTTTTCTTCACTCTTAGCAGCTAGTGATAGCAAATGCATTTGTCATATCTAATTTGACAAGCCAAGTGCATGAAATTTTCTTGCCTCACATTCACTCCCATATATTCCTATTACATAGCCTATTCAATAAAGGAATTAAGGGTATTCATCAAATAAGAACTTAATATATTAAGATATATCATTATAAAGATATGTAACCAGGGAAAAGCAGAGCAGAAATTGTTAGAGAAACCACTGTCAAATACAATGACACAAGCAGTAAGATCTATTATTACATAATTTATATTAGCGACAGCAAAATATTGCCTGAAAAAAGGTGATACCAGATAAGATACAATAATTTTATGCTCAAGAGAATAGTCAAGATCTTAAAATGAGACATCCAAATTGCAACTTGTAACTCTTGATTGACAACCATCAAATGTTAGATCAAAATCTGATCAATAGTCACATGTTTGCATAAGTAGTAATATCCAGAATGTTCCAAGGGCACCATTAAAAATACCATCATTAAAATTGATAAAAATACCTGCTATTAGAACTTCCAATGGTCAAGTTGTTGGCAACTAAATTGCTGCAGATTATATGCCATAATTTACAGTTAATTCACCTTAAAAAGATATCTATATATATGTAGAGAGAAAGAGAGAGAAAGCAAGCAGATATAATTGAAAGTATTCTGTATGATTGAAATTATGAACATCATTTTAGCGGGCTATCAAGAAGAGAAAGAGATATGAATGACTTTATTGTATCAGCAAAAAGTATTGCGAGAATGAAAGTTACTATAACCATATCATCAATTAACCTATGTACTTAAGAGATGAGATGATACTAATTACATGGATTTCTGACCACTTCTTATGTCTTTGAAATTTCAGATCTCTTCCACTAGCATTTTTATCACAATAATCAGTTTTATATTTGCTTTGCAAATCTCTTGCATTCATCTCATCAATGCTTGAAATTGTGTTTTGCTAAATTTTAGGAATTTATAATAATGAAATTTAACAGACAGTAGGATCAAATATATTCTAATTATATTATAAAATAGCTAATTAGAATATTACAGAAAAAGAAATTAAAAATTGAAGAATTGTAATAAAAATAATTTAAATTTCGAGTTTATCATAATTGATATAAACAGAATAGCTCTAATTTATAATTTTCAAAGAACAAAATTTTAAATAACATTATATATAATCTTAGAATAAGTAAAACATCCTGTGCTTTGTACTGGTTTTATCATAATGAAAATCAAAGCTAGAAACTTAGAAAGGTGAAGAAAGAAAATATAACCACATTACTTACACTTGTAAATTTTGTTCATTTACCCAAGAAGGGAGATTCCCTGATAGATTGTTGTATGACAAGTCACTGCAAGCATTCATTACAAGCAAGTACACATCAAATCCATAATAAAATGATGAAGAATGAAGGTTCTAATAAAATTTAGTGTAGCACCAAAAGCCTGAGTTTAGTACAAATATCAATCAGATGTATCGGTTTGTGTAAAAACAAATCATCCTTTATGCGCTACTATGCTGCATAATTCAAATCAGTCGAGCATACTCACATATTGAGAAGGGACGCACTTTTCTGGGTAGGGAGAGTACCACTAAGTTGGTTATTTCCCAGAAACCTGAAATCAGAGAAGCACATTTCATGATTTAATCCATTTATGAATGTAAGCTAGAAAAGCTGTGACATATTTACTCAGGCATGGCATATTACAAATAAGCAAGTGAACTCAATCCGAAAAGCGAGCTTGGTATTTGCCCCGTGATATTGTTGAAGCTTAAATCTCTGCAAGAACCAAGATAAAATTGTAGTCATCTGGGTTTTAAACATGAATGCAACATAAAACTTTGGTAATTGTTTTACGGAAAGGACCAACTATCTGTATGAAACATAAGCTGAAAAGCTGACTGCAACCATCTTCCCACAGATAAAGCAGAAAATATCGAAAGCAAAAATGGTGAGTTCTGAACTGATTGCTTCTTGGCATACAAATTTAAATTAAAGATGAAAAGAGGAAAACAAGAAAACTAGCTTCTTAAGAAGCACATAGAAGTATTATCAGCAAGAAGACAAAAAAAATCAACTTAGAGAAGGGAACTGCCCTTGGAAATCCATATCACTCCTGGCTCCTGGCTTAGCCATATAATTCACAAATTGGGGCTGATGAAGTATGCACATGGACATTGAACATGAAACACAACACAGCACAGACAATGCGTGTAACAACTCCAACTGGCCAAAGATAACTTGAGTGGTAGGCAACAAAATGGCTAGCCCAACTTGTCATGCAATTAGTACTTCATGCTTATGTACACCACCATCTGAGCATTTACAATCAATGTGAGCTAGGGGAATATTGAACTTGTGAATATTGATTCAGGTCTGGACAAGTAGGTGAAGCCCTTGACTGGGGCAGACTGTGATTTCCCAAGCCCCCACATCAATAGAATATATAGCTTACAATGTGTCTACAGAAGCAATAAGTACCCATCTACAAGACAGCTCAAGCTCCCCCTTTTGGGCCACATGATTTGACCCATCCCTAAAGTTATCTTTGGCCAGTTGATCTACTTGGAGTGTCACACACACACACACACACACACACACACACACACACACACACACACACACACACATGTGTAACAGTTATATAGATAAGTAGGTATCAATATGGAAAAGAATAAAAACATGAAGTACACGAAAATATACCTGTATTATGCCAAGTAGGTGCAAACATGTTAAGGTATCTAACGGGTATCAAATCTTAAAATTCACTATTTTTTTTTCCTGGGTATAGAGGTGTTGGAGTGGTTACACAAGTATCAAGAGTGTAAGTGTCCAATACATGTTGGACATGAAAAATTATGAAATCAGAGAGAAAACCCTTTTTGGTTAAAATGATATGTTATTGATCTTTCTGACTGAGTCCTACATGTACAGACAGTTAAGAGTGCAGTACAAGTGTAGTGCAGTCAGTACACCTAACTACACTATTCCAACAGATATGATTTCCATTTTGAAGTATATGTGCCCCATTGTTCTGAAGAGTAATATAAACAGGTGATACTCACAGCTGGGTCAAATTTTGAAATTCACCAATATTCGATGGAATTGAATCAGAAATATTGTTATTCCTCAGTACTCTGCAAACTTGCAACCAACTTGTTATATTACATTCTAAAAATTATCTATAATAAAGAATTATATCTACTTGGCAGAAAGTAAATCATTAGTAGAGCAGATGCCTTACAAGATAGTCAAAGACTTCATATTCCTTATAAATGCCAGTGAGGAGCTCCCATTGGATAACTCACTTATTCTCCTGCATTTGTATCACACAAGAAACAGTTAGCTTTAATGCATTAGCAGTTCTTTATGAGTAACATGACAGCACTTACAACTCCGTCAGAGAAGTCAAATTGGAAAATGACGATGGTATTGGGCCTTCAAATGAGTTACCCTGAAACCTCCTATCAAAAATTTATAGCAAAGAGAAAACTGTTAGTACAAACTTCCAGAATATCGGAACGTACACATAAGCATCACAAGAACTATCCAGGTTTCACATCCCATAGACTTCATGTTGCCCAATTTATAATAAAAGTATAAAACAAAAAAGTTTCAACTGTTCTGTGAACAAAGTTTGATTCAGGCGTACAGAAATGAACATATAATGTTATCTTACAAGGTTTTAAGCTTAGACCAACTCCCTATGAAGTCAGGAATCTTGCCTGTAAGTTCCATGTCTGAAGCCCATCTGAGACAAACAAAACATACTTTTTTATAAGTCTGCTTTTTTTTTTTCCCTGTAATCACAAGAGCGGGAAAAAAGAGCAATATCTTACACGGTGTTCAGGTTCTTTAAGTTTCCAAATGTTGAGGGAATTACACCACTGATTCCCGAACTATCAAAGTAGCTGCACAAAAATGTTCTTTAAAATTAATAACTTCTACTTACAAACAATGAATAACCCTGTTTATTAAAAATTTAGTTTTGAAAAGATTAACACTTGGCACAAGCCAGAATCAACTCAAGATTTACAACTGGGTAAGTATCTAAGAAGCTGCGCTATGCTATGTATGTGTTATAAAAAGGAGGCTGTAAATTAGGATTGGCCAGAGTATGAGCAGTAATGAAGTACTGTTCTGTTACATGTATTTGAGCAATTGAAATTCTGCATCTCCCCTGTAGTTACTTACAACCCTGAGCAAACTTTAGGGTATAGAATATGGCCATATATTCAGGAGTACCTATTCAACTGAAAGATTTATGTTAAACTACATAAATGATAGACAAAATACCAAAACAAAACATTTATGCCAACTTGTTTTACCACAACCTCCAAGTCTCACATATTATACCTTTGTTAATATCCATGTCCAGATAATTTACCAGCAATCTACCAACTGGGCATGACTATCTGTAGAATAATGTTATACTAATGATAAATAAAAGTACACCCATATGATCAGAATCTATGGAGCTTAAACAATATCTCATTGCCAATCGAAATTCTCCATGAGGTGCACAAAATAGATACCGAAGTGAAGGCAAAGCCACAGTCCCACAGACAAAAGGAAGAAAAAGCTAAGCCCTATGTAGCATGACAAATGCCCCATATAATCAAACCATAGATTGTTTCTAGAACTTAAATGGTCAAATTAAAAATATGGGAGAAGAAGCAGGAGAAAGGTAAGTAGAAAGCAATCAACACCCACTTCACAAGTTATATTTTGAATGCATTAGCTTCATTTGCAAATTAAAGGAATATTACTCATAAGTCTTACCTTGCAAATACTGTCCAACTATTTTTGAGTTTGCCTCTTATTTGATTCCAAAGTATTAATCATAGCCTCAACTTATTTGAAGTTTTATTGAAAGCATTTCCGAAAGAAAGAAAGAAAGTGAAAAATGCACCCAAAACAAAGAAACTAAAACTACAGCTTTATTCTCCCAGATTGAGCATTTAAAAAATTCAACCTTATGCCAAAAACATATAGAACCAGATACTGAGGCAGAACTCACAGTTGTTCTAAATGTGTTAGATTCCCAAGTTCAGATGGAAGAGAACCGGAGAAGTTGTTTGACGCAAAACTCCTGCAAAATTAACAGACAATTGTGTTCTGAACGGAATAATATCAGAAGATAACACTAACACATATCATGCATATGAAACATGATAATCTCTAATAAAGAAGCATTATTTTTTTATATGACACTTTCTGAAACTAGATTATATTGATTGGACGTTAATGAAACGATTTGAAAAGAGAAAAAGAACAGAAAATATTATTAATGAACAATTTCAAGTTGCCTTTCCAAATACCTAGCTGGAAAATAAAAAGGCCCCTTTTAAGTGGATAACTTACAATACTTTCAACTCAGTAAGATTTCCTAGTTCCTTTGGAAGCTCCCCTGATAAAGAATTGATGCCAACGCTCCTAAATAAGATTCATTAAACATTATAAATTGAGTATGTGTAATAAGGTTAGAATGTTAGACACATCAATTCAAATCCTATTTATTTCAGTCAAAAGACCTTACATGTATTGCATGCGAGTTAGATTTCCAATGGCTGGAGGTAGAGAGCCCGTCAAGTAATTCTGACCAAGATTCCTAATTGTAATACGAGAAAACTCAGCATACCAAAGAGATGGCAGGTTCAATTTTGTTGACATCAAAACTCATTCCGGGTTTCTAATGTAAAACACTAACATGAAAAGATACGAAAAGAAAGCATACAAATTGGTGAGGTAAGCTAGAGTCCATAGCTCTTCTGGGATTTCACCATCCACATCCAATGAATAAACCTTCCTGCCATGAACATCCCAGAAACAAGTTGGCATTAAATGGGATAAAGTAAGTTCCCAAATTAAATATGACAGCAAATTGCCCAGTTACAGAAACTATAGAATAAGTTAAATTTCAGTCTAAAAAATTCACAATGTAAGACGAATCAAATCAGGGAAGAGAGGAAGAGAGAGAGAGTATATACAGTGCCGTAATGTGGCAAATAGTGCCATTGGCATCGGAACAATCGCATTTGATAAATGGGTCGTAAGCTTGATCATCAATTACGGTGTCGTCGATGGCTCTTCCACTGCACAGTTCGCCGCTTATATTCCATTGATTTGGTGATGCCGATATCCCCCATTTGTTGAAGATTGAATTCAAAGCTCTCGCTACGTAGAAGTTTACATTTTGAAGGAGTCAGGCTTAAAGTTTAACAAAGAATTACACATACAAGGTCCTTCTTTTACAAAAATTCCAGCCATTGGCGTGCTGAAACCAGAGCAATGGTACCATAGCACCTCACATTTTGCTTATAATTTAAAGAGTGATTCTTTCACCATTATTAAATAATCCCATAGCAATTACCAAAAAAAAAAAATAATAATAATAATTCCATAGCTTGCAACCAATAACTCTTGATTGTCCTAGCATAAAAAAAATAATAAAAAATTAAAAAAAAAACTCTTGATTGAAGAACTTGACTTGAATTATTATTATTTTTCAATTATATATAAAGTTGTTCAATTTAAAAGCACAATTATTTGTATAATTATTATTTTAAAAATAAAGTATCCTATTACTTTTAACAATTTAATTTATTTTTTTGAGTATTTTAACTTTTTGTACTCTTTAGAAATCAAATAGATGCTTACTTTTCCTAGTTAGATGCTATAACCTGCATGAAATGCACACCAAGATTAAGTATGTTTACAAAAGAAATTGGAATCGGATACCCCATACACATTTACTTTGTGCACATTTACTATAATATAAAAAGGTAAAACCTATGGTAATAAAGTATATACTAGTTTTGTAAAAGTTAATTATATTTAAGTTAAAATTAAGATTAAATATTTAGATTTAAATCTTAAAAGTTATTCTTATTAAAAAAAGATTAAACCATTCTATTTATGATGAAATTATTCTCTCACCTAATGTTACTTATTATACACTTTGGACATAGAAAGAAAAGAATAAGAAGGGAGTGAAACAAAAGTGCCCGCGTGCACATGAAAAAATGATAAAGTTAATACTTTCTCACACATTCCTTTTGTAGTATTTTAAAAATTTGTAACTCTAATATATATGAAGAATATAGAAATAATAATACTCATACATACGTTCGATTTAAATGTATAATAAGGATCAGGATCTGTTAAAGTTTATGAGATATAAAGAAGTATGAAAGAGATAAAAATAATATTAAAAGAAAAAATAATAAGAGAAAAATATAAATTAAATTTAAAGGCAAAATAAAAAGATAAAAATCATCATCAAAATTAAAAAAATTTAACTATAAGAAATCTAAATTTATAAATTAGAATGATAGAAAAAATTATTGAAATTAAAAAAAACGAAAAAATCTAAATCCATATCAGAGAAGGTTTCTCTTTTTCATTTTTTGGTGACTACATAGAACGCCAAGAGGATAAGAAAGTTGAAAAAGGAGAAAACAGAAAGTTGTTTCTTACCCCCTCTTCTGATACATGAAATGAGGCAGAATAAGAATTTAGAAATGGAAGAGAGTGTAGCCGTGTCTAATCATAATACAGCACCATCAAGTAGGAAGAAGACAGCAACCCTCATCTTAATTATGCCAAGAAGCTCAAGTTCCGCTCATGATTTATTGGACCAAAGTTATATCAAAGGTTAAAAAACACAAAGATTTATGATCTGCTAATCTGTATACCATTGTTTATTCCAGAAATATACAAACTGAGGAAGTTCACAGTGAGTTAGAACCTTCTCCCGCTGGTAGAAAGACTCACATGGGGACACACAGTGATTCTCAGAGAGAAAGGGTGGATCAAGAGAGAGAGAGAAACACACCTTCAGAAGGATCTGTGGTGGTGTTTGCAGCTTGAGCTTGTGCTATGCTAACCAAGCAGCTGAAGACACAAACAACTGTAGCAAGTGCAAAGGCCATAGCTGTGGTAGACCAGCCCATGGTGCACATGATTAAACTCTCTCACACAGACGCAATGGTTGATGAAGCATCAAAATCAGAGCAAATTGAGCCCTGAAGATAGTTTAGAAGAATGAAGAGAGCCACCAGCTTAAGAGCAGACCAGAGGAGGTGTCTCTGACCAAACCCGCATGGAAAAAGCAATCAGAATATTGAACAATTATTGATGCACACGTGTAACAATATGCAATCCTGTATTTTTTAAATCCATGCCAAAAGAAAAATTGCCCTCCTCTCCTCATTTCACAAAACTTCATTTAAAATAATTTAAATTATTAAATTTATTATATTTCATAAAATAAAATATAAAATTTAATAAATTTAATTATTTATGTTTATTTTATAAAAAAATTAGTATAAAAAGATTGTAGAATAAGTATTTTTTTAAAGACAAAAGCTAATGAATTACTAATTTCTCATAAATTAAGAAAATTTTAAATTTATTTAATCATATAATTTAACCTATAAAATTTAATAAAAAAATTTAATTGACAAAAATAAACATATTGCTGCGAAAAAGCTAATTTGGGGAGGCTCTTAATTGTCCCACCACGTGAGGCTCGTATTTGTCAAATTATTAATCAAGAAGCGAGCGGAAATATTGAAAAGTTTCCTTGTGCTGCTCCAAAGCCTTTCACATTTCATGGATTCAAGATGATGTGTAGCACCCATGCATGCCATGTCATGCATATGTATGGCAAGCTATATCCTTCGCTTACGTAAGCACCCTCGAATAGTTGGTGCATGCTTACGTGGGTTCCATGGACAAGATAGTTCAAAGTTATGAAACGATAATCTGAACACATCAAAATTCTTAAGCATATTACCAATATATCCTCGAGTTTTTAACCAGAGAAAATGAGGCCAAATCAGAAAAACGTAACAGACTAAAGGGACAAAAAAGGCATATACTTAATATGTATAGCCAAACGGGGGGGTTGGTTTAAGTAAATATTTGAATCTTTTAAGGAAATTATTTTATATTTAATCTAAGATTTGAGAGATTTATTTATCATAATATTTTTATCGATATTCTGAAAAAAATTATAGACATGAGGCTTTTGTCTGCTTTTTTTTTTCAAATTTTTTATTTTATTCATTTGATGTCAGAATTGGATTTCATAGTCAACGTTCTGAAAAGTCAAATTAAGGACGCTGGAAAAAGGCCGTCGCACCTACAGATGTTACAAACCGCAAGTGGGATGATGGTACTGCCAAGGCTCGTGTGTCAACGCCGTACAGATATTTAAGATTGAAAAACTGATCCATGCACAGGTGGATTCTCGGCAAGAATCTTCTCTACCCAGGAAACAAAAAAATTGGAATGCCAAAATTCGAAGATAGATAGAATAGCTAATCAATATTATTGTAAGGACAAAAGAGTGACAAGACAAATTATCAATTTTTGTGAATTTAAGTAATTTAATTTATAAAATTTTATATATTTAATAATTTAAATAATATATTATGAAAATTAAGTAAAATTAAAATTTTCAGAATCATAAAATGAAAATAGTTAATCGGCATTGGGACAGCTCCTTGTTTAACTTTTTTATGTGAAAACAAAATAGTTTTACAAGTGAGATTGTTAAACTCTCATGGAATATGTGATAATTATAAAATTTTATTGAATCTTATAAATGAATTTAAAAATTTTAATTATTTATATATTTTAAATGAGATTTTTTAAATTTTAATTTATGTTTTTATACTTGTATCTCTTGTTTATTTTTGACTAAAAGCCAATTGTAGATAGCAATTATTGGTCCTTTGTCCGCACTTAAAATCTGTCCCCACTCATTGAAAACTTGAAAGTCGAGGCACTTAAAATATGTCGAAATGGAATTTGAAGTTGATGATGTTGTGTCGAAATATTATGGTATTTGCATGCATCCCGCCAATGAGCTGTGGCCATCAACTTTGTTTGCTTCAACTGCAAGAGATGGAATTCATCTTAAGATTTTGACTTAATTGGATTTAATTAGATAGCCAATTTTCATCAACTATGATGTGCTTTGTTTTTTTTGGTACAAAAAAATTTATGTGTCTTTAAATTTTACAACTAGGGTCAAGATATATCTCCAGTCCCAAATGGCCCTTATAAGAATTTTTACAAATTGATCCACTAACACTATCCTCGTATCAATATGAAGAATCGAACACACAATCATACGGAATTGGTTCGTTCTCTTATAATATGGCAATTTTCATCAACTATGATGCGCATTTTTAATTGGCTTTCTGCAATCTTACCCTAATGAAGCTTATCATTTTTCTTTCACTTGTGTTCTGACTTCCCTTTCTTCCTCCGAAACCCAAAAGCTTCTTCCCTAGTAACAGTCCCACAAAATAAATCCATAAATATGGATTCGGGTGGGACCCACACTTTATCCAAGAGTTGTCGTGGAAATTGTGACACTATTTGAGTGTGGGTTAAGAATAATTCATGCCAAAATCCGAATGACTAAGGAAACATGCAGAAATCCAGAATAGTAATTAATGAAGAGAAAAAGACACCACTGCAAATTACCTGTTTGTTTTCATTTTCTTCTGAAGTCACTGTGGTTTGGCCAGAAATTGGACGATCGAGATTGGGAGAGAATCCCAGACAGGCTTCCAAAGTGCTAGTCACAAACTATTAACACGTTGCCGTCCGAGAAGCTAATTAACAGTTAGAGCCTTAAAGGGTTTGTCACACAAGCACGTGTGGACCTGGTTGGGCCTTCAACTACTGCCTTCTAACCCCGCTGATTTCGTAATCATCATTTTCGGGCCCATGTATCTTCCGTTATAACCTTTCAACCCACCTCTTTTGTTTCACCAGCCCAGTAAGGGCCCAAATATTTTTCTGAGACTTTAATCTCAAACTACCACTTCAAGCATAAACAATAATAATAAAGACAAAATTTTTTTAAAAAAATCTCGAACTAACTTCTACTTATTTCTTGTTACTCCCTCCTTTATAAATATCTATCTTTAAAAAAAATACAGAAATTAAAAAAATATTAAATAATGGTAAATTTGGAAATATTTTAGTTATCTTACTAAAATATTTCTTGTTTAAAAAGAAAGAAAAAGAGCCCTCACAGAAGAGTTAGAGCGTAGACAACTTGCAAGTCATTTATTTAGGGTTTAATCTTAAAATAATTAATATTGGAAGAGTTTTATTGTTTAGCTTTTACTATAACAAAGATTAATGTGAAAAAAAAAATAAAAAAAGAGTACAGAGCTTTTTCTTTTGTACCAAAATTGGATACAGATAACAGCACTCTTCGTGAAAGGCATTTGAGTCTTACAAATGTGAAATAGCCCGTGTGGCACCTAGCTTCACCACAAGGTCTAACCATAACAGAAGAAATAGGTTTGCTGCACCCATTGCTTCTATCAGAACATTGCCCCGTCTTGCAAGGCAGAGACAGATCCATGGGATTAACGCACTTATACCCCCCTGAAAGTGATCTCTTTTCCCTTCACAAACTCAGCAAAAGGGTGCCTTGAGATATAAAAAAATAATAATAATAAAAGTTTGATATCTTCACATAATATATGTATATAATGAAAATATAATTAAATTAAAATAATTACATATAAATTAAGTTCGATTGAATACTTAAAAAATTAAATAACTTAATGTGATTTCATCACCTAATATTGTATATTCATTTAAATAAATTACACATTTAATTAGAAATTAATGAGTATCTAATATTTTTACAAATTAATAATTTAAAACTTTAGCTCTACTGAAAATTTATTGATTGAGGAAAAATAATTTTAACTTAAATTTAAAAAAAATAAATGAATTAGTCTACTTGAAATAGATGATAATTAAATTGAAAAAAAAAAGCATTAATATTGGAAAAAGGCAGCGGAAGAGATTATAACTTTGTAAGTATATTGGAGAGACGGCACCGGAAGAGATGATGTTAAAGAGGATGGACGACGACGTAATAAAAGATTGAAACCCTCACTCTCATGAGTATTGATAGTGGGACACCGCTGCGCAATTGGCATGTAAATACATGTTTAAGTCTACACATCTTGTTCATTATTCTTTACTTGTTTTCTCACGTTTTAATAAAGAGTGTCGTTTCAATTATCAACTCCTATAACATGTTTGAACTTCTAATCTATTTCAATGTTATCCTAAAATATTAATATAAAAACAATGACAACTTCTTACGTAAACATTAATTATGATTATTCATGGAATAATTCAATGATATTATATAAGTATAATTATATTATTTTTATAAATTAAATCTGATTAAATATTCACTTAAAAATATTTAAATCATTAAATTAATTAAATTTCATTAATTACATTATTAAACTCAATAAATTTTACAATAAAATTACTATTTATAATAATTTAATACCTCCCTTATTAATAGAAACACATTTTCATGTAAGAACAACTTAAAACCAACGTTAATCTTTGAATCCACAACATATGAATCATGATCCTTGCATTTAAAGTCCACATCTTACCTAATTTCACTACAATAGTGATAATCACTCCAACATGACGAGTACCACAAGTTCGAGTGAAAATGGACGATCAAAGTGGAAGCTTCCACGAAAGTGTGCTAAACCTAGAAGAAAGCCACGTATTATGTACGGTTGTACTCTCCAACAAATGAATTCTCACTTGCATAATTCCAAGTCAATCTTTGGACCAAACTCTCGTCCTTTTTTTTCTTCTTCTGTCCTTTTTTTCTTTCATATTTTCTTTAGCTCCCACTAGGAAGGAAAAGGACCCGGTCTACGCCAAGGAAGCGTACAATTTGGTTGGTTTCTTCATCTAATTCCTGGACTCAACGATCACTCCAAATACTTGCTTCTTAAGCACTCTCTCAACTTGTTAAAATACCAACTTCGACCAATTTTAATTTCAAAGTCCTTGCTTTTGGGTCCCAGCTTGAAATGGTAAAATCCCAAGTATCATATCAGAGCTACCCTTTGATTGGTGGCATCATAAACAAAGAAGAATCTGGGCATGGAGGGAACGCTGAGGGGTGAGGACCATGGTCATAATTAGGGCCCCTTGTGAGAGTGGTTGCGGTGGCAACAGCAAATGAGATGTCGTAGAGAGCAGTTGGCAAGTAGGGCACCAGGAGCAGATTTTTTGTGTGTGAGAGGGGTGGGCCGGTTTGTACCAGGCCGGCCCAGTCAAATCATGTGCTCAGATGTGGGTCCACTGTGTTTTGATCTTCAAATTGCCCAAATCAATCGCAATAACCAAAAACAGTCTAGATCGGTAGGCGACTAAGGCGAGGATGGTGTCATTGACCGTGTGGAATAAGTCTAGTTCCGTGTTTTGTTTAATTGAGATGGAAGAGTGACTAGTGGTGACTTGGTGGAAGCATGGGGTGGGGCCGGGCCACGCACCTCTTCGTGGAATTCCCTGTCAGAAAGTCCTCCGTGCTGAATCATTAAAGCCGACAAGTGGGTGGGTGGCGTGTCCTTTGTACGACCGTACGGTGTTACGGAAAGACAACTTGCATAGATAACTCCGCCACTATGTCCGGACCCCACATGACCCTTTTTTTCTCCTCACGCGCTGCTGACGGCTCAGCGCCTCTACCCTTGCATATCTGCGCGTCCACCCAATTATAGCCATTTTCTACATTTTTTATTTTTAATTGTATTTTCAAGTGACATTTCGTCTTCTTTTAAAATAAAAGGTTGATATTTGTAACTTGTGGTAAGGATATCCTAGAAATTTTGTTGCCAAAGATTTTAATTCGCTTGTAAAATATTTTTCTAAATAAAAATGATATTATTTGTGTTTGAAACTAAGAATATGATATTTTTTAAAGAGTTTTATTATTTTTATAAATTAAATTTTATTATTTTTTAAAAATTTTAAATTATTAAATTTATATATCAATTCGTAATATTTAATAAATTTAATAAATTATTTTAAAATTAATAAATATTTAATAATTAATATTTTGTGAAAATATAATTTTTTATTTTTAAATTAATTAAAGAACTCCTAACTTTATTAAAATGATTCTTTTGTTTTTACACCTTTATTTATAAATAATTTTAATTTTATAAAATTTAAATTATTAAAATTATTAGATCAAATTACTAAAATTATGAAATCTAATTGAGTTTTTTTTTTCAAGTTTAAAAACGATTTTTCTCTCATTAAAAGTTTGGCACTCGTCAATATTCACAATGTAAGGCAATAAAATAAACCAAATGAATTATATCACAAGGAAAGCTCGATGGTTTCCAAACCAAACTTGATATATTCTTTTAAGCACAACGATGGCAAGAAAAAACTAGATAGAAGAAAGGCAACAAGACCAATGGATTGGCTAAAAAAATTTCATATCTAGCACACGGTAAAGGTAAGACATCAAAAGGACAATGAAAATAGTGGTAAGAAAATCAAACTGGGATTGAAATTGCTTTTGCTAGAATTGACGTTAAAAGAATTCTCTCCATTGTTGATTTTCCCATAGACCATATCCATCCTTGGGGCTCCATTAATAGATTTTCCTTTGGCTGCATGAATCATTGGGCAGCATAGATATCCCACTGGAAACTGGAAAGTGTTTTACTTTTAGATTTTGGACAACACATAGCAGTGCAGAATTGGCTGCTTTTGAGTAGACAATGACTGGCTCGTCTGTAAAGGAAGGGAGAGAGCAAGTAACTAAAATGAACAAAACATGCAAGTAAATCAACTTGATTTGCTCTTTTGTAGGAAGGGACCGACTCACCGACCGGCCCCCCTTTTCATTTGTTGTTCTTTTCATTTAAACATCAAAAAAAAAAAAAAAACCATTTTACTTGACATAACCATCCAAATGAATTCAACTTGTCACTTTTTATATGTATTATCCAAGCTGCCATCTTTGCCATAGATTAGATTGTACTTGCCCTAAATGAAGTTATATTTGAAATATGTAAATTTGATTACTGAATATTTAACGCTTAGGTCATTGTTAAAGCCTTGTTACAAAGAAATTCTTATACATCATCTCGTGAAGGAAGGATTTTTCCCTTTCTTTATTTAACAATATGATTGATTAGACTGTTGCACATATATATACATCTTATTTTGACAAAATCAGAGATAATAGATCAAAACCAGATCAAATCATGATATATCAAGTGAGGCGATCATTTAAATAAAAAAAATTGTGTGTTGACTAATATATTAATTTTTCTTGTTTTGAAAATATATAACCATTTTTTTAGATTTAAATTTTGTAATTTGGAGTGGTAAGATTTATTGTATAGGTCGTTTATAAAAAAAAATCTTAATTAAATAACGACCATTTTTATATTCTAAAATTACAAGATTCCATAATTAAAGTTTTTTTTTTTTTAAGATTTGTTTGGGTGACTTTTCTAACAAAATTTCTTCTGGTATTACCAAGTAATTTCCCACTTTAAACAGGTTTGAATTCAACGATATATTTTGTCACTTTGTCTATATCGGTCAAAAACCAATTCCCTTTTTGTATCTTGGGATTCCTTGTTTGATTCCAAACTGCTGCAACCGAAACATCGTAGCTTTAATTAAATATAACAATTGCAAGAAAGCGATCCACTCAAAACTCAGTCAATAAGATTCATAGATTATGCAGTTCTTTTGAACGCATTCACTTGCATTAAATGCCACATCCTTATCATCAATTGGAATCTTACCAGCATCTTCCATAAAAGAAAATGAACAGAAGTTTCCTCGAAAGCAAACAAAATAATTAAATTAAAAAAAAAAAAAGAGTTGTTCTTGACTGGGTTTCCAATGTCATCAAATTCCGGGCGATGGTACTTTACCAAGTCGGAACAGCTTGCACACCGCCACCACCTTACACATAACTTGGAGAATGTGGTTTGTTTAAAAATATAAGAAAAACGCCCCACGTTTTGAAATCGTTTTGGTAAACTTGCCTCCATAATAATTCCATTAATAAATAAATTTCATAATTGCAAGTTGTACAATTGTAGCTTTTTCTTTTCTTAGTTAATTATTTACAACAAAGAAAACCATTATTATGTAAATATAAAACCAAAAGATGTGAATGTTGATCCTTATAATTGGTCATACAAGAAATGATTATTTGAATGATTATAGTAGAGAGAAAGATGGTGTTATAGCTGTTGAGGATAAAATGATAAAAATTTTATTATGGCAGTTTAGGCATAATGAAATATTTTTTAATTTAATAAAAAGAGATAAAAAATAATTAAAAATAGAATAAATTACATTAACCCCCTTAAGATATTTGATTATGATACTCTATTTTATTCTTACTCAAATATTATACTCTATCCCATTTACTTATATATTAATTAAAAAAATATATCTAAATATTAATAGAATATTCATAAAAAGAATATATCTAAATTAATATTTTACTCTAATTTTATTTAAAAATTATACTTTAACTCAATTAATCATTTTAAATAACTAATATCTTGACAAACTATGTATTTTTAATTAAATAATTATATTTATTGTAAGGTATAAATTTAATAATATGTGTGATTATGAGAAAAAAATTTGGTGCAAAAATAGAGGTATCTTGGGGGTGAGTTTAGTTAGTAAAAAATAAGACCAATTATGCTCTATATTTTTTTCCTAACTAAACTCACCCCAAAATGCCTTTATGTATTAAATTTTTTTTCATAATTACATACATTGTTAAATTTATACCTTATAATAAATATAATTATTTGATTAAAAATATATAGTTTATTAAGATATTAGTTATTTAAAATGATTAATTGAGTCAAAGTATAATTTTTAAGTAAAATTAGAGTAAAATGTTGATTTAATATTCTTTTTATGAATATTCTATTAATATTTAGATATATTCTTTTAATTAATATTTGAGTAAATGGGGTAGAGTATAATATTTGAGCAAAAATGGGGTAGAGTGTAATATTTAAATAAAAATGGGGTATAGTATCATAATCAAATATCTTAAAGGAGGTTAATATAATTTATTCTTAAAAATAATATTTAAAGAAATTGTTAAAAATATTTTGAATTACTAATATTTTTAAAAATTTATTTTTTGATAAAATTTAATGACATTGTGTAATTTATGTAACTATTCGATCTCACTTAATGAATAAAGTATTATGTATTATTATTATAAATATAATAAAGAGAAGGCTTTTTTTTTTTCTTACTAAACTAAAATTTTTATAAAATTTTCTCATCATTTATATGTGTCCACAATAGTTTAAATATATAACACCGAAAATGATGTTAAACACACATCCTTTCTTCTGGAGTTTCGGCTAAATTCTTTCATATAATGAATTATATTAATACCATTAATTAGAGAGATCCAACTTTCTCTCTTTTGAATTTTTAACCATATGTTAGTTTACCTTTCTTCTTCTTCAATTTTATTTTCCTTAATGAATGTATTTAATTGGTGTGATATAACATCAACTTCTTCCCCTCAATCAATACAAGAAAGCTTATAAATTTGGTAAATTTAAAGGGTCTGATTCTATTCTATATGTAAGCATAGATAAAGAAATAATTGTGAATATATAGTTTTTTTTAATTTTACATTAACTAAGAAAAGTACAACCTGATTGAATTAATTCAGAAAATGATATTATCGAAATAATTAAAACTTGTAGCTTGATTTGTGCAATCATATCTTCAAAATTGGAACGCCTGGAATTTGGAAAACCAGCTGCAAATACTATTCGAGCATATCCCCAATAAAGCAACTGAGTTTAGACGTAATGAAATTGAAGAGTGATTATTGTAAGATAAAAAGGTAAAGCAAAAAAGCCAAAGCTCCCGGCAACCGTGAAGTCAGTCCCCACCAAGATGTGCAAATGGGGCTGTGGATTATATCACAAAAAAGTTGCTTTCAGATTTGCTTTTATATCCAAAACTTACAATTTCACATTCCTAATCCCAATAAAGCAGAAGCATGAAAATCGCTCCCTCCTTTTGTTTGTTCATGTTTTCCTGCTTTTCCAGATGGGAAATGAACCGTAAACGACAGAATGAGCATCAACCGACATGCGCATGATTTGGTTGGATCAGTTAACAGAAAGAGTTATGCTATTTATATGTGATTTTTTATATATAAATTTTATTAAAAATTATTTTGTAATATTTTTATTATTTTTATAAATAAAATTTTATTTTTAAAATATATAAAATTAAATTTATTAAATTTTATAAATTAAATTATAAGATTAAATGAATAAGGAGCGGACAGCCTTTTTGTGAAATTGGAATCAAAGATTCCAAACCATCCGAATTGGATCTTACTCAAAAGATGTACAGGGGAACGGAGAGTGGATCCAACGCGCGGCGAGAGTGGGTGGCTTTAATAAGGACGAAAATGACACGTGGAAAGACCAGTGAGTGAAAAGGGACGAACATTCGGAGTTACGGAACTGTACTGCAACGGACTACGGAAACAGATACCCTTCCCGCCAGGAATTGCGGTGTCGACGTTTATTGCACCTCTCTCCTTCTCTTTCTCCACCACTTTTTTTTTTCCCCCTTTCAAGGGGTGAACTTAATTGTGTTCCTTTCCGGTTTTTGTCGTTTTATATCATGGCATATATTATTGTTTGGGAGATTTTTTTCTTTAAAAATTATGAATTTAATTGTGATATTAAAATGATAATATTTTATAATTATTTATTTTTACTATATATATCATATTTAAAGAAATTTATTTTAATAATAAACTTGTCATATTATTTACTTATTTTTTTATTTTAAATAAACTTATACATATATTATAAATAAATTATCACAAATTTTATTAAATACACTATTTATGAGTTTATTCAAGCTTTAATTGTACTATTTATTATTAAATAATAATATGATTGTTCATGTTAATAATTTTTCATGTGAGAAAATTCATTTAGAAATTTTACCTATTTTAGTGTTCTTAATATTTTAAGTAAATTAATTTCGTTTATTGAATAAAAGATATTTTAAAAAAATTAAAAAAATATTTTTTATATGAATGTGATGATGACCCTTCGAGTTTTAGAAATGTCTAAAAAAGAAACAAAAAACTTGCGACCAAAAGAAAGAGACAAAAGAAAATGAGAAGCTTGGGAATTGTAGTCTAATTACCAATTAAATATCTACAATGATTATAACTAGGCCAACTTACAGTGAATATGCTTATGTAATATTCACTTATTTAAGAGTATACGTGGACGAATACCGTCCAAATTTGAATATAGAAAATGGCTTCGGAATTCAAAAGTTGTTTTTGAACAAATGGAATCTTTTTTACTCAGAAGCTTCCAACCTGAAGTGGGTGCTTACCCCTCCTTGGACTAAATGAGTATTATCATATCATCAATTAAATTAAAAATATTAGATCTATAATTATATAAACTTGAAAATTTTATAATAATTGATTTATTATTTGATTTAATTTTTTTATAGATGAAATTTTTATAAATTTAATTGATGCTATGACAACGCTAATTTGAATTGATATATTATTTGAGACATAATTTTTTGATATAAATCTTGGGACGCGTAGCATTATTCTAAAACAAAATTCTGCTTTGGACTATTCAATAAGAAATTTTTCGCTCTAGAAGCTAACGAACAAACTTTTTCGATTTGATGGTAGGTCAATAAAATATAAAGAGTGCACCATTTTTTTATTATAATACATTAAGAATCCAACCCAAGAATTCTATCCAAAGTTTCTCCAATCTCTAACTTACCCAATTAGTCAAAGAAAAAAAAAAAAAACTAGCCTAGCTAGCTGCTAATTAATTTAACATTCCAATTCTTTATTCTTTCTTTCTTTTTTCAAAAAGTAAATCCAACATATAGGTGCTAGCAATTAACTTGTGAACTCATTGCAAAGCACAATACATATTGGCAATTTTACATTATTGTAAACGAAGATATCCCCTAATTTGTATCTTCAAAATTAGAGTTATAGTAAGAAAGAAATAGAAATAAAATTAAGATAGTTAAAAATTAATAAAAAAGTATAATCCATAAATGTAAAATTAGTCCCTATTCATTTTGTTCTTTCAAAAGTTATTAAAATTAAAAAATTTTAAAGTCAAAAATTCTAAACACTTAAATGAAGTCCTTTGGAACAAATTTTAATCATACTATTTTTATAAATTAAATTTTATTAAATATTTATTTTACATAATTTGAATTATTAAATTAATTAAATTATAAAATTTAATAAATTCACTATTAAATTATTATTTATAATAATTTAATAACTCACTTATTAACTGACAATGTTTTTTCTTTTTAAATTTTTAAGAATTTCACATCAAATAATGTTAATATAACGATTTTGAAACATTTTTGTAAAATTCTTTTAAGAAATGTTATATGTATATATATAAAGAGAAAAAATGAAGAAAATATAAAATACAAAAATATATGAAGATTGTATGCGGAGATAATATGTCCCACTAACATTACTCCTTTTTTTTCTCCAACCACTCTTCCTAGTCGGCCAAAGGGCAACCTTTTGGAACCTTTCCGTCATAGGAACATGCTTATCATGATCTGATTGGGCCGTGGATGAGCGTTTATCCAGACCATGACGCCTATACAACTGACAGTCGTTCACGTTTCAACTCTATTTTTTTAATTACACATTTTCAGTTATAATTTATAATAGATATTACATATTAATAAAATTATATGCACAGTGCCACAGTGCCAAACGAGCACCTCTCCACTATTCTATTGTAAACGTCCAAACATTTATAAAAAGCCAAAAACACAAATATTGCTGTTTAAAAAAAATTTAATAATTATAATTTTACATTTATTATATTTCTCTCTCTTACTAATTGTACCTGCCAAGTACTACTACCTGTACCTCCCAGACTTCCCTCGTCATCACCTTTCCATGGTGTGTCGCCCTTCCCACCCATTACAATTACTTCTACACATTAATCCGTCTCCTACCCCTTTATATATATTGGACCCCTCTCCCTCACCTCGCTCACACCCACCCCCCTTTGTAACACTCACTCTCTCGTTTCCAAACGCTCTAACGCTTTCCCCTACTCACACTCTCTCTCTCTCACTTCCGATCCGAGCGCCACCGTCCTCCGTCGCAGGGATACGGTTTCTTACTGACGCTCGTTGCTCTCGCGGTTGTGTTATTTGGATTTTTTTGCTAAGAAATTATGAAACATTTAATTCGTAGGCTCTCCCGAGTCGCCGACTCGTCTCAGTACACTCCCCTCCGATCCGACTCTCAGAGCCGGCGTCCGCGCCGGGCGGGGTCTTTTCGAGCTGTCGCCGCTGCGAAGCTCCGCAGGTCCGGCATGAGGACGGCGGCAGCGGTGCCAGTAGGTCACGTCCCGATCTACGTGGGCGATGAGATGGAGAGGTTTGTGGTGAGCGCGGAGCTCTTGAACCACCCGATCTTCGTGAAGCTTCTCAACAAGTCGGCTCAGGAGTACGGATACGAGCAAAAAGGCGTGCTCCGGATCCCGTGCCATGTCTTCGTCTTCGAGCGTGTCCTTGAAGCGCTCCGTCTTGGCGTTGACACGCGCGACATCCAGGACCTGCTTAATTCCTCCTCGTCTGAAGAGCTTTGCTAGAAAATGATTTCGCGCCGAGAGAAAAACAGAAAAACGAAGAAGAAATTCGAGTAAATTAGGAGAGAGAGAGCTTGCATATGGTGAATTAGTGAGATCTTTTTTGTCCTTTGACTTCTTTTCTTTTTTCTCTGTAAATATACTTGACGATCTTCTACAGAGGAGCACAGAAATTTTAGGTTGGGTCTTGCTTTTCTTCTTTGTTGCTCAGTGTAAAGGCGAAGATATATTATTACTCAAAAAACGCAACTAGGAAATGATAATCACTTGTCTCTCTGTATTTTCTTTCTAGTTTTCCGGAGAAACAAAAAAAGAAAAAAAATATAGGGAAAAAACACTGCAATGTACGGAAAAACTTGGGGATCTCTTCCTCGACCGGCTTTCTAACGTGAAGCAGTGTCAGTTACTGAGTTTCAGCTTTGTGCTGTTTTGTTTTCCCTCATTTTCTGGTTGGAAACGAAGAATTTATGAATAACTTTGCTTCTTTGAGCGACATTAAATTTGTCTAAGGAGAAAGTGATAATTTAATTCAGTTTAATGTCAGAGGAAATTTGTAAGGCTTGGCCGGAGCGAGAAAAGTATGGCAGCCGGGGAAATTGGGGGCTTCGGTAAACGCACATGAATTTCGAGAAAGTTATAAAAACGGAAGGAGTGGTCTTCGGGGTCGCATGTGGTATCATCCATTTTAACAGTTTTAACGTAAAGAAAAAACCTCCTCCACTAAAATTTATTAAATATTTATAAAATTAGTACTTGTTGAATTAATTAAATTAATTATAAAATTTAATAAATTCAATATTTTAAATCTTTTAATAAAATTTCATTAATAAAACCAACCGATCCTTACATAACTGAAGAACTTCGTTGCTTGACAGCATGAGTCATGACTCATTAGTCACGGTTCAGCCTTGGCCGTTGGCTTTGGCAGGTCAGCAATGTAATTTTCGTGATGTCCGGTGGCCTTTCGAATTCTGATTTCACCAAACGGCGGGACATGATTTAGGATGCAAACGTCATTCTTTATATGGATCGAGGATAATTTCGTCATTCCGATGGTGGGCTGTTGATACAGGATACCTTATAGGTGAATTGGAATTCCATGAAGCACAGATAACTAGGCAAATCTAGATGGACTAAAAAAAAATTAAAGTAATTAAGAAAATAAGAAAAAAAAATTCTCACCGTAAATAATGATAGAAGTTATTATTTATTAAAAATTATGAACATTATAAATTTTAGATGATATGTAATTTGTTTTTATATAAAATTTTTTATTATATTTTCTTATCTTATTTTTTCGTTCTTATAAAATTATTATTTTACCTTCAACTCTTTTCTATTTTATTATTACTCTACATATTCAGTAAAAGTTTTTAATAAAAATAGATAATGTGATATACAATTATTTTATATTCTAAAAGTTCTAGAAGAAGTTGAAATATAGAAAATAGGATGACAAGATCATTTCTATGTGCCCTTGGCCGGAAGCCTTAGCAGTAGTTACACAGCCATTTCATTTCATGTCATGATGATGATGGCTCTTTATTTTTGTCAAAAAAACTAAAATTCAATAATTTTATTACCTCTATAACTCGGAGTGTGTTAATTATTCCAACTTGAATTTTCTAGTTACAAGTTTATATTCATAATTGATTAGAATTGTACACATAGCTTCATTAAACAATTTCTATTCAATAATTCTTTGGTTAAAATTTCTCGTGCTATACAAACTACTTTTACATTCGCACATCCACACTTATATATTTATAAAGGTCGTTTTCGGTCACAAATAGGCAATGGCCATAAGAGCATAAGTGAAAAGGAAAATCAGATCACAAGATGGGAGATAATGTGGAAGTTGAAGAACATGCAACTGCTTGAAAGGATTTGATTCAAAACCTACCCTCCATTGATTCTATGATGTCTTAAATTGGCATTACATGCACAAGTCAAGGCGGTCATTTCCCCACCTAAACCCAATTTGTTGGCCACTATTTTTGATTAATGCCCTCACCCAACAACAAATGCCACCAGTATTAAGTAGGTTCACTTTAGTTGTGATCACCATATATCATATATCTCCCTCTCTAATATACTAATTCTAACAAGGGAAGTCTAGGCCTGCAAATAGTTTACATATTCCCCATAAAATGAGTGTGTTGTTATATTTATTAGGTTTTACAATTTCATAAAATGAGATTATTAGAAGATATCTTTTGATAAAGGGTTTTTTGTTTTTTAAAAAAAAATTAATTTCTAATAAAATTTAATAGTATCATTTAATTCGTATAGTTCACATAACCAAATAGGATAAGACTTGTGACTTTTAGTTTATAAGAGTAGAGAGACTGTTATATTAAAACAACATCATTCTTGTTGCATGATCAACCCTTGATCCTCGTGCAATAGTTTTAGAAACTGCCAATGCAATATATCCAACTGTTTGAAGATATTGTTTTTTCATGGCTTTTACATAAATTCATATGAGTGCTCATCATGTGTTTAATTAATTCTTGTTGTTAAGTAGGAAAACCCAAAAAAGAAAGAGGATTTTCTTGTGTAAAAATATCCAGGGGCCTTCATAATTAAGTTGGTTGCCGTGAGAATAGGGAGATGTATCTATCCATAGTTGGGTACCCTTAAATTGTGAAGTGATGAGGCAGCAAACTTGCAACACAACGGCAATGCTGTTCATTACTTGTCAAACTTAGTTTGGTAACTCTTTCTATTTCAGTTTCAAAGATGGCCTGGTAGGTGATGGTGTTGGATATTTCCCCTTGGATTCTTAGGTGTGCTTGCCTTTGCGATTAGGTTTGCAAGGACAAGTAGTGTAGGTAACATGTATATAACAATCAAACTCATCAAGTTAGGGCAACTTCTTTTTTTTATTTTATTTTCTTATATTTACTTTTTAGAATTAATAATGCTACTCAAACATAATAATACTCATACATTTTTCACCTATTGGTGACTTACTTAATAACTATTGATCTTTTTTCATTCTCTAGGTTGTTGTGAAAAATGTGTAAATTTGGTTACGTTAAAGTACTTTTTGTTTCATTTATATTCATTTTCATACAAGCCAGGTAAAAATTTATATAAAACATACATACACAAGTTAATTAAACAAATTAAGGAGGAGGCAGTCTTGGAAGATTGGTGGCAATATTAAATATCCTTTGAAAGCAGTGCTACTAGCTGCAAAGGAAGGTTTGAGTTGTTAGTAGCCGGGGCATGCATTTGACAATATATTAGGAACCTAGTGACCCAAAAGAATGTATAACTTTTGTTTGTGATTAACATTAATAAAAAAATACAAATATGATAAGCGAGATTTATATATAATTTTGATATGGATGCTCTCCATTCAAGGGCATGTGGATAGGTAAGATGTCAAGGACAATTTGCAATGGAATTGTCCATTTCTTTGATTTGTTTACGTATTCCAAAATGATCGACCCCACAACAATTTGGATGAGGTTGAGAACACAACTTTCTCCTACTAATTAAAGGGTTTCATTTGTCACTAATCAACTAAACTAATTTGATTAAGGAGACAATCATGCCAAAATTTGGGCCACATGATGGGTACGTACGATGTTAATATAGAATAAAATTAATGAAGTATCAACTTTATACTAAGAGATAAATCATTGATAAAGATGAAGATAGAAAGAAGAAAGCAAAAGCAAAAAATTATGCTTTAAAGTCTAAGATTTTTTACAAAATAAAGTGTGTTGGGACTCTTAGGTTTTGTCTCATTAAATTTTTGGGTTCGAATTTAACATTTTGTGTATATATTGAGTAATTTATCATTTTTTTTGTCACAAAAAAATTAGATGCATAACCCTTAAATGACACTAGTATATTAACAACACTTTAAATCAAAATTTTCATTAAAACCAATTTACTTCATTGAATTTTTAACAAATGGTTATTTACACATATTTTATATTGTAACATGCATTAAAAGATAACTCTAAAGAAAACATGGGATTTTGCATGTTAATAAAAATGGCACTAGCACGTATATCTGGGTCAAAAGAGTACTAATTCTTTATGAAATCTTCAAAGCTTGAATTATATAAAATTAACGCCATAGAATAGGAGTTAAATTGTGTTGATTAACTATTTCAAGTGATTTCGTACGGTGTTTAATAGAAAAATATTAAAATAATGCCTATGAAATTCAAATTAGCATAAGCTAAATTGTTTTTCTAAGATTAGGGTCACATAGTCATAGATGATGTTCTTCATGCATCATTTAAAATAAAGATCCACATATCCGAATGAATTTCTAAGCTAATCTTTGACCATTTACCAAAATATAAAGAAGCTTGGACCATGAACATGACTTTTTGTTCATCTTGGACTAAGTTCGTACATTAACATTACTCTTTTAGACTCTAATGTCACCTCCTAAATAAGAATACACATGAACCTTCTGAATTTTACTTCAAGGGTCTACATACGGTGAACGAAGAGAGGATGAAGGTTTTACCCTTTACGAAATTGGAAGAAAAGACAAGTTGATGACCTAATCGAAGTAACTTGGTCAATTTGTTTAGTATTTTAATTTTTTTTATAAAAAAGAATGATAAGTTATTTAGTACACATATAAAATTTTAGGTTTGAATATAAAATTATGAAAGAAAAATGTTACAATATTATTAAAGATGCTTATTGTTTAATTATTTTTTATTGAAAAATTTAAAATAAAATGACCAATTATGTTTCTTCCTTCTGGTGAGCAATATCAGATCCCACTAAGAGTTTTTGATTAGTATGAAGTATATTACATTATCGCTAAAGTTTATCATAAGCTAATTATTACGAATTAATTAATGGTGGGCTTGGCTAATTAACATTAAATAATTATAGATCGGACCAACCAGAAATAATTAATGTATATGCCCTGCACACAGCTAACCATAGTCTGTGTATTGTAAGTGCTTGTAGCCAGCTGAATTCACCACCAAAATGTATGTAATTTTAAGTCACTAGATATGACTTAGTAATGAAGAGTTTGGGTAGTATTACAGCAAAACTTACGCTTAAATTCTCTTTGTTGCATTTGTTAAAATAAAAAAAATATGTAGTTTTGTTTTCTCATATGACTTAAATTTATATGTGATTAATTAATATATATGTGACGGCATGACTGTATGACTAAGGTATCTTTTATTTATATTTATTATAATTTAGACTATATATATAAAGAAAATTCGTTTAGAAAATAATTATTTATTTTAATAATTTATGTTATTTAAGGAATTAATATGTTTCTTGTGAATTATTTTAAATCATTCAATTTGATTGGTGCGCACAAACATAACTATTCACTTAGAAAACATGATCAAACATGAAACAATTAATTTACATGATCAAGCGGGAAAACTATATATATATATATATATATAAATTAATTAGGGTTGAGTGGAATGAAGATATATACGACAACGTATTATTGTAGGATATATAGAATAGAGTCTTGCATGCCCACAAATAACGGACAAGGCACATGGCAAGTCGACATCCAGCTGATATCGGGCACAAGCTACGCTACCCATCACGTTCTCTCCTCACAAACACATACTTTTGATAAAACCCATACTTTTTGCTGAGGTATTTGTGCTGTTCCGTGCTGTGTGTATAATTTTCGCGGAAAAATGAGGGAAGATCCGAGAAAGTAGGTCAGCCCTCATGGCCCGAGAAAAGAAAAGAAAAGAAGGAAGCTTGAGACATGGTTTCTCTGATACGGTTCACATGGGCTCCATTTATTTGATCTCTGCCGCAGTCCCACTCATTAATGCATGCATCTGCCACGCTTACTCTGCTTTGTCTTTTCTCAGTCAACAAACATATATAAAATGGTGCGGCAGTTAACATATCACTTATGGCCTAACAACTGACTTTCTTTCTATACTCTTATTATTTTTATAATTTTATTTTTAATTAATTTTTATAATACAAAATATATCTTAATTTAATGTGTCATGCAAGAGGTTCCATAGACAATAATTAAGGGTTAATTCAGATAATGAAAGGATTAATTAAATTGAATTCATATTGCAAATATTAAAAATTTAAACTTAGTTTTAGTAATTAAATTCAGCCTTATTCGCTCCTCTTTCGAATTTAATTTTTATCTTGTGTAACATTCTTAATACTGAAAAAAAATATTGCAAATATTGAATATATTGAGGTAGAAATGATGACATCAAAGTTTCAGTTTTAAAATATATAGCAAATTGATGGTAGCAGGTAAAATTTGACAACATATCTTATATTGTTAGGTATCGTAAGTAAGAAAATATTTGTGCAAAGTAGAAGATAAGAGGTTTTGTATTTGTCGTGATATATTCTTTTCCAAATCACATTCATGAAAAATATTTCACGCCTTTTTTAGATCATGTGACTCCACTAATCTTTCTATGCATGCTCTTTAATATATTTTTCAAGATGAGTTGAAGATAATTTAAAAAAAGATTGATCGATTGACATTATTTTTTTTTAAATAAGAATATAACCTGAGGAAATGAGCAAAACATCCAATAAGCTGTAATAGTTATGTGACATATATACTTTGGTTTATGAATGATTCAGCCCCAGTCAGCCAAATTATGTGGAACTACGTTGTATACACTAATGTGGGGTCTAGCTGGGGGATGATTACGTCACACTAACGTATGCTTAATGCCATTATGTAGAAGTAGTAGTCCAATATTGGGATTGAATTACAACAATACAGTTAATAAATAATGGATAAAATTAGGTGATAAAATAATGATAATTGTATAAAGTGGGAGTCAGTAAATAGCATGAATATAATTAGACAAAAAATTTTGAAAACAAAATCATTTGAATTTAAGAGAGATAATGAAAGTTAGAAATATAAAAAAAAATTATGTAGAAAATGTATAGAGTCACTTTATACTATTATCGATCATTACTCTTTTGAAGAGACAACCATGTTACATTATTTGCATACACACAGTGTTGATGAAGGCATTTCATAAACACTGTATTAACAAATCTTCAAATCATCATAGATAAGTTGGTACGAAAAACACAATGAGTCAAAACAGCAATGAATAACCATGATTATAAAGGTTGACAAATTTTCATCCCTACTGTGTGTTGGTTGTTTTGATGCCCAGTAGATCAGTGTCTACACAAATTTCTCATTTGAATGCTTAATGAGCTACTTTAATCCCAATAAGAAGAGATTTAGATTAGAGAACAATGCTTATAGGGCAAGTAATTAGTAATATATTTTATTGTTGATTAGATCCTAATCCTATAAAATGTTTTAATTAATACTAACCATTAACACTCGCACCGTTAATGGTACGTGTTTGAATTTTTTAAAGTAAGAAGCATACTTTATTTTATAAAATATAAATAAATAATTATTAATAAAAAATTAATAATATAAATTATCTTAAATTTATAAATTATTATTTATTTATATTTTATAAAAATTTTTATTATTAATTTTTTTATTAATAATCATCTATTCATATTTTATCTATAACGTATACTTTTCACTTTAAAAGATCTTAATCCTAATGATACAATAGAACCTCATTGCTATTTTTGAGCTTTTCTGTTAGGCATTTAAATTTAAATTTAAGACTTTGATATCATTCTTTCTATAAAAATACCAGCCACTAACTAAAGTGGTTGTTTTGCGTGAACTGAACAAGATTTCTTTTTAAGAAAAGTAACACACATTTGACTTGACTCCATCTAAAATTGGTCAGTCATGGTTTGTTTAGGGTAAACAACTATTGTGATAATTATTATAAGTATGGGAATATTTGATTGTACAGCATGGCACACCAGATTTCTACGCATGCCAGTATGAAAATGGATAGCTTTACAGCGTAGTATCTTATATGCTGGACGATTTTAAGGAATCCTTCTTGATCATAACTATAACATAAATGTATAAACAAAATTTTCTGTGAAAAAGTCCTACAAATTAACTATATATATATTGCACATGAAAAGATAATATAATTGAAGGACCTGACCCTGCAGCATCGATCCATGCATGAAGCCTGCATTTACCACATTGCATCCTCATGCTGCCTGCACATGAGCATGCTTACAAAGTATATACTTAAAATCGTTTTCGAAAACATAAATTAGAATTTTAAATTAAGAAGTAGCCGATAGATCAAATCATGACTTTCTGGAAACTGGCTAGCTAGGGCAGTGATCACAGGTTGTCCAATAATTGCAGGAATATTCTTGAACAGAAGGCAGAACGAACGCGTCCAAGAAATCGAAAACCCATCACTTTACAGCCTATAGTCGCCCACTAAAAGAAAAATAATCATACAGGTAGAGAGAATCAGAATGCATGGGAAGGAGGTTGTTGGACACAGGTCCTACATCATCACCAACTGTAAGACGCGTGCCTCAACAGTTGCATGGAATGATCTGCCCTTGATCAACGCTTTCTGCACATGGCGGCCCTGCCCTGGTATTTGGCACCACCTCCATCTCTTCTTTTCTTGTTTTTCAACTATCAATACCAGCTTCTGATCACGTTCTAAACTATCATTCTTGGTTGTATACACATTACCATCTTTGCCATTTTCAGATTCGACAGGCCAAAGGTTCTTTTGTATCATCTAACGTAGTACTGATTGATCATATATATATATATATATATATATATATATATTATATTAAAGATTTAAAAGATTAAATCAACATTTTTAGTTCTTGTCTTAAAACTTTTTTTTTTTAAATTTTAAGTTTAAATTTAAAATCTTAAATGTATACCAAGTGATTTATTATTCTTGAAAAAACTCCAAGAAGTTAACAACGTTGGCCTGTGTACCCTTCTGACAAATTCATTGCAGAAGCATGTGAGTTTGTGGCATGGGTCACATGCCTAATAATTATGGCTCTGTTTACCCTTTTAAGGAGTCCGAGTCCCATTGACTTCACTCACATGAATTCAAGTGGCAAGAGTATTCCTTTCTTAGAACAACATTCATAAGCAATTTAGTCTTGTGGGTATTGTTTACTACCGAGAATTAAGGAATATTCTAATAACAATAAACCATATTGAACTATAATAAATGCTACTACACTGTTAAAGATATCAGCTACCCTGTTCTTCTTTTGTTTTGTTTTCTCTTCAAATAAATACCTTTGATTTTGTACTCACATGATGTTTATTCCTTTCTTTTCAAAGTAAGATTTGATTAGGAATTAGACATGGTTTGCCCCACATACACAAAGTAAAGTAAGAATTTGTGTTCAATCACGAGTTTGTTGTTTGCATCTCAAGTATAGGCTTCTCTTGTTTTTATGTTTTGTACTAACTTGAGAGCGGCACGTATGGGAGATGGGGCTGCCTCCAATGATTACATATAGTATTGAAGTGTATGACTATGGACACTTAAGGAAATTTTGGACTTTTTTTAATTCTAAAAGCTAGCTTATCAAATGATATTTTTTCTTACACTTATAAATAAACACCCAGTTTTTTTCTTAACTGGATAACCCATGCCAAAATGTAGTCAATACCAATCCATTAATGAAGTGTCTCAATTTGTACCATTAAAATATCTGAGATAATATTTAATAAAAATTGATTATGTACATTTTGACCTCGTTAGGCATTTATACTCAGACTATATCTCAAGGCATCATATCCATATCCAATATTGAATAGTATTCTTACACATTAATAATTATATCAAAAAATATATATAGCTAGTGCTCCTATATTAAACATTGCTCAGATAAATAATAAAAAAATTATAGGCAATAGTTTTTAATTAATCAGATTTAATAAATTTAATAATTTAAGTTATATAAGTTGAAAATTGTGTAAAAATAAAAGAATTGTATAGGCAAAGCATTCTTTCTTCATAGTTTATGTTTGGATAGAGGTTTACGTGATTTCCATACTCCTCCTCATGGTGGGAGTATTTTAGTTTAAGTTAATTTTCATAATTTATAATATAAATTATTAAATTTTATAAAAAATTAAGTGTAGATTATTTATAGTTAAAATTATATAAATTTAACATTTTGGTTGCGATTGCGAATATGATTTTGGGTCTCCACAACCCAATACATATTTGTGAACTTTCTGTTTGTCGTTTGCTTTCTTTCTATCTTTGGGCTTGCAGCCCCGTGCTAGTTTGATCAACCCAAAAAAAAAAAGCACGCTCTCTTCTCATATATGCTGCTGTGATCTGATTCACAAAAACTGCGGTACAAGCCCAGACGACAAGCGATGCATACTGGAGGCGAGTAAAAACAGGCGTTTTCAAATCCCATCTCAAGCCCGTTATTGTTTTCAATCCAATGGTTTTTGGGTATTGAACTTTCTTTAAATATGGGTATCTTGCCTAAATAACAAAAAGTTTCTGCGATACGTATATTTTTAAAATATAAATTTTGTATTTTTTATATTTTTAATTTATTTTTATACATCCATATATAATGTATAAAATTAAAAAAATATATTTTTATAATAAAATAACGAAAAATAGGTATTGCCAAGTACATTGATGAGAAATATGGCCCAAACATCCATCTCAAAATAATAATAAACAAAAAAAAAGGTAATATTGACGCTAAAAGATACTATAAAAAATACGTAATAACTGAATTTTATATAAATATTCATAATTTTTAAAGTAAAATTTTAAATTTATTATAATTTATAAATTAAGTTGTAACGATATATTAAATTTAATGATAAAAATTAAATAAAAATAAAATATACAAAATATTTTTAATTTTAATAAATAAAAATTACATAAAAATATTTAAATTTAAAATTTTTTTTTAAAAATTAAATTTTCATAAAATTTGAAAGAAAGTTAATTTATAAAATGTTATAGTTTAATTTTTAAAATTTAATATTTCAATTTTTTAAAATAAATATTTAATGGAAACGAGGGGCTATTGAAAGAGAAAAAGAAAGACAGAAAAATACAAATCAGAGGGTTTTGCCGGGGCGTGCGACTGTGCAAAGGGTTTTGCTCGCTGCTACCCTTCTTTTACTTCTTCTCCCTCTTGTTGGTGAAGCCACACTTGCAGCTCACTCACTTGCTTCCGGAGTTTTCTTTCTCTTCGTTGTGCCTTGATTTTCCAATTCATGGCTTCCCCAGCAACATTCGGTAAGCGATCTCTTGTCACTCTCTGTTTGTTTGTTTGTAGTGAGAATTAATTTTCTTAATCGAACTATTGCTCCTTCAATGAACAGGAAACACAACAGGCCGTGTCTTGTAAATACTTCTGTGTCTCTATTGTGCAATTTCAGCTGGACTTCGAAGTTTGAGAGTTCTTAGTTTCTGATAATACTTCTTTTCATAACTTAGCCAGAATTCATGAATGATCCTAATTCTAACCAGAAGGTTCCTTTGCAAAACAATGGTCTGGACATGCAAATGCAAACCCAGCCTCAATTCGGCTTAAGCAGTCACCAAAATTTCCCCTTTATGCCTAATATGCAATTTCCGATGATAAACCCACCTGCTTCTATGAATTCTGTCACCCCCTTTCTTCCTTTGCAAAATAATCAACCGGTTATGCCTCATATGGGTTTGTCTTGTCCAACAACTCAACAGAATCAGTTCCATGTAGGGTTTGGTCCCCAAAGTAGTTTATTTCCAGTTCAAGGAAACATTATGCAAAATCCAGCTCAAACCAATTTGTCTCAGCCCCAGGGACAACTTTTGGCACAAAACATTCTGAATATGCTTCAGCAGCAAAATATGAATGTGAATATGCCAAATGGGCAATTCTGTGCCCCCATTCCCTTCCATAATATGAATCAACAATTAGCCATGCAAATCTCAAATCCTTCTCAAGTTGTTCCATATGTGATGCCTCCAGCTTCCAGACCTATGTTTGGTTTTCTAAATCAAGTGCCTCAGGCCATGGTTCCTCAGAATTCAGCCTTTTCTGCAAATTTCCAATTAGGTCTTGTGCCTGGAAATCAGGTTGGGCCACAGGTTAACTTGAATCAAAGCAACATGATTCCACCAATTGCAAACACAAATGCTGTTACATCAGCGCCTTTTGCATCTCAGCAGTTGCAGGGGAACACTTATGCACCACTTAATTCTAATTTAATACATCATACAAAAAACTCTCAACCCTCTGGATTCGCCAAGTCACAGGTAGCTCTTTTGCCCCCATTTTAATGCAATTATTTTTTGATTGACTTGTTACATTTTTTCTATGCGTTTCAGCAAGTTTGCTATTCCAATGCACATACTATAGGAAACAAGCTGTGGGCCTGTGGTTATTGTATTCAAAATGAATCCCATTAATTGATGCAGGCATATCCTAGTAACAATATCAGAACCAATACTCCAAAATCTAATTGGAATGGATCACCAAGCAAAAACTTCAAAAATAAACCAAACAGAGGATTGTCTCAAGGAGGGTATGTTTTTTTCTTCTTCTTATATTGCTTCTATTATCTTTGGTTTGGATATGACTAGTTGCATAATACGCCTGTGGTTAAAAATCTGTATCCAAAACATGTAGATTCCAGAAGTCCAAGTTCCGTGATACTAACAAAGGAAGAAGAAAATTTGGATTTCCTAATGGACACATGGGGAAAGGTTTGAGCTTTTCTACCTTCATGCCAAGGTAAAAACCTTTTCTGCTATTGGACTGATACTTGTTGAACAAACAGGGCTCATCAATGAAAGGGAAGGAAATTTTGGTACTCATTTTAAGGAACAGAACCACGAACCAAAAAGGTAGCTGGTTTGGCTTTCCAATCCTTTCTTTTTCTGATTCCAGTTTGTTGCTTTCCAGCCATGCTTTACATTCCTGATTCAACTGCTTTAAAGATGTAATTGGCTCATAAAGTTTGTTACAAGATGCTAATTTGAACGAATTATAGTTCTTTAGATGGCTGCTTCACTAGACTCGAAGGCTATTTTTGTTGTAGAAAGACCCTTTCAGTTTTGTCCTGCCCTGGCATTTCCTGTAAACAAATCAAGGAATAGCCATCTGCAAAAGAACTTGCCTCTTTGAACTAAAAGTACTGAAAATGTTCCTACGAAATATCATGAATATGTTCTTAATGATTTCTAAAGATTGCATTCCTTACAAATTTACTTGATTCAAAGTATGTGCTAACTTCAAAACTTTAGTATTTAGATTTTGGCAATTCTAAGACATACTATGGAGAACCCATGTGTACCATAGGCCCTTGTGGCTCAATTTGCTCTGAATTGCAAGATTAGTAATTAAGTTTGTTTTATCATCAGATCTAAATGTTGTGTTTTCTATTTTAAATTACTTTTCCGAACCTTTTGAATTCTTTACCTTTTTTTTTTTTTTGGTGGAAAATATCTAACTCTTGAGCCATGATTTTGTGCATGATTGCTTTTCTGTTACTTCTTGATTGGCAAGATCCTTTTCTGTGGCTTATACTGAGCAAGAAATCCAACAGTGGCGTGAGGCACGAAGGAAGAACTACCCAACCAAAGAGAACTTGCAGAAGGTTTAAGGAATTGTTCTATGTGCCTGCATGTGTTTATACTTTTTATCTGATGTCTTCGTCTGACAGCTCAATATCTGCCTGCAGGGTACTGAACGTCTAAAAGACTCCAAGGTCAATGATAGGGAGATTTTACGGAGAGAGGTGCATTATTTTGTTATTATATTTATATAGCCAAACCATTTGCTTTCTTTATTCTTCGGTATATTATATAGTAACATTGCTTTTAGGAGAATTGGTACTTGAATTGTATTTTGCGTGTTTATTTTTATATTTGATAGTAGAGTTAAAGGGTGCATCCTATTACTAGAGGCATGCCATTTCATGCTATTCTCAAATTCAGAAATTTCAGAACTGTTGAAGGACAAATGATCATTTACCATCCTTTGGTAAAGCTTGCTATAGTGTTTTTCTGTAATATATTAATATTGACTTATAAAGATGATAATCATAGCATGAGGGATATGGAGATCCCCCAACCCAATTTTCGAATGTGAATAACTCTTCAACTTATTGCCCTGTATTGTCAAATTTAGTTTTATAATTCAATTGATATGTTTAGCTAAAGTCCTCAATTTTTGGCAATTTGATTCTCTTAATCTATTTTCTAGTGTGAATTCTAGGTGATGATAGCTAAATCTTTTCTAGGCTCATACGTGGTATTTGAACTTTTTGGTAATATAGTATATATCTTGCATCAGCTCAAGGACGTTCTAGCAAAGCAAGCGGAGTTGGGAGTTGAAGTTGCAGAAATTCCATCATACTATCTCAGGAATTCTGAAAAAGGAGGTATTGAGAGGGATGAGAAAAGGGCACTGACTGACAAACGAAAATTCCAAACCAAGTTTGACAGAAGATCTAGCAAAAAAGGTCGTTTTTCCAAGAAGCAGAATTTAGCTGACAGAGATTTTTCGAACAGCCTTCCTTTGAACAAGAGAAAGCCAACTTTATTGCAGAAGCTTTTTAGTGCAGATATAAAGAGGGATAAGAGCCACCTGTTGCAGGTTTTTAGGTTCATGGTGATGAACTCCTTCTTCAAAGATTGGCCTGATAAGCCACTCGGATATCCATCCGTTATGGTTAAAGGAAATGAAGTTGAAGGTGATGTTCAAGGAAAATATTTGCACACTACAAGAGATGTTTCTGAATTTGGCAACGAGACAACAGTTCAAAAGCTAGTGAACATCAACAAAGACAACAATGATGATGATAGTGAAGATGAAAATGGTAATGATGATACGAATCATGCTGATGAGTACATCACTTCACATAAAGAAGCTTCTTGCTTTATTAAGAGAGAATTTGATAATGAAGGAGGTGTTGAGGAATCCGACAAAGAGGAGGGAGAAATTTTTGACTGAAACCAATGTTGCTTCCCATTGTTAGCAGCAAAGCTTGAGTTTTGACTATCAGCACTGTTATGTTGTTATATTTCTCGTTGCCTTATCGTCTTCTATGTTTTCGTTGGGAAAGGGAACCATGGGTGTTTTGTTTTGTTTTGTTTTGGTTTTTTTTTTTTTTTTTTTTTTTTTCAATTCTTGGTCTTTAATCTCAAATGTAACTCGCAGGTTGTGTTGTGGCATGCCCAAAATAAACATGCATAGAGTACGCACGATTGTGACAAGAAAATAACACAGGATAGTACCAAAAAAACGCGAAAATAACACAGGAAATTGTTACATGCGCGGAGGAATGGTTAAGCGAGTGTTGAGTAAACAAAAATCACAATTTTATGGCCAGAATAATTGTAGAGAATGTTATAAAAATCCCACTACATGGAAGTGGGAGATGATAAATTTTGACAAAAAAAATCTGTTTAAGTGATAGAAAGGATTTTAGAGGAAAGCAAATAGTGGGATAGATATCATTTCAAAAGAAAATAATGGGATAGATATTTGTTGATAGATAAATCCAAAATTCATTTTATTATAAAATAAAATAATTATTTTAATTTCTAAATTTTACCTTATTGGCCTGCATTTAAGGAGATTGTAATGCGCCGGTGCAAGGAGAGAATTGTAGATTCAGAGTTTCCCCTTTGGGCCTTTTTCTTGGCACTGCCTGAATTGGCTTTGGAATATGACAGATGAAAGTTGTACATTATTCCGAGTCATAAAGGGTAATACTATTGTTACGATTTTATCTATAATCTTTTCTACGTTTCTTAAATTTTTTTTAAAAAATTAAAAGATAAACAGTATATATACACTGTTTATCCTTCAATTTTTCAAAAAAATTTAAAAAACATAAAAAAATCGTAGATATATCGACACCCGTCATATTTGTATAGCGAGATTTAACTTGCACGTATGGTTAGTTCTTTAGACGCATTGTGCAAAACTAGTGAATGATTAGTTCGGTAGACGTACCCCAAAAAACTTATGTTTAGTGCTGTAGACGCATAGAATGTGTTTGATACAAAGTGTATGAGAAAAGTAAAACCACAATCCCACTTCACTAGACATCGCATCAAAATCTTGGAAAAATCCTCCCTTGAGAAGTTATGTCTTTCGGCCATTTTACCTATATAATGCAATTTTTAAAAAAAAATTATTTAAATGGCATAGTTTAAAAAGTATTTATTTGAGCGAGGTAAATTTGCCACCTCAGCTTGTCACCTCACATTTAGGGCCACATCATTCGCAGCGAAATTCTATTATACAGAATTTGTGGGTTCAACCCATGAATTTTGTGTAATAAATTTAATAAATTCTGTATAATTTATTTAGTGAAAAGTTAAAACTAATTACTCAAATTTTAAATTTTAATAAATTTAATTATTTATATTATATTTTAATAAAATTTAAATATATATTTTAACCAATAATTAAAAATTAAAAATTTTTAAATAAAAAATAGTCAAACAAGACATAATATTTTTTAATAAAATTTTTTATATTAATTAAATATTTTATAAATTTTTATTTATCTCATTACAAGAATAGAGATACATTTATATACGTTAGACAATGACTAAAAATCTTTTTAGCACCCAAAAAATGGTATAAATGAATAAAAATTGCATTATGTAGGTAAAATGGCCGTGAGCTTCATAACGTCTATTATAGTTGATAGCAATATTTTGAAACGTTTCACCATTTCTTATCATATTTATTCATGAGCGCTTCACTATTCCTAAAGTCAATTCCATTTTGTGATGCACTTTTTGCATTATAAACAAGTTTTGCAGATGATTGAAGAATCTTGTATCAGTTTCAATCTATAAAATATTTTTTTGTAAAATATATTATTGCCACATCACTTTGAAAGTAACACTCAAAGCTATATATATATATATATATATATATATATATTTTGGTCATTGTCTAACGTATATAAATGTATCTTGGTGTTAGGAAGATTCTTGATCATTGTCTAATATATATAAACGTATCTCTATTCTTGTAATGATATAAATAAAAATTTATAAAACATTTAATTAATATAAAAAATTTTATTTAAAAAAATTGTCTTGTTTGACTATTTTTTATTTAAAAAATTTAATTTTTAATTATTGGTTGAAATATATATTTAAATTTTATTAAAATATAATATAAATAATTAAATTTATTAAAATTTAAAATTTGAGTAATTAGATTTTAACTTTTTACTAAATAAATTATACAAAATTTATTAAATTTATTACACAGAATTCGTGGGTTAACAGAATTCGTGGGTTCAACCCACTAATTTTGCTACAAATGATATGGGCATAAATATGAAGTGGCAAGCTGAGGTGACAAATTTATCCATCTCAGGTAAATACTTTTTAAACTATGCTATTTAAGTAATTTTTTTTAAAAATTGCATTATATAGGTAAAATGGCCAAACTTTTTTAGGTGAGGTATTCACATAGTTTTCTCAAAAGAAAGGAGAAAAGAATTTGGGACGTTAAGAGCATAAATTTCCCAAGCCATCCCAGAATTAAAACAATATCTGAAATGTTCAATAAAACTTAAAAACATGGAGACAATGAATGAACAAAGATGTCACAAAATATACATCATTGATAAATTGCTGATTTTTTTCTTTTTGTTCTCAATCCTTGCTTCTTTTGTTTCTTATATTGCTCAAAAAGCTGTAGTGATAGATTAGTCCTATCCAACTCACTTCTCAACCTTTCATTCTCCTTGATGTCACGAAGAAGCACAAAATGGGATGCAAGTTTCCTTCGAATCTCATCCTCATCGAATGAACTTGGAACTGTAGTTGACTCAATATGAGGTGATGTAGAAGAACCATTTCCTCTTTTCCTCTTGTTATTTGACGTTATAATTCCACTTTGTGGAGAGAACAATTCTTGCTCAAGGGACAAGTCCTTAAAAGCTTGTTGAGGAGAGGCAATGGAAAGATGGACTTGGTTATGAGCACTAGTCATGTTTGATATGTTTGAGGCCATTGTTGATATGGCTGGATGATAGTGCCTGGACAAAAGATCAAGTTCCCAAAGTACTGAGGCAAGAGCACCACTTAAATTAGGGTCTGTGGAATATGGTTGATATTTCTGCATATCAGACAACAGAGAGGGAGGGGGAGAGACAGACAGAGCGAGGTATTAGTCATAGTATGTGCGAAAAAAACCCAAGATATCTTGGCAAAGAGTGTTTTATAATCAAATTCAGACCATTTTACATAGATACGTACTTAAATTGACCCCAATAATGTTTATCTTCAAACTAATTTTAATTTTCTTCAAAATTATTATCACAATACTTTTGGTTTTACCATGTTGGCATTTTTCAATTTTTTTCCTCCGCCAAGTAGGCAGTACCAATTTAGGCGGCAATAGCTGACAATATTATGGTAATAAATAAAGAAATGAAAGCATTTCAGTAATTAGTATGAAAATTAGCATATTGGGTCAAAATGACTTGACATTTATACCTTTCCGTAAGCTATATATTCACTTAATTTCTTTAAAAAAAAAGTTACATATAGAAAATCTTAGTATATATAACTCGAAGATGTTGCAGAAAACCCTGGAAGCGTCCCCTCCCTCTTTCTCCCTTTCCTCAGTTGAGTTTCCTCATTGTCCCAATAATCTAGCTCTAATCAAGAGATCTGATGCTTCGTATGTCAGAATTTTTAACTTATTATTATGCATAATTTTTTTGTATAAAAAAGGGAAATCATTATAGCACAGTGACAAACAAAATGTCCTCTTGCTGCACAAAGAAATTATAAATAAAAGTAGCAACTTACCGGAATCAAGCCTGAAACAGAGCCTCCTCCGGTATCATTTTCCAAAAGATTTCTGCACTTCACATTCTTCTGAAGGAGATGCTTTACAGTAACCAATGCTGGAAAAAGTTCAAAATACAAACCGTATAATAAGCAATTGGTTCTTTTCTTTCCCTTCTTAATCTTTGTTTCTCTTTCCTAAGGTAGCACGTAGGAAGTTGATGAAGGTTGGAATTTGAATGCCAAACATACCTGCCATGGACTCTGCAGGTCCAAAGCACAGTGACAATGTAGCCAAACGTTTTATAAATGCAGCAGTCTTTTGCATGTCATGTTGTTTATCTTCACATAACATCATCTTCAAAGCTTCTGCTAAAACCTCTCCTTGATCTCTGTTTCATTAAAACAATGATAAATTAAAGTAAAACAAATTTAAACATTAAAACCAAGCAGAAATGTTTGCTAATATGCTACATCTTCCTTGCACAACACCATGGGATAACAATAATTATAATTTGCTATTGTCATAACCAATTTTATAAAATCATAGTTTCTTATGATACAAACTGACAGATCCACGCACCCACGCACATTGAAATCAGTATCTACTGCTAAAAACTTTATCCTGCGTGTCGAAGAAATTTTCAGAAATAGGAACATATAAGCAACAATTTAGGGATAATCAAATTTAGTGCACACCTTCCTGGGCTGTATTCAAGTATAAGATTGTAAAGATGGATGAAGAAGTCCTGCAAATCAACATTCAGGGCTTCGAGATTATTCCTCATCACTTTAAAAGCAACAATGCAGCATTGGAGGCGCTCAGATACGGTCAAATATTTAGAACATTTCTCAGTAGTGTTGCCTGAGTTGCTACAGCCAGAAGCAAGCTTTTTTAGATGGTTCATAAGATCACTCATGAAATCAAGGTCAATCAGATGTGAAAATTTTCCCAGTCCTTTAAGACATGGAGCAAGCAATGGGTGGGATCCAACTGCAGCAGATAATGCCCCAGGATTTGCTTCGGGTCTGAGGGGAAAAAAAAGTGAGAAAATTTTATACCATCTGAACAGAAATAAACCAATTCTCATCCAATGGATACTAGAGGTTTAATATAAACAAAAGGTGAAAAAAAAAAAAGAGAAAAGTTAAAACAACACGACTGTATACAGTAGTATGGCCTTCAATTTAGAATTAGATATAAGGATGAAACCACTAATACTACTTATTTGCGCACACAGTCATACACACTCAGAATAACCTCCACAGTTTGAAATGACACTAAACTCCATTTTTGCTCAAAATCTCCACTTTACCTCAATTTGACCACATTGACTAACTTCTATAGAAGAAGCTTAATGGAATATTCCTATTTTAAGTGATTTGACATTATTTTTACATATTTTTGAAAGCAAACTTAAAAAAATAGGAAAATTAGTTATAAGAACCTCACATGCCAATATTTATGCATAAGATCTTTAACTTTTTTTGTGTTTTTGTCAAAGATCAATAAAATTTTAATCTATTTGAATTCTAAAACTTAAAATCCTAAACCCAACATGGCATTAAACCAAAAAATCCAAAACACACCTGGTGGCAACAGATTCCATTGTATGCTTCAAGATGCGAAAATACGTCTCGAACACAGCAGAGAGTGTTTCAGATTGCATCTGCCTCTGCTCTGTAACATCTGGGGTAAAAGATGCAGCCTTGTAATCAGCTTCAACCTACATAATGCACCATTACTCTCTATGAAGAATACACAATAGCCAGAACAGTCAGAAGAAAGTGATTCTCATGGATAAATAATGACCTCCTCTCTCATCTTTGACATCAATTCATGCCTACTTTTCTTTCTGTCATTCTCCTGCAATTGATTTGATGCCTTGATGTTTTTTCTCTTCTTACTTCTCTTGTTTTGTACTTTATTATCCTCATCTGTCTTATCAGACTTTCCAAGATCCTCATCAAATGACAGAAACAAGAAAACCTGTAGAAGTATTGAAATAAATAAACATCAATCACAATAAAAAGATCTAACTAAACAATTTGTTGCTGAATGCAATAACCTTCACACTAAAAATATAGCGGGTTTCATTCATAATTATGTATATTTCATCACACTTTACAGAAGGAAATAGTGAGTAGAACAGCTTAGCAGAAAGTCCGCAAAGTATAGACGTTAAGCAAAAGAAAGAAAAGTGGGGAAAGGGAGCACTTTTACCTCAATGGAATCGGGATGTAATAGGCAATTATGAGCTTTAACATGATCAGCAATTAAGCGAACAGCCTCCACAGTGGCCTCACCACCATGTTTACCCTCATCTGTAAATATTGACTTAATTGTGGAACAACAGAGTTTCCTGATAAAAATTAAGAGGACATTAAAATCACACAAACAAATGGCAATATACAAGGGACCCAAACCTATGATTTGGAAGACAGATTACAATCTGTGCTTCAAGGCAATCACATAAGATTCTAAACAAGCTTCACATGATGCAAAATGAGCAAGAGCCAAGATACAACTGAACCTTATGGCAACATTTGTGGAGCTTATGTTGCTGACAGTAACACCCAACAAGCTTTCACGAAAGTTGAAATGAGGATTTGCCTCAAGCAAATTACATATACAACGAATTGCAACATGCTGAAACAAGGGCTGCTTTTCTAAGGCTATCAGCCTTTGGAGGTATGCCTGAAAACATGCATAAACATAAGGAAGAAAAAGTAATTTAGTGACATAACATGCTATGCCAATATGGCATAGAAAACTGTAAATGCACATTAAATAAAGTTCATATTTTATTATAAAATTTCAATGATGAATGCATAAGAACATGGTCAACAGGAAGTGGGTTAGAGGATGAGGCAAAGAACACCATAGTGGGCACTGAATATCATATCCAAAACTTCTTTTAGCTAAGGCAGCTTATCGTCTTAGTATATTAAAAAATGATAGTAAACCAAATGTGTACTACAAACCTTGTATGCAGAAAGAAGAGTTGATTCATAATAACGCATCTTTCTGACAGTTTTTGAAACCTTCATTTCCAGTTCCTTTTCAGTAGGAAGCCTGATCCGATAGCTGTCATCACATCATACGGATTGAGGTAAAAGTTAAAAAAAACAAACTAGAGTGTAGAAGCAAATCAAATGCTGATCTTCGTTATGCATAAAATGGGCAGTGGTATAAATTATAAATTATGAGGCATACCCTGGGATAATGTCTTTGAAAACAGCTAAGAGGGACAGAAGTGCAAGTTTAACAATGGTTTGATCATTGTCTTTAGATATTTGTAGCATTTCCTTCAGAAACTTAATATTGGACTCTGGGTCCATAAGCAAAGCATTCCCTAACTCTGCAAGTTTAGACTTCTTAGTTTCAAATGCCTCCTCAGCTGTAAGATCTTCTTTCACCTCAGCCTAAACAACGAACAGAAAATGCAGAAGAAATTAAGCAGAGCATTAAGTTCAAGAATTTCTACTCCTCTCAACAAAGAAGGCAGTTCAAGAAAATGCATAAAAGTATAAACCAATAGGAAGAGAGAAAAAAATAAAATTACATAAATAGAATTGACTAAGTGCTCTGATATGATAATTAGACAAAGGAAATGATAACCTTAGAGCCTTAACAGTAAAATCCTTCTCTTGAAAACAGAAGTATAAACAATAAACAAATGAAAAACATCAACAAACTATAATTATTAGTTTTACAATATGGAATGAATTTGCATTTACATTAAATGAAGTCAATCATGGTGAACGGGAACAACCTACATCAATAAAATAATCGAAAATCTATTTTAATCTTTAGGTCATTCCATTGACATATTGATACAAAATTGAGCAGTGGAAATGAAAACGAGCTTTTACTCAATCAAAAGTAGATACAAATAATATTATTGTCAATTTGATTGACCAATACCAGTACTGCTGCTTGTGGCGTTTCTCCCACTTCTGTTTTAGCCACTTCTTTCTCTTGTTTCTTTGCCTCTTTCCTCAGTTTCTTAAGTTTAGCTCTCCTTTCTGCCTTAGTCAACTTCACTAAACCTTTGCCAGCATTGTCATCCTTGTCATCTCCTCCAGTTTCCTGTTCACTAGGACCATTTTCTGATACAGTCTTTGTAACTGTAGAATTTGATAATAACAACTGTTATTGAAGCATTTAATCTATAACAAGTGATCAGGTGCCCTCGATGGACAAATTCTAATAAAAAACACTGGAAACCTGTGCGATAATAGAGTTTTCCATCCAAGGTCTTCACTGGAAGAGCATCTACACGATCAACCTGAAGACTGCTTTCCTCCTTTTCTTTCTTCAATGCATTCTTCCTCAAGCGCTTCTCGTAAAGTTCTTCCAATGCATCCTCTTTGGCCTCAGCAACCCGAGTAACATGCCTTTAGATGCAGAAAAAAATCATCCTGAGTAACACAATCACATAAAACTCATAACAACAAAATGTAAAGTGCTTAAGAGTTAGAACTTCGAAGATTTTGAAATTCTTCAAGTGGCTCGCAATTAGTATCATTCTAAATTTCTACCTCTAATATTCTGTACAATAGAAAACCAAAATGTGGCCTGAAAGAGCTACTGTCATAACAATGACAGCTGCCCAAGACGGGGTCATACTTAAAAAAGCTTCTCTTTACTAGCATAATGTTCACTGCTTGGGATTAACATGACTGATAAGTTGCAAAGTCTTTTCATTCATATGAACTGTGAAGTAAGATCCAAAATTTTCAGAATAAAAGTGCACTCAATCAGCTTTTATCTACAAAATTTTCGTATCAAATTGGGAAATGGGGAAATTGCAGCATGAGATAGAACTTCAATTTTAAGAAATAAGATAAACAAAACCACAAAATTTAAAAAGGTTTGCCCAAAGATTCGAACTTGGTAATTGAATGGGTGTCTAAGTTTGATATCAAGCCGGCATAGTCACGGTTCTCCTTGACGAACTGCAGGTCCTCGTCAGAAACTTCAACTTCATCCTCTGATATCTCCGGAGGGAGCTCCGGCGGGAGAACTATCTTCTCCTTCTGCTTCTGCTTCTTCCCCATCAATCAAGAAAAAGTCACAGACACAAAACAATGCAATAATGTTTCTGTTTGTTGGCTGAGGGGTTTATTAGGGTTTAACGGTTTTATTGGAGAGATTGGAAGCGGAAGCTGCAGGCAATGACAAACAGTCGCATATTTCCCCTTGTTTTTGTTTTTTGGTTTTATTTATTAACTAGCTGGGTTCAATTTAATATTGTGGGCCTGAGCCCAGTGTGGGGAATTCAATTCAAAGTCCAGGACAAGGCCCAATTCAAAACTACAACGGAGCGTTTTTAGACTGTAGTGACGCCACGGTGCGTTCTACTATCGTCTTCTTCCCCTCTGGTGTTAGGGTTCGCCGAGTTGCAGATTGCTTTCGTTCCTTCGCCTTCGCAGTTCACTCCCAAGGACAGCTAAGAAACTCGAAATATGCAATTTTCTAACAATGGTTGAATTTATTTAGCGATAAAGTGGAAATTGTTGCGATTCGTCCATTGTTTCGTTCCTGTAAGAGGGGAAATTCAAAAATATCCAATATTCGTGCGATACGGTACGATATTTTTTCCTTGATAGTACTACTTTCCTGCTTCTTTCCTTATGAATAGCTCTGGTAATGATCTTAAGGTTTATAGTTGAAATGTCAGAGTAGCTGGTTTTGATGCATGAACTGTCAAAATGTGTTTCTTTATGCAGTTTTCTACTTTGCTAATGGGGTTTCATCCCATCACAAATCATATTCATAATCCCAGGACTCCTTTTAGAACAATATGATGTAGCTAAATACAGAGGCTATTTTGTTTATAGACGTTCACTTAAGCACAATCTAGAACTCCCCACCAATTGAATCTATTGCCCTATCCTTTTCCTCACAACATTTACATTCAAGAGATGAAACAAAGAAATGCTCACCTGTTATTATTGTTAAAGGCTTTATGTCAGCTTCGCTTCTGACAGCCATCTTTGTCAGAGGTGGTTTGATGGTAAACACTTGCAGCTAATTTTTATCTGGTATTGCAGACATGTTTATTGGCAAAAAAAAATTTAACAAAGACTAAGGGAAGCCACTTGGCTTTTTAGTTTATTTTTATTATCTTTTAGGGTGGTTTTGCTAAATGCTGATATCTGAATGCTATATAGCGGTGTGTAATTTTTCATAGCAATGAACATAGGCAAATTTAGAGCTCACTGCTCACAAATTTTTGGCTGTATGACTTAGTCTCGGCTGGTAGGACTTGGGAGTGATTATGGATTTGTTAGCTGAATCAGAATAATTATCTTATCCCTTCAGAATTGTTCTGATAAATGTTTAAGGTTGTCCTTCTTTAAGTGAAATTTGGGAGGAATGTGGAATAGTGGAAGAATTTTTGGAAAGATTCTATATATAACTTTGAGAAGCTACTTCTTTGGTTTGTGATGGAACTACAAAAGCGACTTGGCCTCTTTGGTAGAAATAAGTTTGCTCTTGGGGAGCATTTTAATGTTAGTTGTTCAGGTTGTAATTGGGTATGGATTGGGAGTTGGCAACAAATGCAAATTTTATGTAGATAATGAAAGTGGGTTTGAGGCGTTTATTTTTTGTGAGAGGATTGAAAAATTAGTGTAGAAGATGATTTTTTTCTCCAGTTTTGAAGAAAGTTGCCTTCTTCCTCTCTGTTTTCATCATTCTGGCCTTTTTATGATCCTGTACATGGCACATGACCTTTCTGTCTAGCTTAACTGAGATGTCAATGGTTTCAATATTTTCTAAACTTGAGGGGCATGAAGTGATGAATTTTAAACTTAGTGCACCAACGTTGAATTTTATGAAAACTTCACATCTATGTATACTTATTTATAACTAAAAAAGCATTTGACATTTTTTTGGTTGGATGTCAAATTTTAAATTGTAGGATAATGGGGCGAAAAGCTAATTCACTCTATATCAACCCTAAGAAATTTAGTTCTCTTCATAAACCTTGTATGACGGAAATGATACAATTTCTCAATTGCTTGGCTGCAAACCATGGCAATGGTGAAGCATGTGCTCGGCAGAAAGACCTATTAAGTGCCTGTATGGATGCTCAGGTAATCTATACATACAAGTTTACTGTACTTACTCCCTCAACACCCCCCCCCCCTGGGGGGGCCCTTTTTTTTTCTTTGCCCTTTATAATGCTTGCATTTCTGTTATCATGATCTTTTTATATGAGAAGTAAGGGTGCCAAATATATGTCACTTTTGTTTGTTTCAGAGTGGCAAAAACCGAAAGTCTTTGGGAAGCATCAATTATCACCTGCAGAGGCTTAGCAGGGGAAGAAAGTAGTTTTCGAGGGTTGTCATTTATGAATTATTTATATAATTCATGCTTCACTAGTTGCCAAGCTTAGCTTGGTAAGCTACGAGTATGATTGTCGAGCTGAAATGGCCATATAGAAACTTTTACTGAAACATTTTGCTGATAAGAACTATTTTTGATGTTTTAATTTTATTGAAGTTAATAGCGCTGGTCAAATAAAGTTAGAGAATACCATTATTTCATATGTTACCTGTCAATTACGACAGCTATTGTGGTAAAATTTTTATCTGTATCACTATCATCAGATGAAAAATGCATAGGGGTAAGGAAAGCCAAGCACTGCTCGTCAAAACTAAGCCCGCAAGTAGCTCCACCAACCCCACTGTTTTTCCTTGCATAAACTGCCTTTTAACAGTTTCTGCTTGGGGATTTTGGAGGTGCAGAAATGAAGTGATTGTTGGAAGGGCTTTTTCTTTGTGCTTTTCCGTTTAGTTTACTGTTGATTTTCCTGGAGTGATAGTTGGAGGTAAAAATTCACCTCTCCAGTATGTTACCCAATAAAATATTACAACAAACTCTCTTCGAAATAGACAGAAGTATAAAATACACAACCGACCAAAGGCTTTTTCCACAGTATGTAATTCTGCTCTGCCTCCCCTCCGTAATAGAAAACACAATGCAGTCGAAGACTTGCTGCCCGAGCAGCGCGCACCAGCCGACCGAAGCCTAAATCTTTGACCTATCCGACGCACACGTGCTTATCCTCAGAGACAGCTTAAAAATTGGCCACGGACAACGTAAACTATAAGCAACCTCATACGATAATGGTCCCCTCCTATGTATCATTTAGTGCTGCTCAAGGACCTTTCAATTCGACTGCAGTTTGGGTCTTCCATTCGACGCGTATTATAAATGTTGAGTGACTAATTTTGGTTGGACTAAGCTCGCTCATTATGATGATGGCCACCACCACACCAAAAGGTTTAAGAAAAATTGGGTTGCAATTCTGATCTTTTGTGACCCGCCATCTGCTTGACAAAATGTGCCCCATGACCATGATTATTAAGGAATGAAAAGCAATTCATGGGGACGTTGATTGCAATTGACTTTTGTGGGGCAGAAAAGCAGATAGTTTTCTGTTTCTTTCATTTATATTAGTAATTTTGAATTAGAGAGTGATTGCTGATCCAAAATAAATGAATTTTAAACTAATAACTGAATTTTTTTTGGTGAAATAAGAGGCTGGAATCCCATCCAGATTGATGGACACCAAGAAATTTCAATGAGACAATGGATATTGATTATGTTGGTTGAGTGAAATTATATTAATTTTGGAATGATCTGGGTCCCTTTCACTATTAATAGTTAGGTACTCATGAAACGTGTAGTTCCAACTAGCATTTATTGCATCAAGTCAACACCATTTTTTCCATGGAAAATGATGCTTTTTGTTAGGATAATTTTATGTGGCTGAAGTGATGTTTAAAATAAATATCAAATTATTATATTAGTTAATTATGTGAGACTTAATTTTAAAATTTATTTATAATATTTTATTATTGAGTTATTAGCTATTTAGGTCTTTGTGTATTCCATCCAGAATTATGCCTTGTATATGCTATCTAGAATTATGCTGGATACATACCGTAACTCTATGTAAGCTTTGCGCGAGCAATACTAAGACATGCAAAATTGGGAACATATATCATTTTAATTTTTTAAATGATTTTATTTTATTTTTAAATAAACTTAAAATATTTTTTAACTAAAAGTTGGAGACTAACCTCTTTTGAAATGTAAAAATTATTGAAACGAGTTTTAATCCTTCCAACAAAGCCTTTTTTCATAAATTATTTTATTCTTGTTTGCTTCTGTATAACATGTAGAGTTTATGTAAAGATGAAATGTGTATCCAGCATAATTTTATTATCATAATGAGAAGAACAATACATTATATTCCACAATAGAGATCTTTACTCTTTACTTACATATACTGTATTATTACCCCATTGAAATAACATACATTTATTATTGCAAGTATAGTAGGCAAAGATAGAAGCCAACTTCTCTAACCTCCATCTAGTTCTAACCACATCTGGAGGTCCTTTCACAGAATATGGTTACTCCAGGTATTCCTCTTGACTCAGGAGAATGTTGATGTATTACTCCAAGCATTAAAAAGATTAGGCATTGATGAATAATATGAGTAGAAATAGGAGGAGGAGAATGTTGATGTATTTTCCTTCATGGCAGTCCAACTACAATTATTAAAGTAGTGGCAGAGATGGAGCCGACACCCAATGTTGCTACTCTTAGCTGAGTCAATCTTGTTATAGAAAACCTCTATGATCGACATCAAGTTGGCTAAATAGTGCAGCGAAACTAGTAATTTCTATATGGCATGTTTTGTTCTCTTTGTTTGTGGCAAACCCTAAGTCTCTAGAGGTGCGCAGTTTTCTTTTTTCTATTTTTTTTTTGCTCTTTTGGGAGGAGTATCTCCTTTTGCTTCCACAATTCTAATAATAAGAATATTAAAATAAATTAAAATTAGAAAAAATTACCATGTTAGTCCTTAAAAGATATACTGGTTATCATCTGATCTCAAGAAAAATTTCTCTCAATTGGGTCTTCCAAAACTGTGTCTTTTTCAATTTAATCCCTCCATTACTCATAACGTCCAATTACTAACAGATTGGTGATGTGTTCTAACAAAAAACCTTTATGGACTCACTTTTTGCTGAGGTGGGCAACTAAAGGTATAAGATTTGAGGGATTCCCCTTCAATAATCAAAACAAACCATTTTAATTAAAGATATCATTGGTGGATTATCCATTCGTAATCACATGTTTTATTAGTCAAACGTATTTAAATTACTGATGAATAATTTATCGACAATTCATACATTTAAAACAACAACATTTTGGCTTTTAAGAGATAATCCGTCGATAATCCCACCCATGCCCATGAGCGAAATTTAAAGAGAAGTGCTGCGATTTTGTGAAAGGGCACCTTCTCTCCGACTGTATGACCACTGCTTCAACAGCCAAATTGAAGCGGAAACAGAACTAAAAAGTTAGAGCTAAGGGTTTTAGTCTTTTGGTGTTTTTAGGGGTATTTTAGTCATTTTATTAGTTAATTCAAGGTTTGATTAAGAGATTAGAAAAATTGTTGACTATTTAACATAAAATATAATAAAAAGATTTTTTTACATATTTTTAATACTTAAGGAGAATTTTGTATAATTTTTTAAAATCGTTTATACTTTAAGAGAGTTTTATGTGTTTTCTCTAAATTAAGGTAGATCTTAATTTATCAAAACTTGTGTTTCAGAAAAATTAAGAATTTTGTAACCATTCTTTTTTATTTATTTATTTTTGTTGACTTAAAAAGTTATATGTGACTAAGATAATAAAATTTATAATTACATAAAAATTTTTTAAATTTTTTTAATGAACTGATCCATTCCATAAAACTGAAACTAGTTCGCCAATCTACTAGTTTAATGTGTTAAATTAGATCAGCTAGACTTGTCCAATTTTTAAAACATTTACTCTAAGTAACCATTGTGTAATTTAAACAGTAAAAATTGAAGATGGTTTACTTAAATAATTTAATAGTACTAACAAGTAGTACAGACGCAATTAAAAGAAAAAGATGTCAAAAGTGAAAATTGGATCTCTACATTTTATACTTCTTCATTTTAGTAATTTTATTTTCTTTTCTTCTCAAATTTAATTTATAATTTTATTTTATCTTTCAATTATCTTATAACTCTTTTCAAATACTCTCTATTCCCCTCTTACTCGGCAAGGATCCACATCTGTTAAAGTATAAAAGCAGAAAAATATATAGTTTCAAAATATGTTTTAATTTATTTAATATTTTATATTTTAAATATAACATAAGTAATGATTGAGTGATTTTTTGTAAAGAGATTGGTATACTTAGATGCATTTTTAAGCTTTTCAAACTTAATAATAATTATAGTATAATTTAGGACATACATTTATAAAAATTATTTTAATAACTAATGAATTTATTTTTATTTAATTTAATCATTATTTATGAACTTATATCAATGGATAAGATTATTTATAAAATTTATTTTTATTTAAATATATTATTCCAAATACATATTATAAATTTTAATTTTAATACCATTCTATAAAACGCCATTGGAGATATGATTTTTATTAAATACAGTTGAATCATTTTCTTTTAATTATTATAAACCAGAAACAAAACGGTAATTTGGGTCAGCGTTTGTGTTGGATGACTTCTTCACGCGGACTGCATAACATCTGTTCCTATTGGCATGCCAACTCCTGATGGTATTGGTCGGTGAGATAACAAAATGATAGTAACAAATTTTTTCACATTAATCGCTTGTTAGGTGAGCATGAATTGCCATTTTCTTCTTTTTCTTCTTATAAACATTCATAAAGCGATTGATATACCCACAAAAGTTCAATTAAATTATGCTTTCTTGAGTTTTCAACAGACCATAGTGATACAAGTCATTAACCAAGGTGTAATAAAAATAATTCTATTATTCTTGTTTACTTAAAAAATATTATATTATTAAATTTTATAAATTAAATTATAAACTCACAAATCAAACGGCTTATAAGTCATTTATTATTGTCATTATCTGAGTAATATTTGCTTGAGCATAAACTTTTGTAACTCTCAAGAGTAACGAGTGCATTTAAGATAGCTAGTGCTTTCAACTATAATATCTGCTACGGTTATATATATAATTAATAAATGTCACTCTTGTAACAAGAACATAGGATTGTGCTCTTCACTCTTGTCAATGAAATAATTATTTGATAAATTTTTTCTTTTAACACTTAAGGATTTCTTTTTTTTTTTTTATTTACACAACGAATATTTCTATACCTTTCGAATGTAAGATTAATTTTGTTACGAGATGTAAAACTATCCTATTTTATCTATCTCAACAAAGTCTTCTCTAATATCAAGTCTTTTAACGTGATTTCAACTATTTGCATAGTTGCCATAACCCTTTGATTTACTACTTATGCGAGTAATGCTGTGGGGCTAAAATTGTCATTAACAACATTTTCTCATATGATTCATGTTATATTAATAGGGAAAATGAGTATTGTTGAGGGGCTAGTCACTTTTTAACTTATAAAACAAAGAGTAATGCTGAACAATGCGTATTTTTAAGGGGAAAAATATATTTTTGTTGACATATTTTCATTAAATGTTCACTTACTTTAAGTAGATTATTGAATTTATTAATTATTATAGTGTAATATGTGAATTTAATATATTTAATGATTTAAATTTTTTTAAATAAATATTTAATGAGACTCGATTTATAAAAATATCAAAACTGTTTTTAAGATTGTGATTTTTAACAAAAAGGTATTGATATAATTATAGACTAAATCTAAATGTAATAATATAATTATAAAGAGTAAAAAATTTATTTTGTGACCAAAAGTTACATCCCTTAACTTAGGAGAATATATATTAGTTGTTGACATTGTATACTACGTTTGAATCAATTTTACATCAGAATTGTGATAGTGTAATCATATACCTACCCTTAATTAGGGATATGGTGATGACTAAATTGGTAGTAGGTGCCTATACATATATAGGGATAAATTCTTTATTGTGGCAAAGATAAAAAAGCGTTAGCAGTTGACCAATAAGAAAAAAGCATTGGCAATTAAGTAAGAGAGAGAGAGAGAGAGAGAGAGAGAGAGGAGACTTCTCCTCTGCTCTAGCAAGTTAGGGAGAAAATTAATATGTTTGCATTGAAAGTAGTAGATTTAGTTGATACTAATTAAGAGGGCAAGTAAAGGGTGTGCAAGATATGCGGCTCCTCAGGATTCAGAGAATGAACAACAAAGTCATATGAGAAGTTAGGTGAGCAACTTTAAAGACTACAATAAAAGTTAAATTGCCCATTTAATGTTTGTTAGGTCTATTAATGAATTGGTCTAGTAAATGGCTTTAATTAGCTTCATGCAGCAGTAGCATCCATTAAACACATCAGTTTCACAAAGTGTAGGTGAATGCTCTTTTCAAACATTTAAAGGACACAACAACAATTTGCACATCACTTTCCCTTTAAATAATCTTCCATGTGAGCACTTTCCCTCTCCTCTTAAGGGTGAGCCAGGGATGGCTGAAATTTTGAAACACAAACACATAAAATAAAAATTGGCTTGGTGCTTGTCACAATCTTAGATTAATGAGTTTCTAATATTTGGCTATACTTTTTAACAATATCTATAATGGGTCATCTTCTTTTCATTAAGGTTAGTGACTGTAATGGGTCATTACTGGCGACATAACTTGTTGGCTCTATAACAAATGAGGGAGCCCTATTTATTGTTAGAAGGGGGAAGGCCACCATAGTGCATGCATTCAATTACCACAACCTGAATTTGCTTAATGTTTCCATCAAGTGTGTGTTACTTATGGCCTATGATGCTGGGCAACACATCATTAATAGACAGTATAGTAGTTGAACCATCAATGTGAGTCCATGCCCAAAAAGTTCATCTGAAGTTTTTGCAAGAGAAGATAAAGGGGATGGAAGAGTTTTCAAAATTCAGGTGGATAGTTATGTGTGAGTGATTCGGAATCAACTGCTACTACCAACTAAAACCTTGACCTCCTTAGCTTAGTAATTGGAGATTGGCAAGTGAAATTTAGTTCTGACTTTGAATTATGAGGTGTCTGAATGTGTTCTTTTTGCAGTCTTCCCACAACTAATGGTGGAAAGAAAAAGTGGCTTGGTTATGAGAAAAATTTTCAGTACTTCCTTTATAGATAATCATTCAATGTAAATTTAGTTAAGGACCGGTTGAAATGCTCGCTATTCAAAAGATACGGACAAAAATAAACACATATTCTCATTAGAGTGGAGGGAATACATATAACGGGAGTGTTAAATTTTTCCCTCGCCTATAATACATCTTATCTGAAGAGTGAGGACTGCTGAAATGTCTTAGGAACAAAGCTGGGATTTTAAATGGGGAAAAAGAATTACATTCAATTTTTAGAATATGGCTATGCTGAGCTCCACCTTACAACTTGAATTCCAGCCACATTTACAGAACTACTAAATTCTGTTTTGCAGTTTGACAATTTGGAAGTACAAATTTACATGCTTTTCACAAACCTAATACTCAAAAGCTCAATCTCTTGCAATGCAGGGCTCTCCATGAACCTATCCCAATTATGTAAAGGTTAGTTACTGCAGTGAGCCCCATTCACTCATGGAGGAACGAATCTCCACAAAGCTTATATGAGCCATTAAAATTTGGTATTCACAATTCAGTTTTAAAGAACTAATAAATTTAATAATTTAAATTTTTTTTTAATAAATATTTAAGGAGATTTAGCGCGTAGGAATAATATAACTCTTCACTTAATGATTTAATAAACCTTGTAGCATTTGTAATGAAGAGGGAAAAAATCTTAAGTTTGGTAACAGATAGCAAGTACAGTTCATGAGGTGGTGATGCTTTTCTGCAACCCAAAGGGATGGGGGAGAAGGGGATGGTAGGGGAAGAAGAAAAATGTTCGTGGACGGTTAAAGTGCAGTACTTGAAATGCTGCAAGTCAATGAAATGTACTGGTTTATGTTGTTATTCCTTCTATTTCTTTTCATTTTGAACAAGCCAACTCTCAGTCTGGCACAAGGACCTAACATAGATCACGTTATACTATTTACTACGGGCCAAACATGATCCTTTTTGTATGGGAAATTCTAGACAAATGACAGTCACTAGTAGCATCTAATTTCTTTCCTGCTATTTTTCCCCTCATAAATGAGTTACACAATAAGAAAAACAGTGTCAGTTTTATCTGAACTCTTGTTCCAATATTCAATTTTTGAGTTTTGAAGACAAAACAATAAATCTCATTCAGACCAATTAACAATTACAGAGAGATTTACAACACCGCTCAATTAAAGCATCACATTGCTATCCATTCAGTCAGAAAATTGGCCCAAAAAAATAAAAGATCAAAATAAGTGAATTCTCAATGAAGTCTTGCCATAAAATCTGTTTTGAATGACATTAAAATCAAGCATTAATTTTGAAGTGCATCTGGCTCAAATGCTTGAGTGCCTACTAATAATGGGCGTCCTGGATTTCAACCACCAAAATTTATTACAGTTGATAATAGAGGAAATAGAGTAAATATGGGGAATTCTAATAAAGAGAAGATTAATGAGCACGATTACATAGGAGAATTCACTAAAGGAGAAGTAAAATGCCCTCCACATTTATTTGCAATAAACATGAGTGCAATGGAAAATACTAATTAAATCATTTTTCATTAGCTTTGCTAGTAAAAGCTCAATCATTTTTTGAATATACATAAACCCTGGCTACTATTTCTTAACAAATATTTCTATCCTTAAACAACCCAATTTTATCTTTCATTTACAAAGTCAAAAAATTCAAAAAGTAGGCGATTACTAATTATCTTCAACCTCTCAAATTGATATATTGAGGTCAATCTTAGGTTTCTTCACCAACGGAAAAGGAACAACCGTGTTACACCTTGGACATTTTGGGTTGTTCTTCATGATCAAAACATAAGACAAGCAACCAGGGCACCCTGCAGCCACTGGTGATGACAACAATTTCTCCTCACTTTCTTCTTCTTGGGTTTCTCTTATCGAAGAGGATGAAGATGAATAAGAAGGTGATGGGGATGACAATGATGATGATGTCCAGAACGATGTTCTCTTCTTGACTGGTTCTTTCTCGGCTCTTTCCAGTGCTGATTTCACTTTGTCAAGGGTGCATACACTCTGATAATTGCCTGATGACAATGACGATGACACCAACCTCAAATCTAAGCTGGTTTCATCAAAAAGGTTCAAGGGCACTTTGGATGAAGATGGTGGAAAATTTAGATCTTGAAGTTTTGGACCCGATGGATTCATATGAAGTTTGTGTTCAGACAAAGGAGGTGAGCTTGATGAGTTGTTCCTCTGAATATAGACTTTTCCTGACTGCACCATTGAAAATCATCACCAACAAAATTGCCATTAGAATTGATCCTTTAAAAAAACGACAAAAGGCAAAGAAATATGTTAATATGTTTACAATGATCCAATAAATTATCAAACATGCCAAAAGTAATTTGACCATCGGTAGAAATTTCAAGTTCCCATAGAATTAATGGCGAGGTTATTAGTAGTATAATTCACTGCATTAAAGTGGGCATAGAATCCCAAAAATTGAAAGACAAAAATAAGAGAAAAAGTAGATAGAGATCATCATCTAATAATAATAGTAATAATAAAATGGATGAAGGCTCTCTTTTGAACGAAACCAAATAGATTCATTGCAGGCCTGCCGTTACACTAAAAGCCAAAATCTTGACACAGCCTGAAAGGAAAAACATTACTGATCAAAGCAATAGAATTTATATGAACTTTTTTAATTATCGATTCCTACTTTCCCTCCAGTTTCACAGCAACCAATCAGAAGGCAATGATGACAAATCACAAAACTTCTAAATCAAGCATATGATAACATTCAGAATCACATTCTCACAAGTGTGACAAATGAAATTCCATGAAAAGAAGGGTTGAGAATTATGTACCCACAAACCGTAAAGAAACAGTAAGAATATAAACAGAACAAATTCAATGAAATTTTGTAAATTTTACCACAAATTACGACAATTTTGTTATTTTATTTTTATGAAAGAAATTCAGAGAGAAAATTGGGATATTAAAAGATGGACTATTCATTTTTCAATCCGCAGCGGCCAGAACTTTCCGCAGCAGACTTTTCAACAGCAACCAATTAGTTTTCCCGGGAAACAAACAGAAAAGCCCAGATGGAAAATACCGCACCTTCAGGTCTAACCGCTTCTCCCAGCCACTGGGAACCTGCAAATCGAGGTCCAATTCCTGTGATTCAACGAGCTGAGAGGACCCGCCAAGGAGGTCCCGGGTAATCAAGGCCGAAGGATTCTCACTGCTTGATTCATTCCCGACCGTCCGATGCTGGTCCTCCTTGTAGCGACCCTCACCCAGAACTCGAACTAGGGAAGTTACGTCGGCAGCCATTACCGAGCTTCAGAGAGCTACTTCGTCTTCCTCGCGAAGATAGGGAAAGAACAGAGAGAGAAGATAGATGAGAGACGGAATTGATGGGTTGTTCATCTGTGATTTGTGTGAGATATATAATGCTCATAAAAGATGGGTAGTCCGTTACAAAAAAAAAAAAAAAATGACAAAAACAAATTGGAAATTTTTGATATTTTTATTTTTATTTTTGAAATGTCGTAAATGTGATTAATTAGTTCATTTAACGCAGGTGTATTAATTAATGAGAGTGAAGTAGTGGGAGAGAGTTTAAGAAAATGAAAATGTTATATTTATAAAAATTTATATTTATTAGTGTGAGTTATTAAATTTGTAATATTTGATAAATTTAATAATTTAAATTATAATAAATTATTAAAATTTAATAAAAATAAAATTATAAAAATGATTAAAAAAAAGTATGTCTATGTAAGTAACGAGAGCATTGAATGCATGGAATAGTAGACAAAATGCTACTTTAATTGGTTAATTTTGTATTTAAATCCATCTACTTAACTGCTTTCAAAATTGGGTAACTTAATAATCACATAGAAAATGCCATTATTACTTTGTATTTATGCTCTAATAAATTTTTTATTTATTAAAATGGGCCTTAATTTTCAATGGTTTGGAGCTCATAAATGAACTTTGGACCTTGTGATTGTGAAAAGCATGACGTTAGAATTGTATCATAATAACTTTCATTAAATTTTGGTAGCATTCAGTTTGGACACGTACAGTCTGAAAGGAAACTTGGGCTCCAGCAAGCCTGTGGTCCACTTGTTCTAGCTTTTGCTCATTAAACTTCTGGTAAATTTCAGCCCAAACGAAATTATCATGAAACAAAATTTATAATAATACTAAATAAACATGTTTATCAATTTTTTATTTTTAATTTTAAATGCACAAATTGTACGTGAAAAAATTATAATTAATATGAATTTTAAAATTTAAAATTTAAAATTTTATAATTCTAATAAGTTAAGATTGTTAAACTCATCATAGATCATTTAATTTATTTATAAAAATTTGTCATTTAAATAGATGTAATTTGAAATTTTATTAATTTAATAAAATATTAACTTAATTTAATTTTTAAGTTAAATAGAATGAATTAATTTAATGAGTTAATATATTTTTATATAAAAATATATTATTTTATATAAAAATATATTATTTTATTAATTCATAAATAAAATAAAATAAAATAAATTAACAGACATTTTTGTAGATAAAAAAGATTATAACTTGCTCAGCCTAAGACAAACACATCTATTTTGACAAGTCTAACAACGAGTATTACTTAAAAGTTGTCTTTAAAAATATATAGATAGCTTCTACTGGGTTTTCTAATTTTTAGTGGTATACAAGAAAAAATTTTGAAATGACAATGAATAGTGATATGGGAAGTTGAGAATGGTAGTCCATTAATTTTGAAACATAATTGTAGCACAGAGATGTAGAACATTACTAATTATGTTATGTGTCATAGTTCAACAAGTGATGTAACAAGCTATAAGGATGAAGAGTCCTTGTATATTTCATCATATGAATATCCATTTTTACACCAAAAAAGAAAGCTTATGAATGTGTTAATATCTTCCAACAAGCAAATAAATTCTGAAATATTACAGTCTAGTGCTTATAATATTGTCAAACAGCACAAATTGTCCTAGGGATAGCTCAATTGGGGAAGAGGGGGCCCAATTAAATGAGTTTAGAATAAAAGTCACTAATTATATTTATCGCTATCTTTAATGGCATAATGGTATTCACTTATTATTTTAAAGTTTTTTTTTAAAATTTTTAGATTTAAATTTAAGATTTTGCATGTGTATTAAATAATTTATCAATTTTTCTATAAAATAATACTAATGATATTTAAGATTTTCATACAATAAATTGTTATGTTCCATCTGATTCACAATAATTGTTATTTTAGAATTTTTATTTTAATCTTTTCAATTATTACTTTTTCAAAATTAAAGTAACATTAATTATCTCTTGTTAGTTTTATCTTTATTAAATAATTAACTAATTGAATATTTTTATAAAAAGATATTTAAAAAATAAGAAAATATTTTATTATTTTTAAAATTATTTAATAACTTCTTCATTTTGGTACCTATTTCTAAAATAGAAGATTTCATAGACCAGAGAGAGAGTGTCATATATATTAATGGCATGAGTTACTACAAATAAGGTGTTTGATTTGCATACCCAACCAAGCGGCCTTAAACAACAAGGTGTAGGCACCAAATAGTTATTTATGAGCATGTTTGGTGGTTATTGAGGTTAAGCGATGGCTTGTGAACAGAACATACAAAGAGTCAAACATGTAATGGAAGAAAAGCCATCGAAATAGCAAAACACCAATATCACATACCAAAACTTGGTTGACCATATGGTCAAGTTCAAACCTATAGCTCCCCTCCCTACATTTATTGTAACATCCATTGCCAATTTGCCATTTACTACCTGCCCAAATGCAAATTGTGTTCAACTGCTCCCTTGCAAAAAAATCAGACAAACAACACACCCCATTTGGTTATATACAACACGCCAGACCGGATTTGTGGTCATGGCAATAATAAAGAAGATTTGGAAGTATTTACATTTAAAGTAGGAAATTTTTTTTTTTTTTCAAATGCAAGTAAGAGGATATATTTAAACTTAGATACTCAAAAAAGTTTTGATATTTTTACGTAGTTAGAGTCATATTTAAGCCATGCATAAAGAGGGATAAAAAGATAACCATATTATTTTATTCTTTATACCTCTCTATACATAGTTGAAATGTGCTTCTAAGTACGTGTAAATAACTTTTCTCCTCATCTAATACTACTAAAATTCTTTATTATTAGACCATATGTAATAGCTTATTTAAAGTAATGAATCTATGTTAACACGAAGTATTGGTATTCAATACTTACATTCAATATTAATGTAAATAAAATAGAAATCTTGATTTACACTTATTGATGGGTCAACATATCATGAAAGATAATAAAATTTTCACAAATTTTATAGATAAAATCCTTATAAAATTAATGTAAAATATTAAATTTGTTGAATTTTATAATTTAAATTATGATACTCAATAAATATAATGATTTAAATTTTTTAAGTAAAATATTTGTAAATTTGAATTTATAAAACTAAAGTATTATATCATATAAGATATGAAATCACATTCATAAAGAATTAGATTTCTCTTACAGAAAACAATATAATATATATCTTATAGCATAAAGAAGGTAAATTTCATGTAGAATGTGATTGCATGAAAGTCAATCCTATTTCTAGGACTTTTTTCTTTGGCTTCCCTAGTTTCGTATTGTAGACACAGGTAATAAATTATAATATGATGTACACCAAATGTGATCATATAAACTTTTTCAAGAACAAACTATCATTCTTCATTTCCTGTCCTTCAACATTTATTCAGAGTTGATTTTTCCTGGTCAACGGGTTATTAAAAATGATACAATACCCAATGTGAGAGTGCAACTGGCGGATGCAGAAAATTCAGGTACCATCATCAATGACAAAATTAAAACTAAGCATTAATTCACTGCAAAATCATACAACAAAATTAAAGAATTAGGTTTTTTCAAAATGTACCAAATATTGATTTTGCAAAATTCTAAATAATCATTGTTAATAAAAACTTTTATATATAAATTTTATTTATTTAATTAAAACTACTTTATATTTTACATAATATACTATTATTTTAAGGATCCAGTTTCTTTAATTTTTTGAAAAAAATTAGGGCGTATAATAAGAACAAAAATAAATATAAAATTAAAAAAAGGTTATATTTATACATTAAATTATAAAGAGATAAAGAAAAAATTATTAAAATTAATTAAAAAAATTAAAATACACATAATTCTTTTGTATTTAAAATATTTGTAAATAACTCTCATGTACTTTTAATTTTTACACAAAATCTTTTGAAACTTAAAAAATATTATAATATACCTATTTTGTTCATTTTTCTATCAAAATGTAGCAGAAACTCTAAAAAAAGGGGCCAAATTCATGTTGACAAGTGAGAAATTCTTAAAATGTTCCTCAAAAAATTAAAATTCTTAAGAGGTTATTTGAGGTTTTTAAAACGTTGATGAGAGTTAATTATAACTTGTATAAAGATTAAAGAAGTTTAATAAAATTAATGATAAAGTATAATAAAAATATTTGTATTCATCGTTATTTAGATAAAAAAATAGATGAAAAAAAAATATTATAATATTTTATAACTTCATAAAAATTTTGTATAAAAATTAAAAATATATAAAAATTATTTATAAATAACAATTTTATGCATTTTTATCATAAAAAAAATTTGAAAAATCTAAATCGTTATTTTAAAGTAGCCTAATCCAAAAGTAAAATGAAAATGGTGTCACGTATTAGGTGGTTTCATGCCATGGAAGGTGTAAGCATTTAAGAGGAGCCATGAAGTTCTAAATGCTACATTTAATACCACGAAAAACCTACTAAGTTGAGATGGCGAAGGCATGACGCTTAAAATGCCCGTAATGAAGAAAATTGAGTAAATAAATAATACCTTTTGGGTACTTTTAATAGCTAGAAAGAAAAGAAGAAGTAATAGAGCAAAAGACGAGGACTTAATGTGGTTGGGTAACATTTATGTTACAAACTTAATGCTTTTCTTCTTTCTTTGGTAAACATTAAATCATCCAATTTAATGCTTTTTAATACTTTATATTTATATTTATATTTTACAGATTGACCATGGATAGGCTTTCTTTGGTGTACCTTCCAAACTTAGATTGGAGTGAGGTGAAGGTATTTAAGATGAACCATAAAATTCAGGACTCCTCATTTAATATCATCAAATCCCTTCATGATGGCCAACCCCATAGATTCATGCCACCCCTTTAAATATATAGCCCCAACCATCAAGTTTTTCTTCCAAAATATATCAATATACAATCACCTACTGCCTGCTTCCATTTTGATCTAAACTAGCGTTATTCTTTTACACAAGAAATTTAATTCTGAGATGTAAAATTATTTGATTTTGTTTCTCTTAATAAAAATGTTTTTAAACTTAAATTTAAATGTTTAACTTTTAGATTAGATGCAGCCTGTGGTAATCATTTATTAATAGACATAAATTTATCTTTTACATTGTCAAATTTATTGCTTAAAATATAATTTTTTTTATATAAAAAATATGTATAGTTAGTATTTCCCGTTTAAAGCATTTCAAAAATTTTGGTATATTCATTTAAAAATCCCCTAATTCTTTTTTTTTGCTATGCAAAGCATAGAGCTATAAATTTATGAGTTATTTTATAAATCAATTAAACTCTTTATGACTAAACGATACCTTGTAATCTAAAATATTTACTCGGCCTTTAATCCGATTAATTACTCATAAAGTTTTGATCATTTGATAGATTGACCCTTCAAATTCTGACAATTACAATCAATCTATCAACTTAAATTTCCTGAAGCATTGAATTATGAAAGATTGAAAAGATGTCATTAATGGTATAAATAAAATGTCATTAAGTGTAATATTTTGTTTTTAATTTATTGAAATTTCGGTTATTTCCATTGAATTAATTTCAGTTATTTCCATCTTTAATATTTACTTCATATTATAAATCATATTATAAATTCAGGCAAACATTGTAATGTACGAGAAAAAAAAGGGGTGTTATGATGACCTTTTCCTTTTTGTAGGCAGAACTATCATAAAATTACAATAAAATTTTTATTAGAATGATTTATTATTAAGAGACCAAGTATGGAAAATGTTGAACACACAGTTTTTTGAATACTATATATACATAACAACAACAACAACAACAAACTAAGCCTTTTCCCACTAGGTGAGGTCGGCTACATGGATCAAACGACGCCATAAACTTCTATCCAAAACCAAATTTTCGGATATACCATTTAACCAAAGATCTCTTTTAATCACCTCTCCAAGTGTCCTTTTTGGTCTTCCTCTACATCTCCTCACAGGACTAAACACCATTTGGTCAACCTTTCTCACTGGTGCCTCTCGCGGTCTTCTTTGTACATGCCCAAACCACCGTAACCGGGTTTCTGTCATTTTCTCCTCAATAGGTGCCACCCCAACTCTCTCCCGAATATAATCATTTCGAATTTTGTCTTTTCTTGTATGTCCACTCATCCATCTCAACATTCTCATTTCTGCCACCCCCATTTTTTGCTCTTGTTGACCTTTCAAAGCCCAACACTCACTTCCATAAAGCATAGCTGGTCTAATAGCAGTTCAATAAAACTTCCCTTTAAGCTTGGTAGATATTTTGCGATCACAAATAACCCCCGATGCGTTTCTCCATTTCATCCATCCAGCTTGGATCCTGTGGGAGACATCCCCATCAATCTCTCCATTACTTTGTAAAATGGACCCAAAGTACCGAAACTTGGACACCTGCGGTATTCTCTGCTTCCCGATTTTTATCTCCAAATCTCTGTTTTCTCGCCTCTTGCTGAATTTACACTCCATATACTCTGTTTTATTCTGACTTAAACGAAAACCCTTTGATTCCAAGGCTTCTCTCCATAATTCCACTTTACAATTCAACCCCTCTTTTGTTTCCCCTACTAAGACAATGTCATCAGTAAACAACATACATTTCGGGACTGCATCTTGGATGTGTCCAGTAAGTACATCCATCACTAAAGTGAAAAGGTATGGACTTAAGGACGACCCTTGATGCAGACCGATCCTTATGGGAAAATCTTCTGTTACCCCTCCCTGAGTCCGCACATTTGTTGTAACTCCATCATACATTCCTTTATGGCACGAATATAAGCAATACGAACACCCTTCTTTTCCAACGCTTTCCATAGGACTTCTCTTGGCACTCTATCATAAGCTTTTTCCAAATCAATGAAGACCATATGCAAATCTTTTCCTCTACTTCGGTACCATTCCATCAAACTTCGTAGAAGATAAATAGCCTCTGTGGTGGATCTTCCTGGCATAAAACCAAATTGGTTCTTTGATATATGAGTCTCTTTTCTTAATCTCTGTTCAATCACTCTTTCCCAAAGTTTCATAGTATGGCTCATGAGTTTAATCCCCCGGTAGTTCCCACAATTTTGAATATCTCCTTTATTCTTGTAAATTGGTATCAATGTACTCTTCCTCCATTCATCTGGCATCCTCTTGGACCTTAGTATCTCATTCAATAACTTGGTAAGCCAAGAAATACCTTTCTCTCCTAAACACCTCCAAACCTCAATAGGTATGTTATCAGGACCCAAAGCCTTACCATTACCCATTTTCTTAAGTGCCTCCTTCACCTCCACTTCTCGAATTCTACGATAAAAAGCAAAATTTTGATCCTCCTCTCGAGTACTTAAACTTTTCATGTCTATATTTGTTGACTGCCCCTCATTGAAAAGCTTGTGAAAATAACTTCTCCACCTTTCTCTGATATCTCCCTCTGTTACCAAGACTTTTTCTTCTTCATCCTTAATGCATTTCACTTGATCCAAGTCTCTTGTTTTCCTTTCCCTTCCCTTAGCAAGCTTGTATATTTGCCGTTCCCCATTCTTTGTTCCCAAAGCTTGGTAAAATCCATCCAACGCTTTAGATCTTGCCTCACTAACTGCTTTCTTTGTCTCATTTCTAGCTGACCGATATTTCTTCCAATTTTCTTCCTTGTTATCAAGATGTAAAGTTTTGAAACACTCCCTCTTATATTTAATCTTCGCTTGAATATTCTCATCCCACCACCAAGATTCTTTATCTTTAGGGCCAAATCCTTTTGATTCCCCTAAGACTTCTTTAGCTACCTTTCGGATCCCATTTGCCATCTCTTCCCACATAAGGTTAGCACAATGTTGTGTCTCCCAAACTCTCTCTTCTATTAGCTTTCTCTGAAAAATCAACTGTTTTTCACCCTTTAGTTGCCACCACCTGATTCTTGGGTTTATAACTCTTCTGTTTCGCTTTTTTCGACTCTTTACTTGCATGTCAAGAACCAAAATCCTATGTTGTGTGGTCAAACTCTCCCTTGGTATAACTTTACAGTCCTTATAGATCCTTTTATCCGTATTCCGTACCAAAAAGAAATCTATTTGTGAACTTGCGGCCCCACTCCTATATGTGATTAGGTGCTCCTCCCGCTTCTTAAAACAAGTATTCGCAATCTTAAAGTCATAAGCCATTGCGAAGTCCAAAATTGATCTACCTTCTTCATTTAGTTCTCCTATACCAAAACCCCCATGAAATCCTGCATATTGCCCTGCATCCTTTCCAACATGACCGTTAAGATCTCCACCTAAGACAATCTTTTCATTGTGGGGAGTTCCTTGGACTAAACCCTCCAAATCTTCCCAAAACTTTACCTTTTCTTGTTCTTCTAGCCCCACTTGTGGTGCGTAAGCACTTATGATGCTAAAAGTCTCCTGTTCCACTACCATCTTAAGGGATAAAATCCTATCCCCTATCCTTTTAACATCCACCACATTACTCTTCCAAGTCTTATCCACAATAATACCAACTCCATTCTTTGCTCTAGTCTTTCCTGTATACCAAAGCTTGAATCCTGAAGTATCCAATTCCTTAGCCTTTGCTCCAACCCATTTGGTTTCCTGCAGACACATAATGTTAACTCTCCTTCTAATCATAGTATCCACAACCTCCATAGACTTCCCAGTCAAAGTTCCAATATTCCAAGTGCCAAAACGGATCTTGTTTCTCTGAACTAACTTCTTTACCCACACCCGTCCAGTAAGATGTGAGAACCCTTGCTTATTTAACACTGCATCCGGGCGCCGATGCAGCGGCTCTAGCTCATTTGACACTGTACTCGAGCCATACAGCGCGTTACTTCTGGGTAACGACCTAGCATTAGCAATATAGCTTCGTTTGTCCATGTCATAAAGATTCGACGTAGTTTTACGTTGGCTGTCGACTACCTAACACAACCCTCCTCCTTTATCCGGGCTTGGGACCGGCTATGAAAAACACAGGCGGAGTTGAATACTATATATACATGTGCAAAAATAAATTAAAAGAAATTACTTTTAAGTTCTTAAAAGGAGTACAATTTGACAAGTACAAATTTAAATTCTCTCAAGTCTAAATACTCAAGAATCAATGACAAATATAGTTCCATGAGCGAAAATTAGTTTTCCAGTTCTCAAGAAATGAAAATATCTCATAAAAATCCAAAACAATAGATTTAAAGAATAGATAGAATAAAAATATAAGAGTGTACAAAATTTAAACTTCTATGAATATAGGTGTTACGTGTAAAAGAGCCAATAGTATACATATGTATGTGAAAAGTTGTTATTACATTATGTGTGAGAACAAAATACTTATGTTTAGTGTAAAATTAATATATCAATTTTATTTTATAATTTAATTTATAAAATTTAATAATTTAAATCGAATCATACAAAAATACAGGAATTGACATGTGTACAATATGTTGAAAACTATATGGCCCATCTGTATGCCAGTTCGGCTTGAGGTTTCCCCAGCCAGTTATGGTAAACATAAGCCTAATTTGCATTTGCCACAACATGTTATGGACAGGTGGGAGCCCAAAGGACTTGGCCCAACTTAAATAAGCTGTTAATAAGTTACGGCTCAAAACTGACCTTTCTCTACAACAAAAAGAAAAGGAAATTTGCATGTTAAAAAGAAAAATTCTTGAGTTGAGGTTTGAGTTTACTTGTCTTGTTTTTGAATCATTTTTTCATTTTTGAAAACTTCTCTCATGTTTGACCCAGAATTATGTGTATAAGTGTACATTCAGTTTATACATTTTTTTTTTTAGGGTGAAAACATTCAGTTTATACATTTGACTAGTAATTATATGTAGTTTTCTTTGACCCTTACTCATTGTGGAACCTCAAGTTAAAACTGTCAAATTAGTTGTCAATACTAATTGGTCTAATGCATATAATGTAAAAAAAAATTTCTACTTCACACATATAATATCGTGGATAAAAAAAGTAATAATATTTTTTACAATTATTTATTCATAATTTACACACAATCTTGTTGAAGTAAACATGTTTTATTAAGTCAGTTATCTTTATTTCTTTGTTTTGACTTTTTATTTTAAACACAATTGTGTATAACTTTGAAACAAAATAATTATAAAAGTATTATTTTCTATAAAATACAAATGGGTCACACTACTTAGTTCATCCATCGGAATTGTCATCCACATAGTATGTTGGTGTGTAGCTGCTCAAGTAAATCTTTATATTGGAACTAAAATTAGAAAAACCATTTTTTTTCGGGTGTACCAATGTAATGTTTGAGGATTTAATTTATTTTGCTCAAGATATCATTTTTCTCTTAAATCGGCTTATTTGGGTTTGACGGGATTTGATAGATCTTGTGGGGACAACAGGTGGAAGGTCATTTGGAGTTGGAAATGGCCATGGCATATCAAAACTTTCATGTGGCTACTCATTCACAATTGGCTTCCCACAAAAGCCTGGAGCAACAAAAGGAGTAATGCTACTAATGGGTGCCCTATTTGTGTAGATGACAGTGAGACAACACTGCGCGTGCTTCATGGTTGTGCACATGCCAAGGCCACCTAAAGGAACGTGATCCGGCCCAACAATTGGGGTAGTTTTTTTTGTGCGTGGCTAAATGAATGGCTGTTTCTATCTATCCAAAGAAATGGGGAATAATTTTAATCTCACCTGGCAGCATTGTGACATGTTGGTTCCTTTGGTTTTGGAGGAACAACAACACTCATGATGCATGCAAATTTCAAGATGCCAGATAATCTTTTGACCATACACGCAAGTGCCTTTCGGAAATAGGAAGTGCTATAGGGGAATGATGAACAAACGAGTGCTAGAATCACTTGTTATGTGGAAGTCAAAATGGTCTTCTCCCTCGAAGGGTTGGGTTAAGCTCAATGCTCATGGAGCTGCCAAAGGAGACTAAGGTCAAGCATGGTGCCGCGGTATTTAAAGAGGATTTGATAGTCAATGGTTGGGGACTTTGCATACAATATTGTGATATGCAACTCTATTGAAGTGAGTTAGGGGGTGCTTACTGTGTTAGAGTAAGCCTGGATGAAGGGATTTCGAAATGTCATTGTTGAGAGCAATGATATTTGTGTTTACCAGTGATAGCAATATAGCTCAAGAGTCTCATGTTGTGACTCGAATTCAGGTATGGCTCAAACAAGATTGGTAAATTCATTTGAGCTACATCTATCGAGAAGGAAATTGCTATACTTATTGGCTTACTAATTCCCCCATCGATAACATGGGTGTCTCCAAGCCTTCATTTATTGTTCTTTGTTGATCTATCTGATGCTAATGGATCTAGATTGATTAGAACTTTTACTCTTAAAATTTAAAAAAAAAAGAAGATATTTATAAATTAAATATAAAAATGTTTTTTAATAAAAAAGTATATGGCGGCTAGACTAACTAGGAAATGGGGATAAGATCAGGAAATTGGTCCCCGCCTGGATTGCATCCAATCCATTCCTAATCGTAGCACAGGTTCTCCATCTCACCGAGCGAAATCAAATTCAGTCTCTCTAGTCTTTCTGTTACTCCCGGCAACGGTTCTCTCAGCGAAGAGGAATAGCAGGAGGAAGAAAAACATGCAGATCTTTGTGAAAACTTTGACTGGGAGGACGATCACTCTTGAGGTTGAGAGCAGCGACACAATTGACAATGTCAAGGCTAAAATTCAGGTTCGCTTTCTCTATCCAGCTCCACTTTATGCTGTGATCGATGCTAGTTTCATCAAGGAGTGTCTTTAGTGGATAAGATCACGTATTCATTTTTAATTTTCTTGGGAACGTTGGAAGCGTTTTTACTATTTTGGGTGTGTTTATGGCAGGGTATGAGGTTCGTATTCTGGGTATTCTGTTAGGGCTTTTGATAATTGATTTGGATGCTGGAAGTTGAACGATTTTGGCGGTGCTTGATTCCATTGTTAGTTTTAGGTCTGCTTGGTCAATATAAGGGGTTTATAAAGAATTTGGTGTTCGGGTTTGAAATTCTTCAAGTGTAGAAGTTAAAACTTTGAGTGTATGTATTTTGCTCCTGATGCCTTTATGGGAGAGAAAAGTAATCAAATTTACCCTTTGCGACTATATTTATTTCCCCTGCTAAATCTATGCTTCATCTGACGGTATCTAGTTCAACAGTACTCCAGCAGTCCAGCTTTTATTCTACTAGGTTACTATCATATGCTAGTTAGGTAGTGAAATTCTTTTGTACTAAAGAACATGTAAATATGCCGAAGGAAATGTTGTGTTTGTCTTCTTCATTGGATTACTCTTTAGCATGATAGTTGTTTCATATTTGTTTGGAAGATTTTATTCCGTTCCTGGTTCCTCAATCCTAGTGGAATCGATAAGATAAAAATGAAGAGCTATGATTCTAAGGCAGTTATATAACTATGTTGGGTAGTATTGCTTTCCCTATGGCATATAAAACTGTACATGATTGAGATAAATCTTGTTTTGTCTTCTGGTGTCGGAATTTGACAGGATTCATATGCCTCAACATATGCCTGAACCTTGTTCATGGTTGTCCGAATTTTTATGATATCAATTGCGAGAGAGTTGGGAGCTTGGTGTAGAAATCATAATGTCATCGCATTTTTATAAGTTGTGGCTTTAATTTCTAATTACTTGTATAACATATGTTTCTAGGACGAGGAAGGTATCCCTCCTGACCAGCGTAGGTTGACTTTTGGCAGTAAGCCGCTGGAAGATGGTCGCACTCTTGCTGATTATAACATCCAAAGGGAATCAACACTTCACTTGAGGGAAGGAACCATTATTAAAGTGAAGACTCTCACAGGTAAAGTAATTGAAATTGACATTGAGCCAACCGATACCATTTACTGGATCAAGGAACGCGTTGAAGAGAAAGAGGGTACTCCTCCGGGCGAGCAAAGGTTTGCTTCCATTTTAATTCTTACTTCCTTAGGATACTGATTGTACTCATCGATATGTAATTGGTCTAAAATAACAACTTCAAAATGAAATTATGTATGTTACTTGCTGTGCACAGAGCCATTCTTCAGGTAGTAATCCATTTTAAGATTCTCTTGCTCTGTTTTTTGACTAATAAAGATGGACTCACGGCACTTAGAAATCACTAATTAATTGTCTCGTCATATTTTTAGGAGTGCACCTGCAGGGTTTTGTCTACTGGTCACGTGTTCTGGTAATCTAGATCGAGTTAGTCTGGCAGTGATAAAATGATAAAAATTGAAAAAAATCCTATATCTTTTTTATCTTCTTGTTTTGCTTTGTTTTCTTAAAAAGTCTTTCTGATGTAGCATTTGATTTTGTTTGTCTGTATAATATGATTACCAGACCACATCCCTAAGTAATGCTAGATCAAGTTTTTAATTTTAGAGGTATTGGAGTGCTTACACATATTCTTGCAGTACTTCATAGTTCATACAGCAATTGAACTAACAACTTACTCGTTGTACTTCCATCATTTGGTTCGTGTAGTTGATTAATCTCATCAAGTTGTATTGTATACTTAAATCTTTGTCCATGAATTTCTGAATAATGCATATGTTATTGAATTGGGGTTGAAGTGAGTTTTCTAGGTAGTCATGAAAAGTAGTAAATTTAAAATTTCTTGCCTCACTGTCAGGTATTTTTTAATTCTACATTATATGTCTTTTCCATTCTTTTTCTATGCAACATCAAGGATTTTCTTATTCTGTTGGATGCATAATTTCTTACAGTAATTGCGATTTGTTACAGGCTTACATATGCTGGTAAGCAGCTTGCAGATGACAAAACAGCTGGAGAGTACAATATTGAGGGTGGTTCTGTGCTTTACCAGGTGCTTGCACTGACGGGCGGTGGTCGTAAGATATAATGCAAAACATGTTTGTTCAGGATTGGGCACTTATTATTTGATGGTGAATGTATGAGTCTCTTCTAATTTCCTGTGTGTCTCTGGATCTAGCATAATTATGAATCTGCCTTTTTTTTTTAAAGTTTCTGTGTATCATTGGGCACTTATTATTTGATGGTGAATGTATGAGTCTCTTCTAATTTCCTGTGTGTCTCGGGATCTAGCATAATTATTAATCTGCCTTGTTTTTTAAAGTTTCTGTCTATCATTGGTATAGTCAGGTTGTTTTAGTTGTATGCTTTCCAACCCTAAGTTGGCCTTTCTATTGGATACGTGAAGTGTGATTTCCAATTTTATCGGATGTCCCCGAAGGGACGCGAGGTGTGATTTCTTGACCTATAGTTTAGGAACTTTATATGTTTCAACGCCATGTAGCTTGAAGGAGGCCTGGTGTCTAGTCTTCTAACAGTTATTTGGTTAGGGAAGTGCATCTGTTAGAGATCCAATGGGCTACTGAGGTGCTGTTTAGTGTGGATGTTGTGGCATGGTTTTTCTGACATAAATATCTAATATCTGATAATATCGAATAAAAATAGTCTTATTACTCCCACATCTCTTTTTCGGTGACACTACTTTTACTTATTTGTTCATATACAATTTTTAATTCATATAATTTAATTATTAAATTAACTGTGTTTCAAAAATTAAATCGTTGGACTTTAGTAGGTGTGTGGTGGCTCACACCTAATAAGTGTGAAGTATACATAAGTTTTAATTTATATAATTTAATTTTTAAATTTATTGAATTTGAAAGATAAATATATTGAATTAAGTAAATTTGGTGGTTCACAGCTAGGAAGGGTGAGCATGATGTGAAAAGCAAAAAGTGAGGGTGGATTTTCCTAAAAAGTAGGGGACGCAGGAATGCAGATAACCAAAATTTGTTATCTAATTATATTTATTAGAAATATGTAAGGTATAATTATTTATTATAGTGTATTGATTGTCTATTTGATAAGAATTTAAAATGTTGACTTTCTTATATTAATTTTATAATTTTTTTATAATTTAATATATAAAATTTTTAATTTTTTAAAATTTTATATCTATTTATCTGACCTCTTTAAAAGAGATGAAAATTTTGATTTATCGGACGATGCCCAACGTAAATCATAGCTCATCACACCTTTACTTTTAGATTCATCATCGAGCGTCATTTAGGTACAAGTGTGTCATCATAATATTTCAATTGATAATTAATAACAATAATGAATCTGCTTTTTCTGAATTGAAGGGACAATTACAGGTTACATAAGCCTAAATTTAAATTTTAATTGTTAATACATGACCCCGCCTTTTATTATTTTGGCAGAAATTAAGCACCAACTCAGTTTCTATTAGAAGTAATATTTTTATAATATACAATTTATTTAATCCTTACAACTCTACTAAATTGTTGGTTTTTTTAATTTTTTAATTTAGTTTATAAATTTAATATATTTAATAATTTAAATTTTATATTATAAAAATTAAATAAAAATAATAAGATATTAAAATTTTATGGAATATAAGTCCCACCCTAAATGTAATTGGAGTGATGTATATTATAAAAGGTAATATATCTAAACTACAAAGTGACATCACGCCGGCCGCTTGTGCAGTAATTAAAGTCCATATATTATGTTATATGAAAAAATAAAAATGAGGCATAGATGAGAATGAGGCTAATCAGGAAGTTTAAAATGATAGTCTTATAACTAATTTTATTATATATAAAATATAGAAATATAGATCAAGTGGAGGTGGCTAATCCAGCAAAAGATATTTCATTAAATAAATTTTACATATTAGCCTTACAAGCAGTTCTTAGTGTGCTCTACACCATTCGAATTGGCCCAATGTTACATAATTTGATTATGTCTGCAAAGGATAAATGTTTGGCAAATTTGTCTCTCACCAAACGTCGAAGTTTATTTTTTTTACAAAATGAGTAAAAATTACAAAATTTATTAAATTTCATAATTTAATGTATAAAATTAAATAAATTAAATAAATTTAATAATTTAAAATTTTAAAATAAAAATTTTACAAAAATCTATTCATAGAAATAGTATTATGTATCATAAATTATACTGGATAAACATGTCTCTAAATATTATGAACTGTGTATTTATTTCTTATTATTGAGTTTTGATTCAGTGTGTACACAATTTATTGTCTAAAGAAATTTAAGAAAGGTCTCATTTTGACTTGCAACAGTGTCAGGAATCTATGTATAACAATCGGCGTCAGTTTTGTGTTCAACAAATATAATGATTTTTGATCAACGATTGAATATTCCCTTCTTTTCTTCTGGCAACGCAGCTTCCCTTTGCCTGCCAAAGTGGTGGCCACTTGATTACTCCGGCAAGACTTTGAAGTTTGAAGCGATGCATTCCAATAATAATCCAACTTAAAAGTCTTCAGCAACACTTTGGCTAAAGTTTTGTGTTCAACAATCAAGATACCAACTTGTTTTGATTTTTGATCAGTTTTTGCATATTCCCTTCTTGTCTTCTCAAAGAACAGAACAAAGTAAACGAGTTGTGGTCAATCCTGGCAACGCGGCTGCCTTCTCTAGCCTGCCAAAGTGGTGGCCACTCATTTTGTCTAGCAAGACTTTCAACTTTGATGTGATGGCCCCTAGACTTCAAAGATTCTCATATATTAGGATTTGGATTCAACGAGCTGAGAGGGCACCCCAAGGAGGTCCCGGGTAATCAAAGCCGAAGGATTCTCACTGCTTGATTCATTCCCGACCGTCCGATGCTGGTCCTCCTTGCAGCGACCCTCACCCAGAACACGAACTAGCGAAGTTACGTCGGCAGCCATTACCGAGCTTCAGAGAGCTACTTCGTCTTACTCTCGAAGATAGGGAAAGAGAGAGAGAAGATGGAAGAGAGATGGAATTGATGGGTTGTTCATTTGTGACTTGTGGAGGTATATAATGCTAATAAAGATAGGTAGTCCGTTACATCAAAAAATATAAAAATGACAAAAACAAAATTGAAATTTTTGATATTTTTATTTTTGTTTTTTGAAATTTGGTAAATGTGATTAATTAGTTCATTTAACGCAGGTGTATTAATCAATGAGTGTGGAGTAGTGGGGGAGAGTTTAAGAACATGAAAATGCTATATTTATATTATTTTATTGTAAAAATGTATATTTAATAATGTGAGTTATTGAATTTATAATATTTAATAAATTTAATAATTTAAATTGTAATAAATTATTAAAATTAAAGAAAAATATAATTATAAAAATGGTAAAAAAAGCATGTGTATGTTAGTAATTGTGTATGTCAGTAACAAGAGCATTGAATGCATGGAATACTAGACAAAATGCTATTTTAATTGGTTAATTTTGTATTTAAATCCATTTACTTAACTGCTTTCAAATTGGGTAACTTTATAATCACATAGAAACTGCCATTATTACTTTGTATTTATGCTCTAATAAATTTTTTATTTATTAAAATGGGTCTTAATTTTCAATGGCTTGGAGCTCATAAATGAACTTTGGACCTTGTGGAAAGCATGACGTTAGAATTGTATTATAATAACCTTCATTAAATTTTGGTAGCATTCAGTTTTGACGCATACCGTCCGAAAGCGTACTTGGGCTCCAGCAAACCTGTGGTCCACTTGTTCTTGCTTTGGCTCATTAAACTTTTGGTAAATTTCAGCCCAAACGAAATTATCATGAAACAAAATTTATAATAATATGAAATAAACATGGTTATCAATTTTTTATTTTTAATTTTAAATGCACAAAATCCACGTGAAAAAAATTATAAAAATATATTATTTTATTGATTCATAGATTAAATAAAATAAAATAAATTAACTCACATTTTCGTAGATAAAAAAGATACAAACTTGCTCAGCCTAAGATAAATACATCTATTTTGACAAATCTAACCACGAGTATTACTTAAAAGTTGTCTTTAAAAATATATAGATAGCTTCTAATGGGTTTTCTAATTTTTAGTGGTATACAAGAAAAAATTTTGAAATGACAATGAATAGTGATATGGGAAGTTGAGAATGGTAGTCCATTAATTTTGAAACATAATTTTAGCACAGAGATGTAAAACATTACTAATTATGTTATGTGTCATAGTTCAAAACAAGCTATGATGATGAAGAGTCCTTGTATATTTCATCATATGAATATCCATTTTTACAAGAAAAAAGAAAGCTTATGAATGTGTTAATATCTTCCAACAAGCAAGCAAATTCGGAAATATTACAGTCTAGTGCTTATAATATTGTCAAACAGCACAAATTGTCCCAGGGATAGCTCAATTGGGGAAGAGGGTGTCCAATTAAATGAGTTTAGAATAAAAGTCACTAATTATATTTATCACTATCTTTAATGGCATAATGGTATTCACTTATTGTTTTAAAGTTTTTTTTAAATTTTTATATTTAAATTTAAGATTTTGCATGCGTATTAAATAATTTGTCAGTTTTCTAATAAAATAATTCTAATGATATTGAAGACTTTCATACAATAAATTGTTATGTTCCCTTGATCCATAATAATTATTATTTTATAATGTTTATTTTAGTCCTTTTAATTATTACTTTCTCAAAATTAAAGTAACATTAATTATCTCTTGTTAGTTTTTATCTTTATTAAATTGTCAACTAATTGAATTTTTTATAAAAAGATATTTAAAAAATAAGAAAATATTGTATTACTTTTAAAATTATTTAATAACTTCTTTATTTTTTGTACCTATTTCTCAAATAGCAGATTTAATAGACCAGAGAGAGAGTGCGTGTAATATATATTAATGGCATGAGTTACTAGAAATAAGGTGTTTCATTTGCATACCCAACCAAGCGGCCTTAAACAACAAGATGTAGGCACCAAATAGTTATTTATGAGCATGTTTGGTGGGTCTTGAGGTTAAGCGATGGCTTGTGAACAAAACATACAAAGAGTCAAACATGTAATGGAAGAAAAGCCACCGAAATAGCAAAACACCAATATCACGTACCAAAACTTGGTTGCCCATATGGTCAAGTTCAAACCTATAGCTACCCTCCCTACATTTATTGTAACATCCATTGCCAATTTGCCATTTATTACCTGCCCAAATTCAAATTGTGTTCACCTGCTCCCTTGCAAAAAAATTAGACAAACAACACACCCCATTTGGTTATATATAACACGCCAGACCATATTTGTGGTCATGGCAATAAAAAAGAATGTTTGGAAGTATTTACATTTGTAGTAGGGAATTTTTTTCTTTTTTCTTTTTACAAATGCAAGTAAGAGGATATATTTAAACTTTGGTATTCAAAAGAGTTCTGAAAAATTTACGTGATTAGAGTCATATTTGAATCATGCATAAAGAAGAATCAAAAAGTAAAATATACTATTTTACTCTTAGTGTCTTTTCATGTGTAGTTAAAATGTGCCTCTAAATATACAGAAATAACTTTTCTCCTCATCTAATACTATTGAAAGTCTTTATTATTAGACCATATCTAATAACTTATTTAAAGTAACGAACCTATGTTAACACGAAGTATTGATATTCAATACTTACATTCAATATTAATGTAAATAAAAAAGAAATCTTAACCTTACCACTTATTGATGGGTCAACATATCATTAAAAGTAATAAATTTTTCACAAATTTTATAGATAAAATCCTCATAAAATTAATGTAAAATATTAAATATATTAAATTTTATAATTTAAACTATAATACTCAATAAATATAATGATTTAAATTTTTTAATAAAATATTTATGAATTTTAATTTATGAAAATAAAATATTATATCATATATGGTATGAAATCACATTCATAGAGAATTAGATTTCTCTTGCAGAATACAATATACTATATATCTTATAGCACAAAGAAGGTAATTTTCATGTAGAATGTGATTGCATTAAAGTCAATCCTATTTCTGGGACTTTTTTCTTTGGCTTCCCTAGTTTCGTATTGTAGAAACAGGTAATAAAATTATAATATGATGTATACCTAATGTGATCATATAAATTTTTTTCAAGAACAAACTGTCATTCTTCATTTCCTGTCCTTCAACATTTCCTCACGTTGATTTTTCCTGGTCAACCAGTTATTGAAAATGACACAATACCCAATGTGAGAGTGCAACTGGCGGATGCAGAAAAATGAAGTACCATCATCAATGACTAAATTAAAACCAAGCATTAATTCACTGCAAAATCATATAAAAAAATTAAAGAATTAGGTTTTTTGAAAATGTACCAAATATTGATTTTGCAAAATTTTAAATAATCATTGTTAATAAAAACTATTATATATTATTTATTTATTTATTTAAATTTACTTTATAGTTTACATAATATACTATTATTTTAAAGACTCAATTTCTTTAATTTTTTGATAAATGAGAAATTTCTAAAATGTCCTCAAAAAATTAAAATTCTTATGAGATTATTTACAATTCTTAAAAAGTTGATGAGAGTTAATTGTAAGGAGATTCAATAGCATTAATGATAAAGTATAATAAATATATTTGCATTTGTCATTATTTAAATAGAAAAATTAATGAAGAAAATATATTACAATATTTTATGAATTTATAAAAATTTTATGTAAAAATTAAAAATGTATGAAAATTATTTATAAATGACTTTAAATATAGTAAGTTTCTATGCATTTTAATTCAAAAACGAAAATTTGAAAATCAAAATCCTTATTTTAAAGTGGCCTAATCCAAAAGTAAAATGAAAATGGTGTCATGTATTAGGTGGTTTCATGCCATGGGAGGTGTAAGCATTTAAGAGGAGCCATGAAGTTCTAAATGCTACATTTAATACCACGAAAAACCTACTAAGTTGAGATGGTGAAGGCATGACGCTTAAAATGCCCATAATGAAGAAAATCGAGTAAATAAATAATGCTTTTTTGGGTACTCTTAATAGCTAGAAAGAAAAGAAGTAAGAGAGCAAAAAGAGGAGGACTTAATGTGGTCGGGTAACATTTATGTTACAAGCTTAATGCTTTTCTTCTTTCTTTGGTAAACATTAAATCATCAAATTTAATGCTTTTTAATACTTTATATTTATATTTTACATATTGACCATGGATAGGCTTTCTTTGGTGTACCTTCCAAACTTAGATTGGAGTGAGGTGAAGGTATTTAAGATGAACCATAGAATTCAGGACTCCTCATTTAATATCATCAAATCCCTTCATGATGGCCAACTCCATAGATTCATGCCTCTCCTTTAAATATAGCCCCAGCCATCAAGTTTTTCTTTCAAAATATATCAATATACAATCGCCTGCTGCCTGATTCCATTTTGTTCTAAATTAGCGTTATTCTTTTACACAAGAAAGTCAATTTGAGACATAAAAATATTTGATTTTGTTTCTCTTAATAAAATTTTTTTTAAATTTAAATTTAAATCTTTAACTATTAAATCAGATGTATGCTGTGCCAATCATTTATTAATCAACATAAATTTATCTTTTGCCCTGTAAAATTTACTGCTTAAAATTTTATATAAAAAATCTTTTATTTTTTTTTTGTGGCTATGGAGAGTATAGAGTTATAAATTTTTGAGTTATTTTATAAATTAATTAAACTCTTTATGACTAAACGATACCTTGTAATTTAAAAAATTTATTCGGCTTTTAATCCGATTAATTACTCATAAAGTTCTTATCATTTGATAGATTGACCCTTCAAATTCTGACAATTACAATCAATCTATCAACTTAAATTTCCTAAAGCATTTAATTATGAAAGATTGAAAAGATGTCATTAATGGTGTAACTAAAATGTCATCAAGTGTAATGTTTTGTTTTTAATTTATTGAAATTTCAGTTATTTCCATTTTTTTATTGAAGTAATTTCAGTTATTTCCATCTTTAATATTCACTTCATATTATGAATCACAATATAAATTCAACCAAACATTGTAATGTTCAGAAAAAAAAAGGGTGTTATGATGACCTTTTCCTTTTTATAGGCAGAACTATCATAAAATTATAATAAAATTTTAATTAGAATGATTTATTATTAAGACACCAAGTATGGAAAATGCTGAACACAGTATTTTGTATACTCTATATACATGTGCAAAAATAGATTAAAAAAAGTGGCCTTTAAGTTCCTAGAGGGAATGTAACTTGACAAACGTAAGTTTAAATCTTTTCAAGTCCAAATGTTCAAGAATCAGTGGAAAGTATAATTTTATAAGTGAGAATTACTCTTATAATTCTCAGGATGCAGAGATATTTTGTGAAAATCTTAAAAAAGTAAATTTAAAAAAAAAAGAATAGAAATATAAGAGCATATAAAATGTGTGCTTCTATGAACGCACGAATAACAAAGCCTATAGTATGCTTATGTACGTGAAAAGTTGTTTTTACACTGAGTGTGAGAACAAAATACTTATGTTTAGTGTAAAAATTATTATATTAATTTATTTTATAATTTAATTTATAAAATTTAGTAATTTAAATTTCATAAAATAAGAACTATGCAAAAATACAGGAATTGACATGTGTTTAATATATTCAAAACTATATGGCCCATCTGTATTCAAGTTGGGCCTGAGGTTTCCCAGCCAGTTATGGTAAATATAAGCCTAATTTGCACTTGCCACAACATGTTATGGACAGGTGGGAGGCCGAGGGACTTGGCCCAACTAAAATAAGCTGTTAAAACGTTAGGGCTCAAAACTGACCTTTCTCTACAACAAAAAGAAAGGGAAATTTGCATGTAGAAAAGAAAAATTCTTAAATTGAGGCTTGAGTTTATTTGTTTTGTTTTTGAATCATTTTTTCATTTTTGAAAACTTCTCTCATGTTTGACCCAGAATTATGTGTATAAGTGTACATTCAATTTATACAGTTTTTTTTTTTGGGTGAAAACATTCAGTTTATACATTTGACTAGTAATTATATGTAGTTTTCTTGGACCATTACTCATTATGGAACCTCAAGTTAAAACTGTCAAATCAGTTGTCAATAGTAATTGGTCTAATGCATATAATGTACAAAATTTTTTCTACTTCACACATATATAATCATGCATAAAAAAAGTAATAACATTTTTACAATTGTTTATTTATAATTTCCACACAATCTTGTTGAAGTAAACATATTTTATTAAGTCAGTTATCTTTATTTCTTTGTTTTGACTTTTTATTTTAAATACAATTGTGTATAACTTTTAAAGAAATAATTATAAAAATATTATTTTTTATAAAATACAAATGGGTCACACTACTTAGTTTATCCATCAGAATTATCATCCACATATTATTTGGTGTGTAGCTGCTCAAGTAAATCTTTATATTGGAACTTAAACTAAAAAAATATATTTTTTTTCGTATGTACCAATGTTAGAGGATTTAATTTATTTTAATTATTATGCTTAAGATATCATTTTTCTCTTAAATCGGCTTATTTGGGTTTGACGGGATTTGATCATTCTTGTGGGGACAACAAGTGGTAGGTCATTTGGAATTGGAAATGGCCATGTCATATCAAAACTTTCATGTGGTTACTCATTCACAATTGGCTTCCCACAAACGCTTGGAGCAACAAATGGGGTAGGTTTTTTTGTACTTGGCTGAATGAATGGGCTGTTTATATCTGTCCGAAGAAGTGGGGAATAATTTAATCTCACCTGGCAGCACACTTTCTTTGTGACATGTTGGTTCCTTTGGTTTTGGAGGAACAACAGCACTCATGATGCATGCAAACTTCAAGATACCACATAATCTTTTGACCATACACGCAAGTACCTTTCGGAAATAGGAAGTGCTATGGGGGAATGATGAACAAACTAGTGGCAGAACCACTTGTTATGTGGAAGTCAAATGGTCTCCTCCCTCGAAAGGTCGGGTTATGTTCAATACTAATGGAGCTGCCAAAGGAAAGTAAGGTCAAGCATGGTGCCGGGGTGGTTTAAGAGGATTTGATGGTCAATGGTTGGGGACTTTGCATACAATATTGTGATATGCAACTCTATTGAAGTGAGTTGGGGGGGTGCTTACTGTGCTAGAGTATGCCTGGATGAATGGATTTCGAAATGTCATTGTTGAGAGCAATGATATTTGTGTTTACCAACGATAGCAATATAGCTCAAGAGTCTCGTATTGTGACTCGAATTCAGTTATGGCTCAAACAAGATTGGTAAATTCATTTTAGCTACATCTATCGAGAAGGAAGTTGCTGTACTTATTGCCTCACTAATTCCGCCATCAATAATACGGGCGTCTCCAAGCCTTCATTTATTGTTCTTTGTTGATCTATCCGATGCTAATGGATCTAGGTTGATTAGATTGGGGAATGGCTCTTTTCTTTTGGGGTTTAGGCCCTTTACTCTTAAAATTTTTTTTAAAAAAAGATATTTATAAATTAAATATAAAAATGTTTTTTAATAAATTAGTTTATGGGCTTGCCGTCTGCTAGACGAACTGCGAAGTGCGATACGAACGGGAAATTGGGCCCCGCCTGAAGTGCATCCAATCCATTCCTAATCGTAGCACAGATTCTTCGTCTCACCGAGAGAAATCAAATTCAGTCTCTCTGTTACTAGCGGCTACAAATCCCTCAGCGAAGAGGAAGAAAAAGATGCAGATCTTTGTGAAAACTTTGACTGGGAAGACGATCACTCTTGAGGTTGAGAGTAGCGACACAATTGACAATGTCAAGGCTAAAATTCAGGTTCGCTTTCTTTATCCAGCTCCACTGTATGCTGTGATCGATGCTAGTTTCACCATGGAGGTGTCTTTAGTGGATAAGATCATGTATTGATTTTTAATTTTCTTGGGAATATTGGAAGCGATTTTACTATGTTGGTTATATTTATGGCAGGGTATGAGGTTCGTATTCTGGGTATTCTGTTAGGGTTTTTCATAATTGATTTGGATGCTGGAAGTTGAGTGATTTTGGCGGTGCTCGATTCCATTGTTAGTTTTAAGTCTGCTTGGTCAATATAAGGGTTTATAAAGAATTTGGTGTTCGGGTTTGAAATTCTTCAAGTGTAAAAGTTAAAACTTTTAATGTATGTATTTTGCTCTTGATGCCTTTATGGGAGAGAAAAGTAATCAAATTTACCCTTTGCGACTATATTAATTTCCCCTGCTAAATCTATGCTTCATCTGACGGTATTGAGTACAATAGTACTCCAGCAGTCCAACTTTTATTCTGCTAGGTTACTATTATATGCTAGTTAGGCAGTGAAATTCTTTTGTACTAAAGAACATGTAAGTATGCCGAAGGAAATGTCGTGTTTGCCTTCTTCATTGGATTACTCTTTAGCATGATAGTTGTTTCATATTTGTATGGAAGATTTTATTTCGTTCCTGGTTTCTCAATCCTAGTGGAATCGATAAGATAAAAATGAAGAGCTATGATTCTAAGGCAGTTATGTAACTATGTTGGGTAGTATTGCTTTCCCTCTGGCATCTGGAACTGTACATGATTGAGATAAATCTTGTTTGGTCTTCTGGTGTCGGAATTTGACAGGATTCATATGCCTCAACAGATGCCTGAACCTTGTTCATGGTTGTCCAAATTTATATGATATCATAGGCAAAAGAGTTGGGAGCTTGGTGTACAAATTGTAATGTCATTGCATTTTTATAAGTTGTTGCTTTAATTTCTAATTACTTGTATAACATATGTTTCTAGGACAAGGAAGGTATCCCTCCTGATCAGCAGAGGTTGATTTTTGCCGGTAAGCAGCTGGAAGATGGTCGCACTCTTGCTGATTATAACATCCAAAAGGAATCAACACTTCACTTGGTTTTGAGGCTGAGGGGAGGAACCATGATTAAAGTGAAGACTCTCACGGGTAAAGAAATTGAAATTGACATTGAGCCAACCGATACCATTGACCGGATCAAGGAACGTGTTGAAGAGAAAGAGGGTATTCCTCCTGTCCAGCAAAGGTTTGCTTCCATTTTAATCCTTACTTTCTTAGGATACTGATTGTACTCATCGATATGTAATTGGTTAAAATAACAACTTCAAATTGAAATTATGTATGTCACTTGCTATGCACAGAACCATTCTTCAGGTAGTAATCCATTTTACGTTTCTGTTCCTCTGTTTTTTGACTAATAAAGATAGACTCACCGCACTTAGAAATCACTAATTAATTGTCTCGTCATATTTTTAGGAGTGCATCTGCAGGGTTCTGCATACTGGTCACGTGTTCTAGTAATCTAGATAAAGTTAATCCTTTAGTGATAAAATGATAAAAAGTGAACAAAAACCTAGATCTTTTTATCTTCTTGTTTTGTTTTGTTTTCTTAAAAAGTCTTTCTGATGTAGCATTTAATTTTGTTTGTCTGTATAATATGATTACCGGACCATATCCCTAAGTGATGCTAGATCAAGTTTTTGATTTTAAAGATATTGGACTGCTTACTTATATTCTTGCAGTACTTCATAGTTCATACAGCAATTGAACTAACAACTTACTCATTGTACTTCCATCATTTGCTTCCTGTAGTTGATTAATCTCGTCAAGTTGTATTGTATACTTAAATCTTTGTCCATGAATTTCTGAATAATGCGTATGTTATTGAATTGGAGTTGAAATAAGTTTTCTAGGTAGTCATGAAAATTAGTAAATTTAAAATTTCTTGCCTCACTATCAAGTATTTTTTAATTTTACATTATATGTCTTTTCCATTCTTTTACTATGCGACATCAAGGATTTTCTTATTCTGTTGGATGCATAATTTCTTACAGTTATTGCCATTTGTTACAGGCTCATATATGCTGGTAAGCAGCTTGCAGATGACAAAACAGCTAAAGAGTACAATATTGAGGGTGGTTCTGTGCTTCACCTGGTGCTTGCACTGAGGGGTGGTTGTCATTAGATATAATGCAAAACATGTCTGGGAATGCTGCTTGTTCAGGATTGGGCACTTATTATTTCATGGTGAATGTATGAGTCTCTTCTAATCCCAAACATGAATCGAAACTGTTCCTATCTGTCTCTGGATACAGCATATTTATTAATCTGCCTTGTTTTTTAAAGTTTCTGTCTATCATTGGTATAGTCAGGTTGTTTTAGTTGTATGCTTCCCAACCCTAAGGTGGCCTTTCTATTGGATACGAGAAGTGTGATTTGTTGACCTATAGTTTAGGAACTTAGTATGTTTCAACAGCATGTTGCTGGAGGGAGGCCTGGTGTCTAGTCTTCTAACAGTTATGTGGTTAGGGAAGTACATCTGTTAGAGATCCAATGGGCTGCTGAGGTGCTGTTTTGTATGGATGTTGTGGCATGGTTTTTCTGACATAAATATCTAATATCTCATAATATCCATTATAAATACAGTCGTACTACTCCCACATCTTATTTTTGGTGACACTACTTTCACTTATTTGTTCTTATATAATTTTCAAATCATATAATTTAATTATTAACTTTATTGAGTTTCAAAAATAAATTTGTTGGACTTAGTAAATTTGGTGGTTCACACCTTATAAGTATGAGCATTATGTGAAAAGAAAAAAGTGAGGATAGATTTTCCTAAAAAAAAGAGGATGTAGGAATCCAGATAACCAAAATTTGTAATCTAATTATATTTATTAAAAATATGTAAGGTATAATTATTTATTTTTGTTTATAATAGTCTTACAAAAAAATTCTTTATAAAGATATCTTTTGAATTATAATATTTAAATTTTACTAACATAATACTAAAAATTAAATTTTCGTATCTTTCATTTTTAAAATCTGTAAACTATATTATTTTTAAATAGAATTTTAAAATATCTTAAATTTTATTAAATAATTTTGTAATTGTCCAAATTTGGAGGGGTCCCTTTTGCAGTTGAAATTGCTATGGTTCAGTTGTAGTCCATCGCACCTAGTGTTTACGCTCACACACTGTAAAAGTCTCATATTTTTCTCATTTTTTATTTGTATTTCCTATGTATTATTAAATCTAATTAAGTATATTTTAGTGTATTGATTATGTATACTATATTGTACATATAGCATCACTCATTTGATAAAAATGTAAACTTTTTGACTTTTTTTCATTTACTTTATGAATTTTTTATAATTTAGTATGTAAATTTTTTTTATTTTTTAATTTTATATTTATTTCTCTTGAGTCTTTAAAAAAAATAAAATAAAAGATCTGAATCATCAAACTATGGCTAACGTAAAGCATAGCTCATCACATCTTTACTTTTAGATTCATCATCGAGTGTTATTTAGGTACTCCATTAATGTCAAGTGTGTCATCATAATATTCTTTAGTCATTTTAATTGGCAAATAATAACAATAATAATGATTATAATAGCAGAAATATGAGAAAGGGAATGCCATTAGTGATTAGTCTTCTTTCCTCAATTGAAGGGACAATTACAGGTTACATAAGCCTAAATTTAAATTTTAATTGTTAATACATGACCCACCTTTTATTATTTTGGCAGAAATTAAACACCAAATCAGTTTCTATTAGAAATAATGTTTTTATAATATACAATTTATTTAATCCCTACAACTCTCACCAAATTATTGGTTTTTAAAATTTTTTAATTTAGTTTGTGAATTTAATAAATTTAATAATTTAAATTTTATGTTATAAAAATTAAATAAAAATAAAATTATAAAAATAAAATATTAAAATTTTATGGAATATAAGTCCCACACAAAGTGTAATTGGAGTGATGTATATTAATAAAAAATTATATATCTAAACTACAAAGTGGCATTATGCAGGCGGCTTGTATAGTAATTAAGGTTTACATATTATATTATATGAAAAAATAAAATGAGGCATATATGAGAAGAAGGCTAATCAGGAAGTTCAACATGATAGTCTTATAGCTAATTTTATTATATATAAAATGTAGAAATATAGATTAAGTGGAGGTAGCTAATTCAGCAAAAGATATTTCATTAAATAAATACATATAGGTTATGAATAAATACTAATGAAAGTATCATCTTCTTCTAGGAAAAGTTTCCCCCCACTTTAGGAGAAACCTAATCTGATGCAAATTTTTAGAAATCCATTTTTAGATTTTATAATTTAATTTACAAAAATTAATAAATTTATTAATTTATATTTTTTAAATAAATATCTAATAAAATTTAATTTATAAAAATAATATCTGAAGAACTATAAAAGGCCTAAGGGTGGCCTTGCTCTCTAGACTTTGAAGATTCTCATATATATTAGGATTTGGATTCGTAGGGGTTTTTTTTTTTTATATATATTTTAGTAATTTTATTTTTATATTTCTTTATAATTTAATATATAAATTTTATTTTTTATTTTTTATTTTTTTAATTTTATATTTATCTTTTTCTAAAATTCTTATGTCATAGAGGAACCCGATCCTATTTATTATGAAAAAAATTAAAACTTTTTATTATGGTATCTTTGAATTTGGTATGGTATTCCTTAATCCTCTTAAACTTTATAAATTTTCATATATATAAGATAAGAAACATTTTAAAATTTCTCATAAATTTTGTAAAATATTATATATAATTTATAATAATTTTAAAAATTTTCAAATAACTCTTTATATATTTTAAATTTTTTTAAATACTTAAAGTTAATAACAAATATAATCTCAACCCTTAAAAAATAAATCCTAACTGCACCCCTCAACAGCAGAGAAAAGTATTTCTTTTACCATGTGATGATGAAGAGTGGAAAGTTTTTGTATACAGATGTGAATGCATTGCTTTAGTCACATGATACTTGTATAAGTAACATTATTCAATTCAGCAACGAGTATACACACACACACACACACACATATATATACCTTGTCAAACTTAAACTCTCTTAGTTTGACCAGAAAATTCCATGCACTTGTGCAAGATGAAATTTGCAGGCTCGTGTTCACAACTACCAAACAGATTAAGGAACCCCACGTGGAGCCATGCCCTGCTCACACGTAAGCAATACATCACACATATGCAATATTACACATATTTAATTAACTATATCCATCATTACTTTTTACTGCAAAAATAATTTTTAATTTTTCTTGAATCTTCTCTCCCTCTTTTGCTCTCTCTCTCCTTGGACTGCTTCAGTTTGGTGGTCATAAAAAGTCATAAATGGTAAGTGAAAGCTTACTAACCCGAAAGAAAAGATGTCAAGATTAGGTACCCAATGATACAAAAGCCTTGTAATGTTAGTTTCCCTAACGCAGACTTGAACGTTTTATATGCACCAAAAACATTGTCTTTGGGTGTCATTTTCATGTGGGTGGACAGACTTTTAGACCAATGGAGGGATATTGCATGGGGCAGAGGTTTGGCATGTACTTAATCAAAACTTTGTTTTATTAGAGGGTGTCAGCTTGCGTTGTACATATGTATTCAAAAGGCACTAATTTGGGCTGGTCACCTAAATCATTAGACTAGGGTTTGTTGATTGCCACCATTGTCGTTGACATGCAAGCTAGCACACCATGAATCTTACGACATTCCACTTGCAATGTAATGTTTAGTAGAAAATGGTAAAAAGAATAATTGATAGCGGAATATTATGTAATCCAACCAAATATAGATGTATGTTTTTAACCTTTTATTTGTTTAGTTTTATTATTCTTATAATTTATTATCAAATAATTATCACTTCACAAAATATTTAAATGATTAAATTTATTAAATTATATAAAAAAATTCAAAAAAGATCATATAAAATTACATGAATGGAAGAGAGTTTTTGTGATTTGTTGGCCTACAATTCTTAATTTCTTAGCCATTTGGTCTAAGGCACTTTTCTCCCGAAAGAAACATTACAATTATTTTTATAATATTTCTCACATAATATATTCTTAGATATTATCTGATTATTTCCATCATGTATACATCATTTGCTAATTTTTTTTTTATATTATTCAAAACTTCCTCGTACATATATGTTATCAATATTAAAATATTTCTAAGGATAAATGATATAGATTGTTGTTTATAAATTTTTAAATGTCTATTTTTTTGTGAAAAAAAAATTTGATGTGCTAAATGAATGTGATAGTTTTATTAATGGGAAGATATCTATAAAGCAAACTGTGAAGGTGTTTTGGTCGGAGGATTTTTATAGGTTTTCTGAAAACTTTAGATTGGAAATTTAATTTACGATATTTGGTACAATAATGTTAAAAAATTTTCAGGCATCTGATTTTTCCTTTGATTTAATTAACATGAAACATAAATAATATTTTTTTTTTGGGTACAAATGCAATTGAGAGGATTTAACCTTAAATTTTTTTGTAATACTACATAAACTTTTTATCACTAAACTACACCTAGTAACTTAAACATGTGATTTCTATGATTTTCCATATTCAAGTGCTTCTTACATTTTTGTAGTGACAAAATTACCTCATAAATCATATATATATATATACATACATACATACATACATACATACATATAAACAAGAATGCTTCTTGTGATATATCGAATAAAAAATATATAAATTATATGTTAAATTTATATATCTCATAAGCTTCAACCGAACATCACCCATATATTTTTTTTCCTTCTGTTTGTATTGTGGGAAGTTAGTGACCTAGCTAGTTGGCATAGTTAAAATTCGAACATGTAATGATGTGTTTATACTTTTATTTATTATTAGGCCAATCTCATGAGATTAAACTATACAATATTCCTTGTGATATATTGAGCTTTTAATTTCCTTTAGGGAATTTAAAATTAGAGGATCAATAACATTAACTTCAAATTTAATAGGTCAAAAGTAATTTAATAAAAGCAAGTAATTATTATAGAAGAATTTTTAAAAAAAATAATATGGTCAGCTGACCCTATTGTCTTTCATGTGGCTCATGAAAATTATCTAAAAATATTAAAAATTCAAGCTAGAAAAGGTACATAATCAAATGTATTTTATTACATAGTCAACAATTGAAACTAAAGATACAAATTTTATACTAATTTAATATAATTCATATATAACAAAAAATATGAGTATCAATATTCAACTATTCTAAATTTTCTAATCTTATATAAAGATTACCATTAGTGGATTTTTACTGGTGCCTCTCTATTGCGGTGCAGGCATATTATATTATAATTGAAGAAAGAATAAGATAAGAAGATGACCACTCTAAACCCTTTTGCAGAAGCCAACATTTTCAACACTCGGAGATACATGTTTGCATGGCAGTGGCCAGTCGGAAAAGTTAGAAACATAACCCGCAAAGTAATATCAGAGTCAAAAGCAACCAAATCTAATCCGGGTAGCCCTACCTACATCAGTACTTTGAGAAGAGACAAAATTCCTACAACTCTCCTCTACCAATATGTCCTTTTGAAGTTTGATAAACTAGCCAATTAAATAAAGTAAAAACCATGAGAATCAACCATGCAGCAAAGCAAATTGTTAATTTTATAAATTAAATCTTATCAAATATTTAGTTTAAAAATTATTAAATTTATTAAATTTGATATATTTAATTATAAAATACAAACATCAATGGATTTTCAAATAATTTGTATTATATTAATAGCTCTCATATTTTTTAAGAGTAACCTTTTTTAATTGGTAACTCTAGCTCTTTCCTTTGACACTGATTTTATTTTTTAAAAATTTCGAGTCATTTAAATATATCTCAAATTATCCAAAGCTCATTAAGTAAATTTATGGTTAAAATTCATTTTCAGTGGAAACTAATATCTAAATTCTAATTCCTAAAATCAAAGCATCAAAAATTTCAGTTACTTTGTTATTTGTATAAAAAATAAAATAACAATAAGATTATAATTTACCTATCTAAGGATCCATCCACATTTGTTTTGAAAATTAATTGGAACGCTTCAATATGAAGATTCCGATTTTAGAATGAATTTGCCAAAGTGTTTGATATAGGAAAGAAATATTAATTTGACTCGTGGAGACTTTGAATTACAATAAAACAAAAGACTTTGAATTACAATAAAAATAAAGAAAATAATAAAATATATAGTTGAAAATTGAATGTTTGTTATTCTGAAGGATATTGCAAAAAGGGATAGAGACTTAGAATTTAGGATTTTATACATTTGGGACTTGAATTTTTAATGTTTTATATGTTTAATCATTTGGAGATTTTAATTAAGAATTTGAAGTTTGAAATTTTGTCTATTTATAGTAATAAATAAAATTTTGGGAGGAGTTTAAAAAGACAAATAATCAAATTCTCAAAAATTTAACGAGCTAACTCCCCTCAACCAAGACTTTCTCTTTGTATACATAATATATTAGGTTTAAATTACCTTACCAAAGAGAGATAAGTTTACTTTTTCAACTTATTAAAGTTGCTAATAGGCCCTCTCGTCTTAAAAAAAATTGGACAATCCCCCCAAAGGAAAAAGAAATTAATTGAAAAACCAAGAGAGGTAGAATATATGGCAGATGAACTAAATTTTCCACATTTATCGTTATCAGTTGGTGAATTTCCACACTCAGTTGTCAAATATTTGATTATTGCCTCTATGGCACTAATTAATACCTTCAACCGTTCAAGCAGTCTTTTTGGGAAAAGATAGTCTCACATTGATCAATTCACAATTTCAATCATGATTATGTAGTTGAATTGTGTCTTTTTTTTTTTAATTTAATTAAAGTATATTTTAAAATTTAATTACGTCATTAGATATAACCCAAACATCACAATAACTATGTAGCACTAACAGTGCTGGTTATTTTTCTCCTTAGTTGGCTTTGGCAGTTTACATATACTGATAATATAATTTGTTATCTTGGGTTGAAATTGGTATTAACAAATATTTATATCATCCATGACATCACCAACCAATAATGTCATGCTACTTTCATCATCTTGTGGTTTTTAATTTTCTGTGATAATATTGGATGTACCTTTTAAAGTTTGATTAGAGTATATAATAATTTGTTATTGTTTGATATATGATTTTTATGATTTAATAAATTTAATAATTTAAATTATTTTAAATAAAAAATAGATAAAATTAAATTTGTAAGAATAAAAAAATTTAATAATTTTATTAAATTAAAAATCTGAAAATAAGTAAAAGAGCAAAAAGATAATATTAAATTTTTTTTATTATTTTTCTTTTGGAAGAGATCCATTCCACCTCTCCATATTCTTGCACTATGAACACTGCAATCAAACCATGCATGTCCCTGCACATTATTTCTTTAGGGAAAAAAGGCTCATACTAATTGGAGTTATTAATAATTTATTTTATTTTTAGTAAAAAATTACCACTTAATTAAAATTATTAATAGTTCATAAATTATTTAATGAGCTATTAAATTTATAGGTCTTACTATTTTGTTATAAAATTTAATAATTAATTTTTTATATGAATATTTGTAAGATTTAGTTTTTAAAATAATAATTTTTTTTTAAGTGTAGACAGGAGATATCATCATGCTTATTTTTTTTCTTAAACAAGAGCTACAACACACCAGACATTGAGCCTTAGAATATAAGTAATTATTGTTAAATATTTCTTAGAGACAGGGAAATATATGTGTTTATTAGTATATAATAATTCAATATAATTTATACAAATTTAAGCAAATTGTCCTATAGTTTTTTTGGGATAGGATCCGAATAATCTTCTATTTAATAAATAAAGACTAATTTTCTTGAAGTAATATCTAGCACCTAAATGGTCCTACAGTTTTAACATAAAGCATATTGGAATATGATATTAAAGAATTGATGTGTCATGTAGTAAGCAAATGACAAGTTACAAATAAAGCAGTCCAAAACTCTTCAACATTAAATTTAGGTATATATAGAATTAGTCGATTATTATTTAAGTATAATAATAAATGTTTAATTATAATCTTAACTTGTCATTTAACAATCAATATATTTTTTGAAACTAGATTCAACCTAATCTCATAATTAATATAGTTTTCTTATTGTGTTATGTCTAGGATTACATTGAAACTGTTATAAGATTCCTTTACTTTTAAACTATATATCTAATATAAAATTCACCTTTTTATACCACATCTATAAAAATAAAAAATATTATTTTTTTTTATGAAAAAAGTATTATAATCTATGTGAATTATGATAAAGGTAAGGGATTGAAATTAAAAAATATCACATAACAATACAACCTTCAAGAGTGATAATGTTGAGAATACATGGTAAGGGTATGAGATTTTGCTCTCCTTTTTTAGAATTGCCAAAGACATCCAAGGAAATTTCTTGCCAAATAGCAATATATTGAGAAGAGATTTAGACCCTGGATATGCGTATCACAAGGAAGAAGAAAGCAAACTTAAAAACAAATCTACCATGTTGGATTCAGCATTTACTTCAAAAATCACCTTTAGACTCCTTTTTTTTTTTTTTTTTTTTCTCTCTTGAGATGACTTTGAATAATTTTATGGGCACAATTCTATAACACAAAAATTCACTCCTATATATTTGCTTACCATTAGAGCTATCCGGTGTTACACAAAAATTTCTATTAGTGTGAGATTATAGAATTCTGTTGTTTTTATAAATAATATTTTTATAAAAAGTTTTTAAAAAAATTTAATTATTATATTTATTAAATTGGATAAATTTAGTCATGATAATAACTTCCGTTTTTCTTGCTGGAATTAAGAATTTGTTCTAAATAAAGTTGTTGAGGACTTGGGGGCCCACTTAATCAGGTTGGGAGCATATTTTTGACATCATGAAAAAGGCAAGTGATGTCAATTTTCAGCAAATATGTGGCTCCAATGTGAATCTCACCTTGACTTTTGCAGTCCAGCCCATAAACTGTTAAACTTTCAAATTTTGGAAAAAAAAAATACAAATTCTAAATAAATTGGATTACCACATGAGGCTTTTAAGCTAACTAAGTAATTGAGATTTCATTTTAAAAAAAAAAGGCAAATTAAAAGATTTATTACACTACCTGAATTTTAGATGTGCCAGTAATCCGCTGGATATCTCCTTCTATTTATTGCACCACATTATGCTAATATCTGGCATGACTCTCTGGGTTCATTGGACAGCCTTCCCTTTCTCCACCCACCTGCACATATATACATATATATATATATATATATATATATACATATATGTATATGTATATATATATATCCAGAGAGAGAAAGAGAAGGCATGCATACAGGAAGTAATCTAATAGTATATGGGGAGAGCAGAAAGCCCTTGTCTCTGAGAGTGGCAGAGCGGAAAAGAGGATCCTCAAGGCTGCAGTGGTAAAGAGAATATGGGAAAAGGAAGAGCTCCATGCTGTGATAAGAGTCAAGTGAAGAGAGGACCCTGGAGCCCTGAAGAAGACATAAGGCTCATAAATTTTGTGCAGAAAAATGGCCATGAAAACTGGAGGGCTCTCCCTAAACAAGCAGGTTTTACACCTCTCTCTCTCTCTCTCTCTCTCTCAGCACAGATACAGATGGTGGCAAACTGGAGAAAACTTTTTATATATCACTAATTTTCATTTCTTTTATGATATCCTTCAAATTGGCATTTGCATTACTTTTTCAACGGATACTTCTTGTTTGTTATCAAACCCAATTCAAGTTTAAGCATTGGCATTAGTGCTTAAATCACTGTTCCTGCCATTTAGCTACAAATCTTTTGCTACCTTCTTCTATGATATTTGGGAAATTGTGTTCACGGAATAAAAATGACAAAATTGATCGATAATGATCTGAGAGTTGTTTAATCATTTTAACCTATGGTTTAATAAATTTAAGAATAATATAAATACTTACATATAAAATTTTTATATACATCTTATATAGTTTCTCACATTCTTATCTTCTTTTTATTTTTTTTTAAACTTTTGTTCTTATGTATACAGACAGTACGTTGAGTGCAAGAAAATTTTCTCATTTAATTTGATTTTGTATATATTTTTATTTTATTTTCTCTCATTGTAAAAATATATAAACCTAGACGTAAAAAAGCATACCTATCATAATTTCCATTTGATTTATTCACTGTTCAAGGGGGAAAAGAAAGTACAGTTTGGCAGATAGGTGGCTGGACAATTGGCTGCCTCCGACGAGGAAAATTTTGAAACGTTTTTCACCAACCTGTGGTTGTGGGCCCTCCTCCACCTAGAACAACGACATTTGAGATATCTTGGACTGTAGAAATTCGCATCTTTTTTTAATGTCCAAATTCTGATAGTGCATATCCACCTACCGTTAAAGTGGCCCAGCCTCCAGCTTGAATGTCATTCCATATATTACTCTATGAAAAAATTGGTATAAACAAATTTCTATTAATGCTGAACCTTCATTTCAGTGCCATTTTACGCTTATGAAAAATCATTTATTTCAGTTTTTCCAGCCATTAATCTGGCTGTGGACTATCATTCATTTCTTAATTTTTCCGCTATGGTAGCCACTTATGACTTTGTAGGCAATCTTGCTATATTTAGGCCGTCATCATATCTGTTCGTTCATTGTCCACACAGTCTCTGATTTTCTTTTTTCTTTTTTTTAACATAGAATTGTGTAATTTGCACGTCAACGTCTTATTTAGGTGAAGCAAATAGATTATTTTCATCTTTGATTATTTCTTTGTTTTGGTACTAAAGATGTTTTACTTCTTTTAAGTTGAGAAAAAGATAAGCATGCAAGCTTCATGCCTTTTGGACCGACATAGCAGAAAATTACAGTACTTTTTACATTCTACTGGTGTAATTGTTATCAATCTCACTTAATTCTTTATCACTCTACTTTACTCTTTTGTAATGCAGGGCTTCTGAGATGTGGGAAAAGTTGTCGCCTGAGATGGATCAACTACCTCAGGCCTGATGTGAAGAGAGGGGGTTTCACCAGAGAGGAAGAAGACACCATAATAAGACTGCATGAGGCCCTAGGAAACAAGTAAGGCTTCTTTTGTCCCAAATCCAAAAGATGCATTTTGCAATATCATTTTCATTTGGAAAAAGAGTCTTTTACGTTTAAATACTCACAAGGAAAGATGGTTAGTGAGATAAAGTGAATTCTATAATTTAGTTTGTAATATTTAACGGTTTACATTCTTTTAGGTGAGAATGTAGTAAAATTTTATTTATGAAAATAACAGAATTATTTTTATTTTGGCTTCCATTTTCGGGCATTACCATATCTAACTTTGGTTTCAGGTGGGCAAAGATTGCATCTCATTTGCCTGGCAGGACAGACAACGAGATCAAGAATGTGTGGAATACCCACTTGAAGAAAAGATTGGCAATCAAGAAGAGCTCAGAATCTAGTGCTGACGAATCCAAGCAGGAATCAACCATAACATCTTCTTCTTCTTCTTCATCTGTCGACTACTCAAATGGAACACCAACTACAGCCAAAAGTGCTGGTATGGAACTCAATGAACAACAATGTCAAATGACGATGACAGAGAAAATGGAGCAAGATTCAGAAAAGCAGGTGTCCAATGAACTGAATGGCATCAAAGAGGACCCAAAAGAGTCATCACCTTCATTTTCCATTGAATCAAAAAGCCAGATTGCTGCCTACAAACCCGAGGAACTCATTGCTTCTCCATTCAACTATCTAGGGCCTTATAATGTTGACAATTCATACCTGGAGGTTAATAAACCAGACAGTCTGCTTGAGTTCTCACCATTGGAGTCAGATTATGAATTTTGGAACATGTTAGATAACATAGGATCTGTCCAGTCCAATGAAGCCCAGGAGCTCGAGGCAGGGAAAGTTTCAAAGATCAGAGAAGAGAGTGTTCAAGATGATGAAGCTAGGAAGTGGCTTCATTACTTTGATGAGAATGAGCTTGGATTAGGTGGAACAAAGGAGGAAAACCAGAATCAGCACTACTTGCTGCCAAAGAATGATGCAGCTGAGCCAGCAATGAACTCTCCTGACATGGAGTTCTTTCAATCATGGCCCACTTGGCCTCACAACCCTGGTCTTTAAGTTCAAATAAAGTCAGTAATAGTTCTTAGCAACTAAATCCTTATTAAACTCTTTCTGTGATTTTGCTTAGAAGGTATTCTGACTGCGATACATTAATCAAGCTGATTAGGCCTACCTGATGTATGATGGGTTTTCATGTATTTTTCCCCAAAACCAAGTTGGAAACATATTTAGCTTTCAAGCTATGACTACATGCAAGGTGTTGAATTGTAGGTAAACAACAACTATCAAAGACTATGCAATAGGGTGGGTGATATTCTCCACTTACTACCATCAGTGTGACATTTTTTCTTCATGTCCCCACAGATTTGAAGGATAAAATCGACATAACTTGGAAGTTAGAAGTACAGTCCTACTGGACTCTGGCATGCTTACATCAATCCATCTAATGATTTCAATTTGACTCCTATAATGGAGTTGTGTGCTCAAGTCAATAGAAACATACAAATAAGAAAGCCAACCTTGGGAAAAAAATAGTGCTATACACATAAGAGGTGTGACTTTCTTTTCGGTGCCCAACTGTTTTTTAATTGAGACCGGTCGGCTATTTTTGAAGTTTTATTCTCATTTTATTTTTATAATATAAATTTATATCATTAAATTTATTTAATTAAACAGATTAAATTGTAAAATTTAATAAACTTAATAATCACTACATTCATTGTAAGCATTGGATGAAAATTATTAAATAGAAATAGTTTTCTTTTTCAATTAATTTACAATGACAGTAGTAAAGTTTGAAATTGAACATATGACTAAAATACCAACACTAGTTAGTTTGAGTAGAAGGGGTTTGGACACCTTTTAAGTAAATTATCCTGAATTTGATTTAAATTTTATATATAGAAAAGATTTACATAGAAGGCACTTGACTGTAAAATATTAATCTTCACCTGTCAAGTAAAAAATATTCAAAAAATTAAAAAAACATATGATTAAGTAACTACCTAATTAACTCACTAATAGCCTATTCTTAATGACTTTGGGTGTAGAGTTGTAAAATTCTATTTAAATGACAAAACATATATCCAAATGTAATTTCATAGTGCAAAAATGAAGAAAGTAAGTTTTGTAACAAAAAATATACAAATACACAACACATCTAATGTAAAGTCTATTCTTTCTTTTTTTTTTTTTATAGAAAGAGAACATGTATTTAATTGTAGAGTTTTTTTATTTTTATAAATTAAAACTTGTGAATCTTTATTTAGAAAATTTAATTCATTAAGTTTATAATTTTGTTATTTTTACACATTTATTCTTACACAATTCTTATTTCATACAATCAAAATTATTGAATTATTAGATCTTACAATTTAGACCATAAAACTCAACTAATTTAATAATTCCCAATGTGAGCATATTAAATTACCATATGTGGTATATGGGAACAACTTATCTCTTGAATTTATTGGGTCCTACAAACTAAATTATAAAACTTAATTAATTTAATAATTCATATATATTTTGTGTGAGTTGTTAATAATTCCATTTAAGTAAAATTATGATTTCTCTTAAATGTATAGTTCATTTCTTATTTATCTTTCCTCTGTCCATAAGAAAAAAGGTTTTATAAGAACAATGAGTGGTTTGTAGCATTACTTTTAAGAGAAAAAAAAAAGTCAAAAATTGAAAAGGATTTAGAATCAAATTGGTGGGAACATGCACTGGACCAACCTAATGATTGGGACAAAATCTTACCAAACTACGTAGGTAGCCAGCAGTTGTGGCCATCCTATGGTGCTTTTTCTGAGTTTGTGACAATTGGTCTAATTCTATGAATGAGTTATGGAAAATTCTGGTCGAGTGTTGTCACTAATCAAAGGTTGCGCAGTGCATCTCAGAGACTATATATGCAGTATGTTTGATTTGCCTTTACAAATCTTAGGAGTAAAGTGTTGATTTCATCAAAACTATGATAGACAAAAAGAAGGTGTCATTTTTTGCCTTATTTAGGATTCGTCCCCACTCTGATTCTAATTTTATAGAGCAATGATATAAAGGTATAGTCATACTTATTTTTTTAAAGAAAATATATTTTATATTCTTGAAAAATATTTATTTTAATTGGATTCTTAAAATTTTAATTTTATCATTAGGTCATTATTAAACATTATTATGTCTACTTTTGTATTTAGTTACATTCTCACCATTGATTTGTTTAACACATCAACAATTAAAAATGAGAATTACATGTATTTCAAAATAAATTCAATTGACATAATAATATTCAATAAGAATCCAAATAAAAAAACTTAAAATTTCAAACATCTGATGATTGATAAAATAGACATTTATTTTTAAGAATCTAATGTGTATTAAAAAAAAGAAAATCATCTATGCATACTATTGAATTTTTGCAATGTCGATAATGCAACAGATATTCAGTAAGTAATTATTTTGTGTAGGTACACATAACAATAACAAATATTCACAACAATGAGTAAACATCATACCAGGATCCTCAAGCCTTTAAGATTCAATACATGTTTACTCTTCCAAAAATTCCATACTCCTTGAAAGCTGAACTATATCAAAATTAATATAAGTTAGTAAAATTAATTAATTTTGTACCCTCTAATTATTACATCATATATATATATATATATATATATATCATAGAACCACACTTTATTGTGACACTAAATTTAAAAGAAGATTCATTTATAGAATTTAGTACTCCACATAATGATAATTTTATACATCAACTTAAAACTATAAAATATATAAATACCAAAAAAAGTATACTGAAAACATAATTTAGACAACACAAAGGAATTAATATAAATATATAATAAACAAGTTAGTATGAATTAAATGACAAAAATGAGTAATACAGAATGTATGCAATTATATTGCATAATAATTACAATTAATGACGGCTCATTATTAGTATTTGACAAAAATATTGTATAATCATGACGTAATAAACTTACATACATCCAATGGTATTAATAGAGAACCAATTAAGGACATATTATTTGGCACACATTGACACATGTATAAGTAGGTGGATGGGTCAAATACATTTAATCATTTGAATTATCTAAAATTTTGAAGATTTCACCTCAATCCCCGCAGTTTCAAAAATTATGCCAAAAGCATTGCAATCTAAACTCTAAAGATTGATATCTCTCTCCCTCTCTTATCCCCCATCAAGCTTGAGTCCTTCTAGTTTCCCATTTTTTCAAGCTAAACATTATTAGGGCTCTTGAAATCATATATAACTAGACCTACAAAGTCATAACATATTAACATCAAATCATAAAAGCAAGGATATATTTTAAATTTTCAAAAAAAGAAAAAATTCTAGCTCCAAATTGAACAATTCTAGTTGATCTAAGAAAATAAATTTCTTGGGGGGTTACTATTTTTGGAAACTAATAACTTACCCACACATTATAGCTTTAACTTAGAAAATATCAATTTCAGAATTATGAGATAATTTTTCTCTCAAATCTATGAATTGCAGCATTAATGTTCTTGATTGGATTCAATCATAAATTAATTACTTTAAGGCTTTGGAACTTGATCATAGAATAGAGATTATATGAAAGATCCAGTCCCAATAGTAAGGATTGGTTCACAAGAATTCAGCTCCAAAAGATATTGCTTCACATTCACCATATAAAAATCATTCCATGCCCAAAATGATACATGAATTAATGGAGCTACTAATTAACTTTATAAGCATGCAATATTTGTAAGATTTGATTCAGTTTAAATCTATTCTATGTTCCTAAGCATTGATCTTCTATCTAAGAAAATCAATAAATCAAATCTAGATGTTAGGATAAAACTTTACTATTAACGCTTGCCATCAAATTCCATTGCAATCTTGAAAATCATTAACAAATAAATATATGCTTATAATGAACATTACAATATTACAAGCGCGTCAAAGGCAAACTAAATCTCATAAATATTTTATTTAAAAATATTTATATTATTAAATTTATTAAATTTTATATACTCAAATATAAGATATATCAAATCTAACAATGTATTCTAAATTTTATGAGCAATTTGTATCCCTTTTTTAGTGAGACAATCATTTCCCCTATAATAGCTAAGTCTTAAGAATTTTGTTTTCCTTATAAATTAAATATTATTAAATATTTCTTAAAAAGAATTTAAATTATTAAATGTATTATACACAATTGTTACATTTATTAAGAAGATAGGCCCAAATCAAATAAATAATAATATTTTTAATCAAATTTTATTGGTCTGACATGTAACACCCATTACATAAAAATTTGCGATGAGCACCAAGTGCAAAACACTAATCTTCCAAAACTATTAATTGTTGTGAGGTTTATTCTTGTTCCTACTATTTTTTGGTTCCCAATATATAAATTCATACATTATTTTAAGAAGCAATATATTAGTAAACAGATGCAGGGCTGAAACGAAAAGGGGCCAAGCCTCAAGGTATGAAACTGTACAACATAAAACATTTTTTGGGGTCATCTTTATATTGTTGAAACAATAGGGCTTGCTGCTGAAATATAAAGCATGCAAAATTTTTTTTTTGGGTGAGTTTAAAGCATTCAAGATTTGAAATTATAAGAATGTGTACTCCACAATGTCAATTTAATGGTGGACAAACAGACTGAAGTTGTGTATGAGCCCATAAATAGGCTGAAGCTTAATGGAATAAACACATGAACTTTATCAAACTTCTTTGTTGCTTGATCAAGCTTCTCTGTTACAGTTCTTCCAAAATAGCTCGTGGGCGTTCTGAAGCATTAGGTCGAGGTCAAGAACTCAAGGCTGTGGTCAAGAACAGTTCCACAACAAACTGAGGCTTCATATAGCAGTTTTGTTGCAGCTTAAATTTAAATTGTTCACTTAGGATTAAGTAAACATCATATAATAAGGGTTTGGGAGGGCCAGCTGATGACTTGGGTTAAGGTTTTTCAAGACTCATTCCTGGCGGTAATGATAGTTGAACAGAAAGCTGATTTATTTTCAAATCACCTGCTTAATGAATTGGAATCCAATACCAAGAAATTCTAGTATTCTGAATGTTCCTGAATAGCAACCCATTTCAAAACATAATATAAAAGGTCATATTTTGATTCTGAAGATGCTGTGAAGTCAATTCTTGAACCAAAATACACCAGTCATGCAGGGACGCAATAATGCAAGAGTTCCACACAACATTGAAAATATGTTGGGATCTTCACTGCAATTATAGGCTAAAATTTTCAGATTGAGTATTTTCTGGAACCTATACTAGAACAAATTTAATACAATTAGTAGCTGGCTGCCGATTCACATGACCAGAACTTCCCCAATTTTTTGAGAAATCCTTTGCTGTTGTGGACTTCATTGCTTGGGGAATCCCTGCCACATTTACATGGAACACTAAACAGCCATATCATATAGCTACGTACAATTCCTAGTTGCTAAAGCAGAGAGTACAGACAAAGTTGTAAACCCAGGCACTGGAGAAATGATGAAATATCTGATCTGCCTGAGGCCACTTCAAGAAGTACTTAAAGGTAGGGAGCAATTCAGGCGAACCTGACCTTGAAGTCCAGTTAGAACATCAAGATTCGACAGTTTCAACATAGCCCTGGCAAAATCCATGCGAAAGGTTGATCCATCATCAGAAGCATATGCGGAAACCAATCTGGCAGTCTTCTCTTGAGCCATCAACTGCTGATCAGCAAACAGGAGTCCTCTTCCTCTTAACAAGCTGTGGTAGTAGTGAGTGTCAAATGCTGAACCAGATGATATTGCTGATGATAATTCTTGCACGTATGACATCCCTAGACCAGGTTCGCTCATTGTCCTTGAGGTTGAGGTCACGAAGGTTGAAAACTCATCATTGATACTCTTAATGTCTTGGCAACTTAGTCGCATTTGAAGCAGGAAATCAAGAGGTATACTGGGGTCTGGCCGTCCTGTGCCTTGGAAGTTGTACAGTCTATCCAGAATGAATTCACAGCCAATTTTCCCAATGTTGTGTCCACCTTAAAATGACAAAGAAATGAAACCATGAAACCTATTAAGTCAAATCCTATTTTATTTGAATCCGTGGATGACTGACAATAGAGAGGGGAAAAACAGAATGTAAAATAAATTAGTAACTAATTACCAAGCAGGGTGACTGTTTCTCTTTCATTGAATCCTCTGAGAGCAAAGAGATGCAATGTTCGGGTAATGTTATCATCTGGTCTGGGAATTTGATCAGTTGCTTCCATAAAATATGACTGATGGCTATCCTTCCTGCCTGTTAAAACTGGATAGTAAGGCCCACCAGCCTGCCATAGCCAAATGCAGAAAATATATCAGAGGCACAGTAATGCTGAACTTAAGAATAGATAAGTTCAGCTAAGAAGTACAATTTATACTATTGAGAACTGTGCTACCTCCAACATCTGGTTATCTATTATGAATGCAGAAATAACAGAGTGTATTTGCACTAGACTGGGTTTCTTACTTCCTCTAATAGTAATGTACTAGTCCAGCATTAACTCTATGATGTATGATATGTTTGAACATCAAAGACATCTCCATATAATATGGATCACATATAAATAGAAAAGTAGCTGGCAGAGAAAATAAAATTAGTGAAAGACAAAATTGCAACAAACTAATGCAGAATCACGGAAGAAGTTGATTATAACTAGCAATCCTTAAGATAACAAATCTGTTTGCACATACGACAAGAAAAAGAACAAAATAACATTATTTGCCAACTAAAAGATGGTGTTTCAATATAAATTATACTAATGCAGAAATATCATCACAATGTCATTATTTTTAACATCCTAAACATAAAATTATGTTGGCTAGAACTAGCAAAACAGAGAAAAAGATGAAGTTTGCATTAGACATTGATGAACCAGTTTCTACATATCTTCTTATCAGTTTTAATTAGATCGACAAATCCTTATGCATGTAATAGATTGTAAAACTCAAAACATAGTTAAAGGCCTAAGTCCATGGAAACTAAGAAATAGATGCAGGGGAACAAACCAAAACGATGCCATCTCTTGTGGCAAGTGCTAATATGTCAGCACAAGACACAACCCCGGGACATGCTTGTTCCACCTCCTCCTTAATCAAGTCAATCTTGTCAAAACCTCTCAAGGTCTTATTTGGAACAGCCTTCCTCTCAATGGAACGGTTTCTATCACCATCGCTGTCATCCAACAGCACTGAAGCATCACAACCCTGATTTAAGAAAACCCTACGTTAAGTTCACGAAACTAGAACCATATTAAAAGCCAGAACAGTGGGTAGAACAAATACCCACAACAAGAATCACAAAGCAACAGACCTCAAAGGAATCAAAGGCTAAAATTCTATTCACAAATAAAGCAGTACTCAACAAATAAACACGACACTGAAATCGAAAAGCAACAAGAAATGGAAATCAGATCAAGAAATTGATATGAATGATCCAAATTGAGGGATAGTTGCAATGTGATATAGGATTTGAAGAATGACCCACGAACAAAGTGTCTGTAAAATTGACAGCCACTTAATGACACAAAACAATAGAGAAACTCATAGTGAAAACATATTCGGAACCTAAATAATGTGAATCAACCAACACATTTAGAAGAAGCAATTGACAAAAAACTTAATACTAAAATGACGCAAACTGAGCAATCCGAAACCATTGGAATTTAGATAAGAAATGGCAGAACTTGAGGCAGAAAACCTCATCAAAGAAAGATCCCACCTCCCAGAATCAAACATAAAAAGCATAGAGCTTTTGGGGATAATTCAAGAACCCATAATTTCAATCAAGAAATGAAGCATATTCAGCAGAGCAAAGAAGCACCTCAATGAAGCAGTCATGAAAAAAGAGGCGCAATAGAGCTGGCGAGACGTCCCTTTGGTCAAAGTATATGCGAGTTACAACTGATCTCACAATGTCCTCAGCTTGTGGGCAAGTATCCCGGTAGAAATCGTACTCCAAATTCGACCCATCTCTGATTCTCTCATTGAAGCGAAATGTAGCCAAGTTCACGGAGGAATCCCCCAAAGAAAAAAAAGAATCTGAGAAAGACAACGAAGGAAGGGAAGGAGGTGAATAGCAACTCGAGGACTGTTCAGTTTCACCTCTGGTGGGGTTCCTGAGAGAAAGAAGCACAGAAATTAAAAGCACCAACACAATCCACACATTGAAACAGCTCGGCATTTTTGGGTTTTGTTTTTCCTCAGCTTCTTTGTACAAAAACCTTTCTTTCTTCCTTCTTCACGGAGTGTATGAGAGAAGCTTAGTTGAGAGAGTAAAAAGAAGAAGAAGCGGGAACGAGAAGAAGTTGGATTCAAGAACCGACTGAAAGACACCGCTTATATTACATGGCGAGAGAGAGACATACAAAGACGAAAATACCCTCGAACCTTCACCCGCCAATGCTAAGTCAGAATGTTTTTTTTAATAAAAAAATAATAATAGTAATAATGGTTTCCCATTCCTAATAGGATTAGTAGTAGGAATTTGAGCTTTAGCTTGTCCACATTAGATTTCCATAAACACGTTACCTTTACCCTAATTTTTATAAGTGATATATAAACACTTGGCCTTTAACCCTTCTTGACAACAATGGTAACCATAAACTACTGCAAACTAGCAAGAACAAGTATCAACCATGGATTACAAGAATTTTCGCTACAATGGTGGTCACAACGTTTACTCTCAATTCAAGCCCGTTCGGTGCAGTTGCTATTGGCGTCCAGTTCTGAAACAAGAAGCGCAGCCACTGACAGAGCACGAACTAAAGCCAGAACAAGATTCAAGTACTAGTATTACTACTTTTACTGTGGGGGAAGAACGCCAGAGAACTGTGGTTCATCCATCACTGTTATCTTTTCTAGAGAAAGATAGCTCCTTTCTTACTCCTTGGAGTTGGGATCCTATGTCGACTTCAAGTTCAAGCAAAGAAACTAAGCAGCTCCTGCAATTTCAGCCTGGTTCATATTTTATCAGAGAGGTCTCTTCTGCCAATTCTTGATTTCTTGTTTCTTAATGGTTCTCTTTGATTTTCTTTCTTTGGATCAAGTTACATAAATTTGAGAATTTTCAATATTATTAGAGAATCTGACAATATTAATTTAAGGAAACAATCATAGGTTTTATTCAACTCTGATCTATTATTCTTTCTTAAACTCCTCAGTGTTAGGGTAAGCACCTGGTGGAACAAGTTATGAGGACACTTTTTTTAAGAAAAACTTGGATGTTCCTTTGCAGGTGTTTGACTACTATGTTAGGACGGAGGAATCCTCCAGTAATAAAAAGGTGACTGGCTGCCTATGCCTGACTGCATAGAATAGATACATCAAATGTGGATTTTGGTATACAGATTGCAATTGGGTTCTTGCTTCTACCACAAAATTCTTCTGCAAGAGGTTGCAACGTGCTTTATTGCAAATTGTATGCATTCCAAAAGGAAAAAAGAAAAGCCATTGATGTAATTGTTTCCTAGGTATTACTTTTCTTGCGTAAAATAGGTAAAAGATTGATGATTTAGCCTGTATTTAGTTCAAATCTATACTTTGCTGCGAGAATTAGTATATATTTGAGTCTTACATTATCAAATAACTTTCTTTACCATTTCACTTCGTTTAAAAGTATTCACCCCTACCAAAAATAATAAGTACTCCAACAAGAGAGTACTTTCACATATTGTAAATTCATTGCTAAAGTTGGTGGATTTTAAAAATTTAATTTATAGACTTAATAAATATAATAGTTAAAAATAATTTAAGTAGAAATTTAATAAAGTTTTTTTTTGTAAAAATAATATGACCTTTTTATGTAACTAATTAGATTATAAACTATAGATATTTGTTGGCATCATTCTTCTTATAATAATATTCAGATGTTGCTTTAGGGTCTTTTATTTTAAATTCTGAGTTTAAATATAAAATTATATCTGTATATTAAGTGATTTTTATATCTATCACTAAAAAATAATGATCTATTGTGATTATTTTATAACTCCGCATTTTATGATTATTAAATTTTCCAAAGAAATAAACACCAAATATTCTAGCTCGCGGGTCAAATTGATATAAGTAATATATTATTACCATCTGAAAAAAACAATGTCATGGTTAACAGGGATAAGTACTTTTTTAAGTTTGGTTGTTAAAAATATCTATAAATGTACTTTATAAACACTATAATTTTAATTTTCATCAACTATAATGCAATTTACTTTCTACAATATATATAGATCTCTTATTTTGTAATTTTTCCCCATAATTCGTCGTTTAAAGGTTACTTTGTAGGCCTAATGGCTCATGATTTATGCCTTAAATTCAGGCTTGTCTGGTTGGTAGTAGTGTCATCACCTTTTACGTAGACAAGGAGTAGCGAGTCATATCAAAACCTAAATTCCAGACGAGGTCAGGGTTTGTTGAATGAATTCAATTCGTAAGGTTCGCTATGCTCTCCATCTTCTTCCTCGCCTACAATGCTATAACCACACTCATACCTGTTTTCCCCCACAGTCACCAGAATCCGAAGCTCCATACACAGGCCTGGTGTGCTCTCTATATGCCTACACTATCGCCAGACCAAAATCTGTATATATAAAATACTGTCTCTCAACTTCTTTTATTCTCATAAACTAAAATTTATAACCTAAAATTTACAAAAATTTCATTAAAAAAAAAATTAATACTATAAAATTTATTAAATCCTATAATTATATCTGTAAAATTTAACAAATTTAATTACTCACATTAGCCTTTTGAAGTGTTGTGCTGTAGGACATTTTTCCTAATTAACTTGGTGAACATGCACAATTAGGTCTATAAACTCTCCAGCTTTTTGATATTGAAGGCCATTTTATGTTTTCCAGAGCTATGGGCTGCCTTCAGTACAAACAGTGGCAGCTATGTTCAAAAATAGAGGCTTAAAGGTTACAGGAAGATCGCCAATAAGGGAATATGTCAGTGACAGGCATGAATGAAACTTGCAATTTTAGGTCACTTCAAATGGCTCCTCCTGAAACTTGCCTGTGGCTGCGCTAGAGTTGGCACATTAGAGATTGCTTTGTAGCAGGATATGAACAAGAAAGTTAATGTATTATGTGAATTCTTTGTAGCTCACGGTCGGACATTGTCATTAATCAATTTAACCATAAGGAAGTCTAACACCAGGGGACTGTATGCTTAGATTAGAAGTTAAAAAATCAACATATAACCAAAACATTCTCATGTAAATTTTAGGTTAATTTTCTTATGGGTTGAGGAGAATGGAATCATTTGACAGGAGAACTTTAAGAAAACAGTCATTCAAGATTTCAAGCTGAACTTTATGAAGGGATGAATCATTGACATCAATTTATCCATACTTTCCCCAACTGATGCTCGTTTTGAGATTTACAAAAGCAATGCAAAAATGCAATGCCATTTTTTTTTCTATATTTAATCAACAACACAATGGGCACACCACAAGGGAGATGTTTTCAAGGGTGTTGAAGAATTTACACATACATCTAATCTATTAAGAAAGTGCACTTCACTTGTCTTTAACAAGACAGGGAGAGGAAAACACACCCCCATTTCAACGCACAGTTTATGCCTAGGTTTAATTCTATTCTCTAAACTAAATGAGAAATACTGAGGAAAGTCTTTCAGCTCCTTCAAATCTCTCCCCATTTCCACCACAAAGTAATTGTATTTAGGCTCCAAATTATTCTTAATACTATAACAAAACAGCTGAGGAAATCTTCGAAACATGGAAGTTGCATCACAGCGAGAAAACCCAATATTCTCAAAGTAATCGATCCGGGGTATAAGCTTTTCTTCCACACTACATGATAGCAAATAGGTGTGCTTATTTACCTCTTCTATGCCAATATTTTGAAGGAAGTATAGGGTGGGACGAAGTTGCTTCTTAACGCTGCAGACAAGCAACCTGGGACGACGATTTATGACCCTCTTGATATTTGACCCATTCACATGAGCCTCACGAAGAAGGAAGGTGAAGACAGGTATGATGTCAGAGACTCGAGAGGTGAGAATCTCTGGGCACATGCCAACAATGCGCCGAAACTCAATTGCAGTGAAATCCATGGAAATCATGTATTCCACTGTGGATTTTATGTCAGAAAGGGTGGCAGAGATCAGCATTGGATGATTTTCAATAAGGGAGAATGAGTCCATACCAATGGACTCCAAATATAAAACCTTTTTTTCAAACTCAGAGTCACATTTGGGAGGAAGAGTTTGCTTTGGACATCGCCACTTTACAACCTGTAATACAACACAAGCACAGAAAATTTTAAGTTTATGGCAACAAGTAATTGATTTATTCAAATACCCACATGCATGCAAATAGTCATTTCTCTTGCAGAAAAAAATTGAAACTAATATGCATGCCACATAAGACTAGGCAGACCACAAAAATTGTATTTCTAACATCGCCAAAGTTTTGCTCACAAACTACCTTGATGTAGCCCTGATTAAAACAGCCTCTGTCTCCAAACTGTTGCTTTATTGTAATGGAAATTCGCTATATGAAAGATGAGAAGAAACTATGCACATCATAGGTTAAACCAGAGGAACTGTTAATCTCCCCAAAGATGATTATCATTCTTAACATTAAAATTAATTTATTTGTTGCATGTTTGGCATTTTGGACATATCAATAAGATATTCTACAAAATAAAATTTAGATATCTAATGGTCCAGTAGCACTATTCATCAAGTGTTTGACTCCCTAATGGCGTTCTAGTCTCATAGATAAAACTAACTATTTCCTATTATGATTATTATCTTCTGTATCAGAGAATAAAGTCGACAGCAACTTCTACTTTCTAGATAATCAAGAAACCATAAAAGGATACACAAGGTGAAATGGTGAGTGAATATATATTTTACACACTGATGGCAGATAATCAACCAACCGTCCATTCATAGGCCAAGGTTACTAACAACTAACATAATTCATATGCACAAATGGCCAAGGTACCATCTAACTATCCAGAAGCCAAGAATGATTACACATTTTGAAGTTTGAATTGATAAGGGAAACAACACTAGATAGAAATTCCAAACAACACAGACGACTTCAATGCATTCAGCATGTTTTCAGGTAGCAGCTTTGCCGAAATCAATGTGCAACCAATGTATTTAGAAAACCAACAATAAAACTGTCTATCAAACTCTTGTGGGTTTTGAACTAGAATATATTGTGAGTTTATGACCACTGAACAGCAATCCAAATTCTTACTATTAGAACTTACTACGATATGAAGGAAAAATAAAAGCGAGCAAAAGATTTTAACACATTGTAAAGAAAACCCCCGGGCACCCCCTTCTTCATAGGACAACCAAATATACGAATTCAACACCGAGGGACAACACCCAAGTAACAAAAAGAGGGTGTATTATAGACACAATAGACCATATTCAAGCATTTCTGAGGCAGCAACTACGCCATGGACAAACAACAATATCTTAGTAAAGTTTAATTGCTCAAGTATGCGGAAACGAAATACACAAAATTGCAACTTTAGCATTATGATAAAGATTTCAGCAGCTGTTATTGAGACATTTAAGCGCCCCAATATTTTAAAAAAGAAGAACAGCATGGTACTGCGAGAAGGGGGAGGAAAGTACTCACCGTAGCCTTAACGAAGAAGCCCCGTCTACAATGGGAAAGGCGAGTGGAAGAAATGGAAGTGGGAACCCAAGAATGGAAGGGTTTGCAGAGGCCGCTTAGAGACTTGGGAATGCTCGGAGTTTGAGAGAGGGGATGGTCGGAAATGGGGGCAGTGAAAGTGGAGGAATTTGCAGATAAAACTCTAGGGTTAGAGGACAAGAGGGTCGCAGACGCCATAGGGATAGATCTTGGAAGCAGGGCGAGAGTTGGCACTCTCTAGTGCGATTGCGAATTCAATCGCCAATGGCATGTCCAACTGGAGAAAGAAATCGCGGATGAGAAGATAGAGCAGACATGCGTGTCACCCTTGGTGGGGGCGGCCAGCACTCAGCAGCTAACCAACTCCATACATTTGGCATAAACGCAATGCCAGGGAAGGAATTTTTTTTTTAATGTGATTTTTTAATTAATTATTATTTTTTTTATAATTTATAATTGTTATTGTTTATCCTTTGACTCTCGCATGTAATTTTTTTTTTAAACAAAATGTGTGGTAGAAAGTCTTGATTTAAAAATTAAAATTTTTGGAAAAAATTTCCAGATAATAAGGAGTGCTGCTTAAGAGTGCTAGCTTTGGCATGTAAGTTTAAACATACTACTTTAGGCAAAACATAGTTTAATGGTCTTTAACAAAATGTGATTTTTTTTTTTTTGTTTCTCCATTCATTATTGAAAATTTAATTATAGATAATTTTAATTTCGTAAAATTAATGTCAAAAAATTTAGTTATGTTTCCTTTTTTATTTTAATATATTTTAGTTATTGAATTTAATTTCTAATTAAAATTTATTCTGATAGTGACATATGTTAATATTTATTACAGTAATAAATATTTTTTAACAATTAATAAGTAATTTTAAACTTTGTTTCCTTTTTTGGCAATTAATTAGTTATTTGTTTCCTTTTAGGCCAATCGTTTCCTTTTATTTTTATTATGTTTTAATTATTTAATATGTTAATAATAGTTTTTTGCAATAGTGATAAGTGTTAATATTTGTTACAATAATAAATATTCAACGAATGATTAGGAGCTCTCTTTTTATTTTTTAAAAATTTTAGTTATTTAATTTTATTTTTTAATTATAGTTTTTGCATTAATAATTTTTTACATATATAACAATATTTATTAGAATAAGAAATGGTTAAGGATTTGGGGCATAAACTGTCCAACCTAATGAAATGATCGGAACTGCACAAAAAACAGGAACTTGCGAAAAATTTTAGTCAAATCGGGTTGCAAGTTAAAATGGGCGAGCAATCCTATAGCAACCAAAAAGAAAAAAATGGGTGGGTTGCAGGTTTTCAGCCTGCTGTAACCCGAACTTGACCAAACTTAAATGTTGTTTAGTATACTATTTTCTAATTTTAAATCTCAGCCTTCCCATTTCTCAAATTTTTCTGAGAGACTTTGAAGACGCCAAGAAGGAGTGGAGATGGAGAGACCTAGACCCGCCCACTGCCACTGCCCATTGCAATTCATACCCACCGCCACTACTATTGCTACTCGTCGACCACCACCACCAAACTTAGGTTGAGTCACTCTATGGTCCTTGAATTCCTCTGGCTCTATCTCTGAGTCGCTCTCGCCGCACAGCCCCAATGTAGTCTCCACCATCACAGAGAAACACCGGTTCCCATATGGCAAAGGTTGTAACAACTTTGGTTCCTTGGACCTTGGCCACCCTGCTTCTTAAGATGAAAGATCACATAGCTGCATTGTTGCTCAATGAATCAAATCATTTTTTTTTTATTACATAGCTGCATTGTTGCTCAATGAATCAAATCATTTTTTTTTATTGGCACAATTGTGTCCTTTTTTTTTTATTTGAGTGCTAGATATGCCGATTTTGGCTCTTGTTATGGTGGACCTTTAAGAGCTTTCCCTCACAAGACGTTCTCATGGTCATGGAGGATGAACAAAGCACCAGATTGACAAATGAATTGCAGAGAGGGATGAAGGCACAACCTACTAGAACTCACCTGAGAATTGCCTCAACTCGAGCAATCCATTACTTCTCATTTATATTATATATATATATATATATATATATTTCATTTGTGCAAATGTAAAATTGTGATTTTTTTAGATATAAAATTATGTGAATAATATCATTGTTATTTTAAAAAGTATATTAATTTATAAATTAAAAATACTATTTTTTTATGAAAGATTTATAAAACAGACATGTTTTGCACAAAATTTACAACACAGTTTATCAAAAACAAAAAATGACAATCAAGTATTTTATAACCACCACTTGTGTAGTTAGTTCAATTTAAAGTGGCTACTCTTGAATAGAGTTAGTGATTAATCTATCCTTATTTGTTAAATTTATACCGAATATGTCCCTTTTATATTTTTTTTTAAAATACACTTTTAGCTTATTTATTTTTTTAAAGAAAATATCCCTTCTCTTGTTTTCCTTCCTCTGCGTAATAGGGTACCTGGGTAACTTTGGTCAAGGCCATTGTCCCTCTCTCTGTTCAGGCATAGTGAAAATTGAGTACTCGCCCTTCGATTTTAGTAGGGAAAGGCTGGCACTTTGGCTTGGAAAGTCCTTGCTGCGCAACCCCAAAAGCTACCCTTTCGATTGCTTTCTCAATTTTCTTAAGCAGTGGGTTGCAAATATGGGAAGCGACAGAAAACACAAGGAGAAGAAGAACAAGCGAACAAGTTATTCTTCAGATTCCGAAGGTGTTAGATTTTTCCCTTTATGGCTTGTTTCCATATTTCTTGGTTATGCAACCTGTTTGGCTTTCGAGAAAACGGGAGAAACCATATGGAGACAGATTTCATTTTAAGGGTTTATGAATAGAATCATTTAGATCCATTGCTCATCACAACTCAGTCACGAGCTGAATTCTTAAGGACTTGATTTCATGTTTGTTCAAGCTAATGGTGTTTGGAGCTCTACTTTTTACACCCTTTCTGAGCAGTCAGACAGAAGCATCTCGCACTCCCATTTGTTATTTTTAAAATTCTGCTTTCATTTTTTACAGATGGGGGCAAAAGGAAGAGGCAGCGAACGGTAGAGAATGAGGAAAAGAAGAACAGAAAGAAGGAAAAGAAAGAGAGACGAAAGGAAAAGAGCTCTCATAAGCATTCCAAAGACAAATCTGATAATGGTAAGCATGAAAACTTGATTTTTGTCGGTGGGTTTTGATACTGACTCAGATAAAAAATGGATTGCCTAAGATTTTTAAGCACTAAACTGTTTTCTGAATTGAATTTTCTGAGCTTTATCATAAGACTTGTGTGCATGTAAACTTAGGTGTAGATTTTCTAGGTTTAATACCAAAGCTCAATCTGATTAGAATTTTTGGAATAAATATAGAAAAGATCAAAAGATTAAGGCTTGGTGTTGAAGACTTAATATTACTTGCTTCTACTGCATTATCTTAAGCATCAACCTAGAAATTCTGTGGTATCTTTGAATTTGTGTTAGGTTTAAGTGATGGCGTTCCCAATGTTCTTTAGGCTTGGATTGTTTACATAAGATTAAGTCCACAGCCTGTTCTTTACTCTAGATGGAGGAACAAGGCAGAGAAATGCTTAACTAGCGGTCATTATGACACAGAAGGGTTAATATTTTAAATGCCTGATTTAGTGCTTTTAGGAATCCAGAAACCGTGGAGGCTCTTGCAGAGGTTGATTTTCTTTTAAATCTTCAACAGTCTAGTCTAACAGAAGGTCTTAAAGGCCATGACAATAATTTCGTGTGCAATCATAAATGCCTTATATTGTTTGTTTAATTATGTATTTGATTAGGAGAAGCTACTAAAGATGATTATGGAAGCAGGTTCATGGTCTAAATTATTGAATGTCCAAAGATTGTATGTAAACGCAGGTCATTTTGTTTAGGCATATCGCTGGGTCTTATGCATGGGGTGATGTCAATAAGGTTGTGACTTTTGGTGTTCCAAACTGCAATGGTTTCATATATATACGACCAACAAGATTGTGACTGTTGGAAGGATAGGCCTGTTACTTCCTTCTCCTGCATCGATTCAGAGAACATTGAAAATATTTATTCATGCAAGTTCCATTTTATGGCATGATACTCAATAGAAAATACTCTTTAAGAAGCAACAGAGTCAGTAGTGAATTCAAGGCCCTTACTACCTACTATCATTGCCTACAACTGTGTCTAACATTTAACTACAGACTGCCATAAATTATTGTTGCCGGAGGTCACTAGTGTAGCATTTATCCATCCATTTATGAGAAAAAAACCCTATTGTGTGAAATGTTTTTCTCTCTGCTTTGTTGTTTCCCTGAGAAAATAGGTCCCTAATTGAATAATGAGAAGAGTAGTACATTTCCTTTAAAATATTTGTTTGAATTGGTGTAATACTTCATTTTTGTGGTATGGGTGTAACAGATATGTTTAAGTTCTTATAATGATATTATGTTTGTGAGTCATTTGCTGCTCTGTTACGTTCTCAGTCCTTTAACTTTTTCTAGTCTACTGTTGTCTAATAGATGAGATTTTTCTTATGGCAAAGTATATTTACATGCTATTGTAATTTCAGGAAAGAAGTCAAAAGACAAGCACAGGAGCAAACGGAGTAAAGGTGATAGCCATATGGTGAGTTTTATTCCTGATATTACTGACAATGTTACATGCCTGGTAGTGCCGCTTTATGTTTGTCCTGCCTTGTATCTAAGTAAGATCCTTTTTTAATGGAACCTCATGTTTCCTTAAGCCTTTACACACACACACACACACACACACACACACCTTGCCCAGGGCACACAAGAGGGTGGGGGCCTCAAGGTAGTTGTCCTGCTACTAACTTTGAGCAATGCCATTAGCACAGAATTTTTTGCACAGAAAACTACATTCACCAATGGTAGAGGAAGTTAAATTCTAAGTGGTGGGACTCTTAATCGGCTCAAATAGAGGACACACCATCTGCATAACCGTTCTGTCTAATAAGTTCTGTGCACTCAGCATTTCTCACTAATTTTACATAATGTCAGAGAATCCTTTCTTTCTTCACTGGGTATAAAAGTATGGAGAAACGTAGTTTTAAATGCCATGTCCACGAGTGTTTGTTACTCTTATTTGAGACTTTCAATCATTGCTACCTTCAGTGACGTATCTGTATAGTATTCGAAATAATTTCTCTCTTTTAAGGTAGGCCATCCTTCTGTCCACTCATTAAGTTCCTTTGAAAACTTAGGAACGATTTCTTACTGATTGCCATATATAATTATTTGCATTTAGGCCTTTTAGGTGAAGGCTGTGGTGGTTGTTGAAGTGATTTATACATTAGTTCATTGGCTTTGATGGCTTGTCTTGATTATTATAAATGCAGGAATTCCCAGAGTTATCCAATGATGATTATTTTTCTAAGAATAATGAGTTTGCTACATGGCTGAAAGAAGAAAAGGATGTGTTCTTCTCTGATCTTTCTTCAGAGTCAGCGCGCGAATTGTTTTCTGGTTTTGTCAAAGCCTGGAATAGTGGAAAGCTTGAATCACGTTACTATGAAGGAATTGCAAGCGGGCCTCGGAGTGCCCATAACTGGAAAATTAAGGAGTAGTAGAAAGAGCGGTCAGTGGTATCAGTGTCTGTAGATTGATAATTTGTTTTGCTTTCCTTTCCAACCTCTGGCGCTGAGTAGAAACTTTATAGCTAGTGTTGTAGATGTTTTCATCTGTATAAATGGATTATTTGCATGCATTCTAAATCATTTGTCATTGCGCAAGCAATTGAATTTTGGGGTCATAGCAGAGACCAGACTATTCTATTTTTTTTTTTTTTTTTCCAGCTGCAGGAATTTGAGTTATGATTTAATGATCGGGTAATTTTTGTATTTTCACGTAACTTCAAACCTTTAAGTAATTGGTTGACGCCTGTTGAGTCAGCTCAATTGGTATCAAGTTTGATGAATAAATTTATTTTCAGAATTATTGTTTCACATAATACAAGTATTCATATACGAGCAATCACATCATCACAATCATAGCTGCATCAACACATAAAATGATGAAAATACTATTTGAATAGTGAATTTCAACGAGAAAAATGGCTATAAGGTGAAGCACTGCAAATGAAGGATCAAGACTCAGAATCACAAGCCAAGGTACACCAGCTATGTATAACGGCTATGCTTGGAGTGAGACGGTGGAGAATCAGTCAATAAAAATTGTTCAATTTTTATGTAGGTTTGATAAAATGGGAAGAATATATTTCTAAAAGTTTTCTTTATATCTCCCTTGCACAATACAACTTCAGGAAAATGTTAAACGTATCTCCAATAAGTACACCAACTTAAAACATCCAAAACAATCCATGTGTAATCCTAGCCAATATGCAGTGCTGTAGTGCAGAAGAGCAATTATATGCTTTGTCCAACTTGGTTCAATTACATTCTACACTATCAAATGCCATTCAACTCATGAATTACTGCACCATAATATTACATGAATTTTTCAATGGCGTTTATCAACGTATATTCAAACCCAAAATAATTAGAGTTTGATTTGTTCAACTTATTGTATTTTAGATGAAGTTAACCAAAAATGATTAACTTATATATATGGTTAATTGGTTATCAAATTAGCCAATTTATTGAATATAACAAATATTTTGTAAAATGATCTTAAATGCAAATAAGTTTAAGAAACTAATCAAAATGGTAATTCTCCCAAATTATTTTTTAAAAAACTTTGATACTCATGTTATTTTATTGAGTAAAGAGTCTATAAACCCTTAAATTTATAAAATTTTCACTTAAAAAATTTGAATTCTTAAATTAATTTTACACATTAATCTATAAAATCCATTTAATCCAACACCACATGTATAGTTTTATTATTTTTGAATTTCGATGACTTAATATAATTTTTTAATTTATATTTAAATATACTGTCAGCTTAATTTTTTAATTTTATATTTTTTTATCTATTACTCACCCTATTTTTAAACCTTAAAGATAAAAAATTTAGATTCACATCTATGCTTTTTAGCATTTATTTACGTGGGCTCGCTGTTGTTCTTCCATATTGGGTCGGGTTCCTTTGTTATAAACTTAGAGGAACTTTGAAAAGAGATAAGTACTGAATTAAGAAAGTGAAAAAAAATAAAAAAAGATAAATTTTATTTATTAAATTAAAAAAATTGTCAAAATTAAAAAAATTAAAAATCTAAAACCCTCTATACGAGACAAAATCAAACTGCATTAGGGCAACTTTGGGCCAGCCTAAAAGAAAGAGGGTGTTTACTCGCCAGCCCACGGCCCAATTGCAGTCGTCTTTTCTTGTTCCCGACGAATACCGAGAGTGTAAGAGAAAAAGGGGAACAATTGCAAACAACACCAAGTTCAGATTTCAAAGTCTAGTTCAACCCAGTCTCCGACGAAAACGCATACATACGGAGTTTGAAGTTGAAGATTGCTCTCCCTCCTTCGTTGATCAAGCTGGTAAGTTTCTTTCTGCCCAATTCCCGGTTGCATTGAAGATTACAGATTTTGCATAAAGGTTTTGATCTTCTTAATTATTAATTGTATTCTGCTAAACCAGTCCTAAAGGGCTAAGCTGAAATTGTTTTACTCTGATTTGATTTGTCGTCTACTTTGTCATTGGTAGAATATTTAGTTTTCTGGTCATTTCTGTATTCATCAATTGATTCAAGTGATATAACATGCTTAAGCTCGCCTTTTTTTTTAAATCATTTCCAATAAATTCAAGTATTTTTCCGGAGAAAATTGAATGTAATCCTCAAAATGGTGTGTTGTGTTGGCTTTTTTTATTTTTATTTTTATGTATGTTTATTGTGAAGAAGGTTGCCTCTGCAGGTTTTTCTTCAATATCATGGGTGATAGTCAATACTCGTTCTCCCTTACCACTTTTAGGTATGGTTACTGATAAGATTTTGCTTACAAGACAATACAACTGAAGATAATTTAACATATTGTGTTGTGCTGTTCAACAGCCCTTCTGGAAAGCTTGTTCAGATTGAACATGCTCTGACAGCTGTTGGGTCCGGACAAACATCTCTGGGAATTAAGGGTGACGATTTCTAGCTCTGGATCTGTTTATAGTCCTTTGTGTTCCTGATGCCTCAAGCTTTTACATTTTTAAGTGCTGATTCCATAGATGTAAAAAGTATACTTGTAAAAAGTGGGAAAGACTTGAAGTAACCTCGACATTTGCTTTTACTACCCCTAGGAGGCATTGTTGTGAACCTTTTGGAAGAGTATTTGAATGTTGAGGTCCCTTCTGGCATTCTGAGAGAGGCTTTGTGTGTGTGTGTGTGTGTGTGTGTGTGTGCTGGACTAAAATGCATTGCCCGGCTTCATGAGTCTCTCTTGTTTGTGTATTTGTTATACAGCCGATTCATGGGGTTATTCATTGAAAGGTTTAGACTTTAGAGTTTATGTTGGTCTCATTGTTTGGAGATACAGTAGTTATAAAATATTAAAAGGACTTATACAGGAGTGGAGCTTCTTTTGAAAGAAACCGAAGACATGATTAATACTTTGTGTTCCAATTTTGTATTATTATTTTGACATGATTCTTCTTTCCTAGAGTTTCTTTATGTTGCAAACTTAGTGTTGTAGCTTGATGTTCTGTTTACTTGCTTCCCATCATTTGCGCTCTTCCCCTCTCATGCTTCTAGTAGAATTGAATAAAGAAAAAATGTTAAATATTTAAGTGACAAATGTTTGAGGACATGTAGAGGTTATACATCTTTAATGATCTATGATCTAGCTAAAGAAAAGAATTTTAGTCTCCATCAATTTTGGTTAATAATGGAGTAATTTGTGTTCTGATATTGCTTTGTCAGGGGGAGGAGTAAGTTGCTAGTTGCTATTATCAACCATTTCTGATTCTTCATTCTTCCCCCCTGCCGTCCATTTTGTGTTTCGTTTTATGCTGATAATTTCTTGTAGATTTCAATTAGTATATAGTAACAAGCTAGCTCTGCTTTTTTTGAACTTTGATTTAAGTTCTTCTTTTGAGTTATATATAAATATAAGCCTCTTGATTAAGATTAAAATTTTGGAAAATTGGCATTGTTAAGCTTGATGAACCTTTATATACCTTCTTTTTTGTGCACTATTATCCATGCAAAGTATTTTATATTTACTATAGGCACTTGTAGGGCCAATTTAATTGTAAGAAATTCAAATCCTTCCATTTGTAAATCAATTTTATTCTATTATGTGCCTTAAAATATTGAGGATTGGAGTCTTATGGAAGCCATTGGGAGTGGGCTAGTGATGAGGGCTTTGGGCTGTTTGACAAGGTTCCTAGGTTCAAACCTCTGTGTCATCATTGTACCTAAGAAACGGATTTGATTCTCATATGTTGGAGGTCCAATTTGTATGTAAACATCTGTGCCAGCTAGTGTTTCCTCTACTTAACTTTTTTTATTTTTGCAGCTGCAAATGGTGTTGTCATTGCAACAGAGAAGAAACTGCCATCTATATTGGTGGATGAAACATCGGTCAGTTTTTATTTGGTTGGATTTGTCTTTCTGCATGATCTGTCTTTAATGTGTCGTTTGTCCTATGCAAGGTCATATGCCATTTGGTTCTGCTATTTTTTTATTTACTTTTGTGCCCCTCCTGATCTCCTAAAAATAATCCTGCTTTCTTGTCTCATTGCTGACTTGCCTATTCATTGGGTTATGTATGTTCTCTTTGCTTGGAAATAAATATGCCCTTGGTTGGGCCTCATCCTCTAAGTTTTGTATTGTCTCATCTCCTTTGTCAGCATTGGCTGTTACAGATGAGCCAGACATTTGTTTGGGTTCATGGCGTTGAAGCATGCTGGAGTTGGTGTCAATCAGGGAGCATTGCTTTGCCTTTGGGATGAATGATTTGGAACATTATTGATTTAGTTTTGTCTGTTACCGTCCTTTACAGGGTTCTTTTCTATAAAATATGGTGGAATATGTTATGGTAGCTTCTATTGAGTAATGACTATATATATGATGAGGGAATTCAGGAGGAAGTTAAGAGGTTGATTAGATGGTGAATTATGATGATCTGATAACTACTAACTGCAGAATTTTACATAGAAGGAATCTGGCAAGGAACTGAATGCCATGTGGTTTTATTCTTTTTTTGAGTCACTGTTCTTTCTGTTGTCCATCAGTATTGCTTAATGGTCAATGCAGTCTGGAATGGAATGGCATCAATAATTGATTGTTTTCTGTATTGGTTCAATCAAGGATTGCAGTCATGTTCTGTACAACAAACAATTAAGCTATTATGGATTTGGAGGTCCATATGGTTTTTTTTTTTTTTTATTTTCCCAAGTTTTTGGGGCAGTGATCTGATCCTTCTTCTTCATACTTGGGCATCCTTTTGGTTTTTGTTCTTAAATTTTTTTTTTTTTTGCCCCACTTTCCTGTTTTTTGGCAAAGCTTATTTAGTAATAATTGTTGTGAGGATTGCAACATGATGCCCTTGTTTCTTTTCCACCGTATGTCAGGTAAAGTTAATAAGAGTATGCAATAATAAGCTTAACTCAGGCCAGAGTTTTGGGCACACATGTGTGCAGAAATGCATGCCTGTATTTGTGCATGTCTATAAGTATGCTTGAATTCCTTACTTTATAGTGCAAGAGTTTTATTATATGTGTTAGAGTGCTAATATGTTAGGTGTATATATACATGCACATATATGCAGTTATCCATTCATCCATATCTGTATCTAGAGACATGTGTTTTCTGTTGTTGTGCCCAAATTTGTGCTTACTGTGACATTCTCCTTTTGCCTTGTCTGCCCAGTTGTTGGAAGTATGATGTGTGGCATAATTGCTTTTTCTTTTTCTCAAATTATTTTCTTCGTGGGGTAATGTTTGTTTTTGTTTTAGGATATTTATGTATGTATGCAAGTATGGCTTTTATATAACCAATACTGAATAAAGTGTTTAAAAAACATAAGTTTTTGGTTCCTGGCCTCAATTATTGGACTTTAACACATTCCAGGTGTTCACATTATTTGATTGCAGGTCCAGAAGATTCAGATATTAACACCAAATATTGGTGTTGTTTATAGGTTTGTCATATGCAACTTATTTAAATGATTAATTTGAAGTTGAATATATTGGCATGACATTTTTCATTTTGTGTACCTTAATAAGTGCGTCATATTATGATAAATGGTTATGAGTTTTGAAAAGAGGAGTTTTGTTAAAGGTTAAAGGCTGCTTGAGTTGCCCGGATCTAGGAGGCAATGCAGCTGCCAGAGGGAAGGGAGGAAAAAAAAGATTTCTTGAATATGCCTGGCAAAACGAGACTTGCAAACTGATACTTAAAATTTTAAGATGACTTGCTATATATATTAATTCAATTGTACTGTGTGTTGATTTATGTAATTCTCATATTTTGCTTGAACATGTAGAATAGGACTGTGCTACAAAGGACATGAAGTGGTGGAATGAGTAGCTAAAGATTTATACTGCGTAGAACTCACTTTTGAACTAAGAGAATAGATGGATGTGGGAGACAAATAGTATGTATTGTTTTAGGTCTTGGCGTTTGACATATTCATTTTTCATGACTAGCTGCTCTGTGATTTTGATGTACGACAAATTTATATGATTCAATTCATAAATTCAAGACCTGGACTAGGATATTGTCCTTTTCTTTGGATCTGAAGGGTTAATGCTATACTTCTAAAAAATCATAGGGCTCTTTAGATTCTCTTCTGTAACAGTTTGTACTGAAATTATGAGTGGATGGCTATTGAAGACTATGTTGAAACAAATGATGAAAAAGGAAGCACCATTATCTAGAACAGCACAATATTGATTTCTATCTGTTCTCAGTTTACATTTTGAAAGTGCTAAAACTGTAGGATTAACTTGTTTGATTGTTTCCTGAATTTTACCCATGTTTATACTTTATACATATTTTATAAATAGGCCCATAGCATCTATCACTCATCTTCATTGCATCTTATTTTTAGGAAAGCCATCTGTCTACGTCTTCTCAACCAAGCTACCAGACTGTTATTATTTTGTCTTCCTAACCTAAACTTTTCTTTTTTGTTTAGTGGCATGGGTCCTGATTTTCGAGTTCTGGTCCGAAAAAGTAGGAAGCAGGCAGAGCAGTATCACCGATTGTATAAGGTACTCTTCAACTTTATTTTCTGGTTTAATGTTCTATTCAAGCTGATTTCTGTTGTCTGCATAAACTTGGCTTTATTGTTTGATTCAGTTCTTTGACGTTAGCTTTAGATTTTGGAAATTTGGATTGTAATTATTCTTGTTTCAAATGTTTTATCACTTATGGCACATCTAGAGATAGTTGGCATTGTTCCTTATGTTATGCAAACTATATAGTAAAGTGACCCTAAATCTAGGAGCTTATAAGTTTTAATTGATCAAGTGAGTCATCCTAGAGTGGTGAACTCTAATATTACTCTGTAACAGTTAAAACACATGAACATGCGTTGATTTAGATCACATTCTTTCTTTAATTTAACATCTTTCATTGCTTGATGTAGACAGCACAAAATGAAATAGAAAGATGGCTTGAAATGGGATTCATCTCGAGCAGCAATTAATACATAACTGACAATTATGTTACTTTTGGGCTCTAATATGCACATTTTCTCCATACTTTCTGTTGTAACCATTCTTCCAGGAGTTTATCAAGTAGAAAAATGAAGGGAATAGTGTGCAATGCCATCCTCTGCACAGTAATGTGTTACTGAAAATATGGATGGCACTAGAAGTATTCCTTCTTCAGAAGACTTTATAATCAATTCTTTGGCATTTTTATATGCTCAAGTCTTCCACATATTCCCAAAAGTCATATATTGATTATTTCCTTCTTTTGGGTAAAAATGAAAATTTTTGAATGGTATATGTAGTTTTATATCTAATATCTTCAATTAAGTGCCAGGTTTGTACGTATTAATTATATGTGACGGATCACCCAATAATGGTGTCAAATTGAGAAACCTCATTTATATTCTTTTTGCTCTAGATTTTATAACTCATCTGTCTGATTTGTATGGCTCTGGCAGGGGTTTTGTTTCATCATGGTGTCTCCACAATATGATTTTTAACCTAAAAGATTGGTTGAAAGTTATCTTGCTGTTGTAAATCTTGTTTATTTTTTCTTTATTTTCTGAATAAAATAAGGGACTTAAGGTGTACGGCCAGTTATTTGCAGTTTGGAATTTCTCTATCTTCTCTCTCTATTTTTAAGTGAAAATAAAATAAAATGAGGTGAATTGACAGGCAAGTGAGTGGAACTTTCTAAGACACTAGGACAAATTATGATTTGTTATTTATGAGAAAAACATGTTACAGCTTCTTGGTACTCCTATACTTCCCATTGCATGGACTCATTTGTGTCCTGTTACTTGCCCCCACGGCCCCACCATGGATTAATGTTTTCCTTGTTGTAGAATGTATTTCCTAATTTCTAATTAAGTTGGTTAGTATTCAATGGAATTATACACTATTTGAAAATCTTTATTGACATTCATACTTTTGTTCTTGTTCTTGTTTCTGTTGGCTTTTGGTACATTCTGCAATGGATCCATTTTGAATAAAGGTTACTCATGACCTAATTATGTATATGAATAATTGCAGGAACCAATCCCTGTCACTCAGCTTGTAAGGGAAACTGCTGCTGTTATGCAGGAGTTCACTCAATCTGGGTAATTATTGATTCCTCTGTAAATTATTCTTTCTTTCAATCTATTTCTTCATCGGTTAATTAATTTTACTGCTGCTGTGTAAATAAGCTGCATAGAAGTTGCTGCAAATATTATAGTGCATAATGCATATGTACCTGGCTCCTATGCCTTCCTCCCCTACCTCTCCCTAGTAGATTTGGCCAAAATATTTGAGAGTATAATAGAAAAGGTCATTGACGGCTAGACAGTTATATGCGAGGAAATCTAGACATGCAAATGGAGTGAGGAAAGAAAAGACCACATACAATAGGAAGGACATAGTATACTTTACTGCTTGAAAATGCATTGAATTAAATTAAAGTTCTGGTAGTTCTTTGCTAAATCCTTGCCTTGGATCTGTCTGGGCATTGGCAGTTAGGCTTGTTGAGCATTGAAGTTCATCAAGCTTCAGCATCTTCGGTCTTTATTAGTTAGTTTTGCATTCCTTATCTAGGCTACTTGGGTTTATGTGCATTTCTGGTAGTCGGAATCTTGGCACCATTTGCATGTTTGGGTTATTAAAACCTAACTAATTTTCTTCTGCTGATCACTCTCTTTCAGCTATTGACTTTATCTTTGTTGGTGTTAGATGCTGTACAGATCAAAATCATTGACAACCATATCAATCATTGACTGCCCTATTAGTGTTTGTCCTCCAAAATTGGTCCAGCCTGTCATACCTGGTTGCTAAATTTCACCAACTGCTGAAACTTAATAATAAGGGAGAATTCCAAAAATGGAATTGCTGGTAAAATTATGCCAAGATGGGAACAAAAACCACTTGGAGTGGTTTTTTAAGCTTGATATATTGCATACAATAACCACTTTGAGCGGTTATTTTTACTTCATGGTAGGAATTTTTGTGAGAAGTGCCTTATCTCGAATTCTCTCTATAATTTCTGAGGATTTTAAAATACTAAAATTTAAGTTAATAAAAGTGCCTCAACAATTGGGATTTTTTTTTTTGAATAAACCAGTTTGCATGAATCTATTTTCAGCCTACAAGTTTATATTTTATGAATATTCTATGGGTTTTTTTTTCCCTGATATTTTAGGCAAACAATTAGATTCCAATAGAAGTTTAATGTTTCAAAAACTACTTCATTTAGAATTCTGAGCTCTGAAGATGATTTGGGATGATGTCTGCACCAGCTTAACACATCTCTAAAGTAGACAAGCCCATGAGCACTAGAACTAAAATGTTTGAAACTTAACATAATTGGTCTTGTGCGTAACCACAGAACAGCCCCTTGTCTTTCCATCTAGGTTTTCTCTTTATCTTTTAAATTTTGATATTTCTGTTTTGCACTGACAGTGGTGTTAGACCTTTTGGAGTGTCACTGCTGGTTGCTGGGTATGATGATAAAGGGCCACAATTGTATCAGGTATGTTAATATGCTTTATCTGATTCTAACAAGGAACTCTTGTTGTTGTTGCATTTTAACCCCTGGTATATAAGATAAGTACTAAATGAGATATTGATAGTTTTGGGTTATGTCACTTCTTGCCTAGACAATTTCTTGCCCTTTGACGCGATTTGTTTTTATTGTAGGTAGATCCATCAGGTTCATATTTTTCATGGAAAGCTTCTGCTATGGGGAAAAATGTTTCTAATGCAAAAACATTTTTAGAGAAAAGGTACACTTTAATCATTGATAACAATGCTGTAGGAAAAATGTGTTGTGTTGTTATCTGAATACTATTGTAGGTACTGAGCATGATTGAGCTTTTTCACTGTTTTCATCATATGTGATATATGGAATTCTGTTGCATAAAATTTAATAAATTTTTCATTGTGAATTTCGTTCATGTTTTATTTTAAAATTCCATGTTTATTTCTGCCCAAATAAACTGGAATGAATGGTGAACATATGATCTCACAATTTAGTCTTTTCCTTTTGTTTTCTTCCTGAATTCGGATAGTTGGAGAATTTTTTTTTTTGGCTATTTTGGGGGTGCTATGTTATTTCTGGAATATTTGCACGTTAGTATCTGCAGGGTGGAGAGTATATGAAATACATTCTGTAATTGATTTAGCCAACCCACTCTAAGAAAATTTTGTTTGGATACCTGGGATTCATGGTTTTTTCGTTGGTGTTCTTCCCTCTTATAGATGGTGAGGTCATATGCATATGCATCGCATTAGGTAAAAAATATTTGTTACGATTAGTGTTCTGTATTGTAGCCCATGTGTTTTCTTAGTAAGTTTTAAATTTAGGGGCTGAAATGTTTTTGTGCAATTATTAGTTATGATAAGTTTCTTTAACTTGTGTGAGTAGGTTTGGAGAATGATATTATTATTTATTTTTTTACTTTCCATTAAGGGATGATTGATTATTATGCAGGTACACAGATGATATGGAGCTTGATGATGCAGTCCACACAGCAATATTGACGCTGAAGGAAGGGTAGGAGTATGCCATTTCAAGTTTATGCACTAAATAAAAACCCAATGAAAATATCATATAAAATTTTGTTCTGACTGTCCATTAGAAGGTCCAAAAACTATTGTGCATAAGTTGTTTGTTTTCCATTCTGTTTGCTTAATTTATGTGTACCCCCACCGTACATATAATAGTTATGGACGATAAGGCTTTAGTAAAAGTTATGCTTTTGAGAAGGAAAATGTGGCTAAGTCTGAGATTGGTGGGTTGGATTTAAATAAGGAAATATCAAGGCCATCCCTATCTTAAGTTATCTAAGCAAATTTTGTAGTTACTAATCTTTATAATTACCAAAGACGCATCACAGCTGGCTTTATTGTTGCAAGGTCCTAAGCTTCTTTGATTTTCCAACCTTAAAATGAAGTGGAAGTGATGTTTGTTCATTACCCTTGTTGTTGACAATTCTCTTTCCTTAAATATATATATGCAATGCTTGTCTGAGGAGCTATATTTTGGTGCATATTTGTTATGGCTCTTGTTTTAGTCTTTGAAAATTTTTGGCAGTTTTAATTTTTATTAAAAATAAAAAAGTTATTGTCTGCTGTCTTGTATTTTGGCACATATCTGCTATAGGTCCTTGGTGTCTTTCAAACAGTTCTCTTCAGTTTTTCTTTTGCTTGTGTCATCCAGGTTTGAGGGACAAATCTCAGGCAAAAACATTGAAATCGGCATAATTGGTGCAGACAAAAAATTCAGGTGTATCTTTGTTTACTTACATTACCTGTTGCGCTTATGTACTTCGTAACTTCTGTGCTTGTTGTGATGTTCGCTTGACTTTTCTTTGTTTTGTTACTCCGTCTTCTAGAAATATTTTTGTGAACCTATATTCCTTAGGTTTCTAACATCAGGCAAATTGTGCTGATTACAATTTGACTTTGCTGGATTAGTGTTTTGGAGTTTGTTTCACAAGAAAGTGAAAAAGTAGGTGAAAGAATAAAGGGATTATGGAGCTAAGGCCTGTAGGAATGTATGCAGGATGAGGGTGGGGAATGAAAAATAGAGATCTCCTAACGGTTAACTGTAAGGCCCTTCTAAGAAGCTGTAAAAATCTAGCTGTAACAATGAACATGACAGTATACACGAGTTTCAGTATTTCACTGCTTATCAACCTAATCCCTGACTTCTAATTCATTCAAAATACTGGACAAAGAGCGTTACAGGCCAAGTAAACTTCCTGAGAAATTTTTGTCCGATCTTAGGTATTTCTTCCCGTTTTATGGTCAGGTCTCCCATTTACGTGATAATTTCTGTGAGCCATTTTCGGTTAGTTTGTATACCAAACTTTTAATAATAATATAATACAATAAATCTGGAAGAGTATTTATCTCTCTGACTTAAACATGTGCTCAATCACCATTCAAAAAAAAAAGTGCTCAATCGCAGATATATATTGCTGTCAATATTTCCACCTCATCCTCTCATCTTTCAACTTGACGACTTATTAGCATGGTAATAATGTTGCAGGGTATTGACACCAGCTGAAATTGATGACTATTTGGGTGAAGTAGAGTAGTCTGCAATGAAGGAAGCCATCATGTTTCCGAAGATAATGTTTGTTTGAAAGTTGAATTTAGTTGGAAATCAAGTTTAGGTAGCTTAAACGAGGATTATTGATGCCACCAGTAGATTTGAGCTACTCAGTTCCAGTTGTGATCAGCTAGCATTTATGATTCCTTTACTGAAGTCCTTCAATGTTCACCCAACATTAATCAAACTCGCCTTGTTTAAAATGTCAAACTATCGTAATGACTTTTCTGCAAATATTTTTGCTTTTTTTTTCTCTCGTGTTCTATCTGATTCTTATCTTATTGGCATTTTATTTTAGATTTTGCTGGTTAAGTTTATTGCATATTATTGGTTCCCGTTTTATTTGTCCACAATCGTTTTACTATGATGGGTGTGAAGTGCCGAGTTTGATATGCAGTGAAATCAACACTGCCACAAGCTCAATCATATTCTTACAAATGCTAAGATGGTTCCATAAGATTTGATCCCTTGTTTCACAGTGGTAGCAGCTATTACTTATCCATCTTATAAGATACAGTCTCTCATATTTTCTGGAAGCCAAAAATACCAACAGATATGCTAGTTTTAGTAGCAAATATTGCAACATTGATGGTCAATTTCTTCCATATCAATCCCATATCAACCGATAATTTGAGATAGATATCAATGGACATAAAACCATCTTTCTGCTCAAAGCAAGAGAGGTGAATTGTAGGACATGAAAGCATTTCATAAGATATATCAGTGGACACTGTCTTGTTTGTTGAGCTTTGAGATTAAATAATGAAATGATAAAATTCGGCATAATTGATAGATGGTTGGGTTTCTTAAACATATTGTCCTGGATTCAATGTAGGTCGTGTATATAGAAAAGACTTTGTTGAAAGAGGTTATAACTATTTCGGTTATCTTTTCGTCTTGAAGGAGATTAATCTTTCATTATTAGTCGAAAAATATCTTGAGTTTACTAACAAAAAAAAAATGATAAAATTGAAACAATGACATTTAATATCAAAGGGAAAACTAAATTTATGACGGGATGATCATCCAGCATGTATGATGGGCCTAAGTCAGTCAATTATAATTGTATTAACATTTTCTTTATATAAATTGAATTTTATAAAATAATACCACATAAAATCTCAATTTATAAAAATTAAGTTTATTATTTATTAGAAGAATTTTTAATAATTTTTTAAATGATTTTTATGATCTTCTTTTATTATTTTTTATTGTGTTAAAAATTATTTAATTAATTTTTTTCACTATAACTTTTAATGGTTTATTTTGCATATGTTTAAAATAAAATATTATATTTATTAGATTTATATTTTAATTTATAAAATTTAATTAATTTTATAATTTAAATTTTTAAATAAATATTAAAAAATTTATAATTTATAAGAATGCATACGGTTTTCGTTTGCCTTTTGTCCCCAAATCTTTCTACTATACCGATGATATTTCAGGTCAAATATCCAAATTAGCCCCGTTTTATAAGTGGTAGTAAATGGATTTATTTTTATAAGGGCAGAAATGTCAATTCACAATGACGAAACCTGTTTGCACCAAAGAAACACGAATTAATCGCGTTTGCCTTCCCCTTTTTTCTATTGAAAAAAACAAACGTGCACTTTCAGTCACAAAAGCCAAAATTCACGACAAATTACAACTGTTAACTAGTAATTATTAATTCATGAACGCCACCTGGGGCTGTAGTATGTTCCAAGGGTTGGACTATTCGCCCATTAAAACAGTACGTGAGCTGGGCCCTGATCTGTCCTTGCGTGGGGCTATTTCCACTTTAGAAAGAAAAAAGAAAGAGCAAATCTACTAATAAATACTAAAAAAAAAAGTTAAAATATATAATTTTTTTAAAATTTTAAATACATTATAAAATTTTTTTAAATAATTCTTTTTATTAAATTTTTTTGTTAAAATTTAAAAAAATTATAAAAATGATCTTTATTACAAATATGAGGGATTGAGGAGGGTTATCAATAGTAAACTTCTAAAGTTTTAGCTTTAAATTTCAAGTTTTAAAATTTTAACATTAAATTTCAATATTTTTTGTGTTACATTTTATTTGTTATTTGATTTGGGTTATATTTTTATTACACTTATAAATTTAATTCAAAAGATGAAGTTTTCATACTAAAAATAAAGCTACAAATCTATACTGAAGTTCTTGTTTTCTCTTTTAATATTAAGATGGATAAGAAAGGAGACTATGATTAGTGGAATGATTACTAACTTAATTTTATGTGAGTTTGTAATTTTAATTTATTTTTCATTTATCACTAGATCAATTATTTAATATATATTTTAATCTTAAAATATTTTATTTTATTATTTATTTATATATTTTAATCTTAATAGTTTAAGTCTTCTTCTTTTATATTTATGACAGATTTTAAAAATTTAAGTATATTTTAAAAATATTTTATTATTTTATTAGGTTAAATTAAAGTTTGATTAAAAAATATTTATAATTTAAAAAAATTATTTAAAATTTAAAAATTTTTTTTAAATTAATTAAAAATTTAAAATTTTTTTATATATTTTAACTAAAAAAAATATAAACCTTCTACGTATATATCCTCTTAAACAACGATTTTTATCAGCTATTGCAAAGAAAGAAACTTTATAAAAGTCGAAATATGAAGAAATAGATATACCTAAATAATTTATTCTAGAGATAAAGGATCTAATTGATAGAGGAAACACCTTAAAGATCAATTAGCGAGGTTTTGGGCCGATACAATAAGAACTGCTTACTTATATCATTATATCAAATTCGCGTCGCTGTTGTTCATCATTCATCGCGCCGCTGCCCTGCTGCGTCTGCAAAGTGCTCTCGGCGTCCCAGGTAAGGGTGAACCATGGCTGCTACCTCCTCTATTTCGCTGTTCATACAACACTCACCTCTGTTTTTTGTGCTACTGCCCGCTACCTCATCTTTCACAACTTCACACACCTCTAGCCTCTGCTGGGTTATCTACTTATTTGACAGAAATAAAGCCCATGCTGTTCTAGCCTATTCTTTTCGTAAGATTATGGGATACAAGAGCAGTGATCTCTTCTTGAATAAGAACAATAATTACGAGTATAAGGAAAATTTTGGGTTATTTAGCATTTGGCGTTTATATTAGCTCTATCACTCACCTTCATTGTTAATGTATACCTACCTTCGAGAAAAAGGAATTTTTTATATTCTGATACCTTTACTTTTTGGATTTTGTTGGCACGTCAGTAACTAAGAATGGGGGAAGACAATGAAGAAATTAAGACGTTTAAGGACTTGGGTTTGTCTGAGCCGTTGGTGGAAGCTTGTGATAGATTGGGTTGGAAAAACCCATTAAAGATACAGGCTGAATCCATTCCTCGTGCGCTGGAAGGTTAGAGTTTTGTCATGACAACACTGGCTGGTGTTTTTCCTGATGTGTGCTGTTTAAAATTATCTCCTTGTTTAGAAAAAAAACGAACAGAAAGTAATATTTATCGTTCAATGACCCACTTGGAGAAGAGAATAAAATATGAACTTGAAACTTTGAATATCAACATGATGGTTTTGATTGCAAATTGTCTTTCTTAGTTAGATTATTTCCTTCTTGATGTCTTATCTTGTCTTTTTTTTTTTTTGATAAAAGAAGAATTTTTCTTATTAGAAGAGAAGAAGGAATACGAAGAAAAAGAATAATTTATGTTTCAGATCATAGAATTACAGATGTATTACTGTAAAAGAATAGATACCCTAAATATAAATAACATGAAACTCTCCAGTCTGTCTGCAACTCTCCAGTTTGTCTGCATGTTTATTAGAAAACCCAATGAAAAAATCCACCAGATGAACATTAAAGATAAGCCATGAAGATAAATCTATCACAAATCAGATATATGTTCAAAGGCTTGTCCTTGAAAATGTGAGGATTCCCCTCCAAACAAATGCAAAGCATGGTATGAAAATCAAATTGCTACAATGCTCTCCCTCTCAAAATCTTAAAATCTAATTGGAAAATACTTCTCTGGACTCTGCTCGGGACTCTTCAAAACTCCCATATTCTACTGTATACCAAAATACACTGTATAATGTTTCTAACTCTCTATTCCACTGCTGAAATTCTTTGGTCCTTTGTTTTTACCATTCTCACACGCATTTTTGCATTTGCTTCTAATGATTTTAAGCAATCATATATGTTCTACATCCTGAAGTTAATCAAATTAGTCTTGTAAATATTCTGTGTGGGTTTACTGTACTTTTTCTTGTATCTGAATGTTTTTGATCTTTCCTCTTGCTGCTTACTATTAGCTACATGTATAGCACTGTAGTTCTTTGAAATTCAAAGAATGTTGCAGTTTGAAAAATTGGCCTGTACACTTAATATTTCTGTTTTATATAAGTAGATAGATAGTTTACTTAGCCTAGTAATTGCTTATGATCAGTTGAGTTCCTTTTTCCCCCAATCTTCACTTTCAGCTGTTCTTTGGTGTGTCTGGTTGGAGTAAATGACTCCATTTTCAAGGGTATTTCTCTACTTTTATGTGTTATAGGATATGGTTGTGTTTATGGCTCCTCTTTGGTGTTCTGCACTTGGTGTTTTGAAGGGACTACACCTTTCTGATCTGCTGAAATTGAAAACTTGTTGCATTTTTCAGCCTTTAAGGCTCACTACTTTTAGTTTTTTTAAGGGGACTTTCTATCCTCCTTTATTGTTGTATACTTTAATCTTTTCTTTCTGATAAAATTTCTTCTCTTATAAAATAAAGATGTTTAAGTACTTTTAAATTGATTGTTCTTCTTTGTGAATTTTTGTTTGTAACATTTCACAGGAAAAGATGTGATTGGACTTGCACAAACGGGTTCTGGTAAAACTGGAGCTTTTGCTCTTCCCATATTGCATGCTCTTTTGGAAGCACCAAGGCCAAAAGATTTCTTTGCCTGTGTGTTGTCTCCCACAAGGTTTGATACCTAATTATGGATTTGATTGTCAATTTGTATTTTATTAAGTGATATCGTTATAACTATTGTATAACTGGTTTCTTTCTTCTGCTGTTTTGGTTGCCTTATTCTTGATCTAGAGAGCTTGCTATTCAAATTTCTGAACAGTTTGAAGCTTTAGGTTCTGAAATTGGTGTCAAGTGTGCTGTGGTGAGTTTCTCTGCAATATTAATTTCAATAGACATGTTGGTTTGTGCATTAACATTGTGTCTCTCTTCTCACTGTCACTGCTTAAGTGCTTATTAATAATTCTATATTCAGTGCCAATTCATTGTATGGGCAGTGAAAGCAGTTGCTTCAGTAACTTGACTATCTTGATCTTATTTTAACTAGGCTTAAGTGTGTGTTTTATTTCATTCATTTGTTTTTTCTTGAGTTCCTGATCATGATACTTAATATTTGTAGCCTACATTCTATCATCTTAGAGTTCTATTCGTGATGCACTTTATGCAAAAGAGTCTTTTGGATTTACATCTTTGCCATTTTCTCTAGCTTGTTGGAGGGGTTGACATGGTGCAGCAGACTATCAAGATAGCTAAGCAGCCTCATATTATCGTAAGTTATACTGTTATTTTTTTCTTTTATGGTAATAGTCAAGTAAAATACAGAATCTCCTTCTGTATGCAATTAAAATATGTTACTTCTGTTACTGTAAAGTTATACTCGGTGCTATCAATTGTTTTTTTTTTTTAAGTGACTTATCAACTTATTAATTTCATCATTGATAAGCAGTTTTTATGATTGATTGTCTAGATTATATAATTACTCTAGTACAGTGGTGTCATTTGTTGTATTGCCATATCTCAGGTCAGATTTTATTCTTGTATGCTATTTTGTTGTTATCATCCATTTCTTTATCAAATTCTCAAACATTGGTTCACCTCGTAATTGGCAAAGTACAAACAGTGCTACATAAATTTAGGAACATTCTGTTAGAAGCCCTGAAATGGCAATGAAGATTCTTGATTTAAAATTCATTCTTGAAAGCATCATGGGAACTCCATTCTTCATTTGCTTTATCTTTTAAACTTGCTATTACATGATTAGATAGGATTGTAACCCAGAAGATCAGTTGTAGCCTGATAATTGATTGAAAAAAAATGCTGCGACTTTGCAATTTCATTCCATCATGGCATAAACCCTTTGAAAACTGAGGAGTCATGCATAATCTCGTTTTCCACCCACAAATTGTAACCTGGGGTTCTACCTTAAACAATAGGGTGTAAACCCAATCATTTTACCGACTATAGAAAGCCCCAACTGTTTACTTACTTTTATGTTTGAGTGCTTCTGAACACCTGTACCATTCAGTAGTCCCACTTTCCTTATTTGGATTATTCTTTTGTCTTCTATGCTTATTATGTCTTGGGTAGCAACTTATTATGCAGTAGAGTGATTTGACTTTATAATTGATTTGATCATTTAAAGCTGTCTGCCTTTGCAGTGGCTGGTTAAGGCTAGTTCCTTAATTATGGTTTGAGACACTAGATATATGATGCAAAAAGTGGATATGCGCCTTCAATGTGAAAGTGGAATTGTGAAGTTCTATTTTAACTTATGCTTCTAGCATATATCTATTGCTTTGAATAATTTGGACTAAAACATGTAATTTAGGCATACACTGAATGCACATGATTATAGGTATGCTTTTGATTTTGGGCCGCCTTGGATCATTAGGTGACTTTGTAGTCCTCTTGATCTATTAATTCCAATTTTTGGCCATTGTCTAATTGTATTGTAAACATGCTTTGGCAGGTTGGGACACCCGGACGTGTTTTAGATCACCTCAAAAACACTAAAGGCTTTACACTTAGCAGATTGAAATATTTGGTATGAATTTGTACATTACTTTAATTTGGACTTAAGCTTTCTTCATCTTTGTCATCTGTTGACTGGGACTGGGTACATATGATGTGTGAACCATTTGAGTTGATAATTTATTGGTGGTATGTCATAAGAGGCTTTTCATAATTCTTATAATAGTCTAGTGCGAGTGTTTCCTTTTTCTTAGTGATTTTATATTTCCACTTGATGACAATATGATAGTGTTTTTCAATAATTTGTAATTCTGTTGTGTGCACAAAACTTGATTTTTTTTTTCTCATGTTGATGCTGATTTAAGTTTTCCTTTTTTATAGAACAAAATTAATAAATTTCTTCTGGACTGAGTTTGATTCACTATGTGGATTTCTTGCTCACCCGATTTGTGCCTGTTCATTGAAATATTTATATAGCTTTCCATAGTTAGAGCTGTGAAGGAGTATTGATGCAATTGAGTTTGTAAACTGATTTTGATGACTTGAATAAGGTTATGTGACATGAGTTTCTTGATGCAGCGTACTTCCACATTGTTTTAGCTGCTGCTTATCGATTGTTATCCCCATTTATTTGATGTAGTTAATCACTTTTTCCTGTCTTGTATGTTGCTTATATTTTGTTTTCAACAATCCTTCATGCATGCTTGAGCTGGTGAGATTTGGAAAGAGATATAGTGTTAGTTCTTTTTATTGCCTTCCTAATCATTTTTCCTGCCTCATATTAAATCATACATAACATCTTTTGAGTGGCTTGATTCCTCTGTATTTTGGGCAGGTCTTAGATGAGGCAGACAGGCTGTTGAATGAAGACTTTGAGGAGTCACTAAATGAAATTTTACAAGTTATCCCTCAAGAACGAAGAACGTTTCTATTTTCTGCTACTATGACTAAGAAGGTGCACATTGTTTTAGTTTTAGTATAAAATAAGATGAAGCTATATATGTAGGTTTAGCTGGCATTTTTTACTTATTAAAGAATGCATGAGGCTTTAGTTTTCATATAACTGAAGATTTTTTTTTTCTTTTTTTTTTTTTTTCATCATTTGCAAGGTAAGGTATGATGATATTTAGGTATAGCCTTTTACCCCACATTATTCTGAGATGTCTGGAATCCACATGAGGGATTGGTCCTGGGAGGCAGCTTGGATGTTTTTGAGTTAGGATCTAACCCAAAAATGTTTCTGCGTTTTCATTTATGATTTTTGTTTGATTTTGACAAGCGTCTGACCGTATTATTTAAGGCTCAATCCAGGGACAGACCCAGAAATTTAGAGTAGTGGGGGCAATAAATAACAATATGCTAAGAAAGAAATGGTGAGAAGAAAAAAAAATAGTGTTAGAGACCCGCTATTTTCCTGCCTCTATTTTTAATGGAATATACCTTATATTTAGTCACAAACATGCTAGACAAGTCATTTACTTTAATAAAGAGTGTGACTAAGTGCATGAAGAAGTGGTGGAATAAAGGGAAATAGAGGTAGCATAGCAATTCCCATAGAGTTTTTATCTCCTACTAAATGGCAGTGGGGGCCACTACAAAAACCTAATGGGAGCAACAATGTAAAATAAATATATCTAACTTTAAAGTTTAACAAATGTTGTGGGGCACTGGGGGCATTTGCTCCCACATTGCTCAATGTGTATCTGTCCCTGGCTCAGTCTCTTACATTTATGGCCATCTCCTCCATTGAGGATATATATGGTGCAAATGATGTTGAAAAATTTGATAGTGTTCATGTTGTTTTATTGATGGCAAGAATTTACCTCTTGAGATCTTGGTGTTGCTTAGATACCGCTGTGCATGATTGTTTCAATATGTGCATTGTGTGGTTTTAAACTTCTGATACTAATAGAGCAAGTTGCACTCTTACTGTTGCAGGTCCAGAAGCTCGAAAGGGTTTGTTTAAGGAATCCTGTGAAGGTACAAGTGTAATACGTGCATATGTTTTTGTTTCTATATATAGATATATTTTCCTTTTGAAATAGTTCTAATATTTGTTTGTTTTGACTCAATTCAGATTGAAGCGGCATCTAAATACTCCACTGTTGACACGCTGAAGCAGCAGTATCGCTTTCTGCCTGCCAAGCACAAGGTTTCTTGTTCTACCTTGTGTGTGTGTGTGTTTTACACAAGTGATATTTGTGATTTAATGTTAGATTTCTAATGCAACATTTAATTTGAATGATATTTTGCTGCTAATTATATATAGAATTTTTAGCTACTCATGGGTGTGGCTAGACTATTAGATTTCGTTGGAAAAATTATGTGAAATGTTAGGAATTGTATCCTTTTTTTTGATACAAGCACTTCATTTTTGCATCAAATAAAATGTTGTGCTTCTTTTCTGATCTTATTTTAGCAAAGGATGATATTGAACTGAAAGATCCTATTTAGGTATAGTATAAAATGAGTTATGAGGTGTGATGGGTAGAGCAATTCAAGTTATAATGTATAAAGAGAGAGTTTGATTTAAGATGTATAATATAATGTTTATCGTGTGTCAATGCAATAAGTTTTCTGCTTTTTTGTTTTAATGACTAGTATCCTTTATGCTTTAGATGATTGTAACTTAATTTACTGTGCATTTTTACAGGATTGCTACCTTGTATATATTCTGACTGAAATGTCTGGGAGCACGTCAATGGTTTTTACTCGTACATGTGATGCAACTCGGCTCCTGGCTTTGATGCTTAGGAATCTTGGTCTTAAAGCTATCCCGATTAATGGTCATATGAGCCAGGTAACTTTACTATTTGGATACTTCTTATATAATATGAATTTGTTCTTTAGATTTCCTTTTTCTCCTCTTTGGTTTGGGAGAGGGCATAGAGTGTCTCGTAACTTTATCATGTGCCTCTTTTGACAGTCAAAAAGGCTTGGAGCCTTGAATAAGTTCAAGTCTGGAGAGTGCAATATTTTTCTTTGTACTGATGTAGCAAGTAGAGGTCTGGACATTCCTACGGTAGATATGGTTATTAACTATGATATTCCCACAAACTCCAAGGTAAGAATGCTATGTACTTCTATCAAGGTTGACATGTTTAATTACGGTAATAATTATAGTTTGCAGATAGCATAGTTGTGTAATACGATTATATGAGGTTAATTACAAAATCTTGTTGCCAAAATTTTAGGAATTTTCTTTTTTTCTGCCTGAAGTATTTTTCTTCTCTTTTCTCTAATAACTTTTCTTCTTTTAGTCATCCCCTCCCTGCGGTAATAAAAAAGTTAAGGAATAAGATCACCTTTAATTCCATGCTTTTGTGGGACATGAGAATAAAATGTCCAATATTGACTTTATTTAGCACGTGAAATTGTGAAAGGAGGAATTCTGCATTCTTTCTATACGCTGGATTTTTTATCTTGTGAGCTACAGGATTATATACATCGTGTGGGTAGGACTGCACGGGCAGGGAGATCTGGGGTTGCCATCTCCCTTGTTAATCAATATGAGCTGGAGTGGTACATTCAAATAGAGAAGCTTTTAGGTGAGTAATACATGCCCTGGCTTTGCTTTGTCATTTTAAGGAAGGCAACAGTGTATTAACGAACAGCAATATACTTACATTTTAATTTCAGGCAAGAAGCTACCAGAGTATCCTGCGCAAGAGGAGGAAGTCTTGCTTCTGGAAGAGCGTGTTAGTGAAGCCAAAAGATTAGCAGTTATGGTAAAATTGTGCATTCAGCTAAATGATATTTAATTTCTCTATCTTTCTCTTTTTTTTTTTCGCTTTTTTTATATAATCATCGAGGAGGGCATTTTATATCAATAGTTGAGTTGTGACATGTCCCTTTGAAACGTACTTTTGATTAGGTACTAGTACTGTGGTAATGAGTTTTCTGGTATCTTTTAATATCTGAGCGCAAGCACTACTGTGATAAAAAGCAATTGTATGTGATCAAGGAGAGATTGCATGACCTCTGATTATTTTCATGGAATTAATAAACTCATAATTGGGGTTTAAATATCAGCTGATGTTGTCATATAATTACATTTCTGATGACTGTTTATGATTGTTTATAATTTTTCTGTTGTAGAAAATGAAGGAAAGTGGAGGGACGAAGAGACGAAAGGGGGGTGAAGATTATGGCGAGGAAGATATTGACAAATATTTAGGTCTCAAAGATAAAAAGTCCTCGAAGAAGTTTAAACAAAGATAAATACTAAGGCAATTTTGTCTGCAATCTTTCATTGCATGCTGCAATTTTGTCATTCATTTCAAGTTATATTATATCAGTTGTAGCGTCTAGGGGAGAACTTGGGTTTAGTGGCTCAGGTGTTATAGTTGAAGGAATGTATGCAACTTGTTGCAAAATTTCATTCCATTTTAAACTATGATTCCTTTTTTCTACCAAAGTCAATAATCTGTCTTTTAAATTGTATCATCATACTTCACTAGTCTTTCGATAGAGGGTAAAGGTATGTTGAGCTATTCTTTCAGCTTTCTGTTATTTTCTGTAGTATAATTAGTTTTTTCTTTAATTAGAAAGTAGAATCTAGGCATTTTTGTACTTATTGACATTGTGTTAGATTTAACTTTTTTTTTTTTTTATTTAGAAAAACAAGCTTTGTCATGGAAAGTAAAGAAACTGAATTGGCAAAAGTAAAACCTCAAGTTTGATCTTTTAAAAGGATGATACTCATTGAACAGTAAGCCGAGTGACGTTTCAATTAACTGTTCATAAGTGGTACTCTTGTATCTATATTAAAGTTCTATCTTCAATATTTCAAAATGAATGTAAATATACAATTATAGTATTAGTCCAGTTACTTCCACAAATTGAATATTATTAAGTATTTATCTAAAAAAAATTAAATTTTAAATTTATTAAATATCACTTGTAAAACTTAAACTTTATAACTTTCAAAAAATGAAATTCTTTTGTGGACCCAGCCATTCTTGTGCGACATTTAGGTCCCCCGCCCCCTGGCCCCGGCCCACCGCCCCCCCCCCCCCCCCCCCCCCCGGGAGAGAACAAGAAGGCAATAACAACGCATAGTTTCTAACTTGGTTCTTCATTGAAATGGTGGAGCAGTCAGAGCAAGGAGATTGGTAGACCGCAGAAAAAGTGTATTTTTTTTTTTTAATTTTCACGAAGTATTCCTATTTTTTAGGACTGTAGAATTAATTCTTACATAATCATGTTTATCACTAGTTCCTGGACATTTAGACATTGAGAGGATTCAAATATGTACTTGTTAAGTTACACTTTTTTCAAAAATTCAAAGACGACTTGACCATTGATCATTTGAGTCAATTCTTAAAGTTTATAAAAAGTGTATTATATTATATAGCAAACATTTGTTATTTATATTTTATAAAGTATATTATATAATTCTTGTACAATATCATATTGACATCATTATCCAAATGGTAAAAGCCAAATGATGAAGGTAGCGTAAATGAATTTTCTGAATCATTGGATCAGTTATATTATAATCATGTGTTAAAATGGGTGAGAGTGCCCTAACCCTTCTCACCCACCATAGCCCATCACTAAATGGGTATGATGGATTAGAAAAATGTAAACTTACTCTCTCTCTTAAGCTAAGCATAATGAATTAACTTAATAGATTGATGCATTTTTGCATTTAAATCCGTGACTTGACTCACATCAACCTGTTTTAACCTATAAATTAAGATAGATAAGTTAAAAAACCCATTTATAAGTTAGTTATGAAAATACAAACTTACACTACTTCTTAATCAGAATAGGTTAATATTCTATGGAGGAGAAATCTTAAAAACTTTAAGATTCATTGATGTGGGACTTTTTTACATCATTTTTTGTTAGACAATAATATTCTTTCAATTTGATGACGATGATTTATTTGTCAATTAGTTGGTGATTTGTTTATGTTCTCATCAATTGAGAGTTTCTTGAAAGAAATTCAGTTGACTGAAAATGGAGCTACAAATCTCAAAGGAAACTTAGGAAAGGAAATTCCACCTAGAGTGCCTGCCAACTCCATCAAGATTGCTAATGGTCCTAATAGTAAATAGTTTCCCTGATTGAACACTTTCACTTCTCTTTTTTTTTTTTCTTTTTGGGTGAGTCTTCCTCTTCTCTTTTGTTCAACTAATATACATTGCCATTTTCATCTGGATCATATTTTGAATATTCTTTACTTAATTCGAAGTTCAATATAAGTTCAACAAGTTGTCCTCCTGAAAAGTATTCTTATGAATCCATTGCTGTGCTCCGTATTTTTTGTCATTCATCTGCAAATCAAAATTTAGCCGCTATTCATGAGGTAAACCGAGTTCAACCCCAGTCTGTCCATGACCTTGACTTAAATTATAGTCACAGGTATGAAAACTACTCCAAAGAATCTTCTCTGCGGCTACATATAAAATATTACAAACTCTAAATTCAGAATGTCCATCTCATACATCTTCCAGAGGTTAGAGAAAACCTAAGTTCCACTTGAAGGTATATTCTGCAACCATACATTCATTTAAAGATTTATCTTGTACTTACGCAGGAAATGGACAAGCCATTAACTGAACAATTTTCAGAATCATTAAATGATTTGTAGTCCTCATTGGGCTTCCTTCCACCGCAAAATGCTGGTCTTCTAGGCAAATGAAGTACTGCACTTTCACTTGTCAACATGTGTATAATGTCTGACATGGTTGGACGATCATCTGCACTTTCTTCTACACATAGAAGACCAACATGAATGCATCTTAAGACTTGATCTTGAATGCTTGAATCTTTTAACGTTGGATCTGATAACTTCAGTCCTAGACCTTCTTTCCATAGTTCCCAAGCCTGAGACATACGCATAAAACATAACACATTAGCTATTTAATAAAAAAAAGGGAACGAGGAAAATTTCAATTTATTAACTTCTAGTTTGGGTGGAGTTCACTTTACCCTACGTGTGATTTTAAAAGTTTAAGATACTTATTGTTCCTTTTAAACTAACACTAATGCAAACTATCTGATACAGGGTAAAGTTAATTTTTCCATCCACAAGGTAGGAAAAGTGCAGTTTGCCTAAAAGGTTATAAGAATTGTCATAGGAGAACATACATATCCTAGATTGAGTGAGCTTTCAGAATCGTAGAAATTGTTGATTCTTCTACCGCTAACAATTTCAAGCAATAGGACTCCAAAGCTGTAAACATCTGATTTGGTAGAAAAAATTCCTTCCATAGCATACTCAGGTGACATGTAACCACTGCATAACATGACAAAGAAAAATGTCTTTTAGAAAATTAAAAAGCATTTGCTACAAGAGACGGTCAGTTGCAGATGTATACTCACTATGTCCCAACAATCCTTTTAGTATTTACTTTTGATTCTTGTTGCGTAAAAATTCTGGCCATGCCAAAATCTGCAATTTTGGGATTCATGTTTTCATCAAGAAGAATGTTACTAGCTTTCAAATCTCTGTGAACTATCTTTAGTCTTGAATATTTATGGAGATAGAGCAATCCTTGAGCAATCCCATCAATTATATTGAAACGTCTCTTCCAGTCTAGTAGCTTGCTACGAGTAGAATCTTCCCAGTAGAAACATGAGAACAAACGTATATAAGAAGAGGAAAATATGAAAAGATTATCTTGTGAAGAGTAGGGCATTTCTTTAAACATAATTTCTTCGTTACCAAATAAAAAGAAGTCCAAGCTTTTGTTAGGCATATACTCATAGATTAACATCCTCTCTTCTCCTTGAATGCAGCAACCTAATAGCTGAACAAGATTCGTATGTTGGAGTTCAGATATGAGAGTTAACTCATTTTTAAACTCAATAACCCCTTGCCCTGAACCTTCTGAAAGTCTTTTTATGGCTATTTCTTCTCCCATTGGTGTAAGTCCCTGCAAAAATGTTCACGTTGTTGGTCTCACGTAATTGGTCACATGCTAAGTACTAGTCATTCGAATGGTTCATAAGGGTTGCAAGTAATCACCTTATATACAGGTCCAAATCCTCCTTCTCCTAGCTTGTTTTCTAGTGAGAAGCTGTTTGTAGCTGACATGATTGATTCGTAGCTGAAAACTCTTAAGTCATTCCCCATCTTTACTTCATTTGGAAGTTCATTAACGGAGCTGTATCTATCAGATGCCAATAAATCAAGCATTTGATTCTCCATTCTATTTTTCTTCTCTACTCAGACAAGAATGTGCCAAAATGTGGTCTTAATTCCATCGAAAAGTTAAGTGCGAACACTTAATTCAAAGATCATGATTTATACATTTAGTGAAGAAATTACCTTGAAGCGCAGCTTTTCTTCTCCTTATTCCCAGGCAGAAAACGGCAAGGCAGGTTATGATCAGAACTGTTACTATGGGAGCACCCAGTTCTATCCACCTCATATCTGCATCATGTTGATAATAGTAAACTACTGTCCAGCAGGATGGTGAATAGTTTATCTACTATTCCTATTGCATGTTTTATCTGTTTAATGCCATCACAAATGTTTAAATTGAGACTGGTTTAATAGTTAACGAAATGGGATGTTGAACATTTCAAAATGCAGAGTAGTCCGCATCCAGTAGCAGAGCAAAGTTTGTTGGAGACTTAGTTATTGTTTCTAATGCTCTGCAAGATGTGTTCAGAGGAGTTGAGACTTGAGATTAGATGTGCAATTTTGTCAAACAGGCACAAACAGAAGTTTGGAAGTAGAGTTTCAAACTTCTAATGCTGCACTCAAAGTTTTACGTAATCTTTTCTTGGGTCTGGCTTGCATATTTGAACATTGGATTGCAAGCAATGGTGAGGTAAATGAATGCTACCGTCTTGTTGCTGAACTGTTTTCTTACATCTATTTTGGTTACCTATCATAACACTTTGTCTCGTGTCTACTACACATATTTTTGTTTATAAAATCTCGCCTGAGAACATCAAGGAGGATCTGAATTTGACAAATACGAGGAAATTTACAAACTCTCTGAGTTGCAGACTTACCTTTGTGATCTGACTGGTTTCTTACCAGAATGTAAACGCTTGTATCGGCAGAGATCAAATGAGCAGGTTCCCATGTCCCATGATAATATCGACATCCGGTGCCATTGGGGAAATAAGTTGTGAACCCGACACACGTACAGTTGGTCCAGCAGGTTGCCTTACAATCACTTGCTGTTAGACTGTTATTGCTGTCTGTCTCAACAAAATCACCTGTCACTGATGGATGATCAAAATATCCAGGCCTAATCTCAAATCTATCCCCAGCATGCCTACATGTAGGTTGTTCCCATCTTTGACACCCATTCTCAGTGTTGTAGCCATAGCAAGTGTCAGCTCTAGCAATATCACCTCCTCGTGTATCCATTAACTGACCATTATGAAACAGCACCCATTGCGATTTATCATTTTGACTTTTGTAACTAAAAGAGTCTTCATCCTCATTTGAGACAATATCGTATTCATACATTAGCTGTGCTTTCTCTGGGATGTGCTCAAACCGCATATTTCTGAGCAACCCACTTGCCCAATACAGTTGCCCTCGCCTCTTTATCAACAATTGTTTTCTTGTGGGTTCCCATTCAAGTGCAAATGAACCTGAACCAGGGTGGCCAGAAGAAACAGATGCTGTAATAGACCAAGACTTCCCAGTTTTGTGATTAACACCCAATTTCATACCCGGTAGGAGGATATCAACAGGATGATCAAAACTCTGCCACAGCACGCGTTTCTTAGATCCATCAGTGTGCAATTCTTGCAGGATCAAGTTTCCAGAATCCAATAGGGTGGCAATGGTTTTGCTGGTGGCTTGGACAGGGGAATATAGGGTTATAGGCTCCCCATTTTGACGGGTAATTAACATGGCCCCGGAATGGCTCAAAGTCAGAACCCCAGAATTGTTGGCAATAGGATCATTTCTGTTGGCAATCCAATCTGCATAACCAGTGGAAGCGCCTGCACGCTTTATAACTAAGTATGAGAGGCTAGAGTCAGATCCAAGTGTGCTAAACTTCAGACAGAACTTGTGCTTTGCGGAGCTTAGGCTGCTTGAGTGATCAAGCACATCGCCAGGCATCAAACTGTCGTCCGCTGTAAGACAAGTGGCAGTGGACAAACACAAGCACGCAAAAACAAGCAAGATAGTGAGTTTCTCTACTTTAATGGCAAGGATGATGGCCATTTTATCACCTATGCTGCAACCTTTACGATGGAACTATGGAACTTGTTTAAATTTCAGAGGGCACAGATAGATGTTGCAAATTCAATTATTAAAATCTACTCTTCACGTTTCCTGATTATTATCATAGGAAAATAATATTGCAGAAGCATGTGAACCTTTATTGCAAATGTGACTTTATCATAGAAAAATAATATTGCAGAAGCATGTGATCCTTGACTGCAAATGTAACTTTATCATAGAAGAATAATTTTGCAGAAGCATGTGGACCTTTATGTACCTAACTTGTGGTCCATTCCGACAGCTTTCGCCCTGATACTCGGCAGTTTATTTTTTTCTTCTTTTTTTATTTAATAATATAACTTTAGTAATGACATTGGTACATAGTTGTACACTAATTATACAATCTCTTATATTATTTATTTATCCCTTTTTTTCTCCTAAAATACACCTTTAGTTTACATGGGAGTAGAGCGTAAATTCTTCATGTGCAACAATATTTCTCTTTTATTTTTTTTCCAGGCCACAAGTCAAAATATAAGAATATGTTTAGATTTTTCTGTTAGATAATTTACAGAATCAAGTCAAAATATAAATAAGCCTCAATTAACTGCTGGAATAACTTTAGAAAAAATAAAGAGAAGAAAAGAGAAAAGAATTAGCGAAAGAAAATAATAAATATAAAAATAAATATTTTCTTTCTTTTTTATATTTTCTGAAAAATATTATTCTCACAAAATTTAAAAAAATTTAAATGATATACACATGCAGCCATTAAATATTTAGGTTTTGTAGATTAAAATGTGAAATAAAGTAAATTTAATAATTTAAATTTTTATAATAAAAATTTTATAAAAATTAACAAACGAGAGTATTGTTTAAGGTCATCAAACCATAAAATTCTTTTAAAGCCAAAAAATCTAAACTTACATTAAAGATGTATATACTGAAACCTAGTTAATGTCTTGGTAGAATTGTCATCTCTTCTGGAACATATTTATGAAGTTAATATTAGTGACTTTTTTAATAGTATAGTGATATTTGTAATTATTTTAAATATTTTTTAAAAAATTTAAATTTAAATCTAAAATTTTATATACACTTATTACTTTGAATGTTATCAAAACAAAGTAAATTTTTTCAAGTCTATGACTAATAGTTCGACTGACAGACACATTCTGTGGGTGGTCGGTTAATTCAGTTTGACCAGAACAAAAGTGACTTTATTCCCTTTGAAATTCATGTTGCCTGTTAATGCAAGAAATTCTACTTTCTCCCTTTCACAAGCCATGCATATAACATAATCACGTGAATCATATTGATTGAATATTACCCTTAAAGAATCCCACAAAAAGCTCAACATTGTAGAATGTATAATAAATTTAAAAATTTAAATCTCATAAAATATAAATTATATAAAAATAAAATTATGAATATAACAGAGTTAAATAAAAAAGGGTGTAATTTGGTGAAATTAACACCAAAAATACCCTATTTAATACCCTGTTATGCCGATAAAGATAATGCTTGTATATTATAGACAATTATATTATTTTTATACTCTGACTAAGCATGGGGGAAACTGTGTGACTGTATCCTAGTGAAAGACTGAATGACCAAAGAGTACACTATTCCGTAATCTGTACGCAACTCGTCTGGCTGCTCCACAAGAAGTCAGAACTCTCTAAGCCACACACTTCTGCATCTTATCTCCTACCTCTCATTCTTACATACTTTTGCATCTTATCCATTAGAGACACCTATGCTTCTCAATTATGAAGAACAAGAGACAAAAAAGGGGAACATTCAGAGGTTCTGATACTACGATAAAGAATATAAATACTATAAGAGAAGTTAGAAGAAAAGAACAAAGACAAGTCACTTGTGTGCAAAATAGATGAGTGCCTATATTGTTGCTTGTATATATTACTTCCTGTCCTTTGCTTACAATCAAAACCTATAACCAAATCGAGATAAAATGTGTTCCCAGATTTTTCATAGTTCATATGTACCCGAAATATTTTTAATTGCTAAAATGGACATGGGCCATAACTTTAAAAAGAAAAAAGGGAAAAGAAGGTCACCCATAGATCTATCCACTATATATGTTCCATAAATTCATATCACTGTTTAGGAGAGATATCAGAGATGGACAAGCCAATTATTGATTCTAAAAAGGGTTGTTCAGGCGATTCTGCTCATCATTTACCCTTCTTCCAAAGTAAAATGCTCGCCTTATTGGTAGAGGGAGCTTCGTACTTTAGTTTGCTACCATTGCTAAGACGTCAGACATAGTGGGACGGTCAACTGCGTATTCTTCTACACATAACAGGCCAACGTGAATGCATCTCAACACTGGATCTTCAGCAAAGGAATTTAAGGTTGGGCCTATAAGTTCTAGTCCCACATCTTCTTTCCAAAGCTCCCAAGTCTAGGCAGTCATTGAATTTGATTCAGTTATATATTAGACACATATCCCAATAACATGAAGAATAAATGAACCTAGGGCTTGAGAATGGTTTGACATACATGTCCCAATAAGTTAAGCTGGCGGTTGGCATCGTAGAAGCAATTGTTTCCTTTACTAATAACAATTTCAAGCATTAAGATTCCAAAATTATAAACATCTAATTTGACAAAGAAAGCTCCCTCCATAACATATTTAGAAGAAATGTAACCACTAATATCACATATATCAAGTTAATTAGTTCATAAATGTGGGATCAAAGCATATGACAAATAAAAGAAGGTGATAGCCAAAGGGCACTTACTAAGTACCAACAGTTTTATTTGTATTGGCTTTTGATTCTTGAGCAAAAATTCTTGCTATACCAAAATCAAATATCTTGGGTTTCATATTTTGATCAAATAGTATATTATTAGTTTTCAAGTTCTTCTGTATCACTATCAATTTTGAGTACTTATGGAGACGGAGTAATCTTTGAGTTATTCCTTTAATTATGTCAAAATGTGTATTCCAATTGAGATGCTTGCTTTGTATTGGATTCTTCAAATAAAATTTGTGTCATTGATCAATGTAAATTGAAATAAAGAAAACTGTGTGTATAATTGGTAGGAGATATGTTGCACGTATGGGCTTCTGTATGAGTCTTACTTACCAAATAAGATGCTGTCCAAGCTTTTATTGGGCATATACTCATAAATTAAGATCCTCTCTTCTTCATACGTGCAACAGCCCCATAGCTAAACAAGATCCTGGTGTTGGAGTTCAGAAATGAGTTTAACCTCATTTGTAAGTTCCATCACTCCTTGTAACGAACTTTGTGCTAGTCTCTTCATTGCAAGTTCTGTCCCCATTTGCAATGTTCCCTAAGGTGATGATCAAGAATTTTATTATAATCATTCCTCCGAAATAAGAATCAATCATAAGTTATAAATCGAAACATTGTACTTATAGGGTTACCTTATAAACAGGTCCAAAGCCTCCTTCACCTAACTTGTTCTTCAAAGAAAAGTCATTTGTAGCTATCATGACAGGTGCATAACTGAATAGCCTTAAATCATGTCCATTCCTTTCATTTTTTTTTTTTTTTAATTTCAAAAGCATCACCAGATCCAAAGAAATTTACCAAGTCAAGCTCAAGCATTGTATTCCCTGCCGAGGTTTAAATGCAAAAGAGAAAGATTAATACAATCAAGGGGATGTCACAACAATCTAAATGTGCCTATTTCTACTCAAAATTTCTTTCTTAATTTACAACTTTTCTTTTCCTTCGTACTAGGCATAGAATGCCCATGCCCAGTACAAAAACAGCTGTGACTATTGCAATGCTGATCCAGAATAGCCGTATCCATATCTTTGCACCTATACTGACACGCAAACCATGAACCAACTAGTAAATAGAAGATCACAAATGATTAGTATGTTTTTATTCTGTTTTGTTCTTTAGATCACTGCTAATGTATGATCGTTTTCGTATATGGAGTACAATTGTCCTATGAGTTATTATCTCTACTTTTGGAAGTGGCTTTTATTTCACAAAATGTACAAGGTATTAGAGATATAAAATAAAAATTATTTTTAGGCTTCTATACTTAATAGCTTAAATTTTTGAAATATTTAATTTTTTGACATAGTTTTAGATCTTCTATGACAAAATGATTAAGACTTCATTCCTCACTTATTTGACATATGAAAGTGGGTATCAAGTAATTTATCATTACTAGAGCAGTGGAATGGAAAGAAACAGAAATAATTCTTGCATAAATGGGGTAGCATTTTTTGACGCACCTGTATTTTCCAAGGACTTCCTCACTAGCACATAATAGCTGAAAGTAGCACCAGGAAATTGATAAAGTTTCAATGAATTTCCACTAAAAAATAAACATCCATTGCCATTTCCCCAGTAGCAACTCTTGAATGCAGCACAGCTACTGGTTCTCCAGCAAGTAATCTTGCAGTCACTTATGGTACTCATACTTTTATAATAGTTAATATTAAAATCCCCAACAAGAATAACAGGATGAAGTTCGTATATTTCACCAGGATTCCTACAGATGGGTCTGTTCTCCCATGTTTGGCAGCCTCCATCTGCGTTATACCCATAATAGTTATGAGCCCTTGCAATATCATTTCCTCTGGTGTCACTCATCTGCCCTGTTTCATGTAGTATCCATCCAGCAAGATCGTGATCATCACTTTGGCTTGAGACTGTGAAGTACCTTTCATCCTCATTGGAATAAACGGTGTACTTATACAAGCTCTGTGTTTTCTCTGAGCTATGTTCAAATCTGTTGTTTATCAATACCCCGCTTTACCAATAAATCTGCCCTCTTCTCCGGATGACCAATTCACCGCTTTGGGTTCCCATTCAAGGCTGAAGGTTCCTGAGGCTCCGGTTTGTTGACTTAAATGGGAAACCAGTATCCAGTTTTGGCCAGTTTTGTGAGTACCACCTAACTTCATCCCTGGAAGCGGCGTGTCTGTGGGGTAATCGAAACTTTGCCATAACACAACCTTCGTTGACCCATCAGGGTGAAGTTCTTGGAGGACAAAGTTCCCTGTGGGATTTGAATCAATCCTCTGATTTTTTTTCTTTTCTAATTTTAGTGATTTTTTTATTTCTTTTTAAAATTTAATAAATAAAATTTACTTTTTTTCTTTCACTACTTTTCCTTTCTCTTAATTCTCTATCTATTTCACTCCAAAATCCCTCTACCCAGGCAGAGGAACCCAATCCGTCCAAACATGGTGGCCACAGTGTTGTTAACAGGTTGAACTGATCTGTAAAGGATTATTGGTTCCCCACCTGGGCGGATTATTTTCAATGTACCTCATTGTTCCAGAGTTAGATTGGCATCAACGTTGATTATGGGATCATTTTGTTTGCAAATCCATACTGGCCAGTTTAAATTTGTCAGTTATAAGCAAGAAAGATATGCCAGAATCATCTTCAATTTCTCCAATAGACAGACAAAATCTGCCGCTGGCAGAGCATAATTCATCGTCTGAGAAATCAGTGCTATCTCCCGGCTTCAAACTGTTGCTTTCTTTAGCATGCGTAATACTAATACACAGCCATAAATATTCGAAAACAAGCAAAAGGCTCACAAGTTTATTCTTAAAACTATGATGCAGAAAATCCGCCATAGACCACAGAGCACAACACCGTAGGATTGTAGGGAAGGAGAAGTACTGAAAAAAGTCAGGTTGGATGTGATTAGTATCTTATTACTGATGGGTGAAAGAAACTCAAGCTTTTGGACAATTTGATTACTTATGCAGTAATCGCTCTTGCTATTAGACTCAAGCTATTAACAGCACAGAGGCCGGCAAAGCATGTTGTTCATTGTCCGCCGGAGTAAAAAGATAACTTGCAGTATTGGCCGGTCGTTTTGTTAGAATGCCTTACAGGACAGCATTATTCAAATATGTATATTTAAAAAAAAAAAAAACTCATTTCTCATACCAAACGTTCATAAAATTTAAGATGCATTATTAGTTTTGAATCTCATAATTTAATTTAGAAAATTTAATAAATTTAATTATTTTATTCGGATGATGTATATCTATGTTGGATTTAAAAATTGAGAATATATCTTTATAATGTATTGGAATGATAATACTGAATGGCTTCTAATTAAGGCCTTGCATCCATATGTCAAGTTACAAAGGGATACTAGATAATTGCAATTTTGACTAATCATGTTATTGTCAGCTCATAACTGTATGCATGATTACTTAAATTGCTAACTTTTGATTTAGTGTAATACGTTGATTGTTGAAACATTTGTCAAGATCACCATACTCTCTTAGCATGTTTTGAAATTTTTTTTTCCTTTGTAGGCATTATTATTCGAGACAAACTTTATTCTTAAACTTATATTAAATAATTTAAGCATTTAATCTGATTGATTGTATTAGACATAAGAGCTTCTTTAATTTAATCATGTTTTTAATAGTTTAAATTTTTAAGATAATTAATTTCTTGATAATTGCTTATAGTTAGTTGAAAATAATAGGTTCAATTGGTGGTGAAAAGTTGTTGTTTCAAGTTTTAGAATGTGGAAAGCAAAGTATCCACATATGAGCTTCTTCTTCTTTTTTTTTATGAATTCTCTTAATGGTGCCTTTTTATTATTTATATAGAAGACTAATTATTTCTTTTTGGAGTGAGAAATTTTAATAATAAACCTCTCTCAACAAAAGTAGAACTCCTTCTCTTTTGAATTTCTTTAGCCGTACACAATTCCAATGATTGCATTCTCTTCATAAAACCAAGCATGTGTGATGGTTATGAATATTAGCAAAGACTAACTAGTTTTGTGTACTATGATTTATTTCCATTGCCACATATATATATATATATATATATATATATTAAGAGCAAGACTATGAAATGGGATTTACCTCATCTAATGGGGACACACCATTTTATGTCAAAGGTGTCACTCCCGTTCATTGGATAGAAAATTTTTGTTTGACTAATGTTATTTAATATGTGAGAAGCTCTTAATAAACTATGAAAAAAATAAAATTTTATTATTCTTACATATTAAATTTTTAATTAAGAGAATTTAAATTATTAAATTTTATAAATTAATTTATGAGATTCATTACATTTAATAAACTATATTAATTTGTAACTATTTAATAAATCATATTTTGTGAGTTTACCATTTTGGAAAAAGAACAAGAGTATAGTTTATGGTACCTGAAATATAGTCAAAAAATTAGAATCCCCAATTCTATTCACTTTAAATATTTTGACGATATAAATTTAGACGTCTCATGGGTACTATTATCCTGATTATATTTTTATATACGATAGTCATGCCAAAGAGTTGAGAACATGTGTTCTATGATTTTTTTCAAGAAAAAAATTTAAAAGATTAATTTCACACAACTTTGTTTATTTTGACTCCGTATGTGGCATCAAACTCAGTTTATTCTAAGCTCTCTATAATTATTACTTGCTCAAATGCTTAAAAACTATGAAATAAAATAGTTGTTTAAATAAAGTATTTTATTGTAAGTGACGTGCATTGTCCAAAAAGAAAAGGACAAATACTTGTTTAACATCTTCTTTAAGATTTTCTGATTCTGAGGTAAATAGATGAAAAAATATAATTTTATGCTAGATCGATAATTTAACAGCGCTTAATAATTATTTTTTTATTCTTCATCTATACACAAAATATTTTTTTATTTAAGAAATAGACATGGGTCATCAATGAAAACAAAAAGGAAACAAAAAACCTAATCACATATATCCATCCATTATGTTACATGATTTACACATAATTTATTGCATTTGTTATTTTTATTAGTTAAATTTTATTAAATATTCACTTAAAAAATTTAGATTATTAAACTTAATTTTTAAGCTTTTTAAAATATTTAAAAAATTATAATATAAAAATTAAATTAAAAAATAATAATAAGATTAAGTTCGACTACTTAAGCTAAGTCAAGTTTCACCATTTAAACTTTAAAATCTAAAAAGATCATTATTTATTTTTTGAATTTATAAATATTTAATTCCACTTATCAAGTTGGCAAACTTTCTCCAATTTATCAATGCGACATATGAGAGATAAATAAGCTATTTATTGGTTCTACAACAGGTCCCGTTTCATCATAAACCCTTCACCTAAAGCAAACTAGTCATTACCATTATTGATACTATTGCAGTTGTCAGAGTTTTACCCCATTTTATCTTGCGCCCATTTTGGAAAAGGACAAGACATTCACTAAATGTAGGGGTGGATATTGGGTGGAGCAGTTTGGATTGGGGCAAAATTTTTTTAATCTAGTTGAACCCAATATCTCATTTAGTTAGTTTAACCCCAGCCAAAATAATCCTTTAAATCAAGATTTTTGGGTTGGAATGGTTTGATTTCATTTGGGTGGGTTAGTTCGGGTTAGGATGGGTCGAAGAGCGAAGGCTTGGGGATGGCCAGACGTGAGGCGAGTGAGAGTGAGCTGACAAGGTTCAGTCGACTATTGAAAGCTCAAAGTCTCGAAGTGTGACGATTAGACGAGAGAGGGATCGAGACGACTCAAACGAGGTGAGGGGAAGTGGGGGGGTTGGCGTCAACTGTTGGAGATGATGAGACAACGGACAAGATTTGTCGCTCACGAGAGAGAAAGTCAAGGGATAAGGGAGGATCGAGGAGTGACATTGGAGTTGTGAAACTGCTTGGGAAAGATTTAGGACAAGTTACGAAACGACGTTATTTTGTAGCATCACAAAAAAACCATATATTATCTACAAAACGATGTTATTTTGTAGCAGTAGAATATATATATATATGTAATTTTTGTTAGGTTATCACGGCAACCCAACGGGAAAAAGGTACAAATCCAGCCTCATCTAATTTGTCCCATCTTAAACTACAATATTACATTATATTTATTTAATCCTATCTTAACTTAGTCAAAATTTTTTTTTTGACTGTTTGGAACGGGTTGAAATGATTTGACTTAAACCAATGCCCACCCTTAACTAAATGAGTTTCCTCATTGGGCTTTCTTCCACCGCAAAATGCTGTTCTTAGGAAAGTGCACCAGTCACTTACGTCAATGCAATATTCCCTGATAATTACTTATAAAGAAACCTCATAGAAGGCTCAAGCCACTACTGTCTAAATTATGAAAGAATATAATAAATTTAAAAATATAAATTTTCTTAAATAAAAATTATGAAAGAATAAAATTATAAGTATATGGGGCGGAATAAAAAAGGTGTGATTTAGGGAAGCACCAGAAATACCCTATTTTATGTTAGTCTTTTATTATGCTGATAATGGTCATGCTTGTCTATCACAGACAATTCTATTATTTTTATACCCTAACTATGCATGGAGGAACCTGTATGGCTGTATCCTAACGAAAGACAGAATTACCAAAAACCCACATTTTAATTAGTGTATATATATATATATATATATATATATATATATTTTATAAAGCTTTGTATACTACTCCCTAATCTGTAAGCAACTCGTAAGAAGTCTGAACTCCCTAAACCAAACACACTTTGCATCCCTTATCTCTCATTCTCAGACACTTTGGCATCTTCACTATTAGAGACACCACTGCTTCTCAATTATGAAGATCAAGGGACAAAAAAATTGAACATCTATTTAGAGATTCAGTAGTTGATATTACGATAAAGAATTAATTTGTTCCAAAAAAATTAATTGATGTATGAGAAATTTGAACGGAAGAACAAAGACAAGTCATGCCTTGTGCATAAAAAGATGAATGCCCTTATTGTTGCTTGTATATATTCCTTCCTGTTCTTTAGTTACAGTCAAAACCTTCAGGTAAATCCAGAGAAAATATGTTTCTTGATTCTTGATAATTCATATGTACCTGAAACATCTTCCATTGCTAAAATGGACACGGGCCATAACTTTAACATGAAAAAATGGAATAGAAGTTCTCCCATAGATATCTGTAAACCATGTTCCATAAATTCATATCACTATCTAGGATAAATATCAGAGATGGATAAGGCATTTATTGATTCTACAAAAAGTCGTGCAGGTTCATCATTAACCCTTCTTCCAAAGTAAAATGCTGGCCTTTTTGGTTGAGGGAGCTTCACACTTTCGTTTGTTAACATTGATAAAACTTCAGACATAGTGGGGCGATCAATTGCGCATTCTTCTACACATAACAAGCCAACATGAATACATCTCAGCACTTGATCTTCGACAAAGGAATCTATGGTTGGGTCTAGCAGATCTAGACCTACACCTTCTTTCCAAAGCTCCCAAGCCTGGGCAGTCATTGCATTTGATTGGGTTATATACTAGACACATAACCTAATAACATGGCGAATATACATAAACCCAAGGTTTGAGAATGGTTTGACTTACGTGTCCCACTAAGTTAAGTGGCAGGGTGGCATTGTAGAAGCTGTTGTTTCTTCTACCACTAACAATTTCAAGCATTAACACTCCAAAACTATAGACATCTGATTTGATAGAGAAAACTCCTTCCATAGCATATTCAGGAGACATATAACCACTAATTAATATCACATATATCAACTTAATTAGTCCATAAACGTGGGAACAAAGCATATGATTGAGAGGAAAGAAGGTGATAGCCAAAGCATACTCACTATGTACCAACAATTCTCTTTGTATTGGCTTCTGATTCTTGAGTGAAAATTCTTGCCATACCAAAATCAGAAATCTTGGGTGTCATATTTCGATCAAGTAGTATGTTGCTAGCTTTCAAGTCCCTATGTATTACTCTTAATCTTGAGTATTTATGAAGATAGAGTAATCCTTGAGCTATTCCTTCAACTATGTCAAAACGTGTCTTCCAATTGAGATGCTTGCTTCGTATTGGATCTTTCAAATAAAATTTGTGTCATTGATTGATGCTAATTGAAATAACGAAAACTTTGGGTATATAATTGGTAGAAGATATATTGCTCATATGAGCATTTGTATGAGTCTTACTTACCAAATAAGATGGTGTCCAAGCTCTTATTTGGCATATACTCATAAATTAAAATCCTCTCTTCTTCATGAATGCAACAACCCCATAGTTGAACAAGATTCTGGTGTTGGAGTTCAGAAATGAGTTTAACCTCATTTGTAAATTCGATCACTCCTTGTAACGAACTTTTTGCAAGCCTCTTTATTGCAAGTTCTTTCCCCGTTTGCAGTGTTCCCTAAAGTGATGATCAAGAATTTAATTATAATCATTCCTCAGATATATGAATCAGTCATAAGTTATAATCCAAACATTGGATTACCTTATAAACAGGTCCAAAGCCTCCTTCGCCTAACTTGTTCTTTGAAGAGAAGTCATTTGTAGCTAGTATGACAGATGCATAACTGAATAGCCTTACGTCATGTCCATTCTTTTCATTGTCTTCAATTTCATGAGCATCGCCAGATCCAAAGAAACTTACTAAGTCAAGCTCAAGCATTGTATTCCCTGTGGAGGTTTAAATGCAAAAGAGAAAGATTAATACAGTCAAGGGGTTGTCTCAGAACAATCTAAATGTGCCTATTTCTACTCAAAATTTCTACCTTCGTTTACAACTTTTCTTTTCCTTTGTACTAGGAATAGAATGCCCATGCCAAGTATAAAAGCAGCCGTGACTGTTGTGATGCTGATCGAGAATGGCCGTATCCATTTCTTTGCACCTATATTGACACGCAAACCATGAAGCAACTAGTAATTAGAAAATCACAAATGATTAGTATGTTTTTCCTCTGTTTTGTGCTTAAATGTATATATGATCGTTTTCATATATGAGTTATTATATTTGGTTCTGGAAGTCATTTTTATTTTTCAAAATGTATAAGGTGTTAGAGAATTAAAATAAAAGTTATTCCTAAACTTTTATCTTTCAGTTTAAATTTTTAAAATGATTGATTCTTTTACATAATTTCAGAGGTCAAGACTTCATTCCTCATTTCCTTAATGGAAGGAAGTGTTGGGTATCAAGTAATTTACTATTACCATAGCAGTTTATATAATGGAAAGAAATTGATATATTTCTTGCATAGATGGGGTAGCATTGTGTATTTATTTTTGACGCACCTTTATGTTCCGCAGACTTGCTTACTAGCACATACTTCGAACGAGCACCAGGAAATGGAAAAGTTTCCAGTGACTTTCCCCTAAAAAACGTACATCCTGTGCCAAGTTCCCATTCATAACTGTCGAATGCAACACAGTCACAATTTCTCCAGCAAGTAATCTTGCAGTCACTTATGGTACTCGTATTTGTATAAGAGCTTACATTATAATCTCCAACAAGGTTAACTGGCTGAAGTTCATATGTTTCACCAGGATTCCTACAGATGGGTTTGTTCTCCCATGTTTGGCAGCCTCCATCAGCGTTATACCCATAACAGTTATCAGCCCTTGCAATATCATTTCCTTTGGTGTCGGTCATCTGCCCTGTTTCATATAGTATCCATCCAGGAAGGTCCTGATCATCACTTGGGGTTGAGAATGTAAAGTAGTTTTCATCCTCATTGGAATATATGGTGTACTTATACAAACTCTGTGCTTGCTCAGAGATATGTTCAAATCTGTTGTTTATCAGCACCCCGCTTTTCCAACAAATCTGCCCACTTCTCTGGATGACCAATTCGCCGCTTTGGGGTTCCCATTCAAGGCTGAAGGCTCCTGAGGCTGCGATTTGTTGATTTAAACGGGAAACCAGCGTCCAGTTTTGGCCAGTTTTGTGATTACTACCTAACTTCATTCCTGGGAGCAGCGTGTCTGTGGGGTAATCGAAACTTTGCCATAATACACGCTTCATTGACCCATCCGGGTGAAGTTCATGGAGGACAAGGTTGCCTGTATCCAACAAGGTGGCCACAGCGTTGTCAACAGGTTAAGCTGAACGGTAAAGGATTATTGGGTCCCCACGTCGGCGGATTAGTTTCAATGCACCTGATTGTTCCAGAGTTAGACTGGCATCAGTTCTGATTATGGGATCATTTCGGTTGGCAATCCATACTGGCCAATTTGATTTTGTGTCTTCTATCTGGAAGTAATATAAGCCAGAAACTTGTTCAAGGACTCCAGCAAACATACAAAATCTGCCGCTTGCAGAGCAGATTTCATTTTCAATGATGTCTACCGTGTCTCCTGGCTTCAAACTGTTTCTTACTTGAGAATGCGTAGTACTGATACACAGCCATAAATATACGAAAACAAGCAAAAGGCCCACAAGTTTATTCGAAAAATTATGATGCACACAATCCGCCATGGACCACAGAGCACAACACTGTAGGACTGTAGGGAAGGAGAAGTACTGAAAATGTCAAGTTGGATGTGATTAGTATCTTATTAATCATAGGCGAAAGAGGCTCAAGCTTGTGAACAATTTGATGACTTATGCAGTGATTGCTCTTGCTATTGGACATAAGCTATTAACTGCAGAGGCCGGCATAGCGTGTTGTTTGTTTCTGTTTTTTAGCATGTTGTTTGTTAGTTGCTGAAGAAAAAAGATCACGGACAGTATTGGCCGGTTTTGTCAGCAAGCCCTCGCAAAGCAGCATTATTCAAATATATATATATATATATATATTTTTAAAAAAAACAAACACTCACTTAATATTTCATATTAAATATTTACAAAATTTGAAATAAATTATTAACTTTTTAAGTTTTATAGTTTAATTTGTAAAATTTAATAAATTAATAGTTTAAATTTTTTTAAATAAATATTTAAATAAAATTTTATTCATAAAAATAATAAAATTATAAATTTTTTCTTACAATAAGGGGTTCGTTTATGATTCCATGTGTTAATAGCTTTTTTTATTTGGCCGGACTAATTTGCTAATAGGACTAGGTGTATGTCTATGCTGGATTTGAAAATTGAGAATATGTTTATACAATGTATTGGAATGATAATATTGAATGGCTTTTGATTCAGGTCTTGCATCCATTTGTCGAGTTACAAAGGGATACCTGATAATTACAATTTTGACTAATCATGTTATTGTCAGCTCTTAACTGTATGCACGACTACTTAAATTCCTTACTTTTGATTGAGTGCAATACGTTGATTGTTGAAACATTTGCCAAGATCACCATGCTCTCTTAGTATGTTTTGAAAGTTTTTCTTTTTTTTTGTTGGTTTTCATTTTGTAGGTATTATTATTCGAGAAAAACTTTATTGTTAAACCTGTAATTAACAATTTAAGCTTTTGATGTGACTGATTCAATAAGACATAAGAGCTTCTTTAATTTGATTAGGACAAGTTTTAATAGTTTAAATTTTTAATATAATTAGTTTTTTAATAATTATTTATAGTTAGTTGAAAATAATAGGATCAATTGGTGGTGAGAAGTTGTTGTTTCAAGTTTTAGATAACGAATGGACATAATAATAAGGAGAGGCAAAAAAAAAAGGAGTAAGAATGAGAATGTGGAAAGCAGAGTATCAATATATGAGCTTCTTTTTCTTTTTTTTTTTTAGGGTTATCCCTTAGGAGACTAATTAAATCTCTTTAAAGTGAAAGCTGTTAATGTTAAACCCCTTCTAACAATGGCATGATTCCTTCTCTTTAAATTTTTTTACCCATACACAATTTCAATGTTGCATTCTCTTCATAAAACCAAGCATGTGTGATGCTTATGAATATTAGCCTAGCTAGATTAACTAGTTTTGTGTATTATGATTTATTTTCATTGCCATATATATTTAACTAAGAGCAAGACTGTGAAGTGGGGTCTTCCCTATCTAATGGGGACACGCCATTTTGTGTCAATGGTATGTCTCCCAATTTTGTGGAGGGAGAATTTTCGTTTGATTAATGTTATTAGATATATGAGAAATTCTTAATAAACTATTAAAAGAATAGAATTTTGTTATTTTTACAAATTAAATTTTTATTAAATATTTATTTAAAAGAACTTAGATTATCAAATTTATTAAATTTTATAAATTAAATTGTAAGATCTATTATATTCAATAGATCACATTAGTTTGTGACTATTTAATAAATCATATTTTGTGAGTTTATTATTTTGAGAAAACAGCAAGAGTATGGTTTATGGTAATTCAATTATACTCAAAATATTAGTATCCTCAATTCTATTTACTTTAAATATTTTGATGATATGAATTTAGACTCCTCATAGTACTAATATCCTGACTATATTAATTTTTATATACTATAGTCATGCCAAAGAATCGAGAACATGTGTTCTATGATTTTTTTTTTAAGGAAAAAAAACATTTAAGTGATTAATTTCACACAACTTTGTTTATTTTGAGTCAGTATCTGGTATGAAACTTAGTTTAGTCTGACAAAGTATACGCCCTCTATAAATATTATTTGCTCAAATTCATAAAATCCATGAAATCAATAGTTGTTTAAATGAAGTATATTATCCATAAAGTTTTGTACACTACTCCCTAATCTGTAAGCAACTCGTAAGAGGACAGAACTCTCTAAACCAAACACACTTTGCGTCTCTTATCTCTCATTCTTGCACACTTTGGCATCTTGGCTATGGAGACACCTCTGCTTCTCAGTTATGAAGAACCAAGGGACAAAAAAATCGAACCTCTAGTTAGAGAATCAGAGAACTTTAGGACAAGTCAGTTGTGCATAGAAAAGGTGAATGCCTCTATTGTTGCTTGTATATATTACTTCCTGTCCTTTAGTTACAATCAAAACCTTCAACCAAATCAAGAGAAAATATGTTTCTTGATTCATCATAATTCATATGTACCTCAAATATTTTCCATTGATAAAATGGACATGGGCCATAACTTTAAAAAAAAAAAAGGGGAAAAGATATGTTCTCCCATAGATATCTATAAACTATGTTCCGTAAATTCATATCACTATCTAGGATAAATATAAGAGATGGACAAACCATTTATTGATTCTACAAAATCATTAACCCTTCTTCCAAAGTAAAATGCTGGCCTTTTTGGTAGAGGGAGCTTCACACTTTCGTTTGTTAACATTGATAAAACGTCAGGCATAGTGGGACGGTCAATTGCGCATTCTTCTACACATAACAAGCCAACATGAATGCATCTCAACACTTGATCTTCAACAAAGGAATCTATGGCTGGGTCTATCAGTTCTAGCCCTGCACCTTCTTTCCAAAGCTCCCAAGCTTGGCAGTCATTGCATTTGATTCAGCTATGTTAGACATATACCCTATAACATGGATAATATATAAACCCAAGGTTTGGGAATGGTTTGACATACATGTCCCACTAAGTTAAGGGTCTGGGTGGCATTGTAGAAGTTGTTGTTTCTTCTAGCACTAACAATTTCAAGCATCAAGACTCCAAAACTATAAACATCTGATTTGATTGAAAAAATTTCCTCCATAACATACTCAGGAGATATGTAACCATTAATTAATATCACATATATAAACTTAATTAGTTCATAAATGTGAGAACAAAGAATATGATAGATGAAAGGTACTCACTATGTACCAACAATCCTCTTTGTATTGGCTTCTGATTCTTGAGTGAAAATTCTTGTCATAACAAAATCAGAAATCTTGGGTCTCATACTTTGATCAAGTAGTATGTTACTAGCTTTTAAGTCTCTATGTATTACTTTCAATCTTAAGTATTTGTAGAGATAAAGTAATCCTTGAGTTATTCCTTCGATTATGTCAAAACGTGCCTTCCAATTGAAATGCTTGCTTTGTATTGGATCTTTCAAATAAAATATGTCATTGATCCATGCAGATTGAAATAAAGAAAACTGTGTATATAATTGGTAGAAGATTTGTTGCACGTATGGGCTTTTGTATGAGTCTTACTTACCAAATAAGATGATGTCCAAGCTTTTATTGGGCATATACTCATAAATTAAGATCTTCTCTTCTTCGTGAATGCAACAACCCCATAGCTGAACAAGATTCTGGTGTTGAAGGTCAGAGATGAGTTTAACCTCATTTGTAAATTCGATTACTCCTTGTAACGAGCTTTTTGCAAGTCTCTTTATTGCAAGTTCTTTCCCCGTTTGCAATGTTCCCTAAAGTGATGATCAAGAATTTAATTATAATCATTCCTCAGATATATGAATCAGTCATAAGTTGTAATCGAAACATTGGACTTATAGGGTTACCTTATAAACAGCTACAAAGCCTCCTTCGCCTAACTTGTTCTTTGAAGAGAAGTTATTTGTAGCTACCATGACCGATGCATAACTGAATAGCCTTAAATCATGTCCATTCTTTTCATTGTTTTCAATTTCACGAGCATCCCCTAATCCAAAGAAATTTACCAAGTCAAGCTCAAGCATTGTATTCCCTGCGGAGGTTTAAATGCAAAAGAGAAAGATTAATACAATCAAAGGGAAGCTACAACAATCTAAATGTGCCTATTTCTACTCAAAATTTCTACCTTCTTTTACAACTTTTCTTTTCCTTCGTCCTAGGTATAGAATGCCCATGCCAAGTAGAAAAATAGCTGTGACTATTGCAATCCTGATCCGGGAGGTCAGTATCCATTTCTTTCCACCTATATTGACAGGCAAACCTCGTAACAAATAGTAATTAGAAAATCACAAATGATCAGTATGTTTTTCTTTCTGTTTTTAATCACAGCTAATGTATGATCGTTTTCATATATAGAGTGTGATTGTCCTATGTGTTATTATCTTTATTTCTAGAAGTGGTTTTTATTTCCCAAAATGTATAAGGTATTAGAGAAATAAAATAAAGGTCATTCCTAAACTTCTACTTAATAGTTTAAACTTTTTAAATGATTGGTTTCCTTAACATAATTTTAAAGTTTTATAACTAAAAAGTTAAGAGTTTAATCCTTACTTACTTGACATAAGGAAGTGGGTGTCAAGTTACTTATCTGTAATTACTTGAGCAGTATAAAGGAAAGAAATAGAAATATTTCTTGCACAAATGGAGTAGCATTGTGTATTTATTTTTGACGCACCTTTAGGTTCCGGGGACTGCCTTACTAGCACATAATGCTTCGAAGGAGCACCAGGATATGAAAAAACTTTCAATGACTGTCCACCAAAAAACAAACATCCAGTGCCATTCATGTAATAACTGTCGAATGCAACACAATTACAGTTTCTCCAGCATGTAATCTTGCAATCGCTTATGCTACTCATATTTTCATGATAGCTTATATCATAATCCCCAACAAGGTTAGCAGGCTGAAGTTCATATGTTTCACCAGGATTCCTACAGATGGGTTTGTTCTCCCATGTTTGGCAGGCTCCATCAGCGTTATACCCATAACAATTATTAGCCCTTGCAATATCATTTCCTCTGGTGTCAGTCATCTGCCCTGTTTCATATAGTATCCATCCAGGAAGGTCCTTATCGTCACTTTGGGTTGAGAATGTGAAGTACCTTTCGTCCTCATGGGAATAAATGGAGTAATTATACAAGCTCTGTGTTTGCTCTGAGATATGTTCAAATCTGCTGTTTGTCAATACCCCGCTTTTCCAACAAATCTACCCTCTTCTCCGGATGACCAATTCGCCGCTTTGGGGTTCCCATTCAAGTATGAAGGCTCCTGGGGCTGCGGTTTGTTGACTTAAACGGGAAACCAGCGTCCAGTTTTGGCCAGTTTTGTGATTACTACCTAACTTCATTCCTGGGAGCAGCGTGTCTGTGGGGTAATCGAAACTTTGCCATAATACACGCCTCATTGACCCATCAGGGTGAAGTTCTTGGAGGACAAAGTTGCCTGTATCCAACAAGGTGGCCACAGTGTTGTCAACAGGTTGAGCTGAACCGCAAAGGATTGTTGGTTCCCCACGTCGGCGGATTATTTTCAATGCACCTGATTGTTCCAGAGTTAGATTGGCATCAGTGTTGATTATGGGATCATTTCGGTTGGCAATCCATACTGGCCAAAATGATTTTTTGTGAACTATAAGCAAGTAACATATGGGAGAATCTTCTTCAAGCATATCAACATACATACAAAATCTGCCGCTTGCAGAGCAGAAGTTATTTTCCAGGAGATCTAGCGTGTCTCCCGGCTTCAAACTGTTTCTTACCTGAGCGTGCGTAGTACTAGGACACAGCCACAAATATACAAAAACAAGCAAAAGGCTCTCAAGTTTATTCGAAAAACTATGATGCACACAATCCGCCATAGAGCACAGAGCACAAAACCATAGGATTGTAGGGAAGGAGAAGTACCGAAAAAATAAAGTTGGATGTAATTAGTATCTTATTAATGCTAGGTGAAAGAGACTCAAGCTTTTGGACAATTTGATGGCTTATGCAGTAACTTTTGATATTGGACTGAAAGTGATTACTTCACAGAAGCCAACCTAGCATGGTGTTATTATTATTATTATTTTGCTCTTCTAATAAAGGGTCGTTTATGAATCCATGTGCTAATACTTTCTTTTTTATGACCAAAAAAAAAAAAAAAGGAAGACTAGTCACTTAATATACTCGAACTTGAATTCTCTTTGTATGGGAAAAGAAAAAGAGATGGAGGACACCAGCAGGCAAGCAATGGTGCTTATCCGTTGATATCCATGGAAATAACAATTTTATAGGATTAAACACAACTCAGTGCTTGCACCTCATGCAACGTCTCCCTTATCTTTCATGACTTTGTTAATATCAAGCTCTTCGTGCGAAACGAATTAACGCATAAAAATTATGAAGACAGATGATCACAAAGCATGTATGCTCCAATTCTGTCGGTATAAACTAAAATACTTAAGCTCTAGATATAGTCACCAGCAAACAGGACCGAGGGATATGACCTTCCCATTAATTTATATATTAGACTAAACCAATAATTCTAAGCTAATTAAGTTGGCGGGGGATTCAAATCATTTGACTGAGCATGGTATTTTAATTGTTGAATCATTTGCTAAGATCACCATGCTCTCTTAGAATGATTTGAAAGCATTTTTCACTTCATATTTATTATTATTTGATAAGATGTATTCTTGTTCTCGTACTCGACAATTTAAGTGTTTTATATTTCTAATTTTACAATCAATACGAGAGATTCTTTAATTGAATAAGGACATATATCTAATCGCTTAAGCTTTTACTAAAATTAATTCTTTGATAATTATATTTAGTTGTAAAATAATAGGATCAATAAGCGGTGAAAACTTGTTGTTTCAAGTTTTAGGTAACCAAGGGACATAATAAGGGGGAAAAAAGGGGAGGAGGTTCAGAATTTCGAAAGCATAATATCGTAACATGAACTCCTCTGTTGAATTTCTTAGCCCATGCACAATTTTAACGGTCGCAATCTCTTCCTAAAACTGAGCCTGTGTGGTGATTAGAAATATCAGATTTGATTAACTTGTTTTGTGCATTATAATTCACCTTCTTTGCTTTATATGCTTGAGTAACTTTATTTGATGTTTGAGAAGTTGCTAGTAAACTACAAAAATGAAAAAGAAACACTCATTGAATTAGTTTTACTAAAATACCCACAAAGTTTTAGATAAGATGTTAGATTTGTTTAGCCAACAATATATGGGGTCTGTAAAATCTGATAACTTAAACCACCACTAGCAAAATCAACAACCTGCCATAATTCCTGTTATAAAATAGAATTTTGCTATTTATATGAATATGGAATAGATAAAGTTTGCACAATATCTTATTAGCCTCCGAAATCATTCATTGATTATAATTAATATTTGCATATGTTAATTATATGTTATGTAGATTTTGTATATTCTGTATACTCACATTCAGATTTATTTTATAAAATAACATAAAGTAGCATTAGCAAAGTAACTCTAAAAAGTAGAGAGTGAATCATAACTCACATAATTGATCTGAATTTTTTTTTCTCCTCCACCCAAGTTAGATCTTATTCCACCTTACATGTTAAAAAAAAAAAAAAGGTTAATTCTGAAAAGGAACACAATCACAGTTACTCTAGCAATCAGCCATGCAATCAATTGAGGTGAGGCTTGTATTATTTGTATAAATGCTTGAATTATGTATTCTTGACTAATCAAGGTTGCCGCACAACCTATGTTTGTGTGAGAGAATGGGTTTATAGCATCCCATTTTAGGTCAGGAAAATTATAGATCTATGTCTTTACAATTAAGTATATTTTAAAAAATAAAATATAAGTGTATAATTATTAATAAAAAAATTAATAATTATAATAATTATTAAATATAAATAAATAAATTATAATTTATAAATTTAAAATAATTATAATTATTAATTTTTTATTAATAATTATTTATTTATATTTTACTTTTTAAAATACACTAGATGTTTAAAAAAACTCAAATCTAATTGCTGGAGCTTATGCTCTTAATATAATTAGAAATAAAAAAGTTAAAAATAAAAAAAAAAAAGAAAAAGTGAGAATGTGAGGTACCTAGAGCTTGTGCCGGTACAATAACAAATAAAAAAATTAGAGGTAAAAAAAGAATATAGTAAAATTGTGACAAAACATATGTATAACTTATATCATAAGTTATTACGGCACGTTTGGTGAAAATGAAAAAACAAAAGAAAATGAAAAGCCTTGCACCAAATTGCTATCCCTGAGAAAGTAGTATCCAGTGATAATTCAAATTAGATTTATACCTGTTACACTCAGCGAACCCTTTGGCAGGTTCTAATGTGAGACCCTGCTTTCTGGAGGCACGCTGCGTTTTTTTTTTCCGCAGTTCTTCCTTACCCTGCTTTTTAACTGCAATTGGTCGCACTGCAAGTTTCCAATCCCTTTCTGACCCCAAATTGAAACTTTAGATTGATCATTGGTCAGTTTTTCAATTTCTGGATTTTTTTGGATCGAAGTCTTTGATTGTAGTTGTCGGTGGAAGCATGGAGTCACTATGCTAAATACCAACAAAGAACAAAAGCTTTTTTTTTTTTTTATTGTCAATTTCTTAGTTTCTATTGCTATTCCTCTCTTGTTCTTGAGAAAAAAAAGAAAGCAATAGAGGAGGCGTGAAGTCACTATTCTCTCATTCAAATTTCAGGCTGATTTGAAGGCAATAGAAAGCAAGAGTGTGATATGAATTTGAAGGCAATACCCGCTCATGCTTCGGTTTATGTTGAATTCTTCCCTTCGTTTTCTGTCTTTTCAGCACGCCCCAGCTGTGAAAGCTTTCGAAGTCCTCATTCCTGCCAGCTTTTCGACGATATGTGTAACCCAAGTAAAGCAGGCAGAGGAAAGTGTCATAGACCAACCAAAGGACGCTACTGAAGTTTTGAGAAAATGGGGTTGTGCTGATAATGATTTGGTGCGCATATTCTCACGTCGCCCATCTTTACGCAATGCTGACACTACCCATCTTCAATATAATCTCTCTCTGCTAAGTCGCTTGGGTATAGGCGCACCTGACCTTGTGAGAATCATCAATTGTCGGCCCAGATTCCTCAATTGCCAGATTCACCATTGCTTTGATGAGAAGCTTTCCTACCTTATGTCATTGTTTGAGTCAAACGAAATGCTTCAAAGGGCCATTGTAAGAAATCCATCACTTTTAACCTATAGTTATCACAATACCATTAAACCTGTCATGGAACTCTATGAAGATTTGGGCGTAAAAAAGGGGGACTTGATTTTGATGCTCATTTATCGGCCCACGATTCTTGTAAGGACTTCATTTGATGACGAAAAGCTGGAATATATCCGCAAAACAGGGATTTCCAAGGAGTCGAAGATGTATAAATATGTGGTAACACTAATAGGCGTCTCTCGTTTGGAAACAATTCGTGGAAAGGTAGCAAATCTGGGGAAATATGGCTTCTCTGATGATGAGATATTTGGACTTTTTGGGCGAGCTCCTCTTATCTTGACATTATCAATTGATAAGGTTCAGAGGAATATGACTTTCATTCTGGGCACAATGAAGCTCGAAGCTAAAACAGTTCTTGATTACCCATTTCTCTTGTCCATTAATCTGGACACCCATTTGAAGCCACGGGTACTCCTAGCAAGGAAGATACAAGACATGGATCGTAAGTTACAAATTCCATTACCAACTTTGCTTACCGCTCTAAGGATGACAGAGAAGAGGTTCGTAAATTCGTTTATTAATTGCCATACTAAGGAAGTTGCCGATGAATTAATGGAGTTCTACTTAAAGGCAAAAGCAGTGAAGAGATTAGCAGAGTCAGCAAAGAAGTGTATTATTAAATCATTCCCTTTCTGAATTCCGCACATGCGCTTTCTCACAATTTTGCTGCTGGAATTCAGATCATAGAACTTCCCAATAATTTTTTTTTGTTCATGATAGAGCGGGATTTCTTAGGAATAACAATGTCAATTTTGTGATTCATCTGGTTGTTTGGATATTATTTCTTCTGATGCTTAATGCAGAATCTTATTGTTCATGATAAAGAGAGTTTCTTCATATAGATTTCTGATGGTTAACACCGTTTGTGATACATGTAAACTTTAAAACTTTGCGGTGGAGAAATAATTTATAAGAACTTGGTCATTTAGCTATCAAAATAGAAAATAAAATGCATCAAGCCTTACAGGTGGAAAAATCTTCTGATGGGTAGTGGGTTAAAATATTGGGGAAAAAAGTAGAAAATAACTTGGAGTTGCCATTCTCTTTAGGTCTGTTCATGTTTGTAAAAGCTGAAACCAAAGTGCTTCATGGTCAAGTGAAAGGGCCAGGAAGTTGTTTAGTATGGATTAGGACTTAGGAGGCTACTCCTGAGATGTATTGTAGAAAACCAATTGAAATTTTAGTTTTTGTGGTTTTTTTTTTTTTTTCTTAGTAAGCTTTATCTGTATGTATTTTAATTTCTCTTTTGTACATTTATCGAATTGATGAAAGTTAGTTGTTGATTTTTCTTCATCCCTGTGTTGTGCTTTGTTATTAGTTAGCTAGTGTAACACTCTTTCTAAATCTGATGTGACATCTTATTATCTGCGCAGAAGGAATTGAAAGATGTCATCAACCCTTAGCATGTTTGCTTCCACGCCAAAATCATGTTTAGTTAAACGTGGCAAATTCAAGCTTCTGCGACAATGGGACTTCAATATGGTTTTGGCCACCAAACATGCTATCTGTTGTTATGGCAATCAACTTTTAACTTGTTTTAAGAAAATTTTTGCTTGCTGTTGCAAGGATATATTACTCATTTTAATGACAATATATAATTGCTTCTAACATCTCTTCATTTTTTCTGTTTCTACCTGAGAATAGTTACTTAGTGAAACCTTCTGAGAATCTTATCTACCTTCACAAACATTTCGTACTGAGGAAGGTCAAAGTTGGCACTGACTCTGTTTATCTTATCATCATCTTATTAAAGATCCATTTCGGTTATTATGGCCAGCAATGTCATTGTAAGGTTAGGCAATAGGTAAGTGCATGTGATTCCCACTAGAAACTTTTTTTGTTATTATGACTATATTACCTCTGGTCTTTCATTTGTTTGTTGTGTGTACTTCTTTTTCTAATTTAATGCAAGTGTCAAGCAGATCAAAGTTATTTCTTGTTTATTGTAGTTCTGCTTACTCTCATAAAAAATAACTTAGATGTTAGTCAAAGAACAATAGATGACAAATTGATGGCTTATAATCGCACTGGCCTAGTGCGGTTAGGCAATCTTAAACATCTGTTCACGGTTGGAGTATCTGGTAATAATTTTTATAAGCAGTCTTGACATGTTTTATGCTATTAGCTATTCTTAGGAATTATGCAATTTTAGATAAAAATAACAAGTTATTTGTTGTCTTGACTTTTCTCACATGAATAGTATCATCTAACTAGAAATCATGTTAATTTCCATGTTAGTTTCTTTTTATCTTAAAATAGAAGAAATTTGTGGTAATTTATTAAATATTCTATTGATAGAAGTCCTTTAGTGGATCACGGGGACTGGAGCAGCATAGCTATTTCAATGATTGTATGTTCTGCTTTTTGTAAAATTTGTAGTAGTGAATGAATAATATTTGTGTTCAATTTGAATTTGAGATGATAAAAGCATGTTTAGTATCTAATGCTAACTATGTTCCATGAATTGCTAGAAAACTCAATTTCTCTGTTTTGCTGTTTGTTTTTATCGGTAGAGCTAGATATGTTGTCTTTTCTCTAAAAGTAGTTGAATTTTCAGTACAATGGGCATTGGATATCTCTAATGCCATCCAATATGAGGAGCTACTTTCTTATCAATTTTCTGGTCGTTGGTTTGTATTTTCACCTGACTTTTTTTAATATCTGTGGCTGCATGATGAGATGCACAATAAGGCCCGAAAAATGATGAAATTTAAAATGTTTGTCTGCAGCAAAGTATTAATGGGGTAAATGTATGCGCTGAGCAATGCAATAGACACACACAGGACACTATGGAGTTGCTAATTGTTTTTTGGTTATAATAGTTCCTAATTTTGTCTTGACAGACAAATGGAGAGCAGCCGTGCAAGGCTCTGCTTGATTACATGATAAATAGTAGAAGCTTCCATAATGTTGAAATAGTTTCCGATTCTGCTGATATCCGAAGTTGGTAACTGGGTTCTGTCAACAAGCAATTTCACATGGGAATGTATGTCAGTTCCTCTGTTGTTTTCCATTTCTACATTGGAGCAGCACACAGCAAAAGTAAACAAAGAGATATGTTTTCCTCCTTAACTACTGGAGTTGAGTCGATTTCTCAACAGCTCAAATTGTTTCTCACTTTGTACACCTGAAAGTTTTTCCTACTCAAATCGAATTTGGAATATATGTTCCTCAACTGGGTGGCTACCATGTTAGAGCAGCCCCTTAACTTTTGTAACTTTTCTCTCTTTCCTTTTGAAACTAACAGCTTGGTTTCAAACCTCTGGAAGGATGTCAAGGGAAAGATTGTGAAAAGTATGTGTTGCCCAAAGATTATAGTGGTTAGGTGTAAACTGTACTGTTATTTCATGTTATGCCAGATAGAGTTAAGTTGCCCTACTTTGGCTACTGCATACGCCCTTCCCTATTGTAAATCGTTAGAGGCAGACTCTTCAATTTTCAAAATTTATTCCTCCTGTTTTTTGTCTAGAACTTCAAAAACAGAGGAATTATTAGAACGGAAATCAAATAGGTGTCTTCCGTTTCAAAATGTAAAACTGTAAATTATTCGAAATTCCAATGTATTTCTGTGGCTATAAAAATTGGTCTTCACATTACCAAAAAAAAAATAAAATTGGTCTTCAATTACCTTAACGTAGACTCCAGAAGAAGTGGGCTCGGCAAGGGCCTCTGCCGTTGCTGACTTGGGTTATGACTGTATTTTGGCGGGAATGATTGGTTTACATTGTTTCGACCCATGTTTTTATTTTTTTGGTACACTTCGACCCATGTTTTTACTACATAGGTGTTGTGGTTCAATAAAGAGCCAAAGATTAAAGTGTAAGAATAAAAAAAGAACAGTCTATTTTAAAACACGTCAATAAGCATAAGATAATTGTAAGTATAGAAGAGTAGAAATATCAGTGATCATATTTTAGTCAAGTTTGCCAAAGCTGCTTTTTGAAGGGCTTGGATAATTTTTTGACCATTACCTTATTGTTAGAGAGTGCCAGCCAAACTTTGACCCAACTTTGCCAGAGTTAATTCAGTAGTTCTCTAGGAAAGATTTCCCCAACTACAAATGGAATACAACGCTTCGTAAGAGTTGTCTGGTGTTTTGGGCAAAGGCTTGTGGCGTTTTTCATGGCCTCAAGCTAGCTTGGAAAGGTGGCCATAGGAAAGTTATCATTGAGTCAGATTCTTTGGCTTCGATCGCCAGGCTTAAAAGGGAAAATGATGATAGAGGTCCTGAGGAGTAGATCATCATTTACGTCAGAGACCTTCTCCACAGGGATTGGTTGGTCCAGCTCCATCATACGTATTGGGGAGGCAATTCTTATGCGAACAAAAATATCAACAACATAAAGAACTGAACTTTTTATGTTTTAAAGCTATTAGGTATGATTTAGTGGTGAAGAGTTTGGGCACTATTACTGGACAATAAATTTCATGGTTAAATCATGTGAAATAAAAATTATGTAATGATAAAAATATGAGAATAATAAAATTGTGAAAGAAATAATGTCATAAAAAGCAATCAACAAATGATAATATAAGAATTATTAATAATTCTACCCAAAAAAGAGTACAGATTTCAATATTACTCTTTTGATTGATAATCCTTTGTTGCTGATGAAGACATAAAAAAGTTAAATTACAAAAAAATTTCTCTTTCCTTTAATATAAACAATAACAGAAATAATAATATGTTGGAAAATACTATATATAGTTATTGTATAAAGTGTTTATAATTTAAATTATTTGAAAAAAATACAAAGTGAAAATTAACATAAAAATTAAATTTCTACTTAATAATTGTGAATTGTTTATAAAAATTTATGTAAATATGAATAAATATCAATATATTATGCTTTTAGTGGTAATGAACATCACTCCACAGAAAACTCCAGATGGAGTTGAAACACTTGAAACCTCACTGGCTATTATAAAGCGTCCACTGGGTGGCACCGCAAGCTGCAGAGAGATACCCCCAGAGCAGCAGCACACTAGACTTTTGGCTGCTTTTGTTGACACCTGACTTTTCCAGTTATACGAGGCCACTCCTTTTTATATGGTCGCTAAGGGAAATGGCTTCGACCCTATTGACAAGGACGCTGTTGGGTCCTCGCCTGATTTACTCTTCTTCGTTGCTCACTCGAAAGCCCCAATTTGTCACTTCCTTCTTTAGTGTAAGTCCCGTCAACTTTATGAAATTTCATCTTGGGTCTTTTCATTCTCAATTTGTGCAAGAATTCTCTATATATTCCCGCATCCTACTAGACTCTCTGTATGTGAAACTTTGCTCTTCTGCTTATTTGGATTGTATCACTTGGGTGTATTGTGGCTTCTCGATACTTAAGATTCATTTGATTTTGAGAAAGGATGTGCGTTTTTCCTCTTGGATCGTTGTCACTTGGGTACTATACTTGCATGACTATTTTTATTTGTTTTTTGATTGTTTTCCGTGGCCTGTATTCTAAACTACTCCAAATTTGAGTGTGTGGCCTTGAATTATATGCTCCAACTGAAGTGCCACCAGCGAATTCATGACAAATCATAAATGGTTATGGGCACTTTGCATCTCCTTTCTCAAGCAAGTATATGGATAATACAATTTACTTAATCCAATCAATATCTGGTGGACTGAATTCTAATTTTGTAATTGTCAATGTTATAGTGACAGTTTTTCATCAATTATAATTCAAACCAAAAGTTTAAGTTTGCATAGTATTTTCTTTATAGGTTATCATATCAATTATTAGTAACGTAACAACTATGGGTTATAAATTTCCTTTCTTTGCGTTAATTTCATTTGTGAATTGTTGATATAGATGTCAGTCGGTCTCTCATGCAAAACATATGTATTTATTTGTTCTATTAGGTGCAAAGAATGGTTCTGCTATTTTTAAGTATTGAATTTTGATTGAAGCCATTGAAGAAATGCATTTCATGGAATGCATCATCTAGGCATATGCACCTTTTGGCAGTTCAATTTCTTAGGTTAGTTTGTGCAAAGAATATCATTATGCTTGGAACTCATTAATTTCTTTCTGCATTGTTTTGTTTACCTCAAGCTGACCTTTCATCTTGGTCCCTTTTTCGCAAAGATGATATATTATTACTTTCTTCTATCTGCAGAAGAGACCATTTTGTTTATGGGCTGACCCAGTCTATACAACCCATAAAACAAAAGCAACTGGTTGGACTCCTTGTGTTATGGCTTCTTCCTTAATTGGGAAAAGAGCTGCATATTCAACGCAATCTGTCTCAACAAATGATCCAGTTGTCTCTGTGGACTGGCTCTATGCTAATTTGAAGGAGCCTGATATGAAGGTACTTGCTGAAATTGCTAAACTAAAAGTGGCCTTACTCAGGTTGTATTCTTTACATTTTTTATTTGTTGTGTTGGAGTCTTTTTTATTTTTTCTATTTGGTGCTGTTGTGTGCAGCATTTATGATAGGCTATAAGAAGTATCTCATAAAAATGCAATTGCAATTTTCTTTCTTTCTTTTTTCTGAACTTTCTTTTTTTTGGGGATAAAAGTTAAACATCTGGAATTAAGGAGAAAGTCTTAAAAATATTGATACATTTTATTAATTCCACCAGATTTCTGCTATGAAGTACCAAACTTTCATTTTGGATAACATATCTATGCCGGATTTATACCCATACTTGTTTTAGATGTGAAACTTGTATGAGAGTTACATAATAGTTTCATTACAAAATTGATGTATTGATGTACCTGTTCTTGTATTGGATCAAAATTTATTTTTCCCTTGATGCTATTAATTATTTAATGGCTGAACATGTTTATTGGCTATCAGTTTATTTGCTTTGTCAAGAATTAGTCATCCTCAAAGTTTAAGCTTTTTGGATATTTAGTTTTTGACATGATATCGGAGCCTTTACGATGAAGTTGTTTATAATGTAGTAGTCAGGGGTTCAATCCTTGGCGTGCCCCTATTTATCAACAATTAAGTTGAGTCCCTTTCATAATCGATGTAGGATAGAAGCCCTGGTATCATGTTAAAGGCCAAAATTTAAGTTGTTGTGTGGAGTCCCAAGAATGATTCTTACATCTCTATCTCTCCAACACGTCTCTCACACAAAAGCCTCTTTTAGGCTTGAAATGTGAACATTTTTTTTTTTTTTTAATTTTGGGTGGCGGTGAGGATTTAACATTTGACCATTTAGTCATAAAAACTTTGATATCATGTTAAAAACTAGTCATCCCTAAAACTTAAGCTTTTAGGAAAGTTGGTCCTTCATAGCTTGAACTAAAGCAACATTTTATTTTGGTCACCAATTTCATCCACTTAAAACAAGCTTGGGATTTAAAGGTCTTAAGCTCTTGTGTTAACTCTGGTGTTGCTTTTAGCTACCCAAAATCAGTGACCATCAAACATCCGGTGATAAACATATGAATTGTCTCTAGTAAAGAAAAGCACTCTTTCCCTTTCCCTTCCCCTTAGTCCCTAGAACCTGGGATTGGGTGACTCTCAATCTCTTCTCTTGGTATTTTTTCCCTTCTTGGTGCTATATGGCCAATCTGAAATTGGCATTATGGGTGTAATATGCTCTTCTTTTATCTTATTTAAAACAACACATGTTCTGAATGAAAAGCCTACATATGTTTTCATGGTTTTCTATTAAATTACATCATCCAGGTAAATATTAATGTGTCTTGGCTGTCCTACTCAGGTGCTGGATGCATCATGGTACATGCCAGATGAGCAGAGGAACCCTATTCAAGAATATCAGGTCTGAACATGCTAATCACATTTTTAGTAGTGAAAAATTCTGAATAAATGATGTTATCTTGTTTAGCTGTGATATACTCTCATCTTTGTAATAGTTTAGCCATAGTTATTAATAGTGCGCTATAGCAATTCCTATAACCCATAGTGTTGCACTACGCTACGTGCCATAGCGTAGGGCAGTACAAATAGTGTGCATTATGTGGCACTATTTTTGTGCTATAGCGCAAAAGTAATGTACGCTATTTGCGCTATCGGTATTTGGCCCAATTTCTCCACTCCTATCTTTCTTAGTTTGCTTTCCATCCCTACCTTCATTGCCTTTATCATATGTTTTTTGGGCTATTTGTTATATATTATTGTTATTTTGGGGTTATATTACATATATAAAAATATATATTTTTATATATGTAATATAATTGTGCTATTGTTCAAATAGTCGTGCACAATGCGTAACATTATGTGCTATGTCACAATAATTCTAAGCATTATAAGAGTGCTATTCGCTATTAAAACTATAGAGTTTAGCATTCATTCTTCTGTCTACCATTTTGACCTTATTGTGTGTTTTGTGTAACACCATTTGCAACAGGTTGCTCACATTCCTGGGGCCCTTTTCTTTGATGTAGATGGGATAGCAGATCGAGCAACAAATGTAAGTTGGTCTCTTCATCTTATTGATTTTATCTTTATTTAATCAACATCCTGCAGGTAAGGCAATGCAAAAAGGATATCTTGTCAGTTTAGGGTGAATTTAGAACGAATGCTGCTGATATTTCTTTTTCCTCTTCACCAACAATAATTTACTACTTGGACTACTTTGTTGTCACTTATACTTATTTTACTCTAACGGTTAAAAAATATTTTATTAAAATTAAATTTTAACAGTACACCAACTTATGTTCTCTTGCTTATTTGATGCTATTTAGCTTTCCTTTGATGGCTAATATATGAATTTTAACTTGTGTCAGTTGCCACACATGTTGCCAACTGAGGAAGCTTTTGCTGCTGCTGTTTCTGCTCTAGGCATAGAGAACAAAGACGGGGTGGTTGTTTATGATGGCAAAGGAATATTTAGTGCAGCTCGTGTCTGGTGGTAAGCCATGATATTGTGAATATGCTAAAAATGTAATTGCTGAAATTGGGAGCCATCGATTTTGCTGTGTAGTTTCAACTAATATCACTCTCCTTTGTCCAATGATTGAAAGGATGTTTCGAGTGTTTGGGCATGACAGAGTTTGGGTATTAGATGGTGGCTTGCCAAGATGGCGTGCATCAGGATATGATGTTGAATCTAGTGCTTCTAGTGATGCTATATTAAAAGCCAGTGCTGCTAGTGAGGCAATTGAAAAAGTATATCAGGGACAAACAGTAAGTTCACAATATGTCCCTGCAATTTGATATAATTTTTTTTTTCAGTTCCTTTTTTTTCCGATTAAAGATAGAAAAAAGATGTAGCACCTGCTTATGTACATAAATTAGGTACGAATTTACCCTATTTACTCAAATTGGAAATATGAGTAAATCTTATGCAGTAGACAGTGATTGGAAATACAAGTGTAACATGCAGTAAATGTTAGGCATTCCTTAACAATATTGTCTTTTGTATAACTAATTTTCTTTCAACGAGAAGAAAAGTAATAAAAGCATGTGTCGGGAAGAATGATACTAAATTGACAGTGAAATTTTGAGAGTTTATGCATAGAATTTCAGTTGCACAATGGCCCCCCCAAAATCATATGGCGTGGCAGCAGCCATTGACAAAAATGGCAGAAAAATTAAAAAAATCACATATTTTAAAAATGTAGAAAAAACATAATAACTTATATAAATGAACAATCATCAACATAAAATAAAGTAACAAAGTCTAAGTGTTCACATAAATCAATTAACAATATATAAAAAGTAATTTAAATAGTAAAACATAAAGACACGCAAGGAAATGAGCAATCCTAATACTGAGTTGTTTTAGTCCTTAGTTCCTTATCACATGCATCTTTTACATTTGTTTGTCTCAACTTGTCAACTTTTCTTTTCTTTTCAAACATGTATGCATCCAAGGAAACTTTCACAGTCTTGGACTTCTAGGGAATAAGGATACTACACATGCAAGAGCTACCAATGAACACATTACCACTTGAGTTATGATCAAACATAACATCTTATAGACCATCTTCCATCTTATCCAAAATCTGAATCTTCCAAATTCACAACACGTCTAGACATTTCCTTGTGTAATGTCTTTTGATTTTGATAACCCACAACTCATCCCTCACTTGTTGTGGACATGTTTTACATGCTGTAACATTGCTACGTTTAAGCCCTATTTGATGTTTTGTGGCTCTAGTTATTCGACCAGTTGGAACCTTGCCACTTAAATCACACAAACTGTGTTTGTGTCATTTTCATCTTTCAAGTGGTTATATTCTACCCTGGATCATCCTTCTCCTTCTTTTACCTTTTTTTAGTACTACTACTTTTACACTACGTTTGGTTTGAGGGGAGGGGAGGGATTTTAAGCAAAATCCCTTGTTTGGTTCAATTTTTTGGAAGGGAGGGGAGGGAACTCCCCTCCCCACTTTACCTCCCCCTTCAAATTGGGGGAATTTGGAGGGGAGGGAAAGTTTATTAAAACTTTTGGATTGTAATGACCAAGTTACCCTCAATTATCTTTCTTAATTCCAAAATTGTCTATATCTCTATAACCTAACAGCCATCTTTCTTTGAGAGGGTATAATGTAAATTATTTTCTAATTTAAAATCCCTCCCCTTCCTAACCAAACAAGGGGAGGGAAAATAAAGATTATTTTTCCTCCCCTTCCCTTCTTTTTACCAAACTAAACAAAGGAATTTTTTCTCCCTTGCCCTCCATTAAAATCCCTCCCCTCCCCTCTCCCCCTCTCATTTGAACCAAACATAGGGTTAGACTTACATAAATCACGATCATCTATAATGAGTTCTTCTATAATCTATATTAAATATAATCTATACTAAAAATACAAAACAAAGATTGAATATAATCTATGAGTATGAAGATTAAATATAAACTATACTGAAAAAACAGAACAATGATTAAATGCTGTGAAGATTAAATATAATCTATGCAGAATAATGGCCAAAGAACCCAAAACCAGCAAGCAAGAAAGTGGGGTAAGGAGCTGGGTTGTAGCTAGGCAAAGATGAGAGGGCTCTAGGGTTCTTTTTTATCTGAAAAATACTTGAAGAGGGCCGAAAATTTTTTGTATTGAGCCTATTGGTTGAATCTTAAAAAATGAGGGTCAGAAAAGTAAATTCTTTGTTTTGTTAATATGGCTGCAGCCATGACAGCTATGCGCCATGCCCATGGCTGAGCAAATGGCTGAAATGGCTGCAGCCATTTATAAGGAGCCAAGCCATGTGAAATGGCATGGCTGTGGGTAGGAAACCAACCAGCCCATTCAGCCATTGCGGCCCATTGACTACACTGCATGATATATGTCATCACCTTTTGTATACAAAATATGAACTTATGCTTCTGCTTGGTATATAAATGCAATAGTGATAAAAGCAGAATTTGCTTGAAATATTTTTTGGGTAGAGGGTCAGAGTAAAGACTTATCAGACCTGGGACGTCTGTTTTGGGCCTAGGACAACCATACTTCTATTGGTTGAATATGTTGAATTTTACAATTTCAATCTTTCAATGTATTGTCCTCTCACATGCATTTCCGTTTTCAGGTTGGCCCAATCACATTTCAAACTAAATTCCAGCCACATCTTGTTTGGACCCTTGAACAGGTGGGCTGCATTATGATTGATTTTAAACATATATCCTCAAAATGCTTTTCCGTTACTGTTCAAAGCATGGATTATGACTTGAATTTGCAAGTTGAATTATATAAGAAGGGGTTCCATTCTATATATGGGGATAATGATACTACTACAGGCCTGCAAGCACTTAATTAATTCATTAAATTGCATTAGCAAGGTGAAGAGTGATTGATAGTTTTAGAAATGTCAGCAGGTTGCCAGCCAGAGGCCAAAATTAGTTGCTGTGAGGAAAGTATTGGTTTTGTAGTGTGGCTGCAGTACTAATCAATTGTATTTTGATACTTTGAACCTATTGTTAGATGGAGGAATTTTCCTCTTATGTGCATTTTGCTCCTCGAGATTTTAAGAAGCACTACCAGTGATGTTTTGTTGCCTATTTATAATTCAGTCTAGAAATTACCCAAAAATAATAATAATTGAGTCTAGAAAACATGAAATACTCTAGAAAGTTTAAAAAAAAATTTAAAGATCTGCTGGATCCCTTGAATTTATAGTTACAGGAAGCGTGGAACAAAAATATGATAGCTTTTACAGGTGATACATTCCGCATCTGAGAGCACCATTTATGTGAAAGTTGGTGTTTGTTATGACTGAGGTCCTTGTACATGCACATCAGGAAAAAAAGCACAAGTAGGCTGTTTTTGGAAGTAAGGTTTATATATCTGCAAGTAATTCAATGTGCTCCAAGTTGGATTATTGTGTAATGCAAGAATAATATAAAAGATTACATGGAAATAATGAAATTACAGATGAATGATGAATTTACTCAAGAGCTGTATGAGTTAAAGTTACTATGGGTACGAAAGATGATCCTAGTACTGTTTAGGAGTAATGTATTTGCTTGAATGTTTTGTATATGAATATAACAAGTGCTGTATGTTATTTTGAGTTCCTAGTAGTATGCACTGGTTAAGTAAGCATTTTTTTTCCCCTCTCTTTTTAGGTTAAGAGAAATATTGAGGAAAAAAGTTACCAGCACATAGATGCTCGGTCAAAGCCCAGGTATTTGACATTTCCTTATTATACACACACACGCATGCGCGCGCACACACACACACACACACATGATCTACCTGTATGAGATGAAGGCATATACCTTCCCGTTGTATATATAAGTTTGAAATATAAGTGGTTGATTTAAAGATGCAACCCCATCATCTTTCATTTTGGTTTTAATCTTTCAATTTGAGTAACATTAGTTGTTTTGCATCATGGAGAATGTTTCTTTAATGTTTGGAGGCAACATTACTCATGAAATAGAGGATAGTGGGTATTTTCATAAATTGCAATTTTTTATTTTGCTACCCTGTACTGCTGAAGGGAAGCGAAATTGAATAAATCTCAAGTTTAAAACCTGAAAATTGGAAATTCAATGTCAATGGAATACATATAGATGTGCAGCACATCTTTCTCTTTTCAAAATTAATACATAAATGGTGGTAAACAGCAATTTGTCAATACAAATAAAGGCCAAGGCACTAATGTCTCTCGAAATCAGCCATTATTTCCCTTACTCAATGGTAAAAAGAAGCCTTTGTTCACATTGTGATTCTTTCTGCAGTTCAAAATGAACTACAAATGAATATCTAAGATTGCTGCAATTCCTCCCGCCTTTCATAGACGATTCTTTTTATTTACAAATAAAAATTATCAATGAAACATTTGATAAGTCAGACTACTCTTTTTGTGGCCAATAGGAGGATAACTGAGGTAGGTGTCAACCTCCATTTATTTTTATAAATTTGGAATAGTTAATTGAGAAAAGCATTTGGCTGGAAACTAATGTTAATGACAACCAGACAAGGATTTCTTCCCATTTTATATGCTGTAGTCGCTTGGAGACTCAACTGCCTATTCTTGCATTGTTCAGTGGCATCTAGTACATATTGCTGGCAATAGGTGGGTTTTGTTAGGAAACACTTGCGGATTTCTTCATTATAAGAAGGAAGGAAAATTTTTGTGATTTACAACATTCTCTATAATCTGGTGCTTCTGGATTGAGAGGAATGCCTATATTTTCTGAATTGTACTTTAGCTTCTTGTTAATTGTTGCATAAAAGTTAGTTTATTTAGCTTCACTTGGGTGTTTGTCACTTGTACTTAGTTATTCAAAGAGATTGGAGGGTTCATGATTGACTCTTGTCTATGGTTCTTTTTATGTTCTTGTTTAGTTTGCAGGATCTTTTTGTTCATGTTGCGTTATCTTCTTTTTCTTGGACAAAATTCTTCCTTTTTCAGGTTAAAGGAAGTTCATTAATTCAGGATTCTTCCTTTTTCATGTTACTCTTTTATCCTCTGGCAGGTTTGATGGAGCTGCACCAGAGCCCCGAAAGGGAATTAGAAGTGGTCATGTACCTGGCAGCAAATGCATTCCTTTTCCTCAGGTATGGCCTTCCAAAATAGTTGGATATGGTCTTTTTCATCTTGATATGCTTACTAGGAAAGCATATATATTTTCTAGTTGTAGCATTTTAGTTCACGAGGTACACCAAGGTTGGTGCCTGTAGATATCGTCTTTCTTGTCACCCTGCCTTCCCAAATTCAATCTGCTGACTTTCTTTTTCTTGGGAGATAGCCAGCTTTCCTATTTGTTTGAAAGAGTGGGTTTAACCAGTATGGTTTGATCAAGTAAGACAACTTTGAAGCACAAGAAAAAATATGTTTGCATTTTAAAAATATGTAAGGTGTTTCCTCAGGAGAAAAATAAGCTTGTAACTACAGGCACTGTTGAACAGCATAAATTTGAAGGAAATGTCCCAATGGCCAGTGTAAAAATGCATGTCAATATTACAAATATTGTTAATCCATGTTATAAGAGATTGGACAAAGTTTTAAGTTGGTTATTAACTATTTAACATAACCCTCCTCCTTTATTTGTGCTTAAGACCAGCTATGTAAAGATAAGACATCAATATTACGTGATGACAAATTTGGGAGCACAACAAACCTGAGAGTAAAATTCTTTTAGGACAGGTCCATACTCAATTTCCAGTTTACATCGTTTAATAGTGAGATGATAACTCAATTATCCTAGTTGGCTTTGCATCTTGAGGGTTTAAGAGAATTATAACATGCAAAACTTTATTCTACTAGATGCGGTTGGCTATATGGATCAAAAGACGTCATTGGATTTTGTCAAAAATCAAAATTTTAGAAATGCCATTTATCATAAAATCACTTTTATCAATCTTTTCAAGTGTCCTTTGTTGGTCTTTTTCTATCACTTTTCATTGGGCTAAATACCCTTTGATAGACTTTTCTCACTGGACCCTCAAATGATTTTCTTTACACATGCCCAAATCATCGTAAATGGGCTTTGATAATTTTTTTCTCAATAGATGTAACCAATTTTCTTCCGAATATAATAATTTTGAATCATCTTTTCTTGTATGTGTACTCATCCATTTTAATATTCTCATCTATGCTATTCTCATTTTTGTCTTGTTGGTCCTTCATTGCCCAGCTCTTATTAATATAGAGTATAGCTGGTCTTATAACTAGTCTTAATTTCGGATGAAGACCTTGCAGGATAGAGGAGACCCATACCATTCAAGTTATATGACTGATTAGATTTTTTTGGACTTATTCTTGGGGTATTCACCACTATTAAGGTCTTGTTACTATATAGCTTAAACCTAAGGGGTTTTAATCTGCTTTGTGCTCTTTTTTATTATTGGTCCACATGGTGCAACTAACAAATATATGTAGAGAAAAAAGTTCTTTGCCTGACCATGATATCAAGTGCTTTTTTCCTTTATTTATTTTGGCAGTTGTTGGATGCTTCACAGACATTATTACCTGCAGATGAGCTTAAGAAGCGATTTGTTCAAGAAGGTCTGAAATACTTTGTTAAAGATATTTTCTTTGATGCAATCAGTTGTATTACTTTTGTTCAAAACTTCTGGTGCCTGCTGAGAAATCTGCATTTAATTTTTCAGTTATCTCACTTTGTTCTGTCATGCAGGCATCTCTTTGGAAAGCCCGGTTGTGACTTCATGTGGCACTGGGGTAACTGCTTGCATTCTTGCATTGGTATCTCTCTCTCTCTCTCTCTCTCTCTCTCTCTCTCTCTCTCTCTCTCTGTGTTGAATGAAAGGAAAAAATGACTGTATGGGTTAACTAATATCTATTTTCCCAAGTGGGCGGAAGAGCATAAAATAGTTATGCAGTAGCTTATTGTAGATGTCCTTTAATTTGCTTCTGCGTCTTTCTATCTTCTCAAGACAACTGAGGTTCTTCCATCCTTCCGTCTCTATATTCTGTTTTTATGCTTCAGGACAGTATTGGATTCTGATTCTGCCTCCCCTAGTTTGGTGCCTGGGCTGCACCATTTTGCAGACCCGCACATCCATTCAAAATCACCTTAGAAATTGATAGAGGGGGAAACTTCTAATTCGTTGCTTTGATTATTCCTCACCTTTTCAGGGTCTCCACCGTCTTGGGAAGTCTGATGTTGCAGTCTATGATGGATCATGGACTGAATGGGGAGCACAATCTGATACACCTGTTGAAACTTCTTAAAAGCAATCTAGCGACATTCTCCAGGGTAAGCAAGCATGTGAGCTTTGCCCAAAAGTGTGTCAGGGAAAGTGTCTGTATCCAAAGCAGTCAACCACCTTGAACACATTTTTCTTTCTTTCTGGCATTTACTTGCATGTGTTTTGTCAAATAAGAATATTAAAGCCTGTAATGCTATATATGAAAATCATCAGAAAGGATTGTTCCAGAAAGCCCGATAGCAGTAGAATTTGTTGCATGCTGAAGTAAGATTTTAGCTTGCAGAAATTTTGGTTTTACAAAGAATGTTCACGAAATATTCCAAAAAAATAATTGATGATCGCATTTTAAAGTGAAATGGTTGCCAATTACTCTTTTATGAGAGCATTTCGTGAGGAATTGTTAGACTCGTTAGCTTGTGTGGTCAACAAATTTGTAAGTAAATTTAATCAAGTGTGAGCTTGTACTTGGAGAACTTAAGTCTCAACTGTGTGACAGCCTTGCATTCGTTGACTGCCTTGGAGTACACACACCTGAGATGTTGAAAAAAAAAAAAAATCTCCCCTGACGAATCATACGGCAAATGGAATCCAATTGTTGGTTAAAGTGTACTTCTGGTTCCCAAAATACGCTTATTTTTCTGTTCTGCAACTTTGAAATATTAATGTTTTTAATTAGATGCACATTAAACATTATGTTAATTAAATTTATAATTTGATAGAATTGTGAGATCTGTTAATTATTGATGTAATAAATGAACTAACTTCTCTCAATTTGCTTTTTTATCTTTAAAATCAACCCATAAATAAAATTACTATCACAATGTGATGCAAAAATGTCATATTATTTTTTTGTTTTGGATGAGTCAAAGAGGTTTTTCAAAATAGATGGTATTATAAATTTTTTACTTCAGATGTTGTTTGGATTATTGTCATATAATTTATTTTGTTTAACATATCAACAATTAATAGTCAGCAATAAATAGTTCAGAGACAGCCATGTACAAATGTAGAAGTTATTAACATAATCTTTAATAGTAATTTAATTAAAAAATTAAAATGCTAAAATAATTAATTATATCTTAAAATTTTATTTTAACTTTTTTTTTTCTACATTTTGGTTTTTGGCTGGGTGGAGTATGGCACGAGGGGAATTAGTATTTCATTTTACCTGATTAAACAGGAATAACCAAACCTAAGCAATAAACAATGACAACGAAGCTCGTCTTTCATTTGTTAGCGCGCATGGAGGTTTTTAGCAAACTTCGAGGAACAAATAATACAAGTTAAAAATTCAACAAAGTTGAGGGGGTTGACCATTTGATCATTGTTCTTCTCAACCCATTAAGGAAAGAGGTTTCCTCTTTCATGCAAAATGAACTACACATTTAATGAGGCCAACGAGAAAAGGACCCTATTTACAGAATGCATATCAAATGGATAGAAGGGGAAAAAACAAAGTAGAAGAAAGACGACAACATTTAAGCAGACAACAACAGAGCATGAACAGCTGAAAGCAAAACAAGGCTTATTCTTTCTGGGGTTTCTTCTCAATGTCTGTCGCAATCAATTGATGAAGATCTTTAAGGATAGAAGGTCTTGATTGGACATCATGATGATTTGTCAAAGTGGTGACAAACTCTTCAGGAACAACGCACTTCTCCTCCAAATACAGCTTCTCTTGAACAGAGGGAGAGACCAGCAGGGCCTGCAGATCCTCAGTGGGAGTTGATGCCTTTTCTTCCTGCACAAATGGGCATAATATAAAATCAAACAAGTTAACAAGGAAAGAAGGAATTTATATTATCGATGTATTCGAATTACACTTTTGGAATTGGGCTTCAACTTTTCTGTTTTTATTTTTTTTTATATTTCTTGACGAAATTTGTAATACTGGTGACCAAAAAAATATAGATTTGTCCCCGAAGTCTCTGTCATGTTGACCAAGTCCTCACGCCTTCAACTGTTTCCTCAAATTTTTCTCTCCCCACCTTTCCCTCTCTTCTCCCCTCTCTCTTTCTCTCTCATAACTATTCATAAATGTTCTAAATTTTCCAACACTAGATAGTGCTACTGCTGTTCTAAATTTATGAAGCACAGCAAAAAAAAATTCAAATTGAAAGCATAAAAACTAAACCACCAAGAACTTGCACAAAAGTGAGAATAATCCTAAAACTCAACAAAATTGAGCTCCTTAACATCAATTCAATCCAATTCTTATCCAAAATTTGAGAATATATATTGCAAGAAACTGTTAAATAATTAAGCTGAGATAGTAATATGCTATTCATTTACCTGTAGTTTGCCCATAAGTTCTAGCACGTCAACCTGGGCTTGCAAGCACTTGACATATTTGGCAGCTGCATGCAGCATCTCAGCTGTGTTCATCTTAGAACCACCAGGGACCAACCTCCCTAGCTCTTGTGTCTTTTCTGTGATCTTCCTCCTCCTTTCTCTTGCTGCTATGCTCTGCGCTGACACCATCTTCTCATTATTACAACTTCTCCTCTCACTCTGATCATCAACAACGTTGCTCCCGCCACAATAAGTACCCTGAGGAAGAGCAACTTCGAATTCTGGCGGCGCTGCCATGACAGGGAAGATTTCCGGTAGTTCCTCTGCCGGCAAGGAACACAGGTTTGGGACAAATCCATCAAAGCAGTAATTGGGTGGTGCAAGTTCCAGCTTCTGGCGTTTTGGGCATGGAAGGAGATGGTTGTAGTCTTCGTGATGAGTTGGGAAAATGTCAGAGAGTGTGATGAGAGTGTCATGATGGGGAGAAGTGCATGAAAAAAGATGAGGGTATATTTCAGGATAGAGTAAACTTGTTGGGTCAAAATAGGAATCAAAGACAGTGTTTGGAAGGTAGAAACTTTCATCTGAATTATAAGCAGAGAAATGGTGTGGAGGTTCATGGAAGGTGGCAGTGCTACTCATTTCTGGTTTCAGAGTTTGGAGTGTGTCCCAATTGAAGTAGGTGCTTAGTGCCATTGTTACTTGGCCAAAACAAAGTAACCAAACCTGCAAAGAGGGCAACAAACCAGAAATAAGTCAGAATTCCGTAAGCAATATATGAATAAGTACAGTGACTAAAGCTCAAGTAGAATTGTATTTAGAAGGAACTGATATATTAAAATAGAGATGACACTTGAATAAGGAGTAACGTGCATGAAGAGACAGAAGCACAGTGCATGTAAAGAAGAATCTCTAAGTACAACAAGACATGCAGCTAGAGAATCTTAGAGTGAGAGAAAGAGAGAAACCTGAGAGAGAGAGAGAGAGATAGAGGGTAATGAGTATGTGAGAGTGCAAGAAGAAGCTGAGAGTGAGGACGTTGTTGGTGGCAGTTTAATTAAATTGAAGAGAGAAGACTTTAATAGAAGAGAAGAGAGGCAGGCGGCTAAGGAAACTACATTAACTGACGTATCCACACTGCCTCATGATCGTTTGTGGGTTGAGATAATTCAGGGGAGGTTTGAGGCAGTTACGGAGAATGTGCGTTTTCCTTTCTTTTTTTTTTTTTTTGTGTTTTTAACGTTGTGGCAATGGTCCTCAATTTCTTAGAAAAAAAAAATGATCCTTAATTCCTTCCTGTTAAACTTGTTCTTTCGTTTCTACTTTTTGGTTTTTGTCTGGGTGAAGGAGGGACGTGAACTACAAATTAAATCTATGGCCAACGAGAAAAAGAGCCTTTTTGAATGCATCAAAACGAAAGAGGGAAAAGAAAAAGAAGAAGAAAGAAAGAGAGTAATAATTAGGGAGACAGAATTTACATGAACAGCTGGAACCAAAACATTTATTCTTGCTGAGGTTTCTTCTCAACATCTGTCCCAATCAACTTTTCTATTTTTTAAGGATATATATATATATATATATATGTTCGTTTCCAATTAAAAGTGTTTTATATAACGTATCTAGTATTTATTGTTAAAAAAAAAAAAGGAGAATTTACTGTCTTGCGCAAGAATTTAGAAAAACATGCAGAATATTCAAGTAGAGGCGAGCAAAAGCTGAGGGCATATTTCCTTATTTCTGAGCAAAAACGAAGAACTTAATTGGAAGAATCCATAGGTAGCAGTTACAGAACGATTTTCATTCTTTTTCTATTTTCTTATTCCTTGTTCCTAAAGTCTCTCGGATGACCCAGGTCTCATGTTGACCACGTCTTCACCGTTGACACTCCTTTTCAACTGTTTCCTCAAATTTCTCACCTTTTCCTCTCTCTTCTTTCTCTCTCACAATGACAGATTGATTTAAGTGACAACGAAATCATGTTAAAAATATGTTTTTTCTAAGTAAAATTTCCAAATATGTTTATTTCTGCATTGTTCCTTAATTTATAGTGTTACTTTGTTGTTTTGAATGCTGCACCATTATTAGGAAAGCTTAGTTTTCTTATCTTTTGCCTCTTCACATTGGCTTACTAATGGGTATTTGATATCACTTCCTCTGTTATTATATTTTTATTTTTACAAAATTTTAAATTTTATAAATTAAATTATAAGACACAACTAATATAAAAATTTTTTTTATATGTCATAATCTTGTGTATTTGGCTTTTGTATAATACTTTACATGATAAATTATACTAATCTTATCTCTTAAAATAATTAAAGATTGAGATCAATACACATTATTTAATGAAGATTTATCACCCTTAAAAAATACTAATAAAATGAAATTATATTCACAAAATTCAGTTTTTATCATGAGATATAGTGATTCTTTGGAAATGTGTTGCTCCTTCTAAATTTGACGGTAATAAATAAAGTGTATGCGCTTTTAATGAAAAGGATTTACAGAGAACAGTATTGTTTTGGATACTGAAATACATATATTTTTTGCACTTTCTACATAATTACTCACATTCTCTCTCTTTCATCTTCTCTGTCTTCAATTTGAATGTTTCTACTAGTAACATCATTCGATTGTTTCAATATGAAATCTATGTTGGTTTCTTAATATTGACTACCGTACATCATTCAAAGAATTTAATGGTGTCTTATTGGCTCTTTTGAGGGTAGAGGGCTATCTATATATATTAGTAATAACCTGGGGCAAAGTGGCCATTAGATCGCGTGGCCTAATGGATAAGGCGCTCGCCTCCGGAGCGGGAGATTGTGGGTTCGAGTCCCATCGCGATCGTCTTGTTTAGTGAACCTCTTTTCTTCGAGTTTGGCGGCAATGCCTCACATTTTTACAACAAATTGTCTCCTTCAATTGAGAATATTGAGGGTATGTCTATGCTTGTAGGTTTTCTTTTATACATGAACGCTTGCTGGTTATCTGTGATTTGCCAAAGAGAAAAGGTGCAGATTTATAATCATTTCTGCTACAATTTCTCTCACATCTATATGTGCCATTCATCTTGCTGGATTATACCTTATATTTTTACAATCTGGTTGAGGGAATCAGTATCCAGTTCATTCAATTATATAAATAAAAATGGCTGAATTGGAATGAAAATGCAGGTTCTGCCCGATACATCAGCTCAAGAGTTGGGATGGTCTCCCCACGAAAGAAGCTCACACCTAGGCACTTAGTGTGTTAAATCAACGGATAATGATACTTTCATAATTTTGATCATATTATTTTCACATATTAGATTATGTGAATCTCACATCATGTAGTGTGAGACTCATAACATTCAAGAGCTTTTATATTATTATGTGATGATAATATGTTTAAAATTATATAAGAATAGTGTCACCTTAAATCAGGTGAATCTTGTAATTAATTTATAATACTTAATAATTTTAATTATTTAAATTTTATTAAATTAAGAATTACATAACATTAAAAGTAGGATTTGAATTATTTGACTTTTTTATTTTTTTATTTTAATAACTTTTTTTTATTTCTTTATAATTTAATATATAAATCTTATTTTTTTTAATTTTATATTTATTTCTCTTTTATTATCCTCTGCATTTAGATAGAGAATCTCGATCGGTAAGGGTGTGAGAATAGAAAAGCTATTATTGCTATATGCCAAGTGTCAGCATGCATGGCAGGGACGTTGCTTGTTTATATAATGTATGTAAAAAACTGATTGACTTACTCAAAAGACATGGCTCTCACTCATAATTTTTTTTTTTTTTTGATATTGTTGCTAAACGTATATATATAGTACTTTTGAAATTAGTTTTTATATAGAAGAAGCTGCTCAAGTAAGTGACCCTTCTCGGCATGTATCGACTACAAAAACAAGTCATTGTTCTCAATATTATAAAGTAGTTATTTTCAGTCATATTCACACAAACTGATTGCATCAGCAGTGACATAATTAGAATCCATGAAAGGAAGAACCATGAGGAGAACCGCAGTGCTCATAGTGCTGATTAATGTGGTTATGGTTTTGGCAGCCACAGCAAGTGTGGTGATCCAAGATGGGTTTAAAGCCATGGAATCTAACACTTTGCAGTGTCCCAATTGGGGAAAAGGAAGACCAGGAACTGGAGTAACAGATTGGAAATGTGTTAGGCTTTCTATCAACAAATGTAGCGATCATAGAGAAGATCAAGGTTTTCTGGATTGCTTTGGCTATGATAGTCAGCGAGCTCAAAGTCCCTCGCCATCTCAAAAGAGCACCTCTAAATTATGGTGTTCCTCAATTTCTTCAGAAGGCATCAACAGCAAATTATAACACTTGATGTGTTTGAAAATGGAAGTTCAAACTTTCCCTTCTCCATCTTTCAGCTCCCTTGTCCCGGCCCCCTTTCTTGTACTCGTAGAAAATGAGGAGCCAAGCATGGATATGTGGCAGAAAGAACGATTTATAACTTGCTCATAAATAACAATCATTCTTGTTTGGTTAAATTGTCCTTTAATTTGTCTTGTTGCAATTAATGAAATCCCATTTTCGTTTCTCTTCTTTATACTGATATTTTTTTTTTAAATATTAGAAAAATTACAATATAAAAATTAAATTTAAAAAGAAAAAACAGTAAAACTAAATTCAATTACTTGAATCAAATTCAAATTATTTTATATTGGTATTATCACATTGATCTATGTTACATAGCCTGTTATGATACAGCTAATATATATTAAAGTTGCTATATATTTGAAATGGAAGTGTGAGATTAAGGTATCCTTATATATATATATATATATATATATATATATATATATATATATATATATAGATATATTTCCTTTTTTGGAAGAACAGGAAAGATGGAACCAGAACAACTAAATCCTAATATGCCCGAGAAGGCAATACCCATAAGATCTCTTAATACAAACAGGCTACAAGCGTTAGGTGGATGCAAAAAAAACTGCGTCCCCAGCAGAAGCATGTGTCCTTGATTAGCAAGGCTGTCAGCTACGCCATCAGCCTCACGATACACATGTTTAAGCTGCATGTTTCATGGCCTATTAACGATCCTTCGAATGAGATTGGTAAGATTGGACAGTGGATGGGTATCTGAACACCCTTGCTGCACCATCTTGACTGCGACCTGGGAATCAGTTTATCTTGGTTTGGGTAGCCTATTTTAAGCCGTTTGATTTGAATGGTGAAATAATAGCCATTCAATTAAAAGATTAATTACCTGTTGAATCTCGATGCAAATTAAAGAGGAAAGTCAAAAATATGATTATGGGGATACATGTCCAGATAAAAGAGAAAACAAAAAATATAATACATGAAAATATATGTTAATTTAGACAAAGAAAAGTGAAATATGACTTGGAGAAGCATGTTAAAATAAAGAAAGAAAAGTGAAGAAACTAAAACATCAAAATATGTGTCAAACTATAGGTTCAAATTATAAGGTTAACGAACAAAATGTGTCATGATATTATTGGTTGGTTTCATAAATGTCAATGCTCTAAAACTAAAATAAGAATACTATAGTGTCATCAATGATCTTTTATTTTCAAGAATCATCTGAGATACCAGGGTATCATGCATACTGATTTAAAATTAAAACTGTATCAATAGCCTTGATTTTTATAATTAAGTTCATTAATTTGTTTAGTCAAATTAAAGAGGGTTGTCAGATAGAAAAATTCTAATCCCATTAATAAGTAAATTATTAAATTATCATAAATATCAATATTATTTTTAAATTTATTAATTTTTATAATTTAATTAATGAATTTAATAAATGTAATGACTTATATTTTAAAATGAGCGTTTAGCAATCAAATTGAGTCCGTTAAAGCTATGTTGAATTAAAACCATCTAATGAAAAAATCAGTTACGCAAAATGAAAACATATGACCTTTTTCAAGACTGATATATCAAACATCATATATATCCTCGGAGGCAGACCAGGAGAAGACGAATACAAGATGAGGTAGACATAGGTAACTTCTCTTTTGTGTGTGGGTGATCAGTGTGGCAGATAGAAAAGACAGATAAAAGTGAGCATAGTGCACGCCTATGACCGATTTAAAAAAAAAAAAAAAACACCCAGTTGTGTTATTCATTGGATTCCATGAAAAGGTTATTAGCTCGTTCTCATTTCGTAAAGTCTTCTCATTTACCAATTTATGTGACTCTCAGCGTACATCTAATTCTAACAACCATAATATTACGTATACAGGCAATTTGCCAATGATCAGTACAGTTATTCATGTTTAGTTTTATAAGCATTATCGCACCCACATATATACAGGGGTGGGACCAAGGTATGCTTATTATTTAATAACAGCACTGGTATTTATATAATTTTTATTTAATAAAATTTTTATTATTAAAATCATTAAATTTTAAAAATATATTATAAAATTTAACACATCTAATTATTTAAATATATAAACTTCTTTTCATACATATATATATATATATATGTATGTGTGTTCACGCGCGTGGAACCACCGAAAAAGCCTTGTCAAACGCGCAATTCAATCATTCATCTCTCTGGCATTCCCGTCAACTAGTACCCGTCAATCAGATCTGCATACCCTCAAACACCTTTTTTTGCAGTATTACTACTTTTTTTTTTTAGATACATTGTACATCGTGTGGGAGGGGGTTGAAATTGTGGCACGATACAGCCAACGCTCAAGTGGCTTACTATCTTTTCTAACTTCATCCTTTGTTACAGGTACGGAACACGCAAGCGGTTTCAGCGTTGATCACATTCATCATAATTTATCATTGACTAAATATATATTGACGTCTCAAAATTTATAATTTATTTATATTTTAAAAAAATAAAAAATAAGTAATATATTTTAAAAATATTTATTTTTAAAATATATTATTTGTTCTTTATTTTTTTAAAACATAAATAAACTATAAGTTTTGAAACATGACTTTAATAGGATTTTTCACCATTTTATAATTCTTCAGAGACCCTATCAGAGGTCGTTAGAAATGCCGCCATTTACTCAATCTCTCGAATAAATCGCTACCCTCTTTCTCCTTTCTATTTTTGAATTTCTTTTACAGCAATAACAGTAAATATAATTTTTAGAGTTACATGTAGTTACGTTAATCCTGCTATTCTCGGATAAAAAGACTCACTAAAGTATTACAAACAAAAATTAGAGAATAGTCACTATTTCTCGATTTGTTATTAATTTAGGGGACTTTTGTGAGTCCTTTTACGTGTGAGAAATTTTTTTCTGCTTATATTATGTTCATAGTTCGAAATAGAGGCAGTAAAAAAATCTGCACATCAGATAGGAACTTGTGTTAGCCTTTTCTTTTTCTGATCTGTAGTTGATGTTGGATTTAAATCCTTTAATTTTTTATTTTAATAATTTTTTTATAATTTAATATATAAATTTTATTTTTATCTTTCACTAAATCTTTTTCATCTCACTGGATTCTCTGCCGTTATCCGATTAATGTCTTGTTTTTTGTATTAGCCTCAGACATAAAATGACATAACCTTAACCTAAAAGGAGCCTGCCATCAATGGGGGAAGGAAGTGGATGATTTTTATTATGAAAGTTATAGTGTATAAGAAGAAAGAAATAAAAATAAAATTAAGAGAAAAATATATTAATTAAAAAATTAATATTTATATATCTAATTGTAAAAAAAGTTTAAAAAATTTATTAAATTAAAAAAATAAAAGTTAATTAATTTATTAACAAAAATATGAAAAATGCTATAATTCTCAAAATTTTTGAAGTATGTATATCTTTATTCAATTAGTAATCTATATAAATTACATAGAATTTTTTTTAAAAATAAAGGAAATTCAAAAACAAAAAGCTAGCTAAGCTCTAATACTTCTGGGGTGTGCAATTCCCATATCAGCAACATCCCACATCCATTTGGTCGTTGGGCGTATAAGTGCTTGTGGGCGTATAAGCGCTTGTCACGCAAACCAGTCCGCCACCGAATTCACGTTAGACGTGGAGAATGTGGACCTCCCACTGTCTGCAACAATCCACGAGCATGATCGATTAAGCCAGACACAGGATGCAAATCTGGAACACCATTTTCGAGGAGGGACCACCAAGAGAGAATCCAAGCGTGAGGGCGGCCTGGGAATACGTGACACGCGGGACACGAATAGAACTTTTTCTTTATGAAAATTGGTCACCCTTATTAAATTTATGGCAAAAAGAAGAGCTGGGCACCATTATTTTTGGTGAGGCCGGCCACGGAGACAACCTGGTAAACAGTTTGTGAGGCATTTCATGTTTGTATACGAAAACAAATGTTGTTTGCAATAATTTACACAGTCCTCCTGGCAAAATTCTTTCATTAAATTTGTTGGTGAAGAAAATGTCTCTTGTTGTCTGTGAAAGCTCGAGACATTGTGGGCAAGTAAAGAGAGAGAGCCATCAACCTGATGAACCACAACTAAAATCAAAGCAAACAATATTGCCGCTCCTGTTGAAAATTCCTCCTCTCATTATAGCTAAATGACATTTATTTTTTGTAGGATTCCTTGGGATATATATATATATATACATATGATTTTTTGTGTTAGGATATATTTAATCATATTCCAAGCCAGAGCTACATCAAAATTTTGTTTTTAACCCTGAGAGATGGAAGCTTGCACGAAAGGTAACTTTTTAAAATTCCCTTATTGATATTTTACTCAAAATCAGCCTTTGTCCCACACTTTAAAGGCCACAAAATATATAATATTGTATGCTTTTTATTTTTTAATTAAGGTATTACTATGAGGTGGGATTCAGACAAGTTTGTGCATATTTCCATTGATTAATCAAAATTATGTCATTTCTGTTTGGACTAGAAAATTACAAAGAGAGAGCGAGAGAGGGAATACTGCAGCAAGAGTACAAGAAAGAGTAATAATCTGAGTATGCAGAATGCTTTGCAATTTTTTTTTTTTGAAAAACATTAATGGGCCAAATTATGTCATTACTCTTGCAGAAATTTCCATTGACTGGGAAAAAGGAGTGTCAGACTTAAGGTCACAACCACAAATTTACATACTATTAATTATCAAAGTCTTCTTTTTAAATTGATATGATGGTTAGACTCTCTACCAACCCAAAATAAGGAGTAATGATATTCCTATATTAAACCTCTATATGACAGTATTTTCTCAAAATAAGTCATCATCTAAGAAAAACAAAGCATGGTCAGCTGTAACGACAAAACTACAAAAAGATAAACCAGCGGTCAATTCATTCACATTAAAAAGAAATAAAGCAAATCGAGGGAAAATTCATGTCTAAACCACCATAATATTTTTCGCTCATAACTTAGTGTTTTTTCTTTTTTTTTACAGAAAAATGATAAGTTACTTTGATATACATTCAAAATTTATGATTCAAACTTCACCCAAAAAAAATTATGATTTAAACCCAATAATTTGAAAAACAGAAATCTAAAATAGTAAACAACACTGTGTAATTAAATTACACCTCATGTAGCAAGAATAAGAGAAATATATTTTATTCTATAAAATATATTTTATTTCTAAAAGAGCCAAAGCCCAATCTCAAAACCTCAAGTAGTTATAACTTCTTATTTAATCATCCATTAAACCAGCTTTTGGGTTACAAAGTGATGGGGGTTGCCATCCTCCCCCCAATTCTCTGCCCAATCCTTACTGATGATCAGGGATACATATAACAATCTTTTTAAAAGTATATATGACTGTAAGGTCATATACTACTGAATATATAATATTTTACTGCTTGGTACAATCAGTAGGAGCAAAAGAAACTGTCTTCCCTTTAACATCGTACTCCACCTGAAAATTAATCTGTGCCACATTTCCAAGGATGGCAGTTCTGTCGGTGGGAAATACACCCAAGCATGCCAAGTCGTTGGAAAGCCCAACAAACAAGTTCCCAGTTTGCATAGCCAGGTCGGCACCTGTAAAATGAAACACAAATTCTGGGAATTTCGTGTCTGACCCATATTTATAGCACAAGTTGAATGGCTTGGGAGGATTTTGCTCTGCTTCAACGCCCATTGCTTTCTTTACTAACTCTGCGAAATTGTTGTACAAACTTTGTTCAAAACGAGTGAAAGTTGTCCCAGAATCAATCACTATGTTGCCACCACTTTGTCCTGTAGCAACTCTTTTCTGTGCAACAGTGAGACCTTCAAGATTAAGGTAGTAATATGCAGGTGGAATTTTTGAATAGAGAGGAGTGGACACAACCCCATTTCCAGATATCACCGCCTCGCTCCCGAATTTGAGTTTGCTTGGAGAGGTTGCAGAATATGGAAGCAAACAGTAGGAGAATTTGTGATCAATTTGATCACCAAGTTGAGAAACCAAGGACAGGGGCCCACCTCCAAGACCAACTAGTCCTGCCCCAGTGGGTTGAAATGTCCCATTATTTATATGTCCACATCCAAACACTGATTTAGGAAATGAAACAGCTTGGCCACCATTATTGGAATCAAAGTTAATGGAATCCACTGCCAATTCCCCAATGGTGTATGAATTATCCCCATACCCATAACGGTACAGGCACTTTCCTGAAGCCCCACAAGCAGATCCGCCTCGTGGAAGGAGTGTACAAGGATTTGAGTCGCACGACACACCCTTGAACGTTGAAGAGCTTTTGGGATCAAAGATTGGGGCATTTTGGGGGTAGCAAAGCTGACAAGGTGAGCATTGTACCCATATAAGATCACTTCCTGTGTCTGCAATTGCTAGTGTCTCCACAGGCGGGGTGCCAATATAGATTCTCGTGAGGTAATCACCCCCATTGGGAACTATAATTGATTCAGCTAAATCATTATCATCCACAGAAAGGCTGACCCGATAGGTTCGAGACAAGGAACGCAAGGCAGCTTTGGTAAAGAGCTCTAATGGAGTTATTGAAGAGTTATAGAAGGGTGACAATAGCGAGTCACGATGAATAAGATCAATACTAAAACCACTTAATTGATAAGTAGATTTAGCTAAGGATAAACTTGAAAGAGAAATTAGTACTGCAAAAAATAGCAGAAGAGCTTGCATGTTTGCAGTCAAATTTTGAAAGAGAAAGAGACAGCAAACTAAAAGAAAGGCAATTAGGGGTGTGGAGAGGAATGGGGTGGAATGAAAGGAGCATGGAGGTGCTTCAATTTATAGAAACTTCTACTTGAGATTTTGTGTCACCTGTTTGTAGTCAAGATTTTGCATTATAAATTGACAAAATGTAAAATAGCAAGTCTAGTTAGCTTCATTACTAAGTTGCTTACGTGATCATTCTCACCTCATCCGTGTTTGTAATCAACATTTTGAGAAGTAACCATGAACATGCATTGGCATTGTACGGCAAGACCCCAAGTCAACTACAATGTATGTGTTTGGTAGATGAGAAAAAAATATGAAGGTATGTTATTACAGCTGGACACATCTTCTTTTTACAAAAAATTATTTGTTATACTTATTTACTCTAATGGTTATAAATAAAAAAAGCATCTATTTAGAGTCATGAATAATTTAGTCTTCCACTTTAGGATATTTTGATTTCCTATTTTACCCATCCGTGTTGATAATGATTTTCAGTTGTTTTTTTTCCTTCTAAACTTTCTTTTGAATTACCCACCACCATAACTAATTTCTCATTTTCTATCTCCCAGCTTCTCATTTGTAAAATCTATCACTACATTCTCCCAACCCCATGAAACTTACACAAATTAACCTGGAGCCATAACACCGACTGAATTGCTAGCAGTCTCGATAGTACTAGAAGCGGAATTGCCTGGCGCACGAAGCTCAGGAATTCCCATAGTGTTTGCTTGCCGTTACATGAAGCTTACTCATAAGCAAACACGACATAGCATAGCCTTCTCTCAAATGTGGCCTTACTTGTTGGATCAAACAACTGCCTCTAAGAATACAGGCTTAGACTCATCCAAATTGCCATTACTAATACTAGCACCCCCGCAATTACTATTCAAATAAGCCAACGAATTAATCTGGGGATTCAATTGAGGAGGTCGAGTGAGGCTCTCGTGTTATCTAGTCTTGCTTTGCCTTCAAGTGTTTATGGGCATTGAAAGTTCAAGTCTTCCGTTCTCTCACCAAACTAAGAGGAACTAATTGTATTTATGACCATAACAATAAATAAGTTTAAAAAACTAACTTAAACTGGAATTTTCCCTTTTTTTAAGATTTGATCGCCTTGTTACACAATGAGGAACTGGGATTCGGATCAACATATATAAGGGATGGTATTAGTGAGAAAAAATAACCTCTACAAAGTTAAAAATAATTAAAGAAAAACGTTTTAGGATCTATATTTAAGAAATGATCTCCAATTATTAAAAAAGAACAATGCTCGCAAAATCATTGAATGGCTGATTATCTAGTATAAATTGGTTTCAACTTTTATAAAAATTTATTTTGAATTCAATTTTTATTAAAAATATTTAAATTATTTTTATATTTGAAAATGATATCTCCAATGCTTGCTGTAATTAGGCATCTTCTCTTCAATTCGTTATGGGGTTAGAACATTGAGTGAGACAGACATCTCCAGTACTTTCTAAAAAGCAAATGATGTTTGATTAGCTATTGTTTCATAGATTGAAAGATAGGTGAGGTACGCGTGAATGGTAAAGTTTGTGGGTGGATGGGAACTAATTGATAATTCCAGGTACGGACTGGAGTTTCCATGAAAAACGACCCTGTTGAAATTTCCTCCTTATATTTATTATATACAACAAAACGACACTTAAGACTTCCACCTTTGTTCCACACTTCAAGAACCACATCTATGATATCCTATGATTCTTCTTTCCTATCTAAGATATTAATATGAGGTGGGATTCAGATAAGTTTATGGCATCTTGAACGATGACTTCCTTAATTCAGAACTTTGTGTTTGTGTTAAGAAGTTGGTAATTTTAGAATTGGAAATCACAGAAAAAATATTGGATATTATTGGAGAACAATGGATGCAGAAGAAAGGAAAAAGGAGACAAAGGACAAACCAAACAATGGGATTGTTTTAAGTCAAGAGAATGGGTCTAAACAATGCTAAACCCCAAACGTAAAGTTTGTCACCGAGATTGTCGGTTGTTGATTAGTCTGAAAGTGAAGCCTCTAGAAGGAACTGTACCCCAAGTTTCCTTACTATCATTATATAAAAGTCTTTTTGAATTGAGATTAGTCTCTGTTCCAACCCGAAACAAGTCTTCGTCGTGCAAAGCAAGACAAAATAGGTCGACCAACTACGAGGCCAAAATAATAACTTGACTCTGCACTTCAAACAACCATGCCAAATACACCTCAAGAGAGAAATATATTATCCACAAAGGCAAAAACTAATGCTTTAATAACCTAAGATATATAGTTGTCTTTTTTCTTTTTTTAAAAGGAGTCATAAACAACCTCAAGGGCTAGCTCTATTGATTAAACCACCTTTGAGTTTCTAGGGAAAGTGTAACCTAATAAGTGTAAGTTTGAATCCCCTTAGGTTTAAATGTTCAAGGCAAACAAGTCCAAAGCATGCTAACTCGTTGGGTCTTGATTCACAAATCTTGTTGTGCAAAAACAACGGCGTTCTATTTAAATATGATGATGAAGATTTCAAAAGCGTTAAAATAACATTATAGAAAGAAGATTCAAATGTTCATTATGAAGTACTTGAAAAAGATGAAGAACAAGGCAATAATGCAGAAGATGATGTGGGTGATTATTTTTTTAATTATTTACGTGAGGTACCATATTGATATTAAATTTTAGTTACTATATTGATGTGCGTATGCAATTTGGTGGTGGAGTAGAATCTTGTGGGAGTTAGAAACCAATTCTTGAATAGTAGAAATTATGGATTAGAATTTGAAATATGAGGATGCTTTATTAATGGTGGATAGTAATTTGTAATCTAATTTATGACTTGGTTGAAACTTGAATGGTCATTTTAAATTTAGCATGTTTTGTTTAGATTGTAATCCTATCACTTGAAAATGTTTTGTTTGGATTGTAAACTTTTCTTTTATAATTGGTTGGATAAAGAAGTCTAGTTAGAGAGCTAGAGTAATTATGTACACAGGTTTGAGTTTTAGGGAAACCCTTGTTGGAGGGGAATACCATTTATAGTTCTCTCCCCAAATAAAGATTAGTCATGCATCCAGTAATAATGTGGAAATACCTCTGTCGACATACAATGTGGAGCGGTGAACAAAAAATGAGTTTGAAAAAGGGTTTAGAAAAATGAATAAAAATAGTTGCCACCGACTTAGATTGAGATGGTGAAATCCGACATTGAAAAAAATGGTCTATGTAATAAAAATTAGGGGTTGAATACATGTAGGAAATGAATTAGCACCCTACAATGTCCTTTGGATAGTACATTGATATTTTGTTGCTTTTTAATTTTAAAACCATGCTTTTTGTTTTGCAAAACAATTATATTTTGTTTTTAGGTTTTTGTTTGTCCCACAGCTAGTTTTGCGCATCATCAAGCATGAGTCATGATTAATATCATTAGTGAATAGTATTTAGTCATTCTTGCGAAAAGAAAGAATTTGATGCCTAGTTCGTCTAGGGAGTACATCGAAATAAGTTGCCTAGTTTGTCTAGGGTTTGCATAGTTTGCCTAAGTTTAGAAAAGGATACCTAGCTTGTTTTAAAAAATGAAAGGCAATGAGTCTTTATAATTACGTTAAAGGAACCACATCAAATGCTTGACTAGGCTTATAGCATGAATATCCTCAAGATAATTAGGAAGTAATATTACACATGACCCTTCCTTATCTATCCTTAGGAAGAATTTGGGTTTTAAAAGAAAAGAAGCAAAGCCAAGTCAAGATCAAAGGATTTCAAGTGAAGGTAATAATTCTTCATAGCCATGTTAGAGGAACTATGCCAAAAACCTGATTGAGCTCATAACATAACTACCCTTAAGATAATTGGAAAGTGGTTATACATATGACCCCTCACTTTATCCATTGTTAGGAAGAATCTAGGGTTTAGAAATAGGCTTTGCAAAAGTCAAGTCCAAGGCCAAAGGGTCTTGGGCAAAATTAAAGATTCTTTATAATCACATTATAGGAACCATACTAAATGCTTGACTAGGTTCATAACACAACTACCCTTACGATAATCAAAAAGTGGTCATACGTATGATTCATCACCTTATTTGTCATCAAGAAGAATCTAGGGCTTAAGGAGAGAGCTTGCAAAAATCAAGTCTAAGGTTAAAGGGTCTTAAGTGAATGTGGTAATCCTTTATAATCACATTAGAGGAACCACATCAAATACTTGACTAGGTTCATGACATGACTACCCTCAAGATAGTTGAAAAGTGGTCATACACATGACCTCCATTGTTAAGTAGAATCTTGGTTCAGAAGGATGACTTTATGAAATCAAGGAGATGAGGGCAAGCACTAATCCCTTTCCTTGGTTTCTAGTTGCCATTGTGCAAAGGACAATTTTGTTTTTTTTAAAAACTTGGAAAATTCAAGATTTACCATGCTCAAACCTTATAAAATTTAACAATGATACTTTTTATTAAAGAAAAGGGAGAGTCCACATGAATAAAGATCATGCAATAAGGGGTATATGTCAACAATATATCCATACCTCTTGTATCTCACAACATCAACAAAGTCTAAAATGATCCATACAGAAAAGGTAGAGTCCACAAGAATAATGATCATACAATGAAGGGATAAATCTTATGACGAAGTATTTTGAATTGACTTAAATATTTTACATGTGCAAGATAACACATAATTCATCAAGTCCACAGAATTTCACATAGTTGTTACCTCATTTGCAAGTTCAAATCCCATTAACTTTGACATTGTTCACACTGAGCTCTAATGCAGGATAGTTGACAAAGAGAATTTGGAAACCATAGCAAACCAACCCATAATGACTTGTAATGTTTACATGCATGTTCTAACATATGAAATCAAGCTCACAAAATTTCACATTATTTCAAAGTCATTTGGTACTTCAAATTAATTTAATCCTAGGGCTATATAAAGTGCACATCAACATAGGATAGTCAGGAAGGAAAACTTAGAACCATAGCAAACTACTCCAAAATTATCTAAAATTTTTGTAAGAGCATATCCACAAAATTTCACAACAATTAGGGTTAATTTGCTTAATTAATCAAGTGCATATTAGGGGTGTATTCACGAATACATTGACACAAGATAGCCTATGAATATAATTTTGAAATTAATAACAAAAGAATTTCAAATGCCTTGAAATTTTTGTGAGAATATATTGACATATGGGAGATCCTGCACATAAAATTTTATAAAAAAATAAAGCTCATTAAATATTTAAACAAACTCAAACAACTAGTGCATTCATTGATGCGCTAGCACAGGATAATTTATGATAACAAATTCGAAATCTATATTAAATGAACTCCAAATTCCCAAAATTTTTATAGTAATATGCTGGACAATCATAACCATAAAAAAAATTAAAAAATAAAGCTCATTTGCTTCCATAATTAATTCCAAATAGCCAAAAGAATAGTTAAAAAATTTGCACAATAAAAGATCTTCTACTTAACATTTCGTCAAACATATTAAGAGCAACTTGTACACATTTGTTTGCCAAAGTAAAATCAAGCTATAGCTCAACAATTAGATCACAGAATTGCATGTCAAAACTAAACGGAGTGATAAGATTTAAGATTGAGAAATTTACCTAGTATGAACGTAAGCTTCCTTCCTTCTCTTTCTCTCCCTCTCTTCTTCTTCTCTTTACACCTCTCCCTCTCATTTTGTAGAATTGGCCTCCTCCTCCCTCTTCTCTTTTTCTCTTCCTCTCTTTCTCCTCTCTTTCGCTCCATCCTGTCTCTTTCACGGCTCTCTCCTTCTCTTCTCTCTCAAGGGGTGTGTAAGAGTGTAATCCCCAAATAGCCTTCCTCTTTTCTTTTAGGGAGTTCGGTCATTTTTCCCTTTCATTTAATTTTTTCCTTTTTCATTTCAATCGTGCCTCTTTTCTTTGTTAATCCAGTTTCTCTCTTTTTTTATTTCTTTTAATTCTTTCAATTTGGCATTTTATTTTCTTATTTTCTTTTGCTATTTACCTGTCCCCTTTGCTTTTTCATCATTTTATGTGTTTTACTTTTTATTTTGTTTTTCTCTTTTGTACTTTATATTTCCCTTTCTATTTTATATTGTTGTTTTATCATTTTCAATTTCTTTTTTGGTATTTCTTGTTTTTATTTTTTTTTGCATTATTTTCTTTGCTACAACAATTGTTTCATTTTTCTTATTTTCTTGTTTTTATTTATTTCGATCAAACCAAATTAGGTATCTATAACCTCATGAAGCAATACAAAAAAAAAAAGGAAAGGCACTCAAATTTTAAGATAGTGTGCCAAAGGAGATTCCAAGATTTGAATACCTCATGAGACACCACCCTAGTGGCATTGGATCTCTTAATTTTTTTTATCCACAATCACTTGAATAATTCATTATGTTGTAAATTATTTTCTCTGTCCTTATTATGTGTTTTATATTTTTTTTAGATAGTTATAAATTGTATAACTCATTTTGAAAGTTATCAAAAGTGTTAGGTTATTTTTTCAATTACTTTTTTTATTCAAATTCAAAAATTTATAAAATTATAATACATCATTTAATTTGATAAACTAAAAAATAGAAGCATCTAAAATTTTTTTAATGAGACATAAATTAAAACAAATAGTGTATGAAATCTTTCTTTGTTTAATAGTAGTTGGTTGAAACCTTCCCTATAAAGTCCTCCAATGATTAATGATCATTAACTAGGGTATGGAATTTGAGAGGTTTTATGTGAGTATCAATTGCAATTTTAATTTATTCTATTAAATATATTTCACACTTTAGAAGAGACAAACTGCGGTCTTTAAACCTCAAATAATTAAAACTTTATAATGAAAAATTCTATTCCTAGTGCTCCTTTTTACTTAATGCTCATCCATGGAGTGTAAGCCTTTAAATATGTTAGGTCTCTCAATCAAGATTGGCTCTGAGGACTAGGCATAAGAATCCTAGTCCCCAACCCATCGGCTATTAGTGGATTGCTCAAGTTGCTCACATAGCAAAAGCGGATCTCTACGTGTCGGCTAGGATATAGATTAGGAATAAGCCTTTCAAGATCCCTTCCCCGAGCATTGAATAGTTGACTCAGAACTAATGCCGACAAAGGGAATCTGACTATTTAATTAAAATAAAGCATTGGGAGGTCCCTATGGATGTTGATGCAATGTAAGTGCTCTAAATGTTAAAGTGAAAAAAAATCAACTAAGCACAAGCAAACAATAGGAGTAACTATGACTCTCTTAATTAAGGTATGACTTAATAAATTTAATAATTAAATTTTATTAAGTGATAATTGCGTGCCAATAAAAATCTAAGAATAATGGGATTGCTTGATATTCGATTAACCATTATTACTAGTTTTTGGGATACAAAGGGGATGGGGTTTACTTGCTTTATCCTAATTCTCTGTCCAAATCTTACTATTGATTTGGGATGCATACATATAGCACCTTTTTCAAGTTCTTGAAAAGTTAAAAGCATATGACTATAAGGTATTGTTGGAAAAGTTGTACAAATTTTAAGTTGATAGTCTGAGGCATGTTGTAGGAAAACTCACTCCTAAGGATTATTTTGCCACCTCTTAAATAAAGGTCTTGAACGCAACAATTTTTCATAATACAATAAATTCTTTTGATTATATGTACTCATAATTAAGAGATAGGATAAAACAAAAATACTAAAATATATGTAAATAGTAACCCAGCAAAGATACAAGAGTTCTACAACATATACACTTGTACTCATCTATAACACTTCACATAAAATAGATTTTATAGAAGAAAAGAAATTGCTTGAACACAACACACACCCTCTCTATGTCTAGTACCCATGGCTGAATGGCTTTATATTAAAAAAACTAGCTTTTATAAAAGAAAACAAGAGCCGTTAGTAATTAATAGGAGAACTTAATTGAGGTATTAAAATATGTTAATATAGACGTTGCTTTGAATGATTTTAGCAGCATCACAAACACTGAATACTTGAAGCCAAAGTGACGCTGAGATGGCTTTTAAGAAAGAAAGACATATATGGCTATGGAAGGACCATAATGGCTAAAAATGAAACGTAAGGACACTGAATTTAAGAAGAATAATTGCTAGGAATAAAAGAAAACAGTTTATAGAAGGAATGAAATTATAACTGCTACACTACCATAAAAACGTGGCTGTTAAAAAATGAATAGGGACGATGGCCCAATAAGTGTGCTGTTTAAAGGGGAAATCAATTCTTTATTATTTTAAAAAAATTAATAAAAGAAATCAATTAAAAGAGTAATCCAATTAAAAAATCAGTTTTACAAAAAAAAATATTTTAAAATAAATTAATAAAATACAACAATTTTTCACTATTTTAAAAAGTTTAATATGAGTTTAAAAATAGAATTTGAGAAAAATATTTAATGAATATTATTCATAAAGTGAATATGTGAATCTGATATCTTTTTTGACTCAAAAATAAAAAAAAAATGTGATATTATTTGAGAAGTTCTACAGAAGAAAGGAAAAAGGAGACAAAGGACAAACAAAACAATGGGGCTGTTTAAGTCAAGAGAATTGGTCTAAACAATCTTTAAACCCCAAATGTAAAGTTTGTCACCGAGATTGTTGGTTGTTGATTGGGACTAATAATTGCATGAATTTCCACTGACTTGGAAATAGGAGTCTGAAACTGAAGTCTCTTTCAGGAACTTTACCCCAAATTTCCCTACTATTACTCTATAAAAGTCTTTTTAATATATATTAGTCTCTGTTCCAACCCGAAACAAGTCTTCGACGTGCAAAGCAAGACAAAATGGGCTGTTCATGACTCTGCGCTTCAAACAAGCAACGCCAATTATGCCTCTAGAGAGAAATATATTATCCAACAAGGCAAAAACCAATGCTTCAATAACCCAACATATATAATTGTCTTTTTTTCCTTTCTCTCAAAAGGAATTAGAAACATTTTTAATTGAAAAAAAAAATAGAATGTGAAGTGAATAATGAAAAAATCAATGACATTAATTGCTATAAAATACTCCATAGTTTATTCTCTTGCTTTCTTTGGTGAATCGGGAATTGATTGCCCCTTCGACTACTTCTTATTAGTCTAAGTATGAAACAATCTAAAATTTATAGAATCATCCTTGCTTTAATGATCTTTTTATCAATACACCTACTATTATCTATGTGACAACATTGAAGTAGGGGTGGAATAAGGCTAGGGATGTCAAATTGGGTATGATTTGTTGAGCTGACCCCCACCACCTGCCTAAAGGGCAATTAGAGTTAATTATTTTATAACCCATTTAATAGCAGGTCAAAAAGCCCACCCCTCTTAATTTGTGGTCAAAGCAAGTCTGGAGCGAAACTCGCCAGCTATTGATTCACAAATCTTATTATGCAAAACAACATTGTTTTGTTTAAATATGTGGTTTTAGATGATAATAGAGATTTCACAAGCGTACAAATAACATTATCAATTGAAGATTCAAATGTTCTCAATAAAATGCTTAAAAAAAAATGAAAAACAAGACAATGATAAAGAAGATGATGTGGTTTATTATTACTTTTAATTATTTATGTTAGGTGCTATATTGATATTAAATTTTAGTTACTATGTTGATGTGTGTGTACAATTTAGTGGTGGAGGTGAATCTTGTGGGAGAGAGTTAGAAGCCAATTTTTGAATAATAGAAATTATGGATTACAATTTGAAATATGAGGACAGTTTATTAATGGTGGATTGTAATTATGACTTGGTTGAAATTTGAATGATTGGCTATAATTTAGGATGTTTTGTTTAGATTGTAATCCTATAACTAAAAATGTTTTGTTTGAATTATAATTTTTTTTTAATAATTGGCAAGTTGAAGGAGTTCAGTGGGAGAGCTCGGTTAGTCATGTGCATTGGTTTGAATCTTAAAGAAATTTTTGTTAGGAAAAGAAAACCATCTACAGCTCCTTCCCTAAATAAGGATTAATTATGCATCTAGTAGTGATATAAGAATATCTCGCAAAAAAATCCAAAAACAAACACTCAAATATCAAGATAGTGTATTAAAGGAGATTGTAGGATTTGATACCCCACCCACATGAGACACCACCCTTATTGCACTCTTTTGATTTTTTCTCAATAAGGATTTACTTATATTTTATTCCATAAAATATATTTTATCCTTTAAAAAAATATATTTATATTTTAAAAGAAACAAACTACGATCTTTAACCCTCAAGTAGTTAAAACTTTATATTGGAAAAATTCTATTCTGGGTGCTCACTTTTTACTTAATGCTCATCCGTGAATTTTTAAATTTATTAAATTTTTTTATTTATTTTATTTATTTTTTTAATTTATATTGAAAAAATTCTATTCTGGGTACGCGCGTGGAAGCACCGAAAAAGCCTTGTCAAACGCGCAATTTAATCATTCATCTCTCTGACATTCCCGCCGACTAGTACCCGTCAATCAGATCTGCATACTCTCAAACACCTTTGTTGCAGTATTACTATTTTTCATTTTTTTTAGATACATTGTACATCGTGGGAGAGGGGGTTGAAATTGTGGCCCGATGCCACTTGAGCCAACGCTCAAGTGGCTTACTATCTTTTCTAACTTCACCCTTTGTTACAGGTACGGAACACGCAAGCGGTTCTATAAAATATATTTTATTTCTAAAAGAGCCAAATCCCAATCTCAAAACCTCAAGTGGTTATAACTTCTTATTTAATCTTCCACTAAACCAGTTTTGGGTTACAAAGTGATGGGGGTTGCTATCTTACCCCTAATTCTCTGCCCAATCCTTACTGATGATCGGGGATACATATAACAATCTTTTTAAAAGTATATATGACTGTAAGGTCATATACTTCTGAATATATAATATTTTACTGCTTGGTACAATCAGTAGGAGCAAAAGAAACTGTCTTCCCTTTAACATCGTACTCCACCTGAAAATTAATCTGCGCCACATTTCCAAGGATGGCAGTTCTGTCCGTGGGAAATACACCCAAGCATGCCAAGTCGTTGGAGAGCCCAACAAACAAGTTCCCAGTTTGCATAGCAAGGTCGGCACCTGTAAAATGAAACACAAATTCTGGGAATTTCGTGTCTGACCCATATTTATAGCACAAGTTGAATGGGTTGGGAGGATTTTGCTCTGCTTCAACGCCCATTGCTTCCTTCACTAACTCTGCGAAATTGTTGTACAAACTTCGTTCAAAAAGAGTGAGAGTTGTCCCAGAATCAATCACTATGTTGCCACCACTTTCTCCTGTTGCAACTCTTTTCTGTGCAACAGTGATACCTTCAAGATTAAGGTAGTAATACGCAGTTGGAATTTTTGAATAGAGAGGAGTGGACACAACCCCGTTTCCAGATATCACCGCCTCGCTCCCGAATTTGAGTTTGCTTGGAGAGGTTGCAGAATATGGAAGCAAACAGTAGGAGAATTTGTGATCAATTTGATCACCAAGTTGAGAAACCAAGGACAGAGGCCCACCTCCAAGACCAACTAGTCCTGCCCCAGTGGGTTGAAATGTCCCATTATTTATATGTCCACATCCAAACACTGATTTAGGAAATGAAACAGCTTGGCCACCATTATTGGAATCAAAGTTAATGGAATCCACTGCCAATTCCCCAATGGTGTATGAATTATCCCCATACCCATAACGGTATAGGCACTTTCCTGAAGCCCCACAAGCAGATCCGCCTCGTGGAAGGAGTGTACAAGGATTTGAGTCGCACGACACACCCTTGAACGTTGAAGAGCTTTTGGGATCAAAGATTGGGGCATTTTGGGGGTAGCAAAGCTGACAAGGTGAGCATTGTACCCATATAAGATCACTTCCTGTGTCTGCAATTGCTAGTGTCTCCACAGGCGGGGTGCCAATATAGATTCTCGTGAGGTAATCACCCCCATTGGGAACTATAATTGATTCAGCTAAATCATTATCATCCACAGAAAGGCTGACTCGATAGGTTCGAGACAAGGAACGCAAGGCAGCTTTGGTAAAGAGCTCTAATGTAGTTATTGAAGAGTTATAGAAGGGTGACAATAGCGAGTCACGATGAATAAGATCAATACTAAAACCACTTAATTGATTAGTAGACTTAGCTAAGGATAGATTTGAAAAAGAAATTAGTACTGCAAAAAATAGCAGAAGAGCTTGCATTTTTGCAGTCAAATTTTGAAAGAGAAAGAGACAGCAAACTAAAAGAAAGGCAATTAGGGGTGTGGAGAGGAATGGGGTGGAATGAAAGGAGCATGGAGGTGCTTCAATTTATAGAAACTTCTACTTGAGATTTTGTGTCACCTGTTTGTAGTCAAGATTTTGCATTATAAATTGACAAAATGTAAAATAGCAAGTCTAGTTAGCTTCATGACTAAGTTGCTAACGTGATCATTCTCACCTCATCCGTGTTTGTAGTCAAGATTTTGAGAAGTTACCATGAACATGCATTGGCCTTGTACGGCAAGACCCCAACTCAACTACAATGTATATGTTTGGTAGATGAGAAAAAAATATGAGGATATGTTATTACAGCTGGACACATTTTTTGTACGAAAAATTATCTGTTATACTTATTTACTCAAATGGTTATAAATAAAAAAAGCATCTATTTAGAGCCATGAATAATTTAGTCTTCCACTTTAGGATATTCTGATTTCCTATTTTATCCATCCATGTTGATCATGATTTTCAGTTGTTTTTTTTCCTTCTAACTTTCTTTTGAATTACCCACCACCATAACCAATTTCTCATTTTCTCTCTCCCACCCTCTCATTTGTAAAATCTATCACTACATTCTCCCAACCCCATGAAACCTACACAAATTAACCTGGAGCCGTAACACCGACTGAATTGCTAGCAATCTCGATAGTACTAGAAGCAGAATTGCCTGGCGCACGAAGCTCAGGAATTCCCATAGTGCTTGCTTGCCGTTACATGAAGCATACTAATAAGCAAACACGACATAGCATAGCCTTCTCTCACATGTGGCCTTGTTGGATCAAACAAAACATACCCGCTAGAGAGTACTCCTCCAACTGCCTCTAAGAATACAGGCTTAGACTCATCCAAATTGCCATGACTACTACTAGCACCACCGCAATTACTATTCAAATAAGCCAACGAATTAATCTGGGGATTCAATTGAGGAGGTCGAGTGAGGCTCTCGTGTTATCTAGTCTCGCTTTGCGTTCAAGCGTTTATGGGCATTGAAAGTTCAAGTCTTCCGTTCTCTCACCAAACTAAGAGGAAGACAGAGTCAACAGGTTGAGAGATGAAAAGATGTGACGCATGCTATAACAATAAGTTTCATTCAGGTGGAGACGAATGACAGGAAGTAAGTTGTTTATGAGTTTGGAGACTCAGACATTGGCACTCATGGCGATGGGTTAGGTCTTTAGTTTTATCGGAGGAGATTAAATTGGAAGAAAGAAGAAATGGATAATTAAGGATCTATATTTAAGAAATGATCTCCAATTATTAAAAAAGAACAATGCTCGCAAAATCATTGAATGGCTGATTATCTAATATAAATTGTTTTCAACTTTTATAAAAATTTATTTTGAATTCAATTTTTATTAAAAATATTTAAATTATTTTTATATTTGAAAATTATATCTCCAATGCTTGCTGTAATTAGGCATCTTCTGTTCAATTCGTTATGGGGTTAGAACATTGAGTGAGACAGACATATCCAGTACTTTCTAAAAAGCAAATGATGTTTGATTAGCTATTGTTTCATGGATTGAAAGATAGGTGAGGTACGCGTGAATGGTAAAGTTTGTGGGTGGATTGGAACTAATTGATAATTCCAGGTACGGACTGGAGTTTCCATGAAAAACGACCCTGTTGAAATTTCCTCCTCATATTTATTATATACAACAAAACGACACTTAAGACTTCCACCTTTGTTCCACACTTCAAGAACCACATCTATGATATCCTATGATTCTTCTTTACTATCTAAGATATTAATATGAGGTGGGATTCAGATAAGTTTATGGCGTCTTGAATGATGACTTCCTTAATTCAGAACTTTGTGTTTGTGTTAAGAAGTTGGTAATTTTAGAATTGGAAATCACAGAAAAAATATTGGATATTATTGGAGAACAATGGATGCAGAAGAAAGGAAAAAGAAGACAAAGGACAAAACAAACAATGGGATTGTTTTAAGTCAAGAGAATGGGTCTAAACAATGTTAAAACCCCAAACGTAAAGTTTGTCACCGAGATTGTCGGTTGTTGATTAGTCTGAAACTGAAGCCTCTAGAAGGAACTGTACCCCAAATTTCCTTACTATCATTCTATAAAAGTCTTTTTGAATTGAGATTAGTCTCTGTTCCAACCCGAAACAAGTCTTCGTCGTGCAAAGCAAGACAAAATAGGTCGACCAACTACGAGGCCAAAATAATAACTTGACTCTGCACTTCAAACAACCACGCCAACTACACCTCAAGAGAGAAATATATTATCCAAAAAGGCAAAAACTAATGCTTTAATAGCCTAAGATATATACTTGTCTTTTTTCTTTTTTTAAAAGGAGTCATAAACAACCTTAAGGGCTAGCTCAATTGATTAAACCACCTTTGAGTTTCTAGGGAAAGTGTAACCTAATAAGTGTAAGTTTGAATCCCCTCAGGTTTAAATGTTCAAGGAAAACAAGTCCAAAGCATGCTAACTCGTTGGGTCTTGATTCACAAATCTTGTTGTGCAAAAACAATGGTGTTCTATTTAAATATGATGATGAAGATTTCAAAAGCGTTAAAATAACATTATCGAAAGAAGATTCAAATGTTCATTATGAAGTACTTGAAAAAGATGAAGAACAAGGCAATAATGCAGAAGATGATGTGGGTGATTTTTTTTTAATTATTTACGTTAGGTACCATATTGATATTAAATTTTAGTTACTATATTGATGTGCGTATGCAATTTGGTGGTGGAGTAGAATCTTCTGAGAGTTAGAAACCAATTCTTGAATAGTAGAAATTATGGATTAGAATTTGAAATATGAGGATGCTTTACTAATGGTGGATAGTAATTTGTAATCTAATTTATGACTTGGTTGAAACTTGAATGGTCATTTTAAATTTAGCATGTTTTGTTTAGATTGTAATCCTATCATTTTAAAATGTTTTGTTTGGATTGTAAACTTTTCTTTTACAATTGGCAGGATAAAGGAGTCCAGTTAGAGAGCTAGAGTAATTATGTACACAGGTTTGAGTTTTAGGGAAACCCTTGTTGGAGGGGAATACCATTTATAGTTCTCTCCCCAAACGAAGATTAGTCATGCATCCAGTAATAATGTGGAAATACCTCTGTCGACATGCAACATGGAGCGGTGAACAAAAAATGAGTTTGAAAAAGGGTTTAAGAAAATGAATAAAAATAGTTGCCATCGACTTAGATTGAGATGGTGAAATCCGACATTGAAAAAAATGGTTTACGTAATAGAAATTGGGGGTTGAATACGTGTAGGAAATGAATTAGTACCCTACAATGTCCTTTCAATAGTACATTAATATTTTGTTGCTTTTTAATTTTAAAACTGTGCTTTTTGTTTTGCAAAATAATTATATTTTGTTTTTAGGTTTTTGTTTGTCCCACAGCTAGTTTTGCACATCATTAAGCATGAGTCATGATTAACATTGTTAGTGAATAGTATTTAGTCATTCTTGCGAAAAGAAAGAATTTTATGCCTAGTTCGTCCAGGGATTATATCGAAATAAGTTGCCTAGTTTGTCTAGGGTTTGCATAGTTTGCCTAAGTTTAGAAAAGGATACCTAGCTTATTTTAAAAAATGAAAGGCAATGAGTCTTTATAATCACGTTAAAGGAACCACATCAAATGCTTGACTAGGCTTATAGCGTGAATATCCTCAAGAATATTAGGAAGTAATATTACACATGACCCTTCCTTATCCATCCTTAGGAAGAATTTGGGTTTTAAAAGAAAAGAAGCAAAGCCAAGTCAAGATCAAAGGATTTCAAGTGAAGGTAATAATTCTTCATAGCCATGTTAGAGGAACTATGCCAAAAACCTGATTAAGCTCATAACATAACTACCCTTAAGATAATTGGAAAGTGGTTATACATATGACCCCTCACTTTATTCATCATTAGGAAGAATCTAGGGTTTAGAAAAAGGCTTTGCAAAAGTCAAGTCCAAGGCCAAAGGGTCTTGGGTAAAATTAAAGATTCTTTATAATCACATTATAGGAATCATACTAAATGCTTGACTAGGTTCATAACACAACTACCCTTACGATAATCAAAAAGTGGTCTTACGTATGATTCATCACCTTATTTGTCATCAAGAAGAATCTAGGGCTTAAGGAGAGAGCTTGCAAAAATCAAGTCTAAGGTTAAAGGGTCTTAAGTGAATGTGGTAATCCTTTATAATCACATTAGAGGAATCACACCAAATACTTGACTAGGTTCATGACGTGACTACCCTCAAGATAGTTGAAAAGTGGTCATACACATGACCTCCGTTGTTAAGTAGAATCTTGGTTCAGAAGGATGACTTTATGAAATCAAGGAGATAAGGGCAAGCACTAATCCCTTTCCTTGGTTTCTAGTTGCCATTGTGCAAAGGACAATTTTATTTTTTTAAAAAACTTGAAAAATTCAAGATTTACCATGCTCAAATCTTATAAAATTTAACAATGATACTTTTTATTAAAGAAAAGGGAGAGTCCACATGAATAAAGATCATGCAATGGGGGGTATTTGTCAACAATATATCCGTACCTCTTGTATCTCACAACATCAACAAAGTCTAAAGTGATCCATAGAGAAAAGGTAGAGTCCACAAGAATAATGATCATACAATGAAGGGATAAATCTTATGACGAAGTATTTTGAATTGACTTAAATATTTTACATGTGCAAGATAACACATAATTCATCAAGTCTACAGAATTTCACATAGTTGTTGCCTCATTTGCAAGTTCAAATCCCATTAACTTTGACATTGTTCACACTGAGTTCTAATGCAAGATAGTTGACAAAGAGAATTTGGAAACCATAGCAAACCAACCCATAATGACTTGTAATGTTTACATGCATGTGCTAGCATATGAAATCAAGCCCACAAAATTTCACATTATTTCTAAGTCATTTGGTACTTCAAATTAATTTAATCCTAGGGCTACATAAAATGCACATTAACATAGGACAGTCAGGAAGGAAAACTTAGAACCATAGCAAACCACTCCAAAATTATCTAAAATTTTTGTAAGAGCATATCCACAAAATTTCACAACAATTAGAGTTAATTTGCTTAATTAATCAAGTGCAAATTAGGGGTGTATTCACTGATACATTGACACAAGATAGCCTATGAATATAATTTTGAAATTAATAACAAAAGAATTCCGAATGCCTTGAAATTTTTGTGGGAATATATTGACATATGGGAGATCGTGCACATAAAATTTTATAAAAAAACAAAGCTCATTAAATATTTAAACAAACTCAAACAACTATGCATTCATTGATGCACTAGCACAGGATAGTTTATGATACAAATTCGAAATCCATATTAAATGAACTCCAAATTCCCAAAATTTTTATAGTAATATGGTGGACAATCATAACCATAAAAATTCATTAAAAAATAGAACTCATTTGCTTCCATAATTAATTCCAAATAGCCAAAAGAATAGTTAAAAAATTTGCACAATAAAAGATCTTCTACTTAACATTTCGTCAAACATCTTAAGAGCAACTTGTACACATTTGTTTGCCAAAGTAAAATCAAGCTATAGCTCAACAATTAGATCACAGAATTGCATCTCAAAACTAAAAGGAGTGATAAGATTTAAGATTGAGAAATTTACCTAGTATGAATTTAAGCTTCCTTCCTTCTCTTTCTCTCCCTCTCTTCTTCTACTCTTTACACCTCTCCCTCTCATTTTGTAGAATTGGCCTCCTCCTCCCTCTTCTCTTTTTCTCTTCCTCTCTTTCTCCTCTCTTTAGCTCCATCCCGTCTCTTTCACGGCTCTCTCCCTATCTTCTCTCTCAAGGTGTGTGTAAGAGTGTGATCACTAAATAGCCTTCCTCTTTTTTCTTCTAGGGAGTTCAGTTATTTTTCCCTTTCATTTTCTTTTTTCCTTTTTCATTTCAATTGTGCCTCTTTTCTTTGTTTATCCATTTTCTCTCTTTTTTTATTTCTTTTAATTCTTTCAATTTGGTATTTTATTTTCTTATTTTCTTTTGCTGTTTACCCATCCCCTTTGCTTTTTCATCATTTAATGTGTTTTACTTTTTATTTTGTTTTTCTCTTTTGTACTTTATATTTCCCTTTTTATTTTATATTGTTGTTTTATCATTTTCAATTTCTTTTTTGGTATTTCTTATATTTTTTTTGCATTATTTTCTATGCTATAAAAATTATTTCATTTTTCTTATTTTCTTGTTTTTATTTATTTCGATCAGACCAAATTAGGTATCTATAACTTCATGAAGCAATATATAAAAAAGGAAAGACACTCAAATTTTAAGATAGTGTGTCAAAGGAGATTCCAAGATTTGAATACCTCATGAGACACCACCCTAGTGGCATTGGATCTCTTAATTTTTTTTATCAACAATCACTTGAATAATGCATTATGCTGTAAATTATTTTCTGTCCTTGTTATGTGTTTTATATTTTTTTTAGATAATTATAAATTGTATAACTCATTTTGAAAGTTATCAAAAGTGTTAGGTTATTTTTTCAATTACTTTTTTATTCAAATTCAAAAATTTATAAAATTATAATACAGCATTTAATTTGATAAACTAAAAAATAGAAGCATCTAAAATTTTTTTAATGAGACATAAATTAAAACAAATAGTGTATGAAATCTTTCTTTGTTTAATAGTAGTTGGTTGAAAACTTCCCTATAAAGTCCTCCAATGATTAATGATCATTAACTAGGGTATGGAATTTGAGAGGTTTTATGTGCGTATCAATTGCAATTTTAATTTATTCTATAAAATATATTTCACACTTTAGAAGAGACAAACTACGGTCTTTAAACCTCAAGTAATTAAAACTTTGTAATGAAAAATTCTATTCCTAGTGCTTCTTTTTACTAATGCTCATCCATGGAGTGTAAGCCTTTAAATATGTTAGGTCTCTCAATTAGGATTGGCTTTGAGGGCTAAGTACAAGAGTCCTAGTCCCCAACCCATCGGCTGTCAGTGGATTGCTTAAGTTGCTCACATAGAAAAAGCGGATCTCTACGTGTCGGCTAGGGGATAGATTGGGAATAAGCCTTTCAAGATTCCTTCCCTGAGCGTCGAATAGTTAACTCAGAACTAATGCCGACAAAGGAAATCTGACTATTTAATTAAAATAAAGCATTGTGAGATCCCTATGGATGTTGATGCAATGTCAGTGCTCTAAATGTTAAAGTGAAAAAAAATCAACTAAGCACAAGCAAACAATAGGAGTAACTATGACTCTCTTAATTAAGGTATGACTTAATAAATTTAATAATTAAATTTTATGAAGTGATAATTGTGTGCCAATAAAAATCTAAGAATAATGGGATTGCTTGATATTCGATTGACCATTATTACTAGTTTTCGGGATACAAAGGGGATGGGGTTTACTTGCTTTATCCTAATTCTCTGTCCAAATCTTACTATTGATTTGGGATGCATACATATAACAACTTTTTCAAGTTCGTGAAAAGTTAAAAGCATATGACTATAAGGTATTGTTGGAAAAGTTGTACAAATTTTAAGTTGATAGTCTAAGGCATGTTATAGGAAAACTCACTCCTAAGGATTATTTTGCCACCACTTAAGTAAAGGTCTTGAACGCAGCAATTTTTCCGGATACAATAAATTCTTTTGATTATATGTACTCATAGTTAGGAGATAGGATAAAACAAAAATACTAAAATATATGTTATAGTAACCCAGGAAAGATACAAGAGTTCTACAACATATACACTTGTACTCATCTATAACACTTCACATAAAATAGATTTTATAGAAGAAAAGAAATTGCTTGAACACAGCACACACCCTCTCTATGTCTAGTACCCATGGCTGAATGGCTTTATATTAAAAAAACTAGCTTTTATAAAAGAAAACAAGAGCCGTTAGTAATTAATAGGAGAACTTAATTGAGGTATTAAAATATGTTAATATAGACGTTGCTTTGAATGATTTTAACAGCATTACAAACACTGAATACTTGAAGCCAAAGTGACGCTGAGATGGCTTTTAAGAAAGAAAGACATATGTGGCTATGGAAGGACCATAATGGCTAAAAATGAAACGTAAGGCCACTGAATTTAAGAAGAATAATTGCTAGGAATAAAAGAAATCAGTTTATAGAAGGAATGAAATTATAACTGCTGCACTACCATAAAAACGTGGCTGTTATAAAATGAATAGGGACGATGGCCAATAGGTGTGCTGTTTAAAGGGGAAATCAATTCTTTATTATTTTAAAAAAATTAATAAAAGAAATCAATTAAAAGAGTAATCCAATTAAAAAATCAGTTTTACAAAAAAAAATATTTTAAAATAAATTAATAAAATACAACAATTTTTCACTATTTTAAAAAGTTTAATATGAGTTTAAAAATAGAATTTGAGAAAAATATTTAATGAATATTATTCATAAAGTGAATATGTGAATCTGATATCTTTTTTGACTCAAAAATAAAAAAAAAATGTGATATTATTTGAGAAGTTCTACAGAAGAAAGGAAAAAGGAGACAAAGGACAAACAAAACAATGGGGCTGTTTAAGTCAAGAGAATTGGTCTAAACAATCTTTAAACCCCAAATGTAAAGTTTGTCACCGAGATTGTCGGTTGTTGATTGGGACTAATAGTTGCATGAATTTCCACTGACTTGGAAATAGGAGTCTGAAACTGAAGTCTCTTTCAGGAACTTTACCCCAAATTTCCCTACTATTACTCTATAAAAGTCTTTTTAATAGATATTAGTCTCTGTTCCAACCCGAAACAAGTCTTCGACGTGCAAAGCAAGACAAAATGGGCTGTTCATGACTCTGCGCTTCAAACAAGCAACGCCAATTATGCCTCTAGAGAGAAATATATTATCCAACAAGGCAAAAACCAATGCTTCAATAACCTAACATATATAATTGTCTTTTTTTCCTTTCTCTCAAAAGGAATTAGAAACATTTTTAATTGAAAAAAAAATAGAATGTGAAGTGAATAATGAAAAAATCAATGACATTAATGGCTATAAAATACTCCATAGTTTATTCTCTTGCTTTCTTTGGTGAATCGGGAATTGATTGCCCCTTCGACTACTTCTTATTAGTCTAAGTATGAAACAATCTAAAATTTATAGAGTCATCCTTGCTTTAATGATCTTTTTATCAATACACCTACTATTATCTATGTGACAACATTGAAGTAGGGGTGGAGTAAGGCTAGGGATGTCAAATTGGGTATGATTTGTTGAGCTGACCCCCACCACCTACCTAATGGGCAATTAGAGTTAATTATTTTATTACCCATTTAATAGCAGGTCAAAAAGCCCACCCCTCTTAATTTGTGGTCAAAGCAAGTCTGGAGCGAAACTCGCCAGCTATTGATTCACAAATCTTATTATGCAAAACAACATTGTTTTGTTTAAATATGTGGTTTTAGATGATAATAGAGATTTCACAAGCGTACAAATAACATTATCAACTGAAGATTCAAATGTTCTCAATAAAATGCTTAAAAAAAATGAAAAACAAGACAATGATAAAGAAGATGATGTGGATTATTATTATTTTTAATTATTTATGTTAGGTGCTATATTGGTATTAAATTTTAGTTACTATGTTGATGTGTGTGTACAATTTAGTGGTGGAGGTGAATCTTGTGGGAGAGAGTTAGAAGCCAATTTTTGAATAATAGAAATTATGGATTACAAATTGAAATATGAGGACAGTTTATTAATGGTGGATTGTAATTATGACTTGGTTGAAATTTGAATGATTGGCTATAATTTAGGATGTTTTGTTTAGATTGTAATCCTATAACTAAAAATGTTTTGTTTGAATTATAATTTTTTTTTTTTAATAATTGGCAAGTTGAAGGAGTTTAGTGGGAGAGCTCGATTAGTCGTGTGCATTGGTTTGAATCTTAAAGAAATTTTTGTTAGGAAAAGAAAACCATCTACAGCTCCTTCCCTAAATAAGGATTAATTATGCATCTAGTAGTGATATAAGAATATCTCGCAAAAAAATCCAAAAACAAACACTCAAATATCAAGATAGTGTATTAAAGGAGATTCTAGGATTTGATACCCCACCCACATGAGACACCACCCTTATTGCACTCTTTTGATTTTTTCTCAATAAGGATTTACTTATATTTTATTCTATAAAATATATTTTACCCTTTAAAAAAATATATTTATATTTTAAAAGAAACAAACTACGATCTTTAACCCTCAAGTAGTTAAAACTTTATATTGGAAAAATTCTATTCTGGGTGCTCACTTTTTACTTAATGCTCATCCGTGAACTTTTAAATTTATTAAATTTTTTTATTTATTTTATTTATTTTTTTAATTTATATTGAAAAAATTCTATTCTGGGTACGCGCTTGGAAGCACCGAAAAAGCCTTGTCAAACGCGCAATTTAACCATTCATCTCTTTGACATTCCCGCCAACTAGTACCCGTCAATCAGATCTGCATACTCTCAAAAACCTTTTTTGCAGTATTACTATTTTTCATTTTTTTTAGATACATTGTACATCGTGGGAGAGGGGGTTGAAATTGTGGCCCGATACCACTTGAGCCAATGGTCAAGTGGCTTACTATCTTTTCTAACTTCACCCTCTGTAACAGGTACGGAAGACGCAAGCGGTTTCAGCGTTGATCACGTTCATCGTAATTTATCATTGACTAAATATATATTCACGTCCCAAAATTTATAATTTATTTATGTTTTAAAAAATTATAATTTTTTATTTTTTATTTTTTTTAAAACATAAATAAATTATAAATTTTGAGACATAAATATATATTTAGTCAATGATAAATTATGATGAATGTATATTATTTATTTTTTATTTTTTTAAAACATAAATAAATTATAAATTTTGAGACATGACTTTAATAGGATTCTTCACCATTTATCACCATTTTATAATTCTTCAGAGACCCTATCAGAGGTCGTTAGAAATGCCGCCATTTACTCAATCTCTCAAATCAATCGCTACCCTCTTTCTCCTTTCTATTTTTGAATTTCTTTTACAGCAATAACAGTAAATATAATTTTTAGAGTTACATGTAGTTACGTTAATCGTGCTATTCTCGGATAAAAAGACTCACTAAAGTATTACAAACAAAAATTAGAGAATAGTCACTATTTCTCGATTTGTTATTAATTTAGGGGACTTTTGTGAGTCCTTTTACGTGTGAGAAATTTTTTTCTGCTTATATTATGTTCATAGTTCGAAATAGAGGCAGTAAAAAAAATCTGCACATCAGATAGGAACTTGTGTTAGTCTTTTCTTTTTCTGATCTGTAGTTGATGTTGGATTTAAATCCTTTAATTTTTTATTTTAATAATTTTTTATAATTTAATATATAAATTTTATTTTTATATTCTCTGCCGTTATCCGATTAATGTCTAGTTTTTTGTATTAGCCTCAGACATAAAATGACATAACCTTAACCTAAAAGGAGCCTGCCATCAATGGGGGAAGGAAGTGGATGATTTTTATTATGAAAGTTATAGTGTATAAAAAGAAAGAAATAAAAATAAAATTAAGAGAAAAATATATTAATAAAAGAAAATTTAATATTTATATATTTAATTGTAAGAAAATTAAAAAAATTTATTAAATTAAAAAAAGTTAATTAATTTATTAACGGAGATATGAAAAATGCTATAATTCTCAAAATTTTTGAAGTATGTATATCTTTATTCAATTAGTAATCTATATAAATTACATAGAATTTTTTTTAGAAATAAAGGAAATTCAAAAACAAAAAGCTAGCTAAGCTCTAATACTTCCGGGGTGTGCCATTCCCATGGAGAATGTGGAGAATGTGGACCTCCCAGTGTCTGCGGGTCCACTGTCTGCAACAATCCACGAGCATGATCGATTAAGCCAAACACAGGATGCAAATCTGGAACACCATCTTCGAGGAGGGACCACCAAGAGAGAATCCAAGGGTGAGGGCGGCCTGGGAATTCGTGACACGCGAGACACCAATAGAACTTTTTCTTTATGAAAATTGGTCACTCTTATTAAATTTATGGCAAAAAGAAGAGCTGGGCACCATTATGTTTGGTGAGGGCGGCCACGGAGACAACCTAGTAAACAGTTTGTGAGGCATTTCATGTTTGTATACGAAAACAAATGTTGTTTGCAATAATTTACACAGTACTCCTGGCAAAATTCTTTCATTAAATTTGTTGGTGAAGAAAATGTCTCTTGTCGTCTGTGCAAGCTCGAGACATTGTGGGCAAGTAAAGAGAGAGAGCCATCAACCTGATGAACCACAACTAAAATCAAAGCAAACAATATTGCCGCTCCTGTTGAAAATTCCTCCTCTCATCATAGCAAAATGACACTTATTTTTTGTAGGATTCCTTGGGATATATATATATATATATGATTTTTTGTGTTAGGATATATTTAATCATATTCCAAGCCAGAGCTACATCAAAATTTTGTTTTTAACCCTGAGAGATGGAAGCTTGCACGAAAGGTAACTTTTTAAAATTCCCTTATTGATATTTTACTCAAAATCAGCCTTTGTCCCACATTTTAAAGGCCACAAAATATATAATATTGTATGCTTTTTATTTTTTAATTAAGGTATTACTATGAGGTGGGATTCAGACAAGTTTGTGCATATTTCCATTGATTAATCAAAATTATGTCATTTCTGTTTGGACTAGAAAATTACAAAGAGAGAGCGAGAGAGGGAATACTGCAGCAAGAGTACAAGAAATTAGCAGTTAACTGCTTATCGCATGGATGCCTTGTTACACATAGGAATAATGCCGTAGAATGAAAACTTGAACCCAAAGTAAAATAGGAGCATAATACTTCAATGACTTCAACAAAGTCGATGCTAGCTTCTCCTATATTACAAATTCCAGTAAATAAAGCTATATACATTTATAAATGGTCCGTAACTAAAACTAGTATCAGAATCTAAACTTAGAACAAAAATAGATGGATCCTGTTCATAACACTGGAATTGTTTGTGTAAAGAGATTCTCTAAAAATTCCTAATAGGAAATGAGGAGACATAAACTGAAAGTTTGGAATTTAAATTTTTTAACTTTTTTTATTGGTTTTAATAATTTTTTTATATTTTATTATTTAATGTGTAAATTTTACTTTTTTATTTTTTTTAATTATATAGTAGTGGTTGGGCCTAGACATAAACTGAAAGTTTGTCGCCGAGATTGTTGGTGGTTGATTGGAATTATTGCAGAAAGAGTAATAATCTGGGTATGCAGAATGCTTTGCAAATTTTTTTTTTTTGAAAAACATTAATGGGCCAAATTATGTCATTACTCTTGCAGAAATTTCCATTGACTGGGAAAAAGGAGTGTCAGACTTAAGGTCACAGCCACAAATTTACATACTGTTAATTATCAAAGTCTTCTTTTTAAATTGATATGATGGTTAGACTCTCTGCCAACCCAAAATAAGGAGTAATGATATTCCTATACTAAACCTCTATATGACAGTATTTTCTCAAAATAAGTCATTATCAAGAAAAACAAAGCATGGTCAGCTGTAACGACAAAACTACAAAAAGATAAACCAGCGGTCAATTCATTCACATTAAAAAGAAATAAAGCAAATCGAGGGAAAATTCATGTCTAAACCACCATAATATTTTTCGCTCATAACTTACTGTTTTTTCTTTTTTTTACAGAAAAATGATAAGTTACTTTGATATACATTCAAAATTTATGATTCAAACTTCACCCAAAAAAAATTATGATTTAAACCCAATAATTTGAAAAACAGAAATCTAAAATAATAAACAACACTGTGTAATTAAATTACAACTCATGTAGTAAGAATAAGAGAAATATATTTTATTCTATAAAATATATTTTATTTCTAAAAGAGCCAAAGCCCAATCTCAAAACCTCAAGTAGTTATAACTTCTTATTTAATCATCCATTAAACCAGCTTTTGGGTTACAAAGTGATGGGGGTTGCCATCCTCCCCCCAATTCTCTGCCCAATCCTTACTGATGATCAGGGATACATATAACAATCTTTTTAAAAGTATATATGACTGTAAGGTCATATACCACTGAATATATAATATTTTACTGCTTGGTACAATCAGTAGGAGCAAAAGAAACTGTCTTCCCTTTAACATCGTACTCCACCTGAAAATTAATCTGTGCCACATTTCCAAGGATGGCAGTTCTGTCGGTGGGAAATACACCCAAGCATGCCAAGTCGTTGGAAAGCTCAACAAACAAGTTCCCAGTTTGCATAGCCAGGTCGGCACCTGTAAAATGAAACACAAATTCTGGGAATTTCGTGTCTGACCCATATTTATAGCACAAGTTGAATGGGTTGGGAGGATTTTGCTCTGCTTCAACGCCCATTGCTTCCTTCACTAACTCTGCGAAATTGTTGTACAAACTTTGTTCAAAACGAGTGAAAGTTGTCCCAGAATCAATCACTATGTTGCCACCACTTTGTCCTGTAGCAACTCTTTTCTGTGCAACAGTGAGACCTTCAAGATTAAGGTAGTAATATGCAGGTGGAATTTTTGAATAGAGAGGAGTGGACACAACCCCATTTCCAGATATCACCGCCTCGCTCCCGAATTTGAGTTTGCTTGGAGAGGTTGCAGAATATGGAAGCAAACAGTAGGAGAATTTGTGATCAATTTGATCACCAAGTTGAGAAACCAAGGACAGAGGCCCACCTCCAAGACCAACTAGTCCTGCCCCAGTGGGTTGAAATGTCCCATTATTTATATGTCCACATCCAAACACTGATTTAGGAAATGAAACAGCTTGGCCACCATTATTGGAATCAAAGTTAATGGAATCCACTGCCAATTCCCCAATGGTGTATGATTTATCCCCATACCCATAACGGTACAGGCACTTTCCTGAAGCCCCACAAGCAGATCCGCCTCGTGGAAGGAGTGTACAAGGATTTGAGTCGCACGACACACCCTTGAACGTTGAAGAGCTTTTGGGATCAAAGATTGGGGCATTTTGGGGGTAGCAAAGCTGACAAGGTGAGCATTGTACCCATATAAGATCACTTCCTGTGTCTGCAATTGCTAGTGTCTCCACAGGCGGGGTGCCAATATAGATTCTCGTGAGGTAATCACCCCCATTGGGAACTATAATTGATTCAGCTAAATCATTATCATCCACAGAAAGGCTGACCCGATAGGTTCGAGACAAGGAACGCAAGGCAGCTTTGGTAAAGAGCTCTAATGGAGTTATTGAAGAGTTATAGAAGGGTGACAATAGCGAGTCACGATGAATAAGATCAATACTAAAACCACTTAATTGATAAGTAGATTTAGCTAAGGATAAACTTGAAAGAGAAATTAGTACTGCAAAAAATAGCAGAAGAGCTTGCATGTTTGCAGTCAAATTTTGAAAGAGAAAGAGACAGCAAACTAAAAGAAAGGCAATTAGGGGTGTGGAGAGGAATGGGGTGGAATGAAAGGAGCATGGAGGTGCTTCAATTTATAGAAACTTCTACTTGAGATTTTGTGTCACCTGTTTGTAGTCAAGATTTTGCATTATAAATTGACAAAATGTAAAATAGCAAGTCTAGTTAGCTTCATTACTAAGTTGCTTACGTGATCATTCTCACCTCATCCGTGTTTGTAATCAACATTTTGAGAAGTAACCATGAACATGCATTGGCATTGTACGGCAAGACCCCAGGTCAACTACAATGTATGTGTTTGGTAGATGAGAAAAAAATATGAAGATATGTTATTACAGCTGGACACATCTTCTTTTTACAAAAAATTATTTGTTATACTTATTTACTCTAATGGTTATAAATAAAAAAAGCATCTATTTAGAGTCATGAATAATTTAGTCTTCCACTTTAGGATATTTTGATTTCCTATTTTACCCATCCGTGTTGATAATGATTTTCAGTTGTTTTTTTTCCTTCTAAACTTTCTTTTGAATTACCCACCACCATAACTAATTTCTCATTTTCTATCTCCCAGCTTCTCATTTGTAAAATCTATCACTACATTCTCCCAACCCCATGAAACTTACACAAATTAACCTGGAGCCATAACACCGACTGAATTGCTAGCAGTCTCGATAGTACTAGAAGCGGAATTGCCTGGCGCACGAAGCTCAGGAATTCCCATAGTGTTTGCTTGCCGTTACATGAAGCTTACTCATAAGCAAACACGACATAGCATAGCCTTCTCTCAAATGTGGCCTTACTTGTTGGATCAAACAACTGCCTCTAAATACAGGCTTAGACTCATCCAAATTGCCATTACTAATACTAGCACCCCCGCAATTACTATTCAAATAAGCCAACGAATTGATCTGGGGATTCAATTGAGGAGGTCGAGTGAGGCTCTCGTGTTATCTAGTCTTGCTTTGCGTTCAAGTGTTTATGGGCATTGAAAGTTCAAGTCTTCCGTTCTCTCACCAAACTAAGAGGAACTAATTGTATTTATGACCATAACAATAAATATGTTTAAAAAACTAACTTAAACCGGAATTTTCCCTTTTTTTAAGATTTGATCGCCTTGTTACACAATGAGGAACTGGGATTCGGATCAACATATATAAGGGATGGTATTAGTGAGAAAAAATAACCTCTACAAAGTTAAAAATAATTAAAGAAAAACGTTTTAGGATCTATATTTAAGAAATGATCTCCAATTATTAAAAAAGAACAATGCTCGCAAAATCATTGAATGGCTGATTATCTAGTATAAATTGGTTTCAACTTTAAAAAAAATTTATTTTGAATTCAATTTTTATTAAAAATATTTAAATTATTTTTATATTTGAAAATGATATCTCCAATGCTTGCTGTAATTAGGCATCTTCTCTTCAATTCGTTATGGGGTTAGAACATTGAGTGAGACAGACATCTCCAGTACTTTCTAAAAAGCAAATGATGTTTGATTAGCTATTGTTTCATGGATTGAAAGATAGGTGAGGTACGCGTGAATGGTAAAGTTTGTGGGTGGATTGGAACTAATTGATAATTCCAGGTACGGACTGGAGTTTCCATGAAAAACGACCCTGTTGAAATTTCCTCCTTATATTTATTATATACAACAAAACGACACTTAAGACTTCCACCTTTGTTCCACACTTCCAGAACCACATCTATGATATCCTATGATTCTTCTTTCCTATCTAAGATATTAATATGAGGTGGGATTCAGATAAGTTTATGGCATCTTGAACGATCACTTCCTTAATTCAGAACTTTGTGTTTGTGTTAAGAAGTTGGTAATTTTAGAATTGGAAATCACAGAAAAAATATTGGATATTATTGGAGAACAATGGATGCAGAAGAAAGGAAAAAGGAGACAAAGGACAAACCAAACAATGGGATTGTTTTAAGTCAAGAGAATGGGTCTAAACAATGCTAAACCCCAAACGTAAAGTTTGTCACCGAGATTGTCGGTTGTTGATTAGTCTGAAAGTGAAGCCTCTAGAAGGAACTGTACCCCAAGTTTCCTTACTATCATTATATAAAAGTCTTTTTGAATTGAGATTAGTCTCTGTTCCAACCCGAAACAAGTCTTCGTCGTGCAAAGCAAGACAAAATAGGTCGACCAACTACGAGGCCAAAGTAATAACTTGACTCTGCACTTCAAACAACCACGCCAACTACACCTCAAGAGAGAAATATATTATCCAAAAAGGCAAAAACTAATGCTTTAATAACCTAAGATATATAGTTGTCTTTTTTCTTTTTTTAAAAGGAGTCATAAACAACCTCAAGGGCTAGCTCAATTGATTAAACCACCTTTGAGTTTCTAGGGAAAGTGTAACCTAATAAGTGTAAGTTTGAATCCCTTCAGGTTTAAATGTTCAAGGCAAACAAGTCCAAAGCATGCTAACTCGTTGGGTCTTGATTCACAAATCTTGTTGTGCAAAAACAACGGCGTTCTATTTAAATATGATGATGAAGATTTCAAAAGCGTTAAAATAACATTATCGAAAAAAGATTCAAATGTTCATTATGAAGTACTTGAAAAAGATGAAGAACAAGGCAATAATGCAGAAGATGATGTGGGTGATTATTTTTTTAATTATTTACGTGAGGTACCATATTGATATTAAATTTTAGTTACTATATTGATGTGCGTATGCAATTTGGTGGTGGAGTAGAATCTTGTGGGAGTTAGAAACCAATTCTTGAATAGTAGAAATTATGGATTAGAATTCGAAATATGAGGATGCTTTATTAATGGTGGATAGTAATTTGTAATCTAATTTATGACTTGGTTGAAACTTGAATGGTCATTTTAAATTTAGCATGTTTTGTTTAGATTGTAATCCTATCACTTGAAAATGTTTTGTATGGATTGTAAACTTTTCTTTTATAATTGGTAGGATAAAGAAGTCTAGTTAGAGAGCTAGAGTAATTATGTACACGGGTTTGAGTTTTAGGGAAACCCTTGTTGGAGGGGAATACCATTTATAGTTCTCTCCCCAAATAAAGATTAGTCATGCATCCAGTAATAATGTGGAAATACCTCTATCGACATACAATGTGGAGCGGTGAACAAAAAATGAGTTTGAAAAAGGGTTTAGAAAAATGAATAAAAATAGTTGCCACCGATTTAGATTGAGATGGTGAAATCCGACATTGAAAAAAATGGTCTATGTAATAAAAATTAGGGGTTGAATACATGTAGGAAATGAATTAGCACCCTACAATGTCCTTTTGATAGTACATTGATATTTTGTTGCTTTTTAATTTTAAAACCATGCTTTTTGTTTTGCAAAACAATTATATTTTGTTTTTAGGTTTTTGTTTGTCCCACAGCTAGTTTTGCGCATCATCAAGCATGAGTCATGATTAATATCGTTAGTGAATAGTATTTAATCATTCTTGCGAAAAGAAAGAATTTGATGCCTAGTTCATCCAGGGATTACATCGAAATAAGTTGCCTAGTTTGTCTAGGGTTTGCATAGTTTGCCTAAGTTTAGAAAAGGATACCTAGCTTGTTTTAAAAAATGAAAGGCAATGAGTCTTTATAATTACGTTAAAGGAGCCACATCAAATGCTTGACTAGGCTTATAGCATGAATATCCTCAAGATAATTAGGAAGTAATATTACACATGACCCTTCCTTATCTATCCTTAGGAAGAATTTGGGTTTTAAAAGAAAAGAAGCGAAGCCAAGTCAAGATCAAAGGATTTCAAGTGAAGGTAATAATTCTTCATAGCCATGTTAGAGGAACTATGCCAAAAACCTGATTGAGCTCATAACATAACTACCCTTAAGATAATTGGAAAGTGGTTATACATATGACCACTCACTTTATCCATCGTTAGGAAGAATCTAGGGTTTAGAAATAGGCTTTGCAAAAGTCAAGTCCAAGGCCAAAGGGTCTTGGGCAAAATTAAAGATTCTTTATAATCACATTATAGGAACCATACTAAATGCTGGACTAGGTTCATAACACAACTACCCTTACGATAATCAAAAAGTGGTCATACGTATGATTCATCACCTTATTTGTCATCAAGAAGAATCTAGGGCTTAAGGAGAGAGCTTGCAAAAATCAAGTCTAAGGTTAAATCTTAAGTGAATGTGGTAATCCTCTATAATCACATTAGAGGAACCACACCAAATACTTGACTAGGTTCATGATGTGACTACCCTCAAGATAGTTGAAAAGTGGTCATACACATGACCTCCATTGTTAAGTAGAATCTTGGTTCAGAAGGATGACTTTACGAAATCAAGGAGATGAGGGCAAGCACTAATCCCTTTCCTTGGTTTCTAGTTGCCATTGTGCAAAGGACAATCTTGTTTTTTTTTAAAACTTGGAAAATTCAAGATTTACCATGCTCAAACCTTATAAAATTTAACAATGATACTTTTTATTAAAGAAAAGGGAGAGTCTACATGAATAAAGATCATGCAATAAGGGGTATATGTCAACAATATATCCATACCTCTTATATCTCACAACATCAACAAAGTCTAAAATGATCCATACAGAAAAGGTAGAGTCCACAAGAATAATGATCATAAAATGAAGGGATAAATCTTATGACGAAGTATTTTGAATTGACTTAAATATTTTACATGTGCAAGATAACACATAATTCATCAAGTCCATAGAATTTCACATAGTTGTTACCTCATTTGCAAGTTCAAATCCCATTAACTTTGACATTGTTCACACTGAGCTCTAATGCAGGATAGTTGACAAAGAGAATTTGGAAACCATAGCAAACCAACCCATAATGACTTGTAATGTTTACATGCATGTTCTAACATATGAAATCAAGCTCACAAAATTTCACATTATTTCAAAGTCATTTGGTACTTCAAATTAATTTAATCCTAGGGCTATATAAAATGCACATCAACATAGGATAGTCAAGAAGGAAAACTTAGAATCATAGCAAACTACTCCAAAATTATCTAAAATTTTTGTAAGAGCATATCCACAAAATTTCACAACAATTAGGGTTAATTTGCTTAATTAATCAAGTGCATATTAGGGGTGTATTCACGGATACATTGACACAAGATAGCCTATGAATATAATTTTGAAATTAATAACAAAAGAATTCCAAATGCCTTGAAATTTTTGTGAGAATATATTGACATATGGGAGATCCTGCACATGAAATTTTATAAAAAAATAAAGCTCATTAAATATTTAAACAAACTCAAACAACTAGTGCATTCATTGATGCGCTAGCACAGGATAATTTATGATAACAAATTCGAAATCTATATTAAATGAACTCCAAATTCCCAAAATTTTTATAGTAATATGCTGGACAATCATACCCATAAAAAAAATTAAAAAATAAAGCTCATTTGCTTCCATAATTAATTCCAAATAGCCAAAAGAATAATTAAAAAATTTGCACAATAAAAGATCTTCTACTTAACATTTTGTCAAACATATTAAGAGCAACTTGTACACATTTGTTTGCCAAAGTAAAATCAAGCTATAGCTCAACAATTAGATCACAGAATTACATGTCAAAACTAAAAGGAGTGATAAGATTTAAGATTGAGAAATTTACCTAGTATGAACGTAAGCTTCCTTCCTTCTCTTTCTCTCCCTCTCTTCTTCTTCTCTTTACACCTCTCCCTCTCATTTTGTAGAATTGGCCTCCTCCTCCCTCTTCTCTTTTTCTCTTCCTCTCTTTCTCCTCTCTTTCGCTCCATCCTGTCTCTTTCACGGCTCTCTCCCTCTCTTCTCTCTCAAGGGGTGTGTAAGAGTGTAATCCCTAAATAGCCTTCCTCTTTTCTTTTAGGGAGTTCGGTCATTTTTCCCTTTCATTTAATTTTTTCCTTTTTCATTTCAATCGTGCTTCTTTTCTTTGTTAATCCATTTTCTCTCTTTTTTTATTTCTTTTAATTCTTTCAATTTGGTATTTTATTTTCTTATTTTCTTTTGCTATTTACCCGTCCCCTTTGCTTTTTCATCATTTTATGTGTTTTACTTTTTGTTTTGTTTTTCTCTTTTGTACTTTATATTTCCCTTTCTATTTTATATTGTTGTTTTATCATTTTCAATTTCTTTTTTGGTATTTCTTGTTTTTATTTTTTTTTTTTTGCATTATTTTCTTTGCTACAACAATTGTTTCATTTTTCTTATTTTTATTTATTTCGATCAGACCAAATTAGGTATCTATAACCTCATGAAGCAATACAAAAAAAAAAAAGGAAAGGCACTCAAATTTTAAGATAGTGTGTCAAAGGAGATTCCAAGATTTGAATACCTCATGAGACACCACCCTAGTGGCATTGGATCTCTTAATTTTTTTTATCAACAATCACTTGAATAATTCATTATGTTGTAAATTATTTTCTCTGTCCTTATTATGTGTTTTATATTTTTTTAAGATAGTTATAAATTGTATAACTCATTTTGAAAGTTATCAAAAGTGTCAGGTTACTTTTTCAATTACTTTTTTTATTCAAATTCAAAAATTTATAAAATTATAATACAGCATTTAATTTGATAAACTAAAAAATAGAAGCATCTAAAATTTTTTTAATGAGACATAAATTAAAACAATAGTGTATGAAATCTTTCTTTGTTTAATAGTAGTTGGTTGAAACCTTCCCTATAAAGTCCTCCAATGATTAATGATCATTAACTAGGGTATGGAATTTGAGAGGTTTTATGTGAGTATCATTTGCAATTTTAATTTATTCTATAAAATATATTTCACACTTTAGAAGAGACAAACTACAGTCTTTAAACCTCAAGTAATTAAAACTTTATAATGAAAAATTCTATTCCTAGTGCTCCTTTTTACTTAATGCTCATCCATGGAGTGTAAGCCTTTAACTATGTTAGGTCTCTCAATCAGGATTGGCTCTGAGGACTAGGCATAAGAGTCCTAGTCCCCAACCCATCGGCTATTAGTGGATTGCTCAAGTTGCTCACATAGCAAAAGTGGATCTCTACGTGTCAGCTAGGGGATAGATTGGGAATAAGCCTTTTAAGATCCCTTCCCCGAGTGTTGAATAGTTGGCTCAGAACTAATGCCGACAAAGGGAATCTGGCTATTTAATTAAAATAAAGCATTGTGAGGTCCCTATGGATGTTGATGCAATGTCAGTGCTCTAAATGTTAAAGTGAAAAAAAATCAACTAAGCACAAGCAAACAATAGGAGTAACTATGACTCTCTTAATTAAGGTATGACTTAATAAATTTAATAATTAAATTTTATGAAGTGATAATTGCGTGCCAATAAAAATCTAAGAATAATGGGATTGCTTGATATTCGATTAACCATTATTACTAGTTGTTGGGATACAAAGGGGATGGGGTTTACTTGCTTTATCCTAATTCTCTGTCCAAATCTTACTATTGATTTGGGATGCATACATATAACACCTTTTTCAAGTTCTTGAAAAGTTAAAAGCATATGACTATAAGGTATTGTTGGAAAAGTTGTACAAATTTTAAGTTGATAGTCTGAGGCATGTTGTAGGAAAACTCACTCCTAAGGATTATTTTGCCACCTCTTAAATAAAGGTCTTGAACGCAGCAATTTTTCAGAATACAATAAATTCTTTTGATTATATGTACTCATAATTAAGAGATAGGATAAAACAAAAATACTAAAATATATGTAAATAGTAACCCAGCAAAGATACAAGAGTTCTACAACATATACACTTGTACTCATCTATAACACTTCACATAAAATAGATTTTATAGAAGAAAAGAAATTGCTTGAACACAACACACACCCTCTCTATGTCTAGTACCCATGGCTGAATGGCTTTATATTAAAGCTTTTATAAAAGAAAACAAGAGCCGTTAGTAATTAATAGGAGAACTTAATTGAGGTATTAAAATATGTTAATATAGACGTTGCTTTGAATGATTTTAACAGCATCGCAAACACTGAATACTTGAAGCCAAAGTGACGCTGAGATGGCTTTTAAGAAAGAAAGACATATATGGCTATGGAAGGACCATAATGGCTAAAAATGAAACGGAAGGCCACTGAATTTAAGAAGAATAATTGCTAGGAATAAAAGAAATCAGTTTATAGAAGGAATGAAATTATAACTGCTACACTACCACAAAAACGTGGCCGTTATAAAATGAATTGGGGCGATGGCCCAATAAGTGTGCTGTTTAAAGGGGAAATCAATTCTTTATTATTTTAAAAAAATTAATAAAAGAAATCAATTAAAAGAGTAATCCAATTAAAAAATCAGTTTTACCAAAAAAAATTTTTAAATAAATTAATAAAATACAACAATTTTTCACTATTTAAAAAAGTTTAATATGAGTTTAAAAATAGAATTTAAGAAAAATATTTAATGAATATTATTCATAAAGTGAATATGTGAATCTGATATCTTTTTTGACTCAAAAATAAAAAAAAAATGTGATATTATTTGAGAAGGTCTACAAAAGAAAGGAAAAAGGAGACAAAGGACAAACAAAACAATGGGGCTGTTTAAGTCAAGAGAATTGGTCTAAACAATCTTTAAACCCCAAATGTTAAGTTTGCCACCGAGATTGTCGGTTGTTGATTGGGACTAATAATTGCATGAATTTCCACTGACTTGGAAATAGGAGTCTGAAACTGAAGTCTCTTTCAGGAACTTTACCCCAAATTTCCCTACTATTACTCTATAAAAGTCTTTTTAATAGATATTAGTCTCTGTTCCAACCCGAAACAAGTCTTCGACGTGCAAAGCAAGACAAAATGGGCTGTTCATGACTCTGCACTTCAAACAACCAACGCCAATTATGCCTCTAGAGAGAAATATATTATCCAACAAGGCAAAAACCAATGCTTCAATAACCTAACATATATAATTGTTTTTTTTTCCTTTCTCCCAAAAGGAATTAGAAACATTTTTAATTGAAAAAAAAATAGAATGTGATGTGAATAATGAAAAAATCAATGATATTAATTGCTATAAAATACTCCATAGTTTATTCTCTTGCTTTCTTTAGTGAATCGGGAATTGATTGCCCCTTCGACTACTTCTTATTAGTCTAAGTATGAAACAATCTAAAATTTATAGAATCATCCTTGCTTTAATGATCTTTTTATCAATACACCTACTATTATCTATGTGACAACATTGCGGTGGGGGTGGAGTAAGGCTAGGAATGTCAAATTGGGTATGATCTGTTGAGCTGACCCCCACCACCTACCTAAAGGGCAATTAGAGTTAATTATTTTATAACCCATTTAATAGCAGGTCAAAAAGCCCACCCCTCTTAATTTGTGGTCAAAGCAAGTCTGGAGCGAAACTCGCCAGCTATTGATTCACAAATCTTATTGTGCAAAACAACATTGTTTTGTTTAAATATGTGGTTTTAGATGATAATAGAGATTTCACAAGCGTACAAATAACATTATCAATTGAAGATTCAAATGTTCTCAATAAAATGCTTAAAAAAAATGAAAAACAAGACAATGATAAAGAAGATGATATGGTTTATTATTACTTTTAATTATTTATGTTAGGTGCTATATTGGTATTAAATTTTAGTTACTATGTTGATGTGTGTATACAATTTAGTGGTGGAGGTGAATCTTGTGGGAGAGAGTTAGAAGCCAATTTTTGAATAATAGAAATTATAGATTACAATTTGAAATATGAGGACAGTTTATTAATGGTGGATTGTAATTATGACTTGGTTGAAATTTGAATGATTGGCTATAATTTAGGATGTTTTGTTTTGATCGTAATCCTATAACTAAAAATGTTTTGTTTGAATTGTAATTTTTTTTTTAATAATTGGCAGGTTGAAGGAGTTCAGTGGGAGAGCTCGATTAGTCATGTGCATTGGTTTGAATCTTAAAGAAATTTTTGTTAGGAAAAGAAAACCATCTACAGCTCCTTCCCTAAATAAGGATTAATTATGCATCTAGTAGTGATATAAGAATATCTTGCAAAAAAAATCCAAAAACAAACACTCAAATATCAAGATAGTGTATTAAAGGAGATTCTAGGATTTGATACCCCACCCACATGAGACACCACCCTTATTGCACTCTTTTGATTTTTTATCAATAAGGACTTACTTTCATTTTACTCTATAAAATATATTTTACACTTTAAGAAAATATATTTTATATTTTAGAAGAAACAAACTACGGTCTTTAACCCTCAAGTAGTTAAAACTTTATATTGGAAAAATTCTATTTTGGGTACTCACTTTTTACTTAATGCTCATCCATTGGATGTGAACTTTTAAATTTATTAAATTTTTTCATTCATTTTTTTTATTTTTTTAATTTATATTAAATTAGAAAAATAAAAAATTCCTAACATCATTAGATAATCATATCCTAAGAAAGTGTAATTTTTTATATTACATTACAAAGAGCAAATTGCTCTCAAAATTATTGAATGGCAGATTATCCAATACAAATTGTAGTCAACTTTTATGAATATTTTTATAAAAATTTGTTTAAATTCAATTTTTATTAAAAAGCAAATGTTTGATTAGCTATTATTTTCATGGATTGAAAAGATGGGCGAGGTACACCTGAATACTTTCTAAAACGCAAATGTTTGATTGGCTATTGTTTCATGGATTGAAAGATAATTGGGAAATAGTTGAATTCATTAATATGTTGTTTTGGGTTTGGTATGTGTATTAAAAGGACTTTTTTAAATAAAGTCATGCCTCCTTTGGTAATTTTCTTCGTTTTAAAAAAAACTAGTCATTAGTTATTCTTTGAAAAATACTCTGAATTTAAAAAAAAAAAAAAAAAAGGATAGGTGAGTTACACGTGAATGGTAAAGTATGTGAGCAAGCTCGTTATCCAGCGAGTCGTTGGTTGAATTGGAAATATTCCAGGTACGGACCGGCGTTTGCAGGAGAGCGAGCCCCCTTGAAATTTCCTCTACATAATTATATATAGCAAAACGACACTTAAGACTTCCACCTAGTTCCACACTTCAAGAGCCACATCTATACTATTCTATGATTCTTTTTTATTTTCTAAGGTATTAAAAGAGGTGTATTATTTATGAAGTTCTGCAAAAGAAAGGGAAAAGGAGACAAAGGACAAACAAAACAATGGGGCAGTTTAAGTCAAGAGAATTGGTCTAAAAAATCTTAAAACCCCAAATGTAAAGTTTATCATTGAGATTGTCGGCTGTTGATTGGGACTAATTATTGCATGAATTTCCACTGACTCCGTAATAGGAGTCTGAAACTGGAGTCTCTTCCCGAAATTTTACCCCAAGTTTCCCTGCTATTACTGTATAAAAGTTTTTTTGAATTGGTATTAGTCTCTGATCCAACCTGAAACACCTCTGCGACGTGCAATGCAAAGCAAGGCACAATAGGCAGGTCAACTACGAGGCCCAAACAATAACTTACCCTGCACTTTCAACCAACGCCAATAACACCTCCAGAGATAAGTATACAAAACCAATGCTTCAATAACCTAACATATATAATCGTCTTTTTTTTTCTACTTTCTCAAAAGGAGTTATAAACATTCTTAATTGAAAAAAATAGAATGTGAAGTGAATAATGAAAAAATTGTTGTTATAAAATACTCTATAATATATTCTCTTGATTTTGTTTAGTAAGTTGTGAATTGATTGCTCCTTCAACTAGTTCATCAACTACTTTTGACAAGTTCACACTAAATACGAAATAATCTTAAATTTAAAGAAGGTTATCTTCTCTATAATAATCACTCTATTAATACACTTACTATTAATGTGTGAGAACACCTAAGTAGGGGTGAAGTGGCGTTTGGGATGTTAAATTGGATATGACTTGTTGAGCTAACCCATACTATGTACCCCCACCTAAGGAGTAGATTGAGTTAGATATTCTATGACCCACTTAACAAGAAGTCAAAAATCCCATCCCATATATTTGTGATGAAAAACAGGTTTTAGATTAGTCAACTCGTTGAGTCTTGACTTACAAATCAAAACAATGCCGTTTTGTTTAAATATGTGGCATTAAATTATGCTTTAAAGAAGACGATTTGTATGATTATAATTATTTATGTTAGGTACTACAATGATATTAAATTTTAGTTACTATTCTTATATATGTATGCAATTTAGTGTTAACCTTTATATTTGTTAGGTCTCTCAATTAAATTTTTAAAATTCAATAAATTTAATGATTAAATTTTATATAATGATAATTATGTGATAATAAAAATATGAAAATAATATAATTGCTTTATTATTCAATTACTTATTATTATTAGTCTTTGGGATACAAGAGGGATGGGGTTTTCGACCTTCATCCTAATTATCCGCCCAAATCTTACTGTTGATCTGGGATACATATATGTAACGCTCTTTTCAACTTCTTGAAAAGTTAAAAGCATATGACTATCTGAATATTATTCTACTGCTTGGTACAATCGGTAGCAGCAAAAGAAACTTTCTTCTCTTGAACATCGTACTCCACCTCAAAATTAATCTGCGCCACATTTCCAAGGAACGCAGTTCCATCGGTGGGAAGTACAGCCAAGCATACCAAGTCGTTGGAGAGACCACGAAACAAGTTCTCAGTTTGCATAGCAAGGTCAGCACCTGTAAAATGAAACACAAAATCTGGGAATTTCGTGTCTGACCCATATTTATAGCACAAGTTGAATGGGTTGGGAGGATTTTGCTCTGCTTCAACGCCCATTGCTTCCTTTACTAACTCTGCGAAATTGTTGTAAAAGCCACGTTCAAAACTAGTGAGAGTTGTCCCAGAATCAATCACTATGTTGCCACCACTTTGTCCTGTTGCAACTATTTTCTGTCCAACAGTGATACCTTCAAGATTAAGGTAGTAATATGCAGGTGGAGTTTTTGAATAGAGAGGAGTGGACACAACCCCATTTCCAGATATCACCGCCTCGCTCCCGAATTTGAGTTTGCTTGGAGAGGTTGCAGAATATGGAAGCAAACAGTAGGAGAATTTGTGATCAATTTGATCACCAAGTTGAGAAACCAAAGACAGAGGCCCACCTCCAAGACCAACTAGTCCTGCCCCAGTGGGTTGAAATTTCCCATTATTTTTATGTCCACATCCAAACACTGATTTAGGAAATGAAACAGCTTGGCCACCATTATTGGAACCAAAGTTAATGGAATCCACTGCCAATTCCCCAATGGTGTATGAATTATCCACATACCCATAACGGTACAGGCACTTTCCTGAAGCGTCACAAGCAGATTGGCCTGGTGAAAGGAGTGTACAAGGTTTTGAGTCACACAACACACCCATGAAGGTTGACGATTTTTTGGGATCAAAGATTGGTGCATTTTGGGGATAGCAACTCTGACAAGGTGAGCATTGTACCCATACAAGATCACTTCCTGTGTCTGCGATTGCTAGTGTCTTCACAGGTGGGGTACCAATATAGATTGTCATGAGGTAATCAACGTCATTGGGAATTATAATTGATTCGGCTAAATCATTTTCGTCTATAGAAAGGCCGAAGCGATAGGTTCGAGATAAGGAACGCAAGGCAGCGTTTGTAATGAGCTCCATTCGGGTCATTGAAGAATTATAGAAAGGCGACAATGGTGAGTCGCGGTGAATAAGGTCGATGCTAAAACTACTTAGTTGATAAGTAAACGATAGAGTTGAAAGAGAAATTAGAACTGCAAAAAACAGTGGAAGAACTTGCATGTTTGAAGATTAGCAGTTGATTTCAAACCTTGAAAGAGAAACACAGCGAATTCAAAGGCAATTGGCTTGGGAGTGGAGAGCAACGGGGTGGATAGAAAGATGCAGGAAGGTGCTTCAATTTATAGAATCTGTTGCAAGATTTGTGTGTCCCCTGTTTGCAGTCAAGATTTTACATTATCTCTAACATAATAACATCCATAATTCATCATCAAATAAAAGAGTTAGAACCTTAATTCCTTGAAAGAAGACAAATAGGATTTGTGAAATATGTAAAATAGTAAATCTATATAACTTCACTAATTTGATCATTCTTATCTCATCCCTATGATGTCACATCGCAGTTTTAATACTACTTAAATTTTATAAGTTTACATGAACATGACCCTTGGTTGGTGAGATCACAAATCAATTATTTAAGAGAGAAATTTTATATACACATTTTGCCTCTACACAAAAAATACAGAATGCGAAATGTGGATTTTATTTTTTAATACGGTGTGAATTTTGAGTGACTGATGGGCAAATGTATTCATGTCATTCTTGTGTATTTCTTATGTGCAAATAAAATGTGTATATAACATTTTGTATATAAAAATACCAATTCGCAAGATATTCTTGTGAATTACTATCTCTGCTCCATAATTTATGTCATTTAAGGAATATATATAATAAATAAGCAAATTATTAAACAGTTTTAAAAGTAATAAATTATTCTCTTATTTTCTTAAAATAACTTTCTATGAAAAGACTCAATTGTTTAAGCATTAAATGAATATAGTAGTTCTGATAAAGATAAAATTAATAAAAGATAATTAATATTACTTTAATTTTAAAAATTAACAATTAAAAAGATAAAAAAATAAATCTAAAACAATAATTATTATGAACAAGATGGAATAATTTTATGATGCTGATGCAACAAAAGTGTCATGATTGAGTTTAAATTTAATTTATTGTTAGTATAGTAGTATTATTAAATAAAAAAATATCATAGGGATAGAGTTATTAAGATGTTTCACTTAGATGAGTGAGATAGACACGAACGGTGGAGTTTGTGTGCAAGGTCATTGTCGAGCGAGCTGTTTGTCAGAAGTATATAATAATTCAACAGAATTAGAAGACTGGCATTCGCGTGTAAAGGAAAAAGAAGTTCTGATGAAATTAAATTGGAGTTATTAATAATTTATAAATTATTTTATGAACTGAATAAATTTTATAATTTAATTTATATGATTTAATAAATTAAATAATTTAAAATTTTAAAATAAATCTTTAATAAAATTCAGTTTAAAAAAGTAAATCTGACACAAAAATAATTTGAATGACTTATATATCTCTGCACCACCGCCGGCCGCCATCAACTTGGAATATAAATACAACAAAATTCGTCTACTCTGTGGACTCAAACAAAAGCTCCAATTTTTCTTTCTTTTTTTATTTCATGAAAAAAGATTCTTGCAAGGATTTTTCTATGTTAGTTTCGGTCTTCCATCATGTCTATTTGTCGTTCTTTTCTGGCAATTATGTTGAGGTATAGATTAATCTATTTTTAGTGGTTCTTATTTTCTATTTTTACCTTAGTTTGGTTCACAAATTATTTTGTGGATAACTAAGATTGTGCTTGATTGTAATTTGGAAGGAAGAAACAAAGGATTGGTCATTGTTACGTGAAACTTGGGATTGAAGAAGTTTCAACACAAGAAGTCGGGGTTTTGTTTGCTTTCTAACATTGGAAAAGTCGTTGTCCCCTACCTAGGATGGAAACATGTTCCCTTGATGGCTAGTTACTTATGGGAAGAAAGGATTCAAATTATCGAAATAGAATCAATTTTAAAGTATATAAAAATAATGGGTGGCTTAAAAAAGTTTTTTTTTTTGGTGTTATTTTTCAATAGAACTGTTATCAAAAATTTAAATTATTTTACATTTAAATGCAATAATTAAATATCACTTTTAACTTCAAAAAATCGTTTGGTTGGAAAGATGAAAAAAGAACCTTTAATTTTATAGAATTACTGAAAAAGCCATATAGCTAAAAAGTAATGCTTTTTTTGGGTAAAAAGAAAGTGATGCTTTTTATACACCCATATTATACTTATAATGTTGGGCGTACGTTAACTTTATACTTAAAAAAAAAAAGAATAAAAAGTAAAATAATATATTTAACACTTCTTTTCTTTCAAAGTATAAACTTAACATAAAAAATACTACACACAAGCAACATTTCCCTTTTCATATATTGTTTGGATGAAAAAGCATGAGAAAAAGTTTTGAAAATTTTACTTTTTAATATAATTAAATTAAAATTTTGACATAATGCAAGTTTAGTCATTTCTAATTTTATGACAAATGTTTGCCCCGGTTGTCACTGACCAACTGACAGGGCATTAACAGCTCCCTGATCGTAGGCACAGGTGATAGACGCAACCCGTATTATCCATATGGCTGATATTATAACTTACAAAATCAATGGCTTAAATCATGCCAACACAAAGGACGTACCAGTACCCTCATCATTTACTCTGGGCAACTTAGTTACGGCCTGCAGAATAATTTTACTCTACTGCTTAGTACAATCAGTAGGAGCAAAAGAAACTGTCTTCCCTTCAACATCGTTTTAGGTGTTGAAACAGCTTGGCCACCATTTTTGGAACCAAAGTAAATAGAATCCACAGCCAATTCCCCAGCGGGGTGTGACTTATCCCCATACCAAAAATTGTAGAGGCACTTCCCCGAGCCCACAAGCATATTGGCCTTGTGGAAGGAGTGTACAAGGCTTTGAGTCACAGGACACCTATGAGGGTTGAAGATCTTTAGGGATCAAAGATTGGTGCAATCTGGGGATAGCAATGCTTACAAGGTGAACATTGTAACCAATATCAGATCACTTCCTGTGTCTACAACTGCTAGTGTTTCCAAAGGTGGGGTACCCATGCAAAATGAGCTGAATACAACCGTTTAGGTGTCATGTCAGTTGTATTAGTTAAAAAGTTAATTAGATGATTATGAATCAAGTGATTAGCTGATGAACAGTACTACTCTTAGATTTGTACCTATAAATACTTGTCTCTGTAAGCACCACGTGCAAGTGAAGTTTTTTAGAAATGCAATTCTTCTTTCATTCCTTTTCATTTTTAGTTCTTCTTCAATATGCTGGTGGAGTTTTTGAATAGAGAGGAGTGGACACAACCCCATTTCCAGATATTGCCGCCTCGTTCCCGAATTTGAGTTTGCTTGGAGAGGTTGCAGAAAATGGGAGCAAACATTAGGAGAATTTGTGATCAATTTGATCACCAAGTTGAGAAACCAAAAACAGAGGCACACCTCCAAGACCAACTAGTCCTGCCCCAGCGGGTTGGAATGTCCCTTGATTTACGTGTCCACATCCAAACACTGATTTAGGAAATGAAACTTGGCCACCATTGTTGGAACCAAAGTTAATGAAATCCATAGCCAGTTCTCCTTTGGTGTTTGAGTTATCCCCACAGGAATAACTGTACAGGCACTGCCTTGATGGCCCACAAGCAGATCGACCTCGTGGAAGGAGTGTACAAGGATTTGAGTCGCATGACACACCCTGGAAGGTTGAAGAGTTTTTTGGATCAAAGATTGGGGCATTTTGGGAGTAGCAAAGCTGACAAGGTGAGCATTGTACCCATATAAGATCACTTCCTGTGTCTGCAATTGCTAGTGTCTCCACAGGTGGGGTGCCAATATAGATTCTCGTGAGGTAATCTCCCCCATTGGGAACTATAATTGATTCAGCTAAATCATTATCATCCACAGCAAGGCTGACCCAATAGGTTCGAGACAAGGAACGCAAAGTAGCTTTTGTAGAGAGCTCTAATGGAGTTATTGAAGAGTTATAGAAGGGTGACCATGATGAATCACGATGAATTAAATGGATGTTAAAACCACGTAATTGGTTAGTAGACTCAGGAAAAGATAAATTTAAAAGAGAAATTAGTACCACCAAAAATAACAGAAGAGGTTGCATGTTTGCTGTCAAATTTTGAGAGAGAGACAACAAACTAAAAGAAAGGCAAGTAGGGGAGTAGAGAGGAATGGGGAGGATGGTAAGGAGCATGGGGGTAGTTGACTTTACAGAAACTTCTACTTGAGATTGCGTCACCTGTTTGTAGTCAAGATTTTGCATTATAAATTGACAAAATGTAAAGTAGCATGTCTAGTTAGCTTCATTACTAAGTTGCTTTCCTGATCATTTTTACCTCATCCGTGTTTGAAGTAAAGATTTTGAGAAGTTACCATGAACATGCATGGGCCTTGGACGGCACGACCCCAAGTCAACTAGAATATATACGTTTGGTAAGATGAGAAAAAAATACGAAGATATGCTATTACAGCCAGACACATTTTAACATTCGATCTCCTTGTTACATGACGAGGAACTGGGATTTGGATCAACATAAGCGATGTTGTTAGTGTAGAAAAAAAATAATTTTTAGAAAGTTAAAAAAAATTAATGAAAAAAATAGTGAAATCTATATTTAAAAAATGGTTTCTAATTTTTAAAATTTATATTAAATTAGCAAAATAAAAAATTTCTAACAACAGATAATCATATCCTAAGAAAGTGTAATTTTTTATATTAAATTATAAAAAGAAAATTGCTCTCAAAATCATTGAATGGATGATTATCTAGTACAAATTGTAGTCAACTTTTATGAATATTTTTATAAAAATTTGTTTTAAATTCATTTTTTATTAAAAATATTTAAATTATTTATTTTCATATTAAGAAATAATATCTCCAATGCATGCTATAATAAAAAATGATATATATTCATAAGGGAAAGTGTACGATATTGAGAAAAAGATATTTTGATCAGAGAAATAAATAATATAAAAAACATAAAAATATATATAATTTATATACAAAATTTATGTTTACATATATATTAGGCATCTTCTCTTCAATTCGTTATGTGATTAAAACATTGAATGAGACAGACATCTCTAATACTTCCTAGAAAGCAAATGTTTGATTAGCTATTATTTTCATGGATTGAAAAGAAGGGTGAAGTACTCGTAAATACTTTCTAAAAAGCAAATGTTTGATTGGCTATTGTTCCATGGATTGAAAGATGAGTGAGGTGCACGTGAATGGTAAAGTTTGTAAGTAATAACGTTATTTTTATATTTTTATATTTTTAATTTTTTTTTTACTTATTTTTTATCACTTATCACTTAAGCCACGTCAAATATAAATCTAATGTTTGTGGCCTGATCATTTTCCTTTGGGAGCAAGCTCGTTATCCAGCGAGTCGTTGATTGGATTGGAACAATTCCAGGTACGGACCGCGTTGGCATAGAAAACTAGCGCCGCTGAAATTTCCTCCTCATAAGTCATAATTATATACAGCCGAACGGCACTTAAGACATCACCTAGTTCCACCCTTCAAGAGCGACGTCTATATTATTCTATGATTCTTTTTTAATTTCTAAGGTATTAAAAGAGGTTTGATTCAGACAAGTTTATGTCCATTTCCAATCATGACTTTCTTAATTTATGGGTACCTTTAATTGCGGAGTAATATTTAATTGTTATTTTAAAAAATTTAATTATTTAAATTTAAACTTAAGTCTTTGTATATGTTAAAAAGTTTGCTATTTTAGACTCGGAAATTATAATAAACAAACAATACAAACTGAGAAATTCTGCGAAAGAAAGGAAGAAGGGGACAAGGGACAAACAAAACAACGGGGCTGTTTAAGTCAAGAGAATTGGTCTAAACAATCTTTAAACCCCAAATGTAAAGTTTGCCATCGAGATTGTCGGTTGTTGATTGGGACTAATAATTGCATGAATTTCCACTGACTTGGAAATAGGAGTCTGAAACTGAAGTCTCTTTCAGGAACCTTACCCCAAATTTCCCTCCTATGACTCTATAAAAGTCTTTTTGAATTGATATTTAGTCTCTGCTCCAACCCGAAACAAGTCTTCCACGAGCAATGCAATGCAAGGCAAAATAGGGTGGCCAACTACGAGGCCCAAATAATAACTTGACTCTGCACTTACAACCAACGCCAATTTCACCTCAAGAGAGAAATATATTATCCAAAAAGGCAGAAACCAATGCTTCAATAACCTAACATATATAATTGTCTTTTTTTTCTACTTTCTCAAAAGGAGTTATATACATTTTTAATTGAAAAAATAGAATGTGGAGTGAATAATGAAAAAATCATTGTTATAAAATACTCTATAATATATTCTCTTGATGTTTTTTAGTAAGTGGGGAATTAATTGCTCCTTCAACTAGTTCATCAACTATTTTTGACAAGTTCACACTAAATATGAAACAATCTTAAATTTAGAGAGAGTTATCTTCTCTATGATAATCACTCTATTAATACACCTACTATTAATTATCTATGTGAGAGAACACTTCCGTAAGGGTGAAGTGGGGTTAGGGATGTCAAATTGGATATGACTTATTGAGCTAACCTATATTATGTAACCACCTAAAGAGTAGGTTGGATTAGCTATTCTATAACCCACTTAATAGCAAGCCAAAAATCCCATCTCATATAATTTGTGGTAAAAATAGGTTTTAAATGAGTCAATCTGTTGGGTATTAATTCACAAATCAAAATAATGTCGTTTTGTTTAAATATGCAATTTTAGATGATGCTTTGAAGAAGATGATGTAGATTATTTATGTTAAGTACTATATTGATATTAAATTTTAGTTACTATTCTTATGCGTGTGCAATTTAGTATTAACCTTTATATTTGTTAAGTCTCTTAATTTAATTTTTAGAATTTAATAAATTTGATAATTAAATTCTATATAATGATAATTATGTGATAATAAAAGTATGAGAATAATATAATTGCTTCATTATTCAATTACCCATTATTATTAGTCTTTGGGATACAAGAGGGATGGGGTTTACTACCTTCATCCTAATTATCTGCCCAAATCTTACTGTTGATCTGGGATACGTATATGTAACACTCTTTTCAACTTCTTGAAAAGTTAAAATGCATGTGACTATCTGAATATTATTCTACTGCTTGGTACAATCGGTAGGAGCAAAAGAAACTGTCTTCCCTTCAAGATCGTACTCCACCTGAACATTAATCTGCGCCACGTTTCCAAAGACGACAATCCCATCGGTGGGAACTACACCCAAGCATACCAAGTCGTTGGAGAGCCCAACAAACAAGTTCCTAGTTTGCAGAGCAAGGTCAGCACCTGTAAAATGAAACACAAAATCTGGGAATTTCGTGTCTGACCCATATTTATAGCACAAGTTGAATGGGTTGGGAGGATTTTGCTCTGCTTCAACGCCCATTGCTTCCTTTACTAACTCTGCGAAATTGTTGTAAAAGCCACGTTCAAAACTAGTGAGGGTTGTCCCAGAATCAATCACTATGTTGCCACCACTTTGTCCTGTTGCAACTCTTTTCTGTGCAACAGTGATACCTTCAAGATTAAGGTAGTAATATACAGGTGGAGTTTTTGAATAGAGAGGAGTGGACACAACCCCATTTCCAGATATCACCGCCTCGCTCCCGAATTTGAGTTTGCTTGGAGAGGTTGCAGAATATGGAAGCAAACAGTAGGAGAATTTGTGATCAATTTGATCACCAAGTTGAGAAACCAAAGACAGAGGCCCACCTCCAAGACCAACTAGTCCTGCCTCAGTTTTTGTGAATTTCCCATTATTTATATGTCCACATCCAAACACTGATTTAGGAAATGAAACAGCTTGGCCGCCATTGTTGGAACCAAAGTTAATGAAATCCACAGCCAGTTCTCCTTTGGTGTTTGAGTTATCCCCATAGGAATAACTGTACAGGCACTGCCTTGACGGCCCACAAGCAGATCCGCCTTGTGGAAGGAGTGTACAAGGTTTTGAGTCACACGACACACCCATGAAGGTTGACGAATTTTTGGGATCAAAGATTGGTGCATTTTGGGGATAGCAACGCTGACAAGGTGAGCATTGTACCCATACAAGATCACTTCCTGTGTCCGCAATTGCTAGTGTCTCCACAGGTGGGGTACCAATATAGATTCTCATGAGGTAATCACCGTTACTGGGAATTATAATTGATTCAGCTAAATCATTTTCATCTGCAGAAAGGCCGAAGCGATAGGTTCGAGATAAGGAACGCAAGGCAGCGTTTGTAATGAGCTCCATTGGGGTCATTGAAGAATTATAAAAGGGCGATGATGGTGAGTCACGGTGAATAAGGTCGATGCTAAAACCATTTAGCTGATAAGTAAACGATAGAGTTGAAAGAGAAATTAGAACTGCAAAAAACAGCGAAAGTGGTTGCATGTTTGAAGAATAACTGTTGATATCAAATCTTGAAAGAGAAACACAGCGAATCAAAAGAAAGGCAATTGGCTTGGGAGTAGAGCGGAACGGGGTGGATAGAAATATGCAGGGAGGTGCTTCAATTTATAGAATCTGTTACAAGATTTGTGTGTCCCCTGTTTGTAGTCAAGATTTTGCATTATCTCTACATAATAACATCCATAATTCATCATCAAATAAAAGAGTTAGAACCTTAATTACTTGAAAGAAGACAAATAGGATTTGTGAAATATGTAAAATAGTAAATCTATGTAACTTCACTAATTTGATCATTCTTATCTCATCCCTATGATGTCACAACGCAATTTTAATACTACTTAAATTTTATAAGTTTACATGAACATGACCCTTGGTTGGTGAGATTGCAAATCAATTATTTAAGAGAGAAATTTTATATACACATTTTGCCTCTACACAAAAAATACACAATGTGAAATGTGGATTTTATTTTTTAACATGGTGTGAATTTTGAGTGCCTGATGCGCAAATGTATTCATGTCATTCTTGTGTATTTCTTATGTGGAAATAAAACTTGTATATAACATATTTTATATAAAAATACCAATTCACAAGATATTCTTGTGAATTATTATCTCTGCTCCATAATATATGGCATTTCAGGAATATATATATATAATAAATAAGAAAGTTATTAAATACTTTTAAAAGCAACAAAATATTCTCTTATTTTCTTAAAATACCCACTCAATTAGTTAAGCATTGAATGAAGATAGTAGTTTTAATAAGAGTAAAATTAATAAATGATAATTAATGTTATTTTAATTTTGAGAAATTGACAATTAAAAAGATAAAAAATAAATCTAAAACAATAATTATTATGAACAAGATGGAATAATTTTATGAAACTGATATAATTAATTAGTAGTCAAATTCATTTAAAAGCAATAAAAGTGTCATGATTGAGTTTAAATTTAATTTATTGTTAGTAGATTAGTATATTATTAAATAAAAAATATCCTATGGATAGAGTTATTAAGATGTTTCACTTAGATGAGTGAGATAGACACGAATGGTGCAGTTTGTGTGCAAGGTCATTGTCGAGCAAGCTGTTTATTAGAACTATATAATAATTCAACAGAATTAGAAGACTGGCATTCGCGTGAAAATGAAAAAGAAGTTCTCCTTAAATTAAATTGGAGTTATTAATAATTTATAAATTATCTTATGAACCGTATACATTTTAGAATTTAATTTATATGATTTAATAAATTAAATAATTTACATTTTTTCAAATAAATCTTTAGTAAAATTCAGTTTAAAAAATAATAAATCTGACACAAAAATAATTTGAATGACTTATAAATATCTGCACCACCTCCGGCCAACCCCAAAACAAGCCATCAACTTGAATATAAATACAACAAAATTCGTCTATTCTGAGGACCCAAAGAAAAGCTCCACTTTTTCTTTTTTTTTTTTTATATCATGAAAAAAGATTCTTGCAAGGATTTTTCTATGTTAGTTTCGGTCTTCCATTATGTCTAATTGTCTTTCTTTTCTGTCAATCTTTCAAACAAAATAGGAAGAGTATTGCAACCTGAGAATAATATAGAGTAATCATAAGCGTAAAATAATTTTTACAGCACACTATATATAATAGTATAAGAATACATATCTCAAAATGTGAAAATTGATGGATTATCATCACTATTAGATAGATTCAATTATGTTGAGGTATAAATTAATCTTTTTTTAGTTGTTTTTATTTTCTATTTTACCTTAGTTTGGTTCATAAATTATTTTGTGGATAATCAAGATTGTGCTTGATTGTAATTTGGAAGGAAGAAACAAAGGATGGGTCAGTGTTACGTGAAATTTGGGATTGAAGAAGTTTCAAACACAAAAAGTCGGGGTTTTGTTTGCTTTCTAAACTTGGAAGAGTCGTTGTCCCCTACCTAAGATGGAAACATGTTCCCTTGATGGCTGGTTACTTGTGGGAAGAAAAGGATTCAAATTATCGAAATAGAATCAATTTTAAAGTATGCAAAAAGAATGGGTGGCTTAAAAAAGTTTTTTTTGGTGTTATTTTTCAATAGAACAGTTATCAAAAATTAAAATTATTTACATTTAAATGCAATAATTAAATATTACTTTTAAATTCAAAAAATCGTTTGGATGGAAAGATGAAAAAAGAACCTTTAATTTTATAGAATTACTGAAAAGGGCATATAGCTAAAATGTAATGCTTTTTTTGGTTAAAAAGAAAGTGATGCTTTTTATACACCCATGTTATACTTATAATGTTGGGCGTACGTTAACTTTACACTTAAAAAAAAAAAAGAAAAAAAGTAAAATAATGTATTTAACACTTCTTTTCTTTCAAAGTATAAACTTAACATAAAAAATACTACACACAAGCAACATTTCCCTTTTCATATAATGTTTGGATGAAAAAGCATGAGAAAAAGTTTTGAAAATTTTACTTTTTAATATAATTAAATTAAAATTTTGACACAATGCAAGTTTAGTCATTTCTAATTTTATGACAAATGTTTGCCTCTTGGTTGTCACTGGCCAACTGACAGGGCATTAACAGCTCCCTGATCGTAGGCACAGGTGATAGACGTAACCCGTATTATCCATATGGCTGATATTATAACTTACAAAATCAATGGCTTAAATCATGCCAACACAAAGGACGTACCAGTACCCTCATCATTTACTCTTGGGCAACTTAGTTACGGCCTGCGGAATAATTTTACTCTGCTGCTTAGTACAATCAGTAGGAGCAAAAGAAACTGTCTTCCCTTCAACATCGTTTTAGGTAATGAAACAGCTTGGCCACCATTTTTGGAACCAAAGTAAATAGAATCCACAGCCAATTCCCCAGTGGCGTGTGACTTATCCCCATACCAAAAATTGTAGAGGCACTTCCCCGAGCCTCACAAGCATATTGGCCTTGTGGAAGGGGTGTACAAGGTTTTGAGTGGGAGGACACCCATGAGGGTTGAAGATCTTTTGGGATCAAAGATTGGTGCATTTTGGGGATAGCAATGCTTACAAGGTGAACATCGTACCCATATCAAATTACTTCGTGTGTCCACAAGAGCTAGTGTCTCGAAGTTGGGGTACCTATGTAAATTCCCAGGAGGTAATCACCCTCATTGGGAATTATAATTGAATCGACGAAATCACTTTCATCCAAAGAAAGGCCGAAGCGATCAGGAATGCAAGGCAGCATTTGTAAAGAACTCTAATAGAGTTATAGAAGTGTACTGACTATGGTGAGTTACTGTGAATAATGTCGATGCTAAAACCACTTAGTTTATTAGTTGATTTAGCAAAGGACAGAGTTGAAAGAAAAATTAGTACAGCAAAAAATAGCAGAATAGCTTGCATGTTTGAAGAGAAACGCACAACAAATTAAAAGCAAGGCAATTAGGGAGTAGTGAGGAGTCTGATGGACGGAAAGGAGCATGGAGGTGCTTCAATTTATAGAAACTTTTACAAGATGTTTGTGTCACCTGTTTGTAGTCAAGATTTTGCATTAGCTGTAGCATAACTACATTTATGATTCATCGAAAATAGGGTTAGAACCTTGATTCCTTAAACAAGGCTATTTAGACTATGTAAAATATGTAAATTAGCAAGTCTTGTTTTGATTAGCTATAGTGTAGTCTCAAATCCCGTCCACCTCGTGGCCCATCCCTCCGTGCCATGATATAAAATGTTGCACACACATGCACAAGCATACATGACATAATCTAGCTAGGCATACGTACGCATGGAGAATATGCTTATATATGATGGTGAAGGATAGGATGAATGCATTGCATGGTATGCATGCATGAGGTGGGTCCACAATATGTCCAAAGCATAGGTTGCGTCAGGTAGCATTGGATGCCCCGGAGGCAGTGGCTTCCTCTTTCCTTTTGTCCCTGTGCCCGAGACTTGTGGGAGTGGTGATCGCTTGAGCTGGTGACCAGCTGGCGCTAGCCTCTGCAATTGCTAGTGTCCCCATAGGTGGGGTACCAATATGGATTCTTATGAGGTAATCGCCCCCACCATTGGGAATTATAATTGATTCAACAAAATCATTTTCATTTACAAAAAGCTGAAGCGATAGGTTTGAGATAAGGAATGCAAGGCAGCGTTTGAAGTGAGCTCCAATGGGATTATTGAACAGTTATAGAAGGTTGACAATTATGAGTCAAGGTCAATGCTAAAAATACTTAGTTGATTAATAGACTTAGCAAAGGACAGGGTTGAAAATGAAATCAGTACTGCAAAAATAGCAAATGAAAGAGCTTGCATGTCTGAAGAAACACACAACAAATTAAAAGAAAGGCACTTAGGAAGTAGAGAGCTATGGGGTGGATGGAAAGGAGCATGGAGTTAGAACTTCGATTTCTTGAACCAAGACAATTTAGAATTTAACAAACATGTATAATAGCAAGTCTAGTTAGCTTCAGTACTAACTTGATCATTCTAACCTCATCTGTGTGATGCCACAATGCATTTACAATCATGTTTAAGTTGAGAAGCTAATATGAACATGAGACTGCAAATCAACATAAGGGTCCACTTGATAAAGAAAAGATAAGGATAATTTTAAAAGAAATAAAGGAAGAATACTGTTAAAATTACCGTAAAATTGATTCTCTAGTATCCAAACAGGTACTACATACGTTGGGTAGATGAGAAAAAATATGAATTATATGTTAGTATAGACAAACACATTTTGTTAACATTCTCCTTGTTCCTTGATGAGGAAGTGTGATTCTTTTTACAGCAATTCATTTATTAAAAGCTTTACTCAATATTATCTCTCCTTTTCTTTTTGGTCATTTTTACAAGGATCCTATTGTTAGAGAGATAAAATATAAAATTATTTATGGTCTTCCATCCAACAATTTAAACTTTTGGGATAGTTAATTTCTTAATACGGTATTAGAGCTTTGGTCAATGGTTCAATCTTCATTATCACTCAAAATTAAAAACTGTTCATACTTCATGTCCAAAAAAAACTTTTGTGTAAAATGACGTATTAAAAAAACAAAATGTAATATTCAACTATTCTTAAATCTTTACCCAATAACTTCAACTTTTAAAATAATTAGTTACTTGACACTTATGCCATCTTGACATTCTCCTCATTATATTATAATAAAATGGGATTTATTGTATGGTAATTAATTTTTGGGACCCAAATAAAAGCTCCACTCGATCTTTGCCTCTCTTTTTCTTTCTGGTCTTTTAATTAAATTGATGAGAGGAGATTGTTATAAGGATCCTATGTTATCTTGACATCCAATCTCCTTATTACATGATGAAAAATGCGATTCTTTGTATGGTAATTCATTTTTGGGACGCAAATAAAAACTTCACTCGATCTATCTCTCTTTTTCTTTTTAGTCTATCAAGTTGTTGAGAGGAGATTGTTATAAGGATCCTATATTTTCTTGACATTTTCCTTGTTACATGATGAGAAAATGCGATTCTTTGTACAATAATTAATTTCAGGACCCAAATACAAATTTCACTCAATCTTGTCTTTCTTTTTCTTTTTGGTCTTTTACATTGAGAAGAGAAGATTATTATAAGAATCCTTTGCTATCTTAACATTCTCCTTGTTACATGATAAGAAGTGCGATCAATTTGTACTGTAATTATTTTTGGACCCAAAGAAAAGCTCCACTCAATTTTGTCTCAATTTTTTTTATTTGATGGGAGGAGTAGAGCAGTTAAATGGGTCAACTTAGATCAGATCCAAGCTAATTTGGTCTAGGCCAAAATTAGCTCGATTTTTTTAGGCAAAAAAAAAAAAAAAATCTAACCCTAACTTTACAAGGTTGGTATTAGCCTTGTAGGTTGGCCTTGAACCTAATCCTGAATTTGAATCTAAACCTAGATCTAACCTCAAATGTAAACCTAAATTTAAATTATAAATTAACATAAATATTTATGAATTTAATCTTAATAAATATTTATTTTAAGACATTATATTATTACATTTACTTAATTTAATATATAAATCTCAAATATCAAACTACTCTTAAATTATTTATAAAAATTTAACTACATGATTCATAGGTGGATAAAAAAGGAATTAGGTCATGGTCCATGGGTGGACAGAGAAAGAGTTGGGTCATGCTTTAAGGGTGGAATAGATTTGGAAGTAAAAAATAAAAAAATCAAAAATTAAAAAAATTGAGCCAAAAATAGCTTCTTCTTCTTCTTTTTTTTTTTTTTTTTGCTGAATTTTTGCAAACCTAACCTTGATTTTTTCAAAAAGTTGCAAGGTCAAGAAATTGACAGTTCTAGAAAGGAGATTATTATAGGGATATTATGTTGTTTTTGATCTTCCATTATGATTATTTCACATTTAATTGTCGATAAAATAATCAAAATGCTTTTATTTTCTGTCAATCTCTCAGATTGCAACTTGAGAATAATATGAAAAGGAATTATTATATAATTGAGAAAATGATTATCCAACTGATGTTTACAATACATGAATATTTGGGACCTTCTCTTATAAAAAAAAAAAAAAATGTGTCTTACGCCATTAGATATGATAGTGAAAAGTTTAAATAATTATAAGATGTCATAATTTAAAGTTTCGACCCTTTTATGTTAAAAAAAAGAATGCCACTTATCTAATTTAACAAAAATGTGTAACTACCAAAGTAGAAATAGTGATATAAAAGATTTAAATACAAAAACTGTTACAATCAATGCTTTATTAAAAAATTAATACCCAATTTAGTTTGTCAATATGAATTTAAATTTAAAATTAATTTTGTTGAAAAAAATTTATTATTAAGCAACTCTCGCTATAAAATAAGTTAATTTTATTTGTAAAGAAATAAATTGCCAGCCGTAGGTGGAACAATTAATGGTTCTTGTTGATCATTATACCTTGATGGGATGCACCAATCAAAACAAGAATTCTTATAGCCATTATTATTTGTGTGTGAGGTCAGCTTCAATTTTCACGAATTCAGTTTTTTGTTTTCTTTCAATTTTTGTTATACCCTTTTGAACTTGAACCAATTTTGTGCTCCCTCTTGCAAGATATTCAAGAGATGATAGGCCTTGTTTGGCATGGGACTAAAGATGGCAACTTCTCCACAAAGTCGGCTTACCATTTTGTGCTAGAAAGAGATATCCCAGCTATTGACAGTAGTAATGTGAACCCTGCTTCATCCTTCCCTTGTTCATCTGTTTGGTCTTTGCAGATCCCAAACAAAATTAAGATTTTCTTATGGAGAGATTTGATAGACAGCTTGCCCTCTCGCAGAAACTTCATGGAAGAAGAGTGAACATTCCAGGGGAATGCCCACGATGCTCAAGTGCAGAGGAATCTCTTTTCCATGCACTTGGGTTCGGTTGACATGGTTTGGGTCCTTGCTGGGCATCAGAATACCGGATGATGAAAACACTACTGCTTTGACGCGGTGGCAATCTCTCATGCAGTTGGTGCCAAAAGAAAATCTAGCCCATGCGGCAACTTTGCTTTGGGCTATCTGGTGGAGTAGGAACAAACTCTGCTTTCAGGGAGTTACACTGCAGCATCAGGTTATTTTTGAGCTAGTCTCACGAACGCTTACAAATTATGGGACTTCATCTTCTCTTAGAAAGGAGCCGTAGGTTCCTCAAGTTCAAGCTCTCTAGTTACTTCCTGTACAGTTCTTATACAAACTTAACACAGATGCAGCTATTCGAAATGATGGGTGTATTGGGTTGGCTATGGTGATCAGAAATGCAGAAGGATTAATAATGGCGGTAGGTTCAATGTTTATCCTTGGGGGTTGGTGATGTCGGTTAAGTAGAAGGATTGGCACTTAGAGATGGACTACGTACAGTTAGCAATGGATCTCAATTTCTTGCAATTAAAGCCTTTCTAACGAAGGGGATTGCCTTGAAGTGGTGTCAACTTTTAATGGTCCCCAAAAGTTCATTTCCTAAATATTTTGATGCTCTAATTAATGATTATAGTGCTCTCAATGGCCTTTTCTAATTTCTCAGTTTCTCATGTTCTTTGGGCAGGCAACGGCGCAGCACGTGCCCTTGCTGCTCTAGCTTTGATCATCATGATTCTGTGAGGGAAGAATGTTCCACAACACGTACAGTTGGCTTTGCAGGACGGCGTTTTGGCTCCTAATTCCTCTCTTTACTGTAAAAAAAAAAAAAGAGTTATGGTTGTCTAGATTGACTTGGTTTGCAAATTTTATTTTTCAAAATTGCATTAATTCTTATTATACAATGGCATAAAAGAGCAAGCCTCAAGTCTTTTTAATGCAGTGAGTAACGTTTTTGGCTATTTGTATTGATTGGTTTTGATAGTAGGGTAATGTTGTGCACAGTATGGGCTACTAGTCCACTTGTGGCTTGGGTGTCGCTCGTGATGGGAGATGTACATGTATCGGTGATTTTGGTTAATGACAATAGGCTTGAGTATCTTGGTTTTATAAATAAAATTTTATTAAATTTTTATTTAAAAATTTTAATTTATTAAATTTATTAAATTACACAAACTAAATTATAAATCTAATAACAAGTTTATAATTTATGAGAATTGAGCACGGCCACATGTGAGAGTGCTTTTACTCAATAGGTTTTGTGTGGAATGAAATTGTCCAATTGGATTGTCCCTGTTGTGAGATCGTGATGATCAATTCCCATCTGGTCGCTCTCATTGATCTAAGAGGGTATTTTGCAATCGGACGTTTGGAACATTCAGTAAAATGATAACAAAATCTATTTTTTCCTGAAATTATAGTTGATATAATTGAAAGAAAAAAATAGTCTTATTTAAAATAATTTATAAAATTCTTTAAACACGATAAATAAAATTATTCTCTATTTATTTTATATAAAAATTTTGGGAATATAAAATATGTGTGAATAATAAGATTTGAATTAAAATTTTAAATCAACTAAAAATTTTTAACAAATCAAGAATTTTTTTTAAAGTTTTACTAGATTGCCACCCCTAAATATTCTATGGATTTAAATCTTCTAATTAATTATAGAATCAAAATTATCTTGACTTTGTGTTTATTTATTTTTGTTAGTCTACATAATAAATTTTAATAGATGAGAGAGAAACAAAAAGATATATATGAATCTCACTATTCTTACACTCTTCCATCCACATTAGTCAATGAAAGTTACTAAATGGTGTCAATCTCATACCATCCAATAGTATACAAATCGTAATTTTAATGCTTCAAAGAATTTCAGATAAATAATTATATACTTTGCCACTAGATTGAAAGGAAGAAAGGAATCCGGATACTTGCATCTTAAAGTCATTGTTGCCTTTGGCATTTCAGAAGATGGCAACATAAAAAAAAAAAAAGACGGAAAGTATTGTCTAGAAGCTGCATAAGATAAAGATTTGACCTACAAAATAAATAATGAAAAACTTGAACCCTTGAGAATAACTTAATGAACTTCGCAAACTTGGTTTCAACCAAAGGAGATAGAGGCATAGAACAGTATAGTATGTTCCTTGCAAAGGCCATTTGTTTTGGAGAAAAGTTAGTGTAATAAAGAAAATATTTATATTAAGTGTAAAAATTATTGAATTATTTAGTTAAATTGTATAGTTTAATTCATAAAATTCAATGGTTTAAATTTAAAAAATAAATGATAAAAAAATTTATAAAATAAAAATTGTGTATGAATAAAAGTATAAAAATAGAATTATTGGTTGTTTTCGTATTATCAAGAATTGCGGAAGCAAAAGAGAAATGAAAAGGGTTAAAAAACCAGTATAACGTCAAAGAGGAAAATATACAAAGCAAATTGGAATTCTATTAAGTTCCTTATCATGAAGATTTTGATGTAAGAAAAGCCCAGCAGAGAAGAAAGGGTTTGATTCTAAGTCGGTGACTAATAATCAAAGAAAAAGACTCTCACCGACCTATTTGGCTGATTAAATTTCGTAAGTTTCTCTTTATTTCTTTTTATTAATTAAAAATAACTTGACACTTAATTATTCCTTTTCTGTCTTAATTCAAGAAATTAATTAAATTAAACCCTTTGGTAAAGTTTCATATGTTTTCCCGTTTTTGATAAAATTTGAACTTTAAATCCTTTTTCAACCACAAAATCTTTCCTTTTTTTTGAGGAGTGTTCATCAATTCAGTTTGAATTAGGTTGATTTACCCTGTTATCTAACTGAACTAAATGAAATGGTTAATAAAAAAGTGATCTAATTCAAGTAATCACTTGATCAAAACTAAATTGATCCAAATTATAGTAGATTGGTTTGGATCAAATTGATTGAATCTTTGCCAAAATTTTTTTTATATTTCTTTGTTGCCAAAATCTAGTCTTATAATTTTTCGTTACTCAGATTAAAATTTATTTAATACCTAAGGTTATGAAAGAATGTAGTTTCACTATATGTAAGACTACTGAATTTTTATAAAATATATCATAATTATTAAATTTATTGAGTTATAAATTATATTATAAAAATAGTTTAAATTTTTTAAAATAAATATTTAATAAGATGTAATTTATAAAAATAATAAAACTCTAAAATAATTGATAAGATTAAAATTGCAACATTTAAATATTTAAAAAACAACAATTAAAACAAGATGCAATTGTCAATTATCATCACCACCACTAAAAGTATTCAAATCTTCATGAAACAGTCAAGAAACCACATTTGAAATTCCATTTCAAAGTGGCAGTATAACTTCCTATTCTCTGCTTAACCAGTAAGAAACAGTATTTAAAAGCACATCAAAGCTCATTGTGCACTCAAATCCATATATATATATATATATATATATATATATATTACTTATTTGAATCTATTGACTTCCTAATATTTTGACTTTGATGAATTTTTTATTTTTTTATTTTATATTTAAACTTAATTTGTAAATCTTTTACTTTTTTCATTAATTTTTTATTTTCTCTTAAACTTATCTCTATTTTTTTCTTATTATACTCCCTAATTCTCTTGAGGTATTAGTTTCAACTTCCTACCTTGCAAGATAGTTCCCTACCTTAAAGAATCAAAAACCCTAAACCCAAAAATTTGTTAGAATTCTAGTTTGAGGTTACCATAGATGATACTTATTGGAAGCCAAATTGAATTTTTACCTCAATGGTGCTAATCTCCTCAAGTTTATTCTCAAATCATTGACGCTATTGATCTCCGAGTCTGAGCAAAGGCAAAAGAGTATTGCACGCATCTTTTTGTTGAACCTTAGCCCTCCATTAAGCGATTCTCAAGTTAAGTGGGTGTCAAATTTATGAATTGGATTCTTCATAAAAGTATAAAAATTTATTTGAGCTATTTTAGGATATCTTTTTAATTGACAGTAAAAAAATTTAATTTTTTGATCTTTGAAAAATATGATACTTTTGACTTTCACCTTTTAAATGTTTCCTGAAAAATGACCAAAAAAATGAAAAGAACTTCAAATTGTTGTTGCTCTTCTCCTTTTGTCAAGCGAAAGTCCAAAATTATTAGCTTATTAAGTTGTTATATAAAAGAAGTTACAAATGTATTCATTCATTCATGCAATATGATAGTACAATTTTTAAAAATAGATCCGTTGACTTTTTTAAAGATAAGTTAGATTATCTTCTTCTTCTTACAAAGTTGAAAAGAAGCTAATATGTAAGAAAAATATTTTAAAAAATTACGTTCTTCTTAATTTTTGTAAGAAAAGACAATTTAACTTTTCTTTATAAATGTCAGCTGATCCCTTTTCATAATTGCTATAAATATGAGAAGGCAGGAGTGTCATTTTGGGACACATGTCATGACCCCATTTGTTGGAAAGTTTAGAATTTGAGAGAACATGCCCCGGATTTAGCCTTGGAACTTCTTGATGCTGATGACTTACAATTTATATCACATAGACAATTTAGATTATATAGAGAAATTCTCGCCACAAGTTGAGCTTTGAACTTAAAAATAATTTTTTTAATAATATCAATAGATTAACAAATTTTTGAATTACTTTTATGTTAATTTCTTTATTGATTTTTTTTTCAAAGGATTATAAATTATAAATAATAAGTCATAATTTCATAAATAATAATTCTTTTGTTTTCATCTTCCTACTTCAATCCAACGCTAGGTTGCGGCTTGCCGCTCCGGCACCCGCACGTGGTAACTGATCATGGTATTTTGTAAGAACATTAAATTACTCTGGGCAGTTCAGCAACTGAACCGGGATTTCTCGTTTGACTAGAAAATAAATTTTAGCATAAAACGGAAAGGGTGCTGCAGCCACTGGTAGAGAAAGGTGGAGACAGAAACTTCAGCGTGGAGAGAGAAAGCAAGGGAGAAAGAGAGAGAAATGAAGTAGATTCATACTGAAAGAAACGCCGTGCGGGAAAGTGAGAGAAAATAAAGATGGGTTTTTTTTCTTTTTGGTTTTACCAAAAGCACTGTTTTTGGGATGCAGAAATGGCCGTTTCTCTTAGACCCTCTTGAACACCGTGGCGGGAGCTGCGAGCTGAAACAATGGGAAAGAGAAGAATTTGGTCTTTTGTCAGGTAGCTAGATTCATTTTCATATTCTATGTGATTTTGCTTCGTTTTGTGAATATTTCTGTTGTTCTCACAGTGATGCCCGTGGCGTCAATTTGAAGTTCAACTTTTTTATCCATTTTTCCTGCTGTATTTTAATGATAGAAGGTAGAGTTAAAACCCTAGATTGTCAGACTTGGATTTAGGAAGATAGATGTAGTTGACAAGAAGCTGATAGTTTATCTATTGTTTCTTCAGGAGTCTAGATGACCAAATTTGGCTATTTGCTACTTGAAATATCTCTTCTATTGGTTTCTAAAATAAGGATAATGAGGGCAGCTTTTGGGTTGGTGATGATCATGACTTAGATGCAACCTCCAATTGTTCTTCATAGAAATGGTTTAGGCAATTCGCTAATTTTAAGCTGGTCGCACTTTTTATTATGTAATACCTTATGGGATTCAGTGCTTAAACATTATATGTAATCGGATTCAGAGCTTATATTTTACTTTAGAGCTTATCGCTCAATTAAATTTATCATCTGAAATACCTAATTGCTGTGTAAGCATTAGTTCCTTTGGTCTATGAAAATATGTTATACTATCAATTTCAGAGAGTTCACTTTATTTCATTGAGGAGATTGACTCAGAATCATTGGGCTCAAATGAATGTCTTGGTTCTGATTCATGAATATCTTCTTAATGGCTAACAAGTTTTCGGAGCTTGTACCCAGTTTCATGTATACACTCCAGATACATTGTAGCCCTTCAGCTATGTAAAAGCAGCTTAAATTGTTAACCAAAAACGTCATTCTACTTACCAAATTCATCATCCAGTTTCAAGAATTGAAGTCCTTTTTTATTCTTACATGCTATGCTTCATAAATTTACTTTACCAAGATTGTGTTTCTCAACTAATGTTATTGGTTGGTGTTCTTTATAGTGGTTGGCTTGGAATATATATCATATTGCCATCCACAGTGGCACGCCAACTTATTTTCCATTTTAATTTGTTACAAAAACTTATTCTCTTATTTTCATTCTGTTCACAGGGCAATTGCTATACACTTAAGTTGCTATTTAAGATATATAAAAGTTCAGTAGGTTTGAGAGTTTCCAAGATTGTTCATGCTTCTTGACATTTCTATATGGCAAATAAAATTATTCAGTTGCTGCAAGTCTAGAACTTCAATTTGGTGCAGTCTCTGGAGGTTTTTTCTTTTTGAAGATTTTAGCTTTTCAGCATTCACTTCCATCAATAATATTGCAAAATGCAAATTGAATAAATATTGCTAAATGCATTATTTGTTCACATGGTTCTTGTATTCAATCCCTCTGAGTTTGTTCAAGTGTTAAAAGTGATGGAGTGATGGAACAAACAAGAATCTACAATTAGCTTCAATGCAATACAATGGAACCTAGAAATGAGGGGTTCCAGCCTGCATCTCAGTCGATGATGCAGGACCATCTGGATGGCATGCATAATGGTAGAAGACCATCTGACCTTAATACCTCAGATGTTAAACCTGTGCTTAATTACTCCATACGGACAGGTGAGGAATTTGCTCTAGAATTTATGCGAGATAGGATGAATCTCAGGAAACCTTTAATTTCCAATGTTGGTGATCCTAATCATTCAACGGGTTATATGGAACTGAAAGGCATTTTAGGCATCAGTCATGCGGGATCTGAAAGTGGATCAGAAATTTCTATGCTCTCAATAGTTGACAAAGGTCAAACAGAGTTTGATAGAAAGAACGTGTCACTACTTCAAGACAGAAGCGATTATGGGTCAATTCAATCTATACCAAGAACTTCATTCAGTAAGGACAATAGTCTATCTATGCATGGGTATGCCTCTTCTGGAGGCTTTGATAGCTCATTGATGACAATGAAGTTTCTTTGCAGCTTTGGTGGTAGAATATTACCACGACCAAGTGATGGAAAGCTAAGGTATGTTGGAGGTGAAACACGGATTATCAGCATTAGAAAGAACATATCATGTCAGGAACTCATGCAGAAAACATTGTTAATTTATAATCAGACTCGTGTTCTTAAGTATCAACTTCCTGGGGAAGATCTTGATGCTTTGGTATCTGTGTCATGTGATGAGGATTTGCAGAATATGATGGAGGAATGCAAGCATTTAGAAGATAGAGAGGGATCACAAAAGCTTAGGATGTTTCTGTTCTCAGTTAGTGATTTGGAGGATGCTCATTTTGGTCTCAGTAGCTTGGGGGATGATTCTGAGATCCAGTATGTTATTGCTGTTAATGGTACGGATTTAAGATCAAGAAGCAACTCAAACCAGCTTGGTGTGAGCTCTTCAGCAAATGATTTACTTGATTTGGGCAGGCAAAATTTTGAGAGGGAGACTAGTAGAGTTACTGCTGAATCTATTGGTGTCAGCAGTGCTCACTTGACTGGCAAATTTGACTCCTCATTGACTACTCAGTCCTCACAACCACTGCCACCAACTTCATCTGATGTTTATAAAACCTATCCACTGTTTTATAGTGACCAGATGATGCATTATAGGGAAAACAGTAGTCAATATCCTGTCCACCATGGCCTTAATCCTTCTAAAAACCCTGCTCTTAATGGGACTCTTACTATCATGCCACCTCATGCACTGATTTATCAGCAAGGGATTTTAAATGAAGGCCATCGACCTAGTGGGTTACAATTACATAATGCAGAGATACCACCAATGCAGGTGAAAAAAATGGGTGACAGTTCAGTTCAACAAGAACATGAAGCTGGTAAAATTATATCTTTGGAAACACCTTCTCCTTTTCTCTCAGAGCCAGCTGATGGTTATTTGACAAATAATTATGCTGAAGCAGCAGTTGCAGTTACTGTGCCAGAGGGGCATCTACCTTCATTGCCTTCAAGCAAAAACAACCAGAATAAGGGTTTTGAAGAGGCCTCTTCTACAGCTAGCAGTGCATTTGGTTCTACTTATGTTGATTACCAACCCAGTGGTATTGATTTGAGTTCTCTTCACCCTCCTCCACTTCCGAAGAGAGTCTACTATTCAGAAAGAATTCCCAGGGAGCAAGTAGAGTTGTTGAATCAATCTTCAAAGTCAGATGATACACATGGTTCTCCATTTCTTGTGTCTGATTTACTTTCTGATATCAAACCTCAGGATTCAATTGTAGAATCTGGTGATTACTTGCATGATGGAAATCACTCTTATCCGACTGAGCAGTTGGGCACTGCATCAGAGCCCTTGCATGTTGATGGTCACATCATTAATAATGGCCTTGCCCAACAACATATGAGCAAACTGTTGCCTGATGCAAGCAGTCAGATAAATTTAAACCAACCAGAGCATGTTGATCCTGAGTTGAAGCGGATATTATCAAACAATGAAGGAAGTAAAAATTTGGTAAATGATCATCAGCTAGATAGATTGGAAACTGAAAGTAAATTAGACCTTCCTGCTGTGCCCGTGGTTCCCTCTGTTAAGCACCAGGATTATCCAGCATCTAATCTACCAGAGATTAATTGGGGTGATACCTCTGCGAGGGAATCCAATGATGATAGTATGGAGCACGCACTACCTGTTTATTTGACTGGGAACACAACCAAAGATGTTTCTCAAGAATTTTCCTCAAATTTTGTCCCCAAACAAGCACATGGTGACATTCTTATTGATATTGATGATTGATTTCCACATGAATTGCTTTCTGACATGTTCTCTAAAGCAGTAGTTGGAGATGATCCCTCTAGTCTGCATCCATTAACCAGAGAAGGAGTGGGCTTAAGTATAAACATGGAAAATCATGAACCTAAACAATGGTCATATTTTCTGAAACTGGCACAAGAAGGGCTTGATAATGTGTCTCTCATTGACCAGGATCATGTTGGTTTTCCACCTGCTATAGGAAAAGAAGATGGAGAATATGGAAGTCACCATGTTACTTCTCCAACAACTGATGGTGTTTCTGTAAACCATGCGAATTCCCACATCAATTTTGCTGAAGAAAATCAGAAGGGCATACGTGGAATGATTGGAACAGAAACCACTGTTCTGCGGTCAAATTATGATAATTTACAAGTGAAGGACACAGAAAGTATGCAGTTTGATGCTGTGATGGAAAACCTTAGAGCACAGGAGTCAGAGTATGAGGTATGCTTCTGCTGATTCTTAGCTTTCAGCATGTGTATAAATGCCTTTCTGCTGACAAAATTTCTTATGGCTATAATTTAGGATGGGAAGTTTGAAATGAGAAATACTGGTCTGCTTCCTCTTGATCCCTCTTTAGGAGATTTCGATATCAGTACCTTGCAGGTAAGATGCTTTTATGTGCTATAATTTATTTGACTTTGTTTTTATATTATCCAATAATGCAGCAGGTTTCTGCATTTTTTATATAATGAAAGTTTGGTACCTACTCATTTGTATCCACTATTGAAAAAAACATGTTTAGATGTTCTTGGCAATATGAAGTAAACTCTCTCATAAACCTCTTTGGTGATACTTAGAATAATTAATTTAATGATACTTTGAAAGTGCATCATAAAATTAGTTGAAATTGTTTGGAAATTTTTTTAGAAGTTTTTAATTTACTTCAAATTGAAATGTAAGGAGGTGCTAATTGGGAGTGAAATTGAAGGAATGAATATGTGGGATGTATTTTGTCAATATCCAGACATAAACTATATCTTCACCTGGAGAGTATTTTGGTCCGTTTGGTGATTCTTAAAATCAACAATATAAGGGTATATTGAAAGTGCATCCTAAAATTAGTTGAAATTGTTTAGACCTTTTTTTTTTTTCTATTTTTTATTTCATTTAAATTGAAATGTAAGGATGTGCTTGCGAGGAGTGAAAATTGAAGAATGAAGATATGGGATGTATCCAGGCATACATTATATATAAGTATTTTGTCAGTATTCATTCTTTCGATTTTCACCAGCTTCTTATAAGCATTGACAGGCTTTGCATAGGCATTCGTTTCTTGCTAAACCACTGGCCTAAGATCTTTGATGTGTTTCTCAGCAAGTTGAAGGCTGCTGATTCTTTTTTATTTTATTATTCTACTACGAATGGTAGGTCATAAAGAATGAAGATCTTGAAGATTTGAGGGAACTTGGTTCTGGTTCCTTTGGGACTGTGTATCATGGAAAATGGCGGGGAACAGATGTTGTCATTAAAAGAATTAAGAAAAGCTGCTTCACTGGGCGATCATCTGAACAGGAGAGACTGGTGACTTGTTATTTAATTCCTATCAGACAGCCTATGCTTTTTTCTTTATAATGAATGTTCTGCCTGATATTTTTTTTCCCTTTCCTTTTTAGAGTTAGTATTTGATGGATGGCAGTGGAAAATGAAACAATTACATAGACAGCCTCAATATCATGATTCTGTCACCAACAAATTGATGTTATCAATACTCTTAAGCTCGTTATGCATTTTTGTTCAAGACATCTTTTAACTAGGAAATACATGTATATATAAATTCACAAGAGCCATAAAATCAACAGCCACAGCTGATTATAAAATAAGATTTTGGCTTAATTATATATTTGGTCCCTCAACTTTGATAAATGCGGCAATTGGGTCCTTGAATTATTGATCGGAGCAATTGGGTCCAAGCCCCTAACAGGCCATTAGTAAATCATTAGGAGCTTGCTGACATGGTACCTTTTAAATAAGGTGGCAATCTATGTAGATACAGAAGCTGATATGGCACATTACATAATGTTATTGAGTGCTGATGAGGCAAAAACCTAAACCACATCCCTTATGGCTAAACCCAAAAATAAAAAAGGCTTAATTGCATGTGAATCCGTATATTTTCATAAATGTGGTAATTAGGTCCCTCAATTTTCATAAACCTCAAAAAATTTTCATAAATGCTGATGTGCCAGTACCCTTAATCCTATTTTTAAAAGCTTGACATCTTAAAATTCTAAATCCTATATTCTAAAATACTAAAATCCCAAAATCCTAAATGGAATCACATTGAGAGTTCAAGGTTTAGAGTTTAAAATTTTGGATTTTAGGATTTAGGGTTTGAGATTTAATGTTTAAGGTTTAGGATTTTAGGGTTTTGAGGTTCAGGGTTTAAGATTTTGTGATTTTAGGGTTTAGTTTTTGGGGTAAGTGTTTAGGGTTGAGGGTTTCAAGGTTTTAAGATTTTGGGTATAGGATTTAGGGTTTTAGGGTGTTAGGGTTTTAAAATTTAGGGCTTAGACTTTAAGATTTTTTAATAATATTTTTTGCCACATTAGCAAGTAAAAAAATTATTGCGACATCACCACTTAACCATATTATATAATGTATTATGTCAACTTTTGTGTCAAAGAAGGCTGCTACGTCATTTAAAAGGTGCCGTGTCAGCAAGCTTCCATCCATGCCATGTCAGATAATGTGTCCATGGCAGCAAGTCTGTTCGGTCCACTAGTGGCCTATTAGGGCTTGGACTCAATTGCTCCAATTTTGAAGGTTTTGGACCCAATTGCTCCGATCAAGCATCAAGGGACCCAATTGCTACATTTACCAAAGTTGAGGGATCAAGTATGCAATCAAGCCAAAGTTTTTAAGCTCAATTAATTTTTACCACAATTTTTCATATGTAAATCACAAAAGCATTTCCTAGTATTAGTTATAGAGCAACTGAGATGGTTTTTGTGGACATTTATTAGAAAATATATAAAACAAACAACTTGTGTAAAACATCAAATTCCACTGCCTGTGTATAGAAAACAAAGCCTGCCTTAAGAGTACACCTCTTAGAAAGCGTGTTCTTATGTTTATGATATGTTTTGAGGCATATAAGATGATGTTTACTTTTATTCTCAGACTGTAGAGTTCTGGCGGGAAGCTAACATACTTTCAAACCTTCATCATCCAAATGTCGTGGCGTTTTACGGTGTGGTCCAGGATGGACCTGGAGGAACGATGGCTACTCTTACAGAGTTCATGGTGGATGGTTCTCTTAGACATGTGTTACTTCGCAAGGATAGGTAACACATGGATAGAGTTAGTGCATTTCTGTTAAGTGGTTTATTAACCAATAACCTATAATATTTATCTGATCATTGTATTTAAACCAAACCATAGTGCTGTGCTATTAACATTCCAAGGCTTACTACTGCGTTTTAGTGGATAAAATGAAAGTAACATGGTAATAAAATCTTAATGTTTTGGGGTGGAAAGCATGATATTTGTTATGATAGCTTTCGCAGTTAGGTAGCTGCCTAAGCCATGCTGTCACTAATACATATCATGTCAGAAAGAGTATTTGAGTGCTGAATTTCATATTTTCCAGACAGATTTGGGTCTAAGGATTCTAGCATGATTTTAATGGCAGGTATCTTGATCGTCGCAAGAGGCTGATAATTGCCATGGATGCAGCTTTTGGAATGGAATATTTGCACTCAAAAAATATTGTGCATTTTGACTTGAAATGTGACAATTTGCTTGTGAACTTGAAAGATCCTTTACGGCCAATATGTAAGGTATCTGGGCTGGAACTATTATCTCATTATTTGTCTTGGGTGTTGAGAAGACTAAGAAATTTGCTTTCCAGGTTGGTGATTTTGGCTTGTCAAAAATTAAACGAAATACCTTGGTTTCTGGTGGTGTACGGGGGACTCTACCTTGGATGGCACCAGAGCTTCTGAATGGCAGCAGCAACAAGGTCTCAGAAAAGGTATTTAAATTGTCTCTCATTAAATGCTGTTCTACAGTTGCATAATAATGAATAGAATTATAACTAAGGAGTTGAGTTGTATTAATCTCTCCTAGATATTTGATTGGTCTTCATCTCTAATGATGACAGTCTATTAACTATTCATACTCGTCATCCAATACTCAGGACTTACAGACCCCCAGGATCACTTTGAGCTCAAATTCCTGTGTAATTTTTTTTGTTTGATGTTTTTGTTCTCTAAATATAAAATTTTGTTTAGCATTTTGACCGGACACATTCTTATTCCATTCTTCAGCTACATTGAGAAGTTTTTTGTTTATATGGGATGCTGTGAATTTTGATCTTTCAATTATCATTGGGAACAACCCTTGAAACTGGAACTTAATGCTGTTTCAGTTTGTTGTCCTTACTTGTCTCCCTTATCTTAGTTTTTCATCTTGTTGCCTGCAAGTATTGGTTGCTGATATTGCTTTTTGATCCGTAGGTTGACGTCTTCTCCTTTGGCATAGTATTGTGGGAGATTCTAACTGGTGAGGAGCCATATGCGAACATGCACTATGGTGCAATCATAGGTGCGATCTGTTTCTGTGTTTCTATATCCTATCTGTGATAGAGCCTGAAATGAAGTTTTGTTGCATTCTTTTGAAATAGGTTTCTTTGTTTGTCTTGAAGTAACTATATTTTAGACATAGGATCCTCCTCTATTATATTCTTTTCCTACTCTTGAAACATAAAAGGATCACTTGCTGGCTTTCCATGAAGTGACCTTGGCAGAGATTGTGAAACTTGGCAATCAGAGGTAAAGATTTAAATTGGGTCTGTTGGGAAAAGTTGTGCTTGCAAAAGAGCTGGTTGAAATTGGATTGAAGTGCGGTTGAAAGTAATCACATTTTTTGAAGAGTTAGCTTAGAGAAGAAGAAAAGGACAGGGAAACCTGGGGTTCTCGTCTAGGAGGTCATCCTTAAGAGACGTATAGGCAACTTTAGTTTCTATGTTACACTACTAGTATAAAATCTTGATTTCATGTGAATCTTTTGTATAGAGCTCTGTATAATACCTGAATCAAAATAGGTGTTTCAAAAGGATGTTAAGAAAGTATAAAATCTTGATGAGTCAAGTGGCTGGTGCCTGTCTTTTCACATTCATGATGTTCTTCTAGCAACTAGATACATTGAAGGATTTACTGTCTTTTCCTTGTTCAACTTTGTATTTACTCATCTATTTATCAAATGAACAACAAATTCTAAAATCTCTCCACGCAGGTGGGATTGTAAATAACACATTAAGGCCAACGATTCCACGTCACTGTGATCCTGAGTGGAGAACACTGATGGAACAATGTTGGGCGCCTAATCCTGCAGCCAGGCCAAACTTTTCAGAAATTGCCAGTCGCTTGCGTTTGATGTCTGCAGCAGCTAGCCAAACCAAACTACAGAGTCATAAGGCATCTAAATGATCTAAAAGAGGACACTAATGCTGTTATTAATTTGTGCCCTTTTACACTATCTGGTCATTAATACTCAATTTTTGATTATATATTTTAAGGAAGTATTATTATACCAGTGGCGGCTATTTCTTTAATCCAAAACCACAACTAAGCAAAATTTTTGCTGTATATTAGACTGCTTTAACAAAAGCATGAAAATCCCATTTTGGTTTACAGGGGCTCCTTAGTGGGCAGACTGCTTTCCTCTTATGAAAAATGTTGTTCCCACTTTATATTTCTTATATTGTTTATATAATTGAGTAATGTAATGTATCGATTTGATTGATTTTAGAATTTAATAGTTTAAATTTTATGTTATAAAAATTAAATAGAACTAAAGTAAAAAGTTGTGAAAATAACACGAACCTTTCTCTGCTTTCTCTTCTAACATTGATTCAGTGGACAATCTTCGGAATCCTTCCTCTCAACTTGGTTATCTCTTACAATGAAAATTTGTCTGCTAACTCCAGTCTTATGCGGAATATTATAGATAAGTCCAAGGGAATCTTATTAGATCTTGTCCTATGTAGTATTTTTTTTGCTTAATTGTCTCCTCCATATAATAACTCCTTCTCATAGATAAGCTATGGTGAGTAATTTATTATCTTTAGTGCACTTGATGACACTTGGCTTTTCATGAGAGTTGTTCTCTTGCACCTGGGGAAAGACATTCTGCTATGGATTCGGTCAAACCCATTTTCATTGCTAACATTCACCAACAAGCATATGGCATAAAGATTAATTAATTTATTTCACTGACTCCAATAGATTTACTTTTTCACCCACATGTGTAAATTACCATAAAAAAAAAAAAAAACTCTTGCAACTTGCAAGACTTTCAAATCTTTCCCTGCTGATAAAAGAAGAAAACTTAAATTTTAGAATTTCTTTGTCCACTGTAAGACTTGATATACCAAAATTATAGATTTTTATTTCAATATTTTCAAATTAGTTATGCTAATTTTATTAAATTTTTATTTTTAATTATTAAATTTATTAAATTTTAAACTAAATTATAAAATTTATATACTTAACTTAAATTTTGTAAAGATTTCATTTCACTTATGTCTGATAAAAAAAATTATTCTCATAGAATATAAAAACAATTAGCATGATACAAATCGATTATTTGATATCAGGGATTCACAATTAATAAATTTAATTTATGGAAATAAATTTTAATAATTTTAAATTTCAAATTTTATAAGTAAATGTTTAATGATATTTAATTTTTGAGAATAGTCTATCATACCAAAATTTTTTAATTTATTTTGCAACTGACAGGTTCCACGCAGTTAACGGCTAACGATCACGGTAATTCGGTAAGAATAATGAATATGGAGGGCTAATTTGGGGACTTAACTATTGCTTGCTTGTACGCTGTTGACTGATTGCCGAAAGAATGAAGATATTTTATTCCCAAAGCAGAATAAGAAACTGAGCTTCCAGTCCACAACCCGAGGTAGAGAGAGAAAACAAGAGAGAGAAAAAGCCATCGATTTTTGCAGAAAGGATTGAAAGTAAGGTAGGAGTAGATTCAGATTGCATAATACAAAAGGAAAAATGTGAGGAAGTGGGATATGACAAAGTTCGATCTTCTGAATCTTCCGCTTGGCCATGGCCTTTCCTCTGAAATCCTCTTGAACTTTAACAACCACACCTGGAGCTGAAAATGATCATCAATCAGGTACTTTGATTTCATATTCTTCCTGATTCAGCTGATTATATTTGCTATATCTGATTGATATCTCTTAGATCATCAAAGTTCGCCCAAAGCTAAGGGGCATGTCCACATCTCTCTGAAGATGGTAATTAATCAAGTTTGCATATCCCAAGTGATTAGACGCAGCAATATTGATAGAGAGGGAGTCTTATCATATTTTTTTTAAAAAAATTTCGGATATCTGTAGATATCTTATTTTCTAACTTGTATTTGTCTTCTTTATTAAATACAGTTTTCTATATCTGTCAGGACAAGGAAGAAAAATAACAAATAGTTAACTTTTGAAATTAAAGCACATGGGGTAAATATTAGGGTATGAGGCTTTATTTAGCCTTCAACTGTTGTGGGCTATTGAATTTGATTTCATTGTGTCCTTATAGTTTTGCTCGTTTTTTAAATAAGTCTAGTTTAAAACCGTATTGGTAAGTGGCAAATCCCTATAGTTTCTCTGCAGTTTATACTTTAGGTTTCTGCCATTACAAAATGTTATAATACCATTATCTATGTGCATATGTGGCACGTTAAATGCCACCTTAACTACCACACAAGCAACAAAGTCCAAAAGTTTTGCTGATGTAGCTTGGAACCTTCTTCTCCTTCTTCCCTTTTCCCTCTCTCGGCACCTGTCCCTTCCGCTCCACTTCTTTGTTCGCTCACCAGAGAGAGAAAATAAAGACCTGCGGAGAAATTTCTTATACATACCAACAGCAGCACTGGGTTGTGTTTACTCAGAATGACAAGCTGCTAATTCGTCTCTGTGCATATCCCAAAAGTATGTGGAAGTTTTCAACCTAAAAACACTCCTTCCTTGTGTGGTAATCTTTTTGTTCCATAGACATGAATCCAGGGCCAGCACTACTATTCACGCTAACTTTTTATTCAGAAAATGAACAACTTTCTACAGCAATTTACCAAGCAACGGCCAACAATGGCCAACAAATGCCATAAAAACAATTTTTTCTGTGGCCAATAACAGAAGTTTCGGGATAAAAAGCTGTCAAAATATTTAGATAAAATTAAAAAGGGCATATAATTGGAAGGATAAGGATGAAGGAATGCAACGAGAGCCAATTCATAACCTAATGAAGTGAACCTGTTTGAGAATTTTGAGCACCAAAATGATTGAATGAAAAGAAAAAACAGTACATGGCCATGATTTTTAGAGAAAGGCAAAATTGACTTTCTTCCACAATAGCAAGTTTCAACCGTTCCAGCATAAACCAAAATGGAATCTAATTGAACAGTAAAACTTACAAAGGAAGAAGTGAGCAAAAGAAATTTACGGAATGCAGCTTTTAAGTACTGAAAACTATGCTTCAAACAAGGATCGGGACTCTGAATTCAAAGGATTTGAGGCTATGTTATCAGATTCTCAGTGAAGAAACCAAACGCCACTGCCAGATTGATAGAGGCAGAGCTTGCCAAAGACATGCAGAGCAGTTTATTTTCTCTCTCTGATGAGCAAACACAAAATTGGAGGGGGAGGGAGAGGTGCTTGGAGGGGGAGGAGGGAAGAAGGGTTCAAAGCTACATCAGCAAGATATTTGGACTTTGCTGCTTGTGTGGCAGTTTAAGTGATATTTAACGTGTCACATATGTATATAAATAACGGTGTTATAACATTTTGTGACGGCATAAACAATAGAAACTATAAGGACTTGTTAATATGATTTTAAACTATAAGAACCTACATGAAAATTAGGTAAAACTATAAAGACTGACTAAATAATTTAACCATTGATTTTTTAACGTCAAAAGAATATTGAGAAAGGAAAAACGAGTGGGAAATTAGACTTTATTGCTTGTGTGGCAGCTTAAGTGGCATTTAACATACCACATATACATATAGATAACGGTGTTATAACATTTTGTGACGGCATGGACTTAAGGCATAAACAGTAGAAATTATAGGGACTTGTCAATACGGTTTCAAACTGTAAGAACCTACTTGAAAATTGGACAAAATTATAAAGATTGACTAAATAATTTAACCATTGATTTTTTAACATCAAAAGAATATTGACAAAGGGAAAACGAGTGGGAAACTTGGTTGAGCAATAAAATAGGGAGTTTGAAGAAATGTGCTCAAGAGAAATCAATTCATTTGTCCAGGAACCAGATTCTGCTATTGGATTTCTAACTGAATTGAGACTGTGAAGGAACAATCTGAGATCTTTAATCTCCTCTGCCTTAAGAATATTAGACAAGTGAAAGTTTGGAGAGAATTTGTTCATTTAAGCAATTATATTATATGGAGCCAAGGCTCCAGTTTTCCTTCTCACCTGCAATAGGTCATTTGAACTGACATTATAAATTACCATAGACTACAAAGCCTTGATTGTGTATGGTGCTTTTGATTTTATTACAATTCTACTAGCCGTGTATTATATACTACATTGCTGGTGATTTTTTTTGAATTAATTTTATCTGGTAGAATTCTTCTTGTGACTTTGGTTTCATATATGTGCGCATAAATGTCTAGTTGTTGCTATCTTTTGTTATAGCTTTAGCTTCTATGATAAGCAATTGATTAATTTTCCCTAGATTTCATTATGCGCACAGGATGACATGTTATGAATATAGTCTTGCTTGTTGAAAAAAGTAGCAAGCCTTGAGAGTTGTGGAGATTGCAGAAACTTCATAATTTAACCATGGTGACATAAAGTGGATGATCAGAAAAGCTTTTTCTGCGTCTGGCCATGTTGCAAGAATTCAAAGTTGTAGAGCTGTCAATAACCCAGTTTATTGGTTTGGACAATTAAATATAATTTATTAGAGGCAAGTATACTCCCAACACTGTGGCATCACAGTAAATTCTGGCATTTAGTGTTATAAGAGGATGCTGTGACAGAAACCATAATGCAGAAACAACACCAATACAATACCATGGAACCCAGAAGTGAGGAGTTCCATCCTGCATCACAGTCTATCATGCCAGATCATCTGGATGGAATGCATATGAACACAAGACCTTCTGATCTGAATAAATTAGAAAATAAACCTGTGCTTAACTACTCCATACAGACTGGTGAGGAATTTGCTCTTGAGTTTATGAGAGATAGGGTGAATCTCAGAAAGCCTGTCTTTCCAAATATTGTAGGTGATCCCAATTATGCAACAGGTTCTACGGAACTGAAAGGCATTTTAGGCATCAGTCATACAGGATCTGAAAGTGGGTCAGATATTTCTATGCTAACAAAAGTAGAAAAAGGTCCAAAAGAGTTTGACAGAAGGGGCTCTTCTATTCAACGGGGCAGAGGCAACTATGGCTCAGTTCGATCAATACCTAGAACTTCATTTAATCAAGACAATAACCAAGTCCTTCGTGGTATTTCTTCTTCTGGAACTTCTGATAGCACATCACGGAAGATGAAGGTTCTTTGTAGCTATGGTGGTAGAATATTACCACGGCCTAGTGATGGAAAGCTTAGATATGTTGGGGGTGAAACTCGTTATATTTCTATAAGAAAGGATATAAGTTGGCAAGAGCTCATGCAGAAAGCATCATCAATCTATAATGAGGCTCATGTAATAAAGTATCAGCTCCCTGGGGAAGATCTTGATGCATTGGTTACTGTATCTAGTGATGAGGATCTGAGGAATATGATGGAAGAATGTCATGATCTACAAAACAGAAACGGACCACAAAAGCTTAGGGTGTTTCTGTTCTCCATGAATGATTTGCATGATACTCAGTTTGGTCTGGGCTGCATTGATGGTGATTCTGAAATCCAGTATGTTGTTGCTGTTAATAGTGTGGACTTGGGATCGAGGAACCACTCAACCCTTGCAAGCACTTCTACCAATAATAGACATGAACTGGATGGGCAAAATGTGGAGAGGGAGGCTAATAGAGTTACTATGCAATCAACAAAAGGTGTCAGCGGTTCTTCCTTGCCTAGCAATTTGAACTCTTCATTGACTATTGAGTCTTCGCAGCAAATGCTACCAGCTTCCTCAAATGCTTATGAAACCTATCCAGTGTTTTATAGTGGCCAGATTATTCACCATGGTGGAACTAGTCAATATTCAGTGCAGCATGGTCTTGATCCTTCTCACAACTCTGCTTCTAGAGAGATACCAGTTTCTGCACCTACAATTGGTCTTATTAATCAAGGAATTTTACATGAAGGGCATCCACTTAGTGAGTTGCAAATACAAACTTCAGATCTGCCAGCAATACAGGTAAAAAAAAGGGGTGATGGTTCCATTCAGCAAGAAAGTGATTCTAAAAAAGCTTTCTCTGCAGAAACTGCACATCCTGTTCCCTTGCAGCCATTTGAAGGCAATTTGCTAGGTAATTTATCTGAAGCATCAGTTACAGTTGCTGTACCAGAAGGGCATCTGCCTACAAAAAACAAGGGGAAGCACCAACATTATGAAGAGGCCTCTTTATTGGGTAACAGTAACACAATGAATTCCACACAGATTCCAAAATCTGGTGAAGATGATTCTTACCCTACCTCTACTAATGCATTCAGTACCTCTTATATTGATGCTGAGTCCAACGTGATTGATTTGAGTTGCCTTGAACCGCCTCCACTTCCCAATAGAGTCTATTATTCAGAGAGAATTCCCAGGGAACAGGAAGACTTGCTTAACCGATCCACAAAGTCAGATGATGCACATGGTTCTCAGTTACTCATGTCACAGTTACTCTCTGACTTCAACCAGCAGACTTCAGTTACAGAATCCAGTGACAAATTACATGATGAAAATCTGTCAAATGCTACCAGAATGTCAACATCGATAGCAAAGCCATTACATGCAGAGGGCCATACCATTGATGATGGGCTTGCCCAGCTACAAACATACAAACAGTTGCCTGATGCTAGAAGTCAGATGAACTCAAAGCTGTCAAAGCCTGTGGATTCTGAATCGATGCAGGTATTGGCACAAAACACACAGAACAAAGTTCCTGCAGATAAAGATCAGCTCCTTAGGTCTGAAGATGTTGCTAATTGCTCCAAAGATAACCATAGCAGTCTCCTAGTTGATGAAACTGGCAGCACTGGACATCCTGCATTCCGCCGGGTCCCTTCTGTTGAGCGCAAAGAGAATGCAGCATCTAATCTTCCAGGACTAAATCGGGGTGAAGCTTCTACCAAGGAATCCAATAATGATGCTAATGTCCAAGCACAACCTTTTTCTTTAACTGGAAACACAAGCCAGGATGTTTCTCTAGATTTTTCCTCAGATGCTGTGCCTACATCCGGTCAGGGCGATATCCTGATTGATATTGATGACAGGTTTCCCCGTGACTTCCTTTATGATATGTTTTCCAAAGCAATATCTGAAGATTCCTCAAACATAGATCCCTTACCAACAGATAGAGCAGGCTTGAGCTTATACATGGAAAAACATGAGCCTAAACGTTGGTCATTTTTTCAGAAGCTGGCACAAGAAGGGTTTGATAATATTTCTCCAATTGATCAAGATCATCTTGGTATTTCATCTGCACTAAAAAATGTAAAAGAAGGAGATAGAAGGACTCAGCAATTTGTACAGACTGATGGAGTTTCAGTGAGCCATATAGAATCCCACCACAATTTTATTGAAGATAATCAGAAAAATATGCCGATAATCACAAGAGCAGAGTCCACTGTTCTGCACCCAAATCATGCTCATTCCCAGTTTAAGGATATTGAAAATAAGCATTTGGATGCTTTGATGGAAAACATGAGAATGCAAGAGTCTGAGTATGAGGTATGCTTTAATGATCTTTTAGTAAATCCTACTCAAATATGTTTTTCCTGCAGACAAATTTTCTAATGGATTGAATTTAGGATGCTCAGAATGAAACAAGGAATATTGGTGTACCCCCGCAAGATCCCTCTTTAGGAGATTTTGACATCAGTACTTTACAGGTATAATGCTTGGATGTATCATGCTACTTAACAATTGTAGTACATATACATTTGTATTTGTCATGAAAAAATATTATAGCTTCAGCTTGTCAGCCAAGTGTTTTAAATTTAAAACATTTTATCTTTCTTATGCTGGAAACTTAATTATATCATATATGGCTTGTCATACTAGGAACGTTTCTGATATATTGATACTATGCTTATCATAGCTTATGTGGAATATATAGGTGATAATATGTTTTGACATGTCTGATGATTAATTAATATGGTTGCGTTTGAATTTAGTCCTTCAGAAGGATAACATGACCTATTAGGCAATCTAGAAAACAAAGATCCAGTAAACCAACTTATAAATTATCAACCTTTAGCTGAATGTTTTCCTTGTGGCATGAGCTTGATGTTGATTCATTGTTTATGTTTTAGTGTTCAGTAACAGGATGATTCAGTTTTTATTGTATTACTATAATCAATTTCTGATTCATTTCTTGACTCTTTTCTGTTTCCTCTCATCATTCCCCTATCCTTAATTTCTTCAATAATAAAGGTCTAGCACATATCTTGAGATTTCCATGTCTTCAGAAACTTGACTGACAGACAAACCTCTATCTGAAATTGTAATTCCTTTTGCTTTTACTTGATTCTGATAATTATCTTTTATATAGACAAAAGGGTTTGGAATCTTGATTCTTTTGGTCTGTTATTGTATAAATCCTACTTTCAATTTCCTACCCAGTCTCCAATTAGTGATTTATTCCTTCTTGAAAAGTGCCTTTGGATGTTTGAAGTTACCTTTATGGTCAACTTCTTCATTTGGACTGCAGTTCTTAATAATCAATACTAACAAGAAGTCATGAAAATGAGCTCTCTTTTTGTTTACCTTTTCTCTTTTCATTGACTTGGTTGTTTACTGACTTGAGATTTTTTCAATTGCATTATTGAATCAAAGCACTTAAGATTTACATCCATATATTACATATTTTTGGTGCACATAGCAGCTCATAAAGAATGAAGATTTGGAAGAGCTGAGGGAACTAGGTTCTGGTACCTTTGGGACTGTGTATCACGGAAAATGGCGGGGAACTGATGTTGCCATTAAAAGAATTAAGAAAAGCTGCTTCGCGGGTAGATCTTCAGAACAAGAGAGACTGGTAACTTGTTCTTCAATGCCTGTGCTTTGAATGCAGTGAAACTCATGTTTTTGCATTTTAATTGTCTAAGTCACATATTTTGGACATGCCACTCATTCATTAGAAGACATGTATAAGTATAAATTGGAACTTTCAGAGGTTGTATATTGATGAAATTTCCTTCTATTCTCAGACTGTAGAGTTCTGGCGGGAAGCTGACATACTTTCCAAGCTTCATCATCCAAATGTAGTAGCATTTTATGGTGTAGTGCAGGATGGACCAGGTGAAACATTAGCCACTGTTACAGAGTTCATGGTGGACGGCTCTCTTAGGCATGTATTGCTTCGCAAAGATAGGTAATACTTTCTTGCTAAATTACTTTATTCAACCAATCACCTTAAATCACTTTAGCATCATTGGTTCCTTGTGTCTACACCAACATATGGTGCAATAAGATTAGGACATCTAATTCTTCTACCACCTTAAAATGTAGAAATGAAATAAACATGGCAATGATGAATTTACCAATTTAAATGAAAGCCTTGACAATTGCTACTAGTGAGGATAGCTTTCGCAATTAACAAAGGCAAATATTCTCTTATTAGACTGAGTGTTGAGGGGAAACACCGTATTTGTTCCTAACAGATTAGGCCCTCATGATTTTTGCATGATCTTGGTTACAGGTACCTTGATCGTCGCAAGAGGCTGATCATTGCCATGGATGCAGCTTTTGGAATGGAATATTTGCACTCAAAAAATATTGTTCATTTTGACTTGAAATGTGATAATTTGCTTGTGAACTTGAAGGATCCTTTGCGGCCAATTTGCAAGGTATTTATGTTGTGTTGGAGAGGTTATTAAAAGGGATTTTTAGTTAAATGATACTTTCAAAACTTAGTTTTAGATAGAATTCAATGACGTCGTTTAATCCATATAACTGACTTTATCTAGTAGGATAAAGCTTTGTTAATTGTTGTTATTATTATTTGTTGTGTAACTTACACTTACTGTTGAGGAAGCTAAAAAATATACTTTTTCCAAGGTTGGAGATTTTGGCCTGTCTAAGATTAAACGAAATACCCTGGTTTCTGGTGGGGTACGTGGAACCTTACCTTGGATGGCACCAGAGCTGCTAAACGGAAGCAGCAATAAGGTCTCTGAAAAGGTATAGTGACATTTCCTTTCTTGAAAGCTTTACTTATCAAAAAATAATTAACTCAGTTTGTGTTTACCTTCCTTTGGATCTTGGTTCTCATGCTTCTCAGATGATGGACGTCTCTAACCAGCTCAAAATCTTCCTCGCACTACTCAGGAGGACTTTCCTCCCTCCGAAACCTCTCCTTTGGATCCTGGTTCTTATGCTTCTCAGATGATGGAAGTCTCTAACCAGCTCAAAATCTTCCTCCCACTACTCAGGAGGACTTTCCTCCCCCCGAACCCTCTCCTTTGAATCCAGGTTCTTATGCTTCTCAGATGATGGAAGTCTCTAACCAGCTCAAAATCTTCCTCCCACTGCTCAGGAGGACCTTCCTCCCCCAAACCCTCTCCTTTCATTTTGTTAGATTTTTAGAGAAAAGGAGGGACACAGAGAGAATACAAAGAACTCAGAAACTTATAATTTTATATTGAGTTCTTAGAATACTGCAACCCCTAAGCCTCTATTTATAGAGGACCTTAGCTAACTCACATAACTACCCCTTACACTGCAAGCACACAAGTAACACAACACTAACAAGATAATACCTTCTAACAATTTTAATTCTTTGTATTCCTGCTTGTTTGTATTTTGAACATTTGTAACTGAAAATTTATGTATTCTTTCACTGCACTCAGAACCATTTATTTTGGGGTTTTTGATGAGTTTTTGTCTGTCTCATTCATCATTGAAGATCAATCACATGTAATTTCATGCTATGTGGCATTATTGTATTTGATTGTTTCTCCATATTTCTATTGTTGTTGAACTTAATATCCTTGCAAGTGTTGATTACTAACAATATTTTGGAATTTTCAGGTTGACGTCTTTTCATTTGGCATAGTATTATGGGAGATTCTTACTGGTGAGGAACCATATGCTAATATGCACTATGGTGCAATCATAGGTGCAGTTCCTTTTCTCTCCTCTTCTAAACTTTGTCTGCATTATGTTCTTGATCACAGTGGCTGCTTCTCTCATCGTGAAACATTTGTATGATCAAAATTTACATTTATTGGGTGTTCATCCAAAAAGAAATTACATTTAATGAGAGAATTAAGAGTTTTCTTGAGATCAACTTTGGGCTGAAATGTGTTATACTGTTGCAACGTCATGATGCAGAGTAGCGATTTTATGTGAAACTCTCTCTCTCTCTTGTTTTTCAAGTAAGGGGAAATTTTTATTCTAGGTTGATTTTATTTTCTTTTTTAATTTTTGGTTTGGGCTCCGAGTTTATTGGGATCAAATTATAAATGAGTTGGACAAAATTAGGTGTCTACATTTGCTTGTGCCAATATTTCTTAATGTCTGTTAATTCTACAGGAGGTTCCATGTTCATAGGTATCCTTAATCTACACTTAGCATTCCCTTGAAATATTACTTCCACCAGAAAACTCTTCCGTTCATGGAAAATGTTTTTGTTTCTTCTTTATTTCTCTTTTGTCTGATTTCACTGTCATGTTTATAGAGAGACCTCCTTTTGAACTTTTGTCAGCAGATATCTTTCTTGTTAGCCAAGGTTTCACTTCCACTGAAGACCAATTCTTTGAACATTGCCACCGCCACTCTTGTGGAAATTCTTTTGGGAGAGGGTCTCTCTTACTAAATACAAGATGTTTTGTCAGGGTTTGTCATCTGTTTTTCACGAACATATAAGTTGTGCCATCCATTTATGGAGTAACTCTTCCTCTGCTAGTAAAAGACTACTGTCTTTAGTTAATTCTGGCAGCAATTCTTGTAATGGAAATTGGGAATCATCAATAGCTCTTAGCCTCTCTAGCATGATTCTGGGCTTTGTTTAGCTCAAAAAGTTCAAGGCAATGAGTCATACAATGTGCTGTGATCAGGCCTGCTATCTTAATTGCGGCAGACTTAAAATTTTGAAAACCCTCTGCATTGCCTAAGTAACCATATACCAGTTTAAAGCTGCTTCTTCTGAAGGCTCCAAGATTGAGTCTCAATTTATGAAAAACAAACATTTAAAGAGTGGTCTATGCAAATTCAAATCACACATAAAGTATATTGGAGCAGCCCCATAGCCTATCTGGATATAAGACATTACAAAAACCTTTTTCAGGAGGCATATCAGACTGTCATGGATCAATTCTGTGTTTTCTCCTTTGCAGTGGAATACCTTATGAGGTTTCTATAGACTATCAAATCTGGTATGGTTGTGTTTCAACCATAGTGCATGGTAAAGATGAAATGACTTCAGATAGCTTTTCCAAAATGAAATATGTCATTGATTATACTCGTATGAACAGACATAAAACAACAGATATGCAAAGAGATACTGCCTGTTGGATATACATTTGAATAGTTTCATTTGTCCCAAACTTAGTATGATTTTGTATACGATTATGAATGATTTTTAATGCTCATGTTATAATGAATAATGATGTAACTTAGTTAAGTTACATGTATTGTTATTTTGAATTGATCAAATAATTCTTTCTAAATACTCTGGTTATCGATTGTATCTGCCTTCAACAAATTGGGCTGACAAGATTTGGTTTACTTTCTTTTTTTCTTTTGGTTTAACCCAAATGAGCAATACATCGGTTATGGTGCCCAGCACAAGTAGATGCTACCTTTGTTAGGGAACTGTCAGATTGTAGGGGTGCTTTACTGCCTTTTCAATAGCGTTGCTGAAACTCCCATTTTTTATTCTAAAAAAATGGAATGTTATTAGAGAGAGATAAGACCAGTTACAAACGAACCATGGGCAGAACCAAAGGGAAGGTATAAATTCTATTCTGTTGAATTTATAACAGTGGTAAGGATAATGAAGCACCCTGGAAAAAAATAAGCATTCCACTCCAACCAAATACATCAAAGAGTTTTGCTCCTTCCAAACTCCCTAAAGTTAACAAGGACTGATCCAAACTCAAAGGACATGCCCAATATTCACCAAAAACTCCATACCTGGTTATATCAAACCAAAGAAGCAGCTGTATAATACAAAAAGGTTTGACACCATGTCAAGAAAAAAGCCATCCCAAAAGCTGAAGCTATTAGAAGAAGGCTCATAAATGGTTTTATAGTATATTTTTGAAAAGCTTTACAATTGAGAATGATTGTGATTGGATTTCAACAGGTTTTATAGTATATTTTTCAACAGGCTTATAATTAAGAATGGTTTTATAGAATTCTTTTTTTAGTCATATGCTTATCATGCATACAGGTCATTTGAAGCAGTCATTCTGTTTCCCTCGCCCTTTATTACTCTCCTACACATGTTATGCAGGAGGTATTGTAAATAACACATTAAGACCAACAATCCCCAGCTACTGTGATCATGAGTGGAGAACACTAATGGAGCAGTGTTGGGCACCTAATCCTGCAGCCAGGCCATCCTTCACAGAAATTACCCGCCGCTTACGTGTGATGTCTGCAGCTGCTAGTCAGACCAAAGGACAGGGCCACAGGGCATCTAACAAGTGATTATTCAACAGAACTGATGCCCATAAATTTATTCATTCAATTGTACACCGAAAGAATCACATGGTACAAGGGCCAGGATCCCGTATGTTGTAATTATCTGGTTCCCTGTCCCCTCCCTTCCCCTTTTCTGTCCTTTACTGTTACTGAAGCTAAAACCATTATCGTGTGTTTAGCCACATTAAGAGGATTGCGTATGTTGACATTTTGGCTTAGATTGCTATGTGCATAGTCTATCTTGAACAAGTGGTTAGTTGTCCTCCTTTCTGTCTTTCTTTCTTTTGTTTTATTTTTCTTGTGGCCAGTCCCTTTCCACTTTCTCGGAAGCTGTAATTTTCAGATGATGGTTTTGTCTGTATGCATTTTAACTCTTATTTACTGGACACCCTTTGAGTGCCAAAAGAATGGAGAGGGTGATCTAGCTGGGTCAGATTCAACTCCTACACCTGTTTGTTCAATGATCAGTTTAGCTGTCTTCTGGTCAATTTTTCAGTTTAGCTGTCAATCGCATAGAACACTTTTTTTCTCTTCCCTATTTTGTCTTTAAAAAATACTACTCCTAGATTGTTGTGAGGTTATGGAAGTAATATCAATCAATGAGCCATTGATTTCTATGGGTATCATTATTTAACTTGTAAGATTTAATAAATATAATAATTTAAATTTTTATGTAAAAATTAAATGAAAATAAAGTTGTAAGAAGAACAAATTATATCTTCTTTCTCTGTCATTTTGCAGTCCAAGGTCTGCAACAAGATGCGGTTTTACTAAAATTTTAAAATAGTGAGTGAGAATAGCATTAGCTTGTTCTGTTTGGGGTGCAAAGAAAGGAATAATTGTGAACATCCATAGAGTTTGCAGATGGTCAATTACCATAGTTTGCAACTTTAATTTTCTTTTTACTATGCGATACAATATTTAAAGGGGAAGTTAGAGACACTCTGGTCTCTTCAACTTTAAAAGTTTTTCACTTATGTAGACTATATGCCCTATTTCTCATTTGATGGTTGAAAAAATTGTTCAAAGCGCATTATACTAAAATTTCCATATGAATATAGGACTAAATTACAAGGCTTGAGAACAATTTTGGCGGCAGATTTATTGCTTAGGAACATTGTGGATACTTTATGAACTAACATTGTCTTACAATATAATAATAGAACTGAATTACATGGTCAAGAAGTGCAATCATAAATAGCTGACTCAGAATTTTGACAAAATTTATGTCTTAATATGTGATGACATGATAGAAGAAGATAGACATTATTCAGTTTGATCTCAAGTTTCAACAACAAATCATGCCAATTAGTAAGTGCATGAACTTAATGTCCCCTGTTTCTTCCTAGACAAAAAACCAAAAAAAATATTACACACTTGCTACTCGCCAGGCTAAAGCCATTGTTATTGGCCTCCCTTTCCACCCAAGAAGAAGGCAACCCTTTTCACTTGACTACGTATATCCATCGCTGTCATAAACAGAAAGCATCATCCTGGCTTGACTTGTGCATTTTCAGTGCCATTACCTGAAATCCTACTCTGCCTAATTGCCTTCGCCATTGATCTACCTTTTCATGTCTTTCAATCCTATCGGGGCCTTCATATGCTACAATATTGTGAATTTCTTCCGCAAAGAGTAATCTCTCTATTTTCATCCTCTGCTGGCTATTTCTTGGCATACTTGCCTCAAGAGAGTCAAAAATGGCAGAGTAATAGTGTAATGATTCCAGAAATCTCCCAAGGAAGAAAGGTCCACTATGGATTGAGTCTCGCTCCATCACAGTAAAGGCAATTGGACTTAGCCTGTTGATTGATTGGAGAATTGCCTTGACATTGCCTCTACTTTCTTTGACATACTTGTGCAAGTGCAAGATGCTATTAACAAATAAAGTTTCTCCTTCTCTCAAGTTCAGCTTCTCCTTAGTTAGAAGAGATGGAGTTGCAGTCTCTGAGATTATGTGGAATGTGGAATTCCAGTGGAACTCCCAATGAGCTTGCTTCCTCCTGAAGCACATTCATTCTGCTTTGAAGTTTTAAGTCGTTGTCATAACTAATTAATCCTGTGATTCTAAGCTTTGGAGGGCCTTCAGGCCTCGAAGAAAGGGCAGTAACAAGGGAAGGCCATTGAAGGGTATGTTCCATTCCTAGATCAATTATGTGTAAAGAGCTTTTTCATTTTGATGCTTGGCATATAGCTTCATTTGCAGCCATATATCCGAAAGCAACGTAAGGAGTTGTTTGGTAAAGGAGCCGAAAAGCTTCCAACTTATTCTCCCTAATGATCAAAGAATCATCTGTGGCGCTTCTTTTAAGTGCACCATTTGCAAAGGCATTGTGAGGAAGAAGTGACAACCTACAATGCAATCCATTGGCGAAGCAGTAGGATACTCTCTGCAAGGAATCGGCCCAAGGACTGGCCAGAGCTCAAATTCTGCTAAGCAGCAACTCTGCCTGTTGGGCGTCCCTGCAGCCTACAGCCTCAGCACAAGCCAGCAGCATGTGAACCAAATCTAACCCTTGGTCCACACCACGGCTGGCCTCTTCTACTTTAGGCACAAGTTCGGGCATAGCAACAATTGAGCCACTCATTTCCAATTCATCTTCCTCCATGGCAGTTGAGGCATTTCCATAGATCTCCAATGCTTCATTCTCCATGGTGATATGAACATATTCAAAAATATCATTGAACATAGAGAATGCTTCAATCTCTTCCTCATCATTCACCGTGAAGTAATCATAATTTTGATGCTTCTGTGGGGAGTTGTGATCTTCATTGTTGTACCCATATTGATCCATATTGATGAAGCTATCAATAAGTCATCAACCTCCGAAGAAGCCAAACAAGGAGAGCTTGTGGCATCAGAAGAGTATAATTCAGTCTCATCAAGTAGTGCCTCTTGATCTTAGCACTCTACTCCTTGTTCTTGCTCCATTCTTGCCGGACAAAACCTTCGGATAGGGAAATCATGGTTGACACGTTCGTTCATGTGGAAGGGTAGCCAACTGTTTACATCTTCCATTGCCAGTTGAGGGGGCTGAAGCCTGAAAGAAAAGAATGAAAAGGTTAGAGTTATTGAAGACTTTACCATTTGGACACAAGGCAGTTTCCCTTTAAACTTGAGTCAGGGTATGCTTTTTGTTTTCTGATGCCTCAAATTAGCTTTCCGGCTGCAAAATAAACTATTCTGTGAGAAACAATGATATTGTCGAAGAATAATACCAATATTCTCATGGTAATAATGAAGGACTAGCTGATCTTCACCAAGTGTGAGTATTTTATTTTTATACTTGGTATGATACCAACATCATTTTTTAGTAGGAGATATCAGTTCAGCAATGTCTTTATTTTTTTATTTTGTTTTTTCCTGTTGTTTTGCTAAACAAGTTGATTCTTCTATGTATTCTAGCTGGTTGGCACATCTATATATAAGAATCTACCAATCACAAGGCACTGCCTTACTGGCTCACACAATGTAGAAATTATACAACGACCTTAGACTTCAGACATGGCAAATTCCTTTCAAACTAAACTACAATATAATTTTGTGTGACATTGCCAACCATTTTACCTTTTGCCCATAAAATGGTTAAGAAAAGAGATTGAAGGCCATATTCTTAAAGGGTGCCTAGAAAAAAAGATCTTACTTCGATCAAACTCAAAAAGAAATGGATACCTTTTCTCCACAACAACTCCATTTAAGACTCCATCTTCCAGCAGTGTGTCCCAGTGTCAGCGTCACCCCTAAGGGCCTTACTTCTACTGGCTGCTAGAAATGCAGAAGTCATGGGCATTGGCCACACACGAGGCCTATGTGAAAAGTAATTTACAAAGAGCTAGTTGACGTTTGGTCCTGCTCATTCTTCACCATAAAACGGAGCACGGCCTTTGGCGGTGTTTGTGTGCTACACAGTATGTGGCTAAGGCTAACAAGCCGTAAAGGAAGCTAGGTTCCCAAAACTTTTCACAAACTATAGTACAATACCATGCCTGTTGTATAAGACTCGTTTATATTCTTATTTTATATCTATATTAAAGTCGATTAAAAAATTATTACAACGTAGTTTCTTAACCAATTTATTATCCAACACCTCTTGTTATTTTTGTAAATTTTTTTTTAAGTAAACAACAACTGCTGCAGCTGTTGAGAATGGACCAGCACCTACCTGTACCGATGCTGCCTGCGTAGGTGTGCAAGACTATAAACCTAGTGTTCTTAACTATTTAGGTAATAATATTGTTTCTTTATCCTCTGATTAGTTCCTGAGTGAAAAATAGAAGGACTTAAGAATCAAAGAGGAAATAATAAAAATGAGGGAAAGAGACACAAATGGGTGGTGAAAGCCATGCTGTTTATAGCTTTATATTTATTAAATTCAAGCATGTAGTGCAAATTGCAGAAGAGTAATGGTAGCCAGCTTACACTCAGACATAACCACTTAAAAAGCCGGTTTGTTCATGTTAGGAACCTGTGGACCAGAACTTCTATTAATGAGCTCCATAGGCCCATAGAATCCCAAGGTTAGCCCAAGGAAGGAAAGGGACAGCTGGCAGTAGTTTTGTATAAACTTGGGGACCACGTGAGGGGAAAGGAGAGTGTTAATAAGGGGAGTGAAAGGGAGAGTGGGGGCATGGGAAAATTTTAGTGCTCTTTTGGGTGAAGAGCAGCAGCTCTTGCGCTGAGGGAAACTTCAGCAAAGGGAATCTTTTCTTGGGAGGAGGCTTAGGGGGATCCGTTTCCTTCTTAGACTCTTAGGTTATTTTCTTCTTCTGTTTATCTTAAGAATCTCCATTCCTCTACTGGGAATAGTATTGTTTTCTATCCGTATTACTAATTAATAGTGATAAATCCTTCTATAAATATTTGAGTCTCCATCGGTTCACATAATGAGTGAGCACTGAGCAGAACACCCTCCCTTTTTATTGGTCTCATGTGCTTGTCTCAGCCAATTCCCTTTGGTCGGCCAACAAGCAGTGAGACAGAAGCTGGCTGGCTGGAAAATATCCCTGTTCCGTAGACATCTTGGAATTTTATTAAGATTAATTTATAATTTAACTGTCTTTCTACAATTTGACAAAGAAGTCTCCTATATTTTAGCTATAACATTACCACATGATGAGTTTCCACCAAAAAAAATTCACAAAAACTATGTTATAAATAAGATTCACAAAAATTTCAAAAAATTTAATGAGTTAGATTTATTTTATTGTAAAATCTAATAATGAAATAATTTAAATTTATTTAAATAAAATTTTTAAAAAATTCAAAATAAGATTCACAAGAATTTCAACAAATTTAATGAGTTAGATTTATTGTATTGTAAAATTTAATAAATTAAATATTATAAATTTATTTAAATAAAATTTTTTAAATATTCAATTTATATCAATTGAAATTTTGATACTTATATCAAAAGCTATAGCTATCTTTTATTAGTTCGAAGCAGTGCCAAGAAGGTGACAAAGCAATCATTAAATTGTTCAAAACACAGTATTTTATTTAGCTTTTAATTAGCAAATTAACACTAATTTTAATCTATGGAATTAACCAAAATAAATGTATTTAGTCCACTCAAAACTTTTTAAACAACAACAATCAAAATCAGCCAGCTCAATTAAATTGAATTTGAGAGTGACAAACAAATTTAAGAAAAAATATTTGCAGTTAGATTTTATATTTACATAAAATTTATTTTTATTTTGTATTTTTATTTTTGATATGGATAAACTTGACTTTACATAGAATTTATTTAAATCTGCAAAAAAAATTTTGGTTGTTTGAATCTGGATACAATTAATATACTTCAATTAGTTCTACTTAAAAATCTGCATGTATAAATGCATATTGTAGTAGGTTTATTTTATAACTATATATATATATATATATATTTCTTTAAATAAATTGTAATATAAAATTCAACAATCAATTACATTAGTAACTAAATAAGGGTATTATTAGTTAAAGGGATCATAGAAAACTTCCAAGTAATAAAAATGTAAATTTAGAAACAGATTTTTCTTATTTTGCTCTTTCAATTACGTTACCTTATTAAAAGATAGGTTTCTGATTTCCAGTAAACCTGCATTGGGATCTCATTACATCTAATTTTGGAAGTTAGGGTAATTTAAGTGGGAGATAAATATAAAATTAAAATAGAAAAAGTTAGTGAGAGTAAAAAAGTAAAATTTATAACTTAAATATTTATGTAAAATAGAAAAATAGAGAAAAAATCACTAAAATTAAAAAAATAAGAAAATTAAGCTCCAATTCCCACTAAACGTATAAATAGATGCTTTTGTTCTTCTATCTCACTACCAACGCAACCTGACTTATTTGTCCATAATAAAGATCATCATCCTTAAAAAGAATATGGCAACATCTAATAACATGTCCATGATGACAATTTTATTTATTATTAATGGCGCTTTGTTTCTCACATCGGGGATTTCAACTGATTTAGGTTTTGAGAACTCCTAAGCTTCTACACTTTCTAATCAATTATCACATAAAAAATATTTTGAATTTTATAATTACTTACTAAAGTATTGAGAAAATGCACATTCATTGCACAAAATTTTTTCATCTCCTCCTTCTTCATAATTTTGTCACCACATTTAAAATCTATAAGTATTTGATTGAGAAATAAATGAATTATGTATCTTTGAAATTACTTATTTTTCTAAATTTATTTATAAACAATGGGGAAAACAGGTATCAATTTAGAGAAGAAAAAAATTGTATATAAATTTAAAATAATATATCAAAGTAATGGCATATGCCACAAAACAAATTAAAAACAAACATCTATGTTAAAATTACTACTTTAGTAACTAACCACATTGTGAACGAATGATATTTTTTTTACTAGAAGATTGTCATATATATTAAATTTAGTAGACATTAATTAACTAATGACAAAAACAATTGGTCATTAATACCATATGATAATAGTGAAAAAATGAGTTAGTCACTAATATCATATGACAATAACAAGAAAAATAACTATCATCATTGTTTCTTTCATTATTAGTGTCTAAATATTAACACAATTATTTTAATACATAAATGTGTAAAACATTTGGTCACAATTATATATATATATATATATATATATATATATTACAGACTATAAAATAGTCACTATTATGTAGTAAATGTAGCACAATTACACATAATACTAATGACATTACAAAAGTTAATATTATGGCAATTAGTTATCACCATCACGATTAAGATTAAGTAAATCAATTGCAATTTTTTTTTTTGGAATGATTTGCATTGAAAGATTTATTGTCCTCACCTTATAGATGAAGTGTCGTGATGATAAGCCCACAAAAATGTGTCATTGCGTTGCCAAAGCGATCAAAGGCAACAAATAAACTTAGAGAAGTAAAGCTATTTGCATTTAAATTTTTTGGTTCACATAAAGTTTATTGATCTCTTGCATAATTAATTTTTATATAAATATAATTCATGTCACTTACTCATTATGCAAATTTGCCAACTATATTTTCTTCAGCAACTGAATTGGAATATAACTGATAAACATTCATTAGTAAAATCATGCAAGATAAATCCAATTTAGGCTATGTAAAGTGGCAAATTGTAATAAGTTTATTTCATACATTTATTTATGAACATTTGGATGAATTGAGAAACATCAACATAATAGTTACGATTAATTAATATAAAGTAAGAAAACAGATCAAGTTATTTTACTCTTTCAATTAAGTTACATTACTAAGATGTCAGTTTCTCAACACCACTAAGCGTATAAACACATATGCTTTTGTTTTTATCCCTCACGAACAAAGGAGCCCAACCTTTTTCTCCATAATAAAGACCATCGTCCATGAAAAAAAATATGGCAACATCCATTAAAATGTTGGTGATGACAATTTTATTTATTTTAGCGGCAGTTTGTTTGCCACATCTAGAATTTTAGCTGATTTGGGTCCTGAGAGCTCTTAAGCTCCAACACCCTTTAATAAATTACCACATGAGGAATATCCTGAATTTTATGATTACTTACGGAAGTGTTCACAAAAGTTAATAAAAGATTGTGGTTCACAAACATTTTTTATTGTGTTTTATGGTAATACAACTATGACAAACAAGTGTTGTGTCAACATAGTAAATGGGATCGGAAAAAAACATGAGGGCTTGGTTAGATCCCTTCTTCCGGTACCTCAGTTCAAGACAAAGGTGCCCCAAATTTTGTCTAGGACTAGGCAAGTTTGGAGTAAATGCACATCCATGGCAAAGACTTCATCGTTTCCCCCTTCTTAATTTTATCACCATGCTTGTAAAATCTATAACTATTTGATTGACAAATAAATGAATTATATACCTTCGAATTTACTTATTTTTCTAAATTATTTTATTAACAATTGGAGAAAACAAATCAATTTATAGAAGCAGTAAATTGTATATACATTTCCAAAAACATAATAAAGTCATGACGTATCCAAAAAGTAAAAAAAAAATCTGTGTTGATGTAGTTACCTACCTTTTGTTTTGGCCAGCTTTTTAATCAACGTGTCACTTTATGATTTGAATTTTTACTACAAGAAATGTTCAATTTAGAGACGAACTTTTTGTGATGTATGTTAATTTGGTCGATAATATTCTTTTACAATGACTAAGTTTTTTCCTCACTATCATTTCCTATTTTAGTGATAATATTATATGTCGTCAGAAAACATAAGTTAGTTGGCTTCATTGGATTGGCCACTTATAAGTTGTCACTGTTATAAGTATTTTAGTGACAAACGATATTTTTTTCACTAAAACGTTGTCACATATATGATATTTAGAAGACATTCATTTTACTAATAAAAAAAATTAGTTGGTCACTAGTACCATAAGATAATAATGAAAATAAAGGAGTTCGTCACTAATACAAAATTATAATTGTGAAAAAATGAGTTAGTCAGTAATACTATATGACAATGACAATAATAATTATCACCATTCTTATTTTGTTGTTATTGATTAAATTTTAACACAATAATTTTAAGGTTAAAATATATAAATCCCTCTTGAAATTAAAGGATATGTAAATAGCTTTGTCCTTTTAATTTTTGTAAATGATTCTCTTGAACTCACAAAATAATGCAATGTAATTCCTCCATCCATTTATCTGTCCAACCAATGATTGAAACTTTAAAAAATTGATCAAACCCCAATTTGACCACAATGAGATATCAAAAATACCCCTCATGAAATTGAAAAAGTCTAAATCTAATTTCAATAAATCTAAGGAATAAGAGTCCTAATTTAGCAAATTTAAAAATCTTAATATTCATCTTCTTTGAATCACCCAAAAAGAGATTCAAAGAAGGAACGGAGATGATTGAGTCGGCCTGAAAGAAGACTGAGGAAAATCAAAGATGGTGGAGTTCCTCAAACCGAACAAAGCCGAGATTGTCTTCAGGGCTATTTTGAGGGGAGATTCAAGACTGGGAACAACCTCATAGAACATAACGATTGTTTTTCATGGTCATAAATTTCAGTAACTCGACATTGTTTACACTCAAACGGTCAATTAAAATTTTAAATACCATAAACACCATTCCAGCCCTTCTTTTCCAATTGTCCTCTCCTTTCTCTAGGTTTATTGTTGTTTGTGGTTTTATGAGGGGCATTTTTGGTATTTATAGTGGTTAATTGGGGTTTGACCAATTTTTGAGGTTTCCAATCATTGGTTGGACAGAAAAATAGATGGGGGGAGAGGTACATTGTATTATTTTATAAATTTAAGAGAGTCATGTATAAAAATTAAAAATATAAAAAACTTATTCATAAAACCTTTAAGTATTGGAAAGTGTGGTACATTTTAACCTAATTTAATAAATTAACGTATAGAACATTTGGTAACAATTATAAATATTACTTACGAACATGTAGTAAATTCATCACGATTATACCTAATAACAATGACTCAAATAGTCAATATTATGGCAATTATGTTATCATCATCATAGTTACACTTAAGTGAATCAGTTACACAATTTCTTTTCTTTTCTTTCCATTTTGAATTATCCTACCACTGCATTGAAAAATTTATTGACTCACCATATAGATAAACTTTTGTGACAATTAGCTTGTGAAAATGTGTCATTGAATCACCTAAACTTCAAAATCAGTGCGATGGAAGGCAATAAACAAGCTCAAATAAGTAAAACTATTTGCATTTAGATTTTTTTATTTGCATAAAGTTTATTGATATCTTGCATTTCTAATTTTTACATAAATATAATTAATGTCACTTACTCTTTATGTGAATTTGTGAACTATTTTTTTAGAAACTGAATTGAAATATAGCTGATAAATATTCATTAAGCCTACTTAAAATCATGCAAGATAAAATTGAATTTAGGTTCTATAAAGTGGCAAATTGTAATAAGTTGATTTCACGCATTTATATATGAATTTTTCGATGAACTGAGATGTACAATTCAGTACTCAATTATGTTACCAATTGAATGAGAGTACTACAAATTAACGTTATCAACATAATAATTAAGATTAGCTAATATAAACTAAGAAAATGGATCAGGTTATGTTGTTCTTTCAATTAAGTTACCTTACGAAGAGGTCAGTTTCTCAATGCCACAAAGCCTATAAATACATGCTTTTTGCTTTTCTCCCTCACAAACAAAGCAGCCCAACCTTTTTCTCTATAATAAAGATCATCAGCCGGGAAAACAATATGGCAATATCCAATAACATGGTGGTGATGACAATCTTATTTATTGTTAGCAGCGCTTTGTTTGCCACTCCTGGAATTTCAGATAATTTGGGTCATGAGATCTCTCAAGCTCCAACACCCTCTTAACAATTACCACACGAAGAATATCCTGGATTTTATGATTACTTACGGAGGTGTTCAAAAAAGTTAATAAAAGATTGTGGTTCACAAACATTTTTTGCTGTGTTTTATGGCAATACGACTTTAACAGATGAGTGTTGTATCAACATAGTAAGTGGGATTGGAAAAAAATGTCATGACGGCTTGGTTAGATCTCTCCTTCCAGTACCTCAATTCAAGAAGAAGGTGCCTCAAATTCAGTCCAGGAGTAGGAAAGTCTGGAGTAAATGCACATCCATAGCAAAGACTTCATCGCCTCCCCCTTCGTCTTAACTTTATCACCATGCATGTAAAACCTATAACTATTTGATTGAGAAATAAATGAATTATATATCTTCAAATTTACTTGTTTTTCAAAATTAATTTATAAATTTAAATAATATATCAAAGTAATGACATATGCAAAAAAAATTAAAAACAAATATCTATGTTCAAATTACTATTTTAGTGACTAATTACATTGTTGATGAATGATATTTTTTATATGAGAAAATTGTCACATATATTAAATTTACTAGACATTAATTCGACAAATGACAAAAATTGGTCACTAATACCATATGATAATAGTGAAATAAAAAAAAAAGAGTAAATTATATTAACCTCTCTTGAAGTATTTGATTATGACACTCCACTCCATTCTTATTCAAATATGACATTCCACCTCATTCTTACTCAAATATGACATTCTACCCCATTTACTCAAATATTAATTAAAAAAAAATATTTAAATATTAATAGAATATTCATAAAAAAATATTAAATTAAATTTTACTCTAGTTTTACTTAAAATTATACTTTGACTTAGTTAATCATTTTAAATAACTAATATCTTAACAAATTATATTTTTTTAATCAAATAATTACATTTATTGCAAGGTATAAATTTAACGATATATGTGATTATGAAAAAAAAAAGTTAGTACAAATATAGAGGCATCTTAGGGTGGAGTTTAGTTAGGAAAAAAATGTAGAGCATAATTGGTCTTATTTTTTGCTAAGTAAACTCACCCCAAGATGCCTCTATATTTGTACTAAATTTTTGTCTCATAATCACATATATTGTTAAATTTATACCTTGTAATAAATGTAATTATTTATTAAAAAAATATAATTTGTCAAAATATTAATTATTTAAAATGATTAACTAAGTTAAAGTATAATTTTTAAGTAAAAATAGACTAAAATATTGATTTAATATTCTTTTTAAGAATATTTTATTAACATTAGGCATATTCTTTTAATTAATATTTGAGTAAATGGAGTGTAGTGTCATATTTAAGTAAAAATAGGGTAGAGTATCATAATCAAATATCTTAAGGAAGGTTAATGTAATTTACTCAAAAAACAAAGAAAGAGTTCATCACAAATACTATATGATAATAGTGAAAAATGAGTTAGTAACTAATATCATATAAAAATAACGACAATAATAACTATCATCATTATTTTTCACTATTAGTGATTAAATATTAATACAATAATTTTAATTCATAAATGTGTAAAACATTTGGTCACAATTATATATACATATATATATATATATTATTGACTATAAAATAGTCACAATTATGTAATAAATTTGGCACAATTACACATAATACTAATGACAATAAAAAAGTCAATATTATGACAATTATATTATCACCATCACAATTAAGCTTAAGTGAATCGATTGCACAATTTTTTTTGAATGATCATACCATTGGATTGAAAGATTTATTGTACATCCTCACCTTATAGATGAAGTTTCATGATGATAAGCTTACAGAAATGTGTCATCGTATTGCCTAAATTTCAAAATAAGTGCGATTGAAGGCAACAAATAAGCTTAAATAAGTAAAACTATTTTTATTTAAATTTTTCAACTCACATAAAATTTATCTTGCACATTTAATTTTTATATGAATATAGTTAAGGTCAATTACTCTTTATGCGAATTTGTCGACTTTTTTTTTTCAACAATTGAATTGGAATATCACTGATAAACATTCATAAATAAAATGATGCAAGCCAAAATCCAATTTAGTCTATGTAAAGTGGCAAATTGTAATAAGTTAATTTCACACCTTTACATATGAACTTTTAGATGAATTGAGAAACATCAGCATAATAGTTAAGATTAATTAATATAAACTAAGAAAACGGATCAGGTTATTTTACTCTTTCAATTAAGTTACCTTACTAAGAGGTCAGTTTCTCAATTCCACTAAGCATATAAATACATGCTTTTTGTTTTTCTCCCTCACAAACAAAGCAGCCCAACCTTTTTCTCTATAATAAAGATCATCATCCGTGAAAAGAATATGGCAGCATCCAATAACATGTTGGTGATGACAATCTTATTTATTGTTAGCGGCGCTTTGTTTGCCACACCTGGAATTTCAGATAATTTGGTTCATGAGATCTCTCAAGCTCCAACACCATCTTATCAATTACCGCATGAAGAATATCCTGGATTTTATGATTACTTACGGAGGTGTTCAAAAAGGTTAATAAAAGATTGTGGTTCACAAACATTTTTTGCTGTGTTTTATGGCAATACGACTTTAACAGATGAGTGTTGTATCAACATAGTAAATGGGATTGGAAAAAAATGTCATGACGGCTTGGTTAGATCCCTCCTTCCAGTACCTCAATTCAAGTCGAAGTTGCCTCAAATTTTGTCCAGAAGTAGGACAGTTTGGAGTAAATGCACATCCATAGCAAAGACTTCATCACCTTCCCCTTCTTAACTTTATCATTATCCCTATAAAACCTATAACTATTTGATTGAGAAATAAATGAATTATATGTTCTCCAATTTACTTATTTTTTCAAAATTAATTTATCAACAACTAGAGAAAACAAATATCAATTTAGAGAAGCAATAAATTGCAAATAAATTCAAGAAAATATGCTAAAGTAATGACGTATCCAAAAAGCAAAAAAAAAAAAAATTGTGTTAAATTGTTGGCCTAGTGTTGTGACCAATTGTGTTTTGGCCAGTTTTTTAATCAACGTGTCACTTTGTGATTTAAATGTTCACCCCAAAAAATTAATGTTCATTTTAGTGATGAATTTTTTATTACGTATGTTAATTGGTCATTAATATTCTTTTACGATGACTAAATTTTTTTTCTCACTATTATTTCATATTTTAATGATAATATGTTGTCAGAAAGTTGACATCATGGATTGTCCACTTATAAGTCGTCATTATTATAAGTATCTTACTGACGAATGATAATTTTTTACAAAAAGGTTGTCATATATATAAAATTCAGAAGGCAATGATTTTATTAATAACAAAAAAATGAGTTGGTCACTAATACAACAAGATAATAATCATTCCGAAAAAAGATAACAGTGAAAAGAAGAGTTCGTCACTAAAACAAAATTATAAATATGAAAAAAATGAGTTAGCCAATCAGATCATATTATCGTTGCATTTTTGCTGTTAGTGATTAAATTTTGACATAATAATTTAAAGATTAAAATACACAAAATCTTTTTATATTTAGAGGATTTGCAAATAATCCTCTTATAATTTTAATTTTTAAACCCTCTTGAGCTTACGAAATGGTGTGATTTTCCATCCATATGAACAGAAACTCTAAAAAGTTGGTCAAACCTTAAGATGACCACTATGATATACTAGAAATACTCCTCATAAACTTTAAAAAAAAAATACTAAATCTAACCACAAGAATAGCAAATTTGAAAATCACAATATTAATCTTTGAATCACCCAAAAAGAGATTGAAGGAACAGAGATGATTGAGTGGGCCAGAACATAGAAGGAAAATCAAAGATGGTGAAGTTCTTCAAACCGAACAAAACCGTGATTGTTTTGCAGGGTCGTTTTGAGGAGAGACTCATGATTGGGAACAACCGTGTAGAACTTCACGATTGTTTTTCATGATCATAAGTTTCAGTAACTTGACATTGTTCACACTCAAACAGCCGATTAAAATTTTAAATACCATAAACGCCATTCCAGACCTTCTTTTTGTATTGCCCTCTCATTACTCTGGGTTTGTATATATTCTTGTGGTTTGTTGTTTAAGGACCCGAGGCAGGAAAAGATCATTGATGGGAAGGCATTGCAGTACAGGAAATTTACTTTATGATGCCTGAAATCCAAATCAAATTAAATGATGAGGGGGAAATTCTTAATATGGACGTACAATATAAACACAACCCATCACAAGCTAAAGTTGAGAATGCAGTGAAACATCCTATTCAAAAGATGAAGGCTTGACGGAAATTAAATTCCAATGATTGGAATCCTAACGAGGGAGTATTGTAGCCTCTTTTCCTTTTCTTTTTCATTTTTTATTAACAAATAGTAGTCAGCAGATTAGCTAAGGAACCTTTTGGATTTTTCAACTTCTAATCGGTTTTGATTGAAACCACGCCCCAGTGTCCTGTTCCAATCTCCCAATTGAAGATTGGGGTTTTCTTTTTTTTTTTTTTTCTTTTTCATAAGGGAAGATTGGAGACGGGTTTCTTTATTTCTTAGGGTTCTTGAGATTGAATTCATACTTTTTAATTTTATGAGAGGTATTTTTGGTATTTTACAGTAGTTAATTTGAAATTTGACTAATTTTTTACGGTTTTTATCATTACTTGGACTGTAAAATTGACTAGGGAGAAAAGTATATTTCATTATTTTGTGAATTTAAAAAAGTCGCATATAAATATTAAAAGTATATAAGGATTATTTATAAATCTCTAAGTATAAGAGAGTTTTGTATATTTTAACTTAATTTTAATACATTAACAAGTAAAATATTTAATCACAATTATACATATTACTCACTATAAAATAGTCACTATCATTTAGTAAATTCATCAAAATTATACCTAATATCAATGACTTAAATAGTTACTATTATAATAATTATGTTATCACTGTCACAATTACACTTAAATGAATAAATTCCACAATTTTTTTCTTTTCATTTTGAATGATCATGCCAGTGCATTGAAAAATTTATTGACTCACCATCTAATGAAGTTTAGTGACGATCAGCCTGCAAAAACATGTCATTACCTCACTTAAACTTCAAAATCAATGAAATTGAAGGCAACAACAAACTTAAATAAGTAAAACTATTTGCATTTAGATTTTTCGATTCACATAAAGTTTATTGATATCTTGCATTTCTAATTTTTACATAAATATAATTAATGTCACTTACTCTTTATGTGAATTTGTGAACTATTTTTTTAGCAACTAAATTGAAATATAGCTGAAAAACATTCCTTCAGCCCACTTAAAATCATGCAAGATAAAATCGAATTTAGGTTGTATAAAGTGGCAAATTGTAATAAGTTGATTTCACACATTTATATATAAATTTTTTGATGAATTGAGATGTAAAATTCAGTACTCAATGATGTTACGAATTGAATGAGAGTACTGCAAATTAATGTTTTCAACATAATAATTAAGATGAGCTAATATAAACTAAGAAAACGGATCAGGTTATGTTGTTCTTTCAATTAAGTTACCTTACAAAGAGGTCAGTTTCTCAATACCACAAAGCTTATAAATACATGCTTTTTGTTTTTCTCCCTCACAAACAAAGCAGCCCAATCTTTTTCTCTATAATAAAGATCATCATCCGTGAAAAGAATATGGCAGCATCCAATAACATGTTGGTGATGACAATCTTATTTTTTGTTAGCGGCGCTTTGTTTGCCACTCCTGGAATTTCAGCTAATTTGGGTCATGAGATCTCTCAAGCTCCAACACCTTCTTATCAATTACCACATGAAGAATATCCGGGATTTTATGATTACTTACGGAGGTGTTCAAAAAAGTTAATAAAAGATTGTGGTTCACAAACATTTTTTGCTGTGTTTTATGGCAATACGACTTTAACAGATGAGTGTTGTATCAACATAGTAAATGGGATTGGAAAAAAATGTCATGACGGCTTGGTTAGATCTCTCCTTCCAGTACCTCAATTCAAGACGAAGGTGCCTCAAATTTTGTCCAGGAGTAGGAAAGTCTGGAGTAAATGCACATCCATAGCAAAGACTTCATCACCTCCCCCTTCTTCTTAACTTTATCATTATGCCTATAAAACCTACAACTATTTGATTGAGAAATAAATGAATTATTTATTCTCGAATTTACTTATTTCTTTAATTTAATTTATAAACAACTAGAGAAAGCAAATATCAATTTAGAGAAGCAAAAAGTTGCAAATGAATTCGAGAAAATATGCTAAAGTGATGACGTATCCAAAAAGCAAAAAAATTTGTGTTAAACTGTTGGCTTAGTGTTGTGACCAACCTTGTGTTTTGGCGAGCTTTTTAATCAACGTGTCACTTTGTGATTTAAATATTCACCCCAAAAAATTAATGTTCATTTTAGTGATAAATTTTTTGTTACGTATTTTAATTGGTCGTTAATATTCTTTTACAACGACTAAGTTTTTTTCCTCACAATAATTTCATATTTTAATGATAATATGTTGTCAGAAAACATAAGTTAGTTGACATCATGGATTGTCCACTTATAAGTCGTCATTATTGTAAGTATTTTAGTGACAAATGATAATTTTTTACTAAAAGGTTGTCATACATATAAAATTCAGAAGGCATTAATTTTTTTAATAACAAAAAAATGAGTTGGTCACTAATACAATAAGATAATAATCATTCCAAAAAAAGATAAAAGAGTTCGTCACTAATACAAAATTATAAATATGAAAAAAATGAGTTAGTTAGTAATACCATATTATGGTTGTATTTTTGTTGTTAGTGATTAAATTTTGACACAATAACTTAAAGATTAAAATATACAAAATCTTTTTATACTTAGAAGATTTACAAATAATCTTTTTATATTTTTAATTTTTAAACTCTTGTAAACTTATAAAATAGTGTGATGTTCTATCCATTTGAACAGAAACTCTAAAAAGTTGATCAAACCTCATGATGACCACTATGATATACCAGAACTCATAAAATTTAAAAAAAAAAAAAAGAAAAGTCTAAATCTAACCACAGGAACCCTAAGAATCAAGATTCAAGTGTAGCAAATTTGAAAATCACAATATTAATCTTTGAATTACCCAAACAGAGAGTCAAAGAAGGAGCAGAGATGATTGAGTGGGCCAGAACATAGGAGGAAAATCAAAGATGGTGAAGTTTTTCAAACCGTACAAAGCCGTGATTGTTTTGCGGGGTCGTTTTGAGGAGAGATTCATGACTGGGAACAACCGTGTAGAACTTAACGATTGTTTTTCATGATCATAAGTTTCAGTAACTTGACATTGTTCACACTCAAACAGCCGATTAAAATTTTAAATACCACAAACGCCATTCCAGCCCTTCTTTTTGTGTTGCCCTCTCATTACTCTGGGTTTGTATATATTGTTGTGGTTTGTTGTTTAAGGACCCGAGGCAGGAAAAGATCATTGATGGGAAGGCATTGCAGTACAGGAAATTTACTTTATGATTCCTGAAATCCAAATCAAATTAAATTATGGGGGGAAATTCTTAATATGGACGCACAATATAAACACATCCCATCACAAGCTAAAGTTGAGAATGCAGTAAAACATCCTATTCAAAAGATGAAGGCTTTATGGAAACTAAATTCCAAAGATTGGAATCCTAATGAGGGAGGATTGTAGCCTCTTTTCCTTTTCTTTTCCATTTTTTATTAACAAACAGTCGTCAGCAGTTTAGCAAAGAAACCTTTTGGATTTTTCAACTTCTAATCGGTTTTGATTGACACCATACCTCAGAGTCCTGTTCCAATCTCCCAACTGAAGATTGGAGTTTTCTTTTTTTTTTTCTTTTTTTTGTAAGGGAAGATTAGGGAATTGGGGCTCTTTATTTCCAAGGGTTCTTGAGATTGAATTCATACTTTTAATTTTTTGAGAGGTATTTATAGTATTTTATAGCAGTTAATTTTGGAGTTTGACTAATTTTCTGGGACTTTTGTCATTGGTTGGACTGTAAAATTGACTGGGGGGAGAAGTATATTTTATTATTTTGTGAATTTAAGAAGGTCATGTATAAAAATAAAAAGTATATGAGAATTACTTGTAAACTCATAGGTATATGAGAGTTTTATATATTTTAATTTAGTTTTATTACATTAATGAGTAAAACATTTAGTCACAATTATACATATTACTCATTATAAAATAATCACTATCATGTAGTAAATTCATCAAAATTATACCTAATATCAATGACTCAAATAATCACTATTATAACAATTATGTTATCATTATCACGATTATACTTAAGTAAATAAATTATGTTGCATTGAAAATTTTTTTGACTCACCATATAGATGAAGTTTAGTGACGATCAGCCTCCGAAAACATGTCATTGCATCACCTAAACTTCGAAATCAGCGAAATGGAAGGCAACAAACAAAAATAAGCAAAACTATTTGTGTTTAGATTTTTCGATTCACATAAAGCTTATTGATATCTTGCATTTCTAATTTTACATAAATATAATTAATGTCACTTACTCTTTATGTGAATTTGTGAACTATTTTTTTAGCAACTAAATTGAAATATAGCTGATAAAAATTCATTCAGCCTACTTAAAATCATGCAAGATAAAATCGAATTTAGGTTAGTGGCACATTGTAATAAGTTGATTTCACACATTTATATATGCATTTTTCAATGAATTGAGATGTACAATTCAGTACTCAATTATGCTACCAATTGAATGAGATTACTACAAATTAATGTTATCAACGTAATAATTAAGATGAGCAAATATAAACTAAGAAAACGGATCAGGTTATGTTGTTCTTTCAATTAAGTTAACTTACAAAGAGGTCAGTTTCTCAATACCGCAAAGCCTATAAATACATGCTTTTTGTTTTTCTCCCACACAAACAAAGCAGCCCAACCTTTTTCTCTATAATAAAGATCATCATCCGTGAAAAGAATATGGCAGCATCCAATAACATGTTGGTGATGACAATCTTATTTATGGTTAGCGGCGCTTTGTTTGCTACACCTGGAATTTCAGCTGATTTGGGTCCTGAGATCTCTCAAGCTCCAACACCATCTTATCAATTACCGCATGAAGAATATCCTGGATTTTATGATTACTTACGGAGGTGTTCAAAAAAGTTAATAAAAGATTGTGGTTCACAAACATTTTTTGCTGTGTTTTATGGCAATACGACTTTAACAGATGAGTGTTGTATCAACATAGTAAATGGGATTGGAAAAAAATGTCATGACGGCTTGGTTAGATCCCTCCTTCCAGTACCTCAATTCAAGTCGAAGGTGCCTCAAATTTTGTCCAGGAGTAGGACAGTTTGGAGTAAATGCACATCCATAGCAAAGACTTCATCACCTCCCCCTTCTTAACTTTATCATTATGCCTATAAAACCTATAACTATTTGATTGAGAAATAAATGAATTATATATTCTCCAATTTACTTATTTTTTCAAAATTAATTTATCAACAACTAGAGAAAACAAATATCAATTTAGAGAAGCAATAAATTGAAAATAAATTCAAGAAAATATGCTAAAGTAATGACGTATCCAAAAAGCAAAAAAAAAAAAATTGTGTTAAATTGTTGGCCTAGTGTTGTGACCAATTGTGTTTTGGCCAGTTTTTTAATCAACGTGTCACTTTGTGATTTAAATGTTCACCCCAAAAAATTAATGTTTATTTTAGTGATGAATTTTTTGTTACGTATGTTAATTGGTCATTAATATTATTTTACGATAACTAAATTTTTTTTCTCACTATTATTTCATATTTTAATGATAATATGTTGTCAGAAAGTTGACATCATGGATTGTCCACTTATAAGTCGTCATTATTATAAGTATTTTAGTGACGAATGATAAGTTTTTACAAAAAAGTTGTCATATATATAATTCAGAAGGCAATGATTTTATTAATAACAAAAAAATGAGTTGGTCACTAATACAACAAGATAATAATCATTCCAAAAAAAGATAACAGTGAAAAGAAGAGTTCGTCACTAAAACAAAATTATAAATATGAAAAAAATGAGTTAGCCAATCATATCATATTATCGTTGCATTTTTGCTGTTAGTGATTAAATTTTGACATAATAATTTAAAGATTAAAATACACAAAATCTTTTTATATTTAGAGGATTTGCAAATAATCCTTTTATATTTTTAATTTTTAAACCCTCTTGAGCTTACGAAATGGTGTGATTTTCCATCCATATGAACAGAAACTCTAAAAAGTTGGTCAAACCTTAAGATGACCACTATGATATACTAGAAATACTCCTCATAAAATTTAAACAAAAAAATACTAAATCTAACCACAAGAATAGCAAATTTGAAAATCACAATATTAATCTTTGAATCACCCAAAAAGAGATTGAAGGAACAGAGATGATTGAGTGGGCCAGAACATAGGAGGAAAATCAAAGATGGTGAAGTTCTTCAAACCGAACAAAGCCGTGATTGTTTTGCAGGGTCGTTTTGAGGAGAGACTCATGATTGGGAACAACCGTATAGAACTTCACGATTGTTTTTCATGATCATAAGTTTCAGTAACTTGACATTGTTCACACTCAAACAGCCGATTAAAATTTTAAATACCATAAACGCCATTCCAGACCTTCTTTTTGTATTGCCCTCTCATTACTCTGGGTTTGTATATATTCTTGTGGTTTGTTTTTTAAGGACTCGAGGCAGGAAAAGATCATTGATGGGAAGGCATTGCAGTACAGGAAATTTACTTTATGATGCCTGAAATCCAAATCAAATTAAATTATGAGGGGGAAATTCTTAATATGGACGTACAATATAAACACAACCCATCACAAGCTAAAGTTGAGAATGCAGTAAAACATCCTATTCAAAAGATGAAGGCTTGACGGAAATTAAATTCCAATGATTGAATCCTAACGAGGGAGTATTGTAGCCTCTTTTCCTTTTCTTTTTCATTTTTTATTAACAAATAGTAGTCAGCAGATTAGCTAAGGAACCTTTTGGATTTTTCAACTTCTAATCGGTTTTGATTGAAACCACGTCTCAGTGTCCTGTTCCAATCTCCCAATTGAAGATTGGGGTTTTCTTTTTTTTTTTTTTCTTTTTCGTAAGGGAAGATTGGGGACGGGTTTCTTTATTTCTTAGGGTTCTTGAGATTGAATTCATACTTTTTAATTTTATGAGAGGTATTTTTGGTATTTTACAGTAGTTAATTTGAAATTTGACTAATTTTTTACGGTTTTTATCATTAGTTGGACTGTAAAATTGACTAGCGAGAAAAGTATGTTTCATTATTTTGTGAATTTAAGAAGGTCGTATATAAATATTAAAAGTATATAAGAATTATTTATAAATCTCTAAATATAAGAGAGTTTTGTATATTTTAACTTAATTTTAATACATTAACAAGTAAAATATTTAATCACAATTATACATATTACTCACTATAAAATAGTCACTATCATTTAGTAAATTCATCAAAATTATACCTAATATCAATGACTTAAATAGTTACTATTATAATAATTATGTTATCACTGTCACAATTACACTTAAATGAATAAATTCCACAATTTTTTTCTTTTCATTTTGAATGATCATGCCAGTGCATTGAAAAATTTATTGACTCACCATCTAATGAAGTTTAGTGACGATCAGCCTGCAAAAACATGTCATTACCTCACTTAAACTTCAAAATCAATGAAATTGAAGGCAACAACAAACTTAAATAAGTAAAACTATTTGCATTTAGATTTTTCGATTCACATAAAGCTTATTGATATTTTGCATTTCTAATTTTTACATAAATATAATTAATGTCACTTACTCTTTATGTGAATTTGTGAACTATTTTTTTAGCAACTAAATTGAAATATAGCTGAAAAACATTCCTTCAGCCCACTTAAAATCATGCAAGATAAAATCTAATTTAGGTTGTATAAAGTGGCAAATTGTAATAAGTTGATTTCACACATTTATATATAAATTTTTTGATGAATTGAGATGTAAAATTCAGTACTCAATGATGTTACGAATCGAATGAGAGTACTGCAAATTAATGTTTTCAACATAATAATTAAGATGAGCTAATATAAACTAAGAAAACGGATCAGGTTATGTTGTTCTTTCAATTAAGTTACCTTACAAAGAGGTCAGTTTCTCAATACCACAAAGCCTATAAATACATGCTTTTTGTTTTTCTCCCTCACAAACAAAGCAGCCCAATCTTTTTCTCTATAATAAAGATCATCATCCGTGAAAAGAATATGGCAGCATCCAATAACATGTTGGTGATGACAATCTTATTTTTTGTTAGCGGCGCTTTGTTTGCCACTCCTGGAATTTCAGCTAATTTGGGTCCTGAGATCTCTCAAGCTCCAACACCTTCTTATCAATTACCACATGAAGAATATCCTGGATTTTATGATTACTTACGGAGGTGTTCAAAAAAGTTAATAAAAGATTGTGGTTCACAAACATTTTTTGCTGTGTTTTATGGCAATACGACTTTAACAGATGAGTGTTGTATCAACATAGTAAATGGGATTGGAAAAAAATGTCATGACGGCTTGGTTAGATCTCTCCTTCCAGTACCTCAATTCAAGACGAAGGTGCCTCAAATTTTGTCCAGGAGTAGGAAAGTCTGGAGTAAATGCACATCCATAGCAAAGACTTCATCACCTCCCCCTTCTTCTTAACTTTATCATTATGCCTATAAAACCTATAACTATTTGATTGAGAAATAAATGAATTATATATTCTCGAATTTACTTATTTCTTTAATTTAATTTATAAACAACTAGAGAAAGCAAATATCAATTTAGAGAAGCAAAAAGTTGCAAATGAATTCGAGAAAATATGCTAAAGTGATAACGTATCCAAAAAGCAAAAAAATTCGTCTTAAACTGTTGGCTTAGTGTTGTGACCAACCTTGTGTTTTGGCGAGTTTTTTAATCAACGTGTCACTTTGTGATTTAAATATTCACCCAAAAAAATTAATGTTCATTTTAGTGATAAATTTTTTGTTACGTATTTTAATTGGTCGTTAATATTCTTTTACAACGACTAAGTTTTTTTCCTCACAATAATTTCATATTTTAATGATAATATGTTGTCAGAAAACATAAGTTAGTTGACATCATGGATTGTCCACTTATAAGTCGTCATTATTGTAAGTATTTTAGTGACAAATGATAATTTTTTACTAAAAGGTTGTCATACATATAAAATTCAGAAGGCATTAATTTTTTTAATAACAAAAAAATGAGTTGGTCACTAATACAATAAGATAATAATCATTCCAAAAAAAGATAAAAGAGTTCGTCACTAATACAAAATTATAAATATGAAAAAAATGAGTTAGTTAGTAATACCATATTATGGTTGTATTTTTGTTGTTAGTGATTAAATTTTGACACAATAACTTAAAGATTAAAATATACAAAATCTTTTTGTACTTAGAAGATTTACAAATAATCTTTTTACATTTTTAATTTTTAAACTCTTGTAAACTTACAAAATAGTGTGATGTTCTATCCATTTGAACAGAAACTCTAAAAAGTTTATCAAACCTCATGATGACCACTGTGATATACCAGAACTCATAAAATTTAAAAAAAAAAAAAAGAAAAGTCTAAATCTAACCACAGGAACCCTAAGAATCAAGATTCAAGTGTAGCAAATTTGAAAATCACAATATTAATCTTTGAATTACCCAAAAAGAGAGTCAAAGAAGGAGCAGAGATGATTGAGTGGGCCAGAACATAGGAGGAAAATCAAAGATGGTGAAGTTTTTCAAACCGTACAAAGCCGTGATTGTTTTGCGGGGTCGTTTTGAGGAGAGATTCATGACTGGGAACAACCGTGTAGAACTTAACGATTGTTTTTCATGATCATAAGTTTCAGTAACTTGACAATGTTCACACTCAAACAGCCGATTAAAATTTTAAATACCACAAACGCCATTCCAGCCCTTCTTTTTGTGTTGCCCTCTCATTACTCTGGGTTTGTATATATTCTTGTGGTTTGTTGTTTAAGGACCCGAGGCAGGAAAAGATCATTGATGGGAAGGCATTGCAGTACAGGAAATTTACTTTATGATGCCTGAAATCCAAATCAAATTAAATTATGGGGGGAAATTCTTAATATGGACGCACAATATAAACACATCCAATCACAAGCTAAAGTTGAGAATGCAGTAAAACATCCTATTCAAAAGATGAAGGCTTTATGGAAACTAAATTCCAAAGATTGGAATCCTAATGAGGGAGGATTGTAGCCTCTTTTCCTTTTCTTTTCCATTTTTTATTAACAAACAGTCGTCAGCAGATTAGCAAAGAAACCTTTTGGATTTTTCAACTTCTAATCGGTTTTGATTGAAACCACACCTCAGAGTCCTGTTCCAATCTCCCAACTGAAGATTGGAGTTTTCTTTTTTTTTTCTTTTTTTTGTAAGGGAAGATTAGGGAATTGTGGCTCTTTATTTCTAAGGGTTCTTGAGATTGAATTCATACTTTTAATTTTATGAGAGGTATTTATAGTATTTTATAGCAGTTAATTTTGGAGTTTGACTAATTTTCTGGGATTTTTGTCATTGGTTGGACTGTAAAATTGACTGGGGGGAGAAGTATATTTTATTATTTTGTGAATTTAAGAAGGTCATGTATAAAAATAAAAAGTATATGAGAATTACTTGTAAACTCATAGGTATATGAGAGTTTTATATATTTTAATTTAGTTTTATTACATTAATGAGTAAAACATTTAGTCACAATTATACATATTACTCATTATAAAATAATCACTATCATGTAGTAAATTCATCAAAATTATACCTAATATCAATGACTCAAATAATCACTATTATAACAATTATGTTATCATTATTACGATTATACTTAAGTAAATAAATTATGTTGCATTGAAAATTTTTTTGACTCACCATATAGATGAAGTTTAGTGACGATCAGCCTCCGAAAACATGTCATTGCATCACCTAAACTTCGAAATCAGCGAAATGGAAGGCAACAAACAAAAATAAGCAAAACTATTTGTATTTAGATTTTTCGATTCACATAAAGCTTATTGATATCTTGCGTTTCTAATTTTACATAAATATAATTAATGTCACTTACTCTTTATGTGAATTTGTGAACTATTTTTTTAGCAACTAAATTGAAATATAGCTGATAAAAATTCATTCAGCCTACTTAAAATCATGCAAGATAAAATCGAATTTAGGTTAGTGGCACATTGTAATAAGTTGATTTCACACATTTATATATGCATTTTTCAATGAATTGAGATGTACAATTCAGTACTCAATTATGCTACCAATTGAATGAGATTACTACAAATTAATGTTATCAACGTAATAATTAAGATGAGCAAATATAAACTAAGAAAACGGATCAGGTTATGTTGTTCTTTCAATTAAGTTAACTTACAAAGAGATCAGTTTCTCAATACCGCAAAGCCTATAAATACATGCTTTTTGTTTTTCTCCCACACAAACAAAGCAGCCCAACCTTTTTCTCTATAATAAAGATCATCATCCGTGAAAAGAATATGGCAGCATCCAATAACATGTTGGTGATGACAATCTTATTTATGGTTAGCGGCGCTTTGTTTGCTACACCTGGAATTTCAGCTGATTTGGGTCCTGAGATCTCTCAAGCTCCAACACCATCTTATCAATTACCGCATGAAGAATATCCTGGATTTTATGATTACTTACGGAGGTGTTCAAAAAAGTTAATAAAAGATTGTGGTTCACAAACATTTTTTGCTGTGTTTTATGGCAATACGACTTTAACAGATGAGTGTTGTATCAACATAGTAAATGGGATTGGAAAAAAATGTCATGACGGCTTGGTTAGATCCCTCCTTCCAGTACCTCAATTCAAGTCGACGGTGCCTCAAATTTTGTCCAGGAGTAGGACAGTTTGGAGTAAATGCACATCCATAGCAAAGACTTCATCACCTTCCCCTTCTTAACTTTATCATTATGCCTATAAAACCTATAACTATTTGATTGAGAAATAAATGAATTATATATTCTCCAATTTACTTATTTTTTCAAAATTAATTTATCAACAACTAGAGAAAACAAATATCAATTTAGAGAAGCAATAAATTGCAAATAAATTCAAGAAAATATGCTAAAGTAATGACGTATCCAAAAAGCAAAAAAAAAAAAAAATTGTGTTAAATTGTTGGCCTAGTGTTGTGACCAATTGTGTTTTGGCCAGTTTTTTAATCAACGTGTCACTTTGTGATTTAAATGTTCACCCCAAAAAATTAATGTTTATTTTAGTGATGAATTTTTTGTTACGTATGTTAATTGGTCATTAATATTATTTTACGATAACTAAATTTTTTTTCTCACTATTATTTCATATTTTAATGATAATATGTTGTCAGAAAGTTGACATCATGGATTGTCCACTTATAAGTCGTCATTATTATAAGTATTTTAGTGACGAATGATAATTTTTTACAAAAAAGTTGTCATATATATAATTCAGAAGGCAATGATTTTATTAATAACAAAAAAATGAGTTGGTCACTAATACAACAAGATAATAATCATTCCAAAAAAAGATAACAGTGAAAAGAAGAGTTCGTCACTAAAACAAAATTATAAATATGAAAAAAATGAGTTAGCCAATCATATCATATTATCGTTGCATTTTTGCTGTTAGTGATTAAATTTTGACATAATAATTTAAAGATTAAAATACACAAAATCTTTTTATATTTAGAGGATTTGCAAATAATCCTTTTATATTTTTAATTTTTAAACCCTCTTGAGCTTACGAAATGGTGTGATTTTCCATCCATATGAACAGAAACTCTAAAAAGTTGGTCAAACCTTAAGATGACCACTATGATATACTAGAAATACTCCTCATAAAATTTAAACAAAAAAATACTAAATCTAACCACAAGAATAGCAAATTTGAAAATCACAATATTAATCTTTGAATCACCCAAAAAGAGATTGAAGGAACAGAGATGATTGAGTGGGCCAGAACATGGGAGGAAAATCAAAGATGGTGAAGTTCTTCAAACCGAACAAAGCCGTGATTGTTTTACAGGGTCGTTTTGAGGAGAGACTCATGATTGGGAACAACCGTATAGAACCTCACGATTGTTTTTCATGATCATAAGTTTCAGTAACTTGACATTGTTCACACTCAAACAGCCGATTAAAATTTTAAATACCATAAACGCCATTCCAGACCTTCTTTTTGTATTGCCCTCTCATTACTCTGGGTTTGTATATATTCTTGTGGCTTGTTGTTTAAGGACCCGAGGCAGGAAAAGATCATTGATGGGAAGGCATTGCAGTACAGGAAATTTACTTTATGATGCCTGAAATCCAAATCAAATTAAATTATGAGGGGGAAATTCTTAATATGGACGTACAATATAAACACAACCCATCACAAGCTAAAGTTGAGAATGCAGTAAAACATCCTATTCAAAAGATGAAGGCTTGACGGAAATTAAATTCCAACGATTGGAATCCTAACGAGGGAGTATTGTAGCCTCTTTTCCTTTTCTTTTTCATTTTTTATTAACAAATAGTAGCCAGCAGATTAGCTAAGGAACCTTTCGGATTTTTCAACTTCTAATCGGTTTTGATTGAAACCACGCCTCAGTGTCCTGTTCCAATCTCCCAATTGAAGATTGGGGTTTTCTTTTTTTTTTTCTTTTTCGTAAGGGAAGATAGGGGACTTGGGGCTCTTTATTTCTTAGGGTTCTTGAGATTGAATTCATACTTTTTAATTTTATGAGAGATATTTTTGGTATTTTACAGTAGTTAATTTGGAGTTTGACTAATTTTTTAGAGTTTTTATCATTAGTTGGACTGTAAAATTGACCAGGGAGAGAGGTATATTTCATTATTTTGTGAATTTAAGAAAGTTGTGTATAAAAATTAAAAGTATATAAGAATTATTTGTAAATTCCTAAGTATAAGAGAGTTTTATATATTTTAACTTAATTTTAATACATTAACAAGTAAAATATTTAGTCACAATTATACATATTACTCACTATGAAATAGTCACTATCATGTAGTAAATTCATCAAAATTATACCTAATATCAATGACTTAAATAGTTACTATTATAATAATTATGTTATCACTGTCACAATTACACTTAAATGAATAAATTCCACAATTTTTTCTTTTCATTTTGAATGATCATGCCAGTGCATTGAAAAATTTATTGACTCACCATCTAATAGTGACGATCAGCCTGCAAAAACATGTCATTACATCACTTAAACTTCAAAATCAATGAAATTGAAGGCAACAACAAACTTAAATAAGTAAAACTATTTGCATTTAGATTTTTCGATTCACATAAAGTTTATTGATATCTTGCATTTCTAATTTTTACATAAATATAATTAATGTCACTTACTCTTTATGTGAATTTGTGAACTATTTTTTTAGCAACTAAATTGAAATATAGCTGAAAAACATTCCTTCGGCCCACTTAAAATCATGCAAGATAAAATCGAATTTAGGTTCTATAAAGTGGCAAATTGTAATAAGTTGATTTCACACATTTATATATAAATTTTTCGATGAATTGAGATGTAAAATTCAGTACTCAATGATGTTACGAATTGAATGAGAGTACTGCAAATTAATGTTTTCAACATAATAATTAAGATGAGCTAATATAAACTAAGAAAACGGATCAGGTTATGTTGTTCTTTCAATTAAGTTACCTTACAAAGAGGTCAGTTTCTCAATACCACAAAGCCTATAAATACATGCTTTTTGTTTTTCTTCCTCACAAACAAAGCAGCCCAATCTTTTTCTCTATAATAAAGATCGTCATCCGTGAAAAGAATATGGCAGCATCCAATAACATGTTGGTGATGACAATCTTATTTTTTGTTAGCGGCGCTTTGTTTGCCACACCTGGAATTTCAGCTAATTTGGATCATGAGATCTCTCAAGCTCCAACACCCTCTTATCAATTACCACATGAAGAATATCCTGGATTTTATGATTACTTACGGAGGTGCTCAAAAAAGTTAATAAAAGATTGTGGTTCACAAACATTTTTTGCTGTGTTTTATGGCAATACGACTTTAACAGATGAGTGTTGTATCAACATAGTAAATGGGATCGGAAAAAAATGTCATGACGGCTTGGTCAGATCCCTCCTTCCAGTACCTCAATTCAAGACGAAGGTGCCTCAAATTTTGTCCAGGAGTAGGAAAGTTTGGAGTAAATGCACATCCATAGCAAAGGCTTCATCACCTCCCCCTTCTTCTTAACTTTATCATTATGCCTATAAAACCTATAACTATTTGATTGAGAAATAAATGAATTATATATTCTCGAATTTACTTATTTTTTTTAATTTAATTTATAAACAACTAGAGAAAGCAAATATCAATTTAGAGAAGCAAAAAGTTGCAAATGAATTCGAGAAAATATGCTAAAGTGATGACGCATCCAAAAAGCAAAAAAATTTGTGTTAAACTGTTGGCTTAGTGTTGTGACCAACCTTGTGTTTTGGCGAGTTTTTTAATCAATGTGTCACTTTGTGATTTAAATATTCACCCCAAAAAATTAATGTTCATTTTAGTGATGAATTTTTTGTTACGTATTTTAATTGGTCGTTAATATTCTTTTACAACGACTAAGCTTTTTTCCTCACTATAATTTCATATTTTAATGATAATATGTTGTCAGAAAACATAAGTTAGTTGACATCACGGATTGTCCACTTATAAGTCGTCATTATTGTAAGTATTTTAGTGACGAATGATAATTTTTTACTAAAAGGTTGTCATACATATAAAATTCAGAAGGCATTAATTTTTTTAATAACAAAAAAATGAGTTGGTCACTACTACAATAAGGTAATAATCATTCCAAAAAAAGATAAAAGAGTTCGTCACTAATACAAAATTATAAATATGAAAAAAAATGACTTAGTTAGTAATACCATATTATGGTTGTATTTTTGTTGTTAGTGATTAAATTTTGACACAATAACTTAAAGATTAAAATATACAAAATCTTTTTGTACTTAGAAGATTTATAAATAATCTTTTTATATTTTTAATTTTTAAACTCTTGTAAACTTACAAAATAGTGTGATGTTCTATTCATTTGAACAGAAACTCTAAAAAGTTGATCAAACCTCATGATGACCACTATGATATACCCGAACTCATAAAATTTTTTAAAAAAAAAAGAAAAGTCTAAATCTAACCACAAGAACCCTAAGAATCAAGATTCACGTGTAGCAAATTTGAAAATCACAATATTAATCTTTGAATTACCCAAAAAGAGAGTCAAAGAAGGAGCAGAGATGATTGAGTGGACCAGAACATAGGAGGAAAATCAAAGATGGTGAAGTTCTTCAAACCGGACAAAGCCGTGATTGTTTTGCGGGGTCGTTTTGAGGAGAGATTCATGACTGGGAACAACCGTGTAGAACTTAACGATTGTTTTTCATGATCATAAGTTTCAGTAACTTGACATTGTTCACACTCAAACAGCCGATTAAAATTTTAAATGCCACAAACGCCATTCCAGCCCTTCTTTTTGTGTTGCCCTCTCATTACTCTGGGTTTGTATATATTCTTGTGGTTCGTTGTTTAAGGACCCGAGGCAGGAAAAGATCATTGATGGGAAGGCATTGCAGTACAGGAAATTTACTTAATGATGCCTGAAATCCAAATCAAATTAAATTATGGGGGGGAAATTCTTAATATGGACGCACAATATAAACACATCCCATCACAAGCTAAAGTTGAGAATGCAGTAAAACATCCTATTCAAAAGATGAAGGCTTTACGGAAACTAAATTCCAAAGATTGGAATCCTAATGAGGGAGGATTGTAGCCTCTTTTCCTTTTCTTTTCCATTTTTTATTAACAAACAGTCGTCAGCAGATTAGCGAAGAAACCTTTTGGATTTTTCAACTTCTAATCGGTTTTGATTGCAGCCACACCTCAGAGTCCTGTTCCAATGTCCCAACTGAAGTTTGGAGTTTTCTTTTTTTTTGTAAGGGAAGATTGGGGAATTGGGGCTCTTTATTTCTAAGGGTTCTTGAGATTGAATTCATACTTTTTAATTTTATGAAAGGTATTTATAGTATTTTATAACAGTTAATTTGGAGTTTGACTAATTTTTTGAGATTTTTGTCATTGGTTGGACTGTAAAATTGACTGGGGGGAGAAGTATATTTTATTATTTTGTGAATCTAAGAAGGTCATGTATAAAAATAAAAAGTATATGAGAGTTACTTGTAAATTCATAAGTATATAAGAATTTTATATATTTTAACTTAATTTTAATATATTAACGAGTAAAACATTTAGTCACTATTATACATATTACTCATTATAAAATAGTCACTATCATGCAGTAAATTCATCAAAATTATACCTAATATCAATGACTCAAATAATCACTATTATAACAATTATGTTATCATTGTCACGATTATACTTAAGTAAATAAATTATATTGCATTGAAAAATTTATTGACTCACCATATAGATGAAGTTTAGTGACGATCAGCCTCCGAAAACATGTCATTGCATCACCTAAACTTCAAAATCAGCGAAATGGAAGGCAACAAACAAAAATAAGCAAAACTATTTGCATTTAGATTTTTCGATTCACATAAAGTTTATTGATATCTTGCATTCCTAATTTTACATAAATATAATTAATGTCACTTACTCTTTATGTGAATTTGTGAACTATTTTTTTAGCAACTAAATTGAAATATAACTGATAAAAATTCATTCAGCCTACTTAAAATCATGCAAGATAAAATCGAATTTAGGTTAGTGGCACATTGTAATAAGTTGATTTCACACATTTATATATGAATTTGTCAATGAATTGAGATGTACGATTCAGTACTCAATTATGCTACCAATTGAATGAGATTACTACAAATTAATGTTATCAACGTAATAATTAAGATGAGCAAATATAAACTAAGAAAACGGATCAGGTTATGTTGTTCTTTCAATTAAGTTACCTTACAAAGCGGTCAGTTTCTCAGTGCCGCAAAGCCTATAAATACATGCTTTTTGTTTTTCTCCTACACAAACAAAGCAGCCCAACCTTTTTCTCTATAATAAAGATCATCATCCGTGAAAAGAATATGGCAGCATCCAATAACATGTTGGTGATGACAATCTTATTTATGGTTAGCGGCGCTTTGTTTGCTACACCTGAAATTTCAGCTGATTTGGGTCATGAGATCTCTCAAGCTCCAACACCATCTTATCAATTACCGCATGAAGAATATCCAGGATTTTATGATTACTTACGGAGGTGCTCAAAAAAGTTAATAAAAGATTGTGGTTCACAAACATTTTTTGCCGTGTTTTATGGCAATACGACTTTAACAGATGAGTGTTGTATCAACATAGTAAATGGGATTGGAAAAAAATGTCATGACGGCTTGGTTAGATCCCTCCTTCCAGTACCTCAATTCAAGTCGAAGGTGCCTCAAATTTTGTCCAGGAGTAGGACAGTTTGGAGTAAATGCACATCCATAGCAAAGACTTCTTCACCTCCCCCTTCTTAACTTTATCATTATGCCTATAAAACCTATAACTATTTGATTGAGAAATAAATGAATTATATATTCTCCAATTTACTTATTTTTTCAAAATTAATTTATGAACAACTAGAGAAAACAAATATCAATTTAGAGAAGCAATAAATTGCAAATAAATTCAAGAAAATATGCTAAAGTAATGACGTATTCAAAAAGCAAAAAAAAAAAAATTGTGTTAAATTGTTGGCCTAATGTTGTGACCAATTGTGTTTTGGCCAGTTTTTTAATCAACGTGTCACTTTGTGATTTAAATGTTCACCCCAAAAAATTAATGTTCATTTTAGTGATGAATTTTTTGTTACGTATGTTAATTGGTCATTAATATTCTTTTACGATGATTAAATTTTTTTTCCTCACTATTAATTCATATTTTAATGATAATATGTTGTCAGAAAACATAAGTTAGTTGATATCATGGATTGTCCACTTATAAGTCGTCATTATTATAAGTATTTTAGTGACGAATGATAATTTTTTACTAAAAGGTTGTCATATATATGAAATTCAGAAGGCATTAATTTTATTAATAACAAAAAGTGAGTTGGTCACCAATAGAACAAGATAATAATCATTCCAAGAAAAGATAACAGTGAAAAGAAGAGTTCATCACTAATACAAAATTATAAATATGAAAAAAATGAGTTAGTCAATAATACCATATTATCATTGCTTTTTTGCTGTTAGTGATTAAATTTTTGACACAATAATTTAAAGGTTAAAATATATAAAATCTTTAAATACTTGAGAGATTTACAAATAATTCTCTTATACTTTTAATTTTTAAACTCTCATGAGCTTTCGAAATAGTGTAATGTTTCATCCATTTGAATAGAAACTCTAAAAAGTTGGTCAAATCTCAAGATGATCACTATGATATATCAGAAATACCCCTCATAAAATTTTAAAAAAAAGTCTAAATCTAACCATAAGAACCCTAAGAATCAAGATTCACATGTAGCAAATTTGAAAATCACAATATTAATATTTGAACCACCCAAAAAGAGATTCAAAGAAGGAACAGAGATGATTGAGTGGGCCAGAACATAGGAGGAAAATCAAAGATGGTGAAGTTCTTCAAACCGAACAAAGCCGTGATTGTTTTGCAGGGTCGTTTTGAGGAGAGATTCATGACTGGGAACGACCGTATAGAACTTAACGATTGTGTTTCATGATCATAAGTTTCAGTAACTTGACATTGTTCACACTCAAACAGCCGATTAAAATTTTAAATACCATAAACGCCATTTCGGCCCTTCTTTTTGTATGGCCCTCTCATTACTCTGGGTTTGTATATATTCTTGTTGTTTGTTGTTTAAGGACCCGAGGCAGGAAAAGATCATTGATGGGAAGGCATTGCAGTACAGGAAATTTACTTTATGCTGCCTGAAATCCAAATCAAATTAAATAATGGGGGGGGGGGGGGGGGAATTCTTAATATGGACGTACAATCTAAACACATCCCATCACAAGCTAAACTTGGGAGTGCAGTAAAACATCCTATTCAAAGGGTGAAGGCTTTACGGAAACTAAATTCCAAAGATTGGAATCCTAATGTGGGAGTATTGTAGCCTCTTTTCCTTTTCTTTTCCATTTTTTATTAACAAACAGTCATCAGCAGATTAGCAAAGGAACCTTTTGGATTTTTCAACTGCTAATCGGTTTTGATTGAAACCACGCCTCAGTATCCTGTTCCAATCTCCCAATTGAAGATTGAGGAATTGGGGTTCTTTATTTCTTAGGGTTCTTTAGATTGAATTCATACTTTTTAATTTTATGAGTGGTATTTTTGGTATTTTATGATAGTTAAATTGGAGTTTGACCAATTTTCTGGGGTTTTCGTCATTGATTGAACTGAAAAATTGGCTGAGGGAGAAGTATATTTCATTATTTTGTGAATTTAAGAGGGTCATGTGTAAAAATTAAAAGTATGCAAGGGTTATTTATAAATCTCTAAGTATAAGAAAATTTTATATATTTTAACTTAATTTTAACATATTAATGAGTAAAACATTTAGCCACAATTATACATATTACTCACTATAAAATAGTCATTATCATGTAGTAAATTCATCAAAATTATACCTAACATCAATGACTCAAATAGTCATTATTATGATAATTATGTTATCACTGTCAGGATTATATTTAAGTGAATAAATTATACAATTTTTTTTCTCATTTTGAATGATCATACCATTGCAATGAAAAATTTACTGAGTCACCATATAAATGAAGTTTAGTGACGATCAGCCTACGAAAACATGTCATTGCATCACCTAAACTTCAAAATCAGTGAAATGGAAGGCAACAAACAAACTTATATAAGTAAAACTATTTGCATTTAGATTTTTTGATTCACATAAAGTTTATTGATATCTTGCATTTCTAATTTTTACATAAATATAATTAATGTCACTTACTCTTTATGTGAATTTGTGAACTATTTTCTTAGCAACTAAATTGAAATGTAGCTGATAAACATTCATTCAGCCTACTTAAAATCATGCAAGATAAATCGAATTTTGGTTCCATAAAGTGGCAAACTGTAATAAGTTGATTTCACATTTATATAAAAAATTTTCGACGAATTGAGATGTAAAACTCAGTACTCAATGATGCTACCAATTGAATGAGAGTACTAGAAATTAATGTTATCAACATAATAATTAAGATGAGCTAATATAAACTAAGAAAACGGATCAGGTTTTGTTGTTCCTTCAATTAAGTTACCTTACAAAGAGGTCAGTTTCTCAGTACCACAAAGCCTATAAATACATGCTTTTTGTTTTTCTCCCTCACAAACAAAGCAGCCCAACCTTTTTCTCTATAATAAAGATCATCATCCGTGAAAAGAATATGGCAACATCCAATAACATGTTGGTGATGACAATCTTATTTATTGTTAGCGGCGCTTTGTTTGCCACACCTGGAATTTCAGCTAATTTGGGTCCTGAGATCTCTCAAGCTCCAACACCCTCTTATCAATTACCACATGAAGAATATCCTGGATTTTATGATTACTTACGGAAGTGTTCAAAAAAGTTAATAAAAGATTGTGGTTCACAAACATTTTCTGCTGTGTTTTATGCTAATACGACTATAACAGATGAGTGTTGTACCAACATAGTAAACGGGATCGGAAAAAAATGTCATGACGGCTTGGTTAGATCCCTCCTTCCAGTACCTCAATTCAAGAAGAAGGTGCCTCAAATTTTGTCCAGGAGTAGGAAAATCTGGAGTAAATGCACATCCATAGCAAAGACTTCATCGCCTCCTCCTTCTTCTTAGCTTTATCACCATGCCTGTAAAACCTATAGCTATTTGATTGAGAAATAAATGAATTATATATCCTCAAATTTACTTATGTTTTCAAAATTAATTTATAAACAACTAGAGAAAACAAATATCAATTTAGAGAAGCAAAATGTTGCAAATAAATTGAAGAAAATATGTCAAAGTAATGACGTATCCAAAAAGTAAAAAATTTATGTTAAATTGTTGGCTTAATGTTGTTATCAACATTGTGTTTTGGCCAATTTTTCAATCAACCTGTCATTTTGTGATTTAAATATTCACCACAAAAAATTAATGTTTGTTTTAGTGATGATTTTTTGCTATGTATGTTAATTTGGTCATTAATATTCTTTTACAATGACTAAGTTTTTTTCCTCACTCTTATTTCATATTTTAGTGATAATATGTTGTCAGAAAACATAAGTGAGTTGACATCATTGGATTGTCCACTTATAAGTTGTCACTATTATAAGTATTTTAATGACCAATGATTTTTTTTTTTTACTAAAAGGTTGTCATAAATATGAAATTCGGAAGGCATTAATTTTATTAATAACAAAAAAATGAGTTTGTTACTAATACAATAAGATAATAATCATTCCAAAAAAAGATAATAATGAAACAAAGGAGTTCATCACTAATACAAAATTATAAATATGAAAAAAATGAGTTAGTCAGTAATACTATATTATCATTATATTTTTGTTGTCAATGATTAAGTTTTGACACAATAATTTAAAAGTTAAAATGCATAAAATTTTTCAAGGTTTGTAAATAATTTTTTTTGTACTTTTAATTTTTAAACTTTAAAAAATTGGTCAAATTCTAAGTTGATCACGATGATATACCAGAAATACCCCTCATAAAATTAAAGAAAGAAAGTCTAAATCTAATCACAAGAACCCTAAGAATCAAGAGTTCACGCGAAGCAAATTTGAAAATCACAATATTAATCTTTGAATCACCCATAAAGAGATTCAAAGAAGGAACAGAGATGATTGAGTGGGCCAGAAAATAGGAGGAAAATCAAAGATGGTGAAGTTCCTCAAACCGAACAAAGCCGTTATTGTTTTGCAGGGTCGTTTTGAGGAGAGATTCATGACTGGGAACAACCGTATAGAACTTAACGATTGTTTTTCATGATCATAAATTCCAGCAACTTGACATTGTTCACAATCAAACAGCCGATTAAAATTTTAAATACCATAAATGCCATTCCACCCCATCTTTTCGTCTTGCCTTCTCATTACTCTGGGTTTATATATATTCTTGTTGTTTGTGGTTTAAGGACCCGAGTCAGGGAAAGATCATTGATGGGAAGGCATTGCAGTACTGGAAATTCACTTTATGATGCCTGAAATCCAAATCAAATTAAATTGGGGGGGAGGGGGATTCTTTATATGGACGTATAATATATACACATCCCATCACAAGCTAAAGTTGAGAATGCAGTAAAACATCCTATTCAGAGGATGAAAGCTTTACGTAAACTAAATTCCAAAGACTGGAATCCTAATGAGGGGGTATTGTAGCCTCTTTTCCTTTTCTTTTCTATTTTTTTTAACAAACTGTCGTCAGCAGATTAGCAAAGGAACCTTTTGGATTTTTCAATTTCTAATCGATTTTGATTGAAACCACGCCTCAGTGTCCTATTCCAATCTCCCAATTGAAGATTGGAGTTTTCTTTTTTGTTTTTTTTTTTTTTTTTGGAAGGGGAAGATTGGGGAGTTGGCGTTCTTCATTTCTTAGGGTTCTTGAGATTGAATTCATACTTTTTTAATTCTATGAGGGGTACTTTTGATATTTTATAATGGTTAATTTAGAGTTTGACCAATTTTCTAGGATTTTTGTCATAGATCAGACTCCAAAATTGATTGGGAGGAGGGGGAGGTACATTGCATTATTTTATGAATTTAAGACGATTATATATAAAAATTAAAAATATATGACAGTTATTTATAAACCTTAAATATAAGAGAATTTTATATATTTTAGTTTAATTTTAATACATTAACGTGTAAAACATTTGGTCATGATTATATATTATACATATTACTCACCATAAAACAATCACCATCATGTAGTAAATTCATCATGAATATACCTAATATCAATAACTCAAATAGTCACTATTATGACAATTATGTTATCACAGTTACATCTACACTTAAGTGAATAAATTACATAATTTTTTTTTCATTTTGAATGATCATATACCATTGCATTGAAAAATTTACTGACTCACCATATAGGTGAAGTTTTGTGATGATCAGCTCGCAAAAACATGTCATTGCATCATCTAAACTTCAAAATCAATGCAATGGAAGGCAACAAACAAACTTAAATAAGTAAAACTATTTGCATTTAGATTTTTCGATTCACATAAAGTTTTTTAATTTCTTGCATTTCTAATTTTTATATGAATATAATTAATGTCACTTACTCTTTATGTGAATTTGCCAACTATTTTTTTCAGCAACTGAATTGGACTGTAGTTGATAAACATTCATTAAACCTACTTAAAATCATGCAAGATAAAATCCAATTTAGGCTATGTAAAGGGGACAAATTGTCATGTTGATTTCACACATATATGAATTTTTCGATGAGTTGATATGTAAAATTCAGTACTCAATTATGTTACCAATTGTATGAGAGTACTATAAAGAAATGTTATCACAAAAAACATCAACATAATAATTAAGATTAGTTAATATAAACTAAGAAAACGGATCAGGTTATGTTGTACTTTCAATTAAGTTACCTTACAAAGAGGCCAGTTTCTCAATACCACCAAACGTATAAATACATGCTTTTGTTTTTCTCCCCCATAAACAAAGCAACCCAACCATTTTTTTCTTCATAATAAAGATCATTGTCTCCGAAAAGAATATGGCAACATCTAATAACATGTTGGTGATGACAATTTTATTCATGGTTATCGGCGCTTTGTTTGCCACACCTGAAAGTTTAGCCGATTCAGGTTTTGAGTGATCTCAAGCTCCAACACCATCTAATCAATTGCAACACGAGGACTATCCTGTATTTTATGAATACTTACAAAAATGTTCACAAAAGTTAACAAAAAATTATGGTTCACAAACATTTTCTGCTATGTTTTATGGCAATACGACTATACGACTATGGCAGACAAGTACTATGTCAACTTAGTAAATGGGATCGGAAAAAAATGCCATGAGGGCTTGGTTAGGTCCCTCCTTCCAGTACCTCAGTTCAAGACAAAGGTGCCCCAAGTTTTGTCCAAGAATAGGCAAGTTTGGAGTAAATGCACATCCATAACAAAGACTTCATCGTTTCCCCCTTCTTCTTAACTTTATTACCACCTGTAAAATGTATAACTACTTGATTGAAAAATAAAGAAATTATATATTTTTGAATTTATTTATTTTTTTAAAAATTAATATATAAACAACTAGAGAAAGCAAATATCAATTTAGAGAAGCAAAAAGCTGTATATAAATTTCAAAAAATATATTAAAGTAATGATGTATCAAAAAGGTAAAAAATAAAAACAAACATCTATGTTAAATTGTTGGCTTAAGGTTGTTACCTACATTGTGTTTTGGCCAGTTTTTAATCAACTTATCATGTTGTGATTCGAATTTGAAATTAATATGTAGTACGACACTTAATTATAAAATATTCAATACATAATATTCTGATACCATAATTTGATACACTTAACCAATTCGTAAGACGAGAGCCTTAGGAGTAAATCTAGTAAACATAGTCCAACAACTTCAACTTAACCTTAAGAAGAGAAAATCCACTGTTTAATCATCCGATCAAATTGTCTCTAAATGTCCTGAAAACCTTTATCATGTTTGATACTGTGATAATACCGACCAAGCTACGGTCTTTCTCAATAACCCACAAACAGTTCACTCTATGAGTAATTGCTTGAATCATTACAGCAGCCAGTGAGCTTTCAGGATAAACACCATAGCCTCTACCCTCCTTACTATCCTGGCTAAGTAGCTAAACAACCTAGTGTACCTTCTTGACAGTGGCAATGTCCTAGTTGGGGACAATGTGAACTCTTCTAGCATTTTCTCCAAATTCTTTTCTTTCAATCTTGCCTTCACCACTCTTACAATATCCTCCAGGAGCGACCACAGTTAATGTAAGCCATAAGTCCCCGGAGGGAAGGGCTGTGATAGCAGCTGCAACACTCTCATCACAGCATGTAAGGGTGACGGGTGAGATCTCACCAATCAAAACTCTACTACTGTCGACAATAGCAACAGAAGTCTAGTTTTTTAGGGAGTGGGAGATGGCTCCTATTGCAGAAGAAGCAGGGGAGTAGTAATACATGGCTATGACTTCTGAGCTAATAATCCCAGGAGTGTCTATTGTGAAACGTTACTAACCTAGTAATTATGTGACATAACATAAATTGATTTTAGTGTTTTGAATTGTGGAACGTTACTGACCTAGTAAATTATGAGTTCGACTTCTGTTTTGTTTATTTCGATGTACTTAGTTTGTCTTGTCTCAGATTACTGTGAAGAACATTGATTAGCATTTCGATCGTTTTCTAATCCATCCCAGCAAGAAGAGCATCTTTTGGCGAATCTTCGCAATTTTGATGCCACTGGGCTTTATCAGAGGCTCCAAAACATCGTTGCTTCTTGAGCATACACCAAGGCGCCCTTAAAACCTCTGTAATGGCTCTAAATGAATATTGGAGAAAATAAGACAAAAAGGGGGGGGGGGGGGGGGGAAGACAACGTAAAACTGAATGACTTGTCACCTGGGCGCAAATTGCTAATGAAGAAGATTAATTTGCAGAATTACAAGTTTCATAAAAATATAGCCTTGTGGAAGCAGAAATACACAAGAGCTCAAATTGATTAAATGCGATGCCAAAACAAAGCAATACGACAAATGATAACCCAACATGCTAAACGAGTAAGTAAAAATAGCAATTGCATTTATTGAGTATGGACCTCTGCATAATGTGATTATTTGAAAGAGCAGAATCGGTTAAAAACAAAAGAAAATATTTATATTATTTTCATTTAATCTTTATAATCTTATTTATGTTATTAAATTCATTAAATCTCACAAGTATAACGATTTACACTACTAAATATAAACTTTTTATTACAACATAATTGTGAAACTAATGTTTCTCTAAAAAAAAAAAAATATTTCTTTGGTCCTCTATAAATATCGAATGCTAGCAAGGAGAAGGTTTTGAGGCTTTACTTAATTAATGGCAAAAAAAAGAAAGTTATAGTTTGAGACCACCAAAAAAAGACTATAATCTTCTCGTACACTTCATTTCGCTTCAAATAGGTGATGTTGGTGCCATCTCCAAATTCCATAGATTAGTTTTTAGGTTTCCTCATCACTTGTTAAATATTTAAAACCCATTGGGATTGGGTTATTTCAAAGAAAAAAAAAACTTTTTGAAAGAAAAATATTTTCTAGATGTAGAAAATTTATTCTTGAGGAAAATATTTTAAAATATTTATTAAAATTTTAATGTTTTAAAGTAGTTTTTATGTAAAAAATACATTTAAACTTTAGAATTAAAATCAATCCAAACGAGGGCTTAGGTAAACATTTGGACTCAGGAATATGTCTCCTGAACCAAACATGCAACTCTTCGCATCACCCAAAATGAAAAGGACGATGATGTTCTCAATTAATTCTTTTTTAAAAATCTCACAAACAGATACTTGGCATTAAATTTATTAAGTTTCATAATTTAAATTATAAAATTAAATAAATTTAAAATAATTTAAATTTTTTAAATAAAATTTTTATAAATTCTAGTTTATAAGTCTAGAGAAAGTAAAATGAAAATTAGCAACAAGTAACAGCCATAGGTGACAGTAATAATTTGGAAAGCATAAGTCAGCAATTTGATATGCTTGCATGTATTAAATAAGAATTTCATTATTTTTATAACTTTATTCTTACAAAGTTCTCACAACATAAATTAAATTTATTAAATATTAAAAATTAAACCATGAAACTTAATATATCTAAAAGTTTACACCAAAAGATGTTAGTATTAAATAAAATTGGGGTATGAGTTTCATTTTGCTTTAAATAATGATGAACCCAGTCAAGTTGATTATGAGACTGCTTCCTCTATGATGACAACAAATATCTTTTCTTAGCCCACTCAATTGCAAGAACAAACAAAGCAATGCAGCCTCCCACTGTACCAAAAGCAGTTCCGCAAAATTGTTTAGGTAGACCGTCAAAGAGTGTGATATGAATATTCACCCCAAAGAGACTTACACCCACAACACTGGCAGTAAGTTACATGTCGGCTGTGTTGAGGATTAGTCCCGTAAGTAGTAGCTGATTCTGCTTTCAACATTATGTTGATGTAGCCGTCTGTGTCATCCACGTACTCACTCATCTTCATCAGGTGAGAATATATCAAACATCAATGTATATTAATGTATATAGAGCATTTCTTTAAAGACTTAAACTATTTTTATAAATTGAATCTGATCATTAAATTTATTGTATTCATTAATTAAATTATGAAATTTAAACAGATATAATAATTCAGTTTAAAATTATGAGCATTTAGTATTTACTATTAAGTGAGTTCATAATTTTCCTTGTTTAAATAAAATGTAATGAACGAAAGGGAGATAAGAATAGAAGAAGAGTTCAAAAGATACATACATGGGATAATTTTTGCAAGGCGCCATCCATCTGTTTAAAATATCCTTCTAAAAGCATATCCAGTTCCTCAACGTCAGGCATAAGACTAGTGAAAATCCTTGACTTTTCCGACTTTGAATCTTCATCTCTAGAGGTAAAGCAACAATAATGGGCATGGCCCTCGTAATTAGTAAGCGCAAGTGATGTAGGACGGAATATAAAAGACCAACATCAAATGTTTGAATCCCTTGAATAATTGCATAATCAATAATAGGGTAAATAACGATGTCACTCTATTTATAACTAGTCAAGGACCATAGGCAAACTGGCATCAAACAAAATAGAAAACAAATAAAAATAAAAATAAAATAACAAAAAATGAGGTGGTCACTAATGCAATAAGATAATACTCATTCAAAAAAAAATTCCAAAAAAGATAATAGTGAAAAAAAAAGGAGTTTATCACTAATACAAAATTATAATTGTGAAAAAAATGAGTTAAACAGTGATACCATGTGATAATAATGACAATAATAATGATTATCATTATATTTTTGTTGATAGTGATTAAATTTTTGATACAATAATTTTAAAATAAAATATACAGAAATATTATATACTTCAACTTTGCAAATAATCATCTTACACTTTAAATTTTTATAAATAACTTTTGTAAACTCAAAATAATACAATGTTCCATTAATTTATCCATCCAACCAGTAACGGAAAATCTAAAAAATTGATCTAACCTGAAGTTGAACACTATGAGATACAAAAATACCCCTCAAAATTGAAAATGTCTAAATCCAATCTCAAGAATTCAAATAAATCAAGAGGCATAATTTAGCAAATTTAAAAATCCCAATATTCATCATTTTTGAATCACCCAAAAAATGATTCAAAGAAGGAACGAAGATGATTGAGTGGGCCAGAACGTAGGAGGAACTTCAAACAAAGAAGACTGAGGAAAATCAAAGATGTGAAGTTCCTCAAACCGAACAAAGCCGTGATTGTCTTGCAGGGCCATTTTGAAGAGAGATTCAAGACTGGGAACAACCTCATAGAACAAAACGATTGTTTTTCATGATCATGAAATTCAATAACTTGACATTGTTCACACTCAAACAGCCGATTAAAATTTTAAATACAATAAACGCCATTCCAGCCCCTCTTTTCCTATTGCCCTCTCATTACTCTGGGTTTTCTATATTCCTGATGTTTGTGGTTTCAGGACCTAAGGCAGGGAAAGATCATTGATAGGAAAGCATTGCAGTACTGCAAATTTGTTTATGATGCCTGAAATCCAAATCAAATTAAATTATTGAAGGGGGAGAGGATATTCTTTATATGGACATACAATATATACACACTCCATCGGATCGAAGCTCAAGTTGAGAATGCAGTAAAACATCCTATTCAAAAGATGAAAGCTCTACGGAAACTAAATTCCGAATACTAGAATCCTGATGAGGGAGGGATTGTGGCCTCGTTTCCTTTTATTTTTTAATTTTTATTTACAAACAGTCTCCAGCAGATTAGCAAAGGAACCTTTTGGATTCTTCAATTTCGATTAGGTTTTGGATGAAACTAGACCTCAATGTCCTGTTCCAATCTCGCAACTGAAGATTGGTGTTTTCATATTTGCTAAATTGGGGCTAGGATTCTTGAGATTAGATTTATACTTGATGAGGGACATTTTTGCTATTTTATAGTGATCAATTTGGGGTTTGAACAATTTGTGGGATTTTGGACCTTGGTTGAATAGAAAAATAGATGGAGGGGTATAATACATTATTTGTAAATTCAGGAGAATCATTTGTAAAAATTAAAAATACAAAAGGGTTATTTATGAACCCCCTAATATGTAAAACATTTGGTCACAATTATAAATATTATTGACTAAAAAATAGTCACTATCATGTAGTAAATTCATCACAATTATACTTAATAACAATTACTCTAAAATAGTCACTATTATGATAATTATGTTATCACTATCACAGTTACACTTAATTGAACCAATTACACAATTTTTTTAAATTATGAATGATTGTACCGTTGCATTGAAAAATTTACTAAATCACCATATAGATAAAGTTTTATGATGATCAGCCCATGAAAACGTGTCATTGCATAACCTAAATATCAACATAAGTGCGAAGACAACAAACAAACTCAAATAAGTAAAACTATTTGCATTTAGATTTTTTGATTCATATGTAGTTTATTGATATGTTGCATTTCTAATTTTTATATGAATATAATTAATGTTACTTACGTGAATTTGCCAACTATTTTTTTCAGCAATTGCATTGGAATATAGTTGATAGACATTCATTAAGCGTACTTAAAATCATGCAAGATAAAATCCAATTTAGGCATGTAAAGTGGCAAATTGTAATAAGTTGACTTCACACATTTATATATGAATTAAGATGTACAATTCAGTATTCAATTATATCATCAATTGAATGACAGTAATACAAATTAATGTCAGCACAAAAAAAACATTAACATAATAATTAAGATTATTTAATATAAACTAAGACAACGGATCAGGTTATTTTGTTTTTTCAATTAAGTTGAGGTCAGTTTCTCAATACCACTACGCCTATAAATGCATGCTTTTGTTTTTCTCTCTCACAAACAAAGCAGCTTGACCTTTTTCTTCATAATAAAGATCATCATCTGTGAAAAGAATATGGCAACATCCAATAGCATGCAGATGATGACAATTTCATTCATTGTTAGTGGCGCTTTGTTTGCCACACTTGGAATTTTAGCTGATTTGAGTCCTGAGAGCTCTCAAGCTCCAACACCCTCTAATCAATTACCACATGAGGAATATCCTGGATTTTATGATTACTTACGGAAGTGTTCACAAAAGTTAATAAAAGATTGTGGTACACAAACATTTTTTGCTGTGTTTTATGCCAATACGACTATAACAGATGAGTGCTGTATCAACATAGTAAACGGGATCGGAAAAAAATGTCATGACGGCTTGGTTAGATCCCTCCTTCCAGTACCTCAATTCAAGACGAAGGTGCCTCAAATTTTGTCCAGGAGTAGGAAAGTCTGGAGTAAATGCACATCCATAGCAAAGACTTCATCGTCTCCCCCTTCTTAACTTTATCACTACCTGTAAAATCTATAACTATTTGATTAAGAAATAAATGAATTATATATCTTCGAATGTCTAAATGTTTTCTGAAAACATTTATCATGTTTGATAATCTGATAATACAAACCAAGCTACAATCTTTCTTAATAACCCACAAATAGTTCACTCAAAACATTTATCATGCTTGATAATCTGATAATACCAACCAAGCTACAATCTTTCTCAATAACCCACAAATAGTTCACTCTATGCGTAATTGCTTGAATCATTACAACAGCCAGTGAGCTTTCAAGATAACACACCATAGCCTCTACCCTCCTCACTATCCTGGTTGAGTAGCTAAACAACCTAGTGTACCTTCTTGACTGCGGCTACGTCCTAGTTGGTAGAGTTATGAAATGGGCTGGCTCAATTTTATTTGGGGCCTATTCGGTCCAGGCCAAAAAAAATTTTAAAAAATTTGAACATAATTCTAACCTTATAGAGTTGGTGATTAAATGAGTTGGCCTTACAAGACAACTTAACCTTAACCCTATAGGGTTGGCAGGTTAAATGGATTGACCCTATAAGATTGACCCTAAACCTAAACCTAAATTTTAAGTTAATTTAAATTTAAATCTAAATTTAAATTACAAATTGATATAAATTTTTATATTTTGAATTTCTAAATTAATAAAATAATTATAAACTTATATATCTTTTTTACATTTTAAATTTTATGTTTACATAATTTTTTGTATTGAGAGAAGAGAGAAAGAGTTAAAGGAAAACCAATTTAAGAAAAAAAAATTGGCAAGCTAGACCAATTTAATCCCAAGTCAGTCTGGGCCAAGTTAAAAAAAGCGGAGATTTTATCGAGCTGAATTTTTTTGAACCTAACTCTTAAATTTTTAGGGCAATTTTGGGTAAGCCAATTGGTTTGAGCTGAAATTGATAGCTCTACTAGTTAGGGACAATGTGAACTATTCTAGCATTTTCTCCAAATTCTTTTCTTTCAATCTTGCCTTCACCACTCTTACAAGATCCTCCAAGAGCGATCACAGTTAATGTAAGCCATAAGTCCAGAGCAAAGGGTTGTGATAGCAACCGCAACACTCACATCACAGCATGCAAGGGTGAAGGGTGAGATCTCACCAATCAAAACTCTACTACTATCAACAATAGAAACAGAAGTCTGATTTTTTAAGGAGTGGGAGATGGCTCCTATTGCAGAAGAAGCAGCGGAGTAGTAGTCCATGGCCAAGGTATTAGAGCTAATAATCCCAAGAGCGTCTATTGTGGAATGTTACTAACCTAGTAATTATGTGACATAAGAAAAATTGCTTTTAGTGTTTTGAATTGTAGAACATTACTAACCTAGTAAGTTTTGAGTTCTTGTTTATTTCAATGTATTTAGTTTGTCTTGTCTCATTACTTTGAAGAACACTGATTAACATTTCGATCATTTTCTAATCCATCCCAGTGAGAAGAGCATCTTTTGGCAAATCTTCGTAATTGAGATGCCACTGGGTTTTATCAAAGGCTCCCAAACATTATTCACTATAAAAAATTTGAACATTACTAAGGACTTAAAATCTCTATAAAAATGAATTTCTTTCATAAATTTCTCCTCAAAAAATTTTATGGACAAATTTATAACTTTTATATAAGAATTTATTTTTCAGTAATATCAAAATTTCTTACCATGATTGCTTCTTAAGCATACACCAAGGCGACTTTAAAACCTCTGTAATGGCTCTAAATGAATGGAGAAAATAAGATGAAAAGGGAAAAAATAAAAAAAACAACGTAAAACTGAATGACTTGTCACCTAGGCACAAATTTCTAATGAAGAAGACTAATTTGCAGAATTACAAGTTATGAAACTATAACCTTGTGGAAGCAGAAATACACAAGAGCTTAAATTGATTAAATGCGATGCCAAAACAAAGCAATACGACAAATAACAACCCAAGTTGCTTACGCCAGTGTCTTTATTCATTAAAAGAACTTTTTTATCTTTTGGTAAATGAGTAAGTAAAAATAGCATTTAAAAACAACAAATAGTTAACGTAATGGTAGTTAGCTATGTTTAAGATTATTTTAAGGCAAGATATATATTAAAGTTTTGATCTTAGAGTTTTTTTATTTGAAAAGATTTACCATTCAACTCTTATCTCAAACGAAAATTAATTCCATTTAAAAAGTGATATTTGAAATAGAAAAATTGATAAAAAAAAAGAAAATAAAAAGATTGCAAGTGTTAAAAATACCTAATAAAAATACAACATATATCTACACTAAATAAAAAAGAATATAGTGTCAAAATTGAAATCCTATCCATGTGAATTTTGCTCTTGATTTCACATCTTACAAACTGATTTGACACAGGTAATTAATAATCCTAAACCATAGATTCTTGTATGGTACTATTATCTACAAGGGCATCTAAATACAGATAAGATTGTGCGTGCAATGTGTGACCGACCACAGAACCAAAGAACATAAGTTCGAATACAAAAATGAAGCCTTTTGCTTGGAATGTCCTTATACATAAAATTACAAAATTTCAATGCCAAATCACAAAGAGATAAATGAAGTTAGATTTAAAAAAAAAAAAATGTTGTAAGGTAGCGGCAAAACAAGTTTAAAGATAAAAAAGAGAGTCTTATTATTTTTATAATTTTATTTTTATTTAATTTTTATAATTTAAATTTTATATTATTAAATTTATTGAGTCTAATTATTAAATATAAACTTTTTATAATAAAATAATTGTGAAACTAATTTTTCTTTAAAGAAAATATTTCTTTGGTCCTCTATAAATATTGAATGCTCAGAGTAAATAGCAAGGAGAAGGTTTTGAGGCTTTACTTAACGGCCAAAAAAAAAAGAAAATAGTTTGAGACCACCAGAAAAAGACTATAATCTTTTCATACACTCCATTTCGCTTCAAATCGGTGATGTTGGTGCCATCTCCAAATTCCATAGATTAGTTTTTAGGTACAACTTATTATAGAGTTTATTTGTACATTTAATGAGGCCAATTGGTTTATGCACAGCTTCTAAACAAACAATGCACAATAAGTTTCTTCATCACTTGTTAAATCTTTAAAACCCATTCGGATTGGGTTATTTGCTTATTTCAGCAAAAAAAAAAAAACTTTTTGCAAGGGAAATATTTTCTAGATGTAGAAAATTTACTCTTAAGGAAAATATTTAAAAACATTTATCAAAATTTTTAATTGTTTAAAATAGTTTTTAAGTACAAAATACGTTTAAACTTTAGAAATAAAATCAATCCAAACTTAGGTAAACATTTGGATGCCGGCAAATGTATCTTGAACAAAACATGCAACTCTTCGCATCACCCAAAATGAAACGGATGATGATGGTCTCAATTAAAAACTTTTTCATTAGTCTCATAAAAAGATAAATAACAAGTTAAATCTTTTAAGTTTCATAATTTAAATTATAAAATAAAATAAATATAATAATACAAATCTTTTAAATAAAAATTTTGAGCTCTCATTTATAAGCTTAGAGAAATTGAAATGAAAATTAGCAACAAGTAACAGCCATAGGTGACATACTAATACTTTGGAAAGCATGAGTCAGCAATTTGATATGCTTGAATGTTTCAAATAAGAGTTTCACTATTCTTACAATTTTATTTTCACAAAATTCTTACAAATATAAAATCTATAATATCAAATTTATTAGATCTTAGAAACTGAACTGTAAAACTTACAAATTTAAAAATTTACACCACAAGGTTAATATTTAATAAATTTGGGGTATGGGAGTTTCATTCTTCTTTAAATAATGATGAAGCTTATCAAGTTGAATATGAGAGTGCTTCCTCTATGACGGCAACAAATATCTTTTCTTACCCCACCCAACTGCAAGAACAAGCAAAGCAATACAGCCTGCCACTGTACCAAAAGCAGTTCCCCAAAATTGTTTAGGTAGACCGTCAAAGAGTGTGATATGAATATTCATTCCAAAGAGACTTACAACCACGATACCGGCAGTCAGTATCATGTTGGCTGTGTTGAGTATCAGTTCCATAAGTAGTAGCTGATTCTGCTTGTCATTCAACATTATGTTGATGTAGTCCTCTGTGTCATCCACGTACTCACTCATCTTCATCAGGTGAGAATATATCAGACATCATGGTATATGAATGTATACACATACAGCATTTGTTTTAAGACTTAGGCTATTCCCACCAACTGATTCTAATAAATAAATTTATTGGATGTATAAATTAAATTATAAAATTTAATAAATTTAATAATTAAGAAGTACAGACACTTCATATAAATTATTATATTAGTGTTAGATACATATCCGGTATGATACTTACTTCAATGACACTTCTAAATACTTCTAACTTTTTATTATCTTCTACTTTGAAAAATTAAATTAAAATAACTGAATTTTTTTCTTCTGCTCTTTCACTTTTTAAAGATTTTTTTAATACAGTCATTTTACATATGGTAGCTGAGTAAAACTTTATAACTTAGTGGCATTTATCACAATGAGAACCTCCTTTGTAATATTCAAGAGCATACAAACTGTATGCACATTGCACGTTGCCGTATTGGTGTCCTTTGTTTTTAATATTTCACAATATTATCAAATTTATATTGTATTATATCAATATTATTTCTCATATCTGTACTTCATAGTTTAGTAGTTTATTTTAAAATTATGAGTATTTAATATTTATTATTTAGTGGGTTCATGTTTTCCCTTGTTTAAATAAAAAGTAATAAACGAAAGGGAGACAAGGATAGAAGAAGAGTTCAAAAGATACATACATGGGATAATTTTTGCGAGGCGCCATCCATCTGTTTAAAATATGCTTCTAAAAGCATCTCCAGTTCCTCAACGTCAGGCATATGACTAGTGAAAATCCTTGACTTTTTCGACTTTGAATCTTCATCTCTACATGTAAAGCAATATGTGATAATGGGCATTGCCCTCGTAAATAGCAAGCAAATTGATATAGGACAGAATAGAAAAGACCAACGTCAAATGTATGACTTCTTTGAATAATTTGATAATCAATAATAGGGTAAATAACGATGTCCTAAGACCCTATTTATAACTAATCGAGGACCATATATAAGCAAACTGGCATCAAACAAATAAAAATAAAAATGAGAATACGATATCCTATTTGAATTTAAAACAAACTCCCTAATTCACAAAATTAAAAATTCTTAAATTAGGAACCCTAATTAAAATTATCTTCAATCTGTTTAACCAGGTTTCCAGTTTATTCTAGTATAGCACCTAGGTACTATTTGACATTACAAGGTAGTTACTTAATAGAAAGACACTCTGCTTAAATAGCTTCACCTTTCATCATTTTCTTCAAATGTAGCATTGCATGTTTCTTTCATAGATGCCTCATCCAATGAGCGCGCACTAAGCTTTTGTGTCATGTACATTTCAGCCATGTCATTGTCATCGTCCAACAAATTCTCGAGTTCATCCCTCACCTGTAAAATCCAAAAAAAGAAGTCCCAAATTGATGTACGATAAACAGCAGAAGACAGGCTAAACATTAGTAAGCTACTAGGGACTGGGGAGGAACACAATTTCAATCCATGGCTAACATTTCTAACCAAAGCAAAATCTACTGATGATAACAGGTGTCTGATAGTGCATATAATTACTTACCTTCTGTACTCGACCAGAAAGTGCAGCCAATCGACTTTTGATCTGTCTGACGCGTTCAAGATTGAGTGTGCTAATATGAGAACTCAATTCATCTAGAGCTGGGTAAGCCTCTTCCTCCAATGTCTGAGTCTGACATAGATAGCAATTATGAGCATGAAGAACTGGCTAGGCTCAAAACTTATTATGTAGAGATTGTTAGTCTTTTTCTTAATGCTGTTTCAGAAATGCAAGAGAAAAGCAAAAGATGCATATGCGTGGAAAATAGAAGACGTGGGTTAGTTATACCCAAAGTCTTTATCTCTGTAGCATAATGTAAGCAGTAAAATTAGTAGTTGCTTAGTGATAGTAGCCTGTATGTAGCGAGGAGTCTTATTGTACGCATCCTTCATCTTAACTTCTCTATAAATCAGAGAAGTCAATGCCCTGTACATATGAAAAGAATATACAATGTAGGAGGATCCCTCCCATAGACTGTTCAGAAAGGAATCATACCAGCTACACCATGGAAAAAGAGGTATTGTAGCAATACTCAATGGGGCAGACCCAAAAATTGAGTAGTGAAAGCAAATAATATATAATATCCTAGAAAAGAAATGATCACAAGACGAAAAAAATTTCGTTAGAGAACTCCTATATTCCTACTCCACTTATAGTGGAATGTTCCTTATATTTAGTCACAAACAAGTTAGCCATAGCATTTACCTTTTACAAATGAGTGTTACTAAATATATAAAGGAGTGGTGAAATAAAAATAAATAAATAAAAGATAGCATAACAATTCCCAATTAGTATTTGTCTTGGTATAAATGGGAGTGTGGGCAATTATAAAATCTAATGGGGGTAATAATATAAAATAAATATATCTAATGTTAAAATTTAATAAAGGTTCTGGCGGCATTTGCCCCCACATTGTTGAACGTGGGTTTGTCCCTCCACTTAGGCCACTGTTTAGGTTGATGGCTACAAAAACACCTGAAACAGGTCTCAACACTTCTATCGATAGTCTTAGTTTGTCCACCTGTATGTAGATGGTAGGGTGAACTGAATTTCAAAGAAGTCCCAAAAAACTTAAATAACTCAATCCCAGAAAACTTAAATAACTCAATTCAAAACTCACTAAGGAACTTTATCTTTGATTGACACAATATTCTTGGGAAAACCATGTAGTTTAACTATCTCTTAAGAAAAAATTTCTGCAACATCTTTAGTAGTAAAAGGATGGCCAAGACCAATAAAATGCCCATATTTAGATAATTTGTCTATGACCACAAAAATAATGTCCATCCCTTTTGTTTTTGTTAGTCCCATTAAAAAATCCATGGAAATATCATTCCAAATCTAAGGAATAGGTAATGGCTGTAATAAACCTACTGGTGACATTGCTTGATACTTAATTCCATTGGCAACTATCACAATCAGCTACGAACTGTTGTATAACAGATTTCACACCCTCACAAGATACTACATTAGAAATTCTTTTGTAAGTCCTATTAAAACCAAAATGGCCCCCATTGGTGAAGCATGAAACTCCTGCAAAACTTTAGAGACATAAGCCAAGTTCTTAAGAATTACCAACTGCCCTTTATAGAGTGAATTTCCAAAATTCATAGAAGTGGACTTTACAAATTTTGTGTTCCAATCAGCACAAGAATTTTGAGGTAAGCAATCCCCTAATTAATAAAGCTCCTCAATTTCAATTCTTTTCCCACTATCCCATCTTTTTCATCTATTTTCTAGGTTCATTCCATGATTTCTTCCAATGTCCTTAGGGCAAAGAGCCTGACTTCAACCATTTCTTCATTCAACCCATTTATAAAAGCCCTCATCAACAATTTATTTGACATATCCTATAGTGGTAGAAATAACATCTCAAATTCGCAACTATAATTTACTACAATGTTAATTTGTTTAAGGGATAATAATTCCTCATGAAGAGTGCCTTCTTAAGAGGAATAAAATCTCTGTAAAACTGTATGGTTGAAGTATTTCCACCCGATGAAAGGTACTATGGCTTCTTTCCATTGCATCCAGTTCAAAGCTACTCCCTCCATACAAATTGCAGCTACCACCAATTTCTCCTTGGTAGTCGCTCAGTTCACCATAAAATACCTATCATTCCTAAATACCCATCCCATGGGATCTTCCCTAATAAAAAGTTCTAACTTTTTGTCAGAGTATTTTGCTTTCCCATTTTCATCCCTATTTTCTCTTTGTTGTTTTGCCACATTTTACCTAAAGGGAATAAGGGTGGGCGTTAGGTGGGGTGGGGTGAGTTGGGGGTAAAATGTCCTAAACCGCTTAAAACCGACCCCTCGTTGGATTAGTCCAACTCCAACCAGGGTAATCCTTCAAACTGAGACTTTTGGGTTCTAATGACTTAGTTCCATCTGAATGGATTGACTCGAGTTAGGATGGTTCAAGATTTGCTATTGAAGGTTAGATTGGGGGAAAAGGCTTAACCCAAATTCTGTGATAACCAAATCCAATTAATTAGAACTAAGATTTGGTTATTTATCATATCAAAATGTCTAGGTATAAATTAAGCAATCTATATTGATAATTTTGATATGATACAAAAAGCATTTAAGAAAGATATTAATTACTAACAAAATACAAATTAGTATATTCTCCCTGATAGAGCAAGAAAAAAGATTACTTCTAATATATCCCATAAAAAGTATGCAAGAACCTTTAGGCAAAATTATTCAACTAAACTAATTGAGGTGTGAATTAATCTCAGCAACACAAGTGCAGATTGTTTAGACTCTAGTAAGAAACGATGTTGTTTCTCATCCTATGTAAATATATATATATGTTCAAGTTACCGCAGCAACCTAAGGCTTGGGATATCCAAACCCAACCCCAGTCAACTTAACCTGTCTACAACCAAAAATATACACTTTTCTTATTTTGCCCCGACCTAACCCAAACCAAAACTCACTTTTTCACGGTTTAAGTCAAGTTGAACCAGTTTAACCAGTTTTTTGCCCACCCCTAAAGGTAATGCCAAATTTTCTTTGCCTTTCTAAATTCCCTTGTTGCACAACTCCTCCATTACCACGAAGTAGAGACACAACCTCTACATAGGACCTTTGACGAGAAATTCCTTGATTAAGGGTCTTCTGTATTGCGTTGATGGCCTTCTTGAGAGAAACTTGGGTTATGCACACTAGGTTGTGTGAACCCTTCAAATTTTCGATCCTACCATGAATTCGCACCACTCTATCTCTAAATTCTCCTAATACTTTCTCTACTCCTTCCAACCATCCTTCCGTTGTAGTCTTACCCATGACCTAGCATCAAATTGCTCTAATACCAATTGATAACTACAAAGGAAATATCAAAATTAAAGCCACATAGAGTCAGTACCCTCTTATTTATTATTGAATGGAGTACAAGAGCAATTCCACCATTACTCTTGGCAGAATTTGCAAAAATTCAATACACAATAGATGTTAATTTCCTAGAAACTACAATGGCATTCAAGAGGCCAAGACTTTCCCCACAAGTCTCCCGTTTTCTTCCAAGATACCCCTCTCAACTACCAAACAGAAAATAAGAAAAGACCATAATAGAAAATAAACTGTGAGTTTAATAATTAGTCTAAATTTGATTATTTGGCCAACACTTCTATTTTTTCAAAAATACACCCTAGATACAATAGGTACAATCCTAACAACTTATCACGCACTCTGCACAATATAGTCTTCGTGGTCAGTCTAATAAGTCAATTCATGCATTCTCCTCACTTAGAGCATTTTGAAGCAGCATATTGCATTCCAAGGTACCTAAAGGGTACACCAAGTAAAGGGGTACTATTTAGGAAACATGGTCACTTACAAATTGAGGCTTACATTGATGCAATTTGAGTCAAGAACATTGCAGATAGGAGGTCAATGTCAGGATATTGTACCTATGTAGGAGGAAATTTAGTTACTTGGAGAAGTAGAAAAACAATTTGTTGTGGCCAGAAGTTATGTTGAACTTGAGTTTAGAGCAATTGCTCATATAATGTGTGAAGTAATATAGATAAGGAGATTACTAGAAGAACTAAATGTTTCTACTTCGATACCCATCAAGATTTATAGCAATAACAAGTCTGCCATTGCCTATTCACATAATCTTGTATTGCATGACAGGACAAAACATGTTGCAGTTGACAAGCATTTCATTAAAGAGAAAATTAAAAAGGGGTTATCTTCGTGGACTACATTCCTACAATCAACCAAGTAACTGATATTCTAACCAAAGGTTTGTATGAAAAACCATTTGTAAACCTTGTAATCAAGCTAGCTATGTAAGAGATACTTAAACTAGTTTGAGGGAGAGTATGGAAAATAAAAGATGTGGGTTAGTCATACCCAAAATCTTTATCTCTTAATAGGATAACATTTATAAGTTGTAAAATTAGTAGTTGTTGTGGGTTAGTTATACCCAAAATCTTTATCTTTGTATAACATAATGTAAACTGTAAAATTAGTAGTTGCTTAGTGATAGGGGTCTTTGTCTAGCTAGGAGTCTTATTATAGTCTTAACTTCTCTATAAATCAGAAAAGTCAATGCCTTGGACATATATACATAATATACAGAATAAGACGTATTATTCTCTGTACTTCCAAAATCCATTTCTTTCCTAAATTCTACGATATATAATGGTAAAATTCAAAAGAATGAGTTTCCAGCTTCATGAAAAATAAATATGACTAGAGACAGAGCAATGCATTGAACGCAGTTCTATAAAAACTAAAATGTATAGACATTTCATAGAAGTTGTTGTATCAACACTGATATTGTAATGAACACTTCTAAGTTCTAACTCTTCATTATCTTCTACTTTGAAAAATTAAATTAATATAATGGGATCTTTTTCTTATGTCATCTCACTTTTTAAAGTTTTTTTTCAACATAGTCATTTTATATATAGCAGTTAAGTAGAACTTTATAACTTATACAGAAGCATTTCTTTTAATGAGAACTTCCTCAACAATATTTAAGAGTGCACAAAATGTATGCATATTGTACATATAATGCATACACGATGCACATACACACAAAAATCCTTTGTTTTTTATATTTTGCAGTATTATCATATTCGTATCGTATTGTGACCGTATCATTTCTTAAATCTATGCTTCATAGTACAAATATATACAAACCTCAAACTCAAGGCGCCTGCAAGCAGATTCAAGACAAGCTTCAAGTGCTCTGAACTCAAAAGGTAACACCTTAGGGGCTGCAACTGCTGGGACGTCGTTATCATCTTTTATATCAATGATTGGCGCATCTGGTGACTTGAGCAGAGGCTCACCAGCAGACTCAGTCTCCGTGTCACTGCTCATCTGCTCAATAAAGTTTTATTGTAAAATGAATTTCTAGAATTAGGAGAAAATAAATCAGCTTCATTCTCATATTGTATAATCTACTTTAATACTCTGGAAGAGAGTTTGATCTTTAAAGTAATGGATTCTACACAACCATAGTTTGGACTAATTTCATCCTCCAAAAAAAAAGTTCCATCTGTAACTAAGCTGCACGGCAATTGATAAACTAGGATTCTTGCAACGAATGGGGAAGCCATTAGAAAAATTGCAGAAGAAAAAAGAATGAATTACTTGATGGGGCGCTCTAGTGGAACAAGAAACGCGGGTCTGAAGATCTTGAACGAACTGAGCAAACAAGGGATTTGTGGAATTAATCAAGAGCACCTCGGTGGCAGTGATCACGGCTTTGATATACTCCAAATTGATGACTATGGCTCTTTCTCGTCCAAAGATCGACGATGGATAGGACAGAACAGGATCGAGGGCACGTAGGTCCCGTGCCGGAAGGCCCGTTCGCTTCATAAAGGAGTGCTTTTCAATCCCTTCGAGGTGCGACTGCCCCGTCTCCGACACCACCAACCACACCTTCACGCCCAGACCCCTTCTCCGACCCTTCGCTTGAGCGCTTGATTGCATTTTACTGCTTTTCCTCTCTTCCTCGCCTCAAGGTAGCGCTATTGTTTATTACTTTTGCAGTAAAAGGAAACAACAGAAAAGGAAACAAACTAATAACCAACCTGGCGAAAGCAACAGCAATTGAACCAGAACCTCAGGCACAAAGAAAAATCTCTTAGTCCCCAATCGAGCGAATTACAGGCCTTTTCCTTCACTGGGAATGTTTAACTCTGATAATCCAGACCCTATTCAGCATGTCCTTTACAATGTTCACCAACTGCTTGACATGAAAGTTCTCCTGGTAAGACCCATTAACAAGAGCAATAGCACAGTGAACCCCAAAATCCCAGGCTACCTGCAACCATTGAAGCTCTACGGATTCTTTTTGTTTTCTTTTTGACAAAAGAAGGTAACTTTTCGTGCAAGTATCAGGGATATCGTTCTCCTTCTCAGTAAACACAATTCCATAAGTAAAAGGATTTGGGCCAATGGAGACGAGATATTTGGCATTTAAAACCGCACGTTCAAATCACGTTGAAAATTGAAATTATTGGATGTGGCGTTTATAGAGAGGAAAAAGATCCTGGCTGATGCCGGTTGTACATTTCTCCATTTAGCTTAAAATATAGATGCCAGAGATGGAGTGGGCAACGGACTGCGGACTTAGCGAAACAAGTCAAAATTCCAGTAAAAAAAGAAATTAAAAGAAAAAAATAGACTCAAAGACTAATTTTAAAAGTGTATTTTGCATAGTACTTTTTTAAAATAATTTTGTGTATAGATATAATAATAGAGAATCACTTTAAGTTAAAAATTTATTTAGTTGTAAGAAATAAAAAAGCACTCGCAATTAATAAAATTACTAAAAGGACAATAAAAATTTTTATATAATATTTATATCAAAATTTAGAAACTTATTTTTAGTGTAAACTCAATTTAGTAATTTTAAAATAGTAAAAGTTTAGTAATTTTTAAAATCAATTTATTATTATAAATCCTAATATTGATATTGTAAAACCATTCATTTACATAAAGTTCTGCTTATAGCTTATAAACTGCACACAAATTGTATACAAATTACACATTTAAAAAAAGGTATTTTTAAACAAAAAAAAAAAAGCACATTGGTATCGTACAAGAACTAAAAGTTTTAATAATCTATTAATCTTTTAAGAGAGAATGGAATGAAGCATCATGCTGTTATGTAATTTTGTAGTAATATATAAAATTCTCGGTGTACAGTAATTGACATATATTCAATTATATGTCATTTCAAATTATTTAATACTTTTAAAAATACATAAATACATTCAAGTACTTTCTATAAGAGAATAAAAGAAAATGCATTTGAAATATAAGTAAATTTATATAATTAATTTGATATAAATTTTAGTCATAAAAAATTAATAGTACAAATTAATGATGATAATAATCAACAATTGATGGTCACAATAATCATTATGAAATTGCCCAACAAATTAGCATTATATTTAAGAAAACTACTTATAAATTTTGCTAAAAAATACTAAACCAAAAAAAATCCTATTTGATTTTAAAAAAAAGTTTTAAAAATAATTAAAAAATTTATTTTAAATAAATAAATAATAATTAATTTGATTTTCAAATTCAAATTTATTATAATAAGAAATTTAAGGATTTATATTCACTTAATCTATCAATATTCTAAGAAAGAACTGAATGAAGCCTCTGGCTGCCACATATCTTTGTAGTAGTATCTAAAATCCTGCCACATATTTGGCAAAAACGAAATATTCCATTTCATGTCATTTTAAAGATATAATAATTTCTTGTTATAAAATAAATAAAGGCATTTAAGTAAATTGATATGAGAGAATAAAAGGAAATATATTTGGAATATATAAAAGTACAACAACAAATCGAGCCTTTTTCCATTATGTGGGGATTTGGAATATATAAAAGTAAATTTATATAATTGATTAGACATAAATTTTAGTAATAATTAATAAATTAATGGTGGCAACAATTATCAAGATATTGTCCTTAGCAATATATTTAAGGAAACTACATATAAATTTTAAATATGCGTAATTGATTTAAAGCTAACCAAGTTAATGAAATGTATTTCACAATTTACATTATATATTTAAGTATGCCTAATTGAGGATGTTACTTTAGTGGCGCAGCTTATTGATCATGATAGGCGGCTGCGGAACAGAGAGGTGATTCAGAATCACTTCTATCCATTTGAAGCTCATGAAATTCTGCACATCCTCCTCTCTCTGACTGAACCGTGAAGATGTTTTAGTGTGGTATGGGTCCAAAGATGGAAATTTCTCCACCAATTCAGTATATCACTTTGCTAAATCAAGGGAAGGGCCTGAAACCAGTACCAGTGTTGATCCCAATGCAGTGTTCCCTTGGGCAACTATCAAGGTCTTCTTGTGGAGAGCATGCCTTGACTGCTTGCCTACTCGGTGTAATTTGAGGAAAAAAGGGGTGCTTGTTCCAAGTAGTTGTCCACGTTGCTCTAGCTCTGAGGAGACACCGATCCATAATCTCCTGGAATGCCCGTGGGCGAAGAAAGTCTGGTTTGCCTCCCCTGTGTGCTTATGGTCGTTGGCGGATGGCATGCCTTCTGTCTTGGCATCATTTTAATTGAGACGAGGTTGGTTGTATTAAAGTATGCAAAACTTTCAAAAGGGAAATCAAGTATATTTGAACACTTTTGTCGTGTTGGGTTATTAGAGTAATGTCCCACGTCCCTGCTTCCTAGAAATAAATTTTTTAGACCACTCCAACATTTTTTGAGGTACCTATTTTTCCTTCATTGGCCTTTATGGCAATTTCTAGCAAAATTATGAGTTTTTGTACCAATGTCTTATCTGTATGAACGTTTCTGTAATATGCTTTTGTCCAAGTCTGAGCATAATCACATTATGACATTGGATCAAGATATCAAAACTCATGTTTATGTAAATTACATAATGAACATATAGTAAAAAAGTAGATCATACATGGCGATTACTATACATATTTAAAAGAAATAACTAGCACAGTAACAGGGACACAGCCGCCAAGATATCAGCCATTTAAAGCCATCAGTAATTGTGATTTATTTGGTTTGAAAATAGTAAACGAGAAAATAAGTTAGTACTAACTGTAGTCCATTGTGCTGCAAAAGCTAGGCTGTCCCCTGCTCCATTATCAATGCTGACATTTGGGAACATCAGACCATGATTTTATGTTCGGGCCTGTGAGTGACATCGAAATCTATGTGCACGAAAGCCCTTTCAACTTCAGGAATCTGCTCAAGCTTCTCTTGGAGTGTCTCACCAATGTTGTGCGCTTGATTGAGAAGCATGCCTTCTGGCAAGACAATGTCAACTTCCGCAAAGTAATGAGCACCAAAGGTGTATGCTCTGACTGTATCTATATGCTTAATCTCTTCATGGTGATTCCATATCAGATATGTTAGCTTTGCAAGGAAATCAGGCGGTGCTGTCCTTCCAACAAGCGACAATACATTCTCAATCACTGTCTTAGCCCATGTGTTAATGGTATATAATGCTATCTGGAATTACACATTCAGAGAATCATCATTCGCATATCAATGTTACAGTTGCCTTGAAGTAATAAGCAATTATCAATCATACAACAAGACAGACTCCATTCCAGATTTTATAGTCATAATTATAGGCAAATCACAGAAACAATGCTTGTCAAGTATGTGGACTCATTGAGAAAAGGGAAAGTACACTTCCACGAATTTTAACTCATGAAACTCCCATGAAGGCCATCTCTATTTGTTCTTGTGACAGTTTCGTGAGTTAAAGTTCATGGGAATGGCTAGACTCTTTTAGAAGACATAAAGAAAAAGAAAAGGAAAGGGGAAAAAGTGCTAGTTATGAACTCACAATAATAGCTCCAGTTGGATCAATCCACCAGTCGAACTTGACAGCAAGCACAGCAGCAGCCAAGCCGACAGAATTCGTAATGACATCAAAAAAATGATCTTGTGCATAGGCTTGGACAATTTCGTTTTTGAATCTTCGGCAGTAGACCATAAGAATGAACTCCACTATGGTCACAGACACCATAATAGCAATCATCCATTTCAACTTAGTAGTATCCATTTCAGGCTTAGACTGTAAGGAAAAAACGATACAGCAAAATAAAATATGTAATGGTACTAATAGCAGGAAATATCTATAAAAAACAAAACACAGCCACACTTAGCATGAATGAGTAAATTCAATTACAAGAACAACAAAAAGTTATTGTTGAAGATTAAATTATTACCAATTCAGCTATAACAAGTTTCATCTCATATAAATTTGAAGCAAAAATTGAACCCAATACCAATTACCTTTGAAATAAGTTGCCGGGCAGACTCAAGCAAAATCTGCAATCCCAAGGTTGCCATCACTGATGCAAAAACGATGATACCCTGAATAGGGAAACCAGATCAGCATGTACCTCTCTAAACCATGCAATGGTTAATTTTGGAAATAAATTAAATAAAGTAGCGAATCACCATTATTCCCTTTGAGGCCATTAAGAAAATATTGCTAGACTACATTTACTACTATCATATCAAGCTCAATCATCTTACAGGATTTATTAAGTCTTACCACTGGTTGCATGCGTTTCTTTCCAATTGGATAGTGATATTGGTTTGGATTTTTCATGGAATGGGCAGTACACCACAATATGAACCCTGACAAGAGATCCAAGAGGGAATCCAGGGTTGAGGCAATGACTGCCAATGATTTGCTCTCAATTGAAGCATAAACCTTTGCCGCAAACAGGACCAAGTTAGCTACGTTGGATACATAAACTGCAAGCCTCTCACTCTTTGCTAGTTGCTTTATTTCATCCTGAGAAACATAGTGCAGAAGAAAATTTTTATGGTTTCAGTTTTTGGCTATTAGCTAATCATTGACAAATCCCAAATGTTTGAGACAGTAAATTATTAGCGAATTTGAGAAAAAGATCTCCTGAAATTTTAGCCAATGCATATCATACTTTTTCTAAGTTTTCTCAATACTCGGGTTATTTTTGCACCGTCTTTGCCAATTATAAGTCAGTCATGGTCAAAGAACAAACTACCTCAGTAAGACTTCCAGGAATACAACCCGTTTCAGTCATTGTCTCCATCTCATTAAATCCTTCAAGAAGCCTCTCTTGGTTCTTGTAATATTCTGCTACCTTGCGTTGCTGCTTCCCTAAAATTAAAAAACAAAAAAGTTGAATAGGCACAATTCATGCTATCATCAAGTGAGAACACAGAGTTCAAAAAGTATAGGGGAGTTCCACGTTAAAAATAAACACATAACCAGCAAAATTCCTGTGTACCCCATAGGGAAACAGAGAAAAACGTTAAACACATTCTGGAATATGGAGCCCCACCACCACGTAGAATCATGTTAACTACAAATCTTACGTTGCACACATCGGGGACAGCAACCATTTCAGAAGCTATACCAATGCAAAGTTCCCAATGTTGAAGACAAATTTCAGTTCTTCGTGCTAATCTTATCTTCGATCTGAATACTTTTAAATTAAAAAACAGTATATGTAGAGATATTTTCATATCACCAACCTTATGAAAATTAAGTATTCTTATACTAATAATTAAACTTAAAGACTGAACAATTAACTGTTTCTGGCAAGAAGACAATGCAGAAGTGATACTCTTACTGTCTTGCACGTAGATTGTTAAATAGTCAGCTTTTGATAAAATTGACTAACTGTTTTATAATCCAAGAAAGAAAGAGTAGAAGGTATAATAAAAAAAATCTGGCCTTCAAAGGAAACAGGCTCTAGTCTCGTCCCTTTTCAGAAGATTCATGCCTAGGCATTCCTTATGGAAATATACACAGACAAGAAAAAATTAAAACGAAAGCATGATATACTGTCAACCTCTCATCTTTTCTCTAGATCAACTAAGTTAAAATTCTACTAATTTATGTGTATAGCATGAAACTGATGTTCTATCCTTGATCAGATCACTTGGGAATTAATTTAGAACTCGACTTCTGTTTTAGAAAGAAATTCCGCAAATTCACATTAAAAAAGGAAACATACCCATCGTACAAAACAAAGACTTAAGACATTGCAAACAAGAAAAATCTGGAAAAGGAGGAACAATGGCATACTGGGTTTGCGAAGAAGGCTACGGAAAGTGAAAGAACGGTGATGATCATAACTCTGGCGGGGCAGATGGAACTCCTTAACATTGAGTCTCCACGACGACAATGACGATGACTCCTCCGTCTGGTCGGCACCCGGCGGCACCAGCAGCGGTTCCCTTCTGCAAATTTCGCTGGCTCCGCCGCCTCCGTCGCTTCTAGCGTTGCCATTCTCCCCCATGACTTGGTTCTTCAGTTTCAGTCAACCATGTTTTTGAAGAATATAAAGCAGTAGGGAAGGCAGGGAAATGTGACAGTGCTTCTAACGCGTAGAGGGGGGTGCAACTAGGGCTTTCACGCGGCACTACTTGGGCCCAAATAATATTCGGACCAGAAAAACAATGCCAAAACAACAATAACAACCTTGTAAATTAGGTTAAAATACATGGGGTTTTATGAGTAATTTATAAAAAAAAAATTATTTTTAATTTTTGCATAAAATTTTTTTGAAATCTCCAACTTTTGGAATTCAACTCTTTTGTTACATTTTTTATTTAAAATAAGATATAACACTAAATTCTATGATTAAACTTCAAATTAATTCATATGAAAAGACAAAACTGTCCCTAAATAAATAAACGGCACAACAGAGTGAAAGAAAAGAAGAAAGAGAGAGGGAAAATCGCATCTATCATCGTAATTACGTTTGGACAAAGATGACACTCAATCTCTGTCTTCATTTTAAAAATTGAGATTCCTTCGAAGGTTGTAAAAGAAGAAAACTCTATTCTCTTTTTGTTTTTTTAGTTGAATTCAAAGAGAACTTCGGAACCTTTCTTAGCTTCAAGCAAATGTGACCCTCGTAGGGGACTTTGCGTTGTGATTGTTAAAAAGAATAATTAACTTGGTCCACACAGACTTTTTTTACTACAAAAGTCTGCCACCTAAGTCAATGTTAATTTGAACTTTACAAACAAACATAACTAGGTAAAACTATTTGTATTTAGACTTTCAATTCACAGAAAGTTTATTGATATCTCATGCATTTTCAATTTTATATGAACATAATTAATTTAACTTAAACTTTATCTGAATTTGCAAACTATATTTTACACCATATGAGTTGGAATATAATAAATAAACATTCATTAATCCTACTTAAAAACATTCATGATAAAATTCGACTTAGATTATGTAAAGTGACAAATTGTAATAAGTTGGTGTAACACATTCGAGCTTTTTAGATGAATTAAAATGTAAAATTTAATACTCAATTATATTATTGATCAAATGAGGGTATATCTAGTTAATGTTATCATAGAAAACATCCTCATAATAATTAAGATAAATTAATATAAACTCTTGTTCTTTCAATTAAGTTATCTTACCAAGATGCCTGTTTCCAATAGCAACGCCTATAAATACATGCTTTTGTTTTTCTCCCTCTCAAACAAAGTAGCCAACCTTTTTTCTTCATAATAAAGATCATCGTCTGTGAAATGATTATGGCAACACCCAATAATATGGTGATGACAATTTTATTTATTGTTAGTAGCACTTTGTTTATCATACCTAGAATTTTAGCTAATTTAGATTCAAAGAGCTGTCAAACTCCAACACCCTTCAATCAATTACCACATGAGGAATATACTGAATTTTATAATTACTTGTGGTTCTCAAACATTTTTTGTTTTGTTTTTTGGCAATGTAACTATTATAGATGAGTGTTGTATTAACATAGTAAATGGGATAGGAAAAAGATGTCATGATGGCTTGGCTAGGTCACTCTTTCTAGCACCTCAATTCAACAAAAAGATGTCCCAGATTATGTCCAAAAACAAGCAAGTTTGGGGCAAATGCACATCTATTGCAAAGAGTTCATTGTTTCTTCCTTCTTAAATTTATTACTACTTGTAAAATCTATAATTCTTTGATTGAAAAATAAATGAATTATATATCTCTGAATTTATTATTTTTTCTAAATTAATTTATAAACAAGAGAAAAGAAATATCAATTTAAAGAAACAAAAAGTCACATATGATGTTCAAAAATATATTAAAGTAATGATATATAAAAGAAATTAAAAGCGAACATCTATATTAAATTGTTGGGCTTAAATGTGATTATCTATTAGTATTTTATTGATACTTTGAATTTTAATTTTTATATGAATATAATTAATCTCACTTAAAATTTGTGTGAATTCGCAAACATATTTTTTTTTTATATTTGAATAAGTTAGAATTAACAAACTTGCCTTTAGCCAATTGAAGAAATGTATAATAAAAGTTGATTTAGCATTGTGCAATTCCAAAATTCTTACTTGAAGTCATAATTTTAGTATTTTTTTTAAATCATGACTTATAATGTATTGATTTTGGCCAGCTGACTAAAAAAAAATAAGTTAGCATTGACGTGGGATTAAAAAAAAAAATGCTTTTAAGGGATGCAAAAACCAGAAAAATGTTTGTGTTCATGTGTCTCTAACTTTCATTATTGATTTGAACGGAATAGTTATTGAAGAAAATAATTGCTTAAAATTTAAAATGTAAAAAGACAGATTAGTTTAATTGATAGCATAAGATAATAAATTACACACGGTACTTGAAATTACTTACAGATAAAATTAGTCAAATGGATAAAGCAATGCTGTGATTTTTCAGATAAAATCCCATTGAATTTTTACTTAAAAGAATTAAAATTATTAAAATTATTAAATATTAATTAAATTATGAATCTCAGAAATATACTTTAAATTTGTGACAATTTATTTACAAACTATATATGAGATTAATCTTTCTCAATTCTCAAAGCCATATCACTGAGTCAAAGCTAAAAATGGAAATGAGTTGAGTTAGCTCACACACAGCTCATAATTTAATTCTATAATTGGCTCATTGAGATATGAAGTGAGCTTGAACTAATTAGTGTTTAACTTATTTAACTCATGAGTTTGATCATGCTTTTAGACCCTAAGCATTTGGACACGAAGGAATTCAAATTTACACTAATCAAGTTACACTTCCCCAAAAATTTAAAATATATTACGCATTACTCTAACTATAATATATGCATAACTTAATATACATATCATTATTAACTTTAACTATTGATGTTGGTTGACTAATTGATCATTTTTAAATTTCTGTTAATCTTGATTGAGTAGTTATTTTACTTTTGGATTATCATTCATTTATATTATCCAAATTAATTAAAAATAAGAATATATACATTTTCTTTATTTTAAATTATTTATAAATACATCATTCAACAATAAACGGCCATCTAACTCCATCTTAGCTCAATGTACTTCCACTCCAAGTAAATCATTTCCAAAAAATAAAAAAAAGAATTAAAGTGAATCGATTCAACATGGTATGCTATTGCGAGAAAATAACATATACATTGGGTTCTCTGCACTATATATACATATACAAAAATATATTTAAAAAAAAAGAATAAAAATATGAGAAAATGTATTGATTTATATTTTGGATTTACATCCTCTATTTTTATTTTTTTGTTTTGATGACTTTCTATCTATCATTCTAGTTTATATTAAAATATACTTTATATATTTTTTTCTTTCACTAACTCTTTTTTTTTAATTTTATATATATCTCTATCTTATTTTTTTCTATCTTTGGATATCTCAAAAATAGAGGATCCTATTCCTTTATACTTTTAAAGATATATGCATAGCAGGGCCTACCATTGCATAAGTTAGTCAAATTCTCGTTCTTTTTCTCTCCAATTTGAATCCTTTATTTTTATTATTTTTTAACTTTAGTGATTATCTAAATATCTCTCTTTAATTTACAATAAAATATATATTATGAGTCTTATTTTTTTATTAATTTCTTTTAATTTTATATCTATATCCATTTTTCTTTAAATCCTTCAAAGACGAAGAATCTATATGCCATCTTCTCATGTCATGAAATTGTTTGACACCCACTTAAGCACCTTAAGTAATGTTAAAAGATACACATAAAATTTATATTCCAAACTACACATATTCTCACAGTTTCTGTATCTTTTCTTTCACCTAAGCTCTGGCTACATAATCCTATCATTATCCAGCACCTTTTGCTTGTCCCGTTAGCCGGCGTCAAATATAAGTCAGCTCTTATTCTTTTTGGCTTTGAAACCCCGCACGAGATTTTCACGTCCCATGTTGCTCATCAGTCATGGCACATCGCCCAGTTTCCCAAATCACCCTCAAAGTTCGAGTAATATAGCCAAAATATCCCTCCCGCACTCCGCAGACAACGGCATGGGCCATCATTTTCTGGATATGTAGCTCTTGTTTACTCCAGCATCCTCTTGCACTGCAACATCCAGTATCTTCACGCCACGTGGATACTGAAACATCCCTCGAGTGTCAGAACTTTCAATTCTCGACACGTGTTGAGGTACGATGCCCCAAAATACTTCCCCTTTCTCTCTCCGGAAACGCCTTTTTTCAAACGCACTTTGTACTGTCACATTCTCTCCTTAACTGAGTCACTCCCCTCCCCCATTTCCTTAGTATTAGCTCTCTCGCTAACGTTCTCTCTCCTAGGGTTTGTTTGCCATTGACGAGCTCACAAGAAGGTCAAGCTTAAATCCGATGGGTAAATTCTTCAACTTGGTTACCAATTGGTCTCCCTTGTGCATTGAGTGTGCTTTCATGGATCATTTGTTCTGTTCATTTGAGCCCTGGTTGGTTACTGTGAAGCTAAGAAAATTTGTAGGGAAAGCTGTATTGAAGTTTTTGTTCATGTCGATCTTGTTGCTTAGGAATTATTAGGCACGTTTTGTTCTTCAGTATTTGGTGAAGCTTTAACATTTGCTGCTTGATTTGGATCCTTATCTACTTTTTCAGCTGCAATTTAATCCATAGTGAGCTTACTTCTCTTTCCAGTTCTTTTTTATTTTTATTTTATTTTTTACATTTGCGTAACACTACTGGGTCTTTTTTTTTTTTTCTTTTTATCTTGGTGATTACTACTGGATCTGTTTAAGTCATTAAAGCTACTTCAAGTTTTAGTGACTTGGCTCTTAAATTTATAAGACCATTGAAGCAGACAAAAATTACTTTTCATTTTATAAGCGATCTTTGACCATTAATCAGTTGCTCTGGGAAAACAATTTCAATTTGATAAGTGAAGTTATATTTTGAATTACAAGATTTACAATGTGTACTTTTAGCTGGGAATGATCATGGTTATTATAAATATCATTAGTCACATAGCAAATAGAATTGTATGAGAAGATTGGAGAGTAGATGTAACTTTCGATTTTCTTGCATGGGATTGTGTCTGAGAAAAAAAATTATCTTGGGGAAGAGTGGGGAAGTCTCTCTGATGCCAATTTGGACTGCTTAGAAGTAGTAATTTTCTTATTTTAATTTTTAATTTTTCTCTGCATTTTGTTATAGTTAATTTTAATTCAAACTGAATCCATACAAGACAAGTTTGTGGTATATTGGTTGCCTTTTCTTACATCTGGCGCTAGGAACTGGAATTAGCTCCTATTTGCCATTGGCAATTAATGATTAAGTACAGGAAAGTTTACTAGGTACAAGACTTATATAGTTTTCATTTTTTTTTGGTGCCGTTTATTGATATGGCTTTAGGATTATTGAGTACATATATTATAGTGGAGGGTGAAAGGGTGTGGAAAAAGATATTTAAGATTGGTTAAAAAGAGAAACTGTTGAACCTCTCTCTTCTTTTTTGTTTATAAAAACCATAAGGACTTTTACTGATATGCTAGATGATTGTAATTTTCTCTTTCTGTTAAATCTCTTTGTTCCAGTGCTTCTTTTCTTTACCATACTTTTTGGCCTCTGTATAAATGAAGTTTGGAGATTATGTAAGATGGGATACTCTGTTTTATCTCTTATTATTTTTCTTACAGTCCTGTAAGCAGCAAATAGTTTGAAGAAACATTCTTGTAGTAGTAACTGGTCATGGATCAATCAGAACAGACACAGCAGCAGCAACAACAGCATGTAATTGGAGTTGCTACTGGTGCCAGTCAAATTGCCTATTCTACTCACTACCAGACTGCTCCCATGATGGCTTCTGGCTCACCTGCTGTAGCCATACCTTCTCACACACAGCCTCCGACTGCCTTCTCTAATTCCCCTCACCAGCTTGCTTATCAGCAAGCACAGCAATTCCACCATCAACAGCAGCAACAGCAACAACAGCAGCTTCAAATGTTCTGGGCAAATCAAAGGCATGAAATTGAGCAAACAACAGACTTCAAGAACCATAGTCTTCCACTTGCTCGGATAAAAAAGATAATGAAAGCTGATGAGGATGTTCGGATGATTTCAGCAGAGGCTCCAGTCATTTTTGCAAAGGCTTGTGAAATGTTCATCTTGGAGCTGACTTTGCGATCTTGGATTCACACAGAAGAGAACAAGAGGAGAACACTGCAAAAGAATGATATAGCTGCTGCTATTTCAAGAACTGATGTTTTCGATTTCTTGGTTGATATTATTCCAAGAGATGAGTTGAAAGAAGAGGGACTTGGAGTAACTAAGGCTGCGGTTCCACTAGTGGGTTCTCCAGCTGATATTCCATACTATTATGTCCCACCACAGCATCCTGTAGGACCAACAGGGATGATCATGGGAAAGCCAGTTGATCAAACAGTACTATATGCTACCCAACAGCCTCGACCTCCTATGGCTTTCATGCCATGGCCACAGACACAACCTCAGCAACAGCATCCACCCCAGCAGCAGCAAACGGACTCTTGACTTCTGTGGCCAAATAAGTCAGAAAGTAGAGTATATCTTAATGTTACAATTTAACTTAAAGCCTTTCAACCAGCTGCAGTTTGGTGATTTGCAGTGCCAAATGCCAAGACTTATGTGGCATTCTTGTACCACATTTGTGCTTGTATGAGCTCTTATTCTGAGTTTTAATATGGTCATGTTTACTTTCCAGCTATTGGTTTGGTAGTTAAATTAGTTTGCAGCAGTTTATATTCAGAGAGCTTAGGAAGTTGGAAAATTGATGAAAAAGTTTGTACTGTAATATTGCAGAAAGCCGATTGAGCTTAGTATTGGATTCCGTTCTAATGGTTGAATTTTAGACTCATTTGCTAAGTGCCTAGCTTATTGTTCCCTTCTTGTCTCCTTTTTACTCATTATTTGATTCAGTGATGCTAGTGCTGCAATCCTGTGGCTACAAAAACACACCTCTGTATCTGTGCTGTTATTTTGTGGGTTAGTCTATTATACAATGTAGTATACAGTGGCACAAATCAGGGGCTGTGTCTTTTGGTTACCACAATGGTTGTGTCACTAGCATTACCCTGATATTACCTGTTACTGCTTCGTCTGTTCTTGCACTCCCCTTCCTCTTTTTCTGTTCATTCAACTCTTCTCCAGGTACTTGCAGGTTTGTAATGGGAATACTGATGGATGTTTGTTGTTTGAACTTACAGAGAGTAACATCAATCTGTCAACTGCTTTTTTTTCCTTTTTGGGTATCACCTGAGCTGCCCTTGAGAATCTGTGATGTGAAATGATAATGGCGGAAGTAACTTAAATCTTTGATAGCATCTTAGCGCTACTTAATTCCTCCCTGATGATTCCCCAAATGATTTTCCAGTGGCTCCCTGCATTTTAATTATTGGTAATTCTATTCCCCATTAACGCTCCAAGCTCCTTGAAAGAATCTGTACTACACCCAATAGCTGTGTGGTTAAATTGTTTGAAATAATACGCATGTGGTCAAAATGCTGCTTTAGCTGTAAAAGGTTTCAATCTTGTATTCAATTTTGTCCCTCTAGTTTAGACGTTGTCAACGGGCTCTCTGAGATTTATAAAAGGGTACAATTTGATGCTTCATTAGAGCGGGACCAAAAGATGGGAAGCAACAAAACTTGTAGTACGTCAATTTATGTGGCTATTGAAGTCATTCTCTTCACTCGTTAGGATGAAGACAAATACGAATAAGTTAATGTCACTTATTTCTATGGTCTGCCTGACTCTGCCAATCTGGAATTTGAATATATTGTTCCTTTACAATGCCAAAAGTGATATATGACCAAGTAATGCCTTAGAATATCTCCCACCTGTTTGGAGAGGTGCAGAGGGCTGATGAGTTCAAGAACACAATCTAAGGTTCCAAAACAAACAATTCTTCTAGTAAATTTCAGAGATTATGCTTTGCAAACCATAAAGAAAGAAGAACTCAATAGAGTGCAAATTGATCTAGTTCGTTAAATTCCTGACAAGGAAGAATTTATATCAAATTTTGCCTTCACTAGGCTTCCATGGTAAATGAAAAAACACATTCAAGATTTTTGGCAGCAACCATCTGCCTATTTAAATTAATTTATTAATGTACCAAAAAAGTAATATGAGACAAAAAGCAATGCTTTCCCTTTAATTACAAATAAATTAGATTCAAAAGAAGAGAAAAATTAATCTCACACTTATCTTATAAAATTAATTAAAATGTTGAATTTATTATTATAATATTTAATAAATTTAATAATATAAATTATTTTAAGGGACATCTATGAATTGTAATTTGTAGCTACTATGATCAGTCTTCCGGATCTTTGTCGGACCTGACCCACCCATGTTTCTCTTCTTCGAATTTTGATATCATGGCCAAGTCGCACCCTGGACTCCTCGGATTCGCCCGGGTCCGAATCATAGAGCATCGTCCCAATTGATGCAGGACCGGGATTCTGTATACTTCTCCAATCTGCGTTGTTGCAGCAGAGGAAACGATGTCAGTGCTTTTGAGACGAGCTTGGGAGACCTAGTAGTCGATTTGTACCCCGACAAATGCCCTTTGACAAGCAAAAACTTCTTGAAGCTCTGCAAGTGTATTTTATGCTTCCTCACAGGTTTTTGATAGCATGCTTTTGATCCTTAATGAAAGAAATTTCTAATTTCTACTCAGGGTAGGCTGAAGTTTCGAGACCGTTTGTATGCAATTTTTTTCCCACTGCTGTTAAGCATATCAGCAATGGTTCAAAACCCAGTATCCCTTTCATCTTGAACAGTAGAGTGGAATAATTCGTGGGAATTTATAGACCAGGCTTTTATTTTTTACTTCTGGAATTTGTTCTACTCCACTGTAGTTAAGCATTAGCATTTGCATTAAAACCCAGAGTTCTTCTCCTGTTAAAAATTAGAAAGGTATGATTAGTGGGATTATCATTGACCAACTCCATTGTCCAGTCCCAGAAGCAGTATGTGCTATTTTAGAATTATAAATTTGTTTCATTTATTGGATATGTTAATGAATTTGAATATGGCTCACTAAAATAGCGTTTGTCTTAGTCCTTGATTTTATACAAGGCTGTGCTACTTACATTTATCCTAATTCGCTGTTTGTAACACTGGACTTGTTCACTAGGATTAAGTGCTACAATGGGTGTTTATTTCACAAGGTTCAGTTCGATTTTACTGCTCAAACCGGTGATCCAACTGGAACAGGGAGCGGTGGTGATTCAATCTACAAGTACTAGACAGCCAGACTGAAATAACTTAAGCATATAATTCTTTACCACTCATAAGTATTCCATTCAAAATTTATAATCTCACATTCTCATTGCGTGCAATGGCCTCATTTCAGATTTCTCTATGGTAATCAAGCTGGCTTTTTAAGTGATGAGATACATCTTGAATTGAAGCATGCTAAGACTGTTACAGTTGCCATGGCTAGTGCTGGATAGATTTTGAATGCTTCCCAGGTTGGAGTTTAGCTTCCTGCCCCACTGATAATTTTTTTTTCTCTTATACTCTGAAAGTATACAGTTCTTGATGTTCTCCCTTGTCAATCTTATAGAGAAAGAAGAAGAAAGAGATTGAGTTGATTTTTACCATTTTTTTCCCAACATATTATGGATTATATTCCAGTTATTGCATGTTTCTATTTTCACTATTATATCACTCTGTGTGATGGCCTTGATTACCTTGGGGGCAAGCACACTGTAACTGATCTGATTTACTAGTTACTACTAGTTGGTAATTGCATTTATATTGCGAGGATAATTTGATGCCTACAATGAATGATATGGATAACAGTACTGAAATAATTTTATCCCAATTTTTTTTTTTTTTTTGGTCTTAGCTCTGTCACGTTAAAATTTCTTAAGTTTGGGACTAACTAGAATTTACACATAAACTTCTATGATGTGTAGGATATGCTCTCTCTTCTTCAGTCTTTACTCAGTCATTTGTTATGGCATAAGATAAGATTTTCTTTATGGTTTCTCGTTGATGCTCTGTCATGGCTGTTTTAATGGAGTTTCCTTAGTTGTACAGGTTTGCTGTTGCTACTTGTTCCCTTTTTCTTTTTGCTTTCTTTATATTGGATGAAATCTTATCCTCAGCTAGTTGTACTTTCCCTCTTTGCCTCTGAAAATATTTCTGTCCATCAGAAGTCCCTTAAGCAGTGTTTCTGGGTCACTGCCATGTCATTTGCTTCCCAAAAATGTTCTTTACTTATAAAAAATTTTCTGAGCATATTGATTATTGAAAGTGAATCATGGCAGTGCCTGCTTGTTCCAGCACTTCAACTTGTGAACTTGTGTAGTATATTCTCTAATGTTAATTGTTCCTTTCCTTGGGAGATATATTTCATTTTCTCTAGCTTCCTCAACTAATTTTAGTATTTTATCAGCCTTCCTTTTCTCTCTTTCATTCAAGGTGTTGTGAGGATTCCCTTGTTTGCTGTAATGGTATGCTCTGTGTTGCTGGACATCTGCTACCATAACATGCTTTCGAGGAAGAGAAGGAGCATTCTTTAGGATTGAAGAAATTCATTTAACATTAAGTATCAAATAATAATATAATTTGGTTGGACCTTTTTCTGTTGAACTTATTGTTGTTTCAGAAGTATTACTTTCTTCAGTTTGATTTCTTTTGTATGGTAATATCATACTTAGATCTTTCTGAGATGTGCCTATCACTGCAGGTTTTGGAGAGGTAGCCAAAGGATTTGATACTTAGACTAGAATAAATGAGGCTTATGTGGATGAGAAGGGGAGGCCCTATTAAAACATCCGGTTTGTTCTCATTCTTCTCTATCCTTTGGTGTTTTGGTTGTTGATTATGAATGATGTCTGATTGAATTTCTTTATACTGTAACGTATTTATCTTCCTGAGTTTCTTGAACAGAATCAAGCACACATACATACTAGATGATCCTTTTGATGACCCTTCTCAACTAACTGAGTTGATTCTTGAAGCTTCGTCAGAAGGAAAGCCAAGAGATGTTGTATTGACTGATTGCAGTTATATGTTACATGCAGGATATTTATGAGCTTACAAATAGTTCTACCTGTGATAAGGTCATTTATTATGATAATTACAACAATCAAAATGATTTTCTTATTCAGGCTCCCCATTCTGCCTGAATTGTAGAGAGTATATTGAGGCTGTCTAATGGAAAAATCTTAAGACACTTTTGAAAGCCCTAAGTTTGGATTTGCGTTATTCTGGCTAACAAGAATGTGGCAGCCGGGCCTTTTGTAGGTTTATCTACCTGTACTTTGGAACCTTTGCTGTAGTGATGTTTACACAAAGTGCAGATTGTGAAGATTATAAAATTCATAAAATACTTGGCATGATGTTATATGAATCTGTGCTGTCTATGCTCTTATTTAGTGTATTTGGTTGGGAAGGAATGCTTGTACTTTTGAAGCAGTAGTTTATAGATTTTTTATGGGTTAATATGTTTTTCTCTTTTTTCTAATTGCAAGAGAGTTTCCCAGGAAAATGTTCAGTGGGGTGGGAGATCTATAATGCATTTATGTATTTATCTTTTCAGCAATCCCTTAGTTGCCACACCTTTATTCTTTCATAATTCTCACTACACATAATCCAAATCATTAAATTTATTGGGTCTCACAGACTAAATTATAGGACTTAGTTGATCTAATGGTTCTACATCAAGTGTGAGGATTTTGTTTTTACACCTGGTGTGAGAACATCATTTCCATTTTTCAGTATTTAACTCATGCTCTAGTTCAGGAGCATGTCTTAACATTTTGTAAATTTTTCACCCGTAGTTTTTTTTTTTTGGGTACATCATTTTCACCCATATTTTTAATATATTTTCTGTCCACAAAAAATAAAATAACTTGGCATAAAGATTTTTGGCTACTTTTTGCAAGAATTTAACAAGAATTGGTTACCTAAAGATTGCATTGCTTTGTTTTGAATACTGTCCCTTTGGTAGTCACTACATAATATAGTTATGGATGGGATACAATATCAGGAATTACTTTTTGTTTATATTTATGCTATATATTTCTGTTGGTTCAGCATTTTTATGGTGATCTATTAATCCTATTGTATTTAGTAAGAGCATCCTTTCAAAGTCATAATTTTAATCCAACTGTCATTAGGTTGATGAAGTTGTGCGGCTTGAAGATGATTGGGTGCCCATGGATAGACGATTAGATGCAGCAGAGCTTGAGGAGGTTATTAGAGCAAAGGAAGCACATTCTGGGGCAGTTGTACTTGAGAGTGTTAGTATATGAAACGTATATGTGAGTTTCCTATTTCATGTGTGACTATGATCCTGTTTTTAAGTCCCTTTTTGTCCTCATTTTAAATTGGGAATGTTCCTAATGCTGAGATCAAGCCTCCTGACAATGTGCTATTTGTCTGCAAATTGAACCCTGTTACTGAGGTGACTAACCTTTTTCTTGCAATGTGTTAGGATCTGTATCATCTCCTCTTTCATTTTCCAACTCCTAGTCCTACGGAGGTACAATTTGGTAGGTTTACTAAACTGTTAATTAATATTAATTTATTTTCATTTGTAGGATGAGGATTTGCATACAATCTTTTCCCGCTTTGCAACTGTTTTGTCGTAAGTAATAGCAAACACTTGAGTGACCTTTCAATATATTTGGTGATTGCATGTTGTAGTTCTCATCTGAGGTTTCATTTGGCAGGGCTGAAATAATCTGTGATTACAAGACTGGAGACTGTTTATTCTATGGTCTCATAGGTCAGTTTATACTTCCTATTTACCAGGATGTTAAAATGTTGCAGATGTAACTGCTTGCATATTATGCTCTCTTTTTTATCTTCCCCTATTCCTTTTATATCTTTGTTGGTTGAGAGGGATACAGTGATCATGATTGTTTCCACATTTCTGTATCAAATGCCTTATTTCATGAGATGTCTTTGTGGCTTTTAAAAAGAAGCGTGTAAAAAGGAAATTCTGACTTGAAAACGTTCTTGCCTTACTATTTTAGCTTGAGCAATTCCTGTTTTATTGTCAGTTGCCTCTTAGCTTTCAATGGCTCCATTAATGATGTGCTAGGTATTCTGCTCTTTAATGAGTAGTGGTCTAATTCTCGAATTCCCTTTCCTTTCTCTAGTTATTAACCTTATACTTGGGGAAGGGGAGTAGCATTAAAAAGGTCTGCTTCTTGAGTTAATTATCCTTTGCTAAAGTAATATGAAAGCGAATTTCCCTTTTTCTCCTTGATTGTGATGAAATGATCTCCAGATTCATTTTTCTTATTAGTTGCTTCCTTTATTCTACTATGAATCTGAGCAAGTTATAGATGTTTTATCTTTTAGAAGGCCAGATTCCAGAAGCAGTAAAGCTGTAGGCTTACTGATCGACCTGAACCCTCCAAACTAAAGTTTATTTATGTCCCTTTTGTATATGCTTTTTGGTCAGATTCTGGAAACCAGACTTTAGTTCTTGTCTTCCACCTCTTGGTATGAGGTACATAGATATCTATAGGAATTATTGCCTAATTTCTGCTATGCATATGTAGCATGCATATTAACATGCAGGTATTTGGAGAAGTGATAAAATCTGTCAACAGCATCTACTGATGAATAAATGGAAATCTGAGATTGTATGATAAATTTGTGCTTCATAAGCACCAAGCAACCATTACCACTATTCCATATCAGTTTCCTTGAATGTTGTTCACTTTTAAATTTAGATTTTCTAATTGGTATGATGATCTGTTTAGTCTTAGATTGTACAAACATACTGTTTTTAAAGGAAACTTAGTGGCTACTTCATTTCTTATCAATGAAAGCAACACAATCTGATATTTACTATGAACCCAATCAATTAATTTAAATTTTTTATATAAGAGCTTTGCAAAATTTTATGTGAAAGTAACATAATAGTATTGCACAATAAAATTTTTTTATCTTCAGCTTCTCAAAGGTCATTATGTTTTAAAATCTATGTAATAGCCTAGCGACGTAAGCATAATTTATTAACAAGTTTTTCAGTGGCCAACTCCAAGCACCATATACCAATGATGCCAGCATGAAATGATCCTCAAGCTAATTGAAGGAAATATATAGATCACTGCAATCTATCAAACGCTTGCCCATTTATATGGATATCTTATCCCTGTTACCACACCCTTCTGACCGTTAGCCATATACTTGAAAAAAGATACAATTTAGGTCAACATGTGATCTTAAGAACTATAAAATCAACAAAGAAGAAAAACACAACGCAGCATACAGAAATATCCTTGTTGAGAGCAATTTGAAAATAAGATACAAGGAGCTTGAGCTTAGTTTAAGAAGTTGAATTTAATTTTATTATCTTTTTTTTTTAATTTAATTCTTATATTATAATTTTTTCAATATTTAAAAAAAATAAAGATAAAATACTATTATTACTTTGACCTCATTTAATGCTTACATTTTCTTATATGAGTTATTATTTTTTAAGTTTCACAATTTAATAAGACTTAATAAATTTAAATTATAAAATATTGAAACTCTTTGAAAGTTACTGCACTCCAAGAGCTGAAAGGTGTAATACCCATGTTGGTAAAAAAAAAAAGGGAAATTGTTTGGTTGTAAATCATAACTGCTGGTTTGGTTTATTGTAGCGATTATCCAGACGATATGATGAGTCGACCAATAATATATGAAGAATTAGTCATTGTTGTCATATAAAATAAAAAATATCAATGCGACTTGATCTAAAGGAAGGGGTTCAGCACTTTTGACAAATTATTTTAAATTTGATTCAAGTTTCATACATGAAAAATATTTGTTTGAGAGAGATATTCATTTAAATGTTTAACTGTATTTTAAAAAAATTAGTTTTTACGTAAAAGATGCCTAAAAGAAATTAAAAAAAATAAAATAGCCAAAAAATTCATATCACCCCAAGTACCTCAAGAACCCCCGGGCTACCATTTTATCATTGGTAAAAATAACTCATGTTTATTTTAACAAAGTTGTCATGAAATTTTTGTAAGTGGTAATATTTGTTAAATTTTATGGTCTAAATCATAATATTTAATAAATTTAATAATTTAAATTTTATAAAATAAAAATTATATAAAAATAAAGTTACTACATTTCATTTAATTTATGCATGCAAGAAATTAGCAAGACAGGTTGACTGCTCATGACTATGTCTTCCCAGGAATGAAATTTTGTACAACTAACTGTATTGCTACAAATCAACTGCAGTAAGCTTGAACAATTTCGGTCTTACCATAGCAAAGAAAAAAGGCGTAAAGAGTATGAAATGGGACATCCAAGATCTGAATTCTATCTCTTTGCGACATGTCAACTCATCAGGAAGCTAAATGCCACTGCTGCAGAATACATGCATGTTCTCACCATAACAGCTTTCAGTCACACCTATAAGGGCATAAAATCTTAAAATCATCATACTTTCTGGTATTCTAATCAGCATGCATGTTAATTGTCAGAAAACCATTTTTAGAGACTGTAGAAGTGTTCCTTCTCCCGAGCAGTTTCACAGGCTTTCAGGAAGAAGTAAAACTTCATTCACATACGATTCAACAAGCTTTGAAGGAGCTCATTTTGATAAAAAGAAAGACAGTTGAAGGTCAAGAAAATCAGGTAATCGGATCCCATGCAGAACTGCAAGTAACTTAAGGAAGACACAGAGAATTTGAGATTATTGAAAAATAAGTGAGAGAGTGGGTTAGGTGAAAAAGTAGAATTTGTTTAAGAAGCTGTGAGCAAAGGGAGTTGTTTGTGGGATTAGGGGTGCCCATAGAAGTAACCGTCTTGCAAGCAAGGATACAATTTATGCATCAAGTTTATTTGGAGTTTTGCTTTCTTGTATATAAGCTTTGTAATTTCCATTTTTTTTATAAATTTAAGAGAGAATTTGAATCTAAATTCTCCTATAAGATAATCTAAACTCCTCATTATTAAATTCACCCAGTAACATTAAATGAGAATTATTTCAATTTCCTAATTTTTTTGTCTTCTTGAGGGGTTTGAGTTTACTTAAAAAGACTTCCCCTTAAGTGACCTTTCAATATATTTGGTGATGGCAGGTTGTAGTGTTCATCTGAAGTTTCTTTTGGCAGGGCTGAAACAATCCGTGATTACAAGATTGGAGACAGTTTATGCTATGCTTTCATAGGTCAGTTTATATTTCCTTTTTACCAGTATGTTAAAATTATGCAGATGTAACTGCTTGCATGTTATGTTCTTTTTTTTTAATTTTTTTTTTATCTTCCCCTTTTCCTTTTATATCTTTGTTGGTTGAGAGGGATAGAGTGATCATGATTTTTTCCCCATTTCTGTATCAAATGCCTTACTTCATGAGATGTCTTTGTGGTTTTAAAGAGAAGGGTATAAAAAAGAAATTCGGGCCTTACTAATTTAGCTTGAGCAATTCCTGTTTTATGGTCAGTTGCCTCTTAGCTTTCAATAGCTCCATTAATGATGTGCTAGGTATTCTGCTCTTTAATGAGTAGTGGTCTAATTCCGGAATTCCTTTTCCTTTGTCTAGTTATTAGCCTTATACTTGGGGAAGGAGAGTAGCATTAAAAAGGTCTGCTTCTTGAGTTAATTATTCTTTGCTAAAATAATAAGAAAACCAATTTCCTTCTTCCTTCTTCATCTCCAGATTCGTGTTTCTTATTAGTTACTTCCTTAATCTTACTACGAATATGACTAAGTTATAGATGTTTTATCTTTTAGAAGGCCAGATTCCAGATGTAGTAAAGCTGTGGGGCTACTGATCCACCCGAACCCTCCAAATTAAAGTTTCTTCATGTCCCTTTTGTATATGCATTTTGGTCAGATTCTGGAAACCAGACTTTAGTTCTTGTCTTTCATCTCTTGGTATGAGGTAAATAGACATCTATAGGAGTTATCGCCTAATTCCTGTTATGCCTACGTAGCATGCATATTAACATGCAGGTATATGGTGAAGGGATAAATTCTGTCAACAGCATCTACGGATGAATTGATGGAAAGCTGAGCTTGTATGATTAATTTGTTCTTCATCAGCACCAAGCAACCATTACCACTACTCCATATCATGAGTTTCCTTGAATGTTGTTCACATTTATATTAAAAATATCTAGATGGTATGATAATCTGTTCAGTCTTAGATTGTACAAACATACTGTTTTCAAAGGAAACTTGGTGGCTACTTCATTTCTTATCAATGAAGGTTTCAAACTACTCTTTTTTCCTCCTTATGTATTGTGTACTTTATTTCTTTTTTTGTTTTTGGATATTAATTGATTATGCTTTGTTTCATAAACTCGTTTTTTTAGTGGGTTAAATTGTTTCCTTGTTTATATCCATAGTTGGCTTAACTATACTTCACAAACACTTACATTAAGGTGTTTAGCATTTTATTGAGCAAAAATACTGTGTTGCTTGCTTTGTTCTTTTTTTTCCTTTGCTTCATGTAATTCACTCTTCTTCAATTTTGATTGGGTTTATAGTCTTTTGATTACTAGACTTACAAACTTTTTATAAATTCTGAACGTATTCAATGATGATATATTATAGAATGAATTACTTTCAGATTTATTGAGCAAAAATGCTGTGTTATTTACAGTGTTTTGTTGCTTGCCTTTTTCTTTGCTTTCCATTCTATTTTCTCGTTTTCAAATTGATGGGACTTATAGAAACTTTTTTTACTGACTTGCATACTACTTTTCCAATTCTGAATTTAAGCATGTGTCTTCAATGATGATATGAAGTGTTGGATGGATAGAAAACTTGTTTCCCTAACTTCCATTTTTCATTTTTCCCCCTAAATGGCAGATGGATAATGCTTTGATTGATGACCGAAGAATACATGTAGATTTTAGTCAAAGTGTGGCAAAACTCTGGTCACAATATAGGCGCAAAGATAAAATGGGTAAAGGTAAAATTATATATATCATAGCCTGTAGACATTTGTTTTATATGCTTTTGTCCTTGCTTTTTTCTGTGATTTTGTGTAGTAAGGCAATTTTTGTTTTATATGCTTTTGTCCTTGCTTTTTTCTGTGATTTTGTGTAGTAAGGCAATAACTGGTTGTAAATGATAGTAAGTTCTTCCCCCCTTGAATTTATTATTGACACAAAATCACAGGCGCATAGGTAGAGGTTCCTTCGAATGTGTTTCTTCAGATCACATTGCCAAGGATTGCACCGTGGATACTCCAATGAAACAACAACATACAAAGTACATCAAGGACAATAATCCCCAACGTAGTGGAAACATTGCGAGGATACTTGTGTTCGTATGTGTCTGTCTTTGTCTGTCCAAGCCTATGACAGAAAGTTTCTTGTTTTAGGTATGAAATGGTTCTTGATGGAGATGGTCCTGAGTGTCCACGGCAAGAAATGAAATATAGAGGGAACGATAGGGATGACCCAGTTGAGAAAAAAAGTACGAGCAGGGAACTTTCTAGAGATCATAATAGGTCACCGAGACCAAGAATTGGTAGGCTCAAACAGTAGAGACAGATACGGTGACCGAAGCAGAGGAAAGGGGGAACATCCAGATAATAAATCAATTCGATCTGAAAAAGCATAAGAGACGTTGATTCCCATGCTGAGTAGAAAGATAGAGAAAAGCATAAGGAAAGACATGGAGGTGATGACTATATCTGGAGAGATGAGCAGGACTCAACAAAGAGGAATGTGGATAATGGCTACGGAGAAAGAAGGGCTGGAGGAGATTGTAGGAGAAAAGCAGATTCTAGCTCTGTGGGGAGAAGAGATGACAGGAAGTATAGAAGAGCAGAGAAGAGAAAAAAAGACTAGTACTACTGATGATAGCTATAGAGACAGGTTGGATGATGACAAAGATTACAGGAACAGGCATGAAGATGATGGCAGGTTAGATATGAAAATTGAATCCAGAAGAAGAAATAGAAGCCCAGACAATATAGAGCCTAGACATCGGAGGGAAGAACATGGACATCGAAGACGAGATTTTGAATATGATGATGATCGTCATAGAAGGAATCATGGTGACAGGAGATAATCACAGTTTGTTATTTTTCCAAGATTGTGATGTATAATGCAATGCAACTCGTCAGTCTCATTGCCTGTTCTCTCTCCTGTGGATGGTGGTCCCATTGGACATGAAATTGTCTGGATAGCTATGTTCGATGTGCCTTTTGCTTTGCTTGTTCTCTTGGAGGCTTGTTAAAAGCATAGATGGTGAATGAATAATGATTTTGTACTTAGCTTGTTGGAAAAGATGGTGGAAAGAAGAGGAAGATACAGTTTAGATCAAAATGTTATCTTAAGAACTATGAAATCCGCAAAGAAGAAACAAACACCAGGCAGCATTCAGGAAAATGATATCCCACAATGGATGGGATACGTTTTCAATCACATTTTTTACGTGGCTAAAAACTTAACCATTTATTGTTTCTTAAGTTTTAAAAAAGAACAATTTATGTTGGCCACATAAGTCAACGTAGCTCAAAGTGGACATTGGGACGTAAGAATAAAAGCACGGATACAGAAATATCCTCGTTGAAAGCAATTTGAAAATGAGAAATGATTTTTTTGCTATAGATGTCGACCTCGCTCACATATTTGTATGTGAGTTGTTATTATTTTTTAAAGATTTACAATAAAATTTAAAAAATTTAATAATTTATGTTATATATTAACAAAATTTAATAAAAATAGTCAAGAGCCTTTAGCTCGTTGGCATATGACAGCTATTGAATCTACGATGCTGCAGATTCGAACCCAATCCTATACTTTTACTTCTATTCTCACTTAAGGAATCACATGTAATAAAAAAAAAAATTTAATAAAAATAAAATTTTAAAAATTAATGCATTCGAGTAGTTTAAAGGTGTGATACCCATGCTGGTAAAAAAAAGAAAACCGCAAGACTGTTAGGTTTTAAATCATGACTGCTAATTTGGTCTATTATAGTGATTATGCAGACATTATGATGAGTTGATTACCTGACGTTCTATGAAAAAGTTAGCCTAATTTTTTTTCTCATATTAGGTTTCATGTAACATTTATTTTAAAAAAACTGTTTAATAAGGACACAGATCATCCTTATGTGCAAGATTGTTTAAAGGTGTAATACCCATGCTGGTAAAAAAAAGAAAACTGCGAGATTGTTTGGTTTTAAATCATGACTGCTAATTTGGTCTATTATAGCAATTATGTAGACATTATGATGAGTTGATTACCTGATGTTCTATAAAAAAGGTTAGCTTAATTATTTTTTCTCATATTAGGTTCCATGTAATATTTATTTAAAAAAATTGTTTGACAAGAACATAGATCATCTTTGTGTAGGAGAAAGTTAAACTAATTTTCTTCATAAAACGTCAAGTGATCCGTATTCTCTTTTATTATTGAAAAAAGTAACTCGTATATATTTATTTCAATAAAATAACTATAAAAATATCCAAAAATATTAATTATAAAATAATTATAATTTATTAGATGTGCTCAATTTTTTAATTTAAATTATAAAATTTAATAAATTTAATAATTTAAATTTTATCAAATGAGATTTATGTAAGAATAAAATTATTATTTATCATGTATGCATGCAAGAAAATAGCAATACAGGTTGACTGCTAATGACTGCGCCTTCCGAGGACTGAAATGTTGTGCAACTAACAGTATTGCTACAAATCAACTGCAGGCAACTCAAACAATTTTAAGTCTTACCATAACAAAGAAAAAAGGAGTAAAGAATATGGAATGAGAAACATCAAAGATCTTAATTCTATCCCTCTGCGATATGTCAGCTCATCAGGAAGTTGAATGCCATTAGTGCAGAATACATGCATGTTCTCATTCACCATAATAGCTTTCAGTCATAGCAATAAGAGCATAAAATCTTAAAATTATCATTCTTTCTGCTATTCTAATTAGTACGCATGTCAATAGTCAGAAAACCATTTTAAGAGAATGTAGAAGTGTTCCTTCTGTCCAGCATTTTCATGAGCTTTAGGAAGAAATAAAACTTCATTTACGTAGGATTCAACAAGTTTTGAAGGAGCTCATTTTGATAATTTAAGGAGAAAAAAAAAAAGAAGACACGGTTGGAGGTCAAGAATTAATATCACGTAATCGGATCCATGCAGAACTGCAACACAAAAAATTAGAGGTTATGAAAAATAAATGACAGAAAGTAAATTAAAAGAGAAAATATAATTTGCTTGACTTTAAGATGTAGTGGGCAAAGGGAGTTGTGTTCGGGGTTAGGGGTAGTTCTAGAAGTAACGTGTCTTGCATGCAAGGCCACAACTCTTGAAGTCAGTTTATTTTGAGTTCTTCTTTCTTGTATTTAAGTTAATTTTGTAACTTCTTTTTGTTATACAAATATAATAGAAGATATTTGAATTTAATTCCTCCGTAATACTATCTAAATCTCTCATTATTAGATCACACTCAATGATATTAAATAAGAATTAGTTTACTTTCCTAATCTTTCTTGTCTTCTTGAGGAGTTTGAGTTTATTTGAAAAACTCCTATCACACCATAAATAATAATCAGTGTCACTATTCTTGCAATTCTCTCTCTTATAGTGAATACCAATCCCAATATCAAATGAAAACACACCAATCTTATGGTCCCCTTCTCCAAACCTTTAAATTACACTACTTAATAATCAGTGTAACTATTCGTGTTTTCGAACTTTAATTATTTATTTGTCACACATAAGTTCAAATAAGAATTCAAGTAGTTATAATATAGTCACAATTTCATAAAAAAAAAAAAATGAATGGGTGAATTATGGGTATTTTTATTTTCTTTTGGTGCTCCTAGAGTTAATTATCAAGAGGTAGTAGATTTTACAATAGTATAAATATATAAATATAAAATATATCATTTAATGGGGAAGAGTGTGAATAGCATGTAATGTATAACTTAGTATTGATTTCTTTTTTTAAACCTAATGGTAGTCAAATGGTAATCATTCAAGGATATTCTTTCCTACAGTTAAAGTTCATTTGAAGTCAGTATACTTTTATTAGATCAATTCTTTATTAATAACTTAATATTGATTCTTATGGATAGGTTTATTGAAATTTAAGGTAGGAGAGATAGGTTTTGTGTGTATCCCTTAAAGATAGCTTGGTAGGTTTATTGAAATACTCGGAAATTGTATTGGTGCTATTTTTACTTACTTTCAAAAACATGGCAAATGGTATCTGATTGGATTTAAATTTTTTGATCTTTTTATTAATTTTAGTAACTTTTTTTTATTTTCCCTTTTATTTAATATATACTTTTTTTATTTTTTTATCTACTTCGCTTTTATTTTCTTTGATAAAGGATTTAAGCTTGTATCTTATCTTTTTAGGAATGGGAGAGAGGCAGCCAAAAGAAAATTTTTTTTCCCTACCTAGTATTATATAATTATTTGTGGTATTATATAAGAATAATCGCAGAAATAAATAATAAATGAGATTTTTAATTACTGTAGTTGTATATATGCGGCAAATATCTGTTGGAGCTAACTTTTGTAATAGCAAAATTAAAAAAATCAGGCAGCAACTAGCAAGTTCACCCTTCAATGGTCATCCGCTGGAAGAAACATCAAAACGATGCACATTGTACGCCTTGGTGTTGACACACAAGACAGACAAAGAGATTTTATGTCTAAAATGTGGTCAAAGATAAAACTAAACGAAGGAAATGCACGTTAGATCTCAAACAATTCCATAAATATTACAATAAAAATTTCTCCTTTCACTTTCTTATTAGTGACGAAATATATGCCATGCCAGTTATTGATTGAATATGAGTAAGACCAACCACAGTAAATCAATAATTGGGGTTTATCAAAGTGAATTCCTTTGAATGAAAGAAATTTGATCACTTAAATAAATTATTTTAATTTTATATATAAAAATAACTTATTTAAGAGAAATATCCGTTTAAGTATTTAATAATACTTTAAAAAATTAATCTTTTATTATTAAACAAAAATAATCTGAATCAAACTAAAAAAATAATTAAAGATGTATGTATTTTGTGAATAACGAGAGTGAGAGCAGATGGACTCAGTTTGTAATATGGTTCGACCTAAATTTAAATCACTTAACAGTTTTTTTATTTCAGTGACTTTTTAAGTATTTTTTTTCATTTAAATTAATGAGTTTCAATTTTTTTATATTAATTTTTTTAATTTTTTAAAGTAAAAAATATACTTTATAAAATAAAATATAATTAAATAATTATTAATAAAAAAATTAATTATACATACAAAAATTTATAAATCTAAAATAATCTATATTATTAATATTTTTATCACATATTATTTATTTATATTTTATTTTATGAAATATAATTTTTACTTTAAAATATCATAATCAACCCACTATAACTTACAAATAAAAAGTCACTTAATCTCATCATTTTCGTCAATTTACAAGAGCATTCATTTACGAAAAAACGAAACCCCTGCGTAGGGATTGCACCCGCGCGGTGTGCTCATCGGTGAACGAAAAGGTGTATAAATAAATTTTATAAACATTCTGTACGTTCTTTTATTATTTTATATTTTCTTTTTTTTTTTCCACTCCCCTCCTCCCTCTCCTACTTCAAAATTTGTTTTTCTAGGCACCTTTATCATTTTGCTTGACCAAACGGGCAATGCAACAATGACTGACTGACAATGGCTGCTTTGGATAGCCGGTAGTCAAAATAAATACATAAACAAATTAGTAAAAATATCAATATTAAATTGTGACTTGAAAGCTAAAAACGTTCAGAACTCAAAAATTTGGAAATCATTTTCACCCACTCTTACCGTGGACTAAATTCCTGTGCTGATTGGCTCGCGAAGCTCGCCGTTCGTCAGGAAGATGGTCTTCATGTGTTTCAGACTGTACTGGATTATCTGTACTTTTCCAAGCTGATATAATGGAAACAATGATATATCTACTTAGTTAAACTCATATTTTTTACATAATTTAAAAAAAGTTAAATATTTAATTTTTTTTCTCTCTATAATTATATAAAAAATGTTAATTTAATCACGTTGTTGTAACATTTTTCGATGATTGTCCAGTGTTTGCGTGGAAAGAATAGAACTGATGTAAGCTGTTTTTTTCTTTTGGTAAAGTCTTTTACTCAAAACAAATACTGTTATATTTATACAAAAATATATATTAAAATCATAAATTTAAAAAAAATATATAAAAATATATATTAAAACTACGTACTTTATCATTTTCAAAAAGAAACATTCATAACTGGTATAAAAAAATAATGATATACTTATATTTCAAGAGTCATAATACATTTACAATATTTAAAATTTTGAAAGTAAAAGGAGAAATAGTTCAGAAGAAAAAGTAAAAACAATATATTTTTTTAAATTAAAGTTGTTATAAATGTATTATGACTCTTGAAATGTGAATATATCATAATTTGGTATATTAAAATTTTATTTAAAAAAATTTATATTATTAAATTTTATTAATTAAATTATAAAATATTTATAAAAACATTTTGTTATCCGTTTTCTGTTTTAGTACTAATTACTAATCCAGAAAACAAGGGAATGTGTTGCGTTAGCATGCGGGAGACAAATAGCAGGGGTTAGTTTCAGTGAATGAGCGCTGTCCTTTGCTTTTCAGTTCATCTGTCATCAAAGGTAAAACATGCGTTCTTGGTGACGGAAAAAATTCAGAGAAAGCAGAGTTCTCGAAGAATGATCAGAATGAAACAGTCTATTCAATTGCCCAAAAACTGACAAACAGAAATCATAACGGCCCCATACATGCACCGGATAAGATCTAAAATCTTATTGTAAAATTCTAAACCCTAACAGGCTGTAATTTTCTGGACGCGAACAGAATTTGACGAAATCGCAACGTCAATCGTCGTCGACGCCCACGAATGCCCAAGCATTCTTTCGGCGGATAGCCTCTTCCTCTTCCGGAGTGTAATCGTTGTTAATCCCGAAGAAATTACGAACGTACTCCACGCTCTTGTTCTGGATGCGATGCGCCACGGCCTGGTTGAGGAAGTCAAGAAACTCCTTCGCACCGAGGTAATTCGCGGCCAGGAGCAGATCCTTCATTTCCTCGTTGGAGAGGCCCTTGATGTAGTCATCATTGAAAGCCTTGACCTCATCGGCCGCGGTGGAGGAGGAGGAGGAGTCGACGGTGACGCGCTTCGACTTGGCTCGGAACTCGACGTGGTGTTCGTAGTAGTCGATGATTTTGGACAAGGTGTCCTTGCCCACATTGTGAAGGGGGATCACCGAGGAGACGTTGCCGTCGCCTGCCTCGATGCAGGCCCTCACGGTTTGGAAGTCCATGGCGATCAACGCGTCGACCTCGAAGACGGTACCCTCGACGGTCCTCAGAGTGATCTTGGTACTGGAGGTTTTCGTTTGCTCGGCCATTGTCGCAGGGAAGAGAGAGAAAGCGGAGAGAGAAAATCAAAGGGGGATTTGTCGCGCGGAGAAGAAAATTCAGATAAGCTCGGCGAGGTGGGTAGTGATGAAGCGAGTGTGGTAGTTTTATAGGGGACGGAGAGGCGGTAAACGACCCCCATTGGGATTTGGGAGAATTTTTATACTCCCAACCCTTATCTCTATTACATTCCTACTTGCGATACTATTGGCATTGGCATTGACATATAATGACCGAGTTAGTTGTTTTGGTAGACTTTTAAATAGATTAGAACCCAATTAAATAATAATAATGATTAGCATTTTCACACATTAATTGATATGTTAATTTTATTTTTATTTGGTTTGTCATCTTAAATTGTAAAAATTTTTAATCTATTTCGATATCTTTTCTCTTTTTTCTTCAACTATTTTAAAAAATTCAGATTTAGGAAAATTAATGAATAGATTGTTAGGTTTAATATTGTTTAAATTATTCTTTTTGAATTGTTACATTTTTGTAAAATCATTAAATCTAATATGATAATAAATAGTCGGCATTTATGTTAAGTTCAAAATTTTTATAGCAACATATAAATACAAAAAAATTCTTTATGACATTTGTATCTAATGAGAAAAAAAAAAGTTAACAAGTGCGATTTAATAGTGGAGAGTTTAGCATGTATTATAGAAAGATTTAGATTTAAATTTTCTTTATGACATTTGTAAAAAAAAATAAGGAGAGAATAACACAAATAGATTTTTTTTTTTTATGTGAAAACTTTCCAACGTTGGATGAAAATAAAGTTTTCAATAATGACCAATTGCATATAAGTGAATTTGGACACTACTTACCTATAATATAGAAAGGAAAGGCAATAAACTTATAAGAATTTAAGATGTTCACCTGAATAAAGGGACAAAATCAAAACGAAAAGTACTTCTTAGATATCGAGTAATACCAAATTTCCAGTATGGTATAGAAATTAATGTCTCCAATAATTATACAATAAATCCCTAAATTTTAATGAGTAAAGAATTTGTAAAAATCCTCTTTCTTTCAAATGAAGAATTTTATATAATTGTCATTTAAATTTGATCCTCTGTGATTTAAAACTCTTTAAAACCTTTGTTTTTAGTTACATAGGAGTATGATTTTTTAGAAAAAAAAAAGAAAATAAAAATTAAATCTATGCTGCACTTTAGAAAGGAAAATAAATGTCAGTTGAATTATTAGCTCAGAGGCAAACTCTTTAAAACTTTGAATATAACTTATGCGTAATGATTTTTTTTTAATTTTTATGCTTTATATTTTGTGGAAATAAAGGGTATAACAGGCTGGGTACTTAATGAGTCCCCTCAAGCCAGCTTATTTAGGGCCTTTCTTAGCCTGAAGCCATTTATTATTATATACAAGCTCATGCCGAGGTGCAATTGCATGTGCAACAATCCTCAGGAAGATGTCTTACACATCCTACTTCTTGATTTTGAGCTAGTCCTTGTGCTTCAAATTGTTCTGTTGATACCTATCTTTTTGAATATAGATATTCCCACACAAAAAATCTCACATGAAAAAAGTCACCTTAAACATTTATTTGCATCAGAGATCAACTTTCTTGTATAAAAGAAGATTTCAGCTACCACCAATAGTGTTAATGTAATAATCCTTGACTGGAATAAAAATTGAACAACTTTTTAATTAAAGATTTAAGTTAAAATTTTAAAGTTATATTTATTGAAAGAGATAATTAATGATTAATTTTAAATATAAATTAATTTTTTATCTAATAATAATATAAAAATATTACATAAAAAAGTTAACAAATCCCAACTACTACCACAAATTTACGTTTAAAGTTTTTGTCAATTTCTTTACGCGAAAATAGCTTTAATATATCTTTTTTCAAGCTTAGGCACCTTTCGTGACCAAAAAAATAAATAAGTGAAAATAATTATTATTCACATAAAATTTATTGAGTGCATGTTTACATCATAGAAACAATAGTGGAAGCATTTGCCTCACTTCACAAGTTGAACCTGCCATTGCTCTTGGAAGCCTTTATTTCTCTTCTTCCTACTCTTCCTCGTTAACAGCCCCTTCTCTGCTAGCATTTTCGGTTTGTGTCTTTTTCGCTCTTTTGCTTTCTCCTCAATGCCATCATCCATCATCTTCATTTCTGCCACATTTTAGCACTGAAAACCTACATTGCATGAAGTAAATAATCCAACTGGGAATTAGATCTCTCTTACTTTAAGTTAGACCAAGAAATACGAGTACAAGCGCTTATGCTGCCAATGGATAATGCCAAATGACTTCTATGCAAGCATATATACTTCATCTTTCATCTCTCGCTCATTTTTGAAAGACAAATTAACTCAACTGGTTTGGAAAAAATGTAACCCTTGCAAGTCTGAGATGGTGACAATTTTCGCCTTAATCATTAGGAAAGATTTGTCACTAGAGACATAAATTACTAAGCATTAGTTCATTGATGGAGCTTCCTATTGGTAAAGGATCTCAACTAGACTCCGTTTTAGAATTCGTAAAGATGTGTAGTATTTTAGTTTTTGAAAAGATGGTTACCCAACCACTTCACGGGAAAAGCACAATATAAACAATTGATTTTCTTCCTTACTTTCAATAGTCACCAAGTGTGTAGGAAACACGTAAAAAAATGAAAAACTGATTAAATTAGACTCTCAAAATCCTAAGAAATTAATGCAGATTGACATGTTAATTGTTCATTTTTTCAAATCAATCTCAGGAAGACTAACTAGGCTAGTTTTGAGGTGTAAGAGAAACTGTGAGCGGAGCCTTCAATATTTACATAGCTTATGATTAAAAGCCCTAACCATAAGTATTTATTTTTTAAATAAAAGGATCAGATTTGTATTTCAGTGACACGACCCAAATGTTACCCCATGAAAACGTACCTTTTTCATTAGAGAAAGCACCTCATTCTCTTTGTATTCGATCATTTCAACTTGCCTTTCAAGAAGAGCTTTGATTTCACGAATGAGATCAACATCATTCTACAAATGCCAAAAATTAAATGGTGAAAAATATGCAAAAAATGAGATACAAGTATCAGAATTCTATCTCTGCAAACAGAGCCTGCATGGACACATGTATGCATTTAGGTTGCCATACATTGAAGTGTCAGAAACTAGCAGGGATGCCCGAATAAATGTGCACTTGCACATGTAAGCAAACAAAAAGAGAGGTCGAGAGAGATGATCGAAGGAGGGAACGATTTGCTCAAATGTATGCCAGACACCACATCTTTGGAGAACCAACAACAACGTTTCAATCTAACAACTAAAGTATATGATGAGCAGACAGGATAATCATTTGATGTACAGATTATACACTGTCATCTTTACCAACAACTTCTTAAAATTCAACACCGGAAAAATTAGCTCCAAACAGTTGGAAAAGATCTGTAAAGTTCAAAGTATTTCCAATGTGTTTTAACCTGAGTGACTAGGCTCAGAGCCAGTCCTCCTCTACCTGCTCTTGCAGTATGACCTACACGATGAACACAATCCCTTGGAAACCTGCAGTGAGTAGTTGAATGTAGAGCATTAAATTCTGAAAATAGCAATACACAAGACACAGAAATTGGCCAAGAATGGTAACCCTGGAATGTCATAGTTGATAAAAAGATCAACTGTAGGTATATCCAAACCACGGCTGGCGACATCAGTTGCAAGCAGGATAGCAACCTTTCCTGACTTGAATTGATGAAGTGCCTCAAGCCTCTGGGCCTGTGATTTAAATGAATACAAAGCTGCAGCTTCTTGATGCATTAAGCTTATTTGGTGACAATCTCTGCAGTTCAGGAATAATAAAATATTGAATTTGATTTTTTATCAATCATGAATGTGATACGTCAGGAACAACCTTTACAGAGAAAGCAGGATAACCAAAAAAGCCAAGAACGTATATATCTTGTTAATGATGTCCAGATTTTGCAAATAAATGATAGCAGGACAAAAGTTCATTGACATAAATCTATTATAGCACATCAATATAGAAAACCAGCTTGGACCATCAATGAACCCTTATTGAAAAAACAGATTTCCATTCATGTTTTTTTAGGTCTTTTATATTTTGTTTTGAGAAGGAAGCATAGGGAGGAGGTAGTTTCATGTACCAAAAGAACCAACAACTTTCAAAATTGAGGCTCACCTTTAACCTCTTTTGTAATCACTTCTTAATCAGGTCATTGCGCCTAGTTTTTAAAGTTTGAACAACAATTTTGTTATCATATATTTCCACCTTTAACCTCCTTATGGGACATATTTACAACCATCTTTAAACACTGCCAAGATGAAACTAAGTAAAAAGGCTGCTCCATCATATACCTCCTAACTAATGCAATGTTCAACTACTGATAATTTAAACCAACCCAAACCACTGAAATCAATAAGATCTGAAGATGTAGACCCGCATAAAAAGACAAGCATGATTCAGAACACATTTGTCAATCCCAATCTAAGACTGGCACCACCTTTTCAATCTGCAAGATACTTAGCCTTCAATTCAGTGATTGATGCCAAGCCAAACACAATGACATAGGTAGTCTTAAATAAAGTCCTGAATAAACGAACAGCCCCTAATTTGCAGCCATAAGTTCCAGTTTCAATGATTTAAAACCATCAAACTTTTTCTTCTTGAGTTTTAGCTCAAAACTGCCTTAAGATACAATTAAATATACCCTATACTCGTTATTATTCCCAACCAAACAATATCAACGGCAGAGAAAAAATAGCACCGTGTTGTATAATGAAATGCATGATTTATGAACCTAAGATTAATAGAACCAACTCCTTTATCATAATATGCTTCAGACATTGCTAGAAAAAGAATTGAAGGAGCAAGCAGATAAGCCTCTATAAAAAAGGGAAAAAAAAAGTATTTTAACTAGAAATAAGAATTGAACTCACAATATATATGATGATCCATGTCCTCCAACTTTAAGTGAAAGCTATGTATTCCATATTTTATGTGTGAGATCCTATAAGCCCACAACGTCTAATTTGTAATAAGCACAAACAAACCTAAAATCAATCTCAAGTTTTATATATGCCACCTAACATCACATAATCTCTTCTGCATATTTTTTTCTCATTCAGAACTAAAATATATTAAGTAAGTTTAGAAAATCCATTAAAAGCTGCCCACAAAAAAATGGAAAAAAAAAACTGCAATAACCAATACAATTAAATCTTTATACACAATATTAGAATGAACATTAATCTTTTTCCTTCTCTTTCGTGTAGGGAAGAGTAAGGGAAAATAAAGAAATAACTGCATATATATTAATGAAATGAAATAATCAGAGGACAAAGCTATCTGTTATGAGCTAGCAATTTCCCATGAGTCAACCAGGTAGTCAAAAACTGTAATCGGGTAGGGCTATTTACAGTATTACCAAAGCGAAACAATCCTGCAGTATCAGAACAAATTCTATGACCTTATTGATTGAAAAACAAACCATAGTACAAACAACAAAAAGCTGTTATGAAAAATTCAAACTATTTCTCTTAGAAATGATACCTGCATGTGGAGATAAATACAATGGCAGAACGATTGCCCATATCTTCCATATTAGACAAAATATACATCAAATAAACCTCCTTCAACTTTTTGGGGATTAATATAACCTGTTGCTTTAGTGTTTCAACTGTTTTTAAGCCTTCATATGCCTCATAGACGTACAGTTTATCTTGGTAACGTTCATGCAACTTTTGCAGATTACTTGTCGTTGTTGCAGAATAGAATAGGTTTTGCCGATTTTCTGGTAAACACTGAAAAAGGAACTTCAATTACTCCTGAAAACCAACATCCAGAACTCAATCTGCTTCGTCCAATACAAGGAACTGGAACATTAAAGGAAAATACTTGAGTAACTAAGGAATTAGGTGGGTAAAGCAACACAAATATTTAACCCAATGCAACAAGAAATCTAGATTGGGTTTTATCATTAGAATGGGTAACCCTCAATAACCTTTAATAAAACTGTTAAAAATTTCCTGCCAAAGTAGAAAAAGAAGGATCTCAAAACCATTAAATTTTTATCACTTCATTTAAGCATATAGCAGGCTTGCTTGCCAGCCTTTCAGCTGCTCCTAAGTAAGATAAAAAGGGCAGATGACACTTAAGAACCTACAGAATAGTTAGCAGTTCCCAATAATTACATTCGTTTTTTCATGATGATACAGGATGTCGTAAAATTATAATTAAATTTCAGGAGGCCAACGGAAAAAATTTTATGTAAAGAAGATTAGAAATTGCATGTCCTCTATGCTGGTAACTTTTCAGTATGCCTCCAGCAAGTCTTCTTTCTTCCTTTTTTAATTTTTAAAATTTTTAGAAAGCTAACATAATTAGGAAATACCATGATTGCAACACACACACCCAGAGAAAACAGGTAAAATGAAGCTCATGAAGTGAACTCCTTGAATACATTATTACTGCTATTTGAGTCCATGCATTCATTCTGCCAGCTTACTTTTTTTTACATGATTATAATTTGACACCGATTGCAAATTTCCTTCACTCATTTCTTCTGGAAGTTCTCCATTTTTTTCAAAAATTATCTCTCACCCCTATTTAACCACATTTACTGAAGTGCTTTCATCCCATCACCCAAAAGGCCACTTGTCTTGTTATAAGGTACCGCACAGTAAAAGAAGACCTTGAATATCAAGAATAAAACTTAAAAACCAATAAAAGGTGGAAAAAACATCACCTTAGTCCTGGAGAAAACAGGAGGAATATCAGGATTTTCCTCAAGCAAAACATTGATCCTCCCTGGTATGGCAATCACAAAATGTGGCCTTGACATCAAATTCTTGGCCTGTTTCAGCATGTCCATCCCTCCAACCACGACGGCTATCCGCAACTGCAAACAGGAACCCAATTGCCCTGAATTGCTCTGCTAATTGATACGCCAGCTCTCTAGTCGCCGTCACGACCAACGCAAAAACCCCAAAGGGATGCTCAGACAGGCGGTGAAGGGTGGGCAAAGCAAACGCAGCAGTCTTACCGCTGCTGTTCTCGTCGACTCCGAGCACGTGACGGCCGGCGAGAATCCTGGGAATGCAGTGCGATTGGACCCGCCGGGGTTTGCGCATTCCGAGCTCTTTGCAAGTCTCCACTGCCCATTCGGCGAGTCCAAGCTCCGCGAACGTTGTTGCTGTGGTGGAACCGATATCGGTATCTCTAGATTTTCCAAGGCGTAGGGCATCAAAGTTAGGGTCTTTGGCGGAGGCGGAGGTGGTGGTGACGACCGGTGAGAGGCTTTTAGAGGGTTTACGAGCATTGGAAAAGAGAAAAAAATTTTCATCTACTAGAATTTGTTGTTGTTCCGTAGTGTCTGGCAAACACGGAAGCAGACCATGAAATTCTGCGAACCTTTAATGGCCAATTTACAGTTAACCCGGGAAATTGGCGTTTCCCCTCTAACACAAACCTAACGACCAAAAAAGGAGGGAAAAATAATCTTAAGGATAATTCTAAGATACTAACACTAAAGCTTATAATATATATTTGAAGTGATTTATTTAAATAAAAATATGGATGAATTGAAGATTGGAAAAGGGATGAGTGCATTTTTAAATAATTTTAGTTATTGATATAATTTTATAAATAATTTTTAGATCAAGTATTAATAAATTTATTATATATAAAAATAATTTATATAAATATGTATTCTAAATTTATGTTATAATTATCTTTTTTTAAGTTTAAAAATTTTGAAAATAGATGTGAGTACCATACTAACCGTCTAATCTTAAGAAGAAAAATGTTATATGACAAGTTATTATGAGATTGTAAAAATAATAATAGTTCATATATTATTGATTTTTAAAAATGCTATAAATTAAATTATAAAATTTAAGAAATTTATGAACTTAAATCATGTGCTATGGAAATGATGTAAAAATAAAATTATAAAAAGAGTAACATGTACAGTAATCTTAATAGGATTTAAGTGTTTTTTGAGCTCTATTATATTTATATTTTTAAAATCATACGTTAGACTACACACAGTAAAAAATAAATAAATTTTATTAATAATTTTATAATTTTATTTGAGTTTAAATATAAATATTATATACTTTATAAGATAACATAAAAAATATAATTTCTCTTACCTTTCATAGCTAAACATAATACAATATAACTTTAGTATTATCATTTAAGTTTAATACTTGAAGAAATTAAAGTAAAAGTAGTTTAATAAGTTCTAAAAAAATATATCAAATAATTGAAACATCGAAAATCATAATAAGTCCACCATATTATAGCAACCATGAAAATAAATATAGTTGCAATGAGAGAATTTAATACACAATCATGTATGTCAAATTCTAACTATATCAAAACTAACAGGAGAAACTTTTGGTGCCGGAAGACTTGTAAGAAATAATATATTATTATTTTATTTTTACTAGAGACAAGTAAGTAATAATAAGTAACTTAATATATATAAATTTTTATCCTTGAATTTAGGAGTTTGACGATGCATTCATAAAATTTTAGTCAAATAAGGGAATCTATAAGAAGAAGAAAGTTCTATTAAATCCAAACTATATATATTATATAATTAATTATGAATTATTGATTTATTAAATTTTATTACTTAAATAAATTTTTAATTAAAACTATTATAATTTTAATTTATAATAATAAAAAGATTGAATCTAGACTAATATGACAAATAGAAAAAATAAAATATTTATATAAAAAATATTATTCTTACATTTTTAAATTTATATGTTTTATAACAAAATTTAAAATTAATCTGAAATTAATTATAAAATTTTGTACAATTTTTCAAATAATACTTTATAAAAAAATCATAAACCTAAACAAGAAAATATATCATTACTTTATTTATATCAATATAGCTGCCGGGCATCAAAGCTACATGCAATCCATGGACAACAAGGATATCCCTGGCACTCCCACGGCCAAAACATTAATACCATTTCCAATGTAGAAAATGACGAACGGTCACTACAAGACGTCCTGGTTTGTACACCATTACCCTCTTTCGGCCGGCCTTGTGCGGCACACAAATACAATCACAGTTTGTTGGAGTCAGACACTCACTAGTTTCTCGGGCGAGGGAGAGAGTAGAAGCACGTGGCTATGGAGTCAACTTTCAAGCCTGACATTTTGAAGGGCAAGGTTGCTCTTATCACAGGCGGAGGATCTGGACTTGGCTTCGAAATATCCACCCAGTTCGGCAAGCATGGTGCCTCCATTTCTATCATGGGCCGACGCAAGCAAATCCTCGACTCTGCTGTCTCTGCTCTCCGGTCACTTGGAATTCAGGTACTTTTTCCTGTGTAGAATTTGCTTCCATTGTCTGTCACGGGACCTGAATGTTAGGTAGTTTCAATTTTGAAAACCTTTCCTTTTTTCGTTTTCATCCGGGTCTATCGAACTCCCTCTCCATATCTTCCTTCCGCAATTTTGAGATTTTTGACCCAGTAATGGGTCTTGGTTGATTCTTGAGGAAACTGAATGGATGTAGAGAAAACATGAACGTTCCAGGGCTTTTATTAAGTGGATGAGGAAAACAACGACAAGGGATAAAATTGAGCTTCATTTTTTAACATGACATGCGCTCATCTGGGTTTAGGTTATTTTTAAGTGTGGCTGAGCTTGCAACATGCACGATGGTGCTTGGTAGCTGCAAAAAATAAGTCTTTGTTGTAGCCAAGGGTCCAATGACCTTGGATCCAGACGGATATGACTTACCTACTAGCTCATGAAGAGTAGTGATTGAAGTGAAAAGTGGCTTCTTACGTTTTCGGTTAGGAGTTGTACAGAGGAAAAAGTGGTCTTGTATCATTGAAGCAAAACATAAGCCTATCAAAATGTCTTTCAATACTCCTATTCAGCTTGATTATGGGTTTATGAAGCAAAACAAACCAACAAAGATGTTGCTGTGGAAAGTGCTGATGCAATATGCATCTTCCCTCCCTTAAGCGACCAAATTGCATATTTGACATATGTTTCTTGTATCTTGAATTCTTATCTTTTTGTTTACCCTTTTTTTTCTTAACTTGATATACATCATATGACTTTCTAATATAAGAATAGCAGTTCGGAGTGATTCCACTATTTTAATGGTATGGTACCGTAAATTGCTTGCCTCGCTATGAATCTGGACATGATGCTTATTTTGGAAAACATGACTTGAAGGGCACATTAAAACATTAGTTAAACATTTTTGTTTGTTGACATGTCAATAGATGTATAAGGATCACTGACGCCTTTTTGTGAAATCTAACTCATTAGCTGTTTTACTTAGGCTATTGGTTTTGAGGGGGATGTTCGCAAGCAAGAAGATGCAACAAGAGTTGTGGAATCAACTTACAGGCATTTTGGAAGAATTGACATTCTTGTGAATGCTGCAGCAGGAAACTTTTTAGTATCAGCAGAGGATCTGTCTCCCAACGGATTTCGAACAGGTTGTGTTTTCCATCACGTATCACAGCCAACCTTTTTTCCAGAATATGTAAAAGTTTAGCTCCAAAGTTCTGTAAATTTGGCGTCATGCAATTCATAAGAAGTGATTTGGAGATGCTCTTTTTCACTAATATGTCTCAATTCTCCAGTCTATCTTTTATAAAAAAGAAGGATAAAGCCAAATATCAGAAGTTCTAATATAGTGAAAATAAGATTAAATAGTGTTTCTTCCTAAACAATGTTACAAATTTTCAGTTTATCTTTCAGAAAGTGAAAAGAAGAGTGAAGAGAAAGATAGAAGAAGGGGACAAAAAAATGGTAACGGTTCTGGCTTGAGTGGGAGTAAGATTGGGAAAATATGTGCTGTAGGACAGTAGAGGTAAGGGAGAGAGAAATTTAAATGACTAAAACCTCCATATTAGTAATGTATCCCAAATTACTAATAAATATCTTAATTTCAACGACTCTCAATCTAGACAAATATCAATATTTCCATGATCCTAATATACCTATCTCATATTTTATTGGTCCTATTTCATACTCCATTAATAGGACAATTCTTATTAACTCGTTCATGATAAGGAGAATGATCTATGATTACTAGGGTGATACTAGTCTGCTCTTAGTGATCAAGTGACTGCTGGAAAGTTTCAGATCAAGCCTTCTTGATTTACACTATTATTATAGAAAATGATGGATTGCCTAAGGGAGGCTAAGATTGATGTGTTATTATGTTCAGTTGAGTAACTATTCCAAGATACTTTCTACACTTCAAGTTTAGTTATAACAATAATGGAGCCTGTTTCTAATTATACTTATGGGCTAAGAGAAAAGAATTAATCAGTTTAGTTATTATTCTTTGCAGTTATGGATATTGATTCTGTTGGCTCATTTACGATGTGCCATGAAGCACTAAAATATCTTAAAAAGGGAGGAGTAGGGAGGGGCTCTTCTGGTGGTGGAACAATATTAAACATTAGTGCAACCTTGCATTATACAGCTTCTTGGTATCAAATTCATGTGTCTGCGGCTAAGGTTTGCAGCACATTTTCTGGTTGTTAAAAGTTAAAACACTTGGGTTTTGCTTATAATTATATATCTTCTCTAACAGGCAGCTGTTGATGCCATAACGAGGAATCTGGCACTAGAGTGGGGAACAGACTATGATATCAGAGTCAATGGGATTGCACCAGGTCCTATAAGTGGCACACAGGGCGTGAGTAAACTGGCACCCAAAGAAATAAATAGCAAAGCCAGAGATTATATGCCTTTGTTTAAACTTGGGGAGAAATGGGATATTGCCATGGCTGCTCTGTACCTTGTGTCTGATGCAGGAAAATTTGTAAATGGCACCACAATCATAGTTGATGGAGGATTTTGGCTGAGCCAGCCTCGTCATTTACCAAAAGATGCAGTGAAGCAGGTTTCGCGAGCAGTAGAAAAGAGGTCCAGAACTTTACCAGTCGGTGTTCCAGCAAGCAAGATGTGAGCCAGCAGTGTAGAAAACAGCTTGGAATGTAAAATTCAATACTCAATTATATTATCAGCTGAATAAGGGCACTATCAATTAATGCTATCATAGAAAACATCCATACAATAAATAAATTAAAATAAACTGAATTTGAAAACGGTTTATGTTGTTCTTTCAATGGTTACCTCATTAAAAGGCCAGTTTCTCACTATTACTGTAATAAATGCTTTTGTTTTTCTACCTCACAAGCAATGCTGCCATATTTCTCCATAATAAGGATCATCATCTTTGCAAAGAATATGGCAGCACCCAATAATATGTTGGTGATGACAATCTTATTTATTGTTTGCTTTGTTTGTAACACCAGAAATTTTAGTTGATTATGTTGTCTATAGCTCATAAGTTCCTACATCCTCTAATCAATTATCACGCGAGGAATATCTTAGATTTTATAAATATTTATGGAAGTATTCACAAAAGTTAATTAAGGATTGTGGTTCTCAAACATTCTTTGCTCTCTTTTATGGCAATGTGACAGCATTGTCATCATGGCTTGGTTAGGTCCCTCCTACCAGCATTCCAGTTCAACAAGGTACCTGAGATTTTGTCAAGAAGTAAATAAGTTTGGAGCAAATGCACATCCATAATAGAGAGTGCAACGCCTTCCCCTTTTTCCAAACTTTACACTGCTTGTAAAATCAATACATATTTGATATAGAAATAAAACTATTATATATCTTTCAATTTAATTTTTTTCCTAAATTAATTCATAAATAAGCTGATAGAAGACCTATTTAGAGAAATAAAAAATTATATATAAAAGCTCATAAAAATATATATTAAAAATTCATATATAAACCAAACATGTATATTAAATTTGAGTTATATGTAATTATCCACCTTGTGGTTTGGCTTGTTTTGGAAGTGTCATTTTGTGATTTGAATTGTCACTATGCCCTTAGAGACCTACTACTAACACGAAACTACCCATCGTTTCTATTGATTGCTAAAGTTTGAAGATTCTATTTTGAATATAAATAATAGGAAAATTGATTTTCTACCCTATAGTTTATCATGATTTCATCGTATCGCCATATAAACTGAACTCATTTTTTTCTCGAGCTTTAGTCCGTTTACGTGAGTTACCTATAAACCTCTGTTGAGCCACTGGTTCATGCTCCTTTTGTCGAGCCATCAATTCATGTCCTTCTGCTTCCTCATTGTCCGATTTTAAGCCATTGCCCATTGTCCATTGTCCACTGACAAACAGTATCTACTAACCAGTTTCATACTCACCAGCTGTGTTGCTAAATATCACTTCAAATACAAGATTTTATACACATGACACAATTCCCCGGCACCACGACTAAAAAAGGGGGAAGTGGGGAAACTATTTTGAGACACGATGATACACACAGTTGAATACTGGAATCCTGGTTCGCACCAGACTGAATATACGAACCAAGATGCATCATATCTTTGCAATATAGAGAAATAAAGAGAAGATACACCTGATATGAACACATTATAGAAGCAATATTCAAAACAATGATGGTACAACAGTATCATAGCTCAGAGAGAATGGCAGGAATGTAATGGGACAATTCTGCGGTCAGAGACTGGAATCCATTTACAAGCTGTGTATGGAAATCCTGATCTTCCTCCCCAATCAATCTGAAGTGTACCCGGATGGCACGCTTGCATACAGCCATGAACTCAAGAAGAGCAGCAATAAGTTGCTGCAGTTCCTGTGATCGCAACCTTGTTGCAGGCTCACCAGACAAGAAGGCTGTGCAGACACTCAGAACTCCACTATTTACCTGCACATGTGCAGTTTGCTGTCAGACATGTGAAAAGCCATAACAGAATTAAAGCTCACAATGAGAGATTTGATGAGGCTAGTAACAACCCCAAACCCCCAAAATGTATAAAAAAGTCAACATACTTGTACTGCAACACTGCCTTGAAGAATTCTCTGTAGACTCTGGAGACGAGGGAGTTGATCCCCTTCAGAACTCCGTGGTTCTTCAAGCTCATTTCTTAATGCTGCTGTCCGTGTTTCAATCATTCCAATTGCATTCTCAACCGGGGAGAATTCAAGAGATTCAGATTTGATTACCAACAGCCTATTAACTAAAGCAGGAAATGAACCCTCAGTCTGAAGAACAGTGCGTCTCTTCCATTGGTCTTCCAATCCACCTTGAGTCTTTCCATTTTTTGTGAATGGGGTATCAAACAAGAATCGATCAAATACTCGTGCACGAACACTTCCGGTGGAAAGAGAAAAAATTCTCTCCCTTCTGCTTCCTAGATCCTCATCTTCCATGACAGGATCAACAGCAGTAATCTGCAGGTAGCAGACTCCAGGCTGTAACTCCTCTGCCTTCACTTGTCTAGAATCTGGAATAATATGCAGAGTGTGATTCCCATCCATTCTAGTCTCGTATATATGACTAAGTTTTTCCATTATATCACCTAGACGTACATCACGAGGCTCACGATATACATATTCCTTTTTATCTAGTTTCCCAAATCTATCACCATAAAATCCAACTCTGTAGTATGTTGCATCAGTGAAAGGAATTGGGCTAGACTCCTGTTCAAGTATTGACTCATAGATATTAGTAAGCATTGTGTGACATTTAGCCAGCTGTCCATAAGCCCTTCTGCTTTTGTAAACTGGGATTACAAGTTCCAGGATGCTTGCACAGAAATGATAAAGCTCAGCTTGAGAGAAAAGCTTATTAGCAAGCTGCAGGTATTTTACAGCAGAGTCAACTGTCAGTTTTGAAGCACCATATCCCTCTACCTCGGCAGCAGATGCCTCAGACGTTATCTCACTGCTGACCATAGGGCAAATTTTACGGAGAGCAGCTACATGGTCTTTGCTCCAAACACCATCATTTCTGGCAACAAGGGCCTGCATAAAATTCAATAAGGACACAAACCAAAAGAGGGGGGAGAGAGAGTGCGAGGCAGGCATGGATGGGGGAGGGGAGGGCAGGAGAAAAATGGTGTTGTGTATGCATCATAAATCATGATTTACCTGCATTACAACACCTGCAACAGCCACAGCACACTGGGCAGCTTCAGCCCAAGACTGCATTTCCTGATGTGCATCACACAGGTGCAGTAACCACATTATGTGAAGATCAGGGACAGGAGCAAAAGCCATTGCCAGTTTATAGAAGCCTTCAGCAGCAGCATATCTATCCATCGTCATCACAGGGGCCTAAAGAGAAAGTATCACTTAGCATCTAAAATAAAGCCAATCAAACAGACTGTAATCAGCAGGATACGACCAATGATCGAGCAGCTTCATCCCACCTCCATTTTTGAGAGAGAAGAAAACAGTCTAAATACAAACAGAGAGGGTTAAGCTCATAAATTACACAAACTTTCTCTTTATTATCATCTTTGAATCTCCCAGAACTTACTCCATGCGTTTGTATCATACAACAAAGCCATGAATCTTATGATTATACAGTCACTTAAAAGTTACAACATAGTTAAAAATTATTTTTGGATTTAACAAAGAGTAAAATCAATAAAAAATGATACAATGCAGTTTGTTGCCATAATGAGATGCAAGGCTAGTATGTACAAGTATTATGCAAATATATGAATGTGTGAAAGCTTTGAAATTCACACAATGAGCAAGGGTTACACATGTATGTCGAGATCTGGGGTTCAAATATTGCCATATCAAAGTAATAAAAAAAATATTCAAATAGGTGATAGTAGAACAAGGACACATCTACATGCACAGGTTCTATAACCAAGTCAGCAGAACAAGGATAAACACAGAAAGGCAAAAACAAAAGATCAGCCAACATTCTCGTAAAAATGGTGTTTGAGCCAATCAATTCACCCAGAGAAGGAAGAACTTAAGCCAACAAACAACCTAAAATCCACCTCTATGGCTTCTCTTTGCTTTCTTCCACAACCAATGTTTAAGAAAATATATCATGTCCCTCAGAGTCAGTAGTTACAGTTGATTTATATATTTGTCCAAGATGATCAACCTTAACATAAATTCACATGCCCAGCAATGTAACTATTTGTGGCTTCTAAAGCATGGAAATTTAAGGAGGCACATTAATATTGTTATTGCTGTTTCTATTCTTTAAATGTTTCCAAACCTCTTCACAAAAAGAAACAATAAGCCACGACAGTCATCCTCATCTACATTGGACCAAGTATATAATCTTAACCATACGGATTACATAAAGAGGCTAACTTGGGATTTGAGATACGATATGTACTAAAACCTTAGAACATAACATCCTACTCCAAATAAAATCTCAACATCCTACTCCAAATAAGATCTAACTTCCACGTGAATTAAACCAACTGTATAATGATCTCACTGGAAAACAAGCCAAAGATGTTGCATAAGTAATTTAACACTTACCAATAAGGCATGCTCCAAGCTAGCATCAAGGGCCAAAAGAAGACTATCAGAGACATATTTCACTTCTGACCAAGACCACCTGTTCTCTGCCAATTGTTCTCGCATGGCCACAAGAGCACTCTCAGGTAGTCCACACTCCTTCAATAGGCTAACACTTTTAGTTTCATCAGCCATTTCATCCAAAGAGTTTTTTAGGCGTCGTGCTTCACCACTCTCTTCTAGGCTTCCATCAGACCTCATTTGAGTCACTTGCACATCCGACATTAGCTCTGATAAAGTAATAATCAACATGACCCTCAACCTTGCTGTTTGCATAAAGTATTGAAATGAACTCTGCAAAAAGTTGAAATGAGATCAAGAAAACAGGGATCAGTATGACATGAAACCAAAGAACAAGCAACAGCCCATTAAAATAGGAGGATATACCCTCACGAGTATCTGAAGCCCAACAACTGCCCTTTTCCGGATGTTTTCATTTCGGAAAACTGCAAGCCGAAGAAGATGGAAAGTCACTTGCTTCAAGAAACGATCATTTTCCCTTGCCATCAGAGTTGCTCCATGTAAGTCAAACACACTGTTGAAGACAGGGAAATAAACTTTCCAGAAAGCCAAAGGTTGATTTCGTGATAAGAAGCTCATAAATACGGCGGTGATGCAATCAAGTTTTCCATAGTCAGTAGCAATGCTATGGGATGCTGCCATCCCAGAGAATTTCTCAGTCACCTCCAGAACCTGAAGACTGACAGAAGCACTCAAATTTTCCTCCCAAAGCTCCTGCAGTAATATCAACCCACAAAAAAAAAAAAAGGGCGATATGTATCATTGACCAAATATAAGTAGAACAATTCATATCAACAAGGAAGGAGTAGAAAGTTCCCAAATGAATGGCGCTTATAATGAAGATAATGGTGATACTGCAGACACAGATTAAAATGAGTATGGCACATAACATCATAAGAAGCCTTAGTCAATGAAATCACACAGACAACAAAAGCCCACAGCTGGTAGTTTACTGCATGAATTTCCATATCGAATGCAAAAGCAAATACACCATAAACATTTTCTCTTACTGATAAAACCATATCAAAATAGTTTACAGATAAGGCTGTTTCAGAAAGAAGAAAAAGAGTACCAATTTCTGCCTCAAAAGTGGGTGCAAAGATTCTCTAAGCGCTTGGGCAGAAGCTCCAATCCTGGAAGACTGTGCCTGAGCCAGAGCTTCTCTCAAGGAATATGGCTGGCTAGGGGAGCTTAACTGGGAATTCACTCTCTGCCACACATATCCATTATCAGGTGTTCCCTGTGGCTGCAATACAAATATTTAAGGCATTAAGACACAAAAAGTGACCAACTACATTAAATATACTGCATCAAACCAAAGATAAAAAAGGCAACAAGTCAAGCAGGGAATATATAACAAACAACAAAAAAATATTAAAACATTATTTCTAGGTCCTACTAGGAGCCAAGCAGCATCTGACTCACTCTGACTTCCTGCCTTGACGCCTCAGACAGATAGTTGTTGATGGCAGGAGAGAGTCTATCTGAGTATTTAGGTGAAACAGGTGCCTCCCCCACAGTGTTACGAGAACTGGAGCCTAGCAGCATACCATCAGCAGGTTTTTTGTGCTGCAAAAGAAGTTATCAAAGTTAACAGTGCAATCTCAAAACAAGAGCATGAATTTTTTTACAAGAAAAGGAAAAAATATTTCATAGAAGAGAAGGGATACAAAGAAAGAGGAGGATAACATATGGTGCTTAAGCAAAGAAAAACGTGATGTTCACCATCACAAAGAGATATATAAATCAAAGACAATTTATCACATGATCCAGACAAATGACAAATTACTGTACAAAGTTTAACCTCAAATACAAGTAGGCATTCCTCCATGAGCTTGAAAAACAATTTAGTTCGGGCAATATTCTGCTGCCATGCCTTGATGAGCGATTCATCATCAAGGTTGCGAACAATTTGCAAAATTACAATTAAAACTTCTCGCTTTTCAACAGAACTCAGGTTGTAGAAGACAGGCATTTCATCTAAAATCTGTAAAGACCAATAAACACATTAGAAAAATTGGAAGTTAAGGAATACAATAAGAAATATAATAATATGACACATGCACACACACAAAGACAACCTAACTCGCATCACTTAGCACATGGTATAATAGCATATCCATCATTGTTTAGAGCATTTGGCATCTCCATGGCCATGCCCCATCTATGCTACCATGGCATACTGAATTTGGTAAACAGTAGCTAAGGAGTTAATTTAAACCTCAAACTGAAGAACTTAGAAAGAAAAAATGATGAGTTTCCTGAATGCAAGAAGTGCATACCAAACTACTCTAATTGAAATCACCTGATATTTTCCTCTAGCACAAATAGAAGAGCTGGCAGGCCTACATTCGTCCATTTCTTTATCAAAATAATTAAATAAAAATATAAATAAACAACCATTTTCCCCCACTTATGCATTAATGTTTAGAATATAGGAGCACTTATAGGTCCCAGGGCCCAATGACAATATTTTTGTTGTTCTATCCCACTTGTGGTTTAGGCGTTGTTGCTTGTTCTCTGGGGTCAAGGGTTAACATGAACCAATCAACTACTTCTTTCTGCAACCCCCAAACTGGCTTAGACACCAAATCAATAAGGGATAGTTTGTTATGACCAAATAGCAGCACTGCAATTGTAATGGTAGGAATCCAGCAATAGTATAGTTACCAGCACCAAACGGACCACTACCAAAAGCTATTCTGTGTGTTGCATCTGGCATGTGACAGACCATTCTTTCACACCATATTGCAATTTTGATAAAATTTTATGGATATGAAAGAAAATTTTAAAAGCTTTTAAAAGTTGTTTTCAAATTTCAAGGCATTATACAGTTCCATTATATTCAGATATCCTTTTTTTTTTTTCCAGTATCAAATTATTCCTAGGTGCCAAACTATCCTCACGTGAGAGTAGCTTAGTTGACAAGTCAAGTTTCTTTTCCCCAAACAATCCTGGTTGTAACTGTGTTTGCTTGAAATTAAAGGAGGGAGTAGAAACTAGTATACCAAATATATGAACCTCACCATATGTAGCATCATCTCTACATTTTGAAACACAAACTTGCATGACAAAACACCCTTCTGATCCATTAACATTTTAGCTTAAGTTGACAGATTCTTCAAGTCCATTTAATCAAATGAATTCCCCAGAGTAACATGCTCTATCGAATTTCTATATTTACACTAAGAGAAACTATCCTGACAAAGACATGGACACCAAGAGAATTTTCCCACTAATGAAGAAAACACACAAATACATAACAACCACATATATATCCAACTACACTACATTTCTAGAAAATGTTAGTGGTTGACATTGGAAAAACATATTAACCCCGTATTGACTTAAATAACCGCTCTTTATTCCCTCATTCCCTAAAAGTCCTTGCCTTCAACAGGATATACTTTCAGTTATTCTTTGATGTTCAGTCTTCATAACAGATCACTCAGTTCTTACTTCTTAGTAGACACTAGTAGCACATTAAACAGGTTAATATTCAAATTTGAACCTCTAGAGTTAGTCTCCTCACAGACTATCAATATCATATTCTGAGAAAATAAGTGAAGAATGAGATTAAAATGTTACCCCAGAGACAAACTTAGGCCTTCCTTTTAACATGCAAGAACCAATTATAAACATAGTACCAGTAACTAATCACATACTCTACATGCCAAATTATTTATGGATTTGGAAAATGCAAACTACACATAAAATATTTCATTAAACACAGAAGGTTGTGCGAGCACAAGCAAAATAAAATAATTTTATACACCTGTCCAATAAGTGGGAAGTACAGCTGAGCAATATACAATTTATCTTCAGGCTTTTGGTATCTCACATCGAACTCATGCTTGCAGAGGAGCACTACAAGAACCCTTGCAGCCTACAGATGCACGCATAAGGATAATAACATTTGATGAAATAGCTATGAAACAGAAAGGTTAGTCACTGTTAAACCAATTAAGAAGAAAAGTAAAGAACCAAACCCACATACACCCTTAACCAGGGAAGAAAAAGAAACAGACTAGTCAAACTACTCTAAGTAAATCACCTTTGCCCGTAGAGATAAATCTTCATGATCCCAAGTAAGAAAGAGTTCTTGTATTAAGACAGAAGACAGGTAGTTCCTATAACAAGAAAATACATTGTCAAATATGTAAGTCACTGATTTGTAAATACTACCTTCTGTTGCTCATATTTAGGCTTTTATCAGATATGGTCACTAACGTGGTACTCTGTAAGTTCCAAAAATAATTTTGACTGCACCTCCAATGCCCATAAATTAGAGGATTTTACAGCATGGGGAAAAAAAAGTAAGCAGTTAGATAGGGAAACAAAGTCTTGTTATGACAGCACAAAATTGGCAGGAGCTTAAAATGCTATATGTTACTTATTAAGTTCATATTGGTTGCAAGCAATGCTCAAAAACTATACCAATAAAGTACCTATCTGAAGGGTCTCTCCCAGGCATTTCCACGAAAAGATCATGGTCACATATGATTTGTAGAAATGTAAGCTTGCACTCATGCAGAACGGATTGACATACCCCAGAGAATTTATCAAGATATAATGATACCTGCAACAGAGGATGCAGGTTTGATGAAATTGTACAAAATCACAGGTTGGAAAAAAAAAAATTAGAGCAGGAACAAAAGCAACCGCACTTTCCAACCAAAGCAGCTTAGCATGCATAAGCAACCATATCACAAACATTACACATTATCAAGGTAATATTTTTCCTAAAAGTAATGCTACTGAAGCTATTCTTTAAGTCTACTCATTTTGCTATATAAATTTCAAGATTTTTGACAGCAACCAAATTAAGTTGATCCACTAACAAAGAGGGTGGAACTGGTAACATATTCAACTCCAATCTGTAAAATAAGCAGTTGGAAATTGCCTTTGGAAGTTTGAACTCGCACATTGCGTCTTACCATTTCCGGATCTTATTCATATGAAACATACCTTCAACAAACTTCATGATGCCTAGACTAGAAAAAGAGACAGGTACAAAGGGGAAATAGAAGAATTAGTTTGTAGTCACAGACATACTACTAATCAAGCAAACTGCCACCAGAAAAATTAACAAAAAAAGGGAGGCAAACTACTAATGAGAGAGCATCATGATGAAGTACGCATAACCCATTTATTTTCTTTTTCCTCTTTTTCATATAAGTCATTATATCCTTGCATAAAGACCAAAAATTTATCACCTGGAATGGACCAAATTTATGCAGAGAGAGAAAAATGTGTCCCGCTCTTCTTTATTATATTTGAGTATTTAAAAACTACCGCACAATGTGCAGAGGAAAGGTACAGTACCAACTTTGCGTGAATGGGGGTATATAATTTTGTATAGTTACAACTTTACATCTCTATTATGTAACACTCCCTGAGAATAAAATAAATGAAAAACATAAACAACAAGGCTTCAAGGCACTAAAGCATCTCAAAAGATGACGACTTTCAATTCACTAAGCTTGATTTCTGGCTTCCAAAATTGCAGAAGACATGGACAATTTTAATGCTTCTTCTAAGAAATTGGTATAAGCAAGAGTCCCATCCTTTTATGATTCATCAAGCAGAAGTCCTCCATTGTAAGTTCAAATAAATAGCATCCAAAACTGTAGATACATTGTTACACCTACATCATAGTCTATGGAATAAAATTTTAAGATTTAGCAGAAAGCATACCAACTCAAAAACTTGGCGAGGCTCAATAATGGACAAAAGATCATAACAAAAGAAGGCCAAGCTACTGTTCAAGCGTTTTGCCAAGCTTAATCCTTTCTTACAGCGCTCATGCACCTCAGTCAGAAGGCAATCATACAACTGCATTATACATCTGAATACACCTTCTTTCAACTGCATAGGTGGGATATCTTCACCTTTCAAACAAAAAAAGAAATAATTATCAAGAAAAATAATCAATACAATTCCAAATTTTCTTACTACCATAGTTGTTAATAGCGAATAGCACACTTATAACGCTTAGGGTTATTGCGACATAGCGCATAGCGCACTGCTATTTGGACTACAGCACAATTATATTACATATATAAATGCATATATATTTATATATGTAATATAACCCAAATAACAAGAATATATAACAAATAACCTTAAAAAATATGACAAACATGAAGCAACTTCATTTGCAATCACAATTCAATGTTTCAAGCAATATGTTTGATACCAAAAGGATAAATTCATCAAGAATCTAAGGCTAAAGCCTCTAAACATCATAAAAAATACTAAGCAACCAGCAACCAGAGACAAGCAAGACCAGCAACCCAACCAGCGGCAACCAACGACGGTATCACAAGTTCGCATCGACCAGAGACCAGAAGGTAGCAATGATATCGCAGCGACGGTAGCAATCGTGAGTAGAGCAGGCTAGACCAGAGAGCAGTGAAACTCGAGCAGGAAGCAATCGTGACCAGTAGCAACATTCGAGAGCTAGGAGCGATCATTGCCGTGACCATACCAGAGAGCAGTGACGTAGTGACCAGAGAGCAGTGACGCAGTGACCAGAGACCAGAAGGCGGCAGCAACCAGCAACGATAACGATCATGAGCAGACCAGACCAGACCAGAGAGCAGCGAAACTCAAGAGCAAGAAGCGATCGTGACCAGCAGCAATGTTCAAGAGCAAGGAGCGATCGTTGCCGTGACTAGATCAGAGAGTAATGACATTCGAGAGCAGACCAGAAAATAGTGACGTTCAAGATAGTTCTAATGAGCCGGGACTTAAAAACCAACCCAGTTTTTACCGTTAAATCCATTACCTGCGCTATAGCGCATGCTATGCTGTGCTATCTCGATCTCGCTACGCTATGGCTCATAGCGTAGCGCTAAGTGCCATAGCGCTGCACTATGCACTATAGCGAGCCATAACAAGCACTATTGACAATACTGCTTACTACAATTTGATGTCCTAAATTTAAAGTACAAACAATAAATAAAAATTGGTTAAATTGTCTGATGAAATATCAAAGCAGGTGAAATCAGCGTGATTTCAGCAAACCCCAGAGGAGGTCAGCATTCCCCCCACCCCTACCCCAAATTAAAGATTTAGAAATAAGACAAACAAACCTCTCCAACAATTCATAAATGAGAACAGCGGGGATAATGATGGCAACTTTGAAAACTAAACAAGGCAACTTCTTTTCAACTGTAAAGCCCTTATACTTTTTTGGCTAAAATTAAAATTAAGAAATGAAAAATGCATATTCGGATTAACTGAAAACATCACCTAGGAAGAAAATCCAAATGTAGGCATCCCTGCTATTTATTTTGGGTACTTTCTCTGGTGCTGTGCTCATGACTGTTTTAAGTCAGATCTCATTTCTGGTCTGAGTAGACAGCTTTGATACGATTTTAAGCCTTTTGTTTTCTTAAGTTTCTCTGCTTTGTAGGATATCTTATCCTCCCCCTTGTTGTAATATTACTCCTTCCTCTTTCTTCTTTTATAAATTGTGGGAATTTAATAGTACGCAGGAAAACTTTATTTTTGGATATCTATATTTTCAGTAAAAGGACTGATGGGGATGATACTTGCAGACCTTACATTGGCAAAGTTCAAGAAGGTGAAAAGGAAACAGTATCGATATGCAGTGGAAAGGGAAACATTATGATTTATGAAGTAAAGCAGTCCCAATTATTTCTGATATTTATCAGTTCCATAAATACTTAAGAAGATATCAGACATATCATTCTCCTTTTATACCAATAGTTATCCAAAGTTCTTAACCCACTAAAAAATACTATTTATGATTAGAAATGGGATACAATTTTTCTAAGTGACATATGCTACAAACTAACACCACCAAATGTAAATTTTCTAGCATTTAAAATTACCCATTGGAAGACTGTGATAGAAGAGACGAGTCTTCTCCAATGCCATTGATTTAACAATCAACTCCAGGAAAAACCATGCCATTGCCAAAACATCATCATATACTGGTCCAACACGATATCCTTTAGCCTGCACAACAAACTATTTCTATTAAAAGAACTGAAGCATGAAAGGAACCAAATCTTTAGAAAAAACATGTTGATGAAATTATCTGTTTTGCAAAAATCGCATAACACTACAACAGCATACAATGTAGCTGTTTTTCTTATTTCCAATGAAATTAATTTTATTACCCAGAAAAGAAAAGATATGACCATTTTCATAATTCACTTTTAAATTAATATCCTACATTTTTTGGGTCAACTGAAAGGAAGTAAATCTTTAGAAAAATCATGCCGATGAAAATATTATTACACAACAGATACAATATACCTGTTTTTCCCATCTCCAACAAAATTACTATTATCACCCAGAAAAGAAAAGATATGACCATTTTCATAATTCCACTTTTAACTTAATATCCTACATTTTTTAGGTCAACTGCATTCAGATATAGTACAAGGAAACACAGCCATAGTAGACACCTACACTTTCTTCTCTAATCCAATGCTGTTAAATGTATAAAACAAGGGATGTGAATCAAGTTCCTATATGCAGGACTCAACCCTTATACCCCACATAAACTAAAAATATGGGTTATGTTATTGGTGTATACATGTGGGTAAGGGCTTTTTCATCAACTCTATCAGGATTTGAGTATGATTAAATGGTGCAAACTTTACTGGTTTACCCATTTACCTGAATACCCATATAGATGTTAAAAATATAAAATAAAAAATAATCCTTTGCTTCCCTTCATAATATAACATTCATTTTCATAACAAAATTTCAAGAATGATATTCAGGTATTTCGGGTGCACAGGTTATTAGCATACATCCATGTATTTCTGCAAGCTGCTAATTCGCTTACATTAGGACGAATGATGGCAATGATGACTAGATTGTACAAAAACAGACCAATAATAATGAATGCTCAGTACCTTACTTCGAGCCAAGCTTCCCCAAACAGTGGATAATCCAGGATATACTGGTGGTTGACGACCACCAAAGTCATCAAAAGCAAAATCAACATAATTAACTAGAAAGTGATTTCTTTCTGTGTCATCAACTGACTCTTGCTGCACCCTGCAAAATAAGCCACATATTATCACATACTGAAATACAAAAGGCAACTAGAACATCTAAAACCAAAGATATAAAAAGACAACCATAAGATAGAAGACATGTGCATAGAACTGCCAAACCAGAGGCCTAGTGGCTAAGCACTCATTGTTGTCACTCAAAATTCCAGAGCTTCTTTCTGGTTTTCTTTATGGCACGAGGGCCTAAGGGAAGCTGCTAAATATTTAGGCTGAAAACACCAGCAACAAATTCTACTGACCCCAAATCATAGGTGTATGGAACTGGCCTATACAAAGACCATATTAGACTTCACAATCGAGGTACTGCAGTTCACAAAACATGCTACACACACAGATTCACAACCACCCTAGCACCCATTTTGCTAATTAAGGGTGTCAAGTAGTGGTATGCCTATTCATGAATCACTTGCATGAAATTTATACCAACCACAATAAATAATAAAGAGTATACAGACATTCACTTTGTTGGAGATGCCTGGACCAGAGGGAAAATTAAACAAGACACCAATTTTGAGCTCTTTGCTCTTCCGTAAGCAAATGCATACAGCCAGCTAAGTAAAATACTTCAAATACAGGCCATAAAAAATGCTAACATCTTCATATCTATTGACTGGGGAAAAAAATTAAAGGAAACAAAATGTAAAGAATTAGAGGACAAGAGATACCTAGTTACAATATTAACCATAGCCCTGAATGCTGCAACCTGAAAGTAATAACTGAAAGGTGAATATCCAGTGAAAGCAGAAGACCAATGATGCAGAAGGGAGAGAGACAGAGTTAAACAGAGAATTAAAGAAGCAAGATGTGATTCCAAGGGAAAGTATAACTGCAGTGTATAGGTACAGCAGCAAGACAGATTTTAGAAAAATGTGACAAAAGAAAAAAACCAACTTCAGAGTGAACGCAAACCTGGAGGGTTTCTCCGCCATTGCCTATAAGATGAAGCAGCATATTCAATATAGGGTGAAGAAACTGAAGCAACGCAGTAGAATCAACATTCTTCAAGCTATTGATAGCCTGAAACCAACAAGTAGTAGGCATCAGTTCTTCCCCCAAAGAATGTCATATATTTGTATATAGTACATAAGAAAAAGAACAAATACAGCTGAAGATACTAAGTAGACACGAAACTCATAACCAAAACAGCTGGTGGAGAACAAAAACTAGTGTCAAAAATAATTTACACATAGCTCACTTTCAGTTTTCAGAAAATCAACAATTCAACCATAGCAATTAGAAATAACACCTTAAGTCTTTTATTTACACATATGGAGGCCATCTTTTCATAATGGCAATGAATTATGATATGAGGATCTTGTTTCGTCACTATTTGGTCTTCACTTGGTTCTGCCAGACTTTAGTTTCTCTCAGAAGATAGAGTGCAGTAGCAGTAAAGCAGTCTGGACAGCCATGTTTTATTAATTTATCTGGAGTACATAGATTTTGAGGGAAAAAGAGTCCTCAAGAAGGAGGAGTATCAAGAAGCATATATGAAGATTTCTCTGCTGTCACTTGATTGTGTTTCATTTCGTCCTTCATAATGTGGAGACTTTTACGTATAAATTTCTTACATTCACACTTCTATTAAGTAAATATAATACTTCTGCTGCATGTGACCATGCTCCCCAGAAAGCCAAAAATATAACATTTTATCCTATCACTAAATCAAACAAAAGAAAAGCAATTACAAGTGCACCAAAAGTCATGAAAAACTAGTACGAGGATTAATATTAAAAAAAAAAAATAGCCACTACTCAATCTTTTAATGTCTAGGCCAGCCCTTCAGTAAACTATTAACAAAGCACCATAATAAAGTCAAATCCACAATCCTACCCCCACATACAAAGTAAGGACACCATGAACACTTAGAGGAAAAAAGTGTCTCCTAGCTTGTGTATGAGGATATGGTAAAACAGGTGGAATACTCTTACAATGGTATACAGTTTCAGGTCAGGCCCCTAGTTTACCAGGTAAGGGTATAGAACTTTGAAAGCTCAACATTTCAGCAACTAAAATAAGCACACTTTACAATTACGTTGGAGGAAACAAAAGCAGATCTGCACCTATAACCAAATCCTCAGAAAACAAATGGCAATGCTCATGAAGCATACAAAAATGTCAAGCTACCTCCTTAGTCCAACACACCTTTCAGGTAAATTTATAAATTTCTCAAAGGCTGGTTAGGGTACAAACAATCACTTTCTGGTTTCCAAACAATCCTTTAAAATGAAACAAAAAAAAGGAGTATATTAAATATCTTTAGGCTGTTAACAACGTGAGCCTTCATTATGCCCTTCAGGTTATCTTGGCGGATTATGTAGACATATCAATGGACCATACACACAGATTGGGTAGCATTTCTGAATCTTAACCAAGAAAATGACTACTAAGACAGAGATTAAAAGAATCACGAAAGAGTATGAAGCCTAGACAACACAAAAAAAAGAGAAACTTATAACCATGACTAAAAGTTGATTTGAAGAGGAACGGACCACAGATCTACTTAAACTAAAATAACATTTGATGTTGAGTTGCACTTGAAATATTTTTACCATTACAAAAAGCATAAGACAAAAACGATGTTATATGGATTATCCAAGAACATAAAGATAATTTAGCAACATGGCCAAAATCATACTGATAAGAAAAGCTGAACAAGAATGATACCTCCAGGAGTTCAGAACCCCAAGGTGGGCTTGTTCGAAGAGTGTGTCTATCATATTCAAGAAAAAAATCTCTAATGCGTTCATTAATAGGGTACAAAGATGAACATAGCCTCAATCGTAGTCTGAAGACATTTTTCCCATCTTCCAAATAATCCAATCTCACCTATCAAAAAGTAAGAAACCAAATGACAAATAGCTCAAGTTCAAAAAAATAATGATAAAAACCTATCCAGGCCCAAGTAAACTCATGAACAACTCAAAAATATATCAATTATGACATTACAACTAACCTCCATACAAAGAATTTGAATAAAAAAAAAGAAGATCTTGTTAGTTTAATAATTTATGAAGAATGGTAATGGCAAAATTGTGTAACAATGAGCAGGAAAGGTGCCTAAAGAAAATTTCACAAGTCCAAGATACACACATTCAGGATATGGATGTTTATGGGTACATATATATGTATAAAATCACTGGCCAACAAGAAAATGGCATTTACTTCACCATCACAAAGTCAGCCAATCAGGTTTACACAGCACAAGAAATTACAGAGAGAAGACAGAACACCAGCAGCAAGGTATGAGAGAGAAAGGGATACAAAACATGCCTCGTATGATAGTCAAGTCAACTAATAACATTTACACATGATATACATACCCTGCCTCCATCCTGCAGATAATGGGGAACCAGTTCTCTCATAATTGGCAAAGATATTTCAGATCGCAGCCTGCATAGAACCACAAAAGCTTAAGTTTCCAATACCTATTGAGAGCCAAAATCTTGAAGGCAATACAAAAATTTTTTAATCAAACAAATGATCAGCTGGAACATTTAAGTAACCCCTTACAAGTATACAGGTAAAATGGAACACGTGGCAAGCACAAAAACAAAGGATCACAATATGGGCTATGTATCATTATCATTTGACGAGAAACTGTACCCACAAAACAGGTATAATCATGATAAAAAAAATGCAATTGGTTCCAATACAAAATATGGTGGCAACTTTTGTTTTCGTTTATAAACTCTCAAGAAAACATTTCCTGTGCATGTTTTTGGGGTTAGTTTATCTATAGATAATTCACAGTCTTGTACTTAATTTCTGCAAAGAAATTTTTGCCGAGAAGCAAAGTTGGGCTACTACCTTGGCATATGAACATAAATGAAAAACCAAATTACTTTATATCTGTCAGAGATAAAAACCTATTCTTAGGCCTGCCCCTAACAGCTTAAACTTTTAGGATGAATGATTCCTTGACATGGTATCAAAACTTACATGACTAAATGGTCAAGAATTTGATTATTCCTGACCACATTTGTCATAATTAAATTGAATTTCAGTCCTATGCCTAGTCCACACTTCAAGCCCAAAAGACTTTCATGTGAGGGTATGTTAGAGATAAAACCTATTCCTACACCTACACCTAACAGCTTAAACTTTATGTATGGATGCTTCCTTGACAGTATCTCTGTGTTTTTCTCCTCTCTCATTCTAATTTATTGGTTTGAAAATACAAGATATCTTGTTTGTGCTTAACAGGGACAGAAACACAAATAGTTGGACCTGCATGAAAACAAGTAAATCTTTCAGTCTTCAGTGATCAAATCTAAGCTCTGCACATCTAGCAGCGGTTTTATAACAAGAGACAGACCTCAACAAGACAAACTTTTAGGTATCAGCAAAAGAAGAAAGATTGGATCACAAGGCAGATACATACTGAGCATGTGAAGATAATGGAAGTGCCGCATATCCAAGTACCACCTGGAAAAGATTGACAAAGATAATCAATTCAACAGAGTTGATAAATAGTGCCAAATAATCTAGCCATAAAGACCAGGAACTAAAAAACATAAAAAGGTTAAGTGAAGTACAAAAACAGAACTTACTGGCTTTGGAGCTTCTAATTTTGTTTGAAGATCAACATGAAAGAAAGTAAAAAGAAGATGGTGTGTCGGTGTCCACATAGCAGGGAGGGAAAGTTTAATTTCATCATGGTAGCAAGCCACCCTAGCCCCAATAGCGACTTGAGTGTGAGCCCACTTCTGAAGTGACACACCAGGATCCCTAGGATACATTGCCTGGGCAGATTAATCACACACAAGAAAAAAATAAGATGAAAGCTAAGGAAATTTTGCACCAGAACATGCAATAATAACACGACCATAAAGGCCATTACCTCCAATGGCTGCGTACGAATGTCACCATCATCCTCTCTAAGTTCGACCCGTGCAAACAAATTCCTCTTCCTACCCAAACTTACAGTCAATGGGTACACATATAGACAGTGAAAAAGTTGCAAAAAAGGCTCATTTCTCGTCGTAGTGCGGAAGTCAAATGCGTGGAACTATAAGTTAACCAATATAAAGCTATTAGCACAGAATGGCATATCAACATATCCAAATGAGACAAAAATAAAAACCCACACGAGTTATGAAACATCAGATATTATTATCACTGCATCAATCACATGAAGCACCATTTGTTTTCCCAGCCAATCAAAAGAAATAAAGAAGCAACCAAACAGAAAATCAATTAAAAAAAGGAAACTCACGTAAGGGAGTTTGATGTTACCATATATTCCCTTAAAAAGAATAACCTACAGTAACATAAATCAAATGATCCCAAGGGTAACCAAAGGCAAGTAACTCAGTTGAAAGACATCTATGCTTACATCATCAGCATTAAAATCAGGATTTCCATGTAGAGTTGTTCCGTTTCCAGCAGCTTCTTTCCCATCATAGTTATTCCATCTAGAGATACTACCCTGAGGATCATCAAAGCCATTACTAGGGGACTTTCCAGATGATGAATCTGGAATGCGATCACCTGGGTCCACAGAATCATTGGTTGTACTACTACTCTCCGACACATTTTCCAAATCAGCTTGGCAAATCTGGTGCTTTTCAATTTCCAGTCTCAAAACACCTTTAACAGGTTTATGCACTTTACGTTTGGGATCCTGGACAATAATTAGAAAAATCCAAAAAGAACAAATTAGAGGAAAGAAATCCATACTAGAAGAAATTGTTAAAATAAAAGTGGTTTTTTCATTATTTCACCATTGTGTGGCATATTAATGTTTCTTCCCACAAAAAGGAAATGGACATTTGTAAAAACCGACAATTTAGTAGTATAATATGTCATGGACCCATGGCACAGCATAATGTCCAATAAAAAAGATATCCAAACAAAGAAGAACCTTTTTTCTCTTTTCAAGCCCAAGAATTAAGAGAAACTAAGGAATAATTTGAAGTCCATAACATACTTAGATAATCAACTAATAATAAATATCAATGCAGTCCACAATTAAACATTTAATTTGATAAAGAAGAAACAGAATAACAATCTCCTACAAAAGCAAATTAAAAAGAAATCAGCCAATGCACATTGATAGTAGCAATATAGTTGCTTTGAATATTTCTATAAATTTTTTAACAAGAGTTTAATATACAATAAATAGTGACCAGATTTAGCCAGAATTTGCATGCATTGAATCTAGTCACTCAAAACAGAATTTAAGTCTTTGATTCTTCATTAATGAAATCTGATACATAAGAAAAATCTTGGCCACACACCTGAAGTGACTCTTCAGTATAGCTTTCTTTGACTTTGTTTAGGTTTGAAATCTCAACCACAACAGAATTTCCATTTGAATAACCCAGCTTTCCATCTAAAGAGATCTTTGCAGTAGTCTCAAAAACCCCTTCATGAGAACTGGAACCAGATACACTTGGAGCAAGAGGACTGCTTGGTGAAGCAGGCCCTACCGAAGCTGCACCAATACTGTTATCAAATAATGATACAATGGCCCACGCGAAGGACTCTTTGTAAGGCATGATTTGAGACCACACCTGCAATTTTTGCTTTTCTCTCTCAGTCAAATGCACCTGTCCAAGTAGAGTGAATGTAAGAGCCTAGACCAATTATCTGGTGAGTGGTGATATATAGTTTAATGCATAAAACCCACTCAGCTGCATATATGTTTTCTTAAAAGCAAAAATTTATAACTAGAGAAATGGAGTACAAAATGGGGGATCAGGAGTCCTATAACAGAGAAGAAGAAAAAAAAGAACAAAAAACAGATAGAATAACCATTTGCTTGGGAGAACAATTCAGTCCTAGTGCATAACCAACAAGGAAACCCCATCAACAAAAAAATCACAGGCTCTCATGAAGATGGATTAAAAAACAGCCTATTCTACAAAACATGAGTTGGAAGCCATCTGTAGATAAAATTTCTGGCATTCCACTCCAACCCAATGCAATACTCCTTCATAGAGTACAACTTCATATCACCTTATTTTCTTTTCAACTTCCAAAACCTCTACATTAAATAGAGGGAAGAAAAAAAAAAAAAAACTCCAAGTAAGGTGGAGTGAACTGTGGACATATTCAATGTTCTCCAGACAACCCAAATGGCTCACTCAAAAAAATTCCTAGCTACCTCAATGTAAAAAGGAATGGCTATTTGCTCCTATGCTTTCTTAGCACATAACATACATTCAGGGAAAAGAGACTGCTTACCAAACCTAGAACCTGTAAAAAACCATCAGTGTAAATCCTATTAAGTGATGCAGTCCAGAAAAAAGCCCTGACCTTAGAGAGAGCTTAAGCCTTCAAAATGTAGTCAAAGCAAATTTTCGAGAAGAAGAATTACAAATAAGAAACAAAAAATATTAAACCTAGAAAATATCAAGAAGAGAATCCTTAAGACTCTAAAGTTTAAGAACTGGCATTGTAGGCATTATAGTAACAGAGGGAATTGAAAATTACTGACAAAGACACTAAATTAGAAGCCTATTTGGTTATTAATGTTCTGAAAGAGGCAAAATTCCAAGAGGAAACCATCAGTAGAAAAAATATCAAGAGACAAGCATCATGCAAGGTAGAAAGGCAATAAAGGCAGGGAAAGAGCTCCAAAGAAAAAGAAGCCCTCAACCTCACATCATCCCAGATATGAAAACAGAAGCCATCCCCCCACTCACACAGAAAGGAAAGGACTAAAAGTCTAAAAGACAGATCATCTGAGAAATGAACTTGCCGGCCTTCATGGGCTCAAAGTATAACTCCCAAATCCCAATCAGGCTCATTTATAATTTATAATAAACTAATAACACAAGCATAAGTGATCGGCAAACCACAATTAAGTTAAGATTATTCAATTCTACAAGACTTAAAGTCCAAGCTGCAAGAGACATCAACAAATCTTCCCGCTCTACTTTTCTCTTAAAATAACATTCTCAAGAGAGAGAGTATATCTCATCATTTTTCAGATAAATATTAAAAAAAAACTCCCTCTTTTTATTCATGATATCTTTTATTGGATTCTGTGATTTAGAGGGTTCCTGAACCTCCAGCACTGTAATTTGTTCTACTCATAATGAATTATTCTTTTGGGAAAACAAAACTCCTCAATTCCAAATAGAAAATGTTATATCCCACTAAACTAAAAAGGACAAAAGGGTCACGTAACATACCACAGCTGTGGGATCTATAGGTTCCCACAGTTCAGTTTGTAAAGTCCAGTAAATTTAATAGTCTAAATTCTTTTAGGTGAATATTTACTAAGATTCAGTTTGTGGGAATGCCAAGAGGATTTTTCAAATCAATGTCCTTCTTAATGCCCAAAAAACAATTAACAACCATCTCCACTAATAAGGATTTACTCAACTATCTCCATGAAATAAGAATTCCTTGCAAAGTATTAATTAATGAATAGCACACCTATTCAATGATCTTAAAGGAGCTTCTTCATATGTTCTACACACAAAAGTAAAAATGGAACAACAGCTGAAAATTTATAGTTAAATAAGAAGAAGAATCAAAATAACTACTGAGATGAAGGAAGAAAAACATCATTTCATACAGGTTCTTTACGTGAATAAACTGAAGGAGTAATCCCGCCTTCTTCTGTAGCATGTTTCTCCAACTGAATTAACAAACAAACTGAGGCAGATGGAGCATCTAAATAGAAAACTCCACGAGGTTCATGTGAAATTTTGGCCTGGAAATTGTAAGAAAGGGAATAGTCATCCTTACTCCAAAATGATTAACTAATTTCACGTAAAACAAAGAAATAAATTTAATATAAAAGAAAATTAGTTAAAATTGGTTGCATATATCTTACATCCTGCATTTCAGTTGGTAAGATTCGAAAGTAAAAGTCTTCCGACATTTTTTCTCTTCTCTCCCTATTGTATAAGCAAATTGTACCATTAAAAGGCTCTACAAGACAGAGAAAAAAAGATAATACTTAATGTCAGAAACTGTGAAATTGCTTCCAGAAAAATGGCTAAATGGTAGCAGCTTATCAGGAAAGAAAATCCATCCACAATATCCCACCTACATCAATAGCAATTACTTACCAACTAATCCCACTTGAAATTGTAAAGACTGAACCTTTACAGAAATCTTCATTCCACTGTGATGCCAACAGAAAAGAAGTAGGAAGAAAGGATCAGTTGTGCAAAAACAAACTAGAAAGACAGAAAGAAGTTATGCAACAACAATTTAAGACTTTCATACTGTGACATAGGAGTTTCTGGTATCCTTTGTCCAAATATCAATGACCTCTCATTTTCCCAATCAAAAGCTGGTTCATAAGCAGGAAGGGGAGATGAACCAAAGTGCTACACATTAAGTATCAGGTGAGAAGCGTCAGTTCTAATTCTGTTATAAAAGAGAAGATGAATTAAAAAGTCTAAAGTAGCATTGCTATAAAAGGAACTAAACCATGACAACCTTAGGAATATCTGAATGCAGTGATCCAGAATCTGCAGCTTCAGTAAATTGCCTTCCTGACGTACTAGGGATGTCATCTTCACTAATATCTTCAGCCTTGGTTCGTCTTGCACCAGAAAGACGCATTTCTGTGTACAGTATTAGAGTAAGAACTTTGCTGCAGTTACAGTTAATGTAGATTGCACACCTTCTAAAATATGCGGCGATTCAAACAAAATCACTTAAGTGTATTCGAAAGGCAACCCATGTGCTATCGAAGCTACTTCAGTGAATATGAATAATTTCTAGAAAGTAATTACAACCATGTTTACAACAAAGCGCCTTGTGTATGGGTTTACATACCATCACAATAGTAATCAACAAAATGGAAGGCATGCTACATTTAAACCCCATTTTATTGTAAACACGCTAACAAGAATATGCTGCAAAGTATACAAGCTAATATAATGAAGCAAAAGTTAATGGAAGCATTGAGAAAAGCAATACCAGTCTCAATATCAGTATCAGGGCCTTCATATATCTGATTTTGAAACGACAGCGGGCCCACGCTTTCATAGTGCCCGTACTTGTTCTCATCTTTCACCCAGTCCGTCGTATAGCAGTGAACCAGTTCATTGAGGTGCGGCCACTGCTCCAAATTCTCGTCAAACTGCATGCCCAGGAAAAAAACATAAACACTGTTCAAATGTTTACAAAATGCTCCACCCCTCATTGGGTACTTTTCGCAAACACATTAACAGCGAAAAGGTTACACATTGCACCTTGTTGTGCCACCTGGTGGTGGCCGGAGTACAATCCCGCCGTTGACGGAGATGAAGCATTGTAGATCTAGGGTTTTTGCCGGTCTAGACCCACCAATACGTGGCCCGGTGCTTTCAATTAAGAAGACGATGATGGGTCTCCCTCAAATGCTAGATATCGCTACAAAAATCGAACATTTTCTAGATCCAGAAGCACAATCCTAACCATTACGAAGATAGGGTAGAGAGAAAGATACAGAAGGAGAGATAAAACCAATGGGAAGAGGAGGAGGACGCAGAGAGTGCTGAGTGCAGATTGCAGAGGGAGAGCAGACAGTACAGTGAACAAGTCAAAAGAAGTCCAAAGAGAGAAAACGCCAAAGATAGTCCATATTTACAAAGCAGGGGCATATGTTATCAGACCCCATGCCTATTTTTACTCTCCTTTAAATTTTTTTTTTTTTTTTTTACTTCTCAAGCTCTTCTCGCTCTGTCTCCTGCTGCCACTACTTCCAGCTATTCCGGCAGCTTTTTTCGCTTCCAAGGACAGCAATCATGGTGGTGGTGTTCTTGTTGCCCTTCTAACAAATCTCTTCTGTTTTTTTACTTCTGGTCTTCTAACCTATACAACTCCGAAACAAACGTACAGCTCATATAGAAACCTAAAAGAGTTGTTGTATTTATTTTATGATCGCTTTGTCTTCAATTTTAAGAGAGCCCTCAATCTAATAACACATGCGCTAGCTTTATCCTATTTTTACAGGCATAGCAATCTTAGGGAAATATTTTTCTATTTTCTACTTTTATTAATTATTATGATATAGAAATTGAATTCACATAATTTATAAATTGAACCATTAAGAATTCCTTTAAATTAATTATGACTATAGCTACTTTTAGATAAAATTATTAAAAATGTATAAAATATATGAACTTCACTTGATAGAAGAAATAATAAAAATAATTTTATTATTTATGATATGATTAATATACACTTTTTTATTGTAAAAATTGATTTTATAGAACATCCAATTATTTACGGTTTATAAGGTATATGGGAGACTGATTTAATCCTCATGCAAATAAAAATTTAGAACCAAAAATATAATGTGAGACCATTTTGATCTTTATGCAAATAAAACAATTTGTGACCAAAAAGATAAGAATGTATGTTGAGACAAACAAAGTGCAAATAGGCCTGTTAAATAAGTTATTAGGTGATTTAATTGTGAGATGTTTAAATAATTTTATGAAAATATTTAAGCTCAATTTTTTTATGGCATTTGTACTAGAAAAGGTAAGCTTGCTAAATATAGTTTTTTAAGCTCAAATGAATTTTAGAATAGTTTTAGAAATCAACATGCTCTTTCTTATTTCTTATTATTGAGAGTTTAGATTTCTCTTGTTTAAGATAGATTCTTGTGTACATATGATGTATATTTTCATTGAATACAAAATAAACAGTCCGTTTAGAAATTGTTACAAAGTAAAATTAGTGTTGAAATTATAATGGCAACTACTAGTTTTGATTGGTTCATTGTATTAACTACTCTAAACATCATGGGAAAAGATTTAGGTTTTTTAATTTTCTTATTCTCTAACTTTAATAATTTTTTTTATTTTTCTTTTAAAATTTAAAGTATAGAATTCATTTTTTTTCTCTTAATTTTCTCTCATTTTCTTTCTTGTGCTCCCTTGTCTTTACGGCAAAGAATCCAAGTCCCATGTGGAGGGGTGCAACACTTACTAACTCGATTCAAATTCAACTGACCTATATCAATTTGAATGTGACTTAACTCGTAATTTTATTTATTAGTATGTAGGTTATATATTTTTTATCAAATTCTTCCTACAACTAGACCCGACCGACTGCTAAAAATGCACATGAAACTTGCAATTATTGGATTGGTTGAACTTGACCCATGCATATAATTAATTAAGTTTGAGTAAAAAAGTTTTAAACCTGATTTTATCCAATCAATCAAAATTTTTCCAAACCTAATCATGTATACTTAGAAAGTTTCTAGTCCCTTTTTCTCATTACTGTTGGCTTTTCGGCAGCATATGTTAAGTAAAAAAGAAAACTATTTAAATTTTTTTTATCAATGTATAAATGTTTTTCTACAATTAGAATTTGGAGAGGATTTAAAATAGGAATAATGTGTGTGAAAAACAAAATGAAACTATTAAGTATGTTTTGCCTAATGGGTGAACATAAATAAAGTGACAAATTGTGGCTGCCTCTGAGTATGAGTTTCATATAGGGCCCAAAAGCTCATGATGAACTAAAAAAATTTGCATTACAAATTGCAACTTGTCATTTGAATATTTTGTAAAAATTCTCAGCCAAGTACTATAGGTTTGCTTTGTATTTTTCTACCACCTTTTGTAATATTAATTCAATCAAAATAGCAAAAGTAATTATTTTTCAAGTATTGATCTGAATTTATATTTTCTATTTTTTACAACAAATATATTATAGTATTCTTATGATAAGGACTAAGTAGCAGTATAATAAAAATGATTCAACTATTTTTAGCAAAAATCAAATGAGGTATTTCTATTACAAAAAAAAAGCTTCATACTAAGTGTGCAGTCTATGCTTATGCATACAATAAATACTCAATCAAATAATGACTTATAAATTTTAACTTCTTTTTCTTTCAATTGGTTTTTCTAAGCATATTCGAACTACAATATGACATTGCAATGCAACCTAACTATGAATATGAGTTAGTGTGCACTAAATACTCAAATGATGGATACTTGTACACCTTTAATGGCCTCACACTAGTGTCACCATCTTGAGGCAATATTGACATGGGCCTACTATTGTGTTTATTAACGTTGTTGACTAAGTAATAGAAATGGAAGGCCACAAGTAGAAGGTTTTCTAGGGAAGCTTGTTCCTTATACTGTAAGGGAAAGAGAGGTCAAGGAATAGCAATGACCTCCATTTATGTCTATGGAGTGGGTTATCTGTACCTTTAGTGCAGGTGGGTGTGGGTGATGATATGATAGTGGTGTTACAAAATGGTAATATCACACTGAATTAACAACTGAGCAACCACTCCATCTTTATTTAATATGTTTCACTATATAATTGTTGAAGTCAGAGTGTCTCATTTTGGCCATTTTTTGTTAAAAAATTAAATGGACTCATTTTAACGTGTAGTTTTAAAAAGAAAACAAGGTATGTGAAAGCAATTCATCAGTAGGTGGAAAAGAATGCATGCATTATTTTGTATTTTTGGTCCAAAAAATTTTTATAATGCCGGCCTTTAATTTGTGCTATGAAATTAGCCATTTTATTCTGACTAATACTATTCCACATGCTTTATAATAAAGCTGACACCTTTGGTTTACAATATGTAATAACATTTAATAAGATATTTGAGTATTTGAGGTAGAAAATATAAGTTTTTTGGCTTTTGTGAAGTGTAATTTTTATTTAAAAAATAATTATAAACAGTATTTTTTTCTCAATAAAAATATTTTAAAACTTAAACCTATGTATGTTAACATCAAGTCATCTTAAATCTCAGTTAATTTTTATTGAGTCAATATCTTATTGGTTAGAAAATTTTTAGTTTTTATTACCACATACTGAAAGAAAGACGGTGTGCTGGAAATAAGCAATACAAATTTGTTTTTCTCCGCAGGTACCTTCTTTATTGCAAAAGAAAATTAGACTTAGACTTGGAGCATCTAAACTACATTTGTTTATTCAAAGATGATGGTTTTAATTTTGTATTCATAACAATACTCTTTTAAACAATTTTTTATGTAACACTATAAATAATATTATGATTTATTTCTTGCAATGTTAGCATCAAAATAAAGAATTCAAAATGTTTAAATAACATTTTAGGGCCTCCTTTTTTGCTATATTAGTAATAAAATAATTTCAGTGTATGTGAATGTATGACTTGCTGTTGATGATTTAGATGGTGAGCAATAACATATTACAACAAGGGGACATGGTTCAAAAAGTTGGGCAATAATTGTAGAACATGAGAAGATCAAAGTGGACCTAATGTTTAAAGCTTCAATGGTGAAATGAAATGATTTAAAAAGTTTGTAACCAATCAATATACTAAAAAAGGTGAAAGAAAGTTATAAAAAAAAAAAAGTATTCATAATTTTGTTTCTTTCGACAATCAAGCATGTTCTCAGGGTTTGGGTATTAGTTGGTAAATTTTAGGTATTGTACTTTAATATCATAACAAAAAACTACTAAAATAGGTTACTAATAAAAATTTTAAGTAATTTGTTATATAATTTAAATCTAAACTTTCATCTCATTTTATACTATAAAAATATTAAAAATTGACATTAATGCTTGATTCAATTCTCAATATTATATAATAAATATGAAACAAGTATACATTTTCTGTCAATCACTAAATAATCATTAAATTTATACATCTTATTATTTAAGTTATTTAAAGTATTCACATCTCATATAGTATAACATTCTTATTTATAGGTAGTTTTTTGAATAAATATGTGGTTGCATTGAAAAAGACTTCAATGATGAATCACTATTGCTAATTTGCTGAATGAGCAATCCTATCTTATGAAATTTACACACTGCTTCATTTTTTTTAATTGTTTCACTATCTAACATTAATTTGGGTTCAATTTAGGGAAATAGATCAACAAACCATTAATTATTGGATAAGTTTTTCCCTAATTTCTTAGACATCTATCTCTTACCATATTAGCATATAAGTTAAGATAATATGCTTTTACATAAATTATGAAGCATTAATTAAACTTGTTGGCTCCCTCCTTTCACTCAATCAAAAAAATAATGCATGCATATCCAATGAGCAACTTGTTTTTCTACATTTTGGGTCATAATTTTGCTCCCATTTCCAACTTGCATCTAAGCTCCTTTTTTTTTTCTTTCCACTTTTCATATCTCCATGAGCGGAGAATTGAATACTTTTTTGTTCTGTTTTGTTTATGACATTATTGTTAATTCAGTTTCTTTACTTTTATATTGTTATTTTATATAAAAATTAAATTGTAAAATTTATTAAAAAATTAACTGTTCACAACGAATTTGTGAACAATTTGTTGCTCCCAAGAAAATGACGCCAACATTTTTGTCGTTGAATACTGCATTTTATAGCTTTGCAGACAAGACAAGCCGCAGTTGTAAGGTTGAAGTCTTCTTCATACAGTGAAGCTGGCATTTTATGGATCATCACTCCCTTGCCACTAAAAAAACCCACATTTTTAGTCCCTGATTTGACCGTCCAACAGTGAATTATACAGAACTCTTTTCCACCAAACCAATGCGTAATTCTCTCTTAGAGTTTTGAAGTTGTACATAATTATAATTTGGCCCCTACTAAATTTTTAGATTGGCCCAATTTAATTTTTTTTTATAATAAAAAAGTTTGGACAGAGTTAATTCTACTTTCTAATCAAAGTAAAGTTATGCCTTCAAAGTTAAAGTACATTTATAAAATTCTTACAAATGAATTTATATCAATCTAAGAGAACTGAATCTTGATTTGTAAAGTCAAGATTCTTTCTTCTTTGTCAGTTAAATCAATCTATATTAGGTAATTTTTCTTTATTCTAATATTATGTGATCATTCGATTCCAAATTTTAATTTTTATAAATATTAAATTTATTAAATTTTATAAATTAAAATACAATTTAACCAATTCAATTATTTTCATATTAAATATATGTAAGAACAGTTTATCTCCATTCAGTATTACTTTATACATGTTTTGTTTTCAACCTTGTTCTACTGAAACTTAAACATAAAACTTGATACATACACAATTAATTACAGATTACATTGGAATATAGTACTTGCAAGTTTTCTTCAATTACCAATCGGGAAAAATAAAAGATATAAGTACGCATGAAGAAAAGTTCGTTGCAAACTTACCGTAATGCAAGCTCTGATCAATGGCGGAGGGGTTGTAAGATGTTAAATGCTATTGAAAGTGATCAAATTCAGGGGAAGAAAACGGAGGTGGTTCAATGGGATTAACCACCATCTGATGGGCGAGAGGAGGATAACTTAACAAATTGACCAAATAACACTAATTAGAATATCAGCTACAAAATAACGGTGGGAAACAAAACACGACAGGTGCGTGGATGTGGTACCTCATCCACAGCCCTGTTCAAGTGGGGCGATTGGAAAGCATATTATAAAATGCATACTTGTCTTACTATGTTTCGATGTGGGACTAATAGAACCAAGACCAGTTCCTTCAGTGCTGCAGACACAAGAAAGGCCGGATCAAAACAACAAGCACTAAATTAATTATAGGAGCATGATACGTAGAGCTTTAGCAGTGGAACAATTCTCTTGTTCTAGGAATATACTTTAATTTAATTATATCTTGCAGCAGTTTGATAATGATACTTATAACATTTCCTTTAGTATCCGATCATGCAAGTTTACACAAAAATTGAAGACAAATAGTTCCTTTATTCTCAAATAATATTTACTTTATACAATTTAAATTTTTAAATATATTAAACCTCACACATCAATTTATAAAACGTTATTGATTTAATGATTTTCGTATCAAGTGCTAACATTTTATTTTTAAAGGCAATGTTGTAGTACAGGAGGATACATGTAATGTATTATTGTTAGTTAAGTTTAATAGATTAAATTATAAAATTTAATAAGCTTAATAATTCATTTTAATTCATTTTGTACACCTTACGTAATAATTTTTCATGTCAATAGCAACAACATCTCCCCAAGAGAACACAAAAATATTAAAAAGATGATGATTCAGTTAAGGTCAGTCCGTTGGGCCTTGGAAACCCTGGCTGACACCAGCCATTATCCGTCAACCGCTTGCGATGTGAAATCCCCTGATGCGGTTCCAAGCTTGGAATGGGCGGGCCAGGAGATGGCCGCATCAGGACAAACCCAAGGGGCTGAAACAACGTTTTACCACCTTAAAGCCCAAGCCCCCGCTACAGGACCCGGCGAGCAGAGGTGTAAATTTGCGCCTTGTAAAGATTTCTCAATATCTAGAATTTAGCGATGTGGTGCTCGGGAGACCAAAGCGATCTTTTAAACATTATATGATAATTTCCGCAGATGCCCATAAACCAAAAAGCCTGCTAAGTTTTCCTTCGGCGGTTAAGGTCCTATAATATACAGACCAAAGGGATTTCCATAGAATTTGCAGACCAGACAGGTTAAAACCCATCTGGGCCTGTGACAATAAATCCTATAAGAGCCATCGAAGTAAGGCATCATCTTTTCTTAAGAAGCAAGTGTTTTCACTTTGAATATTAGTCATTCTGAACTTGGTTTTAGTTGTGAACATGCCAGACGATAGAATCAGAAGAATCACTTCCCGTTCTTCTATTGCACATTTGGTTCTGGGATGTGAACAACTGTCAACATTGGCTCTTGCCTTCGGGTGTCATGGTTCACTCAAATTAACCCCGCAATCATTATCCATTTACTGTTGAAAAATAGACCTTGTGATTCAAGAAGACAGTGCTTTACTTATGAAAAATCCCTACCTAATACGACTATAAGTAACTTTAAAAAATGAGTATATTTTAATTTTATAATGTAATTTTTATATAAATTTTGTACTAGAAATGGTTACTGATATGAGTATATTATCTAAAATAAAATTTTGGTATATCATAACCCCCAACATGTTCATAGTTGGGAGGAAAAATAAAAATATGCAAAAACTTACTTGGTGGGCTAATAACTATCCAATGACCTTGAAGGGAAGGTACATAGCACTATAATGCCTAATATACATACTAATCCTTACTGTAAAAGTTGCTAGATTAAATAAAGCCTTCTTTTAAGTTTTTTATGGAAATGCTAGAGAAATTGCATCTCCAAAAAAGAACTAGCAATCTAGCTAGAGTTTGTCCACCAAGCCATGATAGATTTGAATGGCATCGGCCTATTATCCTTCTTCTGGAAGGAGAGGGAGGTGGTTGCTATTCAATGAAACTAGCTTGATGTGGTGCCTTCCGCTTTTGGAACCATATCACCCAAAACCTTTCCTTCCTCAAGTGCCATGGTTCAACTCTTGTTTTGGAACTAAAGGTGGGCAAAAATTCAATTACATTGGTTTAACCTAATCCAATCCATTAAAAGTGAGTTTTGGTTTGGGTTGAGTAGAGACAAAATAAGTGAAGTGCATATTTTTTATGTTATATGGGTTAAATCATCATACATACGTACATACATACATATCTACATATATATATATATATATATATATATATATATATATTACATAGAATGAGGAACATCACCATTTCTTATTAGGGCTTGAACAATCTCCACTTATGCTACTGAAATGAACTTGCTCTTCTATTAGGTCAATTATATAATATTGTTTTGAGGTTCTTGATACTTGTTATGAAATGCATCAAAAAAAATATTTTGTCCTATGCTATAAGAGAAAATATATTAATTTATATTTTGTTTGCAATTATTATCTTTTTAAATACTTTTGGTATCATATCAAAATTATTATTATAGATTAGTTCATTTATTCTTGGATATTTTAATATAATAAATAACTAAACCTTAATTCTAATTAATTAAGTTTGGTCATAATATTTAGGTTAAACTTTCTTTCCTAACCCATCCTAACTATTTCAAACCAACCCATCTAAATGAAATTGAATTATTTGAAAGTCTCAATTGGAAGAATTATTATGACTAAAGTTAAACCAACCTAATAAAGAGTTAGAGTTAAACAGTTTGGGATATTTTTCCTTAACCCAACCTACTCTATCTAATGCTTACCCTTACTTGGAACAAGCAAGTCCAAATACAACCATGTTAAACTTGACTTAACTAGCCAATACAATGTTCCACAACTTTAATGCCCCCACTCCATTTGACAAGCTTGCGCAATGAAGCAAGGCTATTTGAAGTGATTTAGTGGACAATTATAGTGTTAATATATGGAACATTACTAGTATTTGGGAGTGTTTGGTGAAGACTAGAAACAGAGAGTGAAAATCATGCATGATATGCAATGTGAAGAGATACTTGAGAATGTATCTTGGATTCAGAAATATTTGAGTGTTTTACATGACACTATCAAGTGTAAAGAGTTACTCGTTTACATAGTGAGTCTGTTTTTTAGGTACATGGTGAAGTTTGAATCCAGAAGAGGAGGGGAAGAGAGTGAGATTTCGATCCAATTGTACTATCTATATGGATTACATGAGCTTGATAATATATTAGTTATGACACTTAATTTTTTTTCTTGAATCTCATTCATAGCCCAAAGAAAAAACTGTTGAATAACTCAAACTTTAGAAATTTATTTTAAACATATTCAATTTAGAATACTACTCAATCACACTTGAACTCTACTAAAGCCATATTTAAATGATAAATTAAATATACATTTTCCGAGTATTTATACAATAAAAAAATTCTTCTTTATTTGAATATTACGATTTTTTATATTAAAAAAGGTGCTGTTTCAAAAGAAAGAAAAAGTAAAGTATCCTCGTTTTGTTAAAAAATAAGTGTACCAAAAAATAAAAAAAGCAATGGTAAGAGAGAAAATGAACAGGGAGCAGGCAGCGATCGTTCATAAAACCCGATCGTGGCTTTCAAAATCTGCGAAAATCATCTCACATCTTCATCCTCTCCTCAGCGATAAGAGAAATCTGAAATCCCTTTGTAATACCCTATCTTTGCCTTTGTGTTTACGTCCACATCTTCCTCTTTTTCCCTTCTATCTCTCTCTCTCTCTTCCCCTTGTACACTTGCATCTCACATCCCACATAAACTTCCAAACCTCCCTCTCCCCTCTCACTCCTTCCTTCGTTTACACACATAATTTACACACACTTTCTCTCTCCTCCCATCCATCAATTCCTCATCCTCCACTTCCTCTCGTACCCGTTCATCACTTCAAGTCTCGCCAGTCTCTTCCTCCTCCTCGCTGAGCCTCCGTCCGGCCGGCCTCCGCCGCCTCGGGTTCGCCTCTGCCGACCCACTGTTGGCTCACCATGTTGCTTCAAGGGTTCGATCAATGGGCGCTGCTGGCAAGGGAGTCAGAGGTGTAGTGTCTATGGCGAAGAAGAGTGTTGGGGACTTGACTGCAGCTGACTTGAAGGGGAAGAGGGTGTTTGTGAGGGCTGATTTGAATGTGCCTTTGGATGACAATCAGAACATCACTGATGACACCAGGGTTCGCGCTGCCATCCCCACAATCAAGCATTTGATTCAGTACGGAGCTAAAGTCATGCTCTCAAGCCACTTGGTATGTAGTAAAATGGGAATTTGGTAGATTCTTTGATCAGTGTCTGTAATGTTGGATTCACCTGTTCCCTGCGTGTAGTAAGATTTTGGGTTTTGGATGAACACTTCTCAAATTCTGATAATTCTATAGTTGTTCTCCCAACCTACGTCTAAGTAACATTTTTTATTTAATTTGCTTCTTCTTAGTTATATGTCTGAACTTATAATTAGTGCCAATGTAAGTGGATTCTATGAAGGCAGATCTTTGAAGTTTATGGAAGGAACAAGCGTTAGGGTAGTATATGTGAAACTCTCCTACTTCTCATTGTAATTGTTGGTTGTAATACGTACTCTAAGATAAATATATGAATTAACAGTTAGACTGGTATAAGAAATTTGTTATTTTTGATGACATAGATAATAGGTCCTCATATTGAATGCTTTTATAGTGCGCTTAGCCGCTTACAACAAAAGCCCAACAGATCTGTGGAATAGCTCTTGTAATTTTTTAGTTATATAGTTTGCTTGGTCATTCTGGTTTGAACTTGTTAGCTGAATCATTGTGTTTTTCAATGATATTTCAGGGAAGACCAAAGGGTGTCACTCCCAAATACAGCTTGGCACCTCTTTTACCCCGGCTTTCTGAACTCCTTGGCATCCAGGTGTGTATATATCTTGAGGAATAGGAGGTTGAAAGGGGGCAAAAATTGTATATTTTGATTGTTAGTGGGTAATTGATACACCCTTATCATTTTCTATTTGGATGCGTATGATTGACAGGTTGTCAAGGCTGATGGCTGTATCGGTCCAGATGTTGAGAAGTTAGTGGCTTCCCTTCCAGATGGAGGTGTTCTTCTGCTGGAAAATGTGAGATTTTACAAGGAGGAAGAGAAGAATGAGCCTGAGTTTGCAAAGAAGCTTGCCTTTTTGGCAGATCTTTACGTGAATGATGCCTTTGGTACTGCTCATAGAGCACATGCATCCACTGAGGGTGTCACTAAATTCCTGAAGCCATCGGTTGCTGGTTTCCTGTTGCAGAAGGTAGTGTTATCACTGTTCTCTTTAACAGAGGTAATATCAACAGTTGATCAGTTCCCTGATTTTCTCTAGTCAATCTGCATAAAACTCCTGACCTCTCAAATTATTTCTTATGAATTATTCATCTTGTGATTATTATGATGTGAAGTATAAGCTGATCTTCAAATACAAATAATTTTTCATAAGAATGTTAGCCTTTTTAATTCATTTACTTTATTTGTATATTTGATAAGAGGTTGTAATAATTATTTTTTACTTGTATCGTTTCATGTTTTAGGAACTTGACAACTATGCTGGGGCAGTATCAAACCCAAGAAGGCCATTTGCTGCCATTTTGGGTCATAATTTTGCTCCCATTTCCAACTTGCATCTAAGCTCCTTTTTTTTGGTTTCTTCTCACTTTTCATATCTCCATGATCAGAGAATTGAATACATTTTTATTCTGTTTTGTTTATGACATTATTGTTAATTCAATTTCTTTACTTTGATATTTTTATTTCATATAAAAATTAAATTACAAAATTTATTAAAAAGTGGATTGTTTACAAAGAATTTGTGAACAATTTGTTAGCTCTCGGGAAAATGACAGCAACATTTTTGTTGTTGAATACTGCATTTTATAGCTTTGCAGACAAGACAAGCTGCAGTTGTCAGGTTGAAGTCTTCTCCATACAGTGAAGCTGGCATTTTATGGGTCATCACTCCCTTGCCACTAAAAAAACCCACATTTTTAGTCCCTGATTTGACCGTCCAACAGTGAATTATACAGAAATCTTTTCCACCAAACCAATGCGTAATTCTCTCTTAGAATTCTGAAGTTGTACATAATTATAACTTGGTCCCAACTAAATTTTTAGTTTGGCCCAATTTAATTTTCTCTTTTATAATAAAAAGTTTAGGCAGAGTTGATTCTCGATCCTCATCAAAGTTAAGGTATGTCTTCAGATTCAGTGTACACTTACAAGATTCTTATAAATCGCTTACTAACATGAATCTTATATTAGTCACAAAGAAGTGAATTTTGATTAGTAAAGTCAAGACTCTTTCTTCTTTGTCAGTTGAACCAACTTATGTTTGTTAATTTTTTTACTCCACCACTCAGTGGTCATTCAATTCCAATTCTCAATTTTTATGAATATTAAATTTATTAAATCTTATAAATTAAATTACATGATTCAACCAATTTAATTATTTTCACACTAATTATATGTAAGAATAATTAATTTCCATTCAATATTACTTTATACATGTTTTGTTTTCAAGCTTGTTTTACTCAAACTTAAACATAAAACTTGATACATACACAATTTATTACAGATTACATTGGAATATGGTTCTTGAAAACCAATCAGAAAAAATAAAAAATATAAGCATGCATGAAGAAAAGGTTCGTTGCAGTCTTACCATGATGCAAACTCTGATCAATGCTGGAGAGCTTAAAATGCCATTGAAAGTGACCTAATTCAGGGGAAGAAAAAGGAGCTGGTTCAATGGGATTAACCACCATCTCATGGGCATTCAAACTTTTAGACAAGAGGATAACTTGCCTCAACAAATTGACCAAATAACACTAATTGAAATATCAACAAAAAAAGTAACTGTGGGGATTAAAATGGCCAAGCTCAGCAGAGCTAGAGTATGAATGTTTGAATGATCTTTTGAACTTGGCCAATTGTTTCCTTTGTCAAGCATTATATAAAATGCATACTTGTCTTTTTGTTTTCCGATGTGGGACTAATAGAACCAGTGCCCAGTTCCTTCAGTGCTGCCCACGCAAGAGAGGCCGGATCAAAACAAGAAGCACTAATTATAGGAGTCATGATACCTAGAGCTTTAGCAGTAGAACAATTCTCTTGTTCTAGGAATATACTTTAATTTAATTATATCTTGCAGCAGTTTGATAATGATAATTATAACATTTCCTTTAGTATCTGATCATGCAAATTTACACAAAAATTGAAGATTAACAATTCTTTTATTTTTACATAATTTTCATATTATAAAATTTAAATTTTTAAATATATTAAATCTCACACATCAATTTATAAAATCTTCTTGATTTAATGATTTTCATATCAAGTGCTAACATTTTATTTTTAGAAAAACTACATAGGCAATGTTGTAGTGCACGAAGATATATATAATGTATTATTGTTAGTTGGGTCTAATAGATTAAATTGTAAAATTTAATAAATTTAATAATTCATTATATACACCTTATGTAATATGCAAATAGCAGCGACATCTCTCTGAGAGTACACAAAAATATTAACAAGGTGATGCTTCAATTAAGATCGGCCCATTGGGCCATGGTAACCCTGGGTGGCACCAACCCGTTATCCTTCCATTGCCTGATCTATGAAACCCCATGATTTAGTTCCAACCTTGGAATGGGCGGGCCAGGAGATGGCTGTGTGTGGACAAACCCAAAGGGCCGAGACAGCGTTTTACCACCTCAAAGCCCGGCGAGCAGAGCTTCAAATTTGCCCCTTGTAAAGACTTCTCAATATACAGAATTTAGCGACGTGGTGCTCGGGAAGATCAAAGCGATCTTTTAATCATTATATGATAATTTCTGCAGATGCCCATAAACCAAAATGCTGCTAAGTTTTCCTTCGGCGGTTAAGGACCTATAATATACAGACCGAAAGGGTTTCTATAGAATTTGCAGACCAGACAAGTAGGATTTACAAGGTCCCCTCCCTTAATAGAAGTTAAAACCCATTTGGGCCTGTGACAGTAAATCCTGTAAGAATCTTATCCATCGAAGTAAGGCATCATCTTTTCTTAAGAAGCAAGTGTTTTCACTTTGAATATTAGTCATTCTGAATTTGCTTTTAGTTGTGAATGTGCCATAGCTATGGAGTATAATTTTGTACCACCGACGATAGAATCTGAAGAATCACTTCTCGTTCCTCTATTGCATATTTGGTTCTGGGATGTGAACAACTCAGTATTGGCTCTTGCCTTCGGCTGTCATGGTCCACTCAAATTAACCCAGCAATCAGTATCCATGTACTGTTGAAAAGAGACCTTGTGTTCAAGAAGACAGTACTTTACTTACGAAAAAGCCCTACCTAATACGACTATAAGTACCTATTTAATATGAGTATATTTTAATATTATAATGTAATTTAATTTATGTAAGTTTTGTACTTGAAATGGACACTGATTTGAGTATATTATTTAAAATAAAGTTTTAGTATATCATAACCACCAACACGTTCATATTTGGGAGGAAAAATAAAAATATGCAAAAACTTTCCCGGTGGGCTAATAACTATACAATGACCTTGAAGGGAAGATACATAGCAGTATAATGCCTAATATACATACTAATCCTTACTGTAAAAGTTGCTAGATTAAATAAAGCTTTCTTCTAAGTTTTTATGGAAATGCCAGAGAAAATAGCATCTCAAAAAAAGAATTAGTGGTCTAGTTAGAGTTTGCCCACCAAGCCATGACAGATCTGAATGGCATTGGCCTGTTCTCCTTCTTCTGCAAGGAGAGGGAGATAGTTGCTGCTCAGTGAAGCTAGCTTGACGTAGTGCCCTCTGCTTTGGGAACCATATCACCTAGAACCTTTCCTTCCCTTAGGTGCCATGGTTCAACTCTTGTCTTAGATTAAATTGGTTTAACCTGATTCAATCTGTGAGTTCTGGTTTGGATCGAGTAAGGATAAAATAAGCGAAGCGTATATTTTTTATTTTATACGAGTTAAATCATCATCATACATACATACATATATATATATATATATATATTATATAGGATGAGAAATATCATTATTTTTTATTAAGGTCTAAACAATATCCACTTGTGCTATTGAAATTAACCTGCACCTCTATTAGGTCAGTTACATAATTTTATTTTGAGGTTCTTGATATTTGTTATCGGATACATTAAAAGTAATATTTTTTTTACTATTCTATTGAGAAAAATATAGTAATTTATATTTTATTTATAATTATTATCTTTTTTAAATACTTTTTGTATCATATCAAAATTATCATTATAAATTACTTAATTTATTTATGAATATTTTGATATAATAAATAACTAAATTTTAGTTCTAATTAATTAAGTTTTGTTGTCATAATATTTAGGTTGGGCTTTCTCTTATGACATATCCCAACACTCAATAGTAAATTATGATCCATCCTAATTTAAGTTAACTCATCTAAATGAAACTAAACTATTTGAATCCAAAAATCTTAACTGAAAGAATTACCTTGACAGGAGTTGGACAAACCTAAAAAAGAGTTGGAGTCAAATAGTTTAAGATATTGTTTCCTAATCTAACCTACTTCACTCAATGCCAATCCCTACTTGGAACAAGCAAGTCGGAATACAACCATGTTAAATCTAACTTGGCCACCCAATACAATGTTCCACAACTTTAATGCCCCCGCTTGATTTGACAAGCTTGCACGATGAAGCTAGGTGATTTGAAGTAATCTAGTAGACAATTATAGTGTTAATATATGGAACATTACTAGTATTAGGGAGTGTTTGGGGAAGACTAGAAACAGAGAGTGAAAATCATGCATAATATGCAATGTGAAGAGATACTTGAGATTGTATCTTGATTCAGAAATATTTGAGTGTTTTACATGATTCTATCATGTATCAAGTATAAAGAGGTACTCATTTACATAATGAGTCTTTTCTTTTTAGGTACACGGTGAAGTTCGAATTCAAGAAAGGAGGTGAAGAGGAGGGAGTTCAAACCAATTGTGCTATCTGTAGGGACTACATAATGAGTCTTTGGCAATATACTAGATATGACACTTAAGTGATTTTTTTTTTCTTGAATCTCATTCATCGGGCAAAGAAAGAACTATTGAATAACTCAAACTTTAGAAATTTATTTTAAGCATATTCAATTTAGAATACTACCCAATTACACTTGAACTCTACTAAAACCACATTTAAATGATAAATTAATTAAATATTTTCCGAATATTTATGCAATAAAAAATAACTCTTCATTATTTAAATATTAGGATTTTTTTCATATTAAAAAAGGTGTTGTTTCAAAGGAAAGAAAAAGTAATGGTATCTTCATTTTATTAAAAAAAAAAAAAAAGTTAGAGAGAAAAAGCAATGGTAAGAGAGAAAATGAGGAGGGAGCAGGCAGCAATCGTCGATCGACATGGCTTTCAATATCTGTGAAAATTATCTCACATCTTCATCCTCTCCTCAGCGATAAGAGAAATCTGAAATCCCTTCATAATACCCAATCGTTGCCTTTGTTGTTTACGTCCACATCTTCCTCTTTTTCCCTTCTATCTCTCTCTCTCTTCCCCTTGTACGCTTGCATTTCACATCCCACATAAACTTCCAAACGTCCCGTTCCTCTCTCACTCCTTCCTTCGTTTACACACATAATTTACACACACTTTCTCTCTCCTCTCTGAGCTGCAATGGCCTCAGCAGCCGCACCCACCACTTTCTCTCTCCTCCCATCCACCAATTCCTCATCTTCCACTTCCTCTCGTACCCGTTCATCACTTCAAGTCTCGCCAGTCTCATCCTCCTCCTCGCTGCGCCTCCGTACCTCTGGCTTCCGCCGCCTTGGTTTCGCCGCTGCCGACCCACAATTGGCTCTCCATGTTGCTTCAAGGGTTCGATCAATGGGCGCTGCTGGCAAGGGAGTCAGAGGTGTAGTGTCTATGGCGAAAAAGAGTGTTGGGGACTTGGCTGCAGCTGACTTGAAGGGGAAGAAGGTGTTTGTGAGGGCTGATTTGAATGTGCCTTTGGATGACAATCAGAACATCACTGATGACACCAGGGTTCGCGCTGCCATCCCCACAATCAAGCATTTGATTCAGAACGGAGCTAAAGTCATTCTCTCAAGCCACTTGGTATGTAGTAGAAGGGGAACTTGGTAGATTCTTTGATCAGTGTCTGTAATGGTAGACTCACCTGTTCCCTGCGTATAATAAGATTTTGGGTTTTGGATGAACTCTTCTCAAATTCTGTGAATTCTATAGTTGTTCTCCCAACCTACGTCTAAGTAACATTTTTTATTTAATTTGCTTCTTCTCAGTTATATATCTGAACTTATAATTAGTGCTAATGTAAGTGGATTCTATAAAGGCAGATCTTTAAAGTTTATGGAAAGAACAAGGGTTAGGGTAGTGTATGTGAAACTCTCCTACTTCTCATTGTAATTGTTGGTTGTAATACGTACTCTAAGGTAAATATATGAATTAACAGTTAGACTGGTATAAGAAGTTTGTTATTTTTCATGACATAGATAATAGGTCCTCATATTATGACCGGTAATGTTTCATAGAAGGAATGCTTTTATTTTGCGCTTAGCCGCTTACAACAAAAGCCGAACAGATCTGTGGAATAGCTCTTGTAATTTTTTAGTTATATAGTTTGCTTGGTCATTCTGGTTTGAACTTGTTAGCTGAATCATTGTGATTTTCAATGATATTTCAGGGAAGACCAAAGGGTGTCACTCCCAAATACAGCTTGGCACCTCTTGTACCCCGGCTCTCTGAACTCCTTGGCATCAAGGTGTGTATATATCTTGAGGAATAGGAGGTTGAAAGGGGGAAAAATTGTATATTTTGATTGTTAGTGGGTAATTGATACACCCTTATCATTTTCTATTTGGATGCGTATGATTCTCAGGTTGTCAAGGCTAATGACTGTATCGGTCCAGATGTTGAGAAGTTAGTGGCTTCCCTTCCAGATGGAGGTGTTCTTCTGCTGGAAAATGTGAGATTTTACAAGGAGGAAGAGAAGAATGAGCCTGAGTTTGCAAAGAAGCTTGCCTCTTTAGCAGATCTTTACGTGAATGATGCCTTTGGTACTGCTCATAGAGCACATGCATCAACTGAGGGTGTCACTAAATTCCTGAAGCCATCGGTTGCTGGTTTCCTTTTGCAGAAGGTAGGGTTATCACTGTTCTCTTTAACAGAGGTAATATCAACAGTCGATCAGTTCCCTGATTTTCTCTAGTCAATCTGCATTAAACTCCTGACCTTCCATATTATTTCGTATGAATTATTCATCTTGTGATTAGTATGATGTGAAGTATAGGCTGATCTTCAAATACAAATAATTTTTAATAAGAATGTTAGCCTTTTTAATTCATTTACTTTATTTGTATATTTGAGAAGAGGTTGTAATAATTATTTTTTACTTGTATCCTTTCATGTTTTAGGAACTTGACTACCTTGTTGGGGCAGTATCAAACCCAAAAAGGCCATTTGCTGCCATTGTGGGTGGTTCAAAGGTCTCATCCAAAATTGGAGTTATTGAGTCACTTTTGGAGAAAGTTGATTTACTACTTCTTGGGGGAGGGATGATCTTCACATTTTACAAGGCGCAAGGTCTCTCAGTGGGTTCATCCCTTGTAGAAGAAGATAAATTGGATCTGGCTACATCTCTAATTGCGAAAGCCAAGGCAAAGGGGGTGTCGCTCTTGTTACCAAGTGATGTGGTTATTGCAGACAAATTTGCTCCTGATGCAAACAGCAAGGTTTACTTTTTTAAGCTTCCTTCTTCTCAGATCCGTTCAACTAAACCAGCTAGTATTAATGATAGCATAGACAATCAGTGATTTATATAATTGAGCTAGTTTGTAGACATTTATATCAATGATTCTTATTCTGAAACTTCGGACCAAGAACTCGAGTTCTCCTTTAAACATTGCAGGTTGTGTCAGCATCTGCCATCCCTGATGGATGGATGGGATTGGATATTGGACCAGATTCAGTTAAAACATTCAGCGAGGCATTGGATACTACCAAAACCATCATATGGAATGGACCAATGGGAGTCTTTGAGTTTGACAAGTTTGCTGTAGGGACAGAGGTATGCAAAGAGTAGTTGCATGTGGAGTAAAGTTTGATTTTAGCATGTCTGCAGTCATTAAGTCTACGTATTTATAATTTGATACATGCTCACGCATGTGTACATTTTTTATGGTCGAGATTTCAAAATACAACCTAGATCATTGCCTATGTTACCCAAAAACTTAGTGGTACAACACCTCCCTTATTGAATATTTATGTGTGTATTCGTAATTTTCACTCTCAAGATTTACCGAAAGAGTTGGTTTTCCTAAATTGACTTTGTATTTCTTGCAAGCTGTGCTAGTTCATTTAAATACCCAAACATGTAATGTGTTGGATAAGGGATATTTCAATGTCAACTGCTGTTACCACAACAGATTCCTTATAAATTATTACATTTTGTACCCTTCTTTCAGGCTGTTGCGAAGAAACTAGCAGACCTCAGTAGGAAGGGAGTGACAACAATAATTGGAGGAGGAGATTCTGTTGCAGCTGTGGAGAAAGTAGGAGTTGCTAACGTCATGAGCCACATATCAACTGGTGGTGGTGCCAGTTTGGAGTTGCTGGAAGGCAAAGAGCTTCCTGGTGTACTTGCTCTGGATGAAGCCACACCAGTTGCTGTGTAAGACAATTTTCAATTTGGAAAATTTTTTTCCATCCTCGGTGTCCTTGTTTTCACAAAACCTTGTAAAAGAGCGTATATCTTAGGATCCTCTCGGGTTTCTCAGTGTAAATTTTATCATGCTGCTTGAGTTCTTTGCATCACACACAAATCGGTGTATTGAGCTGTAAACCCAGGCCGAGAGCCATAGAAGAATCAAATAAATTGATGAATTGCTTCCAAAATGATCTTCTATTTTTGTTTCTCCTTTTGATTCCTTGAACATAACACCAGTAATGTTGCAGGCATTGCATGCCTTAAGCTTTATGTGGCAGGCATGCATGCGTTTAGCTTCTGGAGGTGGGACAGGCAGGATCGACTGGTAGTTCACAGTTTGTTTATACATGGACCGAATGGATTCCTCCGATGATTTATTAACTAGACCTTTAGCCTGAACTCTCCACCACTAGTAGTTGCCTGATTTTTGTAGTCTTGGGCTACGTGTGACAAAATCAGCTTGTGTAGAGGAAAGCAATTATTATTGAATTGAAAAAGAAGTGGCTCACGCGAGCCTACAAAACATGAGTTCCAAAATGAATCTTTTCCTGGCATACTTCAGATGGCTTCCAAATCCTAAACTTAGTTTTTTAACCCAGCGCTGTGCTGAGACCAGGTCCTCAGATCAAAATGGGGCGGCCAATCTTTTTGGTTATATTATGAGCGGCCTCCATATTCTGACCTACACAACAAAAGAAAAGCATTTTGGGATGCAAAACCAGTGCAATAAAAAGGAGACTTAAATAAATTTACGAGAAAAAATTTAGTGAAAGAAAATTTTTTTTAAGTCATATTTAAATATAAAATAAAGTATACTGAAAAAGTTATTAAACTTGGAGAATATAAAAAGGAGGAGATGCAAATCCATCTTTCATGTATTATAGATTCTCCAATATTGTTTAAACTATGGCATTTTGGTTTGGAGTATGGCACATAGTAAGTGATAGACCCATTTCATTTTCACGCTGGATTGGATTGTCTCTAAACCAAGCCATCATCTAATCAGAGACTGTTCCTTTTAGTTGGAATATACCCAAATGAAGTAACTGTGCTGAGCATCAGAAGCTTTATACGATCAGCATGGCTTCCTTTTTTTTTTTTATTCAAATCAGCATGGCTTCTCTGTTTCATCTCTAGGTGGTCCAAGTTGTAGTTCAATGTTCAGCATATCTGTTTGTCGAAAATAAACATGTAATAAATTGTTATGATTTATTAAAATTTTTTTATTAATTAAACAGTATATTTTTTTAAATTAATGTTTAGTTACTTCTATAGAATAATTCATGTCGATGTTTTATAATTTATAAGTTTTTTTATAAAATATAGGAAATATTAAAAATATATATTTAATGATCTGCACAAAATATAATTACAATCACTTTTTCAGTGTTTTGTAAAAAAATTATAATTTATAAAAAAGTTTATGTGAAATCATAGAAACAAATATAAAGTTTACAAAAAAAATTTTATTATTTAACTAAAAATATTTTTTTATAAGTTATAATAAATTAAATTTAAATATATTTAGTTAAAAAAATTTTACAAATAAACAAAAATTTATGCAAAAATATAAAATAAAAAAATTAAAGCAATTTATTGTAACGCTAGTGTAAGTAAATGTACAAAATTGGGATAAAAATAATGAGTAATAATAATAGTATAAAATTATTTTATATATTCTTTATATATTTTTTCATATTTTTATTTTTATTCTCTTTCAGCTTTAATTTTCTTTTTTTCAAATTTTTTTTATGTAATTATACTCTTCTTATTCACACTTACTTTATATCATTATCATTTTCCAAAAATAACATTCGGTTCAGTAATGGCACACTGAGTTTCACTTTTGACCCACGGGTATCCCGCGCCCAACGTGAGCCCCGGTAATGGGTTCGCAAGCCGAACATCACACGTGCTTTGTTCTGCACGTTTGCACCTCACCATGGACACGCTACTCCTGCGATTCGTCTATAAAGCTTCTGGAGCGTTCGCACTCCTACTTGCTTGATCTGTCCTTAAACTGAAATTTTCACCCAAACTTTTGCATCGCTGATCTTCGATTCTTCCGCATCATTGTAAGTTTCCCTTCCAATCGTTGAAGCTAACAAGTTTTTATTCTTTTTTTTTTTTATTTTGGTTCTGATCGCTTCTGGTTTCTGGGATTTTCTTTTTGGGTTTGAAGGTTTACTGTGATGGCAACCAAGAGAAGCGTGAGTACCTTGAAGGAGGCTGATTTGAAAGGGAAGAGGGTGTTTGTGAGGGTTGATCTAAATGTTCCTTTGGATGATAACTTCAACATCACCGATGATACCCGAATCCGTGCTGCTGTGCCCACTATCAAGTACTTGACGGGATATGGTGCCAGGGTCATCCTCTCCAGCCACCTGGTATGCTGTGCTGTCCCCATTAGCTAGTTACCTTCGTCCCTGTACTGTAGTTCTGTGTAATAAATTTCTGAGTCTACCTTGCTTTTTATATTTTTTCATCGATTTGCATTATGTGTGCTTGGAATTATGTTTTCGATTGAGTTTTATTAGTAAATTTGTAGCTGACTATAATTTTGTCAATAAGATGAAGTATTTGCTTCCTTAAAAGTTTAATTAGTGTCCAACCATGTGGGTTTTGAGGTGGTGATCCATCTAGAATTTCTTTCATATATTGTTTGATTAATGCGTTTTCTTTTTTAATTTTTTTGTAAACTATCTAAGAGAAAATGGTAAGATTTTGGATTCTGATAACATACCTATTGACATTTTGACATTTTGAGGTGTTTGGAGAAAAAGATATTTCTTGGCTTACCAAGTTAGTGAATGAGATATTGAGATTTAAGAAGATGTTAGACGAATAGAGAAAGTGTACGTCGATACCCATTTACAAGAATAAATGAGATATTCAGAATTATGGAAACTACCAGGGATTAAACTCATGAGCCATATTATGAAACTTTGAAAAAGAGTAATTGAACATAGATTAAGAAAATAGACTCATATATTAAAGAACTAATTTGGTTTTATATTAGGAAGATCTACCACGGATGTTATATTTTTTTTACAAGGTTTGATGGAACAGTACCAAAGTAGAGGAAAAGACTTGCATATAATTTTTATTGATTTAGAAAAAGCTTATGATAAAATGTCAAGGGAAGTTCTATGGAAGGCATTGGAAAAGAAGTGTGTTCGTATTGCTTATATTCTTGGCATAAAGGATATGTATTATGGGGTTACAATAAATATGCGAACTTAAGGAGGGGTAACAGAAGATTTTCTCATAAGGATTGATCTATATCAAGGGTCGTCCTTAAGTATGCACTTTTTCACTTTAGTGATGGATGTACTTACTGGACACATTCAAGATGTAGTCTCGAAATATATACTTTTTGTTGATGACATAGTCCTAGTAGGGGAATCAAGAGAGGAGGCTAATTGTAAATTGAAAATATGGAGAGAAGCCTTGGAATCAAAGGGTTTTCGTTTAAGCCGGGATAAAATAGAGTATATGGAGTGTAAATTTAGTAAGAGGTGAGAAAATAATGATTTGGAAATAAAAGTTGGGGAGTAAAGTATACCACGGGTGTCTAAGTTTCGGTATCTTGAGTTGATTTTACAAAGTAATGGGGAGATTGATGGGGATGTCACACACAGGATCCAAGCTAGATGGTTTAAATAGAGAAATGTATCGGGAGTCATTTGTGATCGCAAAATATCTATCAAGTTTAAAGAAAAATTTTATCGAACTGTCATTAGACCAACTATGTTTTATGGTAGTGAGTGCTAAGTTCCGAAAGGTTAACAAGAGCAAAAAAATGGGGGTGACAGAGATAAGAATGTTGAGATGGATGAGTGGACATACAATAAAAGACAAAATTCGAAATGATTGTATTTGGGAGAGAACTGGAGTGGCGCCTATTGAGGAGAAAATGATGGAAATCTGGTTGCGGTGGTTTGAACATGTATAAAAAAAACCGCAAGAGACACCAGTAAGAAAGGTTGACCAAATGGTGTTTAGTCCTATAAAAAGACATAGAGGAAGATTAAAAAGGACACTTGGAGAGAGATTAAAAGAGACCTTTGATTAAATGGTATTTCCAAAAATTTGGTTTTGGATAAAAGTTTATGATGACGTTTGATCTATGTAGCTGACCCCACTTAATGGGAAAAGGCTCAGTTTGTTGTTGTTGTTGTTTATCTAAGAGAAAATTCAGATTTTGTATTGAGATTTTAAGTGCTTCTTAAGTTTTCTGTTCAGGGTCTCTATCAATCTGAATGTTTAGTAATTTCTGTATGATTGAATTGTCTTATCAATTGTTTGTATGCCTCTATTAGATGCCATGTTTCTTTTTTCATTATTCAGTGTACACTTTCCTTTATTTTATCTGGAGAAGTAGTTTCACCTTGTTGATACTGTTCAGAGCTTACTCTGTTTTGCATTGATGTTCGATGTATTTTCTTATTTTGACTGTTGAGAAAGAATCTCAATGCATGAGTTTAAATGAAAATCAGTTTCTGTGTCGTTTTGCACCTGAGAGATTATTGTCAATCATAATTTAGCTTGCCTGCTTTGTTAACAACATTGTGAGATTATGGTTACAAGAGGCAAGGAAAAGTTCAGTTCCGCTGTCATTAAGTTTGTTTTTTGGTGGAAGGCTGAAGCTATCTTTTCTCCAACCCCGTGTGTTCTTCTTTAATTTTCAATTATCAAAATGCTTTAGAGATGTGCTAGTTACTTCAACTCACATATATTATCTGCAATCCTGTCATTTTCCCAAATTATTGATTCAGTAACTTGGGAATGATTTTGTTCAAAAATGTTGTTTCCAGGGACGTCCTAAGGGGGTTACACCTAAATACAGTTTAAAGCCCCTTGTGCCAAGGCTTTCTGAACTTCTTGGAGTTGAGGTGTGCCTTCTTAATACTCTTTTTTCTTCTTCTGTTACATTACATGAGGATGTCTATTAGTAACAACAAGCTTTTACTTGCCGGGCTTGTCTTTCATCATGTCACAGGTTAAGATGGCAAATGACTGTATTGGGGAGGAAGTTGAGAAATTGGTTGCTGAAATTCCAGAAGGAGGTGTCTTACTTCTCGAGAATGTGAGGTTCTACAAGGAGGAAGAGAAGAATGACCCAGAATTTGCAAAGAAGCTAGCTTCTCTTGCTGATCTCTATGTGAATGATGCATTTGGCACTGCCCACAGAGCACATGCTTCGACGGAAGGAGTTGCTAAATACTTGAAGCCCTCTGTTGCTGGATTCCTTATGCAGAAGGTATGTATGAACTGCGTGGTAAATGTCAACTTCATTCTCTGTTGGGTTGTGTTGTTGGATTGATTTCTTGCTGGTTTTGTTGTTTCAGGAGCTTGACTATCTAGTTGGAGCTGTGGCAAACCCCAAGAGACCGTTTGCAGCTATTGTAGGTGGATCAAAGGTGTCTACCAAGATTGGAGTTATTGAATCTTTGTTGGAGAAGGTTAATGTTCTCTTGCTTGGTGGAGGAATGATCTTCACCTTCTACAAGGCCCAGGGTTACAAAGTCGGGTCATCTCTGGTGGAGGAAGACAAGCTTGATCTTGCAACTTCACTTCTTGAACAGGCTAAGGCTAAAGGGGTTTCTCTGTTACTTCCAACTGATGTGGTCATTGCTGACAAGTTTGCTGCTGATGCTAACAGCAAGGTATTAGCCTTATATGAAGAGTTATGATTAATGCCTGTGCATTCATGCAAAAAAAAAGAAAAAAAAAAGAATCATTTATGAATTTTGGGGAAGCAATAGCTATTTTTTTTTTGTCTGATCATTAAAAGCTACATTTGAACGAACTCAGCGAAGCAAATTTTCAAATGACTCTTTATTGTAGTATTCTTGACGTAGCTGTAGACTTGCAGTGTACATAGAATCTTTAGACATACTAAAAGCTTGTTCATATATTTGCAGGTTGTGCCAGCATCTGATATTCCAGATGGATGGATGGGATTGGATATTGGACCTGATTCAATCAAAACTTTCAGTGAAGCTTTGGAACAGACTCAAACCATCATTTGGAATGGACCAATGGGTGTTTTTGAGTTTGATAAGTTCGCAGTAGGAACTCAGGTATGAAACATGAAAGTTATCTTTACGTTGAGCATCCATGGGGAGCTTAGGAGGATAAATGTCACAATATATTTACCAAATATGAATCTGAGCATTGAAGAATTCTTCGTGAGTTATGTTGAACCATAAACATCTCACTCTGTCGTGTTCAGTTTTCTTACCGATTTACTTGAATTTTAGTTGTACCTGTTTGCTGAGCATTGCAAAACTGATTTACTGATAAAATCGTTTCACTCCATCTCACTGTTACTGGTCAGCTTGGTTCCTTATATGCTGCATGCCTTGTGCTATGTACTAAATGAGGAGCTCTTTCACGTTAGAACCTGCTTTGCGATGTTAATCTTATGTGTTTTTTTTTTGGGGCACTAGTACTGATGGCTTTTGTCATTTCTATACAGGCTACAGCCAAGAAATTGGCAGAGCTCAGTGGCAAGGGTGTGACTACTATCATTGGAGGGGGTGACTCAGTAGCTGCTGTGGAGAAGGCCGGCCTTGCAGAGAAGATGAGCCACATCTCTACTGGTGGTGGTGCCAGCTTAGAGCTTCTTGAGGGGAAGTCACTTCCTGGAGTTCTTGCTCTTGATAATGCCTGAGCAAAAGTGAGACCTGCCTTTTGTGTATTTTGTGCTGTATTTTATGGTTGGATTTCAACCAATATTGGATTGAAGCACAGTGCAGTTGCTCTTGTAGAGGCTAATATAGGATAGGTTTCGGTTTCAAAATAAGAGATTTTTGTGGCATCCATGGTGATGCATTTTGAATCTTGATCAAAATTTTCTCGAACAATGTTTATTGTTTAAAAGCAAGAGTTTGCTGAACTAAAGTTGCTCTTCTGGCGTCTTCCAGAGTGCACGCCGCTTTCTTTTTTCTGTCTACTGTGCATTTTACTTCTGGATGTACAAAATTGATCTGAGTCGTATTCTTCGAAAGTAACTAGGATGGTCAAATAAGAATTTCGTGAAACTGAATTTTTTGCTTTTCTATAGAACCATGCAAGTTGATATAATCCTACCAATATTTATGAGCATAACTCTATTAGGATGTTATTTAAAAGATCTTCTCACAATGAATCAGAGATAAGATATATAAACTGTAAGATTTTCATACAACGTCAATTCTAGCTTTGATCACAGTTCATCACCAGTCAGTAATTGCCTATACGAGGTGACTTTCTGAGTCTCGTCCTTGTAACCCAATTCCATCAAACACTTGTGTCAACTTCACTTCAAGTAATAAAAAAAAGTTACTCTATTTCTATAAATTTAAACTTATTAAAATCTTATTTAAAAAATTTAAATTATTAAATTTTACATTCAAAATTATAAATTTAACAACTTTAATAACTTAAAAGTATTTTATGTGAATTTTTGTTCCGAACTTTTATGCGGGAACAGCTTTTTTCAAAGAAAAACAACTATGCAACGGTCATGAAGTAGACATGAGTCTGTAGCACAGCAATCAGCACCATCTCCTGACGATGGAGAAGTACATGTGCAGGTGTTTAGGCATAGATAGCTTTTAGTTTATGTTGAAATGATGAATTCAATTAAATTTTAAAGATGTTGTTGAGCTTGCTTTTAAGTTTTAATTATCAACTACAATTTGATTATGAAGCGATATGTGACTTACTGACTTTGGAGGAAGATAAGTATATATTTTTTTGGGTATAGTGCAGGAAGATAGTAGTCTTGTTTGGCAACTTGAAGGATTCAGCATTAAGTATGGTTTTAGTCTTACTGGTGAATGGTGACTGGTCATTTAGATAAATTGAGTACTTGTTCTCTGTTTGTCAAGAGGAAGGAAAGCATTTGCCAGATCCTCTTGTTGATCCCAGATTATTGATTCACAGAACCATTTTCCTTTGTGTTCCATTGAAAGAACAAAGAGGAAAAATGAGAGAAAGCAGGACCAGATTCCTGCGCTCTTGAGTGTTATTGAATTATACCTTTCTCTGTTATTTGGGTAAGTTCAAAACTGAAATAGACTTACAACGTGTTTTGAATGGTTCTCTCTTGCGGGATGGATGATCAGCTTTAATTTGCTTTGTTATCACTTTCGAGGAAAAAAGACTAGTGACATCCTTGCTGTGCGGTTATGTTTCGTAAAAAAATTTCCTGCCTGGAAGAGGCAAGCTTGCTTGTTTGATTCTCTTGTTATTAAAGAAGGAATTTTATTATTTTCATAATTTGAATCGTATTAAATATTTATTTAAATTTTTTTTAAATAATTAAATTTATTAAATTTTGTAAATTAAATTATAAAATTAACAAATTTAATAAAAATAAATTTTTCCTAAAAGAAGAGTACAATAACATCTATTAAACTTCTTCAAATTTCATGATAGACAGTAACTATTATCTAATAAAAAAATGTGACAGTTGGACAAAAAAAAGTTCCTGAAAGAATGTACAGCATTACATGTGTGGGTATATATGTACATATATTATCTAGCATCATAAATTTGACTATTCAGAAATTAAAAAAGATAAAAAGAAAGAAAGAAAAGGGTCTTCAATTTGACTCAACTTAGACTCGCTTACTATGAGTATTAAAATGCCACTCAGAAGATTTAGGGAGCAACTTCCAAGGCAAATATCAAATAGAGCTAGGATGGCTGAGTCTTCACTACAGAAAGGAAACTCAGTGAGCCTTGTAGTGAGTTTATGGGCAATATGTTTGTTCATATCTTTGATAACCGTCACAACTGTAGAGGCAAGATTTCGCCATTACAAATGGGAGGTTAAGTATGAGTACAGAGCTCCAGATTGCTTTAGGAAGCTCACTATGACCATTAACGGGAGGAGTCCAGGGCCTACAATTTTAGCACAGCAGGGAGATACAATTGTTGTTGAAGTCAAGAATAGTTTGTCGACAGAGAATACTGCAATTCATTGGCACGGGATACGACAGGTAGTTTTATAATCTTCATGGGGAAGTTCTCATTATGAGAAGTGTTGTCTGTGTTCAGTAATGAATGATCATCCTATTGTAATAGGAAGAAAAGGTCTCATGAGCTGATTTTTCTCAGTATCTCACGCAGAGCATTTAGAGACCGCCTTGATATGCTATGCGTGAGATGTCAATACAAAAACTGTTCGTGAAAATAGAACGGCTCATTATAATATGCCTTTATAAACCAAACTGAACGTTTGTCAACTCTTATGTATTGACATTGTCCCAAATTTATTTATTTTTTTCAAATCGTGCGTCAAGTGAAGTCCTTTATGCTGCTGAGCTATGATCTGAGCATTTATTTCTTTTGTGATATATGGCAGAGAGGAACACCTTGGGCTGATGGAACAGAAGGGGTCACTCAGTGCCCCATTTTGCCCGGGGACACCTTCATTTACAAGTTTGTTGTTGACAAGGTAAGCTTTTCAGATTATTGCTACTAGTCAAGACAGTGTAGCTAAAGAGTACATCCTAGTCAAATTCCTTTTTTTATTCTTTTTAATTGAACATTCAGGCTGGGACATTTTTATATCATGCACATTATGGAATGCAAAGAGAAGCTGGACTTGTTGGGTCCATTCTTGTAGCTCTGCCCGATGGGGAATCTGAGCCCTTTACCTATGATCGTGACCATAATATCCTTCTCAATGATCAGTACCACAAAAGTACTTTTGATCAGGGCATTGGCTTGTCCTCTGTACCCTTTGTTTTTGTTGGGGAGCCTCAGGAAAGTGGTATTATATGCTAATCCAAAATGTCCATAAATGAAGCATATAGTAGGAGAAATTGTGTTGACAGAGTATCCCATGTTACTTTCAGTCATTATTGATCAATGGAAGAGGAAAGTTCAATTGCTCTCTTCTGGGTGCTTCTAACTTGGCAAACAAAGTGTGCAATGCAACAAATCCTGAATGTTCACCCTATGTATTAACAGTTACACCTGGAAAAACATATCGGCTCAGGATTGGTAGCTTGACATCCCTTTCATCTCTCAGTTTTAAAATTGAGGTAACTTTGGCGATCCTTATGTACAGGGTGGTCCATCATTCTCTCATAAATAGCTCCACTCCTGATGAGATTCTGATAAGATGCCTTCAATGGAAACTTGGAGTAGCTAGTGCTTAACACATAGAATAAGAGTACACGTGCTCTCTCAAAATTGTATGGATACAAATGTTCACAAATGCTTGCGGGTCTTTAATGTTTGGGTTTTAAAGTTCATTTTGTGGAGCTTAGTAAATTTAATGGTTTAAATTTTTTATAAATAAGAATTCGATGCAAATCTGTTGGTAGGAACAGTAGAACTCAGAGAATAAATATTTAGGGAACAATAATGTTTCTAAATGGTTTGCATGCAATGTATATATGTTTGTGAATTTTTTTACCAATTGGTTTGCAGGGTCATAATATGACTGTGGTCGAAGCTGATGGACACTATGTTGAACCATTTATGGTAGAGAACCTGTATATATACCCTGGTGAGACATACTCAGTACTTTTAACTGCCAATCAAGACCCATCAAGAAATTATTGGGTCACCACAAATGTTATTAGCCGTAAACGTTCAACCCCAATGGGCTTAGCCATCCTCAATTACTCACCAAACCACCCCGAAAAATTGCCTCCAATAGTTCCACCCCCAGGCCCTGTTTGGAATGATACTGAATCACATTTGGCACAAAGCCTTGCCATCAAAGCCAGGCATGGTTTTATCCAAACACCACCCCCTACGTCAGATAGAGTCATTATGCTTCTGAACACACAAAATAAGATAGATGGCCACACAAAGTGGTCTTTAAATAATGTTTCTTTAGCTCTTCCTCTCACACCTTACCTAATTGCTCTAAAACATAAGCTAACTCATGCTTTTGATCAAACCCTACCACCAGAAAATTATGATTCTGCAAATTATGATATCTACAATGTACATCAGAATGTGAATGCTACTTCAAGCAGTGGCATTTACAAGCTAGATTTCAATTCCACTGTGGATGTGATACTGCAAAATGCTAACACAATGACCCCAGGGGACAGTGAAGTACATCCTTGGCATCTCCATGGGCATAATTTTTGGGTTTTAGGCTTTGGTAAAGGGAAGTTTGACATGAAAAATGACCCTAAAAATTACAATTTGGTCAACCCCATATTGAAGAACACAGTGCCCCTTCATCCTTATGGATGGACTGCCCTGAGGTTCCAAGCAAATAATCCTGGGGTTTGGATATTCCATTGTCACATTGAAGCTCACTTCTACATGGGCATGGCCGTTGTGTTTGAAGAAGTAATAGAGACGGTTGGGAAGTTGCCATCATCCATTATGGGCTGTGGTGGATCTAAAGGCTTCCACAGGCCTTAGTTTCTAACAGGACAGAACACTACAAATTGTCTGATGCTGTAATTTTACAAATAGTTCCTGGGTTGTATTATGAGGTTAATAAAGGTCTTCCATTTTAAATAGACTTTCATCCATTTGCTATATGACGTTGAGAGTGGTGCGTTGTTTGGGACAAATTTTTTTTTTTTTTTAAGTCTTGCTTGCAAGATCTCTCACGCATTATTCTTTGTTTATTCATCACTTCTCATCTTTTCTTCTTCTTGAGGCCGTGTACATCTTCCTCCTTTATGACTGTGCCTGCTGTCTGCTATAGCCCATTGGGTAACAGGATAAGAGTTGCAGTTTTTCTTCTTCCTCCTCTTTTGTCATGATACCATTAAGTTAATGGAAGCTTAACTTCACTAAGAATGTTCACAAAATGCTCATGAAGAGTAATTAGCGACTACTTTCTACTAAGTAGAGAGCGATATGTAATTACTTTTTAAAAGATTTTGATAATTTTTTTTTACTTGAAAATAGTGAGATTTTTAAATTAATTGAATTTAGAAGAGTTTTTTTATTTTTATAATTTAATCTACACAATTTTTTCTAAAGAATTTGCTATGATATATCTAATCCATGCATAATATCATGAGAAATGGATACAAATTTTTGGCTGTTACTTAGTATCCGGTCTGAAAAAGTATCTAAAAATATCAAATTTAGATATTTATGCCCTCTTGAAGTAAGGAATTATAGTATATATGTTTAAAATAAATTTCATGATACAGAATATAAATTATTAAATTTATTAAGTCTTATAAATTGAATTATAAAACTCGATAAGTCAATACATCACATTATATAATTGTGAAAAAAGTATAACAAAAATAAGGTGAGAATAGTATTTTTCAACTTGGAATGTTCCTCAACTTACACCTCTGAAATGGAGCTACCATTCAGATAAAGGCAAGGCATATTTTGATGTACTAGTTGGTCTCCACATGCTACGCACGTGGATCGGATATCAGACATTTAAATTTATGAAAAAATTGTTTAATCAATAAAGTTATGTTGTTATGTTTGTATGTATGTTTTGGTTAATAACCCAACAAAAATATATGATGAAACAATTTTTGTTTCAAGAGAGTGATAATATTAGGTAGAGACAATAACATTAAGAAATTGTTTACGAAGATTTGAGGATTGCAAAGTAGAAATATGAATGTCTTAGCTTGAATAAAGAAATTTTTTTTTTTTGTGATAAAGAAGAAATTCTTGGATATTATTTGTTGTAGAGTATAAGAATATATATAAGAAATTAAGGTTATATGGAATTAATATGAGTTATGAATAATTAATATAAGTTATAACTAATTAATCTGAGAGTAACTAATAATATACTTGAAACATGAGACCCTCTTGGGCATTTTGCAGCTGTGCATAACTTCTACATTATGACATAAAAACTTATTTGCCTTTGCTAACATATGAAGAAGCATTAACTATAACAATTAATCAACAAAATGCAGATTGCCAAAAAGAAAAAAAAAAAAAAATCGAAAGCCAATGCTGGATGGATAGACAATATCACATGCTAAATAATTATACTGACTACTAAGGTAATCAGCTTACTTATTACCTGAAAACAATGCTCTGCATGTTCAACACCTCCATAGTTGTCATAATTCTCAGGGTCCATAAATTAGTACTTAAACAATTGCATATATGTGTTGTTCTGAAAAAATACTTTTAAAAGACGAAGGAAAAAGCAAAAGTTATAGAAAAGTCAAAATTTTACCTTTTTATGAAGCTAAAATTTCTGGCTCATAGAAAAAAGCAGATGCCATAAATGAGAGGGAATATGACCGCTGAATTTAATAAAAATTATTTGGACAAACATAACCCGCCATTGAACCCATAGGGACATAGCCATGGCTTCCACGGCATTGAGAAACAGCATCCAATGCATTAAGGTTCAACCCAGCATGAACCACAACTAACTTTCATGATTCTCTTCTCACGGAAACCATTAATTAGAAACTGGGCAATGAAAATTTCTGTAGAGATGAATGAGTCATCTCCAATGGAGTTCCTACTTAGATGATTTATCAATGGTGGAGAAATAACTCCAATTATGGGCCAAATATGGCTTGCTTGCTTGGCAGGGAAGACTATGGGAAGAACCAAAAGAGGATGAAGGCCTCTGATTTTGAACTTAGTTCTACAGCAACTGCCCTGTTCTTCTCCTTGGAAGCTGGCTCAAATTTCTACATTAAATTAGTAATAATTTTATTTATTTTATATTTATTTATTCTATTTAAAACCAAACAGGATGATCATCTTATTTAAAATAAAGCCTTCCTCTTTGACATTGAGAATTGAAAATAAAGCTTTTCTCTATGTCAATGGATATTACTTATTTTAAATTTTAATTTATATTAAACTTATTAAATTCAATTATATTAAAAATAAAATTTAAAGATTTAAATAAAAAACATTTTTACCTAAGGTTTTTTTATAAAAGTACTATATATATATATATATCCTCTTTAGTAATTTCAAAAATTAAAAGTTCCTTTTTTTAATTTTATCATTCAAATGACTTTTTTTATTCAAAAATGCTTTATGAATATTACATTCAAACATAAAATAACTTTAACTTCTAATAAAAATCCTTTTAATTAAAACCAGTATATAAAAATTCTTATTTTTTAAATCCATCTAAACGGACTTTAAGTGATTATGAAAAGGTATTTATTCTGAAAAAAGTACTTTTGAAATATATTATTATAAAAAAAATACTTCTAAAATAAGTGGTATTGAAAAACGTGTTTTTGAAATAAATAATTATAAAAAAATACTTTTAAATTAAGTGATTTTTCAAGATAAAACCTAAGTTGTTTGTGTTCCTCACGCGTAACGCATATGATGCATTGCAAAACTATGGCAGCTTTAGAGTGAAGGATACGATCTTAATGGTTGTAGCTTATAAGGGAATAACAAATTTAACTGTCCTTAGCACCTTGAGAAGCATATTTAGCATGTTTAATTTCGTCCCTCAATTAAACAATTATATTCTTGAGTTAGTAACTCACTAACTTCACTATAAGCATATATATATATATATATGTGTGTGTGTGTGTGTGTGTGTGTATATTTTTTTTGTGGGCTATAACTTGAGCATCCCGATTGAAGCTGGGGCTCCACACTAAATTTGGTTAGACCAACTTAATGTTAGAGAGAGAAAGGATTAACTGCTATTCTTAAAATCAAATAACATGGTCCATAATATAGATGCTCAAGAAAAGGGCATTTGCTTGTAAGTTATACAATTCCTCTTGCAATTTTCCAAAAGACATGCCAAAAATGTCGTGCCTCAACTATTTGTCTATAGCAAGTAATTAAAGCCAGTAAAGCAGCATGAGAAGATGAACGCAAGCGAATGATCTGTAGACCATAAATGGCATCCTCAACGTCAACGTCAACCTTTTTTTTTTTAGTTTGTGGTACGCACACCACATTGAACTTAATTTTTAATAGCAAGAAATATGATCAATGAGAAAATAAAAAAAAGCATATAAATTATTTACATTACCAAATAAAAGACTAGTGACATATGTTAGATCAAGATATCATTAAGATGGCAAGAAATTATTGCGAGTAATCACATAATTTAGGGGAAAATTCTACAAAGATTACTATGACTTTGGTGGTTTGGCAAAATGAGAATTTGAAATTTATCCTGACATGCCCTCTACACATTATAAAGGTTGACACTGAGATCAATTAGACAATAGCGAAAGGCCTTTCTAACTTCAGCAACGATTGAATTGAAGAGATCTGATGCTTCCTTTCTAAATTTTCCGTCACCTTTTGGATCTTCCACCAAATATCTTACTACAGATCCAACCTTTGGATTAGCCCTTTCAAGGTAATCCGTTAACAAGTTCTTTTATTGGTGTCTAGATTGACACTGAGATTAATTTGGTTTATTGGGCGGTTGGTTTAGCTATTATCTAACTTATTTAATAGCACGATTGTAAAGGTTCAAAGCTATATACCAGCCCGTCCATAAGTACCCATCATAGCCGAGTATGTGATGTCATCAGGTTGATACCCAAAGCTAGGCATCTTCTCAAACCATTCCACGGCCTTTGTTGGCAAATTACACATCCTAGCACAGCTAATTGTAGTTGAGAATGTAACATTGTCAGGTTTGACCCCTCTTTCAAGCAATTAACCAAATAGCTTCTCTGTTTTATCAAAATTCTTGCACTTTCTTAATAATACCTTCAAAGTCACATTGTAAAGAATCAACTCCCTACTGGGTTTAATTTTTTTGCTGAAAAATATTAAAGAGCATGCAGTATAATGTCGGGATTGACCATGTTATTTATTAATACCACAATGTCCTGTTCTAAAATTTTATCTCCTAAACCCCTCAAAAATTTTAGAGAAACCTTCCTCATTGGGATTGCACGGGCTCAAAGGGACGGCCATTTTTGCAAGAGAAATGTACCTAGCATCATACAATTTCTTTTGAAGTTATTTAGCTTTGGGGCTTTTGGGATTGACCAAATGTAACTTATCAATGTAGAAGTAGATTTTCTATCTAGGTCCTCGTAATTTGCATATTTTGCGAAACGTTCATCTTCTTCCATTGGGGGGATTGGTTCTTGCAATGAAATGTGGTTATCACGGAGAAATGTTTTGGAGCGGTGTCTGAACCATTGAGGCAGTGTCATTGAGTTAGTTTCACTTTGTTACTATTAGGGGTGGGCTTCGATTGGCTTACTTTGGGTTGAGAAAACTTTGTCTAAACCAAGCTAAACTGAAACATACATGGGCTAAGCTAATTTTAGTAGGGTGAGGTTCTCAAACTGAGTCTTTCGGTTTGAGAAGGTTAGGTTCAGTCAGTTGGTTGGCTTGGGTTGAAAAATCACGGTGGCAGTAGTGGAAGAAGTGGGGAGTTTGCAGGTAGAGGAAGTTGAAGCAGAGAAGTTGGGATTTATCTATGCCTCTGTGAGCGACTTGTCGTACTCGATGTCGTACTTTATGGGGTGCATTCTTTCCTCCTTATTTACTTAAATCAAAATAATTTTTTTGAGAATAATAAAAATTGATCCATATATGAGTTCTAAATTTTTTCTAAGTGATTATAGAATTTTTTATTAAATTAAATTTGATACAAGTAGAAATATCTAACAGTATGCTTTAAGTGTAAGTTTTTTTATTTGCTACGCCATATCCCACGCCTATCCATTTAAACTTTTCAATCTTTTTTTTTAAGAAAACACTAAATAATAAAGAAAAAACTTATACATAAAAGATATTCTTAGATTTTTCTACTTTTATTAAGTTCAAACTCAAAAAAATTTTTTAATTTTGAAGACAAAATTTGAAACTTAGTAATGGGTCAAGTTTTTATTTTAAAAAAAATTATTCTTGTTTTAATTAAATTAAAGGCCACGATTGGGTGCATCGCACCCCATGCATCCCTCACTTTCAATTCCCTGCACCAACGAGAGCAAAAAAATGGCTCAAGCTCTCGTAAGGCGCCTCACTGGTATCGTCTAAGGGGGGCGCCACCTTAAAACTCAGTGGCAGCAATTGATTTATGTCTAAGTACCCTTCCTTTTTTTTCTCTTAAAAGCCTTATTGCATGTAGCATCCAAAACTCTAAACTCTTCTCCTCACATGGATGTCAACCAAAACCATATCTCAAAAACAAGAAAGGATCATGGGAATGCAAGAACAAGGGGGAGACAATTGAAATACCTTCACACAGGAGATGGAAAATATAAAAACAGAGGAATTGTTTGAGTTCATATGGATTCTTGTGGGTTCGGAATTCCAAATTCAGACCTCGCCATATAAACCCATATAAAACAAAAATTACAAATCTTTAATGTTTTGCACCAACTCAACACGAATTGGATATTTATTTCATCCGATTAGGGTTGGGTTGAACTGGTTTGATCCATTTTTTGCTCACCCTTAGTTATTGTATTGAGTCAGTCTCAGAATTTGTAAGCTTAGTCTTTTTTATAAATACTAGAATAAATTATTTAAAATTTTCTTTTACTTTGTATTTTTACATAAATTTTTATTTTTACAGCTAACATTAACTTTTATTATATTCTATAAATGTATTACACATAAATTAAGTTAGTAATACTTTTAGTTAAGTAATATAATTTTCTTTTCTTAAACTCCATATTTGATCCCATTGACAAAAATACTGAAATAGTCTTATTTAGATCTTATAATAATTTATAATTTTTCATAAAATATTGAAAACACATTTTTAATGTTTTTTCTGTATTTTGTGAAAAAAATTCATAAATTCTAAAATGATCCACATGATATTATTTATGTAGATGTAACCAAATATGAATTTTAAAAGGAGAAAATTTTACTACTTAATTAATAAGGGTATTTTTGAAAGTCATAATAATTTTACTACTTAAATAAGAATATTTTTGATAATTTAAATTTATGTGTAATGTGTTTGTAAAATATAAGGGAAGTTAATGTATATTTTGAAAATAGAAAGAGCTTTATGTAGGAAGTACAAAATAAAAGAGAAATTAAAGCAATTCACTCTATGTATTAATAAACAAAAGAAAGGTCAAGTCATATTTTTTTTCTTTATATGTTAATATCTTAAATCACAAATACCATTTATATTATATTTACTTATTAATATTCATATTTGCTTTTTGTGTATAATGTTCAAGTAATTTATTTTCTTCCTATTCATTCTCTATCTTGTGCCTTCCACTTGAAACTCTGAACGAAAAAATCATATTAATTTGATTAGAGTGCAATCAATTAGATTCTAAAATTGATATATAATTAAAATAAGATTTATAAATAACAGAGCTGAAAAGCTTAGCAGTGCTCAAATAAATTTGTAATGTCTGAATTTATTTTCATTTTAAATTCTCAATGCATAAGGAAAGGAAAGTATTGACATTAAATCAAAGAAAAGGGATTCGCTAAAGAAATTATTGACATTTAAAAGTTTGATTATTTGGCATTTAAGAGTTTACTGTAGAAAGAGTTGTTATTTAAAGCTTTTGGCGATAACTTATACGTTAAATAGTTTTTTTTTAATATTTACAAATTATCTCAACTTTTCACTATTAAACTATCTTTATATATTTGGTGTATAATACAATTTTTGTACTAAACCAAATAAAGTTAGAAATTGCTGCGATATTTTTAAAATAAAAAGAGTAATTCTATTTAAAAGTGGGTTATAAAATTGCTATAAAATGAGAAACATTAAACTTATAAAATTTTATGATTGAATCTATGACGGAAAAAATTTATAAACTTTAATTTATAAAACTAATTTTAACATTACATTACATTCTACTTGTGATATTTTTGAAATTGACTACGTATTCATATTTATCTAGTATACAGAATAGAAACGATGTGTACACAAAAATCTTTTACACGTATTTCTTACTTCGGTGCAATTTTCAATTTGTTCCTAGAGAATAAATAATCCCATTAACTTATTCACTTATTTTTTGTGGAAATCTCATAAATAACAAGGGTGTGATGGAAGTAAAAATAAAAAAAAACAAAGAAAAAATTATTAGCGTGGCAGTAGCAAATAATATTTTGTGAAAATTTTTTGAAGATAAATCAGTAAATATATATATATATATATATTGTATATATTAGGGGCTAACTTTAAGCATATTATATTTTAAAGAAAAGATTGTCCCATAATATTTCATACACAGAATATCTATAGAATTCAGTAGGAGCTGTTGGATGGTGTAGATAGTGTGAACCCACATCATCCATCAGCTCCCACTGAATTTTATGGGGATTCTGTGTGTGAAAAAGTGTGGGAATAATTCCACTCCATACTTTAATATCTGTATAAATTACACACCATCCAACAATTCTCATTAACTTTTGTGTGTGGAATGATGTGGAGTAGTCCCACTCCATACTTTAACATTTGTATAAATGAAATGCAAAAGGTGAGTCTTTCTTTTTCTTAAGAAAACTCATGGATTGATATATAATTCTAAAAATTATTGTGGTAGTATAAACAGCAAATTATGATAACAATTTTAAATTGTTACATGGTTTAGTAGATATCCCGTCACAAACTTTCCAATAGATGTAGAAAGTGTTGAATTGAAAAAAAAAAAAGTGTTAGGGATATTAATTTTAGTCCATGTGGTAGATAATCAATTTTATGTAGAAATACACAGTTTTATAATATTAATTTTGAATAACGATATGTAGTGATCATAAGCTTTCAAGCTTGTTTGGTAAATAACTATGAACACGTCCGTTGGATCTTTCATATATTAGTAATTAATGCTGTTACATATTAGATTTTGTTTTCGAGGTAACATCATATTAGATTTTTTCTTTTGTTATTACATAATATTAGATTTGAAATTACCTATATTACCTTGAGGCAAGTTACATGTTTAGAGTTCAATATTAATGTTGTTTTTGTTGAGAGAAATTTATCATTCAACTTTCACTTAAAATAAGAATTAGTCCTAACTGAAAAATGGAATCACCTCATAAAAAATCTTAAAAAACAAAATTTGCTTTGGTGTTTGGACTTGAATTTCTTACAATAATCACAAATAGAGCATGAACTAAAGAAGGAATAATTGTATAATTAAGAGAAGGGGATATCCGCAAGGCGTTGGGGCAGTTAAAGTATGTTGACCCAAAATTTTAACTGATAATGTGCAAGAGTTTAAATTTTGGGTGGAAGCCTTTAATCCCAAAGTTGTTGTCCACTAGCGGCCACCATCGTAATTACCAAGTAAAAAAATGAAGGGATTGCTATCCTACTCCCATTTTTTCTTACTTATCCTGTACATAGTCATATTTTTCTATAAAAATAAATGATATAGTTAACATATTTTCTTATGATGTGGATATTTCAAAATAAAATAGTAAAAAAGAGATAGCATCACAACATCCTAAAAAGAATTACCAAAAGGGAACTAAATCATTGAGGCGGTGTCACTGAGTAGGTTTCACTCTATTACTGTATTCAGTCGGTTTCAGTATTCAGGACCTTAGTCTCTTTGAAAATACAAGAGTAAATTACTTTAATTTTCTTTATTTTGTATTTTTAAGCTATTTTTTTAGTTTTAAAACTAAAATAAACTTTGAGTGTAATTTTATAAATATGTTATACATAAATTTAATTTGTTATAAATTATTGATAATTCTTTTAGTTAAATAATAATATTTTTTCTTTTTAAACTCCATGCTTTATCTCTTTTGCAGAAATACTAAAATAGTTTAAAATGAATTTTTTATAATTAATAATGTTTTCACAAAATGCTAAAAACATGATTTTAGGATTTTTTTTCCTGTATTTTATGAAAAATTCAAAAATTTTAAAAAAGATGAACATGAGGATATTTTGGTAAAGGAAACTAAACATGAATTTTAAGAGAAAGATATTTCATTAATTAATTAATAAGAATATTTTTAATAAGTCATAATAAATTTATTACTCAATTAGGGATATTCTCAATAATTTGAATTTATTTGTAACATATTTATAAAATACAACAAAAATTAGTGTAGATTTTGAAAATAGAAAGAACTTTATATAAAAAATACAAAATAGAAAAGAGGTGAAAGTAATTTGTTCTAAATATAATAGATGAAAGAAAGGTGAAGCCATTTTTTTTTTCATTATTTGTTAATATCATAAATCACAAATACCATTTATATTACATTTACTGATATTCATTTTTGCTTTTTTGTATAATGTTCAAGTAATCTGTATTCTTCCTGCTCATTCTCTATGTAGTGCCTTCCATTGAAACTCTAAATGAAACTATCATATTGATTTGATTAAAGTGCAATCAATTGGATTCTAAAATTGACATAAGAATCAAAATAAAATTCATAAGTAACGGAACTGAAAATCTTAGCAGTGTTCAAATGAATTTGTAATGTTTGAAAATATTTTCATTTTAAGTTCTCAATACATAAGGAAAGGAAAGTATTGACATTAAATCGAAGAAAAGGGATTCGCTGAAGAAATTCTGGACATTTAAAAGCATGATTATTTGGCATTTAAGAATTTATTGCAGAAAGAGTTGTTATTTAAAGATTTTTTCGATATCTTATATGGTAAATAGTCTTTTTTTTTTCTTTTTTATTCTAGTAAACTATCTAAAATCTTCACGACATCCTTGTATGTATAATGTATGATACAGTTTTTGTTCTACACCAATTAAAGTTAGAAACTATTGTGATATTTTTAACACGGAAAAAATAATTTAACTTAAAAATGGATTATAAAATTATAATAAAATAAGAATCATTAATTTATTAAATTTTATTATTTAGTTAACACAATAAAAAACTTTTAGATTTTAATTTGTTAGAATAGTAGAATTGTTTTAACATTACATCCTCCCTTGCAATATTTTTCAAACGGACAACGTATTCATATTGATCTAGTATACAAAACAGAAACAATGTATACACAGAAATCTTTTCCATATATTTCTGACTTACTTTGGTTCAATTTTTAATTTGTCTGTAGAAAATAGATAATCCCATTAATTTATTACTTTTTTTCACAAAAATATGTGGTGTGAGAGAAGTAATAAGAGAAAATAAATAAAATATTATTTGCATAGCATTAACAAATACTATTTTATGAAATTCTGGGGAAGATAAATAAGTAGAACTATATATATATATATATATATATATATATTTATATGAATGAGGGTAACTTCAAACAACTCATATTTTAAAGTAAAGATTCTCCCATATTATTTTGCACATAAAATTTAGTGGGCGCTGTTGGATGTTTTGGGTCTATACCATCCAACTGCACCCATTGAATTTTGTGGGAATTCTGTGTATGTAATAGGGTGGGAGTAGTGCCAGTTCATACTTTAACATCTGTATAAATGGAATGCAAAACGTGAGTGTTTCTTTTTGGTAAGAAAACTCATGGATTGATATGTATTTTTAAAAATTAATATGGTAGTATATCCAAGAAATTATGATAAAAATTTTGAATCTTTACGTGGTTTAGCAGACACAAAGTTTTCAATCGAATCTAGAAAGCCTTGAATTAAACAAAAAGTTTTAAGGATATTAATTTTAGCTCATGTGGTAGATAATCAGTTTTATGTAAGAAATACTCACTTTTATAATATGAATTGATTTGAATGACTGTATCTAGTGATCATAAGCTTTCAAACTTGTTTTTGTAAACAACCATGAACTTGTTATTGGTTGGATCTTCCATATATTAGTAATTAATGCTGTTACATAATATTAGATTTTGTTTTTGAGGTTATAACATCATATTAATGAGTAATTAATGCTGTTGAATTAATTAGCTAGTAATAACACACTTATCTCTTTCTTGGATTGTCATAAGTTTTTTTATTCTCACAAGAAATTTATTTAAAAAATTTAAATTATTAAATTTATTAAATTTCAAACTTAGAATTATGAGATGTAATATATTTAGTGTTCTATATTAAAATTTATGATATATTTATTTTGTTAAATGAGACTAGTTTTTCCCTTGTTAAAATGTCTTTAGTGTTTGGATTTGAATTTCTTATAATAATCACAAATAGAGCATGAATTAAAGAAGGAATAATTGTGTAGATTAAGAGAAGGGAATATCTGCAGTTAAAATATACTAACCCAAAATTTTAGAACTGATGTGCAAAGGTTTAAATTTCAAGAAAGACTCTTATTGGACCAGAGAAACCTCTGTTCCCAAAGTGGTTGTCCACTTGCGGCCACCATAGTAATTACCAAAAAAAAGAAAGGATTATTATCCTACTCTCCTTTTCATTTACTAATCCCATATATATTAAAAAAAGGATTACTATCCTTCTCGCTTTTTTACTTATTTATACAGTATTTAGTCATATTTTTTTTATAAAAATAGATAATATGGCTAATTAATTTTTTATAATATGAATATTTCAAGATAAAATAGTAAAAAAAAAAAAGGGGGCACAACATCCTTAAAAGAATTATCCAAAATTTTTATTTTTCTCTCCATTTTATTGCACTCAATTTATCTTTCCCTCCACTCGAAGGGTTCACCAACCCCGCTCTGTTTGAAACGCTCAAGAATAAGTATGTAGCATGCAAAGAAGCAAACAAGGAAAGAACGTGAAGAAGCATGCCCAGGAAGATCTAACATGTCAGAGAGCGGTGACAAGTGGGCGAAGACAATTCAGCAGCCGTTTCATGCCAGCGCTTACAACAGCTCAGCAGTTCCTGTCAGACTTCTGCACGTTTCCCCACTTACATCACTCTTCACTCTTTATATTGGGATTGGAGTTATCACAGACACACTTAGCCTTGTTCGTTTCACTCATATCTCTTCTTCTCACCCTAACTCTGGTTCGTGTCTCAGTAGTCTTACTTCATCAAGCAGGTCTGTTAGAGAGCTTGAATTTCACTGCTATCTGTTTGGGCCTTAATGGGTCATGCTTTTTTCTTGCCATTTCATTGTCATTCATTTGATTGTTGTGAGTTTATTTCGGATAGATTGGCTCCTTTTTACTCAAATGTGATAGCGTTGAATTTCTAGAGTTGATCATAGGAACCCAGCAAAATTCAAACCCGGTACAAGATATCATGTAAAAAACTTTCTGTTTTTTTCTTCGGCGGGGGCTATGGGGGTATGTTTGCTGTATCATAGAAGGAAGGTTTGTGATCAAGAACGAAGAATGAGATCCATCTAAACATTTTAAGGGAAGTTGGAAATTCTGATTTCTTGTTAATGGCACGGATTAATATCTGGAACATGAAATGGCTGCATATCGATTGAAGGAAATAGTCTTGTTCATTTTGCCTTTAAAGTGATGTTAAATGATCATGATCTTACTATGATTTCTCTTTGGTATTCAATTCTGAGTTCAATTTTGCTCTTAAATCTGTGAGTTCTATGTGGTCACCGTGTGTATTGAAATGACAAAGCAAACCTATTTATCTAACAGTGGAATTAGTGATTAATATATAAAGTATCAGGTCCAAACTATGTTCTTAGAGATATGCATTGTCAGGTGCCAAAATTATGTTTGAAAGAACCAATCATCTGATAAGTTGCTTATGCAGGACTTGGCACACAAGAGGCAATGAGAGTAGATTCGTGCTTCTAACTTTTGTTGGTTTCTTGGGCTCTTTGAGTGACTCGCGTTCAACTAATTGCTTAAGTTGTCAGTCTTCTGTGGTCTTACTTAAAGCTTAACTTGGTCTCCTCCTTCGTTGGACTATATCCATGGATTTTTTTTGTTTCTTTTAGTTTGATAATCATGATTGTTTTCATTATTGGTGTTTCCATCTTTACCTTCAGTTGTGAACATCTCAACTACTAAATATAGGATGCAATAATGGAATACTTGAATATTTGGATTTAGTTTGAAAGATTAAGATAGATTTGTATTGGTTGTTAACTTAAACATCGAGTGTTTGTTAGGTTCACTTCGCCTCTATAAGCCAGATGGTGACAAGTCCTTTCAGTGTCAAAGGCTCATAGTTTAGGGCATTTCTTGGATCTTGACAAGCATCTCGTGGATTGAATTTGATAGATTGAAAGGGTTGATTTTGATCATGGAAGTGTACACTTGATGTTACTAGGTTTAACTAAAATGTAAGAGCAGCTAACAAGGAAGCTCCAATAGCATGAAGTGCTCTTGTCTTTTCTAGGGTTTTTGTATGCTACATGTGGTTGAAGTCGATCAGACTTACAGTTTCTTTCCATCTTAAATTCTTGTGCTTAACGTTCTGGGACTTATTTTACCAGAGTTTTGATGCTTTGTTGAAACTCTTTGTCAGAGAATGTGACCCTTTTGACATATATCTAAATTACAGTAGGCACACCAGCAAGAGTTAGAGAAAATGTACCGATATCAAACAACTATCCAATCACGTTCACCATGCTTTTATCTCCCAGGAAAAGAAGCTGTAAATAGTCATGATTTGTTAACTTCTTAATGACAAAGGAATGTAATATTATCTCTAAGGTTTGCAAGGGCATGTATCTGTGCATTGTTTTTATTGCTATTTGTTGTCATTAATTTACTTCATAGCACTCATGTTTTACTATCTTTATGGAATTATGCACTGTCTGGATTTCTTTATTCTTGTTTCGTTCATTCATCATTATTGTGTTTTCATGTATCCAGGAGGGAGGGCCAAGTGAGCTAATCATCTTTGATATACCCTAATACGTATTTCTTTTGCCAAAAAAGTCTTCTGCAGTGTTTTCAGTTATTATTTGGTATTTTCTTAATTTTCCGCAAAAAATAACTTTAAAAACATATACTTACTTATGTAGTTACCAAGGTTACGTACTTCAATTGATACAAACATTTGACATAAATGATTTCTATGCAGTTGTTCTTACATTTCTTTACTCATTCATGTATGAACTGTTTCCCACGTACATTAATACAGGAGAATCCCTGCCGGGGTCTATTGTGGATTCCTTGCCATTCACAGGCTTGGACTCATTTCGAAAACGTTTGAGGATGGCATCATCTAGTGGCAACAAAGATAAGTTTGCAGGACTTAAAGTGTATGAAAGAAGAAGAAAGGGACATACTTTTGGGAAAAGCATCTCATCAAACCCCAATGAACACAATCCCTCCCATACAGAGCCTTGTATGACTAAGACAGATGGCAACATGGAACGTGCTATTGGAAAAGATGGAGTAAGCTTTATTTTGCTTTCGAACTATCCTCTCTGATTAATTTGCATTACATACACATCAATTCTCTGCACATACTTTACCTTAACATGAACCATCCTGATTTTATTATAGCATGTTTTGTTTTTGGCCTTTGACTTAGTTTTATGTTTCATGCACCCTTTGGAAAAGGAAATTTAAATGGTTTTGCTTACATATAAGAAGCAGGTTCTATTTCTTTACCCATTACTATTAATAGATGCTAATTTCTATAAGAACATTTTCATAGATCCCTAAAACTCTTATTGTAGTATGTTAAATGTATATATGATGTGCATATATGCTATGTACATTAAGAATTCTGTGTATGACTAGAAATTAACCCTGTTAAGTTAGCCCATTATTTCAGCATGTAATCATGCTATTCATCTATTTTTAAGACAAGCTGTGAGAGGATAGTCTCACAAGTATCGTTTCCTAATCTCATCTCTCCTATATTACATTGTTAACTAGTGAAGATTTTAGCTCTTTTCCTCCCTTTGGGCTCTTACTTTGACAAAAATATACAGTGAGAGTTCAAGACTTTACGGAAGGTCTTCAATACAACGTACATTCTAATGTTTCTTGATACAAACAACATACTTCCATGGTGTGCACTCATTAAGAGTTCCTTAGTATGAACCGCCGTGGCATGTAAATTCAATGATTGATCTTGACCTCGAAAACTTACTAATTTTGCAGAGTTTCTATGTATGTGTGGTGTGTAATTTCGGGGGACGATTGCTGTGCTGCGATAGTTGCCCTTGTACTTATCATCTGAGGTGTCTTAAGCTGCAGGTATGATTATATCTTGTTTTGCAATTGGTATATCTATTTTTTCATTTCTTCACTTGTGTGCTTATTACTATCTCTAATGCTTGTTTCCATTTATTATACTTGAAGTCTACACCAAAAGGAGATTGGCAATGCCCACACTGCCGTGATGATGCTGAACTCAAAAAGCCAATCAAAATACATTTGAAGAAGTCAGATTCCGAAAGGGGCACCTCTTCTGAGAAAGAAAGGGATGCCTCTAGTCTATCCCATTCAAACAGTAAGTAGAGATGAAATTATCCCAAGTCAATTACTGAACATACTTGTTTATGCTTTGCATTTGATAGTCTTGAGCCATTTGTATACATATTAATCTTATTGATCAACACTTCTGGGTGCTGTCTGCCTGTCCCCTTATTTCAGTGTTATATCTTGATGTATTTCATTTACTTTTTTATAAAGTGTGCTAGGCCAAAAAAGTGCCCATTTTTGCACTATTTTACCATGCAATCGCGGTTTAATCATTAATAGCATAGTTGAAATTTTTTAAAAGAATCATCACATGTAAAGTATATCAAAAAGTTACCAGAACATGTATGCTATGGCCTTAATGAAAGATATTGAATGTTTTTTTCTATACATTGGACTATAACAAATACCTTTCATGCGTCAAAGGTCTAGGTTTTAACAAGAGTACGAGAAGAAATAAGTTCTGGGCTTGTAAGGAAAGAAAGAGTAGGGAGGGACATAGCAAGACTTAAAACCTTGCTTCTCTCTCAACATACTTACTCTTATTTAAGATCTTTAAAATACTGCAAGCTGTAGGACTGTTTTTCACCTAATGTAGGGCATGAGTAGTATCACATAGAAAACAGGAAACTGCCAATCAACAAGTTCTTTGAAAGTCCAAGTTGATGCCACTGCCTTGCCACGTAGCTACTATTTTGCTAAGGGTCATAAAAATTTGACAATTTTACGTTGGCCGTCTCCTATTTAATACAACTCTCCTCCTTAATCTGAACTTGAGACCGACTATGAAAAATATAAGTGGAGTTTACTATTTTACTAGGGTATGATGGAAAAAAGTTTGTAGAGGCGCTAAGCTGAAGGTAAACCGTGAATCTTTTAGATGTGGCATAGGTTCCAGAACGACAATAGAGAAGGAAATTCCCATCTTTGTACATGTACGTGCAAGTATGCATGAATATCAGTTTCATAATGACCTTGACCTATGAGCTATATAGATGATGTCTTCAGAATATGTATGTTATCGTCCCTAACTAGCTTATTTCTGAAACTGTACAATATGCTAAGCTGTCAATCTTTACGCAACCATTTCTTTATGACAGGTTCTGAAGAGTAAGTGCACCATCATCCAAAGGTCCATGCATGGGATGGAAGGCTTAGGTTGGACATTGAGATCTATCTCCAGTGTTTCAGACTCCTTATGTTTCAGACAGTAGTAGTTGTGACTTGGTCTTTATATATTTCTGTTGAGTGGGGTACTATTTCTTTTGATTGGGATACTAAACCCTGGTGGATGTTACTCATGCTTTTTACTATTTAGTTGCTTTGATGGTATAAAAATTTGGAAGGTTATTTTAAAATAATTTTGTTATGTTGGATGGTTTTTCATTCAGTTGGATGTGTAAGCAGGAAGTAGTCGTGCATGTGACAGACTCGCAGGTTTTACTAATAGGTATGGGTGCTCATGCCTAACAAGTTTCGGATGGGGACGTGACTGCTGCTCTTTTTTTACTTATCAACAGCCTTGTACACTTTGTAAAGGCTGAGGTAAATCCATCAAGCTAAGACTTTAGAATGTGTGTGGGTTAGTTTAGATGCTAGGAGGTGAGATAATGGGGGGAAAACAAGTTAAAGAGTATAATTCGAGCTGTAAAATGTCTGGGTTGAAGAAATTAGATAACAAGAATTTGATGCATTCTGAGTTCATAAAGTTTTGTGAAAAATTTACAAATGGATCTTTAGTTATTCAAATTCTTTGATTTTCGTAATTTTTTGCAATTTTTAGAGAATAAAAACCTCATTGTTATTTGTGGTGTACTTTTTCACTTATTTTCTCAATTACTCTAATTATATCTTCTTCTTTTTTTTTTTTTTTTTCTAAAATCACCCTATGCTATTAGTCCTCGACAACAGAAGATACAGATCCATGGAAACTACTAGGAAACCTGAAGACAAAACCAACGAAACAAATTTGTTTCAAGCAACATTTTGGCCAATCTATACGTTCATCTTGATTCGAGGTGTCTAGAATTTTTATTTACTAAATAATATGCTGTGACCAGATAGTGCTCGTTAGTTTCTTCTTCAACCATTTTTGTCTTCCCTTTTGTAGTTTTATGTTTTCAACTTGAGAGACTGTAACTGTAGCTGAGTGTAGGCAATATGCCAATAAACAAGTTGTAGCAAACGCTTCTTTCTTACTTTTCTTTTTTCTTTTTGTTAAATAAAAAGAAATGATTTTCAAGATCTGTAATTTAACAAAGCTGATAAAAGAAATTGTCTTTTTGTCAATTTCATGTTTCAAGTAACTTGCAACTTGAATGTGATATTTTCTGTCTTCTCAACAAAGTGTAACAGGGTGCTCACTGCAATGTGTTGGATTTAATCAAAACTCAAAAGCTCCAAAAAAAAAAAAAACAGCTACATTTTGTTTTCCTTGCACCCAATTTAATGAATTATTTTTGTTATCAATTTTTTCTAAAGGATATTCTCAAGGAAAATGAAATTTAGTCCAACCCACCTAAGAAAATTCATAACTTAACTCTTGAGGAGGGTAAGTAGATGTAAGTCTCAAGATATTGAGGCATACTTTTTTTTCTTCTCTATGTTTTCTAGAAATTCTCTTCCTGTTGAAAAGTTGATACAAAATATATACAGTAATATGTGTCCACCTTTAAATGATACGGGTCTTGCATCATGTAATGCATAACTCATATAATGTAAGGGTAAATACAAAATTTTGAATAAATTTTGTGCACCTTTTCATTGGGAGGGGTTCTGCTCTATGTTCTCTTCTCTTAAATAAAATTTGATTTGATTTGGCATCTCATTAAGGACCATAACTATGTCCAAAAATTTTTAATAACACACAATAGATTTTTTGGTCATACAATATTAACTGCATATTATTATTTATAAAGAAACTTCAACATGGAAACAATCTACAATAGACTTAAACACTACGCACACAACAAAATAAAAAATTAGAACAAATCCACAAAAAATACAAACAATAAAAAAATATACCACAAAAGAAACAGAAATAAATATTCAGCAAATCTAAATTTGGACACTTTGAATGAATTTAAAATCATGATTAAAGTTTTTTATTAGAATTTAATTTTGGTCTAAGCGTATAAAGTTTTACACTTCTTTCTTTATTAATAGTGTGAAAAGTTTTCACACACACGGGTAGATTCAACTTTTATTATCATTAATATTAATATCTTAAAACAAACAAAAATTTATTATGGTCTATGCACAAAAAATTTTGCATTAATATCTATCTCATATGGTAATGCAATTTATTAATTTGTATTAAGAAATAATTTATTGTTTTCATTATGGTAACAGAAATATAAACATATTCCTAATTCATTTAAATTACCAAGCAATTATATATAATAAATATGTTCAACATTTAATTTTCAGATAATGACAAATTACTGGCTAGGCATGAACTAATTTAATTAATTTTACAATTTCTTCTATATTTAGCCATAATATTAATATAGCTTGTAAAAAATAATAATATTAAAATAGAAAAACACAGAGCCCCATACAGTGCGTTGAACCCGTGTTCCTCCTCACCCAAAGCTATAAAGGCATTTTATTAATGGTTCATTTAAACGTTTCCCTCCAACCCCCCATTCTTCAAATTCGCAGTAACGACACATTTGCAGCAAATAAGGAAGAAAGTAGTGAAGAAGGAAAGTGGGTTAAGAAAATCCAAGCAAGAACCGAAATGGCTGTCACGCTGCCAAGTGTGGTGGCGCTTGCTGCCACCGCTCGCACCAACTCATTACTACCTGCCACAATTCCCTACGTATGCGAACGGACTGCTCACTCACTGCATTTGCTCTCTAGTCTCTATATATTGGTGTTCTCTTTGTACGTTTTACCCTGCCCATTTCATCTTTTCTCTCTTTCTTTCTGTCCCTGTCTAATTCATATGTTCCTAGCTGTAACTGATCGCAGGTCAGTTGTTCTCAGCAAGATCAAATTTTGAACGTCAATTTTTTTCTGGGTCTTCGTTTTCCCCTCTATTCTTACATTTGATCATATGATGATTTCAGTCATTGAACTGTTTTTTTACTTTGCTACACATTTCTATCGTTTAATTACTGTGAATTTTTTTGTTAATCTATACGAGCAGGTTCTATCTCTCCTACTAGAAGGTTGATGGTGATTTTATTTTTATTCTTTCGAATTTATTCCTTGGGGTTGGGTAATTACCGTAAGTTTAGCATCTGAAGGAAGATTTTTTTTAAAAAAAAATATTATTTGTGTTCTACTCTATGCTAAGACCTAATCTGACTTTAAGATTTAATCAAGCGGGAAACTTGACCTTTCTTTCATTGTTTAAGTGAATCTAGAAATACAGAGATTCCATCTTAGTGATATCTATTACAAAGCCGTACTTATAGATGACAAGGGCAATTTCAAAATAAATGGAAAGAGGATGGCCCTTTTGCTTTCCACTGCGACGTAAACATGCATGATAATGATCTCATCTATGTATTTCTTCTCTAGTTTGGTGACTAGTTTATTTAGTACCGCTCTTTAGACTATGATGTGTCCTGATTATTGTGCAGGATCAATGAACTGTACTGCAAAACGAGTCTAGGATGAGTCATGAATGATTATGATTATCTTTGACTGTGTTTAACAATTCAAACGATTGAGTTGCTGTTGCTTGTGCTTAGCTTGAACTTTTAAAGAGTTTGAGCAAGAGCAATAGGGCTGAATCTGCTTAATTCTTCTCAATTATTGAAAGACTTCGGTCAATTCTCATGTGGCTTACCAACTTTTCAACTTGCCTTCTTACTACACATGGACCACATTAATTCAACTCTTGCCAACTTGTTAAAGAAAAGATTCAGATCTTTACCTCTATCATTGTTGCTATTCTTGTTTCGAATGCTAGTACTACTAAAACTGCCATTGCTAAACTTTTGTATCAGTGCTATTTATCTGATAAATTAATCCTATGTCCAAACCCCAACCACTTTTTTTTTTTTCATCAGTGGCTGTAGAAAAACATACTTTGGTTCCTAAATCCCTCATTTTCCATGTATCTTTTTTTAGAGCACAGATTGAAATATTACTTTGAAGAATAGTATTGTGAAAAGCAATTTTTTTCCCTGTGGTTTAACTGGTTGAAATAATTAGTTTTATCTTCCACTCTTGGAGGATTGCTTTCCATGAACTTTATTTAATAGTTAAACTCATTAGTTTAGTATATTCTCAATCTATCTATGTCTTCATTCTTGACCGATTAATATGCTCTCAACCTCAAGTTGTTCCTATTTGAAGTTTTATAAAGTTTCATTTGAGTGAATGACCTAAGGGTGGGATTTACTTTAAGACCCAGAAAAAAAAATGGACATAATAAATGCTTTTTGGTAGTGAATTACTTCTGCAGAAGGAAAGATTATGCATATGAACAATCGTTTGAGAATAAGGACCCTCTTGACTTAGTTCTACCTGCTATAATTATAAAGACGTAGCTGTTGCCCTGCTACTTTGTTGCGATGTTCATAATGCCTTTAGTCACTATAAATATATAGGAGAAACTCCTGTTGTTTTTCAGGCATCCTTTTCTCAACATTATTTCTAAGATTTGTTATTGTAACCTGAAGTGTTTTTCTCTGGCATTCTTTCTCACAATCATATAAAACTTTTAAGTTTTTTCCCATTATTCTGTTCATACCAACTGGGTTTTAAAATATTAGTTAAAAAGAATCATGTCTAAACATAGTTTACATCAATTGGACTGTCTCTTTATTGTGCTTTATATTCATATTTGTGCATGTGCGGAGGGGTCCTTACCACTTTATCAATTGAAAAACTCTGGATTCTTTCAGTTGTTATTTGGTATCTGTGCTTGTATAGGTTGAGTTTTATTTTATATATATGCTCCTTAGTGGCTGATGATTTACAGAGAGTCTTGAAATATATATGATTTAGAGGATTAAATGGTGATTTTCATCTATGGTTGATCTAAATTTTCGAATTTTGACCATATGATATATTGTTTTCTTTGTGGATAAATGCAGAAGAGTAACATCAGGGATTATTTCTGGATTTATGGTTCTTTTGAAGTTCTAACTGAGGATGGAATCTAGTAACAATGAGAAGATTAATGGATATCTGGTGTATAAACGCAAAAGGAAACAAACTTCTTCCGAAGAAAGTAAATCGTGTTCCAGTAACGCCATATCCTCATATTTAAAGACTTCGGAGGCAAGAGCTCATGACCACTTAGACAAACAAGCCTGTTCTGGAGGGAGGGATGAAGTAAGCTTTCTTTTGCATTTTAATTTGCCACTGCCAACAAATTTTAAGTCATTATATGCTCAGTTGCCATATGTTTCTATGGAATGTCATGGTCTTATTTTGTGTTCCCTTGGAGTTTCTTTGTTTACTATTCTACCCATTTTAGTAAGATTTTAATTACTTTGGTAAAGAATTTAATTTGGATTAATATAGCTTTACATCAGTTTTACATAGAAGTGCCACATAATCTCCAGTGCCTTATTCCACTTGAGGTATGCATGTATAATATAAAACCATTGGTATATAGTTTGTTTTCTTTTAATTTGTGTTTGTTTCAGATCTAATATTTGTTTAAAAATATTGTTTGAGAAGTATGCGGCTGAAGGAGCCTCGCAACGCCCAAACTGCTCTGACAACGACAATCTTTCAGACCCAGTAGTAATTGCCAAGAGTGATGATTCAAAGAAAAGCCTTTCCCTTGACAAAGTAAGTAACACCTCTCCCAGCTGTTCCTCATGTCCAAAAACCAAGAACAATTTAAAATTTTCCAAATATGAGGCTGTTAGTTCGAAAAGCTCAAAGTCCCATTCAATTGATGAGGTATGTTTTCCATTTGATATTTGTCCTGAACCGTCCTATATATCTAGGGTGGGTCAATTCTTTTAAGGGTCCGCTTCCTTTGTTTCTTAAATGTTATGAACTTACTACCCTGCTCAACTCATGCCAACCCAAAATAACTATTTTTAGCTTATGAGGGTTTGCCATGCTTCTAATTTGTATTGCAGCAGAAACTTCTGTGCTGCTTGAATGAAGTTTAAGTAATTATAGGTATAAAATAGTTTAGGAACCGTTAAAGTAAGTAAAATTATGTCCTTGGTAATGTCTTTCTTACATGTGAACTTAAAACAGAATGCCAGCAGATAAAAAAATCATTCTATTTGAAGTAGTTTGCTTTCACAATTTGTTGTTTTTCTTTTTTGTTTTTCATTTAAAAATTTTAAGAACGGAAGCTGTTGTAGAATAGGTTGCAAATGGACTGCTACTTTTTTTCTGTCTCATGTTTGGTGTTTACTCTTCCTTTTATTACCCATTGTGTTTGGCATGCTTTCCCTGGTCTTTGTGGTGTTGTTATTGTTGGCAGCTGACTGAGAGACATAATTTTCTCATACAGTATAGAGGAAACCTAACTAAATGTACATGTAATGTGACGTAGAGACATGATTTTTCAATAACAATATTCTAATCATTTTCCTTATAGGATCTTAACTCAATTTGGAAATTGATCAAATAATACTAGTTTAAGTCTAGAAGGCAGTAGTACTCATCAGAGAAACGTAATAATCTCCAATACATAACTAATAATAACTCCTCTAAATCCTGCCACTTAATGTTCCATAGAATGGAGTTATTGGAAATATCACTTTAACTTTACTTAAAAGGTAAAATTAATTCACAACTAAACATAAATGTTAGAATTGAATTAAGCCTATGTTCCTAGCGATTCAACATGTAATGTAACGCAAATCTGCATGGAGATGAAGGCTCTTATGTTTACTGGGACACATCACAGCCTTTTGCATGGAGTGGTTGGTCATTAATTGAAAGCTAGGACAATACCGGGAAAGGAAGAGATAAGATAACAACAATGAGCTATTTGGCATCTACGTTATCATATGTGACCCAATTTCAACATAAACAGCACAGATAGGAGTAGACTCTTGTCTTGGAATATAATAAAACATCAGTGCTTTAGCTTATAACAACGCTTTCCATTTATCACTCTCTCGTGTTGCAATAATGAGGCTAGATAGATTGTTCAAACATAAGGCCCCAGAAAGAAGTTGACAGAAACTCGTAGGTCATATCCTTATTAGATAGCCAATTGTGGCATTTTGATCTATTGCTTATGAGTTGTGTGGTCATCACACATTTTTCCAATGGGTCGATTGTACTAATTGCTTTCACGAAGATGATCCATTTATTTTTGAGTTCTTCTATATGATTTACGTGTTTTGTATTAAAATAATAATTTTGAGAAACCCCCTTTTAATAAATTATAATTTGATCCGCAAATGTACCTTGAAGTTGATGACCTCTAATATTGTCTGTAATTAAATGAGTGAAATCTTAGGTCCAATTAATAACTCCTAGAATTTTCTCTCATGTTAAGGTCTATGAGTTCTCTATTATTATTTTAATGTTATTTGAGTGTTACCTTTTTGTTTTTTGATCGGGTCCATTGTTGTTTAATGATTTTTCTGCTCCAAAAGGACCACAACTGTCAGACTAAAGTACCAGTCAAATTTAGTAGAAGTGCAATGGAACCTCAAGGAGGGGCTACAGTTTCTGATGTGGTGGACCGTGGTACTATCATTCGACAAACCGCAAACAAAATTAAACGTGACAAACTTTTGATTCTGAGGTACTACTCCATTTGCACTTCGTGGTCTGCATGTTGATTCCTTAATTATATTTTTTATTCTTCTTAAAAAGCTACTTTGAAATACTTTTGTTCCCTTTTGTGAGTCAATTCATACTTTTTCCCCCATCCCTTCTATTATATACTATATTATGGACCATGTCCCCTAGTTAGACTAGGACTACTTTCACTTTGCTTTGCATAATTAAATCTTCTTTTCAACTGTAACTTATTATTCATCATTGTAGGGCTTGTTTATTCTTTATCAATGATGTATTTTTTTTTTAACTGAATTTTTGGTTGTACATATTTTTTGTATTGGGAAAAATTAGGGATGTTTTGGAGGGGTCAATGAAACAGCGTGACAAGCCAGAGCAGGCAAGTGATAATTCTTGCTACAGAATGCTCTATAGTTTCGTTCATTTTGAGGTGTGTTACATTCTTACTCATCTCAGTAAAATGTCGAACAGAATACAGATGGAATAAAGCGACAAGATTTATTATACGCTCAAGCAGGGCGACCCCTGAAAGAGAAATAGTAAGCCCATTAACCGATGTGTTGGCATGTTTGTATCCCGTAAAGATTCAAGTGATAACTACAACTATATTCTTCAAGCAGTGCTATACTTCGAACAAGACAGAAAGAAAGGCTGGCTTGGAGCAACACAAGCAAATGGCTCCCTTTATATTCCGGACTAAGTGGATCAAAGCAAAGTTCCGATTTCCAGATAGGCAATTATGATGCTAGCGTTCGCTCAGATGCTTTGGGATATAAATGGATAGGTAAGGAATTCATAACATATTGAAGGAGGAAGTGGGTCAATCAATGCCTAGACTTGTGACAAGTCTTCGATCCATGGTAATAACCGTACAACTTTTCCTGTCTCATCTAGGTGTAGATGTTGGACAATCATCTTCCATGAGTTTGAGTCACCAGGATGTTACTAATCCAAATACTTCATTGCATATAAAGGTATTCTGATTTGTAGTCCTTTTTCCTTTTTTTAATATCATTTTATTGTGTGCGACAAGAAACTTTCTGTTTCTTTGCCCATTGAAAAACTTCATCCCTGCTGACCAGCGAAACTCATGATTATTTTCAGGATGGTTCGGCTTCAGTTTTTACATCAAGCAAATCATTCCATAAAAATATTGACATCAATACATCAAGTAGGCCTTCTGGATTTCTGAAACGCAAAGATAAGATGAATGACTGGTCCGAATTGGAACTTGATTGTCTGTGGATTGGTGTTCGGAGATATGGTCAAGGTAATTGGAACACCATCTTGGAAGATCCTGCTAGTAAGAGATATTTAAAGAATAGAACCGCTGAGGATCTATCCGTAAGGTGGAACATGGAGATTCTCAAACTGTTTTCACCTCCAAAACCAACCAGCTCTTCACTTTCTACAATGCCTGACAAATTAATTCCACCTATATCAGACAGAAATGGATTTCCTGATCCCACTAGTTCACGCACTAGAGTTCCACCTCATCCAACAAGCATAAATAGGTCGCCTGTTGCTGTGGCGAATCAAAAACTTGGGTCCACTAACAGCATTCACTCCCAGAAACCTGGTAGTTGGGATCCTTTTAGGATACCATCTTCTTCAAGACCTTATCATTCATCTGCAATAGGCAGTACTGCCGATGCTTCTCCGTGCCCATCAAATGTCAACTTGGAACCCATGGTTTCAGAACTTCTGTTTCAGACACTCAATCAGCGGGCTGATCTGGAAACGAACGTGAGGTCTGCTAGATTGAAAGCATTACAAACTCCAGCAGCATCTGTTGCTACAAACAGACGATCATCTCAAACTGTTGCCGAGCCCAACTTCTTGCTGGGGGGTCTTTACCTGCTTCCCAAGGCTAATGAAGGTGAAAATCTCATTCCCAGCGATACTGAGTCAAGTCATTCTGTGGTGGACCTGGTGGTGGTGGAGTCAGATAAAGAGACCGAATACTCTTCTGAGAGAACTTTATCCGATTGATAATGGAGTTAGGATGAACAGATGACAGTGTCAAACTTTCTGTAAATATTATGCAATAACTTTCTTATGCTATGCCTTAGAAAATTTGGACTGTAATAAGTATTTGATCAAAATCTTTGATACATTATTACATATAATATGCATTTTAGACATTAATCTCTAAAATATATTGATCAAGTTCAATTTGGTTTCGTTTTGCATTACCCTAGAGATTCTTTTATGGGCATGGTTTATTTTACATTTTTTTTTCTTTCTTGGTACTGAAGGGAAAAAACAAAAAGGAAACTAACTATCCAACTATCCTGGGAAAATAGACCCCACTCAAATCCTCTAAGAGGATCTTAATGCAACAAATGGAAATCATCCATAAAATTTATGGGAGTGTAACAATTCAATTTGTATATAAAGTTTTGTAATATACAAAGAACATAGATGCTATGAACTTGATATTCAAATGAAGTAGCAACCATCAAAATATAAAAAGGAAATGTATCCTATCACCTTTAAAATAAAATCTAGAAGTCAGGAACATTTAGATGCCTATTTTACCCTTCTTAATTTTTAAATTATTTTCTCATTATTATATTGTTTTTAAAATATTGTATAAATAAAAATCTCAAAATATTTTCTTAGAAATATTATAACTAATTTTTATTAATTTTACTAGAATTAGTTTTTGTCATCATAGCTAGTTTTTTAATTCTAATAGAATTATTCTTCTTAATTAAAATCTTCAAACAGTATTTTAATTTCTATCATTAAATTAAATTTTTTAGTTTTTCAATTGTAACGGAATTAGTTTTTGTTATTCTACTTAGTTTCTGAACTTTAATCAAATTACTTATTCCAATTATAATATACTTCATTTTTTTCATTCTAATGAAATTAAGTTTGTTAATTATAATTAATTTTTAATTAAAACTATTTTTAATTTATTTCTATTATATTTTCAATTACAATTTTGAATTACTTTTTTTGATGATTTTATATAATATATCTTTTGCGTTATTTGCAACATCTAACCTTGTGAAGCTTTATCAGTAAAAGAACAATCAAATATTTTTAATTTTTACATAAACATCTATTAGAGATACAATTTGTAAAAGTCATAAATCCAAATTTCATACGAATAATATAATTTTTAATGGTGAGAACTCCAACTTATTATCTAAAAACTTTTTCACTTTCATTTAAATTTTTATTTACAAATAATTTTAAAATTATATATCTTTAAACAGGCCAATACGAAAATTCATAATTTTCACCCAAGAAAAAAAAATAGCAATATCACAATGTAGTTTGCTTACTATAGGAAAGTAAAATAATATCAACAATTAAATGCCATGTCCATAAATTGTAGTAATTTAGTATTTGGTTTAATATTTGAACATAATTTGACAATTTCATATGCACATGGTTGACACATTGATGTAAATCATGCAATCAAAAGCACCCAAACAAAACCACCATAAACATCACTAAATTGGAAGAGGTGAAGGGCATTTCAATTTGAGTAATTCTCTTACACACATTCTAATTCTCAAATTTTAGGTTTGTGTCATTGAATTGGGTAAACCTCATACTATACAGAATTCATTCAATCCAACAGCACACACCTAAGACATGAGACTTGAGTATAAAAATTAAGATGTAAGACAAGTGTTTTCCTTTCATCTCGTAAATAAACCTACATAAATAGACAATCCAAGCATTACAAAGGATAACTAATCTATAATAACTAAGCTAAACTCCACCATCTAGAAAGAAAGAACAAAGATCTTTATCAAAAAATAAAAAAGATGATTCACAGTTAAAAAGAATACTTGTATTTACCATTTCAAAAATTCATTAGTTGGGTATGCTTATATGATATTGTGAAATATAATTATCGGTATTTTGATTAAGTGTTTAAATATACACTATCAATTCTTTTATATTTATTTACAATGACACTAAGTATCGACTTCAAAATAATATAAATAGATGAAACTGCTTGGTAGAATTCATTTTCCTTTCATGCCCTCGTTTGCTACTTGTATTACTGCATGTTCAATAATGACCGTCAAAGGGAGTATATTTTGGACCAATTTCGTGATAATATGTGATGTATTTATAACTATATAATAAAGAGACAATTCCTCTTAATGCCACCAAAAAAAAAAAAGACTATTCCTCTTGATTCTTACTTTACTATAACAAAACAATTATAAAAAATAAGAAAACTACTATTATCCACTCACACCCACTAATCAAAATTTCTAGGTATAATTAACTACCTGTACTTAATTGCAAATAAAAAAGAACTAAAAAGCTTTACCATGCACTACAGAATCTAGTATTAATAATGCTTAACTCAGCTAGGAGCGTCAAAGTCTGAAGAACTTAATTAGTCTAGAATGCATTTTCTTTTGCCAATTAGATCCTTAGAGTTCGGAATGAGTTTTGGGAATTTTTATTTGTGGGTCATATTATTTTTGTCAATTAAATTTGATTAAATATTTACTTAAAAAAATTAAATAATTAAATTTATTAAATTTTATTAGCTAACCATGACCCAATAGATTCTGTGACAATAATTTTGTAACGTTTATGTAAAAAACCTTAAGTGGGAGCAAGGTTTCGGTTAATTTGCGTATCAACTCAACTGATTTAACCAAAATGGATTTCAAACAGTGTTCTTTACAGAATGTGAGTAATTCCATCGAAGCATCCTTTTCTTTTTCTTAGTACAAAGCTCTCAAATGATATACAAGAAAAAATTGCAGCTGCCATCGTCACGCTTCACTCAAAATTGGCAGCTTACATGATGGAGCAGCTCTCATAATTCCTATAAAGAGAAAAGCCATAAGATTAGCCAAAAGTACCAAAAGACAATGAGATATTCTTGCATAGATACATTGCCTAAGATAGGCACAGACAGATACAATGCTGTGTGGCATTGTGCCTATGCTATAATTTTTAAAGGAGAATATCACTTATAATTGATCTACAGTAAGAAATTGTTATACTTATTTGAGTCTGTGTATTCGCTGAAAGCATCGTCAAGTTTAAGCTGGAGTTCACCAGCCTCCTGAAGGTTCAGATGTTTTGGCCCTGCAACATATGCTTGAACAACAAACTCTGGAGTTCTTTCCCTGAATTACGATCATTGAGTTGAACATCACTTGGTCAGTGAAGTAACAAGAAAACAGTCACTGCTTAAATTTCAGTCACTTTTAAAGAAAGGCAAGGCATATGCTTCTCATAATCAACAGACATAGAAACAGGCCGCAGACAACTCTTGTGCACTACACTTATGGGTTGCTTAAATTGCTAATACAGATGGATTACCATTCAACTAATGGTTCTGTTATTCCCACAAACAAAATTTTACTAATCACTTATTTACTGGGTCCGACAATTAATCCAAGGGCCACTTTTGTATTTTGTGAGAATTCATGGTCCCACATTACATGGGAGCATGTTTTCTCTTCAACTAATTGGTAACAAGTTACTTATGTTGAGCAGCAAAAGCAGAACTTTGCCATATAGGAGCATCTTTAACAGTAGTCAGGCATACCTTCCTTCATATTCTAATAACCAGGCTACATAGGCAGCACCAAAGTACATGGATACAAAAGGCTTGGTTAAATCATCAACAGAATCAAGTTTATAAGCTCTGTAGCCCAATTCCCTGAACAAAACAAGAAGTTGCGTCCATGTATCAGCACAAAGAGGAAAAAAAGGGCAATGCTTGAACATTATAATATATCCAGCTGTTGGTAACATTCAGATGGAAGCCTTTCTTTGTCATGGCAAATCAAAGAAAGTGGCAAAGCTTTCTGAAATGAGAGCACATCACTGTATGAAAAAGAAAATTGAAATAACTAGTTCGGTAAAAGTCATTTTGAAAATGATTTCTTGTTGTCTGGAAGTTTCTCGTGACTACTAAAAAGATCATAAAGGATGCAGTGTAATCTCAAAATACAAATGGTTTTCCATGATTGTGAAAAACATGCAGGCAATGAAACTTTCTGAATTATATAGTTCAAAAGTTTGATCATAGACATGTCCTGGACATACTTGTAAAGCCAGAAAGCAGTGGAATAGTCGATCCCCATTATTCCAGGATGTGCCCCAATCCCGTTTAGAAATCGCATGCTGACAACCTCCGAAATAGCACAAAGTATTGACTGTAAACCAAATAATTCACAGGAAAAGATAAGCAAGAATAAAGTTTATGTTCTACCAATAAAAATGGTCAAAAGCCACAGATTGAAAGAAATGAGTAAAAAATGGGAATAAAAAGGGAGAGACTGGTGCCTTTAATTTTGTGCACCAGAACAAAGCAAAAACTAAAGCAAAATGCCAGAAATCTTGTCTTCTGGGGTATCCCAAATAGTTGAATTTCATAACCTCATAATAACAGTATCATTGAATATTCCTGCCTTCTCTCAGTAGATTACTTTTTGTCATAACTTTGAATTTCTTAAACTGTTCAATATCAAGACACAAATTCTGATAATACTGTGTCAAAATCTGATGCAGAGTTTACAAGCAAAATTGGGATCTTATAAGCAAAAGTATTGATGCCAAAAGCATCCCAAACAAAACCAAAAAGGAAAAAATGGAACCAAAAAAAAAAAAGGTAGTAACTTATCTTGTACTTTCTACTCCTCCCTTAAACTTGTAGCCAAACAAATCTGACATGGAAAGGCTAACTTTTAAGGAATAAGATAAAGAGACATCAGAGATGACATTATTTCAAAGAATTTAGCCAAAGAGAAAACGTATATGATGCAAACAAGAAAAAATATGATACCAATGATTTGTATTCTCTGACTAATTCAATAACAATAAACTCAATCAACTGATTATTGGTGACTAACATTGCCTTATATAAGCACTCAAATACCCTAATTCTACAAAAATTGAATCACAACTAAATAACAATCCTAAGCTAACTTAAGCCTTACCCCTTATGGGGATAGGAACTTACCCAAACAGATAAATGATGAATTCCCAAAATTTTTAATAAAATAAAATAATAAACCCTCAAAAATTATAAATTCCTAACAAAATCCCCAAACTACATGCCCTAAAACCCTAATTATAATATAATTAAATACTAAAAAAATATTAAAATTTGCATTGTCTCATTCTGCATTAGTATATACAAGAAAAAAGCTTAAATCAAGCTGATCCAAAGCATAAATACTATTAAAAACCTGTGTAATATGGAATTTCTGCTCCAATAGATTATTGTAACATACTAATTGTTTGATTAAATTATAGTGAAAGACATGCAAAATACTTCACACACATCTGTAGTGCCAGGATTAAAAATTCATCTAAATAAAATATACATAAGGCATAGAACAAGCAACTTAGTAAGATGCTACAGCTAAATACTCTCAAGATGATAATTTAATAATATGATCTACCATGCAGAAGTGCGACAAACATAATCAATGAACTAAATTGCAATCTCTTGTCTCCTATCAACTTTCAACAAAGAAAGCATTGGTCACCAGAGGTAAAAGCTAAAAATTTTGGGTTGTTTATTTATTTATACTGTCATTCTAGAAACACATACTTTTCACTAGTATTCTGTCACATTGCTTTATCAATCTATTTGGAATATGTCTACAACATGTCCCATGTGCGTAGGGCACAAGTGGATAACCAAAAAAGATATAAAATAATAATAAAAAAATTCTTATCTTATTAAATAGAGTCAGTTATATGAATTAAATGATACAATTGGATTCTATCAACCAAATTTTTAGGAATGTCAATTCAACTCCTTCAGTAAAACAATATACTTACAGATTTAATTGCCTTTGTCCTGAAATATTTGAAAAGAATTATATCTGCAACTGCCTGCTAGAAAAAAAAAATTTAATATGTTAAGGACTTACATATGTCATATCTAAATAAGTTCCATGTCTCCAATGCTACAAAAAATTGAAGGGAGAATTCCAAAAGCAGAACAGAGAAGATGAAAAAAATACAAATTGGTTGATTGATTACTAAAACACTAAAAGTTATTCATCATGGTGAAAGATCCAGACCTTCACTTCTACCCGGGAAAGATATGGTCTCTTCTCTTCATCTAGAGAAAAGCGCACTTTTCCCGTTATATCTCTATATTTATTCCACTCTTGTGCCACCTCAGGCTGATTCCACATATCTTCCATTTCTTCTGGAGAAACTCTGGAGTTCCAATAAGTGTAACCAACTGTTCCTTCATTAAAGATATAGTAAATAATTTGTGAGCCTAAATGGCTGTACAAGCACAGAAAGGTTAGTTTTAAAATTCTTAATATGATATAAATCAGGGAGGAGAAAAATAACCACATTCCCTGTCAATATATTTAAAGATATAAAAAAAAACAGAGTAAAGGAAAAGCATCAGCACTATTAGATACACATCAACTTAAAAGAAAAGGAAAATTCACAATCAGTCATTAACTTTGTGAACATTGTAACAAAATGTGTGAAGTAACACTTATGCAGATTAATTTGATCTGTCACTAAAGTGAATATGTTCTTTCAAACTTTCAGCACAGTAGGCATAGATAGTCACTGAGCTTCTTATACTAAATAATTCTTTTCCTTAGAGTTTTACCACCTAATTCTAGGGTCTCGTGTTTAATGTATTGTTTCGATTTCATTGCATGACATTCAACACCACAAACAGTTGTTGCAAAACTGAACTATCAATTATTCAATGTACAACAACACACAGAGTCTTTTCCCACTAGGAGGGATCGGCTACATAGATTAAACGTCGTCATAAACTTCTATCCGAAATCAAATTTTCGGAAATACCATTTAACCCACCAATTATCCAATGTAAGTAAGCATATTTTAATTACTATTCATGCATATCAATAGGCGAGAATTACTAGAAATACAGCCAAATGAAATAAGCTTTGGGCCTTTACAACATTTAATAACCAATATCATGTACAAAGTAGATATCAAATAGAAGGTTTTACAGTTCATAACATTGTTAGCAAGAAACTGAACTCAGCAGCAATAGATTTAGTGGTGCTACTGCTGCTTGACAAAGTATGTTAAAATTAAAAAAGATTAAATGCTGCTTGTTTTTCCTATCAAATAACTCTCTCCATGAGCTTATCAATGGTAGAAAATTCTCAACGTGGTTAAAGAGGTCAAAGTCAAAATTGTCAGAACATACTACATTCAAGGGTTTATTTTGCTTCAATATTAAATCAAAAGCTAAAATGGAAAATACAAGATTATCTTTGAAGAAATGACTTTCCTGAACTTTTTACATAAAAAAAATAAAATCCAGGACCTCAATTGGAACTGTTCCTCTCTGACTGTAGACAGGAGAAACAATCAGAGCAGCTACAAATAAATTAATTGAAACTTATATTTCGATCATGGACAATAAACAAGATACAAATTAAGATGCAACAGAAAATATGAATGCATAAATCAATATTATGTTGGTGTTGCGGTAAGCCATTGTACATAAGCATATAGAACAAAAGATCACACTAGTTTGGTTTAAATTTGATATCGGGGCAATTTGTAACCATATATATGAGATCATAATTGTTTGCAATTATTAGATTAATAAATAGTTGCTTTAGGTTCACTCTAGTCCAAGGGCTAACATTAGATTGGGCCTTAAGCAGTGGACTACTTTGTCCCTAAGTTTCAAGTAGTCCTATTGCAATAATTTACTATGCTCTAAAACTAGAATAAATTACCATTGCTTCCTTATTGACTCTGTATGCAATCATAGCTTACGAACAATGACAACAACAATAACAATAATAAACAAAACCTTATTTCATTAAGTGGAGTCAGTTACAAGGATTAAATGATATCATTGAGTTCTATCTAAAACTAAGTTTTCAGAAATATCAATTAACTAAAGATCCCTTTCAATAACTTCTTCAAGTAACCTATTTAGTCTTCCTCTACGTCTTTTTATTTAACTAAAAATCATTTGATTAACTTTTCTTACTAAAACCTCAACGTTTTTTTTTTCTTTACACATGCCCAAACCACCATAACCGAATGTCTGTCATTTTCTCCTCAATAGTTGCAACATTAACTTTCTCTCAAATACAATTATTTCAAATCTTATCTTTTTTTTTATATCCACTCATCCATCTCAATATTCTCATCTCCTTAATAGGAACAATGACAAGGCCCCAAATTTGATGCCTAAGTTACTTCTCTTCCTCTTACACTTCTAACATTTTCCTTGAATTCTCTAACCTGTCTCAGCCTAATTTTCTTTAAAAACAGCATCATCAACTCGTTATTTAAAATCCTAGCTGATTCTTTATTAAATGTACCTTAGAACCTTACAAACCCTAAATTCCAAACTCACAGTATTGCTCCTAGCACTAAACTGCTCTTGCCTTTGCCCACATACAATAACCTTTTAATCCACCAATCTAACCTCAATAAATCTATGAAAACTTTATCTCTAACCTATGAATCCTGAGTCTTCCGCTTGCCAACATCAGTTTGGTACCAAAGATTGAAAAAGATAATCTAGGAATCTCCCTTAAAGTTTGATTGCATCACACAATCAATAAAAGACAAATCTTACTTCAATAATTCATAAACTGGATCGTTCATTAGGATTTGATAGCTAAGTACATCATTTAAATAGGACTAGTCTCAAAACTTAAGGATGAAGTACTTAACACAATAGGGCCCAAGTTAAAGTAAAATGATCAGCCGCTAATAAACATAATAACCACCTAAGTAACTAAAACAAATTAAGGAAAAGCCCACACAGAGTCATAGACACAACCAAACATTGGACTTTCAGAGCTAAACAGTAAACCACTAAAGTGCTCCTAGGACTGAAAATGTAAAGTTAAATAGAGTAACCACTCACTTAGCTAATGTCCCTAAACAATAATGATCTGATAAAATTCATAAGCCCTAACAACAGATTTAAACCAACTAGTCAGATATTTTGTTCTTTAAGATTATGCCTTATGGATTTTACTGCTGCATGCATCAGTTCAGTTGGTCTAATGAATTCTCTTGCTGTCCAACTAAGGCAAGTAAGAAAATTGGTTAGACCACCCAGTACAAACGAAGGGAAATATGATACATTAAAAAAGGGTGGAAAATGCCCACCTGAGTTTTCAGATGCAGGTACATTAAATCCAGTATGAATGGAAGCAGGAGCAGTAGCATTGCTCAGAGTAGAACCATCCACAGATTTTCTGCAAAGGATGAAGCAAAAAAAAGAAAAATTCAACTACTTCTCACTTAAATATGATCCTTCCTTCTAATCTGGAAAATAGATCCATATCCACAATTCGGTAGATTACTATATATATCTTCAATATTAGTGCCAATAGTGCTTCACTTGATTGTAATTGTTAACATTATTCACTACAGTAAAAATGAACATCAATATAAATTTTTCAACAAGTTATCTTGATATAAATATTGCCATTAGTACTTCACTATAATGTAATCACCAAAGAATGTTTAAAAAAGCAATTTTCAGAAAGTTTTTTTTTTTTCTGCAGAACAAACAAATCCTTAGAGACAGCACAAATTCACCATAAGAATCTGTATAAAGGCTACATATTGGTCAACATACAAAAATTCCTAGACAGCATTTAAATTTCTCCCTATCTTTTGGGAAAAATAAATTTTTCATGCAAACTACAATTTATCAAGAAAGTATGGAGCAACAACCTAGATGGTAAACTTTCTTTGACCGAAAGATAGCGTTTCCAATAGGGTAAAGTTGATTTGTGAGTTGCCTTGTTTATTCCACCTTTATATGCCCTTACAATAAACTCTTCACTTCTTTCTCTGCAAGTAAAGAATCTCAAGAGTAAATTTCTCAAAACAAACATGCTAGGCAACCACTGGGAAACATTGCATGCAACTTAACACTCTATACATGGATCACATGAAGGGCAAGGCACTTACTTGTTTGAAAAATCTGACAACCATTTGATATAAGCAGCACCAAAATATACGTTTACGAAGGGTCGAAATAGGAGATCCATATTCCCTTCTGCAGCATATGAATGATAACCTGATTCACTGTAAGTTGGAGTTAGATTCATAGAACAACAATTATATAAAAATGAAAGAAGAAACTTCTGCTTCCACTTAGCACATGAAATAAGCTAACAACATCTAGCTAGTACCTCTCCAACCACTCAGCAATTTGTGGAGGAAGTTGCATAAGCCCCACAGTTGGCTGTTCAGAATTTTTCTCAGAATGCATAACAAGGAGTTGCCTACCACTTTCAAGTTCGGCAATAGTACAAATCATAACCTGCATCAGGGATAGAATGCCAGCCTTGATAATAAAAAGGACCTAGAACTCTACTAAATTTATTGTGCCAAACATTAAATCAGTGAGAGTCAAAAATTTAAACAAAAGATAGCCCTTTGTTGTGCCCATATTCTTTGTCCCTACTGATCTCACCCTTTATCAATGGTAGAGTAAATCAAATTTTCACTAGTAGTACAAAACAAGACTTCAAAGGAGCTTAAACTGCTGTTGGTAAAAATAGAGTATAAATCTCCTCATATAGTATTTCACAGCAGACTAAACCAATAATCATACTCATTTCTCTTTTCCTCTTTTCATCCAGGTAAGATTGGGTGGGGAGAACCTATTTATGGCTTCAGTGTTTGACATTAACTTCAATGAGTCTCAAACTACATTATTTTCTCAGAACACTGGAGATATGTAAAATATAAAAAATCCCCACTGCATAAAAATGAGGGAAACCAAACACACACAAAAGAAAAGAAAAGAAAAGGGAAAGAAAAAAGGATCTCAAGAAACATTTGAACAAAATTAAAAATGATAAACAAAAGAGATTCTATGTAGATGATTTCTATCGGTTTCGATAATGAATCATGCAGCAAACCCCAAATTTTGGTATTACACATTAACAGTTTCTTGCAGTCATTGTTGCTCTCAAAGGAAGAGCTAGTAACATCCAAAAACTCTAACATCATATTTTATTGCACTGAAAACAATATCTGTCACTCTAACTCAGGATTAAAACAGAAAAGAAACAAGCAATTATATAATTAAATAGTTAATCTAGAACAAGACATACAGGATCTATTTGTGAATGAAAGTGCCTGCCAATAACAATCTCAGCTACAGCCTGAAAATACACAAAAAGCTATGAAAATAAAAATAAAGAAATGCACAAGCATCACCTACCAGCATATTTTGAATCTATTCAACGCATTTTTATGTAATTAAAGAGCTTTTATTACTTGAAATTTCCAAAATAATTAATGTTGTACCAGAAACATGGAAGAAATAGAACATTTTACAAACCTAAACACCAAAGGGATGAGCAGCGGTTCTTTTCAAGGGATTGAATACATAAAACCACCATATTTGCTGATCATGCACATCTGTATTTTCAATCTATGAGCTGTCTAACTTACAATTCACAATTCTGTCAAATTTAGTAAATAATTGATCCTGAGGACAAATAAACAAGTTTACAAGACAAACCTAAAGTCGTTAAGGCTAAGTTCGGTATCAACATTGCTTCTCAAAAAGTTTACTTCTAATAACTAGCTTTCAAAGCTACAATTTACTGTACAGCTGCTCTTAAAAGTATTTATGCCTAATAAATACCAATTAGAAGCACTTTGAATACCAAAAAAGACCAAAAAGAAAATGAAAAGGTAAAACTAATAAAAAATTAAATATTTCATCTTAACCTTCTGAAAATGTTTAGCAGGTTTTGAATTTTGATAAACAAAAGGCACATGTAAATCCTAAAAGTAACCCTCAGCAAGCACCAGAAATTTTTACAGACTAATTGTATGAAACATCTATCAAACACTTAGTACTTGTGTTTATATCAAGAAAAAACAACCTATGAAAAGCAATCCCAAACCTAGCCAAATTCTTTAAATACAGTAAATTTGTTTCACCCTCATTTCATTTTGTGTCAAATATGGTTGCCCTTCAGGATCCCTTGAGATATGAACTTTTTGTCCTCTCCGCTCTCCAGCTTTTAACCATTCAGAGCTCACTTCAGGCATCTGCCACATTGCCTCTAAGTCCGTAGGGTCAGCCCAGTCATTCCAATATCCAAAGCTGATAGCCATCCTGACATGAAATTAACAAAAAAATTGCTCATTAATACCTACTTGGAATTTTTTTGGACATATTTTATTATACACTCCCAGATTCATAAACATAAGGTGACTGACTGATATTTTTTGAGACAAGTATAAATGGGGAGGTCACAGGAGAGATTAAACATTAGAAAGATCTAAGATCCATATCTTTCTTTTGTACAACAATGAAGACAAACTCGGGTTAATTGAAGAAAAATTGTGATAAAAAATTTAAGATTATTTTTAGAAAATTGTTCAAGTGATATTCTTGAAAAAGAATAAGGTTTTTCAATTTATGTTACATATTAAATCCTCACAAGTGAGAAGTAACTTGGCTTAGTGATCATCAAGATTGGATAGTGAAAGATCCCAAAGCAGGGTACAGAACTACAGACAGATGATAAAAGTATCAACCGCAAATTAAAACTAAGAATATATCCAGTGGCAAAGATGTTAATATATCAAATGCATAACTTTATGCAGCACAATATGCAATGGAGAAAAGATACTAACCTGAAATACAGTATAGCATTTTGGATAAACCAAAGGAAAGCTTTTTATTCACAAACAAAATGAAATGAAATGAAAATGAAAAGAGGCCCAAATGAAACTCAGAAGGAGCTTCTGTGAAGACTCCTTCAGCTGTCAAGTTGACAACAATACACTGAGACAATAGATTGTGCCTTGTTGATCAACTAAAGTTGGTCGTTTTAGGCCTATCAAGATTGACATTGGTGACCCCGCATGAAAAATCTTATAAACGCCTACAAATTAGCACCCCAAGTCTCAAAAACCCAAAGTCCAAACTTTGCATAGAAAAACAAAAAAATGCACCATGGTTATGACATTTTTAAAATTCTCATGAACCCCATTTCTAATGAATGGATACCCATTCGCCAATACTCAATTTCAACCATAAAACCAGGTTCAACCCCAACATACACTGCAAAATCACAAAGATTGAAGCCAAATTAACCACATATGAACGCAAAAACCAATACTTACCAGACAGCGGCGGGCAGAGGGAGAGAGAGAGAGAATGGGTTATTCCATATGAATTACGTTAAAGACGAAGATGGAAGGCAGAGGGTCGATCATTGATGCCGGGAATGACAATGTATATATGATCAATTCTGAATCCTATTCCCACCCATTGAGAAGTGGAGATGACGCCAAATATTTGATGGCACGGAGGAATATAGAGAGTGACACTTGGCATGCCACCGTGTCCGGTCCCTACCTATGGGTGGGCCCGGAGTTTTCTTCTCGAAATTGTGATCCGAACGCAAAAGGCAGCACCAAAATCCCTATACTGGCTAAAGGGGCACTGTGGTATAGACTATTGAGGTGGCTTTTGCAGAGGATTTTAACATTTTAATTATTTAGTGTCTTTTGTATTGCGTAAATTAATTTTATAATTAATTTTTACAACTTTTTGTAAAATTTTTAAAAACATATTCATTATTTTTTAAATGACGCTCACATGTTTCATACAGATATTTTTCAACAATTACATTCTAGATCAATTTTATTCACAAATAACAAAATTAAAATAAAACAAAGAAATATTTAGTTAAAAAACATATTTTAAATGAGTAATATTACAAATTAATTGTTTCTTTTATCATTATATTTGTACATTATAAGTAAAATAAATAATTTCAGTGAAATGTTACATTTTTTTATATATCAAATCATAATTAAATAAGTAGATTATTATTAATATATTATTCATTATATAAAATTAAAAATATTATTTTATTTTATTTTTTTTAATTTAACATACTATATTTATTTAAATAGATATAATTTATTATTGTTGTTATAATACCTAATCCTTACAAACAAAAACACTAACAAGCATAATATTACAAATATCTCATAACATTTGAAATGCAACATGCTCGCAAATTTTACAACATTCTAAAACATGATCTAAGATAAATCTCTTACCAAAAAAAAAGTGCTCAATATGGCTCCCCTTCTATTTTGGATTCCATTTTAAAATAGGCTTCAAGTATATATAAAAGTAAGTAGCAACTAACTATATTTATGTTGCTAATGATGTCTTTCTACATATAGACCTCTAATGCAAGTACTGATGTGACCGTTCTGTATATTCAGTTATTTAGATGCAAGTGATAAGAGTAACGTACAATGTGTGTAAATAGATAATTTCTTTGTCAGTAGTATTGATGGTGTGCTGGCAAATACTCAATTGCCGTTGTGAACTATTTCTTTTTTTTGGTATTTTAGATTTAAATCGAAAGATTAAAGATATCAATAATTACCTTAAATATGTATATAGAGAGAGATGGTATAACAATGTAAGTTATGTAACTTTAAATTTTTCAAGCTCTCATGGATATGGATCTCTTGTTGAAAAGGCAGCAGAAGTGAGAGAGAAAAAAAATTAAGAAAAAGAGAAAATAGTGTGATAAAAAAGTAAATTTTATATAATAAATTTTAAAAAAAGATAAAATAAAATTTATTAAAATAAAAAAATAAAAAATTTTAAATCCAAGTTCTCATACAGCTAGTTCCCAAACTTTTGATAAAAATATTGTTTTAAAAGTAATATTTAAAGTGCAGTGGTTTAATCGCAATTTAGTATCAATAATGCAACCCATAATCACACTTTAATATATTAATCATTAAGCTAATAGATATGATCTAGTGATTAATGATTAGATTAGTATTATAAAATGACTTAAATTCAAATCTTTTTTTCTGTATTTGTACTAAAAAATATATTTAATCATCCACTGTTATATTATATAAAACACCAAACAAAGTTAATGTGTAACCAAGTAAACACATAACAAATTCAATTATTTGATAGTCAATAGTGGTTATTGATTATATTCTTAAAACTAAAACTTGAGCCACTGGATTTTAAAGTAGTTTTAAAATGTAATAGTTTTATGAAAATCTTATGAAAGCGATTGGTGTGGAGATTTCTAATTACTACTTAAGTGAATTGCCAAGGTAATCTAAATTGATAAACTCATAAAATTAAATTTATTAATACCTAAAAAAATTTAATATAATTAAGGTTCAAATCTATTAAATTTTCAATCAAAATTGAGAAACCCAAGAAATTTAATGTGAAAAAATAGAGACTTACCTGTTGGTTTAGGAAAGGATCCCGTTTCAATGGTCTCATGCCCCAAGCTGTGCGTGTGTGGGAAAAGGAAGGAGGACTACCTTGCAAGAAATGTGTTACATAATGGGTTCTGAGTCTTTAAGTTGCTTTTGTTAGTAGAATTTTATCAGGCATCAAATGGCTTCTAATACTTAAATATAATTTTATAATTATTTGTAGAATTGATATGGGGCTCATAGCATGTTCCTATTTAGAATAAACAAGCACTTGGAAGATGTAAGGGGGAGAGTACTTAGCATCAAGCCATTACCAAGCATCGAGGAGCTGTTCTCTAAAATTCGCAAGGAAGAAAGTAGGAGAAAGCTGGTGATGCTAGGACCCTCACTTGTGCAGCCCCAGCAGAAAGCTCCAACTTTGATACCACATGGCACTGTTCATGGTTCAAGGTAAAATTCACGGAAAAAGGGAAACTTTGGTGTGATCACTTCTGCAAAACGGGAGACAGTACCAAAGATGCATACTGGGAGATCCATGGCAAACCAGTAAACTGGAAGCCAACACGTGAAAGAAATGGCAGTTGTGCAAACACTACTGTAACTGAAGAATTTAGTGCCATTGAATCTAGCCCTTTCAACGAAGGGCAGGTGTCAACATTGACCAAGAACAGGTGACAGCCTTGCAGAAGAATCATTAGGGCATACTGTTAATTCTTGTGATTATAAAGGACAGACTTTTAAATCAGTTGAAATCAAGATCCTTGATTTTTCATACATTAGTGATGTGATCCATTATTTCATATGCATATACACTTCATATTTCTTCATGTCCAAAAAATTGAATATATTTTTTTTACATAATATCTCTATAATATTATTAGATGTGAAATTAATTCATTTTCAAAATTAATCATTGATAGCCTCTATTTACAAGTATAATCCCAAGTTTTAAACTCAAGTTTTCAATTTTAAGTCTCTTAACTTAAAATATAAATAGTGATCATTATGTCATTATTAATAAAAATTAAATATTTTTTTGATAACTATTAGTTATAGGGTGATATAAAATTAATATTAATATCTACAGTTAATTACTTAGTAATAGCTTATAGTTGTTAGGTTCTGATATTACTACAAAATTAGAGTCTATTTTTTTACTGAGTTCATCTATTTTTTACAAGTTAAAATTGATTAAAATATTTTTTAAAATATTTAAATTTATTATATTTTATAATTTAAATTATGAAATTTAACTAATTTAATTAATAATTTATAATTTTATTTATGAGCTTTTAATAATAACTTTTTGGGACTTTTTAAATATTGGGAAATTCTCGATTTCTATCTTAAATGCATAAGTTTTTCTAATTTTTGTAGCAAATTTATTAGCCATAATATGTCATTTTCAGAACAACTATGCCACCGTTCTTTTTGGAAGACCTGCTCTGCTTCCCATAGGATTATTAATTACGGACACCAAACTCTTGGTAATGGGAATCATGCTCCTTTCAACCCACCTCTCACATTCTTACCTGCCTCTGCACTTCTAATTGGTTTGTTCCTCAAAAAGGTAGATGGATCCTTCCATTCATCGCCTTCTACTGCTCACGTGCCACCCCACATTGTGTTCTCAGCTAACCCAGCAGCAGTTTCACCTCTCAACACCTACCATCTTTTCCAAGGCAACAAAAACAACAACAAATTTATACATATAATTATTGAAAATATTAAAAATTTAAATTATTTAAAAACCAAATAAAAATTTAATAATTTATTCATGCTTTGTAAAATAATTATGCATATTATTATTAAAAAACGATACGTATATGATTGTTATAAAAGCAGGTAGGATTTTAATTATTTTTAAAAAAGTAAATTTGAATAATTCATAAATAATAGTAATTATAAAAAAATTGCGTATATTATCCCAGGAAACAAATAGTTACAACACAGTCTTTTTTCATTAGAAAATTATTATATATGTAATTTTGCACATTCAATATATGTATAAAAATAAATTAAAAATAAAAAAAAAGTTGTAAAAAAAAATTTTAAAAAAAACTTTTTTGTTAGCTGCTTCTTACGATCAGGTGTGGGGGGGTTGGTGGAAAGTCTGGAAACTGGGACTGGGAGGGCCCATTTGCTACCTATTTCTACTGCTATGACTTGCACCGCAGGATGTTGTTTTCTCCATCGCCACCACGCCTTCTGTCTTGGACGGACCGTCCCCAACTTCGAACCAAACGACCAATGGTGCGGTTTCTTGTTTAATCGGTTGCTCAAGTGGCCAATCACATTAAGCCACATCACACATCACAAGAGAACTTATGCAATGTATTACACCATACTTCACAATAAAAATATTTATGTTATTTTTATAAATTAAATTTTATTATATATTTATTTAAATTTATAAATTATTAAATTATCACAAATATTTTAATAACTGGAGGTTAAACTTTTGAAATTTGATACGCAACATAACTAGTATTTGATTTATTTTTCATAAAATATAGTCTTAGGACATTTAAATTATCCCATTTTCATATTATTTCTCAATCTATGTTTAAAAAAATTTAGATTTTATTGTTCTGAAATATAAGATTTATTTTATAAAATAAATTTAATAATTAATTATTAAAAAATAAAATTATTTCAAAATAAATTATTATCAATTTATTTATATTTTATAAAAAAATATCACTACATAATTATGTCTACCTTTTCATATAAAATATATTTTATATGTAAAAAGTCCATTAAAACTTTCGAAGGGACAAATCTTTTGTCAATTTTTTAAATTCACATTATTTATTTTCAGGCTATTTAATAAGATGAGATGTTTTCTTTCCACGTCATCCTATTTTGAAGCTAATAAATTTTACCAAAAGGCAAATAGAAATTAGAATCTAAACAAATATTCAGATTCTTTTTGTGTCAGTTATTATTATTTATAAAATTTAATTAAACTTTTAATTTAAATTATTAATATATTTCAAAAATTAAATTTAAAAATCTATTTAATTTGATGAGAATCTTATGAATGAAAATATTTTTAATTTTTTAATTTTTTTAATCTTAATTTATTAATAGTTAAAACTGAAATTAATGAAAGTTGAGGGGGAACGAAAAAACAGATCTCAGGTGCAATTAACTGTATGCAATGAGGACAGGATTCATGTGATAAAGGCAGAAGAGAAATAATTATTAAAATTAAAAATAAAAAAATTAAAGATGGAAATCCATTCAATGTTGCAATCAAAGTTTAGCACTGCACTCTTTCCAAACATGAAAAAAAAGTTTAGCAGTGCACAAAAAGAAAACACCTAGCCGTTGACAGTTGAAGGCGGCGACGGTAGGACCGGCTCCAAATCTAAAAGCCAAAAAACGCCGTTCGAAAAAATATTCAAAATAAAATGCCAGACTAAATCCTCAGAATGCCCGTACTGGTCTGACGTGGCTTTCTCGGTTCCATATGTCACGACAAACCCACCTACACAATTCACAAGAGAAAGAGCAACCCTCCCATCACCCTCGGGTACCTCAGAGCACCCTCCCCAACCGAACCGTTCATTTGGTGGGGTTTAGATTTAGTTATCCTGAATTTTATAGTAAAAATAAAAGAAACAATAATTTTGTTTTAATTTTCTAATAACTACATTATGAGTTTGAAAAAATATTCAGTTATTTAAGATTGATCCAAAAAGAAACAACTATGAGATGTGTATTGTCTTTAACTTTTAAATCAACGGAGATGCATAAAAATTTGATAAAATTGGGAGAATTAATTAATATTAAAAACCATTTATTTGAGATATAAATAAGTAATGAGGAGTTATGCATTTTTTATTAATGTTATTCTTTTACATATTTTAGTAAATTATTGAATAAAATTTGTTAATACATTTTATAATTAAAATGATTCAGATTACTCATATTTCTGATATATAATTCAATTATTAAAATAGTTTTTAGCATAACACAAAAACATCAATTTAATGGTTAAAATAGTTTCCTTTTGGTCTCATTAGAGTAACGAGAATTATTTTTATTTAATTTTTATAATATAAATTTTAATTATTAAATTTGTTAAATTCTTAAATTGAATTATAAAAATTACATAAAATAATGTAAATATTAAGTGAAAGAGGTGTTATAGGAATATTATTTCTCTTAGCTATATATGGAAATAATTAAGTAAAATGTGTATTAATTTAAGTGAACGATGCACTAGTTTTCTGTACGCTCACCCGCAGCAGATAGCTGCTCTTTGGTCAGCTTCAGCGGTCTAGTGAGAGAAGAAGCAAAACTCAAAGAGAGAGAAATTTTTTTTAGCACATTCTTAAGAAGCTCCGCTCAGCATTCGCATTTTAAAAGCCATAATATTTGGTTTGTGCAAAACCCGAAGTACACAGAATCAGAGCAGAAAGGCGCCTTCTTTTTCTTTCCGACGCTTCCCCTAGGGTTCTTGCTTCAAGCTTCTCCATCAACTGCAATGGCGGCTTCTTCTTTGCTGAGATCTGCGGTTGTTGCTTCCTCTCGAGCTGACCTCTCACCTTCGCCTTCCGATCAGCTCAAGGTCTCGCTTTTCTCTATCAATTTTCATCATCAACCTTCCTCTTCTTTCATTCATAGATACCCATTGAGGACTTCTACACCTTGTTAAATTTTTATTTTGTTTATTCATTTTTAGAATTTTTTCAACCCGCTGAGAAATGGAAAAACTTGAAAGTAATATGAATTTTTGAGTACGTGTATTTAATGTTTGAGGTTGATCCTGTGATCAATGGGTCTGGCTTAACTTAGTGGATTACTCGAAGCTGTATCACCTAAGATCACCCGAGCTCATTGTTGGGTTTTGGTATTGGACTTTCAATGACTTATAGTTTGTGGTTATTTCTAATTTTTCTCGTTAGACATGTGGAGACTTAGAATTATGTTACGATGGCTTTTTGTTGAAGATGATTTTAGGATCTGTTTTGATTCAGACTTGATCCTTTCCCATTTGAATTTCAATTTTCAAACTTTGTTTCGGTTTTTGGTACCCTCTGTTTGTTTTCCGAGAAAACAGGGGGAAAGTAAAGAAAATAACAATTGTATGTATTTTCTTTTTTACTGCATTCAAGAAATTTATGATGTCACTTCCTCGGTTGCGACGATTTGCCGGTGCTGCTTTTAGTTTCCGAGCAGTTAAGTTGAGTTTGCTTTTTATGATTTCCATCCTTATTACTATGATCATTTCAGGGTTACTAGTTTTCTTGTTTATGTTCTCTTAACGTAAGATCTAGGCTTATAAAGCTGTTGTTTCAGGTCTCATGCAATGCCTCAAGTTGCAATCTAAGATCTAGAAAGTTACAGTCTACCTTTTTTGGAACTTCTCTACCAAGTGAATCATTAGTCTTACAGTTAAGTTGCTCAGACTTTTGACTCAGTGGGCTCTCTTCCTTTTCGCCTACCACAAAGTCTTTTCTTCTTTGTCACCTCATTTTTTTCCTCTAATAAAGAAGCTTTTAACCTTTATTGCTCAGAAACTGCAATGCCCGAACTATCCAGCCAATCAAAGCTACCGCAACTGAAGTCCCTCTCCCTGTACAGAGTAAGAATAAAACAATACCCACTTATACAATAAGGTACCATCCAGTCAATGATTTTCACTTTTGTTGGTTTGGTTTCTGTTTAGAATCAAGGAGCAGTGGGAAAACAAGGGTTGGAATTAATGGTGAGTTTTGCATTACTGAAGTTCTTCTTTGTGTTTTGCATCTTCTAGTAGGATTAAATTTTACTACAATCTACCCATGATAGACGTCTCTTTGCATCAAATACCTTCCCCATAGATGTTGAATAGAATCAAGCTTTGCCTCCCATATCCTTTGTATCCTTCATTCCTTCCCAGGATTTATTGTAGATTGTAATATTGAATTCTCTTTAAATTTATTCGTGGAGTTTAGGATAATACAATTGAAAACAATCACTTTGTTTTCTGACTTGCTTACAGGATCCTATTTTATACTCTAAAGAAAAGAACTGCTAAAAGAGTATAATTCCGATATGTAATTCTTGAAAATTTTGTTTTATACAGTTATACCCGCTGAAGGAAAAATTTACTTAGCAAGTTTGTTGTTAAAGTTAATATCAGTTTTTTCAGTAAAGTATTCAGTTTATTATGCTGAAATTGTGCAGGATTTGGTAGAATTGGAAGGTTGGTGTTACGTGTAGCTACTTCCAGGGATGATATTGATGTTGTAGCTATTAATGATCCTTTTATTGATGCCAAGTATATGGTATGCATGTACATTTGCCTTCTTGGTTTTGCTTTTAATGTTGAGTGTTCATTAGTTGGTTGTAATACAGATTCTGGACTACTGTTTCATCTCTCTCTCTCTCTCTCTCTCTCTCTCTCTCTCTCTATATATATATATATATATATGCATATATATATATATATATATATATATATGCATATATATATATATATATATATTTCTAGAAACATTCTTACGCTGACCTTCAAGATTTGTGATATATATCAGTATAACGCTCTGATATAAGACAACAGAAGTTCTTGAAATATAAGAAACTATTTTGTAACTGCATCATTGTACTTCCCTTTTCTTCTTGCATTTTTATTTCTTTAGTTCAATATTTACTTCATTTTTTCTTGAACAATATTGCTTTCACATCTTCAGGCATACATGTTTAAGTACGATTCTACTCATGGATTGTTTAAAGAAACCATTAAAGTTTTGGATGACTCAACATTGGAAATTAATGGGAAGCAGGTTAAAGTTGTGAACAGAAGGTATGTCAAGCCCCATTGCTTGAAAATGACATTACAAGTATGTGTCTTACTAGTTTACATTGTCAGTGATGTCAAAGAGTTCTGGAAAACTAAGATAAACATGCATGCATTGCTCTTTTCAGAGACCCTGCAGAAATCCCATGGGGTGATTTTGGGGCTGATTATATTGTTGAGTCCTCTGGAGTTTTTACAACATTGGACAAAGCTTCAGTGCATCTTAAGGTTGCTGTGCTCGATCATATATGCAATAAGTTTTTGCTCTCTATCTTTCCATGCTCCCCTCCCCCGTTGTCTACTCTCTCAATGTTCACATTTTAAGTCGAGCTTTCTGTTATATCACTCTGTAGGCTGGTGCCAAAAAAGTTGTAATATCAGCTCCCTCTGCTGACGCACCAATGTTTGTGGTAGGAGTAAATGAGAAGAAATACAAGCCAAACATGGACATTGTTTCTAATGCAAGCTGTACCACAAATTGTCTTGCTCCTCTTGCCAAGGTTTGATTGCATCCTGTGATGCCAACCTTATCAAACTCATACGTTTTAAAGATGAGATGCTTAGTGTTTTATGCATGGCCTAAGGGTTTGAATTCAATCATCTTAGGGGGCCTTCTGTGACTTAACCAAAATAAAAGTAAAAAATTCCGGAAATGGCTCTCTGGGACACGTATGTCTAAAACATGAGACAAAGATATTTACTGTCTTTCAACTTGCGATTTATGTTCTTCATTCTCTTGGTCATGTATCCTTGTCTTTCTTTCCTCAATTTGGAAAGCTCTGCGACTTAAGAAAATAGTCTGGTAATGGCGCTTCTTTTGCATTCTGTTGGTCATGTATCCTTGTCTTTCTTTCCTCATATTGGAAAGTTCTGCAACTTAAGAAAAAGTCTGGTAATGGTTCTTCTTTTGCGTTCTGTTGGTCATGTATGCTCATCTTTCTTTCCACATGGGAAAGTTGTGTGAAATTATTCTATTTTCTTATCAATTTTCAGGTGGTACATGAGGAGTTTGGTATAGTTGAAGGTTTGATGACAACTGTACATGCAACAACAGGTCTCGGTTGCACTCTTGGCATTTACAGCCACTGATGATACTTTTGTTTGGGGTTAAATGACTTTGATATATTGATGTGTAGTATTAGTGACATGATTATTTTTGTTTTCTTGTTCAGCAACCCAAAAGACTGTAGATGGTCCTTCAATGAAGGATTGGCGAGGGGGACGAGGAGCTGGTCAAAATATAATTCCTAGCTCAACTGGTGCTGCAAAGGTAAGAGATAGACAACCTATAAGCAATATCTTAAAGGAAATTTTAAGGCATTGTATACTTGGTTGCTTAATATTTGCAGTGTGGATTTGTGAAATAGTGTACTTTATGAAATTATAGGCTGTCGGGAAAGTTCTTCCTGAACTTAATGGGAAACTCACTGGAATGGCATTCCGTGTTCCTACTCCCAATGTTTCTGTCGTGGACTTAACCTGTCGACTTCAAAAAAGTGCTTCTTATGAAGATGTCAAAGCAGCAATAAAGTGTGTAACTTGATTTTTGTTTTGGCTTCCACAACAATTTAAGGTGGGAGTGTTCTCTACTAATCCTCTATTTCTGTTGACTTATATCACATTGCTGCTTTCAAAATGAAGGTATGCCTCTGAGGGACCACTGAAAGGCATCCTTGGATACACAGATGAGGATGTTGTTTCTAATGACTTTGTTGGCGATTCAAGGTAAAAGTTTCCTTTGCTGACCTGTTTTTAATAGTGATAAGTCACTAATTCACTATTAGCATCTCGAAAGATGATTATCTGAAGGCCTTTAAAATGTAAACATACTTGAGGTGTGGTCTTGTGCATAATTTTATTCTCAAGTGCACATCTGAAGTGGGACGGTTAGACTACGGAACAAGAACTGTACACTTTTGGTTGACAAAATTTCTCCTGAAATAATAAAGCGGGTTTTAATTTGCTTTAACAAAATCTGAAACCCTTACTTTTCTCTTTCTCCTAGTAGTCATAGAGTTTCTGCAGTTAGTTATGTTTTGTTTGTCATCTCCTTTTGTATGGATGCCTTATCTCCAATGAATTTGTTTTGAACAGGTCAAGTATCTTTGATGCTAAGGCTGGAATTGGGCTTAGTGCATCCTTCATGAAGCTGGTTTCGTGGTATGACAACGAGTGGGGTTACAGGTATAGATATTTGAACACAAACCCAGGGCCAGTAGTGTGTCTGTAATTGCACACACACACTTTGTATATGGACTTATGCACGCCAGCACTAACATTTAGTGCATGTGCAAAAGCTGAAATTTTTGTTAATGTTAACTTTTAAGGATTTGGCTCTTCTCAAGTGTATGGTGTATTTTACCTCAAGTGGATAGCCATTCATGAGAAAATCAAGAGAATGGATTATCTTTAATCTAAACTTTAAAATACAGTTGCTTGTATTTTATAATCTAAACCAATGATCTTTTAATTTTGTATTCAGCATATCATTTTGGAAAATGCATTCTGCACTTTCGAAAATCTTTGTCCAACTTGTAATTGTTTGCTGACCATTATCTTGCAGCAACCGAGTTTTGGACCTTGTTGAGCACATGGCTTTGGTAGGAGCTCGCATCTGAACACCAAGATCGTTGGTAGTTGCTGACTTGCTGCTGATGCTGCAATTTTTAGCTCGCCACACGTTAGGTCAAATATTAGCAGCATAGGGTCTCAGATTTTGATTTTGATTAGATTTTTATAAGGATGTGGCCAATCATCACATCATGCACACTTGAAGAGAAATAATAGTCAATGTCATCCTGGTTACACAAATGTTGAAATTCGTATTTATATGTAGCTCAATTTTACAAGCTTCTATTTGAATGTTTGATATTTTAAGGGTGATCCTCTTGTCCTCGCTGTTTGGATAGGAAACAATATATCAAGCTCTTCTCCTGGTCAATTTAGTCTTTATTTCTTTGTTCAAATATATTAATAATGCGTTTAACCTATTGCTCATTTGTATAAATTAAGGGAAACGAATCTGTCCAAAGAGAAGAGAAAAGGTAAAATCAGATTTTGACCTTATGAAGAATTCATTGCTAGAAAAGTTGCTATTTTTGTAATATTTTTGTTATACTTTTCTTACAATTGGAATATATGTTAGTTTATATGATATGGTAAATTTAATAATTTAGATTTTATATAATAAAAATTAAGTGAAAAAATTATAAAAATATAAAAATTCATTTGTGAAATATTATTTCATTGATGGGGGTGGAAAACAAACTTATGACATAAGGGACTTAAATTTTATATATAATTTAATATTTATATTGTGAAAATCATATAATCTTATATATCTAAGTTTGTTAATTATTAATTTGAAAATTATTTGTTTTAATAGTTAGTTTCCATATAAAAACAGACACATGCAAACCCCAACAAAACCAAGGGTACTTTCGTGGAATGTTATATTTATTGTATTTTTGTTTTTGTATACTCCGATCTCTCATTTTTATTACTTAGATCCCGCCTATTATTTGGTAGGTACACTTATGGGAATGAGTCTATTTCTTTGTATGATATAGATGGGCTGCAGATTGATAATTTTATTACACAGCACAAACAACATACTTGGTGTATACTCCATTCTCTACAGGAGGTGATCCTTTGATTCTTATTTAAGGCAGTTAAGTCATCCTTCACCCCATTATAATTGTCTTTATTTTTATTATTCTATAGGCATCCCTATATATTATGTTTTGGAGAAGTTACATAAATATACCACCAACATTTATAAACACAAATTATTATTAGGACGAGATTGCCTCCTCAATTAGTCATTCAATCATCTTTGTTGTATCAATCTTAAACTTGGGTAGAGTTGTCGTCGCTTTGGGAGTCTTTCAATTAGATACGGTTTTATCCGATTTGGCTGGGCATGTGCCCACCCCTAGCTTCAGCACCTTCTCCTGATCCCTTGCAAGTGCTCTCTCTCACCAGTACTCCAGTGGGTCATCAAGATGGTATCCCTAAGGGCCCCATTGGTTGCAGTGCAAGATTCAGTGGAACAAATTCAAGCATATTCCCAAGTCATCTAGGGCCACCGTTCCCCAACGCTATGTCAATTGCTTGTTTTCAAAGACTCTAAGAAAACAAACTCATATGCTATATGTCAAGGTGTATTGTTCTTTCTTTCTATTTGTCAGACTGATCCAATCCAACCAAAACCACAAAACACCAATTACGTGGATATCATCCAACTAATCGGATGTTTTCCAAAAAAATCAACTTAATTAATATTGCATAGCATATTTTGTATTTTCGTATTATGTAAGCTGTATACAAGCACGCAAAGACAACACATTTATTGCAATACACATTCTGTATAAAAATGTAATCCTAAATTTTATTTCTTTTTGGAATCATTTTTAATTTTCAATAATCTTTGACCATCTAAAGCAAAAAATTATTATGTATTGCTGATGCCTTTAATGATGCAATGGCATATCTAGTTGTTTTTGAATTTTTTTTTTAAATTCTATGTTCGAATTCAAAATTTTATATATATTAAGTAACATATTACTTATTTTGTTAAAAAAATGGAGCATAGACATTTTTGATTCCTCTAATTTTTAAAAAAATAATTTAATTTTTAAATTTTTAAATAAATAATTTAATTTTTTTACAATTATAATTAAAACAAGTCAAATTATATATATACTAAATGATATACTACTTATTTTGTTAAAAAAATAGAGCATAGGCATTTTTTATTTCTCTAATTTTTTAACTCGGTAATTCAATTTTTAAATTTTTAAGTAAATTATTTAATTTTTTTACAATTATAATTGAAACAAGTCAGATCATATATATACTATCTTATATATACAATAATCTAAATACTATGTTGCATATATAATTTATATACTATCTTATATTGTGTACATATTTTTTAATTTTTATATATCACATATTTTAATGTGTAAAAGGTATTTGAAAACAAAATTGAACAAATTAATTGATTTAAGATTCGGTTTTGCACTAAACAATTAGTTGCATCAATAGGGATTTTCTACCAATGAACACAGTTCATTAGTTGGAGAAAGTGCCAAAACCAAGTTGAACCAATTAATTTAACACACATAGAACTCACATACACACAGAAATGAGCAGAAGTTCTAACAAAATCTTGACACTTATGATTGTAGTCTTAATCTTAATTTAATTTTGTGATTATATATATAATTAATTTCATGACACTTGTGCGTTATGTAATTAATTTCTAATCCCTTTTAATTGTGATATGTTTATATTTTTCATGGAGTGCAGGGTTGTAAGGCAAGGAGGGCAGCTAACGGACATAAATGTTCTGATTAATAGGGTTTTGTCAAGGGATTGTTATGTATATAAACTACTTTGTACTTGATAATTATATTTTCTATATCTTGATGAAATGGATGTATAGTTCCATTATGCTTCAATTTTACTGTTTTGTTCCTTCAAGAAATATATATTCCATGTTAATGCAGAAATAAACAGATGCAGAGAGACATAGTGAAACCACAAACAATTGAAAGGACATCATCGATGAAACTGGCATCTAGCATAGTTATTTTACTATTTAGTAAGGGTAGGGATATTTAAAGTGTTGTGATTTACATGAGTTATTCTATTTAAAATGTATAATAATAATCGTTTAATCCAAAAAATATGTTATTTATTAAATTATGTAAATTAAAGAAAGAAAAGTAGAAAAAGAATATAATAGTGTGCATCAAAATAAAAAAAAGAAAAAAAGAAAGCTAACTATAGTTGGCACAAATGATGCAACCCATCCCCATTCACCATTCTCTATCTCCCACATAAGGGTTCAAACCTTCCTGATATAATAAAAATAAATAAAAACTATATATATAATATGGGAATATGAGTCATTTAAAAAAAGAAAACTTAAAAAAATGAAATGCGGGTAATATTCAGAAAAAAAAAAAGCAAAGAAACTCAAACATAAAAAAGTGAATCAAACTACTAATTCAATTTATTATATTACCACATGCTTCATAATTATTGACTGACTTTATAAATATTGAATGAAGTAAGGATACTGCGTTTGAGAAAACAGAGGAAAAAGAAAAATGACCGAGAAGGCACGGAATGAAAAGATGGTAGGTGCGTAGTGTTGGAACTTGGAAGTCTAGAAAGGTGGTATTACCAAGAAGACTCTTCAGATTAACAAAACCACCATGATGCTCAAAACTGAAACTTGAGCTCTTAATTACAACGTACTTTTGTTGCTTTTTTCCTTTTTGAAGTGATCATCAGCAACCAACCAACATTTTACAAATAAAAAATGTTTTTTATTTTAACATTTAAATTACTTTTTTATTTAACAATGCTTCTTCAATACTACATCCAAACACACAAATCTTTTTTTATAAAAAATCGTACATAAAAAATTCTTATTTTTAAACATATACAAACGAGCCCTTAATTTAGAAATACTTGAATTAATTAAATTTTATAATTTAATTTATAAAATTTTATGAATTTAGCTGTCTTAATTTTATAAAATAAAAATTATATAGAAACAAATGTATGAAAACAGAGATACTATAAGCTCTATAACCAACTTGCAGTGACATAGATGGTACCATTTACGTTAACAAGCTATTGCGGAAAGACAATCTATAATGGCAAGTTTATATGCTCGTCAACCTTTGCCAAAAGGCCTGAGTTTCAGAAACAACTTAAAATAAATTTACTGAATGCAAATAGTAATACTATCATTTAGAGTTCACTATCGATCAGATATTTTCACATTTAGGACTTCAATATAAATATAGCGAAGGCTTAAGGAAGCATTCAGACTTCAGCTTTGTAGAGCAAAATATCAAGAAAAAATGTAATTTTATCGATGAATTATTAAATTGTTATAAATAATAATTTTGTTATAAAATTTATTAAATTTTATAGTTTAATTATAAAAATTTAATAAATTTAATAATTTAAATTTTTTATATAAATATTTAATAAAATTTAATTTATAAAAAATAGTTGTCAACATTATTCAAACCAAATAAGTTGCTTTGATTCCTGCTGAGTACCGTAAGAGAATAGAGCATGTGCCCATAAATAGAAGAGCAAGTTTCCTAAAATGTTTGTTTGGATGCAGGAGACAGGAACTAGGCATGTCGTCTCCATTACTCCCCCTTCTGTCTTGCGTTCAAGAAATGTGGGAAACAAACAAATTTTTTTTCCACATTTTGGTGATAACTTTTGATATATGTTACATAATCGCATTGGGTTTCTCATCCATATTAATAGTAAACACACGTCAATTACAGATTCTGACCAAGCTGTTTAAATTAGTAAGGTATACTCCGTATCCCAAAAAAGATAAATAAATAAATGGCCTGTCATCCATATTAATCTGTCAATTTGGTTTCTATGTACTCCAAAGCAAAACTAGCGCCATATATCAAATGAAAAACAAAGAACACTGGTGCATATAAACACTTTCACTGCTTAAACAAAGTCTTGTACAATCAAATTTTATAACGAACTCATCACACAATTATTAATTTAATAGAGAGGGTGAGAAACTAAAATACTAGGGAATCAGTTGGGTCACAATACTTATTTCACAATACTTCCCAAAGAAACTCATATACCATATCAACAATCTCATGTAAATGGTCTTCCTACTTGTCAGCAAGAATGAGTTCTAGCAACCACATCCTCTCGCTCTCTCTCTGATCTCTTTTTGACTGATTTCCCCATAATGAGAGGAGTTCAATCCAAGGACAGTGCAACTCGTATCCCACCCAAAGACCGCAGCATAAGTGCTCTTCAACCACTTCAGTAAAAGCATCATCGATTTAAACTGCAATCATCAACTTGACCAATTTTTACGATACCATTCTCGTTCAGATACTCCACAAATTCATCGATAAGATAAGGCCAAGCACCTTCAGCATCATAATTAGATAAATTTGGGTCCACAGTCTGCACAGTAGAGGGTGACAAATAATAGCGGCTTCAGTGTTACTTCATAACAGCCAGCAAAAAATTATCAGAAACGACCAGCAAGACTAAATCAGCTTCGGCTTATGACCCCCAAACTAAGAGAGGTTATCTATTTTTTGTTCATTTGCATTTTCCAGTGTTATAAAACCATGAGAAAAAAAAAAAAAAAAGGGATTTCTTAAGGCAAGACATGTCTTGGAACTGTTAAAACACTGAAGATGAAACTTGAAACTTTGTTTCAAAGACCGGAAAGCATCAAACATATAGTGATATGATATCCATGGACAAATTGATAGAAATTTGCAACAGAAAAATGAGTGATAATTTTAAAAACCTAGTAGCCCAGATGCCTATAACAGCCACCATTTGCAAGATCGTCAGACATGCACATTAAAGAGAATAACAACATCAAAGAACCATGGCAAGAATATTATTATTCTGTTTCACTCAGTCAACAATATGCATAGATACATGTGCATCAATATATCCACTTCATGAAGGGAAAACATATTGAATTGTATTCTGATGTCTAAGTATTATTTACCTTTGCAAACTCCAAAAGCTGAGACCATGTGTCCCTCGAGATTGCTTTGTTATGCCGAGCCTGAGTAAGCAGGATCAAAATTTTCAAAAAAAATAAAGAGACAAAGCAGTTAACGCATTTAAATGAGTAATAATTTCAGCAAGCTTAAGAATTTAGCTGCCAAGCCAAACACTAATCAATAAGAGCAGATGGAATTGGACAATAGTGTAAATTAAAAATGGGTGATAGAAAAAACAGTTGGTTTGACTTAAGTAAAACTATAGAAATCAGAAGGGACTCCTTGTAGATATAATAATGAACCATATACTATAAAACACCCGCACAAACAAATACCAGTACATAGAAGAAGCATCTATGCACCGGAACATACACAATATTGTGAAAATTATTAATACTAATTATTATGTATTCAATGATTTCTTGCATACTTCCAGTTCCTTGCACACTGGCATGCCAGAAAACTGGACTCAATTATTAAATTGTGTATGCAAGTGCCTCAATACATGATGAGTTATGGTAAATATTTGTTGCATAATTATCCACTATCAACTGGGCAATATTTGAAGGGGCAAGGAATTTATCTTATGTATTGATATTGATTGCTCTACCTTGATGAACAGGACCTCAAAACAAGTTCAGCCATATGATTTCCACTCAAGATCAGAAAGGAGAAAAATCTGCATTTGATTAGCACTTACAAAACCTCTCATTTACCTGTAAGAATTGGCACCAGTGATCAACCAGTAGCCACTGCTTTTCGGCAAATACTAATTGCCACATTCCAATAGCTGTGTCCAATGCTAGAGACTTCTGACCCTGAAATCGGTAACTTGATATATTATTTATCTTAAGAATACATAAAGCAACCATATTTTTGTTGCATCATCAAATACATATTTGAAATTTATAAGACTCAAAGTCATCTCGGTAACTAAAAGCTACATATATATCATACCCAACTCAACCAATGTCAGATATTGAACTTTCATTTGCCAAGGTATACCGTGATAAATTAGCATCAAACTGTTTCCCAAATGTCTACTGCATACATCTTTGATGTTCTGGCCTCTGAAGTGTCAGAAATCAAATCATGATAGCAGGTGTAACTGTGTCCATCATTTCACCGTACAGCACCCAAAATTTTTACAGTTTACACCAGTGTTGTCAATAGCACCGGATAGCGCTCGCTATCGCGCATAGCGCAGCGCTACGGTGCTGAGCGCTACGCTATGCGCCATAGCGTGGCGCCATCCGGATAGCGCACCATAGCGTGCGCTATCCGGCGCTATTGCTGCGCTATAGCACGACGTAGCGCACGCTATAGCGCAGCAAGAGGATATGGCAACGGTAACATGCTGGAACTTTTTAAGTGTCGAGATTTGGCCCGTATGCCTTGCATGAAACTTTCGAACCTTCTTTGCTGTCAACTACTCTCGACTCATCGCTGCTGTGCTCTCTGTTCTGTTCTGTTCTAGTCGTTGGCTCTCAAACCTTCATTACTGTCGAAGACTTGAACCACCACCGCTTTCTGTTCTGTTTTGTTCTTGAATGTTTTACTGTCGTTGGGTCGCAACTTTTGGTTGAAGTAGGAGTCTCACCACGATCGCAACTTCTGGTCGCACCACCGCTGTTCTGTTCTGTTCTCGAACCTTTTGCTGTCATTGGGTCGCAACTTCTGGTTGAAATAGGACCCTCAACACCGATTGCAGCTTCTGGTCAAACCACCACCACTCCCTGTTCTTTTCTGTTCTCGATCCTTTTGCTAACGTTGGCTTGCAGCTTCGTTGCTAGCAAAGGTAAACAACCGAAGCTCTCACTCCTCTTTTGACTCTGTTTCAGTCCCTGTTCTGTTTCGTTCTCGATCCTTTTGTGTTATTTGGTCCGCTGTTCTGGTTTGACTCTGTTTCGGTCTCTACTCTGTTTCGTTCTCGATCCTTTTTTTTTTTTTTTTTAGTGACATATATGACCCATATAGGTTGGCTTCCTAAGGGAGAAGAGATAGTGGGATTCGAACCCTTACAAGGGTTCGTAGCGGCTGATCATATGTGTCAATTGGACAAAATGCCCACCGGCTCGATCCTTGTGTTATTTGGTCTGCTGTTCTGGTTTATCTTTAATAAAATTATTTGTTTTCATATTTTATGAAGTCAATCTCTTTTGTGGGGCCCAAAGTAAATTTGGACACATGCTGCTAATTTGGACACATGCTGCTAATGTCCGTCCAAAGTAAATTTCAGTGTCAGGCAGACAGAAACCATGTTGTTGCTTTATTCCATTTTGTTCTGGTTTATCTTTAATAAAATTATTTGTTTTCATATTTTATGAAGTCAATCTCTTTTGTGGGGCCCAAAGTAAATTTGGACACATGCTGCTAATGTCCGTCCAAAGTAAATTTCAGTGTCAGGCAGACAAAAACCATGTTGTTGCTTTATTCCATTTACTCATTTCATAGCTTTATCAGAAATTTATTCTTTAATGATGTTTAGAGGCTTTAGCCTTAGATTTTTGATAAAATTTATTCTTTTAATATTAAATTTATTGCTTAGAATATTAAATTATAATTACAAATTAAGTTATTTTATGTTTGTTATATTTTTTAAATTATTTTTTATATATTCTTATTATTTAGGTTATATTACATATATAAATATATATATAATATAATTGCGCTATAGTTCAAATAGCAGTGCGCTAAGCGCAACGGTATGCGCTATGTCGCAATGACCCCAAGCGCTATAAGTGCGCTATTCGCTATTGACAACTATGGTTTACACTCAAATCCTCGTACTAAGAATATTAACTCCCAAATCAAAAAACAGAAAATTTATTATTAAAGTCCATTATAATAGGACCCTTCTTATTAGCACTGCACAGTAATACAAATTACACAGAACTATAGTACACACTCACATTAATTACATTATAACGCACAATCTATCCTATAATTAGGATAGCCCATCTATTTTGTAAACAAGATAGCCCAATCTATCTTAAAATTAGAGTAGTCCAACCTGGTTTCAATGATCAAAGACCTCACAAGTTCCTCCACAATTCCCTACTAGTCTATCCCTAAATTACAATATTTATAATAACATTACAAATAACTGCTAATAACTACCTACACAAATATGCCACCTAAGCCCTTATTAACCTTGCCGCATGTTTATTGATAATAGAAAAATATAACAAACACATACCACTCACACTAATTACATAATAGAACACACAATCTATCCTATAAATAGGATAGCCAAATTTACCCTAACATCAATGTAGCCCACTTTAGTTTCAAATACCAGAGATGCTTCTAAGTTCTTACAAAATTCCCTACTTGACTATCCGTAAATTACAATATTTATAATAACAAAACAAAAAACCGCCAATAAGTGCCTACACATAAACCTGCCACCAAAGCCTTTATTAACCTTGCCACATGCATATGGTTGCCCATCATACTGGTCTCAAGAAACTTGAAACAAATACAGAACAGAAGATAGTTGAGAGTTATACTCTAATTTCATTTTAGGAATAGATCTTTTGAATTGAGGATGCACTTTAGGGAGTAAAGTAAGAGATAGATGACTGTAGAAGAAAAAATCAACTGCAAGTTTCACAGAGCTTTATTAATCTATTTCTTTTCTAGATAAAATGCAAACTTCAAAATTAATCATCATACTCATTTTTTAAATCATGTATAAATTCAATAACAATAGCCATCCATCATAGGCAATGTTTTATACTTCAATAAATGATTTGAATTTTGAACACTAGGGAAGGACGTGAAGCAACTTTTCAGCATCTAGAATATGCCACATACCCATAGGAAGATTTTGGTAGTCATCATCACTAGTAACGAAAATTCTGCATATAATTAGGATGACAATAACAATTATAACAAGTAATTGAAAAGGATAAGTGTTCAAAGATAGAATGACCCAGTGAGAAGAAGGGAAAAATGTGCAAAGCAACAGGAGCAAGAAACAAGAACTGGGAACAATTAATGAGTATCATTGATTATGGGGAAATGAGATTCAGAGCCCCGCATTTTAATAGTAATTCAGTGCAGTGCACAGTGGAAACTCTAGCCCTCAAAATCCAAACTTATGAACCATGTACCATCAGTTTTTCACGCATAAGTTAACTTCAGTTGTTAGTGAATAAGATTAATAATAACTTAAAACCATTATTAAAATGGGGTACTGGGGCTGGGGTAAAGGAGGAACAGCACCAACACATACCTTCTCTTTTGCCCAGCCAAATGCAAAGTTATATATCTCACGGAACTTCTCTGGACAATCAAAAAGAGTGAAAATTATTTTAGGAAGTTTCTTCAATACATAATGGTAATAATTTAGTAGTACATGACATATAAATATGTATAAACAGTTGAGCTTTGAACTGAGTAATTATACATACGTTCATCTTTCAGCTCAGAGCGCATATATGGTATCTTTTCACGGAACTTATCCAAGGAATCTATCCTGCAATAATTTTATGTGACCTCCAACTCGCATTTAGTAATTACAGAAACAAACTTCCTTCTAATAAACAATCAAAATAGATACCCCAGAGATTGTAAACCACTAAAAAACTCCTGCTTGGAAAATTCACACATGGTGCCGGCCTTCATGTGCCATGAAAGAACTAACTGCAATGATGTCAATATTGAAAGTTACCAAAACCATTTCCATGTCATCAGCAGCTGTAATATAATTTTTAATTCTTAATTCTACAAGATACTGGCGACATAAATCATCACCCACCGATGCCGAAGTGAATGAATTCAGAGAAAGTTATCTTATCTTGCTATTTTCAAATCTATTGAATCTCAAGAAAATTTAAGAGACTTTTTTCACCGAGAAAAATGATGGATTATAAAAGCAGACAAGCCACACAGAAACATTTCTGTATGCTATCCGTAACTTACTAGCCATGTACAACTAATTATTGAAGAAAAGATGGTCTTTTTTTTTTTTTTTCCTAATTTCTTCTGCATTCTCAGGTCTCCATATAAAGTATACACCACCTGCACCTCTATAATAGTCTATTGAATTTTCAGTTGTTATATATATGTGACTTAACTCCACCTATGTTTTGCATAGTTGGTCCCAAGCCCAAATAAAAGAAGAGGGTTGCGTTAAGTAGTCTACAGCTAACGTAAAACCCTAAAATCTTGGGAGGATTTGGAAGGGTTAGTTTACAGAATTCCAAATGAAGAAAATTTTGGTAGAAGGCAACCTTTCTTCCTTTACCTTCTAATCAAGTTTCAATTTCATACTCTAACTTTTTTTGTCATCAATTTCGTCCTCTAACTTTTAAACCATCACCAAGGTTTTCCTCAAGCTTAACATCATTAGTCAAGCTAACGGAAAAGTCCTAGGTGGCATCCTACATAGCCATTAGCTTCATCATTTACACATGCGGCATTTGCATGTACTAAAACAAAATCATTTTGTCTAAATCCTCAACTCTTAATCCTAGAGTCCTAAACTCAAAATCCTAAAATCTTAAATCCCAAGCCATAAAATTCTTAACCCTAAATTCTAAAACCCTCCTCAAATCCCAAAATCCCAGAAGTTTGGGTTTTGAGATTCAAGATTTAAGATTTAAGATTTAAGATTTAAGATTTAAGATTTAGCATTATGAGAGTTAGGATTAAGGTTTTGGATTTTGGAGTTTGGGGTTTAGATTTTAAAATTTTAGAGTTTAGAGTTTTTAGTTTTGATTTTAGGGTTAAGGATTTAGACGAAAGTGAAACAACATTTTGGCACATACAAATGCTACATGCGCAAATAATATAGTTATTTGCCACCCAAGATTTTCCGTTAGTTTGACTAATGGTGTTAGGCTTAAGGAAAACATTGGTGATGGTTTGAAAATTAGAAAACGAAATTGACGACAACAAAAGTTAGAGGACAAAAATGAAACCTAACTTTTCTGCCAAAGATTTTCTTAGGTGAGAATCTTAATGGTCATGTTAGAAAAGAAGCAAGGGTGTTTGTTGGATTTCATAGTGGTTTTGGTGTTGGAGAACAAAATGATGAGGGAAAATATATTCTTGAGTTTTCAATGGCTTATGACTTCAAGATTGCAAATATTTCTTTTTGGAAGGGAAAGGAGCATCTACTTACAGACCATGGGTTTTCAGACTCAAATAGATTTCTTCTTGGTAAGGAATTTAGATAAAAGGATTTGCAAGGATTGCAAAGTTATACCAAGCAAGAGCATGACAACATGGCATAGGGCTTTGGTCCTTGATGTGCATGTCAAGAGTCAAACACAAAATATTCGACTAATAATAAACCCAAGGATTAGGTGGTCACAACAAAAGGATAAAAACCAATTTGTTTTCTGAAGAAAGTTAATGGAGTCAAAAAATTTGGGAGACAAAAGGGAATACCACCTTATGTGGTAAAAGATGGCCAATGGGGTTTGAAAGGTAGTGAAAGCAACTTCAAGCAAATTAAAAGGATATGGCCCTAAAAGAAAAGAGTCATGGCGGTGATATGAAAGTGTGTAAGAGAAGATTAAATTTAAAAGTGAGTGTTTCAAAGCATTACACCTTTGTGACAATGCTGAAAATTGGGAAAAGTATTGGGCAACCAAAATAGAGAAAAAGAAAGCAATTAGTGAGGCAAGATCTAAAGCTTTTAAGGGATTATAACAAGAACTAAAAATGGAGAACAGCTCATATACAAGTTTGCTAAGAGAAGGGAAAGAAAAACAAGAGATACGGATAAAGTGAAATGCATTAAGGATGACTATGGAAAAGTTTTTACAGTAGAGGACAGTATCAAAGAAATATGGAAGGAGTTATTTTTACAAGTTTTTCAATGATTGACAACAAATATAGACATGAAAGGTTGAACGACTTGAAGAGAGGATTCAAACTTTGCATTTTTTGTTGAATTCAAGAAGTTTAGGTAAAAGAAGCATCAAAGAAGATGGACAACAGTAACATTATAGGTCATGATTACATACCTATTAAGATCAAAAAGTGTTTGGAAGGTATATTTTGGCTCACTAAGTTGTTCAATGAGATACTAAGGTCCAAAGAATGCTAGGTGAATGGAGGGGGAGCACTTTGACACCTATCTATAAAAATAAGAGAGATATTTATGAAACTATGAGAAAGAGTAATTGAGAACACAAATTACGAAAAGACACTCATTTTTTAAAGAACCAACTTAGTTTTATGCTAGAAAGATTAACTACACAAGCTATAATCTTTTTGTAGGATTTGATGGAAAAGTATCGAAGCAAAGAGAAGGACTTCTATATAGTCTTCATTGATTTAGGAAAAGTCTACAATAGGGGGTAGCAAAAAGTTCAATGTAAGACACTAAAAAAGAAAAGTGTTTGTATCCATATATTCAAACTATAAGGGATATGTATAATGGGACAACAACAAGTGTGATAACTCATAAAGGCGTAACACAAGATTTTTTCATAAAGATAGGTTTGCACTCAGGGCCATCCTTGAATCTATATCTTTTTACTTTAGGTTAAAATGTACTTACTAGGGACATTTAAGAGGTAGTTTCAAAATGTATACTTTTTGTGGATGGTATAGTTCTAATAAAGAAGTCAAGAGATGAGGTTAATTCTAAACTTGAGGTGAGGAGACAAGCTTTGGAATCAAAAGATTTCCATTTAAGCAGGAGCAAGATAGAGTACAACATACAAGTTTAGCAAGAGACGAATTAGCGATGATTTAAAGGTAAACATTGGGAAGCACGTCATTCCAAGAAAGTCAAGGTTTCAGCATCTTGAATAAATCTTACAAATTGATTAAGAGATTAATAGGAATGTCACACATAGGATACAAGTTAAGTGGTTGAAATGGAGAAATACCTTCGAAGTTAATTGTGATTGCAAAGTACCAATCAAGTTTCAAGAAAAGTTTTATTAAACTATTATAAAACTAACTATGCTCTACAGTATTAAATGTTAGGCATTGAAGAGCCAACAAGAGCAGAAAATGAGGAATAATAGAAATGAGAACATTGAAATGGTAGAGTGAAAATATAAAAAAAGATAAGATTCAAAATAACTGTTTCAAAAAGAAAATTAGTGTTTGCCTATTGAGAAGAAAATGACAAAAACTCAGTTGAGGTGATTTAGGTACGTGCAAAGAAAACCACTAAAGACCCCAATAAGAAGAATCAATCAAATGGTATTTAGCCCATAGTTGTCAATAGCGAATAGCGCACTTATAGCGCTTTGGGTCATTGCGACATAGCGCATAGCGCACTGCTATTTGAACTATAGCGCAATTATATTACATATATAAATATATATATATATATATATATGTAATATAACCTAAATAATAAGAATATATAAAAAATAATTTAAAAAATATAACAAACATAAAATAACTTAATTTGTAATTATAATTTAATATTCTAAGCAATAAATTTAATATTAAAAGAATAAATTTTATCAAAAATCTAAGGCTAAAGCCTCTAAACATCATTAAAGAATAAATTTCTGATAAAGCTATGAAATGAGTAAATGGAATAAAGCAGCAACATGGTTTTTGTCTGCCTGACACTGAAATTTACTTTGGACGGACATTAGCAGCATGTGTCCAAATTAGTAGCATGTGTCCAAATTTACTTTGGGTCCCACAAAAGAGATTGACTTCATAAAATATGAAAACAAATAATTTTATTAAAGATAAACCAGAACAAAATGGAATAAAGCAACAACATGGTTTCTGTCTGCCTGACACTGAAATTTACTTTGGACGGACATTAGCAGCATGTGTCCAAATTTACTTTGGGCCCCACAAAAGAGATTGACTTCATAAAATATGAAAACAAATAATTTTATTAAAGATAAACCAGAACAGCAGACCAAATAACACAAGGATCGAGCCGGTGGGCATTTTGTCCAATTGACACATATGATCAGCCGCTACGAACCCTTGTAAGGGTTCGAATCCCACTATCTCTTCTCCCTTAGGAAGCCAACCTATATAGGTCATATATGTCACTAAAAAAAAAAAAAAAAAAAAAGGATTGAGAACGAAACAGAGTAGAGACCGAAACAGAGTCAAACCAGAACAGCGGACCAAATAACACAAAAGGATCGAGAACGAAACAGAACAGGGACTGAAACAGAGTCAAAAGAGGAGTGAGAGCTTCGGTTGTTTACCTTTGCTAGCAACGAAGCTGCAAGCCAACGTCAGCAAAAGGATCGAGAACAGAACAGAACAGGGAGCGGTGGTGGTTCGACCAGAAGCTGCGATCGGTGTTGAGGGTCCTACTTCAACCAAAAGTTGCGACCCAATGATAGCAAAACGTTCGAGAACAGAACAGAACAGCAGTGGTGCGACCAGAAGTTGCGATCGTGGTGAGACTCCTACTTCAACCAAAAGTTGCGACCCAACGACAGTAAAACATTCAAGAACAAAACAGAACAGAAAGCGGTGGTGGTTCAAGTCTTCGACAGCAATGAAGGTTTGAGAGCCAACGACCAGAACAGAACAGAACAGAGACCACAGCAGCGATGAGTCGAGAGTAGTTGACAGCAAAGAAGGTTCGAAAGTTTCATGCAAGGCATACGGGCCAAATCTCAACACTTAAAAAGTTCCAGCATGTTACCGTTGCCGTATCCTCTTGCTGCGCTATAGCGCGCTACGTCACGCTATAGCGCAGCAATAGCGCCGGATAGCGCACGCTATGGTGTGCTATCCGGATGGCGCTACGCTATGGCGCATAGCGTAGCGCTCAGCACCGTAGCGCTGCGCTATGCGCGATAGCGAGCGCTATCCGGCGCTATTGACAACACTGATTTAGCCCAATGAAAAGGGAGAGAAGAAACCAAAGAAAATACTTAAAAAGATTATTAAAAAGATAATACGCTAAATAACATCTTTAAAATTTTGGTTTTAAATAGAACACCCAATGGTGTTAAGAAATCCATGTAACCAATCTCACCTAACAAGAAAAGACTTTGTTTGTTTGTTGTTGTATATTGTCAAGGATTGACTCTCTTAAAAGGTTAAGCCATTAGGTGAAAGTTCAGAAATAGTTTTATAACTCCAACACACCCCTCACATGAAAGTCTTTTGGACTTAAAGTGTGCACAAACTCAACTTAATTGTTGATGAACGAGGGCGCGCCAAGAATTGAACCCTTGACCACTTCGGCATAGATAATTTTGTCAAAAAGACTTTGATACTATGTTAAGCACCAACTCTCATAAAAGCTTAAATTGTTAGACAAAAGCACGAAAATGGTTTTATAACTTCTACATATATATTTGTGACTTGGAAGATTACTATTTAAATAAAGTTGATTTCAAAAGTATACTACATAGGATTATATTAAAAGAAGAAACACGTGCAAGCCTATGCAATTTTGCATGATAAAAATGTGAATGTTTCAAAACACATAGCCATACCATTACTATATCTTGAGGATCCACCTGCATGGGAAAAGAAGATTCAAGCATCAACTAAAATGTCAATGAAAGTGATTTTCATCACCTTTAAAATCAATAAAAAATGAATTGAAATAAGAAATAAGAAAGTGACAAGACATTTGATTATGGGTGTAAATGAAACAAGCTATTCACAAACTATTCAAGCCCAACTCATTTAAAGCTCAGTTCAGACTCGTTTATATATTAAATAAATAAGCTTGAACATTGTCATAAACTCGTTTATTAGCTAGTTTAGCTTATGACAAATCCAATATGAGACATGAAAAACTTAGCAATACCTAAGCAACCTAAAAATTCAAACAGGCATCAAACATATAATTGAAATGCGTTCAAAACAGTAACCTGGATATCATTGCAAAGGAGAGTGATACCATCTACCAATATCATGTCAACACATGGATCTGCAATACAATATGTGCGAAAGTTATTATCAAAAAGGTGTTATGCACCATGTTTAGATTAATCATATCCCAATACATGTCAATGGTGGAAAAGTAATTCAATAATCAAGTATGATGGCAAAGAATTAAATTCTTAACTATCATTTTCTTCTCGCATGCAGAAACTTAATGGATTTTGAGCCCACCATAATATCTTCCACATTATTAACTCTCAGAGATGGATGGTGCAATTCATTGAAATACTAGTGGAGTTTTTGAAACATTTTTAGTTGGCAAAAGGAATGAATTTGGGATGGGGATGTAAAACACCCTTGCAGTCTCATAATACCTTTAAATAAACTAATTAGGAAGACAGATTTTAATATCTTCCAGCAGGATGCTACCTCAGGGAATTGCAAAGCTATCCCAGGGCTCTCAGCCATAATATCTTCCCCCATTTCCTATGATTTCCTAAAATAAATCATGAAATGGGGGAAAAGTGGACCATCAAGTAATTGGATGAGTAATAGATCAATGTGAAGATCAAAAACAATTAAATATTAAGAATAGACACAGCAAAAAGTATTAGATTAATCATTCCCGAACCATCAGTATCTCTGCTTTTTACTTCATTGCTAACCTTTATATCTATTGTACAGCTCCTCCAAGTATCTGGAATCAGTTGATGATTTAAGCTGAGGCTGACTGTAGAATACGTCAAAAGCTCCTTCAAGATGCCAATCGCTAGCCTTCAAAGTCTGAAGTGCCACTTTCTCACTGCAAATCAAATAAATGATTATATCTTTAAACTGGTAACAGACATGAATGATGCAGATGAAATCTTATGAATTCCCCAAAACTTGGCAATATAACTCTGCATAATTCAGCTGAAGCAACAAATAATATGATCCAAATTGATGTAGATGAAAGTATCCACATGACATTTGATGTAAAACAAAATTGAAGACAAAAAAAAATTACGCTGCCTATAACAATAACACCCTCGCTGGCAATATAAATGAAGCAATCAAGTCAAGAAATTGAGAAAAAGGCCTATTACCCAATATTGAACAGACAGATCAACCACACCCCCCCCCCCCCCCAAAAAAAAAAAGAAAAAAAAAAGGAACATACAAAATTGGGAGTTTTACGAGTAAATGATAGATTAGAGGCATGAGAGATATCCAGGGAATCCATCATACAGACGACTAATTTTAGTTCCACAATAAAATCACCATGCAGCTAAAGAAATGTGAAACCAAATGCAACCACAAAGTCACATCTGATTATCAGATTACCTAGCTCCAGTTATAGATATGAACTGTTGAAGTTTGTCACGATGGCCTCTCCCCAATTTGTGCTGTTGTAAGTAGAACACGTAGTTAGTATGTAGGCATAGAGAACATTCACACATTGAAAACAAATCATTTCACGCAGTTTTAGTGAAAGTTTGACCATAAATTATATAACCATAGGACAAAGTTGTTAAACTGAATCTAGAGAGTGTGCTAAATGATTCAAGATCGGTGTCTACATACATACACACAAAGTAATGTTGTAGCCAAAAAAAAAACAAAAAAAAAAAAAGAACAGAGAACAGAGAAAAAATGTATTCAGTCTGCTAAATTTTGTTGATTTTATCATTAACTGGACCAAAAGAAGAAATGACAGAGAGTTTTACTGAAATCATCGGAAAAGAAGCTACTTCACCTAAAAAGCTCAAAGGAGAAGCATGAGAAAGAAAATTAATTGAATTGGCGCGATAGAATCCGTAGGAACATTAAAAAAAAAAAAATCCAAAATTGGAAACTTTCGTAGCTGCATCGTCAAAATTTGGTCACAAAAAGAAAAACCAAAACACATAGACAAGTTGAAGCTCAGTTACCATGGCTGAGCTCGAAAACGAAAACCCTAAAATCTTCAGAGGAGCTAGGGATCTTCCCCTGGAATCGGTCGCAGAGAGAGATAATCAGGGTTTGCTCCGCCCTCAGCCCTCAGCTATCCCAGAAACGCAGAGACAGGCTTCAATTCAAGGAGTTGATGCAGCTCAGAGGAGACTTAATGCTTGAATAATGAGTACGGTATCGGCGGCTTTTTGTTTCCCAGGTACTGTGGCTTTCCTTTGGCCCCAGTCGGGGCAGACCGTAGACCTTAGAGAGCGATGCCAAATTAGTATTTTGGCCAATAGTATACAATACACACTGCCTTACGTCAAAATACGCCAAAAGTATAGTATTTGAATATAAGTTTATTTTGTTATGTTACGTATACGCGAAGTAATTATATAAAATGTTTCAATATATTATTAGCTATTGAAGTGTTAATTATGAAAATTGTTTTATAGAATTAACATTTCTATCTGTAATAATGCATTATGTATATTTTATATGATTAACTCAACCTTTTCTAATATAGTATTAGTGTGTTCACTTGTATTTTTTTGAATTATTAAACTTAGACATAAATATGTATATATTAGGGTTACTTGCAATAATTACAATACTCAACTCACTCTAATTAAAATTATTTGAGATGGGGTTCCAAAATTGAAATGCAAGTTTGATTTTTCTTATGTCTAAATTTTTTTTTATCAAACGATAAATTTAATTTTATAAATAAAAATTAATTTCATAAATATGAAAATATCTTATAAAAAATTAAAAATATATTTACCATGAATTTGTGTCTTCTCTTTCTTTAAAATCTTCAATTAAATTTAGAGCTAGAGGATTCATCGACAAAATTTGTTTTGAGATTAATTTTTTTAATCTTAAGGTATTATTTAATCAAGTGTTACTTTAGTTTAAGAATGAGACTTTATCCTCATTTACATTAAATATATTTTTTGATACATTAAGAACGGGTTAATTAACACAGTTGATAAAATTTTTTACAATAATCATGCCATTTATAGCAACAAGATTCATCACTTATCACACTTGAAATAATATAAATGACTTAAATATAAGATTATTAGAGATTTATTTTCATATATAAAAATAATATTAATGCATGTTATATGATTGAATTATCAAAAAAGTTTAGCATGTCTTATCATATTAAACCCAAAGATGTACAATAAAATCTTACATTTTCCATGAGAAAGTTCAGCAAGATCACTTTTTATTATATTTGAAAGAATTCAATATAAGAAATTTTTATGTGAATTGTTACTAATTCATTATATTTTAAATTTTTATGAAAACAGTTTGTAAGGAACTACTAAGAGATTGTATAAGCCCATGTGGTAATTGTTTTATGGTTTGTGACATATTAGGCTAGCGATGTAATAGGCAGTAACCCCTCATGGAAGGGACTAATTAAGATTATTACAATATAAATACAAGCTAACTCACCTATCCACTATAAGGATTGGTATAGCATTAGGTTTATTTCATTGGAATCACCATTATAGCTAAAGATTAGAGAGGAAGACTTAGTCTGCTTTATCAAATATATTTAGCATTTCTTTTCATAATAAATCTAAAAATTTAAGATAGAATCTTATATTACACAAAGAGAAGAGAATTTTAAAAAATGAGCGAGTTATATCTTATTGCATAACGATACTATTGCTAACATTTTTAATGGTACAATGACATTCGATTGTTGTTTTAAAATTTTCTTTCTTTTAATTTTTAAGTTCGAATCTAAGTCTTTAATTACATGTGTTAAGTGGCTTAACATGGAAAAAAATAGTTGTTGTATGCACAGGCTGATGTGTTTCACATTCACTGCCAATTAGCCATGACTCCATTAGCTGATTAGCATGCTAAAAGGACGTCAAGTGAAGGGATAGCTGGATATGCAGAACAAGAGGGTCCTGTGAGAGTGGTGCTTTATATAGAATATGGTCTGAGCCTGAGAATCTCAGCCACATTGGCTAAAGTAGTGCAGCTTGCGCTGATAATATTGTTACAAGTTTGATAATAAGACAGTTATAATAATATCAGCTCAAACAGATGACAGCATAACTGTAGAAGGATGAACCATTCCATATCCTTCATAAAAATAAAGAACCTATGTATGTATGAACCTGGTATTTCTTGAGCATAGTTTTCACCAGAGGAACTATGTCAGCTTTTCGGTAATTTACATTTTCTTCTCTTATTCTTTCATTCATGGCAGAGCTCTTCGCAAATTCTACATCTACCAGAGTAAGGCTTTCCCTTCCTTCATTATTCATGGCAGACCTTCTTTTATTTATGGCTGAGATCTACCAGAGCAAAGCTTTAACTGTAATTTGCCCATTAACATGGGACCCGTATTTCTACAGCTGGTCATTCAACTGTAATCTACTAGAGTAAAGTAGGTGTGAGAAAGGCACATTTTTAGAAGCTAAAAAATAAGAGAGAGAAAAAAATAAGTTTCGTCGTTACATATCACTCTCTCATAATGAAAAATTCAACTAAAGTCATAAAACTTAGACATTGAAATAGTAAATGTACACTCTCATATTCATATTATTCTTTCTCTTCACCAACTTTTTTTTCTGTCACAACGTGAGAAGAGTGTATGTTCACCTTGTGTACGACTATTTTTTTTCGTCCAACAACATGGACAGGGTGCTGAAACAAAATTAATCTGGTAAAATAATTTTTTTTAAAAAAAGTTTGGTCATAAAAGAATTGTGGATGGGTTTTCAACATAGTCTCAGAAGAGATCAATATTTGATTTGCATGTATCCACGTTGGGAGTCCATGACTGGGATCCATAGTGTGTGTCTACTTGAGAGGGCAAGTCTCCCCAGTTGGGTGGGCCAGTGACCCAAATATCCATGGGCTTGAGCAACTTGAGATTTACCATATTCATAGCCCATTTTAGCCTGTTCATATTCTCAATTCCAACATATTTAAGGACCCAAAAAAATTAACGGTTTTTTTCCAGCAAAAGAAAACATATTATTCTTTACTAGTGATATTTCTAGGAAACTACATGATCGTAAGAGATATTTGGTTTTGTCCACTGATTTTCGACTCAAATTTTGCTTCATTCTTACAGTTTTGAACATCCAATTCCAAAATCTTTGAAAGATAAAAGGTTAATGATCGTTAACATCTAATTTCATCAAATTCATTGCTGCCAACGGCTAATTATTTTTCTTCTTTTTGTTTTGTCAATTTCTATCAGTTGGAAATGGTTTTGGTAACCTAGCTTTCTTGTTTCTGAAAACCTAGTAAAGAAATTTTATCAAGAAAATAAATTTGTATATTTTTGTCAGAATTTTTATATGGGCAATCCTAATTAAAGGTGATGTAAAGAAAACATCTTAGATAATTTTAGCCATAAATGGGTCAAATCAGGCCTCATGTGATTGCTTGGAAACTTCCTACTATCATGAACATATTCCTAATAGGGATTCCATTCATACACAAACTCACAAAGTTAGCTTCTTTAAAGGGAGTGATAATGGCAGACAAGAGATTTGGTCCACGCAACACAACAGAAACCAAGCATTTCCCATGCTTTCTTTAACTTCTTGGGTACTATAAGTCTATAAATATTTATTATAACTTTCATTTCTTTTGATGGTGTATAACGTCTATTTAAAGCACGCAACATCCATTCCTTCTCTCACAAGCACAGCAAAAATGGCGACTGATCTTAGGACAGATTCCACAGACTACCGGACGGAGCTTCTGTCTCCGGCCGCGGCCGGAGAGAATGTGACTGTGGCAAGGCAACCCTCATGGAGGATCAACATGGATGGACATCACTTACCCGAAAGGAGCATGGAGTCTCATTTTGGTTTCGGATTCTTCCTTAGGACATTGAGTACATGAACTAATCAATTTGCACATATATACATCTTGTTTATTTATATCTTAGTCTTTGCTAAATTGCTTTCCTAAAAATCAAATTGCATCTCTTTCTTAGGGAGACAAAGATTGCTTGCAGAGTATTACAAGAGGCAGGAAAAGCTTCTTAAAGGGTACCAGGAGATGGACTCATACACAGAATTGGGCACTTTGCATAGTAAATTAACAGAGGTTCTTCTATTTTTTTTTTCCTATTTTTTCGCTGTTTCTTGTTCCAGTCAATCATACATATGTTAAAGTCTTTTTCTATTTGATGTAACTCCTGATTACAAGTTTTAATATTATATAAAAAAATTAATTTTTTTAAAATTATAAATTATTAAGTAAAAATCTATAAATTATATTACATCTCTAACATGTTTAATTTTAGGATGAGATGGAGCAATTAAAAAAGAGTGAGAGGATTGCAATTTATGCATCTAACATGGGCAACATGGTACTGTTTGCTGCAAAAGTGTATGCCTCCATTGAAAGCAGATCACTGGCTGTGACAGCATCTACTTTGGACTCTCTCTTGGATCTTCTGTCAGGCTTTATCCTTTGGTTTACTGCACATGCTATGAGCAAAACTAATCATTATCAGTACCCTATTGGCAAGAACCGGATGCAACCAGTGTTAATGTGTTTAAGAAATCATATACACATAGATTTATAGGGAGAATTTTTTATATCGATCATTTTATTTTCATATAATTTTTACATAAGTCTCATTTAACAGAATTAAAATTATTAAATTTAATAAATCTCAAAAATTGAACTATAGATCCTCAATTGATTCAAAGATTTACACTCACATTCAGTAAAAACTGAAGTGTGGGAATAACTTTTTTGTTTTTAGATGCATTATAATCTCATTTTTTGTATTCACAATTTTTGTACAGGGAATTGTCGTATTTGCATCAGTCATGGCAACTCTTGGATTACAAATATTATTTGAATCAGCAAGGGAACTGGTCACGAAGGTATAAACTAAACATACATATTCACAAATCTCATCTTACCAAAGTCACTATTAAATAAACATATTCACTTATCCGCAGGCTCAACCTGAGAGGGATCCTAACAAAGAAAAATGGATGATAGGGATTATGGTGTCAGCAACATTGGTCAAAGTTGTGATGATGACTTATTGCCGCAGGCTCAAGAATCAAATAGTCAGGACCTATGCTCAGGACCACTTCTTTGACGTCATTACCAATTCAATTGGTCTAGCCACTGCAGTTTTAGCCATCAAATTCTACTGGTGGCTGGATCCTGTTGGGGCCATCCTAGTAAGACCCTGCTATATTAAAACCATGCGGGATTATCTGACCACTATGTTTCTTGACTTTTGTGATTTTTGCTCCGTATCTCTTTATTTTTGCAGCATTTTTTCTCTCATTCATAATGTGGGTCCTTCTGCAAAACAAAGAGATACAAAGAGAAAATTATTTAATTAGAAAACAAAAAAGTTAAGGAATTTAAATCCATGTGATTTATAATTTATAAATCATTCAATTAAAGCTTTGACTTCTAATTATAACATATAAACATGGAACTATAATGCAGATTGCTTTATATACAATCAGTAACTGGTCAGATACAGTGATGGAGAATGTATGGTCTTTGATAGGAAGAACAGCCCCACCAGAGCAGTTAGCAAAGCTGACATATCTGGTTTGGAACCATGACAAGGAGATCAAGCACATTGATACAGTGAGAGGATACACGTTTGGGTCTAATTACTTTGTGGAGATTGACATTGTGTTATCACAAGAGATGTCTCTGAGTCAAGCAAATGATATTGGAGAGACACTCCAAGATAAGCTTGAAAAGTTTCCTAAAATTGAGAGAGCATTTGTTCATGTTGATCTGGATACCACTCATAAGCTGGAGCACAAGCCAAAGGTCCCATAAATATATGGAAACTTTCTCACAGGAATACATGCACGATGTCTTTATTACTATTTTTTTGTTTATTCATCATACACCAAGTCTGAAGTGTTGCCAGCATTGCTAGTGTTCTTACAGTCATACTCCAACAGAGAAGAAATTAGTCTAGTCAAGCTAATGCACAGATCTGTAAAAAATTTGAGAACAAATCAATCTCAAATTAGTGGGAGTTTATACTGTATAATTTTTTTTTTGTGTAAGCTGTATAATTATTATTATACTTTTCTAATATATGCCTGCTTGCCACCCATAAAATCCCGTTTTAGGACCCAAACGCGTGGAGACAATACTTGTGTTTGGATATCTTATTATAGAATTAATTTTAGAAGAACTTTTTATGTTTGGATAAAAGTAGCCAAATTACTTTTGAACGTAAAATGACAAAAAGGACATGAAAGCAAGCATGCAATAAATAAGGATAAAATAGTAAAATAACATTTATGGTACCAATAATCAATTCTTTTAAAGCCAGAAGAGAGATTGGCCTTACTTCTTCCAATGGCGTTTAACTTGGCAATCTCATTCTTCTCCTTAATCTTGTTGGCTCTGGCAAATGGTTCTATTGCTGGCAAAATTGCAATCTACTGGGGCTAGAATGGTAACGTGGGCACGCTGGCTGCAACTTGTGCCACAGGGAACTATAATTATGTTATATTAGCCATCCTGCCAACTTTTGGCAATGGCCAAACTCCCATGATTAATCTAGCTGGCCATTGTGATCCTTATAGTGATGGGTGCACTGGCTTGAGCTCTGACATAAAATCTTGCAGCCAAAGCCATCAAGGTGTTGCTGTCTTTGGGAGGAGGTGCTGCTAGCTACTCACTTTCATCCATTCAGGATGCAAAGCAAGTAGCAACTTACCTTCGGAATAAATTCTTGAAGGAGGATCAAACCAGTACTGGCCGGGGTGATGGAAAGCAAGGCAAGGGAAGTGTACATAACAGCAGCTCCTCAATGCGCATTCCCTGATGCTTGGATAGGAAATGCTCTCAAGACAGGTCTTTTTGATTTTGTCTGATTCCAATTCTACAACAAGCCTCCTTGCCAATACAGTTCTTGAGTAATTACCAAACTGGAAGACGCATGGAAGCAGTGGACATCAGATATCCCTACCAACGAGATTTTCCTGGGGCTACCAGCATCCCCTGAGGCAGCAGGCAGTGGCTTTATTCCTGCTGCTGATCTTACTTCCAAAGTGCTTGCAGCCATTAAAGGTTCTGCAAAGTATGGAGGTAGGTACTATGACGGTCAGAGTGGTTACAGTTCTTCCATTAAGAGCCATGTTTAAAATCAAAATTATTCTATTATGAAATAAATATATTGTATGTATGTGAATGAGAGACTGGCAGCAGATATTTATGTAACTTACCTTGTGTACCATTGTATCTTCATATGTGCTGATTTTCCTCTTAATGTATTTCCTGCTTCTTTACCTTGTGTACCATTGTATTTCCTGCCTCTTTACTTCTTCCTTTCAATGATGCAAACAAAAGTTTTCAGTTGTTTTCCTAGAATTACTTGGAACCAAGGCTGCCAAGCTCTCTTACAATGAACAATGGCTGCAGGTAACCTTTTGAACCAGGAGCACTCAAAAATGACCTTATGCGGAAAATTAGTGCAGACACTAGAGGTTAACAGCTTCATATCTGTTACTTGGCTATGATACAAGTTTTTCTTCAATCAGCAATGGTAAAAGCAGCGTACAGAATTAGATTTACAGCAATGGCCAGCAAAAGCTCAGGAAAATGATATTCCATAAAACTTGTCAGTATCATACCACTCCCCTGGTGTTTGAACCAACGGCAGGGTTAATCTTGGTGAGAGACAATGAGTTTTGAGAATGTTTAAAAATTAATGATAGAAAATAATGAGACACACAAATATTGAATATTTACTTTTTTATATATTTGTCTAAAATTATCAAAGTTGAAATACCTATTCATTGTACTCTAGTAAAGATTTACAGTAAATTAATTTTTTAAAATAGTTATATAATGGCAACTTTGTTAACAAATATTCTAAGATGATATAATTAGAAATATTAAAATATGTTTAATTTGGCAGATAGTTCTATGCTGCCTCCAAAAGGGGTAAGTTGGTTTAGTTATTATATAACTGATTTAATAACGAGTAAAAAAAGCTTATATTACTTGACCCACAGGCTAAAATGAGTTTGGATAGGTCAATCTGTTTAGTTTTAGTTCACAAATACAGCAGTGTAGAAGTAACAAAATAATATTTATGACTAAGTAATCAATAACTCAATATTTATTACTATTTAAAATTAAATGATAAATTTTTATGTGAGAGAACATATCATCTAATAAAGTATAGCATAACAATTGCAAAATATAAATAATTTGGTCAACTGGATCGATTTTCAACGGCCAGTTTTAACATATTATTGTTTAAATTTTATTTTGTATTGTCTTTCTCATTTTTGCAGTGAAAAGTAGAAAAGCAAAACAAAAGAAAAGGAAAGACTTGTTCCCACGGAGCTAGAAAGTAGTTCCCATAGCTAAAAGAAAAGGTAAGATGCACTCAAACGGGAAATTCCACAACTTGCCACGCAGCCATATTTTGATAAAGATGATCAGCACAACAATTTTCCTTCCTCATACTGTGAACCACTTCTTTTGCTTTTCCTCGTCAAATTTATCCCCTTACCATCCTTCATGTACATCTCACCTTGGTTTTTCTTTATGACTAGCTTTAACACAATCGCCTCATAAAGAAAACAAAAATTTCGGGATAGAATCAATGTAAATGACTATTTTTGCTTGAGAATTAATAATCGCACAAGTGATTATTTAATTTCAAATATTAAAATAAATAACTACGTTAAATAGTTATTTATCTCATTCAACTTTTGTTAGTGTAAACACAATCTACTCATTTTTTAAAAGATAATATACTTCCTTACTCTCTTACTAATATCTAATTAATTTTATTATTAATTTTTAACAAAAAAAATCTTTCGATAAAATTTTATAAAATTATTTAATTCATATAATTAAACTTACCTAATAAAATAATGATATATTTATTGTTGTTGTTTTAGTAAAGTAATCATATATTGTCATATACAATTTTAAAATTTCAAAATAAGCACTATTTAAAAAAATTAAGCAATTACGGTGTGTTCCATTTTAATATGACCCCAATTTGCTACAGACGTTGCTAAAGTCAAGCTAAAGAGGTTCCCCAGCATTTGAAAGCGATTATGCCTTGCATTCGAAGACGAAGAACAGGGCATAGAAACACTCCAATCCATCCCTACTATCGACTTCCCGCTGACGAGTGTAATGCACTGAAGATTTTCTGGGGCACAAATTTTGCGATTTATTAGGTCAAAGAAAACTTAAAGGTGGGCCAAAATCCTTTCCCATTTCAGAATCTTGATCTGCACCACCAACAGAGTGGGTGGAATCGTTGAAATATACTTGTAATCCACTTGTTGGGCGTGCCTGGCAGGAAGGCTCCAGAAATATAAAAATTGGGAAGGTCCAAAAAGATAGATGTCACCCCCCATTCTATCATATGTATTTTATTATTTTATGCGTTGTTCCCACCATTTTGCGGTGTACACTTCACCTCCAAGAATAAATCTGCATTTCTTCTGCAAATTAGGAATGGATGTGAGAGAAAGCTATCTGCATAGCCTTTGCATTCCACCTAACCCCAAATTTTGTCCACATACACATCATGCCCCACCACGTATCATCTGGTAATAATTTGGGAACCAATAAATTGTTCAAATACTAAAAAAATTGCATAAAATATGGAAAAGGAAGACACCAACTGCGAGGTTTTATTCGTCTTATAAATTTTGATCCTCCCTCGTTGCTTACTGTATAAGCAGTTTTTTTTTTTTTTTTTGGTGAGAACTTTATATATAATCGCTTTTGTAGCAACGAAGATGCAAACTCACACCAGGTTATATGAAAAATGATGCATTTTGCACTTAAGTAGCTGTGGACAAATGCACGGTCTCATGGAAACTTGGTTATTATAGAGATTTTAATATTATATTAAATAATTAATTATTTTAAAAATATAAATTTATAATTAAAAATTTAAAATTAATTTTATATCTTTTAATTCAAATTGCATAACCTGATTTCTTTCATTATTACTAAAAGAAGTTCTAAAATAATTGATGACCCACTCCTCATTGAAAGAGACATATTTACAAAAGTTGTAAGTAGAGGATTATTCTATTATATTATATATGCTTTTTTGTTGATCAATATTTTTAATTAATTATAACCCAACTTTTCATAAAAGTGGAAAAAATATATGTTTAAGAGAAGAGAAAGGAAACTCTCATTAAAATAAAGTTATTAATATTTTATAAATTATTTTATAAGTTGTTGAATTTGTTGAATTTATAATTTAATAATTTATAAAATTTAATAAATTTAATAATATAAAATTTTTAAAATAAATATTTAATTTATATAAATAACAAAATGAATAAGATCCTTTAAAAAAAGATAAAATAATAATCAAAATATTATTATTTTTACGTTAAGAATATATATTGAAATTAAAAATATTTATAATATTTTTTAAAAAAAATAAGAGAATGTATTAAAATTATGTATATGAAATGCATAGGTCTATCATTTTTTTAATGATCATCAGGTAATAAAAAAACTAAAATTGGCGGAAGATAAGAAGTGTGAATAAGGTATTCGTAATACTTTTTTGTGATCTTTGTAGGGCCATCTGCTTTTAGTGACTACTTACGCAGGCCACCATGAGTTCATGTCATGCGTGGTGGACTTTGGACTTATCTGCCTGCAGCCTACCAACTCAGGGTCTAATTTATTTAGGCTATAAAGTGGTCCCCAGTGTGCTTTAACGCCACTTTATGGTATAGGCACCTGGTCTTTCCCTATTCCAAAAACTTTTCAAAAAAATTAAATAAATAATGATAGTTACTTTATAATTTATATATAGGTTACTACATATAAATAAATTAATTAAGTTTAAATATTATTATCTAATAGATTATACATAAATTATAAAAAATTGTATATAATTTTATATGTAAAGTATGTATATTATATCATATTGGTAAGATGTACTGAGATTCCGAATGCCCAATAATTCTACTTTCTTTTCACCTTCTTTAAAAAGAGAATATTTCTTTTAAGCAAAAGAATGAAAAGCTACGTATCTTGAAAGGGGGATTGGATTACTTACTTTTTTAATTTGTTTCTTTAATATTTAAATTTATAAATTTTTATTTTTTAATAATTTTTAAAAATTTTATCTCTATTTTTCTTAATATATAATATGACATTCGCATAAAAAATAACTCAATTTACTCTTAAAAGGAAATACAAAGTCTCTTTTAAAAAATTACAATCAATAGAGGGAAAAAATTATGGAGATCTATCTGTTCGTGGAAATAGCAAGGAAGCTGCATCAAGAATATTCAAAAAAAGTACATACATACAATATTATATCTTAAAGCCCCATAATCTAGTTCCTTTTATTTTATTCATCTAAAAATTCTTATTTATGTGGTTTCTTTAATGAATCCCGCGACACAACTTGTGCTTGACTTGTTCCTCAAAGTGGCTCCATTCTTAATTAGAATGGTTATGTCATTCCAAGTTTTAATTGGCCGCAGTCTATCTGTGGAAAAATGAACCATCATCAGCAAAAAATTAAAAAAAAAAAAAAGTGGCTATCAATATCAGACTGATGACTGATCACCAACGAGGAATTAATAACGTTATTATAAATCCTTAGCCATTGTTTCTTCAATAATATTATATTATTTTATAATGGTTTTTAATGTAATATTTATGGTATTTACAATGCCTGCTTTCATTGTTATTGTTATTTTTTAGGTATTCATTTAAGTAAAAATTAATTATATTTAAAAAAATTTAATATCAATGTATATAAATTTAAAATTTTAAAAAAAATGTTATTAAGAGAGATTAAATAAAATTTAATCTCGTATTTATTAATAATATAAAAATATCTTATAAAGAAATGTTAAAATTGTTGAGGAAGTTTGCCATATCTAACACGCGTGTGAACAAAGATTTCAGACAGGGACTTACATTGACAATGGTTGGTTCGAAACTTCGCAATTTCTATCGTCAAAATCCCAACGTAAAGCGACACGTACGGTGCAGACTCAAATGCATGTGTTGGCCGCCGATGGATGGAATTATTCAATACAAGTTTATAATTTTGACAATTTGCAGGTTATCCCCTTTACTTGCCAACTTGTTTTGTTGAATTTCAGTCCAAGTTCACGTTTTTGTTTGAACCATTTACTTAAATTAAATTACTTGTCATTTTCATTTTCCACTTTCTATTTACCTCTTATTAGTTTCCTTAAATATAGTGCTAATTTGTAGGCAAGTTCTAAGTGATCATGTATACCATCAATTGCTAATAATTATCATCATTAATTTGCCAAATGCGATTAAAATTTATGTCAAATCATTTATAATCAATTATATAAGTTTGCTTATATTCCATGTTTCCCTTTTACTCGCTTCGAGAAATTTACTAGAATGTATTTATATTTTTTTGGTAGTCAAAAGGGGTTGTTAGTCACCGGAAAAGCGCAAAATTACATCAAAGAAGTAACTCTAGTTCTGCAAATCCCAAAAAGATCAACAAAGAAAAACAAGCCTGTCCTTGCAGCATTGAGTCAAACGTTCCAAGCCCAATGGCAAAGTTTACTAATTAATTAACACAAAAGTGATAATTTTACATATTTTAATTCTAATAAAATCACGCTCAAATAAGAGTCAAGAGAAGAGACTCTAGGGATGCGTTCCCCAAATTTGTAAGCAAGGATACAATGGCAGAGAGTCCCTTGCACCATGTGTACTCCAACCCCATGAGCACTCCCCAGAGGTCAGTCTCCATGGGGGTACAGTTCCCGCTATATATTTTAAAATACAAATGATGGTAATATATAAATTTTCCAATTTGTCATGCATATAAATATCATGACAGTATTTTTTCTGAAAGGAAAAATGAAGAATAATTTAATCTGCTCTTTTTTTCTTAAATTTCTTGTTAAAAAGATTTCAATTTACATAAAATAAAATTCATCAGAACCGTAAAAAAATTACGTATATATTTTCCTATAGAACTCTGTATGAAGAAGAATTCAAATTGTATGCAACTTTTTATCTATAACGTTGTTGTCGTTATAGCATTGAATTTCGGGTCAGCATATTCTGCGGGTCCACGTAGTGCCACGTGAAAACCATTAGTTGCGCTACCGTAGGCGTTAGAATCACTGTAACATTACCCTGCCTTCCACACTTCTCAGGCAAGGTAGTTACCAATTCCTATTGCGTGAATCTTTGCGAGAGGCACCGGCCAATATTATTCAAAACAATAGGGTAAAAAGAACCGTGGTTGAGTAAAACTGAAAAACCAAGCCATGGCGGAGAGGGACGGCGCTAGAAACGAGGGAGGCGGCGGAGCCATCGAAACTAGCAGAAGGGAACCGCTGCTGGTGCCGCCGGGTGCTGACCAGACGAAGGAGTCATCGTGGAGACTTGACATTAAGGAGTTCCATCTGCCTCGCGAGAGTTATGATCATCGCCGGTCTTTCACTTTCCGTGGCCTTCTTCGCAAGCCCAGTATGCCACCGTTCCTCCTTTTCCAGATTTTCTTGTTTGCAATGTCTTAAAAGTCTTTGTTTTGCACGATGGGTTTGTTTCCTATTTTATGGGAATTTGCAGAATTTTTTTCTAGAACAGAAGTCGAGTTCTAGATTAATTCCCAAGTGATCTAATCAGTAGAATTGTAACTTAGTTGATCTGGAGCAAATGTGAGAGGTTGATGGTTAATGTTTAATGAAAGACAATGCTTTTTCAGGCGAGGGTAAAGAAAATATGGAAGGGAAGTTCATGACGCATATGACAGTATATTATGCTTTCGTTTTAAATTTTTCTTGTCTGTGTATAATTCCATAAGGAATGCTTAGACTTGAGTCTTCTGAGAAGGGGCGAAACCGGAGCCTGTTTCCTTTGAAGCTTTTTGATTATACCTTCTACTCTTTCTTTCTGGGAGTATAAAACAGGTAGTCAGTTTTATCAAAACCTGACTACTTAACAATTTACGTGCAAGACAGTAAGAGTATCACATCTGCATATTTTTTGGCCAAAAGCAGTTAATTGTACGGTCTTTAAGTTTAATTATTAGTATAAGAATACTTTATTTTCATAAGGTTGGTGATATGAAGATTTCTTTACAATTACTGTTTTTTAATTTAAAAGTATTCAGATTGAAGATAAGATAAGCACAAAGAATTGAAATTGGTCTTCAACGTAGGGAACTTTGCGTTGTTATAGCCTCTGAAATGGTCGCAATCCCCGATGTGTGCTACCGAAGATTTTTAATTAACAATTTTATTCGCTTAAATGGTGGTATGGCTCCAGATTCCAGAATGTGTTTAAGGTTTTTTCTCTGCTTCCCTGTGGGGTGCACAGGAATTTTGCTGGTTATGTATTTATTCGTAACGCGGAATTCCTCTATACTTTTTGGACTCTGTCGTCTCACTTTATGATAGCATGACTTGTGCCTATTCAATTTTTTTGTTTTTTAATTTCAGGGAAGCAACGCAAGGTAGCAGAGTATTACAAGAAACAGGAGAGGCTTCTTGAAGGATTTAATGAGATGGAGACAATGACTGAAACGGGTTGTTTTCCTGGAAGTCTTACTGAGGTAGATTGTTCTATGACCATGACTGACTTGCAATTGGCTAAGATGGTGCAGAAATAACCTGAGTATTGAAAACTTAGAAATAGTATGATATGAGTTGGCTATAATTTCAGCGAGATCTTTTTCTCAAATTTACTAATAATTTACTGTTTCAAACATTCGTGATTTGTCGATGATTAATTCTTCAAAAATTACGGGGAGCTAATAGCCAAAAACTGAAACCATAAAGATTTTCTTCTGCACTATGTTTCTCAGGATGAAATGGCGCAACTAGCAAAGAGTGAGAGGCTTGCAGTTCATATATCCAATGTAGCTAACTTGGTGCTGTTTGCGGCAAAGGTTTATGCTTCAATTGAGAGCAAATCATTGGCAGTCATTGCCTCAACCTTGGATTCCCTCTTGGATCTCTTGTCAGGGTTCATATTGTGGTTTACTGCCCATGCCATGAAAAATCCAAACCAATATCACTATCCAATTGGAAAGAAACGCATGCAACCAGTGGTAAAACTCAATTAAGTATGATGATTGAGCTTGATATGATAGTAGTAACTGTAGTCTAGCAATAGTTTCTTACTGGTCTCAATGGGTAACAATGACGGTGATTGGCTACTTTATTTAATTTATTTCCAAAATTAACCATTGCATGGTTTAGAGACATACATACTGATCTGGTTTCCCTATCCAGGGTATCATCGTTTTTGCATCAGTGATGGCAACCTTGGGATTGCAGATTTTGCTTGAGTCTGCCCGGCAAATTATTTCAAAGGTAATTGGGCTCAATTTTTGTTTCAAATTTATATGAGACGAAACTTGTTATAGCTGAATTGGTAATAGTTTAATTTTCGACTCTAACTTTTTGTTATTGAAATTGAATTTAGTCATTCATGTTAAGTGTGACTGTGCTTTGTTTTCTTTATAGATATTTCCTGCTATTATTACCATTACATATTTTATTTCACTGTATCATTTTTTGCTTGCAGTCTAAGCCTGAAATGGATTCCGCTAAGTTGGCGTGGATGATTGCCATTATGGCATCTGTGACCGTAGTGAAGTTCATTCTTATGGTCTACTGTCGAAGGTTCAAAAACGAAATTGTCCGAGCCTATGCACAAGATCATTTTTTTGATGTCATTACGAATTCTGTCGGGTTGGCTGCTGCTGTGCTTGCTGTGAAGTTCATCTGGTGGATTGATCCAACCGGTGCTATTATTGTGAGTTCATAACTAGCTCTATTTTCCCTTACCTTTTCCTTTTCTTTATGTTTACTAAAGAGTCCGGCTATTCTCAAGAATTTTAACGCACGAACTCTCACAAGCACAAATAGAGACGGCCTTCATGGGAGTTTCATGAGTTAATATTCTTGAAAGTGTACTTTCCCTTTTCTGAATCAGTCCACATACTTGACAAGCACTCTTTTCGGTGATTTGCCTATAATCATAACTATAAAATCTGGAATGGAGTTAGTCTTGTTGTATGATTGATAACTGCTTGTAACTTTAAGGCAACTGCAACTTTAATCTGCTAATGATGATTCTCTGAATGTGTAATTCCAGATAGCATTATATACCATTAACACATGGGCTAAGACAGTGATTGAGAATGTATGGTCGCTTATTGGAAGGACAGCACCACCTGATTTCCTTGCAAAGCTAACATATCTCATATGGAATCACCATGAACAGATTAAGCATATAGATACAGTCAGAGCATACACCTTTGGTGCTCATTACTTTGTGGAAGTTGACATCGTCTTGCCAGAAGACATGCTTCTCAATCAAGCACACAACATTGGTGAGACACTTCAAGTGAAGCTTGAGCAACTTCCTGAAGTGGAAAGGGCTTTCGTGCACATTGATTTCGAATTTACTCACAGGCCTGAACATAAAACCATGGTCTGATAGCTTTGGCAGCACAATGGACTACGCTTGCTTTTTTTTCTCGTTTACTATTTCTAAACCAAATATAACACAATTTCTGATGGCTTTAATTAGTTGGGATCTGGGCCTCTGTGCCCCCGACTTTGCTAGTTTTTTTTTTTTTAAATAAATTTAGTAATATAGTAATATCGTTAAAAATTTTCGTACGGCCTACATCATAAAAATTGTTATTGCTGTCTGCAAAATTTTTATTTCTAAGAAGCAGGGACATGGAATTTAAAGTGTTCGAACAATAGTTATTTCCCTTTTCAAGGTTAAACATAAGTTTATACACCCATCTTCCTCTAAATTAAACTTGTGCAAACCCTCCTTTCGTAGATTGAAAATTAGAGATGAGCTCTACAGTAGGACAGAAAAATGATAAACAAATAGCTATTGTATATACTCTCATATAACATGATTTACAAAATCTTAAAAAATTAATTGTGATGCGTTATATTTATTATATTTCACAAATCAAACAATAAAAATTAATAATTTAATGACTCAATTTTTCAAGTGAATTTTTATCAATTTTAATTTATCAAAATAGAAGGATTAGCTTTATATAATTTGAATTATTCAAAAAAATTAAGACTCATACTATTTAATTACCTAAGATGGTTGTGAAATATATATATATATATATATGTTTTGAAAGTTTGGAGGGTGTCAAGAGATTTTCACATAAACATTTTTTTTATTTTTAAATTTTTTTTATTTTCATTATTTTTGTTGTTAGCCACCAAAAACAGATGGGCAAGCCAGTCGACAGTTTTCTGGGCTGGGCTACTGAGATTGAGCAGGATGAAAACAAGAAAAGGCGAGTCCAGAGTGAAGGCCAGAAACGTAATTTGATCCACATGAAGAATTAGGGTTTAGCCAATTCGACCCATCTTCACCTATTTATTCTCAAAGAGCGCCTATCAACCCCCTCTAACGTCAACAATGGCGACTTTAGATGTGCCGTTGATTGGGTTTCTCTCTGCCTAGTCTCTCTTTCTCTTGGCCGAGGCTCTATGGTCCTTCTCTTTCGCAATAATTCCGGCCACTTCTGTCTAGATTCCAGTACTCTCGGGCCATTATTTCTATTCGTTTTGATTCATTGTATTCGAAATTAGATCAATTTCAAAAATGGAATTTGGCCTGTGATGCGTCAAAATTTGTCCGTACCATCTGAGGTTTCTATTCTTTGATGTACGCATTATATCCATGCCGATCTGAGGCCATCCATCAATGATTTCAATTGAAACTCATTTTTCAAATAAAGTCTCAATATTTTCTAATTTTACTGTACATAATTTGTGGCAGTGATGAGGAATTTTGTATACCATCAAACTATGAAAGCTCTTCGAGCTTGTTGATGCAACATTGCTCTCTGAGCCCATCTTTGCCCGAAACATTTTTCTGATTTTTCTTTTTCTGGTAATTGATCAATCATTGATTGTGAAATAGGCAACAAATTAGAGTCTCTGATTCGCTTATTCCATAACGCTATCAGTGCTGTACGTTGCCGATAACGATTCGGACCTGAGATTCTGGCATTTGCCTCGTCATCTCGTCAGGCTTATGCATTCAGATCTTCCTAAATTTTTTATTTTTTCTTTATTTTCAATAAATATTAATTTATCTTTAATCCCTCTTTGAATTTTCAGATGGACTCTTTTTTTTTTGGATAGAAAATATTGAATACAGAAAGAAAAAAGTACTGTGATTGTTTGGGCTGTTGGGCCCTCAAATTGTCTGAGCCTAAACTGCTGAACTCACATCTGTGACCCAAAAGTTTAGCATGTTAGGCCTACTAAATTGGCCCAAGTAAGCCAACAGAGCAGCTTGGCCCGTGAACAAGTCTCAATCATGAATGTTTTGTAACATAATAAAGATGTTTTCCCACTATACCCACACACTTGTAGAAATATTTCTAAAATTTAATAAATTTAATATTTTAAAATTTATAGATCAAGTAAAAATAGGATAAAGTTATTGTAAAATTTAATAAATTTTATCATTTATTTTAAAATTGATAAATATTTAATGATGCTCAGAATATGTTTTCCCTAGTGAAAGATAGATGCCAAAGTGTAGGGCATCCAGAAAACGAATGTGCTTTCTCTCGTAGTATCGGCTACTCAAAAGAGGTCAGGATCTGATAGAATATCCTCTCGAAAATTCCTTTTGGTATTCTTCTTGGTGAAATTTATTGTCAAAATTATTTTTTTGGAAGTGTAAAAATTATTAAAATATATTTTCTTAATAAAATATTTTTATATATACATATTTAAAAAATCTAACAATCCATTATTGGAGCCTTATCCAAACTAGCGTTGGCAAATAATGAACCAGACCTTCCATCCATGACACATCACGCAACTAGAGCCCACTTCTGATTTTCTCAACTCTGAAAACTATTTGACATTCAGCAGATAATAAGACTGGTTTATTTATTGAAAAAAAAATGAGTATCAAGTGGCTTTGTGGATGTGTATAGAACTATAAGATTGCATATTTGTTTTGAAAAGTAGTAATATGCTATAGCCAAAAAAAAAAAAAAAAGTATTAATATGACTTTGTCATATATCCATAATATAAGTTTTGATGACATAAAGTAGTTTTTCTATTAATTGTTACTTACTATTTTTTTTTTAAATTAGAAGTTGTCTTATAGCACCTCCTTTACATAGTCTGGATAAAGATTCTCCGCTTTTTAATTTTAAAAGTTATAGATAATTTAAATGAAGAATAGAAATAAAATTAGGATAAAAAAAGTTAAAGGGAATAAGAAACGAAATTCACAAATTAAATATTTAGGTAAAATAAAAAGATATAGAAAAAAAGTTATTAAAATTTAAAAATAAAAAAAATTAAAGATTCAATTTGATGTATATAATAACTCTTTCAAATTATTTTTATTTATTGATAAGAACAAGTAATACATGAAACTAAGTATGGAATATCTTTACATAAAACTCAAAAATTTTCCCTGTGACTGGCATATATAATTTGAAGGTACGAGGGAACTCTGTTCTATTGCAGCAGAAGTGAAAACCTCCATTCAGTAGATTGTGTTCATAGTCATATGACTTTTGCTGAGATGTTTCTGCCTTATAAAATTGGGATATGAAAAACATTCTCATTTCAAAGAACAGTGACATCAAAGTTAGGAAAATGAATTATTCAAAGGTGTCGCAAATGCTAATTATTGGCTATCTATATAAGAATAATCACCTAATTTTCTGCCTATGAAGTTTGAAATCAACATTAATGTGTGGCTGTGTGCTGCTTTGAAAAGGGTTCAGATTCAATCACCTATTCGCCAAGAAAAAACTCAAAGTATAAATTTATCTAAAATTAAATAGTTTAACTTTAAGAAAATGATATATATATATATATATATATATACATGCTCTATTTACGTTTAAAAAGTAATTTTAAAAAAAGAAAAAAATAAAAAATAAATAAAAATATACACTGTCTATATATAAAATTTATATATACATATATTATTATTCTAAATTTATTATAACACTGGCAATAAGTATAAACAACGGTCAATTGCAACCCCTCTCCCCGAAAACCAAAAAACCAAAAACAAAAAAACTGTCAATTGAACTCAAGGAAAAGCATGAAGCCCAAAATTATTACATTACTTGAACCAAGTAGTATAGTTTGATTAATCAATTGAACTTCCTGGTATTTTAAGTAATTTTTGGATTTCCAATTTTCCAAACCAAAAAGAATTTCACTCTTTAATTATTTATCAATATTTGGCTAACATGAACCAAGTGATTCATTAAAAAGAGGGAACATTTTGGGTGAATTTTGTAAAAAATTCGACATGGAAGGAAAATAGAGCAAAAACGAAGGGTCAAAATGCAAAAGGGGCAAATTTTCTGTTAATCTCATTTCATGGCCATCTTCGGAGCCACTCAAAATCAGAAACAACACCCTCAACATGTTTCAGCACCAGAAAGTCAGAAACACGAAACAGAACAAGCAGCGCAAATCTCTCTCAAATGACCAGCTAATATCTTAGGGAACCCATTGAGCTCCAGAGGTTATGGCTTCTCTTCTACCTAATCTCCCTCCATCTCTCCTACCCCAATCCAAATCCAAAGAAAAACCCCTTCATCAAACGCTTTCTCCATCAAAGCCCAGCTCTCACTATTCCATATCTTGCACCTCCTCTTCTTCACTCACCAGCCTCCAAAGCACAACTGCACAGGTTGCCCAGGTTAACACACCACCTGATGCTGAAGATAAGCAGCAACAAAAAGATGAATTTTATGTCAATCTTGGCCTTGCTGTGAGGACCCTCCGTGAGGACCTGCCTCTACTCTTCATCGAAGATCTCAATTATGAAATTTACAGGTAATTTTCGCACGTGGGTTTTCAAAATTTCTTTCATGAGTTGTTTATTAAAGCAATTCTCTGAGAAAAAATGAGAAATTTTTGTGGAATTTGATCATTTCAGGGATGATATAACATTCATGGACCCTTTGAATACATTTACTGGTATTGAAAAGTACAAATTGATCTTCTGGGCATTGCGGTTTCATGGTAAAATTCTGTTTCGTGAGATTGCCCTGGATGTATATCGGATATGGCAGCCTTCAGAGAATGTGATATTGATTAGGTGGAACCTGAGAGGTATCCCTCGGGTTCCATGGGAGACTAAGGGGGAGTTCCAGGGTACTTCACGTTATAAATTGGACCGATATGGCAAAATTTATGAACACAAAGTTGATAACTTAGCATTCAATTTTCCACAGAGCATCAAACCAGTTTCAGTTCTGGATTTGGTTACTGCATGCCCAGCAAGTCCAAATCCAACATTTTTATGGGGTCCTGTGGATGCCTACTCTTCTTCATGGATAGAGTTTTACCGGGCAGTTAGGGAGACGTTGAATCAAGAAGGGAGCTTGCTATCACAAGATGGTCTAGCTACATGTTCATAGCTTCCATTTAGTAAGCTGTTACATAGGTAATGCATACAAGAGAGTCAAATAGGTTAGATATAAGGAATTTGGTCAATAGTATGTATTGGATTTTGTGGAAGTATAAGAGTGTATATAAATAGGCAGGGATGCTAAGTTCAATTGATCACTCTGTTCTTGTTGGAAATGAAGCTTGACATGTTGAGTGAGCTTATACAAATGACATATATCTCTATGCAATAATGATCAAAAATTTGATTTTAGTAATTTTAATTTACTTCAATTCAGTGACAGAATTGAATCCTGTTTTCTCTTATAACTATTAGACCATATGGATTACACTTGTTCAAAGGGATCGTTTTGATACCCTCTTTCAAATTTGCTTGTCTCACTATAATTTTACTCTACATATTTCAATGCATCTTTCACAGATCTTCTATAACCTATTTGGATTTGTTATATTTGAAACTTTGATTATAACTTGGTTGATTTCCTTCACTAGTAATTATTTGATCTAGAAATGTTAAAAGTTAGAGGATGTCTTGTGAACATATATGCTTATCTCCATTTTTATTGGACTATTGTTGGTTAGATTCATGACCTGGTTGTGCTTTCCTCTCCATATGTTCCCTTGTTCTCGTTCATAATCATTCACTAGCCAAAGAACTCCATAAATCCTAGTTGATGGTTGTAAATTGAATGAGTCTGAAATCAGTGAATGACAGCTTTATATAAAATCCCAAATGGTATCAAAATTTTGATTCAGCATCTACTACAGTTTGGCTGTTCTTGTCTCACTCAACTCATTAACAGAACAAATATTGATTTGTAACTATTCATGGCAAAAGGTTTAGATTCAAGACTCTTCAAACCATACTTATGGGTTTGTTTTTCGTAAGCAAGGGCGCAAATGTATAACTTCTGGGAAAACGTAATTCTGGCACTATCTAAGCCAAACATAGCAAATGATCTCTATAATTATGATTCTGCACTCACCGTTATTCATTTGGACCAGGCACGTCAGGGCTCTTATGAGTAATTTGCAGTCTAGGTTCAAATAAATGGCATTAGTCTTGCCTTTAAAAGCCAATAATCGTTTTCCTCGTCCTCCTCTTCTAAAGTTCCTCCTTCTACCGTATGAGATTTATTTTATTTAAAATAATCCTAGAAACTGATATTAGAAAAGCTACTCCCATAAATCTAGATCTAAAGTAGCAGTTGCGGTAAGGCGAATTAAAAATCTTATGGGATCCTATCTATTTTATTTTCTGTTGGCTCTGTAGTTCTTAATGAACTCTTCATGAGACTAGATTGCTCGAGCAGCTTTTCTGATTTGATATAATTATTATAGACAACAATATATGCTTTCTATAGTGTTATGGGTGCGTTTGGTTTGCAGCATCTAAGACTTTTTGTCAAATTATATTTCTAAAAATCTTATAATTAAAAATACGATTCTTAAGAATATATTGTTTTTGAGTTTGTTTTATTATGGGAATATCAAGAGTATTCCCATAAATCTAAGATTCACATATTTAATTGAATATTAATATTCTTAGAAATATTATACTATTTTTTAAAATCACCTATAAACTAAAAAAAAGTTTAATTTATATTTTTCAATAAATTTTAATTAAATTCTATTATTCTTTAAAGAAAAAAGAAATAAATAAAAATATAGTAATGTGATGGTCTAACAATAATAGTAATGCCAATGGCAATACTAATGGTAACAATGACATTAGTAGCGTTAATGATAGCGGTAGTAGTCTAACAATGATGGCAATTACAGTGACAAAGTGACAATAATTGTAATGACAAAGATAGTGACAATAGTTATAGTCCAATAATGATAGCGGTAATGAGACAATGGCAATAGTAATTTTAGTGACAATAGAAGTGGTAGTCTAACAATGATAGTAATAATAGTGATAAGAATAATAATGAAAATAATAATGATAGTGCTAGTAGCAGCGGTAATTGTTATAGTAGTTTGACAATGTTAAAGCAATGGTGTTCTAATAATGAGGTTGGTTATAATGATGATTGTAACAATAATATTGATAATGATAACAATGGTGATGATAGCAATCCAATAATGATAATTGCCATAATAGCAACAATGATAATAATAGTAGTAATGATAATAATGATGATATTGGTAATAACAACAATGGTGGTCAATGATGATGATAATATTGGTGGTGTTAATGACAGTGATAATGATAATGGTTCAACAATGGTGTCGATTGCTGCAACAACAACAATAATAATAATGATAATAATATTTGTGATAGTAGCGATACGAATAAACTATTTCATAAATAAATGTAATATAAGCTTTTTAAATAATTTTCACATTTTCATAAAATAGTAATCAAGGATTTATACTCCCTTATATGGTGGTATCGAATTTTCATATTTTACAGGAATCTTCCATTCTAGAAAAGTTAAATTTTTTGGAATCAAATTCCAAATCTTATACCAAATATAAAAATTAAATATTCCAATCTTCACATTTTCATAAACCTGTCAAGGTTATGCGTACCAAACCTACCCTATGAGTTTTGCCTTCTTTAGTTTACCTTTTCCAAATTTGATGGCCTAGGACCCTGCCTATCTTGAAGTTTCAACAAGGAATGTTTATTACCTTCGTTTTGAGTCATCGTAACATATCCTTCTGGCATTGAGTGTTGCTATTTGCACTGAAATATATCACCAAATTTGCTTGCCAAAGGATGTTCTTAGTACTGAAAATTCTAGAATAATAATTATAATAATACAAAAAATTTTATCGTATTATGTGAAGTTGATTATATGAATTAAATAATATTATTAGATTTTCTTTTATATTTTTTATTGAGTTAAAAATTATTTAATTAATTTTTTTAATAAAGTTTTTGGTTAATTTTTTTTATATATGCTCAAATTATAATAATTAATTTTTTGTCATTTCTTTTCAATAAACGCAACATAAATTTGATTCTGAATATAACCATTTGAATTTTATTCTTTTTTATATATTTCTTTATTCATCTCAACATACTCATATTTATTATCTCATTTTTTATTCTTATTAATTATTCAAAACTCAATATTTATTATTATAAAATATAATTAATCTTATAATAATTCAATAAAATTTCCCTTTCTCTACACCTTTAATTTAGAATTACCTTCTCCTTTTAACTTTTTTATTAAAACTATATTATCTGCCAAAAATATATATTTTGAAATACTTAAAAGCCTACATATATCCTATTTTAAAATTAGAATCAGAAATGTACCATCATTTTATTCGGAATAGTCATCCTGTGAGTCTCCTTTTCACTCTATAGGTGTATTCAATCTGCACGTTTCTTGAGTCAGATTTTGGATTGGCGTGCTAATGTTTATTTGGTACAACTGTGAACGTTCTCGTATCTTTCTACGAATTACGGAAGAAAGATCCACACTATTCCTGGTTCCCCTTTTCTTGGGCTACGGTTTCGTACTTTTCATTGTATTTGCTGTTTCAGAAATGTCTTTTTTACAAAATATGTACACAAATGGCAAAAAATCTGATCAGAGCCTTCACTACTTGCTCATAAATGTTTTTTCCACAAAATAATGTGCCCGTTAGTAAACAGCTGTGATCAAATTTCGTGCCATTACCATGCATATTATTACGCAAAAATGGACTAACTTCTCTTTGTTGTTTTAGTGTTCAATAAAGGTTTTCATTCCGGAAAGAGTCATGGCTACATCAGTTCCGTTGAATTACTTAAAAGTGGGTAAGCTGGAAAAATGGAAGCAAACAACTGTGCATATTGAATGGAATTCAACCCACTGTCTCAGACTCTCAGCATAGGCTAAAGCAATGAACAGAGAAAGCGTCCTTCCACTATGGAAGTTCAGTTGCTTCCTAGAAAAAAAGGACACTCAAGCACAAGTTGAATCAAAGGGAAGCCTATCCAATGGTTTCACAGCAGCAACACCACTGCGTTCGGGTCTTGAATATTTCTCATATGTAACCTTTAAGTTTCCCGTTCTGGCAGCTCTGTGGAATTTCAATATCGTCTCCGCACAATTCCTGCAAAATTTGCAGTTCGCATAATGGTGATCATCCTGAGTAATAAAGCTGAAAAGTGAAAAGGATAGTCAGGGATTGAAAGAGTACCTGAATTGGGATACTTCATAACGCGCATGCTTGCGAAGCAGTGGGGTCCATGCCGGGGTTATTTGCAGGGTACAACGTCCAACATAGATAGCTGATGCACATAGCAATGAAGGCTTGAATGCTAAAGCTTCATATTCAACCAAGCAAAGTTCAATGAGAAAGAATGCCAAGTGCTCCAGCTGCCATATAGATTCACAGACAAACTGTTAGAAATAGATTTTATTGTTTGGCACGGATCAATCAATTTCAAAAACCCAAATTGACTCAACATACTTCAAAGTCTAAAATCAATCTGTTTCATAAACTAGATTGGTATGGTGATCTACAGTGAGATAGTACCTAGCATAGTTGTAGACCATGCATACTAAACTACATACCTTCATGTCTGACTGAGCAGCTTTGAGAAACCTCACCATGAAAACATAAGGAGTCGGAGCATTAAGACGGAACTTCAGTTTCCTAAGAATTAGCTTCTCCTGTAACGCAAACCATTCCACACATTGGAAGCTTAATACGAAAGCCAACACCTACGTCTCTTAAACAGGTTCAGGTCAAGACATAATGAACACAAATGACCAATACCAATGCAAGCTGGACCCACTTCTAATATAACCACAGCGTTCAAAATTTCAATTTTCAAAGCATAATTATTAATATTTTGAATTCAGTCCCACCGTTACACGTATTTACCTTTATGATTCGAACTCTATTTATTTTGTGTGACAGTTTTATGAATGTATATATGTGGTAGTAAACTTTTCGGTTTGGATTAACCAATCACGTTTGCTGCAATCTTTCTTTTGGGCCATGATCCTGCACTCATTTACATCTAAGTACGGTTCAATAATAAAAATGTTTCTGATCAACCTGTATATTGGTTCGATAATAATTTCATCGATCAATTTTGCATATTTTATTCTTTTTTTCTTTTTTGGGTTACATAACAGTGCTATGGTATCTGTCAGGACCAATCTGAAAACTGAGGAGGTGAGAGAGGTGGTGTCATAAGGAAAAATTCAAAAGTCATTGTGTAAAACTGCGTACCATTCCAAGCATATGATCTCTTGTATATGATTCGGCTGAAATGCTTATCAAATCTTTGACCTAGAATAGAAGGGCACAGAAAACACATATTACTACACTACCATAACGATAAACCATTTCTTACCTTAGGATGTTCCATAAACCATTGCTTACCCTAGGGTGCCAAAAATCCTCATATTTTGAGGCCAGCAAAAGTGCAGTCAGACCAACTAACTGCATATCATTTGTTTTAATCGTCACCAGAGAGAGATATTGATCTAACAATGTAACTGTGAGGTATAGAGTTTCTGGCATCAAATCAAATTTGAAGTGCACCTGTAAGCCAAGAACGGTAATGCAAAGAAAATTAACATGTAAACCCCAGAGAGGACTAAGAGAAACAAAAGGACACAGAAAAAAGAAATGTCATCCGAAGGATGGGGCAAATCACTTATGTACTTCAATTAACCAGTTGATCAATATGCCTCGCATATGTGGGGTAATTTCTGTCTGAATTGACATGTAATTTGCCAAAAAAGGACTCTCTGCCTGCGGACCAAAATGAGAATACAACAATTACATAGTAACAAAAGATTTAGATGGAGTGAAATACGAATTTACATGGACAAGATGATAAAGATAGAGTTAACATGACTACATCAGTGAGGAAGGGAACAAAAGTATTGACAGCATGGCCAAATTAGTATAACAGGAACACCTCCACAGAAGACATGAAGTGTTCTACCAAGTTTGGAACACAGCATCATAATCAATCAAATTTCAGGCATTTGTGGTAATTATAATGATTATCATGGTGTGTATTGGAAGCGTTAATATTTAGAACTCCTGCAAGATAGAGAAGACATCCAGACACAACTTCAAAAGCAGGGATGACACATTTTTCACCAGAGTAAATCCAGCAATGCAAAAAAAAAAAAAAAAATGCCATGATATCATTTGTATCCAATGCAAGCAAATTTGAACAAATGCATAATCTTAAAGTTTGTGAATTTTAATGTTACAATGCATAATCTTAAAATTGTTTCTCCTCCATTACTGCTAGCAAACCTGTTGGTCTTGAGGTCAAAATAAAATTTTATTCTATAACTTTTTGATCAAGGTTGGGGATATCAAAACCAAAGGCTGTTATCCAGTCTCATTTACTACAATTAAAAAATTATATGCTGATTTCTACAACTAGTAAAGCTAGACATGGTAGTGTTGGAAAAGGGAAAGGGATCGCCATCTTCAGGAAAGGAAGATATTCAACTAAGGTGACAACAGAAACCAACCTCAGTAACCCAATAATAGTGATATATCTCATCAATATATTCTGAAACTTCTAACTGATTACATTCATCATCAATACTTGGTAGGCTATCCTGCTCCAAAACTTCATGACTTTCCTTAAGAAACTGCAAAATAATGCCACTTGTAAATTTGATCTAAATGGAAAATGAAAATGAATGTGGTATTACACGATAAGCATCAACCTTAGATCTTTCCATTAATAATGTTGTATAAGATTTTCGGCGAGTAGACTTTTTTCTTGCAATGAACTCAGAGGAATTTGTGTCCAGATTGCTCTGTCCACTGGATAGAAGCTGTCCTTCACTCGCATCAATGGAAACTACTGCTGAACCATTCTCTGGAATAGACAAAGCAGCTGCTTCTTTATCGCAAGATGACACTGCAGCAGCTGATGCTGATTTGTTCAGACCTGGTTTGGACTGCAACTTTAAAGTCCTTTGAGTATCAGAAGCCTTAATCGTGGTCTTAACAGGAGGCTGCGAAGAAGGCCAAAAAGTAGGTTCACATTCCACATTTTTTATTACAAAATAAACTACATGCTCTCAACTTGAAGAAACAAAACAAATCCAAATGCAGTAGAAACTGTGGGCTGACTTACCAGTAGCCTATGATTACAAAATGAACACAATCTCAATATTTTTCAACGCATTGAAGTCTATAGAGTACATTAACCATAACAGTAAACTTATCAGTATCAGTAGGCTAAGGGAAATAGAGAGTGCTAGCAAGAATAAGGGCAGCGAAGCAGACAGACCCAGGTAAACCATTTTTAACTAATCTTTCTTCTTATTTTCCTTTATAAAAGTGCATATCAATCACACTCTTAGTTGCATGCATTACAAATTTAATGCTTTCCCTCACTGTACAAAAGTTAGCAAGAGATACTGAACAATCAAATGAAGAGAAATTTTGAAAAAAGGATGTTGCGCCAATTAAATCAGGTAAAGAATGTAGAGATAACAAATTTGAATGTACAGCAGACATACCTTGATAGATCTTCTTGAGGTTGCATTTTGAACATTGGTTCTAACCCTGGATCCCAGATAAATTACATGAAAATTAATATTTAGTAGCAAGAAATCCCATCCTTTAAATTGCTGATTGATAATGCCAGGTAAGTCTGACTAATTATTCAACAACTTAATATTTCATGGCAAGGAGAAACGGGGAATTATTAGGCACCAGTGGACATAAAAACAGTGTCAAGCACAACATAGTGATTTTATTAAAAACTCAAATTTCTAAAAACACTAAGGTTTTCTTTTTCGGTGGAAAAAAAGATGAATACTTTTACCACGATATACTTACAGGCCTAATTTCAACCTGAAATTATTGAACAGAAAAAAACTTGCATACATTTGGCTTCTATGTGAAGGTGTTAAATCACAACTATGAAAACAAAAACAAGCACAAATTAACTTTAGGGAAAAAAATGAAACAAAAAATGGGAAACAATCAGTGAGTGAACTAAAAAATGTCTTGGAGACAAGAAAAAGGACCTAAGGTCGCGGTACCATGAAAATTCTCTTGACCGGTTGACCCTATGGAAAATAGAACCATACGAAAGATCTCTGCTAATATAATGCTTTTTGACATATAGACTTAGCAAAGGCAGTCTTCACAAACCAAGGATTGTATAAAGAATAGCAAAGCTAGTGGTACAAGATTCTGTAAAACAAAAAATCAATTGCAAGAACTTTGCATGCCAACATATACTCTCTTCTAGTAGCATAACATCAATTGACAATAGCATCATAGCTTTCTATATAAGATAGCAATCATGAACATTAGTCCTTTTAAGTGCCTCCCCTTTGCCCCATCAGAAGGCAGTGCTTTGTTGAAGGTCTAACCAACTTTCCAGATAAATAGATATTGTCTCTTATTCTATGGGCTCACTTATTAGAATCCACCAGTTTGACAGCTTGTTGAACGATCGAACTGGGAAACAATTTATTTCAACATGGAGGCTACAAAAACAAGCTAATGGTATAATTTTATTATTACTTACGTTTGAACAAAGCCATCACTCACTCGAGTCCTAGATAGATGGCTTCTTGATAATATATGTTGGGAAGTAACTTTTCTGCCTGTTGTTGCCTTGGCTGAAATCAACAGCAAATTAGGTTATAAATATTCTATTCCATAATAGTTTCGGGGCACTTATTAACATCAGACCACTTACTGGGGATCCCACTTTTTCCTTCAGCTGTTCCAGAACTTCTAGCATTTTCCTAAAAAGAAGTAAAAAGGTTTAAAGATTAAGACAAGGAGTCTGTAATCTAAATAAGTAAAACTACGGGTTGGAGAAAGCTGTAATATGATTATGCAATACAAGGAAAAAAGACATTGTGAGCAATTGCAACAACCTTCGTGTTACTCATATCTGCCCTGCATCCTCTCCTTGGCACTGGTAAAGACTTCCTTTAAGAAGACGGATGAATATCCAACTTCAGATCCACATTTATTCAAGGAATAAAACTATGGACACCAAATTGTAATCATATACACAAACCTAGTAATTGTTAGTACAAAAGGCTTCCTTGCAGTCCTGACAGAAAAAGATGTCATGGAATTTTTCCACAATGAAGTACTTGACAACATAGATATCAACCATGCAAATTAATAAGCTGCCAGTGGGAAAGCAGAAACCAAGTACCTGTCCTCTGTGACAACAGATGGTCGGCTTCCATTTAAACTAATCTTCTGTTCTTCTAAAGATGCTCTCAAATCCGTCCTTACTGTTAATTAGAGGGAAGGAAACTGAGCACCTAATTGTGATTCCTATTATAAGAAGTATACATTAAAAACACCGAAGGAAAAGTATGTGACCTGTCTTGGATGCATCTAACTGAACATCACCTCTACTCACATGTTCTTGAACTCTTGCCTAATTTGACCAAGAAAAGAAACCAGCACTTAGTCGAAAGTGATATTTAGATTTCAAAACCACAATTCCATTACTTGCCTAAATGACGAAGTATCAAGAACTTAAAGAAATATAATAGCATAGAAGGGGTTCGCCATGGTAAAAAGGAGTATCCATTCTGCTAAAGAACTAAATAAGAAAGCACAAACAAGCATGGAAATAACAGAAAATTGGCAGAGCTGTGCTGTGCTTAATAAGGTTTATATACCGTGAAGGATTTCCTTGAAGAGGCCTTCAGTGTGCTTGTGTCTGAACCTTCTGAAACCCTAGAAAGGAACGTAAAAAATGGAACATCAAATAACAGACATTAAGCAATATAAAAACAGAAGCACGTGAAGAGATATATTATGTTGACCTTGCACATTAACAGCAATTACTCAAATCTTTCTATGAGGTAAAGCATTACAAGAGACAAGACCTATTTCTAGAATGTGAATTACCCAAAGAGACTTAGAGATTTATATACAAACAAACAAAACAAAGCAAAGAAAAAACGATTGATTGAATTACTACTAGATATTACTAACTGATGACCATAAGAGAGGCCAAGACTGAAAAAAAAAACAAAAAAGAGGGAGAGAAAATATCCTTGCCATACCTATAACAAAGAAATTTGGAAGTGATTTCACTATTGAAATGAGGCATGATGTAAGCATAATTTATGAGCATAGCAATTGATAGATCAATTTGAAGAGATCTGATGTACGGTGGACTACAAGTTGACAGTCCATATATTTTTCTAGATCTTTCTTGAATACCAATGCTAATGTCCAAAGTTATCTAGTTTTCTTTCACTTTATTCAGCGCTCTCATTCTAAATTTTCACATAACATAGTCTATGAATAAATGCCAAATGTAATTAGCCTAGAAAATTTAGAAAAAAGAAAGGAAGTGTGGGAATAGCCTACTTGATACCTACATACAACATAAGTTATATTCCAGAAATTGATTGAAAAGATTTTATTTGGTTAATAAAATACTATTTCGTTCCCTTCTAAACCCAAAAGCAAAGAAGATTCTTACTTCGATTTGGAGCCATCACGTCCAATATTCCTTGCATGTTTGAATTGGACATTGCTGACATCAGCCAACGCTTTTCTCACATTTACATTTGCTGCCAAAAGCCCAATATGTTAAAATGACAAACGCATTTCTGAACATACTTTCTTCAAAATTTGATCACAGAATAGGTCTGGTTAAAACTTACCAGAACTACCATATTTGCCACTACTCTTCTCCACACTTTGGAAACCACCCTTCATCACATAAAATGCAAAATAATCACAATCATGCAAACAGTAATGGCACGCTAAAAGATATCAAATATGTAGACACTTTGCGAGAAACTGCCTAAGTTAGAGAGTATTCAGAAATGATCAGAACTCATGTTACCTTTGAATTAGTGGCACTACTCTGGATAACCCCTTTGTTAGACATCAGACCACTCCTTCTACAGGAATGGTGAAAACTGAAAAGTGGTGAGAAAACTTATAGAAGAAGAAATTTCTATATTTCTTTAAAAATTTGTGCAACGTGTAAGGAAAATGAGAGTCATTTTAGTTTAGGTTATTCAACACTAGTATAACACACAGAAAAACATAACACAAGTTAATAGTTTTGGACCCTTTGAACTTGCATACTTCGTATGAATGCTAAAATCTATGAACAAGTTTCTCAACTTTAAATCAGAAAAGAGTCATGAAAATTAAAACCAGAAAAAAAAAGGAAGAGAAAGTAGATAAAATAAAATGCTTAAGCTTATGAAATAGAAATATGTTATCCTGTACAGCTGGAGGTCTTCATTATATATCTAATCTGTCAGAGAAATAAAAAATATGATTGACAAAAGATCCACCCACTCGTTGCTTCACTTATGATTTCAAGTTATTGGTAAATACTAAAAGAACAAAGTACCAACGAACACACTCTCTGAGATAGATAAGTACCTTGAAGATGCGCTAGCTTCTCTTGCATATTTACTAACAATGGACCAAAGTTAGTACCAGTTCTTATACCCATACTCCCAGGTAAATACAATTTCGATAATAAAAACTCAGAAATACTTACAGGAGTCCATCACCAACTTTAACTTGTTCATTTTCCATATAAACCTTAAAATTTCTGCAGCCCCCTGTTCCAATTTCTAAAAAAATAAAATTAAAAAAAAAGTAATCAGTATGGTATCAAATTTCTAACTCATAATGGCCAAAAAAACAAAAAGAGGAAGAAACATATAATACATATATATATATATATGAAAATTAAAAATGTACCATTTTTACGAGATTGAACGTCTTCAGAGACTCGAGTTGAGCCCACTCTAGATTTTCCGTGCGACTTTCAAGAACCAAACAAGAGCGTCACGAAAATCACATTGCTGAAATGTCACAAATAGAACTCAAAGAATTGAAGTTAGGGTTATCTGCGCACCTTAGCAGCTACCATAGTGACTTATCCAAGAAGGAGAGGAAGAACCTGAAACTTCAAGTAATCAAAATTCGTACAAAAATCGTAGCATTACGTGAGATTCAAACAAGAAAATAAGAGAAAATTGAAGAAGAAAATGGTACCATGTAAGTTACTGATTGGAAAGATTCGAAACGAGAGTGCGATGATAGGTATTCAAAGAGGGCTGGGAAGGAGAAAGAAAAGTTAAGATCGAAACGAGAGTGCGATAATAGGAATTCAAAGAGGGGCTCGTAAGGGAAAACGAAAGTTAAGACCCGGATTTGGCGCTTTTGGATTTTGAAAGGGGATGTTTTTACATTAACGCCCTTATGCAATGGTAAGGATTAAAGAACGAAAAAAAACTACTAAATGGCCCATTCAGATGGACATGTCAAAATGGACCATTCCATTCCAGGTAAAATAAATTTATATTTTTTATTTATAAAAAATATAAATTAATTTATTTTATATTCTTTAATTTATAAATTATAATAAAATAAATTAAAATAAGTTAATATACTTATATATAAATATACATTGATTCATTAGAATTATAAATTAACTCATTATAATAATACTTGTTATTATTAATATGATAAATTGAATTAATATTGTATTAAATCGTTAAAATTAAATATTGTCTCATTCCTTCTTTATTTAATTGTAAGTCATTGTAAAATTAAAATGAATTAACTTATTTTAATACCTTTATATATAAATGCCGAACCTATGAGCTTCGTGTTATTACCATGACGCTCTAACCAACTAAGCTAATAGGTCGTTATTATTGTGGTTATAACAATTAGTATTACTATTTTATGTTTTCTTTTTTCGAAACTGCCCTTAACCTTATATAAAAAGTTAGTTTTTTTTTTGTGTTATTCTAACAAATACCTTTTCTGTTTTGAATTCTAACAAGTAATTATCATTAAGGGATAGCTTCATCTTTTCATTTAGAAGAAATAATTCAATCAACCCTCCGAAACATTGAGAAAACATAAAGGCTAAACTCACATAAAATGTTTTTAAATTAAAGGATAATTAAGCTTAATTTTTTTATTCTCATAAATTAAAATTTATAAAGTTTTATTTAAAAATTTTAAATTATTAAATTTATTAAATCTTATAATTTAAATTGTACATAGATTTACTGGCTATATTTCTATTTTTGTTGATTTTTTGTGAATCTCTTTTCATGAGGGATAACTTATCAAATTCATTTAGCCTTGTATCCAACACATTAAAAATATATATATATATATATATATATATATTATTAGTAGTGTCAAAACAAGCCAGCCCATTCTTAATTCAATGTGACCTACAATTAAACGATGAGAGTAGATTAATTCGTAATTTTAATGAATTAAAAAAATATTAATTCACTTTATATTTTATACAGAATTGGTTGATCCAATGAGTCTATGCATTTTTCATTTTTTTTCATTTAAATATGCTAACCCACCTTAATTCACCATGACCCGCTGATCAAACGGGTGAGTTAACTTGCAATTTTGATAAGTGAAAAAAAACCAAACTCACCCAGCCTCTTGCATGAAATTAATAGAGCAAGCTAACCTGAAAACCTCAACCCGTTTTGATATATCTATTGGTGAGTCAGCATGCATATATGGTAATATTATCATTTAGAAACAAAACCTTACCAATCCAACCATTGGAATGATATGATAATTTTATGTCATGTTTGCTCAAAAAGATGGAGATAGAGAAGAAAATGTAATGATAACTTTTCTTATAGCTATCTCAACAGGAAAAAGATATGCTTAGCTCTAACTTGTCACTGCTAGTCAACAATCCAATGGAAGAAGCTTTACACAAAGAGCACAAAAGGATCGTAATAGTAAAGGTGACAAGACATAATATCGACATATGTAGGCTGGCTTTACTTAAAAAGCCCACTCACAGAACCAAATCTTAGATAAATTGCATTGTTTAAGGGTTTGCATGACAACAAACTGTCCACACAAGTACAGATGTAGTCTTCACTCTTTTTGTTTGTGTGACATCTTTTCCCACTTCAAATGTACTTTGCGTAATTGCATATATAGTTGCATAACCTCATTTTCTGCTTTTCCTCTCCATCAGTTCGTTACTGCAATGACTAAATTACCCTACAACGCCTAAACTTGCTCTGTCATTAAAGACCAGATTGTTTAATTAGAGTAAATTGTTCATCCAGCACTTATATTTTTTTCATGCTGGATGTCACTTGGCTCTATCTATTTGAAGTAATGTCACTTAACTTGTATTTTCGGTTAAGATCAGACATCAACTATGCGTTGTGGTGGCGGGGATGGTAGTGAGATTCCTGAGTGGGTAAGAGAGAAAGGAAGAGTTTTTAAGTTTCTAAAAAAAAAAAAGTGAGTTTTATCATAAATAACAAAGTTTTGTTACTCTTAGAAAAATTTTCTAAAGTTATTATAATCATATTATAATACTAACATCACCATACTCTGTCGCATGATTGTAACTAGAAAATATAGTAGTAAGTTCTAAAAATTTTTAAAATTTACCATAAATTTTAGCTGTGAAGAAAAAGAATTTAAAATTTTATAAACTCACTCAAACATCTTATATTACTTGATGTGAGACTCAATGTATGGTAACATGCTACAATAGCTCTTTTGCTGAATAAAATATTATAGGGTTGTGAAGAATTATTGCAAGTTTATAATAAGAAATATGTTTTAAAAGTATTCAATGGTTTAAATGAAGAATTTCAATAAAGCTGATATTCTCAATTCCTTTTGAAGTCTTCCAAATTATTACTTACAATCTAGGCCATTCAACATCTTGTCGGCAAATCATATGCATCCCTCAGTGCCTTTTTAACAAGTATTCCTTAATTAAAATGTCTCTGATATTAAAACCTTACCGCATTTAGTTTGGATCGGTGCATTGACTGTTGAAGATTCTCACATTCTTAGCCTCTCAGAGTGACTTTTTTCCCCTTCCTGTTTCTTCTTCTATATAATAAACAAAAATGCAAAACTTTTTCTCTTTTAAATAAGAATTAAACATTCCATAAGGACTCTGACAGAACCAACAGTTCCTAACACCACCCTCCCCCCTCCCCCCCCCCCCCTCTCTCTGTGTGACAATTTCAGGTTCCAACCAAACCACCATAATGTTGAACTTTCAAGCTTGCTCTTCCTTCATCATCAAGTTGTTCTGTGTTCATTTCCTTGTCCTCCCAACTTTGGCTTCTGGTGACTGTACCTGTGATGCAGCGGAGTCCAAACAGACTGATGCAGCTGAAGCACTCAAATACAAACTTGGCTCAATTGCTTCTGTCCTTCTTGCTGGTGCTCTTGGGGTGAGTTTGCCATTGCTGAGCAAGAGAATTCCAATTCTAAAGCCAGAAAGCGACACATTTTTCGTGGTAAAGGCCTTTGCAGCTGGGGTAATTCTGGCAACTGGGTTCGTTCACATACTTCCAGATGCATTTGAAAGCCTGACTTCACCCTGCCTCAAGGAAAACCCATGGGGGAAATTCCCCTTCACTGGCTTTGTTGCCATGCTGTCATCTATGGCAACACTAATGGTGGATTCATTTGCAACTGGGTATTACAAGAGGCAACATTTTAACGATTCTAAGCAAGTTTCTGCAGATGAAGAAATGGGTGATGAGCATGCTGGTCACATACATGTCCATACACATGCCACACATGGCCATGCTCATGGATCAGCCAACTCTTCTGAGGATTCCATCACACTTGAACTGATTCGGCACCGTATCATATCAAAGGTAAGACTAATGAGAGATATCTTAATCAGTTTGTTATTATGCCTTTTTTTTAATCTCAGAAGTGATTGCCCTCAACAAGTATCTCAGTCGTTTATGATGGGTTAAAACCAGACACAAACTAATCATAAATTCGAAAAGAGACATCCTCATACTAAACATTTCTCTGTAAGCAACGTAAATATTAAGATGATGTAAGAAAAAAAAATTGGGATTCAAACCCTCTCTCATAGTCATCAATTAGTAACTATAATAGAATACTGCTTCATTGGTGTTATGTCTATTTTATTTATTCATATTATAGTGTTTGATTCTGTTTTGTTTTGGTTCAATAATTGACTGTAAAATTGTTTGTATTTATCATTGTTTAGTTTGGTTTGGTTTGGGTTTCCAGGTGTTGGAATTGGGAATAGTGGTCCATTCTGTGATCATAGGGATATCTTTGGGAGCTGCTGAAAGCATTGATACTATAAAGCCTCTCACAGTGGCCCTGTCTTTCCATCAATTTTTTGAGGGAATGGGGCTTGGTGGTTGCATATCTCAGGTAAGGTAGCTTCAATTGATTTTGGTTTGGCTAGCAAAAAAGAATAGCCCAATCTTCTCTCATACATCTCGTCTCTTTTTTTTTTTTTTTTAAATTTCAATTTGACAGTTCTAAATTAATGTTAAGTATTGTGGTCTAGGATAATAATGTTTTCTAACCAGATATGATGTTAAATTTATTCAAAGGAATTTAACACTCTTGCTTCTCTGGAAAAAGTTTCAAGTGGAAAAGTAAGTTCCTGTAGGGAAAATTGTTGCGTATGTTGCCACGATGACAACATCCTCTCATTGAATACAAATAAATTATTATCTGACTTTTTGGCCCATCAAAAGATAAAAGAGATTGAGAAAGAGAGAAAAGACCCGCTAATTATTAATCTAAAAAGATTTTATTAAATTAATATATTTATATTTTTTTAATATAAATTTTTAAATTAATTAAATTTTATAATTTAATTAATAAATTTTTATAAATTTAATAATTTATATTTTATATTATAAGAATCAAATAAAAATACTCGTTACTAATTAATAAACTAAATTTGCTTTTATTTTTTGCTTATTACATTTGATTCTTCTAACTTATTTATTCTTAGATTTGATCATTTTTTTTCTTTTTTTATATTTAAATTTAATTTATAATTTATAATTTTTTAAATTATTTTTCAACTCTCTAAGTTCTTATTTATGCCTCTTATTATAAATTTTAACTTAAGACAAAAAAAATCAGGAAATCTAGACGCTCAAATAACCTTTAAAGGATATTTGTTCTTACTTTTTCTTTGGCATTCGTATAATTGTAAATATGCCAATTGCTTCTAATGCTCAAATACGTTTATATTGTGCATTAGGCAAAGTTCAAGTCCAGATCCACAGCCATAATGGCAACCTTTTTCTCCCTGACGACCCCAATTGGGATAGCAATCGGGATAGGAGTTTCAAGTGTATACAAAGAGAATAGCCCAGCTGCTCTAATTGTTGAAGGGGTTTTCAATTCTGCTTCAGCTGGGATATTGATCTACATGGCTTTGGTTGACTTGCTGGCTGCGGATTTTATGGACCCAAGATTGCATGGCAATATGAAGCTCCAACTAGGAACAAATATCTCACTGCTTTTGGGGGCAGGTTGTATGTCTGTGTTGGCCAAATGGGCATAAAAATTTCGTAAATGCTATTGAGACGAAATATGAGAGATGCAAATCACATATAAAATAAATAGATATTAATTTTTATTTATACTTTTCACTAGTAAACAGCTGTGCTGAAATTAATTTTATGTTATTCGTGTTTTATTAAGTACTAACAGAAAACTCTAAACATTTTGATGTCTATGAGAGCCTTTTTGTTTTCTTTATTTCGGTTTTATGTATTACATTGTGTTACACCAAAATACAAATATTGATATTTACATATGAAGTCTATGCACACAGTCCATTCTCTCACACTCTTACTTCCTTTTTTCTTTTTTTTTAAAAAAAAATTATTTTTAGGTGTGCAACTGTGTAGAATCATTTTCCCCAAAATATATTCCTGTACCTTGGAGATGTCAGAAAAGCAGTACATAAGCTTTAGGGCTAAGCAATTAATTAGTTGTCTTATTCGCATGAAAGATGAGGAATTGGATGCTTTTTCGGTCGTGCACTTCTTGGTTTAATGAAAAATTTGTAAAATGCATTAGTAAGAAGCAACAAGGAAGTGGGAACCAAAATGTAAAGAAAGGATTGATTATTCGATTGTTGATGGTTTTATTTTCTTACCCAAGAAATAAAGAGGTGAAAATGAGATAATTAAACTCCTCTAATTTAGCATGAGCAGAAGTTAAGAGGAACAAAAGATTAATTGCTACATTAAGATTATATACTCCCAACAAATATAATATAATTTCCTCCCTCCATTTTCAAAAACTACGTTAACATATAATACACTTGTTAATATATTGATAAAATGGTATATTAATTATGTTTAAACACTTTTTTTTTTAATTTGACATGCCTATAATTATCAACATGATAAAAACTACAATTTATGGAAAGCTAATAAAAAATGTTTATTAAATATTATGCCAATGTCAATACATAGATCCTAGCCTTTAAAATAGACAAAAATAAATTTGAAAAAAAGGCATATAGAAAACGAATGACAAACTGGTACCTTTGATGATTTAATAATACTTCTTGTTGTTTTAAATTTTTTTTCAAATGTTGGATTTAAACCTGATTTCATGTGTGTATATTAAGTGATATATTATTTCTTTTATTAAAAAAAAATATATGCAAACATGTAACATAAAAATATTAACAATTTATAAAATACCTTTGAGCTTGTCTACTTGTATACAAACTTGTTTAACTTATTTATCAAAAAAGTCAAGCTTGAGAAAGTTAGGTTTGCTAGATTCAATTAATTTAAATTTATACTTATTTAATTTATTTATTATTATTTTTAGTACTAAGAATATTGCAATATTAAAAAGAAACCAAAATTAATGAGGGAAACAGAGTCATATTCAACCACTAAAGCTAAAAGCTGAAGTTCCCTTATTTAACTTATTTATTTGAGTTTATTGACTTGTGTAGAAGCTTTACTCCTTGACAATGGCAAACATATGTCTAGTCTTATCATTGAACCCCCCTCAATCCCAAATCCGTGGTGGCTAAACGTGGAATCAACATTTGAAGGTCATGCAAGAACTTATCGTACACTAGCTAGGGTGGTATCTATCTCTTTGGCAAATCATATTTGGTGCCTTTTCTTTTCTTTCTCGTCACTAATAGTGATAATGCACATGTTTTCAAAAAGCATAAGTCAATTAAGCAATTGAACTTCATCTTACATTCTATCGTGTCCATGGCACTATTGTTAATTGAGTTTCTCTATTTTTTTCAGAAGTAAAGGAGATTACACGGAAAACACTAAGAAATACATCTTGAATAAGCTACTTCTGCTAAGTCCCGGAGCAGAAAGCCACAAGCATCCGGCGGATGAAGGTATAACCGGACACCCCTCATGTGTGGGTGAGCAAAATTAGCTAATCAGTTCTTTACGCTGTTAGCTTTCCAATAAGAGTGAAAGATCACCACCTGCCAATCTCGGAGATCCCTAATATGAGAAACAAGACCGGAGTACGTATCAAAGCTTGCTGTTGGGAGGGGAGAAACAAAGTTAGGTTTGACCATTGGAGCCAAGCTCTCAAGTCTCAAACACGCTATATTTTTTATTTTATTTTAACTTAATAAAATCTTGGAACAAAGGCAATTCTCTCTCACACTTGGATCCCAACTTTCTCTCTGTTCTCTCTCACTTAGATCTCAGCTGTCTCTTTCTTCTCTCTCTCACGAGACAGAACAGGAGGAGGTTGTTTAGTAGGTGAATGAATGAATAGAGAGAAATTCTTCTTGTTCAAGCTTCTCTATGAGATGCCTTGGAGTTTCTAGTGAGAGAGAACAGGGAAAAAGTTCCATCTCTTTATCCTGCAGCCTGGGAGAATTTCTCTCGCGCAATATCGCGGCATGTCAGATCAGAAGAGAGCTTAAGAAGCAAAATTAAATTTAAGTTAGCTCTACAAGAAACTTGTGAGCCCTGCTCACAAGCAAAAGCAAACATCAGATTGTATCTTTCAGTTGCTAGTAGCAAGTTTAAATTGATTTTACCTTTAAGAATGTAAGACACCCAAGTAGATGAAAAATTTGAGTAATTAAAAGTGAACAAAATGCAGAATTAATACCTTTTGTGTTGAAATAGTGCGTTTATTGATACGAAATAACAAGTAAAATTTAATCACAATTATTTAATTAGTGAGATCCAATGAGTAAATGATTGTATCAAATTTTTGTGTAATTTGTATGCGTGTTATTTTGTCTGGAAAAACATTTCTGATGCGGAAAACCTATAAAGATGTGGAAGAAAGAGAGCGGCAAGGTCAATCTCCTGACTACTTAGACATCAGGCTGTTGACTGCTTTGAGGTTATCATACAATTTCAACAAGTCATCCAAAACACACATAGATAATGATGCTAAAAATAGATGGACCATAGAATGATAGAATCATAGTTACTGCCTTTCTCCTAAGTTGACTTACTTTTAGTGAAAATTAACCACTCCTCTATTTGGCTACAATCTAGGCTGCAAAGATCGAATCAGCATAAAATAGGTCATTGCCCATTCTCTGCCTCTTCTAGTCCTTCTTTGGTGCAGAAGAGTATTCTTGTGAAAAGGCCCATTTGTTGCAATAACTAATCCTTTGTAGGTCAAAGCATCAAGGCAAAATCTCTTTTCATACTATCTAGCTCCCTTTATGGGAACTAAGCTCCAGTTTTTGACACAGTGATTAGAATACCAAGGAAAGGATTAACAAAGTGTAGGTATAGTGGTAAGATAATTTTGCTTTAACTTCAAGTTAAAGGTTTAAGTTTGAAGTTATCCTTATTAGAAGAGGTTGACCAAACAACTCTAGGCTCAAATAAAGATTAATTGGTTTTTCTCAATAATAGTAAAAGATACCTTACAAAAATAATAAAAAATATATTAAAAAAAGGCAACACTGTAGGAGAATTATATGCTGTTTCTGCCGAGTCAAGGAGAGAGAGAGCGAGTACAATGCATCTCTGAATTCTGAGGCTGTTGCCATCCATCCACTGATTAAGCGGTAGTTCTTAAAAGTAAAGTTCAAAGTTCTATCGGTAAAATGAAGCAATGAAAGCAGCATCTAATATTCTGTGCAGCTTAAAGACATAACATAAAAGTTGTAATGTCGAAGGAATACATTAGCTTATGTCAACACTGATCTGATTCTATCAATTTAGTAGAAAGAAGAATCATCAAATGGCCAAGCAAATGAGAATATACCAAAATGCAACGGGGGTCATTAACCAAAGTAAATTAGTTCTTATGTCCGGCATCCCGGTTTTGAATCTGTAGCATTTATGATCATTCCTGAAGGATAGGGATGTGCCAATCAATGTTTCTGAAAAGCTACTTCATTTTCGTCTTACCTAAGCAAAATTTGCTGAAAGCGATTTCTCTTGATTAATTAATATAAAAGTGATCATTTCAATAAGGAAGATAAAAGAGGGAGGTCACATATTTCTTCTTATACACTATTTCGCATATTCGAATTTTATTATATACTTATTTAAAAAATTTAAACGATTAAATTTATTTAATTTATATATTATATTGTGAGACATAACAAATTTAACAATTCTACATAAAATAAATAAACTTTTAACGACACTATATTGGTGGGTGTATGTTTTCCATGTAACGCCCTATTTGTGGAATACATAATCATGAGATCACCAAATGCTTAATCACTGTTATATCACTAATCTCTCTCTTTTTTCACAAACAGAGTTTCTCTTATTTTGTCCCCTTAAAATTGAATAATAAGCACAGAACACGTATAGGGTCCTTTGACACTAAAATTCTTGACTTTGTAACTGTAAGCAAATTTTAGAGAATAACAAATACTCGTTATATATAGATTCTTCTACTTTCTGTTACTAATTTTTGAACACTCTCGAAACTGTCTTTCTTACTGAAGTTACTCCTGCCTTTGAGAACCACCTGCAAGGCAATCTGAATCCACTGAACACAAGACATTGAGTATTGGTGCAATATTAGCACAAAGTAGTCTAAAGCATGCTTTTCTCTTAAGAATCTTAGGTAGTACACATGAGTAGGAAATTGAGGGGAACAAAATATTGGGCCGCACTTTAAGATGCCAATTGGGATACTTAGCCAAAACATGTTTTGGTAAGTATTTATCACTCAAAATGTATCTAACGCTTTCTCTGCATGTGGGCTTTGACCAATCAACTTCTCTTCCTCACGCCACAGTCGGGGGTTTTGGTGTTTCCATGAGAGAGAGCATGGAGTAGAAAACAAGCAAAACAAAAGGGCTTAAAAAACCAAAGTTTCATCTTTTCCGGTGGCGAAGCAAGCATATATACCAACATGAAATGAGCTTAAAAAATACAGAGAAAGTTTCATGTTGAACCTGTGAATTACTTGTAATTCCCAAAAAATTAAAATAAAAAACATTTGTGAGACGTTTTCTGCACTTTGAGCATTCCTTCTTGCATACATCTCCAAACAAAGATGACTGTAGAGCAAAGTTGTTCCACCCAAAGAATCAATCTTTATCCCAAACAGAATCACTTATCTTCTTCCATGGTCCTTACTCTTCCTTTACTCTGGCCAATTCAAGGCCTGTCCAGGCTCTGCATTTATAAAAGCCCCCCAATGTACTCCCTTAGGGTCTTTGAGTGCTCAGGATTTGGAGCCTATTAGCAAGAGTAAGGCATTAATCTGAAGTCTTGTATAGTTGTTGGCATCGCAGTAACCAAGATTGGAAGTGAGTCATGGAAAGAAGCAGAGGTTACTTGAGGACAAGAGCTGCTATACTTCTCCTCTATCTGACTTTGGCAGCCATTTCTCTCACTCATTGTGGTAAGCATACTCTGCCTATATTTACTCGAGTATATTGAATTACTCCTACTCTCTTTTCCTCCCTAAATATTCTCTGAACCAACCCACAATTGTATGCCATTATCAAGCAATGATATGATCATATTAGTAAATGTGTAATGCTAAATGCACGTGAGGATACTTCACAATGAGTGCATAAGATTAAATAAAAAACACTTGCTATCTGTGCACTATAAAAATGTTATGTAATCTTTGTGCTACATAAATAATTACTCTAATAAGATCTAAGAAATTCACAAGTCAATTAGTTCATAATTAAGCCTATTCATTTTTCCTATATGCAGATGCAGAGAGATCAATGAGGCTAATTAAAGGTCCTAAACATAGGAGAAGTTTGACAAACAAGCACTCAAAGAAGTTCAAAATGATCAAACATTTTGATTTTGATCCATCTTTATATTCTTCAAATGCACAACCCTATAGTGTTAGTTCACCTTTTTCTTTGCCTCCTTATGAATCACTAGCCCCATTTCCATTGCCAGGTAATAGCCCTCCATATTGCGAGTCACCACCAAATCCGCCTTTTACAAGCATTCCCACCCCCACAGGGTATCAACTCTCTCCACCCCCACCTTACTATTACAGCTCACCAGCTCTTCCAACTCAAAACCCACCTCCAAGCCCAACCGAAGTGACACCAAACCCACCTGGATCTTTTCCCACTCCAACACCTGAAATTGTTCCAAGCCCACCAAGTAACATCCCGGGCTCACCCGTACCCGTGGTAAATCCACCTGTTGTTTGGCCAGGCCCACCAGGATCCACTATGAGCCCACCTTATTTTGAGCCCAGCCCACCATTTTCCATTCCATCCCCTTCCGGTGGCTTTGTCCCCACGCCACCAAGTACTGTTCCATCCCCTACAGGAGGGACTGTCCCCAGCCCAATAGTGTTTGAGCCACCAGTTATCTATCCACCGCCAAGTGTGCCACCGCCACCCAACACCGGCCAAAATGTTGCCTTATGGTGCGTGGCTAAGCCAACAGTTCCAGACCCAATAATTCAAGAAGCCATGAACTATGCTTGTTGGTCAGGAGCAGAGTGTGATTCCATTCAGCCCAATGGGGCGTGCTACGAGCCCAACACTGTGTATGCACACGCCTCCTATGCTTTCAATAGCTACTGGCAAAGGACCAGGGTTAACGGTGGCTCGTGCGAGTTTGGAGGGACAGCCATGCTAGTCACTGTTGACCCAAGTGAGTTTATAGATGTGCCTTAAAATTGCATCTCCTAACAGTTATTTTCTCTACATTTCTCTATTTTCATTTAAATTTAACATAATTTTTTTAATCTTATTAATTTTTTAGTTTTATCTTTGTTCCATTTTTATTGTACTTCTAACTTTGAACCTTTAAAATTAATCGCTTCGAATCTCTTGTAATGCATTTTAAAAATAAATAATTATTAATAAAAAATTTAAAAAATAAATTATTTTAAATTTATATATTTTTGTTAATTTCAAAGTTATATTATATAATAATTTATATCATTAGTGATATATTTTGTACTCTATTTTCTAATATGCATCTTAGTCCAATCAATTATACAAAAGTTAGCAGTATGTACATTCTTCTACATATTAATTAGTAGATCTACTTTGTTTTTCATCAATTTGACAAGTTGGCGTGGACTAAACGCTACTTTTAAATGTTAAGATTTTTAATTTTTATCTAAAAAATTTATATAATTTTTTGCTTAGATTTAATTTGACCTAAATCGACCTGGTTAGTCCGATTTAGTTTGGGCCAACTTGAATCTTTTTTTTTTTTAATTTCATAATAATATGTTTATTCTAATAATATTAATTAAATACTTGCTTTGATTTGATTTTATACGTCATAATTTTTTAGTAATTAAATTATTAATATGTACTTTAGTAATTTATAATAGTTAAATTAGTACAAATATATCATGTTAGTGTATATATATTACGTAATTTAATTTAAGGTCAAGTTTAAGTTTAAATTTAAATTAATCTCTGGTTATCACTAATGCTACTTTGTGCTTGTCAACAGGTTACAATGGATGCCACTTTATCTACTCTTGATTTGTGGCTTGTGGGAGTTGTTTTTGTTTTTTGAAAGGCACTTTTGAAAGCCACCAACCAAGACTAGGCAGATATCCACCAACTTTTTTGTGGGGATAAGTTATGCGGCTCTCATATAAATCTCAGAAATAATATTGTGAGAGAAATAAAAAGAAAGAATGGGGAGAAAATCATCAGCATGGTAGTACCAAATAATGTTTTATTACATTTTCATAATGATAAGTCAGTAGGATTATGTAAGTTATGTACATCACCATCAATTGCAAAAGGATTTTATATTTTGTAATGTATCATCTTACCCATGACGAGCCTTGACTTCTAAGTTATTGTCACCCTTGAATTAAATTGACTCTCTTTTACAAACTAGAGACAAAGAAGATAGGGCCAGCTTGTCCCATTTTGCAGTAGACAGTAAGTAACATAGAATGGGGCGAGTCACATCTCTTTTGGGATAAAAAAATATATATATACATACCCTTCTCGTCTCTATATGAGGTAGAATGGTAATTTATAAGGTAATATATTTTTTATATATAAAAATATAAATTAATTTATGTTATTTTATTATAATTTATAAATTAAATTATATAAAATAAACTTAATTTATTTTTACAATTTTATAAATAAATAATTTGTTTACCCTAAATTTTAATTTATTAATAAAAAGTGGGTAGATAATTTTAGCGTAAGATTGCAACCCCAAAAAAAAGGTATGACATAACTAATCACAATGAATACCACGATATAATTGAATACAATGTGTTACCTCTGTCAGATTGATTCTCTTTATTTATTTATTTTTTTGGTTAAGAAATACTGTATGTGTTACCACAACGCAGTTTGATTCTGCTATTTGTTTAATGATTTTTTGCATCTTAAAGTGTCAGCCAGCTCAGAAAGCTGACACTGGAAGACAAATTGTGCTTCTTAGCATCAGATTTTTCACTTATTTTTTTTCATATCATGAAATATTTTTATTATTACTATTAAATAAGATTAATTTTTATTAAAATTTAAAGTTAAATAATATTAATTTTTATTAAAATTTAAAGTTAAATAATTTTATTTATTTTAATAAAAATAATTTATAATATTTAAACTTAATATTTAATCTACGTTTGAATTTAAAATACAATCAAATATTATTATATTAATAGGTTGGTGGTTCCTACTTGTCATTGCTACTTCTAAGATTGATCAACATTTGGACAAATTTGGACCACTAGTTAGAAAAGATTCCCAAGGCATCCCAAGCAACATCATAATTCATAAGGAAATCATATTTTACAGAAGGTTCTTGTTGAAATAAAGTATAGAGTTTTATTATATTAAAAGATTGATAAGTAATTTAATATATATATATATAAAATTTGATATTAAAATATTTTTTTAAAAATTAAAATTAAAATTTAAAATTTTAAAAGATAATTTAAAATAACAATTAAATATTATTATATTATTAAAAATATTATAATAGATAGCTAATGTTACTTTATATATGACTCACAATACAATAAGAGACATCAATTTAAAGAAGAAAGAAAAATAAAATAAAATGTAAAAATCTAAACAAAGTACTCCAAAGAAAATTTTAAGCAATATCTAACTGTTTGATAAGATTAATTTACTCTTGACGCGGGTCACTGACAATGACATCAATTCCCACTTTTTGGAAATTAATTTAATTAAACTATTTCAAACAAATTTAATTAAACTATCATTTTTTTAATATATAGTTAAGCAGAAAGGTTCAAATAAAATTACCCCCCCCCCCCCCAATTGAAAAGATTCCACACGAGAGTGAATTTTAATAATGCACTAACCAGCATTCTAGTTGAAAAAAGACTGATTGAGATTGATAGTTCCAAAGAGAACCAAATATCTCTATCTAAAGAGAAAAGAAAACTAAATAATGATTATAATGTTTATTATTAATTTTTTTATTTTTTACAAAATATTTTTATTTTTTATATAAAATTAATTTTTTCTTAAAATAAAAATTAAATAATATTTTTTTAATAAAAATAATTTTAAAATTAAATTCTGAATATACAACTAACCTTAAACCTGATTAATATTATTTTCAAACAATCATATTTTATTCCAAAATTATTTAATTAATTATTCACTTAATTTTGTTTAGATTTTAGTTTAAGGGTCAAAACCCTTGACCAGCTTTGGGGGAAGTGGAAGACAACGGTGCTGCAAAGCAGTGGGCAAGAACATCATCAACTAGATAAATCCCAAGTCTTCTTCTCTTCTCCACGACGCAAGTTGTGGTCGCTTGCACTCAGTGTCAGATTTTATTTTTGGGTCAAAAAATTAAAAAGAAATCTGCTTTTAAGGTAGAACCCTACTTGAGCAGTCCTCTCAGGCAACCAGCGTTGGCAATGGACTTAACGCCACCGCCAATCGAGGACGGCTTCACGGCCGAGAAGCTCTTCAACCAGGGCTACTCCTATACCTACGACGACGTTATTTTCCTTCCTCACTACATCGATTTCCCGACTGACGCAGTTCAGCTTGCCACCAGGGTTAGCCGGAATGTCCCTCTTTCCATTCCCTGCGTTGCTTCTCCAATGGACACCGTCTCTGAAGCTGCCATGGCTGTTGCCATGGCCGCCTTAGGCGGTATCGCCTTCATCCACTCAAACACGACGCCGTCTGATCAGGCTGCCATGATACGTGCAGCGAAATCGCGTCGTGTGCCTATTCTTTCTAACCCTGTCTTTAAACCACCTTCCGGGAGGATTGAATCGGTTGATGATTTCGGTGGTTCGCCGTATATTCTGGTTACCGAGTCGGGTAATTCAAAATCTAAGCTTTTGGGCTATGTTTCGAAGTTGGATTGGCTGAAACTGAACGATAAAGAGGTGAAGATTTATGATTATTTGGTGAACTCGTCAGTTTCGGCGCCATCGAGCTTTGGTTTGGGGCAGGTTGATGCGTTTTTAGAAGAGAACAGGACAAATTTTGTGCCTTTGGTGAAGGGGGATGAGGTGGTGGATCTAGTGACAAAGGAGGACATTGAGAGGATCAAAGGGTATCCCAAATTGTCAGCAGGTTCCGTAGCGGCCGATGGGGAATGGTTGGTGGGTGCGTCCATTGGTACAAGGGAGCAAGACAAGGAGAGGTTGGAGCATTTGGTGAAGGCTGGGGTGAATGTGGTGGTGCTGGATAGTTCTCAAGGGAACTCTATCTATCAGATGGAGATGATCAAGTATGTTAAAAAGGTATATCCGGAATTGGATGTGATAGGTGGGAACGTGGTTACCATGTACCAGGCCGAGAATTTGATTCAAGCTGGAGTGGATGGTTTGCGGGTTGGTATGGGTTCTGGATCCATATGCACTACCCAAGAGGTTTGTGCAGTCGGGCGAGGCCAGGTATAGTTCCCACTCTGAGTCAGAGCTCTTTCTTCATTGCAGAACTCTTTAGATCCAGAAAGTTTATTTTCCTTAATAAATGGCTACATTTTGAGGAACATGACTGTAGCAACAGTATTAAATATTGAATATTGAGGAATTCAGCTTAGCTAAACAGTTGCATTGTTTTGTAGGCAACTGCTGTTTACAAGGTTTCATCAATTGCTTATAAAAGTGGGGTTCCTGTTATTGCTGATGGTGGTATCTCGAACTCTGGCCATATCGTTAAGGCCCTGACGTTGGGAGCATCTACTGTTATGATGGGAAGCTTCTTAGCTGGGAGTGCCGAGGCTCCGGGGGCTTATGAATATCTGGTAAGAAAATCCTTTCGAATCTTATTTTAAATCTGAACTAATCCTTTACTGTTTATGCCTATGTGAGTTTCAAATTCATGCATTTCACTGCCGTGGGTGTTTTTCTTTCTTTTTAAAAATAGAGTGAATTACTCAAATCTCTCTTGTGTTTTGTCTAGCCTGCCTTCTATATTGAAAATTACATAAATCTCCCTCAAGAGATATTAAAGTCCTACAAAACTCCCTTGAATTTTTTTTGTAAAAAATTTCATAAATCTCCCTCATTCAAATTAATTCCTTTTGCTGCTAGATTAAGAGAATTTTCTTACTCTAAATCAATGAAATTAAGCCTCATGTTATAGTCATATACCAATAAATAATGTGTATATTTGAGCATTTTATTGATATTTTGGTACCATAAATTTCCATCATTTTTTAACTGTTTAGATTTGGTGACTTTATCTTATTAATTTAGACTAAAGGAAATTGCTTACTTCACGAGAAATTACAAATCTTTTTATTTAAAGGGATGTTTGTATAGGTTTTCAAAATAGAAGGCAGCTTTGTAATAAAGGCCAAATGCAGGGGAGGGAAGAGCAATTCACTCTAAAAATAATTGTATATTTGAATTTTGAAATATTTTATATCATTTTTAATACAAGAGCTATCATGTATATATTACTTCTTTTCTATTAATGTCTTTTACCTTTCCTGTTCTTCAAGAGCTGCCCTGCAGTATTTTTTTTTTTTTTTAAATACTGTAAAATATATTAAGTGTATATGTGTGAGAATTGCAAGAGGTCATCGGTAGAGTTGGTAATTCTTTTGCTTTGGGGGTCAGCTATGAATCAGTCACTAGAGAAGTGTGACTCTGGAGTTTGATGCCAAATCCTTTCCATTGAGTTAGCAAGATGGGCGAGGCAAAATGTCTACAACTAACAAGAGAATTTGTGTTAATTACCTGTAGAATTCTCTTTCTTCCAGTCTCTCTCTTTTGGCATGGATGCATGCAATTGAGACAGCGAAAGTCTGCTTTGCAAATAGCTGATGTGCTATTCCAATATATAATACTAAATTAAAAAGTCAAATGTATAGTGTAAATGAATGTGATTAAGTGCTAACTCTTTCTGTTCAGGAAAAAAAAGCGCAATTAAATTCAGAACTTTGATGTTAGGCCCAACAGCATTTAGGACAAGATAGGCTAATATTAAAATATTACAATTTTCAATACTATTTTTTGGATAAAATAACTTTTAATATTAATGGACCATGGTTATCTTAACTTTACAAATATCAGAAATTATTGGATTTTGATAACTCTTTTGATTGTTGGCATATATGTAGTAAAGTGTTGGAAAAAAAGTCCATTCACAGATACATAACAGGTGAAGACTGTATAATGCCTATGTTTGAAGGTGAGTTAATATTTAGGTAGAAGTTTTTGTTTGAAAGTGATGTTGAATGGGAAGAGAATAAATAACTAGGCTCAACTGTAAAATGTTTTTATATTTGTTGCAGAATCCATATGAAGAGAGTGGGAGAATGTTCAAGAAAACAACTTCATTAGTATTACTTTGTGGTAGCACGTTTTTGTTCCCTACAAAAGTTAGCCCTCAATGTAGTGTTTTTGTTTACTTTTGTGTGTGATTTTTGTGTTTTTTTTTTTTTGGGGGTGGGGGGGTGTGGAATTGCCCTCCTTTTGTTATTGGATTTGGCCTTTCTAATTGGAAGACATACTTATATGCTGTTTTGCACCACAAATTAGAAAATCCAAAGCAGCTCATATATTCGTATATGATACTGCTTGGATTATGTTGTTACATCTACATAAATGTACATTATATATGTTATTTTGTTTTTCCTTGTTTCCCCATTAATTAGTTTCACTTTTAGCGCAATCACGGCCTGAGAATCAAACTTGTTTCACTTTTGTTGATTTGTGAGAGTTTTTTCTGCTGACCTGATGACTCGTATATTATTGCAACAGAATGATCGACGTATTAAAAAGTATCGAGGAATGGGCTCCCTAGAAGCCATGACTAAAGGGAGTGATGCCAGGTACTTGGGTGATACTGCAAAGCTAAAAATTGCCCAGGGGGTTGTGGGAGCTGTTAAAGATAAGGGTTCTGTCTTGGAGTTCATACCATACACCATGCAAGCGGTCAAGCAAGGTTTCCAAGATCTTGGTGCCTCTTCTCTGCAGGCTGCTCATGACCTTCTAAGATCCAGGGTGTTAAGGCTAGAGGTATGGTTAACTAGCCCTTCTAGTTATCCTAATCCTTTTCCTCTCTCTCTTTGCCTCTCCCTCTTTCTTCTTGAAATAAGTATCATTCCCTTCTTCTGTGATACTGGCAAGCATGCAGTAACATGAGTTGAGTGTGATTCATTGATGATGTAATAAGTGAACTTAATATAGCCTGGTTTTCAAAGGTAACGTTGTAGAATATGATCTGTTAGCGTTCTGCCGCAAGTCTCTGAGTGATTTTACAGTGAAACCTGATGCGTTTATATTGTCTTGCTGTCCTTTATTGGGCATTTCCTCTCTTGAAGGGGAGATTTGTATAAAAAAGTTTACTCAAGAATCTTGGATCTATACCATTTCCTCCATTGTTTTGAAGAAAGTTGATGGCAATTTTACAATGAAACCTGATGCTGTTATATTGTTCTAGTGCCTTTTTCGGGTGCCTCATCTTGTTTGCATTTCCTTCCTTGAGGGGAGGCGTTGAACTTGTATATAAGATTTTTTAAGAATCTTAGATCTATATCACGTTCTGTCCATTGTTTTGAAGGAAGTTGATGGGAACTTCTCATTCTTAATATGTCTAATTCTACAATTTGGTAGATTTACCTGAGATATATCATAGTTAATGTTGTCACATTATCTGGTCTGGTCTGTGCAGGTGCGGACTGGAGCAGCACAGGTAGAAGGTGGAGTTCATGGGCTGGTTTCTTATGAAAAGAAATACTATTGAGGTGTGAAATTGTCCAGAATTATAGAAGAGGGGGACAGTGCACTTTGTTAGTGGGGCTATGCAACTTGCAGCCGCCGATCTTTATGGCAAAGGAAATATAAAATGAAATTGATATAAATTAAACATCGTGGAGGAAAAATCTTGGGGTCCTGAACGAAGACGTCACTGTAATTTCTTCGGAGAAAGGTCGTCTGGGTTACAGTCGTCTCTCTGGTTGTCTGCCTGAGCCATTGTACTAGAATGCTCTGCTAAATTTTTGTTCCCAAGTTTTTGATTCCGTCAATTTCAGTGTTTTCCTTACAACACTTTTATATTTATATTCTTATATTTATAATTTTATTTATAATTATCATTTCTTTTATTTATTTTTTTATTCTATTTTTAACAAAATCGGCATCACATTTCTCTTTTCCTTATTATTGTTAATGTGGTTTTATATTTTTATTTTTTTTCTCTCTTTTAAAAAATTAAACCGAGTGAGAACTACCTCCTATGTAGCTTTAACATTTCCCCATTAAATTGCTGAACAGTCTTGGCTCCAATACTTTTAGTCTTATACAATTTTAATTTTATATAATTTATATTATACCTAGTCTTACAGTATATAATTTATATTATACCAAATCTCTCGTTAAATTGTGATAAATTGTAAAATTTAATTAATTTAATAATTTTTACGCTTGATGTGTTTGAGGGTGTAAATAGTTTTTCTTGTGATAAAATGTTATATTAAATATTTATTTAAAAATATAAAAATTTAAATTTATTAAATTTTATAAAGTAAATTATTAAGGCAACTAATTTAAGTGTTTATTTGTTCATTGTGAGCATTTAGTAAAAAAAAACATAAAATTACAAACCCCCCTGTGGGACTCGTATATCCTATTTAGCTAACATAAATGAAGAAACAGAGTTCAACCTTTTATCGAACATCTACTTGAAATGGTGTGAGTGAGTTTAATGTGGGTGCGTTTACATGTTTTATATACTAAATTAAATACATATTTGGTATATATACACTGTCCCAAATGAAATTTCAATACTTCAGTGGCATGCGAGTCAAAGACCAAAGTACCAAATAGGAATGGGAGTGGGGGTGAGGAGTGTAACTGGTTCCTACTCTCTGACTCCTACGGGAAAAATTTTTTCCGCACTTATCTCGAACTTTAAAGATGGGTAAATTTTTTATCTCATCCTTAATTTTTTTTATGTGATTTAAAATTTTAAATAATTTTTTTTAAAATATAAATAAATTAAAATTATTTATTAATTATATATACAATTATTAATTTATCTTTTACATTATATGTTATTTAATTATTATATAGAAATATTTATCAGATTTTTATTTTGGGGTCTCCGAAAAAAATTTCCCATTTTTTCAACCAATATTAGAGATTTCCCGCGAATCCATATCAAAAAGAATTGCCATCCCTGGTGCTAACCCCCAAGTAATGGTCCCGTGGCATGCGAGAATACAGGTGTGAAGTCGGTGCTGTGCCTTACGGACAGAGGGTATCAGAAAAGGTTTTTGCTTTGTATAATTCTCTTCTCGAGCCTCTGGGGCGCCAGGTTACCGCCTCGGCTGCGTTCTTTCTTTCTTCTGCTTTCAGTGGTGCCGTTGCTCTTTCTTATACACTGTCATTTTTCTATTTCTGTTTTGCATGGAAAAAGCCGGAAACTAATTCCTTGCTGAATTTCTCATCTTCACTAACTTCCCAGAGGAAAAAGATGTAAATTAAAAGAAGTTGTCGTTGGTTGAGAAATTCAGATTCATTTCTGAGGTTCAGATTTGGAAGTTGTTGCTGTAGGAACGAGAACGAGTGAATTGGACAGTCTCTCTTGCGCCTTATGGTGATCTTCTGAACGATTCCCATGCTGAAGTTAAAGCAAGAAGAGCTTTGAAAATGTATACGAGAATAGAGTTTAGCTATTATTAGTATAAGAAAATTTGATAAATTTGAATATAAACTTAAGTATCAATTAGAAAATATAATATTTTGATTTCGATTTATGCTTTATCTATTGTATAAATAACAATATTAAAGTAAGGAACCAAGAACTTATCGAGTTCCCATTATACGTAATAGCAGCTACGATAAATATATAAAATAAGATATAATTATTTTTTAACTATGAAATAAGATATAATTAACAAAAAGAAAATAATAGATTTTGATCTTTCCATAATACTCTACAAGGGAAATATGTTGCAAAATGACAAATGCTACTTACCAAAACCCATTGATTAATTACATTTTGGTACATGATAACAAGATCTTCCAATTTAATAATGATAGGAGTAACAAAATGAACTGTATGAACGGGTAGTTAGGCAAGCTGGCAATCAGCTGTGCCATGTCATCTAGTTGTTATGCTTAGTTAAATTTCAGGTTAGAGTTAGTTAGCAGAGTCAGTTTAAGTAATTTGTCATGCTTAAGGTGTGAGTCTGTATTCACCGAGGCTTATATACAGCTTGATTTGTTTGTCAATAAAGTTTCAAGCTCATTTGCTTTTTTCTCTACAAACCTAACTTGGCATCAGAGCAAGTCAAATATGGCTACACCAGAGACTGCCATGGATGGTGGTGGTGAGCAGCTTTTCTTAGTCAAAAATTCTCCTCCAGTGTTTATGCATAGTGTCTCTGTCAAATTGGACTCGAATAATTACCTTCTCTGGAAACAACAAGTATTCTTGGCAATCAAAGGTGTCAATCTTCATTCATACATCATTCCGTTATCAGCTCCACAGAAATTTCTTATAGAAAACGATGAAAATTGCAAGAGAATCAGTCCAGAATTTTGAGAATGGTAGATACAAGATTAGTTACTCATGTCATGGCTTTTGTCTTCAATGACCCGATTCAGTGCTTACAAGAATGGTCGGTTGCACTACCTCCTATGAAGTGTGGGAGAGAATAGAGGTGCATTTTGCCTCACAAACCAAGGATAAAGTCAGACAACTGAAAGCTCAACTATAAAACACAAAGAAAGGTGCTCGATCAGTTACCGACTATTTTCTAAAAATCAAGAATGTTATAGATTTACTTGCCTCTGTTGGAAATCCTATCTCAACTACAGATCATATTGAGTCAATTTTAGATGGCCTCTCTTCTGAATATGATCCATTAATTTTCTCAACAATGACAAAGCTTGATGCTTAGTCAGTAGAAGAAGTAGAAACTTTGCTTTTAACTCAGGAAACTAGACTTGAAAGAAGCATAACAGAATTGATTCTAGTCTATGAAACCTAAGTACAAGTTCTGTAGATGGAAAAGTTAGCAAGGTTAATACAGAACCTTAGACTGAAGTAAAAAATCAGAACTATAGCTCTTATAATCATCAACATAACATAGGATACAGAGGTGGTTTTAGCGCTCAGAATGGAAGCTATAGAGGAAATTTTAAAGGCATACTTTTGCAGGAAGAGGAAGAGGGAGAAATGGCCCTAGAATAAACCAAATTTATCAAATTTGTGGAAGGATTGGTCATTTAGCTTGGTATTGCCGTGTTTACTTGAGCCAATTCTGAACCTGAAAGATGGTACAATAAGGTTGATTTTAGCAATGGTTCACAGAATGGTATAATAGTGAAAAAGAATATGATTAGAGTTGGTATCTAGACTCTGGTGCTACTCACCATCTCACTCATTCTGTAGAAAATCTTGCAGCAGGAAAGACATACACAGGACCAGAACAAGTAGTACTTGGTAATAGGATAAGTTTGTCAATTCAACATGTTGGTTGTTCTCTGATTAAAACCTTCTTTGACTCATCTCTCTCTTTGACTACTCTTTTACATGTTCCTTCCATCACAAAAATTTTACTTAGTGTTAATTAATTTTCCCAAGATAATTCTGTGTTTTTTGAATTTCATGTTAACAGTTGCTATGTTAAATCACAAGCAAACAAAGCAACTCTCCTGAAAGGAACTCTTAAAAATGGCCTTTATGTCTTTGATGAGTTCAAGCTTCTGCCTTCCTCTCAATGTAATACTAAAAAACAATTCAATGGATATCAATGTAGAACCAATGTTACTTCCTCTCAGTGTTCAAAATCTACTGTTGACTTATGGCACTTGAGACTTGGTCATCCATCTAGGGATGTGCTTAATCATGTACTGAATAGTTGTAATATACATGGAGTTAATAAAGATGATCTTTCTTTTTGTATCTCCTGTCCCATGGCAAAAATGCATAAATATCATGCTTCAGGGTCAGAAACAATTTACACTGACCCTCTTCAAATTGTTCACTCTGATTTGTGGGGTCCTTCCCCTTTAATTTCAAATAATGGTTACAGATTTTACATTATTTTTGTTGATGCCTATAGTAGGTATAGTTAGTTCTACCCTCTTACCCAAAAATCCCAAGCTTTTTCTACTTTTCTTCATTTTCAAAAACAAGCTAAACTTCAACTCAATTGCAAGCTTAAAATGTTCAATCTGACTAGGGAGGTGAGTTTAGACCTTTATCCAAATATCTCCAAGAAAATGGTATCATTCATCGCCTATCATGTCCTCATACTCACCACCAAAATGGAGTGGCTGAGAGGAAACAAAGACACCTAACAGAAATGGGATTGGTTCTCTAATGCTTTCCTAATTTTAGACCCTATAACTCTCCTAAATTTTAGTACAAGTCAATCCCTTGCATCTTTTTGGGATATGGTCTTTTTCACAAAGGTTACAAGTGCCTCGTCAGTTAGGAAGAATATATATCTCCAAGGATGTCCAATTTAATGAGCAATTCTTTCCGTACACCAGTTCCTCTATCTCTTTCCATAATTTACCCTTTCCAGTACCTACCTCAGCTCATATTCTTCTTGCTCGTCCTTCTTTGCATCAGTTTGTCTCATCTCCTTTGGCCACAGGATCTTTTCCTATTTTTGAGAACAACTTACATGAGAACTTGACAATTTCTCCTACTACAATTCATTCTGGTTCTGATCATTTCCTGCTTCTAACACAATCTTCTCATCATGACAGTGCTATACAGGGTTCTTCTAATCATTCTAAGACTAATTCTTAGATTGAGCTGCCAATTGATCCTCTAACTGTGTCAAATATTCATCCAATGACAACAAGAAGCAAGAGTGGAATTTTCAAACCAAAGAATTTTACTGCCTTTCTTGAACCAAAATTTGTAAAGGAGGCTTTAGAATCACCTCAGTGGAAGGTTGCAATGGATGAGGAATATAACGCTTTATTGCACAACCAGACCTGAGAATTAGTTCCTTTGCCTCCAAATAGGAATGTCATTGACCGTCGTTGGGTGTTTAAGATGAAACAGAAGCTAGATGGTTCTATATTGAAGCACAAGGCTAGATTGGTAGCCAAAGGTTTTCACCAGTAAGAAGGGATGAACTTCACTGAAATTTTTAGTCCTGTAATCAAACCAACTACCATTAGAGTTGTCTTGACTATAGTACTATCAAATAATTGGCCTATACATCAAGTAGATATAAACAACGCTTTTCTTAATGGAGATCTCCATAAGGAGGTGTTTATGCAACAGCCACCTGGTTATCCCTCTAGCAATCCAAATATGGTTTGTAGGTTGAAGAAAGCTCTCTATGGGCTTAAGCAAGCTCCAAGAGCTTGGTTTCAGAAACTTACCACTACTCTTCATTCTTTTGGCTTCAAATCAGCAAGGTGTGATGTTTCTCTTTTCACTAGATATTTAGACACTGAGAAGATGATGGTGTTAGTTTATGTTGATGACATTATCATCACAGGTTCATCCTCAAGTGCTGTTCATAGTCTCACTCAGCAACTTCACTCTCTTTTTCCTCTAAAAGATCTTGGCATTTTGATCTGCTTTTTAGGAATTGAAGTGCATAAATTTGACAAGGGTGGCTTGGTTCTTACTCAAACCCAATATATCATGGATCGTCTTCACATAACACAAATGCATGAGGCTAAACCAGTGTCTTCTCCTATGGTTGCTGGTACTAAAGTCTTCACTTATGGTAGTGTACCTCTTGTAGATCTTAAGCATTACAGGTCAGTAGTTTGGGGTTTGCAGTATCTAACACTTACTAAGACCGACATTGCTTATGCTATAAATAAGGTGAGTCAATTTATTCAAACTCCCCTTGAAGATCACTGGCTTGCTGTTAAAAGGATCCTTCATTTCTTAGTCGGATTTGCCAATCATGGCCTTCAATTTCAGCCAACAAAATTCACTCACATCTCAGCATATTGTGATGCTGACTGGGCATCTGATCCCAATGATAGGAAGTCAACATCTGGCCATTGTGTTTTTCTTGGGATAATCTTGTTGCTTGGTCATCTAAGGAGCAAACTACCATCTCTCGCTGTAGCACTGAGGCAAATTACAGGAGCATTGCCAATGTGGTTGCTGAAGTTTCTTGGATTCAGTCTTTACTTATTGAACTTGGTGTTCATTTGCCTACTCCTCTGCTGTCTACTGTGATAATTTGAGTGCAGTTCAGTTGTCTCATAATCCTATTCTTCATGCTCGCACCAAGCATGTTGAGCTAGATCTTTTCTTTATTTGTGATGAAGTGGCAGCTAGGCGGCTTGAGATCCAACATCTTCTTTCGCTAAGCAGAAAGCTGATGTTTCTTACGAAGCCCCTGCCTTCAAGGCATTTTGCTGATTTAATTTACAACCTTAAGGTAATCCACAAGGATCCCTTAAGTTTGAGTAGGGATGATAGGAGTAACAAAATGAATTGTATGAATGGGTAGTTAAGCAAGCTGGCAATCAGCTGTACCACGTCATCTAGTTATTATGCTTAGTCAGATTTCAGTTCATAGTTAGTTAGCTGAGTTAGTTTGAGTAATTTGTCATGCTTAAGGTGTGAGTTTGTATTCACTGAGGCTTATATATAGCCTAATTTGTTTGTCAATAAAGTCTCAAGTTCATATGCCCTTTTCTCTGAAAACCTAAACATTGAACATTAATTTTAATTTTTGTTAGTATTTAGTTTAAGTTTCAACTTGAGGCACATCCAAATTTTATTGCGTCAACACTTTAATAATAATTTTTTGCAATTTTTAAAAAATAACTATTCCTACCACTATTTATAATAAAATTTACTTTCTCTCATTTATTTTTTCAACCATTTAAATTCTCACTCTCTCAGTCTAACTATTCCTACCACTATTTATGATAAAATTTATTTTTTCAACCCCTCAAATTGTAACTCTCAGTCTATAATCACCCCTGCAATTGGACACAGACCGCAGAGGGATCACGTGGCAAAAACAAAACTAGAGGGTATCAAAGCTTAATTATATGAAAGTGTGTCTCTATTTCTTGGTATAGATAGTAAGAGGGTATCTTTTTCCTTGAATAGTTTACTCTCTTTCATGGTTAACATATACTTGTTTCTGATGCATGTACTCAAATTGTCACAGGAATGCAACATTAACATATATGGATAAGAATTGGAACCCTGAAAGAGATAGATAAAAGGGAATGATCAAATCCAAAGAACAGTAATACATATATTTATATATATATATATATATATATATATATACACACACACATAAGTATATATATAGGAAATGAGAAAGGCATGAATAAGCCATTTATGCATACTGTGATCACCCAAAATCTAACTTTAGCTCTAGCGTTACTTGGCATTTAGAAACATCAACTAATGAGTGGGGCATTACCCCAGTAGCTAGTTTAACAGAGTTGATGTTTTCCTAGGCATCTAATTCTTTAAGGACAACAGGTTCTTCGATTACTGCATTCACCATAGAGAACATATCTTGCGAAGTAAAGCCATCATCCTTTATGTAAAATAGGCGTAATACTTTCGCCATTTTCCAAAATAAGTCCTTGCATGCTTTTGGAATTGTGCTGCCTTCTTCCTGCAGAATTAATCTCAGGAGTTCTCTTCTCTTATCCTCAATAATATCCTTCATCTCCTTCACGACATCTTCTGCAGTTATAACCCCATTACCATGAATAATACGCAAACCTACTGCATTCAATTTCCCTTCCTCAGATTCCCTCTGCAGTAGACAGAGAACATTAGTCACTTTAAAAATGGGGCAAAGGCTCAAGGGGGAAGTAGAGGATTTACCTTAAAGCTGTGAATATCGTTGAGTAGACGCCCACTAGTACTCATGAGCTCAAACAGACAATTGAATTCAGTACTTTCAACCATCTCATTAGAAAGCTTAGGTCCAACAAGATAGAGTGCTGGAAGGACAATTGGTCCTAAGGCAAATGATATGTATGCATTTGCCATATAATCATCGATTGTTGGGACAGACTTGGTTTGCAACCACTGAGCTTCCCTCAACATAGACCGCACCAAATTCAACCACTGTAAAGCAAACAATGCAAACTCATCGCTTAATAAGAATCTTCAACTGAGGAAACTTTGGCTTCTATGACACAATATATAACTCCCATGTCTTTGAAGTAAATTTAAAACATTAGTGTCAGACTAAGGTTTCATTCACATTCAGTAAGACATGGCCATCAATTGGGATATATGCATGAATGATTCTCAGTTTTACATAATTTTTTTTTATGGTAGAACCAGGGGATTGGGTTCGTTAGCTCTGTATATTCACCTAACAGGACACCGTCAACATTAGAAAACATTAGAAACTCGAAGCACACCACTAATAAAATATCTACAGAGAGTGAAAAATCATCTCACAATCTCAATAACATGGTTTTTCACACTACGGCCTTGCCACTTGATTGCTTTTTCTTCAATCTCACAAATTGTGCTGCGAATTGCTGAAAATATTATCTCAACTGGCTCAGAACAACAATCGGCATTGATATTTACATTCCACCTGGGATTCAAATTTCATAACATCATTATTTTTGGCAAATGCTCAAGGAGAAGTAGAAAGGAAATCATGAAATTGCAGGGTTCTAATAAATAATTGATTATACTTCTCAATTAGTTGTATAAGGTTCACTAGCTCTTCTTTGGTACCCCCGACATCAAAGAAGTCATCAACAACTGTTGTGAGCACCCCATTTTTTGCCCATGAAATGCGGGCATCAGAAAGTTCAGGGGAGAAAAGTGTAGCTGCACCGGAAAAGTAACAATAGGCCAGTTTCTGCCTTGCAAATTGTAGTTTGTCTAGTCTGCTCTCCACAACCCATCTGCATTTGTTAGGATACAGTAAGATAACACTTGATGAAATGTAGCTCTATTAGTTGAAATTGAAGAAAGAGGCCATCTCTATGACAACAGAAGTTAATAAACGTTCTGTAAAACCTAACCCATATAGTGGCATGAACAAAAGAGGCCAACCATGCAGAGATTCAAGGCTAGAACAGAAAGAAGAATAGGGCAACATTACGGTGAAAATTGCTAACGACTTATATTCCTGAATCTCCAGCTATGCATATGATCTTGCTATCAAGAAATGAAAATACACAAAGGATATGTACTTCGCAAGTTGTTTAACTTCTTCACGATGTATTGATTGGCAGATGTTGAAGTCCTCTAGTGCCAGCTTTGGGAACTCTTGGTTTCCAAGATTGAAAGATCTGGAACATACTAGTTATTAAAAATTTGAGCTCATAAAGGGGGGAAAGGGTGGAAGTTGAGACATGAGGGAATAACCACGAGCCCACCTATATGAAGTTTTCAAAAGCCGTATATTTTCTGCACTATAATGCTCCAGGAATCTCCTGTGTAACAAACGCTCCAAATTTGCATACTGAGGAAAATTCATAGCATCATTTACCTAGAGTTCAAAAACACTGCAGTTTTTCAGGAATCAACATACGATTGAATTAAAATACATGACTATGTGAAAGATTAATACAAGAAACTACCTCATAATCAACATAACTGCCAAATTTATCAAGGTGTACTTGGTAAGGGGATGATTCCTGCTTCAGGAGACGTCTGGTCCAGGCATTTTGTCTCACCAAAACTGATTCATCTGGATGTATCATTATTTGTGATGCCTTATATAGCTCTAAAACAGCACCAACATCCTTCAAGTATCCTTTCAATGAATTGGAGAATTTATCTTCTGAATATTGATAGAATGGATCTACAAAAGACACAATGAAGTGATTAGCTGATTTGCTTCTTTTGATCTTTTCATACAAAACACCAATGGCTTGGATGCTATAAATGATACAACCTGAAGATACATCATATCCATTGAGACGTAATATACGAAATGCCATTGCACAGGTGGTGGCATCTAAGAATATATCTTCCTCTCCTTGCAGCCAGTATCTATTTGTTAGTGTAACGCAATTCAGTAAATGAAAACATTAAGCTTACAAAATTGAACAAAAGTTTGAGTGCTTTTAAAGACAGCCGACTGCTTTGACAACCAGCTTCAACAACTGAACAAAATTGCACAAATAATGCTTTCAAAATTTATGATGAAAGACTCCTAACTGCTGAATTCTTTAAGAATAGAATGGAATCTGCATATCTACATCTGGTGCACTTAAACTTTCCTGTCAACTTCTTCAGTCACTTACATATTACCTAAACAGGTGCCTGCATCTGAAAATGGATTATTACCTGTATGTTTCATCCAATACATTTTGGATTTCCTCTCTGAAATAACGATCAATACCCAACCTCTCAAGACTGTCAACCATGCAGAGACGAGCATATATATCCAGAGGGTGCACTGTTGGAACTGAAAAGTATATAAATAGCCAATCAATGTATGCAATTGTAAGTAAAAATATGATCAGACACAGATAAGTCTGATTAACAAACCAGCATTCCCAGACTTTTTCAATACTGATTGGAGGTAAGTAAGACAGTCATCATTCTTAAGAAGAGTAAATGCAGCAGCTGTTGTAGCAGGTGAATTAAACAAAGACCCATTCTTTCTTTGATACTTCATGATCATTTTCCAGTCCTGTAACTTTCCCAGTCCTTCTGAAATATATGCCAGATATTCTCTCCACCCTTCTGAATTGCTTGTACAACCTCTATGTTAAGACAAGTGGATCAGAAATAGGTCAGTTTGGGGATTGAGGGAAAATTGATAATAAGCACTCTATCTTTTAAACCCTTGGCACCATGAAGGTAATAAATGGATCTTGAGTAACTGTAGTCCACATCATTTACATATCCAAGAAAGATGTTACCTAAATAGGCAAAATTCTTAATTAAAGATTACTTGAAATAACCAGAAACTTACCTTCTGAGCTCCAACTCTCTCTTGTGAATCATTGATTCTAAAATAGTTGCTCCAAGGGGGAAATTTATGTTTAAACTTTGGGCATACTCAATCAGAGAAGGAAATATTAGATCAAACCCAATTGGAGAATGTTGCTTCTCATCATTGGCAGAAGCAATGTTAGACTCAATAAATTGCAGACCTGCAAAAATGGTGGGCAAATCCATTTATCTAACAGAAAAGGAAGAAATTTAGCAAGGAGAACAGCATGAATACCTTTAATGATCTGTTCTTCGCCAATACCCCATTGTCGTAATGCAAGCACACATGCTAAGGTAGATAACAGAGCATCTTTCATTAACAATGGACCACAACCAGGAAGACCCCAGGAGCCATTGAATTGTTGATTGTCCAACAACCAATTTAGGCACTCAGGGAAAAATGGGACACGAGGAGAAATTGGAGAAGGAATCATTGCCACCCAAGCTGTGTCATATGAAGACATAGAAATTTCAACCTTATTGAACATCTTCTTGATTTTTTCTTTGGTACCTTCAAGGCACTGCAAGCAATAAAACCCAAAGTTTCTTTCCGTGTAATATCTCACAAAGGGGATAATAAGAAACGGTAATACAAGATGTGCATGTCATACCAAAGCTGTACTGTTCATTTTCTTCCTCGCATTAGATGCAATCATCAAAGAACCTGTTGAAAAAGAAATCAAATCAGACCTCAGGGAAAGCATAATCAACAAATATCAACGTTTAATTCATATGCATATTGCAGCACATAGATGATAGGAAACCTAAAATTACAATGATCTGAGAAAGACAAACAATGCAGAGCCCAAATTATACTTCAAAGTAACTATTATTGCATAGTGAAGGAATGCTGCTAAGCTGTTATGAATAATCTAGTGTAAGTTCAGCTGTATCCCACTTGTTTGGGACTGCACTAGACAGAAATCCTTTTTAGCGTAAGATCCGGAACCTGTCCTGGATACACTCAAAAGACTTTCAAGGCACTATCAACCTTTCTATCAAGAAACACACCCCAAAAAAAAAAAAAAAGTGAAAATACACAGGAATAATTTTTATCTAAAAATATAGTCCACCAAATACATTTATCCAAGAATTGGACTCTAGCAAAGGACAAACTATTTCCTCTGCTTTCAGAAGGAAATTAACAACAAAATCAAGCAATAAATATCCCAACTATTCGACTCACAAGGCATTAGCAGGAAATCAATTGCTAGAGACTATAGTATCAATTCGTGAAAAGAAAAAGCAAATGCAATTACATAATAAGAAGATGGCAACAGGCAAACGAAGATTTCAATCGGGAATTACTAACAGCAAATTCCAAAACTTGCCAAAACATATTAAATTAGAAGCTTCATCAAACTCTCAAAAGCAGCATACAACCCGGTTTTCCTTTTCTTAAAAATCATAGTTCCATAGTCTATTAAAACAGGAACCGAAGAAGAGAAAGAGAAAGAAAACCCATGAGCCATGCAGGTGGAAACACAGAAAGAAATGGAACCTGAAGTTAAAGCAGTGATAGTCAAAGGAGTTATTGGGCGGGAGAGAGACATGGCCGTAACCCAGTGAGCTGAAGAAGTTGTTCTTCCAAAGAAAGCTCTCAGACACAGCCCAAAAGAGTAGACTCAAAACAGTTACAGAGAGAACTGAGAAGAAAAAGCCAAGAGTGAGTGTGCAGCGCAAGTAGCAATGATGACGGGTACAAACAACCGGACACGACGGCAATTTACGAGAAAACTCAAATATCAACTATTTTTAATGTGAGAGAGAGAACTGAAAAAGAGGAATAGAGTAGGTGTCAGCATTTGATGCGAAGACACAGTACAAAATCAGTGCATTAAAATATATTTAAATAAATAAGAAATATATTTATTCTTACATTCTATTTTAATGCATTGTTAGTGTACACTTAACTTATTAATACTTTTTCATTAAATAGCTGTCTTTTTAAAGATTATTTTTTAATGTCATTTTTAAAACTAAAATTTTGTTAATATTTTTTTAATTTTATTCTTATTTAACCTATTCCTCACACTCTTTTATCTCTCTATTAAATATTTTATTTAATTTATATTTAATAATAGACAAAAATTAAGAAAATTATTAAATAATTTTAAATAATTTCTTTTTTAAAATTATTTTTATAAAAATATTTAAAATAAAAAGAAAATGAATTTAATTGAACATATAACAGAGATTATAATTCTAGTTAGGATAAAATTAAAAAAATTAATATTGCTTTAATTATAAAAACATAACAATTGAAAAGGATTAAAAAAATAAACTCTAAAACAATAATTAATTTAAATGGAGGGAGTAAAATATAATTATTTTATTTTCTTGACTTTTAATATTTGAGTTATTCTCTCTAAATGATTATTGGTTAAAAATATTTTTAATATTAAAACTATTTAATTTTTTTAATTCTTATATTTTTTAAAAGATAATTAACTGGGAATAGGAATAGTAAACTAATTACAAGGAATAAAAAATGCACCAAGTCAATTTATTAAAAAAAACCTATGTTGATAGTAATTACTAAAATAAAATAAAGAAGTTATTTATACCATTTTTTATAAACTATATATAAACTGGTAATTTGACTGTATTTAAATTTGATAAGACAGTTTTAGTGGGCTAAATTGGACTTAGATGGAACTGTTATACTAATAATAATAATTTAAGAAAAATTACATAAATATATGATTGTGGCATTTTCATTATTTATACAGAGCTTTTTTTTTTGGTTGTATGATTGCTGGAAGATAAAATGAAAGAAATTAAGAACAATTCATTTTTCAAATTGCTTTTAAATAATGAAAGTAAAATATATTTGTTGATGCTAATATACAGAATCTGTTTCTAAATAACTATTGTTTAAAAAAAATTCTGTTTTTTCTTATAATTGTCACTTTCCTAATTTAAGAATGTATTAATTTTTTTTTTCAACTTTATCCCTATCAAATCTACTCCCTATTTAATGCTCAATCAATTCTTATTCTCTCTTGCACTCATTTATTTTGCTGAGTTGTATTTAAATTCTTGTATACAAGGAAACTGTTTTCGGTTCAAAAAAATTGGTCTTTTAGAGTCTTTATTTATCCTTTTTAATTATCGCTTCTTTAAAATCAAAACAATATGAATATTTTTTTAAATTTTATCTTACTATAATCTCTATCTCTATTAAATGTTCAAATAAATTTATTTTTTATCTTATTTTAACTTTTTTCAATAATTTACAAAAAATAAGAGAATATATAAAATTATGTAATAACTTTCTTAGTTATTGTGCGTTGACCTTCATGATAGATATTATAAACCTTAGAGAGCATTTGGATAAATAAAGTAATTTTTATGGGAAAATTATACTCACATTTCTTAAAGTATTTAAATATAGCATTCTATCCTATTTTTTTTTTAAATATTACACTCTACCTTAACCTAATTTACTTAATAAAATATACTTAGATGCTAACAAAATATTTATAAAAAAAAGTATTAAATAAATACTTTACTCTAATTTTGTTCAAAAATTACCTTTTGACTCATTTAATTATTTGAAATAACTAAAATATTGATGATGTATTATATTTTTAATTAAGTAATTATATTTATTAAAAGGTTTAAGCATAACAATATATGTAATTGTGAAGAACAAAATTAGTGTAAGCATAGAAGTATCTTGAGCCTGAGTTTAGTAATATATGTGATTGTGAAATTGTTCAACATGCCTTGTGTTCTATTTCAATTTGAAGCCTTGTTTTAACAACTAAAATTGCATTTAACAAAGAAAATTTTGCCAATAATAGAATTAAATGATCAATAACCTCACCAAAATTAAGTGTGAGAATTTGAAATTAGTTAATTTTAACATTATTATTATAATACAATAAAATTTAAAAAGTCATTTTAATCTTAACAATTGTACAAACTGTAATTCAATATTTGGTTAGTTAAATATTCTATTACTATCTAAATATATTCTATTCGTTAAGTCATTTTGTGGAGTATAATTTTTGGATGAATAAAAGTGAATTATTATATTCAAATACTTAAAGAAAGATAAATATAATTTAATTATTTTTAAAATCAAAATAATTTAATTATTTTCTCAAGTCTAGTATATCTTCCTTAAAAAATAGTTATCTAGGAGTAAAAGAAATAATAAGTTTGAGTGTTTTATGACCTAAATAAAATACAACATTTGGTAGAAGTTTAAGATAAATAAAAAAATTACATTAATACTATTTTTATAAAAATATTTTCACTTAAAACTCATAAAATTCACATATCATTAAATTTCATAATTATGTGAGATTCATTGCATTAAATAGTAATAAATATATTTTTTGAATTTTAAATGAAAAACGTTTTAACCTTTGGTAAGAGTAGAGTTTTTCAATAAATTAAGAATGGTTTAGAATGAATCACTGTGAATTTAAAATCAATGGTCTTTATTCTTCGATTATTTTATAATAAATTACATGGGCAGTGTGTGCAGACCAATGAAACAACTATACACAGAGACAAGGAGGAGTCAAATTGCCAAGTATAAGGAAAAAGATAAATTTATGCTCTTAAATTTACATTTTTTATATAATTATATAAAAAATGAAGAGTTAAATATTTGAGTCAATACTTTCTCTTCTTAGTTATATCCCAAACATATATATAAGAGCGTATGTATAGTAAATGAAAGGAAGAAGCTTACAATAAAATTGAAAAATAAAACTTCACATGCAAATAGGATGATTTAATATTTTAAAATGTAATATGTACTTCAAACTGTTTGTAAATAATAGTATTTAACAAAAACTAATGTTAATATTTAAAATTATTATTATTGATATTTTATAGTAATTTATGTTATCAATTATCATTAAAACATATATAAAGAATTTTTATGACGATCACATTTTTGGTATGACTTTTTAGTTAATATAACACTAATTATGAATAATAAATAACATATTTTTGTGATATTTCTATATTATTTATCTTTAAATTTTGCACAACTTAAAATAAATATATTGTGTTTATTTAGATACATTTAATTTTTATTTTACATATAAATTTTAAATAAATAGTCGTGTAATAATTATTTATAAATATTGATACAAGATTTAGGGACTAATAAGTTTTAAAAAATTGTTTTTATTTAAAACAAGCACAATTATTATTTGAATATATAAAAATATGAAATTTCGTATTATAAGGACATTTAAACCATCTCTCTTTTCTTCCAATACAATTCACTATCCAATCCTGTTGGTTGGGTGGTTGCTTTAGCCAAAAAAAAATTGCTGTGAATTCAACTACCTGCGTGCATGGTTAATGGGATTCATGCTATAGGATTAGTCGTTATTTTTTCTTCGAATTTAGATATTTTACAATTGTATAAATATTAGGAACGAGAGTTAGTCCTAAAAATTATGAATAATTTACAAAATGTTTTAAACTCTTTTTTTTTTTTTTAAATATCATTGTTGCACCAAAAAGGTTATATAAATTGTATAATAGTTTATAGATAAAGTTGTGAAATTAAATTATATATTTTTTGTTTTAAAAATTATCTGTTAAAGAAAATATGCAAAAATTAATTAAATGGTAATTATCTTTGATATTTAAAAAATTATTTTTTATCAAAATATTTTTTTTTGTTTGAATTAAGAGAGCACAATTTTTTTATTGAGAATTTAGTAAATGGTAAATCAATTAAGGTAAAGTTAAAATAAAAGTAATGAAATTTCAATTTTAAAGACAATTAATATGAAATACGAAAAAATTTCTCTAAGGAAAGTTAGTGGGAGTGTATTCTGTTCAATTTGCAAGAAGAAACGAAGCGTGCGCGGGCGATGAAGTTGTTATCGGTTTATTCTCTTGCAGCAACGACAACGGTTGAAAATATTGCTTACAATGCTCCAAAGGGTTGGTTCTCTCTCCATCACTATCTCCCACTTTGTCAACTCTTTGTGAAATAAAGTGATAGGTGGGCATGGCAATTAATAAGTGGTTTTCGGCCATATTGTATTTATGTACACATTGCTTTCTGCAACTTGCTGGGTTGTAAGTTGCATTCTTGTATGTAGGGCCTCTGGGATTTGTCTTCTAGTAAGAGGTACTTCTTTTTCACCAAAGGAAGAATATTTTTGAGCTACATTGAACCTTCCTCAACTTACTTTTTAGTTAGTTACAATCATAATATTTTTATAAATTTAAATTGTTAAATATTTTCTTTAAAATATTTAATAATTTAAACTTTTTAAATAAATATTTAATTTATAAAAATAACAATTTTACAAGAATTGCATTGTAATGGTTTATAAAATTGCTTTATATCACAAGAAAGTGTAAACGCATATTAATTTAAAAGATTTAATTTTTGTTGATGGTAAGGCATGTTTGTAGATATGTCAAAGTGAGTTAGGCTTGTCCTATCCCACCCGTCTCTTTCTTGACTTGTGAAAAATGCAGGCTAACGCTTTCCGCTCCATTTAATTTGTGAGGCAAGGTGAGACAGGTTGTGTGCAAATCGACCTATATTTTTGTGTAAAAATTCATTGACTAATAGATTAGCTTACCCCTTCCCTTCCAAGGGATGGGTTGAGTTAGTATTGTTTTGACCTGCCAAAATTATTGATTGACTTGTCTTGCACTATTTTATTATAGGTAGTCACAATTCAACCTGTTTTGACACCTTTACTTGTTTTCTTAGTTACCTTGTCTACGCAAGTGATGTAAAATAGGATAAATTTAATTATATTTTATATAATTATTAATTATTTTATAATTTAAAATTTAATATTTATATGTTAAAAAATTTATTAAAAATTTATAATTATTGAGAATTTATTAGTTTAAAAATTTATTATTATCTATTATTTTAATCTCATTAAGAATAAGACTTTATTTAGTTTAAAATTTTTATTCAGTTGTATTTCAATTATAATATGATTAAGATTTTGTGTATGTTTAAGACATTGTTTCCATTCCAATGATCAAACTTCTTATGATGTTGAATTATTTAGAGAATATAAACTTTGTTATTATATTTTCTATCCCATACCACATTTTTGATATCAAAACTTAGTTTCCATCACAACTTCATCCATTGCTTCCCTCAACAATTGTTTCACATTTTCAAGAGACTATTTCACTTGCCATATTTGCATCAACCATCGAAAAATTGGAGAAACAAGACAAGTTTAGACATACTTTGATTTGTGCATTTTCGACCACTAAACACCGACACGTGCCTCACCATTATAATTGGAGATCGCTGATATACTAGATGCTGAAGTTTCATATCTATAAGAGTTATCACATGCTTGAAGTAGGAAACCACCTTACGCCACATCAGCCCATCCACATCAACCTTACCTATACAGTTAATTCAACACGTCATCACCACATAAGCATCACATCAACTATTGTACCACATCATCATCGAAGTTTGATCATTGATTTGATTGGCATTGACTATTATTGACCAACTGTTGATTGTTGATCGGATCACTTTTCTAAAATTTTTAGACCTCTTGATCACTTTTTTTACCTTCACTTTGTCATTTAAACACTTTAAATATAGGTTTTTGATGCTAAAATTTATTTCAAACTTATTCTTTACTATTGTTATGAAATTTTAGAATCTTGATCTCCTCTTATATTGATCTCATGGCATATTGTGCTTCCAATCATGGGGATTAGGACTATTGGTATTGTTTAGGATTAATAATTTACAATTATTATAACAGTATTTTATACTTTTATGATCCATATGTTATTAAACAAACTCTTGATGTTATAGTGTGAAAAGTTGAAATTATTCTAAGATATGATCATCATAAAGAATGTTGAGTGCGTGAAGAGAATAGATGCAAATGGAGTGAACTGATTGATGAATATTATAAGGATAAGATTGATCACTTACATGCTCTACTTACGAAAAATGAAGATTATTTGGAAAAGAAGCTAAAGAAATTAGTGAGTCGAAATTGTATACCTATGTGATATTTAGAGGAGAATACCGAGGATGAAAAACATGAAGTTGAGCCCCAAAAAAAGCCTAATAGGATGAGGCAAATATCTTAGTTCTCAACAATACTTCAATTGTTGATGTCCTAGATGAAATTAAGAATACTATTAGAAAAACTATTAATACTAATATTATTGATTTAAAGACTTCATAATTTCCATTATTAAGAATCCTATTGGAAAAATTATTAATTATGATATTATTGATTTAAAGACTTCATAATTTCATTTTCCTATTGAGTTTGTGATTCATGAAAAAATTAACAGTCTAAGGGTGATCTTATTACATTTCTTGTCATTATTTGCTCCACCATCACAAACTTGTTATTATTTTTTGCTACTTTGTTACTTCAAAACTCTAGAACAAATTTTCTTCAATTAAGGGAGAATGATGTAGAATAAAATAAATTTAATTATATTTTATATAATTATTAATTATTTTGTCATTTAAAATTTAAAATTTATAAGTTAAAAAAATTTATCAAGAATTTACAATTAGAGATTTATAATTTTAAGAATTTTTTATTATTTATTTGTCTTCAAATTATCTTATCTTCATAAAAAATAAAAGTTTATTTAATTTAAAATGTATTCAATTGTATATTAATTTTAATAAGATTAGATTTTAATATTTATTTAAAATATTATTTCTATCCCCAATAATCAAATTTCTTATGATATTAAATTATTTAAAAAATATAAACTTTATTATCATATTTTATGTCCTGTACTACATCAGCAAGTGTTGAAAGTACCATTAATCTATCAATATGTAAGAAAAAACAACAAATTTGACACTTACCATTATTATTATTCTTTCTGTTTCATATTTAATGTATTCCTCTCTTGAGTTTTATAAATCACTTCTGAAATTTAACAGCTTAAAATTTAATTCATCAACTTGATTATGAGGGAGTTTATGTTTAAACCATGAAAATAATAAAATAACTAGTACATGAGCTCATTGAAAATTTTATTAGTGATACTACAGAAGATGGATCCATTCTTGCCTTGATGGAGATTCTCCCAACTTATAGAAAGTTCAATCACTGGCAACTTCAATAACACAACTGAAAACAAGGAGAAGTGAGGCAAAAATGAAACAAAGACATACAAAATTACATCTGCCACTGAGATATACCCAAGCCTTAGCAATGTTGGGAGGTCAAACAGCACAGTTAGTTTTCTCTGATTAGTACCCTGCTGGGTTCCTATTCCATGACAAATATGAGGGGTCTCCAAGTTGCCTAAGGAAAAAGTTAGATAAAAACTAAATTATATTCAAAATTCACTGTCCATGGCTCCAGAAATATAAGAGTATTAACCATTTGAAAATCTACATAACAAAATCCAACTGATATGAAATTTGACCTGTTCAATTGACATGAATAGAGGAGAAGATATGCAGATGAACGAGTTTGCAGTACAAATAACCATCAACCTCAGAATTAAAGATAAACTAAAACGGTTGACCCCACCCGCCAATCAAGGACTAAACTAGAATGCAATGGCCACATGTTATCCAACTAAAGAAGCCCTTTACAAATCACTCTATCTAAAAAATCTTCTGACAAGACTGATAAGAAGAAAAAATAATCTTCTGACAGTTTTGATTTTTGTAGCTTTTCAAGTTCTACTGGAGACCCTATGTTACTAATCTTTATATATAGTATACTACTATCACAAGTCCTGGCAAATATTAATCTCATCCAGCTTTCGCTCTTCATAAATCAGAAAAAAAATACTCTTGAAGCAGAAAGTAATTCATGGAATTGTTCAGGACAACAGTTACTTCATAAGAGGTATGAACCTAAACTAAAAACATACTCAACATACGATTTAATCAAGCATGATGTAGGTTCTAATCAAATTGACCAATATAACCCATGCCAGCTTTATACTTAAAAATGGAAGATGAGAAGAATCATGAGATAGAACTTTGTGTGACTAAGGGTGTGATATGCCTTCTAAGTTGGTATACACGGAGGCATATGGGACCCAGAATTACATATTCTAATGTTTGCAAATGTGAATGCATCCTAAACCATTCCGAGTCAAACACACATAACTTATCATCTTGTCACAAGATAAAGAGACCCTTTAAGCCCACCCCATGAACGGATGCTTCAATGAGAACTTTCATGGTAGCAAGAAGTTGGGGTATTTTAAGTATGTACCTTGGCTTTACAAAATATAAAACAGTGAAAGCCAGAGCCAAATAGAAACACAGTCCTCCAACAGTGAGATAAGCAATGCCAAGGAAGTCGTTCTTTCCACCAAGCCAGCTAGCAGTTGACAGAACAAGCTTCTTCCTGCCATTAAAACTGTATGTGTTGTAGTTGTTCTTCAATGTCACATCTAAGACATCACCTGGATTCAGATCCACCTCTATCTTTCCATACAACTTCCTAAAAGTTGGCAGAGCAGCAGTCCGCATCCACACAATAAGATCCTCCTGCTCACTCAACTTTTACATACAAAAATATTGAAAGTCTGAGCACAACTCATCTCATTGATGCAAGCTATAGTTTGAGAATAATGCAAAATAATCGCATGATGACTAGCGGAATATACTAAAAGTCATAACAAGGAAAGGGTGAGGAATGTGATCCCACATGAATGTAAATAGTTTCTAGTAATTCTATTATATGCTTTAATTAAATGGCCTCAGAAAAGCCATGCATTACTGAGTTGTTGCAAGATGAGAATAGAAGGGCAATGGTCGATTTACCACAGGTATGTTGCTGTGACATTGTAGCAATAACACCAACAACTCAATAATGATGATGATAATGAAAAATGATAAATTCAAAGATACAAGTTAAACACATACACAAACAGGTGCAAATTTAGGTGAACGCAAAACTCCACATATCAATACAACCTCAAATTACAAATCTGGTGAAGAAAAAAAATAATACATCCAGATCACTACCTGATCCAATCAAATATGAGTTTTTGTGACTTACTGGTATGGATTCATCGAGATATGCACCACCAATAAGAGTACTATTCTGGAAATTTTTTGGGAAAACATCTTTTCCAAATTTGTGCTCCCTATCACTCTTCCAAGAGATGCCTTTCTTATTAACTGTTACATTATTCTTATTGAGGGTGAAGCTGTATGTGTCATTGAACAAACTCCAAGCTATAAGCCCACAAGGTACAATTGCCTTTCCATCTGTATAATCTTCAGGATTACAAGTCTCCACTGAGTTCTCTTTTTTGGGATCTCTCAATTGATCATCACTTCGGCTTTTAACATACCTAAATTAAGGAAAAGTACCATTAGAATAATAAAAGTCACTAATCATGAAATAGTATATATAAAATTCAACTGTTAGGCACGAAACAGTCTGTCAAAGACACTAAATAGATCAACAACAACAAAATCAAGAATATATGAACCGACTGTTTTTATATGGATGTTTCTTGAAATTCCATCTAAACACTATACTACCTAAATACCACTAACATAAACAATTCCCCACAGTTCTGAAAGTTGAAGAACAGAAAAACAGTTAAAATTACAGGTTTTCATATTTTAAATTGTTAGCTTAAAAAATTTTGAAAAATTAGATGATTGCTAGTAAATGAACTTCATGTCATTTGTCAAAGCATTTATATTTATATTTTCCTCTGTTTTATCTTATTCTGTGAATACAAACACACATTTCTTTCAATCATGAGCAAACAGAAGTATAGTTCCTGATGCCATTATAAGTGAGGACTTTATTATCAAACTATTTTAGAATAAAAATTATAAAATGTATTTCAAGAGTTGATTGTCATAGTTTAATAAGTCAAAGTGTAAGCTGCAACAAAGTATACAACCAAAGCTAAGTTGCAATATCAGAAATATGCAATGCAGAAGCTACATAAAAAAATCATGGCAGCTAAAGCAGAAGATTTTATGACAACCTCCTCCCTCTCCCATAAAGAAAGGAAATAAAAGGGAGAAAGCAGAGCCATTATTTTTCTTCACTCTCAAATGGAAACACATAACCCCATTTGCACACCACAAACATATAGTGGGAAAACATGAGAAATGAGTAGACATGTAGCATAACTTGACAGAATTTGTTCGGATGAACACTACCTCCCCTTTGGCCTATAGTTTACACACATCTACACTATACGAGAGAGTACAACAACAACAACAAACAAATTTTTATCTGACTAGGTAAGATCAACTATATAGATTAAATAATACCATTAGATTCTATCAGTAATCAAATTTTCACAAATACCATTTATCACAAGATTCCATTTAATATCCTCTGAAAGTATTCTTTTTGGTCTTCCTCTACTCATTTTCATTAGGTTGAATACTATGTACTTTTTTCACTAGGGCCTTTGGTAGTTTTCTTTTCGCATGTCCAAACCAACTTAACCAAGTCTCTGTCATTTTTCTCTCAATAGGCGCCACACTAACTTTTTCCTAAATACAATCATCCCGAATCTTAAGAAGAAATTCACACAACTGGAGGTAGGCAATAAGAAACAAAAGCTAGAGTTTTCAAGGATTGCTAAAGATGGGCCAGAAATCCATACTCCTTATATAACATACCAACCCCAAGGTCAATAAAAGACAGTTACAAGAAGATCCAAATGAATAAAAAGCATATGTGTGATGTATAGATCATGGACATGGTGTACATAAGCAAAAATACACATACATACCGACGATGATTCTGGTAGAAGTTGTCAAGTTGATAGTAAACATAAATAGGAGACTTCATATTCTTTTGCACCTATGCATATCATCAAAGAGAAGAAAAGATAAGATAACTATAGTGTGAACTCCACAATTATCAATTATGGGAACAAAATTGATAGTATCATGATGAATAAATAACGAAAAAGGGGAATATCAAGGAGACTTACAGTTAGTGACCTATTGCATGTTTTATCCTGAGAGCTCTGAATGTATGCTACTTTGTTGTCTTTAAAGTTATCTGGTATGCAATCAGATTCATACCTATCAATAATTTCAACAACCTGATAGAATACATGATATCACAGTCAGCATTATACACAAGTCAGAGAATAAATTATAATGTTGTAATTGAGCATACATCTCGTGAAGCACGTAGGGAAGCAACTCCAATAGGAATGAAGACAACACTGATAAGCATGAATGCTGAAATAACCTGCAGGATTATATTTAATTAAATACAACTTATACCTATGTAACTAATGACTTCTTACTTCTATAAGTACGTAGACTTGTAAATTATATATAACTTATTAGTAACATATGTAAATAGTTGGGGGTTACCGCTCGAGGTGTAAGAATCGGCTTGCATGCTGGAAGTTCTTGTTGTGTAAACTTTGAATCTAAGAGGAATAAAATGTTGAACAAGAACTCTGGTCAGTTAAGTTTTCTATAAGTAGATTGAAAACAATGACCCAATTGCAATTGTTGTTAAAGCAGAATATATAATCTATTCACAATGAACTCCACAATCAGGTTAACAACCAACGCATGTCTAATGCAAAATATACACATGTCAACTTTAAAGAACGTAATGGAGAATTGCTTGCTACAGAGTGAATCCCATGAAATAAAAAACCTTCAAGGAATGGGGCTTAAGCAACAGGCACAGATATGTCCGTATCTTTGCACTAAGTGCTAGCCCATGCGAAATCAACCCAACACCCCCCACCCTTTCCTTCTCAACATACAATTGTTCACAAAGTGATACGCCAGACCCACATGAGAAACATAAAATTGCATTACAACATATAAATAAAGCAATAAGTCGAATAATTAAATTGAAAATTCAGCTCAATCAAGCAAAATGAAATCATCAGAAATCAACAAGCTTCAGAGAGCATTACACTTGGGTCGCTTGGAATTTCTTCTCGTGGCTGTGGAATCAGTAGATCCACCTCCTGAACTCGACGATGCCATCTCGGAATCCGAAATCCTCAAAAACTTCGCCTTTTCTCAACCCTTTGATCCAACAGAAACACCCGCCCCGACCCAGAAGATAATCGACGACGATGGTGACGAGGAAGTCGAAAGCGCTAACAGATGAATGAATTGAAAATGGCGAGAGGAAAAAATAATGCAATTATAAAAAATGGGGTTAGATGATGCCTCGGTCTTCTGCTCTCTGTGTTTGTCTTTTACAAAGGGGGAAATGAACGAGAAGGAAGTAACCTCCGCGGTCGGCCTCTTTCCCTCTCTGGAAGAAGGGGAGAGAGAAAGAAACAGACGATACAACCAATGGTGAGTCAGACAAATACGAAGCTGTTACGCGGTCTAGACCGGGCTTTGCTTTTTTCTCTAAATCAAAGAGGTAACTTGATTGAGAACAACATTGAAGGTAACAAATGGATTTTAATAACGATAAAAATATCAAAAAAGAAATTATTTTAAATATAGAAAATATTTTTTATTTATTTATACAATATGATTATCTTCCATAATTTCGATATGCTTTTATATGAAATTTTGGTCCTTTTAAAGGCTTCTCCGGTCTTTCTAACAAATTGGACAAGTATTAAATTGACGTTGAGTTACGTTTTTATTAGGGAGAATACATGTTTACTCATATATTTTTTTAAAAAAAGTATATAATTGAGTACATTTTAAAATCATATTTTATTTTTGATGCACTATTCCAATTTAATCCTAGCGATGCCACTAATGGAAGAAGTAACAGAATTGTCAATTTTTTAACCAACATAAAATCGTGTGTTATTTTATTTTTATTTTTATTTTATTTGTATTAAAATTTTAATTATAAAATTTATTAAATTTAAAAATTAAATTATACAATTCATAAAATTAATAGTATGTGATTATTATTATTTACATAATTTTATAATAAATTATAAAAATAGTATTTCGCAACATCAAAATTTTTTTTAGGTGTGATTTCTCAACATCAAATTATTGATAATGAAATTACAAAAATATCTATAATGATTTTACCTAATACATAAATATTATCTTATAAATAAATATAAAAATGTCTTCGTCGCCCATGAATTGATGTGTACATTTTTTTTTTTTATATGAACATCTTTTCTTAGTTTGCCAATTAATTGAGATTGATTTTTATATAAAATATTGCTTGGGTCTTTTTTTTTTTTTTGGTACACTATTTTGTACGTTTATTGATTATGATCCAGTGGATAAGAAACGTGAACATAATACAATTGCGTCCAAGCAGATTTGGACAGAGGAGTTGTGCTATTCGCACGGACTGTCAGGGATTCATCCCAGCTGACTAGACAGCAGCCCCGGTTCTGCTATTCTACTCTGCCACTGCACTTACAATCCGTAACTGCAAATAAGGAAGGAAGCTTTCGAGCGATCAGGACGGTCAGAGCTATGACGTTAGCCTTTGCAGCAGTGAGCCTGCGCGCTTGGAAGCTTATATCTCGCCCTTCGCATTTCCTCTCAGTGCAGGCCACCATTCCTCCCCTCACTCACCAGGCAAGCACTGTCATCCCCTCCCCTCTCTCTTTTCGCTGTGTATTTGTATCTGGATGCATTGTACTGTGGAATAGCCAAATTGCCCATGCTCAAACAATTGCAATAGAAGCCGTCACACTCCCGCTGCATCACAATCACACACACTTTAGCTCCTGGAATCGTTTCGAGCTCCCATTGAACCAGTTTCTGCTAGTAAATATCTTTCCCATTTTTGTTTATCCATAATCTATCACCCTTTTGTGGATTTTTTTTTATCAAAATTGATGCTTTGATTCGGAAACGATCGCAAATTCAATCTTTCAACCTTCTTTCTCCTTTCCAAAGTAAAAGTTTCCTGATTAAAATTGCAATCCCTTTTTTTCTTGTGAGAAAGTTGTATTAGAGTGTAACACAATTTGCTAAAAAACATGATTGTTTTTTTTTTCCCTCTAGTACCTGCCATTTATGAATAAGATCTTAGGCAGTTTAATGTCTAAACAAGGAGTTTGACTAGCAGATAAGCATGGATGCTCGAAGTGTTGCTTCTCAGCTTAGCAGTTCTGGTCTGTTGCGGACTCAGGGCCTTATCGGGGGGAAATGGAGTGATGCCTATGATGGGAAAACCATAAAGGTATGCATAATTGTTCAAGGGGCGGACCTAGGAATTTTTTTTTAGGAAGAGACTATACATGTTACTATATGTTGCTTATTGATGGGTATATACAGCCAAAAAGCGGGGTTATTTTTTAAATTTTAAAATATTCAATAGTCACTTTAAAAATTCTAAAAAATATTAAATAAAATATATAAGGAGTTACTTGAAAACTTTTAAAAACCTAATACCGGTTATACATAACATTTTACAAAATTTAGGGGATATATGAGAACTTTCAAAATTCAAGGAGATTAAAGAACATTTTACAAAATTTAAGGGGGTCAAAGTAAAAATTTTTAAAATTTTTTAGAGTTTGTATGAGAATTTTCAAAGTTCAGTGGGGCCGGCCTCCCCTTGCTCCTCCTAACTCCACCCCAGATTGTTATTATGATTATGTTTGATTGCTATGAGCTGAATGAGTTTTTACTGATTTCAAATTTGTATGCTAGTTTGATAAGCTGGGGATGGTTTGGCTTCATCAATATCATTTTCTTGATTTTTAGTTCCTTCTAATCTTTTTTCTTTGGCCAATAACTCCTTCTGATCCTAATGTTCAATTCTTAGGTCTTTTAACACATGACAGGTGATTTTTCTTTCCTATTTCTTATTCCTTTTTAGAGTTAAGTAGAAAGGAGAAGGCAGCATGTACTGGTTTCTCCTTTGCCAATGATACTGCTGATTTTCTCTTCAGTTTTTCTATTTGAGCTGTAACCGCCTACATTTTTCTATTTTATCTCTAGGTATTCCTTAGTTTTTTTCTGCTGTAGTCTAAGAGTCTTACATTTATTAAAATAAACATGTATTCAACACTTTGGCAGGTTTTTAATCCAGCAACAGGTGAATCTATAGCAGATATCGCATACATGGGTGGAAGAGAGACAAATGATGCGATATCTTCAGCCTATGATGCGTTTAAATGTATGAAATTTTGTACTGTGACACTAAATCCTTAATTTTAGACTAAAAGCAGGAATATTGAAGATAATTGAGATGGTCTATTCTTGTAAATGTCTGACTATTTATGCCTTTACATAAGTTATGCTGTGGTTATATTATCAAATAGCTTAAGTACTGAAGTTTTGTTTATATCATGTGCTGCAAGTTGCTTATGATGTAGTTTGTCCAGTTAAAGCTTGCAGAATAGGGTGCAATAGGTCTGGTATGCTTTATTTATTGTTCATATTTTAAGCGGCTAAGGGACAGCACAAATATGAGAAATGAGTACAGTGGAAATTAGTTTGTTCCCTGTGCCCGAGAGAATTAAATCTGCATAGTGTGAGTGGGATGTTGAAAAGGAATGATGCGAGATTAAGAAGATGTGCAAAACTAATGGGGAAGCACATCATAATAGGTGGGGCTGACATTTTAGCACAAACTATGTCTTAAATTTGAAGCAATTCATGTTAATAATCTTAAATTGCTTTCACATGCCTGTCAAAAGCGGTTTGAACTGTGGCTAGGCTGAGTTTATTGCATGTTTCAATTTAAATTTGAGTTTCAATACTAAACTTTTGTGCATATTGCACATAATCATTTTTATCTCTCCACGTCTAGTGTGGTAAATGGCAAAGAGCTTGTGTGAAAATATCATTAAGATTTTAGATAGTTTATTTTGAAACAGAGAGTGCTGTTCAAAGATAGTGAAAGTACTTGTTAGTCCATTTTTCTTAACAACAATTCTAGACTAAACCGACACTTTAGTTGAAATCAATTGGTTGCTCAAGATTTTCTCTAGACTTTCCCATTTCTCCTTTTCTCTTGTTTGGGGATTTTGAGGAGAGAAGTAAATCCTAGTATTTCGTTTTAAGTCTGTTTCTTCTAAAAGAATGGACAAATTTATTTCTTTTTTTAATAAATTTTCTAAGCAAAACAAGTTGTATAAAGGATGTAGTCATTATTCATGATAACCATAAATTTGCTACCAGTCTATTAACATTCACGGTATAAAGTGAGTGTCTACTTTTTTAACTTTCATAGTTGATGGTGATGTAACCCAGGTTTGATTTGGTTCTTTAATATTATTCATGCTGTGTCACTCACAATCTCCTTTCCTGATGTATTTATGGTGCTTCAGTTCTTAAGTTTATAGTCACATGATTCTTTGTATGTTGACATGTTTGTTTATGTAGCTTCCTTTGTTGGTATCTTTTAATTATGTAGAAATTTTATGAAGTATGATGTCATCTCTTTGTAGCATGGAGCAAAACCACTGCTGCTGAGAGGAGCAAATTTCTAAGGAAATGGTATGTATATTTGGTCACTGATGATGTTCACAAACCTCCTGCCTTTATGGAAACATCAATTTCTATGCTGATTTTTCTTTTCTTTTCTTTTTTTTTCTAAGCTTTTAGAAACCATTGATATAATCTGTGTTGGATATATTAGCACTGTTTTTGTAAGAAATATTGGTACAACAAATGTTTAGTCAATTCTTAGAATTGTTATACTATCCAATTAATTTGTGCTCATCTAATCCTCTTGCATGTCAAGCATCTCCCTTTAGGTAATGGTTCAGGGAACTTGTATTAGGTTCAAGCATCATCAGCATTAGACTTCAGATCCATTCAGTTGCATATGAAAGGCAGTGAGGAAATGTTCTAACTGTATTTGTGTGTGTTCATGCTTTATACAGAGGTTCAATTATAGATGACACATACTGTGTATGCAGAGTGTGAATTACATCAGGACACCTAACTTAGTTAAGACAGGATGAGTGAACTTTCAAACTTAATAATTATAGAATGTGTACATTTTCACGTTAGTTTTGTGTTTTTAGTGCCCTTCAATAAATATACTATAACATGTTCACTTAGATTAGTTTCAAGATATGTTTTCTTTTAAAAGTAATATGGTTTTCTTGATGTGATACTCTATGCTGTAGAAAACGTTTTATGTAATTTAATTATTTCATATGATATGTAAAGAATTTAGTAATAAAGACTAAAAAAATATCCGCCACAGGTTATCTCAAAATTTTATTAAAAAGTGTGCTTTTTGTGTAATGCTGGTGTCAATAAATTATATGATTCATGTATATGCATATGAGTATATGATTTGCTCTTTTCTTTCCCTCCAAATTTTCAAGTGATGCAATACTTCTTTTGCAAATGACTGCAAACTTATAATATTTGATACAATGGTGAAAACTAACATACTCTTAATGGTGAGAGTGGCTCATTTCTCAAAGAGAATACTTCCCTCCTTTTTCCACGCAGTGTGCAGAAAGTTCAGTGAAGTCACCAGTGTACATTTTACTGCAAAATTCTTGTGTACCATTAGCTCTGTGGCTGCTGAGTGGCTTTGAAGCCTTTGATTATTAGTGCAGCCATATTTGCCAGTATTCTTCTACTTATGTATGTGTGTATTTCTGCATGTCTGGGTGTTGTTCAGCATATTTTGGTGAATACTCAGTACATGCTTTTTTAATTTAAACCTTAAAGTTTGACAAATATTGATAAGAGACGTAACACCATTTTTTTGGTTTACTGCTCTTAATTGTTTCAAACATATTGTCTTTGGAGAAGTCTCTTATATCTAGATTTTTTTAAATTTATGGGCTGCTTCACATTCCTGCAGATTAAGGTTGATTAGAAAATTTTATAGGATCGCTGGCAATCAGTGAATCTGGTTATTTCAATGCATGACATTGCCTCAAATTAGGATCCTTCTTGCTTGTGCTAAAGCTACATATTTATCCATCCATGACATAGTTCATTTTTTGGATTTTTCATGACTAAATTCTTCCAATAATAATTTTGCCCTACTACTGTTTTCATAATGTTATTTTCCTCGTTAGGTATGATTTGCTAATGGCTTACAAAGACGAGCTAGCACAACTTATAACCTTGGAGCAGGGAAAGCCTTTAAAGGAATCAATGGCTGAGGTAACATAGTTACATAGATAAATTTTTGGTTATTGTGTATTTTGTGACATTATATTCTTTCCTTAGTTAATTATATTTCAGGCATGTTTAATAAGAGGCGAATTAGCAATGATTTGGAAGTAAAAATTGGGGATTGCATCATACCACATATGTCACAGTTAATATATCTTGGACCTACAAAGTGATTGGGATGTCAAATTGGGTGGATAAAATAGAGAAATGTCTCAAAAGTTTTTTGTGATTGCAAAACACCTATAAAACTCAAAGGAAAATTCTACCGAATTGCTATAAGGCAAGTGATGTTATATGACAGTGAGTGTTGGGCAGTAAAGCGCCAACAAGAGTAGAAGATGGGAGTAATAGAGATGAAATTGTTGAGGTGAATTTGTAGACATACACGAAAAGATATGATTAAGAATGACTGCATTGAGGAGTGTTAAAGATATAAAACCAATCTTATATTTTCACTTAACAGTTTAAGCTTTTAAGATGATTGGTTCCTTTGACAAGGTATCAAAGTCTCTATAACTAAGCAGTCAAGAGTTTAATTCTTGTTGTCCCCATTTCTTGAACTAAAAAAAAAATTGAATTTCATTATAAGGTTTGGTGGGCTTGTGCATATGTCCACACTTCAAAGTCAAAGGATTTTTGTGTGAGGAGATGTGTTAAAGATATAAATCAATCTTAAACCTATATTTAATAGTTTAAACTTTTGAAATAAATGGTTCTTTGACAAGGAGAAAGTTGGCAAAGCATCTATTAAAGAGAAAATGGTGGAAACTCATCTAAGATGGTTTTGCAATATGAGAAGAAGACCAATCAAAGTTTTAGTTAGAAAAGTTGATCAAATGGAGAGTAGTCCAATTACAAGGGGTAGAGGAAGACTATGAAGACAATAGGGGAAACTATTAAAAAAGTCCTTCATTTAAATGAAATTTTTGAAGATTTGGTTATCAATCTAACACAATGGCATTGTTTTGTTCATGTAGCCAACCTCATCTAGTAGGATAAGGCTTAGGTTGTTGGTATTGTTGTTGTTGTAGTTATTTATATTTCCAAAATGAAATTTCACTATTTGCAATATGCAATGAAAGTGGTTGTTTTTCAGATTAACTATGGGGCTGGCTTTATTGAGTTTGCATCTGAGGAGGCGAAACGTGTATATGGGGATATAATTCCTGCGCCTCTATCTGATCGAAGGTTGTTTGTTTTAAAGCAGGTAAAGTTGAAAATTTATTTGGTCTCTTAATTTTCATATGTCAGTAATTTCCAGGGGAAAATTTATGTGGCTAAATTGTATTTATTGATTGCTTTGCATATGTGCAAGGTGAAAAGTACTTGTCTGCACCCAGTACAATGCACTAGAAACATGCAGGGTGTGATTTTGGCATTATAACTTATGTCATGCTCTGTTCTCATTAGTGCATTGCACCAGTTGCACACAAGATTCACTCATTCTCGGCAATCAAATGTTTTATGATGTTTATTGCACTAACTTGGCTAAGTAATCATGGTAACAGTTCACATTTAATAACAACATGGAAAATATAAACTGAGATTAATGTGAGGGAAAAGGGTACCACAAAGAAAGAATTCATAAACTCACTTGTTTGGGTCTAATGGCATACTTTTCAGAATCAACTTCTCACAGTTACTTTTGTTCTGTTGGTCTGAGTTAGTTAAATTTTGATGATTTGAGTTAGTGGCAAATGGTGCTCATATGTCTTTTCTTGGAAAGACAAAACCTATTTTATTTTGCAGAGGTGAAGTTATGGATTGCTTTCTTCATTGTTACTATATGCTTTGATAGTTTGATACTTTGTTCCTTCCATGAGTCTAAGATGTTGGATGTGCAACAGCTCCATCAAATTTTAGACAGCTAGGTTAAAAATGACCTTTATATGAATGTACATTTAATGTTTATGTAATTTATCAATTATATGATACTACTAACTGAAGCCCATATATGGCAGAAAGAATGGAGGATGTCCAAGTAGTGCCGTAATTTTTATTTTCAATGTCTACTTACATCAAGTATGCAATGGCATCGTTTGATCTATGTAGCAAATCTTACTTGGTGGGATAAGGCATTATTTGTTGTTGTTATTGTTGTAATGTCTTGTTACATCAAGTAGTAGTATCCTAGGAGGTTGCAAAGTTCCTTAGTGGATGAAAGTAGATGCTTATCAATGTTATGAAAGTAAATGCTTGTTCAACTGGAACTTCACATTTTTGTATTGAGTATTTTCTCCGAACTTTCTATGCTTTTTCTGTATCTTCATGTTTGTGTTTGTGTTGTTTTGCGTGTTAAGTGTCTGTGTTCATTCTACATGGATTTGGCAGATTAAAATTGCCTTTTGTATTGTAACTGTTGGATGAAGATTTTATTATATTTTAATACCAAAAATTCTGTTTTATCATCCTGATATTTTAATATAAGGCTCTCAACTCCCTCCTTCCCCCATCTTTTTTGGCTTCTGCAGCCTGTAGGGGTTGTCGGTGCAATCACACCTTGGAATTTTCCTTTGGCCATGATTACCCGAAAGGTAATCTCAGTTTCAAATCTTTATTTGTTGTCCAAATGCACTGTGTTTCTAGGAGCAAGTAAATGTTAATTGAATGACAATCATGTTAGTAATAATTTGTTTTGTCTTATATTAGGTTGGCCCAGCCCTTGCATGCGGCTGTACTGTAATCATAAAACCCTCTGAATTTACTCCACTTACGGCTTTAGCTGCTGCTGAACTCTCCATTCAAGCTGGAATACCAGCGGTAGTTTTTAATCCTAATACTTTAAAGGGCATGATGAAAGTTCATTGTGTAGTTGGTCCTATTATTTTATAATTTTTTTGGTGTTTGGTAATTCAGTAAACAAAATCATTGAAAGTTGTCACAGAGGCATGACCAGCGTACATTAGCATAGCATCATTCGCAATGTTATTGGAATTCATTGTGTTTTTTGGGTTGTAATATGTTATTCCTTTATGTCAAAATTTTATTTAAGTGTATTGTGTATTATAGTTTGCTGTCTGTTTCTGTGAATATTTTGTTAATACATAACAGTGGCACCCTCTGTAACCTTCCGTTGCCATTTCAAATACTTAAATACCTTAAACTTTGTAATTTATTGTTGTACTGTGTATTTCATGATCATGGTTAAACAGAATGCATCTGAAGTGGGTTAGTATTTTCACTTGTACAAAAAGAAATACCAAGTTGTCTCCCCTGGGGGCCAACTTGCAGTTACTTTATGATAGACTCAAGAGAAAGAAACTGAAATATAGTATTGATTGAAAAGAAAGAAAGCAGATCCAGACAGAGGTGAGCAACTCTGAAGATGAGTGCTGCCCCTGATTCACACAAAACAGTAAAAAGGAAATGCAGAAAATTGGGTGATTACAATCTACCCTCCCAGGAAAAAAGTTCACATGCTGAAAGGAAAAAGCATTCCCTCAGCCCTCCATGAGCAAAGTTCTTACCAAAAAGTTTCTACCTAACTTGTCAGACTGACCCCTTCACTGCTATATCCCCTCTCTCTCTTTCCCAAGTGTCCTAGCGCCTAACAAATCCCCATTGTCATCATTCTCTGCCTCTAACAGTTTGCCCTTCTCATCATTGAGTTCCATGTGGCTCCCTTCTTTTGTAAACTTTCCAGGTTTTTGGTTTTTCACCAACCATGGGCATATCACTGGCTTGCGCCCTTACTGGGTTCCTATTAATACTTCCCCCCGTATTAATAGCTTTGTCCTCAAGGCAAAATTCTGGAAATTGAAACTTAATGACATCAACTTCTTCCCACGTGGCCTCATCTGCTGCCGTGTCATACCATTTAATCAGAACTTGAGGAACTTATCTGTCTCCTGTTTTGACCACTTTATAGGCCAGGGCAGATTCAGGTTGAATAAGGGGCTGTTGTACTTTTAATTCAGTGGGGAGGTGAGGTTGTGCTTGTTGTTCACCCGTGGTCCTCTTCAATTGGGAAACATGAAAACAGGGTGCACTTTGGATGATTCTGGGAGAAAGAGCTTGTAGGCTAGTGCACTAACTTTAGCTATAATCTGGAATCGTCCATAAAAGTGGGCAGCCAGTTTGGGGTTGATCCTCCTAGTGACTGATTGCTGCTGGTGGGGTCGTAGTTTCAAGTTCACCCATTGCCCCACATTGAAGGAAATTTCTCTTCTATGAGCATTGGCTATCTTGCACATCCGATTTTGGGCCCTTTGCAGTTTGTACTTCAATTGCCTGAGAGCATCATCACAGTTGAGCAACTCTTGTGCCACCACCTCTACTTGTATCTCCCTGGGTAGGTATTGTAGAAAAGTAGGAGGGGCTCTCCCATAAGCAGCTTGAAAAGGAGTGCAGCTTGCAGGGCTACAATAGGTTGTGTTGTACCAATATTTCCCCCAATGCAACCACTTGGACCAAGTCTTGTGCTGTTCACTAGCAAAGCACCTCAAATCGGTGTCCAACTCAAGACCTCAGATTGTCCATCCATTTCCGGATGATATACTGAACTCATTTTAAGTTTACTTCCCTTGTAATTTGAACAACTCACTCCAAAAGTTGCCCACATCCTTGTTACTTACTATGGAATTAGGGATACCACGCAGCCTAACAATTTCCTTCATAAAAACTTCATCTACTGTCCGAGCTGTATAAGGGTGTTTCAAGGAAATGAAATGTCTGTATCTTGTGAAACAATCAACAACAACTAGAATTATCTCATACCCTGCTGATTTTGGCAAGTTGGTGATGAAGTCCATGCTAATATCCTCCCACACAGCCTTGGGAATGTGGAGTGGCTGATTCAAACCTCCTGGGGATGTAGCTTGATACTTACTTCTTTGTCAAACAGCACATTCAGTGACATATTTAGTGATGTCAGCCCTCATCCGAGGCCAATAAATATTGGCTGCAATCCTCCTATATGTTCTAAATACCCCCTAGTGACCTCCCATGGGTGTGGCAAGAAACTCCTCCATTAAAGCTGGCACCCATGAAGAGTTGGCAGGGATTACTAGTCTGCCTTTGTAGAGCAGTCTATCTTGTTGCAGGGTGTAGTGGGGTTTGGAGGTGGGATCTTGCTGTAAAGAATTGATGATTCCTGATAAATGGGAATCTTCCCTCACTGCCATATCCACCTTTTCAGCCTCCAACCAAATGGGTCCGGCCAATGTCAACAATTCTCCTTCTTCATGTACCCAGGACAAAGCATTGGCTGCTTTATTTTCTTGGCCAGCCTTGTATATACTATTGAAATCATAGCCCATCAGCTTCGCCAACCAAGCTTGCTAATTCTGAGTTGTTATTCTTTGAGTTAAGATGTACTTGAGGCTTCTTTGATCAGTGCTTACTAAGAATTTCCTCCCAATCAAACTTCTTATGTCACTACTTGTTTGCAGCTCCTTCTTTGCCTGTTTCTTCTTTATTTTTTTTATTAAATGATGTTTTTGTTCTTCATTTGTTTTCCCCCTACTTTTTATGTTCTAATGGCTGTAATGTTTTAATGGCCTAGGGTGTTGTGAATGTGGTTATGGGAAACGCTCCTGAAATTGGAGACACTTTACTTGCAAGTACACAGGTTCTGTCTCCATGTTATTTTGTGAAGAATTCACCTTAGTGAACATCTGAGATTGGAAATTGAAAATTTTCATTTTTGTACCACGTTTATTTAGGTACGGATGATCACATTCACAGGCTCAACAGCAGTTGGAAAGAGGTTGATGGCAGGTGCTGCTGGGACAGTTAAAAAAGTATGCACAAATGTTGCAGTGAAATTCTAGAAACTTATCATCCAGACATCATGATGTTCGAAGTGAAAGTTTCCCTTATTCTTTTTTACTTTTGTAGGTAGCTCTTGAACTTGGTGGCAATGCACCTTGCATAATATTTGATGATGCCGATGTTGATGTGGCAGTAAAAGGAACCGTAAGTTAGATGGATGACAATGCATGGTGGTTGTACATGTGATTTCTGCCTAAGCTGCTATTTTAAATGGCTATTCTGTGTCTGTTTTAGCCTTCTTATTGTATGGAGTGACTGAGACCTTATATGCCCACATAAAAGTAGTGATCAATTCGAGTTCTTACTTTGTGAGCTTACAATGACTGTAAGGAATTATTTGAGCTGCTAGAAGTTTGGACATTGATGCAGTGTCTCTGTTTCTTAGTTAGTATTAGAATAGCATGGAGATGTGAGTTTTATGTCAATGGCATGTTTACTTCCTTTTTCTTCATCTTTGGACTTTAAGTATAAGCATGGGTTGAGATAGAAAATTCAGAACCACTGGATTTGTTTGTAGCAAACCTAGCAGAAATAAGATTAGCGTAGATATTGGAACAATTGAGTGTGGGCATTTGCCAATAATTGTGTGTTAGATCTAGCAATAACATGTGCAGTATTTTTGTGTTCTTGGAACTTCAATTGCATTGGAGAAATGCAACTTGCCACTGAGTACTTGGGCAAAAAGCAGAGCTCCAGAAACAGCACACCAACTCCATTCATTTTGGTGAGGAAGCGCTTGCCATATGTGTCTTTTGTGTCATCAGTGGTCTTAGATTGGTGGTTGGGGCTTGCTAGACTTGAAAATATCACTTCAAGGGTTGGATGCACTGGTATCATGTATGCTAAAATTGATTTAATCACAGCTACTGAGATTTGATGTCCTTTGACCCTAGGTCTTTCAGAGGTTACATTATTTCATTTCCCAATCATTTGGGAGCCCTTTTTGGTTCAATTTTTATGTATACAGATCTCAACCGATGAATAGTTATCTTATAAATTATAGGCTTAAACTTTCAATATCAAGGACTTCAACAATATAGTTTATCTTTTTAATTCTGGTGTGAAAAAAATTTATAGAAGCCCTTCGACACTAGGTTTGGTAAATAGACGCCTCAAATTTTAATTATGGCAGTTTTAGAAATTTTGTATTCATGTGGAATGGGTAGTTTTTTTGAGATTGTAGTTTCTAAAAATGAATTATTGTGCTGAATAATAGATGGTATAGAAGATTAATCAACTAACAGAAAATGGGTAGAATTGGGTAATGAATCACATTTTAAATTTAAGGATTTGATTGCTGAAATTTAAAGATGAGGGGTCTATTTACTAAAACCTCAAAGTTAAGGGTGTTTGTGAAATTCCTCCAATTTTTGTTTTACTAGAATGTGACGCATAAGGAGTGTGTGGTAATTAACAGTGTCCATTGTGAATAAAATAATTAATTAGATATAATAGTTTCATTTCTAATAAAGTATGATTTGATATAAAGTTAAATAATTTAATTCAAAATAATTTGGTGAATAAAGTTTTGAAAAGGAAAGAAAAGAATATAGGAAAGTAGAATTTGATTCCTGATAGAAAGAAATTTGATATTTAAATTATAATTAAAAGGTACTTTCAAAGAATAAAACTATTAGGAAGGGTATTTTGGCAAAGCAAATGATTCTACCTTTCGTGCTTATGTATAGGTTAAAGACAACAACGTTTCATTTATTTGATTACAGCTTGCAGCAAAGTTCCGTAATAGTGGGCAAACTTGTGTTAGTGCAAACAGAATTCTTGTGCAAGAAGGTTAGATTACAATGCTAGTCGACTATCCATTTTACAATTATAATACTTTATTTGATTGGTTACTATTTATCTCTTCAGTTGATTCTAGCATGTTTTCTGACTGCCAATATGATATATCCTGTAGGAGATTTAATATTTTCTTGTTTTCCAATCATTCTAGTTTTTACTTTAAGTCCTTTCTTGTAATAGGTAAAAGGGTATATGTCACATATACTCAGAGGTGGTTCCAAAATTAGCGATGTGTGTGTGTGTGTGTGGTTGTTTTTAAACTTTTATAAAATAAGATTTTGTTTTTCTTTTCGTCATTAAGAGATTCACAATGGCTAACAAGTGGGACAACCTAAAGGTATTAAGACAAGCATATTAACAAGTATGGTCACTCGTATGACTTAACATTATATGAGTTTAGGACTGCATTAAGGCTTATTTGTTGTGACAGTAGTATGAAGTTTCCTATTAGTATTTGATCCTGCAAGCTTTGACATGGAATCTGATGTTTTAAAAGTTAAAAATTTTGGAAATGTGAAAAACAGAATGGATGGGAAAAATAAATGGAAATTCCACATAGCTGGTTTTTCATATGTCTGATATTCTTGTTTGAGATTTGCTCCTATCAGTTGTGGACTCCTATTGATTATATGGCTTTTCCACCTCACACAATAATGTACATTTTCATGTAGACTTTACAAGTCTAGATTGTGCACTGTTCCAAATGTATATTATTTTTCTATAAGTCATAGTTTATGGGGTTTTAGACGGTTAAAGATATAAAACTATTCTTGAACCTGCATCTAATAGTTTAAGCTTTTTGTGGTAGTTGGTTTTTGACATAATATCAAAGTCTCTATGACTAAGTGGTCAAATTTGATTCTTGCCACTCCTATTTTGGAAAAAAATTAAGTTGAATTTTGGCACAAGATTTGGTAGGCCTATGCATTTGACGGACGTGTTAATTGTCCATACTTAAAGCCTAAAGGGATTATGTGTGAGGGGACATGTTAAAGATATAAAACAATTTTTGGATTTGCACCTAATGGTTTAAGTTTTTAGGATAGTTGGTTCTTAACACACACAATACTTTTTTCTCCTATTATTTTACTAAGCTTTTCTGTGAAGGTATCTATGAGAAGTTTGCAAAAGCCTTCGTTGATGATGTTAAGAATTTGAAAGTTGGTGATGGCTTTAGTGAAGGTGTGGTTCAGGTACATTTCTTCTTTTATGAGCTTCACTTATCCTATGATACTTGGTTTAGATGTTATATTCTTTTATTATTGTTGTAGCAATATGTTTTCCATTTCGCTAGTCTTTTGATCCCTCTCCCAAACTGAGATTTAAAATGTGGCATAATCTATTGGGACCATGGTGTTAGTGTGACTCAATTATCCAATTCTAAACAGGGGCCCCTAATCAACGAAGCTGCTGTGCAAAAGGTTTGTCTACCTTCTAGTAGTTCAATTTCTGTTATGCATTATGGCAGGGTGTCTCCTCTAAGCTTCTGTGCCTCTTCGTCTCTTTTGTGATTTTGTGATTTTGCCGTAACAGGTTGAGTCCTTTGTCCATGATGCTACCTCAAAGGTTTGTTTCCTTTGCGGTTCCTCCAGCCTAATATTTTCTGCTTTAAATCTCCCCATATATATTTCAATGGGACCATTCTTTTTAATCTGATGTTATTTGCATAGTAAAAGTTAAGAAAGTTGACTCTGTAAGGTGTTCAACATTATTTCTATTTCATATATCCTGTGAAATTGCTAATGTTTATCGATAATGTAATTTCTGTATTTATATTAGATGATATTTCCATGAAGTCATCATCAGGATTATGATTGGAGATGTTATCTGTACGAAGCCTTTTTGGGCTTCTTTGACATTTCTCATTTGTTGATTTTTTTGGCTTTGATGCTGTATACGTGAACAGAAAACTTAAAAATTAGTTATTGCTTTGTTCAAGTGAACTTTGCCTTTAGTTTTTCTCTTTGGAAAAAAAAGGCAAGATAATTGAGTATGTTCAAATATTTAATAATAATAATTCTAACAATTCGATCCTTTTACATTTGAAGGGGGCAAAAGTAACTCTTGGGGGTAAAAGACATAGCCTTGGATTTACTTTTTATGAACCAACAGTTGTTAGTGATGTCAACAGTGAGATGCTCTTATCAAGGTAAAGCATTTAAGATGCTATCTACTGATTCTATAATTTTCTGATGTATTTCTGGAGTAAGTAATGTTGTTGACTGCCAAACCTCAGCTTTGGTGTCACTACTTTTAGTAATTTTAAATTTCCATAGTTGTATTGCTAAAGAAACTGAACGGTCGAGTGTGAATATGCTCATATACTATGGAGGATGTTTGCCAATATTTCACTATTTCTAATCACCAGAAGTGGTACCCACAATGCCAGTATGAGGAGAAAGTACGTGATAAATTTTGAAACCTGAAGAACAAATTGCATGAAGAATGATTCAAAGATGTAATTTGTTAAAATATAATTTCCTTAAAATATGTGGGTGTAAGAGATAGCCTATGTGATTATGCAAAAGGACAGTTTTCTCCTCTCAGTTCAAGTATAGTTGAAATGAAATACTGAACTTTTAAGGAAAAGAAAAATAGAAATTTGGATACCAAATGGGGAATTCCATTTCTCTAATATATGGTATTATGGATATTATAGATTATAGATATTAAGGAGGATGAATTAATTCTAAGTATTGATGCCCATGGGAACCTGATTATCAGTATCTACAATTCTAGATTTTTAGTCATCAACTGAATTTTATAATAGTGATAATAAATTAGGAGTTTTTATGTTACTAATACTTGCGGTACCCCTTCCATTATCAATGGTTGGATTCTGTGTCAAGATTTATTCAACAGTCATCCAACAGTTAATATTACTGCAACTAGGCCAGGGTTCCAAAAACATGGTTGTCATAAAATCTCCTGATATAACAGTTTCTATATTGCTGAAGCTTGAAAAAGATTGCATTGGTCTTTTCTACTGTTTACCAAATATATGACCTAGCTTTAATGTGGGATATGGTTGTCTTTATATGCATTATGCTGGGTCTTTGACTTTTTTTTGGGTTTCAGCTGGTTCAACCTTAAGACCGGTTTTTGGGGTTAATGCAGACTGGATTCTGGCTGGTCACCGGTTGAACCAGCAGTCCGGTCCGATTTTTATACACTGCTTTGGTGATGTAAGAATTTGAATTATTTGAGGTCACAGTTTTTATTGCTGTTACACGTTCTGTTTTTGCCAACATTCTGTATTTGGTTGAAAATTATGTTGCCCTGTATCAATAATATGGAACTCTTTATACATTAAAGCTCCTGAATGATTTGTCTTACACCAGAGAGGAAGTATTTGGACCTGTGGCACCCCTTTGGCGGTTCAAAACTGAAGAGGAGGCTATCAAAATTGCTAACGACACTAATTCAGGTTGTTCTTGTAGCTCTAATTTGTGATTTGGTTCTTCCTATAGCTATGAGACTTTATGGCTCTTCCCTTCCTGCATTTTATTTTATTATTATTTTCACCATATTGACGATTAGTATTTGTCAACACTGGTAATTCAATATTGACAACCAACATTTGTTGACCATGGGACCTAACCTGACTGTGTATGAAGGGTTGGGTTCATACATATTTACAAACAATGTCCAGCGCTCATGGCGTGTTGCTGAGGCTCTTGAATATGGACTTGTGGGTGTCAATGAAGGAGTAATGTCAACAGAGGTGCATCTCTTTCGTAAGTAACTAAGAGATAAAGTTGAAATATGTTTACTTCTGGGCTTATGTACCTGTGTTTATTGATGTAGGTGGCTCCATTTGGTGGTTTTAAACAGTCTGGCCTTGGGAGAGAAGGCTCCAAATATGGGATGGATGAATATTTGGAGGTAAGTACGCATCTAGAATGTCATTCCTGTCATTTACTTCTCTTTTGGTGTTGAAATCAAAACTGCTTTATATTCTTCAATCACTGGATGTAATTAAGCAGTTCATGACCCTAAAACTTTATGGAATGGTTTATTAACAGTTAACACTAAGATCTTAAACACTTAGTAATCCTCATTTATACTACTGCAGGTGGAGGCTACTTTTCAATAGGGAAAATATGTATTGGGCCTTAAATTATTGTTTCAAAACCAAATTATGCCCACTTGATTCAATTGTATAATGTAAATCCTAATTAATAAAAATTTATGGATAGTATTAGGAGGTCATATTGTCATTTGTTTCTATTTGTCTTGTTTATGTACTATTAGTGAATATTATTTATGCAAAAAATATAAAGATAAATAATAATACGGAATGAAGTCATCTATGCAGCATACTTGCACTGTGCGCACACACAAGCTCCATGATACAAAGTACACCTTATGAAAATTTTTTGGTCAGTTATTGAAAGGCTTGTTGCTGTGGCTTCTCATGTTGGTAAAGCATTGCCCATATCACATTAACTAGATATTAAAAGCCAGATCTGGTGTTGGTTACCAAATCGATCGACACTTATAAATTGTTTAGTGCTAAAGAGTATTTAGGTTTCTTCGTTTTGGCCTGTTGGAATGTCCAACTAATTTGCAAGGTTCCAAAAGCTCACACTTTAAGCTGAAGATATGCCTCTGAATGAAGCCTTCTGAGGTGAAGAGCTTCCATCGTTTCCTTTTCTAGAGGAGGAAATTCATAAAACGTTTGAGATTATTTCGTGGGTTACTAGCAGGCAGATGGTGTGTGGCTTTGGTATTTTTCCGTGGAAAAGCAAAATGTATCATTCAAGTAATTCTCATGAGCACGGACATAGATGCAGGACCCATCATGGGCAGAATGAGACAGCATGTACAAAAACATTAGGATATGATTTGGCATAGACATACATACTGAAAAATAAAATAAATATACAAGTTTGATATCTGTAAGTATAAATTGCATTTCTATAATATCTCTTACGTGTTTGAATTTGTTAAGAAAGCATCTAAGAAGTATCAGGTACTACTCTTTTTACCCTGATAATATTGTTCAGATGTGTGTCAACGGGATTTGGGGTTAGACATACTAAACACAATTATGACTTCTCTCTAGAAGTGTAGTGCTCCATGGTTCAAAAGAAGTGAAGATCTACATCCAATGCATTCTTAATATGTTAATAATACACATATCCTTGGCCCCTACTAGCTATGATATTGACCTTTTTGCTCATTACTTTTTCAGATCAAGTATGTGTGCTTGGGAAACATGGATAGAGATTAATGTGCGAGGTATACTAGTGGCAGTGCCAAGACTAAGATGGGTTGTCAGAGGCCCTTCAACTGTATTTTAAGAGTTTGGAAGAGGGTTTGTGTTTATAGAAGATTCATGTAGATATTCCGCCCTTGGCGTGTACAAATAAGTGCAGGCTCACAGTGGACTTTAGGACTTGTTTTCATCCTTTTTCTTTCTTCGTATTTGTTGTCCTCTTCTTTTCTGTTCATTGTGTGCTCCATGGAAGGCATGTACGTACAATACCAGCTGGGTTGTAACTTTCTCTTCCCTTCTCTGTACTATATTCTGTTACAGGAGAATGAAATGCAGCTGACTGCTCTCCTTTAGATGAACCAATTTAATGGCGATTCTTAATGCTTGTAGTGGTCATATCTTGCCATTACTGGGATCAAACAGGAAAAATCCAAAAGAAGGCAATTCTTGTTAGTGCCCCTATAACTGCCTTGTGATTCGCTACCCAATATTTGAGGGTGACTTAAGTGGTCAATTGTTCTTTTCTGGAGCACTTGCAATGCTTATAATGAGATAAATTTGTTTGAAACTGAAGGCCCATTCAATGTTAGTATGCTTGACTGAACACATAAATTCCACGTTTGGTAAAAATCTTTTAAGGCGTTTCTTCTAGTTCTTATTAAAAGGGCATATGTACTTTAAGAAAATCCTTTGGGAAATACTAATCATAATTATCCTGATTCTTAAAAATATTAAATAACTATTAAATATTATTTATTTTACTCAATTAGCCTGTCTTTCCCATGACTTAAAGACCAACCAACCCGGATCCAACATTTTCAGTCAGGGTATGAAGATTTTTAATTGAAAAAAAAAAAAAAAGAGTTGGTATAAGGGTATAACATGTGAATAATTTGGCTCCCACACTTAAAATTCTCATAATTTACACACCAAACATTCACATTCCTTGATTGGCTGTGAGCACAGTTAATTAAAGGCTGAGTGTTTGATGTGCAAATTCTAAGAGTTTAAGGTGTGAAATAGCATCACTCAAAACATGTGTACATAATATGAGTTCAAAATGGAACACTGGATCCGGGTTTTTCATCCCCCGCCTTCCCAGTTCGATTCTCTCGTTATACACTTTTCTTACCTTTTAAAAAAAAAAAAAATTGAACATTGGATGGCTTTGAATATTATCCACATCAATGTATTTTTTGATTAATAAATGAGTATATGCATTTGTTTAGTAAATATTAAATACGCTTATTCGTAAATATATTTATATTAAATAATAATTTAGAGATTTAAATGCAAACTTTCTTGTGAACTACCCAAACCTCTTATTATCAAATTACTTAAGAGCTGAATAAATGATGTAAATACTATTTTTTTGAAGAAACAAATATGAAATTAATTTAATTAATATTGATAATTCAACATGAGACAAAAAGAATCGTTTAAGATAATTAGTCAAACCTACATTAGTTTTTCAAGCCATATAAATATATTATCGTATGTTCTCAAGAGGCATTAGGAAAAAATAAATAACGCTTGAAAGGAAAGAATCAAATCATTTTTTTGGTAAAGAATCATAATTATTTTTTAATGTTAAGAAGTGATAGGTTATAATAATAGTGCACCTCAATGGATGGTACTAGTACTGCCATCATGTGGTTTTTATCTTCCTTGGGATACCATATTCTCCATCAAATCTAAGTTCATTACTTGACTTTATTTTTCAAGTTTAAAAGATTTGATTATGACAAATGTTACAGTTTATCCTGCTTTATTCTATTGCAGGTTACATCCACACACACACACACACACACACACACACACACACATATATATATATATATGCATGCAGCATGCCATGCCATTCTTTCTTCTGCATCTTAGCAGTACACTTTAAAGTATTAAATTTATACTGATCCCCTTGTGATTTTTGAACTTTGTACATACACTATTCTAATTTTGATCTTTTCATAGATATTATGACAAACAATGCTATTTTGAAAAAGTTTTCTATATAAAAAAATTATATGTGATTTATAAAAACTATCGAATAGTTTTACATTTTTTAATTCTATAACTTATGTCAGTATCAATTATCAATAATTTTTATAACAGTTACTTATCAATTTTATAAAAATACAAATTGTGTGTAATTATGTGTCCAAGCTAAAACTTAATACCATATATAATCATTAATAAATGCCTTACGTTGTTCTAATTAGTAATCATAAAATCATAATTTAATCAAGAACTTTTGCATAGCTTAGTGCTCCTTTACCTAGCTGGTCATAAAACTAGGAATCCATCTCTCCAAAATGTCTTTGTGTTTTTATATGTGGCGTGTTTGGTGTTAATGGTTTTACTAGTTATTTTGAGCGTACAAAGTTAAGAGGACCCTATTCCTCTCTCTCTCTCTCTCTCTCTCTCTCTCTCTCTCTCTCTCTCTCTCTCTCTCTCTCTCTCTCTCTCTCTCTCTCTCTCTCTCTCTCTATATATATATATATATATATATATATATAAGAAATGTTTTTGAAAGTAAAATATCTGTGAAATTGAAGAGACGTGATGGGTCCATTTTACCCAAATACAACTCAAATTTGCAAAGCTCAAAACCTACACTATAACGAATTATGATTGCCATAAGTAAGAGAGATTAGAGAGTGGTTAAGGAGGGAGGGGGGGGGGGGGACTTGTAAAAGTAATGTTATTGAACATAAAGATGGGGCCCGCAAGTTCCCCTTGAAAGGAATATATTCATATGGAAGAATATATTCAGTTGTAGCCCATAAAGATGCTTGAAATTCAAGCAAACAGGGCTTAGCACACTAAACCGAACCCACTTTTCCCACTGGGTTCTAGCTTTTCATACACAGCCAACCAAAAGTGAAACTCTTTGCTTTGCTTGGTTATATCAGATAGGCATATATAGCCATCCTGATAATAGTAGTCTAAAAAAGAATCCACTTAAAAAGATCAACTAATTAAGTCTTTTTTTTTTCTTTTTTGGGGTTTTGCCCTCACTCATTTGAATGGACAGTTGCCAAATTAATTAGACAGATGAAGAAGAATTGGAATAATCAAATATCATGCAGAGAGAGGAATACAGAGAAGCCATTCTAGATGGAGTCCTAATCATCTAGATTTCCATTGTCTTGGGTCAGATTTATTCTCAGCTTGGAACTCATGGATTGGTTTGGATGTCTTATTAAGTGGGGTCTTGGTCAAAGTGTGGGGCCGACCCATGCTATTTAGAATGGTTTGCAATAAAATAAGAGATTATTACTCTATAAACTATGATTAATAAGCATTTGTATATCACAATATATATAGGTTTTCACACTTTTGGGAGAGGAATCTTCCTTTGATTGTCAAAGAAGAAAGCATTTATTCTTTAGTTCAATTTGGATGAATAGAAGGCAGCTATAATTCGGATCTTTGCATGTTATTGCTATCCGATCCAATCCAAGGAGAAAAGGGTAAAATCAACTGTTTTCATGTTTATTTCAATTATTCATTATATTATCGTACTTTTTTTAAAAGCTCAAGCTTACATGTATGAGTGTTTTCCTTAGTCATTTTCTCTAATTTGAATATGGGCTGGATCCTCATGAATCTGTTTGCGCTTTACATGTTTTTTGTTTGTAAAATGTTAGTATCACAAAATTATAGGCACAAAATATTCACAAAACTTATTTTGTATTATTAGATATAGTGAAGTTCATTTGTAAGTGTATTTAATTTGTCAAATTTAATGACAATAAATAGATTTTGTGAAATTTTAGTAAAATTGGTATTTTTGTTGTGATTTTGAGAAAATTTTGTATGTTAAATTGATTTTTTTCATAAAAAAATTGAGTTGACTTAGTGGGACGGTTAATAACATAATCTAGTTCAAAATGATACTTAAAAATGTTAATTACGTACATGGTTAGGTCACCATAGTCTTACCTTTATTTTTGGCTTTGGGCAGAATATAATTGGTAGTGACAAAAAGAAGTAGAAGGTCCCCTACTGCTGCTCTCAAAAGCTCCACATAGCCATGTCCTTTACGCGTTGATGTTTATGTCCTCAAATATTACCAACCACAGACCCTAAAGTTGGTTCATGTTACCTTGTTTTTTCTGCTTTCTATCATCCTGAGAGCTCTACATAACACAATTTTTTATTGCTAATTTTTGACAACTCTTTCCTTGAGTGAGACCCAAATATATATATATATATGTATATATATTATTCTTAAATATAATTAGAGGCTTAGTACTTTGATAAAGTGTTTCAATCTCTATTATTGAAACATTTGTAGTATTTATCAATAAGTAGTTGGTGTAATGGTTAATAACTGCTTTCAAATCACCTTGAGACAAGTCATATACTTAGAGTTTAATCTTAGAATTGTCTTTGTTTGAGAGGTTTACTATTTAACTCCTAATTTAAACGGAGATTAATTTCACCTAAAAGATAGAAATACCTCATAAAAATAAAAACAAAAAATATTTGCAATGTCTTTTAGACAAAATAAAATTGATAGTGCAGGTTTTGACATTTTATCAGAGTACTGATACCCTAATAACCATATTTCATGAATGGAAAAATGATTGTTGCTGATTAAAAATGTAGATTAATTTCTCAAGAGAATATTATTAGATTGCTGTTGACTAACTACAATGAGACGTGCGTTTATATCAAATTTGTTTTTTTTTTCCCTTAATTATTATCAATTTCAGACATTTTAATTTGTTTACATTGACACGTAATTAGTGACTGAAAAACATTGATCTTATAGAATTGATATGTAATTGTCTATTGTTGATATATAATTTTTTTTTTGCCTCATTAAATCATCCAGAAATGAACACCAAATATAAAGTATTTCTCATGTGAAATTAAATTCCAGGTGATTGCTTTATTTTGTGAAAGTACAAAAGCCAAAAGTGAAATATGTCATCTAAAAGGCCATGTAAGTACTCATAACTTCCAGATCTTCTCTTAGAATTTTATGCATATATATTATATATTATGACTAATTTTTTTATAATTTTGATATACATGACACACAAACATTGACATATATAAATATATAGTATTATTTTTTCAAATGTGATCTTGCATTTTTGTGTTAATGAAGATGTTTAGCATAGAATTGCTCGTTGCTAGCTACTTTAGATGATTATTATATATATATATATATATATATATATATATTTCACTTTTCAAGAACATACTACGTTAAGCTAACATGCTAAGAAGGAATGATGCTGAATACACTTGGCATAAAATGAATCATGGGTTCAGAATCTATGCAGAAGCAAAGCAAAGACAGAGAGTTAAAAACAAAAGAAAAACTCGAAAAGAGAATTGAAGAAATTGATGCTGACATCTATGGATAGGCTGTAAATAACATATACCTATGATCATTAACACTTGTTCAGGTGAAAAAAATGTATATCTTTAATTTGCCAAAGATAATGTTCTAATTAAGTTCGTAGTTAGCTGCATACATGTCCTCAACGCTATCTTTTAGCCCTTAATTTCTTTTTTATTTTGATGCCATCTTGCCTATACTAATCTAATTACCTCCTACATATTATTTCATTAGTCATCTTTGACTACTAATCGCCTTAAACTTTGGGATTATGAGAAATACATTTATATTTTAATTTTTCAAATAATTACCCACCTAAAAATGTATATCTTTAATTTGCCAAAACCTCATAGTTTGCATTTTTATCCTTTCTCTTTCACATAAATTTTGTTTCTAGTGCCAGACATATAGATAGTGAAAAGAAAATGAAGAAAAATAAAGAATTCACATGCAAGCTAATATATAATTTAAAATGGCTTGAATAAAAGAGTTATATTGATTGCATACACTCAGTGTGTGCAATTAATATATCAAGATTTATGTGTATTATTTTATATTCCTTTTTTTACATTGTTTACTGATATTTACACATGAAATCTTCACACATATTTTCACTTTTTGCTTTTTCTGGTTTCTAAATATATATTCATTTCAGCACATACAAACAACATAAATTGCCTTACGTACAAAAATTATTTCTCGATATTTATAGGGTGATGCATGAACTGGCTGTACACACTATTGCTCAACCTAAACAAAGTGATTCTGCTTGCACACATCAAATGTTTGTGACTTCAATGCTTGTGGTCATGCTGCAATTTGGCAATGACATCATTCTTATAATATGCCAAAGTGCTCAATGTCCATGCCGCCCCTAATATAATTTGCATTTTTCAATGTCAAATATATGATTGCAACTTTTCTCTGGTAATGACGTAAAGCCAATCTTTTTTTTTCTTCTGTTATTACCATTGTAGCTTATAATGATGAGTGATGGGGTTCACAATAATTATTCTAAAAAAGGTATCGTACCACCAAAAGACTTACATGCATTCATAAATGGTCAATTATGAGATTATGTCGTCCATAATAGTGCATAGAGCAAACACTGCTCAACATACAAATGCGAGCCGGGGAACTGTTTATAAAGTGCGACCCATATCCATCATCATCATTGCATGCTGGGGTCTCCCTCGTAATGCCCCAAAAAAGCTACATGCAAACAAAACTATATATATAACAAAAAAGGAAAAGTTTTCTTCTAAAAAATTTAAATTGTCATAAGTTTTCAAGAAAGTTATTAAATATATTAATTTTATAATTTATTTTATAAAATTTAATAAATTTAATAATTAAATATTTTTAAATAAATATTTAATAAAATTTAATTTGTGAAAATGATAAAATTGCATGTTAAGATGAGAGAAACTATTAATGCTCTAATTTTTGAATAATTATCTACGACCACTATTAGATTCATCTAAAAGATAATAGGACAATATATTCTTACACTAGATTACAGAATAAAATGTTAATATCTAATGTAAAAATTGTTGAATAAGTTACATTCTATAAGTTAGTTATGAGATTTTATAAATTTAATAATTTAAATTATATAATGAAAAAATTGGGTGAGAATAGATAAATTAATACATATATCCCTATCTGAAATGTTAATTAGAGTAATTATAGTAAACAAGGGTGGAGTATTTGGGAAAGAGAGAGGGAGAGAGGTGTCTTTTTAGAAAAGAAGGCCCCAGGATGTTAGAATAGTGATGCTTTTATTTTTATATTAAAAATATCTAATTTTTTAATATTGGATAATCTTTTATGAAAGGATATTAGCTCGTCTCTACTATGCTTTATTATAGTTGAGGAGCCAAAGCCAGGCACACACACCCTCATCTCCTCTCTTCAAAAACGCACCCTATTCTTCCCTATTTGCATCGCATTTGTTCTTGAATCTCTCCGTATTCCTCATAGCCTCTCACACAGAGAGAGAGAGAGAGAGAGAGAGAGAGAGAGAGAGAGAGAGAGAGAGAGAGATGGAAAGAATGTTCCCACCTAAGAAGCCCTCAACTATGAATTCCCATGACAGACCCATGTGCGTTCAAGGAGACTCAGGCCTTGTCCTCACCACTGACCCCAAGCCACGCCTCCGCTGGACCGTCGAGCTCCATGAACGCTTTGTCGATGCTGTTACGCAGCTTGGAGGGCCTGATAGTACTCGTCTTTCACCCTTCTCGGTCAATTTCTTCATGTTGATCGATGCTATTACTGATCAGCTTTAGTTATTAATCTTGCTTTCTTTCTGTGCCTTGAAATTTGCAGAGGCCACTCCTAAAACCATCATGAGGGTTATGGGCGTGAAGGGACTCACCCTTTACCATCTCAAGAGCCATCTTCAGGTTTGAACACACAACTAATATGTTTCATGTACTTCTTTTGCTTTTCGTGACGGCAAACTTTTGCGGCACTGCTGATTTAGGGTTGGCTTATTGTCTCTCTCTTTTTCTCTTTTCCTTTTAATTTTTTTGTTCGATTTTTCTTTGTGAATCATAGAAGTTTAGGCTTGGAAAGCAGCCACACAAGGAATTCAATGATCACTCTATTAAGGATGGTATGAGAGGTGACTCTTCTTTCTAGGGTTCCTTATTTTATTTAAAATAAATTAATAAATTCTAGTTCCTTTGTACTTTTATCTTTACACTTCATGATGAGGGTTCTTTCATGTTGACAAAATCTTTTCACTCTGTGCAGCTTCAGCTTTAGAGCTTCAAAGAAACACCGCCTCCTCATCCGCCATGATCGGCCGCAACATGAATGAGTATGCTTCATAGCACTTCCATTTTTCTTCTAAATTACCAACAAGTAAACGAATTTAAACAGAATCTTCCACCTTTCTTTTTGTTTTATCATTTTTTTTCTTTGGTTAATTAATTAATTTAGAGAAAAGAAAAAGCCTAAATTTTTCATATGATTCTTTTTGGGGTGTGGGTTGGGGTTTGGATATTTCTTGTGGAATGTATGTGTGAAACTATATAAAACAGTAACTCACACATGGTTGATGCGATTAGGATGCAAATGGAGGTGCAGAGAAGGCTGCATGAGCAATTAGAGGTAAACATAACCAACAAGTGCCCCACATAATTTTTTTTCTATTAATTAAATCTGCCATGAACATAACCTACATGGATTTAGGTGTATATGGCAGGTTCAGAAACACCTTCAACTGAGGATTGAGGCTCAAGGGAAATACATGCAAAGTATACTGGAGAAAGCATATCAAACACTTGCAGGTGAAAACATGGCATCTGCTGCCACTAACTTAAAGGGTATTGGAGCTCATCACCAAGGAATCCCTGACATGGGGGTCATAAAAGATTTTGGTTCTTCCCCTCTTAATTTTCCTTCTTTTCAAGACCTTAACATTTATGGTAGTGACCAACTTGATCTTCAGCACAACATGGACAGGCCAACACTTGATGGGTTTAATCTAAATAATGAAAATCTGTGTCTGGGGAAGAAGAGGCCTAGTCCCTATAGTGGGAGTGGGAAGAGCCCGTTGATTTGGAATGATGATCTTCGGCTTCAAGACTTGGGGACAACCTCATCATGTCTTGGCCCTCAAGATGATCCTTTCAAAGGTGACCAGATTCAGATTGCACCCCCATCGATGGATAGAGGCACAGACATTGATTCCATATCGGAGATCTATGATACAAAGCCGGTACTCCAGGGGGACGCTGTGGGTGAGAAGAAATTTGATCCTTCAGTGAAGCTTGAAAGGCCATCACCAAGAAGAGGACCTCTTCAGGCAGCAGAAAGGATGACCCCTATGATTAATACCGGCACCCTGGCACAAGGTAGAAGCTCACCATTTGGGTGAACTAATCATTTCAGATCCATATCCTTATGTAATTGACTTATTATGAAACTTCTAATAGTAAGAGAGACGTTTAGAATTGGTCTTGGAAATTAATTAGCAGTTCATACTAGGGTTAATTTCTCTCAAAGTACTATTATGCATGGCAAACCGAAAGTCATGTTCTGATATAAGTAGGGAATTGAACTTCAATCCCAGCATTCTCACTTGTTTTTACATCCTAACATTCTTTCATTCCATATCTGATTGAATTTATATAGAATTTTGAACAATGCGATTAATTTGATATGCTTATTAACACTTGCCTGCATGTTATGATCGATGAACAACATTGCAAGCAGGCAAACTGTTACTCTTCTTATCTATCTTTTGGACCTACTTCTAATTTTTTTTTTTCAATCTTTCTGTTTTTACACCTTTATTCGCATACAATTATTTTCATAAAGTTCAAGTTATAAAATTTATTTGATCGCTTAAATTAATGCAAACCTAGCTGATCTAACAGCAGCCACACTAGATGTAGGAATAACTTTTGGCAATTTTTTTAGCTTGACATCATATAAGGAACATTCTCTGCGTCACTATTAAGCAGTTTACAAAATTTTCTTTCTAGAATATATTTTTGAGACAGAAGTGTAATTAATTGTATAATATTCGATTAATACAAAAAGGGTCCATTAAGGTCACATCCAAATTTTGACATAGATATGTAGATCACGTCATGGAAGTGTGTCTCGTTCTCAAACTCTGACTAGCTAGCTCATGTATATAAACTATATATGAAGGGCAGAGGAGACAACAAAACAAAATCCAAAACACTATTTACTTCCGTTAATGTCTTGAAAACTTTTGCTGCTATGTCTACTTTGACAATGGACCTTGTTGGTTTTCGAGGTAACTTACTAATGCATATATTAAGCTTTAAATAAACTAAGGTTGATCGTTTTAAGTTAGTTAATGGTACAAGTTAGCTATCCAATGATTGCAGACAAATCTCTCGGGAAAATATAAGAACATAGAGACCCAAGTGACTTTGTTTTAGAAAAGAATAGAGACAGATCGGGGTCTCCGGCTCAGGCATGTATAAGATGGAGTTTGGAAAGATAGAGCAGGGAATGGAGAAAAGGTAAAAAGAGAGAATAATCAACTTTGAAGTTCTAAGTCATTTTTATGTCATGAATGTAGTAGGTACACTCTGCCAGATCGTCCTTTCCGTTGAAGTTCCTAAGGGATCGATGTGCTCGAAGCCGACAGAGAGTATCTGTTTTTCACCCTCTTTTATCTTCTTTAACGCTCTGTATTCCTTTGGGAATACTAACAAGAAGATCAGAACAACAATGATACACCTTATCAAATTAATCAAGTATTCACGCATCCAGCATAAATACAAGGTTTGTTGTGTATCACCATTCTAGAATGCTCAATCAATTCATAATGGAAAAATCAATGTAGAGTACTCTAATACTGCCATTTACAATGCCAAACTCAGTTCGTGATATGTGAAGGTTAAGAAAATCTGATAACTATAACACCAAGAATTTCTTCTATTTCAGTGGCCTTAGGGTATAGACCGTAAATATTTGTATATAATCCTATTAGAGGTATCGTGTAAAGGAAACTTCCAATCAACAGATAAAATTTTTTTACTCCTTAAATCAGAAAGAGAAAGACAATGTCATTTCGAAGTAGCTTTCAAGTGATTACTAGGGCGAGATACGTACATTTAGGTTAAAGGTTTTACATATGCAAAAGGGAAAAGAAAAAATGAAAAAAAAAAAAAGATAGAGAGAAGAGACAACCCTTTTACTGGTATTGTTGCTTTAGATAAGTTGTAGTAATCTTTTGATACATTTTCTTCATAGATTCATGAAGACCCTATAAGTAGCCCTGCCTTCCAGCGTGTAAACCCTTGCTTTTAAAGAAGTATATCTATATACATACGCGCATATACACATGCACTGGCCCTCTTTCTCTCCCTTTACTCTGCTCATATATATTAGCAATGTGAGATTAGATCCATGAAGCTTCTCTTTGATTTGTAAAAAAACAATTTAAAAAAATAATGGAAAGAGGAAGATGAAGATGAAGAAGAAGAAGATGTGGTGGTGCCACAGCCTTTATCGGTTGCAGAGAAATTTTAAGCACTGCAAGTTGGCAGGAAAGCTCCCTCACGCCACTAGTAGTACTCACACAGAGAGAGAGAGAAGGGGAAAGAAGAAAAGGTCATAAAGACTAAAGGGTATGAAGAATACAACGCACTTCCATGCGTGCACATATCGAGGAAGCTTCTCTATCTTTATGTGCACAAAGTTAAGAGTCTTACATTTAAAGCTGAACGATGATGCACCTGCAAATGTACCACCTTTGATTTTTTTACAAAAGCTTTATTATTACTATTTCCAAGCATTCATGGCCATGTTGATAGAGAAACATATCTCATACATATGACAGTGTTTTTTTTTTTAATAAAAGTTTTAGATGAGAACAAATTATTTTAGAGCAATACTATTTATAAATTATTTATTATAAAAAATTACTTCTAACTAAGATTTTTTTAGATAAATTTTAAGATTTTTAATTATCAATTAAAAATTAATTTTTTAAATAAAAATTATTAAAATAAATAAAATTTTTTTAATAAAATTTTTTTTATATATATAATTTAAATTAAATATAAAATAATATATTTAAAAATTTTAATTATCTATTAATTATGCTGAATCTTATTGGTTAAACTTTATAAATATGTCACTTCACATCTTACTAGCTAAACTACCTTTTGAGTTGATGTAAGGCAGTTGAGTAGTCAGGCACATGCACGTTCTTCCATGCACATGTAAATCATTAGCAGTTCAATTCAAACACTTTGTGTGCCGTTCTGTTCACTATCTCATTCATACATACTTTGGGTGTAGCAAAGAATACCCTGTGTGGCTCTCTAACAAAGTAAAGTGCAGAAGCTTCTTTTGTCCCCACACATTCCTTCTCTGGCCTTCCCCCTCACAAGCACTCTAACTTAGAAGAGTGTCTGCAAGAAAATCAGTTACCAGATAAGCGGCAAGAAACATTCACTCTTTTTCTAATCTTTATTTTTGGGTAGAAAAGAAACCAAACAAAGAAACATGTAAACAGGCTATAGCCTCTATTATCTGACATAGAATGAGTCTTGAAGTGCTTTTTTTTTTTTTGTACTTGTCACCATAGATATTGACTAGCTGTTGGCCTATTTAGGGCACTTTCATGTTCATATTCCATTAAAAGCAATGTTGGGGTTTGATTAAAATATATATTGTATGCTTTGGAACAAAAGCAAAAGGAAAAAGGACAAGGAAACCCCTTTTGATTGAGAAGGATAATTCAAGTTTTGCAGAAATTATCTTAATCCTTTAGTTCTTCTTTATTATTTTTCTTTTTCTTTGGTTTCTTCTTTGCGTCCAATTGGCTTTTGAGTTGTACGTCCAAGCTCTGTCCAAATGTGAGAGCTTCCGTAAATATTGACTTCAGCATGGAGAGTTCATAAACCTTAAGAAACGTTGTGATTATGTTTGTCATTTAAAGAGGATTAGAGAAAGCTTGTTCCGAGATTGTTGCTGCCTCTAAAATGTGATGGGTGATTAGATGAACGTCAATGCTGAATATGGGTGCCTTTAATTATGTGACTTTACTTGGTAATCAAGCAATGTGGGGCGTTTTTGGAGAAGAAACATCGTCAATTCCCACATACTTGGAAAGTATACTCTCCAAATTTGGTTTGTTGGTATCCTTAATTATTACTTTAACATAGCTTTTACATTTTACATATCTCTAACATCTGTTCACAAGCAGAATTAAGCTCATTCTTAAATGTACCATTATAGTAGGGACGGTCATATCAATTAACACTAATTGTATTCCTTAGTTAAGGGAGAAAATATTTTAAGATTTTACTTTTACAAATTTATATTTGGCAATAATTTTTATTTTTTTTTGTTGGTGGGAGAAATAAGAAGTCATTAACACACATGCAAGATTTAAGTTCAACCCAAAATTCTAAAAAAGAGAAGTCTCAAACAAAAACTCGGCACTATCACACATTAAGGATACTAATAAACTTACATATGAAATTTTGATAGATGTGTCATAAGGGGTTGGGAACCACAAACTAAGTTGCATTTTCGCAATGCAAGAAAAACTTGTAACCTAAATTAGATGTTGAATTCTGATACAGTAAGTGTTACCTGCCCTATTGTTTGCTAAAAGCCTAAATGAGTTATATGAAATGGTTGAGTGGGTAAAACACCTATTCTACCTGGGGACTAAATACTCCAACTTCAATTAAAGAATTATATGGATCCAAATCATTCATCAGGATGCATTAAGGGAGGGACAATTGAATTCAATGTCGAGACAATTATAATCTAAAAGATATATACAATATTTTTGTGTATTTGATATTGGGATCTATTTGGTGGGAAGAAACAGCTTTGAATGGGCTATCTTTAAGTTTGTCTTGCCTTTTAATCTTTACAAGTCATTGATACTATTTTATGATCCAATGGTGCCACTGATTCCTAATATCAGTAAACTAATGTTACCACTTTGCTCACTTTCATAAAGAACAATTTTAAACCCATTAAAGGAACCACATCTGGGTTCTCCATCGCATGCATTAACATTTTTTTGAATTATTAGTGAAAAAAAATTATATGTTGAAGCTTGATTTCCCCAATTAAATACAAAAACAATCTGAATTTTGGTTAGATGACCATAATTTGATGCCATGACAAAATAAGCTTTTTAAAAGATAAATTGGAAAAGGCTATTGTAGAGTGGTATCCTATGCTATTATTGTTTGGAGTATTGCTAATGATTACTAATTTGAGAGTGCTTGGAGCTTCAATTACACTCACAGAGTCCCATCTGATCCCTGCAGAAATGGCTTCTCTGTTTTGCGAACTCACTCACTCCAAGCCCAGGTTTGCATACCCACAATGTGTCCATGGGCCACCAGGCCTCTCAGCCCTTTTGATTTTCTACCAAAAAGCTTCAATTTCCTTCCTCATGCCCAATGGTCATTCTCACCCACTTTCCCCTTTCTCACAGGGAGAGATGCATGTGATATATATCAGGGGCAAAATCTGTTCCCAGTTAATTAAAAACACAACAGCCCACATAATTAAATAATAAATTATTAAATTTTATAATTTAATATGTGACACTTAATATATTTAAAATTTTAAAATTATAAGAACTAAGTAAGAATAACAACACTAATTATATTCCAATACTTATAAATTGAGTAGGATTAATTAGATCATATACTTTTAACATACCCTTATCTATTCCAACCTTTTGAACACCATTTCCATCCATCCAACACTTTCAACTTGGGTTTTGCTGCGCTCTAACATTATTCTTCATAGAAAACTCACATCCTACACCCTTTAGCCTTTAATTAGTTGTGTGGGTCCCGTCCAAATAGAAATTAAACGCTAAAAACTGAGGTGTGTAAGCTTTCCATAAGAAATAGAGTATAAGGGGAGAGTTACATTTCAACTTTGCTTCTGCATTCCAACCTTTGTGTTTCAACGCTTCAATTTATTTCCAAGAAAAATGTTATTCTTATAAAATCAGAATTACTAAAATCTGATAAAAATAATTATAGATGATTGAATTTATTGATTTTTATAATAGTTATATATTCCAAGGATTGTCCAAATGACATTACAATAGAGAAAGACAATTTTAAATATTGAAATGACATTATTATCCCATACTTTCTCAATAAATTTACATAAATATATATAAAAAACCATTTGCCCATCTTTACGGGCTACCATGCAGAGTTAATTTTATTCCACCCCTTACTTGACTCATTTGAGCTAATTGATGACTGCAAACAAAACGACTATTACTTATACAAATTGGATTAATTTCAAACTAGAACAGAATTAACAAATATTACACTTTCCCCCCAAAAGTAAAATTACAATTGAGACAAAAAAAAAAAAAAAGGGAGCTTGTGTTAGCTTATGGAGAAATTATACTATCATAGATATCAGCTGGGGGGATGAAATGGTCCATTGACAGTCCTGGTACATTAAACATCACATCATCAATGGTCCAAATCTCTTCCATTCTGGTTCTGCTATGCTGCATCGACAGCTCACCGAATCGGAACACCGTCGCAATGGACCGCCCTTGATGGGCAATCATCACCCCATCCACGTCTCTGTAGCCGTCGATGCTGCTGCCTATGGTGGTCTCCCAATACACCGTATCGTTTTCGGGAGTTTGAACCCTTGTAAGGTGGGAGTCCTCCAAGTAAACAAGGAGGCCACTCCTTTGACAAAAATACCCATACAGAATGTGCCTTATCACCTCTGTGGAACCCTCACTACGTTCAACCACAGCCGCACGATCCGCGCACGCTTTTAGTACAAAGCAATCAACATCGCCGATTTGGCTCTCGCCTAGGCATTGCGCGTTGGTGAATAAGCTTGCTGTGCTTTTGGGATCCAAGCCCTAGAATACGTAGAAAATACCATGTATTTATTAAAGAAAAATACGCAGAAATGGGTTCCTGTAGATGGACAAACATGGAATTTAAGTACAGAAGAGGGAATCATAATAAGTGGCATGGAAACAGGGGCAATAATGCAGTAAACGAAGGACTATTCAATAAAGTGCGAAAGAGAAAAAGCTAAAGCAAAAGGACATTTCAGGGTACCCCAAAGCCCTTGAGTAACTGTAATAAGCGTCAATCCCAAGATCATGAGGGTATACTATAATCATAGATGATGACGTCAGATGTGCAGACACGTGGCATGTAATGTAAGTATCATAAAGAAACAAGTGCAGAGTGTAGGGTAAAGCGTAGGACAGTTTCTCCATCATGGTCAGAGAGAAGCATACCCTTACAAGCATTGGGATTTCAATTTGTTCCTCAATCTTTATCCTTGTTTGGTATAACGTGTTTTGAACCCTAGGGTTGTGTCCCCCCAAGCCTCAATTCCAACGGCTGAAGCCTACGCACCAATTAAAAGTGTACACAAACCTAGAAAAGAAAACAAAATATTCTTTTTTTTTTTTCAAATTTTGTATTGCCATCCAACAAAATACGGAATATAACATATTGTTAATTTTAAAATTTTTATCTAATTATGTGTTTCATATACTTAATTAATAAAAAGAAATAATTTGTATGTGAGCTAGTTAATTATGAGATATGTTGCATAAGGGCATTTGTGTCGATACCTGAATAATGCGACGCAGCGGACGTTGGGGGCCTTTGGCGGCGTGCGTGCCTAGCCAAGGTGTGTGGCGCCACACAATCTTGCCATTGCTGCCGGCAACCACCTTGTGGCCGCCAACCACCAATTCCAGAGACCACATTTCCGGCTGCATCTGCCAAAGAATAAAGCAGCCACTTTCCCTGTTTCTGGTGCCCAAACACTTGACGTTCTTCCCAGATGAAATCTCTGTTTCACAGCGGATCATCTTCACCACCCCAGTTGCATACATATTCTTGGTGTCCTTTTGCTGCTTTAGGCACCCGGTGGCTGCCAAGTACTGCTGTATGATATATTTGGCAATTGAAGTTTCCTGTTTAAAATGAAGTTGCGTTAAAAGAAAATTACCCATCATGTAAAGTTGAAGTGGTAGAACTAGGAAACATAGCACAAAAAAGGAAACATTTTTTTTTTTTTGGGGGGGGGGGGGGATTAAATGGTAGAGATCTTACGAATGGGATATCTTTGATGTGAATGCTGTGGATGGGATCATGGGCTAAGGGAATGGGAGCTAATGGACAGCCTAAGACACCAAGCAATAGCCTCAAATCATGGGTCTTAGCTTGAATGCTTCCGTAAAATGACTGTGAGAAGCTTCCTCCAGGGGAGATTTTCTGGGTCCTGAACCATTCCCTAATGACTTCCCATGAGCTCTCTTTTTTGGCTCCTTCTTCTTGCATTTCAGGGTCAGGTCCTTCCATTAAGGGTGTCAATGGCTGTGGAGCCCAAGTCTGCCGCCACCGCGCTCTGGAACCCATTCAGGGTGAAGTCTCACAACAATTATGAAGAGGGAAGTGGGAGAATATGATGGTGGAACTGAAGAGAATATTGGAAGAAGAAGAATTCAAGAGGGTAGCAGAAAGTGGCCCTGGTTGGAGCTTAAAAGAGGTAAAGCGAGTAAGTGAGAATTAGCATGTAGTGGTGGGGAAGAGACAAAAGCAACAGATTATCTGTTCAAACCAGAGAGAATGGCATTATAATTATGCAGACTCGCATGTTGGGCTGTCTATTTGCTTTGCTTTATTCCACTTTGCATTGCAACTCACTCTTGTTATATTTTATGCTAAAAAACTACTCTTATTTATTCTGTGAAGGAGTTATACCCAAAGTCACTGTTAGAGGCCCCATGCATGGCCAAGGGGATTGGCCTACCAGCTGGTTAGTGCCTACCTTTGATCAACTGTAACCACCAGTGCCCACGCCTTCTTGATCTAAAACTGTTGCCATATTCTTAGTGTAGACATATTTGCTTTCCTGATGATAATGGAAAGGATGGCAATTTCTGATACTATTTAGAAAAGGTTTTTTTTTTTTTTGGAAGTAAAGGGAGTAGCAAACAAAAAGATAAACTAATAGCAAGTACAAAGAGACGAACAATTTTTATATAAACACTGTGAGAATTGTTTGATGTATAAATTTTATAATTTAAACTATAAAATTTAATAAATTTTACTCTCATAGAGGGCTCATTAAATCTCATTTTTGTGGATTAAACTTATTGATGTTACCATTGCAAGTAGACTACTAAATAAATATATCCGATACAAAAAAAAGTTTGTTTGGAAGAGAATTTTTTATTCTTCAAAAAGTTAGTATTTTGACTATCAGTCATGTAGATACCCCAGAGTAATAAAAAATATATATATCCAAGTGATTTAGCACATTGATTAATAAATTTTTAATCTGGTTAATTACTAATGCCCTTATGATAGACTGTTTGACACAATGGGCCTGGTGAGGGCCCATGTGGAGGTGGGCTAGGAATTGGGCCATAGTTTGAAGAAAAGGGGGGTTGATGGGTCGGCATCAAGTGGTGGTGGGGAGGCTAATACGTAGGAGTCATACAAAGGGTAGGGTGATCTTGAAAGCTAAGCTCTCTTTGGAGGTTGAAAGGTGACTTTCATTGGTTTGAGTATGCCATAACTATTGCCAAAACGAATGTACTTAATATTTGTCATATTTGGTTTGAGGGAATGCATGGGGACACAATTGGGATAAGTTCGTTCGTTTGTCCATCACTATCTCTATGCTTTACTATTTAAAATATGTATTTTTACTTTCAAACTTCACATTTTCTACTTAAACATACTCATCACGCCCAAATTAATATATCCTTAATGTTGTGGATATACGATGATGGTGATGACGATGATTCCATCCTCTTGCCTCCCCTGAGCTGGGAACCCAGTTCATGACAACTAAAACTAACAAAGCCAAAGTTACCACCAGAAGGGAGCATCGCAAAACAATCTACTAAATAGAGATAAGCATTGTGGAAACCTTTTTGTGCTCATATAATTTGTTTAGAAACTATTATTGATAGCATTGTTCTACAAATCAAGTTGAATTGGCTGATCCAACCGGTTCAATTAATGTATGGTTATTGGGTTGGTTCAATCCAACAATTAAATTAGTAGGCTGGTTGGACAAGTCAAAATTGGTGAATTGGTGCCAATTTTATTAAACTAGTCGATTGATTAAAAAAATTATATAATTATAAAATTTATTATTTTAATCACATATGAAACTTTTAAGTAGGTGAAAAATTAAAAAAAAATAAAGATATTTAAAAAAATGATTATAAAATTCTTAATTTTTGCGATAGACATAATTAAGCTTTGAATCAAATGTTACATAATGTTACTAAATAACGAAGGATATATGTTGATTCACATAAAAATTATTTCACATCAACAACAAATTTCACCACATTTTACTTATAGATTAATATACAATCTTCTATATGATAAAAGTTGTGGAATGGCTTATTCCATAATTGTCGATAAACAATCTTTACGAGGGTTGTTCCCGCCCAAACTAAATTTATTATTTGTTTATTTATTTTATAAATTAAAATTTATAGATCTTTTTAAAAATATTTAAATAATTATATATAATAAAATTCAATAAATTTAACAATTAAATCACTGACAATTTGTTGTTGCTATTTTCCTTGCATAATATTTTTTCTTTTATCTCTGGCACAAAAACTACAGAGAGGCCACTGCAAATTATCACCAATCCAAACACGCCGTAAGAGAAAATGTCAATTTTTTTCCGTGCTGCAACCAAGAAGGGGCCAAAGATGGCTCCACACACAAGGGCCTGCCTAACCATTGCCGTTGTTGTGTTACTCACGCTTGTGGGGAACAGCTCCATTATGTAAAATAGCATCACATTACAAGACGTACAGGCACTGAAAAATGACACCAATTCTAGGCCTATTCTGGCTGTGCCATAATAAAATTGCTGTTCCTAACGCTGTTAAGGGACAGTTTGACTTGACAAGCAAAGGATTCAGTACTACAAAAGAAACAGTAAAAGTTTTTAGAACAGTGGCACTTCCTTCTACATTGTGATACTTTCCTTCTGCTCCTGTTGATCCATGGTATCACAAAGGGTTGTTCCTTTTGTCTCTGGCAAACAAGCCACAAAAAGCCCACAGCAAATTATAACTACTCCAAACACTCCATAGGAGAAGAGGTCACTTTTTCTCCCAGCTGATACCAAAAAAGGGCCAAATATGGCTCCACATATAATACCCTGCCTCACCAGTGCTGTTGCTGTGTTCCTTACACATGTGGGAAACAACTCTATTATGTATATCAGCATCACATTACAAGCTGTGCAGGCACTGAAAAATGAAGCTAGCTCTAGGCCTAACTTTGCTCCTTTCACCCCATTCCCCACTACAACACACATTATGCTGCATACACCACTTAATGCTGTAAATGAAAGGAGAGAAGTTTTTCTCCTGCAGTTTTCCAACAAGTAGGTTGCTAGATAAGAAGGTATTTCCAACAAGGCATTGAACATACCTGCAAAGTAGATGTCAAACCCCAAGTTTCCTACCCCCAATGGCATGCCATAATACGCCATTCCAATCCCAAAAGCTAGCACCATAACTGCCATTATTCGTCTAAGAGCCCAATTTTTGTCAAACAGAATCGCAATTGACGAGTATAGGTCAAGGATTGAAGTCTTTGTTTTGGCAGGAATTTGCAATAGGCTTCTAGTTAAGCTCCCATCACCTTCTTCAGCACCACTTCCTCTCAGTACTGCCATGGCTTCCTCTACTCGGCCTTGCATGAATAGCCACCTGGGAGACTCGGTAACAAAGAAATGAGCAAAGACAGAGTAGCAAACACCAGCAACTGATGTCCAGAGGTAAAGAGATTTCCATGAGGAATCTCTGTTGACATAAGCTATAGCAGGCAAAGACATAAACCCCAGTGAGAAGAAGAAAAATGATAGGATTCCCACTCTGAATCGCCATTGTTTGCCCACTTTTTCTGTTAGTAACACCAGAGTACATGTCCCAATGGATGAACGGCAAAGCCCAATTAGGAATTTGAAAACTGAGTAGATCCAAACATTGGTGGAGAAAGTGATGAACATAGAAGCCAGAGACATCGATAAGCAAGAAAGCAAGAGCAAGTTCTTGCGGCCAAAAGAAGAATCACCCGCACTGGCCAGAAGGAACCCACTAATGAAGCAGCCAATGAAAAAGGAAGATTGGGGTAAGCCTGTGATGAAAGAGTCAGCACATTGAAGACCCCATTGGGATATGATTGTCTTGGAAGAGGGTCCATCCCAAGCCCAAGCAGATTTTGGGAGCTTGCAAATATCAGAATCTGAGCTGCATATGGTGGAATCCGTACAGTGCCATATTGGGATGGCATCAGAGTATATGCTAATGAATGGCTGTTGTCCATCAAAGAACATGGCTATGGCCACAACAATGCATTGCCACAAGCTCGTCCACCCAGTTTTACTCAAACTCTGCTCTATGATATCATCATAAGATGGCAGGATTGATGTTTCCGGAATAGGAATGTTTAGCTCAGCCGAATTGGAAGACTTTTCCATTTGATGGTTTTTGTACTGCTATGTTACTGTTCAGCTACGACTTCTGAGGAAGATAATGAGTTTCGTGCTGATTATGGAGGAATCCAGAATTGTATCCCAGATTGTAAGAGAAACGAGGACGCCGGCCAAGACTTTTTTGGTGGTATATGATTATTCACTCTCTTCTACCAACTTGCATCCAATTAAATCTCATAAAATTTTATTTAAAACTTTAAATGATGAAACTTATTAAATTTTATAATTTAATTTATAAAATTAACAAATTTCATAACTGTGCTTTGTTTCCGTGAGAGTTTGGATCCATAGGGACAAAACTTTCCGTATGGATTATAGATTCTATTTTTTTGAATTATGATAAATTCTTGTGGTCCGAAAAATTACACAAAGGTGGAATTGCTTTCGTGAATGAACTGTTTTACTCTGTTGTCCCATAAAGCAAAGTTTTCTCCATTTAATAAAGGGAGACTAAATTTTTATAAAATTGAAAATAAAATTTTTAAATAAATATTTAATTAATTTATTAAAATTTAAAAATCAGAATATAAAATCTATCTCTTATAAAATGTAAAAAATGAATCATTGATAATAGAAAGACGACATGGGAACGTCTGTGAAGATGGAGGGGAGAAAGAGAAAGCAATAATTTCACTTTTATTATTTTTTTCCTCATTAAAAAATCTCCATTATGGAAAAAAATAAGAAAGGAAGCTCTCACCACGTAGGAGCCATACAGCGACCTTCCGATGGTGTTAAATGGGGGCGAGGAGGAACCACCTGGAAGGAATGTAACAGCTGTGACTAGTGACACAAAAACGATACAAGCATAAGAGACAAAAAAAAAAAAAAAAAAGGAAACAAATCAAATTTTGAAAATATTATATTAGTTATAAATATCCTTTTCGCCATCTCGTCAAGAATAATTGTAATGTCCAACTTGCGCACTATCCTAGCCATGTCGAAATCCATGACCAGCATAATGCACTGCACAGAGCTTGCATTTCAATCACCCAATACAGAAGTACGTTGCGTTTTAGGACTCTGCACGGATCAAGTTTTGAGTTGGGTTAGGTAAAGTTAGTGGTGAAGAAATAAGAGCGTCGGGAGGTCTGTCCTGTTCAACTTTAAAAAATTGTATATATATCATTAAAAATTTTAAAAATTATAAGTTTAGTATATTGAACTTTAAAAATTTTAGTATATGTTAGAAAAAATATATAAAAATAATAAAAAATTTTAGCTTTGAAACATAAAAATTATATTATTTTGAGTGTAATATTATTTTTTATATAAAAAATAAATTATTCAAAATATGATAAAACTTTTAAAATTTTTTTTTAAAAAATATGAATATATGTCTTAAAAGTAAATTAAAAATTTTAATTTATAAATATGAAAAGATATATTTAAACACTTGTATTTATGAGATTATGATAAATATAATCGTTTATTTATAACGAATATAATTTTTTATCTTTAATAAATATAATTATTTATTTTAAAAAAATATAATTATCTATTTAAAAAAAATATGATTATATGATAATATATATTTTAAATAATTATAATAAAATTAATAATTAATTTTATTTATTTTTTTTTAACTCAAAGTCTCATGATGTGCCTAAGTGTCTTAATGATAAGAATTTAATATTTTTAATTTAATAATTTAATTTAAATTATATTATAAATTATAACTTATATATTATAATTTAACTTTATCTATTTATTATTATTTATATAATTTTTAATATTTATAATTTTTTTCAATGTGAGACTTTATCTTTTTCTTTCATTTATAAACTATTTAACAATATATACCACAAAATATTTTTAATTTGGTTTCTTAAATTTTGTAAAATTTTACATATAACTTAAAATTTTTAAAACATTCAAATAATCCCCTATATGTTTTACTTCAATTTTTTTTTTTTTTGAAATCTTAAATTGATATTTGAATATTTTAAAATTAAAAATAACTGTATTTTTCTTGTCTATCAATTAGTAAGCAGCAGCATATGACTACATATGCACCTTTGCCAAAAAAATAAGATTATATGTGCACTAATTGGTCTCCCTACAAGAAAATCCTGACTCTACTCTTGAGTAAAATTGAGTTTAAAAGTCTCAGCTCAAACTTGACTAATTATACACATAAATTGAGTTCATGTTTATTAGATTAATACGTTATATACGTATTTTATAAAATCGATCGGGTCAAATTTGGCGAAAGAATATAATCCTCACTAACGATGTAGGATTGATCTGTCACAAGTCTCGGCCGAATGTGAATTTGCACGGGAAAGTTAGTGGCAAGGCCCACTTCAGTAAATAATTATTTTTAAAGATATAAAAATGTTTATTTATTACAAAAGATTAATTTTATTTTAAATGATATATAAAATTTTATTGCGACCAAAATGCCTTATATTATGTAAACAAAATTTCTACTTGTTTTTGTATGTGAAAACATTCTAATATATAATAAAAATGGTGATAATAGGATGAAATCATTCTGTTCATGTATGTTTAATCATAATTATTATACTACTCTTTCTAGTTATTTAAAAAAGAATAATGTTTTTTTCTTTCTTCTATTATAATTTTTTGAATTTTTTATGATTTTTTTATGCACATCATGAAACTTTTTAATTTTTCTCTAATTCCTCTTCTCCGTTCCTATTTTTGTGATGTGTAAATTATTAATATCTCCTTTGTTGTAAACAAATAAAAATTGCACTAAAAAATAACATTAAAGCATGGGATAAGCCTGCAAGAATTTTTTTTTTTAGATAAAAAACTAACTTCCAAAATTTTTTTTAGTCTTGCATGGGTGAGTATTGAATCACATTTATGTAAGTGTTAAAAAGATTTTGCCAAAATTTATTTAATTCAAGAATACCACTATTGGGTTATCTAAGCTAGGGCTCTTTATCTTCTTTTTTTTTTTTAAAAAAAAAAAAGTCTCTAAAACTTTATGGTAGTTTGTTATAATCATTAAATTTGTTACAAATTCTTTCTACCAAACAAAATTTGTTATGGAAACTCAAAAGGAACTGTAAGTCTTTTTTATGTACATATTTATTTTTGATAACTTTCTTAAACTTTTATAAGGAAAAATTTTAAAAAGAAACTTGCACCGTATTAACTAATGATTTGAAAATATTTGTTGACTTAGTTAAAGATAGTTTGATCATGATAAAATTTTATTTATTTTTAAAATAAAATGAATTCTTTATAATAAATAAAAATTTTAAAATCCTTAAAAGTAAATATTTTTTAAGCACGTCTTCGACACTAATTTTCCGAATTTGCACCCCCTCGGCTCTCTTGTCTCCAATTTGCTGTCTTTTGTATTTAATTATGCCGTGGGCTGGGCCTCGCATGATCCACCCATTTTCATCCTCTGAACCAGAAGTATTTTATTTTATTTTTGTCTCTGCAAAGTCTCCATCATGGGAAGAATTACTATCGCGGCTCAGATTTTTGTGTAGTATGAATGTAATCTCATATGGTGTTGAATATACTAATCATATCATAAGTTCTTTTGAAGATCTCTGGCTCTGTATCTATTTCCATCTATTAAACAAAAAGAAAGAAATAAATGAAACATTACATGCACAGTACACGTGAATCACATCATGTTGGTCGTGGCTTGTATTATATTTCACTCGTGCTTCGCAACTTATTCATTTGAGGATTCAATCATCGAATTTGAAGACTATCCGAACACGTTTTAGCAACTTTTGTTTATTTAAATGAGTTTAGTGCCAATTCAACGATTTGATTTGGTCAAGGAAGTCCAACCAAGTGAGAGAACGGAAGGGAAAGGAAAAGTACTGTGAATGAGGACCCCAGCCATGAGAATTGGCAGACATTGTCATTAAAGATGACTTCGAGCTTCTAAATTTCAAGAAGTAGCAGTGCCATTCACCCGTTTTCATCCTCTTAACCCAGTAGTATTAGAAACAACAAAAACACCTCGGAAATGACAGAGTCAAGTCCCAACTTTAACTCATTCTGATTCAAATGAACAGGAAACGTTAACCCCATCTTTGGATTTAATGATAGAGCGCCATTTGGGGAAATTTGGGTGGATGCAGTTGTTGCAATCCATCCTTGTGTCATTGTCCATGTTCTTTGATGCACAGCAATCATTCATCAGCATCTATACAGATGCCAACCCAGCATGGCACTGTACTAATTTCACCACATGCTGCTCAGATTCTGATATATGCAAGCTCCCAAAATCTGCTTGGGCTCGGGATGAGCCTTCCTCTAAGACAATCATATCCCAGTGGGGTCTTCAATGTGCTAACTCCTTCATTACAGGCTTCCCTCAATCTTCCTCTTTTATTGGCAGCTTCATCGGTGGGTTTCTTTTGGCTACCTTGGCTGATTCTTCTCTTCGCCGCAAGAACATACTCTTCCTTTCCTGTTTAACAATGTCGTTGACTTCAATGATCATTACCTTCTCCACCAATGTTTAGATTTACTCAGTTTTGAAATTCCTCATTGGGTTTTACCGTTCATAAATTGGTACATGTGCTCTGGTATTGCTAACAGAGAAAGTGAGCAAAGAGTGGCGATTTCAAGTGACAATCCTAGAATTTTTCTGCTTCACTATGGGGTTTATGTCCTTACGTGGTGTGGCTTATGTCAACAGAGATTCCTCATGGAAATCTCTTTACCTATGGACATCAATTCCTGCCGTTGTTTACTCTATTTTTGCTTATTTTATAGTTACTGAGTCTCCCAGCTGGCTCCTCATGCAAGGTAGAGACCAAGAAGCCATGGGTTTTCTTAAAAGAATTGATTCAGCAGAACTAGGTGGTGGAAATCTTACTGCAAGCTTGCTAACAGTGCCAACAAAACAAAAGGCTTCAATTCTCCACCTCTACTCATCAATAGCAGAATTGTTTAAGAAAAGTTGGGCTACTCAACGGATATTGGTGGTTATGGTCTTGGTTTTGGCATTGGAATGGTGTATTTTGGCATGCCATTAGGGGTGGGGAACTTAGGCTTTGACATCTACTTGGCTGTTTTGTTCAATGCCTCATTGGAATTACCTTCGTATGTAGCAACCTACTTCTTGGAAAACTGCAAAAGAAAGGCTTCTATGCTTGCATTCTTAGTTGCAAGTGGGATATGCAGTATAATGTGTCTTGTAATAGGCAATGGGCTACAAGGAATAAGGGTAGGCCTAGCTCTGGCATCATTCTTCAGTGCTTGTTCAGCTTGTAATATCCTCCTTATATACATTATTGAGCTGTTTCCCACAAGTGTGAGGAACACTGCCACGTCTCTGGTGAGGCAGGCCACTGTATTTGGGGCCATATTAAGCCCATTTCTCATATCAGCAGGGAGAAAAGAAGAAATTTTCTCTTATGGGGTTTTTGGAGTAGTTATTATGTGCTGTGGCTTTGCTTTGATTTATCTGCCAGAGACCAATGGAATAACTCTTTGTGGCCCCATGGATCAACAGGAGAAGAATGAAGGCATAATTGTGTAAAGGGGGTTAACAGGGTAGTTATGTGTAGTTCCATCCTGTTTTTGCAGGCAGTGAATTGGCAGGGGAAAAAGTTTATCATTTTCTTAGAGCCTTAGAGATTGAGATTTGATCTCATTTTGTTTCTTTTATTTTCACCAAGTCAAATAAAGCATGACTTGTGCCCAAACATTGATGCCAACCCAACATGGCAGCCTCCCATTGCAATACAAGCATGGGGTTTTGAACATGAAAACTCCTTCATTTAAGGTTTGCCTCAACTGCAGACATCCATTCCCGCTGAATGCTGCTATATCAATACTACTTTATGACTCAGGATAGCTCCCTCACTAAATGGTTATCACTCATTCTAACAGCAGAAGAAAAAAAAAAAACAAACAAACAAACGTACGTAAGATTTTGTTATATCAATACTTTTGTTACAAGGTAACATCATGGGGACAAGTATCATGATTGAGCCAAAAATATATAATTATTTTTTCAGTTTTATAATTCTTATAATTTTATTTTTATTTAATTTTCATAACACATAATATAAATTATTAAATTTATTAGATTTGATAAACTAAATTGTACAACTCATTATATCTAAAAGTCACACTATAAAATATGAACTTATTTAGAAAATAAATTATGAGAATTATTTTTCCCTTATTTTTATGCTATTCAAGTTCAAAAGAGATTGCTATAAATTTGTTTATAAGTTTGCTTTTGAAAAGAACAAAACAAAGGAAAACAAGTTGGAGAAGCCGGTTTCAAGATACCGTGGCCAGGGAACACGCTCTGTTTCTGGAACAGATATTTTCGTAAACAAAGGCGCTGTTAGTTTTCTACTTTCAAGCCAATCCGTTCCCCGGCAATCACCATGAGGATAGAGATTTAATGTCAAATGTAACATGATGTGAGAGGAAGTCAATTTTTTAATGTGCAAAAAAATATAAAAGAAAAATTATCTCTCTCTTATCGGATTGACTTCTTTTTGAGAATGTCAGAAGACGTATTCTTAATATCTTAATGTATAATATATATATATATATATATATTTCAATTTTTGCCATTCTAAAATATTGATATCTTGTCAAATTTTATATCCCAATCTTGTACTAATATTTCTATTTATTAAGTCTTCAAACACAATAATAAAAACCACTAAAAGAAATGCTATAATCCGACTACATCATATAAGAATCCTTTGCTGTTTGCAAATCATGCCTTTCATGCATGTTAATTGGTATATCCCAAGAATTCAAAACCGTGGAAAGTAAAGGCAAGTGGCTTTGAATTTGGGGCGCTGCTTTTGTTGCTCTTCACACATGATTTGCAAACAGAAAAGGATCCTTATGATACATACTACCCATGGCTTTGAATTCTTGAGATATACCAAATAACATGAAAGGCATGATTTGCAAACAGCAAAGCATTCCTATGATACATCGATTCATTACTACCATTTGGATCTATCACACACGGCTGTTCAAATTTGTCTTTACGGGCTCCAGCTACTTGCCAGCAGGCGCCAGGCAACTTGTGTGTCTCTAGTGTAATAACCAAATGAAATATCCTGAATTCCATACCTGCCCTTCCTTTCCTATCCAATCAATTAGTAATTTGAAATAATACATACCAAGAAGGTATTGATGACACATAGGTCATTGTTTGTGCTTTAAGTTTAGAGATTTAAAGTTAAAAATTTAAATTTAAATTTTTGAATCATATTTATTATAAAAAGTTATCAACAAATGATTTTGTATATAAATTAATTTTATATTTATTTAAATTTAAATCAAGAATATTATGTTATATTTAAAATTTTATATATGTATTAAATAACTTATCATTTAATCAAAAATAAAATGATAGTTACTTTACAAATTATAATAATATTCTGATTTTAAGAAGTATGTGCTGAGTTTGGGATAAATCTTATTTTAATAAGAACGTCTCTAATTTTAGCCAATCATAAGAAGTCTACGAAGTAGTAAATTGTATGAAGATCCAAACAATTAAATCTAGAACAAGTGGAGTGGGTGAACGAAAGTTAAAGGAAACCAAATAGAAATAGAATACAGAAGCAAAACTTTAAAACAAGTGGGCAATAAATTAATAGGATTCTTATTTATTATTGATATTTTTATATATTATAAAATAATATAAAAGCACGGCACCACTTGCACACTTAGATGGTTTAATGTAAATTGTGGACAAATTAAATGCATCTGAAGTTCTAAAGTTGGCTTTTTTTTGGACGTATTCTAAAGTTAGCTTCAATAAAACACAAGTCTTATGTCAAGTCTTCTATGTTCCAAAGCATCAAGATCCTAAAAACCTATAATTTTAAAGAATTAATTATTTTAACATTTAAATTATTAAATATAAAACAAGTTTTATTTTTAATTTTTTTAAAATTATTTTAAAATATCCTTTAAACCAATAATTAAGAGACTAATAAAGAAGATTGTTAAAGTATGCAATTTTTTTAAATAAATTTTTTTCATATATATAACTTATATCAAATTTAAAATAACATGAGCGTCATATGTGTTAACTCTATTAGGAGTTTTATCTGTATCATACAAACATATCAATATGAGTCTTGAAATGTTTTACAGTTTCTGCAGCTACCACAAGCACAAAAATATAGAAATTAATTAAATATGATGTTAAATTCATAAGGTGCTTTGACACTTAATTTCATTTTTTCCTTTCTTGAAATATATTATAATAATAATAAAGGAACAATAATCAATAAAAATACTTAATTCCATTTTTCTTCGCCAGATCATTGCTGACACATTGACACGGTAGCGTTACACATCAATAAAGAATAATTTCATCAATGAGTAGTGACCGCCGTAGACGATTTCGAATTTATAATGGATGGACCCAGATGCCCCCGAAAAGAGCTCTTCTATATAATGCCTTTGCTTGCTTCCCCATGTGCTCTGTTCTATCAAACTTTCCATTGCAAATGGCAAATTCAAGCCCCCTTCTCTCCAAACCGGACTCAGCTGACTCCGAAGCTCCACCACCTGAGTCACACCTGCCTTCTCTAGGCTCTGCTATCGAAATCTGCATAGGTGAATTCAACTGGTTCCAACTCCTCCAAGCTGTTCTTGTCTCCATTGCTTGGGTCTTTGATGCTCAACAAACATTCATTAGCGTCTTTACAGACGCACTGCCACCGTGGCACTGCACTCAACAAGGTGGCGATTCCTGCAATCCGGCCACCACAAGAGCCAATTCCAACCTCTGCAACCTTCCCAAGGATTCATGGGCCTGGGATGGGCCTACAGAGTCCACTATGATCTCAGAATGGGGGTTGGAGTGTGCGAGCTCCATGGTAACTGGCCTTCCAGCTTCCTCATTCTTCATCGGCTGCTTAGTGGGTGGCCTTGCCTTAGCCACACTAGCTGACTCCTCACTTGGTCGCAAAAACATGCTATTCTATTCCTGCTTCCTCATGTCCCTCTCTTCCTTCCTCTGCGCCTTCTCCCCTAACATTTGGGTCTATTCAGCACTCAAATTCCTCTGCGGATTCAGTCGCGCAACCATTGGCACATCTGCTCTTGTTCTAACAACAGAGTATGTCGGGAAACGGTGGCGCGGACAAGTCAGCGTCATGGGATTCTTTTGCTTCACTTTAGGGTTCTTGTCCCTACCAGCCATAGCTTACACCAATAGAACTTCCTCTTGGAGAAACCTATATCTATGGACATCCATTCCAACCATTTTCTACTGCATATTAGTCAAGTTCTTCGTTTGCGAATCGCCGAGATGGCTTCTCGTCCAGGGAAGGAAAGAAGAAGCTGTGTCTACGCTGAAAAGCATCACATCAAACACTCAGAGTAGCTTAGACTTAGTCATCTCTAATATGTCACACAAGGAAGAATATTGGAACGTGGATTTGTACTCATGCCTCAAGATCTTGTTGCAAAAGAAATGGTCTTCAAAGAGGATATTGGCAATCACGGCTATGGGAATTGGCCTTGGATTGGTGTATTACGGTATGCCTCTTGGTCTTGGAATCTTGTCCTTCAACCTTTACTTGAGTGTTACGTTTAATGCTTTATCAGAGCTACCGTCGTCTTTGCTCACTTTCTTCCTCATACACAAGTTCAATAGGAGAAGTGCGCTTTTGCTCTTCACTATTTCAAGTGGGGTTTTCAGTGTGATGTCAGCGATGGAAGGCAAGCCATGGACGAAGTTGCAAATTGGGTTTGAGTTGGTGTCCTTCTTCTGTGCTTGCACTACGTTTAATATTTATCTTATATTCACAACCGAGTTGTTCCCTACTTGTGTACGAAACTCCGCGCTATCGATGGCAAGACAAGCGGTGGTTTTGGGCGGCGCTCTTAGCCCGTTGCTGGTGGCTGCTGGCAGAGAGCATAAGTTTGTGTGCTATGGGGTATTTGGATTGGTGATATGTTGTAGCGGGGTGTTTGGAATATGTCTGCCGGAGACAAGAGGAAGAGCACTTACTGATACAATGGAAGATGAAGAGAACAGACAGAAAGTAGAGTGTGAATCATTTACGTAAATTCTATCTGCAGTCCACTACGGTACGAAATACAATAATTGATTTGATTTAATGAATGTTTAAGGTTTTTTATTTCAGGGTTAAAAAAATTGCCGATTTCCTGAATGGATTGGTCCATGTTGCGTCAATTTCTTTATTGTTTTTTATTTTTATATAATATTTTTATATTTTTATTAAATACAAAATTAATTTTTTAATAAAAATAATTTCAAAGTTCGAATGTACGTCTCTATTATGTCCATAACTTATTAATTAATTTTTTTATTTCATTTGACAAGTTAGTAGATCTAAAAAAATATAATATTAACAGAAATTATTTAGTGAAGGAATAACAATTACTAGAGTTAACTTTCAAAGGTGTAGAACATTTACTGGGGCGTATTTCAGTTTATCAAATCAAATATATGAAATTTGAAAGTGAAATATGTGTGTATATATATATATATATATATATATATATATATATATGTATTGAGTCCAAATAATTTAGAATAGCAAAAGTTGCAGTTCGATTGGGATTAATAAGGAAAATTCTGTTTTTACACTCTGTTTTTAGTCAATCTTCATAAAAGAAGAGAATAGTGATTGGCCAATAAAATCTCCCAATCAGTTAAATTTAATATATTTAATTATTTATATTTTATTAAATAAGATTACATAAGGATAATGGATGTGGGCTAATAAATATGATATTAATTTTGTAGGCCAACAAGAACGAGAGCCGCTGCTGGCACCGCATGCGTTGGATTCCATCATTTGTATCCTGGTCAATCCCATTCGTTTCTTTGTGATTTTGTTTTGGCCTTTTGTGAAATGGGTCCCCAGCCTGGTTGAAATGTTGTTGTCTTGTTGAACTTGTTGATTTCAATTCAAAAGCATTTCCTGCTTTTTGTCTTTTAGCATTCGCCTATCTAAAACGTAAAGTATATTTTATATTATAAAATAAAAATAAATCATATTTATTATAAATAATAAAATAACTTTTAAATTTGTAAATGGTTAATTTATTTATTTAAATTTTATAATAATTTATAAAATAAAGTAACTTTAATTTTTTTTAAATAAAATTTAAGATTAATCTTCTTCAAAGTAAAAAAATTATTGAAATAAATATGACATCTTTAATAAATTTTTTTATATATAACTTGAGTTAAATTTTAAAAAAATTTAATTATTTATTAATTATACTGTACCTTATTAGTAATTAACTTTAATATTAACCTTTATTATCTTGGTCTTTTGTGAAATAAAAGCTTCAAAGATACTTTTTACAATTTTCTTATGCAGTCATCTGATTCTCTTCAGTTTGTAAAACAACCATTAGCTTCAATGACCATGGTGCTTTCAATCAAGTCATGAGATAAAGAGGCAAGTTCCTTCGCGTCCAAGTTCTACTGAGTCGCCTCCAACACCAATATAAATCAATGTGTTGTATTTTTGTTTATTAAAATTGAATAAAAAAATCATAAAAATTCGATCACGAATTCTTTGCTATTTTCATCGCAAACAGTTCTTGCAACGAATTTCGCGACAGGCTTAATTCTATTGCAAATCATATTTGAGATAGACTTTAAGCTTTTATCACAGAAAGGCTATTCTTCAGTTGCAAACTCATTTTGAAATCAAGATGAGCCTTTCAAGACAGTTTCTTTGCAAAAGTTGGAGCACAATTTTCGTTGCAAATGAAACCAAAAGAAAATATATATTTTAGAGACATTTAGTGATGGAATTTGTACTGTAATTTCATTGCAAATTTTAAATACTAAATTAAAATTTTTTTTTGGGAGAGAGAAATTCATTGCAAACTCTATCACAAATTTAATTTTATTTTTAATAATTTATTTATATTTCAATTTACACATGTTAAAAACAAAACTGACAATCGTCAAGCAGACTAAAATAATGGCGAATCTTGAAAAAATATATTGTCATTATGCTGTTGTCCGTACTATTTGTAACCAACGTTACAAAAAGGCATAAAATATCAAACTAACAAGGAAACAAAAAAAGACAAACATCCTTAACTATAAATAAGTAGCGAAATGTTCAGTTGATCACAAAATGATAATGATAATTAATAAGCAAGTGGAGTGAGTTTAGGATGATTGTGGTTGATGTATAATCATTAACTAGTTAGCGCCCTGTGTGGATGACTGTAACTTTCTTTTTGTTTTTTCTTAGATTATGAAATTTTTAATGACATACAATTTTAATACATTATTCATTGTTTTAATTTTATTTTTCATTTACTTTAAAGCATTGGAGGTCAGCAAATTTTAGTTTTACGTCTTCTATGTTTAGTGCGATTTATTTATTTAACTTTTACATCTTAAAAATAATTTTGGCAATAATTTTATGTGTTAATATTTACTGAAACAATTAATACCTTTTAGCAGAGAAATTTTGTTTCACTATCAATTCTACAATAAAAATTGGCCAAACATTATTTTTATTGTACTATTGGTTACAGAGCATTTTATGACGGACCATTACAATTATGATTTTAGTCAGCATTATTTAAATTTCAGTTGTTTCCTTGTCTAATTTTCATTCCCTCAAAAGTAATTGATGTCAATTATTTTTAATTTTATTTATTGTAATTATCAATATGTTTTGTTCATTGAACTATTATTTTTTAATTATAATTTTTATATGCGTTAGTATTTATATCACAATAATGGATGCACAAAGGATTAATGCTTTTTACCAATAAATGGATGAACCTCTTTAATTTATTTTATATATTTAACTAAAATTATTCAAATTTAAATTGTTCTTTTTGTTTCACTTGTCATTTAATTATTCTAAAGCATTTAATGTCCCTAAATTTGCATTGTATTAGTTTTTTTAATATGTATATATTGAATCAAGTGATGGAAAATAAATTTTGTGAAATTTTTATGCGTAGCTTGAAGTAAATGCAAAATATTTTTAATATTTGAGAGTGTCTTTAGGGTAAAAAAAATTCAGAGTTCCTATGCAATCGGTTCAATTTTTTTGACAATATCCTGTTAACCATAAAACTCATTTTTAGTTCTTTACCTAACAACTTAACTTTTTGGATTAGTTGATTCTTGAAAATCTTATTATGGTTACAATTTCATTATATATTAGACTTTTTTATAATATAAATTTTTGTTCTTGGGCAATAATAAACCTAGAACACCATTGTATATAATAGATTGCTTTGGCATGGTAAGGACACCAACTTCAGAGATGGAAAATTCGAAGGTTCTATTGGTATTGTTTTCTTTTTCCTGTTATTATTACATGCTGCTAGTGTTCATCTACTAAGTTATGAAAGAAAAAAAGAAGTCTCTACAAGTTCAAATCCTATAGGGAATCCAGCACCACCAAAGCCAACACTAGTATAAGGCATTATCTTGTGTTTCCGGAGTAAATCAGTAAACTTTAGGTTGTCTGGTATCCAGATTTTGGACAAAAAGACTTTCTTTGTAAAAGTGATGTGCATATTATTTTCAGTTGTATAATTAATTTTATATTAAACAAATCTTATATGTTAAATTATTTTTCTGCTAAAAACAAACTTTATAGTTTAGTCGTAGCACATGTTTAAAAATAATAATATGCACACAAATTTTATTTTTACAATATGTTATGTACAAAATTATAATAATACATGAATTTGACTAATGGTTGTAGACACCTAATTTTGTCCAAATCCTAAAAAGATAAAAAAATAAAGAAAAGAAAATTAAAAATAATATAAATTCGAAATTCAAAAAAATAAAAATTAAGAAGAATTAAAAAAGAGAAGAAGAAAAATAAAAGAAGAAAATAAAAAGAAAAATGAAAGGGAGTTGGATGCATGAAAGGTGGTTAAATGCATGAGGAAAGTTAGTTGCATGAAGAAAAGTTAGTTGCATGAAGGAAAATTAGTTGCATGAAGAAAGTTAGATGAATGAAAGGGAGTTGGATGCATGAAAGGTGGTTAAATGCATGAGGAAGGTTAGTTGCATGAAGGAAAATTAGTTGCATGAAGGAAAATTAGTTGCATGAAGAAAGTTAGATGAATGAAAGGGAGTTGGATGCATGAAAGGTGGTTAAATGCATGAGGAAGGTTAGTTGCATGAAGGAAAATTAGTTGCATGAAGGGAGTTGGATGCATGAAAGGTGGTTAAATACATGAGGAAGGTTAGTTGCATGAAGGAAAGTTAGTTGCATAAGATGGCTATATAAGGAGGCCTAAGGAGGGCACCAAGAACACACAACAAAAACCAAGAAGAAGAGAGCAAGAGAAAGAGAGGAAGAGAGCACCAAGAGAAGAGAGAAGAGAGAAGAGAGAAGAAGTAGAAGAAGTAGGAGAGTGAGGCTACATCAAAGTAGCTCTTTTCCTTTGATTCAACCAAGGAAGCTCCTTCAAGTAACATTCAAAGTCTACACTCACTAAGCAGAGGAGTGGAAGAATTCATCATCTAAGGTATGCACATCTCTTACCCTTTGTTGAGTTGATTTTCTTGTGTTAAAACCTTTGATTATCCCAACGATGGTCGTTGATGCAATTGGTGAAAACGATTGCAATTAGCTATCCTGAGGGAAGTACGTTATGAATTATATTGAAGAAATTGATATAATTCATGTAACGTAGCCAACACCCGTATTTTGAAATTAAATCCCCTCATTTAAATTTCCTTCAATTACCATAGTACTCGCGGTTGACGAAAGTGGCCGCTTTTTGTTATCTCTCCAGATAATTACGTTGTGGATTGTGTTGAAGAAATTGGCAAGATCCCTCTAACGTAAATATCACAAATCCCTTTTTCCTAAAAAATCCAAAATAAAAGTTTTAACCAAAATCAAAGCATGAATTTGAAATTAAAAAGCAACAAAACACCAACGTGGTACCGAGAGGGCGTTGTAGGGGTGCTAATACCTTCCCTATACGTAACCAACCCCCGAACCCAATCTTTGTGATGCAGACCTATATCTCGGTGTCCGATCTCACCATTTAAACTTAGATCAGTGGCGACTCCAAGTTTTCCAAAACACCCACAAAAATCATATTTTCCCACCTATTTCCCTTCTCCAGTCGCCGCATCCGCGTCGCGATGTCGACAGCTTGGCGACTCCACTGGGGAATGCTTGAGGGTTAGGCCATTTAAATTGGTGTTTGTTGCTTTTTTATTTCATTTCTATGCTTTGTCTATACTTTGTGTGTTTATATTCTTTTAATCTGTTTCATGGAGTAGGTTTAGATGATTTAATTTATCTGCTATACGTAGATTACTTTTGGTTGGCTATTTTATAGGTCATGACTGCAATATCCCCTCACACACTTACACTTGCACCACAATAAGTAGAAAAGGGGAGGTGATGACCCCTGAGCTCTCTACCCGAGCTCCTAGGAACCCTTAAGATAGTAGGGGCAAAAGTAAGGTCGACCTTCGTGAGGCCTCTGGTCTCCGTGCAGGCACCTGAACACCCCGCTCAAGTTGTTCCTCCTAAGGACAATTTGGGGACCTAATGTAGGAGTCTAAAACTTACCCTTTACACTAGTAGTTGCCTTAGTACCACCTTGTGCTAAGAGTATTTGACCCAAACTATGGAAGCTACGGATCAAACTTAGGATGACCCTCTACTTAATCACACGGGGAAAATACTACACATGCGTTTTGTTTCGAACTTTGCATCTATCATTGTATGCATGAGCATTTAACCTGGGCAAATTACCATTATAGGCCAGTGAGAGGCAAAAGTAAGGTCGACCTTCGTGAGACCCTTGGTCTCCGTGCAGGCGCCTGAACACCTCTACCTGGGTCTCCATAAGTGCATAAATCTTTACCCTGATGTTGTCTTTTTATCATTGTATCTTCATGCATCATTTGTTGGTTCAAATTTTAGGAATGGACACTACAGCAAACTCCATCGCACTTGTCATAGACCCACTAGACCAAGTCATATTCACTCAAGAAAAGGCTCAGAAAGAGCAAGGAGATTGCATGGTGGGTGAAGACTATCTATCCTTACCTCCTATCAGGAAGCTCTCCTTTGAACAAAATGATCTATCCGAATTGAAAGAAGTTTGGGAAAGCTATAGCCAGATTGAGAAAGGAGAGTTCACAGCAAAGTACGGCCATCTAGCACATCTATTGTCAGTTCCGGTGGAGGAGGCATTGTTAAAGGCTTTGGTCTTCTTTTGGGATCCTGTATATAGGGTGTTCACTTTTGGAGAGTACGATCTCACTCCCACTCTAGAAGAGTACAAGGAAATGCTGGCCATCAATACTACCATAAGGGGAAAGATTTACAGACCAGGCCAAAAGCAACAGCCAAGAAGGGTTCTGAATAGGTTATTGGGTATACCAGCTATTAATTTTGGTGAGGATGCCAAAGAGAAAGGAAGAAATTGGGCTATCTCGATCAGCTTCCTAGTTAGACTTTGCAAAGCTCACAAGAACAAGGAGATGGCTATGAAGACTCTTGCCTTGGCTATTTATGGAGCTGTCATATTCCCTAAAGTGCGTGGATATGTTGACATCCAGACAATAACTCTGTTCAGAGAAATAGAGAGTAGATTGAATCCCATTCCACCTATATTAGCCGAAACACTCAGATCACTGGATCATTTGAGGAGAATTGGGGAAGGACGCTTCCTTGGTTGTGCACAACTCTTGATGGTATGGATAGTGAGCCATCTACCCCCGGTGACGACTATGGGATATCCAACCATTCGCTTTAAGCCAGTTTTCTTGGGGAAGCAAGATGCCTTGCTTGACTTCATAGGATTCAAATGGCCTCAGAAAAAACAAGATCGAAACTCCTGGATTAGGTTCCTTCAGCAAGCCAAGGAATTTAGGTGGAAGTGCGTGTGGATGCGAGAGGGCACAGTTGTTTATAGATGTGGTGATAGACCTTGGATTCCCCTTGTAAGCACGTGGGGCGTTGTTGGGTATGCACCTGTTATGGTAATGAGACAATTTGGGTGCATCCAGTTTGTGCCAGCCACTAGAAGCCTTCATGAGCTTGATCTGGAGTTTGAAAAAGAAGATGCTGCATCTAAACATGAGGTTGTCGCGACTCTTTGGAAACAAGTTCATCAATTTGAGTGTAGTAAAGAAACTATCATGACTACACCTGAGTATCCCTGTTGGCAGAAAAATTGTGGAAAAGGGATTGTAGTACCAGGGATTACGTTCTCAATATCCTCTTCTAAAAGACCTAGGGCTGAAACTGACGAGAAAATGAAGTTTGAAAAATCCTTAATGGATTTACAAGTTAGAGAAGCCTTAATGGTTGAAAAAGAAAGGCAAATGAAAGAGGAAATTGATGCTTGGAAATCAAAGGCAGGTGGTTTTCAATTCAAAATGATGGAATTGGAAAAAGACCATAAGAGGTCAATAGCTGAGCAACAACAATGCATTGAAGAATTAGAAAGGAAGCTCTGGTTAATAAATAAAGATCTTCGTGCTGCTAAAAAGGGTCTTGGAACTAGAAAGGAAAAGACAGAGGCCTCGGCAAATGAAATCGCTAAACTTAGAGACCACACGCAAAAACTAAAGACAAGTCACCAAAAAGACATTGCAGAAATCCACCAATTGAAAAAGCTAGTGGCACAGTGGGAGGATAAACATAAGGAAGTCATGAAAGACAAGGAGCGACTTGAGTCTTACATAGATGGCTTGCAGGAAAGCCATGACAAGGAGGTGCAAAGTTTAACAACACAACTCCAGGAGCAATATAAGCTGGAGGATAGGGCTGATGCATTGGATAGAGAAACCATGAGATTACGCGACTTACTCATAAGGGCGGAGCAAATTCATGAACTACACTTGGAAAATATACTACAGGACCCTAGATTAATTAGAATCCATTAAGAAAACAGGGATCTCCGAGCAGCACTATTGGATGCACAAGAACAGTTAGGAGGGGTAAGGGTTCACATTCGACAGTTAGCTAGGGAAGCAAGGAGCACAGCTCAAAAGATAGCTGACTGTGAAGAAGAGTTAGAGCCAGGATCTACCCGCGATCTTCTAAAAAAAATTAAGGAAGACTATGTCAAAGTGGGAAATCTATGTCGAGCTTGATGGTGTTTGATGTACTAAAAACCTAGAATACTCCATGAAGGAGTTTGTAAATCTTTAAAATGTGTGGAATAAAAAGACTTTTAATGTTAACTATAATTTGAGCCAACTTGCATTTGCATCATAATACATGCACGTACTCATTCATTTGTCCTTTTCATCATCTAAGAAGGGAAAGTTCGAAAGAAAAGCCACGGCTCCAGTAACACGTTCCCAATCACGACAAATGGCGGAACAAAGAACAGAGAAAACAGTGGAGGAATTGCAGTCTGAAGTCAATGACCTCAAAGAACAATTGGCCAAAATAACTGCTCTGGTCGTTGCCAAAAATGAAAGCTTCCAGCATGACCAACGCGACCAAGAACAAGGGGATAATCTTAGTGTCCGAGACCCGGATGTTGAAGAAGAATTAGAGAAAATAAGAAGAGCCGCTAAAGAAGCCAAGACTCGTGAAAAGTACGAAAGACTTGAGGCCAGAGTCAGAAAAATGGAGGGTTTTGAAGATGTTGACATCCTAGATATGGCTGAAATAGGATTAGTGCCTAATGTTGTATTACCACCCAAATTCAAGGCACCAGAATTTATCAAATACAATGGGACAAATTGTCCAAGGGCGCACATCATTATGTACTGCAGAAAGATGGCAGCACACTCCGATGATGAAAAACTCCTGATGCACATCTTCCAGGATAGTTTAATCGATGGAGCCGCTGAGTGGTACATGAGCCTAGATCGTCGCTCCATTCGCACATGGAAAGATCTAGTTGAAGCTTTCCTCAGACAGTACAAGTACAACAGAAATGTGGCTCCTGACAGAATCCAAATTCAAAATATGGAAAAAGGGGATAATGAGTCATTCAAAGTTTATGCTCAAAGATGGCGAGATGTGGCGGTTAGAGTGCAACCTCCCTTATCTGACAAAGAGATGACTACAGTCTTCCTGAATACCCTTACACACCCCTTTTATGGGAAGATGGTAGGGTTCACCCATTTAAAATTCCCCGATCTAGTGGAGATAGGAGAAATGATCGAAAGGGGAATCTGCTCTGGAAAAATGGGAAAGTCACAAGCAGGGACCTCATCCCAAAAGAAACCTCAATTTAATAGCAAAAAGAAAGAAGAGGTCCACTCTGTAGACTATCAAGATAAAGGGAAAGCTAAAGATAGGAGGTACAGTGACAATCGATCAACATATCGGCCACCTCTCACCACGACATTTACCCCGGCAGTGAATGTTGTGAAGCCATCCCCACAAATCACTATTGCCCAGCCGTCTTACCCCACTACAGCGCAACCGATGCAACAGTCTCAGTTTGCATCCCAACAGCCCAAGCAGCAGTACCAAGCAAATAGGCCTAGACAGTTGCCTAACAAAAGAGCCGTGAATTTTGATCCAATTCCTATACCCTATTCCCAGTTGTTGCCACAACTTTTGCAAAATAACTTAGTGTCAATAGTCCCTCTCCCGGCCTGGGAACCACCATACCCAGCGTGGTATAAGGAGAATCTTACGTGTGCTTACCATGCAGGAGCCAAGGGACATGATGTGGAAAATTGTACGGCCTTCAAGAGAAAGGTCCAAAGCCTGATCGATGCTAAATGGCTCAATTTTGAGTCAGTTCCATCCAAGTCTGATGTTGATGGCAACCCTCTTCCCAATCATGGAAGTCAGGGAATTAATCTTGTTACCAAGGAACCTCAACTAATCTCTAAGAAGTCCGCGTTTGAGATCAAAACCCCTATGAAACACATCTTTCAAGCTCTCGCAGAATGCGGTATGGTAGAGAAGAAAGGAGTTATTCGAGAATCAGGATGTGAATATCATGGGGATGAAGCAACCCACAGGTTAGGAGAATGCATTACTTTTAAGGACTTTTTGCAAAAACTAATAGATGAAGGTTTCTTGCAAATAGGGATTGAATCAGAAAGCATAAATATGGTCAACATGTCTCCGGCAAACTCACCAATTAGGAGCTCTGATGGACTTGCTCCTGCAAGGCCATTGACAATCAAGTACATTGCGCAGGAGGCTCAACTAGATGATGGGGTTATAAAGCAAGCTCCCTTTGAAGCCATGAAAAGATTGACGATCAAGGCTCCACAACCTTTTCCATATACAAGTGATAAGGCAGTCCCCTGGGAATATGGTTGCCAAGCAGTACCACAAGATTATAAATCTCAGGTCACAAATATATCTGGGATTAGTGGAGTTACCCGGAGTGGCCGCTGCTACCTCCCATCTACAACAGGGAGGAAAGGTGCAGAAAGGGCTAACAACCTCAACCCTGTGGAGACTGAGACAAAAGATAAAGGGAAAGCAATTCTAAAAGAGACCCCTGATCAAAAGGAAAAGGATACTCTGTTTAGGGATAAAGCGACTAAGCTGTCAGCAAATAATAACCCCCAAGGAAGCGGATCAAAAATAGAGGAAACAAAACCTATTACACCCAAAAGGCCTGTCACCGAAGAAGAAGCCAGTGATTTCTTAAAGCTTATCCGACAAAGTGAATATAAAGTGATTGAGCAATTAAGAAAGACTCCGGCTAAAATCTCCTTATTGTCATTAATTCTGCACTCTGAACCGCACAGACAGGCATTGATGAGGGTCTTAGAAGAGGCATATGTTCATAAAGATATAACCACGGATGCAGTAAGCAATGTAGTGGGGAATATCATGGCGCATAATTATTTGTCTTTCTCTGATGATGAGTTTCCCTCAAGAGGGCGTGGGAATAACAAGGCTTTACATATTTCAGCCAGATACAAGGACTGTAACCTAGCCAATGTTCTGATTGATAATGGGTCAGCATTGAACATCCTTCCAGAGTCGACTTTTAGACGACTTCCTATTGACAAGTCTCTCATGAGACCGAGCACCATTGTGGTAAGGTCATTTGATGGGACCCAAAGTAATGTATTGGGAGAAATTGAGTTACCCATCTTAATAGGTCCTTGTACCTTCAATATCACTTTTCAAGTGATGGATGTAAGTTCAGCATATAGTTGCCTCCTTGGGCGCCCATGGATCCATACTGCAGGGGCAATCCCTTCTTCTCTGCATCAAAAGGTGAAATTTGTATATGATGGAAAAATAATAGAAGTATCTGGAGAAGAAGATTTGTTGGTATCAAAGCCTTCCACAGTTCCGTACATAGAGGCTGAGGTGGAGTCTGCGATTTCCTTCCAAACATTCGAGATTGTTAATGTGACTTATGTGAAGGAAGGAGAACCGTTAGCTGTCCCTCATCATTCTAATGCGGCTATGATGCTAGCAAGAGTCTTAAAAGGCAATGGTTATATTCCTGGAGGAAGAGTAGGAATTAGAGGGCAAGGTATAAAAGGACTGCCCCAACTCATGCTAACCGAAGACACATACGGCCTGGGCTTTAAGCCCACTCATGCTGACAGGGCCCGAATGGCTAAGGTCCGAAGAGAAAGACGCCTGGCTCGCCTAGAAGGTCGGATGGTAGACACTGAGAAGTTGGTTCTAAAGGACCTGCATGAAGTTTTCGTTAGCGCTGACTTTAGAAACCCAAATCAAGTTGCCGTCATTGAGGAAGGGTGCTCTAAAGAAGGGAAGATAGAGCTAATCACACCAAGTATCCCTGGCGAGGACCTCGATAATTGGACTGCCAAGCCAATCCCCCCAATTTTTAATTTTAGTAACATGTAATTTTCAAAGCACGCAGCAGCTTTTAAAATTACTTTGTTTGTTATCAATAAAATGTGTGTTTGGTTTCATTTTCCACTCATTTTGCATTTCTTCTCCTTCTTTCGTACACCATACCAATTCATGTCACATCCTACATTAACACCTAAAATAATTCAGGTCAAATGATGAGGATAACTTTGAAGAGGATTATGCCAATCTCCCAAACCTAAATTTTGAAGGCCAAATCTATTATGCCTTAGGTGATGAAGGAGAAGGGGAAGAATGGGAGCCATCACCCGAATTGCAAAGGATGGTGGAAGAAGAGGACAAAGGTATCAAGTCCCATGGAGAACCTATCGAAGTGATCAACTTGGGAAATGGGGAAGACAAGAAAGAGCTGAAAATTGGGGCACAGTTAGCAGAGGAAGAAAAGAAAGCGATGATCCAACTATTGCGAGAGTACAGTGACGTGTTTGCATGGTCATACCAAGACATGCCGGGTTTAAGCACCGATATAGTCCTTCATCGTTTGCCCATCAAACCAGGTTTTCAACCAGTAAAACAGAAACTGAGGAGGATGAAACCTGATATACTGGTCAAGATTAAAGAAGAAGTGAAAAAGTTACTCGATGCTGGTTTTATTGAGGTTGCAAAATACCCAGACTGGGTAGCTAATATTGTGCCAGTACCAAAGAAGGATGGGAGGATTCGAATCTGCGTAGATTACAGAGACTTGAACAAAGCAAGTCCGAAGGATGATTTTCCACTTCCCTACATAGATGTACTTGTGGATAATGCTGCAGGATACTCAATCTTCTCATTTATGGATGGATTCTCGGGATATAATCAGATCAAACTAGCCCCTGAAGACAAAGAAAAGACAACTTTCATTACCTTGTGGGGGACTTTTTGCTATAAGGTGATGTCATTTGGGCTAAGGAATGCTGAGGCAACTTACCAGAGGGCCATGGTGGCTTTATTTCACGACATGATGCATAAGGAGATAGAGGTATATGTTGATGACATCATTGCCAAGTCCAAGTTTGAAACAGAGCACGTAGCCCATTTGAGAAAGCTTTTTGACAGATTGAGAAAATACCAACTCAAGCTCAACCCGGCAAAGTGCACCTTTGGTGTGAGATCAGGGAAACTACTGGGATACATGGTCAGTGGAAAAGGCATTGAAGTGGATCCTGACAAAGTCAAAGCCATCATGGATATGCCTGAACCTAGGACAGAAAGGGAGGTGCGAGGTTTCCTGGGAAGGCTCAACTACATAGCCAGATTCATATCCCAATTGACGGCCACTTGTGAACCAATCTTCAAGTTTCTCCGCAAGAACCAAAACACTGAATGGGATGAGCACTGCCAAGAAGCATTCAATAAGATTAAGCAGTATTTACAAAATCCACCGATCTTGGTCCCACCAGTGCTAGGGAGGCCACTATTCATGTATTTGTCCGTGCATGATGGATCAATGGGCTGCATGCTGGGGCAACATGATGAAACAGGAAAAGAACAGGTAATTTATTACCTAAGCAAGAAATTTAATGACTATGAGTTGAAGTACTCGGTGCTAGAAAAAACTTGTTGTGCTCTAGCATGGGCAGCTCGTCGATTCAGGCAATACATGTTGCGCCACACAACTTGGTTAATTTCAAAAATGGATCCAATCAAGTACATATTCGAAAAACCTGCCTTAACTGGGAGGATTGCAAGATGGCACATGCTTTTGTCTGAATATGACATCCAATATATCTCACAAAAGTCCATAAAAGGAAGTGTGATTGCTGAATACCTTGCGGACAACCCAATTTCAGGAGATGAACCGGTCCAATTTGAGTTTCTAGATGAAAACATTATGGCCTTAACCACTGAATCTAAAGAAGAAAGATGGTCATTAATGTTTGACGGCTCATCTAATGCACTAGGGCACGGGATTGGTGCGATTTTGGTATCCCCAAAAGGGAAGCATTACCCTATGACTGCAAAACTGTGCTTCGAATGTACTAACAATATAGCAGAATATGAGGCTTGCACCATGGGGATCGAGGCAGCCTTGAGTTACCAAGTTGGTCTTTTGGACGTGCATGGAGACTCAGCATTGGTGATTTACCAATTAAAGGGAGAATGGGAAACTAGAGACCCCAAGCTGATTCCTTATCAAAAGTATATATGTGAACTAATGAGGCAATTTGAAGATATAACCTTCAGTCATATACCCAGGGAGGAGAATCAAATGGCAGATGCACTAGCGACATTGTCCTCCATGTACTCAATAATAGATGCAAACGATCTTCCTAATATTAGAATGCAAAAGTATGATTCGCCTGCCTATTGTTCATTTGTGGAAGAGGAACTTGATGGAAAGCCGTGGTATGAGGACATTAAGTGGCTTATCAAACACAGAGAATACCCAGCTGGCGCATCAAAAAATGATAAAAGGACCTTGAGAAGATTAGCAATAGGGTTTTTCCTCAATGAAGAAATTTTGTACAAGAGGAATCATGATGCTGTCCTCTTAAGATGCATTGAAGCTAAAGAGGCACAGAAGCTTATACATGAAATACATGAAGGGGTGTGCGAAACTCATATCAATGGTCATGCCATGGCTAGGAAGGCCTTAAGAGCAGGGTATTTTTGGCCTACTATGGAATCTGACTGTATCAATTATGTCAGAAAATGCCATAAATGTCAAATTTATGCTAACAAAATTCATGCTTCCCCTTTAACACTTAGTGTGTTAACATCACCGTGGCCTTTCGCCATGTGGGGCATGGATGTAATTAGGCCGATCGAACCTAAAGCTTCAAATGGTCATCGCTTCATTCTAGTGGCAGTAGACTATTTCACAAAATGGGTAGAAGCCGCTTCCTATGCCCATGTGACAAAGCAAGTAGTCCTCAGATTCCTTAAAAAGGAAATCATTTGCAGATATGGTCTCCCAGAAAGGATCATCACTGATAATGCTAGTAACCTCAACAGCAAAATGATGAAAGAAATGTGTGAACAATTCAAGATAGTTCACCACCATTCTACCCCATATCGTCCCAAGATGAATGGAGCGGTGGAAGCAGCAAACAAGAATATCAAGAAAATAGTGGAGAAAATGGCAGTTACCTATAGAGATTGGCATGAGTTGTTGCCTTTTGCACTCCATGGTTATCGCACGTCAGTAAGGACCTCAACCGGAGCAACCCCATTTTCCCTGGTGTATGGTATGGAGGCAGTACTTCCATTTGAAGTAGAGATACCGTCATTAAGAGTGTTGATGGAAACTCAACTCGACGAGGCCGAATGGGTTCGCATGCGATATGAGCAGCTAAACCTCATAGAAGAAAAAAGATTGGCTGCTTTATCCCATGGGCGTCTCTATCAAACAAGGATGATCAGAGCGCATGATAAGAAGATCCATCCAAGGCAGTTTCGTGAAGGAGACTTAGTGCTAAAGAAGGTTCTCCCAATCATTAAAGATAATCGAGGTAAATGGGCTCCAAACTACGAAGGGCCTTACGTGGTAAAGAGAGCATACTCTGGAGGAGCTTTAATCCTTGCCGAAATGGACGGTGGTGAATTGTCAAGTCCAGTGAATTCAGATGCTGTCAAGAAGTATTACGCATGATTGTTAGCTCAGGATTGGCCAAAATTGAGTTTTGAGAGTTTGAGCATAGTTTAAACTTCAAGGATTATCCTCAGAAGAACTTGACCAGTCCCCATTCAAATTTCTCTTGCCTAATTATGTACCTATTTTACTTCATTTGAACCATCAAAACCCCAAAAAGATGTAAAGATTGGATGAATACAATTTTGCACCTTTTGAAATTTGCTTTTCTGTGCCTGTCCCTTACCCATGCTTCATCACATACTTGAGATATGATAAACGGTAATTTTTGAGCTGTAGCGTTGTCTAAATTACATGTTTTCAAAAAAAAAAAAAATGGGCGAACGGCTTGAGCGGCCCAAATTGAGAAGCACAGGACCGCGGCCCAAACTGAGAAGCCCAAGACCACGGCCCAAGCTGAGAGGCGCAGGACAAAAAAAAAAAAAAGAAGAAAAGAGAAAACGGGCGAACGGCTTGAGCGGCCCAAACCGAGAAGCACAGGACCGTGGCCCAAGCTGAGAGGTGCAGGACCAAAAAAAAAAAAAAAGGGAGGGAAAAATGGGCAAACGGCTTAAGCAGCCGAAATTGAGAAGCACAGGACCAAAGTAAAAAAAAGAAAGAGAAAAGCAATTCGAGGATCCTGAGCCAAGAAGCCTGAGGAAAATTGTAATCAGTGGTTCGAGTGAGGGAGCGAAAGGGGAAATCCATCAGTGGAAGGGTTTCGAAGCACCGACAACAGATCTAGCCTAATCTGACCAACAGAGCATCCAAAGTTTGAATTGTTCTTCTTCATGAGTCTAGATTGGGAAGGTAAATCGGAGTCGCAAGGTTTTCCTTCGATTAAATTCCCAAAGTAAGATCTACAAACACATCTTTGCTTTTTACACGCATATCATGCCATTAAACATGCATTTCAGGGCAATCGGTAACCTATTTTCGTTCATACTTTTTTTTCATTATCAGCCTCGTAGGAGATTTGGAGGCTTTCCTTTTCATTTTTTTAACTGTCTGAGGTTAATGGTTTTGTCTTGGATCTTGATCTAGAGTAAGAGTACCTTGCGTTACTGAAAAGATAAATATGGAGGAAAGCCTCACAAAGCTCAAGATCAGATTTCCTTCTGTTCCTCAAGACGTACTGAGGAGGATTTATAGATGCAGACTCGAAAGAATTAAGATGCTCACACGTTTAGGTCTTCCCGAAGATGTTCGATGGATCATCGAAGCTAAGGTACGTCTAGCTGGTGAATTTCAAAATTCACTCGTTAGACATCTGCCCGGAATGGGGACGAGCTCTTATGCTAAGAAAAGGAGGGCTAAGAGAATGGGAGTATGCCATAGATGTGCAAGATGGACATGTGATACGCGTTGCAAGGGGAAAGGGATGGTGTCCCTAAATCGAGAAGATAAGATCCGGTTCATTAAGGGTGGACTGAGTAAAGAGCCGTTGGATGACATCCTTCAGGCTCTTGAGATGCACCCTAGTGGACATGTCCACTGTGTTCTTCTTGCTTTAGTGGATTTACTCAACAGAGAAAAGGAGCGCCATCATCCTGAGGATCTGCTGTTAAACGACCCTGTTTGCCGGTTCGCACGAAAATTGGACGGAAAGCAAGTTGCCGATCCATGAACAGTGCCCGATCCATGGCTGAATACGGAACCAAAGGAAGACGACGAACCAGAGTCACTGTACACTCAATTATGCATTGCATTCATTGCTCTTGTCGACAATCGTCGGTGCGCCTATCATTTCAACTGTTCACCTTTGGACTTTTCATACGCGGTTTGAGTGCATCGATACGGTTGTCGTTTCACCGTCAAAAATTTTGCTACCTTTTCTGACAAGTTACTGTTGCGCATGTAGACGGGTCTTTTCTATCTGACTTTATGTTACTGTTGCACATGCGGGTCTTTTCTATCTGACTTTGTGTCACTATTGCGCATGTAGGCGGGTCTTTTCTATCTGACTTGGTGTTACTGTTGCGCATGCAGGCGAGTCTTTTTTATCTAACCTTGTCGCGCATCGTCCCTGCCTAAAGCCGCTCTACTAGAGGTGTGCTTTTGACCATCTTCCCTTTAAAGCATGAACCTCCTTAGCAGCAGACCCATGGTTCTTCTATCACTTGTTCTGCCTTTCAAACCCACTAAACATGATTGTGGCAGAAAATGAGAGAGGAGAATCATCAACACGCAAATTCAAGTCTGTTTGCGTTTTCGGTAGTCCCAAGCTAGGGAAAGACCTTAAGTTTATGGGAACCGCCAATAGACTTGGAAGAGTGCTAGCTGCCAGGGGAATAAATATGGTGTACGGTGGAGGAGTTCATGGACTAAGAGCATGTGCAGCTGCATCTGCGCTCTTGGGAGGGAGTAATGTTTTGGGTATTTTTATGAAAGGGGTAACAAATGGTACCTTTGGTATCCAGTTAGGGGTCTCAAACATGCATGAATGCCTTGGATACATGTTTTGTAATGCTGAAGCCTTCATCGCATTACCTGGTGGTTCAGAAACTTTGGAAGGAATTTCCAGCGTGTTACTCTGGGTTGAAATGTACTCTCATAAAAAGCCAATAGGATTGTTAAATGTTAATGGTTTTTATGATGGTCTGTTATATTTTTTAGATCATGCTGCGGAACGACATCTCATACCCCCAGAGACCCGTCGTATCATAGTGTCAGCTTCAGACGTTGATCTGCTAATCGATCAACTACAAATCTGTGCATCTCAATTTAACCCTTTAATGGGGCAAGCAGATGAGCGCCCCTCCGACGGCAGCAGGAAGCGCAAACTAGACATTGATCTTCATTTGTAACTTGCTGGTTGTACTATGTATACTCAAATGGTCCGAGCGAAAAAGACTTGTTATCGAGGTCTTAGTAAATGGATGGCAGAGTAAAGACTTTCAACTCTTGATACGCATCCTTTACATGCCTCGAAGTTTTTGTTTTTCTTGTGTATGTCCTTCATGTAATGGCCTCTGCCAATCTTGGCTATGACTGTGTGTGCAACTCTTTGAATTGAATAAGACGTCTAGTATGATGGATGTGCGATGTATCACACCTTTTCTTTCACTTTCAATTCATCTCCTTCTCAGATGAATAACCAAAAATTAACACTGGGGCAATCAACGTTGTAATATTCTGTCCATGTTTTGATAATCGAATGCTCCCATTCCAATTGAATCAACCCTGGCAGAATTAAATTCTCAGATGGCAAACAGTGATAAGGGTGTGATACATCAAAGCTTGTAAGATGAAGTGAAATGTTGAAAGCACAAATTAGGGTGACTGCTGACGAAATGAGTCCAGAGTTGAAAAGCGTTCTATTCGCTTAAGATCACCTAATTAAGACTAGGGCAAGAGTATAAGACGTCAGGGAAGTTATCCTTAATTAAAGGAGATGAGTAAAAATGACAGAAGATGGTTCATTCATGATCTCCTAGAAACTGTGAAAATATCGTTCACCAGAAACCAAAGAAAAAAACAAGAAGACAAAAATAACACAGTCCATTACAGTCCACCATACATCTTGGTATGTCAGCATGCATCATAGCATTATTGCACTGCGTAACTGGACTTGCATCTGAGTCACCTTGTCTTAATGCATCGGCCCAATTTAAACTATATCCTCATGAGCATCTAGGACAACCATATCATGATTCTCATGAAACCTCCTCACCTGTCAAGCAGGTTTGCATGCTAAACTCTGTCAAGCAGGTTTTGCATGCCATATATATCATTTTGAGGTCAAGCCTCTGCCTGTGCCAAACCCTGTCAAGCAGGTTCGCACACCAAACCCTGTCAAGCAGGTTCGCATGTCAAGCATGCAAGTTTCGAGGTCAAACCTCTTCTTATATCAAACATTAACCCTGTCAAGCAGGTTCGCATGTCAAGCATGCAAGTTTCGAGGTCAAACCTCTTCTTATATCAAACATTAACCCTGTCAAGCAGGTTTGCATGTCAAGCATGCCATTTCGAGGTCAAACCTCTTCTTGTATCAAACATTAACCCTGTCAAACAGGTCTGCATGTCAAGCATGCCATTTTGAGGTCAAACCTTTTCTTATATCAAAAATTAACCCTGTCAAGCAGGTCTGCATGTCAAAGCATGCAATTTTGGAGATCAAACCCCTTCACATGCTAATCCCTGTCAAGTAGGTATGCATGTCGAACATATCATTTCATTGCAACTTGGAACATGGTTTTTTTTTCAAGTTTGTTTGTTTGTAATCAAGCCTGTTCGCATGCCAAGCCCTATCAAGCAGGTATGCATGTCGAGTAGGGCATTTTCGGACAAGCTGGAGTCAAGCTTCACTCAACCCCTCTTTTATTTGTGCCAGAGTCGAGTCTCATTTAACTCAACCTCGAGCATGGGATAGCAAGAAAATCCTGGGTTGTAATCTTTGATCCCTGTTGGGTGGATAGTAACCCTTTCCAAACCTTAGGACTGTAAGAAAATCCTAAGGTTATTTTAGGTCCCCGCTAGATGGACGATGACCTTTTTGGCATGATATTCTGATCTGGACAAAACAGTGTCTTTCAACCTTTGCTCATCTCCTAATACTTAGAAGATAAGGAAAGGGGGACAATCTGTAGACACCTAATTTTGTCCAAATCCTAAAAAGATAAAAAAATAAAGAAAAGAAAATTAAAAATAATATAAATTCGAAATTCAAAAAAATAAAAATTAAGAAGAATTAAAAAAGAGAAGAAGAAAAATAAAAGAAGAAAATAAAAAGAAAAATGAAAGGGAGTTGGATGCATGAAAGGTGGTTAAATGCATGAGGAAAGTTAGTTGCATGAAGGAAAGTTAGTTGCATGAAGGAAAATTAGTTGCATGAAGAAAGTTAGATGAATGAAAGGGAGTTGGATGCATGAAAGGTGGTTAAATGCATGAGGAAGGTTAGTTGCATGAAGGAAAATTAGTTGCATGAAGGAAAATTAGTTGCATGAAGAAAGTTAGATGAATGAAAGGGAGTTGGATGCATGAAAGGTGGTTAAATGCATGAGGAAGGTTAGTTGCATGAAGGAAAATTAGTTGCATGAAGGGAGTTGGATGCATGAAAGGTGGTTAAATGCATGAGGAAGGTTAGTTGCATGAAGGAAAATTAATTGCATGAAGGAAAGTTAGTTGCATAAGATGGCTATATAAGGAGGCCTAAGGAGGGCACCAAGAACACACAACAAAAACCAAGAAGAAGAGAGCAAGAGAAAGAGAGGAAGAGAGCACCAAGAGAAGAGAGAAGAGAGAAGAGAGAAGAAGTAGAAGAAGTAGGAGAGTGAGGCTACATCAAAGTAGCTCTTTTCCTTTGATTCAACCAAGGAAGCTCCTTCAAGTAACATTCAAAGTCTACACTCACTAAGAAGAGGAGTGGAAGAATTCATCATCTAAGGTATGCACATCTCTTACCCTTTGTTGAGTTGATTTTCTTGTGTTAAAACCTTTGATTATCCCAACGATGGTCGTTGATGCAATTGGTGAAAACGATTGCAATTAGCTATCCTGAGGGAAGTACGTTATGAATTATATTGAAGAAATTGATATAATTCATGTAACGTAGCCAACACCCGTATTTTGAAATTAAATCCCCTCATTTAAATTTCCTTCAATTACCATAGTACTCGCGGTTGACGAAAGTGGCCGCTTTTTGTTATCTCTCCAGATAATTATGTTGTGGATTGTGTTGAAGAAATTGGCAAGATCCCTCCAACGTAAATATCACAAATCCCTTTTTCCTAAAAAATCCAAAATAAAAGTTTTAACCAAAATCAAAGCATGAATTTGAAATTAAAAAGCAACAAAACACCAACGTGGTACCGAGAGGGCATTGTAGGGGTGCTAATACCTTCCCTACACGTAACCAACCCCCGAACCCAATCTTTGTGATGCAGACCTATATCTCGGTGTCCGATCTCACCATTTAAACTTAGATCGGTGGCGACTCCAAGTTTTCCAAAACACCCACAAAAATTATTTTTTCCCACCTATTTCCCTTCTCCGGTCGCCGCGTCCACGTCGCGATGTCGACAATGGTAATACAATTGACTTTATATAGTATTAGTTGAACTAAATGCTATCACATGTCACAAATTTGTATATAGATTAGAAAAAGTTTACATATGTATTCAGTATTCCATACTTGAGTTTTTTGGCAAAATTACGAGGCCAATGCCCTAAAGAAAGAGATAAATCTAATGTAGTACATGCATTATACAATAAAAAAATTAATATTTGAGACAAAAAATTCTATCACAAACTTTTACTTATTTTCGTCGCTAATAGTTCTTGTGACGAATTTTGTGGATAGCTTAATTCTATTGCAAATCACATTTGAGATGGACTATAAGCTTCCGTCGCAGAGGTTATTCTTCAGATGTAAACTCATTTTAAAGTCAAGATTGGCCTTTGAAGACAATTTCTAATGCAAAAGTTGGGACAAAATTTTCCATTGAAAATTGAACCAAAAAAATATTTTGGAGGCACTTAGTGATAGAATTTGTACCGCAATTTATTTGCAAATTTTAAATACTAAATTTTAAAAATTTTTTTGGGGGCAAGAAATCCAATGTAAACTTTATCTCAAATTTCATTTTATTTTTAATAATTTATTTTATATTTTAACTTATGCATGTTGAAAACAGAACCTACAATCTTCAACTAGAATACAATGTTAGCGAATCCTTAAAAGTATATTGTCATTATGTTGTTGTGAATTTGTAACCAGCATTACAAACTTGCATACAATGTCAAACTAACAAGAAAGAAAAAGACAAGCATCCCAAACTATAAACAAGTGACAGAAATGTTTTGTTAATCATTGTCGTAACGACATGGAGCAGGAATCTATAAAAAATTCTTTCTTGGTTTTTGGAAGGGGAACATAGATTTTAAATAAAAAATTAAGTTGTCACTAACTGAATTTTTTGAGAATGAAATTAGACCCTTATTTAAAAGTGGATTATGTTCTTAAAAATTGAGTTTGGAAGATGATTACTTATAGAAACAGTATTAGCACATTAAATATCCTATTAATACTAAATGATCTAATTATCTTGTCTTACTTATATTCAATGTTGGTTTAAAATTCTAATTGTAAAAGGGAGAATTAGAAAAATGTGTTTTCTTGAAAAAGCACCTCAATCCTTTCAAGTTGGGTTTTTGAAAAATAACGTTTTTGTAATAATTTCTTATTCCTTTCAAATTGGAGTTTTCTAAAAAAATATTTTCTTATGAAAATTCCTTATTCTTTCTAAGTTAAGGTTTAAAAAAAGTATTTCAGATAAATACCCTTGTCACTATAAATTGGGAATTTAGAAAATAATGTAGTAAAAATAATCTTGTCCCTCTAGATCAGAGTTTTGAAAAATAATTTTTTTGAAAAAATCCTACTTCTTTTAACCTTTCCACTTATAATCCCAAAATATCCATAAACAAATTCATAATCATATAAGAAGTGGAATTGGTAATATAAAAAAAATGAACTTACTAATGTATTGAAATGATTCAAAATAGACTCCACCACCTTCAAGTTATATGACCCACGGTTCAACCAAAGAAAACCCCATGAAAATGCTAACATTGAATTTACCCATCAAGACACCCATAAAAACGCCCATATTCATCAAAATTGGGACCATGAAGATACCATCTAACTACATACTTCCTTATCAAGTCCAAGGACGACACTTCATGGTGATCACATTAAATGACCCATCTTATTTTCTTAAATTGGCGGGCATTCTAACACAATATTTTCAATGCCTCTACTCCTTAGAGCAAAGTCTAGATTAACATTGATTATTAATAATTCAGCCACTCAATTGATGAGAGAAAAATTCACGTTATGACATTGAATATTGATTATTAATAATTCAGCCACTCAATTGATGAGAGAAAAATTCACGTTATGACATTGAAAGCCAATACAAGGTATGTACTGTCTTGATTTTTTTTTTTTTTTTAAAAAAAAAGTGTCACTAGCAAACGACAGGTTCACGTTGTGAGCCATTGGGACTTACCTTGCACACAAGATTCAAGTTTAAGATCTAACCTTAATTCTGCTTTGGTTCAGCAATGCCTAGTATGCGCGTGTTACCATCGCGAATTTCCTTGTATGCTGTGAATGCTTTATCAAATTTGGCAGAACCAGTGTCTATGGGTTGGGGTGTCGTGAATGGATCTGATTACGGGATTTTTTTTTTTTTAACACATGAGCTTAATACTTAAGTAGAAGGGTGAAGTGTGAAAGTGAAAAAGTGTGTGCTCATTTATATTAGTGTGTGCTCCTTGTCTCATTTCCCTTATTTCCTATCTTCTTTTGTCGTATCACTTATTTTTTAAATTTTTAATTATATGAATATTTTATTATTATTCTTTTCTTTTGTCTTCTAATCTTTTATCTCTAACTTTTTTAATTTATCATCTTTTATTCTTATTTTTATTCTCTATTATTTTTCTTTTATTATTTTTAATTTTATTTTATCTTTTCATTTTCTTCATTATTTGTTTATACTTTTTATTGTCTTTTTATCTTTTATATTTATTGTTATTTTTTTATTTTATTTAATATTTTTATTGCTTTTGGGATTATTTTTTTCTCTTATTTTCTTATAACATTTTTTTCTTTTAATTCTTTCATTTATTTTTAATTATTACCTCATCTTGCATTATTATCTTTTATTTTATTTTTATTATCTTATTTTCATTTATTATTTATTCTTAAGTTTAATTTTAAATTCTAGGCTTAATTTTAATTTTGCTCTTAAATTTATTTTATTTTTTAAATTTTGAGTTTGAGTTTTGAATTTAGATTAAAATTTTTAAATTAAATTGAGAAATGGGTTGGATAAAATATTGTGTCTGCAAGCACAAAATAATATGGTAATTAACAAGCATGTGGATTGTGCTTGATTTAGAATCACTAACTAGGTGGTGGCCTGTGTGGATGACTGTAACTTTCTTTTTGTTTCTTCTTGGAATTTTTAATGATATATAATTTTAATAAATATTCAAATTTGAACAATGTTTCATATTTTATTTTCCCATTTATTTTAAAGCGTTAGAGGTCATTCCATTTTGGTTTTATATCTTCTTTTTTTGTATGTCTTAGTTTTTTAACTTTTATATTCTTAAAAATAATTTTGATAGTAATTTTATGTGTTAATATCTACTGAAATAATAATATTTTTTAGTAGTCAATGAGAAATTTTGTTTGACTATCAATTCTACAATAATAATATTGGCCAAACATTTTTTTTTATAGTACAATTTTGATTATAATTTTAATCAACATTATTTAAATTTCAATATATTGTTTCCTTTTAATTTCTAATTTTCTTTTCCTCAAAAGCAATGGATATCTATTATTTTTAATTTTATTCATTGTAATTATCAATATGTTTTATTCATTTGACTTTTATTTTCTAATCATAATTTTATGAGATATGTTAGAATTTATGACAATAATAAATGCACAAAATATTGATGCTTTTTACCAGTCAATGGCCATCAATTTTGAGAATTCTCTTTTAATATATATTTTACATATTTTACTTAAATTAATCAAATTTAAATTGTTCCTATTTTTTGCCTGTTATTTATTTTAAAGCATTTAATGTACAGAAAGGAGCGGTTCTGTATTAAGCCTTTGCTTACTTCCCAAGTGCTCTGTTCTATCAACCTTTCCATTGCAAATGGCAAATTCCAGCCCCCTTCTCTCCAAACCTGGCTCAGCTGACTCCGAAGCTCCACCACCTGAGTCACACCTCCCTTCACTAGGCTCTGCTATCGAAATCTGCATAGGTGAATTCAAGTGGTTCCAACTCCTCCAGGCTGTTCATGTCTCCATTGCTTGGGCCTTTGTTGCTCAACAAACATTTATCACGGTCTTTACAGACGCACTGCCACCGTGGCACTGCACCCAAAACGGTGGCGATTCCTGTAACTCAGCCTCCACAAGAGCCAATTCCAACCTCTGCAGCCTTCCCAAGGATTCATGGGCCTGGGATGGGCCTACAGAGTTCTCTATAATCTCAGAATGGGCGTTGGAGTGTGCGAGCTCCATGGTAACTGGCCTGCCTGCGTCCTCATTCTTCATCGGCTGCTTAGTGGGTGGCCTTGCCTTAGCCACACTAGCTGACTCCACACTTGGTCACAAAAACTTGTTATTCTATTCCTGCTTCCTCATGTCCCTCTCTTCCTTCCTCTGCACCTTCTCTCCTAACATTGGGTCTATTCAGCTCTCAAATTCCTCTGCGGATTCAGTCGCGCAACCATTGGCACCTCTGCTCTTGTTCTGACAACAGAGTGCGTCGGGAAACGGTGGCACGGACAAGTCAGCGTCATGGGATTCTTTTGCTTCACTCTAGGGTTCTTGTCCCTGCCAGCCATAGCTTACGCCAATAGAACTTCATCTTGGAGAAACTTATATCTATGGACATCCATTCCAACCATTTTCTACTGCATATTAGTCAAGTTCTTCGTTCGGGAATCGCCGAGATGGCTTCTCGTCCGGGGAAGAAAAGAAGAAGCTTTTTCTACGCTAAAAAGCATCACATCAAACACTCAAAGTAGCTTGGACTTGGCCATTCTAATATCTCACACAAGGAAGAAAATTTGAACGTCGATTTGTATTCAGCCTTCAAGATCTTGTTGCAAAAGAAATGGTCTTCGAAAAGGATAATGGCAATCATGGCTATCGGAATTGGCCTTGGATTGGTGTATTACGGTACGCCTCTTGGTCTTGGATTCTTGTCCTTCAACCTTTACTTGAGTGTAACGTTTAACGCTTTATCCGAGGTACCATCATGTTTGCTCACTTTCTTCCTCATGGACAAGTTCAATAGGAGAAGTGAGCTTCTTTTGTTCACTATTTCAAGAGGGGTTTTCAGCGTGATGTCAGCGATGGAAGGGAAGCTATGGACCAAGTTGCAAATTGGGTTTGAGTTGGTGTCCTTCTTCAGCGCTTGCGCTACTTAAGTTCTTATGTAATATTCACAACGGAGTTGTTCCCAACTTGTGTACGGAAGCCGGCTCTATCAATGGCGAGACAAGCGGTGGTTTTAGGCGGCGCTTTTAGTCCGTTGCTAGTGGGTGCGGGTAGAGAGCACAAGTTTATGTGCTATAGGGTATTTGGGTTGGCGATTTGTTGCAGTGGGGTGGTTCGGAATATGCCAGCCAGAGACAAGAGAGAGAGCACCCAGTGATACAATGGAAGATGAAGAGAACAGACAGCAAATAGAGTGGGAATCAGTGAAATAAACTCTGTCTGCCGTCCAGTAAGATACAAATAGAGTGATCTAAGAAAGACAGCATGTGTTGGAGATTTCATCGTATCCCGGTCGATCCCATTTGTCCTTTGCGATTTTGTTTTCTCTTTTAGTGAAATGGGTCCACAGCTTGATTGGGTATGGTTGTTGAACTTTCGTTGTTTGTTGATCTCAATTCCAATGAATTTCTGTTTTTTTTTTTTTGGACAGGAATTCCGATGAATTTGTGCTTTTGGTCTATTTTGGAAAATATAGTAGCACCATCCGCCAATCCAAAATGTAAATATATTTTACCATTAAATATAAATAAATAAAATTTTGAATTTATAAATTATATTTATTTTTGTATTAAAATTTTATAATAATTTCTAAAATAAATCCATTTCAACATTAAACTTTATTATCTTGGACTTTTTTGAAATAGAAGCTTAGAAGATAATAGTACAATTAGTCAATTACTAAAATAGAGCTAAATATTGGACTTAGCATTTTATAATTTTTTTGCACTTAGCTACTAAATTGAATATAAACCTATGCACAAAAAATTTTAACGTAACTTAGTTGATTACCTTTACATCTGTTGGTTTTAAAACTGAAAGAAAATGGACAAAATAATTATTTAATAAAATTTGATATTGTTGATATTTATAAAATTATTGTCGTATCAAAATGAGCATAAGGGGCTTGCAAAACTAGCTTTTCTTCACAATATTGGCGAATGCTAATAAGTGGATTTTTATCAGTTCTAATATAAGAAATTTGGCTTACAAAATCAGAAATCATCTTTCTATTTCCTCATTGGTTACTGAGCATTTAATGATAGAGGGTCTCAATTTTATAAAACTAGCTAATATTGTTCAAGTATGAATAGTCTTTTTTAACATTTCATTTATTTTAAAGCATTTAGTGTTATATATAAGTCATTTTTTAAAGTATTTAATGCCCTAAGTTCTCATTATATTTATTTTTTAATATATATATATATATATGTAATCATGAGATAGAAAACAAATTTTGTGAAATTTTTAAGCATAGCTTGAAGTAAAAGGAAATTATTTTAAATATTTGAGAGTGTCTTTAGTGAAAAGAATATTCAGTGTTCCTATGCAGCGTGTTCAATTCTGTCAACAATGTCTTCTTAAAAGTAAACTTATTTTTTGTTTTTAACCTAACAGCTTAAATTTTGATTAGTTAATTCTTGAGAATTTTATTATGGTCATAATTTCATTATATGATAGACCTTTTTATGAAATGAATTTTTTCCTTCGGACAAAAATAACCCCAGAACGCCAGTATATATAATAGATTGCCTTGGAATGGTAGGGACACCAACTTGAGAGATGGAAAATTAAAAGACTCAATTGGTTAGTGTTTTCTTATTCCTATTCCTATCTCATGTTGCCAACATTCATCTGTCAAGTTACGAAAGCAAAAAAGAACCCTTGAGGTCCAAATCCTATGGAGAATCCAGCTTCTCATTTTGCCAGAGTTTATCTATCAAGTTACGAAAGTAAAAAAGATGTTCCTTCAAGTCCAAATCCTATAGGTTATAAAGTGCCACACGACCCAATACTGTATCATGCTGCTGGAGTTCTTCTGTCAAGTTATGAGAGCAAAAACGAAGTTCCTTTAGGTTCAAATCCTATAGGGAATCCAGCACCACAAAACCCAATACTAGTGTAAGGCATTATCTTGTGTTTTCAGGGTAAATAAATAAATTTTAAGTTGTCTAGTATCCAGAATTTGGACAACGGCATTTTCTTTGAAATAATGATGCTAATATTATTTTCAATTCTATAATTAATTTTGTATTAAGCAGATCTTATATGTTAAATTCTTTTTTTTGTTAAAAACAAAACTTGTAGTTTAATTAAAGCACATGTTTAAAAATAATAATGTACACAAACTTTATTTTTACAATATGATATGCGCAAAGTTATACTAATATATGAATTTGACTAATCATATTAAAATTGATTTAATATAGGATTAATTGAACTAAATGCTAGCAAATGTCACAAATTGTATACAGATTAGAAAAGTTTACATGTATATTCAGCATTCCATACTTAAATTAAGTTTTCCGGCAAAATTACGAGGCCAAGGCTCCAAAGAAAAGAGATAAATCTAATTCATCAAACACGTTACACTTAAAAAAATTGATATTTGGGACAAAAAATTCTATCGCAAACCATCAGTTACTTTCGTCGCAAACAGTTCTTGTGACGTATTCTGTGGCGGAATTAATTCTGTTTCATGTCACATTGGAGATGGCCTTTAACCATCCGTTGCAGAAAACCTATTCTTCGGTTGCAAACTCATTTTAAAATAAAGATTGACCTTTGAAGACAATTTCCATCGCAAAAGTTGGGACAAATTTTTCATTGCAAATTGAACCAAAAATAATATTTTGGAGACACTACGTGATGAGATTTGTACCGCAATTTTGCTGCAAATTTTAAATACTAAACTTTTTAATTTGTTTGAGGGTGGGAGATCCATTGCAAACTCTGTCTTAAATTTCATTTTATTTTTAATAATTTATTTCATATTTTGATTTGCACATGTTGAAAACAGAACCAATCATCATCAACGAGAAGCAATGTTGGCGAATCCTGAATAAAGATACTTGCATTATGCTGCTGTCAATACTATTTGTAACCAGCCTTACAAAAATGCATAAAATGTCAAACTAACAAGAAAAAAAAGGGCAAACATCCTATACGATAAACAAGTAACGAAATGCTGTGTTGATCATAAAAAGATATGGTAATTAACAAGCAAGTGGAGTGATTTTAGGATGATTGGGGTTGATTTTGAATCACAAACTAGTTTGCGCCCAGTGTGAATGACTGTAACTTTCCTTTTGTATCTTCTTTGATTATGGAGCTTTTAATGAAATACAATTTTAATACATTATTCAAATTTGAACATTGTTTTCAATTTTTACTTTTTATTTATTTTAAAGCGTCGGAGGCCAACGGATTTTAGTTTTATGTCACTTTTACATTTGGAAAATCAATTTTGGCTGTAATTTTATGTGTTAATATCTACTAAAATAATTAATACTTTTTAGCAGTCAAGAAATTTTGTTTGACTGTCAATTCTATGATAACAAAATTGGCCAAACGTTCTTTCTATAGCTTTGTTTGATGCGAAGCATTTTATGTTGGACAATTCCAATGATAATTTTAGTCAACATCATTTAAATTTTAGTCGTTTCCTTTTCTAATTTTCATTTTCTCAAAAGCAATTGATGCCAATAATTTTAATTTTATTTATTGAAATTGTCAATATGTTTTGTCCATTTAACTTTCATTTTCTAATTATAACTTTTATGAGATGTTAGTATTTATCACAATAATGAATGCACAAAGAATTATAGCTTTTTACTAGTTAATGAGTAATTTTGTTTGACCATCTGTTTTAACGGTTCCTTTTTAATAAATGTATAATTTACATATTTAGCTAACATTATTCAAATTCAAATTGTTCCTATTTTTGTGTCCATCATTTTTTTTAAAGCATTTAAGGTCCCTAAATTCTCATTCTATTCATTTATTTAATATATATTTAATCATGTGATGGAAAATATATTTTGTGAAATTATTATGCATAGCTTTACATAAAAGGAAAAAATTTCAAATATTTGAGAATGTCTTTAGACAAAAGAATATTCAGTGTTCGTCTGCAATCTGTTCAATTTTTCAACAATGTCCTATTAAAAATAAACTCATTTTTAGTTTTTTATCTAACAGCTTAACTTTTTAGTTGATTTTTAAGAATCTTATTATGGTTATAATTTCGTTATATATTAGAGCTTTTTGTAAAATGAATTTTTGCCTTTGGACAAATAACCCTGGAACAGCACTATATATAAGAGATTGCCATGGCATGGTAGGGACACCAACTTGAGAGATGGAAAATTGAAAGATTCATTTGGCTAGTGTTTTCTTTTTCCTGTTGCTATCTCTACAGCCAATGTTTGTTTGTCAAGTTATGACAGCAAACAAGAAGTCCCTTCACGTCCAAATCCTATAGGGAATCCAGCACCTCATGCTGCTAGATTTTATCTATCAAGTTATGAAAGCAAAAAGAAAATCTCTTCAGGAATCTAGCTCCACATATCCCAATACTCTCTCATGTTGCCAACATTCGTCTTTCAAGTTACTAAAGCAAAAAAGAAGTTCCTTCAGGTCCAAATCAAAGGGAATCCAGCACCTCATGCCGCCAGTGTTTTTCTGTCAAGTTATGAAGGCAAAAGGAAGTCCCTTCAGGTCCAAATCCTATAGGGAATTTAGCACCACATGATCCAAATATGTCTCACGCTGCCAGTGTTCATCTTTCAGGTCACGAAAGCAAAAAAGAAGTTCCTTCGAGTCCAAATCCCATAGGGAATCCAGCTCCTCATGTTGCCAACATTTATCTGTCAAGCTATAAAAGTAAAAAATAAGTTCCTTCAGGGCCAAATCCTATAAGGAATCCAACACCACAAGACTCAGTACTATCTCATGCCAACAGCATTACTCTGTCAAGTTATAAGAGCAAAAAGGAAGTTCCTTCAAGTCCAAATGCTATAGGGAATCTAGCACCACATAGCCAATACTAGTATAAGGAATTATCTTGTATTTCCAGGGTAAATAAATAAATTTTACGTTGTCTAGTATCTAGATTTTGGACAACAGCACAATCTTTGAAATAATGATGCCAATGTTATTTCAATTCTATAATTAATGTTGTATTAAGCAGATCTTATATCTTAAATTCTTTTTTCTGTTAAGAACAAAACTTGTAGCTAATTATAGCACATGTTTTAAAATAATAATATGTACACAAACTTTATTTTTACAATATATTATGCACAAAGTTATAATAATATATGAATTTGACTAATCATAATAAAATTGATTTTATATAAGATTAATTGAACTAAATGCTAGCAGATGTCATGAATTTTTATGCAGATTAAAAAAGTTTACATATGTATTTAGTATTCCATATTTAAATTAAGTTTTTTGGCAAAATTATGAGGCCAATGCCCTTAGAAAAAGAGATAAATCTAATTCATCACACGCATTATACTATAAAGAAAATTGATATTTGGGAAAAAAATTTTTGTCACAAACCATTAGTTACTTTCATCGCAAATAGTTCTTGTGACAAATTCTGCAGCGGGCTTAGTTCTGTTGCAAATCACATTTGAGAAGGACTTTAAGCTTGTGTTGCAGGTTTTTGGTTGCAAACTCATTTTAACATCAATATTGGCCTCGGAGGACAATATCCGTCCCAAAAGTTGCGACAAAATTTTCGATTGCAAAATGAACCACTAAAAGTTTCCATGTGTATATATGGATCAAGATTTTTTTTTAATTTTTAACGAGAAAATTAAGGTTTTTTTTTTTTTTTTATTGTGTGGGGCCCTATCAAACGGCAGAAAGAGAAAATTACTTTGTTTTTTATTAGAAAGTTAACTGAACAAATCCGACATAAATATGATTTGGGTTTGATTTAAGAAGTTCTTGTTAATAAACAATTTATAATTTTAATAAAATTTTTTTACTAAAAGTAATTATTTATTATGGCTTTAAAATGAGGAAACCTTCCTTCACGACTAAACTTTTATCTTAAAAAAGACATTCAATTGCTCACTTGTATAGCAGATTTATTATTTATAGGATGAGATTATAGAACCTTTCGGTATCAGTAAGATTCTGAAAGGTCTCTCCATTTATAAATGCTATGTTAAGATTCACCATTCTTTGGGAAAGTGTGGGGGGATCACTAGTGAAATGCTATATGCTATTATATATTGTTCTCAATTTCTTGAGTTGTCCCATAATTGATGACAATTCATATCCTCCACATCCAAGATCTCTTTGCAAATATATACCAATAATTAATATCTATTTAACAAATATAATAACAAAAATTAAGCTCACTACAAGAATAATTTTTAGATTTAACAATATAATAATAAAAAGTACAAAATCAAATACTATATTAAACAATAAAATTTACACTAATGTATAAACATATTTTGTGACTAGTGTCTAAAGCATACATAGGCAGAGATAGAGAGAATGAGTTTCAAATTGTTAGAGAAAGATATAGAAATATAATATATAAAACTATTTTTAGATCTTTACTATATAACTTAAATTATGCGAGTTAGTATATTTATAATCTATTTTTACACACATCTTCCTTTTTTTACACATTGTTAATAATTATATTAAAGGATTGTATTCAATTAAAATGATTATTAGATTTTTTAATTGCCAGGGCAATGCATTATTAATGGGCGATGCCCATCTAGAATCTATACTAGAAGAACCTAATGCCCCTCAAACCACGCATTATTAATTGGTGGTGCCCATTGTAGCCAATTCTTGTTCTAGAAACTGTACTAGAAGAACCTGATGCCCCTCAAGGAATTAAGAAGCTTATGGCAGAGGGTGATTCTTTGCGATTCTGACCATCCTTATGCAAGGCTTGTTGAGCATGCTAGGGAAGTGCGGAACAAGAACTAGGACGTGACAATTTCTCATACCAACTATAGGGAGGAAAATTGTGTTTCTAATTGACTTGCAAATAGTGCGGATCGATTCTCTTCATGGTGGCATTCAGGTTTTCTTACAACCTCCCAATAGTTATGGGTTGGTGCTCCTTACAGATATGATGGGTTCTGCTTACCTAGGTATATCAGGATGTAATCTTTGTCTTTTCGTTTTCTCTATTGATTCCAATAACAAAGAACATGATGCCCCTCCAACCACCTATGATATGTTTTTACTTTTGAAATACTAAAAAAATTATAGTATAAAAATTAAACTAAAATGAGGAGATCAACAAAGCCGGATTTGACCAACACCTGTGCTATATTAAGCCTTTACTTACCTTCCCAAGTACTCAATACTGATTCAACTTTCCAATAGAAATGGCAAATTCAACTCCCCATCTCTCCAAACCTGACTCAACAGACTCGGAAGCTGCGGCAACTGAGTCACACCACTCTTCTTTTTCCTCCACTATAGAACAATGCATAGGTGATAAATTCAACTGCTCCCAACTCGTCCAAGTTGTACTTGTCTCCGTTGCTTGGACCTTTGATGCTCAACAAACATTCATTAGCGTCTTCACAGACGCACAGCCACCGGGTCACTGTACCCGACAGGGTGGCGATTCCTGCAACTCAACTATCACTAGAGCCAATTCCAACCTCTGCAACTTTCCTAAGGACTCATGGAACTGGGATAGGCCCACAAAGTCCACTGTCATCTCGGAATGGGACTTGGAGTGTAAGAGCTCCATGGTAACAGGCCTGCCAGCTTCCTCATTCTTCATCGGCTGCTTGGTGGGTGGCCTTGGCTTGGCCACACTTGCTGACTCCTCACTTGGTCGCAAAAACATGTTATTCTATTCCTGCTTCCTCATGTCCCTCTCTTCCTTCCTATGCACCTTCTCTCCTAACATTTGGGTCTATTCAGCTCTCAAATTCCTCTGTGGATTCAGTCGCTCAACCATTGGCACCTCTGCTCTTGTTCTAACAACAGAGTACGTCGGGAAACGGTGGCGCGGACAAGTCAGCGTCATGGGATTCTTTTGCTTCACTTTAGGGTTCTTGTCCCTACCAGCCATAGCTTACGCCAATACAACTTCCTCTTGGAGAAACATATATCTATGGACATCCATTCCAACCATTTTCTACTGCATATTAGTCAAGTTCTTTGTTCGCGAATCGCCGAGATGGCTTCTCGTCCGGGGAAGGAAAGAAGAAGCTGTGTCTACCCTAAAATGCATCACATCAAACACTCAGAGTAGCTTGGACTTAGCCATCTCTAATATGTCACACAAGACGGAAAATTGGAACGTGGATTTGTATTCAGCCCTCAAGATCTTGTTGCAAAAGAAATGGTCTTCAAAGAGGATATTGGCAATCACGGCTATGGGAATTGGCCTTGGATTGGTGTATTACGGTATGCCTCTTGGTCTTGGAATCTTGTCCTTCAACCTTTACTTGAGTGTCACGTTTAATGCTTTATCAGAGCTACCGTCGTCTTTGCTCACTTTCTTCGTCATTGACAAGTTCAATAGGAGAAGTGCGCTTTTGCTCTTCACTATTTCAAGTGGGATTTTCAGTGTGATGTCAGCGATGGAAGGCAAGCTATGGACGAAGTTGCAAATTGGGTTTGAGTTGGTGTCCTTCTTCTGTGCTTGCACTGCGTTTGATATTTATCTTATATTTACAACCGAGTTGTTCCCAACTTGTGTACGAAACTCCGCGCTATCTATGGCAAGACAAGCGGTGGTTTTCGGCGGCGCTTTTAGCCCATTGCTGGTGGCTGTTGGCAGAGAGCATAAGTTTGTGTGCTATGGGGTATTTGGATTGGTGATATGTTGTAGCGGGGTGTCTGGAATATGTCTGCCGGAGACAAGAGGAAGAGCAATTAGTGATACAATGGAAGATGAAGAGAACAGACAGAAAGTAGAGTGCGAATCATTTACCTAAACTCTACCTGCAGTCCACTACGGTACAAAAAACAAAAATTTGCTGTCTTGCTTATGAAATTGAGGAATTTGAGGTTAAAAATTAGTATTTTATCTTTGAAGTTATATTTGTTGAGAGTGATTATAAATAATCAATCTCAAAGGTTGATTAATTTTGTATTTAATAATAATATTATGGGATATTGTGTTAAAAAATACTAAAAGAAAAATACAATAATTAAGTTAATTCTGTCCGCCTCTCACCCGTACAGGCCGCTAGTTTATCACGCCTGTGAGATAAAGGGTCGGGAGTGGGACGAGGTAGTTGCTCACTGTTATCGTGAGCCCAACGTGTTGGCAGACTGCATGGCAAGGATGGGGCATGGTCAGATGAGGGGTTCGCAATTCTATTTGCACCCACCCAATGGCAGCTCATATGTGGTTCTTCAGGACCTAGCTGGGGCCTCTTTCCCCAGGTGTCTTAGTCTAGTTGGTGTCTTTGTTTACTTTCCTATGTATCTCCAGAAAAAAAGTTAATTCAGTCAATATATGTTTCCTTAAATTCTTCATTTTTCTTTACCCAGAATAATTATGTTTGTGTCGTATATTCTTCTAAGAAGGTGGCCCAAAGTGAATATTTTCTGGAAGAAGCAAAATTTTATTGGTATGCATTTAATCTCTATGATTTAAAAGATGACAAAGACCTCTTTATACTTTGACATACATCTATTTAATCCTTTGATCTTTTAACAGAATAATCATGTGAAAATCACATGTATATCTAAGGTAGCCGGAGGAGAAATGCAGGAATCATCGGAGCATTTGTTGCTCTTGTGGTGGATGCGGCGAAAGATTCCATATCCCAAGACTAGACCAAGAACAACAAGGATGGTGACAATGAACACGAAATCTTTGTTGTTTTGCCCACGTAACACATTCTGTATTTTTTATAAGTTAAAATTTTAAAAAATTTAACTAAAAAATTTAAATTATTAAACTTATTTAATTCTATAAACTAAACTAGAATCCACCAAATTTGATAACCTATAATAAAATATTCTTTTGAGATAACATATGATCTTTTTAACATTCGATTTAGAGACTTCTTATTTATGTAAATTTTATTTTCCTAGAAGTTTAAGAATCAGTTTCACTTTTAATTCTTATACATTTATTTTAACATAATGTTTACTTTATAAAATTTTGTCATTAAATTTATTAAATTTTATAAATTAAACTATATTAGACTCAATAAATTTAATGACTTCTACTTATTATTTCATAAAAATAAAATTATGAGAATATATTTTTTTTCCTCAAGAATTGTTCCCAATTTATTAATTTATGGAACTTCAGGTAAGTGAGATTTCAGAAATGATTTATGAATTAAAAAAAGGAAAAGATCGTCCAAGATCATTTTTATTGAGAAAGTATGAGGTAATAATCATTGATAATTAAAAATCAAGGTTTGGAGAGGTAAAATTTGCTTCAGTAATTTTTACATTTCAAATGAAATTAATCTCTAATTGTCAATTAAGACATACCCTAAGTTCATCCAAACAAAAATCAAGGTTTTGAATCTTGTAAAGTACAAACATTCTATTTGAGATTTTAAATTTCAAACAATCTACTAAGTTGCTTTTGTTCATCAATTAGTATTGGAGTTTCATTATTTTTATATTTTTATTTTTATTTATTTATTATAATTTAGAATCTACATATAAAATTTATTAAATCTCAAAATGTACATAAAAAAATTTATTAAATCTTATAAATTTAAACAATCCATACCATTATAAATTGTGTTCTACACTTTGAATGAGCTAAATCTATTGCCCCATAACCTCTGTAAAATCAAAACTGATCAATTTAAACATGTGCTCTAAACAAACTCCATGTAATTTTGTTTTGATTATGCAGAAAATGCGAATAATTTAAATATAAAAGATCAGCTTCATATAACATTAAATACTCAAGTCAATCGAAATAAATATTGATATAACTTTTGCAAAGATAGTCTCCATAGTCCAAGATATGGATACACAAGACAACGTAAAGTTTATTGATTTTCGCCAATATATAAATGTTGAAGATAATTTTCCCTTCAAAAAACAGATCATTTTATGCCTTTTTTATAACTAAAAACACAAGATTGTTTCATACTGGTTGGAGGAGACTCAGTAGAGCTTGGACCAGAAGGAACTTTCCTCTTGATCTTATGATTGAACTTTAGAAAACCATGGCAATTGGAAGCTAATGATTGTTTTACAAACTGAGAAGAATCAGGCGTTGCAGGCGACTCGGTAGAACTTGGGCCTGAAGGAACTTTCCTCTTGATCTCATGATCATTGAACTTGAAAGAACCATGGAAATTTTGATGAGAAAATTGTTCTGCGTGGAATGGTGATGGATGCTGTTCAGGATTTGGACCTGTAGGAACTAATCTTTTGCTTTCATAGCTTGAGAGACGAACGCTCAAGGCATGAGAAAGCAATAGAAAAAAGAAAAAACTAGCCCAAGGAACCTTTGAATTTTCCATCTCTCAAGTTGGTGTCTTTGCCATGTCAAGGCAGTCTGTTATATATAGTGACATTCCATGGTTAATTTTGGTTAATAATATAAGAATCAGATTGCATAAGTTGCAAAATGTACTTTTTTGATAATTTAGTAAATCTACTTTATCTTGAAAGGTTTTTTTCTCGAAAAGTTCAAGTTTTTAAAAGTTAATATTGAATCCGATTCGTTTTAACTAATTTTATTTTCATATTTTTATTTTTACTTAATTTTTATTATTTAAAATTTATATAATTAAATTTATTAAATTTTATATATTTAATAATTTACACTATTAAGTGTAAATTTTTTTGTAACAAAATAATTGTACGACTGATTTTTCCCTAATCCACTGCCATTAACCCAAGTTGTAAGAGGATGCTGATGGACCTGGATTTTCAAATTTTGATGTTTAAAATCAAAAGTACAGCATAAGAAAAATAATTATAAAATTATAAAATAATTAATAAAAAATTTATAAATTAAATTTATATAAAAAATAAAAGATTATCAAAATTAAAAAAATATAAAGTTAAGAGATTCAAGTGATGTAGATTCATGCCTTCCAATTTATAAATTCAAGGTGTCTTTCTTGTAATTGCAGCCATTCAATTTCATATATGACTGAAGCGTTGCCACGCACACAAAATTTTTTCATAATTACTATTCTATTATCTTCACAAATTTAATTTTATTAAATATTTATTTAAAATATTAAATTTATTAAAATTTAAAATTTAACTAATTAATATTTTGTAATTATATTTGTAAGTATTCTTAACAAAATTTAAATGAAAGTTGAATTTTCCAAAACCCACAAGGCTTGAACTGAAGAGGAAAACCAACGCCTCTAGCAACCATGATTGTTGACTCCTTATTTCCCTCTTTTCTTCTCCTGTCTCTCACCCACTTTGATTCCCATTCTTCTGGAGCTTACTGTTCGGACTGAATATTAAATACTCTTCAGATCGTCTTCCATATTCAAAAGCTCACAGGACCCAAGAACTGCACGGTCTAGCATGGAATGAGTCATCCTGTAACTGAAGTCAAGCTTTCCTGGTGCCTTGTTACTGATCACCACGTTGTTGAATGGACGGTGACGATAACGCCATGGTCTTCGCCTTTAGTCCAACCGTTGAGGGAATTGGTGGAAGAGGAAAAAATTTGTGTATGTGGTAATATTTCAGCCGCAGATGAAATTGAATGGCTGGGATCGCAAGAAAGTCACACCAACTTTAAATTGGAAGGCAGAGATTTTCTTTTCGATCCAGCTGAGATTGCGTGCAACTAACAAAAATATGAGAACGACTGAGACTGATGCATAGGTGGTGCCCGTTGTAGATGATTATAGAAACTATATGATTCTGATGCCCAAGACCTGCGCTATATAATTAATGCCTTCACTGACTCCCCAAGTACTCAATACTAACTAAGCTTTCCATTGGAAATGACAAATTCAAGCCCCCTTCTGTCCAAAGCTGACTCAACAGACTCGGAAGCTCCACCACCTGAGTTACACCTCCCTTCTCTTGCCCACAGTATCGAACATTGCATAGGTGAACTGAACTGGTTCCAACTCCTCCAAGCTGTTCTCGTCTCCATTGCTTGGGTCTTTGATGGCCAACAAACATTCATTAGCGTCTTCACAGACGCACAGCCGCCGTGGCACTGCACCCAACACGGTGGCGATTCCTGCAAGTCACCCGTCACCGGAGCCAATTCCAACCTCTGCAACCTTCCCAAGGACTCGTGGGAATGGGATAGGCCCACAGAGTCCTCTATCATCTCAGAATGGGACTTGGAGTGTGAGAGATCCGTGTTAACAGGCCTGCCAGCTTCCTCATTCTTCGTCGGTTGCTTAGTGGGTGGGCTTGCCTTGGCCACACTAGCTGACTCCTCACTTGGTCGCAAAAACACGCTCTTCTATTCTTGCCTCATCATGTCACTCTCCTCCTTCCTCTGCGTCTTCTCCCCCAATATTTGGGTCTATTCAGCTCTCAAATTCCTCTGTGGATTAGGCCGCGCAACCATTGGCACCTCGGCTCTTGTTCTAACCACCGAATTCGTGGGGAAAAGGTGGCGTGGGCAATTCGGTGTCTTCGGATTCTTCTGCTTCAGTCTAGGGTTCTTGTCCCTACCAGCCATAGCTTACACCAACAGAACTTCCCCTTGGAGAAACCTCTACCTATGGACATCAATTCCAGCCATTTTCTACTGCGTATCAGTCAAGTTCTTCGTTCGGGAATCGCCGAGATGGCTTCTCGTCCGGGGAAGGAAAGAAGAAGCTGTGTCTATCCTAAAAAGCATCACGTCAAACACTCAAAGTAGCTTGGACTTGGCCATCTCTAATATGTCACACAGGGAAGAAATTTCCGATGTGGATTTGTACTCAGCCCTCATGATCTTGTTGCAAAAGAAATGGTCTTCAAGGAGGATATTGGCAATTATGGCTATGGGAATTGGCATTGGAGTGGTGTACTATGGTATGCCACTAGGTCTTGGACTCTTGTCCTTCAACCTTTATTTGAGTGTCACGTTCAATGCTTTATCTGAGCTACCATCGACTTTGCTCGCTTTCTTCGTCATTGACAAGTTCAATAGGAGAAGTGCGATTTTGCTTCTCACTCTTTTCAGTGGGCTTTTCAGTGTGATGTCAGCGATAGAAGGGAAGCTATGGACAAAGTTGCAAATTGGGTTTGAGTTGACATCCTTCTTCAGTGCTTGCGCTGCGTGTGATATTTATCTAATATTCACAACAGAGCTGTTCCCAACTTGTGTACGGAACTCCGCCCTATCAATGGCGAGACAAGCGGGTGTTTTGGGCGGCGCTTTTAGCCCGTTGCTAGTGGCTGCGGGTAGAGAGCATAAGTTCATATGCTATGGGATATTTGGGTTGGCGATTTGTTGTAGTGGGGTGTTCGGAGGACTAGTGCCGGAGACAAGAGGAAGAGTACTTAGTGATACCATGGAAGATGAAGAGGACAGGTGAACGTTGGGCGTCAATCATTGATTTAAACCATGTCCGCAGTCCACAAAGGTACAAAATAGAATTATTAAGTTGATTTTTTTTTTGTAGTAATAATTAAGTTGATTTAATCAACATTGTCCCGTGGTGCATATGATCTTTTCATTCTTCCCGTTTTCACAGCTTCTCTTTTCCTTATTGGATTGGTCAGTGTATATTTCCGTAATTTCCTTATTTTACTTTATCAATTATAAATTAAATAGATTATGAATAATTTCTCGTAAGAGTACGACTGCGGGAGGCGGCACGGCATGTGTTTTGTCCTTTTCTGATAGTGTGCTCTACACGGCTACAACTCGGTTTGGATGCTTTTGGACAATTGTGGTCCGTGGATGTCAATTCAAAGGCATTTCGTCCTTTTAGTCTAATCCACCAAGCACTCCGGTTAGAAAAATAATTTAAAATTTTAAAAATTATAGTAATTCTTAATATTATAATTAAAGTGGATTTTATAAAATAAAATATAACTAAATATATTTTTCATAAAAATTAAATAGATATGCTATTTCAGCTGTATAAATTATTATTTCTTTACTTAAAACTTTATAATAATCCACAAAAAAATTGTTACTCGGTTAATTAAAATGAATCGGATTCAACAGTAATTTTTTTAAACTTGAACTTAGAAAGACCCTTTCAACATAAAAGTATATTTTTTAAATCCCAAAAAAGCACATTTTGTAACTTTTGCAAAACTTGTTATTTTTATAAATAAATTCTTATTAAATATATGTTTATAAAAATTTAAAATATTAAATTTTATAAATTGATTTAGAAAACTAGAGGCTGTTTTTTCATTAAATGAGGTGTAACGTTACTTTGTTCTGGTTAAATAAAAGATGAGATTTTTATTTTGACAAAAAGTTGAGACGTTGATCATTTGAGAAATTATTGAAACACAAACTTATTTTGTATAAAGTAAGTACTCGCTCTCATTTGAAAATGACAAAAGAAAAAGTAATAGAGAAAAGTAAGAGGAGTGTGTGCTTAGAGTACGCCGTTTCCTACTTCATGCGTCACGGCTCTGTGGATGTGCTTGATCTGTATTGTATTTAGCATTCAATACTTTTTTTGCAGATGGCTCTATATATTTATATAATATTTACATATTAGCATAACTTGAATGCATTTAAATGTAACTAAGTGATGTGAAAACTAATTTTATAAACTTTTTATGAGTCTAATGTGAAGAAATGAAGGAATATTGTTAATGAGAATGTTAAGTCATGGTTTAATGATAAAGAATTTAAATAGTATTACAAAAAAATTAAGTTTAAATTTTATTTGCTGCATTTATACTAAAAAAAGTGAATGTGTTCCATTGAAAAAAATGTGAATGTCTCTTAGAGAAACAAATATATTGAGAATATTCTTATATAGTCTTTTTTAATGTTAAATTGCAAGAATATATTATTATATTTAAAACTCATTTTTACTCCCCACTATCTAACATTTTAAATTTTTTGAGTAGTTAGTTTTTAAGAATTCTATAAGCATGAATATCATTATATATTGTTTCTTTCAAAACTTTTCATATTATGAATTTGTGCTAACTACTAGACAAAACTAAACTCAGAATGTCACTACATGTAATATATTGCCTTGGAATGGCAAGGACACCTACTTGAGAGACAGAAAATTCAAAGGTTCATCGGGTTAAGTTTTACTTTTTTTAATAATATGATTAATTCCTCCAGGTCCAAATCCGGAACAGCATCCATCGCCATTCCATGCAGAGCAAGCATCCGTTGACAATTTCCATGGTACTTTCAAGTTCAACGATCATCACCAACACAAGCTTTTCTTCACAATTCTTATGCTCAGTCGTCATCAGATTCCCCATAGTTCGTAAAAAAATCTTTAGCTTCCAATGGCCATTTTTTTTTACGTTCAATCATTGGATCAAGAGTGAAGTTCCTTCAGGTCCAAGTTTTACTGATTCTCCTCCAACAACAGCATGAAGCAAATCTTGTGTTTTTATTTGTCATAAAAATGTAATAAAATGGTTTCATCATGTATGGGAAAAATCAATAAATTTTACTTTGTCTTGTATACATATTTAGAAGATTTGAATCCTTTGTCTCTATTTTTTTTTTTCTAATTTTTATGACTTTTTATCTATATATCTTATATTCAAATATATTTTGTAAATTTTATATTTTTTACTAATTTTTTTCTTTTTAATTTTATATTTATCTCTTACTTCTTTCTCTTTGTAAATCCTCCAAAAACAAAGAATCTTTATCATATTTTGAACAATGAAGACTATTAGTGCAAAAGTTATATTAATGTTTCTTATATATTATAAAATAAAATATAAATAAATAATTATTAATTAAAAATTAAAAAATATGTTATATCAAATTTATAAATTATTATTTATTTATTATATTTTTTAATAAATTTTATTATATTTTATTTACATAGTACAGAGAAGATTCAAGATATTTTGTATTCAAAACAAATGATTAATTGTCAGAATCATATAATTCATTTGGTATAAAGGGTCTATCTCTATTAAGTGGAGATAAGTTAAATCTTGATGAATGAGATTTTTTATCTCCCTATCCTTATTTATAAAGGCTTCGACCTCCTTTATCGTAAAAAAAAAAAAAAAAAAACAAATGATTCATTAATTAATAACGATTCTCTTCTTTTAAGAAAGATGCAAGAAGCAGTGAACAACCTTCCATTAGTCATGCATATTGTAAGGAACAAAATCTTAACTACTCGAAGACTAAGTATAGCACTATAACAGTAAAATATGCCGGTTTAAATCAGTACTGAATAGAATAAATTTTGAATAAAATTAATTTAAAAGAAATTAATGCCAAAAATTTAATATTATAAAAAAAATTTATGTTTAAATAGTCCATTGGTCGCGGGGCCACATAAGCTTATCATTTCCTGAATGTTCCCTGGGAGGAGGAATTCCCTAACAACCTCTAACACCGACCTCGGAAGAAGCAGTACTAAATTCCGGGTGGTGATAAACTTAGGTGTATGGATTTAAATTTTTTTTTAAGTAAAAAGCATATTTTATAAAATAAAATATAGATAAATAATTATTAATTAAAAATTAACGATTTATAAAATATAAATAAAAAATAATAATTTTTAAATTAAATATTTTTTATTAATAATTATTTATTTTTATTTTATATTATTTATTTTTAAAACTTTAATCTTTCTATATCATAGTACACTTTCTTTAGAATAATTATAAGCCTACAAAGTAGAGTTACAATTTCACCAACGCTTTGCTAAAAAGAGCACAGGAACAATGCATTTCAAATTTGAAATATATTGTTTTTTTATTATTTTTGACAAAACGTAAAAGTGTTGTAGCTCTATCATTATGAACTTAATAATACCCCTTTCTTTATAATACTCCTTATTTCTTTCTCATAATTTTTCTCTCATATACTTTTATCCAGTAATTATGTATCCATTATAGAGTGTGCATTTATACCCTGTAAATTCCAATCCCATTCACGATCATTATTTAATAACCATCGAACTAACGCTCATCATGTGGTCCTCGTTATCAACAAGAATGAGAGCATCTCCCAATAAATTCCTCGCAGGAGACACCCAATTATCAGTCCAGAAACTGGTCCTATTACCATCCCGCATGGACCATTTAGCATTAATGGAAATCTTATCCCAGATTTTCACCAGTAGGGACCATTATTAAGGACCATAATTAGATTTTGATGAAAGTAAGAAAAGCTTTACTTTTTCAGTAAAAAATTAATTCTATTCACATTAAGGACCAGAGCGAGCTTCTCTTGACAATTTCCATGGTACTTTCAAGTTCAATGATCATCACCAACAAAAGCTTTTCTTCACAATTCTCATGCTCAGTCGTCATCAGATTCCCCTTATTTCGTAAAACAGAAATCATTAGCTTCCAATGGCCATTGCTTTTTTACGGTCAATCATGGGATCAAGAGGGAAGTTCCTTCGGGTCCAAGTTCTACTGATTCTCCTCCAACAACAGTATGAAGCAAATCTTGTGTTTTTATTTGTTATAAAAATGTAATTAAATGATTTCAACATGTATGGGAGAAATCAATAAATTTTACTTTGTCTTGTATACATATTTAAGAGATTTTAATCTTTTATTTTTATTTTTTTCTAATTTTTGTAACTTTTTTATCTATCTATCTTATATTTAAATATATTTGTAAATCTTACTTTTTTTCATTAATTTTTTCATCCTCTTAATTTTATATCTATTTCTCATTTCCTCTTTTCTACTTTTGAATCTTTCAAAAACAAAGAATCCTTATCATATTAGGTAATGCTTGCTCTCCGCTTTTAAACTCACGCTGTTAAAAATTTAATTAAAATAATAAAAATAAAAAATAAAGAAAAGAGATATAATACGTAGATGAAAGATATAGATATAATAATGTATGAATAGTATTACCCATCATATTTTGGACAATGAAGACTATTGGTGCAAAAGTTATATTGATGTTTTTTATATATAATAGAATAAAATATAAATAAATAATTATTAATTAAAAATTTAAAATATATAGTATCTTAAATTTATAAATTATTATTTATTTATTATATTTTTTAATAAATTTTATTATATTTTATTTACATTATATAGAAGAAATTTAATATACTTTGTATTAAAAAAATAATTAATTGCTAGAGTTGTATGACTGATTTGGTATAAAGTAAAAATAAGCTCGATCTTAATGAATGAATTTTTCTATTCCTTTATCCCTATTTGTGACGGTTCTGATCTCCTCTATAAAAAAAAAAAATGGTGATGAACTTAGGAGTATGGATTTAAATTTTTTTAAAGTGTATTTTATAAAATAAAATATAAATAAATAATTATTAATTAAAAAATTAATAATAAAAATTATTATAAAATATAAATAAATAAATGATCATTTTTAATTTTAAATAATTTTTTATTAATAATTTTATTATATAAAATATATTACTTATTTTAAAAAATCTCAAATTTTCTATATTACAGTACATTTTCTTTATAATACTTTTTATTTTTTTTTCATAATTTTTCTCTCATGAACTTTTATCTGAGTAATTATGTATCCATTATAGAGTGTGTATTTATACCCTCTAAATTCCAATCCCATTCACGATCATTATTTAAAAGCCATCGAACTAACGCTCATCATGTGGTCCTCCTCATCAACAAGAATGAGAGCATCTCCCAATAAATTCGTCCCAGGAGATACCCAATTATCGGTCCAGAAACGGGTCCTATTACCATCCCGCATGGACCATTCAGCATTAATGGAAATCTTATCCCAGATTTTCGCCACTAAGGACCATCATTAGATTTTGATCAAAGTAAGAAAAGCTTTACTTTTTCAGTAAAAAATTAATTTTATTTACATGGGGTGTGAATTTATAATTTTGTCTTTATTTAATGAAATTGAAATTTTACAATTAAAAAGTACTTTCATATATATCATTTTACATTTAAAAATAAATTTCATCATTTTTTATAAATATAACTGGTTCTTATAAAATTAATTTTAAAATAATATACTTTAATTTAAATTAATCTTAAAATAATTCATTTTTAATATTAATTATTTCATCTGAATTTTTTTTTGTACAATGAATTTTATTAAATTCATTCAACTCGACGCCACCCTTAAGAAGGTCATGCAGTCATACGACTCATCCTCCGAGAGAGCACCCCACCTCTCGCTCGGTCTCTTTTTCTTTTTCTTTTTCTTTTTGGGCGAGTACCTCTTGCTCTCTTTGTGTTGAATACCGTGGCCAAGCCCGGCAGCAGAGAAGCCCAAACCAAACCCAGTAGCTCAACTTTGGGATCCACCAACTTGAATGACAAAAGCAAGCCTACATCACCCAAGTCCAGAGGGCCCAGAAAATTTAGGGAAAAAAAAGCCACATGGATAGAAAATTGGAATTCAAATCCGGGTAGATTGAATTTAGATTTTTTAAAATAAAAGGTGTACTTTATTTTATGAGATGTAAATAAATAATTATTAATTAAAAATAAAATTTTATTTTTTAAAATAAAAAATGTATTTTATAAAATAAATTATAAGTAAATAATAATTAATTAAAAAAGTAATAATAAAAATTATTATAATATATAAATAAGTAAATATATATTCACACTTTATTCTATAAAAAACACTTCATTTTAAAGAATTTCAATTCTAAAAAATTAATGATAAAAATTATTATAAAATATAAATAAATATATAATAATTTATAAATTTAAAATAATTTATATAATTATTTTTATTAATAATTATCTATTTATATTTTAATTTATAAAATAAACACTTCACTTTAAAAAATTTCAATCCAATCCCTCAGAGATTAATATGCATGTTCTTCTGTTAGCTGACTTGCTTCAAGTCTCCACCCTGAGACGGTTCCGTGTAGTTTTTCTTTTAACTTTAGGCAACCAAAAAAAAAAAGCTAACCATATATTTATTTAATTTAATTAACTAAATAATCGGTGCAAACCCCAATAGTTTTCTAGAATATCAATCATATTCAGTGCTTCACCTTTGTCATGCTCTTCTCAAATACCATGATGGATCTATACGTACATGAAAAGTTTGTAGGGGTATAGAAAATATTCGAACTTGAACGGTGACTCGCATTTGCATACTTTAGTCAACATTAAATTTTATATATATTTTTTAAAATACATGTAAAATCTATGAACCTAATTAATTTAAATTCAATCTATACATATAATCAGTTAGATTTAAATTAATCAAAAATTTTGAATTCAATTTTATCTAGTATAACTGAAATTTTAATTATCCTAACCTAACCCGTGTACATTCTTAAAAGCTAGTGACATGAAGAATTTACAAAAAAGAATATTCTAAGTCATTCATACAAAGCTGCTTGTCCAATTTCATGAATATTTTCATACAATGGACACAGACACCCACCCATCTCATGGCGGTGGGACGCACAAGAGATTATAGAGAACAGTAAGAGTATAGCTGATGTGACATGAAGAGTTTACAAAGGGATTAGTTAGAGTCTGTGGTTAGTCAAGTTTGTGAAGAGATATCATGCATAGAATATCAGTATATTTGAAGTGCAAGAGTGATTGTCCACTTGGGCACTTCACCAGCGCAGCCTAGCCAGCAGCTATCAAGCTTTATCTGGGGTTGAAAATCTGTTATTTGCCCTGCTTTCTGTGTATGTGAAGCTTTCAACTTCTCTCAGAACTGAGAATATGATAGGTAACTTGCCCTTTCAGCAATCTATTGAATAAATTAATTATCTTTCTTCGGACTGTTTTCTCACCTTATAAATTTCAATAACATCATGTACTAGTTAAGACTCCACGACATATTGTATTGAAGAAGCAATTGAAATAGCAGCAAAAATAAGTTGATGGGTTTCGAAAAGGGAATTGCTTAACACCTATGATAATGATTGTCACAAGAAAAAAATATTCATGCAGACAAGAAAACATCCATGGACGTTGATATGTTCTAAGTGCTATGAAGCGATAGGGTAGGGGTTTATGTCAAACTAATGGGTTACCTAAACCTCAGAAACTAACAATGGGTGACCACTACTGTATTTACTAAGGTTGCTTACAGAATAAATAGAGAGGCAATTGTTATAATTGCTTGTAGAATTGTGACTATAACAAGACATCAATGACTTCGTCAAAGAGTAAAAGTGAAGGGCATGCCAAAGAGCTAGCAGTGTGTACACAAACCAACAAAATTTCTGTCGAACTGTAATACTTAGGTTTTAGTATTATTTTTATTAATATTATAATTAAAATTTCTCTATTTTCACAGATTAAAATTTATATTAGATTTCATAGTTCAAATTATAAGACCTATTAAATCTAATAGCATAGTTGTACAATAGACCACTATTGTATTTACTAAGGTTGCTTACACTAAATGTACAATTAGAGAGAAAAAATTTTGAAAAGAGAATGAATACAAAGAGAATGTGAGAGATTATAAGGAAAGCATGCAAAATTTAAGTGTACAAATAATATTACTCATAGGTTATTGAATAATGATACATATACATATCAACTCTGTGCATAATCTATATACTGTCTTACATTCTTACTCTTTTTTCTCTCTCCTCCAATAATTTTACTTTCTTAATGTTTGCTCGCCTTACATATGCCCATCATTTTTTTTTTTGACAACATTCTTTTGATATAACATTATACTCTTCATGATATGATTTTAGATCTTAAATTTTATATTTTAAATTTTAAAATCATAAATTATAAACACAACACACCTTATATATAAGACCCATTCTCCATATCTATAATGAGGAAGTTCCAATAATAGACCATAACTCTTAAATTATAAATTAATTTCTAAATTCAAACTGTAATGGCATAACATTAAAATTATAATATTATATCAAAAGAATTAACCAATAAGTTGGCATAGAGATTAAACACAAATTAAAGGACAATTTTTCTGAGCTTCTCACATCATAATGATTGTAGGTAATTAAAATTACTAATCTATTAATTCTTGAGTCACTGATGAAAACATTTTCTGCATAATCACGTGTCTGTGGGTCAAAAAACCATCAATCACAGAGTCATGAATTCATCAAGTCTTTATCATCACTAAGCTGAATTTCGTGTAGAGATGTCGTATTGGTAGCTCAGGGACATGAAAATGGATTTGTAGTTTCTTAAAGAATTGATTGAACCACCAAAGTGGACTTGAACTTGGACCCCGTAATTTTTCATAGTATAATTAATTAACTTGTAAGTTTGAATATAATAAATATTTATTTATTCTCTGATGTTTTACCCTTGTTATTGACAATGTTAATTGAGTGTGTTTATGTGTTTTTGTGACTCGGAAGCTTCCTGTTTACAAGTTAATTAAGCTCACTTGAACATTAAAAATGCTTCTGTTCTACTATTTTGTTCCGCCAATGAGAGATGGCAATAAAGACACTCAACTTGACCTTTGAGGGACACAACCTGAGTACACCTGAAGTTTCAACTCATCCAGCTCATTTCCCAAATGGGATTGCTTTGGTAATCCGATGGGGCCTTTTCATTCTTTGCTCCTTACCATTATTCCATTAATTTATATGTTGAATAAGCGGATCACATTTGACTAATTTTGGGATGGACAAATTCATATGTACAAGTATCTGGCAAAATGCATTATTTAGGTCATGGAAACACATGTCACCCTTGTCAAAGAACTAAATGCACATCCAACATTTATTGCATTGACTCTAAGAAGAATATCAATCGATTGTGAGCCATATTAAATTTACGCTCTCAAAAATATTAAAAGAGTATATTTGAGAGCATAAGACTATCATTGTTTTTTAAAAATTTCTATATCAATTCTGCATTCAATGGCAACATACATTAATTAATTTCTTGGGACAATAACCCTTTTCTAATTCTTTTGATAAAATGCTTAAATAATAATTATATTATCTGTATATGTATATTAAAATAAAAGAGATTATCATATTTTAATATTAAATACTTATTCATTATATACGATATATTTTGAATCCGTCGAGTGAATCAACCCATTGACATACATACATATATATATATATATATATATATATATATATATATTGGAAATCTCAGCCTTTAGATTGGATTAAATTGCTGAATATTAAATTATTAAATCAAGCCACCTCCAATTGCAATGCAATTATCCTTCAATTCTAAAATCTTAGTATCCTTCTTATGATGGCAGGGACAGTTTCCCCTAACAAAATAAGATAAAAAAAATGAAAACGTACACTAATGACCTCATCACATTTAGGGCTAATGGGTAAGCTCAGGCTGGGTCAATTTGGCTCTAGTAAAAATTAGTCTAATTTTTTTGTGTAAAAAAAAAATTAAACTTAACCTTAATTTTATAAAATTTACAGTTAAATGAATTGATCTTACAAGTTAATCTTAAATTTATTTTGAATTTTAACATAAACTTAAATTTAATCATAAACTTAAATTTAAACTTAAATTATAAATTAACATAAATATTTATAAATTTAATTTTATTAAATATTTATTTTAAAAAATTATATTATAAATATATTTAATTTAATAATTTAATAAATAAATATTAAATATTAAACTACTTTTAAATTATTTATAAAATTTTAATTACATAATTTATGAACACATAAAAAAAATTGAGTCATAACTTATAAGTAAATAAAAAAAGAGTTAAATCCTAATTTAAGAATGAATTAAATTAAAAATTAAAAATTAAAAAAAAAAGCTCAAGCTAACTTGAAATCGATTGGACCAGCCCGATTCAGGACAGAATCGAGCTAAAAATAACCTAATTTTTTTAAATTAAATTTTTATAAACCTAATCTTTGCGTTTTTTTTAGACAATATCAATCTAACCGCTAGTGCAGTCAAAATTGACGATTCTAACCATATTTGGTCTCCTTTGAGAAAGTCTTGGTACATCAGTACCTGCACGCATGTGTTGCCACGTGGATGAAAGTTTATGCACTTGGCGGTCACTCTAAAACCTTCTCCGTCTCCTTGCCTCTACTAATGTGAGCATAGTCAGTCTTGAATGACGTGAGAATGTGGAAGCTGTTGGTACCAGTAAGGTACTGAGAGGTCTCTGCATTTATAAATGCTGAGCTCAGATGAACAATTCTCCCGCAAAGAGTGTGGGCAATTCACTGAGATGGGCCATCGTTGCTGCTCCAAACAGAAGATCAAAAGAGGACTATGGTCTCCCGAAGAAGATGAGAAGCTTATGAGATTTATTACCACTCATGGCCATAAGAGTTGGAGTTCTGTCCCAAAACTTGCAGGCACTTCTCTCTCTCTCTCTCTCTCTCTCTCTCTCTCTCTCTCTCTCTCTCTCTCTCTGTGTTTGTATTTCTCTACCAAAGCTTATGAAATTGTTTTATATGTGCAGGATTGCAGAGGTGTGGAAAGAGTTGCAGATTGAGATGGATAAACTACTTGAGGCCCGACCTTAAGAGGGGTTCTTTTACTGCGGAAGAAGAGCAGACAATAATTGACGTTCATAGAATTCTAGGAAACAGGTAAACGGTCATTGCAAATCACAGAAAATGAGAATTACCAAAAAGAAAGTTGCATGATTATCAGTGTGCATGTGTTTGTTTGCTGCAGATGGGCCCAAATAGCCAAGCATCTCCCAGGAAGAACAGACAACGAGGTCAAGAATTTCTGGAATTCTTGCATTAAGAAGAAGCTTATTTCTCAAGGATTGGACCCTCAAACTCACACTCTTCTCTCTTCTCATAGAAGAATCTCTTCTTGCAATATCTCAGATATGCCTCCAAATTCCAATTCCAATTCCATTTTCATTCTCAATTCACAGTTCCCAAATGCTCCCATTGAGACTACAAGACCTTCTTCTTCACCACCTAAAGCACAACCAAACATAGTTCAGACTACATCCAGCATTTTTTCTTCCCAATATCAACCCTCCATCATTCACTCTAATAATGTTTATGATTCTCATAAATTCTCATATATCCCATATGAATCATCAATTGGGACCATGCCCGGTATTTGTTCTTCTTCCACCACAAACCCATCAGGGATTGGATTGTGTGACAATAACGAGAATAACATCTGGGTTTGTAGCGCTGATGCAACCGTTGAAACATTAATGGATGGAGTAGAAGCACAAGTAGAGCATGAGAAGGACAAGACTAGTGATCAGAAGGCAATTGATGATGACGATGGAAGAGAAGCCAGGGTCAATCCTGAAATGAATGCTTCTTTTGAGGGCTCTAACTTTGATTTTGGATTGTTGGAGAGTGTACTCACCTCTGAATTTATGGATGACCTTGCATGGAACTTTTAGACCATGCTTTCAACTGCCCATTGTGTCTGTATCTTATTTTTAATAAGTTCTCGACATATTTATAAGATTTGCACATGCAGTACACATCTTCTGAGAACCACAAAAAGATCTCTTAATCCTTGTAGGAATTGCAATTTGAAAGACAGCACTATGTAATTTGCAGTCCTGGCTCGCCTTGACTAAAAACTGTGTGGAAGAAGGAAAGCTGCATGTCTTGTCTTGTGAAATTCGTTTGGAGTTGGTAGAGAAAAAGGCCCAATCCTACAGGTTTCTTGTTAAAACAAATCTCCTCTAAAGACTGCGAGTCCTGTTTATTTTTTTTTAAATGTGCCTGTACGTGTGGGTCATCAAGTCATGATACTTTTATGTTTATTCGTTTTCTAGCCATGATTTTCACCTGAGACAAATGGATGTGTCACAGTCTGACATGTCTCGACAATGACCGCATCATTGTTATTGGAGTCCTATATAATACAAAAGGAATAAAATACGGTCTTTTGAGGTTGGAATAAAAACTTAAGCTTTAACGTTGAACAGATTGAAATTGCATTTATACATATATCCCGACATTATTTTTCAATAATTTTTGTGCCATCTAACTTTGCAATTAATACAAAATTTCTGAATGTATATTTATTGTGCAACTAAAATTTCTTTCAAAAGAAGTTGCAACAGATATCAAATTATAGGGCCTAACTTTAACATTCCCAGTGGAGTCGCCACGGCCATCACACTGCAAAAATCTCACACAGTTAACTAAAAGTCCATACAGAAATTAACCTTTACTAATACACAATTTCTCACAAATTACACCCCACACACTTTTCACAATTTCTTGCGCCTAAACAATTTTTCATCTATAGATTATTTGTCTCCGGAATTTATCTCACCCAAGCCTAGAAAATCCTTTAAGCAAAGCACTATTGCTGTGCCCTTTTCTAAGAGAAATATTACTCTCACAATTTGTTGTGAGATTGTATAAGCAATAACATTCTATGAGTCATTAATTTCTAAAGTCTTATAATTTAATTTATAAAATTTAATAAATTTAGATAAAAAATTTTTCTCACAACCCTATTTTACAAAAGATTCATACTGTATAAATCTTTTGATTTATTAAGTTTCATAATTTAGTTTGTAAAATTTTATAAATTTAATGACTTAAATTTTATGTTGTAAGAGATTAAATGAGAATAAAATAATGATAATAGTATGACTTAAAAATTTAATAATTTAAATTCTATATTATAAAAATTACATAAAAATAAAATCATGAAAATATTGGACCATTTTCATAATAACGGGTGCTTTAGCCCAAGATTCAACAATGGGAGCTTGAAAAAATGAAGGGTAAGGTTCACACAAATAATCTAGCATCTTGTGTATAAAGTGTATTTCATAAAATAAAATATGAAATAAATTATTATTGATAAAAAATAATAATATATATTTTTATAAAATTTAAATAAATAGATAATAATTCATTAATTTAAAGTAAGTTACTTTTCTATTTCTTTATCAATCGTTTACTGTATAAAATGTTTTAAGCATTTTAAAGGAACCAAATCTAATAATGTAAACACGAATTTGATTTGGGCCTCACTTTTAGGAATGGGTTACGATAGATATGGGCCTACAATACTAGCTATGACGTCTGAATACCAATGTGAGGCCGAGCTCAAACCAATCCAGGAAGGCCCATGCCCATGCTTAATTACATGTCAATTTAATACGTGAGTACCAATGGAGCATTGTCTTACAAAAAATGAGTTTGGAACTATTTCCGTAGTGTGTATCATTTGCTGGGAGAGAAAAGGGCTTCAAATGACCATTTTACTGAATTTATAATTTAAACCAAGTTTTCTATTCACATAATCAATCCATTATGGTCGTCTTCCTCCCCCTATGAGATCAACAATTAGTCATGACTCTTTATGGTCGGGGACATATATCTATGGTTACCATGATCATGAAAGGTAATTAATTAAATAATTTATATATGAACTCCATTTTTAAACTAAAATATTCTCAACTTTTATTATAAAAAACCTTAATATTATAGAGAAAAAAATTTTTATGTAAAAATTATAAATTTATTAATAAAAATTTTTATGTAAAAATTATAAATTTATTAATAAAAAGTTTTAACAAGAAATTTATTAAAAGAATTTATTTTTATAATATTTTAAATTAGATAATTTAATTTTTTTTATAATTATTATTAGGACAATTTAGTCTTCCAACAAATATAATTAAAATAAATTAATTTCTCTATAAATATAATTGAGACAATTAATCCTCATATGCTAAATTTTTTTTTCAATATGATATAACTCTTATACTTCATTTTTGTTTTTAAAATTTCAACACACTTTCAACATGAATTATTTTCTCTTTTATCAAGTCTTAAGTCTTAATTTTATACATTTTAACATCTATTTTAATTAAAAGATAAATTCATATAAAATTATATTTGTAAAGGAAATAAATGACCTAACTTATAATTGGAGAGATTAAATTATTTTTTTAAGAAGTAGATAAATCAAAAGTAACCTTATTCTGTATATGTCAAAGAGAAAAATTTTATAGATAAATAATGAAATTATTTCAATTACACTTATAATAAATTAAATGACTCAACTAAAAAAATTAAGAAATTAAATTAATTTTTTAAACAAATAAAGAAATCAAAAATACTTTTACTTCTCATATATATGTGTGGCATGTGTATGTGCATGTGCGTGCGTAAAAGTTATTGAGCACAGTGAATTATGCATTTATTATTATAGAGTCATGTTTAATTAAATATTGGTCGCGTTATGTGACCTTTTAAAGCAGATTATTTTACTGCACACCCAAAGAGTATTAGCGCATCCAACGACATATTGAAAAATTTTAAAAAGAGAAGAAAGTTACTCTGCTGATTTTTTTCAATTTTTATTTTGAGGGTTAACTTAAACATTATTGTTTAATTATCACTATGAAATTGCTGCTTAAAACTTTTAAAAGGGTCACGGTAGTATTGGTTTTTTTTTTTTTGTTTTTTTTTTGAGAATTATATAGGAATTTTTTTTGAAGGTGTGGACCTAATTAATATTCTTGAAAAGAGAATTATGGAGCTTGGTCACACATTTTTTTTTAGGACAGATTGATGAGACTTGTCTCAGATTGTGGGTGTTGAATGGCTGCCACGCTACAGTGAGAGCTACTTATACGATGTCGTTTTTCATTTCATGTACTTTATTCTATCTTCAAACAACAAACTGTCCCGTTATTTGCCACATTAAAATTTCATATCGTGTTATCATAATATTAGATTCGGAAAAATATTTCTTAAGTTTAATAAATTGGATGACAAAAATGAATTAAAAAAATAAACTTCATTTTTATTAAAAGAAAAAGTATCCCTTGCTTTGCTTTGCTTTGGTCTGGGCCTAACTTGAAGCACTGAATGACAGGGTCATGCCCGTTGGTTGAGATGTGGGTATAGTGCACCTCCGCCCATATAATGGTTTACCTAAGACTGCCAATATTATGGGCCCAATCCTCAAGTATGAACCTTACATATTATGGTATTGTTCTTCTCACAATTTTAATTTTATTTAATTTTTACAATATAATTTAAATGCTTTAATTTATTAAGTTTCACTATTTGTGAAACTTAACAAGTTAATACATTATATCATTAGTTGTAAGGAATGTGTGACACATTTTAAGTGGGAATAACATTCTTTTACATATGAATATTAATATGATTATGTAATTTTTGAGTTTTACTATTTTTATAATTTTATTTTTATTTAATTTTTATAATATATAATTTAAATTATTAAATTTATCAATTTTACAAATTAAATTGTGAGATCAAATAAATCTAAAAATTCATATAAAAAAATATAAGCATTAAGTAAATATTAAGGTGTAAGAATAGATTTTCCCATAACCTTTATATGAGTTTTAAAGTCCCAACAATCACAGATTGGGATCCTCAAGTTCAATATCTCTAACTCACAGTTTTAGTTGAATTTCACCTATCAAAACACAATCCCTAATAGTAAAACTTATAATTTTCTCTCACTTACTTTTTTAACTTTTTAAAAACATATCTATTTCTTCCACTTTATCCCTGCGTATCAATGATCAATTACAATCCCAATAATCGCATATTTTTCTCACTAAAATATGACCCAATTACAGGCACTGCAATAAGAAAGATACAAAGAGAAAGAGAGCAATATAAAATTTCTTTTTATTTATCACTAACGACACAATTGAATTCTCCACCTTCAAAAATTCCAATCTCTAAATATATATATAACCGTATCAAATCACATCTTCTGACGAATTGTCTGTGAATTCTTAAATGACACCAATGCAGGCTTCATGTGTGGGTGTATATATCTCTATATACGTGTGTGTGCGCGTCCATTTTGGAGGGCATTTTCTATTTTTACCATATAATATTAGAATAAGTTTTTTTTTTTCTTTAATCTCCATTTGGTTTCCTGCTTATTTTGCATCATATATAGGCAATATGGAATGGGAACACAACATTACATGTGTTGGTGAGGAAACCATATATTCATATGCTCACTTCCAAACCCTTATTACAAGTTTCTTTTTTTTATATTTTTATTTTTGGGCAACCTTTATTACAAGTTTTAGTTATATTCTTACATAACTTAATTTTCATTCATTGCAAGGTCTTGAGACCCATCAGAAAGCCTATCCACGAATGCATTTGAACAGAAAATCATCAAACATTGTGAAACTGAAAGTACTAAGCACATTTTTGTCACAAAGTTGACGAAAATTTTTTGCTTCCTGCTTGGGTGGTGAATTCAGAGGATATATGGAGCTTTCACCAAAACCAGACCCGCGGCATTAAGCACAAAAGGAATCACCACCGTGACACTAAGTCTCCAGCCACAACTTCTTCCCACATCGACACTCCTTGACCTATATATTTGGTTTAGGGATTGGAGAACTTTCTTATGACTAATTTATAAATAAGTGAAAGGAAAAAAAAAAGTATTGGAGATGATGTAGTTGAACATTTATGGCTTTTTAGTTGGATGAGCTTGTGTATCAAATGAACCAATGGTCAATGTCATCTCTTCTGGAAAAAGAAAACTATACTTGACTTTTACAAGACGGGAAAAACAATGTCATCGTAAAAAAGAAAAATGAAAAAGGTGTCAAGTGTATGATGGAATGATAGGACTAGCTAGTTATCTGTTTTCAAATTTATATCTTTCAACTTTAAAATGTTTCTAATTTTAACGACTTTAGTAAAATTAAGATAGAAAGAATAAATATTAATCTCGATTCTACTAGAAGTGTATATATATATATATATATTTAGAGTGGCCACCAAGGTCATCACTCTCTAATTTTGAGGCAAGAAGCAAGCATATAAGTCAAAGTATTGAAAGAAGGGAGTAATAACGTTCTTTTTCTTGGAGAGACAGGACACTATACAGGAGAATTCTTTTTTCATGGTAAATATTTCTTTTCTGAGTATTGTTTTTTCTTCAGTACAATTCTCACGTAATTGTTTGCTATCAATTATCCACTGAAATTATTAATATACTAAATTTAACTTATATATTAATTTCAGAATATCTCTCACACACACACAGATATATATATATATATATATATATATATATATATATATAACATCAAAGATACTAAAATATCTTAAATGCCCATGTTAAAGAGATATTGAAAATGATAATAAACAAAGCATAAATGACAAGGGGAAGCAAATAAAACATGACAATTGTAAATTTGGCTCATCCTTTTGCTTTTGGAAATAGACCAAGAAATTTGGACACCAACATGTATCAAAAAAGAAAAAAGATAAAACGTCCCAAAAGAATAAAAAAGGTAAAAAAAAAAAAAAAATTGGTATGCTATAGCAACCTTAACTTCATCACTCAAAATTCTACTATTTAGTACATTATGTAGCCGGCTGCTCTTTGTCGATGGAGAAAAAAAAAATCCCCATTTGCGTGTGGTTTTTTTTAGCCAACACAAGTATCTGTGTCAATGAATTTTTCTGGAGCTGTACTTTGTATGTCATTTGAGTTAGTAAGATGATCAATCTAGAATTGTCCGAGCAGAGAGTTATCTTGAGAGGAACACAAGGAGATGATCTCTTCTAATGTTCCATTCATACAGTCCCTGCATTTGTCATATAACATGCAATCCTCGGCCATTTCAGGCTTCATTGATGGCGTCGTCTCTGTTGAATATATCTGTGGGAAATCTTCCAGCTCCAATGGTGCGTTTGGAATTTGATAATGCATGCCTGCTGCTGCATACATAGATAGCTCTATGTCCTGCACCACAGAAAAATTGATAAATTTTAGGCAGTAATTAACTTGTGTGGCAACAGTTATCTGGAAGGGAAATTCTAAAACCACAATTAGCAATTGGCAAACAGCCTAGAACAGCTGGATCTGATAGGCCTAGCACAGTTCTATGGAAGCTAGTAAAATTAATTGTATGTATTTTACTTAAGTGGCATTTTTGTAAGTTTTAATTTATAGAAATAGATGGACTATATTTAGAATCATATTTCAAGTGTAATATAATTGAAATAACAAAAATAATTGCTAATTGTATTCAAGAGAGCCATAAGTACAAATATTGAACTGCCGAAGGCATTGTCATAGATTTAGGTATTTGTAAAATAAAGTGACTGAAGAAATCTGAACATTGTAAAGCTAATAATATATATAGTATTTGATGGACATATGCAGCCTCATCCTCTCATGTACAATTTGATATAGGTGTAGAATAGTAATAGCTTTTGCTAAAAATAGGGAAATGATCAGGACATTACTGATATAAAGAATGTGATTAAAGATAAAGAAGTCAGAGATGTTTGAAATGTAAGCTTTAGTTTTAGAACGTATCATCAAGGCATGAGGAAAATGGGGGAGGAAAGATGTCTTTACTTTGGAAAACGTTGAGTCAGTCAAAAGAAGTTATTGGGGGTGGTGAAGAAAGCCATATGTATATGTTGGACTCTCAGTCCAAGTGAATTTTAGAAGGAAGTTTTACAAAAAGATAGGAACTTCATCATACTTCCAACTTTTGTCACTTTAAGATCAAAAGATAACTCAAAGACATGTTATGTGGGCCAGTATATATTTACAACTTAAGATGATCAATAGTAAAATTTTTTCAAGCAGATGCAGAAGAAGTCATGTTGATGCAAATTTGTCCGAAAGTAAGAACTAGAACCATTAAAGAAGGATCAATAGTAATTGAGTTTTGAAAAAGTGTAGTCAATTGGCTCCTAAATTGTCAATGTGGTTTTAGCATAAGACCTGTTAGTTCTTATAATTTAATTAATGAGGTTTAATAAATTTAATAATTTAATTTCTTTTAAAGGAATATTTAATAAAATTCAATTCGTTAAAATAACATAACTGTTAAGTTTTTGACATTGATGCATTATCAGAGGTGTGATAATGCAGCTTAAACTGACGAGCACGCAGCAATATAAAGCAGAATATTGCTGAGAGTATAGGCTTGGTAAAGGAAGTCATCATGAACATATATGCCATGGACAGAGAGAAAAAGGAAAAGTTAAATACTTAGTGATCAGCGGATCAAATTATTATAATGATCAAGCTATGGCCCAGCACTTTTTTATCTCCTTTAAATCTATAAACCCATGCTACGTCTACGTGACCATGAAACAATTTCAAACAATTATTTAGTTTACCAAATGAATTTGTAGAATGTTACCTGAAATAGATTTGACGGATAGTCTAAGCCAAATGAGTATGAATTTGCTGCACTGTTTGCTTCATCACAAGCAAACTGTGCCTGAAAATCATCAGCTATACCAGTTTCAGTGGTTGTCCCTTGCGTGAGATCAGAAGAAGAAGCATCACAAGGAAATTTTGGGTGGTCATGGTTGAATAATGTTTTGTCATCTGCAGTTTCTATTTCTCTGGAAACCTCAATGCCGCTTGAGTCATCTCGTCGTACTTGCTCTTCTGAGACCCACATAGATTCCTTCTGTGCCTGTTCTTGTTGATCATGTTTAGGTTTGGGTATTTCAATTGTTTTCTTGAAAACACGACACAGCGAATAGGAATCCTACAATTTGGTACAAAAATTTGTCAAACTTCCATGACCATAAGTTCTATTGTTAAACGTATAATGAAATAAGGCAAGGAAGAAGAAATAGGGTGCATATATACAAAAGCAAGTTTAGAAAGAGTGGGAAAAAAGAAAAGGCTCCGATGCAACAGTGAATATAGATGGATCTGAACTCATTCATCATTATATTGATCACAGGCTAATATTCTTTCTAAAGAGAAAGAAAGTTAAAGTTCTCGAATCATAAAGAAGAAAAATAATAGTGGCATGTGCATCCCTTGTAGAGCACGGTTCAAGACGTAGATATGGTGGTTGAAGCTGAGCAAACAGAATAGGCGTGGAAATGTGGACTTGACCATATACAGATCAATCTTAAAGCAAACCTAAAATCTAGAAGTGATAGACCACAATGACAAAAGACTAAAAGTAAGCACTGAACTTAACTCTGTTTTGTCAAGGAGACTTTCATGTCTTTTAAGGGTTTCTTCTATCGTTGATTCATTAACTATTATCACAAAAGCACCAAAGAAACAGAAATTCAAGTCCTAACCATTTTATTTTATCTTTTCTCCTTAATTTGTTTCTTCTTTCCTCTTTTTTTTTTTTTTTGGTTTCCCTTACAAACCCTAGTTTCATTCATTTATGAAAAATTTGTACCAGAATTGAAATGAAACTAAATTATGTCTGATTATGATCCTTCAGCATCATGGACGACAGTCTAATAAATTTGTTCATTAATATAATATTCTTTAAAAGGAAAAGAAGACAACAAAAAGAAGAAGAACATAAAAGAAGCTACTGCTATAAAGATACCTTCAAAGATGATGAAGCAGTTCCGGGCACAGTTTCAATGAGACGGTACTCGTGCATAACCCAGTTGGTTCTAATCCCATGAGGGGCTCTGCCTCTGTAATACACCAATGTCTTCTTCATCCCAACGGGGCGCTTCTGAGATTGTACTGGCCTATCTTTCCCGGTAGCTTTCCAGTAACCAGCCCTTGTGGCCCTATTAGTTCTTGAACCATTTGGATACTTTCGATCCCTCGGACTGTAGAAGTACCACTCCATATCCTTGCTTGGCAAGAATGACTTATCTGGTTTAATCATAAGAAATAAACCAAATGAATATCTGTAGAACATTGACAATGAATAGTGAAAGCTAATAATTCATTCAAACCGTCCCATATTTTCACACAATTCAACTGTGGACTCAAAAAAATTAACCCCCCCAAAGGCCCGTTGTGAGGAAGGTGTTGGTATATGATTATGGATGAAACTATGTACCTGGCAAATCCCATGGTTCACATTTGTATAGATCAACTTCTGGGATGATTTCAAGCTCTATTGAGCGACCTGTAATTTTTCTTTCTAAGTAATAAGCAACAAGCTCTTCATCTGTTGGATGGAACCTAAATCCAGGAGGGAGACTCATTGGAGCCATTTGTAATTGCTTTGAGATCAACGATGAAGAGAGAAACAGAGAGGCACACACAGAGATTGCAAGAAAGGAGGATTTGGATGCGGGTGGCGGAGGATATGAACAACATCGGCTTGTACGACATTGAACTATATAGGCCACTGTTGAGAATTGAGATCAAAGTTTTGGCATTTGCCCTTGAAACTTTACTATATTACAAAGAATTCAGCTAGTACAATAGGATAAAGTGGCTAAATTGAGGGACCAAAGGGTCATTGGGTTTTGAAGAGATTCTATGTGTAAGGTGTTGTGTGAAAACGCAGAGGGAGGATAAGAAGCTTCTCTGCTTTTGTGTGCCCACAAACTTACAAAAACAGAGACCCCACTCTAAAAGGCTGAGTGGGCCACCACACCGCCCATACTCTACAACACGCAATACTAAGTCTATTTCAATTAATTAATCTCTCCCACATTGTTTAATCATATAATAATGTATAGTATCTTTAATCTTAATCATTATACTGTTACGTATTCCAGAATATACATTATAAAATTGATGTATGCACTACTTGTTTAAGGGCATGTACTGGCAATTGTTTGATGATGCCTTGCTGTGTCAGGATACCATCATTATATTCTTGGCATTCCATGCAAAGCAGAACAAAGTATAGAATCTTGTACGTATAGTTACATCATGTGCAACTAGGTTAGATATCAAAGTTGGTGCTCCCCTTTTCTTTTATTTATAAATATGATTTGATAACTAAGACTGCCTGCAAGAGTACTATAGTTACCTCAATGTGTCTACTTTAGCCAGCAGTTTTAGTTACACGGTGGTGAGAACAATAATGTTACTTCATTGAAAACATCATAGACAGAGTCTATAGTAGACAAACAATTGGATTGTTTGTCCCAAACCTGTTGTAGATTGGACAAGTTCCCCTAACTTAAAATTAAGAAATAGTATACACAGAATTAAAAGAGAGAAAAAAGTAATAAAAAAAATTTATATATCAAATTATAAAAAAATAAATAAAAAATTACTAAAATTAATAAAAAAGAAAGTCTGAAGATTTAAATCTATTACAAATAGATTTAGTGCCTCTATCAACTCTATATCTATCTTGATTTGCACCTGATCGGCCTGTGCATACTCTAAGACTTGTGATAATTTGCCTATGCATCTATCAGCCAAATGACAAAGTTTTTTTTTTCTTTTATCAAACTTGACCTGAACTTAATCTAATCACCCAAAATGGATAAACATGCAACCCGTCAATCTGATCCAACTATATATAATTGTTTGAGTTTAGATTAAGATTTTAATACCGACTGATTTTTTATTCCAAACCCAACCTGATCCGACCATTGTACATCCTGAATTGCAAAGGTTATGTTAATTTGATTTTATCAACTTACATGGATTTTATTAATCTAATGTAAACAAAATCATGTGTGTGAGTGAAGCATGCAAACAAGTTAAATTAAGGTTAATATGGGTGAAAAATAAAGCGGTAGAGTAAAGTGTGCAAGCATGTTACAAACAGTGTGACATGCTGCAGCATTGCTAATAATTTATGCCCGAACTAAAGCTGATCTTTTGCTGTCACACACTAATTTAACAACATTGCTTTCATGGTTTTAGTACTACGTACGACTACGAATTAAAAATAGTATGTTTTGGCTTTGCTTTTCTACGACGCGGTGGCATACGCGGTGTCTTTAATCTGCATATAATGGAGATCATCTACTGTACTTTTATACAAATCAATTAGCTTGATCAGCAGAACCAGTCATCATCTTGTCTGATTAAAGTTACATTATCAACTTAATTTATCAATACCCCAACATAAGCAAGAAAAAGTGGGACACCATTAACTTACCTAAACTAGTTTTCAAATAAAAAAGAAATACAGCTAAATGTTGTTTAGCTTAATTAATCTAAGCAATTAAAAGTAATCTTATCTTTCACATAAATTTTTTTTTTTTTTATGTACTCTTTCTCTTAATAATTCTAATATAACTTGTATTTTATTTTTTATTTATTATTTACTTTTATCAAGGATTAAAGATAGATAAGTGAAGATAAAATAATTCAATTAGCAGCTTTTAAATAAGGAGTGTTTTCTTTCAAGTATTGTATAAAAATAAAACACCATAGTTTTATAATTTATAATTTATCGACAGGATTTTTTTTTGGTAATTAGGGTTTTTGTCCAAAGTCTTTTGGAGGAAAAGGGATCCGTTCATGTACAATGGAGGGGAGTGTGTTGGGGCCATATCTGGTAGGTCCAATCAGATAATTCTCTTGCTCTTTAAATTTTTAGCCCAAGGAGAAAAGACCTTTTATTGTGCATCATCTAATGACTTGAAGAAGGGCCCATCAGCATCTTTTCATATTTCTACCTGGCGCACAGTCTCTGCCTTCTTTTTCTTTTTTTATTTCCTGCCCTTTAGTTTCTTTTTCCTGCCATCCAAACTTACTTTTTCTTTACGGTTTTTTGTTCCTTGTTTAGTGCCCTTTCCTTAAAATATCATTTTCATTTGGGTATAGACATACCAACCAGTTTAATGATTACAACACAACATCTTTGACTGTTCTCTCTCTCCCTCTCATACACTCCCACTGTTACACAGCCTCTGCACTAATGTGTGCTACTCACTGAAAGAATATTAGTTTTGATAATATTAAAGTTGCACTGTAAATCTTAGTAGTTTGTTGTAATTGAGTAATGCAAAGGGTTAAACTGTACAAACATTATATACAACCAATTAGGGATTGCTATCTATTAGTGTTGATAAGAGGTTTTGTGTAGTTTATGTACAATGTTTCATCTTACTATATTTTTTTATAATTTTATCCTTACTTAATTTTTATATTACAGAATTTAAATAATTAAATTTATTAAATTTTATACACTAAATAAAACTTACAAAAATAATGACTTGTGTATTGTTGTTGCTCTCACAAATTTATAACAAGTTGTGGGAATAGTATTTTTTAGTGTAGGAAGCATTACTGGTTGTAATTTATCTTTTTAGAGTTGGAGTAAGTGCCTACATAAAGCCAGAGCCAGGGTTTACGGTGACAAAGAGCAGAGGTCAAATCTTTTGGCCCATAAATTAGATGAGATCAGTGATCATATTCAAGTAAAACGGCAAAGGAACAATTATATTCCACACTCTAAAGGTACGTTTAATTTGTGAAAATATTTTTTGTTTTTATTTAGATTTATTTTTATTATAAATAATTTTTTTAAAATAAAAATATATTTAGTTTATAGTAGTCAAATTCTTTTTAAAAAATAAAAATAATAAAAATACATTTAATTTAAAATTTAAAATTTAAGTTATAAAGTTTAAAGTTTGGGTCGAAAGTTTAAGTTTTAAGATTTAAAATTTAAAATTTAGGATTTTGAGGTTTGGAATTGATTTGGGGTTTGAAATTTAAGGTTTTGCAATTTAGGATGTAAGGTTTGGGATTTTGGAACTTAGGATTTTTGAGTTTTAAAGTTTAGGGTTTTAGTATTTAGGGTTTGAGATTAAAGATTTAAGGTTTAGACTTTCAAGATTTTAGGGTTCTAAGGTTTATTATTTTAGGGTTATAGTTTGGGGTTTAGGTTTTGGATTTTGGGGATATGGGGTTTAGAATCTAGGATTTGGGAGTTTAAGATTTAGGGTTTTAGAATTTTGAGTTTGAGATTTAGGGTTTAGAATTTAGAGTTTTGAGATTTAAAATTTAAGATTTTGAGATTTATGAATTTAGTATTTAGGGTTTAAAGTTTTAAAATATAAGATTTAGAGTTTATGTACTAATTTTAAAATTGTTACTATATTTTTAATATACTTTTGTTTTCAAAATTTTATACAGAAAATAATGAAAACATCTTTTATTATTTTCAAAATTTGTCTTATTTTACAAAACATTTTCAGTAAAAACATTTTTACTTTTTGCCAATAAACTCATTTTCACTGAAAATGAAAATAGAAAACAGTTAAAGGAAATGCAGCCTAAGTTACTACCTTTTATCCGTTTGAATCTTTGTTTAGGTAGCTTTTGAGTTTTAACACCTCAAATGTGACGTGGATTGAGTTGTATAAAACCAATTACATTACATATTTGCAGACAGCACAATAGAAAGGATTTTGTAGGGTCTTTTGCCGAAAGACCTTTTCTATTACAAGTCTTTAACAACCGTCCTGCACAATTTTCCATCCCCCCTTTACTCTAGAATGAACAATTTCCTTAGCCTTATATGTGAAAAAATTGGAAGAATAGCTTTTGATTTGCATAAAGAGATTCCCAAACTCATCCATTACCCCCACCGAAGCAATATATAGTACACACCGTAGGCTCCTAATTATAAAAAAGCAATCCCACTATTTTTAATTGTTTATTCTTATTCTCACAGTTTTATTCTCACAGTATTGTGTTTGCTTAATTTTTACAATAAAAGATTTAAACGGATAAATTATTAAGTTTTATAAGATAAACCGTGCAAAACTTATAAAAATGAATGATTAGTTGGTTGTTACTACTGCATGGCCAGCTACATGGCAAGTTGTGGGATTAATATTTCTATTTTATTTCTAGCACAGTATCCGGACTACCATACATGATTCTCTGATCCAGAAGTAAACATATGTCTTTTACACGTTTTAGCTCGGTCGCTGATCACTCACATCGGTTAAAATTATTTTATTGAACCTAGAGATCACAGAGAGAGAGAGAGAGAGAGAGAGAGAGATGAGAAGCTGATTGTTAAATGGTTCTTAAAGCCATGCAACCTTTCACACGATCATAGTTGTTGGGATAATAAAGCAAATGCATGGAAGCAAAGTAAAGGGCATATTGGAGAGGCCGGTGCAGATGCAAAGAGCTAGTGTGGTGTAGTTTTGTAGAGCGGTGGTTGGGTGATTGAGTATAGGGAGAGTATCAGATTCCCAAAAGTTGGCTGTGCCTGTGTCTGACCATATTAGTTTGTGCACCAAAAGGCAAATTGGGTCAGATTCTTGTTTCTTTCTGAATCACAGTAATGAACAGTAGCCTTCTTACATGTGGGTTTCTTGGGGTTTCGTCTCTGCGGCTCCACAGAGGGCAGATACATGTCCTTTGGCTGCACCGCAACAGACGGGAACTGTCAATTCTGAATTTCTGGATGGTACAATTGCATGTGTCCTGAAGCTTTTCTGTGTGCCTTGTAGCATTGGCACGCCGGCAACTTGGACCATTTCCCCTGATCAGGTAATTTTGAATGTGGGCAGTAGGATATATACTTTCCTTTAAAGACAAAAAGTGGCAGAGAATAACTAAGAGGCAGGCGGTACGTATATATATAATTTTTGTTTACATATTGGCGCATATTATTGAACTTAAGACCTCTTATTAAAGTACCAAAATCTTTAATCATTGGATTATACTTAATTAAAGGCTTTTCTAAAAATTTTTCCATTAATATTATAAAATAAACTATTTCGACATATTGCGGGACGTTAATATGAAAGTAGTTTGTAGTTTTCTGAAAAAATACCAGCCTTTCTCAATAAGCCGTTTGTATATCATTGCACTCTTGGTCTCCATCTTGTTCAATGAAATCTTTGTAAGAGATGTGACATATTATGACAGGTCACATGGATGATTTTTCATATAATCTTTTGCTGTATTGACGTGGAAAATTCAAGAGTAAGACGATTGTACATGTGACTGTATCGTGGCTATCCTTGTGTGCCTCCACCATCCCAATTCCCTTTTCAATTCAATTTTGTAATATTTATAAATTAAATTTTATTAAACATTTATTTAAAAATTTTAAGTTATTAAATTCATTGTCCTTCACAAAATAAAACTGTATAATTCAAAATTTTAGGAACTCAAATAAAAAATCTATAGCAAAATGTTGACATTGAAAGCACCATTCTGAGTTCTAATAACCCCTACATCTGAGTGTTTGACTTCCTTCCTCCAATCCCATTTCACTTATTCTTTTCATCCTAGTTCTCATTTCTCAATTCAGGGTGAAACCAAGTTGTCTGACCACCCCCCAAAGCATCATCCCCATCAGCCCATCGTCATACTATTGCTGTGTCCTTTCTTCCTTGGGACCCCAACTCTTACTCAATCTTAAGCGCACCTCACAATATTGAGTCCTTCGCTTTCCCCTTCATCATCAATTGTTTATCTTCAATACCACTCCAAGTCAAGCAAAAGGAGTTCTTCAATTTTCATAAGTTGAGACTTGAAAAGCTATGCAAATTTTAAGACTTGGTAAGCTGTAAGTATTAAGATTTGCAAATTAGGGTTAAGGTTTTCAAATTTTGAGTTAGTGCTTTAACTAATATAAATCTTCATTTATATTTATTTTATGTAATACACTAAGTCCGCCTTGCATATTATCCATTTGCTTTTACCATTATTTGGTGTCAGGTATATGCTCGGAAGACTCAAACGCTTGTTGAAGAACTAATTGACAAAAGGATTGTTTTGTCTATGAGAGCAATTTATGAGTCCAAAATTGGTCTTGGGCTTATAGACGTAGGTATAAATTAATTATGGCTCATATGTAACTTTTTATGGTAGGTTTAAATAGGGATTAAGCCTTTTTCTAAAATTTAAAACAATCAATTATCTTATAACTTGTATAAATCATAATTTTACACAATTTTAAATTAAATTTAAAAATTGAAATATCGATGCCCACTTGGAAAAATCTTATGAAAGGTGTCTTTTCTTTTCAAAATCATAAATAAATTTAGATTTTAAAGAATTGAAGATATAAAAATGATAAAAATAAAAAATTTTAAAAATTGAAAGGACAAGGAAGCTCCGTCACTCATTATAGTTCAGGGGGCTTCATCAATAATCCACTATTGCCCTTCCTTAATTATTGAAATTAAGGATAAATTAAAATAGTCTAATTTTTAATTTTCTTCAAACTTCAATGGGTTGAAAATAAAGAATGGGCATGACAATTGTTATTAGCAAGCAGCGTGAATTTAAATTTTCTGTTTTTATTATTTTTTAATTTTAATGATTTTTTATTTATCTCTTTTTAATTTATGTTAAAATATATTTTATGAATCTCTTTTTTTTTATATTAGCTTTTTTTTTCTTTCTTAATTTTATATTTATCTCTCTTTTATTCTTTTTTTTCTCCCTTAAATTTCTCAAAAGCACAAGATCCTCTTCCGCAGTTGTGTTTACATAATCACCTATTAATACTATAACTATATTTATGGATGAATAATAATATATGTATACACAAAGTTTGCACATATTAACACATTCTCATTCTTTATTTTTTCTCCTGTCGACAGTTTGCCTCACAAAGTGGAGAAAATATACCCTCCCCATTTATCATTTTCCTTCATAAATGAATCTTATCCTTAGAAATATTTGTAAAATGGCATCACCATTTGTCAATTAGATAGACACAAAACAAAATATAGTTAAAGCAAATCAACTAAAATTAGATTGGAAAAGATAAATTTGTCAATGAACACTATTGTCCTACGTCAAACACCTAGAAAGTTAACATATCAACCTCTAGTTTCATAGTATTATTTCTATACTGTGCAACGTGCATATAACATGGATTTAATTTCTTCAATTGTCGTCTATCTCAATATTCTAAAAATAATTAAAAAAAAACAACAAATCAAATAACAATTACAATGTTAATTTAACTTTATCAATAAATTAAACGTAAAAATCTAAATTATTCTATTTCTTTGTAGTAGAAAGAAATTTAACTTTTTTTAGATCATATAAATTTATAATAAAATAGTATTTTAGCAAATAGAATTTTTAATAAAACATTATAGAAAAACAAATATTTTTTTACTTCTTTACATATTTATAAATAGTATAAATAAATCACATCAAATTGTACCTTTTTTCTTTTTTTTTTTTTGGTTGATAAAAAGAATGATAAACTACTTAAATGCATACACACAAAGATTTACATTCAAAATCAGGATATTAAAGAAGGAAAACCCTAAAGCAATATTAAGTGCCATTGCATCATTAAGATACTAGCTTTTCTCTTATTAAAAAATGCAATCCCAATTCATATATCTAATTTTGTCCAGAACTTGAGCTAGTTCACACGAAGAGTTTTGCGAAAAATTGAAAGTTGAAAAATTTTAATTAAAAATTAAGTTGTTTAGTCCACATTTTGTTCAAGAAAATGATCAGCTGAAAATAAAAGAAAAATAAAAAACAAAGGTTAAAATAGTATTTCAGAATATAAAATTTTTGATAGAGTATATTATAGATAAGCAAATATTTTTATATTTCTCCACTTATTTATAAATAGTATAAACAAATCAATTATGTACCTTTTTCTTTTTTTGTATTATAAGAATAGTGGCAAATTGTTTAAATGCACACACCAAATTTTAGGTTACTAAAAAAGAAAAACTCTAAGACAATATTAAGTGTCGTTAAAGTGTTAATTTTTTAAAACAATGCGATGCCCCATGTAAATATGGAAAATGCTCAAGGGTACATATGCTATTCCTACACGGTAATAATTGTCTTACGCCTGATTTTCGATACGTTTTTTACGTAAAATATTATTTTTTTTTGCAAAACAACAGAATGAACAGTGAAATTAAATAATTTTACTGTTCACTCTGTTGTTATTTTACTGTTTACTCTATTGTTTTGCAAAAAAAAAAAATATTTTAAGTAAAAAACGTATCGAAAACCAACGTATATATAGCATCACTCAATCCTACGTATAGAGAAACATTCTACCTTTCTCCTCTCTATATGTAGGATTAGCGTAAGCTGATTCTATGTATTGATATCACTATTTATGTAAACACTTAATTTTATGGAAATCTAAACCTAATTTTATCGGAATCTAAACTAGTTCACTTCGAAAAGTTACACTAAAAATTAAAATCTGAAAAAATCTTAAATAAAAAGTTAAGTTGCTTAATCCATATTTTTCTTAAAAAAATTATTAGCTAAAAAATAAAAGGAAAAATTAAAAAATGAAGGTTAAAAACTGAAATGCCCAAATTTTAATCAGAACATGAACTAGTTCACATGAAGAGTTTTGCTAAAAATTGAAAACTTAAAAAAGCTTAGTTAAAAAGTTAAGTTGCTTAATTCATTTTTTTAAAAAATTATTAGCTGAAAAAATCAAAAGAGAAATTAAAAATTGAAGGTTAAAAAAAAAAATTAAATGCCCAATTTTCAATTAGGACCCAACCAATACCCAAAAAATCCGTCTCTATTAAAAAGACCCAAACTCTAAAGCCCATTTGTTAATTTTGGGTTCAGATTACACTTCAATTTCAGCTCTTAATTCTTTGCCTTTCCAGGTTTGTCTCTTACGGCCGGACACCGGTGTCCCTCACCACTAAGCTCCCGTTCCGCCGAGACCGTCTCCACTCGGCAAGCAAAAGAAAGCGACGCGGGGAAGCGTACGGGGCGTCCTCCTCTGTTGCCTGAGCCGTGCTTGATATTATCAGGTGCATTTTTTGTAATTTTTAATTATTTTTTCCGAAGAAACTTGTCTCAACGCTCGGGTCTCTCTTTATAAAAACATCCAGATTCTTCACTGAGGGACTCCAGCATCTTTTTCCATCTTCAGCTCTCGCACTTTTCTCAACCAGAACCTCCATTTTCCACTCCCCAGTTTTTCATCACACCACCGTTTCACTTCAAACACTTCCCTTGTTTAAAACAGAGGCAACTCTTCCCACATTGCTTTCCATCTTCCTTTCACTTCGCTCACTCCCTTTTGGCACCAACGCTCATGTGTTGCGCTTAGGATTGCCATTCTTTGTACCCACCTAAAAGCCCCATTTGCTTTGCATTGTTGAGTCAGCAGTTCTCTTGGATTCGTTGGACTTCTTTTGAATCGGGAATTTTGGGGAGCCCTGATTAGTGTGCTATTTCTTATTAAGGTAAATACCCATTTTCAACCCTTCAGTTTTGTACTAATGACTGGCTGGAATGTTTCACTATAAATGGAGTTCTGAAATCCTGTGCTTGACACCCTGTTTCCATGGGAATATCTGAGGATGCAGTATGCTCTGTTTTCTTTTTATCTCCTTCTGCGCTTTGCCCAATTGGCGTCCTCAACAGTCTTCGTTTGAATGCTGCTATCTAACTTTAGCCCTGCTCTGTTCTGTTCATATTGGGATTTTGGATTTCCTCAAATACTGGCAAGTGTGATTTTGATGAAATCTGTTTTAAGTTCCCATTATTCCTTAGGAAAATCTACTCTGTTTGGCTTTATTTATGGTTTAACTTGTAACTCGTTTCTAAGAACTACCATCTTATGGGTTTTGGGATTTCCAGAGTAAGTGATTTTTTTTTTTTTATCAATATGAGGAGTTAATCTTTTTTCTTCTCTGGGTTTCGAAGGTGATGGAGTGTTGAGAGAAAGTTTGTTTTGGGTTATTATGGGGATTCCATAGTTTGTAAAGCAAAAGAAGATAAATTTTGGGTTAATTAAGTGCTCGATTTTCAGACATTCAATTAAGTATTAACAATACCAATTTTGAAATCGGATTCTTACCCTTGTTATTTGTTTCATTTATTTCCTTGTATGTACTTAATTTATTAGCAAATCATTTACATTTATGCAGTATTTAGATGTAGAATTTATTAATGTTTACAAGACAAAAATTATTGAATCGGCCTTAAATTGTTTTAATGATACTGATTTAATTTATGTAATGATCATATTTAGTATGATAAATTTTTGTTTGTTATTATTTATTATTATTTAAAAATATAATAATAAAAAGACATATAACACAAAATTTTAAAAAAACAGTGTTTACTTGTACCAATTTTGTTCTGAAAATTTTATAAATAAGTAAAAAGATATTAAATCTTGATATGAATTTATTTTGCTTTTTCAGTAAGGGAATTTTTTTATAATAGAAAAAACTTATAAAAAGTATACTCTTAGGCCCTCTACCTTTAAAAAAATTCGAATTTATCAGTGAGTTATTTTTTTAAGACTTCAAAAAATAAAATAAAATAACTGTTATAAAGAGGAAACGGTCTTTGTGACACCAATGTCTTGCTTTTTAAGCCTTTTGCCCTTCCTCAAACAATTGATTCCTTATGTTTTGGTTAATGAAAATTCTTTTATTTTTATTTAAATTTGTTTTCATTAAAAATATATTTTTTGAAGTTTTTATATTATAAAAACTATATTTATTTTATATTAGTTAAATTTTATTTTCAAAAAATAAAAATAATAAAAATATATTTTATTTAAAATTTAATTTTAAAATATTAAAATTTTAAAGTTTAAGATTTAAAGTTTTAAATTTATAAATTTAGAATTTTAAATTTTAAATTTTATGTTATAAGATTTTAAAATTTAAAATTTATATAATAATTTTAAAATTGTTATTATATTTTTAATTTATATTTTTATTTTTAAAATTTTACATAAAAAATAATTACATTGTATTTAGAATGTACCATATTTTAAAAAATATTTTTAATTTTTATAAACAAATATATTATTACTACTATTTTCTATATTTACTGAAATTAAAAACAGGAAACGATCAAAGCAAATTCATCCTTATTTTCTGTTTTCTATCTTACAGTGAGGATATCACATTTTTCTTTTTTTTAAGTTTTTAATTTATCTTCACCAACTTAGTGTGTCGTCTCTGTGTCTATTAACTTCTTCCCTTTTATTTAATGACTATTAACTTCTTCCTTCTTGGCACACTATCAATATCTTTTTTTTTGTTTTTCTCTCATTAGCAACTATTAGGGAATCATCTTTCAAATTCTATCCAAAAGAAAAGTTTTTTCTGGTGCAGTTCAATTTTTTCCAAAGCTCTAGCAAAAAGTAGAAGAAGACTAACCTTGTTCTGCATGCCAATATTCTATGTTGAAGGCAAGATCAATTTTATCTTCAAAAACTTTTCATTAAAGATATCCCACTTAATTTTTTACTTTCACAACTACTTGTTTCAATTCCTAATTTACTAATCTTTATGTATTTAAACATAATATATTTTTTTCACCCAAAAAAGCATAATATATTTTTTTTTTCAAAATAATATTTTATTAAACTTAAACCACTTGTGCAAGTTAGAGATGTGGGTGTTATACCTCCAAAAATAAAAGTGTTAAATCCAGGAAGGAGGCGGGGAAGAGACAGAGGAAGAGCGAGAGAGCGAGATGTCGATCCTGTGGGAGAAGAGCGCGACTTGGAGATGGCTCGTGCGAAGAACCCGAGAGTCAAAACCCTTCTTCGTTGCGTTCGCAACCATATGCGGAGTCGTTCCGGGAGTGATCGGCTATGGCGTGATGCAGGTCACCAATTCCCGCAATGAACAGCTTGAGTCCCATCTCCGCAAGAATGCCCGCCCCGAGACCATAGTAAGCCTTCAGCTTTTCTTATTCATTTTCTCGTTTCTTCTTTTCTGTTTGGTTCCCGAGCTTTTGTGAGAAAACACCGAAAGTATATACACGGTGCAAATGGATTAATATAATATATCAAAATAAACCCAAATTTGTTCTTTAGAATATGTGATTATGGGAGTAATTGCGCAAATTGGTGCTTTAGTCATGTTGTATATATCTTTTGAGTTATTGTTTGCATAAGAAAGGTGCTGGATTTTTGTTTGGATGAAGTTTTTCTTTTTTACAAATTATTGCTTTGGATATGATTGATCTTTTCCATGAATTGGCTCAATTGAGACGTCATTATGCATTGAATAACTCAATCGACTTTTTGTTTCTAAATCAGAGGGCCATACCAACACTATACACCTATTCTTTATTCAGTTAAGATGGTGACAGGAATTTATGTTTGCCTTTTATTTGAGATTTAGCTGAAGGGTATTTGAAGTACACGGCGAAAGCTCTCTGTCTATGGGAGATTATTGAGCTGTAATTGTAAGCCTTTTGCAACTTATGAATCCTGACATTTTCTCTGGACGTTCTAGTTAGTAAAATAATCTTTTGGAAGACTAAATTTTGTTTGGTTGTATCAATTTTGGATGCGTATTTAAGGATAGATAATTCAGAAAATGTAGGTTAAAGTGATAAATGGTTCAGAGTTTGTAAGGTGTAAACTGATATGCTGTTGGAAAGATTGGAGTTTAGAAGACAAGAATTGGTGGCGTTACCAGAATCTTGTTTTGTAATGATACTAGCAGTGGGAGGGATTATTGTTCAAGGACTGTTTTTGAAAGCTATAATCAAACTAGTGGGTTAAGATAGTTTGCAGAGTTTTGAGGGATTATGGTTGTGAGAGTAGGGACTATTTAGGTTCAGAAAGAATGAAAAGTTTAGGGGTTTGTGAATGTTACTAACCCACAGAATTCTAGAACTGAAAATAACGAGAAGATATTTTAAATTTTAGGTCCTATTGCATGTCGTAACTTATCTTTATTTGCTACATAGCGGTACGTTATCCTCTGTGTTTTCCGTCTCAATAGTGAACAAGATGCATCCAAAGAACTATTCCTGTGTTTTGAACTTTGAAGGCAAGATCAAGATAAAATTCTTATGTCATAGCCATGTTTCTGTTTCTAATACAAGAAGCCGTACCTAACTCTCTTCTTATTTGTTCCCCTTTCTCTAAATATTTGACTGAGTTTATTTGGTTACAATGGAATGCCTTGAGATTCTGTCTTTGTCTGAAAGTGAAAGATTTGAGAAAATTTTCTTGATTAGTTTTGTTCTTCTATATGATAAAAGTATTAGCAATCTTGGTATTGTTATAACACTGATTACACTAATGTGATTTCTTTACATTCAAATAATATGTTTTCCGTATATTCCCAAGAGAAAAAGTAGGGTGAGGAGGACGAGATATATATATATGTGTGTGTGTGTGTGTGTGTGTGTGTGTGTATATATACGAGATATATATATATATGTGTGTGTGTGTGTGTGTGTGTGTGTATATATATATATATAACACTATACATGTGTCAAAAATTTGAGGAAATTATGAGTTGTACAGGAAGTGTTGTGATGGGAATTTAGTTTTGGTATGAAGCTGGTTGCTTGGAATGAGATTTAGGGCTGTTTAATATGGGTGCATTGCCTTCAGTGCCATTGTTGAATTTTCCAGAAACTTTGGACAGATTTTTTTAAATCTTTGTATCAAAAGTGCGACCATTTGTTTTCTGTGCCTGTATTATTCAATTTTCTAGAAGATCTGAACTTTAGATTTTACATTGATTTCTGTTTCTTTCTCTTTTGCTATTAATATTAGGGCAGTAGTTTATCATAGAGATGTTAAATTACCCGTTTAGTTAAATTAATAGTTGGCACAAAATAAGGGTCGTATTTGATTGGAAGTGTTATTATTATTTCCCTTAGGAAAATACCATATCTTGACAATATGGTTACTGTATTTGTGAATCAGATGATGGGCCAAGTAAATAAAGAAAGACTGGCAGAATTTCTGGGAGAGCTACAGCGGAAGGAAAATACAAATGACCGCTATGTTGCTGCTTTGAGAGGAGAGACTTTAACCAGAAATCCTTATGTGAGAATTCAACCAATCCCTAAGCAAAATGAAACCACTGCTGCCAAGGAGCAGAAGAAATAAACTAGCCGGTCTGCAGTCAATACTTTTGAAGGACCTATCTGTGCGTCACAATAGGACAAGTCTTTAGTTTTCTATGAACGTGTTGATGTTTTATGCTGTGTTTGATCTCGTTTTATCACTGGGTACAGTTAATTTGAGCAATGAACTTCTTCCGCTTTCGGAAAAGGTGGGGGGCAGGGGGAGTGAGTGCTCAAGATTCTGTCCAGACATGAATCAAATAGTTATACTTAAAGAGGGAAAATTGTAATATCTTCTTGTGTCCCGGCTCTTCTTTTTCTCGGCACTCTGTGGTGACTGGTGAGGGTGTCTCCCTGTGCTTTTTCATCCATTTAGTGGGACCAGAAAATGTGATCAAGAAGTCAAGTTTGGATCCCATTCTTAGGTACTTACCAATTTCAAATTTTCAAGCATGATATATATGTCAAACAGGAATTCATCAAAGTAAGACCAAAACTATGCCTGTTATTTTTTTTTTGAAAGGATCAAAGAAGGGCAGAATAGTCACATAGACAGTGCACTTATGAAGACTGGCATTGAAGAAAGAATTGTAACCCAATCTACATATGAAGATTGAAATAAGTACATTTATACCATGGCGGCATGAACAAAGTTTACTGTCACAAGTACATGTCTGCTTATAAATATTTGAGACACGCAATTCTAACCTTACGGACAGCTATAATGCAAAATAATTATGCAAGAATACATACAAAACATCAAGAACAACAAATAAACATTTATTCAGACTGTGTTAATTCTGGTTTGCGAGCTTTGGAGGGATGAAAAGGAAATGACTCATAAATAAGAATTTGAAAAAAGAAACATGTTTTTCTATCTTTTTGGCTGTTTAATGAACGGTAAGAGAGTTTGTCAAGTCTTTATGAATTTTCCAATTTGAAATGTCACGTTTAAAATTTAGGTAGCATGTAGTCTGCTATCTTGACTTTAGTAACTTTAAGTAATTTTAAGAGAATAGTAATTGCGGGAGTCGTGAAAGAATGAAGTTGAGAGGTAAGAATTTGAATAAAGAAATGTGTTTTTCTGTATCTTTTGGATGTTTAATGAGCAATAAGAGAGTCTGTTAAGTCATTATAAATCCCACAATTTGAAATATTAGATTAAAAATTAAAGTAACATATAGTTTATTATCCTGACTTGAGTAACTCCAAACAATTTTAAGATCATAACAAATGTGGTCACTATTTTAGTAGAACTTATTTTCTTTCACTAATTTTTCAACATACTCAAACCTCTTTTGCAGTCTCTCCAACATTACACCTGTAGTTGAAACCAACCGCATGAGATTTGGACCCCTCAGATTTGGGAGGCCATTAGGCCAATGAGGATTAAAGGGGGTTGTGAAATTCTTTCATTGTAGAAATGGATCCCCTAATCTTAAAAATTTCTTGACTTTTGTGACTTCAGACAAAGTTAATTTTAACTATTTTTTCAACTTTTATTTTTCATTCTATCTCACTAATTTCACACTCCCTTCTATAAAAGCTTCCAACACATACCATTTATCATCCCACTTTCTGTCTTCTCTCTTATATGTTCCGCACAAGGCTTCTCGGCTTTCTTAATAAGGTCCTTCATTGGAAAAAAGTTAAGTCACATTTAAGTCATTGATTTGCAGTGGTTTTGGGATGAATTTGTGGTTTAAACTCTCTGATAGTGATAAAAAAATAATTAAGCTACTTGCAACTTTCAATTTAGCATTTGTATATAATATCACATAAGACTTTCATTTTTCTTTTCTTATGTGACACATAGGAATTACAATTGAATGGATAACTATTGTAAGAATAATGTTATAAGGACTTTCTTTTGACAAAATCCAAATATTGTAAACTGTAATTTCCATCACCTCCTCATATTGTACAATAGGGCCTTGTTAAACTTTCAGTTTAATTTTGGTGAGGAATAAAGAAGTCTAAGATCAACTGATTAAACTTTCACAGTTCATACCCAAAAACAGTACAGACGGAAATAACTTAAAAGACAAGAAACAAATACAGCCATAAAAAATCCATGTCTACTTTTTAACACTCTAAAACCACATTTTCAACCCTACAGAGTCAGCCGTCTCCTAATGCAATATCTGTATGTGATTTCCCACCTGCAATTACCCATTGAAAAGCCTAAGACAATTGGTGAGCCTTTGTCCGCATATTTGACAGTCAGAAAACCCTGGATTTACATTCCCTGCAACTCTCTGCTTCAAATGATTGTTATGAATCACAAAAAATGCTAATACAACGGTACCATAGAAGGCAAGAATAGGAAAGAGAATAAGTTTAATGGAGCACGTAGTACTGCCCAGACAAAAGACTTCAATTTAATCATTTAGCCAGATAACTCACATAAGCTATCTAGGTTTCTTGCAGTGGATTACATGATTTTTCCAGACAACCAGATGCTCGCACCTCAAACTATGTGCATTTGAGGATCAATCAATGTCATTTTTATATTGGTTATGTCCTGTTGATTAAGTGAGTACAACTGTTGTATTGATGAGAGCTAAAACACGCATTCTGTATTGCCTGCGTATCATACTATTAAGACTAAGAATGGTCGGTCTACTTTGAGATTCTTCCCAAATTTGCAATATTATCTGATATGTTGATATCTTAATTAACAAAGATACTGATTCTTTTCATTTTGTGGGGGCAAGGGGGCCGGTGGCAGAACAGTTAGGGGAGGAATGGATAAGATTGCACATGTAATTGCAGGAGTGAGAAATTTTTCTACATTTGTCGGTACATAAAAGATAGGACACCCACAGAAAATGTATATCAGCATCCTGCCGTATTCACCCAGGATATATCCTGACATGGTTTGTGATCTGCTCCCGGCATATTGGACATTTTGATAACTTTGATCCACAGTCTCTGCAAGTCTGCAGCAGAATCACCAAATAATTGTCGTTGCACATAAAAAAAGAAGATAGTAAATCAAAGTCATCTGATTAAAAGAGCTCACCATATGCCCACACCCAAAGGCCAAGTCCTTTTCATTGGTCAGGCAAATAGCACAAACCTACATTTCATAGGAACCAAGTTAGCCAAGCTGAAGGGCCAAGAGGCAAGCTTGACCTATAAGCGAAAAAATTATTCCATTTTACTTGCTTAAATCTTGTAGTCAACCTGCTGATAAATTTGCAGTTACTTAATGTTATCAATGCCAATCTCATTACAAAGTCCATTATATCTTCTTAAAGAACTATGAGAAACCAAGTTTTTTTCAAAACTTCTACCGCATAAATCAACAGTGTTTTATCCAGTGATATGAAATCTACCACTAATGGAAACCTAATTATCATGACTGGACATAGAGCGCGATCGAAATCATCCCTAGTACACTGGGGTCCATTTGAGTGATAATAATAGGTGCTCCCTTCAGAGATAGAGACAAATATTACACTAACAGCAGTTATGATTACTCTTCAATCACAGTACGAAATGCATTATCAACAATGAACAAAAACACTAATCACTGAGAGTTGATTTCACAACATAAATGGAAAACTAACCATAACAGGTTTCCCCAAACTATCTCCCCTGACAATCTGAAGAGATCAAAGAAATTAGGAATAGATTAGTTTCATATGCGGAACCAAAGTGGAAAGCATTCAAAAGAACTTAGGTTTTGCAGTCACTATATTTTTCTTCGTATATAATTTCCAAATGACCTAGCAAAATTTGTCCATCCATTCCGAAGCTACCGAATTACCAATTGTGTAAGACCCTAACAGAAAAACTCTAGATTTACCAAAGAAAAAAGAAAATTGCTGAGCTTCCTTCGCTAACAATCTACATCCACATGTACCACAGAGATATGTGACTATTATTCTCTCAAATACATATTTGATTTTGAACAAATGGCATCCTACCAAAAAATACAGGAAAAAATATCACACAAATGTAGATTGTTGATTTAAATGAATGCTTCAAGCCTCAAGAAATTCTACGTAATGACATGCTGTAATAACGTAAGCGTGTCCCTAGCTATATTACACATCAAAATAAGACAGGAAAATTAGCCAGGGATGTTCGGGAAGCTTTAACAGTGCTGAAAAATCTTCCTGAGCCAATTTGTAAAGTCTTAGAGGAGGACAAGCAGAGTAGGGTTTTCCCTGCCTGCACGTAGCTTATTTGGTTTTGTTTGTCCTTTTAGTTTTCGTTTCTGTAGCACCAGAAAAAAAAAAAAAAAAAAAGACATCAAGCAAGACTGAAGGATATAAACCTTGTTATCTGTTGATTTGCATTTTTTCCCAAGATCATGGAGTTTTCCCTGGGGACCAAACCAAAAATTGAGGACTGTAAGTCATGTAGAAAGTTCACCAGAATAAGGCATCTTGCTTAAATAGGAAAGTCAACTCCAGAATAACAACAATGCCAACAAATACCTCAGCAACAGAAGCTCTAGATTCAGCAGCTGTAACATCCCTAAGAAATTTCTGCTTAAGCTGTTGGACACGTTCCTGCTCTTCTTGCAACTCTCTCTTTGACTGAGCACATTTACTCTGTAAATTTTTAGTTCCAAATGATTAGTAACTCAAAGCAAAGAACATCCGAATGACATATAATATTAACCGCTTTCCTTTATTAGTCAATGGAACCTATTGATAAGGCACTTAAAATACAGACCTCCAGCATTTGTATATATTCTTCTAGCCTTCTCTTCTCTGCAATCCTTGCTTGCACTACAGTCTGTATGACATTAAATTTAACAAACATATATTAATACAGGAATATGCAAAAATGTGAACCATGAATCAGTGACAACCATGACCTCCAAGTCGTGTAGCCTCTCAGATAAACCATGAATCACATTGCGGGCTTGCTTCTCAGCATTCGACAGCTGTTCCTTTTCATTCTTCAACACAAACAACTACAAACAGACAAAAAAGGAAGTAAATATTGTTCTAAAATGGCTAAATTTCACTGAAATTTCTCAACTTTGGGACATTTCATGCAATCACCTGATGGTCAAATTCCTTCTTAAATCTAAGAAGTCCTTTTAAAGCTAAATTCGTTCGCATTACCAACTTTTCACGCTCTGATTTTAGTAGTATAATCTCATTCCTGATTATAACACCAAAAAGAGCGAAAAAAAAAAAGAAAAATTTATAATGAAGGTCCTATATAATAAACGCATATAAAACATCAAAAACAAAAGAAAATTCCACCTAGACTTTGCAACTTCTTCCTCAAGGCATCTCACCCATTCCACTGTATGCTCATGGGTGTTCTTAGTAGGTTCCTATATTAAAACATGGGTTTATGTCAGTGGACTCAACAATTGTTTATCAGAAAACACCAGTTGAGAACCACACCTGACAGCTTTTAATAAGGGGCTGGACACTGGTGGATCCTTCTGCAATTGCTAAACAAAGACACAGAGAAGACAAACAATCATGAAGAATTCAAATTCGACCCAAAACAAAGATACATAAACTAAATTTTGGATATACAAGGTAAAACTTTGAAACAAAGATAATATGGAAGAGACCTGGATGAAATTCCAAATAAAGAGTTCCAGACGAATGAACTTTATCTTCGTCATCATATAAATTCTGGGTCAGTCCAACCTGTGTTAAAAATAGTAAAAAGCAAAGAGCAGAAAAAAAAGTAAAAAGCAAAAATCTTATATATTTAGCTTTACCCAGTTCCATTATCATATGATAAAACAGTCTAATGTTCTGAACTAAGAAATGAGTTCTTAAGTTCAACATTATACAAATCACTTTACACTTTCATCACTTAATTTCCATGCCCAGATAGATTTTTAGTTTGTACTTTCAAATTCTTCAAGTGTTTCTATACTTAGACGGGAAAATTTACGTTTCCATTTACAGGTCTAGCTGCTTGGGTGGAATTCTCTTCAACAGCAATGCATTGTGTTTTATGCCATCTCCAGTCTTCAATTAAGCATTTTGCGGAGCTGGGAAAAATTCCAACAATGCATGAAGCCTCCACGCACAAATGAAAATCGATTTAATTGAGGAACAAAACAAACAACTTGGCAAATCGTGAGACTTACCAGTATTTGACAGCTTTGCAACGCGGGCAACTTGTATTGCTTGGGTTGCCACAGACGACGCAAGCATTGTAATTGGTGACAGCACCGCTGGACTCATTAATGGGTTGCCTTTCTTCTTTGTAAATGTCTACCTCTCTTTCATCTGAATTCCACTCAACTCCATAAGATTCCTGCACAACGTTTTCAATTCATGCTATCACCCTTAAACTTCACGTCAACGAGAAGAAGAAAACAGAACACAGAGAAACATTTACGTAGACTTGCGGAGTACATTCATCGTATTGGGTTATTTTTACACAAAAATATTCATAATTATTTTTTATATAAATAGTTTCTTAATATAAATTATGATATCAAGTTATTAAAAATTTTGTAATCTTAATATATAAAGACACATGTAAATTTTAGCTAAATAATCAAAATAATTAAATTTTATTTATTTTTATCTCCAAAATAAAACTTTGTATTAACCGTATATATTTATAACAAGTTGCTAAAGATTATGCTTGGATTTGAATTTTTTAATTCTTTAATTCTTTTGTATTTTTTATCTTTTTTTATAATTTAATGTGTAAGTCTCTTTTTTTAATACTTTTTTTTCTTTTAATTATATATTTATTTCTTTATTATGTTTCTCTACCTTTAAAGTAAAAGATCTCAATCCCATGGAGAACCAGACCCTAAGCTCCTTCTCAGGCAATACAATAAGCTTCCCTATTACCCTCTCTAGGGGTATGCAAAAAGGATAAATATGAACAAGAATAAGAAAAATGAATCAAGATCTTTTGCCTTTAAAGTAAAGAAACGTAAGAGACATAAGTATAAAATTAAGAGAGAGAAAAAATAATAAAAAAATAAGACTACATATTAAATTATAGAGAAATAGAGAAAAAATCACTAAAATTAAAAAATAAGAAAATCAAATGATCTAAATTCAAGATAGATAAGATAATTCAATCCATATTATTTAAAGTGAGAAGAGCATTTTATAAAATAAAATACAAGTGAATAATCATTAATAAGAAAATTAATTGTGAAGATTTTGTAAAATATAAATAAATTGATAATAATTTATAAATTTAAAATAATTTATAATGTTAATTTTTTATTAACAATTATTCTCTTATACTTTATTTTATAAAATACACTCTTTATTTTAAAGGATCCAAATCTAACCTCTAAAGTGTTTTTATGTTTGACCTTAGCAATCCTACGAATGTACAAATAAAAAATTTAAATATATAAATTGTTTATCTGTACTAAAAATAAGATATTTCTCATTTGCTTTAAAAGATTTAATTTTATTGGTTTAGAATAAAAAATATATTAATTTAATAACAATTAAGAATTAATTTTCATGATGAAATTTATGAAAGTTTTTAAAAAAAAATTAAAGAAGATTTGTGTATGTTTTTAAGAAAGATTTGTGTAAGTTTTTAAAATAAAAAAATTTTGAGTAGTATAAATAAAATACAAGAGAAATTAAAATAATTTACTCTTTTATATATACAGAATTAGAAAGAAAAAAGTCATTGATATATTTTAAATAATAATTAAATAAAAATGATTATTTGAGCTAATATAATGTTAATTCATTAATTATTTCGTGACTGTTATTTAGGACTACTTTTTATTAACTATTAAATTAAAAATTAAAATTGATTAAGAAATTAAGCAATAGGAAATAAAAGGAGAAATGTCTGCTTGGTAATAGAATGAAAAATACGAAATGAAATAGCATGGTTGTTTTTAAAAAAAATTATTTAAAAATTACTTATTATTATTGACTTTAATAAGATCCATCATATCAAACGATTATAAACATATTTTGTGCATTTTAAATAACAATTTTTTTGTAAACACAATTTCTCAAAATGAAATTAAACAGCGCTACCAAATGCATAATAAAAGGAAAATCAATTATCCCTTATCATTAACCACTTTGTTTTTTCTTCCTAAACAAATAATTGACCAATTGATAATATAATTTTTTAACGCGACGTGGCATTGCTGTTAAACTAATTGTGACTTCAACTTGCACATGACAAAATAGACCAAGTACAAGCACCCAAAAATTGCTGAGAACCAAGGTCGTGTTTGGTGATTAAGGTAAAATTTATAAGGATCGAAGAGCTGGATAATGTAAGAAAAATATATAGGCCTATTAAGCTTATGTACTATTCTATGTTTGATAGAATGAGAAAAGACATTAGATATTTGTATGTTATCCCATTAGATATTTGAAGTGGACCAAATAATTTTAAGATAAAATATAAATTTTATAGACAAAATTACTCTCATAAAAAAATTACATTTAACTTCTTTAAAATTATTTGATAGGGCAATGCCATAGTAATCACAAGCAAACCTTTGATAAGGCAAGTAAGGCATGCCATTTGATAAGCTAGGCAAAACATGCCATTAAAGTCACATGTCAATTGCACATGTAATGCATATCAGGCACGTTAACAGTGTCATAGCACTCCACATAGGCAAATAAGGCAAATCATAATAGTCAATGATGGCACATAGTGGTTGCTCACAAATAACGTGTCACATGAAAATACAAGTCGTGTTATAATGATCTTAAGTGAACCTTTCGTGCGACATACAAGGTACATCATGACAATCATTGGTAGCACATAAAGCAACATCATGTTGGGTGGGCACATAGGCAGTCCCATGACATCCATTGTAAGTAGCTAGGGCATATCATAACATTTCAAGCAAACTTCTTGTAAGATAAATAAGGCATGCGATGATTGTCAACGATAGCTCGTTGCACATGCAAATAGTATAGGCACACAGTGCGTTGGGTAGAGCATATTAATTTTCGCTATCTTATGTTGTTGGTTTGAATCTTAGCTTCTCATATGATTAGTTAACTAGTTAAGCTTGTCATATCCTATGACACATCAAACATTGAATTAAAGGAGGATAAGCTATCATCACCAAAAGAAAAAGGAGGATAAGGCATCTGTTGATTTGTATTTTAGCTCCTTATATGATTAGTTATCTAGTTAAGCTTGTCATATCCTATGACCCATCAAACATGGAATTATAGGAGGAAAGGCTATCATCTCCCAAAAAAAAACAGGGGGATAAGGCATCTTATCATGTTCAGCCCTCACTGTGCTGCCCACAGAACGGGCCCAATAGTATTGTTACCTGTTGGGGCGTCTTGACAAGTTCAAAGGTTCCTTGATCAGGTCCTGCCGTCTCTGTCCGAACACATTCATATTTATGCCGTGATCTCCAATGCCAAAGTTGGCATTCCGCTGAGCTGATCATATCAACAAGAAAAAAAAAAAAAAAAAGAATCTCATAACCACACGTTTCACCATGGACTAAATTCAACTAAACAAGTTTTTACAATTATAAATATTTTGTTCTTGTGAAATCCCAAAAATAAAACCAAAGACAAGGCGCTAATTTGGGAGACTTGCCAATATTTAGCAGCTTTGCAGCGGGAGCACCTTCCTGTGCTCAAATTGCCACAGTATATGCAAGCACCATGTCCCGTAACACCTTCGCTGGGGATGGCGGTCCGGTCACCGCGCTGCTCGCCAGCTTCAAAACCATGGTCTAATTCACTACTGGGTTGCTCTTCCTCCCCTGCTTCCAGGTTCTGGTCCACCTCATTGGTGTAAGAATGGGGTGCTCTGTTCTGTGCAGAGTAAAGCACTTTAAGGGGTAGCAGTATTGCCAACAATATGCACAGCAGCACCACAGGCCGAGTATTGCTATGATCAGAAATGGGTTCTCTGTTTTCTGCCAAACCAAGGAACCGAAGAAGTAAATTCAGGTAAAATGATAATACCTCATAAACAAGCATCTAGCCAATCTAAACCTTAATATTTATCACAACCCAATGATTATAGGGAATTAGAGGAAACAGCAAACAGAGCTCGAAAGATGGTTATTATTCTTGATGTTGATGATATGGTATTTGATGTGTTTAAGTTAAAGGAGAAGCTTCTCTTTCTTTTGGTGTTACTTCCACAAATTTCGGGGTAATTTCTGAGTCTATTTTTAAGTTTAAAAAAAATGCAATTACGTAAAAGAAATTCTACTGAGAACAAGTCAACCAAGATAAGGGCGGCACGGGGAAATTTTCTACTCGCCCACGAAGGCTTGAAATTGAAATATCAGCTGTGAGAAACCATTGACCGCATTGAAAGCCCAGTTCATTATTTGGTTTGGCAAGCCCAGAGAGATGAAGAGGAAATGATCATCGTTGATTAAAGACGACCATTCAACAGCAAAGCTTATCCTCATGATCTTTAACTGCAGAGCTGGGCAGTTACGCGGTTGCTTTATGCACAATTTTCCAGGTGCTGACTCTAAATATTCTGTTTTTAGTACCAAACAAACAAATGTAACGACCTCTGCTTTAACTGCTTCCAAGTCAAAGTCTAGCAGGAATGGTTTTTGATTCAGACATACCAACTTACTTCTAAATTTAATAAATGTGAAGAAAACTACGTATCGTCTTCCTTCCTCCTCCAATAGTTTCTTGACGCTGAATATCACCCGAGCTTAAAAGGATTAAAAAAATATGAGAAAGAAGACCAACCAGAAAAGTAGACTCATTTGATCAATAACTGATTGGAGGTGGAAAAAAAAAAAGTGCCTTTTGAAAATACAAGAAAGTGATATTACTGAATGATTCGAGCTATGCATGAATTCCTTCAATTTTTCTCTCTCGTGTTGTAGAAAATTCAACTATATAATTCTTAAATACCATGAGAAAAGTTATCCTCTAAAAATACAAGTTAAGATAAGCATAAATGCTAATATCCAGTTAGTTCTGTGTTTTTTTTTCTTTCTAATGTTTTTCAAAGTTGTAAATGAATTTTACTACCCAGTTGAATATAATTTATGTTTGAATTTATTTGTTAAGTTCTTTAAAAAAATTACGAATAAAGGATTCCTTTCATGATGAAGTCGATTTGGGAGGGATATCTTGCAATAGATTATTACTCTTGTGAAATTCTGTTATGATTTGTTTGATTTATGATGATATTTCTCATCTAAGTTGGACTTATTGTGGTTTTTTTTTTTTTTGGAATTTATTAGTGTAGTTCTTTAATGAATCACCATCAAAGGAGATAATTATCTTGCAACAGATGATAACTTTTGTGAAGTGCAAAAGTGTACAAATCAGGAACCAAAGTTGCACTTGCTGAGGTTTATTGCTCATTTTCTTTGATGTGATGGAATTCATATGACTATTTTGGAATTGTGGTTTACATGTTGAATGGCATGACAATGAAAACTTGTTAATATCAACTGCTTAAGAAAGAAACAAAACACCAATTTCTTAATGACAGGAAATTGAAAGAGCCATACAACTACTTTCCACATTCCAACTTCAGTACTTCACAAATTTTTTCTCAGGAAAAGCTCACTAAGTGTGGATAGGGATTGTTCTCTTTTCTTGAATCTAAGCTGGTAGGATTTGGATTCTTTATTTTTATTATTTTTTTATTTTGATAAATTTTTATATTTCTCTCTAATTTATAATCAGATATACTTTATAAATTTCACTTTTTTTCTCTTCAACTTCTATTTCCTCTCATCTCTCTCATACTGTACTCACTACCTTTGGATCCTAAAGGATCTAATCCATTTTTTTTCTTCACATTCACTGCATAAGTTCAATGAGTGCGACATCTCCTTAAGGTATTTAGGTTATATTGTCTCTGTTTCTTGATTTTAGCATTGGGAACTTGCTGGAGTACTTAAATTTCTTAACTGACGTCATATATTACACAGATCACATTATTAACTATCAAAAATTTTGAAAGACAAGTGTTTTCTCAAATAAGCTTTCATAAAAGGTTCTTAACTTCTAGAAGTTCCTATACATGCTAGCTTTGGAATAAAATGGGGTAACAACTTAGTTGATACTTGGTTTACATGAAATAATGCATTTCCTTCTGTTCTTCTCAAACACTACATCCAAAGCAGATCATCAAGAAACAAAACATAAATCATATGTAAAAGGTACAACTAGCCATTAAATTAACAACGCAAACCAAACAGTGTGTCAGTGATATGAAACAAAGCATATCATTAAGAAACAGAACATAAATCATATGTACAAGGTACCACTAGCCTTTAAATTAACAACATCAAGCCAATCAGTGTGTCAATGATATACAATAATAACAATCAAAACCTTATCCCTTTAGGTGAAGAGTGTGTTAGTGATATGAAACAATATTTTTATTTGAACAAATCCATGCCCACACTTGATCACTCTTAAATTCACAATTTTCACCCAAACTCCAGACAAGGAAACTGGTGATTTACATGATTTTCTTATTAAATTATAGTGAACAAATAGAGATCGATCTCTATTTATGTATTTTTTTAATATCAAATAGAGACTGGTCTCTACTTGTCTACGTTTTGCATACATGTATTTATGTCTGAATAGCATTTGATCCACGTTTGCCCTTCTACTACTCACCCTGTGAACACCCTGAGACGATTGGTGATCCTCTCTCGGCATATGGGACAGTTGGTTACCTTGGATCCACAATCTCTGCAAGTCTGCATTCCGAAAAGATTGTTAGAACCCATAATTCCACCAATGTAATAATAGAAAATAAATAGATGAACATGAAATTAATGGAACTCACCATGTGTCCACACCCAAAGGCCAAATCCTTTCCATTGGTCAGGCAAATTGGGCAAACCTGCATAATTTCAATGCAAATCTTCTACATAAAGCAATAATCTTATAGCATTAATTACCTATGCATGTTAAGTTGTTAGTTTATCTGTTCTTTATAACCAGTTTAACTTACAAGGCATTGATCAAAGCAATCTAGGTTTCAGTCATTTATACCATTTGGTTTCGCTCATCATTTTCGGATGCTGACATATTCCTCAGTACATGAGCTGGTGGCACAGGCCTAGAATAAGGAATTGGAGGAGGTCTTGGAACGATTTTCCTTGCTCTTCCAGTTGCGCGTCTTTTGTCCAAAGACAATGAGAGAGGAAAAATAAGATGATTATTGAAGCAAATTCAATCATAGTCACTAGAAAGTTTTCAAGAAAACTCTCACAAAAAAGGTGCCAAAATAAATTACAAATATTTTCACCAAGTAAAATTTCGACTGAGAGTAAAAAGATCCCACCCAAGTATTCCAAGTTCAATGACTGCTTTATATTGTAATGGTATCTCCATGAGAGCAGCCAGAGCAAAAGCTGCTTCTTTCTCAGAGGGGCTTGAATTTGAAGACATGATGCCAGTGAAGTTAACAAACTGTACAAAAGGGGAAAGATGCTATTGTTTAACCAAGTAATGGTGAATACTATTATTAGGCAATGCCATTCAAAGCTTACTGCCACTACTGCTATACCTGAAAATTGTCAAAATCGCGTGCAGGTATCTTATCATCAAACTTTTTCATGTCATCCCAAGGTCCATCACCAACTCCAACAAGAACAATAGAAAGTGGGTATGAACTGGTAATGAAGTAGAAAGCACGAATTAATGTTTAACCAAGCAGCTGCATGATCCTAATTTTGTTTATAGCATTGGAGAAGTTGATACTCATGTTGTACTTATCATGATAATTCCGGTCTATCTTTTGCTAGGTTATCACTTATCACTTTCATGATGAACAATCCAGAACGGTCTTGTTATTCTCACAAATAAAACCTTACTAAATCCTCACTTTTATAGCATTGGAGAATTTGAACAATTTCAGGACCCACCAAATCTAACTGTGGGTTTGGTGTTTGTGAGAGTTAAGTACTCCCACATTAAGTGGGAGTACTTTTACTCATCCAGGAAAGCATTTAGAATTCCTTTCTGTTGATCAATTTGGTATCTCTACCTTGCATCAACAATTGCTTGGATAGTTTTCTCTTCTTGAGGGCTGAGTTCTCCATCTTCAGTGTTTACACTTCTTGTGACCTTCAAATCAAATAGTAATACGTAAATAAGATTTGAGACAGGTGCGCCTGCACATGCTAACATACACAGATATATCAAGTTGCATTATAAACCTGGCCATCTGCAACAATAACTAACACATGGAATTGGCCTTGATTTTTCTCAACTATGTCTATTGCAGCCTCGATCACTGGACCATAAGAAGTTGGGCCTTCAAAACAAATGCAAACATTCCTTTAGCTGTGACTGATCTTCAGCAAAAGATCGTATGAGTAGATAATTTCAACACAGAAAACAGTCTTCAACTCACAATTACAGCAAATTGAGTAAACTGATTGCCGTAAGAGAAACACTATTGAAACTAGAAACAATAATGACCTGAAAGTTTCAAGTTCGGAACTATGTTTTGGTAGCAAGCCAGAACTTCCTCGAAACCATTGCAGGGGGAATGATCACTATGAAAGCTAAACACTTCCTGATCATGGGTGGTAGCTGTAAAATGATGCAATTTAAATTAGTAGTTAAACAGAAAGGAAGGAACTTTCGTTTATACATGTTCTAGTTCAAGGTTTAGGCATTACCATCACCAAAGCCAAAACAAGGAATTAAGTTGTCATCATCAAAGGGAGCCAAAGTCTTGCCGATAATGGAGATTGCCTTCGCATAGGGGTTAGGTGTATCTCCAAGCGCATGCAGGCTTCTATTATTAAATGAGATTCTGCCTTCAATTAACAACATTGATGCATTGGCGTCCAAGGCGAACAGTTAAAGAGAAATCATTTCAAAAGAATAATATAACCAAAACCCATGTGTGAATGCTGTCTAACCAGAAACCATTTCATGCCAATTTCAGCTCCTAATCATGGCTTCATTGCATTTTGCATAGGTTGCAACATAATATCGCATCAGTTGTTTAAAGCATACATGTACTACAACTTACCAGTCCATTCGTTGCTCTTCGTGAAATCAATCCCAAGAATAAGATTTGATGATTCTAACCCTTCGTTCCTCAAAGCTGCTGTAACCTAAAAGGAAAAAAATGCAACTAAAATAATTATAAATTCGCCACAAAACACACAGATTGCAACAACTTAAGATAGCATAAAATTCTGCCGTAATCACTTCTACTACAAAATTTATAGGATATTGAATTAAATCTACCTGGTGAAATGGGAACTAAACTTTCACAGCAAAGCTTTGCTAAGATCATCGTGGTAAGAATTTATTCATAATTTACAAACATATATGAATTTATTCATAGAACAAACAAAGATTAAAAAGTTTTAAATAAATATTTCATTAAGAATATTTTAAATCAGTGTCTCACTTTTTCTAACTTTTTCCAATGCTTTTAGTAATTTTTATATGCATTAGATCTCTAATCAACAGCAATGCTCACTCATGTAATGCTGGGGCTTTTTGTTAACAAAATTTACTATTAAAAGATATATGGGTCTGACAAATACGTTCATCATCTTACCAAGGTAGTTACTTCTAGTTGGGGCACCTATAAATTTCTTTACTGTAATAAAATTCATCATTACACAGATATGTGGGACTGTTTGGGTTAGCAAGTCCCAACAAGGAAATGAATAAAGAAATATATAAGCGCCTAAATAAAAGAGAGCATCTTGATCAGGGTTCTGAACTTAACTGTCAGACCCATATATCTTTTTAATAATAAATTTTATTATCCAAACAATCCCAACATAATATTAGCGAGCAATTACTTTTAGTTGTTGGGATTTGCCATGCTACCTAAGAAAGGAAAACAGTAATGAAATTTGTAGATGCACAGTTGAACGTAAGAGCCTTGGATAAAGCAACGAAAGTAAATGCTAGACCCACTGATAATAGGAGGTATTATAACAAATCCCTGCAAACATATATGTATTTATTTATAGAACAAAGACTAAAAAGGTCTAAATAAATATTTCATTGAGGATATTTTATCTCAGTGTCTCACTTTAACTTTGTTAGTAATTTTTAAATGCTTGCTAATACTGTGCTGAGACTATTTCAGTATTAAAATTTATTTTAGAAAATATATGACAATTTAATAATTTCGTACATTGTTTTACTAAAGGTAGTTATTTTTTATTGAGCGTTTATAAATTTTTTTATTTATTTTTTTAAGAAATAAATAAGTAAAGAAATTTATAAGTGCTCAACTGATCCAAACAATCCCAACATGGTAATTGCGGGCAATGCTTTTAATGTTAAGGTTTGTCATACTACCCTAAGAAGAAAAGGAGTAAAAAAAATTCATAGGCGCCCAACTAGAAGTGATTGCCTTAGATAAGGCAGTGAACATAACTGCCAAACCCATCGTTAAGAGGTAAATAGCATAACAAACCCTTACAAACATATATGATTCATCGAAAAAAGAAAGATTAAAAATGTCTAAACAAATAGTTCATTAAGAATATTTCATCTCAGTGTCTCACTTTTTCTAAGTTTTTTCCAAGTTTGTTAGTAATTTTTATATACACTAATTCTCTGATTAACAACAACAGTTAGAAGCAATACTAGCTATTACTAAGCAATATTAGCTATATCCTTCTCACTAAATCAATGAAAATAAAGTTGTAGGTATAGAATGACTTCACAAGGAACAAAAAAATTTTGTAAGCACTTTAAATTTAGGAAGACAGACACTCTAATATTTAATATAGATACACACACAAATTTTCAAAATAGAGCGAGGGCACTTACCTACACACTTGTACATAGCTCTGCCCTTCTTACAAACATATATGAATGTATTCATAAAACAAACAAAAATTAAAAAGGTCTATATACAGAACGGAGTCGTGTGGTGAGCACAGTGCGAACTATACATATACATATATATATATATATATATCATTTAGAATATTTTATCTCAATGTTTCAATTTTTTCTAACCTTTTCCATGCTTGTTAGTAAGTTTTAAACGATTGCTGATATAATGATGGAACTGTTTTCGTAATAGAATTTATTAATGAAGAGATATATGGATCTAATAGTTACGTTCACCGTCCTATGTAAGATGGTCACTTCCAATTGTATACTAATAATTTCTTCACTCTTTTCGTTCTTGAGGTTTGCTATGCTACCCAAGAAGAAAAGGAGTAAAAGAAAATGTATAGATGCCCTACATAACTGCGAAACCCGCATATCTTGTAATAATAAATTTTATTACCCAAACAAAATGAGCATTGTTTTTAAATGCTAGGGTTTACTATTCTACCCAGAAAGAAAAGGAGTAAAGAAACTTTCGCTTTTAGATGTTGGGATTTACTATTCTATCTCGGAAAGAAAAGGAATAAAAAAATTTATAGGCATCCACAAGAAGTTAAGTACCAAGGATAAAGCAATGAACATAACTTTCTGACCCACTTTCAAAAGGGGAGTAGCATAACAAACCCCTACAAACATATATGAATTTATTCATAGAACAAACAAAGATTAAAAAGTCTAAATAAATATTTCATGAAGATATTTGATTTCAGTGTCTCACTTTTTCTGCAGGTTCCTCGCTTAAAATTTTGCGGTGATTACTTCAACTAATTTACTTATAGGATACTGAATTAAATCTACAAGGTGACATCCGTACTAAATTTTATTTTATTTTTTCTTTGTTATATCCAGTACTAGATTTTCAAAGCAGAGTTTTACTAAGATCATCATAGTAATAATTTATTCATAGTTTCGAAACATATATGAATTAATTCATAGAACAAGGGAATAATAAAAAAATTCTAAATAAATATTTTATTGAGAATATTTTATCTGTGTTTTCACTTTTTTTTAACATTTTTCCCAGTTTGTTAATAATTTTTATGTACGTTAAATCTCTGATTAAGAACATAATATGTTAGAATTGTTTGAATAATAAAATTTGGTTTTTTTATTATTATTAAAATAATACACGGGTCCTCCGCCAAGCGGTTACTGACCGACTCACATATTATTTTCAAAAACCCTAAACCCTCACTCCAGGCCATCTCCTGGGCACCTATAAACCTTTCGTTTCTACCCTAGGCATTCGACAACTCCGCCACCGGGAAGGAAATATTAATTTTCACACTCTCACCGTCCGATTACGGGGAGTCCTCCTCCGGTTTCTCGCTCCGTCGCCACCACAATGGCCCCCAGAAAGCGAAGTACCGAAATCAAGGAAATTGAAAGCGTACCAGCAAAGAATGCCTGCTTCACCAAGCGCCGCAAGGGTCTGTTCAGGAAGGCTCAACAGTATCACCAACTATCCAGGTCCCACATCGTGGTGCTGGTTTTCTCCCCAACTGGTAGACCCCACATCCATGGGTCCCCCTCCTTCAACCCCACCGTTGACAGATTCCTTCAGAACTTAATGGAGATGGCAGTGGCCACCAACCCCAATTACTCTGTTTCTGATGATGGAACCACCACCAATGCTTGTGGGCACAGTGACATGGGATTGAGAGAACGGGTGGAGGGAATCAAGATAGGAGAGAGTGAGAGTTTGGAGGAGTTGTTGGAGATGAAGAAGAAACTGGAAGAAATTAGAGAGAGTGTTGTACATGATTTTGTGGACTCTCTCATCTTGGGTGGGGGATTCCAGAGCTAACTTAACGGTGAAACCGCTTTGAGTTACATAGAAGGTGTTTGATCAATTCCTGTTGATCCTGAGAAAAGTGTGATTGTTACCGATTTTGCAGAATCCACATAGATGGCTTGTTTTCTCATAGTTTTCAAGGCATTGTTCCTTTTTTTTTTTTTTGGGTTAGAACACAGTAGTAACAAAACACAGATGCTACCATCATTGGGGTGATCCATATATCATGGGGTGGAGGCAACTGTAAAAATTTATTCAATCAGTATGTTTTTTAGTTTTTTTTTTTTTATAAAGTTATATAGAGGAGCTGAAGCTTTACATACAGGGCATAAGGGAAGAGAGAAAGGTTGAATCCAAGAATTGATCCTAAAAGGCAAACTGTTGTGCCACGGATCCACAAGGCTCTAGGCAATATGTTTTTTAGTTTGTTGCATATAATATATATAGGAAACACTTCATAAGCAACCAATTATAATTAGATTTATATGTGTTATTTACAATAAATTGGTTTCTTTTCCGTCAAATTAGATTGAGACACCATAGTCTTTGATGAATGCACATCTATCTTCTACCTCTATCTATACCAATATATCCAAACTTGAGTTTGATATTTGGTGTAGGAATTTCCCCATCCCTAAGTCCCCAAGTTCAATTCCCTGTAATGATATTTGGTCACAATACAAATCTTATCCTAAATTATACAAAGGAATAATATTATTGAGTAATTACAAGGTTGTTATCAGAATTTCAAGAGTAATTAAGAGCTATTAAAAATTTTAAAACTTTTCTTCTCTATATTTTTTTCTAAATAATAAAGTGATGACTCAGAATTTGAATGGCCCACCATTCAAAATCTACGATTTCTGTGACTTTTTAAGTATTTTTTAAATAACAGCAACTTTGGTCTCATTTGCGGTGTAACTTAATTTTTCTCATTTATTTTTTAACCACTTAAATTCTTTCTCTTTCCCTCTAAAGTCATCACTTAAAATCCGTCAGGAAGTATAGAGTATTCAGATTCGGGATGAACTCCTAACTCCACCAATGGCAGAAATAGATTGTTCATTTTATCTTGTTTAATTTCACTGGACCCCTAGTTATTGGAGATTGGGATTTAGCTAAAAGCACTTCTACAAAATGCAAGAAGGGTTGTTCAAAAAGGACAATGAAATTGGTTCAAACAAACCAAGATTACGCTACATGCAAAACACAAGTCCCACTTATGTTTATAACTTTATAGTCAGCTTGACCTACTGAGCATGTGTAATTGTGCATCATGTTGGGACAACTATAATGGAGTATAATGGGTTGGTTGGTTTGGCAACAACTATCTTTCATTTCCACTCCCAATAGTTCCAACCTAAAAAGTCGTGTGCTTAACCATGCTTAAAAGACTTCTACCTTCCACAAACCATAGTCAACTAATAACACCATTTACACACAAAAAATAATACTATAAGAGAATAGTTCTATCAGATAAACTCTTTAAATGCTTACTTTTGAAAGTTTTAAAACATTATAACAACAGAGTATCCTAAAATTATCATTTGGGGACAAAAGCTTTAATAACTTTTCTTTCCCTCGTTCTATTTATACCAAAACAAAAGCATAAGGGGCATAACCACTACCTCTTCCCTTCGTAGTACAGTGGGTCTGTCAGTTCCACCCCATCTTGCTGTCTTTCATCTTTTATTTACTTTTCTTATTTCGACATTTTTTTAAAAATTTTCTGACCCTTCTTTTGAGCTGTAACTTTTTTCTTTTTTTTTAATTTTTTTTACTACTGTAAGTTAACCACTATATGGTAACTTCTAGAGTCAACTAGTAAATAACTCAATAATATCTTTAAATATTTTTATACTAAATTTAAAATTTTTATAAAATTTTAATAATTTTTTATATTTTTAAATTTAACTTGTAAAACTTTTTTTTTATTATTATTTCTCTCAGCTCAATCCTTTGAATACGTAACTTTTATTCACACTTCTACAAAAGAAAACGCGTTGACGTCACCCTGTCCTAGTCAAGTCAGCCCCAAAAAGCATCTTAGACCTGCAACTACACAGTCGGCAGAATATTCGTTTTTCTGGGCCCACTCTGCAACAGATTCCTTTTTGTTTCGATAATGGTATTTCTACGCAAATTTTTTTTACGTTTTTTACGTAAATTATTATTTTTTTTAAAATTTATATAATAAATAATAAAAATCATTATTTAAAATAATAATTTTTATTATTTATTATATAAATTTTAAAAAATAATAATAATTTACATAAAAAAATGTAAAAAAAACCTGCGTAAAAGTATCATTATCCAAACAGAGTGCTGCTACACTCCTTTGTTTTTAGCCAACACGTCAAAATATTACTTCGAACTTAAAGTTAAACCATATCTTTGCTGTCACCAATTAATTGAGCTACTTGGTCAATAGATTAACACCTGGGAAAAGCTTTTGGCTTAATCTCAGAAACCGCCATCAGTAAGAGATATTAAACCCTAATTACTTGCAGACCAACAAAAATTAATCTCTTACCCAAAATATTTAGAAATACTTATGGTGTTTACCCAAAAAAACTTTTTGTTTTTAAATTTTTACATATTTTTTTAATTTTTAAATAATAAATTAGATCTACCTAAAATTTTTAATTAAAATTTTTTGCACAAACTCTCCCTTCCTACTTTACATACGCTTCAATTTGTAATTGCTTTCTAAAATGATTTTTTTGGGGCTTGCATTAGATCAAAGGAATGTTTTTATGGAAAAAATTCAATTTTTTATCAAATATAAATGTTGAAAATTTTCATTTAGTTCATCACTAAAAGACTTTTGAGAGGTGAGAAAACTTCCACAGCTTAAAATAAGTTTAACGGATAAATAACAATCTATTGCTTATTAAAGCCTTTATTTTGTACATAATTAAAAGTTGACGTAAATAAATTGTGTTATGTAATAAAAATTCTCCACACCGGTTACATATAGATACAAATAAATTTGACATAATTTCTCACATTTTTTTAATTTTTTTCTTTCTTCTTAAATATTTTCCTTTAAACCTGGGGAAGCCAACATAGAAGCAACATTTTCCCGCCGGTCCCCCATTATTTATGGTGTAATAGACACACATTCAGTATTGTAACACCTTAAAAATAAAAAATACAGCCAAAAAGGTAAACACCAAAAGAAAGCAGAAAACAGAGTTCAAGGATGGAAAATAATAATGGAAAAATTTCACTTACCTAATACCACCTGGCAATATCAACTTTTAATTAAACGAAAATGAAAACTTCAAAATAAAGTCAAAAATTGTTGCCCAGTAATTAAATTTTTAAATAGATAAATTTATTAAAATTAAATGATAATAAATGAAACTGAACTTCAAAGAAAAAGGAGGGACGCCGGTCCAAGGATCATTTATTGAGCAGGTGATGCAGCCTCGTGAAGCGTGGGTCTAGTAGGTGAGAGAAAATTTTTTTTTATTTCAATTATCTCATGTCTCTATCATTTCACATCGCTCCTTTTTTTTCTTGGTCCCACATTTCACATCTCTATCGATCTGTCTTACAATCTTCTACAATACATTTAAATTCAACTAGGGACCCCAAGAACACGATAAAAAGTAGAGTTAGAGGCGTACGCACCACTCTTGTTTAAATATAAAAAATTAAAAAAAGAAAATATTATAAATGTGAGTTAAAGCTCGATTAGAGATAAAAATTTAAATAAAAATTATATACAAAATTTATTTATATCCCTTTTATTATCCCAAAACGCAGCTTGATTATTACAGATATTCATTTCTCTTATATCCAAGTAACAAGGAAAGACAAAAATTCAAAATATCAATTACTCTTTGAAAAGGACAAAACTGAAAATTACTAATTTGATTTGAAATTTCATTTTTTCAATAGGTTCATTTGATTACATAAAAATTTTACTTAATTTATTTTTAATGACGTTTTGTAACAAAATGGTTAAGGCTCCATTGTAAAAAGCTGAAAATTTTGTATATTTCAAACTAGAAAGACATCAGCTATTAGCACTAACAGAAGCTTTTGAATCAAATTTTTGTATCATCATATATTAAAAATCATAAAATCAAAATCTCCAGTCTTTCGTAAAGTAACTCTTGTCTTACATGTTTACTTGAATAAACCAATCAAAAACAAATTATTTTCTAAAATAATTTTCAAAACAAATCACATATTTCAAAAATAATAAAGAACACAATGTTTAAAAATATTTAATAAAAACATCCGAAATATTGAAATCCACTTAATTTTTAGATATTTTGGAAGATATTTTCAATGTCCCTCAAATCCCTTTCCAAGGGGCCCTTTGCTATCCATCATTAGAATTAGTTGAGTATTTTGCGCTGCCTGACAATCGACTATACATATATACAGTGATGGAGGATGGTGCGGCAGAAATTGAGAAATTTCCAAGGAGAAAGAACCAAGAAGCAGAAAATTTCCGGAGAAAGAAACTTGCACATCAATATAAAGTAATTAATCTGTTAATTAAAGGAAGGGAAGCGCACCTGCTCTAGGGTTGTGAAATTATCAGGAATGAAACCATACTTCTTCTTGGCAGATAGTTTTCTATCAAAATTGGAGCTCTTCCCTGAAGTAGACATCGATTGCACCCGCGGCGGCTGCGACGGCTGCGACGGCGGCGGTAGCTGTGGTATCGGTCGCTGAAGAGACCGAGTTCTCCCGCTTAGACTGGAGGAACTACTTCTACTACTAATACTCCTACGGCTCCCTTTAACATCTCTGGAAAATTGAGTTTGACGCTTTTTAGCACACGTGTTGCCCATCGCATCTTCAAGACTTCAAACTCGCAGTAACAAAATTTAAAGACATAGGACTTTTGTAATCAACAAGCGAAAGAAAGAACAAGACATTGGTCAGAGATATGTAGGCAGAGTACCGATAAAATGAAATTACAGAAACACAAAGCGGTGGATTTGAAAGCAACGAGGGAAAATCAATTCACAAGGAATCAGATTCTGCAGCGTTGTTAGGAGTGCCTCAACTCTTGCTTAATCTGTGGGTTTCGAACCGAATGAACGCCCTCTGTTTCCAGTCGGTGACTTTATTGCGTGTCAAAAGGGGGAGACATAAAATTTAATAACGGAACCTCTTTTTCCAGAGCTAATTCAAAAAATGCAACCAGATTCATTTAAAAAAGTAGGCACGGGACTGGGTAGATTTAAAAAGAAATATATGTATAAGAAAGATAAAAAATTAAAATTTTTATATTAAAATAGAAAAATTAAAAAATTAAAAGATTCGGCCCATACAACTAGGTAACAAAACTATCAATAATACAAACTAATCTGGCGTATCATAATTAGGATTGGTATTTTTTAACATAAAGTTAAATAAACGTGAAAAGAGATGGAGTAAAAAATAAAAAATTATAAAAATTTAAAATTATTATAATTAACAAAAAAATTAAAATCCATTATAATGGTGTTTCTACTTGAAAGCAAAAGTAGGTTGTTCTAAAAGTTATTTTGTTGAGTAGGATGCATGTGGGTTTTGGTTATTAAGGATCTAGGGTATTAAACTTATTATGATTTTTATTCATTTTTATTTTTCTTATTTATTAAGATTTATTTGGTGAGAAAACTTGCATTTATTAAACAAAGACTTCGTTATTTCTATGGATTTGAAATTAACTTACATTTTTTTTCTTTATATTTAGAATATAAAAAAATATTATTGTATTTAAAAAATAACTAATAACTCATAAAATATGATGTAAATTATTAAATTAATTAAATTTTATAATTTAATTTATAAAATTTGATAAATTTAATATAAAATTTAAATAAAATTTTTATGAATTTTTTAATTTCTAAAAATACAAGAACCTGAAAGATAATGAAATGTGAAACGTTTTAAACTTGCTTCTGCCGCACTTTTACTTTACACGTGTCTCAAGTTTATCCAAACTTTACACGTATATCATGTTTATCCAAAAGAGATAAATAACTATATATAAATATAAAATAAATTTATATAAAGATAAAATTTATTTTATGATGTTGACATAATAAAATTTAATAAAAAATAAATTATATTAAAAAAAATTTTAATCAGGTTGTGAGGCTTGTTTCATATAAGAGATGAGAGGGTGCGTATTTTATTAATTTCAAAAAATTTAATTTTTATTATCTTATTTAATTTATAAATTATGATAGAGTGCATCAAGCAATATTTTTATGTGTAAAAAAAAATAATTTGGAGACTAATGTGTCTCTAACTCTCATAAGAGGTAAGTACATATATATATTTTTTTAATCTAAAAGTTTGTTATTTTTTTTACCCAATTTAATTGAGGATAAATGTGAATATATATTTTTTTTAACTTAAAGAATTATTATTTTTTACACTCAATTTAATTGCAGCTATTACATGATAAATTACAAGCATTCTCAACTCTATTTGTAATTTAATAAAAAAAAAAGACTTTGTGTAAATTATGTTATAACATCATTAATTAAGTTATTTATAAAAACTTGTTTTTAACGTTTAAGACAACGGCATTTTCTTTGCAAACCACATTTTCCATCTTTTAAAATAGTATTTTAACTTGCCTTTTTGTTTAGCGTCCGTTCACTTTTAATCTATTTGTAATATTATAAAGGAAAACTTCACCAATATTTATATATATATATATATATTCGGAAAATTAATATATAAATTATATAATTGCCTAAATAGCATATTTCTTTTTTATGTCATATATATTTAGAACAACTAATTAAAAAAAGTTCTTGCATTTAACAATCATAAAAGAGTTATTTTAACATGCATAGAAACTATATATTCATGAATTTAGGTATCTGAAATTTTTTTTTATTTTTTCTTATTTTATAATATTTAGATCTTATTTTTTAATTTTATATATATCTTTCTCATATTATATATTTTAATTTTTTTAAAATATTAAAGTATCCAATATATACTCACATAGTTTAATGCATAAAATCCCCTGTTGATTTCCAATTTTGTTTTCCTTGGTTAGTTCTGTAGTTTAATTATTGCAAGCTGGAGTGAGAGAAGCCAGCCTAAGTTAAAAATTTCTTTCATTATTTTTTGAAATTCAAAAGGAACATTTTTAAGTTTCATGAGCATTACATTCTATATGTATTGCCTAAATAGTACTGTAAAAGTAATTTTATATTTATTTTCTTCTTTAAATTTTACCTGATAAAATTCAAACTTCATATCAAACTTAGAAAAAAATGTAGCATCATATAATCTTCCTAAAAGATTCTTCTTATTAGGAAGTGGATATCTAATCCATTTAAGGCCTTTATTTAAAGGTTTATAATTAATTACCATTCTTAAAACTCCTCTTTCCAACTTAAAAGTGTTTTCTACATAAAAGCTGCATAGCTCCAAGGAAATTTACTTAGCGTTATTAATTTTTTATTAAAAAAATCTTGAATTTCTTTTTTACAGTATTCTAAGGTTTCCTTATTAATTTGAATAGGTTGAGTCTTAGTAAGAATTTTACTTTTATGAAAATCAAGCTCATGCGATAAAGAAATCATTTGAGCTTTTCCTTTCCAGAAAGTATTAGGGATATCAGCACAAATTTTTTTTTCAATTTTAGTCTGTAGTTCTTTTATATAAGTCATATATATAATTATTAAAACAGGATTAGAACAATGTAATCAACTATTCCTAACCTCTCAAATCCTTAAAGAAGATAAGTATATTTAAAAAGAATTAAGATATTTTGGTCAAACAATATGGTTTAGAAAAGATAGAGCCTCCTCGAAAAAACTTAAAAAACATAATAAGATACTTAAAAAATATCACAAATACCAAAAAGAAGATGATAAGCTTCCTAAAAAGTTAAAAAGAAAACATAAGAAAAAATTTAATGAAACCTTAACTTGTTATAAGTGTAGTCGAAAGGGTTATATAGTTAAAAACTGCTATGTAAAAAAGAAAATAAATGAACTTAGCCTAGACAATGAAGTAAAAGAACAAGTAGTGAGAGTTTTACTTTATGAAAGTGATTCTGAAACCAAAAAAAAAAAAAAAAAACACCTCTTCTAAGTCAGAAGACTAACCAATAATTGATTAGTTAAAAGAATCAAGCAATAGTGAGCATGAGTTAAAATCTTGTGAAAACTATAAATTTGATAATCCTTGTGATGAGGGTAATTAGAAATTTTTTATTGTAATACTTTAATTGAAGATTCAAAATTTTTAATAGATATTATAGATAAAATAGAAGATTCTGATATAAAATATAAATATTTTCTTAAGTTAAAAGAACAATAAAACATGAAGAAGAAGAAAATGAAGAAGTCCCTTCTTTTAAACCTTACAATTTAAATAAAATCTTGAAAAAATATTCAAAAAAAGAAAAATTTTTAAGAATATCAAAATTAAATACAGAAATAAAAATTTTAAAGAAAAAATAAAACAACTAAAAAAATTTTTAAATAATTGAAACTAATGAAGCCTTAGAATCCTTAATAAAAGAAATAAAAAATTCTTCAAAAATCAAATAACTCATTAAAAAAGATTTGTTTTTAAATAGAATAAAATCAATGCAACAAAAATGGCGATATAAAGTAGACTTAA